>CM060904.1:815229077-825229077 GCA_030737815.1 Allium fistulosum
GGATTAAGTACAACGAGATTCAAGATAAAAAAAAGAGTTAGTAGTAGAAATAGAATATGGCTAATATTTTTATCCATTTTATTTTGGATCGAATTTGGCGGCATGGCCAAGTGGTAAGGCGGGGGACTGCAAATCCTTTATCCCCAGTTCAAATCCGGGTGTCGCCTGATCAACCAAAGATTTTTTATTTCTTATTCTGCCGATCTAATTCGATGAATTATTACTCTGCAAGAAGTGGAGGCGTGGACGTGTCAATACTTGATTTTTATAAACTATAGCATAGGTTTTAGAAAAGACTGTAACTTTTTTTTCTTAAAATCTTAGTCTAGCCCAAATCAAATCGGCAGTAATAGGGATGAAGCAAAAACCTCAATTAACCATTTTTCTTATTATTTTATTACGACATGCGGTTTTTTCCATCTATTACCTTTCAGGATCAGTCGTGGTCTTATAGACTCTACCAAAAGTCTGGACGAATTCGTTACTTCATTCAAATGTGTAAAAAACCATAATCGCACTTAAAAGCCGAGTACTCTACCATTGAGTTAGCAACCCAGATAAATATGTATATACAAGTGGAAAAAATGGAATTGAACTATACAACTACGTAAAAACATTGAATTTTGAATTCAAAAGAAATATAAAGGAAAGATTAGATGATCAATTAAACAAAATAGCAAAGTAGATTGGATTAAATTAAAGACAGATATAAAAAATGTAAAAATTTACATTTAAAGACCAACCCCCTTTTTTATAAAACAGAAAAAATTTGATTTTTGTTAAAAAAAATATCTTATATAACAAATAGTAAATTTGGCAAAACCCATACATAATTTGAATGAAGTAAAGGAAAAACCCCTTAGAGGAAGGGCTAAGCAAAGGGGGCAACGAGTAGGGGAAATGGAAGTTTGGGCTCTAGAAGGATTTGGTGTTGCTCATATTTTACAAGAGATGCTTACTTATAAATCTGATCATATTAGAGCTTGTCAATAATTACTTGGTGCTACGATCATTGGAGGAATAGTACCTAATCCTGAGGATGCCCCAGAATCTTTTCGATTACTCGTTCGAGAACTACGATCTTTGGCTCTGGAACTTAACCATTTCCTTGTATCTGAAAATAATTTTCAGATTCATTGGAAGGAAGTTTGATCCGAATGAATCAGAATTTCGGGTTGGATTGGTATTATTCTGGATACGGCAAAATCATTTGATTCGATCTAATAAGTACCTTGTGTCAGAATTGAGAAATTCGATCGATATAAACATCATGAGCTACCCCGTAATAAAACCCGTTGTTGCTGATATCTCCTTCTCAATTCCTTCTTCCATAACTCGAGCTCGGAGAAGGAAGAGATAAGAGGGCCCTATGGAAAATGTGGTCAGAAATCCATAATAGAGTCCGACCACAACGACCGAATTTATTATCTTCATGCATAAGGATAATAGACAAACTATTATTGTTTTTTCTAACACGATATTTTCTATCGAGATAGTAGTATGAAAAAAGGTTATTTCCGACTTGATCTTCTATGTCGGGAGTGCATTTCAGCGTCACAAACCATTTTCTTCCACACCAGAAGCCTTTTTCTGATATTTCTCTTACGAAGAAAAGAGTACAGAAAAAAAAAACTTTGGGATTGCTAAATCACAGACGAGATAAATATAGTATATATATATACTATGTTTAAGTATTTATTTAAAATTATATTAATATTTTAAAAAATAGATTTTGTAATAACTTTAATAAATTAAGGTTGGAAAGATAAATTGAAATTGATTTGAAATTTTATTTGTTTAAGAATTGTATTTAAATAAAAATTTATTTGGATTTATTGATTTTGAGATTTGAAAGATATGATTTTATAACTTTATAACTTGATTTTGATTAAAGGTGATTAAATGAATATTTTCAAATTTAAATAAAATTGAAATTGAATATTTAATATTGATTTTAATTTTTAATTTGAGATTTTAAATGTTATTAAAAATGATTAGGTGAATATTTTCAAATTTAAATAAAATTAAAGTGGAATTTTGAAATATAAATGAAATTTATCAAATTGAGTTATTGTAAAATAGTTTGAATATTTAAACTTTGAAACCTATTGAATTGGAAGTGGTTTAAATTTGTAGTTCAAACTTGGATTTAAAAATGATATAAATTAAAAAAAATGGTTTTAATGAGAATTTGAATTGAACCTTTAACCTTTTAATTGAAATTGTTGAACTAAGATTGATTTAAATTGAATGTTTAAACTAAAGTTGATTTGAATTGATTTGTGAAATTGGAAGAAATAATTCTAATTTGAAACTATTTTCGATATAAACTCTTCTAATATATAAACTATTTTTAATATATAAACTATTTTAATCCATAACCTATTTTTAAATATAAACTATTTTTAATGTATAACTATTCCAATATATAAAGTACTTTTAATATTCAAACTGTTTAAGTTGGAGCTGTTATGATTTCGAAAGTGATATGATTTCGAAAGTGAATATGATTTCGAAAGTGATATGATTTTGAAATGAATATGTTATTTTGATACAAAGTATAAACTGTTTGAAATGAAAATGAACACGGTATGAAATAAGCGTTTGGTTGTTAAAGAGACCGGGATCGGATATTGTCATACTCTCTGCCAATACCGAAAACCACTTTAACAACTGTGCACATGGTGTAGAATCCAGAACAAAGTATGATGGTTTGACGAACGTTTGTATGAGGTATGAACGAAGCACCGACCCCCGCGGGTCAGCTTGATATGACTAAAACAGGAGCTATACTTGGGCCAAGTGAGGTCGCACCTCCGATCGAGCATGCTTCTTTGAAACCATATATATTACTTTATGATTTGATTAGGTGCACCTTTGATTATGGGAATGTGTCTCGAGATGGGTGGTAGTAGCTGCTATGCGTTACCACCAGCCCGGTTCTGCAAAGCAGTAGTATCATATTCTGGGCATTGCCTTACATGCCTTGTCATATGCCTTATCGAGCCCTTTACGAGTTTGGTTTGTGTCATACACTATGGAGTGCCCTCTGATAGCCCTCCAACTTATGGAGGAATTACATCCACTATATTACATGTCGAGGAATCGAATGCCGAAAAACCCGATTGTTCGGGAAAAGAAGAAAAGAGATAAAGAAAATAGAAACAATAACACACAATCTCACAATCGCGGCGGAACAATATATAATAGATAATAACACACCTTTATACAAAAAGAACTATAACTGTTATTATACATACCATCATCAGAGTACAACAATTAACAAATCAATATTGGACAGTTATAATAACTTGTCCTTACCGGTGCTGACTATACAGCCTGACACATACAACGAAATATAACCAAGTACGTGGAATACGTCTCTGTCACCCAGCTCTTCTCCTAAGCTCCATAGCATCCTAACCTGAATTTGTTTGGAAAACCAGCTTGGGAAAACATACTCAATTTGAATTATTACTGTTATCAAAATCCTTTGAAATCAAAGGTATCCCGTAAGACTATGCCATACATAAAAACGACGGGTTTTTACCTTACCATAACCAAAATACTTTTATAGAAAATCATGTGATATTATAATAGTTTCTAAGTACAAATACTTATTAAAATAGCCGAAATTGTTACATTAATTAAATTCCAACATACTAGGCTCTACAATCAAAACCGTAAAGGCTTGTAGTGGATATTGGATTCCATACAATGACTGGGCTACTGGGGTACTGCCCGCCACAGTACATCTCTAGAAAAATGTACCAAGATCGTACCTAACGATCCCTGCCAACACAGGACTGGCCTACCCTTCGCTGGATAGTACCGAATATATTACCACCCCGGGTGTTCCCACCCTAATCGAGTGCTCTCTTTTTCATGCACAACCATATCCATAATTATAATATATTCCGAGGGTATCTAGAAAAGTGATAACATACCCTACTTGGATGCGACCCATTTAGCCCTGTTGCATCTCCCCTGTTTTAGTCATTCCCGGTTGATGAGGCTTGAGGCTGCGTTTTACCTTTAGAATAGCATTCAAACTTGGAATGCTAACACTGCCTTCCCAGCAATGATGCAATGATAGCATTCTTCCATACAAGTTGTTCTGTGTCTGAACAAACCGAATCTCCTTTAAGATCACCATCTCTATTATCTTTGAGATATCACAATTCGTAATACACAAAACGGATCGAAGTGGTTTTCAGATAATTAAATCTGATCCCGATCTCTTCGAAACGATCAACGAATTTTTGACCAAATTTGATAGTCGGTTATTTAAATATCAAATAACATCCATAAGCAGTCACTAGGCCTTATTTTATAAATCTTCAAAACATCATTCAAAATATCTTTAGAAAGATATATATTTAAATCTCTTCCAGTATATTCAATAATTGAAAACAATTAAAATTCTTATATCCATAACGGGATATTTAAATCCATATCAACGCTTAGCATGTTTCCTTCAATCCCATTTATAATTCAACCTTTTTAATTCTAAAATAATAATCTCGTAGTTAAATATTTCAAATCCTCCCGGTTTAATACTTAGAAATATTTATAAGTATATTTTCTTAAAATCGCTTTATTTCCAATACTTAGGAAATATTCCCTTTTATTTCATACTTTTCAAAAATCCTTATAATCCACTTGTAATTTCCTTAACCCATTTATAACGGATTCGATAAGTTTCCGAAATTCATTAATTAATCCCCTTTAAAATTTCCAAAATCGATTATACTCGTCTATAATCTAAACTACCCATTTCTAACTTCTTTTTTATGAATTTTAATTCATTTCCGAAGTTTCTATATTTAAATACTTTGGAAATTTCCTTAAGTTCCCAGAATTTCACTATAAGATTTTTCTTATAAAAGTCATCTCTGTTAAATAAACTCCGTTTACAAATCTCGAGAGGATTTATAAATAAATTTCAATCATTTCAAAGCTATATATATATGTATGTATGTATTTTTAAATAATAATTCATTTTTAAAACATATTTAAGTAATTATTTAAAATACTAAAACGCTTTATATAACATCGATAATAAATTTACAATTCAATTTTAAATAAAATAATTGTTTTACAAGGCTGATTATAAAAATTAGAATTTATTTCAATAAATATCAAATATTTAAATAACTAACTTTTCGAAATATTTTAATCTAAATAATAGTTTTTAAACTACATAGTTTAATAAATAAAAATCTCTTTTTAAAACAATTTTAATTTCTTGACAAAAAATTATTTTAAAATCCAATATTCCAATTTTAGTTTATAAATCCCTCTCGATTCATATCACATCTACTACATCTCAATTTCATAATCATTCTTACATTCAAAAATAGATTCCACTATTTCTTTCCCAAAAAGGATTTCCACAACTCGATATAAACTCACATTGTAAATTTATATTTACAATTCATCAACTGATATCATTTTTCCTTATTTATAAACATTGTTTATAAATTTATAAACCCCTTTGAGTTTCACTTGTTTATAAAACTAATCCCATTTATAAAATCTCATTTTATAAATCCATTTCTTAATAAATTCTATTTATATTTCAAATCTATTTTTAATATCGATTTCAACTCCTTTTCATATATATTTTTTTGAATATCGTTTACAAATCCCTTTATATAATTTATTTTAAAAATCACTATTTAAAAAAATTTACGAATAGTTAAGTACAACCAAAATCAAATATATATATTTTTGTTTTTTATCTAACTCAATTTCTTTTAAAATAATCCAAATTCCAATATAAATATTTTTATATCCAAAATTCCTTTTAATTCCTTCAAATTAAAAAATAATATTTATGGTATTTAAAATACCAAAATTAAGGCCAGTGCTACTATAGCATCCAATAAACAAACCACACAACAATCCATAACAGATTATCAAATCATATATCACTATATATGAAAACAACCAATATATTTTTTGAGGAATCCTGTTGGATCTGTCCAATTTGTTTCCCTGCATCCACAGATGCTTGATAACATAAAATACAAATCCCATTTCGAGGCGGGATATCGCGATAATATAGGTTCATCCGCTATTATGCGGAGCGCATAGGGCCTCATCCGCTCCAATAGGCAGGAAATATAACCAACTACTAATATATATACTACTATATATAATATAACATTCAACTGAAAAATATATAAATTCATCCAGTCAACCAATAATTAATTTTAATTACTATAAATTAACCAGTTATCTAAAAGAGTGAGAATTTACTCACCTTTATTCCAGTTGTTGCTTCCATTTTCTAATAATGACTAGATTCGAACGGCGTTCAAATTTATCTAAAAATTCTAGAAGCTCCAAATCTCTCCAATCCAATTACATATCGAAGAATTCGTTAACCCGAATCCACTACGACTGACCGCGTTGGATTTAAACCTAAAACGAACAAGTTATGTAATTTATAAGAATTTGAAATTTTATTAAACAATTTACATAAACAAATTACCATTTTAAATTTTCATTACCCTCTAAACTAGAGAAGCCCAGCCTAAAACCAAAAAGGAACCGGCCCAAGCTTCTTTCCCCCCCCTCCTTTCTTCTTCTTCCTCCCATCTCTTCTATTTTTCCTCTTCATTGATACGTGCACGTGCACGCGACTTTTTGGCAACCATCACTGCTGCTGAGCCCACCCACACGTCGCCCTCCCCTTACTCCTTAGATTGCATGCCATCCCCCATGCTCCAGTCGTCCCTCGCGGATCGCGACTTCCACCACCTAGACGCGAATTCCAAAATGTCGTGATTACCTTCCTTCCACCGAGATCCCTCCATATTCGGCTACAGCTGCGGCTTCATTCCCCGAGCTTCAATCCATCTTCGATTTGAACAAAAACTCGATCAATGACAAGAATTTTCCAGCCCTAGGTCGTCACTAGTACTCGACTTTACTGTCGAACCCAAATTCCACTACCGCACCTCACGAAAACCTCCTAGATCGAAGCTCTAGACAAAATTGGATTTTTAAAGTTGGTTTCACATTTTTTAGACGAGTAGGATAGGAGAAATATTTTTTTGCAATTTCCATTTCCATTTTTCTTTACTGTGTATCTACGTTTTAAAATCTGGGATGATGGAAATAACCTCGTGAAGTATATACAGCTAGTACAGGTAGGTAGGGTGGCTGGTAGGGAATAGGGTGGCTGATATGAATGTTTCTGTGGCTGCCTAGTCCAATCTATGAAAATAAATTATTTAAAATGTCAAAATATCTAGCTATTAATTCCAAACCCCGATCGAGGCGTGCCGTCGGGCATTCATAATGTTATACCCCTATTTCGAACGTAATGGAACTTGTTTCGATTCCTTATTCGATCGTATGGAGAAAATAGCTTTTTGAACCCAATTATTATATTAAATTCTCAATATTAATTTCAACTCATTTCTATCCTGTATGGCCAAACGGTATCTCCAAACGCTATGAAATTTAAAATCCAATAATAATACACTATTACGGATCCAATGTAACTGGTTTCGTCGAAATCCGAGACTATGCCCCTGAAGGCTATTTTTCTGTGTTAATTTAAACAAGTTATTTTTAAAATCGAGTAAACCCCTTAAAATCCAATTTAAAATTTTTATTAACTTCATTCTTATAAATAGTAATTAAATAAGCTTTCAAACTATTTTTATCCAGCTTAAAACCCAATATTCAGTTATTTAAATGATTTTTAATTATTAAATTAAACAATTAAATTTTCGAATAAATCGTTATATTTGAAATTCAAGTTATTAAATCTATAGAATTAACTTTCAAATATTTAAAATCAAATATCCCGATTTCAAACAACCAGTATTCTGGATCATTACATGTATAGACTACGGCATTTATATAAAAATGTGTTAAGGGAGATATGGGTAACGCATGAACGCTATTTTAATATTTTACTTTACTATAGACATTATCTATATAGCGTATTGTACTATGTATGTAGATAGTTCCATGGATCCTTAAAGGATGGAATCCCAAACATCCTTTAAGTTATATTGCATTTCACTTGAGTTGATTTACTTGCATAAGAATGTTAATCCTGACTCGAGTGTTTTGTGTTTTGCTTTATGCTCGGGTCAACCTAAGTATCACAGCATTTAAGACTCACCTTTAGAGCTTGGAGCTTTGCTTGGAGATCTATCTTTTATCTATTCAGCTTTTCAGTTATTTCAGTTATTTCCAGTTGTTTATGTTCAGACTTGTCATTTGTTTATGTATTAGAGACTTCTTGTATTTGGGATTTTTGTTGTATTTTGTTTAGACTCGAATGTTCTGTAGTAGCTTCATGAACTACTATTTATCTATTCCGCTACTTATTATTATATTAGTCTGTGTTTGTGATTCTATGATTGATTTATTTAATGTAATGCTAAGTTTTGCCAAAAATAAAATAACAATCTGTTGTTTTGTGCAATTCAAGTCTGACGTGTGTGGATGATTGTCGATTTGAATGGTTCGAAATAGCGGGTCATTACAACAACCATGGCCGGGACCTTCAGCTACCTCCCTCTATCACCACACTTGTCTCCAAGCTGATCGAACAGCATAGCTCGCCTCACTATCGCGAGGCGGACACGTCTATAGGTTTGGTTCGATATGTTGCTTGACGATGAACTTCGTCTCCTCCACTGCCACTGATCGGGCCATTTTCTGGCCAGTATCCTTTATCAATTTCTACACGAAGGCTGTCGAATAGTTCATCTTGATGTTAATTACAACTTTTCTTTTTGTCTCATCCCTTAATAATTGATGGTTTAAGAGGTATTTGATTTTGAAATTGGTGAAACATAATTGAATTAAAGGTTGATATCTATACATATGTGCACACACTATATATATTTCACACTGTGTTCAATTTCTAATTTTGCAAAGAAAGAAACGAAAGCTACAAGAATCTGAAGATGATATAGGTTATATAATAAGTTACTGAAGTGATGATATATGTCTGGTTACATCCAACAAACTATATAAATGAGAATAAATAGTGACGCAGTGAACTATGTAACAAGTTGCTAAAAAGAGTGAAAGAATTATACTCACTGATGCTATTTGATGAAGATGAAGATGGATAGGGTGTGAAATAGTCTGTGTTTGCCTGCACAGAATGATCTTTGCATAAGAAGAATGCAGGGCTTAAATAGGCGTGGATATATTCATTTTAGGTTATGTGATAAATAGATATTAGCATAAACGATGAAGCCAAAATGTAATGGTTAAAGCAAAACAATATGCCATACCTATTTGCTATTCATGTTCTCCTATCCTCTTTAGCCCTTTCCCATAGCTTACCACCTTCAGATGTTAGTATTTCATGTTGAAGTTGCTGGTCAATGCAGTTAAAGCTGCTTTCATGTTGAAGTTGATATAAATGCAAGACAGCTACATGCACTAACATTATGTTGCTTCCAATAGGCCCTGCCTTGTTGTTGTGTAGCTTTTTTCATATTTATACTCCTTGTAGCTCACTCATTATAGAATCCAAAAACGACTCATGCTTTCACTAACCTTGCACAATGATAGAACCACATTTACTTCTTAGATTACACTCTACTAGTCAATTAATGACGTAGTATTTTCTCTCTTTGGCATCGCTCAATGCAGCAAATAGGCGTAGCACATTCTGTACCTTGTTCATACTTAGAGTTATTAGTTTGCAAGTCATCCTTTACTCTGTTCATATTTTTATTCCAAAAATTAATAAGAAGAAAAGGAAAATTATTACATGTCTAATAAAGTTTCACATATGGTAAGCATAAAATGCATATTTTAACAACTCGTTAGTTGAATTTCTTGCAAATATCTCAACTCTATAGACCTGTGGTTCTAGTGCGGTCATGTAGTACCCTCGACTTAACTGGTATGGAAGACATCATTGCTACGTATTTAGCTATTTAATGGCTTAAGTGCAGGCTAAGATTAATTTGTCAGTAACAATTGGAAAATTAAGTATTATGTTAAGATGGGTTGATGTTGATGCACCATAAATACGTAAGTTTAATTCCGACTAAGCAACTAAGCTATGCAGCATACAACTAACATATCATGGTCTCTATATTGACTTTATCCTACACTACAGTTTTAATTGAATAAAAATGGTTTAGGTTGTTTAAGCTATACTTATTAAATAAATGAAAGTGCTTTAGGAAAAAACATATGATATTAGAGGATGTGTTCAGTAACATGGAAGGATATTATACTACACTAATAATCCAAATTATAATGTTACTATCTATCAATGCTATTTAATAAACTGTGTGTAAGTTCACACTAATTTCCAAAAAATAATTAAATAGAATCCAAACTTAGCTTTTATGGAAATCACTTTGAAGTTTCAACATTAAGTTTAGAATCTCTCTGTAGACTAGATTGGGCACCATACATCTAATATATATTCAATCTCTTTATAGAATTTGTCCACCAATACAGTCCTAATTGATTTAAAATCGTTGGACCATTTTTGTTATATTATTTAAATAGGTTAACGAAATACTATAAAACATTTACAATATATCAGAACATATGTTCGGTGACATGGTAGTACAGTATACTATATCAGTAATCCAAGCGATGATAATGTTGCTACCTACTAATGATATTAACCAGTTAAATGAAAACTCAAACCAATTTTCCAATAACAAACAAAAATAGACGCCAAAGTTGATTCTTGTAGCAATTACTTTGAAGATTTAGTATTAAGTTCATAAGAGCTCATGGTGATACACCATAAATACATGGGCTAAAATCTATTTTTATGGATGTCTTGTATTAAAATCTATTCAATATAGAAACACATTGAATGAAAATTAACATGAATTCTTGAATTAATCTGGTTATCAATATCCTTTTTTAAGGATTCTAGAAAATTATTAACCTCGTTAGACAACCTCTACTATCTCTATCTTACTATTTATTTAGTATTAAAACTATTCTTACCATTTAAAGAATCATCCAGTTATAAAATTATGCTTTTTCTTCATTTTATTTCATTTAATCATTATTTGCAAAGTAACAGTCTCTCACAAACATATAATATTTGAGACATGGATAATCATAACACACTTATTTCTAAGACCGATTTGTTTATTAAAGGAGATGGACATGATGTTGCTAATAAAAAAACTGTGAAAGAAAAAAATGGTGGAGAAAACAAACAAACTGAGAAAAAACAAAATGCTTAGAACTAGGATAAATTAGTTAAATAAAATTTTATTAGCCAAGTGATGATGTAACAACCCTGTATTTTGTGATTATTTTAATTGTATATTTTGGTTATTTTAATTGATTTCCTGATTTAAAAACTTTATTTTATTTATTAAAATGAATAAATTTTGTTATTTTAAATATAAATTTTGATTTTGATGTGAATTAGAATTCCAAACATGACTAAAAAGAATATTTTCCAAAAAAAGTGAATTTTTGGTCAATATGGTCAAACTTTGACTTTTAATTTAGAAATTTGAAAGTTTGAAAATTTGAATTTTATCTTTATTATGAAAGTAAATAAAATTTTAAGAATAATGCTTTTTGTTTCGTTAAAATCTGATTTATAATATGAAAGTTATACCCTTTTAAATATTGTGTGTAATTTGCTGTATTTAACAAAATTATTTATTTTAAATTATAAAAATAATATTTTATTTGGTCATGTAATATTCTAATTTATATTTATATGGGTAAAATAACATGTTATGTATATATTTTGGTTTTAAAACATTTTAAAGATATAATTGACATTTTCCAGTGTCAGTTGTATTTTGTTTAAAATTTCTAATTTCCAGTTTCAATTAATTAAAGTAATTCTTTATTTATTTTTCTATTTTTTCTTAAAATCTTATTTTATTCTCATTCCCACTTTATTTTGTTCCTCGTTTATTTTATTTATTTGACCTTTTATTTGTTTTAAAGTGAAATAGAAATTTTATAAGGCTAGTGATATGTATTTGTAATTTTCATGTCCTATTTCCAATTTTTAAACATTTTTCTTTAGTTCTTTTTCTATTTTCTCTAAATTAAATTATTTATTTCACTTTGAAAATACTTTAGAAATTATTTTATTTCAAAATTTTGCTTTAGAATATTTTAAAATGAAGTAGATAATTTTCCAAAGACAATCGTGATTTATTTGTAATTTCTGGACCCTGTTTTCAATTTTTAAGCAATTTCTTATATTCTTTTTCCATTTTCTTTAAAATTAATTAATTATTTTTATTTATAATATTTTTTTCAGTTGTTAGAGCTTATTTCTGAGTTTATTTTTGTTTTATTGGAATTAAAAAGAAAAAGAAATATGAAGAGTTTAAAATTGCTTAAAAACCGATGTCCTTTCACCTCCTTAAGTCTTTTCAATTGCAATAACCCCTCCTTTATGCTTTGGCCGTTACTTTTACTTTTGTTTTCACGTGAAAAACCTCATTTTTCATTTCATCATTCGACCACTTCAGATCTGAAGCAAAAGCTTTGGGTAATGGTTTCATTTTTCTTCTTTTCTCCTTATTTTTCTATGAAAATTGCCTTATTTTCTCTTGTTTTTGGATAGGCCTCTCCTTCACATCCACGGCCACAAACTCCTACATCTCTTCCCTGCCATCAACACCAGCTACTCCTCTGATCTTGACCAAGGCCGAGCCACCATGATGCCAAAACTCCACAAAAATTGCAAAACAAGCCATAAAAACATGATTGTTTACCACTATTGCTTCACCACTCCATTTTCCACCACCACCACCACCTTAGGCCGCCTCCACCACCTCTGGCCAGACCACCACACACCTTTCCTTCCACTGACCTGACCCATACCCCTTTGACCTGACCACACAAGCCCATGGCCGAGCCATTTTTGTGAACAAAACCCACCTATTTTGCCTTAAACTCTTCATATTCCTTTGTATAAACTTCCTCCCTATATTCTACTACCTAGGCCGTGCATACACATGACCAAACCTGAGCCAAACTTGTTAAAACTAGAGCCAAAACCATCCCTAGGCCATGAAAAAAGAATAGAGAAAGCAAGGCAAAAGATTTGGCATTCGTATCTCTTTTTATTTAAAAGTTATTTCATTTCTAGTGTATTAAAATTTATGGTTTGCTTTGATTTTTGTTTGGGTTGTAACACAAGATCTATAGCATTGGATTTGCTCTCTACTCAAGTCTGTAATCTTGTCATCGTGCTTTGATTTCCGTTGTGTCATTGGTTTTGTTATCTCTAGCATTTAGAGGTGAGTAAATCTCACCTGACATTTATACTTATGCAAATGTGAATTGACAACAATTGAATGTGTAGAATATTATATATGATGTTATAACTGCCTATGATTATTAATTATATGATGTTAAACCTGTTATTTTACCTGTCATATTATCTGTTACTGTTATTTATTGTTAAACTGTTCATTTATACCTGTTTATCACACTACAAGTTCCCTATAGATTAGATTCACTATGGGTTGAAATGATACATACCCGAATGGACTTTAGAATAGGGAAAAATCGTTATGGGCTGAAATGATAGGCCTAAACGGTTTTTATTTATTTTATTTTAACTTGGGATTGCGGGTTTGAAATGATAGAACCTGGATTTTTGCTTTTTAAACTGCGGATTGAAATGATATATATCTGTATGACTTGACCTAGGTTAGAAAACTATATACAGGCCCGTGGTTATTTTTAAGGTTTTGGAAAATGTTTAAATAATTTTTAAAGGTGTAAAAATATGAATATTTGATTTAAATTGAATTTTTATAAGTTAAATAGTGAAATTAGGAATTTTCTATAAGTTAAAAATGTCGAAATGAATAGAAATGGAATTTTTGAAAATATAACTTAAGTTAGAAAATTTTGGAATTTTGGTTAAAATGAGAAAATAAGTTATATAAATAAAAATGGAAATTTGAAATTTATTGGAAAATGGAAATAAAATTTAAGTGTTAAGTTTATTTATTAAAAATGTGAAGAAAAGAAATTTACACTTGAATTTGTTAAATAATTCATTGAAATTTGATTTAACTATAACAGATTTATTTAATAAAAATCATGTGTTAAATGATATATTATATAAACATTTTTGAATGTTAAAAACATGATTTTCATAATGTTAAAAGGGTTTAAAATGAATTTTATTATTGACTGGAAATACACTAAAATCTGGAAATACTTTTAATAGCATTCAAAAATGCTATGATTTCAGAATTGAACTAAAACTTAGTAAAAAGAGGCTATTACAGCATTTCTAAAATGCTGTAGTTGCTGTAGTAAATGTAAAGGCTAAAGAACTTAATAAAGGGCTATTACAGCAGTTCTGTAAACTACTGTAGCTGCCTGCTGTCTTTGCTGAAATTAAGTAAAACCCTTGTTTTTGAACCTGAGCTATTACAGCATTTCTGGAAATACTGTCTTTGCTATTTTAAACTAAATTTCAACTAAATGAGATATAACAGCAGTTTTAAAGTGCTGTTTTTGCTGAAATAAATGTTTACAAATATAACTTATAACAGCTTCTTCTAAATGTTGTAAAAGGCTGAAATTTTCAATGTTTATGGATTTTAACCTAGTAAATGAACTCAGAATGATTTGAAACTTTGAAAATTGAATACTTGACTTGAAAGAATAATAATTTCACTTTTAAATGGTTTAAATGGAAAACTATTTAAAGGGTGATTTGATAAGATAATAAATGAATTATATTTTGGAATTTTAAAGGGTATTAAATTTAGTAATTGAATTTGAATTCAAATAATGATTTGAAAGGAAATTTTGAAAGGATATGACATTGTAATATATTGAAATGGTTTGTAAATGATTTAATCTTTATTTTGATAAAGATTTGGATTTGAAACGACATTAAATTTTGAAATATAAAATATTATTTTGAAATACTATAACCACGGGTATACTTCTTTGTACATCATTTGATTTCCTGATGATGGCTGTGATGCACATTGACACTGTTAGTTGCATGGTTTACTTCGATATGGACATTTATGTGATATTGTTATTACTGTTTAATTGATGGTTTTTATGGATCCTTAAAGGATGGGCGATCCCAAGCATCCTTTAGGTTATTATGCATTGCTATTACAGTTCACTTGAGTTGGTTTACATTGTATAAGTATATATGTCCTAACTCGAGTGTTTTGTGTTTTACTTTACGCTCGGGTCAGCCTGAGAATCATAGCTTTGGAATTTATCTTCTGGAGCTAGAGATTTGCTAGAGCTTATCTATCCATCTCTTATTTCTTATCTTCTAATCTAGTTATTTACTATTCGGT
The DNA here is from genome assembly GCA_030737815.1 of Allium fistulosum. NCBI lineage: Eukaryota > Viridiplantae > Streptophyta > Magnoliopsida > Asparagales > Amaryllidaceae > Allium > Allium fistulosum. Next base: position 815,244,383 of record CM060904.1, read on the forward strand.
ATTGTCTCTGTATTATTGATTTATGTATCCTAACTTCTATTGTATCTATTTTGACTATGAGATTTTGTATATGTTTTGAGAGTTTGTATATAGTAGCTTCATGAACTACTATGGTATTTTATTTCCGTTGCGAGTTATTCTGATTTTCTGTGTCTGTGATTCTATGTTTGATTTTATTTGCTCCAAATTTTATTACAATCTGTTATTTTGAATTATTCAAGTCAGACATGTGTGGATTATTGTCGATTTGAATAGTCCAAAATAGTGGGTCGTTACAGATGAAAAGACTATAATCTTTTGATTAAAAAAACCATTACATGTAGTATTTCATTATAGGTTTGGTGATACATTTGTTTTGTAATTAGTACACTAATTTAATTACCTGAAGAAATGAATGTACAAGAGGACTTCAAAAAAATTATACTAGGAGACAGAAAGCAATTCTATGGCCATTAATGCAGAGGTACTAAATAACGTATCACAATTATAATAGCAATTTGAAATCAGCTTATTAATTATTGAATTTAATCAAACATTTACATCTAAACAAAGGAGTAGGAATTGCTCGTTTTATTTAAAGTTCAATGGAGCTTTCATTGATTTCATAGAATATGCATTTGCAACAAGTGACTTCACTACATTTTATAGTTATCAACTAAAGTTATGATGTGAGCTTTAGAAAAGAGCTAAAGACATAGTGTTAGATGTGAGAAAATAACCATTTTTACCACTAAAATACATAGATATTATAATACTGCACGTTTTGAATTATTATTCCAATCAAAGTGCACTCTAAGCTGAATTAATAATTTAAAATAGATTAATTATGAACTTAGTTAACTAAAAAAGTAATCTTTGTTCGCATATCATTACATTACAAAATAAAACAAACTTTATTTAGATAAATAATTTTTCTTGTAACCCAAGAAAGGGAAATTGGACCATGAAAATAATTTTAAGTCCAAGTCCTAACTAATTATAGTAATTCATATACATAACCAACTATGATACATATCAACAATAATGCCTGAGTTATGATACCAGAAAAGTTTATAGTTTAATAATACTAATAATAAATGATTTTTCTAGAAGCAATTCAAATAAAGGAGGTAAGTTTATAATCTGAAACTAAAATTTTCTTATTTTAGTTTCATGAAAAAATCCTTGACATGGCTAACATAAAACACTTCTATAAATTTTAAGTGATCTGTCAAAATCTCAATGGTAATCTATCAAAATCTAACATAGAGGGTTGAAACCAAACACAAAAGCCCTAATTTACCCAACATAAAACCCTAAGTAGTCTAGTCAAGCATACAAGATAAACCCAATTTTGAATCAGTTTTAACGTAAAAACAATAATAATAATCGATTCGCATGAAATGAAAAGGGTGTTTTTTCCAAAGCGAAACCTAGCAGTAGACAGAGAGATTGATGAAAAAAGGAGATTACCTGGCTATGAACTTCGAAGACAATTTGCATGAAATAAAATAAACAAGAGGATCGGAAGAAAAATGGTGACTGAACATGAAAACGATGAGATATTTGAGGCAAATGAAGCTTCTATGGAATAAATTTTTCTGGAGACTTGAAATGGAACGATAAGAGAGGGAAAGCGAATACTTTAGCTGCTTACAATTTGGGGACTATGTGATAGTGGGAAAAAATTAATTAAGTATACCCTCGGTAGCGAAAGATTGCATGCCAGCTTACAACGCCATCCTAATTTGCAATAATTATTGGTTTTTCTTGTATGTGACTTCTAGACAACATCCTAAGGGGAGTCCATTTTCACGATGTCCTTCAAGGCTTTGGGTAACAAGGTATGTTTTTCATTAATAAATAATTGATATTTGATGTCATGTTTGTTGAAAGAGAAATTTAATCATCATAATTTGTATGTTCATATCACTATCTCGTTTAAGTTGAGAATTGTTTGTGTAGCTTGAATTGTTTGTTGAATGAACCAATTGTTGAAAGAGAAATTAAACAATATTTGTATATGTTTAAATATAATGTTTTGTTTTGGAACTATGTTGTAAACATTCAATTTAAAGTCTAATTTTTAGATCAAAATTTTTGTATGTTCAATTTATCAATTGGGTTGTTATTTTGTTAAATTAGAATTAAAATTTATATATGCTTGAATACAATGTTTTATTATAGACCTATATTGTAACATTTAATTCAAAGTATAATCCTTTAGATCTAAAATTTTGTATGTTCATATTGTTTTGATTGGATTTTACCTTAACAAAATAAGCTAAAATTTGTTTATCAATATTATAACATTTTATTAAAGATTCGTGTTTTAAATCATATAAAACAAAATGTAATTTTAGATTTGAAAGTTACATGTATGTATTTTGTGTTTGTATTGTTTTGGAAATTAAAAAAAAAGGAAGATGAATAAATCTAAATTTTAGTTTGATTACTATAGTCTCTAATTTGTATTAATTAGAGATATTTATTGAATATTACACACATACAATTAATGTTTTGACAATAAACCTACTTTTGACTTGATTGCTATAAATCTCTAATTTTTATCAAGTAGAAAATTTTGATTTAATCTTATACACACACGATTAATTATATATATATGTTTGCATATATAAAATTTATTACATGTATTTAATATTGTCAAAGTATGATTAGATTTCTTTCTTAAAGGAGGAAACAATTTAAATTGGGCAATAATATATACATATATTTACTTTCTTCCGTTTATATCCCTATATTATAATGCCTATAATTTTTCATTTATATGCTGCATTAATTAAGTTTACAAAATGGGAAATTGATTCAATCATTGTTATTACCCTTTATTTATTTTCCATTTTTCCTTTATGTGATTAGCTATCCATTTAATTTTGTTTATATTCTACACTTTGCCATCAATTGATAACATCTATCATGTTGCACTTACAGAATTTACACTATAACATATTTGTTTAAACTTATATTCATGTCATATATATGTTGCTAATTAATGACATTCATATGATCAATCAACTTAATTAAAGGGAGAGAAATGAAAGGTTTCTCTCTCCGTAAAAATTTATGTCCATCATTAATTGAATAAGTTAAGGGGAAGGAAATAAAAAATTTCTTCCTCTAAATAAATTTATGTCCGCCATTAATTAAATAATTTAAGAGACAAAAAATGAAAATTTTCATTCTCTAAATAAATTTAATAAATTACAGTTACACATAATTATGTACATAAGAGTATATTTGATATACTCTAATTTACATACACATTAAAATTAAAGTAAAACTTTATTTATAAAATTAAATAAAATATTGATTTTATTTAAAAGAAACTTAAAAAAGTTCTAAGTATATTTAGACTTCATAGGCCTACTAAAGATCCCAATGGAAAAAAAAATTGAAATCCACCCATTTCTTCCGCCATGGGCTGGCTCGGTTCCTTCAGAATATTGGTTTGAAATAAAATGAATTTACTAAAAGGCCCGACTAAAATATGCTTGAATCGGTGCGGGTTTCATCCCAACCGCAACAAATTTTTACCCCCTGAATTCCAACCGGCGGATTGTAATCCGCACCCTCCCGGACCTTCTCCATTCGGGCTTTGTAGCAAAATCTGAAATAAAATAATATTTGATGTTATTATATGTTGTTACCTTTTTTTTGTAAGTTTAGAAAGAGATAGATAGAGTATATGTATTGATTTGTCTCTTGTTATCCATTACCAACAACATGTCGTTCTTGATTTTTGAGGTTTACACATCGTGAGTTATATTAAATCAAAGAGTCGAAAATGGTGAGCTGTTATGTATCGGTATCCTTTTCTCAATACATCTTGAGTATAACCATTAAAGAAGTGAGTATTTACATATCGATTCAATACTCATGATTACGACCATATTTGTAACTGCAATCAATAAAATACTTCTCCTTAGAATTTTCCACTTATATATGTTTAATGTATTTATTTCACTATGCATATCTCTTTATAATAGCACATATAAAAGAAATAAAACTAAAAGCATAATTTATTTCAAATAAGATTATTTATAGAGTTAAGTTACATAACTATTTACATAATTTTCCCCTTGGGCAAACTCTTAACTCTATCACATACACATTTTTAATAATGATAATACACAGTATTACAAAGAATGAATTACTTGTTTGGAAGATGAGTTGATGCTTACTTTGGCATGTAAGCTACAAAGACATAAAAGAATATAATTAGGGAGAGCCATCCAGAGCTAAATTAGATTTAAACAAATTGATGCCACAAGATTTATTATGATAGAAGGTCATTTATCGGATGTCGCAATTAGTGTATAAATTTAATTAGAGGAGGGTATCGGTGACAACGATGAAATATATATGGTTATCTCTCATAATAATTCATCGATACTAAATCTTATTGACAAGTTATCCAATCAATGACAAGTTTATCCTATGAGGAAAGTAAGGATTTTATGATTTTATAATTTTCAAATTTTAGAATTTTCGTCATGTGCATGACGTAATTGATAAGGCTGCATTTTTAGCATGTTATTAAATTTAATGTATTTTGAGTTAATTTAGTAATTTTAATGGATATTTGCATTTAATATTAATTTAGTTAAAATTATTCAAATATATAAATCAATAATAAAAAAATAATTAATTAAAATACAAATTTAGTTTTCTATTTCGTAATTAAAACACATAATCTTCTTGTTAAAAAGCTGTTTTGGAACATGCGATGCTCGTTCATATAAAGGGATATATATGTATAAAAAATAATCATAAATAAAAAAATATTTTGGATATATTTGTTAATTTTTTAAATATACTATCTTGGTAAGTAAAATTTTTGTACGATAATATCTAAAAAAATTGTTGAAATTATCACATAAACGTAATGGTTTGTGTGAATGTTCAGAAAAAACGAGTCCCTTAAATTTGAAATTAAATTTTATCTCTAATTTTCCTCATTTTAGCCAAATTTGATAGTTTTTTCCTGATTAGTTATTGAACTTTCTCATGATATTTTATATTTACAAAGATGGATTGATTATTATACATTTTTCCCAAATATGCTACCTTATACCCACTTTTTTTTCTTTTCGTTTTATTTAAACATTATTCATTTTATATTAATTATTATACTTATTTTACCCATTTTAATTTATTAATTTATAATATTTGTAATTAAAAATAAAGGTATTTATGCAGCTTCATGTTCTTATAAAAAAGTGACACTAAAGGTAAAAGAAAAATCATTAAATATAAAAATGAATAAAAAATTCTTAATAATTACATGGGAAATAAAATGTTTAAAGTAACTTTGAAATATTCAAGTTCAATGTTTAAATTTTTTTATAAAAAAAGTTGAAATTAATAAAATTGCAAGATTAGAAAAGTGTATAAATATGTTTAAAATAATTGCAATTTCCTAGCTTTGAAAATGAAATATGTATGCCTAGTACTAAACTTTGGACTTCTATTTTTAAAACAAAAAGTAAAAAGATCAATTAACCATTAAAAAGGTTAAATTGAAAGGGAGGTGTGGTTCAAAGAACCATAGTATCGTACTATATATAATAGAAAGAAAACAAGCACATATAGTTAAAGGATATTAAGGCGTAGTTGGAAAATATAATGATAGCGAACATGTATGACTATATGGAAAATAACAAACTAAACAACATCATATATATCTTTCAGCAAGTCAGTGGAAGATCCACCTGCTACAAGCCCGCACATTTACGAAATCAACTAATCAAGCCATGTGAGAAATCAAGAGTGGATATTGAGAAAATGAACTTTCTGTCCCGAGTGTCATCATCTATAATAGACCCATTGTTAGAGACGAATTACTCATATATGCCAAGTACCAAGCCATTGTCTTTGAGATTGTAGAAGAGTTCCCACTCATCCTTTTCATCATCCGAAATCCATTTGGAGAAAACATTGAAGTTTGAGTGGTAGCTTAAGCTGCTCTCAATATGGTTCCAAGTGCTAGCCTCATGGCACCAACTACGAGGTATTCATACAATTTTTTTTAGCAAGCTCAATGGAAATCGTTTCAGATTTTGGGGAATTTTATACGAGGGTGGTAATAAGTCGCTTTTTGATGCAGGTAACTAAGGAGTTAGAGGCGGGGTGAAAATGACATTGATCTTAATTGTTATGGGTGTTGGAGGATCACTTGGGGTTAGGTTGCCTAAGGTAGATGAATGGGTATTGGGAGGGAGAAGTCACCAAGGTTGGGCAGCATTGGTGATGATGGGGTAGGAAGTAGGCCGTTGGGAATGTTAGAGGGCGATATGTCATTTGTTCCGAGAACGATGGTCAAAATGTCAGGTTTGTTGCAAGATGTCATAGGCATTAAGAAGGGAAAAAAAAAGGTTCGTGTTCACATTTGGTGGAATTGAAGTTCACAGTTTAGAATGAGCAACGGCGTAGGTAACAGGAGTGAACAATAAAGCTGGGTATGATACTAGGGAGGGGGATATGTGATAGGTCGAAGGAACAAGTCCAAAGGACTGGCAAGAGGTACATATATCAGGTTTTCACTTATAGGATAATTCAACAAAGAAGAAATCATTATCGCCTAGTTATACTTTGATTCTTGAAGGAAAAGATTATCGGGTTTGACATCGATTAAGGTTTTGATAAATTCAGATCTTTTCAGCCTTTAAATGAATTCATCACAACCAATAAGATCACCAATATGACACGCCAACCAGTTTATTCCTAGAAACCTACTTTGATACCACTTGTTAGAATTTTTAATTAGCTAGCAAGATTGTTAAGATCATCAATGATATCTCAATTTAAATTAACAAATTTTAAATAAAATTCCATATTTGATTTCTAATTAAAAAAATCTGTTCCGTCAGAAATTGGTGGACTTATAATGGACCGAGCATCGCTAAATCTACAACTAGGGTGAGGCACGATATCATTTTTTTTTCTAGCATCCTGCTTTGATACCACTAGTTAGGATCGTGTAATATACCCTAGAGGGGGGAGGAGGTGAATTGGGTATTTCAAATAATTCACAGTGATAGATGAATAATGCGGGAACGTAACATAGATATACCCAGATTCAACCACTAATCCATTAGTGCCTACCGTGGCTTCCAAGATTACTACTAGAATTATATATTCGAACACTTAGAACACATGTAAAGTCACAATTCTTGCTAACTTGAAAATATTAATCCTATGTCTGGTAAGCCTGCCTTGACTCTATCCTCAAATTGAGAATTGTTCGTATAAACCGTAGTCCAATCCTAAATAAATCAAAAATTAAATAAATACAAAATAGAATGAACAAATGCCCCTAAATAAATATCTTGATATAAATGGGCCTAGAAATAAATTTCCCCCTTGAAAATCTAAAGACAAATAAAATGAAGGGCTTTATCGTGAATAGCCCATCCTCGCCTTTTAATCAGTTTGACCTGGTCTTCACTCTCCTACTCAAACCCGAATACAAATCACGTTCTCCTCCTTGGCACGTCATAACAAAAAATAGTCTGCCTTTTGAAATTTGTGTGCACCTCACCTAGAGCCTCGAGAAAAAAAAAATCACTGCCTTAAAAAGCTTGTGCCGCCTGGAACTTCGATTGTTGGAGATCTGCTAGATGCCAAAGAGATTACCACCGCCTAAATGTCGCTGGAGCGTAGAAAATCGCCACGCCAAGCTACCACCGTGAATAATTAATGACGTTATGTGTTGCCGCTGTTTGCTGCCGTCGAGTTCTAGATCTAGTGATGCTGTGTGTGTTTGATTTGGGTGCTACTTTCAACAATCTTCAGTTGAAGGGTCTGCGTCCTGAAGCTTGCCTGAGAAGTTAATAGGGTTTTGTGCCTCTTGCTATTCGACATTGGTCTGAATCAAGCTTCTCTTGAATCTGGAGTTCGTAATGCTGCCGATCTAAAATTAAGGACACCGCTGCTAATAGGAGATGCTTCTGCGATTATTGGATGTTGCTGTAGATGGGGTTGCCTTTGTTTGGTGATTGTTGATGATGTTGAAATGTTATTGGAGGGGTGCTCTGTTGGTAAAAAAATGTTAGTGATCTATGTTTATTCTGCGTGAGTTCATGCGGTGGCTGCTGCCGAGCTCGATGATAATCGACGTTGAGTACTGCTGAGACCTATTTGCTGTTCCTAATGCTATTGGCCAGAGAATCTAGTGACATTGTTTGCTCGTTCGTGTTAATAGATGGTGCACGGTAAGATAAACAAAAGGTGGCAATTGGTGATAAACCGCTGCCGTTTTGAAGCGCGACAGCTGATAGTGGATCGTTTTGGGTTAGGAGCTCGAATCTGTCATGTTACTAATCGATTTTGATAGCGAAGGTGCCTCGAACGACTAAACTACGGCTGAAATTAGATGTTGTTCAGAATGAGTTCTGATCTATGTGATCGGTCGGATACAAGTTGTTGATAGAAGATGATATGTACATATTATGAAAAAGTCACTTGTGCTTGTTGTATTAATATCCGACAAGGAAAAAAAAGTATGGATGATGTGAGTTTATATAGGAGAAATACTAGGAGAGGAGAAATATTGGAGAGTTTTGAAAGAAAAAAAATGCAATTTGAATTTGAACTTGTTTAAATAACTTCTGTAGCTCTAAAAATTTATATGCATATTTGTAGTTATTGCATATATTTCAATTAAGTATCCAATTATCTTTATAGATTGAAATATAAACTCTTTATTTTGTTGGTCAATTCATGTCTATTCTAATCATTTGAAATTGAATTTGGAATTGAGCAATCCATATTTAATAACCATTTGAATTAATAAATAACCATTTGAATTAATAAATAACCATTTGAAAAAAAAATTACTCTCTCAAAAACGTTTTATGCTTGGAATTGCTCATTATTGTCCTTGATGATATTTTATTTGTAACACACTTAATAATTAATATCAATAGAAAATATCGTTTATATGTATGTGTATTATAATTGTTTATTTATTAAATAAAATCATTGATAAGAAAATCTTTTTGATATGTCGTTTGCAATATCTGCATCACATTCAATTAACAATATTAAATGAAAATAAACGTATGTTAACATCGAACGGAAATTGATTGTAATATTTCACAATCTCTCTCTTTTAATAATAATAAACATATGTCAACATTTACAAAAAAAAGTGTTTAATATGTAATGCATTGTTTGAAAATAACAATAACAATAACAATAATACTAGATAAGGTTAATTGAAAACAAAATTGTGCTCTTTGATGATTTTTAAACTATAACACACTCAAAATAAAAACAAATATTAAAATATATATGTTATCATCAAATAAGATGTATACTCCACGATCTCCCTTTTTTATAATAACAACCAGGAAGTTAAGATTTGACAAGTGTAACACGTGCTGAATGTGTACTCGATATCATAAAACCAAAATCATAACACAATTTTTCAATATATATAACATGCACTCCTTATTGGTATGCTCCACATACATATGTGGCATATGTGTTTAAAAATAAAATATTAAACCAATAATATTTCTTTTAATATTAACAATAAATTCATAATATCACCAAATCTTAACTGCTCTCTATCCCTTTTGTTTTCGTCGAAAGTATAAATTTCAAATTAACTCGGTGAGAAAGTGATAGTGAATGATGAAACTTGATCAAAATATGAATTAAATATTTAATGAAAAAGTCAATCATATATCATAGTAGCTATATTGATCAAAGTTATATCCCATGGGTGGAAAGAGGGTGATAAAATAAGTGTAGTTATATGTAGTGGGGTTTAAATGACATAGCCCATAAAATATTACATAATTAAATGGCTTATTTTTAATTCATTATGAAATTAAGTCACTTTCCTCCCTGCATTGCTATGAGGTCTCATAAACGAAAATGGACGTGATTAAAAAATATTATTAAAGTTAGAATAACTTATCCCTAACTCATCGTGGATGAGATAAAGAACCTTTTATCCATGCATTGTCGCGAGGTCTCTTATATGAGGATGAACTTTACTTAACGAGTATTGACACACCTATTTTATATGCATGCTGGAGTTTAGGGGGTCTATTATATCTCATGTGTAATTTTTTACTTTCCATGAGCTTTCAATAATAAACTTTTGGTATGTCAATTTAGTAAACACTAGCAAAAAACTGGAAAATATGAGGGGATGGAATATGAATATCAAATGGTAGATTCAAAGATAATGTGGTATATGCAATAGTCAAAAATAGAAACATTAATGTATGCTTGGTTATCAAAAAGGTATCATAATGTCATTATTTAATCAAGTACAAAAAGCAATATCCATAATCATCTATGTAATTAATATAAATACTTTTGAAAGTCACATAAGAAAGTTTAATCAATAGTGATATGGTTTCAAAAGCAAATTTTATGTAAGTATCCCAAAAATATTTTCAATGTAAGATTCTATTCTTGAACATACGATGTGAATTGGTTTTAGAGCTATTTGTATAAAGAGTAGCACATGGACTAAGTGTATATATATTAATATATCAAAACAAAAATCAAAGTCTCATCTCAAAAGATTTCATCACAACATATGATTACTATGTCATCATCTAAAGTAAGAAACATGGTATTATCCAAAAAAATATCATAATTATATGTATGTCAAAACAACGTTATCCTCATTTTTCAAACTTCGACTATCGTTGTTTAAAAAGTCAATATTTTTGAAACGATTATTTGAAAATATTAAGTCCATAATTAGATTTAGCAAAAATAAAGAAAGTTTTAGATATTAAAAGTTACTAATCAAAAAAATTAGTTTCAAGTCTAAACGATAAACAAATCAAAAGTTAATATAGCTCGTTCGAATAACTTAGAAATTCTTTTCAAGTAATGTGCTGACTTGATTGCTATTTTTCAAAAAAAATTCAAAAATTTTATGAAATGTATTGGCAAAAACTCAAACGCGAAAGTTATAGAGTTATCTATGTCTAGAACTTCAAGATTTTAAATTTTGGAGTTAAAATGTTCAACTTATGGTCGATTTACAACGGCTGTGTGGAAACAATTATGGAATGATAATTAACCATAATACATATTTGAATGCAGTTTTTCAAGGAATTCTAAAACAAATTAGTTGAAGCTCAAAGAATAGAAATTGTAGTATTTTCTCAAAGGTTTTCAAAACTTCTACAATTTTGTAAATTCAAAATATCATAGCAAAAGTTATGGTCCAACCACCACGGCTGTGTATAAAGTTTTGAATTATTTGCAGTTTTTCAATCATTTAAGATCAAATTATGGAAAAACTCAAGACATAGAACAGATAGGATTCTATTTTTCAGAACATATTGAATATTGCAAATCATAGTTTTAGAGCTTAAGTTGTGATAATTTCATTACAGTAGTATCAGAAAATCAGAACTCAAAATAAAAAGAGAAAACAGAAAAGTAGGGTTCAGAGATCATACGTTTGCTTACCTTTGAAGTAGAATTCGTGTTCACAATTATTATCCAGAGTGCGCGGATCTCTATTTCGTTTCCCTAGCCTAATGAACATTGCAATTGTAACAACTCGTACCTTAATGAGCCTAAATTTCAACAAAAATCGAAACCCAAGTTCATCAGAGCATAGATCATTGGATTTGGTACCTGCAAATAAGCATGAGCATTATCAGAGATCGATAGAAATCTAAACTCACAACGAAAACAATAATAGGATAAAAATACTGACTATGACTACTACCTTGGAATTAATGGTATTCCATGGATAGCAGATTGTCACATCAGCATTAAGCATGAGAGAAAGAAGAAGACTTATCCAACAACGAAGCACATCTAGCTCCAGTGACCTATTCCCCCAAATCTATCATGTGAGTTGTAATGAGAAGGAGGTCAAAACAACGTTCAGGTGATTAGAAATATAAACTGTCCATAACATAAATTTATACCGATTGGTTTCTACTTAATAGTTATGTCCATCAAGGTTAGCAACTCTAATCTAATCTTGCATTGCACATACGATTACTTACCTACCTCTTTCCAAGGTACAAAATACCGATGAAGCCTTATCAACCACTCAATACTTCCAAACTCATTTGTCACTTAATAGTTCTAAATGTGAAGTGAGCTTCTATAATACTTTTAAAAAGAGAAATAGGCAGACTCTGCCATTTAAGACCTTAATCAAGGTAGACCCCGTCATTTAAGACCTATTCCCAAGATGGTTTCCTAATAATGTTTTCAATGATCGATGGATCCTAGCTACAAGACCTCTAACCACTATTGAAGGCTTCCGACATTTAATGTCAGCATCTATCGTTGATAAAATCGTAGCCATTTAATAAATAGTACCCAAGCCACTTAATATCTTTTATTCGAAAATATGTAGACTTTGGTCATTTAAGACCTTAATTAAGGTAGACTCTATCATTTAAGACCTATTTACAAGGCGTGCTACTCAATGGTACTATCGTTATTACGGTTTTAGCAATGAAAGAGACTGTACCCAAGCCACTTAATACTTCCAAATGGAAAATAGGTAGACTCTGGTCATTTAAGGCTTCTAGAAGCGTGCTCCTCAATGGTACTATCTAGCTGACATTGCTTGGAAACCTTATTGGGCCACTTAATACCTTTTTTGTAGGAAAGAGGAGGACCTTACAGTCAATTAAGATCCCAAACTTGAAGTAAACCCTTCCTAGATATCCACTATCACTCTTAATTATGAATATGGAATCTCGTTAGGTTACTTCTTTCGGTATAAGGTGGGCCCTACAGCCACTTAATACCTCAACACTGAAGTAAATCCTTTTATAGACATCCTTATTTATTTATTTGGAATTTCACTAGATTACTTAAAACTTACATTTAGGAGAGAGGCGGACCCTACAACCACTTAAGACCTCAAAACTAGAAGCAACCCCCTATGGAGATATCCCTCGCCGCTCCTAATTCCAAAATTGGACCATTTAATACTTTTTGATTAAGAAAGAAGGTCTAACCTCTCACGTCGTCATAGGTCCTATGATTGGTGATATCTCACATTACTAGTAAGTGCACCCGACTGCTGGTAGCCTCAAAGTGAAGGGCGACCTTTTGTCGAGTGACTTTACTGACCTCGCATCACTAACCTACGAAGTCCAATTAACCATACTAAGTCTCTACTTATATTATCTTAGGTAGACATTGGACTTAGCTTATTAATTCTCTCTTTATTTAAAGGCAATAAGATTTACCTTAAATATTTATCTACCTATAAATCCCCGTTTAATGCTCATAAATATCAATTTGTCCATGAAATCCTAACAGACATTTCCTAAGACATTTATGTCTGATTACTAATTTCAAATTAGTAACCCTTTATATCTATTCCATTTTTATTAATTCAACTTCTTCATTTATTAGTCTCGTTAATCCATCCACCCTATCAAATTATTGCAACTCCCATATTTATTACTATTTATTAGAGTTACAACCTTTTAAATTCTTTTTCCATTAGTTCAATTATCCTAAATGCGAATATTACATGCAAGCATCGTTATTAGCTTTTCATTTAATTATTATAAGCATAGTAAATTACGTACAAAAATCTACTTTTATCAAATACATTCTAGTTATATATCTTTACTAGAATATTCTTTTCCATGTTAAATTGTTGGAATCATATCTAATAAGATTATCAGCTATAATCTCTAGATTGGTCCAAAACAAAAGATCTAACTTTAAAAAATTAAATTGTTTGAAATTACAAGGAATAATCATTTCTTTTTATTACTGAAATAGACAGTGTAAACTACAATGAATTCATACTTTACACATCTATTTCTCTTTCTATTTGCATATATTACTTGTTACACCAAATGCTGTATTTTCCTAAAAGGGGAAGAAATCAAACTAATTTACAAATATTAAACGGATCTAAATTCCAATAATTCCAAACATAGAAAAGTTTACATTCCAACAATATTAGGAAATAATCCAAATTTATAATATTATTATACAACCTATTTCAGATTTGGAATAAATTTCATTCAAATCAATATTTTAAATTCATACTTTTAGAGATTGATTTCCAGATCAGGTTGTAAATAATTCTAAATCAATTCATAAATAAGAATTTGTATGCGATATTTATTATATTCAGGTCATATTCAATTTATTGCCCACAACTCATATACAATTATCCAATTAGGCATAAAAATCAAATAAATGCCAACGGGATAATTTTCATATTATAACAATCTATAGAATTTTCCACTCGCCTTTAAAAAGCGATCCAAATCTCCAGATCTGAAGTAGAACCTTTGATTCATCTCCAAATCCTTTTTAATCCAAGAGATATGCATAAAAGGGTATATACATACATTAGAATTACAGATCTGAGAAGAGATTTGTGATAGGAAGAGAAAATAGATACAAATATATATAAATACATAAATTACCCCAAATACGCGTACGGTTGATTCTCTTCTCTTCTCCTTTTTATTAGATTTCTACTCTTCTCCGATTTGTATGAATATAGATACAAATATCTTATATTTATAATTTAGAAAGAAAGTGGAGAAGAAGAAATGGTAGTGCATCGATATTGCCTCCATAAACATATGAGAAAAGAAGGGAGGGGTAGGCCTGAATTTATAGGCACTAGAATCAACCAGAACCGATCGATTTAAAATATTAAATCCGGGCTATTGAGGCCTAGGCTAACCCTAGCTGCCTGAAAGTGACCGGTCGACCACCCATGGAGCACCGGCCAACTAATCGATCAGTCCCAATGATAGGTTGGCCTGTGGGCCCGAACGATTAATTAATAAATGTTACTTTTTCTTATTTATATATTTTCGTTCCGAATTTGTTTTTCGTCCGTAATTTCTTCATTTCGACTGCGATCACAAAACTTCAAATATGAAAGTTGTTCAGAATTTTGCCACAAATGCAATGGTACAAGTTTCATGGTCAAATTCCATCATTTGCATAAATTCCACTTTTGGAGCCTAATTAATTAACTAACTAATTAAATAACTAATGCCAAGTTATGGGATGTTACATTCTTCCCCCTAAAAAGAATTTCATTCCTGAAATTTCACCAATGACTAAGTCATGGTTTTGGCTCCTAATTATCTTAAATTACACAACCAATGAGTGTACAACCAATTTTGCAACCAAACATGCACAAGTGCATAGTGTATTACTTTATCACCATGTAGAAATACATACGCATAATGATTCTAAATCGGATCCTCCTATATGAATGCATTTCTTTTGAAAACACTTTTGGAATCATAATGCAAACAACCTTCATATATACTGGCCATTCTATATGTATGCAGCTTTTTGAAAAATCTTTTCAACCAAAACCCCCATACTCCTACAAATAGAACTATGAAGCAACCAATTTTGCATCCACTTCCTACCATCCAATAATCTAAAGCATCGAAAAATCGCTTCCTAAACTTTACTCCTATGCTAGAAAAAGGTATTTAGGCATAGAATTTAACATTCTTACCACACTATAATCTTCTTATTCCCATTGTACAGTGGAAATTTCCTCGTTGTCCCGGATTTACTCCAAATTTTCCATGCACAAAATGCATGAGGTGGCTTATTTTCAAGCTTTAAAATGGAATTAAGCCTAAAAATAGACTCACCAACGTTGTCGACAAGGTGTGAAAATAGAAATTCTAAGGCTAAAGCAGCTTTTCCCTTGTTATTGCTTACATTTATTGCATTGTCGACTCTAATGCACCGCAAAATCCGCAAATTCTAATTCCATTTTCCTTTTCTACGCCTAACATGTGGCCTTCAAAATCAAAGAGTTCACAAAAATCATTCTCACTTTTCAAATTTGTACGTCGTTTGGAAAATAAAATCCTAAAATATTTAGACGCACATTTTCCCTTGAAATAAAATTTTGAACAAAACACTAAAAATAATTTAAGCGCCAAAATAACTAAAACACAAAAAAATTCTTACTTTTATTTCTTTTTTTTTCAAAAGGGAACTTTTCAAACAAAGGGGAAATTTTTCAAAATATTTTTCTTCTTAAAAATTTTGATAAATCAAGCCACAATTTCAATGTAGTCGGTAATCGGTTATGCGCTAAACGCATAAACCAGATTCCAAAGTTCTACAGCTGACCTTTACCCAAAAGTTTGACATTTTATTTAAAAATATCAACACATCTATTATTCAAAAAAATTAGCTTTTAAGAACATGAGCAATGACCCGTGATATCAAAATAACTTTATCATGTCCTTCGCTAAAATTTCCAACTATTCTAAACTTTCAGCCTTATATTGTATTTACTGTTAGTTAAGTATCTTTATGAGATTCCCACATTTTTCTCTACTATGCATATATATGAGCGGTTTGCATATCCAGAAACAATAACACAGAAAATTAATAGAAACTTGTAATATCGTGCGTGCCTTTTGTAAGAGACAACTAACAGTTTTACAACCCAACAACCAAAAAGAAAATAACAAATGCTGGAAATAAAATGATACAACAATCCTAAATAAAACATCGCCTGCGAATTGTGAGAAGGTCTCACTCTGCGACTGGAGCTTGAGCCATTGCCACAACCGCGGAATGGTCGTAGCATGGTGGCTATGCACCCAATCTCACGCCTCTGGCGTTGCTGCTCCTCTCTAATCTTTTGGACTCTTCCTAAACTTGACAGACAGCAACAAGCTTAGGTCTCAAGTATCCCTCGGCGCCCTACGCTATTCCCTACTACTGGTGCTACTGTTCTAGCACTGGTACATGTGGCGCGATAGGCGGTAAAGGAATATTGGTCCTCTTAATAGTGGTCTGATCGATAACGGTATGGACCTTCCTTACTACTGGCTCTCCGTTCAAAGTTACCTCGTAATGCCTAAACACTCAAGTGAGCAAGTGGAAAAATGGAAAGTGAGTCCTCGGGGAACCAACTCCCTGATCGACTATATAAAGCATCAAAACACTAGCCCACTTGACGGCTATGCCACCAATTTTAGCATAGGCAGCCCTCCGCATAGAGGTATAGATCTGGTCGAGGCTCCTCATCTTCGGAATGATATTGTGCTAAATGATGTGCACGATGAGACGAGAAACCAGTCGTAAATTATCGGTCCTCCAATCACCGACATTTCCAGAAAAGATCTGTTGTAGAATCTCAGGATCAGTCATCTCTATGTCATCCAAATATGCGCCTACTGCAGATATCTCCAAAATCCCAAAGGGATCATCATTTGTCATCTCGATTCGTGCTCCCTTCACCTCAGACTCAATATAGTTGTTGTCATTATCAAAATTCTGCGCCATCTGTGCATCGAAAAGACGAATGCAGCGTGGGTAATATTCCCACTCATAAGTCTCGAAGCAGAGGATCATTGCAAGTCCTGCTGCGACAAAAAGCTCTTCAAGCCCAAAAGCGGCAAAATCTCCAAATTTTACTGGCCGCCCGTGGACAAAATCAAAGTCCACCGTTTCGAGATAAATGACGAACTTTTGCTCGCTCCGGTCAAACTAAGCGGCTTCTTGCTTAGTGAGATCATGAAGACGAGAGGAAGAGCCGCTGCTGCATGGCGTTGCCATGGGCTGAGAGGCGGTTGGAAAAAGGAAGAAAATGGTTTAGATCTGAAGTGGTGATGAGGCAAGATCTAATGTGTAAGAATTTTGGCATCGCTTGGTGGAGGAATAGAGGAGAGAGCCTATGATTTAGTGGAGGAAGGGGGAGGTGCAAATGGGGTTCGGTTGAAAATGAAGAGGAGGAAGAGAGTGAGGGGGATGTGACGGCTGATGGTTTGAACACAACTTATAATCGCGTTCCAAGTTCAGGTTCGGGCTGAATCCACCTAGAGGTCGACCGCTATCCCAGATTTGGGTGCGGCATGAACCTGGAACCAATAGGGCCGGCTAAATTGATTTATATTCTAATGATCGTTCTGCACACCATCTTCAGCTTAACCCATCCAGAAAAATTCTTCCTTCCACACGACGATATCCACCATACCGTGTAGACCTTTCCTTGGCAAGATTACGTTTACCTCAACAAAACTGTTGGGACCAACAACACTTCCAAAAACCTAAAAATATTTCAGCTCTTATTTCCCACCTACTTCGCATAGAAATATTTCTTTCAATAGCTAGTAGGTACAACAACACTTCAAACTACATTCCCCAATAAAATTGAACGTCGTTCCTATTTTGTTTGTACCTTAAAGAGAGAAAATTTAAAAACCTCAATTTTATAAACCAAAAAAATCACCGAGCTAAATATATGCTCCTTTATACTTGTTTCTAAATAATAGAAACTATTTCATACCAAAGTTTACCTTTACAAGCTTATATATATAAATATATTTCAGGGTTTCCAAGAACCTTCTTTTTAAAATACAAATTTCCTAAATTGGAAACTATTTTCTTGCCAAAAATAAAAACCAAGCCTTTTACTGATATGTTCATATAAATATTTAAGGATTCCAAAAATTAATCTTTTATAAATTAAGAAATTCTTAACACGACCAACTTAGTGGTATACGTGTTTCTTTGAAAATTATAATTTCAAAACTTTCCCAAAACAAAATATCCAAAATAAATTCTTCGAAAAAGAAATCCTTTGAAAACTCTTACAAAATCTAAGGCATTTCCAAAACATACTTACAAAAATTCTCTCACGGGTTTTAGACCAACGAATTAACATTAATTATTCAAATAAAAATACGGTTTGCCATCAAAGAGGTGATCAATGAATGCACCCTAGAACAAACTTGCTTTCGAATAATTGCGACATATAGACTCTAATTTCCCACCCATCTAGAATAAATGTGTGTCTTCGACTAGAACTCAAAATCCAAAATCACAAGGTAATTAGAATCTCAGTCGTCAAGTCGAACACCTCCAGTCTTTGGGATTCAGCCATATGTCGAACTCATGCTCTTCATCAACTGTGCTTTACGCATCATCACTCTATGGGGTACTTCGGAGTTGGCATGAAAATCTTAACTCTAAGGTATTTTCAACCCATAATTGCTTTGCCCATTCCTTCAGAGTAGAACTACAACTACTTCTATAGTCGGAACTCTTAGAATCAAGCGTAAAAATATAATATTACTAGATAGGAAAGTACGAATATATTCTCTCAGTTTATCCCAATTCCTCTGATCTACTAACCTAGTGTTCTGATAGTAAATGTAACAAGTCGTACCTTAATGGGCCTAAATTTCGACAAAAATCGAAACCCAAGTCCATTAGAGCATGGATCGTTGGATTTGGTACCGCAAATAAGCATGACCATTATAAGAGATTGATAAAAATCCAAAATCACAGCGAAAACAATAATAGGATAAGGATACTAACTATGACAACTACCTTGGAATTAATGGTATTCCTTGGATAGTAGATTGTCACATCAGCATCGAGCATGAGAGATAGAAGAAGACTTCTCCAACAACGAAGCACATCCAGCTCCAGTGACATGTTCCCCTAAATCTATCCTATGGGTTGTAATGAGGAGAGGGTTAGAACAACGTTTCGATGAATGGAAATATAAACTTTCCATAACATAAATTTATACCGATTGGATTCTATTTAATAGTTATGTCCATCAAGGTTAACAATTCTAATCTAACCTTACATTGCACACACGATTACTTACATACCCTTTTCCAAGGTACAAAATACTTATGAAGCCTTATCAACCACCAATACTTCCAAACCCATTCGCCATTTAATACTTCTAAATGTGAAGCGGGCTTCTATAATACTTTTAAAAAGAGAATTAGGTAGAATCTTCCATTTAAGACCTTAATCAAGGTAGACCTCGTCATTTAAGACCTATTTCCAATGTGGTTTCTTAACAATGTTGTCAATGGTCGGTAGATCCTAGCTACAAGGCCTCTAACCACTATTGAAGGCTTCCGACATTTAATGTCCGCATCTATTGCCGATAAAATTGTAGTAATGTAATAAACAGTACACAATCCACTTAATACCTTTTAATGGAAAATATGCAGATTTTGGTCATTTAAGACCATAATTAAGGCAAACCCCATCATTTAAGATCTATTTCCAAGGCATGCTCCTAAATGGTACCATCGTTATTACGGTTTTAGCAATGTGAGAGACTGTACCCAAGCTGCTTAATACTTTCAAGTGGAAAATAGGCAGACTCAGGTCATTTAAGACCTTAATTAAGGCATCCCCATCATTTAAGACTTATTTTCGGAAGCGTGCTCCTCAATGGTACTATCTAGCTGACATTTCTTGGAAATCTCATTGGGCTACTTAATACTTCTTTTGTAGGAAAAAGGAGGACCTTACAGTCACTTAAGATTCCAAACCAGAAGCGAGCCCTTCCCTAGATATCCACTATCACTCTTAATTATAAATATGGAATTTCGTTAGGTTACTTCTTTCGGTAGGGAGGAGGGCCCTATAGCCACTTAATACTTCAACACTGAAGTAAACCCTTTTAGAGACATCCTTATTTATTTATTTGGAATTTCACTAGGTTACTTAATACTTTCATTTAGGAGAGAGGCGGACCCTACAACCACTTAAGACCTCAAACTAGAAGCGAACCCTTATGGAGATATCCCTCATTGCTCCTAATTCAAAATTTGGATCATTTAATACTTTCTGATCAGGAAAGCAGGTCCAATCTCTTACGTCGTCATGGGTCCCATGATTAGTGATATCTCACATTAGTAGTAAGTGAACCCGACTGCTGGTAGCCTCAAAGTGAAGGGTGGTCTTCCATTGAGTGACTCTACTGACCTCGCATCACTCACTTACTAAGTCCAATTAACCATCCTAAGTCTTTACTTATGTTATCTTAGGTAGACATTAGACATTGGACTTAGCTTACTAATTATCGGAGAGTTTTCAAGTTTTTGGAATGCCTTATGATTTTATCTATAGAATATCCTAAATTATTTATCTATTAAAAAATTATATTTTTATTATAATTAATATTATGTATTAAAAGTTTAGAAAATGATTCCAAATAAAAATACTAATTTTTTTATTTTGTATAACTTTTACAAAACTAACTGTATACTTTGAAAATAGGGCAGAAAATACTAAATATAATAGTATGTTTTAAATCTTAGAGATTATAAATTAATAATGAAACTTCTTACATAAATAAAATTAAATATACTTGATTCTGTAAAAAAATTTAGAGCCAAAATTCGAATTATAACTATCTTATTTATTTTTTTAATGAATAGACACTTGGTAAGTTACAATTGCTATATTTTTTGGAACCAAAATTTGAATTTTTATGATCTTTAAATTAAATAATTTTTCAATAATAAAAATATGTTCTATATAACAATTAGTATATATAACTACATTAAAAAAATCTAAGTAATTTGAATTAATGATGGTTATTCTTTTATTTTAATAAAATTCAATAGACACTTCAACTACCAAGTTATGCTTTAAATTTTCAATTTTTTTTTAAATGGACGTGCCTCTTCATGATTGGTTATATCTTTTCCCTAATAACTTTTATAAAGCATTTCCTTTCTAATGACATCACACTAATCATTTATCACGAATATACTAAATAGAAAAGAATATCTTCATCCGTGATTTCAAATTTTCTAAATGTTGATTTTACTTCTTTCACCCTAATTTTTTACTAACTTTATGATGAGATATTAACTTTATGGCTTCATGAAATTAATTGAATGAATTTAGAACATGTGAACAAGGCTCTATTTATAGGTTCCTTCTATCAATAAGAACCCGCCACATCATATTAACTTGTCATATAAATAAATAGTAATACACATGCAATATAACATGTGTCATTACACTTGTCATTTTGGAAAATCATTGTATACATGCATGATGCCAAGTGACTTTACATGATTAATTCATTAATACACATATATTGTGGAGACCCAAAATTTTTGAGATAAAAATAATGCTGAAATGAAGAGAAAATTAAATTGGTTAATATAAAATAATTGAAAGAATAATATGATTTGAAAATAAATATCAAAAGGGAATAAATATTTCAATAAATAATAATAAGAAGAAAAATAAATAAGGTGTGAATGAGTCTTAAATACACATGAATACTATAAATTTATGTGGCCAGAAAAATGTAGGGTAATAAAATGACTTCCCTTGATAATTAAAATGCATAAAAACTAGTCAAGTAATATTTATGAGCATGAATGCACTTTTGAAATAAATCAAGATAGATGATAAAAATATGTTAGCTAAAAATCAGGCTTACAAAAGAAAATAAGGAAAAAGAAATATAAGGCTGAGCCACATAAAAATAATGTGCAAGGAAATCATGCAAATAGCATGTGCACAGAAAAGCAATGAGGCAACTGTTTTACTGAAAATAGAAACCAAGAGAAAATGGCACTTTTAGCCATAATGATGCATATATGAATCTCTGAGTAAGGTAAGGATATAATGGGTTTTTCCTCCATTTAAACCCTAGCAGAGTGATTTAAATAAGGGGAGGGACAATAGTTGTTCTAGAGAGAAAAACAGAGAAAACAAAGATTAAAAATAAAATAAACTCACATTGTCTTCAGGCCTGAGCATTTTCGGGGAGGAGCAAAGAAGGTGAGTGATAATCACTTATGAGATTTGAGGCACTAAGACCCATGCTAAGGGCAGCCAAGTTATTTCCATACATAAAATTTATTATGATTTTCTGTTTGATTTTGTTCTCTGAATAAATGCATGTTAATCATAGGAGATATTTTGATTGAACTTTAGGTTGAAGTTTTGATCTGTCTTGGTTTGATAAGATTGTTTCAGTCTTTTGTTTTAAAATACAAGTAATCAAACATGTATTCAGATCATGGAAGTGGATTTTATGGTCCATTTGTATGTGAGAAATGAACTGAATGTTTTTACTGAGAAATGGGATATCAAAGGAAAATAAGCAGGCAGTGTGAATAAGGAGATTTATGCTTATGCCTAGCTTATATTAAATGATATGAACAATGCAGTATCATGTATAGGTGCTGAATTGTTCCTATTATAAGTTGATATGTTTTTATGGGTTTTTCTCAAAGAAAATCATGTCCTGTGTTCTCAGTAAAACAAATAAATAGGGTATATAGCTTCATCAGATTTATCTGAGATATAGGAATACCTCTGTAAATAAATATGTATGTAAGTTTCAGAAAATATGATTAGAATAAATTAACCTTGGAATGGGATTTGGTACTTTGCCTGGAAGCTTGATATGTCTGATTTAAAATCCCCTGAGAGAGTTTTACCTTATTTGATTCATGAGAGGAGGAAATAGAATGCAAAGCATTGCAAGTGATAATAAAATTCTCAGAAGATAAATAAATATGGTCTCTAAATTATAAGAATAATTTAGGAGTAATGCCTTGATCTGCTCAGCATCAGGTGGATGATGAGTATGTGCATGACTTGTTTAAGTCCTGTAGGCCTCTATGTAAAGGGATAACAGAACTGAGCCCCTTTACAATGCACACATGGTGTTCAAAGGCAAGGAGTTAGACCAAACCAAAAATGTAAAAAGAAATGAAATGAGATTGATCAATCCAGCTATGGAAATTAGAAATAAATCCATAAGAGCATGTGTACATGAAAATCTGAATGAAGAGAATGCATGATTGTTTGGGTGTATGATTGATAGATAAGCTTACCTATGTTCAGATATTAGTATGAATTAGTTTCTCATCAAACTGATATGTTCTCTTTGTAGTTTTAAGAATTTACAAAATAATTATTATGTGATTTCACTCATACCAGAAATTTATTTCTGACCCTGTTTGTTGCTCTGTAACACTTGGGGTGTCTCATTTCTATTGAGGCAGCTCTAGATGTTGCTGCAGGAAAGGAAGCATAAGAAACTTGCTTGCATGGATATTTGAAGATTTACTTGCATTTAGGATGCTTAAGGAATATGGCAGAAATATTGTAATAATTAGGCCAGGCAAAACTTCATTATGTTTTAAGTATTTTCTGGACTGATATGAGCTTGTTTTTATGTGAAATGAATATGTAAAAACTTTAGTATTATATATGAGTAATTGTGAGTTTTTGTTTCTTGCTACTTATCTGGATAATTTCTGGTGAAGTATGATATAGGAGATCATGCCATATAATTTGATATGTGGCCATGTCTCCCTTGGCAATGTCTGATGAGATTTTAAAATGGTAAAGAAGAAATAATTTTAGAAAGAAAGGAATAGAGAACATTCAATGAATTCTTTCAAAAAGATTGAGTTGAATCTAAACTGGGCTAACCAGAAAAGCATGATCATGACCTATAATTGATATAAGTATATGTCAAGCTGGAAAATGAAATTTGTAATCCTTAATCCAGGCATTTAAATTACAGAAGAAGTTTGCATTGTTTTGTGTAGTAGATCCATATGCATTTATGTAATACTTGTAGGTCTCACAGCACTATGCTTAACACACCTTACTATTTAGATACATAACTCATGTCTAATTGCATTTGGTCATGACCAACCTAAGGCTGATTAAACAACTTGTAGTCCTGTTTGTAATAGGCCAGACCATCACTCCACAACACCTTAGACACTACCATTTATATTTAAAAGAGCATCAGCTGTCTACCTAATAAGTTCACCTGAGAATTCCGTATCAATTTGGTTTGTAACTTAGCTTGAATCATTTTGTCTTCAAATAGATGCTAAGTCTTAGTGTAATGTGTGTATTGCATTTGTACTCTGCCTAAATAGATGGTGTCTTCTCTGCTTGGTCTTCAATCCAATTTGTTTCTTGATCATTCATATGATCCTTGCATAATAAATAAATTAATATATGAGTATCCTTACCTGACACAAAAATTTGCTTGAATATGAATTATGAACCCCGGGCTAAACTAAAAGGAAGGAGTTATTTTAAACACCCTTTTAATTAGCATAGAATAATAAGTATTAAATTACAAAATCCCAGAAATCTAAATATGTGGCTTGTAAATCCAGGAATCAAATAATTTGAGAAGTAAAGCAAGAAAATAAAGAAAATGGTATTATTTGATCTTATAATCAAGCTTGAGTTTTAAGGAAGAAATAAAAAAGGCTATGTGGCACCAAATCTCTGGAATATGAGAAATAAGGTGTGATTAAATTCCTTTGCCAATTTAAATTACTCTGATAGGCAAAGAGTCATCTATATATCTTCATATATATAAATGATCTAATTTGATTTTATACACTGGTATTTTTATATTGGTAAAATAAGGAATCTTGGGAAAATGAATTAAGAAGTGATCCATTGAAGTATGTGTATGTATATACATGAAAAAAAAACTCAACAGAAAATCAGTTAAAAATAATTGAATAAGTAGAGGGCCACATCAGTTGGTATCAGAGCTATGTTACTAAACATAGCAGAAATAAGGATCAAAATTCTCTTATAAGAATAAAATCTTATGAGATTAAATACATAACACTATTTTCAGTATAAATAAAAATTACTGAAATAATTAAATTATAAATTAAACTAACTAGTTATGTAAAATTGTATAGCAAATCATGGTAGGAAGACCACCAAGTCATGGAAGATGACCCTCCAATACAACACCAATGGTTAATTTGCAAGATTTGGTGAGGGCATTTAGGGAAGGAGCAGTGCATAGGGAAGAGAATCCTCATGAGGAATTAGCTAAGCTATTGAAGACATTCTCAAACCTAGGAGGCAAGGACTTTGAAGGCACTGAAGAGGTTATGGGTGTGCAGACATGGTTGAGAACTTTAGAAAGAATATTTGCAGACATGCAAATTAATGATCAAAGGAAGAGGCAGATAGCTTCAAGAAGGCTCAAAGGAGCAGGACTAGATTGGTGGGAGGTGATCATCACAGGAAGGCTAGAAAATGAGATAACATGGGATCAATTCAAGGAGATGTTGAGGCAAGATTTGTCACAGCAACAGCTAAGGCAACACAGCTGGAGGAATTTATAAGGCTGAGGCAAGGACCAATGAGTGTGACTGAATACACTCAAAAATTTGAGAGTTTGTCTAAGTATGGAACTATGCTAATAGGGAACGAAGAATCAAAGAATTCAAGGTTTATTCAGGGACTCAATGCTGGTTTGAGTAGAGCAATGCTACCATACAAAGACAGAACATTTGATCAAGTCATAGATCTTACTCTTTCTTTTGAACAACATGACAATGCAAGAGAAAAATTCAGGAACATGAGGGCCAACAATCAAAAGAAAGGAAAAAATAGAGCACATCCTTATGACAAAAAGAATATGGATAAGAAAGTGGAGGGAGCAGCCACTGGGGAAGCTAAGAAGAAAGTTACTTGTTATAATTGTGGCAAAGAAGGACACATGAGTAATAGGTGTCAAGCAGCCAAGAAGGCACCATTTAGCTGCTATAACTGTGGGAAAGAAGGTCACATTAAGAGGAACTGCCCAGAGTTCAAGAAAGGAGCAAAGGTAGGAGCATTGGAAGCCAAGGGTAAAGGCAAATGCAGGGGGAAACTTTGGACAATTGGAAGGTATACTTCTAATTAAAAATTACCCAATCACAGTTATATATGACACTGGAGCCACACATTCTCTAATTTCACAAGATCTAGTGGATAAATTAGCTCTCACATATAATACAGTTGAAAAACCCTTGTTTATTCAAAGTCCCCTGGGTAGCTCTTGTTTGCTAGGATTAAAATGTTTGGGAGTAGAATTAAACATAGGAGGAAATGTGTTTAAATCTGATTTATTTGTATTGAAATACCCTGGAATAGGAATTATTTTAGGGATAGATTGGTTGAGTAAATTCAAAGCAATTTTGAATTTAGAAAATTTTACTATATCTTTGAAAACAGAGAATGGTAAAAATATTTTAGTCATGAGTGAAATAGCTAAAACAAATTGTCTTAATCAAATATGGAATATGACTGAGAAGGAATTAATTTTGGAAAACATAGAAGTAATAAGAGAGTATCCAGATGTTTTTGGAGAGGTAGTAGGGGTACCAGACAATAGACCAGTTGAATTTCAAATAAGGTTAATTCCTAGATCAAGTCCTATCATCAAGAAACCTACTAGAATGGGTCCAAAAGAATTAATAGAATTGAAGCAACAGTTGGAAGAATTGGAGCAGAAAGGCTTCATAAGGCCTAGTAGTTCAAACTGGGGTTCTCCAGTTGTATTTGTGAAGAAACATGATGGTACACTAAGGATGTGTATTGATTACAGAGAATTGAACAAAGTGACCATCAAAAACAAATACCCACTTCCCAGAATTGATGATTTATTTGATCAATTAAATGGAGCAAGAATTTTCTCAAGGCTAGACTTAGCCTTGGGATTTCACCAAATGAAGGTAGAGGAGGAGAGTATCAAGTATACTGCTTTCAACACAAGGTATGGCTTATATGAATTCTTAGTAATGCCTTTTGGATTGACAAATGCACCATCCTGTTTTGTAGATTTAATGAATAGGACATTTACAGATTTTCTGGATAAATTTGTAGTTGTATTTATTGATGATATATTAGTGTATTCAAGATCAAAAGAGGAGCATGCAAGGCATTTGCATCTGATTTTGTCTAGACTAAGAGCACATGATTTAAAGGCCAAATTCTCAAAATGTACATTTTGGCAGAATGAAGTAAAGTTTTTGGGGCACATTGTATCACGACAAGGAGTTAGTGTAGACCCAACTAAGGTGATAGCAGTGCAAGCATGGAGTAGACCCAAATCAGTGACTGAGGTGAGATCATTTTTGGGAATGGCAGGCTACTATAGAAGGTTTATAAAAGACTTTGCAAGAATAGCCATCCCATTTACCAAGTTAACTAAAAAGGAACAACCATATGTGTGGACAGAGAAGTGTGAACAAGCTTTTTCATCACTAAAGAAGGCACTGGTAGAAGCTCCAGTTTTGCAAGTGCCAGAGGGTAATGAAGGGTTAGTGGTTTACACAGATGCTAGTGGATCTGGATTAGGGGCAATGCTCATGCAACATGGTAGAGTCATAGCATATGCATCAAGGCAACTCAAGCCAAATGAAACTAGGTATGCTACACATGACTTAGAACTAGCTGCTGTAGTGTATGCATTGAAGCTATGGAGGCACTACTTATTAGGTGTTGAATTGTTTACAGATCACAAGTCACTTAAATATTTGTTTTTCCAAAAAGACTTAAACATGAGGCAACATAGGTGGGTAGAATTTCTAGCTGCCTATGATATTGATATATTATACACCCCAGGAAAAGCTAATAAAGTGGCAGATGCATTAAGTAGACATCAAGCAAAATTGGCAAGCTTAATGATGGCTGAGTTCAGGGATTTGACAATCCTTAGTGAGGTGGAAGTGAAAGAAGAAATTAGTGTATCAGATAAGACACACAGTGAGATGATTGAATATGGTAAATTAAGCCTCATTTCTTTAAAGTCAACACTGGTTGATAAAATAGGACAAATGCAGAATCAAGATACAAATTTGAAGGAGAAAAAGAACATGATATCACAAGGCATGACAGTGGAAAACTATGAGGTAGATGATAAAGGATACTTAAGGAAAAAGGGGAAACTCTGCATACCAAATGTAGAGGAACTGAAGCAAGAAGTTATGGATGAGCATCACAAAACCAAATATACTATACATCCAGGTGGTACAAAAATGTACCATGATCTTAGGAGGAATTACTGGTGGCCAGGGATGAAAGGAGCAGTGGCAAAATATGTGGCAAATTGCTTGACATGCCAACAAGTAAAGGCAGATTATCAAAGACCCTCAGGCCTATTGCAACCTTTGGAAGTGCCTACTAGGAAATGGGAAAGCATATCAATGGATTTTGTGGATGGTTTGCCAAGAACAAGAAGAGGCAATGATAGTATTTGGGTAGTGGTTGATAGGCTTACAAAAACAGCACACTTCATTCTTATAAATTCAAACAGAAATGCCCATAAACTAGCTCAGTTATTTGTGAAAGAGATAGTGAGATTGCATGGCATCCCCAAGACTATCATTAGTGATAGAGATACTTTGTTTACTTCAAGGTTTTGGAGTAGCTTTCAAGAAGCTATGGGGACAGAACTAAGCCTAAGCATAGCCTACCACCCACAAACAGATGGGCAAACTGAGATTGTTAATAAGGTTTTAGAAGATTTGCTTAGAGCATGCATACTTGATTTTGGAGGCAACTGGGAGGATCATATTTATTTAGCTGAACTTGCTTATAATAATAGCTACCAGTCCACCATAGGAATGGCTCCATTTGAGGCTTTGTATGGAAAGCCTTGTTTATCTCCTGCATGTTGGATGGAGGCTGGTGAAAGAGTGTTGCTTGGACTAGACAATGTAAAAGAAACTTCTGCAAGAATTGAATTAGTGAGGCAAAGAATGAGAGTAGCTCAAGAGAGATAGAAAGCATATGCAGATAAAAGGATAAGGCCAGTAGAATTTGAGGTGGGAGACTATGTGTTTCTCAAAGTTTCACCAATGAGGAAAATATTGAGATTTGGCAAAACAGGGAAACTATCACCAAAGTATATAGGACCATATGAAATTGTTCAGAGAATAGGGTTTTGGCTTATAAATTGAAGTTGCCAAAGGAATTGAGCAACATACATGATGTATTTCATGTATCTCAATTAAGAAAGTGGGTGCATGACAAGAAAACTATTCTTGAATCCCCTACACATGTTGAAATCCAAGAAAACCTGGTTTATAAAAAGGAACCAGTAGGCATAGTGGCTAGAGAGGAGAAGAAATTAAGAAACAAAATAATTAAGTTGGTTAAAATACAGTGGAGTCTAGATGGAAATGATTGCACTTGGGAGGCAGAAGATAGGATGAAGGATAAATATCCTAATCTATTTTCTGCATAAAGGTATGCCCGAAACTATAATAAATTTAAGTACTATTTAAATATATATATTTGAATAGTTCTAGATGCATAAGTTTTTTTTTAAATTGCTTAGATAAAGATTAAAACTTTTGCACAGTGGAAAAGAAAAATATATTTATAATTGTGGGACACAATTCCTTTTAGGAGGAGAGTATGTGGAGACCTAAAATTTTTGAGATAAAAATAATGCTGAAATGAAGAGAAAATTAAATTGGTTAATAGAAAATAATTGAAAGAATAATATGATTTGAAAATAAATATCAAAAGGGAATAAATATTTCAATAAATAGTAATAAGAAGAAAAATAACTAAGGTGTGAATGAGTCTTAAATACACATGAATACTATAAATTTATGTGGCCAGAAAAATGTAGGGTAATAAAATGACTTCCCTTGATAATTAAAATGCATAAAAACTAGTCAAGTAATATTTATGAGCATGAATGCATTTTTGAAATAAATCAAGATAGATGATAAAAATATGTTAGCTAAAAATCAAGCTTACAAAAGAAATAAGGAAAAAGAAATATAAGGCCGAGCCACATAAAAATAATGTGCAAGGAAATCATGCAAATAGCATGTGCACAGAAAAGCAATGAGGCAACTGTTTTACTGAAAATAGAAACCAAGAGAAAATGGCACTTTTAGCCATAATGATGCATATATGAATCTCTGAGTAAGGTAAGGATAGAATGGGTTTTTCCTCCATTTAAACCCTAGCACAGTGATTTAAATCAGGGGAGGGACAATAGTTGTTCTAGAGAGAAAAACAGAGAAAACAAAGATTAAAAATAAAATAAACTCACATTATCTTCAGGCCTGAGCATTTTCGAGGAGGAGCAAAGAAGGTGAGTGATAATCACTTATGAGATTTGAGGCACTAAGACCTATGCTAAGGGCAGCCAAGTTATTTCCATACATAAAATTTATTATGATTTTCTGTTTGATTTTGTTCTCTGAATAAATGCATGTTAATCATGGGAGATATTTTGATTGAACTTTAGGTTGAAGTTTTGATCTGTCTTGGTTTGATAAGATTGTTTCAGTCTTTTGTTTTAAAATACAAGTAATCAAACATGTATTCAGATCATGGAAGTGGATTTTATGATCCATTTGTATGTGAGAAATGAACTGAATGTTTTTACTGAGAAATGGGATATCAAAGGAAAATAAGCAGGCAGTGTGAATAAGGAGATTTATGCTTATGCCTAGCTTATATTAAATGATATGAACAATGCAGTATTATGTATAGGTGCTGAATTGTTCCTATTATAAGTTGATATGTTTTTATGGGTTTTTCTCAAAGAAAATTATGTCCTGTGTTCTCAGTAAAACAAATAAATAGGGTATATAGCTTCATCAGATTTATCTGAGATATAGGAATACCTCTGTAAATAAATATGTATGTAAGTTTCAGAAAATATGATTATAATAAATTAACCTTGGAATGGGATTTGGTACTTTTCCTGGAAGCTTGATATGTCTGATTTAAAATCCCCTGAGAGAGTTTTACCTTATTTAATTCATGAGAGGAGGAAAAAGAATGCAAAGCATTGCAAGTGATAATAAAATTCTCAGAAGATAAATAAATATGGTCTCTAAATTATAAGAATAATTTAGGAGTAATGCCTTGATCTGCTCAGCATTAGGTGGATGATGAGTATGTGCATGACTTGTTTAAGTCCTGTAGGCCTCTGTGTAAAGGGATAACAGAACTGAGCCCCTTTACAATGCACACATGGTGTTCAAAGGCAAGGAGTTAGACCAAACCAAAAATGTAAAAAGAAATGAAATGAGATTGATCAATCCAGCTATGGAAATTAGAAATAAATCCATAGGAGCATGTGTACATGAAAATCTGAATGAAGAGAATGCATGATTGTTTGGGTGTATGATTGATAGATAAGCTTACCTATGTTCAGATATTAGTATGAATTAGTTTCTCATCAAACTGATATGTTCTCTTTGTAGTTTTAAGAATTTACAAAATAATTATTATGTGATTTCACTCATACCAGAAATTTATTTCTGACCCTGTTTGTTGCTTTGTAACACTTGGGGTGTCTCATTTCTATTGAGGCAGCTCTAGATGTTGCTGTAGGAAAGGAAGCATAAGAAACTTGCTTGCATGGATATTTGAAGATTTACTTGCATTTAGGATGCTTAAGGAATATGGCAGAAATATTGTAATAATTAGGCCAGGCAAAACTTCATTATGTTTTAAGTATTTTCTGGACTGATATGAGCTTGTTTTTATGTGGAATGAATATGTAAAAACTTTAGTATTATATATGAGTATTTGTGAGTTTTTGTTTCAAGCTACTGATCTGGATAATTTCTGGTGAAGTATGATATAGGAGATCATGCCATATAATTTGATATGTGGCCATGTCTCCCTTGGCAATGTTTGATGAGCTTTTAAAATGGTAAAGAAGAAATAATTTTAGAAAGAAAGGAATAGAGAACATTCAATGAATTCTATCAAAAAGATTGAGTTGAATCTAAACTGGGCTAACCAGAAAAGTATGATCATGACTTATAATTGATATAAGTATATGTCAAGCTGGAAAATGAAATTTGTAATCCTTAATCCGGGCATTTAAATTACAGAAAAAGTTTGCATTGTTTTGTGTAGTAGATCCATATGCATTTATGTAATACTTGTAGGTCTCACAGCACTATGCTTAACACACCTTACTATTTAGATTCATAACTCATGTCTGATTGCATTTGGTCATGACCAACCTAAGGCTGATTAAACAACTTGTAGTCCTGTTTGTAATAGGCAAGACCATCACTCCATAACACCTCAGACACTACCATTTATATTTAAAAGAGCATCAGCTGTCTACCTAATAAGTTCACCTGAGAATTCCGTATCAATTTGGTTTGTAACTTAGCTTGAATCATTTTGTCTTCAAATAGATGCTAAGTCTTAGTGTAATGTGTGTGTTGCATTTGTACTTTGCATTTGTACTCTGCCTAAATAGATGGTGTCTTCTCTGCTTGGTCTTCAATCCAATTTGTTTCTTGATCATTCATATGATCCTTGCATAATAAATAAATTAATATATGAGTATCCTTACCTGACACAAAAATTTGCTTGAATATGAATTATGAACCCCGGGCTAAACTAAAAGGAAGGAGTTATTTTAAACACCCTTTTAATTAGCATAGAATAATAAGTATTAAATTACAAAATCCCAGAAATCTAAATATGTGGCTTGTAAATCCAGGAATCAAATAATTTGAGAAGTAAAGCAAGAAAATAAAGAAAATGGTATTATTTGATCTTATAATCAAGCTTGAGTTTTAAGGAAGAAATAAAAAAAGGCTATGTGGCACCAAATCTCTGGAATATGAGAAATAAGGTGTGATTAAATTCCTTTGCCAATTTAAATTACTCTGATAGGCAAAGAGTCATCTATATATCTTCATATATATAAATGATCTAATTTGATTTTATACACTGGTATTTTTATATTGGTAAAATAAGGAATCTTGGGAAAATGAATTAAGAAGTGATCCATTGAAGTATGTGTATGTATATACATGAAAAAAAAACTCAACAGAAAATCAGTTAAAAATAATTGAATAAGTAGAGGGCCACTTCATATATCGTAAAACAATGTATATGACAAATTGCATTATATCACATTATATTACATATAATAGCATCATGAATGAATTTTTGAACTCTACATGTATTTAAAAATAAAAGGTTTAGCGAAGTATCTCATTTTTTTAATTATTATGTTTTTCATTATTTTTCTTCATGGTTATTAAGTAATCTAAGTATACTAACTATTGTAGAAAAATGAGATTAAAAATCAATTGTTTAAGTATCAAAAACTAGTGCAAAATTGGTGCAAAATAATGTTAAAAACAGACTCTGAACTTTAGCATTTCTAAAATGTTCTCTACTTCTGTAACACTTTTTGCCTGTTGTGAATTGTTTAGATAGCATTTTTGCGCTTTGAAACACTAGAAGGTGTTTTAGAGACGTTTTGCAGCACTTGATAAATGTTTTTGTTCCTGGTTTATAACGTTTTGAATACATTTTGCAACAGAAACTTTTTACAGCATTCAGGAAATGCTATGTTTTCTATTTTAAACCTTTAAATTGTGTAAAAATGTTATTTAAATTAACTATTTTTCTCTAATCTTTCTAAAGTTATTTTTTAACTTATATTAGAATGTTTTATAATTGATTTCATGTTTAAGTTCATTTTTAATAATTAATTATAAAATTTTAAAGTAAAAAAAGGCTTTTAATACAAAACATGTTTATTTTTTAGTTTTTCAATATTTGTTTTTAATATTCTATTATGATATATTTTTAAAGTAAGTTAAAAGTGTTTTAACATATTTATAAGTATTTAAAAAAAAGGTAATTTAATATATATATATATATGGGTTTTAATTAGTAAGTTAAGTATTTTATAAACGTAGTAATAGAAGTTTGGAATTTTAACACTTCAGTTAAGATGAATCATTTTAAAGAAGCTAAATTAAGAGGCTAAATTAAGAGGTTAATAAGTTTATAAAATTATATTTGATCATATATATAGTTACACTTATCAAACATTGTGGTTAGGCTACGATTAAATTTCGTAATTAATATCGTTTGTTATGTAAATATATGACTTTATATAATAAATCTAATATACAAATTTCTATGTAAAATTTGGATGCTTAGGTTTATGCAACAATAAAATTTATATTAGATCATCTTCCATACTCTCATAATTGAATTTTGATTTTATATACATACACATCATCTAGTTTATATTATTTTAAATACATTAGGTATTGATTTTGATGTATTTATCGTCTTACTTAGAAGTTTATTCCCAATATCTTTTATAATTATTATAGTATCCTACATTCATATTTAATAGTAATTAAATAAATAGTTTAAGTTACATTTGGTTTGTCTTATTTAATGACTTTAATATCTATTATTAATAATCATTCATATATATAGTTAAATCCATATTACTCAGCATTTTAATATAGTTTATATTACCATATTTATCGTTGTATATTTTAATTTATGTCATAATATATCACTTATATCTTATATTAATTATTATTTATATCACATGTTAATCATCATTCATATCATATACTAATCATAATTTATATGTCATAATTTCTCATTATATATCACATATTACATCTTTATAATATCATATCCAATGTATCATTTATGATCCATTAGTATAGCATTTAAATCTTATTTATTGAATTTATCTCTCTAGTTTATAAGTATTTTATTTAGAGGGAGTTAGAGTAAGAGTAAGAGTTAGTGTTAGAGTTATAGTTTTAGGTGGTTATTTCTGTTGATGACAAAGGGGGAGAAATATATAAAATCTAGGCACAGATTAAGGGGGAGTTTTTGTAACCCGGGGGGAGTTATATTATATTTTATAACAACTATAGGACATTATATAAAATATAGATACTAATGTTTTATCAAGATATATATAGTATATAGTGTAGGATATTGATTAAGAAGACTATACGGTATCAAGAGTAGATTCAAGATGCTGATATAAAGTTTCAAGAGTTAAAGAATGAAGACTCATGAGTATTGAAGAGTTCAAAATTTTAAGATATTCCAAATAAGTTATAGAGTCATAGAATTTATCATAATACCTTGGTAGCACTTTCCTGATCTCTCTTACCTTCTCTAATTTTGTTTTGAAATTGTTTTTCAAATATTCTATTTTTAGATAATCTTTTCAAAATATTTTCCAAAATGATTTTCAAATCTCTTATACTTATAAATATATTATTTTAATGTTTATATGTTTTTATATATATTGAATTTTTGTTTATAACTTAATAATTTATAACTATATTGAGTTTATATATACATATATATATATATATATAGTATTTACATTACGTTGAATATTCTGATTAAATATTTCAAAATTATTTTATAAAGTTTTATTAAGTTTTAATATGATTAAAATATTTATAAACTATGTTTAAATGTTTGTACAAAGTTTCAAAATATTTTACAAAACTTAATATTTTCAAAATAATTTTTATTAAGTGATTTTTCAAAATACAAAGGGATATGTCGATATATCCTCTATAGGTATGTCGACATACTAGCCGTATTTTTCAAAATTCAAATTTGAATGGAAGTGTCTTTTCATTGTTTCTCTTTGCGAATGGACATGACCGTTGTTTTCCTATATATACCGGACTTCCAAACAAATTTTCATTAACTACTTTCTTATTTTCTCTCCTCTTTTTGCACTCTCTTGATTTCTAAAGCAGTTTCTATCGAAACTCTGCCAAAATTCAACCAGGATCAAATTCAATCATTGCTAGTTCGATTCTCTTTCATATACTCTCTAATTTTTCTCATCTCTCTCAAGATCAAGTGTTATTCAAGAGTTATAGGACCAATTGTAATCAAGATCAAAGATC
The DNA here is from genome assembly GCA_030737815.1 of Allium fistulosum. NCBI lineage: Eukaryota > Viridiplantae > Streptophyta > Magnoliopsida > Asparagales > Amaryllidaceae > Allium > Allium fistulosum. Next base: position 815,280,652 of record CM060904.1, read on the forward strand.
CGAGTCTGTAAGCTCTATCAAATCATACTCTTATACTCGGTGGTGTGTTTGGTATCTCTGAAATCCAAGTAGGTGCGATTGTAGCTGATTAAATCAATCGAGTGTGCTTAATAGCCCGCAAATCTAGTGTAAGTGCTTCTAGCCCAAAAATCAAGTGGTTTTACCCAGAGGTCGAGATTCCGGAGGGTGTGTTTCATAGCCTTCAAATCGAGATTATATTTGCATTCACTAGTTGAAAATAAATCCATACAAGGAATTATGTGGGACTAGATGTAGAGTAGCTCCGAACTAGTATAAAATCCCGGTGTGTTTATTCCTTTTTATTCTTATTGCATTTACTTTTATCTGTGATTGTTTCTGTGATTGTACTTACATCATTCCAAGTAGAATCTTAAAGAATTTGAAAAATATTCATATAATCCATTAAACACTATTCATCCCCCCTCTAGTATTAATTTACCCTTAAAATCCCTATTGCGCTGACTCATAATGTCAACATACATAGTTGGGATATATCGACATATAAACCGATTTTTTCAAAATTCAAATTTGAATGGAAATGTGTTTTTGTCGTATCTCTTCGCGAATGGATATGTCCATTGTTTCTCTATAAATAGGGGTTAAACCAACAAAATTTAGTTAACTACTTTCTTATATTTCTCTTCTCTTTTTACTCTCTTGTTTCCTAAAAGAAATTATACTCAAACACTTCTCAAATTCATTCAGAATCAAATCCAAACGCCATTGATTTGATTCTCAATTGATTACCCTCTGATCTTTATCATCTCTCTCACTCAAATCACATTCAAAGTACTATTCAAGAGGTTATAGGATCATTTGTTGTGACGACCCAGAATTTTGGATATTTGAAATGGGAATATTTAATTTATTTTAAATATTAAAAAGGGTAATTTTAACTTGAATTTCAAATATCACTATTTATTGGGTCATTTGATTTTTGAATTAAACAATTAAAAGTTGGGTAAGATGTTGAATCTGGATTTTTAAGACTGCTAAAAATAATTTGAAGGCTTGGAAAATTCACATTGAAAATATTGAAGGTGATAGAACTGCTAAAATGGAATTTCAAAGCGTTTTGTTCAGTTTTAAAAATATATCGTCTAATTTGAATTTAAAAATAGCCTTCTGAGGCACAGTCTCAGAATTCGACGAAACCAGTTCCATTAGATCCGTAATATTGTATTATTATCTGATTCTAATTTTCGTAGGGATCGGAGTTGTTGTGTGAGCGTAAGATATATAAACGCGTTGGAATTTATATCGAATCTAATATAATAACGGAGTCCAAAAAGCTATCTTCTCCATACGATCGAATTAGGACTCAAAACATTTTCCAATGCATTCGTAATAGGGGTATAACATTACGAACGCCTAGCGACACGCCTCGATAGGAATTCGAAATTGTAAGTTGCATCCATCGGAACAGTTTGAATTTGAATTTAAATTGAACATTTATACTAGTCAACTGTAGTTGAAATTATATCTCTTCAGCTGAAATTCTGTCTCTTTCAATCACGTCTCTTTTCTCTCCTGGAGCACGCAACTTTTTTTTTATTTCTAAAACCTCAGAACAAAATCAAAGAAATTTTGATGGTCGAGCAACCAACTTAAAATTAGATCGCCTTTCCCCTTTTCAGTTTGAAATCCTTCATTTCAAAATTCCCTTCTCCTCTGTAAATTCTAATCGCAGCCTTTACTCTTTTCAAAATCGAGCTACAAATCGAAATTTGATTTTCATTCAAGATTTTATTGGCAAGGGAAGGGCTCGAGTTCGCGGGTGAAATGATGGCCACGAGGCCGAGTGACGAAGTGACGGCAGGGAGTCACGTCGCGTGGAGGCTCGCTTTGGCTGGGGTAGTCGCGCGATTTTGTATCGCCGTGGGTGAGCAGCTCATGGGATGGCGAACTATTCGAGCGAAGGGGCACGTCGTGCCATGCTAGTGGGACTCACGATTTTCGTGGTGGCTCTAGCGACGTGGGAAGGGATGCGACAGCAATGGAATGAGGGGGTCAAGCGAAGAGAAGATCAGGGATTGGTGTGGGTGACTAGCGCAGTGGTGTGAGTTCGTCGAAGGCACGATTGGGATATCGAGCAGAGGATCTGTAATGGTGGTTTCTTGTTCGATTTGAGGTCAAAAGTCGAGAAACCGAGGCAATTTTGAAGAGGATTGCAAATAGAAGCAAAGGTGAGTTAATCTCACTCATCTGGTTGATATTTAAATTTAAATAGTTAAATTTAAATATTTATTGAATGATTGATTGGATTGATTTGATATGATAGTATATATAGTAGTATATATATCAATATATATATATTGGAATATGTATATATTGGAGTTGATATTCCCGCATTATATAGCGGATGAGACCCTATGCGCCGCATAATAGCGGATGATTTTATATAAATCCCATATACCGCGATATTCCACCTCGAAGTGGAATTGGTATTGTGCTAACGTCTGTGGATGCAGGGAAACAGGTTGGAGGGATCCAACTGGATTCCTTAAAATATTTAATTTTGTTTAAATATTCTGTGATATGATTTTTGATATCCTGTGATGAATTATATGGATAATTGGATGTTATGGTTTGGTTGGACCGATTTGGATATGTTGAGTTTTCAAAATCTCTAGAATGGAATTTTTGAAAGGATAAATAAAAGAGTAAATTTTTAAGTGAAATAATTTTAGTGAATTGGAATGAATTAATAATGAATTGAAAATAAAATAAAATAAAAGTGATTGCAAATTCTAACAAATTTGGAATAAGAAGAATTTGAATTAACGGGGGAAATAATAAGTTGTAAAGCTTAAGTGATATTATTTGAAAGAATAAAGAATTTATTTTTAAATTTAAGGATTAAATTTAATTTAGGAATAAGAAGGAATTTTTGGAAATCTGAAATTAATATTTTCAGTTAAAAAGATTTTAAATCATAATTAAGAAATAAAATCTAAAAGTTAATGAATTTTGGATAAATGAAGTAAGAAAATTTATTTCAGAATAAAGTGAATTGGAAATCAATTATAAATTGATTTAAGTGTTTGGGATTTGAAATTTAGAAGAGAAATAAGATTTTGGAATTTATAAACTGGGTTTATAAAGTGAAATAAAATATCAGTGGATATTTGGAAATATAAATTCAAGGTGGGAATTTATAAAAGAATATGGATTGGTTTAAAAATAAATGTTGATTTATTTTTAAAAGATGGGAATGAGAAGTGTATTTCTCTGGATAGCCAAGTACGTTTTCAAAGAAATTTTAAATATTCGTAAAAAGTTCTAATGTTGTTTAAACCGTATGTTTAGAAAGTTTGTTATTTTTAAATATTAAATTCTAAAGTAAGTATTTTCAAAAATCTATTATTGTAGTAATTATATAAAAGTGATTTGGTATTATGTTTTAAAAAGAGAAATTTAGTTTATATTTATAAAGTGGTTCATTTTAAATATTCTTAAAGTATATGATTTGATAAAGTATTAAAGTAGTTTTAAAATTTCAATGTTATAAAATATATTTATAATACAGTGCTTTTAAATTATTTTTAAATCTAAAGTATTTTGTACTTGGTGTTTCAGATAAAACAAATATTTGGGAAATGTATTCCGTAAGCGGAAACTGTTTTGAAATTGTTTTCAAATGAGCTTTAAAAATTTGGAAATATATCTTGAAAGGATATTTGAGGCAAATAAATAATGAGGAAAATTATTTATTGTTTGATGGATGTTTGTGAATGTTAATTGATAGTTAAATAACCGACTATCAATATTGGCCAATGCGCTGATCGTTTCGAAGAGGCCGGGATCGGGATTAATTTCCCGAAAACCACTTCGATCCGGTTTGTATGTTTCGTGGAAATGATTTCGGAGTCGAAGATGGAGCAGTGAAGTGCAAGGGCTAGTCGCTACTAATCCTGAGGATATTTCCAAAATGGATGTAGTAGGAGTAGTGCCTTCGGTTCCGTTCGGACCCGGGACGGACTGGTATGGATGAATGCTTTCGGAACATCGTCAGCGGACGATGGGCATTCTAAGGGATATGTTCTAAAGGTAACGCTTAGCCTCGAGCCTCATCAACCGGGAATGACTGAAAATCAGGGGTTATGCAGCAAGGCTTCGTGGGTAGCTCCCACTGGAGGGTAAGGTCATCCCTGTCTAGATGTTCCTTTTTATTTCGGCTTAGTGGTGCGGTTGCTGATCACAACCGTGGGGTGATTTTATTCGGAATCATCCAGTAAGGGATGGTTCCGGCCTTATGTTGCAGGGGACTTAGGGTGGGTCCTCGGTATGCTGATCTAGACCAGGTACTATGACAGGTGGTACCCCAGTGCCTAGTCATTAGTTGGAAATCCATTCTCCCTACGTGCCTTGTACGGTATTTGTTTGTATTACCCACTTTGTGGCTAGTATGCTGGAATTTAATGAATGTAACAATTTCGGCTATTTGAATAAGTATTTGTAAATAGACACTATTATAATATCAGAGGATTTTAATAAAAAGTGTTTTAGCTATCGTAAGGTAAAAACCCGACATGTTTATTTGTGGCGTGGTCTTACGAGATGCTTTTGTTTTCAAAGGATTTTTGAAACTTTAATAATAAATTGAGTGTGATTTTCTCACGTTGGTTTTCCAGACTGACTCGGGTATTGTTTTATATGATGCTCGGGTCAGACCGAGTATTATAGGATACAGGATGTGATGCTGTGGAACTCAGGAGACGAGTTGGTTGGCCAGACGTATCTTCCGTATTTGTGTATGTATATTCCGCTGTGTAGATTGATGTACATTCAGTTGTATTGAGGACATGATTGATTATTGTTCAGTTGTATGTTATGTGTACTCTAATGATGCATTGTATAAAACAGATATAGTTTTAATTTGTGTAAAGATCTGTTAGTATATATTATATTTTATTCCGCTGCGATGTGAGATTCTGATGTTGTTGTTTTCTATTTTCTTCTTCTACCTCTTCTTCTTAACTTAAATGGTTCGATTTTTCGTGTATGAAAAACCTAGGCTGTTACATTTGTACTCAAGATCAAGAAACTAAGTTTGTAAAATCTATCAAATCATACTCTTATACTTTATGGTATGCTTGGTGTCCCAGAAATCCAAGTGGGTGTGCTAATGTCTCGTCTAAATCAAGTGGGTGTGCTTAGTGTCTCGAAAATCCAAGTGGGTACGCTAGTGTCCCGTCCAAATCCAGTGAGTGTACCCAAAGCTCGAAAAATCTGAAAGGTGTGTCTCGTTGCCTTGAAATCGAGATTATATTGACTTTGATATTTGAAAAGAAATATGTACAAGAAATTGTACAAGACTAGATGTAGGGTAACTCCGAACCGGTATAAAATTCCTAATGTGATCTCTCTAACTCTTTACTTTATACTCTTACTGCATTTATATCTATCTATGTTTTCATCTGTGGTTGTTGATTCTGCATTGTTTAATTATAATCTTAAAAGAATTTAAAAAGATTTATAAAAATCAGTAAACACTATTCACCCCCAGAGTCTTAAATTAGCCTTAAGATCCATCTTCCGCAATCCTACATTTGGTATCACTACATGTGTGTGTGTGTATTTTTTATATTTTTGTTGATGACAAAGGCAGAGAAATATATAGTTTAGGCATATATCAAGGGGGTGTTTTGTAACTCAATGGGATTTATAACATATTTTATATACAAGGTAGTCATCATCAAAATGGGAAGATTGCTAGTACCTTAGGCATTGGGTTTGATGACAACAACCATATAACATATATAAAATATAGATACTAATGTTTTTATCAAGTGATATAAAGTATATAGTGAAGGATATTAGACAGGTTTTGATTATGAAACTGTACAGTGACAAGAGTAGATTTAAGAGGCTGATATAGAGATTCAAGAATTAGATATTGAAGACTCGTGAGTATTGATGATACAAGATATCCAAATAAGTTATAGAGTCATAGATTATTTTGTTAAAACCTTGATATCACTTCTTTGATCTCTCTTCTCATTTTTCAGAAAGGTTTTAAAATCCATTTTCAATTCTTAAATGGTTTTTACATATTCTGCATTTCAAAAATAGCTTTCAAATGATTTCTCACTTTTTGATTTTATAATTATATATTGAGTAATTAAGTTTTTAAGTATTTTATATCTTAATATACTTTTAAATCTATTATACTTTGTTACAGTTTTAGTTTTATGTTTTCTAGATATATATAAGTATATTATAACATTGATTGTAACTTTATTTTTAAATGTATATTCACTTATACTTCAAACATATTATTTTCAAAAGAAATTCATATTTAAATCCTTCATATATTTAAAATATTTCAAAATAATTTTATAAACTATTCTTAAGTTTTATTATAATTAAAATATGTATAATTATGTTTAAATGATTTTACAAAGTATCAAAATATACTACAAAGCTAAATATTTTTCAAAATAAAATTTATTAAGTGTTTTTCAAAAACATGGATATGTCGACATATAAACCGATTTTTCAAAATTTGAATTTGAATGGAAGTGTCTTTTCATCGTATTTCTTCACAGATGGACATGATCGTTGTTTCTCTATAAACAGGGGTTAAACCAATGAAATTTGGTTAACTACTTTCTTATATTTCCCTTCTCTTTTTACTCTCTTGTTTCCTAAAGGAAATTATACTCAAACTCTTCTCAAATTCAAACAAAATCAAATTCAAACTACATTGATTTGATTCTCTATTGATTACTCTCTGCTCTCTATCATCTCTCTCACTCAAATCATGATCAATGTGCTATTCAAGATGTTATAGGATCATTTGTACTCAAGATCAAGAAACTGAGTTTGTAAAACCTATCAAATCATACTCTTATACTTTATGGTGTGCTTGGTATCCCTGAAATCCAAGTGGGTGTGCTTATGTCTTGTCTAAATCTATTGGGTGTGCTTGGTGTCCTGGAAATCCAAATGGGTGTGATGGTGTCCCATCCGAATCCAGTGAGTGTACCCAAAGCTCGAAAAATCTGGAGGGTGTGTCTCGCAGCCTTGAAATCGATATTGTGTTGACTTTCATATTTGAAAAGAAATCTGTACAAAAAATTATGCGGGATTAGATGTAGGGTAACTCCGAACCAGTATAAAATTTCTAATACGTTCTCTCCAGCTCTTTACTTTTTACTTTACTACATTTATATCTGTCTACTTTTACATATGTGGTTGTTGATTCTACATTGTTTAATTGTAACCTTAAAAGAATTTAAAAAGATTTATAAAAATCAGCAATCACTATTCAACCCCCCTTAGTGTTAAATTAGCCTTAAGATCCATCTTCAGCAATCCTACATTTGGTATCACTGCATATATATGTTTAGATTTTTTTTATGACAAAGGGGGAGAAATATATAAATTCTAGGTATATATTAAAGGGGAGTTTTGTAACTCAAGGGGAGTTATAACATATTTTATATACATGGTTGTTGTACTCAAAAGGGAGAGATTGTTAGTACCTTAAGCATTGGTTTTGATGACAACAACCATATGACATTATATAAAATATAGATACAAATGTTTTTATGAAGTTATATATAGTATATAGTGAAAGATATCAGAGAGGCGTTGAATAAAAAGACTGTACAATATCAAGAGCATATTCAAAAGGTTGATATAGAGATCCAAGAATTAGAGATTAAAGACTCATGCGTATTAAAGATTCAAGATATCCAAATAAGTTATAGGGTCATAGATTATTTTGTTAAAACCCTGGTAGCACTTCTTTGATCTCTCTCCTCATTTTTCAAAAAAGTTTTAAATTCCATTTTCAATTTTTAAATGGTTTTAAAATATTCTGAATTTCAAAAATAGCTTTCAAATGATTTCTTATTTTTGATGTTATAATTATATATTGAGTAATTAAGGTTTTAAGTATTTTATATCTTAATATACTTTTAAATCTATTATACTTTTTTATAGTTTTAGTTTTATGCTTTCTAGATATTTATAAGTATATTATAACTTTACTTTTAAATGTACATTCACTTATACTTCATATATATTATTTTAAAAAGAAATTCGTATTTAAATCCTTTATATATTTAGAATATTTCAAAATAATTTGATAAAGTTTTCTTAAGTTTTATTATAATTAAAATATGTATACATTACGTTTAAATGATTTTACAAAGTATCCAAATATTTTACAAAGCTTAATATTTTCAAAACATAATTTATAAAGTGCTTTTCAAAAATAGCAAGGATATGTCGACATACATAGTTGGGATATGTCGACATATAGACTGATTTCTTTAAAATTCAAAATTGAATGGAAGTGTCTTGTTATCTTATCTCTTCGCGAATGGACATGACCATTATTTCTCTACAAATAGGGGTTAAACCAATGAAATTTGGTTAACTACTTTCTTATATTTCTCTTCTCTTTTTACTCTCTTGTTTCCTAAAAGAAATTTTACTCAACTCTTCTCAAATTCATTCAGAATCAAATTCAAACTCTATTTATTTAATTCTCTATTGATTACCCTCTGATCTTTATCATCTCTCTCACTCAAATCACGATCAAAGTGCTACTCAAGAGGTTATAGGATTATTTGCACTCAAGATCATAAAACAGAGTTTATAAATCTATCTAATCATACTCTTATACTTTGTAGTGTGCTTGGTGTCCCTGAAATTCATGTCGGTGAGTTTGTGTCCCGTCTAAATCAACTGGGTATGCTTGGTGTACCGAAAATCCAAGTTGGTGTGTTGGTGTCCTGTCTGAATCCAATAAGTGTACCTAGAGCTCGGAAAATCTAGAAGGTGTGTCTCGTAGCCTTGAAAACTAGATTGTATTGACTTTGATATTTATAAAGAAATATATACAAGACATTGTACGGGACTGGATATGGGTAACTCCGAACCAGTATAAAATTCCTGATGTGATCTCCAACTCTTTACTTATTACTCTTACCGCATTTATATATATATATATAAATATATCCATGTTTGCATATGTGGTTGTCGATGCTCCATTGTTTAATTGTAATCTTAAAAGAATTTAAAAGGATTTATAAAAACCAGTAATCACTATTTACCCCCCTCCCCGTCTAGTGTTAAATTAGCCTTAAGATCCGTCTTCCACAATCCTACATTTGGTATCACTGCATATAGATATAGATATATATATATATATATAGTTGGATTTTTGTTGATGACAAAGGTGGAGAAATATATAAAATCTAGGCATAGATTAAGGGAGAGTTATGGAACTCAAGGGGAGTTATGACATATTTTATATACATGGTTATCGTCATCAAAAGGAGGGAGATCGTTAGAACATTAGGCATTGGTTTTGATGACAACAACCATATGACATTATATAAAATATAGATACTAATGATTTTATCAAGTTATATAGTATATAGTGAAGAATATTAGACATGTATTAATTAAGAAGACTGCATAGTATAAGAGCTAATTCAAGAGGCTGATATAGAGATTCAAGAATTAGAGAGTAAAGACTCTTGAGTATTGAAGATCCAAGATATCCAAAAGAGTTATAGAGTCATATATTGTTTTGTTGAAACCCTAATAGCACTTCTTTGATCTCACTTCTCATTTTTCAAAAAGGTTTTAAAATCCATTTTTTATTTTTGAATGGTTTTAAAATTTTCTGAATTTCAAAAATAGCTTTCTAATGATTTGTTACTTTTTAATTTTTTAATTATATATTGAGTAATTATTTTTTTTATATATTTTATATCTTAATATACTTTTAAATCTATTGTACTTTTTTATAGTTTTAGTTTTATGCTTTCTAGATATTATAATTATATTATAACATTTATTATAACTTTATTTTTAATGTATATTCACTTATACTTATATTATTTTCAAAAGAAATTCATATTTAAATCCTTTATACATTTAAAATATATCAAAATAATTTTATAAAGTTTTCTTAAGTTTTTATTATAATTAAAATATGTATAATCTATGTTTAAATGATTTTACAAAGTATCTAATATTTTACAAAGCCTAATATTTTCAAAACATTTATAAAGTATTTTTTAAAAATAGCAAGGGTTGTCGACATACATAGTTGGGATATGTCGACATATAGACAGGTTTTTTCAAAATTCAAATTTGAATGGAAGTGTCTTTTCATCATGTCTCTTCACGAATGGACATGACCGTTGTTTCCATTTCTACTGTTAATAATGATAATTCAATGAATTAGGATCAACCATGTCTTTTTGAAATTCCCAAACTACCCTTCACATATCATCCCCTTTATCATCCGCTTGCTAGCCCACAAAAACAATGTCAGCCTCATTTCCTAATCCTCCACTACTTCAACTAGATCGACGCAATCCTCCACTACTGCAACTACATCAGTCGATTGTCCACTAACCGAAATCAATTCTACACCGACGGCGATTTCTACATCTTCTCCAACCAGCAACATCCATTACAATTTGTAATTAATTAATTATACTATTGTGTTATTATATGCTTCTGTTGCCATCGGATGATTAGCAATGCAACGTAATTATATATTTATGAATTAGTATGGGTTCTTGAACCACCTGCTTCTCCATTTTCTTGTTTTGCAACAGATAGTCTTCTCTTCTTAAAATTTGCATGTACGAAAATAACCTGTCTTTATTGAAATAGCAGTTGGAATGAAATTTTAGGTACTAGGTTTGGTTTAATGCTGGACCAAAAATCGGGTGATCAAAATTTATAACACAGGTGGATTGCTGAGTCAACGCATTGCTTCATCTCAAATTTTGAATGCTGCACATAATCTATAATATCGAATAACACATATCTCTACTATTAATAAAGAGAATACAATAGATAGAATTTCCATGATGTCCTTTTGAAATTCCAAAAATACCTTCTTCTATCAACGGAATCTCGTATAAATAGGGGTTAAACCAACGAAATTTGATTAACTACTTTCTTATATTTCTCTTCTCTTTTTACTCTCTTATTTCCTAAAAGAAATTATACTCAGACTCTTCTCAAATTCAATCAAAATCAAATCCAAACTCCAATGATTTGATTCTCTATTGATTACTCTCAGATCTCTATCATCTCTCTCACTTAAATCACAATCAAAGTGCTATTTAAGAGGTTACAAGATCATTTGTACTCAAGATCAAGAAACTGAGTTTGTAAAATCTATCAAATCATACTCTTATATTTTGTGGTATGCTTGGTGTCCCTGAAATCCAATTGGGTGTGCTTGTGTCCCGTCTAAATCAAGTGGGTGTGCTTGGTATCCCGGAAATTTAAGTGGGCGTGCTGGTGTCTCGTCCGAATTTAGTGATTGTATCCAAAGCTTGGAAAATCTAGATGGTGTGTCTCATAGCCTTGAAATCGAGATTGTATTGACTTTGATATTTGAAAACAAATCTATATAAGAAATTGTACGGGACTTGATGTAGGGTAACTCTAAACTGGTATAAAATTCCAGATGTGATCTCTCCAACTCTTTACTTTTTATTCTAACTACATTTATATATGTCCGTGTTTGTATTTGTGGTTGTCGATTCTACATTATTTAATTGTAATCTTAAAAGAATTTAAAAAGATTTATAAAAATCAGTAATCACTATTCATCCCCCCTCTGGTGTTAAATTAGCCTTAAGATCCATCTTCAGCAATCCTACATTGGTATCACTGCATTTATATATATATGGTAAGATTTTTGTTGATGACAAAATGAGAGAAATATATAAATCTATCAAGGGGAGTTTTGTAACTCAAGGGGAGTTATGACATATTTTATGTACATGGTTGTCGTCATCAAAAGGGAGGAGATCATTAGTACCTTAGGCATTGGTTTTGATGACAACAACAATATGACATTATATAAAATATAGATACTAATGTTTTTATCAAGTTATATATAGTATATAGTGAAGGATATTAGACAAGTGTTGATTAAGAATACTATACAATATCAAGAGTGTATTCAAGAGGCTGATACAGAGATTCAAGTATTAGAGATTGAAGACTCATGAGTATTGAAGATTCAAGATCCATATAAGTTATAGAGTCGTTGATTATTTTGTTAAAACCCAGATAGCACTTCTTTGCTCTCTCTTCTCATTTTTCAGAAAGGTTTTAAAATCCATTTTCAATTCTTAAATGGTTTTTAAATATTCTGCATTTCAAAAATAGCTTTCAATTGATTTCTCACTTTTTGATTTTGTAATTATATATTGAGTAATTAATTTTTTAAGTATTTTATATCTTAACATACTTTTAATATATTATACTTTGTTATAGTTTTAGTTTTATGCTTTCTAGATATTTATAAGTATATTATAACATTTATTTTTAAATGTATATTCACTTATACTTCATATATATTATTTTCAAAAGAAATTCATATTTAAATCCTTTATGTATTTAAAATATTTCAAAATAATTTTATAAAGTTTTATTAATTTTTATTATAATTAAAATATGTATAAACTATGATTAAATGATTTTACAAAGTATCGAAATATATTACAAAGCTAAATATTTTCAAAATAAATTTTATAAAGTATTTTTCAAAAAAAGCAAGGATATGTCGACATACATGGTGGGATATGTCGCATATAGACTGATTTTTCAAAATTTGAATTTGAATTGAAGTGTCTTTTCGTCGTATCTCTTCATGAATGGACATAACCGTTGTTTCTCTATAAATAAGGGTTAAAACAACGAAATTTGGTTAAGTATTTTCTTATTTTTCTCTTCTCTTTTTACTCTCTTGTTTTCTATAAGAAATTATACTCAAACTCTCCTCAAATTCAATCAGAATCAAATCCAAACTCCATTGATTTGATTCTCTATTGAATATTCCATAAACTCTATCATCTTTCTCACTCAAATCATGATCAAAGTGCTATCCAAAAGGTTATTGGATCATTTGTACTCAAGATCAAGAAACTAAGTTTGTAAAATCTATTAAATCATAATCTTATACTTTGTAGTGTGCTTGGTGTCCTTAATATCCAACCGGGTGTGCTTGTGTCCATCTAAATCAAGTGGGTTTGCTTGGTGTCCTGGAAATCCAGGTGGGTGTGCTGGTATCTTGTCCGAATCCAGTGAGTGTACCCAGAGCTCGAAAAATCTGAAGGGTGTGTCTCGTAGCCTTGCAATCAAGATTGTATTGACTTTGAAATTTGAAAAGAAATATGTAAAATAAATTATATGGGATGTAGGGTAACTCCGAACCAGTATAAAATTCTTGGTGTGATCTCTTTAACTCTTTACTTTTACTCTTACTACATTTATATCTACCTGTGTTTGAACCTGTGGTTGTTGATTCTGCATTGTTTAATTGTAATCTTAGAAGAATTTAAAAAAAATTATAAAAGTCAATAAAAACTGTTCACCCCCCTCTAGTGTTAATTAGCCTTAACATCCATCTTCCGCAATCCTACATGTTATTTTTGTGCTTCCATAGATTCACCTTTGCAATCTTTGATCCATCCAATTTCTTTATATGTTTCCCAAATTCACTTTTACATGATTTTTCAAAAATTGCTAATTGAAAAATAAAACTGTTCAATGCAGAAATTATATAATCTTTGTTTACCTCTTTGAACTCAACATCATGAAATTCATCAACGGTCTCTTTGATTCTCTCTTTGACTAGTTCTATTTTTATTTCTTTAACATTCTTTATTTCAATTTCTTTATATTTTTGCTCATATTTCAAACTCCCCTAAGCTCTTGAATTTCATCTCCTTGATTCACGTCTTCTTCATTGTCATCTCCTTTGCTTTCGTACTTTTCATCATTGTTGTCATCTTCGCTTCCTTTATTTTCTTCATCTTTTTCACTATTCTTCTTTTCCTTTTTCTCGTCAATCAGATAGTCTTCTTCTGTTATATTTGTGCCATTCTTTCCACATACTTCTATCAACAAATTCCATGAATCTTTTGAGGAACCTTCTCCAAGAATATAATCTGACGTTACTTCATCGATGATCTCACTCATCACAACACGAGCAAGATGATCGTTCCATCATAATTTCACAAATGCTTTCTTGTCAATTTGCGACATGCTCTTCAAATCATTTGGCTATTCATAACCGTTTTCAACGATCGTCCATAATCCTTTGGAGATTAACTCCTCTTTCTTTCTATTACTCTATTCTTTAAAATTTTCATTTGTGAGAACAAACGATGAAAGAAATAGAAATCCCATGATTTTGACCTGTAACATCCCTTATCTAAAGGCCCAAAGCTAAACGCTACAGATGCTGCAGTCATCTATAGTATTAAATTCAGGCGACTAAATACGGCTATGTAAATGGTATCTATAATATCAGAAGCACTTGAATATGAAACAAATCACAGATTTCAAAACAAAAATTTTCCATTACATTTCAAAACAGATGTTCCATATTCAGATTACATCATCCCAAACAGTCTCCTAGTTAATGATAAAATATACTTATTACAAAATACGTCAAGAGCAACATATGAAGATGCCCCCTTGGATGATCAGAGTCATATAGTCATAATTGACTTAATACATACACAGCGGAAATAAATAACAAAACAAAGAACTGCAACTCCTAATAGCTATCTGTTAGCCTCCTGCTCATCTCCGGTAGCTTTATTCGTCATCCTACAAAAAACCTAAAAGAACCTCAACCCTTAGCCTACTCAAATCAATTTTGAGCACCTGATAGTTTAAGAGGAAAACATAAACTTCGAGTCAGAAATAAAGCCTAGTGTGAATAATACTATATATCCCGGTTATTAATGTTAAGTAAGACCACGCCGCTTAGCCGGACGGGTTTTCCCTCACTAACATTCTTTTAAAACATATCTTTTGCAAATCTTTTCCTGCAACCAAAACTGGTTAAATACTGTAAAGCATCATTATGTAAACATACACATTAGGTAATAAAAGAACTATTTGTTCAAGCATTTTGGTTTTGTTTGGCTGACTATTAACCTTTGGCTGACTCGGGCCTACCAGACAATACAACAAAATAATCTAACATCTGTTAGACACTCTTCTACGGGACGTTCTGTCCTTAACTATCTATTAAATACTTCTCTTCTTGACGATCTGTCCCTAACTTAACATCTCCCAGGGTCACCTGATCATAATGGTTTTGCGGGCTCACCAATAACCTATCTGTATAAAAATATATATTCCCTTCTGTGTGTAATCATAATTTTAGTCTTACCTGTGACAAAGCCCAACACAATGGAATTTTGGACTAAATTAGCTGGGGACAATAGGTAATGTATAGGGTGCGACCCTATCCAGTCCCATCTGGTATTCTAATATCTGAGTCATTTTGCTTAGGGATCCCTTCCCATAATTTTCCTTGAAAACCTTTTTCAAAATGATTTAAGACCTTTAAATCAACTCGCACAAGCAAAAGACATATACTCTATTCTTTACTCAAAATAACCTTGTCATGTTATATATATATATATATATTCTTAACTCAAACCTTAGTTGATGAAAACATTTAAACACTTGAAAGTACCCCTTTCAATTCTATTGAAAGTACCCCTTCCTAAATCATTGAAAACACCCTTTTCGAAACAAAGTAGAACTCTTTATTTATCTAGGCCGAAAGGCCAAAACCTCCCTTTTAAAACCATTCTTAAACCCCTTCCGAAACCTTTGAAAATCTTCCTTTTGAAAGCTTTAAAACCTTAGACATCATACCTTAAAACACTTCAAAACATTGCCTTTAGAAAACTTTGGAAAATCTTCCATTTCAACCCTTCCGAAACCATCAGAAAACACTACCTTTCGACTCCTTGGAAACCCTTTGGGGAACCGCCCCTTTGAAATCATTTTTAATACCTTTCGAAAGCATCAAACCTTTAGAAACTCAAACCTTTCAAAAGCACTTGGGCTCAATTTAAAACATGTGGAAAAACACCTTTCGAAATCATTCATATCTAACTAGTCGAAACCTTTGGGTTATTCTTTAAAAATCACTTAGGGTCACAAGCAACAGGGTCGAAAGCTTACTCTTTCGAAAGCTATAACTAAGTAGAGAAGTGATGGTGTCGAAACCATCCCTTCCGAAAGCATAGGAGAAGCGGGAAGGATTTTATAAAAACAAACAACCCCTTAGAAAGCTCTGTTTTGAAAGGTAAAAGGCAACAGTAAAGGCTTCGACATAGTCGAAAGCTATTATTTAAAACAAGGGTGCAACCATAAAATCTTTCTTTAAATCAACTGACTTAGTATAAAGCTACATAGGCGAAAGCAAGCAGACGCTCTTTTCTTTTAAAAAAAAAGTGCTTCTACCCTTTCGGGACCCCTTGGTTTCGACTCTTACCTTCCGCCTTTATCCAATTCACTGCATATCTAGATGTTGATACTATGTGCATTAGTTTGTGGAAGGAGACGGAGGGTCTTAGTCGAAAGCTACCTGGGCGAAACCAAAATAGGCGAAACATGCTTTTGGCATAAATTTCTGATTTTAAACCTTTTTTAAGTAAACTTTTTAACTAACCTGCCTTGTTTGTCAAACTCTTATTGGTTGCTAATTTTTCTTTTCTAAAAGTACTGCCATAATTTCTGAATTATTAATTTAAATCATTTGCAAAACACCCCTTCTCCTTAATTAAATATATAAAACATTTAAGTCCCACACCTTAAATAATTTTATATATTCATCAAAACTCTTTGGAAAATTCTACAAAAACTCCAGAAAATCCTATTAAATATGTTTTCTAACATATATAAATTTCAGACCCAAATAATTATTTATTTTGACGTAAATAATTTATAACCCAATAAATCATTTTCTTCACTAGATAATTAATATAAAATCCACTTTAATTCTGAAAATAATGAAAATTGGAACCCATCTCTAAAATATTATTTCTAATCTATACCCAAAATTGCAAGGCATTTAGATGTCATTTAGTAGGGTTTTCTTATCAAAACATATCCTAAAAACCAATATGAGCATTCAAAAATCATCAACATGTATATATAAACTTTTAATCAATCAAAATAAGGCATTCTCATGCAAAAACATTTCGGGTTATCTTTAAAAACGAAAACATAAGAAAAATGAGACGTAGTAATTATTCACCTTAGCTTTGTGATTAAAGAGAGATTTGAATTAAACTTGATGTTGGTTAAGCTTCCTCATTTACTTTCTTCTCCTTACTCTTGAAAATGGTGGTCGGCCACTCCTTACTTTTAGTTTTTGTAAATCAATGTAAGTGAGAACTCACGGCTAAGGGTTTAGGGTATTAGAGAGCCCTTCTTCCTATTTTACCCCTTACTTATTTCCTAACATGTTTTATTCATGCTATCTCGTTTTGATTTACATATTAACAAGGCATGGCTACCCCTAATTATATTCAAATCTCAATCTATTAATCATCTTACATTATTTTATTTAATTTACTAATTAAATATCCTAAATAACGTTACTAAAAATATGGGGTGTTACAATCTCCCCTCCTTAAAGAATTTCTTCATCAAAATTACGATAAGGTATACAACAAAACAATCGAAGGTAAAACATACCATTAAACAAATCAGGATAAGCGTCTCTAATCCTTCTCTTAGTTTCCCAAGTACAGTCTCTAGTATCATCACTCCACTAGACTTTCACTAATCTGACTGTCTTGTTTCTCAACTTCTTTTCATCTCTCATGACTATTCGGATAGGCTTCCTAACTATAGTCATATCTGGTTCCACTACTAAATCTTCTAACATAGTCGGTGCTATAGTAGTGTCTGGATCCCTAACACATTTCCTCAGATGAGACATATGGAAAAAATCGTGGACTCCTGCCAAATCAGTCGATAACTCTACTTTATATGCGAGTTTCTCGATCCTTTCTAAAATTGGAAATGGTCCTACGAACCTCGGTGCTAACTTCCCCGTCTTCTCGAACCTGATAACACATTTCATCGACGATACTTTGACGAAAACATGATCTCCAACAGAGAACTCTAAATCCTTTCGTCTTCTATCTGCATAGCTTTTCTGCCTAGACTGAGCTTCCTTCATTCTCGCCCTTATCAGCTCAATCTTTTCTACTACTTCTTTTACCAAATCAGGACCAATCTATCTCCGGTATGTAACCAACATGCAGGGGATTTGCATGGTCTTCCATACAAAGCCTCAAACGGTGCCATCCCTATACTAGCCTGTAACTATTGTTACTCGAAAACTCGACTAGGTGTAGGTGGTCTTCCCATGATCCCCCTGAAGTCTAATACACAAGCTCACAATAAGTCCTCCAAGATCCTGTTAACCCTTTCCGTTTGCCCATCGATTTATGGATGGTAAGCGGTACTCAACTTGAGCTTGGTTCCCAAAGCTTTCTGTAGACTCTTCCAGAACTCGCTAGTGAATAAGGAATCTCTATCACTAACAATACTACTAGGAATTATGTGTAGTCTAACCACATTCTTTGTAAATAACTTAGCCAATATAGGTGTCGTCCTATTGGACTTAACCGGAATGAAATGGGCACTCTTGGTCAATCTATCCACTATGACCCATATACTTTCATTTCCTCTACTATCTTGGCAACCCTTCAATAAATCCACAGAAATAGAATCCCACTTCCATACTGGAATATCCAATGGCTGAAGCAATCCACTTGGCTGCTAATGCTCGGTTTTCACTTACTGACAGTTCAAACACTGTTTCATGCATAAGCCAACATCCCTCTTCATGCTTTCCCAGAAGAAACTTCTTATCATATCCTGATACATCTTCGTTCCTCCTAGATGTATAGTGAGCTTCGAACGATGTCATTCCTCCAAAACTTTCTTCATTATGTTTCCCACATCTGGAACACATAATCTATCCTTCTTTCTTAACCGTCCACTTTGGTCAAGACTGAAATCTTTCAAGTCTCCGCTCTCCATTCCATCCTCTAATTTCCTGATCCTTTCAGCTAACACTGGATCCTCTCCCTGTTTAGAAGCAATCTTCTCAATCAATATAGGTCGGACATCAAGCAAGATAATATAGAAGATCCTTCACTAAACCCAGCCTTGGATCTCCACTATACTCTACAAGCTATCAGGGCTTCCAAATCTTTCCATTCTGCTATCATAGCCAACGTTGTATTCTGATGCTTCCTACTAAGCGCATCTGCAACCTTGTTGCCTTTCCCTGGTGTGTACTCTATTTCAAAATCATAAGCGACTAAAGATTCTAACCATCTCTGCTGTCTCATGTTCAGCTCCTTCTAAGAGAACAAGTACTTCAACGATTTATGATATGTATAAAGTTCAAACCTCTCTCCCAAAAGGTAATGCCTCCATACCTTCAAAGCAAAAATAACCACATTTAACTCCAAGTCATGCGTCAGATACCTAACCTTATGCGGTCTAAGCTGTCTAGAAGCGTAGGCAATCACTTTACCCTTCTGCATTAGTACAGCTCCTAACCCAGTACCACACGCATCTATATAAACTACCAAGTCCTGATTCCCCTCCAGAACACTTAACACAGGTGCAGGGTCAACAAGTGTTTCAAGCTCTGGAACGCTTCCTCACACTTATCGGTCCACACAAACTTTACATCCTTTCGTGTTAGCTTGGTCATCGGTGCGGT
This sequence comes from Allium fistulosum, assembly GCA_030737815.1. Classification (NCBI taxonomy): domain Eukaryota; kingdom Viridiplantae; phylum Streptophyta; class Magnoliopsida; order Asparagales; family Amaryllidaceae; genus Allium; species Allium fistulosum. The sequence goes on from CM060904.1 coordinate 815,300,246, forward strand.
TATCCGCAAAAAATATTTTATGAACCACCGATAATACCCAACCAATCCAAGGAAACTTCTTATCTCAGCTACTATTTCTGGTCTTTTCCAGTTATTATTGGCTACGATCTTTTCTGGATCGACTGACAATCCTTTCTCCGAAACCACATGACCAAGAAACTTCACTTCCTTCTTCCAAAAATGGCATTTTGAAAACTTTGCCTTTAGCTGATGCTACCTCAGCGTCTCAAGCACAACTCTAAGATGCACTTCATGCTCCTTCTCATCCTTAGAGTATATCATAATATCATCTATAAAAACCAACACGAACCTATCCAAGTGCTCGCGGAAAATCCGGTTCATCAAATCCACAAAGAATGTCGACGCACTAGTGAGTCCGAACGACATAACTAACCATTCGTACGACCCATACCTTATTCTAAACGCCATTAAATGTATACTATCCTCTGCCACTCTAAGTTGATGAAATCCCGTCGCCGAATCTAACTGAGAGAATACCTTGGTTCCACTCAACTGATCAAACAAATCGTCAATTCTTGGCAATGGATATCGATTCTTTATCGTCTTCTCATTCAACTTACAATAATTGATACATCACCTTAACGATCCGTCTGGCTTTTTAGCAAATACTACGGCTGCTCCTTAAGGTGAGCTACTTAGTCTGATAAAACTCTTGCCTTCCAAATCTACCAACTAAGTCTTTAACTCCTTTATTTCTGTTAGTGTCATCTTGCTTGGCGGCCTACTTACTGGTTCTGCCCCAAGCACCAAATCTATCTGAAACTCAATTTCCCGTTTCGGTGGTAATCCAACTACCGGCTCAAAAACATCTGTGAATTCTCTAACTAAAAAAACGCGATTCAACTCATTTTCTAACTCCATAACACCCAACAAAGCATTCACCTCACAACTAGTGTTTTCTACGGTATAAACTATCTGATCACTACAATCCGAGTGTCTAAGTGATATTTTCCTATCTAGGCAAAAGATCCTAGCATCGTATTTACTTAACCAATTCATGCACCCTACAAAGTCAAATACATGCAAACTGCAAAATAAGGTGTAACCTAGCAATTCGAACTCTAAGTAGTCACACTTCATCCTAAGTGTTGCATACCCACCTATCAGATTTGCAACTCTTAAGGAAGTAACCAAATATGTGGGTTCTAGGTTAAGTTTATCTACCAAACATCGAGATATAAAAGAATGTGATGCACTAGTATCAAATAATACGCTAACATATATATCATGGATCTGAAGCATACCTCCCAATACTGCTTTTCCTTTCTCCTGCACCGTCATCTTTGAAGTAGCAGGCTCTAATGCAAACACTTGGACTTTATCTCATTTAGCTGGCTTTTTACACTGGTTCTTGTAGTGCTCCACTTGATCACAGTTGAAACACCTAATGTTCTTCTTTCCAATCACCTCCTATCCTTTTCCTTTTCCAGTACGACACTCATGAGCATAATGTCCATTCTTGTAGCACTTATAGCAGACCACCTCATACTTTCCTTTCTTTGCTACTCCTCCTTTCTGAGCATTCTTCTTGTGGAAAAACTTCCTCTTTTGGCCTTGTCCAACCTGGACTTCCTTTTTCTTCTTCTTCTCCAAACAAGCTAGCATCTCCTCATGTCTCAATGCCATTTCCACAACTACATCACATGGGTCTCTGATGTGCGGTAAGGTAGCCCTAGCTAACTCCATCTTCAAACCTCTAATAAACTTTACATTCCTTTTCAACACTGTGTCAATAGTGGCATACCCATATCGGGATAACTCCTCAAATCTACCAGCATATTCCAGAACAAACATCTTCCCTTGTTCCAACTCAGCAAACTTTCTAACCAACATAGACTACGCCATTGCTGACATGAACCTTTCTCAAAACCTCCTCCTAAACTCCGCCCACGTCATAGTCTCTTCATCCACATTAGCAGTTACAGTATTCCACCAAAACAAAGCAGTTCAATGAAGCTGTCTTGAAGCAAGTCTCCTTTTCTGCTCGTCATTGAGCCTTAAGTTAGCAAAAATCCTTTCACGGTGTAGCAGCCAGTTTTCCACCTCGATAGCATCCTCAGTCCCAATAAATGGCTTTCCCCCAAGCCTAGCATAGTCTCTGCTCAAATTAGCATACTGGTTGACTACTGGAGCTTCTTGAACTCCTCCCACGACATTTCCTCCAACGACCCCAACAGCGATACCAGCTTGCATCATGGTTATGAAGAACTAATACATAGCCCCTATATCTACCCGTAGGACTTTAGAACCAACATTCTCAGCCTGAGCCTGACCTTGAGTTCTTCTAACATTCGGTTAGGCATTTCCATTTATGGTGGTGTTGTCTCCTCCTAGGTTAACTCTACCTCTTCTTCCGTCCATATCTGTATACAAGCCTCGTGAGATAGAGAAGAATAGCCTAACAAAGATAAGAGTTTAGAGATAAAGCGTACACTTATATATAGCAAATACAAGTACGTTACTATAGCGTTATCCCATACCCCGATCTTAACTCTAATTCCTAAGTATTATGTTTTCAGAAGTCATTTTTAGTTAAAGTATTTCATAAACCTATGCTCTGATACCAAGTTGTAACATCCCCTATCTAGAGGCCTAAAGCTAAGCGCTACAGATGTTGCAGTCATCTATAGTATTAACTTCTAGCGAGTAAATACGGCTATGTTAATGGTATCTATAATATTAGAAGCACTTGAATATGAAACAAATCACAGATTTCAAAACAACATTTTTCCATTACATTTCAAAACAGATGTTCCATATTCAGATTACATAATCCCAAACGTCTCCCAGGTAATGATAAAATATACTTATTACAAAATACGCCAAGAGCGACATATGAAGATGCCCTCTTGGATGATCAAAGTCATATAGTCATAATTGACTTAATACATACGTAGCGGAAATAAATAACAAAACAAAGAACTGCAAATCCTAATAGTTATCCGTTAGCCTCCTGCTCATCTCCGGTAACTTTATTCGTCATCCTACTAAAAACCTGAAAGAACATCAACCCTCAACCTACTCAAATCAATTTTGAGCACCCGAAAGTTTAAGGGGAAAACATAAACTTCGAGTTAGAAATAAAGCCAGGTGTGAATAATACTATACATCCCAATTATTAATGTTAAGTGAGACCACGTCGTTTAGCGGAACAGGTTTTTCCTCACTAACATTTTTTTAAAACATATCTTTTGCAAATCTTTTCCTGCAACCAAAATTGGTTAAATACTATAAAGCATCATTATGTAAACATACACATTAGGTAATAAAAGAACTATATGTTCAAGCATTTTAGTTTTGTTTGGCTGACTATTAACCTTTGGCTGACTCGGGCCTACCAGACAATATAAAAAAATAATCTAACATCTGTTAAACACTCTTCTTCGGGACAGTCTGTCCTTAACTATCTGTTAAATACTTCTCTTTTGGACGATCTGGTCCTAACTTAACATCTCCTAGGGTCACCTGATCCTAATTGTTTTGCGGGCTCACCAAAAACTTATCAGTATACAAATATATATTCCCTTCTGTGTGTAATCATAATTTTAGTCTTACCTATGACAAAGCCTTACACACTGGAATTTTGGACTAAATTAGCTGAGGCCAATAGCTAATGTATAGGGCGCGACCCTATACAAGTCCCATCTGGTATTCTAATATCAGAGTCATTTTTCTTAGGGACCCCTTCCCATAATTTTCCTTGAAAACCATTTTCAAAATGATTTAAGACCTTTAAATCAACTCACACAAGGAAAATACATATACTCTATGCCTTACTCAAAATCACCTTGTCATGTTATATATATATATATATATATATATATATATATATATATATATTACTCAAATCTTAGTTGATGAAAACATTTAAACACTTGAAAGTACCCCTTTCGATTCTATTAAAAGCACCCCTTTCTAAATCATTGAACGCACCTCTTTCGAAACCAAGTAAAACCCTTCATTTATCCGGCCAAAAGGCCAAAACCTCCCTTTCGAAACCATGCTTAAACCCCTTCCGAAATATGTGAAAATCTTCCTTTTGAAAGCTTTAAAACCTTAGACATCATATCTTAAAACACTTCAAAACATTGCCTTTAGAAAACTTTGGAAAACCTTCAATTTCAACCTTTTCGAAACCATCAGAAACACTACCTTTCAACTCCTTCGAAACCCTTTTGGGGAACCGCCCCTTTGAAATCATTTTAAATACTTTTCGAAAGCATCAAACCTTTAGAAACTCAAACTTTCGAAAGAACTTGAGCTCAATTTAAAACATGTGGAAAAATACCTTTCGAAATCATTCATATCTAACTAGTCGAAACCATTGGGTTATTCTTTAAAAATCACTTAGGGTCACAAGCAACTGGGTCGAAAGCTTACTATTTCGAAAGCTGTAACTAAGTAGAGAAGTGATGGTGTCGAAACCACCACTTCCGAAATCATAGGAGAAGCGGTAGGGTTTTTATAAAAAAAACAACCCCTTCGAAAGCTCTATTTTGAAAGGTGAAAGGCAGTAGTAAAGGATTCAACATAGTCGAAAGCTGTTATTTAAAACAAGGGTGCAACCATAAAACCTTTCTTTAAATCAATTGACTTAGTCGAAAGCTACATAGGCGAAAGCAAGCAGGCGCTCTTTTCTTTTAAAACAAAAAGGTGCATCTACCCTTTCGAAACACCTTGGTTTCGACTCTTACCTTCTGCCTTTGTCCAATTCACCATGTACCAAGATGTCGATACTATGTGCATTAGTTTGTGGAAGGAGGCGGAGGGTCTTAATCGAAAGCTACCTGGGCGAAACCAAAATAGGCGAAACGTGCTTTTGGCATAAATTTTTGTTTTTAAACCTTTTTAAGTAAACTTTTTAACTAACATGACTTGTTTGTCAAACTCTTATTGGTTGCTAATTATTTTCTCTAAAAGTACTGGCATAATTTCAGAATTAATTTAAATCATTTGCAAAACACCTCTTCTCCTTAATTAAATATATAAAACATTTAAGTCCCGTACCTTAAATAATTTTATATATTCATCAACACACTTTGGAAAATTCTACAAAAATTCCAAAAAATCCTATTAAATATGTTTTCTAACATATATAAATTTCAGAGCCAAATAATTATTTATTTTGCCGTAAATAATTTATAACCCAATAAATCATTTTCTTCACTAGATAATTAATATAAAATTCACATTAATTCAGAAAATTATGAAAATTGGAACCCATCTCTAAAATATTATTTTTGATCTATACCCAAAATCGTAGGGCATTTAGATGTCATTTAATAGGGTTTTCTTATCAATACATATCCTAAAAACCAATATGAACGTTCAAAAATCATCAACAAGTATATATAAACTTCTAATCAATCAAAACATTGCATTCTCATGCAAAAACCTTTCGGGTTATCCTTAAAACTGAAAACATAAGAAAAAATAGACGTAGTAATTATTCACCTTAGCTTTGTGATTAAAGATGTGAGATTTGAATTAAACTTGATGTTGGTTAAGCTTCCTCTTTTACTTTCTTCTCCTTACTGTTGAAAATGGTGGACGGGCACTCCTTACTTTTAGTTTTTGTAAATGAATGTAAGTGAGAACTCACGGCTAAGGGTTTAAGTATTAGAGAGCCCTTCTTCCTATTTACTCCTTACTTATTTCCTAACATGTTTTATTCATGCTATCTCATTTTGATTTACATGTTAAGAAGGCACGGCTACCCCTAATTATATTCAAATCTCAATCTGTTAATCATCTTACATTATTTTATTTAATTTACTAATTAAATATCCTAGATAATGTTACTAAAAATATGGAGTGTTACACGACCTTACTCCGATATCACTTTGTTGAATATTGTGACGACCGCCCATGACCCCTGCACCGAATCTAGAGATAGTGCGCTGTAAAGTGTGCCAGTCGACCATGGACGATTGCCAAGGTAAACTAAAACAACAGAATCTATCGTATTACTCACAGCGCATGGACAAAATACAATAGAAGATATATATAGTGAAGCTTCACAGAATAGAATCTCATCAGTAAAACTTCATAATAGTTGAATACAAACATCTGAATAGTCAATACATCAACCCTCACTACATAACACTCAAAGAATACAAACAGCGGAACACCTAGTACATATAGTAAGAAGATAATATGCAATACTCCAACTCATTTACGTCATCTGCATCGTGGAAAGTAAGAACAGCACCTGTCACCTGCTACCTAGTCTGCCCGTCCCAAATGGACGAACAGCCCAAGGCAATAAGAGTTAAAACATAAAGCCTTGAGTCAGACAACAGTCTTAGTGAGCAGTAAATTAACTAACAACATACCAAAAGAGCATAAAGGAAAAGGAATAGGAATACAACCCTCCCACTCCACCTCTTTCTACAGTGATAGCCCCCAGAAACACACTAAGCAGAAGCAAGCATAGCAAGGCATACAATTTAAAGTAAAGCAATAATCACTCGAGTCAAGGGCGATGTTTTCCAAGTACAAACCCCCAAGGCCTAAACCAAGATCAGATAAGCACCCAGAAAATACCGCTCTTGAGATCGAATGACGATACAACCAAACATCCATGACTCTGGCTATCACTGTTATCATTGCCTCAATATCACCGTTAATTGAATGACCGGCACATTCTTTCAGCCGTCCGTCAAGGGCTAATGGAAACCCCGGTTCTAGACATAACCCTGCACGTCATCGTGACCCGTGCCTAGGACTATCGAATCTGCCCAGAGTACTTGACTATCAATCATTAGCCTTCAGGGACTATCGAATCTGCCCAACGTACTCTTGCTTTGAGCATGCTAGAACCTTCAACAACGATGAGATCTCAGCCTCCAAGTCATCCTCCTCGACGACTATTTCCATACTAGCTCAAGCGCCTCTCGAGCAAACCATTATCCTCAACTCGAACCATTTCACCGAGTTATCAACATGCTTGGAATGATCCCGTCTGGATTAGTCCAAGGCTATCCCATATCATACTTTGCCTCATTATCATCATAGAAAAGTCTCATCTCAACATCATCATCGAATCTATCCATATGAGCTTCATTATCCGCTACATATGCCACGTGCAGCTTTTCCAATTCAAGAGCCTTTCCCTTAGCTTTTGAATCATCTTCGACCATCTTGTCTAAAACAAATCATCAATCATCTAATACATAGCAATCCATCAAATCAAACATTAATCCAAGTAATCAAACATTCAAATATAAGCTAAATGGACAATTATAACAATAATGGCAATTTCGTAAATAAAGAGTCGAAAGTCTAACAAGCATGAAAACATGAGAAATATCTCTACAACTTGATGAATGAACTTGCATAGGTTAATAATGTAGAAAAATGGTTGTCAAATCATCATGAACAATGGATCTATATGGATCTACTCTTAGGTTTACAAAAATGCATGGAAATCACTACTTTAACACCAAATCAAGCCAACGATCTGATATACTCCTTTGGATCCGTGTGAGAGATAATCACCACTCACCAAATCACCGAAACAACCCCAAATCAACACGCTTCAGATCTGGACAGCGAAGGATCTAACTCGATCTATCATAAATCCGCTTCAAACGATGAAATCTCTCTTCAAAGAATGTAGATCTTCAATCTAAGCTCTTCGATCTTTGATTTGATCTTCAATATGGATGGAAGGAATCACTAGATTAGAGTGGAGAAAAGAAGTGAAGAAGTGTAGAAGTCGAGCTCTCAAAATGGCAGCACTTCGTCGCTTTGAAATCCGGATCCCAAAAATGAAGAAATGGACGAGTATTTATAGGCTGATTTCACCTTAACTCGGCCGCCTCCATAAGTCGTCTCCGACTTATAACCTTCCGACCTAACAGAGCCTCCGACCTAACAGAGCCTCCGACTTAACAGACTACGACTTAGTGATCCTGCGACTTATGACTTAGCAGCTAACCCCTAAGTCGGTTACGACCTAACTGGGTATACGACTTACGACCTAACTACAAGGCCACAATTCAGCGACTTAAAGTCCACACGACCTAATACTTAGGTATGACTTAAGACAATGCGACCTAACACTTAGCGTTATCTCCTTAACACGGCCACGACTCAACTAGGCTACGACCTAACTTCCTTAAGTCGTCTAACGACCCAACTGATCTTAGATCGTCTACGACCTAACAAATCAAGCTACCAGACGACCTAATACATAGCGACCTATCTCTTAACTCGGTCAAAACCTTAAGTCGCTACTATATCTTAAGTCGGTCACTACGACCTAACTCTATCCTTAAGTCGTTCCAAACTATCAACCGACTTAAACCACTCCCCTATCTTCCTTAGGTCGTCGCCGACCTACCCCTTAAGTCATTAACTCACCCAGACTTATCACTTAACTCGTCCAAAACTCATAAGTCGGCTACGACTTAGGACTTAACAAAATTCTGCCAAAATCTGAAACGACTTAACAACAATGCAACCAAAGATCAACTATTTTACGATGTTTCGATCCGTGAAAATACGGGTCGTTACATTCTCTCCCCCTTAGGAATTTCGCCCCCGAAATTCCAAACAAACAAAGCAATCAAATACTATTCTACATGCCTACAATCCATAGCAATCAACAAACCATGCATCCAATTCTAGCTTAGCATGCAGAATTCTAAAACCAGGACAAGTTACAATATCGTGAGATGACACGACACCTTAGGGCCATACCTTGAAGAGTTCAGGATGAGCTGCCTTCATCCTCTCTTCCACCTCCCACGTACAGCCGTTATCATCATCACTCCATTGTATCTTGAGCAACTTAACTACCTTCCTCCTAAGCTGTTTCGTGTCGGTTTCGACAACACGAAGCGGCTTACGAGGTCTCTTATCGACTGGATCAACTTCGAAATCTTCACAGCTATCAGCAGAAACCACTGTATTCGAGTCGTGCACATACTTCCGTAGATACGATACGTGAAAAACATTGTGCACACTCGACATCTTCTCGGGTAACTCCAATCTGTAGGCGAGCTTTCCAATTCGCTCGATGATCGGGAATGGTCCAACAAATCTCGGAGTCAATTTTCCTTTCTTCCTGAATCGAATAACATTCTTCAATGGAGAAATCTTCACAAAAACCATGTCACCTACGTCGAACTCCAAATCCTTACGACGCTTATCGGCATAACTTTTCTGACGATCTTGGGCTGCCTTCATTCGTCGCCGAATGATCTCTATGAAATCCGAAGTCTGTCGAATCATCTCTGGCCCAAGTATCAACTTTTCTTCGGTCTCTAACCAACATGTCGGAGAGTTACACGGTCTTCCATACAATGCCTCATACGGTGCCATACCAATGCTTGACTGGTAACTGTTGTTGTACGAAAATTCCACCAAATGAAGGTGATCTTCCCATGATCCTTCGAAGTCCAAAACACAAGCTCTAAGAAGATCTTCCAAAACTCGGTTGACTCTCTCGGTCTGACCATCTGTTTGAGGATGATAAGCTGTACTCAAACACAACTCGGTTCCCAAAACTTCCTGAAAACTCTTCCAAAATCCACTAGTGAACAATGAGTCTCGATCGCTCACTATACTCTTCGGAATACCATGGAATCGAACTATCCACTTGACATACAGCTCAGCCAACTTTGATGCGGTCCTAGTCGATCGAACAGGAATGAATCTTGCACTTTTAGTCAGACGATCTACGATGACCCAAATCCCTTCATTTCCCGTTCTGGTTCTAGGTAATCCATCAATAAAATCCATCGACACTTGCTCCCACTTCCATGTAGGAACTTCTAATGGCTGAAGCAATCCACTTGGCTTCTTCTGTTCGGCTTTCACCAACTGGCAGTTCATGCACTTGGAAATAAAATTTCCAACATCCTTCTTCATACCTTCCCAGTAGTAGGTTCTCTTCATATCCCGATACATCTTATTTCCACCTGGATGAATTGTCAACTTCGAGTGATGACTTTCCTTCAGAACTTCATTCCTCAATTCATCTATATCGGGAACAACTAGTCGACCTTGCTTCCGAAGCCAACCCTCTCGATCGACCTCGAATCCTTTATCCTTCTCTGGGTCCAATCCAGATTCCAAATCACGGATAATCTTGACAAGCTTATCATCTCGCTTTTGGCTCTCGCCAATCCTTTCCACAAGAGCTAGTCTTATCGATAAGTTTGCCAACATCTCAGGTTCCAATTCACATCTAGGCCTGAAGTCAAATCCAGCTAAATACTCGAGATTCTTCCATTCTGAAAACATGGCTCCCAATCCCGCATGTCTTCGACTTAACGCATCTGCCACTGCGTTACCTTTTCCTGGAGTATAAGCTATACCAAAATCATATGATGCCAAAAACTCTAGCCAACGTTGCTGCCGAAGATTCAAATCCTTTTGGGAGAAAAGATACTTCAACGACTTATGATCGGTAAACAACTCGAATCGAACTCCCAATAGATAATGTCTCCACATCTTCAGAGCAAAAACAATCGCCGCTAACTCCAAATCATGAGTCGGGTAATTCCTTTCATGCGGCTTCAGTTGTCGACTTGCATACGCAACAACTTTATCCCTCTGCATTAGCACCGCTCCAAGTCCAGTACCACATGCGTCAGTGTAAACCACCATCTCATCATTCCCACTTGGAATAGTCAAAACAGGAGCACTAGTCAATCGCTCTTTCAGGATTCTGAAAGCTTGCTCACACTTATCTTCCCATCTGAACACTTGGTTCTTTTTCGTCAATCCTGTTAACGGTGCAGCCACCTTGGAGAAGTCTTTGATAAACCGTCGATAATATCCTGCTAATCCAAGAAAACTTCTCACATCAGATGCATTCTTAGGTCTAACCCAATCCTGGATTGCTGCCACCTTAGCGGGATCAACCGCTATTCCATTTCTAGAGATAACATGGCCTAAGAACATCACTTCACTCTTCGAGAAGTGACATTTCGAAAACTTAGCCTTTAGTTGATGTTTCCGCAAGATTTCCAAAACGATACGCAAGTGTGCCTTGTGCTCTTTTTCAGTTCTGGAATAAATCAGAATATCATCCACGAACACAAGTACAAACTTGTTCAACTGATCTTTGAACACTCTATTCATAAGATCCACAAAATATGCTGGCGCGTTAGTCAATCCAAACGGCATTACCAGCCACTCAAAGAAACCGGATGGTGTCCTAAAAGCTGTCTTCGGCACACTATCCTTAGCAACCCTCAACTGGTGAAATCCCGTTGCCAAATCCATCTGAGAAAACACCTTAGCTTCGTGAAGCTGATCAAACAAGTCATCTATTCTCGGCAAGGGATACTTGTTCTTCTTAGTCACCTTATTCAGCTCACGATAATCTACACATAACCTCAGCGATCCATCTGCTTTGGTTACAAACACAACTGGTGCACCCCATTCGGACACACTACGCCGAATGAATCCTTTCTGTAAAAGATCGTCAACTTGCACCCTCAACTCTTGCTGTTCCCTAGGCGCCATCCGCCTAAGAGGCATCACAACAGGTCTGGCTCCTTCAACTAGATCTATACGAAACTCGATCTCTCTATGCGGCGGTAACCCTTTGACCTCGTCAAAGACATCTTCAAATCCATTAACGATTGGCAACGATGACAGTCCATCCCGTGGAACAACCAGCGAATACATGAAGCTCATGAAGACGCCTTCTTCATGCTTACATCGTATTACAATCTTTCGCCCCTCCACATTCTCGACTATCACCTTCAACCTCTCACAATCAACCTTTGCCGCATACTTCCTAAGCCAGTCCATACCCAAAATAATTCCGAACCCCGCAAAGTTCAGAACAAAGCAATCACAGACAAAAGAGCAATCATGACTCGATACAATTAGGCCACGACATAACATACACAAACAAGACGAACCCCCAACTGGATTAGTCACAACCAATGGCCTATCAACAATATCCGGTTCTAAACCCAACCGGCCTACAAGTTCATTACAAACAAAAGAATGCGACGCCCCAGTATCAAACAGAACTCTAACTGGAACACCACAAATGGAGAGAGTACCTTGAACCACCACACTCTTTCCTTTCTCTTCAGCGGTAGGAGCTTTCGAAGACGATGGAACAGCTCCCAAAGCATAAGCTTGCACAATCTGCTTGTCCTTCCTTGGTTCCGGACAATCCTTCCTGATATGCCCCGGCTTGTCACAGTTGTGACACTTCATCGGTACCTTCGGATTCTTACAATCCCTAGAGAAATGACCCTTCTGCTGACAATTGTAGCAAGTCACTTCGCCCTTCGGCTTCTTCTGGCCATCCCTATCCTTCTGCTGCTGCTGCTGCTTCCTCTTCTTGTTTCCACCCTGTTGTGGTTTAGACTCTCCCCTGGTTACAGCAACAACAGATCCTTCCTTAGGAAACAGACTCTCATGCCTGAGAGCTTTCTCCACAAGCTTCTCAAATGAATCATCCAAATGATCCACCAACTGTCTCCCAAGATAACTGTCCAAGCCTCTCACAAACTTCTCATTCTTCTGATAAGCAGATTCAATATACGACCGGGCATACTTGGACAAAGCTTCAAACTCAGAAACATACTCAAGAACTGGTCTTCCACCTTGCTTGAGCTCCACAAACTTCTTGAAAAGAACAGACTTCTGAGCTGTAGAAATGAACTTAGCTTCAAATCTGGCTTGGAATTGCTCCCAAGTAATCTCTTCCTCCGGAGTATCAATGGTGATAGAGTTCCACCAATCAGAAGCTCTTCCCTGAAGCTGTCTTGATGCAAGCTTCCTCTTAGTTGCATCATCGATTCCCAAATCACCAAAGATCCTTCTACAAGCATCTATCCACCTCTGGACTTCAATAGTCGATTCTGTTCCCAAGAAAACCTTTCCTCCAAGAGCAGTGTAGTCCTTACACATCTTAGCAAAATCTACCGGTTTTGGAGTTTGAACTTGAACTCCAACATCCACCGAGGGCCCCGGAGCTGGCATCCTTCTCATGATCGAAGTCATCATAGCTTCGAACATAGCAGCATAATCAGCAGCCCCTTCAATAGCACGGCCTTCCCCAGCAGCTGGTCTCCCTCTTCGACTCATTCTCAATATCTATAAAAAGAAATGATTAGCACATTTAGAGAAACAACTGCATAAAGGACTCAAACTCTACTCAGCTACTATATTATATATAGTAATCATCCATCAAATACAATTACGTCTCTCATACGTAGTTACGTCAGCGAGCGTTGGGTAAAATCGATTAACCAATGCTCTGATACCAAATGTGACGACCGCCCATGACCCCTGCACCGAATCTAGAGATAGTGCGCTGTAAAGTGTGCCAGTCGACCATGGACGATTGCCAAGGTAAACTAAAACAACAGAATCTATCGTATTACTCACAGCGCATGGACAAAATACAATAGAAGATATATATAGTGAAGCTTCACAGAATAGAATCTCATCAGTAAAAATTCATAATAGTTGAATACAAACATTTGAATAGTCAATACATCAAGCCTCACTACATAACACTCAGAGAATACAAACAGCGGAACACCCAGTACATATAGTAAGAAGATAATATGCAATACTCCAACTCGTCTACGTCATCTGCATCGTGGAAAGTAAGAATAGCACCTGTCACCTGCTACCTAGTCTGCCCGTCCCAAATGGACGAACAGCCCAAGGCAATAAGAGTTAAAACATAAAGCCTTGAGTCAGACAACAGTCTTAGTGAGCAGTAAATTAACTAACAACATACCAAAAGAGCATAAAGGAAAAGGAATAGGAATACAACCCTCCCACTCCACCTCTTTCTACAGTGATAGCCCCCAGACACACACTAAGCAGAAGCAAGCATAACAAGGCATACAATTTAAAGTAAAGCAATCACTCGAGTCAAGGGCGATGTTTTCCAAGTACAAACCCCCAAGGCCTAAACCAAGATCAGATAAGCACCCAGAAAATACCGCTCTTGAGACCGAATGACGATACAACCAAACATCCATGACTCTGGCTATCACTGTTATCATTGCCTCAATATCACCGTTAATTGAATGACCGGCACATTCTTTCAGCCGTCCGTCAAGGGCTAATGGAAACCCCAGTTCTAGACATAACCCTGCACGTCATCGTGACCCGTGCCTAGGACTATCGAATCTGCCCAGAGTACTTGACTATCAATCATTAGCCTTCAGGGACTATCGAATCTGCCCAACGTACTCTTGCTTTGAGCATGCTAGAACCTTCAACAACAATGAGATCTCAGCCTCCTAGTCATCCTCCTCGATGACTATTTCCATACTAGCTCAAGCGCCTCTCGAGCAAACCATTATCCTCAACTCGAACCATTTCACCGAGTTATCAACATGCTTGGAATGATCCCGTCTGGATTAGTCCAAGGCTATCACATATCATACTTCGCCTCATTATCATCATAACAAAGTCTCATCTCAACATCATCATCGAATCTATCCATATGAGCTTCATCATCCGCTACATATGCCACGTGCAGCTTTTCCAATTCAAGAGCCTTTCCCTTAGCTTTTGAATCATCTTCGACCATCTTGTCTAAAACAAATCATCAATCATCTAATACATAGCAATCCATCAAATCAAACATTAATCCAAGTAATCAAACATTCAAATATAAGCTAAATGGACAATTATAACAATAATGGCAATTTCGTAAATAAAGAGTCGAAAGTCTAACAAGCATGAAAACATGAGAAATATCTCTACAACTTGATGAATGAACTTGCATAGGTTAATCATGTAGAAAAATGGTTGTCAAATCATCATGAACAATGGATCTATATGGATCTATTCTTAGGTTTACAAAAATGCATGGAAATCACTACTTTAACACCAAATCAAGCCAACGATCCGATATACTCCTTTGGATCCGTGTGAGAGATAATCACCACTCACCAAATCACCAAAACAACCCCAAATCAACACGCTTCAGATCTGGACAGCGAAGGATCTAACTCGATCTATCACAAATCCGCTTCAAACGATGAAATCTCTCTTCGAAGAATGTAGATCTTCAATCTAAGCTCTTCGATCTTCGATTCGATCTTCAATATGGATGGAAGGAATCACTAGATTAGAGTGGAGAAAAGAAGTGAAGAAGTATAGAAGTCGAGCTCTCAAAATGGCAGCACTTCGTCGCTTTGAAATCCGGATCCCAAAAATGAAGAAATGGACGAGTATTTATAGGCTGATTTCACCTTAACTCGGCCGCCTCCATAAGTCGTCTCCGACTTATAACCTTCCGACCTAACAGAGCCTCCGACCTAACAGAGCCTCCGACTTAACATACTACGACTTAGTGATCCTGCGACTTATGACTTAGCTAACCCCTAAGTCGGTTACGACCTAACTGGGTATACGACTTACGACCTAACTACAAGGCCACAATTCAGCGACTTAAAGTCCACACGACCTAATACTTAGGTATGACTTAAGACAATACGACCTAACACTTAGCGTTATCTCCTTAACACGGCCACGACTCAACTAGGCTACGACCTAACTTCCTTAAGTCGTCTAATGACCCAACTGATCTTAGATCGTCTACGACCTAACAAATCAAGCTACCAGACGACCTAATACATAGCGACCTATCTCTTAACTCGGTCAAAACCTTAAGTCGCTACTATATCTTAAGTCGGTCACTACGACCTAACTCTATCCTTAAGTCGTTCCAAACTATCAACCGACTTAAACCACTCCCCTATCTTCCTTAGGTCGTCGCCGACCTACCCCTTAAGTCATTAACTCGCCCAGACTTATCATTTAACTCGTCCAAAACTCATAAGTCGGCTACGACTTAGGACTTAACAAAATTCTGCCAAAATCTGAAACGACTTAACAGCAATGCAACCAAAGATCAACTATTTTACGATGTTTCGATCCGTGAAAATACGGGTCGTTACAAATATTTTTGGGAAAAATATGGAGAGGATATATGAAAGAAACTTTTTATTATTGAAAACTTTTCTTTTTTTCTTACTTGATTACAAAATTTCTTACTTGATTAGAAATACAAAGATTTCACTCTTGTTTATACTAATGGCATCACCCAAACAATGGATAGGATTTTGCCAACACAACTTTAATATAAGGGTTATAATTAGTTTTTAGAACTTTCTCTAAATAACTAAACTTATCTTTATTTCTACATAATTATAATGAATTATCGAGAAAAAACTTCTCTATAACCTATTTTTAAGATTTGAGCTTATTATATCAAATAATTAAGACAAAAAACAAAGATCCAAAATCAAGTTAATATGTCAACGGAGTTCTGGATCTAGTGATGTTGTGTGTGTTTGATTTGAGTGTTTCTTTCACTAATTCCCAATTGAAGGGTCTGCATCTTGAAGTTCGCTTGAGAAGATAATAGGGTTTTGTGCCTCCTGTTATTCGACGTTGGTCTGAATCAAGCTTCTCTTGAATTTGGAGTTCGTAGTACCGTCGATCTAGAGTTAAGGACACCATTGCTGATAGAAGATGTTGATGTGATTATTTTTTGTTGCTATATGTTGAAATGTTTTCGAGGAATACTACACCGGTAGAAAAAGGATTTGTGATCTATGTTTATTATGCGTGAGTTCATGTGATGGCTGCTGCCATGCTCGATGATAGTCGTCTATGTCAATAGATGGCGCACAGTAAGATAAACAAAAAGTAGCGATTGGTGATGTACTACTGACCATTTTGTAGCCCAAAATAGATGATGGTAAATCATCTTGGGTTAAGAGCTCATGCATGTTTATGTTACTATCTTCGAATTGATAGCGAAGGTGCCTTGAATGACTGCACTGCTGTTGAAATTAGGTGTTTCTCAAATGAGTTTTTATCTATGTAGAGGATTTTTCCTAACCATTGAAGGTTATAAATAATGATTGGTTTGTTATCACTGATTTATATTACTTGCTTGAGTATTTGCTGAAATAGTTGAGTATGATATCTAGCATTAATGATGCTAGGTGCTTATGATCAGATATAAGTTATTGATAGAAGATGATATGTATGTATTGTGAAAAAGTGACTTTAGTGCTTGTATTAATATCCGACAAGGGAAAAAAAGTACGGATGATGTGAGTTTATATAGACTCAAAATGAGAAATACTAGAAGAGGAGAAATAGTAGGGAGTTTTGAAAAAATTAAATATAATTTGAATTTGAACTTATTTAAATAGCCTTTGTAGCTCTAGAAATATATATGCATATTTATAGTTATTGCACATATTTCAATTTAAGTATCCAATTATCATTATAGCTTGAAAATATCAACTCTTTACTTTGTTGGTGAACTTATATCTATTCTAACTATTTGAAATTGAATTTTAAATTGGGCAATCCATATTTAACATAACCATTCAAATTAAAAAATAACCACTTCAAAAAAAATTATTTACTCTCTCAAAAATATTTTATACTTGAAATTGCTTATTATTTTCCTTAACGATATTTTATTTGTAACACACTCAATAATTAATATCAATAGAAAATCTCATATATATGTGTGTGTTTAATATATATATATATCAAATAAAATCATTGATAACAAAATCTTTTTGATATATTGTGTACAATATCTGCATCACATTCAATTAACTATATTAAATGAAAATATATTTTTTAACATCAAACAGAAATTGATTGCAATATTTCACAATCTCTCTCATTTAATAATAATAAACATATGTCAACGTTTACAAAAAAATGCATTTAATATGTGATGCATTGGTTGAAGATAACAATGATATATAAAGTTAATTGAAAACAAAATTGTACTCTCTGATGATTTTTAAACAACAACACATCCAAAATAAAAAATAAAATTTATTATCATTAAACAAGACACATACTCCACATCGAGCATAACAGGCCCACAAAAAAATTTCCAAATTCACTTTGTAATTAATTAATTAATTATTAATATCATATATCGATACTTACATATATAAATTTATATATACACATCCAATTAATTGCTAATGGCACCCATAATCAAATTAATTATAATAATTAATATTTCATAAATATTAGTTTACAACAATTATAAATTAATTAAATCTTACGGCATTTTGGAGTATTATACATTATGGTTGTGCGACTCAAATGCGTAAATTCTGTCAACAATTAATATTGAATAATTTGAATACTAATGTTCATACATCATCTTAGCTAGTGGTATGATAGTTTGGCCGAATTTATCGCTTATACATTTTTTAATAAAAATTCAATTTTACTATTTTAAGCATTACTCGGTAGTAACAATTATTTACACTAATTCTCTTCATCGAAACTTTATTACTTAGGGATTATGGAATTTGGTTTAGTCAAAATTTCAATATCGTCCACATTCAACTTGTTTAATCCAAACACAAGGTTCTTGGTTCAATAATAACAATTATTATTAACCGTACTACTCCAGCCATAGACTTTGACTTTGAGTCTACTATAGTTGACCGCGATACTAACGTTATATAACTAAGAAGACGAATTCTCTATTGAATAGTATTTTACTTTCAATGCTTCAACTCAGACCCAACTATGATTGTTCGATGGATGCCTTACCACGATTTAACTATAATCAAAATGGAGTATCCACACTGAAGTTCAACAATATTCTCAAGTCGGGAGAACTGCGTAATATCATCATTTTGAGATTCTATAATTTACCTTAGTTATATTAACCAATATAAAACTCTCGAGCGAGTCATTCCATAATTATCCAATAACTATCACCACCTAACCCCATGGTGCCTCCAGCAACCATAAGTAATACACTGCCTAATGTACACTAGTCTCAACGGATGTATCAATATCATGTCTCGAAACATCTCGAATAAGAATATTTAAAATAATAAGTTATTTTAATGTAATAAATTTCTTATGATTATAATACATTGCAATTACTATCACATACATATTATTTAAGGATTTTCTATTTAATATACTTAAATTAAATAATTAATCAACACAATACATTATGACAAGTATATAATAGAAAGAAAGAGATTTTATTACGGAGTTGCTAATTTATAGTAAATTATAGAACTGCCTTCAAGGCATACCTCTAACTCTATCAAAAAAGGGGCAAGGGCTTGGGGGCAAGACAAGATGTTGTCGAAAAAAGAAGGAGAGGGAATTGATTGCGAAGAAGGCTTGGGGTGGAGATCAATTTGATGGGAAGAAGAGGATGGGAGGGGAAGAGTTTGGCAAAAGAGGAAAGAAGGTGCCTGAAGGCATCACCATTTTTAACATATATTTATATCCAAAATCTTACTTTATTTTATCAAAGTTAAACAAATATTAAATTGATCTTTGTAGGAGAAAACCATAAAAAATATATGGTTAAAAAAATTCTTGCGATATCAAGACAAAGAACAAGAGGTAAAGTAAATAAAATATCAAATATATATTTGTTAAACAAAATTATAAAGAACGTATGTCCAAAAAGAAATATTTCATGGTGCAAAGATTATAAAATAAACAAATAGAAAACATATGAAAAAATAGTTTTAGTCAAATTTGAGATTCAAATTTGTAACCCTATAGAAATAAAAATGCATTTTTATCAAGAGTAGGATTCGAAGTCGTCATCTCATACAATAAGTTCACATCTACACAATAAAGTACATCAAAGTATTACGAAATTCTAATAAGAAATTTGTTTAATACCTACCTTCAATGCTCAGCTTAAATTAGGTCTACCAACAGACACTTTCAGATGGTTTGATAGTTTTTGGATATCGGATATCGGATATCCGTATCCACAGATATAAACGGATATCAGATATTATCCGCTCCGCTCATAACTAATATAAGTAAAGAAGATAAATGAAATTTATTGATCCAACATAAATTGTTTTTAGTAACAATGCTAACATAAATACAAGAAATAAAAAAGACGATAACAATAATCATTTTTCATAGTAGATATTCATTTATACATGCATAATACTAGTACAACTGCACGACGGTAGAGAACCTAACGTTCGATTATATATTTTCAAAAGAAAATGTCTAGTGTAGTTTTTTTTGTTAATTTTAGTTAAACATCAAATAATAACTTGTTGAAAAATGAGTTCGAGAGATTTAAGAAGACATTCATAGAAAGAACAAACATTTATGTAGAGATTTAATGAGACACGTTAAAGATATGTTGTCGTTTTTATTTTATTTTATCCAATTTAATTTAGCAAGACTACAGTAGAGAATTTTTTTTAACGATCGGTTTAATAACATGAATTGTTATTATGATAAAATAGTGTATACATGTTATATCAACTATTATCTTTGATAAAAGTAGATAATTTTTCGAATCAGTTTTCCAAATTCTGAATATTTTTTAATTTTTTGGATACGGACGGGGGTTCGGATTAAATGCTAAGCTTGCTCTCAATGTGCACGGACAATCTGAAATGTTAGAGGTTGTATTTGATAGTTGGGACTTCTGGGAAAAGCAAAATTTTCAATTTTCCATGTCCAAGTACAGAAGCCTCGTTCCTCTCATCAAAGACCCCCTCAAAACCCCATATAAACCTCCACAAAGAATTCTCAATTTTGCTCGAAAAATCCCACAAATTCTCAAGTCTCCGAATTCCCAACGGATTCTATATGATCATGTATCGCAATTTGAATCGTATATTCCTTCAATAATATCTCAAATACCCGACCCAAATGCTGCCCTCGCGTTTTTCAATTCTATTTCATTATTTCACGATGGTGAGTCATGCTCAGCTCTTGTTGTTAATTTATCAAAATCCAATCTTTTGCAAGAAATTGAATCCATACTCGAAAGTACAAGAACCCTTCAGATTACGCTGACGGATGAAGCTTACAGTGCTGTACTCGGATTGTATTGTCGTGCTGGGTTGGATGGTAAAGCAATTGATTTTTTTCATAGCGTGAGAGAGAAGACGAAGTGTCTTCCAAAGGTTGTGGATTGCAATTATTTTCTAAAGCTGCTTGTAGATAAAGGCAAGTTTGAGTTTGCGAAGAAAGTGTATGATGAAATGATTAAGAGAGATGTTGTAGACAGTTTTAGTACTTGTATAATGGCTAGAGGCTTGTGTATGGAAAATAAGATGAATGCAGCTAAAAATTTGATTAAAAAAAGGTTTGGGGCAGGATGTGTTCCGAATGTTGTGTTTTACAACACTTTAATGGATGGATATTTTAGAAATGGACAGGTTAAGAAGGGTTATTTGATATTCAGGGAAATGGAGTTGAAAGGTTTTTTGCCTACACTTGTTTCTTATTGTATTCTTATTAAAGGGTTTGTTTCCAATGGTTTTTTCTGCGATGTCGGCAAGTTTTTCAATGAAATGAAGGCGAGAGGAATGAAGGTAAATGTTGAGATTCATAATAATGTTGTTGACGCATTTTGTAAACAAGGTTTGATTCGTGAAGCAAAGGCAGTTTTTAGGATAATGACGTTCGATTGTTGTGGATTTGATATTGTAACATTCAACACTATTATTTCAGGGCTTTGTAAACTAGGCAAAGTAGTTGAGGGTGAGAAATTTTTAAGAGAGGCTATTAGGAGGAAACTGACTCCAGATAATATGAGCTATACTCCTCTTATTCATGAATACTGTAAACAAGGCGAGGTATTTATTGCGTCAAATTTGATACTTGAAATGATGAACTGTGGATTTAAGCCTGACTTAGTAACTTATGGAGCTCTCATACATGGACTTGTAGTTATTGGAGAAATTAATGAGGCGATGAGAGTCAAAGATAAGATGATCGAGAAAGGAGTATATCCCGATGCAAATATTTATAATGTGTTAATTAATGGATTTTTCAAGAAAGGAATGTTATCTTCTGCGAAGACATTAGTGTCTGAGATGCTTGACCAGAACATTATTCTTGATGTGTATGTGTATTCTTCATTAATCGACGGATATGTGAGAAATAATGATATTGATGAAGCAAATAACGTATTTGAATTCATGGAGCAAAAAAGAATAAAGTACGGAGTTGTTACATACAATGCCATGATCAAAGGATACTGTAAAAATGGTATGGTGAGCACTGCAATATCCTATATGAATAAAATGAGAACTGATGGTTTAAGACCAGATGAATATACATACACCACAATCGTTGATGGTTATGTGAAATTATGCGACACAAATGGGGCTTTAAGTGTGTTTTGTGACATGATTAAGAGGAAATGTATGCCTAACGTAGTGACATACACTGCATTAATCAGTGGATTTTGTAAAACCAGGGAGTTTGTCAGAGCTGAAACTCTCTTCAATGAAATGAAAGCTTGTAATGTTGTTCCTAATGTTGTTACATATACCATTCTCATTGGTAATCATAGTAAGGACAGAAATATCACTAAAGCTATTCAATTCTTCGAAGAGATGTTACAAAAGAAGTGTGCACCTAATGATGTTACGTTCAACTATTTAGTTAATGGACTCAAAGCTAGCATTTCTACACTTGGAGCGTTCAATGAATTTGAATTGTTAAATATTTTCACAAAAATGGTAACTGATGGATGGGATTGCAGGACTGCAGCGTATAATTCAATTATTTTTAGTCTTTGCAACCATCAAATGATTGATAATGGTGTTGAGTTGAGAGATAAAATGATTCAGAAGGGTTGCTTGCCTGATTCTATAACTTTTCTTTGTCTCCTCCATGGATTATGTTTATGTGGAAAATCACAAGAATGGAAGAATGTACTAACTAGTGATTTTAAGCATCATGAACTTGAAATTGCTCTTACATATGCAAATCGACACATTAATCAAGGAGTAAGGTCTGAAGTTCTGTCAATTTTACAATCAATAGTTGATAATAGAAGCAATGTGCCAAAAGTAGAAGCTGTAACATATTGTTGAACTACAAGTGGTGTGTTATAATTGGTAAACAACAAATGTTTTTGTTAGACTTTGAAATCTGAATTATTACCGTTGTCTTGCAATTTCATTATCCCGATATTGTTTTACAGGCATAAGTCTGCAGAAGCCCTGTTGCTATTGATTGAAAATGAAGCAAATGGATGTCAATGAAATTGCTACGCCAAATCTGAAAATTATATGCTAAATCAGTATCTGGAAGGTTATATATATTTTGACTTCGAAACGTATCTTTTTATCTTTGATGAAGAAATCTTTGTATTTCTGCTAACTAAATTTTCTAAACTAATTTTTTTTAGGCTGGGGTGCCAACCTGCATTGTTGAGCAATCGGTTTTTATGGAATTATAGTGACACTTAATGCACTCAAGAAGTTTGGTTACTTGTAACGTATGCTGTAAGTATTTCACTGTCAGAAAATCATTATTTAACTTTCGTGTTTCCTTAAATGCTGGTTCAAACTAACATAAGTTTTCTAAATTCTGATAAATGTGATATATGGTAGAATTAAACAAATTCTACAGCTATATGACATAAACAGCTTAAAAAAAGAAGGTACAAGTAACTTCAGAGACACAGAGAGTGATTCATCAAGTTACTTAAGTATATACCATAAAGAAGCAAATCAATCATTTTTGGTAAAACCACTACCTTCTACCATGACCTTTTCTTCTCCTTGTCTTTTATTCATTACTCCCTCTTCTTACTTGCACACAACTTAATGATGGAGGTATGTAAGGCCCCGCCGCCACCAAACCCCAACCCCACTCCCCCTTCCCACCACCCCTCCCCCCTCAAAAAAAAAAAAATTAAAAAAATAAAAACCCAACCCCCACCCCCACCACTGCTATGTCGGTAGGAGTTACAGAAACTAGCATGTATTTAGT
The DNA here is from genome assembly GCA_030737815.1 of Allium fistulosum. NCBI lineage: Eukaryota > Viridiplantae > Streptophyta > Magnoliopsida > Asparagales > Amaryllidaceae > Allium > Allium fistulosum. The sequence continues at coordinate 815,324,027 of CM060904.1, forward strand.
TATGGCACATGTCATCTGTTTATATCACATACATAATATTATAATGTATGTTGCATTACTACATATATCTCAGTCACTTAATATCTTACATTATATATTTGATATATGCACTAAAGCAATCGCCAATCGCCTAATAATCATGTAAACTGCTAGCCTCAATTTGTTGACTATTCCGAACCTAGTTGTTTGATTGATTGACTTATTGTTCTTCATCATTTCTAATTCGGTAAGCAATTACCAGATAGGCAATTGCTAGTACCAATATTTTGATTACACTTGCGAGATACATCGAAAAGGGAATCAAAACGATCAAACCTTACTCCAAAATTAACAATCCGAGCAAATCCCAAATCAAATATTTAACATTTTGTCTGATTGGCAGGAGAACAGGCTTCCACAAATGAAAAGCAGAAAACCACATGTGAGAATCCCCTATTTCTACCGTTTGATGGGATAAGGTGCATATCCATATTGGTTCTGGTTCCTTTAGGAAGAAAAGTATATTTTCTTGGAAAATGATCCCAATAGACATAGAAGAGCCAGATAGTTAAGTTGAACAGTTAATGACTTTAATCACCAATTGAAAACTTAATTTTTTATATTAGCTTAGTCCCATTATCATTGTGTATTTGAATGGGTAAATTACAAGCCAAACCCTTTTGAAAATAAGTATCAACTCCAAAATTGGTGTTGTTCAACCTTTAAGCTCCACAGAACATCATTCATATAAATTTGCTAGAGTATTTTGTCAATTTTACTAAGGATGAAAAACAGAATTATCAGCAAAATGAACAATTTTGGAGGAGATAGTTGGACGAGAAGTTCAACAACTAATTTCTGCAAGTGCAAATACTCAAACCCTTAATGTTCTTCTGTTAATAAATTATATGAAATAAGTACGATGAGTCTTACTTTATTGAGCCTGGGTGCAAAGTTGCTTTCTGGATGATGGATAATGGATAATGAATTCAAAACATATGTATATGCATCTCTCTCCCCTTCTCTCTCTCTACACACACACACACACGATGAGTCTTACTTTATTGCGCCTGTTGCAAAGTTGCTTTCTGGATGATGAATAATGGACAATGAATTCAAAACATATGTATACGTATATATGTAATATAATATGATTGATTTGTTAAATTATATGGTGTGATTGGAAATGAGGGTTTATTGTCGTACTATGTCAAGCTTTGAGCTTAACTAAAAAAATACTGGATTAATCACGTATTTATTTTAAGTGATTATTTTAAATTTGTTTATTTGCAACTGATAATTGTTTTGTAATTTATTAAGTTCCTTTCCTTACAATGAATGAACAGTCTATTCACATATATCATATTACTGCAGGATTCAATAGTTAGAAGTCTTGTTATTTAAATGAGCCGTTCCTTATATATGATTGTACGGTTACATTCTATGCAAAATTTCCAATATATTGTTTATAAATATGCAAACAGTAAACCAGTAGGTGTCTTAGTTAGAATAATGCTGTTGTCAAAGATGATTAATTTCTGTTTTACCGAGTCAATAATTGAATCTAACATGATAATTTAATAAATTCTGATATTTAAAGAGATTAAGCTAACATTATACTCCAATTGCCACCAATGATCAATAGTCTAAACCACAAACATTAAACTACATAGGCAGATGATGATAAACGACAAAATTTAGCAATTATTGTTTTAACTGTTCAAGTACTACCAAGTACAAACAGGTATTTTATTTGAATAAACCATCAATTAATCAATGTGAATTCGGACAGGTGCAATTTCAGATCAGTGGATAATTTTGATAGGGAAATTTTATACATGTTTATGGGGAGGGGACCTTTTTCTAGCTTGTGACTGGTAGTTATATTTTTATTTTATTTTTTACTGCATATGACCATTTAACTTCAAAACGACTGTTAGTAGTTTTGAATTATTACCAAAGTAGTCAATAATATGCTTTCTTGGTTCTTAAAACTAGGATGAAGAAATGGTTGGTTTGGTTTGAAATCAACAAATAATATTAAAACCAAATTTATAAAAAAAACGAATCAAACCAAATTAATATTTTTCAAAATCAAAACCAACGGATACAAAAATAATTGGTTTGGTTTGGTTGGTTTATGACTAGATAACCTAGGTTGTGTGGTGCTAGCATAACATTAGATTAAAACAATTGATTGAGTTTATGCATATCTAAATATATGATGATACTTTGATTTTTACAAAAAAATCACTTCTCTTCAAGAAATATTAATATGAGCCAAAATAAAAATAAGTTTGTTAAGCTAATAATACAAAAAATAATATTGACATTGATAATTATGGTGTTTTACAATAATTAAGTTTTATATTCAATTTAATTGGTTGGTTCGGTTTTTAAATACTGAAAACTGAAACCGATCAAAAAACAAAAAATAAAATCAAAAACAGAAATTGAACCCAACCAAATATTAACAAAACCGAACCGAATAGACCAAACTTATTTGGTTGGTTTGGTTCAAACAAATAAATGGTTATCAAACTAACCTTCCAACCAACATAAAATAACTTACCTTTAATTATATGTGTTAAGAAGCTGCCTATAAGTTAATAAGATAATATACGAGGGGCTATAATTTTTTACTGTGTTTTTTGAACATTATAGTCCGAGCGAAAGAAATACTTGCAGTATAACATGTTAGAAAAACCAACTACCAATTCAAAGCTCGTGTTCCTACCATTATGTTACCCTTGCTATTTGCAATGTCTTGTTTTGATGTATAAGCATGCTGTAACTGATATCTTTAACATTTATGTATCACATTTATTATTACAAAATAAGTGATGCCTTAAACTACCCAAAATTTTCTTGAGCGTATAGAAAATCATTTTGTATAAAAAAATACGCTAGTACTTTAACTGATATCTTTAACATGTTGAATTCGATTCAGATGAGGAAGGTCCAAACGATTGCATAGCGTAGAAAGCCAAAATTAACCAGAAAGAAGCTGTGCTAGAAACCAATGGAGGGCACGTGCAAATTGGAAAATCTTATCAGGCGCGTGAAAATACGAGGAAGCTGAAAAATCAAACAAGTAAACGTTCCCATAGAAGAACCGTTGAGGCATTGGTTTAGAATTCTAAATCAATTACTAATAAACTCTCACCGCAAGAACAACAGTATATTCCGACAACACGTATCGACGATCGTCAACGGTTTTTTTCGACGGCTTTCGACGGCTAGTATATTCTGGACTTTGTTACGGATAAAATAATTAGCCGTCGGAAGCCGTTAAAATATTGCCGTTTGCGGCCGTTGGTAGCCGTCGGAAAATCGCGTATACCTTCTTCCCTAGGCTGAACCAGAAACATTTTGCCTCATCCCAAATCAACAAAAGCTTCCTCCACCATTTCCCCCTCCAGCTTCAAGCACCGAAATTCTGCCGAAATCAACTTCAGGTCAATTCAGAATCTCATCTCGTCCAAACCCCTAATCTCCTCTATTTTAAGTATTATCCCTAAATCATAATTTCATGAATTTGTTAATTTAGTATTAATTTGTTGATTTAATTGTTTATATTATCTCATTGACTGTGTAGTATAGTTTATTGAATGTTAATTACTGTTATATCCTATAAGTGTTGAATACTAATTTGTTTAGTTTGTGCGATAAGGAATTAGTGTGCATTAGTTGAATAATTTAGTGCTTTTATGCCTTACTTGAGTTATTTAGTGTGGATGAGCATAATTTAGTTTATGCGTTTTCTAAAACGTCGAAAACGATAATTAATTTTATATACGTACAGTTAGTTAATTAAAGTTTTAAACATGTGCGTATGTGATAAACTATCGTATACAGTTGTTTAACTTAAGTTAAATGTTAATCAATTTAATGTAAACGTCGAAAGCCAATTTTTTTTTTAAAATATAAAATATGTAATATACTTTATTCATAAAACCTTTAGAGTGGTTTTTGGCCCCGTCTGGTAAGTATTGTATATGATCATTATGTGGGTATTCGTTTTTTGACAGAACGGACATCTATATTCATCATATACAATATTTGTTGGATTTGTCCATGTATTGGACAAGTTACAAACACAGTAACGTAATTACATCTTGTAAATCATTTCATTTTAAACGGTTCGCAACATTTTGGCAGCGCTTTCTTTATGTTCCCTGTGTACACGCAATCATGTACGGCTCAGGGAACAAAAGGGAAGTGCTGCTGAAATTTTGTTGAATCATTTAAAATGAAATGATTTACGAGATTTAATTACGTTGCTGTGTTTGTAATGAGAAGTAGGATGACTCAGCAACAAAGTGTCAATGATCAATTAATATAAAACATTAAACTGTAAAATGGTGTTGAAAAATAAATTGTCAATTTGGTTTTCATTTATATCGTATTTTTTAATTATAGTAGGAAAGATGATAAATTATTTTATTGATCGAAGTTGGATGTATCAACAACGAAGGAAAATTGGAGGCTCAATAAGTGAACATTTTAATAATGGTGTACACGTATTTATTGATTTCGCTTTAAGTAATAACGGAAACGACAAAGAAATCCGTTGTCCATGTAGTAGGTGTAAATTATTGAAGCATTTGATATCAGAAATTGTTAGAGTTTGTTGATGACGATGTTAATGTTGAAGAAGAACCATATATTGAAGCAATTTTTTTTAATGATTTATTGGATTCCACGAAGAAACCTCTTTGGGAAGGCTGTACAAGCAGCACTCAATTATCAGTAACTGCGGAATACATTGAGATGAAATCTAAATACAACCTCATAGAAGCTGGATTTATAGTTGTCGTACAAGCTGCGAAGCGGCATACGCCTCCCGATAATTTAATGTGCGAAAATCATTATGAAGTGAAAAAATTTATGTCGGCTTTTGGTTTACCGTATCAAAAAATAGATACATGTTTAAATGGTTGCATGTTGTTTTGGAAAGAAGATATCAATTTTAGGAATTGTAAAATATGTAATCAGGAAAGGTACAAACCAAGAAAGAAGAAGGGAAATGAAGTCCCATATAAACGTATGCATTATTTACCTATTACTTCTAGGCTTCAAAGGTTATATGCATCTTCTGTAACCGCGCATCATATGAGATGACATAGTGTTAGAACACAGGAAGAAGATACGTTAACACACCCAGCTGATGGGGAAGCACGGAAGCATTTTGATCGGAAATATCCTGATTTTGCAGCGGAGAGCCGTAATGTTAGACTTGGTTTATGTACGGATAGATTTTCACCATTTCTCAATTTGGTTCTAAATATTCATCTTGGCCTATAATCGTTACACCTTATAACTTACCTCCATGGATGTGTATGAAAACTTCATATATGTTTCTCGCAATTATCGTCCACGGCCCTAATGATCCGACACAAGGAATCGATGTTTACTTACACTCGTTGATTGAAGTTTGAAAACATTGTGGTACGAAGGAGTTGAAACATACGACATCTAAAAAAAAAGAATTTTCGTATGTTTGCTTCTTTGTTGTGGACTGCAGGGGATGATGAGTGATGCTAGGTATAATCTGTTATGTTTTTTTGTCTGTATATATATGCTTCGAGTGGGTGAGAATGTGTTTGATACATTTTGATGATTGTATATTATTTTATGTGGATTTGGATGTTGATTTTTTGGATTATGTTGGATTTGGATATGGATTTTTTGGATGGAATATTATGTATGGTTATTTATATGATTAGTGGTTTATATATGCACGAAAAGGAGTTGTTATGTGTATTGATGGATGTGTAGTGGCTGGAAGGCAGCAGGCTCAAATTCAGAAAAAGAAAAACACCTAGAATTCTGATGGCTACTAACGGCTACCGACGGCTTATAGGTCATGACCTTACAACGGCTACCGACGGCGCTCTACGGCAAATTCCGACCGTTTCCGACGGCCTCGGACGGCTATTTGGTTATTCAGGTTTGCCACGTGGCCAACGTGGCCGTCGGAAACGATCACAGTTACCGTTGGAAGCCGTCGGAAATTTGTCGTTGTTGCCATCGGAAGTCGTTACGAAATGAGATTCGTATACCGACGGCTCTTCTTACGGTTTCCGACGGCCGCCGACGGCTATTTGCCGTCGGAAATCACTGTTGTTCTTGTAGTGTCTATATGAAGATAGTCATTCTGTAGAGATTAAAAATGTCTTCTCAAGTTGTATTTCTTATTCTTCTTCTTAGCATTCATTTTCAAATTTTGTAAAATTTTCTTTACCTAGAAAGTAACAAAATCTCATCTTGCCAAAGTGAATGTACACTATCTCGCGATGGTGGAAGCATTATAAATTCATGTGTGAACTCTCTATTTGTTTTCTATGATTTGCTATTTGAGTTCTCTTGTTATTTGTTTTATCGCACTACAACACGAACTTATTACTTCTGTGTTTATTTAGGTTGATTTACAGCCATTTGTGTGAATTTATCCCAACAGTCTGGTGTCAGAGCTTTGAAGGTTTTTGTTTAAGCATAAGGGTTGAAGGTGATCGATAAAATGACAGGATCTGAAGATGAAAGTGAGGGAGTATTGTTATCCAGGTTTTTAACCCATCAACATCCAAGAGAGGACGAAACGACTTGATGAAGTCAGTATGGCTCAGAACTCAATCATAAGGGATAAAGCAACAAGTTAAAGTGAGCCAAGTCCTATTACAAAAGCAACAACTGAGTTTGACTAAACCAAGGGACGAGCATCCGTCCAGTCCAATCAGCAGCTAAATACAACTAGCTAGTAAATCGTCATAAAAAAATAAAGCAATGTGAATAACGTCGATGTAAGGCAATGAGAGAATTCCAGACATCAAAGTTCAAAAATCGACTAAGTGAATGGATCGCTAGCGACCCATACACCATGAATCGCCAACGATCCATAAACTTCATCATTGAGTCGCTAAGTAGCTATGGTGCGTGGGAGCAAAGAAGCCTAGAAGACAAAACGCAAAAATATGCTAAGTGTATCGTCGCTGGCGATCCATACACTATGGATCGTCGGCTATCCATACTTGATCGTTGAATCTTGGCAAGCTAGCATAAGCAATAAAGAAAGAAGCTAAGTAAGTAGCTCGCACGCGAGCTAAATCTATGGATCGCCAGCGATCCATGGTTTTGGCTCGGGTCGCGAGCTAAGTTCGTTGCATCATCCTATATCCATCTGCAAGCAGTCAGTGAACAGGCCTGGCCCAGAAGCTTTTCGATCTCTATAACTACCATCCTACCTGCAACATAAACGGGATCTTCTCCATACTGGTTGCCGAAGCTCTGTTGGAAACTTTGTTCACCCTCCATCTCCCTCACAACAATCTCCAAAGGGATTCACTGTGATTCTCCAGTGGATTCTAACCTTGGAGTTTCAATCTAGCCAAGGACAATCAAAAGAGCCTTGTAACCAAACACTACTTGCAACAACTATCAGTCTATAATAAAAACTATAAAATGGACGTAGGCTTCATTAATAGCCGAACCACTATAAAAATCTTCTGGTCTTCTTTCTTTTACTGCTTTTTTCTATACCTATTATCTGTATTATTGCTATGTAAGAACAGGACTGGTGTTTTCACACTCAAACCAGGTTGTTGATCCATTTTTTTGATTAACATTTTAGTGCTTTCACTGAGAACCCCAACTCAGGATTTAGATCTAACTGTCTACTTTGGATCCTATAGGTCCAGAAGTTAGATCCACAATCTTTGCCTGAAAGATCTACCGCTTGGAATCAATGGCTCCTGGAAGAAGAAGAACTGCCTCTAGAAGGCCCATAGGGGAAGTGATAGCTGGAGAAGAAGTTAACCCTCAACATACTGAAGTAAATGACGCTAACTTAGAAAATCAGGCGCTAGCATCCTCCAGTCAGCACGAAGTCGTCACGAGGGATGAGTTGAATAAGATGGTTGACGAAATCAACCAAAGAATGGAAAATAGCCAGAAGGCTCTGATGGAGAAGCTTAATGCTCTTCTAACCATACAGTCAAATCCTGCTCCAAGAACTATGCCTGAACCCATGACTTCTATAGAATAAGAAAATTCTTCTGTTTCTGGTCTAAACAGAAGAAACGGAAAACAGCCGCAAAAAAGGGTAACAACATGAACCATGGGACATGATGTGGAAGGAAATACGAATACTCCGCCTGCCGCAAGGCAACCAAGTCTGAACTTGAATCATGCGGCCAAGAACCCTCAAGAAGATATAGCTATGGACCTCTCCAATTCAGATAATGGAGAGCAAGACAACCAGTTGGAAGAGAATGTTAACGGGGTCCCGCGGGAGTGGCTCTTTCGAAGACAAGAGAGCCTAAGCTTCAACCCACGTGCCAAGACCGTTTGCAAAGCCAAACACTTGGTGTAGTGACTGACTGCCGTCCCTAGGATTACCGGACATTAGATGCATAGATAGCAGACATGGTCAAACAGTTAATGGACGAGAGTAAAAATAAGAGAGATGATGAATGGGGATCTGCTCCAAGTCGGACTCCCTTTACCAATGAAATCTTGAATGAAAATATCCAGACAAATTCACAATGCCAACTATCCCATCCTACGACGGGACGAAGGATCCAAAACCCCATTTATACAAGTATAGTTGGTATATGGACGGAGCCAACGCTTCAGCGGCTGTTCGATGCAAATGTTTCCCCATCTTTCTAGAAGGATTTGCGTCTATGTGGTCCACCAGGCTTCCACCAAGATCCATCTCTACCTTTGACCAATTAGCAATAAGATTCCTTGACCAATTCAAGCTCCATACCGCACAACCAAAAGATGTCATGTCCTTATCCAGGTTGTTCCAGGGACGCAACGAATCGCTGAAATCTTTCATGAACCGATTCAACACCGCAGTGACGGAAGTAAGCAACCCCAACGAGGATATGGTTTTTATGGTGTTAGTCCGTGCCATTCACCCGGAGACTGAATTTGGAAAGTGGATTAAGATGAAACAGCCTACCACGAGGAAGGACTTCAATCGTAAAGCAAGTCAGTACTTAAGATTGGAGGAAGCGCAAGAGCTGGAAAGAAATTCTATTGGTGTACAACCAATGAACATCGGTGATCGGACAGAGTGATGTAGCGATTAATCAAAACGCGCATGCTTCTGGAACTATTGAAGAAGCTGTAGGGAAAGATGGAAATCAAAAGCGGAAGAATCAGAACTCCAATAAAAGGAATGGTAATGGTAGCAATAAAAGGCTTAAAGGGTTCAGACAGGAAGATTATACCCCTCTAAACGACACTCCGGAAAATATTTACCTTGCAACACAAGGGACTGAGGAATACAAGAAACCCTCTAGGAAGGAAGCAACTGAGCAGTAAAAACATTCAGGAAAGTTCTACCGCTTCCACGAGACTCATGGTCATAACACAAACGAATGCCACCATCTGAAGAATCTCATTGAAGAATTGATTTGGGAGAACAAACTCCAGCAGTACGTGAGAAAGCCACAGAACCCTGATCAACCACGGCTGCTTAGCCTCCTAGGGAGCGAAGGAATCAAGCCGGAACTAGTGAAGAAGGGTCCAAATGAACTGACCAAAGACATATTATTGGAACAATATCCGGGGGACCACACCCCATGTAAAGAAGTTGGGGAGAGATGAAGCGATATGCAAGTTCATTGAAGCATGCTCCAAAGGAATCATGTCTCGCACTAGAAGATGAAACCCCAGCCAAGCTACATAAAATCTTAAGTGACGACATACTGTTCCGAAATCGGGACACCTAAGGGATCGAAGCCCCGACTCTCGATCCAATGGTGGTAATGTGGGAATCGGTCCTACTATTATTCGACGAGTGTTGGTTGATAGTGGAAGCTCTGTTAATATACTTTTCAAATGTACTTTTGATCAAATGAAAATCGACATGAAAAGCGTGTTTGCATACCAAACAAAGAGCCAAGGGTTCACTGGCGAACCCAAGAAACCTATGGGAACAATCGACCTGCCAGTGGAGCTTGGAGAGGGTGATCGAAGAATAACCCTCATTCAGACTTTTGTAATTGTGGACGAAATGTTCGCATATAACGCCTTCTTGGGATGGCCCGCTCTAGTAGATTTTAAAATAGCTCTGGCCCAATGGTGTCTAACCATGAAGTTCCCTACTGCAAATGGAATCGGAGTGGTGAAAGGAGATCAGTGTGCTGCCAGAGAATGTTACATTGTAGAGTTACGTGAATCTAGAAGAAAAGACAAAGGGAAGGATGCGGGGAGAACTCTCCACATCCGTGAACCTTCAGAATAGCAACTACAGAGCCACCCCTGGCTTGGGGACCATAACCATTCGACAAGGCTTTGGACCCTAGAAAGAAGAGTTCATGGGTGGAACGGGCGGCACCGGCAGAATTGACAGTGTGTCCCGGTCGATATGGACGACCCAACTAAAGTCATGAAAATTGGATCGCACCTTGGAAACAAGATGCGTTTGGAGCTTACTAAATTTCTTCATGCCAACTTGGATGTGTTCGCATGGACGCATTTCGATATGTGTGGGGTGTCTCCAGAAATCGCATGTCACGCGCTCAACATTGACCCTAAGTTCACACCAGTAAAACAGAAGAGGCACAGCCTAGGTCCTAAACAGTCCAAGGCGCTAAGAGAAGAGGTTGACAAATTAATGGCCAAAGGTTTCATCCGTGAATCAACTTATCCAGAGTGGGTATCTAACTCAGTCTTAGTCAAAAAGTCCAATGGGAAGTGGTGAACCTGTATTGATTACTCGGACTTAAACAAAGCTTGCCCGAAGGACAGTTTCCCTCTCCCTAGAATAGATTAGCTTGTGGATGGAACGGCAGGACACGAGCTACTATCATTCATGGACGCATACTCTGGGTACAACCAAATCCTGATGCATGAGCCTGACCAAGAAAACACCAGCTTCATCACCGACCTGGGCCTATACTGCTACAGGGTAATGCCATTTGATTTGAAGAATGTAGGGGCAACTTATCAAAGTTTGGTAAATACCATATTCAAGCGTCAGATTGGGAAAACAATAGAGGTTTACGTGGACGACATGTTGGTCAAATCACAAGCAGCTGTTAACCACTGGATAATCTCGCTAAAATGTTCGAAGTACTCCGAAAGTACGGGATGAAACTCAGTCCACACAAATGTCACTTCGGGGTAGCCTCCGAGAAATTCTTGGGATTCATCGTAAGTGCCAGGGGCATCGAAGCAAATCCAGAACAAATAAAGGCACTACGAGAAGTCCAAGCTTCGAAGAATAAGAAGGAACTGCAAAGCCTAAATGGAAAAGTAGTAGCTCCAAGTCGATTTATCTCAAAAGCTAAAGTGTATACCATTCTTCGATGCGCCGAAGAAAGAAAAGAAGAACTTTGAATGGAGTGAAGCTTGTCAAACAATATTCGAAGAATTGCTGCGGCACATGGAGGCTCCGCCAATCCTATCGAAGCCCGTGGATGGAGAAGGCATGTTCATTTACTTAATGATCTCACCCCATGCATTGAGCGCTGCTCTTATGCGTGAAGAAGTAAAAATCCAACAACCCATGTATTACATTAGCAAGCGGTTCACTGGAGCCGAGAAAAACTACCCAAAACTGAAAAAACTAGCGTATTGCCTCTTGATCGCATCTAGGAAGTTACAACCATACTTTCAGGCTCATCCAATTAAAGTGTTGACTGACCAGCCCCTGAAGCAAGTGTTATATCGGCCTGAAACTTCCGGACGACTTCTCAAGTGGAATATAGAACTGAGTCAATATGATATCACATACCACCCAAGGAAGGCCGTCAATGGGCAAGTGTTAGCAGACTTTATCGCCGAATATACTATACGGGATGATGAGGAAGAAACACAGCTGGAAGTAGACACACAATGGAGACTCTTTGTCGATGGCGCATCTAACAACCTCTGTTCGGGAGCAGGAGTAGTGCTTGAAACCCACGAAGGACGAGCCATTAGCTACGCTCTATGCTTGGAATTCCATGCCACAAATAACGAAACAGAATACGAAGCACTGATTGTAGGACTAAAAGTTGTGAAAGAGCTCAAGATAAAATCTGTTCACATATACAGCGACACCCAGCTGGTCGTCTGCCAAGGAAAAAGGGAATATGAAACAACCCTCTCTTTTATACCTTAATTTATAAAGATTTTTTTTACATAGATATATATATATATATATTTATTATCATATATACATATATATATTTCTGAAGCCTAGAGTCATTTTTTTTCTCTCTATCAAACAACATATAGCCAGGATCAAAATCTTAACCAATATAAATATATCAGTATATACATCAGGATATGCACATACATGTGATGATGCATGTGCCTATCTTGTTTGAATCAGAGTTCTGGAAAACAAGAGGATAATTTGATTGATTAAGTTTAATCAATCCACACATAGTTCAGTTCAATATACACAATAAAATTCCATCCATATATGTATCAATATATATATATTTTAAACTCCTGATTCCTTGCTAAATTCTCTATGGAGTATAATTCCTAGAAACCAGATAATTGTGTTATGATTATCTATAAATTAATGGTGTAGTATTTGTGCTTTGGAAAATGATAAAGTTCCTATCATTATCTATGTATGGTTTTCTTATAAAATCTGTTTAGGGTACTAACTCTTTTCTGGAATATTTTTAAGTGAGATATCATATTTCAAAAGCTTGATTATTTGATGCCAGTATGCTTAAACTAAATGAAATGCAAACTTAAATGGGTTTCCTATAACCATGAGTATCGATAACATGGTTCGACCAGACTCTCTGTTCTGGTGTAACCCATAGGGTCTTAAAAATGCATTTTGATCAAAGTCTTAATAAAGAGAAATTCAAGCTCATGTTAAAACACCAGAATAACTGGTATGCTAAACTCTGAACCAAACATGTTTAAATGGGCATACCTATATACATATGCAACTGTTTTGGGTCATAGCTTCAACTCCTATACTGCAGATTTTTCTTTTATTCAAAAATAAGGTATAAAACATATGCGTAGAACAAGTTGAATTATGAAAACATTACAGACACATAAATACATTTTCCCTATGCTTATCATCTCTTGTATACAACTGTCATGGTAGAAAAATAAAACCATTTAAATTTTCTGAGATTCAACTATCCAAATTTCCCAAAACTTAACCCTTTTCAAAGACTCAAGATTGACTAATAAATTTATAAAATGTAACCACCCTATTTATCATAGTGTTCTTGCTCAATTCACTTACAAGATTTAGATTAACTATCTCAACATATCAGATAATATCTAGATTTATAGATTCTAGTTACAAGTCAATTTCTTAGCAAAATACTTAGCAAAATATCCATCTAGTATTCAATACTCAATACAAGTAGCAATTTAAATTATCAATACATGCAGATTTCATCATTTAGGCTCTTATCTAACTAAGGTTAGCATGCTATAATCTTCTTATCAAAGCCTTGCTCCTACTCCTACTTAGTTGCTGCAGTCCCTGAAAATGCATTTGAAGCTGCCCCATATTAAATGAGACACCCCATATGCCATTAGCACACTAGGGTCAAACACATGTCTGGTATGAGAAAATCCACTAAAACAATTTGTAAATCAAGTTAAAGTTAAAACATGGATATATGTATATAACTCTGCCTTTAGAAAACAAGTAATTCATGTGTGCATGTTCTGTGTCAGTGTGCAGGTGCACACTTAAGTCTGCCTTTCCAGAAACCTCAAGAAGATATGGTACATCATAACATTCATATAATTCAATCATAAATCAGATAAACATCCATACAAAACAGGGAAATCACCAAAATGAATTAAATCATTTATTCACTATTCAGATTTCATTCCAGGAAGACTCTAGTTCCTCTTTATATCAACTTCTCCTACATTGATATATTTATCTATCTTGGTCTCATCTGCAATTAATTGAATCAATGGACACACTGTAATGGACTAATTCACTCCATTACACAAAGATCTCAGGACTTAAACAATCCATGTGTCAACTTGTATTACTCAAGAAAACAAGTCATTCCTGCAATGTTCTTGACCCCCATTTCCTAATCAGGTTTAAGTTAATAATAACTCTTTTGATTTTTTCATGACTAAACCATTCAGTGATTCATTTCACTAACATAAACATCCATGTCATGGCATCTCATATTATTCATAACCAAACAGAGACAAACAGGCAAGCAAACATTGGTGTCTATTTAATTAAGATTCTACATGTATATATATATTCTGGTATTTTAAAAGGGGTATAGGCAACTAACATTGGTTTGTGGCTTTTGGGAAAGTTTTTCTTTTGCAAACATCTGTGCTTGAGTTAAACTCAGAATGACCAAGTTTCACTGAATCACAAAATTTGTTTGCTATGTGTATGAACATTTTTTTATATTTTCATTGAATCAGGAGCATCAGCACATAGGCAACCCTATTGCACCCCTAATTCCTTTTTGTCTCAAGCCTCAGCACTTATACATGAGTATATTGCAGCTCAATATGTTTACATTTTTCTGGGTTGAGCCAAAACCAATACTACTTGCCTATATTCAACATTTTATTTTCTGGGTATTTACTTATGTTTCTAAACATTAACATATCAGAGATCTGGGTTTATAAAACATATGTATATACTAATAATACTTAAAACTTTCATATAATAAAACAAGTAGAACAACCAAAAAAATAAAAACATTTTCAGCTCTAAAATCACAGATAGATAATCACATATGAAAATACATTTTTAAGAAAATTCACTTATAACTGGCTGCCTACATTAGGACTTATTGCCTTAGATTTTGAGTGAGTTTTCTCACCTAGCTTTCTTTCACTTCCTAGTTGATTGGTAAGCTTCTGCCTTCAACCCTTTTCTTCACTTGTATTATATTTATATAATATCTATATATTTTTCTCAAGAGCTATCCGGGGAAGACGAGAAGGTTTCTCATCTCACTGCTTATTTATGCAGGGTTTTTCTTAGGGTTTAAGGTGTTGGCTAAAGTCATTTTTGCTCATCAGAAATCATGCCATTTGCATTTAGTTTTTAAACCCAAAATCTCACCCTCCCCGGCTTGAGTTTGTGGAAAGAAAAGTGGTTATCTTCTTTTGGTTATTTTCAGAAATTTTTCTTTTCCAGAAAATACTTTTCCTCTTGCCTACTATCATGCTAAAAGTGTGACTTGATTTTATTATTTATCAAATATTCTTCCTAATTCTGTCTATACAAAACATTTCTCTGTTTTATCTTATTTTTTTCTATTTTTAGCTTTCATTTAAATAGTATGTACTTCCTTTATTTATTTATAAGAGGATTACTCCTTTTTATATCTTCATTCTTTTTCTTTCTGCCTATAATTTTAAAATATGTTTGTATATTTTATTTTGCTGATTTGAACTCTAGTATTTTATTAACATATATATATATGTATATAAGTCTTACTGAAATAATTAGTACACCCATATATATATTTATACATTATTTTGTACTGACACATATGCACATGTACACTCAAAAATACTCAGTAGCATCCATATATATATATATTTATTTATGCATATAGCTTTTAAGGATTTAATCTATATATATATATATATACTATTTCCATACACATCAACATGTGTTCATTCTTAGCATTCAGGGATTAAGCTTTAGTTCATGTGTATTTCCTGTGCACACATGTACACACATACAGATACACCATATCAAGCTATATCAATTCCCCTTTAAAATTAGTTTAAAAATTATTTTAAACTTATTTATATTTTTCAAAATAAATTCCTAAAACTTGGGTCATTACAGAATACCAGGCTCGAGGGGAGAATCTTGCCCCGTACTTGTCCAAAGTGCAAGAACTGCTAAGCGACATCGAACACTACATCATAACTCACTTTCCACGGGAGCAAAACACCAACGCAGATTATTTGGCTAAACTGGCAAGCTCCGGAGAAGCGCAGTCATTTGGGCTATTCCCAGTTGAAACTCTAACCAACGCAAGCATAGACGAAATGGACGTCGACTGGATCCTTGAGATCACTATCGAACCAGATACGTGGATGACACCAATAAAGGAATATTTACTTGCAGGGACTCTTCCAACAGATCATAATCAACGGAAAAAGCTTCTCCGAAAGGCACCGCGGTTCATGATACAAGACGGAGTACTCTATCGAAAGGGATTCTCAACCCCCCTTCTTAGATGTGTGTCCGATGATGATGCCCGACGAATCCTAAAGGAAGAGCACGAAGGCGAATGCGGAGACCACACTGGGGGCAAAACCTTGCGAAGAAAGTCCTCCGGTATGGATACTTCTGGCCAACAATAAACCGCGATGCTACAGACTACGCCAAAAAATTTGATCGCTGCCAAGATTCAGCAAAATTAAAAGAACTCCTTCAACAGAGCTAACCACCATTTGCAATCGACCTGATTGGCGTCCTGCCAATAGCAAAAGGAGGGGCTAAATATGTTATAGTTGCCGTTGATTAGTTCACGAAATGGGCCGAAGCGGAACCACTGGCCACCATAACCACAAAGAAATTCATTAACTTTGTTACTAAAAACATTATTTGCAGGTTTGGTGTGCCACAGAAAATTATCACTGACAATGGAACTCAATTCGAAAGCACCGAGTTCAAAGACTTCTGCAAACGCTTTCGAATTGAGAAGAGCTTCTCCGCGGTGGCTCATCCGCAAGCAAACGGGCAAGTGAAAGCGATAAATAAGATCATCAAGTCCACCATCAAAAAGCGACTAACTAAAGCAAAAGGAAAATGGGTTGATGAACTTCCACTCGCACTATGGGCCTATCGAACTACCTACAAAGCATCAACCGGCCACACTCCATTCACTTTGGCATATGGCTCAGAAGCAATGATTCTTGTCGAATTAGAAATCCCCTCGCACTGAAGGTAAAATTTTAATCAAAAGCAAAACGAGAAGCTCCTACTTGAATTGTTAGATATGATCGATGAAAGAAGAGAAGAAGCCGAGTTGAGAACCGCCGCCCACCAAAAAAGGGTCGCACGGTACTTCAACTCCAAAGTTCAAAACCTTCGAAGTGGGAGATCTCATGCTCAAGCGAGTTTACCCCGTTCCAGGGTCCTTCGGACCAAAGTTGGAAGGACCGTACGTCATCAATCAAAAGCTAAGGAACAAAACTTTCAAGCTAACAACCGTCGACGGAATCCAAATTCCCAGGGCATGGAATAGCGAATCACTCTGCTGTTACTTCATTTGAAAAACTACCTTATGTACTCTCTATTTTTCAGCAAATAAGCCATCCCAAGATGCCGGGGGCATTGTAAACAGGCAAAAGCCTGCCCTGTTTTCCTTAATAAAATTTGATTTGCTTTTTGAACCAACAAAACTGTGTTCATAATAACTACCCGCCTGGTCGACGGAAGCAAATCACTCAAACAGTTGGATCGACAGAGCCCGATCTTCGCCTTCTAAACACCGGTGTTGCCTCGGAAACATCGAGAAGGCTCAAATCATACACCCCTCACGTTGCTCGAAGATAGGCAACATCGAAGGGTACAAAAAGCCGGGCACTAATTTTCAAAATACCAACTCCTCACGTTGTCCAAAGACATGCAACATCGAGGAGTACAAAAAACCACGCACTTCATAGCCGTGCACTAATTTTCAAAATACCAACTCCTCACATTGCCCGAAGATAGGCAACACCGAGGAATATGAAAAGTCGCGATTTCACAAGCCACGCACTAACTCTTAAAAAATTACACTCCTCACATTGCCCGAAGATAGGCAACACCAAGGAGTACGAAAAGCCGTGCACTCCATAAGCCGCACACTAACTTTTAAAACCCAAACTCCTCATGTTGCACGAAGAAAGGCAACATCGAGGGGTACTAAAACCGATCTGGAACGACAGGTCGTATCGGTCCCAAAATCCGCACATTAACTCTTGGAGCCGTGAAGTCACGCTCCTATAACGAAGATTCCTCACGTTGCCTGAAGATAGGCAGCACCAAGGAGCGTCGTCGCGGAATCACGCCCTAAAATGTAAACTCCTAACATTGCCCGAAGATACGCGACACCAAGGAGCGCCAGAACCGTCCTGTATCGATGGGACATACCGCTCCTAAAATTTGCGCATCTTAAAAACAACGCGCACACTTTCAAGTCCCGGAATTACCTCGGCAACACCAAGGAATTTATCCATACAAAAATAACAAGATTCAATCCACGCCCACTGTTGAAAGCAATGGGCACGACTCCAACAAAATCGGAGTGCTACAAACTATAACATTCAAACGTTGGCAATGTGTAACTGCCTACAGCCAACTCATACAGTGTACACATCAGGCATATGTTGCATACTTACCAAAGTATCGCAAAAAACTCGGACTACGTGCTCAAGTCACAAAACTTCTAAAAAGAAGAAAAATCGAGTTGTGATTTAGTCAAATTTCAAGTGTTAATGTGCAGACTATTTAAACCCTAAGTTACCAGTCATTTGTCAATTGTTTGAAGTAAACATCCCTATGAACTAGGGGCATACACCGAGACTTAAATAAAAACAATTGAAAACAATAAGTTCACAAGTTCTGTTACTCCAAACAAAGAATTGTTACTCCAAATAAAGAATTTTGGCGGTAATCACAAGAACTGGGTAAGTATAAACAAAACAAGCACAAGTGCACAGAATACATATGAACAGACAAATAAGAGTACAGTCAAAATATCAATGTATTACTTATAATCTTCTTTTATACATGGTCAAAACATGGGGTCCGTACCCACACAACATCGGCCAATGAAAGGAAAATACAGACTCCACAAAAAAAACTCTAAGTGCAGACTCTGCACTTGGACAAAATGACTCAAAAAGAACCAAAATCAGATCGATCACCACCCAAGCTCCTCAGCGCTTCTTTCCACCACTCCCCTTTTCGCCCTTTGTTCAAAGTTTCTGCCTCGTCTCGGGAGTGGTGTCGATGCCAGTAATATTAACAAACTCCTCAATGCTAACATCCTCCTCTTGTTCTACAACCTTCTCATAAGATTCGCCCTTCGCTTTGCGCTTCCGTGACTTGCGGGAGCTCTTTGAGGCTTTGATCGCTTCAACCTTCTCTTTCTTGATAGCGACCAATTCATGTTGAGTCTTGCGAGGCTGCTCCATTTGAACTTCCTGCTCCATAACTTCAGCCGTAGTTACGTCACCTTCCAAAGATACAGAAGGGTCATCCAACCCATGAAGCGCGGCGATCTTTTCGAACTCCGGCCCCGGTTGCGAGCCAGACACGAACATGGAAACCGGAGCTGGAATGGAAACGAGCACAGAAGCAGTGGAAATAGCAGCAGGTCCAGGCGTCGAGGAAGCCGACACATCAACACGAAGGATAGACGGACCTATAAGATCAAAAATAAAAGCATTAAATTCTTCCCGCTCTTGCGGCGTAAGCTGAAGACTCCTGAACTCGGGAGAAGCGAGAGGATTACCTGCACCGAAAGAGTGACCAAGAATGTCAACTTCGCAGTAACTGCCTTCACCCTCCTTAGACGGTTCTATGATCCGAGGGGAAGCCCCAAGCCCAGAACTTGTTGACAGATTGCAAGGCCGCTCTGATGGCTCACCGACGATAGAAATGAAAGGCTCTTTATGTGCTTCGGCAGCCGCAGTCATGGCGGCATTGGCAGCTTCTTTCTCCCTCTTGATCCATAAAATCTCATGGCTCTCCAGCAACGCCTTCTTTGGTTCTTTGTTAAGATAGGAATTTTCTAACTCTCACTCGGTGTAGACGTCGCCGCTGTCATGGAAGCGGGTCAAGATTTCTTCCTAGACCAAAACAAGAGTGCATGGAAATTTCAGGCCTAAGTAGCTAAGGTTCCCCTGATGAAGTAGAGAATTGAGGTAAAAATTCAAGATGGTCTCGTCCATCTTTTCCATCTTCCTCTTGAAAGCATTTTGAAGCTCCAGATAACCTGCCATAACAGCGGCCTTTTCGACCTCAACGCGAGACTTAACAGCGCTAAGCTGCGCGACTTGGTCCTGTAGTCGGGCGATCGTTGCAGCCTGATCAGAGATAGTCTTATTGTGCCCCTCAACGATAAGGTCATTGTAACAACCCAGAATTTTGGATATTTAAAAGTTAATTTTTAACTTGAATATCAAATAAAATGACTTATCGGATAATTTAATTTTTGAATTAAATAATTAGAAATTGGGTAAAATATCAAATCTTGAGTTTTAAGCTTGTTAAAAATAATTTAAAGGCTTATAAATTTTTTATTCATAAGAACGAAGATAATAAAAGTTTTAAAATTGAATTTAAAAGTGATTTTTCCAGTTTTAAAAATATATCGTTTAAATTTACATTTAAAAATAGTCTTCCAGGGCACAGTCTCGGAATTCGACGAAACGAGTTCCATTGGATCCATAATAGTGTATTATTATCAGATTTCAAATTTCGTAACGTTTGGAGTTATCGTTTGACCGTATAGGATATAAACGCGCTTAAATTTATATCGAAAATTTCAACAAAATAATTGGGTCCAAAATGCTATATTCTTCATACAATCAAATTAGGACTCGAAACCTTTTCTATTGCATTCAGAATAGGGGTATAACATCATAAACGCCTAGCGGAACGCCTCGATAGGAGGTCAATATTTTAAGCTACGAATTCGAGACGATTTAAATTTAAATAATAAATGGATTTGACAAAATTTTCACATCAGCACTTTTTCACTTCCTTTCAAATCACTCTTCACCCATTCAAACACGCAAGCCTCACATTCCCCCTTCTTTTTAAAAACTCACGCAACACAGTAAAGAAGAAAGCAAGAAAAAAAATATAAATCGAAGCTTCAAAAAAATAAATTATTTTCTCATGAAATACTCAGTGGAAAATTTTAAAACTTGTTTATAAATTCATATTTCTCAATTCCCCTCCATCTGGTATGCTTCTTGGAGGGTGCAACTTTGATTTGGGGGGGGGTCATCAGTGAGTGTGGAATGGCATGGTGGGCTAGGGTTTAGCCTAGCGGAGGATTTAGGCAATGGTAGGCTTTTGGCTTTGTGGCATCAGGTTAGTGGTGTCGAAGTGCAACTCCGACCTAGGTTTTGGCACGTGCGGTTCAAGTATGGGGGTCGCGTGTTTTTGGGTTTTGCACGATTGGGGGTCAAGTCGCGTTTCATACGGTGGTTCCGAGCTCATATCTATGTGGTCGAGGTGGTGGAGAAGGGAAGGAGAAGCTTGGCGGCATTGTCGGATTTGTGTTTTGGGTTGTGGGATGCCGTATCAGTGCACGCGTACACGTCATGGATGCTGGGAGAAGTAGCTACGTTCGTTGGGGAACAAAGGTGGATAGTGGGCCGGGTTCGAACGTGTTGGGCCTGGGTTGTGTGAGTTAAGTGGTTTTGAGTAATAATTAATTGTTCAATTTAAAATGCCAACCCTTTAAAAATTCATATCTAAATCGTTTTTGGTCGAAATCCAACGCGGTCAGTCGCGTTGGGTTCGTATTAACAAGATCTTTGCTATGGGATTAGATTGGATGAATTTGGATCTTGCTGAACTTTCAGATAAATTCAAACGCGTTCGGATTAAATCGGAACCATACGCGAAAACGACAATAAAAATCAATGTGAGTTAATCTCAATCAATTTTGGATTTACCGCAATTAATTTTAGTAGTTAAAATTAATTATTGATTGATTGATAGAATTGATATATTATTATCAGTTGGATGTGATAGTATATATAGTAGTGTATATATATTGGAGTGATTGATATTCCCGCATATATATAGCGGATGAGACCCTGTGCGCCCCGCATAATAGCGGATGACCCTATATACCGCGATATCCCCCTTGAAGTGGAATTGGTATTTTTATATTGTGCTAACATCTGTGGATGCAGGGAAACATGTTGGAGGGATCCAAGTGGATTCCTAAAAAATGTTGAATTTAATTTCATATATATTGATATATGATTTGTTTAAATAATCTATGGTGAATTATAGTGCAATTTGAATTTATTGGATGCTATGGTATTACTGGATAGATTTTGGTATTTTAAAATACCATAAATATGAATACTGAATTTCTAAAAGAAAAATAAAAAGGAAAATTGAAGGTAAAATAATTATAGTGAAATTTGGATAAATTAAAAGAAATGAATTTGGGGAAAAATAAATAGTTTGATTCAAATTTGTAATTGATAATTTTGGAATATTGTAAATAGAGATCCTGGAATATTGAAAATAGAGATTTGAATAATATACACAAAGGCATTTTTAGTAATGAAACTTAAGCGATTTGTTTAAGTGTAAAAAGATTTTAAAATCGAGATATAAAATACTTTGGGAAATAAAAAGGAAATTCGAAAATAAAATATGAAATTGATGTTCCAGATTAAAACAAGATTTTAAATCATAAAAAGGAAGTGAGATATGAAATTAGTGGGCTTTGGAATATATTTGGGTTATTTAAGAAATTAACTAAAAAATGGAATTTAATTTAGAAAATCGATTAAGTGTGAAACAGGATAAACGAGAATGAGATTATGGAATTTATAAACGAAGTTTATAAATAAAGTGAAGTAATTACCAGTGGATAAATTGAAATTATAAATTCACGATGAGGATTTATAAGGAGATGGGTAAATTGGTTTTAAAATAAATGGTAGATTTATTTTTAGAAATGTGGAAAAAAGGAATTTACGGAATTCGGGCATAAATTAAATTGGAAATAAATCGAGAGAGATTTATAAATATTAGACTGGTTATATTGGAAATTAAGAAAATATATTTTATCGAGTAAGGGAGTTTGTTTTAAAATGGAAGGATTTGTAATTTTAAGCTAGGTAATTTTTAAAAGTGTTAAAGGATAATTCATAAATTTATTATTTAGTTGTTTTAAAATTATATAAAGTATATTTAAGCATTAATTAAGTAGTTTTATAAATGGTTGATATTAAGTTAATTATTATTTAAGAATTTATCAGTATTATTATTTTAAGAGATAGATTATTCTATGTTAATATTATTTTACAATAACTTTTATTTTAAAGAGTAATTGCCTAAGATTAACTTGGAAAATTATTATAGAAATTTCATAAGTATTATTTTGAAAATTTTTAAATGAAATTTTCGGGAAGTAATGGTATACTCGTGTGGCGAAATCCGATGTAGTGAGTGCCTGCAGTTAAGTCTTGGATTTCTCTGGGATAGAGACGTAAGCATTGAACTGTGAATCCATGGTTTGATACCGCAATGGTACTTTCCAGATTATTTGTAAAGGTTTCCAAATATCTTTGAAAGAATAGTTTGTGAATATATCTAATTCGATAAGAAAGTATATATTTTGGATAAAGAGATTTAAGTGACTGAAATTTAAATTAAAAAGAAGATTTAGTGTTTTTCAGTGGAAATGGAATTTTTGATTGTATGATTGTTTATTTGATAGTTAAATAACCGACTATCAAATCTGGACCAAAAATATTACTTTGGGAATATCTAGGAGAAATACGGGAATTATATGGTACAGTTACCGTTCGAGGTGCTATACTGTACGTATAAACTCGATTCGTTTCTTCTAGGACGATGATAAGGAAATCCGTCCACTAATGGTTAGGAGGAGATATCCGATCTTATTTCATCTGTTTATTTCCTAAAGAACCGGGGTTGAGTTTACCGGAAATATCGAACGTTGTTTCGAAGAGACCGAGATCGGATAAGTTATCCGAAAACCACTTTGATCTAACGAGTATGTTTTCGCAGTGAAAACAAGAGCAATGAGTCAAAGATGGAGCAGAGAAGTGCAAGGGCTAATCGCTACTAATCTTGAGGATTATTCCAAAATGGATTTAGTTGGAATAGTGCCTTCGGTTCCGTTCGGACCCAGATTGGATGTTAACCCGCCTTTTGGTAAGGCCGTGGATAAGCGGATTTTACTAAATCGACTACTCGTTTATCGAGGCTAGAATACGATGGGTTTCAGCCAGTTGGATAGATAGACGATCAGTCATGGATGGTTCGGTGTGGGTCGATCGATCAAGGTGGCTCAATCGTATATGGCTCGGTCGAGGAGAGGAGACCATGCATGGTTCGGTCTGGTTGTAGTGGATCGGCAGAAGATGGATCGGTTATAACTTGGGTCTAGGAAATTAAGGGATTGACATAATATGGTGGTTCAGCATGTTTATGCGGGTCGGTATTAGTGGAACGGCTATGTGTTGATCAGCCAAAATAGTTATGATGAGGTGGTTCGGTCATGATGGAGTGGTTCGGCGTTAGGTAGTGGTTCGGCATGCATTAGTTCGGTCAGGCATAGAAACTGGTTTGGTGTTGTGAGGGCTTTGGGTCGGTAGGAAGTTGGTTTGGTCATGATGGAGTGGATCGGCATGGTGAATTTGATCGGTGACATTGGTTTACTCTGGGTCGGTGGACTTTATGCTTCAGGTCGGTGGATTGGATTTGGGATCGGTGAATATGGGGTCTGTATGTTGTACACGGTCGGCTGCTTCTTCAACTCCGGGTCGGCATAGTACAAACTTGGGGTCATCTAAAAGGAGGCAGGTTGGAAACAAAGGGGTCGGCAATCATCTTGCTTCGAGTCGAATGGCGCGTTACTTCGAGTCAGATGAAAGGCTACTTCGAGTCATTCCCATGGCAACTTTGGGTCGGCATATCCAGAACTCATGGTCGGTCGTAATGATGGATTTGAGGTCGGCAGTGGTCTTGATGTGCCCGGACTACTCAGGAAGCCCAGTAATTCGGGTTTTGCCTATAAATACAGTAGGCGGGGCTTCATAAAAAAGGGGCTTCTTCATTCTGTTTCCCTTCGTCTTCTATACTAAGGCTGCTCTGCCATTGTTGTTCTAAAACTCCAAATTGTACCTGTAATGGATGTTCATATCAATAAAAAGGAAATTTCTAGAGTGGACGTAGGCCGGTGTCAGCCGAACCACTATAAATCTTCTATTATTATTGCTTTCCTTTTACTTTTTACTGTTCTTCATATTTATACTCTCTACATACATTCTATCTGTTATTTGTGATTGTTGGTTGGTGCTTTCATCTAGATTTGGGTGTTAGTGACCAATTTTGGTGCCAACATTTTGGTGCTTTCACTGAGAAAGTTAACACTCAGGGATTTAGAAGCTTGGATTTTGGATTTAAAGGCTTAAGAACTTGGATTCTGGAGACTATGGCAAAGCAATCAAACAGGAGATAGAGGACGGAAAGAAGTCAGCAAGAGGAAAGTCAGGAGGCTTCCTCTAGAGCTAATCAAGCCTCCGTCTACATCACTAGGGATGAGATGCAGGTCATGATGAATTCCATGCAGGAGCAATTGATGACAAGGCAAGAGGAAATGATGTAGACACTTTTTAGACAATTTGGACAAGCAGGAACTACAGGAGCTCAAACCCATGGAGCTGGATCAGAAGGGCTCAACTAGCAAGTAGATAGAGTGGTTAAGCAGGGGGCAGCCCCCAATCAGCAAAAAACTATCAATCTGGATGGACCTAGACTCAGGGGCACACCACCAGGTAATGCTGGACCGATCCATGGAGGGATACCAGATGACACTGTGCAGCCTGGCGCCAACAGGGATACATGAGTGCGTGATGAGGAGTATGTACCTAAATTCCCCCGAGGGTTTGGAGGGCAGTTAGAAAATGGAGATAGGGGGCAACCCTTGGTAGGTAACCCTGGATTAGCTAACATTATCAGGCAAACTATTCGCGGAATTCTGACAAATAAAGATTTGGAGGGAGTCAACAAAAGTCCGTTTACCCGTAACATCAGGAAGGCTAGGAATCCACCCAATTTCAAGCTGCCCACTCTGGAAGTATACAACAGTAAGACGGATCCCACTGACCACTTGATGAGGTACACAAGGCATCTGGAAGTACTGGGGGCATCAGAGGAGGTTATGGCCTTGTGTTTTCCCCTGTACTTGACCGATATAGCTGCTATGTGGTTCAAACAGCTGGAGGATGGATCTATTGAAACATGGACAGAGCTGGTGGATAGGTTCTTGAAACAGTTTTGAGTTTACATAAAAAGGCCAAAGAATGTGATGACACTGACGTTAGTTAAACATAAGACGGGAGAATCGCTCAGGACTTTCTTAACTTGGTTTAATGCAGCAGTTGCTTCGGTGGATCGGCGGATCCATCAATGGTTATGATTGCTACAGTATCAGGAGTCAGGGATAATTCGGATTTCAAAGTATCGTTGATACGGGACCCACCAATGGATTTCGGGGAATTCTTTCATGAAGCTGAGAGATTTCTTCGACCAGAGGATGCATGTCTGGATATGAAATCAAAGGAAGTAAACATGGTTAAGGATGAAGGACTGCTCGGTGAAAGCTCGGGTAAAGACAAGGATAAAGGGAAGAGGAAGCGCTGGGGAGAACGAAAATTCTCCACTTACATAGGATTGAATGCAACATTGGAGCGGATATTCTTGGATACTCGGGATCGCCTTCCTTATCGAAGGCCGTTAAGGAGGGAACCCTCAGAACACGAAAGGGCACCAGGAAGGCACTGTCTCTTTCATGACCTAGACGGGCATGATACTAATAGCTGCCGACATCTAAAGGATATAATCGAGGAGCATGTAAGGAATGGTCAGTTGTGACAATATGTCGAAACTCGGAATGCGGCGGTGGAACAGGAGCAGCCACCGCCTACCTTGAACGACGATGGCGCAAGGCCCAGGAATGGTGGTCGGTTGGTCCTCAACTAATCATGATGGTTTGGAATAAGTAACAAAATTTGGGCTAACGACTAAGTCGCTTACCCATGTACGGAGACAGAGATAACCCCTATGCATGCTCTGAGACGACGATGAACCGTGATGCTCTGGTTTGTGAAATCTGTTTTTTCTTTTTGGCTTGTACACTTTCCTTTTCTGGTTTGGTTTTGGAGTTTGGTTTGAACTCCCGGTTTTGTTGGTTTTCTGGTTTGGATGCTTGATTTTTTATTTGGATTTTGATTTGGACTTTTGATATGGATTTTTGGTTTTCTGGTTTGATTTAGATTGGATTTTGATTGGATTTTCCTCTGGTTTTTGGCTATAAGGTCATCGAGAATGGACTATGCTCGGCAAGGGTCCGGAGAGACTAGGATTCGGCCTAGGACTTAGGCCCCATAATATCTATCGGTTACTATTTTAGGGCGTCGAGTATGGACTATGCTCGGCAAGGGTCCGGAGCGACCAGGATTCCGCTTAGGACTTAAGCCATGGCATTGCTTAGCATTCAGGGACATTGAGCCTGGAACACCATGGCATTACTTAACACAGGTCGCCGAGTGTGGATTACGCTTGGCAAGAACCCGGAGAGGTTACGAATTTGGATATTGGCTATGAACAGCTAAGGATTTGGGCATGGACCCGAAGCGGTTCCGGACTTGGATATCGACCCAGAGAGGTCATGGATTCGGTTATTGGTTATTGGATATGGATGGATTAGAACTCGGTTGTCGGGTTCGGATGGATGAGGAATTGGATAAGGATTTGGTTACTGGACAGGAATCAGATATCGACTCGGAGCAGTCGGAGATTTGGATGAAGGTACGACAATGGCACTTGGATAAAATGGATTGGATTATGGATCAGAAGGTATGGCTATGGATAACATATGGACTTCGGATATCGAATTTGAGGCTATTCAAAACACACCTTCCAATAGCAAGGTATGTTTTGGGGGGAAAATGTTAACCCGCCTTTTGGCAAGGCCGTGGACAGGCGGATTTAACTAAATCGAATACTCGTTTATCGAGGCTGGAATACGATGGGTTTGAGCCAGTTGGATGGATAGACGATCAGTCATGGATGGTTCGGTGTGGGTTGATCGGTCAAGGTGGCTCGGTCGTATATGGCTCGGTCGAGGAGAGGAAACCATTCATGGTTCGGTCTGATTGGAGTGGATCGGCAGAAGATGGATCGGCTATAACTTGGGTATAGGAAATTAAGGGATCAACATAATGTGGTGGTTTGGCATGTTTGTGCAGGTCGGTATTAGTGGAACGACTATGTTTTGATCGGCCAAAATAGTTAGGATGAGGTGGTTCAGTCATGATGGAGTGGTTCGACGTAAGATAGCGGTTCGGCATGCATTGGGTCGGCCGGGCATAGAAACTGGTTTTGTGTTGTGAGGGCTTTGGGTCGGTAGGAAGGTGGTTCGGTCACGATGAAGTGGATTGGCATGGTGAATTGGATCGGTGACATTGGTTTACTCTGGGTCGGTGGACTTTATGCTTCAGATCGGTGGATTGGATTTGGGATCGGTGAATATGGGGTCGGTATGTTATACACGGTCGGCTACTTCTTCAACGATCCGGGTCGGCATAGTACAAACTTGGGGTCGGCTAAAAGGAGGCAAGTCGGCGACAAATCAAGGGGTCGGTGATCATCTTGCTTCGAGTCGAATGGCACGTTACTTCGAGTCAGATGAAAGGCTACTTCGATTCATTCCCAGAGCAACTTTGGGTCGGCATATCCAGAACTCATGGTCGGTCGTAATGATTGATTTGGGGTCGGTAGTGGACTTGATGGGCCTGGACTACTCAGGAAGCCCAGTAACTCGGGTTTTGTCTATAAATATAGCAGGAGGGGCTTTAGAAAAAGGGGCTGCTTCATTCTGTTTCCCTTCGTCTTCTATACTAAGGCTGCTCTACCATTGTTGTTTAAAAACTCTGGATTGTAACTGTACTGGATGTTTATATCAATAAAAAGGAAAATTTTGGAGTGGACGTAGGCCGGAGTCAGCCGAACCACTATAAATCTTCTGTTATTATTGCTTTCCTTTTAATTTTTACTGTTCTTCATATTTATACTCTCTACATACATTCTATCTGTTATATGTGATTGTTGGTTGGTGTTTCATCTGGATTTGGGTGTCAGTGACCAATTTTGGCGCTAACAACGGACTTGTATGGATGAATGCTATCAGTACATTATCATCGGAGGACAATGAGCATTCTAAGTGAAAATTCCTTAAAAAGGTAATTGTAGCCCCTAGCCTCATCAACCGAGAATGATTGAAAATCAGGGAAGATGCAGCAAAGCTAAGTGGGTCGCACCCAAGTAAGGTATGTTTATCACCTTTCTAGATAACCTCGGATATTATTTTATTATTAAGATGTATGGAAGGAGCTCGAAAGAGGGTGGGAACACCCGGAGTGATAGCATATTCGGTCTATCCAGATTAGGGATAGTCCGGTCTTGTGTGGCAGGGGATCCCGGCGTGGTCCTCGGAACGCTGTTTCTAGACGTGTACTGTGACAGGTGGTACCCCAGTGCCTAGTCATTTGTATGGAATCCATTCTCCAATATGTGCCTTTACGGTTTTGATTGTAGAGCCTATTATGCTGGAATTTAATTAATGTAACAATTTCAACTATTTGAGTAAGTATTTGTACTTAGACACTATTATAATATCAGAGGATTTGATATAAAATGTTTTGGCTAGCGTAAGGTAAAAACCCGTCGTGTTTATGTGTGGTGTGGTCTTACGAGATACCTTTGATTTCCAAAGGATTTTGATAATTTAATAATTAAAATTGAGGGTGTTTTCTCACGCTGGTTTTCCAGACTGACTCGGGTATTATTTTATTATAATGCTCGGGTCAGATCGAGTATTACAGACACATGATATGATGCTATGGAGCTCAGGAAACGAGCTGGATGACGAAGACGTATTAAATGTATCTGATTTATATTCCGCTGTGTATGGTAGGCTGTATATTCAGCACTTGTGAGGACAAGTTATTATAACTGTCTAGTATTGTGGTATTGATGTGTTGTACTCTGATGATGTAGTGTATAAATAATAGTTATAGTTCTTTTTGTGTAAAGACCAGTTGTTATCTACTATATATTGTTCCACTCCGATTATGAGATTCTGTGTAATTATTTCTATTTTCTTCTTCTAACTCTTTCTTCTTTCCCCTTACGATCTGGTATTTCCGGCATTCGATTGTTCGGTATGTAATACAGTGAATGTATTGATGTCGATTTTCAAAGGTCGAAAATCCCGGTCATCACACTTAGTATCAGATTGATGGTTAAGCGAGAACCTTGGCTCTGGTGGGGATTACTCATTAGAGATAGGGTCAGTAGCACCCTAGAATGAGTTCGAGTGTATTAACAGATATGAGCGTGTATTTGTTAGTGAATATAAAATTGTTTTATATTGTGTTGGTTGATTTGTTTAGTGGCTTATGGATTTTGGTCAATACGAGTAATTAACGTTATTGATAGGGATCTCTAAACAGTATAACAGAGCAATTTAACATAGTATTGTTTTGAAATGGGGTAAATGAAATAATTTTACCCAAATTATTTTTATATATATAAAAGAAATAATTTTTCATAAATTATTATAGTTATATATGGTTTGCTTGGTTGTTAGGAAATGATAATATTAAACTATTATCATTTTCTGTTGTGGTGATTAAATAAAAGTTGATATTATAGTCAACAGTTAAGAAATAAATTTATATAACAAAACGGAATTTGTAAATATGAGTTTATAAATGTGATTTATAATTTGAAATAGAATAAAATTCCAAAGGAATATTCAAAATAGATTTAAAAAGAGATTCCAGAGTTGGAAATTTGGGAATCTTAATCCCGTTGGTTTTGAAATATTTTTCAAAGTCTTGGAAATAATGGTGGTGTTATTTGGGATAAAAATATTTAAAAATGGTTTTTAAAGGGATAAAAAGCACTAAACTCACTTTGGTCTCTGGAAAATAATTTCGGTGATGACTGTAGCGTCATCGACGTTCATTTTCGAGTTTCCAAGTGGGTAATTGCTACCTGAATGTTTTGAATTGGAGTTTGTTTGCAAAACTGGTTTTGGTTTTGAAATTCAAAGAAATGATTTGATATACCAAAGGATTTGGGTGTATATGATTTAAAAAATGATTTTGAAATGCTTAAGTAATTGTTTAAACTCTGGAATTTGATCTAAAATGTTTTATGAAATATAAATAAGTTTAAAAACTTATAAGAATTTGAAATTTGTTTAGAATGAAATTTAACTTAAGAAGAGTTAAATAAAAAGTAAGTGTGATAATGAAATAAATTGGTAAAGTAAACCAATTACATGAAGTGAATTGGAAGAAATTGGTGAATAGAATATTAGAAAGTTTGATAACTTAAGAAATTTGGAAATTTGATTTTGTGGAGTGAAATCTAACTTAGATTAAGTTAAATAAGAGTGAATTTTGGGGAAATTAGCCTAAGCAGGCTAAACGAAATAGTTATTGAAATAAAATTTATTAAGTTGAAAATATATTAGTAGATGAGCAAATTAATTTAATTTGTAAGTAAATGAAATTGAAATTGAATGTTGGAATGATATTTAATTTAAATTATGTTGGATAAAGTGAAATTGAAAAATTAGTTCGAGTGGACTAAATAAAATAAAAGTTTGGAAACAAAATTTGATTGAGATATGAAATAAATTAGTTAATCAAATATGGTTTGATATATGGGTGATAAAATCCAATATTTAAAAATTAGAAGGTAAATTGAGTCCAAATAGAAATTGGAATTGAATTAGAATTAAAATGGGTGTAAAATTTAGTGATGAAGTGAAAATAAATACAAGAAGTTGTATAAAATATTTATAATAGACTTAAGAAATTGATGGTGAAGTTCTTAAGTAAAGTTGGTATTGGGAAATATACTGAGTAAGTATTTGAATGAAGATTTAATAAAAGTTGGGTAAAAGGATAATTGTGAATAAGTGAATGGAAATTAAAATAAATGTGAATAGAATGGAATTGATATAGCTAATAATCAATTGGAAATTAATACGTAAGTTGTATGTATATTAATGTATTCGCATAACGATTTTATCCCGATTCGAGCACAGAATTTCGAGATAGTTCATATTGATCTGAATCAAGATTTTTCAATCGATTTTCGACGGCGAACCCTGGATATGGATTTTTGATTGATTCTGGGATTCTCTATCATAGTATACGGCTATGCAAGGAGGATAACGGTTTCTGATCAACGAACCAAGTCTGAGTCCGCACTAGAGAGTCGTGTCGTGTGAATGATACTAGTTCGAGAGTGAAATTGTGTGATTGAGTGAGCGATCAGATTTGATATTGCGTACGAATGATATATGTACATCGTACGGGTTTTGGGGAAAACAAATAATGAAAATTTGAAAATTTGCAAAATAAAATGATTTGAATTGTATGATTGGATACTATTAGTAAGTGAGATGTAGGGTAATTAAAAGCAAAAGCTAAATTGATGTCTTCGATTTCAGAAGTAAAATTTGATTGCTCGACAAAAAGGTATGTGTTTAAATTGTTGTATGAAATTGATGATTTTTCTGATTGAGCCACTTGGCTTTTGTTTTCTTTTGATGATTTGGGCCCGTAGAGGAAGTTTTGTAGTTTTTCGGATCTAGCCGTGCAAAGGAGACGCTGGCGAAATTTTTCGGAATTTAAGGAGTTAGACAAATTTTGAAGAAATTTTGATAATTTAAAATTTGGTTTTAAATTATAATTTGGATAATTGAGGGAGTAATATTATTTGGAATCTATGGATGAGTTTGGGAAGTTAGTAAGAGTGATAGTGTGTCTTCAATAAAATAATTGTTTTTGGGAAGTTGTTAAAAACTGTGTGGTTTTGCAAATTAGTTATTGGGTTTTGGACCATTCTTCTTACCTAGCAATTTCGAGGACGAAATTCTTATAAGGGGGAGGAATGTAACGATCCAGAAATTTGGATACTTGAAATTGGAATATTTAATTGATTTTAAATATTTAAAATTTAATTTTTAACTTGAATTTCAAATAAAATGACTTATCGGATAATTTAATTTTTGAATTAAATAATTGGAAATTGGGTAAAATATCGAATCTTGAGTTTTAAGCTTGTTAAAAATAATTTGAAGGCTTATAATTTTTTTATTAATAATAACGAAGGTAATAAAAGTTTTAAAATTGAATTTAAAAGTGATTTGTTCAGTTTTAAAAATATATCGTTTAATTTACATTTAAAAATAGCCTTCCGAGGCACAGTCTCGGAATTCGATGAAACCAGTTCCATTGGATCCGTAATAGTGTATTATTATCGGATTCCAAATTTCGCAACGTTTGGAGTTATCTTTTGACCGTACGGGATATAAACGCGCTGAAATTTATATCGAAAATTTCAATAAAATAATTGGGTCCAAAAAGCTATCTTCTTCATACGATCGAATTAGGACTCAAAAACTTTCCATGGCGTTCGGAATAGGGGTATAACATTATAAATGCTTAGCGGCATGCCTTGATAGGCGGTCAAGATTTTAAGATACAAATTCGAGATGATTTAAATTTAAATAATAAATGGATTTGACAAAATTTTCACACCAGCACTTTTTCACTTCCTTTCAAATCACTGTTCACCCATTCAAGCATGCAAGCCTCACATTCCCTCCTTCTTTTTAAAAACTCATGCAACACAGTAAAGTAGAAAGCAAGAAAAAAACATATAAATCAAAGCTTCAAAAAAAAATTATTTTCTCACGAAATACTCAGTGGAAAATTTTAAAACTTGTTTGTAAATTCATATTTCTCAATTCCCATTGATCCGGTATGCTTCTTGGAGGGTGCGACTTTGATTTGGGGGGGGGTCGTCAGTGAGTGTCGAATGGCATGGTGGGCTAGGGTTTAGCCTAGGGGAGGATTTAGGCGATGGTAGGCATCTAGGTTAGTGGCATCTGGTTAGTGGTGTCGAATGGAAGCTCCGACCTAGTTTTTGGCACGTGCGGTTCAAGTATGGGGGTCGTGTGTTTTTGGGTCGAGCACGATTGGGGTCAGGTCGCGTTTCATATGGTGGTTCCGAGCTTATATCTGTGTGGTCGAGGTGGTGGAGAAGGAAAGGAGAAGCTTGTCGGCATTGTCGAATTTACGTTGTGGGTTGTGGGATGCCGTATCAGTGCACGCGTGCATGGCATGATTGCTGGGAGGAGCAACTACGTTCGTTGGGGAAGAAAGGTGGATAGTGGGCTGGGTTCGAACGTGTTGGGGCTGGGTTGTGAGAGTTAAGTGGTTTTGAGTTATAATTAATTGTTCAATTTAAAATGTCAACCCTTTAAAAATTCATATCTAAATCGTTTTAGGTCGAAATCCAACGCGGTCAGTCGCGTTGGGTTTGTATCAACAAGATCTTTGCTATGGGATCAGTTTAGACGAATTTGGAGCTTGCTGAACTTTCAGATAAATTCAAACGCGTTCGGATTAAATCGGAACCATACGCGAAAACGACAATAAAAATCAATGTGAGTTAATCTCAATCAATTTTGGATTTACTGCAATTAATTTTAGTAGTTAAAATTAATTATTGATTGATTGATAGAATTGATATATTATTATCAGTTGGATGTGATAGTATATATAGTAGTGTATATATATTGGACTGATTGATATTCCCGCATATATTTAACAGAGGAGACCCTATGCGCCCCGCATAATAGCGGATGGCCCTATATTTCGCGATATCCCCCTCGAAGTGGGATTGGTATTTTTATATTGTGCTAACATCTGTGGATGCAGGGAAACATGTTGGAAGGATCCAACTGGATTCCTCAAAAATGTTGAATTTAATTTCATATATATTGATATATGATCTATTTAAATAATCTGTGGTGGATTATAGTGCAATTTGAATTTATTGGATGCTATGGTATTACTGGATAGATTTTGGTATTTTAAAATACCATAAATATGAATACTGAATTTCTAAAAGAAAAATAAAAAGGCAAATTGAAGGTAAAATAATTATAGTGAAATTTAGATAAATTAAAAGAAATGAGTTTGGGGAAAAATAAATAGTTTGATTCATATTTGTATTTGATAATTTTGGAATATTGTAAATAGAGATCCTGGAATATTGAAAATAGAGATTTGAATAATATAAACAAAGGGTTTTTTAATTATGAAACTTTAGCGATTTGTTTAAGTGTAAAAAGATTTTAAAATCAAGATTTAAAATAGTTTAGGAAAAAAAATAGAAATTTGAAAATAAAATATGAAATTGATGTTCCAGATTTAAATAAGATTTTAAATCATAAAAAGGAAGTGAGATCTGAAATTAGTGGACTTTGGAATATATTTGGGTTATTTAAGAAATTAATTTAAAAATGGAATTTAATTTAGAAAATCGATTAAGTGTTGTGAAACAGGATAAACGGGAATGAGATTATGGAATTTATAAACGAAGTTTATAAATAAAGTGAAGTAATTATCCGTGGATAAATTGAAATTATAAATTCACGGTGAGGATTTATAAGGAGATGGGTAAATCGGTTTAAAAATAAATGGTAGACTTATTTCTAGAAATGTGGAAAAAAGGAATTTACGGAATTGGGGCGTAAATTAAATTGGAAATAAATCGAGAGAGATTTATAAATATTAGACTGGTTATATTGGAAATTAAGAAAATATATTTTATCGAGTAAGGGAGTTTGTTTTAAAATGGAAGGATTTGTAATTTTAAGTTGGGTAATTTTTAAAAGTGTTAAAGGATAATTCATAAATTTATTATTTAGTTGTTTTAAAATTCATAATTAAAAGTCAAAATTACCTTTTAATTATGGCTTTTGTCTTCGGTGCCCCCTAATTCGCCCCCGCCCCTCTCTTCCCTCTTCGCCTTCGTCTCCTCCTCCCCTCTTCGCCTCCGCCTAAGTCTGCTTCTCCTCGTCGGCCCGATCTTGTCTCGATCCCCCAGTCTTCCTCGTCGTCTAGGCCCGATCGCGTTGTATTGCCTTCAGCGCCTTTATGTCCAACCCTTGGATCGGTTATTGAATTTCCTCCTTTGCAAGTTAATCGCCCCTGTCTGGTGGCTTTGATGGCGAACGAGGGTGAGTTCTCGTCTGGTAATCTTCCTGTTGCGAGTGGGGCTGATGTGGGTAATCTTGGTAATATGAATTGTAATTTGGGGCTGCCTGTGTCGGTGATTGGTGCGCGGGCAGATGTTTGTTTGCCTGATGGTGAGTTGCGTTGGGTTCAGATGTTAATCCTACTGTTGGCCGATGCACTAGTGGTGCTTGTAGTAATGCCGCTTAGAATACTGTTCCTTTTGATAGTTTTGCTCGATCTGGAGGGTCAATCCTTTCTGCCTCCACTGAATCCCCCATTGGTGTGGAGTTTCCTGGTCCATCTCCTTTTGTTCGAACTAATGCCAATGAAAAGTGTGCTCCTATCCTTAATGCATTAGGTTCTGTTGAATCCTCTCGATCTGCCGCTGCTGGTAATCCCATTTCTTTGGTGCCTCCCGGACCTGCTGCTCCTTCCCTGGCCGGTTCCAAGTCTTGGACTTCGCTTTTTTCTTCTTTGCCCCGTAATGCGGGGGTCTACAATCCGATCGAATTTGAAATTGTTGAGGTAGATGGAGTGATGATTCCTCCCCCTATTGTTTTGCAAGCTGGTGTGGACTATTGGTCAGATTACTTGGTTGGATTCTTTCTAGACCCATCTCATCGCCTTCAAGATGCGGTTTCAGTTTGTCGTAAAGCTTGGCGTCTTCGTGGCGATCTTCGTGTTAGGCTGGTGGACTCCATGTACTTCCTTTTGTTTTCCTCCAGCGAGGACCGCTGTCGTGTTCTTGTGGCTGAGCCTTCTTTTTTCGGTGGGCAATCTTTTATTATTACGCCTTGGTCTCCAACAGTTACTTGTGCTAGAGAGAAAGTGCTATCTATCCCCGTCTGGGTTTACTTTTCCCATATTCCCTCTGCTCTGCAACCCTTGCTTGGTTTGAATTGGCTAGCTTGTAGTGTAGGTAAATTGAAATGTTTTGACTCTAATACGGTTGCGCGTGAAAAATTGATGTACGGTAAGGCTCTGATTGAGATTTCCCCATCTAAGCCTCTCCCATCCTCTATTCCTGTCTAGCTTGCTGTTGGGCACGTAGTGGAAGGCCGTGTTCGCTACGGTTGGGTTCCGGATATTTGTACCTCCTGTCACTCCTTTGGCCACCTTGCAAACGCCTGCTCTCTTTCTGTTGTTTCAGCGGCTGCCCCTAAGATCCCTCTTCCTCGGCCTTCGCTCAGGAAATGGGTTCCTAAGGTTTCTTCTCTGGTTGCTCCATCTCCTACGGCTCCTATTGTTGTCCCGGATCCGCCTTCTTGTTCTGACGATCGGCCTGCCTTATCGCCTGCTCGGCCTTCATCCCTTAGCGTTTCTGTGGTCCATAGTGATGCATCTCCTGTCCCTTCTGTTGTTCCGGTTCAGCCTCCTGGTGCTGCACCTGTTCCTGGTCTTCCTTGTCCTTCTATTGTTTGGGATGATGATGAGAGGTGTTGGGTTGATCACACTTCTGATATGAGATTTAACCCCTTGGATGATTCCTTTTTTAGATTTGTTTCTGATGATCAGCTTGACCTTAGATGCCTTTATTATCGACCGTCTGGCGACTCTTTAGCTCTTGTTTTGGATGGTTATTTTTCGAGATTGAATTCTATCTTGCTTGCTGATTCGTCCTGGGATCGTTCCTTCGTGTACTCTTCTGATTCAGTGGCTTATGATCCCTGTCTTGCTTCCCATTTCCGCCCCTTTGCTGGTCTGTTGGGGAATGTCACTTTGGAGTCTTCTCTGGATTTAGTGGATGATGGTGATACTACCTCTTCGGAGGAGTAGTTGTTTTCGATATTCATTTTGTAGTTGTGATATGTTTATCACACTCTTGTGCTGTAGTTTTCATTTTCATAGTAGTTAAGGTGCTTTTACCTTTCTCCTGTACTTCAAACTTTTATTACGTTCGTAATAAAAAGTGGACGGTCCACTATAAAATCGGCTGGCCTTGCCAAAAAAATTATATAAAGTATATTTAAGCATTAATTAAGTAGTTTTATAAATGGTTGATATTAAGTTAATTATTATTTAAGAATTTATCAGTATTATTATTTTAAGAGATAGATTATTCTATATTAATATTATTTTACAATAACTTTTATTTTAATAAGTAATTGCTTAAGATTAACTTGGAAAATTATTATAGAAATTTCATAAGTATTATTTTGAAAATTTTTAAATGAAATTTTTGGGAAGTAATGGTATACTCGCGTGGCGAAATCGGAGGCAGTGAGTGCCTGTAGTTAAGCCTTGGATTTCTCTAGGATAGAGACGTAATCATTGAACTGTTAATCCATGGTTTGATACCGCAGTGGTACTTTCCAGATTATTTTTAAAGGTTTCCAAATATCTTTAAAAGAATAGTTTGTGAATATATCAAATTCAATAAGAAAGTATATATTTTTGGATAAAGAGATTTAAGTGATTGAAATTTAAATTAAAAAGAAAACTTAGTGTTTTTCGATGGAAATGGAATTTTTGATTGTATGATTGTTTATTTGATAGTTAAATAACCGACTATCAAATCTGGACCAAAAATATAACTTTGGGAATATCTTGGAGAAATACGGGAATTATATGGTACAGTTATCGTTCGAGGTGCTATACTGTATGTATAAACTCGTTTCGTTTCTTCTAGGACAATGATAAGGAAATCCATCCACTAATGGTTAGGAGGTGATCTCCGATCTTATTTCTTCTGTTTATTTCCTAAAGAACCGGGGTTGAGTTTACCGAAAATATTGAACGTTGTTTCGAAGAGACCGGGATCAGATAAGTTATCCGAAAACCACTTCGATCCAACGAGTATGATTTTGCAGTGAAAACAAGAGCATGGAGTCGAAGATGGAGCAGAGAAGTGCAAGGGCTAATCACTACTAATCTTGAGGATTATTCCAAAATGGATGTAGTAGGAATAGTGCCTTCGGTTCCGTTCGGTCCCAGAACGGACTTGTATGGATGAATGCTATCAGTACATTGTCATCGGAGGACACTGAGCATTCTAAGTGAAAATTCCTTAAAAGGTAATCGTAGCCTCTTGCCTCATCAACCAGGAATGACTGAAAATCAGGGGAAATGCAGCAAGGCTAAGTGGGTCGCACCCAAGTAGGGTATGTTTATCACCTTTCTAGATAACCTCGGATATTATTTTATTACTAGTGTGATCCCGTGCTTCGCACACGGGCTGGTGTAAGTAGATGTATAATAATATGAAGTCGGTAATAGTTGAAAAGAAGTTTAAGGGATTAGTTCAACAAACAATAAGCAGCATCCAACTTTGAGTAGCAATGTAGCATTGTAGCGAATTACCACATCAAGCTTATAAAATAAGTGTGTGTTAATAGTTGCTATTTGTCGGCACAGAACGGCTTAGGTTTCATTACATATAAGAAAAATGCCGCATGCTCTAACAGATCACTGCAGTAATGTATAGAACGTCTGTAGGATAGCCAAGTAACATAATGAGGAGTTCAAAATTGTAAATCAAAGTAGTAAACTCACTGTTTACAGTGATAGAAGTGGATAACCAAATTATTTTTTTACCACAGTAGCTCAATCGTACATCATGAAGTATAACAACACGCAGCAAAATTCAATTTTGATTAATAATTGAACAATATGAATTCAGCCATAAAATCCAATAAACCAACAGCAATTAAAATATCTATGATAGAACTTGTATTTTAACATGTACAGTGCAAAACACAAATTTTCAAGTTCAACATATTGATCTTGGAATCTAATAGATAGCCGATCCTGCTTCTAAGTCTAAAGTAACCAAATTTTACAGCATGGTCCTCAATACAGTTTTATCCAAAATGACATTTTCTTATCTATGGGGAAAAAAAAGAATCACACATCAGCAACTGCGTAATATTGAAGTAATCATCTAAGTTAAATACATACAGTAAACCAAGGTTGGGTTAAATGATAGACTAAATGATCATAATATTACTCGCAAAATGTAGTGAAAAATGTAACAATCCCGATATCTTGCTTCACATGCAGTTCAATCATCGTTTGTGAATATCCAACATGGCTCAATAATTCATAATTAAAATAAGCTAAGAAAATTGAATGAAAAATTAAGTTGAATAAATAACCATGCTTGTGCAACTTCAATCTTACCTTTTCTTTGTCTTTTTTGTGCAAAGTTCTTGTTCTTTGAGGATCAAAATCCAAATTTTTGCTTAAGAACCTTTTCAACACAGCAACTCGGGAATTTTTTTCTTTGAACTGAAAAAGGCATCGAAACTATATTTATATTTAATTCGAGGAAGAAATAAAATTAGATAATGGTGAAAAACATTTCTACTTTCAATCTTAGGCACGGTCTATAAATGAAGTAGCTAAATGATATCATACCTACCATGTCTGTGTTTGTCCATGGTTCCTAGGTGAAGCTCTATTTATGTTGGATTATTAAAATGGTAACATGTTCATCCACGAACAATGTAAATCTTGATAATGTATAATAATGATAATGTATAATATATTCTGAAATAGTGAACCAACCGTAAAAATAGGTTAATGGATATTTGCCATGTCCTATAGTAATAACCGGTAAAATGAGCTAATATTATATCCAAATTATTAACAAAGATTGTTTAAAAACTTGAATAAATCATTAATTAATTACTTAATACTGTCTCACTTAACTATACAAAATGTATGGGCAGTCAAACCCATGAGTTCCGTACCTTCTTGTTCATGCATCAAATAATTTTTATTGATAAATTTAATAAAAGAAATCTATTAAATAAGTAACCCAATAAATACATAAGAAAAATTGAACTAAAAAGTGGTAAAGACCTTAGATTTCAAGATATAAGTAATAGTTTCTCCTCCCACATAGAACATACTTTCTATTTTTCTATTGCTTTCTTCCCATTCTCCAAATTAAAAAAGGAAATGATACTGTTAAATTAATATTGAATAAACAAGCTCGACGAGAACTCATATTTAATATGGGAAACCAAGATTTCACAGAAAACAAATGAGATGTATTATAGGAAGTGCACAAAAAAGATTGAAGGTTAAAGTGAAGCCTAAAACAACATAAGAGCATCCCTAAATGCAGAGATATCTGAACATCTTCAAATTTTGAACCTTCAGTGGATTGAAGAACATCAGACATACTAATAATTTATGTACATTTATTTTTGAAGTGTATGTTGAGCATTTCAGCATCATATGTGCTGGTTCATCAAGAAAAGGTTCGTCAAATCAGAAGTGGAAGCCAATGAGGAAAGTAATTGAACTAATGGTCTATTTGACCATTATTCACCTACCACTTAATTGATCTTATTTGATTTAGCAACAGTTGAAAGGGTTTTCAGTGTAATATCATTCAACGATTTTATCAACTTTCTAGTATTCAGGTGTATATTGGCCATCACTACATATAGCGTTGAGGAGTTTGTTGTAAGCGAAGAAAAAGGAAGACAGCAAGAAAAATGAAAATAAGGAAACAATGGTTTCATATTTTCCTGTATAAATGTACTTAACTTCTAATTTCACAATTAGGAAGGCCAAAGGCAACATAAATTCTGATAATATAGCATGTTGTTTGAGACGAGATAAGGAGTTTGTTAGCGGATGGACATGTATATTTGGAAATCATTGATAGGAAGAAGATTAAAAATGAGTGAGAAAGTTGTGTATTGGATGGGAGAATTGAAACTGAAGAGTCGGTTGGATATGATTAATCAAAGGACCGTGTGAGTGAACAGAGGAAAAGATGCTGACCTCTTTAGTAGATCGGATCCCTCAATAATACCCAAATATATGTAAACGAATGTTGCAGTAGTTGAGCTCAAGCTTGGCTTACTTGTAAGTAATGGCAGAGTTAATGTTTGCTAATAACAGATGTAATAGTAGGATATGTATATATAGGAAACATACCTTGGTAATTCTTCACGGTCATCGATGTAAGGATAATTGTTTTAGTGTTGTCATCGATAGCTGAGTTATCTATCAAGGATGCTTTGTTTCCCCCACAGTGTAGCGGCAAGGCAAGGATAAGTAAAAAAGCCATCACAAATTAACTTCTGATCAAGATAAAGACAAATGTTAACAAAAAATCCATCACAATTCTTTTATTGCTAAAGGTTAGAATGGAAAATATGCACCAACCTAAGAAGGTTCCCTCCTTAGGTTATTGTCTACATGATATGTTTACTTCTTCTGGTAGCTGTATAAAGCATTGATTGAATTGAAAATGAGGAAGTAATTTCAAAATCACACGTTGGTATTAATTAACTAATCATAATAAATATAAACTGAAATACATAAATTTCATCATGGTTGCCCAAAGCCTCAAACTGTAAACTATTTGTCTTCCTTAAGTGATAGCGGAGAAAATATTAAGTGCACAAAAATTTAATGACATAATAAAAAAAATGATGGATGAGAGTTGATTTATAAAATGTGTTATATAACAAATCAAAATGATATATATTATGAAAGCAGAAATTATTACAATCATATACTTAAATATAATGTACTTGAATTTTTGCCAGGTAAAGAAACTAATTTATTATCAGCCTTGGTGAACTTCTTCATGTTTATTTTATCTATTTGAGATTACTGACACTGTCCAAATCCATTAAAGTAGCAAGTTGTTGAGTAGAAAAAAGTGAAAGAAATCAAAATAGCATATCAAAGTATGTTTAATATATTGCCAAAATTTTCTTCTTGTGTAAATTTCATGATCAGTAACCCAAACAAAAAATTCATATTATGTGGTAAGAATCCATTTAGCAACTGAAAAAATTATTATTATTATAATAATGAAAAATTGAAAAATTAGGATTACCTAGTTTGTAAAGAATAAGGAATAGAAGCAATGAGATAGGTGAGAAGGAAATGAAATGTACAGGGGTTGTAAGCGACGTTCATATGCGGCAGAGAAAGACGAAATTCCATTGGAAAAGGAAACCAGGGAAACAACATATAAAATGCATTGGTAATAAGCTGAATTTGGTGCGTCTGTTTGGAGAGT
The DNA here is from genome assembly GCA_030737815.1 of Allium fistulosum. NCBI lineage: Eukaryota > Viridiplantae > Streptophyta > Magnoliopsida > Asparagales > Amaryllidaceae > Allium > Allium fistulosum. The sequence goes on from CM060904.1 coordinate 815,366,850, forward strand.
GAAGCGTCACACAAAAATTAAAGGTCGGTTCATATCTTTCAATACATGGGAGTAAAAGGGAGACATAATAAAGGATCAAATGAAAGGAGGAAGTCCAAAACATGCATATACCAAAAGTTAACAGGGGAGCTTTGTGAAAATTAAAAAAAACAAAATTTCTACCTCATGCATATATGGGTAAATATGCAAACATGGACACACATATATGTTTAAATTTGTTGCCATTATTGCAAAACTAATTTATTTATTTTTCTAAATGAATCACTAAGAAGAACAATACATTTAGTTACCTATATTTGTAGTGAAAATATTTTGTAACCATGCATTTTACAAATTGAAAAAACTGCTATATTATGGAGAATTTTGTATAAAGATATATATCTTAAAACATTAAATGAAATTCATTAACATTTTGCATAATTAAACATCAATACAAAGATGTAATAATTGCATGTATAAAATTATTGGAAAACGGAAAAGGTTTATTAACCGATAAAATTTATAATTAAGAAGTATTGTAATATCCAACCAAAAATTATAGTTTCAACCAAAAATGATTTGGTTTACCATTTATAATATATTTATAATATTTTAGGTCTAAGGCCACCAGTATAAGTGCTTTCCTGCTAGCATCGAAACATTCAGAAATGATACTAACACAAACTTGAACACAAATAAAAACCGATGTAACAAATAATATCCTGAATTTCCATAAGTTATAGTGAAAGGACTTTAAATAATTGCATACCATACCAACATATGTTATCCAAAATTTATGAAAATAATATAAAACAAACTGAATGGTCAACAACATCGGCAACATGTACGATCTTCAATAGCAGGATTCATGTTTATTATCTACTAAAAATTATAATAGGTGTTCTAATATGAAATGAATAAATAAATAATATTCAAAGTTTAGTTGAAGTTTACCTTACAAATGATGACTTTATGACCAAGTGATCCTAAGAAAACAAAAGTTGTTTAAAATAAAACTATTCCATTAGCATATGATGCTGATTTAGGATTTAAAGTGATAACCCGAAATATAGCAAAGAGGATTAGCTTATTACAATAGAAACTGAATGGTTATAAACATTGATAAATGTAAAATCTTTAATAGTAGTACTCATATTAATTATTTACAAAAATTTATAATAAGTGTTTTAATGTGAAGTAAATTGATAAATAAATATAAATTTTTTGATCGAAATCATACCTTGTAGATGATGAGTCCATGACCAAGTGATTCTAAGGAAACCAAAATCGTTTAATTTGAGTTAGGACTTACTGTAGTGACCTGAAATATAAAAAAGAAGATTAACATTATGTATATTCAAGTGAAATGGTTTCAGTAGCGATTTCATCTACAGAACAAAGTAAATATCCTAGCCTTTTTTATTGGTGATGTCAAAAGTTTACTCTATGCAGCAGCGTATCTCTTTACTTGGCAAAATAGAATAAAAAAACAATGTTTGGTTAGTTAACAGAAATTTCTTTTCCATGAACTTTTTCAAATACCTAAGTGCAATTTCCAGTAATTATCATAAAATAAATTTCAAACAGGTCATACCTGCAAAACCAAATCAAATTAATCATATCTATTAAAGGTAAAGTACAATACAACAAATCAATTACCTCCTAAGTAACTACATCAATAGAACCTATTGAATAACCTTGAAAAGAGATACCTGGTAATGGTAATGGTACCTGAAATACAGAGGCTGAAAGATGCACGATGCAACATTGATAGGGTAAATGATTAAGCAATTAAATCAGGATCGGTTAAAGTAGGAAACAAATATACATGCAAATCGAATGCATCAAGCAATTAAATAAGTAATAGTTATATAAATCCAAAATAATGGAGCCAAAAGTCTGAAAATTACCTCAATCGGTAGGAGACTGGAGGAGAATCGTGGAAAAGTATAAATAATAGAGGAAGACTTAATATATAGGACGAAAGAGATGAGCAGTTTTTGATTTCCATGCCGGTGGGACTCTATTTGGCCTAAGAGAATAGATAAAGGTCTCAACAAAAGAAGGCTTCATACCTAAATTGGACTTTATTTGGCTGCCGATGTTGGTGGGAGGGGTGGACGACGATGGCACAGCGAAAAACACACAAATTGAGGAGGTGACTTACAATTTAGGGTTGGAAAAAAGAAGGAAAGGGAGAGGCATGATAGAGAAAGGAAAAATCGCGACCTTTGAGTTTAAAATTCAAAGCAGGCTTCTGCGTTGTTGAAATAATAATATAATAGTATAGATAGATAACATGGAGACTGTTCATTTGCCAAAATTCAAGGAGGCCTGTGTGCTCTTGAAATCCAACTGACTAATAATATAATAGTATAGATTACGATGTATGGAAGGAGCTCGAAAGAGGGTGGGAACACCCGGGGTGATAGCATATTCGGTTTATCCAGGTTAGGGATAGTCCGATCTTGTGTGGCAGGGGATCCCGGCGTGGTCCTCGATACGCTGTTTCTAGACGTGTACTGTGACAGGTGGTACCCCAGTGCCTAGTCATTCGTATGGAATCCATTCTCCAATACGTGCCTTTACGGTTTTGATTATAGAGCCTAGTATGCTGGAATTTAATTAATGTAACAATTTTAGCTATTTGAATAAGTATTTGTACTTAGACACTATTATAATATCAGAGGATTTAATATGAAATGTTTTGGTTATCGTAAGGTAAAAACCCATCGTGTTTATGTGTGGCGTGGTCTTACGAGATACCTTTGATTTCCAAAGGATTTTGATAACTTTAATAATTCAAATTGAGTGTGGTTTATTACGCAGGTTTTCCAGACTGACTCGGGTGATATTTTATTATAATGCTCGGGTTAGACCGAGTATTATAGATACATGATAGGATGCTATGGAGCTTAGGAGACGAGCTAGATGACGAAGACGTATTACACGTATCTGATTTATATTCCGCTGTGTATGGTAGGCTGTATATTCAGCACTTGTGAGGAAAAGTTATTATAACTGTCCAGTATTGTGATATTGATGTGTTGTACTTTGATGATGTAATGTATAAATAACAGTTATAGTTCTTTTTGTGTAAAGACCAGTTGTTATCTATTATATATTATTCCACTGCGATTGTGAGATTCTGTGTTGTTATTTCTATTTTCTTCTTCTACCTCTTTCTTCTTTTCCCTAACGATCTGGTATTTCCAGCATTCGATTGTTAGGCATGTAATACAGTGAACGTATTGATGTCGATTTTTGAAGGTCGAAAATCTCGGTCGTCACACTATGGTCGGAGATAGTTTTCTTCTGGGTTTCAATTGTCGTGCTACGAGCAGCCACTTCCTCTTTCAATTTGGCCTCCTCGGCATGAGCCTTTTTTATTTCATCCTTATAAACTATCTCAATTCTCTCGTAGGCCTCTTTCACTTATTTCAATAAGTCGGTGTTCCTTTTTCTTTCTTGTAGTGTCACTTCTTTTTCCTCCTCTAGCTGTTTAATCATGGCATCACGTTCTATCAACGCTCTTTCAAAATCATCCTTCTTTGACTCAGAAGAGTGGATTTCCTAGTAGTTGTTGTGATTGTTATCTGCCAGTTGCTTACATAATTTTTCCCACCCTTCGGCCTGATCTAAATCGTTTTGAATAGCCTGAAGATGTGGCATGTAAGAATCCGTACGGATGGGCGGAGATCACGATCAAACTTAACTCCCTTTAGAAACCACCCGAGGAGCGCCGCCTCAAGCTTGGGAGGACCCGACGGAAGAATATAGGCGGGTCTCCGGTGGGGATGTGAGGCACGAGGGGCAAGCACAACAGAAGATGGTGGGATGTAAGTTGAAGGCGGAACAGGGACAGAAGTAACGAGGATTTCTTAACCCGTTGAAGAGTGTGTCAGAGCAAAAGCTTGCTGTTCTGAAGAATGGGGACGATGATCGAATTTTGACCTCTTCGATGGCTCCTCTCTCTCATCGAAAGTCCTCCTCTTCTCATACCCACCTTTGTATGACCGGGTCTACTCTCTTTCATCTTGGCGACATGTTTCAGCCTCTAGATCCTTTCGTCTTTTATATTCTTCCTCTATCTCTCAGGGCTGGTGACGGCCGTAAGAACGCTTGGACCAGTGCTGGGAGTCGGTGAATTCCTCGAAGTCATCATAAACACAAAGCATAAATAAAAGGCTTTAGGCGTAGAAAATAGACATGGAAAGTGTATGTACAAGTGAGTGTGGCCCTAGTGAAGCATGTGATGTGTTTGGGAGGAGACCCTAAAACGACATCACAAACCAGATCGAGTAGGCACCGCGAAGGGAATCAGACTAACTTCGGATGCAACGTGGCTCGAGCGAGGGGGTATCTCCTCAAATCTGAAATCTTCCCCCATAAGCGCATCAAAATCGACATAAACATCTCTCAAATCACCAGACTCCGCACCAGCATCTTTGCTTGGAGAATCCTGACATCTCTCGATTCCTAGGGCATTATCTTTATCACTTGTGTCTGGAGGAGGCGAACTCAGAATAACGGGCTCATCCTCGAAGTTTCATCACATGATTCGGAATCCCCATCATCGGATTCTACGTAGAAGTCATCGCTAGAAGTAGACTCGTCGCTACTACTCCCGATTTCCCCCTCCTCTTTTTCTAAGTCCAGTGCAGCTTTGCCTTCCCTCTATTTGAACTCTTCTTCTCCTTCCTCTAGGATCAGAGGCATTCTGGCCAGGCAACTAACTCTGGTCGCAGCAATGTCTCTTCCATCACGAGCTTCTTCGGCCGATTCTCCAGATAAGCCCTCTCTCTCTTGAGAAGCGCCTTCTTCGGACCCATGAGAAGAGGAAGTGGATCGTGTGTGAATCCTGGATCTAGAAGGAGAGGGGGCTTCAACTGGAACGGCGTACCTCCTCGGATGAAATAATCCATATCGGAGTAAGTTCTCGTCAGTCAGCAAGACTTTAACGGACCTTTCCTCAGCATTGATAGCCTTCAGGGTTCGAAAAACTTCATCAAGAGACAAGTCCCTGTTTGGCCTCGAGATAACTGCAAGAAATGTTCGACTTGTTAGAAGCCCCGCAACGACATGTTGGAACTCAATAAATAGGGAAAAGGACTTACGCCCCATCATCCATAGATGGTTAAACCCCTCAGGGAATTTGACGAAGAAATATTAGGTATTGAACTGGGATAGGTTGCTCTACAGCCGCAATACGATTTTTCGATTCCTTTAAGCTTCGATTACGACTAAAGACGGACACTCATCCCTTCTCTTGAATGAAACAAAGTACAAAAACTTGTCGAAGCTTGGAGTGCGATTGAATGTGCACATGAAAAGGATATGCAAACAAGTTAGGATGGCGGAGCCGTTGGGATGAAGTTGGAATGGGGCAATGCCTAGATTTGGAGAGTCTCGCGAAAAAAGTCATTAAAAGGGGGCACAACTCGATTCAAACACATATATCGATGACAAACGGTATATCTCGGGGGAGGCATGTGAGCAAACTCGTTCTTCCCTGGAAGGCGTACATCGTCCTCTGGTATGCCGTGCTGCACGGAGATATTATGCAGAACCTTAGTGGAAATGACGAAAGAAGCTCTCTTTGGCGGGTTGAGAAGAACTCTAAAATTGGGAGGAGTTCGGTCCAAGACCGGACCTACTGGGACTAATTGGCCATATTCTACCTGTGAAGTGGAAGGAGAAAGGGCAACGATGACGACTCGGCTGCCGAAAGTGCCAGGCGTCCTCCGCTCGATTTACAGCGCGAAGATGGATGCTTCATTCTAAAACAACAGAACTCGCATTCAAAATGGTCAGGTGATTCTATTCTAAACTAATAATTTCCCCCACAACACTTGAATTCCGAAGAGATATTGATTCGTGCCAACACAACGGAGTTCAAGTATGTACCGGGGCAAGTGTAGTGTGTTGTCTATAGGGGGTGAGCTCGGTGTCCGAAACACTACAAATGCTCTATCCCGTGTAGATAGTTCGCTCGCAGTGGAAAAGGAAAAGGACTTCCCGTATCGTTTCCTCTTCACTTACCCGTTACCGATCAACGATCAATAACGGATCTGTTGTCCGAAGCGACGTGGAAAATTCTTTTCATTACAAAGACACCAAGCGTGCAAAAAGAAAGTAAGACAAATCCAAATTCTTCGGAAGAGCCAAGACCAATTCGCGATGTGTCATGCAATATCAACTATGGAACTTGGCACAAGTCAATTCTGGCTTAATGGACGAAGATAGCAAAATGTGTCAAACATCGGGACAAGGCCCAAATGTCATTCCGGGAGAAACTCAAGACTCGATTTACCATCTTCCTCCATTAAGCCGCAATCAACTCAAACTCCTCACGACCAACATCACAAATGCAAACTCGCCATCAAATCACTAAACAAACACTATGATTAGCCAACCCACCTCAGATTGAACTCTAAAACACAAAATTGGTCGAAGACTTAGATCTATGAACCAAGGACAGGTTGGTGTTGAGCTAAGGATGGATTGCAACGATCCAAAGCAAAGGCGAAGCTAGGGTTTCTTGTCAGAGGTGGCTAGAGGACAGGAAGTAGCGATGCTCCACCATCGGCAACATGGAAGAAATCGCGATGGAGAACAAGGTTGAATCTCTGGAAAATACTGGATTAAATCGAATGAGTTGGATAGAATCGCTGCAACAAGGCTCGTATCGCACGAAAGGAAAGACTCATGTTGTGTGAAAATGAGGGAATGGCTCGGCTCGACTACTTAAGTAGGAAGAAAAAAAGCACAAAAAATATCCTAAGTACTCGGATCGCCAGAGATCCATCGGCTATGGATCATCAACGATCTATGGGATTGCCCATCTCCAACTCCGAACTTGCGCTGCAACATCAACCTACTATTTCAAGATATATCGAGAGAAATCTGATCCGTTACGGTAAGCAGTAGCGGTCAAGACCAAAAATAAGTGATCAGCTACATAACCTGCTATGTATCCACAAAAATTTAATATGATTACTTGGAATTTGACAAACAAATACTAAAGGCGATAACTTCCAGAGCACGCCCTGTTTCCAACGTAGACGTACTCTGTGGGGCAAATGTTATCCGGGTTTTTAACCCATCAGGATCCAAGAGAGGACGGAACGACTTGATGAAGTCGGTATGGCTCAAAACTCAACCATAAGGGGGTAAAGCAACAAGTTAAAGTGAGCTAAGTCCTATTACAAAAGCAACAACTGAGTTTGACTAAACCAAGAGATGATCATCCGTCCAGTCGAATCAGCAGCTAAATACAACTAGCTAGTAAATCATCATCAAAATAGAGCAATGTGCAACGAGAATACGCGAATAACGTCGATCTTAGGCAATGAGAGAATTCCAGACATTAAAGTTCAGAAATAGACTAAGTGAATGGATCACTAGCGACCCATACACCATGGATCGCCAGCGATCCATAAACTTCATCATTGGGTCACTAAGTAGCCATGGCGTGTGTGGAGCAAAGAAGCATAGAAGACAAAATGCAGAAATACGCTAAATGTATGGATCGCTAGCGATCTATACACTATGGATCGCTGGCGATCCATACTTGATCGTAGAATCTTGGCGAGCTAGCATAGTAAAGCAATGAAGAAAGGAGCTAAGTAAGTAGCTCGCACGCGAGCTAAATCTATGGATCGCCAGCGATCCATGGTTTTGGCTCGGGTCACGAGTTAAGGTTTGTTGCATCATCTTGTGTCCATCTACAAGCCGTCAGTAAATAGGCCTGGCCTAGAAGCTCTCCGATCTCTATAAATACCATTCTATCTGCAACATAAACGAGATCTTTTCCGGACCAGTTGCCGAAGCTCTGTTGAAAACTTTCTTCACCCTCAATCTCCCTCACAACAATCTTCAAAGGGATTCACTGTGATTCTCCATTGGATTCTAACCTTGGAGATTCAATCTAGCTAAGGACAATCAAAAGCCTTGTAACCAAACACTATTAGTAATAGCAATCAATCTATAATAAAAACTATAAAGTGGACGTAGGCTTCATTAACAGCCGAACCACTATAAAAATCTTCTGGTCTTCTTTATTTTATTGTTCTTTTCTATACTTATTATCTGTATTATTGCTCTGTAAGAACAGGGCTGGTGTTTTCACACTCAAATCAGGGTGTTAATTCATTTTTTGGGTTAACAAGTATGAACCCTACATTAAGGTTTCATATGCAGCATCCAGTTCACAGTTGGCTATAGAGAAGTGGAACATAGATAATGATTTTGAGAAGTGGCAATGGAAGATGAAGGCGGTGTTGAGAAGAAATCGTGTTCGTCAGATTGTGTTTGATGCAAAATCTTTGTTAGAGGATATCTCAGAATCGTTGAAAGCACATCTTAACTTCTTCGATAACTTAATGATGAAGATGAAAGCTATTGATTTGAATGTGGACAAAGAGCAAAAGACTATGATGGTAGTATGCTCTCTTCCAGAGCGATACATGTTATTCGCTAATAGTTTGAATTATGGCAGAAGCACGTTGAAACTAGAAGATGTGAAGACGGGACTCCTGAGTGAAGAGGTGAGGGATTAGATGAAACTTGAGCAAAAGTGGAGAAGCTGGTAGGAGTCAAGGACTTTTCCGTAGATAGAAGAAGAAATGAGAAGAAGAAGAATAATTCAGGGGATGTTCCAAGTCGAGGAAGCCCGAAAATGGTTGTAGAGGCAAGTCTAGAGACAACATGTGTCATTATTGTAAAAAACATGACCACTGGAAGGAAGATTGTCCATATTTGAGAAAGGAAAATGAAGCAGATGGTTCTTAATCTATTGTGGTGGAGAAGGTTGTTCTTGATGATGTGTTGACTGCATTTGTTTTCGATGTATCAAACCATTGGGTGCTGGATTCAGGGACGTCTTTTCACGTGATACTTATGAAGGATTATTTCTGTTCTTATGAAGGTAAGAAGAGAAGTGCCATATTGATGATGAACGATGCTACTTGCAAATCATTAGGAGCATGATCGGTGTGTATTCGCATGCACGATGGTGTAGTGCGCACTATCACTGTAGTCCGCTATGTTTCAGGTTTAAGGAAATCTTTTTTGTCTTTGAGTCAGCTAGCATATTCGGATTGCGGACGATAGAGTTTGATAGCTTGAAGGTGACATGTGGTGCTCTTGTATTGATGAAAGAAGTGATGGTCCAGAATCTTTATCTGCTAAAATGATCTACAGTTCTTGAAGAGTCTTGTGTTAGAGTTAATAGTTCATGAGCTTTTGATGCCACTAGACTTGTCATCTCAGATTGGGTCATGTTTTGAAGAAGTGCTTGGAGTTTCTTTGTAGAAGGAAGATGATAAATGGTGAAAGCTTCAACTGTTTGGAATTCTGCAAAGAATGTGTATTGGGGAAGGAGACGAATGTTCTTTTGGTGTTGGTAGATATGAGTCCAAAGAAGTACTAAAGTATGTCTATACGGATGTTTGAGGACTAGTAGCTACGGCTTCAATTGGAGGAGCTAAGTATTATTTTATCTCTTTTATCGATGACTACTCTCGGAAGGTTTGGGTGTTCGTGATGAAAGCCAAGTCGGAGTCATTTGAGAAGTTCAAAACTTGGAAGGCACTGATAGAGAATGAAGTCATAAGGAAGTTGAAGGTGCTGATATCCGATAATTGCGGTGAGTTTGTTTTTAAGGAGTTCACAGATTTCTGTAAGCAACATGGAATTCATAAACACTTCACTACACCCGGTGATCCGCAATCAAACATAATCGTTGAAAGGATGAATATATTCTACTGGAGAAAGCTCGTTGTTTGGGATTGACGACGGGTTTATCTAAAGACTTTTAGGTTGAAGCTTTATCGACTGCAGCGTATATTATCAATCAAATTCCATGTTCAGCGGATTTAAGAGGCTAGACTTGTTGCAAAGTTCGAGCATTGCTCGAACTTGATTCGTTTGCTGAAGTACTAGGTGCTACTTGGTGGCACATGGGAAAAATGAGTTGGTAGATGGAGATGTTTGTGGGGATTGATAGATCCTACATGGAGATGGTACTTCAATACTTTGTTGGACGATGGCCTTGTCGGAGTTTGTTGATAAAGTACAATGAGTGGTGGTCATGTCGAAACTCATTGGGGAAGTATTCATGGTGTCTTGTCCGAGAGTTGCTTGGAGTAAGAGGATGTAGATGGAGTTGATAGGCTTGGATGGAAATATAGCATCAAGGTGGAGATTGTTAGATTTCGGTGATACAATATTTCCATATTAAAAAAGATTTGAAAGATATTGTTGATTTCGGTGATACGATATTTTCGGTTAAAGAAAGTTTGGAAGATATTTGAGATAATGTTTCAAATATATTGCCTTTTTTATTGCATTAAAGAGGACAATAAACTATCTATATGAGAAGGAGAATTATCTAAAAGATTGAAGTAATCAAATAATCTCTAATCAGCTAATTAAAGGAGGCATCTTATCAGATACGTGCAAATTGGAGGAAACTGAAAAATCAAAAAGATAAATGTTTCCCATATGAATAGAAGAATTGACGAGGCACCGATTTATAACCGTATATCAATTACTTCACTCTTTAGGTAATAACCTCTATATAAAGATAGTCATTCTGTAAATATTTGAATCATCATCTCTAGTTGTATTTTTTGTTCTTCTTTAGCCTCCATTATCAATCTTGTAAAATTTTATTTTCTTAGAAAGTAATAAAATCCCATCTCCTCAAAGTGGATGTACACTGTTTCGTGATAGTGGAACCACTATAAACTCTCTATTTGTTTTCTGTGATTTGTTATTTTGATTCTTTTGTTGTTGTTTGATTTATCGCACTACAACACGATCTTATTGCTTCCGCGTTTATTTGGATTGATTTATCAAACAGAATAGCTTTTTTCCCTTCCTTTATCATTATTCTTTTATCCACTGCACGATGTGCCTGCTTGTACGGTGTTTGAGGTGGGAATATTGTATGCGGTTGACCTCAATTGCTGGAGAGGTTGTCTTCTAATCTTGATCATTAAACCAGGTATCCACAAAAATCAAATTTAAAGATGCATGAATAAAGCTCACAATAGGTCCTCTTCGCATATTTTTAACAAATTGTGTCTATACTTGTGTTGTAAAAATCTTTTTAGGCTCCCGCTTAGGCGCTAGGCTAGCCATACCATCTAACTATTTTCCTAATCCGCATAGATGAGACTTACTACATTATCTAATCATATAAACGGGTTTAAAGGAACCGCTTATGCACCAATTTAGGCTTGGCTCCTCTTATAAGCATCAAAATGTTTGATTCAACCGGTTTTTCCTCCATGGTTGCTTCCAAAAATATCGAAAACCTGTAAAACTCATTTTGGTTCAGTAAATACTAAACAAAATATTAAAATTTTATCCAAAATGCTCGAGTTTATCAAAAACGTCTAGCTCCGATTAATCCTTGATTAATCTTCGTCCAGACGATTAATCCCTAGTCCACGCTTTGCGTCTAGTGTCCACCTAGCGATTTTTGCAACCTTGACCTATAGTACACGGTTGTCTATATATAAAATGAGATGTTCAATTGATCAATGTGGATTAGACATAAATAATGAGGCAAATTTAGAGACATTGTAACTGAAACCATGTCCAACTTAGATACTCGTTATTGCTGTTTGTTCTCCATTTACTATTTACTTTCTGATCAACATCATGGATTGCTACAGAATATCTAATGAATTATTTGGAAGGAAGCAATCAATGTTCATATTATCTTTCAATGTTTATATTATCTTATTTTATTGTTAAAAACATAATGTTCAACCAAACTCCTCCAAGTATATTATTTAGCTAGAGTGGCGTGCTTCATAGAATAAATTGTTTGCTTAATTCTTTGCGGTCAAAGCTCAACATAATAAAATATTATCCAATGGAGTTATAAAAACTAATATTTAAATCCGCATAGTTCAAATTTTTGGTTTGTCTTTATCTGAGCCTTACCATTCAACATGTTCGTCATACATGAATATATATTCTTGCACCAGTTCCATGACTGCTGGTATGATTTAATTTTGGTGAATCAGGAAAATATCAGTTTGAATAAGAGAAATGTAGAAGGCCATAAAACTAGAATGAAACATTTGAGATTGCAAAATAAGGGAATTTTCCTTATTTTTGATTACATTACCCCCCATTATATATATTATAGTAAAATAGACAGTAAAATAGACATAGGAAAGAAGATGCAGAAAAATTTATTCTCAAGAACAACAAGTTTGTTTTTTAGTCTGTATAACACTTTTTAGTGTAAACAGAAAATGATAGTTACAACTATCATTCTGTGATTTACAGTAAGAAATATCCTTTAGTCTAAAAAGTAAACTTGTTGTCTCTGAAACTAAATTTTTCTTCGACTTTTTTCCTAAGTCTAAAAACCCCCTCAATTCTAATATGTATATTGTCTGCACTCAATTCACTTTATCTATCTAATTTAACTTCGTAAATTCTGGAATATTGAACGGTTTTGAAATCTTCACCTTATTGCTGATTGTGAAATTTCAATTCATTTTGTTCTCATGCCAAAATATATAGACTAAATAACTTTCAGAATTCTCATAACCTTGAATGATTCTTGTTAAAATTTTGGAAGTTCCTTAGTGGAATCCCAAAGATACTAGGGCTGTTACGGTAACGGTAAATTTACCATTACCATACCATTACCAGCCAATCGGTTACCATTTTCGAGTGAAATCGGTATACCAGTTTAATCGGTATGGTAACGGTAAATTTACCATTTTCTACGGTAAATCATCGGTAACATTTCTTCAATACCAACGGTAAAGGTAATTTTACCAGTCAATTTATAATACATGTATATTCATGTAACATGCTTTATTATAGGCATTTAGAACCAAGCAAATGATTAAATTTAGTTTATTAACCAGGTGAAATAATGTTAAATACACTTCACTTTTTTCTCATTTATGTTTTTTATTAAGTAACACTATAAATTGTATAATGAAACACCGTTATGGTGTGAATACTTGTTATGTTACTAAACTTTTTTAAACAAACGGTAATTTACCATTACCAGTGTAACGGTTACCAGATTATCGGTATACCAGTCTTTGGTATACCAGCCTATCGGTAACGGTAAGCGATTTTCGCTTACCAGTAAAAATGGTACGGTAACGGTATTTGTGAAATGGTAACGGTAACCATTACCATAACAGCCCTAGATGATACAATATATGAGTTTACATATGTGATACAAGTGCTGACTTGTTAAAGATTAATTAAGGCGAGTTGACAATGCAACAATTTATTCAATTTTAAATGTAGAAGATTTTTATGTGTCTTTACATAATATGTTCACGAATACTGCATACATAAATAAACATGGTTCACATTTCACAGTCCAAAGTGCAAGTTGCTCTAATCAAACTATGAAAACATGTATTGTATTTCTCAAAACATATTAGATTACAAATGCATCCACATTCACTCTTCTAATTAGCTAACACGAATTGATTCTAAAAAATTCTAAAATTTTCTTTACATTGTGGATTGGATTTATATTTGGATTATCTTTGTTGAAATGTTTCACTAATCAGCACTTAAATGGTGTAAATGGTGGAAATTCATAAATGGTGAAAATGGTGGAAATTCATAAATGGTGAAAATGGTCTTGCGTAAACAATTTTGCAAAGAGCTTGAGTACCACAAACCAAATTATATATATTAACCGTAGCATCTTAACTAATTGTGCCTAACACTTAAAAACTATGTCTGCATCAACATAATTCTTATATCTTAGTTCAGAAGAAAATACATTTTACTTGGTGAACCACAATTCTGAATCTTTCATAAAACAAGTTTCCTTGTCATTACCAGTTTGGCTACTTTAGTCATTAGCACATATAACGTTCATGGTTGTAATGATTACTGTAGATAATATGTAAAATGTCCTACAAAGAGTAGTAAAATTGGAAATCTTGGTTGCTTTGTGAATGAAAATTTCATTTTATTATATTCTAATGACGTGCATATAATTCGTACTGGACGCTAAACTATTAAAGCTTTTTATAAATAGTGGATTGTTCTGTACTTACAATGGACCTTAGGGGGTTTATTGACTAGATGAAATAAGCAGAGGTGAATGTTTAGGAATGTTACTAATATTGAACGCAAACATGAATGCTGTTTATAGTAGGAGGCTTTGAGAATTGCTTTCTCGACTATTTTTTTAATTATGTCATAGAGTAAAAGAATGAACTGAAAATGACAAACTTAATAATTTATCAATGAAATGGTCGCGTGTGTGATTCAGTTTTGAACCTTTCTCATTTCTTATTGAAACAAAGTCTAACCTAATTAACAATTGGTATTAACAAGTCCTATTTTCTCTTATAAATACATGCAAATACTACTAACAAGCTCATAACTTGGTATTTGAAACTTGGATTTCAAAATTTTCAAGAAATTCATAAAAAATGGGTGATATTACTCCGAAAGAAATGATAGCAAGTCCTCCACCCGCTCATGGGAAATGCATAACCGTTTTGAGCATAGACGGTGGTGGAGTAAGAGGCATAATACCAGGAACTATTCTTGCTTTTCTTGAATCAGAACTTCAGGTAATGAATATTTAATTGATTTTTCTCCGTAAATTATTATTGATAGGCTCTGGAGTATATGGAAACAAGGAAATATTATCTTTGGTGATTATGGAAATATGATAGGCCTAGTTTCCGTAAACTTTTAATTCCTAAGTTTTTTAACATTCTATTAAGAATGATTTTAAGTTCGGAAACACATAAGATTTTTTTTGTAATACTTGTTGTGTTATGTATGCTATCATATGTCTATTTACTGGCTACAATTTTATTCTCAAGTTGTTTTCAAAATTAAGGTGCATGGTTAATCTTAATTGACGTTAGTAATGAATATTATAAAGTGGGTGAACTCGGCACAGTTATGTAAAATCTCGAGTTTGGTATTTGGATACCTTAAAGTTATATATTAATCAAATTCGGATGTATCTTAGCAGTATAATAGTAGGTGTCTTAGGGTTTGTAATTCTTCCCCCTATACTGTTACCACAATGGTTGTATACAGTGATCAAAATCATCAAGCACTCCGGATAACTTACCCATATCACCTAGTAAGGTAACAATTGCGGTTGGTAATTTTGGCTACTGTTTATTGTTCTTGTTGTTATTGTTATTGTTATTTTTTCTGTGTCAATGACTGAATCAAGTGTGGAGCAGAAAATACGAAACAGGTATCTGGATGACTCAAAGTTTGACATGTTTGTTTTACTAGAAGAGATTTTCCAAACAACGAAGATAAAAGTACGAAAAAACTTACATGAACCAATGGTTGCTGCAGCTGTAATGAAATTGTTGATCGTCTGACCAAAGTCAGATACTGACATGCAAATATTTTATGCAAGGTTTGACATTTCGGATAAAACCTTGAATTTTTCAAGAACTTTTACGTGTGATAGTTCAAAAATGATAAGAAAGCCGAGTTCTCAAAACTGGGTATTTAACCCTCAGTTAAGAGTTTTTATGGATCATGGTTACCTATGTTATACCTGCATTATTAAAAATGTATTTAACCCTCAATTAAGTAATAAACACTTCTTTTGTATCTCACTCTCCAAATATTTGGTTAAAAGGGTAAAATATTGGTTAACCAACGCTTACTGGTGTCTATTCTCATCCAAAGTACGATCAATTCAATTTTTATTTGCTGTATTTCAATTGAATACATAAACTGTATGGTATATTAGTCCATTAATAACATGAGAGTACAAAGCTGAAATAATTTATAAGACAGTCGCAGTCTCGCAGATAAATGATAATCAGAATAGACAACCTAGAGATGATAAGCTTTGAAAAAAGAGGAGAGGAAAACAATAACGTACATTTTAAATTCTTAATAAAAGAAATTGTTCTATGATGAGTGTTTGTTGTACAAGGGAAAATGATACATAGACTTCTAAACGTTATACGATCATAGCTTTAGCACTTGTAGTTTTTCTTTGAGGACATAAAATACAATTAGAAATATCAAAAAGCTAAGCCGTTAAAATCGGTAAGTGTAAAATATTGAACAAGAATCGATATGCGATATTTGTAAATATCGGTAATGGCATTGAAGTAATATAAGTATGTTTGCTAGATAGTTATGTGAATTATGGTAATAAAAAACAAATGCAAACATTCTTCTTTCATCATTTTAAACAATTATTAGATTGTTTGGTGGTATATGCGTATTTAGATTTCTATATATATATGCCTATAACCAATAGTACAATGGTAAGACCTTTGGAAGTGGCAAGGTCTTCGATTCGATACTCTTAGACATCAATTATATAACTTAAATAAAAATGATTGTAATATGAGATATTCATGTACATTTTCTACTAGATGACTATTTGACTACTTTCAGTGATATTTGCATCAAAGTATCAGTCTAATATCATCAATATATCATAAATTATTGCTGATCGATATTTTAACTCCTATATAAATACTTTCGCTTAAAGTTTGATTTGCGATAAATTAGTGATGTATCACCGATAAGGGTGAATCCTTTTTTGGTTTGATAACTTATGCCTATATTATATACTGGTGTTTTTTAAGTTGACATTGAAATTTTGAGTATATTATTATTTTTACATAACCCTACATAGAGCATTTTTTAGATTTGTCCCTTTGGTCTTCACGTTTGCAACGAAAACTTTGATCGTTTTGATTTGTTTTGGCATATTTTAATGTAAAATTTGATACATAAGGAATAAATTTAGTAAATGAACATTAATGGACCGAGACAATATGTCAATTAGCATGTTTTTTTTAATGTATTTCTAAAATCCGTTGTTTAATGTTCCTTTTGTGCGTAAAATGTAAGATCAAAATTATAAAGTTGAAATTATCTGAATATAAAATTATATTATACATACATTTATACTGCATTAACATCTAGAGCTTAGAAACTAATTACCTTGCTTCATCACCGCTGAAGCAATACTTAACACCATTAAACGAGTTGACAAGTTTATTGGATTTCTTGTTCTTATGTCTAATAGCACAAGTGTTGTACTACATAAAGTAGAAAAGCGTCCCTATCCAGTTGCATTCAAAGGCAATTTAAGTAGTATTACTTGTGTATAACACTGGTATTGTGGTTTAGCCTTAAATTTAAAAGTAATAGTTATGGTGTAGAAACTCGATGGAGATGATGCAAGAATTGCAGACTATTTTGACGTGATAGCTGGAACAAGCACAGGAGGACTGGTGACTGCAATGCTAACTGCTCCTGGCAAAGATGGTCGTCCATTGTTTGCTGCAAAAGACATAAATGATTTTTATTTGGATAACTGCCCTAAAATATTTCCCCGGAAAAGGTAACAACTTTTAGTATACTTTCTGCTTACAGACTTACAGCCATAGGTCAATGATTGATGCAATGTATTTATTTTTGCAGTGGGATATTTGCACCTATTCATGGCTTGTACAGTGTATTCAATGGGCCTAAACATGATGGGGAATATCTGCGTACTAAAATACGGGAATTGGTTGGAGATACAAAGTTGACTCAAACTCTAACAAATGTTGTTATTCCAACGTTTGATATTAAGTTTCTTCAACCCACAATCTTCTCAACATTTGAGGTATTGCTCTCTTTAGATTACTCTGCAGAAACCTAGTTATATTTGTATGTGGTAAAAAATAAAATAAAAAATGATGGGATTAAACTGATACCAGATCCTTTTACTGTTCTCAATTTTTAAAAGTAGCGCACAATAAAGTATAAAGAAACTATCTTCTCAACATTTTTCTAGAGTAGAGCTAAATGCACCACGATACCTACTTCATTTTACCATTCCTCATACCATTACACACTTCAAAATACCTACTAATTATTTTCATGCTACCCATTCAGCAATCGATTTTTATACTGCCGAACAGCAGTACAACGCCGTCCAGCATTTAGCACTTCAAAAACAAACGTTTTCATACTGCCGACCGGTCTTCTGCTGCCGATCGTATGTGTTGTTTTAGAAAAACAAATAATTTTTCGAACGGTCTCATATTACCATTCGGCAATATGGTGCCGTCCGCATTGGATAAAATGAAGTACCGTGCCTTTTTTTTTTTTGGTAAAATGAAGGGAGTATCGTGGTGCATTTAGCCCTACTCTTTTTTTATTATCAATCATTCATTTGGCTTCTTTATTAATCATTGAGGTGTGCCATTACATCTAAAATAACCAAGTCAACATTAATCAAACAGGCAAAGACTCAACCTCTGAAAAATGCCCTTCTCTATGATGTATGCATTAGCACATCAGCTGCACCAACTTATCTTCCAGCACACACATTTGAGATTGAATACGAGGGATCTAGTCGGAGCTTCAATCTTGTAGATGGAGGTGTTGCAGCCAATAATCCAGTGAGTACTAGTTTATTTAGTTTTTACACTCACCTCCCCATTGAAAACTAGAGCTTGAATCCCATCTCTGCTGCGTATGTTTTTATTCTTATTTGTGCTTGCAATCATATCTGATTTAATCGCGTTGTTTACTTAGAAAGCCTCCATAGTTATTTAATTAATGATGATTCAACTAGCGAACTGGGCTAGCCCCCCTTTGTCATAATCTAGATGATGCATGAAAACTTAATTTAGAACTCAGCTGTAAAATGCCATGTCTTAAAGTTATATCTATGGGAGGCATTGTATGGGTTACAGACAAATTGGTTAACTTAAAAGAGTAACGCAGCTTCATTTCATAGTATGAGCCAACACGGGGTGGATATGGATAACGCCTCCATTTTTATTTATTTTTGGGATCTGCTATTACTAACTTTACAAATATGTGCTACATGTATGGAAAATATGTGAAGACGTTAACAGCAATGACCCATGTAACCACTGAAATACTTCGTGGAAACGATATTTTCTTCCCAATGGGACCAACAGATTATCGAAAATTTCTAGTGATTTCACTTGGGACTGGATCAGCAAAAAACGAAGGCAAATACAGTGCAAAAGATGCTCAAAGATGGGGTGTTCTTGGATGGCTTGGCCTGAACAAAGGATCAACACCTTTGATTGATATATTTACTCAAGCCAGCGGCGACATGGTTGATATTCATGCTTCTGCTCTGTTTCGAGCACTTCACTCCGAGGAACAATATTTGAGGATTGAGGTAGTTTTGCAACTTATATACATGTATCTTTTAATATCATGTACTTATGCAAACTGTGATGAATAGGATGATGAGTTAACTGGCGACACGTCATCTGTGGATGTCTCATCAAGGAAAAACTTGCTGGATTTGGTTGATATTGGCAAAGGTCTTTTGAACAAACCGGTAACTAGAGTGAATTTGGAAACAGGGGTGTGCGAGCCTGCTGATGGGGAAACAAATGGGGAAGCACTCATCAAGTTTGCTGGGTGGCTTTCTGATGAAAGAAAGCTTAGGTGCTCCAATGTTAATAAAGTTGATGGTTAGATGTTTTTATTTTTATGTCATATTGCTATGTAAAATACGAGAGGCTTGATATGAACAATGTGATGTATTATGTATCTTGCTAAATAAAATGATCATATAGTGAACTAATTAAATGGTCAGTCGTGTATGTAATTGATGTAAACACTTATTACATGAAATGTTATTGATTTTGGTCTCTTTCCTCTAGTTGTGTTAACTAAAGTGTGGAGTGATCCGCATATTGTTGAAATATGTGATTCAATGTACCAAATCGAAGAATTTTCGTTTAGATCACAACGGCAACAACAATTTGTTAAGTTGGAGTTACAATTTGAAAGATATAGTTGGAAAAGTGATATGCACCAGGATGAAGCTGGGATGTAAAGAATTGGAGCTTTCGTCGGTTGACATGTGGAGATGGAGCAGTTAATCATCAAATTACTTGAGAATGCAAAGCCCTGATCGGTTAATTGCTTGAGGCCTTAAATCAATGCATCGACAGATCGGTCCGTCAGTTGATCGATAGGGGCTTTGACCTAATGTGTAATTGAATTTCCATGGTTTTGGCTTGTTGGGATTTACTGGTCGATGAATGAATCTTCTATTGCTTTTATCGAACAGTTGGAATATAGTTGGGTAAACATAAAACCTAATTACTACATATCTTTAAGGGTTATGCGATCGATTCATTTATTAATTGAATGAGATTAGTTTACATCAAACTGAATCCTAGTTAATTTTGTAATCAATCTCTTGTAATCTATCTTAATTGAAAATCTCTTTTCTTAAAGTGAATGTATACTATCACATCAATAGTGGAACCATTACAAATATCTTGTGCTTCCTTATTTGTTTATTTACCGTCTTTATTGTTTGTGATGGTTAAAGTTATGATTTTGACAAATTGAGTTTGTTGGAAGCCGCCAATTGTTGTTGTTTGTTTGTACTTTTATGCATGTAGCAATCCATTATTTATGTCTTACAAGATTGATCTGGATTCAATCAAAACCCAAAATTTCCTTAATGTTTAGTATAAGAGCTCGTTGTTACTTCAAGGTGTTTGTTGAAATGATGAGGTTGGAAGATAGTCCATCAGATTAACTTTCTAGTTTTATTGTTGCTCCATATGTCAGACTCATATGTGAAGCCTAGGTCATAACTTACAGTAAAGAAGTGAGATGATGATAATAGTTTTGAGAATGGAAGATGAAACTGATTTTGAAAAGGAATAGGTTCATATTGTAGTATTTGATGCTTGTTCTCTACGATATCACAAGTGTTGAGGAAGGTATAGAAGAACGGATTTTAACTACACTTAAATGCTTTGGGGAGAAAGTAATCTTCAAGATTAATGGTGAGACCACTACTAAATGAATTTTTGAACAAGTTGAAAGAGCCTTACAAGAAAAAATCACTTACCAGCTGTTTGATCTTGCTGTAGACATATTTCACTTATAAGAAGAAAGAGAACTTTATTTAAGACTTACTCGAATACATTGTATGTGTTGCTAATGAATATGATGACATAAGATTTGAATATTATGGAGAAGCTAGATATGTTTTTTATGTTCTCTTCCAAAGTAGTACACCAAGCTCAACAATAGTATTATCTACAATAGGGATACCTTATCTTTTAGCGATGCTAAGAAAAGTTTTCTTAGCAATAAATTGAACGATTGGATGAAGCAATTGAGTGAAGGTATGAATGAGTAGTAGTCAAGTCTTGTTTGTTGATAGAGTTTGAAGTGAGAGTAATAGGGGACGTTCTGAATTTAGTAACTCCAATGATATATGTCGACATAAGTTGATAAAATGGAAGTGTTATTATTGCATGAAACCAAGCTACTGCAGGAATGAGTGTCCTAAGTTGAATAAGAAAGAAGTAGCCGCATCTTCATCAATTAAAGTGGAGAATAGTACCAGTGATGATGTGTTGATGGTGGTGGCATCAAATGTTGCAAACCATGTTTAGGGAGTGATGATGCATGCAGGTCTTTGGGAATTAGTTCAGTGCGGATTTATACGTTATGCGCTTGTGGAGAATGAGACAGAGAAAACTTTCATGGTATAGTTCGAACGAGTGTGTTATTAGAAATTTTCTAGATTGTTGCAGATAACATTGTATCTGAGACATTTTACTACACCCGATACTCCAAAATGGTACAAATGGCTCACTCTAGCAGAGTATTTGTATAACACTACATGGAAGGCTCCCACTAACACTACCTCCTTCAAAGAAACCTATGAAATATATCCCCCACCCTATTATCCTATGTCCTAAACACAACAAATGTGGAATAAGTGGAGGAAGAGCTATAAGTTAGAGATATTCTGATATGATTTCTAAAGGATACTTTGCTACTTGCACAAGAAAGGATGAATTTTTCCGTAGATTTGGGAATATCGGAAAGAGAGTATGAAGTGGGAGACTGAGTGTTTTTAAAGTTGCA
Source organism: Allium fistulosum (assembly GCA_030737815.1). Taxonomy (NCBI): domain Eukaryota; kingdom Viridiplantae; phylum Streptophyta; class Magnoliopsida; order Asparagales; family Amaryllidaceae; genus Allium; species Allium fistulosum. Next base: position 815,388,747 of record CM060904.1, read on the forward strand.
ATCTTACAAGCAAACCAATGCAAGAAAGTAGAGGACACAAGCTTTCTCACAAGTTTGATAGGCCATTTCAGATTGAAGAAAAGGTTGAGACAGTGGCCTATGCGTACAAATTACATCTACCTGAAAGCACAAAAATATTCCCAATCTTTTATTTGTCTCAGCTTAAAAAAATGGGTTGAAATTGCACTGATTATTCAAGAAGCTCTACGTCAATTTGGCGTAGGGACGATGTTGGGAAATTTTTTCCCTACGCCGTTACTACACATGTTTTCCTACGTCTTTCCCATGCTGAATTACCTATGTCTTTCTTACGCCAGTTTCCTTACGCCTTCCTTACACCAGCTTCCCTACGTCATCTTTCCTTTGCCTTCCTTACACCATATTACCTACATCTTCCCCATGCCAGCCTCCCTACCTCTTTCCTACGCCAATTTCCCTATGCCTTCCCAATGCTATTTTACCTACGTCTTCCCTACATCTAATTCCCTACGTAGTTTTTTTCTTTTGCCTTTCTTACGCATTTTTCGCTATGGTTTCCCTACGCCTTTCGACCTACGACTTGCCTACATCAAATTGCCTAAGGCTTCCTTATGTATTTCCTGCACCTCTTTAAAAATGCAAATATTGGACTTTTTTACGCCAACTTAATGCAAAATTTTATCAAATTATATTATATTTTTTCTCCATTCAACGCAAAGCATAACATAATCAAAGCCAAAATGGTTGTGCCAAATAGGAGTACTACCAATATATATCACATGCAAAAATCCTAACAAACATATACTATAATAACTATCACAATCATTTAAGTAAAATGCATATTACATTCAAATCACAATAAATTTCCTACAAACTTATCCAAACCACATCATATCCAACACAAACTATAAAATACGACCGCTACAAAACCCCGACACAGTTGCTTCATCAAGTTCAAACCACCACAGAATTCATATAAAAAAACATCAAACATACAAGTAGAATAAAAGATCATGAAGTAGGTATAGTCTCTTATCCTCGCTTCTGCCTCAACTCTCGGTAAAACCTTTGCATGGAACTCATGTCCTCCTGCATGGAACATAAATCCTCATATAGCTTGTTCCCTATGCCATTCAATTCTTGGTTTTTAGTCCTTAGCTCTTGTACCTACTCCAAAAGCCTCTCTACCATTTGGAACCTAAGATTTGACACTGTATTGTCACATCCCGAAATTTTCGACTTTCGAAAATTCGACATCGATACTCACTTTATCGACTGCCGAGCAATCGAGTGCCGGAAACTCCAGTAGTGAGGGTTTTAGAAAGAAGAAAAAGGTAGAAGAAGAAAAAAAGAGTAGAAGAAGAAGAGAAGAGAAAGAAAGAAGAAGAACAACAGAACAAGATCAGAACAGAAAACAATATCAGAATCTTACACATCGCAGCGGAACAATATATAATAAATAAACACTAGTCTTTTAAAACAAAGAACTATATCATTTTATACATACATCAATCATCAGAGTCAATATACAACAATGGACAGTTATATAACTTGTCCTCATACAGAATACACAGTGAAATAAATACTATCAGATACAAATACTACGTCTCGCCATCCAGCTTGCTTCCAAAGCTCCAGAATATCCAAAATATCCTGATAATATAACTCTAGGCTGCCCGTGTGGAAAATTTGTGGGCACCCAGAGTTTAGAAGGGAACAATAAACTCCGAGTCAGTCATGGTGACTGGTGTGAGATCGTAAAACAGTTATTCTTTATAACAACAAAATAATTTTTAAAGTCAATTCGAAATGCTTTTGGAAAATGAAACTACCATAAGACCTCCCACCACACACACAATGCAAACGCAGAATTGGAGGAGATTTCTTCTTATGATAGTCAAAGATGCTTACTACGCAAAAATCAAATTCTTTTTGATATTATTATTAGTGCATAGTGTAGAAAACATTTCGAAAGTATAATATTAATCTTAGCCAACATACGACCAGTATCGTATGCCTACTATAGCTACCATCTAAACAGTGGTGACCACCGTACGTAAATGGCAGGTTCTACAACTAATACCGTACAAAGTTCGTATTGGAGTTTGGATTTCCAACAAATGGTCAGGCTAAGGAACTTCCTTTTCCACGATGGGTACGTCCCAGGAATAGACGACCCGAGAACCTAACCGGATCTCTGCCAACACAAGGCCGGGTTACCTCTGCAAAAATAGGTAACTACTGACACGCGTATGCCATCCCCCGATCGTAACCGATCTTCCCGAGGATCCCCGATTTCCAACAAACCACATAGATAATAATGCAGCAACCACATAGGTTAAGTATCTGGGCTCCATACCATGATACCACCTCTATCCAGAAGGAATGACATACACTAAGGGGCGCTACTCCCTAGAACCTTGCCGCATCCTTCCTGTTTCGACCATTTCCGGGGTGTGAGGCTCGATGAAGTCTCGTCCACAAAGCTACGCTTTCTACAAAGCCCTGCTTCGGGTCAAACAAAATGATCAACCTATGATCACAAAGATATAAGATCAAACAAATGATCATATCACAAATGATCAAACACTGATCATTTCACAGCAACACTCAGTATGCCACGTTACCAAATTGGGAGTATATCGCTGATAAATTTCAACTACATAACCTCTGAGCTCGTACGTCTCAGAGAAGGGTGTTAAGCTAAGAGAATAAATTCTCTGCCACCAATAGATATGTATTTGAAAGAAATCAGCTCTATATCTCAAATTGTAACGTCAGACACACAATCCATACAAGTCTGTTCCGGGATCGAACAGAACCGAAGGCACTTCTCACGAAGCCCTTGCATATCCGGATAATTTTCAATCACGTCGGGACTTCCCGTCACTAAGGGTGATAAAACCTCTAAATCGGGGATCGACCGATGTAGAGTAACTCGACGGTAATCCTTCCGTTTTCAAAAATATCCGGTCTTCAACACCGGTCTTCGAATGCAATTCATAACGACGTATCACATATTCGGAATGGGTTATACGACCCCATGGTCCTTTCCCGGCTAACCCGAATAGTGAGCGATTATTCAAAAATAAGTGTGGCATTCAAATTCATCCAATTCACAACAAATACCTCTCTAAAGGTAATTATTGATAGTCGGTTATTTAACTATCAATAAAGATGCGCAACATCATCAGATTCCAAATAATTTTCCAAATAATTTTATCTTCCAAAATATCTTTACTAGATATAAAGTTTCCACACTTCAAAAATAAATCAACGTTTATTTATTTTTAAACGAATTCCCCTTTCTTTTATAAATTCCATAGTGAATTTATATCTTTCAAAATATCTCCTGATATACGATTTTCAATCGTTTTCAATATTCAATTCCAATTTATCTTTACAAAGATAAATTCTCAAAACGTTCATTTCATATTGGAAAAGCATTTCCATTTAATTATAAGTAATTCACAAATCATTTATTTTCAACATTTGAAAATATTCAATATACTTAAATCAATATTAAGTATAAATTTCATTCTTTAAGGAAATCATTTATTATAACAACATCTATTTGAGTCAAAACGGATGTTACGTAAAACATCGTTACGACGACTCAAAATCACTAGTATAGGGATTCGAAATTTAGATAGGTATATAAATCCCAATACTACATAAAAACATTTCCTTTCGGAAATCATTTACTATAACAACAGTGTTATAGTCCATCATTTCCTTATATTTTCGAAAACGCCTATTTCAACAATGAACGTTGAAATCTATGCTTTCAATTCACAATACATTTTAAAACATCTTTAAAATGTTTAACTTCATTTTTAATATCACTTCTTCAAAAATGAATCCATTTTATTCAATAGTATATTCACTGTCCAAAATCGTGAATATACTTCACTTAACCAAATTTCAATCTTTTCTACACATTTATTTCAAAGATAATTCGCTATCCAAAATCGCGAATATATCTTCTTTAATAACCTTTTATAATTCACTTATCAAAACTGAGTGATTCTAGATTTATAAAACAACATTTATAAATTGCTTTTATACTTTATAACAATTTCAACTTCAAAAATCATTTTATTAGCAATTTCTATTTATATTTCATCTAAGGGCAAAAATCTAATTTATAAGTAAATTTTCTTATAAATATTTTATTCCACAATTTCCTTCACATTTTATAACTTCATAATTTATCAACCTATAAATTTCATGTCTTCGCATTTTATAATTATAAATTTCATCTCTTCACATTTTATAATTATAAATTTCATATCTTCACATTTTATATTGACTTTCCAAATTCGTTTCAATTTTCCAATTAAATTTATAGTTGGACTTCCAACTTATTTCCTTTTAAATAAATTCCTTTTAAGGAAATAAATTTCAATTGTTTTCTTTCAATCTATTTAAAAATCCAATTTTTAACTAAATTCTTCAAATAAAAATCACTATTTTACGAAATCCATTTATTTAACATTTTCACTTGATTCTGGAATTAATCCGATAAGATTATAAATATCAGCTTTTATACTTTTAAATTCTTCTCTTCAAAATTTATCCAATTTCTAAAAATCAATTCACTTAAAAATTTCTATTTGAATTTCAAAAAATTCAACTTTGTTTATCTTTGGAATCCAATGATATCAAACATCCATTCAGCTAAATTTTAGCTTTCAAACAATTTCCAGGCATCAATATAATCAATATAATCATTCACAGATTCATATCACAGTATAAATAAATTCAATCAATATGAGGGGTCCAGTTGGATCCCTCCAACCTGTTTCCCTGCATCCAAAGACGTTAGCACAATACCAATTCCGCTCCAGTACGGAATTATCGCGGTATATGGGTTTTATAAAAATCCGCTTACTAACGGCGCAATAGGGTCTCATCCGCTATACGAGGCGGGAAATCAATCAATCCAATATATACATATGCCAATATGTATATATTGCTATATATATATATAGATATGTCCTACTATATCTAATATCACATCCAATGGCAATCAACACAATCAATAACTGCAATTCAAAATATATTTTTGAGTGAGAAAATAATCTCACCTTTGCTTTATTTTGCCATCCGTTTCCAATTTGGCTTGATTCTCGATTTGAAACCTTGTATAACAATTTTACAATCTTATTAATATTCGAATAAATCGAACTATTTAATTTTCATTTGAAAATTTCAATTCACCGATGATTTTATTCTTAACTAGTTTCTTTTAAATAAAATTGTTTAACTAAAATTTTTAGTTTAAAACTAAATTTAATATATCGACCCTTTTGAAATTAAATTATCCCTTGATTTCATTTCAAATTTAAATTCTTTTAAATAAAGTACTTGAACACATTTTTTTATAAATCAAATTATATTTTACTGTATATATATTTGACAATATACCTAACCAGATTCAGGTTTATTATTCTCCATAAAATTTCCAATAAATAATAATGAACAAATTGAAAAGGCTTTTAAGTTTACTTAACGAAAACAAATTTGATTACCTCACTTCTAATCGGAACCTCAATCACAAACTTGGCTCTACCCGCGACCGTCTCTGCCACTCGATCACGTCATCCCCATCACCGAGCATCTCGACCAAGGCAACCCAGAGACCCCTTCCATCTCGCGACCATCGCCCAGACGTGCGCCTCCGATTGCTCGAACTCGAGCCTTGCCGCTGCCGTTCTATCGCGAGCCTCCACAACGTTGATCGCCGCCATCCCCTCGAGTTAAAACCCTACCTCCTTCGAACTCGAGTCGTACGCGACATCGATCAAATCCCCTCCGGTCGCACCGCCTTCGAGCTCCCAGAAAATCGAACTCAACTTCGCCTTTGAATTCGATGCCTCCACGCCTGACGTCGATGACTACGCGACTCCTATTCGTTCGCGACTTCGTCGCGACACCCCGAGCCCATCAATTTAGGTTGCGACTGCCTCCCTCCCATTCTCGTTTTCTTTTGTTTGCGGTAGAGATTTGGGGATGGAACGAGAGAGGGACGCGATTTTATTTTATTTTGCTTTCGATTGAATTTCTGTTGAACTGGGAAGGGAGTATTTGAAACGAAAGGGTATGGGCTGCACGATTCTCCCCGTGATTTCAGACGTGAATATAGGCGTGGTTGAGGGGAGAACGTGTGCATTGGCTAACCTTTAAAATTTAAATTTTAAATTGAATTCGAATAAAAATCCAACCCGTTTACTCACCGTACGGTCACATATCAATTCCGAAAAATACGAAATTGGAAATCCGACAATAATTCAACGTTACGGACCCAATGGAACTGGTTTTTTCCAATTCCGAGACTATGCCTCGGACGGCTGCTTTTAAATATCGATTCGAACAATTAAATTTCAAAGCTGAACAAATCAATTCGAAATTAGATTCTGAAGCTTCTATTGTCTTCAGTATTATCAATATAATTTTTACAAGCTTTTGAAATATTTTTCTTTAGCTTTAAATTGAAGATTCAAATTTTTATCCAGTTCAATAGATTAAATTATAAAATTTAATCGCCAAATTCAAGGTTATATCGGGGGTTCAAATTAAATCATCATTCAAATATTTAAAATTAATTAAATATTTTCAATTTAATTCGTTCAAAATTCTGGGTCGTTACAGACTTCCCCCCTTAAAAGAATTTCGTCCTCGAAATTACAAGTTAGGAAAAAATGTCCTTAACTCGTCTACTATTTTCCAACATCTAATAGTTTTATCAAAATTTTCAAACCAAATCTTTCTACTAAAGATTTGGTATTAATTCAACTAAATTTTCAACTTCAATTACAGATTTCAAACAACATTGTTTTCTTAACAATTCAATTTTAAGTTTAAATTCAAATTTAAACTTCCAATTTTTCTCAAAAATTTTCTAACACTCGAAATTTTCGAAAAATTTCGCCAGCTTCTCCTTTGCGCGGCTAATACGGCACGACTACAAAACGTCCCTACGGACCCTCAGATTTCAAAAAGAGAAAGAAAAAGCCAAGCGGCTAGAGAAATAAGTCATCAAATCTCATATTCAAATTTAAATACATACCTTTTGTCGAGCAATTCAAATTTATCTTCGAAATTAAATTCCAATTCCTTTATACACCTGTATGTTCTACTAGCCATAATATCTAGTTACACATTCAAATCATTTTGCAAATTCCATTACAATTTTTTTTATTTTATATATACTTCTTATACATTTACTATTGAAGTTACACATATTCATTCTCATTCCATTTTACATTTCACATTCATTTGTATTTAGTTTACCATTTCAACTAAATTTGGATTCAGTTTTACTTTCAATTCTGAAATATTGAATTTTATCAATTATCTTTAGTTCACTTCATTTACAATTGATTCCATTCAATCTAATTCGCATTTCATATTTTCATTCGGTTTATTTTATTAACCAAACAACTTTCATTCATAACTGCTCTTTTTAGAATAGTTTCAATTACAAATTCATTTCAATTACTAATCCACTTACAAATTAAATTTTTGTTTTCAATTCACTATTTTGGTTTATCACCACTTATATTATACTGAATTTCTAATTCCATATGAATTTTAATTCGTCTTTCATTTGTAGTTATTCAATCCAATTCAATGCTTACAAATTCGAAATGAATTTCAACTTTCAATTTCACTTCATTCAATTTTGTTCACTTATACTTACTTTTATTTTAACTCCATCTTTTTAAGTTAAATTTATTCTATCAAAATTCAATTTGTATAAGTTATCAACTTAATAACATTTCATAAATATTTTTATATAGTATTCCAGAGTCTTTTCGACTTTTCAAAATCATTTTGAAAACAATTCAAATTATCCTTTGAATTTTCTAAAACAAAATCCAAAATTTCCAAACAACTTCCTTTTAAAACAATTTGGCAGCAATTTCTCTTTTGGAAACCCAAAAATGAACACCAACGATGCCGCGGTCATCATCGAAGTTATTTTCCAACGACCGAAAAGAGTTTAGAGCTTCCAACTCTCCAAAATACTTTTCAAAACCTTTGAAATTCATTTTCTAATCAAAAAGGATTTAAACTTTTCGAATCTCCAAAATTTTCAAATTCTTTTCAAAACATTTCCAAAAACTCTCTGGAATTCCGTTTCGAATTACAAATCACATTAACAATTTATATTCTTAAATTTCATTTGTATATGAATTTATCTTCAATCCTTGGTTATTATTTTAATTTCTCATTCCATTTCATATAACAATGATAATAATTCAATGTTATTATTCCTTAACAACCAAACATCCATATACTATGATAATTCATAGAAAAATCATTTCTTTTCTATACAAAAATAGTTTTGGGCAAAATTATCTCATTTACCCTATTTTAAAATCAATACTGTGTCGGTTTATCTTGTTTAGAGTTTAGAAACCCCTATCGATTACAGTTAGCTAGACTGCACCGACCAGAATCCATAAACAATCAACCGATAAGTCAACACAATACAAAACGATTTTTTTATATTCAATAACAAATACGCGCTCATATCTATTATTACACTCAAACTCATTCTAGAGTACTGCTGACTCTATCTCTAATGAGTAACACCCAACAGAGCAGGGTTGTCGCTTAACCATATGCTCTGGTACCACGCTGTCACATCCCGAAATTTTCGACTTTCGAAAATTCGACATCGATACTCACTTTATCGACTGCCGAGCAATCGAGTGCCGGAAACTCCAGTAGTGAGGGTTTTAGAAAGAAGAAAAAGGTAGAAGAAGAAAAAAAGAGTAGAAGAAGAAGAGAAGAGAAAGAAAGAAGAAGAACAACAGAACAAGATCAGAACAGAAAACAATATCAGAATCTTACACATCGCAGCGGAACAATATATAATAAATAAACACTAGTCTTTTAAAACAAAGAACTATATCATTTTATACATACATCAATCATCAGAGTCAATATACAACAACGAACAGTTATATAACTTGTCCTCATACAGAATACACAGTGGAATAAATACTATCTGATATAAATACTACGTCTCGCCATCCAGCTTGCTTCCAAAGCTCCAGAATATCCAGAATATCCTGATAATATAACTCTAGGCTGACCGTGTGGAAAATTTGTGGGCACCCAGAGTTTAGAAGGGAACAATAAACTCCGAGTCAGTCATGGTGACTGGTGTGAGATCGTAAAACAGTTATTCTTTATAACAACAAATAATTTTTAAAGTCAATTCGAAATGCTTTTGGAAAATGAAACTACCATAAGACCTCCCACCACACACACAATGCAAATGCAGAATTGGAGGAGATTTCTTCTTATGATAGTCAAAGATGCTTACTACGCAAAAATCAAATTCTTTTTGATATTATTATTAGTGCATAGTGTAGAAAACATTTCGAAAGTATAATATTAATCTTAGCCAACATACGACCAGTATCGTATGCCTACTATAGCTACCATCTAAACAGTGGTGACCACCGTACGTAAATGGCAGGTTCTACAACTAATACCGTACAAAGTTCGTATTGGAGTTTGGATTTCCAACAAATGGTCAGGCTAAGGAACTTCCTTTTCCACGATGGGTACGTCCCTGGAATAGACGACCCGAGAACCTAACCGGATCTCTGCCAACACAAGGCCGGGTTACCTCTGCAAAAATAGGTAACTACTGACACGCGTATGCCATCCCCCGATCGTAACCGATCTTCCCGAGGATCCCCGATTTCCAACAAACCACATAGATAATAATGCAGCAACCACATAGGTTAAGTATCTGGGCTCCATACCATGATACCACCTCTATCCAGAAGGAATGACATACACTAAGGGGCGCTACTCCCTAGAACCTTGCCGCATCCTTCCTGTTTCGACCATTTCCGGGGTGTGAGGCTCGACGAAGTCTCGTCCACAAAGCTACGCTTTCTACAAAGCCCTGCTTCGGGTCAAACAAAATGATCAACCTATGATCACAAAGATATAAGATCAAACAAATGATCATATCACAAATGATCAAACACTGATCATTTCACAGCAACACTCAGTATGCCACGTTACCAAATTGGGAGTATATCGCTGATAAATTTCAACTACATAACCTCTGAGCTCGTACATCTCAGAGAAGGGTGTTAAGCTAAGAGAATAAATTCTCCGCCACCAATAGATATGTATTTGAAAGAAATCAGCTCTATATCTCAAATTGTAACGTCAGACACACAATCCATACAAGTCTGTTCCGGGATCGAACAGAACCGAAGGCACTTCTCACGAAGCCCTTGCACATCCGGATAATTTTCAATCACGTCGGGACTTCCCGTCACTAAGGGTGATAAAACCTCTAAATCGGGGATCAGCCGATGTAGAGTAACTCGACGGTAATCCTTCCGTTTTCAAAAATATCCGGTCTTCAACACCGGTCTTCGAATGCAATTCATAACGACGTATCACATATTCGGAATGGGTTATACGACCCCATGGTCCTTTCCCGGCTAACCTGAATAGTGAGCGATTATTCAAAAATAAGTGTGGCATTCAAATTCATCCAATTCACAACAAATACCTCTCTAAAGGTAATTATTGATAGTCGGTTATTTAACTATCAATAAAGATGCGCAACATCATCAGATTCCAAATAATTTTCCAAATAATTTTATCTTCCAAAATATCTTTACTAGATATAAAGTTTCCACACTTCAAAATTAAATCAACGTTTATTTATTTTTAAACGAATTCCCCTTTCTTTTATAAATTCCATAGTGAATTTATATCTTTCAAAATATCTCCTGATATACGATTTTCAATCGTTTTCAATATTCAATTCCAATTTATCTTTACAAAGATAAATTCTCAAAACGTTCATTTCATATTGGAAAAGCATTTCCATTTAATTATAAGTAATTCACAAATCATTTATTTTCAACATTTGAAAATATTCGATATACTTAAATCAATATTAAGTATAAATTTCATTCTTTAAGGAAATCATTTATTATAACAACATCTATTTGAGTCAAAACGGATGTTACGTAAAACATCGTTACGACGACTCAAAATCACTAGTATAGGGATTCGAAATTTAGATAGGTATATAAATCCCAATACTACATAAAAACATTTCCTTTCGGAAATCATTTACTATAACAACAGTGTTATAGTCCATCATTTCCTTATATTTTCGAAAACGCCTATTTCAACAATGAACGTTGAAATCTATGCTTTCAATTCACAATACATTTTAAAACATCTTTAAAATGTTTAACTTCATTTTTAATATCACTTCTTCAAAAATGAATCCATTTTATTCAATAGTATATTCACTGTCCAAAATCGTGAATATACTTCACTTAACCAAATTTCAATCTTTTCTACACATTTATTTCAAAGATAATTCGCTATCCAAAATCGCGAATATATCTTCTTTAATAACTTCTATAATTCACTTATCAAAACTGAGTGATTCTAGATTTATAAAACAACATTTATAAATTGCTTTTATACTTTATAACAATTTCAACTTCAAAAATCATTTTATTAGCAATTTCTATTTATATTTCATCTAAGGGCAAAAATCTAATTTATAAGTAAATTTTCTTATAAATATTTTATTCCACAATTTCCTTCACATTTTATAACTTCATAATTTATCAACCTATAAATTTCATGTCTTCGCATTTTATAATTATAAATTTCATCTCTTCACATTTTATAATTATAAATTTCATATCTTCACATTTTATATTGACTTTCCAAATTCGTTTCAATTTTCCAATTAAATTTATAGTTGGACTTCCAACTTATTTCCTTTTAAATAAATTCCTTTTAAGGAAATAAATTTCAATTGTTTTCTTTCAATCTATTTAAAAATCCAATTTTTAACTAAATTCTTCAAATAAAAATCACTATTTTACGAAATCCATTTATTTAACATTTTCACTTGATTCTGGAATTAATCCGATAAGATTATAAATATCAGCTTTTATACTTTTAAATTCTTCTCTTCAAAATTTATCCAATTTCTAAAAATCAATTCACTTAAAAATTTCTATTTGAATTTCAAAAAATTCAACTTTGTTTATCTTTGGAATCCAATGATATCAAACATCCATTCAGCTAAATTTTAGCTTTCAAACAATTTCCAGGCATCAATATAATCAATATAATCATTCACAGATTCATATCACAGTATAAATAAATTCAATCAATATGAGGGGTCCAGTTGGATCCCTCCAACCTGTTTCCCTGCATCCAAAGACGTTAGCACAATACCAATTCCGCTCCAGTACGGAATTATCGCGGTATATGGGTTTTATAAAAATCCGCTTACTAACGGCGCAATAGGGTCTCATCCGCTATACGAGGCGGGAAATCAATCAATCCAATATATACATATGCCAATATGTATATATTGCTATATATATATATAGATATGTCCTACTATATCTAATATCACATCCAATGGCAATCAACACAATCAATAACTGCAATTCAAAATATATTTTTGAGTGAGAAAATAATCTCACCTTTGCTTTATTTTGCCATCCGTTTCCAATTTGGCTTGATTCTCGATTTGAAACCTTGTATAACAATTTTACAATCTTATTAATATTCGAATAAATCGAACTATTTAATTTTCATTTGAAAATTTCAATTCACCGATGATTTTATTCTTAACCAGTTTCTTTTAAATAAAATTGTTTAACTAAATTTTTTAGTTTAAAACTAAATTTAATATATCGACCCTTTTGAAATTAAATTATCCCTTGATTTCATTTCAAATTTAAATTCTTTTAAATAAAGTACTTGAACGCATTTTTTTATAAATCAAATTATATTTTACTGTATATATATTTGACAATATACCTAACCAGATTCAGGTTTATTATTCTCCATAAAATTTCCAATAAATAATAATGAACAAATTGAAAAGGCTTTTAAGTTTACTTAACGAAAACAAATTTGATTACCTCACTTCTAATCGGAACCTCAATCACAAACTTGGCCCTACCCGCGACCGTCTCTGCCACTCGATCACGTCATCCCCATCACCGAGCATCTCGACCAAGGCAACCCAGAGACCCCTTCCATCTCGCGACCATCGCCCAGACGTGCGCCTCCGATTGCTCGAACTCGAGCCTTGCCGCTGCCGTTCTATCGCGAGCCTCCACAACGTTGATCGCCGCCATCCCCTCGAGTTAAAACCCTACCTCCTTCGAACTCGAGTCGTACGCGACATCGATCAAATCCCCTCCGGTCGCACCGCCTTCGAGCTCCCAGAAAATCGAACTCAACTTCGCCTTTGAATTCGATGCCTCCACGCCTGACGTCGATGACTACGCGGCTCCTATTCGTTCGCGACTTCATCGGGACACCCCGAGCCCATCAATTTAGGTTGCGACTGCCTCCCTCCCATTCTCGTTTTCTTTTGTTTGCGGTAGAGATTTGGGGATGGAACGAGAGAGGGACGCGATTTTATTTTATTTTGCTTTCGATTGAATTTCTGTTGAACTGGGAAGGGAGTATTTGAAACGAAAGGGTATGGGCTGCACGATTCTCCCCGTGATTTCAGACGTGAATATAGGCGTGGTTGAGGGGAGAACGTGTGCGTTGGCTAACCTTTAAAATTTAAATTTTAAATTGAATTCGAATAAAAATCCAACCCGTTTACTCACCGTACGGTCACATATCAATTCCGAAAAATACGAAATTGGAAATCCGACAATAATTCAACGTTACGGACCCAATGGAACTGGTTTTGTCCAATTCCGAGACTGTGCCTCGGACGGCTGCTTTTAAATATCGATTCGAACAATTAAATTTCAAAGCTGAACAAATCAATTCGAAATTAGATTCTGAAGCTTCTATTGTCTTCAGTATTATCAATATAATTTTTACAAGCTTTTGAAATATTTTTCTTTAGCTTTAAATTGAAGATTCAAATTTTTATCCAGTTCAATAGATTAAATTATAAAATTTAATCGCCAAATTCAAGGTTATATCGGGGGTTCAAATTAAATCATCATTCAAATATTTAAAATTAATTAAATATTTTCAATTTAATTCGTTCAAAATTCTGGGTCGTTACAGTATGCATTTTCTTAATTTGTATATCTTCATTTAAATTATAATATCGAAATTAAATACCGGTTCAATAATTAAATAATGTAACTAATTATCATATTAATTATACCTATAATCGAAAAATATGTGATGTACGTATGGCCCTTGAGCATATCCCAGGCTACTGGGTTTCACTTGATCAAAAAGATTTAGTGAATGAATTTAACATGTTTTATTTTTTAAATAATTGTTGTTATACATCATTATGTATGATCTAGATCATTAAATCTTCTGACCTAACTTAAGTTAATTTTGAACCGAATTCTATTTTAATTTTCAAACAAATTACATGATCCAATTCCATTATAACTCATAAGTCCGTACCGTCATTTGACCCTATTTAAAAATACCAAGACAATGATTACCATTATATATAGTGTGAGAAAATGGCCTAAAATCTATTTAAACTAAGTTGAAAACCGATTTTAACTTGGTTTTTTTAACTGAGTTTAAACTCAACATATATTGCTTCTTAGATTATTCAATTAAATGTTTTCACTAAAGAAAAAATACAAAATGTTACATGGGAAGTAAATCTCATTTATCTATTCTAATAATTAGCTGCATAGGCTTATGTCACATATCTCATGTTTTTACACTGAGTGTCACACTCATGCAATCTCTCGATCATTATATAATGATCTACAAAATGTTATTAATTTTCTTAGGCATATTTATAATGGTTAATATTTATATAGGCATACAGAAGCATCTAATTTGAGACCAAAAGTATTCTCAAGTCAATAGATGGGGGCACCAAAGGTTTATGTATAGAGAGTTATTGGATACCATGGAACGACTCACTCGATAGTTTTATGTTGGTTAATATTACCAAGGTCAAACAGAAAATAACAATATGATTAATTTACACGATTCTGTTGACTTGAGAATACTTTTGATCTTCAATATGAAATCTTCGCTTTGCTTATAACAAATCATAGCACAACGTCCATCGAGTGACTATAGTTGGGTCGAGTGGAAGTATTGGAAATGAAATATTATTCAAGAGAGGATTCATCTCCTCAGTTGTATGAGGTTAGTATCACGATCAACTGAAGTTAACTCAAAGTCAAAATCTCTTGCCAGAGTAGGTCGATTCATAATAATTGTTATTATCGAACCAAAGACTTTGTGTTTGGACTATAGAGTTGAATAGGGACAATATTGGAATTTTGACCATTACCAAATCCCATAAGTCCAAAGTGATATAGTTTTGACAAAGAGAATTGGTGTAAATAAACATCACCGCCAGGTAATGCTTAACAAAGTAAAATTGGATTTTACCGAAACCAATTAAATGATAAATTTGGTCAAAATGTCACACCACTTGATAAGTGACGTGTAAACGTTAATATTCGAATAGTTCGATATTAATCACTGACCGAATTTACACCTAAAGAGTCACACAACCGGAATGTTGTATACTCCTTTGACCACATGATTTAATTAGTTAGTAATTATTATAAATTAATCTAGTTAATTAATATTTATGAAATATTGTTTATAAAATTTTTATTTGACGTGTTGACCAATGTTAATAAATGCGTTTATAATAGTTATAAACATATTAACCGATATAAGATATCAGCATTTAAATTGGTATAATGCGATAAATATTTTTTAGACATGAAATAGGTTTAAAGTGCATATGGGGCAAGGGGATTTTGAACATGATTAGATCAGGGAACGGGTGGCCACAGGATGGCTATCGGTTTGGGTTTTGATATATTAAAAAGACAGAAAATGAATAAGAGAAGAAATAGGATTTTGATCCTACTTTATCTCTTTAGCCTCTCTTTATAAAATGATTAGAACCCTCATTCTAAAACTACTTTTTTTGCCTCCATCCATCCCATTGCTGGTTGAAAATCACCCCCATATCCTTTATTTATCCAAGCTTAAATAAAATAAAAAAAAGCTATTCAATAGCCGGCGGTCATCAATTAGAAGCTAGCACCTTCTGGAATAGGATTCAAAGGAGCTCATATCTTCGTTTCTATGTGTATTCTATATGCTTTGGTGAAGGTATGTTTATGATCTATGATTATAAATTAATAATATGTATTTATGTAATATGATGTTTAGAACGATCGATGAAGAATCTAGTATATCGATATATCATCACATTTATGATAGTTGTATATTTATGTACTTATGTAATTTAAATGAAAAAAGTTTTTGCAATATATATACATCTTAATACTCATGGCATAAAAAAATTATTTTTTAATTAAATTTTTTTTAATATATATTACTTAATTCATATAAGTTTCATAATTTAAATATCAAATTTTATATCATATATTAAAATTTTCATATGAATAGTTTTACACCTAAAAGGCTTTTTGCATAAATTTTTTAACATATATATTATTTAAATCAAATAAATTTCATAAATTCATAATATCAACAAATATATCATATAAAATATGTTTTAAATTTTATAAATTAACTTTATACCTTATATTCTTTCGGCATGCAAAAAAAAAAATTAATTTATACGGGAAAATATTCTCAAAGACAAATTTAAAAGCTTTTTTATAATATATGATAGCACATTAATATTTTTTCCCAAGGAAGGAAACGTTCAAATTTGTGTTCAAGCCCTAACTGTCGTGCTCTTTCTTCTTCTTCTTCGAGCGCGTTCTTCTTCTTCTTCTTAAATTCACACATTGAAAATTTACTTCTCTTCTTCATCATTCCCTATTCTCGTTCGCGAATTTGTTCCTCCTATTGATTTTGACACTTATTTTCATTCTTGTGCGCGAATTTCTTGATCTTTCTATGTTCTCTTCTTCATCTTTCTATATTCTCTTTTTCATCCTTCTTCAATGAAGTCTGTTTGAGTATCTGTTTTACTATCAGTTTGAGTATTAGTTTTTAGGTATTAGTTTTACTGTCAGTATGTATCATTTTTTTATACCTTTTTGTTTATTTGTTTATGATTTTGGTTGTATAAAAAAATTATTATACTAGAATAAAATGACAATCTAAAACAAACATTTTTTATTGATTTTTTTTGCAGTGGTGACAATATGCTTATCATTCTTCTTATGTTAATGCTATAAATCCTATTCCTAATTTTGATAAGCCTATTGCTGGTGCTACTGTTGAGGATATTATTAAGCCACCTAAGAAGAAACGTGGTGCCGGTAGACCTTCTATCAAACACAAAGGAGGATTTGCATACTTTCAAAATAAGCAAGATAGATGTGGTATATGCAAGCAATTTGATCACAATAAGTGTTAAGAAGATATGATTTGTTTTTCATATTGTTATGAATTTGTTGAGATTTATACTTGGTTGTATGACTTTTTTATGGCAATTTTTTGTAATTGAACCTGGTTAAAAGAGTATATTGGTTTTAGCATATTTTTAATTTGACATTGATTTGGTGTTTATAGTTGAACTTGGTTATATAGTATCATTGTTGTTTTAGTTTCAGTTTTGTAGATAAAGCAATTTCAGTTTTAATATTTTTTTGTAGGTTATATAGTGTCATTTGTAGTTTCAGTTTCAGTATCAGTTTTGTAGTATAACCAATATCAGTTTTATTATTTATTTATTTGTAGGTTATATAGTATCACTTGTAGTTTCAGTATTAGTTTTGTAGTGTAACCAGTATCAGTTTTATTATTAATTTATTTATAGTTTATTAGTATCAGTTGTACTTTCAGTATTAGTTTTGTAGTATAACCAGTATCAGTTTTTTAATTTGCTTGTTTTCTTGATTAAGTCGGGTATTAGTTTTTTGTAATATGATTATATC
Source organism: Allium fistulosum (assembly GCA_030737815.1). Lineage (NCBI taxonomy): Eukaryota > Viridiplantae > Streptophyta > Magnoliopsida > Asparagales > Amaryllidaceae > Allium > Allium fistulosum. Next base: position 815,406,614 of record CM060904.1, read on the forward strand.
ATTTTGTAATGTTATTTTATAGTTTATTCGGTTAGCTTTTGCATCCCTAAGTACCTAATTAGGTTGTAGTATCATTTGATCATTTTGTATTGTCATTTGTAGTATTTTTTAGATGTGAAGTTGTGCTTCTAGGAAGCTTTTGCATCAATACGTACCCGATTAGGTTTGCATCCGGTTAGCTTTTGCACCAATACGTACCCTATTAGGTTTGACATCCGTTTAGCTTTTGCATCCATATGTACCCGATTAGGTTTGGCATCTGGTTAGCTTTTGCATTTGAAGGTATGCTCGGTTATATAATATATTTTGAGTATAGATTGGTTTTTATCTATACTCGATTAGGTATGACATTGGGTTAGCTTTTGCATTAATATATACCCGATTAGGTTTGGCATTTGATAGAGTTAGAGGTATACCCTAGAGGCAATTATGTAATTTGTTACATATATCTAACTTGGTAATCAATTTTGTTCGAAATAAAAGGTGTTTTTCTTCTATTATATACTTGTTATAATATGTTATATTAATTAATTAATTAATTTAATTAAAAGTATATTTAATAGAAAATCCATAAATGATACATTTTGTAATAGTAGTTAGAAAGTGATGTGACCGTGATTAATTTATAAAAATGAAAATAAATATACCGTTTTAAATGTTCCCGGTCAAGTTGCATCGAGACTGGATATCGATGTAACCGTTAAGACTAGAGTACGTAACGCTCTCCAAATGTTGGACAATGTAACACTCATGGTTGTTGAGGGAACCAAGGGGTTGCATACTGATAGTTATTGGATAAATATGGAATGACTCACTCAATAGTTTTCTTTTGGTTAATATAACTAAGGTCAAACAGAAAATATCGATGCCATAGATTTACACAGTTCTCTCCACTTGAGAATACTATGAATCTTCATTATGAAAGCTCGACTTTAAATATAGTCAAATCATAGCATGGCATTCCATCTAGTGACTATAGTTGGGTCAAGTGAAAGTATTGGAAGTGAAGCATTATTCAAGAGAGGATTCGTTTCCTTAGTTGTATGGGGTTAGTATCATGGTCAACTCAAGTCAACTCAAAGTCAAAGTCTCTGATCAGAGCATTTTTATTAATAATAATTGTTATTGTTAAACCAAAGACTTTGTGTTTGTACTATAGAGTTGAATACGGATGATATTGGAATTTCGACCATTACCAAATTCCATAAGTCCAAAGTTTTATAGTTTTGACGAAGAGAATTAGTGTAAATAAATGTCACAACCAGATAACGCTTAATAAAGTGAAATTAGATTTTATCGAAAATAATTAAGCAATAAATTTGGCCAAAATGTCACACCACCTGCTAAGTGGCTTGTGAACGTTAACATTCAAATATTCGATGTTAATCGCTGATCGAATTTACACCCGACAAGTCACGCAACCGGAATAATGAATTCTCTTCAGACCAAACGATTTAATTAGTTTATAATTATTATAAATTAATTAATATTTATGAAATATTAATTATAAAATTTTGAATATGATTTGAGGAATAAATTATATTATTGTAAATATTTATAATAGTTATAAATTTATCAATCGATATGCGAATTAAATTAGATTTAAATAATAATATTTATTTGAGATTAAAATGGGTTTAAAGCCCATAAAAGAGGTTGGAAATTTTGACCAAAGTGAGGGCAATATGAACTATAAGATGGTGCAACAAAGGCTTGGAGATAGAGGGCTAAGATGGAAGAAAATTGGTAAGAGGTGATGTAGGTTATTTGTATCAATTATAATTTTAGCAAATGTAAATAAATTTTCGGGTAATTATTTAATATTTTTAGTAATATTTAATCATTATACGAATTAAAAATTTATATAAAATAAATTATGTTTTGAAAATTAGATATTAAATTTTCTAAAATTAATTTATCATTATAGTAGAGAGGATTGTGCTGGGAAAACTAGAACTGATATGAAATCTGCATTCGAAGCAATCAGGGTCAGCCGACATCGTTTACGAAGGTCTTTGCTTACGAAGTTCCACTTGAGGATCGATTTTCTCACTTTCGGTAAGTCTTTCAATAGCTTCGACATCTAATATAGAGTATCCAAATGAGATTCTTTCCAGTGAGCACTTATGGTTAAAAAATTAGAATTTACAACATTTTTAATATTTTAAAAAAACCATTTTTTAGTTCGGCCAAAAGATTAATTAATAAAAAACAATAATTTGACCTAAAATAATCTCAAATTTTTTCGTAAGCTATAAATTATTATTTTGGATTTTTTTGAAATTTAAAATTCGAAATATATGTATAATATATTTTCTATCATTTATTTATTGTTGTTTAACTAATTAAATTATAATCTTTATATACTAATATAATAAAATTATAATTAAAATTGTACCTGCTGTATATTCGATCTAGAACAGTTTTTTGGAAAAGGAGTGTTTTTCAATTTTTTGATATATATATATATATATATTTTGAAAACAATAAATATATATAAACCATTTTGGATTATATTTATGTTTAAATAATATATATATATATATATAATTTTCTATACATATATATATATGTTACTTTAGTACATTTATAGAGATACATACATACATACATACATACATACATACATACATACATATATATATATATATTAGGGATAACTTACGGGTGCAATGGTCTCATAAGCATGTCACAAAAGAAGAAACATATGGAATATGCTACCACCTCAAAAAATCAGTTGGACATGGCGCAATATTTTCAAGTTGAGTGAAGAAAGTCTGCCTATTGTTCGGTATGTCATTTCTCCCAATACTAATGTTAGTTTTTGGGATGATCCGTGGTATAAAGAAGGTTGTATTTTTCGAAGACTAATTACTCATTTTGAATTAAATCAATCTAGAGTGCGTGAGCTAGCTCTTGTTAACTCTTACATTGCCAATGGTAGAGTCACCTTACCAACAAATTCAAATCAGAACTTATCTACACTATGGAACAACATTAAGGCAATGGAACTAAGATATACGATCAGTGAAAGGTTAACATGGGGACCAACTGAAACTAAATTCACTATTAATAAGACAACCTACATGTTTCTTTCAGGTAACTACGCTCAACCTAAATGCAAATGGCATGCAACTGTTTGGAGAAAGGAAAGTCCCGCAGTTGAGAATCTCATGTTTTGGAAGGTCATTAACAATGCACTATTTACACGTGTGAAGTTAGTTAGCAGAGGGATGAACATGACAGTCAGATGCTCCTACTGTAATGAGCAACGAGAAATGATTAAACACCTTTATTTTGATTGCCGAGTTACTAAATTGATGTGGCATAAAGTTAAAAATGTCTTGGGGATCCAGAATGTTGGGATGAACATGCTTGATGAATGGGAGATAATGCTTAGGGTTACTGCATTGAAGAATACTCGCTCCAAAATATATGGGATTCTATTTAAATTTTTTTTACGTCATGTTTGGTTAGAAAGGATTACCAGAGTTTTCAATATTGCAAAGAGGAAAACTGAGAGGATGTTAGCTGATCTCATTATTCATGAAGTTAGGAAAATCATAGATGATGCTAGTCTACCATTCGACCCTGGTAAAGATGAATTGGTCTACTGATGTGGCTGCAAATCAAATGTTTCTATGTTTTCTTTGTCTCCTTTTAATTTTCGTTCCTTCCCTGTATGTTGATCCGCTTTCCTTACCTTCTTGTTATGTTGTTGCCTTATGTTGTTATTTTCTTTTTTTCCCAAGTGGATCAATAAAATGGTAGAGGACCATTTAACCCCGTCGGCCTTTCCAAAAAAAAATGAACCTATATCTTATATATATATTGTTTAACACTATAAACTTTACATATAAATATATCTATAGTATTTTCTCATAATATACATACACACATAGATACACACATACAGACACTCTTGGTTTTATATATAATAATTATAAATATATACACATATTTAGACAATATACAATACATATAGGATGAGCTAACATGCCAGTTGCAATGTAAATCCAACATCTATGTACGGGCATGTTATACCTCTCATGGAATATCATGTTACACATGCACACACATACATACACACATACACATATGTATATGATACATTTGTGTATTTATATACAAATTGAAAATAAATTAAGTAAATTTCTATCAATAATTTATAGATTTAAATAAAATATATGATTTTATTTAAATTAAATTTAGAAATGTTATAAATAAATTAGACTTCATAGGCCTAATAAAGATCCTATAGGGTAAATTTTTTTAAATTTCACCCATACTTTCCACTTTGGGTTGGTCCAGTTCCAACGATGGTATTAGAGCACGATTGCATATACGGTCTAAATTAGTCATATCAAGATTAACTATTAAGCTTATGACAAAAAAGTTATCCCAAATACAAAAGGATCAAAATTGAATTGGGCCTTAGGATAATTTTCAAAATTGTTTGTAAATTAAAAAATAAGATTTTAAATTTAATAATTAAATTTAAAATAATATATACAAATATTATAAATGTTATAATATAATAAAAAATTTCAAAATGTTTAAAAACAAATATTAATTTTAAAATTTTAAAATTTATTAACAATATTAATAAAATTAATTAAATAAGTTAATAAATGAATGTATGTATTATATATATTATGATATGTAACGACCCAGAATTTTGAACAAATTAAATTGAAAATATTTAATTAATTTTAAATATTCGAACGATAATTTAATTTGAATCCCCGATATAATTTTGAAATCTGCGATTAAACTTTAAAATTTAATCGATTGAAAGTTGAATAAGAATTTAAATCTTCAATTTACAGTTGAAGAAAAATATTTCGAAAGTTTCTAAAATTCGTATTTATAATACTGAAGATAACAGGAGCTTCAGAATTGAATTTTAAACTGTTCTGTTCAGTTTTGAAATTATATCGTTCAAATCGAATTTAAAAATAGCCGTCCGAGGCGCAGTCTCGGAATTCGACGAAACCAGTTCCATTGGGTCCGGAATATTGTATTATTGCCGGGTTTCAAATTTCGTATTTATCAGAGTTGTTTTGTGACCGTATGGTTACAAAACGCGTTGAAGTTTTTAAATCGAATTTGATTTTTTATTTAAATTTTTAATATAGTCAACAGCAGCATGTACTCCTCCTTAAATCATGCCTAAGATAACGCCGAGCATCACGAACAAAATCGTACAAGCAGACCTCCTCTCTGCAAAGTCGCGTACTTCTTGTTCCCCCTCGTCCTTAAATCATCTCTGCCTCCTCTCGTTCAAATGAAAAAAAAATCAAACGAAACAAAATAAAATGGCTGCTCCCTCCCTCTCTCGTTCTAATTGAAATCCCCTACGCTCCTCCTCCCTCTGTTAAATCCGTGACTTCTCTCGCTCAAACAAAATCGAAGATTTTTTTTTTATAACCGCTCGTTTTCCCCTCTGCATTCAAAGAAATGAACACACGAAATCCCCCTTCATCATTTCGCGTTCGAGATTTTCGAACGGAGGCGGCCACGAACGCAATAGGGAAGGTGACGACTTGGGAATTGTCTGAAGGTGGAGGCACGTTGTCCGATGGGGTCGCAAGTGGTTTGTCGGCAGTGCGTGCGCTCGCGCACGCGAGGAGAAGGTGGAGCTGGAAGGCAATGTAGTTCGTGGTGGCGCGTTGAATTAGGTCGAGCTCGGCAGCGGCCTTCCAGGGATAGGCGATGGAGGCCTCGTTCTCGAGGCAGTGGCAACTGGAGATGGCAGTCGAAGTTAGGGGAAATGTCAGAGAGAGAGGAGGCGCTGGGGTATGGAGATGCTGGCGATTGCCTGAGGCTCGCGTACGAGAGCTCGAACACGCGTTTGATTTTGGGGATTTGCAGTGTGATGGCGTGCTCGTGAATGGGCTGGCACGATGATGTTGAGGTTGGTCGAGATATATCTGGCCATTGATGAGGTTTGCTTGTATTTATTTTTCTTTTAACTTATTAAAACCTAAGTCTGAATTACTTAATTTAATTTCAGAGAGAAGAAAAAAAATATATGTTAAAAACAGTATGGTATTTTACTTTATCTTATTAAACTATATTTATGTTTATAAATTTGAGAAGGCAGCAATTTTAAAATACTTTGAATTGTAAAGTTATATAAAGATAGTTCTGTTTCAGTTAAGAAAATATATTTAGTTTAAAGGAAATGTATATACAGGAAATAATGTGTTATAGGAAATTATTAGTTTAAAGATGTTAAATTAAATTATAGTCTAAAACAAAATCTTAGTTAAATGAATGTATTTCGAAGGGAAATCCTATCTTGTTTATATAAAAAGGAATATAATGTTAAATTTATTTGTTAAGTTGTATAAACAACAATTTACGATAATTAGTTTGTTTTACCTATTTTAGTTACTAAAAAGAAAATTTTTAGTTAATTAAATTTATTAAAGGAAAGCGGGGTAAAATAAAATCATTGTATAATTAAAACTTATCAAGTTAGAAATTGAGTAGTTCGATTTAATTCAAATATTAATAAATGGTATAATTATTTATACAAGGTAAAAATGAAGAAAACAACTCTGGAATCGAAATGGATTGCAAAATAAAAAGCTAAGGTGAGATTTTTCTCACTCAAAATATATTTTGTATTGTAGTTATTTATTGACTGATATGATTGCTATTGGATGTGTGATATTAGATATTATAGGATATATCTATATATAGCAATATATACATATTGGCATATGTATATATTGGATTGATTGATTTCCCACCTCGTATAGCGGATGAGACCCTATTGCGCCGTTAGTAAGCGGATGATTTTTATAAAACCCATATACCGCGATATTCCACTTCGAAGTGGAATTGGTATTGTGCTAACGTCTGTGGATGCAGGGAAACAGGTTGGAGGGATCCAACTGGATTCCTCACCAGTATTTATTTATTTACAGATATTGATATATACTCTGTTATCATATGATGATATATGATGTTTGATGTTGTGATGGACTAATTGGTGCGTTGCATCATCGGATTCAGTTTTTTGAAGTTTAAAAATAATGACTTCTACTTTAAAAGGATTTTAAAGTGATTTTTGAAAGTAGACGTTTTATTGAATTTTTGAATTGATTTATTTCAAATAAATAAACGTCTAAAATTTTAAAGTTATAAAAGTTAAGATTTTTGGTGAAATTTAACCAAAGTGTGATTTTTGAAATAAATAGTTGATTTATTTATAAAATGGTTTAAGTTGGGAATTTTAAATAACTATAAACGATTTGTATAAAAAGATTTATAAAATTGATATTTTATAAATCAAAATATTGGACTTATAAAACGAATTTTTATAATTGTTAAAAAGAAATATAAATGGATTTCATAAGTGAATGAAATTAATAGATTGATAACGTGAAGTTATAAAGTGAATAGATGTTGTAGAATAAAAGACTTATAAGTAATTTACTTATAAATTAGATTTTTGCACTTAGATGGGATATAAATAGAAATTGCTAAATGAAATGATTTCATAAGTCGAAATTGTTATAAAGTATAAAAGTGATTTATAATCATTGTTTTATAAATCCGAAATCACTTATTTTGATAAGTGAATTATAGAAGTCAATAAAAAGGAATCTATAAATCAAAGTTGTTATGGGATATAAAAAGGTGAATTTATAAACGTTGTTTTATAAATTCGAAAATCAATTGAATTTGATAAATTAAATATAGAAGGTTATTAAAGAAGATATATTCGCGATTTTTGATAGCTAATTTTTATTGAAATAAAATGTGTAGAAAAGATTGAAATTGGGTTAAGTGAATTATATTCACGATTTTGGACAGTGAATATATTATTGAATAAAATGGATTCATTTTTGAAGAAGTGACATTAAAAATGAAGTAAACATTTTAAAGATGTTTTTAAAATGTGGGAAATATCAAAACCATAGATTTCAACATTTTATTGTTGAAATAGACGTTTTCAAAAAATAAGGAAATGGTGGACTATAACACTGTTGTTATAGTAAATGATTTCCGAAAGGAAATGTTTTTAATGTAGTATTGGGATTTATATATCTATCTAAATCCGAATCCCTATACTAGTGATTTTGAGTCGTCGTAACGATGTTTTACGTAATATTCGTTTTGACTCAAATAAATGTGTTATAGTAAGTGATTTCCTTAAAGAATGAAATTATACTTAATTTTGATTTAAGTATATCGAATATTTTCAAATGTTGATAATAAAAGATTTGTGAAACACTTATTATTAAATAAGTATGGAATGTTTTCCAAAATGAAATGAAACGTTTTGAGATTTTATCTTCTTAAAGATAAATCGAAAATGAATATTTGAAAACGATTGAAAATCGAATATTAGTAGATATTCGAAAAATGTAAATTCAATATGGAATTTATAAAGGAAATGGAAACTGTTTGGAAAAATAAATATTGATTTATTTTTGAAGTGGAAATTTTATATCTAGTAAAGATATTTTTGAAGATGAAAAAATTTGGAAAATTATTTGGAATCTGATGATGTTGCGCATCTTTATTGATAGTTAAATAACCGACTATCAATAATTACCTTGAATGGTATTTGTTGTGAATTGGATGAATTTGAATGCCACACTTATTTTTGAATATTTCGCTCACTATTCGGGTTAGCCGGGAAAGGACCATGGGGTCGTATAACCCATTCCGAATATGTGATACGTCGTTATGAATTGCATTCGAAGACCGGTGTTGAAGACCGGATATTTTTGAAAACGGAAGGATTACCGTCGAGTTACTCTACATCGGCTGATCTCCGGTTTAGAGGTTTTTATCACCCTTAGTGACGGGAAGTCCGGACGTGATTAGAAATTTATCCGGATATGCAAGGGCTTCGTGAGAAGTGCCTTCGGTTCTGTTCGATCCCGGAACAGACTTGTATGGATTGTGTGTCTGACGTTACAATTTGAGATATAAAGCTGATTTCTTTCAAATACATTTCTGTTGGTGGCGGAGAATTTATTCTCTTAGCTTAACACCCTTCTCTGAGACGTACGAGCTCAGAGGTTATGTAGTTGAAATTCATCAGCGATATATCCCAATTTGGTAACGTGGCATACTGAGTGTTGCTGTGAAATGATCAGTGTTTGATCATTTGTGATATGATCATTTGTTTGATCTTATATCTTTGTGATCATAGGTTGATCATTTTGTTTGACCCGAAGCATGGCTTTGTAGAAAGCATGGCTTTGTGGACGAGACTTCAACGAGCCTCACACCCCGGAAATGGTCAAAACAGGAAGGATGCAGCAAGGTTCTAGGGAGTAGCGCCCCTTAGTGTATGTCATTCCTTCTGGATAGAGGTGGTATCATGGTATGGAGCCCAGATATTTAACCTATGTGGTTGCTGCATTTTTACTATGTGGTTTGTTGGAAATCGGGGATCCTCGGGAAGATCGGTTACCATCGGGGGATGGCATACGCATGTCAGTAGTTACCTATTTTTGCAGAGGTAACCCGGCCTTGTGTTGGCAGAGATCTAACCGTAATGTTAGGTTATTTCTCGGGTCGTCTATTCCAGGGACGTACCCATCGTGGAAAAGGAAGTTCCTTAGCCTGACCATTTGTTGGAAATCCAAAGAAACAATATGTAACGACCCGCCTTTTTGACCGTTCAAGTCGACAATAAGACACACATGCCGATTCTAAACCATTCAAAAGGGCGGATGGTTAATGGGGTTAAATAAGAAAAGAAAAGAAAGAATTGAAACAAACTCAGAATCTCGCAGCGGAAGGAACAAGATATAATAATAAAATAACAGTTCATGAAGCTGTTAAATAAATAAATTTGATTATTATTATACATCATAAATCAGAGTTACATACATATCAGAGATAATAAAACAATGCAGCGGAAAAATAATATGGTAGTAGAATATAAATGATGTAATACCAAACTCCGTCTTCGTCCTCCAAAATAGATCTTCAACCTTATCTGAAATGCTCAGGCTGACCCGAGCGTAATGAAAAGACAAAACACTCGAGTCAGGACTAAAATATCTCATGTAAGTCAAATCGGATAAGAAAATATGAGTGTGACGGCGTCAGAGATGTTTACGGGTTTTGACATCTCCTATCCAGTGTCAACGTGAGTGCAATAACTTAAGAGATGTTACGGGATTTTCCATCTCTCAAGGATCCGTTAAACTATCTACTATGTAGTACAATACGCTATTATAATATGTCTACACTAAAGTAAAAGTATTAAAATAGCGTTAAGCCATGGCCCATTCCACCCTTAACACAGTTTATATTCCCAAGAGCATATACAAGACCGTAGTTTCCCCAAAACCGGAAGTCACCAGAGGGCAATCCATATACTCAAGGTACAAACCAAAACGTAGTGGTCGCGAATAGGATAATCAGTATGACAAGGTACATGAGGCAATACCAACTAGGATACTAGTAGTTGCGTGATCCGGACTGATGTTGGGCATAGCAGCTACTACCCCAACACCGCGAAACAACACTCCCAAATCGCGGGGTGCACCCAAATCGAATCACAAAAGTAATAGACATGGTATCGAAGGAGTGTGTCCGCTAGAGATGGCGATCCTCAATGGCCCGGCGCGGCTCCTGTTTTAGTCATGTCAGGGGTCATCCAAAATCGTTCTCTTTCTTCAAATCAACACGTTCACCAAAACCATCCACTTCGTTCTGGATCAACACTCCACGAATATAGTTATTAAAGTGGTTTTCGGTATCGACAGAGAGTATGTCCATATCCGATCCCGGTCTCTTTAATAACTACGTTATATTTTTCACACCGGTTGGATCTTTTACATTTCAAATCGATTCATAATTGATATCAAAATATCATATTCACTTCAAAATCAAATCCATTTCAAAATCATCATATCTACTCAAATATACGATTTCATTTCAAAATCATTTTTTCGCCTCAATATCTCATTTCGATTTCAAAATCAATTTTCGCCTCAATATCTCATTTCGATTTCAAAATCATTTTTCGCCTCAAAATCTCATTTCGATTTCAAAATCAATTTTCGCCTCAAAATCTCATTTCGATTTCAAAATCATTTTTCGCCTCAAAATCTCACAAAACGATTCACATAAACTCGAATTCCAAAATTTAAAATTTAATCAAATTTCAAATCATCAATTTCAACTCGATTCAGCTTCTCAATAAACCATTTCAAATTATCAATTTCAAATACATATTTGAACCACAAAATAAGCCATTTCAGTTTCAATATATTTCGAAACTTTAAATACTTCACATTTCAAAACAGCTCATATATTTATATAAGAATATAAGATTCGCTTTAAAACAATTTCGTATTCAAATTAGAATATACTTCAAATTAAACATCCGTATTAAGTAGTTTACTTAATTTCTGGAGCAATTCCAATTCAATAAACTTAGATTCACATTCGGATTTCAAGAATTCATTTAAGTATTACATTCCAAATCAATTTCAGTTCAAATCACATTCAAATCAATTTTATCTTCAAATTTAATTCAATAGTTTCAATTTAGTCCAATTCACAAATTTCTTTGAATTTCAATTAAATTCCAAATTAATTAAATCTCGATTTCAAATCAATTTTCAATTCCAAACTCAAACTTGAAATATCATTTCATATAAATTTTCTTAGAAATATTCATAGTTCGATTAAAAGTCCAATCTTTTAAAACAAATCAACTTTCGAAAATTTACGTCGTATTTCAATCTTTTTTTTTTCATAAAAAAAAAAATCTAAACTTCGAATAATTAAACAATTTCATTTACTAAGTTTAAATTCCAACATCTCGAGCTTCAATTCAAATTAATTCAATTTCCATAAATTGGATTTTTATTCCTAAAATCAATTCATTTAAATAATTTCAAAACAACTTTTAAAATCATTTAATTTAACCAACCCGGTGTCCGTATATAATTTTCTAACCTACGGCCAAGTGATTATTTATTTCAATTAAATGTCAGGGATGAATATATATCACATAAACCAATCACAGTGTCATGTGTATGTATAACAGGATACATAAAAGCAAATAAACATCCAAACATTTAAATATCAACCAATAGCATCCATCGAAATAAATCATCCAATAGACAATACAATTCATGGCAATTTCATAATTATCAATGTCAGGTAATTTAATCGCAATTAAATTTTAATTTCAATTTGACTGTCAATTTAATTTTCAACGGTGAATTCAAATGACAAACTATATGACAATTAAATTTTTATCAAACAATGACAAATAAAATTCATATCACTTCACAATATCAAATTTAACTACCATAAATTATTTTAGTCAATTGTGAGCGTATAAACACTCACCTTGAATTTCTGTTGTTGCCGAGACGTTCCGGTTTGGAACTAAAACTGGACGACGCCCAATTTTAGCCCAAATTTCCACCGTCTCCAAATCCATCCAAACCAGTTTCATTTCGAAGCTCTCGTCATTACGATCGCAACGCAAAAAGTTTCGTTCCAATCGGACCTCGTATGAAAAAGTTATGCTATTTTAAAGTTTGTACGAATTATATAATATAATAATTCAATCTCTATTTTTACTTTCTAACCCTAAAAGCAAATCTGGCCATCCATCCCTCTTGCTTCAGATCTGGCCGCTCCTTTGCTTCATCTTCCCCAGGTCAAAGAACGTGACCAACAACCCATAGCCGCCTTTATTCCATGAATTTTCACGACCAAACCGAGCAACTTGAAGACGATCAGGTTACACCACTTCGAAGCCACCGCCTTACTCCACCTTCACCTGGAATAGCTTGAAGCTCGGCCTCCTCCTCTGCCTCGAATTGCGTGAAAAACGCAGCCCCTTCATGCTCGATTTCCCGTTGACTCGAAGCTCCGTTTTCGATCATCTCCGTATGGATTTGAAGCTCTCATCGAGCTCTACAACTTTCGTGTTGGAAGTTTTCTCTAATTATCGACGGATTTTGAGTAATTGAGGGGAGAAGATTCGTGCATTTCTGGCCATTGAAGTATAAGTGGCGGCTGGCTTGAAACCCTAGCCTTTTTTGCAGATTGTGAAATGGAGGGCCTTTTATAGAAAATTGCAAAACACTATTCACCCGAAATTTTCCGAACTCCAAACGAAGCATGCCGGCTGGCGTTTCTAAGGTTTACCCCATGTTCCGAACACAATGGAACATGTTTCGGAAGCTAATTCGATCGTATGTGTGAGTTATGGCAATAAACGATCGATTTAAAATTAAATCGGTAAATCAAATTTCTGTGCGTTTGGGCTCGCCCCGGACAAACGGTAAATCCGATTGACACGAAATTTGAAACCTTACAATAATATGACATTACGGATCTGATGAAATTGGTTTCGTCGAAATCCGAGACTTTTTGAAAAATGACTATTTTCTCTCGCCGAATTAATATTAAAACGATTTCGATGCGTTTCGAGCTGCCACGGTCAAACGATAACTCCGATTTCTACGAAAATTGAAATCCGACAATAACAAACTATTACGGATCCAATGGAACTAGTTTCGTTCAATTCTGAGACTGTTCGAAAAATGACTATTTTCCAGTCGATAATTAAATATTAAAATATTCAATTTTCACAAATTAACTTTAAATTCAATTTTAAAAGTTCTATAACATTACTATAACTCCAATATGATAAGATAAAATTTTACAAATCATTTTCAATCATATTCAGCTCGATTTACAATTATTTCTGAAATTTAACTTATTAAACTATTGATTTAATTGTCTAATTAAATCCAATATTCGAAAAATAATTTATTCGACTGTTTAATTTCAATTTAAAATTCCCAATTTTAAATTATTAACTTTTAAATCAAATTTCAATTGTTCACAAATTCCATTTTTAATTTCACAGTAATTAACAATCTATTACAATGCAGTTTTCCATTATAAATCCAATATAAAAGATTATAGTAGATTCAGCGTTCAATTTTATTGTAATTCAAATTCAAGTTATTTAATTCCAAATGAATTCTTTTATTTCGATTTACACTTTCATTATTAAATCTATCATTTTATTTACTCTTTGTTTACAATCATAACCAATTTGGTTTACAATCAAATTCAATCCATTATTTACATTCACTACAAGTTAACATCCATATTTAATTTACAAATAAGTTATTTCAGAATTCAGTTTTGTATTTTAACTTGTAATTCACTTTTAACAACACAAAATTTTATTTCCTTCGGATTTTTATCAAAATTTTCATTTTAATTCGTATTTTTAAAGTGTTAAAAATACGGGTCGTTACATTCTCCCCCACTTAAAACTTTTCGTCCTCGAAAAGGAACGGAGAAGGGGAACCATCATTTAGATATAATTCATTCAAAATATTCGACTTATTTGCAAAATTTAGTTATAGGATTTTTTTTTTTTCAAAATTTTCTAACTCCCGGATTTTTGAAAAATTTCGGCAGCACCTCCTTTGCGCGGCTAGGACCGAAAAATTTCACATGGTAATAATTGCATGATATACATCTCATTACAAGAATGAGGCATCCCAAAACATGGGGAACACAATAATATACCACAACATAAACGTAATCCGAGAACATACCTTTTATTTAGCGTTTATTAGCATTTTAACTTACATTTTACATTTAGCGCGGAAGCGAGCTCCACAAGCGAAGCGCAACCCCTTTGCTACCTACTAAAATGCTCAATAACCAAGTTAGAACCATGCATATAAAGATAGATCGATATACTTAGCATAAACAACATACATATAACATGTTTTTCTTCAAACTGAAATTTTTTAAATTCAGGTCAGCGAACAAATCCCAGTTTTTGGTCACCTAAACGGTAAAATTTTAAAATGGAATCTAAATAAAAGTTGTTGCATTCGTTTCAGGCTTTCCGGAATGTCCAAAATCATCAAATTCGGACCATCCGTTCAAAAGTTACGGCTATTTTTCTAAATGGATACGCCTCAGCCTGGGCAATGAATTGCGCAGGTCAGCGATGTTTACTTACGTTTTCGACCCTCTAAATGACAGAATAACACAAAACATTTAACACAAAAGTTTTAGCTTAAGTTCTAAGCTTTCCAGAAAAGGCAAGATCATCAAAATCCGATAAACCAGTAAAAAGTTATGGCGAGAATACTAAGGTGCTTCAGATTTTCTACCTCGCACAGGCCAGCGACTAATATTGGTGTTTTAAGCCTAGTGGATGAAGGTATTTATCAAAACATTCTAAACAAAAGATGTAGCACAGTTTCTAGGCTTTCCGAAAAGTCCAAGATCGTCAAATTCCGTTCAACCATTTAAAAGTTATGGTACTTTTAGTTTCAGCACATACCGGACAATTTGAGATTTCCACATTTGTTTGTTATTACAAATACAAACTATCCAATTTAAAGTTTCCGGAAAATCAAGCATTAACACAAAGTTGTTAATTTCTTTTATATTTTTATGAAATAAGTTTACATTAAATTTGTTTTCCGGTTTATTCACTTTATTACATCCACATTTAACTCAAGACAATTTTCTTCAAATTAAATTGATTACAATTATATTCAACATCACCTTACTTCAAATTGAATTTAATTATTTAAATTTATATTCCATTTATTCAATTTATTAACAAAATGAATCATACTTAATCAATTAACATCCATTTAGCAACCAATGCATATCAAACATTAACCTCCATCCAAATCTATAATAAATCAATTATACATTTCCAAGTAAAAAATTTAATTTCATACACTTCCAAGTTTATTGACATTTAGTTTTATTCAAATTTAATTAGTTTCCATTTACTAATTTTATATTTAATTAATTTTAAATTTAATTCATTTTACAACTTAAATTTCCTTTATATTTACAACCATCAATAGATCTTCACATTTTTATTATTTGCAATCACACTTGTATATTATTCATTTACTTATCCTTATTAGCATTTTAAACTTTTTAAGTATTTGGTAAGTTATAGCTATGCAAATAGAATGTAGTTAAACAATATACAACTTCTTTTCGTTCAATTTGAGTGTTATACCTATTAAATAAATTTCCAATTTATTATTTTCCAAATTAAGGGTTACTACTACAATTTTAAATTAATTTTTTTTTTTTTTTTTTTTACACTTAAATTCAATTTCACCTTTTTCCATTCATAAGTTTCAAACAATTCAAGATTTACTTTAGTTTAATAATTAAAATCATTCCTTATTTGAGAACTTAAGAATTTCAACTCCGGATTCGATTTAAACCATTTTTTTTTTATAAAAATATAAATATATATATACTAATATCTTTATATCTCAAATCATACTTTTTAGAAGAATTTTAATCAGCATTGAAATATATATATACATATACCTATTTTCATTTCATACTTTAGAAATTTACAATTTTTAATCAAAACAGGGTTTAGAAAAACTATTAAGTGATCTCCCCCACTTAGACTCTCGGAAATAAACGTCGATGATGCGTGCACTCATCACCGAAATCATTCTCTAGTGTCAAGAGGGGAGTATAACACTTACTTCATTTGAAAATCCTTTGAAAACCATTTCTAATCGAATATACTATCATATAATACTTGTATTATACATTTCAAATTTTTGTTAATAAATTTTCAAAACACCGGAATTTAAATTCTCCATCTTAATTTAAATTCATTTTTATTTTATTTGATTTACCATTTATATTCATTGTCAATCATATTTACAAGTTTCATTTCTTAAAATCATCCATTAGTCAATAGTTAGAAATATTGACTAATCAACAATAAACGATGATTATCTAATATTATCATCTCCTAACAACCAATACAATCAAAATTTATAAATTTTCAAGATAATTCTTTTATATATAAAATATAATCTAAAACAATATTATGTCAATCTGTCCTATTCGAGTGTTTAGAAATTCCTATCGATGCCTTGGCGTCCCAAGTACCAACCAGAATTCATAAATACTCAACGGAACAAATTAACACAATATAAAATCATTTTTATATCAAAATTACAAATACGCTCTCTCATATACACTCAACTCATTCATATAGTTTACCTCTATTTCAATGAGTTATTCCCCACTAGAGCCAAGGTAATCTAAACCAAAGCTCTGATACCAACTGTAACGACCCGCCTTTTTGACCGTTCAAGTCGACAATAAGACACACATGCCGATTCTAAACCATTCAAAAGGGCGGATGGTTAATGGGGTTAAATAAGAAAAGAAAAGAAAGAATTGAAACAAACTCAGAATCTCGCAGCGGAAGGAACAAGATATAATAATAAAATAACAGTTCATGAAGCTGTTAAATAAATAAATTTGATTATTATTATACATCATAAATCAGAGTTACATACATATCAGAGATAATAAAACAATGCAGCGGAAAAATAATATGGTAGTAGAATATAAATGATGTAATACCAAACTCCGTCTTCGTCCTCCAAAATAGATCTTCAACCTTATCTGAAATGCTCAGGCTGACCCGAGCGTAATGAAAAGACAAAACACTCGAGTCAGGACTAAAATATCTCATGTAAGTCAAATCGGATAAGAAAATATGAGTGTGACGGCGTCAGAGATGTTTACGGGTTTTGACATCTCCTATCCAGTGTCAACGTGAGTGCAATAACTTAAGAGATGTTACGGGATTTTCCATCTCTCAAGGATCCGTTAAACTATCTACTATGTAGTACAATACGCTATTATAATATGTCTACACTAAAGTAAAAGTATTAAAATAGCGTTAAGCCATGGCCCATTCCACCCTTAACACAGTTTATATTCCCAAGAGCATATACAAGACCGTAGTTTCCCCAAAACCGGAAGTCACCAGAGGGCAATCCATATACTCAAGGTACAAACCAAAACGTAGTGGTCGCGAATAGGATAATCAGTATGACAAGGTACATGAGGCAATACCAACTAGGATACTAGTAGTTGCGTGATCCGGACTGATGTTGGGCATAGCAGCTACTACCCCAACACCGCGAAACAACACTCCCAAATCGCGGGGTGCACCCAAATCGAATCACAAAAGTAATAGACATGGTATCGAAGGAGTGTGTCCGCTAGAGATGGCGATCCTCAATGGCCCGGCGCGGCTCCTGTTTTAGTCATGTCAGGGGTCATCCAAAATCGTTCTCTTTCTTCAAATCAACACGTTCACCAAAACCATCCACTTCGTTCTGGATCAACACTCCACGAATATAGTTATTAAAGTGGTTTTCGGTATCGACAGAGAGTATGTCCATATCCGATCCCGGTCTCTTTAATAACTACGTTATATTTTTCACACCGGTTGGATCTTTTACATTTCAAATCGATTCATAATTGATATCAAAATATCATATTCACTTCAAAATCAAATCCATTTCAAAATCATCATATCTACTCAAATATACAATTTCATTTCAAAATCATTTTTTCGCCTCAATATCTCATTTCGATTTCAAAATCAATTTTCGCCTCAATATCTCATTTCGATTTCAAAATCATTTTTCGCCTCAAAATCTCATTTCGATTTCAAAATCAATTTTCGCCTCAAAATCTCATTTCGATTTCAAAATCATTTTTCGCCTCAAAATCTCACAAAACGATTCACATAAACTCGAATTCCAAAATTTAAAATTTAATCAAATTTCAAATCATCAATTTCAACTCGATTCAGCTTCTCAATAAACCATTTCAAATTATCAATTTCAAATACATATTTGAACCACAAAATAAGCCATTTCAGTTTCAATATATTTCGAAACTTTAAATACTTCACATTTCAAAACAGCTCATATATTTATATAAGAATATAAGATTCGCTTTAAAACAATTTCGTATTCAAATTAGAATATACTTCAAATTAAACATCCGTATTAAGTAGTTTACTTAATTTCTGGAGCAATTCCAATTCAATAAACTTAGATTCACATTCGGATTTCAAGAATTCATTTAAGTATTACATTCCAAATCAATTTCAGTTCAAATCACATTCAAATCAATTTTATCTTCAAATTTAATTCAATAGTTTCAATTTAGTCCAATTCACAAATTTCTTTGAATTTCAATTAAATTCCAAATTAATTAAATCTCGATTTCAAATCAATTTTCAATTCCAAACTCAAACTTGAAATATCATTTCATATAAATTTTCTTAGAAATATTCATAGTTCGATTAAAAGTCCAATCTTTTAAAACAAATCAACTTTCGAAAATTTACGTCGTATTTCAATCTTTTTTTTTTTTCATAAAAAAAAAAATCTAAACTTCGAATAATTAAACAATTTCATTTACTAAGTTTAAATTCCAACATCTCGAGCTTCAATTCAAATTAATTCAATTTCCATAAATTGGATTTTTATTCCTAAAATCAATTCATTTAAATAATTTCAAAACAACTTTTAAAATCATTTAATTTAACCAACCCGGTGTCCGTATATAATTTTCTAACCTACGGCCAAGTGATTATTTATTTCAATTAAATGTCAGGGATGAATATATATCACATAAACCAATCACAGTGTCATGTGTATGTATAACAGGATACATAAAAGCAAATAAACATCCAAACATTTAAATATCAACCAATAGCATCCATCGAAATAAATCATCCAATAGACAATACAATTCATGGCAATTTCATAATTATCAATGTCAGGTAATTTAATCGCAATTAAATTTTAATTTCAATTTGACTGTCAATTTAATTTTCAACGGTGAATTCAAATGACAAACTATATGACAATTAAATTTTTATCAAACAATGACAAATAAAATTCATATCACTTCACAATATCAAATTTAACTACCATAAATTATTTTAGTCAATTGTGAGCGTATAAACACTCACCTTGAATTTCTGTTGTTGCCGAGACGTTCCGGTTTGGAACTAAAACTGGACGACGCCCAATTTTAGCCCAAATTTCCACCGTCTCCAAATCCATCCAAACCAGTTTCATTTCGAAGCTCTCGTCATTACGATCGCAACGCAAAAAGTTTCGTTCCAATCGGACCTCGTATGAAAAAGTTATGCTATTTTAAAGTTTGTACGAATTATATAATATAATAATTCAATCTCTATTTTTACTTTCTAACCCTAAAAGCAAATCTGGCCATCCATCCCTCTTGCTTCAGATCTGGCCGCTCCTTTGCTTCATCTTCCCCAGGTCAAAGAACGTGACCAACAACCCATAGCCGCCTTTATTCCATGAATTTTCACGACCAAACCGAGCAACTTGAAGACGATCAGGTTACACCACTTCGAAGCCACCGCCTTACTCCACCTTCACCTGGAATAGCTTGAAGCTCGGCCTCCTCCTCTGCCTCGAATTGCGTGAAAAACGCAGCCCCTTCATGCTCGATTTCCCGTTGACTCGAAGCTCCGTTTTCGATCATCTCCGTATGGATTTGAAGCTCTCATCGAGCTCTACAACTTTCGTGTTGGAAGTTTTCTCTAATTATCGACGGATTTTGAGTAATTGAGGGGAGAAGATTCGTGCATTTCTGGCCATTGAAGTATAAGTGGCGGCTGGCTTGAAACCCTAGCCTTTTTTGCAGATTGTGAAATGGAGGGCCTTTTATAGAAAATTGCAAAACACTATTCACCCGAAATTTTCCGAACTCCAAACGAAGCGTGCCGGCTGGCGTTTCTAAGGTTTACCCCACGTTCCGAACACAATGGAACATGTTTCGGAAGCTAATTCGATCGTATGTGTGAGCTATGGCAATAAACGATCGATTTAAAATTAAATCGGTAAATCAAATTTCTGTGCGTTTGGGCTCGCCCCGGACAAACGGTAAATCCGATTGACACGAAATTTGAAACCTTACAATAATATGACATTACGGATCTGATGAAATTGGTTTCGTCGAAATCCGAGACTTTTTGAAAAATGACTATTTTCTCTCGCCGAATTAATATTAAAACGATTTCGATGCGTTTCGAGCTGCCACGGTCAAACGATAACTCCGATTTCTACGAAAATTGAAATCCGACAATAACAAACTATTACGGATCCAATGGAACTAGTTTCGTTCAATTCTGAGACTGTTCGAAAAATGACTATTTTCCAGTCGATAATTAAATATTAAAATATTCAATTTTCACAAATTAACTTTAAATTCAATTTTAAAAGTTCTATAACATTACTATAACTCCAATATGATAAGATAAAATTTTACAAATCATTTTCAATCATATTCAGCTCGATTTACAATTATTTCTGAAATTTAACTTATTAAACTATTGATTTAATTGTCTAATTAAATCCAATATTCGAAAAATAATTTATTCGACTGTTTAATTTCAATTTAAAATTCCCAATTTTAAATTATTAACTTTTAAATCAAATTTCAATTGTTCACAAATTCCATTTTTAATTTCACAGTAATTAACAATCTATTACAATGCAGTTTTCCATTATAAATCCAATATAAAAGATTATAGTAGATTCAGCGTTCAATTTTATTGTAATTCAAATTCAAGTTATTTAATTCCAAATGAATTCTTTTATTTCGATTTACACTTTCATTATTAAATCTATCATTTTATTTACTCTTTGTTTACAATCATAACCAATTTGGTTTACAATCAAATTCAATCCATTATTTACATTCACTACAAGTTAACATCCATATTTAATTTACAAATAAGTTATTTCAGAATTCAGTTTTGTATTTTAACTTGTAATTCACTTTTAACAACACAAAATTTTATTTCCTTCGGATTTTTATCAAAATTTTCATTTTAATTCGTATTTTTAAAGTGTTAAAAATACGGGTCGTTACACAATACGAGCCTTTACGATTTCAATTGTATAACCTGTCTCCTTAGGAGGCAGCTATAGCAGGCATAATATAATGGTATCTATGCTGGCTAAGATTTATATTCTACTTTCGAAATGTTTTCCACTATGCACTAATAATAATATCAAAAATGATTTGATTTTGCGTAGTAAGCATCTTTGACTAACATAAGAAGAAATCTCCTCCAAGTCTGCGTTTGCATTGTGTGTGTGGTGGGAGGTCTTATGGTAGTTTCATTTTCCAAAAGCATTGCGAATTGACTTTAAAATTTTTCTGTTGTTTAATTTAAAGATAAACTGTTTTACGATCTCACACCAGTCACCATGACTGGCTCGGAGTTTATTGTTCCCTTCTAAACTCTGGGTGCCCACCAATTTCCACACGGGCAGCCTAGAGTTATGTTATCAGGATATGCTGGATATTCTGGAGCTTTGGAGATAAGCTGGATGACGAGACGTAGTATTTGTATCTGATGTTATTTATTCCGCTGTGTATTCTGTATGAGGACAAGTTTATATAACTGTCCATTGTTGTATATGACTCTGATGATTGATGTATGTATAAACTGATAAAATTCTTTGTTTAAAAGATTACTGATTTATCTATTATATATTGTTCCGCTGCGATATGTGAGATTCTGATATTGTTTCTGCTTCTGATGTTGTTCTGTTGTTCTCTATTTTCTTCTTCTCTTCTTCTTTCTTCTTCCTTCTTCTTCTGTGTTTCTCTTCTTCTTCTACTCTTTTCTTCTTCTTCTACCTTTTTCTTCTTTTTAAAACCATAACTTTTCGGGTTTCCGGCATTCGATGGCTCAGCAGTCGATAAAGTGAGTATCGATGTTGAATTTTCGAAAGTCGAAAATTTTGGGATGTTACATTTGGTATCAGAGCATATGGTTAAGCGACAACCCTGCTCTGTTGGGTGTTACTCATTAGAGATAGAGTCAGCAGTACTCTAGAATGAGTTGAGTGTAATAATAGATATGAGCGCGTATTTGTTATTTGAATAGAAATTTGTTTTGTATTGTGTTGACTTATCGGTTGATTGTTTATAGATTCTGGTCGGTGCAGTCTAGCTAACTGGAATCGATAGGAGTTTCTAAACTCTTAAACAAGATAAACCGACACAGTATTGTTTTAAAATAGGGTAAATGAGATAATTTTGCCCAAAACTATTTTTGTATAGAAAAGAAATGATTTTCTATGAATTATCATAGTATATGGATGTTTGGTTGTTAGGAAAGTGATAATATTGAAATGTTATCATTATTATATGAAATTGGATAAGAAATTGAAATCGTAACTCCAAAGTTAAGAAATAAATTCACATACAAATGAAATTTAAGAATATAAATTATAAATGTGACTTATAATTTAAAACGGAATTCCAGAGAAGTTTTTGGAAATGTTTTGAAAAGTATTTTGGAGAGATAAAAGCTCTAAACTCTTTTCGGTCGCTGGAAAATAACTTCGGTAATGACCGCAGCATCATCGATGTTCATTTTCGGGTTTCCAAAAGAGGAATTGCTGCCAAATTGATTTTTAAATGGAAGTTGTTTGGAAAATTTGTGTAACGACCCAGATTTTCTGATAATTAAAATTCGAATATTCAATTGATTTTAAATATTAATAAATGGAATTTAGAAGTCGAATGATTTATTTTTCGAATATTGGATTTAATTGGATAATTTAATCGGTAAATTAATAATTGAAATTCCTGAGATAATTGAAAATCGAGTTTAAAATGATTGAAAATGATTTGTAAAGTTTTATTTAATCATACTGGAGTTATAGAAAGGTTATAGAACTTTTAAAATTGAATTTGGAGTTAATTTGTGAAAATCGAATATTTTAATATTTAATTATCGACTGTAAAAATAGCCAATTTTCGGACAGTCTCAGAATTGAACGAGACCAGTTCCATTGGATCCGTAATAGTTAGTTATTATCGGATTTCAATTTTTGTAGCAATCGAAGTTATCGTTTGACCATGGCAGCTCGAAACGCATCGATATCGTTTTAATTTTAATTCGGCGAGTTAAAATAGT
The DNA here is from genome assembly GCA_030737815.1 of Allium fistulosum. Taxonomy (NCBI): domain Eukaryota; kingdom Viridiplantae; phylum Streptophyta; class Magnoliopsida; order Asparagales; family Amaryllidaceae; genus Allium; species Allium fistulosum. The sequence continues at coordinate 815,430,462 of CM060904.1, forward strand.
CATTTTTCAAACGGTCTCGGATTTCGACGAAACCAGTTTCATCGGATCCGTAATGTGATATTATTGTAAGATTTCAAATTTCGTAATTTTTGGATTTACCATTTGTCCGGTACAAATTAAAACGCCTCGAAATCGATTTAAATCGGTTTAATTTAATTTGATCGTTTTCTCCGTATCTCGCACAGATGTCCGAATTAGCTCCCGAAACACGTTCCATTGCGTTCGGAACGCAGGATAAACCCTAGGAACGATAGTGACCGCGCGTAAATCGGATTCCGGAAAACCGGAATGAATAGTGTCGTTTTATTCTCTATAAATACTCCCCTTTTATCACAAAATAAGAAAAATAAAAATTAGGGTTTCATCACGTCTCAGCCGCCACTTCATAACCGAACGGCCAAGAAGCTCCCCTCTTTCTCCCTCAAAATCTTCAAATCCGTAGTTTAATTCCAGAAACTTTCTACATGAAAGTTGTAGAGGCTAGTGAGTACGACATATCCAACGGTGGTGATGAAGTATTATGCGGTGGATCGACCAAAAATGGACCGGAAGTGCCGCGCGTTTGGCCTCGTTTTTTGTGCACCTGGGGGGACCGAGCTGGGCTGCGTTCTGGCCGGTGGTGGCTCTGGATGAGGCGGTTCGAATGGGGAGGTTGTGATGGGATTTCGACAAGTATAGTGGGTTGCGAAAATTGTTTGAAAACGGCGGCATGGGTTTTCTCGTGCTCGACTTTAGCCTGGGGGAGGAGATGATGAAAACAGTGGCCACGATCTTTCCTTCAGAGATCAACGGCCAGATGGAGGATGTAGGGTTTTTAAAATAAAATTTAAAGTGAAATTGATTTACATAAATTGTATAAACTTTGAAATTGCATATCTTTTTGCTGCGAGGTCGGAATGGAACGAAACGAAAAGCGTTGGCTTCGTTTTATCGAGCTCTTCACGATGCAACTGAATTGGAGCCATTTGGAGCTAGTTTGAATTTCGGGTAAAATTAAACGCGTGTTTAATTTTATTCGAAATAAACGCTGAAATCAGAATTAAAATCTCGGTGAGATCTTCTCACTCAAATTTGAATGTGGAATTATTTACAGTTATTGATTGATGATTTGATTGCTATTGAATGTGCTATTAGATATGATAGGATATATATCTATATATAGCAGTATATACATATTGGCATATGTATATATTGGATTGATTGATTTCCCGCCTCGTATAGCGGATGAGACCCTATTGCGCCGTTAGTAAGCGGATTTATAAAAACCTATATACCGCGATAATTCCGTACTGGAGCGGAATTGGTATTGTGCTGACGTTTTTGGATGCAGGGAAACAGGTTGGAGGGATCCAACTGGATTCCTCACCAGTATTTATTTACAGATATTGATGAATATTCTGTTATCATATTGATATATGATATTGACTGTTGTGATGGACTGATTGATGCTGTTGCATCATCGGATTCAGTTTTGAAATGTAAAAATAACGACTTTTATTTTAAAAAGGATTTTTAAAGTGATTTTTGAAAAGTAGACGTTTATCGAATTTTTGAATTGATTTATTTCAGAAAAATAAACGTCTAGAATTTTGAAGTTATAAAAGTTAAGATTTTTGTGAATTATGACCGTAAGGTGATTTTTGAAATAAAAGTCGATTTATTTATAAAATGGTTTAAGCTGGGATTTTTGAATAACTATAAACGATTTGTATAGAAAGATTTATAAAATGGATATTTTATTAATAAAAATATTGGACTTATAAAACGAATTTTTATAAGTGTTGAAAAGAAGTAAAAAAGGATTTCATAAGTGAATGAAATTAATAGATTTATAACGTGAAGTTATAAAGTGAATAGATGTTGTAGAATAAACGATTTATAAGTAATTTACTTATAAATTAGATTTTTGCACTTAATTGGGATATAAATAGAAATTGCTAAATGAAATGATTTCATAAGTTGAAATTGTTATGAAGTATAAATGTGATTTATAAACGTTGTTTATAAATCTGGAATCACTTATTTTGATAAGTAATTTTAGAAGTTAATAAAAGGGAGAATTTTATAAATCGAAGTTGTTAGAAAATATAAAGGTGAATTTATAAACGTTGTTTTATGAATTCGAAATCAATCAAATTTGATGAATGTAATATAGAAGTTATTAAGGGAATTTTACCCACGATTTTGGATAGTGGATAATTCTTGGAATAAAACGTGTAGAAAAGATTGAAATGTAATTATTGAAGTATATTCACGATTTTGGATAGTGAATATATCGTTAAGTAAAATGGATAGTTTTGAAGAAGTGATATTAAAAATGAAGTTGAACATTTTAGAGATGTTTTTAAAATGTATTATAAATCGAAAGCAGAGATTTCCGCAGTTCTTGTTGAAATAGACGTTTTCGAGAAATTTAAGGAAATGATGGACTATAACACTGTTGTTATAGTAAATGATTTCCGAAAGGAAATGTTTTGATGTAGTATTGGGATTCATATATCTATCTAAATTCCGAATCCCTATACTAGTGATTTTGAGTCGTCGTAACGATGTTTTACGTAACATTCGTTTTGACTCAAATAAAATGTGTTTAAAGAATGATTTCCTTAAAGAATGAAATATATACTTAATTTGATTTAAGAATATCGAATATTTTCTAAGTGTTGAAAATAAATGATTTGTGAATTACTTATTATTAAATAAGTATGGAAATGCTTTTCCAATATGAAATGAACTGTTTTGAGATTTTATCTTTTAAAGGATAAAATGAAATGTGGAAATTGAATATTTGAAATCTGTTTTCAAACGGTTAAGTGTGGAAATTATATATCTAGTAAAGATATTTTTGGAAGATGAAATAATTTGGAAAATTATTTGGAATCTGATGATGTTGCGCATCTTTATTGATAGTTAAATAACCGACTATCAATAATTACCTTTAGATAGGTATTTGTTGTGAATTGGATGAATTTGAATGCCACACTTGTTTTTAAATATACGCTCACTATTCGGGTTAGCCGGGAAAGGACCATGGGGTCGTATAACCCATTCCGAATATGTGATACGTCGTTATGAATCGCATTTGAAGACCGGTGTTGAAGACCGGATATTTTTGAAAACGGAAGGATTACCGTCGAGTTACTCTACATCGGCTGATCTCCGATTTAGAGTTTTTATCACCCTTAGTGACGGGAAGTCCTGACGTGATTGAAAATTATCCGGAAATGCAAGGGCTTCGTGAGAAGTGCCTTCGGTTCTGTTCGATCCCGGAACAGACTTATATGGATTGTGTGTCTGACGTTACAATTTGAGATATAAAGCTGATTTCTTTCAAATACATTTCTGTTGGTGGCGGAGAATTTATTCTCTTAGCTTAACACCCTTCTCTGAGACGTACGAGCTCAGAGGTTATGTAGTTGAAATTTATCAGCGATATATCCCAATTTGGTAACGTGGCATACTGAGTGTTGCTGTGAAATGATCAGTGTTTGATCATTTGTGATATGATCATTTGTTTGATCTTATATCTTTGTGATCATAGGTTGATCATTTTGTTTGACCCGAAGCAGGGCTTTTTGTAGAAAGCGTAGCTTTGTGGACGAGACTTCGTCGAGCCTCACACCCCGGAAATGGTCGAAACAGGACGAATGCAGCAAGGTTCTAGGGAGTAGCGCCCCTTAGTGTATGTCATTCCTTCTGGATAAAGGTGGTATCATGGTATGGAGCCCAGATACTTAACCTCTGTGGTTACTGCATTATTATTATCTATGTGGTTTGTTGCGAATCGGGGATCCTCGGGAAGATCGGTGACGATCGGGGGATGGCATACGCGTGTCAGTAGTTACCTATTTTTGCAGAGGTAACCCGGCCTTGTGTTGGCAGAGATCCGGTTAGGTTCTCGGGTCGTCTATTCCAGGGACGTACCCATCGTGGATAGGAAGTTCCTTAGCCTGACCATTTGTTGGAAATCCAAACTCCAATACGAACTTTGTACGGTATTAGTTGTAAAACCTGCCATTTACGTACGGTGGTCACCACTGTTTAGATGGTAGCTATAGTAGGCATACGATACTGGTCGTATGTTGGCTAAGATTAATATTATACTTTCGAAATGATTTCTACACTAGGCACTAATAATAATATCAAAAATGATTTGATTTTGCGTAGTAAGCATCTTTGACTATCATAAGAAGAAATCTCCTCCAATTCTGCGTTTGCATTGTGTGTGTGGTGGGAGGTCTTATGGTAGTTTCATTTTCCAAAAGCATTGCGAATTGACATTAAAGTTTTCCTGTTGTTTATTTTAAAGAATAACTGTTTTACGATCTCACACCAGTCACCATGACTGACTCGGAGTTTATTGTTCCCTTCTAAACTCTGGGTGCCCACCAATTTCCACACGGGCAGCCTAGAGTTATGTTATCAGGATATTCTGGATATTCTAGAGCTTTGGAAGCAAGCTGGATGACGAGACGTAGTATTTGTATCTGATAGTATTTTTTTCCGCTGTGTATTCTGTATAAGGACAAGTTATATAACTGTCCATTGTTGTATATTGACTCTGATAATTGATGTATGTATAAACTGATATAGCTCTTTGTTTTTAAAAGACTAGTGTTTATTTATTATATATTGTTCCGCTGCGATATGTGAGATTCTGATATTGTTTTCTGTTCTGATGTTGTTGTTCTTCTTCTTTCTCCTTCTTCTATCTTTTCTTCTATCTCTTCTTTCTTAAAACCATAACTTTTCGGGTTTCTGGCATTCGATGGCTCAGCAGTCGATAAAGTGAGTATCGATGTTGAATTTTCGAAAGTCGAAAATTTTCGGGATGTTACAATTTGGATTTTGTTTTAGAAAATTCAAAAGATAAATTTGAATTGTTTTCAAAAATGGTTTTGAAATGTTGGTAAGACTCTGGAATACTATATATAAAAATATTTATGAAATATTGTAAGTTGATAACCTATACAAATTGAATTTTGATAGAATAAATCTAACTTAAAAGATGGAGTTAAATAAGAGTAAGTACAAGTGAATCAATTTAAAGAAAGTGAAATTGAATGTTGAAAATTCATTTCAAATTTGTAAACAATAAATTGAATTGAATAATTATAAATGAAGATAAAATTGGAATTGAAACTGAATGTTGAAAACAAATTTGAATAAGTGAATTGTAATTTGTAATGAATTAGTAACTAAAACTAATCTAAAAAGAGCAGTTATGAATGAAAGTTGTTGGTTAATAAAATAAACCGAATGAAAATATGAAATGCAAATTAGATTTAATGGAATCAATTGCAAATGAAATGAACTAAAGATAAAATTGAATTCAAATGAAATTGAAATGAAAAATTGAACGAAATTGAATATTTAACTTCAATAGCGAATTTAAAGAGGATATAAGAAGTATATATTGAAATTTTGTAATCGAATTTGCAAAATAGTTTGAATGTTGTAACTAGATATTATGGCTAGTAGGATATACAGGTGTAAAGGAATTGGGATTTTACTTTCAAAGATGAATTTGAATTTCTCGAAAAAGGTAAGTATTTGAATTATAATATGAGATTTTGATGATTTCTTGTCTAGCCGCTTGGCTTTTTCCTTTTCTTTTTGAAATCTGAGAGTCCGTAGGGACGTTTTGTAGTCGTGCCGTATTAGCCGCGCAAAGGAGACGCTGGCGAAATTTTTTGAAAATCTCGAGTGTTAGAAAATTTTTGAGAAAACTTTGAAAGTTTAAAATTTGAATTTAAATCCGAATTTGAATTGAGAAGTTAAACAATGTTGTTTGAAACTTATAATTGAGGTTTGGAAAACTAGTTGAAATAATAACGAATCTTTAGTAGGAAGATTTGTTTTGGAAATTTGATAAAACTATTAGATGTTGAAAGATAGTAGACGAGTTAAGGATTTTTTTTTCCTAACTTGTAATTTCGGGACGAAATTCTTTTAAGGAGGGAAGTTTGTAACGACCCAGAATTTTGAACAAATTAAATTGAAAATATTTAATTAATTTTAAATATTCGAACGATAATTTAATTTGAATCCCCGATATAATTTTGAAATCTGCGATTAAACTTTAAAATTTAATCGATTGAAAGTTGAATAAGAATTTAAATCTTCAATTTACAGTTGAAGAAAAATATTTCGAAAGTTTCTAAAATTCGTATTTATAATACTGAAGATAACAGGAGCTTTAGAATTGAATTTTAAACTGTTCTGTTCAGTTTTGAAATTATATCGTTCAAATCGAATTTAAAAATAGCCGTCCAAGGCGCAGTCTCGGAATTCGACGAAGCCAGTTCCATTGGGTCCGGAATATTGTATTATTGCCGGGTTTCAAATTTCGTATTTATCAGAGTTGTTTTGTGACCGTATGGTTACAAAACGCGTTGAAGTTTTTAAATCGAATTTGATTTTTTATTTAAATTTTTAATATAGTCAACAGCAGCATGTTCTCCTCCTTAAATCATGCCTAAGATAACGCCGAGCATCACGAACAAAATCGTGCAAGCAGACCTCCTCTCTGCAAAGTCGCGTACTTCTTGTTCCCCCTCGTCCTTAAATCATCTCTGCCTCCTCTCGTTCAAATGAAAAAAAAATTAAACGAAACAAAATAAAATGGCTGCTCCCTCCCTCTCTCGTTCTAATTGAAATCCCCTACGCTCCTCCTCCCTCTGTTAAATCCGTGACTTCTCTCGCTCAAACAAAATCGAAGAATTTTTTTTTATAACCGCTCGTTTTCCCCTCTGCATTCAAAGAAATGAACACACGAAATCCCCCTTCATCATTTCGCGTTCGAGATTTTCGAACGGAGGCGGCCACGAACGCAATAGGGAAGGTGACGACTTGGGAATTGTCTGAAGGTGGAGGCACGTTGTCCGATGGGGTCGCAAGTGGTTTGTCGGCAGTGCGTGCGCTCGCGCACGCGAGGAGAAGGTGGAGCTGGAAGGCAATGTAGTTCGTGGTGGCGCGTTGAATTAGGTCGAGCTCGACAGCGGCCTTCCAGGGATAGGCGATGGAGGCCTCGTTCTCGAGGCAGTGGCAACTGGAGATGGCAGTCGAAGTTAGGGGAAATGTCAGAGAGAGAGGAGGCACTGGGGTATGGAGATGCTGGCGATTGCCTGAGGCTCGCGTACGAGAGCTAGAACACGCGTTTGATTTTGGGGATTTGCAGTGTGATGGCGTGCTCATGAATGGGCTGGCACGATGATGTTGAGGTTGGTCGAGATATATCTGGCCATTGATGAGGTTTGCTTGTATTTATTTTTCTTTTAACTTATTAAAACCTAAGTCTGAATTACTTAATTTAATTTCAGAGAGAAGAAAAAAAAATATATGTTAAAAACAGTATGGTATTTTACTTTATCTTATTAAACTATATTTATGTTTATAAATTTGAGAAGGCAGCAATTTTAAAATACTTTGAATTGTAAAGTTATATAAAGATAGTTCTGTTTCAGTTAATAAAATATATTTAGTTTAAAGGAAATTTATATACAGGAAATAATGTGTTATAGGAAATTATTAGTTTAAAGATGTTAAATTAAATTATAGTCTAAAACAAAATCTTAGTTAAATGAATGTATTTCGAAGGGAAATCCTATCTTGTTTATATAAAAAGGAATATAATGTTAAATTTATTTGTTAAGTTGTATAAACAACAATTTACGATAATTAGTTTGTTTTACGTATTTTAGTTACTAAAAAGAAATTTTTTAGTTAATTAAATTTATTAAAGGAAAGCGGGGTAAAATAAAATCATTGTATAATTAAAACTTATCAAGTTAGAAATTGAGTAGTTCGATTTAATTCAAATATTAATAAATGGTATAATTATTTATACAAGGTAAAAATGAAGAAAACAACTCTTGAATCGAAATGGACTGCAAAATAAAAAGCTAAGGTGAGATTTTTCTCACTCAAAATATATTTTGTATTGTAGTTATTTATTGACTGATATGATTGCTATTAGATGTGTGATATTAGATATTATAGGATATATCTATATATAGCAATATATACATATTGGCATATGTATATATTGGATTGATTGATTTCCCGCCTCGTATAGCGGATGAGACCCTATTGCGCCGTTAGTAAGCGGATGATTTTTATAAAACCCATATACCGCGATATTCCACTTCGAAGTGGAATTGGTATTGTGCTAACGTCTGTGGATGCAGGGAAACAGGTTGGAGGGATCCAACTGGATTCCTCACCAGTATTTATTTATTTACAGATATTGATATATACTCTGTTATCATATGATGATATATGATGTTTGATGTTGTGATGGACTAATTGGTGCGTTGCATCATCGGATTCAGTTTTTTGAAGTTTAAAAATAATGACTTCTACTTTAAAAGGATTTTAAAGTGATTTTTGAAAGTAGACGTTTTATTGAATTTTTGAATTGATTTATTTCAAATAAATAAACGTCTAAAATTTTAAAGTTATAAAAGTTAAGATTTTTGGTGAAATTTAACCAAAGTGTGATTTTTGAAATAAATAGTTGATTTATTTATAAAATGGTTTAAGTTGGGATTTTTAAATAACTATAAACGATTTGTATAAAAAGATTTATAAAATTGATATTTTATAAATCAAAATATTGGACTTATAAAACGAATTTTTATAAGTGTAAAAAAGAAATATAAATGGATTTCATAAGTGAATGAAATTAATAGATTGATAACGTGAAGTTATAAAGTGAATAGATGTTGTAGAATAAAAGATTTATAAGTAATTTACTTATAAATTAGATTTTTGCACTTAGATGGGATATAAATAGAAATTGCTAAATGAAATGATTTCATAAGTCGAAATTGTTATAAAGTATAAAAGTGATTTATAAACATTGTTTTATAAATCCGAAATCACTTATTTTGATAAGTGAATTATAGAAGTCAATAAAAAGGAATCTATAAATCAAAGTTGTTATGGGATATAAAAAGGTGAATTTATAAACGTTGTTTTATAAATTCGAAAATCAATTGAATTTGATAAATTAAATATAGAAGGTTATTAAAGAAGATATATTCGCGATTTTGGATAGCGAATTTTTATTGAAATAAAATGTGTAGAAAAGATTGAAATTGGGTTAAGTGAATTATATTCACGATTTTGGACAGTGAATATATTATTGAATAAAATGGATTCATTTTTGAAGAAGTGACATTAAAAATGAAGTAAACATTTTAAAGATGTTTTTAAAATGTGGGAAATATCGAAACCATAGATTTCAACATTTTATTGTTGAAATAGACGTTTTCGAAAAATAAGGAAATGGTGGACTATAACACTGTTGTTATAGTAAATGATTTTCGAAAGGAAATGTTTTTAATGTAGTATTGGGATTTATATATCTATCTAAATCCGAATCCCTATACTAGTGATTTTGAGTCGTCGTAACGATGTTTTACGTAACATTCGTTTTGACTCAAATAAATGTGTTATAGTAAGTGATTTCCTTAAAGAATGAAATTATACTTAATTTTGATTTAAGTATATCGAATATTTTCAAATGTTGAAAATATAAGATTTGTGAAACACTTATTATTAAATAAGTATGGAATGTTTTCCAAAATGAAATGAAACGTTTTGACATTTTATCTTCTTAAAGATAAATCGAAAATGAATATTTGAAAACGATTGAAAATCGAATAATAGTAGATATTCGAAAAATGTAAATTCAATATGGAATTTATAAAGGAAATGGAAACTGTTTGGAAAAATAAATATTGATTTATTTTTGAAGTGGAAATTTTATATCTAGTAAAGATATTTTTGAAGATGAAAAAATTTGGAAAATTATTTGGAATCTGATGATGTTGCGCATCTTTATTGATAGTTAAATAACCGACTATCAATAATTACCTTGAATGGTATTTGTTGTGAATTGGATGAATTTGAATGCCACACTTATTTTTGAATATTTCGCTCACTATTTGGGTTAGCCGGGAAAGGACCATGGGGTCGTATAACCCATTCCGAATATGTGATACGTCGTTATGAATTGCATTCGAAGACCGGTGTTGAAGACCAGATATTTTTTAAAATGGAAGGATTACCGTCGAGTTACTCTACATCGACTGATCTCCGGTTTAGAGGTTTTTATCACCCTTAGTGACGGGAAGTCCGGACGTGATTAGAAATTTATCCGGATATGCAAGGGCTTCGTGAGAAGTGCCTTCGGTTCGGTTCGATCCCGGAACAGACTTGTATGGATTGTGTGTCTGACGTTACAATTTGAGATATAAAGCTGATTTCTTTCAAATACATTTCTGTTGGTGGCAGAGAATTTATTCTCTTAGCTTAACACCCTTCTCTGAGACGTACGAGCTCAGAGGTTATGTAGTTGAAATTCATCAGCGATATATCCCAATTTGGTAACGTGGCATACTGAGTGTTGCTGTGAAATGATCAGTGTTTGATCATTTGCGATATGATCATTTGTTTGATCTTATATCTTTGTGATCATAGGTTGATCATTTTGTTTGACCCGAAGCATGGCTTTGTAGAAAGCGTAGCTTTGTGGACGAGACTTCATCGAGCCTCACACCCCGGAAATGGTCAAAACAGGAAGGATGCAGCAAGGTTCTAGGGAGTAGCGCCCCTTAGTGTATGTCATTCCTTCTGGATAGAGGTGGTATCATGGTATGGAGCCCAGATATTTAACCTATGTGGTTGCTGCATTTTTACTATGTGGTTTGTTGGAAATCGGGGATCCTCGGGAAGATCGGTTACGATCGGGGGATGGCATACGCGTGTCAGTAGTTACCTATTTTTGCAGAGGTAACCCGGCCTTGTGTTGGCAGAGATCTAACCGTAATGTTAGGTTATTTCTCGGGTCGTCTATTCCAGGGATGTACCCATCGTGGAAAAGGAAGTTCCTTAGCCTGACCATTTGTTGGAAATCCAAAGAAACAATACGAGCCTTTACGATTTCAATTGTATAACCTGTCTCCTCAGGAGGCAGCTATAGCAGGCATAATATAATGGTACCTATGCTGGCTAAGATTTATATTATACTTTCGAAATGTTTTCCACTATGCACTAATAATAATATCCAAAATGATTTGATTTTGCGTAGTAAGCATCTTTGACTAACATAAGAAGAAATCTCCTCCAAGTCTGCGTTTGCATTGTGTGTGTGGTGGGAGGTCTTATGGTAGTTTCATTTTCCAAAAGCATTGCGAATTGACTTTAAAATTTTTCTGTTGTTTAATTTAAAGATAAACTGTTTTACGATCTCACACCAGTCACCATGACTGACTCGGAGTTTATTGTTCCCTTCTAAACTCTGGGTGCCCACCAATTTCCACACGGGCAGCCTAGAGTTATGTTATCAGGATATGCTGGATATTCTGGAGCTTTGGAGATAAGCTGGATGACGAGACGTAGTATTTGTATCTGATGTTATTTATTCCACTGTGTATTCTGTATGAGGACAAGTTTATATAACTGTCCATTGTTGTATATGACTCTGATGATTGATGTATGTATAAACTGATAAAATTCTTTGTTTAAAAGATTACTGATTTATCTATTATATATTGTTCCGCTGCGATATGTGAGATTCTGATATTGTTTCTGCTTCTGATGTTGTTCTGTTGTTCTCTATTTTCTTCTTCTCTTCTTCTTTCTTCTTCCTTCTTCTTCTGTGTTTCTCTTCTTCTTCTACTCTTTTCTTCTTCTTCTACCTTTTTCTTCTTTTTAAAACCATAACTTTTCGGGTTTCCGGCATTCGATGGCTCAGCAGTCGATAAAGTGAGTATCGATGTTGAATTTTCGAAAGTCGAAAATTTTGGGATGTTACATGATATATATTATTTTACTTTAAAATGTTTAAGATAACATAAGTATACATGTATATATATGAATTAAATTTTCTAAATTAATATAATTTAATTAAAATTATTTAATTAAAAAAATTATATTAAGGTTAATTAATTAAGTAAATTAAATAAAGGCTAATTAGTGGATACACACAAATATAAGATATATGTGTAATACTACAAAGGTTATAGTATGTAATAAATATTTAATATAAATGTTATATTAAAATAATATAAAATTAATTAAAATGTTAATTAATTAAATAAAATTTAACTAATATAATATTGTACATAAGACTATTATATACGTAGTATGAAATATAAAAGGTATATAATAATAAAACTTATATAATATGAATGTACAAACTAAATGTGGAACATTAAGGAAACCTTAAATAGATTTAAGGGATAAATACAAACTGTTAGTTTCTGAGATGATGGTTTTGATGACAACAACCTTAGGACTTGTTATAAAATATAAATACTAATATTTTTTCCCAGATATGTGTATATGCAGGATGTATAAATGCTGGTACTGAGAATGAAGACTGTACAGTATAAAGATTCAAGACTGACGAATTCAAGATTGTAGAAATCAAGACCGAAGACTCATGAGTATCAAGAGTTCAAGATATCAAGATAAGTAATAGAGTCTAGATTTATGTTAAAACTTCATAATAGCACTTAAATCTTTATTCGGATTTTAATTGTGGAATGGAATCCACCTTCTCGCTTTAATAGTGGAATGGAACCCACGACCTCTTTAGTGGGATGGAACCCACGACCTTCTCTAGTGGAATGGAATCCATGAAATTTTCAAAATGACTTATTTTTAGATTTTTTCAAAACTATCTTTTTAAAAAAGACATCTCTCTCGGTTTAAATATTTTAGCCTTAATTTAATCATATTAATTTCAAAATCATTTCTTGTTTTTAAACTATCTCCTAGTTTTAATGTTTTAGCTTTAATCTCAAAATATTTATATATTTAGTTTTTAATACTTTTATATTTCATAAGATGACTTTTCAAAGGTTTTATAATCATAAAGTATATTCAAAATAGTTTACAAAGTTCTAAGATTATTTCGACAAACTTTAGAAAGAAAATCTCTTTTAAAACAAAAATCAATTTTCAAAAAATACTAGGGGATGTCGACATGCCTATACCCCCCATGTCGACATGGTAGCCGTAGATCTTAAAATTAAAATTTTCAAAAGAAATGTCTATTCATCATAACCTTTCACGAATGGACATGACCGTTATTCTCCTATGTATACCAGTAGTTTTCAACGAATTTTTACTTGATATCTCTTTGTTTTCTCTCCTTTTTCTCTTCCATTCTTATTTTCAAACATTCTTAACAAAACTCTGCCAAAATCCTAAGTAAATAAAACTCGATCGTCTCTAGTTTGATTCTCTGCCACTCTCTCTCAAAGATCTCAGTGCTACTCAGTGTTATAGGATCATTTGTAATCAAAGATCCAAAGATCGAAGTGTATCAAGTCTCTCTCTATTAAAGTGTAATTGGAAACAGTGTGATTGTGGCCCGTAAATCAATTTGGTGTGGTTGTAGCCCGTAAATCAATTAGGTGATCTTGTAGCCTGGTTAAATCAAGAGAGTTTGCCCTGGACTCGGAGACAGGAGGGTGTATCTCGTGGCCTTGAAATCGAGGTTGTAATATCGACATTATATTTAAAAAGAATTCTGCACAAGAAATTATGTGGGACTAGATGTAGGGTAATTCTGAACCAGTATAAAATTCTAGTGTATTCTTTCCTTTATTGCTTCTATTTACTATTTGCATCTGTGTCTGATTCTGTGATTGTCTCTGCGTTTGTGAATTGCATCTGTTTGGGTTTAATTTGAAAAGATTTCAAAAAGATTCATAAAATTAATTAAACACTATTCACCCCCGCTCTTGTTTTAATTCTACCTTAAGATCCCGTAATCCGCATTTCCTACATTTGGTATCAGAGCATTGGTTTTCAAAGTTATCATAATCTAAATTTTGAAGAAGTTTAAAATGGCAATTTTTGGAGATTCTGTTAACACTAGTTCAAAACTTTCCAAATCATCATTATCTCATAAGTCTGCATATTGTTATTATAGAAAATCAAGTTATCTACCGAATTGATGTGTTGTGTAGGAACAAATGTGTTATATGGCTTTTGAAGAATCAACACTCAATGGACAAATTGTGCAAATCAAGAAAAACAAATGGATACTTGATAGTGGATGTTCAAAACACATGACTGGTAATCCGGAGATACTAAATGACATAATTTATGAAGATGGAGGAATGGTCAACTTTGGAGACAATTCAAAAGGATATGTGATTGGCATCGGCAATGTCGGTAACTCTAAAACTTCTACTATTTTTGATGTTCTGTTAGTTAGGAATCTAAAACACAACTTACTTAGCATAAGTCAACTATGTGACAAGGGCTACAAAATTAAATTTGAAAAGGATAAGTGTCACATCGAAGATAATAAATCAAATATTATCTTTGAAGGAATTAGGAAGAAAAATATTTATATTCTAAGTATGAAAATCTCAAATGATAACCTATGTCTTTTGGCTAATACAAGTGACCCTTGGATTTGGCATAAAAGATTTGGGCATTTGAATTTCAAACTCTTATCTAGACTTTCAAAACTTGATTTAGTAAGAGGTCTTCCTAAAATGGATTTTAAAGTAGATAGTATATGTGATGCTTGTCAATTAGGAAAACTTAGGAAGAGTTCATTCAAATTAAAAGATATGATTTCAACTTCAAAACCTCTTGAGCTACTTTATTTAGATCTGTTTGGTCCATCTCAAATTCAGTCAATAAATCACAGTAAATATGTTTTTGTAATTGTAGATGATTATTCTAGATTTACATGGACAATTTTTCTGAAACATAAAGGTGATGCTTTTGATTTATTTAAAACTTTTGCAAAAAGAATTCAAAATCAAATTTCTTTAAAACTCAAAACTATCCGTAGTGATCACGGTGGAGAATTTTAAAATGAAAATTTTGAGAATTTCTGTAATAAAAAAAGAATAACTCATAAATTTTCTTTTCCAAGATCTCCACAACAAAACAGAGCGATAGAGCGTAAAAATAGGATGATTCAAGAGTGTGCAAGAACTATGCTTTCAGATAGTGAATTACCAAGAAATTTTTGGGCTGAAGCAGTCACTACAGCTTGTTACATTTTGAATAGGATTTCAATTAGACCTCTAACCAATAAAACTTCATATGGACTTCTTTTCAATAAGAAACCAAAGGTATCTTATTTTAAGGTTTTTGGAAGTAAATGCTTTATTCTAAATACAAAGGGCAATTTGGATAAATTTGATCCTAAATCCGACAAAGAAATCTTTATCGGATTTTCTAATAGAAGTAAAGCATATAGAGTTTTCAATTTAAAAACTAGCACCATTGAAGAAACAATGCATCTTTTGGTGAAAATCTCAAAGATTTTGTTCAAATAAATGATGAAGATGATTTTGTTACTTTAAATAATGAATCAAATGAAACAAATTGTGAAAATGTTCATCGTAATAAAAGGATCAGGCTTTTAAAAGATCATCCTATAGAAAATATACTAGGAAATATTGAATCTGTTGTTAGAACTAGAAATCAACTAAACAAGATGAGTAATGTAGCTTTTATATCAACTATTGAACCCAAAAATCCAAAGGAAGCATCATCTGATGATTCATGGATTCTTGCTATGCAAGAAGAACTGAATCAATTCACTAGAAATGATGTATGGGAACTTGTTCCTAGACCTGAGGACAAAACTATAATAGGAACTAAATGGGTTTATAAAAATAAAATGAATGAACAAGGTGGGGTCTGTTAATCGACGGAAATTCTATCGAATTAGAAAACCGCCGAAAAATTTCAAATTAAAAATATAACCGCAAGCGCACGGCGTACACTTTGTAGTACGTGGCGAATACGGGTCGATCCGCAGGGAATTGATGATTTTAAAAATTCTATTCAATCAAATTATCCCAATTTGGAATGAAAGTTAAGTTAGAGAATTAGAAAATTAGCTAACTAACTAAAAGAAAAGAAATGCAAATATAAGAGTTAAACGACAATTTAGAGAATAAATCCACTCTCTAGATACACATATGAAATCATGACCTCTCTTTTATGGTCATTAGTGCTTTAATTGATGTGCCTATCATAAGTATGGCATATTTGTGCTATTAGTTAGCCAACATAAGCCATCAAACTTTGACACACGCCTTAAACCACTTACTAACTTTCATGAAACTTGACAATGAAAATGAAAATGAAATCTATTTTAAATATGGCCTATTAACTACTGATTTGAAATATAGACCATCAAATTTTAATTTCAAATCACTTTCTTTTGCCATAATCATATTTTGATGAAGAGGCAATTAGTGTTAGTGATTGTTTAAGAATAGCCTATTTGATTTCAACAATATAGGCTATCAAATTCAAAGCAAAAACAACTAGTAAATCATTTCTATCATCATCATTAAGCACAAAAAGAGAGCATGAATTAATAAATATTTGAAGCTACATAATTAGAGAGCTTCATTACCCCTAAATTGAAGGGTTTAGCCTCTCATATTTTTCATTTGATTAACAAATGTAGCTTGAAACATGAAAGCAAAAAGAAAGCAAAATGAAAGCAAAATGAAAGAAAACTATTCTAATTGCATAAAAGAAAATCTACACTATTAGCATTAAAGAAAATGAACATGTAATTAAAAGGAAACAATAATTACATTGCATAAAAAAAGGAAAAGTAGATGAAATAAAAATGGCTAAGTAGCCATGAAAAGAGAAAGAGAAGAGCTTGTTTATTTGTGAGCCTAAACTAAACTAAGAGAGACTAAGCGAGAGGGTTACATGAAACATAAGGGGTACTTATACATGTGTTAAACCCTAATTCATATTTTGGGGGAATGCCCAAAATACCCTTGAGAAAGTGTGGAGGCCAAGTAATTATTAGCTTCTACTAATCATCATTTAAGTGTATATGAAGCCATTAGTTCCATAAGCATGTGCATTAGCGTCTAATTTGTACATTAAGGTAGGTGGGTAGGTGTGGTCCTCCATTATCATGCCTTTGAATTATTTCCATCTTCATTTCTTTATCTTCACACTTGTGCATGCATACATCTTCATGAAACCACTTGTATATGAAGCCAAATTCCTATAAAATATTATAGAAATTTCCAATTAAATTTTCTCAAATTAATATATGCACAAAAATGACCATTTTGCCCTTGGATGAAGATGAATATGTGACGATTTGAAAATAATATGAATTTTGGTTTAAACAAGTTAAAATACCCGATATGAGCATTTATTTAATTTAAATAGATTAAATATGGTGGTAAAAATATACATATTTACGTGCACATTAAATACCCCCACACTTATCTTTTTATTCGTCCTCGAATAAAGAAAAACTAAGATAAATCCGTTTTCGTCGGGAGCACGATTGCATTGAGCGTATGCAACAAGCCGTTAAACCTCTGAGTGTCCCCAGTAGGACGAGTGTTGTCTCGTGAGGGTTTTCAGTGGATACTACCCACAAAATCCGAATGCGATATGAAAATATTTACAAAATGCAAGATTTATTTACAAAGACATGAATGCGAGTTTTTGAAAATATTTACGAATGAAGGATTTAATTTCACAAACATGTTAAATATAATATCTTGAAATTTAGGTCATTTACTCGTCAAAGTTTCCAATAAAAACGAAGTTATCGTAACAAATAGACTATAGTTTAACTCGTTGTTTCGGTTGATAATAAAGTGTAACTATGAAATGGATCCTTCGTTGATTATCAAAGTTTATCAAAGTGGTATATTCATTTCTTTTCAATAACAAGTCAAATCAAATAAGTTAAAATAGCAGTTGGATTTCAATTGCTTACTCTTTCTTATTTTTGAAAAGTTTATTGATATTAACAATTTTTACATATGCCTAACTCAGGTAAACTGAGGCCAGATATATTACCTATGCACTGTCTTGCGGACTGATGTGAGGGGAATACAGAGCATGGCGAGTGAACACATAAGTGTGAACACTTATCGACTGTAGGCGTTATTAAAAAGAGTTTTTATATACATACACCTAACTCAAGATAAACTGAGGCCAGATATACCGATCATGCACTGCCTTTTGGGCTTACATGAGAAGGGTACAGAGCATTGCGAGTGAACACACGAGTGTGAACACATGACTCTAGATGTTTAAAAAATATAAATATATACAAGAAATATTTTTTGTTTTTGTTTTTTTTTTGAAAAGAGAGAGTTTCGCACTATCATCTTAGCACCATTTAACTTAGAAGACAAAAAAATGTTATATCTTTACTTTAAATCAACCACTTTTTAAAACAAAGATTTTCAATTGGGATGTATTTCATAATTAACATGTATGAATCTTCCTATATACTAGTTAAACCATTGTTATTTGTAATCAAACTTCATTTTTATTTTTGTTACGACGAATAAATTTTCAAAAATTTCAATTTAATAAACCAAAACCATAAATTTATCTTATAGTGTTTCTTTAAAAATAAATCAAAAGAAAATTTGTTTTTGGGATTTTTTAATATTTTTTTTGAGTTTTTAAAAGAAAAGCAAAAATAAACCATGAAAAATTAAAAGTGAAGATGAATCTCCCCCCACACTTGATTTTGACTGTGTCCCCAAAGTCAACCCAAGTGGAAGGAGAAAAAATAAAAGAAAAATAAAAAGATGACCTATATTTACATGAAAGGATGATTATTTACAAGAAATGAGAAAGTATGCCGTCAAAAAGTAAATGAAATGGTCTTCCAAAGACCGATTCATTTGTCTCGTCAAGTATGCGAGACACAGCTTAAGCTCGGAAAACCAAACCATAAATGATTTCGAAATCGAAGGTGGATTTGGAAAAACGAATGTCGTTTTATTGAAAATCGTACGAGTTGTTTTATTTTCGATGATTTTTGGGGTTGATAAAACAATTGGTTGAAGTTCAAGATTATTTTCACCAAATTGAAATTCAAGCTCTTCATTGAAAAATTCTTCAGAATTATTGATTTCAAAATCAAAATGGTGATTTAAATCTTCCCCTTCAGAATTCGACAACTCGTTTTTGAAAAGTCCAAAGAAATCGTGTTCATTGAGTTCGTCTTCCTTATTTGGATTATCAACAACTTCATCGCATATATTAAGTTCAACATCCAAAGTTGTTGTATTCAAAATTTTGAAATCGAGAAAAGGAAGGTCGAATTTTAAATTTGGTTCCACACCCTTAAAAGAAATGAAATCCAAGTCAATTACCAAATTTTCAACAACTTCGTTAAGATTTTCGTTTTCAATTTCAAAAGTTTTTATTTGAAAATCTTCGATTTGGGTAAAAGGTAGATCATCGTAAATTTTCGTAAATTTCAAAAGTTTTAAATTTCGTTCATTTGCTCAACAAAATTGAATTTATAGTTATTAACTTGAGAATTTTCGATTTGGATTTGTTGAGAAGAAAAATTTTCAATCGTACTGTGGTTAAGATTATTCCCATTGCCAAATTCGTTTGAAAAGTTGTTTCCATTTTCATTTTGAGTTGAAATTCATTTTGGAGTTTGAAATTGAATTGGCATGGGTTATAATCGAAATCGTTTGAATTTTGAATTGAATTCAAATTTTGATTGTTTTGAAACCATTGATTTGAGTTATCGTATAAATATGAATTACACAACTCATTTATCTCTTGATTTTGTTGTGTAGAGAGTTCAAGTAAAGACGAAATTATTTCAATGCTCTTTTCAAGATTTGAGGGTTGATCACCGTTTTGAAAATTTTGTTGTTCGAAATTCGAATTGTTTATACAAAAGTTGTTGTTAAAATATCCATACAAATATGGAGTGAAATCATATGGATTATATTGATTTTCACAACTATTGTAAAATTCAAGTGAGTATGGAAATTTGGACATTTTCAAGAATGTTTTTGGTTTTTTTTCCTTTTTTTTATAAAGGAAAAATATTTGCAGAGAGAATTTATTTTTCAAAATGGAAATTGATTTATGTTTTGTTTTTTTTGTTTTTCAATTTTTTTGTTTTTGAAAAGGTTTTATAATTTTTTTTTGGATTTTGGTTTTTCTAAATTTTGTTGAATTTTTGAAATTTCAAAGAAAAAGGATTTAAAAATTTCTAAGGAAATGGAATATTTACAATTTTTTTTAGTTTTGGATTTTGAATTTTTTTTAAAGTATGCATGAACTAATGCAACTAAATGAATGCAGGGGTTAATTACAAATGATTTATCCTAAGTTAACTCAAAATTGTATAATCACACTTTTTCTTAAATCAACAAGATAGTTCTCAGCCAGGTAACGGGCAGGAGTTATCGGTGCACCACGAATCATCGTAGCAATGCAGCCGAAGGTTTAAGTACCTTCAGAGGAACAACCACTATAATAGTTATGAATTATGAATCACCGTAATATTTATAAATGGTTATTACTCTGTCGTAGGCTAGACACCAAGAAATTAAATTGTTCAAAGAAGAAAACTTGTCAATATACAATTAAAAGTTATCGATGTCTAATCGTTATTATTAATCAAAATCTAGGATGAAATGAAAAGCAGAAAATAAACGTGTATTAATAATCACAACACCAAAACTGTCATTTTGTAACGGTTATAACCGTTGGTAATCAAATTCCCGACGGTTATAACCGTTGGTAGCAGGTATGTTATATTTTTTTTTACATATTTTGTAACGGTAATAACCGTTAAGAAATTTTAGTATTCCCAACGGTTATAACCGTTGGAGATTTTGGTATTCCCAACGGTTATAACCGTTGGGAATTTTTTCTTTTTCAACGGTTATAACCGTTGGAAATTACGGTTATAACATACGACTATTTTCATATCCAACGGTTATAATCGTTGGAAATTCCTCGCACACATAGGTAAATAGCAAAATTACCAACACTTATAAGTGTTACAAATTTGGTATAGTTGAACCATATCTTATTCAGCATCCAATAGTATTTCATTCAACTATATCTATACAAATTTATAACAATAGAAAACACGAAACTAAATTTCAAAATTAACATATCATCAAATTATAAAAAAACATCAAAAGTACAAACTTTTATCTCTTCCTATCATTTCATATATCTTTTGTAGTATTACAACCGATTGTATTATCTTGCGCTCTGCATTCTCAATCAATAAAAATCAAGTTTATTCTATTTCTTTTATAGGTTTTCATTAGATTTTCTAATGCACAATGAAAATAAAAAGATCATTTGATTAGATTTTCATTGTGCAATGGATTACCTTCATGATCCATTGTTTATCTTGATAGATTTTCGTTGTGCCCTGCATGATTGTACTATCTTCCACCCATTTGATTAGATTTTCATTGTGCAATGGATTACCTTCATGTTC
Organism: Allium fistulosum; assembly: GCA_030737815.1. Taxonomy (NCBI): domain Eukaryota; kingdom Viridiplantae; phylum Streptophyta; class Magnoliopsida; order Asparagales; family Amaryllidaceae; genus Allium; species Allium fistulosum. The sequence continues at coordinate 815,451,748 of CM060904.1, forward strand.
TTTTAATTTAGTAGATAATTTTTATACTGAGAATGTTGGAAAATTTCATTTCCGTCTAAAATAATTTTGCAACTGACAAAAAGTAAAATTGTAGCAAGGAAGACATGCTAAAAAACAATTTCTCAAATTAATAAATAAACTGAAGTAAAATTCTCCATGACATTTAAAGCATATTTTTTTTTTCAATTTTTTTATTGTCTGTTTAACTAACATTAGAAAGTGTAATGATGGATCTGTAAAATAACGCCCTAATAAAATACCGACAACACAACACAAAACAGTTTGTCATCTGTAACAACACTCCATAGCAGCCATCTAAAAGTTAAAGGCAATTGAAATTTGAAACTTTTACATCGTTGATTTTGCAACTATACTTCTAGTTCATACAACAGCTAATGCAGCTATTTGGTAAAACCAAATTCACATTCAAATTACCAAGCGACAAGCAAACAATCACATATCCATTCATATCATTGCGTGTTTTGGTACAACATCTTCTAACATCGTCAGTCAGTATTGCCTCCGTTACGGTTTTGTTTTTTTCTAAAACAAACAAAACAGACTAACCAACTAACATACGATAGTCCTGCCCGCACCCGCTCCATATAATTCACAATGGATTAATTCATGTGTTGGTTTTTCATTCAGCCAAAGTAAGTGGTTGTCAATGTTACATAAAATTCATAATGAGTGTTGATTTCCTTTTTAACATATCATATCCTCATCTTAACCAATTTCTCTTCGTGTTTCTGCTTGAGTTACTTCCCCTGGAATCCATGCATTTGGCCCATATCATATGTTGGCACCGAATCAAAGCTATGTACTATCTCACTCAGCATTCCTTGCAGCTCTTCCATGCTACATTGTTTTTCTTGCCAACCATTATTTCAACTTCTCAGATTTATCTTCTACCAATTGTTTTAGTTCACACCTCTAAATGTCAATTTTATTTAGTAACTAGTTTAATTCTCTGAATCTTATCCATTGCATTCATAGAATCATTTGCTATCAGTTGTTATCATATCCACGTCATTAACAACCCGAACAAAGCTTATGTTTCCTATTTATTAAACTAACTTTTATATATTGTATCAGCCGCAACTTCAGTTATGAAGCTTGGTTTATCATTCTCGACCAACAAAATATTTACCATGCATTACAATAAAATTATCCAAAAATAAAAAATAAAAAAATTACTAACAAGAATTTATATTTTATATTTACCATGAATTAGAATCATTCCATTATAAACATATATAAATAATATAATTATCACTTGTGCACTCACTGCAAATGCCAACACACTACCAGCACATTTTAGAAATCACACAATGCACATGTTTCATATGTTGTGCAAAAATGGTAGCGCTTTGCGGAAGCTTATATCAACGGATCTTTGTCACCCAAATCACAAAGAGATAACTTGGATTAAAAATAAGACGGAATTGAAATTAAAAGTAATAAGACAAGATATTCCACCCAACCACCCACTTTATTGATTCACCAATTTTTTTGTTTACAATTAATAGAACAAAGCTAAAATAAACAAAATACCATTGAATCAATAACCAAATTGAGAAAGGGAGCAAATATCTATATGGCTAAAATTGTTGGAGAAGAAGAACAAAGATGGAGAATAGGGAATTAGCAAATAGATTTTTCACCATACTTTTACCCTCTCTTCTAGTCTCTATTTATATAATCAATTACTTAATGCCCAAGTTAACATTAGATGGCAAAAAATAATTTGATTAACCAATTAGAGAAAGAAATAAACATACTCAAATATGCCTATTAATTAGAGGAAACAAAATCTTCTCTTTCTTTCTTTTGCATATTTATTTCCCTCTATTTGTGATTTTGTATCACCAAAATTTAACACTCCACCTTGATGCAAAATCACATATCTCCAACATATCAAGCATGCCATATATAGATCTATCACAAATCCTCATATCTCAACCACACTAAATTACAAACCTCAACCACCGTCTGCAAGTGATGCATCTCCCACATGAGGTGCACCACACAAATCCGGTCTCAAAAATGTTTGTAATACCACAAAGATCTCCGTCTTGTCTTTGTGGATTTTACAACTCGACACCCGTCTATCACTCGATCTGAGCTCATTACTTGATCACTATCGATCCCTCGAGCATCATCAACATGAAGACACCTATCTAAAATATGATCCTCAATGCTAGAATCATAAGCAGTGACCACATTAACCTCTCCACCATGCTGTGGACTAGGTCCTTCAACCGTCACTCGCTTTCCATTTTCGACTACAGAACCAACCAAGCTATAAAGGTTTCCTTCTTCCAATACTCCTCTCATCTTTACACGACCACCTTTCTTCACTCTCAAAACTCCACCTTGAGTCTCATAAGTGCAACCATGGCGATCCAACTGACCGAGAGAAATAAGATTATGCGAACAAGTGGGTACATGTCTCACTCCATAGACTTCTCTAACCACACCATCATGCATACGAAACCGGATAGATCCAATACCACAAATCGGTAGCTCTTCTCCATTGGCTGTCCTAATCATGTCGACACTCTTCTCATAAGAAGAAAAACAATTCACATCTCTACAAATGTGAAAACTGGCTCCCGAATCCATCTTCCAAGGCTTATTTTCACTAAAGAGGACATCATAAGAAGCATCACTATCGGTACCTTCAGCAAAACCTGCATGTGCATCACTACTAGTATCACCATGCGCAGCTTTTTTCTGATCTCTTTTATAAGCATAACACTTGCTACGTATGTGACCTTTCTTATTACAATAATGACAAGTGATAACACCTTTACCATTAGCATCCTTCTTCTTCCAAATTGTATCTTTCTTCGAGTCCCTTGCCACCATAGCCTCACTTTGAATTGATTTCATACCTGACCCTTTTCTTCTAAGCTCCTCATTCAAAAGACTGCTTCGAACAGTTTCCAAAGAGATAGTTCCATTAGCATTGGAATTACTCAATGAAACAACCAAAGTTTCCCAACTTTCTGAAAGCGAACTCATCAATAAAAGAGCTTGTAACTCATCATCAAAATTGACCTTCATATTTGCCAATTGATTTATTACATCCTGAAATTCATTCAAATGCTCTGCAACAGACTTCTCTTCATCTAATCTCAGTTGTACCAACTTTCGAACCAGAAAAGCCTTACTAGTAGCACTCTTTGACTCATACAAAGATACCAACTTGTCCCACAAAGCCTTCGCAGATTCACAACTAGCCACATGATGGAAAACTGAATCATCAAGATATTGGCGAATCAAAGCAATCGCCTTCTTATCCATCTTCTTCCATTTTCCCTCATCTACATCAGAGGGCTTCTTTCCATCTCCATCAATCGGATCATGAAGATCATTGAGGTACAGAACATCCTCCATCTTAGGCTTCCAAATACCCCAATTTTTTCCATCCAAAATAGCCATCTTCGAAAATGAAATCATATCCGACATCAATAATTTTTCAATCCGGAATTACTCTAAGCTTTGCGATGAACCTCGCTCTGATACCAAACTGTTGTGCAAAAATGGTAGCGCTTTGCGGAAGCTTATATCAACGGATCTTTGTCACCCAAATCACAAAGAGATAACTTGGATTAAAAATAAGACGGAATTGAAATTAAAAGTAATAAGACAAGATATTCTACCCAACCACCCACTTTATTGATTCACCAAATTTTTTGTTTACAATTAATAGAACAAAGCTAAAATAAACAAAATACCATTGAATCAATAACCAAATTGAGAAAGGGAGCAAATATCTATATGGCTAAAATTGTTGGAGAAGAAGAACAAAGATGGAGAATAGGGAATTAGCAAATAGATTTTTCACCATACTTTTACCCTCTTTTCTAGTCTCTATTTATATAATCAATTACTTAATGCCCAAGTTAACATTAGATGGCAAAAAATAATTTGATTAACCAATTAGAGAAAGAAATAAACATACTCAAATATGCCTATTAATTAGAGGAAACAAAATCTTCTCTTTCTTTCTTTTGCATATTTATTTCCCTCTATTTGTGATTTTGTATCACCAAAATTTAACATCATACTTATCAATTCACGGACCTTCTCTATTTTTCTAGATATATATATATATATATATATATATATATATATATATATATATATTATATTATGATGATACCAACCTAGGTGTCCGATTTGCGAAGGCTTTGTATAGTTATAGTCCTGTTGTTTTCATTGTTTCTTATTTTCCTGTAAGCCATCGGAGAAAGGCATTTTTTCTCCAGTTATTTATATATTCTTTTATTTAAAAAAAAAAAATAGTAGACCAAAAAAAAAAAAATGTCCCTTTAAGAATTTATCTAAATACCATGGTTAAAATATTGTTTAGGCTATTATCTGCACATATACGTACATAACCATGTTAAGTCACCTGGATTTCCAAAAAGAGAAGTTATGTGAAGTACAAACATCTAATTACCTCAGACAGCAATAGCCTATGTGAAAATTGTGAAAATAAAATAAAATGATGAAATTACAGCTATACTTTTCCTGAATGATAAGTTTGCTACTACCAAATTTGTGAGGTTTTGTACAAATGCAAAGCATAAACTCTACTAAGAAAGATAAATATCAAACAGATCCAACCCAGGGTGTAAACTATAAACAAGAATGCTTGTGCAACAATAATTTCATCAATAGAAGTCGTGTAGTCTAAAGGCGAAATTGTACTTAGTTGAGTGTATAACCCACGAGGTAGGAATAACTGATGAGAAAGGAACAGAAGTAGCATGTGAAGAAGCAACGTAAGCAGTAAAAGGAGCATTTATATGGGACCTGCGTGTTGCATTTCTTCTTCATAACATGCATTTCTTCTTCATAACATGCAACTCACATTGTCACATGGTGCATATTATGATATTAATGTGACGGTTGATTAACAGTTTATATTAGAGTCCTAAAATTGCATATGTATGACTATTATCGTTTGGGAATCAACTATGTGTCATTTGATGAATACTACTATTGATATTTCCATAAATGAAAAAAGCTAAACCTAAATAATAGATTTATTTTAAATAGTACGATAAGGTGGGGAAGATGGAAAACATACCCATGTGTAGCGATAAACATTAGACGATTGAGGAAAAATGCATCAAATCAAAGTGTAGGAAAAAAGAAAATGGAAGGATGAAAGTCTACAAAAAAATTATTGACTTGTAGTAACTATAATTAAGAATGATAATGATACATATTTATGAAAAAAAGGGTAAAAGTGAGAATAGATGAAAGGTTTGATAACTCATTTTTCATGCATTACGGAGACTATGAAATATATATATTTGAGTTGGGGTTAAAATGTAAAACAGTGGTTCAAATTTAGGACAGCGTGATTTGCATTGAGAGTAAATGGGAAGAGAGAAGATGAAAAGGTAGATATTGAATTTTATAGATAAAAGAATAGATTTAAAGGGAAGAAAGTTATCATCTAGGTAACTTTCATTTGAACAGATAATTATAGCTAAGATTTTTTTCTACAACTAGTTGTAGAAAAAGATGAAAAAGAAGAAATCAAAGAAACTTAAGTTCATATAAATTCATAAAAAATAATTTCTAGTACGTATTATATGTGTGTGTGTGTTATTGTAAGAATGGTTGTTTATGAATTTAATGACAATGGCAACCCCGTTCAATGGCTCTATGGAGAAGTAGACGACGTCAGCCCACTTACATGGGAAATTCTAATAAATGTTATATTTGGAACTTCATAACCTAGATATTGCAAGGTAGTTACCTCCATATATTGCAAAACAATAAACCAAGATAGTTTAATGCTTACAATCCCTTAACTATAGTCGATTTGTAAAAGTCATAGGCTATTTATAGAAGAGTAGACTATAATCATAAAATGCACAGACATGGTAAAACAGGAAAGGGTAAACAATCTGTTTGATGCAACAGTTTACAAAAGGAGGTAAAAATAAAAAGACGAAGATGGCAGACATTTTGTGTTAGTGATTTTTCCAAAGATATCGTTGACATTGGCATAACATCTACATAACTAATTTACCACTCTAAATTCTGGCTTTTTTTAATGTGTTCATTTTTTTTAAATATTTTTCTCTTTTTTTGCTTGCTTTTTAACGACTTCGGTTTATCATACAAATGATGCAAAGAAAATTGTAATTTTTTATGGCCTACATATTCAGTCCAACATGGTAGGAATGATAACTATTGTATAAAAATGGATGGTATTTACTAATATGGGTCAGAATAATTTGTAAAGAAAAACTAGGCACCTTTATGAGAATTTCGTTTCTATTAATGCCTCAGTAAGCTTAAGCCGCATCAATGTTCGATATCACGCCTACAAAAGGAAAGTAAACATATTTAAGCTGCATCATTGGTAGACCTATTATAAAGCAATACTATTTTTGTAAATATACTTCCAAGTTACAATAATAACCAGCCCATCAAAATTCAATTTTTGGTACAAAGCAAATTCTATATTCACATGTCTTATAGAAAGACCAGCGGGTGAATATTGAAGTTTTTTTTTTCAAAAAAAGGTTGAAGTAAAAGAAACAACCCAGTTATATGATTTAATTTATAGTGCATCACTGTGAAAATGAGAAATCTTCATGTATACTGAACGCAGCATGGCAAACCTTCAAAAGTATTAAAACATCAAAAAGCCATCAACACATACAACTATATAGCAACTAAATATCGAAGCTGGGGTATAAAATCACGTCATCGTGAAAATGGAAAACTACAAACTGGCTAACATTTATGTTCAAATGTCTAAATAATGCTCACCATTAAAAAAGCGCGTCGAGATTGAATTGAAATGGAAGAGAAAATAGTTTAAGATAACAAAAGAAGGAAATATAACCTGAATAAGGCGAGGCGGTGCTAGGATGAAATGGAGAAGGGGCGCAGTAACTGAAATGACCCTCTCTTCTCTACCTTCATTTTGTAAGGATTTTTTTTTTTTTAGAGATGATATATGTATATATCATATATTAACAAATATATTTTTCCAGGGTCATTTTTTTTTTCCAATAACAAACTTTATCCAGGATCAAAAATTTTACCAATATAGATATATCAGTGCAACCACAAAAATATGCACACACATATGAAGATGCATGTGCCCCTCTGGTTTAATCAGGTTATGGCAAACAAGAGGTTACATTGATTGATTAAATTTAATCAATCCCCACATAGCTTAATTTCATTTTATTATTTAAGTAATGAAAATCTTATTCATATAGGTAATAGTATGGTTTTTATTTTTTGATAGCTTGCTGGATTCTCCATGAAATATGATTCATAGAACCCAGATAATTATGTTATGATTATCTGTAAAATCAATTGTATAGTGTCTGTGCTTTGAAAATGATATAAGCTTATATCATTTCCTATGTTTGCTTTCTTATAATATCTACCTTATATGCAAACTCATGTCTGGGATATTCTTAAGTGAATCATCATATTCCAGAAGCTTGATCCCTTGATACCAAGGTACTAGACTAAATGAAATGCAGCCCGGGGTGAGTTTCCTCACACATGGATACTTAGCAAATAAAATATGGATTAAACAGACTCTCTACTCAGACATATTTCTTAGGGTCTTAAAATGCATTTTGCCCAAAGCTTTAGTAAAGAGGGATTCAGATTTTATGTTAAAATTACTAAGGTACTGGTGTGGCAGTGTCTGAGCAGATCATATCTGAACATGTAAATAATTTACTAATATGGATCTAACATCATTATCTTATAAAATCCCTACTGGTGATCTTACTTACAAAACTATAGCTAAAACTTTTCAACATTCCAGATAATAAAATTCAGATATTTTAAATACCAGTTCCAAGTCAAATTCTCAAAATACTTAACCAAATATCCAACATCACTCTGTACTTAGTACAATGGAATTTTTTTTTTAATATCATACATGCAAATTTTCATCTTGTAAGCTCTTATCTATCTAATTCTAGCATGCTATAATCTTCTTCTCAATGCTTTGCTTCTACTCCTATCTAGAAGCTGCTGTCCCTAAAAAAGCATTTGAAGCTGCCTCATTTTAAATGAGACACCCCAGATGCCATTAGCACACTAGGGTCAGACACATGTCTGGTATGAGAAAATTCACAAAAGCAATTAATTAATTAGGTTAAAATCAAGTTAAGTACATATACATAAAGTTTTGCCCTTTGGAAACAGGTAATACTTGTGTGCATGCTCTGTGTCATTGTGCATGTGCATGTTTTAATCTTTCTTTCCAAAGACTACATATATAAATATGGTACATACATCCAAGCATACAATTCAGTCATAGTCAAACAATCATTCACACCAAACAGGAAAATAACCAATATGAGTTAAATCATTTATTCCATCCTCATATTTCAATTCTGGGAAAAACTCTAGCTTCCTCATCATATCAAATATTTTTCCCTTGTATATTTATCTATCCTGGTCTCATCTGCAATTTTATGAATCAATGGACACACTGTAATGAACTAATTCACTCCATTACACAAAGATCTCAGGACTTGAACAAGCCATGTGTCAACTTGCATTACTCAAGAACACAAGTCATTCCTGCAGTAATCTTGACCCCATTTCCTAATCAAATTCTTAGGTACTTTCTCTTTTTAAAGTTTCCAGAGCAAACCCAATCAGTGAGTTATTTTACAAAAACAAGCATTCACCTCATAGCATTCCTTATCATTCTCATAAACAAACAGAGACAACCAAGCAATTTTAGTATTGGTACTTATTAAAACATGTTCTTGCAATTTTACAGAGATATAGACCACTAACATTGGTTTATGGCTTTATGGGAAGATTTTATTGCAAACATCTGTGCTTTAGTTAACTCAGGTTGACCAAGCTTCCTAAATCGCAAAATCTATTTGCTGGGTGGATAATGTATATTTTCTTTGAATCAGGAGGTTCAGCACATAGACAAGCCTATTGCACTCCTAATTCATTTTCATTTTAAGCCTCAGCACATATACATATGTATATTGCAGCCCATAAGCTTATCAATTCTTCTGGGTTGAGCCAAAACCAACACTACTTGCTTATATCCAACATTTTATTTTTTTGGGTATTTATTTGTTTCTAACCAGTATCATATTAAAAAGAGATCTGGGTTTCAAAAATACTTATGTATGCATGCAGATCATATTTAGAATATTCACAAAATAAAAACAACCAGAACAACCATTTAGCATTAAAGCATCCTTAACTTCTGAAGAACAATCACATATACTTTTAAGAAAAATTCATTTATAACTGGCTGCCTTCATTAGGACTTAGTGCCTTAAGTTGTTGAGTGAGTTTTCTCACCTAGTTCTCTTCTTTGCTTCCTTAATTAATTGATGAACTTCTGCCTTTAGCCTCAAGCTCTTTTCCTTCCCTTGCCTTATGATTATGGTGTTGTTTTTTTTTCAAAGTTCTTTTCTGAGAAGGAGAGGAGGCTGCTGCATATGCATATATATATATACAGGGTCCTCCTTAGGGTTTTGGGTATTGGCTAAAGCCATTTTTGCCCACCACAAAAATTATGTTATCTGCATTTTATTTGAACCCAAAATTCTACCCTTCCCGGCTTAATTTAGGTGAAGAGAAAAGTGGTTATATTCTTTTTGGTTAATTTCAGAAATTTGCTTTTCAGAAAATACTTTTTCCTTTGTCTACAATCATGCTAAAAATGTGACTTGATTTGTTATTTATCAAATACTCTTCCTAATTCTGCATATACTAAGCATTTCCCTGTTTTGTCTTATTTTTCCTATTTTTAGCTTTCATGTAAATGGTATGTACTTCCTTTATTTATTTACAAGAGGACTACTCCTTTTTATATCCTCATTTTTTTTCTTTCTACCTATATACTAAAATATGTCTGTATATTTTGTTTTACTAATTTGAACTCTAGTATTTTATTAACATATATATATATATATAAGTCTTACTGAAATAATTAGTACACCCATATATATATATTTATACATCATTATGTATTGACACACACATGCACATGTACACTCAAAAATATTCAGTAGCATCCATATATGTATATTTACTTATGCATACAGCTTTTAAGGATTTAATCTATATATATATATTCCCATACATATCAATATGTATTTATTCTTAGAGTTTAGGGATTTTAGCTTTAGTTCATGTGCATTTCCTGTGCACACATGTACACACATACTGATACATATCAAGCTATATCAATTCCCTTTCAAAATTTATTTAAAAATTATTTTGAATTTATTTATATTTTTCAGAATAAATTCCTAAAATCTTGGGTCATTACATACACCCCTCCTTTTAGAAATTGTGTCCCACAATTTTCCTAAGCTTAAAATGAATTTTAAACTTAATTCAGAGAACAAGTACATTCTCAACCAAATAGATTTTTAGTTCTATAATAACTAAAAATATATGCATCTAAAACAATCAAAAATCAGGATTACCTTATTTTTATGAGTAGCCAAGGGAGTCAGGTTTGCTTTGACGAGTTATCTGGAGGAGCAATGGAGCAGGAGGCTTCAGCGCTGTAGAGATATAGTAGTTCCGCTGTGTTGATCTCTGAGTCATTGTTATCTGTGTTGTATCTTGTATTGTAAAAACTAGACAGGTGTTTATAACTGTCTAGTATGTGTTGTATATGTTGTGTAACTCTGATAGTAGTTGTATATGATACTATGTAATAGTTGTGTTATAAATATAATTTATTCGTTCCGCTGTTTAGATTCTGTTGTTGTTTCTTTCTTTCTTCTCTTCTTTTCTCTTTCTATCCCTTTCTTTCTTATCAACGATGCGTCATTCTGTGGAATGAGTGGCGGGTCGTGACATTTGGTATCTCTGAAAATAGCTTAGGATAATTCATCCTAACTTTGTCTTCTAATTCCCATGTGCAATCACTAGGATCAAGACTCCACTGTACCTTTACAAGTTTCAGAGATTTATTCCTCAACTTCTTCACATCTTTTGCCAAAATTCCCACTGGATCCTTTTCATAAATCAAATTAGGATTTATCTGCACTTGGGTTGGGGTCTCAAGAATTTCTGCCTTGTCATGGACCCATCTTCTCAATTGTGATACATGAAAAACATCATGTATACCTTGCATGTTTTCTGGTAATTCCAACTTATATGCCAAGGGACCAATTCTTTCCAGAATTTTGTATGGTCCAATATATCTTGGGGTTAACTTGCCTTGTTTCCCAAACCTCAACACATTTTTCATAGGTGAGATTTTGATGAAAACAAAATTTCCCACTTCATATTCCACCTGCCTCCTTTTCATGTCTGCAAATTTCTTCTGCCTTTCTTGTGCTGCTGCCATTCTTCTTCTTATCAACTCAATTTTCACCTTAGTTTCTTGTATGTACTCAGGTCCTAAAATAGACCTTTCTCCTGCTTCTACCCAACAAACAGGTGACAAACAGGGTTTACCATATAAGGCTTCAAATGGAGCCATTCCTATGGTGCTTTGATAGCTGTTGTTGTATGTAAATTCAACTAGATGAAGATAATCTTCCCAGTTGCCCCCAAAGTCCAGTACACATGCTCTCAACATGTCCTCCAAAACCTTGTTTACTACCTCGGTCTGCCCATCTGATTGAGGATGGTAGGCAATACTTAGGCATAGTTCACTTCCCATTGCTTCTTGAAAGCTTCTCCAGAATTTTGAGGTGAAGATGGTATCCCTATCACTCACAATGGTTTTGGGAATGCCATGTAACTTTACCACTTTCTTTATAAAAATTTGAGCTAATTTTGGTGCTGTCCTTTCTGACTTGACTGGGATGAAGTGTGCTACTTTGGTTAGCCTATCAACTATCACCCATATACTTGTATTTCCTCTCTTAGATCTAGGTAACCCATCTATGAAATCCATAGATACATCTTCCCACTTCCACTGTGGTACACTAAGAGGCTGCATCAACCCTGATGGCCTTTGGGTTTCAGCCTTGACTTGTTGGCAAGTCATACATTTGGCAATGTATTTAGCTACATCAGATTTCATCCCCTTCCACCAGAAGTCTCTTTTCAAATTTTGGTACATTTTTGTGTTGCCTGGGTGTATGGAGTATTTACTTCTGTGATATTCATTCAATATCTCTTTCTTCAATTCTGTGTCCTCTAGTACACACATCCTATTTTGGTATCTCATATAACCATTTTTATCAATATGGTGATTCATCACTTCCTCCCCTTTTGAGAGGAGCATTTTCTTCTCTAATAAGTTGGCATCCTGTTCTTGCATTTTTCCTACCTTCAGAATTAAATCTGGTTGAAGTGTCATTAAGCTTAACTTCCCTTTATCTTCTTGTGCACCATGCATCTGCTCATCAATGTGCACACAACCATTCTCCCCAATTTCTAACTCAGTTAGCAAAGACAAATCCTTAAATTCTTCTATCATCATCATAGCCAATTTATCATGCTGTCTACTTAGAGCATCTGCAACTTTGTTTGCTTTGCCTGGTGTATAGAGTATGTCAAAGTCATAGGCAGCTAAGAATTCCACCCATCTATGTTGCCTCATGTTCAAATCTTTTTGTGAAAATAAATATTTTAGAGACTTGTGGTCAGTGTAAAGTTCAAACTTAGTGCCTAACAAATAATGTCTCCAAAGTTTCAAAGCATAGATCACAGCTGCTAATTCAAGGTCATGTGTGGCATACCTTACTTCATGGGGTTTAAGTTGTCTGGATGCATATGCAATGACTTGGCCTTGTTGCATCAACACTGCACCCAAGCCAAATCCACTAGCATCAGTGTATACAACTAATTCTTCATTTCCATGAGGTACTTTTAAAATTGGAGCATTCACCAATGCCTCCTTCAACTGTTCAAAAGACTTTTCACATTTTTCTGACCAAACAAAAGCTTGGTTCTTTCTGGTTAGGTTAGTAAGTGGTGTAGAAATTTTTGAAAAATCTTTTATAAATCTCCTATAATACCCTGCCATCCCCATGAATGACCTCACTTCACTCACAGTGCTTGGCCTCTTCCATGCTTGGATAGCCACTACTTTATTGGGGTTCACAGAAATTCCTTGGGCAGATACAACATGGCCAAGAAAATGCACTTCCTCTTTCCAAAATTCACATTTTGAGTATTTTGCCTTTAAGTCTTTTTCCCTTAGTCTAGACAAAACCATGTGCAGATGGCTTTCATGCTCTTCCATTGTTTTGGAATAAATTAAAATGTCATCTATAAAAATAAGCACAAACTTGTCTAAATAATCCCTAAAGGTTCTGTTCATTAAATCTACAAAGTATGATGGTGCATTGGTCAAGCCAAATGGCATAACCAAAAATTCATACAACCCATATCTAGTGTTAAAGGCAGTGTACTTGATGCTTGATTCTTCCACCTTCATTTGATGAAAACCAGATGCTAAATCTAGCCTAGAGAATACTCTTGCTCCAGCCAATTGATCAAAAAGATCATCTATTCTTGGCAGTGGGTATTTATTTTTAATGGTTACCTTGTTTAATTCCCTATAATCTATGCAGAGTCTCAAAGAACCATCTTGTTTCTTAACAAACACCACTGGTGCCCCCCAACAAGAATTACTGGGTCTTATAAAACCCTTACTTTCTAATTCTCTAATTGTTTCTTTAATTCTTTTAGTTCATTTGGCCCCATTCTTGTTGGCTTTTTAATCACTGGTCTTGCTCCTGGGACTAAATGAATTTGGAATTCCACTGGCCTATGGTTTGGAACACCATCAACCTCCTCAAAAACATTGTGATATCCCAGAATTTCAAGGAGTTTAAAATGTGATAATCTCTTTAATTAAATTAATTAAAATTGGTAAAAGTTTGTTATTTTCAAACAATTTAATAATGAGTTGTTTTTAAATATAGTTATAAATAGATTTTAAATAGACATATTATTTCAAATTTAATAAGTATTGTTTGAATGTATGTATATGTATATTTAAATTGATTTTTATTGGATAATTATTGAAAATTAATGTGATTGTTTAAAATGGATATCTATATTTATTTGAATTGATCTTAAATTTGGATTTTTAAATTGCATTTGAATTTGGATTTAAGAATTGAATTTAAAGGAATATATATATATATCTTAAAATAAAAATAATAATATAGTTTGGACTTAAATCATATGGATAAGGTTTTTATTTAAAAATGGATTTGTTTTATATTATTCTCTTTAAAGAAATTTATTTATATATATTAGGATATGTATTTATTAATTAGGAAAATTTAATAATAAAAGTTTTTTAAATCCATTTAAAAAAATATAAATATATTTTTGCATGTAAAGTTACATGTGTTAATCTATAAACTCTCTTAACAACATGTGTAACTTAATTAATAATGGGTAAAGACAAGTGTCACATTTATTTTAATTTTTCTTTTATTTTTAATAAAATCTAAATTTACTTATATAAACACATATCTTCCTCTTCATTCCTTTTTCTATCTTTCTTTCTAAAAATAAAAACAAAGAACTCAGCCTGTAAACTACTTCTTCAAACCAGTAGAATGATCATGAATCAAATCTGAAGTATTCCCAAACTCAAGTTCAAAAGAATAAACCCTGTAAACATTCCTCAAACCAAATTCTCAAACTCAAATGCAAGCCTGTCATCTTCTCTAAAGCCTGTAATCTAAAATCTCTGTAACCATTATGCTCAAAGCCTGTAACAAGTTTCAATTACAACCTGGAATCAAGTCTCGAATCATCTCAGTCAACAAAGCCTTTCAGTTTTTAAAGAAATCAAGGCATTTACTTCTGCAAATCCAAGTTTCCAAGTTCAATCTGTTTGCAAACCTTCCTGTTCTCAAAAACTTCTCTGCTCATCATTTAAACTTGTGAGTAAATTCTTTTTAAAAACAGTTTGATATGGTTTCACTGCCATGCATGTGATGATATTTACTTATATCAAAATTCTTTTGCTTGAATCTGAATGAATTGGTATGAATATGTTAGGAGCTTGTCTGTTTATATACATTCAATTGTTCTCTGTTGGTTTACTATGAATGTTCTGCTTAAAAATGTCAATATCTACAAATCCAATCCATATTAGGCTTAAGTATTTGAATGAAAAGTGTTTGTAATTGTATGATGAAGGTTGTAAAATAGATCCAGGATTTTTTAAATACCACAAATCATGTTTAAAATAAAAATTTACAGAGGAACTTGAATTTGTGTTGAAAATCAACTGTCTTAAAATTTAATTTGAAATACATGCATGAAATAGTGATGATAAATCATGAATTTAGATAGGAAATTTGAAATTTTTAGTTTCGTAATTTATGCGAAATTGGGTTTGGTTTGAAATTGTGACTTTGATGAATTGCCGTCGAACTGCTTGGTGGTTGGAGTTGAGATTTGGATCGAGGCTAGCTTGTAGATTGTTGATTATGGGAAAAATGCAATTGAATTTTTTTTATGGGTGGATTGCTCGAATTTGAATGAACTAGGGTTTTAGCTTATTTCGGCTGGGCTTCACTGTCGAAGCATTTGCGACATGAAGGTGGGACCGGAGACGTTCGCTTTTGGGGAGAAGGTAGCTCGTGACGTGGTGATTCTGTGGTGAGGACGGCGAGGTCTTATGGCGTCGAGTTCGTCGACAGTGGGTGGTTTTGGTTAGTGTCAGCTGCAGTTTTTTTGAGCTAAGGATCGAAATTTCGATTCGATCAAGTATTGTTCGATCTGGGTATATATGCATGCTCGCATGAGTTTGTGTGATCGTAGGAGAAGGTCGCGATGATCTACGGTGGCCGGAGGTGATGGGGTACGTGCACCGTGTATATGTGTGCACTGGGAATTGTGGAACTGGGGAAGACGTAAGGGACTCGAAGTAGAGCTCGCGTATTCAGGGATTCAACTCGAAGTTGAAGAAGTGTTGGGTTGCTTCGGGATAGGCACGAGTTATTGAGGTGATCGACTCGAGTTTTTATGGTATTTGACGAGTTTGGCCGAGTCGCTTCCTTTTGTAAATTAAGTCATAAGTTTTCCAAAGAGGATTAAATTTTCAAAAGGGTTAACCAAACTTTTAAAGTGTTAATTGAATTTATTTTCAAATTTTAAAATGGTTAAGATAAATTCTTTTGGTAGTAATTTATTTGGAATATTAAATTTAAAAGGGAGTATTTTGAATCTAAAGTATTAAATCAAAATTTAAGTTTGAGAATAAATGAAATAAATTAAGAGTGATTTATTAATTAAATTAGTTAATGGTTAAGAATGGCAAATTAACAATTAAAGTTTTCAAGATTTATTAACTTGTAATTAAGGATTGTTAATAAATAATTAGGATAAGTAATTAATTATTTATTTTAAAACTTAATTAATGATTTTAATTAAGTAAGTTAATTACTAAGATCAAATGTTTTAATGATAATGTTTTATCTTAAAATAATTAAGATTTTTAATGAGTTAAACTAAATTAAGTTTAATTAATTTATTTAATCAATTTTTGATAAGGATTAATTAAGGGTTAATTAACTATTATTAAGGGATTAATTAATTATCATTAAAGATTGATTAATAGGTAATTATGGATTAATTAAATTGATAATTAAAGTTGTTAATTAATAATTAAGTTTTATTAATTAATAATTAAGAAGTAATTAATTAGTTAATTAAGTTTAATAAATTAATTATAAAATAATTAAGGATTGATTACTTTGTATTAAAGGATATTGATTAATAATTAAGGTTTATTAATTAATAGTTAAAGGATAATTAATCAAGGATTAATTAATTTAAAGGGTAATTAAGGATGAGTTACTCAGTTATGATTTAAGAAATGAATGTGATTTATTTAAGTAAATTAATTTGTTAATTAATTAAGGATAGTCACTTGGTAATTGATTAAGTATAGTTACTTAATAAGATTGGTTAAGTATAATTACTTAGTGTAAGTAATTAATAAATGAATTACTAGATGTAATTGGTAAAATTAATCAAAAAGGATTTATAAAAGAAATTAAAGTAATTAAGAATAGTTAATTACTGTTAATGATTATTTAGGATTGATTAATGAAAGTAATTAATTAATTAATGTATGATTAATTAATGTAATTAATTAAGGAATAATGTAATTAATTATAGTTAATTAATGTAACGACCCGCTATTTTGGACCATTCAAATCGACAATAATCCACACATGTCGGACTTGAATAATTCAAAATACCAAATTGTTAATTTAAATTTGGCAAAACTCAGTATATACAGTAAATAAATCAATCACAGATCACAGACACAGAGTAATACAATAATGCGCTGCGGAATAGAAAAATAGTAGTTCATGAAGCTACTATATAAACATCAGAGTTAAAATAAAATACAACAGAATATCTCAAATGTAGTGAAGTCTCCAGTACGAATAGATGACTTCTCCGAACAAATCAACTAGAAGAGCTGAAAGCTGAGGCGATAGTTGGATCTCCAAAGGAAGCTCCAAACTCCAAGGGTGAGTCTCAAATGCTGTATCACTCGGTCTGACCCGAGCGTAAAGCAAAACACAAAACACTCGAGTCAGGATTAACATTCTTATATCAATAAATCCAACTCAAGTGAAATATCAACTAAAATACAAGTAACTTAAAGGATGTTTGGGATAACCATCCTCTAAGGATCTTCAGAACTATCTACGAGGTGGAAATATACACTATAACACCGTGGTCATTCCAAATTAATTTATACTTCAAAACCAAAATATCATTTCATTTCAAATATATCTATTTTCCAAAATAGTATATATATAGGTTAAATAATTTAAAATCAAAGTATTTAATTTCCTCAAGTTTGGCAAATCGATTCAAATCAACTTCAAATTCCAGATTCAAATTTATTCAAAGCTCAATTCATCAATTTAATTCAGTTCTAAATATACCATTTAAATTTTCAATATATTTCAAAGCTTTAATACTCAACATTTTCCAAAGTTAGATTTAACAGTTTCATATAGCTCTTGATTTAACTTCATTATTATTTAATCAGGGAATATTCACTTAATAAACTCAATATCATCTAACTAGCCTTACATTTCATTTTTACTAATTATTTTCTTAAATTTATTTAAGCAAGAATTTTTCATTAAATTATTTAAATAAACCCAAGTTATAAATCATATCTTAAATCTCAATTTCAATAAGTTTCAAATTGGTTTAATTAATAAATTATCTTTCCAACCTTAACTTATTCAAATTATTACCAAAATCTATTTTGAAAATATAATTTTTTATACTTAAACATCTCATAAGTATTTATCCATCCTAATTTAAATTAAATAATTTAAGGCTCAAACATTTATAAAACCATATATTTCTTTCCGAAACCATAGAATTCATTTTCGAAATATTTATATATATGGACCAACGGTGTCTGTATATATACATCATATGGTTAAGTGATACGGATATTTATCATTTCAATCCGAAATTTAAATATATACGGGTAGATATCATTTCGACCCGTAATCCCAATTCCAATTCAATTGAAAATCGCTTGGGTTTATCATTTCAACCCATAACGATTTTCTCCTATTCTAAAGTCCGTTCGGGTATGTATCATTTCAACCCATAGTGAATTCTATACTAACAGGGAACTTGCAGAGTGATAACAGATAATATAAAATAAAACAACAGGCATATATCATCAATAAATAACAGATACGGGTGTCAGATGTCACAGGTGAACAGTTATGGATAATAGCAGATATATAACAATGTAAATAACTACAGCAGCATATTTCAATTGTCGTTTCAATTGAAATCAAATTTAATAAATAAAAGAGTGTTAATCGTGAGTGATTACTCACCTTTCGAGGCTAGATAGGTTTGACCGATGAACCGAGTTACGATTCCAAGCACAGAGTGAGGTAGGCACAAATTTGACGAAGAAAACGAGCACGACGGACAAAGCTGATAAATAGAAATTTACGAAGTCAAATCAGAACGAAATCGATGAAGATAATGGATATAAGTGAACTTATATAACTATATATAACGATATACATATCCTATATTCAACCACATATTAAAATTTTAAATATATATTTATTTCAAAATACATTGTTTAAATCAAAACACATAAATAAATCAAACATAATTATAAAGTCAATACCTTATCGAAATCAATAAAACTACAACAAAGCTTTATAACTCATATATACAATTATATATAACTAGCTGAAACCTATATCTATACTAGCTAGGCAAACAAATGTATGCTAGATATATTTTATAAAAAAATGGACTCACACATATTCTACAATACACGCAACACATAAAACAAAACTATGATTTAGTAAACAAATTTATGAAATCAACTTATACAAATAAATCTATGCCACCTATATAGCCTTATATATATAAACAAATCTTAAAATCTTTATAAACAAATAAAAGCCATGTATATATACGGGCATGTAGCCTTACAACATGGTGCGCGATTAATCAATACAGGCATGCCTATATACATATTATTAACTGATCTATGTAATACGTACAGTAACTTTTTATAACTAAACAAGTAGACACATATGAAGAAAATCTTGTATGCTTCGAATATAAACTAACTATAAACTATGCGTCTTCCCTACATATGCAGAAATATACGCAAACTATAATTTATATTATAAAGAAAACTAATTTAAGTTAATATATATGTTACGTAAACTATATTTATATATACCCAATACCTAAAAAACCTGTACTCGGCTAACAAAGAGGAGGCAAAGCTCGAAGGGTGGTGGCCAGAGGCTGCCGAGGGGAGGAGGAAAGTCAGGTGGTGAGGCGGTGGCTGTTGGTTGAGGCTGAGGTGGCGTAGGAGCTGCAGATCGGAGGTATAGGCGGGGTCGGGCTTGTTGGGTTAGGCGTGGTGGAGGCCGTGGAGGCGCTGCCGTGGTGTGTGAGGCTCAAGGGAGTGGAGGCTTCTCGTGGTGGATGGAAAAGGCTGAGGGAGGAAGAAAGATCTGAGCTACCGAAATATAAGTAGAAAAATTGGATTTTTATTGTAGAGATGTTTTACAAATTCAACTGTTATGATGATTCAAAATGAACGGTAGGAATAGAATGGTCGCCCCTCCTTTGATTTAGCCGAAAATAATTTAAAGCAATTTATAGTTTCTAAACCGATGGAAATAAAGGCAGTCATCAATTCATTGAAAAGATAGAAAGGTAACAACTGATAATAAATGCCTCCAGCCATTTGAAATTTGAAAGGACATCAAAAAGGGTACTAATACGACGTACGTTTTCATTGCTTTCGTCGTATACCAAATCTCAAAACATAGAAATAAATATACCGCAGAGATCAGCATGACGAGACGATCAAAACGGTATACAGATATTTGTGGTACGATCATCCGATCAAAAGTCGATACGGACACTGATATACGTTGTTATTCTGTACGGAAAAATCCAAACGGAGCTAGAAACGTCCGAATTTCGCAAAACGAATTTCGCAGTCAGATTCAGAATGCTCTAAATAAATTTTCTCCTGTTGACATATTTTGGTTTCGGAAAACTTTTAAATTCACTTTTATTAACCGGTTTGATTTGAAATGAAATTTCACAGAAAAATAAACTTCAATATTATCAGATGAAAATTTACCAGTTGCTATATTAAAATAGACGTATTCCAAATAGTAAATTTTTATTTTCAAATTTTATTGTTTAAAATTTCACAAATTTTCAGTTAAAAATACTTTTAAAAACCATTAAATTTTTCGGGTCATTACACTCTCCCCTACTCAAAACTTTTCGTCCCCGAAAAGGAAGGAGGTAGAAGAATAGAAACAACCAGACAGAAAAGATAGATTGAAAGTCAAGATTAAACAATTAATTTAAAACTATAAAAATTTTACTTGAAATATTAATTTGAAAACAATTATTTACATTATTACTATTTTTTCAAGGAAGCTATTGAGAACCTTTAAATCCATAATTCATAAATTTATTAATTTTTATCTCAAGATACTTTTCAAATATTATTAATAAACAAATAATCATTTACTTTAAATATGTTTTATTAAATTAATCTTCTAAAAATTTTATAACACTAAAATTTTCTATTAAACCATGTAGTATATAAATTAACAATATTTAAAGGGATATAGTCAACAAGGAGAAGAGGGACTTGGAAAAACAGAATATAGGTGAATACATAAAGCTGAGTAGATAAGATAGATTCAAAAGATTAGTATCAGGCATGAATAATTTATTCAAACCATTAGGATTTCAATTTCAAATATTAATTCAAAATTTCTTTGTTGGAAATACTTTTATAATAAAATACCTTTATAGTCGAAACAAATTTCCTTTCGAAACTACTTTTATAACTCGATGTTTCAACAAGTTTATCCTTGTTCCTGTAGACTCTGGTAGTGCGTTGATCAGGCGCAAAACTAGAATTCTCCAGATACTTAGTAGACTTGTTTCAACACCCAGTGAAAATACTGGAAAAACTTTTAAGAACAGATATGGAAAGTACAATCCAATCAAAAACGAATCAAATCATGGATCGCAGATACACAATGGTTACGCCTGGGTCCCCCAGGAAACATCCGTACCCTTTAAGCATTCACTGCCTTGCGAATTTCGCCATGCAACAAAACGGTGGACCGCAGGATACATAAAAATGGTTACGCCTGGATCCCCCAGGAAACATCCATACCCCGTAAGCAATCTCTGCCTTGCGGATTACGCCACTAACACGACCATAGATCGCAGATACACAATGGTTACGCCTGGATCCCCCAGGAAACATCCGTACCCTTTAAGCAATCACTGCCTTACGAATTACGCTATGCAGTCGAGTTCGTAAGACCATGGGTAACGCCATGGAATTCGAAGGACACTCGAGTATCATATCCGGAAAACCAAATCAGAGAGAATAATATCGATAGAATGAATCCAAGATGTGGCCACAAATCGGATATCAAGCAGAAGGCACTTTCCATATCTTTACTTCGAAAATATGTATCATATGGTACCTTTTCAAATCACTTTCAAATATCGTACTTATATAAAATCCATTATATATAAGATTTTAAATTTCAAATCAAATACTTTCCAAAATCAATAGTATATCAAATCATACTTATATAGACTTCAATTATATAAGATTTCACTTTCAAATTGAGTACCTTCCAAATCTATAGTTTTCGAATCAATTTCATACTCATACAAATCAAATTTATATAAGTTCGACAACTCCCAGATCAAGTGTTTAGTAACATAAGGTTCTCAAATTTCAATTTGTTTCAATATCAGTTAAATTTCAAAATCATATACAATTTCACCAAATTATTTCTTCTCAAATTCATTATCTCTAATTTCTAAGTTTCAAGAATAATAGATTTAGAAAATAAATCCAATTTCCAAATCAATAATTTAAGTTAACCAATTCATTTCCAAAATCAAATGTTTTCAAAATCATCTTATACTTATGTAAGGTCCATCTTATATAAGGATCAAATTTTCAAAATAAATTTCGCTGTATGAAGAGCCATATGGGATTGAATATATTTGCTTTTATGGGTTATATATCTTTGTAATTTAAATTGGAAACTTTATTTTAGTAAGTAAAGATATTCTAACCCGACAGCTTTCAATTTCAGCGTCAAAATATATCAATGATATAAGATGTACATACGTCATTATTTCGCAGAATCACATTTGATCGCTCGCTCGATCACACAAGTTCGCTTTCGAACTAGTGTTGTCCATTCGACTTCCCTAAATGCGAAATTCGATATGGTTTCTCGACTAGAAGCCATCAGTCTCCTTGCATAGCCATATGCTATGATAGAGAATTCTAGAATCAAGTCCAAAATCCATATCTAATATTCGCCGTCAAGAATCGAATGAAAAATCCTAACACGAAATGGTGTAATCCACCTCGAACTTGTGTACTCAAACTTGGATCAAATTAACTATGCGAATCAACCAGCATACGTACAACTATATTAGTTTCATAAAGATGTTACTAAGTTAAAACATTTAACTAAACTTTATTCAAAATATTTTGAAGATCAAATTCTTTTCAAAACGTTTCAATCTAAATTTCATATTAGAAAATTTTAAAATTGCCTTATTTGTTAATTAACAAAACAGTTTCAGCTTATTTAAATCATATTATTACATATTTTAAACATACATATCAAACTTATATGTTTTACTTCAAAATTCTTAGCTTTTGAAAAGTTAACCTTGATTTGGAAGTGCTCGAACCTTCAAAATAGTCGAAGAAATCATATTTCAATCCAAGAGTTGGAAATCACAATTAAATCAGTAAATCAATTCCAAAATAGGGTTATCTCAAATCAAATCTAAAACTCGAGGACTAAACACCGGTTTACTTCAAATCATTTCAAATATATATACATATATCTTTCGCATATCAAATCTTACTTCGGAATTTGAAATCAAAATTGGTTTCGCAAAATCACTCGCATAGCAAAGCTATTGAAGTGGCCTATCCCCCACTTTGAAACTCGAAAATAAATGTCGATGATGCGTGCACTCATCACCGAAATTATTTTCCAGCGACATAAGTGAGTTCTAGACTTCTATTTTCTCAAACTTCTTTTGGAATTTCTTCAAAATCATTCGAAACTCATTAAAATTTATTGGAAACATTTCTTATTGGGAAAATACTTTTAAATCATACTATTATTATATATTTCAAAATCTTAAAAACCAATTTCAAAATACCGGAGTTCAATTCTCGAATTTCAAATTTAAAATCCTTCAGTTATAAATCAAATTTTTTTTTTAGATAAATCAACTTTCTTATTTAATTTTTTCCAAAATTGCAAATCCTTCCTAAACCTCAAATTCTCATTTTTTTAAAAAGGGTATATAATCTTTATCGAAAACATTTTACTTTTATATTTGGAATATAATCATACTTATAAAGATAATAATTTCGATATATAAAACACTTTCTAAAATACAAACAAACCCGATTCAAAGGATGATTCCAGAATGAATCTCGGAACGTGATAGAAGTTGAAGTCAAATTCAAAAGGGATCCTACTTAATGAGAATCCTAACCAATATTCCGAGGTATATTAACCTATGTCAATTCAAAGGAATTTATTCCATTAGCGAAAGAAAAAAAACAACAAATTCTCATCAAACGAAATGGTAAAGCATCATTATAAATCTTAAGTTCGACACATCGACTTTTACTAGGCAAAGGATATAACAGAGTTTACTTAATACGACTTAACTTAAACCACTAATACAAAGAGATTTCACTGATCCATACTTCTACAAGAATAATGCATCGGTATTAATCCTACCGGGTGGTGCTTCAACGGGTCCAGTACACTCCACATCAAGGTGCCCCCAACTATGACATTTCTTGCATGAGTACACTATTCTCCCATCTTCCCTAGTGAACTTTGGGAAGGCAGCAGCTCGAGCAGAACGTAACACAGCTTGCCTTCCGCGCTGTCTCTCGGAACAATCTCTGGCTAAATGTCCAGTCTGTCTACAGTGGTAGCAAATGGTTGACTGGTCGGTAGATGCCGTGAGTGCCGATTTCACTTTCTTCACTTCCAGGCAGCGACTTGGGAAGTGTCCCTTCTTACGACACTTAAAACAGAAAATCTCGGATCGAAAGCGCTTGCCCTCCTTCTTTTTCCCTTTCCATCTCTTTCCGCACATGGCTGCATAATGCCCCTTTTCCTGACACCGATAACAAATGACATGGTCATAAGGACCCGGTTCTGCCCTTTCTCTCCACAGCCTCTCTTGTTCCTAAATTGCTTCCTCCCGTTCCTTACGGGCCAGTGCTCTTCGTGCCCGACGGGCTGCTTTCTGCTCTTCAGATTTTGCCATTTACCAAAATATTTTCCTTTCATTCAATGAGTCCAAAATCAACAAGATAGAAGTTCAAAAATTTACGGGGAAATTTAAATCAAAGGAAATTTCAAAATAAAAAGGAAAGGACTCGCACAAAGATGAGATAATTAATATTCAAAAAGAAGACGGATACTCATATAAGAATATAAATAGGGAGAGGCCAAGACGAATTTCAGAACAAAGATAGCAATTCAAATTATAGGAACTCTAATCAACAAGAATTCCGATTCGAAGATAGGCCCGAACGAAAGTGATTCTGTAAATAAATTTACAATATATGCTAAGTTTCGCCTAGAGCCAAAGCTCTGATACCAACTGTAACGACCCGCTATTTTGGACCATTCAAATCGACAATAATCCACACATGTCGGACTTGAATAATTCAAAATACCAAATTGTTAATTTAAATTTGGCAAAACTCAGTATATACAGTAAATAAATCAATCACAGATCACAGACACAGAGTAATACAATAATGCGTTGCGGAATAGAAAAATAGTAGTTCATGAAGCTACTATATAAACATCAGAGTTAAAATAAAATACAACAGAATATCTCAAATGTAGTGAAGTCTCCAGTACGAATAGATGACTTCTCCGAACAAATCAACTAGAAGAGCTGAAAGCTGAGGCGATAGTTGGATCTCCAAAGGAAGCTCCAAACTCCAAGGGTGAGTCTCAAATGCTGTATCACTCGGTCTGACCCGAGCGTAAAGCAAAACACAAAACACTCGAGTCAGGATTAACATTCTTATATCAATAAATCCAACTCAAGTGAAATATCAACTGAAATACAAGTAACTTAAAGGATGTTTGGGATAACCATCCTCTAAGGATCTTCAGAACTATCTACGAGGTGGAAATATACACTATAACACCGTGGTCATTCCAAATTAATTTATACTTCAAAACCAAAATATCATTTCATTTCAAATATATCTATTTTCCAAAATAGTATATATATAGGTTAAATAATTTAAAATCAAAGTATTTAATTTCCTCAAGTTTGGCAAATCGATTCAAATCAACTTCAAATTCCAGATTCAAATTTATTCAAAGCTCAATTCATCAATTTAATTCAGTTCTAAATATACCATTTAAATTTTCAATATATTTCAAAGCTTTAATACTCAACATTTTCCAAAGTTAGATTTAACAGTTTCATATAGCTCTTGATTTAACTTCATTATTATTTAATCAGGGAATATTCACTTAATAAACTCAATATCATCTAACTAGCCTTACATTTCATTTTTACTAATTATTTTCTTAAATTTATTTAAGCAAGAATTTTTCATTAAATTATTTAAATAAACCCAAGTTATAAATCATATCTTAAATCTCAATTTCAATAAGTTTCAAATTGGTTTAATTAATAAATTATCTTTCCAACCTTAACTTATTCAAATTATTACCAAAATCTATTTTGAAAATATAATTTTTTATACTTAAACATCTCATAAGTATTTATCCATCCTAATTTAAATTAAATAATTTAAGGCTCAAACATTTATAAAACCATATATTTCTTTCCGAAACCATAGAATTCATTTTCGAAATATTTATATATATGGACCAACGGTGTCTGTATATATACATCATATGGTTAAGTGATACGGATATTTATCATTTCAATCCGAAATTTAAATATATATGGGTAGATATCATTTCGACCCGTAATCCCAATTCCAATTCAATTGAAAATCGCTTGGGTTTATCATTTCAACCCATAACGATTTTCTCCTATTCTAAAGTCCGTTCGGGTATGTATCATTTCAACCCATAGTGAATTCTATACTAACAGGGAACTTGTAGAGTGATAACAGATAATATAAAATAAAACAACAGGCATATATCATCAATAAATAACAGATACGGGTGTCAGATGTCACAGGTGAACAGTTATGGATAATAGCAGATATATAACAATGTAAATAACTACAGCAGCATATTTCAATTGTCGTTTCAATTGAAATCAAATTTAATAAATAAAAGAGTGTTAATCGTGAGTGATTACTCACCTTTCGAGGCTAGATAGGTTTGACCGATGAACCGAGTTACGATTCCAAGCACAGAGTGAGGTAGGCACAAATTTGACGAAGAAAACGAGCACGACGGACAAAGCTGATAAATAGAAATTTACGAAGTCAAATCAGAACGAAATCGATGAAGATAATGGATATAAGTGAACTTATATAACTATATATAACGATATACATATCCTATATTCAACCACATATTAAAATTTTAAATATATATTTATTTCAAAATACATTGTTTAAATCAAAACACATAAATAAATCAAACATAATTATAAAGTCAATACCTTATCGAAATCAATAAAACTACAACAAAGCTTTATAACTCATATATACAATTATATATAACTAGCTGAAACCTATATCTATACTAGCTAGGCAAACAAATGTATGCTAGATATATTTTATAAAAAAATGGACTCACACATATTCTACAATACACGCAACACATAAAACAAAACTATGATTTAGTAAACAAATTTATGAAATCAACTTATACAAATAAATCTATGCCACCTATATAGCCTTATATATATAAACAAATCTTAAAATCTTTATAAACAAATAAAAGCCATGTATATATACGGGCATGTAGCCTTACAACATGGTGCGCGATTAATCAATACAGGCATGCCTATATACATATTATTAACTGATCTATGTAATACGTACAGTAACTTTTTATAACTAAACAAGTAGACACATATGAAGAAAATCTTGTATGCTTCGAATATAAACTAACTATAAACTATGCGTCTTCCCTACATATGCAGAAATATACGCAAACTATAATTTATATTATAAAGAAAACTAATTTAAGTTAATATATATGTTACGTAAACTATATTTATATATACCCAATACCTAAAAAACCTGTACTCGGCTAACAAAGAGGAGGCAAAGCTCGAAGGGTGGTGGCCAGAGGCTGCCGAGGGGAGGAGGAAAGTCAGGTGGTGAGGCGGTGGCTGTTGGTTGAGGCTGAGGTGGCGTAGGAGCTGCAGATCGGAGGTATAGGAGGGGTCGGGCTTGTTGGGTTAGGCGTGGTGGAGGCCGTGGAGGCGCTGCCGTGGTGTGTGAGGCTCAAGGGAGTGGAGGCTTCTCGTGGTGGATGGAAAAGGCTGAGGGAGGAAGAAAGATCTGAGCTACCGAAATATAAGTAGAAAAATTGGATTTTTATTGTAGAGATGTTTTACAAATTCAACTGTTATGATGATTCAAAATGAACGGTAGGAATAGAATGGTCGCCCCTCCTTTGATTTAGCCGAAAATAATTTAAAGCAATTTATAGTTTCTAAACCGATGGAAATAAAGGCAGTCATCAATTCTGTGATATCCCGGGTTTTTGGGTAATATAAATTTAATAATCTGTATTAATAATTTAATTAATTTGATAAATTTTCTTTATAATTTTAGTTTAAATTGGTAATTTAATCTTTAAAGGATAATCAATATTTAATCTGGCAATATTGATAAGACTTGTTTGTTAAAGCTAATAAAATTTTATTCTATTTATAATATATATATTTGATATATATTGTGAATGGAAATATCTTTTGTTTTAAATTAAAGATTGTATTTTCAAATTGTAATATATATGTATGTATATGTTATAATTTGGATTGTTTTGAATTTAATTTAATCTATTGATAATTTATATATGTATGAAGTATGATTTAAAGCTTTGTTTTAAAATTAATATTTTTCAAAGTTTAGTTTAGATTAATTCCATTATTTTCAAAATATAAGATAATTGTTTATTTTAAATGAAATTGTTTAAAAAGGATTTAAACAAGCTTTGTTTTGTCTTCTTTTTAAATGCTCAAATTAAAATGTTTATAAGTGTGTATATATGGTTTTAAATAAACTTTCCTTTTAAAATATCTCTTAAACTAAAATAGTTTGTAAATAAGTAAATGAATTTATATAAATCCATAATTACATATTAAGAAAACATAAATACTTTTGTAAATAAGGTTTTAAAATATAATTTCTTTTATAATAAGGTTTTAAACATAATTTTGCTTGTTTTAACACTTGTAAGTTAAGGGACTTATGCAATGAACATTTGTCTAATTTATAATATAACAAGTGGCATTATCTTGTTTTCTTTAAAGAATTTAACATTTATAAATAAAATATAGTTGTAGAGAAACCTGTTTTCATTTTTTCAGTTCGAATCTTTTTCTTCCTCCATCTTCTTTTTCTCTCCTCATCTTTCCAAAAACTGAAAACAAAGAAATAATAAATCAAAGCAGAAACCAAAATGCAAGTTCAGTTCAAATTCATCTCAACATCAGTTTTTTTTCAATCTTCAACCTGGAAACTAAATTCAAATGCAAAGACTTCAGTCTCAACAATCAAGTTAAAGACTCAAATATTTACAAGCATGCAAGGGCAGTTTTCACAGCAAAGAAATTCAAAAGTTTTTCCAGAACAAAATCAAATACAAGTCCAGAATTCAAGAATTTAAAACCTGGGAAAAACTGACCTCTAATCTCTGTTTTATAATAGGTGAGTAAATACTTTTAAAAACAGTTTTAAACATCTGTGGTTAAACTTGGATGTATGTGATTGATTTTATTATGATAATATATTACTGTATATGAATGTTGATTGAGAATGCATGTATGCATATAAGTGAATGGCTGTGAAAGGTCTGTATAAATGTATATATATACACTTCTCTGTTTTACAGGCTTCAACTTCATGTAGGAAAATTCATATCCCCTTATATAATCAAATTTAAGCTTTGATTTTTTGAATGAAAGATGATTATAACAACGTAGTATTAATTATAGAAATAGTTTCAAGATTTTAAATGCACCTGGTAATTTTAAATATGGAATTTACAGTGAAACTAAAATGTATGTTAAAAATCAACTGCTTTAAATCCAAAATTGAATTACATACATGTAATCATGATGGAAAATCATGAATTTAGATATGAGTTTTGTAATTTTTAGTTGGGTATTTCTTGATAATTTGGGGTTTGTTCGTTTTGGGAGTTTTGGTGAATTGCCAATTATCCACGCAATAATCTGACTTGAAATCTTGATCGAAGCTAGATTGTGAGTTGATGATGAGTGGAAAAATGCTTCAGAATTTTTCCAATGGCCAAGGAGATCGAATTCGATCAATCTAGGGTTTTAGGTCGTTTTCGATCGACTTAACTGTCGAAGCATTTGCGACTGGGATGATGGTCCGAAGGCGATCGCGATAGGAGGAAAGGTTTTGCTGGAGCCTTGGCGATGTGGGATGAGGTCGGCGAGGCTTCTCGAGGCGTAGTTCGTCGACGATGGGTGGTTTCAGTCGAGCTATGGGTTCCAGTTTTTGGTCGTTGGGTTCGATTTTGATATCAAGGTGGTATCGTCGTTCTGAGTGTTCGAATGGGCCAGTGGAGTCGTGGGTGACTGGAGGAAGGTCGGGGCGATGATCGTAGATGGCCAGAATTGGCGTGCACGTGAACTTGTACACGTTCGTGTACCAGATGTGTTTGATGATTTGGGAAGACGATAAGCAACTCGGAACAGTCTCGTGATTTTCGCGTTTCGACTCGAAGTAGAGGAGGCTGGGTTTGTCTCGGGGTAGGCTCGCGTAGATTGCTGTTCGACTCGAAGAGAAACGAGAGGGTTACGGGTTGGACTTGAAGCAGGAGAAGAGCAAAACTTTAAATCATGTTTTAAAGGTTTTGAAAACTTAAAAGAGGAATTTGTTTTAAAGTCATTTCTTAAATAATTCTTTTCTTTATCAAATGTTTTTGAACCTTTAATTAAAAAGTTATTTGTTTGTTTCAATTAAGTTTGTTTAAATTAAACTTTAAGATGTTTGAAATTTAACTTTTAATTAAGTTATAATTAAGGATTTAAAATTATTTTGTCTTAAAGTATAATTATATTTAAATATATATAATTAATTTCTAAACAAAATGATGGAAGTAAGTATTTAATTTTAATGATGAGTTATCTTTTAAAAATTGAAATTAATTAAGGATAATAAATGAGTAAAATAAATTAAAAGTTAATTACTTATTGTAATTAGGATAATTACTTATGAAAGTAAATAAATGAATTTGATAAATGGTTAACCACTTGATATTATTAATTAAAGGATTAATTAATATAATTGATTGAAGTTAATTAATTTGATATGAATTTGAGAATACTTAATTTAAAATATGATTTGTTAATAAGTAAAGAGATTAATTAAGATGAATGTTTTTCTTATTTAATTAAGGATTTTGAAATATAAGATATTAATTAATTAATTGTTTAATTAATTTTAGATAATCACTTAATTATGGATTAATTAAGTATAATTACTTAATGAAGTAATAAATGGTTAATAATTGAATGTAATTAAGAAGGTAATTACTTATGGAAGTAATTAGTTGAAGTGATTAATGGGTAATCACTTAATGTTATCAATTAAGGAATTAATTAATATAATTATTTTAAAGTTAATTAATTATGAAGTAATTAATTAATTAAAGTATTAAGAATTATTTAATGATGGAATTAATTTTGGTTAAGTAATTAATAAAGAAAGTAATCAAGATTTTTAATGCAAGTAATTAGAAGATAATTACTTATGTAAGTAATTAAGAATTAATTACTTAATTTTAGTTTAGTTAATTAATAAATGTGATTAATTAAATGTGTTTAATTTAAGATTAATTACTAAGAGTAATTAATTAATAAAGTAATTAATTAAGGATTATTTGTTAATTTAAATTGATTAATAATTACTTAATGAAATAATTAAAGATTAATTAATTAGATAAATTAATCAAGGTTAATATAATTAATTAAGAAGTAATTAATTAAGATAAGCAATTACAAATTGTTAATTACCGTTTATGATTAATTAAGACTAATTAATGAAGTGGTTGATTAAAATTAATTATTTAATTAATTAAAAGGTTAATTAATTAGTAAGGATTATTTAATTAATGAATTAATCAAGGTTGATTAATGAAAGTAATTAATTAAAGTATGCTTAATTATATGCTTAATTAATTAATGAAGGTTCATTAATTATTGTAATTAATGATAGTAATTAAAAGTTAATTACTGTATATGGTTAAGGATAATTACTTGAATGTAATTAAAGTATAATTAATCAAGGAAGATTAATTAAGAAGATCATTAAAAGATGATTAATTAATTAAATTGTAATTAATTAATGGTTAAGTAAGAAGGATTTATAAAATGAAGTAATTAATTTAATTCTTTAAATTAATTAAAAGATAATATAAATCATTACTTATGAATGGGTGATAGTATTGAATACTTGGCATTGATTGATATCTCTGATGAGATATATGCTGTATGATATGGATGTTAGTTGAATTGTATGGATTATCTGATAATGTTGATTATCTGTTGTGAATTATCTTTCTTTGTATACAAAGATAATGAATTGAATTTGTTTTAACCTTTAAAACAACTTGGCCTTAAAAGATACGCTTTGGATTTCGATGAGACCGGGATCGGGTTTCCGTATACCGGATTTCCAGGTCTGGAGACCCGAATACCACATCGATCCAAATTAACGATAGGTCGTGAATCAAGTGAAGATGAAGATTCAGAGTGCAAGGGTTATTGTCGTTAACTCTGAGGGTGATTCCAAAACGAGTGTAACGAGATAATGCCTTCGGTTTCGTTCGAACCCGGAACGAACTTGTATGGATTGAATGCTTTCAGCACATCGTCAGGTGGACGATGAGCATTCTAAGTGATGTGTTCTGATTAAAGGTAATCGTAGCCTCAAGCCTCATCAACCGGGAATGGCTAAAACAGGGGAGGTGCAGCAAGGTTAGTGGGTAGCACCCAAGTAGTATAAGATTCCCCTGTCTAGAGGTCCCTTCTTTTATTTCGGCTGTGTGGGCGGTTGCTAGCTACAACCGCGGGGTTTCTTATGCGGGAATTATCCAGTAAGGGATGTTCCGGCCTTGTGTTGCAGGGGAGCGGGCGTACTCCTCGGTACGTTGATCTAGGCCACGTACTGTGACGGGCGGTACCCCAGTAGCCCTGCCATTGTATGGAATCCAATTTCCAATAAGTGCCATCGGTCTTGATTGTATAACCCACTTTGTTGGCTAGTATGCTGGAATTTAATAATGTAACAATTTCAGCTATTTCATATTTATTTGAAAACCCTAGACCCTATTATAATATAATCGGATTTCCTATCAAATGTTTTGGTTATCGTAAGGTAAAAACTTTTCCGTGTTTATGTGCGGGAAGTCTTACGAGATACCTTTTCTTTTCAAATGTTTTTCAAAGTTAAGCAATTTTAAACCGTTTACTCACACCAGACCCATGTCTGACCCAAGTGTTTATTTTCTGTTTTATTAAACTCTTGGGTACTCATATTATATATGAGTAGTCAAGTGATTCAGGTTAGCTTGACGAATTCTGGAGGAGATTTGGAGCAGGAGGCTTCACCGTGTAGATATATTATGATTCCGCTGTGTATATGTTGTGTCTGTATCTGTGATACTTGAGTTGTATGAATTAGACAGATGTTTATAACTGTCTAATATGTGTTGTATAAGTTGTGTACTCTGATGTAATATGATACTATGCAATATTTTATGTGATATATTATATTTTATTCGTTCCGCTGTGAGATTCTGATGTGTTGTTCTTTCTTCTTTTCTATCTTTTCTTCTTCTATCCCTTTCTTTCTTAATAACGATGCGACTTCCTGGGCATAGGAAGGCGGGTCGTTACAGTGGTATCAGAGCTGTAGGTTGAGTGAATACCTAGCTCTGGAGTGGTGTCTATCTTGAGAGAGCGTATTTGTAATTTTTAAAACTATATATATATATATATCTACCTAATGTGTTGGATTATCTGTTCGGGTTTTCCAATATGAGTTATAAAGGTAGATAGGGTGGTGGTGTGTGTAACACGACTACCATTGGTTGAAGTCTGAATGTTGAGGTTGGAAGAGTATCTGTCGAGACTGTAGACCTAATACCGTCTCGAGTAAGTTTGGGCAGTTTGGTGTAAGGATTTCTCGGATCTCTGAAGAAAATATTTTTCAAGATTCGGAGTCCATTTTTGGAGTATAAGTTTTGTTGAGCTCGGGTGAGCAGATTTTCTAGACTTGAATCTGTCGGTTGTGCAGAAGTAAGTAACGGTAGCTTGGCGACTTCAGGAAGGAGAAGCTGTGTGATGAAACGCAGTATCTATTGATGTTCCCAGAGTAGATGTTCTTTTTGGAGCAAGATCAAGAAGGTATTGGAGGAACAGTTGATGTCTACCGCAGGAAAGACTCGGCTGTATAGGAATTCTCTGGATATCGAGTAAGAGAGTTTTATCTGTTTTGAAGTATGGGACTAAGGTCGATTAGTTGTTTCTTCGGACATGGTCTCATTGTTTCCCTTAAGAAGAATAAGTTGGTGTTGGTTTGAAGTCCCGAGATTCTTTTGGGATGTCTGCCATCTTGGAGGTCCGTTGTGAGGTTTGTTGATGGTCTTAGTTTGAGAAGCCTTTGGATTAGAAGTTTTTGGTTAGCCGTGTTAGCAGTGCAACTCGAAGTGTTTGGTGTGCTGACGAGGAGGTCTTTGGCTTAGCAGTGTTCTAGAGATAGAATTTGGAAGCAGCAGTGTGGCTCGTTTCTCCGATGGTTCAAGAATCTTTGTGATTTTTCTATCAGCGGTCCGGAAAGATGGTGAAGACTTTCTTGAAGGGTTAACCTTGTTTGAAAAAGTTTAAGGCTATTTTAATTGGTAAAGAGAGAATAGTTTCTTTGGAATCCGAACTAGGTAGGATCGCAAAAGTGACTTGCGATTAGTTTGGGAATTCATCTTGGGTAATCTTTTGTTTGAGATTGAGGTTTCTCATGTGGAAGTAGGAGCTACTGAAGTAGTCAGAATTTTTCCGGATGTCTTCGAGGAAGTAGAAGTTGTCTGCATTTGGAGTTTGAGTTCCGTATCGACTTGATTCCAAAAGCGATACCGGTAGTTAGTCTGGTAGTAGGATGGTTCTTAGAGAAAGAAGAGTTGGTATAGCAGCTCAGAAATATTTTTGAAATGGATTGGTCAGATCTAGTTTTCAAGTTTGGATTTCAACTGAATTTGGAAGGATCATCTTGTTGATAGGATCTAGAGATCATTTTGTTCTTGATCCAGAATTGTTTCAAGAAGCATCAGCGAAGGTTAAGCTGATCAGGAGGAGATGAGGTAGCCCAGGAATCGTCTAGTGAGTTATGCAGATATGAGACAAGGAGTTTGGAATTCGGAGTTGGAGATTGGAAATTGTTTAAGTTTTTCTCCGATTATAAAGCTATAAGATTGGTAAGTCTGGAAGCTAGCACTGAAGTATTTTCGATTTTCCCTGTGTTCTCGAGAGAAGTAGTTCTTTTGTCTACAGGATTGAATGGCCAGTTGGATATCTGGAATTCATTGTATTTCACGTATCTCTGAGGGAGTACGTGTATGATGCATTGCTAGTGTGGAATCTACAGTTCAGATGGATTTGGAAGTTTGAGCTGGACTTGGGTGTGATCTGATATTCTGTTCAGATTGGTGGATCTAGAGATGATAGGAGCTCTAGTCATGGTGGTGTTGTTAGTTTAGATTCTGTAGAGCGAGTCTCCCGGTGATTTATACCCAGGGAAACTCGAGATAGTGTTAGTAAAGTCTATCCTGATTTATATCAGAATAGTTAGTTAGGTTTGATTGTTTGATTGGTTGTTATGGTTGTTAGGAATTAGATGATAGGTATGCTTTGCTGTAAAAATCTTTACTGGATTATTAAATTAACTTTGCTTTTAATTTCGGGGACGAAATTATTTTAAGGGGGGAGGAATGTGATATCCTGGGTTTTTGGGTAATATAAATTTAATAATCTGTATTAATAATTTAATTAATTTGATAAATTTTCTTTATAATTTTAGTTTAAATTGGTAATTTAATCTTTAAAGGATAATCAATATTTAATCTGGCAATATTGATAAGACTTGTTTGTTAAAGCTAATAAAATTTTATTCTATTTATAATATATATATTTGATATATATTGTGAATGGAAATATCTTTTGTTTTAAATTAAAGATTGTATTTTCAAATTGTAATATATATGTATGTATATGTTATAATTTGGATTGTTTTGAATTTAATTTAATCTATTGATAATTTATATATGTATGAAGTATGATTTAAAGCTTTGTTTTAAAATTAATATTTTTCAAAGTTTAGTTTAGATTAATTCCATTATTTTCAAAATATAAGATAATTGTTTATTTTAAATGAAATTGTTTAAAAAGGATTTAAACAAGCTTTGTTTTGTCTTCTTTTTAAATGCTCAAATTAAAATGTTTATAAGTGTGTATATATGGTTTTAAATAAACTTTCCTTTTAAAATATCTCTTAAACTAAAATAGTTTGTAAATAAGTAAATGAATTTATATAAACCCATAATTACATATTAAGAAAACATAAATACTTTTGTAAATAAGGTTTTAAAATATAATTTCTTTTATAATAAGGTTTTAAACATAATTTTGCTTGTTTTAACACTTGTAAGTTAAGGGACTTATGCAATGAACATTTGTCTAATTTATAATATAACAAGTGGCATTATCTTGTTTTCTTTAAAGAATTTAACATTTATAAATAAAATATAGTTGTAGAGAAACCTGTTTTCATTTTTTCAGTTCGAATCTTTTTCTTCCTCCATCTTCTTTTTCTCTCCTCATCTTTCCAAAAACTGAAAACAAAGAAATAATAAATCAAAGCAGAAACCAAAATGCAAGTTCAGTTCAAATTCATCTCAACATCAGTTTTTTTTTCAATCTTCAACCTGGAAACTAAATTCAAATGCAAAGACTTCAGTCTCAACAATCAAGTTAAAGACTCAAATATTTACAAGCATGCAAGGGCAGTTTTCACAGCAAAGAAATTCAAAAGTTTTTCCAGAACAAAATCAAATACAAGTCCAAAATTCAAGAATTTAAAACCTGGGAAAAACTGACCTCTAATCTCTGTTTTATAATAGGTGAGTAAATACTTTTAAAAACAGTTTTAAACATCTGTGGTTAAACTTGGATGTATGTGATTGATTTTATTATGATAATATATTACTGTATATGAATGTTGATTGAGAATGCATGTATGCATATAAGTGAATGGCTGTGAAAGGTCTGTATAAATGTATATATATACACTTCTCTGTTTTACAGGCTTCAACTTCATGTAGGAAAATTCATATCCCCTTATATAATCAAATTTAAGCTTTGATTTTTTGAATGAAAGATGATTATAACAACGTAGTATTAATTATAGAAATAGTTTCAAGATTTTAAATGCACCTGGTAATTTTAAATATGGAATTTACAGTGAAACTAAAATGTATGTTAAAAATCAACTGCTTTAAATCCAAAATTGAATTACATACATGTAATCATGATGGAAAATCATGAATTTAGATATGAGTTTTGTAATTTTTAGTTGGGTATTTCTTGATAATTTGGGGTTTGTTCGTTTTGGGAGTTTTGGTGAATTGCCAATTATCCACGCAATAATCTGACTTGAAATCTTGATCGAAGCTAGATTGTGAGTTGATGATGAGTGGAAAAATGCTTCAGAATTTTTCCAATGGCCAAGGAGATCGAATTCGATCAATCTAGGGTTTTAGGTCGTTTTCGATCGACTTAACTGTCGAAGCATTTGCGACTGGGATGATGGTCCGGAGGCGATCGCGATAGGAGGAAAGGTTTTGCTGGAGTCTTGGCGATGTGGGATGAGGTCGGCGAGGCTTCTCGAGGCGTAGTTCGTCGACGATGGGTGGTTTCAGTCGAGCTATGGGTTCCAGTTTTTGGTCGTTGGGTTCGATTTTGATATCAAGGTGGTATCGTCGTTCTGAGTGTTCGAATGGGCCAGTGGAGTCGTGGGTGACTGGAGGAAGGTCGGGGCGATGATCGTAGATGGCCAGAATTGGCGTGCACGTGAACTTGTACACGTTCGTGTACCAGATGTGTTCGATGATTTGGGAAGACGATAAGCAACTCGGAACAGTCTCGTGATTTTCGCGTTTCGACTCGAAGTAGAGGAGGCTGGGTTTGTCTCGGGGTAGGCTCGCGTAGATTGCTGTTCGACTCGAAGAGAAACGAGAGGGTTACGGGTTGGACTCGAAGCAGGAGAAGAGCAAAACTTTAAATCATGTTTTAAAGGTTTTGAAAACTTAAAAGAGGAATTTGTTTTAAAGTCATTTCTTAAATAATTCTTTTCTTTATCAAATGTTTTTGAACCTTTAATTAAAAAGTTATTTGTTTGTTTCAATTAAGTTTGTTTAAATTAAACTTTAAGATGTTTGAAATTTAACTTTTAATTAAGTTATAATTAAGGATTTAAAATTATTTTGTCTTAAAGTATAATTATATTTAAATATATATAATTAATTTCTAAACAAAATGATGGAAGTAAGTATTTAATTTTAATGATGAGTTATCTTTTAAAAATTGAAATTAATTAAGGATAATAAATGAGTAAAATAAATTAAAAGTTAATTACTTATTGTAATTAGGATAATTACTTATGAAAGTAAATAAATGAATTTGATAAATGGTTAACCACTTGATATTATTAATTAAAGGATTAATTAATATAATTGATTGAAGTTAATTAATTTGATATGAATTTGAGAATACTTAATTTAAAATATGATTTGTTAATAAGTAAAGAGATTAATTAAGATGAATGTTTTTCTTATTTAATTAAGGATTTTGAAATATAAGATATTAATTAATTAATTGTTTAATTAATTTTAGATAATCACTTAATTATGGATTAATTAAGTATAATTACTTAATGAAGTAATAAATGGTTAATAATTGAATGTAATTAAGAAGGTAATTACTTATGGAAGTAATTAGTTGAAGTGATTAATGGGTAATCACTTAATGTTATCAATTAAGGAATTAATTAATATAATTATTTTAAAGTTAATTAATTATGAAGTAATTAATTAATTAAAGTATTAAGAATTATTTAATGATGGAATTAATTTTGGTTAAGTAATTAATTAAGAAAGTAATCAAGATTTTTAATGCAAGTAATTAGAAGATAATTACTTATGTAAGTAATTAAGAATTAATTACTTAATTTTAGTTTAGTTAATTAATAAATGTGATTAATTAAATGTGTTTAATTTAAGATTAATTACTAAGAGTAATTAATTAATAAAGTAATTAATTAAGGATTATTTGTTAATTTAAATTGATTAATAATTACTTAATGAAATAATTAAAGATTAATTAATTAGATAAATTAATCAAGGTTAATATAATTAATTAAGAAGTAATTAATTAAGATAAGCAATTACAAATTGTAAATTACCGTTTATGATTAATTAAGACTAATTAATGAAGTGGTTGATTAAAATTAATTATTTAATTAATTAAAAGGTTAATTAATTAGTAAGGATTATTTAATTAATGAATTAATCAAGGTTGATTAATGAAAGTAATTAATTAAAGTATGCTTAATTATATGCTTAATTAATTAATGAAGGTTCATTAATTATTGTAATTAATGATAGTAATTAAAAGTTAATTACTGTATATGGTTAAGGATAATTACTTGAATGTAATTAAAGTATAATTAATCAAGGAAGATTAATTAAGAAGATCATTAAAAGATGATTAATTAATTAAATTGTAATTAATTAATGGTTAAGTAAGAAGGATTTATAAAATGAAGTAATTAATTTAATTCTTTAAATTAATTAAAAGATAATATAAATCATTACTTATGAATGGGTGATAGTATTGAATACTTGGCATTGATTGATATCTCTGATGAGATATATGCTGTATGATATGGATGTTAGTTGAATTGTATGGATTATCTGATAATGTTGATTATCTGTTGTGAATTATCTTTCTTTGTATATAAAGATAATGAATTGAATTTGTTTTAACCTTTAAAACAACTTGGCCTTAAAAGATACGCTTTGGATTTCGATGAGACCGGGATCGGGTTTCCGTATACCGGATTTCCAGGTCTGGAGACCCGAATACCACATCGATCCAAATTAACGATAGGTCGTGAATCAAGTGAAGATGAAGATTCAGAGTGCAAGGGTTATTGTCGTTAACTCTGAGGGTGATTCCAAAACGAGTGTAACGAGATAATGCCTTCGGTTTCGTTCGAACCCGGAACAAACTTGTATGGATTGAATGCTTTCAGCACATCGTCAGGTGGACGATGAGCATTCTAAGTGATGTGTTCTGATTAAAGGTAATCGTAGCCTCAAGCCTCATCAACCGGGAATGGCTAAAACAGGGGAGGTGCAGCAAGGTTAGTGGGTAGCACCCAAGTAGTATAAGATTCCCCTGTCTAGAGGTCCCTTCTTTTATTTCGGCTGTGTGGGCGGTTGCTAGCTACAACCGCGGGGTTTCTTATGCGGGAATTATCCAGTAAGGGATGTTCCGGCCTTGTGTTGCAGGGGAGCGGGCGTACTCCTCGGTACGTTGATCTAGGCCACGTACTGTGAC
Organism: Allium fistulosum; assembly: GCA_030737815.1. Taxonomy (NCBI): domain Eukaryota; kingdom Viridiplantae; phylum Streptophyta; class Magnoliopsida; order Asparagales; family Amaryllidaceae; genus Allium; species Allium fistulosum. The sequence goes on from CM060904.1 coordinate 815,492,188, forward strand.
GGGCGGTACCCCAGTAGCCCTGCCATTGTATGGAATCCAATTTCCAATAAGTGCCATCGGTCTTGATTGTATAACCCACTTTGTTGGCTAGTATGCTGGAATTTAATAATGTAACAATTTCAGCTATTTCATATTTATTTGAAAACCCTAGACCCTATTATAATATAATCGGATTTCCTATCAAATGTTTTGGTTATCGTAAGGTAAAAACTTTTCCGTGTTTATGTGCGGGAAGTCTTACGAGATACCTTTTCTTTTCAAAGGTTTTTCAAAGTTAAGCAATTTTAAACCGTTTACTCACACCAGACCCATGTCTGACCCAAGTGTTTATTTTCTGTTTTATTAAACTCTTGGGTACTCATATTATATATGAGTAGTCAAGTGATTCAGGTTAGCTTGACGAATTCTGGAGGAGATTTGGAGCAGGAGGCTTCACCGTGTAGATATATTATGATTCTGCTGTGTATATGTTGTGTCTGTATCTGTGATACTTGAGTTGTATGAATTAGAAAGATGTTTATAACTGTCTAATATGTGTTGTATAAGTTGTGTACTCTGATGTAATATGATACTATGCAATATTTTATGTGATATATTATATTTTATTCGTTCCGCTGTGAGATTCTGATGTGTTGTTCTTTCTTCTTTTCTATCTTTTCTTCTTCTATCCCTTTCTTTCTTAATAACGATGCGACTTCCTGGGCATAGGAAGGCGGGTCGTTACAAATTCATTGAAAAGATAGAAAGGTAACAACTGATAATAAATGCCTCCAGCCATTTGAAATTTGAAAGGACATCAAAAAGGGTACTAATACGACGTACGTTTTCATTGCTTTCGTCGTATACCAAATCTCAAAACATAGAAATAAATATACCGCAGAGATCAGCATGACGAGACGATCAAAACGGTATACAGATATTTGTGGTACGATCATCCGATCAAAAGTCGATACGGACACTGATATACGTTGTTATTCTGTACGGAAAAATCCAAACGGAGCTAGAAACGTCCGAATTTCGCAAAACGAATTTCGCAGTCAGATTCAGAATGCTCTAAATAAATTTTCTCCTGTTGACATATTTTGGTTTCGGAAAACTTTTAAATTCACTTTTATTAACCGGTTTGATTTGAAATGAAATTTCACAGAAAAATAAACTTCAATATTATCAGATGAAAATTTACCAGTTGCTATATTAAAATAGACGTATTCCAAATAGTAAATTTTTATTTTCAAATTTTATTGTTTAAAATTTCACAAATTTTCAGTTAAAAATACTTTTAAAAACCATTAAATTTTTCGGGTCGTTACAATTAATTAAAGTAATTAATTAAGGATCTTTAATTAATGTAATTAATGAAAGTAATTAAAGGTTAATTACTGTTAATGGTTAAGAATAATTAATTTATGAAATTAATTAAAGGATAATTACTTTATGTAATTAATGAATAATTAATCAAGAGTGATTAATATTTAATGATTAATTAATTAAATGGATAAGTAATTAATTAATGATTGATTAAGCAAAGATAAGAATTAATTCTTAAGTAATTAATTTAATTTAAGATTAAATTAATTTTAATAGAGATTAATAAATGGTTGCTTATGAATGATGGTTGAGTAGAATGTCTGATTTGGTTGATATCTAATTGATGATATGCTATGATATTCTATGATATGATATTGGATATATCAGTGATAAGTGTGTGATATTTACCTATGTTAATGCTGTGTGAATTCAAGTATTGAATTGAATTGTTTAAACCTTTAAACAACTTGGCCCTAAAAGATACGTTTTGGATTTCGATGAGACCGGGATCGGGTTTCCGTATACCGGTATTCCAGGTCTGGAGACCCGAATACCACATCGATCCAAATTTACGATAGGTCGTGAATCTCAAGTGAAGATGAAGATTCAAAGTGCAAGGGTTATTGTCGTTAACTCTGAGGGTGATTCCAAAACGAGTGTAACGAGATAATGCCTTCGGTTTCGTTCGAACCCGGAACGAACTTGTATGGATTGAATGCTTTCAGCACATCGTCAGGCGGACGATGAGCATTCTAAGTGATATGTTCTGATTAAAGGTAATCGTAACCTCAAGCCTCATCAACCGGGAATGGCTAAAACAGGGGAGGTGCAGCAAGGCTTCGTGGGTAGCACCCACTGAGAGCAAGATAGATCCCTGTCTAGAGGTTCCTTTTCTTTTATTCGGCTTAGTGTGTGGTTGGTCGCGCCAACTACGGGATTGTCTTGTTCGGGATTATCCAGTAAGGGATGGTTCCGGCTTTGTGTTGCAGGGGAGCGGGCGTACTCCTCGGTACGGTGATCTAGGCCACGTACTGTGACGGGCGGTACCCCAGTAGCCCTGCCATTGTATGGAATCCGAACTCCAATAAGTGCCGTACGTATTAGTTGTGCCCAACTACGTTGGAATGTGAGATGTAAGCATTTCAGCTATTTCTGTATTTTACTTGAAAACCCTAGACCCTATTATAATACAATCAGATTTCCTATCAAACGTTTTAGTTAGCGTAAGGTAAAAACTTACCCATATTTATTTGTGGGGAGTCTTACGTGATACTTTTGTTTTCAAAAGTTTTCAAAGTTAAGCAATCTAACCGTTTACTCACACCAGACCCATGTCTGACCCAAGTGTTTATTTCTGTTTTATAAACTCTTGGGTACTCAAATTTTTACGAGTAGCCAAGGGATTCAGGTTTAGCTTTGACGAATATTCTAGAGGAGCAATGGAGCAGGAGGCTTCGGCGTTCGTAGATATAGTATTCCGCTGTATTGATATCTGTGATAGTGTCTTGTCTTGTATTTGAGTTGTAATGTCTAGACAGATGTTTATAACTATCTAGTAAGTGATGTATATGCTGTGTAACTCTGTAAATTGTTGTATACTATGTAATAGTTTATGTTATTAATATAATTTATTCGTTCCGCTGTGAGATCGTTGTTGTTGTTTCTTTCTTTCTTCTCTTCTTTTCTATTTTCTACCCCTTTCTTTCTTCATAATGATGCGACTTTCTGTGGAGAGAAAGTCGTGGTCGTTACAGTGGTATTAGAGCATAGGTTGAGCGAATGCCTAAGCTTTTGGTTAAGTGAATATCAGAACACTAGGTTGAGTGAATACCTAGGTTCGGAGGGATTGTTCATTAGCGATAGGATCTGTAGCAACCTGTTTGAGTCTGAGTGTATATATATTCGAGAGCGCGTATTTGTTAGTTATATAAAATGGTTTTATATTGTGTTAATTGATCGGTTGAGTGGTATATGGATTCTGGTCAATACGAGTAGCTAACGTTATTGATAGGGATCTCTAAACACTTGGACCAGGCCAACAGACACAATATTGTTTTAAAAGGGTAGATGAAATAATTTTACCCAGATATAATTTCTATATAAAAAAGTATCATTTTAAATGTATATGGTATTTGTAATGATTGGTTGAGATGATAATAATTTATCATCTAGGATTAGGAGTCTGAGTGTTGAGGTTGGAAGTGTATTTGTCGAGACTGTAGACCTAATACCGTCTCGAGTAAGTTTTGCTGTGATATGAGGATTTTTCAATCTCTGAAGAAAACCTGTTATGGTTCGGAGTTTATCTTTGAGGTTGGATGAGTAGAGTTGGATCTGTCGGTTGGGCAGAAGCGAGTGATAGTATCTTGGTATCTTCTGGAAGAAGTAGCTGTGTGATGAGATGCAGTGACTATGGATGTTCCCGAAGATGTTTTCTTTGGAACAAGTTAATGAAGTGTGTCTGCTTCGGTGTTGTGGTTGAGTTCAGCATGGTGTTTCTGCTTTGTTTGGGTTCGAGTTTCTCGAAGAGCTTTGGTTAGGAAGTCTTTGGCATTGTGGCAGTGTTGCAGCTCGGAGTATTCTTGGATTGGCAGGAAGTTTTTCTGGCTAAGCAGTTTTTCTGAAGTGGAGTTCAGAAGCATCAGAGTATATCCATTTCTTCGATGAATTGGATAGTTAAGTGTGAGCTGTTCTGATTGGTAAAGAGAGAACAGTTTTATTTGGAATTAGGCTGGGTTGATCGCAAAAGTGACTTGCGATAATCTGAGTATTCTCTTGAGTTATCTGAGATTTTCTGGGATGTGTTGTCCAGTTTGTGCTTGTGTTCTTCATCAGCATTTTCATTCTACTCTAGATCAGAATGGTGCAGCGGAAGTAGTTTGGCGAGTGTTCCTGTTGTCTTTTCCAGATAGGAGAAGTTAGTTTGATCTTCTGATGTTTGTGAGTAGAGTTTTGTTTTGGATTGGATAGATCTTGAGAGGATCATTGATTGAGTTATTTTTGGTCCTGTTTGTTTCTAGAAGCATCGGCGAAGGTTGAGCTGATCAGGAAGGATTTATAGGTAGCCGAGATCGTCTGAAGATTTTGTGGATAAGAGACGAAGGAATTTGAAATTCGAAGTTGGAGACTTCGTTGTTGTGAAGTTTTTCTCTGATTAAAGGGAGCTATAAGATTGGGTAAGTCTCGGAAGTCAGCTCCGAGTTGTTTTGGATCTTTTCTATGTTCTGATTTGGATAAGAGTTTGATCTACTGGATTGAATTGTCAGTTTGGATAACTGGAATTCAATGTATTTTACGTATCTCTGAGGGAGTACGTGTTTGATCTATCTCTGGTTTAGGAATCAGCAGTTCTGGAGGATTTGGTTGTTGAGTCAGACTCGTCTGTAGTTTGATATTCTGTTTAGTTTTGTTGATCTAGATGAGTAGGAGCTCAGTAGCTTAGTAGTATAGCTAGTTCTAGATTCAGTAGAGCGAGTATTCCAGTGTCTATACCTGGGAAACTCGAGGAAATTTAGGAAGCTTATCCAGGATCTGTGTCCGGATAGCTAGAATTGTTTGTTTGATTGAATTGTTTGTTTGGATGAAGTTGGTTGTTTGTTTGTGTTGGCTGATAGGTATGCTTAGATTGGTTGAAATAAAATAAAACTTGGGATTATCTTTTTTTTTAAATTTCGAGGACGAAATTCTTTTAAGGGGGGAGGAATGTGATATCCCAGAATTTCAAGGAGTTTAAAATGTGATAATCTCTTTAATTAAATTAATTAAAATTGGTAAAAGTTTGTTATTTTCAAACAATTTAATAATGAGTTGTTTTTAAATATAGTTATAAATAGATTTTAAATAGACATATTATTTCAAATTTAATAAGTATTGTTTGAATGTATGTATATGTATATTTAAATTGATTTTTATTGGATAATTATTGAAAATTAATGTGATTGTTTAAAATGGATATCTATATTTATTTGAATTGATCTTAAATTTGGATTTTTAAATTGCATTTGAATTTGGATTTAAGAATTGAATTTAAAGGAATATATATATATCTTAAAATAAAAATAATAATATAGTTTGGACTTAAATCATATGGATAAGGTTTTTATTTAAAAATGGATTTGTTTTATATTATTCTCTTTAAAGAAATTTATTTATATATATTAGGATATGTATTTATTAATTAGGAAAATTTAATAATAAAAGTTTTTTAAATCCATTTAAAAAAATATAAATATATTTTTGCATGTAAAGTTACATGTGTTAATCTATAAACTCTCTTAACAACATGTGTAACTTAATTAATAATGGGTAAAGACAAGTGTCACATTTATTTTAATTTTTCTTTTATTTTTAATAAAATCTAAATTTACTTATATAAACATATATCTTCCTCTTCATTCCTTTTTCTATCTTTCTTTCTAAAAATAAAAACAAAGAACTCAGCCTGTAAACTACTTCTTCAAACCAGTAGAATGATCATGAATCAAATCTGAAGTATTCCCAAACTCAAGTTCAAAAGAATAAACCCTGTAAACATTCCTCAAAACAAATTCTCAAACTCAAATGCAAGCCTGTCATCTTCTCTAAAGCCTGTAATCTAAAATCTCTGTAACCATTATGCTCAAAGCCTGTAACAAGTTTCAATTACAACCTGGAATCAAGTCTCGAATCATCTCAGTCAACAAAGCCTTTCAGTTTTTAAAGAAATCAAGGCATTTACTTCTGCAAATCCAAGTTTCCAAGTTCAATCTGTTTGCAAACCTTCCTGTTCTCAAAAACTTCTCTGCTCATCATTTAAACTTGTGAGTAAATTCTTTTTAAAAACAGTTTGATATGGTTTCACTGCCATGCATGTGATGATATTTACTTATATCAAAATTCTTTTGCTTGAATCTGAATGAATTGGTATGAATATGTTAGGAGCTTGTCTGTTTATATACATTCAATTGTTCTCTGTTGGTTTACTATGAATGTTCTGCTTAAAAATGTCAATATCTACAAATCCAATCCATATTAGGCTTAAGTATTTGAATGAAAAGTGTTTGTAATTGTATGATGAAGGTTGTAAAATAGATCCAGGATTTTTTAAATACCACAAATCATGTTTAAAATAAAAATTTACAGAGGAACTTGAATTTGTGTTGAAAATCAACTGTCTTAAAATTTAATTTGAAATACATGCATGAAATAGTGATGATAAATCATGAATTTAGATAGGAAATTTGAAATTTTTAGTTTGGTAATTTATGCGAAATTGGGTTTGGTTTGAAATTGTGACTTTGATGAATTGCCGTCGAACTGCTTGGTGGTTGGAGTTGAGATTTGGATCGAGGCTAGCTTGTAGATTGTTGATTATGGGAAAAATGCAATTGAATTTTTTTTATGGGTGGATTGCTCGAATTTGAATGAACTAGGGTTTTAGCTTATTTCGGCTGGGCTTCACTGTCGAAGCATTTGCGACATGAAGGTGGGACCGGAGACGTTCGCTTTTGGGGAGAAGGTAGCTCGTGACGTGGTGATTCTGTGGTGAGGACGGCGAGGTCTTATGGCGTCGAGTTCGTCGACAGTGGGTGGTTTTGGTTAGTGTCAGCTGCAGTTTTTTTGAGCTAAGGATCGAACTTTCGATTCGATCAAGTATTGTTCGATCTGGGTATATATGCATGCTCGCATGAGTTTGTGTGATCGTAGGAGAAGGTCGCGATGATCTACGGTGGCCGGAGGTGATGGGGTACGTGCACCGTGTATATGTGTGCACTGGGAATTGTGGAACTGGGGAAGACGTAAGGGACTCGAAGTAGAGCTCGCATATTCAGGGATTCAACTCGAAGTTGAAGAAGTGTTGGGTTGCTTCGGGATAGGCACGAGTTATTGAGGTGATCGACTCGAGTTTTTATGGTATTTGACGAGTTTGGCCGAGTCGCTTCCTTTTGTAAATTAAGTCATAAGTTTTCCAAAGAGGATTAAATTTTCAAAAGGGTTAACCAAACTTTTAAAGTGTTAATTGAATTTATTTTCAAATTTTAAAATGGTTAAGATAAATTCTTTTGGTAGTAATTTATTTGGAATATTAAATTTAAAAGGGAGTATTTTGAATCTAAAGTATTAAATCAAAATTTAAGTTTGAGAATAAATGAAATAAATTAAGAGTGATTTATTAATTAAATTAGTTAATGGTTAAGAATGGCAAATTAACAATTAAAGTTTTCAAGATTTATTAACTTGTAATTAAGGATTGTTAATAAATAATTAGGATAAGTAATTAATTATTTATTTTAAAACTTAATTAATGATTTTAATTAAGTAAGTTAATTACTAAGATCAAATGTTTTAATGATAATGTTTTATCTTAAAATAATTAAGATTTTTAATGAGTTAAACTAAATTAAGTTTAATTAATTTATTTAATCAATTTTTGATAAGGATTAATTAAGGGTTAATTAACTATTATTAAGGGATTAATTAATTATCATTAAAGATTGATTAATAGGTAATTATGGATTAATTAAATTGATAATTAAAGTTGTTAATTAATAATTAAGTTTTATTAATTAATAATTAAGAAGTAATTAATTAGTTAATTAAGTTTAATAAATTAATTATAAAATAATTAAGGATTGATTACTTTGTATTAAAGGATATTGATTAATAATTAAGGTTTATTAATTAATAGTTAAAGGATAATTAATCAAGGATTAATTAATTTAAAGGGTAATTAAGGATGAGTTACTCAGTTATGATTTAAGAAATGAATGTGATTTATTTAAGTAAATTAATTTGTTAATTAATTAAGGATAGTCACTTGGTAATTGATTAAGTATAGTTACTTAATAAGATTGGTTAAGTATAATTACTTAGTGTAAGTAATTAATAAATGAATTACTAGATGTAATTGGTAAAATTAATCAAAAAGGATTTATAAAAGAAATTAAAGTAATTAAGAATAGTTAATTACTGTTAATGATTATTTAGGATTGATTAATGAAAGTAATTAATTAATTAATGTATGATTAATTAATGTAATTAATTAAGGAATAATGTAATTAATTATAGTTAATTAATTAAAGTAATTAATTAAGGATCTTTAATTAATGTAATTAATGAAAGTAATTAAAGGTTAATTACTGTTAATGGTTAAGAATAATTAATTTATGAAATTAATTAAAGGATAATTACTTTATGTAATTAATGAATAATTAATCAAGAGTGATTAATATTTAATGATTAATTAATTAAATGGATAAGTAATTAATTAATGATTGATTAAGCAAAGATAAGAATTAATTCTTAAGTAATTAATTTAATTTAAGATTAAATTAATTTTAATAGAGATTAATAAATGGTTGCTTATGAATGATGGTTGAGTAGAATGTCTGATTTGGTTGATATCTAATTGATGATATGCTATGATATTCTATGATATGATATTGGATATATCAGTGATAAGTGTGTGATATTTACCTATGTTAATGCTGTGTGAATTCAAGTATTGAATTGAATTGTTTAAACCTTTAAACAACTTGGCCCTAAAAGATACGTTTTGGATTTCGATGAGACCGGGATCGGGTTTCCGTATACCGGTATTCCAGGTCTGGAGACCCGAATACCACATCGATCCAAATTTACGATAGGTCATGAATCTCAAGTGAAGATGAAGATTCAGAGTGCAAGGGTTATTGTCGTTAACTCTGAGGGTGATTCCAAAACGAGTGTAACGAGATAATGCCTTCGGTTTCGTTCGAACCCGGAACGAACTTGTATGGATTGAATGCTTTCAGCACATCGTCAGGCGGACGATGAGCATTCTAAGTGATATGTTCTGATTAAAGGTAATCGTAACCTCAAGCCTCATCAACCGGGAATGGCTAAAACAGGGGAGGTGCAGCAAGGCTTCGTGTGTAGCACCCACTGAGAGCAAGATAGATCCCTGTCTAGAGGTTCCTTTTCTTTTATTCGGCTTAGTGTGTGGTTGGTCGCGCCAACTACGGGATTGTCTTGTTCGGGATTATCCAGTAAGGGATGGTTCCGGCTTTGTGTTGCAGGGGAGCGGGCGTACTCCTCGGTACGGTGATCTAGGCCACGTACTGTGACGGGCGGTACCCCAGTAGCCCTGCCATTGTATGGAATCCAAACTCCAATAAGTGCCGTACGTATTAGTTGTGCCCAACTACGTTGGAATGTGAGATGTAAGCATTTCAGCTATTTCTGTATTTTACTTGAAAACCCTAGACCCTATTATAATACAATCAGATTTCCTATCAAACGTTTTAGTTAGCGTAAGGTAAAAACTTACCCATGTTTATTTGTGGGGAGTCTTACGTGATACTTTTGTTTTCAAAAGTTTTCAAAGTTAAGCAATCTAACCGTTTACTCACACCAGACCCATGTCTGACCCAAGTGTTTATTTCTGTTTTATAAACTCTTGGGTACTCAAATTTTTACGAGTAGCCAAGGGATTCAGGTTTAGCTTTGACGAATATTCTGGAGGAGCAATGGAGCAGGAGGCTTCGGCGTTCGTAGATATAGTATTCCGCTGTATTGATATCTGTGATAGTGTCTTGTCTTGTATTTGAGTTGTAATGTCTAGACAGATGTTTATAACTGTCTAGTAAGTGATGTATATGCTGTGTAACTCTGTAAATTGTTGTATACTATGTAATAGTTTATGTTATTAATATAATTTATTCGTTCCGCTGTGAGATCGTTGTTGTTGTTTCTTTCTTTCTTCTCTTCTTTTCTATTTTCTACCCCTTTCTTTCTTCATAATGATGCGACTTTCTGTGGAGAGAAAGTCGTGGTCGTTACAAACATCCAAGTATTTATTGACTATGGGAATTTCCTTAATAATATGTTCACTGAAATCTTTACCCAAATCAATCAAATGACACAATTTTCTTCCTTTGGACACTTCACACAAAATTGTGATCCTCTGGCTTCCATGGTTTAGCAATGATATGGTGGATGAGTCTAAGTTAATTATGGCCTTGAATTGACTTAACCAGTCTACTCCCAAAATAACACCTATATTTGGGTAATTTAAAACATATAAATTGGAAATAAAAGTATCTCCTCCTATGTTTAATCCCACATCCACACAGATCATGTTTAAAACACTAGAACTTCCCAGTGGACTTTGTATATGTAAAGGGGTTTCAACCAATATGCAACTTAATTTCAGCATTTTAACTAATTCATAGGAAATTAAAGAATGAGTTGCTCCTGTATCATATACTACTGCTATGGGTACATTACAAATAAATAGTGTACCTTCCACTTGACTGTGCTTCTCAGCATTGATCTCCACTATTTTGCCTTTTTCTTCCAAGTTTGCTAATTTTCCTTGCTGCCTATTCTCAGGACAATTTCTTTTCATGTGCCCTTCTTTCCCACATAAATAACACTTGAAAGCTCCTCCTTTCAATTCTGGACATCTTGGTTTGATATGTCCTTCTTTTCCACACTGATGGCACACAATCTTCTTGGTTTCCTTAGCTTTGACATCTCCAGTGCTTTTGTTACTGGCCTCTTCCTTCTTCTTATCATAAGGGTGATACCTCCCCTTACCTTTCTTGGTGTTATTGTTCTTAAAATTTCTGAACTTCTCCCTTTCCTTGTCATGCTGCTCCAACCTCAAAGCTAAGTCTATCACATGGTCAAAAGTCCTGTCAGCATAGGGTAACATGGCTCTGCTAAGTCCTGGGTTCAAACCTTTTATGTACCTATCATTTTTGGATGCCTCAACTGCCACAAGCATTGCTCCATATGTGGAAAGCCCCTCAAACTTTTGAGTGTACTCTGTGACAGTCATGGTTCCTTGTCTAAGTCTAATAAATTCTTCTAGCAAGGTAGTCTTAGCTGATGCTGGTACAAACCTTGCTTCCAACATCTCTTTGAATTGATTCCAAGTGATTTCATTCTCACCTCTCCCTGCAATGATTACTTCCCACCAGCTTAAAGCTACTCCTTTTAGCTGTCTTGAAGCCACTTGCCTCTTTCTTTGATCATCAAGTTGCATGTCATTGAAAATTCTTTCCAATGTTCTCAACCATGTTTGAATTTCCATGATACCCTCTGTCCCTTCAAAGCTTTTGCCTCCTAAATGAGTATATGTCTTAAGTAATTTTGAGAGTTCTTCATAGGGATTTTCTTGCCTTTGTCCTGCCCCATCCCTAAATGCTCTCACCAAGTCTTGCAGATTGACCATTGGTGGTGCATGGGAAGATCCTGCTCCCTGATTTGGTGGTCTCCCTACCATAGTTTGCTAATAATAATTTACATAGCTGGTTAGTTTGATTGGTAATTTTATTATTTCAGATGTTTTTATTCACACTGAAAACATTGATATATATTTAGTTCCTTTAAATTTTTATTTCTATCTAAGAACTTGATCTTTACTTCTACTATGTTGAATAACATAGCTCTGATACCAAATGAAATGACCCTCTCTTCTCTACCTTCATTTTGTAAGGATTTTTTTTAGAGATGATATATGTATATATCATTTATTAACAAATATATTTTTCCAGGGTCATTTTTTTTTCCAATAACAAACTTTATCCAGGATCAAAATTTTTACCAATATAGATATATCAGTGCAACCACAAAAATATGCACACACATATGAAGATGCATGTGCCCCTCTGGTTTAATCAGGTTATGGCAAACAAGAGGTTACAGTGATTGATTAAATTTAATCAATCCCCACATAGCTTAATTTCATTTTATTATTTAAGTAATGAAAATCTTATTCATATAGGTAATAGTATGGTTTTTATTCTTTGATAGCTTGCTAGATTCTCCATGAAATATGATTCATAGAACCCAGATAATTATGTTATGATTATCTATAAAATTAATTGTATAGTGTCTGTGCTTTGAAAATGATATAAGCTTATATCATTTCCTATGTTTGCTTTCTTATAATATCTACCTTATATGCAAACTCATGTCTGGGATATTCTTAAGTGAATCATCATATTCCAGAAGCTTGATCCCTTGATACCAAGGTACTAGACTAAATGAAATGCAGTCCGGGGTGAGTTTCCTCACACATGGATACTTAGCAAATAAAATATGGATTAAACAGACTCTCTACTCAGACATATTTCTTAGGGTCTTAAAATGCATTTTGCCCAAAGCTTTAGTAAAGAGGGATTCAGATTTTATGTTAAAATTACTAAGGTACTGGTGTGGCAGTGTCTAAGCAGATCATATCTGAACATGTAAATAATTTACTAATATGGATCTAACATCATTATCTTATAAAATCCCTACTGGTGATCTTACTTACAAAACTATAGCTAAAACTTTTCAACATTCCAGATAATAAAACTCAGATATTTTAAATACCAGTTCCAAGTCAAATTCTCAAAATACTTAACCAAATATCCAACATCACTCTGTACTTAGTACAATGGAATTTTTTTAAATATCATACATGCAAATTTTCATCTTGTAAGCTCTTATCTATCTAATTCTAGCATGCTATAATCTTCTTCTCAATGCTTTGCTTCTACTCCTATCTAAAAGCTGCTGTCCCTGAAAAAGCATTTGAAGCTGCCTCATTTTAAATGAGACACCCCAGATGCCATTAGCACACTAGGGTCAGACACATGTCTGGTATGAGAAAATTCACAAAAGCAATTAATTAATTAGGTTAAAATCAAGTTAAGTACATATACATAAAGTTCTGCCCTTTGGAAACAGGTAATACTTGTGTGCATGCTCTGTGTCATTGTGCATGTGCATGTTTTAATCTTTCTTTCCAAAGACTACATATATAAATATAGTACATACATCCAAGCATACAATTCAGTCATAGTCAAACAATCATTCACCCCAAACAGGAAAATAACCAATATGAGTTAAATCATTTATTCCATCCTCATATTTCAATTCTGGGAAAAACTCTAGCTTCCTCATCATATCAAATATTTTTCCCTTGGTATATTTATCTATCCTGGTCTCATCTGCAATTTTATGAATCAATGGACACATTGTAATGAACTAATTCACTCCATTACACAAAGATCTCAGGACTTGAACAAGCCATGTGTCAACTTTCATTACTCAAGAACACAAGTCATTCCTGCAGTAATCTTGACCCCATTTCCTAATCAAATTCTTAGGTACTTTCTCTTTTTAAAGTTTCCAGAGCAAACCCAATCAGTGAGTTATTTTACAAAAACAAGCATTCACCTCATAGCATTCCTTATCATTCTCATAAACAAACAGAGACAACCAATCAATTTTAGTATTGGTACTTATTAAAACATGTTCTTGCAATTTTACAGAGATATAGACCACTAACATTGGTTTATGGCTTTATGGGAAGATTTTATTGCAAACATCTGTGCTTTAGTTAACTCAGGTTGACCAAGCTTCCTAAATCACAAAATCTATTTGCTGGGTGGATATTGTATATTTTCTTTGAATCAGGAGTATCAGCACATAGGCAAGCCTATTGCACTCCTAATTCCTTTTCATTTTAAGCCTCAGCACATATACATATGTATATTGCAGCCCATAAGCTTATCAATTCTTATGGGTTGAGCCAAAACCAACACTACTTGCTTATATCCAACATTTTATTTTTCTGGGTATTTATTTGTTTCTAACCAGTATCATATTAAAAAGAGATCTGGGTTTCAAAGATACTTATGTATGCATGCAGATCATATTTAGAATATTCACAAAATAAAAACAACCAGAACAACCATTTAGCATTAAAGCATCCTTAACTTCTAAAGAACAATCACATATACTTTTAAGAAAAATTCATTTATAACTGGCTGCCTTCATTAGGACTTAGTGCCTTAAGTTGTTGAGTGAGTTTTCTCACCTAGTTCTCTTCTTTGCTTCCTTAATTAATTGATGAACTTCTGCCTTTAGCCTCAAGCTCTTTTCCTTCCCTTGCCTTATGATTATGGTGTTGTTTCTTTTTTTTTCAAAGTTCTTTTCTGAGAAGGAGAGGAGGCTGCTGCATATGCATATATATATATATATACAGGGTCCTCCTTAGGGTTTTGGGTATTGGCTAAAGCCATTTTTGCCCACCAGAAAAATTATGTTATCTGCATTTTATTTGAACCCAAAATTCTACCCTTCCCGGCTTAATTTAGGTGAAGAGAAAAGTGGTTATATTCTTTTTGGTTAATTTCAGAAATTTGCTTTTCAGAAAATACTTTTTCCTTTGTCTACAATCATGCTAAAAATGTGACTTGATTTGTTATTTATCAAATACTCTTCCTAATTCTGCCTATACTAAGCATTTCCCTGTTTTGTCTTATTTTTCCTATTTTTAGCTTTCATGTAAATGGTATGTACTTCCTTTATTTATTTACAAGAGGACTACTCCTTTTTATATCCTCATTTTTTTTCTTTCTGCCTATATACTAAAATATGTCTGTATATTTTATTTTACTAATTTGAACTCTAGTATTTTATTAACATATATATATATATAAGTCTTACTGAAATAATTAGTACACCCATATATATATTTATACATCATTATGTATTGACACACACATGCACATGTACACTCAAAAATATTCAGTAGCATCCATATATGTATATTTACTTATGCATACAGCTTTTAAGGATTTAATATATATATATATATATATATATATTCCCATACATATCAATATGTATTTATTCTTAGAGTTTAGGGATTTTAGTTTAGTTCATGTGCATTTCCTGTGCACACATGTACACACATACTGA
Organism: Allium fistulosum; assembly: GCA_030737815.1. NCBI lineage: Eukaryota > Viridiplantae > Streptophyta > Magnoliopsida > Asparagales > Amaryllidaceae > Allium > Allium fistulosum. The sequence goes on from CM060904.1 coordinate 815,507,218, forward strand.
TACACTATCAAGCTATATCAATTCCCTTTCAAAATTTATTTAAAAATTATTTTGAATTTATTTATATTTTTCAGAATAAATTCCTAAAATCTTGGGTCATTACAGTAACCCTAAATTGAAAGTGGATGGAAAATAATGAACCGACGAGTGGAGCAGGAGCACATAACCCTAGATTGAAAGGGGGAGGGTGAAACGATAGAAGCGTGAGGAGTGAGATGAGTGAAATAAAAGGGAAATTACAATTGTGTCCACTTAATTTTAACTATTTACCACATAACCTTGTTTTATCACGGTAATAACCGTTGCAATCTTTTCCAACGAAAATATCCGTTGGAAATTTCTAACTCTAATAACCGTTTTAAATTACCTCATAAAAAGTGTTACAAAATGACCTATTTGGTGTTGCAACTACAAATGATTTTTTTTTGTTTTTGTTTTTTTTTGAATTTTTTTTAAATGCAAGAAAACAACAATGCAAGGAAAATAAAAATAATAGATAAGAGTTAAAAGCAGCAAATTTTTTATTAGCAAGCAGAGCAGTTATTTTTTTTGGCAAGCTTAGCAGCGCAATACTTCTTCTTCTGTTTTTGCAACCTGAAAGATAAAACAAAGATATATACACAGATTATATATATATATATCAAAAAAGAAAGTAAGAAAAAAGAAAAAAGAAAAGAAATGAACCTAAAACAAAACGAATGAAACTATACAAATGAAAACAAAATTAAATCTAACTTGTTTGTTTGTTCTTTTTTTAAGGAAGAAGTAAAAAAAATTAAAATGAAACAGCTTGGGTTTTTTTATTAAGAAATATAACAAACAAAACTAAAAAAAGCTTTTTTTTAGGGAGAGCACGTAAATGTGCATATATATACATCCATATTTTATCTCTTTTTATTTAAATAAATACCATATTTGGGCATTTTAACATGTTTAAAACCAAAATTCAATTAATTTCAAATCATCATATATTCACCTTCATTCAGGGGCAAAACGGTCTTTTTTGTGCATGTGTAAATTTGAGAATTTTTACTTGGACATTTTTGATGATTTTTATAGGAATTTGGATGAATATAGAAGAGGCTTATATGAAGATACATGCATGCACAAATGAATACAAAGGAAATAAGAGGGAAATAATTCAAAGTGAAGATCATGGAGGACCCCACCTACCCACCTACCTTAATATACAAATTAGAGGCTAATGAACATGCTTATGAAACTAATGGCTTCATGTACACTTAAATGATGATTTGTAGAAGCTAATGATTACTTGGCCTCCACACATCCTAAGAGGTATTTTGGGAAGCTCCCTAAAAATAGAATTAGGATTTTATGCATGTATAAATAGCCCTCTATGTACATGTAAATCATCTTCTACTCTTTGATTTTTGTTAAGAAATTAAGAAAGTAAGTTGTAAATACAAATCAAAGTGAAATAAAAATGGCTTCCAAGCCTCTTTCTCCTCTCTTTTCTACATGCTTTTCCTTGCTTTTATGTTGATGTTTATTTTTATGCTCTCTTTCTTTTCATGTTCATAGTTTAGATTTACATTTATGCACTAGTTTAATACATTTCCTTCTAGTAGTTAATCTTCTTTTTCTTGTTGGTTCTCTACTTTACTTCATTTTCAATGTTGAAATTTCTATGTGTTGAAATAATAACACAAATGAGGAGGTAAACCCCTTCAATTTAGGAGTAATGAAGCTCTCAAATATTATGTGATTTCAACATTTCTATGATTTATGGTTTCTTTGTCTATGCTTCATGAAAGTAAATTTGATGTAAGCTTATACAAGTGGGTTTGATAGCTTATATTGCTAATGAAAATGAGCTATTCTTATTCAACATAAACACAATTTACATCATCATTTGCTAATTAATTTTTGATTTTGAAATGAAATTAAAAATGAAATTTGATGATCTATATTACTAGTTACAATAGTGAATAGATCATACTTAAAATAGCTTTTGCTTTGGCTTCATTTTCATAAGAATTATAAGTGGTATAATTGTTGTATTATAGTTTGATGGTTTGAGTTATGTTAATTAATAACATAAACAAACCACACTTATGATAAATACAATAATTATTTCACTCAATATCAAAGCTAGAGATCATAAATCATTTGTTTGTTGATTTACAAAAATATGAGAGTGGATTTGCCTCTAAATTGTTCTCTAGTCTAATTGGTTTTAAATCACATTTCAATTCTAGTTTTAGCTTCATTTTATTTCTAGTTAACAATTTCTCCTCTATTTGGTCTAATTTGATTGAATAGATTTTTAAACTCTAACAATTCCTTGTGGATCGACCCATGTTCGCCACGTACTATGATAGTATGCCGTGCGCTTGCGGTAAATTTAATTTGAAATTTTTCGACGATTCTCTAATTCCATAGAATTTCCGTCGCTTAGACAAGTTTTTGGCGCCGTTGCCGGGGAGTTGTTTTTGATTTTAATTCTCTATTCTTCGAATTAGTTTTCTTTGATTTTTGTGTCGTAACGGATCGATGAAAATTTCTTTTGGAAACATGACTTTGGATCTCAACATTTTCAATCTTGAAAGCCAATCGAACGTACTTCATGACCAAACGTTGGAAGTTAGTGCCATTCACGAAAACTTCGAAAACGAGACACTTGACCTTAGCGACGAACGCAAAGCTGAATATGAAAAATTGTTTCACGAAATTCCCAGCGAAATTGATTACACTCTTCCCTTTGAATCGCTTCCAGTTGAGTCCGAATCTCAACCCAATTCTATGATCGAAAAACTCCCAAAGTTGGACCTCAAACCACTTCCCGATAACCTTAAGTACGCATACTTAGGTGATAACGAAATGTTACCCATAATTATTTCTGCGACTCTCTCTCTTGACTAAGAAACCTCCTTACTTTCTATTCTTTCAAAAAACAAGGAAGCGATTGGATGGTCGATCTCCGATATAAAGGGGATTAGCCCTGCTATTGTTCAACATCGCATCCATTTAATCGACGATGCCAAGCTTGTTCGTGACGCGCAACGAAGGCTTAATCCAAAAATGAAAAATGCAGTGCGTGATGAAATTCTTAAACTTCTCGACAACAGAATCATTTACCCAATCTCTGATAGTTTATGGGTTAGCCCAATTCACGTTGTACCGAAAAAGTCTGGGCTAACCGTTGTAAAGAACGATTCAAATGAACTTATTCCAACTCGTACTCAAATGGGTTGGCGTGTTTGCATTGACTATCGAAAACTAAATGCCGCAACATGAAAAGATCACTTCCCTCTTCCCTTCATTAACCAAATGCTCGAACGTTTAGCCGGCCACGAATTTTACTGCTTCCTTGATGGTTATTCTGGCTATAACCAAATTCCCATCGCTCCTGAAGATTAAGAGAAAACAACTTTCACGTGTCCATTCGGTACCTTTGCTTATCGACGTATGCCATTCGGACTTTGTAACTGTAACGACCCGTATTTTTAACGCTTTAAAAATACGAATTAAAATAAAAAAATTTGGATAAAAATCCGAAGGAAATAGAATTTTGTGTTGTTAAATGTGAATTACAAGTTAAAATACAAAACTGAATTCTGAAATAACTTATTTGTAAATTAAATATAGATGTTAACTTGTATTGAATGTAAATAATGAATTGAATTTGATTGTAAACCAAATTGGTTATGATTGTAAACAAAGAATAAATAAAATGGTAGATTTAATAGTGGAAGTTTATGTTATTGAAACTAATATAAATAAATGTAACTTAATATTACAGTTGATTGAAATCAGATAATAACTGAAACTGTAATTTGATAAAGATGTTAACTTGTAATTGAACGTAAGTAAAGATTTAAATTTGAATGTAACAAGTAATTGAAACGAATTGAATTTGATTGTAAACAACGAAACAAATAAAATGTTACATTTAATATTGAAGTTATAATATGGAAATCAATGTAAATGAATGTAATTTAATATTACTGTGGATTTAAATAAGATGATAGCTGAAGAAAATGAAAGTAAATGAATTATAAACTATTGATAATAATGTATAAGTAAATGGTTGATTCAATAATGAAAGTGTAATTCGAAATAAAAGAATTCAATTGGAATTAAATAACTTGAATTTGAATTACAATATAATTGAACGCTGAATCTAATGTAATCTTTTATACTGGATTTATAATGGAAACTGCATTGTAAAAGATTGTTAATTACTGTGAAATTAAAAATGAAAATTTTGAACAATTGAAATTTGATTTAAAAGTTAATAATTTAAAATTGGGAATTTTATATTGAAATTAAACAGTAGAAATAGCCATTTTTACAACTATCTCGGATTTCGACGGAACCAGTTTCATCGGATCCGTAATAGTGAATTATTGTAAGGTTTTAATTTTCGTAGCAATCGGACTTGTCGCTTGGCCGTGCGAGCTTCAAACGCGTAGAAATTTAATTTCGAATTTAATTAAAATAATCGACTTCAAAAGCTATCTTCCACATACGATTGAATTAGGCCATGGGACTAGTTCCATTGCGTTCGGAATATGGGTAAAACCTAATAAACGCCTGGCGGCACGTCTCGATTGGAGTTCGGACGATTTTGGACCTACCTATATAAATACGCACGCAAACTGAGACACTTTTATTATTATTTCATTTCAGAAACCCTAATTTCAAACCATGGCCGCCACATATTCCATGGCCAGAAATTGCCGATCTTCTTTCCTTAATATCTCTCAATCCATTCAACGAAATCGAAAAATTCCAAAAGCAAAAGTGTAGATCTCGACGAGCTCTTCGAATCCATACGGTTGATTGCTACTAATACATCACAGATTTTCCGAGATATGAGATTGAAGGATGCACGTATTTTCTTGGATTGCATGCAAACGGCGGCGAATGACGCGATGAAACTTGGCACGTAGGTGGCTCTCAAGGTGGCGCACACACTGGTGGTCGCTGATCGAACGTCGGATGTCTCGAGTTTCGTGCGTATGGAAGAAAGGGGTGTGCGTGAGTGGGTTACTGCGCGTGTTGAATGGGAGGAAGAAGGTAGACGTTTGTTTATTTTATTTTATTAATTAATTATTTTATATTAAAATTCAAATGTTCTAACTTGAGTAACTTTTGCATACGAGCTCGGATCGACGCGCGGTTTTCTCCGTTGCGTTCGTATCGAAATTCCGAACATTATGGAACTCGTTTGATTACATTCCGAGACTATTCAAAATCGGGCCTTTATTTGGATTTTAAATCGTCGATCAATCAAAGGTGAGTGTTTATACGCTCACAATTGACTAAAATAATTTTTTGTTAGTTAAATCTATATTCTGAAGTGATATGAAATTTATTGGCTGTTGTTTGGTAGGTTTAATTATCATTTGTATTGATATATGAATTAATTGATAGAATTTAAATTGACCGTTAAAATAAATTTAAATTTAAATTGGCAGTATATTACTCGATACTGATAATTATAAAATTGTTGTGAATGTTATTGGCTTTATGGTTGATTGGTTGTGATGGATGCTATTGGTCGATATTGGTTGTTTATTTAATTTGATATATAATGCTATCATCATGTATATTGTATATTGCATATAAAACTGTAAAATGAATCATTTCGAATAAATTAAGGAATAGGTATATACCTATGACATCTATTTGGATTGAAATGATATATATCCATCCTTGAAATTAAAATTGAAATAATTATCCACTTGACCATAGGTTAGAAAATTATATACGGACACCGGGTTGGTTAAATTAAATGATTTTAAAAGTTGTTTCGAAATTATTTAAATGAATTGATTTTAAGAATAAAATCCAATTTATGAAATTAAATTGAGATATAAATGGAATTATCAAATTTAGTTTTGAAATGTGAATATTTAAAGCTTTGAGATATATTGAAATTAAAATGGCTTATTTTTTGGTTCAAATATGTATTTGAAATTGATAATTTGAAATGGTTTATTGAGAAGCTGAATCGAGTTGAAATTAATGATTTGAGATTTGATTAAATTTTAATTTTGGATTTCGAGTTTATGTGAATCGTTTTGTGGAATTTGAGGAAGCTATTTTATATAAATTATTTTAAACTATATCTAAAACTATTTATATTTTACTTTATAAATTTTAATATAAATTATTTTAATATAAATCATTTTCAATATAAATTATTTTATTATAAACTATTTTAACTTATCACTATTTTATATAAACCATTTTATTGTATAAACTATTTTTCTATATATACAAATTTTAATATCTAAACTGTTTAAGAGGAAAGTGTTAGGATTCCAAAATGTTATGATTTCAAGCTATGATTTCAAAGTGTTATGAATTTCAAGGTTATTGATTTCCAAAGTGTTTTGATTTTAAAAGACTTATGATTTCGAAAGCGGTATAACTTCGAAATGTGATATGATTTTGGAAATGGATTTATTTGAAGTGAAAGTAATATCGTATTGATATGGTTTTGAAATGGCAATGATATGTCGGTTTTGAAATATAACTATTTTGAAAGTTTATTAAATGACCATCGGTGTAATAATACGTAGTTATTAAAGAGACCGGGATCAGATATGGACATACTCTCTGTCGATGCCGAAAACCACTTTAATAACTAATATACGCGGAGTGTTGATCCAGAATGAAGTGGATGGTTTTGGTGAACGCATTGACTGAAGAAAGAGAACGATTTTGGATGACCCCTGACATGACTAAAATAGGAGCCGCGCCGGGCCATTGAGGTTCGCCATCTCTAGCGGACACACTTCTTCGATACCATATCTATTACTATTGTGATTCGATTTTGGTGCACCCCTTGATTTGGGAGTGTTGTTTCGCGGTGTTGGGGTAGTAGCTGCTATGCCCAACATCAGTCCGGATCACGCAACTACTAGTATCCTAGTTGGTATCGCCTCATGTACCTTGTCATATTGATTATCCTATCCGTGACCACTACGATTTGTTTTGTGTTATACCTATGGGGTACCCTCTGATAACCACTAGTTTACGGTGGGGCTTACGGTGCTGTATAGACTATGAAATTTATAAACTGTGTTAAGGGTGGAATGGGCCATGGCTTAACGCTAGGAATGATATTTTACTTTATGATAGACATTATTGTATATAGCGTATTCTATTATATAGTAGATAGTTTAACGGATCCTTAGGAGATGGAAATCCCGAACATCTCTTAAGGTAATGCACGCATGTTAAACACTGGATAAGAGGTGTCTAAAACCCGTAAACATCTCCGACGCTGTCACACTCATATTTACTTATTCGATTTAACTCACATGAGATATTTTAGTCCTGACTCGAGTGTTTTGTCTTTTTATTACGCTCGGGTCAGCCTGAACATTTCAGATCAGGTTGAAGATCTATGTTGGAGGACGAAGACGGAGTTTGGTATTACATCATTTGTATTCTACTACTGTATTATTTTTCCGCTGCATTGTTGTACTATCTCTGATATGTGTGTAACTCTGATTTATGATGTATAATACTGTGCAGTTAATGCCCCACTATATCCCCGTTATAACTTCGATATATCTTATAGCGGATTCCTACCGCTACGATTTTTCCATATATCCCCAACATATAGCCTTTCCGCTTTAATCCCCGCTATTTCCGCTATATCCCGTTATTTCCGCTATATTCCGCTATTTCCGCTATATCTTCTATAAAAAATTGGACTGAAAAATGATATTTATACGCTATAAAAATTATGAAATTAATTAATTTCATTGAATTTTTGATATATGTTTAGAAATGATAATACTCTAATATTCTACTAAATTAAATTAAGTTATATAACAGTTTTACGTTCATTTACAATACATTTGCACATATTTTTATTTAAACTTATTTTTGTATTAATTATAATTCAATTGAATGTTAATTTTTCACATAATTACTATCCATATATTTGTAAAAACAACAAGTATGGGATTTATATGCTATTTTAGAGTAATCCGATATATCCCGCTATATCTTCGCTACATCCCCGCTATGACTTTTTGCACCTCTACCGCATTGAATCCACCGAGCGCTTTAACTGCACAGGTATAATAATAATAATCAAATCTATTTATTTAACAGCTTCATGAACTGTTATTTTATTATTATATCTTGTTCCTTCCGCTACGAGATTCTGAGTTTGTTTCTGTTCTTTCCTTTCTTTTCTTATTTAACCCCAATAACTATCTGTATTTTGGATTGTTTGAGTCGGCATGTTTTGTCATCTTGAGCGGTCAAAAATGTGGGTCGTTACAGTTGGTATCAGAGCTTTGGTTTAGATTTCCTTGGCTCTTGTAGGGAATAACTCATTGAAATAGGGTTAAACCTTATGAATGAGTTTGAGTGTATATGAAAGAGCGTATTTGTAATTTTGATATAAAAATGATTTTATATTGTGTTAATTTGTTCCGTTGAGTATTTATGAATTCTGGTTGGTACTTGGGACGCCAAGGCATCGATAGGAGTTTCTAAACACTCGAATAGGACAGATTGACATAATATTGTTTTGGATTATATTTTATATATAAAAGAATTATCTTGAAAATTTATAAATTTTGATTGTATTGGTTGTTAGGAGATGATAATATTACATTATCATCGGTTATTGTTGATTAGTCAATATTTCTAACTATTGACTATTTGATGATTTTAAGAAATGGAACTTGTAAATATGATTGACAATGGATATAAATGGTAAATAAAATAAAATAAAAATGAATTTAAATTAAGGTGGAGAATTTAAATTCCGGTGTTTTGAAAATTTATTAACAAAAATTTGAAATGTATAATATAAGTATTATATGATAGTATCTTCGATTAGAAATTGTTTTCAAAGGATTTTCAAATGAAGTAAGTGTTATACTCCCCTCTTGACACTAGAAAATGATTTCGGTGATGAGTGCACGCATCATCAACGTTTATTTTCGAGAGTCCAAGTGGGGGAGATCACTTAATAGTTTTTATAAACCCTGTTTTGATTAAAATTGAATTTTATTTTGTATTCTCTATAGTATGACTTGATATATATTAATATAAGTATATATTATTTCAAACTTGATTTGAAATGAAACCGGAGTTGAAATTCTTAAGTTCTTTAATATTTAATGACTTTAAACTATTGAAATAAACAAATACTTGAATCATTAAGGAACTTCTGAATTGAAAAATAAGGAATGAACCTAAGTGTTAAGTGAAAATAGATTGAAGTAGGAAATCCTTAGAATAAAGGAGTATAAATTTGAAATAAACTAGAAACTATAAACTTGGATAGTGTTCAATTTGATTCAATAGCATATATATATAACTTACCAAAATATTTAAAAAGTTCAAAATGTCTATATGAATAAGTGATTGGATAATATACAAGTATAGGTATGAAAAATGAAATATGAATTTAATTAGTGGTTTGCAAATATGAATAAAACTTAAACTGTTAAAATAAATGATATATAGTTATGTTATGTTATGAAATTGAATTCCAATAAGTTAAGTGAATATATTGGACCAATAGAATAAACTAGCAAATGGATTATTAGATTTATATAACTTATGGAAGTTAATGAAATGAACGAACAATATTTTGTTGAATGAATAAATTAATAAAATGAATCAAATGAGATAGGATGGAAATTTTCGAACACTTTTGTTAATTAAATAAATAAGGGAATTATGTGTAAGTTAGAATGTGAACAAATGAATATAAGTTAGAATGAAATATTTGTGTAAATAAAAACGAATTAAAACAAATGGGATATGTATACTATACCAAATTAAATAAAATTTTGAATTCTTGGTTGTTGTTGTTGTGGTTATTGTTGGTTTATGGAATGTTTGGGAAAGTAAATAAATTCAATATGAATTGAAAATGAATCAATTAGATGTAAATAGGTGTTACAAATTATGTGCAATTGAATTGAATGAAAATGCATGTAGAGATTAATGAATATGTTATTAATCAAATGAACGTAGAAGAGTTTAATGTAAACCAATTGAATTGAAAGAAAATCATGTGAATTAAGGGAAACTAACCAATTGAATATCAATGTACTGAATTTGAATAAATCAAACGTTAATGAAGTGAATATTAGCAATTGAATAAATTTTTTGAAATACTCAAAGAGAGCTGAAATGAAAATAGCCATAACTTTTAAATGGTTGAACGAAATTCGACGATCTTAGACTTTTCGGAAAGCTTAGAAATTGTAGCACGACTTTTGTTTAGAGTGTCTTGAGAAATTCCTTCATTTACCTAGTTAAAAAATTTGAATCTTCTCGCTGGTCCGTGTAAAAAGGATGCAAAATCAGTAGCATATACCCTTAGTGTTTTCACCATAAATTTTTACCGGTTTATCGGATTTTGACGATCTTGCCCTTTCTGGAAATTTTAGAACTTAATCTAGAACTTTTGTTTTAAATGTTTTGTGTTTTTCTGTCATTTAGAGGGTCGAAAACGTGAGTGAACGTCGCTGACCTGCGCAATTCATTGTCCAGGCTGAGGCGTATCCATTTAGTAAAATGACCGTAACTTTTGAAAGGATGGTCCGAATTTGATGATTTTAGACATTCCGGAAAGCCTGAAACGAATGCAACAACTTTTATTTAGATTCCATTTTAAAGTTTTATCGTTTAGATAACAAAAAACTGGGATATGTTCGCTGTCCTGAATTTAAAAATTTTAGTTTTGAAGTTAAATACGTTATGTATATATGTTGTATATGCTAAGCATATCGATCTATTTTCATATGCATGATTCTCACTTGGTTGTTGAGTATTTTAGTAGGTAGCAAAGGGTTGCGCTTCGCTTGTGGAGCTCGTTTCTACGCTAAATGCAAAATGTAAGTTAAAATGCTAATAAACGCTTAATAAAAGGTACGTTCTCGGATTACGGTTTATGTTGTGATATATTTTTGTGTTCCCCATGTTTTAGGATGTCTCATTCTTGTAATGAGATGTATATCATGTAATTATTACCACTGTGAAATTTTCGGTCCTAGCCGCGCAAAGGAGGTGCTGCCGAAATTTTTCAAAAATCCGGGAGTTAGAAAATTTTGAGATTTTAAAAATCCTATAACTAAAATTTGCAAATAAGTCGAATATTTTGAATGAATTATATCCAAATGATGGTTTCCTCTTCTCCGTTCCTTTTCGAGGACAAAAAGTTTTAAGTGGGGGAGAATGTAACGACCCGTATTTTTAACACTTTAAAAATACGAATTAAAATAAAAAATTTGGATAAAAATCCGAAGGAAATAGAATTTTGTGTTGTTAAATGTGAATTACAAGTTAAAATACAAAACTGAATTCTGAAATAACTTATTTGTAAATTAAATATGGATGTTAACTTGTATTGAATGTAAATAATGAATTGAATTTGATTGTAAACCAAATTGGTTATGATTGTAAACAAAGAATAAATAAAATGGTAGATTTAATAGTGGAAGTTTATGTTATTGAAACTAATATAAATAAATGTAACTTAATATTACAGTTGATTGAAATCAGATAATAACCCAAACTATAATTTGATAAAGATGTTAACTTGTAATTGAACGTAAGTAAAGATTTAAATTTGAATGTAACAAGTAATTGAAACAAATTGAATTTGATTGTAAACAACGAAACAAATAAAATGTTACATTTAATATTGAAGTTATAATATGGAAATCAATGTAAATGAATGTAATTCAATATTACTGTGAATTTAAATAAGATGATAGCTGAAAAAAATGAAAGTAAATGAATTATAAACTATTGATAATAATGTATAAGTAAATGGTTGATTCAATAATGAAAGTGTAATTCGAAATAAAAGAATTCAATTGGAATTAAATAACTTGAATTTGAATTACAATATAATTGAACGCTGAATCTAATGTAATCTTTTATACTGGATTTATAATGAAAAACTGCATTGTAAAAGATTGTTAATTACTGTGAAATTTAAAATGAAATTTTTGAACAATTGAAATTTGATTTAAAAGTTAATAATTTAAAATTGGGAATTTTATATTTTAATTAAACAGTAGAAATAGCCATTTTTACAACTATCTCGGATTTCGACGAAACCAGTTTCATCGGATCCGTAATAGTGAATTATTGTAAGGTTTCAATTTTCGTAGCAATCGGACTTGTCGTTTTTCCGTGCGAGCTTGAAACGCATAGAAATATAATTTCGAATTTAATTAAAATAATCGACTTCAAAAGCTATCTTCCACATACGATTGAATTAGGCCTTGGAACTAGTTCCATTGCGTTCAGAATATGGGTAAAACCTAGTAAACGCCTGGCGGCACGTCTCGATTGGAGTTCGGACGATTTTGGACCTACCTATATAATACGCACGCAAACTGAGACAGTTTTATTATTATTTCATTTCAGAAACCCTAATTTCAAACCATTGCCGCCACCTACTCCATGGCCAGAAATTGCCGATCTTCTTTCCTTAATATCTCTCAATCCGTTCAATGTAATCGAAAAATTCCAAAAGCAAAAGTGTAGATCTCGACGAGCTCTTCGAATCCATACGGTTGATTGCTGCTAATACATAACAGATTTTCCGAGATATGAGATTGAAGGATGCACGTATTTTTTTGGATTGTGTGCAAACGACGGCGAATGACGCGATGAAACTTGGCGCGTAGGTGGCTCTCAAGGTTGCGCACACACTGGTGGTCGCTGATCGAACGCCGGATGTCTCAAGTTGCGTGCGTATGGAAGAAAGGGGTGTGCGTGAGTGGGTTACTACGCGTATTTAACGGGAGGAAGAAGGTAGACGTTTGTTTATTTTATTTTATTAATTAATTATTTTATATTAAAATTCAAATGTTCTAACTTGAGTAACTTTTGCATACGAGCTCGGATCGACGCACGGTTTTCTCCGTTGCGTTCGTATCGAAATTCCGGACAATATGGAATTAGTTTGGTTGCATTCCGAGACTGTTCAAAATCGGGCCTTTATTTTGATTTTAAATCGTCGATAAATCAAAGGTGAGTGTTTATACGCTCACAATTGACTAAAATAATTTTTTGTTAGTTAAATTTATATTCTGAAGTGATATGAAATTTATTGACTGTTGTTTGGTAGGTTTAATTATCATTTGTATTGATATATGAATTAATTGATATAATTTAAATTGACCGTTAAAATAAATTTAAATTTAAATTGGCAGTATATTACTCGATACTGATAATTATAAAATTGTTGTAAATGTTATTGGCTTTATGGTTGATTGGTTGTGATGGATGCTATTGGTCGATATTGGTTGTTTATTTAATTTGATATATCATGCTATCATCATGTATATTGTTTATTGCATATAAAACTGTAAACTGAATCATTTCGAATAAATTAAGGAATAGGTTGAAATGATATACCTATGACATCTATTTGGATTGAAATGATATATATCCATCCTTGAAATTAAAATTGAAATAATTATCCACTTGGACATAGGTTAGAAAATTATATACGGACACCGGGTTGGTTAAATTAAATGATTTTAAAAGTTGTTTTGAAATTATTTAAATGAATTGATTTTAAGAATAAAATCCAATTTATGAAATTAAATTGAGATATAAATGGAATTATCAAATTTAGTTTTGAAATGTGAATATTTAAAGCTTTGAGATATATTGAAATTAAAATGGCTTATTTTGTGGTTCAAATATGTATTTGAAATTGATAATTTGAAATGGTTTATTGAGAAGCTGAATCGAGTTGAAATTAATGATTTGAGATTTGATTAAATTTTAATTTTGGAATTCGAGTTTATGTGAATCGTTTTGTGGAATTTGAGGAAGCTATTTTATATAAAGTATTTTAAACTATATCTAAAACTATTTATATTTTAATTTATAAATTTTAATATAAATTATTTTAATATAAATCATTTTCAATATAAATTATTTTATTATAAACTATTTTAACTTATCACTATTTTATATAAACCATTTTATTGTATAAACTATTTTTCTATATATACAAATTTTAATATCTAAACTGTTTAAGAGGAAAGTGTTAGGATTCCAAAATGTTATGATTTCAAGCTATGATTTCAAAGTGTTATGAATTTCAAGGTTTTGATTTCCAAAGTGTTTTGATTTTAAAAGACTTATGATTTCGAAAGCGGTATAACTTCGGAATGTGATATGATTTTGGAAATGGATTTATTTGAAGTGAAAGTAATATCGTATTGATATGGTTTTGAAATGGCAATGATATGTCGGTTTTGAAATATAACTATTTTGAAAGTTTATTAAATGACCATCGGTGTAATAATACGTAGTTATTAAAGAGACCAGGATCGGATATGGACATACTCTCTGTCGATACCGAAAACCACTTTAATAACTAATATACGCGGAGTGTTGATCCAGATTGAAGTGGATGGTTTTGGTGAACGCGTTGACTGAAGAAAGAGAACGATTTTGGATGACCCCTGACATGACTAAAACAGGAGCCGCGCCGGGCCATTGAGGTTCGCCATCTCTAGCAGACACACTTCTTCGATACCATATCTATTACTATTGTGATTCGATTTGGGTGCACCCCTTGATTTGGGAGTGTTGTTTCGCGGTGTTGGGGTAGTAGCTGCTATGCCCAACATCAGTCCGGATCACACAACTACTAGTATCCTAGTTGGTATCGCCTCATGTACCTTGTCATACTGATTATCCTATTCGTGACCACTAAGATTTGTTTTGTGTTATACCTATGGGGTACCCTCTGATAACCACTAGTTTACGGTGGGGCTTACGGTGCTGTATAGACTATGACATTTATAAACTGTGTTAAGGGTGGAATGGGCCATGGCTTAACGCTAGGAATGATATTTTACTTTATGATAGACATTATTGTATATAGCGTATTCTATTATATAGTAGATAGTTTAACGGATCCTTAGGAGATGGAAATCCCGAACATCTCTTAAGTTAATGCACGCACGTTAAACACTGGATAGGAGGTGTCTAAAACCCGTAAACATCTCCGACGCCGTCACACTCATATTTACTTATTCGATTTAACTTACATGAGATATTTTAGTCCTGACTCGAGTGTTTTGTCTTTTCATTACACTCGGGTCAGCCTGAGCATTTCAGATAAGGTTGAAGATCTATGTTGGAGAATGAAGACGGAGTTTGGTATTACATCATTTGTATTCTACTACTGTATTATTTTTCCGCTGCATTGTTGTATTATCTCTAATATGTGTGTAACTCTGGTTTATGATGTATAATAATAATCAAATTTATTTATTTAACAGCTTCATGAACTGTTATTTTAGTATTATATCTTGTTCCTTCCGCTGCGAGATTCTGAGTTTGTTTCTGTTCTTTCCTTTCTTTTCTTATTTAACCCCAATAACTATCTATATTTTGGATTGTTTGAGTCGGCATGTTTTGTCGTCTTGAACGGTCAAAAATGTGGGTCGTTACAGTAACGCTCCTGCGACCTTCCAACGATGCATGGTTGGAATCTTTTCCGACATGATTGAACACTTTCTAGAAGTTTTTATGGATGATTTCTCAATCTTTGAAGATTCTTTTTCCTAATGTTTACATCATCTCGAATTGGTTCTAAATCAATGTAAAGAAAAACATTTGACTTTGAATTGGGAAAAATTCCACTTTATGGTCAAATAAGACATAGTCCTTGGACATATAATCTCAAATAAAGGCATTGAGGTAGATAAAGCGAAAATCGAGGTCATTGCAAATCTACCCATTCCCAAAACTGTTAAGGACATTCGATCATTTCTTGGACACGCTGGCTTTTACCGACGCTTTGTGAAAGACTTTAGCAAAATTGCTTGTCCTTTGATGACTCTTCTTGGAAAAGACGTTCCTTTCGATTTTAACTCTGATTGTATCTCTTCTTTTGAACGTATTAAGAACGAACTCATTTCTGCTCCAATCATTTGTGCGCGTAATTGGGATCTTCCTTTCGAAATAATATGTGATGCTTCGAACTTTGCCGTTGGTGCTATCTTAGGACAACGCATCAACAAGATTCATCACGTGATTTACTATGCGAGTATGACTTTGAACGATGCTCAACTCAACTACACAACAACCGAAAAAGAGCTTCTAGCTGTCGTTTTTGCTCTCAAAAAATTCCAACAATACTTGATAGGGTCACACATTACTTTGTACACGGACCACTCTGCGCTTCGATATCTCTTCGCTAAAAAGGATGCCAAATCCCGCTTGATTCGTTGGATCCTTTTACTTCAAGAATTTGACCTTAAAATTAAAGACAAAAAAGGATCCAATAACGTCATAGCCGATTGTAACGACCCGTATTTTTACGGATCAAAACATCGTAAAACAGTTGACATTTGGTCGCATTATTGATAAGTCGTCCAGAGTCTAAGTCTTAGGTCGTAGGAGAGTTTGTAGCGACCTAAGGAAGTGGGCGAGTTAAGGAGTGGACGACCTAGGGAAGTGGAGCGACCTAAAGGAATTGGTGACCTAAGGATTTGGGGATAGGTCGTATAGTAGTTAGGTCGTGTGGTGGCTTAGGTCGTGGGATAGGTTAGGTCGGTTGGAGCGACTTATAGAAAGTTATCGACCTAAGGTAGTGAGCAACCTAAGAGAGTTAGCGACCTAAGGTAGTGAGCGACCTATAGGAGTTAGCGACCTATAGGAGTTAGCGACCTATAGGAGTTAGCGACCTATAGGAGTTAGCGACCTAGTAGTTAAGTCGTAGATGACCTAAGGAGTTGTGTTGAGTTAGGTCGTAGACGACCTAAGTTAGTTAGGTCATGGGTTTTATGTGTGTTAGGTCGCGTATGTGTTAGGTCGTAGGTCGCGAGGAAGCGTGTGTGTGTTAGGTCGCAGGATTGTTAGGTCGTAGGTCGCGGATGTGCGTAGGTCGTTGGATCTGTTAGGTCGCATGGATGCGCATTCGTTAGGTCGGAACTGTTGCTAGGTCGCATCTCAGTTTAGTCGTAGGTCGCGAAGAAGCGCGCATATGCTAAGTCGTTAGGTCGTATAAGCGCGCATGTGCTAGGTCGTAGGTCGCGTGGATGGGCAGATCTGGTTAGGTCGTAGAGGCTTGGGGCTGTTAGGTCGAAGATTTTAGGTCGTGGGGTTTTAGGTCGTAAGTCGTGGACGACCTAACTCCGAGCGACCTAAGGGGAAATCAGCCTATAAATAGGAGGGTTTTTCTTCATTTTTGGGATCCAGATTTTGAAGCGACGAAGTGCTGCCATTTTGAGAGCTCGACTTCTACAATTCTTTACTTCTTTTCTCCACTTTAATCTTGTGCTTCCATCCATCCAAATCGAAGATCAAATCGAAGACTCAAGAGCTTAGACTGAAGATCTTCATCCATCGAAGAGAGATTTCATCGTTTGAAGCGGATTTGTGATAGATCGAGTTAGATCCTTCGCTGTCCAGATCTGAAGTGGGTTTCTTTTGAAGTGTTTAGGTGATTTGGTGAGTGGTGATTATCTCTCACACGGATCTAAAGGAGTATATCAGATCGTTGGCTTGATTTTGTGTTAAAGTAGTGATTTCCATGCATTTTCCTAATCCTAAGTATAGATCCATATAGATCCATTGTTCATAGTGATTTGTCATCCATTTTACTACATGTTAACCTATGCAAGTTCATTCATCAAGATTATAGAGATATTGCTCATGTTTTCATGCTTGTTAGACTTTTGACTCTTTAATTACGAAATTGCCATTATTGTTATAATTGTCTATTTAGATCATATTTGAATGCTTGTTTACTTGGATTAATGTTTGATTTGATTGATTGCTATGAATTAGATGATTGATGATTTGATTTAGACAAGATGGTCAAAGATGATTCAAAAGCTAAGGGAAAGGCTCTTGAATTGGAAAAGATGCTCGTGGCATATGTAGCGGATGATGAAGCTCATATGGATAGATTTGATGATGATGTTGAGATGAAGCTTTGCTATGATGATGATGAGGCGAAGTATGATATGAGATAGCCTTGGTCTAATCCAGACGGGATCATTCCAAGCAGATTGATAACTCGGTGATATGGTTCGAGTTTGAAGATAATGATTTGCTCGAGAGGCGCTTGAGCTAGTATGGAAATAGTCGTCGAGGAGGATGACTAGAAGGTTGAGATATCATCGTTGTTGAAGGTTCTAGCATGCTCAAAGCAAGAGTACATTGGGCAGATTCGATAGTCCCTGAAGGCTACTGATTGGTAGTCAAGTACTCTGGGCAGATTCGATCGTCCTAGGCATGGGTCACGATGACGTGCAGAGTTATGTCTAGAACCGGGGTTTCCATTAGCCCTTGACGGACGGATGAAATAAAGAGCCGGTCATTCAATTAACGATGATATCGAAGCAATGATAACAGTGATAGCCAGAGTCATGGATGTTTGGTTGTATCATCATTCGGTCTCAAGAGCGGTATTTTCTGGGTGCTTATCTGATCTTGGTTTAGGCCTTGGGGGTTTGTACTTGGAAAACATCGCCCTTGACTCGAATGATAATTGCTTTACTTTAAATTGTATGCTATGCTATGTTTGCTTCTACTTAGTGTGTGTCTGGGGGCTATCACTGTAGAAAGAGGTGGAGTGGGAGGGTTGTATTCCTATTCCTTTTCCTTTATGCTCTTTTGGTATGTTGTTAGTTAATTTACCGCTCACTAAGACTGTTGTCTGACTCAAGGCTTTATGTTTTAACTCTTATTGCCTTGGGCTATTCGTCCATTTTGGGACGGGCAGACTAGGTAGCAGGTGACAGGTGTTGTTCTTGCTTTCCACGGTGCTGATATCGAAGACGAGCTGGAGGCTTGCATATTATCTTCTTACTATATGTACTGGGTGTTCCGATGTTTGTATATTCTCTGAGTGTTATGTAGTGAGGCTTGATGTATTAACTATTCAGATGTTTGTATTCAACTATTATGAAGTTTTATTGATGAGATTCTATTCTGTGAAGCTTCACTATGTATATATATTATATTGTATTTTGTCCATGCGCTGTGAGTAATACGATAGATTCGGCTGTTTTAATTTACCCTGACAATCGTCCATGGCTGCCTGGCACATCTTTCAGCACATTATCTCTAGGTTCAGTGCAGGAGTCGTGGCGGTCGTCACACCGATCACTTATCTCGTCTTCCGAACGCACCATCTTCTTTCCCAATCCATGAAAACTTCCCCGATGAACAACTCCTTTCAATTTCTATCGACCCATGGTACGTTGATATAGTGAACTACTTAGTCACTAAAGAAACTCCCTCATCGTGGTCCAAACAGGACAAATGAAAATTCATGTCCCAAGTGAAGTATTTCTATTGGGACAATCCATACTTGTTCAAATATTCCCGACCAAATCATCTGACGTTGCATTCCAGATAATGAGATTAGGAGTGTTCTTTCATTTTTCCACGATCAAGCATGTGGTGGACATTTCGGTCCTCGAAAAACTGCGGAAAAAGTGCTTCAGTGTGGTTTTTATTGGCCTTCTCTTTTCAAAGATTCGTTTGAATTTTGTAAAACTTGCGATCGATGTCAAATGCTTAGACGAATTTCTCGACGAGATATGATGCCTCTAAACCCCATTCTTACGATCGAAATCTTTGATGTATGGGGTATAGACTTTATGGGACCTTTTCCCAATTCTTTTGGAAACTTGTATATCCTTCTCGCCGTCGATTACATTTCATAATGGGTCGAAGCCTTTCCTTGAAAAACTAACGACCATAAAATTGTTGTGAAATTTCTTAAAGAAAACATCTTTTCGAGGTTCGGCACACCTTGCACAATAATCAGTGTAACGGGACCAATTTTTGAAACCGTTCTTTTGAAACTTTAATGAAAAAATACTCGATAACCCACTAGTTATCCACTCCGTATCATCCTCAGACTTGTGGCCAAGTTGAAGTTTCAAATCAACAAATAAAACAAACCTTGGAGAAAACTGTCAATAAAAATCGAAAAGATTGGTCTTAGAAATTGACCAACGCGCTTTGGGCTTACCGTACTGCTTTTAAAACTAACCTTGGGATGTCCCCATTTCGTTTAGTTTACGGTAAAGCTTGCCATTTACCCATTGAAATCGAACACAAAGCGCTATGGGCAATTAAGAACTTAAACTTTGATCTTGAGAAAGCTGGCGAAAACCAAAAACTACAACTCAATGAACTAGAAAAACTTAGGAACGACGCGTATGAAAACGAGAAAATTTACAAAGAAAAAAACCAAATTTTTTCATGAAAAGTCAATCTTAATGAAAACGTTTTCGCTTATCCAAAAAGTTCTTTTATATGACTCAAGACTTCATTTATTCCCTGGGAAACTTAAATCGAGATGAACCGGACCATTTGTGGTACGAACTGTTTTTCCACATGGTGCCATAGAAATAGAAAACCCCAGGGATGGATCGGTTTTCAAAGTCAATGATCATCGTCTGAATCCTTTCTTGGAATTGCCAAATAACCAAGAGGAGGAGCTCATGATCCTTCATGAGCCAAGCTACGTCTAATAAGAATGTTAACCCTCTTTTGTAAATATGTACATAGTTTTCCCGTTACACTCATTATATCATGCATTGACTGTGGGGACACAGTCAAAATTAAGTGTGGGGGGGAGTCTCATTTTCATTTTTTTTAATTTCATTATATTTTTGAATTTTGAAATTTTCTTTTAACTTAAAAAAAAATCTCAAAAACATTTTCTTTTTAGCATTTTGATTTATTTTTGAGGAAACACTATGGGATAAGTATAAGTTTTGGTTAATAAATTAAAAGTTTTGAAAATTTATTTGTCTTTACAAAAATAAAAATGAAGTTTGATTACAAATAATAATGGTTTAACTAGTATATAGGAAGGTTCATATGTGTTAATTATGAAGTATGTTCTAATTGAAAATCTTTTTTTAAAAATGGTAAATTTAAAGTAAAGGATATAACATTTTTATCTTCTAAGTTAAATGGTGCTAAGATGATTTTGCAAAACTCTCTCTTTCTAAAAAAAGCATTTGTATATATATATATATATATTTAACACCTAGAGTCATGTGTTCACACTCGTGTGTTCACTCGCCATGCTCTGTACCCTTCTCACGTAAGCTCGAAAGGCAGTGCATGATCGGTATATCTGGCCTCAGTTTATCCGAGTTAGGTGTATATAGATAAAAATTCTTTTTAATAATGCCTATAGTCGATAAGTGTTCACACTTGTGTTTTCACTCGCCACGCTCTGTATTCCCCTCACATCAGTCCGCAAAGCAGTGCATGGGTAATATATCCGGCCTCAGTTTACCTGAGTTAGGCATGTGTAAATATTGTTAATATCAATAAAATTTTCAAATAAGAGAGAGTAAGCAATTGAAATCCAAGAACCATTTTAACTTGTTTGATTTAACTTGTTATTAAAAAGAAATGAGAATACCACTTTGACAAACTTTGATAATCAACTAAGGATTTATTTCATAGTTACACTTTGTTATCAACCAAAACAACGAGTTAAACTATTGCCTATTTGCTATGATAACTTGATTTTTGTTGGAAGTTTTGAAGAGTAAATGACTTAAATTTTCAAGACAATGACCAAAACCTATATTTAACTTATGAGTGTCGAATTGAAAGTGAATACTTCATTTGTAAATATTTTCAAAAACTTGCATTCATCCCATTGTAAATAAATCATGCACTTTGTAAATGTTTTCACTTTGCATTTGGATTTTGTGGGTAGTATACGCTGAAAACCCTCACGAGACTACACTCGTCCTACTGGGGACACCTAGAGGTTTAACGGCTTGTTGCACACGCTCAATGCAATCGTGCTCTCTACGAAAACAGATTTATCTTAGTTTTCCTTTATTCGAGGACGAATAAAAAGATAAGTGTGGGGGTATTTGATGTGCACGTAAATGTGCATATATATACATCCATATTTTCTCTTTTTATTTTAATAAATATCATATTTGGGCATTTAACATGTTTAAAACCAAAATTCAATTAATTTCAAATCATCATATATTCACCTTCATTCAGGGGCAAAACGGTCGTTTTTGTGCATGTGTAAATTTGAGAATTTTTACTTGGACATTTTTGATGATTTTTATAGGAATTTGGATGCATATGGAAGAGGCTTATATGAAGATACATGCATGCACAAATGAATACAAAGGAAATAAGAGGGAAATAATTCAAAGTGAAGATCATGGAGGACCCCACCTACCCACTTACCTTAATGTACAAATTAGAGGCTAATGAACATGCTTATGAAACTAATGGCTTCATGTACACTTAAATGATGATTTGTAGAAGCTAATGATTACTTGGCCTCCACACATCCTAAGAGGTATTTGGGAAGCTCCCTAAAAATAGAATTAGGATTTTATGCATGTATAAATAGCCCTCTATGTACATGTAAATCATCTTCTACTCTTTGATTTTTGTTAGGAAATTAAGAAAGTAAGTTGTAAACACAAATCAAAGTGAAATAAAAATGGCTTCCAAGCATCTTTCTCCTCTCTTTTCTACATGCTTTTCCTTGCTTTTATGTTGATGTTTATTTTTATGCTCTCTTTCTTTTCATGTTCATAGTTTAGATTTACATTTATGCACTAGTTTAATACATTTCCTTCTAGTAGTTAATCTTCTTTTTCTTGTTGGTTCTCTACTTTACTTCATTTTCAATGTTGAAATCTCTATGTGTTGAAATGGTAACACAAATGAGGAGCTAAACCCCTTCAATTTAGGGGTAATGAAGCTCTCAAATATTATGTGATTTCAACATTTCTATGATTTATGGTTTCTTTGTCTATGCTTCATGAAAGTAAATTTGATGTAAGTTTATACAAGTGGGTTTGATAGCTTATATTGCTTATGCAAATGAGCTATTCTTATTCAACATAAACACAATTTACACCATCATTTGCTAATTAATTTTTGATTTTGAAATGAAAGTAAAAATGAAATTTGATGATCTATATTACTAGTTACAATAGTGAATAGATCATACTTAAAATAGCTTTTGCTTTGGCTTCATTTTCATAAGAATTATAAGTGGTATAATTGTTATATTATAGTTTGATGGTTTGAGTTATGTTAATTAATAACATAAACAAACCACACTTATGATAAATACAATAATTATTTCACTCAATATCAAAACTAGAGATCATAAATCATTTGTTTGTTGATTTACAAAAATATGAGAGTGGATTTGCCTCTAAATTGTTCTCTAGTCTAATTGGTTTTAAATCACATTTCAATTCTAGTTTTAGCTTCATTTTATTTCTAGTTAACAATTTCTCCTTTATTTGGTCTAATTTGATTGAATAGATTTTTAAACTCTAACAATTCCCTGCGGATCGACCCATGTTCGCCACGTACTACGATAGTACGCCGTGCACTTGCGGTAAATTTAATTTGAAATTTTTCGACGGTTTTCTAATTCCATAGAATTTCCGTCGCTTAGACAAGTTTTTGAAAATTTTTAAAGTGAAGTTTTACCTAATTTTTTTTCTTTTTAGATAAGAGAACCCTTTTTTTAATGCAAATTCAAAACACACTCCCACAAAAGCCCATGACAAGCCCAACTTATACTCTAACCCAAACACTTCAAACAAATAAGTCAATCAATCAGAAATCTCAAGTTTCTCAAATCATCATCGTAAACTTATAACTCAACATCAAAACAAATCTCAAAGTCATAAGTAAATTTGTGGGTTGAGAGAGTTTCTGAAGGTCGCGATTTGGGTTCGTCTTCATGGTTACCGAAGTTGATTTAAGGGCTGGGTGCTTGCAGTTTGAATTTGGGATGGATGGCGGTTGCGACTGGTCTAGGAGTTTGAGGTAGTTCGATTTTTGCAGTTGTTGATTCAATGCTCGCGATGCTGGATTTGGGTGAGGCAATTGCTGATTCGCGTTGTTTGTTTGAGTGAGTTTTGATGAAAGGCGACTGCGGCGATTGTCGAAGAAGTTTAGGCGAGGTAGTTCAAGTTGCTGAGGTGATCGATGCCGCTGGTGGTGTGTTGCTCGATTGTTGTGAGTGTTTGATAGATTTGCGGTTTGGTTTGTAATGAAGGTCGAGGCTGAAATTGGAGTGGATTTGCGTTAAAGTGGAATTGAAGGCAGAGGTTGGTGGTTACTGTTTTAAGTTGGTCGATGGAGTCGCGATGTTGCGGCGTTTGGTTTTGGTCGCTGCCGTTGACAATGGTTCAACATGAAGAGTTGCAGGCAGTCAGTGTTTTTTTTGATACAGTAGTTGTGTTTGATTGAAGATGTCAGGCAGTGGGGTATGTGTGAGTATGAGATTGTAGTTTGATAAAATGGAGAAGAGGAAGACAGGAAGTAATTGATGGTAGCAATGTGACAGTGGCAGGGTTGTATGAAGGCAAGGGTGTAGGCACAGTAAGAGGAAGGGTGGAGTTTGTTTTTATTATGGTCAGGTCTGAAGTCGTGATGAGGTATTGTAGTGGCAGAAATGCAACAGTCAGGGATGGTTGTTGTGTGTTTATCAGTGGGTGATGTAGATGGGTTGACTGTTTTGTGGTGGTCAGGAAAACAATGAAGTCAGGTGAAGTATGGGTAGTGTGGAGAATGAGTAAGGCAGTTATGTTTGTGAAGGGGATGTTAAAATGTGGTAGGTGGCTGTTTTGAGGTGGATGAATGAAGGGGAGATTTGAATGTTTGAATGATAGTATTGAAGAGGAGTTGGAAGTTGTCTGGTAGGAGTCGCAAGGGAGGATTGCTCTTTTTTTTTGGTTGGAACTGCAGTTGAATGGCTGTTGTCTGCAGTTGTTTGAATGTTGAAGTGTGAACAACAATGAATGGGCAATTGTATGCAGTCGAGTTTGTTGAAGCTTGATGATGAGGTTCAGGTGAACTAGGCGGATGTGAGTGGTATGGAAGAGGACAAGATGTTGATGACAGTGTGTATGGCAGCTCGGTGGTTGAGGGAAAGTAGTTGTATTATGAGGAGTTTAGTTGAAGCAAAGTATGTGCTGTCAGGAAGGGTTTGTTATATACGTTTGTCAAGTATGTTTGGAGAAGTTGTTTTGTGCATTTGTAAGTGGTGAAATTACAGATGGAAGTGGAGGCTGTGCACTGTGCAGGAATGAAGTAGAGGAGCAGAGAGCAGTTACGAGTTGCTGACCAGATGATGTGAGACAGTGGCAAGTCATTGGGTATGTATGGTGCGGTGGGTTGTAGGTGGGGAGTGAAGTGGCCAATTGACGAAGTATGGACAGTTTTGGAATGGTATCAAGTTGAAAATGAGTTGCTGCTGTTGATAAGTGGGTGTTTTGATGTCGAGGAGGATATGTGAGTGAAGTAGTTGTATTATGGTGATTGACCAGTAGTGAATTGGTGGAAGTGGAGTTATGATGTTGTAATGTTGTTGAAAGTGTGGAGTGACAGTAGGGAATGATCACAAGTGTTGAAAGAACAGAAACAACATGTTGTAACAGAGAATGGTGAATAAGAGAATGCGATGTAACAGTGAAAAGAGTTTGTAAAAGAAATGTAAAATGTGATGTAACGACCCAGAATTTTGAACAAATTAAATTGAGAATATTTAATTAATTTTAAATATTTGAACGATGATTTAATTTGAATCCCCGATATTACTTTGAATTTGGCGATTAAATTATAGAATTTAATCGATTGAATGTTGGATAAAAATTTGAATCTTCAATTTAAAGCTAAAGAAAAATATTTCGAAAACTTTTAATATTATATTGATAATACTGAAGACAATAGAAGCTTCAGAAATTGATTTGGAAACAATCGTTCAGTTTTTAAATTTATATCGTTCGAATCAATATTTAAAAATAGCGTTCCGAGGCGCAGTCTCGGAATTCGACGAAACCAGTTCCATTGGGTCTGTAATATTGAATTATTACCGGATTTCAAATTTCATATTTTTCGGAGTTATTACGTGAGCGTACGACATAGAAACGCATTGAAATTTAAATTGAATTCAATTTAGATTTTTTTAAATTTAAAACCTTGCCGACATAAGAGATAAGGCAAACACGTTCTCCTTCCTTTCCGCCTAAAATCGCGATGCAGAATCGTGCAAAGTAATGGCCGCGTACTTCTACCCCATATCTCGTTCAAAATAAAATAACCATCTTCCTCAGTTCAAAAATCAATTCAGAGAGAAACAAATTAATGGCCGCGCCCTCCCTTCTTTCGAAAATCAAAAAGGCAAAAATCCAAACTGAATAACCTTCGTTCGTTTCTCCCCGTCCCTTCATTTTAATTCACGAATTCCCTCCGCAGTTCAAACTAAAATTAGAAAGAAAAAAATAGAAAAGGCCGAAGCCCTTTTCTCTCGTTCAACAAATAGCAGAAAGGGGGAGTTCGAATCAATGGAGTCGTTCCCAGTCGACTGCGCGCGCCTGTTTCGAATCACTCGGAGGAGGGAAGATCGTGATTTCCCTCAAGTTCGAACTCGCTCACGAGTTATTGGAAGAAGAGAGGAGTTGGGATTCACTTAGGGTTGGGTCGCATCTCGATTTCGCGCTTTCGAAGGTGGAAGGGACTCGAACCCGAGTTCGAGTTTGATGAAGATCGCGATGGCGACTCTGGCAATCTCGCGTGGGATCGGCGAAGACGTGGTTGAAGGCTTGGGTGTTGCAATGGGATTTTGGAGGCTCGCGATGCTCGAGCTCGGCGATTTGGGGATATCGTGAGTGGCACGGTGAAGTTGTGGAGTTGGGCAAGCTCATCGACAGTGAAGTCCGGAGGCGATGTTTTCGAAGTCGAGCACGCGGTGGATTCGCGTTGGTGGTCGTGCGCGTGAAGGCCTGAGTTCTTCAATCTGCAGTGAGGTAATCACTTGTTTAGCCTCATTCAATATAGGAAAATATATATACGCATGTTGGAAAATTCTAGATATTTACGATATGTACATTTACAGTAAGAAGAAATTTTGTTTTTAAAATCTGAAATTATTTTGGTATATACACATATGGATAATCAGACAAAGTATATTTATACACAAGATTTTGTTTATGTAAATTTAAAAAAAAAAGATATATACAGTAAACAGAAAATTAATATAAGGATTTATAGAAGATTAGATTTTTAATATAGTTATTTTTATAAGTATATATATATATATGGTTTCAAAAGAAAATATATATTAGTATATATAACAGAAAGATTTAAATGTTGGAAGTTATATAAATTAGATTTGTAAATATATAGATTTTTAAATAGAGATTTACATAGGTAGT
The DNA here is from genome assembly GCA_030737815.1 of Allium fistulosum. Lineage (NCBI taxonomy): Eukaryota > Viridiplantae > Streptophyta > Magnoliopsida > Asparagales > Amaryllidaceae > Allium > Allium fistulosum. The sequence goes on from CM060904.1 coordinate 815,534,436, forward strand.
TTTAAAAGGAAATTTAGTTCAATTTGAAATTCTAGTAAATTAAATTTAAAAGGAAAATTGGTTAAAAATCAAATTTTGGTTAAGTAAATAAATAGGACGATAATTTAAGTGTTCGATTTAATTCGAATATTGATGAACTATGTAAATATTTATACAAGGTATAAATCAAGAAAAAATCGAGTCAAGAATGGAAAAATGGGATGGCAAAAATTAAAAGGGCTAAGGTGAGATCTTCTCACTCAAAATTTAAAGTGGAATTTTTGCAGTTATTGATGATTGCTATTTGATGTGATATTAGATATGATAGGATATATCTATTATATATATAGCAATATATACATATTGGCATATGTATATATTGGATTGATGATTTCCCGCCTTGTATAGCGGATGAGACCCTATTGCGCCGTTAGTAAGCGGATATTTTTATAAAACCCATATACCGCGATATTCCACCTCGAAGTGGAATTGGTATTGTGCTAACGTCTTTGGATGCAGGAAAACAGGTTGGAGGGATCCAACTGGACCCCTCACATTGATTGAATTTATTTCTACTGTGATGTGATAATCTGTGAATGATTATTGATGTTATTGAATTGATGTCTGGAAATTGTTTGAATGCTAAAATTTAGCTGAATGGATGTTTGATATCATTGGATTCCAAAAATAAACGAAATTGAATTTTTGAAATTCAAGTAGAAATTTTTAAGTGAATTAACTTTAGAAATTTAATAAATTTGAAGAAAAGAATTTAAAAGAATAAAGGCTGATTTTTAAAATCTTATTGAATTAGTTCCAGAATCAAGTGAAGATGTTAAATAAATGAATTTCGTATAATAGTGATTTTTAAATTGAAGAATTTAATTTAATTTTGGATTTCTAAATAGTTTGAAAAGGATAAAGGAATTTATTTTCTTAAAGAGGAATTTATTTAAAAAGGAGATAAGTTGGAAATCCCTTTAGGAATTCAATTGGTAAATTGAAATAATTTGGGAAATCAATGTAAAATGATTTCAATTTGAAGAATCCATTTAAAAATAGAATATTGAATAATTTGAGAAAAATAACGAATTTATTTAGTAGTGATAAATAAAATTAGAAATCAATCTGTAATTGATTTAATATTTGGAAATGAATTTTTGAGAAATCAGTATGGAAATTTTATTTAAGGTTGAAAATAAATTTAGAAATCAATATTGAAATGATTTGGTATTGAAGTTTTTACAAATAGAATTGAAATTTATAAAAGTTGTTTATAAATCCGAAATCACTTATTTTGATAAGTAAAATATAGAAGTTAATAAAAAGAAGATTTATAAGTTGAAGTTGTTATTAAAACAGAAATAGAATTTATAAACTTCGTTTTATAAATTCGAAATCGATTGAATTTGATAAATTATATATATAGGAGATTATTGAAGAAGATATATTCGCGATTTTTGAATAGCGAATTTTTATTGAAATAAAATGTGTAGAGATTATTGAAAATGTGGTTAGTGAAGTATATTCACGATTTTGGACAGTGAATATATTGTTAAGTAAAATGGGTTTAGTTTTGTAGAAGTGATATTAAAAATGAAGTTAAACATTTTAAAGATGTTTTAAAATGTATTATTAATCGAAATCATAGATTTCAACATTTATTGTTGAAATAGACGTTTTCGAGAAATAAGGAAATGGTGGACTATAACACTGTTGTTATAGTAAATGATTTCCGAAAGGAATATATTTATCTAGTATTGGGATTTATATATCTATCTTAATCCCGAATCCCTATACTAGTGATTTTTGAGTCGTCGTAACAATGTTTTACGTAACATTCGTTTTGACTCAAATTGATGTTGTTATAGAAAATAGATTTCCTTAAAGAATGAAATATATACTTAATTTGATTTAAGTATATTGAATATTTTCAAATGTTGAAAATAAATAGATTTGTGAAATACTTATTATTAAATAAGTATGGAAATGCTTTTCCAAAATGAAATGAAACGTTTTGAGATTTTATCTTCTTAAAGATAAATTGAAAATGAATATTGGAATCGATTTGAAAATCGTATATCAGTAGATATTTTTGAAATATAAATTCACTATGGAATTTATAAAAGAAAGGGAAGTTGTTTAAAAATAAACGTTGATTTATTTTTTGAACTGTGGAAAATTATATATCTAGTAAAGATAATTTTGAAGATAAAATAATTTGGAAAATTATTTGGAATCTGATGATGTTGCGCATCTTTATTGATAGTTAAATAACCGACTATCAATAATTACCTTTAGATAGGTATTTGTTGTGAATTGGATGAATTTGAACGCCACACTTATTTTTAAATAAGCGCTCACTATTCGGGTTAGCCGGGAAAGGACCATGGGGTCGTATAACCCATTCCGAATATGTGATACGTCGTTATGAATTGCATTTGAAGACCGGTGTTGAAGACCGGATATTTTTGAAAACGGAAGGATTACCGTCGAGTTACTCTACATCGGCTGATCTCCGATTTAGAGGTTTTATCAACCTTAGTGACGGGAAGTCCTGACGTGATTGAAAATTATCCGGAATTGCAAGGGCTTCGTGAGAAGTGCCTTCGGTTCTGTTCGATCCCGGAACAGACTTGTATGGATTGTGTGTCTGACGTTACAATTTGAGATATAAAGCTGATTTCTTTCAAATACATTTCTGTTGGTGGCGGAGAATTTATTCTCTTAGCTTAACACCCTTCTCTGAGACGTATGAGCTCAGAGGTTATGTAGTTGAAATTTATCAGCGATATACTCCCAATTTGGTAACGTGGCATACTGAGTGTTGCTGTGAAATGATCAGTGTTTGATCATTTGCGATATGATCATTTGTTTGATCTTATATCTTTGTGATCATAGGTTGATCATTTTTGTTTGACCCGAAGCAGGGCTTTGTAGAAAGCGTAGCTTTGTAGAAAGCGTAGCTTTGTGGACGAGACTTCGTCGAGCCTCACACCTCGAAAATGGTCAAAACAGGAAGGATGCGGCAAGGTTCTAGGGAGTAGCACCCCTTAGTGTATGTCATTCCTTCTGGATAAAGGTGGTATCATGGTATGGAGCCCAGATACTTAACCTCTGTGGTTACTGCATTATTATTACTATGTGGTTTGTTGCGAATCGGGGATCCTCAGGAAGATCGGTGACGATCGGGGGATGGCATACGCGTGTCAGTAGTTACCTACTTTTGCAGAGGTAACCCGGCCTTGTGTTGGCAGAGATCTAACCGTAATGTTAGGTTATTTCTCGGGTCGTCTATTCCAGGGACGTACCCATCGTGGAAAAGGAAGTTCCTTAGCCTGACCATTTGTTGGAAATCCAAAGAAACAATACGAGCCTTTACGATTTCAATTGTATAACCTGTCTCCTCAGGAGGCAGCTATAGCAGGCATAATATAATGGTACCTATGCTGGCTAAGATTTATATTCTACTTTCGAAATGTTTTCCACTATGCACTAATAATAATATCGAAAAGGATTTGATTTTTGCGTAGTAAGCATTTTTGACTAACATAAGAAGAAATCTCCTCCAAGTCTGCGGTTGCATTGTGTGTGTGGTGGGAGGTCTTATGGTAGTTTCATTTTCCAAAAGCATTGCGAATTGACTTTAAAATTTTTCTGTTGTTTATTTTAAAGATAAACTGTTTTACGATCTCACACCAGTCACCATGACTGACTCAGAGTTTATTGTTTCCCTTCTAAACTCTGGGTGCCCACCAATTTCCACACGGGCAGTCTAGAGTTAGGTTTTCAGGATATTCTGGATATTCTGGAGCTTTGGAGATAAGCTGGATGGCGAGACGTAGTATTTGTATCTGATATATTTATTCCGCTGTGTATTCTGTATGAGGACAAGTTTATAAAACTTTCCATTGTTGTATATTGACTCTGATGATTGATGTATGTATAAACTGATATAGTTCTTTGTTTTAAAAGACTAGTGTTATCTATTATATATTGTTCCGCTGCGATGTGTAAGATTCTGATATTGTTTTCTGTTCTGATGTTGTTCTGTGTTCTTCTTTCTTCTTCTATCTTCTTCTTCTTCTTCTGCCTTTTTCTTCTTCTTAAACCATCATAGTTCATATTCCCGTTCATTTTGAGTTAATCAATGGAGATTAGTGGTTAATCAAGAGGTACGGATTTGCGGGCCATGACATGTGATGTAGAAGGAATGGAATAAAAGGTATATATATATATATATATACATATATATATATATATATTTGAATGAAAATGTGCAGATTTTTTTCTTCAGAAAATTGTAAAGAGATTAATGTAATTACAATGCAAATGAAAGTAGAAGATGTTTTTTTTTGCAAATGAAATTGTGTCAATACTTTTTTTTATGAAATGCAAATGAAAACACACTAGAAAACAGCAAACAAACAGACAAACAAAATGCAAGCAAAAATCAAACACATATACACAATTTTTTTTAATGCAAACACTCAACAAACACACAATAAAAACAAAAAATAATTCAAAGAATAGAAAATTAAAATCAAAACAATTCCTCGGCAACGGCGCCAAAAACTTGTTAATCGACGGAAATTCTATCGAATTAGAAAACCATCGAAAAATTTCAAATTAAAAATATAACCGCAAGCGCACGGTGTACACTTTGTAGTACGTGGCGAATACGGGTCGATCCGCAGGAAATTGATGATTTTAAAAATGCTATTCAATCAAATTATACCAATTTGGAATGAAATTTAAGCTAGAGAATTAGAAAATTAGCTAACTAACTAAAAGAAAAGAAATGCAAATATAAGAGTTAAATGACAATTTAGAGAATAAATCCACTCTCCAGATCATGTAGTTCAACACATATGAAATCATGATCTCTCTTTTATGGTCATTAGTGCTTTAATTGATGTGTCTATCATAAGTATGGTATATTTGTGCTATTAGTTAGCCAACATAAGCCATCAAACTTTGACACACCCCTTAAACCACTTACTAACTTTCATGAAACTTGACAATGAAAATTAAAATGAAATCTATTTTAAGTATGGCCTATTAACATTGATTAGAAATATAGACCATCAAATTTTAATTTCAAATCAATTTCTTTTGCCAAAATCATATTTTGATGAAGAGGCAATTAGTGTTAGTGATTGTTTAAGCATAACCTTCTTGATGTCAACAATATTGGCTATCAAATTCAAAGCAAAAACAACTAGTAAACCATTTCTATCATCATCATTAAGCACAAAAAGAGAGCATGAATTAACAAATAGTTGAAGCTACATAATTAGAGAGCTTTATTACCCCTAAATTTAAGGGTTTAGACTCTCATATTTTTCATTTGATTAACAAATGTAGCTTGCAACATGAAAGCAAAAAGAAAGCAAAATGAAAGAAAACTATTCTACTTGCATAAAAGAAAATCTACACTACTAGCATGAAAGGAAATGAACATGTAATTAAAAGGAAACAATAATTACATTGCATAAAAAAAGGAAAAGTACATGAAATAAAAATGGCTAAGTAGCCATGAAAAGAGAAAGGGAATAGCTTGTTTATTTGTGAGCCTAAACTAAACTAAGAGAGACTAAGCGAGAAGGCTACATGAAACATAAGGGGTACTTATACATGTGTTAAACCCTAATTCATATTTTTGGGGAATGCCCGAAATACCCTTGAGAAAGTGTGGAGGCCAAGTAATCATTAGCTTCTACTAATCATCATTTAAGTGTACATGAAGCCATTAGTTCCATAAGCATGTGCATTAGCCTCTAATTTGTACATTAAGGTAGGTGGATAGGTGGGGTCCTCCATTATCATGCCTTTGAATTATTTCCATCTTCATTTATTTATCTTCACCCTTGTGCATGCATACATCTTCATGAAACCACTTGTATATGAAGCCAAATTCCTATAAAATAATATAGAAATTTCCAATTAAATTTTCTCAAATTAATATATGCACAAAAATAACCATTTTGCCCTTGGATGAAGATGAATATGTGACGATTTGAAAATAATATGAATTTTGGTTTAAACAAATTAAAATACCCTATATGATCATTTATTTGATTTAAATAGATTAAATATGGTGGTAAAAATATACACATTTACGTGCACATCAAGGTCGTTAGAAATAAAGCTCGGTTAGTCGTGCAAGGTTATTATCAAGAAGAAGGAATAGACTTTGATGAAACCTTTGCACCCGTAGCAAGATTAGAAGCCATTAGAATTCTACTTGATTTCGCAAACCACAACAATTTCAAATTATTTCAAATGGATGTCAAAAATGCCTTTTTAAATGGTTTTGTTAAAGAGGATGTTTATGTTGAACAACCTCCTCTTTTTGAAGAAGAAAAGTTTCCAAATCAAGTTTACAATTAAAGAAAGCTTTATATGGTCTGAAACAAGCTCTTAGAGACTGGTATGACAGGCTAAGATCTTACCTATTATAATCAAATTTTGAAATTGGTAGAGTAGATATACTCTTTTTATTAAAAGAAACAAAAATGATATACAATTAGTACAGATTTATGTAGATGATATCATTTTTGGATCAATAAACAATGAAATGAACAAAGAGTATTCTGACATAATGACAAAAGAGTTTGAGATGAGTCATATGAGTGAACTTACTTTCTTTTTAGGATTGCAAATAAAACAATTAGATAGTGGTATTTTCATTAGTCAAGAAAAGTATGCTAGGGATCTAGTTAGTAAGTTTGATATGACCACTGTGAGTGGAAAATCCACTCCTATGGCAACCATTGAAGCCTTGAATAAAGAAGACATGTCAAAAGATGTTGATCAAAAAATATAGAGGGAAATGATTGGATCGCTACTCTATATAACTACGAGTAGGCCTGATATCATGCATAGTGTCTATCTCAGTGCAAGATATCAATCTCAACCCAAAGAAACCCATTTAAAAGCTGTTAAACGTATCCTAAGATATGTTAAACACACTTTAGACTATAACCTATTTTATCCTAAAAATGATTCATTTGATTTAATCTCATATTGTGATGCTGACTATGTTGGTTGTAAATCAGACCGAAAAAGTACAAGTGGAACTTGTCACTTTTTAGGTCATTCTCTGGTTTCCTGGTTTAGTATAAAGCAAAATACTGTCTTACTATCAACAACTGAATATATCTCTGCTGCCTTAGCTTGTTCTCAAGTTATCTATATGCAATAGACCCTAAAGGAGTTTGGATTAAATATTTCAAAATCACCAATTTATTGTGAAAATACAAGTGCAATAAATTTATCCAAAAATCCTAATCATCATGCCAGAACCCAACATATTGATATCAGACATCATTTTCTCGGAGATAATATAAGGAAAGAGATTATTTCTCTTGAATTTATCAACATTGAGAATCAAATAGCTGATATTCTGACCAAACCTTTGAATCAATCAACCTTTACTAAATTAAGAAGAGAACTAGGTATTTGTTCTATAACTGAGATATAGAATATAGATATAGTAACTTATATATTTAAATAAATAGAGAAAAAAAATTGTCAAAATTTTCAAAGGGATGTCGACATGCCTCTTTCCCCCATGTCGACATACAATGGTCAGATTTAAAATTTTGATTTTCCCTCTAAAATTAGTTTGGTGGTTATATAACCACAATATTTCGAACTCATCTGTCTTCTCACTTCATTTTCTCTGTAATAAACTTCTGAAAATACAAAGTAATGGCCTCCTCTTCTAAATCAAACAAAAATGCAACCATTTCCTTCCATTCTCCTAATTCTGGTCCATTCCAACGTACTACATTGGCTCGAGTAATGAAGATCGAGGAAATTATGAAGGATTCTCTGCAAATGCTGACTGAATTACAAGTCATGCAAATAAGGATGGCAAAGGAACAAGAGAAACAAGGCAAGATTCTTAGAAATTTGCAAAAATTTCTAATGGATAGTCATGGAGACCTGATGCAGCGCAGCCCTCATTTGTCCAAGGGATAACTCGTGACTGACTTAAGGAAGGAAGCATAAGTCGTAACCGACTTAAAGAAGCAGGTTTGCGACCTAAGGAGCCATGTGAAAGAAGGCTACGACTTAACCAAGTTTGGGAGAAATGACTTCGAGTTAACAAAGCCCTTAAGTCGTTGGACCGACTTAGGGAAGATACACGAGATAGCAAGCAGATAGATCATGTAGACAAGGTACGACCTACTGGTGACGAGTTACGACTTAATGAAGCCACGACCTACCATAGGTCGCTGAAGTTCTAACTCGTAATGGCTTAAGTCGTTGGGTCTTAAGTCGCGAAGCATTGGATGCCGTTGATGTGTCTGCCGAGTTAACCTCTGCCCTTGATTCCCTTTAAACGTTGATTTGGAATACCGCTAATGTTTTAAGTCGCAGAAGCTCTGGATGCCGTAGAATCTATGCCGAGTTAATCTAGAACCGTTGATTCTTTAAATCGTGAAGAAGCTGCTGTTAAGTCGTTAAAGTCTTATGTCGTATGTCGTCTGTTTCTTATACTGGGTATACTGTGTTGTATTTCTTAAGTCGTATGTCATCTATTTCGTATGTCGTCAGTGTGTAAGTCGTTGTATGTTGTTACTTTTGAGTCGTGTACTTTGTTTTTAAGTCGTATGTTTGTATTCTTTTTCTGTTTTAAGGCGTGTGCCTTGTTAAGTCTTAAGTCGTTGAAGGTTTGTAAAGGGTTGTAACTGTGTCTTAAGTCGTCGCCGAGTTAGGCTAACTCGTAAGTCGTAAGTCGTAAACGACTTAGGAGATGCGCAGATTTGTGTTGTAATTTTTGTAACGCCTATAAATAGGCAAGTGAAGTCATTTGTAAAAGGTTGTTGATTGTTGAATAAAATTCTCTTTTGTTAGCTTTGTGCTTTCATCTCAATTGGTAGTTGAGTGTAATCTCCTATCTCCTCTTTCGGTTAATCGAGTGCGCTCGATTCAACGACTGTAGAAGCCGATTCGCGGAATCAAGTGCGCTTGATCAACGCTTGAAGAATTGAAGATCTTTGAACCCGGTATCGTGCGCGATCAATGAGTTCGGGATAGCTAGAGTTCGGTATCTTCGGACCAACGAATTCGAGCATTTCAGTATTCATCAATCCATCTATTGCTACTTTCACCGATTGAAGATCGTTTTGAATTATCCGCTGCGTCATTTTGGTATCAGAGCTTGTTCTAGCCAATCATAGCTAGATCGAGACTTGGAGCCTAATCATTGTGAAGATTTGAAGCTTTGTGTATCACGGCCGAGGGCTAGTTGGAATTGTTCGCATTTTGTTTGAAGTTGGAAGATCGGATTTGTCTTGAAGACCGAAACTTTGTCCATCGTGTTCATCGCGATTTTCTACAAAGTGGAAGTTTTCGATCCGTTTCATTTTGGATCAAAGTCCGAAAAGTGTTTTAATTTTGAAGTATTGAAGAGTTGTGAAATTTTCAAGTATGCCGCCAAGGAGAGCTAATCGCCTCCAAAATGTAGAAGCTTTGTATCGAAGAGAAGAAGCTGATGAGATGGAACAAAGAATCAATGAAAACTTTAGCGAAAAGCTTAACGAAGGAATTGGCCGGTTAGAGAAACTTATGACGGAAATGAATCAAAATCGGAGAAGGGTTTCACCTGAATCTAACCATGGGGGTAGTAGAGTCTCGCCACATTCCAATCGAGATCGAAGTGTTGAAAATGATCAAGGGCGTGGGAGGAACGTGAATGATCGAGAACGGAGGAATGTAGATAGAAGGGATGATGGTGGAAGACGTAATGGTAGTAGAGATGTGGGTGGACGAGATAGACAACGATATACATCTGATTTTGAAGAGGAATATGATGATGGTAGTGTTCGAGGACAAGGACGAGGACAAGGAAGAAACTACTCTGAGTATGATCACAAGTGGGAGACGGGGATGAAGACTGAAATTCCTGAATTCAAAGGTGGTATGCAAGCAGAGGAGTTTCTAGATTGGGTGGCTAATGTTGAAGAGATTTTTGACTTTAAAGAAGTTCCAGAACATCGAAGAGTTAAGTTGGTTGCTACGAGGCTGAGGGGTAGAGCTTTGGCATGGTGGCAGCAAACCAAACTTACACGTGAACGAATAGGAAAGTCAAAAGTTGAATCTTGGGAGAAGATGAAGAAATTGATGAAAGCAACGTTCTTACCTTATAACTATCAGTCGCTTATGTATCAGAGATTGCAAAACTTGAGACAAGGGATGAAATCTATGAATGACTATGCTGATGAATTCTATCAACTTATTGCTCGAAATGATATGATGGAGAAGGAAGAACAACTGACAGCTAGATTTGTTGGAGGACTACGAATGCAAATCCAGGATATGGTTAATATGTTCGGTCCAAGATCTGTAGCGGAAGCACATCAGAAAGCGTTGGCTTGGGAGAAACAGGGACGACGAGGAAGTGGTGTGTTTACTAATTCTAACAATCAAACGAAGGGTGTTGGTGGGAGTTCTAATGTTACTAAACCTATCAGTAGACCAGTAGTGAAGGAGGTTGAGAAGGCAAGGGTTAACAATGGTTTCAATGTTACAATTGTCAGGAAGTGGGTCATAAAAGCAGTGAGTGTCCAAAGCCGAAGAAACGAACCATGATTGTAGAAGTTGAAGATGAGGATGTTGATGGGGAGTGTTCTAGTCCAGTTGAGGAAGATGAACAAGATATTGCGTCAGGAGATGAAGGTTGTAATCTAATGCTGAGGAGATCGTGTTTAACACCAAAGCAGGAGGAAGCTAGTTGGTTGAGAAGTAATATGTTTCAGTCAACATGTACTATTCTGGGGAAGGTGTGTAAGTTTGTGATTGACGCAGGAAGCTGTGATAATATTATTTCAACTGAAGTTGTGACAAAGTTGAAATTGAAGACAGAGAAACATCCGAGTCCATACAAGTTAGCATGGTTGAGAAAAGGAGGAGAAGTAAAAGTGGATAGACGAATTCGTGTTCCATTCTCTATTGGGAAGAAATACAAAGATGAAATATGGTGTGATGTAGTAGAGATGGATGTTTGCCACTTATTATTGAGAAGACCATGGCAGTATGATCGAGCAGTACAACATGACGGTCAGACCAATAGTTATAGTTTTATGTTTGAAGGCATGAAGATTATCCTAGTTCCAAAGAAGAGACCACAAGGAGAAAATAAGTCAGAAGAAATTGAAGAGCTGAAAACTTTATTATCTTTGAAGGAGTTTGTTAAGGAGGTTGAGAAAGAGCCTGAAGTATTTTTATTGATTGGGCGTGAGAGCAAAGAAGAGGTTGAAATTCCAGAAGAAGTTAAACCAGTTCTGAAAGAATTTGACGATGTATTCCCAGATGAGTTACCAAAGGAGTTACCGCCTTTGAGAGACATACAACATCAAATCGATCTTATTCCGGGAGCAGTTTTGCCACACAGACCACATTATCGAATGAGTCCGAAAGAACATGAAGAGTTGCAGAGACAGGTAGAGGAATTGCTTGAACAGGGGCGTGTGCAGGAGAGTTTAAGTCCTTGTGCTGTACCAGCTTTATTGGTACCCAAAAAGGATGGAACGTGGAGGATGTGCACCGACAGTAGAGCATTGAATAAGATCACAGTCAGATACAGATTTCCAATGCCGAGGCTTGATGATTTGTTGGATCAGATCAGTGGGTCCGTAATTTTTTCTAAGATTGACTTGAAGAGCGGTTATCATCAGATTCGCATTAGACCAGGGGATGAATGGAAGACTGCTTTCAAAACCAGGGAAGGTCTATACGAGTGGTTGGTCATGCTGTTTGGCTTATCAAATGCACCAAGTACTTTTATGAGGGTGATGAATCAGATTTTTCGACCATTCATTGGGAAGTTTGTGGTGGTGTATTTCGATGATATTCTGATTTACAATGGGAGTCCAGAAGAACATTTGAATCATCTTAGAGAAGTGCTGATGGTATTACGACAAGAACAATTCTATGCTGCAACGAAGAAATGCGTGTTCATGACGCATAGTGTCTTGTTTCTGGGATATGTTGTATCGGAAGAAGGAATACAGGTTGACCAAAGTAAAGTCGAAGCAATTAGAGATTGGCCGCAGCCCAAGACGATAACGGAAGTTCGTAGTTTTCACGGGTTGGCTTCATTTTATCGGAGGTTTATTCCACACTTTAGTAGTGTGATGGCACCTGTTACAGATTGCATGAAAGGTAAACAATTTGCATGGACAGAGGAAGCAGGGAGTGCTTTTGAGAAGATCAAGGAGTTGCTGACATCTGCACCTATTCTAGTATTACCAGATTTTCAATTAGTGTATGAACTACATACTGATGCATCCAAGGTTGGAATTGGAGGAGTGTTGAGTCAGAAGGGACGTCCAATTGCATATTTTAGTGAGAAGTTGACAGGAGCGAAGATGAGATACAGTACGTATGATGTGGAATTCTATGCTGTTGTACAATCTATTAAACATTGGAGACACTATCTATTTCAGAGGGAGTTTGTTCTGTATACTGATCATGAAGCATTGAAGCATTTGCAAGGGCAAGACAAGATTTCAGCGAGACATGCATCGTGGATTGCATATCTGCAACAATTTACATTTGTTGTGAAATACAAGTCGGGAGTGACGAATCGTGTTGCGGATGCGTTGAGTAGAAGAAATCACTTGTTAACTACATTGAAGGTTGAAGTGACGGGGTTTGAAATTTTGCCAGAATTATTCACCGATGATCCTTACTTTGCAAAGTTTGTTGATAAAGTCAAGGATGGGGAGACAGATGAGTTCATAATGACAGATGGTTTTCTGTTCAAAGGAAATCGATTGTGCATACCGGAGGGTAGTCTGAGAATGAAGATTATCAAGGAATTACACGAAGAGGGACATGTTGGGAGAGACCGTACATTACAGCTGATTTCACAATCCTACTTTTGGCCATCGATGAGGAAGGAGGTGGAAAGATTTGTGGAGCGATGTCATATATGTCAAGTTTCGAAAGGAACTGCGACTAATGCTGGTTTGTATATGCCGTTACCGGTACCAATTAAACCATGGGTTGATGTGAGTATGGACTTCGTGTTGGGATTACCGAGGACATAGCGTGGTAACGATTCCATATATGCGGTGGTGGACAGATTTTCGAAGATGGCACATTTTATTGCTTGTAAGAAGACGGCGGATGCTGTTCATGTTGCTCAATTGTTTTTTAAGGAGATCTATCGACTTCATGGATTGCCAGAATCTATTGTGTCGGATAGAGATACTCGATTTCTGAGTCACTTTTGGTTGAGTTTGTGGAAAATGGTGGGAACGAAGCTGAATTTTAGTAGTGCTTATCACCCGCAGACGGATGGACAGACCGAGGTTGTGAACAGATCATTGGGGAATTTGCTGAGGTGTCTTGTGCAAGATAATCTGAAGAGCTGGGACATGAAGTTATGCCAAGCAGAATTTGCTCATAATCATGCTGTGAATCGAAGTACTGGGTTCAGTCCATTTCAGATAGTATATTCGAGCTTACCGAAGGGACCGTTGGACTTAACGGTAGTGCCACAATCAAAGAAGACAGTTAAGAAAGCTGCTGATTTTGTTGAAGAGTTGACGGACTGTCATAGACTCGTTCAGGAACGATTGGAGAAAGCAAATGAGAAATATAAACAATCTGCAGATTTGAAACGAAGAAGTGTTGAATTTCAAGAAGGTGATTTGGTTTATGCAGTTTTAACGAAAGATCGTTTTCCAGTGGGTGCTTACAACAAGTTGAAAGCCAGGAAAATTGGTCCGGTGGAAATCATGAAAAGGATTAATGAAAATGCTTATAAATTGAAGCTACCAGATGATGTGTATACGTCCGATGTGTTCAATGTTAAACATCTTGTACCATATCATGGGGATGAGTCTGTTGTGGAAGAAGAGGGTGCAAATTCGAGGTCGAATTTTTCTCAACCTAGGGAGGATGATGCAGCGCAGCCCTCATTTGTCCAAGGGATAACTCATGACCGACTTAAGGAAGGAAGCATAAGTCGTAACCGACTTAAAGAAGCAGGTTTGCAACCTAAGGAGCCATGTGAAAGAAGGCTACGACTTAACCAAGTTTGGGAGAAATGACTTCGAGTTAACAAAGCCCTTAAGTCGTTGGACCGACTTAGGGAAGATACACGAGATAGCAAGCAGATAGATCATGTAGACAAGGTACGACCTACTGGTGACGAGTTACGACTTAATGAAGCCACGACCTACCATAGGTCGCTGAAGTTCTAACTCGTAATGGCTTAAGTCGTTGGGTCTTAAGTCGCGAAGCATTGGATGCCGTTGATGTGTCTGCCGAGTTAACCTCTGCCCTTGATTCCCTTTAAACGTTGATTTGGAATACCGCTAATGTTTTAAGTCGCAGAAGCTCTGGATGCCGTAGAATCTATGCCGAGTTAATCTAGAACTGTTGATTCTTTAAATCGTGAAGAAGCTGCTGTTAAGTCGTTAAAGTCTTATGTCGTATGTCGTCTGTTTCTTATACTGGGTATACTGTGTTGTATTTCTTAAGTCGTATGTCATCTATTTCGTATATCGTCAGTGTGTAAGTCGTTGTATGTTGTTACTTTTGAGTCGTGTACTTTGTTTTTAAGTTGTATGTTTGTATTCTTTTTCTGTTTTAAGGCGTGTGCCTTGTTAAGTCTTAAGTCGTTGAAGGTTTGTAAAGGGTTGTAACTGTGTCTTAAGTCGTCGCCGAGTTAGGCTAACTCGTAAGTCGTAAGTCGTAAACGACTTAGGAGATGCGCAGATTTGTGTTGTAATTTTTGTAACACCTATAAATAGGCAAGTGAAGTCATTTGTAAAAGGTTGTTGATTTTTGAATAAAATTCTCTTTTGTTAGCTTTGTGCTTTCATCTCAATTGGTAGTTGAGTGTAATCTCCTATCTCCTCTTTCGGTTAATCGAGTGCGTTCGATTCAACGACTGTAGAAGCCGATTCGCGGAATCAAGTGCGCTTGATCAATGCTTGAAGAATTGAAGATCTTTGAACCCGGTATCGTGCGCGATCAAGGAGTTCGGGATAGCTAGAGTTCGATATCTTCGGATCAACGAATTCGAGCATTTCAGTATTCATCAATCCATCTATTGCTACTTTCACCGATTGAAGATCGTTTTGAATTATCCGCTGCGTCAAGACCCTATTGTGATTGAAGATGATTCCTCTAACATACGTATTCATAATCCATTAGAGGACGACTAAGAAGAAGAAGAAGAAGCGCAAATGGACGAGGACAATAATGTTGTTTACGTTAGAGAAGTCTGTTTTGACAAAAATGGTAATTTGGTCGAACAACATGGAAACTTTCGTCTCCATTATCCTAATTGTTCGATTCACAAGTTACCAATTATCAAGGACTCTCGTTAGATTGTAATTATATTAATGTTTTTATATTTTGTGTACTTTTATATATTTGTGTCTATGTTTCATATATATGTGTAATGTAACATCATATATAATAAAATTATATTTATGTTTCGCTTATTATACTTCGTTATTAACATTTAGTTCCATTGTATTAGTTTAAGGGGGGTTATGTAATTTAGGCTTAGTTTTTGTTGATCACAAGGGGGGAGAATTATAAAATAGGATATTTCGGCTGTTAGTTAAGCTTAGATTAAGGGGGAGTTAGTAGAATAAGGGAAAGTTGTTGGAATAAAGGGGAATCAAAGTTTGGTAGAGTATATTTTATAAACATAGATTATCATCATCAAAAAGGGGGAGATTATTAGTTCCTGAGATGATGGTTTTGATGACAACAACCTTAGGACTTGTTATAAAATATAAATACTAATATATTTGTCTATATATATGCAGGTACTGAGAATGAAGACTGTACAGTATAGAGAATCAAGACTGACGAATTCAAGATTGTAGAAATAAAGACTGAAGACTCATGAGTATCAGGAATTTAAGAGTTCAAGATATCAAGATAAGTAATAGAGTCTAGATTTATGTTAAAACTTCATACTAGCACTTAAATCTTTATTCGGATTTTAATTGTGGAATGGAATCCACCTTCTCGCTTAAATAGTGGGATGGAACCCATAATATCTTCAGTGGGATGGAACCCACCACCTTCTCTAGTGGAATGGAATCCACGAAATTTTCAAAATGACTTATTTTTATATTTTTTCAAAACTATCTTTTTTAAAAAGACATCTCTCTCTCTCTTGGTTTAAATATTTTAGCCTTAATTTAATCATATTAATTTCAAAATCATTTCTTGTTTTTAAACTATCTCCTAGTTTTAATGTTTTAGCTTTAATCTCAATATATATATTACTTTTATATTTCGTAAGATCACTTTCCAAAGGTTTTTATAATCATAAAGTATATTCAAATATTTTTTTTTGAGAAAAATGTGTGATCCTCTAGTAAAAGAGGAGAGCACACATGATACTATATATAAAACATAACAAGGTGCTGCCAACATGCCTGGCAGGTGACAAAAACAAAATAAAGGAAACATGTCTGATAGGTACCCCTAAAATGAGCTCCGGCAAATCCACCGCCCATTACACCCCAAAATCGAGCTCCGGCATGGCCACCGCCCGATAGTAAGGTGTTAGAGATACCTAGAAATGCTGAATATCGTCAGAAGCCACTCTAAGAGGACAAGGTACTGGAAGCCAGCTTAGTCAAAAGAAAAATCTATGAAGCTGCCTCAGCTGACGATCCAGTAAGGAAAAACCACTATGAGAACTCTGATAAAGCTGGAAGTATCTCCATCCTCAATCAGCAAATCTGGAAAAAGCTGACCTGAACACATGAATATAGACACAAACAACCTATCTAACCCAAACCTGAGACAAAACTAAGACAAAAGTTAGAATAAAACTCATATATGTAAATAAGTAGAATTTATATACATATATGTGTAAAT
Organism: Allium fistulosum; assembly: GCA_030737815.1. NCBI lineage: Eukaryota > Viridiplantae > Streptophyta > Magnoliopsida > Asparagales > Amaryllidaceae > Allium > Allium fistulosum. The sequence goes on from CM060904.1 coordinate 815,551,296, forward strand.
AAAACATAATAAGATATAATAGAGAAAAATAATCTAGAACAAAAACAAACAGATGTAAAGTGAAATGGAAATATGGTCCAGACTGAAGAAAATAAACAAAGTGAAATCAAAAATAAAAGAAAACAAAAATTAAGACGATTCTATAACTGTCTTTGTAGACCATCAATTAAAAGCAAGTTATGAAGCACCGAGGGATGATCATTTAAATTTGAAAAGAAACTAATACTATTATTGTTAGTCTCAAAAATATTATTGTGTTGTTTAAAAGTATTGATATTATTGCTAACTTTGTTAAGATATTCCTTAAAAAGATAGTTTTTGGCTAGTTTATATTTAGGATTAGGGATCCAATTAAAGCAAAAGGACGAAATTAAATAAATCAATTTATTGAAATGGTTTTTATTATTATTAAAAACACGTTGATTTCTTTCAAACCAAATGTACCAACAGGATATAGAGAATAAAGTATCAAGCAAATATCGATTATCCTTATTAAACTTAAATCTAAAAGTGTTCCAATAGAAAAAACAATCATAAATTCTACAATTAATATTAAAGTCAAAATATATTAAGGGTATGCATAAGAATAAAATGAGTATCCATACAGTCAAAGTAAATATGCTTAATATCCTCCAAATGTCTATTACAAAAATAACAATTATTATTAATGTGAATATTTTTTCTTTTTAAGTATTCTATAGTATTTAATTTTCCATGCATAATTAGCCACATATGGATTTTAGATTTAGGAGGAGCATTTGATTTCCAAATAAATTTAAAATAATTATAAGTTACACCCGAAAAATTAATAAATCTATAGAAAGAATTAGAAGAAAATTTCTTACTTTTATCTCATTCCCAAGTAATAAAATCATTATCATTATCAATATTATAGAGATTTAATCTAGCGATGAGCAAATTAAACTGCCTAAGAGTAGAACCTTCTAGAATTCTGCTAAAACTAAAAATCCAAGGAGGTTCATTATCAGAAGAAAAAACTTCTGAAAAAAATGCATATTTAAAGTTACAAATATCATATAACTCTCTAAACTCAATATTAAGTGGAATGGCAGAAATCCAACTATCATGCTAAAAGGAGGTATTATTACCAGAGTGAACTATAATATTAATGCCTAAATTAAAAATCTCATTACATTTTAAAATGGATTTCCAAAAATAAGAAAGTTTACAATAAACCGATGGGTTAATTTGGTAAAGATTATTACTACTATTATAATAATATTTAGAAATAATTTCTTTCCAAGTGGCATTATCATTAATATCTTTAAACTTCCATAACCATTTACCTAGAAAGGATAAATTCATATTACGCAAATTAATAACTCCTAAACCTCCATCCTTTTTGGATTTACAAACAGTATCCCAATTTACTAAACTTTTAATGTAGCTATTAGAGTGATCACCATTCCATAAATAATCTCTTCGAATTTTATCTATTTTATCAATCACCCAATCTGGGAAAGGATGCATTGACATCCAATAGATCGGAAGAGCTAATAACACAGAATTAATCAAAACAAGTCTACCTGCTCTAGATAAAAGTCTACCATTCCAATTAGAAATCCTATGTTTAATTTTATCTATAATAATAAACCAATCATCATGTTTTAACTTAGTAGGCCTAATCACAAAACCAAGATAATCAAATGGAAAACTCGTAGTTTTACAATTTAGCATTTTGGCGACTAAATTTTCAACTTTATCAAAATCATTTAAAATTAAGACCGAACTTTTATCAAAATTTATTTTTAAACCCGATAAAAGTTCAAAACTATATAAAATAAACTTAAGAGTGATAATGTGATGAGGGAGATGAGAAGAAAAAAGCAAAGTATCATTTGCAAATTGAAGGACTGATATACCACTACGCGATATATCATTACCTATATAACCCAGAGATCCATTATCAACTGCTTTTTTAATTATCTTAGCAAAGACATCTGCAACTAAGTTAAAAAAAAGAGGGGATAAAGGATCCCCTTGCCTTAGACCTCTCTTAGATTGAATTTTATTTCCCAAAATACCATTAACCATAATACTAGAGTTGCCAGTTTTAAGTAAATTCATGATCCAGCTAACCCATCTAAAAATAAAACCTCTAGCATGAAAAATATCAACTAGAAAATCCCAATCTACTGAATCAAAGGCTTTTGCAAAGCCTAATTTTAAAATGGAACAAGTAATATTGTTCTTACAGCAGTGATTAATGTATTCTGGAACGACTACAACACCATCGGTGATATTTCTCCCTTGAATGAAAGCAGATTATGAACAATCTATTAGATCATTCATTTTAGAACTAAGTCTATTAGCTAAGACTTTTGAGAAAATTTTAACTGAACAGTTGATTAAAGAGATAGGCCTAAAATCTTTTAGATTATTAGCACTTACTTTTTTGTGTAATAAAATAACATTTGCAAAATTAAATCTACCCAATTGTAATTTGTCATTATAAAGTCATTAAGCATGTTAATTAAATCTACTTTTAAAACATCCCAAAAAGTTGTATAGAAGAAAATTGCAAATCCATCCGGCCCCGGTGATTTATCACCTGGCAAATCATTGATGGCTTTACGGATTTCCTCTTCAGTAAAAGGAACATCTAAATCAGAGAGGTTAATATTGGAATTAGTTGGATAGAGATCATTCCAATTAACATTAATTCTTTGATTATTTTTGTTACCAAAAATATCTCTATAATAGTCTGTGAAAGCCTTATTGAGGTCTCTTTGGTCAACTATTTCTACATTATTAATAAGAATGGAATTAATCGTATTACAACGTTTTCTTCCATTGGCTATATTATGAAAAAATTTAGTATTATAATCACCTTCATTGATCCACTGAATTCTAGATCTTTGTTTCCACATAACTTCCTCCTTTTCTAGAATAGAGTTAAGTTCTTCTCTTAAATTATTAAGAACATTCCGGTCACCTACATTTAATTGTCTATTTTCTTCAATTTTATTAAGTTTAAGCATCTCATTAAGAATATTTTCTTTTTTAATTTTAATATTACCAAAAATATTCTTACTCCAATTTTTAAGAAATAACCTAAGTTTCCTTAGTTTAAAAACAAAGTTTTTTGCTGAATTATCACCATTTCTTATATTATACAGACTCATAGAAGTCCATTTATTAATAATTAACATCGGTAAACTAGATTCTAATAACCACATTTTTTCAAATTTGAAAGATCCACTAAAAACCCTATGATAATCACAAGTGAGGATAATTGGAAAATGATCAGAAAGAGTGTAGGGAAGCCCAGACACTCTACAGATAGGGAACTTTGAAAGTGTACGTGTAGTACTAAGGATCATGTAATATGGTATATAAATGCAGAAACTAGTAATAACAGTAAAATAAAAATTAAAGTAAGCACACCAGGAATTTTTATACTGGTTCAAACTTCCCGTTCTACGTCCAGTCCCAGAATACCCTCTGGATTTAAACTAAACCCCTCACTTAACCCAGAAGAATAGGTATACGACACCTGAGCAGCCGAACAGGAATTTTTCCGCCTCAACAACCGAAGAGGACTTCAACCTAATACAAATTGTTAGTTGACGAATGTGTTCTAAATAACACTGATTGTCTTTTGATAGTACAACTTTCCTATAATCAAATCCTCAAGAGTATATATGTGTGTGAAGATTTAAAAGGAAGATAATCACGTAGAATCAAAGTATATAAATTAAAACAAGGATTCTAGTGATATTAATTAAGAATGAATGCTTTTATTTGCAGAAATGAATAGAGAATAGATTTCAGAAATATAAACAAGAATCGGTGATTGTAGAAGTGAATTGAACACGTTTATATAGTTGTAGAATAGTTACAATCTTTCATGAAGAGTTCTAATCAAGAGTTGTGTCCATATCTGTTGGATTAAAGAACATTCCTCTTCATGAACAATTGCACCTCTTTAGAAAAATTTGCCGTTATGTTCTGGTCGGTTGACCGAGAAACCTGGGTCGGTCAGCTGAGTTTACAAATATAAATAAAAACGGTGCATATCGGTGCTCTGGATACAGAGTCGGTCGACCGAAGATTCTGGTCGATCGGCCGACCTGCTGTTATTTACACAGTGTACATTTATTTTTGTATAAATCATTTTGTGTGTATGTGTAACTACTTGAGGAATGATTTTAACAATATTCTAAGACTCAATGAAATAAAATATTCATACTAATATCTAGATTGTAGTCTTGTCTCCTTTGTAGTGTGCAATATATGGTTATTCTCCTTTTTGTCGCTTTCGTATAATATTCTCGTCGTATGATCTCTGAAGCTTGTGTCATGAATCAAAACTCATGAATCAACATTCTCCCCCTTTTTGATTGATGACAATACTTATGTGACGAAGTAGAACTTATCTATATTTTAATTCTCCCAATATATGGCGACTTTTCTGCAAAAAATATGTTAGCTTTCATATATTTCTCCCCCTTTGTCATCGACAAAAAGGAATACTTACTAGAAGTAATATCTTGAAGTAATGCGAATCATTGAAATTTAAATATTAAATATTCAAACCAAAATAGGAACAATTAAGGATGTTTGCTTAGTACACAACAATAATGAAGAAAAATATATTGTTCTCATAAAGAAATTCTTGAAATTAAATTGTAAAACACTACAATTACTCCTCATCATCATCGGAATCCCAAAATTCTGGACGAGTATTTTCATCCAGAGGAGCCGGTTCCTTACCCCGTCTTTGAGTGGGAGGTGCGTGGGTTGCCGATGTGCTGGAACTTGTGTTTTCTGAAGTAGACCAAGAAAAATTTGGCGCTGGTCTTTTTCCGGGAGCAACAAAAGAAGCACCGGCTTCGAAAGTACATGATAAGGCATCCCATAGATTCATAAACAAGCCCTTGATTTTCTTGAAACGACCATCAATTTTTTGTAACCGGGCATCCAAAGCTAGTTGATTTCGAGCCAAAATATCTATGGCCGCCTCCGTACTAGTTTCGGGAGTTGGTCTTTGAATTGAATGTTGGCGAGTTAGACGTTCCGTAGAATGAGTTGATGGTTGCGGTGTGGAGAAGCTACGGCGTAGTTGTTCTCGAGGAGTAGTACGCCATTGGTGAAAAGTTGAAATTTCGGAAGGTGCATCGGGTAACTTCATTAGTTTTATGTTTCGTGAGTCAAAAGAACGAACTTTGGATGTTTCGGATTCCGGAGCATGGGTAACGAAGCTATTAATCAACCTCATTATGTATTCTCCATAATAAATATGGAGCATCTTTCCTTGGTTGAAAGAGAGAAATTCATCCATAAGAAGTTGTGCCCAATTTACTCGTATATTTCCACACATAGCATACAATGCTTTGAAGTTTTCGAGATATACTAAGTGGTATGAACCTCCTCTTGGAACTATAGACTTCATCATGAATCGATGAAAGAGTCGGGCTTTAGGTCGAAGGGATGAAGTTTGCCTTAAATCAGTAGCATCATCTTCAAAAAATAGATGGCTTAGACGGTCATGAGTTGATATATTACAATCTACATCGTGTAATGAGATACCACCTGGTCGAGCATTTAAAATGTGATTAATTCGATCTATTGAGAGAAAAAATGAAGTACCACAAACCGATGTCCAAACACAATTTTCAGTGTTTCTTGGTGGATCAACAAGATTAAGGTTTGCTAGAAATAACTTGACCATAATATGATTGATTTTCAAGTTATTTTTTCTATGGTCAAGGAATGTATCAAGACCACTCTTAATAGCGGCATTTTCAATACCATAGGAAGCAAAGTCTGGATAACTTAAAAATGACTCTTCAAAGATTTTGGCATCTTGAAGTTTTATCCATCTTTGAAGAGCTATATCATTAACTAGCCATGAAGCAATTTGTGTATCCACCGGTGTAGATGAAGATGAGCCACCGGTTGTCTTTGATTTCTTCTTGGGAGCCATTTGTTTTTGGAAGAAAAAAAAGTTTGAGAGATTTTTTAATGGGGGCTAGGTTAAAATCTGAATTTGGGGAAGTAAAAGTGAAGAGATAAAGTAAAAAGGTGAAATGATGGGTATAAAACTGAAGTAGAAAACAGAAAATGATACGTTCGGTCGACCGGAAGCACTGGGTCGGCTGACCGAACTGGCAATCTGAAAGATGGTGAAATTCTCGGGAAGGGTTCGGCTGACCGAGTCAGGGTATTCGGTCGACCGACCTGGTATAAATATGTTTTAAAATTCTCGGGATAGCTTCGGCTGACCGACTCAGGCTCTCCGGTCGACCGAGGCAGGTAAACAAACAAATTTTTGCTGTTTTTCAACAAAAAATTATAGAAATATAAATTATATTATTACACCATTTATATTTATATATCTTATTGAAAATAATAACATATATATATTAATTTATAACCATGGTTCATCAACATCTACGTTTCCACGAGTTTGGAGACGGAACATTTTCTATTAGTGACCATCTTGGAGCTATTGGAGTTTGAACAGGGTTTGAAGGTGATGGAGATCTGTAAGAAGGTTCAGCAACATCATCCTTCTTAGATGAACAAATTTTCATGGCAATCTTTTCAAGAAAACTTAAACATCTTGCCGTGAATTTTTGTTCGTAGTAGAGTTCCCGTTGCATATTCATTTGCTGTTGTTGGTAGTGATGTATTTCATCAATTTTTTGTTTGGTTGATGGAGATACTACCATTGTATTCTTCCCTTTCTTCTTTTCAGGTGTATAGCCTGTATGGGAGTCTTCCCATGGTTTCCACCTGTGTCGGGGGTCTTTATCTGGAGAGGAGAAGTCTAGAACACGTTTAGGCATTGGAAAAGTAGGATAGGGGCCATTTTCGGGGATGCGATCAGAACAATCGTCGTCCGGAGATGTGTATGATAGATGAGAATTTTCAGAGTTATAGTAATCATTGTTTGAAGACATTTTTTCAAGTTTTGTTTTGTAAAATTTTTGTAGTATATGTTCTAATCAATAAGCATAGCACATATATATAACCATCTATTTTCTGAAAAATTAGTGGTTTAAAACAAATTTTAACTATAATCACAGAACTTTATAGCAAAACTGTTCGTAATTGTATGATATATAAGCTTTAGAGCTAAAAATAGTTTGTTCTGAAATTAAAGTTAATGGTACAGATTAAATAAAACTAAAACAAGAAACACCCATAGCTCAAGTAGCTATAATACAACATCTAACAAATAAGTCAGAGGTCATGAGTTCGAGTTCCGCTTTGGTCAGAAATAAAACAATTTTTGATTTTTCGATATTTTTGCATATTTTTATTCATAAATCTTTAAACGACATTATACCTAAATCACGTCTTAGTTTTATAAAAATATTTTCATTTGGCGATTTAGTAAAAATGCCAGCTATTTGATTTTCAGTGTTGATAAATTCTAAATTTATTAATCCTTTTTCCAAACAATCACGAAGAAAGTGATGACGAATATCAATGTGTTTTGTTCGTGAGTGATTGACCGGATTTTTAGAAAGATTTATTGCACTAGTATTATCACAATAAATTATTGATTTTTCAAGATGACAATTAAAATCTTGTAGTGTTTGTTGCATATATATGACTTGTGCACATGCCAAAGCAGCAGATATATATTCTGCTTCACACGTTGATAAAGAAACACAGTTTTGTTTGTTAATAAACCAAGAAACTAAGGAATGTCCAATGAAATGACACGTTCCGCTCGTACTTTTTCGATCCGTCCGACTTCCTCCAAAATCAGAATCGCTCTAGGAAACTAATTCGAAAGGACATTCTTTCGGATAAAATAGTCCGAAATCTTTGGTTTTAGTTAGATAACGAATAATGCATTTAACTGCTCTCATATGTGATTCTTTGGGATTTTGCTTGAAATCGAGCACATAAACAAACACTCATCATAATATCGGGTCGACTCGCTGTTAAATAAAGTAAAGAACCTATCATACTATGATATAGCTTCTGATCAACACTTTTGCCATCTTCATCTCTATCGAGATGAATCGTTGTGCTCATAGGAGTTGGTTTGGCAGCAGTGTTTTCCAGACCGAAACGTTTGATTAAATTATAACAATATTTTTCTTGATTAATAAAAATTCCATTTTCAATATTTTAATATTTTGAATTCTTTTAACAAAAACTTTAAAATTATCAAAAGTATCACTTTTATTTTTCAAAAAGAAAATCCAAGTATATCTAGAGAAATCATCTACAATAACAAAAACATATCTATTATGATTAATAGACTGCACTTGAGTTGGACCAAAAAGATCCATGTGTAAAAGTTCAAGTGGTTGTTCTGTAGATATTACTTTCTTTGATTTAAAAGAAGATTTTGTTAATTTTCCTAATTTACATGCATCACAAAATATGTTAGTTTCGAATTTTATATTGGGTAAACCTTTAACTAATTTATTTTTAGCTAGTTTGTTGATGGTATTAAAATTGATGTGACAAAATATTTTGTGCCAAAGACAAGAATCGTTTTCTTTAGCCACTAGACACAAATTCGAATCATTATTAACATTCATATTTAAGATATAAATATTTTTATCTCTTTTTCCTTCGAAAATAGTGTTATGATTTTTATCAAAAATATTACATTTATTTTCTGAAAAAGTTATATTAAAACCTTTATCGCATAGTTGACTAATACTTAATAAATTATGTTTTAAATTTTTAACTAATAAAACATCAGTAATGAGAGGTAAATTAGAGGTACCGTTGCTATTGAAATTGCCTTTGCCGATGATATATCCTTTAGAGTTATCTCCAAAGGTGACTGCTCCTCCATTTGAGTATATAATGTTTGACAACATTTCTTTGTTTCCAGTCATGTGTTTTGAGCAACCGCTATCTAAAATCCATTTTCCTCTCTTTTTATGTGGTACCTGCAAAAAGTTTATAAAAAGTTGGTACCCAATCTTTTTTAGGGTCCTAAGAGTTAGATCTTAGGAAGCCAAACCCATACGGGTTCAGAATTCCCTTTATAAACATAATTCTTGTTATTATGAACAGTTTCCATAAACATTTTGATATGTTTATTCCTTATCAAAACATTATTTGTTTTTGGAATCCATATCTTAATGATTTTAGTATTTGGATAAACTGTTTTCTTAATATCTTTCTTAATTTTATTATTAATCCTACTTTTAGCAAAATTATTTTGTTTCTTAAATCCTAGTCCAGATTTATTGTTAGAGGATTGAGAGTTTTCTAGTATACTAGAAAGATTTTCTCTTCCTTTATTGAAATTAGAAACATTTTTAGAAATATCATCAAATTTTATTTTAAGACTAGATTTTTCTAACTCTAAATCCTTAATCTTAGAGTTTAAACTATTATTTTCGAAAAGTAAAACATCATTTTTATTTTTCTGAATTTCTAGTTCTTCAGATATTGACGTAATTTGAGAAGATAAGTTAGAATCAGGTTGTTGAGAAATTTCAAGTTCTTCTTCCAATATTATCTTCTCATCTTTCAACATATCTACTTCTAAAACTGTTCTATCTAACTTTCTTTGCAACTCCTTATTTTTCTTTTTAAGTTGTTTTGCTAAATTTACTAATTCAGAATTTATTTCAATTAAATCTTCAAAAGTAAAATCACTTACATCGTCTGACGAAGCCATGAAGCATACATTTGCTTGTTCATTATCACTTTCACTCTCTGATGAGGATGATGAGTCAGTGTCGTCCCAAGTGACTGAAAAAGCTTTTCGTTTGGTTTTGTCCTTCTTGAAGTTATTCTTTTTACGATCTGGACAATCCTTCTTCATGTGTCCTTTCTTATGACATTCATAACATTCCATTGTTGAAGATGATGGTTTGATGCTATTGGAATTGTTGTTGGTATTATTTTTGTTTCCCTTGAATTTGTTTCTGTTGAATTTCAAAAACTTTTTGAAATTTTTGGCGATCATTGCCATATCTTCATTATCTGAGTCGGAATCATCTTTTTCTGCTTGGAATGCCACATTTTTCTTTTCTTGTGCTCCATTTCGTTTTGCCTGCAAATTTACTTTGTAGGACATTAAATTACCTATCAATTCTTCTGGTTTTAATGTTGACAAATCAGTTGCTTCTTCAATAGCTAGGACTTTTCATTCCCATTCGTCCGTTAAAGAATTTAAGATTTTTGTAACAACATCAAAATCAGTAAACTTTTGTTCTAATGATAATAAAGCATGATAAATATCCTGAAATCTAGAGTACATGTCATTTATAGATTCATTTGGCCTCATTTTAAAATTTTCAAATTGATGTTTCAACATAGAAATTTTGCTTAATTTAACTTTGTTCGTTCCTTCATGCGAAACTTTAAGAGTTCTCCAAATTTCATAACCGAAAGTGCACATGCTAACTCTATTGAATTCATTTCTATCTAATGCACAAAATAAAATATTCATAGCCTTAGCATTTGATGTAGCATCTAGTTTTTGTGTGTTACTCCAAGTTGAGTATTCTCCAGTAGGAGTTGTGTACTCACTTTGTATAATATTCCAGATATCAAATCCACTTGATTGCATATAGATTCTCATTCTAGTTGACTAATAATTGTAATTTATACCATTGAAAAGTGGAGGTCGTGAAGTCGATTGACCTTCTGTGAAACTAGAATTAGTGTGAGCGTTAACATCGTTAATTTGTGTGGTTGCCATATTACTAGAAATAAATATCAAATAACTTTGTGATGGTTATAGGATGACCTTGCTCTGATACCAAATGAAAGTGTACGTGTAGTACTAAGGATCATGTAATATGGTATATAAATGCGGAAACTAGTAATAACAGTAAAATAAAAATTAAAGTAAGCACACCAGGAATTTTTATACTGGTTCGAACTTCCCGTTCTACGTCCAGTACCAGAATACCCTCTGGATTTAAACTAAACCCCTCACTTAACCCGGAGGAATAGGTATACAACACCTGAGCAGCCGAACAAGAATTTTTCCGCCTCAACAACCGAAGAGGACTTCAACCTAATACAAATTGTTTGTTGACGAATGTGTTCTAAATAACATTGATTGTCTTTTGATAGTACAACTTTCCTATAATCAAATCCTCAAGAGTATATATGTGTGTGAAGATTTAGAAGGAAGATAATCACGTAGAATCGAAGTATATAAATTAAAACAAGGATTCTAGTGATATTAATTAAGAATGAATGCTTTTATTTGCAGAAATGAATAGAGAATAGATTTCAGAAATATAAACAAGAATCGGTGATTGTAGAAGTGAATTGAACACATTTATATAGTTGTAGAATAGTTACAATCTTTCATGAAGAGTTCTAATCAAGAGTTGTGTCCATATCTGTTGGATTAAAGAACATTCCTTTTCATGAACAATTGCACCTCTTCAGAAAAACTAGCCATTATGTTCGGGTCGGTTGACCGAGAAACCTGGGTCGGTCAGCCGAGTTTACAAATATAAATAAAAACGGTGCATATCGGTGCTCTGGATACAGAGTCGGTCGACCGAAGATTCTGGTCGGTCGGCCGACCTGCTGTTATTTGCACAGTGTACATTTATTTTTGTATAAATCATTTTGTGTGTATGTGTAACTACTTGAGGAATGATTTTAACAATATTCTAAGACTCAATGAAATAAAATATTCATACTAATATCTAGATTGTAGTCTTGTCTCCTTTGTAGTGTGCAATATATGGTTATTCTCCTTTTTGTCGCTTTCGTATAGTATTCTCGTCGTATGATCTCTAAAGCTTGTGTCATGAATCAAAACTCATGAATCAACAAACTTGTCCTCAATTTCATCACTAACGAAAAACATATCTTGAAGAGCCAAAGAAGGGGACTCCCTAAAATTACTCCAAGTAAAATCTCTGTTAGAAAGAGGAATTTCAATCAAATTTGAATTAATAATAAATCTATCAAATTCCTCCATAGCAGAGAAATCTCCCTCCCTTGGAGTACGCTCACCTATATAACAAGTAAAATTAAAATCACCCCCCAAAATCCAAGAGCCTGACATTAAAGATTTAAACTCAAGACATTCGTCACAAAGAATCCGACGACCTAACTTAGAATTCGGCCCATAAACATTCGAAATGTTTAAAAGAGAATTGTCAGAAAGATTAATTAGAATAATGTGAATCAAGTGTTGTTTGGTGACACATTGAAGTAAATTAAAATAATTGTCCCTCCAACCAATCAATAAACCTCCAGATACACCCACCGAAGGTAGAGAAACCCATTTTCTAAAATGATGTCCACCTAGTCTTCTATAAAAACGATTATCTGGACATTCAATTTTAGTCTCTTGAAGAAGAGCAATATCAATCGAGTAATCTTTAAAAAAAGCTCTAACCATATCACATTTATTTAAGCCATTCAAACCACTAATATTCCAACTAATGATCCTCATAAACACAAAGATCTAGCCCTATCAAATTCCTTATTTCTAATAAACTCACGATCTAACTCTATATCAGTGAAAATAAAAGCAGTATCACTGGCTAAACGGCTGAATTCAGAAGCAGATAAATTACCTAAAGCATAAGACGAGTAAGTACTACCCAAATCAAAATGCATACCTGGGCCCGATTCCGAAGTACCGCTTACAGTACTCAAATCAGGAGCCTTACCCAAAGACTGAGAGCGACCGCTAGGAATCCCGACGCTCCTACGAACCGATCCGCTAGAAGCTGCAAACTTCCTTCTTCTACCTCTCTTCGAAGAAGTATAACAAGGAACTGAATTACCATCTAACTCCCCACTCTTAGTTACCGAATGAAGGCCAGATTTCCTATCTACCAAATGCAATAAAACTGAATTGTTGGTACCAAATTTATTCACCAAAGCCAACGTATTCCCTACGTCAGTTGACTCATAACCCAAACCAACTGATACCAGAGATGTTGTTGAACCCGAGAAAGTCTCTTCCCGGTTATCATCTTTACCCAATCTCACAGCAGTGACTACTGCATTGTCATCATCAATATTCAATCTCGCAACAGTGACTACTGCATTATCATCATCAATATTACAATTCTCTCCACCTTTCAAAGTGCTAGAAACAACACTTCCATCATAAAAACTTGCCCCAGAAAGATTGTCAACAGTCAGTGAGGAGATTGGAGTATTCACAAAATCAGTAGTGACCGAGAACTGTGCATCATGCACAACTATATCAGTGTGCATATCATCAAGAGAAGCATTAATCAAGTTTGAATTATCCACAACAACTCGAATTTCTAATTCAACATCATTGTCAATATCATTCTGCTGTTCATAAAATAGAAACCTGTCATGAAAATCATCCCACTTAAGCATCTGTTCTTCACCTGAATAAGCATAACCATCATAAGCAAGAGAATCTACAAGTTCTTCCACCAGCACTCCATCACTTTTACAATAATCATCTGTACTCTGATCACTTAAGTCGAATATAAGCGGTAGATCTACAACTGACAATGATTCCCATAAATTTCTATCAACAGGCTTGATAGACTTAGGATACTTATCAACATCTATTCTAATATCCATGTCTTTACTAACATCTTTCGAGCTGTTCAAAATATCCAAATCTTGATCGAACAAGAATTCAATTACAACCAGATAGTCTTTAAATTGTCTCCTTCATTATCAACAAGAACATTGTTACAGACATTCGCACTCGATTGAATTTCGATCAAGCTATCAGACAAATGAGCATTCATACCCGTATCCATTTCTCCCTCAATAAAACCAGTGGAAGGTTCCAATTCAAGACATTCAAAACTATTAGCAGTAGGAATTTAGAGATTCATCAATCTTCGATTGTGTGTACTACCTTTTATGGTCTTAACCTTGGTGAAATTATAATTCAAACTGATGTCAAATTTTGAGACAAAAGAATTATTATTCATAGTGACAACATCAGGGTCAATCAAAAAAGGGTCAAAACTCATTTATTTCTCTTTCTTGATAGAGTCAGAAAGACCACTTTTAGATACACTTGTGAGATTATCCACTTTCGAAGCTTTATGGAGATGATCGGATTTGTCGAAATATAATTCTGGGTCACCAAATTTATCTCTATACCCTTTACCAATATTTGGTTCATTGATTATGTTGAAATGTAACAGCAAATCCTCTAAGTATTTGATACCTTCACTTCGTTTCTGCCATAAGTGATCCAATAAAATCCCTTTCAAAAGCATACACTTTAATACGAATTGGAAACCATGTTCGACCAGATTTGCAGAGTTAGTCGAACAAGCATATTTCTTGTGCCCAGATTTACCGCATGCGAAACATATGATAGGTGCTCGACACTGAAAAGCGAAGTGATTATGACCACCGCATCTATAGCAGATATCCTTTTTTTTTCTTGAGACGAACGAATTATTCATTAAAGATTGCACTGGATAGCTCTGAAATCGGTGAGGAGGTTGTTGATCTCGAAAGCTCTGAAATCAATGAGGAGGTTGCCGATCCCGTACCACTTGTGCATATGATTGATGAGGAATAAGATCTCGATGAAAAAGATCTAATGATATGGAAGAAGAGAATTGAAATGAGGAGGAAGATCTTGGATCGAGAGAAAAAAATTCAGACGCCATTCTTTTTTTGAAATTGTAAACCAACCTACTAGACTTCAATACCACATTATTCAAAATAGTTTATAAAGTTCTAAGATTGTTTCGACAAACTTTAGAAAGAAAATCTCTTTTAAAACAAAATTCAATTTTCAAAAAATACTAGGGGATGTCGACATGCCTATACCCCCCATGTCGACATGGTAGCCGTAGATTTTAAAATTCAAATTTTCAAAAAAAGTGTCTGTTCGTCATAACCTTTCACGAATGGACATGACCGTTATTCTCCTATATATACACCAGTAGTTTTCAACGAATTTTTACTTAAGATTTCTTTGTTTTCTCTCCTCTTTCTCTTCCATTCTTATTTTCAAACATTCTTAAAGAAACTCTGCCAAAATCCTAAGTGAATCAAACTCGATCGTCTCTAGTTTGATTCTTTGCCACTCTCTCTCAAAGATCTCGGTGCTATTCAGAGTTATAGGATCATTTGTAATCAAAGATCGAAGTGTATCGAGTCTCTCTCTATCAAAGTGTGATTAGAAACGGTGTGATTGTGGTCCGTAAATCAATTGGGTGTGATTGTAGCCCATAAATCAATTAGGTGATCTGGTAGCCTGGTTAAATCAAGAGAGTTTGCCCTGGACTCGAAGACGGGAGGGCGTATCTCGTGGCCTTGAAATCGAGGTTGTAATATAGACATTATATTTGAAAAGAAATCTGCACAAGAAATTGTGTGGGACTGGAAGTTGGGTAACTCCGAACCAGTATAAAATTAGGGTGTGTTCTTTCCTTTACTGCTTTTATTTACTATTTACATCTGTGTTTGGTTCTGTGATTGTCTTCTTGTTTGTGAATTGCATCTGTTTGGGTTTAATTTGAAAATATTTCAAAAAGATCCATAAAATTATTTAAACACTATTCACCCTCATCTAGTGTTAATTCTGCCTTAAGGTCCGTAATCCGCATTTCCTACACATACGTATTGTATGTATATCGTAATTTTGGGTATGTCCGACACTTTAATCACGAGGGCGTTTAGTAAAAAATACATTATTCTATAAGTTGATATCACTCAATGTAATATATTGAAGATTATGAATCTTCAAGTCAATGTTTTCCTCTACCATATGTATATTAATATATTACTTGCATACTCCTTAGTTGTTGAGCAAACTCAAGCTAGGGATGTTATGTGTAGTATTATTAATATATTGAATAGATGAGGTAAGATAACTATATGTATTTGTTGAGCAAACTCAAGGTGCATATACTATATTTAGGCCGTCGCGATATGGTAGGTATAAGTGAATAATCTCTTTTGATGTATTGAGCAAACTCAAGATCGAAATGAGATTAGGACAAGGAACCATGTGTCAGGAGTTATATGTGATACAACCGACAAGGATTTATCCATCGTCTATGGGGCTATGATTTGTTGAGCAAACTCAAGGTCAGAATTCCAAGTCGGTCGAGTCCTAACAACCGCTAATGAAGTTGAAAGACTTCTTTGTTTCGCTTAACATTTGGCGAAACATAAAAGACTAGTGGGAGTCTTAATAGAAAAATGAAATGATAAAATTTAACCTTTCTAATATTGTAAGAACATATGCTATATAATGTTAATAATAATCTACATTAATAAATTTGTGCATTTAAAATTATTGATAAAACATCTATCAATTAAGATATATTATTAAACTAAATTGAAAATTGACAAATAGAAATATATCATAGACTTACTAATAAATTCCAATTACATGCTAAAGTTTCTACACCCATGCAAGTGCCTAATTTTACAACTGCATATTACGTTCGTAATTTGATTGCTTACGTGTTTATTTGGTCGAGACCGTGTATTGCATTCTATGAGTTTGAACTCTAAAAGCAATATGAGACTGTGGATATTTGATCCATACACTATCGCATAAAAATGTTATATGGGGAATGGTAATAGTTGTAATGTACGGTACTTCAATAAAATTAGTTCATTCGAAACAATCAAATAAACAGTACTATAAGATCGAGTATTCAATTTGATTGATTACAATAGAAGATCATATTGTGTTAAATGTAATGCAAGACCAATTCTACAATACAATTTTAAGAATTCAATCACTGAATTGTCAATTTGATCGGTTTACGTAAGGTGCATCATATTTGATGTCCTTAAATGTTAAGGATGATTAAATGAATTGTAACGACCCGGATTTTTAGCCATCGGATATTGGATAATTAACTGATTGTAATTATTGGAATATTAATTTTTATTAGTCGAATAGATAAATTTTCTGATGTTTAAAATATCTGAATATATACATTGATTGAAAACTGTGTTTAATTTTAAATTATAAATTCCTGGATATGATAAATTTTATTGAAATGTATATAAACTCCACCATTTAAACTTAAGATAAAATATCCATAAATATATATAAATATATACAAGCTTGTGATGTTTCAATATATATATATATAAGTATATAAGTATATATATGTATATATGTATATATGCCCATATGAAGTAATGTTATGTAAAATAGTGGATAAGTAAGTATATACAAAGTAAAATAAATATATATAAAAATGTATAAATGTAAATATGATAAAATAAATATGTATAGTGTATATGTATGTATCTATATATTTTTGAATGTATTTATGGTAAGGATAGTGTATATGAAAATATATGTATATGATGACAAGAAGATATATATAAGTAGTTATATATGTTATAAAAAGTGAACTATGAAGTAATATTTATGTATCCATGTAAATGTATGCATATCTATATATGCATACAAATGAATATATATAGGAGACATCATCATGGGAAACATTAAATTCAAAGCATACAAAACATTGAATCAAAGTCAAAACAAAATTGAAATCAAGTCTTATAAAATCAAGCCTATCATAAAATATCAAATCCACCTTATAAATCAAATCAGGCCAAACATTAAATCAAGTCAAAAAAATATGAAACCTTGTACATACAAAAATGTCTCATCCCCTAGCTTCTACTGCACACTTCCACTCTCTATATATATACATATAAAAATCACTGCCTTGTTCACGTACACCATCTTAGTTCAACACAAGAAGAAAAAAAAGAGTCAATATAGTAAAAAGCTTGAAGCAGGGGCAAGAGAAAAGAGCAGTAGTTGTTTATCTTGGTGGAAACAGTAAGTAAAACTTAAATTTTCGTATATTGTAATCTATGATACATGCTTGGTCATGGAAATAGAAGTATTGTTTGCTTGAAACAGGAATACATATGTACTTATATATGAATGTATATCCAGTGTCATAACCAGAGAAACTCACAGGCCTGTACATCATCTTCTTTTTATTTATTTCTGCTCTGTATTTTGAAAAGAACTGTTATGCCTAGCTTCCAAAATCCCTATCTCTCACCCTAGTTGGTTTTAAGCTATGATGTAAAAAGGAAAACTGATCGGTTTTGAATGTCCTTTGTTTGAAAAATGGTTTTAGTGGATGTTAGCAAGTATAGGATGTGAAAAGGGGGTTTCACAACAGGTAACCCAAATTGTAAGAAATTCAAACATTATGTTTATTGCTTTTGCTTATATGAACGTGATCGCCTTACGAAGTGATGAATTTAGGAGGTGGTTTCAGGATTTTTAGTGGGATATACAGTGGGAAATTTGGAGTTGATCGATTTTGAGTTTTTGGTCAAAATCCAATGAACCAGTCTGTGTCGTGGGTCGAGATTCTGCATGAAGGAGGTTCGGTGGTTGGGAAGTTCAACAAAAATGGCATTGTGTTTTATAAATTGGTGTGGTGGTTGGTCGGGGTCGATGTAGGGTTTGAGGGTAGTTTTCTGTCGTGTTTGTTTCCCGGTGAATGGTGGCGACGTGGGGGAGTTTTTGGCGTGCGATGTGGGGGGAAAGGAAGAGGAGATAGTGGCGAAGCAACTGGTGGAGTTTGACGGTGAACGGTGGCATGGGGTGGTACGGCGAGAGGTTTGAGTGTGGGTGACTTGTTCGTAGGGGTGAGTCGTTGGTTTGAATTTCAAACCAGATGTTGTTTGTGTTTCGTTCGAACGTGTTCGGGTGGAGATGGTCATGAACGACGTGTGAGGATAGTCACCGTCGAAGCGAAGGTGGTGGGTGGGGTGTGCACGTGCACGGCGATTCTACGCATGCAAGTAAAAGAAAAAGGATGAAGATAAAGAAAGAGAGAACATGGGAATTAAAGAGAAGGAGAAAGAGTGGAGTATTTTTGTATTGGGCCGAACAGGCCGGATTCATGTTTTTTTTTAAAAAAGGAAGAAAAGGAAAAGAAGAAGAGGAAGGATGGAACTTATATATATTTGTGATAACTTAAAGTATTTAAAAAAACTCTAATCTATTGCCATTTTAAAACCAAAACCAACATAAAGATTTTACATCTAATCATATTACCGATGTTATAAATTAGTATTATGGATTTTCCATAATTTAAAGTTTATTGATATTTTATAATTAGAATGGTAATTAATTATATTATTATTTGACTTAAGAATAATTAACAAAGTTGGATATTAAATAGAGTGTTAAATTTTAATTAATTAAAAATAAATTGTTTTATAATTTCTTAAATTTGTAATTAATTTGGATTTAATAATAAATGGACATGGTTAATTAAGGTAAATTAAATCCTGATTAGTGAATTATTTGATATTGGTTATTGACCGTTAAATTAGTTAATGATCTATATCTTGGCTTAACTCTATTGGATATTTATTAAAATTATCCTTGTCTATACCATCAAGTGGTCAAACAAGTTAAAATAGTTAGATAAAAATGTTGATATGTTTTTATTTGGAATATAAACATCTATAATAAATTCCCATATTGAATATTGTTAACCTAAATAATAAATTGTTATTTTAAACAATTTACCTTTTTAAATTTATTACTTGGATTCAAAGAGACCAGAATCGAATATCAGTATTATCTGGAACCGCTTCAATTTAATAATCACTACGAACCACTACGGTTTGATTAAAGAGTTCAACAAGCTGGAATTGGATAAATTTAATAAATTTGACCTTTTTAAATAAGTAATTGTACTTAGACATTATTATAATATCAATGAATTTCTGTAAAAGTATTTTGGATATAATTGGATAAAAACTCGTCGGTCTGTACGAGTTACCTTGGTTTCAAAGGATTTTTATAACTTAAGCGTTTCAGATTTAAGTGGGTTTTACTCACGCTGGTTTCAAGCCTGACTCGGGTGTTACTTTCAGGTTAGGACTCGGGTGTTAATATCAATTTATTGTAATGCTCGGGTCAGACCGAGTATTACAGAATTTCAGGTTAGGACGCTTTGGAGCTCAGGAGACGAGCTGGATGGCAGGGACGTATTGTACGTAATTGACTATTTTCCACTATGTAGTGTAGGCTGTATATTCAGTATTTGGGGACAAGTTATTATAACTGTCCAGATTTTCATATTGATGATTGTACTCTGATAACCTATATGTATAATAACAGTTATATCTTTCTTTTGTATAAAAGCTATTGTTGTATATTATATTTTGTTCCGCCGCGATGTGAGATTCTATGTTATTTTCAGTTTTCTTATTCTATCTCTTTTTATTAAACCCTAACAACCTGGTATTTTCCGGCACTCGATTGCTCGACACTCTATACAGTAAACGTATTAGTGTCGATTTTCGAGGGTCGAAAATCGCCCGGTCGTTACACGTGGTATCAGAGCTGAAGGTTAAGCGAGAACCTTGGCTCCGAGAGGAATTACACATTAGAGATAGGGTCAGTACCCTAGAATGAATTGAGTGTATTATATATGAGGGCGTACTTGTTATTTTCTTATATAATGATTTTAAAAACGATTTTAAAATAATTTTTATATAAGATTTTATTTTGATATAAAAGGAAAATAAATTTTCAGAATTATTATAGTATATTAAGGTAATTGGATGTTGTTATTATTATAATAAAATTAGATTATAAAATTTAAGGGTAATATGTATATAACCAAATAGGAATTTGGATAAGAATGGATTATGAAAATAAGTTAAGCTAGAAATAGACTTAGACCGGAATATAAATCCCGAAAATTTCGGAAGAGTTTTTCAAAGTGTCCTGAAATGAGTTTACCCTGATTATATTATAGAAATAATTTTTCAGGAAACTATTATGGAAAATAAGGTATGTTTAGCTTCTAGATTTGATAATATTGATTATTATCATAAAATTGGATTTAAATGGATTTATAAATTAAAATGGATTTAAATTGAGGGGTTTTGAATCTAAGTCCTGAAAATTTTGAAATGTGTTTCAAAGTGTTAAAGGAATAATAAATAATATTATTTAGAATAATTTTAAATATGGAAATTTTTGTTTAAAACAAGAGTTGGTTTGAAAAATTCCGAAGGAATTTGTTTGGATAGAAACCAAGTGTGGTTTAAAATTTAAAGTGTGAATTGATATGTAAATGGAATATATATATATATATATATATATATATATATGATTTCAAAGTTGATTTGAAACAAATACCGGGTGTTTGAATTCTGGAATCCCCCTTGAAATGAGAAGTATAACCGAAAAAGGAATAACATATAAGTGGGAAAGTGATATTGATAAGAAATTTAAATTTGGAATGTAAAATTTAAATTTAGTAAGTTTAAATGGATCAAACGAATTGGAAATTAACTTAGGCCAAGTTAAATAAGTTTTGAACTTATAACCTGGAATTGAAAATCTCAGGGTGAAATTAAAATTTAACTTATGGAAGTTAAAGAGGTTAAATTGTAAAAGGAAAGTATGAATTTTATAAGAGGTGCAAAAGGAGCTATGTATGTACGAATGATTTCAAAATGATTTTTGAAATAAAAACGAGTTTCGAATTCTGGGAAAAGATTGTATGTATGCTATTGGTTGATGTTTTAGATAATTTGGATGTTTATTTACCTTGATATATCATGTTATCATTCTGTATATAATTTACAGTATATAAACTATAAATTGGATTATTTCGAATAAATTAAGAAGTGGATTGAAATTTGAATCAGTTTGACCTTGAGACTATTTTCAACAAATTATTTTAATATAAGCTATTTAAAATCTATCTTCTTCAATATTCATATTATTTTGATTTTCCCAAGCTATTTCATTACGCAAACCATTCTCTATAAAACTCAAACTATCTTATATTAACTAATTAACTAGTTTAAAACTATTCAAGTTATTTTCGAAATTCAAACTGGTCAAAGTGGAAATTGTTTATATTTAAATCATGGATTTAAATACGAATTGGAATAAATTGAAGATATAACCCGAATGGAAAATTCAAAACAATTTTGAATTGGATCTGAAATTGAGATATTAAGACAAAAATGATTTAAAGTGAAATAGTAAATTTTGAGTAGATACGATAATTTTAAGATGACGATCTAATAGTTACTATAACTGAAATTTACTTATAAGAAGTAAGAAATGTGACAAATAACTTGGTAAGTAATTGAACTAGGAAAATTTTGATTTGGCATAAATAAGGTTATATATACTAGTTATATATTTAAACTCCCTTATTGAATGTATAACTAGGAAGAAATGATATCTGAAAGATATTTAAAAGTACCGAATAGAACATATATAAGTATGAAGTGGACTCAAAAATTATTAATCCGAAGTTATTCGAGTGGGAAATAATAATTTTATATGTATATGAGAATGAAAACTGAAAAGGTTTTGGAACCCATTGATTTTAAAGGACTTTTGATTTTGGCAAATAGTTAATTTTTGGAATTGGGTATACCAAATTTTGAAAGCTATTGATTTTGAAGATATCGATTTTGTATCGATAAGGTTTATATGTGATACATATAAAGAGTATGATTTGAAAGGTACTATATATGTATATAGTATGATATGTTTTGAGACAAAAGTATGGAAATGCACCCCTATGAGAGTCGTAACTTACAGTAGGAGATCCATTGGGTGGTTCTGATCCAAAGGGTGGATTCAATGTGAATTGGGATCCCAGAGGACATCCAGACAAAACTCAATGAGTTCCTGATGATCATTTGTTGGGTAGCGTAAGTCGAGTGGTGGTGATGCCTATAGTTACATTGGGTTTTGATGTGATGGCAACGTAACCTTCGTGTAACTGCGATCTATCGCTGTTCCATAGCGTAAGTCGGGTGGCAGTAATTGCCTACAATCTACGTTTGATTTCGCTGGGATAGCGACGCAACATCGGTAGATTGCGATCTTTGTGGTTTGGTTCCATAGCGTAATTCGGGTGGCAGCGAGTGCCTACAGTCTACACTGGGTTCCGCTGAGACAGTGACACGGCCTTGTGTAGCCTGCAATCTATGTGGTATAGTTTCGTTTGTCAGCTTAATTCGAGGGGCAATGATTGCCTACAGACTACTTACGGTTTTGCTGTGATTGCAATGCAACCTTGTTGTAGCTGCGATCTGTGGTGTTCCCATGGAAAAAGTTGAGAGGTGTGGATGCCTACGGTTTTCTTATGATTTCGTCGGGATGGGGACGCAATCATCGTTTTAACTGCGATCCATGGTGGTTAGGGGGGGTGATACTTTCCATAGCATTTTTGAAACGAAGTTTTTCAAGTATTTTCACTGGTGTTGAAAACGGGTCTACTAGGTACTTATAGATTTTCAGTCCTACGCCTGATCAACGTATAATTAAATTTATGTAAGAACAAAGATGGACTTGTTAAGACCTCGAGTTATGAAAAGTAATTTTATACAAAACTAATTTGGTAATACTATATAATTTAAAGTGTTTTAAAATGTAAGATAAAAGAGTAAGGAGTTAAAATGTTTAAAAATAATTTAATTAATAATACACATCAAAATTCAAATTTCCCGTTCTGTTCCTTTTCGAGGACGAAAAGTTCTAAAGGGGGAGGAATGTAACGACCCAGATTTTTAGCCATCGGATATTGGATAATTAACTGATTGTAATTATTAGAATATTAATTTTGATTACTCGAATAGATAAATTTTCTGATGTTTAAAATATCTGAATATATACATTGATTGAAAACTATGTTTAATTTTAAATTATAAATTCCTGGATATGATAAATTTTATTGAAATGTATATTAACTGCACCATTTAAACTTAAGATAAAATATCCATAAATATATATAAATATATACAAGCTTGTGATGTTTCAATATATATATATATATAAGTATATAAGTATATATATATATATATGCCCATATGAAGTAATGTTATGTAAAATAGTGGATAAGTAAGTATATATGAAGTAAAATAAATATATATAAAAATGTATAAATGTAAATATGATAAAATAAATATGTATAGTGTATATGTATGCATATCTATATATTTTTGAATGTATTTATGGTAAGGATAGTGTATATGAAAATATATGTATATGATGACAAGAAGATATATATAAGTAGTTATATATGTTATAAAAAGTGTATATATATAGAGGTAAAATATGAACTGTGAAATAATATTTATGTATCCATGTAAATGTATGCATACAAATGAATATATATAGGAGACATCATCATGGAAAACATTAAATTCAAAGCATACAAAACACTGAATCAAAGTAAAAACAAAATCAAAATCAAGTCTTATAAAATCAAGCCTTTCATAAAATATCAAATCCACCTTATAAATCAAATCAGGCTAAACATTAAATCAAGTCAAAAAAAACTGATCGGTTTCGAATGTCCATTGTTTGAAAAATGGTTTTAGTGGATGTTAGCAAGTATAGGATATGAAAAGCGGGTTTTACAGTAGGTAACCCAAATTGTAAGAAATTCGAACATCATGTTTATTGCTTTTGCTTATATGAACGTGATCGCCTTACGAAGTGATGAATTTAGGAGGTGGTTTCAGGATTTTTAGTTGGATATACGGTGGGAAATTTGGAGTTGATCGATTTTGGGTTTTTGGTCAAAATCCGGTGAACCAGTCTGTGTCTTGGGTCGAGATTCGGCATGGAGGATGTTTGGTGGTTGGGAAGTTCGAGAAATATGGCATTGTGTTTTATAAATTGGTGTGGTGGTTGGTTGGGTTCGATGTAGGGTTTAAGGGTAGTTTTCTATCGTGTTTGTTTCCCAGTGAATGGTGGCGACGTGGGGGATTTTTGGGCGTGCGGTATGCGGGGGAAAGGAAGAGGAGATGGTGGCGAAGCAACCGGTGGAGTTTGATGGTGAACGGTGGCGTGGGGTGGTACGATGAGAGGTGTGAGTGTGGGTGACTGGTCCGAAGGGGTCAATCGTTGGTTTCAATTTCGAACCAGATGTTGTTTGTGTTTCGTTTGAACATGTTCGGGTGAAGATGGTCGTGAACGGCGTGTGAGGATAGTCGGTGTCGAAGCGAAGGTCGAGGGTGGGGTGTGCACGTGCACGGTGAGCTGCGCGCGCAAGTAAAAGAAAAAGGAGGAAGATGAAGAAGGAGAGAACAGGGAATTAAAGAGAAGGAGAAAGAGTGGAGTATTTTTGTATTAGGCTGAACAGGCTGGATTCTTGTTTAAAAAAAAAGGAAGAAAAGGAAAAGAAGAAGAGGAAGGGTGGAACTTATATATATTTGTGATAACTTAAATTATTTAAAAAAAACTCTAATCTATTGCCATTTTAAAACCAAAACCAACATGAAGATTTTACATATAATCCTATTACCGATGTTATAAATTAGTATTATGGATTTCCCATAATTTAAATTTTATTGATATTTTATAATTAGAATGGTAATTAATTATATTATTATTTGACTTAAGAATAATTAACAAAGTTGGATATTAAATAGAGTGTTAAATTTTAATTAATTAAAAATAAATTATTTTATAATTTCTTAAATTTGTAATTAATTTGGATTTAAAAAAAATTGACATGGTTAATCACGGTAAATTAAATCCTAATGAGTGAATTGTTTGATAATGGTTATTGACCGTTAAATTAGTTAACGATCTATATCTTGGCTTAACTCTATTGGAATTTATTTAAATTATCCTTGTCTGTACCATCAAGTGGTCAAATGAGTTAAAATAGTTATATAAAAATGTTGATATGTTTTTATTTGGAATAAACATCTGTAATAAATTCCTATATTGAATATTGTCACCCTAAATAATAAATTGTTATTTTAAACAATTTACCCTTTTAAATTTATTACTTGAATTCGAAGAGACCGGAATCAGATATCAGTATTATCCAGAACCGCTTCAATTTAATAATCACTACGAACCACTACGGTTTGATTATAGAGTTCAACAAGCTGGAATTGGATAAATTTAATAAATTCGACCTTTTTAAACACTTAATTGTACTTAGACATTATTATAATATCAATGGATTTCTGTAAAATTATTTTGGATATAATCGGATAAAAACTCGTCAGTCTGTACGAGTTACCTTGGTTTCAAAGGATTTTTATAACTTAAGCATTTCAGATTTAGTGGGTTTTACTCACGCTCGTTTCCAGCCTGACTCGGGTGTTACTTTATTGTAATGTTCAGGTCAGACCGAGTATTACAGAAATTTAGGCCAGGACCCTTTGGAGCTCAGGAGACGAGCTGGATGGCAGGGACGTATTGTACGTAATTGACTATTTTCCGCTGTGTATTGTAGGCTGTATATTCAGGATTTTAGGACAAGTTATTATAGCTGGCCAGATTTTCATATTGATGATTGTACTCTGATAACCTGTATGTATAATAACAGTTATAGCTTTCTTTTGTATAAAAGCTATTGTTGTATATTATATTTTGTTCCACTGCGATGTGAGATTCTGTGTTGTTTTCTATTTTCTTATTCTATCTCTTTTTCTTAAACCCTAACAACCTGGTATTTTCCAGCACTCGATTGCTCGACACTCTATATAGTGAACGTATTAGTGTCGATTTTCGGGGGCCGAAAATCGCCCGGTCGTTACATGAATCTTTGTTAAGAGTTCGTTATGATGTTGTAGTAAATGATTTTCTTTTGAATGGTTCGACAAACGAATGTACAAGAGTAGATGTGATTTAAGGTATAACTGGGATGAAGAGAGTGAGTGGCCACTTCTGCTTCATAAAGTAAACGAGAATTGTAATAATAATTTATACTTAATATTGGAATAAGATATACGATTTCTATTTCGAAATGTATTTTCATACAGAAATTGTTTTCTACGAGATTTGTTTCTTTGAGCTCAAGATATTTGATCAAAGAACTCTCTGCTATAATATAGTTACAATATATGGAATAAATAATCTATATTAAGTGAATGATGGACCTTTGAATTTAGTATGCTATTATAGTACTGGCAAAAATAATAGGAGTATGCCATATAGCATTGATTGATTGCATCAAATTACGAAATTGTTTTCGTAAAACATACTAAACATTTTTTGATAAATAATGACTGTTTTTCGATGTCGATTGAAAAATAGATAGTTATAATTCAAATGTGAATATTATGAATATTCGGTTTGAAATAAAACTATCATGTGGTATTTTTTTCATA
Organism: Allium fistulosum; assembly: GCA_030737815.1. Lineage (NCBI taxonomy): Eukaryota > Viridiplantae > Streptophyta > Magnoliopsida > Asparagales > Amaryllidaceae > Allium > Allium fistulosum. The sequence continues at coordinate 815,578,344 of CM060904.1, forward strand.
ACAAAAGTGATGCATTGGAAAATACTAAAGTATCTAATGTTATTTAAGATTATTTTGCAAATATGGACAAAGCCATAGTTTTGAGAAATAATATTATTATATGATTATGAATCATGTAATCCTGGGTAATTATGCCTCAAACTATTAAGAGCAATGCACCGGTTTAGTGGGAGCATCGTAAGAGTTGATGAACTCTTCGGATTGATATATATATCAATGTATGCAGTCCCAAGTCTATTAATACCATAACAGTTCCACATACTTCGTTATATTTACAGATGAATTGTCATCGACATGGACATGTGCATTTGATACACATGTGGTATGTCTATAGTAAACTCATAAGGTATAAAATGGAAGTAAATAAAATAACATGCGATAGAAATTATCTGATTTGATCGAATGTGTGAGTATATAGGAAGGATTTCCGAACGTACCTAAATGAACAAAGATTCAACCTCAGAAGTCACTCCTCCATGTTGTGACGACCCGGAATTTTTGTATATTTGAAATGTGAATATTTAATCTATTTTAAATATCCGAAGGTTAAATTTTAACTTTAATTTCAAATATACAGTATTTATTTGGATAATTAATTATTAAATTTAATTATCGGGATTGGGTAAAATATTGAATCTTGATTTTAAGCCTGTTAAAAAAAATAGTTCAAAGGTTCAGAAAATTTATATTGTTAATACTGAAGATGATAGAACTTTTAAAATGGAATTTTAAAGAGTTTTGTTCAGTTTTAAAAATATATCGTTGAAATTGAATTTAAAAATAGCCGTCCGAGGCACAGTCTCGGAATGCGACGAAACCAGTTCCATTGGATCCGTAATATTGTATTATTATTGGATTTCAATTTTCGTAGTATTTGGAGTTGTCGTGTGATCGTACGAAATATAAACGCGTTGAAATTTAATCGGAAATTTAATATTTTAACCGGTCAATATATCTTCCATCAGTGCTTTTTACTTTCATTTCTCAACACCTATAGCAAGCATGCAGACACGCAAGGCAGTTCATTAACACGTGTCCTACCTAATAAACACGCGTCTCCCCCTCGGTTGTTCCTTTCAATTGAAGCTATCTCGTTCGAAAAGAAAAAGAGAGGCTGCCTTCGTTCGTTTTCCCTTTACCTCCCTCTATTCTCAAATTAATTCTAATAAAATCTGTTCTCTTCAAAATCACAGTTCAATAGCAATCTCCATGTCGTGATGCTTGAACCCGTGAAAACTAGGGTTCCATAAATTAACGCCTTCGAGAAAAATCATCGCTGCCTACTCAGATATTCCATCAGCCATCGTTGGCTCATCCTTGCCCTACGCGATATTTTCTGCTGCTGTTTCGAAGCCCTGCTACAGTCCCTTTTTACTGCCACTGCTAATTGATTTGAAGTGAGTGCGATAGGAAAGGGAAGTTGAAATCGCAATACAAGTGGGGTCGCCGTTCGATCGATCGCGAGGCAAGGGTCGTGGGGTTCCTCGTCTTCATCAAATCGCGTGGCCAAGGCGAGGCGCTCACGCATGCGTGGGAGGCCGCGACCAGCAGGGAAGGGTTCGTCTGGAGAGAGAGTCGACGAGAGGCTAGGGTTCAACTCGAGCCGAGTGGAGCGTGATGGTAGTCTGGGTGCGTGGATGGCTCGAACTCGAGCTTGGTAAGAGAGGTATTCGAGTTTTTCTCTGATCTATTTCGATTTAATGAGTATATTTTATCAGAGGGAAAAAAATAAAGATTATCTTTATAAAATAAATGCATATTGTTTCAAGTTATATATATACAGTAAAGGAGATTTCTGCTTTGATATTTTCAGAAAAAAATAATAATAATATATCCATTTGTTTTAAACTGGATAGAACAGTGAAATGAAATTAGGAGAAATATAGATAGACAAGATTAAAATATACAGTAAGCTATATTTGATAATAATTTTCAGTCTAAAGGATTTTACCTGTATATACATACCTATTCTACTTTAATTATACCCAGGATAAACCGAAATAGGGATACGTAAGGTTTTGGGAAACATAGAAAAGGAAAATGATAAAGACCTTATTTAAGTAATGAATTTGTTTACTTAACTTATTTAATCATTCTAGAAATTTAATGGAAAATTAGTTTGAACTTAAGTGTTAGTTAATTAAATTTATATAAATGAATATTCGGTTTATTCGAATATTAATAAAATCATATAAATATGTATCCAAGGTCTGGCATCGTGAAGAGGACTATTGATTTGGGTTGAATTGCAAAATAGAAGAGGCAAGCTGGATTGGGGATGGGAAGCAAATAAAATAAAAGTGAGTTAATCTCACTCAGTTAGATTTAAATTTAAATGGTTAAATTTAAATAATTGATTGAATGGTTGCATTGATTGAATATGCTATATTATATATATAGTAGTATATAGCAATATATACATATTGGCATATGTATATATTTGAGTTGTTGATATTCCCGCATTTATATAGCGGATGAGACCCTATGCGCCGCATAATAGCGGATGTTTTATATAAAACCCATATACCGCGATATTCCACCTCGAAGTGGAATTGGTATTGTGCTAACGTCTGTGGATGCAGGAAAACAGGTTGGAGGGATCCAACTGGATTCCTCAAAATTATTTAGATTATTTGATATTCTGTTCTATGAATATTGATATCCTGTGATGATTTTATTGATGATTGAAATATTGGATGATATGGTTGGATTGAATATTTCAATAAAAGGAGTTACCAAAATATATTGAATTGGATTTTGAAAGAAATAAAAGAGTAAAAATTTAAGTAAATAATTCAAGTAAATTGGAATAAGGGAATTTCGAAATAACAAGGGAAATATTAACTTTAAACTAAAGTGATATTAAATTTAAAGAATAAAGGATTTATTTTGAATGTAAGGATTAAATTTAATTAAAGGCTAAAAAAAGGAATTTTGGAAGTTTAAAATTGGTATTTTCAGTTAAAAAGGGTTTTAACTCAAATAAAGGAATAAATCTAAAAGTTAATGTATTTTGAAATAAATGAAGTAGTAAAGGAAATTTATTTCAAAGTAAAGTAAAGTAAATTGGAAAATCAATTGGAAATTGATTTAGTTGTTTAAAATTGGAATTTTAAAAGAGAAGTGAGATTTTGGAGATATAAACTGGGTTTATAAAGTAAAATAAAATATCAGTGGATATTTGAATATAAATTCAAGATGGGGATTTATAAAAAGATATGGGTTGGTTTAAAAATAAATGTTGGTTTATTTTTAAAAGATGGAAATGAGAAGTGTATTTCTCTGGATAGCCAAGTACGTTTTCAAAGCAATTTTAAATAATAAGTTAAAAGTTTTAAGTATGTTTTAAAAATCATGTTTTAGAAAATTGATTATTTCTAAAGTAAGTATTTTCAAAAATATATTATTGTAGTAATTATATAAAAGTGATTTGGTATTATATTTTAAAAAGAGAAATTTAGTTATATTTGTAAAGTGGTTTCATTTTAAATATTTCTTAAGTATATATTTTGTTAAGGTATTAAAGTAGTTTTTTTTTTAAATTTCAATATTATTAAGTATATTTATAGTAAAGTGTTTTAAGATTAATTTAAAATCTAAGTGTTTTGTACTTGGTGTTTCAGAGGAAATAAATATTTGGAAATGTATTCCGTAAGCGGAAACTGTTTGAAATTGTTTTCAAAAGGAGTTTGAAAATTTGAAATATATCTTGGAAAGATATTTGGGCAAATAAATAATGTGGGAAATTATTTATTGTGTGATGGTTGCTTGTGGATGTTAATTGATAGTTAAATAACCGACTATCAATATTGGCCAATGCGCTGATCGTTTCGAAGAGACCGGGATCGGGTTTCCGTATACCGGGATTCTAGGTCTGGAGACCCGAATACCACTTCGATTCGATTTGTACGTTTCGTGTAACGTGTTCAGAGTCGAAGATGGAGCTGTGAAGTGCAAGGGCTAATCGCTACTAATCCTGAGGATATTTCCAAAATGGATGTAGTAGGAGTAGTGCCTTCGGTTCCGTTCAAACCCAGGACGGACTGGTATGGACGAATGCTTGCGAAACATCGTCAGCGGACGATGGGCATTCTAAGGGATATGTTCTGAAAAGGTATCGTTTAGCCTCGAACCTCATCAACCGGGAATGACTGAAAATCAGGGGTTATGCAGCAAGGCTTCGTGGGTAGCTTCCACTGGAGGGTAAGGTCATCCCTGTCTAGATGTCCCTTTTTATTTCGGCTTAGTGGTGCGGTTGCTGATCCCAACCGTGGGGTGATTTTATTCGGGATCATCCAGTAAGGGATGGTTCCGGCCTTGTGTTGCAGGGGAGCGGGCGTACTCCTCGGTACTGTGATCTAGGCCACGTACTGTGACAGGTGGTACCCCAGTGCCTAGTCATTCGTTGGAAATCCATTCTCCCTACGTGCCTGTACGGTTTTGATTGTGCCCAACTATTGCTGAAACGTGAGATGCAAGCATTTCAGCTAGATTCTAGTTTACTTTCTGTAGACACTATTATAATATCAGAGGATTTTGATATAAAGTGTTTTAGCTATCGTAAGGTAAAAACCCGACATGTTTATTTGTGGCGTGGTCTTACGAGATGCTTTTGTTTTCAAAGGATTTTTGGGAAACTTTAAAAATCAATTGAGTGTGATTTTCTCACGCTGGTTTTCCAGACTGACTCGGGTATTGTTTTATATGATGCTCGGGTCAGACCGAGTATTATTAGGTTACAGGATATGATGATATGGAGCTCAGGAGACGAGCTGGATGACGATACGTACTCTCGTACTTGTTATTATTTTTCCGCTGTGTATTCAGTTGTATGATATTGATGTGATGTACTCTGATGATGTATTTGGATGTATATATATATACAGATACAGTTTGATTTGTGTAAAGATCTGTTGATATATATATTATATTTTATTCCGCTGCGTATGTGAGATTCTGCTGTTGTTTTCTATTTTTCTTCTTCTACCTCTTCTTCTTAACTAAAATGGTCCGGTTTTTCGTGTTAGAAAAACTCGGGTTGTTACAGTGGTATCAGAGCTTAGGCTAGCGATAACCTTGGCTCTGGTGGGAATTTTGAGAGTACTAATAGATATGAGCGCGTATTTGTTAGTAAATATAAAATGGTTTTATATTGTGTTGGTTGGTTTATTGAGTAGTTTATGGATTCTGGTCAATACGAGTAATTAACGTTATTGATAGGGATCTCTAAACACTTAAATAGAACAATTCGACACAGTATTGTTTTAAATAGGGTAAATGAAATAATTTTACCCAACTTACTTTTGTATATGAAAGAAATAATTTTTAGAAAATTATATATTTGGTTGCTTGGTTGTTAGAAAGCGATGATATTAAATTATTATCATCGTTGTGTAAAAATTTAATCAGAAATTAGAAACTTATAACCAAAGTTGGAAGAATAAATTTATATATATACAAATGAGATTGTAATTTTGAACTGAAATTCCAAAGTAATGTTTGAATATTAAATTGTATGGGTATTGAATTTGGAATTTTGAGAAAGGTTTGAAATTTCTTGAGATTTGAAAATGGTTTTCAAGGGTTTTGGGAGAAATAATAGTGATATTATTTCGGAAATATTTTTGAGTTGAATTTGAAATCTTGTGAGATTTGGAAATTAAAAGTATTTGAAATGTTTTTAAAGAGATGAAAGCATTAAATTCTCTTTCGGTCGCTGGAAAATAACTTCGATGATGACTGCAGCATCATCGATGTTCATTTTCGAGTCTCCAAAGAAAAATTGCTACCCAACTGTTTTAAATTGGAATTGTTTGTGAACTAGGTTTGGTTTTAAAATTCCAAAGGGAAATGAAAATTGTCAAGGGTTTTGGATGAAGTTGATTTCAAAAGTGATTTTGAAATTTTGGAGAATTGTTTAAACTCTGGAATCATATTTAAAATGTTTATATGGAATAATAAATATGCCAAACTAAATAAAATATAAATCCTGTAGTAAAGTATTAAAATGTGAATGAAATCGATTGAAAATGAATAAAATATAGATATAAATAAATTTGGGACTTATAAAATTTGGAAGTAAAATAAATAAGCCAAATAAAACTGTTTGTAATAGTAAGGAATATAATCCAGAAATTTAAATTATAAAATAGATTGAACACTTGAAAATAGTAAAGTGTTTTTGAAATAAAAATCAAATATTAGAAATAAGTAGATTGGAAACGGGTAGTGAATCTAGAACTCGAGTTCTAAATTAAAAGTTAACATGAAGTGTTAACAAATTAATTATAATTGAAATTGTATCATATAAAAATGAAATTGGGTTAAAATAGAAATGGTATGAATTGCAAATAGAATCCAACTAAGTGGAAATAAATTTTAATCGAACTAAATTTAGGTGAGTTACAGATAACATTTAATTGGAATGCGTCGAGCTAAATAATTGTTGTGAATGAATTAAGATAAAAAGGAAATCCACTTGGTAATGAAGATGAACCTAAGTAGTTAAAGGGTTCGAATTCAAAATGCAATGAAAATGAGATTGTATAAATTTATTGAGTTAATATAAACAATAAAATTTGTTTTGAATCAATTGTAATGATATGAGTTTGTTTGGACTTAAAAATAAATTGAAATTAAGAAAGGAAGTTGTAAAATCATTTAAATTGAATGGGATGGTTTAAATGTTGTTGGGAAACAATTAAAATTAGTGTTGGAACATTTCATACGTGTTTATGGAAGTATATAACATGCATTGTAATAGAATCCATATTTTAGCTATTTAAATATAAGTGAAATGCTATGAACTTCCTATATTTGTCACTTACACTTTTAAATTGAGTTAGTACAGGTTCAGGGAAGCCGTATAGCTGATTTTGGGTTACATTAATTGCTAAATAATAAGCCGCTTGCTTTAAAAATGCTAAAATAGAGGTACGCCTACGCAAAAGAATTTAATAGGAGATATGAACTGCATATATTGATATATATTGTGATTTCCGGCCTGAGGCCGATGTATATACATATTTGTGCATCCTGCGATATCGCAGAAGTCCCTCCGTACAAAGGAGACTCTGCCAAAATTTTCTAGAAATTTTGAGAGTTAGAAAATTTTTGAAAATTTTTGGAAATTTTCACTGACAACAAATGATTTAAAATTTGTTAAACAAATAAGGTTGAAACCGAGTATTGAAATCTATTTAAAATATGAAAGTAAAGTAAGTGAAATCGAAGGAACTAACGAAAGTAAAGCTTGCAAACAAATTTTTAATCGAGATTTAAATTAATTAGTAAGTGCAACTAATTCAATATTCAAGTGGAAGATAAATTGAATTCAAGTGGAAATGTAAAGGCAAAAGTGGATAGAAATGAATAGGAACTTCAATAGTGAAGTGAAAATATGTATAAGCAGTATGTAAAAGGTTTATCTTAAACTTAAGAAATGAATAGTGAATTCTTAAGAAAATGTGGTACTGAAAGTATGCTAAGTGAATAATTGAATTAAGGTGAGACTGTAAATTGTGAAATGAGATAGTTGTGAATAAAGGGATAACAATCAAAATGAATGTGAATAAAGGAGAATTGATATAACTAATAATCAATTAGGCTAATTACGTAAGGTGTACGTATATTATTTTATTCGCATAGCTATTTGATCCGGATTCGAACACAGAATTTCGAGATAGTTTTATCGATCCGAATTAGGATTTTTCACTCGATTTTCGACGGCGAGCCTGGATATGGGTTGTTGATTGATTCTGGATATTCTCTATCATAGTTTGTGACTATGCAAGGAGAATGACGGTTTCTGATCGAGAAACCAGATCTAAGTCCGCACTAAGAAGTCGGGTGGACGATACTAGTTCGGAAGTGAAATTGTGTGATCGATTGAGCGATCGAATGTGATATTGCGTACGGATGATATATGTGCATCGTACAGGCTTAAGTTAAGTAAATATTGAAAATTTGTAAAGAAGTCAATAAAATGACTTTAGAATTGTGATTGAATATTATTGCTTAGTAGGATATACAGGTGTATAAAAGCAAAGGATAAATTGGGATTTTTGATTTAGAAGATAAAATTTAATGGCCGACAAAAAGGTATGTATTTGAATTTCTATATGAAATTTGATTGGGTTTTTGATCCAGCCACTTGGCTTTTTGTTTTCTTTTTGAGATTGGGAGGCCGTAGAGCCATTTTGTAGTAGTACCGAGCTAGCCGCGCAAAGGAGACGCTGGCGAAATTTTTCGGAAATTTAGGGAGTTAGAAAAATTTTGAGAAATTTTTTTATAGTTCAAAATTTGAATTCAAATTTAAATTTGAATGGATAAGTAGGTGATATGAGTTGAACTTATGAATAAGTTTGGGAAGTTAAAAGATGATTAGTGTATCATTAATAAAAGATTGTTATGGAAAGTTGTTAAAACTATTTGGATGGGAAAAAGAACGGGTATCGAATCATTTCTCTTAACTGGTAATTTCGGGGACGAAATTCTTTTAAGGGGGGAGGAATGTGACGACCCGGAATTTTTGTATATTTGAAATGTGAATATTTAATCTATTTTAAATATCCGAAGGTTAAATTTTAACTTTAATTTCAAATATACAGTATTTATTTGGATAATTAATTATTAAATTTAATTATCGGGATTGGGTAAAATATTGAATCTTGATTTTAAGCCTGTTAAAAAAAATAGTTCAAAGGTTCAGAAAATTTATATTGTTAATACTGAAGATGATAGAACTTTTAAAATGGAATTTTAAAGAGTTTTGTTCAGTTTTAAAAATATATCGTTGAAATTGAATTTAAAAATAGCCGTCCGAGGCACAGTCTCGGAATGCGACGAAACCAGTTCCATTGGATCCGTAATATTGTATTATTATTGGATTTCAATTTTCGTAGTATTTGGAGTTGTCGTGTGATCGTACGAAATATAAACGCGTTGAAATTTAATCGGAAATTTAATATTTTAACCGGTCAATATATCTTCCATCAGTGCTTTTTACTTTCATTTCTCAACACCTATAGCAAGCATGCAGACACGCAAGGCAGTTCATTAACACGTGTCCTACCTAATAAACACGCGTCTCCCCCTCGGTTGTTCCTTTCAATTGAAGCTATCTCGTTCGAAAAGAAAAAGAGAGGCTGCCTTCGTTCGTTTTCCCTTTACCTCCCTCTATTCTCAAATTAATTCTAATAAAATCTGTTCTCTTCAAAATCACAGTTCAATAGCAATCTCCATGTCGTGATGCTTGAACCCGTGAAAACTAGGGTTCCATAAATTAACGCCTTCGAGAAAAATCATCGCTGCCTACTCAGATATTCCATCAGCCATCGTTGGCTCATCCTTGCCCTACGCGATATTTTCTGCTGCTGTTTCGAAGCCCTGCTACAGTCCCTTTTTACTGCCACTGCTAATTGATTTGAAGTGAGTGCGATAGGAAAGGGAAGTTGAAATCGCAATACAAGTGGGGTCGCCGTTCGATCGATCGCGAGGCAAGGGTCGTGGGGTTCCTCGTCTTCATCAAATCGCGTGGCCAAGGCGAGGCGCTCACGCATGCGTGGGAGGCCGCGACCAGCAGGGAAGGGTTCGTCTGGAGAGAGAGTCGACGAGAGGCTAGGGTTCAACTCGAGCCGAGTGGAGCGTGATGGTAGTCTGGGTGCGTGGATGGCTCGAACTCGAGCTTGGTAAGAGAGGTATTCGAGTTTTTCTCTGATCTATTTCGATTTAATGAGTATATTTTATCAGAGGGAAAAAAATAAAGATTATCTTTATAAAATAAATGCATATTGTTTCAAGTTATATATATACAGTAAAGGAGATTTCTGCTTTGATATTTTCAGAAAAAAATAATAATAATATATCCATTTGTTTTAAACTGGATATAACAGTGAAATGAAATTAGGAGAAATATAGATAGACAAGATTACAATATACAGTAAGCTATATTTGATAATAATTTTCAGTCTAAAGGATTTTACCTGTATATACATACCTATTCTACTTTAATTATACCCAGGATAAACCGAAATAGGGATACGTAAGGTTTTGGGAAACATAGAAAAGGAAAATGATAAAGACCTTATTTAAGTAATGAATTTGTTTACTTAACTTATTTAATCATTCTAGAAATTTAATGGAAAATTAGTTTGAACTTAAGTGTTAGTTAATTAAATTTATATAAATGAATATTCGGTTTATTCGAATATTAATAAAATCATATAAATATGTATCCAAGGTCTGGCATCGTGAAGAGGACTATTGATTTGGGTTGAATTGCAAAATAGAAGAGGCAAGCTGGATTGGGGATGGGAAGCAAATAAAATAAAAGTGAGTTAATCTCACTCAGTTAGATTTAAATTTAAATGGTTAAATTTAAATAATTGATTGAATGGTTGCATTGATTGAATATGCTATATTATATATATAGTAGTATATAGCAATATATACATATTGGCATATGTATATATTTGAGTTGTTGATATTCCCGCATTTATATAGCGGATGAGACCCTATGCGCCGCATAATAGCGGATGTTTTATATAAAACCCATATACCGCGATATTCCACCTCGAAGTGGAATTGGTATTGTGCTAACGTCTGTGGATGCAGGAAAACAGGTTGGAGGGATCCAACTGGATTCCTCAAAATTATTTAGATTATTTGATATTCTGTTCTATGAATATTGATATCCTGTGATGATTTTATTGATGATTGAAATATTGGATGATATGGTTGGATTGAATATTTCAATAAAAGGAGTTACCAAAATATATTGAATTGGATTTTGAAAGAAATAAAAGAGTAAAAATTTAAGTAAATAATTCAAGTAAATTGGAATAAGGGAATTTCGAAATAACAAGGGAAATATTAACTTTAAACTAAAGTGATATTAAATTTAAAGAATAAAGGATTTATTTTGAATGTAAGGATTAAATTTAATTAAAGGCTAAAAAAAGGAATTTTGGAAGTTTAAAATTGGTATTTTCAGTTAAAAAGGGTTTTAACTCAAATAAAGGAATAAATCTAAAAGTTAATGTATTTTGAAATAAATGAAGTAGTAAAGGAAATTTATTTCAAAGTAAAGTAAAGTAAATTGGAAAATCAATTGGAAATTGATTTAGTTGTTTAAAATTGGAATTTTAAAAGAGAAGTGAGATTTTGGAGATATAAACTGGGTTTATAAAGTAAAATAAAATATCAGTGGATATTTGAATATAAATTCAAGATGGGGATTTATAAAAAGATATGGGTTGGTTTAAAAATAAATGTTGGTTTATTTTTAAAAGATGGAAATGAGAAGTGTATTTCTCTGGATAGCCAAGTACGTTTTCAAAGCAATTTTAAATAATAAGTTAAAAGTTTTAAGTATGTTTTAAAAATCATGTTTTAGAAAATTGATTATTTCTAAAGTAAGTATTTTCAAAAATATATTATTGTAGTAATTATATAAAAGTGATTTGGTATTATATTTTAAAAAGAGAAATTTAGTTATATTTGTAAAGTGGTTTCATTTTAAATATTTCTTAAGTATATATTTTGTTAAGGTATTAAAGTAGTTTTTTTTTTAAATTTCAATATTATTAAGTATATTTATAGTAAAGTGTTTTAAGATTAATTTAAAATCTAAGTGTTTTGTACTTGGTGTTTCAGAGGAAATAAATATTTGGAAATGTATTCCGTAAGCGGAAACTGTTTGAAATTGTTTTCAAAAGGAGTTTGAAAATTTGAAATATATCTTGGAAAGATATTTGGGCAAATAAATAATGTGGGAAATTATTTATTGTGTGATGGTTGCTTGTGGATGTTAATTGATAGTTAAATAACCGACTATCAATATTGGCCAATGCGCTGATCGTTTCGAAGAGACCGGGATCGGGTTTCCGTATACCGGGATTCTAGGTCTGGAGACCCGAATACCACTTCGATTCGATTTGTACGTTTCGTGTAACGTGTTCAGAGTCGAAGATGGAGCTGTGAAGTGCAAGGGCTAATCGCTACTAATCCTGAGGATATTTCCAAAATGGATGTAGTAGGAGTAGTGCCTTCGGTTCCGTTCAAACCCAGGACGGACTGGTATGGACGAATGCTTGCGAAACATCGTCAGCGGACGATGGGCATTCTAAGGGATATGTTCTGAAAAGGTATCGTTTAGCCTCGAACCTCATCAACCGGGAATGACTGAAAATCAGGGGTTATGCAGCAAGGCTTCGTGGGTAGCTTCCACTGGAGGGTAAGGTCATCCCTGTCTAGATGTCCCTTTTTATTTCGGCTTAGTGGTGCGGTTGCTGATCCCAACCGTGGGGTGATTTTATTCGGGATCATCCAGTAAGGGATGGTTCCGGCCTTGTGTTGCAGGGGAGCGGGCGTACTCCTCGGTACTGTGATCTAGGCCACGTACTGTGACAGGTGGTACCCCAGTGCCTAGTCATTCGTTGGAAATCCATTCTCCCTACGTGCCTGTACGGTTTTGATTGTGCCCAACTATTGCTGAAACGTGAGATGCAAGCATTTCAGCTAGATTCTAGTTTACTTTCTGTAGACACTATTATAATATCAGAGGATTTTGATATAAAGTGTTTTAGCTATCGTAAGGTAAAAACCCGACATGTTTATTTGTGGCGTGGTCTTACGAGATGCTTTTGTTTTCAAAGGATTTTTGGGAAACTTTAAAAATCAATTGAGTGTGATTTTCTCACGCTGGTTTTCCAGACTGACTCGGGTATTGTTTTATATGATGCTCGGGTCAGACCGAGTATTATTAGGTTACAGGATATGATGATATGGAGCTCAGGAGACGAGCTGGATGACGATACGTACTCTCGTACTTGTTATTATTTTTCCGCTGTGTATTCAGTTGTATGATATTGATGTGATGTACTCTGATGATGTATTTGGATGTATATATATATACAGATACAGTTTGATTTGTGTAAAGATCTGTTGATATATATATTATATTTTATTCCGCTGCGTATGTGAGATTCTGCTGTTGTTTTCTATTTTTCTTCTTCTACCTCTTCTTCTTAACTAAAATGGTCCGGTTTTTCGTGTTAGAAAAACTCGGGTTGTTACACATGTGATACATAATGATGTATCGATAAGGGGCAATCAAACTTTGTTGGACAGTAGATTAATAGTGAGTGAAGTTGAGTTAATTTCTTTCTATAAGGTCATATACTTAAGAGGTAGTACCCCAAGGTTAACATTATTTCATTTAAATAATAGTTTGTGAAATCATACAAGATGAGGGTTTATAAGAAATCCTAACATGTCTTAGGCTAAGGAGTTGGCAGGTTGTGCGAGTAGAAAGATTGCATGTAATAATTGTTCATGAGGGATCTTGTATGAATCTCTCTAAAAGGAGTTTGGAAAAGTCTATCATTAAATGACATTTTATGTTTTGAATATAAATTTTGTAAACTAAAAACTAAATCAGTTTTATATAAAAGGCAAGTATTTATGAATACCTATTACGTTGCACTGAGAAACAATTGTTGTTTCAAGAAATACCAACTTCGTAGTAAAGGAATTGTTTGAGAAATTATTGGTAATAAAGCATAATTGGATACGATCCAAAGATAAGACTGATTACATGAGATGAAATGAAATTAACTAACCTAAACGAACACATCTCATTAGAGTGCCTAATAAGTATTCTTGCACATTGAAGAGAAACTACGAGTTTCTTATCAATATCGAAAATATATAATCATCGGTTGTTTAAATTAACCATTAAGAGTGTTGACTTTATGATGTGGTATGATGCGCAGATACGAAATAGATTCTATGTACATTACCAGAATATGATTTTGGTAGATGTACCAAGAATATGATGAAAATAACATTGTAAATTTTAGTTGTTGAAATTAGCGTAATAGATTTGATATTCAACGTGCTTAAGTTAATTCGGATTTATTCACAAAATTATCGCTTAGTATGACTTTATGTTTGGTGTGTATGTATTAAAACATATAATTCTAAATAATGATTTAAAGTAAGTTGTTTACACATAATAACTAAAATATCTCGAAGTCAGTGGGAATGATATTGAGTTTGTGAGCCTTTAGATATAATCCAAGGAATGATAGAAAGTATCATTTTATAAGCGTCGGAATTGAACAAATATTTGATAGAAATATCAAATAGTTTGATTATTCATCAAAATGCAGAGGAAGTGTGCGTTCATAAGAATGAACGTTAAAAGGTACATTGGTACATCTAAACTGTAAGTAAACAACACATTGCTGATTTTAAGGACGTACTTGTATTAAAGTTAGCCTTAGTTGTTTTAATACTCGACATTGGATTTGTAAATGATGTCTTTTATAATGAATATAAAAGATATTGGGAATTCCCAAATCGATATGCAAGGACACCTTATTAAATTGTTTAATACGAAACATGTGAGATGAATTCCTTGTGCATTGGCAACGGGAATTATCATACATGTTATGTTGTCTATGATATCATGATTTGTTTATGTATTTGATACAGAAGCAAATATCAAATCCAAATTGATATAAGTAATGGTAGTTTGGAGTGTTCTCGTGTATTTATAAAATCCTAAAGGATTATTTATAAAAACAACGAACTCCTTATGAAAGAGTGTTCCGACTCAAAATTCATAAATGATATTGAGTATGATCTGTCAATAATAAATTCTTGTTAAGAATCTTTAAGTTGGAAATGTTCCAAATAGGAGAGAGTGTGGCTGATTCATTGACTTGAATAACACCACAATAAAAACAATGTGTATATATATAATAAATGCACAAATTTATAACTGAACCAAGATTGATTCCAAATGTTGAGAATCCCACAACATTGCAATATGATAACAATGTCACTATGTGGTTCATAATAAAACTAAAAGCTCACTGGACGTCGAGAAACATACTCTGAATTATTCCAGACAATAAAGGTAGTTTATCAGCGTCGGAGTCAGTTAATCGACAGAGTAGATGATTAAAACATAATAGTATACTCATTCACTAAGGGACTGACCCAATTGGTTTTAAGGAAACCGAATAGAGAAGTAGGAATAAGATTCCATAATTGACCCTTAGTGCAAGTGAGAGATGGATAGAGTAAGAGGCATGCCCTAGGGGAAATTATGTAATTTGTTATATATATCAAACTTGGTAATCAATCTTGTCCGAAATAAAAGGTGTTTTTATTCCTATTATATACTTGATATAATGTATTATATTAATTAATTAATTTAATTAAAAGTATATTTAATAGAAAATCCATAAATGGTAGATTTTGTGATAGTAGTTACAAAATGTTGTAACCATGATTAATTTATCAAAATGAAAATAAATATAAAATTTTAAATGTTCATAGTCAAGATGCATCGAGATTGAATATCGATGGATTCGCTGAGACTAGAGTACGCAGCGCACTCTAAATGTTGGACAGTGTATCACTCATGGCTGTTGGGGGCACCAAGGGGTTACACACTGATAATTATTGGATAACTATGGAATGACTTACTCAATAGTTTTCTGTTGGTTAATATAAGTAAGGCCAAACAGAAAATATCGATGCGATTGACTTACACAGTTCTCTCGACTTGAGAATACTATGGATTTTCAATATGAAAGCTCCGCTTTGATTATAGTCAAATCATGGCATGGCCTTTCGTCGAGTGACTATAGTTGGGTCGAGTGGAAGTATTGGAAGTGAAGCACTATTCAAGAGAGCATTTGTCTCCTTAGTTATATAGGGTTAGTATCATGGTTAACTCAAGTCAACTCAAAGTTAAAGTCTCTGACCAAAGCATTTTAGTTAATAATAATTGTTATTAGTCAAAGTCTCCTTAGTTATGTGGACTTTGTGTTTGGACTATAAAGTTGAATATGGATGATATTGGAATTTTGACCGTTATCAAATTCTATAAGTCTAAAGTGATACAATTTTGATGAAGATAATTGGTGTAAATAAATGTCACAACCGAGAAATGCTTTAAAGTGAAACTAGATTTTACCGAAACTAAGTAAGCGATAGATTTGGTCAAAATGTCACACCACCTGCTAAGTGATGTGTGTACGTCAACATTCGAATATTAATTATAAATTTTTGAATATGATTTGACAAATAAATATTATTGTATATATTTATAATAGTTATAAATATATCAATCGATATGCGATACCAATAAGCAATTAAATTAGACTTAATTAATAATATTTATTTGGGCTTAAAATGGATTTAAAGCCCATGAAGGGGCAGGAAATTTTGACCGAAGTGAGGGCAATGTGAACCCTAAGATGGTGCAACAAAGGCTTGGAGATGGAGGGCTAAGATGGAAGAGAATTGGTAAGGGGTGATGTGGTGATGTAGGATAATGATCCCAAATATCTCCAACTTTTCCTCATATAAACATCTTTATCCTCAACCTTTAAAGGACTTTTTAGCGCCTCCTCTCTCCATTTTGTTGGATGAATTATTCCTCCTAGTGCTCCAACATAAATCAAATCAAATTGATTCATATCAATAGCAATTCAATGACAAAGGATTTATGATTCAAAGTTTAGCAATTTGACGAATCAGCAAGGTTTTAAGAAGAAAGGAAATCACCATTACAAAGGTGACTTAAGGGCAGTAATATAGGTAAGTATTTAGTTTTATATATGATGCATATTATCTGTATAACTCTATATTGTTCATATGTATGTATGTATGTACAGACACACACACACACACACTTTATTACTGAATTGTTAGTTATGTGAGATTCCTATTAGTATTGTTGTTGTCACATATACTAATTGGTTATGTGTATATTTTTTTTTTCTATAATAGATATGATACACATGGCCGAAATTATTTTATTTCTTTTATTATTATTTTACTAATTTATATACATATATATATTAATATATTAATTGACTTATTTATATGACTAATACTAAACTATATAACTATATCATATAAAAATTAGACTAATATTTTTAAAATGTATGTTTACATCAATTATAATTTTAGCAACTGTAATTAAGTTTTTGGTAATTATTTAATATTTTTAGTATTATTTAATCATTATACGAATTAAAATTTTATATAAAATAAATTATTTTTCAAAAATTAGATGTTAAAATTCTAAAATTAATTTATCATTATAGAAGCTTTTGATCAAAAAATTAGATTTTTTCAATCGTTTTTCACATTTTTAAAAAATCCTATTTTTTAATTCGACCGAAAGTTATTAATAATCAAAAATAATAATTTGACTTAGAACATCTTAATATTTTTGTAAGCTATAAAATATGATTCTAGATTTTTTGGAAATTTAAAATTTGAATTATATATATTATATACTTTTGCATCATTTTTTATTGTTGTTTAACTAATTAATTCATAATATTTATACATTAATATAATAAAATTATAATTAAAATTGTAGCTACTGTATAGTCGATCTTGAGCATTTTAAAAAATGAGATTTTATTTCAATTTTGTAGTATATACATACATACATACATACATACATACATACATACATATATATAAACCATTCTAAATCATACATTTAAATTTTATATATGTATATATATATTCTCTATACATACATATATATATATATATATAAACCATTCTAAATCATACATTTAAATTTTATATATGTATATATATATTCTCTATACATATAAATATGTTACTTTAGTACATATATATCTTTATATATAAAATAAAAATAAAGAATTTGATCTTATATCTTATATATATATTATTTAACACTATAAAATTCGTATAAGTAAATATATAATATTTTCTCATATTATACACACACACTCTTGGTTTTATATATAATAAGCATAGATATATGTATATATTTGGACAACATACAATACATATAAGATGAGCTAGCATGTCTATTGCGATGTAAATCCCAATATCTATATACGAGCATGTTATACCTTTCATGGAATATCATGTTACACATGCATACACATACACATATGTATAGAATACATATATGTATTTATATACAAATTGAAAATAAATTAAATAAATTTCTTTAATAATTTATAAACTTAAATGAAATATATGATTTTGTTTAAATTAAATTTGGAAATGTTCTAAATAAATTAGACTTCATAGGCCCAATAAAGATCCTTTAAGGTAATTTTTTTTTGAAATTCACCCATAACTTCTGTTGCGGGCTGGCCCGATCCCAACAGAATCTGATTAGCTTTTGCAACTATACATATCCAATTAGGTTTGACATCCGTTAGCATTTGCATTCCATGGTATGCTCGGTTAAACAATATATCTCGGGTATAGATTGGTTTTCATCTATACTTGGTCTGGCATTCAGTTAGCTTTTACATTAATATTACCCGATTAGATTTGGCATCCGGTTAGTTTTTACATCAATACATACCCGATTTCGTTTAGCATTCGGTTAGCTTTTGTCTTTGATAGTATGCTCGGCTAACCATTATATCTTGGGTATAGATTGTAACGACCCGATATTTTGGACCATTCGCATCCATTATAAGTGTAAAGGCAGACACTCATGCCGGAGTTGAATTGCTCAAAATACCGCGTTGTTAATTTAAATTTGGCAAAACTGAACATATACAGTAAATAAATAATCACAGAACATAGTCATAGAGTAATAATTGCAGCGGAAATAAAAGAGATAGTAGTTCATGAAGCTACTATATGAATATATAAGATACATCAGAGTTTACAACAGAAGAGTAATACGATACATCAGAGTTCAACCAGATACAACGGAAGAGTAATATGATACATCAGATACAAATCAGAATACATCACTGGAATCATTGAATCCTGAAAGCAGAATAGATGGCTGGATCTTCAAGCAAAGCTCCAACTTCAAAGGTGAGTCTCGAAAACTGGTACACTCAGTCTGACCCGAGCGTAAAGCAAAACACAAAACACTCGAGTCAGGATTAACATTCTTATATCAATAAATCCAACTCAAGTGAAATAGCAATTGAAATACAATTAACTCAAAGGATGTTTGGAATAACCATCCTTTAAGGATCCGTTAAACTATCTACTAGGTAGTAATGTATGCTAAGTAGATAATGTCTATCAGTAATATAAAAGATATCAAAATAGTGTTAAGTCATGGCCCATTCCACCCTTAACACATTTTTATTCCCAAAAGCATATAAAAGACCGTAGTTTCCCCAAAACCGGAAGTCACCAGAGGGCAATCCATATACTCAAGGTACAAATCAAAATCGTAGTGGTCGCGCATAAATGGAATACAAGTATGACAAGGCACATGAGGCAATACCCAAGGTAGTGATACTACCATTCGCCTGATCCGGACTGGTGAGAACGCAACGCCGCAGCGCCCGCAACACCGTGAAACAACACTCCCAAAATCAAGGGTGCACCAATCGACAACAAGTATAAGTAGTTCGAAGGAGTGTGTCCACTTGAGGTAGCTAATCCTCCATTGGCCCGGCACAGCTCCTGTTTTAGTCATTTCCAATTTGACACAAGTGTCAAGGCTATCCATTATCGTTCTCTTTCTTCAGTAAACACGTACATCATTCCAACCACTTCATTCTGGATCATCACTCCGCGTATAGTTATTAAAGTGGTTTCGGTTCAGATAGTGAGTATATCCATTTCCGATCCCGGTCTCTTTAATAACTTTCATAATTATTACACCGATTGGTCGTTTATATATTTCAAAAACCAAATCAATTTCAATTCAATTAGAATTCGTAAATCAACATTTCATTTGTCTTTCAAAACCAATTTCCAATAATTTACGTTTCAAAACATTCAATTTACCATTTCAAGATCTTATAATTCAATTTTAATTTCCTTTAAAACAATTCAAATATTGATTCAAGTTCGTATATAAGATTCATTCCAAAATTATTTAAATTTATTTAATTTAACATTTAAATCAATTTAAATTCGTTTATTAATTTCATTCAATATTCATTAAGTAAATTTGCCATTTAAAATAATTTCTAGTAAATTTCCAATTCATTAAATCCATTATAAAAATTCAACTTCATTATATCAAAACTTACAAATTTGATTAAATTAAATTCATCAAACCAAATTCTTTAAATTCCAAGTCTTACATTAATTTCAATAAATCACATTTTATTTCTTATTAAAGAAATTCAATTTCACTTATTTACTTACTTAAATAAATTTCCAAAAACTTAATTAATAAAGAAACTCAATTTCAATTATTTACGAAGTAAAATTCACTTATTCAAAAGTTCAATTTCACATATTAAAGAATTCAATTCAATTTAATCATTAAATAATTCAATCTTATTTAATTATTAAATAATTCAAAACTTAATTATTAAATAATTTCAAAGTTTAATAATTTCAAACTTAATTATAATTTCAACCTTAATTGTTAAATCATTCCAGAGTTTAATAATTTCAAACTTAATTATAATTTCAAACTTGATTATTAAATTATTTCAAACTTAATTCAATCATTTCTCAAATTAAACAACATTCTTTCATCAATTTCTTTATAAATATTTCATTTCAGATTACTAAATATTCACATTTTAATTTCATTGAAATTCAATTTCCAACTTCGTTTCAAAACCATATTATTATTCAAATAAAATCTTCATTTTATTTTTAAATCAAATTATTGACCAATCGGGTTTTTATTTAATTTCCTATCCTAGGTCAAAGTTCAATTTGGGTATTTATCATTTCAACCCGATTCCAATTCAATTCAAAATCAAAACATTCAAAGGTAACTTGCAGTGTGATAACTGGGATCGTGTCAAAGTAAATAAACAAGCAATAACAACAATCAATAACAATTTCAATAATCAATTCAAATAATCCCGAAATAACCGTATTAATTCGCATTGTTATTTGTACGAATTAATATAATTATTTCTAGAATCTACACTATCATTTCATGTAGATTAAAGATTATTACATTACGGTTTTTCACTTGTCATCTATTTACAATTTCATACATCATCAATTTAACAACATACATTCAGTGGTTCAAAGTGTAATTAAACAAATCCTACGTGTCAATAAATTTAACAGTTAAAGGGGTCATATTATACAAATGTCATTTAATCAAATTTAACACATATATCAAATCTAACTATCCTACGTCAATTTCAATTTCAAATTATTTATCACTTACATCATTAACAATTTAACGTCCAATATAAACATCAAACAATCAATCATTTAACAACCAAACTGGATTATCATTGCATATATAACAGATAATGGTGTCAGATGTCATAGGTTAACTGATATAGGTAATAACAGTGTAAATATCTAACAGCAGCATATTTCAATTGTCATTTCAATTGAAATCAGAGTTAATAAATAAAGAACGTTAATCGTGAGTGAGTGCTCACCTTTCGAGGCTAGAGATGAACAGAAATGGAAGCGAATTGAGGATCCAACACGAATTCCAAACAACGTTAGACGGACACGATTCAGTGGAGCAAACAGGCACGACGGACAAACTGATAAATGGAGAAATCGATGAGAACAAAGCAATAATTGACGTGATAAAATGGAAACAAAAATATACATTAAATTTTTACTCAAAATCAATATAAAATTTGAAACATATATAAAACCGTATGTATTTTAAATCCAATAAATAATTTTTTTTATTGTTATAAAACAATACAACAATTTATTATAATATACGAATAACTTATACTCTTTTGAACAGTTTTATATATTATTAATATTCAGCAAATAAACTAAATTTATGCATAATGGCTATAAGTGCAGACTATAACAGTAAACTAGATTTATATAATTGTCAAATATTTTTCACGTTATAAAATATAGCTTACACTAATGTAACTATAACTATTCGAAAATATAGCTTCTACTAAAATATATTTATAAAACTATTAAATATATAACTTATACTTTATAACTTAACAGGTCAATATAACTTTATACAAACTTATATAATGAACAACAGATAGTACCTATATCAACTAATATAGGTACAGACCTCACATATTAAAATTTTAAACAATAATTAAAATAATATTAAAACAATGCTCATAAAATAACAGAAGAAAACTGCTCGGGCCTACCTATATAGATGTATGAACTTACAATGTTACATAGACTCAAAACATTGCGTAGAACTACCATTTGTATAAAATAAGTATGTACACGTTATGAATCTAAAACAATATATAAAACATACATATGTATATTAGTATTACATACAAAATTTATACCGACCCTGTATTCGAACTAGCAGATTGTACACTACTAATATAAACTTAAAAATCAATATTTAAGACTAGTGTATTATATGTATGCTAAAATACATTCTATTACCTATATACCGATACAACTTATATATATAAATTATATATATATCTTCATATATATTTGAAAAGCAATAATAGAATGTATATATAATACTAGTATAAACTTATGCAAACAAATAACTATATATATATAAACATTTTATATTTTTTTAAATCAATACTTTAAAACCAATATGTATAGCTAAAAAAATATAAACTGTACATAAACTTCCATAATAACCATTCTATAGTTTATATATACCTTTCACATAAGCTACTGTATCAATATATTGTTATATAACTAACAACAGCAGAAACCTTCAACAGAACATATATAACTTGATATAGGAAGCAACTAATACTATATATATGTGTATGCCTAAGTTATAACAACTATTATATACAAACAATATAAACAGAACCTGTAAATAGGCAAATATGCCGGAAGGAGAGAGATAGGTGGAAGTGGTGGCCGAAAGTGGTTCGGGAATGAACGGTGCAGAGGCGGAGCTTGGCGTTTGTGGGTGGAGTGTGGTGGTGGGAGGCCGGTCTCGGTGAAGATGAAGGGATCTTGGCATGGTCTCTAGTGGTCAATAGGTGAGGTTGCAGTGGCGGCCTAGCTGTGGAAGCGAGGAGGGGGACGCGACATGTGGAAGGTCCGGGTTCTGGTGAGGCTGGAAGTTGATGATCGGTGCAGGCGGGGTTGACGGGCATTTGATGGATTCGTTCTCAGGTTGGAGGCGTTCGGTGTTGCTCGCAGGAGTGATGGGTGGAAGCTTGCGTGGGGCTCGGTGGAGATGAGGTGAGGGTGGTGGAACGTATGCTGCAAGTGGCTACAGGAGAAATAAGACTTGTTTGCTTTTTTTTTTCTCTAGAAATGAATGAAAGGGTGCCAGAGGAGGAGATAAGATGAAGACGAACTGTAAATTTTAAATCAAAACAGTAGATAAAATATGAAAACGTAGGAAACAAAGAGTCACGACTTGAATTTAGTGAAAATTAATTGTTAGTGGCTGACAGATTTATCACGAAGAACGTAGGGACGTAGGAAAACAAAAGGGTTTAGAACGAGTAACGACACGGCTAACTGTTTCGTAGCTTTCGCCTTGTACCGATCTTCGAAACACACCGACGAATATACTACAGAGATCAGCACGACGAGACGATCAAAATGGTATATTGATATCAGTGGTATGATTGAATTATAAAAATTCGAATTTTTCTACTAGCGGAAAATGCAAGAAAAACGCTGAAAAATAAGATCGACGGAGCCAAAGATGTCCGAATTTGGAAAAACGACAAACTGACATCTTGCTCAGAAGGTGTTTTGGAATTTTTCTATGTAAAAATATTTAGGTTTCGAAAACATTTTATTTTCATCGCTTTTTAACTGATTAAATTGAAGTAAATTTACGCGCGAAATAAACTTTCATATCTTCGGACATAAATTTACCAGTTGCTATGTTTAACTAAACGCATTCCAAATATCAAATTTATATTTCAAAATTTTATCGTTTAAAATTTCACAAAATTTCAACTAATTACGTTATTAAAATAGTTGAAATTTACGGGTCGTTACACTCTCCCCCACTCAAAGCTTTTCGTCCCCGAAAAGGAACGAGGTAGGAGAATAGAAACAACTAGAAAGAAAAATAGATTTGAAATACAAAATAACAAATAATTTAAACCATATAAATTCAAATTTAAATTAATTGATATTCAATAATTGATTTAATCCATTTGATTTCACTTAAGTTAAATCAAACTCAACTATTTCTAAATTCATTATCTTATTATCCCATTTTCTTCAATTTACAATTTTTAAAACCATAAATTTGAATAGTCTTTTATTATAATCATATTTTCTTCAACAAATTTTAAATTCTTTTTTATTCCAAATTACTGTTAAATTTATTCTACTTAATATATCTACTCACATATATTTAACTCATATAAATTAATCTAAAACATAAAAGTTTCGATTTAAATTAATTTCCATCGATTAATTTCTTTTAATTTCAAGGTATTTTCATAAGTTGATCAAATTTCTCTTCATTAATTCTTTCAAAACAAATTTATTAATTCTTTCAAACAAATTTATTTCATTATTAACTGAGTTTTACTTATTATCCTATCTAACTCTATTAACATCTTTATAATCAAAATTTAGTGTATAACATTTATTATAAACACTCAAATTTTATTTATAAATTCAATTTATATTATATATCATCCAATTACATATTCAACTTCTGAATGATTTAGGTAAGTTGTATTAGAATGCAGTTGAACAATATACAAATAAAAATTTCCCAATTCAATTATTCAAGTTTAAATATTTATTCCAAATTTTGGTTTTATTTATAATTAAAATCATCCTTTAACAAAATTTAAGAATTAGTTTTCCGATTAACTTTAAACAACTTAGAGATATATATAATATATTTATATCAAATCAAATTAAATTTTAAAATAAGATACCTATATATATGTAAATCAAAATATACTGAAAAAAAATTCAAATCAAAATATTTTTCAAAACAAAACCGTAGCAAAGCTACAGAATAGTATCTCCACTTCGAAACTCGAAAATGAATGTCGATGATGCGGCCGCCATCACCGAAATTATTTTCCAATGACAAAGAGAAGAGCACTGATTTCAACATTTTTAAATTCTTTGAAAACGATTTCTATTTGAAAATATTTTAAATACTATACACTTTAAAACTTAAAAAAACCAAATTGAAATCACCCAAAAATTTAAATTCTCAATTTTTTGATTTAAATTCGTTACAATTTTCAAATAACTTATAAACCATGTTTTTATTTCAATTATTTATATATGAGACAAAAGCCAATGGTTTAGGTGACATATTTAAAATCCAATATTATTTATTAACAAACAATTCAATTAACTATCAAAATTCAGAAAAGCATACTTATATATATAATATAATTATTCAAAATTTATTTCATTTACCAAACTTAAAAATAATATTGTGTCAGTTTGCTCTGTTCAAGCGTTTTGGAAATCCTATCGATAGCGTTGATAAGACGAATCGATCGGAAACCCAAATCAACATCAACAACTCAAACAACACAATATATAAAACATTTTAGTATTAATTTACAAATACACTTCCTCTCTTGATGATACAAGAATGGATTTCAAAGCAAGAATAGAGATTCAAATTTTATGGAAATCAAATCAAAGAGAATTTTGATTCGATAATAAGTTCGAAACAGAGAATAAGATAATTCAATTACCACAATAGGAAGATGAATGAGTTTATTTAATTCACGGGCAACCTTAACCGGGTCGACTGGGACTTCAAGAATAAGATCGATGCAGAATTTCAAGGCAAATCTACATTCGATCTCACGAAATAGAATTCAGGTATAGCAGGACATAGATTTCATTGTAAACCGAGGATACAGAAATCTCCGGTAAATCGATGCTATTGTGAAGGAGTTTTCACTCCTTTTATAAATAATTCGAAGATTGGCGAGACCGCCGATTCATCGTAAAGATCATTCGAAGTGGAGTTATGAGATACTCTGGAATTAAAAGAAGACGAATAGTGAGGGACACAAATGAAATTTGGAATCGTAGGGAACATTCCAAAATTCAAAGGAATCGAGTCAAAAGGAAGAGATTGAAACTCGAATGAGAGTGATTCTGTAAATACATTTACCCTATATGTTAAGTTTTGCCTAGAGCTACCAAAGCTCTGATACCAACTGTAACGACCCGATATTTTGGACCATTCGCATCCATTATAAGTGTATAGGCAGACACTCATGCCGGAGTTGAATTGCTTAAAATACCGTGTTGTTAATTTAAATTTGGCAAAACTGAACATATACAGTAAATAAATAATCACATAACACAGTCACAGAGTAATAATTGCAGCGGAAATAAAAGAGATAGTAGTTCATGAAGCTACTATATGAATATATAAGATACATCAAAGTTTACAACAGAAGAGTAATACGATACATCAGAGTTCAACCAGATACAACGGAAGAGTAATATGATACATCAGATACAAATCAGAATACATCACTGGAATCATCGAATCCTGAAAGCAGAATAGATGGCTGGATCTTCAAGCAAAGCTCCAACTTCAAAGGTGAGTCTCGAAAACTGGTACACTCAGTCTGACCCGAGCGTAAAGCAAAACACAAAACACTCGAGTCAGGATTAACATTCTTATATCAATAAATCCAACTTAAGTGAAATAGCAATTGAAATACAATTAACTCAAAGGATGTTTGGAATAACCATCCTTTAAGGATCCGTTAAACTATCTACTAGGTAGTAATGTACGCTAAGTAGATAATGTCTATCAGTAATATAAAAGATATCAAAATAGTGTTAAGTCATGGCCCATTCCACCCTTAACACATTTTTATTCCCAAAAGCATATACAAGACCGTAGTTTCCCCAAAACCGGAAGTTACCAGAGGGCAATCCATATACTCAAGGTACAAATCAAAATCGTAGTGGTCGCGCATAAATGGAATACAAGTATGACAAGGCACATGAGGCAATACCCAAGGTAGTGATACTACCGTTCGCCTGATCCGGACTGGTGAGAACGCAACGCCGCAGCGCCCGCAACACCGTGAAACAACACTGCCAAAACCAAGGGTGCACCAATCGACAACAAGTATAAGTAGTTCGAAGGAGTGTGTCCACTTGAGGTAGCTAATCCTCCATTGGCCCGGCACAGCTCCTGTTTTAGTCATTTCCAATTTGACACAAGTGTCAAGGCTATCCATTATCGTTCTCTTTCTTCAGTCAACACGTACATCATTCCAACCACTTCATTCTGGATCATCACTCCGCGTATAGTTATTAAAGTGGTTTCGGTTCAGATAGAGAGTATATCCATTACCGATCCCGGTCTCTTTAATAACTTTTGTAATTATTACACCGATTGGTCGTTTATATATTTCAAAAACCAAATCAATTTCAATTCAATTAGAATTCGTAAATCAACATTTCATTTGTCTTTCAAAACCAATTTCCAATAATTTACGTTTCAAAACATTCAATTTACCATTTCAAGATCTTATAATTCAATTTCAATTTCCTTTAAAACAATTCAAATATTGATTGAAGTTCGTATATAAGATTCATTCCAAAATTATTTAAATTTATTTAATTTAACATTTAAATCAATTTAAATTCGTTTATTAATTTCATTCAATATTCATTAAGTAAATTTGCCATTCAGAATAATTTCTAGTAAATTTCCAATTCATTAAATCCATTATAAAAATTCAACTTCATTATATCAAAACTTACAAATTTGATTAAATTAAATTCATCAAACCAAATTCTTTAAATTCCAAGTCTTACATTAATTTCAATAAATCACATTTTATTTCTTATTAAAGAAATTCAATTTCACTTATTTACTTACTTAAATAAATTTCCAAAAACTTAATTAATAAAGAAACTCAATTTCAATTATTTACAAAGTAAAATTCACTTATTCAAAAGTTCAATTTCACATATTAAAGAATTCAATTCAATTTAATCATTAAATAATTCAATCTTATTTAATTATTAAATAATTCAAAACTTAATTATTAAATAATTTCAAAGTTTAATAATTTCAAACTTAATTATAATTTCAACCTTAATTGTTAAATCATTCCAGAGTTTAATAATTTCAAACTTAATTATAATTTCAAACTTGATTATTAAATTATTTCAAACTTAATTCAATCATTTCTCAAATTAAACAACATTCTTTCATCAATTTCTTTATAAATATTTCATTTCAGATTACTAAATATTCACATTTTAATTTCATTGAAATTCAATTTCCAACTTCGTTTCAAAACCATATTATTATTCAAATAAAATCTTCATTTTATTTTTAAATCAAATTATTGACCAATCGGGTTTTTATTTAATTTCCTATCCTAGGTCAAAGTTCAATTTGGGTATTTATCATTTCAACCCGATTCCAATTCAATTCAAAATCAAAACATTCAAAGGGAACTTGCAGTGTGATAACTGGGATGGTGTCAAAGTAAATAAACAAGCAATAACAACAATCAATAACAATTCAATAATCAATTCAAATAATCCCGAAATAACCGTATTAATTCGCATTGTTAGTTGTACAAATTAATATAATTATTTCTAGAATCTACACTATCATTTCATGTAGATTAAAGATTATTACATTACGGTTTTTCACTTGTCATCTATTTACAATTTCATACATCATCAATTTAACAACATACATTCAGTGGTTCAAAGTGTAATTAAACAAATCCTACGTGTCAATAAATTTAATAGTTAAAGGGGTCATATTATACAAATGTCATTTAATCAAATTTAACACATATATCAAATCTAACTATCCTACATCAATTTCAATTTCAAATTATTTATCACTTACATCATTAACAATTTAACGTCGAATATAAACATCAAACAATCAATCATTTAACAACCAAACTGGATTATCATTGCATATATAACAGATAATGGTGTCAGATGTCATAGGTTAACTGATATAGGTAATAACAGTGTAAATATCTAACAGCAGCATATTTCAATTGTCATTTCAATTGAAATCAGATTTAATAAATAAAGAACGTTAATCGTGAGTGAGTGCTCACCTTTTGTGACGACCGCCCATGACCCCTGTACAGAATCTTGAGATATAGCGCTGTAAAGTGTGCCAGGCGACCATGGACGATTGTCAAGGTAAGATTTAAAACAAAAGAGTCTATCGTATTACTCACAGCGCATGGA
Source organism: Allium fistulosum (assembly GCA_030737815.1). Lineage (NCBI taxonomy): Eukaryota > Viridiplantae > Streptophyta > Magnoliopsida > Asparagales > Amaryllidaceae > Allium > Allium fistulosum. The sequence continues at coordinate 815,607,435 of CM060904.1, forward strand.
CAAAATACAATAGAACATATGTATAGTGAAGCTTTACAGAACAAAATGACATCATATAAAACTCCATAATAGTTGAATACAAGCATCCACATAGTCAATACATCAAGCCTCACTACATATCGCTCAGAGAATACAAAACAGCGGAATATCCAGTACATATAATAAGAAGATAATATGCAACCCTCCAGCTCGTCTTCGATATCAGCATCGTGAGAGGAGAACAGCACCTGTCACCTGCTACCTAGTCTGCCCGTCCCAAAATGGACGAACAGCCCAAGGCAATAAGAATTAAAACATAAAGCCTTGAGTCAGACAACAGTCTTAGTGAGCAGTAAATTAACTAACAACATACCAAAAGAGCATAAAGGAAAAAGGAATAGGAATACAACCCTCCCACTCCAACCTCATTCTACAGTGATAGCCCCCAGACACACACTAAGCAGAAGCAAACATAGCAGAGCATACAATTTAAAGTAAAGCTACTATCACTCGAGTCAAGGGCGATGTTTTCCAAGTACCAAGGCCTAAATCAGATAAGCACCCAGAAAATACCGCTCTTGAGTCCGAATGACGATACAACCAAACATCCATGACTCTGGCTATCACTGTTATCATTGCTTCAATATCACCGTTAATTGAATGACCGGCACATTCTTTCAGCCGTCCGTCAAGGGCTAATGAAAACCCCGGTTCTAGACATAACTCCCGCACGTCGTCGCAGCCCGTGCCTAGGACTATCGAATCTGCCCAGAGTACTCGACCATCAACAGTTGGCCGTTGGGACTATCGAATCTGCCCAAACGTACCCTTGCTTAGAGCATGCTAGAACCTTCAACAACGATGTTATCCAAGCCTCCTAGTCATCCTCCTCGACGACTATTCTCATATCCATTCATTATCTTCAACTCGAATCATATCACCGAGTTATCAACATGCTTGGAATGATCCCGTCTGGATTAGACCAAGTCTTCATCATATGATTGCTTCGCTTCATTACATCCTCGCAAAGCCTCATCTCATCATCACATCATCAAATCTATGCATAAGAGCTTCATCATCCCGCTACATATGCCACGAGCAGCTTTTCCAATTCAAGAGCCTTTCCCTTAGCTTTTGAATCATCTTCGATCTAATCTAATCATCAATCATCTAGTTCATAACAATCAATCAAATCAAACATCAATCCAAGCAATCAAGCATTCAAATATGATCTAAGTAGACAATTATAACAATAATGGCATTTTCGTAATTAAAGAGTTGAAAGTCCAATAAGCATGAAAACATGGATTATATCTCTACAACTTGATGAATGAACTTGCATAGGTTAACATATGATAAAATGGATGCAACATCATCATGAACAATGGATCTACAAGGATCTACACATAGGATGAAGAAAATGCATGGAAATCACTAATTTAACACCAAATTGAGCCAACAATCCGATCTACTCCTTTGGATCCGTGTGAGAGATAATCACCACTCACCAAATCACCTAAACAATCCAAAAGATATCAACTTCAGATCTGGACAGCGAAGAACTAAGCTAGATCCGACAAGATCTCACTTCAAACGATGAAATCTCTCTTGAAAAGATGAAGATCTTCAATCCAAGCTCTTGAATCTTCAATCTTGATCTTCGATTTGGATGGAAGGAAGCACTAGATTAGGGTGGAGAAAAGAAGTGAAGAAGTGTAGAAGTCGAGCTCTCAAAATGGCAGCACTTCGTCGCTTCAAAATCCGGATCCCAAAAAGTGAGAACAACTCCTCCTATTTATAGCTGAAATCTGTCCTTAAGTCGAAATCTGGCTATCTCCCTAAGTCGTTTCCGACCTAAGACTCTCCGACCTAAGCTTCTCCGACCTAACGACTTAGCCAGACCCAGCGACTCATCGCACGCGCGACCTAACCTCTTACGCGCTTAGCGACCTAACAGGCCTCCCCATCTTACGACCTAACACTTAACTCCTAGGTCGCTTTCGTCTTAAAGCATAGGCTACGACCTAACACTTAAACTATCTAAGCGACTTAACAACCTACGACTCAGTTGGGTTGCGACCTAACAACTTAGGCTCCTACGCGACCTAACACACACGCGACCTAACCATCTTAGGTCGTTTACGACCTAACTCAACACAGATCTAACGACCTAACTACGCTAACACTTAGGTCGGTCAATCCCATAGGTCGCTAACTCGAACTGCCGACCTAACACTTAGGTCGCTCACACATTTTCTTAGGTCGCCAGAACCTCTTAAGTCGGTCACGACTTAACCCCTTAGGTCGCCTACGACCTAACCAAAGCCAACAACTAGTCTTCCTTAAGTCGGTCAGTCTTTAGGTCGTTAACTCGCCCTGCCGACCTAATTACTTAACTAAATCCTAGGTTGCACAATTCTATAGGTCGCTCCAACTAACCCACGACCTAACACTAACTCGCCGAAGTCCTTAACTCGGTCACGACTTAGCTCTTAGGTCGTCCACGACCTAGGACTTAGACAAATTTCCACAAAAATCTGAAATGACTTAAAAATGCAAAAATTCCAGATTTTGACGAACTTGTCGATCCGTAAAAATACGGGTCGTTACATTCTCTCCCCCTTAGGAATTTCGCCCCCGAAATTCCAAGCAATCAAAACTATTCTGTACGCCTACCATCCATAGCAATCAACAAACCATGCATCCAATTCTAACTTAGCGTACAGAATTCTAAAATTAGAACAAGTTACAATATCGTGAGATGACACGACACCTTAGGGCCATACCTTGAAGAGTTCAGGATGAGCTGCTTTCATCCTCTCTTCCACCTCCCACGTACAGTCGTTATCATCTTCACTCCATTGTATCTTGAGCAACTTAACTACCTTCCTCCTAAGCTGTTTCGTGTCGGTTTCAACAACACGAAGCGGCTTACGAGGTCTTCTATCAACTGGATCAACTTCTAAGTCTTCACAGCTATCAGCAGAAACCACTGTTCTCGAGTCGTGCACATACTTCCGTAGATATGATACATGAAAAACATTGTGCACACTCGACATCTTCTCTGGTAACTCCAATCTGTAAGCGAGCTTTCCAATTCGCTCGATAATCGGGAATGGTCCAACAAATCTCGGAGTCAATTTTCCTTTCTTCCCGAATCGGATAACATTCTTCAGTGGAGAAATCTTCACAAAAACCATATCTCCTACGTCGAATTCCAAATCCTTTCGACGCTTATCAGCATAACTCTTCTGACGGTCTTGGGCTGCCTTCATTCGTTGCCGAATGATCTCTATGCAATCCGAAGTCTGTCGAATCATCTCTGGCCCAAGTATCAGCTTTTCTCCAGTTTCCAACCAACATGTCGGAGAGTTACACGGTCTTCCATACAATGCCTCATACGGTGCCATACCAATGCTTGACTGGTAACTGTTGTTGTACGCAAACTCCACCAAATGAAGGTGATCTTCCCATGATCCTCCGAAGTCCAAAACACATGCTCTAAGAAGATCTTCCAAAACTCGGTTGACTCTCTCGGTCTGACCATCTGTCTGAGGGTGATAAGCTGTACTCAAACACAACTCGGTTCCCAAAACTTCCTGGAAGCTCTTCCAAAATCCACTAGTGAACAATGGATCTCGATCGCTCACTATACTCTTCGGAATACCATGGAATCGAACTATCCACTTCACATACAACTCAGCCAACTTTGATGCAGTCCTAGTCGATCGAACAGGAATGAATCGTGCACTCTTAGTCAGACGATCCACAATGACCCAAATCCCTTCATTCCCCGTTCTGGTTCTAGGCAATCCATCAATAAAATCCATCGACACTTGTTCCCACTTCCATGTAGGAACTTCTAAGGGTTGAAGCAATCCACTTGGCTTCTTCTGTTCAGCCTTTACCAACTGACAGTTCATACACTTGGAAATGAAATCTCCAACATCCTTCTTCATGCCTTCCCAGTAGTAGGTTCTCTTCATATCCCGATACATCTTATTCCCACCTGGATGAATTGTCAACTTCGAGTGATGACTTTCCTTCAGAACTTCAGTCCTCAACTCATCTATATCGGGAACCACTAGTCGTCCTTGCTTTCGAAGCCAACCTTCTCTATCGACCTCGAATCCTTTATCCTTTTCTGGCTCCAATCCAGATTCCAATTCACGGATAATCTTGACAAGCTTATCATCTCGCTTTTGACTCTCGCCAATCCTTTCCACAAGAGTCGGTCTTATCGATAAGTTTGCCAACATTTCAGGTTCCAATTCGCATCTAGGCCTGAAGTCAAATCCAGCTAAATACTCGAGATTCTTCCATTCAGAAAACATGGCTCCCAATCCTGCATGTCTTCGACTTAACGCATCTGCTACTGCGTTACCTTTTCCCGGAGTATAAGCTATACCAAAATCATACGATGCCAAAAACTCTAACCAACGTTGCTGCCGAAGATTCAAATCCTTCTGGGAGAAAAGATACTTCAACGACTTATGATCCGTAAACAACTCGAATCGAACTCCCAACAGATAATGTCTCCACATCTTCAGAGCAAATACAATCGCCGCCAATTCCAAATCATGAGTTGGGTAATTCCTTTCATGCGGCTTCAGTTGTCGACTGGCATACGCAACAACTTTATCCTTTTGCATCAGCACTGCTCCAAGTCCAGTACCACATGCATCGGTGTAAACCACCATCTCATCATTCCCACTTGGAATAGTCAAAACAGGAGCACTCGTCAATCTCTCCTTCAGGATTCCGAAAGCTTGCTCACACCTAGCATCCCAACTGAACACTTTGTTCTTCTTCGTCAATCCTGTTAATGGTGCAGCTACCTTGGAGAAGTCTTTGATAAACCGTCGATAATATCCTGCTAATCCAAGAAAACTCCTCACATCTGACGCATTCTTAGGTCTAACCCAATCCTGGATTGCTGCCACTTTAGCGGGATCAACCGCTATTCCATTTCCAGAAATCACATGGCCTAAGAACCTCACTTCACTCTTCCAGAAGTGACACTTCGAAAACTTAGCCTTCAGCTGATGTTTCCGTAAGATCTCCAAAACAATACGCAAGTGCGTCTTGTGCTCTTCTTCCGTTCTGGAATAAATCAGAATATCATCCACGAACACAAGTACGAACTTGTTCAACTGATCTCTGAACACTCTATTCATAAGATCCACAAAATATGCTGGCGCGTTAGTCAATCCAAATGGCATTACCAGCCACTCAAAGAAACCGGATGGTGTCCTAAAAGCAGTCTTCGGCACACTATCCTTAGCCACTCTCAACTGGTGAAATCCCGTTGCCAAATCCATCTGAGAAAACACCTTAGCTTCGTGAAGCTGATCAAACAAGTCATCTATTCTCGGCAATGGATACTTGTTCTTCTTAGTCACCTTATTCAGCTCACGATAATCGACGCACAATCTCAACGACCCATCTGCCTTGGTTGCAAATACAACTGGTGCACCCCACTCGGACACACTACGCCGAATGAATCCTTTCTGCAAAAGATCATCAACTTGCACCCTCAACTCTTGCTGTTCCCTAGGCGCCATCCGCCTAAGAGGCATCACAACAGGTCTGGCTCCTTCAACTAGATCTATTCGAAACTCGATCTCTCTATGCGGCGGCAACCCTTTGACTTCGTCAAAGACATCCTCGAATCCATTAGCGATCGGCACTGATGACAGTCCATCCCGTGGAACAACTAGCGAATACATGAAGCTCATGAAGACGCCTTCTTCATGCTTACATCGTATCACAATCTTTCGCCCTTCCACATTCTCGACTGTCACTTCCAACCTTTCGCAATCAACCTTAGCCGCATACTTCCTAAGCCAGTCCATACCCAAAATAATTCCGAACCCCGCAAAGTTCAGAACAAAGCAATCACAAACAAAAGAGCAACCATGACTCGACACAACTAGACCACGGCATAACATACACAAACAAGACGAACCCCCAACTGGATTAGTCACAACCAATGGCCTATCAACAATATCCGGCTTCAAACCTAACCGGCCTACTAGTTCATTACAAACAAATGAATGCGACGCTCCAGTATCAAACAAAACTCTAACTGGAACACCACATAGGAAAAGAGTACCTTGAACAACCACACTCTTTCCCTTTTCTTCAGCAGTAGGAGCTTTCGAAGACGACGGAACAGCTCCCAAAGCATAGGCTTGCACAATCTGCCTGTCCTTCCTTGGTTCTGGACAATTCTTCCTGAAATGCCCCGGCTTGTCACAGTTGTGACACTTCATCGGTGCCTTCGGATTCTTACAATCCTTAGAGAAATGGCCCTTCTGCTGACAATTGTAGCAAGTTACCTCGCCTTTCGGCTTCTTCTGGCCATCCTTACCCTTCTGCTGCTGCTGCTTCCTCTTCTGGTTTCCACCCTGCTGTGGTTTAGATTCTCCCTTGGTAACAGCAACAACAGGTCCTTCCTTAGGAAACAGACTCTCATGCCTAAGAGCTTTCTCCACAAGCTTCTCAAATGAATCGTCCAAATGATCCACCAACTGTCTCCCAAGATAACTATCCAAGCCGGTCACAAACTTCTCATTCTTCTGATAAGCAGATTCAATATACGACCGGGCATACTTGGACAAAGCTTCGAACTCAGAAACATACTCAAGAACAGATCTTCCACCCTGCTTGAGCTCTACAAACTTCTTGAACAGAACAGACTTCTGAGATGTAGAAATGAACTTAGCTTCAAATCTAGCTTGGAATTGCTCCCAAGTAATCTCTTCCTCCGCAGTATCGATGGTAATAGAATTCCACCAATCAGAGGCTCTCCCTTGAAGCTGCCTTGATGCCAACTTCCTCTTAGTTGCATCATCAATTCCCAAATCACCAAAGATCCTTCTACAAGCATCTATCCACCTCTGGACCTCAATGGTAGATTCTGTTCCCAAGAAAACCTTCCCTCCAAGAGCAGTATAATCCTTGCACAGCTTAGCAAAATCCACTGGTTTCGGAGTTTGGACTTGAACTCCAACATCAACTGCCGCTCCCGGAACTGGTATCCTTCTCATGATCGAAGTCATCATAGCTTCGAACATGGCTGCATAATCAGCAGTCTCTTCAGTAGCACGACCTCCCCTAGCAGCTGGTCTCCCTCTTCGACTCATTCTCAATATCTATAAAAAGGAATGATTAGAACATCTAGAGAATCAACTGCATAAAGGACTCAAATTCTACTAAGCCACTATATTATATATAGTAATCATCCATCAAAATACAATTACGTCTCTCATACGTAGTTACGACAGCGAGCGTTGGGTAAAATCGATTAACCAATGCTCTGATACCAAATGTGACGACCGCCCATGACCCCTGTACAGAATCTTGAGATATAGCGCTGTAAAGTGTGCCAGGCGACCATGGACGATTGTCAAGGTAAGATTTAAAACAAAAGAGTCTATCGTATTACTCACAGCGCATGGACAAAATACAATAGAACATATGTATAGTGAAGCTTTACAGAACAAAATGACATCATATAAAACTCCATAATAGTTGAATACAAGCATCCACATAGTCAATACATCAAGCCTCACTACATATCGCTCAGAGAATACAAAACAGCGGAATATCCAGTACATATAATAAGAAGATAATATGCAACCCTCCAGCTCGTCTTCGATATCAGCATCGTGAGAGGAGAACAGCACCTGTCACCTGCTACCTAGTCTGCCCGTCCCAAAATGGACGAACAGCCCAAGGCAATAAGAATTAAAACATAAAGCCTTGAGTCAGACAACAGTCTTAGTGAGCAGTAAATTAACTAACAACATACCAAAAGAGCATAAAGGAAAAAGGAATAGGAATACAACCCTCCCACTCCAACCTCATTCTACAGTGATAGCCCCCAGACACACACTAAGCAGAAGCAAACATAGCAGAGCATACAATTTAAAGTAAAGCTACTATCACTCGAGTCAAGGGCGATGTTTTCCAAGTACCAAGGCCTAAATCAGATAAGCACCCAGAAAATACCGCTCTTGAGTCCGAATGACGATACAACCAAACATCCATGACTCTGGCTATCACTGTTATCATTGCTTCAATATCACCGTTAATTGAATGACCGGCACATTCTTTCAGCCGTCCGTCAAGGGCTAATGAAAACCCCGGTTCTAGACATAACTCCCGCACGTCGTCGCAGCCCGTGCCTAGGACTATCGAATCTGCCCAGAGTACTCGACCATCAACAGTTGGCCGTTGGGACTATCGAATCTGCCCAAACGTACCCTTGCTTAGAGCATGCTAGAACCTTCAACAACGATGTTATCCAAGCCTCCTAGTCATCCTCCTCGACGACTATTCTCATATCCATTCATTATCTTCAACTCGAATCATATCACCGAGTTATCAACATGCTTGGAATGATCCCGTCTGGATTAGACCAAGTCTTCATCATATGATTGCTTCGCTTCATTACATCCTCGCAAAGCCTCATCTCATCATCACATCATCAAATCTATGCATAAGAGCTTCATCATCCCGCTACATATGCCACGAGCAGCTTTTCCAATTCAAGAGCCTTTCCCTTAGCTTTTGAATCATCTTCGATCTAATCTAATCATCAATCATCTAGTTCATAACAATCAATCAAATCAAACATCAATCCAAGCAATCAAGCATTCAAATATGATCTAAGTAGACAATTATAACAATAATGGCATTTTCGTAATTAAAGAGTTGAAAGTCCAATAAGCATGAAAACATGGATTATATCTCTACAACTTGATGAATGAACTTGCATAGGTTAACATATGATAAAATGGATGCAACATCATCATGAACAATGGATCTACAAGGATCTACACATAGGATGAAGAAAATGCATGGAAATCACTAATTTAACACCAAATTGAGCCAACAATCCGATCTACTCCTTTGGATCCGTGTGAGAGATAATCACCACTCACCAAATCACCTAAACAATCCAAAAGATATCAACTTCAGATCTGGACAGCGAAGAACTAAGCTAGATCCGACAAGATCTCACTTCAAACGATGAAATCTCTCTTGAAAAGATGAAGATCTTCAATCCAAGCTCTTGAATCTTCAATCTTGATCTTCGATTTGGATGGAAGGAAGCACTAGATTAGGGTGGAGAAAAGAAGTGAAGAAGTGTAGAAGTCGAGCTCTCAAAATGGCAGCACTTCGTCGCTTCAAAATCCGGATCCCAAAAAGTGAGAACAACTCCTCCTATTTATAGCTGAAATCTGTCCTTAAGTCGAAATCTGGCTATCTCCCTAAGTCGTTTCCGACCTAAGACTCTCCGACCTAAGCTTCTCCGACCTAACGACTTAGCCAGACCCAGCGACTCATCGCACGCGCGACCTAACCTCTTACGCGCTTAGCGACCTAACAGGCCTCCCCATCTTACGACCTAACACTTAACTCCTAGGTCGCTTTCGTCTTAAAGCATAGGCTACGACCTAACACTTAAACTATCTAAGCGACTTAACAACCTACGACTCAGTTGGGTTGCGACCTAACAACTTAGGCTCCTACGCGACCTAACACACACGCGACCTAACCATCTTAGGTCGTTTACGACCTAACTCAACACAGATCTAACGACCTAACTACGCTAACACTTAGGTCGGTCAATCCCATAGGTCGCTAACTCGAACTGCCGACCTAACACTTAGGTCGCTCACACATTTTCTTAGGTCGCCAGAACCTCTTAAGTCGGTCACGACTTAACCCCTTAGGTCGCCTACGACCTAACCAAAGCCAACAACTAGTCTTCCTTAAGTCGGTCAGTCTTTAGGTCGTTAACTCGCCCTGCCGACCTAATTACTTAACTAAATCCTAGGTTGCACAATTCTATAGGTCGCTCCAACTAACCCACGACCTAACACTAACTCGCCGAAGTCCTTAACTCGGTCACGACTTAGCTCTTAGGTCGTCCACGACCTAGGACTTAGACAAATTTCCACAAAAATCTGAAATGACTTAAAAATGCAAAAATTCCAGATTTTGACGAACTTGTCGATCCGTAAAAATACGGGTCGTTACACCTTTCGAGGCTAGAGATGAACAGAAATGGAAGCGAATTGAGGATCCAACACGAATTCCAAACAACGTTAGACGGACACGATTCAGTGGAGCAAACAGGCACGACGGACAAACTGATAAATGGAGAAATCGATGAGAACAAAGCAATAATTGACGTGATAAAATGGAAACAAAAATATACATTAAATTTTTACTCAAAATCAATATAAAATTTGAAACATATATAAAACCGTATGTATTTTAAATCCAATAAATAATTTTTTTTATTGTTATAAAACAATACAACAATTTATTATAATATACGAATAACTTATACTCTTTTGAACAGTTTTATATATTATTAATATTCAGCAAATAAACTAAATTTATGCATAATGGCTATAAGTGCAGACTATAACAGTAAACTAGATTTATATAATTGTCAAATATTTTTCACGTTATAAAATATAGCTTACACTAATGTAACTATAACTATTCGAAAATATAGCTTCTACTAAAATATATTTATAAAACTATTAAATATATAACTTATACTTTATAACTTAACAGGTCAATATAACTTTATACAAACTTATATAATGAACAACAGATAGTACCTCTATCAACTAATATAGGTACAGACCTCACATATTAAAATTTTAAACAATAATTAAAATAATATTAAAACAATGCTCATAAAATAACAGAAGAAAACTGCTCGGGCCAACCTATATAGATGTATGAACTTACACTGTTACATAGACTCAAAACATTGCGTAGAACTACCATTTGTATAAAATAAGTATGTACACGTTATGAATCTAAAACAATATATAAAACATACATATGTATATTAGTATTACATACAAAATTTATACCGACCCTGTATTCGAACTAGCAGATTGTACACTACTAATATAAACTTAAAAATCAATATTTAAGACTAGTGTATTATATGTATGCTAAAATACATTCTATTACCTATATACCGATACAACTTATATATATAAATTATATATATATCTTCATATATATTTGAAAAGCAATAACAGAATGTATATATAATACTAGTATAAACTTATGCAAACAAATAACTATATATATAAACATTTTATATTTTTTTAAATCAATACTTTAAAACCAATATGTATAGCTAAAAAAATATAAACTGTACATAAACTTCCATAATAACCATTCTATAGTTTATATATACCTTTCACATAAGCTACTGTATCAATATATTGTTATATAACTAACAACAGCAGAAACCTTCAACAGAACATATATAACTTGATATAGGAAGCAACTAATACTATATATATGTGTATGCCTAAGTTATAACAACTATTATATACAAACAATATAAACAGAACCTGTAAATAGGCAAAGATGCAGGAAGGAGAGAGATAGGTGGAAGTGGTGGCCGAAAGTGGTTCGGGAATGAACGGGGCAGAGGCGGAGCTTGGCGTTTGTGGGTGGAGTGTGGTGGTGGGAGGCCGGTCTCGGTTGAAGATGAAGGGATCTTGGCATGGTCTCTAGTGGTCAATAGGTGAGGTTGCAGTGGCGGCCTAGCTGTGGAAGCGAGGAGGGGGACACGGCATGTGGAAGGTCCGGGTTCTGGTGAGGCTGGAAGTTGATGATCGGTGCAGGCGGGGTTGACGGGCGTTTGATGGATTCGTTCTCAGGTTGGAGGCGTTCGGTGTTGCTCGCAGGAGTGATGGGTGGAAGCTTGCGTGGGGCTCGGTGGAGATGAGGTGTGGGTGGTGGAACGTATGCTGCAAGTGGCTACAGGAGAAATAAGACTTGTTTGCTTTTTTTTCTTCTCTAGAAATGAATGAAAGGGTGCCAGAGGAGGAGATAAGATGAAGACGAACTGTAAATTTTAAATCAAAACAGTAGATAAAATATGAAAACGTAGGAAACAAAGAGTCACGACTTGAATTTAGTGAAAATTAATTGTTAGTGGCTGACAGATTTATCACGAAGAACGAAGGGACGTAGGAAAACAAAAGGGTTTAAAACGAGTACCGACACGGCTAACTGTTTCGTAGCTTTCGCCGTGTACCGATCTTCGAAACACATCGACGAATATACTACAGAGATCAGCACGACGAGACGATCAAAATGGTATATTGATATCAGTGGTATGATTGAATTATAAAAATTCGAATTTTTCTACTAGTGGAAAATGCAAGAAAAACGCTGAAAAATAAGATCGACGGAGCCAAAGATGTCCGAATTTGGAAAAACGACAAACTGACATCTTGCTCAAAAGGTGGTTTGGAATTTTTCTACGTAAAAATATTTAGGTTTCGAAAACATTTTATTTTCATCGCTTTTTAACTGATTAAATTGAAGTAAATTTACGCGCGAAGTAAACTTTCATATCTTCGGACGAAAATTTACCAGTTGCTATGTTTAACTAAACGCATTCCAAATATCAAATTTATATTTCAAAATTTTATCGTTTAAAATTTCACAAAATTTCAACTAATTACGTTATTAAAATAGTTGAAATTTACGGGTCGTTACATAGATAGTTTTCTATTTGTACCCGATTAGGTTTGGCATTCAGTTAGTATTTGCATTAATACGTACCCAATTAGGTTTGACATCCAGTTAGCTTTTGCTCCAATGCGTACCTGACAAGCTTTGGCATCCCAATAGCTTTTGCAACTATTCGTACCCGATTAGGTTTGGCATCCTGTTAGCTTTTTCATTCCATCATATGCTCAGTTAAACAATATATCTTGGGTATAGATTGGTTTTCTTCTGTACTCGATTAGATTTGGCATTCGATTAGCTTTTACATCAATACATACCCGACTAGGTTTGGCATTCGGCTAATTTTTGCATCAATGCATACCCGATTAGATTTGGCATTTGGTTAGCTTTGTGTTTGATGGTATGCTCGGTTAAACAATATATTTCGGGTATAGATTGATTTCCATTTGTATCTAATTAGGTTTGGCATCTAGTTAGCATTTGGATCAATACGTACCCGATTAGGTTTGGCATTCGGTTAGTTTTTGCACCATTACGTACCCGATTAGGAATGACATCTGTTTAGCTTATGCACCCATGCATAACCAATTAGGTTTGGCATCCAATTAGCTTTTGCATCAGTACATACCCGATTAGGTTTGGCATTCGGCTAGCTTTTGCATCAATATATACCCAATTATGTTGAAATTCGCTTAGCTTTTGCAACAATACGTACCCTATTAGGTTTGACATCCTGTTAGCTTTTGCATTTGGTGGTATGCTCGGTTAAACAATATATCTTGGTTATAGATAGGTTTCCATTCTTACTCAATTAATTGATGTATAGTATGATTTTTTTTACCTGTTGCTATTTTTTTATTAGTTGAAGCTTGTGAGTAAGATGAGATGATCAACTATGTAACGACCCTGAATTTTTGACATTTGAAATGTGAATATTTAATTGAGTTTAAATATTCGAATGATAGTTCAATTTGAAATTCGAGATATCAGAATCTATTTGGCGATTTAATTATTGAATTTAATTATTGGAACTGGGTAAAAATTTGAATCTTCAGTTTTAAGCAGATTAAAAATAATATGAAGTCTTAGAAAATTCATATTGGTTATACTGAAGATAATAGAAGCTTCAGAATTGAATTTGGAACTGTTTTGTTCAGTTTTGAATTTTTATCGTTTAAATTGAATTTAAAAATAGCGTTCCGGGGCACAGTCTCGGAATTCAACGAAACCAGTTTCATTGGATCCGTAATAGTGTATAATTATCGGATTTCAATTTTTGTAATGTTTAGAGTAATCATTTCGCTGTACGATAAGCAAACGCGCTGAAATTAAATCAAAAATTTAATATAATAACTGGTCCAAAAAGCTATATTCTCCATATAATCGAATTTGGACCCGGAACCTTTTCCATTGTGTTCGGAATAGGCATATAACATTACGAACGCCTAGCGGCACGCCTTGATAGGAAATCGAAATTTTTGGCTTCGTTTTCGGAACGATTTGAATTTGAATTTAAACGGGATATTTATACAGTCAACCCCAGTTGAAATTATCTCATATCAGCCTTTTTCCAGTCTTTTCCAAATCACTGTGACAATTCCTTCTTTTACACGCCACTTTCTATTCAATATCACAGTCTCGTTCAAAACGAAAAAGAAAAAAAATCATTATACATCGAGCCTTCATTTCCTACTGTTAAAAACGAAATCCCTCTTCACAAATTAAATCCATGGCGCCGATTCAAAATTTTCGTTCTTTCTCTTCCATGCTTGTTCAAAAAATAATCAATGGCCGAAGCAGTCGTATAAATTTCAAATCAAGATCGATCGAATAAAAAATCGATCTCCTCTTCTCAGAAAATTAAATCGAGCTTTCATTCTCGATCGAAGCTGCGACCATTGTTCATTCGCGAGGTCGAGCTCGCGACCGGGGTTGGCATGTGTGCAAGTTATCATGGGGGTCGAAGTCGATAGGATTTGTGGCGGCACAGTGGGGATCTTTGACGTCGAGGAGGCTCGAACTCGAGCGTGTTGTCGTCGAAGGGGTAGGAGATTCAAACCCTAGTTTCGGCAACGAAGTGGAGGTCAAGGCGATATCGCGAGTTGTCAATCGTGGCTGGGAGGCGTATCGTCTGGATCGCGACTTGTTCGCGTGCTGTTCGAAATGATTGTTCAAGGTAATTTCGATTTTAAAACATTTTAGTTAAGTATGTTTAAAACTTTTAAATTTAATTTAAATTTTATTTCGTTGATCAAATAGTAGAACAAATCTGATTAGATTATTTTCTGAAAAGGAAAATATATGTATATTTGATATAACAGTTTGTTTAAAAAAATTTAACAATAGAAAGAATTACTGTTGTTATATACATAAAGAGAAAAAAAATATATTAGTTTAAAATTTAATTATTTGAGCTAAATTGAATCATTAGTAATTAAATTTAGTAAAAGGAAAATTAGATTTTCGAAATCTATGAATTATTTTTAATTAAAATTTTCAAATGGAAAATTAATTAATGGATTAGTTTAAATATTAATAAATTGTATAATTGCTTATACAAGGTCAAAATTGTGAAATCAAGCCGAGAACGGAAATGGATTGTAAAACAAAAGCTAAGGTGAGATCTTCTCACTCAAATGAAAGTTGAATTTTCAATTATTGATTGCTGTTTTGGATGTGATACTATATATAGTAGCATATAGCAATATATATATATATATTGGCATATGTATATATTGGAGTTGATTGATTTCCCGCCTTATATAGCAGATGAGACCCTATTGCACCGCATAATAGCGGATGATATTTTATAAATCCCATATACCATGATATTCCACCTTGAAGTGGAATTGGTATTGTGCTAACATCTGTGGATGCAGGGAAACAGGTTGGAGAGATCCAACGGGATTCCTCAAAACATTTGAATTGGTTTCATATGTTGTGTGATTGATTATTTATAATCTGTGTATGATTATATCTGTGATTGAATGTGTTAAAGGCTATAATTTAGCCGAATGTATTTTTGGTATCGTTGGATACCATAAATAATGAAATTGGGTTTTTGAAAATTTAAATTGGAAATTTTAAATAAATTCTTTCGAAAGGATTGGTTGAATTTAAAAGAAGGATTTTAAAAGCGTAAAGTTGATTTTTGTAATCTTTTCGAATTATTTCCAAATTATGGGAAAATATTTTTTTATAAATGGATTTTGAATAGTATTATTCGAAAGTTGGAAAATTTATTTAAAATGGAATTTTAAATGGTTTGGAAGAGATAAAGGAATTTATTTTCAAAAGTGATAAATTTGTTTGAAATCCAATTGATAATTGATTTGGTATTTGAAAATAAATATTTGTGAAATTGATATGAAAATTTATTTGATGTTGAATGAAAAAATTGATTTGTGTTGAAATAAGATTGGAAATCGATTTGCAAATAATTTGGTATTTGGAAATAAACTTAGAAATCAATTTGTAATTGGTTTGGTGTTTAAAAAGAAACCAGAAATCAATTTGGAATTTGATTTGGTGCTTGAAAAGAATTAGAAATCAATTCGAATTTGATTTGGTGTTGAAAGTGAATATTTGAGAAAATCGATTTGAAAATCGTATAAAAAGTGAATATTTGGGAATGTAAATTCGGAATAGAATTTATAAAGGAAAGGGAAATTTGTTTTAAAAATAAACACTGATTTATTTTTAAAGTGTGGAAATAAATTTACAGATTTGGAATGCAAATTTGAAATAAATCAAAAAGGATTTATTTAATTGGTTTAAATGGACCATTTCGAGATGAAGTGTGAAATGTGATTTGAAATTGGTTTTCAAATGTTAAAGTGTGGAAAAATATATATCTTGTGAAGATATTTTGAAATTTAATAATTTGGGAAAAATTATTTAAATCTGATGATTGTTGTGATATGTGGTTGATAGTTAAATAACCGACTATCAATATTTGCCTTTGAAATGGCACTTGATTTGTTTTTTAACAAACGCTCACTATTCGGGTTAGCCGGGAAAAGACCTTTGTGTCATATAACCCATTCCGAATTAGTGATACGATGATATGGATCGTATTGAAGACCGGTGGTGAAGACTGGATATTTTCGAAAATGAAAGGACAACCTGTCGAATGTCTCTGCACCGAGTTGCTCCGGTATAGAGATTTATATCACTCTTCTTGTGATGGGAAGTCCGGACGTGATTAGTGAATATCCGGATTGCAAGGGCTTCTTTGGAAGTGCCTTCGGTTCCGTTCGATCCCGGAATGGACTTGTATGGATGTGTGTCTGACATTACAATTTGAGATGTAAAGTTGGTTTCTATCAAATACATTTTTGTTGGTGGCGGAGAATTTATTCTCTTAGCTTAACATCCTTCTCTGAGATGTACGAGCTCAGAGGTTATGTAGTTGATGGTTACTAGTGATACATTCCAAATTTGGTAATGTGGCATACGAAGTGATGTTGATCATTTGTTGATCAAACTCAAAGCGTGGCTTTGTGAAAAAGCGTGGCTTTGTGAAAAAGCATGGCTTTGTGAAAAAGCGTGGCTTTGTGAAAAAGCGTAGCTTTATGGACGAGACTTCGTCGAGCCTCACAACCCGGTAATGGTCGAAACAGGAATGTTGCGGCAAAGGTTTGTAGGGGTCGCGACCCTAGGGTATGCCATTTCCTTCTAGATAAAAGGTGATATCATGGTATGGAGCCCAGATATTTTACCTATGTTGATGCTGCAAATTTATTATACTTTGTGGTTGTTGCTTTGTGATTGAGGATCCTCGGATAAAGGTCGGTGACGACTGGGGGATGGCATAGCTCGTGTGTTAGTTACCTAGTTACAGCTTGGTTAAAGCATGAGGTAACGTCGGCCTTGTGTTTGCAGAGATCCGGTTAGGTTCTCGAGGCGTCTTTCCAGAGGCGTTTCCATTTCGGTGTAAGGAAGTTCCTTTGCCTGACCATTTGTTGGAAATCCAAAGAAACAATACGAACCCTGTACGGTTTTAGTTGTAGAACCTGCCATTTACTTATGGTGGTCACCACTATTTAGATGGTAGCTATAGTAGGCATACAATAATGGTTGTATGTTGGCTAAGATTGCTATTATACTTTCGAAATGTTTTTCACACTAGACATTAATAATAATATCAAGTGATTTTTCGTAGTAAGCATCTTTGACTATTATAAGGAGAAATCTCCTCCAATTCTGCGTTTGCATTGTGTGTGTGTGGCGGGAGGCCTTATGGTAGTTTCATTTTCCATAAGCATTGCGAACTTGTTTTATTTTCTTTGTGAAAATAACTGTTTTACGATCTCACACCAGTCACCATGACTGACTTGGAGTTTATTGTTCCCTTTCTAAACTCTGGGTGCCCATAATTTTCCACACGGGTAGCCAAGAGTTATGTTACCAGGATATTCTAGAGCTTTGGAGGCAAGCTCGATGGAGAGACGTACTCCCGTACTTGTTTATTTATTCTGCTGTGTGTTCTGTATGAGGACAAGTGTGACGCCCCACCTCTATGCTCACAATAACAAAGAGTATTAAAAGAAATACTGTCTGTTATTACGAAGAATAAGGCTGGATAGGAGCGGCCATCCGTGGTTGGCCTTACACTAGAATTGGTTATTTCGATAGGAGTGGTTTATATTTTTATTTTTCATCTCTTATTTATTTACTCCCATCGACATACCCAAATCCAGTATAAAACAAGCTACGATGGTTCATAATAGTTTAGGACAATATATATAAAAACAACACAGATACAAAAAGAATGCGGAACACAGATAACAAAAGTCTCATATATATATAACTGATGTCAGTTACAATACAGTTGACACAATACATATGATACAACTACAACTGTCGACTCTGGAAGTTATATATACACGTACATTATCAACTAATATACATGAATACATACCAACCTATACTATGACACGACTACTCCAAAAGATGTGAAAAGTCTTCATAGCTCAAACAGCAACTCAAAGCAAGAAATCTACAACCTGAAATAACTCGGGTCTGACCCGAGTATTAAATTCAAATGAAAATAATACATGGGTCAGTCTAATTCAAACTCAGTTATTAGTGCACAGAAGCAATAATAATCAATATCAAATAGACGATAGTCACAGAAATCTCGTATATCCAACTCTTCGATAAGAGAATCGGATAACGGCAGATATAACACTAAACAGTGTTAGACAACAAATCAGTAGATTTAAATCATCAACAAAGATAAGTAAAAAGAATATCAATGAAGACAATCTTAAAAACATCATAATTGCCTAACGGCAATTAACAACAACAAAATAATCAATATAAAACATCAACTCTGGTAGGGCTGCAGTATACGCACGCGTATACTGCCTCGCCACTACAACCTGAAATACACAAAAGATCAACGAACCAAAATCAAATGAAGATTCAAATCTCAATGCCACGGCCTCAATTGTCAAAGCAGGCAGACATGGACAATGTGCACACATGTACACATTGAAAATTCACAAATGTTCACAAGGTCAAATCAAAATCAGATTCAACTCAGATGTAATTGGAAGAATCAAATGGCATCGACCAAAGTCCAAAAGTATCACTGCAACAAAAAGGCAACAGTGAAGTACTAGTGGCCAGAAAACATGTACCAGTGAAACTGTACAAATCAACCAGAAAAGATGGTCAAAGATGTATGGGTATGCGGAGGCAAAGAGATAACATAACAAAAACAATACAAAGTTCGAATGCCAAAGTGAAGTTAACTGCTTCAAGAAGTTACAGGTCATACATGTATGCAACAGGAAGCCAAAGTCAGATGGCCAGAGGATGATCAAGTCAAAGCAAAGCTAAACTCAGTAATATCAAATCAGACCAAGTCAAAGTGAATGTGCAGACTCAACCAAGATCATGAAGCACAAAGAAATACACATCACAGTGCACATATGCATCATGAGATCAGGTCTGCAACAATACCAAAGTGAAGACTACTTGAAGTATGTAGTCAACTGATCAGAGACATGGCATGTTGGAGACAAATGCAAATGCAGACTAGAATATACAACAGGGCATATACAAGTTCAAGCGAACACAAGCTACAATTCAATACAAAATAGAGATCAGAACAACTCCAAGTTTCAACTGCAATCACATGGCAGAAATGAATCAGTGATGCAGGCAATGACCAGAAAGTGAAAGTCAAACAAGTGCACAGCAAAATCCAGTGCCAACATGAACATAAAATGAATCTAAAAAACAAACAAGTAATGTAGCACTATATCCACAGTGCATCATAATAAAGGCAACAGGGATCAAAAATCAGGCAGTACAAATAACACAGACCAGAATTAAAGTGACAAATGCACTAAAATGAACTCAAGTCACAGGCTCAAAGTATACAGATTGTATATGAACCAGTAACCAAAGTAACCAGACTACTGAATGCATCAGTGAGTAAAGAATTCAAGTGAAGACAGTGGCAACTGCAACAATATGCAGTGAAGTCAAAGAAGTGCAACTGGACAACAAGCAAAGAAATGCAACAGCAATAAAAACAACAATGATACAAATGATCAAATACCAGACTACAAGCAACTGGAAATGACCAAGGAACTAGCAACATAACTACATGCTACAGGTCAGCAGCACCACGCAGATTCAAAGTATAGATTCAACATCACAAAGCAACTGTATACAAGACAAACACTACAAGTCAGAATGCACAGGGAAACACAAGCAACCAAAACCATGATCAAGTACAAGTGCAGATTGTAAATGGAGCAGCAAGTCAGTGAAGATCAAAGTCTAGGTACAAGTGCAAAAACAAGAATATCACAGAGATGGTCAGAGAGTACAAGTGCAACGGTGTTGCATGAAGAAGATTCAAGTCGAAGTCGAGATGACCAGAACCAGAAAACAAATCAAAGACGTATGTTCTCAAACCAAAACCGTGGCCATCGTGACATCAAAACGAAGAGCAAGAATCATAGATTGCATCAATACCAAAACAAAGCGATTTAACAAATTAAAGTGACCGAAGTCAATCAAGAAATCAGCAATTTCAAAGTCGTGGAAATCAGTTAATCAAGCAACAAAATCACGAACATGAACAAGCTAGAAATCACTAAAAACTTGCATTAGATGTGAGTGAAGGATTCACTTACCTTCGCCATGAATTGGAGCAGTCGAAGCCCTAATTCAGAGCAACAATCATTGAGAGGCCGAAGCAATAAACAACAGGGCAAAGCCCTAATTCCAGAATCAAGCAAAGAGGAGCCGAAGTCCAGAATCGCCAGTCACAAAGAACGAAGCCGAAGCCCTAGTTTTGAAGACGAACGAGAAAGAGATCGAGCCGCCACTTTAATTTTTCGCTCGATTATTTTGTTTAGGGTACAAATGAATGAAATGAGAGAGGGGATCGGGTTGGATATCATCATGGCATCAAAATAAAACAAGGCTAGGATCCATTTCAAAAGCCCATCAACAATTAACACAAAATAAACCCGATTATAAACTCCAAATTGCAATTTGCCAACAATATTAATCGTCTAATGACGATAATAAATAAATGCGAATTCCCGAGTTGTTACAGACTCCCCTCCT
This sequence comes from Allium fistulosum, assembly GCA_030737815.1. Lineage (NCBI taxonomy): Eukaryota > Viridiplantae > Streptophyta > Magnoliopsida > Asparagales > Amaryllidaceae > Allium > Allium fistulosum. The sequence goes on from CM060904.1 coordinate 815,628,549, forward strand.
TATAAAAATTGCGTCCCCGCAATTTTCATAATTAAGGTCGTCAAAAACAATTATTATTCTTCTAACATAAACTGGTTAAGTTAGAAAAATAAAGATCGAGAACCCAATACCAAAGAAAGCTTTCAATTGCATACAAGAGATTCACAAATTCTCAACAAAATCTAACTATCAGTAGATAGTCAGAAAGCAGCAAAACCGAATAAATGCGATTTTCAGCAATATTCAATTTTCAATTAGAATACAGAAACAACAAAACAGCAATATCTAATTATCGATACGATAATTAGAAAACAGCAAAAACCTAATTATCAACAAAGACGATTAGGAATCACAAATCACAATTCGCAAAACTACAAATATCTAGTTATCCAACAAATAACTAGAAAACACGAATTTCATAATCAGCAAACTCTAACTATCAACAGAGATAGATAGGAAACAACAATTTAATAAAATTAGCATACTCTAGAATCAATTAGAGACTAGAAAATCTCATAATCAACAAAATTAGCAATCAACCAATATCCAATTATCACGACGATAATCAGGAAACATCAAATCATCAATTATCTACTTATCAAAAACAACAATCAGATTTCAAACCAACAAATATTCGATTATCAAAACGATAATCAAATTTCAAATCACAAATATTCGATTATCAAAAACGATAATCAAATCTCAAATCAACAAATATTCAATTATCAAAAACGATAATCAAATCTCAGATCAACAAATATTCGATTATCAAAAACGATAATCAAATCTCAAATCAACAAATATTTAATTATCAAAAGCGATAATTAAATCACAAATTAGCAAATATTTAATTATCAAAAGCGATAATTAAATTCCAAATCAACAAATATTCAATTATCAAAAACGATAATCAAATCTCAAATCAACAAATATTCGATTATCAAAAACGATAATCAAATCTCAAATCAACAAATATTTAATTATCAAAAGCGATAATTAAATCTCAAATTAGCAAATATTTAATTATCAAAAGCGATAATTAAATTTCAAATCAACAAATATCCGATTATCAAAAACGATAATCAGAATCAACAAATATCTAATTATCACAAGCGATAATTAGAAACAACAAATATCCGATTATCAAAAACGATAATCAGAATCAACAAATATCTAATTATCACAAGCGATAATTAGAAACAACAAATATCCGATTATCAAAAACGATAATCAAAATCAACAAATATCTAATTATCACAAGCGATAATTAGAAACAACAAATATCCGATTATCAAAAACGATAATCAGAATCAACAAATATCTAATTATCACAAGCGATAACTAGAAACAACAAATATCCGATTATCAAAAACGATAATCAGAATCAACAAATATCTAATTATCACAAGTGATAATTTGAAACAACAAATATCCGATTATCAAAAACGATAATCAGAATCAACAAATATCTAATTATCACAAGCGATAATTTGAAACAACAAATATCCGATTATCAAAAACGATAATCAGAATCAACAAATATCTAATTATCACAAGCGATAATTAGAAACAACAAATATCCGATTATCAAAAACGATAATCAGAACTCATATCAACAAATATTTAATTACTGATACGATAATTAAACCTCATAACATCAGATATCTAATTACCTGCAGATAATTATAAACAACAAATATCTAGAAATCAATTAAGAAGACCAGAAAATCAACGTAAAAGCTTGGATCGATCCCATCAGATGGCGAGTTTTTAATTCGCTGCACGTGCATCAAAAAATGGCCGAAGCCTACCAAGTACTCAACATAATTTTGGCGCCCAACAAATGACCCGAAGGTCTGTAGAGTGACCCGAAGGTCTAGTACTGGTATTTGACCCGAAGGTCCATCAGAGTGGCCCGAAAGCCCAACAAATGACCCGAAGGTCCAACAAATGACCCGAAGGTCCAACATAGTGGCTCGAAAGCACACAAATCATCAAAATCATCAAAACAGCAGATATTTCAATTATCGAGTCCGGAATTAACCGAAATAGCAAACACACATGTCCCATACCACGTGTTTTACTAAATCGTTTGATTTTCTTCATCGTTTCCTTGAAAGTGCAAAATCGTGTATTTTGTAAAAAATACACTTTACATTCTCAAACGGACAAGTTCGGAATTAAGAGAATCAGTAAAAGAAAGGGGTCATAGTCCTCGATTTTGCTGAAACGTTTAAATCGCTTCCTCATTCTTTTGAAAGCGCAAACTGTAAAATTCCTGAAAATAATTTTTTTTTATTTTTTTTTAAAATAACAATTCACGTTCTCAACTGGACGAGTCCGGAGTTAAGCGAATCAGTAAAAGAAAGGGGTCATAGTCCTCGATTTTGCTGAATCGTTTAAGTCGCTTCCTCATTCTTTTGAAAGCGCAAACTGAAAAATTTTGTAAAACAATTTTCATTTTTAAAACGATTTCCAATCACGTGATTAAAGCAGCAATACAAGTAGCAATTTCGAAAAGGGAATTGCACTTCTCAAAACATCGTAAAACGAATCTCAAAATCAGCATTGCGGAATAACCGCTTGAAAATCCACTTTTAAAATTTGACGGTTACTGAAGCCAAAGCGACAGTAATTTTTAAACGTCAAAATCTCATCAAAATAGTTCACATCAAAATGTAACACCAGTGAATTTTTATTCATAAAAAATGCCACAAAACACCGTGCTTCAAAAATATAGCATTGGTGTAAAAATCCCGTTATAAAAATAACCGCAACAAAATACGTTTCATAACCAAGCAACGGTTCAACGTAAAATAAATGCAGTAACGTGCAACTCAAATTTGCACGTATTACAAAATGAACAAAGAAATCATTCGAATGTATCTTCAATGAAGATAATTCAAAACAATAAAAATCTAATCAATATATGATTCGCATAAAAGAAACCCAGCAAAAATCTCAACAAAAATCACATAGCTGCAATCACTTCGAATCCTCAAATCAGATTCAAACTTTTCAAAGAAACAAATTAAACATAGCTATGTAAACACAAATGAAATCTATTTCAATTTTTTAAATCAAAAAGATTATTAGTTGTACTCAGCAAAGACAGTTTCACTGTTTCCGCTGCGCACTCTGATTAACAGAACACATTTTAATCAAATCATCAAAACACAATTTCACTTTTATTTTTAAATAAAGATATTTAAAAATTTCATCATAATTTCAAAACTTTAGTTTTGACTCAAAGCACAAATAAAACATCGACCAATAGTTGTAACACATGTTCCATCTAAGTTATGTTTTATATTATGTCCATAAACCCCCAAGCTCTGATACCAACTATGACGCCCCACCTCTATGCTCACAATAACAAAGAGTATTAAAAGAAATACTGTCTGTTATTACGAAGAATAAGGCTGGATACGAGCGGCCATCCGTAGTTGGCCTTACACTAGTATTGGTTATTTCGATAGGAGTGGTTTATATTTTTATTTTTCATCTCTTATTTATTTACTCCCATCGACATACCCAATTCTAGTATAAAACAAGCTACGATGGTTCATAATAGTTTAGGACAATATATATAAAAACAACACAGATACAAAAAGAATGCGGAACACAGATAACAAAAGTCTCATATATATATATATATATAACTGATGTCAGTTACAATACAGTTGACAGAATACATATGATACAACTACAACTGTCAACTCTGGAAGTTATATATACACGTACATTATCAACTAATATACATGAATACATACCAACCTATACTATGACACGACTACTCCAAAAGATGTGAAAAGTCTTCATAGCTCAAACAGCAACTCAAAGCAGGAAATATACAACCTAAAATAACTCGGGTCTGACCCGAGTATTAAATTCAAAAGAAAATAATACACAGGTCAATCGAATTCAAACTCAGTTATTAATGCACAAAAGCAATAATAATAAATATCAAATAGATGACAGTCACAGAAATCTCGTATATCCAACTCTTCGATAAGAGAATCAGATAATGGCAGATATAACACTAAACAGTGTTAGACAACAAATCAGCAGATTTAAATCATCAACAAAGATAAGTAAAAAGCATATCAATGAAGACAATCTTAAAAACATCAGAATTGCCTAACGACAATTAACAACAACAAAATAATCAATATAAAACATCAACTCTGGTAGGGCTGCAGTATACGCACGCGTATACTGCCTCGCCACTACAACCTGAAATACACAAAAGATCAACGAACCAAAATCAAATGAAGATTCAAATCTCAATGCCATGGCCTCAATTGTCAAAGCAGGCAGACATGGACAATGTGCACACATGTACACATTGAAAATTCACAAATGTTCACAAGGTCAAATCAAAATCAGATTCAACTCAGATGTAATTGGAAGAATCAAATGGCATCGACCAAAGTCCAAAAGTATCACTGCAACAAAAAGGCAACAGTGAAGTACCAGTGGCCAGAAAACATGTACCAGTGAAACTGTACAAATCAACCAGAAAAGATGGTCAGAGATGTATGGGTATGCAGAGGCAAAGAGATAACAGAACAAAAACAATACAAAGTTCGAATGCCAAAGTGAAGTTAACTGCTTCAAGAAGTTACAGGTTATACATGTATGCAACAGGTAGCCAAAGTCAGATGGCCAAAGGATGATCAAGTCACAGCAAAGCTAAACTCAGTAATATCAAATCAGACCAAGTCAAAGTGAATGTACAGACTCAACCAAGATCATGAAGCACAAAGAAATACACATCACAGTGCACACATGCATCATGAGATCAGGTCTGCAACAATACCAAAGTGAAGACTACTTGAAGTATGTAGTCAACTGATCAGAGACATGGCATGTTGGAGACAAATGCAAATGCAGACTAGAATATACAACAGGGCATATACAAGTTCAAGTGAACACAAGCTACAATTCAATACAAAACAGAGATCAGAACAACTCCAAGTTTCAACTGCAATCACATGGCAGAAATGAATCAGTGATGCATGCAATGACCAGAAAGTGAAAGTCAAACAAGTGCACAGCAAAATCCAGTGCCAGCATGAACATAAAATGAATCATCAAAACAGACAAGGAATGTAGCATTATATCCACAGTGCATCATAATAAAGGCAACAGGGATCAAAAATCAGGCAGTACAAATAACACGGACCAGAATTCAAGTGAAAAATGCACTAAAATGAACTCAAGTCACAGGCTCAAAGTATACAGATTGTATATGAACCAGTAACCAAAGTGACCAGACTACTGAATGCATCAGTGAGTAAAGAATTCAAGTGAAGACAGTGGCAACTGCAACAATATGCAGTGAAGTCAAAGAAGTGCAACTGGACAACAAGCAAAGAAATGCAACAGCAATAAAAACAACAATGATACAAATGATCAAATATCAGACTACAAGCAACTGGAAATGACCAAGGAACTAGCAACATAACTACAGGCTACAGGTCAGCAGCACCACGCAGATTCAAAGTATAGATTCAACATCACAAAGCAACTGTATACATGACAAACACTACAAGTCAGAATGCACAGGGAACACAAGCAACCAAAACCATGATCAAGTACAAGTGCAGATTGTAAATGGAGCAGCAAGTCAATGAAGATCAAAGTCTGGGTACAAGTGCAAAAACAAGAATATCATAGAGATGGTCAGAGAGTACAAGTGCAACGGTGTTGCATGAAGAAGATTCAAGTCGAAGTCGAGATGACCAGAACCAGAAAACAAATCAAAGCCGTATGTTCTCAAACCAAAACCGTGGCCATCGTGACATCAAAATGAAGAGCAAGAATCAGAGATTGCATCAATACCAAAATAAAGCGATTTAACAAATTAAAGTGACCGAAGTCAATCAAGAAATCAGCAATTTCAAAGTCGTGGAAATCAGTTAATCAAGAACCAAAATCACGAACATGAACAAGCTAGAAATCACTAAAAACTTGCATTAGATGTGAGTGAAGGATTCACTCACCTTCGCCATGAATTGGAGCATTCGAAGCCCTAATTCAGAGCAACAATCATCGAGAGGCAGAAGCAATAAACAACAGGGCAAAGCCCTAATTCCGGAATCAAGCAAAGAGGAGTCGAAGTCCAGAATCGCCAGTCACAAAGAACGAAGCCAAAGCCCTAGTTTTGAAGACGAACGAGAAAGAGATCGAGCCGCCACTTTAATTTTTCGCTCGATTATTTTGTTTAGGGTACAAATGAATGAAATGAGAGAGGGGATCGGGTTGGATATCATCACGGCATCAAAATAAAACAAGGCTAGGATCCATTTCAAAAGCCCATCAACAATTAACACAAAATAAACCCGATTACAAACTCCAAATTGCAATTTGCCAACAATATTAATCGTCTAATGACGATAATAAATAAATGTGAATTCCCGGGTTGTTACAACAAGTTTATATAACTGTCCATTGCTGTATGAGTTGTATATTGACTCTGATTGATGTATGTATAAACTGATATAGTCTTTTGTTTAAATATTATTGATTCATCTATTGTATTTTATTCCGCTGCGAATGTGAGATTCTGATATTGTTTCTGTTTCTGTTTACTTTTCTTCTGTCTTCTTCTACCTCTTCTTTTTAACCCTAATGGTTCGGTTTTCCGGCATTCGATTGCGCGGCATTTGATACAGTGGACGTATTAATGTCGACTTTCGAGCATTGAAAGATCGCAACCGCTACAGCTGGTATCAGAGCAGCCGGTTAAGCGATAACCCTGGCTCTGTTGGGTGTTACTCATTAGAGATAGAGTCAGTAGTACTCTAGAATGAGTGTGAGTGTAATAATAGATATGAGTGCGTATTTGTTAGTGAATACAAAATTTGTTTTGTATTGTGTTGACTTATCGGTTGATTGTTTATAGATTCTGGTCGGTGTAGTCTGGCCAACTGTAATCGATAGGGATTTCTAAACTCTTAAACAAGATAAACCGACACAGTATTGTTTTAAATAGGGTGAATGAAATAATTTTACCCAAAACTATTTTTGTATAGAAAAGAAATGATTTTCTATTAATTATTATAATATATGGATGCTTGGTTGTTAGGAAGTGATAATATTAAAATATTATCATTGTTATATGGAAATTGTATAAGAAAAATGGTATAACCAAAGATTTGGAGATAAATTCATTTAACAAATAAAATTTATGAATGTGACTTGAAAGTATAAGGAATAAAATTCATATACGAATGAGATTTGTAAATGAAAATTGTAAATGTGATTTATAATTGGAAATAGAATTCCAAGAAAATATTTGGAATAAAATTCATTAATGGAATGAAATTGGTAATGTGAATGTATAAATGAGTTTTATAAATTGAAATAAAGTGCCAGAGTAATTTTTGAAATACGAATTAAAGAATTTGGATTGAAATTTCAAAGTTAGTTTTGAAATGTGAGTAATTGTTTAAAAGACTCTGGAATTTCTTTAAAGTGTTATGGAATGTAAATAAGTTTGATGACTTATAAAATATTTGAAATTCGATTGGAATAAGATTCAAATTAAAAAAAATGAATTTGTGAATGAACAAATGAAGTTACATTTGTAAATAAATGAATTGGAAGTGAAAAATGGAATGAGATTTGATTTGAATCAAATTGAATAAAAATCCAAACTTGGAAAATAATAATAAAAATGGATTGAATTCAAGTAAACTAACTTGATAATTTATTAATTCATGAAGTAATGAATTGGAAGTTGAATTTGTTAAATTAAAATTGAATGGTTTTCAATGAAATTTGTTTGATTAATGAAATGCGAATTAAATTGAATGGAATCAATTGGAAATGAAATTGAGTTAAAATAAATTGAATTGGTATCAATTTAAATTGATTATAAACTAAAATGGATATTCTATTAAGTGAATATCGTCGAATTCTCATAAGAAATGGTTGTCGTTTGACGCAAACGAATATGTATAAAAATTCTATAAGTTAAATGAAAGCAAATGAAATTGATTTTGAATCAATTGAAAGGAATATGAGTTAGATTCATTTAAAAATGAATCGAATATCAAGAATTGAATTGTAAACCATTGAATTAAATGTAAATTAGATGAAAGCAATTAAATTTGTATCAAAACCATATAAATTGCTAATGGAATTTATTTTGAATGCATTGCTTATGAAAACTATGTGTTTGCTATTGAAATTAAGTGAAATGTAAATGAATTTTCTATATATGTCACTTATGTGTTTAAACTGAGTAAGTACAGGTTTTTGGAAGCCGCTTGGCTGCATTTTGGCCGCGCGAATAGCTAAATAATAAGCCGCTTTGCTTAAAATGCTAAATAAAGGTACGCCTACGCAATAAAAAAATAGGAAATATGAAATGTTGTTGCTTTTCCGACCGAGTGGGTCGATGTATATATATTTATATCTTTTGTCAAATTGCAAAAGCTCCTCCGTACAAAGGAGACTCTGCCAAAATTTTCTGAAAATTTTGGGAGTTAGAAAATTTTTGAAAATTTGGAAAATTTTGTTAACGGAAAATTGATTTTCAAATTGTAATGGAAACGTAGGAATTGAACTAGAAAATGAAAACCATTATTTTGGTTGAAGTTGAAAGCTTTGGAAAAAGTGAATATTGAGTTTTCACTAAGTGAATTTTTGAAGATAAAATGAATTCAAATAGAATTTAAATTGTAAATTGAATTCAATTGGAATTGAAAATGCAAAGTTGAATGGAAATGAATATATAACTTTGTTAGTGAAGTGAAAATAAATATAAGGAGTATGTAAATACTTATATTGAACTTAAGAAATAAAGAATGAAATTCTTAAGTAAATGGGTATTTGGAAATCCAATAAGTGAATTTGGACATTGTTGTTAAGTAAAGAATACAGGGATTGTAAAGGCTAAGGAAAATGGAATTGGATTTTGATTTTGAAGATGAATTTGAATTTGCTCGGCAAAGGTATGTATTTGAATTTCAGTATGAAATTTGATGAGATTTTGATTTTGCCACTTGGCATTTTGTTTTCTTTTGGAATTTGGGAGTCCGTAGGGACATTTTGTAGTCGTACCGAGCTAGCCGCGCAAAGGAGACACTGGCGAATTTTTCGAAAATTTCAAGAGTTAGAAAATTTTGAATTCAAAATTTGATTTTGAATTTAAATTTGAATTGTTAAGAAAACCATATTATTTGGAACTTATGGTTGATTGTGGAAAGTTAGTTAAAGTGATAACGAATCTTTAATAAAAAGATTGGTTTGATAAGTTGATAAAACTGTTTGGTTTTGGTAAAATGATAAACGAGTATTGGAACATTCTTCTTAACTTGTAATTTCGGGACGAAATTCTTTTAAGGGGGGAAGATTGTAACGACCCTGAATTTTTGACATTTGAAATGTGAATATTTAATTGAGTTTAAATATTCGAATGATAGTTCAATTTGAAATTCGAGATATCAGAATCAATTTGGCGATTTAATTATTGAATTTAATTATTGGAACTGGGTAAAATTTGAATCTTCAGTTTTAAGCTGATTAAAAATAATATGAAGTCTTAGAAATTCATATTGATTATACTGAAGATAATAGAAGCTTCAGAATTGAATTTGGAACTGTTTTCTTCAGTTTTGAATTTTTATCGTTTAAATTGAATTTAAAAATAGTGTTCCAAGGCACAGTCTCAGAATTCGACGAAACCAGTTTCATTGGATCCGTAATAGTGTATTATTATCGGATTTCAATTTTCGTAATGTTTGGAGTGATTGTTTGGCCTTACGATAAGCAAACGCGCTGAAATTAAATCGAAAATTTAATATAATAACTGGTCCAAAAAGCTATCTTCTCCATACGATCGAATTTGGACTCGGAACCTTTTCCATTGTGTTCGGAATAGGCGTATAACATTACGAACGCCTAGCGGTACGCCTTGATAGGAAGTCGAAATTTTGGCTTCGTTTTCGGAACGATTTGAATTTGAATTTAAATGGGATATTTATACAGTCAACCCTAGTTGAAATTATCTCACATCAGCCTTTTTCCAGTCTTTTCCAAATCACTGTGACAATTCCTTCTTTTACACGCCACTTTCTATTCAATATCATAGTCTCGTTCAAAACGAAAAAGAAAAAAAAATCATTATACATCGAGCCTTCATTTCCTGCTGTTAAAAACGAAATCCCTCTTCACAAATTAAATCCATGGCGCCGATTAAAAATTTTCATTCTTTCTCTTCCGTGCTTGTTCAAAAAATAATCAATGGCCGAAGCAGTCGTATAAATTTCAAATCAAGATCGATCGAATAAAAAATCGATCTCCTCTTCTTAGAAAATTAAATCGAGCATTCATTCTCGATCGAAGTTGCGACCATTGTTCATTCGCGAGGTCGAGCTCGCGACAAGGGTTGGCGCATGTGCAAGTTATCATGAGGGTCGAAGTCGATAGGATTCATGGCGGCACAGTGGGGATCGTTGACGTCGAGGAGGTTCGAACTCGAGCGTGTCGTCGTCGAAGGGGTAGGCGATTCGAACCCTAGTTTCGGCAACGAAGTGGAGGTCAAGGCAATATCGCGAGTTGTCAATCGTGATTGGGAGGCGTATCGTCTGGATCGCGACTTGTTCGCGTGCTGTTCAAAATGATTGTTCGTGGTAATTTCGATTTTAAAACATTTTAGTTAAGTATGTTTAAAACTTTTAAATTTAATTTAAATTTTATTTCGTTGATCATACAGTAGAACAAATCTGATTAGGTTATTTTCTGAAAAGGAAAATATATGTATATTTGTTATAACAGTTTGTTTAAAAAAATTTAACAATAGAATGAATTACTGTTTTTATATACAGTAAAGAGGAAAAAAAATATTAGTTTAAAATTTAATTATTAGAGCTAAATTGAATCATTAGTAATTAAATTTAGTAAAAGGAAAATTAGATTTTCAAAATCTATGAATTATTTGTTAATTAAAATTTTCAAATGGAAAATTAATTGATGGATTAGTTTAAATATTAATAAATTGTATAATTGCTTATACAAGGTCAAAACTGTGAAATCAAGCCGAGAACGGAAATGGATTGTAAAACAAAAGCTAAGGTGAGATCTTCTCACTCAAATGAAAGTTGGATTTTCAATTATTGATTGCTGTTTTGGATGTGATACTATATATAGTAGTATATAGCAATATATATATTGGCATATGTATATATTGGAGTTGATTGATTTCCCGCATTATATAGCGGATGAGACCCTATTGCGCCGCATAATAGCGGATGATATTTTATAAATCCCATATACCGTGATATTCCACCTTGAAGTGGAATTGGTATTGTGCTAACATCTGTGGATGTAGGGAAACAGGTTGGAGGGATCCAATTGGATTCCTCAAAACATTTGAATTGGTTTCATATGTTGTGTGATTGATTATTTATAATCTGTGTATGATTATATCTGTGATTGAATGTGTTGAAGGCTATAATTTAGCCGAATGTATTTTTGGTATCATTGGATACCAGAAATAAATGAAATTCGATTTTTGAAAATTTAAATTGGAAATTTTAAAAAAATTCTTTCGAAAGGATTAGTTGAATTTAAAAGAAGGATTTTAAAAGCGTAAAGTTGATTTTTGTAATCTTATCGAATTATTTCCAAATTATGGGAAAAGATTTTTTTATAAATGGATATTGAATAGTATTATTCGAAAGTTGGAAAATTTATTTAAAATGGAATTTTAAATGGTTTGGAAGAGATAAAGGAATTTATTTTCAAAAGTGATAAATTTGTTTGATATCCAATTGATAATTGATTTGGTATTTGAAAATAAATATTTGGGAAATCGATATGAAAATTTATTTGATGTTGAATGAAAAAATTGATTTGTGTAGAAATAAGATTGGAAATCGATTTGCAAATAATTTGGTATTTGGAAATTAACTTAGAAATCAATTTGTAATTGATTTGGTGTTTAAAAAGAAATCAGAAATCAATTTGGAATTTGATTTGGTGCTTGAAAAGAATTTGAAATCAATTTGAATTTGATTTGGTGTTGAAAGTGAATATTTGAGAAAATCGATTTGAAAATCGTATAAAAAGTGAATATTTGGGAATGTAAATTCGGAATAGAATTTATAAAGGAAAGGGAAATTTGTTTTAAAAATAAACACTGATTTATTTTTAAAGTGTGGAAATAAATTTACAGATTTGGAATGTAAATTTGAAATAAATCAAAAAGGATTTATTTAATTAGTTTAAATGGACCATTTCGAGATGAAGTGTGAAATGTGATTTGAAATTGGTTTTCAAATGTTAAAGTGTAGAAAAATATATATCTTGTGAAGATATTTTGAAATTTAATAATTTGGGAAAAGTTATTTAAATCTGATGATTGTTGTGATATGTGGTTGATAGTTAAATAACCAACTATCAATATTTGCCTTTGAAATGGCACTTGATTTGTTTTTTAACAAACGATCACTATTCGGGTTAGCCGGGAAAAGACCTTTATGTCATATAACCCATTCCGAATTAGAGATACGACGATATAAATCGTATTGAAGACCAGTGGTGAAGACCAGATATTTTCGAAAATGTAAGGACAACCTGCCGAATGTCTCTGCACCGAGTTGCTCCGGTATAGAGATTTATATCACTCTTCTTGTGATGGGAAGTCCGGACGTGATTAGTGAATATCCGGATTGCAAGGGCTTCTTTGGAAGTGCCTTCGGTTCCGTTCGATCTCGGAATGGACTTGTATGGATGTGTGTCTGACATTACACTTTGAGATGTAAACTGGTTTCTATCAAATACATTTCTGTTGGTGGCGGAGAATTTATTCTCTTAGCTTAACACCCTTCTCTGAGACGTACGAGCTCAGAGGTTATGTAGTTGATGGTTACTAGTGATACATTCACAATTTGGTAATGTGGCATACGAAGTGCTGTTGATCATTTGTTGATCAAAGCGTGGCTTTGTGAAAAAGCGTGGCTTTATGGACGAGACTTCGTCAAGCCTCACAACCCGGTAATGGTCGAAACAGGAATGTTGTGGCAAAGGTTTGTAGGGGTCGCGCCCCTAGGGTATGCCATTTCCTTCTGGATAAAAGGTGATATCATGGTATGGAGCCCAGATATTTTACCTATGTTGATGCTGCAAATTTATTATACTTTGTCGTTGTTGCTTTGTGATTGAGGATCCTTGGATAAAGGTCGGTGACGACCGGGGGATGGCATAGCTCGTGTGTTAGTTACCTAGTTACAGCTTGGTTAAAGCGTGAGGTAACGTCGGCCTTGTGTTTGCAGAGATCCGGTTAGGTTCTCGGGGCGTCTTTCCAGAGGCGTTTCCATTTCGGTGTAAAGAAGTTCCTTTGCCTAACCATTTGTTGGAAATCCAAAGAAACAATACGAACCCTGTACGGTTTTAGTTGTAGAACCTGCCATTTACTTATGGTGGTCACCACTGTTTAGATGGTAGCTATAGTAGGCATACAATAATGGTTGTATGTTGGCTAAGATTGATATTATACTTTCGAAATGTTTTTCACACTAGACATTAATAATAATATCAAGTGATTTTTCGTAGTAAGAATCTTTGACTATCATAAGGAGAAATCTCCTCCAATTCTGCGTTTGCATTGTGTGTGTGGCGGGAGGCCTTACGGTAGTTTCATTTTCCAAAAGCATTGCGAACTTGTTTTATTTTCTTTGTGAAAATAACTGTTTTACGATCTCACACCAGTCACCATGACTGACTCGGAGTTTATTGTTCCCTTTCTAAACTCAGGGTGCCCATAATTTTCCACACGGGCAGCCTAGAGTTATGTTATCAGGATATTTTGGATATTCTGGAGCTTTAGAGGCAAGCTGGATGGCGAGACGTACTCCCGTACTTGTTTATTTATTCCGCTGTGTATTCTGTATGAGGACAAGTTTATATAACTGTCCATTTTTGTATGAGTTGTATATTGACTCTGATTGATGTATGTATAAACTGATATAGTCTTTTGTTTAAAGATTATTGATTCATCTATTGTATTTTATTCTGCTGCGAATGTGAGATTCTGATATTGTTTTTGTTTCTGTTTCCTTTTCTTCTGTCTTCTTCTACCTCTTCTTTTTAACCCTAATGGTTCAATTTTCTGGCATTCGATTGCACGACATTTGATACAGTGGACGTATTAATGTCGACTTTTGAGCGTTGAAAGATCGCAACCGCTACAAACTATGTTGTAAATAGTCAGAAGATGTGGGTGACATAGAAAGCGGTGCATTATTACATGGTGACATTGGTTAGTTTATTCGATATTAGTTTTTTAGTATCAGTTTTTGCTTACTATTAGTATCAGTTTCAGGTATCAGTACCAGTTTTAGCATGATATTAGTATTAATTTCTGATATTACAAAGTACGGTATCGGTTTTTGCATGCTGTTAGTATCAGTTTCAAATATAACAAAATATGGTATTAGTTTTTGCATGTTATTAGTATCAATGTAAGTTTCGGGTATAACAAAATATGGTATCAGTTTTTGCATTCTATCAATATCAGTATTAGTTTCGGGTACGCCAAAATATAGTATCAGTTCTTGCATACTATTAGTATCAGTTTCAGTTATAACAAAATGTAGTATCATTTTGAGGTATAAGAAAATATGGTATCAGTTTTTTCATACTATTAGAATCAGTTTCAGATATTACATAAAATAAAATATAGTCATAATATAGTATCACATGTAGGCAAAGTTAAGTAAAGCTAATGTTTACAACATTAGAAATAAGATCATTGTTTTTACAACAAATTGACAAAATTTCGACAAGTATTTATATCTACATTAAAACAAAGTTAAATTCAATTAGTTCTAACACAACATCACAATTGTACATTAGCTGAACTGAACATTAGAGCAATTTTTACAACAAATTTATTCCTTATATTTTCTTTTTCTTCCAGTCTTGACATGAAATCTGTAACAACACTGTATTTTGTGATTACTTTAATTATTTTAAATTGAATTTCCAGATTTAAAAACTTTATTTTATTTATTAAAATGGATAAATTTTGTTATTTTAAATATAAATTTTTATTTTGATGTGAATTAGAATTCCAAACTTGGATAAATGGAATATTTCCAAAAAAAGTGGATTTTGGTCAAAATGGGCAAACTTTGACTTTTAAATTTAAAATTTAAATATTTGAAATTTTGAATTTTATCTTTTATTATGAAAATAGACTTAATATCATGAACACTGCTTTTCGTTTCATTGAAATTGGATTTAAATGTGAAAGTTATACTGTTTTCAATATTGTGTGTATATTGAGTTATTTAACAATATTATTTATTTTAATTTATATAAATGATATTTTTATTTGACATATCTTATTCTAACTTGTATATGTATGTTATATTATATTTATTTTTCCTTTTAAATATTTTTAAAGTGATTATAAAATTTTTCCAAAGCTTATGGAATTTATTTCAAATTTTTAAAGCCTAGTTTGCATTTTTTAAGCTATTTTCTTAATTTAATTCTATTTAATTAAAATTTAATTATTTATTTTATACATTTATTTTTATTCCTGAGATTTATCTTTATTTATCAGTATTTTACATGTATTTAAATTTGCAAAAAGAAATAATAGAAATTTGAAAGGTTTGTGACCTTTTATTTGCTTAAGACTCTTTGTTTTCTCACCTTTTCATTTCCTAACTCTTGCATTCATTTTGGCCAATCCTTATCTCCTTTCTTTCAGCCGTTCTCTTCTCATTTTTCACGTAAGAAAATGTTTCTCATCCTCAAAAACTTCGGCCTCCATTTCTGAAGCAAAGTTTGGTAATCAAATTCTTCTTTTTCTACTAAATTTCTTCCTTGTTTTCTTATTCTATTTGCATTCGCTTCACCTATATAGCTCAGCCACTTGCTCCTCCATCACCACCACCTCCACCACCATCATTTTCAGCTAAAACACCTCTATCTCCTCTGACATACCAGGCCATGGCCATCATATGAAGCAAAACTCCACCAAAAATGCAAACTACACCTTAAAACAACCATAGCCGAGCACCCCCTTGATCACCACTCCATTTTCCACCACCACCACCACCTTTGGCCGCCACCACCACCTTGTCCAGACCCTACCTCATCACTCCAGCTACTGACCTGAGATGTACATCCTCTGGCCAAACCAAATTGCCCATGGCCAAGCCTTAGTTTGGACCATTTTCCACCTATTTGCCTAGAAACCCTTCACTAACCCTATGTTGTAACTTCCTCCATCATGTTCTACCTTGTAGCCTTACCTTTTCCAGACCCATACCTGATCCAAACCAAGTACAAACCTGACCTAATTGATCCCCTAGGCCATGCAAACAAGTAGAGAAAGCAAGGCAAAAAGTTTCGTATTCAAACTGCTTTTTGTTTCAAAGTTATTCAAATTCAATCGTACTGGTTTTTAACTATTATTTTGGTTTTGTTTATGAGTTGTTCACAAGATTAATAGCTTGGTTCTCTTCCCACTAGAGTCTATTGTAGTGTCATCGTGCTTTCTGGAATTCATTTATGTCATTTGATTTGCTAACTCCAGCATAATAAGGTGAGTAAATCTCACCTGACATTTATACTTATGCAACTGTGAATTGACAACAATTGAATGTGTAGTACTATTATGTTATGTTATCCCTGTCTGTGATTATTAATTATATGATGTTAAACCTGTTTATTTACCTGTCATCTCATCTGTTACTAATATATATTGTTAACTGTTCATTTATATCTGTTTATCACACTGCAACTTCCCTGTAGAATAGAATCACTATGGGTTGAAATGATACATACCCGAACGGACTTTAGAATAGGGAAAAATCGTTATGGGCTGAAATGATAGGCCTGAACGATTTTTATTTATTTTATTTTACTTGGGATTGCGGGTTTGAAATGATAAAACCCAGATTTTTTGTATATTATGGATTGAAATGATATATTATCCGTATCACTTGAATTAGGCTAGAAAACTATATACAGGCCCGTGGTTATTTTTAAGGTTTTGAAAAATGTTTAAATAATTTTTAAAAGTGTAAAAATATGAAAATTTGATTTAAATTGAATTTTTATAAGTTTAAATAGTGAAATTAGGAATTTTCTATAAGTTAAAAATGTTGAAAATGAATAGAAATGGAATTTTTTGAAAATATAACTTAAGTTAGAAAATTTTTGAATTTTGGTTAAAATGAGAAAATAAGTTATATAAATAAAAATGAAAATAAAAATGGAAATTTGAAATTTATTAGAGAATGGAAATAAAATTTAAGTGTTAAGTTTATTTATTAAAAATGTGAAGAAAAGAAATTTACACTTGAATTTGTTAAATAATTCATTGAAATTTGATTTAACTATAACGGATTTATTTAATAAAAATCATGTGTTAAATGATATATTATATAAACATTTTTAAATGTTAAAGCATGATTTTTATAATGTTAAAAGTGTTTAAAATGAATTTTATTATTGGCTGAAAATACACTAAAATCTGAAAAATACTTTTAATAGCATTCAGAAATGCTAGGATTTCAGAATTGAACTAAAACTTAGTAAAAAGAGGCTATTACAACATTTCTGAAATGCTGTAGTAAATGTAAATGCTAAAGAACTTAATAAAGGGCTATTACAACAGTTTTGTAAACTGCTGTAGCTGCCTGCCGTCTTTGCTGAAATTAAGTAAAACTCTTGTTTTTGAACCTGAGCTATTACAGCATTTCTGGAAATGCTGTCTTTGCTGTTTTAAACTAAATTTCAACTAAAATGAGATATAACAGCAGTTTTAAAATGTTGTCTTTGCTGAAAAAAAATGTTTTCAAATATAACTTATAACAGCTTTTTCTAAATGCTGCGAAAGGCTGAAATTTCAATGTTTATGGATTTTGACCTAGTAAATGAACTCAGAATGATTTGAAACTTTAGAAATTGAATACTTGACTTGAAAGAATAATAATTTCACTTTTTAAATGGTTTAAATGGAAAACTATTTAAAGGGCGATTTGATAAGATAATAAATGAATGATTTTTTGGAATTTTAAAGGGTATCAAATTTGATAATTGAATTTGAATTCAAGTAATGATTTGAAAGGAAGTTCTAAAGGATATGATATTGTAATATATTGAAATGGTTTGTAAATGATTTAATCTTTATTTTGATAAAGAATTGGATTTGAAATGATATTAAATTTTTGAAAAATAAAATATTATTTTGAAATACTATAACCATGGGTATACTTCTCTATATGTCATTTGATTTCCTGATGATGGTTGTGATGCACATTAACACTGTTAGTTGCATTGTTTACTTCGTTATGGACATTTCTGTGATATTGTTATTACTGTTTAATTGATGGTTTTATGGATCCTTAAAAGGATGGCGATCCCAAGCATCCTCTAAGTTATTATGCATTGCTATTACTGTTTACTTGAGTTGGTTTACATTGTATAAGTATATATGTCCTGACTCGAGTGTTTTGTGTTTTACTTTACGCTCGGGTCAGCTTGAGAATCACAGCTTTGGAATTTATCTTCTGGAGCTAGAGATTTGCTGCAGCTTATCTGTCCATCTGTTATTTTTTATCTTCTAATACAGTTATTTACTATTCGGTATCGTCTCTGTATTATTGATTTATGTATCCTAACTTCTATTGTATCTATTCTGACTATGAGATTTTGTATATGTTTTGAGAGTTTGTATATAGTAGCTTCATGAACTACTATGGTATTTTATTTCCGCTGCGAGTTATTCTGATATTTCTGTGTATGTGATTCTATGAATGATTTAATTTGCTCCAAATTTTATCACAATCTGTTATTTTGAATTATTCAAGTCAGACATGTATGGATTATTGTCGATTTGAATGGTCCAAAATAGTGGGTCGTTACATTTGGTATCAGAGCCAGGTTTTGGGCAAACCTTAGCCTGCGGAGCAAAAACTCATTAGAGATAGGGTAGAAATACCCTAGAATGAGTGAAATCAATCTCAGAATCATTCCCTTGTGAGAGAACATATTTTCGAAGTATAAAATGATTTTCAAATGATTTTTAAAGGATTCTTAAAGATTATTTTGATATAAAATTTTCTTGTTTTGAAAAGAAAAATTTCTGGACTTTATCCCTTTCGTATCCACCTTGTTAGTAATTTTTTTGATTAGGATTTCCTTAAAATTCTGAACTTCTATCTTAGTTGGGATTTCTTCGATTAGGATTCCTTTGAATTTTGGAACGCTCCCACTTGTTCTGAAATCCATTCCTGTCTCCCCTAATTGTATTCTTTTATTTTTGGAGCAGCATTCCATAACTCCACTTTGAATGACCTCTAGAAAGATCGGCGATCCCGCAAATCTTTGAATGATTTGTAAAGGGGTGAAACTCCCTTATAATTGGCATTGATTCACTGGAGATTTCTATATCCTCAGTTTATGATGCTATTTATCTTCTGCTATATTTAATGCTCTCTCTGGCGATCGAAGGTCGATTTGCCTTAGATTTTCCGCATTGATTATATTCCTGAAATCACGGTTGACCCTATTAAGGTCGCCCGCGATTTATATAGGCTTATCCATCTTCTATTTGGTAATTTAATTATCTTATCTTCGTTTGAGGTTATCTCTGAATCAGAATTCTATTTGATTAGAGTTCCTCTAAATTTGAATCTCTGTTTTGTTTTGAAATCCATCCTTGAATCATCCATTGGAAAATTTGTAGTTGATTGTCTTTTGAAATTTTTGTATTCATCGTAGTTGTTATTTAGATAAGGATGACCATATTTTATATATAAGGATGAAATGTTTTTGATAAGGATTATATACCTTTCTAAAATGAAAATTTGAAGTTCGAAAGGATTTGAAATTTTGAAAGTTATATAAGAAATGGTTTCATATAAAATAATTTATAACTGAAGGTTTTGAATCTGAATTTGAGTGATTGAACTCCGGCATTTTTGAAATTGGTTTTAAGATTTTGGAATAATAAATAATATGATTTGAAAGTATTTTCCGAATATGAAATGTTTCAAATGATTTTAATGAGTTTCAAATGATTTCGAAGAAATTTCAAAAGAAGTTTGAGAAAATAAAAGTCCATAACCCACTTATGTCGCTGGAAAATAATTTCGGTGATGAATGCATGCATCATCGACATGGATTTTCGAGTTTCAGAGTGGGGGAGAGGCCACTTCGGTAGCTTTGCTATGCGATTGATTTGTGAAACCAATTTTGATTTCAAATTCCGAAGTGTGATGTGATATTCGAAAGATATATGTATATATATTTGAACAATTTGAAATGAGCCTGTGTTCAGTCCTTGAGTTTTGGATTTGATTTGATATAACCCTATTTTTGGAATTGATTTACTGATTTAATTGTGATTTCCAACTCTTGGATTGAAATATGATTTCTTCGACTATTTTGATGGTTCGAGCACTTCCAAATCAAGGTTAACTTTTCAAAGCTAAATAATTTTGAAAGGTATAAAGGATATAAGTTTGGTATGTATGTTTAAAGTATATAGTAATATGATTTAAATAAGTTGAAACTGCTTTGTTAAGTAAATGAATAAGGCTATTTTGAAATTTAGATTTGAAATGTTTTGAAAAGAATTTGGTCTTCAAAATATTTTGAATAAAATTTAGTTTAAATGTTTTAACTGGGTAACATCTTTATAAAACTATATATTGAACAAGTTGGAATAGATACATAAGTTGTACGTATGCTGCTTTATTCGCATAACTAAATTGATCCAAGTTTGAGTACACAAGTTCGAGGTGAATTACACTAACTCGTGTTAGGATTTTTCATTTGATTCGTGATGGCGAATATTTGATATTGATTTTGGGCTTGATTCTAGAATTCTATATCATAGTATATGGCTAGGCAAGGAGACTGATGGTTTCTAGTCAAGAAACCATATCGAAATCCGCATTAGGGAAGTCGAATGGACAATACTAGTTCGAAAGCGAACTTGTGTGATCGAGCGAGCGATCGAATGTAATGTTGCGAAATGATGACATACGTACATCTTATATCCTAATATCATTGATATACTTGGCGCTGAAATTGGAAGTTGTTGGGTTGGATATCTTTGTAATTTAATTGGAATCTTTCTTTTATGAAAAACTACTATCAATTTAAAACCATTTTTTCAAAACTTTTTTTCTTTATTTCTTCTCAAACAAACTGTTTTATTCTATTTTATATACAAAACTATTTTACAAACTATTTTATATACAAAACTATTCTAAATTAAAAATCTTTTATAAAGCAAGGATGTTCAATCCCATATGACTCTCCATGCAACGAAATTGATTTTTTTGAAAAAAAATTTGATCCTTATATAAGATGGACTTTATGTAAATATAAGATGATGTTGAAAACCATCGATGTTGGAAATAAATTGTTTGACTTAAATTATATTGATTTGGATTTATTTTCTAAATTTATTATTTTGGAAACTTTGGAACTAAAGATATTTAATTTGAGAAGAAATAATTTGGTTGAATTGTATATGATTTTGAAACTGAACTGATATTGAAACAAATTAAAATTTGAGAACCATGTGTTACTAAATACTTGATTTGGGAGTTATCGAACTTATATAAAATTTGGTTTGTATAAGTATGATGTTGATTCGAAAACTATGGATTTGAAAGGGTACTTAATTTGAAAAGTGAAATCTTATATAATTGAAGTCTATATAAGCGTTTTTTGATATACTTCTGATTTTGGAAAGGTATTTTATTTGAAAATAAAATCTTATATATAATGGACTTTATATAAGTATGATATTTGAAAGTGATTTGAAAAGGTACTATATGATACATATTTTCGAAGTAAAGATATGGAAAGTGCCTTCTGCTTGATATCCGCTTTGTGGCCACATTGTGGATTCATTCTATCGATATTTCTCTGATTTTTGGTTTTCCGAATATGATACTCGAGTTTCCATCGAATTCCATGGCGTTACCCATGGTCTTACGAGCGCGACTGCATAGCGAAACTTCCTGGCTGAGATGGCCTAAGGGTACGGATTGTTTCCTGGGGGATCCAGGCGTAACTATTGTGTATCCTACATTCTAGTCAACATGGCGTAACTCGCAGGGCTGAGAAAGCTTACAGATATGGATTGTTTCCTGGGGGATCCAGGCGTAACCATTGTGTATCCTGCATTCTACTAGTCATCATGGCGTAACTCGCAGGGATGAGAAAGCTTACGGATATGGATTGTTTTCTGGAGGATCCAGGCGTAACCATTGTGTATCTGTGAAACATGGTTAGACAAAGGTTTTGTTTGGTTTTTTGTTTGGATTGTACTTTCCATATCTGTTTTTAAAGGTTTTACAGTATTTTCACTGGGTGTTGAAATAGGTCTACTAAGTACCTATAGAATTCTAGCTTTGCGCCTGATCAACACACTACTAGAGTCTGCAGGAACGAGGATAAACTTGTTAAGACATCGAGTTATAAAAGTATTTTGATAAAATATTATATAAAGGATATTTTGATCATTTATTTCCTTTCTAAAAGATTTTAAAGTGTTTTAAATATTGTTTACCTCTTTAACCAACAATTTTAATTAATGGCTCATCCTTGTCTTTCGACCTATTTTCCCTCCTAGTTATTCCTACCCTCCTATTTTTCCCTTCTAGCTATTCCTATTCTCCACTTTGTTAAACTTACCTATAACAACAGTTATCAGGTATAATTTTAATCTTCTTGTCAGCTTCTCTTAATCATATTCCATTCCATCTTTTCTGTGTTTTCCGTACCTCATTCCTTTTCGAGGATGAAAAAATTTGAATGGGGGAGAGTGTAACAACCCTGTATTTTGTGATTATTTTAATTGTATATTTTAATTATTTTAAATTGAATTTCCTGATTTGAAAACTTTAATTTATTTATTAAAATGGATAAATTTTGTTATTTTAAATATAAATTTTGATTTTGATGTGAATTAGAATTCCAAACCTGGATAAATGGAATATTTCCAAAAAAGTGGATTTTGGTCAAAATGGGCAAACTTTGACTTTTAAATTTAAAATTTAAATATTTGAAATTTTGAATTTTATCTTTTATTATGAAAATAGACTTAATATCATGAATACTGCTTTTCGTTTCGTTTAAATTGGATTTAAATTGTGAAAGTTATACTGTTTTCAATATTGTGTGTATATTGAGTTATTTAACAATATTATTTATTTTAATTTATATAAATGATATTTTTATTTGACATATCTTATTATAATTTGTATATGTATGTTATATTAAATTTATTTTGCCTTTTAAATATTTTTAAAGTGATTATAAATTATTTCCAAAGCTTATGGAATTTATTTCAAATTTTTAAAGCTTGGTTTGCATTTTTTAAGCTATTTTCTTAATTTAATTCTATTTAATTAAAATTTAATTATTTATCTTATACATTTATTTTTATTCCTGAGTTTTATCTTTATTTATCATTATTTTACATGTATTTAAATTTGCAAAAAGAAATAATAGAAATTTGAAAGATTTGTGACCTTTTATTTGCTTAAGACTCTTTGTTTTCTCACCTTTTCATTTCCTAACTCTTGCATTCATTTTGGCCGATCCTTATCTCCTTTCTTTCAGCCGTTCTCTTCTCATTTTTCACGTAAGAAAATGTTTCTCATCCTCAAAAACTTCGGCCTCCATTTCTGAAGCAATGTTTGGTAATCAAATTCTTCTTTTTCTACTAAATTTCTTCCTTGTTTTCTTATTCTATTTGCATTTGCTTCACCTATATAGCTCAGCCACTTGCTCCTCCATCACCACCACCTCCACCACCATCATTCTCAGCTGCAAACACCTCCATCTCCTCTGACCTACCAGGCCATGGCTATCCCATGAAGCAAAACTCCACCAAAAATGCAAACTACACCTTAAAACAACCATAGCCGAGCACCCTATTGATCACCACTCCATTTTCCACCACCACCACCACCTTTGGCCGCCCCCACCACCTTGTCCAGACCCTACCTCATCACTCCAGCTACTGACCTAAGATGTACACCCTCTGGCCGAACCAAATTGCCCATGGCCGAGCCTTAGTTTGGACCATTTTCCACCTATTTTCCTAGAAACCCTTCACTTACTCTATGTTGTAACTTCCTCCATCATGTTCTACCTTGTAGCCTTACCTTTTCCAGACCCATACCTGATCCAAACCAAGTACAAACCTGACCTAATTGATCCCCTAGACCATGCAAACAAGTAGAGAAAGCAAGGCAAAAAGTTTCGTATTCAAACTGCTTTTTGTTTCAAAGTTATTCAAATTCAATCGTATTGATTTTTAACTATTATTTTGGTTTTGTTTATGGGTTGTTCACAATATTAATAGCTTGGTTCTCTTCCCACTAGAGTCTATTGTAGTGTCATCGTGCTTTCTGGAATTCGTTTGTGTCATTTGATTTGCTAACTCCAGCATAATAAGGTGAGTAAATCTCACCTGATATTTATACTTATGCAATTGTGAATTGACAACAATTGAATGTGTAGTACTATTATGTTATGTTATCCATGTCTTTGATTATTAATTATATGATTTTAAACCTGTTTATTTACTTGTCATCTCATCTGTTACTAATATATATTGTTAACTGTTCATTTATATCTATATATCACACTGCAAGTTCCCTGTAGAATAGAATCACTATGGGTTGAAATGATAGGCCTGAACGATTTTTATTTATTTTATTTTACTTGGGATTGCGGGTTTGAAATGATAAAACTCGGATTTTTTGTATATTATGGATTGAAATGATATATTATCCGTATCACTTGAATTAGGCTAGAAAACTATATACAGGCCCGTGGTTATTTTTAAGGTTTTGAAAAATGTTTAAATAATTTTTAAAAGTGTAAAAATATGAAAATTTGATTTAAATTGAATTTTTATAAGTTTAAATAGTGAAATTAGGAATTTTCTATAAGTTAAAAATGTTGAAAATGAATAATAATGGAATTTTTTGAAAATATAACTTAAGTTAGAATTTTTTTGAATTTTGGTTAAAATAAGAAAATAAGTTATATAAATAAAAATGAAAATAAAAATGGAAATTTGAAATTTATTGGAGAATGGAAATAAAATTTAAGTGTTAAGTTTATTTATTAAAAAGGTGAAGAAAAGAAATTTACACTTGAATTTGTTAAATAATTCATTGAAATTTGATTTAACTATAACGGATTTATTTAATAAAAATCATGTGTTAAATGATATATTATATAAACATTTTTAAATGTTAAAGCATGATTTTTATAATGTTAAAAGGGTTTTAAATGAATTTTATTGTTGGTTGGAAAAACACTAAAATCTGAAAAATAACTTTAATATCATTCAGAAATGCTATGATTTCAGAATTGAACTAAAACTTAGTAAAAAGAGGCTAATATAACATTTCTGAAATGCTGTAGTTGCTGTAGTAAATGTAAAGGTTAAAGAACTTAATAAAGGGCTATTACAGCAGTTCTGTAAACTGCTGTAGCTGCCTGCTATCTTTGTAGAAATTAAGTAAAACCCTTGTTTTTAAACCTGAGCTATTACAGCATTTCTGGAAATGCTGTCTTTGCTGTTTTAAACTAAATTTCAACTAAAATGAGATATAACAGCAGTTTTAAAGTGTTGTCTTTGCTGAAAAAAAATGTTTTCAAATATAACTTATAATAGCTTTTTCTAAATGCTGTGAAAGGCTGAAATTTCAATGTTTATGGATTTTGACATAGTAAATGAACTCAGAATGATTAGAAACTTTGGAAATTGAATACTTGACTTGAAAGAATAATAATTTCACTTTTTAAATGGTTTAAATGGAAAACTATTTAAAGGGTGATTTGATAAGATAATAAATGAATGATATTTTGGAATTTTAAAGGGTATTAAATTTGAATTCAAATAATGATTTGAAAGGAAGTTCTGAAAGGATATGATATTGTAATATATTGAAATGGTTGTAAATGATTTAATCTTTATTTTGATAAAGATTTGGATTTGAAATGATACTTAATTTTTGAAAAATAAAATATTATTTTGAAATACTATAACCACGGGTATACTTCTCTATATGTCATTTGATTTCCTGATGATGGTTGTGATGCACATTAACACTGTTAGTTGCATTGTTTACTTCGTTATGGACATTTCTATGATATTGTTATTACTGTTTAATTGATGGTTTTATGGATCCTTAAAGGATGGGCGATCCCAAGCATCCTCTAAGTTATTATGCATTGCTATTACTGTTCACTTGAGTTGGTTTACATTGTATAAGTATATATGTCCTGACTCGAGTGTTTTGTGTTTTACTTTACGCTCGGGTCAGCCTGAGAATCACAGCTTTGGAATTTATCTTCTAGAGCTAGAGATTTGCTGCAGCTTATCTATCCATCTGTTATTTCTTATCTTCTAATCCAGTTATTTACTATTTGGTATCGTCTCTGTATTATTGATTTATGTATCCTAACTTCTATTGTATCTATTTTGACTATGAGATTTTGTATATGTTTTGAGTTTGTATATAGTAGCTTCATGAACTACTATGATATTTTATTTCCGCTGCGAGTTATTCTGATATTTCTATGTATGTGATTCTATGAACGATTTTATTTGCTCCAAATTTTATTACAATCTGTTATTTTGAATTATTCAAGTCAGACATGTGTGGATTATTGTCGATTTGAATGGTCCAAAATAGTCGGTCGTTACAAAATCATATAAATTCCAGTAGTGATTGTTGTTTGTCGATATCTCTAACACAATTCTTGCTCTGGTTTGTAACATATGTTCAGGTTTAATCTTGCTCGGGATTTGGTTTTTGTCCAGTAACATGATAAATATCATGACATATATTTCACAGTCAACCCTATTTAAAGAAAAATATATTATTGGTACCAGTTTGCACCACTTGTAGTATCATATATATAACGAATACATAACATTGTATTTAAGAGATAATGGTGCTAACAAGTCCTATGCTTTAAGCTAAAATAATTAACTGTTTTAGTATCAATGTCAACATCAGTTTTAGTATTAGTTTAGTGATTGTAGATAGGGGTGTCAAATAGGTTGGGTTGGGTATAAATAGTTTGGGTTGAAAGTTAACCTAACCTATTTAAACATAAAAATGCTCAACCCATTAGACCTATTTATTAAATGGGTAAATCCAACCCAATCCGTAATTTTATGGGTAAAACCAACTCGACCCATTAAATTCATTTTGGTTGAAACTGTAGCAGAAATGATAGAATCCATTTAAAGATTTAAATTTGATTTGACCAATAAAAAACGATATAAAATAATTCTAATTCTAACTTTTATGTTTTAAATTTCGGTAAAAATCAAAATTTAAAAATTTAAAATTTAAAAATTTAGTTCTAATTTTCACCAAAATTCAAATATGAGGATTTAGTCTGTTATTTGCTAAGTGCGACTATTGGTTACAATGGAGAACTAGAGTATGCATTCACAAAATGAAGTACCTGAGTGTTCCATATTTTCCATAATTTAGGTAGGATTCATTAGTCAGAGTCTCTCGTCATTTCGAGGTAGTCTGAAGAAGTTATTGCAGTCCAACAAAAAACATAGCGGCTTCTGCCTAGGCGAATTTCAAATATCGGGATGTAGCCTGTTATTTTCTGAGTACAACTGTTAGTCACCATGAAGAACTATAGCATGTGTTCACTAGATGAAGTATCCAATTGTTCCACATTGTTTGTAATTTAGGTGGGAGTTCATCAGTTAAAGTCTCACCTGATTTTGAGTTAATTTGAAGAAGTTATTACAGTCCGAACAACAAAAATAGCCGCTTTTACCTAGGCAAAGTTCAAATATCAGGATGTAGCCTGTTATTTGCTGAATACAACTGTTAGTCACCATGAAGAACTACAGTGTGCACTCACAAGATGATGTATCTGAGTGTTCCATATTGTCTGTAATTTAGGTGGGAGTTCATTGGTCAAAGTTTCGCATGATTCTGAGTTAGTATGTAAAAGTTACTGTAGTCTGAAAAAATAGCGTCTTCTGCCTAGACGGAGTTCAAATATCAAAACGTAGCCTGTTATTTCTATGTACAACTGTAATTCACCATGGAGAACTATGGTGTGCGTTCATAAGATGAAGTATCTAAGTGTTCCATTTTATCCGTAATTTAGATGGGATGAAGTCTCGTCTGATTTCGAGTTAGTATGAAGAAGTTATTGCAATGTGAACTAAAAATAGCGGTTTCTGCCTAGGTAATGTTCAAATATGGGGATGTAGCCTGTTATTTTCTAAGTACAAATGTTAATCACTATGAAGAACTACAGTGTGTGTTCACAAGATGAAATATCGGAGTAAAAAAATTCAAATTTTCAAAATTGTTATTTTCAAATTTATATTTTAGAATTTTAAATATAATAAATGGGTAAATGGGTTACACATTTATAACCCTTTTATAAATGGGTCAATCCAACACATGACCCATTTAATAAAATTCATAAATGGGTTGACCCAACCCATTTATAAGTAGGGAAAATGGGTTAAGTCATATTCAAGATTTTAGTATCATTTTTGAGATTCATGATAATTGTTTTATTTCTGTTTTAATTCTATACTATTTTTGTACCAGTTTTTGTGCTTGTAGGTATCAGTTTGTGTGCTGTAGGTATTAGTTTTGATCTGAAGCAAATGTTTACTGAACTGAATGAAAATAGCTTGTGTATCGATCAATTCAATCCAATGTACTAGGAATATAAAGGCGTATAGTAATTTATATAAAAGATCATAATGCAAAATATAACAAGTTCTAAATATTAAGTAACTATAATTTAAGTATTACTATTAGTTTCAATTCTAATATCAATTTTGTTGTTAGTGGGTATATTTTTTAACAGAAAAATAATATATTTGATACTTGTAACGAATTTATAAGATATTAAACATTTTAACATGATATATTGTAATATTATGAATATTCGTCTCCATACAGCATGGACCAATTTCAACCTAAAAAGAATTACGTAATTTCCTTCCATAAAGTTGAAAATAACGGTACATATACAAACAATTATATAAGATAACTCTAGTAACAAAAATTACCTAAGTCTGAAAAACAGTGTCGACTTCCGTTAACATAGTAGAAGAAGCCATTAGCAATCCATCCTTCTTCTTCTTAGTCACTTTCCTTCCTTTCTTCCTTCTATCTTTATGACTGTTAATCTTCTTCTTAGTCAACATGTCTTTAGCTGCAATTTCATTGTCGAAACTCCAGTCATTTTCTTGCTTCTTCGACCGAGCTTTGATTCTATTGTTGGTGTGAGATTTGTCGGATGATTTGCATGAAATTGAAGAGATTTTATTAGGGTTTCGGGTTTGGAATTGAGTGTAATTTAAGTAGAGTTTATTGAGGGAAGCTAGGGACTAGTTAGGGAGGAGTTGGGTTTAGTGTTGCATTTTTAGAATCAAAGTGTGAGTTTGAAACCGAAGAGAGTGTCGAGTAGAAGGAAATAGAAAGGTAAGGAAAATGATTTATTTCGCAATGGGCTTTGGGCCTATCCTTGTAGAATAAAAAAGATGTGTGTTCTTGTTCTTAATCTATTAGGATAATTTGTCCTTTAAAATTTAAAATTAATTTAATATATATTATTTAATTCATACAAGTTTCATAATTTAAATAATAAATATTATATCATATATTAAAATTTTATATTAATAGTTTTACACCTGAAAGGCTTTTGGCACAAAAAAGTATAACATATATATTATTTAAATCAAATAAATTTCATAAATGAATAATATTAACAAATATATCATGTAAAAATATTTTAAATTTTATAAAATTAATTTTATACATTATATGCTTTCGGTACATAAAAAAATAATATTTATATATAAAATAAATATTTATATAAATGTAGAGATTAATAATTTAAATTTAAAATTGATTTTAAATTACAAAATATATATGGAAATAATCAACTGTTAAAGTATCATTTGGATTTTCTACAAAATATTAAAATACAAAATTATATTTTCAAAAATAATTTTTATTTAATTCTCTTTAATTTCCAATCGAAAATTTAGTTTTAATAAATATTAAAAAACAATTTCTGTCATGAGCATATTATATAGATGTATGTACATATATTTTTTATACGTATTTCAAATATGTATTAATATATATATATATATATATCATTAAATTATTTATAAGTGTATGTGTGTGTATTTATATTATATGTTTATTTATAATAAAAAATTAAATTTTTTTTTTGGATTTTATAACATGATAAATAAATAAATTTCAATATAATTTAAATGATTTTACATATACATATACATAGTCATATATATTTATTTTATGAATTCCACATATATATACACATAAATTAATTCAAAATTACACGCACATATATATATATATATATATTTGTAATATTTTGTATATACGAATTGAAGAACATAAATATACATTTGAATGATAAACTTATATACTAGAGGGGCTAACATATCCGTTACTACATAAATCTCAACATTTGTACACGTGCATGTCAAACCTTGCACGAATTGCTATGTTACACATGCACACACTTATATATGTTTATATGAAATATACATACAAACATACATATAATATACTATTAATTACATAATACAAAACCATAACATAAATTTAAAATAAAATAACGATTTTATTTAAAAGAAATTTAGAAATGTTCTAAATGAATTAGACTTCATAGGCCCAATAAAGATCCAAAATGATAAAAAAATTGAAATTCACCCATTTCTTCCATCACGGGCTATCCTAGTTCCAACAATGATATCAGAGCCCAATAGCCTATATGGTCTATAATAGTCATGTTATGGTTTGCTAATTAAGCTTACAACCCATATATAGGGTGTCTAGAAAGGTCATGTTGCCCTACCTAGCTACGGGCCTGGTTCGAATAGATATGTGAACGCAAAGATTGTCTCTAATAGAAAAGACCCAATTTGAATTAGGCCTTGGGATAATTTTTAAAATTGTTTGAAAACATAAAATATAAGATTTTTAATTTAAAAGTTGAATTTAAAATTATATATATATATATTATACAACTTATAATATAATAAAAAAAATTCAAAATGTTTGAATATCTGTATTAATTAATTTTAAAATTAAATTTATGAATAAGATTAGTAAAATTAATTAAATAATTTAATTAATGAAAATACATATTCATGTATTATATATTTTGATATATGTTATTTAAGATATCATAAGTATACATGTATGTATATAAAATGATTTTTCAAAATTAACATAATTTAATTGAAATTGTTTAATTAAATTAATTAATTAAGGGTTAATTAACTAAATTAAAATACATACATATATACATACATAGACATACATATGATACACACACACACAATACTATAATAGTTATAGTATTTATATTCAATATAAGTGTTATACTGGATTAATATAAAATTAATTAAACAAGATAAAATAAATATTCCCTATGAAAATATTTAAGAAATACCTTTGCGTAAAGGGTAAGAAAAACTTTAAGAAAAGATTAAAAAATATTCAATATAGATGTTATATTGGATTAATATACATAAATATTCCCTATGAAATAGCGTTGTGGAAAGGGTAAAAAAATCTTAAAAAAGGATAAAGTAAATATTCCATATGAAAGTTGTACTTATGGTAAACTTGTTGGAACATGTATGTAAGAAGGTTTATCATTATGCTTTGAAATAAAATTTAATCAACAAATTAAACGTCAAAATTTGACAGAAAGAAATCAATTAAGATAATTTTATAGCCAAGTTTGAATGGATGTTCCAACCATTAAAAAATCTCATAGAAAAGACAATAAATTTAGTGAATCTTTGCACAAGAAGAAAAAGAAATTTTATTCTCATAAAAAATTAGAGCACAGAGCTAAAAGAAGAGAATAAAGATTAAATAAAAAGAAAAATAAAGTTATCCACTATTATAAATGTGGAAAAATTGGTCATTATGCTAATCAATGTAAACTAAAAAAGAAAATTAATAATTTACAAATAGATAATGAATTAAAAGAAACATTATCAAAACTTTTATTAAATTTCAGCTATAAAAATATATTTAGAAATGGAATTTGAAAATGATTCAGAATATTCAAACACTTCTAAAATACTTAAAGTTTTAGATGATGAATCATTAGAATGAATGTTGTGAACCTTTTAGTAGGAGAAAACCTTGTCTAAATCCAATAATAAGCTGCGAAGATGAAAAGGATGATATTTATAAAATACTTTCACAATTTGAAGATTTAAACATTAATGTATTGATCAATAATAATATTATAGAATTTTTAAAATTAGTCAAAGACCGAGGATTAAGATCTAAAATGGAAGATATTCTAGAAACTAGCAAAAATAATGAAACAGTTAAGAAACATTTCAAAATATTGGTAGTCCTAAAAATCCTATTTCTATGAATGAAGTCCCTAAACTTCTAAAAGAAAGACAAAAGATTGAATAACCTACTACTATTCAAGATCTTAATAATCAAATCAAGAATCTTAAAAGGAAATTCAAATAGAAAAAATGAAAATAGAAATCTTGATTATAGACTTTCTTTCTTAGAACAATCAAAACAAATCATCCCTATTGAAAATAATCAAATAAATTGTTCTCAAATAAAATTTCCAAAACAAAAGGAATTTCTTTCAAAATTAGATTTTTTCATATCTCAAAAATGGTTTACCAAAATAACCCTTTTAATTGATAATCATTTTAAAAAGGAATTAACTGCACTTGTAGATAGTGGTACATATATGAATGTAATTCAAGTAGGAATATTTCCAACCAGATATTTACATAAAAGCACTAATTCATTAAGTCATGCAGGTGGAGAAAAAATAGGTATTAAGTTTAAATTACCACATGCTTATATATGTAAAAATAGAACTTGTATTCCTACAAGTTTTTTTAGTAAACAAATATTACTAACTAAGTTATACTTGTAACACTATTTATAGATAAAATTTAGCCTATAACTAATATTGATAAAAATGGAATAACAGGTATTTATGAAAATAAACCTATTACATTTCAATTTATAACTAAACCTTTTACAAAGGTTTTACATGAAATAAAAGATCTTTTAATATGAAAAACTTTTCACGTAAATTTTCCAAAATAAGAAATCAATTCTCTTAATATAGAGGAAATACTCCAAAATCCTAAATTACAAGAGAAATTAAAACGATTTATAATAAATTTTCTATGAAAATTTGTAATGGTCATCCAAATGCTTTTTAGGATAGAAAGAAACATATTATTAGTCTTCTATATAAAGAAGATTTTGATGAAAAGAAAATTGCTACTAAAGCAAGGCAATATCAAATGAATTCTAAATATTTAGAATTATGTAAAAGAGAGAGCGAATCATTATTACAAAAAGGTTTAATGAAACCCTCACAGTCACCTTGGTCATGCATCGCATTATATGTAAATAAACATAGTGAATGAGAAAGAGGTGTGCCTAGATTAGTAATAAATTACAAACCCTTAAATAAAGTACTAAAATGAATTAGACATCCAATTACCAATAAAAAAAGATCTACTTGATAGATTATATGATTCTATCATATCTTCTAAATTTGATTTAAAATATGGTTATTCACAAATCCAAATTTCAAAATCTGATTAATATAAAACTGCTTTTAATGTTCCAATTGGACATTATGAATGGACAATAATGCCTTTTGAATTAAAAAATGCTCCTTTAGAATTTCAAAAAATAATGAATGACATTTTTATTCCATATAGTGAATTTATTATAGTTTATATTTATGATATTCTAGTATTTCCTAAAGATATTGAAATGCATTTTAAACACGTAGACATTTTAAGAAAAATCATTATTAAAAATGGTTTAGTAATATTAAGAACAAAGAAGTCTTTATTTGAGACAAATGTAAGATTTTTAGGTCATAATATTGAAAAGGAAAAAATTCAAAAAAACCAAGTATAAAATTTGCTACAAAATTTTCAGGTATGATATATGATAAAACACAATTATAAAGATTTTTAAGTTGTTTAAATTATATATCTTCTTATTATGTCAATCTAGCTAAAGATGCTGCTATCTTATATGATAGATTAAAAAAGAATCCAAGTCCATGGACAAAATAGCATACTCAAGCTATTTAAATAATAGAGGAGAATGTAAAAAAATCTGCCTTGTTTAATGCTTTCAAATCCAAATTGGGAAAAAATAATTGAAACAAATGCCTCATACATAGGATTTAGCGGAATTTTAAAGCAAATTTGTCCGAAAACAAAACAGCATTGTCTTGTCAGATTTCATTTAGGTAAATGGACTAATAGTCAAAAGAATTATGCAACCATAGCCAAGGAAATCCTTGCTATTGTTAAATGTGCAAGATAATTTATATAATCAAATGTTTATTATAAACTGATTGCAAATCAGCCAAATATATGTTTAATAATGATTTTAAACACGATGTGTCCAAGCAAATGTCTATCATATGGCAAGCTCATCAAGCACCTTTTGACTTTGAAATCCTTTATAAAAAAGGGGAAGAAAATAGTCTTCCTAATTTTTAACATGTAAATTTTTCCAGGACTATGATCTCGAAAGAAAGGGGCAATTTCCCTACAAAGGGAAGGGCAGAGGAAATATCTTAGCCCACCATGGCAGCAAGAAGCTAATAGTTGAAAATCTAACCAATTCAGGGAGTTATAGTTCTAATGATCCTATGTATCTAAAATTCAAGAAAAGAAAAGAGGCTAATATCCAAACAGCTAATAGCCAAACAACATCATCTTCATATGTTAGCATAATTGGCAACGAAGAAAACGAAGAAAATATAATTACATATGCACAAAGTCATCATAAAGAAGTATACTTCTTTTAGAATTTGATGATCTGAAAAGGGAAAATAATCCCTGAAACTTAATGCAAAGGTATTTCGATGGGGCATCATTTGCTATTGTGGCTTATAAGCAAAGAGGATATTAAGAGGCAATAATAAAAGCCTCTGAAATATGTGAAATAATAAATTTTAATGTAGGAGATCCAAAGGTTTATAACTTTAGCAAAATAATCATTAAAAAGCTATTATTGCTAGAAGAATGGGAGCCATCCACCCTTAAAGAAAAGGAAATGTTTTTGCCTGACAAAAAAAGTACCATCTGGTATAATTATTGGGATTATGTTGACGTACTAAATAAAGTGGCTCCTTTATGAAAACAATAAAAGAAAACATTCATGGTTTATTAAAGTTTGCGGGGAAGTTTATAAATGCCCAATACCAAATTGGTTATAGAATGGTGGATGAATTATGGATCACCAATGGATATTCTGCTTGAAAATTTAAAGAATTATATTATGAAAGGGTTGATATTTCATCTAAAATAAATAAGCTTGATCAATATATAATGATATCAGGATCTGGTCCGATATATTTTTTCATTGAATTCTCCATTCCTTGGATTTGGAAATGCAAACCAGAATTAGGTTATACCGAAAAAGAAATTCCTTGTTTATATAGTTGTTTCTTTACTAAATTGTAGGACAAATTAAACAGAACTGATAACAACACAAGTTAAATATTTGGTCATGAAATGGTAAGAGAAATAAGCAACAAAATCAAAGTCTATTAGGAGTAGAAGAATCTGAAACAACATAAAGAAGCACCAAGTCCATTTTAGAATATTGCAAGAAAATTAAAGATGATAAAAGGAATAGTCACCAAATAAGATACATTGAAGAAATAAAGAAAGATTTAATGAAGAATCTTGACACAAAATCAGACACATTAATGACATCTTCAAAAGCAAAGGACATACCCGAAGATGATCAATACTCAGACGTCAATGATGAGGATTTTGCAAAAAATATTTGATAAGATTGAAAGGGAGGCTCACAATCTGGGACATGATAAAGGGAAGATGGTGTTAAACTAAACAGGTAATATTCTTTCCACTAATTACAAGAAGATGCATTACTTTAATAAAGTAGACCCACTACTTTAATAAAGAAGAAAAGATTCTTTAATAAGGGTCAACAGGTGGCCTAACATACTTTTACTATAATAAAGTTAATAAATAATTCTTGGATTTGAAGACTTGAAATCCAAACAAAATCAATTTGAATTCCAGACTCAAGTCCATCCTCAGCTATAAATAGAGAGGCTCTCCACTTGAAGAAGGCAGACTTCAATCCATCCATTCTCTTCTCCATCTCAAAGCTTCTGCCATTAAATAAATAAGTGTGTAATAAATTGTATTATAAATAAGGAAGAAGACTACTACATCTACTAGTGCTTCTGTTATCTTTTCTTGTTAGTTTTTATGTGCAAGTTTTCAAATTTTGTAATAAGTTGCGTGAATTATAGCCCGAATAGCAGGCTAAATTAATCGTGTGTTGAATTATTTCTGTTCTGTGTGTACGGATTCATGTGTTCATATTTTTTAGGAATACGTATTAAGTTGAAAATACCATTCATGGGTTGAGAACAACATCAGGTGACAGTAATTTCTGGCTAAACCCTAAGTTGCGTACTTATGCCCATTTCTAGCCATGATAAGGCGTTTCTTCGGGCTTTCTTTACACGGACTTGTTACCCAGAGATCATTGTTAGACCAATGCTTGACTTGTAAGATGTCCCAATATTTGTTGGTATTTTCAGTCTAATATGTATGATCCTAAAAATAATGTAGCAAAGTTCGTACCACAGCAGTACTGTAGCAGTATGCTAAAATAGCCTTTTACTTCACAAATTATTTTAGTGTATTGTTGCAGAAAACTTGAATTTTGCCAGCATTTTTAGATTTGGTATTGGTGTCTTTTACTTCAAAAATTATTTCGGTGTCTTGTTGTAGAAAACCTGAATTTTTCCAGCCTTTCACTTGTGGAATAATGTAATCTGTAGGGAATATTTATTTTATTTATTCCATTACTCTATTTAAGAAAGTGTTTTTATACCATCTAAAATCTATTAACGTTTTACATCTCAAATTCTGTAATACTGTTCGAATTTTTTCAATATTATTAGACACTCTACCACTGAAATGTTCTAAGATGGTAACTATTAAAGTATACACAACATTTTAGAACATTTGTCCATCTTCTTGTTTTGCTATGTTGTGAATTTCACTTTTATTTGCTGGAGAAAGATAATTATCCCACCAACCTTTAAGTTGGCCAGTAAAACTAGCGATTATCATTTTTGCAATAGTAACACCATTATTACATTTTTGCAAATAGTGTTATACAATAGCATACACTTAGCTAAATTATAAATTTGTTTCTCAAGAAATGCATCAATATTCCATTCATAAATATTGTTCCCATTGTAACTATTATTACTATTAAATTATAGTTCTTTAGGTAGGGTATCCACGGAAGAAGATCTTCTGTAATAGAATAATTTATGAGATGACTTGTATGCGTATTTTTCAAGTTTATTAGTTTCATCATAAACTGTTTGGTTATTATCATTTTCTTGAGAAAATTTTTCTTCAAGCATATTTAGACTTAAATTATCCATTCTTTTTTTTTAAATTTTCTCAATCAAATTCTATTTTTAATTTAAAGAGCTTTTCAAATTATAATTCTATTTTTAACTTAAATCCTGTAATTTCAGAAGGCTGTTGAAGATTTGAAGTTGCAATTACTTTACTTATTTCTTCAGTTGTAATTGAAACAGTACGTTTTATATTATTAATGGTAGAAAATAATTTTTCTATTTTGTTATGTAAAGAAGTGATTTGCTCACCAATAATAGTTCGATGGAGCTTTTATAATTTTGTTGTTAAAATATTTGATTTATCTTTCTTATAGTAATTTGTAATGTATCTTTTTCTAAAATTTTAAAAAAGGCATTAAAATTTAAATATTTTCCATTCTTTTCTATTTGAAAAGAACCTTGAGGATGGTAAGTTGATTTTAAAGTATTTCCATTTGGAAGTTTATAACCTCTTTCTAATACAGAAATATATTGTTCAATATAATTTGCTGTAAACCAAGGAATGAAAGGAAACATTATATTTTTTTCACATGTAAATTTATAAATCCTGAAAATATTTTTGTTCTTCTTTTGAAAAACTTTCAAAAAACCACTTTCTAAATGGTACCCATTTTGGAAGATTAAATTGAAATTTAATTCTTTTCTAGCCTGAGAGTCAGGACTAAAATCTATTTTTGCTGTACAATCCATTAACAAAATAGTTCATTTTCGATTTGGTTATACCCGCTTCTTGATTATTGTAAATGCCCTTTGCAATATTATTTTTGTTTGCATATAATTTTTCAATTGGAATATCTTTTAAAGATTCATCATCGAATGACCTTTCTTCATTTTCTCTAATTTGAGAGGTTGATGTTCTTGATGGGGATTCAAGATATAATCAAGAGGTTAAATATGAAAATAAAAAGATTTTGTTCTAGATAAATATGATTTGCTAGAACTAAGTATAGAGGGATTATTATCCATTTGGATTTGTATAGTTCCTTCTAGAGTTTGTATAATATTAGAAATATTATTATTTATTAATGGTTAGGAAGGAACAGCTCTTTCTATTTTCCAACTTTTTGGAAGAAGAATTTCTTCCGGTTTTATTGATCTTATTGTTGTTATATTAGATTGACAAAATTTTGTCTCAATTAATATCTCATTTAAGGGTTTATCAACCAATTTACATTGGGGATTTAGTGTATATAAAGGCTTATAATAAATTCTATAACAAATACACGTTACTTCAAATCCTGGAATATAATTGTATCCATGGGTCTTAGCATTTAAAGTAATAGCTTTTAAAATATTTGTATCAAATAAAGAAAGCTATAAATAAGGATAAATATTGAAATAAACTAGGTCGTGAGTCAAGCTAGACTGTATTCCATTAATGATTTTTAGCCAAGCTATAAATTGAGGCAAACATTGAAATAGAATAATGGAATAAATAAAATAAATATTCCTTATGGATTACATTATTCCCTATGGATTACTTTAACTAAATTAATATAAAAGTATGCGTAAGAATATTATATAATTAATTTAGAATATAAAATTTATATAATAATAAAATTTATATAATATAAATACATAAACTATAGGTGGAACATTAAAGAAACCAAAACAAACTTAATGAATAAATACATAAATAAATGTACGTATACTATGATTTTCGATGTGTCCGACACTAGAATAACGAGTGTAATTCATAAGAATTGCGTTATTCCATAAGTTAATATCACACAATATAATATATTAAAGATTATAAATCTTTATAATAATGTAGTTCTCTAACATTTATATATTAATAGATTACTTGCACACTCTTTAATTGTTGAGCTTTCCTCAAGCTAGGGATGTTATGTATACAACTATTATTACATTGAATAGACGAGGTAAGATAACTGCATATACTTGTTGAGCTTTCCTCAAGATATGTGCATTATACTTTGGCCATTGAGAAATGGTAAGTCCAAGTGAATAATCCTATTTTATTTGTTGAGCTTTCCTCAAGGTAAAGGCGGAAAGTACCACAGGTTAGGAGTTGCATATGTTACAACTGATAAGAGTTATCCATCGTACGTGCAAGTTTGATCTTTCGAGCTTTCCTCAAGGTTAGAATCCCATAACAAACGAGTCCTAACACCTACTAGTGGAGTCGAAAGACTTCTATGTTTTTACTTAGGGTTTGGTGAAACATAAAACATTAGTGGGAGTTTATTAGTAAAATGAAAAGTAAAGTTTAACCTTACTAATATTATAAGAATATCTACTATGTTATTGTCCTAATAAACTTACCACTAAAAATTGCAAAAAATGTTGAATCCAAGACTTTTCAATGAAAGCAATCGATTAGCCGGAGAAAATAACCATGTTGACTGGCTACGATCTATAAAGATAGTTCTAACATATAAGCAGTTTTGGTTGTCTGTAACTTGTGCTCCATTGACAAGACCCGTTGATGACGATCACGAAGACTTGCATGTTGCTTATAGTAAGTGGGTCGCTGACCTTGAAATCACCTAAGTATTTGTGCTATCTACTCTAGACAAACACTTGCGAAGTAAGCACGAACCAATTTCTATCCATGAGGTTTTTGATAGTCTCAAGGCACTATTTGGTGAGCAGTCTCATTCTGCAAGGTACGAGACTAATAAGAAACTGGTCAACAACAAAATGCAAAAGAGACAGAAGGAAGACGATTACATGCCGATGATGAAAGGGCTATATTGATAAACTTGCATCGTAAGATGTGATTATAAGCAATAAGTTATAGATCAACCCGATCCTTGGTTCATTAACCACTCAGTATGAACCATTCATAATGAACTATAATATAAACAATCTGAATGTGAATTTTGTAGAGCTCCTTAATATGTTGAGGTTGACCAAGTCATAATCTAAGAATTAGTTAACTGTGCTTGCGGTTACAGGTGAGGCATCATCTTCAAACAATTTGAAGAAGCAAAATAGAGGGGTAAGAAGAAAAGTAAGATAGGAAAGAAAGCTGCTAATGATATGGATGAGTGTCAGCATTGTCATAAGAAAGGAAACTGGAAGAGAAACTATCTCGAATATTTTAAGATTATGAAAGAAGAGAAGCAGAACAGTTCTACAGCACCATCAGGTTTGATTCAAAATAATTTTGTAATTAAAAAAAGGTATGAGGTTTTAGGTATAGGATCTGGAACTCATATTTGTAATTCGTTACGGGGGCTTAGGAACCGACGTCGCGTGGAAAAGGGCGCAATGAGACTCCAACTGCTGATGGGTCTTTTATAAATGCAATGGCGGTGGGAAATTTTCATTTATGTTTGTTTAATGATTTTGTTTTGATATTAAATAACTGCTATTTTGTAAAAGACTTTATTTGTGGAATTATTTCTATTTCTAGATTGTTTGAGACTTGATATATATTTCATTATGCAAATACTATTATAAACATTAGTTTGAATGGAAATAAAGTTTACGAAGATGTTCTTGAAAATGGCATTTATGTGACCATGCAAATTTTGTATGTTATGTGAGTAGTTTTAGTAGAAATATAAATGATAACTTTCTTTGGCATTGTAGACTCGGTCATATTAGTGGGAAATGACTAAACAAACTGAAAACCAAAGGTTTTCTACTGCCACTTAACTCTAAATCACTCGACACATATGGTTCATGTCTTAGAGGTGAAATGACCGAACACCCCTTCAGTAGGAGCAATTAATGAGTTGATGAAATCTTTGGGCTAACACATGGTGATGCATGTGGCTCGATGCTTGTAGTAACCAAATATAGTAGTTCTTACTTTGTTACCTTCGTGGATGATTTCTCGAGACTAGGATATGTGTATCTTATGTAAAAAAATTCGATGTCTATGAGAAATTTAAGGAGTACAAAAATGAAGTTGAAAATCAAATGAACCAAAAGATTAAAATTCTTTGATCTAATTAAGGAGGCGAGTACATTGAATAAGATCTCCAATGGTACATAATAGATTAAAGGATTATCTCTCAGGTCACTCTACCCAATACTCCACATGACAATGGTGTGTCGGAGCAAAGGAAGTGAACCCTATTAGATATGGTTTGTTCAATGATGAGTATGACTCAATTGCCTCAGTCTATTAGGGATATGCACTAGAAACCATTGCGCATATGTTGAACTTAGTGCCTATTAAATCTACATCTAAGATGCCATATGAGTATGTCATGGGAAGAAACTCCACTTTAATTACTTAAAGGCATGGGGTTGTTTGGCGTACATTAAGAACGTTGACTCTAATAAGCTAATGACAAGATCAGCTTTGTATATGTTTATAAGATATCCCAAGAATTCTAGGGGATATAATTTCTACAACACAGAGGAACAAAAAGTGATTGTTACCACACATGTTGTCTTTTTAGAAAAAGAATTTGTGTCAAAGGAAATTAACAACGAAGTTGTAGACTTAGACGGGATCCGAGAAAATCACACTGAGGCTGAACAAGTGGGAGAACCGAGTTCACCAGTATATGATAACATACAACCTATTAGAAGGTCTAGTAGATAATCTCGTGCACTAGAGAAATACTATGGTTTTCTCGTAGATGATGAGAAGAAGGACCATGTCTTAGATGACGTCACTCCTCTATCTTTCCAATTAGCATTATAGAGTAAAGACTCTACACTCTGGCTAGGAGCAATGGAATCCAAGATAGATTCCATGTACGAAAACATAGTATGAACTTTATCAAACTTACCCAAAGGGATAAAACCCATCGGCTACAAATGGATTTTTAAGAAAAATCTAAATGCAGATGGAGAAGTAGAGACTTATAGCTAGGTTAGTTACAAAAGGATTTCGTTAAATTTAAGGTGTTGATTATGATGAGACCTTTTCACCTATAGCCATGCTTAAGACAATTCGGATCATTATGGCCATTGCAACATTCTATAAGTACGAAATTTGACAAATGGACATGAAGACTTAAATGGTGATTTAGAAGAGACCGTCTATATGTCATAGCTTGAGGGTTTTGTGGTCAGTGGGAATGAAGGCAAGGCTTGCAAGTTGTTAAAGTTTA
Organism: Allium fistulosum; assembly: GCA_030737815.1. NCBI lineage: Eukaryota > Viridiplantae > Streptophyta > Magnoliopsida > Asparagales > Amaryllidaceae > Allium > Allium fistulosum. The sequence goes on from CM060904.1 coordinate 815,671,112, forward strand.
TTTATGTACTTAAATAAGCTTCAAGAAGTTGGAATAAGTATTTTGATAAGGTAATCAAATAGTTTGGTTTTGTAACGACCCGGAATTTTGGACCATTCGCGTCCATTATAAGTGTATAGGTAGACACTCATGCCGGAGTTGAATTGCTCAAAATACCGCGTTGTTAATTTAAATTTGGCAAAACTGAACATATACAGTAAATAAATATAATCACAGATCACAGACACAGAGTAATAATTGCAGCGGAAATAAAAGAGATAGTAGTTCATGAAGCTACTATATGAATATATAAAATACATCAGAGTTAAACCAGATACAACGGAAGAGTAATATGATACATCAGATACAAAGCAGAATACATCACTGGAATCATCGAATATCTGAAAGCTGGATAGATAGCTGGATCTCCAAGCGAAGCTCCAACTCCAAAGGTGAGTCTCGTAAGCTGAACTACTCAGTCTGACCTGAGCGTAAAGCAAAAACACAAAACACTCGAGTCAGGATTAACATTCTTATATTAATAAATCCAACTCAAGTGAAATAGCAATTGAAATACAAGTAACTCAAAGGATGTTTGGAATAACCATCCTTTAAGGATCTGTTAAACTATCTACTATGTAGTAGTGTACGATAAGTAGATAATGTCTATCAGTAATATAAAGATATCAAAATAGCGTTAAGTCATGGCCCATTCCACCCTTAACACATTTTTATTCCCACAAGCATATACAAGACCGTAGTTTCCCCAAAACCGGAAGTCACCAGAGGGCAATCCATATACTCAAGGTACAAAACAAATTCGTAGTGGTCGCGCATAAATGGAATACAAGTATGACAAGGCACATGAGGCTATACCCAAGGTAGTGATACTACCGTTCGCCTGATCCGGACTGGTGAGAACGCAACGCCGCAGCGCCCGCAACACCGTGAAACAACACTCCCAAAATCAAGGGTGCACCAATCGACAATAAGTATAAGTAGTTCGAAGAAGTGTGTCCACTTGAGGTATCAATCCTCCATTGGCCCGGCACAGCTCCTGTTTTAGTCATTTCCAATTTGACACAAGTGTCAAGGCTATCCATTACCGTTCTCTTTCTTCAGTCAACACGTACATCATTCCAACCACTTCATTCTGGATCATCACTCCGCGCATAGTTATTAAAGTGGTTTTCGATTTAGATAGAGAGTATACCCATAACCGAATTCCGGTCTCTTTAATAACTTCCGTAATTATTACACCGATTGGTCGTTTATTTCAAAACCAAATCAATTTCAATTTCAAATAGAATTCGTAAACCAACATTTCATTTGTCTTTCTAAATCAATTTCCATACTTTACGTTTCAAAACTTCCAAATTATCATTTCAAAATCTTATAATTCAATTTCAATCGTTATTTAAAACAATTCAAAATTGATTCAAGTTCGAATACATGTTTCATTCCGAAATCATTTAAATTAATTTAATTTAACGTTCCAAATCAGTTTAACTTCATTTATCGATTCCATTCAATATTCGTTAAGTTACTCTATCATTCAAAACAATTTTTATTAAATTTCCAACTCGTTAAATCAATTCTTAAGTTCAACTTCATTAAATCAAAACTTACAATTTTGAATTACATTAAATTCATCAAATCGAATTCTTTAAATTTCAGGTCTTACATTAATTCCAAAAATATCACATTTCATTTCTTGTTAAAGAAATCCAATTTCACTTATTTACTTACTTAAATAAATTTCCAAAACTTAATTAATAAAGAAACTCAATTTCAATTATTTACGAAGTAAATTCACTTATTCAAAAGTTCAATTTTCTTAATAAAAAATCCAATTCAATTTAATCATTAAATAATTCAATCTTATTTAATTATTAAATAATTCAAACCTTAAATATTAAATAATTTCAAAGTTTTAAAATTCCAACTTAATTATAATTTCAACTTAATTATTAAATCATTTCACAGTTTAATAATTTCAACTTAATTATAATTTCAAACTTGATTATTAAATCATTTCAAACTTAATTCAATCATTTCTCAAATTAAACAACATTCTTACATCAATTACATTGTTAATATTTTATTTCATATTCACATATTAACATTTTCCTTTCGTTACATTCAAATTCCAACTTCATTTCAAAACCATATTATTTATTCAAATAAAATCTTCGTTTTATTTTTAAATCAAATTATTGACCAATCGGGTTTTATTTAATTTTCTTTCCTAGGTCAAAGTTCAATTTTTGGGTATTTATCATTTCAACCCGATTCCAATTCAATTCAAAATCAAAGCATAACAAAGGGAACTTGCAGTGTGATAACTGGGATGGTGTCAAAGTAAATAAACAAGCAATAACAACAATCAATATCAATCCAATAATCAATTTAAATAATCCCGAAATAACCGTATTAATTCTCATTGTTATTTGTACGAATTAATATAATTATTTCTAGAATCTACACTATCATTTCATGTAGATTAAAGATTTTAACATTACGGTTTCACTTGTCGTTCAATTTCAATTACAACAGTTAATTCAATATACGTTCAACAGTCCAAAGTGAAATTTGTCAATTCTACGTGTCAATTAACTTAATAATTTAAGGGTTAATTCAATTAATCAATATTCATCATAAAAGGGGTCAAGTTAACAATCAAATGTCAGTTAATCAAATTTAACATTTAATTATCCTATATCAAGTTCAATTTCATACTGTTTATCATTTTAACATTAGCAATTTACCGTCCAATATAAACATCAACAATTAATCAATTATCAGCCAAACTGTATTATCATCACATAAATAATTAACAGATAATGGTGTCAGATGTCACAGGTGAACTGATACAGGTAATAGCATATATAACAGTGTAATTAACTAACAGCAGCATATTTCAATTGTCGTTTCAATTGAAATCAGATTTAATAAATAAAAGAACGTTAATCGTGAGTGAGTGCTCACCTTTCGAGGCTAGGGATGAACGAGAATGAGATGAGTTACGAGTCCAAGCACAAATCAAAGCCAGATGGGTACAGACTCGACGGACAAGTTGATAGATGAAAATTGACGAAATCAAATCAAAGCTGTATCGGTGATGATGAACAGTATAAGTGCACTAATATATAATTATATATAACTGCTTAGATAAAATTATATTTTAGATTTCAAAAGCACATTAAATTATATATGTATCTCAAAATTATTGTTTTTTTTTTCTTTTCATTAAGACACAAATATTAAACAAATATCTTCCAAAATCTTCATTTAAATGTAAATATAACGTATTTTATAACATAAACATACTATAAGATCAAAATATGAATATATAATATACGAATAAATCACGTCTCAAGCTTATAATACTCGAATATTTTAAAATCAACATACATATATAGTTTGCAATAAATACCGATAAAATGCAATACGCTTACATAATAATGTATCTCATTTACAGTAGTTGTATATGTATTAAATAATCGATTCAACATATCTTTTAAAATTAATACTCAAATTCAAATACATAACAAGTCTCTATATATAAATAAATACAAACAACTTGTATATCTAAAATAATTTGCCTAACTTATACACATAATATGTATACTGCCGAAGCATAAATAGAAAGTTTACAATATGAAAGTTGCTAACATAAGCATTGTCCGTTTAATTAAGCGTATATGCAGACCATTTATAGTAAAATAGAACATTTGGTATATGCATTTCAACTCTCAACAGTTATTTAAACAAATATATCTTACAGCGATTCACATATGAACCAAATAGAAAATTATAACTATAGCCGCCTATTCATATAACTGAAAAATGAAATGATATATATGTAGAGTTTAAAACAGGGCAAAATAAATATGTATGCAACTATTTACTTGAATGTACGAGTGAACACACTTCACCTTTCTATATATATTCTTTAATGTAAAACCTCAAAAATCTGACAGTATATCTCAACTTATGTTATACTAGATATGTGCGAACCAAATTTTGTTGGAAAGCAAAGTATACATATATATGTTAAAATTACAAATTTCATCTCAAAACGTCAAAGCCAATATCCTTAAAAATGCTGCCAGGGTAAGATTTTTTTTTGAAATACAAATAGACTTTACTATAAATTTCTTTCAGCAACTTAATGGACATAGGAAAAATACAGTAAATTATAAAACCCAAAATACAATCAATACTTTCAAACTCATTATATCTTACATAACTAATACATAATATTCGTTTTTATAAAAAAAAAAAATCTATTTCAAAAGTATTAACAATAAATTTATATAAATCCTTAAAACTTGATATATATATATATAACTATATATGAATACTTACTTAAATATGAAATGACCTCTAAAACGAAGGCAGGAGCAACTGATGGATGAGGCAGGCATGCCGCGCGGTGGTGCAAAGTCAGGGGTTGTTTGTGTGGATCTCGGTGATAGGATAGGTGATGACGTGGAATGGGGCGGTGGGTGGAGTAGGCAGAGGCGAGGAGCGGGTTTTGACTCGGGTCTAAGCGGAGGCGGAGGTACAGCGGGATCGAGGGCAGTGGTGGACCTGACGGCAATCGTGAGAGGATGAAGGCGGGTCGCATGGAACAAGGGGAGGTAGGCGGATTCTCGGTTGTGGTGGTGGAGGTTGCGGCAGCGGTTGGGGAGAAGCTAGGTGGAGGGGCGACTAGTGACGAGCTGATGGTGGAAGACGGGGTTTTGGTGTACGGTGGAGGCGGAATGGGAGGAAAGTGGAAGACTCTTGGTGGAGGAAACGTGGCCGAGGGGAAAGAGGTATGGTGCGTGGGTTACGGAAATGGTAGAAGTGACGTGAATGGGTTCACGTGTAGGCTGGTTGCACGGCAGACGACAGGCTGGAGATGGTAGCATGGCAGTGCACACGTGGAGATTGGCTTGGGGAACGAGGCTTGCATGGTGGTGATGTTGGAAGTGTTCGACGTGGGGATGCGGCAAGGGGAGAGGAACGGTCCACGAGGATCATGGCTTCAACGGAGGGCGTTGGGTGGGGCTGCGTGCTGGAGTAGCAAGGCGTGGAAGAGAAGAAACGCGGGTAGCAGGCTACATGAGTTTGAAAGCTTGGGTTGATAGTAAAGGTAGCAAAAAGGAAAAATTAGAAGAAGAAGATGGGTTTTCAGGCTAATAATATGAAAGCAGTTATACGTTCAAAAATTTCTCAAAAGAAAACTTAACCGATGTAAAATTCCAAAAGCTCGAATTGAAAGGACGGTGGGAATATCGAAAGGCCATTTGGATTGCAGAAATTATTACAAAGGAAACGGCTAGCAATAGAAGAGACACGAGAAATCAAAAGACACAAAAATACAGTACGGATACGATTTGCTGTTTCGCGGTTTCGACACGTATCGGACACCGAAACACACATATGAATATATCACGAAGATCAGCACGACATGACGATCAAAATGGTATATAGAAATCAGTGGTACGATCATCCGATAAAAATCGATATCGGTACCAGACTACTGCTATTTTGCAGAAAATAAGAACGACGGAGCCAAAGATGTCCGAATTTGGAAAAACGACAAACTGACATCTTGCTCAGAAGATGGTTTAGAATTTTTCTATGTAAAAATATTTAGGTTTTTGAAAACATTTTATTTTCAACGCTTTTTAACTGATTAAATTGAAGTGAATTTACGCGCGAAATAAACTTCCGTATTTTCGGACGAAAATTTACCAGTTGCTATGTTTAATTAGACGCATTTCAAATATTGAAATTTTTATTTCAAAATTTTATCGTTTTAAAATTTCACAAAATTTCAACTAATTACGTTATTAAACAGTTAAAATTTACGGGTCGTTACACTCTCCCCCACTCAAAACTTTTCGTCTCCGAAAAGGAACGAGGTAGGAGAATAGAAACAACCAGAAAGAAAACAGATTTGAAATACAAAATAACAATTACTTTAAACCATATAAATTTAAATTTAAATTAGTTGGTATTCAATAATTTGTTTAATCCATTTGATTTCACTAAAATCAATCTCAACTATTTCTAAATTAATTATCTTATTATCTGATTATCTTCAATTTACAATTTCTAAAACCATAAATTTGAATAGTCTTTTATTATAATCATATTTTTCCAACAATTTAAATTCTTCTTTATTCCAAATTATTGTTAAATTTATTCTACTTAATATATCTTATTACATATATTTAACCCATATAAATTAATTTAAACCATAAAAGTTTCGATTTAAATTAATTTACATCTATTAATTTCTTTTAAATTCAAGGTATTTTCATAAGTTGATCTAATTTCAATTTATAAATTAACTCTAACAAAATTTATTTTTCAATTATCTTATTATTCTATTTATCTCTATTAACATTTTATAATTAAGATTTAAGTGTATAACATTTATTATAAACACTCAAATTTTATTTATAAATTCAATTTATCTTATATATTATCCAATTACATATTCAACTTCTGAATGATTTAGGTAAGTTGTATTAGAATGCAGTTGAATAAAATTTTCTCAATTCAATTATTCAAGTTAAATATTTATTCCAAATCTTGGTTTTATTTATAATTAAAATCATCTTTTAACAAAATTTAAGAATTAGATTTCCGATTAACTTTAAACAATTTAGAGATATATATAATATATTTATATCAAATCAAATTAAATTTAAAATAAGATACCTATATATAAATCAAATTATACTGAAGAAATTCAAATCAAAATATTTTTCAAAACAAAACCGTAGCAAAGCTACAGAATGGTTTCTCCACTTCGAAACTCGAAAATGAATATCGATGATGCGGCCGCCATCACCGAAATTATTTTCCAGCGACAAAGAGAAGAGCACTGATTTCAACATTTTAAAATTCTTTGAAAACGATTTCTATTCGAAAATACTTCCAATACTATATACTTTAAAATTTTAAAACCAAAGTTCGAAATCACCGGAAACTAAATTCTCAAATTTCTGAATTAAATTCATTTCAAATTCCAAATCAATTTATAAACTATATTTATAAATTTATTTAGAACAATAAATGATAATCAAATATTATCATTTCAAACAACAATTTAATTTACCTATTAAATTCCAGAAAATTTTACTTATATTTTCACAATATAATCAATCAAATTTTATTTCATTTTCCAAATTTGAAAATAATATTATGTCAGTTTGCTCTGTTCAAGTGTTTTGGAGATCCTATCGATAGCGCTGATCAGACGAATCGATCGGAAACCCAAATCAACATCAACAACTCAAACAACACATCATATATTAAAACATCTTATATATTAGTTTACAAATACATTTCTTCACTCGACGATACAAAATGGATTTCAAGCATGGATAAAGATTCAAATTTGATAGAAATCAAATCAAAGAGAATTCTTGATTCGAAGATAAGTTTGAAACAGAAGATAAGATAATTCAATTACCACAATCAGGAGGTGAATGAGTTTATTTAATTCACGGGCAACCTTAACCGGGTCGTCCGTAACTTCAAGAATAAGATCGATGCTGAATTCCGAGGTAAATCAACATCCAATCTCGAGAAATAGAATTAAGGTATAGCAGGAGATAGATAGCATCGTACTGAGGATACAGAAATCTCCGGTAAATCAATGCCTATTATAAAGGAGTTTAATCCTTTACAAATCATTCGAAGATTGGCGAGACCGCCGATCTATTATAGATATCATTCAAAATGGAGTTATGAGGTGCTCCAGAATTGAAAGAAGATGAATAGTGAAGGACATGAATGAATTTCGGAACCGAGGGGAACGTTCCAGAATTCAAAGGAATTGAGTCAAAGGAAGAGATTGAAACTCGAATGAGAGTGATTCTGTAAATACATTTACCCTATATGTTGAGTTTTGCCTAGAGCTACCAAAGCTCTGATACCAACTGTAACGACCCGGAATTTTGGACCATTCGCGTCCATTATAAGTGTATAGGTAGACACTCATGCCGGAGTTGAATTGCTCAAAATACCGCGTTGTTAATTTAAATTTGGCAAAACTGAACATATACAGTAAATAAATATAATCACAGATCACAGACACAGAGTAATAATTGCAGCGGAAATAAAAGAGATAGTAGTTCATGAAGCTACTATATGAATATATAAAATACATCAGAGTTAAACCAGATACAACGGAAGAGTAATATGATACATCAGATACAAAGCAGAATACATCACTGGAATCATCGAATATCTGAAAGCTGGATAGATAGCTGGATCTCCAAGCGAAGCTCCAACTCCAAAGGTGAGTCTCGTAAGCTGAACTACTCAGTCTGACCCGAGCGTAAAGCAAAAACACAAAACACTCGAGTCAGGATTAACATTCTTATATTAATAAATCCAACTCAAGTGAAATAGCAATTGAAATACAAGTAACTCAAAGGATGTTTGGAATAACCATCCTTTAAGGATCCGTTAAACTATCTACTATGTAGTAGTGTACGATAAGTAGATAATGTCTATCAGTAATATAAAGATATCAAAATAGCGTTAAGTCATGGCCCATTCCACCCTTAACACATTTTTATTCCCACAAGCATATACAAGACCGTAGTTTCCCCAAAACCGGAAGTCACCAGAGGGCAATCCATATACTCAAGGTACAAAACAAATTCGTAGTGGTCGCGCATAAATGGAATACAAGTATGACAAGGCACATGAGGCTATACCCAAGGTAGTGATACTACCGTTCGCCTGATCCGGACTGGTGAGAACGCAACGCCGCAGCGCCCGCAACACCGTGAAACAACACTCCCAAAATCAAGGGTGCACCAATCGACAATAAGTATAAGTAGTTCGAAGAAGTGTGTCCACTTGAGGTATCAATCCTCCATTGGCCCGGCACAGCTCCTGTTTTAGTCATTTCCAATTTGACACAAGTGTCAAGGCTATCCATTACCGTTCTCTTTCTTCAGTCAACACGTACATCATTCCAACCACTTCATTCTAGATCATCACTCCGCGCATAGTTATTAAAGTGGTTTTCGATTTAGATAGAGAGTATACCCATAACCGAATTCCGGTCTCTTTAATAACTTCCGTAATTATTACACCGATTGGTCGTTTATTTCAAAACCAAATCAATTTCAATTTCAAATAGAATTCGTAAACCAACATTTCATTTGTCTTTCTAAATCAATTTCCATACTTTACGTTTCAAAACTTCCAAATTATCATTTCAAAATCTTATAATTCAATTTCAATCGTTATTTAAAACAATTCAAAATTGATTCAAGTTCGAATACATGTTTCATTCCGAAATCATTTAAATTAATTTAATTTAACGTTCCAAATCAGTTTAACTTCATTTATCGATTCCATTCAATATTCGTTAAGTTACTCTATCATTCAAAACAATTTTTATTAAATTTCCAACTCGTTAAATCAATTCTTAAGTTCAACTTCATTAAATCAAAACTTACAATTTTGAATTACATTAAATTCATCAAATCGAATTCTTTAAATTTCAGGTCTTACATTAATTCCAAAAATATCACATTTCATTTCTTGTTAAAGAAATCCAATTTCACTTATTTACTTACTTAAATAAATTTCCAAAACTTAATTAATAAAGAAACTCAATTTCAATTATTTACGAAGTAAATTCACTTATTCAAAAGTTCAATTTTCTTAATTAAAAATCCAATTCAATTTAATCATTAAATAATTCAATCTTATTTAATTATTAAATAATTCAAACCTTAAATATTAAATAATTTCAAAGTTTTAAAATTCCAACTTAATTATAATTTCAACTTAATTATTAAATCATTTCACAGTTTAATAATTTCAACTTAATTATAATTTCAAACTTGATTATTAAATCATTTCAAACTTAATTCAATCATTTCTCAAATTAAACAACATTCTTACATCAATTACATTGTTAATATTTTATTTCATATTTACATATTAACATTTTCCTTTCGTTACATTCAAATTCCAACTTCATTTCAAAACCATATTATTTATTTAAATAAAATCTTCGTTTTATTTTTAAATCAAATTATTGACCAATCGGGTTTTATTTAATTTTCTTTCCTAGGTCAAAGTTCAATTTTTGGGTATTTATCATTTCAACCCGATTCCAATTCAATTCAAAATCAAAGCATAACAAAGGGAACTTGCAGTGTGATAACTGGGATGGTGTCAAAGTAAATAAACAAGCAATAACAACAATCAATATCAATCCAATAATCAATTTAAATAATCCCGAAATAACCGTATTAATTCGCATTGTTATTTGTACGAATTAATATAATTATTTCTATAATCTACACTATCATTTCATGTAGATTAAAGATTTTAACATTACGGTTTCACTTGTCGTTCAATTTCAATTACAACAGTTAATTCAATATACGTTCAACAGTCCAAAGTGAAATTTGTCAATTCAACGTGTCAATTAACTTAATAATTTAAGGGTTAATTCAATTAATCAATATTCATCATAAAAGGGGTCAAGTTAACAATCAAATGTCAGTTAATCAAATTTAACATTTAATTATCCTATATCAAGTTCAATTTCATACTGTTTATCATTTTAACATTAGCAATTTACCGTCCAATATAAACATCAACAATCAATCAATTATCAGCCAAACTGTATTATCATCACATAAATAATTAACAGATAATGGTGTCAGATGTCACAGGTGAACTGATACAGGTAATAGCATATATAACAGTGTAATTAACTAACAGCAGCATATTTCAATTGTCGTTTCAATTGAAATCAGATTTAATAAATAAAAGAACGTTAATCGTGAGTGAGTGCTCACCTTTCGAGGCTAGGGATGAACGAGAATGAGATGAGTTACGAGTCCAAGCACAAATCAAAGCCAGATGGGTACAGACTCGACGGACAAGTTGATAGATGAAAATTGACGAAATCAAATCAAAGCTGTATCGGTGATGATGAACAGTATAAGTGCACTAATATATAATTATATATAACTGCTTAGATAAAATTATATTTTAGATTTCAAAAGCACATTAAATTATATATGTATCTCAAAATTATTGTTTTTTTTTTCATTAAGACACAAATATTAAACAAATATCTTCCAAAATCTTCATTTAAATGTAAATATAACGTATTTTATAACATAAACATACTATAAGATCAAAATATGAATATATAATATACGAATAAATCACGTCTCAAGCTTATAATACTCGAATATTTTAAAATCAACATACATATATAGTTTGCAATAAATACCGATAAAATGCAATACGCTTACATAATAATGTATCTCATTTACAGTAGTTGTATATGTATTAAATAATCGATTCAACATATCTTTTAAAATTAATACTCAAATTAAAATACATAACAAGTCTCTATATATAAATAAATACAAACAACTTGTATATCTAAAATAATTTGCCTAACTTATACACATAATATGTATACTGCCGAAGCATAAATAGAAAGTTTACAATATGAAAGTTGCTAACATAAGCATTGTCCGTTTAATTAAGCGTATATGCAGACCATTTATAGTAAAATAGAACATTTGGTATATGCATTTCAACTCTCAACAGTTATTTAAACAAATATATCTTACAGCGATTCACATATGAACCAAATAGAAAATTATAACTATAGCCGCCTATTCATATAACTGAAAAATGAAATGATATATATGTAGAGTTTAAAACAGGGCAAAATAAATATGTATGCAACTATTTACTTGAATGTACGAGTGAACACACTTCACCTTTCTATATATATTCTTTAATGTAAAACCTTAAAAATCTGACAGTATATCTCAACTTATGTTATACTAGATATATGCGAACCAAATTTTGTTGGAAAGCAAAGTATACATATATATGTTAAAATTACAAATTTCATCTCAAAACGTCAAAGCCAATATCCTTAAAAATGCTGCCAGGGTAAGATTTTTTTTTGAAATACAAATAGACTTTACTATAAATTTCTTTCAGCAACTTAATGGACATAGGAAAAATACAGTAAATTATAAAACCCAAAATACAATCAATACTTTCAAACTCATTATATCTTACATAACTAATACATAATATTCGTTTTTATAAAAAAAAAAAATCTATTTCAAAAGTATTAACAATAAATTTATATAAATCCTTAAAACTTGATATATATATAACTATATATGAATACTTACTTAAATATGAAATGACCTCTAAAACGAAGGCAGGAGCAACTGATGGATGAGGCAGGCATGCCGCGCGGTGGTGCAAAGTCAGGGGTTGTTTGTGTGGATCTCGGTGATAGGATAGGTGATGACGTGGAATGGGGCGGTGGGTGGAGTAGGCAGAGGCGAGGAGCGGGTTTTGACTCGGGTCTAAGCGGAGGCGGAGGTACAGCGGGATCGAGGGCAGTGGTGGACCTGACGGCAATCGTGAGAGGATGAAGGCGGGTCGCATGGAACAAGGGGAGGTAGGCGGATTCTCGGTTGTGGTGGTGGAGGTTGCGGCAGCGGTTGGGGAGAAGCTAGGTGGAGGGGCGACTAGTGACGAGCTGATGGTGGAAGACGGGGTTTTGGTGTACGGTGGAGGCGGAATGGGAGGAAAGTGGAAGACTCTTGGTGGAGGAAACGTGGCCGAGGGGAAAGAGGTATGGTGCGTGGGTTACGGAAATGGTAGAAGTGACGTGAATGGGTTCACGTGTAGGCTGGTTGCACGGCAGACGACAGGCTGGAGATGGTAGCATGGCAGTGCACACGTGGAGATTGGCTTGGGGAACGAGGCTTGCATGGTGGTGATGTTGGAAGTGTTCGACGTGGGGATGCGGCAAGGGGAGAGGAACGGTCCACGAGGATCATGGCTTCAACGGAGGGCGTTGGGTGGGGCTGCGTGCTGGAGTAGCAAGGCGTGGAAGAGAAGAAACGCGGGTAGCAGGCTACATGAGTTTGAAAGCTTGGGTTGATAGTAAAGGTAGCAAAAAGGAAAAATTAGAAGAAGAAGATGGGTTTTCAGGCTAATAATATGAAAGCAGTTATACGTTCAAAAATTTCTCAAAAGAAAACTTAACCGATGTAAAATTCCAAAAGCTCGAATTGAAAGGACGGTGGGAATATCGAAAGGCCATTTGGATTGCAGAAATTATTACAAAGGAAACGGCTAGCAATAGAAGAGACACGAGAAATCAAAAGACACAAAAATACAGTACGGATACGATTTGCTGTTTCGCGGTTTCGACACGTATCGGACACCGAAACACACATATGAATATATCACGAAGATCAGCACGACATGACGATCAAAACGGTATATAGAAATCAGTGGTACGATCATCCGATAAAAATCGATATCGGTACCAGACTACTGCTATTTTGCAGAAAATAAGAACGACGGAGCCAAAGATGTCCGAATTTGGAAAAACGACAAACTGACATCTTGCTCAGAAGATGGTTTAGAATTTTTCTATGTAAAAATATTTAGGTTTTTGAAAACATTTTATTTTCAACGCTTTTTAACTGATTAAATTGAAGTGAATTTACGCGCGAAATAAACTTCCGTATTTTCGGACGAAAATTTACCAGTTGCTATGTTTAATTAGACGCATTTCAAATATTGAAATTTTTATTTCAAAATTTTATCGTTTTAAAATTTCACAAAATTTCAACTAATTACGTTATTAAACAGTTAAAATTTACGGGTCGTTACAGGTTTTTATCAAAATATAGAGGAAGTGTGCCCATACAGAAAGGAACAAGGCAAGCTATCGTACTTTTAGCACTATATGTCGACGATCTATTATTGATTGGAAATAATACTTCGTTATTACAATCAGTGAAAGCTTGGCTTTCCAAGAATTTCTCCATTAGGGATTTGAGAGAGGTGGCCTATGTACTAGGTATAAAGATCTATAGAGATAAATTTAAGAAGCTACTGGGATTGTCCCAATCCCTATAAATAGATACTACACTAAAGAGGTTTAGTATGGAAAATTCCAAGCATGGAAACGTTCCGACGCAGTTTGGAATTGTCCTTTCTAAGAAGGACACTCCTTATACTGATGAGGAAAAAAAGCATACGAAGAGGATCCCTTATGCTTCAGCCATACGATCCATAATGTATGCTATTCTATGTATTACAAAAGATGTGGCATATGCATTAGGATTTATAAGCCAATATAAGTCTAATCTTGAAGAAAAACATTGGACGGTCATAAAATGTATACTAAAGTATCTAAGAAATTGTTAGGTGTGTTTCCAACCCCATCGAACCAAAAGAAAAGAAGAAGCCAATACTCTCCTCCCCGATATCGAACCAACTCCAACCAACCTCGCTACTGACCGAACCAAGAGGCAAGACCATTGCCAGAACCCTTCCAACACCGGTCCGGTCTCACCACCGAACCAGTCGAGACCGGACCAACCCTCTACATGCCTACCGGACTGGGACCTCACCCACATCCCACCGAACCAGTCAAGACCGAACCAACCCAGCTCCACATCCCATCGAACCAGTCGAGACCGAACCAACCCAGCTCCACATCCCACCGAACCAGCTGCCACCGGACCGAGGCGTCCCGAACCAAGACCATGCCGAACCAGATGTGCCAGGCCAGATACATCAGCCCAGGCCCACCAGCAGCTATATACATTCAAGACCCCTACCCCCAACCCGACTCTATAAATAGAGGGGCAGGGGTACAACAATGGGGACAAGTTTGAGAGCTCAAGCACGGAAGGAACTTTCAAACAACTTTCTTTTACTTGTATCAAAGCTTTGTACTTGTAATCAGAATAAGAGAAGAGAAATAACATATAAAGTGGACGTAGGCACATTCTGGCTGAACCACTATAAACCTGCTTGTCTTTTTTGCAGTTTAGCCCCTGTTTTTTTATATATTTGCATAAATCGCTCAAATCACTAAGAATAACATAAGATCTACTAAATCATACAACTTCGAGGTGTTTGTCCATTTTTTGTACAAACATTTTTGGTGCTTTCACTGAGAATAGAAGCTCGAAGCTTCAGCTTCATCCACTTAACAAGTTTTCCTAACAGCATCGTCCACCACTTGGAAAACATGCCTCCCAAACAGAGAAAAGATGTTAACAAAGGAAAAAACATCGCATCCAGCAGTCTTCCAGATCCAGCTGTCACGAATCAAGTAAATCGTCCTCCTCCAGCAACGGTAACAAATGAAGGACAGGCTAACCCAACCACTCCTGCCACAGAACAGCCTGCAGCAATTACTAGGGCAGATTTGGACAGAGTTATTGTTGAAGTAACTAACCGCTTCACGTCCCAGCAGGAAGCCTTGGTGGACCATCTCATGTCACGCTTAAGGGACACTGAAGAATCCAACCGCAACACTGAATCATGGGGCGAGTCCCAGTCTGGAGGATCTCAGAGACAACAAAGATCTTCCTTCTTCGAAGGAGCTAACGGCAGAAGTAGCCGTGGTAGGAGCCGAGACTGAGCACAGCCCGAAGTTAGGCCTGAGGAAACGTTTGGTACCGAACCCAACGGGGAAGGTACCGGGCGAAGGTCAACTGTAGCTAAGCCTGTCATGCTTCCTAACCACAGAAACACCAGTGAACGGGGCCGAGCTAGAGTTCAGCCCGAAGTTGGACCCGAGGAAGTGCTTAGATCAGAACCCAACAAGGGGAGATCAAGGCAAGGGCCAACTGTAGCTGACCCAAGCATGCTCCCAGAAGATCAAGGGCAGCCACTGGAAAATATGAGGAATGATAGACGATACCATCCCTACAGGTCATCTGGACGGAATCAATCCCACAGAACAGAACCAAACTCATTTCTATCTGCTCCAAGTTCTGATGAAAGGATGGCACGCTTATTCAGAGAGTGTGTCCAACGGGAGCAAAGAGATCGAGGGATAGGCGCTAGGGTAACCAGCCCTTTCGCCCGCAATATCAAAATTGCTATCACCCCCCGAGAATGGAAGATGCCAACAATGGAACCCTACAAAGGAACCTCCGATCCCGTTGTACACTTACAGAGGTACACGCAGCATATGCTCATGAGTGGAGCAACAGAGGGAGTACTGTGCAAATGCTTTCCGCTCTTCTTAGCAGATCTTGCTACCTCCTGGTTCTGTCATCTACCCCAAGGATCCATCAGCTCGTGGGAAATGTTGAAAGAAAAATTTATCAGTCAGTTCCGCATTCATGTGGAGCAACCTAAGGACGCTTATTCCTTATCCAGCGTCAAACAGAAACCTGGAGAAAAGCTGCAGCAATACCTAACCAGATTCAACGCCGCAGCAGCCGTAGTTCAAGATGCCGATGAGAAGCTTATCCTAATGGCCCTCTGCAGTGGAGTGCATCCGGACACTAAATTTGCTAGAAGATTGACAAAAGAAAAACCAGCTACTTTACCCGATTTCTTCCATGAAGCCGGGAAATACATGAGGCTTGAGAATGCTGCCGTTGAGGGGCAGTCAGGACAGCAAAATAAGACGACCCATGGCAACGACCCTGCTGTGGCGAGGGACGTTCGAAGAAATGATTCCAGAGACAATGCTGGGGGCAAGAAGGGAGAAAAGCGCCTATATCGGCCAGGGCCAAGATTCGACACTTACACCCCTTTGAACGAGACCGTCGAAAATATCTTCCTTGCCACCCAAGGCGAAGTTAGATACAAACGCCCACCATACAAGAAAGAATCAGATAACGCACAGAAGTCTGGAAAATTCTGTCGCTTCCACGAATCTCACGGACATGATACCAACGAATGCCATCATCTCTGAGATCTGATTGAGGAACACATCAGAAGAAAGAAACTGGAACGTTATGTAAAAGGTCAGGACAGGACCCCAGCTCCTGCCAATGAAAACCCAAGGCTACCCTCACCAGGGGCCGATAGAGGAAACCGCAACGCTAGCAGCTCTAGCCAAGAAAAGATAGTGGTCCATACCATCTCAGGAGGGCCACACATCGCAGACAGAAGCTGGAAAGAGATGGAAAGATACGGAAAGTCGCTTAGAGACAATAAAGACTATGTCAATTCAGTTATAGAAGAGCGCCACCCGAAGCGGAAAGAAAGTGATGACATCACATTCGGTAAGCGTGACCTAGAAGGAAGGCAGTACCCTCACATGGATCCCATGGTCATCTCTGCCCGGCTTGGTCCCGCCGAAGTATACCGAATCCTGGTAGACACTGGAAGCTCGGTAAACATCCTGTCCAAACACGCATTCGACAAAATGAAGCTATCAATGAAGGATGTATCCCCCTGCGATAAACCACTACACGGCTTCACTGGAGATGCGAAGATGCCCCTCGGGCAACTGGACCTTTTTGTTGAAATTGGAAGCCATCCCCGCTCTGCTGTCCGGAAACAAACGTTTGTGCTAATAGAAAACCAGTCGGCCTACAACGCCTTCTTAGGAAGGCCATCCTTGTCTGACTTCCAAATTGTATTAGCCCCATGGTGCCTAAAGATGAAATTCCCAACAGACAATGGAGTGGGGGAAGTGGAAGGAGACCAGGACGTTGCTCGAGACTGCTATGTAACTGAACTTCGCAACAACCACAGGAAGGATAAAGGGAAGGGTGTAGAGATTGCCCTCTGCACAAAAAGCCTAGAAGCATAGCAATTAAAGAAAGCCCCTCCTCTTCGATATAACAGCGACCCTTTCAATGAATTAGACCCTAGGGACAAAGAGGAGGAGGCCACCGCCGAGCCTGCAGAGGCTATGGAGTTTATATCTGTAGACAAGCACGACTCGAGTAGACTATTGAAAATTGGGTCCCAACTAAAAGCCGAATTGAAGGAACAACTCATCGATTTTCTCCGCCACAACTTGGATGTATTTGCTTGGTCACACGCTGACATGACTGGAATCTCCCCCGACATAGCCTGCCACGTATTAAACATTGATCCTACCAAGGCGCCTGTAAAACAAAAAAAGAGAAGTATGGGGGCAGAGCGATCAGCAGCACTCGATGAAGAAGTAAAGAATCTACTCACCAATGACTTCATACGAGAAGCTATCTACCCGGAATGGATCGCCAACCCGGTGCTGGTAAAAAAGGCTAATGGGAAGTGGCGAACCTACATTGACTTTTCCAACCTAAATGACGCCTGCCCAAAGGACTGCTTCCCAATTCCCAGAATCGACCAACTTGTAGACAGCACAGCCGGGCACGAACTCCTATCTTTTATGGATGCATACTCAGGATATAACCAAATTCCTATGCATGCTCCCGACCAAGACTACACTAGTTTCATCACCGATCGAGGTTTGTACTGCTATAAGGTAATGCCTTTCGGACTTAAAAATGCAGGAGCCACCTACCAGCGCCTCGTCAACAAGATGTTTGCAGGGCTAATAGGACAAACTATGGAAGTATATGTGGACGACATGCTGGTGAAATCACGGAAAGCCAAAGATCACGTAAGCCACCTAGGCGAAATGTTCCAGGTACTTCGACAGTATGGAATGAAGATGAATCCGCTAAAGTGCTCCTTCGAAGTGTCATCGGGAAAATTCTTAGGGTTCATCGTCCATGCCCGAGGGATTGAAGCAAACCCTGAACAAGTCTGAGCACTAAGGGATATCAAGATACCTTCCACCCGAAAGGAAATGCAAAGCCTAAATGGAAAAGTGGCCGCCCTAAGCCGATTCATCTCCAAGGCAATGGACAAGTGCGTCCCCTTTTTCGAAGCTCTAAAGAAAGATAAAGGAAAGTTCGAATGGACGGACGAATGCTTAACCGCTTTCCTTAACCTAATCGAACACCTCCAGAAACCACCGGTACTCTCGACCCCAAGCGAAGGCGAAGAATTATACCTATACCTTGCTGTGTCATCTCACGCTTTAAGCGCTGCCTTGGTAAGGGAAGACAACCGCACGCAACGACCAGTTTACTTCGTCAGTAAAAGGTTTACTGGGGCAGAAGTCAGATATCCTAAACTTGAAAAGTTAGCATACTGTTTACTAATCACTTCACGAAAACTACGTCACTACTTCCAATCCCATTCCATCAAAGTTCTGACCGATCAACCACTGAGGCAGGTACTCCATCGTCCCGACACTTCCTGGCGACTACTTAAATGGTGCATTGAGCTGAGTCAATATGATATCACCTATCACCCTCGCACCGCCATCAAGGGACAAGCCATGGCTGATTTCATTGCAGAGTTCACTACCAACGAGGATAAGGAGCAACTGGAAATAACAGAAGATATCAAGTGGAATCTCTTTGTGGACGGTGCATCTAACGAACAAGGCTCGGGGGCAGGTGTGGTAATAATCACTCCCAGGGGAAATAAACTGCACTATGCTATAAGGTTGGAGTTCGCTGCCACCAACAACGATGCAGAATATGAAGCAGTGATAGCTGGACTAGAAATTGCCATAGAAATCGGAGCCAATTCTTTGTGTCTTCACAGCGATTCTCAACTTATTGTTAATCAAATACTAGGAGAATTCCAAGCTCGAGAGGAACGACTCATAGCATATCTAAAGAAGAACAAGTTGCTTCTCAGCCGATTGGATCGGTACTTAGTCAAACACATCCCTCGGGAAGAGAACCAAGAGGCCGACGAATTGGCAAAGCAAGCGAGTATGAGAGACATCGCCATCTTCGGGGCAGTAACCATCTCAAAGAAAACGGTCCCAAGTTTTGAGCAAGTGAATCTGATAGCTGCAGCCGAAGAAGCAACTTGGATGACTCCCATCCGAGACTACCTACAGAATGGCACACTACCCAACGAGCGTAACGAAGTCAAGAAAATCTTGAGGAAAGCGTCCCGCTACACAATACAAGAAGACATCCTCTATCGGCGCGGATTCTCTAACCCGTTATTAAGGTGTGTCGCTGGGAGAGAAGCCAAGGAAATCTTATCCAACATCCATCAGGGGAGCTGCGGAGATCACACCGGAGGGCAAACATTAGCAAAAAAGATACTCCGTTACGGATATTTCTGGCCCACCTTAAGCAAGGACGCCTTAGATTTCGTCAAGAAGTGTGACAGATGCCAAAAATTTGCTATGATCCCACGGCTACCAACAACTGAGATTACTCAAATGACCAGCCCTTGGCCCTTCGCAATATGGGGAATTGACTTAATCGGCGAGCTACCGATGGGCCGAGGCGGGGCCAAATATGCTATAGTGGCGGTTGATTATTTCACCAAATGGGTGGAAGCGGAACCTCTGAACAAAGTATCTTCAGCAAAAGTTATTAACTTCTTGATCAAAAATGTTCTGTGCAGGTACGGAGTCCCACTCAAAATCATATCAGACAATGGACTTCAGTTTGACAGCGAGGAATTCGCCAACTGGTGCCGAGAGCATGAAATTCATAAAAGCTTCTCATCCGTAGCGTAACCCTAGGCAAACGGACAAGTCGAAGCAGTCAACAAAATTCTGAAAACTCTGATAAAAAAGAAGCTCAAAAAGTCAAAGGGCGCTTGGGTGGATGAACTCCCTACGGCACTATGGGCCTACCGTACATCTTTCAGAACATCAACATGGCACACTCCTTTCTCTTTGGCATACGGATCGGAGGCTATGCTCCCAGTTGAAACCATCGTGCCTTCCCACCGTAGGATCCACTATAACCCAGAAGAGAATGAAGAACTCCTCCACATGTCTTTGGATCTAGTTGAGGAGAGAAGGAATGATGCATTCCTTAAAGCAGCGGCCCACAAGCAGAAAGTGGCAGCACAATACAACTCCAAAGTCAAGCATCGTACCTTACAAGAAGGGGATCTTGTCCTCAAGCGAATCTTCCCTCGCCCCGGAGCACTAGACCCGATCTGGGATGGACCATATGTAATTCATAAAGATCTCCACAACGGAGCCTATATTTTGTCAACAGTGGACGGAGAGGTGTTCCAGAGGGCATGGAACATCCAACACCTCCGTCGATACTTTTCTTAACTTGTATTGCCCATATGAAGTGAATTAACAAAGAGAATCAGTGGACGTAGGCCTTTTCATGCCGAACCACTTTAAAAAACCTTGTCTCTTTTTTAACTTGTTCCTTTATATCTTGGCTACTTGTTAACTTTATCCTTTTCTGTTGAACAAAATCCTACGCGTATAGCATCTCCACTCAAAGCACCTCACGGCGCAACTTCACCTGGGAAAAACCCAACAGGTACTATGCGAATCTATGCCCTCGCCTATGAGACACTTTTGCCCCAGCATCCCTCTGCTGCGGGTTAACTCATTGCTCGCGACGGCCCTTAAAGCCAACTGTAATGAGCCGATTATAAGCCACCGAGAAGGCCGACTATAGCCGAGGCAGCTCATTACGGCGTTAGGCTCGCCGGCAACTGTAAACCGACTATAAGCCCCAACATAAGGTGTGGCCAGCCAGGGGCAGTTCACAGTTGACGATCGGCACCCACGCTAGCCGGCCACAGTAAATCGAATAATACCCACGATTACGGGCCATAATGGCCCGGGTAGTTACTGTGCGCGATCTCGGCTCCGATGTGTCTTAAGTGCGGCTGTGGTAAAAAAGAATTAACTCCCCGTGGAGGCGTAAGATGGGTGACAAATGTCTCCAAGACCCACAGCTAGGGAAAGTGACTACAAAACCCGTTTGCCACGAACTTAAGCACATCGAAGGCCTTCCGTGATTGGAAGTTTTACTATTTCACATATTTCAATTTTACTTAAAAAGCTTTCCTCTTATCCTCTATAACAATCCATAAAGTACAGGATACGGAGTAGAAGACACTCGCCAATGGATGCGGAGATCCACAATCAGATGGCAGGGCATTCAACTACTTTCCATGCTCGGTCATACAAGATATTCGAAACTGCCATCTACAAACAGAACATGAAAGGCGGTATTTTCTTCCTTTATGTACAGATGCATGACTATAATTTGTTCACACCACACACTAATATTACAAGTCATGAAATTATGTTTTAAAACCAAAACCTGACGTCAAACACAATTCAATTACAAGAGTATGCATAGCTATATTTCTCATACGACATGTCGAAAAAGCAACAAACATTCAAGAAAATCAGCCCAAGTTAAAGAATTACACGTCAAAAATAAGACTATTTATTACAAGTGGCAAAATATTATAACCCAAAGGCTACTTTACTATTTTTCGACTAACATGTACAACCCTGTCAAACCCACAAAAAGAGTTTTTCCAGATATAATCAAGGGGCCGGCTGCAGTGGAGCTTTATCCTTGTCCTGTTGACCCCCTGTCCAGACAGAGAAAGGATTCATTAGCAATAAGCAACCAAATTGATGGGGAAACAAAAAAAAGGGGAGACTTACCAGCGCCTGCTTCATGACTATCCTGATCGTCATCCTCTACCTGCACGCCTACCTCCTCAGCAGCAAGCGACCGCATACCTTCCTTCACCGCCACCTTCTCCTCCTTGGTGAACTGGGCAGTGACCGCATCCATGCTAAAGACCACGCCACCATCTTTATCCGCATCGGCCTTAGCTTCCTCCAAAGCCCGGAGATAAATCTTAGCCATAACCCTGGGATAATCATCCATCCAGGATAGGTTGCCCTTCTTCCAAGTTCGGAAGTACATGTCCTGAAGCATTTCATCCATCATCCCCTCATTCTCCTCAAACTCCCTCATCCGGGCCTCGGAAGCCGACAGCCTTTCAACGGCAGCATCTCTCTCCGATCGGTATCTCGAGCAGTCAACCAGAAGGGATCCCCGCATTGCCTCCATCTCCTCCCTCAACTTGGCTTGAGCAAGCTCTGCAGCCTCAAGTTTCCTGGACAGCTCCTCCACCTGCTCAAGATCCGCTTTCCGAACCTCATCCACCGTAGCAATAGCCATGTCAATCCGTTCTTTGCAAGTAGCTTCCATTTTCCGCAGTTCGGCCCGGCTAGCCTCTTCCATGGATTTCTTTAGTCGTCCAGAAGCAGCCTCATGCTGAGAAATCTGAATAGCCTGGTCCGCAAGCTGTTTGGCCTGATCCGCAACCACCAATCGCAGTCGGATATTGGCACTCCCAATCTCCTCTCCGGCCTTAACCAACCGGGCATGATGCCCCATCAGCTTCTTAGTCTCCTCCGCCACCCGGTCAATATTATCCTTGGCCTCGTCTCCCATAGTAATTATACAAGTAGTGAGTAAATCAAGATCTAAGGACTTAGCTTCATCAAGTACCCGTACCATGGGGTTGCGTGGAAGAAGGTGCTCACCAGTGACCTCGTCAAAGGTAATATCATGGGAGCTTGGATCCAGGTCAGGATGACCCGCAAATGGATTACGAGCCAAGTCAGGACGGTCGATGTGGATAACGGTAGGGTTTCCGGGTGGGCGCGGAGAAAGTGCAAACTCGCTATCCTCCCCTGTGATATCATGAAGAGGCTGAGCCGGGAGATGGGGACCAAGTGAAGGCTCGGATGAAGAATGACTCCTCTTTCTCCGTTGAATACCCTCTTCGATGACCCCGAGAAGAGGACGGTAGTCGACTACATCTCCGGAGCGGTGGGTCAAAGGCTTCGGCTTAGCGGAAGTTTTTGAAAGCTTGTATTGCTCAAGCCTGTGCCGAAGATCTAAGGCCTTGGATGTCTTACCTGCCCCTGACATGAAGAACAAGTGTCACAAACTTACATCACTATGTAATTTGAGAAACGCGGCGGATTAAAAGAAGAAAGAAAGCACGTCTGTTATACAAACCCTGGGGAGAAGTAGGATACTGCAATAAGTCCTGGATTTCATTCCAGGACGGGAGCGGATCATAAAATATCCTTAAGTCCCTATCATTAATGAAGCATGCAGGAGTCAAGAGTTCACCATGATTCGTCGGAGCCACCTTGGATGGAATGGTCTGAGAAGACTCACGTGCACCGGTCCCGGCCTTGTCCACTTTCCCAGTTTTCCTTACCAAAGCCGGATCTTCGTCCAGCCCCTCAAAAGCCTGGTGGAACGCATCGTCCGTCCACTCCTGAATCTCGCCCGCTTGCCCAGGAAGCAAGGCCCCGATGCCATCGCCACCCCTATCACCTTCCCGACCATCTCCACCCTCACCTCTTTCCTCCTCTATGTCTTCCTCCTCCTAGGTAAGTGGACAATTGCTGGGGGAGGGACCGTCCGATTTCTTGAGTTTCTTACCTCCGACGGCTGGAGGTTTTGCGAAAGGTTTCCTCTTGCTACTCTCTACCGTGACGCCTCCCTTAGTCTGAGCAGCCACCCTCTCCTCCGTCGTTTCCCTCAGCTTGACTACTGACTGCTGTGGAAGGATTAAGTTATACTCCAAGAGGGTCGCATTTCTGATCAGGAAGGTAGATGATCTATACTTCCCAAGAATAGCTTCTATCTCAGCCGCCGTCTGAACCAGGCGGTCAGTCTCCACAACCGCAAAGCCACCTGTCGCTAGCAAAAAATGAAAATGTATGAGAAGAAGCATCGCAATCGGAATGGAAATTATAAGTAGAAGCATCAACTTACATCCAGAAGTAAAGCGCCGAATTGACACGGAGTCGTCCCTGACAAAAAACCACTCCTTCTTGAACATGCTAAATTTAGAATACAAATCCAAGACCGGCTTGAAGGTCACAGCTGACTCCAAGCTAATGTATGGAGACCCCTTCTTATAGCCCCTAAGATTATACAGATACCGGATCTCCCGGTTGGAAGGAGCACGACCATACTTCCTCTGGAAAATGACGAAGAGGCTCACCAATATAGCATAGGAGTTGGGTTGAAGCTGGAATGGGGCCACCTTAATATATGTGAGGAAGCTGGCTATCCAAGCGTTAAGAGGAGGAATGGCACCACACATGCAGTGGTATCTGCTGTAGGCGAAGTACCCTTCGGGAGGATCATATGGCATAACGTCTCTCCCAGGCAATAGCAAGCGCGCCCTATCGATTCCAAAGGATCGGGAAATGACATCAAGCTGCTCCTCCTTGAGGGAGCTAGGAGAGCAATCGGGCGGGGAGTTCAGAAGCTCCTGAGGGCCGTACCCGTCCACTAAAGATCTCGGGGAAGATCCGCGACGTTCTGGTCCTGGCTGAGCTGGGGGCACGGCAGAAGAACCTCCTTCGCCCTCAGACTCCTTCTTCTTCGATCGAGTTTCTACCCTTTGAGACATTTATCTACGACATAATAAAAGCATGATATTAGCACAAGGAGTATGGGAATATAAACGCATAATTATCAAGTGCCATTCAGTGTTTAAATCTTCAAGTTCCGTTCGGTTGGTCAAACTTCCGAGTTTCGTTCGGCACTAGCTCATTCGGCGATACAATACAAGGAAGCATTCGGCATTTTCGTGTTCATTCGGCAAAAGGATATGTACCGGACTCAGCATGAGATGGATTCGACAAGGGGTTGATTCGGCAAGGGTTTGATTCGGCAAGGGGTTGATTCGGCAAGGGTTTGATTCGGCAAGAGTTGATTCGACTCTCTTTTGATTCGGTAAAGAATAACGAAGGAATGTAGCCCCTATTTATAAACATACCCAGAACAGCCGAACCAGATGGTTCCGCACTCGGAATCGAATAAAGCTATACCCAATTCAAAAAAAAAACAAAGCGCGACATATGCCGGCATATGCCCCACTTTGGGGGGCAAATGTTAGGTGTGTTTCCAACCCCATCGAACCAAAAGAAAAGAAGAAGCCAAGCCTCTCCACCCCGATATCGAACCAACTCCAACCAACCTCGCTACTGACCGAACCAAGAGGCAAGACCATTGCTAGAACCCTTCCAACACCGGTCCGGTCTCACCACTGAACCAGTCGAGACCGGACCAACCCTCTACATGCCTACCGGACCGGGACCTCACCCACATCCCACCGAACCAGTCAATACCGAACCAACCCAGCTCCACATCCCACCGAACCAGTCGAGACCGAACCAACCCAGCTCCACATCCCACCAAACCAGCTGCCACCGGACCGAGGCTTCCCGAACCAAGACCATGCCGAACCAGATGTGCCAGGCCAGATACATCAGCCCAGGCCCACCAGCAGCTATATACATTCAAGACCCCTACCCCCAACCTGACTCTATAAATAGAGGGGCAGGGGTACAACAATGGGGACAAGTTTGAGAGCTCAAGCACGGAAGGAACTTTCAAACAACTTTCTTTTACTTGTATCAAAGCTTTGTACTTGTAATCAGAATAAGAGAAGAGAAATAACATATAAAGTGGACGTAAGCACATTCTGGCTGAACCACTATAAATCTGCGTGTCTTTTTTGTAGTTTAGCCCCTGTTTTTTATATATTTGCATAAATCGCTCAAATCACTAAGAATAACATAAGATCTACTAAATCATACAACTTCAAGGTGTTTGTCCATTTTTTGTACAAACAGAAATACTTAGGACTTATTCCTTATGAAGGGGTATATAGATTCGAGCTTTCAAAGTGATATAGATGATAATAAATCAGCGTCTGGTTATGCTTAACGGGAGCCAATAGTTGGAAAAGTTCCAAGCAAGAAGCAGTAGCTGATTCAACGATGGTTACCGACTATGTCGCTCTTAATGAAGCAGCTAAAGTGGTGGTCTGGATGCGCAAGTTTTTAAGTGAGTTCGGATTGAATCCCAATACCGAGAATCCAATAGCATTGTTCTACGATAATAATGTGGTGATACAGATCGCAAAGGATCCTAGAGCATATAAGAAGTCACATCATATTCTTCGGAAGTTCCACCTTATTAGAGAATTCATTAAGAAGAAAGAGATCGTGATACAAAGGGCAGACACCAAGGACAACATAGTAGATCCATTCACTAAGGGTCCTTCTTGATTGGCTTTTGAGAAGCTGATTGAAGGGATGATATTGAGATTTCATAATTTGTCCCAAGTTGATGCAGCGTAAGGCATAAGTCGTACACGAGATAAGGAGGTAGACTTGAGTCGTCCACGACTCAAAGAAGCACCACGAGATAACAAAGGAAATGCGCGTGTTGAAGGCCTAAGTCGGTTAGGACTTAAAGGGAAGGTTTTAAGTCGTCCACAACTCAGTTGGAAACGAGAGGGAGAAATTACGTTGAGTTCACGACCTAACAAAGCAGCCATAAGTCGGAAACGACTTAACGAAGATGAGGTACTAAGTTGTCTACGATTTATCGAAGCAGATGGCATAAGTCGTCCACGACTTATCAGAGTTGAAGACATAAGTCGTCCACGACTTAACTCGAGCGGATTACGATCTAAAACTACAGGAGGAGCAACACAAGTTGACAACACGCAAGGCTTAAGTCGGCAACGACTTAAGGGAAGTATTTTGGGTAGTGTACGACTTAACGGGACAAGTGAAAAGTCGTTACCGAGTTATGACTTAGTTAAGTCGTCAGAAATCTTAAGTTGCTGAAACCTGAAACCGTAGATTGTTATGCCGCTTTAATCCAAGCCATTGATTCTTCAAAGGAGCTTGAGATAGATCGCCACTGGAGTATAAGTCGTGAGTCGTCTGTTTTAGGTCGCATATGACCTAAGTTAAGTCATGAGAAGTTGTTAGGTCGGCAACGACCTAAGTGATGTAATTTCTGTTTGTTAAGTCGTCATCTGTTAACTCGTGGCATTGATAAGTCGTTGTCTCGTAAGTCGTAAGTCGTGATGATTGTCTTGAGTCGTGTACTTTGTAAATAAGTGAGTCGTGTTGTATTCTGTTAAGTCGCGTACGACTTAGGGTGAGTCGTAAGTCGGTACCGACTTAAGTGTTGAACATTTTGTTTGTTTTGTGTGAGTTGTAACTTCTATAAATAGGCCAGTGGTGCCATTTGTAATAGTTTAGTTGATTTGAAATAAAACTCTTGTTTTGTTAGCTTTGTGCTTTCACCCAATTGGTAGTTGAGTGTAATCTCCTATCTCCACTCTCGGATAATCGAGTGCGCTCGATTCAACGACAGCTGAAGCCGATTCACGGAATCTAGTGCGCTAGATCAACGTGTGAAGAATCGCAGATCTTTGAACCCGGTATCGTGCGCGATCAATGAGTTCGGAATAGCTAGAATTCGGTATCTTCGGATCAACGAATTCGGGCATTCAGTATTCATCAATCCATCGATTGCTACTTTCATCGATCTACATTGTTTTTGATTAATCCACTGCGTCAGTTTGGTATCAGAGCTTGTTTTAGCCAATCATAGCTAAATCGAGTCTTGGAGCCGATTTGTTTGAAGTGTTGAAGTTGTGTTCATCGTGTTCATCATATTATTGCAACAAAGAGGGAGATTTCGATCCATTACACTTTGGATCAAAGTTCGAATTGTGTTTGAATTTGAAGAGTTTGTAAAGTTTCAAATCATGCCGTCGAGAAGAGCTAATCGTCATCAAAACGTAGAAGCTTTGTATCGAAGAGAAGAAGCTGATGAGATGGAGCAAAGAATTAATGAGAACTTTAGTGAGAAGCTTAATGAAGGGATTGGACGATTAGAGAAGATGATGTTAGAGATGAATCAAAATCGGAGAAGGGTTTCACCTGAATCTAACCATAGGGGAAGTAGAGTCTCACCATAATCCAATCGAGACAGAAGTGTTGATGATGATCAAAGGCGTGGGAGGAACGTGAATGATCGTGAACGGAGGAATGTAGATAGAAGGGATGATGGTGGTAGACGTGAAAGTAGTAGAGATGTGGGTGGACGAGATAGACAACGATATACATCTGATTTTGAAGAGGATTATGATGGTGGTAGTGTTCGAGGACAAGGATGAGGACAAGGAAGAAATCACTCTGAGTATGATCACAAGTGGGAGTCGAGGATGAAGACTGAAATTCCTGAATTCAAAGGTGGTATGCAAGCGGAGGAGTTTCTAGATTGGGTGGCTAATGTCGAAGTGATTTTTGACTTCAAAGAAGTTCCAGAGCATCGAAGAGTGAAGTTGGTTGCTACAAGGTTGAGGGGTAGAGCTTTAGCATGGTGGCAGCAAACTAAACTTACTCGTGAACGGATGGGGAAGTCAAAGGTTGAATCATGGGAAAAGATGAGGAAATTGATGAAAGCAACGTTCTTACCTTACAATTATCAATCTCTGATGTATCAACGTTTGCAGAATTTGAGGCAGGGCACAAAGACTGTTAATGATTACGCGGATGAATTTTATCAGCTTATTGCGAGGAATGATATTATGGAAACAGAAGAGCAGCTGACATCTGGATTCATTGGGGGATTGAGAATGCAGATTCAGGATATGGTGAATATGTTCGATCCTAGATCTGTGGCGGAAGCACATCAAAAGGCGTTAGCTTAGGAGAAACAGGGTAGACGAGGAGGTGGTATGTTTACAAATTCCAATAATCAAGTGAAGGGTGTTAGTGGGAGTTCTAATGTTTCTAAACCTATCAGTAGACCAGTGGTGAAGGAGGCTGAGAAGGAAAAGGTTAACAATGGTTTCAAATGTTATAATTGTCAGGAATTGGGTCATAAAAGCAACGAGTGTCCAAAGCCGAAGAAACGAACTATGATTGCTGAACTTGAAGTTGAGGATGTTGATGGAAATTATTCTAGTCCAGTTGAGGAGGATGAACAGGATATTGCGTCAGGAGATGAAGGTTGTAATCTAATGCTGAGGAGATCATGTTTGACACCGAAGCAGGAAGAAGCTAGTTGGTTGAGGAGTAATATCTTTCAGTCGACATGCACTATACTGGGGAAGGTGTGTAAATTTGTGATTGACGCAGGAAGTTGTGACAATATAATTTCAACCGAAGCTGTGACAAAGTTGAAGTTGAAGACAGAGAAACATCCGAATCCATACAAGTTAGCATGGTTGAGGAAGGGAGGAGAAGTGAAAGTGGATAGACGAGTTCGTGTTCCATTCTCTATTTGGAAGAAATACAAGGACGAAATCTGGTGTGATGTCGTAGAGATGGATGTTTGCCACTTACTTTTGGGAAGACCATGGCAGTATGATCGAGCAGTACAACATGACGGTCGGACCAATAGCTACAGTTTTATGTTTGAAGGCTCGAAGATTATCCTAGTTCCGAAGAAGAGACAACAGGGAGAAAGTAAATCAGAAGAAATTAAAGAGCTGAAAACTTTATTATCCTTGAAGGAGTTTGTTAGGGAGATTGAAGAGGAGCCTGAGGTATTCTTGTTGATTGGGCGTGAGAGTAGTGAAGAGGTCGAAATTCCAGAGGAAGTAAAACCAGTTTTGGAGGAATTCAATGATGTGTTTCCCGAGGAGTTACCGAAAGAGTTACCGCCACTAAGAGACATTCAACATCAAATTGATCTTGTTCCGGGAGCAATGTTGCCACATAGACCACATTATCGAATGAGTCCGAAGGAACATGAAGAGTTGCGGAGGCAGGTGGAAGAATTGCTTGAACAGGGGCGTGTGCAGGAGAGTCTAAGTCCTTGCGCTGTACTAGCTTTATTGGTACCCAAGAAGGATGGGACGTGGAGAATGTGCACTGACAGTCGAGCATTGAATAAGATTACTATGAGATATAGATTTCCGATGCCGAGGCTTGATGATTTGTTGGATCAGTTGAGCGGGGCTACTATCTTTTCGAAGATTGATTTGAAGAGCGGATATCATCAAATTCGTATCAGACCAGGTGATGAGTGGAAGACTGCTTTTAAAACCAGGGAGGGTCTATACGAATGGTTGGTAATGCCATTTGGCTTATCAAATGCACCGAGTACATTTATGCGGGTGATGAATCAGATTTTTAGACCATTCATTGGGAAGTTTGTGGTGGTGTATTTTGATGATATTTTGATATACAGTGGAAGCGCAGAGGAACACTTGCAACATCTGAGAGAAGTATTGTTGGTATTGCGACAGGAACAGTTTTATGCTACAACAAAGAAATGCGTGTTCATGACGCATAGTGTTTTATTTCTGGGGTATGTTGTTTCGAAAGAAGGTATACAGGTTGACCAGAGTAAAGTCAAAGCAGTTAGAAATTGGCCGCAACCCAAGATGATAACGGAAGTTCGTAGTTTTAACGGGTTAGCTTCATTCTATCGGAGGTTTATCCCACACTTTAGCAGTGTGATGGCACCTGTTACGGATTGCATGAAGGGTACGCAGTTTGCATGGACAGAGGAAGCAGGGAATGCTTTTGGGAAGATCAAGGAGTTGCTGACGTCTGCACCAATCCTAGTGTTACCAGATTTTCAGTTGTTGTTTGAGCTACACACTGATGCGTCAAAGGTTGGAATTGGAGGGGTGTTGAGTCAGAGGGGACGTTCGATTGCATACTTTAGCGAGAAGTTATCAGGAGCAAAGATGAGATATAGTACGTATGATGTGGAATTTTATGCTGTTGTACAAGCTATTAAACACTGGCGACATTATCTATTTCAGAAAGAGTTTGTTCTTTACACTGATCATGAGGCATTGAAGCATTTACAAGGGCAAGACAAGATTTCAGCGAGACATGCATCATGGATTGCCTATTTGCAGCAATTTACTTTTGTTGTTAAACACAAGTCAGGAGTAACGAATCGTGTGGCTGATGCTTTGAGTAGGAGGAGTCATTTGCTGACTACACTGAAAGTTGAGGTGCCAGGGTTTGATGTGTTACCGGAATTATTTGTCGATGATCCTTACTTTGCGAAGTTTGTTGATAAAGTCAAGGAGGGAAAGACGGATGAGTTTATGATGGTAGACGGGTTTCTGTTCAAAGGAAATCGATTGTGCATACTTGATTGTAGTTTGAGAATGAAGATTGTAAAAGAGTTACATGAAGAAGGACATGTTGGGAGAGACCGTACATTACAGTTGATTTCACAGTCTTACTTTTGGCCATCGATGAGGAAAGAGGTGGAGAGGTTTGTGGAGCGATGTCATATCTGTCAGGTTTCGAAAGGAACTGCAACTAATGCTGGATTATATATGCCGTTACCTGTACCAACTAAACCATGGGTTGATGTAAGTATGGACTTTGTGTTGGGGTTGCCGAGGACACAGCGTGGTAACGATTCCATTTATGTGGTGGTTGACCGATTTTCGAAAATGGTACATTTTATTGCTTGTAAGAAAACGGCGGATGCTGTTCATGTTGCTCAACTATTTTTTTCAAAGAGATATATCGACTTCCTGGATTGCCAGAATCTATTGTGTCGGATAGGGATACTCGTTTTCTGAGTCATTTTTGGTTAAGTTTGTGGAAGATGGTGGGAACGAAGTTGAACTTTAGCAGCGCTTATCATCCACAAACGGATGGACAGACCGAGGTTGTGAACAGATCATTGGGAAATTTATTACGATGTCTGGTGCAAGACAATCTGAAAAGCTAGGATGTGAAGTTATGTCAAGCGGAGTTTGCTCATAATCATGCTGTGAACCGTAGTACGGGTTTCAGTCCATTTCAGATTGTATATTCTAGTTTACCAAAGGGGCCGTTGGAGTTAACAGTCATACCACAACCAAAGAAGACAGTCAAACGAGCTGCTGATTTTGTTGAAGGATTGACAGAGTGTCATAGGATCGTTCAAGAACGATTGGAAAAGGCAAACGAGAAATACAAACGATCCGCAGACATGAAGCGAAGAAATGTTGAGTTTAATGAAGGAGATATGGATTATGCAGTGTTAACAAAGGATCGTTTTCCAGTGGGCGCTTATAACAAGTTGAAAGCAAGGAAAATTGGGCCTGTAGAAGTTGTGAAACGAATAAATGAAAATGCTTATAAGTTGAAGCTGCCAGAGGATTTGTACACTTCTGACGTGTTCAATGTCAAACATCTCGTACCATATTATGGGGATGAACAATCAGATGTGGAAGAATTTACAAATTCGAGGATGAATTTTTCTCAACCTGGGGAGGATGATGCAGCGCAAGGCATAAGTCGTACACGAGATAAGGAGGTAGACTTGAGTCGTCCACGACTCAAAGAAGCACCACGAGATAACAAAGGAAATGCGCGTGTTGAAGGCCTAAGTCGGTTACGACTTAAAGGGAAGGTTTTGAGTCGTCCACGACTCAGTTGGAAACCAGAGGGAGAAATTACGTTGAGTTCACGACCTAACAAAGCGGCCATAAGTCAGAAACGACTTAACGAAGATGAGGTACTAAGTTGTCTACGATTTATCGAAGTAGATGGCATAAGTCGTCCACGACTTATCGGAGTTGAAGACATAAGTCGTCCACGACTTAACTCGAGCGGATTACGATCTAAAACTATAGGAGGAGCAACACAAGTTGACAACACGCAAGGCTTAAGTCGGCAACGACTTAAGGGAAGTATTTTGGGTAGTGTGCGACTTAACGGGACAAGTGAAAAGTCTTTACCAAGTTACGACTTAGTTAAGTCGTCAGAAATCTTAAGTCGCTGAAACCTGAAACCGTAGATTGTTATGCCGCTTTAATCCAAGCCATTGATTCTGCAAAGGAGCTTGAGATAGATCGCCACTGGAGTATAAGTCGTGAGTCGTCTGTTTTAGGTCGCATACGACCTAAGTTGAGTCGTGATAAGTTGTTAGGTCGGCAACGACCTAAGTGATGTAATTTCTGTTTGTTAAGTCGTCATCTGTTAACTCGTGGCATTGATAAGTCATTGTCTCGTAAGTCGTAAGTCGTGATGATTTTCTCGAGTCGTGTACTTTGTAAATAAGTGAGTCGTGTTGTATTCTGTTAAGTCGCGTACGACTTAGGGTGAGTCGTAAGTCGGTACCGACTTAAGTGTTGAACATTTTGTTTGTTTTGTGTGAGTTGTAACTTATATAAATAGGCCAGTGGTGCCATTTGTAATAGTTTAGTTGATTTGAAATAAAACTCTTGTTTTGTTAGCTTTGTGCTTTCACCCAATTGGTAGTTGAGTGTAATCTCCAATCTCCACTCTAGGATAATCGAGTGCGCTCGATTCAACGACAGCTGAAGCGGATTCATGGAATCTAGTGCGCTAGATCAACGTGTGAAGAATCGCAGATCTTTGAACCCGGTATCGTGCGCGATCAACGAGTTCGGAATAGCTAGAATTCGGTATCTTCGGATCAACGAATTCGGGCATTTCAGTATTCATCAATCCATCGATTGCTACTTTCATCGATCTACATTGTTTTTGATTAATCCGCTGCGTCAAAAACACATCAGAGAACAACAGATAATCAGATATATACACATATATAGATACATCACAGAGTATACAAAATGATACATCACATATGTAGTATGACAACCACAATATACACGAATAAAAAATATACATATCAGAGTGGCAAAAAAAAGGACTAAAACAAAAAGGGAAGCAGAAAAGTCCATGCGAAAGTAGAACATGCTATGTCCATAAGGATACCTAACCTGAAACACCTCGGTCTGACTCGAGTATAAAATACATGGGTCAGTCTAGCTAAACAAATCAGTTTAAGAGGATAATTGATAACATAAGCATAAGGCAAGGTAATAATCTTCTCAAGTGAGAATGAATAATTCAAGGGTATATGGTTACTTCACATGGCACAATTAAGTAGGTATAGTAATTTCAAGTGATATAAGGATATCACTAAATATGAATGCAACTCAAAGGCGATAAAACTTCATAACAAATCTCACAATAAAAGCACGCCTCATCTCTTCGGCGTATCACAAAACATCAAATATGGTTTAAGAGAAAAACATAACTCTAAAGAGGAGAAATCCCAAACCCTCCATATTGGCAAACTCAAAAGCAACTCAAAAAATCACCATCTCAAAATATGCCATAAGGCAAATGCATATATCTCCATATAGAAGGATATAATCCCAAATAAACGCCAAAAGGCAAATCTCATATAATAACGCTAAAAGGAAAATGTGACGCCCCACCTCTATACCCACACTAGACAAGAACACTACGGGGTAATGCCGTTGACTAGCGCGGAGAATAAGGCTGTTGAGGAGCGACCATCCATGTAATTGCTTTGTCCGAGTACCGATATGTCAGATAAAATATAACTTTTCATCTCAAGATGAAATCCGACATACCAATACAAACTCAAAGCTACTACACAGTGGCTATATGGACTTCAGAAACAAATATAGAAATAAACATAACGCAAATCAGTCACAGACAATTCATATCACAAAGGCGGAAATAGATATGAATATAACACATGAAAGTGTACATCAGAGTAGTGGTCAAACAAGATCCACAATATCACAAAAGAATAGATACAAGTGCTAGACAAAAGAATATGTATACATCAAGGATTTTAAATCTCAAATATATACAACAAAAACTACAAGCTAAGTAGTTAACCAAAAGTCAGATGTTGGTTCCAAATAGGAAGACAAGAGGAAGCACCTGTAATATCTCAGTCTGACCCGAGTATTATTTAATAAGAAAATAATAAACGGATCAGTCTAGCTATACTTATCATATAAAATGAGATATAAGAAGAGATATAACAAAAAAGCATGATAACCAAAAATGTCATACTACGACAAGTATACATTAGAAAATCCACAAAAGTCATACAATATCTCAATAATCTCAAAGCACTAAAAAGAATGTCATATTTTTATTTTAATTCACCAAGCCACAAAAATGACATACATATCAATGCCAATGGCAAATGCTGGTGAAACATAAATTCCAGAAATCAATATCCAGAAATCACAAAAGTTAACGACACACAAATTCTTGAAATCATCAACAAGAAATCCAGAAATCAAAAAGGGGAAAGGCCTATCACAAACAAACGGTCTGAAGACCTATGAGCCGATTGCTCCACGAACGGTCCGAAGACCTATGAGCCGATTGCTCCACGAACGGTCCGAAGACCTATGAGCCGATTGCTCCACGAACGGTCCGAAGACCTATGTGCCGATTGCTCCACGAAAATGAGACGAAGCTCAATAAAATGAGGTACGGTCCTCCACATGGGCAAAGAGACATCGCACCTTGCTAGTCTAAACCAAAAAATGATCATCATCGATCATCAAGAAGTGTCGATTACACTAAGCTAGTAAATATAAGAGTTTAGCTTCATGTCCCATAACCACTTGCTTAACTTAAATATTTGCGAACAAACTGTAGATCTCCACTAGAAAATTGTCACAAGAGTTTCAATCGAACAAGTCCATAAATTAACCGACGAAGTAAACACAAGCATTTCATACCACTTGTTTTGCTAAGCCGTTTAATTAGATTTTCTCATACGAATAGGGTAAAGGTTTGTATATACTAATAGATTGGAAAACGGTTTTATAAATGAACTTTGTATTAAAAATAGAGTTGAAATCATCTTTGTGAAAAAGTTTGAATATTTACTATTAGTATAGAAACCTTTGTATTTTTTAAAGTGACAAGTCATAGAAATGATTGTAGAAACAATCAACCATCAAAAATTCACATCCGAAGACGTGAATCAATTCCAAAGAAATCGATACCAAATCCATCAAAATAGATATTCTCAAAAATCCCAAAAAAAGAAGTCATCAACGTCAATAATAGATGATAACAACAAATGGGAATCAACACGAATCGAAAAAATTTGGATATCAAGCAAAATAGGCAAAAATAGATATAATAGGAGCAGGTCGGTCGACTGGACCAGCGGGTCGGTCGACCGATATAGACCTAGGAAATTTCCTGGGTCTTGTTCGGTCGACTGAACCTCTGGTTTGGTCGACCGAACCTGCTTCCGAGACATTCTGTTTTCCTGTTCGGTCGGCTGAACCCCTAGTTCGGTCGACCGAACCTGCTCCAGAAGCATTTTCAGTCTAGGCCCCTTTGGGGCAAATTCGATAACGCAGACGGAAGTGGACGAACGAGCATCTACGACTGAGGATTTACGCCTAACGACATCCTAGCCTTGTATGGCCCTCCGAAACACTACACTAACGTGTTCAAACATCAAAGATTGGATTTTTATAAAAATTGGATTCCAAAAATCGAACAATTCACCAATTCAATCCAAATCGAAAGCAAATGCACATAAAGAAGTGTTAGGAATTCATACCCAACAATCAAAGATAAATATAGACATAGATGTGAGATAAAAATCTCACCTTTAAACCCAAAACAAATGAAGAAGAAGCTATAGAGCAATGGCAAGGACAATCACTCTCAAATTCTAACTCAACAAGCTTGAATCTAAGCTTAAAAGAGTAACATTTCCTAAGTTAGGTTTAGGAATTTCTGAAATTGAAAGGAGAAAGAGTTGGAGAAGAAGAAGAGGATGCTTACCAATGGCTTCACTATGAATTTGGAGCTAGAACTTGATTTGCAAATGGAAACTAGGGTTTAGGATTTCCTAATTCTTTTTCTCTTCCCCCATTTTTTATGAAGCTTGAATGTATTAGGAAATTATGAAGGAATGAAGAGAAGTGGGTTGGAACTAGGTTGATAAGTGGGGTTAATGGGCTGAAACCCAACCCAAAGCCCTAAGTGAAAAGTAGCAAAATTCTACTAACTCCAAACATATCGAAGCTTATACTCAAAAAAGTTGCAAACGCCATTTTGGACTCAATGGAAGTGGTCTCGAGTACCCATTCGATTGTTTGCAAAAAGTAGCTTTTCAGACGAAAATCCGATGAACGATGAAATATTTAAATAAAATATTTAAATATAAAATCGATAAATATGCGGATTGTTACAGCAAATCTCAAATAATAACGCCAAAAGGCAAATCTCATATAATAATGCTAAAAGGCAAATCTCAAATAATAACGCCAAAAGGCAAATCTCAAAAAATGCCAGTGTATGCAACTCAAATTCCCATAAGGTAATCGCCATATATATATATATAAAACGGCTCAAATGGCTAACCACGAAAAAGATGATACACTAGGGAAATCACAATAATCAATGAAATCATCTTAAAAGTATTGCACGTGCTTATGGCCGAACCCTGCCAAGTACTGCTCTCTCTCAGATATGGTACCACGCCCGAAGGAAAATACGTCTCAATGGACAAATATGCCGCAATGGCAAATGTCTCGAAGACAAATACGCCGCAATGGAAAATACGCCGCAATGACAAACGTCTCTAGAACAATGACCCGAAGGTCCAGTACTGGCAATATGTCTCGAAGACGAATGTGTCACATACTCTAGGATAAGAACCAAAATAGTGTTAACGTGCGTCCCATACCACACGTTCACACTAAAAGGTTTACTAACCGCTAGTAAATTTCAAACTCAAAGCAGTAAAAAGTTTACCTCATCTTATTGGTAAACTCGGCCCGAAGGTCAAAACGATCAAATGGACAAGTCGGGAATTAACCGATAAGATAAACACATGTGTCTCATACCATGTGTTTTATCAAACTGTTTAATTCTCCTTCTCATTCGCTCGAATAGTGCAAAAACGTGTATTTTATATATATAAAATAATTTACTTAAGAAAACAAGCTTTTAAAACCAATTTTCGAAATCAAATTTGAAAACCATATTTGAAAATTCCCTTCATATAGAGAATAAATAGATTTTATATTTGAAAATACTTTAAAAATATCATATAATAGTTATTTAAAATGCCTATTAATTTTAAAAATTATTTCAAAGATGTTTGGAAGAATCTGTGCTTGAAAACGAAGAAAAACGAAGAAAACACTCAAAATCGATATTCAAATTCAATTCAAAATTTGAATTTCAAATTCTCCAAAATTTGGCTAGCCTATTAATAGGCATCGTAGACATGAAATACAATCATAATTATCACCAAACAAGCAAAGGAACTAAGCAAAAAGAATTGAAATAGGCAGCAGAAAGCACAAGGCAAAATGGGCTCATCAGGTCGACCAGAAGGTCGACATGCTGGTCAACCATTCAAGCCTCTAGGTTGATCGTACGGTCGACCTAGATGGTTTCATGGTCGACACCTAGTCGACATGCATGTCGACCTAGGTTACGAACTCTTCCCAGGTGAATTTTCGGCTGTGAGTTGATTTTCAGCAGCAAGTTTCAGGTATCAAATGACGATATTTTGCAATGAAATTTTACAGGCTTGTACTACTACATCTGAACTAACAACTTAAAGAAATCTGGTAGCATTTCGTTGTAGGAAAAAAAAGATATAAGCATGCAAAGAAGTAACCCAAACTAGATTTACGAAAAAGAAAACTATCAACATAAAATCGATTACAGAAGCTCATTTTATTTTACAAATTCAAGCATTTTGCAACTTTTGTTTTGCTAGATTTGTGAGCTTATCAACTCACCTTGTTGTAGTTGTGCAAATACCCGGATTTGAGCAAAAAGATTGAAGCTTGGCTTGAGATTTTAGCTTGTAGAACCTGTAGAGGAGATAAACAGTGCATGCAAACCAAAATATACAGTAAATTAGAAAAATCAACCACTGTAATTAGAAATTTGATGAAACTATATGGTTTGGATTTAGATTACCTTAGATTTTCTCTCTAGATTGCAAAAGATTTAAAATTGCTTGAATTTTATTTGAAGAAATAGCTTGAATTTTGAGATTTAGTAAAATGGGTTTACTGTTTTCTTATTTCTGGCTAAGGAAGAAGATGAGGGATGTAAAATGAACGTACAGTAAGAGTTTTCTTCTTTTCTCACTAACTGGTTAGGTCTAATGGGCCAATGGATCCAAAATTAAAAGAAAATAAAATGGCAAAGGTTAAATAATTCACACTTATAATTTGGAGATTACCGTATATATTAAATTATAACGGAAGTTATAATTTAATATTGTAAACTAAAATATAATTGGAAATTTTAAATTGTTTATTTGGAATAAACAATGAATTTTGTAAATAAAATGGGAAAAATAATGTTTGGAACTTCATTTTGTTTATTTGGGTATAAATATTAGGTTTAGAATTTATTATTTGGAGATTTGGTTAATAAATTGAAAATAATGGGATTTTCATAAATTAGAGTTAATAAATTAATCAAGTGATGTGTTTCAACATTTAATTTTTGAAATAAATATAAATTGATAAAAATAAAGTTTTAAAAACTTTATTTTGAGAATTTGAGTAAAAATAATCAAATTTCAATTTTATTTGGGTAAATACAACAATTTGGAAAACATTGTCGATATTAATCTTTTATTGAATTTAAAATGAGAAATATGAAGAAATTATGTATTCTATTAATATAAAAGATGGAATATGGTGTAAAAATAATATTTTGATGATTAAAAGGAGTTAAAATGGTTTATTGTAATTTATTTGATAAGAAAATAATTTTTGTACAAATTGTTGTATTAAAAATAGTGTTTTTGTAATAAAATAGTGTAAATTGTGTAATTTGATAAAAATAAGGTTTTATTCATAAAAATAACTTTTTATAATTAAAATAAATTTTATTTTGTTATAATAACAATTTTATTTGATAACAATTAGATGTATGCATTTTTGTTTGGTTTTTAAAATGAAGAAAAGTGTGTATATGTTGATAATATAAGATAAAAATGTACATTACTTATATTTTCTCTATGTATCTTGGCTTTGGGCCTAATAGGGTTAGGAATGGGATCCAAAGCCCATTATCTAGAGGTTTCTGGTGAGAAAAGAAACACAGTAAACGAATGCTAGCTAGAAAGGTTGAATGATGTGAAAATCGTTTATAGAATTGCTTACTGTAAATATAAAAGTCTATGTTCTTTGTTATCTAAATTCCTTGTTTCTCAAAGAAATCTAGGGTTTTCTTCTGCCATGGGAGTAAACATATTTCCTCTCAAAATCCAATCCAATCCAATCCTCCTCTTTCTCATCCTTTTCCTCAGGATAGGCCACTTGAATCTCATTTTAGAAAGCTGAATAGTGTCATCATTGATAACGAGGGCTTCCAAATGGTTCAGCCAAGATCGTAGAGAAGATACCAGCCAAGAAGTGATCAAGTTCGGTCTTATAATAATGGTGATCAGAGAAAGAAAGAGGGTCAGATGACAAACTCCTCTTAGAATAAGACCAAACTGACACAAACCAGAAAGGCGACCAAGTTCTCTCTGAATAAAGAACTAGGACACAAATCCTAGGCTAATATTGTCTCAGAGCAATCGAAGGAGCCAAGAGATGAAGAATGCAGTCTTGAAACCATTTCTCCTATAAAAATCAACAACAAGAAATATGGTGTGGTAAAGGAGGCAGTTTGTAAAAGAGCCATGGAGTGTTGGAATAACTCCATTTTGGTTTATGTGGTTAGCAGCAAACCATATTTCTTGTTTTTCAAAGAATACATAAAAAGAGTATGGAAACCGATAGGAGAGTTCGAAATCTATTCCAAAGAAAATGGGTTTTTTCTAGTCAAATTTAATGATTCTCAAGACTGCAATTCTATTATTCAGAATGGTCCTTATTTCTATAACGGCAAGCTCATCATCATGAGAAGGTGGACTGAGTCACTTAAGTTGGGCAGAGATCTACTGTCAACTATGCCGATATGGGTTAAATTACCCAGTGTAAACCTCAAATTATGGGATCGAGAGGCGTTTAGTATTATGGCGAGTATTATCGGAAAACCCATAAAAATGGATGCAGCTACCACCATGAAGACGAGATTGAATTATGCTCGGCTTCTTGTGGAAGTTTCTGCGAATGATGAACTTCCAGATGAAATTAGTCTCAATCTTTATAAGGGTGAAATCATAACACAAAAAGTTGAATATGAATGGGTTCCACCGAAGTGTAGCATCTGTAAGTGTTTTGGTTACACTAGAGAGCAATGCAACCCGAAACAGATGTGGATC
Organism: Allium fistulosum; assembly: GCA_030737815.1. Taxonomy (NCBI): domain Eukaryota; kingdom Viridiplantae; phylum Streptophyta; class Magnoliopsida; order Asparagales; family Amaryllidaceae; genus Allium; species Allium fistulosum. The sequence goes on from CM060904.1 coordinate 815,712,643, forward strand.
CCCAAAAACAGTGATAAAGATAGAGTTGATACTCAAGAAAATAGATCTGAAGGGATTCAAGAAATGATTATCAGTAAAGGCACAAAAAACCAATCAAGAACCCAAGAGGGCAATGATCGAATCAATCAAGAAGATATCATCTTCGATTAAGAAAATAATATAAGAGAGCTCACTGACCAAAGTGATCAGATCACGACAATGGAAGTTCATCAGCTAAAAGGCTATGAAGAAAAATCAAATGTTCTGATTTCGATTAATACAGAGGAGGGTAAAAATAAAAAGTTCTTTAACTCTGAAACCCCTCCTATTTCAGAGCCATGCTTAATTACAGATCATAATGTTAGAAAAATAGTCATCAATCTTCATCAGAATATAAGCCAGAATCAAGAAAGTGATATAAAGAAGGGATCTTCTTCTGAGCTTGCTGCAAATGTTGAGAGGATGAATTGCAATAACTCAACATTTCCTCGCTAGTGTGATCCTCCTCCAAAGCAGGCTGCAGTGACTGATTGTAATGAATCAGCCATGCCTCGCACAGCTTCATTTGATATTTCCCTGATTAAGATTCCAGAATCTGCACAAATGGAGGAAGATGAATCTGAGAGGGTTGATACCATAGAAGAATTTGACTTATCAGAATTACATATTGCAAAAACAAAAGCATCTGGTAAGTTAAAGGGCAGCAAAGAGAAGAAAGCTTTCAAGAAAAAATACATTTCAATCAATCTAGAATGGGACCAAATGTCTACTAGATTGAAAGCAAAGGGTATTGATAATAAAAGAGAGGCAAAGGTACTATAGTGTCAGGTACCATTTAAATTTCTTATTTTATTAAATATACGACTTTATTTGCTTGGAATTCCAGGGGGATGAATACCCCTGTTAAACAGTCTGATATCCTTTATATGATTAATATTTACAAACCTTCTATTATTGCTTTAATTGAGAATAAACTGAATGATGAGAATTTTGAAAGGTTTTGCCTCAAGATGTCTAGTAATTGGAAAGCTATTCATAACAATGATTGTGGTTTTAAAGGTAGAATCATTGTTATTTGGGATTCTAATATCTGGACTAATATGAACATAAAGAAAGATAGTCAATTTATAGATTGCAATTTTAAAAACATTGGGGGTTTTTCTTTGCAAGTTACTAGTGTCTATGGCAGTAATTTTGAAAGAGAAAGAAATGCTTTATGGCAAAAACTTAAATCTCTAAATTCCATATATGATTTCCCCTGGATTGTGTTAGGGGATTTAATACTGTTTTTCATGTCAATGAAAAATTTGGAGGAATTAAAATCCCTCAAAATAAATTGGATAGGATTAATAAATTTCTATTAGAATCTGGTCTTGTTGAACCAATTATTAGTGGGAACAAATTTACATGGAAATCTGGAATAGCTAAAAATATTCATTGCAAATTAGATAGGATTTTGTATAACAAAGATTTTTCAAAAAGATTTCCTAATTGTATCTGTTCCACTTTAGAACAAAACTTAAGTGATCACACTCTTTTTTTGGTTAAACTTTTTGTCAATGGTGAATTTAATAGTAAAGTCTCTCCTTTTAGATTCAAAAATAGCTCGGTATTTGAAGAAGATTATAAAATTATAATGGAAAACAATCTAAAACTTTCTTGTGAAGGGACTAAACAGTATCAGTTTTATATGTTTTTGAAATACACTAAAAATAATCTTAAAAACGGGAACAAAAATAACTATAGGTATAAAAATAAGATTATTGGATTGAGAAAAGAAGGAAAACTATTACAGCTAAGTTTTGATAATAAGCCTAAAGATATCAGTACAAATAATAAAAAATTTCAAAATCAAAATGAGTTGTCTAGTGAAATGTATAAGGAATCTGTTAATACTAGACAAAAAGCAAAAGTTGATTGGCTTAATTTAGGTGATGACCGCACCAAATTCTTTTATGCTAAAATGAGTAACAGAAAGCACTTAAATAATATAGGTTGCATTATACATAAAGAGGGTAATTTATCTAATGCATATGATAAAGTTACTACAGAAGCTATCAACTTTTATAAGGAGCTTTATTTTTATGCTAATACTGAAAAGAAATTTCCTCATATAACTTGTAAAAATATTTTGAACCATAATGCATCTGAAAGCTTGCTTGGTCCTGTGAGTTTAGATGCTATAAAATTTATTGTTTTTAACGTTAGGGACAACAAAAGTCCTGGCCCAGATGGGTTCAATGCAAATTTTTTTAAAAATCATTGGGTTAATATTAAACAGCAGGTGCTGGATGTTGTCAAAGAATTTATGGACAAAGGAAAAATTATAAAAAGCTTAAATCATATATTCATTACCCTTATTCCTAAAAATAAAAATCTCACTGATATTGGTGATTATAGACCTATTTCTTGCTGCAACTTTATTTACAAAATTATTGCTAATGTCCTTAGTAATAGAATAAAAGTATTTTTGCCTTTTCTTATCTCTGAGAATCAGAGTGCATTTGTACCTGGTAGACTTCTCTATGAAAACTCTCTTTTAGCTCATGAGATGGTCAGAAAATTCAACACAAAGCAGGGTGATAATGTATGTATTAAAATTGATTTACAAAAAGCATATGATAAGGTAAACATATACTTTATCCATCATATTATGAAATGCATGGGATTTCCTATAAAGTTTTGTGATTTGGTGTTTGAATGTATTAACACTCCTACCTTTTCTATTCTGATTCAAGGAAAGGCAGAAGGGTTTATTAAGAGTAACAGGGGTTTAAGACAGGGTGACCCCTCATCACCTTATCTTTTTTCTATTGTTATGGAGTATTTTTCTATACTTATGGAAATAGAGGATATTAAAGGTAATGTTCACTATATAAATAGAATTCAGCCCTGTATTAACCATCTGATTTATGCTGATGATCTCATGGTGTTTATAAAAGCTAATAAAGCTAATGCAAACACTATAAAAACAATTTTTGATAACTTAAAAACTTATGCTGGGCTCCAGCTTATTGTTAATAAGTGTAAAGCTTATTTTAGTAAATCTTGTAAATACAAAAAAAGAATTTTTAGAGGTATTACAAATAGCAGAGGGATTTCTTCCAATCAAATATTTAGGTCTGCCTTTATCTACAAATCAGATTAAGGATTCAGATTGTTCTATTCTAATTGATAAAATCCAAGAAAGAATGGAGACTTGCTCTTGTAAGGTACTTTCTATTGCTGGAAGACTTGAACTCATTAAGACGGTGATTTATGCTATTATCTTATACTGGCTACAAACTTTTCATATCCCAGCTGCATCTATTAAAAAATTGGAAAGTAGATGCGCTGATTTTTTATGGAGAGGTAAATATCACAAAATTAGTTGGGAAAATGTGTGCAGACCTAAAAATGAAGGGGGTCTTGGCATTAGAAGTATTAAGGACCTGAGCATTACTGCCACTTAAAATTATTTTGGAGATTTCTTAATTCAGACTCTTTGTGGGCTAGATGGATGAGATCCAAGTATTTGAAACAAATTTTTTTTTTGGACTTCTGTGCATAACAGTAACCAATCAAATACTTGGAATCAAATATTAAATTGCAGGGAAATAGGTAAAACGTTGCTTGAAAGAAAATTTAAGAATGGTAAAGAAACCAGTTTATGGTTTGATCCATGGTTTAAAAATGAGGCTTTTATAAATAAGGTTGGGTGGAACAATTTAGTTATATGTGGTGGATCCAATGATAAAGTATCTGATATCATTATAAATAATCAGTGGCAACCACAATTACACCCTTTTACTAACCCCCATAAAGTTGAAATATGAAAAATTCAATTTGATCCTTATGCAGAGAATGACTACTGGGAATGGAAAGCAAGCAACAGAGGGAAGATTTCATTTAAATCAACTTGGAATTTTATTAGAAATAAATTCTCAATGGAAGATTGGTATCAATGCATATGGAATAGAGTGAATTGTCCCAAGATGGCATTTTGTAATACTTTGCAATTAGGAACAGACTACCAACTTGGGATAGACTTAATAAATGGGGCAATAATATGAATTCACTCTGTTCCTTGTGCAATATATGTAATGAAAATGCTAATCACCTATTTTTTGAATGCAGTCACTCTTACTTTATCTGGAATCAAACCAGAGCTATTCTGGGTATAGATGACAACAGGCAAATGGATCTAAGGCATATTATCAAAATGATCAACAACAAATTCAGATCTAAGTCTAAGGAAATAGATTATGCTCACATTCTATTAACTACTGCAGTGTTCAGTTTGTGGAAAGAAAGAAATTTGCGTGTGCACAACAAAGGCAGTAGAAATAAAGAGCAAGTTTGGTTAATTATTAGTACCGATAGCAAGATTATTCTTCAAAAATCTAATAAAATATATAAAAACCAAACCAAGTTCGCTTCCCTTGCTGATGACTGGAGTTCTGAAGCTGGAAGCAAACATTTAGAAGCTTATCTTCTGCATTCGAAAAGCTTACAGACCGACAATCATGTAGATAGTATAATTCGAGAGTCGTGCTTCGTTAACCAGCAAGGACTTGCTGATAAGTCTGATAATAACTACTCCCATGAGGGAAAAACAATTACTTTAACCCACAGCAAGCTCCAGCCATCAACTTCTCGAGGATCAGAGCTAATTTGAGTGGTAACAGCAATTTGAGGATGACATCGTTAGATCTAGGTCGCGATGAAGCTAGATCTTGAAACTCACTGTATTTCAGCAATAATGTTAGAGTTTCGAGTAAATTTGAGAGGGGTAGGGGTATGAGAGATGGGTTTAATGATGCCTTATCTTACTGGGAGCGTGGAGAAACTAGTGGATTGAAGAAAAAAGAAGATTTGGCGAAGATTTGATGAGCATCGTCCGCCATTTTTTATCTCTTTCTGGTTGCTTCGAAGAGATTAGGGTTGAGTTATGTCGGCAACCCTAGACGATGTGTTTTGTTATGTTGTTGTGGCTTCGGGTTTGTATTATGTACCCGATCTTTTTTATCTGGGCTGGGCCCATTTTAACCATCTTTTATAAAAAATTCCTTATTTCTGGTTACCACATTGTTTTGGTCATAACTTCTTTATTTCTTAACCGATTTTGATAATTTTAGATGTTCCGGAAAGCTTAAATCATGTAATAAAACTTTCATGTTTTGAGTTTTCTGTAGTTTTAAGGTTAGCTATGTCAAAATCTAATTTTTCTACTGCTAACCCGAGAGCGAAACCAATTTTTGCTCTATGTTTGAAACTGAAACGAATTTGACTATAACTTATTTGTTTCTTAACCAATTTTAATAATTTTGGATGTTCTGGAAAGCATAAATCATGTAATACAACTTTCATGTTTTGTGTTTTCTGTAGTTTTGAGGTTAGCTATGTCAAAATCTAATTCTTCTACTGCTAACCCGAGAGCAAAACCAATATTTGCTCTGTGTTTGAAACTGAAACGAATTTGACCATAACTTCTTTGTTTCTTAAAAGATTTTGATAATTTTGGATGTTCTGGAAAGCATAAATCATGCACTACAATTTTCATGTTTTGAGTTTTCTGTAGTTTTGAGGTTAGCTATGTCAAAATCTATTTTTTCTACTGCTAACCCGAGAGCAAAACCAATATTTGCTTTGTGTTTGAAACTGAAACGAATTTGACCATCTTCTTCGTTTCTTAACTAATTTTTATAATTTTGGATGTTTCGGAAAGCTTAGATCATGTGATACAAGTTTCGTTCATTATGTTTTCTGAAATTTTGAAGTTTGCTTGGGCAAAATTATGGTTATATGTTGTTGTCCTAAGAGCAAGATGACAGCAACAACAAACATTGACCTTAGAATTGTATTAGCCCGTTTTACTCTTATTCTCTTTTAGTTTTGATGATGTTTTGAGATTTTGAGTGATGCCTATCAATAGGCTAGCTATATTTAGAGAATTTGAAATTCAAATTTAAATAGAATTTGAATTGAATTTGGGTTAAATTTGAATTGAATTCGTATTGAACTCAAGTTATCGATCTTGAGTTATCTTTCTTGTTTTTCATTGTTTTCGAGTACGGTTTTCACTAAACCATTTTTGAAGTAATTTTTAAAATAAATGGAAATTTCAAATTATTATTATATAGTATTTTAAAATTATTTTCTAATATAAAAAACCTATTTATTCCCTATAATAAAGGAATTTCAAATATTGGTTTTATTAATCTTTTCGGGAAAAAGTTTTAGAAGCTTGTTTTCTCTAGTAAACTATTTTAGATATAAAACATACATTTTACACTATTAGAACGTATGAGAAAGGGAATTAAACGATTTAGTAAAACACGTGGTATGAGACATGTGCGTTTACTGTTTCGGTTAATTCCGGACTTGTATGATCGAAGCTATTTGAGATTACTGATTCTGAGATGTTTTGCCATTTTACGGCGTATTTTGAGTTTTATAATTCCTATTTATTGGAATTATTTAAGATGGCGAATATTTGGCAAGTATTATGGTTTGAGATCTCCTATATAGGAGTATGGTCGATGAGATCCATCACGATGTTTTATTTACTTACCAATGATATAAGGCAAGTCTTGAGTATATAATTTCATATTTTGAGATTTATGGTTTATGAGGAATCATCACGATGTTTTCACTTGTCGATGAGATGAACAAGTTACGATGCCATTTAATACTTGTCGATGAGATGAGACGAGTATGGTTTCTCTTTATCACTCACCAATGAGACGAGGCGAGATATGATTTTCTGAGTTTTATGATGTTCCCAGTGTGGCATCGACTAGCGGCTAGTAAACCGCTAAGTGCGAATGTGTGGTATGGGACACACATTAACACTTTTCGGGTTCCTATCCATAAGTTTGTGACACATTCACGATGTTTACCTAGCAGAACTACTTTGAGAGGTGTTAACGACCTTGTCATGAGGACGAACTGCTTTGGGAGGTGTTAGCGACCTTGTTAGGGCTGACAAAACGTCTTGGAAAGATGTCAGCGACCTTGTCATGAGGACGAGCTGCTTTGGGAGGTGTTAGCGACCTTGTCTGAGGCTTTGGCCGTCTGAGTTTAGCACATGCAGCATTGCTTCGGCATTGCAATCGGGGATCTGGCCAATCCGGGTTTTCTAAGTTTTGAGTTCGCCGTTTTTGGCGCATGAGAGTTAAGATTTTCTGAGTTTTGAACTCGCATCGAATTCTTTATTGAGTTTGATATTTTATGAGTTTGAATTTGTATCGAGTTCCATGAGCTTTTAAGATTGAGATGCATATGTGAGATTTAGCCATCTTGGCTTACTTATGAGTTTAAGATCTCACATTCTTATGGAGTTATCTTTTGTTGCTTTCATGGCTTCTATTTGTGATTGAGATGAGTTTTCTCCTTTTTGGAGTAATGGTTCATTGAACCATTTGGGTTTTACTTGAGCTTTATATGAGTTGATTTGAGTTCTTTATGGGTTATCGTCGATGATATGAGGCATTTGTGTTTTATTTGAGTATTGAGTTTGAGTTACCTCTTTCGAGGTATTTAGTCACTTAGGTAGCGTTTGTTACTTAAGTGTTGAGCTATGAGCTTTCTAATCCTTCTCCTCATTCGAGAAGAAGTATCACTATATCCATTCTGCTTCATATTATTGATATTGATTGATTTGTGTAGCTAGACTGACCTGTGTATTTATACTCGGGTCAGACCGAGTTGTTTCAGGTATCATCTATTGGGCTTAGCTTAAAGTTGATGTTGGACATTAGCTTATCTATCGCTTGAGTAGTTGATTTCTTCCGCATACTCTGATATATTTACATTTGATTCAATGTATATAGTGTGGTTGAGTACCACCTTTATTGTATTCATATTGTATTGTACTGAACATGTATCAGTGTATATGTATATATATGGTGTTGGTTACTGTTCTGTGATGTGATTTACATTCAGTTATTATATTTTGTTCTGATAGATCCATTAGCCACCTATAGTTTTGGATTAAGCATTTAATGGGTATGTCGATCCACTTGAGTTGGAAAAAAAAATTATATTGCATTTATCGACGTATTCAATAGATGTATAAGACAAAATTAAAGATGGTCGCCCTTAACCAGCCCTATTCTCCGCTTTAGTAGACATAATTACTTGTTAATTCTCTTTGCTAAGGTGGGTCTCAGGGTGGGGCGTTACAGCATGGTATCAAAGCTGTGGTCAGAACAAAGTAAAATAAACACAGAACAATACGTATATCATGATACAACAAAGTACAATACGAGTGAATCATTGTCCTTTATTCGAGCTTGTTTTCGAATTGAGCGTTGATTTTTTTTTTGAGTTTTGGGATTTTTGAGATGGAATATGTCTAGGAATATATATATATATATATTGTATTCCATAGTATTCCATAATAGAGTTTGATGTCATCTTATCTTATAAATAATCTTATTTGGGATTATTCTATTTTTATTTTTGTCGATACGAGTGAGTTCGTATCGATTGAGCTGACTGATTTCTTTGAGCATTCTTGTTGCATTCCTTTGAGAGTTGTGAATCCTATTGAGGGGATCCACAACGATTGACTTGTTGTGAGAATTTTGAGTTTTCTATTTGTTGCTGCTTTAGTGAGTATTTATTTATTACTCACTATCTTGAGATGTATTTGATTTGAGATGGATTGACTTATTTGATGTTAAGTCCGACCCTTTTGTTGTTATAGGATCCTATATTTATTTAGGCATCCTAATTTGATTAGTTCATTATTTCTATCACTTTGGAATGTTAACGATGATTCCGAAGTTTCTGTATTCACTCTTGAGTTTCGAGATGTTGATCATATATCTCGAATTCCTATCATTGTGACTCTATTGATTTCTGTAAGTCCGTTCGGGTATGAAACCCAGTCGGGCAATCGAATATTGCATTGACCTTATTCCCGATTCTTAGCCTTTCAGTCATCCTTCCATGAGGATGCCCACTAAGAAAATGAGGTGTCCTTGGAATTTAATTGATATTGCCATTCTTACCACTTTTTGTGATAACCTTTTTGGATACTCATCTATAGGCTTTGTAATATTACTTCACCCGAAGTAATGATTTGTCGGTTGTGTTCTTCTTGTCATTCGAGAAGATGGTTTACCCTTACCATTGTCTCTCGGTGATTTCTTATTCGATCTATTGCTGGTGCTAAGGTCTTTCTTCAGCTTGACCCTACACCGATTCTCATTAGCTATGAGCTACGGAGGATAGTGTTTTTTTATCGCATTCCGCACTCGTTATGGGTTTCTGAGTAGTTCGTTATACCATTAAGAATGATGAACTCTCCAGTCTATTCCCTTAATCTTTCGAATCGAGTATATTCAAGGAACATCTCGATGAGTCTCTTTTTGTGTTTTTGATTTTGGGTATATGTAAATAATTATGTTTTCAAATTTTTCCAAAAATTGAAGATATATTTCTAAGAAAAAATTGGATTTGGTTTTTGGGATACATAAAGAACATTTTGAGAACTAAAGGTTAGATACTTCTTTTATTGAAGGTGATTTTTATGTTGGGTTGTCCGTCGAGTGATTTAAGAATTCTAGTCGATACGCCTGGCTTCATATTTACACTATACACAAAACCAAAATGCATTTTCCTTCAAATTTTTACACAAGAAAAATATGTAAACTTGTATACTTATAAAATAAAAAACTATTTTATATTTCTTAAACATTTTTATTATTAAAATCCTTTAATTTACAAAAATACATTATTTACTCAAATAAATAGATAAAACCTTATTTTCAACTTCTAAAATTCAACAAAATACTTTCCTCGCTTTCAAAAATATTTCAAACCATTTCCAAATTTTATTTATAGCCAAAACAAATTTCTAAACCAATTTCCACCTTTTTATTTAAGTAAACAACCTTTAAAAATCTAGTACTTCTCTTTAAAAAAATTATTAAAAGAAGTAACTTGGCAATAATTAATATAATTATTGCATTTCCACTAAAATAAAATCATATTATATTATTATCAATCCAAACAAAGAAAAAAAAGTCATTTTCCATTTATTATCAACCCAAACAAAATAATATAAAGTTTGGAAATTTATTTTCTCATTTTTTAATTCGAAAATTCATTGTTTATTCTAAATATACAATATAAAATCCCCAATTTTATTTTAAATCACAATATTAAATTATAACTATCGTTATAATTCAATATTATCAGGTAATCTCCAAACCAGGGTTGTTACAAACTCCTCTCCTTAAAAAAATTGCGTATGCGCAATTTCTAGAGAAGAGTTTGTATTCAACATATTAATTTCATCAAGCAAAGGAAGATAAATAAGCTCGATTTTAAAATTTCTCAACCTCAACACAAGATGATAGAAAACCAAGATAAGATTCCTCAATTAATTCTATGGTTTCCCAAGTGAAATTACTGGGATTTGCAGACCATTAAATTTCTACGAGCAATTCATCCCCATTTCGAAGGCGTTTCACCTTCGAAGCAAAACACGGATAGGATGTTACACAATAGATAAATCGGGTGTGATCGGTTCCTAAGAAGCTTCACGAACAGAGTCAGGATTTAGTCATAACTTTATCTCGAACTCCAACCCACAAGATGATAATCTATATGACTTTCCGTATAACACTACGATGGGAGTCATACCGATATTAGATTGACAACTATTACAGAAAGAAAACCCAATAAGAGGTAGGTGTTTTTTCTCTAATACCACCAAACTCATACGACTGTATAAATGCAAGTCGTAAAATAATTGCACAAAGGAAAGCTAAGACACAAGGAATAGATTTTTAAACTCTCTCTTACTAATCAAATATTCTTAAAGTTTTCCAACCCATTATCTTCAAGATTTAAAATTCTCAATTTTCAACACTTGAAAATTTCAAAAGCGTCTTACTTAGATTTTAAATGCAAATTCATTACTCTTTATTAGAGTAAATAAAGTTTAAGTTGTTTATTCTCTAATTCTTCCATGGTATTCTCTAGTTTGCAATATTTTTTTTTCAATTTGTTTCTCAAATTTTCTAAGTGTTAGAAATTTTCGAAAATTGACAGAGTCTCCTTTGTACGGAGGGCCGTATACAATATTACAAAAATGATTTATATAATATACATTGACCATTAGGTCGGAAACACAAAATATACCATCATTTAACTATTAAAATTAATACGAGAACATACCATTCTTTTTAGCATTTTAAAGCTAGTTTGCACAATCATATATATAATTTTTTTGCTTAAAATATAGTCCAACTATCCTCTTTTCACCTGTAATTAACTCAAACAGATGATATTAGTTCACGTTCATAAATAAGAAGTGCTACATTTAATTATTAAGGGGAAATAGATCAATTTCATTTCAGACCTGCTGTAAAGAAGACATGTTTTGACCCAGCAAACGACCAAATATGAATTTTTTTATAAAATGGAAGTTGTTCTACTCAGTCTATGCTTTCCAACAATATAATGATCATCAAAATCGGATTTATGGTTTGAAAGTTATGCTAGATTTATTTTCAGCTTAATCTTAGAAATTTCTTTAGAGGACAAAAATGTCTATCCAGTTTCAAACCCATTTTAGACTTAGTAAAATGAAAAATCTTTTAAAGTGGTAAAATAAACTTTATAGCTTACTGAAAGCTCTTTAATTTGCAAAAAGATTGAGCTCTTTTGGAGTTTTAAATCTCAAGTTATCGCAGTTTTAATACAACACTTTTCTAAATGAAATTTTAGCTTTTAAAATTAATTTAAAATTTGAAATTCTCCCAAACCATTTTAATTTCAAACTACATTTTCAAATAAGCCTTTTTTATATCATTTATTAAATGATCTTCTTTTTCCATGGAAAGCTAAGACATACAAAATTATGATCAACTTTATGTAATCATCAAAAAAACAATTCATTAAGTGGACATATTTTCATTACTTTCCAAAATCTAGCTTTAAAAACAATTAACTATGAAAACTCATTTTGGAAGAGATAACTTATCTCTTCCATTATCAAGAGATGTTTATTGATTATCCACCAAAATGAATTTTTGGGATATATATAAAGTTTAAAATTATTCTCACAATTTAAAATGATTATACTACATGAATTGTTCATTTATCAAAACAATCCAAATTCACATTTCCACTTGTCACAAAAATTAAATTTCCATCTAATTATCAACATAAAACTAATTAAAGTTGATAATTAATTCAAACTTGTTTTCAAAAGAATTTTGCAATTTCTAACCCACAAGTTTTAATACCATTTAAGTTTAAAACAAAAACTAGCTCACAAATTTATACTAAATGTTCTAAACTAACAATTATTTATTTTCTCTTAAGATAGAGTTTTATATTTATCCTCTACTATTACCCAAATAACTAAGTGTTAAAACAAATTTTTATAGTCATCATTAATAACTTGTACTAAACTATTCAATTAATATTTTAATTTTTCAAACCAAAGTATTCTTTTACCATAAATACATCATTTTATTAATCGAAGTATCAAATGATATTTTCTTCTAATTAAGACATCCCCTTAATTAGAATTATGTGGGAATTAGCCACAAGGACCTCTATAGCAAGTGAAATTAATTTCTAGGACACACAACTAAAATAATTACTTTTAAGGACAATATGCAAAATAATTAGTTTCTAGGGCCTAAAAATCTATGAAATTATGTCCATGAAAGTAATTAGACAGATGACTTTGTCCTTGAAAGTAATTATTCTGCTGACTTTGGCCTTAAAGTAATTATTTCAGATGTGTATCCTAGAAATTAATCGGTCTGCAAAGTTTGTCCTTCTGGTGAAATGCCCCTAGAATTATTCACTTTTACTTACCCAAATTACCATATTCAATTTCTCAAATTTCAAATAATATAAAGGTATTGCCTTGCCATTGATTTATAGTGAATGACCTCATCGATTGGCTGAAGAGTTGATCAAATGATCAAAACTGCCTCGCCACTCCTCCAACACTCACTATGGTTCAATGGTTTCATTAAAAATTTAAAATAAAAATTAATACTCCATCATATTAATTATTTCCATACTTTAATTATGAAAACTCAATTTACCGTGTCTGACTGTCTCATTATAATGTTTAGGAAATTCCTATCGATAACGTTGATTAGGCGCATCGACCAGAATTCTTAATGCACTTGATGGACAACCCAAAACAAAATCATTTTTTAATGATAAACATGTCTCTCATATAATTTTTATAAAATATCTTTGCTTACCCCAATAAAAAGAATCCATTTTAGACTCATAAGTATATCATCTATTAGAAAGATTTACAATTTAAATTATTGCTGCTTACACTCATTATCAAAGAACACAAGGAGAGTTCATCGAGATATTCCCAGAGTACTCGATTCACAAGATTGACAAAATAAGTTAGAGCGTTCGTCAAATCGAATGGTATAACAGCCACTCATTAGATTTATAACGAGTGCGAAATGCGATAAGAGGAACACTGTCCTCCGCAACTCGTAGTTAATGAAAACTGGTGCAAGATTAAACCGAGGAAAGATACCAGCACCACTTAATTGATCGGAAACGTCACTGATCGTAGGCAACAAATACTCGTTCTAAATGGTTAACTCATTAAGCTTGTGAAAGTGGATGCAAAGCCTAAGAGTGCCATCAGATTTCTTAACAAAGATGACCGTGGCACCCCACGGTAAAGAACTGGGCTGAGAAAATTGCTTGGCTTCAAGCTCCATCAATTTCTTTTAAGTTCCTCATTTCCTCTGTGGACATCCTCATGGGAGGATGACTAATAGGCTAAGAATCAGGATTGGCTTGGTTTTTATCAAGCCCAATCCATCCCCAAATCACATTAAACCCAAGGTAATGACTAACGTGTAGATTTGCACGGAAAGAGAAACTACAAAGAACAATCTCAATATTCTCACACAATAAGCAAAATATTGCAGATCCCCTCAATTGGATTCACGATTCTCAAAGAAGTATCAAGACAAGAAACATTCAACGACATTAGCAAATTCCTTCGATATGGATGAGTGACAAACATCCATGCTGAAGAGAACTCGAATAGAACAATCACAATAAAGATTATTCATAGGGTAAGTGTAACGACCCGTATTTTTACGGATCGACAAGTTCGTCAAAATCTGGAATTTTAGCATTTTTAAGTCATTTCAGATTTTAGGCAGAATTTCGCTAAGTCTTAGGTCGTAAACGACCTAAGTGATAGGTCGTGACCGACTTATGAAGATAGTGGGTTGGTCGTATGTTGGTTTAGGTCGTAGACGACCTGGGAAGGTGGAGCGACCTAAGAGTTAGGTTGTAGGTTAGCTTAGGTCGTGTTGAAAGTTATGTCGTGTGCGACCTAAGGATGACGTGGTTAGGTCGTATGGCAGTTTAGGTCGGTTGAGGGACCTAGGAGTTAACTTATAGAGTCTAGACGACTTATGGGGTAGGCGACCCAAGTTTTGAGCGACCTAAGAGATAGGTTGGTAGCGACCTAAGTAAACCAGTAGTTAGCGACCTATAGTAGTTCGCGACCTAAGGGTTAGCGAGTTAACAACCCAGTATTTAGCGACCTAGTGGATAGCTTGTTAGCGTAGTTAGGTCGTTAGGCGACCTAAGGAGTTAGGACGCGTGAGTTGTTAGGTCGCTGGGTTTTGTCTAGGTGTTAGGTCGCTGATGCGCTTAAGTGTTAGGTCGTAACCTTGTTAGGTCGTAGGATGGAGAGCTTTGTTAGGTCGCGAGAAAACACTTATGTGTTAGGTCGCTGAGAAGTTATGTCGTAGCATTGTTAAGTCGCACAGTGCTTTAGGTCGCTGGTGTGTTAGGTCACTGAGGCGCTACGATTGTTAGGTCGCGTAAGCGCTTAAGCATTAGGTCGCTGATGTGTTTAAGTGCTAGGTCGTAGCACTGTTAGGTCGCACCTATGGTTAAGTCGCTAAGTCATAGGTCGTAACCTTGTTAGGTCGTAGGAGGAAGGGTTTTGTTAGGTCGTTGAAGCGCTTGGGTGATAAGTCGTAGGTTGCAGTGGCCTGGGTTGTTAGGTTGAAGAGGCTTTAGGTCGGTGGGGTTTATAGGTCGTAGGTCGTGGATCTATAGGTCGTATACGACCTAACTCCGAGCGACCTAGGGAAGAATTCTGCTATAAATAGAGGGGGTTGTTCTCACTTTTTGGGATCCGGATTTCGAAGCGACGAAGTGTTGCCATTTTGAGAGCTCGACTTCTACACTTCTTCACTTCTTTTCTCCACTCTAATCTAGTGATTCCTTTCATCCAAATTGAAGATCAAGATTGAAGATCAAAGAGCTAAAGTTGAAGATCTTCATCCTTTGAAGTGAGATTTCTTCGTTTGAAGCGGATTCGTGATAGATCAAGCTTGATCCTTCGCTGTCCAAATCTGAAGCGTGTTGATTTGAGGTTGTTTAGGTGATTAGGTGAGTGGTGATTATCTCTCACACGGATCCAAAGGAGTATATCGGATTGTTGGCTCGATTTGGTGTTAAATAGTGATTTCCATGCATTTTCTTCATCCTAAGTGTAGATCCATGTAGATCCATTGTTCATGATGACTTAACAACCATTTTATCACATGTTTACCTATGTAAGTTCATTCATCAAGTTTGTAGATATATTGTTCATGTTTTCATGCTTGTTGGACTTTCAACTCTTTAATTACGAAAATGCCATTATTGTTATAATTGTCTACTTAGATCATATTTGAATGCTTGATTGCTTGGATTAATGTTTGACTTGATTGATTGCTATGAATTAGATGATTGATGATTTGATTTAGACCGAAGATGATTCAACAGCTCAGAGGAAGGCTCTTGAAATAGGAAAGCTGCTTGTGGCATATGTAGCGGATGGTGAAGCTCTTATGCATAGATTTGATGATGATGATGTTGGGATGAAGCTTTGCGAGGATGTGATGAAGCGAAGTATGATATGAGATAGTCTTGGTCTAATCCAAACGGGATCATTCCAAGCATGTTGGTAACTCGGCCATATGGTTCGAGTTAGTCTTGGTCTAATCCAGACGGGATCATTCCAAGCAGGTTGATAACTCGGTGATATGGTTCGAGTTTGAGGATAAGGGATGCTCGAGAGGCGCTTGAGCTAGTATGGAAATAGTCGTCGAGGAGGATGACTAGAAGGCTGAGATCTCATCGTTGTTGAAGGTTCTAGCATGCTCTAAGCAAGAGTACATGGGGACGCCCAAAAGGCTAACTGTTGATCGTCGAGTACTCTGGGTAGTTGCGAAAATCCTTGGCACGGGCTGCGATGACGTGCGGGAGTTATGTCTAGAACCGGGGTTTCCATTAGCCCTTGACGGATGGCTAAAAGAATGTGCCGGTCATTTAATTAACGGTGGAATCGAAGTAATGATAACAGTGATAGTCAGAGTCATGGATGTTTGGTTGTATCGTCATTCGGTCTCAAGAGCGGTATTTCCTGGGTGCTTATCTGACCTTGGTTTAGACCTTGGGATTTGTACTTGGAAAACATCGCTCTTGACTCGAGTGATAATTGCTTTACTTTAAATTGTATGCTTTGCTATGCTTGCTTCTGCTTAGTGTGTGTCTGGGGGCTATCACTATAGAATGAGGCTGGAGTGGGAGGGTTGTATTCCTATTCCTTTTCCTTTATGCTCTTTTGGTATGTTGTTAGTTAATTTACCGCTCACTAAGACTATTGTCTGACTCAAGGCTTTATGTTTTAATTCTTATTGCCTTGGGCTGTTCGTCCATTTTGGGACGGGCAGACTAGGTAGCAGGTGACAGGTGTTGTTCTTGCTTCTCACGATGCTGATATCGAAGACGAGCTAGAGGGTTGCATATTATCTTCTTACTATATGTACTGGGTGTTCCGCTGTCTGCATTTTCTCCGAGTGTTGTAGTGAGGCTTGATGTATTTTGATGACTTGACTATTCAGATGCTTGTATTCAACTATTATGAAGTTTTATTGATGAGATTCTATTCTGTGAAGCTTCACTATATACATATGTTCTATTGTATTTTGTCCATGCGTTGTGAGTAATACGATAGATTCTGCTGTTTAAATTTACCCTGACAATCGTCCATGGCTGCCTGGCACACTTTGCAGCGCACTATCTCTAGGTTTTAGTGCAGGGGTCATGGGCGGTCGTCACATTTGGTATCAGAGCATTGGTTAATCGATTTTACCCAACGCTCGCTGTCGTAACTACGTATGAGAGACGTAATTGTAATTTGATGGATGATTACTATATATAATATAGTAGCTTAGAAGTAAGTTAGTCCTTTATGCAGTTGTTTCCCTAGATGTTCTGATCATTCCTTTTTATAGATATTGAGAATGAGTCGAAGAGGGAGACCAGCTGCTAGGGAAGGCCGAGATGCTGAAGGGACTGCTGATTATGCAGCTATGTTCGAAGCTATGATGACTTCGATCATGAGAAGGATGTCAGCCCCGGGGCCATCAGTAGATGTTGGAGATCAAGTTCAGGCTCCAAGACCGGTGGATCATATGGACGATTCATTTGAGAAGCTTGTGGAGGAAGCCCTCAGACCCGAGAATCTGTTTCCTAAGGAAGGATCTGTTGTTGATGTGACCAGGGAAGAGTTTAAACCCCAGCAGGGTGGAAACAAGAAAAGGAAGCAGCAACAGAAAAAGGGGAAGGGTGGCCATAAGAAGCAGAAGGGCGAAGTGACCTGCTACAATTGTCAGCAGAAGGGCCATTTCTCCAAAGATTGCAAGAATCCAAAGGTGCCGATGAAGTGTCACAACTGTGACAAGCCGGGGCACATCAAGAAGTATTGTCCAGAACCGCGGAAGGACATGCAGATTGTGCAAGCTTATGCTTTGGGAGTTGTTCCATCGTCTTCAAAGGCTCCTACTGCTGAAGAGAAGGGAAAGAGTGTGGTGGTTCAAGGTACTCTTTTCCTATGTGGTGTTCCAGTTAGAGTTCTGTTTGATACTGGGGCGTCGCATTCGTTTGTTTGCAGCGAACTTGTAGGCCGATTGGGTTTGGAACCGGATATTGTTGATAGGCCATTGGTTGTGACTAATCCAGTTGGGGGTTCGTCTTGTTTGTGTATGTTATGCCGTGGTCTAGTCGTATCGAGTCATGATTGCTCTTTTGTTTGTGATTGCTTTGTTCTGAACTTTGCAGGGTTCGGAATTATTTTGGGTATGGACTGGCTTAGGAAGTATACGGCTAAGGTTGATTGCGAAAGGTTGGAAGTGACAGTCGAGAATGTGGAGGGGCGAAAGATTGTGATACGATGTAAGCATGAAGAAGGCGTCTTCATGAGCTTCATGTATTCGCTTGTTGTTCCACGGGATGGACTGTCATCGGTGCCAATCGCTAATGGATTCAAGGATGTCTTTGACGAAGTCAAAGGGTTGCCACCGCATAGAGAGATTGAGTTTCGGATAGATCTAGTTGAAGAAGCCAGACCTGTTGTGATGCCTCTTAGGCGGATGGCGCCTAGGGAACAGCAAGAGTTGAGGGTGCAAGTTGATGATCTTTTGCAGAAAGGATTCATTCGGCGTAGTGTGTCCGAGTGGGGTGCACCAGTTGTATTCGCAACCAAAGCAGATGGATCGCTGAGGTTGTGTGTCGATTATCGTGAGCTGAATAAGGTGACTAAGAAGAACAAGTATCCATTGCCGAGAATAGATGACTTGTTTGATCAGCTTCACGAAGCTAAGGTGTTTTCTCAGATGGATTTGGCAACGGGATTTCACCAGTTGAGAGTGGCTAAGGATTGTGTGCCGAAGACTGCTTTCAGGACACCATCTGGTTTCTTTAAGTGGCTGGTAATGCCATTTGGATTGACTAACGCGCCAGCATCTTTTGTGGACCTTATGAATAGAGTGTTCAGAGATCAATTGAACAAGTTCGTACTTGTGTTCGTGGATGATATTCTGATTTATTCCAGAACGGAGGAAGAGCACAAGACATACTTGCGTATTGTTTTGGAAATCTTGCGGAAACATCAGCTGAAGGCTAAGTTTTCGAAGTGTCACTTCTGGAAGAGTGAAGTGAGGTTCTTAGGCCATGTGATTTCTGGAAGTGGAATAGCGGTTGATCCCGCTAAGGTGGCAGCAATCCAGGATTGGGTTAGACCTAAGAATGCAATGGATGTGAGAAGTTTTCTTGGATTAGCAGGATATTATCGACGGTTTATCAAAGACTTCTCCAAGATAGCTGCACCGTTAACAGGATTGGCGAAAGCCAAAAGCGAGACGATAAGCTTGTCAAGATTATCCGTGATTTGGAATCTGGATTGGAACCAGAAAAGGATAAAGGATTCGAGGTCGATCGAGAGGGTTGGCTTCGGAAGCAAGGACGACTAGTTGTTTCCGATATAGATGAATTGAGGAGTGAAGTTCTGAAGGAAAGTCATCACTCGAAGTTGACAATTCATCCAGGTGGAAATAAGATGTATCGGGATATGAAGAGAACCTACTACTGGGAAGGTATGAAGAAGGATGTTGGAAATTTTATTTCCAAATGTATGAACTGCCAGTTGGTAAAAGCCGAACAAAAAAAGCCAAGTGGATTACTTCAGCCATTAGAAGTTCCTTCATGGAAGTGGGAGCAGATATCGATGGATTTTATTGATGGACTACCTAGAACAAGAACGGGAAATGAAGGGATTTGGGTCATTGTAGATCGTCTGACCAAGAGTGCGAGGTTCATTCCTGTTCGATCGACTAGGACTGCATCAAAGTTGGCTGAGTTGTATGTTAAGTGGATAGTTCGATTCCATGGTATTCCAAAGAGTATAGTGAGCGATCGAGACCCATTGTTCACTAGTGGATTTTGGAAGAGCTTCCAGAAAGTTTTGGGAACCGAGTTGTGTTTGAGTACAGCTTATCACCCTCAAACAGATGGTCAGACCGAGAGAGTCAACCGAGTTTTAGAAGATCTTCTTCGAGCATGTGTTTTGGACTTCGGAGGATCATGGGAAGATCACCTTCATTTGGTAGAGTTTTCATACAACAACAGTTACCAGTCAAGCATTGGTATGGCACCGTATGAGGCATTGTATGGAAGACCGTGTAACTCTCCAACATGTTGGTTGGAAACTAGAGAAAAGCTGATGCTTGGGCCAGAGATGATTCGACAGACTTCAGATTGTATAGAGATCATTCGGCAACGAATGAAGGCAGCCCAAGATCGTCAGAAAAGTTATGCCGATAAGCGTCGTAAGGATTTGGAGTTCGACGTTGGTGATATGGTTTTTGTGAAGATTTCTCCACTGAAGAATGTTATTCGATTCGGGAAGAAAGGAAAATTGACTCCGAGACTTGTTGGACCATTCCCGATCATCGAGCGAATTGGAAAGCTCGCCTACAGATTGGAGTTACCAGAGAAGATGTCGAGTGTGCACAATGTTTTTCATGTATCATATCTACGGAAGTATGTGCACGACTCGAATACAGTAGTTTCTGCTGATAGCTGTGAAGACTTCGAAGTTGATCCAGTTGATAGAAGACCTCGTAAGCCGCTTCGTGTGGTTGAAACCGACACGAAACAGCTTAGGAGGAAGGTAGTTAAGTTGCTCAAGATACAATGGAGTGATGATGATAACGACTGTACGTGGGAGGTGGAAGAGAGGATGAAGGCAGCTCATCCTGAACTCTTCAAGGTATGGCCCTAAGGTGTCGTCTCATCTTGCGATATTGTAACTTGTTCTAAGTCTTAGAATTCTGTACGCTAAGTTAGAATTGGATGCATGGTTTGTTGATTGCTATGGATGGTAGGCGTACAGAATAGCCTTTGATTGCTTTGTTTGTTTGGAATTTTGGGGGCGAAATTCCTAAGGGGGAGAGAATGTAACGACCCGTATTTTTACGGATCGACAAGTTCGTCAAAATCTGGAATTTTAGCATTTTCAAGTCATTTCAGATTTTAGGCAGAATTTCGCTAAGTCTTAGGTCGTAAACGACCTAAGTGATAGGTCGTGACCGACTTAAGAAGATAGTGGGTTGGTCGTATGTTGGTTTAGGTCGTAGACGACCTGGGAAGGTGGAGCAACCTAAGAGTTAGGTTGTAGGTTAGCTTAGGTCGTGTTGAAAGTTATGTCGTGTGCGACCTAAGGATGAGGTGGTTAGGTCGTATGGCAGTTTAGGTCGGTTGAGCGACCTAGGAGTTAACTTATAGAGTCTAGACGACTTATGGGGTAGGCGACCCAAGTTTTGAGCGACCTAAGAGATAGGTTGGTAGCGATCTAAGTAAACCAGTAGTTAGCGACCTATAGTAGTTCGCGACCTAAGGGTTAGCGAGTTAACAACCCAGTATTTAGCGACCTAGTGGATAGCTTGTTAGCGTAGTTAGGTCGTTAGGCGACCTAAGGAGTTAGGACGCGTGAGTTGTTAGGTCGCTGGGTTTTGTCTAGGTGTTAGGTCGCTGATGCGCTTAAGTGTTAGGTCGTAACCTCGTTAGGTCGTAGGATGGAGAGCTTTGTTAGGTCACGAGAAAACACTTATGTGTTAGGTCGTTGAGAAGTTATGTCGTAGCATTGTTAAGTCGCGCAGTGCTTTAGGTCGTTGGTGTGTTAGGTCGCTGAGGCGCTACGATTGTTAGGTCGCGTAAGCGCTTAAGCGTTAGGTCGCTGATGTGTTTAAGTGCTAGGTCGTAGCACTGTTAGGTCGCACCTATGGTTAAGTCGCTAAGTCATAGGTCGTAACCTTGTTAGGTCGTAGGAGGAAGGGTTTTGTTAGGTCGTTGAAGCGCTTGGGTGATAAGTCGTAGGTTGCAGTGGCTTGGGTTGTTAGGTTGAAGAGGCTTTAGGTCGGTGGGGTTTATAGGTCGTAGGTCATGGATCTATAGGTCGTATACGACCTAACTCCGAGCGACCTAGGGAAGAATTCTGCTATAAATAGAGGGGGTTGTTCTCACTTTTTGGGATCCGGATTTCGTAGCGACGAAGTGCTGCCATTTTGAGAGCTCGACTTCTACACTTCTTCACTTCTTTTCTCCACTCTAATCTAGTGATTCCTTTCATCCAAATCGAAGATCAAGATTGAAGATCAAAGAGCTAAAGTTGAAGATCTTCATCCTTTGAAGTGAGATTTCTTCGTTTAAAGCGGATTCGTGATAGATCAAGCTTGATCCTTCGCTGTCCAAATCTGAAGCGTGTTGATTTGAGGTTGTTTAGGTGATTAGGTGAGTGGTGATTATCTCTCACACGGATCCAAAGGAGTATATCGGATTGTTGGCTCGATTTGGTGTTAAAATAGTGATTTCCATGCATTTTCTTCATCCTAAGTGTAGATCCATGTAGATCCATTGTTCATGATGACTTGACAACCATTTTATCACATGTTTACCTATGCAAGTTCATTCATCAAGTTTGTAGAGATATTGTTCATGTTTTCATGCTTGTTGGACTTTCAACTCTTTAATTACGAAAATGCCATTATTGTTATAATTGTCTACTTAGATCATATTTGAATGCTTGATTGCTTGGATTAATGTTTGACTTGATTGATTGCTATGAATTAGATGATTGATGATTTGATTTAGACCGAAGATGATTCAACAGCTCAGAGGAAGGCTCTTGAAATGGGAAAGCTGCTTGTGGCATATGTAGCGGATGGTGAAGCTCTTATGCATAGATTTGATGATGATGATGTTGGGATGAAGCTTTGCGAGGATGTGATGAAGCGAAGTATGATATGAGATAGTCTTGGTCTAATCCAGACGGGATCATTCCAAGCATGTTGGTAACTCGGCCATATGGTTCGAGTTAGTCTTGGTCTAATCCAGACGGGATCATTCCAAGCAGGTTGATAACTCGGTGATATGGTTCGAGTTTGAGGATAAGGGATGCTCGAGAGGCGCTTGAGCTAGTATGGAAATAGTCGTCGAGAAGGATGACTAGAAGGCTGAGATCTCATCGTTGTTGAAGGTTCTAGCATGCTCTAAGCAAGAGTACATGGGGACGCCCAAAAGGCTAACTGTTGATGGTCGAGTACTCTGGGTAGTTGCGAAAATCCTTGGCACGGGCTGCGACGACGTGCGGGAGTTATGTCTAGAACCGGGGTTTCCATTAGCCCTTGACGGACGGCTGAAAGAATGTGCCGGTCATTCAATTAACGGTGGAATCGAAGTAATGATAACAGTGATAGCCAGAGTCATGGATGTTTGGTTGTATCGTCATTCGGTCTCAAGAGCGGTATTTCCTGGGTGCTTATCTGACCTTGGTTTAGACCTTGGGATTTGTACTTGGAAAACATCGCTCTTGACTCGAGTGATAATTGCTTTACTTTAAATTGTATGCTTTGCTATGCTTGCTTCTGCTTAGTGTGTGTCTGGGGGCTATCACTGTAGAATGAGGCTGGAGTGGGAGGGTTGTATTCCTATTCCTTTTCCTTTATGCTCTTTTGGTATGTTGTTAGTTAATTTACCGCTCACTAAGACTGTTGTCTGACTCAAGGCTTTATGTTTTAATTCTTATTGCCTTGGGCTGTTCGTCCATTTTGGGATGGGCAGACTAGGTAGCAGGTGACAGGTGCTGTTCTTGCTTCTCACGATGCTGATATCGAAGACGAGCTAGAGGGTTGCATATTATCTTCTTACTATATGTACTGGGTGTTCCGCTGTCTTCATTTTCTCTGAGTGTTGTAGTGAGGCTTGATGTATTTTGATGACTTGACTATTCAGATGCTTGTATTCAACTATTATGAAGTTTTATTGATGAGATTCTATTCTGTGAAGCTTCACTATATACATATGTTCTATTGTATTTTGTCCATGCACTGTGAGTAATACGTTAGATTATGCTGTTTAAATTTACCCTGACAATCGTCCATGGCTGCCTGGCACACTTTGCAGCGCACTATCTCTAGGTTTTAGTGCAGGGGTCATGGGCGGTCGTCACAGTAAGATATTATTAATTCAATTATGGAATACTACGGAATAAAATATATTCCTAGACATATCTCAAACTTCTATCTCAAAGGACACAATAAGATAAAGGACAGATGATTAAGGGAAATGTAACACTTATACTATACTTTGATGTACCGTAATATATGTTCTGTTCTATGTTTATCATATTTTGTTCTGAACTCAGCTCTAATACTAAGCTGTGATGCCCCACCCCGAGACCCACATTAACAAAGAGTATTACTAGGTAATACCATCTGCTAATGCGGAGAATAGGGCTAGTTAGGAGCGACCATCTATAACCTTGTCTTAAATATCTATTGAATATGTCAATAAATGCTCTATATTTTTTTTTTCTAATTCAAGTGGATTGACATATCCAGTAAATACTTAACACAAAGCCCTAGATGGCTATAGGATCTATCAAAAAAAATACAACAACTCAAATGCAAAACACATCATAGAACAGTAGATAATCAGATATATACACATATATAGATACATCACAGAGTATACAAAATGATACATCACATATGTGGTATGACGACCACAATATACATGAATCAAAACAATATAAATATCAGAGTGGCAACAAAAAGGACTACAACAAAAAGGGAAGCAGAAAAGTCCATGCGGAAGCAGAATATGATAAATCCATAAGGGTAACTAACCTGAAACACCTCGGTTTGACTCGAGCATAAAATACATGGGTCATTCTAGCTAAAAAAATCAGTTTAAGAGGATAATCGATAACATAAGCATAAGGCAAGGTGATAATCTTCTCAAGTGAGAAGGATAATTCAAGGGTATACGGTTACTTCACATGGCACAATTAAGTAGGTATAGTAATTTCAAGTGATATAGAGATATCACTAAATATGAATGCAACTCAAAGGCGATAAAACTTCATAACAAATCTCACAATAAAAGCATGCCTCATCTCATCAGCGTATCACAAAACATCAAATATGGTTTAGGAGAAAAACATAACTCCAAATAGAAATCCCAAACCCGCCATATCGGCAAACTCAAAAGCAACTCAAGAAATCACCTTCTAAAAATACGCCATAAGGAAAATGCATATATCTTCATATAGGAGGATATAATCCCAAATAAACGCCAAAAGACAAATCTCATATAATAACGCAAAAAGGCAAATCTCAAATAATAATGCCAAAAGGCAAATCTCAAATAATAACGGCAAAAGGCAAATCTCAAATAACGCCAGTGTAGGCAACTCAAATTCCTATAAGGTAATCGCCATACATACATACATATACATACATACATATATATATATATATATATAAAATGGCTCGAATGACCAACCATGAAAAAGGCGATACACTAGGGAAATCACAATAATCAATGAAACCATCTGAAAAGTTTTGCATGTGCTTATAGCCGAAGCCTACCAAGGTACTGCTCTCTCTCAAATATGGTACCACGCCCGAAGGCAAATACATCTCAATGGACAAATACATCAATGGCAAATACGCTGCAATGGCAACGTCTCGAAGACAAATACGCCGCAATGGCAAATGTCTTTAGGACAATGACCCGAAGGTCCAGTACTGGCAATACATCTCGAAGACAAATGTGTCATAAACTCTCGGATAGGAACCCGAACAGTGTTAATGTGCGTCCCATACCACACGTTCGAACTAAATGGTTTACTAACCGCTAGTAAATTTTACACTCAAAGCAGTAAAAAGTTTACCTCATCTCAACGGTAAACTCGACCCGAAGGTCAAAACGATCAAATGGACAATTCAGGAATTAACCGATAAGATAAACACACGTGTTCCATACCACATGTTTTACCAAACCGTTTAATTCTCCTTCTCATTCGCTCGAATAGTGCAAAAACATGTATTTTATATATAAAATAATTTACTTGACAAAACAAGCTTTTAAAACCAATTTTCGAAATCAATTTTGAAAGCCAAATTTTAAAATTCCCTTATTATAGAGAATAAATAGATTTATATTTGAAAATACTTTAAAAATATCATTTAATAATTATTTAAAATGCCCATTTATTTTAAAAATTATTTCAAAGCTGTTTGGAAGAATCCGTGCTCGAAAACGAAGAAAAACGAAGAAAACACTCAAAATCGATATTCAAATTCAATTCAAATTCAATTCAAAATTTGAATTTCAAATTCTCCAAAATTTGAATTTTAAATTCTCCAAAATTTGGATAGCCTATTGATAGGCATCATAGCCATGAAATAGAATCATAATTATCACCAAACAAGCAAAGTAAATAAGCAAAAAGGATTGAAATAGGCAGCAGAAAGCACAGGAAATCACAAGGCAAAATGGGCTCATCAGATCGACCAGAAGGTCGACATGCTGGTCGACCATTCAAGCCTCTAGGTCGACCGTACGATCGACCTAGATGATGTCATGGTCGACACCCTCGAACTCTTCCCAGGTGAATTTTCTACTGCGAGTTGATTTTCAAGAGCAAGTTTCAGGTATCAAATGACGATATTTTGCAATGAAATTTTACAGGCTTGTACTACTACATCTGAACTAACAAAAAAAAAGAAATCCGGCAGCATTATGTTTCAGGAATCAAAAGATATAAGCATGCAAAGAAGCAACCCAAACTAGATTCACGGAAAAGAAAACTATCAACAGAAAATCGATTACAGAAGCTCAATTTTTTTTACAGATTCAAGAATTTTGCAACTTTTGTTTTGCTAGATTTATGAGCTTATCAACTCACCTTGTTGTGGTTGTGCAAATACCCGGATTTAAGCAAAAAGATTGAAGCTTGGCTTGAGATTTTAGCTTGTTGAACCTATAGAGGAGATAAACATTGCCAAACCAAAATATACAGTAAATTAGAAAAATCAACCACTGTAATTAGAAATTTGATAAAACTATATGGTTAAGAGTTAGATAACCTTAGATTTGCTCTCTAGATTGCAAAAGATTTAAATTTTCTTGAATTTTATTTGAAGAAATAGCTTGAATTTTGAGATTTAGTAAAATGGGTTTATTGTTTTCTTATTTCTGGCTAAGGAAGAAGGTGAGGGATGTAAAATGAACGTACAGTAAGAGTTTTCTTCTTTTCTCACTAACAGGTTAAGTCTAATGGGCCAATGGACCCAAAATTAAAAGAAAATAAAATTCCTAAGGTTAAATAATTCACACTTATAACAAAATGGCTTTATATTTACACTATACACAAAAACTAAATGCATTTTCCTTCAAATTTTTACACAAGAAAAATATGTAAACTTGTATACTTATAAAATAAAAGATTATTTTATATTTTTAAAACATTTTTATTATTAAAATCCATTAATTTACAAAAATACACTAACTCAAATAAATAGATAAAAGCTTAATTTCAACTTCTAAAATTCAAAAAAAATACTTTTCTCACTTAGAAAAATATTTCAAACCATTTCCAAATTTTATTTATAGCTAAAACATATTTTTAAACCAATTTCCACCTTTTTATTTAAGTGAACAACCTTTAAAAATCTAATACTTCTCTTATTTTTTTTTAAAAGAAGTAACTTAGTAATAATTAATATAATTATTGCATTTCCTCTAAAATAAAATCA
Organism: Allium fistulosum; assembly: GCA_030737815.1. Taxonomy (NCBI): domain Eukaryota; kingdom Viridiplantae; phylum Streptophyta; class Magnoliopsida; order Asparagales; family Amaryllidaceae; genus Allium; species Allium fistulosum. The sequence continues at coordinate 815,740,080 of CM060904.1, forward strand.
TATTCTATTATTATCAATCCAAACAAAGAAAATTAGTCATTTTCCATTTATTATCAATGTAACGACCCGTATTTTTAAACATTTTAAAATATTAAATTAAAAAAGATTTTTGATAAAATTGTTAGGAATAAAAAGAATTAAGATTTTACTTATACAAATTAAATTATAATACAAGTTATGAGCTTAAGTAAAATTTCTATTAATGAAACATGTTTTCAATAATGTAAAGATGATAACAAATGCTAATGTGTATTTTAATAACATTGGTTTGAGTGAAATTAACAATTGTCTGAATGTAAATTTCCAATTGATTGGAATAATAAATGTTAATAAAGAATAATAAATGTTACTTTATTAAAGAAGAAATCATATGTTTATTTATTTGAAATGTTTGCTAGCTGAAAGATTGATTGCAGAGATGAGAAACTATTATTTGGAAAGGAATGTATAATTCCTGTTTGTATCCAATAGTGTATAAATATGTTTAAGTTACTATTAGATAGGAAATAATTGTTCTATTTCTCATTACATTTATTTTTTCCATTTTGTAATTCCTGTTTGCATCCAATAACTTATTTCTTTCATTTGCAGTGTATATTTGTGTTCTTTTTTTTTGGCTAAGTCTTATTGGATTTGTTTTAGACTAATGGGCTTCTTAGTAAACCAAGAGACCCTAGGAACCCTGAGAGATTTTGGACCCTTTCTTTTCCCACCCATTGACCTTCTATTTCCTATCTGACTAAAACCAAGTATGTAGAGAAATTCCTTATTTGAGAAACTTTCTGCATACTCTTCTTCTTCTTCTTGCTCAAATCTACAAAAAACTCCAAACCCCAAAAATCCTAAATCTCCGAATCAAATTCCATCCTTCCTCCTTCAAAACCCTAGCCTACCACTCTCCTATTGCCGCCACCCACCTCCATCACCACCCACAACCCATGGCAGTAGCCAATGACCAAAGCCCCACCATCACTCTCCTCTTCTTTTTCCCGTTTCCCTTCTTTTTCCCTTCCCTTTTTCCCTCTTTCTTCCCCTTATTTCCATGGCTTCTATATTCCACTAAACTACTTTACATCAAATAATTATTTTTTGAAACTGTGTATAATTTCAATGGCAACAACTTTGTTGTTGAACCCTTCTTCCCATTTCGAATATTTCTATATCAAAACTCTATTTTTCAAGTCCTTTCTCGGGTCCAGTATTAGCCCAAAATACCTTATATTGTATCAATCATATCTTCTTCAGGAAAGAACCAAATTATATGATTATTTTTTTCAAACCAGTTAATTTTCCAGTGACTTCAACTTTATTTTATATCAGTTCTTCAAATTACTTAATTTGCTATGCCAAAAACTCAAATCATTTTGAAGTATTTTTGAACTCAGATTTTTAACTTAGAAAACACCTCTGTTTGTTTTGACCATAACTTCCTCAAAACAGAAGCTTTTTGAGTGATTCTTTATTTGAAAGTGGAGAGAAAATAATTTTCAACAACTTTCTAGTTATTTACTTTTACAGATTCAGTAATATCCTGGTCCGACGATTTTCTTAAAGATGACATAATTTCAGGTTTGTCTGTAGTTTGGATATTGGGTTGTTTGGAAGTAGTTGAAACTTGTTTATTGATTCGTGTTCGTGTCTAAGCTTTGTTGGATTTGCTTTGAATTTGGATCTTTGCTAGGAATCTCCATATTGCTCCATTTTTATCATCACCTTCATAGCCACGAAAGGTGAGCAAACACTCACAACTACTAGATTTTCTTATGTTAGTTAAATTGAATTTATGATGTGATTCGAAATTGATTGGTTGCTGTTTAATATATTTTAAATTGTCATTCCAGTTAAATCTGAATTTTATTGAATTTAATTTCCATTTAATTAAATATTGAAATTTAAATTGCCATTTAAATACCTGTTAATGATAACCAGTAAATTGTTGGTAGTTATTGGTTGATTTCAATGATGATTGTGCTGTATGTTCAATTGTTGATATTTGGATGATTGGATGGATGTTATTAGTTGACATTTTGGATGATTGGATGTTATTTATGTCTATATCTCTGTTATACCTATGGGTTGAAATGATACATACCCGAACGATCTTATAGATTAGGGGAAAATAGTTATGGGTTGAAATGATAAACCCGAGCGGTTTTCATTGATTTGAAAATGTTGATTTTTGATACTGGTTGAAATGACATATACCCATATAATTTCTTGAATTTGGACTTTTATTGGGAATTGAATTATTTTAAGGGTTTAAGTTAATTCAAACTTCGAATTTGTTTTAATTAGATGATTACGAATGATATTTCGAATTATTTGAAACCCTTTAAATGATTATATTCAGGTTGTACACTTGATAGGAGATGAAATCCCATAACATCTATGAAACCATTGAACTAATATTTCTATTTTACTTGTTTTGATTTGACTTACATAAGACCTTTTAGTTCTGACTCGAGTGTTTTGTCTTTTCATTATGCTCGGGTTAGTCTGAGCTTTTTAGTGTATTGAAGGCTATTTTCTTGAGGACGAAGATGAAGATTCAGTATATTATTGCTATTTATTATTCCACTGCATTCTATGTTCCGCTGCATTATTTGTTTATTTCTGATGTATGTATAACTTCGATTTGAATTGTAAAAGTGTAATCAAATGTTATTTGTAAAACAGCTTCATGAACTGTTTATTTGATTATTATATTTTGTCATTCCGCTGTGAGATTCTATGTTTTGTTTTTTTTCTAATTTACCCCATTACAATCCTCCCTTTTGAATGGTTTGAGTCTGACATGTTGGTTTATTGATGATTTGAACCGTCCAAAATGGTGGGTCCTTACAATTAACCCAAACAAAATAAAAAAAAGTTTGGAACTTTATTTTCTCATTTTTCAATTCCCAAATTCATTGTTCATTCCAAATAAACAATATAATATCCTCAATTTTATTTTAAATCACAATATTAAATTATAACTAGCATTATAAATCAATACTTTAATGTAATCTCCAAACCAAGGTTTTTACAGTTTATGTTGGAACTGCTATGATTTGGATTTAATGGGTTTAAATGCGAATACTTTGATATGATGGTTTAAACTATTTTGTGAATACGATATCGAAAGTGAATATGATTTTGAAAGTGATATGATTTTGAAATGAATATGATATTTTGATATGAAATATGAATCGTTTTAAATGAAAATGACCACGATGTGAAATAAGCGTTTGGTTTTTAAAGAGACTGGGATCGGATGTTGTCATACTCTCTGCCAATATCGAAAACCACTTTAACAACTGTATACGTGGTGGAGAATCCAAAACAAAGTAGGATGGCTTGGCGACGTCTATATGAGTTATGAACGCAGCCCTGACTCCCACGAGTCAACTTGATGTGGCTAAAACAGAAGCTATACCGGGCCAAGTGGGATCGCTCCTTCTATCTGACACATTTCTTCGATACCATTCTATTACTTTGTGATTTGATTGGTTGCACCTTTGATTTGGGAGTGTGTCTCGAGGTGGGCGGTAGTAGCTGCTATGCGTTACCACTAGTCCGGGAGTGTAAACGGTAGAATCCTACCCTAGCATTGCCTCACGTGCCTTATCACTTGCCTTATCGCGCCCTTTACGAGTTTGGTTTGCACCGTACCTATGAAGTGCCCTCTGATAGCCCTCCAGTTTACGGAGGAATTACGGTATTGTATAGACTACGGGAATATATATAAAATGTGTTAAGGGGGATATGGGTAACACCTTAACGCTATTTTAATAGCTTACTTTACTATAAACATTATCTATATAGCGTATTGTACTATGTATGTAGATTGTTTAACGGATCCTTAAGGGATGGAATCCCAACATCCTTTAAGTTATATTGCATTTCATCTGGATATTTCACTTGAATTAATTTACTTGCATAAGAATGATAATCCCGACTCGAGTGTTTTGCTTTATGCTCGGGTCAGACTAAGTGTCACAGCATTTGAGACTCACCTTTGGAGCTTGGAGCTTCGGTTGAAGATCTAGCTGTATCTACTCAGCTTTCAGGTATTCTAGTTATTTCCAGTTTTATGTTCAGACTTGTCAGTTGCTTTTGTATTAGTGAATTCTTTGTACTTGAGATTTTCTATTGTATTTGTTTCAAACTATGATTTTATGTAGTAGCTTCATGAACTACTATTTATCTATTCCATTGCTTCTTGTTGTAATACTCTGTGTCTGTGATTCTATGAATGATTTATTTACTGTATATGCTAAGTTTTGCCAAATATAAATTAACAATTTATTGTTTTGAGCATTTCAAGTCTGACATGTGTGGATGATTGTCGATTTGAATGGTTCGAAATTCCAGTTCGTTACATGTGGTATTAGAGCTCGGGTTTAGGAAAAACTTAGCATATGGAGTAAAAACTCATTAGAAATAGGGTAGTAATACCCTAAAATGAGTGGAATTAATTACAGAATCATCTTCGTTCGAGCTTGAAATTCTTTGTTAGGATCCTCCTGAATTGGGATTTCTTTTGAATTTTGGAACTTTCCCTTTGTTCTGAAATCCTTTCTTTTCTTTCCTGTTCGTGTTCTTCTTAATACTAGAGCATCCCATAGCTTCATTTCTATTAATCTCTATAATAAATTTGAGTTCATCCTGCTACCTCTATTAGCAACTTTATCCTTGTATGTGACTGATCCCATCGGCAGTCCCGCTGACCTTAGTATGATTTGTAAAGGGGTGAAAGTCCTTTACAACAGGCGTCGATTCACCGGAGATTTCTATGTCCTAGGTTATGATGCTATTAATTCTTGCAAATCCCAAACCGTTTCTCTAGTAGACGACCAGGGTAATTCTCCTGTGATCGAATGTCGATTGCCTTAGGATTATGCAGGCAGTTTTATCTTCTCGCTGGATTTTCAGCTAGTGATCTTGACTCCACCCGATAGTCAGGTATTATCCTGATGTTGGTAAAGTCAAATCTCTCCTCCTAAGCGAGAAATTGAATTCCACATCGATCTTATTCCTGGAGCTCGACCTATCGTCCTTCCTCCGAGACGAATGGTTTCTATGAATGGTTAGTCATGCCCTTTGGATTAATCAATGCTCTTGCCTTCTTCATCAATCTCACGTTTTCCGTGATATTGTCAACAAGTTGTCCTAGTTTCTGTTGATGATATTCTTGTCTTTTCTAAGTCAGAGATGGAGCATGAATCTCATTTGAGCTATGTTCTCCAAACTCTTATGAGTCATCAGTTGGAAGCCAAATTTATTTTAAATGCCATTTTTGGAGGGATGAAATCTGATTTCTTGGGCATATTGTTTCTGAAAATGGAGTCTTGGTTGACCCGATTAAGGTTGCCACAATTAATATAAGTCTATCCATCATTCCTCTTTGTAATTAAATTATCTTATCTTCCTTTTGAGCCTATCTTCTTAGTTAGGGTTCCTCTAAATTTGAATCTCAATCCTCGTTTTAAAATCCATTCTTCAATCATCCTATGAGGCAGTGTATTTGTAATTAATATAAAATGTTTTATATTGTGTTGTTTGAGTTCTTATGTTTGAATTTTGGATTTCGGTCGATTCCTCTGGCCAACGCTATCGATAGGAATTCCAAAATACTTGAACAGAGAAAACTGACACAATATTGTTTTCGAAATTGGTAAATGAAATAATTTTATGTATGATTGTATTATATATATAAGTCTTATTTTCTAAAATTAGATAGTTAAATAAATTGGTTGTTAGAAATGATAATACTAGATTATCATTTATTGTTTTGTCAACAGTCCTAAACCATTAACTATTGTTGTATGTTATTTGAAGTTGAAATTTATAAATATAGTTTATAAATCTGATTTGCAAATGAAATGAATTTAAATTAAAGATTTGAGAACTAAATTTTCGGTGCTTTCCAAAGTTTGGTGTTCAAAGTTTTGAAAAAAAATTATATTATTTGAAAGTATTTCTGAATGGAATTTGTTTTCATAGAATTTTAGATGAAGTAAATCAGTACTCTCCTCTTTTGTCACTGGAAAATAATTTCGGTGATGACTGCAACATCATTGACATTCATTTTCGACTCTCAAAGTGGAAAGACCATTTAGTAGCTTTTCTACATTTTTGTTTTGGAAAATGGATTTGATTTGAATTTCTTGAGTATGATTTGATGTACAAATTATATATATATATATATATATATATATATATGCATATCTATTTCAAATAGTTTGAAATGAAACCAAAAATTAAAATCTTAAGTTTATGTTAAGTGATGGCTTTCAATTATTTAAATGAAGCAAAATTTCTGAATAATTGGAGTGTTTAAAATGAGAAATGGAATTGAAACAACCTGAAACAGTTGAACTAGGATAAAATTTATTTGTACAATACTCAATTGCATTCTAAAACATATATAACTTACATGGGATATTTAAAAAGTTAAAATGTAATGTGAATATGAAATTGAAGGTTATACAAGAGAATTTAAGTAATAAAAATGTTCAAATTTTTTTCCTTAATAGAAATGTTGTAAATAATAGGTAAAATTATATAGTGCTCAATTATACTCTGAAACATTAATAAAACTTATCTGGGAAAAAGGTTTGAATGTAATAAGAGCATGTAATTGAATAATATACAATATAAATGTAAGCAATAAGATGTCCAAAATGAAATTTATATGGTTTTAAATTAATCGTTATATCTGGTACTATGTATTTCCAATCCATATATCTTTCTGTTGCTTCTATTCTCCTATCTCGTTCCTTTTCGGGGACGAAAAATTTTGAGTGGGGGAGAGTGTAAAGACCTGAGAATTTTAATGATTTTTATAACGTAATTAACTAAATTTTTCTTAAAAATAAACAATAAAATTCTACAATGAATATTTTATATTTGGTATGCATTTATTTAGACATAGGGAATGTCAGATTTTCATCAGAAACTATGAAAGTTTGTTTGGTTGTGAAATTTTCAATTTAAAATTTAAATCAGTTGAAATTTGATGAAAATAAAATATTTTGAAATCTGAATATTTTTGTATAATAAAAATGTAAATCATTTTCTGAGTGAGACGTCGAAATTCGTTTCGCCAAATTTGGATTGCTCTAGCCCCGTTTATGTTATTTTCGGAGATTTAGTAGTAGTTTGGCAACGAAAAATCGAGTATTGATAGGATGATCGTATCGCTCATATCTGTGTACCATTCTGTTCGTCTTGTCGTGCTGATCTTCGAAGTATATTGATTTGTGCATTTTGGTGTCCGGTATGCGACGAAATCGGCATGACGATTAGCCGTATCGGTACCATTTTGAGTATATTTCGTGGCCTTTCGTTTGTCCATCTAGTAAAACCAATAGCCACTAAACATAAATATTCTTTAGATTCAACGCATTGGCTCCTGACGAGAGCACATGCAACAACCCCTCCGCCATACACTCCTCCTTGCATTGCCTGTGCTTTAGCCCACCACCATCTCATAGTTGAACGTCAGACACCACCCCTCCACAAGCTCTCCGACTAGCCACCTATTCTTCCGCCAGATCAACAATTGCATCCTCCCATAGCTAACCCTTCAACCCATCCTCTTCTTTGTTTGTTGTTCTGCTAATTTGAAATTTATATATATATATATATATTATTCAATATATAATCAGTTGCATTATAAAGCTTATATTTTTTTATATATAATATATATGTTTGTTTCATAGATTAGAAGCTACTTGATTGTTAGTATTGATTTTAAATATGATATATGTAAAGATTTGATTTTTTTTATTTGTATTTTAAATTAAATGTTAATTTTAAAATATAATATATGAAGATTTTGTTTTAAATATGTGTTTTAAATTGAATATTGAATTTTAAAATATAATATAAAGATTATATTTTAAAATATGTGAGTAAATTTTAGATTTTTAAAAATTATATATTTTGTTTTCATTGATCTCAAACCCGGTTCTCCGTGCTTCGCTTTGCTTTGGTTTAGCTGTGGAGTTTGCTTTCAAAAGCTTGGTCATTGATTCGCGTTGTTAGAATTGGTTTTGCTTCGATCTTGGATTTGATTTGTTGTACATCTCCGCTTTGCTCCATTATTTTATCATCACCTTCATAGCCTCGAAAGGTGAGCGATCACTCACGATTAACATTCTTATATTTAGTAATTTAATTCACATGAAATGACGATTGAAATATGTTGTTAAATTTGAATTTGCTAGTAATTAAATCGTTTAAATATGATATGATATTAATTGCATTTGTTCACCTATTATAATTGACATTATTGACACAATAACCTGTTAATATGCGTATATCATATTTAATTTGACAATTTTGATCATATTTTCCATTTATATGCTATGTTATTTTATGCTATTATTACTTTATTGTTATCACTCTACAAGTTCCCTGATAGTTAGGAATTCCTTATGGGTTGAAATGGTACATTTCCGGACGATCTTATAGATTAGGGAAAATCGTTATGGGTTGGAATGATAAACCCAAACGATTTTATTGAATTTAAAATTTTAGGATTGCGGGTTGAAATGATATATACCTGCAAATATTAAATTATTACGGATTGAAATGATAAATATCCGTATCACTTGACCATAGGTTAGAAAATTACATACGGACACCGTTGGTCTATTTTTAAATGATTTCCATTTTTTTCTGGAAAAGGAAATTATATGCGTTTTAATAAATATTGATTTTTAAAATATAATATAAGGATTTTTATTTTAATATGTGTGTAAATTTAGATTTTTAAATTATACATTTAGAAATTTTAAATGTATAAGTTAAGTTTTGAAAAATGTAAATTTTAAGATTTTACTTATAATTTTATCATTTTTAAATATATATAATAAAATTTAATATAATAAAATTTAATACGAATTTTATTTAACTTTTATATATACAATATGTTTAAATATTTATTTAAAATTTATATTGATATTTTTAATTAGATTTTGTAATAACTTTAATAAACTAAGGTTGGATAGATAAATTAAATTTGATTTGTAATTTAATTTGTTTAAGAATTGTATTTAAATAAGAATTGATTTGAACTTAGTAATTTTGTGATTTTAAAGATATGATTTTTATAACTTGATAACTGGATTTTGATTAAAGGTGATTAAATGAATATTTTCAAATTTAAATAAAACCAAAATTGAATATTTAGTTTTGATTTAATTTTGTAATTTGAGATTTTATTTAAATGTTATTAAAAATGAATAAGTGAATATTTTCGAATTTAAATAAAATTAAAGTTGAATTTTGAAATATAAATGAAATTTATCAAATTGAGTTATTGTAAATTGTTTGAATATTTGGACTTTGAAAGCTATTCAATTGGAAGTGGTTTAACTAGTAGTTCAAACCTATATTTGAAATCGATATAAATTAAAAATGGTTTTAATGAGAATTTCGATTGAACCTTTAACCTTTTTAATTGAAATTGTGGAACTGAGATTGATTTAAATTGAATTTTTGGAACTAAAGTTGATTTTAATTGATTTGTGAAATTGGAAGAAACAATTCTAATTTGAGACTATTTTCGATATAAAATATTCTTAATATATAAACTGTTTTAATATATATTATTTTAAATTTATAATCAATTTTAAATATATATATATTTTAATATATAAACTATTTTTAATATATAAACTATTTTTAATATATAAACTATTTTAATTTATAACCTATTTTTAAATATAAACTATTTTAAGGTATAACTATTCCAATATATATACTACTTTCAATATTCAAACTGTTTAAGTTGGAACTATTATGATTTAGATTTAGTGGGTTTAAATGCGAATACTTTGATACGATGTTTTAAACTATTTTGTGAATACGATTTCAAAAGTGATATGATTTCGAAAGTGAATATGATTTCGAAGGTGATATGATTTTGAAATGAATATGATATTTTGATATGAAATATGAACTGTTTTAAATAAAAAGGACCACGGTGTGAAATAAGCGTTTGGTAGTTAAAGAGACTGGGATCGGATATTATCATACTCTCTGCCAATACCGAAAACCACTTTAACAACTATGTATGTGGTGGAGAATCCAAAACGAAGTAGGACGGCTTGGCGACGTCTATATGAGGTATGAATGCAGCCCTGACTCCCGCGAGTCAGCTTGATGTGGCTAAAACAGGAGCTATACCGGGCTAAGTAGGGTCGCTCCTCCTATCGGACACATTTCTTCGATACCATTCTATTACTTTGTAATTTGATTGGGAGCACCTTTGGTTTGGGAGTGTGTCTCGAGGTGGGCGGTAGTAGCTGCTATGCGTTACCACCAGTCCGGGAGTGCAAACGATAGAATCCTACCCTGGCATTGCCTCGCATGCCTTATCACATACCTTATCATGCCCTTTACGAGTTTGGCTTGTACCGTACCTATGGAGTGCCCTCTAATAGCCCTCTTGTTTAATGAGGAATTACGGTACTGTATAGACTATGGGAATATATATAAAATGTGTTAAGGGGGATATGAGTAACACCTTAACGCTATTTTAATAGTTTACTTTACTATAGACATTATGTATATAGCGTATTGTACTATGTATGTAGATAGTTTAACGGATCCTTAAGGATGGAATCCCAACATCCTTTAAGTTATATTGCATTTCACCTAGACATTTCACTTGAGTTAATTTACTTGCATAAGAATGTTAATCCTGATTCGAGTGTTTTGTGTTTTGCTTTATGCTCGGGTCAGACTGAGTGTCACAGCATTTGAGACTCACCTTTGGAGCTTGGAGCTTCGCTGGGAGATCTATCTGTATCTACTTAGCTTTTAGTTATTCCAATTATTTCCAGTTTTATGTTCAGACTAGTCAGTTGCTTTTGTAAGAGTGACTTCTTTGTACTTGAGATTTTCTGTTGTATTTGTTTCAGACTCTGATTTTATGTTGTAGCTTCATGAACTACTATTTATTTATTCCGCTGCTTATTGTTGTAATACTCTTTGTTTGTGATTCTCTGATTGATTTATTTTATATATCTCTTTTATCACCTTGTATATTAGGTGACAACATATAAACTATTATTTGAATTATTTGAACAAATTAAGAAATAGGTTGAAATGATATATACCTATGATACTTTGATTTGGATTGAAATGATATATATCCATCCCTACAATTAAAATTGAAATAATCGATCACTTGGCCATAGGGTAGAAAATTATATACAAACACCGGATTGGTTAAATTAAATGGTTTTAAAATCTTGAATTTGGATTTTTGATTAAATAATTTAAAAAAAAAAATAAATAAATAAAATTTTTCATTTATATGAATTGAATTATTTTCTAATTCAAGCTTTGAAATATTGAAACTAAATTTGGTAAAAAGGAAATTGTTTAAAGAATTGAATTGGAAAATGTGAAGTTGTAATTGATTTATGACTTAAAAGATTGAAAATTGAATTTGTTGATTTGAAATGGGACATGGGTCCAGATTGTTGAAACGGAAAGAGACAGTTTGATTTGATATTATTTTTCAAAATAAATTATTTTAATATAATCTATATTTTTAATATTCAAATTATTTAGAATTTTCCAAACTAATTTACTATATAATTTATTTTCAATACTCGAACCATTTTATATCGAATTATTTTAAATCTTTAAACTATTTAAACTATTTTAAACTATTCAAAATATTCATACTATTTTCTAAAATTTCAAACTGTGCAAGGTTGAGATGTTTATATTTAAATTGTTGATTTAAATGCGAATGTGGTTAAATGAGGTTGTAACCTAAATTGGAATTTGAAATGATATTTTTTTAGCGAAAATGACATATTTTGAGTGAATATGGTATTCTGAAATGAAGGATATTTTGAATTTAATATGATATTTTGATATCAAATATGAATTGGTTTTGGAATGTAAAAGACCAACCGGTGTGAAAAATGACTTTTGGTTGTTAAAGAGACCGGGGCCTGTTATTGGCACACTCTCTGTCAATATTCACTTTAACAACTATGTACGCGGTGGATGATCCAAAATGAAGGGGTTGAATTGGAGGCGTTTGCTGGAATGAAGTAAGAGAACGATGATGGATAGCCTTGACTTTCAAGTCATAATTAAATGACTAAAATAGGAGCTATACCGGGCCAAGTGGGGTCGCTCCTCCGATCGAACACGCTTCTTCGAAACCATATCTTTTGCTTTTTGATTGTTAGTGGCCAACCGTGATTATGGGAATGTGTTTCGAGGTGGGCGGTAGTGGCTACTACGCGTTACCACCAGTACGGGAGTGCAAAACGGTAGAATCCTACCCTGGGCATTGCCTCGTGGGCCTTGTCATATTAACCTATCGAGCCCACTACGATTTTGGTTTGTGTCGTACCTATGGAGTGCTCCTTGGTAGCTCACCATTTTAAGGTGGAGTTTACAGTACTGTATAGACTACGATGCCTATAAAAATGTGTTAAGGGGGATATGCATAACGCCTTAACACTATTTTCAATATTATACTTTACTGATAGACACTACATATATCTAGCGTATTTTACTATATATAGATAGTTTAACGGATACTCAGAAGATGAAAAATCCCATAACATCTCTTAAGTTATTGCACGCACGTTATACACTAGATAGGAGATGTAAAATCGCATAAACATCTCTGAAGCTATTACACTCAAATTTACTTGTTGATTTAACTTACATAAGAACTTTTAGTTCCGACTCGAGTGTTTTGTCTTTTCATTACGCTTGGGCCAGCCTGAGCTTTTCAGTGTTTGAAGACTTTAATTTTGGAGGACGAAGACAGAGTTTGGTATATTATATTATTAGTAATTTTCCGCTACATCATTATTTGGTATGTTTGTGATTGTACTCGGATTATGATGTAAAAATTGTGTAATCAAAGGTATATTGTAAAACAACTTCATGAACTGTTTATTTCATTATTATATTTTGTCATTCCACTGTGAGATTCTATATTTTGTTTTCCTTCTTTTCCCTTTTTTCTTATTAAACCCCGTTGATAATCTACCCTTTTGAATAGTTTGAGTTAGACACGTATGGTTTATTATCGATTTAAACCGTCCAAAAAGGTGGATCATCACAATACTCTACCGAATTTCAATCAGAATCAAACTCTATTGTGATTAATTTAATTCTCTATAATTTGATCTCAGATTTCTATCATCTCTCTCACTCCAATCAAGATCTAAGTGCTATCAAAGGATTATAGGATCATTTGTAATCAAGATTGAAGTTTTGAGTTTGTAATATCTATAAAATCAAATCAATATACTTATGGGTGTGATTTTAGCCCGTGAAATCAATTGGGTGTGCTTAGTAGCCCGTAAATCTAGTTGGTGTGCTTGTAGCCCAAAAATCAAGTGGCTTTACCAAGAGGTTGGGATTTTGAAGGGTGTGTCTCGTAGCCTTGAAAATAAATCCATACAAGGAATTGTATGGGACTAGATGCAGGGTAACTTCGAACCGATATAAAATCATTGTATGTTGTAACGACCCGGAGTTTTAGATATTTGAAATTGGAATATTTAATTGATTAAATAAAAAAGGGTGAATTTGAGAAAAGTAAATAGTTGACTTTTGAAATCCTATTTAATAAATTCCGGGGTATGGGAAAATAGGGATTTTGAATAAATGGGAAATAAAGAGTTTTGAGGACTTAAACGTTACTGTTTAAGTATTAAAGGATTTATTTTAAATCCAGGATTTAAAATGGTTTGGGAGAAATAAAAATGGGAATTTTGAAACAAAGTGTGAAATTGATATTTGTGGATAAGTGAATTAAAACCAAAACATATGTGAATAAAAGGGAATTGATATAGCTAATAATCAATTGAGATAAATAGGTAGGATGTACGTATATTATTTTATTCGTATAACGATTTTATCCATATTAGAGCACATAATTTCAAGATAGTTATATCGATCTGATTTGGGATTTTTCACTCGATTTTCAACGGCGAACCCTGGATATGGATTTTTGATTGATTCTGGAAATTCTCTATCATAGTATATGGCTATGCAAGGAGAATGACGGTTTCTGATCAAGAAACTAGATCTGAGTCCGCACTAGAAAGTCGGGTAAACGATATTAGTTTAGAAGTGAAATTGTGTGATCGAGTGAGCGATCAGATTTGTTATTGTGTACGGATGGTATATGTACATCGTACGGGCTTAAGTAAAGCAAATATTGAAAATTTTGCAAAGAAGTGAGTAAAATGATTTTGAATACTGTGATTGGATATTATTGCTAAGTAGGATACAGGTGTTTAAAAGCAGAAGATAAATTGATGTTTTTGATTTCAGAAGATAAATTTAAATTGCCCGACAAAAAGATATGTATTTAAATTGTCGTATGAAATTTAATGATTTTTTGATATAGGTACTTGACTTTTGTTTTCTTTTGAAATTTGGGGCCGTAGTGGCATTTTGTAGTTGTTCCAATCTAGCCGCGCAAAGGAGATGCTGGCGAAATTTTTTGAAAATTTAGAGAGTTAGAAAAATTTTGAAGAAATTTTGGTAATTTAAATTTGGTTTTAAATTATAGTTTGAAATGGTTGTGTAAATAGTATTGGTTGAAATCTACGGATGATTGCGGGAATTAGAAAAGCGATAATGGGTTCCAATAAATTATTTCAGGAAGTTGTTAAAAGATAAATAAATAAATAAAAACTGTTTGGTTTTGGAAAATAGTAAACGGGTTGTGGACCATTCTTCTTAACTAGCAATTTCGAGGACGAATGTGACGACCCGACTTCCTATGCCCAGAAAGTCGCATCATTATGAAGAAAGAAAGGGGTAGAAAATAGAAAAGAAGAGAAGAAAGAAAGAAACAACAACAACGATCTTACAGCGGAACGAATAAATTATATTAATAACATAAACTATTACATAGTATACAACACTTATCAGAGTTTACACAACTATACAACACATACTAGACAGTTATAAAACATCTGTCTAGATATTACAACTCAAATACAATACAAGACTCTAACACAGATATCAACACAGCGGAAACTCTATATATCTACACGCTGAAGCCTCCTGCTCCTCAGCTCCTCCAGAATATACGTCAAAGCTAAACCTGAATCCCTTGGCTACTCGTAAAAATTTGAGTACCCAAGAGTTTATAAAACAGAAATAAACACTTGGGTCAGACATGGGTCTGGTGTGAGTAAACGGGTTAAAATTGTTTAACTTCAAAACCTTTTGAAAACAAAGGTATCACGTAAGACTTCCCACACATAAACATGGAAAAGTTTTTACCTTACGCTAACCAAAACATTTGATAGGAAATCTGATTGTATTATAATAGGGTCTAGGGTTTTCAAGTAAAATACAGAAATAGCTGAAATGCTTACATCTCACATTCCAACATAGTTGGGCACAACTAATACGTACGGCACTTATTGGAGTTTGGATTCCATACAATGGCAGGGCTACTGGGGTACCGCCCGTCACAGTACGTGGCCTAGATCACCGTACCGAGGAGTACTCCCGCTCCCCTGCAACACAAAGCCGGAACCATCCCTTACTGGATAATCCCGAACAAGACAATCCCGTGGTTGGCGCGACCAACCACACACTAAGCCGAATAAAAGAAAAGGGACCTCTAGACAGGGATCTATCTTGCTCTCAGTGGGTGCTACCCACGAAGCCTTGCTGCACCTCCCCTGTTTTAGCCATTCCCGGTTGATGAGGCTTGAGGTTACGATTACCTTTAATCAGAACATATCACTTAGAATGCTCATCGTCCGCCTGACGATGTGCTGAAAGCATTCAATCCATACAAGTTCGTTCCGGGTTCGAACGAAACCGAAGGCATTATCTCGTTACACTCGTTTTGGAATCACCCTCAGAGTTAACGACAATAACCCTTGCACTCTAAATCTTCATCTTCACTTGAGATTCACGACCTATCGTTAATTTGGATCGATGTGGTATTCGGGTCTCCAGACCTGGAATTCCGGTATACGGAAACCCAATCCCGGTCTCATCGAAATCCAAAACGTATCTTTTAAGGCCAAGTTGTTTAAAGGTTTAAACAATTTAACTTATCTATACAGATAGATAATTCACAATTCACAACTGATAATCACATTATCAATTAAACAGATGATTCATAACCAAATAGGTAATCCATATCAACATCATAATAGTTAATCTATATTATCATCATAATGCAACCAAGCATTCATATCACACAACATCTTATCTCATTTCTGAGATTATATCCATTCAAGGCAAATCAATGTCATCCATTCTTATATAAGGAATGATTTATTTAATCACGACATAGTTAATTTAAAATTGATTTAAATTAACTATCTCTATCTTTAATTAATTTAAAGTGAATTAAATTAATTACTTCATCTCTTAATTAATTTAAAATAAATTAAATTAATTACTTCACTATAAACCTTACTTATATAATCATTAATTAATTACAAATAAATTAATTAATCTTTCTATAATTATCTATTTTAATTAATCACCTTTGATTAATTATACTTTAATTACATTTAAGTAATTATCTTAATTAATTTCATAAATTAATTATCCTTAACCAATACAGTAATTAACCCTTAATTACTTCATTAATTAATTAATTATAATCAATTACTTTAATCCTTAACTAATTACAATTAATCACTTATCATTTGATTAATTAATCTTAATTAATCAACTCTTAATTACATCATTAATTATAAACTAATGATCCTAATTACACCTTTAATTATTTATTAATTACATTAAGTAATTATTCTTAATTAATCCATAATTATTAATCATCTTTGATTAATCTAATCCAGTAATTAACTCTAATTAATTATCTTCCTTAATTAATTACTTTTAATTAATTACCTTAACAAATAATTAATTACCTTATTAATTATCCTTAATCCTTTAATTAAATAAATTATTTAATTAATAACACTAGGTAATTAGCCTTAATCACTTCTTGTTTAATTACTTCCATTAATAATTATCCACTAATTACTTCCATAAGTAATTATTCTTAATTACATTTAGTACTTATCCATTAATTACTTTACTAAGTAATTCAATTAATTAATCATAATTGATTATCTTAATTAATTAGACTAATTAATTAATCTAAAATTAATTACATTAATTAATTAACTAATTAATCATTTCTTAATTTCTAATTAATTCATTAACTATCCACTAAATACTTTATTAAGTAATTATTCGTAATTACAAACATTAATTAAGCTTAAATTTATTTATTAATTAATTGTTCTTAATTAATCTCTACTTAACTAATTAAGAATAAACTTTACATTTATATTAAATATTTACTCAAATCATTACTTCATTAAAAGCAAATTTAGAAATCAATTTTGAAATAAAATTTATTTTAAACAAAACAATTCAAACATTTAATTTTAATATACTTTAAAATCTTTGAAACAAAAACATTTCAAACATGTTTAATCCAATTAAACAATTATTTATCTAAAACTTGTTCTTAATACTTAAAAAAAACTTGTTCATGCTTTAATTTAAAAAAAAAAACTAAGATATGATTTACTTTAAAAATTCCAAAACCAGGTTACTGGAATTAAATAACCCGAGCCAAACACGTTTTTCCCCGAGTCTTTCCCGAGTCCACGCGAAAACCATCAGCTTCGAGTCGACCACGAAATTTTCACGAGACTTCACCGAGATAACTTCTTCTTCCCCAAAGCCAACATACCCAGACACTCAAACGTGCATACGTGTACGTGCACATCAGAGTGAAACGACTCCGACCATCGATACCACCTCCAACACATCGCCGTTGATCCCCACCATCCCTCTGACAACCCAGATCCACGATATCACCCCTAAATCAAAATCGAGCTCATCGATAGAAAAACTGGAACCCAACGCTTCGTTGAAAATGCCACGCTCCGACGTTACAGACCACCGGCGACCACGCCTTAGCGACCAGAGACGCCCCGATGATCCACGAACCCTTCTACAGTGGTCCGATCACCTGAATCTCTTCGACGTTGACGAAATCGACCCATCATCCTTGTCGAACAAACTAGGTTAAAAATCCTAAATCGACGTCGTTCAGCCATCACGACCCTCTATAAATGCTCCGATCATTTTTCCCTTAATCCTCCTTCTTCAAGCTACCACTAGACTCAAGCCCGACAAGCAACTCGCCGTCGTTCATCGCGAATTGATAAAAAGGCCAACTCTGATCAACTCGAAATTTCACTCTTATTACAATTTTGAAAATCTTGAATTTATTATCAAAATTCATAGTTTTCCACTAAGAATCTGGTCGTACAATCTAAACTCGAAATCATGACCATCCATTTTGGACTTAAATTTGATTCTTTACTGTATTTTCTATTTTTCAAAGCTTCACTGTAATAGTATTTATTTTGAAACAATTACTGAATTTAAACACTTGAATGTATTTTTTTTTTTATGAGTTTACATTCATTCAATCACTTTTCATTCAGAAGTTATATCCAAGAAGAGATTGGAGAAGTAGATATTGAGTTTATAAATTGTTAAAACCTGTAAGTTTTTTTAACAGAGGTTTATATACACCTGTATACAAACATGCAGATACCAAAATCCCTATATACTCAAGCATGCAATCACATTTTTCATTCATACAAACTAATTTCAAGACATCATCATCACAAGCATACAAACAACATATAACTAGATTAAGGGTTGAAAGTTTATTCACAGGAAAATAACAGAGAAGCATGAACACCAATATGCACAAATATAACAAACTCTTATATAATCATCCATTCACATCAAATATTCAAGTAAGCATTTGCATGTCATATTACTGTAACATTTATCAACATATCAAGACATAGTAACAGATTTTAAAAACTGTTTTTAAAGTTAGGTTTACTCACCATTTGAAATGCAGAGACTTGAAAACTGAGATTTGAAAACTGAATCTCTTGACAAATTTGAAAACTTTGAATTGCTTTGATCCCTTTTTGAAACTGAAAAGCTTTGATTTTCAGAGACTATAATTTAAGACTTTGATTACTGGTTGCTTGCTTTTGAAATTGGGTTTGCATGTTTGAAACAGAAATAGGCCTTTGATTTGAACTGGAAAGAATTTGCTTTTGATCTCTGAAATGCTTTGAAACTGGAAGCATGTTGTAAAGATGACTTAACTTTGAAACTGGGATGTTCTTGTTTTTGATTACAGGCTGAAACTTGTTTGATTGCTCTACAGGTTTTGATCTTTATTTGAGTAATTTGGGAAAAATGTTTACAGGGTTTTGAAAACTGCTTACAGGTTGTTTTGAGGAAAAGATTTAAGGTTTTGGATTTGTTTTAAAATCTAGAGTTTGTTTTGGAAATGTTTTCAGGTTTTGGGTATTCTCTCTGATTTAAAACGTGGCTGCAGTTTGATTTTAAAGAAAATGTGATAGAAAAAGTGAATGAAGAATAAGAAATGGTGTTATATAGATTTAGTTTTTTGATTTATTAAAATTAAAGAAATAAAAATAAAATTTTGACACTTGTCACCTACCATACTTAATTATCTTACACATGGTTTTTAAGAGATTATTAGATTAACACATGTAATTTTACATGCACAATTAAATTTTAAGTGATTTTCTTAAAGCTTTTAAATTACATTTTCTAAATAGATAAATACATATCTTATTTTATAAATGCTTTTCTTAATTTATAAAAATAAACTTTTTAAAAGAAAATAAAATAAAAACCAATTAGATTTTAACTAAATCATATATAGTATATTTAATCCATTTTAAATGCTAATATAAAACTTTTATATTTATCTACTATCAACTAAATACTTTATAAATTCATATAAATAAATTCCTTTAAGGAAAATGATATAAAGAAATCTTATTTTTTTTAAATAAAAACTTTATTCGTATATTTATAAATCCAAACTATATTATTTCATTTTAAGATATATATATATATCTTTAAATTCAAGTTTAAATCCAAAATATTTAAAATCATTATCTTTAAAGATTCAAATTTAAATTCAATTTAAAAATCCAATTTAAAATCAACTCATACATATATAAAATTAAATAAACACATTATTACCTTGAAAATAATAATTCTATTTTAAAACCCACTTATATCTATATTTATAAACATTTCTTTATTATAATTTATTATTGTTTGAAAATAACAAACTTTACCAATATTAATAAATTAATTTAAAAGATTATCACAATTTAAATTCCCTGAAATCCCGGGATATCACATTCCTTCCCCCTTAAAAGAATTTCGTCCTCGAAATTTAAAACGAAAGATAATCCAAAGTTTTTATTTTATTTCAACCAATCTAAGAATACCTATCAGCCAACATAAATAAACAACCAATTTTATCCAAACAAACAATTCAAATCAAATAATCAATATTAGTTATCCGGACACAGACCCGGATAAGCTTCCTAAATTTCCACGAGTTTCCCCAAGTATATATATATACCGGGAGACTCGTTCTACAAACAATCTAAACTGCGAAGCTACAGAGCTCCTACTCATCTAGATCTACAAAGCTAAACAGGATATCAGACTACAGACAAGTCTGACTCAACAACCAAATCCTTCCCGAACTACTGGTTCCAAAACCAGAGATAGATCAAACACGTACTTCCTCAAAGATACGCAATATACTCCGAATCCTATTTATCCAAACTGGCAATTCAAATCTTATAAGCCAAACACTTATCCTTACAATACTCAAGAAGAATCCAATATACAACGGAGCTAACTTCCTGGTCTTACCCAATCTTATTGCTCCCTTTACTGGAGAAAATCTTAACAATAACAAAGTCTCCAACTTTGAATTCCAAATTCCTCCGTTTCTTATTCACAGAACTCTTCTGACGATCCTGGGCTGCCTACATCCATTTCGATCAGCTCAACCTTTGCTGATGCTTCTTGAAACAACTGGATCATAAACAATCCAACAAAATGATCCTTTCAAGATCTACCCAAAATACAAAATACAACTCTACTCCACCATCATCAATAGACTACAACTTACTTCTCTTATCCAGAAAACCAAAATAGATGCACTTACCAATCTGAACTCAAATCCAGAGAAATTTCCTATAGAAATCCTCCAATCCAAACACTGCAACTTCCAGGCTCTTCCAGCTGACACTTTGCTTCCGCTGCACCACTCTGATCTAGAGAAGATGAGAATGCCGTCGATGAACTCGAGCACAAACTAGACAACACATCCTGGAGATAAGGTTCAACAGATCCATAAAAAGAAAACTCAGAAGTTCTAAGAAATACTGAGCTGCTTCACCAAATCCTTTCCCTAGGAATCAACCTTCAACTAGCTGAACCACCGGTATTAATCCTGAAATCAAGTTGATACGGAACTCAATCTCAAATGCAGACAAACTTCTGACTTCGCTGAGACATCCAGAAAATCTCTGATAACCCAAAAGAACACTCAATCAATCGCAAGTCTCTTTTGCGATCAACTCGACCTAACTTCCACAGATACTGTTCTCTCTTCACAAATTAGAACAGCTCATACTTAACTATCCAATTCATCGAAGAAATGGATTCACTCAGCTGCTTCTGGACTCCAACTTCAGAAAAACTACTCAGCCAGAAACTTCCTGCTAACACACAGAATACTCCGAGCTGCACCGCTGCCACAGATGCCAAAGACTTCCTTACCAAAGCTTTTCGAGAAACTCGAACTTCAAACCAAACAGAATCACCATGCTGAACTCAGCCACAACACCGAAGCAGACACACTTCCACAACTTGTTCCAAAGAAAACATCTTCGGGAACATCCATAGTCACTGCGTCTCATCACACAGCTACTATTACCTGAGGTATCAAGATACCATCACTCGCTTCTGCCCAACCGACAGATCCAAACTTCAAAAATAAACTCCGAACCTTAACAGGTTTCCTTCAGAGATCGGTGAAATCTTTACACCACAACAAAGTTCACTCGAGACAGTATTAGGTCTACAGTCTCGTCAGATATACTTCCAACCTCAACACTCAAATTCTAACTATTGGTAGTCGTGTTACTCACACTACCACCTTATCTACCTTTATAACTTATATTGGAAAACCCGAACAGGTAACCCAACAAATAGGTAGAAATATATATATATATTTAAAATGATACTTTTTATATAGAAATTATTTCTGGGTAAAATTATTTCATTTACCTCTTTAAAACAATATTGTGTCCGTTGGCCTGGTTCAAGTGTTTAGAGATCCCTATCAATAACGTTAGCTACTCGTATTGACCAGAATCCATATACCACTCAACTGATCAATTAACACAATATAAAACCATTTTTATATAACTAACAAATACGCGCTCTCATATATATATATATATATACACTCAAACAGGTTGCTACAGATCCTATCTCTAATGGACAACCCTTCCGAACCTAGGTATTCACTCAACCTAGTGCTCTGATACCATATGTGACGACCCGACTTCCTATGCCCAGAAAGTCGCATCATTATGAAGAAAGAAAGGGGTAGAAAATAGAAAAGAAGAGAAGAAAGAAAGAAACAACAACAACGATCTTACAGCGGAACGAATAAATTATATTAATAACATAAACTATTACATAGTATACAACACTTATCAGAGTTTACACAACTATACAACACATACTAGACAGTTATAAAACATCTGTCTAGATATTACAACTCAAATACAATACAAGACTCTAACACAGATATCAACACAGCGGAAACTCTATATATCTACACGCTGAAGCCTCCTGCTCCTCAGCTCCTCCAGAATATACGTCAAAGCTAAACCTGAATCCCTTGGCTACTCGTAAAAATTTGAGTACCCAAGAGTTTATAAAACAGAAATAAACACTTGGGTCAGACATGGGTCTGGTGTGAGTAAACGGGTTAAAATTGTTTAACTTCAAAACCTTTTGAAAACAAAGGTATCACGTAAGACTTCCCACACATAAACATGGAAAAGTTTTTACCTTACGCTAACCAAAACATTTGATAGGAAATCTGATTGTATTATAATAGGGTCTAGGGTTTTCAAGTAAAATACAGAAATAGCTGAAATGCTTACATCTCACATTCCAACATAGTTGGGCACAACTAATACGTACGGCACTTATTGGAGTTTGGATTCCATACAATGGCAGGGCTACTGGGGTACCGCCCGTCACAGTACGTGGCCTAGATCACCGTACCGAGGAGTACTCCCGCTCCCCTGCAACACAAAGCCGGAACCATCCCTTACTGGATAATCCCGAACAAGACAATCCCGTGGTTGGCGCGACCAACCACACACTAAGCCGAATAAAAGAAAAGGGACCTCTAGACAGGGATCTATCTTGCTCTCAGTGGGTGCTACCCACGAAGCCTTGCTGCACCTCCCCTGTTTTAGCCATTCCCGGTTGATGAGGCTTGAGGTTACGATTACCTTTAATCAGAACATATCACTTAGAATGCTCATCGTCCGCCTGACGATGTGCTGAAAGCATTCAATCCATACAAGTTCGTTCCGGGTTCGAACGAAACCGAAGGCATTATCTCGTTACACTCGTTTTGGAATCACCCTCAGAGTTAACGACAATAACCCTTGCACTCTAAATCTTCATCTTCACTTGAGATTCACGACCTATCGTTAATTTGGATCGATGTGGTATTCGGGTCTCCAGACCTGGAATTCCGGTATACGGAAACCCGATCCCGGTCTCATCGAAATCCAAAACGTATCTTTTAAGGCCAAGTTGTTTAAAGGTTTAAACAATTTAACTTATCTATACAGATAGATAATTCACAATTCACAACTGATAATCACATTATCAATTAAACAGATGATTCATAACCAAATAGGTAATCCATATCAACATCATAATAGTTAATCTATATTATCATCATAATGCAACCAAGCATTCATATCACACAACATCTTATCTCATTTCTGAGATTATATCCATTCAAGGCAAATCAATGTCATCCATTCTTATATAAGGAATGATTTATTTAATCACGACATAGTTAATTTAAAATTGATTTAAATTAACTATCTCTATCTTTAATTAATTTAAAGTGAATTAAATTAATTACTTCATCTCTTAATTAATTTAAAATAAATTAAATTAATTACTTCACTATAAACCTTACTTATATAATCATTAATTAATTACAAATAAATTAATTAATCTTTCTATAATTATCTATTTTAATTAATCACCTTTGATTAATTATACTTTAATTACATTTAAGTAATTATCTTAATTAATTTCATAAATTAATTATCCTTAACCAATACAGTAATTAACCCTTAATTACTTCATTAATTAATTAATTATAATCAATTACTTTAATCCTTAACTAATTAAAATTAATCACTTATCATTTGATTAATTAATCTTAATTAATCAACTCTTAATTACATCATTAATTATAAACTAATGATCCTAATTACACCTTTAATTATTTATTAATTACATTAAGTAATTATTCTTAATTAATCCATAATTATTAATCATCTTTGATTAATCTAATCCAGTAATTAACTCTAATTAATTATCTTCCTTAATTAATTACTTTTAATTAATTACCTTAACAAATAATTAATTACCTTATTAATTATCCTTAATCCTTTAATTAAATAAATTATTTAATTAATAACACTAGGTAATTAGCCTTAATCACTTCTTGTTTAATTACTTCCATTAATAATTATCCACTAATTACTTCCATAAGTAATTGTTCTTAATTACATTTAGTACTTATCCATTAATTACTTTACTAAGTAATTCAATTAATTAATCATAATTGATTATCTTAATTAATTAGACTAATTAATTAATCTAAAATTAATTACATTAATTAATTAACTAATTAATCATTTCTTAATTTCTAATTAATTCATTAACTATCCACTAAATACTTTATTAAGTAATTATTCGTAATTACAAACATTAATTAAGCTTAAATTTATTTATTAATTAATTGTTCTTAATTAATCTCTACTTAACTAATTAAGAATAAACTTTACATTTATATTAAATATTTACTCAAATCATTACTTCATTAAAAGCAAATTTAGAAATCAATTTTGAAATAAAATTTATTTTAAACAAAACAATTCAAACATTTAATTTTAATATACTTTAAAATCTTTGAAACAAAAACATTTCAAACATGTTTAATCCAATTAAACAATTATTTATCTAAAACTTGTTCTTAATACTTAAAAAAAACTTGTTCATGCTTTAATTAAAAAAAAAACTAAGATATGATTTACTTTAAAAATTCCAAAACCAGGTTACTGGAATTAAATAACCCGAGCCAAACACGTTTTTCCCCGAGTCTTTCCCGAGTCCACGCGAAAACCATCAGCTTCGAGTCGACCACGAAATTTTCACGAGACTTCACCGAGATAACTTCTTCTTCCCCAAAGCCAACATACCCAGACACTCAAACGTGCATACGTGTACGTGCACATCAGAGTGAAACGACTCCGACCATCGATACCACCTCCAACACATCGCCGTTGATCCCCACCATCCCTCTGACAACCCAGATCCACGATATCACCCCTAAATCAAAATCGAGCTCATCGATAGAAGAACTGGAACCCAACGCTTCGTTGAAAATGCCACGCTCCGACGTTACAGACCACCGGCGACCACGCCTTAGCGACCAGAGACGCCCCGATGATCCACGAACCCTTCTACAGTGGTCCGATCACCTGAATCTCTTCGACGTTGACGAAATCGACCCATCATCCTTGTCGAACAAACTAGGTTAAAAATCCTAAATCGACGTCGTTCAGCCATCACGACCCTCTATAAATGCTCCGATCATTTTTCCCTTAATCCTCCTTCTTCAAGCTACCACTAGACTCAAGCCCGACAAGCAACTCGCCGTCGTTCATCGCGAATTGATAAAAAGGCCAACTCTGATCAACTCGAAATTTCACTCTTATTACAATTTTGAAAATCTTGAATTTATTATCAAAATTCATAGTTTTCCACTAAGAATCTGGTCGTACAATCTAAACTCGAAATCATGACCATCCATTTTGGACTTAAATTTGATTCTTTACTGTATTTTCTATTTTTCAAAGCTTCACTGTAATAGTATTTATTTTGAAACAATTACTGAATTTAAACACTTGAATGTATTTTTTTTTTTATGAGTTTACATTCATTCAATCACTTTTCATTCAGAAGTTATATCCAAGAAGAGATTGGAGAAGTAGATATTGAGTTTATAAATTGTTAAAACCTATAAGTTTTTTTAACAGAGGTTTATATACACCTGTATACAAACATGCAGATACCAAAATCCCTATATACTCAAGCATGCAATCACATTTTTCATTCATACAAACTAATTTCAAGACATCATCATCACAAGCATACAAACAACATATAACTAGATTAAGGGTTGAAAGTTTATTCACAGGAAAATAACAGAGAAGCATGAACACCAATATGCACAAATATAACAAACTCTTATATAATCATCCATTCACATCAAATATTCAAGTAAGCATTTGCATGTCATATTACTGTAACATTTATCAACATATCAAGACATAGTAACAGATTTTAAAAACTGTTTTTAAAGTTAGGTTTACTCACCATTTGAAATGCAGAGACTTGAAAACTGAGATTTGAAAACTGAATCTCTTGACAAATTTGAAAACTTTGAATTGCTTTGATCCCTTTTTGAAACTGAAAAGCTTTGATTTGCAGAGACTATAATTTAAGACTTTGATTACTGGTTGCTTGCTTTTGAAATTGGGTTTGCATGTTTGAAACAGAAATAGGCCTTTGATTTGAACTGGAAAGAATTTGCTTTTGATCTCTGAAATGCTTTGAAACTGGAAGCATGTTGTAAAGATGACTTAACTTTGAAACTGGGATGTTCTTGTTTTTGATTACAGGCTGAAACTTGTTTGATTGCTCTACAGGTTTTGATCTTTATTTGAGTAATTTGGGAAAAATGTTTACAGGGTTTTGAAAACTGCTTACAGGTTGTTTTGAGGAAAAGATTTAAGGTTTTGGATTTGTTTTAAAATCTAGAGTTTGTTTTGGAAATGTTTTCAGGTTTTGGGTATTCTCTCTGATTTAAAACGTGGCTGCAGTTTGATTTTAAAGAAAATGTGATAGAAAAAGTGAATGAAGAATAAGAAATGGTGTTATATAGATTTAGTTTTTTGATTTATTAAAATTAAAGAAATAAAAATAAAATTTTGACACTTGTCACCTACCATACTTAATTATCTTACACATGGTTTTTAAGAGATTATTAGATTAACACATGTAATTTTACATGCACAATTAAATTTTAAGTGATTTTCTTAAAGCTTTTAAATTACATTTTCTAAATAGATAAATACATATCTTATTTTATAAATGCTTTTCTTAATTTATAAAAATAAACTTTTTAAAAGAAAATAAAATAAAAACCAATTAGATTTTAACTAAATCATATATAGTATATTTAATCCATTTTAAATGCTAATATAAAACTTTTATATTTATCTACTATCAACTAAATACTTTATAAATTCATATAAATAAATTCCTTTAAGGAAAATGATATAAAGAAATCTTATTTTTTTTAAATAAAAACTTTATTCGTATATTTATAAATCCAAACTATATTATTTCATTTTAAGATATATATATATCTTTAAATTCAAGTTTAAATCCAAAATATTTAAAATCATTATCTTTAAAGATTCAAATTTAAATTCAATTTAAAAATCCAATTTAAAATCAACTCATACATATATAAAATTAAATAAACACATTATTACCTTGAAAATAATAATTCTATTTTAAAACCCACTTATATCTATATTTATAAACATTTCTTTATTATTATTTATTATTGTTTGAAAATAACAAACTTTACCAATATTAATAAATTAATTTAAAAGATTATCACAATTTAAATTCCCTGAAATCCCGGGATATCACAACGAAATTCTTTTAGGGGGGAGGAATGTAACGACCCGGAGTTTTAGATATTTGAAATTGGAATATTTAATTGATTAAATAAAAAAGGGTGAATTTGATAAAAGTAAATAGTTGACTTTTGAAATCATATTTAATAAATTCCGGGGTATGGGAAAATAGGGATTTTGAATAAATGGGAAATAAACAGTTTTTAGGACTTAAACGTTACTATTTAAGAATTAAAGGATTTATTTTAAATCTAGGATTTAAAATGGGTTGGGAGAAATAAAAAGGGGAATTTTGAAACAAAGTGTGAAATTGGTATTTCAGATTTAAATAAGGATTTAAATCATAATAAAGGAGTAAATCTGGAATTAATGGATTTTGGAATAAATTTGGATAATTCGAGAAATAAATCTTAAAGGAAATTTAATTCAGAAAATCGATTTGAAAATCGATTAAGGGTTTTGAAATGGTTATTAAAAGGAGAGTGAGGCTATGGATTTATAAATAAGGTGAGGTAATTATCAGTGGATAATTTGGAAATAAAAATTCAGGATGGAAATTTATAAGGGGATGAGTAAATCGTTTTAAAGATAAAAGCGAGTTTTATTTTTAAAAGTATGGGAAAGGAATTTACAGGATTTGGAACGTAAATTAAAGTGGGATAAATCGAGAAGGATTTTAAAATTGTTAGACTAGATTTATTGGAATGGAAAGTGTATTTTCCTGAAAAGCTAAGTATATTTTCAAAGAAGGATTTTTAAGTATAAATTAGAAGTTTTAAAGATGTTTTAAAGGAATGTTTTAGAAAAGTTTATTATTTAGTTATTTTAATTTTTTTTAAAGTAAATATTAATTAAGTTAGTTTTATTAGTAATTATTTTAAAGGTTAAATTAGTATTATGATTTAAAAGATAATTATTAAATATTTATACTTTATACAATAGTTTTATTTAAAAAGTAGTTTTTGGCTAAGTTCTACTTAGAGAATTATTTTAATAATTCATAAGTATTTTTTGGATAAAGGATATAAGTAGTTTTGTACTTAAATGCTTTAAGTGTATATTTTTGGGATAAAGTGATTAAAAATATAGATTTAATAAGACTTGGGGTTTTTAGTGAAAATAAAATAATTGGTTGAATGATTGTTTAATTTGATAGTTAAATAATCGACTATCAATATTGGCCAATGCACTGATCGTTTCGAAGGGACCAGGATCAGATTTAATTATCCGAAAACCACTTCGATCCGGTTTGAACGTAGCGAATGAATACCGTGAAGATGATGAAGATGGTGATTCGGTTTGTCCAGACCCAAGGCAACTTGTATGGACGAATGCTATCAGAACATCGTCATTGGAGGACGATGAGCATTCTAAGTGAAATTCGTTCCTAAAAGGTAACTTTTAGCCTCAAGCCTCATCAACCGGGAATGGCTAAAACAGGGGAGGTGCAGCAAGTCTAAGTGGGTAGCACCCAAGTAGGGTAAGGTCATCCCTATCTAGAGTCCCCTTTTGATCTCGGTTATGTGGCGGTTGCTGATCCCAACTGCGGGGTGATCTTATTCGGACTATCCAGTAAGGGGTAGCTCCGGTCTTGTGTTGCAGGGGGTCGGGAGTGATCCCCAATATGCTGATCTAGGCCAGGTACTGTGACGGGCGGTACCCTAGTAGCCCTGCCATTGTATGGAATTCTTTCTCCAATAAGCGCCCATACGGTTTTGATTGTGCCCAACTATGCTGGAACGTGAGATGCAAGCGTTTCAGGTAGATTCTATTTTACTTTCTAAAGACATTATATAATATCAGACGAATTTGATAAAAATGTTTTGGTTATCGTAAGGTAAAAACACGACATGTTTATTTGTGGCGTGGTCTTACGAGATACCTTTGATTTCAAAGGATTTTGAAAACTTTAATAATTCAATTGAGTGTGTTTTCTCACGCTGGTTTTCCAAACTGACTTGGGTGTTATTTTATTATAATGCTCGGGTCAGACTGAGTATTACAGATATATGATGAGTTGCTATGGAGCTCAGGAGACGAGCTGGATGGCGAGACGTATCACACGTACTTGGTGTATATTCCACTGTACAGTGTAACTGTATATACAGTTTTGTGAGGACAAGTTACTATAACTGTCCAGTTGTGTGATATGGATTGTGTTGTACTATGATGATGTATTATATAAAACAGTAAATGTTCTTTTTGTATAAAGGTCAGTTGTTATATATTATATTTTATTCCGCTGTGATTGTGAGATTCCGATGTTGTTTTTTTTCTATTTTCTTCCTCTACCTCTGCCTTCTTTAACCCTAATGGTTTGCATTTCCATCTAATTTGAGTTGAACTGATGGGCAATATTGTCGACTCAAAGGGGTACGGATTTGCGGGCTGTTACATTTCTTTCCTTTTACTTTTACTGCATTTACAGTTTATCTGTGTTTTGATTATGTGATTGTTTCTGTGATTGTTAATCTCATTATTCTAAGTACAATTTCAAAATATTTCATAAATTAGAAAACACAATTCACCTCCTCTAGCCTTAAGATCCATATTCCGCAATCTTACACATATGAATATAAGACGTGTAGTCATTGAGAACTTAGATGTGTACTCTAATAATTATGGGATGGGTAATCCGGTATATATGATATGTTTATACACTGTTATATTATTATGTTATAAGTATTATGCATGCAGGAGCACGGTATATGGTTAAGATGTTTAATTGGGTATAGTGAGGGGAAACCAGTTCCGCACAGCGGCGTGGTCTCACTAGATATCTAGTGGTTTGAGATGATAGATTATTATTCATACCAGAATTTTTGTCCAACCTGAAGTTTTTGTTTTCCCCATAAACTCTAAGGTGCACAAAAATTTAATTTTAGTAGGTTGAGAATAAGGGCTTTTAAGGTTCTCTTTAGACGAATAAGCTTCCGGAGACGTGCAGGAGGCAATCTGGCTAGTAGGAGCTATATATCTATTTTCGCTCTGTTTTGATGCTGCTTTTGTGTTGTAATGGCAAGTTGTATTAAATGACAGATATTTTACACTGATCATCCAAGGGGGCATCTTCATATATCGCTCTTAGAATATGTTGGAATAATTATATTTCTCTAAACGTGGTTTGCATTGAGATTATGTAATGAAATTGAATTCTTATTATGAAATGAAACAAGAAAATTTATTCTAAAACGAAGTTGAATTTTCCATATTCATGTGTTTTTAGTATTGTCAAAATGATTAACATGGCCGCATTTTGTCACCGGAAATTAATAACTATGGATGACTGCAATATTTATAGCACTTAATTTATGGCCTCAAGATGGGGGATGTCACAGTTTGGTATCAGAGCATAGTTTATGTAAACTTAAAAGGAATTTAAACCTTAAAAGGTTTTGAAACATAATCCAATGAATTAGAGAATAAGATAGGGGTTGGGATAACGGCATAATAACGTATTTGTATTTTGCTACATATATAAGTTTGTATTCCCTCTCTCTTAGCCCTTTCTCTAGTATCTTACAAAGGCTAGTATGCAGATTTACGAGAAAGAAATGTATGGAAGCAAGAAATGAAAGAATGGATCTAGGTGGATGAAGCACCACAACTAACGGAAATTTTTGACCTAATACTAGGAGAAACCAGGGTTAATAGACAAATGCTAATCAAAACGTAGCCAACATAGGTGATGGAACCCCACCAGTAGATATGGAGACGATGTATCAGTTTTTTTGTAAACTTGATGCAAGCTGGAGTGGCTGCAGGAGTAGCTATAGGAAATGTTGTGAATGTGGGAGGAGCAAATCCCGTGGCGCCAGTTGGTAATAACTATGCCAAGCTGAGTCGAGATTATACCAAATGGGAAGCCTTTTTTAGGGACTGAAGATGCTGTAGAAGTGGAAAATTGGCTTTTGCATTGTGAGAGAATTTTTACTGATCTTGGTTTGGAAGATGAGCAGAAGAGAAGATTGGCTTCGTGGTAATTGCAAGGTGCATCATTGTTCTGGTGGAATGGAGTTACCGTAGGTGTGGTAGAGGTAGAGTTAACTTGCGCAAATTTCCAAAGGAGATTCGAGGATAGATTTTTGTCCGAGGTAGCTAAGTCCACTTTGGTAAGGAAATTTATGGATTTAGAGTAGGGGGAGATGTCAGTGTAGGAGTATTCTTGTGAAGCCCCACCTCTATACTCACACTAACCAAGGACACTACAGGGTAATGCCGTCAATTAGTACGAAGAATAAGGCTGTTGAGGAGCGACCAACTATATAATTGATTTGAGCGAGAACCGATATGTCGGGTAGTATGTCATGCATTTAATTTAAAGAGGAAATCCGACATATCAGATCCAAACTCAAATCTACTACACAGTGGTTAAGTGGCCCTCAGAATCAATATAAAATAAGCACAACACAAAATCAGTCACAGATATTCATATCACTAACAGGGTATAGTCCCCTTTTGCGGACAAAGAGACATCGCATATCGCTGGTCTAAATCACAAAATGATCATAATTGATCAATAAGATTAAATTACACTAAGGTAGTGAATAAATGAGTTTAGCTTCATGTCCCATAACCACTAGCTTAACTTGAATATTTACGAATAGATTGTAGATTTCCACTCGAAAATTGTCACAAGATTTCAATCGAACAAGTCCAAGAATTAACCGACGAAGTAAACGCAAGCGTTTCATACCACTTGTTTTGCTAAGTCGTTTAATTGGATTTCTCATACGATTGAGGTAAAGGTTTGTATATACTAATAGATTGGAAAACAGTTTTAAAAACGAGCTTTCTATTAAAAGTAATGTTGAAATCATTTTTGTGAAAGAGTTTGAGTATTTACTACTAGTATAGAAACCTTTGTATTTTAAAGTGATAAATCATAAAAACGATTGCAAAAACAATCTATCACCGAAAATCCACATTCAACGACGTGAATTAAAACCATGAAAATCGATATCAAATCCATCAAATGGATATTCCCAAAAATCCAAAAAAGAAGCCACCGATGTTGATAATAAATGAAAACAACTAACCGGATCAACAAAAATCAATAAGAAATGGAAATTCGCATAAAAACAGGCAAATTGGCAAAAATTCAACAGGACCAGACTTCTGGTTGGTTTGACCAGACGTCTGACCCTAGGCTCTGCCATTTTTTTCCTGTGTTCATTATTTTTTTCCAGAACCCCCTAACAGACATCAGGAAATTTCAACCAGACGTTTGGTTGCCTGGGCCTGGGCAGAATTTGCCTAGGCCCAATATGGCCAAATAAATTCGAAGGCGATCAGACGAGCGATGGAGGCTAGGGATTTATGCCAAATGACAACCTAGCCTTATAGGCTCTTCGGTACACCCCAAATAACATGTCCAAACATCTATAGTAGGATTTTCATAAATTTTGACTTCAAATCCAAAATTGGAAAATTCACCAAACCAATTCAAATAAAAAACAATTGAACATGAAATAAATACTAAGAATTCATACCTAAAAACAATGAAAGCTATAGACATAGATGTGAGTTCAAGAACTCACCTTTAAACTCAAAAACAAGGAATGAGAAGCTCTAAAACAAGGAAAGATCGTTCCTCTTCACTACACCTCTAGAATCTTTAATCTATTATCAAATGCAAAGTTTTTCCTAAGTTAGGTTATAGGAAAAATCAAGAATTGAAAAGGGATTGAGATGGAGAAGATGAAGAGGATGCTTACCTAAGCTTCTCCTTGATTTTAAAACTTGGATTTGAATTTCCTAAGAGAACTAGGGCTTAGGAATTTAGTTTCCTCTTCCCACCATTTTTCCTAGGGCTTGAGTGTTAAGAATTTAGAAAATGGAATGAATGAATGAAGAAGAGTGGAGTGGGAGTTATTAGGTAGAAGAATTTTGGTCTCTTATTGGGTTAATGGGCTAGAACCCAACCCAAAGCCCAATTGAAAATACCAAAATCCTAATCAACTCCAAACATATCGATGTTTATACTTAAACAAGTTGTAAACGTCGTTTTAAACTCAATTGATGTGGTCTCGAGTCCGAATTCGACAGTTTACAAAAAGTCACGTTTCGAACTTTAATTCAACTAACGATGCTTATTTAAATAAAACATTTAAATATATAATTGTAAAATATGCGAGTTGTTATAGACTCCCCTCCTTAAAGAAATTGCATCCTTGCAATACTTAAGAAGAAAATAAAAAGTAACAACCACTCTAAGGCATAACAATAAAAATGAAAAATTTGAAGTGAGAAGTTCACCTTAAGGAGCACGAGAGAGTAAGTTCGGATGTGTTCGCTCAATGAATTCCCTGGATTCCCAAGAACAAACCTTAGGATTTGCGGACCATTAAACTTTCACAAGTAGAACATCTTTATTACGAAGGCGTTTAACCTCCGTAGCAATGATGCGAATAAGATGTTGCTCATAAGTCATATTAGGTGAAACCTCAATTTCTTTAATAACACCGGGCTCAAGAATAGAATTAGAATCTCTAAGGCATTTCCGTAGTTTAGAAATGTGGAATACTTCATGAATAGTAGAAAATTAAGCCGGTAATAAAAGGCGATAAGTCACAGAACCAATGCGTTCGGTGATGTGAAATGGGCCAATATATCGAGGTGTGAATTTTCCCGAACGACTGAAATGCACAACACCCTTCATCGGTGAAACACGAATGAAAACCAAATCTCCCATAGAAAATTCCAAATTCCTCCTTCGGTTATCAACATAGTATTTTTATCTACTTTGAGCTTCTCTCATCCTATGACGAATAAGGTCAATCTTTTCTGTGGAATCATGAATAAAATCTGGACCTAAAACCAGCTTCTCACCGGCTTCAAGCCAATACGAAGGAGATTGGCATGGCCTTCCATAGAGTGCCTCGAAAGGTGCCATACCAATACTGGATTGGAAGCTATTATTATAAGAAAACTCAACAACAGAAATATGATCTTCATAACTTCCACCAGAATCAAGAACACAAGCACGAAGGAGATCTTCAAGAGTTTGATTCACACGCTCCGTTTGTCTATCGGACTGAGGATGATAAGGGGTGCTAAAATTAAGCTTCATTCCCAAAGCTTTTTGAAGACCCTTCCAAAATCCACTAGTAAATAATGGATCACGATCGCTAACAATAGAAGTAGGAACTCCATGCAATTTAACAATTTCTTTAACATAGAGTTTGGCCAAAAGAGGTATGGTCTGGTTGGACCGAACGGGAAGAAAATGGGCGGATTTTGTAAGTCTATCTACAATCACCTATAGACTGTCATGACCCGAATGTGAATGGGGAAGACCGTCAATAAAGTCCATGGAAACTTGCTCCCACTTCCAAACGGGAATGTCCAAAGGTTGCAATAACCCACCGGGCCTTTGATGCTCGGCCTTAAAGAGTTGGCAAGTCATGCAACGCTTAATGAAGTTAGCAAAATCAGATTTCATTCCATCCCAATAATAAAGTCGCTTCATGTTCGCATACATTTTACTACTACCGGGATGAATGGTAAATTTAGAATGACGAGAATCTTATAAAATGTCTCTACGAAGATCACAAATATTCGGCACAATAAGTCTACCAAATTTTCGAATACCTCCATGAGCATCGATTTCAAAGTCTTTCAAACCATCAACATCAATTTTATCCCTACAACTTTGGCTAAGAAAAGCCAATTCAGGGTCTTGCTTTTGAGCTTCAAGGATGCGGTCTAAAAGAGAGGGATGAGCCTCAATGCTACATAAAACAAGAGATGAACATGAATCGGATTCACGATCTTGAATCTCACAATTGGACAAAGTCTCGAGATCATTCCATTCAGATATCATCATGGAAACAACCACTTGTTGCTTACAACTAAGGGCATCGACAACATGATTTCCCTTTCCGGGAGTATAAAGAATATCAAGAACATAAGATGCAAGGAATTCAAGCCAACGTTGTTGATGCAAATTAAGTTCCCTTTGAGAAAATAAATACTTCAAAGATTTATTATCGGTGTAGAGAACAAATTTCTCCCACAAAAGGTAATGATGCCAAATTCTAAGGGCGAAAACAATGGTCACGAGCTTTAAATCATGAGTGGCATATCTAGTCTCGGCATGCTTTAATTGCCTAGAAGCATAAGCGATAACACGTTCCCTTTGCATGACAACGGCTCCCAAACCAATACAACTAGCATCGGTATAAACAATCAAGCCTTGGTTCCCTTTGGGAATCACAAGAATAGGAGCATCGAAAAGGAGTTCTTTTAATTTCTATAAAGCAGCTTCACATTTGTCTGACCAAATGTACTTAACTCCCTTCTTTGTCAAACTAGTAAGAGGTACAAAAATTTTAGAAAAGTCTTTTATGAACCGATGGTAATAGCCCGCCAATCCAAGAAAGCTACGAATTTCCGTCACACTCTCCGGTCTATTCCAATTTTGAATCGCCTCAATCTTTGAAGGATCCATGGAAATTTCGGATTCAGAAATAATATGTCCTAAAAATTTCAAACGGGATTGCCAAAAGTGGCACTTAGAAAATTTTGCTTTCAATTGATTGCTCCTAATGGTTTCCAACACAATTCGAAGATGTTTTTTATGCTCTTGCTCGGTTTTAGAATAAACATGAATATCATCAATAAAGATGAGAACAAATCGATCGAGGAAGTCTTTGAAAATTCGGTTCATAAGGTCAACGAAATACGCTGGAGCATTCGTTAAACCAAATGGCATAACAAGCCATTCATAAGATCCATAACGAGTATGGAACGATGTCAATGGAATGCTATCATCTATAATACAAAGCTGATGAAAATCGATTGCTAAGTCTAACTGTGAAAAGACTCTAGCACCGTTTAATTGATCGAATAGATCATCAATCCGAGGCAAGGGATATTTATTCTTGATGGTGAGATCATTAAGCTTACGATAGTCAACGCAAAGCCTAAGTATACCATCAGATTTCTTCACAAAGATAGCTAAAGCTCCCCATGGAGTGGAACTAGAACGAATAAACTGTTTTGCTTCCAATTTGGATAATTGTTTACGCATCTCCTCATTTTCCTTATTGGACATACGATAAGGAGGACGAGTGATATGTAGAGCTTCAGGTATTAGATTAATTCTGATCTCAATTGCCCGCTTAGGTGGTAATCCTAAAATGGGCTCAAAGATGTCTGGAAATTCACAAACAACGTGAATAAGGGAAATGACATCTTCCTCATCATCATTATCGTCATCATGCAGATTTAGAGTATATAAGGATGCTATCGAATTGGAATCTAAATCTTTAAGAATAATAGAAATCTGCTTAACAGGTTGGGGATGTCGAAGATGGATAGTCCTCTCGAGACATAGGATGTGGGCTTCATAACGATTCTGCCAATCCATTCCCAAAATCATTCTGAAACCTAAGTAACGCATAACATGCAAATCGACATGGAAAGCATAACTACATAGAATAATTTCAACATCCTTACAAAATAAACCGAGTGTTGCGCTTCCACCAACTGGATTTGCAATTCTTAATGAAGTCATCAAGCCCATAACATTTAAAGATAGAATATCAACAAGTTCCTTTGATATAAAAGAGTGAGATGTACCCGTATCAAAAAGAACTCGAATAGAAGATCACGAAACATAATAATGCCATCACGGACAGAATGGGAAATAACTTGACCAAGAGAAGTGTTACTAGGGGTTTGCATAACATTCAGATTTCCCTCTTTCTTGCTTTGAAGTTTGGGACATGAAGATATATAATGACCCGAACTTTTGCAATAGCGGCAAGAAATAGGCCTTGGACACCTATTTACACAGTGGTCCTTTGAACCACAATTGTAGCATTCTCCATGATTAGGGATTGGAGTCTTTGCTACCAAAGTTGCTTGCATCACTTTCTTGTTGGGATTAGGGATTTTGAACTTATTATCGAGATGTCTCTTCTTGTTACTGTTGAAGTTCTTCTTGGCACCCATAACTTCAACATCACTTTCTTTATCGGCCTCTTCAAGTCGAAGAGTGATATCTACAAGCTAATATAAAGGAACTTCTAGTTTTAGAAGTAAAGCCTTTTTGAGAATCTTATTCAACCCATAGATAAACCTCTGGTTTTTATTCAATGGGGTATTAATATACTCAGCCCCATATTTAGAGAGGGATTCAAATGATGCACATAATCTATCACAGAAGATTCACCTTGAACCATGTCAATAAAGTGTCGGGCTAAAGTTACTTTTTCAGCTTTCGACACAG
This sequence comes from Allium fistulosum, assembly GCA_030737815.1. Taxonomy (NCBI): domain Eukaryota; kingdom Viridiplantae; phylum Streptophyta; class Magnoliopsida; order Asparagales; family Amaryllidaceae; genus Allium; species Allium fistulosum. Next base: position 815,778,300 of record CM060904.1, read on the forward strand.
ATTTTAACTCGAACCTTTCCTGGAATTGCTCCCAAGTAAGATCCGCTTCAACAATTTCCAAAACCAAAAGCTCATACCAATCTAATGCGCTCTCCTGGAGCATGTTAGAAGCCACTTGGACTTAATGTAGATCCACAAAATTCATGCGAGAAAAGATGCGATCTCATGTTCTAAGCCAAGCTTGGACTTCTATAATGCTTTCGGAACCCTAGAATGGCCTTCCACCTAAATTGGTATAATCACTGCACAAGCGTGCAAACCCGGATTTAGGATGAGTAGGTTCAGGAATGGGTCTGGCAGCTTGGGCATTCTTTACAAGATCCAAAAGCTATTGGGCAAACATGAATACGCCATCCTGAGGAGTAGCACTGGACTGACCAGCGCTAGGATGACCAGGAATAACCATTTCTCTTCTTTAAGAAAGAATGAAAGAAGAGGAAAAAGGTTATTCTCAGAATGAATATCAAACAAACTTAATTGATAAAACAAGGCATCATAAAATAAAATAAGATAGAACGGGTCCTAACACTCGAATTAAATCCTAAGGCATGATTCCTAAGAGAGACTTAAGACAATGATCCTTGCTAGATTATTCTACATTGTTCTGAAATTTGGCTCTGATACCAATCTGTGACGCCCCACCTCTATACTTACACTAACCAAGGACAATATTGGGTAATGCCGTCAATTAGCATAAAGAATAAGGCTGTTGAGGAGCGACCAACTGTATAATTGATTTGAGCGAGAACCGATATGTTAGATAGTATGTCATGCATTTCATTTCAAGAGGAAATACGACATATCAGATCCAAACTCAAATCTACTACACAGTGGTTATGTGGCCCTTAGAATCAATATAAAATAAGCACAACACAAAATCACTCACAGATATTCATATCACTAAGGCAGAAACAAATATGAATATAACACATAGAAATGAACATCATAGTAGTGGTCATACAAGATCCACTACAAGCCAAAAGAATATGTACATGTACTACACAAAAGAATAAGTATACACCAAAGAGTCTCTATCTCGTATAAATGAAATACAAAAACTACTAAGCTAAAGTAGTTAGCCAAAAGTCAGAAGATAGTCCCTGCTAAGAAGTCAATTGGAAGCACCTGAAACACCTCGGTCTGACCCGAGTATTATTTAAGAAGAAAAATAATAAACGGATTAGTCTAGCTATAATTATCATGTAAGATGAGATAGGATAAGAGATATGACAAAAATATATGATAACAATAATACCATGTTGTGACAAGTATATATTTGATAACAATGAAAATCATACAATATCTCAAGTCTCCTCAAATACCCAAAAAGAATATCATATTCTTTAGCTTATTCACCAAATTTCAAATATTGACAAAATATATCAATGAAAATCACAGAATAATTGGTGAACATAAATTCCAGAAATCATCAATTAGAAATCCAGAAATCACAAAAATGGGGGGGAGGAGGCCTATCATAAACGGGAGCATGAAAACTCACCAACAAGTGTATCATAAACGGGATGCTATCCCAAGGGTTGCCAACCCATAAAATGAGCCGAAGCTCCTCCTAATAGGGTATAGTCCCCCTTTGTGGACTATAAGCCGAAGCTCCTCCTAACAGGGTATAGTCCCCCTTTGCGGACTATGAGCAGAAGCTCCTCCTAATAGGGTATAGTCCCCCTTTGCAAACTATGAGCAGAAGCTCCTCCTAACAGGGTATAGTCCCCCTTTGCGGACTATGAGCCGAAGCTCCTCCGAACAGGGTATAGTCCCCCTTTGCGGACAAAGAGACATTGCATAACGCTAGTCTAAACCACAAAATGATCATCATTGATCAATAAGTGTAAATTACACTAAGCTAGTAAATAAATGAGTTTAGCTTCATGTCCCATAACAATTAGCTTAACTTAAATATTTACGAACAGATTGTAGATTTCCACTCGAAACTTGTCACGAGATTTCAATTGAACAAGTCCAAAAATTAACCGACGAAGTAAATGCAAGCGTTTCATACCACATGTTTTGCTAAGTCGTTTAATTGGATTTTTCATACGAATGAGGTAAAGGTTTGTATATACTAATAGATTGGAAAACGGTTTTAAAACCGAGCTTTTTATTAAAAGTAATGTTGAAATCATTTTTGTGAAAGAGTTTGAGTATTTACTACTAGTATAGAAACCTTTGTATTTTAAAGTGACAAATTATAGAAACGATTGTAAAAACAATCTATCACCAAATCCACATTCGACGACGTGAATTAAAACCATAAAAGTCGATATCAAATCCATCTAATGGATATTCCAAAAAATCCAGAAAAGAAGTCATCAATGTTGATAATAAATGACAATAACTAACAGGATAAACAAAAATCGATAAGAAATGGAAATTTTCATAAAAACAGGAAAATTGGCAAAAATTCAACAGGACTAGACGTTTGGTTGGTTTGACCAGACGTTTGACCCTAGGCTCTGCCATTTTTTTCCTGTGTTCGTTATTTTTTTTCCAGAACCAACTACCAGACGTCCGGAAATTTCAACCTGACTTCTGGTTGCCTAGGCCAGGGCAGAATTTGCCTAGGCCAATGATGGCCAAATCAATTCGGAGTGGATCGGACGAGTGATGGAAGCTAGGGATTTATGCCAAACGACAACCCAGCTCTATAGGCTCTTCGATACACCCCAAATAACATGTCCAAACATCTATAGTAGGATTTTCAAAAAGTTTGACTTCAAAACCAAAATTGGAAAATTCACCAAATCAATTCAAATCAAAAGCAATTGAAAATGAAATAGATGTTAAGAATTCATACCTAACAACAATGAAAGCTATAGACATAAATGTGAGTTCAAGAACTCACCTTTAAACTCAAAAAAAGGAATAAGGACCTCTAAAACAAGGAAAGGTCAATTCCTCTTCACTACACTTCTAGAATCTTTAATCTATTATCAAATGCAAAGTTTTTCCTAAGTTAGGTTATAGGAAAAATCAAGAATTGAAAAGGGATTGAGATGGAGAAGATGAAGAGGATGCTTACCTAAGTTTCTCCTTGATTTTAAAACTTGGATTTGAATTTCCTAAGAGAACTAGGGCCTAGGAATTTAGTTTCCTCTTCCCACCATTTTTCCTAGGGCTTGAGTGTTAGGAATTTAGAAAACGGAATGAATGAATGAAGAGGAGTGGAGTGGGAGTTATTAGGTAGAAGAGTTTGGGTCTCTTATTGGGTTAATGGACTAGAACCCAACCCAATGCCCAATTGAAAATACCAAAATCCTAATTAACTCCAAACATATCGATCTTTGTACTTAAACAAGTTGTGAACATTGTTTTGAACCCAATGGAAGTGGTCTCGAGTCCGGATTCGACTGTTTACAAAAAGTCACATTTCGGACTTTAATTCAACTAACGATGCTATATTTAAATAAAACATTTAAATATATAATCATAAAATATGCAAGCTGTTATAATTCTGCGAAGTTTGATGAGCTATCTAGGTATGGATATGATACCGTGGACATTATCATTAAGAGGAATAAGAAGTTTATCCAGAGGTTAAGGCCGAAAATAGCTATGGAAACCAAGCCACATCTCCGAGATCTATCAAATGTAGTAATGGAGACGGTGATTAGAAATGAAGAAACGCTTCCTACCTTCAGGAAGGAGAAATCTATGGAGACTCAGGAATCCAGGAATAAGAAGAGGAAATTCTTTAAGAAGAAGAGTGCTCAGAAAGGAGGAGCAGCTAAGAAAGGGAAGGCAGATATTATCTATTATAAGTGCGATAAGAAAGGGCACTATTCTAACGAGTGTCGCTTAGGTGATGGAAAGGTGGTCGTGGGGAAACAGAATGTGAAGTGGTTTAACTACGACCAAGTGGGGCATTACAAGAACAATTATCCAGAAGCAGCCAAGGCTGAGAAGGGTAAGGTCTATGCTTTAAAACCATCATCCTCTAGACTAATAGCAACTAAGAAGGGAAAGTCTGTAATGGAAGTTACGCTTTTGATCCATAGTATACCAGTCAGGATACTATTTGATACCGGTGCATCACATTCATTGATATCTCAGTGTTTGGTAGATAATTTATGCTTAGAACCTTTATACCTAGTTACTTCCGTAAGGGTTGCGAATCAAATAGGAGGGTATGCAACTCTGGGGATGAGATGTGACCGGTTAGAAGTTTATTTGTTAGGTTATAAGTTTGCTTGGAATTTGTATGTATTTGATTTCGTAAGCTTGGGGATCATACTGGATATGGATTGGTTAGATAGATATGATGCTAGGATATTTTGCTAAGATAGCAAAATATCATTGAGACATCCTAGTAGTAGTGATCGAATAATATACTAGTGAAGAATTCAAGTCTAGGAATTTTTTCTTTGTTGGAATGCTATGGAAGTAGAAGAACTGTTGAATCGGGTTTTGGTAGCCAGAGAATTTGCAAATATTTATGAGCCAGTCACAAGATTACCACCGAAACAAGCTATCGAGTTTCGATTAGATCTTGTGCTAGGAGTAGAACTCGTAAGTAGATCATCTAGGAGGACGATACCGACCCAGACAAAGGAGTTAAAGGTGCAACTAGTGGACTTAGAAGGAAAAAACTTTATCAGACCAAGCGGTTTTCCTTAGGGAGAGGCCAGGGTGTTTGTGAAGAAACCAGACCGGGTTGTGTATCGACTATAGTAAGTTGAATGAGAAGACGATTAAGAATAGGTATACTTTGCATAGAATCAAAGACTTGTTAGATCAGTTGAGTGGATCCAAAGTGTTTTCCCAATTAGATTTGGCTACAGGGTTCCATCAGCTAAGAGTGACGGAGGACAGTATTCCTTCAACAGCATTTCGAACAAGATATGGTTCGTACGAGTGTTTAGTAATGCTATTCGGTTTAACTAATGCCCCAGCTTTATTCGTAGATTTGATGAACCGGATGTTCTGAGAGCACTTGGATAGGTTCGTATTGGTGTTCATATATTACATTTTGGTATATTCTAAAGATGAAAGAGAGTGTGAGGTTCATCTTAGAATAGTGTTAGAGACATTAAGACAACATCAGCTGAAAACAAAGTTTTTGGAATGTTATTTTTGGATGAAAGAAGTAAAGTTTCTTGGCCATGTAGTCTTAGGAGAAAGGTTATCAGTTGATCCAGCTAAGATTGAAGCGGTTAATAGTTGGAAGAGACCCGAGACAGTGACCGAGATAAGAAGTTTTCTTGAATTAGCTGGATATTACAAGAGATTTATTAGGGATTTTTCACGGATAGCAGCACCCCTGATAAAACTAACCAGCAAGGACGTTAAGTTTGTTTGGTCCGACAGATGGGAGGAAGCATTCCTCAAGTTAAAGCATTTATTGACCGATGCGCCAATGTTAGTTGTGCCAGACGATAATCAAGGGTTAGTAGTGTATGCCGATGCATGCAGGACTGGATTAGGAGTTTTATTGATCTAGAAGGTTAAGGTAATTACCTATGGTTCTCGACAACTCAGATCGCATGAAGTAAGATATCCGACCCATGATTTAGAATTGGCAGCAGTGACCTTTGCATTGAAAGTGCGAAAACATTATCTTTTGGAAGAAATATTTGAGTTGTACATGGATCATAAGTCTTTAAGATATTTATTCTCTTAGAAGTAGTTGAATATGAGACAGTAGAGGTGACCGAAGTGTTTAGCAGCTTATGATTTTTGTATTAAGTACACACCAGGGAAAGGAAATAAAGTTGCAGATGCACTTAGCAGGAAAATTAGAATATAGTGTTAACTATGTTGGTAGAATGGACGGATTTAAAGGCATTGACTATGTGTAGTGTATAGTTAAGATCGACTGCTAACTCTAGTTAGAGTACCACCATGTTATCCTGTTTGGAAGTTCAACCGGTTTTGATCGAAAGGATTGCTTCCAAACAGAGAGATGAACCATTTTTGGCCAAGAAGATTAGAAGGCTAGAGATTTGAACTGAGATTGATGATCTGAAAGATTTTAGTCTTGACCAGTAGGGATGGTTAAGAAAGGAGGGATGACTGTGTGTTCTGAATGTTGGGAAATACATAATACTTCTAAATGAGAAATAGGCAGACTCTGCCATTTAAGAACTCAATCGATGTAGACTCCGTCATTTAAGAACTATTCCCAAGGTAGACTTCTAGCATCGTCATTCTTGGTCTATTGATCCTAGCTACAGAGACCTTTGAACCACTATCCATGGCCTTAAAATTTAGAATTTATAATTGCTATACTACTAACGTACATATCGCCAATAAAATTGCAACCATATAAGAGAAAATACACAAGTCACTTACTACCTTTAAAAGGACTAGGCGGACTTCTAACCATTTAATTCTAATATTCTAGGCAAGTACTACATCACTTAATACTTATCCCCAAGCGAACACTTTTCTGGTATTATCGATATTAAGGTCTTAGTAATGTGAGAGACTATACGCAAGCCACTTAATACCTCATAACAAGGACTAGGCAGGCCTCTGACCATTTAACACCTATTTATAGGTAGGCATTTGCCATTTAATACCTAACCCAAGGCGGACTCCTTACTGGTACTATCTAGCCGTCATTACTTGGAAATCTCTTTAGGCTACTTAGTACTTCTGTTATAAGAGAGTGGCGAATCCTAAATCGGTCACTTAGTACCTTAAACCCGAAGCAAACCCTGCCTGAGATATCCATCATCACACTTAATTATAAATATGGGATCTCATTAGGTCACTTCTTTCGGTAGGGAGACGGTTCCTTCAATAAGCACTGAATACCTCAACACCAAAGCGAACCTTTTTGGAGATATACTTATTTATTTAGGATCTCACTAGGTTACCTAATACTTCTTTTAGGAGAGAGGAAGACCCTATAGCCACTTAATACCTCAAACCAGAAGCGAGCCCTTATAGAGATATCCCTCATAGCTCCTAATTCCAAATTTGGACCATTTAATACTTTTTAATTGGGAAAGAGGCAGGCCTTCAAACAATCACTCAATATCTCTGACCTTAAAGCTGGTCCTATCTTTTACAAAGTCACGGGTCCTAGGATTAGTGATATCTCACATCAATAATAAGAGCACCCGATCGCCGGTAGCCTCAAAATGAATGATAGTCTTCCGTTGAGTAACTCTACTGACCTCGCATCACTAACCTACTAAGTCTAATTAACTATCTTAAGTATTTACTTTTATTATCTCAGGTTGACATTGGACTTAGCTTACTAATTCCCTTTTTATTTAAGACGAAAAGATTAACCTTAAATACTTATCTATCCATAATCCCATTTTAATGCTCATAAATGCCAATTTGTCCATAAAATCCTAACAGAAATTTCCTAAGACATTTATGTGTGGCTACTAATTCCAAATTAGTAATCTTTTTATATCTATTCCATTTTTATCAGTCCCCTTTTGTTCATTATCCCTATTAATTGTAACTCCCAAGTTCATTTTCATTAATTGCCTATTTATTGGAGTTATAGTCTTTAATTCCTACACTAACCAATTATAACCCCTAGTCTAGTCCTATCATTATTTCCCAATTATTTGCCATTAATTGGGGTTACAATCTTTATTTCCTATTAATTATTGGAAATTCCTAATTTATTACCCATTAATAGAAATTGCTACATTTCCTAACTTTACCTGTTCACTTCCCTAAATATAATAATAACTAATGAATGTTACGTATAAATAACGTATGAATAAACACTGTTATTCTTATCAACGCAATAAATACTTATAAATTACTTAACAAAACTACCTATTCGTAACGAAATATATTCTAGTCATAAATATGTAACTAGAATATACTTTCCATATTTAATTTGCTGGAGTTAAATTCCTTAAAAAGATTTTCCGCTATGATTTCCATTTGTTTAACACAAAAAGGAATGATTGACTCCATTTGAAATTATAAAAAAATGGATTATTTCATTTTAGTTAGAACAGGCTATGTAAACTACAGAGAATAAATCTGTACTTTATACATGTTAACCCGCCTTTTGGCATGGTCGCGGACAGACGGATTTAACTTAATCAACTGCATGTTCGTCAAGGCTAGAGTACGATGGATTCAGTCGACTGGATGGATGGGTGACGCAACGTGCTTGGGAGATGGAAATATGATTGGATAAAGGATGACCAATGGTTCGGCATGATGGAAGTTCGACACAAATAGTTCGTCTGGCATTCACTATTCACGTTCGAATAACATTCAAGAGTACTCGGCATGCATAGAGTGTTCGACATACATGAGTGGTTTGGCATTCCAGGAGCACTCGTCATTCAGTAGCGCTCGGCATCCAGGAGCGCTCGGCATTTAGAGGCGCTCGGCATTAGAGATCGTTCGGCATGATGGGCGCTCGGCATTAGAAACTGTTCGGCATCAAACATGGTGCAGCATGATGGAGGTTCGGCATTAAGTATCGTTCGGCATTGGATGGAGCGCTCGGCATAAATCTCGTTCGGCATTGGATGGAGCGCTCGGCATAAATCTCGTTCGGCATTGGATGGATCGTTCGGCATTAGGGAGCATTCGGCATTGGATGGGTCGTTCGGCATACCTCACCTCGCTCGACATTGCACCTCACACCTCCGTACCTCGGTACCTCGCACCTCCCAACGTTCGGCATACCGACTGCTCAGGATTGGTCGGCATAATGAAGTAGGGTTCGGCTATGACCTTGATGGACCCAAACTACTCAGGAGGCCCAACAACCTGGTTTTGCCTATAAATACAGCATGTGGGTCTCCAGATGGGGTATCTTCTTTCTGCTCTCTTACTTTCTCTTTTCTAAGGCTAAGGCAACTCTGCCATTTTGCAACTGTAATCAATTATTACAGCAATAAAAAACAAACTTCTAAGTGGACGTAGGCCGGAGTTAGCCGAACCACTATAAAATCTGTTGTTCTTTACTGCTTTCATTTTAGTTATAACTGTTCTTCACATTATTACTCTCTACATATACTCTATCTCTGAGCTGTGACTGGTATTTGGTGCTTTCATCTGGATTTGGGTGTAGTGACTAATTTTGGCGCTAACACTTTGGTGCTTTCACTGAGAACTGAACTCAGGAATTCTGAAGCTAGGAACTTGGATTTTAAGAAGCAATGGTTAGACCATCAGCGAGGAAGCAAGTGACAGAAAGGAGCAATCAGGAGGGAAGTCAAGAGGCTTCCACTGGAAATGAAGCAGGTTGAGCATCCATCTACATCACTAGAGAGGAGATGGAAGCGATGATGAAACGACAAGAGGAGATGATGTAGGCTCTTCTTAGGCAATTTGGACAATCGGGAACTGCAGGTGCTGAAGGTCTTAGAGTTGGACCAGAGGAACTCAACTAGCAGGTTGATGGAGCGACACAACAGGGGGCAGCCCTTAATCGGCAGACGACTATCAACCTGGATGGATTCGGACATGGGGGCACACCACCCGGAGACAATGGACCAGTTCATGGAGGAACTCCAGTTAACACCATACAACAAGAAGCTGGCAGAAACGCAAGAGCACGTGATGTGGAATACGTCCCAGAATTCCCTCGGGGACTCGGGGGGGCAACCCTTGACGGACAATGCTGGATTGGCTGAGATCATCAGGAGAACTATGCGCGGAGGTTTGACCAAAAGAGATCTGGAAGGAGTAAACAGGAGTCCGTTTACTCGTGAAGTCAGGATAGCTCGGAATCCACCAGAGTTTAAGCTACCTAACGTGGAGGTATACAATGGCAAGGCTGATCCAACTAATCACTTGATGAGATACACAAGACACATGGAAGTGTTGGGGGCATCGGAGGAAGTTATGGCCCGATGTTTCCCTTTGTACTTAACGGATATAGCTGCTATGTGGTTCAGACAGCTAGAAGAAGGATCTATCGGGACATGGACAGAATTGGTGGATAGGTTTTTGAAGCAATTTCGGGTTCATATCAAGAGGCTGAAGAATGTAATGACGCTGACATCAGTAAAGCAAAGGACGGAGGAATCACTCAGGGCTTTCTTAACTCGGTTTAATGCGGAGGTTGCTTCGGTGGATCGACCGGATCCATCGATGGTCCTAATGGCAGCGGTGTCAGGGGTCAGAGAGAAATCAGATTTCAAGGTATCTCTAATAAGAGACCCACCAATGGATCTCGGGGAATTCTTTCACGAAGCTGAGAGATTCCTTCGGCAGGAAGATGCATGCTCAGATATGAAATTAAAGGAGGTGAACGCGGCTGATGATGGAGGGCCATCTAGCGGAGGCTTGGATAAAGATAAAGATAAAGGAAAACGGAAGCTGGATGATGATTCAGGAAAAGCTAGGAAGCGGTGGAGAGAGACAAAATTCTCCACTTACACGGGATTAAACGAGACATTGGAACGGATATTCATGGAGACTCGAAATCGCCTTCCCTACCGAAGGCTAGCTAGGAGAGAACCTTCGGAACGTGAAAGGGCAGTAGGAAGGCACTGTCTTTTTCACGACTTGGACGGGCATGATACCAACAGCTGCAGGCATCTGAAGGACATAATTGATGAGCATGTAAGGAATGGACAGTTGCGACAATATGTTGGAGCTCGGAATGCAGCGGTGGAACAGGAGTGACCACCGTCCACCTCAAACAACGATGGCACGAGGCCTAGGAATGATGGTCGATTGGTTATCAATTGACAGGGGTAATATGAAATAAGTAGCAAACTTTGAGCAAATGGCCGAGTCACTTACACATGTACGGGGATGGAGATAGCCCCTAGGCATGCTCTGAGATGATGACAAGCCGCGACGCTCTAGTTTGTGAAATCTGCCTTTTCTTTTTCGGTTTGGACATTTGCTTTTTCTTGGTTTGGTTTGAACTCCTGGTTTTGTTTGTCTTTTGGTTTTTTCTTTTGGTTTGGACTTTTATTTGGATGATTGATTTCTGGTTTGGATATTGGTTTGGATTTTTGATATGGATTTTTTGTTTCCTGATTTGATTTGTATTTCGGATTGTCTTTTGATTGGATTTTTATCTGGCTTTTGGTAAATGATCGTCAGGTATGGATCATACCTGGCAAGGGGTAAGTCGCTTTGTCCAAGCATGGCAAATCAACTTATTCAGGTCGTCGAGTATGGACTATGCTTGGCAATGGTCCGGAGAGACCAGGACTCGGCCTAGGACTTAGGCCACCATATTATCGGTTACTATTGCAGGTCGTCGAGTATGGACTATGCTCGGCAGGGGTCTGGAGTGACCAGGATTCGGCTTAGGACTTAAGCCACGGCATTATTCGACGTTCGGGGACACTGAACCATGATCACCATGGATTTACGTAACATAGGTCGTCAAGTGTGGATTGTGCCTGACAAGAACCCGGAGAGGTTACGGATATGAATATCGGCTATGGATGGCAGAGGATTCGGATATTGACCCGGAGAGGTCCTAAAGTCGGTTATTGGTTATTGGATATGGATGAAACATGGACTTTGGATATCGGATTTGAGGCTATTCAAAACACACCGTCCAATAGCAAGGCATGTTTTGGGGGGCAAGTGTTACCCGCCTTTTGGCAAGGTCGCGGACAGACGGGTTTAACTTAATGAACTGCATGTTCGTCGAGGCTAGAGTACGATGGATTCAGTCGACTGGATGGATGGGTGACGCAACGTGCTTAGGAGATGGAAATATGATTGGATAAAGGATGACCAATGGTTCGGCATGATGGAAGTTCGACACAAATAGTTCGTCTGGCATTCACTATTCACGTTCGAATAGCATTCAAGAGTACTTGGCATGCATAGAGCGTTCGACATACATGAGTGGTTCGGCATTCCAGGAGCACTCGTCATTCAGTAGCGCTCGGCATCCAGGAGGGCTCGGCATTTAGAGGCGCTCGGCATTAGAGATCGTTCGGCATGATGGGCGCTCGGCATTAGAAACTGTTCGGCATAAAATATGGTTCGGCATGATGGAGGTTCGGCATTAAGTATCGTTCGGCATTGGATGGAGTGCTCGGCATAAATCTCGTTCGGCATTGGATGGAGCGCTCGGCATAAATCCCGTTCGGCATTGGATGGATCGTTCGGCATTAGGGAGCGTTCGGCATTGGATGGGTCGTTCGGCATACCTCACCTCGCTCGACATTGCACCTTGCACCTCCGTACCTTGGTACCTCGCACCTCCCAACGTTCGGCACACCGACTGCTCAGGATCGGTCGGCATAATGAAGTAGGGTTCGGCTATGACCTTGATGGGCCCAAACTACCCAGGAGGCCCAACAACCTGGTTTTGCCTATAAATACAGCATGTGGGTCTTCAGATGGGGGATTTTCTTTCTGCTCTCTTACTTTCTCTTTTCTAAGGCTAAGGCAACTCTGCCATTTTGCAACTATAATCGATTATTAGAGCAATAAAAAACAAACTTCTAAGTGGACGTAGGCCGGAGTTAGCCGAACCACTATAAAATCTGTTGTTCTTTACTGCTTTCATTTTAGTTTTAACTGTTCTTCACATTATTACTCTCTACATATACTCTATCTCTGAGCTGTGACTGGTATTTGGTGCTTTCATCTAGATTTGGGTGTAGTGACCAATTTTGGCGCTAATAATACATCTCTTTCCTTTTTGTTTTATCCCTTGTTAAATCAAGCGTCGCCTTTCTGAATCAAAAGTGGAAAAAAGTAAACAAATTTATAAAAATCAAACAGATGTTCTTCCCACAAATTAAACTATGAAAAATCTAAAATTTAGCACAAATTTGGGCAATAATCCAAAAATCCAATTTTACACCCAAGTACAGATTTGGAATAAAATATACATCATTCAAATTCTAAAATCTTTAGGATTGATTTCCAAATCTAGGTGTAAACATATTTCAAATTAGATCTAAAACAAGAATATGCAGCCAATAGTTCTCTACCCTAATTTAGGCCTATTATTCATAGATAAAATTGATTTAGGCATAAAAATCAAAAGCATGCCAACAGAATAGATTTAAAATCATAAACAATATATAAAATTTCCCATTCACCTTTTGAAAGCGATCCAAATCTCCAAATCTGAAGTAGAACCTTAAATTCATCTCCAAATCCTTTTTAATCCAAGAAATCTGTATAAAAGGGTATATACATACATTAGAATTACAGAACTAAGAAGAGATTTGGGGTTTGGAGAGAAAATATATACAAATATATAAATTACCTCAAATACGTGTATAGTTGATTCTCTTCTCCTTTTTATTAGATTTCTATTCTTCCCCAATTTGTATGAATATAGGTATGCATATCTTTTTTTTATAATTTAGAAAGAAAGTGGAGAAGAAGAAATGAATAACTTCACTACTTTCTTTAGAAAAATAGGAGAAGAGAAGGGAGGGTAGGGCCTGATTTTATAGGCACAAGAATCAACCTCAACTGTCAAATTGAAATATATTAAATCCGGACCATTGAGTCTAGGCCAACACTAGTCGCCACACAGGGAGCAATCGACTGACCCTACCTAGGCCTCGGCCGCCCCTGGTCAACTGATCTATATGCGGGTCGACCTGTGGGCCCTAGATAATTAATATATAATGGTTAATTTATTCTATTCGAATTATTTCTATTCCGAATTTGTTTTTCATCCGTAACTTCTTCGTTTGGACTCCGACCAAAAAACTCCAAATATGAAAGTTGCTCAGAATTTTGCTACAAATGCAATGGTATAAGTTTCGTGGTCCAATTCCATCGTTTGCACAAATTTCATTTTTGGAGCCTAATTAACTAACTAGCTAATTAAATAACTAACGCTAATTTACGGGGTGTTACACTTCCACCTTCAAAAATCCCTAACTCCTAATCTATCCACTTTTAGCTAAACCATCCTACATGAAAAGTATTTGTTTAGACCTCTAGTATTTTTAAAAAATGGTAGCTCAAAGTTTCATCGAGCATAGAGGCTATATTTATCGAAAATAGTGAGTGGTCAAAGATGACAGTTTTTCGAAGATCACGAATTTGACATCAGAGGGTATTATTGCATTCGCAGTGGCGAACTGTGATATTTGGAGGAGTATGCATGGTCTTCAGTGACCTAATGTGGTTGTTATGTTTTTCCACAACATCTTGGTTGAAAGGGGCTTCTGTTGGTGTCTAGGAGATGTTTGGGTGTTGGCGGAGGTGATTGAGGTGATGGCAGGGGGTCCGTTGGTCTGTGGTAGCCGATCAAGGTGAAGTTAGGGTTTAAAGATAGTTTTTTCTAGTCTGACTTTGGTTCAGGAGTAATGGCAGTGTGAGGTGACGAGCTGGCTGAGGTAATGGCTGAAGGTGCAACGATGGAGGGCGTGTTGATCGACAGCGAAGTGTGTGGCTGAAGGTAGTCAGAGCGGTCACAATGGGAGGATGATAGAGGATGAATCAGATTTTGGAATGCATTTTATATGTGAATTTTGAACTTTGTGTAACGGCCTGCTTTTTCAATCCTCAAAAGTCAAAACTAATACATTAACATTATTCACATGCCGAACAGCCAAGTGTTGGAAAGACAGATTGTTGGGATGAAAGAAATAAAAGAAAGAACATAACCTAACAATGTAATGGGTAATATATAATATTTAAATTATCTTTACAAAGGAAAAACTTTAACACTTAAAACAACATCATAGTGTAACCTATCATCTACCCTTGACAGTAATAATAGTATGTCCTTACAAATGCTGATAAATACAAACAAGCAATGCAGTGGAAATAAAAATGCAAAAATACATCTTAGAGGCATCCATCTTGTCTCCTAAAGCTCCAAAGCATCCAAAAATATCTTTGGAAAAATACTCGGGTCTTACCTGAGCATTATAAGAAAATAACATGCGGATCAATCTAGTAAACTAGCGTGAGAAACTCAAATCAAATGGATCGTTATATCTTATAAAACCTTTCAAAATAAATGGTATCTCGTAAGACCATGCCACACATAAATACAAATGAGTTTACCTTATGATAACCAAAACATTTTTGTAGAAAATCCAATGGTATTATAATAATGTCTAGGGTTTAAAATAAATATTGAATCATAACCGAAATTGTTATATTAATTAAATTCCAACATAATAAGTATACAAATAAGTCTGAAGGCACTTATTAGAAAATGGATTTCCATATAATGACAAGGCTACTGTGGTATCGCCTACCACAGTACACCTCTAGAAAATGTACCGAGGTCGAAAACCATTCGACCCTAGCGAATTAGGACCAGCCTAACCCTTGCTGGATAGTACTAAATATATCACCACCCTGGTTGCATTACAACCTTTTCCCAAGAGCTCTCATGCACAATCAAATCCATATATATATATATATATATATATATATATCTAGAAGGGTTATGACATACCCTAATGGTAACGAACCACGTAGCCAAGGAGCATATCCCATGTTTTAGTCATTACCATTTGTTGAGGCTAGAGCCTACATTTTACCTTTTTAGTAAATCCCACTGAGAATGCTAACATTGCACTCCAGGCGATAATGCAATGCTAGCATTCATCCATAATAGTTGTCTAGGATATGAATCAACTGAAATACTGCTTTTACTATCCCCTTTTTAAAATCACCCTTCGGATTAGTACTATGTAGTCCTTGCACTTCAAAGAGCTCCAACTTTAATTCCATCATCTTCAAGATGCTTCCAATTCAAACGCTTGGGTTGGTTCGAAGTGGTTTTCAAATAATTCACACTTATCCGATCCCGATCTCTTCAAACCAACACTAATAGTTTTCTGGTAAACTTAACTCCAGTTCTTTCGAAAATAAACAGACAATACATAAGAGTGGGGATCACCACCTAACTGCTTAAGTGGATGGATTTTCTTATCATTTGTCCTAGGAGAACATAATGAGTTTATATGTACAATATAGCATCATCAAAGATAACTATACTATATAATTCTCGTGTTTCTTCTAGATATTTCCAGAGTTAAAAATTGGTCAAGATTTGATAGTCGGTTATTTAACTATCAAATAAACAAATAGTCAAACATAGCTTTAATTCCACATGGAATCCACTAAGCCTCTTAGATAATCTTCATTTATTTAATTAATTTTAATGACTTTCAAAGATACTCATATACTCATCTCACCGGTATAAGTATATTCACAACCCATTTTACTTCCTATACATGAAAGGTTTTACCATAATAATATTAACAAAACATTTAAGAAATATTTCTTATTTCAAATCATATTAAATGGATCAAAAACAATGTCATTCGAAACATTGTTTACTATAAACCCAAACCACTTATTTTTAGATATTAAGTATAGAAAAAGGCTTCCACACAACCATAATTAAGAAAGATTATTTGTTAAATTCATAAACATGATTTTTCATAAGTGATCCTATCCACATAAATCAAAGGTTTTATAAACCCAAATTTCTTTTCCAAAAATTTCAAAATCTCTTTCCAATTTATAATTTTAATAAACTTTTATTTAAAAATAATTCTCTTTACAAAAAATTATTACCTTAAAAACTTTTTATTTAATAAATTAATTACCTTTAAAACCTCCCTAATAAATAATTTATTAAGTTTAAAACATCATTAGTTGTTTGTACCAAAATTGGGCACAACAATTTTTGGATGTGTTTGAAGAGATAAAATGAAGAAAGTAAATGTAAAATGAGGCAGATCTTACAAACACACCAATTAACAGATAAGAAAATGTACTAAACACACGAATTTAGAGTGGTTCGACGTATAGCCTACGTCCACTATGGAATGGTTGATGTTTATTGATTATGACTCGCTGGTTACAAAAGATTTACAACAGTACAATCGAAGTACAATAGCAATTTTGGCAGAGTATCAGCGTAAAGAGCTAAAAAGTCCCTTTTCTATAGGTCCAGGATCACTATTTATAGGCGTAGGCAACAAATATCTCGCCCAGATATCGGAAGACTTCTTCTCTCACGTGGGTGGGCCCACGGGATCGAGTTCAGGTGATTTCGACTCGATTTAGGAGTGATACAAATTGAGTTCATATCGATCAATAATTAGTCCTTTCAGGCTGCGATCGATCAGGTACATTCTTGAGGTAGTACACAAGCTCCTGTGAAAATTTTGTAGCATTTGGACTTGTAGATCTTGAGATATGATCGATGCAAGTTTGAATTTGTATGACATTGTTGTCTTCGTATCGATACTATTTCGTATTGGTCATGCGTGGCTCTGTTCGTATCGATGCTTACATGCTACTTGGTATGGATGGTTGGAGGCCGCCTTCGTATCGATGCTTCATATTGCCTTCTTCGTATCGATCAGCAGTTGTTGCTCTTCGTATCGATGGTGGGAGATTGATACGAGATGGATGGAGGGAGATCGATACGAAATGGACATTTTTTGATGGATACGAAGTGTTGTTAACATGATGGACACAAAGTAGCTTCATTTTGATGGATATGAAGGAAGTTAGCAAGCGATGGATACGAACTGAATCTCTCCTGGGGAATGGATACGAAATTGGAGGGATACGAATGGAGTTGGTTTTCTCCACCTTGATCGATCAATATCTTGAGCATACGAACTCCGATTGACTTGAAATTTGGAACGTTGGTTTTCATAGCTTTGCTTGTCATGTCATATCAATTGTAGCTTGATCCGGACTCATGCAAAATTTACCAGTATCCATAGTGAACCTATGTATAACCGATCTCCAGGACGAACTGTCCTTGGTTTCTAGTCAAGTTCTTGGTGTCACTGCCTTGCCAAAAGGCGGGATAACATTTTCCCTCCAAAGTACATCTTGTGTGAATATGACATGCTTTGAAAAGCTGCATCCTTCATTTTGAAAAGTTTTATCCGATTCGTTGAGTAGTTGCTTTCTTTTCGTCAAAAGATGTAACCTTTGATTGATCTTCAGTGATGTAGATGTCGAACTGTTAATTGTAAATGATCATGTAGTGTTTTGTTGTAACTGAGTGTTGAGCGCTAGTGATTTGTTGTTCGTCGTTCTGGTTGTCACTAGGTAAGCATTCAGTTCCTGTTAACTTCGAAAATTGAATGCTAGTTTGGCATACATGCGCATATGTTAACCTGACTCCTGTTCATGTTTGCACATTTGTGGGTCGTTATCAAGTTCTTTTGATTGAGTTTTATATCCATCCTCTCCTAGATCGATGTGACATTCGAGTTGCAACAACGGTCGATGGTTGTTTTTGATCTAATTCTTTGTATCGATCCTCTCCTGGATCGATCTTGGATGCATTAAGATAGACTTCGTATCGATGGTTATCGATACGAGATGGGCTTACATAAGGCATGCTTCGTATCAATATATACGAAATTTACAAGTGTTAACTTATGGTACAGCTTTGCAAAGGATATGCCATTTCTCATTCCTCTATTCAAGAAGAATTCCTCGCTATAGATAGTCTTTGATAGGAGTCATCCATGACCCCTTTTTTAGCTCCGTCTCTAAGATCTAGTTGATCGTTATCTGTCAATGCCTGGAATAATAAGTATTTCAACTGGGACAAAGTTTATTTGTCGCGCATCACCAGAACTGGCTAGCTTGGCCAGTGATTCGCCCTTTTCGTTTTGTTCTCTGAGGATTTGTGTAGTAGTGTAATACTCGAAGTCGGCTAGTAGCTCTAGGATCCAGCTGAGATAAGGAGCAAGACATTGCCCCCTAGTCAGATAGTCTTCCCTTACTTGGCATACCACTAACCAGAAATTGCATAAGATATGTAAAGTTTCCACTCCTAGTCTTCTTGCAAGTTTGAGCGTGGCGGCCAACGCTTTATACTTAGCTTCGTTATTTGTTGTAGGGAAGTTGAGTTTCAGGGCGTAGCAGATCGATCGTTCCTCAGGAGTCATTAACGCAACTTCGACGTTAAAAAACCGATTATCGGAAGTTCCATCTATGTATGTTCTCCATCGATTGGACGGTTCTCCACTATTCTTCGGATAATCATCTGATGTAGTGAATTCAGATATGAAGTATGCCAATGTTTGACCATGGATAGATCTCTGAGCGAGATAAGTGATATCAAATTGGCTTAGCTCGATATTCCATTTGAGTAACCTTCCGGACATCTAAGGTTGCCATAGGACCTAGCGTAACGACTGGTCAATAAAGAGGTTAACGGGGTGAGCTTGTCAATAGCTAGTTTTCATTATATACTGGTCTTTGGATTCGTTTCTCTTCACATAGCAATGCGATTCTTATGGCGTGTGTTGATACGGCCCAATTAATGTATAAATCTTCACGACCCAAAGGCTTAGGTAAAATGGGAGGTCTCTTTAAGTGATCTATCAGAGCTGGAATTGCATCAATGTAGTTGTTAGTTCAATCAAAAGTTCTCTTCCCTCTCTTGGTCAGGTGGAAGAAGAGAATACACTTGTAGACGGCCCTAGAGTTGAATCAGCTTAGGACGGTAATCTTCCGACTTAGGCTCTGTACCTACTTGGTTTCCTCGGTACATGAATGACTCTAGTTGTTGGAATTTTCTGGAAATTAGCCTCAATTCCACAGGAATTAATGATGAAACCCAAGAATTTTTCTAATGCAACACCGAAAGAGCATTTCAAAGGATCGAGTTTCGTTCTACATTCTTTGGAGAGCACTGAATATCTCTGCCAAGTCATCGATGTGGTCGTTTGATAGTGGAGATCTCACGAGCATACTAACCGAATATAATTTCATCGATCGGTTTATCTGATTTTGAACGATCTGTTAACCTTCCTTTGGTAAGTAGCACCAGTGTTGTTAAGTTTGAATCCGAGAATTGCAACATAGCACTATAGGCCCAGTTCAATAACAAAACTATTATATTCCTGGTCTAGGACATGCTTCAGTATCTAATTGAGTTTGCGTCCATGGAAGTGAGTAATCCATGTCCGATGGTCAAGTCCATTAGTTGGTTGATCCTTGGAAGTGGAAAGTTGTGCTTTGTCATGCCCCGTGCAAATCTGAGTAATTGACATATGTCCGCCACTCTCTTTTCGTTTTTCTTATAAGTAAAGGATTGGATACTCATTTTTGGGTAGAGGAACCCATCGGTTTTGAGTAGATTCGCCTGCTCTTTAAGTGCAGCAGATCTCTCTGGATCCACCTGGCTTCATTTTTATTCATCATGACATGCTTCGGGTCGACATTTAATGCAGGGTTCTCAATGGTTGGTGAGAGTCCATATATATATATATATGAGATTGAGTCCAAGCGAACACCTCAAGATTCACCTGAAGTAAAACAGTTAACTCTTTTATCATCATTGCCCTAAGTTGTGATCTGATCTTTAGTACTCATGATGGATTGTAGGCACTTCACGTGCTTATTTGCAATGGTTAATGATTAGCCTTATAGGCATGTTGAATCAAAGGCTTAGTAGAGTTTAGCCTTGTATCGCGTGCTGCTGCATAGTTGGCTCCAGCTATGAGTTTGAATCTACTTGAGTTTCTGAGTGATGCGCTTTCCATTCAATGTACTCACGATCCATTGCTCGTTGTAAGGGTCGGAATGATGATCAGTTGCCCATAAGTCCAGTGATTGATCCGACGATTCTATCTCTAGGTATCCTTTCAGCCACAACCTAGAGTTGTTACGAATATCAGGCACGGGTCATAGGTTCAAGTTGTCACAGTCAACTCTCGGATAATCACTCTTTTGCCTCGAGTCTCGGGTTGGCGGATGCATTACGCGGACGGTCAAGTCTCGTCCCAGCTATGTTTATACTGTAGTTCAAGCTTTAAGAACCAGAGTTGTTTGATGAATGGTTGAATCACATTCATCTTATCTTCTTGCTCATGCCCCCAAGTCTGGGGAATATCTCGATAAGTGGCAAGGTAGATATTGTCCGCTTCAATTTCGTATTCTATCCCGTTGACCCATGGGATCGGGTTAGCCGATGGAGTCGTGCCTATCTTGCAATATATTCTAGTTCTTTTCTCTAGGCAGAATACTTCTTTGCTTCACCAACATCCGAACATGAGCTAAGTTCTGGAAGGTCAATCACATTCACTTTGCTGCTTATGTTTCCATACTCTGGGCAAAAACTAAAGAGTGAATCGTCTAGTCAGATCCAATGCAAGATTGATGCTTCCCTTGTCGAATCTAGGGTAAGAATCGGTGCGCGGACATTTAGGTTACACTTGTTGTGAATTGCTCGTTTAGTCGGATCGTGGTAAGAGTCAAAGAATGAATGGTCGCATTGCATTCTTTTGGATTTAGGCAATCAACCACGTCCATTTCGATTTATGTTCTCCCGTTAGATCTGGGGATAAAGTCAGCTCAAATGCAGTCATGTCATGCTAATCTGATCTCATGCTCTTCCCGACGGATCGAAGGAAGGCGACGAAGGATGCATGGTCAAGTCATAGTTATTCGTGGTTTATTCTTCTATCCATGCTCTATTGGTCAAAGATGGACGTTCGGGTCACATCGATTTGTAGTCTAAGAAGATCAATATTGATCGTCGATTCAATGGCATGATGTAGAGTGCTCGGACCTCATTTCCTGTCGATCCACTGGTATGATATGAAAGGTGTAGATCGATATTGCCTGTCGATCCGACGGTACGGTATAATTGGTTGCCCGTAACTTTGGGCGTTATTCTAATTGGTTAGCATTAAGGCCTCCTTGTAGTCGTTGCCTTAAGTTGTAAAGGACGCTAAGCTGGAGATGTAGCGAGTCACCTTTCTCTTCTTTCAGTGATTTTTGCCTCTGCCCCCAGTCTTGGGTTAGCAAAGTGAGTTTGTGGATGGTTTAATTGCATCTGTAGTGAGTTTATACTCCTCCTGTCGAGTTTAGGTCAGAGTTGGCGAATGAATGGTCAAATCACATTCATTCGTCTGTCTATGTTTATAGTTGCACTCTGAGGATCAGAGTCAACTGAAGGGCCATTCATCACACCTATTTGATGTTTATACCCCCGTCCACACTCTGGGGACTAAGATTATTTTTGTAGAAAATGGTTGGACCGCATTTTCCTCAGTCAATTCCTCTGCTCCCAATCAAGGGAAAAAGTCGAAGTGTGGTCGGTCACATTACAACAACTTCAATTTGATGCTTCTCCCACTGAATTGTAGGAAGGAAATGATTGGCGGATGGTTGGGTCACATCCGTCCATGTTGCACGCACAACCCGTTGGATTATAGGCAAGAATTAGCGAATGAACGGTCGTGTCACGTACATTTGCGGTAGGATGGGTAGTCACATCCATTTAGAGTAGGACGTTCAGCTAGGTTCGTTTTGCGATTCTGCGTCTCCCTGTCGAATCAAGGAAGAAATTTGGTCTTGTAGGGTTGGAGTGCATCCCTATAAAATTATGTTATAGGTCCCGTGCCGGGGACAAGAGCTAATGAATGGACGGTCGTGTCGTGCCCTCTTAGTACTAGATGGTCGGATCACATCTGATTTTTTGTGATAAGTGTGCCCCCCAGGTCAGGGGAAGAGTTGGAAAGTAGACGGTCGAACCACATCTGGTTTTTGTACTATACAACTTGCTGAGGAATCAAAATTGATAGATGGACAGTCGAATCGTATCCCTTCTGGTATTTATATTCCAATCCATGCTTTGAGGACTGGAGTTGGTTGATGGGTGGTCAGTCACACCCATTTGGTGTTTATATTTCAGCCCGCACTCTCGGGACCAGAGTTAGTTAATGGGTATACTCCAGTTTGCACCTTGGGAATCTGGAGTTAATTGATGTTTATACTCCTGTTCGCACTCTGAGAATCTGGAGTTAGTTGATGATTCTACTCTAGTTTGCACTTTGGGATTCTAGAGTTAGTTGATGGGTGGTTAGTCACACCCATTTGGCATTTGTGCTCCAGTCCGCGTTCTCGGGACTAGAGCGAGTCGGTGTTTTATACTCTAGTTCGCACTCTGGGAATCTGGAGTCAGTTGATGGGTGGTCAGTCACACCCAATTGGTATTTATACTCTAGTTCGTGCTCTCGGGGCCAGAGTTAGTTAATGTTTATACTCCAGTTCAGGCTCTAGGAATCTGGAGTTGGCCGACAGATGGTCAGTCACATCTGTTTAGGCTTTAGGATTTCGTTCACACTCTGGGAACAAGAAGTTGATCAAGTACGTGGACAGTCGTATCACATCCACCCTGAGTAGGCAAGCGAAGTCGTTAGATGGACGGATCCACCCTCCTCGAGCTTGTAAATATGAAGGACGAGGTCGTTAGATAAACAAATCCATCCTCCTCGGGTTTAGGTTGAACATGGGTGAAGTCGTTAGGTGGACGGAACCACCCTCCTCAAGCCCATGTCCATATATTTATGCTCCAGCTTGCACTCTGGGAGCCGGAGTTAGAGGATTGTCGTGTATCAATCCCTTTTGGCTTCAGTGTGATAGCTTGTCCTTGAGCTCGAGGTATCACTTAGTGAGTGATCGATGGGATCCCGATTAATTTCCACTTATCTACCCTCAACGAAGGATGAGATTTGGTTTATGGACGGTTGGATCGCGTCCATGTTCATTTGGATTCTACTTCTGCCAAGCATAAGGAGTAAGATTAGTGTTCTAGCAAGCTTTGTGCTCGAGCAGAGGAGAGGATGTTCGAACTACATCCACTTTGAGTTGTGTATTTTCCCTTAAGTTAGGTGCAAGAATTGGAGAGCAGACGGTCGAGTCACGTCCACTTTATACTTGCGTTTTTCTGATCGAGCTGAGGAAGAGAGTTGAAATGATGGCTCATGATGGTTAGCGAGTAGGCAGTCAGTTGTTGATGACTATAAATTGAGGGTTGGCCCTTGATGAAGTTGGTTTAAGGCATGATTGTTTTGCCGAATCATAGACGCAAACTGGAGAGTGAATGGTCAAATCATATCCACTTTAAACATGTGTTTTCAAATAACCCCAAGTGTCTATGTAGGATTGGATGCATGGACGGTCATGTCACGTCCACCCTTAGTGTGATTTCGATTTTACTGGGCATCAGAAGAAGCATAAGTATTTTGGCGAGCTTCAAGTACGAGATAGAGAGTGCATTGTTGGGATATAACTCCAAGTCTTTCTCAGATCTCCTAATTAATAGGCGGATGAGTGGATGGTCGGTTGAATCCACTTTGTACTGGAGTCCTGACCTTGTCGGTCTCTTCCTCTTTGATACCCTTCCCCCAAGTCAGGGGCATATAGTAGCCGATTAGTGGTTGAATCATGCTCATCATAATGATACCTCAATGACTTGATCATAGCCCGTGGAAGTTGTTTGGCACCAAACCTTGAGTACTCGGTTACTTGCACCATTTGCAAGTAGTTTAATTCAAGTCGGCCATACTTCACAACATAAATGAAATTGAAATAGAAATAATTCAAAAGAGATCAGATCAAATCTCATTGATAAGTGAAGCAGCGTCGTATGCTCGCTATTGCACTTCGGTCCTGCTCTTCTTAGTTGGAAATCTAACGCAAGTGGTTTAGTTTAATCAAAGTTCTTGATCGATAAGGGTCAGGGGTTCCCTGCCTATCGTTTTATGCGGCTTGCACGTATTGTCGAAGCTTTCCTTTTCGGAGCAGCCTTATGGCGCTGGCATTCAAGGTAGCCATCTAAGGAAGAGGAGCTTACCGATTTAGAGTATGGAGTAGGTTTCCTCCTTATCTTGCTACATTGATTCTTCATCTGGTTCATCAACTCAATATTGGATACGATATGTTGGTGTAGTTGTTAGCGGCTATCTGCTAGTTCTCTTATCAAATTCTGAAAATAAGCTTTTGTGTAAATTCATTTATTAGTGTTGGCAGTAACTGGTTGTGGCTTTTGATCAATTCATTGGCTTCCAGCTTCTTTATTCCCTTCAGCAATTCGAGAAGTAGAACTGGTATGTCTAACCACGGTTGACAGTTTTCTTTGAGGAATAGGGGAAGACATCTGCATTTGATGGCATTCATCACTCTCGGTGGAATCCATGCGCCATTCTCACTTCATAAGGTAGTGTCCGGCGTTGTATTTCCATAATACACCGACATGGTCAGCATGTTGAATTTTCACTGGAAATTTTGTATGTAGAACAGTTTTAATGAATGGGTCTCAACTGGGAACCATACTCCAATTGTCGTTGTCAGATCCATTTTGTGGCTACGGGGTCTTGTAATACCGTGAATGATATATGCATAATCGTCCAACGTTTTAGTGGTTGGGAACGCCGATTCGATGGCGAGTTGGTTAAAATGGGCTCATGGATTGGTGATTGTCCCAAACTTTTATCCAAGCAGGATTCCCATATAGGGTATTAAGAAAGTTTTCTTGAGGTTGTATGCCATGCTTCTAGTCATATGAACACGGTATGATTAAGATGCGGGCATTTGAAGGTGGTTCAGTGGTGACCAGCTATGCTTTGAGTTGGCAGAGTAGACAGTGTAGGGCAATCGTCATATTAGCCATCGTACCATAGTTGTCAATTCAGAAGTTTAAAAGCTGGTCAATTGAGGGAAGTTGCATTCAACCTTAGAAGCATGATATATTAACCAACTCTAGTTCTTGGCATATTAGCTAGGTTCTCCAGCCTCTGGGAGCACCAGTTGAGTAGTATTTCTTTACCCTTTCCTTGATTGCAATTCAGCATTTGCTGCTGTAATCCCTTATGTCCCGTTCAGTCATGGACCGATCAGGAGCGTGGATGGAATGTTCCATCATTAAGTTGAGCTTTGAATTCACTATGCGGGTGCTCTGTGCTGCGGCTAGCCTCTTTTTCGAAAATTTGGGCCATACCCGATTTTTTTTGGAATTTCGTATCGTATCTCAGCAATGTATGAACGATACAAATGTTGGTGAAATTGATTGATCTGAAAAGTGGACGCTTGGATCGATACGAAAGGCACACATCTATATCAATACGAAGTGGTATTTGAGGATCAATACGAAATGCACACGGCTTGATCGATACGAAGTGGTATCTGAGGATCGATACGAAATGCACACGGCTTGATCGATATGAAGTGGTATCTGAGGATCGATACAAAATGCACACGGCATGATCGATACGAATTGGTATCTAAGGATCGATACGAAATGGATGCAGTTGGATCGATACAAGGATATGGATACGAAAATCATGATATTTGCTGGATACGAAAATATGGATACGAAAATCATCATATTTTATGGATACAAAAATATAGATACGAAAATCATCATATTTTCTTGGATACAAAAATATGGATATGAAAATCATCATATTTTCTGTATACGAAAATATGGATACGAAAATCATCATATTTTCATGTATACGAAAATATGGATACGAAAATCATCATATTTTCATGGATACTAAAATATGGATACGAAAATCATGATGAATGTAGTTCCTCTTAGATCTGGAGCAATCTGAATAGAATAGAAGGAACCACCGGACGGCAGGTCTAGATCTCCTCCTTAGGATTTTGCAATCCAACGATGGTAGTAGGTCCACAAAGCAGGAGAAAAGCAGGGTTTTCTCAATGAAAGCACCAAAGTGTTTGTACCAAAATTGGTAACAACACTCTACGGATGTGTTTGAAGAGATAAAATGAAGAAAGTAAATGTAAAATGAGGAAGATCTAATAAACACACCAATTATCTTATAAGAAAAAGTATTGAAACACACGAATTTAGAATGGTTCGGCGTATGGCCTACGTCCACTGTGGAATGATTGATGTTTATTGATTATAACTCGTTGGTTACAAAAGATTTACAACAGCACAATCGAAGTACAATAGCAATTTTGGCAGAGTATCGGTGTAAAGAGCCAAAAAGTCCCTTTTCTATAGGTCCAGGGTCACTATTTATAGGCATAGGCAGCAATATCTCGCCCAGATCTCGGAAGACTTCTTCTCTCACGTGGGTGGGCCCACGGGATCGAGTTCGGGTGATTTTGACTTGATTTAGGAGCGATACGAATTGAGTTTGTATCAATCAATAATTGGTCCTTTTAGGCTGGGATCGATTAGGTACATTCTTGAGGTAGTACACAAGCTCCTGTGAAAATTTGGTAGCATTTGGACTTGTGGATCTTGAGATATGATCGATGCAAGTTTGGATTTGTATGACATTGTCGTCTTCGTATCGATACTATTTCGTATCGGTCATGCGTGGCTCTGTTCGTATCGATGCTTGCATGCTACTTTGTATCGATGGTTGGAGGCCGCCTTCGTATCGATCGGTGGTTGTTGCTCTTCGCATCGATGGTCGGAGATCGATACGAGATGGATGGAAGGAGACCGATACGAAATGGACATTTGTTGATGGATACGAAGTGTTGTTAACATGATGGATATAAAGTAGCTTCATTTTGATGGATATGAAGGAAGTTAATAGGCGATGGATACGAATTGAATCTCTCTTTGGGAACGGATACGAAATTGGATGGATATGAATATAATTGGTTTTCTCAACCATGATCGATCAATATCTTGAGCATACGAACTCCGATTGACTTGAAATTTGGAACGTTGGCTTTTATAGCTTTGCTTGTCGTGTCATATAAATTGTAGCTCGATCTAGACTCGGGAAAAATTTACCAGTATCCATAGTGAACCTATGTATGACCGATCTCCAGAACGAAATGTCCTTGGTTTCTAGTCAAGTTCTTAGTGTCATGGCCTTGCTAAAAGGCGGGATAACATTAGTAAATAATTAATTAGCTTTAAAACACCTTAATGGATGATTAATAAGCTTAATCACTATTAATTAACTTAAACCACTATTAATAAATAATTAATAAATTTCGATAAAACATCATTATTAAATCATTTACGCACCTAAAATAATATGAAATTAACCATTTAAATATAGAAAACACATTCCTTCAAATATTTCAAAGTTAAATTAAACTCAAACTATTTTTGTTTTAATTTGGAAAGAGGCTTAGGAACCACAATGGCACTTAAAAAAACTACGATTTATTTCAGTTCAAAGTCCAAGTTATATCACAGATAAGCAACATTTATGTAAATAAACTATAAAATTACTAATCAATATATAATATATCACTTTGTAACGATCCGTAAATTTTAATAGTTTTAATAAACGTAATTAACTAAATTTTGTGAAATTTTAAACAATTGAATTTGGAAATAAAAAAATTTAATATTTGGAATACATCTATTTAAACATAGTAAACAGTAAATTTTCTTCTCAAAATATGAAAGTTTATTTTTTGTGTAATTTTATTTAAATTTGAATCAATTAATATTTGATGATAATAAAATGTTTCTGTAACAACCAAGTATTTTACAATTAATTTTAATTTGATTTTTCCAAATTTAAGAGCTTTATTTATGAAAAGAATAAATGTTGTTATTGTAAATATAAAAACTTTGATTTTGTATGTGGATTTGAATTCCAAATATGACTAAATTTAATATTTCCAGAAAATGTGAATTTTGGTCAAATAGTCAAACTTCGACTTTTAACTTGAAAATTTAAAAGTTTGAAATTTATGAATTTTATCTTTTATTATAAAAATAGATTTAATAACTTGAATACTTCTTTTTGTTTCGTTGCAAACGGATTTAAATTGCAAAAGTTATACTATTTTCAATATTGTGTGTATATTGGGTTATTCAGCAATATTCTTTATTTTAAAATTATATAAATGACATTTTTATTTGATATATTTTATTCTAATTTGTACGTTTATGTTATATAAAATATATTTTGGCTTTTAAATATTTTTAAAGTAAGGTAGGAATTTTTCCAGAGTTAGTAGTATTTTTCTTGCAAATTTCCATGCCTTGTTTGTAAATTTTAAACATTTTTCTTTAATCCTTTTCTATTTTCTCCAATTTAATTATCTATTTTATTTTGAAAATGATAAATAAATTATTTTAATTCAAATTTTCACTTCATAATATTTTTATAATGAAGTGTATAGTTTTTCAAGACTGACAGTGATTTATTTATAATTTTTGAACACTGTTTGGTATTTTTAAGTAATTTTTCTTCATTCTTTTTATATTTTTCCAAAATTTATTATTTGTTTTCTCATATTTATAATTGATTTCGGTTTGTAAATTATTTTTCTGAATATTTTTGTTTATATAAAGATTAAAAAGAAAAGAAATATGAAAGGTTGTAAAACACTTTGAAACTTAAGCCTTTTTTTGTCCAAACCCTTCATTTTCTTTAACTCCTCAAATTTTGCCCTAGCCATCTAAAACCCTAGTGTAGCCGCCACTTTTTGTTTCTCATCTTTTCACCTGAAAACAAATCAGCTCCTCATTTCTCATGGCTTCATCCAAAAATAGGTAATGGCCTCTCTTTCTTTTTCTTCTTTTCTCTTCATTTTCAATGATTTTTGCCTTGTTTCTCTTGCTTTGCTTGGCCTAACACCTCCACCATCTCCTCCACCGACAACCACAACTTCCTTCCCCACACCATCCACGACCAAACCCCCTCCTCCTCTGACCATGACAGGCCATGCACTCCTTTTGACTAAAAACCACACAAAACCTTGCACAAATCCCTTAAAACAATGCATAGCCACCACTAGTTGCAACATACCTTCGCCCACCACCTTGGACACCACCTCTACCCGCCACCACCACCTTGCTACCACCACTACACATCACCATCTCCTCTGTCCAGAACTGTAGCAAGTCATGGCCAAGCCTAGGACCTTGTAGACCGAGCCAAAGATGAACCAAAACTCCACCATATTGCATAAAATTCTTCACATGCCTATGTTGTAACTTCCCCATCATCTCTAGCTTGTAGCCGTGCATCCCTTGGTCCAAACCAGACCCAAACCATGTCCAAACCTGAACCAAAACATTCCCTAGGCCATGCAAAAGGATAGAGAAAGCAAGGCAAAAGATTTGACATTCAAATCTCTTTTCGTTTAAAAGTTACTCCATTTCAAGTGCGTTGAAATTGTGTTTGTTTTGATGTATGTTTTGGGTTGTAATACAAGAGTTGTAGCTTTGGATCTTGCTCTCCACTCAACTCCGTAGTCTTGTCATCGTGCTTTTGTTCCATTGTGTCATTGGTTTTGATATCTCCAGCACAAACAGGTGAGTTATTCTCACCAGACAATATGTACCTATATAACTGATAAACCGACACCATTTGAATCTGTAATGTATATCATCATGTTATATATGTTTATATTATTATCATATGATGTTCACACCTGTTATTACACTTATTATATCATATGTTACCATTATTTAATGTTATTCAGTTATTTATATCTGTTATCACCATTGCAAGTTCTCTGTAGATTAGAATCACTATGGGTTGAAATGATACATACCCGAACGGACTTTAGAATAGGGAAAAATTGTTATGGGCTGAAATGATAGGCCTGAATGATTTTTATTTAAATTATTTTAACTTGGGATTGCGGGTTTGAAATGATAGAACCCGGATTTTTCTTTTTTAACTGCGGATTGAAATGATACATATCCGTATCACTTGACCTAGGTTAGAAAATTATATACAGGCCCGTGGTTATTTTATAAAGTGTTTTGAATATTTTTAAGTATTTTAAAAATATAAATTTATGAAATTTGATTTAAACAGATTTTGAAATATTTTGAATTAAAGAAATTATGATTTTTCTATGTGTTAAAAATGTAATTAATGAATGGTTTAACTGGATTTTTGAAATATAACTTAAGTTGGAAATTTGGAATTTTGGTTAAAAATGATATTTAAGTTATATAAATAAAATGGATATTAAATTTTATTTGGAAATGGTAAATATGATCATTTGATTAAATTTGAATTTAAGTGATTATTAAGTATTATTGATTTTTCTATGAATTTAAGTGGTTAAATAAATGAATGTTTAAAAGTGATCTTTTAAAATATAACTTGACTAGGAAATGTGAAATTTGGTTTTAATTAAAGGTTTAAGTTAATTAAATAAAATTGGAAATTTTGTTAAATTGTGAAATGGTAATTTAAATTTGAAGTGTTAAGTCTATTTGTTGAAATGTGAAGAATTGGAACTTTTACACTTAAACTTATTAAGTAAATTGTTGAAAATTGGATTTAATTATAAGAAATTTATTGTGAAAGAAACGTGTAAAGTTCTAATTAATGAAAGAAATATGTAAAGTTTAATTTATGAAAGAAACGTGTAAAGTTCTAATTAATGAAAGAAATATGTAAAGTTTTACCTACTGAAAGAAACATGTAAAGTCTTAATTAATGAAAGAAACATGTAAGTCTTAATTTGTGTAATATTGATTTAAAATAATAAATGCCCCTTTTGTAATAAAACGTAAATTAAAACGTACATTCGATAAGGTAAGTTTAATTAGTGTAATATTGATTAAATGATAAATGCTCTTTACTGTAATAGGAATGTAAGTTAAAAAGTACATTTAATATGTAAGTTTTAATTAATGTAAATGACATATTTTAATGACTAAAATAATAAAGTTTCTTTATTGTAATGATAATGTAAGTTAATAAGGTACTCTTAACTTAACATAAGAATTTTAGCATTAAATTGGATATTACAGTAACAAAGTTTATTTAACTATAAGGCTATGATAAAATGACCATGTTAAAAAATTTGTAAGTATATAAATACTTTGATTATATAAAATGTTAAATTGGGAAGTATTACATTCCAAAAATGCTATGATTCCTTAAGGTTACATTACCAAAATGCTATGATAATTTAAAGGAAGATTTCAAGTTTAATAAATTAAAGGAAATATTCAGTGATTTTGAAATTTGGGTTTTATTGAAATGATATATTATTGAATTTGTTTTTGAAATGGAAATGATATATTTTTGAATTGGTTTTGAATAGATATGTTTTGGGTTTGAAAGTATGTATTAGTTTGAAATAAATGATATGATTTTGAAATGGTTTAAAGGACGTATTTTGATTTGAAACATAAACTATTTTTAAAAGTTATAACCACGGGTTATAATAACGATTGGTTGGCAAAGAGACCGGGATCGGATATGGACATACTCTCTGTCGATACCGAAAACCACTTTGACAACCGTGTACGCGGTGGAGATTCCAGAATGAAGTAGGATGGTGGCGACGTTCTTAAGGTATGTTACGTGGACCCAACTCCCGTGAGTTGGCATAAGGTGGCTAAAACAGGAGCGATCTCGGACTAGTGAGGTAGCACCTCTTCTCGGACACATTTCTTCGATATTATACTCTTACTTGTGATTGATTAGATGGCCATCCTCCGATTTGGGAGTGTTGTTCGAGGTGGATCGGTAGTGGCTGCTATGCGTATCCATCAGTCCGTGTGCGTAGTTGGTATATCTACCCTGGCATTGCCTAGTTGTGCCGTGTCACCTACCATATCGAGCTTTACTACGATTATGATTTTAAGATCCGACCGCGTTAAGGTTCTCCATCCCCTTAACGCTATTTTCTATATGATTATACTTTACTTATTAGACATTATTATAATAGCGAATATTACTACATAGTAGATATTTTAACGGATCCTTAGAGGATGGGCGGTCCCAAGCATCTTCTAAGTTACTTGTACCTTTATTACAGTTCACTTGAGTTGGTTTACATTATATAAGTATATATTGTCCTGACTCGAGTGTTTTGTGTTTTGCTTTACGCTCGGGTCAGCCTGAGTATTCACAGATTTGGATTTCCACCTTCTGGAGATTTGAATCGCTGGAGATTATTTGCTAGTCTTGTTCTATCAACTTCGGTTCTGTTGTTCTATTCAGCCTGTACTTGGTTATTGTATTGAGACTTCCGCTGTACTTTATTTCTTATGTTGTATCTTATGTAACTCTGATATATTTTCATAGTAGCTTCATGAACTACTATTTCTTTTACTTCCGCTGCATTATTTTACTCTGTGTCTGTGATCTGTGATTATATTTATTTACTGTATATTCTGAGATTTGCCAAATTTTAATTACAACGCGGTATTTTGAGCAATTCAACTCCGGCATGAGTGTCTACCTATACACTTATAATGGATGCGAATGGTTGAAAATATCGGGTCGTTACAGTTTCCCAAACTTGGATATTTTTTTTGAAAATTAAACCTGGATATTTTTATACAGTAAATTTGTAAATCATCCTCTGAGTGAGACGTCATATTTCGTTTCTCCAAATTTAGAACGCTGTTGCTCCGTTTATCTTATTTCTGGCAAATTAGCAGCATTTTCGATACGGATTATCGACTTTTGATAAGATGATCGTACCACTGATATCTGTATACCGTTTTGATTGTCTTGTCGTGCTGATCTCTGCTGTACATTCAGTTCTGTGTTTTGAAGTCCGATACGCAGCATAATCCGCGAGGGTATCGGTAACCGGTTGTGCCTTTTTGTTTCTTCTATCCATTCATTTACCCAACCTCTGACTTTTACTATCACTGACCTTTCCTTTTCTACCATTCCACTATTTCTTTTATTTTTATACAACTGTTCCTTTTCTAACGTTTGCATTCATTTTATTTCTGAAAAAGAAAAGAAAAAAAAGTGTTTGCTATGTCATTCGTGTTGCAACCTTTCCTTCCATCTTCCCCCATATTTTTCCAAGGCCGGCTCCTCCCTCTTTTCCTCCGCCCTTCTCTCTTCTCTCTCATTTTTTTCTGCCATAGCTCACACATGTTCAATCTCCCCTCCCATCATCTCCAACACCACAAACCCCAAGCGACAGATAACCAAGGCCGAGCCATCCCACATGCCAAGCCAGCGCCCATGGCCACCACCGTGAGCCACATCAACCCATCAGTAGCCGAAGCCGTCCACGCCATCGGCCTTCTTTTTCCCATGCTCCAACACTCGCCTCAGCCCGAGATCGCCACCTCTTTGCCGATCACCAGAACTGGACCTCCCTCACCACCGAAGTCATCCACTCTTCCCTAGCAGCCTAGCTTCGTAAGTATATTCATATATATATATATATATTTGTATATATATATTTATATGTTTAAGGTTTACATATATGTTAGTTTACATTTTCTGTTTATAAGATTTATATATATTGATATTTTGAACTATAGTTAAATTATGTATATATTTCAAGTTATATATATACGTATGTATCTGGTTATGCAAAAATTTCATTGAAACTTGGTTTATTTTTTTAGTTATATATTATTTATTGAGTTCATATATTTGTTAGTTATATATATATATAGAGTCATTTACAAGATATAAAGCTATATTTGTATAAGTTAGTTATTTCACTTTTGCTCAAACATGCTTCTTTCAGTAGCCTTCTAATATATAAAAAGAAGTATTATATATTATATTATAAAGTTGTTTATATATATGTTTTATGTTTAGTTACTATAAGTTATGTAACCTATTAGCTATAAATATCGGTTATATATATAAGTGGATTGTACGTTAACCTGTTTATATATATATTATTTTATATTGATCTGAAATGAAGTACTGTATGGGTTTTATTATATATATATGTTATATATATGCACATGTTTGTTGCATATGAAGTTTATATGTTTTAAAAAATATATATAATATAGTGACAGGTTTATGTATTTTATATAGAAAAGAGAATTGGTAAGTTTTATAACTGTATATATGAATGTTAGTTATCTATATATTTAGGCTGTGAGTTAGATAGTTATATATATGTTACAAGTTTATATATTTTATTGCATGTATGTTTCTGTATATTTATAAATGGGTTGTTTTATATAAGTAGTATGTGTTGTTTTATGATTAATACTGACTAAATATAATATATACATGTATATAGAGTATTTTATGTTCTGATGCTATATTATATTTTGTTGAAAAAGTTATGTAAGCCTATATCTGAAATTTTATGAATGTTTGGCTATATATATACATGAGTTTATATAAGCCATACATATTATTATTTTATCTTAAATTACATATGGTTTATATATATATCATTCGGTTTCAAACAATTTATATATATGTGTTTAAGATTTTGTTTTGGGTAATGGTTTTAGGTATAAAATATATTTGATTCTTAATGCTTGAGTTTATATTTACATTATCTTTGTCTTAAATTAAAACATTGAATATATACATAATATAATAATAATGTATATAATTTTTAGTTTAGATCAAAACTGATTTGATCTGTTTTCATCGATTCCTGTTATCAGCTTGTCCGTCGAATTCATGCCAATCAAGGCTTGCTTTGGAATTCATGCTTGGATTCGTAACTCATCTCATTCTCGTTCACCTATAGCCTCGAAAGGAAAGAAATCACTCACGATTAACGTTCTTATATTTATTAAATTTGATTTCAATTGAAACGACAATTGAAATATGCTGGTGTTAGTTATTTAGATTGCTATATATATATGATATTATCTATATCTGTCCACTTATGATATCTGACACCATTATCTGTTATTTTTACTAAAGGTATATGTCTGTTATATTATTATCATATTTGTTATCACTCTGCAAGTTCCCTGTTAGTATAAAATTCCCTATGGGTTGAAATGATACATACCCGAACAATCTGTAGAATAGGAGGAAATCGTTATGGATTGAAATGATAAACCCAAGCGATTTTCATTTGATTTGAATTTGGGATTGCGGGTTGAAATGATATATACCCGTATATATATTTAAATTGTGGATTGAAATGATAAATATCCATATCACTTGACCATAAGATAGAAAACTATATACAGACACCGTTGGTATATAAACATATTTTGAAATGATTTTCAAGGTTCTGAAAAGAAATATATGTAGTTTTAATAAATATTGATGTTAAGATATTATATTTTAATATAGGTTATATAATAAATTTAATAAATTAAGTTGGAAAGAGAAATAGAAATTAATTTGAAATTTATTTTATGTTTTACTTAAATAAAATCGATTTGAAACTTATTAAATTTGAGATTTTAAAGATATGATTTATAACTTGATTTTGATTTAAAGTGATTAAATGAATATTTCAAGTAAATAAATTGAAGGGAATATTTAGTTTATATAAATTGTAATTTAAGGTTTTATTTAAATGATATTGGATTGAGTAAGTGAATTTTCCAATATTAAATAATGGTAAAGTAGAATTTGGAAAATAAATGAATTTAAGCTTTGAAATCTATTGAAATTGAAATGGTTTTGAACTAAATTGAAATTGGTGAATTGAGATTAAATAAAATAGAAAATTGGAATTCAAGTGATCTGAATTGATTTGTGAAATTTGAGGAAACTATTTTATTTTATATAAAGTATTTTAATATATAAAAATATTTTACTTCATGAATTATTTTTAATATAAACTATTTTTGATATAAAACTATTTTGATATACTAATTATTTTAATATAAACTATTTTTAAATTTATAACTATTTTGATATACAACTATTTTATTATATAAACTATTTTATTATATAAACTATTTTATTTTATAATCTATTTTATTACATATACTATTTCTATATCTAAACTGTTTGAGTGAAAAGTATTATGATTTCAAAGTATTATGATTTACTAGTGTTATGATTTCCTAAGTGTTATGGTTTCAAAAATGTTATAATTTCAGAAGTGTTATAATTTTGGAAAGTGTTATGATTTTGGAAATGAATATTATTTTAAGTGAATAATGATATCGTATTAATATGGTTTTGAAATAGATATGATATTTTGGTTTTGAAATATGATTTGAAAAGAAATGACCGCAGTGTTATAATAACGGTTGGTTGTTAAAGAGACCGGGATCGGATATTGTCATACTCTCTGCCAATACCGAAAATCACTTTAACAACTGTGTACGTGGTAGAGATTCCAGAAATGAAGTAGGATGGTTTGGCGACGATTCTATATTGCATGACGTGACCCTGACTCCCATGAGTTAGCTTAGATGTGACTAAAACATGAGCTATACCGGGCCAAGTGAGGTCATTCCTCCTATCGAACACATTTCTTCGATACCATTCTATTGCTTTTGTGATGTGATTGGATGCACCCTTTTGATTTGGGAGTGTGTCACAAGGTGGGCGGTAGTAGCTGCTATACGTTGTCACCAGTTTGGGAGTGCAATTGATATATCTACCCTGGCATTGCCTCGAATGCCATGTTCACATGCCCTAGCGCGCCTTCTATGAGTTTGTAATGTACCGTACCTATGTGATGTCCTCTGGGTATACCTCCAGTATACGGAGGAGCGTACGACATTGTATAGACTACGGGAATATATAACATGTGTTAAGGGGGATATGGGTAACACCTTAACTCTATTTTAATACTTTTACTTTACTATAGACATATTATAATAGCGTATATTACTACATAGTATATAGTTCCATGGATCCTTAGAGGATGGTTATCCCAAACATCCTTTGAGTTACTTGTATTTCAGTTGTTATTTCACTTGAGTTGGATTTATTAATATAAGAATGTTAATCCTGACTCGAGTGTTTTGTGTTTTGCTTAACGCTCGGGTTAGACTGAGTGTCACAGCATTTGAGATTCACCTTTGGAGTTTGGAGCTTCGCTTGGAGATCTAGCTATCTATTCAGCTTTCAGTTATTCAGTCGACTCTAGTGATATGTTCAGATTTTTTTATTTGACTATGTATTGAGACTCCTATGTATTCGTGACTTCTATCGTATCTTGTTTTTAACTCTGTTATATATATATATAGTAGCTTCATGAACTACTATTCATCTGTTTCCGCTGCTTACTGTTATATTACACCGTGTCTTTGATTCTATGATTATTTTATTTACTGTATATTCTGAGTTTTGCCAAATAAAAATTAACAATCTGATATTTTGAGTAATTCAAGTCCGACATGTGTGGATGCGAATGGCATGAATTATCGGGATGTTACAGTTGGTATCAGAGCTCTGGTTTTAGGCAAAACTTAGCATATATAGTAAATTTAATTACAGAATCACCTTCGTTCGAGCTTAAATTCCTTCCTCTTGATTCGGATTTCCTTCGAATTTTTGGAATTTCCCCATTCTTTCTGACATCTATTCTTGTGTCTCCCTAATCGTGCTTTTCTTGATTTTGGAGTATCCCATAACTCTACTTCGGTTGATCTCTATAATAAATCGGCGATTCCGCCAATCTTAGAATGATTTGTAAAGGGGTGAAACTCCTCTACAACAGGCATTGATTTACCGAAGATTTCTATATCGTTGGTTTAGGTGCTGCTGTAACAACCCGCATATTTATCGATTTTATATTTAAATATTTTATTTAAATATAGAATCGTTAACCGGATTGAAGTCCGAAAAACTACTTTTTGCAAACAGTCGAATTAGGACTCGAGACCACTTCCATTGAGTTCAAAATGTCGTTTGCGACCTTTTTGAGTATAAAAATCGATATGTTTGGAGTTAGTAGAATTTTGCTACCTTTTCACTTTGGACTTCGGGTTTGGTTCAGCCCATTTGCCCAATTCTGGTTTCATTAACTCAAGCTCCACTCCCTCTCCTCTTCATTACTTCACTTTCATTTCCTAATACTTATGCTTCATCAAAAATGGAGAGTGGAGTGGGAAATTAAAACTCCAAGCCCTAGTTCATTTGCAAATCCTTCTTATAGCTCCAAATTCAAAGAGAAGCTATTGGTAAGCATCCTCTTCATCTTCTCCAACTCATTCTCCTTTCAATTTCAGAAATTCCCTAAACCTAATTTAGGAAATATTTCTCTTTTAAGCTTAGATTCAAGCTTGTTGAGTTGGAATTGAAGAGTGATTGTCCTTGCCATTGCTCTATAGCTTCTTCTTCATTGATTTTGTGAAAAAGTGAGATTTTTATCTCACATCTTAGTCTATAATTATCTTTGAGTGTTAGGTAAGAATTCCTAACTCTTATTCATGTGCATTTGCTTTGATTTGGATTGGTTTTTGTGAATATTCCAATTTTTGGTGTTTCGAAGTTAAATCTTTAAAAATCATAGCTTTGGTGTTTGATCATGATTTTGTGGTGCATCGGAGAGCCTATAGGGTCGGGTAGTCGACAGGCATAAATCCTTAGCGCCATTGTTCGTCCGGTTGGGAAGTGGTAGAGTTTGCTCTTCATTTAGTTAGGCTTGGAAGTGCAGGAAACAGGTTCCGGTTGACCGAAATTCCTGTCCGGTCGACCAACCTGCTACCAGAGCACTTCTCTGGCACTGGTCCGATCGACTGTCATACTGAGTCCGGTCGACCGACCAGCATCCCGCGGATTTTTCAAGTCTGAGTTCGGTCGACTGAACTCAGTGAGTCAGCCGACCGACTTGCTCCTAATTGCCTATTATGCCTATTTTTGCCTATTTCGCTTGGTTTCCAAATTTAATCGATTTGTGTTGATTCCCATTTGTTGTTATCATCTATTATTGACGTTGATGACTTCTTCTTCGGGATTTTTGAGAATATTCATTTTGATGGATTCGACATTGACTTCTTGGGATTTTATTCACGTCTTCGAATGTGAATCTTGATGATTTATTGTTTCTACAATCGTTTTTGTGATTTGTCACTTTAAAATTATAAAGGTTTTCTATACTAATAGTAAATATTCAAACTCTTTACAAAGATGATTTCAACTCTATTTTTAATACAAAGCTCGTTTATAAAACCGTTTTCTAATCTATTAGTGTTTGCACAAAAAATGGACAAACACCTCAAAGTTGTATGATTTAGTAGATTTTATGTTGTTCTTAGTGATTTGGGTGATTTATGCAAATATAGGAAAAGCAGGGGCTAAACTGTAAAAAGACACGCAGATTTATAGTGGTTCAGCCAGAATGTGCCTACGTCCACTTTATATGTTATTTCTCTTCTCTTGTTTAGATTACAAGTACAAAGCTTTGATACAAGTAAAAGAAAGTTGTTTGAAAGTTCTCTCCGTGCTTGAGCTCTCAAACTTGTCCCCCATTGTTGTACCCCTGCCCCTCTATTTATAGAGTGAGGCTGGGAGCAGGGGTCTTGGATGTATATAGCTACTGGTGGGCTTGGGCTGATGCAATCTGGCCTGGTGGAATTGGTCCGGTTTCCCTTGGTTCGGCGGAGGAAATTGAGTGGACCGGTAGAACTTTGGTTCGGTGGAGACTTCATTCGGTGGAGAACTTTGGTTCGGTGAAGACTTCATTCGGTGGAGAGCTTTGCTCGGTGGAGACTTCATTCGGTGGAGAGCTTTGTTCGGTGGAGACTTCATTCGGTGGAGAGCTTTGTTCGGTGGAGAGCTTTGTCCGGTGAGGCCTGAGGGAGGCTGGTTCGGCTGCTTTGGTTCGGTAGCTCTGGACCGGTAGAGGGCTGGTTCGGCATCCTTGGTCTTAGGGGTTCGTCCGGTAGAGGCACCTTGTAGTTGGTTCGGCCATGCATAAGAGGGGAGTTTGGTCCGGTAGTAGGCGAAAACACTCCCAACATTTGCCCCCCAAAGTGGGGCATATGCTTGCGTATGGCGCGCTTTGTTTATCTGGACGCCCCCATCCGGCTTTGAATGCCGAATTATCTGGTCTGGCTATTTGGTGCTTGCCTATAAGTATGGGCTTGAGGCTTTCGTTGTCCCTTACCTTTTGAAATAGCCGAACCAAATTATTGACTGCCGAATCGATTATAGTGCCGAACCGGTTTCTGATTGCCGGACTAGGTGAGACATTCTTTGCCGAATGAACTTCGTGCTTGAAATGCCGAATGACCATGAGGAGTATGATTGCCGAATGAGATTGATGGTTTGAATACCGAATGACCTTTCGGTCTTGGACTACCGAATGAATTTTTATGACTTGAATTATGAGTGAAATTCCAGACTGCACACACTCGCTTGTTTACTTCCTTTATTCTAAAGACGCACTTCTTTGTGTTTGCAGATAAATGTCTTGTAAAGTTGAAACCCGATCAGAAAAGAGGAAATCCCAGGATAGAGACGATCCTTCCGCAGTGCCCCCGGCTCAGTCAGAACCGGGACGTCATGGGCCTACCCCGAGGTCACTAGTGGATGGGTATGGCCCTCAGGAGCTTCTGAACTCACCTCCCGACTGTTTCCCAAGCTTTCTCAAAGGCGAGCAGCTTGATGTTATCTCCCTCTCCTTTGGGATTGATAGAGCGCGCATGCTGTTGCCGGGGGAGGCAGGTGTACAAGTTGCGGATGATGACCAGGATGGTCAAGAAGCAGGTGCTGGTAGGTCTTCCTTTCTGGTCTTTCCGTTAACTTGGTTGCTTATCACTAATGAATTCTTTCTTTGACCGGACAGGTGGGCAATAGGGCAAGGATAAAACTCCGACGCGGCCGGCTCCTTGATTGGACCTGGATATCTTTTGGTGGGCTTGACATTGTTGTATACGTTAGTCTCAAAACAATAACGTAACTCTTAGGTTGTAATTATGCTACTTGTAATAAACAACACTATTCTTGACGTGTAATTTTTTAACTTAAGCTGATTTCGTCGTTTTTTGAATGCTTTTGTTATTTTCACATGTTGTATGAGAAATATAGCTATGCATATGCTTGTAATTCAGTTGTGTTTTATGCCAAGTTCTTGCTTAAAGCATAATTTCATGCCTTATAATGCTAGTGTGATGTATGAATAAATTATAGTCAGGAATTTGTATAAAAGAAGAAAATACCGCCTTTCATGTTCTAATTGTAGATGGCAGTTTTGAATATTTTTGTACGACCGAGGATGGAGCTCAGTTGAATGTCCTGCTATCCAACCGTGAATTCCCATTCCCGCTGGTGAGTATCTTCTACTCTGTGTCCTGTACTTCAGGGATTGTTATAGAGGATAGGAGAAAAGTTCTTTAAATAGAATTGAAATATGTGAAATAGTAAAACTTCCAATCACGGAAGGCCTTCGATGTGCTTAAGTTCATGGCAAACGGGCTTTGTAGTCACTTTCCCTAACTGTGGGTCTTGGAGACATTTGTCACCCATCTTACGCCTCCGCGGAGAGTTAATTCTTTTTTACCACAGCCGCACTTAAGACACATCGGAGCCGAGATCGAGCACAGTAACTACTCGGGCCATTATGGCCCGTAATCGTGGGTATTATTCGATTCACTGTGGCCGGCTAGCGTGGGTGCCGATCGTCAACCGTGAACTACCCCTGGCTGGCCATACCTTATGTTGGGGTTTATAATCGGTTCACAGTTGCTGGCGAGCCGAACTCTGTAATGAGCTGCCTCGGCTATAGTCGGCCTTCTCGGTGGCTTATAATCGGCTCATTACAGTTGGCTTTGAGGGCCGTCGTGAGCAATGAGTTAACCCGCAGCAGAGGGATGCCGGAGCAAAAGTGTCTCATTGGCGAGGGCATAGATTCGTATAGTACCTGTTAGGT
This sequence comes from Allium fistulosum, assembly GCA_030737815.1. Taxonomy (NCBI): domain Eukaryota; kingdom Viridiplantae; phylum Streptophyta; class Magnoliopsida; order Asparagales; family Amaryllidaceae; genus Allium; species Allium fistulosum. Next base: position 815,820,426 of record CM060904.1, read on the forward strand.
CTTGTCCAGGAGAAGTCGCGCTGTGGAGCGCCTTGAATGAAAATGCTATTTGCACAGGATTTTGTTCAACAGAAAAGGATAAAGTTAACAAGCAGCCAAGATATGAAGGAACAAGTTAAAAAGAGACAAGTTTTTTTTAAAGTGGTTCGGCAAAAAAATGCCTACGTCCACTGATTCTCTTTGTTAATTCACTTCATATGGGCAGTACAAGTTAAGAAAAGTATCGACGAAGGTGTTGGATGTTCCATGCCCTCTGGAACACCTCCCCGTCCACTATTGACAAAATATAAGCTCCATTGTGGAGATATTTATGAATTACACCATCCCAGATTGGATCTAGTGCTCCGGGGCGAGGGAAGATTCGCTTGAGGACAAGATCCCCTTCTCGTAAGGTACGATGCTTGACTTTGTAATTGTATTGTGCTGCCACTTTTTGCTTGTGGGTTGCTGCTTTGAGGGCTGCATCATTTCTTCTCTCCTCAATTAGATCCAAAGACATGTAAAGGAGTTCTTCGTTCTCTTCTGGGTTATAGTGGATCCTACGGTGGGAAGGCACGATGGTTTCAACTGGGAGCATAACCTCTGATCCGTATGCCAAAGAGAAAGGAGTATACCCTGTTGATGTTCTAAAAGATGTGCGATAGGCCCACAGTGCCGTAGGAAGTTCATCCACCCAAGCGCCTTTTGACTTTTCGAGTTTCTTTTTTATTAGAGTTTTGAGAACTTTGTTGACGGCTTCGACTTGTCCGTTTTCCTGGGGATAAGCTACGAATGAGAAGCTTTTGTGAATTCCGTGCCCTTGGCACCAGTTGGCGAACTCCTCGCGAAGTCCATTATCCGATATGATTTTGAATGGGACTCCGTACCTGCATAGAACATTTTTGATCAAGAAGTTAATAACTTTTGTTGAAGATACCTTATTTAGGGGTTCTGCTTCCACCCATTTGGTGAAATAGTCGACTGCTACTATAGCATATTTGGCCCCGCCTCGCCCCATTGGCAGTTCGCCAATCAAGTCAATTCCCCGTACTACAAAGGGCCAAGGGCTGTTCATTTGAGTAACCTCAGTTGTTGGTAGCCACGGAATTTTAGCAAACTTCTGGCATCTATCACATTTTCTGACGAAATCTAAGGCGTCCTTGCTTAAGGTGGGCCAGAAATATCCATATCGAAGTATCTTTTTTGCTAAAGTTTGCCCTCCGGTGTGATCTCCGCAGCTTCCTTGATGAATGTTGGATAAGATTTCCTTGGCTTCCCTTCCAGCGACACACTTTAATAGGGGGTTAGAGAATCCGCGTCGATAGAGGGTGTCCTCTTGTATTATGTAGCGGGAAGCTTTCCTCAAGATTTTCTTGACTTCGTTACGCCCGTTGGGTAGTGTGCCACTTTGTAAGTAGTCTCGGATGGGAGTCATCCAAGTTGCTTCTTCGGTTCCAGCTATCAGATTCACTTGCTCAAAACTTGGGGTCAGTTGCTTCGAGATGGCTATTGCTCCAGAAATATCGCCGTCTCTCACGCTTGCTTGCTTCGCCAATTCGTCGGCCTCTTGGTTCTCTTCCCGAGGGATGTGTTTGACTATGTAGTGGTCCAATCGACTGAGAAGTAACTTGGTCTTCTTTAAATATGCTATGAGTCGTTCTTCTCGAGCCTAGAATTCTCCTAGTATTTGATTAACAATAAGTCGAGAATCGCTATGAAGACACAAAGAATTGGCTCCGATTTCCAAGGCAAGTTCTAATCCAGCTATCACTGCTTCATACTCTGCATCGTTGTTGGTGGCAGCGAACTCCAACCTTATAGCATAGTGTAGCTTATTTCCCCTAGGAGTGATTATTACCACACCTGCCCCCGAGCCTTGTTCGTTTGACGCACCATCCACGAAGAGATTCCACTTGATGTCTTCTGCTATTTCTGATTGCTCCTTACTTTCGTTGGTAGTGAATTTTGCAATGAAATCGGCCATGGCGTGTCCCTTGATAGCGGTGCGAGGGTGATAGGTGATATCATACTGACTTAGTTCAATGCACCATTTAAGTAGTCGCCCAGAAGTGTCGGGACGATGGAGTACTTGCCTCAGTGGTTGGTCAGTCAGAACTTTGATGGAATGGGACTGGAAGTAGTGACGCAATTTCCGTGATGTAATTAGTAAACAGTATGCTAGCTTCTCAAGTTTAGTATGTGGCATGCTATGTCAGGGGAGATTCCGGTCATGTCAGCATGTGACCATGCAAATACATCCAAGTTGTGGCGGAGAAAGTCAATGAGTTGTTCCTTCAACTCTGTTTTTAGTTGGGACCCGATTTTCAATAGCCTACTCGAGTCATGGTTGTCTATAGATACAAATTCCATAGCCTCTGCAGGCTCGGCGGTGGCCTCCTCCTCCCTGTCCCTGGGGCCTAATTCATTGGAGGGATCGCTGGTATATCGAAGAGGAGGGGCTTTCTTTAGTTGCTATGCTTCCAAACTTTTTGTGCAGAGGGTAATCTCTACACTCTTCCCTTTATCCTTCTTGTGGTTGTTGCGAAGTTCAGTTACATAGCAGTCTCGAGCAACGTCCTGGTCTCCCTCTACTTCCCCTACTCCATTGTCCGTTGGAAATTTAATCTTTAGGCACTATGGGGCCAGGACAATTTGGAAGTCAGACAGGGTTGGCCTTCCCAAGAAAGCGTTGTAGTTTCTTCCTTCTGATGTGTTCTTCAATCAAGTCCCGGAGATGATGGCATTCATTGGTATCATGCCCATGAGATTCGTGGAAGCGGCAGAACTTTCCAGACTTCTGTGCGTTATCTGATTCCTTCTTGTACGGTGGGCGTTCGTATCTAACTTCGCCTTGGGTGGCAATGAAGATGTTTTTCGACGGTTTCATTCAAAGGAGTGTAAGTGTCGAATCTCGGTCCTGGCCGATGTAGGCGCTTTTCTCCCTTCTTGCCCCCAGCATTGTCTCTAGAATCATTTCTTCGAATGTCCTTTGCTACAGCGGGCGCGTTGCTGTGAGTTGCCTTATTTTGTTGCCCAGACTGCCCCTCAGTGGTAGCGTCTTCAAGCCTCATATATTTCCCGGCTTCATGGAAGAAATCGGGTAAAGTAGCTGGTTTTTCTTTTGTTAGTCTTCTAGCGAATTTAGTATGCGGATGCACACCACTACAGAGGGCCATTAAGACAAGCTTCTCATCGGCATCTTGGACTGCGGCCGCTGCGGCATTGAATCGGGTAAAATATTGCTGCAGCTTCTCTCCAGGTTTCTGTTTGATACTGGATAAGGAATAAGCGTCCTTGGGTTGTTCCACATGAATGCGGAACTGGCTGATAAACATTTCTTTCAACATCTCCCACGAGCTGATGGATCCTTGGGGTAGATGGCAGAACCAGGAGGTAGCTAGATCTGCTAAGAATAGTGGAAAGCATTTGCATAGTACTCCCTCTGTTGCTCCACTCATGAGCATATGCTGTGTGTATCTCTGTAAGTGTACAACGGGGTCGGAGGTTCCTTTGTAAGGTTCCATTGTTGGCATCTTCCATTCTCGGGGGGTGATAGCAATTTCGATATTGCGGGCGAAAGGGCTGGTTACCCTAGCGCCTATCCGTCGATCTCTTTGATCCTGTTGGACGCACTCTCTGAACAAATGTGCCATCCTTTCATCAGAATTTGAAGCAGATAGAAACGAGTTCGGTTCTGTTCTGTGGGATTGATTCCGTCCAGATGACCTGTAGGGATGGTACTGTCTATCATTCCTCATATTTTCCAGTGGCTGCCTTTGATCTTCTGGGAGCATGCTAGGGTCAGCTACAGTTGGCCCTTGCCTTGATCTTCCCCCGCTGGGTTCTGATCTAAGCACTTCCTCGGGTCCAACTTCGGGCTGGACTCTAGCTCGGCCCCGTTCACTGGCGTTTCCATGGTTAGGCAGTATGACAGGCTCAGCTATAGTTGACCTTCGCCCGGTACCTCCCCCGTTGGGTTCGGTACCAAACGTTTCCTCAGGCCTAACTTCGGGCTGTGCTCGATCTCGGCTCCTACCATGGCTACTTCTGCCGTTAGCTCCTTCGAAGAAGGAAGATCTTTGTTGTCTCTGAGATCCTCCAGACTGGGACTCGCCCCATGATTCAGTGTTGCGATTGGACTCTTCAGCATCCCTTAAGCGTGACATGAGATGGTCCACCAAGGCTTCCTGCTGGGACGTGAAGCGGTTAGTTACTTCAACCACAACCCTGTCTAAATCTACCCTAGTAATTGCTGCGGGCTGTTCTGTGGCAGGAGTGGTCGGATCAGCCTGTCCTTCATTTGCTACTGCTGCTGGAGGAGGACGATTTTCTTGATTCGTGACAGCTGGATGCGATGTTTTTTCCTTTGTTAACATCTTTTCTCTGTTTGGGAGGCATGTTTTCCAAGTGGCGAACGATGCTGTTAGGAAAAATGTTAAGTGGATGAAGCTGAAGCTTCGAGCTTCTAGCTCTCAATGAAAGCACCAAAAATGTTTGCACAAAAAATGGACAAACACCTCAAAGTTGTATGATTTAGTAGATTTTATGTTGTTCTTAGTGATTTGGGTGATTTATGCAAATATAGGAAAAGCAGGGGCTAAACTGTAAAAAGACACGCAGATTTATAGTGGTTCAGCCAGAATGTGCCTACGTCCACTTTATATGTTATTTCTCTTCTCTTGTTTAGATTACAAGTACAAAGCTTTGATACAAGTGAAAGAAAGTTGTTTGAAAGTTCTCTCCGTGCTTGAGCTCTCAAACTTGTCCCCCATTGTTGTACCCATGCCCCTCTATTTATAGAGTGAGGCTGGGAGCAGGGGTCTTGGATGTATATAGCTGCTGGTGGGCTTGGGCTGATGCAATCTGGCCTGGTGGAATTTGTCCGGTTTCCCTTGGTTCGGCGGAGGAAATTGAGTGGACCGGTAGAACTTTGGTTCGGTGGAGACTTCATTCGGTGGAGAACTTTGGTTCGGTGAAGACTTCATTCGGTGGAGAGCTTTGTTCGATGGAGACTTCATTCGGTGGAGAGCTTTGTTCGGTGGAGACTTCATTCGGTGGAGAGCTTTGTTCGGTGGAGAGCTTTGTCCGGTGAGGCCTGAGGGAGGCTGGTTCGGCTACTTTGGTTCGGTAGCTCTGGACCAGTAGAGGGCTGGTTCGACATCCTTGGTCTTAGGGGTTGGTCCGGTAGAGGCACCTTGTAGTTGGTTCGGCCATGCATAAGAGGGGAGTTTGGTCCGGTAGTAGGCGAAAACACTCCCAACAATTAGTATATACAAACCTTTACCTCATTCGTATGAGAAAATCTAATTAAACAGCTTAGCAAAACAAGTGGTATGAAACGCTTGCGTTTACTTCGTCGGTTAATTTATGGACTTGTTTTATTGAAACTCTTGTGATAATTTTCGAGTGGAAATCTACAATTTGTTCGTAAATATTTGAGTTAAGCAAGTGGTTATGGGACATGAAGCTAAACTCTTATATTTACTAGCTTAGTGTGATCGACACTTCTTGATGATCGATGATGATCATTTTATGGTTTAGACTAGCAATGTGCGATGTCTCTTTGTCCGCAATGGGGGACTATACCCTGTCAGGAGGAGCTTCGGCTCATCAAGAGGAGCTTCGGCTCATCAGGAGGAGTTTCGGCTCAAAGTCCGCAATGGGGGACTATACCCTGTCAGGAGGAGCTTCGGCTCATCAGGAGGAGCTTCGGCTCAAAGTCCGCAATGGGGGACTATACCCTGTCAGGAGGAGCTTCGGCTCATTTTTATGGTATAGCGACCCATTTTATGATACGCGTGTTGGGGAGTTTTCACACTCCCGTTTTTGATAGGCTTCTTCCTTTCTTGTGATTTCTGGATTTCTCGTTGTGATTTCTGGAATTTATGTTTCACCACCTTTTTTAGTTGGCATTGATATGTATGTCATTTATTGTGGCTTGGTGAATTAAATAAAGAATATGACATTCTTTTTATGCTATGAATTTCGTGAGATATTTGTATGATTTTCCTTTGTTGATTTTCTAATGTATACTTGTCGAGGTATGACATTTTTGGTTATCATACGTTTTTATTATATCTCTTCTTATATCTCATTTTATCTAATAATTATAGCTAGACTGATCCATTTATTATTTTCTTATTAAATAATACTCGGGTCAGACTGAGATATTACAGGTGCTTCCTCTTGCCTTCCTATCTGGAACCATCATCTGACTTTTGGCTAACTACTTAGCTTATAGTTTTTGTTGTATACATTTGAGATACAGACTCCTTGATGTATACATATTCTTTTGGCTAGCACTTGTATCTATTCTTTTGTGTTATTGTGGATCTTGTTTAACCACTACTCTGATGTACACTTTCATGTGTTATATTCATATCTATTTCCGCCTTTGTGATATGAATTGTCTGTGACTGATTTGTGTTATGTTTATTTCTATATTTGTTTCCGGACTCCATATAGCCACTGTGTAGTAGCTTTGAGTTTGTATCGGTATGTCGGATTTCCTCTTGAGATGAAAAGTTATATTTTATCTGACATATCGGTACTCGCACAAAGCAATTATACAGATGGTCGCTCCTCAATAGCCTTATTCTCCGTGCTAGTCGACGTCATTACCCCGTAGTATCCTTGGCTAGCGTGGGTATAGAGGTGGGGCGTCACAGCTGCCATCTCTTGTTATACCCAAATTCTATTCTCTTATGATCGAATGTCGATTTGCCTCAGAATTCTGCATCGATCTTATTTTTGAAGTTACGTTTGGTCCGATTAAGATCGCCCGCGATTTATATAAGTCTATCCATCCTTTCTCTTGTGTAATATATAATTATTTATCTTCTTTTCGAGCTTATCTTCTAATTAGAATTCTTCTTGATTTGGGTCCTTCTAATTTGGATCTCTATCCTTGCTTTGAAATCCATTCTTGTATCATCGAGTAAGGAAGTGTATTTGTAAATTTAAATTAAAATGTTTTATAGTGTGTTGTTTGAGTTGTTATGTTGATTTGTGGTTTTGGTCGATTCGTCTGATCAGCGTTATCGATAGGAATTTCAAAACACTTGAACATGGCAAACTGACACAATATTATTTTCAAATTTGGTAAATGAAATAATTTTTTATGATTATATTATATATATAAGTATAATTTTCTTGAAATTTAAAAAGTTAACTGAATTGGTTGTAGAAATGATAATATTTGATTATCATTCATTGTTTTGTAAACCATTGACTATTTCCACATAATAAATAAATGAAATTATAACACAAGGTTTATAAAATTGATTTTGAATTGAAATAACTTTAAATTAAGGATTTAAGAATTAAATTTCCGGTATTTTAGAAAATTTGGTTTTAAATCTTAGAGTATATTATTTTGAAGTATTTTCGAATAGAAATCATTTCCAAAGAATTTGAAAGTTTTAATCAGTACTCTCCTCTTTTATCGCAGGGAAATAATTTCGGTGATGACAGCCGCATCATAGACATTCATTTTCGAGTTTCAGAATGGAGAGACCACTTAGTAGCTTTGGTACACTTTTTTTTGGAAAATGAATTTGATTTGAATTTCTTAAGTATGACTTGATTTATAATGTATATATAGGTATATGGTTATAGATTTGATTTGATATATATATATATAGATATATATATATATATATATATATGCATTTATCTTTAAATGATTTGAAGTGAATCAGAAATTTAACTCTTAAATTTTGTTAAGGATGATTTAAATTATAAGTGAGGTCAAAATTTTGAAAAAATATTTACACTTGAAATAATTGAATTGAAAACAAATTCTTACTTGTATAATACTTAATTTCATTCCAATATAACTTACCTAAATTATTTAGATGTAATTGAATAAACATAAGTGAAATCAAATGGATTAAATAAATGAGATAAATAAATAAATGTGTTTTGAAAGAAATTTTATAACAAACATTAATAAAATTTAAGTAAATCAACTGAATGAAAATAACTTCTGTTAAAATCAATTTGTTGAATATAAACCAATTTAATAACAAATGAAATTTATATGGTTTTATATTAATTCTTTCATTTTGTATTTCAAATCTATTTTCTTTCTGGTTGTTTCCATTCTCCCACTTCCTTCCTTTTCGAGGACGAAAAGTTTTGAGTGGGGGAGAGTGTAACGACCCGTATATTTTAATAGTTTTAATAAACGTAATTAACTGAATTTTGTGAAATTTTAAACAATTGAATTTGGAGTTAAAAAAAATTTGATATTTGGAATACGTCTATTTAAACATAGTAAATAGTTAATTTTCATCTGAAAATATGAAAGTTTATTTTTTTGTGTAATTTTATTTAAATTTGAATCAGTTAATATTTGATGATAATAAAATGTTTTCCAAACCTGGATATTTTTATATAATAATTTTGTAAATCTTCCTCTAAGTGAGACATCATATTTTGTTTCTCCAAATTTGGACCGATGTTGCTCCGTTTATCTTATTTCTGGCAAATTAGCAGCATTTTCGGTACCGATTATCGACTTTTGATAAGATGATCGTACCACTGATATCTGTATACTATTTTGATCGTCTCATTGTGCTGATCTCTACGTTACATTCAGTTCTGTGTTTTGAAGTCTGATACGCAGCATAATTCGCGAGAACGGTAACCGTATCGGTAACCGGTTGTGCCTTTTTGTTTCTTCTATCCATTCATTTGCCCAACCTCTGACTTTTACTTCCTGACCTTTCCTTTTTACCATTCCACTGTTTCTTTTATTTTTATACAACCGTTCCTTTTCTATTGTTTGCATTCATTTTATTTCTGAAAAAAAAGAAAAAAAAGTGTCTGCTCTGTCATTCGTGTCGAAACCTTTCCTTCCATCTTCCCCCATATTTTTCCAAGGCCGGTTCCTCCCTCTTTTCCTCCACCCTTCTCTCTTCTCTCTCATTTTTTTCCGCCACAGCTCACACACGTTCAATCTCCCCTCCCATCATCTCCAACACCACAAACCCCAAGCGACATATAACCAAGGCCGAGCCTTCCCACCTGCCAAGCCCGCGCCCGTGGCCACCACCGTGAGCCACGTCAACCCATCAATAGCTAAAGCCATCCACGCCATCGACCTCCTTTTTCCCATGCTCCAACACTCGCCTCACCCCCGAGATCGCCACCTCTTTGCCGATCACCAAACCTGGACCTCCCTTACCACCGAAGCCATCCACTCTTCCCTAGCAGCCTAGCTTCGTAAGTATATTCATATATATATATATATATATATATATATATTAGTACATATATTTATATGTTTAAGGTTTACATATATGTTAGTTTACATTTTCTGTTTATAAGATTTATATATATTGATATTTTGAACTTTAGTTAAATTATGTATATATTTCAAGTTTCATATATATACACTTATGTATCTTGTTATGCAAAAATTTCATTGAAACTTGGTTTATTTTATTAGTTATATATTATTTATTGATTTCATATATTCGTTAATTATATATATATAGAGTCGTATACAAGATATAAAGCTATATTTGTCTAAGTTAGTTATTTTCACTTTTGCTCAAACATTTCAGCAGCCTTCTAATATGTAGAAAGAAGTATTATATATTATATTATAAAGTTGTTTATATATATGTTTTATGTTTAGTTACTGTAAGTTATGTAACCTGTTAGATATAAATATCGGTTATATATATAAGTGGATTATATGTTAACCTGTTTATATATATATTATTTTATATTAATCTGAAATGAAGTATTGTATGGGTTTTATTATATATATGTTATATATATATGCGCATGTTTGTTGCATATGAAGTTTATATATTTAAAAAAAAATATAATATAGTGACAAGTTTATGTATTTTATATAGAAACGAGAATGGGTAAGTTTTATAACTGTATATATGAATGTTAGTTATCTATATATTTAGGCTTTGAGTTAGATAGTTATATATATATATATATCTGTGTGTGTGTGTGTTACATGTCTATATATTTTATTGCATGTATGTTTATGTATATTTATAAATGGGTTGTTTTATATAAGTAGTATGTGTTGTTTTATGATTAATACTAACTAAATATAATATATACATGTATATAGAGTATTTTATGTTCTGATGCTATATTATATTTTGTTGACAAAGTTATGTCAGCATATATCTGAAATTTTATGAATGTTTGACTATATATATATACACATGAGTTTATATAAGCCATATATATTATTATTTTATCTTAAATTACATATGGTTTATATATATATATATAATTTGGTTTCAAACAGTTTATATATATGTGTTTAAGATTTTGTTTTGGGTAATGGTTTTAGGTATAAAATATATTTGATTCTTAATGCTTGAGTTTATATTTATATTATCGTTGTCTTAAATTAAAACATTGAATATATACATAATATAATAATAATGTATATAATTTTTAGTTTAGATCAAAACTGATTTTTTTCATTGATTCCTATTATCAACTTGTCCATTGAATTCGTGTCAATCTAGCCTTGCTTTGGAATTCACGCTTGGATTGGTAACTCATCTCATTCTCATTCATCTATAGCCTTGAAAGGTGAGCAATCACTTACGATTAACGTTCTTATATTTATTAAATTTTATTTTAATTGAAACGACAACTGAAATATGTTGCTATTAGTTATTTAGATTGCTATATATATATGCTATTATCTGTATCTGTCCACCTATGACATCTGACACCATTATCTGTTATTTTTACTGATGATATATGCCTGTTATATTATTATCATATCTGTTATAACTCTGCAAGTTCCCTGTTAGTATACAATTCCCTATGGATTGAAATGATACATACCTGAACGATTTGTAGAATATGAGGAAATCGTTATGGGTTGAAATGATAAACCCAAGCGATTTTCATTTGATTTGAATTTGGGATTGCTGGTTGAAAGGATATATACCCGTATATATATATATATTTAAATTGCGGATTGAAATGATAAATATCCGTATCACTTGACCATTGGATAGAAAACTATATACAAACATCGTTGGTATATATATATTTTGAAATGATTTTTAAGGTTTTGAAAAGAAATATATGTAGTTTTAATAAATAATCATTTTAAGATATTATATTTTAATATAGGTTTTATAATAATTTTGATAAATTAAGTTGGAAAGAGAAATAGAAATTAGTTTGAAATTTATTTGAATTTTAATTAAATAAAACTTATCTGAAACTTTTTAAATTTGATATTTTAAAGATATGATTTATAAATTGATTTTGATTTAAAGTGATTAAATGAATATTTCAAGTAAATAAATTGAAGGGAATATTTAGTTTATATAAATTGTAATTTAAGGTTTTATTTAAATGATATTGGATTGAGTAAGTGAATTTCCCAATATTAAATAATGGTAAAGTTGAATTTGAAAAATAAATGAATTTAAGCTTTGAAATCTATTGAAATTGAAATGGTTTTGAACTAAATTGAAATTGGTGAATTGAGATTAAATAAAATTGAAATTTGGAATTCAAATGATCTGAACCGATTTGTGAAATTTGAGGAAACTATTTTTATTTTATATAAAGTATTTTAATATATAAAAATATTTTACTTCATGAATTATTTTTAATATAAACAATTTTTGATATAAAACTATTTTAATATACTAATTATTTTAATATAAACTATTTTTAAATTTATAACTATTTTAATATATAACTATTTTATTATATAAACTAATTATTATATAAACTATTTTATTTTATAATCTATTTTATTACATATACTATTTCTATATCTAAACTGTTTGAGTGAAAAGTATTATGATTTCAAAGTGTTATGATTTCCAAGTGTTATGATTTACTAAGTGTTATGGTTTCAAAAATTTTATAATTTCAGAAGTGTTATAATTTTGGAAAGTGTTATGATTTGGGAAATGAATATTATTTTAAGTGAATAATGATATCGTATTGATATGGTTTTGAAATAGATATGATATTTTGGTTTTGAAATATGATTTGAAAAGAAATGACTGCGGTGTTATAATAATGGTTGGTTGTTAAAGAGACCGGGATCGGATATTGTCATACTCTCTGCCAATACCGAAAACCACTTTAACAACTGTGTACGTGGTGGAGATTCCAGAAATGAAGTAGGATGGTTTGCGATGATTCTATATGGTATGACGTGACCCTGACCCCCGTGAGTCAGCTTAGATGTGACTAAAACTGGAGCTATACCGGGTCAAGTGAGGTCATTCCTCCTATCGGACACATTTATTTGATACCATTCTATTGCTTTTGTGATGTGATTGGGTGTACCCTTTTGATTTGAGAGTGTGTCACGAGGTGGATAGTAGTAGCTGCTATGCGTTACCACAAGTCCGGGAGTGCAATTGGTATATCTACCCTGGCATTGCATCGAGTGTCGTGTTTACATGCCCTAGCGCGCCTTCTACGAGCTTGTTTTGTACCATACCTATGTGATGTCCTCTGGGTAAACCTCCAGTTTACGGAGAAGCGTACGACATTGTATAGACTACGGGAATATATAAAATGTGTTAAAGGGGATATGGGTAACGCCTTAACGCTATTTTAATACTTTTACTTTACTATAGACATATTATAATAGCGTATATTACTACATAGTAGATAGTTCCACGGATCCTTAGAGGATGGTTATCCCAAACATCCTTTGAGTTACTTGTATTTCAGTTGTTATTTCACTTGAGTTGGATTTATTAACATAAGAATGTTAATCCTGACTCGAGTGTTTTGTGTTTTGCTTTACTCTCGGGTCAGACTAAGTGTCACAGCATTTGAGATTCACCATTGGAGTTTTGTGACGACCCGGATTTTTAACATCTATTAATTAGGGAATTAACTGATTTTAATTATCGGAATATTAATTTTGATTGATCAAATAAATAAATTTTCTGGTGATAAAAATACCTGAATTTATATAGTGATCTAAAAATTATATATATTTGGGATTTGTAAAACAGCTGGGTATGTATAGATTGATAAATATTCTAGAAATGTGTATATATATAAACTCCATCATTTAAATTAAGGTAAAATACCCATAAATATATATATATATATAGACAAATATATACAAACTTTATGATGTTTAATATATATAAATATATAAACGCATATATATGTGTATATACCCATATGAAGTAAAATATGGGAAAGTTTGAATATAAAAATAAATAAATATATATATGTAATATCAAAACATACATAAGGAATGTATATGAATAGAAAACATATGCAAGTAAATAAATGTGTAAAAGTTTGAATATAGGTAAATATATATAATGATAAAAATATACAAGTATATGTGTGTGTTCATATTAAATAGGAATATGTAAATAAGCATGTGTATATAAATAGGTGTAAACATATAAATATGATGACAAATGAATATAAGAATATATATATATATATATGTGTGTGTGTGGACTATGCAAGTAGGAACATAAGAATACATATATATCTACATAAATGAATGTACTTGTAAGTGTGTAAGGGAACATATCAATGGATATGCATGTAAACATGGAAGGAGACATGCATTAAATGCCTATGCCATCAAGCCACAATACATCAAATCCAAGTATACAAAACCCAAAATCATATCAGGTCAAGAAAATCTCTGACCAAGTAAAGATATAAAAAATGAAAGAAGCTTACGGTAGAAGGCAACCTACCCCTTTTCTTATTTGTACATCCACTCCTGTCTTCTTTTTTCTTCATTCATTCGAGAGCAAGCTGAGTTAAACAAAAGAAAAAAAGAAACAAACCTGAAACATTCCTCTAATCAAAATCTAAAACCCTGTAAAAACATTAAGCTTCAACATGATGCAAATCAAAGCAAGATGAGGATTCAAATCTACAAATCAATACAAAGTTCCAGTTTTCAGTTTTTGTCAAAAGAAAAGCATTTCAGTTTCAACATCAAATACATCAAAGCATTTCCAGATTTTAGTTCAAGCATCTCTGTTTCTTTCAAACAAGTGAGTAAACCTTTGTTTTAACAATTTAAATCTGGAGATAAATGAATATATATACCTTGATGCAGGCAACAGTGATATAGTATATATATAGTTTACATGAATATTTGGGTGAGAATGCAATGATACATGTATGTGTCATGTCTGTGTATATATAATCATTTAGGCAGCCTCTGTTCTTAGTTTGCAGGCTAAATTCAGTCCCAAAAATCAATCCTTTTGTTTCAATGACTTGGAATGTGCTTTGTATGGATGTAGAAATACATTTTTGTTTGGATATACAAATTGAAAACATTGAATGTATGTATGCATGTCTGTGTATATGCATATGCATATCTCTGTTATGTTTTACAGGCTCAAGAAACAACCTAAATAAATTTATATCTTCCCATCTAAACAATTTTAGGCTTTGATCTTTGAAGGGAAAATGTTTGTGTGAATGTAACATCAATTTTTAAAAAATAATTTCAAGTATATAAATATAGTAATTATTTTGAAAATAAGAATTAACAGTGATGATCAGTTAAAGTCAGAAAATCAATCATCTAAATTACACAATTTGATTATATAACCTGTTTCGAATTTGAAAATGATGAATTTTGATCATATTATCACAAATTTTAAGTTTGATTGGATCAAGATATGGTGAGATGATTGGAAATTGGGATTTTGCCAATTTCCGGTGATCGCGAAGTTCTGTAGCCTTGGAGTTTTGGCCAGAGTTTGTTTGTTGGTCGTAGGAAAAATGATCGGTGAATTTATAATCCACCGTGGTGACTGGGTGACGGTGATATAGGGTTTTGAAACCTGGTTTGGTCGACTGAGTTTAAATGGCATTGCGGTGTTGACATAGCACCGGGTCGATTAGTGTGGGGGGAATCAAAGCGTGATGTCGTGACGATGCCTTGGACGAGGCGGCGTAGATGCTGGTGGTCAGGATCGTCAGTGCGAGGTGATTTCATCGATGGTCTGTTTTCCTTGAGGTGATAGCATAACTCGATTTTGATTTCGTGATCGTTTCGATGATCTGGGTGTTTGCGGTGACTAAGGGGAGGAACGACGACTTGGTGGTGGTCGGAGACTTGATCGAAGGTGATCGGAATTCTTGTACACGTGCACGCGTGTGTGCTTGTGTCTGGGAGATGTTGTTGTTTGGGGACGAAGGCCTTGGCTCGAGATGATCTCGGGGTTGTTGGTGGTTCAACTCGAAGGAAAGTGGAGACGTGAGTTTTTCGGGTATTAGCTCGGGAATGAAGTGTTTTGGCTCGAGTGTTTTTCACTTGTAAGTTAACCAAGCTAATAATAATAATAAATTCCTAAATGATTTTTAAATGAGATTTAGTGATGAAATTAATATAAGTAATTAGAGGATAGTTGATTACTTAATGTCATTAATTAAGGTGATTAATTAATAAATAATTACTGAAGGTAATTAATTAAGGACAATTAATTAAGATGGGTAATTAAAGGATGATTAATTAATTTCATTAAATTAATTAGAATAATAACAAATGATTTGTAATTTGTTAATGTGAATTAAGCATGATTTGATAATGAATTCGTAAGTAATTGATTCAATTTGAGTTAGTTAAATTAACTATAATTATGGGACTAATCAATCTTGCTTATGGATGATTAAATTGTATTGAATGTTTGAATTGAGAAGTGATTAAAGATTGTGTTATAAAATTAATTAATCAATGTTTTCGAATGATTTGTATAATTGTTTCCAAGCATTTAAATTTAAAAAGATTTAAATGATAATTAATGTAAATAAGCAAGATTTTTAAGTAATAAAATAATTAATTTAATTCATTGGTAGTTAATTAAATTAATCAGAGATGGTATGACTGATTTATCTTGCTTATGAATGATTGAATGATATTTGAATGCCTTGGATTATTTGTTATCCCTGATATGTGATTGTGATGCTTTGTGAAATAAAATGTTTTTTGTAATATGATACGTTAGGTTGAACAGAGATAATGAGGTTATCTATGATGAATTGCTATGTAAAAGTGACATCCTGTATTTAAAATTTAACCACTTGAATAACTTGGGTTAAGATGACATTGGATTCGAAGAGACCGGAGTCGGGTATTAGTTAATACCCGAAACCACTTGATTCTTTGTAGATTGATATGTGAAATCAATAAGCTGGTATGGAATGATTTAAGTGAATTGGACCATTTAATCTAAGTTTTGGTACTTAGAAATTGATGTGTGAAATAAGTGATGTCTATAACAAATTGTGAATTTGTAAATTGATACAAGTTACCCCGGGTTTTATGTAAGTTTTATGCTATTGTATTCCATGTTAGATGGGTTTACTCACGCTAGTTTCCAGCCTGACCCGGGTATTACTTTGATGTAATGCTCAGGTCAGAACGAGTATTACAGATTTTCAGGTAAGGACGTTCTGGAGCTTAGGAGACGAGTTGGATGGCAGTAACGTATGGAGTGTTTCCGTTGTGATATTATTTCTGTTTATCCGAGACATGCGATTTGTATATGTCCAATGTTTGTGTATGAGTGTAACTCTGATGTAAAAATATAATTGACAGATTCAGGTATTCTTTTGTAAACTGTTATTATTTGATATTATATTTTGATCTGCTGCGATTTGTGAGAATCAGTGTTGTGTTTCTATTTCTTCTTCTATCTCTTTTCTTTTTCTCCTAACTATCTGAAATTTTCGGGTTCAAAAATTTCATGTCGTTTCATTTGGTATCAGAGCGAAGTTTAAGAGAAAACCTTAGCTCTGGGGGAGTTTACTCATCAGGGATAAGGTTAGTATTATCCTAGGATGAGTTGAGTGTGTGTGTGTGTGTGTATATATGAGAGCGTACTTGTTATTTTCTTATATAAAGGTTTTAAAAATGGTTTTAAAACTGGATGATTTTATAAAAGCTTATATCATATTTATAAAGCAATAATTGGTTATTAAATAAGAAATTAAGTAACATATATATACATATCCAAATAAGGATTGGATAAAATGAACTATACAAATAAGATGAATTAAAATGGTTTCGAACCAAAAAATAAATGGTTATTGAGTTTAAATAGGATGATTGTTTTCCAATAAACAAATAAATGTTTTAAGGAAGTAACCATTAGATGTGAATAACTTGTAAATTAGAAAGGATGTAAATTGATAAGTTTTCAAATTGTTTCAAATGTTAATAGAAATAATAAAGAGTATTATTCAGAATATTTTGACTATGATTAAAGAAAACTGTTTTGAACTAAAACCAAAGGTGATTTAAAATTAAAGGATAACTTAGTGTGTAAGGGGAATAATATGTATATATGAGGAATATTCATAATATCAAAGATGGTTTGAAATAAACTCTAAATGTTGAGTTTTAAATTTGGAATGAGATGTGAAACCCAAGGTGATACGTTTTTGAACTTATAAGATTATTAATGTGAAGTTTAAAATTTGAAATGGGAATTCAAATTTGGGTAAGGTTGGCTGAATTAATTAAATTGAATTTAACTTTGGGAAAGTTAAATAAGTAACAAGCAACCTGAATTGTAAATTTCAAGATGAAATTGAGATTTAACTTGGGGAGTTAAATGGTTAATTTGAATTGGGAGTTTGTGTGATCTCAAAATGGGTTTGAGATCTGGAAATTGGAAATTGGTGGATGTTTTAAAATAAATTGGATGATATCATCCTATTATTATTAATAATCTTTAAATTGTGAACTGGATTTGTTTAAATGGATGAGAAATGAAGTGTGGTAATATATCCATTATTGAGATAAAAGGGAAATTAAACTTTAATTTGAAATTAAGGATATGGAATTACTTTGAACTGAAAATTTGAATGTTAAGAATTGAATTTGAAAATTAAAATTGTTTAAGAACTGGTTTCAAAACTGGAAGATAAAATTGGGTAATAAATTGAATTGTAAAATAAAATTGTTTTGAACTCTTATTTGAACTTTGAAATAAGTTAAGTAAAGATAATTTAAAATGGAATTTTGAGAATTGGTCCCAGAATTAAATTATTTAAAGATTTGGATTATTGATTTAAAAATAAAGATTAATTTGATTTAAGGGGTTAAATCAACATTTTGGAATTTAACTCGAATTTATATAATTCGAGATGGTTTAAGGTTGAGATTTAGATTTCATTAGTTCAAATTGAATTTAGTTTGAATTAATTAGAATTGAAGATGGATAAGTATAATATTCAAATGGGAAATTTGAATTTGATTAATTTGAAATAAAATTGAAGATTGAATGAGTTCAAATTCAAATGGGAATTGGAATTAATTCATATAGAAATTGAAATGAGTCTAAATTAATTTGAATAATTTGAAATTGTAATTAAAGTGAATATGTTTAAAATCAAATGGAATTTGATCTGAATTTGGAAAGAAATTGAGGTTAATTCAACTTGAATTTGGGGATAAATCAAGTTCAAGGGAAATTGAAGTTATTCAAATTAGAAGTGAGTCAATTTAAATGGAAGTGGGAATTTAAATTGAGTTGATGGGGAATTGAACAGTTTGACTCTGGACTATTTTCAAAATAAATTGTTTTAATATAAATCTATTTTTCCAAACTATTTACTATACAACTTTTCTTTTTAAACCTAAAACTATCTTAAACTTATTTTACAATTACTTTTGGAACTATTTAACAATTTTACAACTGATTTATAAACTAATTATTGTTTTTCAATTATTTTATAAATAATTACTATTTTTCAACTATTTACAATTACATAACTATTTTACAGCTATTTTACAAACTAATAATTACTTTTCAACTACTTATCTATTTTTAAAATTTTCAAGCTATTTTCTAAATATAAACTGGTCGGAGTTTAAACTGTTATTGATTAAATACCCAATTGAGATAAGAATTGAAGTGATAATCCAAATGGGGATTAAGGCAAATGTGAATAAGTGAATAAAATCAAAGTAAGGATGAATAGAAAAGAAATTGATTTAACTGATAATCAATGAAGATAAATACGTAGGATGTACGTATATTATTCTATTCACATAGTGAATTGATCCAGATTCGAGCACAGAATTTCGAGATAGTATTATCGATCCGATTTGGGATTTTTCACTCGATTTTCGACGGTGAACCTGGATATGGATTTTTGATTGATTCTGGATATTCTCTTTCATAGTTATGACTATGTAAGGAGAATAATGGTTTCTGATCAAGAAACCAAATATGAGTCTGCACTAGGGAGTCGGGTGGACGATACTAGTTCGGAAGTGGAATTGTGTGATCGAGTGAGCGATCAAATTGGTATGGCGTACGGATGATATGTGTACATCATACAGGTTTGAATGAAATTGATATTGAAAATTTATGGATAAGAACTATAAAATGGTCTTTGAAATGAAGAATATATTTTGTGAAATATATGATGAGGTAATATGGAAATTGGAAATTTCTACGATTAAAGATTCACTTTATGAAGAAAAGTAATGTGGTAAATAACTTTATTAAAGAGTAATCAAAATTTGAATATTTGATTTGGGATAAACAAAGTTATATATCTTTGTTATATATGGTAAACTCCCCTTAATGAATCTATTACCAGAAGGAAAAGGGTTTTGAAAGTATTTGAAGTATAAAAGTGAATTTATACAAGTATGAAGTGATTCAAAACTTTCCCAAGGTTATTATATATATAC
This sequence comes from Allium fistulosum, assembly GCA_030737815.1. Classification (NCBI taxonomy): domain Eukaryota; kingdom Viridiplantae; phylum Streptophyta; class Magnoliopsida; order Asparagales; family Amaryllidaceae; genus Allium; species Allium fistulosum. The sequence continues at coordinate 815,840,098 of CM060904.1, forward strand.
GTATATATAAAGGATGATGTGAAAATGATTTTGGAAAAAAGTTTTGGGAACCTATGGATTTCTAAAAAAAGGCCTTTGATTTTTGAGGAAAATCAAATTTGGAATTTGGAAAGCCTAGTTTGTGAATTATCGATTTTGGGATAATCGATTTTGAGAAATGAGATTTATATGAAATTCATACTAGGTGTATGATTTGGAAAATACTATATGTGTATAGTATAAAGTGTTTTGAAAGTGGCTCTGGGGAAAAAGGCGCTCCCTTGAATGAACTTCTCAGGAGTGCCACAGGGTGGTACTGCCTTGAGCCTCTAAGGGGAGGTTCTAAAGTTGATCCTGTGAGGAGTCCGGACAAAACTAGTTCCTGAGGATCATGTATAGTGTGTAGCGGAAGTCGAGGGCGCTGATGCCTACAGAGGCATTTGGGTTATGCTGCGACGACAGTTTAACTCGATGTCACTGCGATCTACTGCAGACCATAGCGAAAGTCGTGTGTGCTGCTGAGAGCCAACAATCTACGTTTGATTTTATATCGGCAGACTGCGACCTATGGTAACATAGCGAAAGTCGTGTGTGCTGCTGAGAGCCAATAGTCTGCGTTTGATTTTACATCGGTTGACTGCGACCTATGTGGGAGTGGAGAAGTTTCATTTTTGACAGCGAAAATCGAGGGCGCTGATGCCTAAAGTTACATGGACTTTTGCTGTGATGGCAACATAACCCTGGAATGTAACTGCGATCTGTTGTGGGTTCCATGGCGTAATTGAGGGGAGCGGAGTGCCTACAGTTACATGGACTTTTGCTGCGATGGCAACGTAACCCAGGATGTAACTACGACCATGGATGGGGGTGATGATTTCCAGAGCATTCTCACCAAAGATATTTCCTCTATTTTCAAAATAAATGATTTCTATATTTTCAATAAAATTATTTTCCAAATATTTTTTCACTGGGTGTTGGAAACGGGTTTACCAAGTACTTATAGATTTTCAGTCCTACGTCTGATCAACGTATGACCGAATTTCTATGAGAACAAGGATGAACTTGTTGAAACATCGAGTTATAAAAAGTATTTTTATATAAAAACTATTTTGGTAATATTATGTAGATTGCAAAGTGTTTTAAAATAAAAGAGTAAGGAGTTTAAATGTTAAAGAATGATTTAATTGATAATAAACATTAAAATTTAAATTCTCGCTTCGTTCCTTTTTTAGGACGAAAAGTTCTAACGGGGGGAGGAATGTGACGACCCAGATTTTTAACATCTGTTAATTGGGGAATTAACTGATTTTAATTATCGGAATATTAATTTTGATTGATCAAATAAATAAATTTTCTGATGATAAAAATACCTGAATCTATATAGTAATCTAAAAATTATATATATTTGGGATTTGTAAAACAGATGGGTATGTATAGATTGAAAAATATTCTAGAAATGTGTGTATATATATAAACTAGATCATTTAAATTAAGGTAAAATACCCATAAATATATATATAGACAAATATATACAAACTTTATGATGTTTAATATATATAAATATATAAATGCATATATATGTGTATATACCCATATGAAGTAAAATATGGAAAAGTTTGAATATAAAAATAAATAAATATATATATGTAATATCAAAACATACATAAGCAATGTATATGAATAGAAAACGTATACAAGTAAAAAAATGTGTAAAAGTTTGAATATAGGTAAATATATATAATGATAAAAATATACAAGTATATGTGTGTGTTCATATTAAATAGGAATATGTAAATAAGCATGTGTATATAAATAGGTGTAAACATATAAATATGATGACAAATGCATATAAGAATATATATATGTGGACTATGCAGGTAGGAACATAAGAATACATATATATCTACATAAATGAATGTACTTGTAAGTGTGTAAGGGAACATATCAATGGATATGCATGTAAACATGGAAGGAGACATGCATTAAATGCCTATGCCATCAAGCCACAATACATCAAATCCAAGTATACAAAACCCAAAATCATATCAGGTCAAGAAAATCTCTGACCAAGTAAAGATAAAAAAAATGAAAGAAGCTTACGGTAGAAGGCAGCCTACCCCTTTTCGTATTTGTACATCCACTCCTGTCTTCTTTTTTCTTCATTCATTCGAGAGCAAGCTGAGTTAAACAAAAGAAAAAAAGAAACAAACCTGAAACATTCCTCTAACCAAAATCTAAAACCCTGTAAAAACATTAAGCTTCAACCTGATGCAAATCAAATCAAGATGAGGATTCAAATCTACAAATCAATACAAAGTTCCATTTTTCAGTTTTTGTCAAAAGAAAAGCATTTCAGTTTCAACATCAAATACATCAAAGCATTTCCAGATTTTAGTTCAAGCATCTCTGTTTCTTTCAAACAAGTGAGTAAACCTTTGTTTTAACAATTTAAATCTGGTGATAAATGAATATATATACCTTGATGCAGGCAACAGTGATATAGTATATATATAGTTTACATGAATATTTGGGTGAGAATGCAATGATACATGTATGTGTCATGTCTGTGTATATATAATCATTTAGGCAGCCTCTGTTCTTAGTTTGCAGGCTAAATTCAGTCCCAAAAATCAATCCTTTTGTTTCAATGACTTGGAATGTGCTTTGTATGGATGTAGAAATACATTTTTGTTTGGATATACAAATTGAAAACATTGAATGTATGTATGCATGTCTGTGTATATGCATATGCATATCTCTATTATGTTTTACAGGCTCAAGAAGCAACCTAATAAATTTATATCTTCCCATCTAAACAATTTTAGGCTTTGATCTTTGAAGGGAAAATGTTTGTGTGAATGTAACATCAATTTTAAAAAATTAATTTCAAGTATATAAATATAGTAATTATTTTGAAAATAAGAATTAACAGTGATGATCAGTTAAAGTCAGAAAATCAATCATCTAAATTACACAATTTGATTATATAACCTGTTTCGAATTTGAAAATGATGAATTTTGATCATATTATCACAAATTTTAAGTTTGATTGGATCGAGATATGGTGAGATGATTGGAAATTGGGATTTTGCCAATTTTCGGTGATCGCGAAGTTCTGTAGCCTTGGAGTTTTTGGCCAGAGGTTGCTTGTTGGTTGATGGTCTTAGGAAAAATGATCGGCGAATTTATAATCCACCGTGGTGACTGGGCGACGATGATATAGGGTTTTGAAACCTGGTTTGGTCGACTGAGTTTAAATGGCGTTGCGGCGTTGACATAGCACCGGAGTCGATCGGTGTAGGGGGGATCAAAGCGTGATGTCGTGACGTTGCCTTGGACGAGGCGGCATAGATGCTGGTGGTCAGGATCGTCGGAGCGAGGTGATTTCATAGATGGTCTGTGTTCCTGGAGGTGATAGCATAGCTCGATTTTGATTACGTGATCGCTTCGATCATCTGGGTGTTTGTGGTGATTGAGGGGAGGAACAACGACTTGGTGGTGGTCGGAGACTTGATCGAAGGTGATCGGAATTCTTGTACACATGCATGCGTGTGTGCTTGTGTCTGGGAGATGTTGTTGTTTGGGGACGAAGGCCTTGGCTTGGGATGATCTCGGGGTTGTTGGTGGTTCAACTCGAAGGAAAGTGGAGACGTGAGTTTTTCGGGTATTAGCTCGGGTATGAAGTGTTTTGCCTCGGGTGTTTTTCACTTGTAAGTTAACCAAGCTAATAATAATAATAATAAATTCCTAAATGATTTTTAAATGAGATTTAGTTATGAAATTAATATAAGTAATTAGAGGATAGTTGATTACTTAATGTCATTAATTAAGGTGATTAATTAATAAATAATTACTGAAGGTGATTAATTAAGGATAATTGATTAAGATGGGTAATTAAAGGATGATTAATTAATTTCATTAAATTAATTAGAATAATAACAAATGATTTGTAATTTTTTAATGTGAATTAAGCATGATTTGATAATGAATTCATAAGTAATCGATTCAATTTGAGTTAGTTAAATTAACTATAATTATGGGACTAATCAATCTTGCTTATGGATGATTAAATTGTATTGAATGTTTGAATTGAGAAGTGATTAAGGATTGTGTTATAAAATTAATTAATCAATGTTTTCAAATGATTTGTATAATTGTTTCCAAGCATTTAAATTTAATAAGATTTAAATGATAATTAATGTAAATAAGCAAGATTTTTAAGTAATAAAGTAATTAATTTAGTTCATTGGTAGTTAATTAAATTAATCGGAGATGTTATGACTGATTTATCTTGCTTATGAATGATTGAATGATATTTGAATGCCTTGGATTATTTGTTATCCATGATATGTGATTGTGATGCTTTGTGAAATAAAATGTTTTTTGTAATATGATATGTTGGGTTGAACAGAGATAATGAGGTTATCTATGATGAATTGCTATGTAAAAGTGATATCCTGTATTTAAAATTTAACCACTTGAATAACTTGGGTTAAGATGACATTGGATTCGAAGAGACCGGAGTCAGGTATTAGTTAATACCCGAAACCACTTCGATTCTTCGTAGATTGATATGTGAAATCAATAGGCCAGTATGGAATGATTTAAGTGAATTGGACCATTTAATCTAAGTTTTGGTACTTAGAAATTGATGTGTGAAATAAGTGATGTAATGCTCGGGTCAGACCGAGTATTACAGATTTTCAAGTAAGGACGTTCTGGAGCTCAGGAGACGAGCTGGATGGTAGTAACGTATGGTGTTTTTTCCGATGTGATATTATTTTGGTTTATCTGAGACATGCGATTTGTATATGTCCAGTGTTTGTGTATGAGTGTAACTCTGATGAAAAATATAATTGACAGATATAGGTATTCTTTTGTAAACTGTTATTATTTGATATTATATTTTGATCCGCTGCGATTTGTGAGAATCAGTGTTGTGTTTCTGTTTCTTCTTCTATCTCTTATCTTTTTCTCCTAATTATCTGAAATTTTCGGGTTCGAAAATTTTGGGTCGTTTCAAGTTTGGAGCTTCGCTTGGAGATCCAGCTATCTATTCAGCTTTCAGTTATTCAGTCGACTTTAGTGATATGTTCAGATTTTTGTTATTTGACTATTTATTGAGACTCCTATCTATGTATTCGAGACTTCTGTCGTATCTTGTTTTTAACTCTATTATATATATATAGTAGCTTCATGAACTACTATTCATCTGTTTCCGCTACTTATTGTTATATTACTCTGTGTCTTTGATTCTATGTAACGACCCGTAAATTTCAACTGTTTTAATAACGAAATTAGTTGAAATTTTGTGAAATTTTAAACGATAAAATTTTGAAATAAAAATTTAATATTTGGAATACGTCTAGTTAAACACAGCAACTGGTAAATTTTCGTCCGAAAATATGAAAGTTTATTTCGCGTGTAAATTCACTTCAACTTAATCAGTTAAAAAGCGTTGAAAATAAAACGTTTTCAAAACCAAAATATTTTACATAGAAAAATTCTAAACCATCTTCTGAGCAAGATATCAGTTTGTCGTTTTTCCAAATTTAGACATCTTTGGCTTCGTCGATCTTATTTTTCAGCGTTTTTCTTGCATTGTCCGCTATTAGAAAATTCGAATTTTGATAATTCAATCGAACCACTAATATCTGTATACCATTTTGATCGTCTCGTCGTACTGATCTTTACGGTATACTTACTTCTGTATTTTGAGGTTCTGTGCGTGGCAGAATCTGTGAAACGATTACCGTATCGATATCCGTTTTCAAACTTTTTGAATTTTGTATTGATTCGTTACCCACTTTAGAAACCAACAGTCAATATTAATTTACCATTAATAATTAATTCGGGCCTTTACACTTTTCCACTTGTTTGGTTTTAAATGTTGTTTGGCCTTTCATCTTTCGCCTGTTCACTTGGAAATCAAAAGATAATTGTTATATAAAGTTTAAACGTTGGCCTGCCCATTTTTCCCTTGTTCATTCTCTTCTCCTCAAAACTGATCTCCTCACCTACCACGAACTGCCTCCCCTCTGACTTCGGCCGAGACCACCCCATAGCAGCTGTGAGCCTGCCTTCCACATTCTTCCACCGAGCCTCCCATGCCACGTCATCCGTCCTTCCACCGAGCCTCCCATGCCACGTCGTCCGTCCTTCCACCAAGCCTCCTCGGCCACGACCCCAACCAGGATCCGCCATACCCGCTCCGCCTTGCTTGTTCCTCCCCTGGCCATGTTCAAAACCCCACCAAGTGATAGCCTACCCACCTCACCACTCCTCCTTCAGACTAGAACAGACGCAACTCTGCCCCACCATCCACATCATGTTCACCCGCCTCCTCGAATTCCGTGACCAGATCACCATCTTCCTCCACCGTTTATTGCACAGCATTCCACACCCGAGTTTTACCTCCACCGACCCAAAGCGTGATCGCGAGCCTCGGCCTCACCAACCTTGATCGCCAGAGGCCGAAGTTCTCCAAGTTTTCTAAGCTGCTACCTCCTTTCCGCAGCCAGTAAGCCTATCTGTCGAGTTGTATGTGGCCATTTGAGTGAATTCGGTCAGCCTCTTTACTTCTTTTATGCGTATATAACGCATACAAGTATACTGTTAGTACATATATACATGTCAGCAAGTTTATATATACATTTCTTCCAAAATGTGTTATTTATATTTTATTTTATATTGTTGTTGTTTCCTGTTGGCTGTCGTATACAATATTAGTATAAGTTGTATATCTATTTCAATAAAGTAAGTCACTTGATTTTTTTTATAAATAAAGTTGGATCTGAAGTAGACACAACAGGTTAGACAAATATGGTAGTTTTAAATGTTTAAATTTTATGAGTTGTAAATCATCTGTTGTTGTATATATATAACAGTTATATAGATTTATATATATCTAATATAAGTGTTGTGATGTGAAGATACATAAGATTTATGTACTAGTTTGTATAAATCTGACATAAGAATTTCAACATGAATGTTTTGCAAATAACTGTTCATAGTCTGAAGTACGTATAAGATATATGAAGTTTACTTGATATTTTATATAAAGAGTTTACTGTTTATATATATATTAAATATTTTGAAGCATGTATGCATTTTGTGTAGCTGTACTAGTATGGGTCAAGGTACATATATAAAAGGATGTTAGATTTAAAATATAGATAAGTTATAAAGTATTTTTACTATATACGTTATACCTATATATATGTTTTACATTCTGGTATTCCTTTTGTTACTGTTTTATGTATGTTTATATATATTTATAGGAAATATATATATATATAATATGAGTAAGTATATATGTTTATATATATATATTAGTCTATATAGCTATATTAGATCTGGATTTTTTTTATTATGTGTTTACTATATATGCCGAACAGCGTTATACAAAATGTTCATTAGTATATGATATAATATGTTTAAAAGCTTGGTTATGCTGATCTGTTTTATATAAAGTTATGGGACGATTTAGTTATATTTAAGTTTATTTAAACTGGAGTTTTTATAACTTGTTGATAATATACGCAAGTTGTTTGGATATACTATTTATTTTATCCGCTTTAGCATGAATTTTTCTTATACTATATATATATCTGTTTATACATAATTTGCTTATATATTAGTTTATAAATAGTTGATATTGATGTATACTGTATATGGTTTCTGTATATATCTGGACGATTCTAATTCGTTTTCGCCAATCCCTATTTATCAGCTTCGTCCGTCAATTCGTGCCAATCTTGCTCTACTTTGGGATTCGTGTTCGGATTCGTAACTCATTTCATCGTCAAATATCTCTAGCCTCGAAAGGTGAGCAATCACTCACGATTAACGTTCTTTTATTTATTAAATTTGATTTCAATTGAAACGACAATTGAAATATACTGCTGTTAGTTAATTACACTGTTATATATGCTATTATCTGTATCAGTTCACCTGTGACATCTGACACCATTATCTGTTAATTATTTATGCGATGATAATACAGTTTAACTGATAATTGATTGATTGTTGATGTTTATATTGGACGTTAAATTGTTAATGTAAATTGATAAATAGTATGAAATTGAACTCGATATAGAATAGTTAAATCTTAAAAAAAACTGATTAGTTAAATTGTGTATAATATGACCCCTTTAACTGTTGAATTTATTGACACGTAGGATTTGTTAATTACACTTTGAAACACTGAATGTATGTTGTTAAACTGATGATGTATGAAATTGTAAATAGATGACAAGTGAAGAACCGTAATGTAATAATCTTTAATCTACATGAAATGATAGTGTAGATTCTAGAAATAATTATATTAATTCGTACAAATAACAATGCGAATTAATACGGTTATTTCAGGATTATTTGAATTGATTATTGGATTGTTATTGATTGTTGTTATTGCTTGTTTATTTACTTTGACACCATCCCTGTTATCACACTGCAAGTTCCCTTTACTATGCTTTGATTTTGGAATTGAATTGGAATCGGGTTGAAATGATAAATACCCAAATTGAACTTTGACCTAGGATAGGAAATTAAATAAAACCCGATTGGTCAAATAATTTGATTTAAAAATAAAACGAAGATTTTATTTGAATAAATAATATGGTTTTGAAATGAAGTTGAAATTTGAATTTTTAATGAAAGGAAAATGTTAATATTTAAAAATCTGAAACAAAATATTAAAAATGAAATTGATGAAAGAACGATGTTTAATTTGAGAAATGATTGAATTAAGTTTGAAATGATTTAAAAATTTTGTTTGAAATTATTAAACTTTGAGATGATTTAATAATTAAGTTAGAAATTATAATTAAGTTTGAAATTATTAAACTTTGAAATTATTTAATAATTAAGTATTGAATTATTTAATAATTAAATGAGATTGAATGGTTTAATGATTAAATTGAATTGAATTCTTTAATAAGAAAATTGAACTTTTGAATAAGTGAATTTACTTCGTAAATAATTGAAATTGAGTTTTCTTTATTATTTAAGTTTTGGAAAATTATTTAAGAAAGTAAATAAGTGAAATTGAATTTCTTTAACAAGAAATAAATGTGATTTATTGAAATTAATGTAAGACTTGAAATTTAAAGAATTTGATTTGACGAATTTAATTTAATTCAAATTGTAAGTTTTGATATAATGAAGTTGAACTTAAGAATTGATTTAATGAATTGGAAATTTAATAGAAATTGTTTTGAATGATAAAGTAACTTAACGAATATTGAATGAAATCGATAAACGAGTTTAAATTGATTTGAATGTTAAATAAAATTTATTTAAATGATTTCGGAATGAAACTTATATACGAACTTGAAATTGATATTTGAATTGTTTTAAATAAAGATTGAAGTTGAATTATAAGATTTTGAAATTATGAATTTGGAAGTTTTGAAACGTAAATTTTGGAAATTGATTTCGAAAGACAATTGAAATGTTGGTTTGCAAATTCTAATTGAATTGAAATTGATTTGGTTTTGAAATATATTAAATGACCAATCGGTGTAATAATTACGAAAGTTATTAAAGAGACCGGTATCGGTAATGGATATACTCTCTATCTGAACCGAAACCACTTTAATAACTAGGCGTGGAGTGATGATCCAGAATGAAGTGGTTGGATTGATGTTCGTGATGACTGAAGAAAGAGAACGATAATGGATAGCCTTGACACTTGTGTCAAATTGGAAATGACTAAAACAGGAGATGTGCCGGGCCAATGGAGGATTAGCTACCTCAAGTGGACACACTTCTTCGAACTACTTATACTTGTTGTCGATTGGTGCACCCTTGATTTTGGGAGTGTTGTTTCACGGTGTTGCGGGCGCTGCGGCGTTGCGTTCTCACCAGTCCGGATCAGGCGAACGGTAGTATCACTACCTTGGGTATTGCCTCATGTGCCTTGTCATACTTGTATTCCATTTATACGCGACCACTACGATTTTGATTTGTACCTTTAGTATATGGATTGCCCTCTGGTGACTTCCGGTTTTGGGGAAACTACGGTCTTGTATATGCTTTTGGGAGTAAAAATGTGTTAAGGGTGGAATGGGCCATGACTTAACACTATTTTGATATCTTCTTATATTACTGATAGACATTATCTACTTAGCGTACATTACTACATAGTAGATAGTTTAACGGATCCTTAAAGGATGGTTATTCCAAACATCCTTTGAGTTACTTGTATTTCAATTGCTATTTCACTTGAGTTGGATTTATTAATATGAGAATGTTAATCCTGACTCGAGTGTCTTGTGTTTTTCTTTACGCTCGGGTCAGACTGAGTGGTTCAGCTTTTGAGACTCACCTTTGGAGTTGGAGCTTCGCTTGGAGATCCAGTTATCTATCCAGCTTTCAGATATTCGATGATTCCAGTGATGCATTCTGATTTGTATCTGATGTATCGTATTACTCTTCTGTTGTAAACTCTGATGTATTTTATATATTCATATAGTAGCTTCATGAACTACTATCTCTTTTATTTCCGCTGCAATTATTACTTTGTGTCTGTGATCTGTGATTATTTATTTACTGTATATGTTCAGTTTTGCCAAATTTAAATTAACAACGCGGTATTTTGAGCAATTCAATTCCGGCATGAATGTCTACCTATACACTTATAATGGATGCGAATGGTCCAAAATTCTGGGTCGTTACAGTTGGTATCAGAGCTTTGGTAGCTTCAGGCAAAACTCAGCATATATGGTAAATATATTTACAGAATCACTCTCATTCGAGTTTCAAACTCTTTCTTTTGACTCGATTCCTTTGAATTTTTGGAACGTTCCTTCGGTTCCGAAATTCATTCTTGTCCCTCACTATTCATATTCGTCTGAATTCTGGAGTATCCTATAACTCCACTTCGAATGATCTCCATAATAACTTGGCGGTCTCGCCAAACTTCGAATGATTTGTAAAGGGGTGAAACTCCTTTACAATAGACATCGATTTACCGGAGATTTCTATATCCTCGGTTTACGGTGCTATCTATCTCCTGCTATACCTGAATTCTATTTCTTGAGATCGAATGTAGGTTTACCTCGGAATTCTACACCGATCTTATTTTGAAGTCACGGTCGACCCGGTTAAGGTTGCCCGTGATTTATATAATTTATCAATCTTCCTACTTTGTTAGTTAATCATCTTATCTTTGTTTCGAACCTATCTTCGAATCAAAAATTCTCTTTGATTTGAGTCCATCAAATTGAATCTATATCCTTGCTTTAAAATCCATTCTTGTATCGTCGAGCGAGGAAGTGTATTTGTAAATTAATTTTAAAATGTTTTTATTTGTGTTGTTTGAGTTGTTGATGTTGATTTGGGTTTTCGATCGATTCGTCTGATCTACGCTATCGATAGGATTTCCAAAACACTTGAGCAGAACAAACTGACACAATATTGTTTTCAAATTTGGTAAATGAAAGAAATCTGTTTGATTATATTGTGAAAATATAAGTAAAAATTTTCTGGAATTTAATAGGTAAATTAAATTGTTTGTTTGAAATGATAATATTTGATTATCATTTATTGTTCTAAATAAATTTATAAATGCGATTTATAAATTGATTTGGAATTTGAAATGAATTTAATTCAGAAATTTGAGAATTTAGTTTCCGATGATTTCGAACTTTGGTTTTAAAATTTTAAAGTATATATTATTGAAAGTATTTTTCGAATAGAAATCGTTTTCAAAGAATTTTAAAATGTTGAAATCAGTGCTCTTCTCTTTGTCGCTGGAAAATAATCTCGGTGATGGCGGCCGCATCATCGACATTCATTTTCGAGTTTCAAAGTGGAGAAACCATTCTATAGCTTTGCTATGGTTTTGTTTTGAAAAATATTTTGATTTGAATTTCTTAGTATAAATTGATTTATATATATATAGGTATCTTATTTGATTTGATATAAATATATTATATATATCTCTAAGTTGTTTAAAGTCAATTGGAAATCTAATTCCTAAATTTTGTTAAAAGATGATTTTAATTATAAATAAAACCAAAATTTGGAATTAATATTTGAACTTGAATAATTGAATTTGGAAAATTTTATTTGTATATTGTTCAACTGCATTCTAATACAACTTACCTAAATCATTCAGAAGTTGAATATGTAATTGGATAATATATAAGATAAATTGAATTTATAAATAAAAATTTGAGTGTTATAATAAATGTTATACACTAAATTTTGATGTTAATAGAGTAAGATTTGATAATTAGTAAACTCAGTCAATAATGAAATAAATTTGTTTTGAAAGAATTAATAAATTGAAATTTTATCAACTTAGGAAAATACCTTGAATTTGAAAGCAATTAGTAAATATAAATTAATTTAAATCGAAACTTTTATGGTTCAAATTAATTTATATGGGTTAAATATATGTGGTTAGATATATTAAGTAGAATAAATTTAACAATAATTTGGAATAAAGAAGATTTTAAATTGCTGAAAAAAATATGATTATGATAAAAGACTATCCAAATTTATGGTTTTAAAAATTGTAAATTGAAGAAATGGATAATAAGATAATGAATTTAGAAATAGTTGAGATTGATTTTAGTGAAATGAAATGGATTAAATCAATTATTGAATATCAATTAATTTAAATAAGAATTTATATGGTTTAAATCAATTGTTATTTTGTATTTCAAATCTGTTTTCTTTCTAGTTGTTTCTATTCTCCAACCTCGTTCCTTTTCGGGGACGAAAAGTTTTGAGTGGGGGAGAGTGTAACGACCCGTAAATTTCAACTGTTTTAATAACGAAATTAGTTGAAATTTTGTGAAATTTTAAACGATAAAATTTTGAAATAAAAATTTAATATTTGGAATACGTCTAGTTAAACACAGCAACTGGTAAATTTTCGTCCGAAAATATGAAAGTTTATTTCGCGCGTAAATTCACTTCAATTTAATCAGTTAAAAAGCATTGAAAATAAAACGTTTTCAAAACCAAAATATTTTACATAGAAAAATTCTAAAACATCTTCTGAGCAAGATATCAGTTTGTCGTTTTTCCAAATTCAGACATCTTTGGCTTCGTCGATCTTATTTTTCAGCGTTTTTCTTGCATTGTCCGCTATTAGAAAATTCGAATTTTGATAATTCAATCGAACCACTGATATTTGTATACCGTTTTGATCGTCTCGTCGTACTGATCTTTACGGTATACTTACTTCTGTATTTTGAGGTTCTGTGCGTGGCTGAATCTGCGAAACGATTACCGTATCGATATCCGTTTTCAAACTTTTTGAATTTTGTATTGATTCGTTACCCACTTTAGAAACCAACAGTCAATATTAATTTACCATTAATAATTAATTCGGGCCTTTACACTTTTCCACTTGTTTGGTTTTAAATGTTGTTTGGCCTTTCATCTTTCGCCTGTTCACTTGGAAATCAAAAGATAATTGTTGTATAAAGTTTAAACGTTGGCCTGCCCATTTTTCCCTTGTTCATTCTCTTCTCCTCAAAACTGATCTCCTCACCTACCACGAACTGCCTCCCCTCTGACTTCGGCCGAGACCACCCCATAGTAGCTGTGAGCCTGCCTTCCACATTCTTCCACCGAGCCTCCCATGCCACGTCATCCGTCCTTCCACCGAGCCTCCCATGCCACGTCGTCCGTCCTTCCACCAAGCCTCCTCGGCCACGACCCCAACCAGGATCCGCCATACTCGCTCCGCCTTGCTTGTTCCTCCCCTGGCCATGTTCAAAACCCCACCAAGTGATAGCCACCCACCTCACCACTCCTCCTTCAGACTAGAACAGACGCAACTCTGCCCCACCATCCACATCATGTTCACCCGCCTCCTCGAATTCCGTGACCAGATCACCATCTTCCTCCGCCGTTTATTGCATAGCATTCCACACCCGAGTTTTACCTCCACCGACCCAAAGCGTGACCGCGAGCCTCGGCCTCACCAACCCTGATCGCCAGAGGCCGAAGTTCTCCAAGTTTTCTAAGCTGCTACCTCCTTTCCGCAGCCAGTAAGCCTATTTGTCGAGTTGTATGTGGCCATTTGAGTGAATCCGGTCAGCCTCTTTACTTCTTTTATGCGTATATAACGCATACAAGTATACTGTTAGGACATATATACATGTCAGCAAGTTTATATATACATTTCTTCCAAAATGTGTTATTTATATTTTATTTTATATTGTTGTTGTTTCCTGTTGGCTGTCGTATACAATATTAGTATAAGTTGTATATCTATTTCAATAAAGTAAGTCGCTTGATTTTTTTTATAAATAAAGTTGGATCTAAAGTAGACACAACAGGTTAGACAAATAAGGCAGTTTAAAATGTTTAAATTTTATGAGTTGTAAATCATCTGTTGTTGTATATATATATAACAGTTATATAGATTTATATATATCTAATATAAGTGTTGTGATGTGAAGATACATAAGATTTATGTACTAGTTTGTATAAATTTGACATAAGAATTTCAACTTGAATGTTTTGCAAATAACTGTTCATAGTCTGAAGTACGTATAAGATATATGAAGTTTACTTGATATTTTATATAAAGAGTTTACTGTTTATATATATATTAAATATTTTGAAGCATGTATGCATTTTGTGTAGCTGTACTAGTATGGGTCAAGGTACATATATAAAAGGATGTTAGATTTAAAATATAGATAAGTTATAAAGTATTTTTACTATATACGTTATACCTATATATATGTTTTACATTCTGGTATTCCTTTTGTTACTGTTTTATGTATGTTTATATATATTTACAGGAAAAATATATATATATATAATATGAGTAAGTATATATGTTTATATATATATATATTAGTCTATATAGCTATATTAGATCTGGATTTTTTTTTATGTGTTTACTATATATGCCGAACAGCGTTATACAAAATGTTCATTAGTATATGATATAATATGTTTAAAAGCTTGGTTATGCTGATCTGTTTTATATAAAGTTATGGGACGATTTAGTTATATTTAAGTTTGATAATATACGCAAGTTGTTTGGATATACTATTTATTTTATAACCGCTTTAGCATGAATTTTTCTTATACTATATATATCTGTTTATACATAATTTGCTTATATATTAGTTTATAAATAGTTGATATTGATGTATACTATATATGGTTTCTGTATATATCTGGACGATTCTAATTCGTTTTCGTCAATCCCTATTTATCAGCTTCGTCCGTCAATTCGTGCCAATCTTGCTCTACTTTGGGATTCGTATTCGGATTCGTAACTCATTTCATCGTCAAATATCTCTAGCCTCGAAAGGTGAGCAATCACTCACGATTAACGTTCTTTTATTTATTAAATTTGAATTCAATTGAAACGACAATTGAAATATACTGCTGTTAGTTAATTACACTATTATATATGCTATTATCTGTATCAGTTCACCTGTGACATCTGACACCATTATCTGTTAATTATTTATGCGATGATAATACAGTTTAACTGATAATTGATTGATTGTTGATGTTTATATTGGACGTTAAATTGTTAATGTAAATTGATAAATAGTATGAAATTGAACTCGATATAGAATAGGTAAATGTTAAAAAAAATACTGATTAGTTAAATTGTATAATATGACCCCTTTAACTGTTGAATTTATTGACACGTAGGATTTGTTAATTACACTTTGAAACACTGAATGTATGTTGTTAAACTGATGATGTATGAAATTGTAAATAGATGACAAGTGAAGAACCGTAATGTAATAATCTTTAATCTACATGAAATGATAGTGTAGATTCTAGAAATAATTATATTAATTCGTACAAATAACAATGTGAATTAATACGGTTATTTCAGGATTATTTGAATTGATTATTGGATTGTTATTGATTGTTGTTATTGCTTGTTTATTTACTTTGACACCATCCCTGTTATCACACTGCAAGTTCCCTTTACTATGCTTTGATTTTGGAATTGAATTGGAATCGGGTTGAAATGATAAATACCCAAATTGAACTTTGACCTAGGATAGGAAATTAAATAAAACCCGATTGGTCAAATAATTTGATTTAAAAATAAAACGAAGATTTTATTTGAATAAATAATATGGTTTTGAAATGAAGTTGAAATTTGAATTTTTAATGAAAGGAAAATGTTAATATTTAAAAATCTGAAACAAAATATTAAAAATGAAATTGATGAAAGAACGATGTTTAATTTGAGAAATGATTGAATTAAGTTTGAAATGATTTAAAAATTTTGTTTGAAATTATTAAACTTTGAGATGATTTAATAATTAAGTTAGAAATTATAATTAAGTTTGAAATTATTAAACTTTGAAATTATTTAATAATTAAGTTTTGAATTATTTAATAATTAAATGAGATTGAATGGTTTAATGATTAAATTGAATTGAATTCTTTAATAAGAAAATTGAACTTTTGAATAAGTGAATTTACTTCGTAAATAATTGAAATTGAGTTTTCTTTATTATTTAAGTTTTGGAAAATTATTTAAGAAAGTAAATAAGTGAAATTGAATTTCTTTAACAAGAAATAAATGTGATTTATTGAAATTAATGTAAGACTTGAAATTTAAAGAATTTGATTTGACGAATTTAATTTAATTCAAATTGTAAGTTTTGATATAATGAAGTTGAACTTAAGAATTGATTTAATGAATTGGAAATTTAATAGAAATTGTTTTGAATGATAAAGTAACTTAACGAATATTGAATGAAATCGATAAATGAGTTTAAATTGATTTGAATGTTAAATAAAATTTATTTAAATGATTTCGGAATGAAACTTATATACGAACTTGAAATTGATATTTGAATTGTTTTAAATAAAGATTGAAGTTGAATTATAAGATTTTGAAATTATGAATTTGGAAGTTTTGAAACGTAAATTTTGGAAATTGATTTCGAAAGACAATTGAAATGTTGGTTTGCAAATTCTAATTGAATTGAAATTGATTTGGTTTTGAAATATATTAAATGACCAATCGGTGTAATAATTATGAAAGTTATTAAAGAGACCGGTATCGGTAATGGATATACTCTCTATCTGAACCGAAACCACTTTAATAACTATGCGTGGAGTGATGATCCAGAATGAAGTGGTTGGATTGATGTTCGTGATGACTGAAGAAAGAGAACGATAATGGATAGCCTTGACACTTGTGTCAAATTGGAAATGACTAAAACAGGAGCTGTGCCGGGCCAATGGAGGATTAGCTACCTCAAGTGGACACACTTCTTCGAACTACTTATACTTGTTGTCGATTGGTGCACCCTTGATTTTGGGAGTGTTGTTTCACGGTGTTGCGGGCGCTGCGGCGTTGCGTTCTCACCAGTCCGGATCAGGCGAACGGTAGTATCACTACCTTGGGTATTGCCTCATGTGCCTTGTCATACTTGTATTCCATTTATACGCGACCACTACGATTTTGATTTGTACCTTTAGTATATGGATTGCCCTCTGGTGACTTCCGGTTATGGGGAAACTACGGTCTTGTATATGCTTTTGGGAGTAAAAATGTGTTAAGGGTGGAATGGGCCATGACTTAACACTATTTTGATATCTTCTTATATTACTGATAGACATTATCTACTTAGCGTACATTACTACATAGTAGATAGTTTAACGGATCCTTAAAGGATGGTTATTCCAAACATCCTTTGAGTTACTTGTATTTCAATTGCTATTTCACTTGAGTTGGATTTATTAATATGAGAATGTTAATCCTGACTCGAGTGTCTTGTGTTTTTCTTTACGCTCGGGTCAGACTGAGTGGTTCAGCTTTTGAGACTCACCTTTGGAGTTGGAGCTTCGCTTGGAGATCCAGCTATCTATCCAGCTTTTAGATATTCGATGATTCCAGTGATGCATTCTGATTTGTATCTGATGTATCGTATTACTCTTCTGTTGTAAACTCTGATGTATTTTATATATTCATATAGTAGCTTCATGAACTACTATCTCTTTTATTTCCGCTGCAATTATTACTCTGTGTCTGTGATCTGTGATTATTTATTTACTGTATATGTTTAGTTTTGCCAAATTTAAATTAACAACGCGGTATTTTGAGCAATTCAATTCCAGCATGAGTGTCTACCTATACACTTATAATGGATGCGAATGGTCCAAAATTCTGGGTTGTTACATTCTATGATTATTTTATTTACTGTATATTCTGAGTCTTGCCAAATAAAAATTAACAATCTGATATTTTGAGCAATTCAAGTCCGACATGTGTGGATGCGAATGGCACGAAATATCGAGATGTTACACACTTAATCCAAGTCAACCGACTTATAAATAAATTACCAAATTTATAAAATAGCAGAACGGGAATTTATTATGCTAAATAAATGTCCAATATAATCAATTAAATTCAATTATAGCCGAATGTTGTTTTATTCTACTAACAAATGCCATTAATGAAGTAATATTAATTAACTTCATTATTACCCAAAAT
Source organism: Allium fistulosum (assembly GCA_030737815.1). Lineage (NCBI taxonomy): Eukaryota > Viridiplantae > Streptophyta > Magnoliopsida > Asparagales > Amaryllidaceae > Allium > Allium fistulosum. Next base: position 815,858,543 of record CM060904.1, read on the forward strand.
CAACGTAATTATATATAGTTAGTATTATTTTACCATTAAATTTTACTTTAACAAAATTGCCAGCTAATTTTAATAAAGTGTCATATACGTCAATACGAGTCAAGTGTAGAAGTTTGCGTGTCAAACGGATTTCATATGGATGCGATATGGTTTTACAAAGTTTAAACTATTATTGATTAACTAATTTATTAAAAGAATTAAACACCCTCTAGGCCCAAGGCCTGATACTCAAACCCAACACTACAATAGCTTTTTCTTTCCAAAATAATACACGAATTTCATTCATCTTGGGTTTTTCTGACAACGTGTTGGTTGAGAGGGGCTCTGGTTGGTGACTTGGGAAGGCTTGGGTATTGGTGGAGATAATGGACGTGATCATATGGGGTCGGTGGTCTATGGTCTGTGGTAATCGATCGAGGTGAAGTTAGGGTTTAAGGGAAAATTTTTCTATTTTGACTTTGGCTTGAAGGTGACGGCGCTGTGAGCTAGAGAGCTAGCTGAGGTGATGACTGAAGATATGGCGGTGGAAGGCGTGTTAATCAATGGCGAAGTGGTTGGCTAAAGGTAGTTGGTGCAGTCGCGATGGGTGGATGATAGAGGACAAGTTGGACTCTGGAACACGTTTCGTGAATTTTGAACTTTGGGTTGAGGAATGAAAACCATTAGGGATGGCCTGGGTATGTGGCCGTGAGGCGATTGAGTCTAGCTCAAGATATTAGGTTTGCGGGCGTTTGTGGATCGACGAATAGGGTGTCGGTGGTTATGCATGGTGCACGGTGTGCACGTTCACGCATATAAGAGGGACAAGTTTGATTTGGATTGGAAGAGCTGATTTAGTGGTGGGGTTTGGGCCGTGATTTAGGGATGGGCTGTGTTTCTATTTGGGTGAGAAATATATTTAAATTTGTTTAAATTCTATTAACATGTGTTAACTTTGGAATGGTGTATCTCGTTCATATTAAACCCGGTTGACCCATGGATTTTTGCATTAGGTTCTTATGGACTAATAGAACACTATGATATAAACAGTTGATAGTTTTTTGGAAGTATAAGTTAATGATAAAATAACTCTGATTGGATATAGTTATGTCATTTTAAATAATAACGTAGTCAAATTAATTATACTTCATTTGTGTTATCTATTTGGCCAAATAAAACACAGTTTTGCAATAATTTAATTGAATAGATTATTTTGAATGTCTATTGAGCAGAATAAAACACCATTCCACTATAATTTAATTGAACAGATTACTGATGACATCTCTTTAGCAGGATAAATCCCCATTCTGCTATTATATGTATTTGGACATTTATTCATATGCTAGTTAATTAATTGTTGATTAATTAATACTATATAAGTGATGGATTTGCTGTTGATTGTAAATTGTTGATTTTATTTACATATATGCTTGCTTATGTAAATAACAGTGATATGGCTTAGAAAATGAATTAAAATAAATGGTAGCTTATTTAAGTACCATTGTGGTCGTTAATCCTCTTTTCGAATTTGAATGGTTATGGATTTAATTTAACTTCAATTTTAAAATAATTTAAGGTTAAGTGTTTATTTAATTATAAATGTTTTTATTTATGTTTAAAATTATTTAATTATATTATTAATGTTGTTTAAAGTTATTTAATTGTATTATTAATGTTTTTAAAAGTTATTTAATTATATTATTAATGTTTTTAAAAGTTATTAAATTATATTACTAATGTTGTTTAATGTTATTTAATTAAATTATTTATGATGTTTAAATTACTTAATTGATTTAATTATGTTTGAGTTAACTAATTGATTGAATTATAAATGATATTTTGTTAAGGAGATTTATAAATGATATTTTATAAGAGAGATTTATAAATGATATTTTATAAATAAAAGAGAGATTGATAAATGGTAATTTATAAATAAAAGAATGGATTTTATAAGTGATATTTTGATAATAACGAAGACTTGTGTTAGATATATTTATAATTTATAAAATAATGAGTTTGGGTTTATAAAAGGATTTTATAAAGGTTTCTACAAAGGAGTTTATAAAGAAAGAAATAGAAAAGAGTTTTATTAATAGGAAAGTGTTTTATAAATAGAAAGTAATTCTATAAATCATTTTAGCGATTTACAAAAGAAGTTTTATAAATAAATTCAGAGATTGATAAAAGGATATACAAATATGAAATGGGCTTATATAAAGTAAATTGATAAAAGGAATGAGATTTGAATTTGATAATTAATCCTTCTTAATTATGGCGGTATGGAAACACTCTTTTCATACTTAACACCGAAGGATAGGTGGTTTGGTTTATAGTAAGATATGTTTTAAATGATATTTGTGTCGGCCTATCTAAATATGAATTTGGAAAAGAGAAAATATTACTTAAGCTTTTGTTGATATACTTATACCGTTGAGATAATTATATGGATATTTTTTCTATGTATTAAAAGTATAATGGGTTGTGAATATGCTCTTTTGGGAAGATATTTTGAATGAAATAATTGAAAGGGATTTTAATTAATGAAAGGTTAATTAATAGAGGTTTATTGGATCCCATGTGGTATTAAATCCATGTTTGAATGTTTGTTTATTTGATAGTTAAATTACCAACTATCAAATCTTGGCCAAAATATAACTCTAGAAATATTTAGGAGAAACACGAGAGTTATATGGCACAGTCATCTTCGATGATGTTGTACTGTGCGTATAAATCTAGTTTGTTTTCCTAAGATAAATGATAAGGAAATTCGTCCGCTTAAATGGTTAAGAGGTTATCTCCGCTCTTATGTTGATTATTTCCAAAGAACCGAGGTTGAGTTTACCGGAATTATCAATTTGGTTTTGAAGCGACTAGTAAGCGGGGGAGTGTACTTATATGAGATGACTTGAAACCATAACCACTCCAAAACTATATGCACATTCTATGCTTTAGAAGAGGTTCAAGACTTGTTTGAGATAATCGAAGACGGAGTTCTTTGAAACACAAGGCTACTTGCTACTAATCCTAAGGGTGATTCCAAAATGGATGTGGCAGAAGTAGTGCCTTTAGTTTGTTCATATCTTGAACAACTTATATGGATGAACGCAGGCATTGTATCATCGCTTGGAAGGCGGTGTTAGCATTCCAAGTGGAATTTGCTAAGAAAGGAAAGAGGTAATCGTGACCTCACAAGCCTCACAACCCGTTAATCACAAAAACATGGAATATGCTTTAGAACTATGTGGTTCGCTACAATTAAATGCAGTCATTCCTCGATTTATAATCGATATATATGGATTTGGTATGCATGTGCACGGGAAGAGTGGGGAACGGCTGTTACACATTGTATAGTAGCCTTGTTTCCTAGGGAATGATGTAATCTGGCTTGTCATTTTAAGGGGGTGGGCCGGCTCTGATTCGTAGAGGGTCCGTGCGAGGCTCTCGGTATATTTTTCTAGAGGTGTACTATGGCATGTGGTACCCCAGTAGCCTTGATATTGATGGAAATCCAATCTCCAATACGTGTCCTTATGGATTTAGTTGTATACCTATTATGTTGGAATTTAATTGATGTAACAATTCCGACTATGATTCAATATTTATTTTGAACCCTAGACATTATTATAATATCACAAGATTTCCTAAAAATGATTTGGTTATCATAAGGTAAAAACTTATCCATGTTTATGTGTGTGGAATGGTATTACAAGATACTTTTATTTTTAAAGAAATTATAAAGTTAAAAATCCTTTTGATTGTGTTTCTCACGATGGTTTTTCCAAACTAATCCGAGCATTAATTTTCTTATAATGCTCGGATCAGCCCAAGCATATTTTCCAGATTTAGCTAGACACTTGGAGCTGCAGGAGATAAGCTGGATCCTCCAAGATGTATTACCATACTTTGTCTTCTGCCATTTGTTCCAATTTGTATTTATCAGCAGTTGTAAGGATAGGTTGTTATAAATGTCCAAGCTGATGATAGGTTAGTTTTGCTCTAACGATAATATGTATATTAAAGTTCTCTTTCCTTTTGTAAAGACCTGTTTTATATTATATGTTACTCATCACGTTATGAGATTTTATTCTGTCTTTTCTTTCTTTCACCCCAATAATCTGTCTTTTCGGCACTTGGATATTCGGCACATGAATATCGTGGATGTATTGGTGTCGACTTTTGAGGATCAAAAAGGTGGGTCGTTACACTTTAGATATTAACATGTGTACTTAATTCAAATAGCAAGTTCGAAAGCGAATTTCCCGATATTGAACTTATTAAAGAATCTGAGGACTGGTTTAAAAAATATGTAAGTATGACAAGTCAAGTATTTTGACATCCACACGATATTTATTATATATTACCATGTATATTTAATTCAAATCGATAGGTTGATATGAACAACATCACGTACATTTGTTATAAAAAACTCACATTTGGTCTGCATAATAGTTACAAAATATGTCAAACAATGTTTATGAACAAATTTAAGTTTCACAAAGAATACAAATGGAAAAAACAACTATTAACATCAGAGTTTGTATTAGAGGCGGGAACAATGATGATGACATAAAGATTATTTTGGAGTCCTTGAAGAATAATTGAATTAACTTACTCGGTTGTGCTGGAGTTAAAAACATTTTTATTCAAATGTTGTTGGCTCGACAGTATGTCGAATATTAGAGTAAAACATGTACACAAGGATTACCCTCTTTCAAAAATAAACCACAATAAAAAATATTTGGGGTATAATCCAATTGTGATGGCGTCACAAGCAACACAAGTTTATTACACCCCATATCCTACTATGGACAATCATATAATCCATAATCATATTATTATGAATTTTCAATTGTCTATATTTGCTTCACTAAAACCTGTACGATGTACATATATCGTCCATACACAATACCAATTTTGACCGCTCACTTGATCACACAATTTAACTACCGAACTAGTATCGTTCACATGACCACTCTAGTAAGGACTATGATTCTGTTCTTTGATTAGAAACCGTCATTCTCCTTGCATAGCAATATACTATGATAGAGAATTCCATAATCAACCAAAAATCCATATCCGGTGTTCGTCATCGAGAACCGTATGAAAAATTCCAACTCGGATCAATGTAAATCATCTCGAAACTATGTACTCGAATCTGGATCAAACAACTATGTAGATAAAATAATATACATACAACTTACGTATTTAATTCATTTGATTTCTTAGCTATCCCAAATTCATTTTATTCACATTCATTTCATTCTCATTCAATTTAATTTATATTCAACTATTCACATTCAATTTATCTATATTCAATTCTAACCATTTTCAATTCACTAACTTATTTAATTAGTCCATCTCATTGTTTCATTTCAAATCACACTCAATTCCATTTCCAAAAACCATTTCATTTAACTTAACTTAAGTTAAATCTTCTTTTCAAATTTGCATTCCCAACATTCATAAGCAACAATTTTAAAACTTTGTTTTACTCATAAATTCTCAAAATTAATAAGTTATCAAACTTACTTCCTCATATTTTCATAAAACTCTTAATTGAAAATTTCCAGTCTAAACATCCTCTTCTTATTTCAGATCAATTTGAAACCATATAAACATATAATCCCCTTGGTATATCAAATCATTCTTTGAACTCTAAACTAAAAACTAGTTTTTCCAAAACAAAACTCGAATGGTAGCAATTCCTCTCTTGGAAACCCAAAAATGAACGTCAATGATGCTGCAGTATCAACGAAATTATTTTCCAACGACCGAAGTGAGTTCAGTGCTTTCTATCTCTTTAAAGTCCTTTTAAAAATACTTACATTCAAAAATATTTTCCAAATAATACTATTATTACTTTCCAAAACTTTGAAAAACCATTTCCAAAATCAATGGAAATTAAATTCTCAAATTCCTAGCTTCTAACCCTTTTAATTTATAAACCGCTTTTATAAATCATATTCACATAATTTCACTATGGTTATATAAAATCATTTCTTAATTTTTAATCTTTGTTTGCATTATAATAAAACGACTTTTATTCAAACACAAATAACAAATAACAAATGATAATAATCTAAAATTATCATTCCCTAACAACCAAACACTCCATATATAACTATAATAATTTCTAAAAAATTATTCCTTTATATATAAAATATAATCATGATAAAATTATTTCATTTACCCAATTCCAAAACAACACTATGTCGAATTGCTCTGTTCAAGTATTTAGAGATCTCTATCAATAATGTTAATTACTAGTATTGACCAGAACCCATAACCGACTCAATAGATCAACCAACATAATACAAAATATTTTTATATCACTAACACATACGCGCTCACACACACATACACACTCAATCTCATTCTAGGGTGCTACTGACCATATCTCTAATGAGTTACCCTACCAAAGCCATGCTTCTCGCTTAACCTTCAGCTCTGATACCAAATGTAACAGCCGGGATTTTCGACCTTCAAAAATCGACACGGATACGTCACTATATTGCGTGCCGAACAATCGAAAGCTGGAAAACCTGAAAGTTAGGGGAAAAGAAAAGGGAAAGAAGATAGGAAGAGAACTAAACAACATAGAATCTCACAGCGGAACGAATAATCTATAATATAGAACAAATCTTTATACAAAAGAAACTTCAATATGTATATATATACGGAAATCAATCAGACTATGCTAACCTATTTCAGCCTGGACAGTTATAATAGCCTATCCTTGCAATTTATGATAGATATAACAATGAATATAATGAAAAAATAACCATCTGCATGAATACGTCTCTAGGCCTCCAACTCGTCTCCTGAAGCTCCAAAGCACCCAAACTAATCTGTAATATGCTCTATTTGACCCGAGCATTATAATAAAATAACACCCGAGTCAGTCTGAAAAACCAGCATGAGAAAACACGCCCAACTTGATTTAAAGTTACAAGAAAAATCTTTGAAACCAAAAGTATCTCGTAAGATCATGCCGCACATAAACACGGATGGGTTTTTACCTTACGATAACCCAAACTATTTCATATGAAGTTCTCTGATATCATAATAGCATCTAGATACAAATACTTATTAATCATAGTCGAAATTGTTACATTTATTAAATTCCAACATAATAGGTATATAACTAAACCATAAAGGCTCATATTGGAATATGGATTCCATACTATGGCAAGGTAAGGGACTAACTTCCAATGGTACACCCCTAGAAAATGCACCAGAGTCTGACAAGAACTTCTTGCTCCCCTGTTACACAGAGCCAGCTAGCTCTTTAACATGACGATCCGGATTACCCCATCCCTTTTTGACACCAAGGCCTTATACTACCATAGTGCTTGCGTGCGAAACAATTCGAATATGGACAATCTAGAATGGGATGATGATTCCTAATGGTAGCTGACCACGTAGCTCTGCTACATACCCTGTTTTTGCCATTTCTCGGTTTGTGAGGCTCGCGAGGTCATGTGCTTACCTTCTTCCTCCTTGCAGACCATCTTGGAATGCTAACACTGCTCCCCAAGCAACAATGCAATACCAACATTCGTCCATACATGTTCGTTCTGGGACTGAACGGAACACTTGAGAGCTTCGTCTCCAATTCTATCATCCTCAAGTTGTCTTCACTTCGAAAAGCATTTGTTGGATCGAAGTGGTTTTCGGGTAACATTCCCGATCCCAGTCTCTTCGAAACAACTTTTCAATTATTCCTAGTAAACTCAACCCCGGTTCTTTAGGAAATAAACAGTTAAGAACAAGAGCGGAGATCACCTCCTAACCGTTAGTGGACAGATTTCCTTATCATTGTCCTATGAGAATGAAACGCGATTTATACGCACAGTACAACATCATTAGAGATGACTGTGCCACATAACTCACGTGTTTCTCCTAGATATTTTCAAAGTTACGTTTGAGTCCAAATTTGATAGTCTGTTATTTAACTATCGAATAACAATCATTCAATCAAGAATTAAGTTCCATAGGGAAAACCAACATTGGTTAAGCAAATAAGCAACCGCTAACCTCTTATAATAAATCTTTCATTCATTAAAATCACTTTGTAAATTACTTGTAGAAAAATACTTTTACAAAGGTATATCCACAAATCCATATATTTTCAATAGTTAGAAAATATCCATATACTTATCTCTACGGCAATAAATTATTTTAGTTATTGAAAATGGAGTTTAAATAATCATTTTGAATTACTGATATTTGAAATTAATAATCATTTTAATTAATTGATATTTAAAAGTGATTAATCATTTCAATTTCTGATATTTGAACGTAACTAATCATTTTAATCAATGATTGTTTTAAATTTAACTAATTGTTTCGACTAATGATATCTGGAATTTAGTTAAATCATTTTAAGTAATGATGTTTTATAGTTAAATAAATCATTTTAACAAATGATGATTTAAATAATCATTTTAACTAAATGAGGAATTGAATTTAATTAATCCAATTAATTTATGATTATTTGGACTTAATTAATAGTTTTAATTAATGGTATTTAAAATTTATTTATCTTTTTAATTAATGGTATTTGTGACGAATTATTCATTTTATCTAATGATTAGTTGAATTGAATAAATCTTTTAAATTAATGATATTTAAAGTTAATTAATTGGTCTAATAAAAGTGATTAAAGTAAATTAACTAATATAATAAAAATGTTTTAGTTAATTAACTGATTCAGTGTTTTTAAAGTTAATAAACTTATTTAATAAAGATTTTAAAGTTAATTTACCGAATCCAGATGAAAGCACCAAATACCAGTCACAGCTTAGAGATAGAGTATATGTAGAGAGTAATAATGTGAAGAACAGTTAAAACTAAAATGAATGCAGTAAAGAACAACAGATTTTATAATGGTTCAGCTAACTCCGGCCTACGTCCACTTAGAAGTTTGTTTTTTATTGCTGTAATAATCGATTACAGTTGCAAAATGGCAGAGTTGCCTTAGCCTTAGAAAAGAGAAAGTAAGAGAGCAGAAAGAAGATCCCCCATCTGGAGACCCACATGCTGTATTTATAGGCAAAACCAGGTTGTTGGGCCTCCTGAGTAGTTTGGGCCCATCAAGGTCATAACCGAACCCTACTTCATTATGCCGACCGATCTTGAGTAGTCGGTATGCCGAACGTTGGGAGGTGCGAGGTACCGAGGTATCGAGGTACGGAGGTACGAGGTACCGAGGTACGGAGGTGCGAGGTGCAGTGTCGAGCGAGGTGAGGTATGCCGAATGACCCATCCAATGCCGAACGCTCCCTAATGCCGAACGATCCATCCAATGACGAACGAGATTTATGCCGAGCGCTCCATCCAATGCCGAACGAGATTTATGCCGAGCGCTCCATCCAATGCCGAACGATACTTAATGCCGAACCTCCATCATGCCGAACCATGTTTGATGCCGAACAGTTTCTAATGCCGAGCGCCCATCATGCCGAACGATCTCTAATGCCGAGCGCTCCTGGATGCCGAGCGCTACTAAATGACGAGTGCTCCTGGAATGCCGAACCACTCATGTATGTCGAACGCTCTATGCATGCCGAGTACTCTTGAATGCTATTCGAACGTGAATAGTGAATGCCAGACGAACTATTTGTGTCGAACTTCCATCATGCCCAACCATTGGTCATCCTTTATCCAATCATATTTCCATCTCCCAAGCACGTTGGGTCACCCATCCATCCAGTCGACTGAATCCATCGTACTCTAGCCTCGACGAACATGTAGTTGATTAAGTTAAACCCGTATGTCCGCGACCTTGCCAAAAGGCGGGTTAACACTTGCCCCCCAAAACATGCCTTGCTATTGGAAGGTGTGTTTTGAATAGCCTCAAATCCGATATCCAAAGTCCATGTTTCATCCATATCCAATAACCAATAACCGACTTTAGGACCTCTCCGGGTCAATATCCGAATCCTCTACCGTCCATAGCCGATATTCATATCCGTAACCTCTCCGGGTTCTTGTCAAGCACAATCCACACTTGACGACCTATGTTAAGTAAATCCATGGTGATCATGGTTCAGTATCCCCGAACGTCGAATAATGTCGTGGCTTAAGTCCTAAGCCGAATCCTGGTCACTCCGGACCCTTGCCGAGCATAGTCCATACTCGACGACCTGCAATAGTAACCGGTAATATAGGGGCCTAAGTCCTAGGCCGAGTCCTGGTCTCTCCGGACCCTTGCTGAGCATAGTCCATACTCGACGACCTGAATAAGTTGATTTGCCATGCTTGGACAAAGCGACTTACCCCTTGCCAGGTATGATCCATACCTGACGATCATTTACCAAAAGCCAGATAAAAATCCAATCAAAAGCCAATCCGAAATACAAATCAAATCAGGAAAAAAAAATCCATATCAAAAATCCAAACCAATATCCAAACCAGAAATCAATCATCCAAATAAAAGTCCAAACCAAAAGAAAAAACCAAAAGATAAACAAAACCAGGAGTTCAAATGTAATGCCCTAGAAATTCATGGAATCTTATTTTAGTTGAATTTTGAAAATATTTGAAATTATTTGTATAGGAATATATGGAGTTAATTGTGTGCAAGTATGTGTGCATGTGTGCACGTGCACACTGATATGGCACAAGGAAGAACTCCAGATTTCTTGAATTTAAAACAAGAATTAAAAAGCAATACAAACATGATTTTGCAACATGGATATTTGATTTCTGGAATTATATAGATTATCCCAGAAAATAAGAAAAGTAAGTTTTATTTTAAATCAGTAAACAGATTTTATTTAAAATCCAGAGAAAAAAAATACACATATATGTTATAAGGATTTGAAAACCTGTATACATATAGGTGCATATGTTTTTGAAATTAAGAGGAATTAAATAAGCCTAGATAAGATATGTATACAAATATACATTTATAAGTACTGAAAGGTATATATAAGCAAGTGAAACTATAACACTAAAATGGCAAAAGATGAATTGCAAGAAAAATAATTGCTTTAGGCAGAAAATAGAAAGGAGGATTTTAGAAAATAAACAAGTAAACAATGTCACACAATTATCATGACTTGGTAAGAATATAATATATATATTCTGGAAAAGAAAAAGGGGAGGCATGTCTCACATATGGCCGGGATATTAAAGGTGAAAAATAAACAAATTTGAAATGCAAAATGCATGAGTTTTGGCCAGGGTAGAAATGGGATTTTACAATGATAAAACCCTAGAAAACCTCTCTTATAAACCCAAGTATAAACCAGAAAAAAATCATTTTCTACCCAAAAACATTTAAGAAAACAAAGGAGAAAATACTTACAAGCAGAAAAACAAGTTTTGAAAAGGATTCTTTTCTGAGTTAGCAAGAGAAGCATTTTTCTATGAGTAATCTCACTAAACCCATGGCATTAAGTCTTGTTATGAAGCAGCCAGATTTATGTTATTTTTCTACATGTTTTTGATTCCATTACTATGGTTTTAATGGATGCTTCAATGGATGTTTTAATGGGTGTTTCTGGATGTTTTGATTGATTTGATGATTGAATGTTTTGCTCTGTTTGGTTACACCCAGAAAGGTAAAGTATAAAATCATGAAAGTAAATAGAGAATACTTGTAACTGGTTTAGATATGGCATGGAAAACATAGAAACCAAAATGTATATGAGTTGCATTACACTTGTGTAAGTGCCGAGGCTCAAATGAAAGATTCAAGGTTGCAATGGAAATATCCAAAAGTGCTGAACCCTTGAACAAATAGAAAATCCATGAGCCATAAATCTTGTTTAAGCTAGATCTTGAATTTAGTTCAAACATGGTTGCTTATGAAACAATAATAACCCACATGCCTAGTCTTTATTCCCAGTTGTAATTATTCTCGTATTTTCTTTAAGCCAAAACACTTGAAAATATGATTTTCCCTGGACATGAATGTTAGATTGTTCTTGAGTTATGCTTGTAAACTCTATGTAATGTTTCATGTATACTGGGATTTAGTCACCTAGCTATCTCACGATAGGATTAAACATGAACACTTAGTAAATAAACTAAGGATTGTGAGCCAAGAAGACTACTGGAATGCTTGTCATATTTGAAGTATGCAAGTTGGCACATGGTTTGTTTAAGCCCTGAGATCTTTGTGCAATATTGTGAATTATTTTATTGCAATATGTCCCCGTGATTCCTTTATGGCAGATGAGGCTAGGAATTAATTTAGTAAATGCAACCTTAAATTGATGAAGTAGGAACTTGAGTTATTCCTAAGATGGTTGGACTGGAACTATGATAGTTCCTGAGTATTTCTATTTGAAACCTATGTTTGCATGGTTGAATATGTGTATATAATTAGTCATAAACAAGTCAGGCAAATTGATCGAAGATGATATGCCCACTTGAACAAAATATTTATGTCTCACTCATTTACCTAATATCATGGAATTTTTGATTTTACTCATACCAGATCTTGTATCTGACCCTTGTTTGCTTATGGCATATGGGGTGTAACGTTCCGCTTTTCCGTACCCCTTGAATAGACACTAATCTCCATCTATTTACTCAAGGTGAACGAAAAACCGAACCATTAGGGTTTTAAAAGAAGAGGTAGAAGAAAAGATAGAAGAGAAGAGAAAGAAGAAACAAAAGAACAACATCAGAAACAGAAACAATATCAGAATCTCACATATCGCAGCGGAACAATATATAATAGATAATCACTAGTCTTTTAAAACAAAGAACTATATCAGTTTATACATACATCAATCATCAGAGTCAATATACAACAATGGACAGTTATATAACTTGTCCTCATACAGAATACACAGCGGAATAAATATATAAGATACAAATACTACGTCTCGCCATCCAGCTTGCTTCCAAAGCTCCAGAATATCCAGAATATCCTGATAATATAACTCTAGGCTGCCCGTGTGGAAATTGGTGGGCACCCAGAGTTTAGAAGGGAACAATAAACTCCGAGTCAGTCATGGTGACTGGTGTGAGATCGTAAAACAGTTATTTTCACAAAGAAAATAAAACAGATTCGCAATGCTTTTGGAAAATGAAACTACCATAAGACCTCCCGCCACACACACAATGCAAACGCAGAATTGGAGGAGATTTCTTCTTATGATAGTCAAAGATGCTTACTACGTAAAATCAAATCATTTTTGATATTATTATTTGTGCATAGTGTAGAAAACATTTCGAAAGTATAATATTAATCTTAGCCAACATACGACCAGTATCGTATGCCTACTATAGCTACTATGTTCAATAGCAGGTTACCGCCACATTCCATAGCAGGTAATACAACTAAAACCGTACAGGGTTCGTATTGTTTCTTTGGATTTTCCAACAAATGGTCAGGCTAAGGAACTTCCTTTCCTCCTGCCGATTGGGATCGCCTCTGGCTGGACGTCCCGAGAGACAAACTGCTCTCTGCCAAACAAGGCCGGGTTACCCCTGTAACAGGTAACTCACGAATATGTCATCACCCGGTCCTTTGGGACCTTTATCCGAGCGCTCGATATCCAACATCACACATCATAAAGAAAGTGTATCCACATGAGTAAGTATCTGGGCTCCATACCATGATACCACCCCTTTCCAGAAGGAAATGACATACCCTAAAGGGCGCGACCCTCATAACCTTGCCGCAACATTCCTGTTTCGACCATTTCCGGGGTGTGAGGCTCGACGAAGTCTCGTCCACAAAGCTACGCTTTCTCAAAAAGCCCTGCTTCGGGTCAAACAAAATGATCAACCTATGATCATTAAGATATAAGATCAAACAAATGATCATATCACAAATGATCAAACACTGATCATTTCACAGCAACACTCAGTGTGCCACGTTACCAAATTGGGATATATCGCTGATAAATTTCAACTACATAACCTCTGAGCTCGTACGTCTCAGAGAAGGGTGTTAAGCTAAGAGAATAAATTCTCCGCCACCAACAGATATGTATTTGAAAGAAATCAGCTTTATATCTCAAAGTGTAATGTCAGACACACAATCCATACAAGTCTGTTCCGGGATCGAACAGAACCGAAGGCACTTCTCACGAAGCCCTTGCAATTCTGGATAATTTCTAATCACGTCAGGACTTCCCGTCACTAAGGGTGATAAAACCTCTAAATCGAAGATCAGTCGATGTAGAGTAACTCGACGGTAATCCTTCCATTTTCAGAAATATCCGGTCTTCAACACCGGTCTTCAAATGCGATTCATAACGACGTATCACATATTCGGAATGGGTTATACGACCCCATGGTCCTTTCCCGGCTAACCCGAATAGTGAGCGCTTATTCAAAAATAAGTGTGGCATTCAAATTCATCCAATTCACAACAAATACCTATCTAAAGGTAATTATTGATAGTCGGTTATTTAACTATCAATAAAGATGCGCTACATCATCAGATTCCAAATAATTTTCCAAATTATTTCATCTTCAAAAAATATCTTTACTAGATATAAAATTTCCACACTTAACCATTTGAAAACAATTTCAAATCAATTTCCACATTTCATTTTATCTTTGAAGATAAAATCTCAAAACAGTTCATTTCATATTGGAAAAGCATTTCCATACTTATTTAAAAATAAGTATTTCACAAATCTTTTATTTTCAACATTTGAAAATATTCGATATACTTAAATCAATATTAAGTATATATTCATTCTTTAAGGAAATCATAAATTTTACATCTATTTGAGTCAAAACGAATGTTACGTAAAACATCGTTACGACGACTCAAAATCACTAGTATAGGGATTCGAATTTAGATAGATATATAAATCCCAATACTACAAAAAAACATTTCCTTTCGGAAATCATTTATTATAACAACAGTGTTATAGTCCATCATTTCCTTATTTCTCAAAAACGTCTATTTCAACAATAAATGTTGAAATCTATGATTTCGATATTCAATACATTTTAAACCATCGTTTAAAACAATTAACTTCATTTTACAATATCGCTTTTCCAAAACTATCCATTTTACTTAACAATATATTCACTGTCCAAAATCGTGAATACACTTTACTAATTACATTTCACTATTTTCTACACATTTTATTTCAATAATAATTCGCTATCCAAAATCGCGAATATATCTCCTTCAACATTTTAATTTATCAAATCCAGTTGATCTCGAATTTATAAAACAACGTTTATAAATTCTATTTCTATTTTCTAACGACTTCAATTTAATAAATCTCCTTTATTAAAAAGATTCGATAAATATTCCATCTAAAGGTAAAAATCCAATTTATAAGTTAATCTCTTATAAATCTTTTATTCTACAGTCTCATCCATTTTACAACTTCACAATTTATAAATCTATAAATTTCATTCACTTACGGATCTCATAATATTTCATTTTTAACACTTATAAAAATTCGTTTTATAAGTCCAATATTTTGATTTATAAAATATCAATTTTTTTTTTTAAATCTTTCTGTACAAATCGTTTATAGTTATTCAAAAATCCCAACTTAAACCATTTTATAAATAAATCAACTTTTGTTTCAAAACACAACACTTCGATTATATTTCACTAAAAATTATAACTTTTTATAACTTCAAAATTTTACGTTTATAAATCGATTCAAAAATTCCATAAAACGTATATTCTCAAAAATCCCTTTTAAAATCCTTTTAAATTAAAAGTCGTCATTTTTAAAGTTCAAAACTGAATCCGATGATGCAACAACACCAATCAGTCCATCACAACAGTCAATATCATATATCATCATATGATAACCGAATATATCAAAATATCTGTAAATAATCAATACTGTGAGGAATCTAGTCGGATCCCTCCAACCTGTTTCCCTGCATCCACAGATGTTAGCACAATACCAATTCCGCTCCAGTACGGAATTATCGCGGTATATAGGTTTTATAAAAATCCGCTTACTAACGGCGCAATAGGGTCTCATCCGCTATACGAGGCGGGAATCAATCAATCCAATATATACATATGCCAATATGTATATACTGCTATATATATAGATATACCCTAAAATATCTAATAGCACATTCAAACAGTCAATCATCAATCAATAATAACTGCAAAAAAAATTCCACATTCGATTTGAGTGAGAAGATCTCACCTTAGCTTTTATTTTGCCATCCATTTCCTTAAGTTTTGTTTTCTCAATTTTTAACCTGGTATAAATATTTTATATAACCGATTAATATTCAAAACAAGTTGAACAATTAAATTCCATTTTAACCAATTAAATCAACTATTGATTTATTTTAACTTAATGATTTAAATCTAAATCAATTTCTTTTAACTAAATTTATTTAACTAAACATTTTATTTAAACAATTAAACTTCCTTTTCTTAAACATCTTTAGTAACCAGAATAACTGATTAAATTAAATTTACTTTTAAACTCCACATATACATATGACTTATATTCCAAAAATCCACTTATACTCCCAAGTTATTGTTTTTCCAGCTTTACACATATATAAATAAAATTTTCTGTTTAAATCTTGTACATTTTGCAGTGACGAAAAGTTTAACTTTTTGTCACAGTATTTAATTTCTTGATAACTTAATCTTTAACTATTACTAACATATTAAATTTTAAATTCAATTTAAAAATTGACAAATCACCTGCTAGCTCACAGATCTCCCAAACCACCGAGAATCACAACTTCGGCATTGGAAATCCTGACTGCAACCAGAACTAACACTGCCCACACCCAACATCAAGATCGAACTCGAAGATTCCACCATCGGCCACTTCCAGTCGCAATCGCCTAGTCAATCTCGACTTCGACTTCGTCACCACTTTCCAACTCGCGAGCACGCACACCTCCAATCACGAATTCTCAAATCGAGCATGACCTGGCCCCTAGCTTCCAGCACCCACGACGCATCACCAGAGTCGCCGCCTTGACTTCGAACTGCGACCCTGTTTTCCACTTCGAGGTCCCACGTCCACGCGACATCGCCTCTGCCACGAACTCCGCTCGCACACCCCAGCAAACCCACGCGCTCGCGAACCACCTGCCGCCGTGATTTGAATTCGAGAACCCATCTTCGTTCGCGTGTGAGCCTGCGTCCCAATCAAATCGCGAAACCCTAACTCGAGTTCGAACTCGTAACTGCTCGATTCCCTTATGATGAAATCGAACGAGATCTCAGCTCGCCTATTTAATTCCTTCTTTGAACGATCGAAAGGCTCGGCCTTGAATTTATTTGAAAAAATGAATTTTCGAAATGAGGGAAATGAATGAAGTATACTGGCGAGCCATTTTATTTCTTTTAAACGAGAAAGTTTATCTTCTTTCTTTTAAAAAGAAGAGCGAGGGGACCAAAGAACAGGAATAATGTTGCGCGTACGAGTGGAGACAGTTTGCCTTACCTTTACAGCATTTTGATGGGGAAGGCAAAGTACTGATGTTGACCCAATATAATTATTAAATTTAACTTGAATTCAATTTAAATTCCAATGCGTTTACCTATCGTATGATCACGCAACAACTCCGATAAATACAAAATTGGAAATCCGACAATAATTCAATATCACGGACCCAACGGAACTGGTTTCGTCGAATTCCGAGACTGTTTGAAAAATGACTATTTTTAAATATCGGTTCGAACGATCAAATTTCAAACTGAACACTTTATTCCTAAATTCGATTCTGAAGCTTCTGTTACCTTCAGTAATATCAACATGAATTTTAAAAGCTTCCGAAATATTTTTCTTCGTCTTAAAATTGAAGATTCAAATTTTTATCCAGTTTCAATAGATTAAATTCTATAATTTAATCGTCAATTTCAAAGTTATATCGGGGATTCAAATTAAATCATCGTTTAAATATTTAAAATTAATTAAATATTTTCAATTTAATTTGTTCAAAATTCCGGGTCGTTACAAACTTCCCCCCTTAAAAGAATTTCGTCCCGAAATTACAAGTTAGGAAAATGGTCCTTAACTCGTCTATCATTTTTCACAATCAATAGTTTTTATCAATCTATCACAACAAATCTTCTACTAAAGATTCGTTATTACTTCAACTAGTTTTTCAACTTCAATTACAGGTTTCAAACAACATTGTTTACTTCTCAATTCAAATTCGAGTTTAAATTCAAATTTAAACTTCCAAATTTTCTCAAAAATTTTCTAACACTCGGAATTTTCGAAAAATTTCGCCAGCGTCTCCTTTGCGCGGCTAATATGGTACGACTACAAAACGTCCCTACGGACTCTCAGATTTCAAAAAGAAAAAGAAAAAGCCAAGCGGCTAGAGAGAAATCATCAAAAACTCATATTAAAACTCAAATACATACCTTTTTGTCGAGCAATTCAAATTCATCTTTGAAGATCAAATCCAATTTATAACACCTGTATATCTACTAGCCATTATATCTAGTTACAGCATTCAATCCAATTTGCAAATTCTATTACAAAATTTTCAATATATGCTTATATATTTACAGTTGAAGTTACATTCGTTTTTAAACAAAATGAATTCATATCCATTCTAGTTTATAACCAATTTAAATTGATACAAATTCAATTTATTTTAATTCTACTTCATTTGCAATTGATTCCATTCAATTTAATTGGCATTTCATATTTTCATTCGGTTTATTCTATAAACCAAACAACCTTCATTCATAATTGCTCTTTTAGCTTAGTTTCAATTACTAACTCATTACAACTTCCAATTCACTTACAATTTCAAATTTGTCTTCAATTTCATTTACAATTGCAAATTATTCATTCATCCACTAATTCATTCATTTTCAATTTAAATCTAATTTCTATCAAATTACCAAATATTCTATAAGTTATTAACTTATTTACATTCCATTATGAATTTTATCTTTTATTCATCTTTCATTTACAATTATTCAATTCAATTCATTTCTTACAAATTTGAAACGAATTTCAATTTCAATCTCATTTTATTTAATTTATTCACTTGCAAATTTATTCGTTCATTCACAATTTTCATTTATTTTCATAATTCAGTACTCAATTCCAGAGTCTTTTCAACCTTTTCAAAACCATTTTGAAAACAATTCAAATTATCCTTTTGAATTTCCAAACAAAACCCAAATTTCAAACAACTTTCCATTTAAAATAATTTGGCAGCAATTCCTCTTTTGGAAACCCGAAAATGAACATCAGTGATGCTGCAGTCATTACCGAAGTTATTTTCCAGCGATCGAAAAGAGCTTAGAGCTTTCATCTCTCTAAAATACATTTCAAAACCTTTGAAATTCATTTTCAAATCAAAAAGATTTAAACTTCCAAACTTCCAGAATTTTCAAATTCTTTTCAAAACATTTCCAAATACTTCTCTGTAATCCCGGTTTAAATTACAATTCACATTAAAAATTTACATTCTTTAATTTCACTTGTATATGGATTCATTTCTTAACTTTGGAGTTACGGTTTCAATCTCTTATTCAATTTCAATGATAATAATTTACTATTATTACTTCCTAACATCCATGCAACCATATACTATAGTACTTTATAGAAAAACATTTATTTTCTATACAAAAATAGTTTCGGGTAAAATTATTTCATTTACCCTATTTAAAACAATACTGTGCCGAATTGTTCTATATAAGTGTTTAGAGATCCCTATCGATAGAGTTGTACGGACAATACCGACCAGAATCCATATACCACTCAACAAACCAATCATCACAATATAAAACAATTTTATATTCAAATAACAAATACGCGCTCATATCTATTATTACACTCAACTCATTCTAGAGTACTACTGACTCTATCTCTAATGAGTAACACCCAACAGAGCAGGATTGTCGCTTAACCATATGCTCTGATACCAAATGTAACGTTCCGCTTTTCCGTACCCCTTGAATAGACACTAATCTCCATCTATTTACTCAAGGTGAACGAAAAACCGAACCATTAGGGTTTTAAAAGAAGAGGTAGAAGAAAAGATAGAAGAGAAGAGAAAGAAGAAACAAAAGAACAACATCAGAAACAGAAACAATATCAGAATCTCACATATCGCAGCGGAACAATATATAATAGATAATCACTAGTCTTTTAAAACAAAGAACTATATCAGTTTATACATACATCAATCATCAGAGTCAATATACAACAATGGACAGTTATATAACTTGACCTCATACAGAATACACAGCGGAATAAATATATCAGATACAAATACTACGTCTCGCCATCCAGCTTGCTTCCAAAGCTCCAGAATATCCAGAATATCCTGATAATATAACTCTAGGCTGCCCGTGTGGAAATTGGTGGGCACCCAGAGTTTAGAAGGGAACAATAAACTCCGAGTCAGTCATGGTGACTGGTGTGAGATCGTAAAACAGTTATTTTCACAAAGAAAATAAAACAGATTCGCAATGCTTTTGGAAAATGAAACTACCATAAGACCTCCCGCCACACACACAATGCAAACGCAGAATATGAGGAGATTTCTTCTTATGATAGTCAAAGATGCTTACTACGTAAAATCAAATCATTTTTGATATTATTATTTGTGCATAGTGTAGAAAACATTTCGAAAGTATAATATTAATCTTAGCCAACATACGACCAGTATCGTATGCCTACTATAGCTACTATGTTCAATAGCAGGTTACCGCCACATTCCATAGCAGGTAATACAACTAAAACCGTACAGGGTTCGTATTGTTTCTTTGGATTTTCCAACAAATGGTCAGGCTAAGGAACTTCCTTTCCTCCTGCCGATTGGGATCGCCTCTGGCTGGACGTCCCGAGAGACAAACTGCTCTCTGCCAAACAAGGCCGGGTTACCCCTGTAACAGGTAACTCACGAATATGTCATCACCCGGTCCTTTGGGACCTTTATCCGAGCGCTCGATATCCAACATCACACATCATAAAGAAAGTGTATCCACATGAGTAAGTATCTGGGCTCCATACCATGATACCACCCCTTTCCAGAAGGAAATGACATACCCTAAAGGGCGCGACCCTCATAACCTTGCCGCAACATTCCTGTTTCGACCATTTCCGGGGTGTGAGGCTCGACGAAGTCTCGTCCACAAAGCTACGCTTTCTCAAAAAGCCCTGCTTCGGGTCAAACAAAATGATCAACCTATGATCATTAAGATATAAGATCAAACAAATGATCATATCACAAATGATCAAACACTGATCATTTCACAGCAACACTCAGTGTGCCACGTTACCAAATTGGGATATATCGCTGATAAATTTCAACTACATAACCTCTGAGCTCGTACGTCTCAGAGAAGGGTGTTAAGCTAAGAGAATAAATTCTCCGCCACCAACAGATATGTATTTGAAAGAAATCAGCTTTATATCTCAAAGTGTAATGTCAGACACACAATCCATACAAGTCTGTTCCGGGATCGAACAGAACCGAAGGCACTTCTCACGAAGCCCTTGCAATTCTGGATAATTTCTAATCACGTCAGGACTTCCCGTCACTAAGGGTGATAAAACCTCTAAATCGAAGATCAGTCGATGTAGAGTAACTCGACGTTAATCCTTCCATTTTCAGAAATATCCGGTCTTCAACACCGGTCTTCAAATGCGATTCATAACGACGTATCACATATTCGGAATGGGTTATACGACCCCATGGTCCTTTCCCGGCTAACCCGAATAGTGAGCGCTTATTCAAAAATAAGTGTGGCATTCAAATTCATCCAATTCACAACAAATACCTATCTAAAGGTAATTATTGATAGTCGGTTATTTAACTATCAATAAAGATGCGCTACATCATCAGATTCCAAATAATTTTCCAAATTATTTCATCTTCAAAAAATATCTTTACTAGATATAAAATTTCCACACTTAACCATTTGAAAACAATTTCAAATCAATTTCCACATTTCATTTTATCTTTGAAGATAAAATCTCAAAACAGTTCATTTCATATTGGAAAAGCATTTCCATACTTATTTAAAAATAAGTATTTCACAAATCTTTTATTTTCAACATTTGAAAATATTCGATATACTTAAATCAATATTAAGTATATATTCATTCTTTAAGGAAATCATAAATTTTACATCTATTTGAGTCAAAACGAATGTTACGTAAAACATCGTTACGACGACTCAAAATCACTAGTATAGGGATTCGAATTTAGATAGATATATAAATCCCAATACTACAAAAAAACATTTCCTTTCGGAAATCATTTATTATAACAACAGTGTTATAGTCCATCATTTCCTTATTTCTCGAAAACGTCTATTTCAACAATAAATGTTGAAATCTATGATTTCGATATTCAATACATTTTAAACCATCGTTTAAAACAATTAACTTCATTTTACAATATCGCTTTTCCAAAACTATCCATTTTACTTAACAATATATTCACTGTCCAAAATCGTGAATACACTTTACTAATTACATTTCACTATTTTCTACACATTTTATTTCAATAATAATTCGCTATCCAAAATCGCGAATATATCTCCTTCAACATTTTAATTTATCAAATCCAGTTGATCTCGAATTTATAAAACAACGTTTATAAATTCTATTTCTATTTTCTAACGACTTCAATTTAATAAATCTCCTTTATTAAAAAGATTCGATAAATATTCCATCTAAAGGTAAAAATCCAATTTATAAGTTAATCTCTTATAAATCTTTTATTCTACAGTCTCATCCATTTTACAACTTCACAATTTATAAATCTATAAATTTCATTCACTTACGGATCTCATAATATTTCATTTTTAACACTTATAAAAATTCGTTTTATAAGTCCAATATTTTGATTTATAAAATATCATTTTTTTTTTAAATCTTTCTATACAAATCGTTTATAGTTATTCAAAAATCCCAACTTAAACCATTTTATAAATAAATCAACTTTTGTTTCAAAACACAACACTTCGATTATATTTCACTAAAAATTATAACTTTTTATAACTTCAAAATTTTACGTTTATAAATCGATTCAAAAATTCCATAAAACGTATATTCTCAAAAATCCCTTTTAAAATCCTTTTAAATTAAAAGTCGTCATTTTTAAAGTTCAAAACTGAATCCGATGATGCAACAACACCAATCAGTCCATCACAACAGTCAATATCATATATCATCATATGATAACCGAATATATCAAAATATCTGTAAATAATCAATACTGTGAGGAATCCAGTCGGATCCCTCCAACCTGTTTCCCTGCATCCACAGATGTTAGCACAATACCAATTCCGCTCCAGTACGGAATTATCGCGGTATATAGGTTTTATAAAAATCCGCTTACTAACGGCGCAATAGGGTCTCATCCGCTATACGAGGCGGGAATCAATCAATCCAATATATACATATGCCAATATGTATATACTGCTATATATATAGATATATCCTAAAATATCTAATAGCACATTCAAACAGTCAATCATCAATCAATAATAACTGCAAAAAAAATTCCACATTCGATTTGAGTGAGAAGATCTCACCTTAGCTTTTATTTTGCCATCCATTTCCTTAAGTTTTGTTTTCTCGATTTTTAACCTGGTATAAATATTTTATATAACCGATTAATATTCAAAACAAGTTGAACAATTAAATTCCATTTTAACCAATTAAATCAACTATTGATTTATTTTAACTTAATGATTTAAATCTAAATCAATTTCTTTTAACTAAATTTATTTAACTAAACATTTTATTTAAACAATTAAACTTCCTTTTCTTAAACATCTTTAGTAACCAGAATAACTGATTAAATTAAATTTACTTTTAAACTCCACATATACATATGACTTATATTCCAAAAATCCACTTATACTCCCAAGTTATTGTTTTTCCAGCTTTACACATATATAAATAAAATTTTCTGTTTAAATCTTGTACATTTTGCAGTGACGAAAAGTTTAACTTTTTGTCACAGTATTTAATTTCTTGATAACTTAATCTTTAACTATTACTAACATATTAAATTTTAAATTCAATTTAAAAATTGACAAATCACCTGCTAGCTCACAGATCTCCCAAACCACCGAGAATCACAACTTCGGCATTGGAAATCCTGACTGCAACCAGAACTAACACTGCCCACACCCAACATCAAGATCGAACTCGAAGATTCCACCATCGGCCACTTCCAGTCGCAATCGCCTAGTCAATCTCGACTTCGACTTCGTCACCACTTTCCAACTCGCGAGCACGCACACCTCCAATCACGAATTCTCAAATCGAGCACGACCTGGCCCCTAGCTTCCAGCACCCACGACGCATCACCAGAGTCGCCGCCTTGACTTCGAACTGCGACCCTGTTTTCCACTTCGAGGTCCCACGTCCACGCGACATCGCCTCTGCCACGAACTCCGCTCGCACACCCCAGCAAACCCACGCGCTCGCGAACCACCTGCCGCCGTGATTTGAATTCGAGAACCCATCTTCGTTCGCGTGTGAGCCTGCGTCCCAATCAAATCGCGAAACCCTAACTCGAGTTCGAACTCGTAGCTGCTCGATTCCCTTATGATGAAATCGAACGAGATCTCAGCTCGCATATTTAATTCCTTCTTTGAACGATCGAAAGGCTCGGCCTTGAATTTATTTGAAAAAATGAATTTTCGAAATGAGGGAAATGAATGAAGTATACTGGCGAGCCATTTTATTTCTTTTAAACGAGAAAGTTTATCTTCTTTCTTTTAAAAAGAAGAGCGAGGGGACCAAAGAACAGGAATAATGTTGCGCGTACGAGTGGAGACAGTTTGCCTTACCTTTACAGCGTTTTGATGGGGAAGGCAAAGTACTGATGTTGACCCAATATAATTATTAAATTTAACTTGAATTCAATTTAAATTCCAATGCGTTTACCTATCGTATGATCACGCAACAACTCCGATAAATACAAAATTGGAAATCCGACAATAATTCAATATCACGGACCCAACGGAACTGGTTTCGTCGAATTCCGAGACTGTTTGAAAAATGACTATTTTTAAATATCGGTTCGAACGATCAAATTTCAAACTGAACACTTTATTCCTAAATTCGATTCTGAAGCTTCTGTTACCTTCAGTAATATCAACATGAATTTTAAAAGCTTCCGAAATATTTTTCTTCGTCTTAAAATTGAAGATTCAAATTTTTATCCAGTTTCAATAGATTAAATTCTATAATTTAATCGTCAATTTCAAAGTTATATCGGGGATTCAAATTAAATCATCGTTTAAATATTTAAAATTAATTAAATATTTTCAATTTAATTTGTTCAAAATTCCGGGTCGTTACCTGTACAAATATTTTACCTGTAAACTCACTTTACATATAGCAATCTTCATCAGTTCGTTCATTTGAACTGGATACCTCAAGAAAATAATGTCAACTCAAACTTAAAACAAAGATTTCAAACAATCAACTAAAAACCAGAAGAATCAAAGAAAGGGATTTCAGCTTGAAAGCCTATTCAAAAGAGAAAATCTGTTCTTCTTCCTAAATCACGGTGAGTAACACTTTAATTTAAAATTTTAACTTAGGTTGACACAGCTTGTTTTCTCTGTGATGAGGTATGTTATATATATGTATGTTGTGTAAAATCTGGATAAGTCTGATTTCTTCCCTGTTCTGATATCAAATGACATTTCTTGAAGAAATATGCAAACAACTTTTCCTCTCCTGTTTTAAAAAAAAAAACTGTTTGGATGTGGGATATAAACGAGAATTGTTTGTTTAACTGGAATATAAGTGGTAAAAATTTAAATAAGCTTAAACAACTAATAATCTCCACTGGTAAACTAAGAAAAACCCTGTACATTCTAAATATGTTAAAATCAAATTCCTTGTTTTGAGGATTCAGATATCTCAAGTGAAAACACATACTAAACCTTGATTTTTAAATCAAAAATTATAATTTTTCGAGCTTTGGTTGAAGAGCAGTTTTGGTTGCACTGTCTCGAACATTTTGAGCTACCGCAGGCGATCGCGATGATTAGGAGTGTCGTGGTTTGGTTTGAAGGTAGAGGGAGGTTCAGGGATTAGTGGAAAAATAGTGGGATGGTCGGAAAATCATCGTGGTGGTGGCGGGAAGGAATTTAAAACTGGAGACCTAGTTTTTGAGTGTCGTAACATTTCGTTCCGTTCGAGATCGATGTTTGATCGAGCTTTGAAATATTTTGGGAAGTTGATGCTCCGGTGGGGTCGAAGTTGTAGTCGAAGTAGGGGTTCTTCTGGTGATCGGAGATGGGAGCACGGCGAATTGGATTTGAACGATCGAATCTGCGGCATTCTAGTACAATGTGAAGTACGGATGTTGATTTTCGAGCGGGCAAAACCCGAGTCGTTACATGTGGTATCAATGGGGTGTCTCATCTAAAATGGGGCAGCCTCTAATGTTCTTTCAGGGAATGCTGGATCTAAATAGGAAGCTGCTGTGGCTAATGAGAGTGATTATATAAGCATGTTAAATTAGAATTAAATAAGAACTTAGAATGAAATATTTGCATGTAATCTGGGAAGTTTTTATAGTTCTGTTTTAGTTGTTATGTAATGATCTTAAAGGTTTGGATTTATTAGTTGTTCTAAATGAATCTAGTGATGTATTAAGTCTGGGATTAATCTAAAGACTTGGTTGAATTTTTGCAAGAAAATATATATTTGGGTATTGTGATGAAAATCTGTAAATGGTATATGCCTGTATTTGAGAAATAGAAATGTATATGTACATACATTGTATTAGATAATTTCAAGTTACTTAAAACCTTAAGTTTGAAAGTTAAAAATCTGAGTCTAGCTATAAAAACCTGGAATTATTCTTGTGGATATTTTTAAGTTCATATAAATTAGATATGCATAGGATTTACTGACTTGTTACAAATATTCAAAAGAATATAGTAATTAACCTTAGTCAGAATTGCTAGAATCCAAATCAAGCAGGATACACTTGTTTAACAAAAATATATATACTCTGAATTTAAACAAGATAAACACTTACATCCTCATATGTATGTGTATATTACTAAGGATGCACTGTTATATTTATATTGGTAATAAGTTTTGAATCCTGGTTGAATTGTTTGAAAAGAAAATGACTCTGATAGTTCAAAGGAAGTTTAAATCAAACTTAAAAGTGTAAATGAACGTAGGTGGACATCCAGACACATATAAATTGAATGTGAATATGCATGTATATAGAGATCAAATTTAGACGGCAGTCTTAATAATTTAGACGTCTGAGATTAAACTTAGACGTCTGTCATAATAATTTAGACGTCTGAGATCTAATTTAGACGTCTGTCAATAAAAATTTAGATGTCTGATTTTAGTTCAAAATGTTTTCTACTCTCTGTTTAAAATTTAGACACTCTGAGACGTCTGTCATAATAATTTAGACGTCTGAGATCTAATTTAGACGTCTGTCAATAAAAATTTAGATGTCTGAATTTAGTTCAAAATGTTTTCTACTCTCTGTTTAAAATTTAGACACTCTGAGACGTCTGTCATAAAAATTTAGTCGTCTGAGATCGAATCTAGACGTCTGTCATAGAAATTTAGACGTCTGAACTGCTGATTTTGCCTAATTGCCTATTTTCGAGTAAATTCCCAAGGTTTATCAATTTTTGTCAATTCAACTTATTGTTATTAATTAATATCAACTTTGATAACTATCATGAGATCAAGTAAATACTATTTTAGAGTTAAATAGAATTATCTAGGCAAGATATATATATATATATATGTGTTAGTATTTGTCAAAGTGCACCTATGGCAGTAGAACAAGACTTAGAAAAGAAATAAGTGGCTATGTCAATAGCTTGTATGGCATTTTGATTTATATTTGATTTAAATTCCCTTTGATGAAGAAGAAAAAAAATCCTTATGAAATTAAGGTAGAAAGAGGAGGGTCATTTCATCAAACCAAACCAAGAAAAAGCAAATGTCCAAACCGAAAAAGAAAAGGCAGATTTCACAAACTAGAGCGTCGCGGCTTGTCATCATCTCAGAGCATGCCTAGGGGCTATCTCCGTCCCCGTACATGTGTATGTGACTCGGCCATTTGCTCAAAGTTTGCTACTTATTTCATATTACCCCTGTCAATTGATAACCAATCGACCATCATTCCTGGGCCTCGTGCCATCGTTGTTTGAGGTGGACGATGGTCGCTCCTGTTCCACCGCTGCATTCCGAGCTCCAACATATTGTCGCAACTATCCATTCCTTACATGCTCCTCAATTATGTCCTTCAGATGCCTGCAGCTATTGGTATCATGCCCGTCCAAGTCATGAAAAAGACAGTGCCTTCCTGACGCCCTTTCACGTTCCGAAGGTTCTCTCCTAGCTGGCCTTCGGTAGGGAAGGCGATTCTGAGTCTCCATGAATATCCGTTCCAACGTCTCGTTTAATCCCATGTAAGTGGAGAATTTTGGCTCTCTCCACCGCTTCCTAGCTTTTCCTGAATCATCATCCAGCTTCCGTTTTCCTTTATCTTTATCTTTATCCAAGCCTCCGCTATATGGCCCTCCATCATCAGCCGCGTTCACCTCCTTTAATTTCATATCTGAGCATGCATCTTCCTGCCGAAGGAATCTCTCAGCTTCGTGAAAGAATTCCCTGAGATCCATTGGTGGGTCTTGTATTAGAGATACCTTGAAATCTGAATTCTCTCTGACCCCTGACACCGCTGCCATTAGGACCATCGACGGATCTGGTCGATCCACCGAAGCAACCTCCGCATTAAACCGAGTTAGGAAAGCCCTGAGTGATTCCTCCATCCTTTGCTTTACTGATGTCAGCGTCATTACATTCTTTGGCCTCTTGATATGAACCTGAAATTGCTTCAAAAACCTGTCCACCAATTCTGTCCATGTCCCGATAGATCCTTCTTCTAGCTGTCTGAACCACATAGCAGCTATATCCGTTAAGTACAAAGGGAAACATCAGGCCATAACTTCCTCCGATGCCCCCAGCACTTCCATGTGTCTTGTGTATCTCATTAAGTGATTAGTTGGATCAGCCATGCCATTGTATACCTCCACGTTAGGTAGCTTAAACTCTGGTGGATTCCGAGCTATCCTGACTTCACGAGTAAACGGACTCCTGTTTACTCCTTCCAGATCTCTATTGGTCAAACCTCCGCGCAAAGTTCTCCTGATGATCTCAGCCAATCCAGCGTTGTCCGTCAAGGGTTGCCCCCCGAGTTCCCGAGGGAATTCTGGCACGTATTCCTCATCACGTACTCTTGCGTTTCTGCCAGCTTCTTGTTGTATGGTGTTAACTGGAGTTCCTCCATGAACTGGTCCATTATCTCCGGGTGGTGTGCCCCCATGTCCGGACCCATCCAGGTTGATAGTCGTCTGCCGATTAAGGGCTGCCCCCTGTTGTGTCGCTCCATCAGCCTGCTGGTTGAGTTCCACTGATCCAACTCTAAGACCTTCAGCACCTGCAGTTCCCGATTGTCCAAATTGCCTAAGAAGAGCCTGCATCATCTCCTCTTGCTGTTTCATCATCGCTTCCATCTCCTCTCTGGTGATGTAGATGGATGCTCGACCTGCTTCATTTCCAGAGGAAGCCTCTTGACTTCCCTCCTGATTGCTCCGTTCTGTCACTTGCTTCCTCGCTGATGGTCTAACCATTGCTTCCTAAAATCCAAGTTCCTAGCTTCAGAATTCCTGAGTTCAGTTCTCAGTGAAAGCACCAAAGTGTTAGCGCCAAAATTGGTCACTACACCCAAATCTAGATGAAAGCACCAAATACCAGTCACAGCTCAGAGATAGAGTATATGTAGAGAGTAATAATGTGAAGAACAGTTAAAACTAAAATGAAAGCAGTAAAGAACAACAGATTTTATAGTGGTTCGGCTAACTCCGGCCTACGTCCACTTAGAAGTTTGTTTTTTATTGCTGTAATAATCGATTACAGTTGCAAAATGGCAGAGTTGCCTTAGCCTTAGAAAAGAGAAAGTAAGAGAGCAGAAAGAAGATCCCCCATCTGGAGACCCACATGCTGTATTTATAGGAAAAACCAGGTTGTTGGGCCTCCTGAGTAGTTTGGGCCCATCAAGGTCATAGCCGAACCCTACTTCATTATGCCGACCGATCCTGAGCAGTCGGTATGCCGAACATTGGGAGGTGCGAGGTACTGAGGTATCTAGGTACGGAGGTGCGAGGTACCGAGGTATGGAGGTGCGAGGTGCAATGTCGAGCAAGGTGAGGTATGCCGAACGACCCATCCAATGCCAAACGCTCCCTAATGCCGAACGATCCATCCAATGCCGAACGAGATTTATACCGAGCACTCCATCCAATGCCGAACGAGATTTATGCCAAGCGCTCCATCCAATGCCGAACGATACTTAATGTCGAACCACCATCATGCCGAACCATGTTTGATGCCGAACAGTTTCTAATGCCGAGCGCCCATCATGCCGAACGATCTCTAATGCCGAGCGACTCTAAATGCCGAGCGCTCCTGGATGCCGAGCGCTACTGAATGACGAGTGCTTTTGGAATGCCGAACCACTCATGTATGTCGAACGCTCTATGCATGCCGAGTACTCTTGAATGCTATTCGAACGTGAATAGTGAATGCCATATGAACTATTTGTGTCGAACTTCCATCATGCCGAACCATTGGTCATCCTTTATCCAATCATATTTCCATCTCCCAAGCACGTTGCGTCACCCATCCATCCAGTCGACTGAATCCATCGTACTCTAGCCTCGATGAACATGCAGTTGATTAAGTTAAACCCGTATGTCCGCGACCTTGCCAAAAGGCGGGTTAACACGAAGAAATAAAAGTGTTTGGAAATAATTTACTATTTTATTAAAGATAATGGATTTTTATTACTTAAAAGAGATTATAAATGTGATTCGTTATCTTTCAGGACAACTAATATTGTTTTAAAATTTATTAAGGTATTTAAACTGTTTTATTATCTTTTGGGATAATACACATTGTTTAAATTTATAAATAATGGTTTATAAATGAGAAAATCCTTTGAAAGGAATTATTTATAAATAAAGCTAAGTGTAAAATGTTTTGGGGTTTATAGTAAACAATGTTTTAACGGCATTTGTTTTTTACTCTTGTTTTAATACACTTGGTACTATAAATTTTTTCTTATAAAAGAATGTTTTGGAAAGAGTATTTGTAAAATGTTTTTACAAATATTATAATATGGAAATCAAGCACAAGTTCGTTTTTAAAAGTTAAAGTTCAATTTCGGTAATGAAGAATAATTCCGTAAACGAATTTGCTTATATGGAAATGATTTAGTCGTACTTTTAATGTTAAATGTTGAGACTTGGACTCGTTTTTATCTTGAAGGTTAAAAATGCCGTCAAGCGATGTCTAGAGGTAACACTACCTCAACTTGCATGGCTTCATTTTCAACCGAGAGATTACACTTGTTTGGAAACAATATATGATATTTAATTTCCATATATGATCAATTTAATTATCCCCGATAGTTGATTTATTAATTATATTATTCAGCTTTCTTCATGGTGTATGTCACCATAAAAATAATTTGCTGCTCTTTGAGCTTTGTTATCCTCTCTCGGAAATGACTAAACCCAAAGCACGAGAGGGGGCCAAGCTATGTGGGGTAGCTCCCATTAGGGTATTTTCACATCTCATCTAGAGTTTGGTGTACCATCACCTCAAATTGGTTAACATTTAGATGTGAAATATTCGGATTCTCGGTAAGGTTTGGCGGGTCCGACTTGGAGGTTTCCGAGAAGAGTCACAGAGAAATGAGCTTCTTAGAAGTATACTACTAGAGGTATACTTCAAGGGGGTGCACCTTCCTAGTCATTTGCTGGAAATTTTCCTTTCCTTATTTAATTCGAACCCTTGAATATGTTTGTCTTTAAATTTCCATGAGAAGAGTCAACCATTCTTTGCAGCATTTAAGTATTTATTTAGTCCATTCTATCAAGTTTGGACTGTTACTTTATTTTGTCCATTCCATCAAGTTTAGACCATTACCTTGTTTTATCCATTCTATCCAGTTTTGATTTTACTCGGGTTATTTTAATTCTTTCAAGTCTAGTTTAAATATTATTTATGCCAATTCTTATTTGGATTTGTTTTCCTGATGTTTATTTCTACTCTTGCCTATAAGGATGTTATTCTGGTGAGGTAAAAACCCGTTCAGCATTAGCGGTGTAGTCTCACAGAACTTTTATATGTTCCCCATTTTTGAGTTATCTCACGCTGGCATTTCTAGACTGAACCGGATGTTATTTTATTATAATGCTCGGGTCAGATCGAGTATTTTCTCAGGTTGTTGTTGGTGTTATGGAGATCTTGGAGGGGAGCTAGAGATTCACCTATTATAATGTTTTATTTTCTGCTATATTATATAGTATCTGTTATCCCGGCTTTTAACCCAACAGGATCCAAGATAAGACGAAACAACTTAGTGGAGTCAGAATAGCTTCGAAGTCAACGAAAGGGACAAAAGCAATAAGTTAGAGAGAGCCATGGAAAAGGATGAGGAAATCCCCTAAGGGCATGGATTGCTAGTGATCCATGGCCTATGGATCGCTAGCGATCCATGGGGATAACTCAGGGTTCGACCTATTTTCTTGCGTCGTGATCCAATGCATATTACAAAAATAGCGACCGAGTTTAATGAGATCCTGAGTTGGTTAAATCGAGAGATAAGTATCTATCCAGTCCAATCAGCAGCTAAAAATAGTTAGCGAGTAAATCATCATCAAAACAAGGCGGTGTGCAACGAGACTACACGAACAACGTCGACACAAGACAACGAAGACAATTCAGAAACCAAAGTCCAAAAATATGCTAAGTGTATGGATCGCCAGGGGTCCCTACACTATGGATCGCCAGCGATCCATGCTTGATCATAGAATAAGTGTGCCCAAACAAAGTGAAGCAGAGGAGAAGGCTAAGTAATTATCTCGCTTTCGAACCAAAGCTATGGATCACTAGCGATCCATAGACCATGGATCGCTAGAGATCCATGGTTTTGGCTCAGGTCGCGAGCTAAGCTCCAATGCATCTTCTTATGACCATCTGCAAACAGCTAGGGAACAGACTTGGCCCAATATCTCTTCGATCTCTGTATATACCATCCTATTTGCAACATAAACTAGATCTTCTTCGGAATGGTTGCTGAAACTCTGCTAAAAGCTTTCTTCTCTACTCACCTCCCTCACAACGTTCTTCAAAGGAATTCATTGTGATTCTCTAATGGATTCCAACCTTAGAGATTCAATCTGGCTAAGGATAATCAAGAGCTTTGTAATCAAATACATCTTGTAACAACAATCAGTCTATAATAAAAACTATAAAGTGGACGTTGTCTTCGTTAACAACTGAACCATTATAAAAATCATCTTGTCTTCTTTCTCTTACTACTCTTTTCTATATCTATTATCCACATTATTGCTCTGTGAGAACATAGCTGATGCTTTCACGCCCATATTATAGTGTTGATCCATTTTTTGGGTTTACATTTTGGTGCTTTCACTGAGAACCCAACTAAGGGTTCAGATCTAGCTATCTACTTTGGATCATGCAGATCCAGAAGTTAGATCCTCAATCTTTGCCTGAAAAATCTGTTGCTTGGAATCAATGGCTCCAGGAAGAAAAAGAACTGCCTCTGGAAGGTCCATAGGGGTAGTAGTAGCTGGGGAAGATATGAGTCATCAACAACTGAAGTAAATGGTACCAATGTACAAGATCAGATGCCAACATCTTCAAATCAGTACGAAGTCTTTACAAGGGATGAGTTAAACAAAATCGTTGATGAGATCAACCAGAAAATGGAGAACAATCAGAAGGCTCTGATGGAGAAGCTTGGTGCTCTCCTAAAACCCTACTCCAAGAAATATGGTTGAACCTGCGTCTACCATGGAGCAAGAAAATTCTTCCCTTTCTGGCTTAAACCGGAGGAACGGGAAGCAGCCGCAGAAATGGGTGGCAGCAGGAACTTTGGGAATCAATGCAGAAGGGAATATAAGCACTCCACTCGCTACAAGGCAACCAACTTTGAACTTGAACCAAGGGATGAAAACCCCATGAGAGGATATAGCCATGGACCTCTTCGATTCAGAGGATGAAGAACAATTCAATGATGATAAGATGGAAGAGAATGTTAATGCATTCGACAATGCTGAAAATGTCAAAATCGCCCTAGTCAGAACAACCGCAAGCCAATGGGATCCCGAGGGAGTGGCTCTCCTAAAGACAGGAGAGCCTAGGCCTCAGCCCACTCGCCAAGACCATTTGCAAAGTCAAACACTTGGTGCAGCGACTAACAGCCGTCCCTAGAATTATGGGACATTAGAGGTATTCATCGCGGATATGATTAAGCGATTGATGGACGAAAATAAGAATAGAAGAGTTGATGAGTGGGGATCCGCACCAAGCTGGACTCCCTTTACTGGTGAGATATTGAATGAGCGATATTCGGAAAAATTCAATGCCAACTATTAAGGGATCGATACCGATCCCCAAAGGCTAGGGGACTGGCCCCACCTGCTCTGTTTTATTCCATTATCTATTGGCTCCATTTTCATGTTTATGGTTCTAATTTCCAATGATACTTGTGCTTCAACTCCTTGATTCTGTGCTCCAGCTTATCTAAACCATTGGAGTAAATCCTACATCATCTCCTCCTGTCATTTTAGCATCCTCTTCTGCATAGCATTCATCATCGTTTCCATTTCATCCCTGATGATGTAGATAGATGCTTGATTAGCTCCATCTCCTGGGGAAGCCTCCTGACTCCCCACATGGTGGCTCCTTTCCGGCAACACAATCCTTGTTGATTGCCTAACCATTGCTTTCTAGATCTAAGTATCCAAGCCTCCAAATCTAAGAACCTATCTTCCAAATCCGCATGTGCATGTCCTCTCAGTGAAAGCACCAAAATGTTAGCGTCAAAATTGGCCACCAACACCCAGTTGTATGAAAGCACCAATATCCAATCCAATCACAGAAATATGAAGAGAAATAAACGAAGAAAAAAATTAAAACAATCAGAAAGCAAGTAAAAGGAGACAATATTTATAGTGGTTTGGCTAACTCTGGCCTACGTCCACTCCTAAATAATCCTTTTTATTATACTAAAGTTTGTTTACAGTTACAATCCGAAATCCAAGAATCAAATTGACAGAGTGTCGTCAAGGTTGAAGATAAAGAGAAATAGAGAGAAGAAGATCCCTTTTCTAACGCTATGCCTTCTGTATTTATAGGGGAAGACGTGCACAGATTAGCCTGAAACTTTGACAGAAGGTTCGAGAGACCAAGATGAGGAAAACTAGAAATTTCTAGGCTCATGGTGTCCCACAATAGGGATTGCTATCGATCCCTATTTTAGTGTCCAAATGTGGTGTGATCCCCAGGGATGATTCCCCATGGTGTTAGCTACTTGCTCCCCTAATTTCATGCAATTTCAACGTACAGTTATTGAGATATCGCATTTTTTGTGAAGTAGTATTGTTTGAATTCTAATTTCTGCAGATCCCTCAAGAGGGATAGGTACCAATCCCTCCAACTTGTTCCAAATACCATGCGGTCTCTAGGGGAGCTTCTTCATGTTGTATTATACTTAGCCTCTAAGTTCCACGCCAATTGGACTGGTAGAACTCAAGATATGGGTTATTTCCTGCATGAACGCTCTTGCATTTTAGTATATGCTGATCCCTCCTCGATGAAGCCTACCGATCCATTTTCTTTAATAAAGCATGTCGATCCCTCTTAATCAACTACGTCGATCCCTCTTTCATAAACTAAAGCATACCAATCCCTCTTAATCAACTACGCCAATCCCTCCTTCATAAACTGAAGCACGCCGATCCCTCTTTATCAAGTACGCTGATCCCTCCTTCATAAGTTGAAGCACACCGATCCCTCTTAATCAACTATGCCGATCCCTCCTTCATAAGCTAAAGCACGTCGATCCCTCTTAATTAACTACGCTGATCCCTCCTACATAAGCTGAAGCACGCCGATCCCTGTTAATCAGTTACGCCGATCCCTCCTTTATGAATAGAAGTATACCGATCCCTCTAGATCAAGCATGCCGATCCCTTCCGTTTTCTAAGCTATATTCCATACTTTGAACACCTTGCATATCTATCAATTTCATTCAATCTTGGCTTGATACTACTATCTGTACTTGATTTCTGGGTCCTACAATCGTCGCTCTGGACTCATCGACCTTGATAATCATGAAGTCCGTTGGGTTAAATATGCATGTTCACTGTGTTGGCAAAAGGTGGGTTAACACTTTGCCCCCCAAAACATGCCTTGCGATAGGAAGGCGTGTTTTGAATTACCATAAATCCAAAATCAGAGATCTATAATCCATTGATAGTCATATTTTTCAATCCATTGCCAGTCCAAATCCATGATTTCTCCTGATCATTAGTGAAATCCGTGAGCATTCCGAGTCGATATCCTATTTTGAATCCACGATCTCTCAGAATCATTTTATCCAAACCCTCGACCTTACCGGGTCATTAGACAAATCCCAGACCACTCCAGGCCCATATCCAAATCCATAGCTGTTCAAAGATGATATCCAAATCCATGACCTCTCCAGGTTGTTATCCTAATCCAAATCCTCGATCTCGCCGGATCCTTACCGAGCACAATCTATGCTCGATGACCAGAGTAGGTCGATCCATCTCGTTTGAGCCAAGCAGCCTACCCTTTTCCAGGCATAGTCCATACTTGACGACCTTGATCTCTCTGGATCCTTGCCAAGCACAATCCATACTCGACAACCAAGTGAAGCATCCTACCCCTTGCTAGTCATAATCCATACTTGACGACCTTGATCTCTCTAGATCCTTACCAAGCACAATCCTTACACGATGACCTGAGTAGGTCGATCCATTGTGTTCGAGCGAAGCGACCTACCCCTTGCCAGGCATAATCCATACCAGACGACCTGTGTTATCGATTACATCGATCCAAATTTAAGCATTCCTAAGTTCATAAAATAAGAGTCCATACAACCAATAAACTAGAGTTCAAACAAAACCATAAAAACAAGAGTTCGAAGCAAACAAGAAGAAAAAACAGATTTCAAAAACCCCAACATTACAGCTTAACATCATCTCAAAGCATGACTTGGGACCATCCTCGATCCCGTACATGTGTTAGTGACTTAGCCGTCCTACTGTAGAGTTTTCTACTTATTCCATACCATCCCAATCAATTGATGATGATGCCTAGATCCAGTGCCATTTCCATTCGAGGTGGACGGTGGTTGTTCCTATTCACCGCCGCAGCCCGAGTCCTTACGTATTGTTGTAACTAACCATTCCTCACATGTTCCTCAATGATATCTTTTAAATACCTAGAGTCACTTGTATTGTGCCTATCCAGCTCATGGAATAGGTAATGCTTTCCTGATGTCCGTTTGCGTTCGGAGGGCTCCCTCCTTGTTGGCCTTCAATACGGAAGGCGTCCTCAAGTATCTAGATATATCTGTTCTATAGTTTCATTACATTTCGAGTAAGAAGAGAATTTGGGTTCTCCCCTCTCTTGCTTCGATCCATCAAAGCAATTGTCCATGTTCCGTTTACCCTTGTCCTTTCCTGAGTTTTCACTTGGCAGTTTTCCACCTCGCACCGTATTAACTTCCTTTGCCTTTTTATCAGCTTTCGCATCTTCTTATTGCAGAAACCTTTCTGCTTCATGGTAGAATTTTCCGAGATCATCGGTGGATCCCATAACAATGATATCTTAAAATCTGAATTATCTGCAAGTCCTAACACTGTCGCTATCAAAACCATCAATGGATCTGGTCGATCCACCAAAATAACTACCGCATTGACCCTGGTTAAGAAATTCTTGAGTGATTCTCCCGCCCACTGCTTTACTGATGTCAATGTCATCACATTCTTGGTCTCGTAATGTGAACCCAAAACTGCTTAATAATTCTTTCGACCAATTCCGTCCATGTGCTAATAGAACCGCTCTCTAATTGTCTGAACCAAAGCGCAGCTACATCCGTTAAGTACAAGGGGAAGTACCGCGCCAAGAATTCTTTCGATGCCCCTAGTACTTCCATGTATCATATATACCTCATCATATGCATAGTTGGATCCGAATTTCCGTTATAAGCTTCCGTTGCTGGCAGTTTGAACTCTGGCAGATTCCTAGCATTCCTAATATTAGGAGCGAATGGACTTCTATTTATGTCCTCCAGATCCCGGTTCACCAATCCTCCACGCATAGGTCGCCTTATGATCTCTACAAACCTCTCATTTTCTTCCAATCGTAGTCTCTTGTCATCATGTCCAAGCTACCCCCGAGTCTATGAGGGAATTTTGGAACGTATTCCTCCGGACGAGCATCCAAATTCCGATTCACACCAAGCTCCATGGGATCGATCACAGGTCCTCCAGCATCACGATCAACCAGACCTGGGGGCATGCCCTATAGCCTTTAGGGATCGGTACCGATCCCTCTGGGTTGGCAGGGGACTGCCCCGACTGCTATGTTCTATTCCTCTGTCTATTGGCTCTATTTTCATGTTCTCGGTTCTAATTTTCAGTGATTCCTGATGCTTCAACTCCTTGATTCTGTGCTCCAGCTTGTCTAAACTGTTGGAGTAAATCCTGCATCATCTCCTCCTGTCTTTTCAGCATCCTCTCCTACATAGCATTCATCATCATTTCCATTTCATCCTTGGTGATGTAGATAGATGTTTGATTAGCTCTAGCTCCCGAGGAAGCCTCCTGACTCCCCACATGCTGGCTCCTTTTCGATAGCCCTCTTTTTGTTGATTGCCTAGCCATTGCTTTCTAGATCCAAGTATCCAAGCCTCCAAATCTAAGATCCTAGCTTTCAAATCTGCAGGTGCAAGTCTTTTCAGTGAAAGCACCAAAATCTTGGCATCAAAATCGGCCACCAACACCTAGTTGTATGAAAGCACCAATATCCAATCCAATCACTGTAATATTAAGAGAAATAAATGAAGAACAAAATTAAAACAATAACGAATCAA
Organism: Allium fistulosum; assembly: GCA_030737815.1. Lineage (NCBI taxonomy): Eukaryota > Viridiplantae > Streptophyta > Magnoliopsida > Asparagales > Amaryllidaceae > Allium > Allium fistulosum. Next base: position 815,897,471 of record CM060904.1, read on the forward strand.
GTAAAAGGAGACAAGATTTATAGTTGTTCGGCTAACTCTGGCCTAGGTTCACTCCCAAATAATCCTTTTTATTATACTGAAGTTTTTTTACAGTTACAATTCGAAATCCAAGAATCAAATTGACAGAGTGTAGCCTAGGTTGAAGATAAAGAGAAAGAGAGAAGAAGATCCTTTTTCTGAGGCTATGCCTACTTTATTTATAGGGGAAGACGTACACGGATCGGACTGAAACTTTGACAGAAGTTTCGAGAGACCAAGACGAGGCCAACCAGAAATTTCCAGGCCCATTGAGGCCCACAAAATGGATTAGTTCCGATCCCTATTTTGGTATCCAAATGGGGTGCGGTCCCTCTGGGTGATTCCCCATGATGTTAGTGGGTTGCTTCCCAAATTTCATGCAATTCCGAAGTACAGTTTGTGTGATACCGCATTTTCCGTGAAGTAATATTGATTGGATTTTAATTTCTACCGTTCCCTCTAGAGGGATTGGTATCGATCCCTCCAACTTTCTCCAAATACCATGCGATCCTTAGGGGAGCTTCTTCATACTGTATTATGCTTAGCCTCCAAATTTCATGCCAATAGGATTAGTAAAACTCAAGATATGGGTTGTTTCCTGCAATAACGCTCTTGCATTTTGGTATATGTCGATCCCTCCTCAATGAAGCCTGCCGATACATTTTCTTCAATAAAGCACGCTGATCCCTCTTAATCAACTAATCATAAGATGAAGCACGCCGATCCCTCTTTATCAACTATGTTGATCCCTCTTCCATAAGTTGAAGCACGCCGATCCTTATTAATCAACTACGCCAATCTCTCCTTCATAAGCTGAAGCATGCCGATCCCTTTTAATCAACTATGTTGATCCCTCCTTCATAAGCTGAAGCATACCGATCCCTCTTAATCAACTATGCTGATCCCTCCTTCATGAACTGAAGTATACCGATCCCTCTAGATCAAGCATTCTGATCCCTTCCGTTTGCTAAGCTATATTCCATACTTTGAACATTCTGCCTTGCTATCTATCAACTTCATTCAATCTTGGCTTGATACTACTATCTATACTTGATTTCTGGGTCCTACAACCATCGCATTGTACTCATCGGCCTTGATAATCGTGAAGTCCATTGGGTTAAATCCACCTGTTCACTGCCTTGGAAAAATGTGGGTTAATACCAACTATCCCATCCTATGACAGGACGAAGGTCCCAAAATCCCATTTATACAAGTATAGTTGGTACATGGACGTATCAAACGCTTCAGAAGTGGTTCGGTGTAGATGTTTTCCTATTTTCTTGGAAGGAATCACTTCCATGTGGTTCACTAGGCTCCCCCAGGACCCATCTCTACTTTCGATCAACTTGCCATGAGATTCCACGATCAATTCAGGCTTCATGCCGTGCAACCCATGGATGTGATGTCCCTATTCGGGTTATTCCAGGGATGAAACGAATTGCTGAAGTCTTTCATGAACTAGTTTAATACCACAGTGACAGAGGTCAGCAATCCAAATGAGGACATTGTTTTCATGGCTCTAGTCTGAGCCATTCATCCTGAAACTGAGTTCGGAAAATGGATCAAGATGAAGCAACCTACTACAATGATGGATTTCAATCACAAAGCAAGTCATTACCTGAGATTGGAGGAAGCGTAGGAGTTAGAAAGGAAGTCAACTGGCATGCAACCTTGAACGTCGGACATAGTGATATGGCAATGAATCAAAATACGAACGCTTCCAAGATTGCCGAAGGAATCACAAGAAAAGATGGAAATCAAAAAAGGAAGAATCAGAATTCCAATAAGAAAAATGGAAGCAGTAAACGCCTTACAGGCTTTAGGCCTAAAGATTACACCCCTCTCAACGAAACTCCAGAAAATATTTACCTTGCGACACAAGGGACCGAGGAATATAAAAAATCCCCTAAGAAGGAAGAAACCGAGCAATAGAAGCGCTCAAGGAAGTTTTTCCATTTCCATAAGACGCATGGTCACAATACAAATGAATGTCGAAAATTGAAGAACTTGATCGAAGAGTTGATTCGGGAGAACAAGCTCCTGCAATACGTCAAAAACCATAGAATCCTGAACAGCCCGTGGCTCCTCAGGCCCTTAAGAACTAAAGAAACAAAGTCGGAACCAGTGAAGAGGGATCAAAGTGAACTGACTAGAGACTCATTATTGGGACGATATCTGGAGGCCCGCATCCTGCACAGAGAAGATGGGAAGAGATGGAGCGATATGCAAGTTCATTAAAGCACGCTCCGAAAGAATCATGTCTCATGATAAAAGATGGGGCCCAACCAAGCAGCAAAATGATATTATATTCATAAACCGAGATACCAAAGGGATCGAAGCTCCGACTCTCGACCCGATGGTGGTGACTGTAGGAATCAGACACGCCATGGTCCGACGGGTATTGGTCAACAGCGGCAGTTCTGTCAATATACTTTTCAAATGTACCTTTGAACAAATGAAGATCGGCATGAAAAGCGTGTCTAAATGCCAAAAAAAGATCCAAGGGTTCATCGGCGAACCCAAACAACCCGTAAGCACAATTGACTTACCAATGGAGCTTGGAGAGGGTGATCAAAGAGTTACCCTCGTTCAGACCTTCGTAATTGTGGACGAAACTTCTACATATAACGCCTTCTTGGGACAACCCGCCTTAGCTGATTTTAAAGTCGCTCTAGCCCAGTGGTGCCTTATAATGAAGTTCCTGACTGCAAACAGAATCGGGGTGGTCAAAGGAGATTAGTGTGCCGCCAGAGAATGTTACATTGCAGAGTTACATGAATCCAGAAGAAGGGAAAAGGGGAAGGATGTGGGGAGAACTATCCACATTCGCGAACCTTCTGAATAGCAACTACAGAACTGCCCCTGGCTCGAAGACCATAGCCGATCCAACAAAGCTTTGGACCCTAGAAAGAAGTGTTCAAGGGAGGATCGGGGAGCACAGGAAGAATTGACGGTGTTTGTCCATGTCGATATGGATGACCCAACTAAAGTCTTGAAAATTGGATCACACATTGGAAATAAGATGCGATTGGAACTTATTAAATTTCTTCGCGCCAACCTGGATGTGTTCGTATGGACGCATTCCGATATGTGTGGGGTGTCACTAGAAATCGTATGCCGCACGCTCAACATTGACCCAAATTTCACACCAGTAAGGAAAAGAGGCGCAGCCTGGGTCCTGAACGGTCAAAGGCGTTAAGAGAAGAGGTGGGCAAGTTAATGGCTAACTGTTTTATCCATGATGCAACTTATCCTAAATGGGTATCAAAACCGGTCTTAGTCAAAAAGTCCAATGGGAAGTGGCTAACTTGTATTGATTACTCAGACTTAAATAAAGCTTGCCCAAAAGATAGCTTCCCTCTTCTCAGAATAGACCAGCTTGTGGACGGAACGGCAGGTCATGAACTGCTATCATTCATGGATGCATACTATGGGTACAACCAGATCCTAACGCACGAACCTGATTAAGAGAACACTAGCTTCATCACCGATCTGGGACTATACTGCTATAGGGTGATGCCATTTTGTTTGAAGAATCCCGGGGCAACTTATCAAAGGTTGGTAAATACCATGTTTAAGCGCCAAATCAGGAAAATTATGGAGGTTTATGTGGACGACATGTTGGTTAAATCACGAGTAGCTGCCAACCAATTGGATAATCTCGTTGAAATGTTAGATATACTCCGAAAGTATGGAATGAAACTCAATACACTTCAATGCCACTTTGGAGCAACCTATGGAAAATTCTTAGGATTCATCCTAAGTGCCAAGGGCATTGAAGCAAACCCAGAGTAGATAATAGCCTTGAGGGAAGTCCAAGCCCCGAACAATAAGAGAGGATTGCAAAGCCTGAATGAGAAGGTCGCGACTTTAAGCCAATTTATCTCGAAAGCCAACGACAAGTGCATACCTTTTTTTGATGTGTTGAAGAAATGAAAGAAAAACTTATAATGGAAGGCGGCATGTCAAATTGCATTTGAAGAATTGATGCGACACATGGAAGCTTTGCAAATCCTATCAAAGCTAGTGGACGGAGAGGACCTATTCATTTACCTAGCAGTCTCACCTTATGCTTTAAGCACTATCCTTGTGTGCGAAGAAGCGAAAATCCAATGACTCGTATACTACACTAGTAAGCGGTTTCCCGAAGCCGAGAAAAATCACCCAAAGCTGGAAAAGCTAGCATATTGCCTCCTGATCGCTTTTAGAAAACTACGTCCGTATTTCCAAGCGCATCCAATCAAAGTACTGACTGATCAGCCTTTGAAACAAGTACTGTACCGACCTGAAACTTCCTAAAAACATCTCAAGTGGAACATCGAACTAATCCAATATAACATTACTTATCATCCTAGAAAAGCGATTAATGGGCAAGCGCTAGCAGAGTTCATCGCCGAGTTTACTATATGGGATGATGAAGAAGAAGCACCAACAGGAGTGGAGATTCAATGGAAACTCTTTGTTGACGGCGCATCTAACAACCTCTGTTCGAGGGCGGGAGTAGTGCTTGAAACCCTCGATGGACGAGCCATCTACTACGCCCTATGTTTGGAATTTCTTGCAACAAACAATGAAGCAGAATACGAAGCATTAATAGTAGGGCTGAAAGTTGTAAAGGAACTTGGAATAAAATCAGTCCACATCTACAGTGACCCCAGCTAGTCATCAGTTAAGTAATGGGCGAGTACCAGGCTCGAGGGGAGAACCTTGCGCCGTATCAGTCTAAAGTACAAGATTTGCTGAGCGGCATCGATTATTATCCATAACTCATATTCCACGGGAGCAGAACATCAAGAATGACTATTAGCCAAACTAGCCAGCTCAGGAGAAGCTCAATCATTGGGACTAGTCCCAGTTGGGACTCTGACTTCCCCAAGCATAGACGAAATGGACGTCGACTGAATCCTTGAGACTATCGCTGAACTGGAAACATGGATGACGCCAATCAATAACTATTTACTTGTAGGGACCATTCTAACTGATCGGAATCAGTGGAAAAAGCTTCTCCGAAAAGCACCGCGATTCGTAATATAAGATGAGATACTTTACTAAAGTGGATTCTCAACCCCTTCTTAGACGTGTGACCGACGACGAAGCTCAGCGAATACTGAAGGAAGTGCACGAAGGAAAATGCAAAGACCATATTGAAGGTCAAACCCTTGCAAAGAAAGTTCTATAGTACGGATATTTCTAGCCGACAATAAATCATGAGGCAGCAGACTACACCAGGTGATGTGATCGTTGCCAAAGAATCGGCAAAATTGAAAGAACTCGCTCAATAAAATTAACATAGATGGTCAGCCCGTGGCCATTTGCAATATGGGGAATCGACTTGATTTGCGTATTGCCAATAGCTAAAGGAGGAACCAAATACGCTATAGTTGTTGTTGACTATTTCATGAAATGGGCCGAAGCGGAACTGCTGGCCACCATTACTACAAAGAAAGTCGTTAATTTTGTTACTAAAAACATTATTTGCAGGTTTGGTGTGCCATAAAAAATCATCACCAATAACGGGACCCGGTTCGAAAGCACTGTGTTCAAAGACTTCTGCAAACGCTTTCGAATTGAGAAGAGCTTCTCCGCAGTTGCTCATCCACAAGAAAATGGGCAAGTGGAAGCAATAAACAAGATCATCAAGTCCACTATCAAAAAGCGACTACTAAAGCATGAACTTCCACTCATACTATGGGCTTACAAGACAACTCACCAGGCGGCAACTGGACACACTCCGTTCGACTTAGCATATGGCTCAGAAGCAATGATCTCTGCCAAACTAAAAGTCCCTCTCACCGAAGGCAAAACTTTAATCAGAAGCAAAACTAGCAGCTCCTACTCAAATCACTGGGTAAGATTGATGAAAGGAGGGAAGAAGCCGAGTTAAGGACCGTCGTCCACCAAAAAAGGGTCGCACGATAGTTCAACTCAAAGGTTCACAACTAAACCTTCGAAGTGGGTGACCTTGTCCTCAAATGGGTCTATCCCGTGCCAAGAACCTTCGAACCAAATTTGGAAGGGCCTTATGTGATCAATCAGAAGCTAAGGGATGAAACTTTCAAATTGACAACTGTAGATGGCGTCCTAATTTCCAGAGCATGGAGCAGCGAATCGCTGCGCCGCTACTTCACCTAAAAATTACCTAATGTACCTTCTATTTTTAAGCAAATAAGCCATCTCGGAATGTCGGGGGCATTGTAAATAGGAAAAAACCTGCCCAAATTTTCGTAATAAAATTGATTCGCCTTTTGAACCAACAAAACTATGTTCATAATAATTACCCGCTGAGTCGACGAAAGCAAATCGACTCAAACCGTTGGATCGGCAAAACCTAATCCCTGCCTTCTAAGAACCGGTGTTGCTTCGGCAACATCGAGAAAGCTCAAACATAAAGTCCTCAGCGTTGCCCGAAGTTAGGCAACACTGAGAGGTATCAAAAGCCATGCATCCCGTAAGCCGCGCACTAACTCTTAAAACATAAGCTCCTCGCATTGCCTGATGGTAGGCAATATCGAGGAGAACCAAAAGCTGCGCATCCCGTAAGCCATGCACCAATTTTGAAAACACAAACTCCTCACTTTGCCCGAAGATAGGCAATATCGAGGAGAATCAAAAGCCACGCATCCCGTAAGCCGCGCATTAACTCTTAAAACACAAACTCCTAGCGTTTCCCGAAGATAGGCAACATTGAGAAGCATAAAAAGCGGTGCATCGCGTAAGCCGCACACCAACTCTCCGAGCCGTGAAATTACGCTCTTAAAACATAAACTCCTCATGTTACCCGAAGATTGGCAACATTGAGAAGTATTTTAAGTATCGGAATTGCCTCGGCAATACCAAAAAATTCATCTACCGCAGGAATTGCGAAGATCAACCTACTCCCATTATCGGGAGCAATGGGCGCGACTCCAACAAAATCAGAGTGCTATGAATCAGCAGAAGTCTCCAATTGCTGACACCTCATGATAAACTGCAACATTTAACGCGAATAACGTTTAACTACTTGTAAATAACTCGTATGATGTATACGCCTGGGGCAATGAAGTGCATATTTGAAGATTACAAAAATACAAAGAAATGATACTCGTAAGTACCAACTTACGCTTTTGAGAAGTGATAAGTGATCTAACTTCCAAAAACTTGCAAAGATTATTCATTAAGTTAATCTTGTAACCGTATGCTTATGGATTTTCTAATAATCAATCTCATGACTGTATGTTCAGCACTAAGTCAACGTTTTTGTGCACATCTCAAACATGCATATGTTATATACTTTCCACCCAAGCATAAAAACATAAGTTACAAAACTTGTAAATTGAATTGTGACTTAGTCAAATTCCAAGTTTTGGTATGCAAACTGTTTAAACCATAAGTTACCGGTTGTTTGTCAAGTGTTTGAAGTAAACGGCCCTATGAACTAGGGGGGCATGCACCGACACTTAAATAAAATGTTATGCTTGAAAATAAAAATTTCACAAGTTTTGTTACTCCAAACAAAATTTTTTGACAGTAAACATAAGACTAGATAAAGTAAAACGGAAGTAAACAAAATAGACATTATTGCACAAAACACATTTGAGTAGATAAGAAAGGTACAGTCAAAATATCAATAGTGTATTACTTATAACTTTCTTCTGTACAAGGTCAAAATGTGGGGGCGGTACCCACACAATATCGGCCAACAAAGGAAAAATAGTGATGCCATCCAAGCACAACAAAAGTATTAATTGCAGACTCTGCACTTGAACAAAACAACACAAAATGAATCAAAACCAGATCAGCTAGCACCCAAGCTTCTCAGCGCTTCTTTCCACCACTCTCCTTCCTGCCTTTTGTTCGAAGTTTTTGCTTTGCCTCGGGAGTGGTGTTGCTGCCAATAATGTCAATAATCTCCTCAGTGCTAATGTCCTCCTCCTGCTCTGCAACTTTTTTAGATGATTCGCCTCTCGTTTTATGCTTTCGAGAACTATGGGAGCTCTTAGAGGCCTTAATTACTTCAACCTTCTCCTTTTTAATAGCAACTAGCTGTTCTTGGGATCTGCACAACTGTTCAATTTGAGTTTCCTACTCCCAAGCTTCACCTGCCATGAAATCACCCTTTAAACATACGGACGTGTCATCCAAACCATGCAGTACAACAATCTTCTTGGATTCTAGCCCCGGCTACGAACCAGACACGGACACGGCGACCGGAGCAGGTATAGAAACGAGCACGAAAGTAGTAGAAATAGCAATAGATCCAGGCATCGAGGAGGCCGACGGATCAACAGATAATGAGGATGGACTTATAAGATAAAAATGAAAGATTTAAATTCGCCCTACTCTTGCGGCATGAGATGAAAATTCTCAAACTCGGGAGAAGCAAGTAAATTACCTACACTAGATAATTGACCGAGAATATCAACCTAGAACTCACCGCCTTCACCCTCCTTCGATGGTTCCATAATCCGAGGGGAAGCTTCAAGCCTAGGACTTGCTGACATATCGCGGGGCTGCCTCGATGGTTTGCCGACACCGGAAATAAAAGGCTCTGGAAGCACTTCGGCAGTTGCTGTCGTGCTAGCATCGGCAGTTTCCTTCTCTCTCTCAATCCGCAAAATCTCCCGGCCTTCCAGCTGTGCCTTCTTTGATTCTTTGTTTAGATAGGCATTCTCTAGCTCTCGCTCGGTATAAACATCCTTGTTATCATGGAAACGGGTCAAGATCTCCTCCCAAACCACAACGAGAATGTGCGCAATTTAGGGCCTAAGTAGTTGAGACTCCCCTGGTGTAGTAGGAAGTTGACATAAAAGTTCAAGATGGTCTCATCCATCTTCCTTTCAAAGGCATTCTAAAGCTCCAGATAATCCGCTGTAATGCCGGCCTTCTCAACTTCGGCACGAGCTTTATGACGCTAAGCTGCACAACTTGATCCTGTAGCTTGGCGATTGTCTCAGCCTGGTCGGAGATGGTCTTGTTATGCCCCTCTACAATAAGGTCATGATCGGAAATGGTTTTCTTTTGGGCCTCAATTCTCGTGCTAGAAGCTGCTACATCCTCCTTCAATTTGGCCTCTTCTGCGTGAGCCTTCTTAATTTCGTCCCTGTAGACGATCTCTATTCTCTCGTGAGCCTCTTTGAGCTCTTTCAGCAAGCCGACACTGCTCTTGGTTTCTCGAAGCGCCGCATCCTTTTCCTCTTCCGGCTGTTTGATTCAGGCATCGCGTTTCGCTAACGCTCTTTCAAAATCATCTTTCCCCAATTCGAAGGAGAGGATTTTTTGATAGTTGTTGCAGTTCGTGTCAGCCAGCTATTTGCATAACTTTCCCACCCTTCGACCTACTCTAAATCATTCTAAAAACCTAAAGATGTGGCATATATGAATCTCTATGAACTGGATGGAGATTATGAACAAACATAACCTCCCTTAAGAACCACCCAAAGAGCGCCGCCTCAAGCTTGGCTGGACCAAACAGAAGGCAGATCTCCAGTGGAGGTATGAAGCACCGGGGGCAAGAGCAACAGAAGATAACAGAATTTGAGTTGAAGACGGAACGGGGACAAAAATAATGGGGATTTCCTAAATCGTTAAAGAGAGTGGCGGGGCGAAAGCTTGCTGTTCTGAAGAATGGGATCCACAATCAAATTTAGACCTTTTCGACGACTCCTTTGTCTTGTCGAAAGTCATCTTCTTTTCATACCCACCTTTGTATATTCGGCTCCATTCCCTCTCCTCTTGACGACGAGCTTTAGCTTCTAAATCTTTTCTTTTTCGGTACTCCTTCTCTGTCTCACGAGGTTGGTGATGGCTGGAAGATCTCTTTGACCATCATTGAGAGTCAATAAATTATTCAAGATCATTATAAAGGCTGCGTCCTCTCGTCAAACCTAACACGAAGAATAAATAAAAAGTCTTAGAAATAGAAAATAAACATGAAAATATGTGTACAAGTGAGTGTAACACTAGTGAAACGTGATGTGTGTGGGAGGAGACCCTAAAATGACATCACAAACCGGATTGGGCTGGCACCGCGGAGGGAATCAGACTAACTTCGGGTGCAACGTGGCCCGAACGAGGAAGCACCTCCTCAAATTTGAAATCTTCCCCCATGAGCAAATCAAAATCGATGTAAACATCACTCAAATCTCCAAAGTCCACGCCAGAACCTTTACTCGGAGAATCTCGACGTCATCCGATTTTTGGGGCATCGTCTTTACCACTTATGTCTGGAGGAGATGAGCTTGGAATAACGTCACTCATCCACAAAGTCTCGTCGCATGATTCAAAACCCCCATCATCGGATTCTGCAAGGAAATCATCACTAGATGTGGACTCATCGCTACTACTCCTAATCTCTCCCTCCTCTTTTTCTAAGTCCACCACGGTCTTGCCTTCCCTCTGATTAAACTCCTTTTCCTCTTCTTCTGGAATCGGAAACATTCTGATCGGGCAACTGACTCCGGTCGCAACAGCATCCTTATCCTCACGAGTCTCCTCAGCCGACTTGCCAGATGGGCCTTCCCACTCTTGATAAGCGCCCTCATCGGAATTGTAAGATGAGGAGGTAGATCGCGTGTGTACTCTGGATCGGGAAGGGGATGGGATCTCAGTTGGAACTGCAGACCTCCCTGGATGCAACAATCCGTATCGAAGTAAGTTTTCGTCAGCTAGCAAGACTTTAACAGACCTCTCCTCAGCATCGATAGCCTTTAGGGCTTGGAAAGTTCCATTGAGAGACAAGTCCCTATTCGGCCTCGGAATAACTGTAAGAATTATTCGACTTGTTAGAAACTCCATAGTGATGCGTCGGAACTCAATGAGTAAAAAAAGGAGCTTACCCCCTGTTGTCCAAAGATGGTTGAACCCCCTTAGAACATCTGACAATGAAATATTGGGTCTTAAATTAGGATAAGTTGCTCTGCAGCCGCAATACAATTTTACGATTCCTTTGGGGCTCGATTATGACCAAGAAAGGTCACTTATCTCTTCTTTTGAATGAAAGAAAGTATCTTAACTCATCGAAGATTGGAGCACGGTTGAATGTTCGGATGAAAAAGAAGTGCATACAAGTTAAGATGGCATAGCCATTGTGGTGAATCTGAAATGGAGCAATTCCTAAGTTCGAGAGGTTCTCTCTCAAGAAATCGTTAAAAGGGGGCACGGCTCCATTGAAGCACGTATACCGATGACAAGCGGAATATCCTAGGGCGGCATATGAACGAACTCATCCTTCTTTGAGAAGCGCACATCTTCCTCCAGGTTGCCGTGTTGCAGGAAGGTGTTGTGCAAGGCTGTGGCAGAGACCACGGAAGACGCTCTCTTTGGCGGATTTAGAAGGACTCTGAAATTAGGAGGAGTCTGGTCCATGACCGGACCAACCGGAACTAGCTGGCCATACTCAGCATGTGAAGCTGAATGAGGAGGGGTAACGGATGATGACTCGACCTCTGAAAGCGCATGACTTTCTCCGTGAGACTTGCGATGAGAGGATGAGTGTTCTAAACAATAGAACTTACATCCAAAACGGTAAGGTAATTCTACCCTAAAATAAGAACTCCCTGTACCACACTTGAATCCTGAAGAAATATCGGCTCGCACCGATGTGTCGAGCTTCAAGTATGTACCGGGGCAAGTGTGATGTGTTATCTATCGGTGGTGGGCTTTGTGTCCCGAACACTACAAACGCTCTACCCTGTGTAGATAGTACATTCACAACTGAGAGGTAAATAACTTCCCATATCATTTTGTTTTGAAGTGACTTCTCCTACACTTATCCATTATCGATCAACGATCCATAACGGATCCGTTGTCCGAAACAACATGGAAAGTCCCTTCCAATACAGGTACACCGTGCGCGCAAAAGAAAGCAAAATCAGTCTGAATTCTCCAGAAGGACAGGACCAATTCACAATGTGTCGTGCGATAACAGCTATGGGACCCGACACAAGTCAATTCCGGCTCAATGAACGAAGATAGTAAAACATGTCAAGCACCGGGGCAAGGCCCGAACGTCGTTCCCGGAAGAACTCAAGAGTCGATTTACTATCTTCCTCCATTAAGCCGCAATCGACTTGGACTCCTCACGACAAACATCACGATTGCAACTCCACCGCCAAGTTAATAAACCAACATTTTAATCAACAAACCCACCTTGGATTAGCAATCTGAACACAAAATTGGTCGAAGCTTTGAAGTCAACGTGTCAGAGAGTGGAACGACGGCGATCCAAGGCAACGACTAGCTTAGGGTTTGGTTGACAGTAACAAAGGTGAGCTAAAAGCAACGGCAAAATAGCGGTGGCAGTGCTCTGGAGTTGGCGGCGTAGAAGGAATCACAGCAAGGGTTTGGACAAGGTTAGATCACTGGAGACAATGGATTGGATATATCAGAAGATAGGTCAAATCGCAGGTGAAAAGTTGTGTAACGACCCTAGATTTTTATGTTAATTTAAATTAATAATTTATTGAATTTTTAAGTTAAATTGGTAATTAAATAAATTTTTGAATAAAAATAGTAAAATAAATCGATAGAATGGAGCGAGTTTCCCCGAATCCAATTATATTCTGTATAAATCATTTAAATTTAAAATATTGTGAGCATATATGAGAAAATTTGAAGTTATAAATATATGTATATATTTGATTTGAATAAAAATTGTAAATATTGTATATATGTGTGAATATATATATACGATATAAAAGTGATAAAATAAACGAATGAAAAATAAATGAAAATAAAATAATAAAAACAAATGCAAAATACTTAAGCTAATAATATAAGACAATAAATATGAAGTAAAATAATTATAGAATCTTATTTAAAATAATAGAACAAAAGCATAGAAATAAAACAATACATAAGTCAATTCTTTATAACAATAGTTTTTATAGCTTTATATCTATATACATGAAGTATAAAACAAAACATTTAAATACTATCAGCCCCGAAAAGAAGAAAACAGAATGAGTATATGTTGTACACCTTAATTAATACAAGATCACTTCAACATGCCTTTTGTACACAAGAGATATGTACCAGCCAAAGTCAAGTATGACTAAAACAAAGATATTAGTGTACAAGTTATATATGAGATCTGCAGCCACCACCAATTTAAATCTTTGTACAGCCGAAGTATTGCAAAGGAAGACATAAAGTACATAGCAATTAATGTTAGGATCTTGAGTACCCAACATATTATCATCTCAGCCTCCACAAAGAAAAAAATATCACTGCTACAAATTTGTACAAACAAGTATTATTACCCTGTACAAAATGAATAACCTGTAAAACTTTGTTTCCTATATATCTCATCTTCATCAGTTCGTCCAGCTACAAAACTAAGCAAAGCTGAAGTATCACCATTTTCAAACTTATACAAAGCTTCAGACCTTAGTTAATAAGCAAAGTTTTAAGGCAAATACAAGCTATAACAAGAAGATTCAAAATACCCAGTTTTCTAAATTTCTCCTCTGTTCTTTCTTTTCAAGGTGAGCAACTCCTATTTTTAAAAGCCTAACTTGTTTTGGTTTCTTGATGTTTGTGAGTAACTTTTGCTTTGAAATTTAAAAGTGAAAATCTGCTAAATACTTATCTGTGAGTAGCATCTCATTTAAAAAAAAAACTTAAGTCCAATTGAATATATATTCATTTGAAGATTTTAAAATCTAGGTTTGAAGTTGTTTTGTATATAGGTATGTATATACATGAAATTTCCTCTGTGCATGACATTGTTTTTATGTGAATGCCTGTATATGATGAACCATCTCTGTTTCTGGTTTCAGAATATCATGCTCAATCAAAACTTTCAAAATAAAATCCCTATCTCCTGATTTGATCTCTGTTAGAACTTAGGATATAAACAAAAGATGTTTGTTGGAACATAAATTAAAATCTAAAAAATAGTTTAAAGTATGTCTTGATTATAAACTATCTGGAATTTATCAAAAACAGTGAAATGTAAAACATATCAAATTCTTGATTTAAACCATCTATTGTTTCAGGTATATAGTATGTTTTATTATCAAAAACCATGAATTTTAGAAGTTAAATCATATATTTTTGTTTGGGATCGAGAGAGATATCGGTAGTTGATCGATAATTACATTTTTGTCTATTGCCGTTGATCGGCAGGCTTATTCTCGACGTGGTCAAGGTGGAGGGTAGCTTGGGGGTTGTAGATCATGAGAAAAATGTTGAATGAATTTTTAAAGTAACGTGGAGGAGGCGCGGCGTCGAACTAGGGTTCGACAATACGTTTTGGTCGACTGTGGGTTCCAGGTTAATGCGGCGTCGATGATCGATCGAGATTGATCGGTCCAGGGGGAAACTTTGCGTGTGGGTGTGAGGAAGCTCTAGACAAGTTTTCATGGTCGTTGGTGGTTCGTATCGCCGGAACGAGAAAGAAGTTGGTCAGAGCTTTATTTGATCGGAACGTCGAACTGTGGATTCTCGTTTTCGTGTACTATCGAAGATGTGGGGTGCTGGGATCGAACGAGTGGGAGATGGTCGATCTGTTGGCGATCGACTCAGGCGATGGAGGTTCGCCGTGGCACTGTGCACGTGCACGGCGATGTTGGCGATGTTGGCGTGTCTGGGTTAGAATCGAGTTTGACTCGAGGGGGTTCTCGAGTAAGAAAGTGACTGGGCCGAGTTGGTCTCGTGGTCGCGAGTGTTTCATAGTAGCAGTTTAATAAAACTTAGAAAATATCTTAGTTAAATTGTAGAAGAAAGGGAAACTGGAGGAAGATTTGCTCGGGGAAATGACAAGAAGAACGCGCGTGTGACTCGAGTGAAAGACTGGGAGAAGAAAGGAGGATAGCTCAGGTTACTTTGAATATGGGTTTGGGCCAAAATGAAATTGAACTTTTACTGTCAACAGATTTTAGAAAAAAATTAATGTCAACTATATTGAATTTAAAAGTTTATTTTAAATAAACTAAGTGGATACTTACTAATCTAATTAATACTTTAAATAATTTAATTTAAAAGAAGAATTTAAGTTAATTTACATTAAACTTTTATAACCATAACAAATTGATTTCCAAATTATAAAGAAGGTTTTCAAATGTTGATTAAGATTTAATTAACTAATTAATACTTAAGAATGAATAAATTTAAATTAAAGGTTTAAATCATTAATTAAAGTAAATAATTTGAGAAGAATTTATTTATTAAAGGTTAATAAATAAATGAAAGTGATTAAGAAATTGAATTAATAAGGATTAATCACTAATTGAAATTAATGTTAGATATTTTGATTTATTTAAAGTTAATTAATTATGTAACTGGTTTAAAAGGTTGATTTAATTGAGATGATAAATCAAGAATAATTTAATTAATTAAGGTGATTGATAAATTCATTTATATCAAATGATTTGTAATAAATTAATCAGAATTTGATAATTAATTCATAAGTAATTTATTTACTTGGAAATAAATTGAATTAATCAGGATTAAACGATTAATTGATTCTACTTATAAATAACTATTGAATACTTGACTTCACTTATGAATGATGATATTATATGAGATGCCTTGAATTGATTGTCCTATCTGCTTTGTGATGTTTTGTGATACGTCTTGATTTATGTCGTGATCTGTGATTCTATTTTTGTGATATATTGTTATATGAATATGAAACCCCTTTGCCGTAAAACGGCATTTGAATTTCGATGCGACAGGGAGTCGGATTCCAGTTGGTTATCTGAAACCCACATCGAATTATAATAGTAATTCTTTGTGACCGATAAATTTATTTTATCTATGAATCTGTGAATGAAGATAAGCGTTATCGATTATACCGCTTATCGATATATCTGTGATGATTAATGTTGCACTATTGTGTGTAAAACCCTTGACTACACCATACACACACAAATATGGATTTCACGTGGAAATCGGTTAAGTCACAGATAATTTAAATTTGATGTTTTTGAAATGGAAATTTTAATTTCAATTGATTTTGAAATTTGAAATTTCGGTTTAAATGTGAAAAACATTTGAAATGGAGTTTCAAAGATAAAAGTTATTTTGAAAATTTTGATAAGGTTTTGAAGTTTAAATAATTTGATTTAAAACTTAAAGTCAAGTTTAAAATTGAATTCTAAAATTTGAAACTAGGGATTAAAGATGTTTATATATGGGTTAAACTATTTTAAAAAGTATTGATTTTGGAATGTGAATATAATTCAAGGACTTTAACCCGTGCAAATAAAATTGGATTTTTCTTAGACGAAAACTATTTGTTTTCAAATGATAAAAGCTTTCATATATATATAAGAAATGAAATTCCAATTTAAAGGAATTTCAAGTATGAATTGAAAGATGGTTTTCCAAGTTATGAATGAATTCTTTTTGAAAGCTATGAATTGAATCTGTTTATTTTTAACAGATTTAAAATGATGATTTGTTTAAAACATTCGAAATGAAATTGTTTTGAAAGCTATAAGTTGAATCTTTATTTTAAAGATTTAACGAGTTAATCCAATTGAAACAGAAATTGTTTTGGAAAAACTGTGAATGAATCTTTGTGAAAATTAAGTGAACTCTGTAAATAAATCTTTTTGTTTAAAAGATTTGAAATGGTAATTTGTTAAACCATTTGAAGAAAAGAAGTTGAATTATTAAGTTGTGACTTAATTGAAATCCCATATCCATATGTTTTAAAGATTGCGCTCGTTATTCGGGTTAGCCGGGAAAGGACCCTTGGGTCGTATAACCCATTCCGAATAATGATACGTCGTATATGGATAGCATTTGAAGACCGGTGTTGAAGACCGGATATTTACGAAAACGAAAGGACAACTCGTCGAATGTCTCTGCACCGACTGGTCCCCGGTATAGAGATTTTATCACCCTTTGTGATGGGAAGTCCGGACGGGATCGTGAATACCCGGAATTGCAAGGGCTTCGTAAGAAGTGCCTTCGGTTCTGTTCGAACCCGGAACAGACTTGTATGGTTACATGTCTGACATTACACTTTGAGATATAAAGCCGATTTCTTTCAAATACATTTCTGTTGGTGGCGGAGAATTTATTCTCTTAGCTTAACACCCTTCTCTGAAACGTACGAGCTCAGAGGTTATGTAGTTGAAGGTTATCAGCGATATATTCCCAATTTGGTAATGTGGCATGCTGAGTGTTGCTGTGTGATGATCAGTGTTTGATCATTTGCGATATGATCATTTATTTGATCTTATATCTTTGTGATCATAGGTTGATCATTTGTTTGACCCGAAGCATGGCTTTGTGACAAAGCGTAGCTTTGTGGACGAGACTTCGTCGGACCTCACACCCCGAAAATGGTCAAAACAGGAAAGATGCAGCAAGGTTCTAGGGAGTAGCGCCCCTTAGTGTATGTCATTTCTTTCTGGATAGAGGTGGTATCATGGTATGGAGCCCAGATACTTAACCTATGTGGTTACTGCATTATTATTATTATGTGGTTGTTGGAAATCGAGGATCCTCGGGAAGATCGGTTACGATCGGGGGATGACATACGTGTGTCAGTAGTTACCTATTTTTGCAGAGGTAACCCGGCCTTGTGTTGGCAGAGATCCGGTTAGGTTCTCGGGACGTCATTCCAGAGGCGTTTCCATGTGGCAATGGGAAGTTCCTTGGCCTGACCATTTGTTGGAAATCCAAACTCCAATACGAGACTTGTACGGTTTTAGTTGTAGAACCTATCATTCACTTATGGTGGCGCCCCACTGTTTGGATGGTAGCTATAGTAGGCATAGTTCGAAATGTCTATGCTGGCTAAGATTTATATTCTACTTTCGAAATGTTTTCTGCACTATGCACTAATAATAATATCAAAAATGATTTGATTTTACGTAGTAAGCATCTTTGACTAACATAAGAAGAAATCTCCTCCAAGTCTGCGTTTGCATTGTGTGTGTGGTGGGAGGTCTTATGGTAGTTTCATTTTCCAAAAGCATTGCGGTTTTCAATGTTTAAATTCTTTTGTGTTGTTTAAAGATAAACTGTTTTTGTTGCTCACACCAGTCCCACGACTGACTCGGAGTTTATTGTTCATTTTCTAAACTCTGGGTGCTCATAATTTTCTACACGAGCAGTCTAGAGTTGGGTTTTTCAGATAGTCAGGTTCAGTAGATTTTCTGGAGCTAGTTCAGTCTTTGGATCGGACTGCACTTGCTTATTCTTGGTGTATCGTTATTGGGAGTTCGAGCTACTGCTGGAGTTCTCTCTTGAAGACTATCTTAGAGTTATTTGTTCCGCTGCTGATATTAGTTATCTATTTTTTCTTTTCCGCTGCTATTTGTTGTATCATATCTCTGATGTATATTGATATTCATTGTATCACTCTGTTGTATCAGATATTGTATATCAATGTATTATTTTTTTCTTCCGCTGTGTTATTTACTTAGCTATGTTATAAGCTCCGGAGAACCAGATTTGGCATTTGAATCTACGGCATTTTGAGTACAAGTGAAGTACGGGTGCCGATTTTCGAAGGCCAACTTTTGGGTCTTTACAAGTTGGATCGCAGGAAGATGCTCCGCTCGAATGGTAAAAGTAAATGGATTGGCTCGACTGCTTAAATAGGAAATGAAAACAGACGAAAAAAATCCTATGTATTCAGGACGCTAGCGATCCATCAGCTATGGATCACTAGTGACCCATAAGATTGCACGCCATCGACCTCCAATTTCTCTAGCGACATCCTTACACTATTTAGAGGCGTTCTGGAAAGCTATGGTATGACACCTGATCTTTTCTGGTTAGCAATGACAATCCAAGGCGAAATTCATAGTCTGGTCTAATTCAAATTCATGTGGCCCTAACATAATAACTTGGAATTCAACGAATAAGGACTGAAAAGCGATTACTTCAAGAGCACGCCTTATTTACAGCGAAGACGAACTTTGGAGTGCAAATGTTATCCGAGTTTTTAACCCAGCAGGATCTAAGAGAAGACGGAACAACTTGGTGGAGTCAGAGTAGCTCAGAAGTCAACTAGAAGGACTAAAGCAACAAGCTAGAGAGAGTCAAGGAAAAAGGATAAGAAAATCCCCTAAGGGTATGGATCGCTAGCAATCCATGGGGATAACTCAGGGTTCGACCTGTTTTCTTGCATCGTGATCCAATGAATATTACAAAAATAGAGATTGAGTTTGATGAGATCCCGAGTTAGTTAAATCGAGGGATAAGTATCTGTCCAGTCCAATCAGCAGCTAAAAACAGTTAGCCAGTAAATCATCATCAAAAGAAGGCGGTGTGCAATGAGACTACACGAACAAAGTCGACACAAGACAGCGAACATATTTCAGAAACCAAAGTCCAAAAATATGCTAAGTGTATGGATTGCTAGCGATCCATGCACTATGGATCGCCAGCGATCCATACTTGATTATAGAATAAGTGCGACCCAAACGAAGTGAAGTAGAGGAGAAGGCTAAGTAATTAGCTCGCTTTTGAACCAAAGGTATGGATCGCTAGCGATCCATTGACCATGGATCGCTAGCGATCCATGGTTTTGGCTTAGGTCGCAAGCTAAGTACCACCGCATCTTCTTTTGACCATTTGCAAACAGTTGGCGAATAGACTTGGCCCAATAGCCTCCGATCTCTATAAATACCATCCTATTTGTAACATAAACTAGATCTTTTCTGGACTGATTGCTGAAACTCAATCTAGCTAAGGATAATCAAGAGCTTTATAATCAAATACATCTTGTTACAACAATCATTGTATAACAGAAACTATAAAGTGGATGTAGGCTTCGTTAACAGCCGAACCACTATAAAATTCTTCTTGTCTTCTTTCTCTTACTGCTCTTTTCTATATCTAGAATCTACATTATTGCACTGTGAGAACATGGCTGGTGCTTTCATGCTCAAACCAGAGTGTTGATCCATTTTTTGGGTTAACAGTATCCATATCAGTAATTGTAAGGTCAGACTTTTATAACTGACCAGCCGTTAAGGCTTGTTTTAATTCTTATGTACTCTGTATTTTGGAGTGACGGTTTTTATCGTCAATGTTATATTATATATTGTCCATTCCGCTGTGAGATTTTGATTTTCTCTATTCTCTGTTCTTTTATTTTATTTACCCAAACAATCCGCCCTTTTGTCAGTTAGATGTGCGACATTTGAACACAGTGGCAGTGTTCGGTGTCGACTTTCGATAGACAAAATGGCGGGTCGTTACATGTTTTGTGACTTTACACTTCTAATAAGGACAATGGATTTCTATCTTGTTTGCCTCATTGGATGATGCAACTAGCATGAACTCGGTTAAACCATTTAAAAATTGAAACATAATCATTCTCCATGCCCTAAATTTGTGTATATCCAACCTCGTCTAACTTTCAAATATTCCATCTTGTATTGCATATCTAATATAAGCAGATTATCTGAAATTGTAGTTATGTCATTGTTTTAATTATTATTCAATTAGTGTATTAGTTCAATTAGATGAATATGGTTTTAAATTCTTATACTTACAAATACAATATTAGATGTATGCTATTTGAAAAGTTTATATTTAGAAATTCTTGTTTTTTCAAATATTTAAGTTCTTATATTTATATGAATAAAATATAATTTTATTGTAATCCTAACAGAAATTAGTCTATTATTTGTTTAATTGAACTTCCTATCCTCTTTTAGACAACCGAGCATAAAAAAAATAACGTGTGAACAACGAATGTAGAAACTTTACTGATATAGGGATTAGAAGGACAACAAAATTTTGTGAAAGAAAATTCAAGGTAAAATCGAGACATTCCCAAATTTGATAATCTGTAAAATTAATAAAATTTGAATCTTAAAAAGGTTAATGCATATGGTTCTTGTTTGCAGTATGCATGTAGGAAGCAAGGTTCGAGATTCCGACCGGCACGTCGGAACTCTGGCCGTTCCGTCCCGATTCCGGCGTTGACCGGGCCGAAATCAACCTCAAAATCCGTTTTCGGTAAAAGAGAGCAGAAAGCAAGCAGCGTTTCCTGTATAAAAAGCAAATTCGAGCAAAGAAAAAGAGTTTCGAGCAAACAAACCCGATTCAAACTACGGAAGTTTCATTCTGGAGGTAGCTGGGATCAATATTTATCGTCTTGAGCAAGCTAGGGTTTTTCAGCTAGCAGGTTCAAATCGAGCTTGCAAGCAAGGTTCTTTTGTGTGCGAAGGCTAATTGGATTTCAACATTATAAGCATTAAAAAAACAAAAGTGAGGCTGTTTTGAGATTGAGAAAATGAGATTCATGCTAAGAGTGGAGAAAGACACGTGAGCATGCAGCATTGAGGGAGAGCACGTGATATACATTCAGTAAGGACAATTGTTTTAAATAAAATATATTAAACGTGTAGACAGGAGGAGATGATTCTTCTACCTTTTGCTTTATTATTTGTTTCAATCTTAAAAATAATGTTTAGTGTTTAATAATACAATACAAATTTATACCAATATCAATCAAATATTATTGTATAATAAAAGAAAACATGGGAATTCGAAAAATGAATTCGAAAAACGGAATTGAAGCGGAATTTCCGAAATTTCCGAAACGGAACGAAAATTTTGCACTTTCTCAATGAGTGGAACGGAAACGGAAAACGAAATTTCGAACCTTGGTTTAGACATATAAAAGTTTTAGCTTTAATATTGTTTAAATAGGCAAAAATAAATAAATAGAAAATGCAATTTCGAAGTTAAAAATTATGGTTTTACGTCGATTAAAACAGTTACCGTACCACAAGAAGATTAAAATCTCCTTTCTGATTGGAGATCAGGGCGGATATGTTTAGTCTAGTGGATACCAAAATGCACATACTGTGCTAAGTGCACCACATAGTGGTGATGCTCCAAAGTAGAGATCTCTGTTTACTACCAAACAAGTTTTTCTACCCCAAATGCGGCAGGGCATTTGCTTCACCTGAGAAAGCTTTACATCTACCATTATATATTGATTGTCATAAACTAAAAGTCAAAATTCTTCTGTACTGTGTATCTACGTGTATACACTCAAACGTGTGTGTGTAATATAATATCAAAGATTTTATGCTCACAAAATGTGCTAAGCATCAAATTTAAGAAGGCTGCTGTTGAATTATTATTATTATTATTATTTCAAACATCTGAATCTTTAACTTTGCAGGCAATTCCAAGAGAGGCAAGTAATTTTGGATTAGGGGAAACCAAGTACTACATAATTCTAGTACTGTCAGCTATATTATGGCAGTTCTTTTTCCTTGGTGCAGTAGGGGTGATTTTCTGCACAAACACATTACTTGCCGGCATTATTATTGCAGTGTTTATTCCAGTGACTGAGACATTATGAGTCATATTTTACCATGAGAAGTTTGGTAGCGAAAAAGGAGTGGCACTTGCTTTATCACTATGGGGCTTGGCATCTTATTCATATGGAGAGTATTTGGAAGGCAAAAATAAGAATAAGGACGAGGCATTGATTGCAAATTGAACTATGATATGCATGTATCAAAATTAACATTTGGTCAGAGCATTATGCGCCTGTGACTACCAAATGTACAGGAACTTTGTGGCAACACACATAAATTGTTTTATGTTGTACTGAAATGACAAAATTGTGTAGGCTAAAGCGAAGAGCAAAGTTTTTTTTTTTTTAAGGTGCTTTAATTACTAAAAACTAATAAGGGGTACAATTTATAGCACGTAGAGAACAAACGATGGTAGAAGTGTTAAGCATAAATCATACTCAAAAACCATCATATGTTCCATAAATATCCGTGAAGGACAAAAAAACACAAGAAATTATACAAAAATATCAGCCGTGTAAGACCACACTAGCTAAGGTATATCTCCTACCAAACATTACTTAGCTTCGTTCAATACTAAATTTCACATCCAAGCAAGAATTCATGGCATCCACGGTGTTTATCCTTCCCTCAAAACTCATCGATTATGGCATTTATCTCACACCAATGAGTAGATACATTAATACTTTCCCTGTGAGAAGTCAGCATTTTTGCTTATGCCACATGACAAAATACTTGCGACTTTCTTTGTTCGTTTTATTTTCTTACCTTTTGACTTTAACTGTGATACCGTATTTCGCCACGCAGGGTTATCGATCACACCATCATGTATTGTTTTAGTAAACTCGATGTTAAATTTTGGCGACACGATATGTTGGAGTTGAAGAGGAGTGGAGTAGCGAGGCGTAGGAGGAAGCGGCCGGAGTAGCGGAGCTCGGGGGGGTTTCCGGGGGCAAACAGTGCACTATTGTGCACTGCTGCCCAAAACCGGTCGACCGGTCCATTTCTACCGGTCGACCGGTTTTGTCCAGAGAGCAAGCAGTCGACTGGTCCAAAAATGACCAGTCGACCGTTTTTCGGCAGTTTTCCAGATTCGGGCCTGGGTCTTCTATTTTGCTTGTGCTGATATTGGGGGGTATTTTGGTCATTCGGTTTTGATCTCTACCCTATTATAAATGTTATTTTCAGCTGCCTATTGGAGATATGCTAATCACTTCTAATCTAGGGTTTAATTCTTCTATTAGGGTTTTTGGTGAATCCTAATCTCTTCAATCCTATTCTCCACAAATATATTCTAGAGTGATTAGTTGATCATTGTAAACAATCTCTTGTACTCTTTTCATTGGTAATAATAAAAGCTCTCTCTCAAAGTGGACGTACACTAACAAGTTGTTAGTGGAACCACTATAAATCGGTGTGTGATTTACTTATTGTTATTGCTCTTATATATTGCCTATCTCGGTGTTGTGATCGTATCTTGGTTTTGGTTGAGATTGATTTGAGTTATCGATTGGTTGTTTTGCATCGTCTATCGCGATCTAGCTTTTCCGCTGCGTTTGGGAATTGTGTTCGAGCGGTCTCGGATTGGAAATTTCCATAACACTCGAAAGGGACTTCTTTCCGTCGTTGCTTCCTACTCAGTTTAGACCTATCGCTTATTCCACTGTTATCAGAAACTGTAATATTATGAGTTATGGCACTGTGTTTTTGCAATGTTTCCAATTTGTTTTGTGGGTCATGGCCGAATCAGAAAAGATTTATGAACACTCTCGATCCATTGCATTATCTTCTTGTTGAGATGAAATATTCTCTACGTTTTCAAACTGTTGTTCTCTGTTCTGTGCATTAGAAGTGTACATATTCTGGGTGGGGATGTCTGCTGGACTTTGAACTGGGCTTGCAAAGTTTTTCGAATGTGAATCCACAATAGCGTTATTCTGACATTGGCTGCTGTTGCCTTGGCAACCCATATTTTTCCATAAGTACGGAACTTCACTGCATGACCGAAGCAGCAACAGTTTGGATAGACAGTAGGCCGGCATTCATACTCAGCAGGTTGGGAGAACACCTCATTATTGTCAGTCACTGTTGTCACTTCATTTGGGAACTTAAAATCATTGCTTATTTCTACTAGAACCCTAGCATAAGTAGTGATCCATTTTAAGCGGATAACCCAACACTGATGCAATTCAACTAATGCCCTCTTCAGATCAAAATTCTATTCTATGTCCTCGGAGGCGCACCTAGATTGGAATAAGGAAATCTCCGGTGTCCATCTTTTCATCATCATGCGCTTTTTATCGTAGAAATAGGGCCCCTGCTAGTATTCATTTACAATCATCTTTATTTTTACATTTTATAACGTAAAAACCATTCTCCATGATATGAAGAAAAAAATTCTCCGTATTCGAGTTCTCCCAGTATCTTTTAGCTGCATCAACTTTCGTGTTTTTCATCCTCGCACAGCGTTTTTGACTGAAATCCATTAGGTTGTAATACTTCAGGGGGTGTAGATATAGGTAAGTCTTCCTCGGTTATCACCGCCATCCATGTTCTGGTGGAAGGCATAGCAGCAGGAAAATAATTAAAATTAGAAGTTGGAGCTGGAGCCGGAGCCGGAGCCGGAGCTTTGGGCAGGTTGAATTCAGACTGACGCGGGTTGGAGGTAGGGAATGAGGGGAAACGTGGTTGTTATGGAGAAAAGTTACGTGAAACCAGTATCACTTTCCTAGACGGAATCCTAGGAGCTTCAATATTCATCCGATTAGTATTCCTTAGAACTTTTTGCGACCGTTTGGACATAACAGGGATGAAGTCCTCCTCGTCAGGGCCTGTAGCTGTAGATGGCGATGGCGCGTTCATATCTGGAGGAGCGGGGGGATGGGGGTGGCGGCTGGGAAGAAGAGGGGAGGCTATAGTTTCCATTGGTCACCATTTTTCTCTTAAACGATACAACTCTGTATATCGCTCTGCGTTTATTCCTTTTAGATACACTTGTGTTGTAGTTTTAAAGAGCAAAGTTAGCCCTACTAATAATAGTTTGTTCTTTTCTATATAATAATTACAGGGAAGATTTCGTTGACGCAAAGTATATTTTTCGTTAAATAAATCTCCATGGCCCTAAATTCAATTATAGATTTAAAGTGCCAATAATCAAAATGGTTTGTACTGATTGTTTGGTGCCAAGTTATGTATATAATATATTCTTCCCCTTTGGGAAAACCATTTTTATAGTGGCTAAAGCTGCTAAACCATTTTTATAATCATAAGAAACAAGTGTAGGGCTGACATGCCACTACAGCTACAGAGAAATAAATGCAGGACTTGTGCCTGCTACACCAACTAGCAAAGATACAACAAAGAAAAGACATAAGTTACAACACCGATCAACAAGGTCAAAAGGGAATAAATAATTAATAATCCAAATCCTCGGAAGAACCGGAGCCAGAGGATTCATTCGACCGGTTCACTCCAACTGCTTTCAGCACTACAAAAGAAGCACTGTTTAGCGACGGCTATTAGCCGTTGGCGTCCGGTGCTAACCGTCGCTAAAAGCCGTTGCAAAATATCTCGTTGCAACTAAAGTAAGCGACGGCCTTAGCGACGGCTTCGTTGTTCTTTTTGCAACGGCTTGTAACGGCTAAATGCCCACGTGGCAGCAACCGTTGGGGTTGTTGGTTTCTCGGGTTGTTGATGCAAACCGTTGCAAAGCGTTGCAATATAGCCGTTACTAGCCGTCGCTATATTTGACCAAATTGTCATCGCTAGCTGTTGCAAACCTGGAAAATATTTGTTTTCACATTGCAGCACATTCAACCCTCAATTTCAATCAATCCAAATAATATGATTCCATCATTCCACACATATAATACCATTCCATCATACCATATAATCAATATCAACACAACCAAATCATCAAATATTGTATATTTCAACATATATTAACAAAATCATATAAGAAAATCACAACATCCAAAATACCAAATCCACCAAAACATTAAGTATCAATCACAACATCCAAAGTACCAAATGTCAAACCCATCATAATATGTATATATATATATATATATATATATATATATAAAGCGTACCCACCAAAACAAACCAACTAAGCATCATCATCATCATCATCATCTGCACCTCCTTCCCCGGACATTGACCCATGCTCCTGATAGAAGGCAACAATACGCTCATCTATCTGCGCCGCCAACTGACTCTTTCGCCAATCATTGAGCTCATCCAATTGTGTTTGCATCCGAGCAATCTCTTCCTCATCTATGGATCTTGTTAATGCTAAAAAGTGAACGCTAACACCCGGTGTGTAGTAGAATTGTGAAAGCACCACCCGTGTGACGGGAATAAGAAGTAAGCA
Organism: Allium fistulosum; assembly: GCA_030737815.1. Classification (NCBI taxonomy): domain Eukaryota; kingdom Viridiplantae; phylum Streptophyta; class Magnoliopsida; order Asparagales; family Amaryllidaceae; genus Allium; species Allium fistulosum. The sequence goes on from CM060904.1 coordinate 815,924,093, forward strand.
GTAAAATAGCGAAAAGGCAGTAAAAGACAGCAGTTTATAGTGGTTCGGCTTGAGATCGAGCCTACGTCCACTTTGAATCTCTTTATTACTAAATCCGGTTACAAGACGATACAATACAATTATGAAAACAATACAATTTGATCACAAAGACAATCTCGACTACTAACTCAAACTTCGATGATGAAACTCGATGAATCCGTGTTGGATGTAGGAAATTCCTCTCGAAGCTTGTTGTAGTGTCTCGAATGTTTGAAGATCTTCAATTGTTGAATGAGTTGAGAGTTCGGCAGAGTAACGACGCTTCAAGAAATGATCGGCCCAAAAGTCCCCTACTTGTTGGAGTTTGGGGGGTATTTATAGGAATTGAATTCTGGACAAAAGTTTTCCCAAGTCTTAGGTCGTAGCCGACTTATAGTAAGTCGTAGGTCCTAAGTCGGCGATGAGATAGGAGCACTTGCATTAGTTACTCCTGAATATGTCCAGAACGAGTTGTTTGGTTCAAAGTCATAAGTCGGCAGCGACTTAGTATAAGTCGTAGGTTGGCAACGACTTGCTTTGACTTGCTAAGTCATTCGTCCACTTAAGTTGTTAACTCCTTAGATCGGTAAGTCGTAAGACCATTTAAGTCGGTAAGTATCCTAAACCGGCCCTGTAGCTAAGTCGGAGCTTCTTTAGGTTGTAGACTTCCTTAAGTCGTAACCCATTAAGTCGGTCCTGTAGCTTAAGTCGTAGACTGCCTTAGGTCGTAACCCATTGAGTCGGTCCTGTAGCTTAAGTCATAACTGCCTTAGGTCGTAACCCATTGAGTCGGTCATGTAGCTTAAGTCGTAGACTGCCTTAGGTCGGAACCTTCCTTAACTCGTAAACCGTTAAGTTGGACCATTCCTTAGGTCGGAGCCTTCCTTAACTCGTAAACCGTTAAGTCGAACCATTCCTTAGGTCGGAGTCTGTTGAGTCATAGGCCTCTTTAAGTCGTAAGTCGTAGCTTGTTAAGTCGCAAACAAAAGAGGATTAACATTTGCCCCTCGAAGTTTATGCCTGGGTCGTAGGTCATATGCTTCGATTCTTCTTAACTCGCTCTCTGATGAGCTTCTTAGGTCGTGAACGACTTAAGATAAGTCGTTGGTTGTTTGTGGCGATTCACATTTCACTGCCCCAGCGTATAAATAGCTTAAGTCGTTCCCTCTTTTCCTTCACATGTTCTTATCATTTCATTCCGCCATTAGCAAGCATTCAAATTCTTCGAAGACAAAATCAATTACTCGATCACCAGTTATCCTTATCGTTATATCGCGTAATTGAATTCGTTTTTCTCATTCAACCCTCGACTGTCATTGAATTATGAATCTCACTTTTCTTATGCCATGCTCCACTGCAATTCTCATTTCAATCGACTGCTGATAGATTCAAGATGATTTGTCCTGACTTTGGATAACTGGTAAGAACGAAACGATGGACTACGACGCTCCAGTTTGACTGATTCATGGTTTGCGATGGAACGGCATTGCATCAGATTTGTGGTCATTTCGGGGTGATTCAATGGCATGGGAAGATGAAGATTTTTGCTGATAGAGAGGCTAACGGGTTAATGGGTTAACGGGTTAGGAGTTGGGCAATTCTGATGTATTGAAAAAGATGAACGACTCAAAGCCTTAGAAATCTCGACTTAACTTTCGACGACCTAAGTGTTGAATTGTGTACGGCCTAAAGTTGGTCGTGAGTCGGCAATGACCTAGGACTTTGCGACTTTTCTTCATTCTGACTTGAGACCCTTCTTTGCAGTGCGACTTAAAGAACTGATGACTTAACTTAAATCGTAGCCTGTCCCTTAGGTCGTGGGCGAGTTAATACTTGCATATTGTAACTTGAGGGATTTCCGACCCATACTAAGTCGTGAACGAGTTAGAACTTAGAATATTTTTCATTGCCTTGAACTTTAAGACTTGAATTGCCTGAACTTCTTTGCAGATTATTCCTAATGCTATCAACCTGTTAAACACAGTATTCACAGAAAACTGGGACGAATATACTGTCATTGACTGCCCACATCGAATGACAGATTAGTCGATAAAGAGAAAATCAACTTAAATGAACTGTATGAACGAAATGTTGTACAATAACCAATTCAAGTGAAGTATTAAAGAAAAATTGTAATAGTCAACTGAAACTGATTTATTTGCACTAACACTGCACTTGAATATTAACAAGTTCTGAAATCTTGTAATCGATTGATCATCAATGAGTTTAATTCCAGTTATATTTTCTTTTTATTTTCATTAGTTTTGCACAACACTCCACACTTTTTAGGAAACGTGTACCTTCACATTTGAACATCCAGTTGATTGTGTAGAATGTCTTCTCCACAAGAAGAAATAGAGCAAGTTGAAGAGATTTTTCCAGTTGCTGTTCCGTTGAATGATCCTCCAGAAAGGGTCTTGACCACTTTGAACTACAGAGCCTTTAACCAGTTGTGTATTCAATTCGGAATTGCTGAAGTAGACGCACAACTACCCGGGAAGCCTGATAATGCTGATAGACCTCCTCGTGGTTTTGTTGCGGTAAACCGACAAATGTGCCAGAATGGAGCTATCCCTCCTTTTAATGACTTCTTGCAAACACTTCTTCTACGATTAACCATCTCCCCTTTCCAGCTGCATCCCAATGGATACGCTATCTTAACGGGGTTTTGTGTGCTCTTTAGGAGGACACTCGATCGTCTTCCAAGCTTCGACGAAATTTGTTATTTGTGCACTTTCGCTAAAAACAAAGACCATCCTTCCATCACAGTTGTGAGAAGTGCCAGAAACCGTAAACTTATCATTGGTCTCCCTGAGAGCGTTCACGGGTTTCTAAGTCAATTTTTCTATGTTCCCTGTCCTCCGGGATTTTAGACTATCTGGAGAGTAGGAAGTAAGATCACCTGTCTCTGTTTCTTATGTTTTTTCGAACTTGCCGAAGTCCGAGTTGTCAAGTGTTAACTTTGCCCTTTTCTTTTCAGCACTTCCTCCTCCTTCTAGAGATCCTGGTCACAAAGCAACTTTTGAGAGGCTTATAGCGGTGCAAGTTGAGGAGAGGAGTATCCAATTTCTGTTGACAAACGAATTTTTACATCAATTCGGGCTTTTACACTCTTCCCGCTTTACTCAGCCTCGTGAAGTTTCTAATTTTCCAGCACAGACATCAGATGCCCTAGCTTCAACGGAAGAGATGGCTCTAAAGGGGCCAACTGCAGACACTGCATTAGTAAAGTGTTCTACTCCTATCGATGTTGCGGGGTCGTCCAACAAGTTGACGCTCTCTCTAGTTATCGAAGAGGAAGAAAATCCTCACATTTCTGGGAAGACGGCCGACGTGGAGGTCGAAAAAGATAGTTCTGCTGGGCATCACGGCGATGATATTTTTGATAATTTGAGTGATATAATGATAACTTCTCAGGAGCTTTTTAAAGATAATATCTCAAAAGCGATCTCTCCCGTTGTTGAAGCGACTTCCACTTTGAAACAAGCTTTGACACCTTCTACACCAGCCGTCTCCGTTTCCACATTAAAGCGTGGTTTGTAGTTTGACGCACGTAGTTTGCACGCCGCACACACTTAGGATTTTTCAGCGCTTATACGCACTTATCCTCTTTTTCTGGAAATTTCTAAACTTCATTCCTTTTCCATTTTCAGATTCTCCGATGGGGCGCACTGGCTCATATTACGACAAATTTCAGCGCTATGGAGGCCGCGGGGCTTATGATTTTAGGCAATACCTCGATGCCCCGAGGGAAACGGACGAAGAAAGAGCTATTAGGAAAGCTCGAGAGAGGCGGGACTATGAACGTCAGCATGGTAGGAGGGATGAGCGGTACGACTCTTCTTACAGAGGCGACGATTCTCACAAGTGAAAGTCTTATGAGGATAAGGGGAAGACTCATATTGTTGACGAATCAAGCAAGCGGTCCAAGCCTAGTGACACGTCTGCAATTTCTGAGAAGACCGATGCTCCCATCTCTCCTAATATTCCATCCGGTTCTCCTGCTTTAAAGAAATCTGACATCCAGGCGATCATCAGCAGACCTCAGTATCAGGTCAAAAATGCCCCTCCTATTCTTCAAAGCCGATTTCCGAATTGGTGCTTAAAAGGAGTGCGTTTTGACCTTGATTTGGTTCCGATCGATAAATCGGATATGCTGCGTAGCCTTGATGCCGTCAAGCTTAATATCGAAAGGGTGTCCGGATGGCAAAAGCTTGTCGATGAGCTGCAACGAGTCAATCGTGCGAACCTTGAAGCCATGCTGACCATGGAAAACGACAAGACGGAATGGGACAAAATTTGCAAACAGCATGATGCCGAGATGACGAGCATTGCTGATGGTAATGCGAGACTTGAGTCCGAGGTTAAAAAACTCAAGGAAGATCTCGCCGCTTCTTCCGCTTCGCAATCTCAGAAAGAAGAAGTATTTCAAAAACAAGTGCGGGATGCGCACGCTGCTCAGAGGGATGCTGAGATGAAATTTGCGGCTGAGCAGTTCGTTGTTGAAGAATACCGCAAAAATAACGCTCAGTTGCGGGAAACAGTTAACTCCCAGAACGTGGAGATCAAATTGCTAAAGTCTCGACTTGCTAAAGCTGAGAAAGAGCGTGATGAGGCTGTTGCTGGTCGAGTCGCAGCCGTTGCCGAAAAAGAAGCGGCTGAGCAATCGCATGAGGCAACGAAAGCTAATGTCAGCTCTACCTTATTCGACTTTTATTTACACAGCGTTCTGGGTCGCGGGAGCCTATCCTTTCTGGGTCCTGAATACGAGATTACTCTGGCTGAGGTGTGGGAAGCTGCAGTTGATATGTTAGGCGGCGCCGGCTATGATGAGGCAGAGCTTGAGGCGCGCTATCTTGACGATGAAGCTCGTGTCGCTCTTGCTAGAGGAAAAGAGCAACTTGCCAGAGCGCGAGCTGAGTCTACAGGAGATGAACACCCGACAGAGGAAGCTCCTTCAACCGCCCCTGCTCATACTTCAACTTCAGCTGATGCCAACATTATAGATTCCAGTGCCCATTCTTCGCTTCCTGTCAAAGTTGACACTGAAATTGTGACTACTCCTACTGAAGATGAGGCCTTGGAAGATATTGAGGCTGAGAAGTTCGAGATTAATTTTACAAAACCGACTTCTCCAGGTAACTTTGGCGTCGACTCTGATCTAGTGAATCACTTATTCGATTTAACCGAGTTTGATGAACTAATAACTTCTCTTTTCTCGGAGAATACCGATTTTAACTTCTTTTCTTTTGCAGTGGATGTTCCGAAAGCTGCACCAATTACTCCTTCTCTGGCTGCTGTTCCTCCTCCTTCCCAAGTTACTCCTCTTTCTGCTTCTCAACCAGGATCACAAGAAGAGAAAATAGAAGCCCTCAAAGACTTGGATGATCTGGTTGTTTCGCAAGAGCAAAAGATTGGAGGGCTTGAAGAAGGCGAAAAGACTCCGGAGCAAACTCATGATGACGATACAAAACTTTCTGAGTTTCTTAGTCCGGGAAGCGAGTCTTCTTCTAAGAGGAAAGGGAAGCGCGCAATGAAGAAGAAGAAAAGGAGCGCTTCGGCTGATGAGAAGAATGTTAAAGAAGATCCAGCTGCTCCTCCTCCTCCTCCGTCCCCGACTCATCCACAACGGCTTTCAAAACTGGTTATCAGGCCGGGAAAGAGTTCCAAGGGTGGTCGGAAGAAGGAATGATACGCTAGGCTCTATGCTTCTTGTTTTGCTTTTTGCATGTATCGACCGGAGATTGTGCGGGTACCGGTCTCCGCTTTTTTGAATCCTGCATATGTAAAGAATTTTCATAGTATTGAATAAAATAATTCTGTTTCTTGCACGAATTCTTGTATATGTAAGATCTATTTCTCATTTTAGTGCAGAAAAAGCGATTCTTTTTACTTGTACAAACTTTTGGTCTGTGTTTAAGAATGCATTTATCCACATCTTTTTCGCATGATATTGTAATGTGCTTGTGGTATGTCGCTTGAATACTACTTTTATTGTTGTAGTTTTATTGTATGATATTGCCCCTATACCACAAGTGCATTGCAATATCTTTTTGCTTTGGCGAGACTTGTACTCTTATTTTTTGGAGAATAATTATTCCGTCTTTGAGGAAACAATTATTCTACTTAAATGGAGCGTGTCTCATTTTTGGAAAAGTTCTTGTGCTTCAACCTTCGGAGATGGTCACTTCATATTTTTGAGAAGTGAATTCTCCTACGCGGTAGAGCGGGCCTCTAAAGAGGATTTTACTTAGCACTTCAATTTTTGGGGAAGAATTTTTCAAGATGAACAAGTAAATCTTCCTTGAGAGTTGAAGTGTGCCTCTAAGGAGGGCTTTTTGGCATTTCTGAGGAGTAGCGTTGTGGAATCTATGGAGTAGCATGGACTCCGAAGATTAGCATTTTTGAATCTGTGGAGTAGCATGGACTCCGAAGATTAGCATTTTTGAATCTGTGGAGTAACATGGACTCCGAAGATTAGCATTTTTGAATCTGTGGAGTAGCATGGACTCCGAAGATTAGCATTTTTGAATCTGTGGAGTAGCATGGACTCCGAAGATTAGCATTTTCGAATCTGTGGAGTAGCATGGACTCCGAAGATTAGCATTTTCGAATCTGTGGAGTAGCATGGACTTCGAAGATTAGCATTTTCGAATCTGTGGAGTAGCATGGACTCTGAAGATTAGCATTTTCGAATCTGTGGAGTAGCATGGACTCCGAAGATTAGCATTTTTGAATCTGTGGAGTAGCATGGACTCCGAAGATTAGCATTTTTGAATCTGTGGAGTAGCATGGACTCCGAAGATTAGCATTTTCGAATCTGTGGAGTAGCATGGACTCCGAAGATTAGCATTTTTGAATCTGTGGAGTAGCATGGACTCCGAAGATTAGCATTTTCGAATCTGTGGAGTAGCATGGACTCCGAAGATTAGCATTTTTGAATCTATGGAGTAGCATGGACTCCGAAGATTAGCATTTTCGAATCTATGGAGTAGCATGGACTCCGAAGATTAGCATTTTTGAATCTGTAGAGTAGCATGGACTCCGAAGATTAGCATTTTTGAATCTGTGGAGTAGCATGGACTCCGAAGATTAGCATTTTTGAATCTGTGGAGTTGCATGGACTCCGAAGATTAGCCTTGTGCCTCCGGAGAGGTTTTGTGCTTCCGGAGAAGTCTTATGTGCCTTGGGGAAGGTCTTCTGCCTCCGAAGAGGGCAGTATGTGCCTTTGGGGAAGGCTTGTGCCTCCGAAGAGGTCTTGTGCCCCTGAAGAGGTCTTCATTTGATTGCCTGGAAGTTACTTTCTCACAGTTAAATGGATTCATAGCGCGGACGCAAGTTATTTAATTGGATGTTCGTTTGCACAAACGATCGCAATTAGTTAACAAAGGCCTTGCCTCATTGATTCCATCAACCTTTTCGTTGAGAAGAGCATTTCCATTTATTGGCATGCCTCCGAAGAGGGCTTGTGCCTCCGAAGAGGTCTTGTGCCTCCGAAGAGGGCTTTTGTTGATCAGCTCGCCCATGTCTCTTTGTCGTTTGCTCATTAATGGTCCCCTGTTATTGTCTCCGAGCCTATGTTCCTTTCCTTCGCAAGCAGTTTTCTTTATCCAATGGAGTGTACTTCACTGTTGATTGATTCCATGGGACAGGCGCAGGTTATTTAATCAGATGTCTGTTTATACAAACGATCGTAATTAGTTAACAAGCGTCTAGTTCCTTTTCTTTGGAAAAGTGTCCTTTTGGTGGAATCATCAACTCTTGTGTAAAGTTCATCTTATGTTGGATTTGAATTTGGAACTTTCTGTGGCTTGAAATTTGTTTATTGAGTGATTCATGGGGTTCACTTGGCATTGCGATGGGTAAGCTTTGTTTTAATGACCTGCGATATTAAATCGGTATTTTAGCAATACATTTAAAGTATATACACATCGAATAAAACAGGCATTTTATAATAGTCAAGAACACAAAATTTATATCCTTTATTATTGATTCCCACTGATTCCTAAGTGGTTTACAATACAAAAGTTATACATCCGAGACCATTTTTTTACAAATTTAAGCAATGCTATTTAGTAAAAATTGGAAATTCAATCCAGAGATTCTGGGAGATGCCCCCACTGCAGTTTTGTGGGTAGTCAGTAGTTGTCCCAACTTCTGCCTGCTGGGTGAGGGCCCCCTGTGACAACATTAATGACAAGCTTTCGGAATCTTGCACTGCAGTGTTGTTGCCAGAGCCAGATCGATGGACGGGATGTTGTTGCCCCTGAGTGGATGAGGTCGGGTCAACTCTGTTGTTCTTCACATACTATTGCAATTTACCCTGTTTCAGCAACTCTTCAATCACATTCTTTAACTAGCGACATTGGTCAGTATCATGGCCAGGTTGATTGTGGAATTGACAGAATTTCCCATTATGCACTGCACCTCTCCCCATCTCAAGTGGTTTAGGATACTTGACAACATCTTTTGTTGCAAAAAAGATATTCTCCGGTGTGTCAGTTAAGGGAGTGAAATCTGAAGAATTAAAGCGGCGAGGTTTCTTCTCATTTCCCTGCTTCTTTTCTTCGTCATTTTCCCTTTTCTGGTTTCCCGATTCTCTTTTGTTAGAGGCAATATCATTATTCTTGATTTCGACAACAACTGCTTTTGCGGACATATGAAGGCTTTCTAGACGCATGAATTCGTCGGCCTTTTTATAGAATTTCTCAAGTGAGTTTGGCTCCTTCATTTTTAGCCATTTTCCGAATTCACTTGATTTGTTGATGGCTCGCATCAGGTAAGCCAGGATCATACGGGGTTCTGCATTATCTACTTCAACTAGGGCTACATTGAAACGGTTCAAAAAAGACTTGATAGATTCTCCCGGAGCCTGTTCCAGGCTGGATAGTGACATTATATCCTTAGCCTTTGAAGCGTACAGCCTGAACTGATCCTTGAATTTTCGAGTCAAATCAGAGAATTGATCTACGGACCGAACTGGCAGCTTCGTGAACCATAGTAGAGCTACTCCTTCCAAGTATACTGGAAAGTATCGACACTTAATCTCATCTGATGCTCTCGCGTCGATCATATGCCAGTCATACTTATATAGGAAATGATTAGGATTGCTCGTTCCATTATAAGCCGGGATAGTAGGTGGTACAAATTTTCTTGGAAATTCTGCTTTTAAGATTCTTTCAGTAAATGGCGTTCTGCTCGGAGCAAATCCCCAGTCGTTCTCATTTTCTTCCCTTTGCATGCTTTCTTTCATGATGCGACGAACCATCCCTGATAGATACTCCTCACTGTTTAATGGCATCATCGGGAAGAAGTCAGCTATCTTCTCGGAAGATTGCCTGGGTAAATTTTCGCGAAAAGTTGGCTGCGGCCTTAGTCCTTCAGCTTGGGAAGGGCGTGTTTCAGCAGTGCCAGTTGCTCCCTGAGGAATATCTTTCTCTTGGGAATTATGGACATCTTCGGAAAAGGTTGGTTCATTGTTTTCTGGTTGTTGGTTTGCCCCAAGCAAGGCGGTTAATCTGTCTATCATCAAAGCATTTTGAGCTTCAATTTGTTGATATAATCCGGACACTGCAGCGTCTAACTCGGCTCTTGTGATCCCAACACTGGGGTCGTTTGACTTGGCGAGAGAGAAGTGGTAGTGTTGTCACGAGCATCATCAGATGCGATAGATTTGCGTTTTCTTCCAGGAGCCATTATGTCTGATAGACTTCTGGTTTTGAAAGAGACTTTTTCAACGAACTTCCGCGAAGCAATGGTAAATGATCGCCTGAGTTGGGCTCTCAATGAAAGCACCAAAATGTTAACGCTAAAAAGTGAATGCTAACACCCGGTGTGTAGTAGAATTGTGAAAGCACCACCCGTGTGACGGGAATAAGAAGTAAGCAGTAAAATAGCGAAAAGGCGGTAAAAGACAGCAGTTTATAGTGGTTCGGCTTGAGATCGAGCCTACGTCCACTTTGAATCTCTTTATTACTGAATCCGGTTACAAGACAATACAATACACTTATGAAAACAATACAATTTGATCACAAAGACAATCTCGACTACTAGCTCAAACTTCGATGTTGAAACTCGATGAATCCGTGTTGGATGTAGGAAATTCCTCTCGAAGCTTGTTGTAGTGTCTCGAATGTTTGAAGATCTTCAATTGTTGAATGAGTTGAGAGTTCGGCAGAGTAACGACGCTTCAAGAAATGATCGACCCAAAAGTCCCCTACTTGTTGGAGTTTGGGGGGTATTTATAGGAATTGAATTCTGGACAGAAGTTTTCCCAAGTCTTAGGTCGTAGCCGACTTATAGTAAGTCGTAGGTCCTAAGTCGGCGACGAGATAGGAGCACTTGCATTAGTTACTCCTGAATATGTCCAGAACGAGTTGTTTGGTTCAAAGTCATAAGTCGGCAGCGACTTAGTATAAGTCGTAGGTCGGCAACGACTTGCTTTGACTTGCTAAGTCATTCGTCCACTTAAGTTGTTAACTCCTTAGATCGGTAAGTCGTAAGACCATTTAAGTTGGTAAGTATCCTAAACCGGCCCTGTAGCTAAGTCGGAGCTTCTTTAGGTCGTAGACTTCCTTAAGTCGTAACCCATTGAGTCGGTCCTGTAGCTTAAGTCGTAGACTGCCTTAGGTCGTAACCCATTGAGTCGGTCCTGTAGCTTAAGTCGTAACTGCCTTAGGTCGTAACCCATTGAGTCGGTCCTGTAGCTTAAGTCGTAGACTGCCTTAGGTCGGAACCTTCCTTAACTCGTAAACCGTTAAGTTGGACCATTCCTTAGGTCGGAGCCTTCCTTAACTCGTAAACCGTTAAGTCGGACCATTCCTCAGGTCGGAGTCTGTTGAGTCGTAGGCCTCTTTAAGTCGTAAGTCGTAGCTTGTTAAGTCGCAAACAAAAGAGGATTAACAGATCTCCTATATGCCCTTTGGAAATTAAGAGCTTGTGAAATAATTCAAGTGAATAAGAAGTTCATGGCATACAATAACAATAAGAAAAATCAAGTTATTGGTAATAAACTCAAGTGAATAAGAAGTTTATGGCATACATGTTTCTACTGTGTAAACGTTGAGTACATACCATATTGCCGAAACTGTAACGCCTGTTTCGACTTGCCGGTTCAATGATTGAATCCCATATCAGATTAGAGTCATCAACCGTAAGCGACTCTCGTCCACTCGCTTGTATCGCTCGTGCATGCTCTGCTTTATATCTCTCCTACAATTACGAACAGATATTTGACACAATTGCTATACAATTTACTTATTTACTGTGAAAAAAACGAATATGAAATATTTTCATTACATAAATAAACATATTTACCATTACAGAAGTAGCCTTGTCGTCCGACCAATCATATGAAACATTCCCATCCTCATCTGTATGCTCCACTGCATGTGTGACTCTGAAAACCTCAGCCGTTGTAGGCTTCCTATCATACTTTGCCCATTGAATATATACAAGAATAGATTATATTGATAATTTGCATAAGTATATACAAGAATAGATTATATACAAGAATAGAATATATGGTAAAGAGACACTGGTAAATATATACATCAATAACATAAATATTGGTTAATTTATTTACCAATTCCCTCCTATGTTGTTGGAAGGATTTCGAGCCACCACGATGTAAAGTGAAGTTTTTGTTCCTATTAGCCTTGTTTCTTGCCGATAATTCCTATTAATTTATACACAATACTAATTAAAATAATTCAACACATTTAAATGTAAAAATATAGTGACAATATAACTTACTTTGAATGCTTCAGATTCTCAATATTGTTGGAATCCAGCCCAAATATCATCCCCCATCCAACTTGGCTTTTTCCCTGAACTCTTAGCCCTTGACAGAGCCTCTCTGTAATTTTTCCACATCTTTTTATTCCAATGATTCATAAAAACATCCATATCCTACGGATCCACACGTACAGCTGCCTGCATATTGAATTATCATACGTGTTATGTAAAAGAGATTATATAATTAAAAAACAATCAGCATAATAGAATACGTAAAACTGATATCATAAGGCATGATGGCATATTGTTTTTGATTTCATATAAAGAATAATTATATATTACAAAGTTGTACTTACCATAAGATCAGCCCATATTGCGTTTTTTATATGTGTTGGGTGTTATCCCACTGAGGCATACACCCGGACATCCTACTCTTGTATGCTTCCTCCGATACTTGTAAAATGAAATCGGACGGCTCCACCTCGAACCCTCTGTAGAAATGTTGATGTATATATTCAATATATTTCATATAATATAATTCAAATAATTTGATACATACCCAGCACTTTTCGGAACTATCTCCGCAACTTGACGGAGATCTGGCTCAGAGCTACTCGGACCTGCTCCAAGTGAAGGTGGCTGAGATGTACTACGTCGATTACGTCGCCTATCAGACATATCTAGCACAAATATAAATATAATATCATACACTGCTTAGAAAGAGTATTGATAACATAAGCATCACATAATCATCAATCAATATCACATAATCATCACATAATTATTAATCAAATGATAATCATCACATAAGCATACTCTGCAAATAATCATCGAAAAAAGCATACATGAAAAGAATAATGCATAACTCAGAATGATACAGATCATATATAGTCATCATTATTATTACATATCTCAGAGTATTACAGAACATAGTCATTATTGTTAATACATAGCTCAGAATTATACAACAAGCGATGCCATCTATAACCAGTCTTCATCATATTCTGGTTCAGACTTGGTCTCGTACTCTATATCATTTTTTTCGGTACTTACAAATGCATCTATTAAAACATTCGATTCATCAATCAACGACCCTACATCAATGTCATCGGTTATCACTATTTCAGTATTTGGCTCGATATCCGCTTGATACGCTGCTTCATCTGGAATATTATTTCCATCAAATGTATATCTTGCCTTCGTTTTAAAAACAGCACACCAGTCTGCTTTATCTTTTTTTAAGGACAGATATGGAGCAAAATAAACTTGTAAAGCTTGCTTAGCTAATACAAAAGGATCATACTTATAGTAATGTGACGTATGCCTTATGTCAATTAGCTTATAATCTTTGTGCACGTTAATTCCAGAGCTGAGAACATTGCTAAACCAGTTGCATTTGAATAAAACAACTTTCTCTGCAGGTTGTATATAATATGTCAACTCTAAAACTTGTGTTAAGACGCCGTAGAAATATTTTATATGCTCCTCTGGATCATCACTTCCTTTGACAAATACACCACTGTTATATGTTAAATTTTCAGCCCCGTAATCTTTGGTGTTGAATTTAAATCCATTGACGAAGAATATTGGATAAGTCTTGACATTTCGTTTTGGTCCGATAGCAAGATGTCGTAATCCTTCGTCAACAACACAGTTTTCTATATCATGAACGTAGTTTGAAAACCATCCATCCAATTGTTTACTGAGATCGCCAGATGGATGTTGTGATTCGTATATGCTGCAAATATGTATTATATTCCTCTATAATTAATATATACATGTATAATTGAATTATATATGAATTCATAATTACCTGACAAATGGTGCAACTTCAGCACAATTTAGAAGAACATATGTGTGTGCCACATGGTAATCTCTATCATCTAACTATATTTCCACACATTTTCCAGCAGGTCTTCCATGTTGTCTAAAAATAGATAACATTGTTTGAGAAGAATCCTACTCAATAGTTTCTTCATTACGGGTAACACTTACGAACGATAAGTTCACATCGTTACTAAAGTAATGTGAGAAAAAAAATAAAGCTTCTTCTTCAAGGTACGATTTGCAAATCGAACCTTCTACTCGTGCTTTTTGTCTAATTTTTTTCTTCAAATGATTCAGGTACCTATAAAAAAATTAATTAAATTATATGGTGGTACAAAAACTGAAATTAATTAAATTACCTCTCAAATGGATACATCCATCCATATTGCACAGGACCACGAAGGAGTGCTTCAGATGGAAGATGAATAGGTAAATGCTCCATTACATTAAAAAAACCAGGCGGAAATATTTTCTCCAGTTTGCATAGAAGTACAGGGATTTCTGCTTCAAGTTTACGTATACGATCTACCTTTAACGTCGTAGAACAAAGCTGTTTATAAAACATACTTAATTCTGTTATAACACTCCATATTTTGCAAGCAGCAGTTCTTTGAAAATCATGGGAAAAAATACTCCATCATAATGTGGCAATCGTGACTTTTCATCCCACCAATTTGATGTTTTTAAAGTCAACACATCAACGGAGGTTAGAAGAAATCCCATCAGGACATCTAAGTCCTTCCACCCACTTTAGAACGAGTTTTACTTGCTTGTTGTCTAGCTCATAACATGCTTTGGGTTTCTTATTATCATCGTATAATTGAAGTTCAGGCCGGTTACAGAAGTGTAATATATCACGTCTTGAATTCGCATCGTCCTTGGTTTTCCCCTTCACATTCAAAATTGTATTAAACACATTGTCAAACACGTTTTTTTCGTTGTGCATGACGTCAATGTTATGTCAGAGTAGGAGATTTTTCCAGTACGATAACTCCCAGAATATACTTTGCTTGCACCAGTTATGAATGTCTGATTTACCTGGAATTTCAACATGTACCCCAGTTTCATGTATCTTTGGGTAGTCTTTTACAATTTCATATACCACTTCACTTGTCCAAACCTTAGGTGGTAGCATACTCTCTACTCTGTTAGCTTTAAAGTTCTTTTTATCTGTTCTAAATTTATGATTGATATGTAGAAAACACCGATGACAGTCAAACCAAGAAATTTTCTTTCCATACTTTAATGAAAATGCTCGTGTTTCATCCATACAATAAGGATAAGCTAGACGTCCAGATGTGCTCCAACCTGAAAGCATGCCATACGCGGGAAAATCACTAATAGTCCATAATAAAGAAGCAAACATACGAAAATTCTTTTTCTCGAAATGTCATACGTTTTAACTCCTTCATTCCATAGTGTTTTCAACTCGTCGATTAGTGGTTGTAGATAAACATCAATTCCTTGTGTCAGATCATCGGGACCGGGGACGACAATCGTTAGAAACATATATGGAGTTTTCATACACATCCATGGAGGTAAATTATAAGGAGTAATAATAATAGGCCATGATGAATATTTACTACCAAACTGAGAAAATGGCGAAAATCCATCCGTACATAAGTCAAGCCTAACATTACGGCTTTCTTCCGCAAATTCAGGATAAGTCTTATCTAAATGTTTCCATGCTTCTCCATCAGATGGATGTATCAAAGTTCCTTCTTCTGGTGTTCTCACACTGTGCCATCGCATATGACATGCTGTAGCAGAAGATGCATATAACCGTTGAAGTCTGGGAGTGATGGGTAAATAATGCATCCTCTTATATGGAACTTCTTTTCCTTTCTTTTTTCTTGGTTTGTATCTTTCCTCGTTACATATTCTGCATTTAGTAAGATGAGCGTCTTCTTTCCAATACAGCATGCAACCTTTTACACATGTATCTACCTTCTGGTACGGCAATCCAAAAGCAGACATAGGTTTTTTTACTTTATAATGACTATCACACATCAAATTATTAGATGGCATGTGTCGTTTTGCAGTTTGTACAACTGTTGTAAATGCAGCTTCTGTAAGATTAAATTTTGATTTCATAGTGATGTATTCGGCGGTTACAGATAATTCGGTTCCGCTTGTACATCCATCCCACAATGGCCTCTTAGCAGAATCCAACAAATCATAAAAATATTTAGCTTCCGCGGTCGGCTCTTCATCAACATTTTCGTTCCCATCATCACCTTGGTCAAAGGTAGGAAACATTGATCGTGCAGCATCTTGCACCATGTTTTCTACAGGATTGGTCATAGTATTATCGTCCTCTAACACTACAGGATTAGGTGTAGGTTGAACAAGTTCTCCATGACGATCCCATAAGTAATAATTTATCACAAAACCAAATTTGTACAAATGTACTTCTACTACATCTGGTTTCCAATGCTTCAGATGTTTGCACTTACTACACGGACAACGAATGTCTACGTTACTTCGATTATTAGATTGAGCAAATCTAATAAATACGTGTACACCATTACAGAAACGATCTTTTATTGATCCTTTCATACCATTTCAAGGTTCATACATCCAACTACGATCGAGAAAATAATCGAACATATTTCCTGATTTGTAAAATGTAGGTTAGAAGATTGAATAACACACTTCATATTAAAGTCTTGTAAAAATTCATATATAACCCTTTACTATTTTAACAAATTCAAATAAATACTGCATTCAAATTTTCGACGGCACTTTAGGACTAAAATGGTATATTATTGTTGTATTTTCTAAAATAAAGTAAAGCCATTTAGGACTAAAGGCTTCACACATCACACTTCTGTCTAATTTCGACAACACTTCACTTCACTTCTCTTCTACGCATAACTTTGCATCCAATGGGTGTATTTTTGTTGTTGTATTTTCTAAACTAAATTAAAACCTTTCGGGGCTAAAGGCTTTAACTTTTTAGCGTCAATTATTTGTTGTTATATTTGTTTCTTAATTTTTTTACAAAATCGATTTTAGTACAATATTAGTTGTTGTTATATTCATTTCCTAATTTTTATTAGAAAATCGATTTTAGCAAAATATTTATTATTATTATATTCATTTCTTCATTTTTTACAAAATCGATTTTAGTAGAATATTTATTGTTATTATATTCATTTCTTAATTTTCTATAAAAATTGATTTTAGTATAATATTTGTTGTTGTTATGCTCATTTCAAAATTATATAATTCATTCAACCATTTAAATATTTTATTTAATACATTTGAAATTTCAAAACATATTTTAAAATTCAGTTAACAATTTAATTTTTTTTATCGATTTTGTAAATAAAAATTACATGTTAGCACTTGTAATAAACTATATTAATTTTATTTTATACTAAAAGCTAATACTTATAATGTACACACGCTAATTAAATAAAAAATATTACTTTTGTAACAACCCGAGATTTCGCAATTTTTTTTATTATCGTCATTAGACGATTAATAGTGTTGTTAATTGCTAATTAGAGTTTTTAATCAAAATGAAATTCTTTGAAAATTTATTTGTTGTTAAGTGGGCGTTCAAAAACTTATCCCAGCCCTTAGTCATTTTAGTTGTCGTGATAACATTCACTACATTCCCTTCTCTTAAAAATTCGACCCGTTCCCATTTCTTTTCATTTTTCATTCACAAGCCCTAAAACAAACGAGAGCAAAGAAATTAAATGGCGGCCTCGTCTCCTCCAACTAGGGTATCGTAGAAATCGGGTAGTGGCTGCTAATTTGTTCGTCTTCCCCAAAATGCTTCGTCTCTTCGCATGGCTCGGCTGTCTCGACCGTAACTAAGGTGAGTGATTTCGATCGTCACTCACATCTAGTTCAAGTGTATTTTGGTTGAGTTTAATTTTGTGATTTTCGTTCGTTTTCAATTGGTTGTGTGTCGATTCGTTTTGTTTGGCCAATTGAAGCTAATTTGTTGTGTTCGTTTGTTTTGAGATAATCGTTTTCTTGTTTCTGGTTATTACGGCATCGCTTCATCTCGTGAACCCCCACTAATTTCCGTCACGAGATTATATGAATGCAATTTCATGACTTTGTATTTTGTCAGCCATCGCCATTGTCGTAATAATGTCAATTGATGCCCTCTCTGATTTTTGTTCTTTGTTTTAATGTCGCGATGGCCACGGTCTTGGTTTGAGAACATTCGACCTTTCAGTGATACATAGTTCTGCCTTTGATCTGGTTCTTTGAATTTGTCGGCTTCGGCCACAAAAATTTGAATGGTTATACCTTGCTTTGATTTCGTTATAAGATTGGGAAATGTTGTAAAACTGTTACATTCGAATTCGTTTGAAGATGTTGATTTTCTTACTGTTGCGTGGTTCTGGCACTTATGTCTTGTTAGATTTTGCCCGGCCTTATTTGTGCTTACTGTTTTCTGTGGCTTCGTCTCTGAAATTGATTTCGAACTTGTCTTCGTTGGACTTTGACATTAACTCGATAATGCCTTCAAGTTCACGATTGATGTATTGGAGTCGACATCCCCGATCTTGTCACTGCTTGCACGATCGACTTATGTGTTTGATGTAGTTGAAGTTTCCTCGATACTTTGTTTATTTGCGGCTTCACAAGAATTTTGGCATCTATATATGCATTCATTTTGGCACTGTATAATTGTAGTTGGAGTATTTTCGAGCTAAGTCATTTAGTGTAGCTGTCTCGCCCAATTGAGACAGTTTGCAAACTTGTTTAGTATATGTGTTCTTTACCATGCTTTATAAGTTGTTGAGGTTATTTACCTCAAGACAGTATCCCTGCGTACTGTCAAGTCCATTTCGCATTTACACTTGAGTATTTTTGTGGTTGTATTACACTTGAGTATGCAAATGCCTTTGAGCTTTTACCAGTCTCTGTTGCACTTTTGACTTTGTTCGATCATGCCACTATGCTGTAAATATACTCCGGCCAGTGTGTTCGTTGAACTTGCTAATGTTGGTTCTGACTTGTTCAATTGCTCGTGACTTCGACTTGAGTTCTGACTTGATTGCTTGCATTTGTATTATCACCTTGTCCATCCCTGTCTGGAGTAGTTTCTACCTTGTTCCATTGTATTCATGTATGTTGTTATTCTTTGGTTATTTGTTCAGCCCTTGAAGTAGCTGGCCTAGTCATTTGCAGTTGCCACCGTAATTCCCTGTAGACCCTGTGTACACTTCTGCATGGTGTATATATATATTTGTTTCTTGCCCCACTCGAGTCTGAGTTGAAGGCGCAGTTTCAAACTGCTGTGTTGCCACTGCAGTTGCCTCGTGATGGCTTTGTTTCTCCATTTAGTCTTGCTACAATTGCTAGTTTGAGCTTTGTTGCCTCTTGCACATGCTCTTTGATATTGGTCGAACTTGTTTCACTTGCTGCTACTGTCTTCTTTGTAGTTGCAGTCTGCCCTGGTCTTTACAACAGTTTGCCACTGCAGTTTCATCGTGGTGGTTGCTGTGTATTCTTTTATGTCTGCAGTCGCATGTGTTTCGCAGTTTTCCCCCTGTTGGGATTTGTTTCTGAATTCACTTGTGTTGAATCCGGCACTTCGGGGTTTGACCTGGTGATCACCTGTGACTTCCACTGAGCTTTTGCGTATTTCTTGCGATGGTGGCGAGGCGGTGCACGCGTACGTGCACTGCAGCCACCCAAACTCGACAGTTTTGATTTGATTTTCTTTTGCTTTTGATGCATTGATCTTTTATGCTGTATTGGCGAGGCCGTACACGCGTGCGTGTACGGCAGCCAATCGAGTTTTGACGGTTTCAAAGTGACAATTTCAATGGCTTTAAATTGTTTTAGTCGATTTGATAAATTGTTTATTTATCTCTGTTGATGATTTAAACCTGCTGATTTTTGTTAAACACTGTTAAGTGTTATATTGACCGTTATCCGGTTTCTTTGTTTAAAGAATCAGATAGACGGGAATTATTGTGACTGTCGTCTATTTAAATTATTACTGCCTATATGCACTAATAAACTGGTTTGAATTAGACTGACCCGTGTATTATTTTCTTTTGAATGTAATACTCGGGTCAGACCCGAGTTATTTCAGGTCGTAGATTTTCTACTTTAAGTTGCTGTTCAGGATTTGAAGACTTTTCACACCTTCTGAAGTTATCAGTGTCATTTTGTAGCAGTCGTGTCATTGTATAGAACGATATGTATTCATGTATATTAGTCGATAATGTACTTGTATATATAACTTCTAGAGTCGACAGTTGTAGTTGTATCATATGTATCGTGTCAACTATGTATTAACTGACATCAGATATATATATATGAGACTTGTATTTTTATCTGTGTTCCGCATTTATATTATCTGTGTTATTGTTATATCTAATGTCCTAAACTATTATGAACTATCGTAGTTTGTTTTATACTGATAATTGGATGTGTCGATGGGAGTAAATAAATAATAGAAGAAAAATAAAAAGTATGTACCACTCCTATCGAGATAACCAATATTAGTGTAAGGCCAATTACGGATGGTCGCTCCTATCCAGCCTTATTCTTCGTAATAATAGACAGTATTTCCTTTAATACTCTTTGTTATTATGAGCATAGAGGTGGGGCGTCACAGTTGGTATCAGAGCTTGGGGTTTATGGACATAATATAAAACTTAACTCGGATGGAACATATGTTACAACTATTGGTCGACGTTTTAATTGTGTTTGAGTCAAAACTAAAGTTTTGAAATTTGGATGAAATTTTTAAATATCTTTATTTAAAAATAATAGTGAAATTGTGTTCTGATGATTTGATTGATTTGTGTTCTATTAATCAGAGTGTGCAGCGGAAACAGTGAAACCGTCTTCGCTGAGTACAACTGATAATCTTTTTGATTTAAAGATCAAAATACGAAATCAATATGAATTTCAATTGTTGTTTACATAGCTGTACTTATTTTGTTTCTTTGAGAATTTCGAATCCGAATTGAGGATTCGAAGAAATTGCAGTTATGTGATTTTTGTTGAAATTTCCGCTGGCTTTCTTTTGTATTAATCATCTATTGATTAGATTTTTGCTGTTTTGAATTATCTTCATTGAAGATACATTTGAATGATTTCTTTGTTCATTCTATAGTACGTGCAAAAAAAAAATTTGAATTGCACATTACTGCATTTATTTACGATGAACCGATGCTTGGTTAGGAGACGTATTTTGTTGCCGTTATTTTGTAACGGGATTTTTACACCAATGCTAGATTTTTGAAGCACGGTGTTTTGTTGACAATTTTAATAAATGAAAATTCACTGATGTCACTTTTAGATGTGAATTATTTTGATGAGATATTTGATGTTTTAAAATTACTGTTGCTTTGACTTCAGTAACAATCAAACTTTTAAAAGTGGATTTTCAAGCGGTTATACCGCAATGCTGATTTGTAACCGTTTTTTTTACGGTATTTTGAGAAGTACAATTTCCTTATCGAAATTGTTACTGATTTGCTGCTTTAATCACGTGATTGGAAAATCGTTTTAAAATGAAAATTGTTTTATAAATTTTTAACAGTTTACATTTTCAAAAGAATGAGAAAGCGACTTAAACGATTCAGCAAAATCGAGTATTATGACCCCTTTCTTTTACTGTTTCGCTTAACTCCGGACTTGTCCAGTTGAGAATGTGAATTGTTATTTTTACAAAATAAATAAAATTGTTTTCAGAAATTTTAACAGTTTATGCTTTCAAAAGAATGAGGAAGCGATTTAAACGTTTCAGCAAAATCGAGGACTATGACCCCTTTCTTTTACTGATTCGCTTAATTCCGGACTTGTCCGTTTGAGAATGTGAAATGTATTTTTACAAAATACACAATTTTGCACTTTCAAGGAAACGATGAAGAGAATCAAACGATTTAGTAAAACACGTGGTATGGGACATGTGCGTTTGCTATTTCGGTTAATTCCGGACTCGTTAATTGAAATATTTGATGATTTCGTGTGCTTTCGAGCCACTATGAGGACCTTCGGGTCATTTGTTGGGCTTTCGGGCCACTCTGCGGACCTTCGGGTCAAATACCAGTACTAGACCTTCGGGTCACTCTGCGGACCTCCGGGTCAATCTGATGGGCGCCAAAATTATGTTGAGTACTTGGTAGGCTTCGGCCATTTGTTGTTGCACGTGCGGTGAATTAAAAACTCGCCATCTGATGGGATCGATCCAAGCTTTTATGTTGATTTTCTAGTCTTCTTAATTGATTTCTAGATATTTGTTGCTTCCAATTATCTGCAGGTAATTGGATATTTGTTGATATGAGTTCTGATTATCGTTTTTGATAATCAGATAATTGTTGTTTCTAATTATCGCTTGTGATAATTAGATATTTGTTGATATGAGTTCTGATTATCGTTTTTGATAATCAGATATTTGTTGTTTCTAATTATCGCTTGTGATAATTAGATATTCGTTGATATGAGTTCTGATTATCGTTTTCGATAATCGGATATTTGTTGCCTTTAATTATCGCTTTAGATAATTAAATATTTGCTGATTTGAGATTTAATTATCGCTTTAGATAATTAAATATTTGTTGCTTTGAGATTTAATTATCGCTTTTGATAATTAA
This sequence comes from Allium fistulosum, assembly GCA_030737815.1. Classification (NCBI taxonomy): domain Eukaryota; kingdom Viridiplantae; phylum Streptophyta; class Magnoliopsida; order Asparagales; family Amaryllidaceae; genus Allium; species Allium fistulosum. The sequence goes on from CM060904.1 coordinate 815,946,265, forward strand.
ATATTTGCTGATTTGAGATTTAATTATCGCTTTAGATAATTAAATATTTGTTGCTTTGAGATTTAATTATCGCTTTAGATAATTAAATATTTGCTGATTTGAAATTTAATTATCGCTTTAGATAATTAAATATTTGTTGCTTTGAGATTTAATTATCGCTTTAGATAATTAAATATTTGCTGATTTGAGATTTAATTATCGCTTTAGATAATTAAATATTTGTTGATATGAGATTTAATTATCGCTTTTGATAATTAAATATTTGCTTATTTGAGATTTAATTATCGCTTTTGATAATTAAATATTTGTTGAATTTGAAATTTGATTATCGTTGCGATAATCGAATATTTGTTAATTTGAGAAATTTGATTATCGTTGTTGGTGATTGAATATTTGTTTTCTGACTATCGTATGAGATAATCAGATATTTGTTTTGTCTTCTGATTATCGTTTGAGACAAGTAAATATTTGCGATTTGAAAAATTCAATTATCGTTTTGATGATTGAATATTTGCGACTTTTGAGATTTGAGCTTCGTCTTTTTCTCTGGCGATTCAGGTGAGTAATTTGATTTACTCACATTAAATTCGTGCTCTGTATGGGATTTCTGCTCTGTTTTCCTTCTCTTTTAGTTGCTGGAACTCGATTGATTCTTGCTTTAGACAGTCGTCTGATTTGATTCCTTAATCCCCACGATGTTGATTCTTTTGATTTGAAGCAGTCGAACCTTTTGATTTCATATCTAGTACTTCCCCTGCTGACATTTTCTTTGCTTATGCACTCGTCATTGCCTTGCTCTTTTGGTTGTTACCTTTTGTCCATTTATTCCTTGTAATTGCGAGGACGCAATTCCTATAAGGAGGGGAGTCTGTAACAACCCGAGATTTCGCAATATTTTTTATTATCGTCATTAGACGATTAATAGTGTTGTTAATTGCTAATTAGAGTTTTTAATCAAAATGAAATTCTTTGAAAATTTATTTGTTGTTAAGTGGGCGTTCAAAAACTTATCCCAGCCCTTAGTCATTTTAGTTGTCGTGATAACATTCACTACATTCCCTTCTCTTAAAAATTCGACCCGTTCCCATTTCTTTTCATTTTTCGTTCACAAGCCCTAAAACAAACGAGAGCAAAGAAATTAAATGGCGGCCTCGTCTCCTCCAACTAGGGTATCGTAGAAATCGGGTAGTGGCTGCTAATTTGTTCGTCTTCCCCAAAATGCTTCGTCTCTTCGCATGGCTCGGCTGTCTCGACCGTAACTAAGGTGAGTGATTTCGATCGTCACTCACATCTAGTTCAAGTGTATTTTGGTTGAGTTTAATTTTGTGATTTTCGTTCGTTTTCAATTGGTTGTGTGTCGATTCGTTTTGTTTGGCCAATTGAAGCTAATTTGTTGTGTTCGTTTGTTTTGAGATAATCGTTTTCTTGTTTCTGGTTATTACGGCATCGCTTCATCTCGTGAACCCCCACTAATTTCCGTCACGAGATTATATGAATGCAATTTCATGACTTTGTATTTTGTCAGCCATCGCCATTGTCGTAATAATGTCAATTGATGCCCTCTCTGATTTTTGTTCTTTGTTTTAATGTCGCGATGGCCACGGTCTTGGTTTGAGAACATTCGACCTTTCAGTGATACATAGTTCTGCCTTTGATCTGGTTCTTTGAATTTGTCGGCTTCGGCCACAAAAATTTGAATGGTTATACCTTGCTTTGATTTCGTTATAAGATTGGGAAATGTTGTAAAACTGTTACATTCGAATTCGTTTGAAGATGTTGATTTTCTTACTGTTGCGTGGTTCTGGCACTTATGTCTTGTTAGATTTTGCCCGGCCTTATTTGTGCTTACTGTTTTCTGTGGCTTCGTCTCTGAAATTGATTTCGAACTTGTCTTCGTTGGACTTTGACATTAACTCGATAATGCCTTCAAGTTCACGATTGATGTATTGGAGTCGACATCCCCGATCTTGTCACTGCTTGCACGATCGACTTATGTGTTTGATGTAGTTGAAGTTTCCTCGATACTTTGTTTATTTGCGGCTTCATAAGAATTTTGGCATCTATATATGCATTCATTTTGGCACTGTATAATTGTAGTTGGAGTATTTTCGAGCTAAGTCATTTAGTGTAGCTGTCTCGCCCAATTGAGACAGTTTGCAAACTTTTTTAGTATATGTGTTCTTTACCATGCTTTATAAGTTGTTGAGGTTATTTACCTCAAGACAGTATCCCTGCGTACTGTCAAGTCCATTTCGCATTTACACTTGAGTATTTTTGTGGTTGTATTACACTTGAGTATGCAAATGCCTTTGAGCTTTTACCAGTCTCTGTTGCACTTTTGACTTTGTTCGATCATGCCACTATGTTGTAAATATACTCCGGCCAGTGTGTTCATTGAACTTGCTAATGTTGGTTCTGACTTGTTCAATTGCTCGTGACTTCGACTTGAGTTCTGACTTGATTGCTTGCATTTGTATTATCACCTTGTCCATCCCTGTCTGGAGTAGTTTCTACCTTGTTCCATTGTATTCATGTATGTTGTTATTCTTTGGTTATTTGTTCAGCCCTTGAAGTAGCTGGCCTAGTCATTTGCAGTTGCCACCGTAATTCCCTGTAGACCCTGTGTACACTTCTGCATGGTGTATATATATATTTGTTTCTTGCCCCACTCGAGTCTGAGTTGAAGGCGCAGTTTCAAACTACTGTGTTGCCACTGCAGTTGCCTCGTGATGGCTTTGTTTCTCCATTTAGTCTTGCTGCAATTGCTAGTTTGAGCTTTGTTGCCTCTTGCACATGCTCTTTGATATTGGTCGAACTTGTTTCACTTGCTGCTACTGTCTTCTTTGTAGTTGCAGTCTGCCCTGGTCTTTACAACAGTTTGCCACTGCAGTTTCATCGTGGTGGTTGCTGTGTATTCGTTTATGTCTGCAGTCGCATGTGTTTCGCAGTTTTCCCCCTGTTGGGATTTGTTTCTGAATTCACTTGTGTTGAATCCGGCACTTCGGGGTTTGACCTGGTGATCACCTGTGACTTCCACTGAGCTTTTGCGTATTTCTTGCGATGGTGGCGAGGCGGTGCACGCGTACGTGCACTGCAGCCACCCAAACTCGACAGTTTTGATTTGATTTTCTTTTGCTTTTGATGCATTGATCTTTTATGCTGTATTGGCGAGGCCGTACACGCGTGCGTGTACGGCAGCCAATCGAGTTTTGATGGTTTCAAAGTGACAATTTCAATGGCTTTAAATTGTTTTAGTCGATTTGATAAATTGTTTATTTATCTCTATTGATGATTTAAACCTGCTGATTTTTGTTAAACACTGTTAAGTGTTATATTGACCGTTATCCGGTTTCTTTGTTTAAAGAATCGGATAGACGGGAATTATTGTGACTGTCGTCTATTTAAATTATTACTGCCTATATGCACTAATAAACTGGTTTGAATTAGACTGACCCGTGTATTATTTTCTTTTGAATGTAATACTCGGGTCAGACCCGAGTTATTTCAGGTCGTAGATTTTCTACTTTAAGTTGCTGTTTAGGATTTGAAGACTTTTCACACCTTCTGAAGTTATCAGTGTCATTTTGTAGCAGTCGTGTCATTGTATAGAACGATATGTATTCATGTATATTAGTCGATAATGTACTTGTATATATAACTTCTAGAGTCGACAGTTGTAGTTGTATCATATGTATCGTGTCAACTATGTATTAACTGACATCAGATATATATATATATATATGAGACTTGTGTTTTTATCTGTGTTCCGCATTTATATTATCTGTGTTATTGTTATATCTAATGTCCTAAACTATTATGAACTATCGTAGTTTGTTTTATACTGATAATTGGATGTGTCGATGGGAGTAAATAAATAATAGAAGAAAAATAAAAAGTATGTACCACTCCTATCGAGATAACCAATATTAGTGTAAGGCCAATTACGGATGGTCGCTCCTATCCAGCCTTATTCTTCGTAATAATAGACAGTATTTCCTTTAATACTCTTTGTTATTATGAGCATAGAGGTGGGGCGTCACAACTTTTGTTTAACCTTACTAATCTAGCAACATATTAATCAACAATTCTACAGTAATGTTTGCGCAAACGATAATAAACATTGTTCTAATTAACTATAACAAATATTCGCATAAACTTAATTATATCCATTAGCATATCAATCAGTAATTTACACTGATTTTCGAATTGTAAATAAACCCTAATTTTTGATACAAATTAAACAATCAAACCACTAATTAATATCACCAACTCAACAAATATAATATTATCATTAACTAATACACAATAACAAACCCATAATTAACTAATTTGCCAAATTAGGGTTCTCAACATATCCCCAAATCAATCAATACGCTACTATCAACAACTATTACCGCATAATCATCAATTTCTATCACATATAATCAACCGATTTTCAAAATTAGGGTTTTGATTAAACCTCAATTAAGCTGAAATTGGAGAGCAATAGCATACCTTCGAGCTTTAGAGCGTTGTGGATTTCGCAATGGGAAGATCGGCAGGTCACGTCGGGGGGCGTCGGTTGGGGCGTAGGCGGTGGAGGAGGGGTTTGCTGAAGTGAATTGGGGAAGGGGAAATGTGTTTTTCTGGTCTCTGGTCTGCCTGTATATACGCGATAAGCGATGGCTAGCGACGGCTAGCGACGACCGCTTTTTTTAGCCGTCGCTAGCCGTCGCTAGCCGTCGCTAGGCTATGTCGCTTTCTGAAGCCTTTCTAGTAGTGCAGTAACAGACGGACAATATCTCACAAAGAGGCAGTAGTGCCTAAGGTGTAAATCCCTTTCCCATTCTAGCTATCGTCTGACAAAAGCGTTATGTTGTATTCATCCAACTCTCCTTCCACTACAAGAGTCGACACTTCCTTAACAAGGACACGGTATTGACAGCTGAGGTCCCGAGTGTCATCAGTGATGAATTTGAAAAATATGCTACTTTGTTGGTTCGTAACACAAACTATAGCGATGAATCCAAACATCAACACATGCAAGCACTCAACCTCACACTAAGGAGACTCAAAAGCAGGAGAGGAATGTACGGAGGGATCAACAATGACTACCTCGCCAATAGTAACCAAGACAATCTCAGGCAATTGTTGCACAAGAGAATCGGTGTCATAAACAGCAGGATTGTTTTTTTCTTTGGAATCCATGATTTCTTTGAAGGCCTAGGAAGAGGGACTTTCATAGGAGGAGGCTGGAAGTAGTGCAAGCAAGCATCAACTGAGTGTCTGAAGGACTTGTAGTAATAGTTATCAATATTTATATATGCTTAATGCATTGTTATAATTATTTATATCTCTATATAACGACGTATATAAAAGAAAATAAGACCAAAACCATACTTCATTTCGAATGAGATTATTTTATAAGAGTTATTACATAACAAAATACATAATTTTTCCTATGGCTACCTTTAACTCTATCATGAGACACCATAATTAGCCCTAAGTGCAAGTGAGAGATTTATAAAATTGAGAGTATGATCTATGGGCAATTATGTAATATTGTTTATGTAATTGTATTTAACCCTTATGTACAAATCTTGTTCAAATGAAATATGCTTCTCTGTCATCTGTTTCTACTATATGTGAATTTAAATGTTCATGTTTACATTTTATACATACAAGAAATCCCTACCACTAAGATTCGTATATACAGCCTTTAAAAAATGTAGATTAATGGAGTCTAAGGTTTAGTAAATATTTCCATCGTCTCTTCACTTTTCATCCTCTCCTCACCTAATTCGTCTAAATCCACTATCTTTGTCACTCCCTTCCAACTCTCATCTTCCAATTTTTTCTCCCTCTCCATTTAGTTACTCCCCCATTTCCATTATTTACATTTATTTTGGTGCCTCTGATTTCAGATCTACTACCTATTTATGCTTCCCACTTGCACATCTTCCCCTCTAGTGGCGTCCCCGACTGGACTGTACACTCCATCCGCCAGCCCATCGTCTCCTCCTATGTCTATCTCCTACATTTGCTAAAACATCTTAGGTTCGATGTAGCTTTCAGTGAACCCGCCTTAAGCTAGACTTTCCAATTTACTAGAATTTTACTAGGAGTCATGCTCTAACTAGGGTAGTAATAGTGCTTCAGCTGTTTTGGTATTATTTGTGTTTCATGTCTTAGTTATTGTTTGTACCAAAATTGGGCACAACACTCTTCGGAAGTTTTTGAAGAGATAAAATAAAGAAATTAAATGGAAAAAAGAGGATTATCTAACAAAAACTCCAAAAACAGATAATGAAAGTAATAAGAACGCATAGAAACACAAGAATTTAGAGTGGTTCGGCGTGTTGCCTACGTCCACTATGAAGTTGATTACTTTATTAATGCTTCTTTGATGATTACAATTGATTTTAGCGGGTTACTGCATATAGCAATGATTTACAGCAATGAAATTCGTTAGTAGCAGCAGCAATGGAGTTTAGAACTGGATCCGACAGAGTCTGGGTGTTGGAGAATTCAAAGAAGAAGAAGCCCCTTTTTCTATATACCCTAGGGCTCTATTTATAGGCGTAGGAGGCTGATATTTCGCTCAGATCTCGGGAGACTCCCTCTGGCACGTGACTAGGCCCGTGCGCCCAAGCCCGTGAATTTTCGGCCCGATCCGTGATCGATACGAACGGATTTCGTATCGATCAAGATTTCATCCAATGGAGTCTAAATTTGGCGTGGACATTCTTTAGCATGTACCTAAGCTTCTGTGAAAATTTCATAGCATTTGGACTTGTAGATTAGGAGATATGATCGATAAGAATTAGGACTTTCGGTTGGCTGTTTTGTTCGACTCCATCATTTCGACTCGATCCCGTTCGACTCGATAGCTGCCTGTGATCAGGTGGTGATGTGGCAAGCATTCTCTGGATCGAGTCACCTTCTTTGCTAAGTCGATCGAGTCGTTCTAGGACTTTCACTCTGTTCGTATCGAGGCACTTGTGTTGTTCGAATCGATAGAAGGTGGCCCTTGTTTCGTGTCGATGGAGTGCACATGGAATAACTCGATTGTGTGGCCTTCTTCGTATCGATTGGAAATGGCTCCATTTGATCGATGCGAAGTTGACGTGGCCTGGTGGACTCGAACACCGTTAGCTATCGATCGATACGAATAACCATGACGTGGATCGATGCGAACAAGTACTTCTTGATGGATACGAAGTAAGGTCAACTGATGGATACGAACTATAGAAGCCTGATGGATTCGAACAGAGCTCTTCAAGCGATGGATGCGAAGTAGACTTTGGTGATGAATGTAAAGTGGCACTGGCTGATCGAGTCGAACAGAGGCTTCCCGATGGTTACGAACTCGATCGAGTCGAACAGAGGCTTCCTAATGGATACGAACTCGGTCGAGTCGAACAGAGGCTTGGTGATCGATGCGGAGCTGATCGAGTCGAAGTAAGCTTTCTGATGGATACGAAGTGCACTTACCTGCTGATGGATATGAAAACGACCGATGCAAAGTGATGGGTGGCGACTCCAATCGATTCGAAACGATGGATACAAATAGATGGGTTTTCCAACTTACATCGATCATAACTTGAGCATATGAACTCGGATTGACTTGAAATTTGGAACGTTGGCTCTCATAGCTTCGCTTGTCGTGTCCTATCAATTTTAGCTCGATCCGGACTTGGACAAAATTCGTCGATATCCATAGTGAGCTTGTGTATAACCGATCTCTAAGACGAACCGTCATTGGTTACTAGTCAATTCCTTGGTGTCACGACCTTGCCAAAAGGCGGGATAACATTTGCCCCCCAAAGTATGCCTTGTGGAAACATGATGTTCTTTGAAATGCTGCAATCTTCATTCTGAATAGTTATCGTCTTTTTGATGAAAGCCGTAATCTTCGACTGATTTTCTCGATAATGTAAACTGTTGACTATCAACTGCTGTACCCTGTATTGTTGCAACTGATTGTTGTATGCTAGTGATTAGTCGTTTATTGTTGTAATCGTTATCAATTGAGCTTCCAATTCCAGTAAATCTGGAATATTGAATATTAGTCCGACATATATGCATATATGTTAATCTGACTCCCGTTGACGTTTGTATGTTCACGAGTCGTTGTCAGTTTATCCCGTATCGAATTTCGTATCGATCCTCTCCTGAACCGATGTGAGATTCGAATTGTAACAACGCTCGATGGTCGTTTTTGAATGTTCCTTCGTACCGATCCTCTCCTGAATCGGTGTAGAAGGTTAACACATTGTTTTCGCATCGATATTCATTACATTGATGGATACGAAATGAGCATTTCGAGTCGATGGATGTGGGGTTCGATGGATACGAAGCGGTCGTTCGTATTGATGGAGTTTAATGCCTACAGAACAGCCCATGTTGTGTATTTTGAATCGATGGATCTGGTGTCATTGGATACGAATAGACAATTCGTGTCGATGGGTTTGAACTGATCGCTCATATCGATGTTCTGGAGATGGAGTCGAAGATGATCGATACGAACAGTGGTTTCGTATCGATGGACTTGAGATTGAGTCGAAGGTGATCGATACGAATGGTGGTTTCATATCGATGGACTTGGGTGACTCAGAAAAGCTTTCGTTGGCGACTCCGCTTCGATAAATGCTCGTGTTGATGGATTCGAATGGCTTGTTCGAATCGATCCCGTGGTGATGCTTTGTGACCGGTCGAATCCATTGGGAGGCGAGTCGTTTATTCCGTTCACCCTCAAGTCCATATAAATATTGTGGACTTAGCCACTTTTTACTTTTTACTCTTGCACCTTGTCTTCGTATCGCTCCAAAGACTTAGAAGAGGAAAAACTGCTCGATTTCGAATCGATTCAGATTCTCAATTACCCGAACTAACTGCCAGATTTAGGTAATCCACTGAGAAAATCCAACGCGTAAACGATGAGACTCGATCTTTAACATCAAATCACCCTGAGCCGTGGTCGATCGAAGATTCTTTGGCCTTTGCTTCATGTCGATCTGGGGTAGGGGTTTCGAGATGATGAGATGGAGGCCTTCGTATCGATCGATGGCTGAGCTTTTGCATCGAATTGAGTGCTTCGAATATGTGGATCGATACGAAGGGGTTGCGTCTGATCGATTCGAAATCCAGAATTTCTGATCGAACGAACCATGCGCCGGGGGATCGATACGATGATGGCCTAATTGATCGATACGAAATGGTGGCCTTGGATCGATTCGAAATGGTGGCCTTGGATCGATTCGAAATGGTGGCCTTGGATCGATTCGAAGTCCTTAACCTTAACCGATTCAAACTCCTACACGGATGAAGATGAATTATCGCTACGAACCGGACTTTTGTGATCGACACGAACTGGACCTTAAAGGACTTGTAATCTCCTGCACACTTGAACAACTGACTCCGACGAGCTTCAAACTTGCATAATTGGACTTAATTGTTTCACCACATATCTGATTGCCTATCGAAGCTCGTCGATGGAACTACAACTTTAACATAACTTTAACAAAATTTAACTTGGATTGATTGCTAATATTTGGATGGCACGGTTGTGACGGTCAGCGACGACGGTCCTTTCGACTGAATTTCGAAGTCTCGTCGTTTACATGCTTTCTCCAATTCTGTAGAACTTCTCAAGTGATATCCAGTACCGCACTGCACAACACACTCAAACACTTTACACTGGGGGATGCACGAGCGTTATTTTCTATTTAACAATGATTTTTTATGAGCTAGTTAGCCATGGAACCTTCAAGTTCACAGCAGCAGGAACTCCCGAGTTCAATTCCTTCAACCATCGAGATACCGGACATTGAAGCCGAAATTACAAGTCCAGCTCCGGACGAGCTTCCAGGCGCCCGGTTCATTTGTCGTCCACAAGATTCTGTGCCGTCCGTTATCTCCGAAGATATGCTGGGACGGATTTGTTTAAGGCACGGCTTGTCATTTGATGATGTGTTACTGCCTGGGCCAAATGACAGGCCACATGATCTCTCGGAGGGGTTCACTGCTTTTAACCGTCATGCTTGTACGGCGGGAACACTTCCTCCTTTCAATCAATATATAAGGGAGATGTTATCATTTCTTGGAATAGCTCCATCTCAGCTACACCCCAACGGATACGCCTTGTTGAACAGCACCTTCATTCTGTTTATGGAGATTCTCTTTCGACCACCAAAGCCGATCGAGATTAGATATCTATTTAACGTTAAGAGCCGTGGAGACAGCCCTTCTTTCACCTTCTTAGAAGCAGTCAGGAACTGTCAAATAGTAACTGGGTCTTGGGGAAGGCTGAGTTACTTTAAAACTGAATGGTTCTATGTCCGGTGCCCCCCTGGATTCGCTAGGCGATGGTTGGATAGACGTAAGCGTTGCAATCTTTCTCTTGAATTATCGAGATAATTATTACCGACCTCAAAAAAGACATACTTCTCTTCTTTCACAGCTGCAATCTCCCGACCTGACGGTGGATACTTTAGAGAGCTGGTTCGGATCCTCCAAACGATTCCGGGTGAAAGAGAGGGACATTGACTTGGTTCTAACCGACAGAAACTTGAGAACTGTCGGGCTGATCGAACGTAAGCAAAGCATACGACTGGAAGGGACACATATAGCGGTCTCGAAGAAGCGGTTGAAACGTAAGGCACCCGGGGTCGTAATAGCTGAAGAAGTTAACCCGGAGAGAACGCCTACTGATAACGAGCTCCAAGCTGGGGCTTCTTCCGATGTTCAGGATTCAGGAGGAAGGAGAAAAGGCAAGGCAGTTGCTCACAAGCGCTCTAAATCTCTGAGATTGAAATCCGTTGTTATGTCTTTGCCTGTTCAGGGGATTAGAATTTCGAAGGCTCCTCCCCCACAAGTAGAGAATCCTTTTGAAGGGCTTGCTGATATCCTAATTCTGGATTATGTGTCGTTTCAACACGACACCGGAATGGAGGAGTTTAATAATGCTCTTGAACTGAGCGGGTCGCTTGCTATGAGTGTGGCCGACATTTCCGGTTGGTCGAGGGGTTGCACATGCATACACTTCACTGCACTACATGATTCGTAACTGTAAATCGTCCAGTTAATGAGATCGCTAACTTTTCCTTCATTTCTCACTTTCAGGTACTATGTTTGGAAGAGGATCAATGCTTGGGAATCTTCGCTCGGCCCGAAAGTCTTCTACCTATTATGACTCCCATAGGAGAGACTCAGACAGAGACCGCGATCGCGAGTACTCTAACCAAGATAGGCATTGGCGTGATAGAGACAGAGAATACATACATCGATCTAGATCTCGGTCTCCTCCTCTTAGACTTCCATCTCCACCTCCTGTTCTTGTTCCACATCCACTAGAGCCTCCACGTCACAGGCCATCTTCTCATACTTCTAGATTTGAGACTCATCTCTAGAGAGTCAAAACCACGACCTCCATAATTGCAGAGCAGGTCCCAAATGAGCCCACGGGAGACGGGACTATTAAATTGGCTCAGATGAGGAAAGAGTTCCCGAACATTTGCTTTGATGGCTACGTCTTCCCACCACACTTAAAAAGAATCCCATCTGGAGTGGAAAACACGATGCATGATTACGTTCATGACATCTACACCCAGTATAGAGAGTGGGTAAAGGCTGCAGAGAAAGCTTCTAAGGTGTCTTTTGAGCGAGCCAAAGCGATCGAGAAAATGGAGACCGAACTCGCTCAAAGGGACCGGATCATTCAAGTGCTCACTGTTGAGGCCGAGTCTTCTCGAAAATCTAAAATGGATGCCACCAAAAAAATTGATGAAGCGAACGTGGCAATGGAGAGGTTGAGGCAGACACACGTTGCCTTGGTGGAGGAGATGAGCCATCGGAATACTACTGTTACCACTGAACGGGATGAGGCGGTCAAGGAACTTAACGAGCTTAAGGCCAAATTTTCCGACATGGCCAAGGAAAGGGATGATGCAAACAACGCGGCCCAGGAGGTGTGCGAACAAGCTGTTCTGCTTAGGGGTGAACGGGATGCGGCTGTGGCTAAAGTCCGTAAGGTGGAGACTGAGGTCGAGGAGAAAGTGAAGTCGGCCGAGTCCAGGCTAGAGGCTGATATCGAAGACCTTCTTGTTGTTTACAATGCTAACGTGCTAAGGCATAGGGGTCTAGCCTGGCTCGATGATTATCCGGCGCATCTATACAACGCCTGGGGCCGATTAGTTGAAGAAGAGAAGGAGGCGCATCTGGGTGAGTCTGTGGATGAGTTTGAACTCGAGAATTGCATTCTAACTGAAGATGAAAGGAAGATTCTTCACGAGTCAATGATTCTGCATGAAAAGGAAAGACTCGGCGCCCAGCACTTCGAAGTAGGAGAGGGTTCAGGGGTTGACCGCCATAAGGCGAGTCTCGAAGTTCCAACGTCAACCCAGCCCGAATCCTAATTTGTGGTCGATCCCCAAGATGTTCCTGCCTACAATCCGGATCAGCCGTAGATGTCTCCGGCTGCAGCGCAAGTTACTGAAGCCGTTCTGCCTCCTACAAGTCAAACCGAGGAAGGTATTCTGAACATTCCACATATCTTTCTTAAGTCGAAATCTTCGATCGAGTTAAGTTCTAACAGTTCTCTTATTCTTTGTCCAGTGATTGACGCTGCATCGGTCGTACCTCCTGTCACTCAAGAATCGTATCAGACGTAGGGGGTTATTGTTACTGAAGCGACCGCCGTGACTACTGCTGCGTCAATTGACGATATGTAGGGAGACTCGCTTGTTTTTGATGAGCAGCTGATGGAGGAACTCTTTCGCCGTCATGGCGACCCTTTAGCTGACTTACCATTTGTCATGGACGGAGGCGTTCCTGTTACAAGCTTCTCGATGCCGACTGCTGATGCTCCCAGCGGGGCCCGAGTGATTACGGAAGAGGAGATTTTGGCCAAAATTGACGCTGAAATGGCAGCAGCGACTCATGGTGGCAGTTTTGGAGGTGGAATGGCGGCGCCTGGCCCGGCTCCGCTCAGAATGATCTCGCCCGGCGGTACAGTTTTCGATACAAGTGCGCCCATTCCATCTTCTACACTTGATCATGTTCCCCTGACTCCTCCTGCAGGAAGCATCCCTATTCACTCGAGCTCGGAGGGGGATGTCGAGATCATGCTCCCGCCTGGAGACCGACCACCGAAAGGCAAAGGCTCAAAGAGGAAAGATAGTGGCGGCTCCAGCGGGCCTACACCGAAAAGGAAGCCGAGGAAGAAGAAAGATTAGACATGCTTCCTTGGTTTATTTTTGACTTTCATTTTGTTGGCCGTGTATAGATGCGGGCTCGGCCCCTACTAGTAGGAATTTTTGGAACAAACTTGTACACGAATTTCTTTCATAAATAGTAGAAATGAAACTTTTCTTTTTTAGCTTCTTGTGTATTTGCTTAAGTGTTTCAATGTTTGAAATGCACTTGTTGAGTTACAGCGACCGAGTCAAGTTTGTCTTTTTGCACCAAGTTTGGAAACTGTAGACATAGTTCATGATCGGGAAGTGAATTGAATTTTGACGGCGCACTGCTTCAGTCAATGGTCGACGTTTAAGTTATGCCCCCCAGTCTTGGGGGTGAGTTGTGGAACACCAGTCAGCGATCGCTCCTCACTTGTAACATGTTGAGTCTAGTGCCACTGAACGGATGTTTGAGATAAGCGGAGATCGAGTGATTCGTCAATACTTGTTAGATTAGTGACGATCATACCCGCACTCCAGGGATCCTCATTTGCTTACTGGCGGCTGGTCACGCCGGCTTGAGTTTTAATTACACGTTCGCGCTCTGGGGACTCGAAATTGATATTTATACTCTGACTCGCACTCTGGGAGTTCGGAGTTGGCATTTATACTCCGTTTCACACTCTGGGAATTCAGAGTCGATATTTATACTCCAATCCACGCTCCGGGAATTTGGAGTTGCTGTTTATACTCTGACTCACAGTCTGGGAGTTCGGAGTTGGTATTTATACTCCAATTCGCGCTCTGGGAAGTTGGAGTTGACGTTTATACTCCGTTTCGCATTCTGGGAATCCGGAGTTGGTATTTATACTCCAATTCGCGCTCTGGGAAGTTGGAGTTGATTTTTATACTCCGTTTCACACTCTGGGAATCCGGAGTTGATGTTTATACTCCAATTCATGCTCTGGGAAGTTGGAGTTGATGTTTATACTCCGACTCATGCTCTGGGAGTTCGGAGTTAATGTTTATACTCTGTTTCACACTCTGGGAATTCAGAGTTGATGTTTATACTCCGTTTTGCACTCTGGGAACCCGGAGTTGATGTTTATACTCTGACTCGCACTCTGGGAGTTCGAAGTTGATCTTTATACTCCGTTTCACAAACTGGGAATCCGGAGTTGATGTTTATACTCCGATTCGCACTCTGGGAGTTCGGAGTTGTTGTTTATACTCCGTTTCGCACTTTGGGAATCCGGAGTTGATGTTTATACTCCGACTCGCCCTCTGGGAGTTCGGAGTTGATGTTTATACTCCGTTTCGCACTCTGGGAATCCGGAGTTGATGTTTATACTTCGACTCGCACTTTGGGAGTTTGGCGTTATATCAGGATCATGGATGGTCGGATCACATCCACCCTGAGTTAATAAGTGAGGTCGTTAGATGGACGGGTCCACCCTCCTCAAACTTGGTTCAGATACGGACGAAGTCGTTAGGCGGATGGATCCACCCTCTTCGTAGACGTATTTTTAATACTCCAGTTTGCATTCTAGGAACCGGGAGTTAAGTGAGGGATTGTCGTGTATCAATCCATTTTTGACTTTGTTGTGATGGCTTGTCCCCGAGCTCGGGTTTCACTTAGCGAGTGACCGGTTGCATCATAGTCACTCCCTATTTGAATAAATTCCACCATAAGGTGAAAATTATCTCTCTGTGCATAGCGATAATCATATGAAGCATTTCAAGTAAATCACAGCTCTGGCTCTTAGAGATTGCATTTTATTGCTGAAATAAGAAAATATGGCAAAGTTAGTTGCCTTATTACAAATTCTAATTTCGAAATGCAAAAACAAATTGAAAAACTAAAAATAAACTAAATGGATAAACATAGGATGTCATGTGTAGTAGCGGCGAACACTCTCGCTATTCCAGGCTCTTGGCAGAGTAAGACCGTCAACGGTCGATAATTTGAATGTGCCATCTCCGAGCCATCGTTCAATAACATACGGTCCTTCCTATGTCGGCTTCATATGCGAAGGAACCGGATAGATTCTTTTGAGGACGAGATCGCCTAGTTCAAAGGTTCACGGACGGACCCTGGCGTTGTACAATCGGGCGACTCGACTTCGATGCGTGGCTGCCCTCAAATCAGCCTCTTCACGCTTCTCATCTAGTAAATTGAGATATTTAGCAAGTAATATAGCATTAGTCTTTGTATCATAGTATGTCACAGGATGAGAAGGTACTTCTAGCTCGACTGGAATAACGGCCTCTGAACCATAAGAGAGAGAGAATGGAGTGTGGCCGGTCGCGGTCTTGTGGGTCGTTCGGTAAGCCCATAGAGCCATAGAAAGTTCATCGACCCACTTGCCCCCGACCTTTTCCAATCGTTTCTTCAGAATGGATTTTATAACTTTATTAACCGCTTCGACCTGTCCGTTCGCCTGAGGGTGTGCAACTGCAGAGAATCTCTTTTGGATGTGAAATCGTTTGAAGAAATCTTTAAATTCAGCACTGTCGAATTGGGTTCTGTTGTCCGTAACAATGTTGTGTGGAAGACCGAATCGACAGATGATGTTGCAGGCTACAAAGTTGATAACTTCCTTCGTTGTTATGGTAGCAAGAGCTTCAGCTTCTGCCCACTTTGTAAAGTAATCAACTGCGACGATGGCGTATTTCGCACCACCTTTTGCCAGAGGTAGAGTACCAATGATGTCGATACCCCACATTGCAAACGGCCATGGGCTGACCATTTGCGCAATCTCAGTAGGAGGGGCTCTAGGAATTCGAGCATGCTTTTGACACCTATCACATTTCTTTGCATACCAACGCATCGCGATTCACAGTAGGCCAGTAATATCCATATCGAAGTATTTTCTTGGCAAGTGCTTGCCCCCGGTGTGATCGCCACATTCTCCCTCGTGTACATCGTGCAACACTCGTTTAATTTCATCGTGAGCGATACACCGGAGTAGAGGAACAGAGTACCCTCGTACATGATTCCATTCTGGATAGTGAATCATGAGGCCTTCCGAAGGACTTGTCTATTTTCACTCCTGCGTTTTGGCAGGGTTCCGTGCTCAATGTAATTTCTGAGTGGAGTCATCCATGAATCCTTTTCGGGGACAGTTTCGCATACCCAGTCTATTTCTGCCTGGTCTATGCTTGTGGAAGATAACGTCTCTACGGGAACGACTCCCATTTGATGAGCTTCACCTGTGCTGGCTAGCTTTGCCAATGAATCGGCTTTTTGGTTGCGTTCTCGAGGTATACAATAAATGGCATAATGATTAAACTGATTTAGTACTTCCTGAACTCGAGCTAAGTAAGCAGCCAACCTTCGATCTCTCGCTTGATACTCTCCCCGTACTTGACACACAACTAACTGTGAATCACAATAAATTTCCACTACGATAATTCTCAAATCTCTAGCAAGTTTCAAACCAGCTAGGAGGGCTTCATATTCAGCTTCATTATTAGTCGCGTGAAAATAGAACTTCAAAGAATAACATATGGATCGGCCTTCGGGAGTTTCAAGTACAACACCAGCGCCCGAACACCGGTCGTTGATGCACCGTCGGTTTAAAGCTTCCAGACGTATTCGAGGGATTCACTAGTTTCAGGCAAGTCCTCTGGAACGGTAAATTTGGCTATGAAATCGGCTAGGACTTGTCCTTGAATCGCTCATCTTGGAGTGTAAGTAATGTCAAACTGGCTCTGTTCGATGTTCCACTTGAGTAACCTACCAGACGTCTCAGGCCGCGAAAGGACCTGTCGTAACGGCTGGTCGGTGTAAACAATAAATGGATGTGCTTGGAAATATGGTCGGAGCTTCCTTGATGCAATAACAAGGCAATAAGCCAACTTCTCTTGCTTCGGATAATTTCTTTCAGCTCTAGTCAATCGTTTGCTAATGTAGTATAATGGCTTTTGTATCCTGTCTTCTTCTCGAATTACAGTAGCGCTGATAGCGTTTTCTGATATCGCCAAATATACGTACAACTTCTCATGATCGATAGGCTTTGACAGAATAGGTGGTGTGGATAGATGTTGAACTAGTGCTTGAAAAGCGCCTTCACACTCCATGGTCCATTCAAAGTTTCGTTTTCCTTTACGGATTAGATCGAAGAAGGGAATGCATTTGTCAGTGGACTTTGAAATGAACCTACTCAATGCTACTACTTTCCCATTGAGACTCTGGACTTGCTTTATAGTTTTCGGAGTTTCTAGATTTCTGATAGCCCATATCTTTTCAGGATTAGCTTTGATCCCTCGAGCGTTGACGATGAACCCAAGGAATTTTCCGGATGCAACTCCAAAGTGACATTTCAGTGGGTTAAGCTTCATTTTGTATTCTCGAAGTATGTTGAACATAGTTTCCAAGTCTTTAACGTGGTCAGCGGAAAGTCGTGACTTCACAAGCTTGTCGTCTACATATACTTCCATGGTTTTCCCGATTTGATTGGAAAACATTCGATTGACCAATCGTTGATAAGTGGCCCCGACATTCTTGAGTCCGAATGGCATAACTTTGTAGCAATAAAGTCCCAGATTGGTTACGAAGCTGGTATGTTCTTGATCAGGTAAATGCATTGGTATCTGATTGTAGCCAGAATACGCATCCATAAAGGATAAGAGCTTAGCTGTCGAATCTACTAGCTGATCAATTCTGGGAAGCGGGAAACTGTCTTTGGGACAAGCTTTATTCAGATCGGAAGAGTCGACACATGTTCTCCACTTTCCGTTCGGCTTTCGGACGAGCACGGGATTCGACACCCATTCAGGATATAGCGCATCTAGAATGAACCCATTTGCTTTGAGCATTTCTACCTCTTCTTTAAGGGCGACAGATCTCTCTGGATCAATACCACGCCTTTTCTGTTTGACCGGGACATGCTGCGGGTCAATATTTAGAGTGTGGCTCGTGATGTCCGGTGAGATCCCCATATATCAGAATGCGTCCAGGTGAATATGTCAAGATTTGCCCGTAAAAATTCAACCAATTCCTCTTGAGTTTGCTGGCTTAACTGAGACCAAATCTTTATCATTTTCGAATCATCGTCATCATCAATCGGGACATCAATCGTCAGTTCGGCCGGGGATGCTTGACTTTCTTTAGATTCTCCTTCGTCTTTGGTTTCTCTTGGGTCAAGATCCCTTTGGAATTGGCTGGGGTGCCCGGGCCTAGGCCCAGGCATTAATTGTCAATTATCGGCAAAGCAGACGCAGAGAGATTCCTCTACGCCCTTCCCTTTCTCCTTTCGCTGCGCCTCCCGCAGCTCGGCAACATAACAGGCTCTTGCAGCAGCCTGATCTCCTTGAATGATTCCCACTCCACGATCAGTGGGAAACTTTAAAGTCAAACACCACGGGGCAATGGCTGCCCTGAATTCAGCGAGGGCCGGTCGGCCCAAGAAAGTGCTGTAAGGGGAGTGTATGTCTAACACAACGAACTGTAATATCCATACTCTCCGGCGTTCTCCAACTCCCAACTCCACTGGCAGTTCCACTACTCCAGTGGGTATCGTAGCACTCCCATTAAAACCATGGATTCGAGCTTGACAAGGTTTCAAATCTGTGGCTTCCATTATCATTTGATCATAAGCTCGTTTAAACATAATATTTACTGAGCTTCCACTGTCAACTAAGATCCTCTTCATCCAAGCAGGACCTACTTGAGCTGAGTGACCAGTGAATCGATAGTGGGAGCTTCGATTTTATCAGCGTCCCTATTTCTGAACACGATGTCATCTGTCATCATCTTCTGTTATTTGGCCGGAGCCCCTTCATCAAAATTACTATAACACTCGAAGTCCGCATGCCTGATAGAGCTGGCATACGACTCCATTTCTTTCCATCTTCGATCTACTGGATGAGGACCACCACTTATGGTATTAATAACCAACCTCCCGCCAGTACGAGCGGGTTCCTCCTGTCTTTCTTGATTTGGTGCACGATTCTGATTTGATGGGCCCGTACCTCCTGACTGCGGCACCCGCACATACTGGTCCAACTTCCTCTCACGTATCAACTTTTCAATGAGGTCTTGAAAATGACGACACTCATTTGTATTATGGCCATAACTCTCGTGGAATCTGCAAAACTTCCCTGTTTGGACTTTTCTTTCGGTTGGTGGCTTCGGGGCAGGTTTCTTGTATTGCATGGTATTACAAGTCTGTAAATACACATTCTCCAGTGACGTGTTCAATGGAGTATAATTATCGAACATGGGAGCTCTACGTCGTGGACCACGATTCTGATCTCGCTTTTTGCCTTGGTTTACACTATCCCTCTACTGGTTCTGCTTATTTTGAATATTCAACTGAACTTTTCCGGAATTCTCCCCGGATTATTTAACGGCGATGTTACTCTGAATTCCTTCGATGTTGGGCCCTGCGTTATCCTGCTTCCTAGACTGATTCACATCCTCCCTTCTCAAGAATTGGGCTGCCTTGGAATAGAAACGGTCCAATGACGCAGGCGGCTTCCCAGCTAACCAATTTCCAAACTCGGAATCTGCATCAATTCTCTTAGTCAATGCCATCAGGATAGAGTTATCATAGGGATTGCTTATTTTTGCACATGCAGCATGAAATCGCTCTAAGTAACGTCTAAGTGTCTCTCCGGGAGCTTGGGTGACACTAGACAGAGTGTTAACATCTTTAGGCCTTGCTACGTGCATGCAGAATTGTTCAAAAAAATTAGTGGCCATCTGATCAAAATTAGAAATGGATCGTGGTGGTAAACGAGTAAACCACATAGTCGCAGTGCCCCCCAGGGAAATAGGGAAACTACGGCATTTTACTGCATCATCAGCTCTCGCAGCATTCATCAGCTATTCGTACTTCAGGATGTGTTGATTGGGATCAGAACTTCCTTCATAGACTGGCAAAGTTGGCATCCTGAAGCGCCGAGGTGGTTCAGCATATAATATGTCATCGGTGAAAGGGGTATGACTCCGGGAGATTCCCCAATCATCATTACTGAGACCCTGACTTTCACGGATCATTTGACGAATCATTGTTGGTATATCCGGCATCCGGATAATAGGAGCATGCTGGGTCAAGGTGTGGTCGGGTTCCACAGCGCGAGTCTGGACCGAACGCAGTCGATGGTCCGTGCCTCGCCTCCTTGGTTCAATGTTTTCTGGGACATAAGGCTCTGGAGTCTGCTCTCGTTGGCTACGATGCGGATCACCTTGATTTCTAGCATCAACTCCTTGTTCAGTAGTGGTGGTGGTAGCGAGGTTGCCTATGACATGATAAGGAGCAGCACCTCCTCGGGACGAAGGTCCTGTATGATGACTAGTGGATGGTCCAGTTTTGGGTTGTCCTAGATTCGAGGCAGGTTGGTGTCCCGTGGCCTGGGTGTAGCTCACATCCAGCCGTGGGCGTGTGGATTTGTGATGATCATCAGATGAGGCTGAACTCTCTGTCGAAGAATAAGAACCTTGGTCTCTTCAAGATCTTCTTTGCCTTCAGCGATTTAGCTGGTTGGTCAACTCTGTGTTGGCGCGTAGTTGTTCAGTAAGTTGTTGTCGACTCTGGGTCAACTCTTGAAGCAACATCTGGAACTCTTGTCTGGTGACCGGGCCTGATGGATCTGAAGGTCCGGCAGCATCTTGGTTGGATGGAGGCAACTGTGCGGGATTCTGTCTGTCCAATCCTCCCTGATCCGCAGCTGTAGAAGCGGTATGTGTACTCACCATGATGACTTGATGAAGTCCTTTGCTAGATTTGATTGCAAATCTGAATAGTATGGAAGGGCTTTGAGTCTTGAGATCTGGATCTTCTTCTTGGATTTATGCAATCCGGTATCGATAGAAGATCCAAGGAGCAAGAGAAAAATTGGGTCTCTCAATGAAAGCACCAAAGTGTTTGTACCAAAATTGGGCACAACACTCTTTGAAAGTTTTTAAAGAGATAAAATGAAGAAATTAAATGGAAAAAAGAGGATTATCTAACAAAAGCTCCAAAAACAGATATTGAAAGTAATAAGAACGCACAAAAACACAAGAATTTAGAGTGGTTCAGCGTGTTGCCTACGTCCACTATGAAGTTGATTGCTTTATTAATGCTTCTTCGATGATTACAATTGATTTCAGCGGGTTACTGCATATAGCAATGATTTACAGCAATGAAATTCGTTAGTAGCAGCAGCAATGGAGTTTAGAACTGGATCCGGCAGAGTCTGGGCATTGGAGAATTCAAAGAAGAAGAAGCCCCCTTTTTTTGTATGCCCTGGGGCTCTATTTATAGGCGTAGGAGGTTGATATTTCGCTCAGATCTCGGGAGACTCCCCCTAGCACGTGACTAGGCCCGCGCGCCCAAGCCCGTGAAGTTTCGGCCTGATCCGTGATCGATACGAACAGATTTCATATCGATCAAGATTTCATCCAATGGAGTCGAAATTTGGCGTGGACATTCTTTAGCATGTACCTAAGCTTCTGTGAAATTTCATAGCATTTGGACTTGTAGATTAGGAGATATGATCGATTTGAATTAGGACTTTCGGTTGGCTATTTTGTTCGACTCCATCATTTCGACTCGATCTCGTTCGACTCGATAGCTGAGTGTGATCAGGTGGTGACATGGCGAGCATTCTCCGAATCGAGTCACCTTCTTTGCTGAGTCGATCGAGTCATTCTAGGACTTTCGCTCTGTTCGTATTGAGGCACTTGTGTTGTTCGAATCGATAGAAGGTGGCCCTTGTTTCGTGTCGATGGAGTGCACATGGAATAACTCGACTGCGTGGCCTTCTTCGTATCGATTGGAAATGGCTCCATTTGATCAATACGAAGTTGACGTGGCCAGGTGGACTCGAACACTGTTAGCTATCGATCGATACGAATAACCATGACGTGGATCGATGCGAACAAGTACTTCTTGATGGATACGAAGTAAGGTCAACTGATGGATACGAACTATAGAAGCCTGATGGATTCGAACAGAGCTCTTTAGGTGATGGATGCAAAGTAGACTTTGGTGATGAATGTAAAGTGGTCACTGGCTGATCGAGTCAAACAGAGGCTTCCCGATGGTTATGAACTCGATCGAGTCGAACAGAGGCTTCTTGATGGATACGAACTCGATCGAGTCGAACAGAGGCTTGGTGATCGATGCGGAGCTGATCGAGTCGAAGTAAGCTTTCTGATGGATATGAAGTGCACTTGCCTGCTGATGGACACAAAAATGACCGATGCGAAGTGATGGGTTGCGACTCCAATCGATTCGAAACGATGGATACGAATAGATGGGTTTTCCAACTTGCATCGATCATAACTTGAGCATATGAACTCGGATTGACTTGAAATTTGGAACGTTGGCTCTCATAGCTTCGCTTCTCGTGTCATATCAATTTTAGCTCGATCCGGACTCGTACAAAATTCGTCGATATCCATAGTGAGCCTATGTATAACCGATCTCTAAGACAAACCGTCATTGGTTACTAGTCAATTCCTTGGTGTCACGGCCTTGCCAAAAGGCGGGATAATAGTTATTATGCCTACTGGTGTCTGGATGGTGTTGGGTGGTTTGAGTTTCTTGTTTGTTTATCTGTTTGCTAATATTTCTTCATCCGATAGTTTGTGGTGGTTTATCTACTTTGGTATGCTTTCCCCGATTCCCTATCTCATTCTCTTTACATTGACACATGCTTACATGGTGATTGCCTATGCAACAAATGTTGGACGCTTTTTGGTGTTGTCAGCATTTTCTTTTTTCAATGGTGGAAGGTGTTCTATTTGCCTTTTGTGATGATTTCCATTCTGCTTTGGGTTTAGTTACTCATGGTTTTGTTGGTACTCGGATTCTTCTATCTGATTTGGGACTTTTGTTGTAACTTCTATGTAATGGTATTTTTTGCTATGTGATGTCATGTCATGATACTATACCTATGTCATCTAACTCATGTTTGTAAATGTATGATTTTACTAATGTTTAGAGATGTCAAGTGATATGTCTTACTCTTGAGTGATTGTTTAGTGAGATTTCTTTGTACAACTTGTTAAGTGTAAGTGCTTTTTTAGCATATGTGCCAAAGTGGCGGAGGTTATAGTTGATGAGGTATCTTTGCCTCACACCTATAATGATTGTTATAAAAATGGTACAACCACTATAATTCGTCTTTTCTGTGTAAAAAAGAATCTCTAGCGGTACAGTTGCAATTATGAATGAATTCATAATTATTATTATTGAATTGACACACAAATACATTCAGCATTAAATGTGTTAAATTTTGGCGACATTATATAAAGAATTGTAGAGGTCGGAAGTAGCTTCGTAATGGAGAAAACGGTTCACAAATCGGAGTTCGGAGGTGGAAGTTATAAGAGAAAAGGTGAAGTAGGCTGAATTGGTAGGGTCAGACGTTTGAGTAAAATGGTCAGATGTATGGCGCTTCAGCAAATCTGCACCATACCTATTCCAGAGAATGAGGTCAGACGTCTGAGTCTGTGTAGAATTGATTCTAGAGCCTTTGATCAAACGTCTGACCAAATGGTCAGACGTCTGAGGCGGCTTTCGCCTATTTTTCACGTGTGGACTTGACGTGAAGATTTGAGATATCTTTAGGAGCAATTTCGGAACATTGCCTAGGGTTTCCATTCTCCTATATAAGTTAGCTTCAGGTTCCAAATCTGGTGTGCGTGCAAGCGACTGCAAGAGATTAGCCTCCACTAATTAGGGTTTATCTAAACCTAATTTTCTTCAATTCTCTTCTCCACAAATCAATTTCTAATTAGAATTTTGATCATTATAATCAATCTCTTGTACTCTTCTCATCAATATTAATAAAAGCACTCTCTTAAAGTGGTTGTACACTAACACAACATTAGTGGAACCACTATAGATCGCTGTGTGATTTATTTTTATTATTGCTTTGATATTTGAATTGCTTGTTTGGGATTGTGCGATTGTTTTTGGATTGGTTGAGATTGGAATTGAGTTATTAATTGGTTGTTTTTACACTTCTTACCATGATCCTGTCTTCCGCTGTGCTTGTGGGGTTTCGATTTGAGTGGTCTCCAGTTGGAATCTCGTCCCAACATTTGGTATCGGAGCATTGGTGTGGGTAGGTGGTTGTAGAAAGGCCTGAATCAAGTAGTAACTCAAGTAGTTCCTCAATGGGTAATCCAAGTGGTGTAGCTCCTTATGTACGTGGTTCGTACGCAGCTTCAGGATCACAATTGGTAATAGACAAGTGGAATGGCGATAATAATTTTGAAAAATGGCAATGGAAGATGAAAGCGGTTCTAAGGAGGAATCGAGTCCATCGGGTAGTGTTTGACACACATTTGTTGCCAACGGACATCTCAGATGTTGAGATAGAGGAGATGAAAGAGTGGGCATTCACTACACTTCAACTTTATATGGGAGAGAATGTTATCTCTGAAATTAGTGGTGAAACAACCGCTAAAGGTATTTGGGACAAGTTGGAGGAGTTATATATGAAGAAGTCACTGACAAATCGTTTGATCTTATTGCTAACATTCTTCACCTATAAGATAAAGGAAGGTACTTCGCTAAAGGCGCACTTGAATACTTCTGATGATTTGCTAATGAAGATGAATGTGGTAGATTTGAAGATCGAGGAAGAGCAAAAGGAGATGATATTGTTATGTTCGTTGCTGAACCGCTATATAGGTTTCTCAAACAGTTTGATCTATAGTCGGGATACATTGACTCTTGATGATGTCAAGACGGGTCTTCTTAGCGAGAAGTTGCGGGATCAAATGAAGGAGTTAGATGATGGAAGTAGTGGTGCTAGTAATGGTCATGGTTTATTTGTGGAGAAGGAGAGGTATGTGAAGAAGGAGAACCGGGGGCGTTCTAAATCAAGGAACCCTGGTTGGAGAGGAAAGTCGAAGGAAAGAAAAGGCAAGTGCTATATTTGCAAGAAGCTCGGTCATTGGAAGAATGAGTGTCCGGAAAAGGAGAAGGCAAAGAAGGAAGTAGCATCTTCATCAGTAGCGGTGGAGAGTGGAGTTGGTGAGGGAAATATAGATGTTTTGTCGGCGGTAGCATCAGATGTTTCGGGTAGCGAATGGGTGCTCGATTTGGGGGCGTCTTATAATATGACGCCAAATAGGAATTGTTTTTCTTCTTACATCGACAAAGAAGGAAATTCAATTGTTATGGGAAATGGTGCTATTTGTAAGTCGAAAGGCATCGGTTCCGTGCAAATTCGGATGTTTGACGGAGAGTTCGTACTCTCACTAATGTGCGCTATGTTCCGGGACTTAGGAAGTCTCTTATCTCTTTGGGGCAGTTGGATTCTTTAGGTTGTAAAATCACTATTGAGAGTGATAACTTGCGGGTTTCGAAGGGGGCGCTTGTGGTGATGAAGGGTGCTAGGACTCATGGCATTTATTTGCTTCAAGGAGTGACTGTGGAAGGTGAAACTTCTATAGGAGTTGATAGTTCTTGTGGCTTGGATGCGACAAGGTTGTGGCATTTGAGGTTAGGTCATGTCTTGGAGAGGAGTTTGGATGTTCTTCGGAAGAGAAAGATGATCGATGGAGAAAGTTTCAACAAGTTAGAGTTTTGCGAAGAATGCGTCATGGGGAAGCAAACTAAAGTTTCATTCGGTGAAGGAAAGCATGATTCGAGAAGGGTTCTTGAGTATATTCACACGGATGTTTAGGGACCTGCACCAGTAGCTTCTTTAGGTGGAGCTCGCTATTATATTTCTTTTATAGATGATTTTTCTCAGAAAGTTTGGGTGTATGTAATGAAGGCCAAGTCGGAGGCATTTGCAAAGTTCAAAGCATGGAACGCTCTTGTTGAGAATGAGAGTGGCAAGTCTTTGAAGGTTCTGAGGTCCGACAATGGGGGAAAGTATGTTTCCGAAGATTTTTTGGAGTTTTGCAAGCATCATGGTATTCGGAGGCATTTTACTACACCTGGAGATCCGCGGTCGAATGGTGTTGCGGAAAGGATGAATCAAACTCTACTTGAGAAAGCTCGATGCTTGAGATTGACATCGGGTTTGGCGAAGGGATTTTGGGCTAAAGCTTTGTCAACCGCAGTGCATATTATTAATCGAATTCGATGCTCAGCTATTGGTAACAAAATTATGGAGGAAGTGTGGAAGGGAAAGAGCATTGACTTGAGTTATCTTGGTGTGTTTGATAGTCCGGTTATTGTGCATGATCCAGGAAATGATAAGCTTGAACCTAGAGCTTTCAAGGGGATTTCGCTTGGTTATACGGATGGAGTAAAAGGCTATTGGATTTGGAATCCGGAAATGAAGAAGGTAGTGAATTCTCGTCATGTTACTTTTGATGAGTCTGCATTGTTCAAGGAGAATAGAAGCTCATCGGATGTTCCGGATTTGGTTCATGGTGAATCAAAGGAGAAGGAAACTATTTCCACATTTTGTCCAAGGAGTAGAGAGAGTAGAGTAGTTGGAGATGCTTGCGAGGAAGTAGCGGTTGATGTTACATCACATATTCCACTGGGTGCCTCTAGTAGTGTTGGTGATGTGCATGATTCTATAGAAGATTCGGTTCAAGGTGGAGCCGAAGGGAGTTTGGGTGATGGTATTGCTACTCGTGTTGGTCGTCGTGCGATAAGACCATCCAAAAGATATGGTGATTGGAACTATCTTAGCTTTTGTGATAATTTGGACAATGCTATTCATGTAGTCCAAGATGAGCCGATGGACCTTGATGACGTCATGGAGTCGAGTGATAGCTCGAAATGGATTTGTGCCATGGAGGAAGAGATGCAATCATTGTTGAAGAATCAAGTTTGGGTTTTGGTTCCACTTCCTAAAGGAAACCGTGCTATTAGGTGCAAATGGATATATAAGATGGAGGGCGATGGAAGATACAAAGCTAGACTAATGGCTAAGGGGTTTGCACAAAGGAAGGGAAAGGAGTATGATGAGATATTCACACCGGTTGTGCGCCATACTTCTATCCGGATATTACTTGCTATAGTTGCTATTCACGACTTGGAGTTGGAGAAACTTGATGTGAAAACCACCTTCTTGCATGGTGACTTGGATGAACTACATGGAGCAACCAGAAGGTTTTGTTGTGGATGGTAAGTCAAATTTGGTTTGTAAGTTGAAGAAATCACTATATGGATTAAAGCAATCACCTAGACAATGGTACAAGATATTTGATCATTTTATGCTTGAAAATGGTTTTGATAGAAGCATCAAGGATGCTTGTGTTTATTTCAAGAAGTTAAGAAATGATTGTTGGATGTATTTACTCTTGTATGTGGACGACATGCTCATTGCTTCTAAGGATAAGAATGAAATCAACAAGCTAAAACTTAGTTTGAAATCGGAGTTCGAAATGAAGGATCTTGGAGAAGCAAGAAGGATATTGGGCATGGAAATTGTATGGGATCGAAAGCATTTTGAGTTGAAACTAACTCAAAAGAAGTATATTGAGAAAGTGCTTTGCTGGTTAACATGGAGAATGCAAAGGCGTCAAATACAGCTTTACCTTTGCATATGAAGCTTTCGAGTAAAGGATCACCTATCTTGGAGGAAGACAAGGCTTATATGGCAAAGGTGCCATATGCTAGTGCGGTTGGAAGCCTAATGTACGCTATGGTGTGTACAAGGTCCGATATTACAAATGCCGTCGGGATGGTTAGTCGATACATGGCTAATCCGGGAAAATCGCATTGGGAAGCTGTGAAGCTTATATTGAGATACCTTAGAGGCACATCATCTCATGGTCTTGTTTTTGATGGTAGTAAGGCGATGGATTGCAAGTTGGTTGGTTATTGTGATTCGGACTACGGATGATAGGGATCGAAGAAAATCAACTTTTGGATACATCTTCACACTTGCGGGTACAACTATAAGTTGGAGATCTAGATTGCAGACCGTAGTTGCTTTATCCACAACGGAGGCGGAGTTGATAGCCACGGTGGAGGCGGCAAAGGAGGCACTCTATTTGAAGCGATTGTTGTGTGACTTGGGATTCAGGAATGATAGTATTGATGTTCGATGTGATAGCCAGAGTGTTATTCACTTGGCAGAGAATTTGGCGTTTAGCTTACGGACTAAGCATATTGAGGTGAGAGAGACATTTCTAGTAGTCATGGATGAGGATAAGCAAGTATATATTCGGAAAGTTCACACAAAGGATAACGCGGCGGACATGTTCACTAAGGCATTGCTGGTTGGGAAGTTCGAGCATTGCTCGAACTTGATTCACTTGGAGAAGTGCTAGGTGCCACGGGGTGGCACGGTTAAGGGAGAAGCTTGGTGGTAGATGAGAAAGAGTATCAGTGAGAGATTGAGGTTGTAACGTCCTAACCTTCTATGCCCAGAAAGTCGTATCGTTTTGAAGAAAAGAAAGAGGTGAGAAAGTAGAAAAGAAAGAGAAGAAGAAAACAACAACAGAATCTCAACAACGGAACGAATAAAATATAATATATCACATAAATTAATACATAGTATCATATACATCAGAGTACACAGATAATACAACACATACTAGATAGTTATAATACCTGTCTAGTTAATACAACTGACACATCACAGAGATACAACACAAGAGATACAACACAGCGGAAATACAAAATAATCACTAACACAGCGGAACCACTATATATCTACACGCTGAAGCCTCCTGCTCCATTGCTCCTCCAGAATACGTCAAAGCTAACCCTGAATCCCTTGACTACCCGTAAAAATTTGGGTACCCGAGAGTTTATGAAAAACAGAAATAAACTTCGGGTCAGACATGGGTCTGGTATGAGTAACAGATTAAAGTTGTTTAACTTTGGAAATCATTTGGAAACAAAAGGTATCACGTAAGACTTCCCACACATAAACATGGAAAAGTTTTTACCTTACGCTAACCAAAACATTTGATAGGAAATCCTGTGATATTATAATAGTGTCTAGGGTTTTCAAGTAAATAGAAAATAGCCGAAATTGTTACATTCATTAAATTCCAGCATACATAGGTATACAATCAAATCCGTTGGCACTTATTGGATTTGGATTCCATACAATGGCTGGGCTACTGGGGTACCGCCCGTCACAGTACCTGGCCTAGATCAGCGTACCGAGGACCCACCCTAAGTCCCCTGCAACACAAGGCCGGAACCATTCCTTAACTGAACAGTTCCAAATAAGATCACCCCACGGTTGCCGCGAACAACCGCACACTAAGCCGAAAATAAGGGACATCTAGACAGGGCTAAACCTTACTCTCAAGTGGGTGCTACCCACGAAGCCTTGCTGCACCTCCCCTGTTTTAGCCATTCCCGGTTGATGAGGCTTGAGGTCACGATTACCTTTAGAGAACACAGCTCTTAGAATGCTCATCGTCCACCTGACGATGTTCTGAAAGCATTCGATCCATACAAGTTCGTTCCGGGTTCGAACGAAACCGAAGGCATTATCTCGTTACACTCGTATTGGAATCACCCTTAGAGTTAACGACAATAACCCTTGCATTCTGAATCACCATCTCGAATCTATAAGTACTATCTTCGTCAAAACTCATTACGGAATCACCCACAGAGTTATACTGACGTATAGTTCTTATACCTCGAGTCTTCACTTGCTCCATTTGAAATTTCACGACCTAACGTTATTTTGGATCGATGTGGTATTCGGGTCTCCAGACCTGGAATCCCGGTATACGGAAACCCGATCCCGGTCTCATCGAAATCCAAAACGTGTCTTTTAAGGCCAAGTTGTTTTAAAGGTTTAAAACAATTCAATTCAATTATCTATATCAACACCGATAGATAAAACACAACATCACAGATGGATAATTCACATAACATCATAAATGGATAATCAATATCATCAAACTATCATCAAAGCATTCATATCACAACAATATCACTCATCTCATATCTGAGATTACAATCAATCAATGGGATGTCAATATCAATCATCATACATAAGCAAGGATAATAAATCACACTATTGATAATTAATTTAAAATGAATTAAATCAATTACCTTATTCTTAATTAATTTAAAGTTAATTAAATTAATCATCACATCATTATTAAACCTGCTTATACTTCTATTAATTAATTATAAATCAATTAATTAATCATCATCCCGTTATTCATTTAATTAATCATCCCTGATTAATTTTCTTTAATTACATTTAAGTAATTATCTTTAGATTATTCCCACGGATTAATTACTTTGATCCAATATAGAAATGCATCTTTACATTACTTCATTTCTTAATTAACTAAAGTTAATTACATTACTCAATTAATTATTAATAAATTTCTTCATTTATTAATTATTCCAAATAAATCTATTTTAAATTCCAATAATCTCAAATTACATTCCAGTTAAGTTAATTACATCAAAGTAATTAAATCTTTAATTTGAACCAAAATATTTATCACCTTTGATTAATCCCAATCTAGTAATTAACTCCTTTAATTACTTCATTAATTGCTCAATAATTTATTATCTCTAATTAATCCTTTGATTAATTATATAAAGTAATTATACTCAAATTACTTTATTAACAAACATCATTCTATTAATTACACTCTGTAATTAAACATCAATTACTTTTCTAAGTAATCATAATTATCACATCATCAATTGATTTATTCAAATTAATCAAAATAAATTAGTTAACCCAGATAAATCAAATTACTCAATTAATTAAAATGAGTAATTAACTCCTTTAATTACCTCTCATTTATTATTTACACTTAAACAATTAAAATGTTGATTAATACATCAATTTATCCAATCAATTTATTAAAATCAATTACATTAATTTATTATAAAATAATTCAGTTAATGACCTTCATTAACATTTATTTAATCACTATTCTAAGTAATTAACTTATCAATTATTAATAAGTTTAAATTTACCATTTATAAATTAAGTTAAGTCTCGTCTGTGACTTTAATAATATATCAACCACTTCACTAAGCGATTATACTTAATTAACTATAAGTGATCATCTTTAATTTCATAAATTAATTACTCTATTAACCATCACTTAATCTTTAATTAATTAATTCCTAAATTACGTTCATTCCCACTAATTATTTCATTTAATAATTCATCCTTAATTACAAAATGTAATTAACCTTTAATTTTTAGTTTATTGATTAATTATCCTTAATTAATCTCAACATATCTAATTTAAAATAAACTTGTATTTATATTAAATACTTGCTCCTACCATTTACTTCATTAAAACCCATTTAGAAATAAATTTTGAAATATAACTTATTTAAACAAAACAATTCAACATTTAATTTTATAGATTTAAATCTTTGAAAAAAACATTTCTAAACATATTAAGTCAAATTAACAATTATTATTTAAACTAGTTTTAAAATACACAAAAACTTGTTCATGCTTAAAAATTTAAAGCTAAATTATGATATACTGTTAAAATTTTAAACCCAGGTTACTCAAACCAAACAACCCGAGTAAATCACCACAAATCCCCGTGCCTGTCCCGAGTTCCTTTCCACCCTCGTCTGCTTCGAGTCGTAGCTCCAATCGCACGAATATTCCCCGAGTCGAACTCGTCTTCTCCAAAACAAAATTCGCCTGAACCCAAACGTGCATACGAACGTGCACGGTGCACGTCTCCCCTCAGCCCTGGCCATATACGATCGTCGCGACCTTCCTCTCCGACCACACTATCATGCGCGAATACGATTACCACCCCAGATCGAACGAAACACGTTCGATTCGAAATTCGAACAACCAACTCGAACCACTGCTGAAATACGAACCACAAAACCCATCGCCACCGGCCAACCTCACGCCGATGAACCTCGCCGTCCCCACCATCGAACCCCACGACCATGAGCCACCTTCTCCCCAAAAGCGAACGCTTCCGGTCCTATAACCAAGTCGCGAATGCCACGACAGTTCAACCCAACCAGCAACCAACTAAAACCCTAACTTCTTCGATTTCGAGCAAATCGATCATAGGAAAAATTCTACAACATTTTTCCCTTCATCTACAACCCACAAGCAAGCTTCAACCACAATTTCAACCCCAATCTCCATGCCGATCAACGGCAAATGCCAAAAATTCTCAAGATGAACAAACCCAAATATCACACGAATTACCAAACTAAAAATCATGATACTATCATTAAAAATCATGGCTTCCTATGTTAAATCCAATTATGAAATCAAAACCTAAATTTGAAATCATAAATTTTTGACCAAATTTAGATTTTACTGTAAATTCAAAGATTTATAACAAATTATTCCATTTAAAAACTTGTCATTTTTTTAGATGATAGCCTAATTGATTCCAGACAACTTTTATATACAATACCAAGTCATATATAGATTCTAGGGTGAGATTTTGAATTTTAATATCAACCAGAACATGAAATAAAAACAGAGCATGATAAACAAATACTTGGACATATATACCAATACCAGATACATATCACAAGGAAAGTATGCCACATAACTTGAGTTATTAAACTTTTAAAAAAAATGTTACTCACCAGGATTTTTAAAGAACAGAGTATAGTTTGTTTTAGCAACAGACTTCACCATTTTCAAGCTGGAGCCTTTCCTCTCACTTGATTCCCTTTTGTATTGAACTTCTGGTTGTTGTAGAGTGTTTTATGTTGTAGAATCTTTGTTTTAGGATTTTAAATGAAGCTTTGATCTCAGTTTTTACTTGGCTCGAAAGAAATGGAAAGGTGATAAGAGAAAAATAGCTTACAGGTTGATGTTATAACAAGCTACAGGGTAACATCATTTTTCTTATGCAAAACAATATCCACGTTTGTACAAATTTCAGAGATTTTTTAAAAAGATGGAGGCTGAAATCGTGAGTTTATGTACTAGAGAAGATATTTACCTTACTAGCATTTAATGCTATTTGTACTTTGATGTTTCATTTTATACTTATCTCATTTTTCTTATATTTCCCTGGCTTAACTTACAAGCTACAAACAATATTGTATTTTACTTTGCTTTTGAACCTTTTGTTGCCTAAAGTTTGCAGGCATACACATATTCGAACATCATCTATGTTTGCTCTCTTCTTAATATTTTTGACTGTGCAGATTTTTATGAAGGCTGGAAATCTTCTTTAGTGCTATGTTTTCTTGCTTACATTTTAAAGTGTAGTTGAAATATAAGTGAATGTTAGTCCCATTGTTTTTTTGCCTAATTATTATTTTCTCTAGTTTGATTATGTAGTGTAAATGTTCTGTTATCCTAGTATGATGTTTTATTAGTTAGTATATTTGTCTTATAAGATATAACTCACAAATATGATATTTATCAGAAGAAAATATCAATTCAAGTATTATAATTCAAAAATATATCAGATCAATTTAATATTTAATATAAATTATTAAATTGATATTGCTCGAAATTCCGGGTCGTCACATTCCTCCCCCCTTAAAAGAATTTCGTCCCCGAAATTTAAAACAAAGGTAATTTAATAATCTATTTAAAATTTTAATTTTAAAATACATGCATATATCAACCAATGCTAACAACCATAGCATCCAATCAAACAAATCTATCTATCCAGACAAAAATCTGGGTAGAATTTTCTCGAGTTTCCCCGAGTATAAATACCGGGTTACTCGCTCTATAGAATCCAAACAGTCAATATCACTAAGCTACCGAGATCCTATTCCTCTAGATCTACAGAACAAGACAGGCTATCAGACTACCGACGAGTCAGACTCACAACCAACTCTCCTGAACTGCTGGTTCCAAAAACCAAAAATAGAATCTCACACGTACTCCCTCAGAGATACGCGAAACACAACGAATCCCAGCTATCCAAACTGGCAATTCACTCCAGAAGAACAAACACTAACTTCTCCAGAACACAGAGAAAATCCAGAACACTTCGGAGCTAATTTCCCAGACTTACCAAACTATACAACTCCTTCAATCAGAGAAACTCATCCAGAATCAAATCTCCGACTCTGAAATACAAATTCCTCTGTCTCTTATCTACCAAACTCTTCGGACGATCCAAATCTGCCTTCATCACTATCAATCAGCTAAACCTCTGCTGATGCCCTTCAGAACGAATCTGAATCCAAAAACAATCTAGTAGAACGATCTTCTCGAAATTAACCAAAATCAAGAACATAACCCTACCATCCTCCGTAGAAATCAACTTCTCTTCTCCAGAAAAGAAAAACAGACTCACTCCCAACTGCTTCCGCTGCACAACTCTGATGTGGGAGCAGATGAAATGCTGATGACGAACTCCAATACAAACTTCCCCTGATACCACTGTGACAGACCTAGGCTTTGCAACAATCAGTCAGTAATCACAACTGGTAAGCCTCCCAACTATTCTGAAAATATGGTTTAACAAATCCAAAATAAACTCAGAAGTTCCTCACAAACCATCCTACTACTAAGTTAAACCATCGGTACCCTCCTGGAATACAGTCGATACCAAATTCAATCTCCAGATGCTAACAAAACACTGACTTCCTGAAGACATCCAGAAAATTTCTGAAACACAAAGGAACACTCAAACCATCGCAAGTCACTTTAGCGATCCTATCCGATTCAGATTCCGAAGAAACTGTTCTTCCTTTACCAACCCAAACAGCATATCCAAATAAAATTACTCCTTTAGAAACATCTTATCTGCCAGAAAACTGATAGTTCCTCCTCAAAACAGATATCCTGACCTGCTGAGCTTCCAGAAGAAATGGATAAGTCTTTAACATCTACTCGAACTACTGACCGTAGAATCTCACATCTCCTGATCCATTGTAGAAAAAGATTCACATTGCTGCTTCCACACTCCACTCCAGGTCACTGCTTAACCAGAAGACTTCTTTATTCCAAAGGCTTCTCGAACATCAAAGTCTTCAGCCAACTTCACAAAGAGGTTGAGACAAGCAGATATCTCTCAAAAATTCGGACTCCAAGCCAAGCACCAACAACTAACTCTTATTAAGGGTGAAAATGAGACCACATCCGAAAGTAACAACTTACCGACCTTAGTTTCACACTCCAACACCGATAAAGCTTCCCTGCGGTAGACATCAACTGTCCACCCCATAACTCCTTAACTTGCTTCAAAAGAAACATCTTCAGCACCGTCTGTGGTTATTGCATCTCACCATACAGCTACTCCCTTATGAAGTTGCAAAGATACCATTACTCACTTCTGCTCATCTAACAGATCCAAACTCCAAATAATCTGCTTACCGAGCACAACCAACTTACACTTCCAAGAGTTACTTCGAATTCCTTTAAAAAGATTTCCTTCGGAGATCAGAGAAATCCACACTCCATACTGCCAAACTTACTCGAAACGGTATTGGGTTTACAGTCTCGACAAATATACCTCCAACCTCAACATATGGGCTTCTCCTATTAGTGGTAGTTGTGCTACACATCCACCACTACTCCATCTACCTTTATAATTAGTATTGGGGAAACCTGAACGGGTAACCCAACCGATAGGTAGAAATATATAAAATTATACATATATATATATCAAAAATACAAATACGCTCTCTCAAGAAAGAAATCACTTAAGAGCCTAGGTATTCTCTCAACCTAGTGCTCTGATACCACCTGTAACGTCCTAACCTTCTATGCCCAGAAAGTCGTATCGTTTTGAAGAAAAGAAAGAGGTGAGAAAGTAGAAAAGAAAGAGAAGAAGAAAACAACAACAGAACGAATAAAATATAATATATCACATAAATTAATACATAGTATCATATACATCAGAGTACACAGATAATACAACACATACTAGACAGTTATAATACCTGTCTAGTTAATACAACTGACACATCACAGAGATACAACACAAGAGATACAACACAGCGGAAATACAAAATAATCACTAACACAGCGGAACCACTATATATCTACACGCTGAAGCCTCCTGCTCCATTGCTCCTCCAGAATACGTCAAAGCTAACCCTAAATCCCTTGACTACCCGTAAAAATTTGGGTACCCGAGAGTTTATGAAAAACAGAAATAAACTTCGGGTCAGACATGGGTCTGGTATGAGTAACAGATTAAAGTTGTTTAACTTTGGAAATCATTTGGAAACAAAAGGTATCACGTAAGACTTCCCACACATAAACATGGAAAAGTTTTTACCTTACGCTAACCAAAACATTTGATAGGAAATCCTGTGATATTATAATAGTGTCTAGGGTTTTCAAGTAAATAGAAAATAGCCGAAATTGTTACATTCATTAAATTCCAGCATACATAGGTATACAATCAAATCCGTTGGCACTTATTGGATTTTGGATTCCATACAATGGCTGGGCTACTGGGGTACCGCCCGTCACAGTACCTGGCCTAGATCAGCGTACCGAGGACCCACCCTAAGTCCCCTGCAACACAAGGCCGGAACCATTCCTTAACTGAACAGTTCCAAATAAGATCACCCCACGGTTGCCGCGAACAACCGCACACTAAGCCGAAAATAAGGGACATCTAGACAGGGCTAAACCTTACTCTCAAGTGGGTGCTACCCACGAAGCCTTGCTGCACCTCCCCTGTTTTAGCCATTCCCGGTTGATGAGGCTTGAGGTCACGATTACCTTTAGAGAACACAGCTCTTAGAATGCTCATCGTCCACCTGACGATGTTCTGAAAGCATTCGATCCATACAAGTTCGTTCCGGGTTCGAACGAAACCGAAGGCATTATCTCGTTACACTCGTATTGGAATCACCCTTAGAGTTAACGACAATAACCCTTGCATTCTGAATCACCATCTCGAATCTATAAGTACTATCTTCGTCAAAACTCATTACGGAATCACCCACAGAGTTATACTGACGTATAGTTCTTATACCTCGAGTCTTCACTTGCTCCATTTGAAATTTCACGACCTAACGTTATTTTGGATCGATGTGGTATTCGGGTCTCCAGACCTGGAATCCCGGTATACGGAAACCCGATCCCGGTCTCATCGAAATCCAAAACGTGTCTTTTAAGGCCAAGTTGTTTTAAAGGTTTAAAACAATTCAATTCAATTATCTATATCAACACCGATAGATAAAACACAACATCACAGATGGATAATTCACATAACATCATAAATGGATAATCAATATCATCAAACTATCATCAAAGCATTCATATCACAACAATATCACTCATCTCATATCTGAGATTACAATCAATCAATGGGATGTCAATATCAATCATCATACATAAGCAAGGATAATAAATCACACTATTGATAATTAATTTAAAATGAATTAAATCAATTACCTTATTCTTAATTAATTTAAAGTTAATTAAATTAATCATCACATCATTATTAAACCTGCTTATACTTCTATTAATTAATTATAAATCAATTAATTAATCATCATCCCGTTATTCATTTAATTAATCATCCCTGATTAATTTTCTTTAATTACATTTAAGTAATTATCTTTAGATTATTCCCACGGATTAATTACTTTGATCCAATATAGAAATGCATCTTTACATTACTTCATTTCTTAATTAACTAAAGTTAATTACATTACTCAATTAATTATTAATAAATTTCTTCATTTATTAATTATTCCAAATAAATCTATTTTAAATTCCAATAATCTCAAATTACATTCCAGTTAAGTTAATTACATCAAAGTAATTAAATCTTTAATTTGAACCAAAATATTTATCACCTTTGATTAATCCCAATCTAGTAATTAACTCCTTTAATTACTTCATTAATTGCTCAATAATTTATTATCTCTAATTAATCCTTTGATTAATTATATAAAGTAATTATACTCAAATTACTTTATTAACAAACATCATTCTATTAATTACACTCTGTAATTAAACATCAATTACTTTTCTAAGTAATCATAATTATCACATCATCAATTGATTTATTCAAATTAATCAAAATAAATTAGTTAAACCAGATAAATCAAATTACTCAATTAATTAAAATGAGTAATTAACTCCTTTAATTACCTCTCATTTATTATTTACACTTAAACAATTAAAATGTTGATTAATACATCAATTTATCCAATCAATTTATTAAAATCAATTACATTAATTTATTATAAAATAATTCAGTTAATGACCTTCATTAACATTTATTTAATCACTATTCTAAGTAATTAACTTATCAATTATTAATAAGTTTAAATTTACCATTTATAAATTAAGTTAAGTCTCGTCTGTGACTTTAATAATATATCAACCACTTCACTAAGCGATTATACTTAATTAACTATAAGTGATCATCTTTAATTTCATAAATTAATTACTCTATTAACCATCACTTAATCTTTAATTAATTAATTCCTAAATTACGTTCATTCCCACTAATTATTTCATTTAATAATTCATCCTTAATTACAAAATGTAATTAACCTTTAATTTTTAGTTTATTGATTAATTATCCTTAATTAATCTCAACATATCTAATTTAAAATAAACTTGTATTTATATTAAATACTTGCTCCTACCATTTACTTCATTAAAACCCATTTAGAAATAAATTTTGAAATATAACTTATTTAAACAAAACAATTCAACATTTAATTTTATAGATTTAAATCTTTGAAAAAAACATTTCTAAACATATTAAGTCAAATTAACAATTATTATTTAAACTAGTTTTAAAATACACAAAAACTTGTTCATGCTTAAAAATTTAAAGCTAAATTATGATATACTGTTAAAATTTTAAACCCAGGTTACTCAAACCAAACAACCCGAGTAAATCACCACAAATCCCCGTGCCTGTCCCGAGTTCCTTTCCACCCTCGTCTGCTTCGAGTCGTAGCTCCAATCGCACGAATATTCCCCGAGTCGAACTCGTCTTCTCCAAAACAAAATTCGCCTGAACCCAAACGTGCATACGAACGTGCACGGTGCACGTCTCCCCTCAGCCCTGGCCATATACGATCGTCGCGACCTTCCTCTCCGACCACACTATCATGCGCGAATACGATTACCACCCCAGATCGAACGAAACACGTTCGATTCGAAATTCGAACAACCAACTCGAACCACTGCTGAAATACGAACCACAAAACCCATCGCCACCGGCCAACCTCACGCCGATGAACCTCGCCGTCCCCACCATCGAACCCCACGACCATGAGCCACCTTCTCCCCAAAAGCGAACGCTTCCGGTCCTATAACCAAGTCACGAATGCCACGACAGTTCAACCCAACCAGCAACCAACTAAAACCCTAACTTCTTCGATTTCGAGCAAATCGATCATAGGAAAAATTCTACAACATTTTTCCCTTCATCTACAACCCACAAGCAAGCTTCAACCACAATTTCAACCCCAATCTCCATGCCGATCAACGGCAAATGCCAAAAATTCTCAAGATGAACAAACCCAAATATCACACGAATTACCAAACTAAAAATCATGATACTATCATTAAAAATCATGGCTTCCTATGTTAAATCCAATTATGAAATCAAAACCTAAATTTGAAATCATAAATTTTTGACCAAATTTAGATTTTACTGTAAATTCAAAGATTTATAACAAATTATTCCATTTAAAAACTTTTCATTTTTTTAGATGATAGCCTAATTGATTCCAGACAACTTTTATATACAATACCAAGTCATATATAGATTCTAGGGTGAGATTTTGAATTTTAATATCAACCAGAACATGAAATAAAAACAGAGCATGATAAACAGATACTTGCACATATATACCAATACCAGATACATATCACAAGGAAAGTATGCCACATAACTTGAGTTATTAAACTTTTAAAAAAAATGTTACTCACCAGGATTTTTAAAGAACAGAGTATAGTTTGTTTTAGCAACAGACTTCACCATTTTCAAGCTGGAGCCTTTCCACCCACTTGATTCCCTTTTGTATTGAACTTCTGCTTGTTGTAGAGTGTTTTATGTTATAGAATCTTTGTTTTAGGATTTTAAATGAAGCTTTGATCTCAGTTTTTACTTGGCTCGAAAGAAATGGAAAGGTGATAAGAGAAAAATAGCTTACAGGTTGATGTTATAACAAGCTACAGGGTAACATCATTTTTCTTATGCAAAACAATATCCACGTTTGTACAAATTTCAGAGATTTTTTAAAAAGATGGAAGCTGAAATCGTGAGTTTATGTACTAGAGAAGATATTTACCTTACTAGCATTTAATGCTATTTGTACTTTGATGTTTCATTTTATACTCATCTCATTTTTCTTATATTTCCCTGGCTTAACTTACAAGCTACAAACAATATTGTATTTTACTTTGCTTTTGAACCTTTTGTTGCCTAAAGTTTGCAGGCATACACATATTCGAACATCATCTATGTTTGCTCTCTTCTTAATATTTTTGACTGTGCAGATTTTTATGAAGGCTGGAAATCTTCTTTAGTGCTATGTTTTCTTGCTTACATTTTAAAGTGTAGTTGAAATATAAGTGAATGTTAGTCCCATTGTTCATTTGCCTAATTATTATTTTCTCTAGTTTGATTATGTAGTGTAAATGTTCTGTTATCCTAGTATGATGTTTTATTAGTTAGTGTATTTGTCTTATAAGATATAACTCACAAATATGATATTTATCAGAAGAAAATATCAATTCAAGTATTATAATTCAAAAATATATCAGATCAATTTAATATTTAATATAAATTATTAAATTGATATTGCTCGAAATTCCGGGTCGTCACAGAGGTTCTATCTTCTTGGTAAGTGCTAGTCTTTGGTGAGATAGCTTAGGATTTGGATGTTTTCAACATTTCATTAGTGAGTGGGGGCTTTTCCTGAGCTCGTTGGTGGAGTGCAATGGGTGGTTTCTTTGCCGGAGCTCATTGGGAAAGCATTCATGTTTGGTTGAAGGTAGAAGTGATAGTTGGTGCTATCGGTTATCGTTGATGGTATAGTACCGTTGGAGTTGGAGATAGATATAGTATCGAGGTGGAGTGTTAAATTTTGGCGACACTATATAGAGAATTGTAGAGGTTGGAAGTAGCTTCGAAACGGAGAAAACGGTTCGCAAATCGGAGTTCGAAGGTGGAAGTTATAAGGGAAAAGGTTAAGTGGGCTAAATTGGTAGGGTCAGACGTCTGAGGAAAATGGTCAAACATTTGGCGCTTCAGCAAATCTGCACCAGACCTGTTCCAGAGAATGAGGTCAGACGTCTGACCAAAAGGGTCAGATGTCTGAGTCTGTGCATAATTGATTCCAGAGCCTTTGGTCAAACATCTGACCAAATGGTCAGACGTCTGAGCTGAAGAGAAATTTTCCAGTAACTTAAGTCAGACGTCTGACCACTTTGGTCAGGCGTCTGAGGCGACTTCCGCCTGTTTTTCACGTGTGGACTTGACGTGAAGATTTGTCATATCTGCGGGGGCAATTTCGGAACATTGCCTAGGGTTTCCATTCTCCTATATAAGCTAGCTTCAGGTTCCAGATCTGGTGTGCGTGCAAGCGACTGCAAGGGATTAGCCTCCACTAATTAGGGTTTATCAAAACCTAATTTTCTTCAATTCTCCTCCACAAGTCAATTTCTAATTAGAATTTTGATCATTGTAATCAACCTCTTGTACTCTTCTCATCAATATTAATAAAGTTCTCTCTTAAAGTGGATGTACACTAACACAACATTAGTGGAACCACTATAAATCGCTATGTGATTTATTTTTATTATTGCTTTGATTTTTGAATTGCTTGTTTGGGATTGTGATTGTTTTTGGATTGGTTGAGATTGGAATTGAGTTATTGATTAGTTGTTTTTACACTTCTTACCATGATCCTGTCTTTCGCTGTGCTTGTGGGGTTTCGATTTAAGTGGTCTCCAGTTGGAATCTCGTCCCAATAAAATGTTCATTATTAAGGTGATTTGAGAAAAGAATAATGTTGACTAGATTTCTAACCAATCACGAAAGTGTATTTGGGGGATGATATTAAAAATAGATTGGTTACTAACACCTTGGTTAAAAATGAAAAATGAAGAGATACTAGTATACTGAAAGTAGAGAGACAAGAGTTTTGAGTCATTCGACCAAAGATGATCTATATTCACTATGAGAAAGGTCTTAATACTTACGCTTCTTTTACAACAGCCTAGATTATAAGATAGTGATCGCACTAAGATACTTGAAAGCTAGTGTTTCTTTAACCTTTCCCCACACTTGAAGGTATAATGTATGGGGTAATTTTAGTATAACTTAAACCAATACTAGGATGGTTAAGATTGCATTATAAATCAGGCGGAGCACGCTTGGCCATTGATCTGGTTGAACGGGCAGAGAGGAGATGGCTGAAGAAGTGAAAGAAATGTGCAATTGAGATGAGTATCCAAAAGGGAACTGTACAAAGCGCATGCCTTGCCTTTACTACACATCTAATGCATATGTAATATGGTGGCATACTACGAGAGTATGTTGTATTTTTGTCAGATGAAGGCATATATAGTTGTGCCTCTTACCGTTTACTTTTGCATGCCGATGTGGCGAGAATTGTCAAGCTGTTTGTAGAATAGCTGAAGATGTGAAGAAAACATAAAGTTGTCAAGATTCAAACTATGCATGACATGCCAAGTCGAGTGTGATGCGACAAGATTGACGGCCTAAAACCCAAAAGGGGTGTGGAAAAGTCGGGGTTAAGATGGGCTAGTTGCTAAGGCCGTGCCGAGTTGAGCCGACGAGCCACAAGCTAGGTAGTGCAAACTACGAATAAAGGAATCCGTACTTTAACGTCATTTCCTAATTTATTTTCTTTTCTGGACCCTGGATCGCATCAAAAGAGAAAAGTCGGAAGTGGAATAGAATTTAAAATATTCAAATTGGAATATCCACACAAATTTTGCTATTTTAATATAGAATAATTGAGAATCCGATAACATAAGAATTGATATTTCGATTTGAGGGAATTTTGGAGGTTTAGTGCGGTGTTTTCATGAATAAAATTCTCTAAGGCATACAACAAATCCAACTTATGCTATATAATTACCAAAATTAGAAAAACTAAGACTTTCATTGGCAGATGATTCCCAGTTCTCTTTTGGATTCGATTATGCCTACTTCTTAGCTCTTTTCAAACTTCTTCCTTTTTGAAATATACAACAATTGGATTATATATGAATTAGATTCAACATTTCAGGGATTAGAGAAGAAAAGAATTAGAGATCGAATATTAAATATCTAAAATTCTTTACCTGGAAATCCTAAGAAATTCCGAATCGTATAGAAGAAACTGATAGAGCTACGTTGTTGTTCTAAATAATTTGTGAATAAAAGTGAGGGGGCTAGTCTCTTATTTATAACGGTTAGTGTAACGACCTGCCTTTTTTGGATAGTTTAAATCGACGATAAACCACACACGTCAGACTCAAATCATATAAAGGGGCAGATTGTTATGGGGTAAATAAGGAAAAGCATGGAAAGAAAGAAACAAATACAGAATCTCGTAGCGGAATGACAAAAATATAATAAACAAATAAATAGTTCATGAAGCAGTTTA
The DNA here is from genome assembly GCA_030737815.1 of Allium fistulosum. Taxonomy (NCBI): domain Eukaryota; kingdom Viridiplantae; phylum Streptophyta; class Magnoliopsida; order Asparagales; family Amaryllidaceae; genus Allium; species Allium fistulosum. The sequence continues at coordinate 815,989,823 of CM060904.1, forward strand.
CAAATAACATTGATTAAACTTTTATAACATAAATCAGAGTTACATACAACAAGAATAAATAATAAATAAATGCAGTGGAACAACATGATGTAGTGGAATACATATAATAAGTAGTAATAGTACAAAATCTTCGTCTTCAACAGTAAATAAATATGAGTGTAACGGTGTCAGAGATTTTTACGGGGTTTGACATCTACTATCCAGTGTCAACGTGGGTGCAATAACATAAGAGATGTTCGAGATTTACATCTCCTAAGGATCCATAAAACTATCTACTATGCAGTAAAATACGCTATTATAATAGTGTCTACAGTAAGGTAAATTATTAAATAGCAATAAGGCGTTACCCATATCCCCCTTAACACATTTTTTATAATGTCGTAGTCTATACAGATACTGTAAACTCCACCCGTAGGTGGGCTATCAGGGAGCACTCCATAGGTACGACACAAAACAAACTCGTAGAAGGCACGATAGGGCATGCGACACGGCACTCGAGGCAATGCCAGGGTAGATATACCAATTGCGGATCCGGACTGGTGGTAACGCATAGTAGCTACTACCGCCCAGCTCGAAACACACTCCCAAATCAAAATCCAGGGGTGGCCGCTAAATCAATCACAAAATAATAGAATGGTATCGAAGAAATGTGTCCGATAGTTTAAAATAGATTTCAAAGTTATATCCAACATTTCAATAACTCAATTCCGATAATTCATTTATATTTGACACCTCAACTTTGAAATTCAAATTTAAATCCTTTGAACAATTCATTAAATCCATTCCAATTTCAACATTAATGCTTGGATTATCGAAAATAATTCAATATATATAAATCAATTTCTATTTCAAAATGCTAGTTAATTGAATTCAAAATTTAAAGAATAAAAAATCATTCAATTTAACCAATATGGTGTCCGTATATAATTTTCTACCCTATGGTCAAGTAATACGGATATTTATCATTTCAATCTGTTATTTAAAATTTTACAGTTGTATATCATTTCAAATCGCAATCCCGAATTAAAGAAAATCCATAAAATTGCTCGAGTCTATAATTTCAACCTATGACGATTTTTCCCTAATCTATAGATTGTTCGGTATGTATCATTTCAACCCATAGGGAACTTGCAGTGTTATAGCAATATAAAATATGACATCCAGTCATCCAATATCAACAATCAAACATCCATCACAATCATCATCCAAATCAATCAATAAACATCAATAGACAACTGATAGTCAATAACATGTATTAAATTGACAACTTAAATTCAATATTAAATTAAACGATGATTAAATGCAATAAAAGTCAAATTTAACTAGAATGACAATTTAAACATACCAAACATAAACCAATAAATTTCAAAACACAACAAAATTTTAATTTAACTAACATAAGATAATTTAGTAATTGTGAGTGGGTTAAAACACCCACCTTCGATTTCAAATCGATTTGAAATCCAAAATAGGGCTCCAAATTCAACAGCCTCAAAATTCGTCTAAACATGAGTCAAAATGTCCGAAATTTCAATACGATCACAACGAAATAAACCGCCCGTGAATTCGAGCTCGTATGCAAAAGATATGCTACTTAGAAGTTATACGATTTAAATTAGAAAAATAAATAAAATAATAAAACAGATAAAACATGTCACCTTATCCCCGTCAAACCCTAACATCGCATCTCTAGCCCGCGACCACGAATTCGAACCCGCTACAGACCTTCCTGCCGTCGCCTTCTCAATCAAAACGCCGCCGCTTCGATTACTTTCACGACCATCAAGACACACCGCCGACCTCCTCTCCCAGAGCCGCCCACTTTGATGCCCACTCGAGCCACTCCGGTTGCCTCCACCTGCATAGGGCTGCCGCCACGTTAACCGCCATTTCTAGCGAATTCAATCACATCCGAGACGAGCGACCACTACCCTAAACACCTGCTTGACTCCCTCTTCCCAATGCCGCTTCCTGATCGACAAACGATCGACGATCCACCGTTGGATCGTAAACCCTAGAAATGACGGTTGAGGTTCATCCTCGATTTCTGGACAAACGATGAACCCAATTGAAAAATGAATTGTAGATCTGACTTGCGCTCGTTGAGAGCTTCGAATTGATATATAATTTGATATGGTTTCAAGGAGTTTGATTTTGAAATTGATTTGGAGATTAAAATTTAGGGTTTTAATGCAAATTGGGTTTCTGCCATTGGAGAAAGGAGCAGACAGAAGTTGATGTACATATAGAAATAAGAAATAGAAAGACTGCTTGGGTTAGAATAGACCAATATACACTAACGAAGCCCGATAAGAAAGAATGAACATCCGAATAGATTTGAATTGACGTTAACAACCCGAAAAGCCCGTTCTGTCTCCGGAACGAAAATGGGTCATCCCATATATCAAAATAGATGTTTTTGATATTTTTAAACTCAATGGAACATGTTTCAGGTCCTAATTCCATCGTATGAAGAAGTTAGCTTAAAATCAACTTATTTCAAATTGATTTCTACGCGTTTCGAGCTCGTACGATCAAACGACAAGTCTGATCGCTACGAAACTTAAAAGCTTACAATAATTCACTGTTACGGATCCGATGAACCTGGTCTCATCGAAATCCGAGTCAGTGGCCAAAATGGATATTTTCACGTTAAATATATAAATTAATATTAAATTAATTAAATAACTTTTTCAATTCAAATTTAATAACTAACAATTTTCATCCTTTTTGATTACTTGGATATTTACAATAATTTTAAAAAATAATTACATATCAATTCAATGTCAATTATATTACTAATTATCGCGTTCAATTTCAACTGTAATAAAATCTAATTAAGTATATATTTAATTACCATAAATTGATTTAATTCGATTTAAATCTTCTTATTCAATAAATTATTACTCTATAGACATAGTTAACATTTGTTTATATCTTATTACACTAATATTCTACAATTATCATCTTTCACCATATTAGTTGCAATATTTCAATTGCATTGAATTTTGTCAATTTTATTATAATTTAAAATCCCAATAAATTAATTTATCTTAGGCTTACTCTTTTTTATTAAATCAGTTATTGTCTTGTGAATATAATTAACATTTCTATATATTTTATTACATTCACAATTTGAAGTCATTGTCTTAACTCATTTTACGTAACATTTAATTACACTTAATTGCATTTGATTTCAAATTGAATTCAACAATTAAACAAATTGGTAACAAATGACAATCGTTACCTTTACTTAATTTAATAACAATTGTAAGTTTTTTGTCAACACACAAATGTCATAACTACTACCACAACACTATTTTTATCAATTACAATTAGTTACATACTATTTCATTGATTAATCAACATTTAAATTATCAATTAATCTTTAAATCCAATTATCAATTAATACACACATTATTATAATTAATTTACAATCTATAACCCATTATAACTTTGTAATCATTTTAATTAGTTGGAATTACATTTGAAGCAGCTATAAATTACCTTAAATTAATACTATTACATTTTAACCCAATTACATTCTTATTATTTAATCACAAAATTTTACTTCTTCCAACATTAAATCACAAAACCTTATTAAATTAACCATTTTTAATTATCGAAAATTTACGGGTCGTTACACTCTCCCCACTCAAAACTTTTCATCTTCGGAAATGGAAAGAAGGAAAAAGGACGAATTAAGTAGTCAATATATCTTATTCAAAATATTAAGTTTATAAACAATTAATTTACATCATTAAATAATTTAAATAAAATATATCAATTTATAACAATTAAATGCTTTTATATTCAAGTTAACAAAAGTTTGGAAAACATCTCATAAAATTTATAAGTCCAAAATTAACGGAAAATTTCGGCAGAGTCTCCTTTGTACGGAGAGGTCTGGGAGAAATAATAATATCAATAATACAATATATACCACATATTTTCAAAATAATATATCTCAAACCATGGAAAAACAATATAATTTTTCTAGAAAACCGTAATACGAGAACGTACCTATTTGTCGGGCAAACAACGCTTATTTTATGAAACCAAAAGCAGTAGCAATTGCTTCCATAACCTGTATTCCACTTATATAATCCAAAAGAGTTAATAATTATATAAAAGTGAAATATTTAAGTTGTCTCAATTAATAACAAAGCAAATCAATATAACATAACAACAATCACTTGCAACCAAAGCATACAATCATCACATGAAATCAATGTAATCAATCATACATCCATAGCATCCAAACAAATTGTTTGTTTGGGTTTAGACACTTTTAATCATATAGGATTATAAACAACTACTAAGTATACCCTACACTCAACGATCCTAGATAAAGCTTAATAGATTATTTATACATCCTAAACAATTTAAAGCATCACTTCCCAAACATCCATAAGCTAAAACAAATAATAATTTCCAATAATATTTAAGTTTTATTCTTATTACTCTTTTTTTCAGTGATTATTTTCTTTAATCTACATTCATTATTTACAAAATTCCATTTCTCATTTACACATAAATGCTAATTTCCATTCTTCACATTCATTTACTTACACGATCACCTTTTTCAATTATTTGGAATAATCAATGAATTCATTATTTAAGTGTTGCATGCTTTTTATTTCAGTTTACTTCACATTTATTACTTACATTGATTTCCTTTTATCATTTACTGTTCATTTTTCCATTCATACAATGGAAATTTTCTTTAGTTTACATTAATTACTTACAAAATTCATTCCTCACTCTTCATACAGTGCCATTTTCTTTTCATTACCTTATATTCATTTCTTTCATAAGTTATTTATGTTTCACTTATTTGATTATCCATTACTATGAAAGTCTCTTTACAATTAAATTCACCATTAATAGATTTTTTTCACATTCATTTCTTCTGTATGTATCATTATTGAATGTTAAATCCATTTCTACATCATTTCAATGGTTTCTGAAGTTATAACCATTCAATTTTATATGGTACTCATTTTAATTATGAATGGCTTCAATATTAATTATAGTTGATAATTATTTACTTACAGTATTCACCTTTACCATTCAATCTGATTATAAATAGCTTAAATGTTAACTTAAGCTTATAATCATTTTTCTTACATTATGCACCTTTATTACGTTTAATCGGTAGCATTTCAAACTATTAACTTTAGTTTATAGCAATTTATAACATTAGAATTCTTATTTATAGAAGTAATTCCCTTGAACACTTCCATTATACTTAAGCTTTACTTGTATTATATTCTGTTACATATTCTTATTAACATTTCAACTTTTAATAATTTGGTAAGTTAAATATATGTCTTTTAGAATGTAATTGAATATTACCCAAGTTTCTCTTATATACTTAGTCAACAAAATGTTCAATAGTTACCATTTCTTATTTCCATTTCCACTTTATTTACAGTTTACTTATTTTTATTTTAGAAGTTTCCAATTATTAATATAGTCAAGATTTCATTCATTTCAATTTCTAATTTACAGAAACTTAAGAACTAAACAACCGGTTTCATTTCAATTATTTTAAAATAATATATATAATCATATCTTTTATATATATCAAATCATATCTGGAATTCAAAATTAAGATTAATTTATCAAAACAATTATGCAGTAAAATTACTACAACGGTCTTCCCACTTTGAAACTCGAAAATGAACGTCGATGATGCGTGCACTCATCACCGAAATTATTTTCCAGCGATAGAGAGGGGAGTAAAAAACTTATTTCCTTCCAAAATTCTTTTAAACATTTCTTTCAAATCATATTGGGATATTATATTTGAAAATACTTCCAAATAATACTAATATCATATTCAAAAATCCTTTGAAAGAAATTTCAAAAATCCCGGAACTTAAGTTCTAAAATTCCAATTTATATTCATTTTATTTGTAAATCTTATTTTCAACCAATATTTATAAATTTCACTACCTGACAAACAAATATATTACAACCAACTATATCATTTACAAAATTATTCTTTTATGTACAAAATATATATAGGCAAAATTATTTTATTTACCTATGTTTCAAAACAATATTGTGTAGGTCTGTCCTATTAAGTGTTTAGAAATCCCTATCGATGTCATAGCGTCTTATGAACCGACCAGAATTTATAAATACAAAACAGAACAAATTAACACAATACAAAACCCTTTACAACACTAACAAATACGCTCTCTCATATATATATATATACACTCAGCGACTCATTCTTGGGTATTACTACCCTATTTTATGTGAGTCAGACCCACAAAGCTAAGGTTATCGCTAAACCGAAGCTCTGATACCAACTGTAACGACCTGCCTTTTTTGGATGGTTTAAATCGACGATAAACCACACATGTCAGACTCAAATCATACAAAGGGGCAGATTGTTATGGGGTAAATAAGAAAAAGCAGGGAAAGAAAGAAACAAATACAGAATCTTGCAGCGGAATGATAAAAATATAATAATCAAATAAACAGTTCATGAAGCTGTTTACAAATTACATTGATTAAACTTTTATAACACAGATCATAGTTACATACAACAAGAATAAATAATAAATAAATGCAGTGGAACAACATGATGAAGTGGAATACATATAATAAGTAGTAATAGTATAAAATCTTCGTCTTCATCCTCCAGAAAGCAAACTTCGATAAACTAAAAAGCTCAGACTGACCCGAGTGAATCGAAAAGACAAAACACTCGAGCCAGAACTAAAAAGATCTTACGTAAGTTAAATCAATAGTAAACAAATATGAGTGTAACGGCGTCAGAGATGTTTACGGGGTTTGACATCTCCTATCCAGTGTCAACGTGGGTGCAATAACTTAAGAGATGTTCGGGATTTACATCTCTTAAGGATCCGTTAAACTATCTACTATGCAGTAAAATACGCTATTATAATAGTGTCTACAGTAAGGTAAAGTATTAAAATAGCGTTAAGACGTTACCCATATCCCCCTTAAAACATTTTATATAATGTCGTAGTCTATACAGATACTGTAAACTCCACCCGCAGGTGGGCTATTAGGGAGCACTCCATAGGTACGACACAAAACAAACTCATAGAAGGCGCGATAAGGCATGCGACACGACACTCGAGGCAATGCCATGGTAGATATACCAATTGCGGATCCGGACTAGTGGTAACGCATAGCAGCTACTACCGCCCATCTCGGAACATAATCCCAAATCAAAATCAAGGGGTGGCCACCAAATCAATCGCAAAGTAATAGAATGGTATCGAAGAAATGTGTCTGATAGGAGGAATGACCTCACTTGGCCCGGCGTAGCTCCTGTTTTAGCCACATCATGCTGACTCACATGAGTCAGGGTCAAGTAAATACCTCATTCAGAATCGTTCGCCAAACCATCCTACTTCATTTTTGGAATCTCCACCACGTACATAGTTGTTAAAGTGGTTTTTGATATTGGCAAAGAGTATGACAATATCCGATCCCGGTCTCTTTAACAACCAAACGCTTATTTCACACCGGATGGTTCTTTTACATTTCAAAATTCAATTCATAATTGATATCAAAAAATCATATTCTCAAAATCACTTTCGAAATCATCACATTCAAAAATCATATTTACTTTCGACAACATATTCACTATTGAAATTATCGATACGATAGGTAAATTAGATCCTCATTCCAAAATCATTATATTTAATCAAATATGTCACTTAGTAAAAAGTATTAATTCCAACTTAGGTTGTATCATCATCAAGGATTCAAACATAAATACTTCAACTTTACACAGTCTGAAATTTTAGAAAATAGTTTAGGTAGTCATAAATAGTTTTAATAGTTTTAAAAATAGTTTAAAATAGATTGAAATAGTTTAAATAGTAAAAATAGTTTAAATAGTAAAAGTAGTTTAAATAGATTTAAATTTGATTTAATTAGATTTAAAATTATTTATATAGATTTAAAATAGATTAAATGGATTTAAATTATCTTAAATAGATTTTAAATAGATTAAATAAATTTAAAATAGATTAAATAGATTTAAATTACATTAAATATATTTAAATAGATTAAATAAATTTAAATAGATTAAATAAATTTAAAATAGATTAAATAGATTCAGTTTATATTAAATAGATTTAAAATAGATTAAATAAATTTAATTAGTTTAAAATTGGTAAAATAGATTTAAATTGGATTAAATAGGTTATAATAGATTAATATAAAATAAAATAGTTTTAAATGATTAAAATAGTTAATTTAATTAAAATAGTTTAAATTAGTTTAAAATAGATTTCAAAGTTATATCCAACATTTTAATAACTCAATTCCGATAATTCATTTATATTTGACACCTCAACTTTGAAATTCAAATTTAAATCCTTTGAACAATTCATTAAATCCATTCCAATTTAAACATTAACGCTTGGATTATCGAAAATAATTCAATATATATAAATCAATTTCTATTTCAAAATGCCAGTTAATTGAATTCAAAATTTAAAGAATTAAAAATCATTCAATTTAACCAATCCGGTGTCCGTATATAATTTTCTACCCTATGGTCAAGTAATACGGATATTTATCATTTCAATCTGCAATTTAAAATTTTACGGTTGTATATCATTTCAAACCGCAATCCCGAATTAAATAAAATCCATAAAATCGCTCGAGTCTATAATTTCAACCCATGACGATTTTTCCCTGATTTATAGATCGTTCGGGTATGTATCATTTCAACCCATAGGGAACTTGCAGTGTTATAACAATATAAAATACGACATCCAGTCATCCAATATCAACAATCAAATATCCATCACAATCATCATCCAAATCAATCAATAAACATCAATAGACAACTGATAATCAATAACACGTATTAAATTGACAACTTAAATTCAATATTAAATTAAACGATGATTAAATGCAATAAAAGTCAAATTTAACTAGAATGGCAATTTAAACATACCAAACATCAACCAATAAATTTCAAAACACAACAAAATTTTAATTTAACTAACATAAGATAATTTAGTAATTGTGAGTGGGCTAAAACACCCACCTTCGATTTCAAATCGATTTGAATCCAAAATAGGGCTCCAAATTCAACAGTCTCATAATTCGTCCAAACATGTGTAAAAATGTTCAAAATTTCAATACGATCCCAACGAAACAAATCGCGCGTGAATTCGAGCTCGTATGCAAAAGATACGCTACTTAGAAGTTATACGATTTAAATTAGAAAAATAATTAAAAAAATAAAACAGATAAAACACGTCACCTTATCCACGTCAAACCCTAACATCGCATCTCCAGCCCATGACCACGAATTCGAACCCACTATAGACCTTCCAGCCGCCGCCTTCTCAATCAAAACGCCGCCGCTTCGCTTACTTTCACGACCATCAGGACACACCGCCGACCTCCTCTCCCAAAGCCTCCCACTTTGATGCCCACTCGAGCCACTTCGGTTGCTTCCGCCTGCATGGGGCCACTGCCACGTTAAACGCCATTTCTAGCGAATTCAATCACATCCGAGATGGGCGTCCACTACCCTAAACACCTGCTCGACTCCCTCTTCCCAACGCCGCTTCCTGATCGACAAACGGTCGACGATCCACCGTTGGATCGTAAACCCTAGAATGACGGTCGAGTTTCATCCTCGATTTCTGGACAAACGATGAACCCAATTGAAAAAATAATTGCAGATCTGACTTGCGCTCGTTGAGAGCTTCGAATTGATATATAATTTGATATGGTTTGGAGGAGTTTGATTTTGAAATTGATTTGGAGATTGAAATTTAGGGTTTTAATGAAAATTAGGTTTCTGCCATTGGAGAAAGGAGCAGACAGAAGTTGATGTACGTATACAAATAAGAAATAGAAATACTACTAGGGTTAGAAAAGAATAATATATACTAACGAAGCCCGATAAGAAAGAATGAACATCCGAATAGATTTGAATTGATGATAACGACCCAAAAAGCCTGTTCTGTCTCCGGAACGAAAATAGGATATCCCATATATCAAAATAGATGTTTTTGATATTTTTAAACTCAATGGAATAGGTTTCATGTCTTAATTCCATTGTATGAAGAAGTTAGCTTAAAATCAGCTTATTTCAAATTGATTTCAATTGAATTGAATTAAATTGATTTCTACGCGTTTCGAGCTCGTACGATCAAACGACAAGTCCGATTGCTACGAAACTTGAAACCTTACAATAATTCACTGTTACGGATCCGATGAAACTGGTTTCATTGAAATTCGAGTCATTGACCAAAATGGATATTTTCATTTTAAATAAATAAATTAATATTAAATTAATTAAATCACCTTTCAATTCAAATTTAATAACGAACAATTTTCATCCTTTTTGATTACTTGGATATTTACAATAATTTAAAACAAATTTACATATCAATTCAATGTCAATTATTTTACTAATTACCGCGTTCAATTTCAACTGTAATAAAATCCAACTAAGTGTATATTTAATTGCCATAAATTGATTTAATTCGATTTAAATCTTTTTATTCAATAAATTATTACTCTATAGACATAGTTAACATTTGTTTATATTTTATTATACTAATATTCCACTAATATTATACAATTATCATATTTTACAATATTAGTTGCAATATTTCAATTGCATTGAATTTTGTCAATTTTATTATAATTTAAAATCCCAATAAATTAATTTATCTTAGGCTTGCTCTTTTTATTAAATCAATTGTTGTCTTGTGAATATAATTAACATTTCTATACATTTTATTACATTCAAAATTTGCAGTTATTGTTTTAACTCATTTTACGTAACATTTAATTGCATTTGATTTCAAATTGAATTCAACAATTAAACAAATTGGTAACAAAGGACAATCGTTACCTTTACTTAATTTAATAACAATTGTAAGTTTGTTATCAACACACAAATGTCATAACTACTACCACAACATTATATTTATCAATTACAATTAGTTATATACTATTTCATTGATTAATCAACATTTAAATTATCAATTATTCTTTAAATCCAATTATCAATTAATACACACATTATTATAATTAATTTACTATCTATAACCCATTATAACTTTGTAATCATTTTAATTAGTTGGAATTACATTTAAAGCAGCTATAAATTACCTTAAATTAATACTATTACATTTAAACCCAATTACATTCTTATTATTTAATCATGAAATTTTACTTCTTCAAACATTAAATCACAAAACCTTATTAAATTAACCATTTTTAATCATCGAAAATTTACGTGTCGTTACATTTAGAATGTACCAGAACCGTCAGATTTAAATCGATTTTAAAATAATAAAATCCGGGTTATTCGCAGCTCACAAAAATCTAGCCCTACACTATTCACTTGTCGAACGTCCTTCCTCAAGCGATCGACCGCTAGCGGTTGACCGGCCCAAGGAAGGTGGTTAACTGGTCCTAGCTTTTTTGGAACGTATTAACTGTTGTCGTTTTAATTTTATTTAATTCCTTATTTATTTTAACGTTACCATTTATTTTAACGTTTCCTTAAATCCCCAATTTCTAATGAACGTTAACATATTTATTAATTTTTTAAATTTCAGATGTTATCATTAATTTATAATTTTAATTTGAATTCCATTCGAATTATTTTAAATTCGAAACGTTGATAATTTTTCCGTTTGTGCTTCGATTACAAAATTTTATATATGATAATTGATTAGAAAATTGTCACGAACGCAACTATGCAACTTCTGTAACAAATTTAGATTTTTACAAAATTTCCATTTTTAGCCTTATTATTAATTAATTAATTTTTTATTAATTTTAATTAATTTTTTATTAATTTTTACGGGATGTTAGTTACGATGTGTCTCTACACACCTTAAAACATCCTTTTCTTTTCCTCACTCATCTGCATCTATGGAACTATTTTGTTAAAGTTTTTATATAGTTTGATGACTTTAGGAGGAGATGCTCCTTTGTGTATTTGTAGTCGTCATGGAATAAAGTAAATGATATTTGCAAAGTGGTTGTAAGAGAATTCTTTCTATAAATCGTTCTAAATTTTGTTTGATTTTCGTTATCTACATTACTATTCCTACTTTTTTCTTTCTACGGAAAAGTTAGCTCACATTCAAATATTTATTTTTCATTTTTTGTAATAGTGGTACTTTATTCAATCAGAGCACTTTTTTAATGTCCCGGAAGTTCAAATTCATAATTTCTAAAATTTTAGTCTAGAGCATCATAACACTTGTCATTTCAGATGATGGCCTTTGACTTTTCAATTGAATTTTGAGTTGGAGCTAAATTTCACCCTAACATAAGTGAACAATTACTAAATCGAATGGGAGCAAGTTTTGGAAAAAGAAATGCTTTTTTTATTCAAGTGGTCATTAAACCTTTTATTTTGATGTGGATCCAAGTTTAACATACACACGAATGGGCACACCAAGTTAAAATACAGTGTTGAATCATTATTTATGTTTGGAACAACTGGAACATGTTTTTGTTAAAATTTTGAGTTGTGTTTTTGGTTTTTAATGCGTATTTTAAGTGTGGGAGAGAAGGAGAATGTAAAATTTTTAGTTATTATAACAAAAGGAGAAAGAAAGAAAAATCTAGCTTTTTGATATTTTCAAAAAGGTTGAAAAAAAATCTAGTCTAATTGATGTGTTCGAACTATTTTTCAAATTTGCGGTTTTACATCTCTTTCTTTCTCTCGTACTTTGTAAAATATATTTTGAAAGCCCAAAATACAAACTCTAAACATCAAACAAGATGGATTCTTAATTTTTTTGAACTTCAAAGCATGTGGATATCACTTGAACGGTAAACTTGTACAAAAAAAATATGTACACAATAGTTACGCCATGGTTTGATATCTACTCACAAAATGTTCAATTAATGTTTAAAGTATAAATTCCTAGCTTCTTGGGTTTTAGTTACATATATCTTGACTTTTTTTTAACTATCATCTCACCAAGGAAGGAATAGTTTAGAGTTTGATGAGACGGAATAGAACATGAAAAAATATTCCTAACCATGCATTTTGGAATCCGTTGAAACTAATGAAAGCCACATAATTGGACCCTTACCAAAGAGCACACAACACAATACATATATGTGCATTTATCCAATCAAACACATTAATTTACATGATATGTTGGAATATCCAACCATATACATTTATTAGTGTAGTTCTAAAAGTATGGTTTTTTATATTTACTTATATCACATATGGTATTAAAAAGTGTAAAACATGGTGCCCTTAGAACCACCAATCACCTATGATGTTAAAGAAGCATATAAACTATTTAATATCATATAATGATAATAGAAAATTTAAAAGATGATTCTATTGCGTTACATTTATCAAACGATCAAATTTAAAAGATGATTCTATTGCGTTACATTTATCAAACCGATCGTTAGAGATTAGAGAGGTTTGTCAACTGGCACTTGCCTACAAACAAATAACACTGCACTTTCATCTCGCATGCTCCGCGAATATCTCCTCTCCTATGATCAACGTTTTATCTCAGGTTTTGTAAATATCTTCTACTATATCCAGGGACGTAACCAGGAATTTATTTCACGGCGGGCGAATAATGGAAGAAAATTAAATAATAAAAAAACTGAACTATTTTAACATAATTAATTCCATCGCATTCATGATAATCAAAATAATTAAGTTTGATTGATTCCACTAACATAGAGAATTTCCATAAAAATCCTTAAACAAAAAAACATAAATTACTAAATATCCTACTTAAGTCATGCTCTACGAACTTCATGAAAATCAAATTTTCATCTACAATCGTCTCAACATAATTTTTTTTAGCAATTTCACTTTCAATGTATATTATCATGTGATTTCCAAGCAGATTGTCACCCATCTTATTGCGCAATGGTGTTTTGATTAACTTCATATGTAACGATCTGATTTTTCGACGCTCGAAAGTCGACATTAATACGTCCACTATATCAAATGCCGCGAAATCGAATGCCGGAAAACCGAACCATTAGGGTTAAAAGAAGAGGTAGAAGGAAAGATAGAAGAAAAAGAAAGAAGAACAACTACAGAAAACACAGAATCAGAGACAATATCAGAATCTCACATTTCGCAGCAGAACAAAATATAATAGATAATCACTTGTCTTTTTAAACAAAGAACTATATCAGTTTATACATACATCAATCAGAGTAAATATACAATTCAATACAACAATGGACAGTTATATAAACCTGTCCTCATACCGAATACATAGCGGAAATAAATAACAAGTACAGTAGTACGCTTCGCCATCCAGCTTATCCCCAAAGCTCCAGAATATCCTGATAAAAATAACTCTAGGCTGCCCATTACAATTTTAGTTTATAAAAATAAATGTTCAGAGTTCCCATTTAAAATTCAAAACAAAGGAAAAGAAAAGCTGCTCACCTCAATCTCACGTCACCAGCGATTCCACGCCCAGTCGCGACATCGCTCCTTCCCTCAGCCGCTTCACTTTCGATCCTGACTTGCTCGCGATGTCCAGAACCCAACTCTCGATCGCGATCGCTTTCCTACAATCGAACTCGAGTTCGAAACCTTATCCACCTGTGCGTCCACGCGAGCAACTCGCTCGAGAGTACTGGCTTCCTCGATTCGCCAGCCCCCATTCGAACGTGCGCTGCCTCTTCCAGATCGCCGCCGCCGCGTTTGCTTCTCGTCGATGCTTGCGAAGCCCTAGCGTGTGCGAGAAGGCATCGCGATTCTCCTTCTATTTTGAATCGAACACGAACGCGAGACTCGGTTCGATTTCGTTTTGATTTTGAAAAATGAAGAAAGAGGAAGGCTTGCTATTGAATTTTGAGAAGAAGGCTGTTGAATTGAACGGGAACGAAATTTGATTTATTTTATTTGAGGAGAAAGGGCTTCGGCCATTGTTTTGATTTAGAACGAGATAGTTTTTCTTTTGTTATCTGGCTTCAGAACGAAGATAGTTGCGTAATATCAGATGGGGAGAGGACACGTGTTGAATTGGAAGGACGCGTGTCTTCATTTTTGCCACGTGTTTGAAGATAGAAGCAACGTGTTCAAGTTACGTAACTAAAATTCAAATTGCCTTGGTTTCACAATTAAAAATTTCGATCTAAATTCCAACGCGTTTATATATCGTATGCTCACACAACAACTCCAAATATTACGAAAATTGAAATCCGATAATAATACAATATTACGGATCCAATGGAACTGGTTTCGTCAAATTCCGAGACTGTGCCCCGGACCGCTATTTTTAAATTCAATTTAAACAATATAAATTCAAAACTGAACAGAACAGTTCCAAATTCAATTCTGAAAGTTCCAGTACCTTCAGAATTATAAATATAAATTTTCTAAGCCTTCAGATTATTTTTAATCAGCTTAAAACTGAAAATTCAACATTTTTCTCAGTTTCAATAATTAAATTCAATAATTTAATCGCCAAATTCCATTCTGATATTTGAATTTCAAATTAAATTATCATTCGAATATTTAAACTCAATTAAATATTCATATTTCAAATATCCAAAATTCAGGGTCGTTACAATCTTCCCTCCGTAAAAGAATTTCATCCCGAAATTACAAGTTAGGAAAAATACTCCAATTCCCATTAACTATTTTCTTAATTTCAAATAGTTTTAACAAATTTTCAAACCCAAATCTTTTTACTAAAGATTTGTTCACTTCAACTAACTTTCCAAACATTTTTATAGTTTTCAAACTACTTTGTTTTACTTCACAATTCAAATTCAAATTTTGAATTATCCAAAATTTCTCAAAAATTTTCTAACTCTCTAAATTTTCAAAAAATTTCACCAGCGTCTCCTTTGCGCGGCTAGCTCGGTACGACTACAAAACGTCCCTACGGACCCTCAGATCTCAAAAGAAAACAAAAAGCCAAGCGGCTAGACAAGAAATCATCAAATCTCATATCGAAATTCAAATACTTACCTTTTGTCGAGCCATTCAAAATTATCTTTGAATTCAAATCCAATTTCCTTTATACACCTGTATATCCTATTTAACTATATCCAACTTCAGATCTCAAAAATCATTTCACACATTTTCTTAAGTCGAGCATTTATTCGATATTTACTTAAGCTATTTCACTTCAAAACTCAAGTTCATTTCCTTGTAAACAATTTCCAATTTCAATTCTTGATTTGATTTTCATTTATCAAATCTATTTCATTCACTAATTTAATTCAATTAGTATATTCACTTATTCATTTTGAATTTCAACTTTCATATTCAATTCATCGTGAATTTATTTTATCTTTATCAAGGAAATTCAATTTATTTCTACTACTTGAATTTATATACAAATTCAAATTTTATCTTCAATTTTAGCTTACAACAAAGCTTTAATTTAACCAATTCAACTTCCAATTCATTATTGTGTGAATTAATAAATTATCAAGTTTATTTACTTGAATTCAATGCACTTTATCTTATTTATTTTCCAAGTTTGGATTTTTTTTTCAACTTTATTCAGATCAAATTTCATCCCATTTTTCAATTTTCAATTCCAATTCATTCATTTACAAATGTAACTTCATTTGTTTATTCACAAATTCATTCATTTTCACTTTGAATCTCATTCCAATCAGATTTCAAATATTTTATAAGTTATCAACTTATTTACATTCCATTAATGAATTTATTTTCAAATATTCTCTCCGGAATTCTATTACAGTTTATATTTACAAATTCCATTTGTATATGAATTTATTTCCTCATCTTTTCAATTCATATTTATAAATTTCATTTGTTAAATGAATTTATCTTCAAATCTTTGGTTATTATTTTAATTTCTTATTCATTTTTCATATAACAATGATAATATTTCAATGTTATTACCTCCTAACAACCAAGCATCCATATACTATAATAATTCATAGAAAATCATTTCTTTTCTAAACAAAAAATAGTTTTGGGCAAAATTATTTCATTTACCCTATTTTAAAAGAATACTGTGTCAGTTTATCTTGTTTAAGAGTTTAGAAACCCCTATCGATTACAGTTAGCTAGACTGTACTGACCAGAATCTATAAACAATCAACCGATAAGTCAACACAATACAAAACAAAATTTTATATTCACTAACAAATATGCACTCATATCTATTATTACACTCAACTCATTCTAGAGTACTACTGACTCTATCTCTAATGAGTAACACCCAACAGAGCAGGGTTGTCGCTTAACCGAATGCTCTGATACCACTTGTAACGATCTGATTTTTCGACGCTCGAAAGTCGACATTAATACGTCCACTATATCAAATGCCGCGAAATCGAATGCCGGAAAACCGAACCATTAGGGTTAAAAGAAGAGGTAGAAGGAAAGATAGAAGAAAAAGAAAGAAGAACAACTACAGAAAACACAGAATTAGAGACAATATCAGAATCTCACATTTCGCAGCAGAACAAAATATAATAGATAATCACTTGTCTTTTTAAACAAAGAACTATATCAGTTTATACATACATCAATCAGAGTCAATATACAACTCAATAAAACAATGGACAGTTATATAAACCTGTCCTCATACCGAATACACAGCGGAAATAAATAACAAGTACGGTAGTACGCTTCGCCATCCAGCTTATCCCCAAAGCTCCAGAATATCCTGATAAAAATAACTCTAGGCTGCCCATTACAATTTTAGTTTATAAAAATAAATGTTCAGAGTTCCCATTTAAAATTCAAAACAAAGGAAAAGAAAAGCTGCTCACCTCAATCTCACGTCACCAGCGATTCCACGCCCAGTCGCGACACCTCTCCTTCCCTCAGCCGCTTCACTTTCGATCCTGACTTGCTCGCGATGTCCAGAACTCAACTCTCGATCGCGATCGCTTGCCTGCAATCGAACTCGAGTTCGAAACCTTATCCACCTGTGCGTCCACGCGAGCAACTCGCTCGAGAGTACTGGCTTCCTCGATTCGCCAGCCCCCACTCGAACGCGCGCTGCCTCTTCCAGATCGCCGCCGCCGCGTTTGCTTCTCGTCGATGCTTGCGAAGCCCTAGCGTGCGCGAGAACGCATCGCGATTCTCCTTCTATTTTGAATCGAACACGAACGCGAGACTCGGTTCGATTTCGTTTTGATTTTGAAAAATGAAGAAAGAGGAAGGCTTGCTATTGAATTTTGAGAAGAAGGCTGTTGAATTGAACGGGAACGAAATTTGATTTCTTTTATTTGAGGAGAAAGGGCTTCGGCCATTGTTTTGATTTAGAACGAGATAGTTTTTCTTTTGTTATCTGGCTTCAGAACGAAGATAGTTGCGTAATATCAGATGGGGAGAGGACACGTGTTGAATTGGAAGGACGCGTGTCTTCATTTTCTCCACGTGTTTGAAGATAGAAGCAACGTGTTCAAGTTACGTAACTAAAATTCAAATTGCCTTGGTTTCACAATTAAAAATTTCGATCTAAATTCCAACGCGTTTATATATCGTATGCTCACACAACAACTCCAAATATTATGAAAATTGAAATCCGATAATAATACAATATTACGGATCCAATGGAACTGGTTTCGTCAAATTCCGAAACTGTGCCCCGGACCGCTATTTTTAAATTCAATTTAAACAATATAAATTCAAAACTGAACAGAACAGTTCCAAATTCAATTCTGAAAGTTCCAGTACCTTCAGAATTATAAATATAAATTTTCTAAGCCTTCAGATTATTTTTAATCAGCTTAAAACTGAAAATTCAACATTTTTCTCAGTTTCAATAATTAAATTCAATAATTTAATCGCCAAATTCCATTCTGATATTTGAATTTCAAATTAAATTATCATTCGAATATTTAAACTCAATTAAATATTCATATTTCAAATATCCAAAATTCAGGGTCGTTACATCATAGCTGAAAATGCTCATTCGGTAGTTGCAGTCGATACTGGAAGAGTTAAAACAAGGCAAATCAATCTATGAACTAGGGGATATCTTTCAGCCTTTTTTGTTTTAACTAACTCCATATTTAACTCCGACAGTGTGGCAATATTACAAAAGTGAGGATCATGGCATACATCCTGCTCATAATGTTGCAACTGGTGTCTCAATTGAAAATCAATATCCAACTCACTAAAATCTCCAGAGTACTAGTTTTTTGCTAGCAAACATACATCTTCAACTATTAATGCTTCAAAGTTATCTTTTGGCTCTAAAACTGAACTCAGACTTAAAAGTCCAATTGCTGTGTCCGAGAATCTTGTTTTTAACTCCATTATTTGTGTGTCAATAGTTTCGTTTAATATATCATAACGGTAGTGATGTTCTACGGTTATTTCATCGCGTTGTTGACAAGATCGTCTAGTACCTTCCAAATAACGAGAATTCTTATCAGGTACTATAACTAAATTGCTAACACAGAAGGATGTCACACTATTCAAAAGTGTTTGCCATTTATCATCATTTTTCAAATTAGAAAGAAGAGTCTTTGTGATTGAGAGTGAATGAATCACGTTCAAGATATCTTGAGATTTTTTTTGAAATGCTTGACAAAGGATTTCGGTAATTCCCATTACTTCAACCATCAGGTGCAATATGAAGACAAACTGAAAAGTATTCATTGCATGTAAAGCACCACTCGCTTCAGCACGCATTTTCCTATTCAAACCTTCTTTTTTTATGATTTCGAGGACCTCATGAACAGGTTTATACAAGCTAAGCAAGTTGCATGCCGAAGAATAGTGTGAGCTCCAATGAGTAGAACCTGGACGTTGTAAAGTGGTTTTTTGATTTTCCCCCATACCTGTTTGTAACGTTCCACTCAACATCATGTCTTCAACTTCTTTTCTTATAGCAGCCTTTAGTTGTTGATTTCTTTTGGCAGATGAACTTACTAAGTTCACAATACAATTAAGCATTTGAAAGAATAGTTCTATGTCAGATAATTCACCAGAAGCCCCAACTAGTGCAAGTTGTAATCGATGAGCAAAGCAATGCACATAATATGCATATGGACATTCCTCTAAAAATAGTGCTTGTAATCCACCCCAAGCACCTCTCATGTTACTCGCACCGTCATAACCTTGACCTCGCATGTTTTGAACAAGCAAACCATTTCGATTAAGCACATTGGAGCAAGCATTTTTTAGAGTTTGTGCGGTGGTGTCTTCAACTCCAACAACATCAAAGAACCGTTCAAGTATGCAACCTTCATCATCAACAAATCTAATAACTATTGCCATTTGCTCGTTATTTGACTCATCTCGTGATTCATTTACAAGAATGAAAAATTTGGATTCACTAATTTCTTCGCAAATTTTTTTCTCACTAAATCTCCAATAATTTCCATAATATCTTTTTGAATTTTTGGTGAAACATAAGAAGCATTTCCAGGAGCATTTTCTAATACCACTTCTACAACTTCAGATGAAAGTGAAGCGGAATACTTCATTAGTTCAAGAAAATTTCCACGGTTAAATGAATGAACCGATTCATCATTCCCTCTAGGAGCACAACCTTGACATGCTAACCATAATATAGCTTTCACTGAAGTGATGATTCGCAATCGCTTCTTTTTTATTTCAATTTCACTGTAAAATCAATTGCTTTTCAATACTTTGTGAAGGATTGCTAAAGCAATCTAATAACGTGACATTGTTTGAATGTAGTGAATTTGGACATCCTTCATGTTTTTTGAGACAACAATCTTTTCCACCAATTCTTTTCCAACTATTAAATCCACTAGAAATCCATGTATCTTGCTTATGCTGCTGAGAGATATTTTTGTCAAAAAGAAAACAAGGAAAGCAATAAGCTTTTTGAGTTGTTTCGGAATATTCTAGCCATTTATGATCTTTAAACCATTCAAATCGCATACGTCGTTCGTCTTCATTTCATTTGAATTTTTCTTTCAAATCAAGTTGACACAGACCCATTCCGATATATCGACGACGAATTGCATCTTGATCTTTATGATGGTACATCCATATAGCTTGACGTAATCCTGGATCATGTTTCACAGTATCTTCGGTCTTTTGAATTTTAGTGGAATGATGCACTTCATTTGTTGGATCTTGGTTATTTAAATCCAAATTCAAAGAAGGATTCGAAGATGATGTTCCACCAACATCGGATTTTTTTGTGTAGAAAGAAAACAAAGTTTTTGTTGGCCTTTTGGACATTTTCTAAATTTTGATGCGACAGAGCCTAGGTATATCAAAAGAGGATTGGATAAATAAATTCACACTAAAATTTATTCATTAAAAATAAATTCATTCACTAAAAAAAGCATAGATGGTTGCATCATGAGCTAGTTATGAAGAATAAGTTTGATAAAGGAGATGATATGCGCACATCATGAGCTGGTTATGCGAACATGAATTGATAATTAGGGAGGATAAACTTAAAAGTTAAAGTGTAATGTGATAAAGGATTCAAACTGATACTTTTCTTTCACTATAGCTACCTGATATTATGACTTGAAGCAGGTAAAATGTTTGTGAACCCTTTTTAGCAAGTGAGCCGGCACAGAATTCGCCTTACTCAGAAATTGCTTCTTTCGTCTCCTAGAATTCGCCTTACTCAGAAATTTTCCAACACCCGCTTTTAATATTTTAGCAAGCGAGCCTGCACAAAGTTCGACATCTAATTCATTTCTCAAAAGATTAAACAAATAAATAAACTCGGTATTTGTTTAAAACTAATAACCTGAAATAAAGCAATTAATTACCTTCTTCCTCACGTCTGCACTGCAGCACTGCCTAACAGAGTTTATGTTTACATCTAAAATTCAAATCTAAAATTTTGAATCTAAAATTGGGAACATCAATCACAAATCAAAGTACAAACTAAACTAGGTTTTCTGGAGACTGAAGAAAGAGGATTGAGACTAGAGAAGGAGGACCGGAGGCTGAAACTGAAGTCGGAGTTGTTGGCTGCCACTGGCGAAGGCTAGAAGGGGGAGCGGTTGCAAGCAAAGGGGATGGAAGAAGAATCCCCAAACTTTAAATAGATCGTTCCTGACTATATCCTACTCTTATTTTGTCGTCTTTAATTTTTATCAAACCTATTCAAACTCCAATTTCGCGAAACCCTAAATCCTCTTTGTCCTCCTACAAGAGCATTGGTGGAAAACCTAAATCCCTGTCTCCTCCTTTTTCAGCTTCTCTGGCGATGACGATCCCTTCATTGGCCTCAATGCCTCCTACAGACCTGCTTTCAGAGCCAGTTCCCTTTTGAAATCTACGCCTCCTACAACCTAAGTCGTAAAATTACAAGGCTTCTATTGCTGCTTTCGCTGTAAAAGCTCTGATAATTGAGTGTGAAATTCATAGCAATTATGTTAACTGCAAAAATTTGACCAGTCACTACAATATGCTAAGTGCGAAATTTGTACCCAATTATATTGTTCTAAATATATTTTCTTGTTCACTTCTTTTAGGTTTCTGAGTTTTCAATGTTCTCTTATACTATAAAGCATACATTACTGATAAAGACATCTTAATTTCTTAAACCTTGTCCATGGTTGATTATTTCCAGTTATATATGGATGGTATTCCAAATTACTCTTCTTGCACATTTGGAAAAGTCTCATAACCCAAAATGTACTGCACCTTTTATGTCCAATTTTTTGTTGACCTAAATACTTTTTCACCCAATTTTAAGTTTCTTGATTTTCTTAGTGCAATATCTATTCATAAGGAAGAATGGATATAGCGTGCTTTATTACAATTTTCCCATGGTTTAATTTTCATTTGTATATAATTCACCTTCTCTATCCCACCATCCCTGGTTTTAAGTTAATTTCTTTTTTTTCCATGTTTTCTCAGGATTTAGCTATAGATTACCAAAAATGTTAACAATTTCGTAGGACCATTTTCATCTTGTTGGGTGCAACTTTTCCCTTCAACTGTCGTCGATATCTTTATTTCTGTATACTTGTCCCTGGTTAGCTATTCTTGAATTCTATATGGATGTATTCCAATTATTTTTCTTCTTGTATGTAAAGAAAGGTCTGAAAACCCAAAATCTATTAAACCTTTTTTGCCCTTTTTTTCCTGTCCCAAACAGTTCTTACCCAAATTTAAGTTGCATGATTGTCTTGATGCAGGGTCTATTCATAAGGTGGTATGGATATAGCAGCGTAATTTAAGGCACCACTCATCTGAATTTTAATAAGCATGCGACAAATATTATGAACTTTGTGCTACAATGATGCTTAAAATTTTCATTTTTGATATGGTTTGTAAGACTTGCATCTAATAAATTATGCAGGTTTCTTTTAATGGCTACTTTTGTCATCACACACTTATACGCTGGGACCCTTTGCAGATAAATAGCTTATACTAGATGGACAGAGATACACATGTAATATGTCCAAATAGAGGCTGCTTTGTTATTTAATTTATATAACATGTGAAATATTAATTATTTCCCTTCGTCGTAAGTGAAAAAAACCACTCTAGAAGCACAATTCATGACCTTAGAATGATCTTTGTTATATAATGCATATGTGTGTGGGTAAAAGATGCAAAGGAAGAGAAGATGCTAAGAAGGAACCCATTAAACAATAAATATGGAACTGTGAAACGCATATTGAATTTGTATCTTTATTGAGTTGTTGCTTGCTGTTTTTTTATGACAATAATTTTCAATGATAAAATGCTCAGGATGCCTTTTTTACAATTTTCTGTAGACACCCTTTTAATAATTTTCCACACCATCAGGTTGATAATTTTATTTGTTTGTGATTGGAGAATAAGAAAATGTTGCTCTTTCGATATTTTCAGTGATCGTAGCAAAGTACTTGAGCTAGGTATCATTTATCCCAGATTTAAAATATGTTAATGCAATTTATAAATGGTTGATCAACCGATCTCGTTATAATTCATTTTTCATAAACTCTTGCGATATTTTATTTCTATGCCTTTTTGTAGCTTTAAATATTTATAATTCATATATAGGTAGGATCCTATTTGTAGTTTTAAATGTTTTTCATTAGTATAGTTTTTTATAATGGTACTACTCATGTTTATTTAAACAATAAGCTTTTTGATTCAAATCACTAATACCAAGTGAAAAAGCTAAAACTATATTGGAAAAAGGTATTGGGACCTTTATCTTTTCGTTTGACTTAATTTACAGTGATCACCTATGGGTGTGTGGATAGGAGTATGGATGTTGAGGGAATCAGAAACCAAACTTCCTCTTTTGTGTCTCCAAAACTCATCAAGTTCAAGGAACAAATCTTTAAGCATTATTATGATTTATGAAAAAAAGAAACACTGAGTTAACACTTGTTTTTAGGGACATCACAATGTGCTTGAAACAAGAGGTTTGTTCTTATCAGTGCAAACTACTAGCAATGTAAGATCAATTTTGTCTTTTCTTTATAATGAAACTTGTAAGATTCAAGAATAATTATGCATTGAAACGCGGATATGTTTAGCATAGACTTACATTTATTGATAGAGAAAATTTTAAATTATTGATGAAGCATGCATAACACATAGACTTATATGGCGATCTTGAAGCAGTTCATGAATTAGATATAAACTACAACAATCATGACAATGCACTGGCTAGTATCAAGACAAGCAGTGCAAATCTGTTTCAACAAAGTAGCATTGACGTTACATAACCTGAGCTGATGTAAGTATTACATGCATCAACTGAAGATCCCGATCAAGTGAAACTGGGAAGTGGTAATGATTTGAAAACTGGTAGCTATGCTGGTATTGTCAAGGAACATCACAGGCACTTTCGAAGAGAAAGCACAGTGAGTGGTCACTAGTCGTGCACAACTGACTACTTTTTTTTAAACGAACTTAAGTTCAACTACATTGTCAATATTTACATTGCTTTTTGTAAGCAATTAGACTGAAGTCATATTTCGAAATGATGATCATTTGGATAATCTTAAAATGTTCAAAAATAATATTTTAAATTGATGATTAAATTATCGAATAGCTAATGTTAGCTTTAACATTTTAATATGGCTTCATTTTTTGTGATATGAATTTTTAAATGGTACGAGGACATACAACAAAATTTGTTTTCATTCAAATTGTATAAATTTAACATATATTGAGGTTGTATTGAAAGAGGTTGTAGTCTAAGGGGATGTAGGGCAAGGGGTGTAACCAAACTTTGTAAATATATAATGTGATGTAAATTCATGTTTGTTTAAGTGAAATAAAATCCTCCTTATGCAAGTTTTTGTTTTAATGGCAATTTCTGCACAAATGAGCTTGAACTCCTTAGACGTGAATCAAAGAAGAAATAGTGAAGCGGTCTAGGTATGATTTTTACTCATATATCTTCCTTGTTTATGCTTATATTTATAAGTTAAAAATATATTTTATGTAAGTCTATTCAAAAGACGTAAACTCGTTTGAAGGAACCAAGTACCTGTCTTAGGCGTTTGTCATGAGGACGTTAGCCGTTTAGGGGAAGAAGTTCTTAGAGTGAAAAGGTGAGAATTAATTACATAAAAGTATTTTAATAACTTTTAAATAAAAAGCATTAGACTGAGTTGGAAAATGAGTAAATATCATAATAGCGCCTGCTTTACTAAAGTATTCTAAAGATTCATGCTCTCTTCTCACATCAAACTTCCTAAAAATTGTTAAAAATTACAAACATTTTAATGGAATATTTACAAAATCATTTAGAAGAAAAATTTCTCACAAAACTACTTTTTGTTCTAAAAAAATACAGACTTACGCCAGAAAGACCAATATACCATTGCAAACATATTTAAAAACAAATATGTAATAGAACTTATAAACATAAGAGACTCTACAATAAATTTATACAATATAATAAATGAAATAGATATATTTCATTTCTTACGCGAACAAAAAATAAAAACATAACCTTAGCCAAAGATTTCTAAAACAATTCCATAAAGAATAGATGAATATGTTAATAGAATGTGAGAAAATAAACAGATCTACTGAATATGATTTTGATATGGATCGTTACCATGATTGGTAAAAATCTAATACCTAGACAGAGAGACTATAGGAGTCTAAATAAAAAATTAAAAGACTTTGACGATAAAAACAAAAAGGTAATCAGGTTTCTAATTTCTTATTTAGACATCCACTTAATGAACCCTTGGGTTGCATTGAACCTCCAAGTTGTCATTAAGGTGGTTAAGAACATGTTTTTGAAACAAAATACAAATGGGGATTTTCACTTCAAGGGCTTATTTGTGCAGGTAATAAGTTTTAAGGACACTATTTCTAAAAAATTAGTTTTAACGACATTTTACAGGAAAAAGATAAAAGAATTTATCATTTTCAGTTATACAGAAATAATGATAAAAAGATTTATCATTTTTCTGTATAACTTAAAAAGATAAATGAATTTATCATTATCCTGTAAATTGTCCTTAAAACTAATTATTTAGAAATGTTGTCCTTAAAACTTATTACCCTGAAAATAGAAGCCCTTCAACATAATTTCCACAATACAAATTATATAACCTCTATCCCCAATTACTGGAAGTCAACATGTTGACAAATATGTGAGGAGAGACCGCCAGAATTGGGTTGAGGGTGCGGTATCATGAGAGAATATGAAGGCTGTTCAAAAATTACTATGTCTTCGGGTATTCCATGACCTTAGACAAATATTGATTATTTTTACGAACCTACTTTTAATCTTGTAGCGAAGTGAAATGATTTGTCTTTTTCATGCTACCCTATTAACTTGACTAATATGTATGCGAAGAGGATTCAAAATCCATGACCTTAGACCACCGTCTTCTCAGTTTATCAATATTTGGTAATCATATGAAGGCACTTCTGGAGGGCTAATTTTGTTTACGTTTTTCTTTTGTGCAAACAAAATATTTTCTGATTGGGTAATAAACCCATGAAATTGTTGTCAAGGACAAAATTTTTCAGCGTTTTTACCTCAAGTACAGACCTTCAGTATTTTAGCCCGAATGACAACTTTTTTTAGGTATCAGTTTTTAGTTATTGATAACAGTTTTTAGGTATCAGTTGTAGTTATCGGTAGCAGTTTTTAGGTATCATTTTTTAGTTCGGTAGCAGTTTTGGAATAATGTTTGTCCTTATGAATAATTTTGGAAGTGTTTGTCCTTATAAATAAATTTTAGATGAACGTTTGTTCTTATTTTTAAAATATTGAGGTCGTGTCCTTGAGGCTAAAAATATACGAATTTTTGTCCTTTAAATTAATTCTCCCTATAAACCCAAAAAGATTAGTCCTACTTGCATAAATCATTATTTATCAACCGGTAGTTTGATAAATAGTAAATATTACATGTGATATATACTTGTAGCCATTAAGGTGTGTATATTTGTGCATTTATACTTAAGAGCAACTTTATGTTGCAAAATTTGGTGATGCAACCGGTAGACCACTCAGCAAAGGGTCTGATAGATTTATTACAAGGTCTATTGAAATATGATCCTGCAAATAGAATGGAAGCACATAAACCTCTCAGACATTCGTTTTTTATTACAATGCATGGAAGATACTGAAGTCCAGAACGACTTTGATTTTAAGCATCACTGATGAAGCAATAATGAAAGTGTTTGGAAAGTAATATGTTTTGTAAATGAAATGTTTCTTTGTTGTACCGTTATTATTTGCACAGACAACCTATGTTATATAGTTCCTATTATGTCTAAAAGCTCTAAACTCAGACTTGTATTCTATGAAATTAGCACTCTAAGCTTAGTTTGTATCATGGTATGAGGTATCGTTCGAAACAGCGAAATCTCGTATCGTGTTCGGCAAACGGCGAACCGAAATTAAACCCTAATTTCGGTTTCGGTCATCCCCTGTTCAAAAAAACGCGTAACCCTAAATTAAAGCAAGCACGGGGTTGAAAAACAAAAGAAAGCACGAGATTGAAAACCAAAAGCAAGCACGTTCGATCAACAATAGAAATAACGCGATTACACAGTGAAGATTCGATTTTGCCTGTATAAACTAAGTCAAACCAGTGTAAGAAATAATAAAAACATTACCTTGTTTGAAACCTTTCTCTAATTCTCTTCACTGTCGAAGGCGGCGAAGGCGAAGTCGAGGAGAAGGCGGAGGCGAAGTCGAGGAGAAGGAGAA
The DNA here is from genome assembly GCA_030737815.1 of Allium fistulosum. Lineage (NCBI taxonomy): Eukaryota > Viridiplantae > Streptophyta > Magnoliopsida > Asparagales > Amaryllidaceae > Allium > Allium fistulosum. Next base: position 816,017,911 of record CM060904.1, read on the forward strand.
GCTGAAGTCGAGGAGAAGGAGAAGGAGCAGGCGAAGTCGAGGAGAAGGCGAAGTCGAGGAGTGGACGAAGTCGAAGTCGAGGAGCAGTAAGTTTTTTCTTTTTTCATTCTACGTTCGTTTTTTTTTGTTGCTGAATTAATGATGTCGTGAATAAAAAATATGAGAGGCTTTTGGGCTTTTGGGCTGTAATTTGTCAACATATTTAGTTAACTAGATGCCGTGATTTACTTTGCAATTTTTTTTCCGGCCTGACTCATGAAAGTTGATTTGGCTATTGTAATTTTGATAACCAGGGATGCACAACGGATTAGATCCAATTGATTTAGACAATAGTTGATCTGATCCAATTTATAGTTGAATATTAAATTTTTGATGCGCATCTAATTTGCTTGATACATAAATCAGATTTGATTCAAATTATCGTGGATTGAATTTTATCGGGTATTGGTTATTGTTTGTGATGTATTTTTTAAATTGATATACTCGTGGATTATTTGTATGTAAATCGTTAATTATATGTTAGGCCTTATTTTTATCAAATACACTATTTAATACACTTTTAAGAATTGTTTGCTTTTAGAATATAGTCCTTAATTTTAAGTTTTCATTATTTAATCGGATTGTGTGTTGCTTGTGGGCTTTGGGCTGAACAATTTGGTGGTTTTTTGTTTTGTTTTTGAATATGGAACTAAAATATATTCAAATGTTTTTTTTGTTTTTGAATATGGTACTATCTTAAACAATGAATCTATTCTTACATATATAGTTAACTATAGACATTTGAACTGACTTGACCTGAATACTTCATTGATTACAGAATGTTGCATAGTATATACTCTGGTTTGAATACATTGACATTTGAACTATTAATTTGTTTGCTAACTTTTGTTAAATTATAATTTCAGTTACACTATGGCAAATCCAACTGAAATTGGTTGAAATTATGGTATTGCGATCGATGACAATCTTTGGAAAACGAAATGTAACTTTTGTAATAAAATAATTAATGGCGGTGGTGTGACACGTTTGAAAAAATTTCTGGCGGGAGTGGGTGGCGACGTATCAGCGTGTTTATTGTCCCTAAAGAAGTTAAACAACTTATACGATCATACATTATTCAAAAAAGAAATGAACGAAACAAAGGAAAGCTGGACAAGCAATGTTTACAAGAGGAATTAATGAGCAGACCGCAACAACAATCAGACAATGAAAATGAGATGATGACCTTCAACGTGTCATGCAGCAAAGCAAAGATGTATATAGAAATGAAGAGCTGCGTAGATCTCATACTGTTGGACGATCGGGTGGTTCAAGTCAGTCATTGCACAGATCTCATACTGTTGGAAAATCTACCGGAGTAGATGACGATTTTGACACTCATGCTGCTGGACGAATCGACTCATATATGCAAAAACGATGAGGTAGAACTCAACCTTCCATTAAATCTGCAATGAAAGGCATTAAAGATGCCAAAAAATATATAGGTCGAGCAATTTCTAAGTTCTTTTTTTTCAACCATATTCCACATAATGTTGCTAATAGTCCCTATTATACAACAATGGTTGACTCGATTGCAGAATGCTGAAGTGGAATTGATCCACCAACTGCATATGAAATATCACACTCGTATCTTGAAATGCAAACAGAAGAAATTGGACAATATATAAAACATTGCACAATTTCTATGATGAATATGGTTGCACATTAATGTGTGATGGCTGAAGTACACAGAATCGACGAAAAATAATAAATTTTCTCGTGTACTCTACCCATGGAACGGTATTTATTAAATCCGTGAATGCCACGACTGAATTCCAATGTGGAGAATATATTTGTGGATTAATGGATGATGTCGTTGAAACGATTGGTGAAAATAGAATAATGCAAGTTGTTACAGATAACGGAGCATGCTACAAAGCTGCCGACCAATTATTGATGCAAAAAAGAAGGCATTTATATTGGACACCATGTGCAGCACACTGCATTGATTTGATTTTGGAAGATATTTCCAAAAAGCCAGAGGTAACAACCGTTATCACAAATTACCAGTTATTAACAACATTTATATACAATCATGGTTGGTTACTTTCCATCATGAGGAAAGAGTAATGATAAATAATTGATTAGACCGGCAGTAACACGATTTGCAACTCATTTCATCGCACTAGACTCTATTCATAAACATAAAGATGACCTAAGAAGGATGATTGCTTCGAGAGAGTGGACATCAAGAGTTCCCAGACTCAATACTAAAGGCAAAAGAACAGCAAATATTATCTCTACACTAATTTACAACAACGCTTTTTTGGACTGGTCCTGCTTCCATCATCCTTGTTTTTGAGCCATTGGTGAAAGGTTTACGAATGGTACATAGTGATGACAAAGAAGATATGGGATGTCTTTATGAAGCAATAGATTGAGCAAAAGATTCGATTAGAAAAAATGTTGGTGGAAGACAATGCCAAAAATGGTGGGATATAATAGACAAAAGATGGGAAAGACAGTTACATCGACCTCTTCACGCCGCATGTAATTTGTTTTATCTTATCGTCATACAAATAATGAAATATATAACATTTCAATAATATTTTAAATATTTCCTATATAGATTATTTTCTTAATCTCATCATTCAATATGGGGATGCAACAAACGATGGAGAAATATTAAACAGATTTAACAACGTCGTTGAAAGAATGGTGCCAAACATTGTAACACAGATTGAAATTGGAAAAGAGGTAAAACTAACATATATAATAGTTACATTAAACATTTAATGTTTAAGACATATTAAATATTTAACTTAACATCACAAGTAGAAAAATATAGAATGAAAATTGGTGCATTTGGTTCTGCAAAAGTATACGCAGCCGTAAAGACATGTTTTCCCACTCAGTGGTGGTCAATAATTGGAAGAGAGGATGCTCCATATTTAACACGTTTAGCAATACACATTTTAAGTCAAATAGTTTTCTCTTCAAACTGCGATAGAAACTGGACTACATTTTCAATGATCTATACAAAATTACGCAATAGAATAAAAATGAAAAATCTAGAAAAATTAGTATATATGCATTACAACATGAATTAAAAGCAAAACATTCGAGACACCACGATACTGAAAATCATTTGATCGATCTGGACTATATACTTCATGAAGAGGATCCATTAGCAGAATGGACTACTGAAGTTGAACCACCCTTGTTGGACGACGACTCTTGGATGACCAGTGCACTGAATAATGCACTCGCTGCGGTTGATGGTATACCTGCATGAGCAACAAGAAGTCAAAGCAAAGAAAATAGTAGTAGTTCCTCAAATGATGATCATGGTAATGTTGGTGGAAGTGGTGTGGGTTTAACTCGTAATTATGGTATTGGTTCTAGTGATGGTGGTGCATTATATATACCAGCGCAAACATATTCAAGAAGAAAGGGTGCGAGCAATAATCCTAACCGAAGAGACAGTGATTTAAATGTTGAATACGAACATCAACATTATTATGCTCATAATCTATATGCTTCAAATGATCCATCAACCTATAGACATTCTAGTTCTGACTATAGGAGTGGTAACTCATATTATGAAACAAACGAAACATATAGTGATATCTCGAGTGATCAAAACAGTCAAGCTACGTATGCAACATAAAATGATGAACCATCGTCTTGTGATAATATGATGGCGACATTTATGGGTCCAGGACAAATGCAATATGGTTATCCATCGTATTACACAACACAAGACGATGAAGGAAATTATGAAAACAATCCATATGTAGCTTCCAGAAATAGTTTTTGGATGTAGTAGTGTTGTGTGTATCATTATTATTTTGTTGTATACTATATTTTTATATGAATTTACATCGTTTATAGTTACTTTTCTATTACAAATGCAAATCTTCGATGTTAGAACCGAAACCGAAACAAAAACCGAAACAAACGAAATTTCCGAAATCGATCGAAACCAACAAAATTTAAAAAGACCGAAACCGAGATGAAATCCGAGTTCTCGAACCTTGGTAGTAAGGCATTAGCTGATAGCCAGCCCCGAGTCAAAGGAACATTGATGAAGTCTCAAAACAACTAAAGTGAAAAATGTACATTGTTTTAGGTTGAAAGTATATGAATACTTACCAATAGTCGAACATTATGCAAGTATACTAATCATGCGTTATCGATGTCCTTATGTGTTCCATTCTTTGTAGGAAATATAGGATGAACTGAAAAAGGTTCTCTGCTTTTGAGGTTTATTAGTCTTACTGTGTAATATTGCAGTAATAAAATCAATCTCTTGTAACTTGGACAATAAAACACAATCTTTTTAACAATTTTGATGTGTCAACTTATTACTCGCTCATGGTTGATGTGGTACGCTTAGGAAGTTTCAACCTAAATTTTAGGACATTTTCCTTCGTACATGACTGGTAACCTCTGGTTTAACCATATAAAGGATGTAGTTTGAATATGAGTTCAAAATTGTTTTCAGTAACAACTCCTCAAAGATTTTATTCTTGTAATTTAAAATTTGAAATGGCTAAATCATCTTTTTCCTTTGGTTTCATATTGTTTATTTATGAATCCTTTAACAAACTTAATGTTGTATATATTTGACCAATTAACTCTTTTTAGGTTTTTATATATAGGTATTGTTTAATACGAATATGTATGTAACCCTAAACGATATATTATTGAAAATCATTGAAAAAATAGTTTGATTTATTATTACAAGCCGTCGTTCAATATGATATGAAATCTTGAATAAACTTATATTTATTTGCCTGTCAAATACGCTAATTATATCTTAAACCAGCATGTTATCTTCCTAAGATAATTTACACGCATGATGGTGTCTGTTGAGAAAAATCTCACGATGCCAAATTAATATCCAAATGGACACTACAAGGAACGGAAGCAATAGCAACGGCAATTAGCCGTTGGCGGCCGTTGCTAGCCGTTGCTAGCCGTTGCTATTTGCCGTTGCTAATAAGCTCGTTGCTACGAGCTCCAGCAACGGCAATAGCAAAGGCTCCGTTGCCAATTTAGCAACGGCTAGCGACGACAAGTTGTCCACGTGGAAACAGTTAGCTCCAACCGTTATCGTCCCGAGGCGTCGCGAACCGTTGCATTTGGGCTATCATTTATCTCGTCCAGCTGTCGTTGCATCTGGGCTATCTCCTCTTCGGCCATATATTTCTTGTAAGCCCTCTGGAAGTTAAGAGCCTGTAAAAACGATCAAACAATCTAGTTCTAATTCACGCTTGCAACGTCTATATATTAAATTCAAATATAAGTTATTAAAACAGTTTACCTCCTGATTGCTGTATCCATAACGCCTATTGCGAGAAGGCGGATCAATAATTCTATCACATATTTGATTGGACTCTTGAAGCATAATATCATCCCGTCCAGTTCTTTGCGCCATCGCTGCCCGCTCTGCTTCATATCTACCCTGCAATTACGAATACAAATTTGACTCAATATATAGCTATACAATTTACTTATACACTACTAAAGGAATGTGAAACGTTGTCATTGCGAATAAACATATTTACCATAACAGATTCAGCCTTCGCATCTGTCCACTCATAGGTGACATTCCCATCATCATCGGTCTGCTCCACCGCATGAGTGACTCTAAAAACCTCGGCCATTGTAGGCTCCTGTCCGGTTCTTGAATGCTAAAATTATACATGAATAAAAAATGTTACTAATATAATTAAATAATATTACAGTTTATAAACTCAAATTACGAATTTACCAATTCCCTCCGCCATTGTTGGAATGACTTGGACCCACCGCGGTGTAACGCTGGATTTTTATTTCTGTTCGCACTATTTCGCTTTGCTATTTCCTGTTAATTTAAATACATGGTTAGTTAAATTAATAATGCAACTAACATACATAATGTAAATAAATAATACTAACAATACAGCAATACATAACTTACTTTGACAGCTTCACTTTCCCAGTGGGTGACAAATGCAGCCCAAACATCATTACCCATCCAACTGGGTTTTTTTCCGCTTAGCTTGGCCTTCGAAAGAGTTTCCCTGTAATTTTTCCGCATCCTCTTATTCCAATGATTGAAGAAGACATTGTTATCTTCCGGGCGGACACGTATTACAGCCTGCTTATTGAAAATAATTTGAATTATATACAGTATACTAATTTTACATTGAAATATAAAATTATACTTACCATCAAATCAGCAACTATAGCGTTCATCACTTCGCCTGGGATGTCGTCCCAATAAGGCCAGCAACCAGACATCCTACTCTTATAGGATTGCTTTGACACTTGAAGAATGTAATCTGCCGGCTCTATTTCGAAACCCCTGTATAAATGTTGATGTATATAATTAATATATTTTAAATAATTTAATTGAAATTATTTAGATACTTACCCAACACTCTTGGGAACTATCTCTATCTCACGGCGAAAGTCCGGAGCCGTACCGCTGGGACCCGCGCCATGAGAAGGCGAAGGAGAAGGCTGAGATGTACTGCGCCTTCTGTGAGACATATCTGCCACAAACATAATCATATCATATAATGAAAAGAAAACAAATTATTATTACAACACATGTTCCATTAATCATCATAATCATTCTTTGTAATTACATAGCTCAGAATAATGCAGAACGTAATCATTATTATTATTAAACAGCTCTCTGAAAGAAGCATAGGTCAAAATAAAACAGAATGATAATACATAACAAAATTATTATTATTACATAGCTCAGAATAATACAGAACGCATTCATCATTCTTAATACATTACTCAAGATAAAACATCATACATGCATACATTAAAAAACAGTGTAATGTATCAGTCTTCGTCGTTTTCTGATTCAGACTCGGTCTCGTACTCTATATCGTTTTCTTCGGTACTTTCAAACGCATCAATTAAAACATTCGCTTCATCATTCAACGATCCTACGTCAACATCGTCAGTTATTATTATTTCAGTATTTGGCTCCAGATCTGCTTGATACGCTGCTTCATCTGGAATATTATTTCCATCAAATGTAAATCTTGCCTTTGTTTTAATAACAGCCCACCAATCAGCTTTAACTTTTTTTAAGGATGGATACGGAGCAAAATAAACTTGTAATGCTTGCTTGGCTAATATGAAAGGATCATACTTATAGTAATGCGAGGTATGCTTTATTTCAATGAGCTTGTAATCTTTGTGCACGTTAATTCCAGAACCAAGAATATTGCTAAACCAATTGCATTTGAATAAAAAAACTTTCTCTGCAGGTTGTATATAATATGTCAACTCTAAAACCTGTGTTAAGACGCCGTAAGAATCTTTTATATGCTCCTCTGGATCATCACTGCCTTTAACAAATACACCACTGTTATATGTTAATTTTTCAGCCCCATAATCTTTGGTGTTGAATTTAAATCCGTTGACGAAGAATATTGGATAAGTCTTCACATTTCTTTTTGGTCCGATAGCAATATGTCGTAATCCTTCGTCAACAACAGAGTTTTTTGGATCATATACGTATTTTGAAAACCATTTAGCAAAATCTTTACTGAGATCGCCAGATGGATGTTGTGATTCGTATATACTGCAAAAATGTATTATTCCCATCAAAATTAATATATATATATACGTATAATTAAATTGTACATGAATTTAGTACTACCTGACAAATGGTGCAACTTCAACACAATTTAAAAGAACATATGTGTGTGCTATATGGAAATCTTTATCGTCTAACCATATTTCCACACATTTCCCAGCAGGTCGGCCTTGTTGTCTAAAAATAGATAACATTGTTTGAGAAGAATCATGTTCAACAGCTTCATCATTACGGGGAATACTGACAAACGATAACTTCACATCGTTACTAAAGTAAGGTGAGAAAAAAAATGAAGATTCTTCTTCCAGATACGCTTTGCAAATTGAACCTTCTACTCGTGCTTTTTGTCTAATTTTCTTCTTCAAATGATTCAAGTACCTATAACAAAATTAATTTAATTTCTGTTTTGGTATATAAATATAAATTTTAAGCAAACTTCATATTGCGGATATTCAAAATTACCTCTCAAATGGATACATCCATCCATACTGCACAGGACCTCGAAGAAGTGCTTCGGATGGTAGATGAACAGGTAAATGCTCCATTACATTAAAGAACCCTGGTGGAAATATTTTTTCCAGTTTACAGAGCAGTATAGGGATTTCTACTTCAAGTTTACGTATGCGATCTACCTTTAACGTCGTCGAACAAAGTTGTTTATAAAACATACTTAATTCTGTTATAACACTCCATACTTTGCCAGGCAACAGTTCTTTGAAAAGCACAGGGAAAAAATATTCCATCATTATATGGCAATCGTGACTTTTCATCCCACTCAATTTACTGTTTTTAAAGTCAACACATCTACGGAGGTTAGAAGAAATCCCATCAGGACATCTTAGTCCTTCCACCCACTTTAGCACGAGTTTTACTTGTTTATTATCTAGCTCATAGCATGCTTTGGGTTTTTTTGTATCGTCGTACAAATGAAGCTCGGGCCGCTTACAAAAGTGTAATATATCACGTCTCTAATTCACATCGTCCTTAGTTTTCCCCTTTACATTCAAAACTGTATTAAACACGTTATCGAACATGTTTTTTTCATTGTGCATAACGTCAATATTATGTCGGAGTAGCAGATCTTTCCAGTAAGGTAACTCCCAAAATATACTTTGTTTGCACCAGTTATGAATGTCTGATTTACCTGGAATTTCAACTTGTACCCCAGTTTCACGTATCTTTGGATAGTCTTTTACGATGTCATATATCTCTTCACCTGACCAAACCTTCGGTGGTAGCATACTCTCTTCTCTATTTGCTTTAAAGTTCTTTTTATCCGTTATAAATTTATGATTAACATGTAGAAAACATCGATGACAGTCAAACCAAGAAATTTTCTTTCCATACTTTAATGAAAATGCTCGTGTTTCATCCATGCAATGAGGACAAGCTAGACGTCCCACTGTGCTCCAACCTGAAAGCATCCCATACGCAGGAAAATCACTAATAGTCCATAATAAAGAAGCGAACATACAAAAATTCTTTTTTCTTGAAATGTCGTATGTTTCAACTCCTTCATGCCACAATGTTTTCAATTCTTCGATCAATGGTTGTAGATAAACATCAATTCCTTGTGTCGGATCATCGGGACCGGGGACGACGATCGTTAGAAACATATACGGAGTTTTCATACACATCCATGGAGGTAAATTATAAGGAGTAACAATAATAGGCCATGATGAGTATTTACTACCAAACTGAGAGAATGGTAAAAATCCATCTATACATAAACCGAGTCTGACATTACGGCTCTCTGCAGCAAACGCGGGATAAGTCTTATCGAAATGTTTCCACGCTTCTCCATCAGATGGATGTATCAAAGTTCCTTCTTCTGGTGTTCTAACACCGTGCCATCGCATATGACATGCCGTAGCAGAAGATGCATATAACCTTTGAAGTCTAGGAGTGATAGGTAAATAATGCATTCTCTTGTATGGAACTTCTTTTCCTTTTTTTTTTCTCGGTTTGAATCTTTCCTTGTTACATATTCTGCATTTTCTAAGGTCAACGTCATCTTTCCAATACAACATACAACCTTTTATACATGTATCTATCTTTTGGTATGGCAATCCAAAAGCAGACATAAGTTTTTTCACTTTATAATGACTATCGCACATCAAATTATTAGGTGGCATGTGTCGTTTTGCAGCTTGTACAACTGCTGTAAATCCAGCTTCTGTAAGGTTGAATTTTGATTTCATAGTGATGTATTCGGCGGTTACGGATAATTCAGTTCCGCTTTTACAACCATCCCACAAGGGCCTCTTAGCAGAATCCAATAAATCATAAATTTTTTTAGCTTGCGCGGTTGGTTCTTCTTCAACGTTATCATTGTCATCATCGCCCTGATCAATGGTAGGAAACATCGACCGTGCTGCATCTTGCACCATATTTTTTATTGGATTCATCATAATATTATCGTCCTCTAACACTACAGGATTAGGTGTACGTTCAACAAGTTCACCATGACGATCCCATAAGTAATAATTCGGCACAAAACCAAATTTATACAGATGTACTTCTATTACATCTGATTTCCAATGCTTTAAATGTTTGCACTTACTACACGGACAACGAATTTCATTGTTATTCCGATTATTAGATTTAGCGAATCTAATAAATTCATGTACACCGTTACAGAAATGTTCCTTTATTGATCCTTTCATACCAGTTCGGACTTCATACATCCAACTACGATCGAGAAAATAATCGAACATTTTTCCTTATTTGATAAAATATGTTAGAAGATTCAACTAAACACTTCACTTCATATTATACAGTATTTTACGATTGATTTATAATTTGTCATTAAATCAACTATTTAACAATTGAAAAACATTTTATAATTCATTGACGGCCGGTCATCCTACTTCCCATTACAAACACAATATCGTAATTACATTTTATAAATCATTTCAGGTTAAACGATTCAACAAAATTTCGGCAGCACTTCCCTTTATTCCCTGTATCGTACACAAAATGCGTGTACACAGGGAACAAAAAGGAAGTGCCACCAAAATTTTGTAAATCGTTTAAACTGAAATGATTTACAAAATGTGATTACTTTATTGTGTTTGTAACTTGTCCAAATACTAGGACAAATCCAACAAATATTGTATCAGATGAATATAAATGTCCGTTCTTAGAAAAAATGAATATCCATATAACGATCATATACAACACTTGTCAGACGGGGCCAAAATATATCTCTAAGGGATTTACAGAAATAAAACATATTTTCTAATTATTCTTCTAACAACTACAAAATATTTTATAATTAATTCATTCATTATATTTTAACTTTCACTGAATAATTAGCTCATTGTTATTACGCTCATTTCAAAATTTTATAATTCATTCAACGAATTATACTTATTTTAAACTATGATAACAATTATAATTAGCACTTCTGAATTAAATTATCGTTAACTGTACCAATCTATCATGATATCTATTAATTTCTATACAATTAACTTTGGCGTAAACTATACACGTTATTTTAAATAAAAACAAATATTGTCATAAACTTAAATATCAACAAGCATGTTCATCAATAATATACACTAATTTTAAAATCAAACCACCAATCAAAATCAACTAATACAAATATTACCATAACTAATACGTCGCATTAATCATCATTTTCAACATAATGATAAACTAATTTAACTTCCACCTAACTTAAAACACTATAATCATCCAATATCACTATAAATAAATCACTATAATCATCACCCAATATCACTATGATCAACTAATACAATTATTTTCGAAATTGGGGTTTTCCAATTAATCCTAAATTAAACCTAAATCAAAGCCAAATCAAGTTTAGAAGATATACCAGCGAGTTTTGGAGGTGTTTGAGCGACGTGGAGGCAACGAGCAACGGCTGGAGTCGGAGAGGCGGCGAATTGCGACGGGGAGGAGGATTTGGGGAGGAAGTTTGGGTGGGTGGGAAATGAGAAATCTGTTCGCGGGTTACAGATCTGTAGTCGCGATCTGCAACGGCTAGCAACGGCTAGCAACGGCCGCTTTTTTTAGCCGTTGCCAGCCGTTGCAACCTTCCGACACAAAATTGAGCCTTTTCTTGTAGTGGGAGGATTTTCAGTTCTTCTTTGCAAAAATATGAAATTACTCACACAAAAATATGACAATGTTAACTTACCACAACATCATTTTAGTTATTAAACAAATGATCAATTAACTCTCATTAGGTGTGTGTGTATATGTCGGTATTGTTTAATACAAATATTTATCTAATCCAAAATGACATATTAATGAATATCATAAGAAAAATAGTTTGATTTATCATTACAATCGGGTTGTTCAATATGGTATCAAATCTTGAATAAACTTATATTTATTTGTTTGTCACATGTGCTAAGTTTATCTTGAACCAACATGTAATTTTCTTAAGATAATTTACGTACATGAACGAGTGTTGTTGTGAGAAATTTTACAATGCCTGTTATCCCGCCTTTTAGCAAGGCCGTGATACCAAAAGATTAACTGGAAACCAAGGATCGCTCATTTCGAATATTGAGTACGCACAGGTTCACTGTGGATATCGATGGATTTTGTCCGGGTCCAGATCAAGCTACGATCGACAAGACACGACGAGCAAAGCCATGGAAGCCAGCATTCCAAATCTCAGATCAATCGGAGTTCGTATGATCGTGATATGATCGATACAAGTTAAGGAAAATATATTGTTCGAATCAATCCTTTCGACTCGATCATAGAACCTTGTTCGAATCGATCCTGTTTGACTCCAACATAGAGCCTTGTTCGAATCGATCCTATTCAACTCCATCCAGAATCGGACTCTTCGCATCGATCCAGAAGCGGCGGCATCATACCGATTTAGTTCGTATCCATCGCGATCGCACTACTTCGTATCGATCAAGGGTTGGCTCAGTTCGAATCGATCACCGAGGCTTAGTTCGTATCCATCCGGTTCGTGGTTGTTCGAGTCGACACTGTACTTGTCCTTGTTCGTATCCATTGTGCTCAAGCGAGTTTGCTTCATGTCGATGGTATCTGCAGCGATCGATACAAAGTACACCAATAACTATCGATACGAATTAGGGCTACGACGAATCGACAATCGATTCGAACAAGGGCTGAAGCAGATGGATGCGAATAAATGGTCAATACGAACTGGACCCCGATGTTGGATGAGAATAAAACTCTGCCAACTCAGCGCAAAAAGTGGATCGACCCAGGAATTTCGTGCCACATCATCCTGTGCGCGCACGCTTTTGATCGAGTCGACGAGATCGATACGAACGTATCGAGTTGAACAAGACAGCAAACCGAAAGCTCAAGTTTGTATCGATCATATCTCCTAATCCACATGTCCAAATGCTATGAAATTTTCATACAAGCTTACACACGTGCTAAAGAATGTCTACACCAAGTTTTGACTCCATCAGATGCAATCTTGATCGATACGAAATTCGTTCGTATCGATTACAGATCAGGCCGAAACTTCATGGGCTTGCGCGCACGGGCTTACTCACATGCTAGAACGGGTCTCCCGAGATCTGGGCAAAATATCAGCCTCCTACACCTATAAATAGAGCCCCATGGCATACAGAAAATGGGATCTTTTTCTTCTTTGAATTCTCGAACGCCCAGACTCTGCCGGATCCAGTTCTAAACTCCAGTACTGCTGCTGCTAACGAATTTTACTGATGCATATCATTGTTATCTGTTGTAACCTTCTGCAATCAATTATAATCATCAAAGAAACATCAATAAAGCAATCAACTTCATAGTGGACGTAGGCAACACGCCGAACCACTCTAAATCCTTGTTTGTTTACTGTTATCTATTGAACTTTCTGAGTGTTCTTTATTCTTTATTCTTTGCATACCATTCATCTGAGATCTGCGGTTGAGAATTGGTGCTTTCATTGACAATTGGGTGTTTGTGACCAATTTTGGCGCAAACATTTTGATGCTTTCACTGAGAAGGCTAATTCAGGAATTCTATCGTTTGGAAGTTGAGTTTGAAGGCTTAGAGATTCAGATCTGAAAAAGCTATGACAAGGCAATCAAGTAGGAGGCAAAGGCCAGAGAGAAGTCAGCATGAAGGGAGTCAAGAGGCTTCTTCAGGTGGAAATCAGACATCAATCTTCATCACCAGGGATGAGATGGAGACAAGGATGAAAAGACAAGAGGAAATGATCCAGAATTTGTTTCTTCAAATTGGGCAACTGGGAGCGCAAAACTAAGGAACAACCAGAGTTCAGAATGGAGCAGGACCATCTGGCACAGCCCCAGAACTAGGGGGCGATAACCCAGAGCATGTTGATCCAATCTCGGGAGGAATACCAGGTAGAACTACGTAACACAACATTGATAGAGAAATGAATGCCCAGCCAGGAGAGCAGATTCCAGGAATCCCTCGTGACCTCGGGGGGCAAATCGGAAACGACGGACAAGGACTACAACTTGGAGATAGTAACAGATTGGCGGAGATGGTCAGACGAGCCATGAGAGGCGGACTAGTGAATAGAGATCTGGAGGATGTGAATAGGAGTCCCTTTTCTCCTACGATCAGGCAAGCCAGGAATCCACCAGAATTCAAGTTACCAACATTGGACATGTATAATGGAAGGACGGATCCTGCGGTCCATCTAACAAAGTACATGAGGCACATGGAAGTGTTGGGGGCATCGGAGGAGGTCATGGCCAGGTGCTTCCCACTGTACCTGGCAGACATTATAGCGCTATGGTTTCGACAACTGGAGAGTGGTTCCATTGGAACATGGACCGATTTGACTGAAAGGTTCATGAGGCAGTTCAGGGTTCACATTTCAAGACCCAAAAATGTGATGAGCTTGCCAGCACTGAAGCAAAGAACCGGGGAGTCTTTGAGGAACTATCTGACGCGATTTAATGCAGCGACAACGTCGATGGATCGACCCGATGCATCCATGGTTTTGATGGCAGCTGTATCTGGCATAGCTGATGGCACGGAGTTCAAGAATTCGTTAACAAGGGATCCCCCTATGGATCTAGGAGAATTTTATCATGAGGCTGAAGGATTTTTACGATTAATGGATGCAAATGCTGAAAGAGAGGAAGGAGAAGGAGTTGATGTTTATGCAGTCAAGGGTGAAAATCCTCCTAAAACAGATTCAAGAACTGACGGAGGGAAACGAAAGGCCAAGGATAATGATGATGGACCGACACGACCACGTAAGGAACCGAGATTCACCTCCTATACGGAGTTGAATGAGACTTTGGAGCGAATCTACCAGGACACCAGGGGGCAGATTCCTTATCGAAAGCCAATAAGAAGGGATCCGACCAACAACGAAAGAAGGTCAGACAAGTACTGTTTATTCCACGAGCTGAATGGTCATAGAACGAATGATTGCAGACACTTGAAGGATGAGGTTGAAGGACATATCCGGAATGGTCTACTATCGTAGTATGTAAGAAGGGGAACAACAACAGTGGAGCGGGAGCGACCACCGCCTACACCTACTGGGGATGGCTCAGGATCGAGGCGTCAACTTGTCATCAATTTATTGGGATAATGACGAACAAGTAACAAACACCACACCAACACGATTAAGTCTTTTTGCACATGTACAGGACCGTGAACGATCCTCAGGCATGCTCTGATATGACTATAAACCGCATTAATGTAGGTGTTTGCGCTTTGACGTCCCTGTTTAGCTTTTGTTTTCTGTTTCTCATATTTAGACTCGATTTTGTTTGAGATTTCTGTTGGAAGACTTATTCTGAATAAAAGTCCACTACCTATGATTCCACAACGGCTAAGCCACTTATACATGCACGAGGTCGCGAACGGTCCTCAGGCATGCTTTGAGATGGCAATAAACCGCCATGACAAACAAGTCAGAAACTCACTCAAGCGTGAAATCTGGCACTAATGATACTAAGTCCCCCCCGGGCACCCGACCGCGAATGGTCACATTTCGCCTCGAACGGCACCCAACCGCGAATGGTCACAATTCGCCTCGAATGGCACCCGACCACGAACGGTCACAATTCGCCTAGAACGGCACCCGACCGCGAACGGTCACAATTCGCCTCGAACGGCAACCGACCGCGAATGGTCACAATTCGCCTCGAACGGCACCTGATCACGAACGATCACAAATCGCCTCGAACAACACCCTGACCGCGAACGGTCACCATTCGCCGCAAACGGCATCCAACCACGAACGGTCATGTACTACCTCGAATGACATACGATCCCGAATGATCGTCATTCGCGGTCAGATGAGACTATCAATTTCTTTGTAGGTCATCGACAGTATATGAACATCCAGCTTATGGCACTACAAAACATACCTTCCTACCGCAAGGCATGTTTTGGGGGGCAAGTGTTATCCTACCTTTTAGCAAGGCCGTGATACCAAAAGATTAACTGGAAACCAAGGATCGCTCATTCCGAATATCGAGTATGCACAGGTTCACCGTGGATATCGATGGATTTTGTCCGGTTCCAGATCAAGCTACGATCAACAAGACACGACGAGCAAAGCCATGGAAGCCAGCATTCCAAATCTCCGACCAATCGGAGTTCGTATGACCGAGATATGATCGATACAAGTTAAGGAAAATATGTTGTTCGAATCGATCCTTTCGACTCGATCATAGAGCCTTGTTCGAATCGATCCTGCTCGACTCGATCATAGAGCCTTGTTCGAATCGATCCTGTTCGACTCCATCCAGAATCGAACTCTTTGCATCGATCCAGAAGCGGCAGCATCGTACCGATTTAGTTCGTATCCATCGCGATCGCACTACTTCGTATCGATCAGGGGTTGGCTCAGTTCGAATCGATCACCGAGGCTTAGTTTGTATCCATCCGGTTCGTGGTTGTTCGAGTCGACAACGTACTTGTCCTTGTTCGTATCCATCGTGCTCAAGTGAGTTCGCTTCGTGTCGATGGTATCTGCAGCGATCGATATGAAGTACACCATTAACTATCGATACGAATGAGGGCTACGACGAATCGACAATCGATTCGAACAAGGGCTGAAGCAGATGGATGCGAATAAATGGTCAATACGAACTGGACCCCGATGTTGGATGCGAATAAAACTCTACCAACTCAGCGCAAAAAGTGGATCGACCCAGGAATTTCGTGCCACATCATCTTGCGCGCGCACGCTTTTGATCGTGTCGACGAGATCGATACGAACATATCGAGTCGAACAAGACAGCAAACTGAAAGCTCAAGTTTGTATTGATCATATCTCCTAATCCACATGTCCAAATGCTATGAAATTTTCACACAAGTTTACGCACGTGCTAAAGAATGTCTACACCAAGTTTCGACTCCATCAGACGCAATCTCGATCGATATGAAATTCATTCGTATCGATCATGGATCAGGCCAAAACTTCACGGGCTTGCGCGCGCGGGCTTACTCACTTGCCAGAAAGGGTCTCTCGAGATCTGGGCAAAATATCAGCCACCTACACCTATAAATAGAGCCCCAGGGAATACAGAAAAGGGGATCCTTTTCTTCTTTGAATTCTCGAACGCCCAGACTCTGCCGGATCCAGTTCTAAACTCCAGTACTGCTGCTGTTAACGAATTTTACTGATGCATATCATTGTTATCTATTGTAACCTTCTGCAATCAATTATAATCATCAAAGAAACATCAATAAAGCAATCAACTTCATAGTGGACGTAGGCAACACGCCGAACCACTCTAAATCCTTGTTTGTTTACTGTTATCTATTGAACTTTCTGAGTGTTCTTTATTCTTTATTCTTTGCATACCATTCATCTGAGATCTGCGGTTGAGAATTGGTGTTTTCATTGACAATTGGGTGTTTGTGACCAATTTTGGCGCAAACAATGCCGAATTAACATCCTATTGGAGCTTTGCAATTTTTGTATGAAAATATGAAATTACTATCGCAAATTTTGGCTAAGAGAAAATTAGGTACAAGGACAAACTTTGAAAAATATTTAGATTGAAGGACACCAAGTTTCATTTTTGGGTTGAAGGACAAACTTTGAAAAATATTTAGACTGAAGGACACTAAGTTTCATTTTTGGGCTAAAGGACAAACTTTGAAAAATATTTAGGTTGAAGTACACCAAGTTTCATTTTTGGGCTGAAGGACAAACTTTGAAAATTTTTTAGGCTGAACGACACCAAGTTTCATTTTTGGGCTGAAGGACAAACTTTGGAAGAAAATTAGACTAAAGGACAATGCTAGTTATATCTAGCATTGTATTTGGTTTTTGCACTATTCAAAATACTAGTTATAACCAGCATTATATTCAGTTTTACACTGTACAAAATGCTAGCTATATTTAGCATTGTCTTCAGCCTAAGTTTTTTCAAAGTTTGTCTTTCAACCTAAAATTGAAACTTGTTGTCCTTCAGCCTAAATTCTTTCCAAAGTTTGTCCTTGTGCCTATTTTCCACTTAATGAAAGTTATACGAAAAACAACTTGAATTATTATTTCAGGCGGTTCGTCAATATGGTATCAAATCTTGAATAAACTTATATTTATTTGCTTGTCGCATGTGCTAGGTGTATTTCGAACCAACATGTTATCCTACTCAAACTACGTCCTTTAACATTCACAATAGCACTATTAATATCCATGTACTGTTCATATCCAAGCAGATGCATGACTGGATCAATAGTTCCAACATATGGTTACTTGATGAAAAAATCATATCTAATCGCAAAATCAATGGGAAAAACAACTTCCTATAATTAAGTTTTCAATACCTAATCCACATGTACTTATTTGCACATAAATCCACATGAATGCTCTACTTGAATCAAGTACAACTCTTACTTTAAAAAAATGAGAATTACCATTATTTTAGTAAAGTAATAGTAATTGTAGTTTTGCTATATTTACAAAATATGTTTTTGAAAATAAACATTAATTGTATTTTTTCAAGATAATATTTTAAATTATTATTATTACTTTGAAAAATTAATAATAATAATATGATTTTGAAATATTTTTATTTTAGGTAATGAATAGTGACATTAATTCAAGGTGGATATTTATTATTTTCAACATAAATAATGATAATAAAAGCTGATTATTTAAAGGTAGTATTATTATTTGAGGAGAATAATAATATTTCATTCGAAAAAGGTCTATTATTAATCATAAATTAAATAATAGTAACAAGTTTAATTATGATATATGAATACTGATATTTTTATGGTAAATATGTAACAATTTGACATTTCGCGACCATATGATCATGTCATATGCACCATAGAATGAAAAGCTAGATTGCTTTAAACACAATAGTAAACAAAGAGTTAAACTAACTAGCTATATCTTTCAGAGCTCATAGCGGAATGAATCAAAATGCAATATAGATAAAATAAACAAATCCCATCTATATACGTCATAAGTCACAACGCACAATCATTGAAGCACATTTTTGAACGTTAAACTCTTTCTCTTATCGCTGAGAATCCAACGCATCGCTTACATTCCATTTCGTATAGGCCCGGCTGAAGTAAAAATGATTTAGCCTGGTCCAAGTTCAACTTGGCATTTTGTATCCCCACCAATGGACCGGCGTACTCAACACCGGTGGATTGATGTTCTTTTCGAATGTTAGAAAATAGGAAAAAGAATTGTTTTCTCCCATATTTCGAACTAGCTTCATCATTTACTGTTTTTATACTTTTATACTCCACTTTATCACCATTTCCTACCGTTCTAACATCTTATATACCATATATCAACTACACATTCAAATTCAAACCTTAACCATCATAACGTAACAATTTTATACAAATTTCATTTAATTTATATTCTAATACTTATTAAATCCAAATTCAATCGTCATTAACACCATTTAATCCCATATTAACTTCAGTGTGAATCCCATAATCTGATTTACCTAATTCTTACGTCACTTACCCTAAATAGCAATCATATAATATAAACAACTTTTATGTGAGTAGTATATTGCCCAATAATGATTCCCACTCACCAATTCACATCGCTAAGCCCTAAAAACCACAAAATTAGCCTCCAATCCTTCACTGTTCAGAATTGCTATCCTCCAAAATTCCTCAATTCCACAAACAATGTAAATCTTCTTATTGCCCTCTTCACGCTCGTCAATTTGGTATATAAATGTTTAGGGTATGGTTTAGATTTGAGAGAGGAAGAGTGAACCAGAGAGATTAAGAAAGAAGCAGAAGTTAGATTGAAAATTATAAGTGAATGAATTGCATTTTATAATTTCTAATCCATCGTCTGATTTAGTTGGGCTTTGGGCTATTATACAAATCAAATCCCACTTGCCTTAAACTAGCGTATCTCTTTCATATGAAATTCGATTCTAACAAACCAATATGCCATTTGGACTACAAAAATAAGCTATACGCAATGGTACAAATTCCTTGCCTAATTCCAATGTTTGTAAAATTACCATTTTTCCTTATTAATAAAATATATATATAAATACCACGTGGCATTACATCCTCCCCCGTTAAAAGAATTTCGTTCTTGAAATTCTAAACCCAACTTCATTTCACATATCTATTTAACTTATGCTATATGTAAATGTATATGTATGAAAACATAGGATAATAACACACCTCATATTTTTCTTCTAACACTACGACACTCCTCTTTCATATGACCCATCTGATTGCAATTATAGCACTTAATCTTCAAGATTTTCACTACAATCTTTCGCCTCGTGGCCTCTCATTTGCATCTTCCACACCTCATGTCTTTCTTACCATCCAGTCTGCTTGGACCTCAAAGATCTTTGCACTTTCCTTGAGTAACATTCTTTGTCGGTTTCCCAATGGAAGCCTCCGCTACGGTGGTATTCAACAATGCTGCATCAACTAAACTCTCAAACGACGCCCCCATGGGAATAGGACAAAGCACTAATTCCCTAAGTGGTGAACTAACCCTTTTGCAAACTTCATTACCGTCTTAGATGTCATGTCTATCAATTCAAAACCAAATTTCACTAACTCATTAAAGCTATTAATATACTCCTTCATTGTGGAGTTTCCTTGTTTGAGATTAATAAACTTCTTAAGCATCACTTCCTTTTTAACCCTAGACAAAAATTTTGTCAAAACCATTCTTAAAATTAGTTCAGGAGATTTCATTTTCATTAATTTCTTTTATAACAACGTCCCACCAATTCATTGCTTCCCCTTAAAGGCACGAAGAAGCAAGTTACCTTTTTACCTCATCACTCAAATTCAACAAACTAAAAGTCCTATCACATGTAGCAACCAAGCTTGGGTCTCCACAAAATCTTCCATCCTTTTATATGGCTTGCCAACCAAATTTAGAAATTCCTTGCGTGGTTTCGGAAAATCAGGCCCTGGTACGTGAAAAACACCTCTATCTTCCACCACAGTTATAGTGGCTCCTTCATTAACAGTGGTCTTGTTTCTACTTTGAAGATAACGGTGGAACCAAAGTGGAATGTTCATATTCGATACTTCCATAGCTTCATTTTTGGTGCTAGTTTCTGTCGGATTACTCATCTCTACTATGTGTAAAATTGGATTCAACGTTAGATCGTCCTAGAGTAGTAAAGAGAGATGGTAAACATAAATATGGAATTAAACACCATACACCCATTTACTTTAACTAATAGATACACATACACATATAATATTTAAAAATATATAAGTACACTCTCAATATGTCCAAACCTACATCTCTGATACTATATGTAATAACCTAACTTTTTGCAACCATATGACCGAGTCATATGCGCCGTAGAATTAAAAGTTGGATTGCTTTAAACACAATAGTAAACAAAGATATTAACTAACTAACTATATCTTTCAGAACTCATAGCGGAATGAATCAAAATGCAATATAAATAAAATAAACAAATCCCATCTTTATACGCCCTAGGTCACAACACATAATCATCGAAGAACATTTCTGAACATTAAACACTTTCCACTATCGTTGAGAAACCAACACGTCATCGCATAGGCTTGGCTGTAGTAAAAACACTTCAACCTGGTCTAGGTTCAACCTGGCATTTTGAATGCCCACTGATGAACCATGTACTCAACACCGGTGGATCGATGTACCTTTAGAATGTTAGAAAATAGGAAAATAGAATTGTCTTCTCCCATATTTTGAATTGGCTTCATAGTTTACTGTATTTATACTTTTCTATCCCTCTTTATCATCATTTCCTACTGTTCTAACATCCCATATACCATTATCAACTACATATTCAAATTCAAACCTTATTCATCATAACTTAACCATTTTATACAAATTTTATTTAATATACAATCTAATACTTATTAAATCCTAATTCAATCATCATTAACACCATTTAATTATATAATGTAATAACTCGCCATTTCAGTTCCCTATAGCTAAACCACGAAGCCTGAAACGCCGAGTCGTTAGATGATGATACATATGATACACACACGGAGTGCATAATATAAAAATATATTAACTAAGCTAACTGACAACTTTAAGAGTCTCACAGTGAATGGTCACACAAAATATCATATTACATAAATATATATGTTTAATTTAATATCTGATACCATAACATAAGTCTTTAAAATCCAAATCAAAACAACATTACACACTGTCTTATCTGGTCTTTGTTACAAATTATTAATACAACACTTATATTTAATGTTTACAATATTTATACAGATCTCGTCCCCAGGCACATCACGTCACCAAAGTCCATCAACCTGAAAAATATCGATAAAAAGAGTACGGTAGTGGTTCAAACATATGACAGGGTGAGTGAAGCCAAATTAAAACTTATATACTACCGTGACAGTGATATAACAAGGTTTAAGCCTAAGTATAATACCTCCTACACCTACCTGCGTATGTTGCAGAACGATACTATATTATTTATATAATCCTAAATGTAATCTGGTCTCGCCCCTTCTGGTAAAGGATAACATGTCTATGACTATTTGGTCTCACCACGTGCGTTAAAGGGCAGTCATGTATTGGACTCACGCCTGGTCTTTCCATGTACACTATAGGCTATTGTTGTCCATATCAAAACCCTCATGGACCAGCCTCGATGCTCTAATGAAGAACACTCGTCAATACCATGAATTAAGTACCCGCCGCATGCGTTACCAAATTTAGGTATCCATATCGCTAGCTATACATTTATACATTACCAAGACTACAATACCATAGCCACACACACTATATTTATATTACGTTGTTTTCGTATAGGTTTTACATACTCGCCCAATCGCTGAACTGCATACTCAAATGTCAAGCCTCTCCATCATCAAGCTACTCACTATACTTGCCAAGAGTAATCAACTACTATTCCAAAACACACATAACACATCCAGACATCGATCTGCGTATCCAAACAGCAACCAACCATAAAAGTGCCATGATAACCCTTAGAGATTGCCATGCAAAAGTTCAGAACAACGCATGTCGAATCGGGGGGTTCAAAGGCCGCCAAATACGTGAAATTGGGTAGTTCATCGGTGGATAGGTGTGCACCCTCTAGTGCACCGGTGAACGTTAAAGTTACGAGAATTTTTCTTGATTTGTATTTTTAATTTCCAGATTTTGATTATTTGCTTCGTTCTTTGTTTTGGTGATTATGTACTATATATTTTATTAGATTCCCAGGATCCTAATATGTGCGTATCTTCAAATTTTGGTCTCTATAAGGTTTTGATTCATGTTTGTTTTGAAATATGGTTTCTATTAATTTTAAATGAAACAGTACAAGTTATTTTCTTATTTTAGTTTCCGACTTCATCTTACAGACCAAAATATATCATATTTTAACCCTAAGTTAGCCTTGAAACATCATATAGCATTATCAAAGTATTATATAAGGATCAAAGAAACCAAATTTACCGATTCCAAGAAAAAAACCTAAATTCACCTATTGCCCTGTATTTTAAAAAATTAAATGCTTTGAATTAACCTACGATTCTCATCCTAGATGATAAAAAAATTTGTTACAGATTCAATGCACCTCATCTCATCAAATTTCGTTGAGCATTGATGATTTGGTGTTTGGATGAGGGAGGAGGAAGAAGATGGATTCAGTGAAATTTCATAAATCAAAAGTTAGAATTGAGATACTAAAATGTATATACTTTTTAAATAGGCTTTAGAAGGGAAAATCTAAACAGTCATCTCATTTTGAATTCAAACTATGGGTCTTGCCCAGCTCAGCCACAAACCCAACCTAATTAACACAACTTCGGTACCTTATTCATGCGACGTCTGATTCGAACAAGTGAATAGTCCATCTTGACCAGAAAAATGAGAGCTACGCAACAATGCAACTTCCATCGGCTAATTCAACCTTTTGTGAAAATTACTATTTTTCCCTTCTATTAAAATTTATCAAATTACCCTCCAATTAAATTTTAAATTTATTTATTACTAATTATGATCATTATTAAGTTATATACACAATTTCAAGGTACTACATTCTCCCCTCTTAAAAGAATTTCATTCCTGAAATTATCAAGGGACAAAGAATGCATCAGACTTTCTTATATCACACAAATACATAATCATACTAAATAAATCATTCAACCATACATCTAAATAATCATCCGCACAGTAGTAAGCAGTCAAAACAAGCATTGTAACGACCCAGATTTTTCGTCGTTTGATTTTGAATATTTAAACGGTTTAAATATTGGAATTGAAATTATAGTTGAGTTAATATGTTTTTAAAACTGAAATTTCGAGCGATTTTGAAATTTTGGAATCGTCAATTTAATTGACGTGTTAAAATAGCAATCCAGGGCACAGTCTCGGAATTTGACGAAACTAGTTCCGTTGGATCTGTAATAGTGTATTATTATCGGATTTCAAATTTCATAGCGTTTGGAGTTATCGTTTGGCCGTACGGTATAGAAACACCTTGAAATTTATATCAAAAAGTCAATATAAATTGGGTCCAAAAAGCTATATTCTCCATACGATCGAATTTGGACTCGAAACCTTTTCCATTGCATTTGGAATAGGGATATAACATTATAAATGCCTAACGACACGCCTCGATAGAAGTTCGAAATTTTGAGTTGCGTAAATTGAGACGTTATGAAATTTTAATAAATAAATTTTCTAGTAAAATATTCACATCAGTTTCTATTTCCACCTTTTCAAATCACTGTACCATAGTCTATCTATACACACGACCTTTGCTTCTTTCAGTTCAAAATCAAAATCACGGTACCTCTTCTTCTTCTTTAAATAACGAGGTCGATCAAAGTTTAAAAAAAATTCGTTCGAACTCTGAAAAAAAGAAGAAAGAAGAAAATCACGGGCTCATGAAATTGAACGAAATCGTTGTTTGCTTCAATATAAAACTCGAGCCTTTCCCTCCTCAGTTGGATTTTGTAATCGAAGAAAAGCTTCGACTTAGAAAAAAAATTGAAACAGAATAAATCGCGACTAGGCGAAGCTTCTCCGATTGAATTCGATTAAGTCGAACGGCAAGGGGGAGGCTCGGCGCCAATGGACTCGAGCATGAGTGGACTTGCAGGCGAAGGGGGTAGAGGGTGCGCTCAATTGCGGTGCTGGGTGGACGAGAGTCGCAGGGTGGCCGCGGCGAGGGGAGATGCGGCGAGGGGAGATGCGGTCCATGCAACAGTAGTGGCGTCGGTGGTTAGAAAGTGGCGAAGGGAGGAGTCTCGAGTGATAGTTAGGGTGAGGGTCGCATTCTTCTTGGTTCCAACGATGATGGCTTGGGATCGTGAATTGGTGTAGTGTTTGACCGGTTAATGGTGGTAACAAGGGATGTTGTGCATGATGAAGGGAGTATGGGTTGTTTCTCGCACGTGAGCAGATGTCTGAGAGGTGAACAAAATTAAGTAAGGTAATTACCGTTTTTAATTACTGTAATTAATAAGAAAAATTTACCGATATTAATAAAAATTGAAGATTTATAAAATTCATATTGTTTATATGTGAGGTCCAAAAATCACGAAAATCGATCATGTTGGATTCGTAGCTGCGGAATCTGTGAAAGGAATTTAAATGGGAACGATTAGCAAATAAAAAAATCAAGGTGAGTAAATCTCACTCGACTTGGACTACTGTTTTAATTTAAATTTGTTGAAAATTAATTATTGGATGATTGGATGAATTGATAACTATTATTATCAGTTGGATGTTTATTATATATATAATAGTATATATATTAGTAGTTGGTTATATTTTTCGCCTATTGGAGCGGATGAGACCCTATGCGCCCCGCATAATAGCGGATGACCGTATATACCACGATATCTCCCTCGAAGTGGGATTGGTATTTTTATTGTTGTTTAACATCTGTGGATGTAGGGAAAACAGGTTGGAGGGATCCGACTGGATTCCTCAAATATATTTAGTGTTTTTCATATATATAAAAATATATGATTTGAATGAATAATCTGCTGGATGATTGCGTGTTGTAAACTTTTAAATGTTCTAATAGCAAGGAAATTAACTTGGGTATATTAAATACCGTAAATATTATTTTGATTTTTTAGGGAATTAAAAGGAGATTTTTAATATAAAAAAATATACGTATATCGAAATTTGGATTATTTAAAAGAGATTGATTTGAATAAGCAATAATGAATTTTTGATCGTATTAAATAATGCCGGAAAAATATTTTAAATAGAGACTTTAAAATAAATTATATAAAGGGATTTTTAAGATTAAATTTTAAAATGATATTCGAAAAATAATATGGAAAGAAGTTGAAAATCGATATTAAAAATAGATTGGCAAAAATAAATGGAATTTATAAGAAATAGAATTTATAAAATGGAGTTTTATAAATGAGGAACTCAAAGGAGTTATAAAAATTATAAACGATGTTTATAAATAAAGGAAAGTGATATCAGATGATAAATTTGGAATATAAATTTACAGGAAGAATTTATGTTTGAATATGGAAATAGGGTGAGAGAAATAGTGGATACTATTTTTGAGTGAAAATGGTTAAGGAGACCGAAATGGAAGTGATGTGATGGAAATCGAGAGGGGTTTATAAAATTGAAACTTGGTTATTGATATTCAAAATATATTTTATTTTGGTAATTTAAGTTTTATTTTTAAAAAGGAAAATTTATTTATTAAACTATGTAATTTAAAGTTAGTTAGTATTGAAGTACTTCAGAAGTAGATTTTTTTTCAAATACTTAATATTTATTTTAATAAAATCCTAAATTTTAAACCTACTTTGAAAAGTGATGTTATAAAAAGTGTTTCAATATTTTAAATAATTATTTGAATACGACTTAAACATAAATTATTATTATTATTTTATTTTAAATACTTAATTTTATTTACATATGTGTACATATATAGAGTTTTGAAATGTTTTAAATTTATTTATAAACCTTCTTGGAAGTCTAGAAATGGAGTTATTCAGTATATGGGATTTATAAAAAAATCCTTAAAATGGAATTGGGAAGAAAAGTAAGAATTTCCGAAGTAGTTAAGTAAAAGTGAACTTCGAAAAATGAAATACAATTCATAAAGAAGTACGAAGGGAAATTGAATTATAAGCAAGTATAATTGGCTTTGGAAATATTAAAGGGAATTAATTAAAGAGTTTTGAAACTTATAAAATTCGTTATGAATGAGTTAAGAAATTTACAAATAAATTGTAAATTATTTTGAGGAAAAGAAATGGGGAATAAATGGAATACTTCCTAAGTGTTGATTATAAAATGAAGTGGAAAAATATTCTAAGTATTGGGAAGGGGTGGAAATATTCCATCAAAAATATAAGGATTTGAAAACTGTTTTCAAATGTTGAAGTACTAGAAGTAATATCTTATAAACGTATTTTGAAATAAATTTTGGAAAAGTTTGAAATAAGGCATAATGTCTGCTTTTGGATGTGTAATGATAGATAAATAACCAACTATCAATTTTGGTCGGTTTCGTTAATCGTTTCGAAGAGGCCGAGATCGGATTTAATTATCCGAAAACCACTTCGATCCGGTTTGAATGTTACGAATGAATACCGTGAAAATGATAAAGACGGTGATTCGGTTTGTCCAGACCCAGGACAACTTGTATGGATGAATGCTATCAGAACATCATCATTGGAGGACGATGAGCATTCGTGAAATTATTTTTAAAGGTAATCACAGCCTCTAGCCTCATCAACCAGAATGGCTGAAAATCAGGGGGTATGCAGCAAGGCTAAGTGGGTCATACCCAATTCGGGTATGTTATCACCTTTCTAGATAACCTCGGATATATTATATGGATACGGTGCATGTGAAAGAGCTCTCGATAAGGGTGGGAACACCCGGGGTGATAACATATTCGGTTTTATCCAGGTTAGGGATAGGGCCGGTCTTGTGTTGCAGGGGATTCCGGTGAGGTCCTCGGTACATGCTTCTAGGAGTGTACCGTGATAGGTGGTACCCCAATGCCTAGTCATTGTATGGAATCTAATCTTCAATAAGCGCCGTACGGTTTTGATTGTGGCCAACTATGCTGGAACATAAGATGCAAGTATTTCAGCTATTTTCTATTTACTTGGGTTAGACACTGTTATAATATCAAACGGATTAGATAAAAGTGTTTTGGTTATCTTAAGGTAAAAACCCGTCGTGTTTATGTGTGACATGGTCTTACGAGATACCTTTGTTTTTCAAAGGATTTTGATAAAAGTTAATAATTCAAATTGAGTGTGTTTTCTCACGCTGGTTTTCCAGACTGACTAGGGTGTTATTTTATTATAATGCTCGGGTCAGACCGAGTATTACAGATTCAGGATATGAGGCTATGGAGCTCAGAGAACGAGCTGGATGATAGAGACGTACTTCCGTACTTGATGAATTTTTTCCGCTGCATGAGTACAAGTTATTATACCTGTCCAGATTGATGTACTGATTGTTGTACTCTGATGATTATGTATTAAACAGTTACAGATTCTTTTGTATAAACATCTGTTATTATATATTGTATTTTGTTCCGCTGTTATTGTGAGATTCTATGGTGTTGTTTCCTGTTTATTTCTTCTACCTTTTCTTCTTCACACCTAATGAACTGGTTTTTCGACAATCGATTGCTCAGCATTCTATACAGTGGATGTATTGATGTCGAATTTCGAGGGTCGAAAATCATGTTCGTTACATTTGGTATCAGAGCTGAAGGTTAAGCGAGAACCTTGGCTCTGGTGGGGATTAATCATTAGAGATAGATTCACTAGTACGCTAGAATGAGTTTGAGTGTATTAATAGATATGAGTGTGTATTTGTTAGTGAATATAAAATGTTTTATATTATGTCAGTTGATTTATTTGAGTGGCTTATGAACTCTGGTCGGCACAGTCCGTACAACTAAATCGTTAAGGGTTTATAATCTCTTAAATAGAGTAATTCGACACAGTATTGGTTTGAAATGGTGTAAATGAAATAATTTTACCCAAAGGTATATTTTGATATAAAAGAAATAATTTTTTGAAATTATACATAGTTGGAGTGTTTGAATGATAATATTGTTATCAAATAAGATTATAAAATTGGAAATGGTTTATATAACCAAATAGAAATTTGTATAAGTATAAATTATACAAATGAATTATAATTGAAATTGGATTCGAACAAGAATCTGGAAATTAAAATCTCGGGAAGTTTGAAAAAATAATAATTTCAAAGTGGTGTGTAAAATAATAAAAAGAGTATTATTTTTGAAAGGAAATTGTTTTAAAATGGATTTTTGAAGAGATATAGCACTGAACTCATTTCGGTCGCTGGAAAAATTCTGGTAATGACTGCAACATCACCGGTTTTCATTTTTGAGTTTCTAGGTGACATATTGCTACCGTAGAAATTTGATATGGAGATTTTTGTGAAAAACAAATGTGTTTTAAAGATTTCGGGGGAATTGTTTTGAAAAAAATCAAGTTGATGTTTGAAAGTTGAAGGAAATGGTTTGTTAAAAACAGAGTTATATATTTATATATTATTATTATTATTATTATTATTATTTCAAATGGTTTGAAATAAGTACCGGGTGTTTGAACTCTGAAATTTCTAATTAGAAGAGGAGTGAAATAAGAAGAGAATAAGTTTTTTAAATAAAACTTGAAAAAAGTGAACTTCAAGATGAAGTTAAAAATCTAACTTGTGTAAGTTAAATAAATTGGATTTGTAAAAGAAATTTTTGTAGGAATTGGAATTTAACTTAAGTAAAAGTTAAAGAAAATAAATTAAATGAGGTGATTATAATAAATGAAATGAAATGAGTAGAATGTGATGACGTTAACTAAGTATAAAGTGCATATGAATGTGTAAGTAAATAGGATAAATAAAAATAAGAAAGGGAGTGTGGGAAGATTTGAAATTGGAATTAAAGTCTTACTTGATTAAATAGAATGAATTAAAAATAAAATTTGTTTGGAATGAAATTAATTTAAGTATAAATAAATTCGAATATGGTTCGGAAATATTGGTTATAGGAAATTTAAAATAAAATTGAATTGAATTGGATTGAATTTGAAACTGTATTGAATGAAATTAAATATACAAATGTGAAGAGAAAGTGGCTAAATAATTATAAGTTATAAAAATTTAAATAGAATAGAATTTGAGTGAAAATTTGGGATTGTGAATAAATAAATTTGAATAGCTTATAAAAATTTGAAATTAATGGAATAAGTATATATTTAAGCCATAAAGTGATGTACAATCTTGAGTTAAAAATAAAACGTGAATATATTCGAGTATAAAATTAATAGAAGTGTGAGAAAATAAGTGTGAAACTTATAAAAATTGGAAAGTGGAATAGAAAACCAAAAATAAAAATGGTTTGATATTTTAGTGAAGGAAATAAAATCCAAACCTGGATTATAGAATAAATTTGAACTCAAGTGATTAAATAGAATGATTTTTGAAAGAAAAATCAGATATTGAATTTTAAGATGGAAGTGAACTAATTAGATAAATTAATTAGTTAATTGAATATTGGAATGGAAATTAACTTGATTAAACAGAAAGGATTGTGGACTGAAACTGAATTTGAATATAGAACTTGAGTAATAAATAAAATTCGAATTATATATAAGCTGATTAAATATATTTTGATTGTGATCAAATAAAATGGAATTGGATTGAAATAAAATGGCTTGAGTTATAAGTAAATTCAATGTGAGCGGAAATAAATTGAATATGGCCTTGAATATTATTTTAAATGAATTCGAGAATGAATTGAGTATGAAATTGAAATTTGATGTGGATATGAATGGATTTAATTTGAATTGGAATAGAATCAAATATAAATTGATTTGGAATCAATTTAAAATAGCTATATACTGAAATGGTTATTTTATTAAATGGATATCGCCGAATTTGCATGGAAATTTGTCCTTTGGCATAAACGGAAGCAAATAAAATTCTATGAATTAATAGAAAGTGAATAAATTGATTTTTAATCAATTTGAGATGGATATGAAATTGTTTGGTATAAATATGAATTAAATGCAAATAATTTAGTTGTACATCATTCGGATTGAATGAAATGGTATGAAAATCGATTGAAAGCAATTAAATTAGAATCGGAACCTTATAATTTCTTATAATATGTGTTTGGCATGTTGGTTTATGAAGTTTAAGTGTTTTAACTATTTAAATAAGTGAAATGTTATTGAATTTGATGTTTTGGAACTTACATGTTTAAATTGAGTAAGTACATGTACCCGTAGGCCATTTGATTAGATTTTGATCGCGCTAATCTCATATAAGTTAAAACAAGGTACGTTTTCGGATTAAATACCGCAAATATATAAGTATTGATATATATTTTGTTTTCCGACCGTGTGGGTCGATGTGTACATTTTTATCTCTCTTGTCATATTGCAAAAGGCTCTCCGTACAAGTGAGACTCTGCCAAAAAATTTCGAGAATTTAGGGAGTTAGAAAAAGTTTTGAAAATTTTGGAAAAAATTTGTTAACTAAAAAGTTGATGTTCAAATTTGAAATTGAAATCAAAAATTTTGGCTGGAAAATGGAAACTAAATGTATTGGATAGGACTAAAGATTTTAGAAAAAAATGAATGTCAAGTTTTAACTAAGTGGGTCGTGATAAGTAATGAGGTTGGAGCATTTTCCTGCCTTAGCAAATTCGAGGACGAAATTCTTTTATGGGGGGAGGAATGTAATGACCTGGATTTTTCGTCGTTTGATTTTGAATATTTAAACGACTTGGAAGAGGCCGGGATCAGGTTTAATTATCTGAAAACCACTTCGATATTGTTTTAACGTTACGAATGAATACCGTGAAGATGATGGAGACGGTGATTCGGTTTGTCCAGACCCAGGACAACTTGTATGGATAATTGCTATCAGAACATCGCCATTGGAGGACGATGAGCATTCTAAGTGAAATTATTCTTGAAAAGTAATCGCAGCCTCTAGCCTCATCAACCAGAATGGCTGAAAATCAGAGGGTATCCAGCAAGGCTAAGTGGGTCATACCCAACTAGGGTATGTTATCACCTTTCTAGATAACCTCGGATATATTATATGGATACGGTGCATGCAAAAGAGCTCTCTGTAAGGGTGGGAACACCCGAGGTGATAACATATTCGGTTTTATCCAGGTTAGGGATAGGGCCGGTCTTGTGTTGGAGGGGATCCCTGGCGAGGTCCTCGGTACATGCTTCTAGAAGTGTATTATGATAGGTGGTACCCCAGTGCCTAGTCATTGTATGGAATCTGATCTCCAATAAGCACCGTATGGTTTTTATTGTGCCCAACTATACTGGAACGTGAGATGCAACCATTTCAACTATTTTCTATTTACTTGGGTTAGACACTCTTATAATATCAGACGGATTTGATAAAGGTGTTTTGGTTATCTTAAGGCAAAAACCCATCGTGTTTATGTGTGACTTGGTCTTAGGAGATACCTTTGTTTTCCAAAGGATTTTGATAAAAGTTAATAATTCAAATTGAGTGTGTTTTCTCACGCTGGTTTTCCAGACTGACTCGGGTGTTATTTTATTATAATGCTCGGGTCAGACCGAGTATTACAGATTCAGGATAGGATGCTATAGAGCTCAGGGAACGAGCTGGATAATAGAGACGTACTTTCGTACTTGATTAATATTTTCCGCTGCATGAGGACAAGTTATTATAGATTTCCAGATTGATGTACTGATTGTTGTACTCTAATGATTGTAAGTATTAAATAGTTACAGATTCTTTTATATAAAAATCTGTTATTTTATATTGCATTTTGTTCCACTGTGATTGTGAGATTCTGTGGTGTTGTTTCCTATTTATTTCTTCTAGCTTTTCTTCTTCACCCCTAATGAACTAGTTTTACCAGCACTCGATTGCTCGGCATTCTATATAGTGGACGTATTGATGTCAAATTTCGAGGTTCGAAAATCCCATTCGTTACAAGCATCCATACACAACATATAAAATTTGAAATCAAAATAAAAAAATACGTGCACGTGTTCCATTAGCATACATAACGGTGTATGCGTACTTTTATGAAATCCAATCAACAACATGACATCAAAATATGTGTGCAATGGTATATGACAATGCATATATGCAACATCTAACTTTTGGGTCCTTCTATCTGAACGAGATGATATGACATATAAATCATAATGCGAATATTCTAGGGTGATCATAAAAATTCTGTATGTATGCACAAGCAATAAAACTAAAATATAAAACGGTGAACATATATATAGCAGTAAATCATGAAATCATGGCTTACAAAACATATTAAGCAAATAAGCAAATCCATAACATAGATAAAACAACCATGAATCTAAACAATCATTCAGCTAAACTTAGATATTAACTAAAATAATAATCAATCAAACGGAAAAACGCTTCGGAGAGAAATCAAATTGAAAAGATCGGACCCACTCCTCCACTTTCCAATCGTCTTTACCCAAATCTTTCTCCTATACAAATATTGCAAGTTCTACTACTAGCATAATGTACCCCAAAATGCTAATCTCAACCGTATGTACATATATACAACCTCTGGAATTTCTCCTAACATCTCAAATAAACTATGCCACAATGCATAACAATTGATAGCCTTAGCAACAACGTGCCCAAACCAAATTATAGCTTGTCATACCATTCCTAAACACACACCTTTAATACATAAATCATCCGGTAGTAGTTTCTCAAATTTGTTATTTGTATTGCTAAGGTAAGACAGCTCAAAGTGGACGTGTCCTACCCAAACTGTACCGAAAGACTTAAATCACTATACTATTCCTTCTTTCACCTAAGAACATCCAACATAATCAATGTCTTAACCTGGTGAACACAACATACATCTCTTCCAAATATCCAATCTAACTTGAATCGTATCATTACACATATGATATCACTTCTCCAATATCCAATAAGCTCGATTTTAAAGTACCACCTCCTTAATTAGCAAACATTCCTACCTAAATTCTTTAGCTAAAAAAGCATACAAACAAGAAAAATCCAATTCTAATTAGCCAATGCAACCATAGAAACAAAAAAATAACCTAAGAAAAATTCTAATCTAAAATAGCGTAACGACTTGGAATTTCACCACTTTAATTTGTGATCATTTAATTAATTTTAAATATTCAAATATTGTTTCTTATAATTGAAATAAAACTCTTTTAAGAAATAAATAATGATGGTGAAATAGTTTTTAAAATATGTTTACAAAAATATATATTTCGAAGAAAAATTGAAAATGTGACCGAAATTCATTTTCCGAATTTTCAACTTTTCGCCAGCTAAAAGTTGTCGAAAATGCTCTAAACAATTTTGTATACTTACACACATACAAATATAATAAGTTAAGGTTGTATGATGTAAATATATGTATATGTATATATTTAGGTATATATTTATAAAAGAGATATGACATGTTATGAAAATAGTAAATAAATGAAAAAGCAAAGTGAAACATATGGAGACACAAGTACACCTAAGAATTAAATGCATGTTTGCATGGAAAATAAGGGGGAAGCATGTTGGGGGCATTAGTACAAGGAGGAGGAAGCTATCATGGTGATGTGGAAGCATATTTGTGGAAGGCATGTACTTAAGTGGTAATTTTGTAATTTACTAATTTCACTTTATATAAAAGAAATTCCTTAATTTCTCTCATTCATTTCCACTTCATTTTCATTCTCTATACTTGCTCAAGCTATTCAAAAGTTTTCCATGACTTCCTTTTAGTTTTTAAATGATTAAAAAAACCATTTCTTTCTACTTTAAATTCATAAAAAAAAAACTATCTAAAACCTCTGTTAACGCTTAAAAAGTGAACGCTAACACCCGGTGTGTGTAATAGAATCGTGAAAGCACCACCCGTGTGACGGGAACAGAATTTAAGCAATAAACTGGCAGAAAAGCAGTAAAAGACAGCAATTTATAGTGGTTCGGCTTGAGATAGAGCCTACGTCCACTTTGAATCTCTTTATTACTGAATTCGGTTACAAATCGATACAAATCTCTTATCAAAACAATACAACTTTATCAAAAGAAACAATCTTGACTACTAGCTCAATCTTCGCCGATGAAATTCGATGAAACCATGTTGGATGTAAGGAATTATCTCTTGAAGATTGTTGTAGCGTCTTGAATGTTCGAGGATCTTTGATTGCTGGATGAATGGAGACTTCGACAGAGTAACGGCGCTTGAAGAAATGAATGGCCAAAGTCCTCTTCATGTTGGAAGTGGTGGCCTATTTATAGGAGTTGAATTCTGAACTTTCATTTTGGCCAAGTCATGAGTCGTGACCGACTTAAGGTAAGTCGTAACTCGTAGTCGACTTAAAATGACTCGTGGGCGCCATACTGGGTTCTTTTTGTGGCTCAGTTGAGGACAAGTGCTAAGTCGTAGCCGACTTACCAGATAAAGGTAGCATAGGCACGGGCTTTGGATTTTAACCTGATAGCCTTTAAGTCATAAGACCTTTAAGTCGTAAGACCTCTTGAGTCGTAAGACCTTTAAGTCGTAGCATCCTCTAGAGTCGTGAGACCTTTAAGTCGTAGCATTCTCTTGAGTTGTAAGTCCTTAACTCGTTGAGTCGTAGATGACTTAACTCGTTGAGTCGTAGAGCCCTTAAGTTGTAGAAAGCTTAACTCGTTGAGTCGTAAATCCTTAAGTCGTAGAAAGCTTAACTCGTTGAGTCGTAAATCCTTAACTCGTTGAGTCGCACAGTCCTTAAGTCGTAGCAAGCGTAACTCGTTGAGTCGTGAAGCTCTTAAGTCGTGGGCCTGCTAACTCGTAGGTCCTTTCAGCAATTAGGTCGTTAGCTCCTTTAAGTCGCTAAGTCGTGACATAACTTAAGTCGTTCACTTCTTATCTCGTTGTTCATTGATAGTGCTAACTCGTTAAGTCGTCTGGGCCATGAGTCGTATACTTCTTGAGTCGAAGAAAATTAAAGGTTAACATTTGCCCCTCGAAGTACACGCCTAAGTCGTAGGTTGTGTGCTTCGACTTATCTTAACTCGTGTATGCCTTTTCGTGTTCCACTGCCCAGAGGTATAAAAAGCTTGAGTCGTTCCTTCTATTCATTGCCTATCTCCTGAGTCGTATCCGCCATTAATATTCCTCCGAGCTTTCTCAAGGCAATTTCTTCCCTTTCTAACAATCAACCAATTCGACTCTCGATTCTTCATTGCGTAAGTGTTCCTGCTCCCTCCTCGACCTTTAATCATCATTGATTCGTGAATTCTCCTCCTTATACTAAATCCATCCCCTCGTGCAATGTTTTGTTGCGAATTCCACCGTATCGGTAGTTCGTGAACCTGATTTTGCTCTATTTCATCTTTAGATGAATGGGGCGATGGAGATGGGGGATTACTGTATTTCAGGTTTAATTGATTAGGTTGGCGAGGCTTTGGCGATCTGGACTTGGTTTTTTGGATGACACAATGATGTGGTGGAATGAGGATAAGGATCGTAGTTTGATTGAGAGGTTATCGGGTTTGGAGGATAACGGGTTAGGAGAAGAGTCAATGGGTTCAATTGAGTGAGATGCTAGCATGGCCATGGTTTTAGCAGCTTTGTACGACCCACGACTTAAGCCACTTACGACATAAGCCCCTAGTCGTGGACGACTTAGGACTTGGGGATTTTACACCGCTCTGGACTGAAGCCCTTTTTTTTCACACGACTTAAGACTCGAAGCACTGCCGACTTAAAGCATTAATGACCTAAAATCGAAGCGACCTGCCTTGACTTGCCTTGTAACCCTTAAGTCGTGGACGAGTTAACACGTAAGCCGTTGGCGACTCATGACTTAGGCTCTGCATGGACTTTGGACTGTTGAACTTTGAACTTTGAACTGCTGCATTTTTCCACAGATCACTCTAACTTGCAAACTATTAACCTGTTTAATACAATATTCACAGAAAATTGGGACGAATATACTGTCACCGACTGCCCACATCAAGTGACAGATTAGTTAATAACAGATAATCAACATAAATGGATCGTGTGAATGAAGTGCTTTAAGTCGACAAATTCAAGCAAAGTATTAAAGCAGCATTAAAACAGTCAGCTAAAAATGACCGGTTTATATTTAATACTGTACTTGAACTTTAAATTAACAAGTTCTGAAATTTGATGATCGATCAATTACCGACTATCTTAATTCCAGTTTGTATTTATTTGTTATTTTTACTAGTTTTGCACAACACTTCACACTATTTAGGAAACGTGCACCTTCACATTTGAATATCCAGTTGCTTGTGTAGAATGACTTCTCAACAAGGAGATGTAACAGTTCAGACCGGAGAGTCTATTCTCATTCCAGCTCCTTTAGTCAATCCCCCAGAGAGAGCCTCTACCACTCTATTGTACAAAACTTTTCGGCAATTGTGCATTCAATTTGGCATTGCTGAAGCTGACGCTATCCTTCCTGAGAAGAATAACACTGCTGATGTAGCACCTCCTGGATTTGTGGCGTTCAACCGAAAAATGTGCTCGAGCAGGGCCATTCCTCCTTTCAACAATTTTCTTCAACATCTTCTTCGCCAACTGGCAATCGCTCCATTCCAATTACACCCCAACGGCTATGCTGTTCTAATGGGGCTGTGCGTACTATTCGGCAGAACGCTTGACCGTCTTCCTAGCGTTGACGAAATCTGTTATCTATGCTCTTTTATCAGAATCAAAGATCATCCTTCGATCATTGTTATAAGAAGTGCCAGGAATCTCAAATTGGTTGTCGGCCTCCCTGATACTGCTCATGGATTTTTGACTCAGTATTTTTACGTTCGCTGTCCCCCTGGGTTTTATGCTGTGTGGAGAGAAGGAAGTAAGAATGCCTATCTTTCCTTTTTCTTATTCCCTGAGTATTTTGCAGTCTGAATCACTAAGTGTTAATTTTGCTTTCTCATTTCAGCGCTCCTCTCTCCCTCTAGGGATCCTAGTCACAAGCAAACTCTGGAGAGGCTCATGGCTGTTCCAGTTGAAGAACGGGATGCGAAATTTCTGTTGAAAGATGAGTTTCTTCACCAGTTTGGACTTTTACATTCTTCTAGATCGACTCAGATTCATGAAATCTCTAGTTCTGATGCGGATACGTTAGCTGCTTCGGGCTCTCGAGCAGAGACCTCGAATGCCCCAGCTTCTGTAGAAGAAATTGCATCAGAAGCACCCGTCGTAGAGGCTGCTTTGGTAAAATGTTCCGCACTCACCGATGTCGTAGGGTCAGTCAGCAAGTCGGCACTTCCTCCAATTATTGAGGAAGAAGAAAATCCTCGAGTTTCTGAAAAATCAATTGATACGGAAGTTGAAAAGGAGAAGTCTGCTGAACACCAGGGTGATGACACCTTTGATGGTTTGAGCGATATCATGATAACTTCTCAAGAGCTTTTCGGGGATACCAATCCAAAAGCGACTTCTCCCATTGTTGAAGCGACTTCCACCTTTAAACAAACCCTGACGCCTACCATGCCAGTCGTCTCTGTTTCCACACTAAAGCGTGGTCTGTAGTTCGACGCATGTAGTTTGCACGCCGCACACACTTAGGATTTTTCAGCACTTATAAGCATTTATCCTCTTTTTCCTGGAAATTTCTAAACTTTACTTCTTTTCCGTTTTCAGATTCTCCGATGGGGCGTACTGGCTCATACTACAACTTTCGGCGCTACGGAGGGCGTGATTCTTACGATTATGGACGTTATCTTCCCTCCCGCAAAGAATCTGACGAAGAGCGTGCAGCTAGAAAAGCTCAAGAAAGGCGTGTTTACGAAGAGCAGCAAAGAAGGAGAGACGATGACTCTCATAAAAGAAAATATCATGATGACAAAGGGAAGAAGCATGCTACCAATGACCCAAGTAAACGGGTTAAACTTGATGAGAAGGACGCGTCTGAAATTTCTGAAAAAACTGACGCTCCTATCCCTTCTGATACTCCGGCCGGCTCTCCTCCTCTAAAGAAGTCTGATATTCAAACAATCATTAACAGGCCACAATATCAAGTTAAAGACGGCCCTCCAACGCTTCAGAGCTGATTTCCAAATTGGTGCCTAAAAGGAGTGCGCTTTGACTTGGATTTGGTTCCGATTGATAAGCAAGACATGCTTAAAAGTCTTGACGCAGTCAGGCTTAATATCGAGAGGATGTCGCAATGGCAGAAATTTGTCGACGAACTTCAGAGGGTCAACCACATAAATCTTGAGGCGATGATGACCATGGAGAATGATAAATCAGAATGGGACAAATGGTGTAAGCAACATGATGCGGAGATGACAAGCATTACAGACGACAACGCAAAGCTTGCATCTGAAGTCAAGCGACTAAAGGAAGATCTGGCCTCATCTTCTGCATCACACACTCAAAAGGAAGAAGTCTTTCAGAAGCAAGTGCGGGATGCACATGCTGCGCAAAGGGACGCCGAAATGAAGCTTGCAGCTGAGCAGCACATTACTGAGAAATATCGCACAGAAAATACTGAGCTGCGGGGAACAATTGTGTCCCAAAATGCAGAGATTGAGATGCTGAAAGCTAAGCTTCTTAAAGTTGAGAAGGAGCGTGATGACGCGGTCGCTGGACAAGTTGCGGCCGAAGAGTCTCACGACGCCACTAAAGCTAGCATCGATTCTACTCTATTTGACTTCTACATGCACAGCGTTTTGGGCCGCGGCAGCCTTTCATTCTTGGGTCCCAAATATGAGATTACACTTGCTGAAGTTTGGGAGACCATACTTGATACATTTGCCGTTTATGCGGAAGCAGATCTTGTAGCGCTTTATCTAGACGATGAAGCACGTGATGCGCTTATTAGAGGCAAAGAGCAACTTGCCGAAGCTAGAGCCGGGACAGTGGTAGAGGAACATCCAGAAAAGACAACATCACTACCTGCCCCTGTCCATACTTCAACTTTGACTGATGTTGATATCATCGGTTCTAGCTCTCAATCTCCACTTGCTGCAAAAGATGCTGAAGCTAAACTCGATACTTCCGAGACTCCTCTTTCCCAAATTGAAGAGAAGAGCCAGGAAGAAACTGAGGCTGATAAATATGAAATTGAACTTGCGAAGCCAACTCCTCCAGGTAACTTTGGCGAAGTTCCGGGTCTAATGAACCAGTTATTTGATTTAATTGAGTTTGATGACCTTCTTACTTGTTATTTGAACTTTGGTGAACCGATACCTTCTCTATTTTCGGAAGATGTTGATTTTAACTTCTTTTCTTCTACAGCGGAGGCACCAAACACTGCACAAGTTTCCACTCCTTCAGTTGCCGTCCCTCCATCTTTACAGGTTACTTGTCACGACCCTGGAATTTAAATTTATTTAAATTTATAATTAAATGAAATTTGAGTTAAATTTATGATTAAATAAATTTTTGAATAAAAATTGTGAAATTTAATTGATTAAATAGAGCGAGTTTCCCCGATATCCAAGTATATTCTGTATAAACCATTTGAGATTAAGATATTGTAAATAGTGTATATGAGTATATATTGAATGTATATATATATTTAGGTATATACGAGCAAATTTAATATATATATTTGAATTGATGGTTATAGATGGTTTGAGTTTATAAAATAAATATATAGATATATTTGGCTTGAGTTTAAAATTTTAAATAAATGTAATATTTGAAAATCACACTATAAATAGAAATAAAGATCTATAGTCAAAGCAAAGGAAGTTTAAATATATGGATATTGAATTCGAGTTTGAATCTAAGTCTAAGTGGTTTAATAAATAATTTAAGTTAAAATAGAAGTTAATGTTTGAAATAGAATAAACCTTATAAATATTAAAGCGTAAGTATAAGATAAATTATAACAACGTATTTTTTTTAGAATGTCATTTGAATTTCAAGTAAATGGATTTAAAATAAATATATAGAGAAATACAATAAAATTTGTATTAAAGTAAAATAAATAAGTTAAGATAGAAAATATAGTTATAACAATATATTAATGAACTTAGTAGAAACATAAACGAATAAGTAAAAACATCTCAAACTTAAGAACAAAAGCATATCAAAGGAAAAAAATAAACAAACAATGTAAGTGGTTATGCTAAACAACAAAGGCAAGCATAAACAAAGGGGAACACATGCATTTAATACAAGCATAAATGCAATTCATCTCAGCCAAAAGTAAGGGAACAAAGTAAACAAATCAATGCAAGATATTTCTAGCCCATAATAAATTATATATCATTGCAGCCACAAATTGTTGTAAATCAACAAGGAGTAAACAAAACAAAGTATGGTATAAGTGTTGATTGTACCAAGCATTAAATGCAGGCATGGCCGAACAAAGAAAAGAAAATATATCACTATATTGTACAAAATAAAACCCTATCTTAACCTGTACAAAACAATATCAACTAGTAGCTTCTTCTCTTTTATATATATCAATCATCTTCATATATCAGTCTCGTTCAAAATCCAAGCCAGTGTAGAAGCAAATTAAAAATCTGAAGCACTTCAGATCTGAAAACAAATCAAACAACAAGCTTGAAGACAACTGAAAACAAAGTTGTTCAAATACTCAAATGCCTGGAAATTCAAGCCTGGGCTTAGTTAAAGAAGATTTCTGTTTTGGAAGCAAAACAACTCAGGAAATTATTTACAGGTGAGCAAACTTCATTTTTGAAACCATTCTCATGATTCTAATATCTGTGGTGATGAATGCCAAGACAAATGATAAATGTATGTGTACATCAGCAAGTATAACTGTATCTATATGGGAGAATCTGTCTGTGCATATCTGTATAAACAGATACATATGTCTCTGTTTAGTCCACAGGCTTTAATTTGATATAGAAATTCAAATTTCTTCCTCTAATTCTCTATAGACTTTGATGTCTAAACCAAACTTGATTGTTTTACCTTAAGCTTTAATTTAAAATTTCATTTAAGTTAAAAACACTTTAAATTTTATCTGGAAACCCAAATTATCAGGATAAACTTAAGATGAGCAAATTTTCGAATCTCTTCATTTTTAAGTTCAGGTATACGAATGGAATCTATATGCTAAAACTTGATTTTTAAAATAAGAATCGTAAATTTTAATAGAGGGAGTAGGGTGCAGTTCGTGTTCGACTGCTTTAGGCGTTTTGGGTTGCCGTGGACGATCTCGTCGTCTGGAGTTGTGGAGTTTTGGTCTGGAGATGGAGTGATGATCGTAGTCTATGGGAAAAATGGTGCGGTGGTGGTTCGTCAACGGTGGAGGCGACGGCGTCAAATTTGTTTTCGTAGACCTAGTTTTAGGCGCAGTGATGTTTTCGTCTCGTACGACGTCAGGGGTTGATCGAGTGCAGCGAGCCTATGGGGTTTGGTAGAGGGGTTGTAGACGTAGCGGTGGCTGGAATTTCGTGGGCTCCGGTGGACGAGGCAGTGGGGACGGCGGTGTTCCCAGGGATGGTGGTGTTCCTGGTTTACGTTCCAGGTTTAGTGATCGAACTCGAATTCGATCTCGAGTTGGAGTTGTTGATAGGAGGCTGGGGATAGGGTGTCGAGGTGGTCGTCGTGATGTAGGGATGGTCGTGGTCGACCGGAGAGGGCTGATGGAAGCGTGCACGTGCACGCGAGGGACCGGTATCAGTTGCTGGATTGGGGAAGATGAAGTACAGGGGCTCGAGTTATCTCGTGATATACTCGGGGAAAATGCGTGAGTAACTCGAAGGAATGAAGGGTTTGGCTCGAAGCATACTAGGGGGATTCGAGTAGGTTTCTGGGACTTAGAAAAAATAAAGCAAAATATTTTACCTCGGGTTAAATTTCTGAGTAACCCGAAGCAAAGACAAGTTTGTCTCGGGGGCGACTCGAAGCAGTTACAGGAGCCACTCAAAACAGTTGGTATTTCGAAGTTTTTTCCTACTTTTCAACAATTTTAAATATAAAACCCAAGTTTTAAAAATAAGGAGATGATTAAAGTTTTAAATGAATAAAAGTTAAATAAAGGATTTTGAAAATGATTAAGTTTTAAATTTATTTAATCAAGATACATTATTTTACAAAATTGTTTAATAAATAAATAATGTAGTTTTAAAATGGAAGTTAAGATAAAAGGTTGTTTAAAATAAAATCTTAACCTTTTTAAGGTATCTAATGTGATAAAGGTGGTTTATTAAACAAGGTTTAAAAGGATAATCAAAATAATTAATTAAAGATAATTAATTAAATAGTGAATTAAATAATTAAAGGTTAATTTTTTTTAGTAATTAAAGATTGATGAATTATAATTAAAGGTTAATTAGTTATTATTAATAGATAATTAATAACTGATTAAAGAATGATTAATCAAAAATGCTTTATAATTTATTAACAATTAATTAACCAGGATTAGGAATAAATTCATAAGAAATTAATCTGATTTAAATAAATCAGACAATCAACTGACCTTACTTATGAATATTTGGATTCTATTGATTTGATTGTTGATATCCCTGATATATGATGCTTTGTGATACCCCCTGATTTACGTTGTGATCTGTGATTTATTATCTGTGATATATATCTGCGATCTGAAAGATAAGCGATATAGTTTATA
The DNA here is from genome assembly GCA_030737815.1 of Allium fistulosum. Taxonomy (NCBI): domain Eukaryota; kingdom Viridiplantae; phylum Streptophyta; class Magnoliopsida; order Asparagales; family Amaryllidaceae; genus Allium; species Allium fistulosum. The sequence continues at coordinate 816,061,511 of CM060904.1, forward strand.
TCGTTTATCAACTATATTTCTGTATTTGATCTGTGATGATTCATCGTGTTGCACTATTGTGTTAAAACCCTGGACCACACTTTTACACACACAAATATGGATTTCACGTGGAAATCGGTTAAGTCACAGATAATTTAAATTTGATTGTTTTTGAAATTAATTTTTTTTTTATTTCAATTGATTTTGAAATTTGAAATTCGGGTTTAAAGTGAAAAGCTTTTGAAATGGAATTTCAAAGATAAAAGTTATTTTAAATAACTTAACCGAGTTTTGAAAATTTAAATAGTTAGATTTAAATTTGAATTCAAGTTTGAAATTTAATCTATGATTTGGAAACTAGGGATAAAAGATGATATAAATGTGTTTGTAGGAATTAAACCATTTTAAAAAATATTAATTAGGAATTTGAATTTAAACCAAGGTTTTCAACTCGTATGAATGAGTCGGATTTCCAAATTGAAAACTGTTGTTTTCGAATGATAAAAGCTTTTAGGTAAGAAAAGAAATTCCAGTTTAAATTAAAGGAATTTCAAGTGAATTGAAAAATGGATTTTCCAAGTTATGAATGAATTCTTTTTGAAAGCTATGAATTAAATCTGTCTATTTTTAACAGATTTAAAATGATGTTTTGTTTAACCCATTTGAAATGGAATTATTTTGAAAGCTATGAGTTAAATCTTTGATTTAAAGATTTAACGAGTTAATTAAATTGAAATAGAAATCGATTTGGAAAATCTGTGAATGAATCTTTGTGAAATTAAGTGAACTTTATGAATTGAATCTTTTTGTTTAAAGGATTAAAATGGTAATTTGATAAACCATTTGTAAAGAAAGTTTGGGTTTAAGTTGTGACTTAATTGAAATCCCAATATCCGTATGTTTTTAAATATTTCGCTCACTATTCGGGTTAGCCGGGAAAGGACCTTTGGGTCGTATAACTCATTCCGAATAGTGATACGTCGTATATGGATAGCATTTGAAGACCGGTGTTGAAGACCGGATATTTTTCGAAAATGAAAGGACAACCTGTCGAATGTCTCTGCACTGAGTCGCGCCGGTATAGAGATTTATATCACTCTTTTGTGACGGGAAGTCCGGACGTGATTGAAAATTATCCGGATTTGCAAGGGCTTCGTGAGAAGTGCCTTCGGTTCTGTTCGAACCCGGAACAGACTTGTATGGATACATGTCTGACATTACACTTTGAGATATAGAACCGATTTCTTTCAAATACATATCTGTTGGTGGCGGAGAATTTATTCTCTTAGCTTAACACCCTTCTCTGAGACGTACGAGCTCAGAGGTTATGTAGTTGAAATTTATCAGCGATATATCCCAATTTGGTAATGTGGCATGCTGAGTGTTGCTGTGTGATGATCAGTGTTTGATCATTTGCGATATGATCATTTGTTTGATCTTATATCTTTGTGATCATAGGTTGATCATTTGTTTGACCCGAAGCATGGCTTTGTGAACAAAGCGTAGCTTTGTGGACGAGACTTCGTCGGACCTCACACCCCGGAAATGGTCAAAACAGGAAGGATGCAGCAAGGTTCTAGGGAGTAGCGCCCCTTAGTGTATGTCATTCCTTCTGTATAAAGGTGGTATCATGGTATGGAGCCCAGATACTTAACCTCTGTGGTTGCTGCAAGTTTATTACTTTGTGGTTTGTTGGAAATCGGGGATCCTCGGGAAGATCGGTGACGATCGGGGGATGGCATACGCGTGTCAGTAGTTACCTATTTTTGCAGAGGTAACCCGGCCTTGTGTTGGCAGAGATCCGGTTAGGTTCTCGGGTCGTCTATTCCAGGGACGTACCCATCGTGGAAAAGGAAGTTCCTTAGCCTGATCATTTGTTGGAAATCCAAAGAAACAATACGAGCCTTTACAATTTCAATTGTATAACCTGTCTCCTCAGGAGGCAGCTATAGCAGGCATAATATAATGGTACCTATGCTGGCTAAGATTTATATTCTACTTTCGAAATGTTTTCCACTATGCACTAATAATAATATCAAAAATGATTTGATTTTGCGTAGTAAGCATCTTTGACTAACATAAGAAGAAATCTCCTCCAAGTCTGCGTTTGCATTGTGTGTGTGGTGGGAGGTCTTATGGTAGTTTCATTTTCCAAAGAGCATTGCAAATTGACTTTAAAAATCTCTGCTATTTGTTTTTAAAGATAAACTGTTTTTGTTGCTCACACCAGTCCCATGACTGATCCGGAGTTTATTGTTTATTTCCTAAACTCTGGATGCTCAAAATTTTTCTACACGAGCAGTCTAGAGTTGGGTCTTTCAGATATTCAGATTTAGTAGATTATCTGGAGCTAGTTCAGTCTTTGGATATGGACTGCACTTGCTCATCTTTGTGCATCGTTATTTGGAGTTCGAGCTATATCTGGATTGGCATTTTGAAGATGAAGATTATCCGCTGCTGTTGTTATCTATTTTTCTTTCCGCTGCTATTTGTTGTATCATACTCTGATGTATATTGATATTCATTGTATCACTCTGTTGTATCAGATATTGTATATCAATGTATTATTCATTTATTCCGCTGTGTTATTTACTTAACTGTGTTATAAGCTCCCGAGAACCAGATTCGGCATTTGAATCTACGGCATTTTGAGTACAAGGGAAGTACGGATGCCGATTTTCGAAGGTCGATTTTTGGGTCTTGACAAGTGGTATCAGAGCTAAGGTTGAACTTTAACTCAGGAGTATAACACGTTAAGTAGCTCATTAGAGATAGAGTGAAGTAAACTCTAGAATGAGTAATCCTTAAGATATCCGTCTGAACGTCTCAGTAAATTCTCTTGCTATCCACTTATAGTGAGTATGAGTACAAGAAGAAGACGAGATAGGGGACAAGGGAATACGACTATGAATGGTCAATATCCTACAACAGTGGAAACAATCTTTCTCTATCAATTTTCTTTGATTCGATTCCAAATTCTTTTGATTGCTTCGTATCATCCTCAAGAAGAAGTTTCGGTGTAATGATGCTCTATGAATCATTGTAGAAATCCTTACTTCGTATCTGCATTGGTTTCTTATCAGCTTTTGGATTTAAACCTTAATGAATTTGAAATTGAAATTTTAAATTGAATTAAATTTGAGTAATAAAATATGAGGCTAAAATTTGAATTTAATCAATAAAACGATTTCGTTTGAAAACCAAATTTTGAAATTCTATTGTAATTTCTTGAATACCAAAGTCTGAAGAGGGACAAATTGGTATGCATTTCGAGATATTCCGACTTGAATTCGGAATCCGTATCTTGTGTTCGAGGAAGTATAGGAGATCGAATCTGTCTATCTCTGTGTTGTTTTCGTGCCTGCGAATTTCGAGGACGAAATTCTTTTAAGGGGGGAAATTTGTCACGACCCTGGAATTTAAATTTATTTAAATTTATAATTAAATGAAATTTGAGTTAAATTTATGATTAAATAAATTTTTGAATAAAAATTGTGAAATTTAATTGATTAAATAGAGCGAGTTTCCCCGATATCCAAGTATATTCTGTATAAACCATTTGAGATTAAGATATTGTAAATAGTGTATATGAGTATATATTGAATGTATATATATATTTAGGTATATACGAGCAAATTTAATATATATATTTGAATTGATGGTTATAGATGGTTTGAGTTTATAAAATAAATATATAGATATATTTGGCTTGAGTTTAAAATTTTAAATAAATGTAATATTTGAAAATCACACTATAAATAGAAATAAAGATCTATAGTCAAAGCAAAGGAAGTTTAAATATATGGATATTGAATTCGAGTTTGAATCTAAGTCTAAGTGGTTTAATAAATAATTTAAGTTAAAATAGAAGTTAATGTTTGAAATAGAATAAACCTTATAAATATTAAAGCGTAAGTATAAGATAAATTATAACAACGTATTTTTTTTAGAATGTCATTTGAATTTCAAGTAAATGGATTTAAAATAAATATATAGAGAAATACAATAAAATTTGTATTAAAGTAAAATAAATAAGTTAAGATAGAAAATATAGTTATAACAATATATTAATGAACTTAGTAGAAACATAAACGAATAAGTAAAAACATCTCAAACTTAAGAACAAAAGCATATCAAAGGAAAAAAATAAACAAACAATGTAAGTGGTTATGCTAAACAACAAAGGCAAGCATAAACAAAGGGGAACACATGCATTTAATACAAGCATAAATGCAATTCATCTCAGCCAAAAGTAAGGGAACAAAGTAAACAAATCAATGCAAGATATTTCTAGCCCATAATAAATTATATATCATTGCAGCCACAAATTGTTGTAAATCAACAAGGAGTAAACAAAACAAAGTATGGTATAAGTGTTGATTGTACCAAGCATTAAATGCAGGCATGGCCGAACAAAGAAAAGAAAATATATCACTATATTGTACAAAATAAAACCCTATCTTAACCTGTACAAAACAATATCAACTAGTAGCTTCTTCTCTTTTATATATATCAATCATCTTCATATATCAGTCTCGTTCAAAATCCAAGCCAGTGTAGAAGCAAATTAAAAATCTGAAGCACTTCAGATCTGAAAACAAATCAAACAACAAGCTTGAAGACAACTGAAAACAAAGTTGTTCAAATACTCAAATGCCTGGAAATTCAAGCCTGGGCTTAGTTAAAGAAGATTTCTGTTTTGGAAGCAAAACAACTCAGGAAATTATTTACAGGTGAGCAAACTTCATTTTTGAAACCATTCTCATGATTCTAATATCTGTGGTGATGAATGCCAAGACAAATGATAAATGTATGTGTACATCAGCAAGTATAACTGTATCTATATGGGAGAATCTGTCTGTGCATATCTGTATAAACAGATACATATGTCTCTGTTTAGTCCACAAGCTTTAATTTGATATAGAAATTCAAATTTCTTCCTCTAATTCTCTATAGACTTTGATGTCTAAACCAAACTTGATTGTTTTACCTTAAGCTTTAATTTAAAATTTCATTTAAGTTAAAAACACTTTAAATTTTATCTGGAAACCCAAATTATCAGGATAAACTTAAGATGAGCAAATTTTCGAATCTCTTCATTTTTAAGTTCAGGTATACGAATGGAATCTATATGCTAAAACTTGATTTTTAAAATAAGAATCGTAAATTTTAATAGAGGGAGTAGGGTGCAGTTCGTGTTCGACTGCTTTAGGCGTTTTGGGTTGCCGTGGACGATCTCGTCGTCTGGAGTTGTGGAGTTTTGGTCTGGAGATGGAGTGATGATCGTAGTCTATGGGAAAAATGGTGCGGTGGTGGTTCGTCAACGGTGGAGGCGACGGCGTCAAATTTGTTTTCGTAGACCTAGTTTTAGGCGCAGTGATGTTTTCGTCTCGTACGACGTCAGGGGTTGATCGAGTGCAGCGAGCCTATGGGGTTTGGTAGAGGGGTTGTAGACGTAGCGGTGGCTGGAATTTCGTGGGCTCCGGTGGACGAGGCAGTGGGGACGGCGGTGTTCCCAGGGATGGTGGTGTTCCTGGTTTACGTTCCAGGTTTAGTGATCGAACTCGAATTCGATCTCGAGTTGGAGTTGTTGATAGGAGGCTGGGGATAGGGTGTCGAGGTGGTCGTCGTGATGTAGGGATGGTCGTGGTCGACCGGAGAGGGCTGATGGAAGCGTGCACGTGCACGCGAGGGACCGGTATCAGTTGCTGGATTGGGGAAGATGAAGTACAGGGGCTCGAGTTATCTCGTGATATACTCGGGGAAAATGCGTGAGTAACTCGAAGGAATGAAGGGTTTGGCTCGAAGCATACTAGGGGGATTCGAGTAGGTTTCTGGGACTTAGAAAAAATAAAGCAAAATATTTTACCTCGGGTTAAATTTCTGAGTAACCCGAAGCAAAGACAAGTTTGTCTCGGGGGCGACTCGAAGCAGTTACAGGAGCCACTCAAAACAGTTGGTATTTCGAAGTTTTTTCCTACTTTTCAACAATTTTAAATATAAAACCCAAGTTTTAAAAATAAGGAGATGATTAAAGTTTTAAATGAATAAAAGTTAAATAAAGGATTTTGAAAATGATTAAGTTTTAAATTTATTTAATCAAGATACATTATTTTACAAAATTGTTTAATAAATAAATAATGTAGTTTTAAAATGGAAGTTAAGATAAAAGGTTGTTTAAAATAAAATCTTAACCTTTTTAAGGTATCTAATGTGATAAAGGTGGTTTATTAAACAAGGTTTAAAAGGATAATCAAAATAATTAATTAAAGATAATTAATTAAATAGTGAATTAAATAATTAAAGGTTAATTTTTTTAGTAATTAAAGATTGATGAATTATAATTAAAGGTTAATTAGTTATTATTAATAGATAATTAATAACTGATTAAAGAATGATTAATCAAAAATGCTTTATAATTTATTAACAATTAATTAACCAGGATTAGGAATAAATTCATAAGAAATTAATCTGATTTAAATAAATCAGACAATCAACTGACCTTACTTATGAATATTTGGATTCTATTGATTTGATTGTTGATATCCCTGATATATGATGCTTTGTGATACCCCCTGATTTACGTTGTGATCTGTGATTTATTATCTGTGATATATATCTGCGATCTGAAAGATAAGCGATATAGTTTATATCGTTTATCAACTATATTTCTGTATTTGATCTGTGATGATTCATCGTGTTGCACTATTGTGTTAAAACCCTGGACCACACTTTTACACACACAAATATGGATTTCACGTGGAAATCGGTTAAGTCACAGATAATTTAAATTTGATTGTTTTTGAAATTAATTTTTTTTTTATTTCAATTGATTTTGAAATTTGAAATTCGGGTTTAAAGTGAAAAGCTTTTGAAATGGAATTTCAAAGATAAAAGTTATTTTAAATAACTTAACCGAGTTTTGAAAATTTAAATAGTTAGATTTAAATTTGAATTCAAGTTTGAAATTTAATCTATGATTTGGAAACTAGGGATAAAAGATGATATAAATGTGTTTGTAGGAATTAAACCATTTTAAAAAATATTAATTAGGAATTTGAATTTAAACCAAGGTTTTCAACTCGTATGAATGAGTCGGATTTCCAAATTGAAAACTGTTGTTTTCGAATGATAAAAGCTTTTAGGTAAGAAAAGAAATTCCAGTTTAAATTAAAGGAATTTCAAGTGAATTGAAAAATGGATTTTCCAAGTTATGAATGAATTCTTTTTGAAAGCTATGAATTAAATCTGTCTATTTTTAATAGATTTAAAATGATGTTTTGTTTAACCCATTTGAAATGGAATTGTTTTGAAAGCTATGAGTTAAATCTTTGATTTAAAGATTTAACGAGTTAATTAAATTGAAATAGAAATCGATTTGGAAAATCTGTGAATGAATCTTTGTGAAATTAAGTGAACTTTATGAATTGAATCTTTTTGTTTAAAGGATTAAAATGGTAATTTGATAAACCATTTGTAAAGAAAGTTTGGGTTTAAGTTGTGACTTAATTGAAATCCCAATATCCGTATGTTTTTAAATATTTCGCTCACTATTCGGGTTAGCCGGGAAAGGACCTTTGGGTCGTATAACTCATTCCGAATAGTGATACGTCGTATATGGATAACATTTGAAGACCGGTGTTGAAGACCGGATATTTTTCGAAAATGAAAGGACAACCTGTCGAATGTCTCTGCACTGAGTCGCGCCGGTATAGAGATTTATATCACTCTTTTGTGACGGGAAGTCCGGACGTGATTGAAAATTATCCGGATTTGCAAGGGCTTCGTGAGAAGTGCCTTCGGTTCTGTTCGAACCCGGAACAGACTTGTATGGATACATGTCTGACATTACACTTTGAGATATAGAGCCGATTTCTTTCAAATACATATCTGTTGGTGGCGGAGAATTTATTCTCTTAGCTTAACACCCTTCTCTGAGACGTACGAGCTCAGAGGTTATGTAGTTGAAATTTATCAGCGATATATCCCAATTTGGTAATGTGGCATGCTGAGTGTTGCTGTGTGATGATCAGTGTTTGATCATTTGCGATATGATCATTTGTTTGATCTTATATCTTTGTGATCATAGGTTGATCATTTGTTTGACCCGAAGCATGGCTTTGTGAACAAAGCGTAGCTTTGTGGACGAGACTTCGTCGGACCTCACACCCCGGAAATGGTCAAAACAGGAAGGATGCAGCAAGGTTCTAGGGAGTAGCGCCCCTTAGTGTATGTCATTCCTTCTGGATAAAGGTGGTATCATGGTATGGAGCCCAGATACTTAACCTCTGTGGTTGCTGCAAGTTTATTACTTTGTGGTTTGTTGGAAATCGGGGATCCTCGGGAAGATCGGTGACGATCGGGGGATGGCATACGCGTGTCAGTAGTTACCTATTTTTGCAGAGGTAACCCGGCCTTGTGTTGGCAGAGATCCGGTTAGGTTCTCGGGTCGTCTATTCCAGGGACGTACCCATCGTGGAAAAGGAAGTTCCTTAGCCTGATCATTTGTTGGAAATCCAAAGAAACAATACGAGCCTTTACAATTTCAATTGTATAACCTGTCTCCTCAGGAGGCAGCTATAGCAGGCATAATATAATGGTACCTATGCTGGCTAAGATTTATATTCTACTTTCGAAATGTTTTCCACTATGCACTAATAATAATATCAAAAATGATTTGATTTTGCGTAGTAAGCATCTTTGACTAACATAAGAAGAAATCTCCTCCAAGTCTGCGTTTGCATTGTGTGTGTGGTGGGAGGTCTTATGGTAGTTTCATTTTCCAAAGAGCATTGCAAATTGACTTTAAAAATCTCTGCTATTTGTTTTTAAAGATAAACTGTTTTTGTTGCTCACACCAGTCCCATGACTGATCCGGAGTTTATTGTTTATTTCCTAAACTCTGGATGCTCAAAATTTTTCTACACGAGCAGTCTAGAGTTGGGTCTTTCAGATATTCAGATTTAGTAGATTATCTGGAGCTAGTTCAGTCTTTGGATATGGACTGCACTTGCTCATCTTTGTGCATCGTTATTTGGAGTTCGAGCTATATCTGGATTGGCATTTTGAAGATGAAGATTATCCGCTGCTGTTGTTATCTATTTTTCTTTCCGCTGCTATTTGTTGTATCATACTCTGATGTATATTGATATTCATTGTATCACTCTGTTGTATCAGATATTGTATATCAATGTATTATTCATTTATTCCGCTGTGTTATTTACTTAACTGTGTTATAAGCTCCCGAGAACCAGATTCGGCATTTGAATCTACGGCATTTTGAGTACAAGGGAAGTACGGATGCCGATTTTCGAAGGTCGATTTTTGGGTCTTGACATTACTCCTCCTTCTGCTTCCCAGCCGGGATCACAGGCAGAGAAAATCGAAGCCCTTCAAGGCCTGGATGACCCGGCAGCTTCGCAGGAACAGAAGGCGGAGGACCTTGAAGACGTCGAGAAGACCCCGGAGCAGTCCCTTGATGATGACACGAAGCTTTCAACACTGCTTGCTACTCCGGGGAGCGAATCTTCTTCAAAGAGGAAGGGGAAGCGTGGCATAAGGAAGAAGAAGAGAAGTGCTTCAACTGGGGACGAAGCAGAAGTTGATCCAGCCGCGCCTTTTCCTCCTTCTACCCCGACCCGTTCACAACGGCTCCAAAAACTAATCATTAGGCCGGGGAAAGGCTCCAAAGGTGGCGAGAAGAAGGAATAACAAGCTAGATTTTCTACTCCTTACTTTTGCTTTTTGCATGTATCGACCGGGGATTGTGCGGGTACCGGTCCCTGCTTTTGCTTTTTGAGATATCTGCACATGTAAAGAATTTTCATAGTACTAAATAAAACAATTATTTTACTTGTACAAACTCTTGTGTATGTGAGAATGCATCTGTTTTTTATTTTTGGTGTGGAACAAACGATTCTTTTTACTTGTGCAAACTTTTTTGTCTGCGTTTGAGAATGCATTTATTCCACATCATCTATTTTTCATGATATTGTGATGAACTCGCGGTATGTTGCTTGTATATTACTTTGTTCATGTAACTGAATCGTATAGTATTGCCCCCATACCGCAAGTACATTGCAATATTCCTAGCTTTTTCAAGACTGATACTCTTATTCCAGAGAATAACTATTCCACTTTTAAGGGAAGAATCATTCTACTTTTAATAAAATATGTCTCGTCTTTCGAGAAGTTTTTTACTTTCTCTTTCCTTCTGAAGAACACTTCAACTTTTGGGGATGATCACTTTTATTTGTTAAAAGCGAATTTTCCTACGCAGTGAAATGAGCTTCCGAAGAAGGTTTTGATTTTGTGCCCCAGTAAGGGGCTTATTTTTGGTACTTCAAGCAAGGTGAAGTGCGCCTCTGAAGAGGTTTTTGAAGAGAAGTGATTTTGGTCTCCGAAGAGAAGCAATTTTGGTCTCCGAAGAGAAGCAATTTTGGTCTCCGAAGAGAAGCAATTTTGATATTTCAACTCTGGTGAAGTGGGTCTCCGAAGAGAAGCATTTTGCACTTCTACCCTGGTGAAAAGTGCCTCCAAAGAGGGCTTTTTATTTTATGCTTCAAGCATGGTGAAGCGTGCCTCCGAAGATGGCTTGTGCCTCCGAAGAGGGCTTGCGCCTCCGAAGAGGGCTTGTGCCTCCGAAAAGGGCTTTTGATTTTGTGCTTCAAGCATGGTGAAGCGTGCCTCCGAAGATGGCTTGTGCCTCCAAAGAGGGCTTGTGCCTCCGAAAAGGGCTTTTGATTGCCTGGAAGTTACTTTCTCATGGTCGGAGGGGTCCACGGGGCGAACGCAAGTTGCTTGATTGGATGTTTATTTGCACAAACGATCGCAATTAACTAACAAAGTGCCCCTTTGGTAGTCCCACCGATCTTTTTGATTGAGGAAAGCTCTCCCATTTATTGGCGTGCCTCGTTAGAGGGCTTTGGTTGGTTGGTGTGCCAGGTAGGTTGCGTCTCAGGGGCGAGCGGATCCATGGGACGGACGTAAGCTATCTGATCGGATGCATCACGACCAGTTAGCGAGGGTCCTGTTCCTTCCGCTTGGGAAGGTGTCCCTTTAGTGGATCTTCCGGCCTTCCTGTTGAGAGGCATACCTCCCTTCGTCTGCTTCTTTGTTTGCTTGGCAACTTTCTCTCATCATCCGTCCATTAGCGATCTCTTATTATCGTTCCCAAGCACATCTTCTTTCCTTTTACAAGTAAATTGCTTCATCCGAAGGAGTGGACTTCACTGTTGAATGACTTCACGAGACAAACGCGAGTTATCTAGTTGGATGTCTATTCATAACGACAATCTCAACTAGTGAACAAAGGTTTGTCACAGTGGAGTTGCCAACTTTTTATGTGAAGTTTTCCTTGCATAGGATTTGAGTTTGGAATTTTTTGTCGCTTGGTTTTCGTGTAATAGCTGTTTTATAGAGGTCGCTTAGCTTTGTGATGAGCAAGCCTTGTTATAATGTCCTGCAATTTTGAATCGACATTTTAGCAATACTTTTAAGGCATTTATATATCGAAATAAAACAGGCATTATGAAATAGTAAAGAACACAAGATTTATAGTGGTTCGACCAAGAATCGGGCCTATGTCCACTTTATAGCTTTCATTCATTTACACTGATTTACAATGTTTCACAATACAACTGATACATTCATCATTATTTTACAATTTTGAGCAGAGCCATTTTTTTTTAAGTAAAATAAGGACGTAAGTGGTTGCTGTTCCAGGCTCTTGGAATTGGATCTCCTTCAACAGTTATGAGTTTGAAAGTGCCATCAAGAAGTTTAGTGCCTATGACATATGGTCCTTCCCAGTTTGGCCCAAACACACCAGTTGCTGTCATGATCCTTTTCAAAACCAAGTCTCCGATCTCAAAGCTGCGTTGGCGAACCTTAGAGTTGAAATGCCTGGCAATTCTCTGTTGATGAGCTGAAACCCTGAGCCTAGCTTCTTCTCTTTTCTCATCAAGAAAATCAAGTGCTTCGAGTTGCAGTTTCTCATTTTCAGCTTCGTTGAAATGAACTCTTCTATGTGAAGGAACTTCTACTTCCACTGGAATCATTTCCTCTGATCCGTATGCCAGTGAAAATGGGGTGTGCCCAGTCGTAGTTTTGTGAGTAGTTCTGTACGCCCATAGTGCTAATGGAAGCTTATCAACCCAACCACCTTTTTCTTTTTCGAGTTGCTTTTTGATAGTTGACTTGATGATCTTATTAACTGCTTCCACTTGCCCATTTTCCTGCGGATGAGCCACTGCTGAGAAGCTTTTTCGAATTCTGAACCGTTTGCAAAAATCCTGGAATTCTTCACTTTCAAACTGAGTACCGTTATCTGTGATTATCTTCTATGGCACACCATATCTGCAAATGATATTCTTCGTTACAAAATTTATCATCTTTTTAGAAGTGATGGTGGCCAAAGGTTCAGCTTCAGCCCATTTGGTGAAATAATCAACGGCAACAATAGCATATTTAATCCCTGATTTAGCGATCGGTAATGGTCCAATTAGGTCTATTCCCCAAATGGCGAATGGCCATGGGCTGACCATCTATGTGAGTTCGGTGGAAGGCGCTCTTGGGATTTTTGCAAATCTTTGGCATTTGTCGCACTTCCTGGAATAAGCTGCAGCATCTCGATTAATATCCGGCCAGAAATACCCATATCGGAGAATTTTCTTTGCAAGTGTTTGACCACCTGAGTGATCTCCACATTCTCCTCCATGTACCTCTGCTAAGATTGTCTTAGCTTCTTCCTTGGTTACACATCGGAGTAATGGCATTGAGAATCCCCGCCTGTACAACCGACCATCCTGAATTACATATCTTGATGCTTTTCTCAACAGCTTTAGACGTTCTTTATAGTTTTCTGGCAATGAACTATTGAGCAGATATTCTTTGATTGGAGTCATCCATGATTCATGCTCTGGAGACGTGGCCATGATCCAATCGACATCCATTTCATCAATGCTTGGAGCTGACAGAACTTCTACTGGAACTAATCCCAGTAATTGAGCTTCCCCGGAACTCGAATACTTTGCTAGAGAATCTGCCTTCATATTTTCCTCTCGGGGTATGTGGCTTATTGAATAGTGATCCAAATCATTGAGAAGTTCGGATGTTTTTGTCAAATATGCAGGAAAATTCCCTCCTTTGGCTTGAAATTCTTTCTTCACCTGGCAAACAATAAGCTGAGAGTCGCTGAAAATCTGTATCACTTTGATGTTTAGTTCCTTGGCGATTTTTAAACCGGCATAAGGGCTTCATATTCTGCTTCATTGTTTGTCGAAGGGAATTCTAGTCTCAATGCATAACATAGTGATCGTCCTTCGGGAGTTTCAAGCACAACTCCTGCCCCAGAACAATAATCATTTCTCGAGCCATCAACATACAACTTCCACCGTATCGGAATGCAGTCAGTTGTTTCTTCCTAGATGTCACCTTTGTCAGTGGACTCTGCAATGAAATCTGCTAAAGCTTGTCCATTAATTGCTCTTCGGGGATGGTAAGTGATGTCATATTGGTTGAGTTCTATTTTCCACTTCAAGAGACGACCCGAAGTTTCAAGACGATACAGGACTTGCTTTAGAGGTTGATCAGTCAGGACCTTGATAGGATGAGATTGAAAATAGGGCCTCAACTTCCTGGAAGCGATTAACAAACAATAAGCAAGCTTTTCTATCTTTGAATAATTCATCTCTGCCCCAGTGAACCGTTTGCTGATGTAGTAGACTGGATGTTGTATTCTCATATCTTCTCGTACGAGTGCTGCACTTAGAGCATGGGATGAAATTGCTAAATAGATGAAGAGGTCTTCGCCATCACTAGGCTTGGAAAGGACCGGAGGAGTTCTCATATGATGAATCAGTTGATCGAAAGCATTCTGACATTCGGGAGTCCATTCAAAATTTTTCTTTCCTTTCTTTAAAGCATCAAAGAAGGGAATGCATTTGTCTGTGGCCTTGGAGATGAAGCGACTAAGAGCGGCAACTTTTCCATTGAGACTTTGCAGTTCTCTCTTTGTTCTAGGGGCTTTAACTTCTCTCAGAGCTGTGATTTGAGCAGGATTGGCCTCAATACCCCTAGCGCTTACGATGTAACCCAGGAATTTCCCAGACTCTACCCCGAATGAACATTTCAATGGGTTGAGCTTCATTCCATACTTTCGAAGAATTGTAAACATCTCCGCCAAATGATCCATGTGGTCTACTGCTTTCTTTGACTTTACTAACATATCGTCAACATAGACTTCCATAGTTTTGCCAATCTGAGGTTTGAACATAGCGTTGACAAGTCTTTGGTAGGTTGCCCCTGCATTCTTCAATCCGAATGGCATGACTTTGTAACAGTAGAGTCCCACATCTGTGATAAAGCTTGTATCTTCCTGATCTGGTTCATTCATCATAATCTGATTGTATCCGGAGTAGGCATCCATAAAGGACAACAACTCATGTCCAGCCGTCCCATCTACCAGTTGATCGATTCTAGGCAACGGGAAGCAGTCTTTGGGGCAAGCTTTGTTTAGATCTGATAAATCAATGCATACTCTCCACTTTCCATTTGCCTTCTTAACCAGTACTGGATTTGAAACCCAATTTGGATAAGTGGATTCTTTGATGAAATTATTCTCCATGAGACAATCTACTTCTTCCTTTAAAGCTGCTGACCTTTCTGGACCTTGAGTTCTTCGTTTCTGTTTTACTGGTGTGAATTTCGGATCGACATTCAGAGTATGAACAGCAACTGTTGGAGAGATTCCACACATATCAGCATGACACCAAGCGAACACGTCCAGATTTGCTTTTAGAAATGATATCAGTGTGTTTTGAACTGTTGTACTTAGTTGCAAACCCACATTAAGTACTTTATTTGGGTCTTTGGAGTCGACAGGTATTGGTACCGTAACTTCCACGGGCACCACTCTATTCCCCTCTGCACTGGATTTTCTGGGGTCCATTTCTCGCCTTGCACCACTATGCTCACCAGTGCAGGGACCACCCTGTATTTGCTATAAGGTTGGGCTTTTGATGCAGAGGGGAGCTGCCGCATTTTTACCCATTTCTCTCTTTCTGGCTTCTCGAAGCTCTATAAGATAACATTCGCGTCCAGCATTTTGATCTCCCTTGATGACACCAACACCATTTTCTGTAGGAAACTTCATAGTTAGGCACCACGGGGCCAAAATGGCCTTGAATGCAGTTAGAGTTGGCCTGCCTAGGAAAGCATTGTAGGCAGAAAATCCATCAACAATTACAAAGGTTTGCTTGCGAACTACCCTTTTCTGCCCTTCCCCAAGTTCCACGAACAACTCGACAGTTCCGATTGGTTGCTGTGGTTCCCCAGTGAAACCAACGATCTTTTGTGACGAAGCTTGAACGTCGGTCATTGGGATCTTCATCTGGTCAAATGTTTTCTTGAAGAGTATATTGCAGGAAGCACCGCAATCAATGAGCACTCGTCTTACTATTGCCGGTCCAATTCCTGCAGAGATAACCAAGGGATCTATGGTGGGAGCTTCAATACCAATAGAATCCCTAGCTTTGAACATAATATCATTATCTGAAATCTTTTGCTGTTTCAGGGGTGCAGCATTTTCTACAGCAAAAACATCTTCCTCTGCTGGGATGTGTTTCAAAGCATGAGCATATCGTTCCATTTCACCCTAGCTTCTGCCCGCTGGGTGTGGGCCCCCCGTAATCACATTGATAACGGGCCTCTCAGATTCTTGTGCCGCAGTACCTTTACCTGAACCTTATGGCTGAGTAGGGAGTTGTTGCCTCTGAGTTGACGAAGATGGGTCACTTTTGTTTTTCTTGACATACTGTTGCAGCTTGTTTTCCCTCAACAATTCTTCAATTAATCTCTTTAAGTGACGACAGTCATTGGTATCATGACCGGGTTGGTTGTGAAAACGGCAGAACTTTCCATTTCTCATAGCACCCTTTCCCGGTTTTATCTCAGCAGGTTTGGGATAATCCACAGCATCTTTGGTGGCGAAGAAGATATTTTCCAGAGTGTCGGTCAATGGAGTGAAATCTGAGGGTTTGAAGAAGCGAGGTTTCTTTGTATCCTTTTGTTTCTTCCCCTCGTGATTTTACCTTTTCTGACCTCCGGAATCTTTCTTTTCCGAAGCGGTAGTATTATTTTCCACCTTTGCTGTCACCACCTTCATCGATGCTGGAAGATTTTCCAAGCGTATGAATTCATCAGCTTTCTTGTAGAATTTCTCGAGAGAATTTGGCTCTTTCATCTTCAGCCATTTTCCAAATTCGCTCGATTTGTCGATAGCACGCATCAAATAGGTCAAGATCATTCGTGGCTCTGCGTTATCAACTTCTGCCAGAGCTATATTGAAACGGTTCAGTAATGATTTAATAGGTTCTCCCGGATTCTGTTCAAGACTGGACAATGACATTATGTCTTTTTCCTTTGAAGCATATAGCCTGAATTGCTCTTTGAACTTTCGGGTCAGATCGGAAAACTGATCTACTGATCGGACAGGAAGCTTGGTAAAACAGAGAAGTGCCACTCCTTCCAAATATACTGGGAAATACCGGCACTTAATTTCATCAGTTGCTCTTGCGCCGGTCATGTGCCAGTCATATTTATACAAGAATTGATTTGGATCACTTGTTCCCCGATAAGCAGGAATGGTGGGGGGAACAAATTTTCTAGGAAATTCAGCCTTTAGAATCTTCTCGGTAAATGGAGTTCTACTCGGTGCGAATCCCCATTCGCTCTCATCTTCATCCCTCTGCATGCTCTCCTTCATTATTTGCTTGATCATGCCAGAAAGATATTCCTCGTTGTTCAAAGATTTGGCGGAATAGAGCTCGGCCATTTTCTCAGAAGTTTGTCCGGGCAGATGTTCGCGGAAAATCGGCGATGGCCTAGATCCTTCAGCTTGGAGGGGTGCCCCTTCAGCAGCACCTGATCCCCCTTGAGGAATATTTTTTCCTTCGGAGTTGCGAAGAGCGTCAGCGATGTTTTCTTCATTACCCACTGGTCTTTGGTTGGCGCCGAGCAGAGCGTTCAGTTTTTCCATCATCAGATTGTTTTGAGTTTCAATCTGTTGGTATAGTCCAGACACAGCAGCGTCTAGCTCCTCTCGCGTCACCCCGACGCTTGGAGCCGCTTGGCTCGGTGAAATAGAAGTGGCGGTATTATCTTGAACATTTTCAGATCTGACAGCCTTTCGTTTCCTTCCAGGAGCCATTATGTCTGATAGACTTCTAGTTTTGTAGGAAATTTTTTCAACAAACTTGTGTGAAGCAATGGTGAATGGTAGCCTGAGTTGGTCTCTCAGTGAAAGCACTAAAATGTTAACGCTTAAAAAGTAAACGCTAACACCCGGTGTGTGTAATAGAATCGTGAAAGCACCACCCGTGTGACGGGAACGGAATTTAAGCAGTAAACTGGCAGAAAAGCAGTAAAAGACAGCAATTTATAGTGGTTCGGCTTGAGATAGAGCCTACGTCCACTTTGAATCTCTTTATTACTGAATTCGGTTACAAATCGATACAAATCTCTTATCAAAACAATACAACTTGATCAAAAGAAACAATCTTGACTACTAGCTCAATCTTCGCCGATGAAATTCGATGAAACCATGTTGGATGTAAGGAATTATCTCTTGAAGATTGTTGTAGCGTCTTGAATGTTCGAGGATCTTTGATTGCTGGATGAATGGAGACTTCGACAGAGTAACGGCGCTTGAAGAAATGAATGGCCAAAGTCCTCTTCATGTTGGAAGTGGTGGCCTATTTATAGGAGTTGAATTCTGAACTTTCATTTTGGCCAAGTCATGAGTCGTGACCGACTTAAGGTAAGTCGTAACTCGTAGTCGACTTAAAATGACTCGTGGGCGCCATACTGGGTTCTTTTTGTGGCTCGGTTGAGGACAAGTGCTAAGTCGTAGCCGACTTACCAGATAAAGGTAGCATAGGCACGGGCTTTGGATTTTAACCTGATAGCCTTTAAGTCGTAAGACCTTTAAGTCGTAAGACCTCTTGAGTCGTAAGACCTTTAAGTCGTAGCATCCTCTAGAGTCGTGAGACCTTTAAGTCGTAGCATTCTCTTGAGTTGTAAGTCCTTAACTCGTTGAGTCGTAGATGACTTAACTCGTTGAGTCGTAGAGCCCTTAAGTTGTAGAAAGCTTAACTCGTTGAGTCGTAAATCCTTAAGTCGTAGAAAGCTTAACTCGTTGAGTCGTAAATCCTTAACTCGTTGAGTCGCGCAGTCCTTAAGTCGTAGCAAGCGTAACTCGTTGAGTCGTGAAGCTCTTAAGTCGTGGGCCTGCTAACTCGTAGGTCCTTTCAGTAATTAGGTCGTTAGCTCCTTTAAGTCGCTAAGTCGTGACATAACTTAAGTCGTTCACTTCTTATCTCGTTGGTCATTGATAGTGCTAACTCGTTAAGTTGTCTGGACCATGAGTCGTATACTTCTTGAGTCGAAGAAAATTAAAGGTTAACAACCTCCTTTTTCTTTCTACAACCCTCCTCCACCTTAACCAAGCCCTCACATCCACCTTCCAAGCATGGCCTAACCATGTAGCCATCATGGCTGAATTGAATTAGCATTTACGGCCACTAAAACTCAATTTTTGTTAAGAAACATCAAAGCTCTAGGCCATTTGCAAAAGTTCGCAAGCTTGGTTAGTTTTAGTTAGCTGTAAGATGAGTAAAGCTCACACTTTTACATAAGTTTTTGACATTATTTTTGAGGTTACTTATTTGTTAAATATTATGATTACTTTGATAATAAATATTGTTATTTGGTTGTTAATTATGTTGGGTTTTTGGTTTAGACAATGTTGTAGTTGTTTTGCTTATGTATGCATATGTATATGCTTGGATGTAGTGTAGTAAACTTGAAAATGAAAGTTAAATAATTAATAGCCAGTTAATGCCTTTGCTTGTGTATGTTGATTACGTCATGGATATATGTTGGTACACTTGCTTATGATAAGAAAAGTTAACACTTGAATTTGTAAGGAAGCGATATAGAAATCCTTTGTTTTGAAAACTGGTTTTACTTAAGAATTGTTTTTGAAAAGTTACAAGTTTTAAAACTTTGATTTAATTTCCGAAACCTTAATTTTGCTTCAAGGTCTTATATTAAGTTATAAAAGTAGTTCGTATATGAAAGCTTAGTATTTTAAAGCCTTTTGATATATTAAACAAGTTTAAAAATTTTGAGTCGTAAAGTGATGTCGCTATAAATGCAGTTCGTGAAAAACGAACTCTTTTTGAATTTAATTTTTTTAACTTATTATTATTTAATTAATTAAGTAGTTAATTATTTAATGATTATTTATTATTTAATTAAGTAAGGTAATTAGTACTTAATCATTAATTAAGATAGAGTAATTAGTACTTAATTATTTTTATGTAAGTTAATTATAATTTTTTAATTAATAAAGAGTTAATTATTATTTATTTAATTATTTAGAGATGAATTATTATTTAATTTGGATTAATTAAATTATTTATTCAAGAAGTGATTATTATTAAACAAGTTAAATTTAATTTAAGATTTCATTAAAACTTAATTATGATTTAATTATTAAGGTTTAATTATTATTTAAGTTTAAATTAAGGAATAATTAATTGAGATTAGTTTATATTTAATTTTTATTTGAAAGTTTAAATTATTATTTAATAATTAATTAAAGTTTAATTATGGTTTAATTATTTATTTAAAAGAAAATTATTGTTTAATTAATTATTTGAAGGTTTAATTATTTTTAAATAAAAGTTTAAACAATTTAAACCATTTTATTTCCAAAGATCAGATTTTTTTTAAACAACTCTCTTTCAAAGAGTATTTTAAATCCAAGAAATATCTTTATCAACTACCCTTAAGTAACTTCAAATGGGTAAAAAAACCCAATAACATCTTTTTAGTAAAATAAAACACCGTTCTGTTAATTAAATTGTACTTGACATTTTTTTGGTAGAATAGATCACGGTTCTGCTATAATTTTCTCAAGTAGATTATAATAGCATTTATTTAAGCAGAAACAAATCCCAATCTACCATTTTGGTAACTTGAACATTTATTTATAAGTTATTGATTGTGGATTGTTGATTCCTTTTACATATCTGATTTCTATATAAATGCCCATGTTATAATTTGGATAAGTTAAACCCAATTAAATGAATCATTGTGGTCATTAAGCCTCCTTCTAATTTTGAAATGTCCAATATTCCAGTTTATCTTTTTGAAATGGTTTAAAGGTTATTATTATTTTAAATACGATATTTAAACAATTATTTTATTAAATATTTGAAGTTAATAAAATCTTTTTAAATGACTGTTTAAAATTAGTGTTTTGTTAATATGGTTTAAAAATAATTAAATAAAGAATGTTTTAAAAAATAACTTGTTTATTTAGTGGTGTATTAAATAATTGATTTTATTAAGGGAACTTTATGGATAAGTTTTATTAAAGGAGTTCTATCTTAAATAACGGAGTTTTATAAATGATTTTGGAGATTTATAAAGAGTGTTATAAATGGTTTTGAATATTTATAAAAGAAGTTTTACAAAATGATTTGGAGATTTGGGTAAAGGAAATATTATGTACAAAAGAGATTTGTTGAAAGGATTTATTGAAGGAAATTTATCGAAGAATTTGAGATTTGATTTCCTTTAACTAACCTTCTTAATAATGGTGGTATAGACGTTCGTTCCACACTTAACACCGAAGGAATATGGTTTGAGGTTATCTTTATCTCCAATTAAAATAACATTTTGTTTTGATCCTTTGATATGATTTGTTAATGAGAAATCTTTCACAAATATTTTGTAAATATACTTATGTTAGTGCGATAAATATATGGATGTTTTTGTTAAACAATTTTGAAAAGAGATTTTAATAAATGAAATATTTATTTAAAATGAGGCTTAGTGGTTGCTATGGGTAACTAAATATCCAAATTATTGTTGTTTGATTATTTTATAGTTAAATAACTGTCTATCAAATCCTGACCTATTTTGACTGAGTATGATTATATATTCGAGTTCCCCAATGAGAACTCGAACACTTGTTGCATACATCCAAAGAACTAGAATTGAGTTAGCCGGAAATTATCGCTAGTTTGGAGACACCTACTTCCGGATTTATCCGAACCACTACAAACTAATAACGTACGTGATGATGCATGATATGGAGCTATACTATTCTTCTTGAGGGTGATTCTAGAATGGAAGATAGTAAATTTTGAATGTTTGTTCAATCCCAGAACAATTTGTATGGATGAAATTTGTATGGATGAATGCTGGCATTGCATCTTTTCCTGGAGGGCAGTGTTAGCATTCTAAGATGGTATGTTAGTAGAAGAGGTAAAAGCGTAGCCTCAAGCCTCATAACTTGGAATAATGGTTAAAACAGGGTATGCAACCGAGCCATGAGATTAGCAACCATTAGAAGCCGTTATCCCATTTTGGATTGTCCCTTAGAGTTGTTTTGCGAACGGGCATCGCGGAGTAAATTAAACTAGCCTTGGTGTTAAAGGGGTGAGGTAATCCGACTTGTCATGTTAAAAGGGCAGGCCAGCTCTATGTAGCTGAGGGGCAGATGCGTCTGCAGCCCTCAAGTACATTTTCTAGAGGTGTATCATAGGAAGGTAGTCCATTACCTTGCCATTGGTGGAACCCATTTTCCAATATGAACCTTTATGGATTTAGATGTGCCCAACTATGTTGAAATGTGAGATGCAAGCATTTTAGCTATATTCTGTATTTACTTTAAACCTAGACATTATGATAATATCACTAAATTTTTATAATAAAATGTCTTAGTTATCATAAGGTAAAACTCATCCGTGTTTATGTACGGTGTGGTCTTACGAGTTACTTTTTACTATTGAAGTTTTTTCAAATATAGTTATCCATATGATTTGTTTCGAGCTTTTCTCACACTTGTTTTACCAAACTGGCTCGGGAATTGTTTTCCTATAATGCTTGGGTCAGCCCGAGCATATTTTCCAGATTTATCTGGATTCTTTAGAGCTTTTGGGAGACGAGCTAGATTCTCCAAGACGTATTTACGTATCTTATATTCTTCCGCTGTTTAATTACTCTTGATGTCTGTTTGTTGTATTTATCAAATTGTAAGGTCAAGCTGTTATAATTATCCAGTTGATAATAGGTTAATGTACTCTAATGTTCTATGTAATAAAGATGATTTCTTTTTGTAAAGATTTGTTCATATTATATATTACTCATCATGTTTTGTGAGATTCTGTTCTTACTTTTTCTTTCTTTCACCCTAAACGACCAGTCTTTCAGACACTTAAATGATTGGCACATGAATGCCGAGGATGTATTAAGTGTCGTCTTTTGGTGTAAGAAAGGCAGATCGTTATAGTTGGTATCAGAGCTTAGGTTGAGCGAACATCTAGGCCTTGGCGGGGTTAACTCATTATAGATAGTGTTAGTAATGCCCTAGAGTGAGTAACTCATTAAAGATGGTATTAGTGATATCCTAGAATGAGTTCGAGTGTATATACATAAGAGCGTATTTATTATTTTCATAAAATGGTTTTATATTGTGTTATTTGATCGGTTGAGTGGTTTACGAATTTTGATCGATGCGTTTGGCCAACATTATGAATTTGGATTCCTAAACACTTGAACAAGGACAACCGACATAATATTATTTTAAAATTGGTAAATGAAATAATTTTACCTAGGAATATATTTCATTATACACATAAAAGAATAAGTTTTCAAAATTTTAATATAGTTATTCTTGATTTTGGTTGTTTGTTAGGAACGATAATATTCTAATATTATCATCTAGAATTTGGTAAGTCAGGCTCGCCCGGTTCTGAGCATTGACTATTATTTGTTGATTTATCTGAAATCTCCTTTTTCATAACTTAAGTTGGGTAGACAAGAATTATGGGAACATTAAAACGAACACCTTGTTTATTCAGTTTCTGTAACATCCCGCCTTTTTGTACGTTTTAAGCAGACACACATGCCGACTCAAACCATAAAAAAGGGCGGATTGTTATTGGGGCGAATAAGAAAAAGGAGAGAAAGAAAAAAAAAACAGAATCTCACAGCGAAATGACAAAATATAATAATCAAATAACAGTTCATGAAGCCGTATAGAAAACATTTGATTATACTTATACAATACAGAATCAGAGTTACATAAACAGAGAATAAATATTCAAATGCAGCGGAACAGTATGAATGTAGAGGAATAATCGAATAAATAATAATAGTATAAATCTTCGTCTTCATCCTCCAGCAAAAGGTCTTCAAATCTTGAAATGCTCAGGCTGACCCGAGCGAATTGAAAAGACAAAACACTTGAATCAGAACTAAAAGAACTTATGTAAGTTAAATCAACGGTAAATAAATATGAGTGTAAACGGCGTCGGAGATGTTTACGGGGTTTGACATCTCCTACCCAGTGTCTAACGTGAGTGCAGTAACTTAAGAGATGTTCGGGATTCACATCTCATAAGGATCCATTAAACTATATACTATGTAGTACAATACGCTATTATAATATGTATAGTAAGATAAACTATTAAAATAGCGTTAAGGCGTTACCCATTTCCCCCTTAACACATTTTATAATGCCAATAGTATATACAGTACCGTAACTCCCCATAAACTGGGGCCGCCAGAGGGTACCCCATAGGTACGACATAACAAACTCGTAGAAGGCACACTATGGTAGGTGACATGGCACAACTAGGCAATGCCAGGGTAGATATACCAATTACACTTCCGGACTGGTGGTAACGCATAGCAGCTACTACCGCCCACCTGGGAACACACTCCCAAATCAAAAATCGAGGGTGGCCACCAAATCAATCGCAAGGTCAGAATATAGTATCGAAGGAATGTGCCAGATCGGAGGAATGACCTCACTTAGCCCGTCAATTGCTCCTGTTTTAGCCACCTTAAGCTAACTCATGGGAGTCAGGTCCATGTATATACACCTCATATAGGATTGTCTCCAACCATCCTACTTCATTCTGGAATCTCCACTGCGTACACAGTTGTCAAAGTGGTTTTCGGTATTGGTAGAGAGTATGACAATATCCGATCCCGGTCTCTTTAACAACCAATCGCTTATTACACACTAGTTGG
Source organism: Allium fistulosum (assembly GCA_030737815.1). Classification (NCBI taxonomy): domain Eukaryota; kingdom Viridiplantae; phylum Streptophyta; class Magnoliopsida; order Asparagales; family Amaryllidaceae; genus Allium; species Allium fistulosum. The sequence goes on from CM060904.1 coordinate 816,085,604, forward strand.
TTCTTTTACATTTCCTAAATCATTTCATAATTGATATCAAAATATCATATTCAATTCAAATCATATCATTTTCGAAATCATTACTTACTTCTGAACTTATATCACATTGAAATCATAGTTCGAAATTATATTTCCTTTCAAAAGTCATATTTCCAAAATAGGTTAAACTCTCATTTCAAAATTTATCATATTAAACCAAATATGTTATTTAATTCCCAACTTAGGCTATAACATCATTAACCATATTCACTTAAAAAAATCGAGAATTTGAATATAAACCCATCCATTTTACTTAGTTTGGAATTTAAAAGAAAATAGTTTTAAATAGTTATAAATAGTTAATATAGATTTAAAATAGATTAAATATAATTAAAATAGATTAAGTAGCTTTAAAATAGATTAATTAGATTTAAAATAAGTTAAAACAGGTTAATCAGTTTAAATAAATTAAATGATTTAAAATAGGTTAAAATGATTTAATATAATTAATACAGGTTAAAATAGTTTAATACTTTGAAAATCTTAATAATTAGAAATTTTTAAATAATATATTTTTAAAACAGTTTATATTAAAACATTAATTTGGAATTTATATCAAATTAAACTATTCATTTCATTTCAACGCATTTGGACCATTTTCAATTTCCAAGTCAACAAACCAAATTCCAAACCTTTCAATTTAACATTTCAATAAACCATTGAATTTCATATCGTTTCAATTCATGTTCGAAATATCACTTTAAATTACTCCAATTTCAATATGTTTCAAAGTTATATTTCAAACCATTTTAATAAGTCATTTTTCGATAACTTCACTTATACTTCATATTCAAATTTAAAATTTTAATTTTATTCCTTTAAAGAATTCCTTTAAACCAATTCCAATTCCAACATAAACTTGATTTCCAAAATAAGTCAATTTATATAATCAAATTATTATTTCAAAATATCATTTAACTCAACTCAAAAATTAAAGATTTTAAAATCATTTAATTTAACCAATCCGGTGTCCGTAGATAATTCTCTACCCTAGGGTCAGGTGGTACAGATATTTATCATTTTAATCCGCAATTCATAATGTTACGGTTATATATCATTTCAAACCACAATCCCGAATTAATAATAAAATCCATAAAATCGCTCGAGTCTATCATTTGAACCCATAATGATTTTTCCTAAATCTATTGATCATTTGGGTATGTATCATTTCAACCAATAGTGAACTTGTAGTTTATAACGTTATAAAATAAAACATACATTCATCCAATATCAAAAATCAACATCCATTACAAACATCATCCAAATCAATTAATAAATATAAATATAGAACTGAAAATCAATAACAGGTATTTAACTGGCAACTTATATTCAATAATAAATTAAATAACGATTTAATTTAAATAAATTCTAATTAACTGAGATGATGATTTAAAATATACCAAACAGTCGTAAATAAATTTCTAATCACATCATAAATTAAATTTAACAAACATAAGAAATTTTAGAAGTTGTGAGTGGGTTAAAACACTCACCCTTGAATTTTAAATTGAATTTAAATTCAAAATAAGCCCAAAATTTGAACGGTCTCAGAATTCATCCAAACCAGCATCAAAATGTTTGGTATTTCGATACGATCCCAATGAAACCAACCATGCATGAATTGGACCTCGTATGTAAAAGTTATATCGATTAGAACATTTGAAATTCAATTTAAATTAAAATAAAAGAAACAAATATACCTCCCCCAATCACTTGCCACGTCACCCAGGCATCGACATCATCACGCGGAGAACAGAAACTCTCATGACCTTGTTCACGCGCAGATCGCCATAGCCGCCACCAACGCCGACCAAACCACGCCGCTTCACCTCGATCTGACCCCCTCACCGTGTCCCCCGTCCACGGCCGACCTCACGGCGAGCTCGCGGCTCCACCCCAAGCCTCCAAGAACTGCGCGCCGCCGCGATGGGTGAAACACTAATCACCTCTTCGCCGCCGATCCGACCACCTTTGAGGTGAACCAAGGCCACCGATCAAAACTTCTTGACCTCCTCTTCGTACTCATGCCCTCCAATCGTCCCCTCGTCGCAAATCAACCGTTGGATCGAGATGGTGGCTTATGAACGGCCAAGGTTGATCTTGAATTTCTGGAAAAATAATGTATCGAATTGAAAAACGAGTCACAGAATTGAGATGTGCTAGTCGAGAGCTTCAAAACGGTATATAGTTTGATAGGGTTTGGAGGAGTTTGATTTTGAAGTTGAAATTGAATTGCGAAATTTAGGGTTTTCAGCCTTTGAGAAAGAGGAGCATCAGAAATTTCCGTACGTACAGAAATGAGAAATAAAAAGGCTACTATGGTTTATAACCGAATATATATAGGTAGATCAGGAATAGGAACAAATGGATCGAATAAGTGTGAAAGTTGAACGATAAACGACTCGAAAAGCCCGTTCTGTCTTCAAAACGAAATTGGTCAGCCCATATATCAAAATAGATGCTTTTAAATATTTTAAAATCAATGGAACAGGTTTGAAGTCCTAATTCCATCGTATGAAGAAGTTATGTTAAAATCAGTTTATTTCAAATTGATTTCAATTGATTTCAATTAAATTGATTTCTAGGTGTTTCGAGTCCGTACGATCAAATGACAAGTTCGATCGTTACGAAACTTGAAATCCTACAATAGTTTACCTTTACGGATCCGATGAAACTGGTTTCGTCGAAATCCGAGTCAGTGGCCAAAATGGCTATTTTCACATTAATTAAATAAATTAATATTTAATTAATTGAATCACTTTTTCAATTCTGATTCTATAATTAACAAATTTTATCACTTTTGGTTACTTAGACATTTATAACAATTTAAAACAAATTTTCAGGTTAATTCAATGTTAATTATTTCAATAATTTCCATCCTTACTTCCAATTCCAATAAATTCAGTAATTATAAATCAAATGTCCAATAATTCCATTTAATTGACCTTTCATCCTATTATTCAATCCATTATTATCAAATGGGTGAAATTAACATTGGTTCATGATTTATTACACTAATATTCTCAAATTTTATCTTAATCTTCATTAACGTAATATTTAAATACATAATTTCATTTAATTGCAATTTCCAATTATTATAGTTTTAAATTCCAATAAATTGATAAATCTTTATTTCCATTCTTTTAATTCAACAAATTGTCATAATATGAATAAAATTAACATTATTTCCATTTATTACCATAACTTACACCAACATAACATTTAATTTAGATTTATTGCAATTGATTACCAATTTTAATTTAATAGACTAAATAAATGGTTAACTTATAATAATTGTTACCATTAATGTTTAATTACACTTATAAGTTATTATTAATAAACAAATGTTACAATTGCTTACATAACACTGTTCTTATCCAATTATCATTAAGTATATACCAATTCATCAATTAGTTCAATATCTACACTTGTTTCCTTAAATTCAATTCATAGCCAAGTATAGCATTTAAATTGTTTTAATTAATTGGAATTTCATTCAAGTTGTTAATGGTGGAAATTAGCCACAAGGGCCTCTTTAGCAAGTGCAATTAGTTTCTAGGACGCACAACTGAAATAATTACTTTTAAGGACAAAATGCAAAATAATTAGTTTCTAAGGCTTAAAAACCTATGAAATTATGTCCTTGAAAGTAATTGGATAGCTGACTTTATCCTTAAAAATAATTATTCTGCTGACTTTGGACTTGAAATTAATTTCTATGGATGTGTGTCCTAAAAACTAATTGAACATCAAAGTTTGTCCTTCTAGTTAAATGCCCCTTGTTAATGATTAACTTTAATTAACATTATTAACTTTCATTCTATTATTATTCCCCTTATAAATCTTAAATTTTTAATTTATCCCAACTTAAATTTTACAAAATCTTATTAAATGAACAATTCTAATTATCGGAAATTTACGGGTCGTTACACTGTCCCACACTTAAAACTTTTCGTCCTCGAAAAGGAAAAGAATGGAAAAGAAAGAATTTAGAAATCAATATATCTTATTCAAAATATTAAATTTATAAACAAATAAATTTAAAAAATTAATTAATTTAAATAAAATGTATCAATTTATAACAATTAAACCCATTTATATTCAAGTAAATAAAAGTTTGAAAACATTTCAGAAAATTTCTAAGTCCAAAATTCATGAAAAATTTCGGCAGAGTCTCCTTTGTACGGATAGGTATTTGAGAAATTATAATATCAATAATAAAAATATATTTCAAAAAATTTCAAAATAATATCTCCCAAAAGCAGGAAAAATAATATAATATTGCTACAAAACCGTAATCCGAGAACGTACCTATTTGTCGGGCAAACAACGCTTAATTATGAAACCAAAAGCAGTGGCAATTGCTTCCATAAGCTGTATTTCCCTTATATAATCCAAAAAGAGTTAATAATTATATAAAATGAAATATTTAAAGTTGTTTCAACCACTAACAAACACTACGCCATAGATGGCCTACTGCAACGAAATTACATGGTGTTGCTAGCTATAATGTAACGATAGGTATGCTGATTTTTGTCTATTACAACACTCGCTTCAAGGTGTTAGCATAGGTATCAACAAGTTGTTGCAGTAGCTATAGATGTATTCAAATTAAAAAATTAATAAAATTAGCAATCCGCGTGAATACGATCCAACGGTCTACATTTAATCTGGTTGTTAAAATGGATCACCACTACAATTTTCCCCAAAATTTCGTTTTACCACCTGAACTAGTTTAGAGTAGATCCCCTTTTCTCGTATGTGATAATGGCTGCTCCTATCTTGTTCCTCTTTTGCTCTGAAATTAGGGCTTTGGCCTCGTGTTCACTCCTATGAGATTAGCTAGGGCTTCGGCCTTGTCTTCGCTCCTGTGAGATTAGCTAGGGCTTCGGCCTTGTGCGATTAGGGCTTCGGCTAATATCGAAGGACCCGATTGATTGTCGATCGATTACAATTGCTGTTCTTCTGATTTGCTTTGGCAATCGATCGTCTCCTTGCTTCGAATACAGCTCCTTCGATTTTGCTTGAGTTCAACTGTGTATTCGGGTATGTAATTTGTTGCTTTTACTTTACTGTATTGCTTGCTTGAACTCGATACTATCTGCCGATGATGTTAATGTGTTTATATAGGGTTCGAACCCCTAGATTTGCTTCGGCAACTTGATTTGAATTGGTTGAACTTGCTACTGTTCGTGGTTCACTTTGGCTATGTCTGTTCATCCTGTAGCTTGAACTTGTAATATATCTTCTGGTTGACATCCTGTAGCTTGAACTTGTAATATATTTCACTTGAGTTTTTGTAGTCAAGTTGCTTCACCATACTGTTTCCATTGGTGCCACACACACACTTGTGTACCTTTCTCTTTGTGCTTCACTTGTTCACTGAAACTGTTGTATCACTTATGTTTTCCATTATCATGTGTATATATATATGCATTCATGTATGTATATATGTGTTTGTTGTTGCACTTGAACATGTATATATGTTGCACTGGGTTTGTTTTTTATTTGATGTTGAGGCCTTCTCTTGTATTTAGTTGCCTTCGAGTCATATAAGTTTCTTTCCCTTGTGCCAGTCTTGCTTTGTTTTGGTCTTGGCCATTCACTTGTTAAGGCTGCTTGTTTCATTGATGCATGTTTTTGTATTCACCACTTTGCATTGGTCATTGTATATCTATGCACTGGTCCTTTGAGCCTGTTTGCACTGCCTATATATATACATGCTGTTTCACACATGTATATATGTATGGTTGCTTTCATATGGTAGCTGGACTTGCTCGAGTTCATATTTCTTATATTATCTGACTTCGGTCATTTTTGAAATTGCTGCAGCTCATTCACTTGACACTTCTGTTGGTCTGTATTTTTGAATATGGTTGGAGTTTTGGTTTAATTGTGAGTTTGAGTTCTTTTGTTGAGCTCTGTCCACTGTTGTTTTATGTCTGGCATACAAGTCTGGTATAGTTTGCTCTGACCAATTCATTGAGCATGCTGTTTATTTCTGTAGCATGCTTCTGTTTCATTTTTGTTCTTGTGCATTGTCAACTGCTTGGACCAAATTGTCACCCAAATAACTGAGGCAAATAATATTTTTAAAATTACATTTTATTTTATACTGCAAAAATATTTCCTTTTCAATTTTACTGCGTCAGTGTGTATTTTTGCAGATTGCTCAGATGTTGGATTCAATCTGAAATGGAGTTGAAGACAGGTTTCAAAGAAGGCTCGATCTTTCGAAATCGGATGAATCGCTAGGTCGATCCCCGCCGGGACTGCGGTGCCCCGGACCCCCGCCGGCGCTGCGCCCGGACCCGCTTCTCGCCTCGCCTTCGGCTCGGCACTCGGCTCATCATATATTTGTTAGTGTCGGTGTCTGTATAAATTGAAACTGCATATGTAATGAGTGAACTGAGTAATGTAGTGAGGAATATCTGTATATGTGAATATCAGTGTTATTTATCATTGAATTGTTAAATAGTGGAGTCAGGAATTTGTACTATTTTAAATGTTGAAATAAAATATTTATTTAAATAAATTACTGTTTGAATATCAAATTCTGTGCAATAGCATTTTATTAAATAAATATTTATTTCTATTAAAAAATCAAATATGCTCTACATTGTGGGCCCCACAAATTCAGAAAATTAATATCTATAACAACATTTTGGAATGTTGGTACAAACACCTATGGATGTTGCTATAGACCCAAATAGGGTTCTATTGCAACAATATTTCTTATGTTGCCTTAGATAGTCAAAATGTTGCCTTTGAGGTCTGCGGCAACGCGGCAAAATGTATCACCGAGAAAGTGTTGCCTTTGCCCTTTTTTAGCCTTCAGCAACATTTTTTGGCACATCCTGCATCACTTCTTTGGTGTTGCAGTATGCAATCTATGGCGTAGTGAAACAAATCAATATAAAACAACAATCACTTGCAATCACAGCATATAATCATCATGTGAAATCTAAAATCAATAAAATCAACTATCCATCCATAGAAAACAAACAAATGGTTTGTTCGGGTTCAGAAATTTTTAACCGCCTAGAATGACAAATAAACTACTGAGTGCACCATTTACTCAACAGTCTTAGATGAACTCAATAGATTATTCATACATCTTAAACAATTAGAAGTATCCTATCCCAAACAACCCATAAACCAACACAAACAATAATTTACAATGTACTTGAGTTATTCTTATTAAATTTCTTTCACAACATTTACAGTTTTTTATTTTTTCTTTTCATTCATACAAGGATTATTTGTAACGCCCCACCTCTATACCCATGCTAACCAAGAACACTACGATGTAGTGCTGTCAATTAGCACGGAGAATAAGGCTGTGGAGGAGCGACCATCCATGTAACTTCTTTGTGCGAGCATCAATATGTCAGATAGAATAGAATGCATATCTTTTAAGGAGGAAATCCGACATACCGATACAAACACAAAGCTATCACACGGTGGCTATATATAATCTTCGGAAACAAAACATAGAAGTAATCATAACATAAATCAGTCTCAGAGATCCATATCACAAAGGCGGAAGAAGGTATGAATCTGTATATAACACGTGAAAGTGTACATCAGAGTAGTGGTCAGAAAGATCCACGATAATACAAGAGAATAGCAACACGTGCTATGCAAAAGAATAAGTACACAACATAGAGTCTATATCTCAAATGCGTACATCCAAAAAAACTACTAATCTAAGTAGTGCCAAAAGTCAGAATAATCCTGAAGAGAAGTCAAGCAGAAGCACCTGTAACATCTCGGTCTGACCCGAGTATTATTTATAAGAAAATAATAAACGGATCAGTCTAGCTATAAATATCAGATGATAAGGTATAGGATAAATAATATGGCATGAATCATGTAACAACCATAACGGCATACTACTATAAGTATGTAAATGATAATCAACAAAAGATCAATCAATATCACAAGAATCTTCTCAAAGATGATATAGGGTATCATACCCTAAACTTGTATTCATAACAAGTCAATAACACATAAATTCACGAATGCACAAAAACTGATATCATATCAATGAAAATCATGAAAATTGGTGAAGCACAAATTCCAGAAATCATCACCAGAAATCAAGAAAAACACATAAAAGGGGGGAGGCCTAACACATGAATGGGAGCATGAAAACTCACCAACGCGTAAACACATGAATGAGAAGCTATCCATTAAATTTCCACACAGAAATGGCCCGAAGACCATGGGGTGCTACCCCATATATGTGATGGCAAAAATCACAAAAGCGGGGTCTAGTCTCCCTCGCAGACAAAGAGACATCGCTCAATCGCTAGTCTAAATCACAAAAAATGATCGTCATGATCATAAGGAAGTGTCAATCACACCAAGCTAGTAAATATATGAGTTTAGCTTCATGTCCCATAACCACTTGCTTAACTTAAATATTTACGAACAAGCTGTAAATCTTCACTAGAAAATTGTCACAAAAGGTTCAATCGAACAAGTCCAAGAGCTAACCGACGAAGTGAACGCAAGCGTTTCATACCACTCGTTTTACTAAGTCGTTTAAGTCGATTTCTCATCCGAGTGAAGTAAAGGCTTGTATATACTAGTAGATTGGAAATAGGTTTGAGAAAACGAACTTTTGATATTTAAAATAGTGTTGAAATAGCTTTGATGAAAGAGTTTTGATATTTACTAATAGTATTGAAACCTTCATATCTCTAAAGTGACAAGTCAAAAACGATTGTTGAAACAAATCGAATCACATAAATTCACATTCGAAGACGTGAGTAAAGCCCAAAGAAATCAATCCCAAAACCATCATAGTAGAAATTCCGTTGAATGTTTTTCAGATAAGATTCCCTACGGAGGGGGGTCCAGGGGGGTGGCAACCCCCTAGGTACGACCTAAGTGAAGACAAGCGGCCTACGACCTAAAGCAAAATGAGGTCTAACGACCTAAGGGTTCACGCGACCTAACACAATGGCCGAGCGACCTAACTGGAGTTAAGGGAGGCGAGCAACTTAAGATCCAACGACCTACGACTTAACAGAGTCGAACGACCTAAAAGCACACGACCTAACTAGCAGAGGAGATTTAAGGTCGGTAACGACTTACGACTTACGAAATGGAGGGTGAACGACTTAACAAGGTTCACGACCTAAAGGGGGTCGACCCAACGAGTTATAGGTCTAACGACCTATCGGTTTAAAGGTCATGCGACCTAAAAAACCACGCGACCTACGACTTAACAGAAGCCTAGGTCGGAGATGACCTACGAGATAAACTGGCCGACCTAACTCGAACGACCTAGTGGGTTCGAGCTAACGACCTACGACTTACAACCTAAGGCCCGCGCGACCTAGTGAAATAGCATGGCCGACCTAAGGCTGGAACGACCTAACCTTTGCCGAGGGATGTTAAGTCGGAGACGACCTAAGACTTCACCAGAGTGACTTTTCAACGCAGCGACCTAACGCCTTAACTCGCATACGACCTAGCGAAGGCCACACGACCTAGTGCCAGAAAAATCAACAAAACACCGAAAATTGAAGTTTTTTCGCTAATCCAATCCAAACCAAATGCAAATTTTGATGCTAGAGTGATAGGGAATCATTCCCAACAGTCCAAGATAGTTATAGGCAAGAATGTGAGATAAAAATCCCACTTTTTCACAAAAATGGATGAAGATGAAGCTAGAAATGCTATGCAAGGATCAACCACTAGCTTGAATCAATATCTTCTACTTGAATTTGGAGTTGAATGTTGGATTTGCAATTGAATTTGAGTTTGGAGTTTTAATTTCCCTTTCCCACCACCATTTTTGACAAAGCTTGAAGTGTTTGATAAAGTGAGGGAGAGGAGTTGGGTTGGGGCTGAGTTAGAAGGAGCAGTCCAAAACAAAAGCCCAAATCAAAAAGTGACGAAAATTCAACTATCTCCAAACATATCGAAGCTTATACTTAAAAGATTGCAAACGACGTTTCGAACTCAATGGAAGGGGTCTCGAGTCCTAATTCGTCCGTATGCAAAAAGTAGCTTTTCGGACTAAAATCCGACTAACGATAAGATATTTAAATAAAATATCTAAATATAAAATCGATAAATATGCGGGTTGTTACATTATTTCTTTAACTTACACTTATCTCTTACAAAATTTTATTCCCATTCATTCATTCAGTGTTTATTTCATTTATTTTTTCTTTATTACTTACAAAACTTCATTTTCATTTATTCATATCATGTCAATTTCTTTTATTGCATTACATTCATTTTCTTATTTACTTTAATTATAAATAGTTTCAATATTAACTTAAGTTCAATATCATTTACTTACAGTACTCATTTTCTATTTCATTTAATTAGTAGTATTACAATTTTAACTCAAGTTTATAACTATTTCCATATCAAATTTCTTATTTATAAAAGTAAATTTCATTGAACACTTCCATTACATAAGTTTACTTGTGAAATTTCCATTACATATTCTTTAATATTTCAACTTTTTATAATTGGTAAGTTATATATATATGTCTTTAAGAATGCAATTGAAAGTTACACAAGTTTGACTTACTTATTTTAATTAACTTAAGGTTCAATAATTATCATTTCTTATTTTTATATTCTTTTCGTTTACAAATTACAAATTTCAAATTCCTTGTATATTTCAGTTATAACTTAGCATATCAATTATTATTTTCATTTAGAAGTTTCAATTATTAAATAGTTAATTTTTTTTTATTCCATTACAATAATTGAAATCTCTAATTCATAGAAATTTAAGAACTAATGCCGGGTTCCATTTCAAATCATTTAAACTAATATATATATATATACACTCATAACTTTTATATCCAATCGTATTTAAACATTAAATTTTTTATTTGTTTATCAAAATAGATCTGTAGTAAAACTACTACAATGGCCTTCCCACATTGAAACTCGAAAATGAATGTCGATGATGCGTGCACTCATCACCGAAGTTATTTTCCAGCGACAAAGAGAGGAGTACAGAACTTATTTCTTCCCAAAATTTCATTAAAAAAATTCTTTCAAATTATATTGAAATATTTATATCAGAAAGTGCTTCTAATAATATTATTATATATCCCAAAATCATTTTGAAAGAAATTTTCAAAAAACCCTGGAACTTAAGTTCTACATTTCCAAATTTCATTTATTTTATTTTCAAATCTTATTTTAAACCAATCCTTATGAATTTCACTACCTAACAAACAAACATATTACAACCAAATTTTATATCATTTATAAATCATTAGTTTATATATAAAAATATACAATAGGTAAAATTATTTCATTTACCTACATTTCAAAACAAATATTGTGTCGGTCTATCCTATTAAGTGTTTAGAAATCCCTATCGATGTCGTAGCGTCCTATGTACCAACCAGAATTTATAAATACAAAACGGAACAAATTAACACAATATAAAACATTTTATAACACTAACAAATACGCTCTCCCATATATATATACACACTCAGTGATTCAACCTAGGATATTACTACCCTATTTTTAAAGAGTCAGACCCCACAAAGCTAAGGTTATCACTAAACCTGGCTCTGATATGAACTGTAACATCCCGCCTTTTTTTACGTTTTAAGTAGACACACATGCCGACTCAAAGCATATAGAAGGGCAGATTGTTATTGGGTGAATAAGGAACAGTAGAGAAAGAAAAAAAAACAAAACAGAATCTCGTAGCGGAATGACAAAATATAATAATCAAATAACAGTTCATGAAGCTGTATACAAAACATTTGATTGTACTTATACAATACATAATCAGAGTTACATAAACAGAGAATAAATATTCAAATGCAGCGGAACAGTATGAATATAGTGGAATAATAGAATAAGTAATAATAATACAAATCTTCGTCTTCGTCCTCCAGAAAAAGGTCTTCAAATCCTGAAATGCTCAGGCTGACCCGAGCGAATTGAAAAGACAAAACACTCGAGTCAGAACTAAAAAATCTTATGTAAGTTAAATCAACGGTAAATAAATATGAGTGTAAACGGCATAGGAGATGTTTACAGGGTTTGACATCTCCTATCCAGTGTCTAACGTGAGTGCAGTAACTTAAGAGATGTTCGGGATTCACATCTCATAAGGATCCGTTAAACTATCTACTATGTAGTACAATACGCTATTATAAAATGTCTACAGTAAAATAAACTATAAAAATAGCGTTAAGGCGTTACCCATTTCCCCCTTAACACATTTTATACTGCCAATAGTCTATATAGTACCGTAACTCGCCGTAAACTGGGGCCGCCAGAGGATACCCCATAGGTACGATATAAAACAAACTCGTAGAAGGCGCGCTAGGGTAGGTGACACGGCACAACTAGGCAATGCCAGGGTAGATATACCAATTACACTTCCGGACTGGTGGTAACGCATAGCAGCTACTACCGCCCACCTCGGAACACACTCCCAAATCAAAAATCGAGGGTGGCCACCAAATCAATCGCAAAGTCAGAATATAGTATTGAAGGAATGTGCTAGATCGAAGGAACGACCTCACTTAGCCCGTCAATTGCTCCTGTTTTAGCCACCTTAAGCTAACTCATGGGAGTCAGGTCCATGTATATACCTCATATAGGATCGTCTCCAACCATCCTACTTCATTCTGGAATCTCCACCGGGTACATAGTTGTCAAAGTGGTTTTCAGTATTGGCAGAGAGTATGACAATATCTGATCCTGGTCTCTTTAACAACCAATCGCTTATTACACACCAGATGGTTCTTTTACATTTCCAAAATCATTTCATAATTGATATCAAAATATCATATTCAATTCAAATCATATCATTTTTGAAATCATTACTTACTTCTGAAATTATATCACATTGAAATCATAGTTCGAAATTATATTTCCTTTTAAAAGTCATATTTCCAAAATAGGTTAAACTCTCATTTCAAAATTTATCATATTAAACCAAATATGTTATTTAATTCCCAACTTAGGCTATAACATCATTAACCATATTCACTTAAAAAAATCGAGAATTTGAATATAAACCCATCCATTTTACTTAGTTTGGAATTTAAAAGAAAATAGTTTTAAATAGTTATAAATAGTTAATATAGATTTAAAATAGATTAAATATAATTAAAATAGATTAAGTAGCTTTAAAATAGATTAATTAGAATTAAAATAAGTTAAAACAGGTTAATCAGTTTAAATAAATTAAATGATTTAAAATAGGTTAAAATGATTTAATATAATTAATACAGGTTAAAATAGTTTAATAGGTTGAAAATCTTAATAATTAGAAATTTTTAAATAATATATTTTTAAAACAGTTTATATTAAAACATGAATTTGGAATTTATATCAAATTAAACTATTCATTTCATTTCAACGCATTTGGACCATTTTCAATTTCTAAGTCAACAAACCAAATTCCAAACCTTTCAATTTAACATTTCAATAAACCATTGAATTTCATATCGTTTCAATTCATGTTCGAAATATCACTTTAAATTACTCCAATTTCAATATATTTCAAAGTTATATTTCAAACCATTTTAATAAGTCATTTTTCGATAACTTCACTTATACTTCAAATTCAAATTTAAAATTTCAATTTTATTCCTTTAAAGAATTCCTTTAAACCAATTCCAATTCCAACGTAAACTTGATTTCCAAAATAATTCAATTTATATAATCAAATTCTTATTCAAAATATCATTTAACTCAACTCAAAAATTAAAGATTTTAAAATCATTTAATTTAACCAATCCGGTGCCCGTAGATAATTCTCTACCCTAGGGTCAGGTGGTACAGATATTTATCATTTCAATCCGCAATTTAAAATGTTACAGTTATATATCATTTCAAACCGCAATCCCGAATAATAATAAAATTCATAAAATTGCTCGAGTCTATCATTTCAACCTGTGTAGTTAAAGCGCTCGGCAGATTCAATGCGGCGGAGGTGCAAAAAGTCATAGCGGGGATACAGCGAGGATATAGCAGGATATAGCGGATAAATCTAAAATAGCATATAAAAAACGTACATAATGTTTTTAAAAATATTTAAATGGAAATTAAATGAAAAATTAACATTTAATTGAATTATAATTACTGCATAAATAATTTTAAATAAAAACATGTGCGAATATACTATAAATAAACGTAAAACTGTTATAAAACATAATTGAATTTAGTATAATATTATAGTATTTTCATTTCTAAAAATATATTAAAAATTCAATTAAATTAATTAATTTCATAATTTTTATAATCTATAAATGTCATTTTTCAATTTATTTCTTTTAAAGAAGATATAGCGGAAATAGTGGATATAGCGGGAATAACGGGATATAGCGGGGCTTAAAGCCGAAAGGCTATATCTGGGGCTATATGGAAAAATCGTAGCGGTAGAAATCCATTATGAGAGATATAGCAGGGTTATCAGGGTAATAGCGGGGCACTAACTGCACATATTTCAACCCATAACGGTTTTTCCTTAATCTATTGATCATTCGGGTATGTATCATTTCAACCCATAGTGAACTTGTAGTTTATAATGATATAAAATAAAACATCCATTCATCCAATATCAAAAATCAACATCCATTACAAACATCATCCAAATCAATCAATAAATATCAATATAGAACTGAAAATCCATAACAGGTATTTAATTGGCAACTTATATTCAATAATAAATTAAATAACGATATAATTCAAATAAATTCAAATTTAGCTGAGATGATGATTTAAAATATACCAAATAGTCATAAATAAATTTCTAATCACATCATAAATTAAATTTAACAAACATAAGAAATTTTAGTTGCGAGTGTGTTAAAACACTCACCTTTGAATTTTAAATTGAATTTAAATTCAAAATAAGCCCAAAATTTGAAAGGTCTTAGAATTTGTTTAAACCAGCGTCAAAATGTCAGGAATTTCGATACGATCCCAATGAAACCAACCGTGCGTGAATTGGACCTCGTGTTTAAAAGTTATATCGATTAGAATGTTTGAAATTCAATTTAAATTAAAATAAAAGAAACAAATATACCTTCCCCAATCACTTGCCACGTCACCCAGTCACCCACGTCATCATGCGGAGAACAAAAACCCTCATGACCTCGTTCATGTGCAGATCACCACAGCCGCCACCAACGCCGACCAAACCACGCCGCTTCACCTCGATCTGACCCCCTCACCGTGTCCCCCGTCCACGACCGACCTCACGGTGAGCTCGCGGCTATACCCCGAGCCTCCGGGCACCGTGCGCCGCCACGATAGGTGAAACCCTAATCGCCTCTTCGCCGCCGATCCGACCACCTTCGAGGTGAACCAAGGCCACCTGTAACGACCCGTATTTTTACGGATCGAAAAATCGAAGAAAATTGCGTCGAAAAAGTTTTCACGAAGATTGGCGAAATTGCTAAGTCCTAAGTCGTTCACGACTTAGTGTAAGTAATAAGTCGTACACGAATTAGGGGATTTGGATAGGCGACCTAGGTATTTTGATTTAGGTCGTAGGATGGTTTGGGACGACCTATTGAACCTAACCGAGTTAAACAGTTCGAGTTAGCGACTTATAGGAGTAGGCGACTTATAGCGGTTAAGTCGTGGACGAGTTAAGGAAGATAAGTCGCTAGGAGATAGGTCGCGAGATTGTTAAGTCGCGTGAGTTTTAGGTCGCGTACCAGCATTGTTGAGTCGTTGGGGCGCGCTAAGTCGAAAGTCGCTAAGTCGCGCATAGGCTACATCGTTAAGTCGAAGGCTGTTATGTCGCGTGCTATGTTAAGTCAGAGACCCAGTTGAGTCGTAAGTCGTAGTCTGTTAAGTCGGAATTGTTGGCTAAGTCTTAGGTCGCGTGTTGGCTTAAGGTTAGGTCGTAACTCGGTTGAGCTGTTAAGTCGTGGGATGGGTTATCTCGCTAAGTCCTCTAACCAGTTAAGGCACGTGCGCATTAAGTAGTAGACAGGGGGTCCGGTATGTCGTATAGGCGCGTGTGTTGAGTCGGAGGTTGCTAGGTCGGAAGAGGCTTAGGTCGGAAGAGGCTTAGGTCGGAAGGTTATAAGTCGGAGACGACTTATGGAGATGGCCGAGTTAAGGAGAAATCAGCATATAAATACTCGTCCATTTCTTCATTTTTGGGATCCGGATTTTGAAGCGACGAAGTGCTGCCATTTTGAGAGCTCGACTTCTACACTTCTTCACTTCTTTTCTCCACTTTAATCTAGTGATTCCATCCATCCAAGTTGAAGATCAAATTGAAGATTCAAGAGCTTAGATTGAAGATCTTCATCCTTTGAAGTGAGATTTCTTCGTTTGAAGCGGATTCGCGATAGATCAAGCTAGATCCTTCGCTGTCCAGATCTGAAGCGTTTTGATTTGGGGTTGTTTAGGTGATTTGGTGAGTGGTGATTATCTCTCACATGGATCCAAAGGAGTATATCGGATTGTTGGCTCGATTTGGTGTTAAAATAGTGATTTCCATACATTTTCTTCATCCTAAGTGTAGATCCATATAGATCCATTGTTCATGATGATGTTACATCCATTTTACTACATGTTAACCTATGCAAGTTCATTCATCAAGATTATAGAGATATTGTTCATGTTTTCATGCTTATTTGACTTTCAACTCTTTAATTACGAAATTGCCATTATTGTTATAATTGTCTACTTAGATCATATTTGAATGCTTGATTGCTTGGATTAATGTTTGACTTGATTGAATGTTATGAATTAGATGATTGATGATTTGATTTAGACTGAAGATGATTCAAAAGCTAAGAGAAAGGCTCTTGAATTGGGAAAGCTGCTTGTGGCATATGTAGCGGATGATGAAGCTCTTATGCATAGACTTGATGATGATGTTGAGATGAGACTTTGCGAGGATGTGATGAAGCGAAGTATGATATGAGGTAGTCTTGGTCTAATCCAAACGGGATCATTCCAAGCGGGTTGAGGATAATGGATGCTCGAGAGGCGCTTGAGCTAGTATGGAAATAGTTGTCGAGGAGGACGACTAGAAGGCTGAGATCTCATCGTTGTTGAAGGTTCTAGCATGCTCAAAGCAAGAGTACGTTGGGCAGATTCGATAGTCCCTGAAGGCTACTGATTGGGTAGTCAAGTACTCTGGGCAGATTCGATAGTCCTAGGCACGGGTCACGATGACGTGCGGGAGTTATGTCTAGAACCGGGGTTTCCATTAGCCCTTGACGGACGGCTGAAAGAATGTGCCGATCATTCAATTAACGGTGATATCAAAGCAATGATAACAGTGATAGCCAGAGTCATGGATGTTTGGTTGTATCGTCATTCGGTCTCAAGAGCGGTATTTTCTGGGTGCTTATCTGATCTTGGTTTAGGCCTTGGGGGTTTGTACTTGGAAAACATTGCCCTTGACTCGAGTGATAATTGCTTTACTTTACATTGTATGCTCTGCTATGTTTGCTTCTACTTAGTGTGTGTCTGGGGCTATCACTGTAGAAAGAGGTTGGAGTGGGAGGGTTGTATTCATATTCCTTTTCCTTTATGCTCTTTTGGTATGTTGTTAGTTAATTTACTGCTCACTAAGACTGTTGTCTGACTCAAGGCTTTATGTTTTAACTCTTATTGCCTTGGGCTGTTCGTCCATTTTTGGGACGAGCAGACTAGGTAGCAGGTGACATGTGCTGTTCTCTTCTCATGATGCTGATATCGAAGACGAGCTGGAGGGTTGCATATTATCTTCTTATTATATGTACTGGATGTTCCGCTGCTTTGTATTCTCTGAGTGATATGTAGTGAGGCTTGTTGTATTGACTATTCAGATGTTTGTATTCAACTCCTATGAAGTTTTATTGATGTGATTCTATTCTGTGAAGCTTCACTATATATATGTTCTATTGTATTTTGTCCATGCGCTGTGAGTAATACGATAGATTCTGTTGTTTTAATCTACCTTGACAATCGTCCATGGTCGCCTGGCACACTTTACAGCGCACTTCCTCTAGATTCGGTGCAGGGGTCATGGGCGGTCGTCACATTTGGTATCAGAGCATTGGTTAATCGATTTTACCCAACGCTCGCTGACGTAACTACGTATGAGAGACGTAATTGTAATTTTGATGGATGATTACTATATATAATATAGTAGTTTAGTTGAGTTTGAGTCCTTTATGCAGTTGTTTCTCTAAGATGTTCTGATCATTCCTTTTTATAGATATTGAGAATGAGTCAAAGAGGGAGACCAGCTGCTAGGGAAGGCCGTGCTACTGAGGGGGCTGCTGATTTTGCAGCTATGTTCAAAGCTATGATGACTTCGATCATGAGAAGGATACCAGTTTTGGGGGCAGCAGTAGATGTTGGAGTTCAAGTCCAAGCTCCAAAACCAGTGGATTTTGCTAAGTTGTGCAAAGATTATACTGCTCTTGGAGGGAAGGTTTTCTTGGGAACAGAATCAACTATTGAGGTCCAGAGATGGATAGATGCTTGTAGAAGGATCTTTGGTGATTTGGGAATTGAGGATGCGACTAAGAGGAAGTTGGCATCAAGACAGCTTCAAGGAAGAGCTTCTGATTGGTGGAACTCTATTACCATCAATACTCCGGAGGAAGAGATTACTTGGGAGCAATTCCAAGCCAGATTTGAAGCTAAGTTCATTTCCACAGCTCAGAAGTCTGTTCTGTTCAAGAAGTTTGTGGAGCTCAAGCAAGGTGGAAGACCAGTTCTTGAGTATGTTTCTAAGTTCGAAGCTTTGTCCAAGTATGCCCGGTCATATATTGAATCTGCTTATCAGAAGAATGAGAAGTTTGTGACAGGCTTGGATAGTTATCTTGGGAGGCAGTTGGTGGATCATTTGGACGATTCATTTGAGAAGCTTGTGGAGAAAGCTCTCAGGCATGAGAGTCTGTTTCCTAAGGAAGGATCTGTTGTTGCTGTGACCAGGGAAGAATCTAAACCTCAGCAAGGTAGGAACAAGAAGAGGAAGCAGCAACAGCAGAAGGGTAAGGATGGCCAGAAGAAGCCGAAGGGCGAAGTGACTTGCTACAATTGTCAGCAGAAGGGCCATTTCTCTAAGGATTGTAAGAATCCGAAGGCACCGATGAAGTGTCACAACTGTGACAAGCCAGGGCATTTCAGGAAGAATTGTCCAGAACCGAGGAGGGACAGGCAGATTGTGCAAGCTTATGCTTTGGGAGCTATTCCGTCGTCTTCAAAAGCTCCTACCGCTGAAGTGAAGGGAAAGAGTGTGGTGGTTCAAGGTACTCTTTTCCTATGTGGTGTTCCAGTTAGAGTTCTGTTTGATACTGGGGCGTCGCATTCGTTTGTTTGTAGTGAACTTGTGGGTCGATTGGGTTTGGAACCGGATATTGTTGATAGGCCATTGGTTGTGACTAATCCAGTTGGGGGTTCGTCTTGTTTGTGTATGTTATGCCGTGGTCTGACTGTATCGAGTCATGGTTGCTCTTTTGTTTGTGATTGTTTTGTTCTGAACTTTACGGGGTTCGGAATTATTTTGGGTATGGACTGGCTTAGGAGGTATGCGGCAAAGGTTGATTGTGAGAGGCTGGAAGTGACAGTCGAGAATGTGGAAGGGCGAAAGATTATGATATGATGTAAGCATGAAGAAGGCGTCTTCATGAGCTTCATGTATTCGCTGGTTGTTCCACGGGATGGACTGTCATCGGTGCCAATCGCTAATGGATTCGAGGATGTCTTTGACGAAGTCAAAGGGTTGCCGCCGCATAGAGAGATCGAGTTTCGTATAGATCTAGTTGAAGGAGCCAGATCTGTTGTGATTCCTCTTAGGCAGATGGCGCCTAGGGAACAACAGGAGTTGAGGGTGCAAGTTGATGATCTTTTGCAGAAAGGATTCATTCGGCGTAGTGTGTCCGAGTGGGGTGCACCAGTTGTGTTTGCAACCAAGGCAGATGGGTCGTTGAGATTGTGTGTGGATTATCGTGAGCTGAATAAGGTGACTAAGAAGAATAAGTATCCATTGCCGAGAATAGATGACTTGTTTGATCAGCTTCACGAAGCCAAGGTGTTTTCTCAGATGGATTTGGCAACGGGATTTCACCAGTTGAGAGTGGCTAAGGATAGTGTGCCGAAGACTGCTTTCAGGACACCATCCGGTTTCTTTGAGTGGCTGGTAATGCCGTTTGGATTGACTAACGCGCCAGCTTATTTTGTGGATCTTATGAATAGAGTGTTCAGAGATCAGTTGAACAAGTTCGTACTTGTGTTCGTGGATGACATTCTGATTTATTCCAGAACTGAAGAAGAGCACAAGACACACTTGCGTATTGTTTTGGAAATCTTACGGAAACATCAGCTGAAGGCTAAGTTTTCGAAGTGTCACTTCTGGAAGAGTGAAGTGAGGTTCTTAGGCCATGTGATTTCTGGAAATGGAATAGCGGTTGATCCCGCGAAGGTGGCAGCAATCCAGGATTGGGTTAAGCCTAAGAATGCATCTGATGTGAGAAGTTTTCTTGGATTGGCAGGATATTATCGACGGTTTATTAAAGACTTCTCCAAGATAGCTGCACCGTTAACAGGATTGACGAAGAAGAACCAAGTGTTCATATGGGAAGCTAAGTATGAGCAAGATTTCGGAATCCTGAAAGAGAGATTGACAAGTGCTCCTATTTTGACTATTCCAAGTAGGAATGATGAGATGGTGGTTTACACCGACACATGTGGTACTGGACTTGGAGCAGTGCTGATGCAGAAGGATAAAGTTGTTGCGTATGCTAGTCGACAACTGAAGCCGCATGAAAGGAATTACCCGACTCATGATTTGGAGTTAGCGGCGATTGTTTTTGCTCTGAAGATGTGGAGACATTATCTATTGGGAGTTCGATTTGAGTTGTTTACAGATCATAAGTCGTTGAAGTATCTTTTCTCCCAAAAGGATTTGAATCTTCGGCAGCAACGTTGGCTAGAGTTTTTAGCATCATATGATTTTGGTATAGCTTATACTCCGGGAAAAGGTAACGCGATGGCAGATGCGTTAAGTCGAAGACATGCAGGATTGGGAGCCATGTTTTCAGAATGGAAGAATCTCGAGTATTTAGCTGGATTTGACTTCAGGCCTAGATGTGAATTGGAACCTGAGATGTTGGCAAACTTATCGATAAGACCGACTCTTGTGGAAAGGATTGGCGAGAGCCAAAAGCGAGACGGTATACTTGTCAAGATTATCCGTGATTTGGAATCTGGATTGGATCCAGAAAAGGATAAAGGATTCGAGGTCGATCGAGAGGGTTGGCTTCGGAAGCAAGGACGACTAGTTGTTCCCGATATAGATGAATTGAGGAGTGAAGTTCTAAAGGAAGGTCATCACTCGAAGTTGACAATTCATCCAGGAGGAAATAAGATGTATCGGGATATGAAGAGAAACTACTACTGGGAAGGTATGAAGAAGGATGTTGGAAATTTTATTTCCAAATGTATGAACTGCCAGTTGGTAAAAGCCGAACAGAAGAAGCCTAGTGGATTGCTTCAGCCATTAGAAGTTCCTACATGGAAGTGGGAGCAAGTGTCGATGGATTTTATCGATGGATTGCCTAGAACCAGAACGGGAAATGAAGGGATTTGGGTCATCGTAGATCGTTTGACTAAGAGTGCTAGATTCATTCCTGTTCGATCGACTAGGACTGCATCAAAGTTGGCTGAGTTGTATGTTAAGTGGATAGTTCGATTCCATGGTATTCCGAAGAGTATAGTGAGCGATCGAGACCCATTGTTCACTAGTGGATTTTGGAAGAGCTTCCATGAAGTTTTGGGAACCGAGTTGTGTTTGAGTACAGCTTATCACCCTCAAACAGATGGTCAGACCGAGAGAGTCAACCGAGTTTTGGAAGATCTCCTCAGAGCTTGTGTTTTGGATTTCGGAGGATCATACGTAGATCTCCTCAGGGAGGGTAGAAAGTAGTTGTGTAGTAAGAACCAATAAGATAAGTACATACGTAGATCATTTGTCTTTTTCACATAATTCTCGATCCAAGATTGGAGCACATGAGTTGAGGTATTTCACACCATTCCGAATAAGGGTCTATCACTCGATTTTTGATGGCGAACACTTGATGAGGGTTCTCAATATGAAACCAAAGACTTCTATCATAGTATATGGCTATGTAAGGAGAATAGAGGTTTTTAATTAAGAAGCCTGATCAGAGGTCGCACTAGAAAGTCGAGTGGGCGATACTAGTTCGGAAGTAAAGCTATGTATTCACGTTAGTGACCAAATCAGAGTTTTTCATAGAAATGATCTATGTACATCATACGGATTGATGAATAGGGTTAAGAGTGTCTGGGTTAGGGTTGTGGTAAAATTTTGGAGATGAGATTCTTTTAAGGAGGGAGAGTGTAACGAACCAAAATTTCACTATTTTAATTTGTGAATATTTAATTAATTTTAAATATTCAAATATTAGTTTTTATAATTGAATTAAAACTCTTTTATGAAATAAATAATGATGGGGAAATAGTTTCCAAAATGTGTTTACAAAAGTATATAGTTCGAAGAAAAATAAAAAATGTGACCGGAATTCGTTTCCGAATTTTCGACTTTTCATCAGTTAAAAGTTGTCAGAAATGTAGTAAGCTCTTTTGTATAATTACATACATACAAATATAATAAGTTAGGGTTATATGATGTATATATATTGTATATGTATATATTTAGGTATATATTTATAAAAGTGATATGACATGTTATGAAAATAATAAATAAATGAAAAAGCAAAGTGAAACATAAGGAGACACAAGTACACCTAAGCATTAAATGCATGTTGGAATGGAAAATAAGGGGGAAGAATGTTAAGGGCGTTAGTACAAGAAGGAGGAGGCTAGCATGGTGATGTGGAAGCATGTTTTTGGAAGGTATGCACTTAAGGGGTAATTTGGTAATTTACTAATTTCATTTTATATAAAAGAAATTCCTTAATTTCTCTCGTTCAATGTAATGACCTGGAATTTCACCACATTAATTTTCGAATAGTTGATTAATTTTAAATATCCAAAAATAGGTTTTATAATTAAAATAAAAACTCTTTTAAATAATAAATATTGAAGATAATAGTTTTTAAAATTAGTTTATAAAAATATTTAGTTCAAAGAAAAATCGAAAATGTGACCGGAATTCGTTTTCCGTATTTTCGACTTTTCGTCAGCTAAAAGTTGTCGGAATGTTGTAAACTCTTTTGTATAAATATACACATATAAAAATAAATAAGTTAACGTATGCTAGTATATGAGTATATAAATACACTTAAGTATAAATAAGTTTAAAAGAATTTAAAAACAAAATAAAATAGAAAATGTCACATCATAAGCAAACATTTTGGCGACTCAAGTACAATTAGTATTTTGTGGATGTTGGAGAAAGGTACATGGATGGAGAACATGATATTTTCAAAATTTAAGGGGAGGGAGTGTAACGCCCCACCTCTATACTCACAATAACAAAGAGTATTAAAAGAAATATTGTCTGTTATTATGAAGAATAAGGCTGGATAGGAGCGGCCATCCGTAGTTGGCCTTACACTAGTATTGGTTACCTCGATAGGAGTGGTATATATTTTAAAATTTTCATCTCTTATTTATTCACTCCCATCGACATACCCAATTCCAGTATAAAACGAACTACGATGGTTCATAATGGTTTAGGACAATATATATAATACTAACACAGATACAAAAAGATGCGGAACATAGATAACAAAAGTCTCATATATATTTATATAACTGATGTCAGTTACAATACATTTGACACAATACATATGATACAACTACAACTGTCGACTCTGGAGGTTATATATATACACGTACATTATCAACTAATATACATGAATACATATCACCCTATACTATGACACGACTACTCCAAAAGGTGTGAAAAGTCTTCATAGCTCAAACAGCAACTCAAAGCAGGAAATCTACAACCTGAAATAACTCGGGTCTGACCCGAGTATTAAATTCAAAAGAAAATAATACACGGGTCAGTCTAATTCAAACTCAGTTATTAATGCACAGAAGCAATAATAATCAAATATCAAATAGGTGACAGTCACAGAAATCTCGTGTATCCAACTCCTCGATAAGAGAATCGGATAACGGCAGATATAACACTAAACAGTGTTAACAACAAATCAGTAAATCGAAATCAAATTTCGGTGTGGCTGCAGTGCACGCACGCGTGCACTGCCTCGCCACTACCGCGATGCAGTACACGAAAGCTCAATGAAAATCACAAACGAACACAAGGTCAAACCCGAGCGTTTAAACTGGATTCAACTCAGGCATAACACAAAACTGTCAAGAACAATTTACTCTACCAGAAACACATGAACAAGAAATGAACAACCCAATATGGCAACATGATTATCAAAGTAAACTACAGTACTCAAAACTACAAACTGGTCAATGCAACAAAAACACGAATGACTAGTTTCGACCAAGAATATACAAATGTCACCAACTCAAGTACAAACGTAGCATGCTCAAAGTAACCACATAGATGCAACTCGACTAACAACAATATGTTAAAACCAGAATGTGCTGTGAAGACTCGACTAACCGGTTCAGATCAAATGAAGAGTAACTGCAAATCATCCAAGTACAAAGGCAGGGCACTGCACTTCGATGATCAGCTTAGGACAACGTGCAGTGACCACAAATGTATAGCCACAGTTATGCAAAACTACTCCAACCATAAATCAAGCTAAACTGCACATGAAAATCAAGTGCAGTGCAACTCAATGTTACAAAAGGTTCCAGACTCGATTGTATCAACCACAATCATCAAATCTAAATGCACCAGGCTACACTAAGGATCTAACATAATGAAAGGCTTGCCAACACCAATAGATAATGCAGACAACCGGGATGAGATCAGTTACATGAAGAGCAGGAACTCCATAAGTATGTACACGAATTTTCAATCAAGTCAGAGTATAAGACTTCCAGTGTGCAATGCAGACTTCAAGAAATACAACAGAGAATTGAAATCAAGTGAAGTTGAGACAAGCCAATGCTAACATAAAATTTACATGTATGCAATAGTGAATGCAACTGAACCAAATAGTGTACTAGTAAGTTTACCAAGGCTCGGCATGAACATGAAACTGACCGTACTGGGAGGGTAATAAGATGACCAAGCTCAATAAATTTCAAGTGCAGGCAATATAAATTCGAACCTACATATATACAAGACTCAAGCCATTGCACATAACCTAATTGAACTAGATCCTATATTGAACAAGTGGAAATGGCCACAACATCAATGAACAGAGAAAATGTCAGTAAGTAGTACAAGACTGAACCAGACAAATGCAACTGAATTCAAGTGTATGGCACAACATGAACTCTATACAGTGCAACTACATGATGGCCAGACCAGATTAGCGTGACAACATGTGCTAGCTCCACCAAATCAAGTGGATAACCAGAGTGGCAATGCATACTACAGGTCAGGGTAACATGAATGTATAATCACATATGTATAAAATTAACTTACAGGGATATAAAACCAACTATGTACATAGTGACCAGTATATCTACCCCAGACTTCGTTGCATTTACATGAAGGCAGTGCTGAAGTCAGGTAATGGTAAAGTCAAAGCCCAAAGTGAACAATGCAAGCGCTGACAAATGAACACAGTGAAACATACTTATGCAGTGCCCAGACTCAACAACAAATGCAAATACAATGTATCAGTACCTATGAGAACTAACTAAGTGCATATAGACCGAGCAGTGTTATATATACACAATGAAAGCATGTACTCGAGGCAGCATGTACTAGTGGAGGTTGAATGCAACAAAACAACTCCAGATCAAGTGAAGCAGTAGCAGCCAGCAAGTGGCACGGCGAGTTCGAAAAAGACAGAGAAGATTTCAAAGCGTTTATCAGTTATAACAAAATCAAGCAGCAGTTTTGAACTGACATGCCAAAGTCTGAAAATCATGAACGAACAAAGTCACAAAACAAAGTCACCATGAAACTGCACTGGACAAGTGCAGACAAATGAACAGTTTATCTCAAAGCCACAATCCAAAAAGGAATCATCATTCCAGTCAAAGAACGAAATCAAGTTACGGCCGATGAAAATTCACCAAATCAGCTACGAACAAAAGCCAATGTTAAATAAATTTCGCAAACAAAAGTCAAGCACAAAGTCCAGTCTCAGTCTACAAATTTTTACAGAATCAAGTGGCCGAAGATGACAAAGGGCCAAAGTCGAACAAACAACATCGTCAAACTCAAATCAAAAGTCATTAAAGCCAGAAATTCAAACAAAAATCAACTCCGTGAGTATCATGCATTAATTTGTACAAACTGCTAAAGTCAAAGAACTCATCTCAGTATTCAATCAAATTAGAATGGCCAAGGTAAATCAAGACGAACTCAAACGTTCGTATACAAACGAAAACTCAAGAATTCAAAGCAGTGGAAATCATAACTCACAGATATATATGCTTGAATTAGATGTGAGTAATAAAACTTACTCACCTTATACTGACGAGCACGAAGTCGACAAATCGAGCGAAGCCCAGAAACGAACTCAATCAGACGGCCGAAGTCACCATCGATCCATCCAGAGTCGACGCCGTGGCCAAACAAGGAATCGAGCAAAGTTGAAATCGAAGCCCTAATTTTTACAGGAAAGGGGAACGAACGAAAGAACGAGTCGCCACCATTTTTTTTCTTCGTTCGATTCATTTTGTTTAGGGTTTCGAATGGAAAAACGGAGGGGTCGGGTTTCCTATGAATCAACAAAAGGGAACGACATCTAAGCAATGCGAATGTGGGCTAGATTCAACATATGAAGCCCACTTCTATCATTTAACAAATTGTTTAAAAAAATTTAACAACAGCTTTAAAATTCCAAACAATGATTAACAACAATTTTTATCGTCATTGGACGAAAATAAATCGTTATAAAACTCCGGGTTGTCACAGGGAGACATGGGAGTGAGGTGACATTTGATTTGTGGAGGGTAGGGGACATTGGCATTTAGGTAATTCACATTTTCACTTGCTTGTAAATAGCCTTTCATCTCTCTAAATTTTTCTCTTCTTCCACTAATAAGATCTCTCTCATATTGTAACGACCCGTAATTTTCCGATAATTAAAATATTGAATTTAATAAGATTTTTAAATTTAATATTAAAAGAAAATATAATTTATGATGTATGAATGAGAATAATAACTAGAATGAAATGTAATAATGTTAATTAAGGTAATTGATAACTATATGAATGTATTCCAATTAATTGAAATGATTAAAAAGTTATAACTAGTTATAAATCGTAAATAAGGAATAAATTAAATGTTATATTAATTGGTGAACTAATATGTAATTAATTGAAATTGGTTAATATAGAATAATTAATCAGTATGTGAATTTATTAGTTTGTTGTTAGCAATAAACATAGGAATGGGTTTGAAATTGTAAGTATGATAATTTGTTTAATTACCATTTCATTTATTTATCCATTGAAATTGATTTGGAAATCAACTGAAATTAATGTAGTTAATTATTGCAGTTAATATAAATTAAAAGATGATAATTGTAGAATATTTATGTAATAAGATGTAACCAATGTTAACTATGTCCATAGAGTAATGATTGATTGAATAAAAAGATTGAAATCAAATTTAATTAATTTATTTGGATTTTAAATTATAATTAATAAATTAATTACAATTAAAACTGAACACTGTAATTAGGGAAATATTTAACATTGAATTGATATGGGAATTTGTTTTAAAGGGTTATAAATTACTTAGTAATCCAAAAAATGACAAAAAATTGTTAGTTATTAAATTTAAAATTAAAAAGTGATTTAATATTAATTTATTTAATTAACGTGAAAATAGCCATTTTGGCCAATATCTCGGATTTCGACGAAATATGTTTCATTGGATCCGTAACGGTGAATTATTTTAGGATTTCAGGTTTCGTAGCGATTGGACTTGTCGTTTGATCGTACGGGCTCAAAACGCGTAGAAATCAATTTTTTGAAATCAATTTGAAATAAGCTGATTTTAAAAGCTAACTTCTTCATACAATGTAATTGGGACTTGAAACCTGTTCCATTGAATTTAAAAATATCCAAAACATCTATTTTGATACATGGGATGACCTACTTTCGTTTCGAAAGCAGAACGGGCTTTTCGAGTCGTTATTGTCAATTCAAATCAATTTGGATGTTGTTTATTCTTATCGGGCTTTGTTCATATAAATAGTTTTGTTCTAACCCTAGCAGCCTTTTTATTTCTCATTTCTGTATGTATTGAAATTTCTGTCGTTCCTCTCTTCTCGATGGTTGAAAACCTAAATCCCTAAATCAATTTCAAAATTCAAACTCCTCCAAACCATGGAATATATACCGTTTCGAAGCTCTTGACGAGTGTAACTCACTGCAATAATTCGTTTCTCGATTCAAATCACCGTTTGTCGAAAAGTCAACGATTTAACCTCAATCGTTCATTCTAGTTTTTGATGATCCAACGGTGGATCGTCGCCCGATCGACGATCGGGAGGCGCCGTTGGGAAGAGGAGAAAGAGCTGCTCCTGTTCATGGCCTTCGTTCGTCTTGAAGTTGAGGGGATTCTCTAGAAATGACCATTTATGGGCGCAGCGACACATGGCGCCTGGAGCCATTAGCTCGAGTCGCGACCTCCTAGGTAGGGCGGCGGATCACGAGGAGTAGCAGGGAGTGTCGGATCTGCTCATAGGTGATTGTATCGATGGCGAAAATTGAGTGATCGATGGCAACTACAGGTCAGGTCGAGCATATCTGGTAGGGTTTCGAACACGTGCTTCTGGATAACGCGTGATGACGTGGCCGTTTGTATGAGGTGATTCCTTTTTTTAATTTAAATTCCAAATTTAATCGTTCTAACTTGTATATCTTTTCCATACGAGCTCGGATTCACGCGCGGTTTGTTCCATTGGTATCATATCGAAATTCTAGACATTATGAAACCGATTTGGACAAATTCCGAGACTGTTCAATTTTTGGCCTTTATTTGGATTTCAAATCGATTTGAAATCAAAGGTGAGTGTTTTAACCCACTCACAACTACTAAATTGTCTTATGTTAGTTAAATTGAATTTATGATGTGATTAGAAATTGATTTGTTGATATTTGGTATATTTAAATTGTCACTCCAGTTAAATCCAACTTTTATTGAGTTTAATCGCCATTTAATTTAATAGTGAATTTTAAATTGCGAGTTAATACCTGTTATTGGTAATCAGTCACTTGTTATTATTTATTTGTTGATCTGAGTGGTTATTGTTATGGATGTTTGAATTGTTGATATTGGATGATTAGTTGTTATATTTATATTGTTATAACACTACAAGTTCTCTTAGTTGTTGTTAGAAATTCCCTACGGGTTGAAATGCTACATACCCGAACAATCTGATAGATTAGGGAGAAATCGTTATGGGTGGAAATGATAAACTCGAGCGATTTCATGAATTTGAAATTAATTCCGGGATTCTGGGTTGAAATGAATATACCCGTAAATTTTTAATATACTACGGGTTGAAATGATATATATCTGTGTCACTTGACCATAGGGTAGAAAATTATATACGGATACCGGATTGGTTAAATTTAATGATTTTCAAATCTTAAATTTTGAATCCAGTTAGATGATATTTTAAAATAAAATTTGATTTATATAAACTGAATTATTGTCGAAAATCCAAGCTTTAAATGTTGAAATTTGAATCGGTTTATATGAATTGTTTAAAGGATTTAAATTAAAATTTTAAAGTTGGATTTGAAGTATAAACAAAATTCATCGAAATTGAGTTATTGAAATGTTTGAAAATGTAACTTTGAAATCTATTGAAATTGGAGTAGCTTAAATTGATATTTCAAACATGGATTTGAAATCGATATAGTTTAAATGGTTTATTGAGAATCTGAATTGAAAGATTTGAAATTGGGTTTTAATCTGAAATATGGATATGGTTTAGATTTGTTGAAATGAAAGAAATAGTTAAATTTGATGTTAATTTCAAATTATTATTTTAATATAAACTGTTTAAAGATATATTATTTTAAAAATCCAGATTATTTAAAATTTCAAACTATTAAACTATTTTAACCTAATTTAAACTAAGTTATTCTATTTTAAACTATATTAAGCTATTTTAAACTATTTCAATCAAATTAATCTATTTTAATTTATTTTAAATCTATTTAATCTATTTTAAATCTATTTAATCTATTTTAAATCTATTTAAATCAATTTAAATCAATTTAAGTAATTTTAAATCTATTTAAACTAGTTTTAAATCTAGTTAAACTATTTTAAAGCTATTTAAACTATCTTATATCTATTTAAACTATTTTTAAACCATTTAAACTATTTTAAAGTATTTTTAACTAATTTAACTATTTAAACTATTTTAAGACTATCTAAACTATTTTCTGATACCAACTATGACGCCCCACCTCTATGCTCATAATAACAAAGAGTATTAAAGGAAATACTGTCTATTATTACGAAGAATAAAGCTGGATAGAAGCGACCATCCGTAATTGGCCTTACACTAATATTGGTTATCTCGATAGGAGTGGTACATACTTTTTATTTTTCTTCTATTATTTATTTACTCCCATCGACACACCCAATACTTAGTATAAAACGAACTACGACGGTTCATAATAGTTTAGGACATTAGATACAACAATAACACAGATAATATAAATGCGGAACACAGATAAAAACAAAAGTCTCATATATATATAACTGATGTCAGTTAATACATAGTTGACACAATACATATGATACAACTACAACTGTCGACTCTAGAAGTTATATATACAAGTACATTATCGACTAATATACATGAATACATATCGTTCTATACAATGACACGACTACTACAAAATGACACTGACAACTTCAGAAGATGTGAAAAGTCTTCAAATCCCGAACAGCAACTCAAAGAAGGAAATCTACAACCTGAAATAACTCGGGTCTGACCCGAGTATTACATTCAAAAGAAAATAATACATGGGTCAGTCTAATTCAAACTCAGTTATTAATGCACAGTAGCAGTAATAATTAAATATCAAATAGACGACAGTCACAGAAATCTCGTATATCCAACTCTCGATACGAGAATTGAATAACGGCAGATATAACACTAAGCAGTGTGAAACGACAAATCAACAAACCTAATCAGAATACAACTCCAAACCATTTGAAATTAACCAACGAAACAATTCAACAATTCGAAACATCAATTTAAAACTGACAAATCTGATAGGGCTGCAGTACACGCACGCGTGTACTGCCTCGCCACTATCGCAGGAGATACACAAAAGCTCAGTGAAAGTCACAATGATCGCAAGGTCAAACCCCGAAATCGGGTTCAACTCAAGTGAATTTGAAAACAGATCCAAATGCATTAATGCAATGAAAAACAACAAAGACCAGAACGGCATATAAAACCAAACTGCAGTCACCCCAAGTGTTCAAGGGCAACTGTAAACAAGAAACTGAATGCTAAGGTCAAGCCATGGTCGTCATGACTCAACTCAATTACAAAGCTTCAACAAATCAAAATAGCATCTAAGCAACTTGCATTAAAAGTTATGCAGTGATCAAAATAGGCTGCAAGATGTATGCAACCAATAGGCATGTAACCTCTGCTGCAACATGTAAGATCTCCAATATATGCAGTAAAATGACTGCAACAAAACCCAAGTAGTACCGAATATAGTCCTCAATAGATGCAGTAAAACGACTGCGACAATTAACAGAAAATGCTACATGAAGTCAAGAGACAAAGGTGAAGGCTACATGTGAAACAGGCCACACTTCCTATCTGTAGCAAGGAATCCAAAAACCCAAGTAAAGCTACTGCAATTTAATACCAATGCCATGAAATCAAAAATTGAACTCAAATTCCAAATGTACACTGAAACAATTTAGTGAAGTACTAGACTTCGAACTAGTGTACCAATGGATACCAGACTCAAGTATAACAATTGACTCGACAACAGCAAATGCCCAAAACTGTCAAGTTACAGGGTTCGATATAATACCCAAAACAACTTGATACCCGATCACCATGTTTGAACCAACTGAAGTGATAAAACACAGTCCTGGCATCGAAAATACCCTCAATACAATTCACATTCGAATATAGTGAATATATCCAGATGACCATGAATTTTAATAAACCAGACAAGTTACATAAAGAAGCAACTCAACAAAACCAAATCAAAACAGAAAGTCGAAATCAACCAGCGAAACGATGACTGAAATCAACACTGCCAAGACTGAATTACCAACATCAAATATACTCAAACGAACCAGACTGGCTACACACAGCAAAAGGGCAGACTTAGTTATGACAGAGAAAACAACGCATACAAACTAGAATAACGTATGAAGTGCACACTAGTGTACATCAATAAAGAACACAATTCCAGGCTCGAAGCAAATAAACCAGTGAACATTACAGTTCCACAATCAAGTGAAGATGCCAAATGCAACAGACAACAAAATCGTGACAACCACGAAATTAACTCAAATCGGCACACACAACATTCATACGACCGAGGTCACATGAAGCCGTGGTGGCCATGGAAACTATCATTAAACTAAGAAATCGAGGAATCGACTAAATCGAGTAAAATCATCAACCTCAAAGCAAAGTCAAACAGCTAAATTGAATTAAATCACAAAATTAAACGAACAAAACATAGGAATTCAACCCTAATACACTCGAGGTTGAAAAAGATATGAGTGAAGAAAATCACCCAAAACGACAGTACCAAAACCCACGAGAACCAGCATCAATATATACGAATCTGATTAAGTCAGAGAAAATACTAGCTTTTCAAACCAAAACGAACAGTCGACGTTCAGCAACCAAGAAGAACTAGATGTGAGTGAATGTTCACTCACCTTAGGTTCGAAGATCCCAAGACCAGTCGCCGCCGATGCAACCACTTCGATCGAGCAGGCAGCGGCGCCATCGAATTCGTGAAGCCCTAGCTGGATTTGGGAACGAAGATGTATAAGGCCGCCATTTTTCGTTTCTTTGTTTTTAGGGTTATGGTCGAGCAAAATGAACCAGGGGAAAAACAGGTCGAACCGATTTTCATAGGGAAAGGCATCTACCTAGATAGGTAACACAACCCAATACAACCATGGGCTACACTAATTTTTAAAGTCCACAATTTATCAATTCTATTAAAAGAGATTTTATACCGACTCATATCTTCAAATGACAACCAGCTAGCGACAATAATTGTTTAATGATGATAATAAATTTTCCAACAGCAATTAACCAACAATTCACTCGTCATTAGACGATAACAAAATGATCGCGGAATCTCAGGTTGTTACAGACTCCCCTCCTTATAAAAATTGCGTCCACGCAATCTTAGGGAATAAATGGATAAAAGGTAACAACCAAAAGAGCATGGCAATGACGAATGTATAAGCAAAACAAGTGTCAGCGGGGAAGTATTAGATAAGAAATCGAAAGGTTCGACTGCTTCAAATCAAAAGAATCAACATCGTGGGGATCAAGGAATCAAAATCAGACGACTGACAAAAGCAAGAACAATCGAGTTCCAGCAACTAAAAGAGAAGGAAAAACAGAGCAGAAATCCCCTACAGAGCACGAATTGAATGCGAGTAAATCAAATTACTCACCTGAATCGCCAGAGAAAAAGACGAAGCTCAAATCTCAAGAATCGCAAATATTCAATCATCAAAACGATAATTGAATTTCTCAAATCAACAAATATTCAATTATCAAAACGATAATCAAATTTTAAATTTAACAAATATTTGATTATCCCAAGCGATAATCAAATTCCAAATCAACAATTATTTAATCATCTGAAGCGATAATTAAATCTCAGATCAGCAAATATTTAATTATCTAAAGCGATAATTAAATCTCAAATCAGCAAATATTTAATTATCTAAAGCGATAATTAAATCTCAAATCAGCAAATATTTAATTATCTAAAGCGATAATTAAATCTCAAACCAACAAATATTTAATTATCTAAAGCGATAATTAAATCTCAAATCAGCAAATATTTAATTATCAAAAGCGATAATTAAATCTCAAATCAGCAAATATTTAATTATCAAAAGCGATAATTAAATCTCAAATCAGCAAATATTTAATTATCAAAAGCGATAATTAAATCTCAAATCAGCAAATATTTAATTATCAAAAGCGATAATTAAATCTCAAATCAGCAAATATTTAATTATCTAAAACGATAATTAAATCTCAAATCAGCAAATATTTAATTATCTAAAGCGATAATTAAATCTCAAACCAGCAAATATTTAATTATCTAAAGCGATAATTAAATCTCAAATCAGCAAATATTTAATTATCAAAAGCGATAATTAAATCTTAAACCAGCAAATATTTAATTATCTAAAGCGATAATTAAATCTCAAATCAGCAAATATTTAATTATCAAAAGCGATAATTAAATCTCAAATCAGCAAATATTTAATTATCAAAAGCGATAATTAAATCTCAAATCAGCAAATATTTAATTATCTAAAGCGATAATTAAAAACAACAAATATCTGATTATCAAAAACGATAATCAGAACTCATATCAACAAATATCTATCACAAGCGATAATTAAAAACAACAAACATCTGATTATCAAAAACGATAATCAGAACTCATATCAACAAATATCTAATTATCACAAGCGATAATTAGAAACAACAAATATCTGATTATCAAAAACGATAATCAGAACTCATATCAACAAATATCTAATTATCACAAGCGATAATTAGAAACAACAAATATCTGATTATCAAAAACGATAATCAGAACTCATATCAACAAATATCTAATTATCACAAGCGATAATTAGAAACAACAAATATCTGATTATCAAAAACGATAATCAGAACTCATATCAACAAATATCTAATTATCACAAGCGATAATTAGAAACAACAAATATCTGATTATCAAAAACGATAATCAGAACTCAAATCAACAAATATCTAATTATCACAAGCGATAATTAGAAACAACAAATATCTGATTATCAAAAACGATAATCAGAACTCATATCAACAAATATCTAATTATCACAAGCGATAATTAGAAACAACAAATATCTGATTATCAAAAACGATAATCAGAACTCATATCAACAAATATCTAATTATCACAAGCGATAATTAGAAACAACAAATATCTAGAAATCAATTAAGAAGACTAGAAAATCACATAAAAGCTTGGATCGATCCCATCAGATGGCGAGTTTTTAATTCGCCGCACGTGCATCTCAGAGTGGCCGAAGCCTACCAAGTACTCAACATAATTTTGGCGCCCATCAGATTGACCCGAAGGTCCGCAGAGTGACCCGAAGGTCTAGTACTGGTATTTGACCAGAAGGTCCGCAGAGTGGCCCGAAAGCCCAACAAATGACCCGAAGGTCCAACAAATGACCCGAAGGTCCAACATAGTGGCTCGAAAGCACACGAAATCATCAAATATTTCAATTAACGAGTCCGGAATTAACCGAAATAGCAAACGCACATGTCCCATACCACGTGTTTTACTAAATCGTTTAATTCTCTTCATCGTTTCCTTGAAAGTGCAAAATTGTGTATTTTGTAAAAATACATTTCACATTCTCAAACGGACAAGTCCGGAATTAAGCGAATCAGTAAAAGAAAGGGGTCATAGTCCTCGATTTTGCTGAAACGTTTAAATCGCTTCCTCATTCTTTTGAAAGCGCAAACTGTTAAAATTTCTGAAAACAATTTTATTTATTTTGTAAAAATAACAATTCACATTCTCAACTGGACAAGTCCGGAGTTAAGCGAAACAGTAAAAGAAAGGGGTCATAATCCTCGATTTTGCTGAATCGTTTAAGTCGCTTTCTCATTCTTTTGAAAATGCAACTGCTAAAATTTTATAAAACAATTTTCATTTTAAAATGATTTTCCAATCACGTGATTAAAACAGCAAATCAGTAACAATTTCGATAAGGAAATTGTACTTCTCAAAATACCGTAAAAACGGTTACAAATCAGCATTGCGGAATAACCGCTTGAAAATCCACTTTTAAAATTTGACGGTTACGGAAGCCAAAGCGACAGTAGTTTTAAAACGTCAAAATCACATCAAAACAATCTACATCAAAATGTAATATCAGTGAATTCTCATTCATCAAAATGCCACAAAACACCGTACTTCAAAATATAGCATTGGTGTAAAATTCCGTTGTAAAAATAACGGCAACAAAATACGTTTCATAACCAAGCATCGGTTCAACGTAAAATAAATGCAATAACGTGCAATTTAAATTTTTGCACGTACTACAAAATGAACAAAGAAATCATTCAAATGTATCTTCAATGAAGATAATTCAAAACAGCAAAAATCTAATCAATAGATGATTAGTACAAAAGAAAGCCAGCGGAAATTTCAACAAAAATCACATATCTGCAATTTCTTCGAATCCTCAATTCGGATTCGAAATTCTCAAAGAAACAAAATAATTACAGCTATGTAAACAACAAATGAAATTCATATCAATTTCGTATTTTGATTTTAAATCAAAAAGATTATCAGTTGTACTCAGCGAAGACAGTTTCACTGTTTCCGCTGCGCTTTCTGATAAACAGAACACAAATCAATCAAATCATCAGAACACAATTTCACTATTATTTTTAAATAAAGTTATTTAAAAATTTCATCCAAATTTCAAAACTTTAGTTTTGACTCAAGCATAAATAAAACATCGACCAATAGTTGTAACATATGTTCCATCCGAGTTAAGTTTTATATTATGTCCATAAACCCCAAGCTCTGATACCAACTGTGACGCCCCACCTCTATGCTCATAATAACAAAGAGTATTAAAGGAAATACTGTCTATTATTACGAAGAATAAGGCTGGATAGAAGCGACCATCCGTAATTGGCCTTACACTAATATTGGTTATCTCGATAGGAGTGGTACATACTTTTTATTTTTCTTCTATTATTTATTTACTCCCATCGACACACCCAATACTTAGTATAAAACGAACTACGACGGTTCATAATAGTTTAGGACATTAGATATAACAATAACAAAGATAATATAAATGCGGAACACAGATAAAAACAAAAGTCTCATATATATATAACTGATGTCAGTTAATACATAGTTGACACAATACATATGATACAACTACAACTGTCGACTCTAGAAGTTATATATACAAGTACATTATCGACTAATATACATGAATACATATCGTTCTATACAATGACACGACTACTACAAAATGACACTGACAACTTCAAAAGATGTGAAAAGTCTTCAAATCCCGAACAGCAACTCAAAGAAGGAAATCTACAACCTGAAATAACTCGGGTCTGACCCGAGTATTACATTCAAAAGAAAATAATACACGGGTCAGTCTAATTCAAACTCAGTTATTAATGCACAGTAGCAGTAATAATTAAATATCAAATAGACGACAGTCACAGAAATCTCGTATATCCAACTCTCGATACGAGAATTGAATAACGGCAGATATAACACTAAGCAGTGTGAAACGACAAATCAACAAACCTAATCAGAATACAACTCCAAACCATTTGAAATTAACCAACGAAACAATTCAACAATTCGAAACATCAATTTAAAACTGACAAATCTGATAGGGCTGCAGTACACGCACGCGTGTACTGCCTCGCCACTATCGCAGGAGATACACAAAAGCTCAGTGAAAGTCACAATGATCGCAAGGTCAAACCTCGAAATCGGGTTCAACTCAAGTGAATTTGAAAACAGATCCAAATGCATTAATGCAATGCAAAACAACAAAGACCAGAATGGCATATAAAACCAAACTACAGTCACCCCAAGTGTTCAAGGGCAACTGTAAACAAGAAACTGAATGCTAAGGTCAAGCCATGGTTGTCATGACTCAACTCAATTACAAAGCTTCAACAAATCAAAATAGCATCTAAGCAACTTGCATTAAAAGTTATGCAGTGATCAAAATAGGCTGCAAGATGTATGCAACCAATAGGCATGTAACCTCTGCTGCAACATGTAAGATCTCCAATATATGCAGTAAAATGACTGCAACAAAACCCAAGTAGTACCGAATATAGTCCTCAATAGATGCAGTAAAACGACTGCGACAATTAACAGAAAATGCTACATGAAGTCAAGAGACAAAGGTGAAGGCTACATGTGAAACAGGCCACACTTCCTATCTGTAGCAAGGAATCCAAAAACCCAAGTAAAGCTACTGCAATTTAATACCAATGCCATGAAATCAAAAATTGAACTCAAATTCCAAATGTACACTGAAACAATTTAGTGAAGTACTAGACTTCGAACTAGTGTACCAATGGATACCAGACTCAAGTATAACAATTGACTCGACAACAGCAAATGCCCAAAACTGTCAAGTTACAGGGTTCGATATAATACCCAAAACAACTTGATACCCGATCACCATGTTTGAACCAACTGAAGTGATAAAACACAGTCCTGGCATCGAAAATACCCTCAATACAATTCACATTCGAATATAGTGAATATATCCAGATGACCATGAATTTTAATAAACCAGACAAGTTACATAAAGAAGCAACTCAACAAAACCAAATCAAAACAGAAAGTCGAAATCAACCAGCGAAACGATGACTGAAATCAACACTGCCAAGACTGAATTACCAACATCAAATATACTCAAACGAACCAGACTGGCTA
Organism: Allium fistulosum; assembly: GCA_030737815.1. Classification (NCBI taxonomy): domain Eukaryota; kingdom Viridiplantae; phylum Streptophyta; class Magnoliopsida; order Asparagales; family Amaryllidaceae; genus Allium; species Allium fistulosum. The sequence continues at coordinate 816,124,410 of CM060904.1, forward strand.
CACACAGCAAAAGGGCAGACTTAGTTATGACAGAGAAAACAACGCATACAAACTAGAATAACGTATGAAGTGCACCCTAGTGTACATCAATAAAGAACACAATTCCAGGCTCGAAGTAAATAAACCAGTGAACATTACAGTTCCACAATCAAGTGAAGATGCCAAATGCAACAGACAACAAAATCGTGACAACCACGAAATTAACTCAAATCGGCACACACAACATTCATACAACCGAGGTCACATGAAGCCGTGGTGGCCATGGAAACTATCATTAAACTAAGAAATCGAGGAATCGACTAAATCGAGTAAAATCATCAACCTCAAAGCAAAGTCAAACAGCTGAATTGAATTAAATCACAAAATTAAACGAACAAAACATAGGAATTCAACCCTAATACACTCGAGGTTGAAAAAGATATGAGTGAAGAAAATCACCCAAAACGACAGTACCAAAACCCACGAGAACCAGCATCAATATATACGAATCTGATTAAGTCAGAGAAAATACTAGCTTTTCAAACCAAAACGAACAGTCGACGTTCAGCAACCAAGAAGAACTAGATGTGAGTGAATGTTCACTCACCTTAGGTTCGAAGATCCCAAGACCAGTCGCCGCCGATGCAACCACTTCGATCGAGCAGGCAGCGGCGCCATCGAATTCGTGAAGCCCTAGCTGGATTTGGGAACGAAGAAGTATAAGGCCGCCATTTTTCGTTTCTTTGTTTTAGGGTTATGGTCGAGCAAAATGAACCAGGGGAAAAACAGGTCGAACCGATTTTCATAGGGAAAGGCATCTACCTAGATAGGTAACACAACCCAATACAACCATGGGCTACACTAATTTTTAAAGTCCACAATTTATCAATTCTATTAAAAGAGATTTTATACCGACTCATATCTTCAAATGACAACCAACTAGCGACAATAATTGTTTAATGATGATAATAAATTTTCCAACAGCAATTAACCAACAATTCACTCGTCATTAGACGATAACAAAATGATCGCGGAATCTCAGGTTGTTACAGTAACGGTGCAAGGTTGGACTGCTATATTTAAATCTTTGATTTAAAAGCGAATATGGTTAAATGATGTTATAATCTAAGTTGAGATTTGAAATGATATTTTCTAGTGAAATAAAATATTCTAAGTAAATATGATGATTTTAAATGAAGGTTTAACCTATTTTGGAAGTATGATTCCAAAAGTAAAAATGATTTTGAAAGTGATATGATTTCGAAAGTGAATATGGTTTTGAAGGTGATATGGTTTGGATTGACTATGATATTATGATAGCAATTATGAAATGGTTTTGGAAATTTAAAAGAACGATTCTATATGAGTTATTTACGTAGCCCTGACTCCCGTGAGTTAGCTTGATGTGACTAAACAGGAGCCACGCCGGGTCAAGTGAGGTCACACCTCCGATCGGACATGCTTCTTCGATACCATATTATGACTTTGTGATTAATTTGGTAGCCATCCCTCGATTTTGATTATGGGAGTGTGTTATGAGGTGGGCGGTAGTATTTATGCGTTACCATCAGTCCGGATCCACAAAACGGCAGTATCCTACCCTGGGCATTGCCTCGCGTGCCTTGTCACATGCCTTATCGCGTCTTTTACGATTTTGGTTTGTACCGTACCTATGGAGTGACCTCTGATAGCCCTTTAGTTTACGGAGGAATTACGGTACAGTATAGACTACGAGAATATATAAAAATGTGTTAAGGGAGATATGGGTAACGCCTTAACGCTATTTTAATACTTTACTTTATTGTAGACACTATTATAATAGCGTATTGTACTATGTATGTAGATAGTTTAACGGATCCTTAGGAGATGTAATCCCAAACATATCTTATGTTATTGCACTCACGTTAGACACTGGATAGGAGATGTCAAACCCCGTAAACATCTCTGACGCCGTTACAATCATATTTATTTAATGTTGATTTAACTTACAGAAGATCTTTTAGTTCTGACTCGAGTGTTTTGTCTTTTCAATTCGCTCGGGTCAGTCTGAGCTTTTCAGTGTATTGAAGACTGCTTTGGAGGACGAAGACGAAGATTTATGTAACGAACGGGGATTTTCGATACTTGAAAATCGACATTAATACGTCCACTGTATAAAATGCCGAGCAATCGAGTGCCGGAAACAACAGTTCATTAGGGGTTAAGAAGAAAAAAGGTAGAAGAAAATAGAACACAACAATATAGAATCACAATTGCAGTGGAACAAAATATAATATATAATAACAGATTTTTGTACAAAAGAATCTGTAACTGTTTAATACTTACAATCATCAGAGTACAACAATCACTACATCCAATCTGGACAGTTATAATAACTTGTCCTCATACAGCAGAAAATATACATCAAGTACGGAAATACGCCTCTGTCATCCAGCTCGTCTCTTGAGCTCCGTAGCATCCTATCCTGAATCTGTAATACTCGGTCTGACCCAAGCATTATAATAAAATAACACCCGAGTCAATCTGGAAAACCAGCATGAGAAAACACACTCAATTTGAATTATTAACTTTTTCAAAATCCTTTGAAAAACAAAGGTATCACGTAAGACCACGCCACACATAAACACGATGGGTTTTTACCTTACGATAACCAAACATTTTTATCAAATTCGTCTGATATTATAATAGTGTCTAAATCAAGTAAATAGAAAATAGCTGAAATGCTTGCATCTCACGTTTCAGCATAGTTGGGCACAATCAAAACCGTACGACGCTTATTGGAAATTGGATTCCATATAATGACTAGGCACTGGGGTACCACCTATCACGGTACACTTCTAGAAGCATGTACCGATGACCTCGTCGGGATCCCTTGCATGACAAGACCGGCCCTATCCCTAACCTGGATAGAGCCGAATATGTTATCAACCTAGGTGTTCCCACCCTTACCGAGAGCTCTTTCGCATGCACCGTATCTACATAATATAATATATTCGAGGTTATCTATAATGGTGATAACATACCCTAATTGGGTATGACCCACTTAGCCTTGCTGCATATCCCCTGATTTTCAGCCATTCCGATTGATGATGCTAGAGGCTACGATTACCTTTCAAGAAAAAATTCACTTAGAATGCTCATCGTCCTCCAATGATGATGTTCTAATAGCATTCATCCAAATAAGTTGTCCTGGGTCTGGACAAACCGAATCACCGTATTCTCTGTCTTCACGGTATTCATTCGTAACGTTCCAAATCAGATCGAAGTGGTGTTCAGATAATTAAATCCGATCCCGGTTTCTTCAAAATGATTAATGAAATTGGCCAAAATTGGTAATCAGTTATTTAACTATCAATATAACATCCATAAGCAATCACTAGGCCATTATTTGTAATTTCTTCCAAATTAATCATTTCCAAATATTTTTACAAAGTTATATGTTCAGTACTTCGACATTTGAAAATAGTTTCAAACCCTTATATTCTCAATGGAGTATTCCCACCCATTCCAATACTTAGAATATTTTTACCCACTTCATTTATATACACATTTAAGAAGTATGCCATCTATTTCCTTACTTCCTATTTCTAGAAATCATTTACAATATTATTTGTAAATTCCTTGACCAGTTTATAACGAATCCTATAAATTTCAGGAATTCCTTGATTAATTCCCTTTTATATTTCCAAAGCCAATTATACTCGCTTTTAATTTCAATATCCCTTTGTACTTCTCTATGAATTCTGTTTCATTTTTTCAAAGTTCACTTTTATTTAACTACTTCGGAAATTTCCTTACTTTCCTTCCCAATTCCATTTTAAGGATTTCTTATAAATCCCATATACTGAATAGCCCCATTTCCAGACTTCCGAGAAGGTTTATAAATAAATTTAAAACATTTCAGAACTTTATATATATAATAAGCATTTAAAAGAATAATAATAATTTATTTTAAGGCAGGTTCAAATAATTATCTCTATTATTGAAATACTTTTTTTATACATCACTTTTTCAGAGCAGGTTTAAAAAGTTGGGATTTATTAAAATATATATTAAGTATTTGAAAAATTCACTTCTGAAGTATTCAATACAAACTAACTTTAAATTACATAGTTAATAAGTACAATTTTCTTTTTAAATAAAACTTAGCTTATAAATGAAAAAAATATATTTTTAAATATCAATAATCTAAATTTTAAATTTATAAATCCCTCTCGATTTCCACCATATCACTTCCCTTTCGGTCTCCTTAACCATTTTCACTTCAAAAATAGTATCCACTATTTTTTTCTCGCCATATTTCCATATTTAAATATAAATTCTCCCTATAAATTTATATTTCCAATTTATCATCTGATATCGGTTTCTTTTATTTATAAACATCGTTTATAAATTTTTATAACAACTTTGAGTTGCACTAAAAATAATCTCATTTATAAAATTTCATTTTTATAAATTCAATTTCTTATAAATTCCATTTATTTTTACCAAACTTCTTTTAATATCGATTTCAACTTCTTTCTATATTTCCCGAATATCATTTTAAAAATCAAATCTTAAAAATCCCTTTATATAATTTATTTTAAATCTCTATTAAAATATTTTTCCAACATTATCTAATACGATCAAAAATCCATTATTTCATATTCAAATCAATCTCTTTTAAATAACCCAAATTTCAATATACATATTTTTATATTAAAAAGCTCCTTTTAATTCCTTAAAAATTCAATAATATTTTTGGTATTTAATATACCAAAATTAATTCCCATGCTGTTACACATTTTAAAACACACAATAACCCAGCAGAATATTCAATCACATCATATATTTTATATATATGAAAAACACTAAATATGTTTGAGGAATCTAGTTGGATACCTCTAACCTGTTTTCCCTGCATCCACAGATGTTAGACAATATAAAATACCAATCCCACTTCGAGGGGGATATCGTGGTATATAGGGTCATCCGCTATTATGCGGGGCGCATAGGGTCTCATCCGCTATAATGTGCGGGAATATCACTCCAACTACTAATATATATACTATATATATATATATAATCATCCAATAGATAATTATAGTTTACCAATCCAATCAAGCATCAAATAATTTAAATTTAAACTTTTAAATTTAAATGTGGTAATACAAATGAGTGAGAAATTCTCACCTTGATTTTTATTTGCAAATCCGCTCCAATTCTATTTTGTATCCTACGTCAATTCGAATCCAACACAATAAGTCACACTCGAATTCGGCCTCTTATTCAAAAAGTTATAAAATCTTAAACATTTGAATTTTATAAGCTAATTTGACATTTAATTTTAATTACCCTATATATATACCTTAACAGCTATTTCCAAAAATCTGGTCGCGCTCGACACCCCCTTCCTCCTTCCTCGTTCGCGTTCCAGTCCACCCTGGAAACCTATAACCCATCTCGCCTTCAACCGTTCATCACCCGCCGCCAGGCATCTCTGGCCACTACCGCACTTCAATAGGGAATAGCCCAAGCCAAGAGTTTCCGAACGCCATCACACTCGACCCCCACCATCGCCTACCAGCCACGACTTCACCCAAAAACCCGACACCGTTGATTATGAATTCCAGCCACCTTGTCCTGACCTACCTCGATCCAACTCATCGCCTAATCTCAAGGCAAGGCCAGACCCTATTTTCTAATCCAAGAACTATCGAGCCCAAGGCCTTACACCGCGGCCGTTCCCATCGCTTCGCGCCCATTTCCCTCGAACTCGTCAGATCCTCTTTTCCATCGACATGGATACGGAAGTGTTCGCTCCCCTCGATTTCAGGCTCTCTCTCTCTCGCATGTGTTCACCTTTATCTCCGACCGAGAGTCATTCGCGTGTACTTTTTTTGAATACTGATCGATTTTCGTTTTTTTTTAATTTAGTCTTCGTTACTCAAAGAAGAAGAAAAGTGTGCGGGATTTAAACGAAGAGAATGGGTAATGTCGAACTGAAAGGAAATAAAGGTAGAAAGATGTGATTTAAACGGCGCAAGCGTATCGAGCACGTTTCTAGGTCGGCTGATGGAGATTGACCTCTGATGTGATTTAATATATTTAAATATTGAAAATATCTTGCATTTTCTACTATGAAATCTCGGTCGCCTATCGAGGCGTGCTGCTAGGCGTTTATAATGTTATACCACTATTCCGAACGCAGTGGAAAAGGTTTTAAGTCCTAATTCGATCGTATGGAGAAGATAGCTTTTTGGACCCAATCATTATATTAAATTTCGATATTAATTTCAATGCGTTTATATCCCGTATAACTAAACGATAACTCCAAATACTATGAAATTTGAAATCCGATAATAGTTCACTATTATGGATCCAATGGAACTGGTTTCATCGAATTCCAAGACTGCTCCCCGGATTGCAATTTTAACGCGTCGATTCAATTGACGATTTCAAAAATTTGCGAATTCGCTTAATATTCCAGTTTTAAATCTTACTAACTAAATTATAAATCCCAAATTCAATATTTAAAACCATTTAAATATTTAAAATTAATCGTTGAGAAATCCGGGTCGTTACATTCCTCCCCCCTTAAAAGAATTTCGTCCCCGAATTTGCTAAGGCTAGAAAAATGCTCCAAACCCATTACTTATTCAAAACCCACTTAGTCAAATCTTGACATTCACTTTTCTAAAACCTTTAGTCCTATCCAAAACATTTAGTTTCCATTTCTCAACCAAAATCTCCGATTTTAATTTCAAATTTGAACATCAACTTTTTAGTTAACAAAAATTTTCAAAAATTCCAAAAAAATTTCTAACAAATTTTCTAACACCCTAAAATTCCAAATTTTTTTGGTAGAGTCTCCCTTGTATGGAGAGCCTTTTGCAATACGACAAGAAAGATAAAATTGTATACATCGACCCACACGGTCGGAAACAAAATATATATCAATATTTTATATTTTTGCTGTATTTAATCCGAAAACGTACCTTTATTTTAGCGTTTTTAAGCAAGCGACTTATTTTATATGCAATTACGCAACCCAACTCTAGCCCAATAGCCTCCGGGTACTTGTACTTACTCAATTTAACTACGTAAGTACCAAAATATGAAAGTTCCATAACACTTCATTCATTTAACTAACTTAACACATGAATTTCATATGCCAAACAAAGATTTATAAGCAATTATAAGGTTCTGTTACTAATTTAATTATTTTAATCGATTTCCATACCATTTCATTCAATCCGAATGATGTACAACTAAGTTATTTGCATTCAATTCATATTTATACCAAACAAACTCATTTCCATTCCAAATTAATTTAAAAATCAATTTATTCACTTTCTATTAATTCATAGAATTTTATTTGCTTCTGTTTACGTCAAACGATAATTTTTTCTATGAAAATTCGACGATATTTATTTAATAAAATAACCATTTCGATTTATTGCTATTTTAAATTGATTACAAATCAATTTTTATTCAATTTTATTCTGTTTCAAATTTATTTAAAATCAATTTCATTCTCGAATTCTATTCTAGGCCATATTCAATTTATTTACACTCACATTGAATTTTGTTTTGATAACCCAAGCCATCTTTATTTCAATCCAATTCCATTCAACATATATTTAATCAGCTTATATATAATTCGAATTTTATTTATTACTCAAGTTCTATATTCAACTTCAGTTTCAGCCCACAATCCATTTTATTTAATCAAGTTAAATTCCATTCCAATATTCAATTAACTAATTAATTTATCTAATTGGTTCACTTCCAATTTTATAACTCAATACCTGATTTTTATTTCAAAAATCATTCTATTTAATCCACCTGAGTTCAAATTTATTTTATACTCCAGGTTTGGATCTTATTTCTTTACTAGAACATCCAATTATTTTTATTTTGGTTTTTCTATTCCTCTTTTCCAATTTTTATAAGTTATACAACTTATTTTCTCACATTTTTATCAATTTTATACTAGAGCATATTCACATTTTATTTTTAGCTAAAGATTATACATCACTTTATAGCTTAAATATACTTTTATTCCATTAATTTCAATTTTTATAAGCTATTCAAATTTATTTATTCACAATCCCAAATTTTCACTCAAATTTTATTCCATTTAAATTTTTATAACTTATAGTTATTTAGTCACTTAACATTCCAAGTTTATATATTCCATTCAATATGGTTTCAAATCCAATCCAATTCAAATTAATTTAAATTCAATTTCCGTTAACCAATATTTTTGAAACATATTCGAATTTATTCCTACTTAAATCAATTCCATTGCAAACATTTTTTAATTCATTCAATTTAATCAAGTAAGAATTTAATTCCAATTTCAAATTTTTCCACACTCCCTTACTTATATTTATTTGTTCCATTAACTTACACATTCATATGCACTTTATAATTAGTTAATTCATCACATTCTATTCATTTCATCTTACTTATTATAACCACCTTATTTAATTTATTTTCTTTAACCTTTACTTAAGTTAAATTCCAATTCCTCCAAATTTTCTTTTACAAATCCAATTTATTTAACTTACACAAGTTAAAATTTTGACATCATCTTGAAGTTCCCTTTTTTTCAAGTTTTATTTCAAAAACTTATTCTCTTCTCATTCACCTCTCTTTTAATTAAATTTTCAGAGTTCAAACACTTGGTACTTATTTCAAACCATTTGAAATTATATATATATATATAATATAACTCTGTTTTAACAGACCATTTCCTTCAAATTTCAAAAATCAACTTGATTTTTACCCAAAACAATTCCCTCGAATCTCTAAAACAACATTTGTTTTTCACAAAAATCTCCATATCAAAGTACTACGATAGCACTCCATCACCTAGAAACTCGGAAATGAATACCGGTGATGTTGCAGTCATTACCAGAATTATTTTCCAGCGACTGAAGTGAGTTCAGTGCTATATCTCCTCCAAAGTCCATTTTAAAACAATTTTCTTTCAAAAATATTCCCAAAAATAATACTCTTATTATTTTTCCACACCACTTGAAAAACATTTTTACAAACTTCCCGAGATTTAAATTTCCAGATTCTGGTTTGAATCAAATTTTTAATTATAATCCATTTGTATAATTTATACTTATACAAATTTTCTTTTAGTTATATAAACCATTTCCAATTTTATAATCTTATTTGATTATAATATTATCATCCAAATACTCCAATTATATATAATAATTTCCAGAAAATTATTTCTTTTGTATCAAAATATAATTTGGGTAAAATTATTTCATTTACCCCATTCCAAAAACACCCTGTGTCGAATTGCTCTATTCAAGTGTTTAGAAACCCCTATCGATACAGTTGTACGGACGATGTTGACTAGGGTACATGAGCCACTCAATAAATCAACCAACACAATATAAAACATTTTATATCCACTAACAAATACGCGCTCATATCTATTAATACACTCAAACTCATTCTAGGGTACTACTGCCCTATCTCTAATGAGAAATACCTACCAAAGCCAAGGTTCTCGCTTATCCTTCAGCTCTGATACCAACTGTAACGAACGGGGATTTTCGACCCTCGAAAATCGACATTAATAGGTCCGCTGTATAAAATGCCGAGCAATCGAGTGTCGGAAACACCAGTTCATTAGGGGTGAAGAGGAAAAAAAGGTAGAAGAAAATAGGACACAACAACACAGAATCTCACAATCGCAGCGGAACAAAATATAATATATAATAATAGATTTTTATACAAAAGAATATGTAACTGTTTAATACTTACAATCATCAGAGTACAACAATCACTACATCCAATCTGGACAGTTATAATAACTTGTCCTCATACAGCGGAAAATATACATCAAGTATGGAAATACGCCTCTGTCATCCAGCTCCTCTCCTGAGCACCATAGAATCCTATCCTGAATCTGTAATACTCGGTCTGACCCGAGCATTATAATAAAATAACACCAAAGTCAGTCTGGAAAACTAGCGTGAGAAAACACACTCAATTTGAATTATTAACTTTTTCAACATACTTTGAAAAACAAAGGTATCTCGTAAGACCACGCCACACATAAACACGGCGGGTTTTTACCTTACGATAACCAAACATTTTTATCAAATCCATCTGATATTATAATAGTGTCTAAATCAAGTAAATAGAAAATAGCTGAAATGCTTGCATCTCATGTTTCAGCATAGTTAGGCACAATCAAAACCGTACGACGCTTATTGGAGATTGGATTTCATACAATGACTAGGCACTGGGGTACCACCTACCACGGTACACTTCTAGAAGCATGTACCGAGGACCTCGTCGGGATCCCCTGCAACAGAAGACCGGCCCTATCCCTAACCTGGATAAAACCGAATATGTTATCACCCCGGGTGTTCCCACCCTTACCAAGAGCTCTTTTGCATGAACCGTATCTACATAATATAATATATTCGAGGTTATCTAGAAAGGTGATAACATACCCGAATTGGGTATGACCCACTTAGCCTTGCTGCACACCCCCTAATTTTCAGCCATTCCGGTTGATGAGGCTAGAGGCTACGATTACCTTTCAAGAAAAAATTCACTTAGAATGCTCATCGTCCTCCAATGACGATGTTCTGATAGCATTCATCCATACAAGTTTTCCTGGGTCTGGACAAACCAAATCACCGTCTTCTCTGTCTTCATGGTATTCATTCGCAACATTCCAAATCGGATCGAAGTGGTGTTCGGATAATTAATTCCGATCCCGGTCTCTTCGAAATGATAAGCGAAATTGGACAAAATTGATAGTAGGTTATTTAACTATCAATATAACATCCATAAGCAATCACTAGGCCATTATTTGTAATTTCTTCCAAATTACTCATTTCAAAATATCTTTACAAAGATATACGTTCAATACTTCAACATTTGAAAACAGTTTCAAATCCTTATATTCTCAACGGTGTATTCCCACCCATTCCAATACTTAGAATATATTTTCCCACTTCATTTATATTCACATTTAGGAAGTATTCCATCTATTTCCTTACTTCCTATTTCTCGAAATCATTTACAATTTTATTTGTAAATTCCTTGACTAGTTTATAACGAATCCTGTAAATTTCCTGAATTCCTTAATTAATTCCCTTTTATATTTCCAAAGCCAATTATACTCGCTTATAATTTCAATTTCCCTTTGTACTTCTTTATGAATTTTGTTTCATTTTTTCGAAGTTCACTTTTATTTAACTACTTTGGAAATTTCCTTACTTTTCTTCCCAATTCCATTTTAAGGATTTCTTATAAACCCCATATAATGAATTGCCCCATTTCCAGACTTCCGAGAAGGTTTATAAATAAATTTAAAACATTTCGAAACTCTATATATATAATAAGTATTTAAAAGAATAATAATAAATTATTTTAAGGTAGGTTCAAATAGTTATCTCTATTATCGAAATACATTTTTTATACATCACTTTTTCAGAGCGGGTTTAAAAGTTTGGGATTTACTAAAATATATATTAAGTATTCAAAAAATTCTATTCTGATGTATTCAATACTAACGAAATTTAAATTACATAGTTAATAAATACAATTTTCCTTTTAAATAAAACTTAGCTTATAAATAAAAAAAAATATTTTTAAATCTCAATAATCCAAATTTAAAATTTATAAATCCCTCTCGATTTCCACCATATCACTTCCCATTCGGTCACCTTAACCATTTTCACTTCAAAAATAATATCCACTATTTTTCTCTCACCGTATTTCCATATTTAAATATAAATTCCCCCTGTAAATTTATAATTCCAATTTATCATCTGATATCGATTTCTTTTATTTATAAACATCGTTTATAAATTTTTATAAAAACTTTGAGTTACACTAAAAATAATCTCGTTTATAAAATTTCATTTTTATAAATTCAATTTCTTATAAATTCCATTTATTTTTACCAAACTTCTTTTAATATCGATTTCAACTTCTTTCTATATTTCCCGAATATCATTTTAAAAATCAAATCATAAAAATCCCTTTATATAATTTATTTTAAATCTCTATTTAAAATATTTTTCCCACATTATCTAATACGATCAAAAATCCATTATTTCTTATTCAAATCAATCTCTTTTAAATAATCGAAATTTCAATATACATATTTTTATATTAAAAATATCCTTTTAGTTCCCTAAAAATTCAATAATATTTATGGTATTTAATATACCAAAATTAATTCCCATGCTGTTACACATTTTAAAACACACAATAACCCAGCAGATTATTCAATCACACCATATATTTTATATATATGAAAAACACTAAATATGTTTGAGGAATCTAGTTGGATCCCTCCAACCTATTTTCCTTGCATCCACAAATGTTAGACGGTATAAAATACCAATCCCACTTCGAGGGGGATATCGTGGTATATAGGGTCATCCGCTATTATGCGGGGCACATAGGGTCTCATCCGCTATAATGTGTGGGAATATCACTCCAACTACTAATATATATACTATATATATATAATCATCCAATAGATAATTATAGTTTATCAATCCAATCATGCATCAAATAATTTAAATTTAAACTTTTAAATTTAAATGTGGTTATCCAAATGAGTGAAAAATTCTCACCTTGATTTTTATTTGCAAATCCGCTCCAATTCTATTTTGTATCCTACGTCAATTCGAATCCAACACAAGAATTCACACTCGAATTCGACCTCGCATTCAAAAGATTATACAATCTTAAACATTTGAATTTTATAAGCTAATTTAACATTTAATTTTAATTAACCTATATATATACCTTAGCAGCTATTTCCAAAAATCTGGTCGCGCTCGACACCCCCTTCCACCTTCCTCGTTCGCATTCCAGTCCCCTCCGGAAACCTATAACCCATCTTGCCTTTAACCATTCGTCACCCGCCGCCAGACATCTCTGGCCACTTCCGCACTTCAACAGGGAATAGCCCAAGCGAAGAGCTTCAAAACGCCATCAGACTCGACCCCCACCATCGCCTGCCAGCCATGATTTCACCCAAAACCCGACGCCGTTGATCACGAATTCCAGCCACCTTGTCTTGACCTGCCTCGATCCAACTCATCACCTAATATCAAGGCAAGGCCAGACCCTATTTTCTAATCCAAGAACTATCGAGCCCAAGACCTTACGCTGCCGCCGTTCCCATCGCTTCGCGCCCATTTCCCTCGAACTCGTCAGATCCTCTTTTCCATCAACACGCATACGCAAGCGTTCGCGCCCCTCGATTTCAGGCTCTCTCTCTTGCGTGTGTTCACCATTATCTTCAATCGTGAGTCGTTCGCATGTACTTTTTTTTTGAATACTGATCGATTTTCATTTTTTTTTGAATTTAGTCTTCGATACTGAAACAAGAAGAAAAGAGTGCGCGATTTAAACGAAGAGAAAGGGTAATGTCAAACTGAAAGGAAAGAAAGAGAGAAAGACATTATTTAAACGGGGCAAGCGTCTCGAGCACGTTTCTAGGTCGGCTGATGGAGATTGACCTCTGATGTGATTTAATATATTTAAATATTGAAAATATCTTGCATTATGTACTATGAAATCTCGGTCTCTTGTCGAGGCGTGTTGCTAGGCATTTATAATGTTATACCACTATTCCAAACGCAATGGAAAAGGTTTTGAGTCCTAATTCGATCGAATGGAGAAGATAGCTTTTTGGACCCAATCATTATATTAAATTTTGATATTAATTTCAACGCGTTTATATCCCGTACGACCAAACGATAACTCCATACACTACGAAATTTGAAATCCGATAATAATACACTATTACGGATCCAATGGAACTACATTCGTCAAATTCCGAGACTGCACCTCGGATCGCTATTTTAACGCGTCGATTCAATTGACGATTTCAAATATTTGCGCGAAATCGCTTAAATTCCAGTTTTAAATCTTACTAACTAAATTATAAATCCCAAATTCAATATTTAAAACCATTTAAATATTTAAAATTAATTGTTGAAAAATCTGGGTCATTACAATTTAGTACTATTATTATTTATTTTATTTATTCCACTGCATCATGTTGTTCCGCTGCATTATTTATTTGTTACTGCTGTATGTACTCTGATTTATATTGTAAAGGTGTAATCAAATGTTATTTGTAAAACGTCTTCATGAACTATTTATTTGATTATTATATTTTGTCATTCCACTGTGAGATTATGTGTTTTGTTTTTCTTTCTTTCTCTACTTTTTCTTATTCACCCTATAACAATCCTCCCTTTTGAATTGTTTGAGTCTAACATTTATGTCTGCTTTGGCACTCGGTGGGTGTAGTACGATAGGGGGTTCTCGCTTCTGGGTTTGGTAGTGAACGGATGACTCTTAATCCTAAATGTCCCACGGGGTTGGTGCAGTCGAGAGGTTGGCCGTAAAAGCAGAACACAGGTACCGATGTATGCTACGATGGGCGTTACCCCACTGGCGGTGTCCCGTTACATTTGGTATCAGAGCTTTTGTTTAGCGATTACCTTAGCTTTATAGGGTCTAACTCATTTGAAATAGGGTAGTAATACCATAGAATGAGTCGTTGAGCGTATATATATATGAGAGAGCGTATTTGTTAGTGTTATAAAAGGTTTTGTATTGTGTTAATTTGTTCTGTTCAGTATTTATAAATTCTGGTCGGTACATAGGACACTATGGCATCGATAGGGATTTCTAAACACTTAATAGGGCAGACTGGCACAATACTGTTTTGAAATATAGGTAAATGAAATAATTTTGCCTAGTATAATATTTTGTATATAAAAGAATAATCTTTATAAATGGATATAATTATATGTGATATGTTTAGTTGTTTGTCAGGAAGTGAAATTTATAAATATTGATTGTAAAATAAGATTTACAGATAAAGTAAATAAGAACTGAGAATTTGAGAACTTAAGTTCCGGGATTTTGAAAATTTCTTTCGAAAGATTTTGGAATATAATATTAGTATTGTTTAGAGGTATTTTCTAATAAATATTTCAATATTATTTGAAAGAAATATTTTAAAGGAATTTTGGAAGGAAATAAGTTCCGTACTACCCTCTCTATCGTTGGAAAAAAAAATTGGTGATGAGTGCACGCATCATCGACGTTCATTTTGGAGTTTCCAAGTGGGAAGACCACTGTAGTAGTTTTACTACACATTTGTTTGATAACCAAATCTTAATTTTTATTTCTAAATATGATTTGGATATATAAAAGATATGATTATATATATATTATTTTAAATTGATTTGAAATGGAACCCAGTATTTAGTTCTAAAGTTTCTGTAAATTAGAATTTCAATTATTGTAATGAATGAAATCTTGACTATATTAATAATTGGAAACTTCTAAATGAAAAAAATAAGAATTGGGGCTAAGTGATTATTGAAATATATGAGAAATAGGAAATTTGTAGCTTGTAAATGTGAGTGTTTAGAAGATGTAACTATTCAACATTTTGTTAACTAAGTGAATAAGATAAGCTTGTGCAACATTCAATTACATCCTTAAAACACACACACACACACACATATATATATATATATAACTTACGAAAATATTAAAAGTTGAAACGTTAGTAAGAATATGTAATAGAATATTATACAAGTAAAACTTAAGTAATGAAAGTGTTCAATGAGATTATTTCTATAAATAAGAATTCTGATGTTATAAAATGTTATAAACTTAAGTTAGTAATTTGAAATGTTACTAATTAAATGTAATAGAAAAAGGAATACTGTAAGTAAATGATTATAAACTTAAGTTAACATTTAAGCTATTTATAATCAAATTGAATAGTAAAGGTGAATCCTCTATTAATTGAATGATTATAACTTCAAAAAATATTGAAATAATTTAGAAATGATTTTAATATTCAATAATATTATATATGGAAGAAATGAATGCGAAAAAGAAATATTCTATTAATGGTGAATTAAATTGTAAAGAGACTTACATAATAATAGATAACCTAAATAATTGAAATGGAAATAACTTATGTAAGCAATGAATGTAAACTAATGAAAAGAGAAAAATGGCATTGTATAAATGAATGGGGAACAAACTTTGTTGGTGATGAATGTAAATTAATAAAATAAGAATTGTACGAATGAATGAGACCAAAGAACAGTAAATAATATGAAAGGAGATTAATAAGAAAAAAACTTACATGACATTTGAAATTATTGTTTGTTTGGCTTATGGGATGATTGGAAAAGGATACTTCTAACTGTATAAAGATGAGTAAATAATCTATTAAGTTTTATCTAAGACTGTTGAGTATATGGTATAGTTAGTAGTTTATTTATCATTTTATACGATTAAAAGTTTCTGAACCAGAACAAACCATTTGTTTTGGTTGCTATGGATGGATGGTTGATTACTTTGATTGCATGTGATGATTGCATGGTTTGTTTGCAAGTGACTATTGTTATGTTGTGATGATTTGTTTGTTACTAATTGAAATAACTTAAATTTCTCTTTTATATAATTATTAACTTCTTTTGGATCATATAAGTGAAATACAGGTTTATGGAAGCAATAGCTACTGCTTTTGGTTTCATAAATAAGCGTTGTTTGCCCAACAAATAGGTACGTTTTCGGATTACGGTTTTATAGTGATATTATATTGTTTTCCCATGGTTTGGGATATTTTATTTTGAAATATGATATATATGTTTATTATTGATGTTATTATTTCTCCCTGACCTCTCCGTACAAAGGAGACACTACCGAAATTTTCTGTGAATTTTGGACTTAGAAATTTTTATGTGAAGGAAATGTTTTTCAAACTTTTATTGAACTTGAATAAGAAAGGATTTAAATGATTATAAATTGATATATTTTATTTAAATTATTTAATTATGTAAATTAATTATTATAAATTGAATACATTGAATAAAATATATTAGTTTCTTAATTCCTTCTTTTCCCATTTTAAGGATAAAAAGTTTTGAGTGGGGGAGAGTGTAACGACCCATAATTTTCCGATAATTAAAATATTGAATTTAATAAGCTTTTGAAATTTAATATCGAAAGAAAATATAATTTATGATGTATGAATGAGAAATAAGAACTGGAATGAAATGTAATAATGTTAATTTAAGGTAACTAATAACTATTTTGATGTAATTCCAATTAACTGAAATGATTAAAAAGTAATAATTGATTATAAATCGTAAATAAGGAATAAATTAATTATTATATTAATTGGTGTAATCATATGTAATTAATTGAAATTGGTTAATATAGAATAATTAATCACTATGTGAATTTATTAGTTTGTTGTTAGCAATAAACATAGGAATGGGTTTGAAATTGTAAGTATGATAATTTGTTTAATTACCATTTCATTTATTTATCCATTGAAATTGATTTGGAAATCAATTGAAACTAATGTAGTTAATTATTGCAGTTAATATAAATTAAAAGATGATAATTGTAGAATATTTATGTAATAAGATGTAAACTAATGTTAACTATGTCCATAGAGTAATGATTGATTGAATAAAATGATTGAAATCAAATTTAATTAATTTGTTTGGATTTTAAATTATAATTAATAAATTTATTACAGTTGAAATTGAACATTGTAATTAGGAAAATATTTAACATTGAATTGATATGGGAATTTGTTTTAAAGGATTATAAGTTACTTAGTAATCAAAAGAATGATAAAAAATTGTTAGTTGTTAAATTTGAAATTAAAAAGTGATTTAATCAATTTAATATTAATTTATTTAATTAATGTGAAAATAGCCATTTTAGCCACCGTCTCGGATTTCGATGAAACCAGGTTCATCAGATTCGTAATGGTGAATTATTGTAGGATTTCAAGTTTCATAGCGATCGGACTTGTCGTTTGATCGTACGGGCGCGAAACGCGTAGAAATCAATTTGAAATAAGCCGATTTTAAAAGCTAACTTCTTCATACAATGGAATTGGGACTTGAAACCTATTCCATTCAATTTAAAAATATCGAAAACATCTGTTTTGACATATGGGATGACCTACTTTCGTTTCGAAAGCAGAACGGGCTTTTCGGGTCGTTATTGTCAATTCAAATCAATTCGGGTGTTGTTTATTCTTATCAGGCTTTGTTCATATAAATAGTTTTGTTCTAACCCTAGTAGCCTTTTTATTTCTCATTTCTATACGTACTGAAATTTCTACCGTTCCTCTTTTTTCAATGGCTCAAAACCTAAATCGTCAAATCCAAATTCAAATCGAAATCAATTTCAAAATTCTAACTCCTCCAAACCATGGCATATTATATACCGTTTCAAAGCTCTCGACGAGCGTAACTCGCTGCAACAATTTTTTTCTCGATTCAAATCACCATTATTTCAGAAATAAGTGATTTAACCTCAGCCGTCCATTCTAGGTTCTAATGATCCAACAGAGGATCGTCGCCCGATCGACGAACGGGAGGCATCGTTGGGAAGAGGAGGAAGAGCAGCTCCTGTTCATGGCCTTCGTTCATCTCAAAATTGAGGGGATTCGCAAGAAATGGCCATTTATGGGCGCTGCGGCGCATGGTGCCTGGAGCCGTTAGCTGGAGTCGCGACCTAATAGGTAGGGCGGCGGAGCACGAGGAGTAGCATAGGAGTGTCGGATCTGGTCGTAGGTAATTGTATCGGCGGCGAAAATTGAGCGATCGATGATGGCTACAGGTCAGGTCGAGCATATCTGGTAGGGTTTCGAACGCGTGCTTCTGGATAATGCATGATGATGTGGCCGTTTTTGTGAGGTGATTGCTTTTTATTTTATTTTATTTTATTTAAATTTCAAATTCAATCGTCTTACTTGTATATCTTTTCCATACAAGCTCGGATTCACACGTGGTTTATTCCGCTGGGATCGTATCGAAATTCTAGACATTATGATACTGGTTTGGATGAATTCCACGGCTATTCAATTTTGGGCCTTTATTTGGATTTCAAGTAGATTTGAAATCAAAGGTGAGTGTTTTAACCCACTCACAACTACTAAATTATCTTATGTTTGTTAAACTGAGTTTATGATGTGATTCGAAATTGATCGGTTGACGTTTGTCATATTTAAATTGTCATTCCAGTTAAATCTGACTTTTATAGAGTTTAATCACCATTTAATTAAATAGTGAATTTTAAATTGCTAGTTAATACTTGTTATTGGTAATCAGTCACTTGTTATTGTTTATTTGTTGATCTGAATGGTTATTGTGATGGATGTTTGAATTGTTGATATTGGATGACTGGATGTTATATTTATATTGTTATAACACTACAAGTTCCCTTAGTTGTTGTTAGAAATTCCCTACTGGTTGAAATGCTACATACCCGAACAATCTGATAGATTAAGGAGAAATCGTTATTGGTTGAAATGATAGACTCGAGCGATTTCATGAATTTGAAATTAAATCCGGGATTGTGGGTTGAAATGATATATACCCGTAAATTAAATATACTGCGGGTTGAAATGATATATATCAGTGTCACTTGACCATAGGGTAGAAAATTATATACGGACACGGATTGGTTAAATTTAATGATTTTCGAATCTTAAATTTTGAATCCAGTTAGATGATATTTTAAAATAAAATTCGATTTATATAAACTGAATTATTGTCGAAAATCCAAGCTTTAAATGTTGAAATTTGAATTGGTTTATATGAATTATTTAAAGGATTAAAATTAAAATTTTAAAGTTGGATTTGAAGTATAAACAAAATTTACCGAAATTGAGTTATTGAAACGTTTGAAAATGTAACTTTGAAATCTATTGAAATTGGAGTAGCTTAAATTGATATTTCAAACATGGATCTGAAATCGATATAGTTTAAATGGTTTATTGAGAATCTGAATTGAAAGATTTGAAATTGGGTTTTAATTTGAAATCTGGATATGGTCTAAATTTGTTGAAATGAAAGAAATAGTTAAATTTGATGTTAATTTCAAATTATTATTTTAAAAATCCAGATTATTTAAATTTTCAAACTATTAAACTATTTTAACCTAATTTAAACTAAGTTATTCTATTTTAACTATATTAAGCTATTTTAATCTATTTTAAACTATTTCAATCAAATTAATCTATCTTAATTTATTTTAAATCTATTTAATCTATTTTAAATCTATTAAATCTATTTTAAATCTATTTAAATCAATTTAAATCCATTTAAATAATTTTAAATCTATTTAAAATAGTTTTAAATCTATTTAAACTATTTTAAAGCTATTTAAACTATCTTATATCTATTTAAACTATTTTTAAACCATTTAAACTATTTTAAAGTATTTTAAACTAATTTAGCTATTTAAACTATTTTAAGACTATCTAAACTATTTTCTAAAAATAACGGTGCATGGTTAGACTACTATATTTAAATCTTTGATTTAAAAGCGAATATGGTTAAATGATGTTATAATCTAAGTTGAGATTTGAAATGATATTTTCTAGTGAAATAACATATTCTAAGTAAATATGATGATTTTAAATGAAGGTTAACCTGTTTTGGAAGTATGAGTTCGAAAGTAAAAAAGATTTTGAAAGTGATATGATTTTGAAAGTGATATGATTTAAAAAGTGAATATGGTTTCGAAGGTGATATGGTTTGAATTAAATATGATATTTTGATAGCAATTATGAAATGGTTTTGGAAATTTAAAAGAACCATCGGGTGTGAAATAAGCGTTTGGTTGTTAAAGAGACCGGGATAAAATATTGTCATACTCTCTACCAATACCGAAAACTACTTTAACAATTGTGTACATGGTGGAGATTCTAGAATGAAGTAGGATGGTTTGGAGAACGATTCTGTATGAGGTATTTACATAGCCCTGACTCCCACGAGTCAGCTTGATGTGACTAAAAAAGTAGCCACGCCGGGCCAAGTGAGGTTGCACCTTCGATCGGACATGCTTCTTCGATACCATATTATGACTTTGTGATTGATTTAGCGGCCACCCCTCGATTTTTATTATAAGAGTGTGTTCCGAGGTGGGCGATAGTTGCTGTTATACATTACCACTAGTCTGGATCCGCAAAACAGTAGTATCCTACCCTAGGCATTGCCTCGCGTGCCTTGTCACATGCCTTATCGTGCCTTCTACGTGTTTGGTTTGTACCGTACCTATGGAGTCCTCTCTGATAGCCCTCCAGTTTACGGAGGAATTACGGTATTGTATAGACTATGAGAATATATAAAAATGTGTTAAGGGGGATATGGGTAATGCCTTAATGCTATTTTAATACTTTACTTTACTATAGACACTATTATAATAGCGTATTGTACTACGTATGTTGATCGTTTAACGGATCCTTAGGAGATGTAATCTAGAACATCTCTTAAGTTATTGCACTCACGTTAGACACTGGATAGGAGATGTCAAACCCCATAAACATCTCCGACGGCGTTACACTCATATTTATTTATTGTTGATTTAACTTACATAAGATCTTTTAGTTCTTACTCGAGTGTTTTGTCTTTTCAATTCGCTCGGGTCTGTCTGAGCTTTTCAGTGTATCGAAGACTGCTTTGAAGGACGAAGACGAAGATTTAGTACTATTATTATTTATTTTATTTATTCCACTGCATCATGTTGTTCCGCTGCATTATTTATTTATTACTACTGTATGTACTCTAATCTGTATTGTAAAGGTGCAATCGAATGTTATTTGTAAAATAGCTTCATGAACTGTCTATTTGATTATTATATTTTTTTATTCCACTGTGAGATTCTATGTTTTGTTTTTCTTTCTTTCTCTGCTTTTTCTTATTCACTCCATAACAATCCTCCCTTTCAAATGGTTTGAGTCTGACATGTGTGGTTTATTGTCAATTTGAATCGTCCAAAAAGGTGGGTCGTTACAAAAATCTTTTCCAAATAAAATTATTCCTTATTTCAAACCATGTAAAATTCCAATGGCTACAACTTTTATGTTGATCACTTCTTTAATTTTTGAGTACAGCTATGTTAAAATATCAATTGTTTACAGAGTGTTTTTAGACCTAGAATGTCAAGTCCGAAAATGGTCCTTCTTCTTTTGACCATATCTTCTTCAAAACTAAACGGAATTGGATGATTTATTTTTTGAAATTGTAGAGAAAGGAATTTTATAAAACTTTCCTCCATACCACTTTTCCAAACTCCCAGAGTAAGTAGTCCAAAAACCAGTTTGAAAATGACCTATTTTCAGGTTCATTTTTGAGAATTCAATGATTATTTAAAGTCACTCCACCTTAATAAAACAAGATTCGCTTCCTTTTTATTTAAGGCTGAGCCTACTTAGTGCATTAAGGATCCAAGACTACATCTTTTGCTTTGGAATGGAAGTGCTAGGTCATACCCTAAGTTAGCGAGGGTTTGGATAGCTTTCGGTGAGTAAAACTAAACCTTCTTAAACCAAGTTTATACTATGTTAATGTTTATGTTAATAGCCTATGAATGCTTGTTGTATATGTGAAGTGATGGTTTAGTTGTTTGTTTTTCTCATGCTTCGAGAAGTTGTCACATTTGGAAATTAGTAAGCATGTGGTTAGCTATATGAAAAGTTGGTAGTTAAAGGTAATATAGTTATTAGTAAATACTTATTACATGTTGTATTATTATTATTATTATTTACCTTGTATTGTACTTAAACCATTGCTATGAGATGTTTTATTGTATGGCTAATGTCATTAGTTTGTTTTTCGAACTACTCCTATAACGATAGTCGCTATATCGGCACCTTCGGAAAATCGCCTTATCGAAACCGTTTGGTTTCATTATAGTGCTTGGAATTATTTTACAAGTTAAGCAAGTTTTTGATTACTGATGTTTTCAAAAAAAAAATTAGTTATTTTAATAATGATTATTTAATTACTTAATTAATCAATTACTTAATTAATCAATTACTTAATTAATAAGGATTAATGTTAACTAATTACTTAGTAATGTATGTTCTAAATTTAACTAATTACCTGGTTAATGGTAGTTTAAATTAATTGATCATTTTATTTAATGATGTTTAAATTTAATTAATCATTTTATTTAACGATGTTTAAAGATAATTAATCATTTAATAATGATGAATTAAAGTTAGTTAATCAATTTGCTAATGATGCTATTAAATCAATAAATCTTTTTAATAAATGGTTTTAAAATTTATCAACTTGTTTTAACTCTAATTAATAAATCATTTTTAAATAATGAGATTTATTTATTTATTTTAAGTAATTATATTTAAATTTATTAATTAATTGAATTAATGATGTTTTAAAGGTGATTTACCCTTTTTAATTAAAGGTTATTGGAGTTAATTAATCAACTTAATTTATGAAGTTTTAAAGTAGATTTATCAAAGTAACAAGGATGTTTTCACTTTTTATTCATTTGAAATAATGATAATTAATTATTCTTTAATTTAATTAAATATATTTTACTAATTAATTAAATTAATAAGGTTTAAAATTGGTTTACCCTTTTTATTATTTAAAGACAATTGAATCCCAAAAATCAAATTGTGTGATGAAGTTTAAAGTTAATTAATCAATGTAATAAGGATGTTTTAAGTTATTAAATCCTTTTTAAATTGATGTTTTGAAGTCAGTAAACTTTTTAACAAAGTGTTTTAAAGCTAATACTTATAATGTGAGGCCAAGCACAAATTCGGGTTTTCAAAAGGAAAAGTTTGATTCGTTTATAGAAATGAATTAATTTCCATAAAGCGACTCACTTATATGGAAATTATTTATTTGTATACTTAGCACTAAATGTCGAAGAAGTAGACTTGTCGCTATTTCAAAAGTTAAGAATAATTATGAGACATGACTTTGAGACAATACCTTGACTTGTCCGGTATTATTATTAACCAAGAAATAGTACAAGTTGGAATTCGATGGGTGGTGATAAGTATACAAGACTTAATTTCCATATACGACCGTTTTATATCCTCGATAGTTAGTTTCTCAGCTATCGGTTACTTCAGCTTCTTTATTATTATCATTCTAAGATGATGTGTTGCTCCATTGAGCTCTAATATCCTTTATCAAAAATAACTAAAACCAAAGAGCGAGTGGGGGCTAAGCTATGCGGGGTTGCTCCCATTAGGGTATTCTCACATCCACTCTAGATTGGATTCGGTTATTTGCATTGAGATGTGAAATACTCGGATACTCGGTAATAGTTGGTGGGGTCCGGCTTAGAGGTTTCCGAGAGTCGTCGGAGCTCTCAAGTATATTTCTAGAGGTATACTTTCGGTAAGAGGGCGCACCCTCCTAGTCATTGCTGGAGAATTTCCTAATTTGATTCGAACCTTTGAATCTGTTTTCTTTAATTACAACGGGAAGAGTCAATCACACTTCGCAGTGTTTAATTATTAGTTTTGTCCATTCTATTGAGTTTGGACTGTTATCTTGTTTATTCTATCGAGTTCTGTAACAACCCTGGTTTTGGTGATTACTTGTAATGTTAGATTATAACGGTGGTTAAAATTTAATGATAGAGAAATAAAATAAATTGGGATGGAAAATTTGTTAAATTGTTTATTTTGAATAAACAATGGATTTTGATGAATAATAGAATTTAGATGGTTTGGTCAGAAATTAAGTCTGAATATATGAAATGTGTTGATATGGAGATTTATTGAATTAAATAAGTGAAGTAAAATAGTTTAATTCAATATCATTTGTTGTATATAAATAAATAATGTCGGAAATAAATATATAATGTTGAAAATAATGTTTTAAAACTTTAGTATATTACTTTGTGATAAAATGAACATTGTATGGTTTTAATTTGGTAAAAGGCAATAATTTTGCAAATTATTGCCAAATGTGGTTTTTATTAATTTTAAATGAAGTATTTGTATTTATTGAGATATATTTTATAAATAGAAAGTTGGAATTTTGTTCTAAAATACTTTTTGGATGTAAAAATGTTGTTATAAGGTTTATTGTATTTAATTGGACAAGAAAACATTTTTTGTGTAAATTTTGATGTTAAAAATAGTGTTTTATGTAATTAAAGTTGTAAATTAAAGAATTTAATTAGAAAAATAAGAATTTAATGATGAAAATAATTTCAAATGGCTAAAATATCTTTTATATGTTGTAAAACATTTCTTTGGCAAACATAAATACATGGAGTTATGATAAATTACTTGATTAAATAATAAGAATATGCATAAGTGTGGTGAATTAAAAATGAAAGCATGAATTAACTTAGTTTATTTTAGCTAAGTAATAACATATATGCATTTGGGTAATGGGTTCAAGCCCAAACCCATTTACTAAGAAAATCTGAGAGGAGGAAATGTACTGTACGTACACTTTCCTCTCCTCATTCTCTTCTTTTCAAAAACAAACTAGTAAAAGAAACAAAAATGGCTGCTTCTTCTAATCTCCAAACTAGCTTCGAAATTAAGTGAAATCATAGGAAAATTTGCTAATTAAAAAGAGTACAGGTAATCAAAAACAAAAATCACAAACTATCTCTTCCTTTTTCTTGATTTTTGAAGTGGGTTGTCTATAATTTATTTTTACTGTGCTGCATGTGTAACGACCCAGAATTTCGACCAAATTAAATTGAGAATATTTAATTAATTTTAAATATTTGAACGATAATTTAATTTGAATCCCCGATCTAACTTTGAAATTGACGATTAAAATTACAAAATTTAATCTATTGTAAGTTGAACGAAAATTTATATCTTCAATTTAAGCTGAAGAAAAATATTTCAAAAGCTTTTAAAATTCGTATTGACAATACCGGAGATAACAGAAGCTTCAGAATCGAATTTAGGAGTAAAGTGTTCAGTTTGAAATTAGATCGTTCGAACCGATATTTATAAAATAGTCATTTTTCAAAACAGTCTCGGAATTTGACGAAACCAGTTCCATTGGGTCCGTAATATTGGATTATTACTGGATTTCCAATTTCATATTTTTCGGAGTTAATACGCGACCGCACGGTGAGTAAACGTGTTGGATTTTAAATCGAAATTCAATTTAAAAATTTAACTTTTAAATTGTTGCCTGCACACGTTCATTCCTCCATCCACGCCCTGAATCACGCAGAGATTCTTTCTTCAGCCACCCTAGTTTCTTAGCAGACCTACTCTCTGTAAATCGCGTACTCTTGTCTCCCCTTCATCTCGTTTATACCTCACGCGAGAAATCATTTCGTTCAAATTAAAGCAAATGTCAGAACGAAGAAACAATCAATGGCCGATACGAAAATTTACTCGAGAATTCGACTTCGAGCCAGGCATCCTCATCTTCGAGAAAACAAAAATCGCGTACGTGCAAAACATCGTTCCCCTTTCCTTTACAAACGAAATTCCCTCTCTTCAAAATAAAATCAAAATCATGGCAGCTGATTTCTCTTCGCGAACGAATCAAGATCGAGGTAGTGGCGCGATTGTTTTTGGGGTTTCGCGATTCGATGGAGCGGTGATAGGCGCGACTGCGTTTGGGAGGTGCGTGAATTAGGCGACGACAATGTGATGGCGCTGGGGTTCGACTTCAACGAGGGCAGCCTCGATTTCGACTGTGGCGTCGCGAGTTCGTTCTCGCGATGAAGGGGTGACGCACCTGGGGTTCGAAGGATTGCGAATTAGAGTGCTGGGCAGTTAGGAGTTTCGCGAGCACGAGAGAGAGGCAAAGGCGAAACAACTCACGACTTCGCTTAGGGCACGGTGGAGTGGTGACGAACGAAGTAGGGGGCTCGCGTGGGTTGCTGCGACGTCTCGCTGATGAAGTTTTGGAAGCAGCGACAGTGAGGTATAACCCCTTTAAGATTTTTTTTATTTGATTTAATAAATATACATATATAAGATTTTAGAGAAAGAAAAAAAATAAGATTTACCAGTTCATTTCAAATAATTTATTTAAGGAATAAATTTGTTAAATTAAATTTTTGTTTAAAACCAAATATACGAGTTTAAATTTAATAAGTAAGTAGTAATTAATTATTCGATTTTATATAGGTATGGATAGGCAGATAAAAGAATATATATATATAATGTTATATAAAGATGGGATTTTTATAAAGTGTAGTTTTATATATATAGATAAACTTTGAAAGATATAAAAGAAAGGGGGAAAATACATATTTTTAAATTTATTTGGAATCCATATAAACTATTTTCGTATGGAAATGTGTTTCAAATAAAAATACAGATAAAAAGAAATAGTAATGAATTGTTCGATCAATTTAAATAGTTAATAGAATTTTTTTTTAAATAAATCATTTGATAAAATTAAATAATTGGTTTAAAGAAATTGACAGATGATAATTTATTGCCAATTTATTCAAATATTAATAGATTGTATAAATTATTTATACAAGGTTAAAGTCGAGAAAACGAATGAAGAATTGGATTGGATTGCAAAATAAAAGCTAAGGTGAGATTTTCTCACTCGAAGGAAAATATTTATTTGCAGTTATTGATTGATTTATTTGGATGTGATATTAGATATAGTAGGATATATATCTATATATAGCGATATATACATATTGGCATATGTATATATTGGATTGATGATTTCCCGCCTCGTATAGCGGATGAGACCCTATTGCGCCGTTAGTAAGCGGATTTTTATAAAACCCATATACCGCGATAATTCCGTACTGGAGCGGAATTGGTATTGTGCTGACGTCTTTGGATGCAGGGAAACAGGTTGGAGGGATCCAACTGGACCCCTCACATTGATTGAATTTATTTCTACTGTGATGTGATAATCTGTGAATGATTATTGATGTTATTGAATTGATATCTGGAAATTGTTTGAAAACTAAAATTCAGCTGAATGGATGTTTTGATATCATTGGATTCCAAAAATAAACGAAATTGAATTTTTGAAATCAAAGTAGAAATTTCTAAGTGAATCAATTTTTGAAATTGAATAAATTTTGAAGAAAGAAAATTTTAAAGTATAAAAAGTTAATTTTTATAATCTTATCGAATTAATTCCAGAATCAAGTGAAAATGTTAAATAAATGGATTTCGTAAAATAGTGATTATAAATTGAAGAATTTAATTTAAGAATTTGGATTTTTAAATAGACTGAAAGAAACAATTGAAATATATTTTCTTTGAAAGGAATTTATTTAAAAGGAGATAAGTTGGAAATCCAATTAGAAATTTAATTGGTAAGTTTAAACGATTTGGGAAATCAATGTAAAATGATTTCAATTTAAAGAATCCATTTAAAAACAGGATGTTGAGTAATTTGAGAAAAATAAGGAATTTATTTAGTAGTGATAAATAAAATTAGAAATCAATCTGTAATTGATTTAGTATTTGGAGAAGAACTTTGAGAAATCAGTATGGAATCTTTTATTTAAAGTTGAAAATAAATTTAGAAATCAATATTGAAATTGATTTGGTATTGAAGTTTTAATAAATGGAATTGGAATTTATAAAAGTTGTTTATAAATCTGAAATCACTTATTTTAATAAGTGTATTATAGAAATTGATAAAAAGAAGATTTATAAGTCGAAGTGTTATTAAAATAGAAGTAGAATTTATAACCGTGTTTATAAATTCGAAAGCGATGGAATTTGATGAATTAAATATAGAAGATTATCAGAGTAGATATATTCGCGATTTTGGATAGCGAATTCCTATTGAAATGAAAATGTGTAGAAATGATTGGAATTGGGTTAAATGAAGTATATTCACGATTTTGGATAGTGAATATATTTTTAAGTAAAAATGGTTATGTTTGGGAAAGCGATATTATAAATGAAGTTAATTGTTTTAAAAGATGTTTTAAAACGTGTTAAATATCGAAATCATAGATTTCAACATTTATTGTTGAAATAGACGTTTTCGAGAAATATAAGGAAATGATGGACTATAACACTGTTGTTATAGTAAATGATTTTCGAAAAGAAAATGTTTTATGTAGTATTGGGATTTTTATATATCTACCTTAAAATTTCGAATCCCTATACTAGTGATTTCGAGTCGTCGTAACGATGTTTTACGTAACATTCGTTTTGACTCAAATAGATGTTAGAATAAATGATTTCCTTAAAGAATGAATGTATACTTAATTTGATTTAAGGATATCGAATATTTTCCAAGTGTTGAAAATGAATGATTGTGAAATACTTATTATTCAATAAGTATGGAAATGCTTTTCTAATATGAAATGAACTGTTTTGAGATTTTATCTTTTAAAGATAAATTGAAATGTGGAAGTTGATTTGAAATTGTTTTCAAATGATTGAAGTGTGGAAATAATATATCTAGTAAAGATATTTTTGGAAGATAAAACAATTTGGGAAAATTATTTGGAATCTGATGATGTTGCGCATCTTTATTGATAGTTAAATAACCGACTATCAATAATTACCTTTAGATAGGTATTTGTTGTGAATTGGATGAATTTGAATGCCACACTTATTTTTGAATAAGCGCTCACTATTCGGGTTAGCCGGGAAAGGACCATGGGGTCGCATAACCCATTCCGAATATGTGATACGTCGTTATGAATCGCATTTGAAGACCGGTGTTGAAGACCGGATAGTTTTGAAAACGGAAGGATTACCGTCGAGTTACTCTACATCGGCTGATCTCCGATTTAGAGGTTTTATCACCCTTAGTGACGGGAAGTCCTGACGTGATTGAAAATTATCCGGATATGCAAGGGCTTCGTGAGAAGTGCCTTCGGTTCTGTTCGATCCCGGAACAGACTTGTATGGATTGTGTGTCTGACGTTACAATTTGAGATATAAAGCTGATTTCTTTCAAATACATTTCTGTTGGTGGTGGAGAATTTATTCTCTTAGCTTAACACCCTTCTCTGAGACGTACGAGCTCAGAGGTTATGTAGTTGAAATTTATCAGCGATATATCCCAATTTGGTAACGTGGCATACTGAGTGTTGCTGTGAAATGATCAGTGTTTGATCATTTGTGATATGATCATTTGTTTGATCTTATATCTTTGTGATCATAGGTTGATCATTTTGTTTGACCCGAAGCAGGGCTTTTTGAGAAAGCGTAGCTTTGTGGACGAGACTTCATCGAGCCTCACACCCCGGAAATGGTCGAAACAGGAAGAATGCAGCAAGGTTCTAGGGAGTAGCGCCCCTTAGTGTATGTCATTCCTTCTGGATAAAGGTGGTATCATGGTATGGAGCCCAGATACTTAACCTCTGTGGTTACTGCATTTATTATTATCTATGTGGTTTGTTGCGAATCGGGGATCCTCGGGAAGATCGATGACGATCGGGGGATGGCATACGCGTGTCAGTAGTTACCTATTTTTGCAGAGGTAACCCGGCCTTGTGTTGGCAGAGATCCGGTTAGGTTCTCGGGTTGTCTATTCCAGGGACGTACCCATCGTGGATAGGAAGTTCCTTAGCCTGACCATTTGTTGGAAATCCAAAGAAACAATACGTGACGTGTACGGTTTTAGTTGTAAAACCTATCATTCACTTATGGTGGCGCCCCACTGTTTGGATGGTAGCTATAGTAGGCATAGTTCGAAATGTCTATGCTGGCTAAGATTTATATTATACTTTCGAAATGTTTTCTGCACTATGCACTAATAATAATACCAAAAATGATTTGATTTTGCGTAGTAAGCATCTTTGACTATCATAAGAAGTAATCTCCTCCAAGTCTGCGTTTGCATTGTGTGTGTGGTGGGAGGTCTTATGGTAGTTTCATTTTCCAAAAGCATTGCGAATTGACTCTAAAATTTTCCTGTTGTTTATTTTAAAGATAAACTGTTTTACGATCTCACACCAGTCACCATGACTGACTCGGAGTTTATTGTTTCCCTTCTAAACTCTGGGTGCCCACCAATTTCCACACGGGCAGTCTAGAGTTAGATAATTAGGTTATCTGGATATTCTGGAGCTTTGGAGATAAGCTGGATGACGAGACGTAGTATTTGTATCTGATAGTATTTATTCCGCTGTGTATTCTGTATGAGGACAAGTTTATAAAACTGTCCATTGTTGTATATTGACTCTGATGATTGATGTATGTATAAAATGATATAGTTCTTTGTTTTAAAGATTACTGATTTATCTATTATATATTGTTCCGCTGCGATGTGTAAGATTCTGATATTGTTTTTCTGTTCTGATGTGTTTTCTGTTGTTCTTCTTCTTCTTTCTTTCTTCTCTTTTTCTTCTATCTTCTTCTTCTTCTACTTTTCCTTTTTCTTAAAACCATAACTTTTCGGGTTTCCGGCATTCGATGGCTCAGCAGTCGATAAAGTGAGTATCGAAGTTGAATTTTCGAAAGTCGAAAATTTCGGGATGTTACATTTGGTATCAGAGCATATGGTTAAGCGACAACCCTGCTCTGTTGGGTGTTACTCATTAGAGATAGAGTCAGTAGTACTCTAGAATGAGTTGAGTGTAATAATAGATACGAGCGCGTATTTGTTAGTTAATATAAAATTGTTTTATATTGTGATGATTGGTTTGTTGAGTGGTATATGGATTCTGGTCGGTATTGTCCGTACAACTCTATCGATAGGGATCTCTAAACACTTGTATAGAACAATTCGGCACAGTATTGTTTTAAATAGGGTAAATGAAATAATTTTACCCAAATCTATTTTTGTATAGAAAAGAAATGATTTTCTGTAAATTATAATAGTATATGGTTGCATGGTTGTTAGAGGTGATAATATTAATCTATTATCATTGAAATTGAATAAGAAATTGAAATTGTAACTCCAAGGTTAAAGAAATAAATTCACATGCAAATGAAATTTGAGAATGTAAATTATAAATGTAATTTGTAATTTAAAATGAGATTCCAGAGAAGTTTTTGGAAATGTTTTGAAAAGAATTTGAAAATTTTGGAGATTTGGAAAGTTTAATTCTTTTTTGATTTGAGAATGAATTTCAAAGATTTTGAAAAGTATTTTGGAAAGATAAAAGCTCTAAACTCTTTTAGGTCGCTGGAAAATAACTTCGATGATGACCGCGGCATCGTTGGTGTTCATTTTCGGGTTTCCAAAAGAGGAATTGCTACCAAATTGTTTGAAATGAAAGTTCAAAATTGAAAATAAAAGAATGGTTCGGAATTGCAAATAAATTCAAGTAAGAAGAAATAAATTTCAAATGAATGGAATTTACAATTGTAAGTGAATAAAAATTGAAAACTGAATGTTGAAACAAATTTGAATTGTGTGAGATAAAATGAAGCAGTTGTAAATGAAAGCTAATCGATAAAATTCAACATTCAGGAGATAAATAGAATCCAAATTTGAATTAAAATGGTAAAGTAAATTCAAATGAATGTGAAATGTAAAATGGAATGAAAATGAATATGTATAACTTCAATAGTGAAGTAAAATTGTATAAACAATTTATATTGAAAAAATTTTGTAATCGAATTTGCAAAATAGTTTGAATGCTGTAACTAGATATAATGGCTAGTAGGATATACAGGTGTAAAGGAATTGGAATTGAATTGCTCGACAATAAGGTAAGTATTTGAATTATAATATGAGATTTTGATGATTTCTTGTCTAGCCGCTTGGCTTTTTCTTTTCTTTTTGAAATCTGAGAGTCCGTAGGGACGTTTTGTAGTCGTGCCGTATTAGCCGCGCAAAGGAGACGCTGGCAAAAATTTTCGGAAATTTAGGGTGTTAGAAAATTTTTGAGAAATTTCGAAAGTTTAAAATTTGAATTTAAACTCGAATTTGAATTTTGAAGAAAACAATGATGTTTGAAAACTATGAAAGGTTTAGAAATTTAGTTGAAGTAATAACGAATCTTTAGTAGAAGATTTGTTTTGAAGAATTGATAAAACTATTTAGATTGTGAAAAATAGTAGACGAGTTAAGGACCATTTTTCCTAACTTGTAATTTCGAGGACGAAATTCTTTTAAGGGGGGAAGTCTGTAACGACCCAGAATTTCGACCAAATTAAATTGAGAATATTTAATTAATTTTAAATATTTGAACGATAATTTAATTTGAATCCCCGATCTAACTTTGAAATTGACGATTAAAATTACAAAATTTAATCTATTGTAAGTTGAACGAAAATTTATATCTTCAATTTAAGCTGAAGAAAAATATTTCAAAAGCTTTTAAAATTCGTATTGACAATACCGGAGATAACAGAAGCTTCAAAATCGAATTTAGGAGTAAAGTGTTCAGTTTGAAATTAGATCGTTCGAACCGATATTTATAAAATAGTCATTTTTCAAAACAGTCTCGGAATTTGACGAAACCAGTTCCATTGGGTCCGTAATATTGGATTATTACTGGATTTCCAATTTCATATTTTTCGGAGTTAATACGCGACCGCACGGTGAGTAAACGTGTTGGATTTTAAATCGAAATTCAATTTAAAAATTTAACTTTTAAATTGTTGCCTGCACACGTTCATTCCTCCATCCACGCCCTGAATCACGCAGAGATTCTTTCTTCAGCCACCCTAGTTTCTTAGCAGACCTACTCTCTGTAAATCGCGTACTCTTGTCTCCCCTTCATCTCGTTTATACCTCACGCGAGAAATCATTTCGTTCAAATTAAAGCAAATGTCAGAACGAAGAAACAATCAATGGCCGATACGAAAATTTACTCGAGAATTCGACTTCGAGCCAGGCATCCTCATCTTCGAGAAAACAAAAATCGCGTACGTGCAAAACATCGTTCCCCTTTCCTTTACAAACGAAATTCCCTCTCTTCAAAATAAAATCAAAATCATGGCAGCTGATTTCTCTTCGCGAACGAATCAAGATCGAGGTAGTGGCGCGATTGTTTTTGGGGTTTCGCGATTCGATGGAGCGGTGATAGGCGCGACTGCGTTTGGGAGGTGCGTGAATTAGGCGACGACAATGTGATGGCGCTGGGGTTCGACTTCAACGAGGGCAGCCTCGATTTCGACTGTGGCGTCGCGAGTTCGTTCTCGCGATGAAGGGGTGACGCACCTGGGGTTCGAAGGATTGCGAATTAGAGTGCTGGGCAGTTAGGAGTTTCGCGAGCACGAGAGAGAGGCAAAGGCGAAACAACTCACGACTTCGCTTAGGGCACGGTGGAGTGGTGACGAACGAAGTAGGGGGCTCGCGTGGGTTGCTGCGACGTCTCGCTGATGAAGTTTTGGAAGCAGCGACAGTGAGGTATAACCCCTTTAAGATTTTTTTTATTTGATTTAATAAATATACATATATAAGATTTTAGAGAAAGAAAAAAAATAAGATTTACCAGTTCATTTCAAATAATTTATTTAAGGAATAAATTTGTTAAATTAAATTTTTGTTTAAAACCAAATATACGAGTTTAAATTTAATAAGTAAGTAGTAATTAATTATTCGATTTTATATAGGTATGGATAGGCAGATAAAAGAATATATATATATATAATGTTATATAAAGATGGGATTTTTATAAAGTGTAGTTTTATATATATAGATAAACTTTGAAAGATATAAAAGAAAGGGGGAAAATACATATTTTTAAATTTATTTGGAATCCATATAAACTATTTTCGTATGGAAATGTGTTTCAAATAAAAATACAGATAAAAAGAAATAGTAATGAATTGTTCGATCAATTTAAATAGTTAATAGAATTTTTTTTTAAATAAATCATTTGATAAAATTAAATAATTGGTTTAAAGAAATTGACAGATGATAATTTATTGCCAATTTATTCAAATATTAATAGATTGTATAAATTATTTATACAAGGTTAAAGTCGAGAAAACGAATGAAGAATTGGATTGGATTGCAAAATAAAAGCTAAGGTGAGATTTTCTCACTCGAAGGAAAATATTTATTTGCAGTTATTGATTGATTTATTTGGATGTGATATTAGATATAGTAGGATATATATCTATATATAGCGATATATACATATTGGCATATGTATATATTGGATTGATGATTTCCCGCCTCGTATAGCGGATGAGACCCTATTGCGCCGTTAGTAAGCGGATTTTTATAAAACCCATATACCGCGATAATTCCGTACTGGAGCGGAATTGGTATTGTGCTGACGTCTTTGGATGCAGGGAAACAGGTTGGAGGGATCCAACTGGACCCCTCACATTGATTGAATTTATTTCTACTGTGATGTGATAATCTGTGAATGATTATTGATGTTATTGAATTGATATCTGGAAATTGTTTGAAAACTAAAATTCAGCTGAATGGATGTTTTGATATCATTGGATTCCAAAAATAAACGAAATTGAATTTTTGAAATCAAAGTAGAAATTTCTAAGTGAATCAATTTTTGAAATTGAATAAATTTTGAAGAAAGAAAATTTTAAAGTATAAAAAGTTAATTTTTATAATCTTATCGAATTAATTCCAGAATCAAGTGAAAATGTTAAATAAATGGATTTCGTAAAATAGTGATTATAAATTGAAGAATTTAATTTAAGAATTTGGATTTTTAAATAGACTGAAAGAAACAATTGAAATATATTTTCTTTGAAAGGAATTTATTTAAAAGGAGATAAGTTGGAAATCCAATTAGAAATTTAATTGGTAAGTTGAAACGATTTGGGAAATCAATGTAAAATGATTTCAATTTAAAGAATCCATTTAAAAACAGGATGTTGAGTAATTTGAGAAAAATAAGGAATTTATTTAGTAGTGATAAATAAAATTAGAAATCAATCTGTAATTGATTTAGTATTTGGAGAAGAACTTTGAGAAATCAGTATGGAATCTTTTATTTAAAGTTGAAAATAAATTTAGAAATCAATATTGAAATTGATTTGGTATTGAAGTTTTAATAAATGGAATTGGAATTTATAAAAGTTGTTTATAAATCTGAAATCACTTATTTTAATAAGTGTATTATAGAAATTGATAAAAAGAAGATTTATAAGTCGAAGTGTTATTAAAATAGAAGTAGAATTTATAACCGTGTTTATAAATTCGAAAGCGATGGAATTTGATGAATTAAATATAGAAGATTATCAGAGTAGATATATTCGCGATTTTGGATAGCGAATTCCTATTGAAATGAAAATGTGTAGAAATGATTGGAATTGGGTTAAATGAAGTATATTCACGATTTTGGACAGTGAATATATTTTTAAGTAAAAATGGTTATGTTTGGGAAAGCGATATTATAAATGAAGTTAATTGTTTTAAAAGATGTTTTAAAACGTGTTAAATATCGAAATCATAGATTTCAACATTTATTGTTGAAATAGACGTTTTCGAGAAATATAAGGAAATGATGGACTATAACACTGTTGTTATAGTAAATGATTTTCGAAAAGAAAATGTTTTATGTAGTATTGGGATTTTTATATATCTACCTTAAAATTTCGAATCCCTATACTAGTGATTTCGAGTCGTCGTAACGATGTTTTACGTAACATTCGTTTTGACTCAAATAGATGTTAGAATAAATGATTTCCTTAAAGAATGAATGTATACTTAATTTGATTTAAGGATATCGAATATTTTCCAAGTGTTGAAAATGAATGATTGTGAAATACTTATTATTCAATAAGTATGGAAATGCTTTTCTAATATGAAATGAACTGTTTTGAGATTTTATCTTTTAAAGATAAATTGAAATGTGGAAGTTGATTTGAAATTGTTTTCAAATGATTGAAGTGTGGAAATAATATATCTAGTAAAGATATTTTTGGAAGATAAAACAATTTGGGAAAATTATTTGGAATCTGATGATGTTGCGCATCTTTATTGATAGTTAAATAACCGACTATCAATAATTACCTTTAGATAGGTATTTGTTGTGAATTGGATGAATTTGAATGCCACACTTATTTTTGAATAAGCGCTCACTATTCGGGTTAGCCGGGAAAGGACCATGGGGTCGCATAACCCATTCCGAATATGTGATACGTCGTTATGAATCGCATTTGAAGACCGGTGTTGAAGACCGGATAGTTTTGAAAACGGAAGGATTACCGTCGAGTTACTCTACATCGGCTGATCTCCGATTTAGAGGTTTTATCACCCTTAGTGACGGGAAGTCC
The DNA here is from genome assembly GCA_030737815.1 of Allium fistulosum. Classification (NCBI taxonomy): domain Eukaryota; kingdom Viridiplantae; phylum Streptophyta; class Magnoliopsida; order Asparagales; family Amaryllidaceae; genus Allium; species Allium fistulosum. The sequence continues at coordinate 816,161,323 of CM060904.1, forward strand.
TGACGTGATTGAAAATTATCCGGATATGCAAGGGCTTCGTGAGAAGTGCCTTCGGTTCTGTTCGATCCCGGAACAGACTTGTATGGATTGTGTGTCTGACGTTACAATTTGAGATATAAAGCTGATTTCTTTCAAATACATTTCTGTTGGTGGCGGAGAATTTATTCTCTTAGCTTAACACCCTTCTCTGAGACGTACGAGCTCAGAGGTTATGTAGTTGAAATTTATCAGCGATATATCCCAATTTGGTAACGTGGCATACTGAGTGTTGCTGTGAAATGATCAGTGTTTGATCATTTGTGATATGATCATTTGTTTGATCTTATATCTTTGTGATCATAGGTTGATCATTTTGTTTGACCCGAAGCAGGGCTTTTTGAGAAAGCGTAGCTTTGTGGACGAGACTTCATCGAGCCTCACACCCCGGAAATGGTCGAAACAGGAAGAATGCAGCAAGGTTCTAGGGAGTAGCGCCCCTTAGTGTATGTCATTCCTTCTGGATAAAGGTGGTATCATGGTATGGAGCCCAGATACTTAACCTCTGTGGTTACTGCATTTATTATTATCTATGTGGTTTGTTGCGAATCGGGGATCCTCGGGAAGATCGGTGACGATCGGGGGATGGCATACGCGTGTCAGTAGTTACCTATTTTTGCAGAGGTAACCCGGCCTTGTGTTGGCAGAGATCCGGTTAGGTTCTCGGGTCGTCTATTCCAGGGACGTACCCATCGTGGATAGGAAGTTCCTTAGCCTGACCATTTGTTGGAAATCCAAAGAAACAATACGTGACGTGTACGGTTTTAGTTGTAAAACCTATCATTCACTTATGGTGGCGCCCCACTGTTTGGATGGTAGCTATAGTAGGCATAGTTCGAAATGTCTATGCTGGCTAAGATTTATATTATACTTTCGAAAAGTTTTCTGCACTATGCACTAATAATAATACCAAAAATGATTTGATTTTGCGTAGTAAGCATCTTTGACTATCATAAGAAGTAATCTCCTCCAAGTCTGCGTTTGCATTGTGTGTGTGGTGGGAGGTCTTATGGTAGTTTCATTTTCCAAAAGCATTGCGAATTGACTCTAAAATTTTCCTGTTGTTTATTTTAAAGATAAACTGTTTTACGATCTCACACCAGTCACCATGACTGACTCGGAGTTTATTGTTTCCCTTCTAAACTCTGGGTGCCCACCAATTTCCACACGGGCAGTCTAGAGTTAGATAATTAGGTTATCTGGATATTCTGGAGCTTTGGAGATAAGCTGGATGACGAGACGTAGTATTTGTATCTGATAGTATTTATTCCGCTGTGTATTCTGTATGAGGACAAGTTTATAAAACTGTCCATTGTTGTATATTGACTCTGATGATTGATGTATGTATAAAATGATATAGTTCTTTGTTTTAAAGATTACTGATTTATCTATTATATATTGTTCCGCTGCGATGTGTAAGATTCTGATATTGTTTTTCTGTTCTGATGTGTTTTCTGTTGTTCTTCTTCTTCTTTCTTTCTTCTCTTTTTCTTCTATCTTCTTCTTCTTCTACTTTTCCTTTTTCTTAAAACCATAACTTTTCGGGTTTCCGGCATTCGATGGCTCAGCAGTCGATAAAGTGAGTATCGAAGTTGAATTTTCGAAAGTCGAAAATTTCGGGATGTTACAGCATGTCTATTCCTTTGCAAGTTACAGGTTGCTATGGCAAATTCAAAGGTAAAGCTCGTATCTTGCTCAAGATTGCTCAAGATGAGTTTGCAACTCACAAATTATAGCTTAAAATAGATTTGTATGTTGAATTTTGTTGATTTTGGCTTACTGTAAACGAATATCCGCTACTTGAAAATTTACAGTAAGAAATTGTTTAGAGTGCTTCTTTGTGTCCTCATATCTCTCAATTCTTGTCATGAATCCATGCTGGAATTGATCTAGATTATTATTTATGTGTAGTAGTTTGTGCATGAAAAATTTCATTGTCTAATTCACTTGGGAAAGCCTTGAATTTGTTGCTCAAAAATTTGTTCGAGAGAAGGAAAATTGCCTGAATAGATTGCAACATTTAGGTCGACCAGAGACTATCAGGGGTCGACCTTAGGGTCGACCCAAAGAGTTCATACGTCGACCTTAGGGTCGACCTAAGCATAGTGAAGGTCGACCTATGCACTGTGTTTTTGCCTGCCTTGTTTCCTTTGTTCTACTGTGTAATGATTCTTGATCCAGAGACTTTTGCAACCAATTTTTGGTGATATTTTGAGATGTTTTGAAGAGCTCTAACCTATCAGTAGGTAAGCCAATATTTCTGGTTGATCCGTACTTCGAATTGACGAGTTTTTGAGAAGGTTTCATATGTTGTTTTTCAGCGTTTTCTATGATTTCTGTTGTTTTTAAACATGGGTTTTCTAAAACGATTTTGAAATGATTTTTATAACTAAAATGGCTTTTGAAATAAATATTTTACAATATTTATAAATTATTTTAAAAGCTACTACAACATATATTCTCTATAATAAAGAGAAATTTCAAAGGTTTGTTTTCCAAACGATTTAAAAAAAAAGTTTTAAAACTAGTTTTTCAAAACAAATTATTTCCTATATAAAATACACTATTTTTGCACTCTTCAAACGTATGAGAAAGAGATTAAACGATTTAGTAAAACATGTGGCATGGGACACATGTGTTTACCTTTTCGGTTAAATCCCGACTCGTTCATTTGAAGCTATGGACCTTCGGGTTGTTATTGCCAGTATTTGGACTGTTGGGTCCTATTCTGTACATTGTAGCTTTTCTAGATTTCTTTACGTTGATTTCTAGAATTTAGATTATTTGTGAATGTTTTCACCATGGTTGCCTTTGTTGGTTCATTTATGTAGCTTGAACGCTATCTTGTTGTTTATTACATGGTGATTACATTTTGGAATTTTGAACTCTTAATCGAGTTCCATGAGTCATGAGATTTCCGAGTTTTGAACTCTTAATTGAGTTCCACGAGGTATTAAATTTCTAAGATTTGCAATTTAAACGATTTTGTTTTCTAGTGTGGCATTGACTTACACTTAGTAAACCATTAAGTGAGAACATGTGGTATGGGACTGTAACAACCCAAGATTTTTGCAAATATGTTTAAAATAGATTTTTATTTCAAATTTTATTTTTAAAAGATTTTTAAAGTGTAGTTGTAATTTTCCACTATTAGTTGTATTTTATTTACAATTTTTAATTCTAGTTTCCATAAAATAAACTATTTTCTTTATTTATTTTTCTATTTTTCCTAAGACTATTTATTTATTTTCATTTCTACTTTATTTTGTTTTATCTTTTATTTTTTTAATTGATTTTTATTTGTTTATATTGAATTAAAAAGAATGTGGAAATTCAAAGAGACAAAAGCTTTTAAAACTTGTGACTTTTCATTTGCTTGGCCTTTCATTTTCTATTGTTTAGCCGTGCATTTCTCATTGCTTTTCACGTGAAAAAGTTCTCATTCTCTTCATTTTTTTCGGCCATAGCATTTCTGAAAATAATTGTAAGATTCATGGCTTCTTTTTTCTACTTTTTCTCTTCTTTTTCTTTGTATTTTGCCTTGCTACTCTCTAGCTTTGCTCGGCCATAACCCTCCACTCCTCCACCGACCACCACCATCACCTTCCCCTCATCATCCATGGCAGCAACCACCTCCTACCCCTCTGTCCAGACCTTGCCGTGACCACCTAGGTAGGCTATCACCACAAAACTTGCATAAACTCCAAAAAACTACATAGCCGAGCCAAATATTCCACCACCACCTTCATGTTAGCTTCGACCATCACCCTTAGCCACCACCACCAGCACGTGCATCACATCTGGCCATCACCGTACCCTCTAACCTGACCTGTACATGACCATGGCCGAGCCAAACTTTACCCTAGGCCGAGCCTATGTTGCAACCAAACTACTCTTTTAGCCTTGTCTCTTGACATTCCATGCCTTGTAACCACAAACCCTCACATTCCTATGCTAGTCGTGCCATTTTGAGTCCAAACCCGAGCCTTTACCACCAAATAAACATGTATGGCCGAGCAAACAAGGAGTCATGGTCGAGAAATTGTGATTTAAAAGCTTGGTGATTTTTTTGTAAATTCTATTTCCATTTTGTTTCGTTTAATCTTTGTATTATAATTATATTTATAATATTTGCTTTGTTTTATTGTTGTATACAAGATTAAAATCTTGGCTCTCTCTCCACTTGAACCAAAATTCGTGCTATCATGCTTTCTGGAATTTGTTTGTGTGTTTTGATTTGCTAACTCCGGCTTGAAAAGGTGAGTTATTCATGCTTGACATTCATACTTATAGAATTGTGAAACGACAACAAGTGAATGTGTAGAAACTGTTATATCATGTTATACCTGCCTGTGATATGTATTATATGATGTTAAACCCTGTTATAAACTTGTCATATCATCTGATATGTTATATTATATTATATTGTTTATTTTATTCTGTTTCTCACACTGCAGGTTCCCTGTAGAATAGAATCACTATGGGTTGAAATGATACATACTCGAACGGACTTTATAATAGGAAAAAATCATTATGGGCTAAAATGATAGGCCTGAGCGATTTTTATTTATTTTTTATTTACTTGGGATTGCGAGTTTGAATTGACAGAACCCCGATTTTTCTTTGTAAATTACGGATTGAAATGATATATTATCCGTATCACTTGACCTAGGTTAGAAAATATTATACAGACCCGTGGTTATTTTATATAGTTTTCTGGAAAATTTTAAGTATTTTTAAAAATGTAAAATTTGATATTTTGAGTTAAAATTGGATTTAAAATGATTTAATAAAGTGATAATGATTTTTCTATGTATTATAAATGTTAAATAAATGAATGGAAAAATTGTGATTTGAAACATAACTTAATTTGGAAATTTGTGATTTGATTTTAAAATGGAAGGTTAAGTTAATTAAATAAAAATGGAAATTTAGTTTTATTTATGAAATGGAAATTTAAATTTAAGTGTTGAGTTAATTGAAAAAAAATGCAAAGAATAAGAAAATGGTACACTTGAATTTAATAAGTGAAATTATTGGAAAATTTGATTTTATTATAAAAATTTTCTTTATAAAATCATAAGTTAAAGGGTATTTAAATGAACATTTTTGAAGTGGAAAAATATGATTTTTTTTTAAGTTAAAATGGTTAAAATTGAAGTTTAATTGTTTCTGAAATTTTATTATAAATCTGGAAATTGAATTAGTAGCACTTCAGAAATGCTATCATTTCTGAAATTAACTTAAAATCTAAAGTAAAGGATACTGCAGCACTTTTTAAGTGCCGTGGTTGATGAAAATGAACTAAAGGCTAATTAACTAAAGGCTACTGTAGCACTTGGTAAGTGTTGTGGTTGCAGAAAGAAAATCTAAAATCTGAAACTAAAAAAGGGCTACAATAGCACTTGATAAGTGCTGCAGTTGGCTCAAAAGAGGTTTTCAAATGTAATTGAACTACTGCAGCAGTTTATAAATGCTGTCTTTTCTGAATTAAATCATTTTCAAATGTAACTGAACTACTACAGCAGTTTTTAAATGCTGTCTTTGCTGAAATGAACTGTTTTCAAATATAACTTACCGCATCATTTTCTAAGTGCTGCGAATGCTGAAATTTCAATGTTTTGAAGCATTTAACTAAATAAACAAGCTTCAAAAGTGCTAAATTTTTGGTAATTGAATATTTGATTTGAGAGAATATTTAAAAAAAACTCAACCCAAAGCCCTGATGAAATCGAAGGGATGAGAGGAGCTCCCCCCTAGCCTGGTCCGACCACAGACAAGAGGGTTTTAAGCCAGCCCAGCACAGAGATTTGATGCCCCCCACCCGTTTATAGGTTTTCTGGGGACCCACCTCCACGCCTTGAAATGGGAGTAGGGCAGACGGGAATCGAACCTGCGACCTGCTTACCAGGAAGCGAGTATCTTACCACTGCGCCACTACTTGTGGACATTTGAGAGAATATTGACTTCACTTTTAAATGGTTTAAATGAAGTATTTTGATTTGAAATATAAACTATTTTTGAAATTTATAACCACGGGTGATAATAACGATTGGTTGTTAAAGAGACCGGGATCGGATATGGACATACTCTCTGTCGATACCGAAAACTACTTTAACAACTGTGTACGCGGTGGAGATTCTAGAATGAAGTAGGATGATGGCGACGACCCTAAAGGTATATTTGCGTGGACCCAACTCCCGTGAGTTGGCATAACGTGGCTAAAACAGGAGCGATTCTCGGGCCAATGAGGTAGCACCTCTGATCAGACACACTTCTTCGATGCCATTCTATTACTTTTGTGATTGATTGGGTGCACCCCTTGTTTTTGGGAGTGTGGCTCGAGGTGGGCGGTAGTGGCTGCTATGCGTTTCCACCAGCCCGGATGCGTAATTGGTATATCTACCCTGGCATTGCCTTGTTGTACCGTGTCACCTACCATATTCAGCTTTACTACGAGTTTGGATTTGTGCCGTAGCCTATGGAGTATTGAGGGTAGCCCCCGATCTGGGAGTATGCTAATACTGGATAGACTAATGGGACTATTACGTGTTAAGGTCTATATGGGTAACCCCTTGAAGCTATTAAAAAGTAAGATTATTTTATCATTAGACATTATTATAATAGCAAATATTACTACATAGTAGATAGTTTAACGGATCCTTAAAGAATGGGCGATCCCAAGCATTTTTTAAGTTACTTATACCTTTTATTACAGTTCACTTGAGTTGGTTTACATTATATAAGTATGTATGTCCTGACTCGAGTGTTTGTGTTTTATTTATGCTCGGGTCAGCCTGAGTATCAGCTTTGGATTTCACCTTCTGGAGCTAGGACTACTGGAGATCATCTTTTATTTAGTTGCTATCTATTTCCATTCAGTATTTCAATGTTAGCTTTGTATTAGAGACATATATATTTGGATTTCTACTATGCTTATGTATTCAGACTTCTGTTGTATATGTTTTTCAGACTATGTATTTTGAATCTGTTTTGAGACTTTGTATTGTAGTGGCTTCATGAACCACTATTTATTTATTTTCCGCCACGAGTTATTCTAATATTATGTGTCTGTGATTCTGTGATTGGTTTTATTTGCTCCAAATTTATTACAATCTATTGTTTTGTATTATTCAAGTCTAACATGTGTGGTTTTATTGTCGATTTGAATGGTCCAAAATAGTGGGTCGTTACATTTGGTATCGGAGCGTTGGTTTTTAGGCAAACCTTAGCCTAAGGAGCAAAAACTCATTAGAGATAGGGTAGAAATACCCTAGAATGAGTGAAATCAACCTCAGAATCATTTCTTTGTGAGAGAACGTATTTTCAAAGTATAAAATGATTTTAAAATGATTTTTCAAAGGATTTTTCAAAGATTATTTTGATATAAAAATTTTCTTGTTTTAAAAAAAGCAATTTTCTAAACTTTCTTCCTTTCGTATCTACCTTGGTAGTATTTTCTTTAATTAGGATATTCATCCAAGTGAATTTATCTTATCTTATCTTATCTTATCTTTGTCTTCTCGTTACCTTGCTCCTTCATCTCAATCTTCCTCTGCTAACTCTAAGAAGAGAAATCCAAATTTCCATCAGCAGAAGAAGAATTGGCTCAAGAATCCGGGTCTAGGATCTTCATCTTCTCCTTCTCAAAGGCACCCTATCGACCTATCTACCATTAGCGGTTTTAAGTGTGATCAGAAGGGACACTATGCAAATAGTTGCCCTACTTCAGTTGGTGCTGCTACTCCTCCACCTCAGAATACCAGGAACAACCTCTGTCATGTCTGTCTGCAGCCTGGTCATTTCAAGAATGATTGTCCTTTGTATCAGAAGGGCAAGTCATCTAGTATTTTTGATGTTACCTCTGCTTCTTCTCCTGCTCCACCTGCTCCTTCTCCTAGTGATGACCAAGGTACTCTTCAGGGCACCTTTTATTTATTTAATCACCCTGTTCGTGTTTTATTTGACACTGGAGCTTCGCATTGTTTTATTTCTGTGGATCCTTGTGATAAGTTCGAGCATCTTCTTTCACCTATGTTTGCTGTTGAATCTTTGTGTCTTAAAAATCCTGTTGGTGGTCCCATGAACCTTAGTAGGATTTGTAAGCAAGTGAGACACTTCTATTCTGGCCATAAATTCTCTGGTGATTTCTATGTTCTTGGTTTCAATGCTTTTGATTTGTTGCTTGGAGGTTATTGGCTTAAGAGGCATGATGCTCATATCTCTTGTAAATCCTGAATTGTTTCTCTTGAGGATGATCGAGGAAATACTTTGGTTATTCAGTGTCGTATGCCTCATGATTATGTTGGCAGCTTTATTTATTCTTTGGGTTCTTCTCCTGTTGATCTTCAGTCGACTCGTGTGGTCAAACTTTATCCCGATGTATTTGGTGAAGTCACTGCTTTACCTCCTAAGCGGGAAATTGATTTCCGTATTGATCTTATTCCTGGAGCTCGACCTGTAGTTCTTCCTCCTAGAAGGATGGCACCCCGCGAGAAGGTTGAGTTGGGAAAACAAATTGAGGACTTGTTCTCCAAGGGTCTGATCAGACCAAGCCACTCCGAATGGGGAGCAGCGGTGGTTTTCGTCACCAAGTCTGATGGTTCTCTCCGGATGTGTGTTGATTATAGGGAGCTGAACAAGATCACTATGAAAAACAGATATCCTATGCCTCGCATCAATGATATGTTTGATCAGCTTTATGGTGCTACTGTTTTCTCTCAGGTTGATCTTGCCACAGGTTTCCACCAGCTCAGAGTTACTGAGGAAAGTATTCCTAAAACTGCTTTCCGTACTGAGAATGGGTTTTTTGAATGGTTAGTCATGCCTTTCAGTTTGACTAATGCTCCTGCTTTCTTTGTTGATTTGATGAATCGTGTTTTTCGTGATGTGCATAATAAATTTGTTCTTGTCTTTGTTGATGAAATTCTCATTTTCTCTAAGTTTGAGGAAGAACATGAGTCACATTTGAAATCTATTCTGGAGACTCTTAGAAATCATCAGTTGAAGGCTAAATTTTCTAAATGCCATTTCTGGAAGGATGAAGTGCGATTCCTTGGGCATATTGTTTCTGGTAATGGAGTTTCTGTTGATCCAGTCAAGATCGCTGCGATCAATATAAGTCTTTATTTCCTTCTCTTTCCTTGTTTCATTCAATTTATTCTATCTTTCCAGTTGTCCTTATTTATCCCTATTCTGTGCAGGATTGGGAAACTCCTAGGAATCCAATAGATATTCGTAGTTTTCTGGGCCTTGCCGGTTATTATCGGAGATTCATTGAGAATTTTGCTCAGATTGCTGCACCTCTCACCGCTTTGACTCTAAAGAATGCTAAGTTTATTTGGAGTGATGAGTGTAAAGTTGCATTTAGTGAGTTAAAGCACAAGCTTACTTCTGCACCAGTTCTTACCGTTCCAAATGGAAATGAGGGATTAACGGTATACACTGATGCTTGTCGTGAAGGTTTAGGAGCTGTTCTGATGCAGGATGGGAAGGTCATTGCTTATGCCAGTCGTCAGTTGAAGACCCATGAAGCCAATTACGCTGCTTATGATTTAGAGTTTCGTGCTGTTGTTTTTTCTTTGAAGCTTTGGAGGCATCATCTTTTGGGTACTAAGTTTGAGCTCTTCACTGATCATCAGTCTTTGAAGTATATTTTCATTCAGAAGGATTTGAATCAGAGGCAAGTTAGGTGGTTAGAGTTCCTTGCTTCTTATGACCTCAACATCAACTATACCCCTGGGAAAGCTAATGTTGTAGCAGATGTTTTGAGTCGGAAGAAGGCTATGTTGTGTCAGCTGGTTGTTTCTTCTCCTCTTTTGGATCGTATCATGGCTAAGTAGGATGAGGATGAGATGCTTAGGCGTATAAAGGGAAGTGTTTGTTGCAGAGTTGGTAGTAGTAGTCTTGATGGCAGTGGAGCTCATATCGATGTTAGAGGTATTTTGAGGATTAATAATCGGATTTGTGTCCCGAATGTTGATGGATTGAGGCAGGAGTTACTTTGGGAGAATCATCGGTCCAGACTTTCTATTCATGCGGGTGTGGCCAAGATGTATCAGGATATGAAGAAGTTGTATTGGTGGAAGGGTATGAAGAGGGATATCTCCATTTTTGTTAGTAGGTGTGCGACTTGTCATCAAGTCAAGGCAGATCATCAGAAGACTCCTGGTTTATTCCAGCCCCTTAAGGTTCCCAATTGGAAATGGGAACAATTTCTATGGATTTTATTGATGGATTACCGAGGACTAGGAGGGGTAATGAGATTATTTGGGTTATTGTGGGTAGATTGACCAAATCAACTCATTTCATTCCGGTCAAGTCTACCCGTTCTGCTTCTAGCTTCTCTGAGATCTACATGAAGGAGATTGTTCGTCTCCATGGTGTTTCTCTCAGTATTGTTTGTGATCATGATCCTATCTTTACAAGTCAGTTTTGGAAAGCTTTCCATGTATCTTTGGTACTCACTTGAATCTGAGCACTGCCTACCATCCACAGACCGACGGTCAAACGAAAAGAGTGAATCAGATTCTCGAAGATCTTCTTCGTGCTTGTGTGCTTGATTATGGAGGATCTTGGGAAGATCATCTCCATCTTGTCGAATTCACCTACAATAATAGTTATCACGTATAATCTCAATCTTCTTTTTTAATCTTATCTTAATCTTTTATCTATCTCATTTCTATCTTCGAATTCAGGCTAGCATTAAAATGTCACCGTTTGCTGCTCTTTACGGACGACCTTGTAGATCTCCATCTTGCTGGATTGAATCCGGTAATCATTTGGTTCTTGGTCCTGATGTGATCTTAGAGGCTTCTAAGAGAGTTGAGGGGATTAGGAGAAAGATGAGGATTGCTCAGGATAGGCAGTAGAAGTTTGCTGATCATCGTAGGCGGAGTTTGGAGTTTGCTGTTGGTGATTTGGTTTTCCTTAAGGTCTCTCCCTTAAGGAATGTTATTCGATTTGGTCGTAGAGGGAAGCTTGCTCATAGGTTCATTGGTCCTTTTCGCATCTTGGAGAAGATTGGTTCTTTAGCTTATCGCCTGGATTTGCCTGAGAAGTTCTCTGGAGTGCATAATGTATTCCACGTTTCGCATCTTCATCGCTATCTGCATGACCCATCTCTTATTGTTCAGCCTTCTGCTCTTTATAGTTTGGATATAGAGCCTAATATGACTGTCGAAAGGAAGCCACTTCGTATTGTCGCCAGAGGTACGAAGTAGCTAAGAAGGAAATCTGTTAGTCTGGTCAAAGTACAGTGGAGTAATGATGATCGAGATTGTACCTGGGAGACGGAGGAGAGCATTCGTGCTTCGAATCCGGAATTGTTCGTTTCAGGTACTATTTGTTTTCTATCTTGCTTTTCCTTATTTTCCTTGTTTCGTTCTTTTCGAGGACGAAAAGATTTGAGTGGGGGAGAGTGTAACAACCCAAGATTATGCAAATATTTAAAATTTAGATTCTATTTCAAATTTTTATTTTTAAAACATTTTAAAAGTGTTGTTGTATTTTCCAATATTAGTTGTATGTTGTTTACAATTTTTAATTCTAGTTTCAATATAATAAACTATTTTCTTTATTTATTTTCTATTTTCCTAAGACTATTTATTTATTTTCATTTCTACTTTATTTTGTTTTAAATTTTATTTTTTTTAATTCATTTTTATTTGTTTATATTGAATTAAAATGATTTGGAAATTCAAAGAGACAAAAGCTTTTAAAACTTGTGGCTTTTCAATTGCGAGTCTTTTCATTTGCTTGGCCTTTCATTTTCTTATTGTAGTCGTGCATTTCCTTTTGTTTATCACGTGATAAAAACTTCTCATTACTTTCATTTCTCAGGCATTCCATTTCTGAATAAAAAAATTGTAAGTTAATGGCTTCCATTTTCTTATTTTTCTTCTTCATTTTTCTTTGTATTTTGCCTTGCTCCTCTCTAGCTTTGCTCGGCCATAACCCTCCACTCCTCTACCGACCACCACCATCACCTTATCCTCATCATCCATGGCAGCAACCACCTCCTCTTCCTCTGTCGAGACCAGGCCGTGACCACCTAAGTGAAGCCATCACCACAAACTTTGCAAAAATCCTTGAAATATGCATAGCCGAGCCTTTATTCCACCATACCCTTCATGTTAGCATCGGCCATCACCCCTAGCTCCACCACCAGCACATGACATCACCACTGGACATCACATCAGCCTCTGACCTGACCTGTAGTGGCATGGCCGAGCCCAAACTTGACCATAGGCCGAGCCTATGTTGAACCAAACCCCTCTTTCTTGCTTTGACCTTTAGCATTCCATGCCTTGTAACTCACAACTCTTCATCTCCCTATTGTTACCATGCATTTGTGATGCAAACCCGAGCCCTTACCACCAATAAACCCTTCATGGCCGAGCAAACAAGGAGTCATGGTCAAGCACTTGTGATTTAAAAGCTTGGTTAAGTCATTTGTCTATTCAAATTTCCAATTTTTGTTTCAAGTTATATTATTGAAGATATATTTATATTTCTTTGTTTATTTGTTGTATACAAGATTAATATCTTGGCTCTCTCTCTCCACTTGAATCAAAGTCGTGCTATATCGTGCTTTCTAGATTTATCTATGTGTTTTGATTTGCGAACTCCAGCTTAAAAAGGTGAGTTATTCACGCTTGACATTCATACTTATAGAATTTGTGAAGTGACAATAAGTGAATGTGTAGAAACTGTTATACCATGTTATACCTGCTTGTGATATGTATTATATGATGTTAAACTTTGTTATAAACTTTTCACATCATCTGCTATGTTTTATTTTGTTATATTGTTTATTTATTTCTGTTTCTCAAACTACAAGTTCCCTGTAGAATAGAATCACTATGGGTTGAAATGATACATACCCGAACGGACTTTAGAATAGGGAAAAATCATTATGGGCTGAAATGATAGGCCTGAGCAATTTTTATTTATTTTATTTACTTGGGATTGTGGGTTTGAAATGATAGAACCCGGATTTTCTTTGTAAATTACGGATTGAAATGATATATTATCCGTATCACTTGACCTAGGTTAGAAAATATTATACAAACCCATGGTTATTATATATATTTTTCTGGAAAATTATAAGTATTTTAAAATGTAAAATTATGATAATTTGATTTAAATTGAATTTAAAATGATTTAAAAAAAGGGTTAGTGATTTTTCTATAAGTTAAAAAATGTTAAATAAATAAATGATTAAATTGTAATTTGAAATATAATTTAATTTGGAAATTTGTGATTTGGTTTAAAATGAAAGTTCAAGTAAAGAAAAAAAATGGAAATTAAGTTTTATTTTTGAAATGGAAATAAAATTTAAGTGTTAAGTAAATTGATAAAAATGCAAAGAATAAGAAAATTGTACACTTGGATTTAATAAATAATTTATTGAAAAATTTGGATTTAATTACGAAAATTTTACTTTATAAAAATCATAAGTTAAAGGATTTTCAAATGAATATTTTGAGTGGAAAAATATGATTTTTATAAATTAAAATGGTTAAAATCGAAGTTTATTTGTTTCTGAAATTTTATTATAAAATCTGGAAATTGAATCAGTAGCACTTCAGAAATGCTATCATTTCTGAAATTAACTTAAAAGCTAAAGTAAAGGATACTGCAGCTCTTTGAAAGTGATGTGGTTGATGCAAATGAATTAAAGGCTACTTCAGCACTTGGTAAGTGCTGTGGTTGCAGAAAGAAAATCTAAAATCTGAAACAAATAAAAGGGCTACGGTAGCACTTGATAAGTGCTATAGTTGGCTGAAATGAGGTTTTCAAATGTAACTGAACTACTACAGCAGTTTTTAATTGCCGTCTTTGCCGAAATGAATTGTTTCAAATATAACTTACCGCAGCATTTTTCTAAATGATGCGAAACCTGAAATTTTAATGTTTTAAAGTATTTAAGTGGATAAATGAGCTCAGAAAAGGCTAATTTTTTTAGAATTGAATATTTGATTTAAAGGTTCAATGACTTCACTTTTAAATGGTTTAAATAAAGTATTTTGATTTGAAATAAACTATTTTTGAAATTTATAACCACGAGTTATAATAACGATTGGTTGTTAAAGAGAATGAGATCGGATATGGACATACTCTCTGTCGATACCGAAAACCACTTTAACAACTGTGTACGTGGTGGAGATTCCATAATGTAGTAGGATGGTGGCGACGATCCTAAAGGTATATTTACGTGGACCCAACTCCCGTGAGTTGGCATAAGGTGGCTAAAACAAGAGTGATTGACGGGCCAATGAGGTAGCACCTCTGATCGGACACACTTCTTCGATACCATTCTATTACTTTTGTGATTTATTAGGTGCACCCCTTGATTTTGAGAGTTTGGCTCGAGGAGGGCGGTAGTGGCTGCTATGCATTTCCACCAGCCCGGATGTGTAATTGGTATATCTACCCTGGCATTGCTTAGTTGTGCCGTGTCACCTACCATATCGAGCTTTACTACGAGTTTGGATTTGTGTTGTAGCCTGTGGAGTATTGAGGGTAGCCCCCGATCTGGGAGTATGCTAATACTGGATAGACTACTAGGACTATTACGTGTTAAGGGCTATATGGGTAACCCCTTGACGCTATTAAAAAGTAAGTTTATTTTATTATTAGACATTATTATAATAGCGAATATTACTACATAGTAGATAATTTAACGGATCCTTAAAGAATAGGTGATCCCAAGCATTCTTTAAGTTACTTGTACCTTTTATTACAGTTCACTTGAGTTGGTTTACATTGTATAAGTATGTTGTCCTGACTCGAGTGTTTGTGTTTTGCTTTACGCTCGGGTCAGCCTGAGTATCAACTTTGGATTTCACCTTCTGGAGCTAGGACTGTTAGATATCATCTTTTATTTAGTTGCTATCTATTTCCATTCATTATTTCTATGTCAGCTTTGTATTAGAGACATATGTATTTGGATTTCCACTATACTTATGTATTCAGACTTCTGTTGTATCTGTTTTTCAAACTATGTATTTTGAATCTGTTTTGAGACTGTGTATTGTAGTGGCTTCATGAACTACTATTTATTTTATTTTCCGCTGCGAGTTATTCTGATATTCTGTGTCTGTGATTGGTTTTATTTGCTCCAAATTTATTACAATATATTGTTTTGTACTATTTAAGTCCGACATGTGTGGTTTTATTATCGATTTGAATGGTCCAAAATAGTGGGTCGTTACAGTTTGTTATAATTATTTGCGTACAAGATTTGGATCTTGACTCTTCATCCGTTCAAAAATCTAGTTCGTGCTTTGTCGTGCTTTTCGGAGTTTGGTTGTGTGTCTCCAACCTATCAATCTTAGCTTTAAAAGGTGAGTTTATCACTCTCGACATTCGTACTTATGTAATTGTGAAACAATGACATGTGAATTGTAGAAATTAATATGCTATGTTCATATATGCCTGTGAAATGATTATATGATGTTATATACTGCTCATATATTGGTTACATCACCTGATATGATATTATATTCTATATTGTTTATTTAATTTTCTATTTCTCACACTGCAAGTTCCCTTTCACTATGGGTTGAAATGATACATACCCGAATTGATAGGCTCAAGCGATTTTCAATTGTATTTGACTTGGGATTACGGGTTTGGAATGATAGAACCCGGATTTTTCTTTTTAAATTACGGATTGAAATGATACATATCCGTATCACTTGACCTAGGCTAGAAAATATTATACAGACCCGTGGTTTATTTTAATAATAGTTTTTTGAAATTTTTAAGTATTTTGAAATATTAAATATATGTGATTTTGAACTTAAGTTTGATATAATAGTTTTCAGAAATTTTTAAGTATTTTGAAATATTAAATGTATGTGATTTTGAACTTAAGTTTGATATCATAGTTTTCTGAAAAAATTAAGTATTTGGAATTGAAATTATTTGAGATTTTAACTTAAAATTGGATTTAAATGATTTAAACAAATGTTATATTGATTTTCTTTAAGTTAAAGTGTACAAGCAAATTTATGATTGAAAATGTAAATTTTGATTTGACTTAATAATTGAAAATTTAGTGTTAAATGGAATTTTAAGCTTAACTTAGTGATAAGAATATTTTATTTATGAAATGGGTATTTTAAATAAAGCATTAAGTTATTTGTTAAAATAAAAGTTAAGTAAATTAATGTATTTTTGACTAAATAAATGAATTATGATTTAAATTGGATATTTGTTAAATAAATGTTATTTTATTAAAAATTATAAGTTAAGTAATATCCAAATAAATAATTTTGAAAAGTGAAATAAGTTTGAGAAGTTTAAAATGGGAAAAGTTGAAGATATATTGTTTTTAAATTGTTATAGTAAAAACTTATAATAGTATTTGTAGCATTTCTGAAATGCTATGGGTTTCAAGTAACATTCTATAAGTGCTACTGTTGTTGGAAATGAACTGTTTTGGAAATACTAATATATCTACTGCAGCAGTTTATAAGTGCTGTTGTTTCTGAAATTAAACTAAGTTCTGAAATACTAAAATACTTATTGTAGCACTTTGTAACTGCTGCTGTTTCTAAAGTTGAACTGTTTTGTAATACTAATATATCTACTGCAGCAGTTTATAAGTGCTGCTGTTTCTGAAATTGACAATGTTTTGAAATACTACTATATCTACTGTAACACTTTATAAGTGCCGCTGTTTCTGGAAAATACAATGTTTTGAAATTGTTGTAATTAAATGAATGAACTTAGAAATGTTAAAAATTATGGAAATTGAATATTTGATTTGAAAGGATAATGACTTCATAATTAAATGATTCAAATGAATATATATATATATATATTGAAATAGAAATGATACCGTATTTGTTTTCGATTTGGTTTTGAAGTAAAAATAATATCGTTTTGTTTTGGTTTGAAATAGTGGTTTTTGAAGTAAAAATGATATCGTTTTGATTTGGGTTTTTGAAATGGGTGTTTTTGAAATGGAAATGATATTTTTATTTTTGAATATAAACCATTTTGAAATTTATAACCACGAGTTATAATAACAATTGGTTATTAAAGAGACCGAGATCGGATATGGACATACTCTTTGACGATACCGAAAACCACTTTAACAACTGTGTACGCGGTGGAGATTCCAGAATGAAGTAGGATGGTGGCGACGATCCTATTGAGGTATTTACGTGGACCCGACGACTCCCATGAGTTGGCATAAGGTGGATAAAACAGGAGCGATTGACGGGCCAATAGGTAGCTCCTCTGATCGGACACATTCCATCGTATACCATTCTATTACTTTGTGATTTATTTGATGGCCATCCTCTATTTTTGATTTGGGAGTGTGTTCCGAGGTGGGCGGTAGTGGCTGTTATGCGTTACCACAAGCCCGGATGCATAATTGATATATCAACCTTGACATTGCCTCGTTGTGCCGTGTCACCTACCCTAGCGAGCTTTACTATGAGTTTGTTTTGTACCATACCTATGGAGTGCCCTCTGACGACGCCCAGTACGGGGGAGATTACGGTACTGTATAGACTATGTGAATATTTCAAATGTGTTAAGGGGGATATGGGTAACGCCTTAACACTATTTTGATAGTTTACTTTACTTTAGACATTATTAATAATAGCGTATCTTACTACATAGTAGATAGTTTAACGGATCCTTAGAGGATGGGCGATCCCAAGCATCCTTTAAGTTACTTGAGCATTTCTATTACAGTTCACTTGAGTTGGTTTACATTGTATAAGTATGTATGTCCTGACTCGAGTGTTTTGTGTTTTGATTTACGCTCGGGTCAGACTGAGCTGTACCAGTATTCGAGACTCACCTTTGGAGTTGGAGCTTCGCTTGGATCCATCTATTTATTCTACTTTCAGTCATTCAGTTGATTCTAGTGATGTATTCAGATCTTGTATTTGACTATTGTATTGAGACATCTATGTATTCGGGATTTCTGCTGTATCTTGTTGAACTTTGTTATATTATATATAGTAGCTTCATGAACTACTATTCTTCTGTTTCCGTTGCATTATTGTTATATTACTCTGTGTCTGTGATTCTGTGATTATTTATTTACTGTATATATTGAGTTTTGCTAAATTTTAAATTAACAATCTGATATTTTGAGCAATTCAAATCCGACATGTATGGATGCGAATGGTTGAAAATTTCAGGTCGTTATAGTTTGGGCCGTGATTGTTTGAGTTGGGCTTGGGTTTGTTTTAAAAGAAATTAAACTAAATTTTGTATATTAAAAAAATCAAATTAATTTACTTGTTAACCTTTAATTTTTTTAAACAATATTTCCTCTTCATTTTAAAACCAATCGACGAGTAAGGTTTTGTGTCGAGTTCCTATTGAAGAATATTTTCAACTGAAATAATACTGTCGAGATTTCTGCAATGAAAAATTTAATGATATATAATAATTGAAGTGAAAAAATAGGTATTTTCGTATGAAATTAATTATATGTTAATCAATTAATTATTTAATGAACCCTTTAATTTTAAAACCTATTTAGAATAAATTATTTTATTAAATTCCTTTAATCGACAAATAATTTGGGTTTAAAATATAATTTATCTTAGTTAATTGAAAACAGTTCAGTTCTGAATTGTAAATTGATTTTAAATGGTTGATTGAGATAATGATCTACGCTTTGACTTTTATTCAGATAATGTTTAATTATCTTTGCATGTGCCTTTAAGTAGCCCGATAATATGATTGAGTTAAATTAAATTGAATATGGATAAATGGACATTTGTTTAGCAGAAATAAATCACTGTTCCGCTAATTTTGTTAATTGGACCCCTATTGGTAGGATAAATCACTGTTCTGCCATTATTACTGAAATATGTGCTTTTGGACATTGACTAGCAGAAATAAAACCGTGTTCTGCTATTATATTTGTATGGACATCTATTTATTATTCTAATATTTATATTGGGCAATATGATGTTGAATTGATTGTTAAAAATAGATTGATGTGAATATCTGTATCGGTTAGTCTTGATTGTTATGGAACGAATGGTAACTTGATTAAGTACCTTTGAAAATAAGAAGCCACTTTTCTGATTTGGAAGTGTCTTTTGACCAAGAATTGTTTTAAGAATGATTATTATTTATAAATGATATTTAAAGTTAATTAATAATTATTTTGATAATGATTTAAAGTTAATTACTTTATTTTCTTTAAAAATTATTTAAAAGTATTTAATTATTGTTCTTAAAGTTATTTAATTATTTAAAATGATTAGATTATATTTTAATTATTTTTTTACTGTTATTTTGTAGTAATTGGATTATAAGTTAATTTTTATTTAAGAGTTAATCGGTATTAAGATATTATTATTATTTGAAGATAATTTGTTCAAATATAAATATTGCTTCAAAAATAATATATTATATAGTAAACCTTTTTGTGAAGAGTATTTTCCTAAATTAAAAACTTTGGAAAAATTTATATAGAAACTTTATAAGTATTATTTTAAGATAATTATTAAATAAAGTTTTCGAAAAGTAATGGTATACTTTTATGGTGTAATCGGGAGGCAGAGATTGCCTATAGTTAAGTTTGGATTTCTCTAGGATAGAGACGTAATCATCGAGCTACGTATCCATGGTTGAGTTTCAAATATTTTGAAATGAATGGTTTGTGAATATACTTATCCGGTGACATAAGCATATACTGTTTTGATTATTTAATTTAAATTTATTGAAATTTTAAATTAAATAAGGCTTAATGTTTTCAGTCGGAAATGAAACCTTTGATTGGATGATTGGATGATTAATAGTTAAATAACCGACTATCAAATCTCGAACCAAAAATATAACTTTGGGAATGTCTAGAAGAAAAATGGGATTTATGTGGTACAGTTACCGTTCAAGGTGATATACTGTATGTATAAACTCGTTTCGTTCTTCTAGGATGACGATAAGGAAATCCATCCACTAACGGTAGGAGGTGATCTCCGGTCTTATTTTTATCTGTTTATTTCCTAAAAAATGGTGTTGAGTTTACCGAAAATATCGAATGTTGTTTCGAAGAGATCGGGATCAGATAAGTTATCCGAAAAACACTTTGATCCAACGAATACGTTTACGAAGTGAAAATAAAAGCATGGAGTCAAAGATGGAGCAGTGAAGTGCAAGGGCTAATCGCTACTAATCCCGAGGATTTTTTCCAAAATGGTTGTAGTAGGAATAGTGCCTTCGGTTCCATTCGGACCCAGAATGGACTTGTTTGGATGAATGCTATCAGTACATTGTCATTGTGTAACATCCCGCCTTTTTGTACGCTTTAAGCAGACACACATGCCGACTCAAACCATATAGAAGGGCGGATTGTTATTGGGGTGAATAAGAAAATAGAAAGAAATAAAACAAAACAGAATCTCGCAGCGGAATGACAAAATATAATAATCAAATAACAGTTCATGAAGCTGTTTACAAAACATTTAATTTTACTTATACAATAAAGAATCAAAGTTATACATATCAGAGATAAACAAATAATGCAGCAGAACAGTATGAATGTGGTGGAATAAATATAGTAAATAATAGTAGTATAAATCTTCGTCTTCGTCCTCCAGAAATAAGGTCTTCAAATCCTAAAATGCTCAGGCTAACCCAAGCGAATTGAAAAGACAAAACACTCGATTCAGAACTAAAAGATCTTATGTGAGTTAAATCAACGGTAAATAAATATGAGTGTAAACAGCGTCGGAGATGTTTACGGGGTTTGACATCTCCTATCCAGTGTCTAACGTGAGTGCAGTAACTTAAGAGATGTTTGGGATTCACATCTCCTAAGGATCTGTTAAACTATCTACTATGTATTACAATACGCTATTATAATATGTCTATAGTAATATAAACTATTAAAATAGCGTTAAGGCATTACATTTTCCCTCTTAACACATTTTTATTTCCCACAGTCTATACAGTACCGTAATCCCACCCGTAAATTAGGTGACGTCAGAGGGCACTCCATAGGTATGGTACAAACCAAACTCGTAGAAGGAGCGCTAGGGTAGGTGACATGGCACAACTAGGCAATGCCAGGGTAGATATACCAATTACGCATCCGGACTGGTGGTAACGCATAACAGCCACTACCGCCCACCTCGAAACACACTCCCGAGTAATAATTGAAGGGTAGCTACCAAATAAATCGCAAAGTCAGAATATAGTATCGATGGAATGTGTCCGATCAGAGGAGCTACCTCATTGGCCCGAGAATCACTCATGTTTTAGCCACCTTAATCCAACTCATGGGAGTCGGGTCCACGTATATACCTCATATAGGATCGTCGCCACCATCCTACTTCATTCTAGAATCTCTACCGCGTACACAATTGTCAAAGTGGTTTTCGGTATTAGCAGAGAGTATGACAATATCTGATCCCGGTCTCTTTAACAACCAATCGCTTATTACACACCAAATGGTTCTTTTACATTTCCAAAATCATTTCATAATTGATATCAAAATATCATATTTGATTCAAACCATATCACTTTTGAAATCATTACTTACTTTCGAAATCATATTCACTTTTGAAATCATATCACATTTGAAATCATAATTCGATAATTATATTTCCTTTCAAAGTCAAATTCACAATTTATACCAAATTATCGTATTCTCAAAACTACACCACTTTTAAATCATATCATTTCAAAATCATAATTTCTTCCAAAAATCATATTCCCAAAACAGGTAAAGTCCTTACTTCAAAATCATCATTTCAATTTATTATAACATTCAAAATTCCAACTTAGAATATAACATCATTTGGCCTTATTTTCTTTTTAAAAACAATGAATTGAATTTAAACACTTTCACTTTACTTGGTTTGGAAATTTAGAAATTGTTTAAATAATTATAAATAGTTAAAATACCCCAAAATAGTTTTAATTCTATGTAAAGTACCTTTAAATTGATTTAAGATAGTTAAATAGATTTAATTTAGATAAATGTAATTAAAATAGATTAAATAGCTTTAAAATAGATTAATTAGATTTAAAATAAATTAAAATGGTTTAATTAGTTTAAAATAAATTAAAATGGTTTAATTAGTTTAAAATAAATTATATTGGTTTAAAATAGATCAAAATAATTTATATAGTTAATATTAGTTAAATAGTTTAATAAATTTGAAAGCCTTAATGATTATAAATATATTTTTAAACAGTTTATATTAAAATATGAGTTTGGAATTTATATCAGTTTTAAACTACTCATTTCATTTCAACATATTTGGACCATTTCAAATTTCCAAATCGACAAACCAAATTTCAATAAACTATCAAATTTCATATCGTTTAAATCCATGTTCAAAATATCAATACGAGTTACTCCAACTTCAACATATTTCAAAGTTATTTTCAAACAAATTCAATAACTCAATTTCGATATAATTTCATTTACGAAAAAGTTTAATTTTTAAACTTCCCATTTAATTCTTAAAGAAATTCCTTCTTAAGCCAATTCGCATTTCAACACAAACTTGATTTTTCAATAATACTTCAATTTACATAAATCAAATTTTATTTCAAAACATCAACTGATTAAATTCAAAAATTTAAGGATTTTAAAATCATTTAATTTAACCACTCCGGTGTCCGTCTATAATTCTCTATCCTAGGGTCAAGTGATACGGATATTTATCATTTCAATCCACAATTTAAACATTTTATGGTTGTATATCATTTCAAACCGCAATCCCGAAATAAATAAAATTCCATAACAAACTTACAGTTTATAACGGTATAAAATACAACATCCATTCAACCAACATCAATAATCAACATCCATCACAATCATCATCCAAATCAATCAATAAATATCAATATAGAACTGATAATCAATAACGGGTATTAAAATGGCAATTTATATTCAATAATAAATTAAATGATAATTTAATTCAAATAAATTCAAATTAACTGAGATGATGATTAAAATATACCAAACAGTCATAAATAAATTCCTAATCACATCATAAATTAAATTTAACAAACATAAGAAATTTAGAAGTTGTAAGTGGGTTAAAACACTCACCTTTGAATTTAAGTCGAATTTAATTCAAAATAAGCCCAAAATTTAAACGGTCTCAAAATTCGTCCAAACAAGTGTCAAAATGTCCGGAATTTCGATATGATCCTAGCGGATCAAACCGCAAGTGAATCGGACCTCGTATGTAAAAGTTACGATAGTTAGAACAATTGAAATTCAAATTAAATAAAAATAAAAAATAAAAAAAACTAACAGATGCAGCCACGTCACCCTGCCTGAGTTCACGTAAAACCCTAAAATCGCGTATACAAGACCACAGCCGCCGCACTCGTGCAAAATCGCCACAACCTAGGCTCATCGCTGTCACCATCGGACACCACCGCCACCATCACCATGCTCCGCCGCACCTAAGCCCCACGCGTGGCGCCTCGCGACGCTCCCAAACTCCACCGTCGCTGCCGCCGTTTATCTTCAGTTTTCGGCGAACTCCAACCCTCTGACGATGAACCAAGGCCAGATCTAGGGCCTGCTCCACGGCCTCTACGAGTCAGAACTTCCCGATCGTCCCTAATGGAAGATCCATCGTTGGATCGAAATTAGGCCTATGAACGGCCGAGGCTCATCTTGAATTTCAGGAGAAACGTTGTGTCGAATCGGAAAACGAATAGAACCAAAAGATTACGCTCTTCGAGAGCTTCAAATCGATATATGATTCGATATATATTGAGGAGTTTGAATTTTTAGATTTGAATTTGATTTGAAATTGCAATTGGAAATTAGGGTTTGTCTGCCATTGAGAAGGGGGAGAAAACTGAAACGTACGTACAAAAAAATGAAAATGAGGAGCTAGGGTTTATAACAGGATATTTATAGACAAAATCTGAAATTAGAATGGACCAGATTGATTTGGATTGAAAGTTGAACGATAAATGACCCGAAAAACCCGTTTCGACTCCGGAACGAAAATGGGTCATCCCATATATCAAAATAGATGGATTCAAAAAATTTAAATCAATGGAACATGTTTCAAATCCAAATTCAATCGTATGAAGAAGTTATGATAAAATCAGCATATTTCAAATTGATTTCAATTGATTTCAATTAAATTGATTTCAAGACGTTACGAGCCCGTACGATCAAACGACAAATCCGATCGTTACGAAACTTGAAATCCTACAATAATTCACCGTTACGGATCCCATGAAACTAGTTTCATTGAAATTCGATTCAGTGGCCAAAATGGCTATTTTCACATTAATTAAATTAATTAATAATTAAATTAATTAAACCACATTTTCAGTTTAAATTTTAATAATTTACAACTTCTATCATTTTTGATTTCTTAATCACTTACAATAATTTAAACAAATTTAGATGTCAATTTAAAGTTGATTAATCCATCAATTTCAGTGTTAAATTTCAATTTCATTAAATTCAGAAATTATAAATTAAATTTTCAATAATTCCATTTAATTGACCTTTCATCCTATTATTCAATCCATTATTATCAAATGGATGAAATTAACATTGGTTCATGATCTATTACATTAATTGTGACGACCGCCCATGACCCCTGCACCGAATCTAGAGAAAGTGCGCTGTAAGGTGTGCCAGGCGACCATGGACGATTGTCAGGGTAAATTAAAAACAACAGAATCTATCGTCTTACTCACAGCGCATGGACAAAATACAATAGAACATATGTATAGTGAAGCTTTACAGAATAAAATGCCATCATATAAAACTTCATAATAGTTGAATACAAGCATCCAAATAGTCAATACATCTAGCCTCACTACACAATACTCAGAGAATATACAAACAACGGAACACCCAGTACATAGAGTAAGAAGATAATATGCAACCCTCTAGCTCGTCTTCGATATCAGCATCGTGAGAAGCAAGAACAACACCTGTCACCTGCTACCTAGTCTGCCCGTCCCAAAAATGGACGAACAGTCCAAGGCAATAAGAATTAAAACATAAAGCCTTGAGTCAGACAACAGTCTTAGTGAGCAGTAAATTAACTAACAACATACCAAAAGAGCATAAAGGAAAAAGGAATAGGAATACAACCCTCCCACTCCAACCTCATTCTACAGTGATAGCCCCCAGACACACACTAAGCAGAAGCAAACATAGCAGAGCATACAATTTAAAGTAAAGTAATTATCACTCGAGTCAAGGGCAATGTTTTCCAAGCACAACCCCCAAGGCCTAAACCAAGATCAGATAAGCACCCGGAAAACACTGCTCTTGAGACCGAATGACGATATAACCAAACATCCATGACTCTGGCTATCACTGTTATCATTGCTTCGATATCACCGTTAATTGAATGACCGGCACATTCTTTCAGCCGTCCGTCAAGGGCTAATGGAAACCCCGGTTCTAGACATAACTCCCGCACGTCGTCGCAGCCTGTGCCTAGGACTATCGAATCTGCCCAGAGTACTCGACCATCAACAGTTAGTCGTTGGAACTATCGAATCTGCCCAAACGTACTCTTGCTTAGAGCCTGCTAGAACCTTCAACAACGATGCTATCCAAGCCTCCTAGTCATCCTCCTCGACGACTATTTCCATACTAGCTCAAGCGCCTCTCAAGCATCCATTACCCTTAACTCGAATCATATCACCGAGTTACCAACGTGCTTGGAATGATCCCGTCTGGATTAGACCAAGACTATCTCATATCATACTTCGCTTCATCACATCCTCGCAAAGTCTCATCTCAACATCATCATCATCGAATCTATGCATAAGAGCTTCATCACCCGCTACATATGCCACAAGCAGCTTTCCCAATTCAAGAGCCTTTCTCTTAGCTTTTGAATCATCTTCGGTCTTAATCAAATCATCAATCATCTAATTCATAACAATCAATCAAGTCAAACATTAATCCAAGCAATCAGACATTCAAATATGATCTATGTAGACAATTATCACTATAATGGCAATTTCGTAATTAAAGAGTCGAAAGTCAAATAAGCATAAAAACATGAGCAATGTCTCTATATCTTGATGAATGAACTTGCATAGATTAACATGTAGTAAAATGGGTGTAACATCATCATGCACAATGGATCTATATGGATCTACACTTAGGATGAAGAAAATGCATGGAAATCACTATTTTAACACCAAATCGAGCCAACAATCCGATATACTCCTTTGGATCCGTGTGAGAGATAATCACCACTCACCAAATCACTTAAACAAACCCAAATCAACACGCTTCAGATCTGGACAGCGAAGGATCAAGCTTGATCTATCACGAATCCGCTTCAAACGATGAAATCTCACTTCAAAGGATGAAGACCTTCAATCCAAGCTCTTGAATCTTCAATTTGATCTTCAACTTGGATGGATAGAATCAATAGATTAGAGTAGAGAAAAGAAGTGAAGAAGTGTAGAAGTCGAGCTCTCAAAACGGCAGCACTTCGTCGCTTCGAAATCCGGATCTCAAAAAGTGAGAAAAACCCTTCCTATTTATAGCTGAAATTCCCTTAAGTCGTAACCTCGGAGTTAGGTCGTCCACGACCTACGACCTAAAACCAACCGACCTAAAGACTTCGACCTACCAAAGTTACGACCTAGGACTTAGCTGCTTAACGCCCTACGACCTAACATACCGCAGGCATGTGACCTAACGACCTAAGTCCAAGCGCACTTACGACCTACCAGGCCAACCTATCTACGAGTTAAGAATTAGCAGCGCTCGCGACTTAACAACCCCTTAGGTCGCTCACGACCTACCACCTTAAGTCTTCATGCGACCTAAAAAAAATATCACTCTCGTGACCTAACACTTAGACGCGACTTAACTTCTCAGCGACCTAACACATGCGCGTGCCTATACAACACGCGACCTAACTCTTATGCGACCTACCAACCTATGCGACCTAACAACTTATGCCAACACGCGACCTAACTAAAAACAGAGCTCACGACCTAACTCTTAGGTCGCTAACCTATAGGTCGCTCCACCATACTAGGTCGTTAACTACTATCACTAGTTCCTTAGGTCGCTGCCGACCTATCCCCTTAGGTCGCAGACTTTCTTTAAGTCGCTCACGACTTATCACCTAAGTCGCCAACAACCCATGACTCAACTCTTAGGTCGCGTACGACCTAGAACTTAGGCAAATTCCATCCAAAATCTGAAACAACTTAAAAATGCTGAAAATTCCAGATTTTGACAAACTTTTCGATCCGTAGAAATATGGGTCGTTACATTCTCTCCCCCTTAGGAATTTCGCCCCAGAAATTCCACACAATCAAAGCAATCAAAGACTATTCTGCACGCCTACCATCCATAGCAATCAGCAAACCATGCATCCAATTCTAGCTTAGCACGCAAAATTCTAAAACTAGAACAAGTTACAATATCGTGAGATGACACGACACCTTAGGGCCATACCTTGAAGAGTTCAGGATGAGCTGCTTTCATCCTCTCTTCCACCTCCCACGTACAGTCGTTATCATCGTCACTCCATTGTATCTTGAGCAACTTAACTACCTTCCTCCTAAGCTGTTTCGTGTCGGTTCCCACAACACAAAGCGGCTTACGAAGTCTTCTATCGACTGGATCAACTTATAAGTCTTCACAGCTATCAGCAGAAACCACAGTATTCGAGTCATGCACATACTTCCGTAGATATGATACATGAAAAACATTGTGCACACTCGACATCTTCTCAGGTAACTCCAATCTATAGGCGAGCTTTCCAATTCGCTCGATGATCGGGAATGGTCCAACAAATCTCGGAGTCAATTTTCCTTTCTTCCCGAATCGAATAACATTCTTCAGTGGAGAAATCCTCACAAAAACCATATCTCCTACGTCGAATTCCAAATCCTTTCGACGCTTATCGGCATAACTCTTCTGACGGTCTTGGGCTGCCTTCATTCGTTGCCGAATGATCTCTATGCAATCCGAAGTCTGTCGAATCATCTCTGGCCCAAGTATCAACTTTTCTCCAGTTTCTATCCAACATGTCGGAGAGTTACATGGTCTTCCATACAATGCCTCATACGGTGCCATACTAATACTTGACTGGTAACTGTTGTTGTATGAAAATTCCACCAAATGAAGGTGATCTTCCCATGATCCTCCGAAATCCAAAACACAAGCTCTGAGGAGATCTTCCAAAATTCGGTTGACTCTCTCGGTCTGACCATCTGTTTGAGGGTGATAAGCTTTACTCAAACACAACTCGGTTCCCAAAACTTCCTGGAAGCTCTTCCAAAATCCACTAGTGAACAATGGGTCTCGATCGCTCACTATACTCGTTGGAATACCATGGAATCGAACTACCCACCTAACATACAACTCGGCCAACTTTGATGCAGTCCTAGTCGATCGAACAGGAATGAATCTTGCACTCTTAGTCAAACGATCTACAATGACCCAAATCCCTTCGTTTCCCGTTCTTGTTCTAGGTAATCCATCAATAAAATCCATCGATATCTGCTCCCACTTCCATGTAGGAACTTCTAAGGGTTGAAGCAATCCACTTGGCTTCTTCTGTTCGGCTTTTACCAACTGGCAGTTCATACATTTGGAAATAAAATTTCCAACATCCTTCTTCATACCTTCCCAGTAGTAGGTTCTCTTCATATCCCGATACATCTTATTTCCACCTGGATGAATTGTCAGCTTCGAGGGATGACTTTCCTTCAGAACTTCACTCCTCAATTCATCTATATCGGGAACAACTAGTCGTCCTTGCTTCCGAAGCCAACCCTCTCGATCGACCTCGAATCCTTTATCCTTTTCTGGATCCAATCCAAATTCCAAATCATGGATAATCTTGACAAGCTTATCATCTCGCTTTTGGCTCTCGCCAATTCTTTCCACAAGAGTGGGTCTTATCGATAAGTTTGCCAACATCTCAGGTTCCAATTCACATCTAGGCCTGAAGTCAAATCCAGCTAAATACTCGAGACTCTTCCATTCTGAAAACATGGCTCCCAATCCTGCATGTCTTCGACTTAACGCGTCTGCCACTGCGTTACCTTTTCCCGGAGTATAAGCTATACCAAAATCATACGATGCCAAAAACTCTAGCCAACGTTGCTGCCGAAGATTCAAATCCTTTTGGGAGAAAAGATACTTCAACGACTTATGATCTGTAAACAACTCGAATCGAACCCCCAGTAGATAATGTCTCCACATCTTCAGAGCAAAAACAATCGCCGCCAACTCCAAATCATGAGTCGGATAATTCCTTTCATGCGGCTTCAGTTGTCGACTTGCATACGCAACAACTTTATCCCTCTGCATCAGCACTGCTCCAAGTCCAGTACCACATGCGTCGGTGTAAACCACCATCTCATCATTCCCACTTGGAATAGTCAAAACATGAGCACTCGTCAATCGCTCTTTCAGGATTCTGAAAGCTTGCTCACACTTATCTTCCCATCTGAACACTTGGTTCTTCTTCGTCAATCCTGTTAATGGTGCAACCACCTTGGAGAAGTCTTTGATAAACCGTCGATAGTATCCTGCTAATCCAAGAAAACTTCTCACATCGGATGCATTCTTAGGTCTAACCCAAACCTGGATTGCTGCCACCTTAGCGGGATCAACCGCTATTCCATTTCCAGAAATCACATGGCCTAAGAACCTCACTTCACTCTTCCAGAAGTGACACTTCGCAAACTTAGCCTTCAGCTGATGTTTCCGCAAGATTTCCAAAACAATACGCAAGTGCGTCTTGTGCTCTTCTTCTGTTCTGGAATAAATCAGAATATCATCCACGAACACAAGTACAAACTTGTTCAACTGATCTCTGAACACTCTATTCATAAGATCCACAAAATATGCTGGCGCGTTAGTCAATCCAAACGGCATTACCAGCCACTCAAAGAAACCAGATGGTGTCCTAAAAGTAGTCTTCGGCACACTATCCTTAGCCACTCTCAACTGGTGAAATCCCGTTGCCAAATCCGTCTGAGAAAACACCTTAGCTTCGTGAAGCTGATCAAACAAGTCATCTATTCTCGGCAATGGATACTTGTTCTTCTTAGTCACCTTATTCAGTTCACGATAATCCACACACAACCTCAGCGATCCATCTGCTTTGGTTACAAACACAACTGGTGCACCCCATTCGGACACACTACGCCGAATGAATCCTTTCTGTAAAAGATCATCAACCTGCACCCTCAACTCCTGTTGTTCTCTAGGCGCCATACGCCTAAGAGGCATCACAACAGGTCTGGCTCTTTCAACTAGATCTATACGAAACTCAATCTCTCTATGCGGCGGCAACCCTTTGACTTCGTCAAAGACATCCTCGAATCCATTCGCGATTGGAACTAATGACAGTCCATCCCGTGGAACAACCAGCGAATACATGAAGCTCATGAAGACGCCTTCTTCATGCTTACATCGTATCACAACCTTTTGCCCCTCCACATTCTTGACTGTCACTTCCAACCTCTCGCAATCAACCTTCGCCGCATACCTCCTAAGCCAGTCCATTCCCAAAATAATTCCAAACCCCGCAAAGTTCAGAACAAAGCAATCACAAACAAAAGAGCAATCATGACTCGATACAACTAGACCACGGCATAACATACACAAACAAGACGAACCCCCAACTGGATTAGTCACAACCAATGGCCTATCAACAATATCCGGTTCCAAACCCAACCGGTCTACAAGTTCGCTGCAAACAAACGAATGCGACGCCCCAGTATCAAACAGAACTCTAACTGGAACACCACATAGGAAAAGAGTACCTTGAACAACCACACTCTTTCCTTTCTCTTCAGCGGTAGGAGCTTTCGAAGACGACGGAACAGCTCCCAAAGCATAAGCTTGCACAATCTGCTTGTCCCTCCTCGGTTCTGGACAATTCTTCCTGAAATGCCCCGGCTTGTCACAGTTGTGACACTTCATCGGTGCCTTCGGATTCTTACAATCCTTCGAGAAATGGCCCTTCTGCTGACAATTGTAGCAAGTCACCTCGCCTTTCGGCTTCTTCTGGCCATCCTTACCCTTCTGTTGCTGCTGCTTCCTCTTTTGGTTCCCACCCTGCTGTGGTTTAGACTCTCCCTTCGTAACAGCAACAACAGATCCCTCCTTAGGAAACAGACTCTCATGCCTGAGAGCTTTCTCCACCAGCTTCTCAAACGAATCGTCCAAATGATCCACCAACTGTCTCCCAAGATAACTGTCCAAGCCTGTCACAAACTTCTCATTCTTCTGATACGCAGATTCAATATATGACCGAGCATACTTGGACAAGGCTTCAAACTCAGAAACATACTCAAGAACCGGTCTTCCTCCCTGCTTGAGCTCCACAAACTTCTTGAACAGAACAGACTTCTGAGCTGTAGAAATGAACTTAGCTTCAAATCTGACTTGGAATTGCTCCCAAGTAATCTCTTCCTCCGGAGTATTGATGGTAATAGAGTTCCACCAATCAGAGGCTCTCCCTTGAAGCTGTCTCGATGCCAACTTCCTCTTAGTCGCATCCTCAATTCCCAAATCTCCAAAAATCATTCTACAAGCATCTATCCACCTCTGGACTTCAATGGTTGATTCTGTTCCTAAGAAAACCTTCCCTCCAAGAGCAGTATAATCCTTACACAACTTAGCAAAATCCACCGGTCTTGGAGTTTGAACTTGAACTCCAACATCTACTGATGGCTCTGGAGCTGGTATCCTTCTCATGATCGAAGTCATCATAGCTTCGAACATAGCTGCATAATCAGCAGCCCCTTCAGTAGCACGGCCTTCCCTAGCAGCTGGTCTCCCTCTTCGACTCATCCTTAATATCTATAAAAAGGAATGATTAGCACACCTAGAGAAACGACTGCATAAAGGACTCAAACTCTACTAAGCTACTATATTATATATAGTAATCATCCATCAAAATACAATTACGTCTCTCATACGTAGTTACGTCAGCGAGCGTTGGGTAAAATCGATTAACCAAAGCTTTGATACCAAATGTGACGACCGCCCATGACCCCTGCACCGAATCTAGAGAAAGTGCGCGGTAAGGTGTGCCAGGCGACCATGGACGATTGTCAGGGTAAATTAAAAACAACAGAATCTATCGTATTACTCACAGCGCATGGACAAAATACAATAGAACATATGTATAGTGAAGCTTTACAGAATAAAATGCCATCATATAAAACTTCATAATAGTTGAATACAAGCATCCAAATAGTCAATACATCTAGCCTCACTACACAACAC
Organism: Allium fistulosum; assembly: GCA_030737815.1. NCBI lineage: Eukaryota > Viridiplantae > Streptophyta > Magnoliopsida > Asparagales > Amaryllidaceae > Allium > Allium fistulosum. Next base: position 816,193,598 of record CM060904.1, read on the forward strand.
TCAGAGAATATACAAACAGCGGAACACCCAGTATATATAGTAAGAAGATAATATGCAACCCTCTAGCTCGTCTTCGATATCAGCATCGTGAGAAGCAAGAACAGCACCTGTCACCTACTACCTAGTCTGCCCGTCCCAAAAAATGGACGAACAGCCCAAGGCAATAAGAATTAAAACATAAAGCCTTGAGTCAGACAATAGTCTTAGTGAGCAGTAAATTAACTAACAACATACCAAAAGAGCATAAAGGAAAAAGGAATAGGAATACAACCCTCCCACTCCAACCTCATTCTACAGTGATAGCCCCCAGACACAAACTAAGCAGAAGCAAACATAGCAGAGCATACAATTTAAAGTAAAGTAATTATCACTCGAGTCAAGGGTGATGTTTTCCAAGCACAACCCCCAAGGCCTAAACCAAGATCAGATAAGCACCCGGAAAACACTACTCTTGAGACCGAATGACGATATAACCAAACATCCATGACTCTGGCTATCATTGTTATCATTGCTTCGATATCACCGTTAATTGAATGACCGGCACATTCTTTCAGCCGTCCGTCAAAGGCTAATGGAAACGCCGGTTCTAGACATAACTCCCGCACGTCGTCGCAGCCTGTGCCTAGGACTATCGAATCTGCCCAGAGTACTCGACCATCAACAGTTAGTCGTTGGAACTATCGAATCTGCCCAAACGTACTCTTGCTTAGAGCCTGCTAGAACCTTCAACAACGATGCTATCCAAGCCTCCTAGTCATCCTCCTTGACGACTATTTCCATACTAGCTCAAGCGCCTCTCAAGCATCCATACCCTTAACTCGAATCATATCACCGAGTTACCAACGTGCTTGGAATGATCCCGTCTGGATTAGACCAAGACTATCTCATATCATACTTCGCTTCATCACATCCTCGCAAAGTCTCATCTCAACATCATCATCATCGAATCTATGCATAAGAGCTTCATCACCCGCTACATATGCCACAAGCAGCTTTCCCAATTCAAGAGCCTTTCTCTTAGCTTTTGAATCATCTTCGGTCTAAATCAAATCATCAATCATCTAATTCATAACAATCAATCAAGTCAAACATTAATCCAAGCAATCAAACATTCAAATATGATCTATGTAGACAATTATCACTATAATGGCAATTTCGTAATTAAAGAGTCGAAAGTCAAATAAGCATGAAAACATGAGCAATGTCTCTATATCTTGATGAATGAACTTGCATAGATTAACATGTAGTAAAATGGGTGTTACATCATCATGCACAATGGATCTATATGGATCTACACTTAGGATGAAGAAAATGCATGGAAATCACTATTTTAACACCAAATCGAGCCAACAATCCGATATACTCCTTTGGATCCGTGTGAGAGATAATCACCACTCACCAAATCACTTAAACAAACCCAAATCAACACGCTTCAGATCTGGACAGCGAAGGATCAAGCTTGATCTATCACGAATCCGCTTCAAACGATGAAATCTCACTTCAAAGGATGAAGACCTTCAATCCAAGCTCTTGAATCTTCAATTTGATCTTCAACTTGGATGGATAGAATCACTAGATTAGAGTAGAGAAAAGAAGTGAAGAAGTGTAGAAGTCGAGCTCTCAAAACGGCAGCACTTCGTCGCTTCGAAATCCGGATCCCAAAAAGTGAGAAAAACCCTTCCTATTTATAGCTGAAATTCCCTTAAGTCGTAACCTCGGAGTTAGGTCGTCCACGACCTACGACCTAAAACCAACCGACCTAAAGACTTCGACCTACCAAAGTTACGACCTAGGACTTAGCTGCTTAACGCCATATGACCTAACATACTGCAGGCATGTGACCTAACGACCTAAGTCCAAGCGCACTTACGACCTACCAGGCCAACCTATCTACGAGTTAAGACTTAGCAGCGCTCGCGACTTAACAACCCCTTAGGTCGCTCACGACCTACCACCTTAAGTCTTCATGCGACCTAAAAAAACATCACTCTCGCGACCTAACACTTAGACGCGACTTAACTTCTCAACGACCTAACACATGCGCGCGCCTATACAACACGCGACCTAACTCTTACGCGACCTACCAACCTATGCGACCTAACAACTTATGCCAACACGTGACCTAACTAAAAACAGAGCTCATGACCTAACTCTTAGGTCGCTAACCTATAGGTCGCTCCACCATACTAGGTCGCTAACTACTATCACTAGTTCCTTAGGTCGCTGCCGACCTATCCCCTTAGGTCGCAGACTTTCTTTAAGTCGCTCACGACTTATCACCTAAGTCGCCAATAACCCATGACTCAACTCTTAGGTCGCGTACGACCTAGAACTTAGGCAAATTCCATCCAAAATCTGAAACAACTTAAAAATGCTGAAAATTCCAGATTTTGACAAACTTTTCGATCCGTAGAAATACGGGTCGTGACATTAATATTCTCAAATTTCATCTTAATCTCCATTAACGTAATATTTAAATATTTAATTTCATTTATTTGCAAATAATCCTAATTAATATAATTTAAATTTCAATAAATTGATAAATCTTGATATCCATTCTTTTTATTCAACTAATTGTCATAGTATGAATAGAATTAACATTATTTCCAATTATTACCTTAATTTACATTAACGTAATATTTAATTATATTTATTGCAATTGGTTTCCAATTTAATTTAACAGGCTAAATAAATAGATAACTTATACTGATTGTCACAATTAACCATTAACCATTTTTGTAAGTTTATTACTTACAAGTGAATGTTGAAATCACTTACATAATACTGATTTTATTCAGTCACCATTTATTATGCTAGTTCATAAGTTTATACAACATTTACATTTATTTACTTACATACAATTTATAACCAAGTTATAGCATTTACATTATTTCAATAAATTGGAATTTCTTCAATTTATCAATAATTAACTTTAATTAACATTGTTACATTTCATTTTAGTATTCATTTCATTATTACATTACTAAATCTCCAATTTTTATTTCTTTCTAATTTAATTATCAAAATCTTATTAAATTAACTAATTTAAATTATCAAAATCTTATTAAATTTCTGAGCATTACAAGTATAAATTCCTTTAAAAGGTAATCGTAGCCTCACGCCTCATCAACCGGGAATGACTGAAAATCAAGGGAGATGCAGCAAGGCTAAGTGGGTCGCACCCAATTAGGGTATGTTTATCACCTTTCTAGATACCCTCGGATATTATTACTACGACACATGAAAGGAGCTCGGAAAGGGTGGGAACACCTAGGGTGATAGCATATTCGTTCTGTCCAGGTTAGGGGTAGTCCGGTCTTGTGTTGCAGGGGATCTCGGCATAGTCCTCGATACATTTTTCTAGACGTGTACTGTGACAGGTGGTACCCCAGTGCCTAGTCATTTATATGGAATCCATTCTCCAATACGTGCCTTTACGGTTTTGGTTGTAGAGCCTGGTATGCTGGAATTTAATTAATGTAACAATTTCATCTATTTGATAAGCATTTTTACTTGGGCATTATTATAATATTAGATGATTTTGATATAAAATGTTTTAAAATGGGTAAATGAAATAATTTTACTTGGAAATATATTTTATATATAAAAGAAGTTTTCCATAGTTATTATTGGTTGTGCTTGGTTGTTAGGGGTGATAATATTCCATCTTTATCATCTAGGATTTGAACGGTCATGCTCGTCCATTTCTGAGCATTGACTATTATCCATAAATCTATCTTGGATCTTACTTTTTGAAATCTAGACTAAGTAATAGAAATTTTGGGAGCATTTAAACGAATACCTTATGAATTAAGTTTCACAATTTGAACATAAGGCATTCGTTAATAATGTTTAGTCAGAAATTTAATTTCTAAGGGCATTTATATAAAAAGGTAATTCGAATATTCTGGAATGAATATTTTAGAAATATAAAGCTTGATTCGGTTAAGTTTAAGTAGATATAAATAAGAGGAAATTTGGAATATTTTGAAATAATATTTGGAAATGGTTGAATATAAAAGTTGGTTGTATTAAATTTGGTTTAATAAAAGAAGTTATTAAAAGGGAAAACTTAAATATTTCTGGAATGAATACTTGAAAATTGATTTATATATGAAAGCTTGAATATTTTTGCAATAAAAAATATTTGGGAATGATTCCCATTAAATGGAAATGACTTATAAATTTGATTTATTATCATGTGCCGAATAAATAAAAGGAATTTAAGTCCTGATGGTTTTGGAAAAATGGTTTTCAAGGTTTAATGGGCTAATAATAGTTTTGAAGAATATTTTCGAGTTTCTTAATAGGGAATTGTTACTATTAGGACCTTGCTATATAATTGTTTAGATAGAACAATTTTTGATTCAGTTTCAAAAGTACGGTTGGATTTACTATAAAGTAGAAATGTTATTTAAAATGATTTTGGAGAAATGAAATAATAATTTTATTTGAGCTAGCTTTGGAGCTTAAAGGGGTTTTGGTGTATAAATCTTTTGAGAAAAAGCTTACTTAGAATTATATCTAAGTATAAATACCTTGGAAAGGGATTTTGGGAAATATGGGTATTTCTTTGGATTAGTTGGGAAATAAGTCCCGATTCATTTTGTGGTGATCGGAATAATCTTCGAAGTGACGATCCGATGTTTGCTTAGGCGAACGGTATTGTGCACTTAGTAAATTATTCTCTTTGTCATTGTACGATTGGGACGAGTTTGAACCTGAACGAATCCAATGCAAATTGGAATTGGATATTTCATTGGAATATTTTGCTGGAAATATATTTATGATATTGTTTAAAAAAAAGGGTTTAAAGGAAAGAAGTGATTTTTAGTTAACTAGTTCGAGTGGCTCAAAAAATAACTAAAATGGGTAAGAGATTCGTTCGGATGGTAAACGTTCTCTCTTGAGTATTATCCTTCTAAGGAAATATATGATACTATTGGTAGTACCCAGTTCCTTGGTTTAATTTTAGGGGTTACTCGGGATAACTATATACATTTTCTATGGATTAAATATATAATATCGTTTCAAAAGGTGTTTTGAATAAAAACAGGGTGTTTTATAATTCTTAAGTGAATTCAAAATTAAAATTTTGAATTATGGTTTTGTATACCCTTAGAGGATGATAGGGGATTTTATGAGTTAAGCCATGGATTATAAAAATGCTTCATAAATAATTTAGAGATAATATAATTGGTATTAGGGGTAACCAATTAAATAAGTGAGTGAGATGGACATAGATCGTTTCTTCTTCCCATATTGTTTTGATCTAATATTCGAGTACACGGCTTTGAGGTGTTTCACACCATTCTGAATAAGGATCTATTACTCGATTTGCAATGACGAGCACGTGATGAGGGTTTTCGATATGGAACTAAGGTTTTTATCATAGCTACAGCTATGCAAGGAGAGCAGAGGTTCCTAATCAAGGAGCCTGATCAAGGTCCGCACTAGTAAATCAGTTGAACAATACTGGTTTGGAAGTGAAGTCATGTATTCAAGTAGTAATCGAATCAGATTCTGTATATGTATGGTCTATGGACATCATGCGGGCTTATGAATAATATTGAGTGTTTTATACTGGAAATTTCGAGGACGAATTTCTTTTAAGGGGGGAGGAGTGTAACGACCTGGAATTTTTGTCGTCTTGAGTTTTGAATATAAAATTTTAATATTCAATAATACGGTATTTTAATCAGAATAAATCCCTGTTAAATAACAATTAGTAGTAATATATCGTTTTAAAACCAAGATAATATTTTAAATTTCCAGATTTTACATATAAAATAGAAAGTGATTTAATTTGAATTTCTTATATATGTATGTATAACAACAGAATAAATATATGTATAAATTGAAAACAAATTCAATTAATATTACATTAATAAAAATGATCCATGAAAATAGAAATGAATATGGTTTACGAAAAATATAATGTATTTAAAATACAAAGAGTTTAAAACTTAATTTTTTTATGTATAAACACATTAGTTTAAGAGAGAGAAATGTAAAATAATATATATATGTAATATTTTTAAACAAATGGTATTTTAAAAACAATGTGTGTAAATAGGTAAGTATGTAAATACATATATGGATAAAATGAGTTACATGTAAATATATATATATATATATAGTTACATATATATATATATATATATATTTATACATAGAGACATCATGATGGCACCACATCAATTCAAGCATACAAAACATTAAACCAACTTATAAAATCAAATCAATACACATAAGATCCCATCAGCCCATAAAAAAAATCAACTGAGCAAGATTGAAAAGAAAAGATAAGAAAAAAAGAATATAAAAATGTACAAGCATGTACAAACACTCCAGCCATCCTATATGTATACCTATAGCCTCTTTCCTACTTACATATTGTTCGCTTTCCATCCTTCTATACATGTACATATAGCAGGGTTGTTTACTTGTTCATTTGTTCAAACTTATAAAAAAAATATGCCTTTAAGTTAAATAAAGATCAAGAGTTCAAAAGCATGAAGGAAGGGTAAACAAAGCAATTGATCATTCATCTTACTGTGAGTAAAACAACTTTATAATTACTTACAGGATATTACTTTATATATAAATGACTGTAGATATGGACGAATAGGCTGATCTTTGTAAAGTGTTCATATGTGATATGTAGATACGCGTATATATATGTGTTAGACAGGGGTAAACCTCACATGTACACCCAAATATCACTGTACTTCTTCCAAATAGCTGCTCTGTTCATGTTATTTTTGTTTTAAACAGTTAAAGCTATAACTTTAAAAATCAATAACTTAATATCTTTTGAGTTTTACAACATTATTCCAAAACCAAAGTTCCTTGTTTTTGAAAGTAGAATATTTTAAAATTTATTGCATTCAAAGTTTTTAGGTGGAGCTAGTTCGATTTTGAATCGAAGGCCATGACACGTTTTAGGTGGTCAGGCGGGATGTGAGGTCATGGGCGAACTTGCAAGGTTGGTCGGCGGTAGGTGATGTTGACCGAAGATGGTGTGTATGTGCACACAATTGTGCACAGTTCGTGCACGCTTCTATGTGCTCGAATGAACGAGGGAGGAGAAAGAATCTGGGGAGAAGAGAGAAACGTTTGGGTTGGATTAGGTTTGGGCCGTGATTGTTTGAGTTGGGCTTGGGTTTGTTTTAAAAGAAATTAAACTAAATTTTGTATTTTAAAAAAAAATCAAATTAATTTATTTGGTAACCATTAAATTTTTTTAAACAAGATTTCCTCTTCATTTTAAAACCAATCGACGAGTAAGGTTTGGCATCAAGTTCCTATTGAAGAATATTTTCAACTGAAATAATACTGTCGAGATTTCTGCAATGTAAAATTTAATGATATATAATAATTGAAGTGAACAAATAGGTAATTTCGTATGAAATTAATTATATGTTAATCAATTATTTATTTAGTGAACCATTTAATTTTAAAACCTATTTAGAATATATTATTTTATTAAATTCCTTTTATCGACAAATAATCTAGGTTCAAAATATAATTTATCTCAGTTAATTGAAAACAGTTCAGTTCTGAATTGTAAATTGATTTTAAATCGTTGATTGAGATAATGATCTACGCTTTGACTTTTATTCAGATATTGTTTCAATTATCTTTGCATGTGCCTTTAAGTAGCCAGATAATACGATTGAGTTAAATTAAATTGAATATGGATAATTGGACATTTTTTTAGCGGAAATAAATCACTATTCCTCTAATTTTGCTAATTGGACCCCTATTGGCAGGATAAATCACCGTTCTGCCATTATTACTGAAATATGTGCCTTTGGACATTGACTAGCAGAAATAGAACCATGTTCTGCGATTATATTTTACAGACATCTATTTATTATTCTAATATTTATATTGGGAAATATGATGTTGAATTGATTGTTAAAAATAGATTGATGTGAATATCTGTATCGGTTATTCTGAATTGTTATGGAACGAATGGTAACTTGTTAAGTACCATTGAAAATAATAAGCCACTTTTCCGATGTGGAAGTGTCTTTTGACCAAGAATTGTTTTAAGAATGAGTATTATTTATAAATGATATTTAAAGTTAATTAATAATTATTTTGATAATGATTTAAAGTTTATTACTTTATTTTCCCTAAAAGTTATTTATAAGTATTTAACTATTGTTCTTAAAGTTATTTAATTATTTAAAATGATTAGATTATATTTTAATTATTTATTTAAGGTTATTTTGTAGTAATTGGATTAAAATTTAATTTTTATTTAAGAGTTAATCAGTATTAAGATATTATTATTATTTGAAGATAATTTGTTCAAATATAAATATTGCTTTAAAAATAATATATTATATAGTAAACCTTTTTATGAAGAGTATTTTCCTAAATTAAAAACTTTGGAAAAATTTATATAGAAACTTTATAAGAATTATTTTAAGATAATTATTAAATAAAGTTTCCAGAAAGTAATAGTATACTTTCATGGCGTAATCGGGAGGCAGAGATTGCCTACAGTTAAGTTTGGATTTCTCTGGATAGAGACGTAATCATCGAGCTGCGAATCCATGGTTGATACCATAGAGCACTTTCCATATATTTAAAAATAGTTTCAGATATTTTGAAATGAATGGTTTGTGAATATACTTATCCAGTGAGATAAGCATATACTATTTTGATTATTTAATTTAAATTTATTAAAATTTTAAATTAAATAAGGCTTAATGTTTTCCATGGGAAATGAAACCTTTGATTGGATGATTGTATATTTGATTGTTAAATAACCGACTATCAAATTTGGACCCAAAAACATAACTTTGGGAATATCTAGAAAAACACAGAAATTATGTGGTATGATTACCGTCGAGGTGCTATACTGTACGTATAAACTCGTTTCGTTCTTCTAGGACGACGATAATGAAATGCGTCCATTAACGGTTAGGAGGTGATCTCCGGTCTTATTTTCGTCTGTTTATTTCCTAAAGAACCAGGGTTGAGTTTACTGGAAATATCGAAAGTTGTTTCGAAGAGACTGGGATCGGATAAGTTATTCGAAAACCACTTTGATCCAATGAATACGTTTTCGAAGTGAAAACAAGAGCATGGAGTCGAAGATGGAGCAGTGAAGTGCAAGGTGTAACGACCTGGATTTTTCGACAGTTAATTTTGAATATTTAAATGGATTTGAATATTGGATTTGGGATTATAATTTAGTTAGTAAGATCTTAAAACTGAAGTTTCAAGTGATTTCACAAAATTTTAAAATCATCGATTTAATCGACGTGTTAAAATAGCGATCTGGGGCAAAGTCTCGTAATTCGAAGAAACCTGTTCCATTGGATTTGTAATAATGTATTATTATCGTATTTCAAATTTCATAGCATTTGGAGTTATCGTTTGATCGCACGGGATATAAACGCGTTGAAATTTATATCGAAATTTAATTTAATAATTGGATCCAAAAAGCTATCTTCTCAGTACGATCGAATTAGGACTCGAAACCCTTTCCGTTGCGTTCAGAATAGGGGTATAACATTATGAACGCCTAGCGGCACACCTCGATAAGGGTTCGAGATTTTGAGTTGTGAAAATCGAGACGTTTTAAAATTTTAAAAATATATAATTGACTTGACCTTTTTAATTCACGTCAGCTATTATTCTTCCTTTTCGAATCACTGTACACCTAGCCTAACACACAACCTTTCATTCATAAATCACGTCTTCCCCTCCTTACTTTCTCTTCAGTTCAAAAAAATTCACGAGATAAAAAAAAGAAATGGCCGCTGCGTTTAAAATTACGAGCTTATCTCCTCTCTTCCTTTTCAGTTCGAATCAAACGAAATCTCGTTCAGTTAAAAAAAATCATTCGAACCCAAATTGAACGAATAAAGAAAGGGTAAATTGTACGTTAATTGCGATGGCATGGGTGGATGTCGCGAACGCGAAGGCGCACTGGGTTGGGGAATCGAGGCTTGTGTTCGCGAGGCCAGGGGAACGAGGAGGTGCGCGAGGTCATGGTGGATAGGGCAGGCGAGATCGATGTGGGTTGAGGTGTTCGGTGGAGAAGGAAAAATGTGCTCACGTTTTGGGGAGGCTATCATATACCTGTAGCTCGGTTAGGGGGGAAGAGCAGCAGATTTCGATAGCAGCAGTGGTGGAGTGGAGTTGTTCAGTCGGAGAGGGTGATTGGTGGTCGAAGTCGAGATGGTCGGAATGCAGACTGCAGTCGCGATCGAAGAACGTGGGTTTGGGTTGCGGTTCGTTTTTCTTGCCTGGAAATGAACGATGGTGAAGGTATTAATCTATAGCTAATTTAAATTTTAACAGTTAGTTATTTAAACTGAAATTTGGAAATTTTGACAGCTAATTAAATTTAATAAAATTTACATACGAGGTCCAAAAATCATGAAAACAAGTCGAGTTGGAACGGAGTGCAAAATAAAAATCAAAGGTGAGTAAATCTCACTCCTTTTGGATTGCTAGATTTTAATTTTAAATAGTTAAAATTAATTTTGGATGTTTGGTTGAATTGATTATCTATTGAATGGTATTATATTATATATATGGTAGTAGTATATATATACTAGGATTTGGAGTGATATTCCCGCACATAGCGAATGAGACCCTATGCGCCCCGCATAATAGCGGATGACCCTATATACCGCGATATCCCCCTCAAAGTGGGATTGGTATTTTTATGTCATATTAACATCTGTGGATGCAGGAAAACAAGTTGGAGGGATCCAACTGGATTCCTAAAAAATGTTGATTAATTTTCATATATATTGATATATGATTAGTGTGAATGATCTCTTATAGATTATTGCTATGATATTGAATTATTAAATGCTATAAAAGCACGGACCTTAAATCTGGTATTTTAAATACCATAAATAGTTATTTTTGAAATTTAAGGAATTAAAAAGGAGATTTGAATATAAAAATATTTATAGGGAAATTTGGATTATTTTAAAGGAAATTAAGTGGAATGAAAAAAAAATTTGATTTGGGTTATACTTAACTATTCGAAAATTTGTTTAAAAAGAGGTTTTTAATTAAATTATATAAAGGAATTTGAAAACGATATTTTGAAAGTATGGGAAGGAGTTGAAATCGATATTAAAAATAGATTTGAAATTAAAAATGGGATTTATTAAGGAAGGGATTTATAAAAAATGAAAAGTTATAAATAAAATTGGTTTTATAAATAAATGAAACTCAAAGGAGTTTATAAATTATAAACGAAGTTATAAATAAGGAAAAATGATATCAGTGGATAAGTTGGAATATAGGTTTACGGTGTGAATTTATATCGAGTTATGGGAATCGTTTGGAAAAGAAATAGTGGAATCTATTTCTGAATGTGAGAATGGTGATAAAATTAAAATATAGTCGATGTGATACAAATCGAGAGGGATTATAAATTGAAATTGGCAATATTGGATTTTTATACTAGATTTTTGTCGAGAAATTAAAATTGTTTTAAATGGGATTTTAAATTACTATACTATGTAACTTAAATTGGAATTTAGAATATTCCAAAAAGTTAATTATTCTAATATTTAATATTTATTAAAATACATTCTGTAACATCCTGAAATTTTCAACCATTCGCATCCATACATGTCAGATTTGATTGCTCAAAATATCAGATTGTTAATTTAAATTTGGCAAAACTCAGCATAAACAGTAAATAAAACAATCACAGAATCACAGACATGGAGTAATATAACAATAAGCAATGGAAACAAATGAATAGCAGTTCATGAAGCTACTATATATATATATATATATATATATATATATATGTACATCAGAGTTAAACAAGATACAACAGAAGTCTCGAATACAAAAAAGTCTCAACATAAAATAGTCAAATAACAACATCTGAATACATCACTGGAGTCAACTGAATCACCGAAAGATGAATAGATATAGCTGGATCTCCAAACGAAGCTCCAACTCCAAAGGTGAGTCTCGATGTAACATTCCCCCTTTTGACCGTCTCCAGTCGGTAATTAAACCAACTTGAAACGTTCAAAAAGACGAATTGTTATTTAGTTTATAAGGTTTAAACAGAATCAGCCACAGAAACATAGATAATAACAATCAATTAAAACAAATGAATCTTTATTTCATTACTATAAATCTTTTTATATACATCAGAGTTTATACAATTTTAAACAGATACAGCGGAATATCATAAAATACAATTTTCTTCTGAAATAAATGATTCTTTACTCTCTCTCTAACTTCGCTGCTCGAAAATCTTCAAGCTGTAGAAATACTCGGTCTGACCCGAGTATTATATTCAAAATAAAATAATACACAGGTCAGTCTAATTCAAACCAGTTTATTTGTGCATATAGGCAGTAATAATCAAATAGACGACAGTCACAATAATTCTCGTCTATCCGACTCTTTTAACAAAGAAATCGGATAACGAAAATATAACACTTAACAGTGTTAAACAATAAATCAGCAGATTTAAATCATCAACAGAGATAGATAAACAATTTATCGATCGACTAAATCAATTAAAAAAAATTTGAAATTGTCACTTTAAAACCATCGAAATTCGATTGGCTGCCGTATAAAATTAACTTCGTTTTAAAATATCGCATTCCTAAACATGTCCATTTAATTCAATAATATATTCACGGTCCAAAATTGTGAATATACATCGTTTAACAAACTATACAGAATTTACTTATCAAAATAAGTCAGTTTCGAATTTATAAACAACGTTTTATAAATTCGATTCCTATTTATAAAGACTTCAATTTATAAAAATTTACTTCATTAATCATTCCTTTATAGCTCAGTTTTATATCAAAATTTTAATTTATAAGTAAATTACTTATAAATTTTTTTTTTATTTCGCAACTTCGATTCATTTTATAACTTCACAATTTCAATTCTGTAATTTCCATTCACTTATGAAATCCATTAAATATTTCACTTTTAACACTTATACAATTCCAATATTTTATTAACACTTTCAAATCTTCCATTTAAGCCGTTTATAATAATTCAAAAATTCCAATTTAAACTATTATATAAATTTATCAGTTTTCCATTTCCAAAATAATCAACTAGTTCTTTAGTAAATCATTCATCGATTTGGTTTTCAATTTAAATCACATTCGATTCATTCACATTGGATTTTACTAACATTCATTCATATCCAATTAGTTCACTTTCACTAATTTATATTCAAGTTAGTTTACTTCAATTCAAATCAAATTTGATTCTATTTAGATTTCTTACCTTTCAATTTGAATTCAATTACATAGCTTTCAATTTCCAGTAATTCAATTTCATTAATACTTAATGAATTCTATACAATCAACTAGCAAAACCAAATTTATTCAATTCAACCAAATTTATTTACTTTGCTTACATTCAATTTGGTTCAACACACTTAATTTCAATTGGTTTATATTCTAGTTCAGATTGAATTTTTTATACTCACCATATTCACAAATTCACTTTTACAATTAAAGTTGAATTTCCTTTCTATAATTCAAATTCATATTCATTACTTCACTTTATCAATTCATTTTGATATCAAATTCAATTTGATTCAATATTACTTAAGCAATATTTCATTTATCTTCACTTGCATTTATTTTCACCATAAAACTTAAGTTCGCCTCAAATTTATTTGAAATTCTATTTTATTTAACTTTACTAAAGTCAAATTCATATCACATTTCAAAATTCAGATTTTGTTTTACTTAACAAAACTGTTCAAACATTTAACAACTGGTTTCACTTAAACTTTCTCATTTTATAAGTTATACAACTTATTAATTTAAACTTCCCAATTCATATTGTATAATAACTTATCTTTCAAGTTTAACTTTCCATCTCAACAATTTATCAAATCCAGTTCAATTTATTTAACTTCCTTTAGTTAAATTTCAAATCATATATTTATTAATGCTAATTCAATTCAATTTAACTTTTCTTAAGTTAAAATTCTTCATTTTCAAAAACAATTTTATACTCCTTTGGATTTGAAAAACGTTCTCTTTTTAAAGTGTTTCTAGTAACTATTCATATTAAACATCATAAACTAAGCTTTGTGTAAACCAAAGCTCTGATACCACTCTGTAACATTCCCCCTTTTGACCGTCTCCAGTTGGTAATTAAACCAACTTGAAACGTTCAAAAAGACGAATTGTTATTTAGTTTATAAGGTTTAAACAGAATCAGCCACAGAAACACAGATAATAACAATCAATTAAAACAAATGAATCTTTATTTCATTACTATAAATCTTTTTATATACATCAGAGTTTATACAATTTTACACAGATACAGCGGAATATCATAAAATACAATTTTCTTCTGAAATAAATGATTCTTTACTCTCTCTCTAACTTCGCTGCTCGAAAATCTTCAAGCTGTAGAAATACTCGGTCTGACCCGAGTATTATATTCAAAAGAAAATAATACACAGGTCAGTCTAATTCAAACCAGTTTATTTGTGCATATAGGCAGTAATAATCAAATAGACGACAGTCACAATAATTCTCGTCTATCCGACTCTTTTAACAAAGAAATCGGATAACGAAAATATAACACTTAACAGTGTTAAACAATAAATCAGCAGATTTAAATCATCAACAGAGATAGATAAACAATTTATCGATCGACTAAATCAATTAAAAAAAATTTGAAATTGTCACTTTAAAACCATCGAAATTCGATTGGCTGCCGTACACGCACGCGTGTACGGCCTCGCCAATATGGTATAAAAATCAATGCATCACGAGCAAAGAATTATCAATTCAAAAACTGTCGAGTTTGGGTGGCTGCAGTACACACGTATACCCATGTGCACTGCCTCGCCAACTCAAGTGCACAAGGTCAAATCCGAATCAGATCCAACTCAAGTGGTTGGCTGGGGCATCAACGAAAATATCAAAGCATATGAATGTCATAACAGATTACAATCTCAGTTCACACAACATTCGCATGAACATCCAGAATCAACTTATAGAAAATGCAATATAGCTGAATTGAAAACAAAGTACATAGTGAAGCATGTGCAATAGTAGCAGCAAGTATATAACCAGTTCAAATGTCAAAGTGAGTCCATAACATCAATTAACAAATATCAACAGCATGGGTCAAAGCCACAATTAAACAAATGAAACTAGATACATGCATGCAGTGCATATATGTACACGAATAAATGTAGTTCAATGCTCATTGCAATCAAATACTCAAGTACTACAAATAAAGATGCAACTCAAATCAAAATGACCCTGATGGATCTGCAACAGCCGGAATGGCGACATGCAGTATGCAGTGATACTCAATGACCAAGCCTTAACAAATGTAGTGACAATGTGCAAGAACAAAATGAAATAGGGGTGACAACATGGAACTGCAGACTAATAGATCAGACTTAAAAAGGTATCAGACTCGAGCACAATAGGCAAAGGCGAATGAACTCGACAGTGGATCAGGCCATGCAACTATATGTACATCAACTCGAATAACAAGCTTGAGTAAACAGGACAAAGTGCAGACAATTCAATACACTGCAAGTGCAACAGGTTAGGGACGCATAAATGAAAATGCAGTGAACTCAATATGGCAAACAATGAATGCACAGTGAACTGAGTCACATACGCAAGGGTCATAACGAAGCAACTCGAGCTCAAAAAGGATACAAAACAAGATGCAAATTAAAACATGGTGAGCAACAAAGGATAGTGCAAAGGGGAGACTTGATGAACAAATGTACAACTGAATCAAGTTCAGTGTGACAGTGACCAGAAACACAAGATACACAAGTTTAGTTCACATGTATGCAAATACCAGTGATACAAGTGCAACAAAGTTGCAACAACATGACAGGAAACAGATAAAAATGAACTGATGAACAAGTGCGACAGTGAGTGGAAATGAACCATCCCAAGATTTCAGAATGCAGTGGCCATACACATATATACATACAAAAATGTATGTATACAAATGATCAGCCATGAAAGTGCAGACAAGAATGAAGTCAGTGCCAATAGTAATGACAGCAACTCCATCAAGTCGTGACTCAAACTCCAAAATACAGTCAGAGATGTCAACAAGTATGTAAACTACAAGTCAACAAATAAGAATTCAACTTCAAGTTATGAAAGCAACTACTGGACCAAGGTGGAATAAAGACTACAGGGACAATACATATATATATACATACATAAATGTATGTATACACATTGTTTCAGTGCCTATTCAAGTGCACATAAAGGTTCAAGCACCCAAAAGCATTTAGCAGCAATTTCGAATAATCCAGACAACAAATACTTCAACTACATATACCACATATGTCGACCATGCAACAGATACATGATCGAGGATGCAGACTCAAGTTCACAAATGCAGAGAAACCCAGATCCAATCCAAATCAGTTCGAATAAAGTTCGATAGCAACTATCAAGCATAAATAAGTGTGCAGTCATGACCAAGGAAATGAATTTGAACGTATAAGTCAAAACATTCTTAAGCATCGAAACGAAGATCAGTGGCCAAGACAGTAGCAACTCATAAATCAAAGTCAACAATGTGATAAACGAAATTATCACGATTTAAAAATCAAGCTGGGAAATGAAAATCATCTCGGATTTCAAGTCAAAATCCAAAATAATTCAAGCCGTGGTTACGAATTCAAAGTCGAATAAATCAAACAATCAAACGACGAAAATCACAATTGAACGAGACAGATTGAATTAGATGTGAGAAATTTCTCACCTTTGTCAGAAGCGGTCGCGAGCGAGAAGAGGAGTTGAATCGCCGAAGCCCTAAAATTTGCTCGCCATTATTTTTCGTCGATTGCTTTTAATTAGGGTTTTTTTTTTCGAATGAGAAAAATGAGGGGAGGGTTCGTGGTTTTGCAGAAGTAACATCGTGTCTTTGGGCATGGGCCGAAGTATGGCCTGGAGTACTAGAGGTATGGTATAAAGCATGGTATTTTTTTTCTTTTATTTTTTTTCTTTTCTCCATTTTGTTTTTGGTAATTATTTTCTTTAATTTGTTTTGCATAGATTTGTTGTCAAAATTTTACTACGTGTGTTTATTCATTTTGTATTAATAGAATTTAATAAGAGAATTCCAATCGATTTACAGTTTAAATAAAATTTAACAACCATTCTACATTGCCAATTGACGAAGATTTTATCGTTATAAAATTTCCAACAATAAACAGCAAATTATCTGTCAACATAGATCGTTTACTGATGATTATAATTCGGGCAAAATCCCAGTTGTTACAGAAATGCAAATTGAATTCGATTAAATTCTATACGCGTTTACCCGCCATATATTCACAAAACAATTCTGATAAATACGAAAATTGAAATCCAGTAATAATTCAATATTACGGACCCAATGAAACTGGTTTCGTCAAATTCCGAGACTGTGCCTCGGAAGACTATTTTTAAATTCAATTTAAACGATAATATTTCAAAACTGAACAAATCGCTTTCAAATTCAATTTTGAAGCTTCTATTATCTTCAGTATTATCTATATGAATTTTCTAAGCCTTTAAATTATTTTTAACCGGCTTAAAATCGAAGATTCAAATTTTATTCAACTTTCAATAGATTAAATTCAAAAATTTAATCGCCAATTCATTCTGATAATTTGAAATTCAAGTCAAATCATCATTCAAATATTTAAAATTAATTAAATATTTCCAATTTAAATTGTTCAAAATTCAGGGTCGTTACAAACTCCCCTCCTTAAAAACTTTTCGTCCACGAAAAGGAAAAGTTGTTAAAATTTCATCGATATTTATACTCTAGTCAATTTTTTTTTTTTAAGCTTAAAGCTTATTACAAATAAATGAATATAGGATTCATTCTATTTGTTTAATCTCACTAGTTTTGTTTATCTTCTCTTTTATTCAATGATTTTCTAAAATCAAAACCCAAAAGTCTTTTATCAACATTTTCGATTTACAACTCAGGTTCAAACTTAAAATTCTTCACATTAGAGATTTATATAATATATATCTCTTCCAAAGCTGTGGACTTTCAAAACATTACAAAGATCCTCTTCCTTAATTCATTAGGTAGGAATTTCGTAATTTTAATTTTAGATCATTGATTTGCTATTTACAGTTTGAAAATACTTGCTAACTCGAAATTTAACAAGTCCATCTTCGTTCTCACAGACATTAGACACACGCTGGCCAGGCGCAGGTCTAAAAATCTCCAAGTACTAAACATACTTGCTTCAATTCCCAGTGAAAATACTTTTAAAAATTCTTTTAAAAATGGATATGGAAAGCACGTTCCCCCATGGATTACAGTTCACCCGGCGGTTACGCTACTATCCCAGTAGAGTCGCTTGTGGCTGTAGATTTCTCATCTCTTAAATTTCGCCATGGTTGTCGCCATAGATTGCAGTACACACGGCAGTTACGCCACTATCCCAGTGGAATCGCTCGTGTCTGTAGGCATCACGCCCCTCAAATTTCGCCTGGCATTAGATTGCAGTTTACTCGGCGGTTACGCCACTATCCCAGTGGAATCGCTTGTAACTGTGGGCATCTCGCCCCTCAAATTACGCTAACATCATCAATCAAATCTAATCTCATCGCGATGAACTATCGCGAAGGATTTCCGATTCAAATAGTCACTCTGACTAAAATTCTACGTAGCTACGAATTTCAAATGGACACTCATCGAGAGTTCCAATACCTTCTTTAATAATAAATGGAAGGTACTTTTCCATATCCTCAGTTTGGAAAACATAATATCATATATATGTAGTACTACATTTCACATTTCGTACATATCATATCCATGTAAGCTTACATAAGATTTCCATAACAATGTGTTTCCAAACTAACGGTTTCAAATTTACCGTATTCATATATATAAGTTCTAAAAACTTACATATTCCATATTCATAACAAAATAGAGGATTTCAAAATTTTCCTCTAAGTCGATTTGGAAATTTAAGGTTATCTCAAACCTAATTCATATTCATAATTCCATTCATTATCGACGTTCACATTCGATTTGGATTTCACGCTTACATCGTCAATTCTCAACACAGAATTGATGTCTATCGATATATAACCTCTGAGCTCGTACGTCTCAGAGAAGGGTGTTAAGCTAAGAGAATAAATTCTCCGCCACCAACAGATATATATTTAATAGAGATCAATTGTTATGTCATCAATTCACAATGTTAGACATGCAATCCAAATCATCATCTGAAATTCAAAGCTCAACTTATATTGTCTTTGATGTCGAAGTTAAACTCAATTTTAACTTAACGATTCAATCTTTTTGAAAAATTTCAAATTGAACTAATTGTTCAAATTCTCACTTAACTTTTCAACTTCGACTTCAAAAAATGAATTTCAAATCATTTATCCCTTACGGAATATATTCACAACATTTCATATTTGGAAAAACATTTCCATACTTATTTAAAAATAAGTAATTCACAAATCCATTTATTTTCAACATTTGAAAATATTCGATATACTTAAATCAAAATTAAGTATATATTTCATCTTTAAGGAAATCATTCTCTTTCACATTTTTATTTGAGTTAAAACGAATGTTATGTAAAACATCGTTACGACAACTCAAAATTACTAGTATAGGGATTCGAAATTTAGATAGATGTATAAATCCCAATACTATACAAAACATTTCCTTTCGGAAATCATTTACTATAACAATAGTGTTATAGTCCACCATTTCCTTATATCTCGAAAACGTCTATTTCAACAATGAATGTTGAAATCTATGATTTCGATATTCAATGCCTTTGAAAACATCTTTTTAAAACAATTAACTTCGTTTTAAAATATCGCATTCCTAAACATGTCCATTTAATTCAATAATATATTCACGGTCCAAAATTGTGAATATACATCGTTTAACAAACTATACAGAATTTACTTATCAAAATAAGTCAGTTTCGAATTTATAAACAACGTTTTATAAATTCTATTCCTATTTATAAAGACTTCAATTTATAAAAATTTACTTCATTAATCATTCCTTTATAGCTCAGTTTTATATCAAAATTTTAATTTATAAGTAAATTACTTATAAATTTTTTTTTTATTTCGCAACTTCGATTCATTTTATAACTTCACAATTTCAATTCTGTAATTTCCATTCACTTATGAAATCCATTAAATATTTCACTTTTAACACTTATACAATTCCAATATTTTATTAACACTTTCAAATCTTCCATTTAAGCCGTTTATAATAATTCAAAAATTCCAATTTAAACTATTATATAAATTTATCAGTTTTCCATTTCCAAAATAATCAACTAGTTCTTTAGTAAATCATTCATCGATTTGGTTTTCAATTTAAATCACATTCGATTCATTCACATTGGATTTTACTAACATTCATTCATATCCAATTAGTTCACTTTCACTAATTTATATTCAAGTTAGTTTACTTCAATTCAAATCAAATTTGATTCTATTTAGATTTCTTACCTTTCAATTTGAATTCAATTACATAGCTTTCAATTTCCAGTAATTCAATTTCATTAATACTTAATGAATTCTATACAATCAACTAGCAAAACCAAATTTATTCAATTCAACCAAATTTATTTACTTTGCTTACATTCAATTTGGTTCAACACACTTAATTTCAATTGGTTTATATTCTAGTTCAGATTGAATTTTTTATACTCACCATATTCACAAATTCACTTTTACAATTAAAGTTGAATTTCCTTTCTATAATTCAAATTCATATTCATTACTTCACTTTATCAATTCATTTTGATATCAAATTCAATTTGATTCAATATTACTTAAGCAATGTTTCATTTATCTTCACTTGCATTTATTTTCACCATAAAACTTAAGTTCGTCTCAAATTTATTTGAAATTCTATTTTATTTAACTTTACTAAAGTCAAATTCATATCACATTTCAAAATTCAGATTTTGTTTTACTTAACAAAACTGTTCAAACATTTAACAACTGGTTTCACTTAAACTTTCTCATTTTATAAGTTATACAACTTATTAATTTAAACTTCCCAATTCATATTGTATAATAACTTATCTTTCAAGTTTAACTTTCCATCTCAACAATTTATCAAATCCAGTTCAATTTATTTAACTTCCTTTAGTTAAATTTCAAATCATATATTTATTAATGCTAATTCAATTCAATTTAACTTTTCTTAAGTTAAAATTCTTCATTTTCAAAAACAATTTTATACTCCTTTGGATTTGAAAAACGTTCTCTTTTTAAAGTGTTTCTAGTAACTATTCATATTAAACATCATAAACTAAGCTTTGTGTAAACCAAAGCTCTGATACCACTCTGTAACATTCCCCCTTTTGACCGTCTCCAGTTGGTAATTAAACCAACTTGAAACGTTCAAAAAGACGAATTGTTATTTAGTTTATAAGGTTTAAACAGAATCAGCCACAGAAACACAGATAATAACAATCAATTAAAACAAATGAATCTTTATTTCATTACTATAAATCTTTTTATATACATCAGAGTTTATACAATTTTACACAGATACAGCGGAATATCATAAAATACAATTTTCTTCTGAAATAAATGATTCTTTACTCTCTCTCTAACTTCGCTGCTCGAAAATCTTCAAGCTGTAGAAATACTCGGTCTGACCCGAGTATTATATTCAAAAGAAAATAATACACAGGTCAGTCTAATTCAAACCAGTTTATTTGTGCATATAGGCAGTAATAATCAAATAGACGACAGTCACAATAATTCTCGTCTATCCGACTCTTTTAACAAAGAAATCGGATAACGAAAATATAACACTTAACAGTGTTAAACAATAAATCAGCAGATTTAAATCATCAACAGAGATAGATAAACAATTTATCGATCGACTAAATCAATTAAAAAAAATTTGAAATTGTCACTTTAAAACCATCGAAATTCGATTGGCTGCCGTACACGCACGCGTGTACGGCCTCGCCAATATGGTATAAAAATCAATGCATCACGAGCAAAGAATTATCAATTCAAAAACTGTCGAGTTTGGGTGGCTGCAGTACACACGTATACCCATGTGCACTGCCTCGCCAACTCAAGTGCACAAGGTCAAATCCGAATCAGATCCAACTCAAGTGGTTGGCTGGGGCATCAACGAAAATATCAAAGCATATGAATGTCATAACAGATTACAATCTCAGTTCACACAACATTCGCATGAACATCCAGAATCAACTTATAGAAAATGCAATATAGCTGAATTGAAAACAAAGTACATAGTGAAGCATGTGCAATAGTAGCAGCAAGTATATAACCAGTTCAAATGTCAAAGTGAGTCCATAACATCAATTAACAAATATCAACAGCATGGGTCAAAGCCACAATTAAACAAATGAAACTAGATACATGCATGCAGTGCATATATGTACACGAATAAATGCAGTTCAATGCTCATTGCAATCAAATACTCAAGTACTACAAATAAAGATGCAACTCAAATCAAAATGACCCTGATGGATCTGCAACAGCCGGAATGGCGACATGCAGTATGCAGTGATACTCAATGACCAAGCCTTAACAAATGTAGTGACAATGTGCAAGAACAAAATGAAATAGGGGTGACAACATGGAACTGCAGACTAATAGATCAGACTTAAAAAGGTATCAGACTCGAGCACAATAGGCAAAGGCGAATGAACTCGACAGTGGATCAGGCCATGCAACTATATGTACATCAACTCGAATAACAAGCTTGAGTAAACAGGACAAAGTGCAGACAATTCAATACACTGCAAGTGCAACAGGTTAGGGACGCATAAATGAAAATGCAGTGAACTCAATATGGCAAACAATGAATGCACAGTGAACTGAGTCACATACGCAAGGGTCATAACGAAGCAACTCGAGCTCAAAAAGGATACAAAACAAGATGCAAATTAAAACATGGTGAGCAACAAAGGATAGTGCAAAGGGGAGACTTGATGAACAAATGTACAACTGAATCAAGTTCAGTGTGACAGTGACCAGAAACACAAGATACACAAGTTTAGTTCACATGTATGCAAATACCAGTGATACAAGTGCAACAAAGTTGCAACAACATGACAGGAAACAGATAAAAATGAACTGATGAACAAGTGCGACAGTGAGTGGAAATGAACCATCCCAAGATTTCAGAATGCAGTGGCCATACACATATATACATACAAAAATGTATGTATACAAATGATCAGCCATGAAAGTGCAGACAAGAATGAAGTCAGTGCCAATAGTAATGACAGCAACTCCATCAAGTCGTGACTCAAACTCCAAAATACAGTCAGAGATGTCAACAAGTATGTAAACTACAAGTCAACAAATAAGAATTCAACTTCAAGTTATGAAAGCAACTACTGGACCAAGGTGGAATAAAGACTACAGGGACAATACATATATATACATACATAAATGTATGTATACACATTGTTTCAGTGCCTATTCAAGTGCACATAAAGGTTCAAGCACCCAAAAGCATTTAGCAGCAGTTTCTAATAATCCAGACAACAAATACTTCAACTACATATACCACATATGTCGACCATGCAACAGATACATGATCGAGGATGCAGACTCAAGTTCACAAATGCAGAGAAACCCAGATCCAATCCAAATCAGTTCGAATAAAGTTCGATAGCAACTATCAAGCATAAATAAGTGTGCAGTCATGACCAAGGAAATGAATTTGAACGTATAAGTCAAAACATTCTTAAGCATCGAAACGAAGATCAGTGGCCAAGACAGTAGCAACTCATAAATCAAAGTCAACAACGTGATAAACGAAATTATCATGATTTAAAAATCAAGCTGGGAAATGAAAATCATCTCGGATTTCAAGTCAAAATCCAAAATAATTCAAGCCGTGGTTACGAATTCAAAGTCGAATAAATCAAACAATCAAACGACGAAAATCACAATTGAACGAGACAGATTGAATTAGATGTGAGAAATTTCTCACCTTTGTCAGAAGCGGTCGCGAGCGAGAAGAGGAGTTGAATCGCCGAAGCCCTAAAATTTGCTCGCCATTATTTTTCGTCGATTGCTTTTAATTAGGGTTTTTTTTTCGAATGAGAAAAATGAGGGGAGGGTTCGTGGTTTTGCAGAAGTAACATCGTGTCTTTGGGCATGGGCCGAAGTATGGCCTGGAGTACTAGAGGTATGGTATAAAGCATGGTATTTTTTTTCTTTTATTTTTTTTCTTTTCTCCATTTTGTTTTTGGTAATTATTTTCTTTAATTTGTTTTGCATAGATTTGTTGTCAAAATTTTACTACGTGTGTTTATTCATTTTGTATTAATAGAATTTAATAAGAGAATTCCAATCGATTTACAGTTTAAATAAAATTTAACAACCATTCTACATTGCCAATTGACGAAGATTTTATCGTTATAAAATTTCCAACAATAAACAGCAAATTATCTGTCAACATAGATCGTTTACTGATGATTATAATTCGGGCAAAATCCCAGTTGTTACAGAAATGCAAATTGAATTCGATTAAATTCTATACGCGTTTACCCGCCATATATTCACAAAACAATTCTGATAAATACGAAAATTGAAATCCAGTAATAATTCAATATTACGGACCCAATGAAACTGGTTTCGTCAAATTCCGAGACTGTGCCTCGGAAGACTATTTTTAAATTCAATTTAAACGATAATATTTCAAAACTGAACAAATCGCTTTCAAATTCAATTTTGAAGCTTCTATTATCTTCAGTATTATCTATATGAATTTTCTAAGCCTTTAAATTATTTTTAACCGGCTTAAAATCGAAGATTCAAATTTTATTCAACTTTCAATAGATTAAATTCAAAAATTTAATCGCCAATTCATTCTGATAATTTGAAATTCAAGTCAAATCATCATTCAAATATTTAAAATTAATTAAATATTTCCAATTTAAATTGTTCAAAATTCAGGGTCGTTACACTCGAACATTGAGCCACTCAGTCTGATCCGGGCGTAAAGCAAAACACAAAACACTCGAGTTAGGATTAACATTCTTATATCAATAAATCCAACTCAAGTGAAATATCAACTGAAATACAAATAACTCAAAGGATGTTTGGGATAACCATCCTCTAAGGATCCGTTAAACTATCTACTATGTAGTAATATATGCTATTATAATAATGTCTAAAGTAAAGTAAACTTACTCAAAAATAGCGTTAAGGCTTTACATTTTCCACTTTAACACATATATAGTGCCAATAGTCTATACAGTACCGTAGTCCCTCCTGATCGGGAAGCCACCAGAGGATACTCCATAGGTACGACATAAATCAAACTTGTAGTAAAGCACTCTAGGGTAGGTGACACGGCACAACTAGGCAATGCCAGGGTAGATATACCAATTACACTTCCAGGTTGGTGGTAACGCAGAGCTGCAGCAATCGCCCACCTCGAGCCACACTCCCGAATCAAGGGTGCGCACCAAATCAATCACAAAGTAATAGAATGGCATACGATGGAGTGTGTCCGATCAGACGAGCTACCTTATTAACCCGTCAATTGCTCTTGTTTTAGCCACCTTATGCCAACTCACGGGAGTTGGGTCCACGTAAATACCTCATATAGGATCGTCGCCACCATCCTACTTCATTCTGGAATCTCCACCGCGTACACAGTTGTTAAAGTGGTTTTCGGTATTGACAGAGAGTATGCCCATATCTGATCCCGGTCTCTTTAACAAACAAATGTTATTATAACACCGCAGTCATTTCAAAATAGTTATACTCCAAAACCAAAATATCATTTTCATTTCAAAAACCAAATCAATACGATATCATTTTCTCACTTCAAATATAACCATTTCCAAAATCATAATACTTCCAAAGTTATAACACTTTCGAAATCATAGTCCTTTAAAATCAAAACACTTTGGAAATCACAGCTTTGAAATCATAGTATTTTGGAAATCATAACACTTTGAAATTATAGCATTTTGGAAATCATAACACTTTTGAAATTATAGCATTTTGGAAATCATAACACTTTTGAAATTATAGCATTTTGGAAATCATAATACTTTTGAAATTATAGCATTTTCCTTAAACCGTTTAGATATTAATAATAGTATATATATAGTAAAATAGTTTATAAAATAAAATAATTTATATAAAATAGTTATAAGTTAAAAAAATATATAATAAAATAATTTATATAAAATAGTTATAAGTTAAAACAATATATATTAAAATAATTAGTATAATTAAAATAGTTTATATTAAAATAGTTTATAAAATAATATAAGATAGTTTTAAAAAAAATTAAAAATACTTTATATAATAAAGATAGTTTCCACAAATTCACAAATCGATTCAAATCAACTCTACTTTCAAATTCAACTTAATTCAATCTCAATTCCTAAATTTCAACTCAATTCAATTTCTCAATAAATCATTTCAAATTATATCGATTTCAAATACAGATTTGAAACACAAAATAAACCATTAAATTTCAATATATTTCAATGCTTTAAATATTCCACATTTCCAAAACTAAATTTTATAATTTCATATATATCTTAATTTAGCTTCATTATTATTTATTTTTGCAATATTCCTAAATAAATTCAATATCATTTAAATCAAAGCCCAAATTTCAAATCACTAAATATTTCCTTTAATTTATTTAAACTTGAAATATTCATTTTAAATCATCTTAAATCAAAATCAAGTTGTAAAATCATATCCTTAAAAACCCAAATTCCATAAGTTCAGATCGATTTAATTAAATATAATTCTTAATTAAATGCAATTTCAAATCTATCTTCTAACCTTAATTTATTAAATCATTACACACTCTATATTAAAATATAATTCAAATAAATACCTAACCATATTATAATTTAATAAAATCAAACTTTATTATCAAAATAATTTATATTAAACAAATTTTATACATAGCATAAAATCAAGAATTTAAATATATATAAAATAACATTTATATAATATCTAAAATTAATATTTTTATAAAACCATATATTTCTTTCCAAAACCATAGAAATCATTTTCAAAATATTTATATATAGACCCACGGTGTCTGTATATAATTTTCTATAATATGGTCAAGTGGTACGGATATTTACCATTTCAATCTGCAATTTAAATATATACGGGTATATATCTTTTCAACCCGTAATCCCAAATTCAATTCAATGAAAATCGCTTGGGTTTATCATTTCAACCCATAACGATTTTCTCATATTCTATAGATCGTTCGGGTATGTATCATTTCAACCCATGGAGAATTCTATACTAACAGGGAACTTGCAGAGTGATAACAGATACGATAATAATATAACAGGAATATATCATCAATATAAATAACTGATAATGGTGTCAGATGTCACAGGTGAACTGTTGTATTTGATTTCGACCGAACCAACCACATCCGGATCCAGGCCATCTCCATACTTCACCGGACCAAACCAAGACCGATCCAATTCGACACCGGACCAGGCTACGCTACCGGACGAAGCTCAACCGGACCAGGCTGCGCTCCCACTACCGGACGAAGCTCAACCGGACCAACTCCATACTTCACCGGACCAAACCAAGACCGATCCAATTCGACACCGGACCAGGCTGCGCTCCCACTACCGGACGAAGCTCAACCGGACCAGGCTGCGCTCCACCGATCCAAGTCTCAACCGAACCAAACCACCTCATGACCGAACCAAGAGGATGCCGAACCAGACTGCCAGGCCAGATCACTTTAGCCCAGGCCCACCAACAGTTGTATATATCCAAGACCCCTGCCCCCAACCTCACTCTATAAATAGAGAGGCAAGGGTACAACAATGGGGGACAAGTTTGAGATCTCAAGCACGGAAGGAACTTTCAAACAACTTTCTTTTACTTGTACCAAAGCTTTGTACTTGTAATCATAAGAAGAGAAGAGAAATAACATATAAAGTGGACGTAGGCACATTCTGGCTGAACCACTATAAATCTGCGTGTCTTTTTTACAGTTTAGCCCCTGCTTTTCATATATTTGTATAAATCTCCAAAAATCACTAAGAACAACCTAAGATCTACTAAATCATACAACTTTGAGGTGTTTGTCCATTTTTTGTGCAAACATTTTTGGTGCTTTCACTGAGAGTAGAAACTCGAAGCTTCAGCTTCATCTACTTAACGAGTTTTCCCAACAGCATCGTCCGCCACTTGGAAAACATGCCTCCCAAACAGAGAAAAGATGTTAACAAAGGAAAAAACATCGCATCCAATAGCCTTCCTGATCCAGCTATCGCGAATCAAGTAAATCGTCCTCCTCCAGCAACGGTAACAAATGAAGGACAGGCTAACCCAACCACTCCTGCCACAGAACAGCCTGCAGCAATTACTAGGGCAGATTTGGACAGAGTTGTTGTTGAAGTAACTAACCGCTTCACGTCCCAGCAGGAAGCCTTGGTGGACCATCTCATGTCACGCTTGAGGGACGCTGAAGAATCCAACCGCAACACTGAATCATGGGGCGAGTCCCAGTCTGGAGGATCTCAGAGACAGCAAAGATCTTCCTTCTTCGAAGGAGCTAACGGCAGAAGTAGCCGTGGTAGGAGCCGAGACCGAGCCCAGCCCGAAGTTAGGCCTGAGGAAACGTTTGGTACAGAACCCAACAGGGAAGGTACCGGGCGAAGGTCAACTGCAGTTGAGCCTGTCATGCTGCCTAACCACAGAAACACCGGTGAACGGGGCCGAGCTAGAGTTCAGCCCGAAGTTGGACCCGAGGAAGTGCTTAGATCAGAACCCAACAGGGGAAGATCAAGGCAAGGGCCAACTGTAGCTGACCCAAGCATGCTCCCAGAAGATCAAAGGCAGCCACTGGAAAATATGAGGAATGATAGACGATACCATCCCTACAGGTTGTCTGGACGGAATCAACCCCACAGAACAGAACCAAACTCATTTCTGTCTGCTCCAAATTCTGATGAAAGGATGGCGCGCTTATTCAGAGAGTGTGTCCAACGGGAGCAAAGAGATCGAGGGATAGGCGCTAGGGTAACCAGCCCTTTCGCCCGCAATATCGAAGTTGCTATCACCCCCCGAGAATGGAAGATGCCAACAATGGAACCCTACAAAGGAACCTCCGATCCCGTTGTACACTTACAGAGATACACACAGCATATGCTCATGAGTGGAGCAACAGAGGGAGTACTGTGCAAATGCTTTCCGCTCTTCT
Organism: Allium fistulosum; assembly: GCA_030737815.1. Classification (NCBI taxonomy): domain Eukaryota; kingdom Viridiplantae; phylum Streptophyta; class Magnoliopsida; order Asparagales; family Amaryllidaceae; genus Allium; species Allium fistulosum. The sequence continues at coordinate 816,222,827 of CM060904.1, forward strand.
TAGCAGATCTTGCTACCTCCTGGTTCTGTCATCTACCCCAAGGATCCATCAGCTCATGGGAAATGTTGAAAGAAAAATTTATCAGTCAGTTCCGCATTCATGTGGAGCAACCTAAGGACGCTTATTCCTTATCCAGCGTCAAGCAGAAACCTGGAGAAAAGCTGCAGCAATACCTAACCAGATTCAACGCCGCAGCAGCCGCAGTTCAAGACGCCGATGAGAAGCTTATCCTGATGGCCCTCTGCAGTGGGGTGCATCCGGACACTAAATTTGCTAGAAGATTGACAAAAGAAAAACCAGCTTCTTTACCCGATTTCTTCCATGAAGCCGGGAAATACATGAGGCTTGAGGATGCTGCCATTGAGGGGCAGTCAGGACAGCAAAGTAAGACGACCCATGGCAACGCCCCTGCTGTGGCGAGGGACGCTCGAAGAAATGATTCCAGAGACAATGCTGGGGGCAAGAAAGTAGAAAAACGCCTATATCGGCCAGGACCAAGATTCGACTCTTACACCCCTTTGAACGAGACCGTCGAAAATATCTTCCTTGCCACCCAAGGCGAAGTTAGATACAAACGCCCACCATACAAGAAGGAATCAGATAGCGCACAGAAATCTGGAAAATTCTGCCGCTTCCACGAATCCCACGGACATGATACCAACGAATGCCATCATCTCCGAGATCTGATTGAGGAACACATCAGAAGAAAGAAACTGGAACGCTATGTAAAAAGTCAAGACAGGACTCCAGCTCCTGCCAATGAAAACCCAAGGCTACCCTCACCAGGGACCGGCAGAGGCGACCGCAACGCTAGCAGCTCTAGTCAAGAGAAGATAGTGGTCCATACCATCTCAGGAGGTCCACACATCGCAGACAGAAGTTGGAAAGAGATGGAAAGATATGGGAAGTCGCTTAGAGACAATAGAGACTGTGTCAATGCGGTTATAGAAGAGCGCCACCCAAAGCGGAAAGAAAGTGATGACATCACATTCAGTAAACGCGACCTAGAAGGAAGACAGTACCCTCACATGGATCCCATGGTTATCTCTGCCCGACTCGGTCCCGCCGAAGTTTACCGAATCCTGGTAGACACTGGAAGCTCTGTAAATATCCTGTTCAAACACGCATTCGACAAAATGAGGCTATCAATGAAGGATGTATCTCCCTGCGATAAACCGCTACACGGTTTCACTGGAGATGCGAAAATGCCCATCGGGCAGCTGGACCTCTTCGTTGAAATTGGAAGCCATCCCCGCTCCGTTGTAAGGAAACAGACGTTTGTGCTGATAGAAAACCATTCGGCCTACAACGCCTTCCTAGGAAGACCAGCCCTATCTGACTTCCAGATTGTCCTAGCCCCGTGGTGCCTGAAAATGAAATTTCCAACAGACAATGGGGTAGGGGAAGTGGAAGGAGACCAAGATATTGCACGAGACTGCTATGTAACCGAACTTCGCAACAACCACAGGAGGGATAAAGGGAAAGGTGTAGAGATTGCCCTCTGCACAAAAAGCCTTGAAGCATAGCAACTAAAGAAAGCCCCTCCTCTGCGATACACCAGCGACCCTTTCAATGAATTAGACCCTAGGGACAAAGAGGAGGAGGCCACCGCCGAGCCTGCAGAGGCTATGGAGTTTATATCTGTAGACAAGCACGACTCAAGTAGGCTACTGAAAATTGGGTCGCAGCTGAAAACTGAATTGAAGGAACAACTCATTGATTTTCTCCGCCACAACTTGGATGTGTTCGCTTGGTCACACGCTGACATGACCGGAATCTCCCCCAACATAGCATGCCACGTATTAAAAATTGATCCTACCAAGGCGCCTGTAAAACAAAAAAAGAGAAGTATGGGGGTAGAGCGATCAGCAGCCCTCGATGAAGAAGTAAAGAATCTACTCGCCAATGACTTCATACGAGAAGCTATTTACCCAGAATGGATCGCCAACCCGGTACTAGTAAAGAAGGCTAATGGGAAGTGGCGGACCTGCATTGACCTCTCCAACCTAAACGACGCCTGCCCAAAGGATTGCTTCCCGCTTCCCAGAATCGATCAACTTGTAGACAGCACAGCCGGGCACGAACTCCTGTCTTTTATGGATGCATACTCAGGATATAACCAAATTCCTATGCATGCTCCCGACCAAGACCACACTAGTTTCATCACCGATCGGGGTTTATACTGCTACAAAGTGATGCCCTTCGGACTTAAAAATGCAGGAGCCACCTACCAGCGCCTCGTCAACAAGATGTTTGCAGGGCTAATAGGACGAACAATGGAAGTATATGTAGACGACATGCTGGTAAAATCACGGAAAGCCAAAGATCACGTAAGCCACCTAGGCGAAATGTTCCAGGTACTTCGACAGTATGGAATGAAGTTGAATCCACTAAAGTGCTCCTTCGGAGTGTCATCGGGAAAATTCTTAGGATTCATCGTCCATGCCCGAGGGATAGAAGCAAACCCTGAACAAGTCCGAGCATTAAGGGACATCAAGATACCTTCCACCCGAAAGGAAATGCAAAGCCTAAATGGAAAAGTGGCTGCCCTAAGCCGATTCATCTCCAAAGCAACGGACAAGTGCGTCCCCTTTTTCGAAGCTCTAAAGAAAGATAAAGGAAGGTTCGAATGGACGGACGAATGCTTAACCGCTTTCCTTAACCTAATCGAACACCTCCAGAAACCACCGGTACTCTCGACCCCAAGCGAAGGCGAAGAATTATACCTATACCTTGCTGTGTCATCTCACGCTCTAAGCGCTGCCTTGGTAAGGGAAGACAACCGCACGCAACGACCAATTTACTTCGTCAGTAAAAGGTTTGCTGGGGCAGAAGTCAGATATCCTAAGCTTGAAAAGTTAGCATACTGCCTACTAATCACTTCACGAAAGCTACGTCACTACTTCCAATCCCATTCCATCAAAGTTCTGACCGATCAACCACTGAGGCAAGTAATCCATCGTCCCGACACTTCCGGGCGACTACTTAAATGGTGTATTGAGCTGAGTCAATATGATATCACCTATCACCCTCGCACCGCCATCAAGGGACAAGCCATGGCTGATTTCATTGCAGAATTCACTACCAACAAGGATAAGGAGCAACTGGAAATAACAGAAGATATCAAGTGGAATCTCTTTGTGGACGGTGCATCTAACGAACAAGGCTCGGGGACAGGTGTGGTAATAATCACTCCCAGGGGAATTCCAAGCTCGAGAAGAGCGACTCATAGCATATCTAAAAAAGACCAAGTTACTTCTCAGCCGATTGGACCACTACCTAGTCAAACACGTCCCTCGGGAAGAGAACCAAGAGGCCGACGAATTGGCAAAGCAAGCAAGTATGAGAGACGTCGCCATCTTCGGAGCAGTAACTGTCTCAAAGCAAACGATCCCAAGTTTTGAGCAAGTAAATCTGATAGCTGCAACCGAAGAGGCAACTTGGATGACTCCCATCCGAGACTACCTACAGAATGGCACACTACCCGACGGGCGTAACGAAGTCAAGAAAATCTTGAGGAAAGCGTCCCGCTACACAATACAAGGAGACATCCTCTATCGGCGCGGGTTCTCTAACCCATTGTTAAGGTGTGTCGCCGGAAGGGGAGCCAAGGAAATCTTGTCCAACATTCATCAAGGAAGCTGCGGAGATCACACCGGAGGGCAAACGTTAGCAAAAAAGATACTCCGATACGGATATTTCTGGCCCACCTTAAGCAAGGACGCCTTAGATTTCGTCAAGAAGTGTGACAGATGCCAAAAATTTGCTAAGATCCCTCGGCTACCAACAACCGAGATTACTCAGATGACCAGCCCTTGGCCCTTTGCAGTATGGGGAATTGACTTAATCGGTGAACAGCCAATGGGTCAAGGCGGCGCCAAATATGCTATAGTAGCAGTCGACTATTTCACCAAATGGGTGGAAGCAGAACCTCTAAATAAAGTATCTTCAGCGAAAGTTATCAACTTCTTAATCAAAAATGTTCTGTGCAGGTACGGAGTCCCACTAAAAATCATATCAGACAATGGACTTCAGTTTGACAGCGAGGAATTCGCCAACTGGTGCCAAGAACACGGAATTCACAAAAGCTTCTCATCCGTAGCATATCCCCAAGCAAACGGACAAGTCGAAGCAGTCAACAAAATTCTGAAAACTCTGATAAAAAAGAAGCTCGAAAAGTCAAAGGGCGCTTGGGTGGATGAACTCCCTACGGCACTATGGGCCTACCGCACATCTTTCAGAACATCAACAGGGCACACTCCTTTCTCTTTGGCATACGGATCGAAGGCTATGCTCCCAGTTGAAACCATTGTGCCTTCCCACCGTAGGATCCACTATAACCTAGAAGAGAACGAAGAGCTCCTCAACATGTCTTTGGATCTGGTCGAGGAGAGAAGGAATGATGCAGTCCTAAAAACAGCAGCCCACAAGCAAAAGGTGGCAGCACAATACAACTCCAAAGTCAAGCATCGTACCTTACGAGAAGGGGATCTTGTCCTCAAGCGAATCTTCCCTCGCCCCGGGGCACTAGATCCAATCTGGGATGGACCATATGTAATTCATAAAGATCTCCACAACGGAGCCTATATTTTGTCAACAGTGGACGGAGAGGTGTTCCAGAGGGCATGGAACATCCAACACCTCCGTCGATACTTTTCTTAACTTGTATTGCCCATATGAAGTGAATTAACAAAGAGAATCAGTGGACGTAGGCATTTTTTCGTGCCGAACCACTTTAAAAAAGCCTTGCCTCTTTTTTAACTTGTTCCTTTGTATCTTAGCTGCTTGTTAACTTTATCCTTTTCTGTTGAACGAAATCCTGAGCATGTAGCATTTCTATTCAAAGCACTCCACAATGCAACTTCACGTGGACAAGACCCAACAGGTACTATGCGAATCTATGCCCTCGTCAATGAGACACTTTTGCTCCAGCATCCCTCTGCTGCGGGTTAACTCATTGCTCGCGACGGCCCTTAAAGCCAACTGTAATGAGCCGATTATAAGCCACCGAGAAGGCCGACTATAGCCGAGGCAGCTCATTACGGCGTTAGGCTCGCCGACAACTATGAACCGATTATAAGCCCCAACATAAGGTGTGGCCAGCCAGGGGCAGTTCACAGTTGACGATCGGCACCCACGCTAGCCGGCCACAGTAAGTCGAATAATACCCATGAGTACGGGCCATAATGGCCCGGGTAGTTACTGTGCGCGATCTCGGCTCCGGTGTGTCTTAAGTGCGGCTGTGGTAAAAAAGAATTAACTCCCCGCGGAGGCGTAAGATGGGTGACAAATGTCTCCAAGACCCACAGCTAGGGAAAGTGACTACAAAACCCGTTTGCCACGAACTTAAGCACATCGAAGGCCTTCCGTGACTGGAAGTTTTACTATTTCACATATTTCAATTTTACTTAAAAAACTTTCCTCCTATCCTCTATAACAAACCATAAAGTACAGGATGCAGGGTAAGAGATACCCGCCAATGGATGCAGAGATTCACAATCAGATGGCAGGGCATTCAACTGCTTTCCATGCTTGGTCATACAAGATATTCGAAACTGCCATTTACAAACAGAACATGAAAGGCGGTATTTTCTTCCTTTATGTACAAATGCATGACTATAATTTAATTTTTTCACAACACACGCTAACATTGCAAGTCATGAGATTATGATTTAAAACCAGAATATGACATCAAACACAATTTAATTACAAGAATATACATAGCTACATTTCTCGTACGATATGTCGAAATAGCAACAAATATTCAAGAAACGACAAAATCAGCTTAAGCTAAAAAATTACACGTCAAGAATAATATTATTACAAGTAGCAAGAATTACAACTTAGAAGTTACTCTACTGTCTTAAGACTAACAGATACAATGCCAAGCCTACAAAAAGAATTTTCCAGGTCCAATCAGGGAGCCGGTTGCGTCGAAGTCTTGTCCTTGCTCTTTTGCCCGCCTGTCCGGTCATAAGAAGGATTCATTAGTGATGAGTAACCAAGTTAACGGAAAGACTAGAAAGGAAGACTTACCAGTACCCGCTTCTTGACCGTCCTGGTCGTCATCCTCAACCTGCACACCTGCCTCTTCAGCAGCAAGCAGCCGCATACCCTCCTTTACCGCCACTTTCTCCTCCTTGGTGAATTGGGCAGTGACCACATCCATACTGAAGACCGTACCACCCTCTTTATCTGCGTCAGCCTGAGCCTCCTCCAACGCCCGAAGATAGATCTTGGCCATGACCCTGGGGTAATCATCCATCCAAGAGAGATTGCCCTGCTTCCAAGTCCGGAAATACATGTCCTGGAGCATGTCATCCATCATTCCCTCATTCTCCTCAAACTCCCTCATCCGTGCATCGAAAGCCGACAACCTTTCGACGGCAGCATCTCTCTCCAGTCTGTATCTCGAGCAATCAGCCTGAAGGGACCTCCGCATCACCTCCATCTCTTCCCTCAACTTAGCTTGAGCAAGCTCTGCAGCCTCAAGTTTCTCGGACAACTCCTCCACCTGCTCGAGATCCGCTCTCCGAACCTCATCCACCGTGGCAATAGCCATGTCAATCCGCTCTTTGCATGCAGCTTCCATTTTCCGCAATTCAGCCCGACTGGCCTCTTCCATGGTTTTCCTTAGTCGCCCAGTAGCAGCCTCATGCTGAGAAATCTGGATAGCCTGATCCGCAAGCTGTTTAGCCTGATCCGAAACCACCAATCGAAGTCGGATATTAGCACTCCCAATATCCTCTCCGGCCTTAACCAGCCGAGCATGATGCCCCATCAGCTTCTTGGTCTCCTCGGCCACCCGATCAATATTAGCTTTGGCCTCGTCTCCCATAGTGACTATACGAGTAGTGAGTAGATCGAGATCTAAAGACTTGGCTTCATCAAGTACTCGTACCATGGGGTTACGGGGGAGGAGGTGTTCGCCAGTGACTTCGTCAAAAGTAATATCATGAGAACCTGGATCCAGATCAGGATGACCCGCAAATGGATTACGGGCCAAGTCGGGACGGTCGATATGAATAACAGAAGGATTTCCGGACGGGTGCGGAGAGGGTACAAACTCGCTACCCTCCTCAGTAATATCATGGATAGGCTGAGCCGGAGGCTGAGGACCGGGCAAAGTTTCGGATAAAAGATGACTCCTCTTCCTCTACTGAATACCCTCTTCGATAACCCCAAGAAGAGGACGGTATCCGACTACATCCCCGGAGCGTTGGATTGAGGGCTTCGGCTTAACAGAAATTTTGGAAAGTTTATATTGCTCAAGCCTGTGTCGAAGGTCTGAAGCTTTGGACGTCTTGCCTGCTCCTGATATAAAGAACAAATGTCACAATCTTACATCACTATACGATTCGAGAAACGCGGTAAATTACAAGTTAAAAAAGGGGAAAAGAAACACAGCTGTGATTGTACAAACCTGGGGAGGAGTGGGATACTGCAATAAGTCCTGGATTTCATTCCAGGACGGGAGCGGGTCATAAAATATTCCTAAGTCCCTATCATTAGTGAAGCATGCAGGGGTCAAGAGTTCACCTTGAGTCGTCAGAGCCACCTTGGCCGGAATGGTCGGAAAAGACTCACTTGCACCAGTCCCGGCTTTGTCCGCCTTCCCGGTCTTCTCTACCAAAGCCGGATCATCATCCAACCCCTCAAAAGCTTGGCGGAGAGCATCATCCGTCCACTCTTGCATTTCGCCTACTTGCCCAGAAGACAGAGCCCTGGAACCATCACCACCCTATCCATCGCCGCCATCATCACCAAGACGCTCAACGTCACTTCCGCCCTCCGCCTCACCTCTTTCTTCCTCCGCATCTATCTCCCCCTGAGTAAGTGGACAATTGCTGGGAGAAGGACCGTCCGACCTCTTAAGTTTCTTACCTTCGACGGCTGGAGGTTTCGTGAACGGTTTTCTCTTTCCACCCTCTGCCGCAACGCCTCCCTTAGCCTGAGCAGCCGCCCTCTCTTCCGCCGTTTCCCTCAACTTAACTACAGACTGCTGCGGAAGGATCAAGTTATATTCTAGAAGAATCGCATTTCTAATCAAGAAGGCAGATGATCTGTATTTCCCAAGAATGGCTTCTATCTCCGCCGCCGTCTGAACCAGGCGGTCAGTCTCCACAACCGGAAAGCCACCTGTCGCTAGCAAAAATGAGAAAGTATGAGAAGAAGCGTCGCAATCGGAATAGAAATTATAAGTAAAAGCATCAACTTACATCCAGAGGTAAAGCGCCGGATGGAGACGGAGTCGTCCCTAACAAAGAACCACTCTTTCTTGAACATGCTGAATTTAGAGTACAGGTCCACGACCGGCTTGAAGGTCACAGCAGACTCCAAGCTAACATATGGGGACCCCTTCTTATATCCCCTTAAATTATACAAGTACCGGATCTCCCGGTTGGAGGGGGCGCGACCATACTTCCTCCGAAAAATAACGAAAAGGCTCACCAGTATGGCATAAGAGTTGGGCTGAAGCTGGAATGGGGCCACCTTCAGGTACGTGAGGAAGCTGACTATCCAAGCATTGAGAGGCGGGATAGCACCACACATGCAATGGTACCTACTATAAGCAAAGTATCCTTCGGGAGGACTGTATGGCATGACTCCTGGGCCCGGCAGCAGCATGAGGGCTCTATCGATCCCAAAGGAACGAGATATAACATCGACTTGCTCCTCTTTGAGAGAGCTAGGAAAGCAGTCAGGCGGGGAATCCAGCAGCTCCTGGGGACCATATCCATCCACTAATGACCTCGGGGCGGGCCCATGACGCTCCGATCCTGATTGAGCTGGGGGCACGGCCGAGGACTCTCCTTCACCCCCGGATCTCCTCTTATCTGATCGAGTTTCCACTTTGCGAGACATTTATCTGCAAACACGGGAAAGTATATCGTTAGAATATACGAACAATGTAATTTGGAGTTTCACTTAAAAAGTTCGAAGTATGAAACGCATGTTCACTCAGTACAACAATTCATGCAGCACTTCAATAATCTCATTCGGTATTAAACGTTCATGTGTCATTCGGTATCAGAGGATTAAGTTCATTCGGCAAAAAGGAATAATACCTGATTCGGCTAAAAACTCGGTCCGGCTAAAACACTTGGTTGATTCGGCTAAGGACTTGGTTCGGCTAAACTCTCACTTGATTCGGCTAAGGACTTGGTTCGGCTAAACTCTCACTTGATTCGGCTAAGGACTTGGTTCGGCTAAACTCTCACTTGATTCGGCTAAGGACTTGGTTCGGCTAAACTCTCACTCGATTCGGCAGATAGAAAAAACGGAGGTCCTAGTCCCCTACTTATAAGCGAAAGCAGAATACCGGATCATATGATTCGGTAGTGGGAACCGGATGAAGATGGTAAAATGGGATTATCGAAAAACAAAGCAGGACATGCACACGCACACGCCCTACTTTGGGGGGCAAGTGTTGTATATGATTTCGACCGAACCAACCACATCCGGATCCAGGCCATCTCCATACTTCACCGGACCAAACCAAGACCGATCCAATTCGACACCGGACCAGGCTACGCTACCGGACGAAGCTCAACCGGACCAGGCTGCGCTCCCACTACCGGACGAAGCTCAACCGGACCAACTCCATACTTCACCGGACCAAACCAAGACCGATCCAATTCGACACCGGACCAGGCTGCGCTCCCACTACCGGACGAAGCTCAACCGGACCAGGCTGCGCTCCACCGATCCAAGTCTCAACCGAACCAAACCACCTCATGACCGAACCAAGAGGATGCCGAACCAGACTGCCAGGCCAGATCACTTCAGCCCAGGCCCACCAACAGCTGTATATATCCAAGACCCCTGCCCCCAACCTCACTCTATAAATAGAGAGGCAGGGGTACAACAATGGGGGACAAGTTTGAGAGCTCAAGCACGGAAGGAACTTTCAAACAACTTTCTTTTACTTGTACCAAAGCTTTGTACTTGTAATCATAAGAAGAGAAGAGAAATAACATATAAAGTGGACGTAGGCACATTCTGGCTGAACCACTATAAATCTGCGTGTCTTTTTTACAGTTTAGCCCCTGCTTTTCATATATTTGTATAAATCTCCAAAAATCACTAAGAACAACCTAAGATCTACTAAATCATACAACTTTGAGGTGTTTGTCCATTTTTTGTGCAAACATGAACAGATACAGATAATAGCATATATAACAATGTAAATAACTAACACCAGCATATTTTAATTGACGTTTCAATTGAAATCAAATTTAATAAATAAAAGAACGTTAATCGTGAGTGATTGCTCACCTTTCGAGGCTAGAGAGATTCGACGATGAAATGAGTTGAGTTACGAATCCAAGTATGAATTCCAAAGTAACGCAAGATGGCACGAATTCGACAAACAGAGCTGATAACAGGAATCGATAAAACAAATCAGAATAGGATTGATGAAGATAAATGATATAAATGAACTTATATGTATAACTATATATAACTATTTATATAAAATCATATTTTAAATTTCATACACATATTGAATTAAATATATATTTATATATATAGTTTTCAAAAATCATAGTTATAAATTAAAACAGATGTATCAAATCAAACATATATACATTATATAATTTGTAATAAATACATATATATATTTAATAAAAATACAAAATATTTACATATATATAGTATATGCTCATTTCACATAACCAATACCGTGTATATAAACTTATATAAGTTTGACTATAAACAAACTATAATACTTAAACAATATTAAATTTAAACATATAAACATATATCAAAATCGAAGTCAAAACTGATTTGTACACATGTACCCTTCATATAAAATTCAATATCAACTAGATAATATGTATATAGAATATATACATATAGACTCAATCATATTCAAAACATCACGTCTAGATCATAATATATATATTTTAATATGTAAAGTAAAAGAGATATCAAAGCCTAGAAAAATAGCCTACCAATATAGGACTCTGTAATCAACTATACAAAAGATACATATTATATTTTATATTAATATTTATCATAAACCACACATTACAAACAAACTAAATATATATCTAAAACGCTGATTTGCATTGCTTATATAAGCTTGTATAAATAGCCCACAAATAGATATACAACTTGCACAATATACAACTCATATAGAAACTAGTATGTATGTAAGTCAAACAGTAAATATATATATAAAAAATTAAAATACGTAATTCAAATCAAAATATAGGTAGATATATAGATTGCTTAAAACAGTATATAACAAGTAATAAGAAGATCTTGCACACGCAGATCTTCTAGTACAACATTTCGTTTAAATTATTACATAACTTTCATATGTATACTAATCCCTTTATAATTTATATCATACATATATGAACTCAAAGTTAAAACTAAAATTAATATAAATTTTCTTTGCTAAATATGCAGACTCCAAAACAGTTCCTATACAACTCACACATATTAAATACATAGGTAAAACCGGTCTATAACTATATATATACATACAAACAATACAATAAAATATTCATATAAATATGCTTTTATATGAAATCACTTGTATATAATACTCTGCTTATATAATAAATCACATACAATACTTCCTTCCATATCAATATAAAATAATATATATATAAACAAGTTAACATACACCCACTTTATATATATAGACTTATATATGAGCTTAAACCGATAATATACCACTTATATAAACGTATATATATATAACAGATATAGTATGTAAATCTAACTTTTTATATATAAACTAACATAAACCTTAACATACAACAGATCGCATATATAAATCACCACGATTCACCGAAGAAAAATATAAAAGTACATTGGAATATATATATATACTTTATATATAAGCTTTATATACAAACATACTTACTAATAATACATGCGTATACTAATATATAAAACAAACTTACAGTTATACGATGGAAGTAAGGAAGGAGGTCGAGGCTTGCATTGGTAAGGAGGAACATGGCTCCGGAGGGGAAACTCGGTTGCATAGGGAAACGCATGGGACGAAAATGGTGAGGAGGTGGTGAAGAGTGGAGCAAGGTGTGGGATAGGGGATGAGGTTGAGAGGGTTTGCTCATGGCAGAGGCACAAGGGAAGGAAGACTTGGGAAGGGAAACTGTAACATCCCGTATTTTTAAGCTATTGAATTTGAACATTTAATTCATTTTAAATGTTAATGTGGGTCCTTAATTGATTTTGAAATGAATGGATTTGGGTTCAATCAATGAAATAAACTATAAATTTTAATTATAGCAATTCTGGTTGAATTTGAATAATGGAAAATAATAATTAAATATTCGGGATTGGGATAAAAAGGTGGATTTGGGTGTAAATAGCTATTAAATGGTGTTTAAATGTATTTTTAGGTTCGATTGGTTATAAACAATATTATTGGAATTTTAGAAGAATTTTAAAGTTGATAAATTAATATTTGGGATTTTATATTAATTTTAAAATGAATTTAATATTATTAAAATGCAATTTAATCAGATTTTGGTCCGGAATGAGCCGGAATGATTTTTATTGTGTTTATAAATTTTATATGATTTATTATTGAGTTATTAAATTTGTAAAAGTAAAATTTTAAGCGTTTCTGATAATTTCAGAAAATCGCTAGATTTAATAGACGAGTTAAAATAGCTTTCCGTGGCACAGTCTCGGAATTCGACGAAACCAGTTCCATTGGATCCGTAATAGTTAGTTATTATCGGATTTCAATTTTTGTAGCAATTGGAGTTGTCGTTTGACCGGGGCAGCTCGAAACGTATCGAAATCGATTTAACCGATTTAATTTTAAATTGATCGTTTTATTCCGTATCTCGCGCATACGATCGAATTAGCTTACGAAACCTGTTCCATTGTGTCCGGAACACGGAAAAACCCCAAGATAGCCTATCGGAACGTGAGAATTGGAGGTCGTTTGCATTAACTGTTAAATCGAGAAAATTTTATTAATTAAATAATATAAAAATTTATTATATATATTAATATCTCCAAACCCTAGCTTCAGAACGAACGGCCGCCACTTATAGAAATCAATGGCCGAAACCCTTCTTATTTCATCTCCAATTATCGATCAATCCAAGCTTTAATTCGCAAAACTCCCAACTGGAAAGTCGACGAGCTCGAAGAGATCTTGAGATCTAACGGTCGTGATAGCTTATGGGTTGTTATTGGCAAAGATTTTGACCTCCGTTCGTCGTCCGTTCGCATGCGATTTGCGCAACCATGGGGAGTTCGAGTTCGTCAGGATCGAAGGCGTAGGTGGAGGCTGCGACGTGCTTTCTCGAAACGACGTCTGATCGTCATCGAACTCGACGATGAAGAGGCGGTTCGAAACCCTAGTTTTTTTGAGATGGGTTCGAACATTCCTGTACGCGTGATGAAGATGAAAGGTGGAAGATGCGGTGCGACCTTGGTCTTTGCCTTCCAGATCTACGGTTGAGATTATATGGTATAAAGAAAAGGAGAAATTGTTTTTAAATTTATTTCAAACTTTGGAAAATCGTAACGAGTTCATACGATATCAGATTGAGACGAATCTGGAAGCGTTGGAATCGCAGGAACGCGTACTACGCAGTGGAACAATTCTGGAATCATTCCGGGCAAGTAGGAATTTGGGTTAAATCGAACGTTGTTCGGTTTAATTTAAATTTCGAACGCTCGCCAAAAACTCAAGGTGAGTTATTCTCACTCACATCTGGATACTAGACATTATAAATAGTTGATATTTAAATATCTATGTGAATGGTTGATTATATCTGTGATTATCAGTCTGGTTGATATTTATATTGCGATGTGCTAATATCTGTGATGTAGGGAGAAACAGGTTGGAGGGATCCAACTGGATTCCTCACAATGTAGCAATTATTTTATAATTGATAGTGATACCTGTTTATATGATGTGATTGATAAATCTGGAAATTTAGTTGTTCCGTGACATTGTGGTATAAATTGTAATCACAAAATTAAATTATAAATGGCTAAAAAAGTGTTTTTACGAAATAAAATGAATTGTTAAATTTAGAATTTCAAAGAATAAAATTTGAAATCGAATTTGAAAGGAAAAATGTAAATTGGGCCAAATTGGGATTTTGAATATAATGGGAAGTTTATGAAAGGGGTAAATGGAAAGTATAGTTTTCTGGAGATTAAATTTATGAAATTATAAATTGTTTAAAATAACGGTGTTTATTTTAATAACGACTAATGTTATCCGGAAATTAAAAATATGTTAAAATGGAATTTCCGACTATAAATAAACAAGTTCAAATGAAAAACAGAATGTTTTGAAATGCCGTATTTCATTGGAATGTAACTAAGTGAATTGGAAATTTTGCTTCCATTGAAAATTCACCAAGATGTTTATTTAAAAATGTTTAAACTATATTAAAAAAATGAATTTCCGAAAATGGGAAAAATTGTGATTTAACTTCGGAGGAAGTTATAGTTAAGTATGGAATTGGAAATTTATGTTGAAATCATAAATTGACTTGAAATAAATCAGTGGATTTATATGAAAGAGTACTTTGGAATGTTTTGAAACGAGAAAGTGTTTCCCTGGGAAAAACCAAGTTAGTGTTTTTAAAGATTTTATTTAATTTAAAAGTTAAGTTTAAAATTTGTTTAAAGAGTATTTTTAAGAAATTGTTATTTTTAAAGTAACAAACTAATAATTTAGAAATCGTAATGATTTGAGAATATATTAGTAAATATTTTTACGAATGGATTTATTTAAAAGTTTGTTTTGGCTTAAGTTGTTAAAATTAGCATTTTTCTTCTTATAACGCTATTTTGAATTTAGTTAAACTAAAACCCTTATTTTTAAATCAAAGTTTATGTGTTAATAACTAGTTTTCTTCACATATTTTAAATTTATATTTTGAGTAAATAAATAAAAGTAATTTTCATATTTTAAAGTATATTTCAGTATAAAGTATTTTTAACTGTTTTAAATGCAAATTGTTTTATACTTGGTTATTCCCGATGGGAATAAAGGGTAAAAGATTTACCTTGTAAAGGAAGAGTGGAAATTGTTTTCAAATGAGTTTTGAAAATGTGAAAATATATCTTTGAAAGATATTAGAAGAAAATAAATAATATGGAGATTATTTATTGTGTGATGGATGTGTATGGATGTTTGTGAACATTAATTGATAGTTAAATCACCGACTATCAATATTGGCCAAATGCGCGATCGTTTCGAAGAGACCGGGATCGAGTTTCCGTATACCGGGATTCTAGGTCTGGAGACTCGAAAACCACTTCGATCCGGTTTGTACGTTTCGCGAAAACGATTTCGGAGTCGAAGATGGAGCAGTGAAGTGCAAGGGCTAGTCGCTACTAATCCTGAGGATATTTCCAAAATGGATGTAGTAGGGGTAGTGCCTTCGGTTCCATTCGGACCCGGGACGGACTTGTATGGACGAATGCTTTCGTGACATCGTCAGGTGGACGATGGGCATTCTAAGGGATATGTGCTATAAAGGTATCGTTTAGCCTCGAGCCTCATCAACCGGGAATGACTGAAAATCAGGGGTTATGCAGCAAGGCTTCGTGGGTAGCCCCCACTTGAGAGTAAGGTCATCCCTGTCTAGATGTCCCTTTTATTTCGGCTTAGTGTTGCGGTTGCTGATCCCAACCGTGGGGTGATCTTATTTGGAATTATCCAGTAAGGGATGATTCCGGCCTTGTGTTGCAGGGGAGCGGGCGTACTCCTCGGTACTGTGATCTAGGCCACGTACTATGACAAGTGGTACCCCAGTGCCTAGTCATTCGTTGGAAATCCATTCTCCCTACGTGCCTGTACGGTTTTGATTGTGCCCAACTATTGTTGAAATGTGAGATGCAAGCATTTCAGCTAGATTCTATTTTACTTTCTATAGACACTATTATAATATCAGAGGATTTTAATATAAAAGTGTTTTAGCTATCGTAAGGTAAAAACCCGACATGTTTATTTGTGGCGTGGTCTTACGAGATGCTTTTGTTTTTAAAGAATTTTGAAACTTAAATAATCAATTGGGTGTATTTATGATGCGCTGGTATTCCAGACTGACTCGGGTGTTATTTTATTATAATGCTCGGGTCAGACCGAGTATATTACAGGATGGTTGCTATGGAGCTCAGGAGAGGAGCTGGAGTTCGAGACGTATTTCTCGTACTTGTATTATTCCGTTGCTATGATTGTTGTATTGATTGATTGACTGGATATTGTTGATTGTGATGGACTCTGATGATGATGTATTGTATATAAACAGATATAGTTTTCATTTGTGTAAAGATCTGTTCTATATATTATATTTTATCCGCTGCGACTGTGAGGTTCTGATTTTGTTTAGTTCTTTCTTCTTCTATCTACTTTCTTATTCTTCTACAATCTGTCTTTTCCGGCATTCGATCGTCGACATATTTTACTGTTGAGTATTTTGTGTCGATTTTCGAGGGTCGTGAAGAGCGGGTCGTCACACTTGGAGGGAAACGATGGTTAAGCAATTCATAAAATTTCTTTGAAGGCAACAGAAAAAAACAACGTACGAAATGGATGAAATGAAAAGTCAGAGCCAAATAAAAGAATATGGACCACTAAAGATTGGAAATGGCAGAAATGTTAAGAGTCAAAAGTTACATTCAGAAAATTTTAAAAGCAATGTTGTTTGATTTCAACTGGTGGATTTGAATGATCAAAGGAAACCAGACAATCACAAATACGGAACAGATACGTTTACTGTTTTACGCAGATTCCGCTGCGTTCCGGACATCAAAACATAGAATTGAATATACCACAGAGATCAGCACGACGAGAAGATCAAAACGGTATACAGATATCAATGGTATGATCATCCGATCAAAAGTCGATATTCGGTACCGAAAATGCTGCAAATCTGCTGGAAATAAGATGAACGGAGCAACAACAATCAAAATTTGGAGAAATGAAATATGACGACTCACTCAGAAGATAATTTACAAATTTTCTGTATAAAAGTATTCAGGTTTGGAAAACATTTTATTATCATCAATTTTTAACCGATTTAAATTGAAATAGAATTACACAATAAAATAAAATTTGATATTATCAGATGAAAATTTACCATTTTCTATGTTACAGTAGACGTATTCCAAATATCAAGTTTATATTTCAAAATTTTATTATTTAAAATTAAAAAAAATTCAATTAGTTCAATAAATAAACCACTAAATTTATGGGTCGTTACAAATTCTAATTTTATTAATCAGCTTTGTAAATTAATTAGTTATTTAAAAATGATTTGGAAATGAGTTATCGATGTTATTTAAAATGTTTTGATATTTTAAATTTACTTAAACATATTTTACAAATAAACTATTATTCTTTAAACATACTTATTTTATATATAGAATTTTAAAGGATTGAAATTTATTTAAAAATCCTCTCGAGATTGGAGACGAAGTTTATTTAATGGATATGATTTTATAAGAGATAACTTATAGTGGGATTTTGGGAGCTTAAAGAAAAATTCCAAATTGTTAAAATACGAGAAATTCGGAAAATGAATTAGGATTCGTAAAAGAAGTTAGAAATGGGTATTTAGAGAAATAGACAAGTGTATTCGACTTTGGAATTATTAAGGGGTTTACAAATAAAATTTGTAAGAATAGGAAATAAATGGGCTATTTCCTAAATATTAGGAAAAAAAGATCTTAGGAAATATACTTATAAATATTCCTAAGTATTGGACGGAAATGATTTGAAAATAGTTAACTTCGAGATTTTAATTATAGAAATATTTTCAAAGGGATGGATTATAATTGGAAGCGAGAAAATATTCTAAGTATTGAAAATGACTTGAAAATATCCTGTTAAGGATATAAGAATTTAAGTTTGATTTCCACTATGAAAATATTGGAAGGGTTTGAATATATCTTATAAAGATATTTTGAGAATATTTTTGGAAAAATATTATAAGGCTAGATGATTGCTTATGGATGTTTTATTGATAGTTAAATAACCGACTATCATTATTGGCCAATTTCGTTAATCGTTTCGAAGAGACCGGGATCGGATTTAATTATCCGAAAACCACTTCGATCCAGTTTGAATGCAACAAATGAATACCGTGAAGATGATGAAGACGGTGATTCGGTTTGTCTAGATCCATGACAACTTGTATGGACGAATGCTATCAGAACATCGTCATTGGAGGACGATGAGCATTCTAAGTAAAATTGATCTTGAAAGGTAACGCTTAGCCTCGAACCTCATCAACCGGGAATGACTAAAAAGGGGAGATGCAGCAAGGCTAAGTGGGTCGCACCCAATTAGGGTATGTTATCACTTTTCTAGATGTCCTCGGAAAACTTTATATTATGGATATGGTTGTGTATGAAAGAAGGAGCGCTCGATAGTAAGGGTGGGAACACCCGGGGTGATAACATATTTGGTCTATCCAGGTTAGGGGTAGGCCGGTCTTGTGTAGCAGGTGATCCCGGCAATGGTCCTCGGTACATTTTTCTTGAGGTGTACTGTGATGAGCGGTACCCAAGTGGCCCAGTCATTCGTATGGAATCCTTTCTCCAATACGAGCTTACGATTTTGTTGGTAGAGCCTAGTATGCTGGAATTTAATTAATGTAACAATTTTGGCTATTTGAATAAGTATTTTTGTTTAGACACTATTATAATATCAGAGAATTTTCTATAAAAAAAATTTGGTTATCGTAAGGTAAAAACCAGTCGTGTTTATGTGTGACGCGGTCTTACGAGATACCTTTGTTTTCAAAGGATTTGATAACTCTAATAATTCAAATTGAGTGTGCTTTCTCACGTTAGTTTTTCCAGACTGACTCGGGTGTTGTTTTATTATAATGCTCGGGTCAGACCGAGTATTACAGATTCAAGATAGAATGCTATGGAGCTCCGGAGGTGAGCTGAAGGAGTAAAGACGTATCCCTGTACATGATTTATATTTTCGTTGTATGAGGAAAAGTTATTATAACTGTCCAGATTGATGTATTGAATGTTGTACTCTAATGATTGTATGTATATAAACAGTTATAGATTCTTTTGTATAAAAATCTGTTATTATATATTATATTTTGTTCCACTGCGATTGTGAGATTCTTCGTTATTGTTTTCTATTTTCTTCTACCTTTTTCTTCTTCACCCTTGTTATTCGCTCTTTCGTAAAATTTGGGTTAAACAGGAGTGAATTTTATTATCAACTCAAAGGGTACGGAACTGCGGGTCGCTATACAAGGGGTGATCGCTACTAATTTTGAGGTTTTTTTCAAAAATGGATGTAGTAGGAATAGTGCTTTCGGTTCCGTTCGGACCCAGAACGGACTTGTATGGATGAATGCTATCAGTACATTGTCATTGGAGGACAGTGAGCATTCCAAGTATAAATTCCTTTTAAAGGTAATCGAGCCTCAAGCCTCATCAACAGGGAATGACTGAAAATCAGGGGAGATGCAGCAAGGCTAAGTGGGTCGCACCCAATTAGGGTATGTTTATCACCTTTCTAGATACCCTCAGATATTATTACTACGATACGTGAATGGAGCTCGGAAAGGGTGAGAACACCCGGGGTGATAGCATATTCGTTCTATCCAGGTTAGGGGTAGTCCGGTCTTATGTGGTAGGGGATCCCGGCATGGTCCTCGGTACATTTTTCTAGATGTGTACTTGATAGGGTGTACCCTAGTGCCTAGTCATTTGTATGGAATCCATTCTCCAATACGTGCCTTTACGGTTTTGGTTGTGGAGCCTGGTATGCTGGAATTTAATTAATGTAACAATTTTAGCTATTTGAATAAGTATTTGTACTTCGGCATTATTATAATATCAGATGATTTTGGTATAAATGGTTTTTTTGGTTATCGTAAGGTAAAAACCCGTCGTGTTTATGTGTGGCGTGGTCTTACGAGATACCTTTGTTTTTCAAAGAATTTTGATAACTTTAGTAATTCAAATTGAGTGTGTTTTCTCATGCTGGTTTTACCAGATTGACCCGGGCGTGGTTTTTCCTATATGCTCAGGTCAGACCGAGCATATTTCTAGGTTTAGCTGGAAGGGTTGTAGCTTCAGGAGAGGACCTGGAGGCCTAGAGATGTATTCACGTAGATGATATATTTTCCGTTGCATTTTAGTTGTGTTCATCAGCAATTGTAAGGACAGGTGTTATAACTGTCCGGGCTAGATAAGTTAGTATACTCTGATTGATGTCTGTATATATATTAATTACAGTTTTGTTTTATGTAATGATTCATTCTATATTATAGATTATTCGTTTCCGTTGTGAGAATCTGTGTTGTTTGGTTTTCTTTCTATCTTCTTTCTACCTTCTTTTTCTTACTATCCGTCTTTCTATTCAATTTGGATTGGACAAGTGTGGTAAAGTGTCAGTTCGAACTGTACGGAAAAAGTGTATCGTGACACGTAATGCATAAGAATTCTCGGTTTAAGCAATACTAGCCGAAAAATGTAAATGATATGGGAATATCTAGCGATAAAATCATTCAACTATATATCTAATTCCCAGTTATTTCTATATATAAAGCAAAATCCTAACTACATATAGACCTTAATCAGTATAAAAAGTTCTAAGCACAGTCTTCCAAACTGCATGAATTGAAACCCGAAGATCCACATTTTATTCATCTCGAAAGTATTAAAAGCCAAAATATCAAATCAATAGTCAAATTACTTAAAAAAATCAAGATTGACCCAACATAAATGAACCAAACAAAATCCCAAACAGAAAAGCAAGATTTAATTTTGACCTGCTGCACTGCTGACAAAACCTCTGTTCAATTCCAGCAACCACAACTTTTGGTAATTTTGAATGAACTCCGTAAACCTTATTCCTGCAGTAATAAGCTTTAGCTCCAGTCAAATCAACTTTTCATCCTTCAATGATTAGATAAAAACTAAATAAAACAGAGAAAACAGAGAAAAACTAAAAATACAAATAGTTAATCGAACTCATGTTATTATTTTTCCTATTAGCATTCACCAAATCTTACGTCTATGGCTAGGCAAGACAACATAGAATTTTAATTTGTAGATCGATCTGAATTTGAGTTGATTGATGACTAGGTAATCAATGGCTAGAGCGGCGCTGCAAATTCATGATGATCGATTTGAATTTGGAAGGTTTAGGGAATGGTGAAAATTTGTAGATCTAATTTTTTTTGGGAATGATATAAATGCTGAACTGAAAGCGATGGGTAAAAATTTAGGGTTATGGTTATAACATGCGATATTGGGTGGCCATTGGGCCGGTTGTGGTTAATGCCTTATTGGATAATTAGAGAAAATTATTTTTGGTTAGCCGGTTAACCGACATATGTGATTTGGTTAACCGTTAACCGAACCGATTTTGGTCGGTTAACATCAGTCGGTTAACCAAATGTTCGGTTAATCATATTTGTCGGTTAATGCGGTTCGGTTAAGGTCGGTTGAGTCGGTTAACTCGGTTAACTCGATTAAATGCCCACCCCTACTAACAATCGCTTTGGGTTCATTTGGTCTGAACTCATTTCAATAGCTCAACGATAACGAGAATAATTTACTAAGTGCACTACAACTTCGTCTAAGCAACATTCAATCATCACATAGAAGATTATTTAGATTACAACAAAACTAGTCGAGATGTTTCTTCGAACTATCCATAGAAAATATATCTTTATTAAAAACTCTCTTTGAAATATCTATACTTATAAATACTTCCAAGTAATACTACCATTAGTTTTCTCAAAATCTTTATGAAATCGTTTCAAATAATACCGAGATTTGAATTCTCAAAAACTCTTTTTTACTTGTAAAACACCCTTTATAAATCATATAAAAATAAATCATTTTTTATACCATACTCATATAAAATGAACCTTTTTAAATCATCTTATATTATAATAACATTCCTTTATTATAATAAAATTTTCACAATTATTTATCATCTAAATGTCTTGTCTTCCCATTAAGATTAAATTAAAAAGCTTTATTAAATGATGACTTTTAACTTGATATTTTCTCCGAAGCTTAATAGTCAAATTATGAAACTTAATTCAGAAGGGGTTCATTTTAACGCACTCACAATTATCAAACAATAAATGCTTATAAACTAGTCGAGCATAAATTAATAATCAACAAACAATAGTCAATGCTCTTAAACTATCCGAGCATGACAAATCAAACAATAATGATAATAAAGAGATATTATCATTAACAAACAAACACACCTTGAATAACTATTTTTAAATAATAAATTATTTCTTTTTATATATAAAATATATAATATTAGGTAAAATATTTCATTTACCAAAATTTCAAAAATCAATATCATGTCTATTTGTCTTATTTAAGTGCTTTGAAATCCCGATCCACACGGTGGCTTCCCAGGTCTCGACTAGAATTCAAAATTCAAAATTAACGGACCAATTAACACGATATGTTTTTATAGTAATAATAAATATGCTCTCGTACACACACACTGTAACGATCTAGGCTTTTCAATCATATGTATGTATATATACTGAAATAATAATTTAAATATAGATATATATAAATACATATACATATTTTAATATATATAGTTAAACAGAAATTTTTTATATGGATTAGATTTTGAAAAGGGAATTTTAAATGTCGAAGAGTATATATAAAATTAGATTTTTAAAATCTATATAGATTATTTTTTTAAGTATGTATATGTAGTTCAAAAAGGAAATAAATATACATATACACATATTAAATCTGCTATTTAATTTTAAAATAATGTATTATGGTGATTAGTTTGTTTAATTAACTTATTTAATTATTTTGGTTACTAAAAGATTTTTTTAAAGGAAATTTGTTTAATTAAATTATTAGTTAATTAAATTTATTAAATGGTAATTGATTGTTCGATTAGTTCAAATGTTAATAAACTGTATAATGTTTATACAAGGTCTAAAAATCGTGGAGAGACAAGCCGGTTTGGATCGGATTGCAACTTAAAAGTCAAAGGTGAGTTAATCTGACTAAAATTGGATTGTTGGTGAATTTAAATAGTTAGAATTTAAATTATTGGATGATTGATTGAAATTGATAGTTATTGTCAGTCTAGATATGATATTATATATAGTAGTATATATATATAGTGGTGTATACATATATATTGGAATGATTGATATTCCCGCATTATATAGCGGATGAGACCCTATGTGCCCCGCATAATGGCGGATGACCCTTTATACCGCGATATCCCCTTCGAAGTGGGATTGGTATTTTTATATTGTGCTAACATCTATGAATGTAGGGAAACAGGTTGGAGGGATCCAACTGGATTCCTTAAAAATATTGAAATTTATTCTCATATTCAGTGATATGATTTATTTGATAATCTATGATAGATTATATAGTGTAAATTGAAATGATTGAATACTATGGTTTGGCTGAATATATTTTGGTATTTTAAGATATCAAAAATATAAAGATTGGGGTTTGAAGGAAAATAAAGGGAATTTTAAGTAAAATAATTATAGTGAAGATGAATAAATTAAAAGGGTGAATTTGAGAAAGGTAAATAGTTGACTTTGAAATACTATTGAATAAATTTCGGGGAATGGAAAATAGAGATTTTGAATAAATGGGAATAAAGGAGTTTTTGAGGACTTAAGCGAGATTGTTTAAGAATAAAAGGATTTATTTTTAAATTCAAGATTTAAATGGTTTGGGAGAAATTAAAGGAAAATTTTGAAATAAAGTGTGGAATTGATGTTCCAGATTTAAATAAGACTTTAAATCATGATAAAGGAGTGAATATGGAATTAATGGATTTAGGAATGAATTTGGGTAAATCAAGAAATAAAATTCAAATTGAATTAACTCAGAAATAGATTTGAAATCGATTAAGTGTTTTGAAACGGTGGTTATAAAGAAAAATGAGGCTATGGGATTTATAAATTGGGTTTATAAATAAAGTGAATATTTATCAATGGATAATTTGAATGGATAAATTCACGATGGGAATTTATAAGAGATGGTGATTCGTTTAAAAAATAAATAATGGTTTTATTTTTAAAAGTCTGAGAAGGAAATTTACGGAGTTGGAATGTAAATTTAAATTGGAGATAAATCGAGAAGGATTTATAAATGACAAGACCAGTTTTATTGGAGTGGAAATAGTATTTTCTTGAAAGCTAAGTATATTTTCAAAGGAAGAATTTTAAGTATAAGGTAAAAATGTTTTAAAGGGATGTTTTAGAAAAATTTATTATTTAAAATCTAAATTAAATAAGACTTGATGTTTTCAGTGGAAATAAATATTTGATTGAATCGATTGTTTAATTTGATAGTTAAATAACCGACTATCAAATCTGGACCCGAATATAACTTTGGAAATATCAAGGAGAAGTATGATAATTATATGGCACAGTTACCGTTCGAGGTGCTATACTATACGTATAAACTCATTCGTTCTTCTAGGACGTTTATAAGGAAATCCATCCACTAACGGTTAGGAGGTTGTTAGCACCAAAATTGGTCACTAACCTCGTTCAGAAAGATTGTGTAGAGATATAAGTGATGAAAGTAAATTAAACAGAGAAGACAATGCTAATTTAAATGCAGAAAGTAAGAACACCAAATTTATAGTGGTTCAGCGTAATTGCCTACGTCCACTTTGTTCAACTTTATTGATTTCCTTTATGGTTGATTACAAATACAATTCGTGAATCAAATGCTTAAGTGAAGTGATTGAGTAGAGAAGATGAGTCTTGAAAATGGCAGAGTCTCCCCGGTGTTTTCTCTCCAAAAGAGGATCCATTTCACTGTGACCCTGCCCCTCTATTTATAGGCAAAGATGGGCTGGACTTCCCAAATGGGCTGATTGCCGAACGCTCCAGCCCGAGTACAGTGGTCGCCGTATGCCGAGCAAGGTTCGCCGAACGCTCTGCGCCGAACCATCCCTTCTATGCCGAACGGTATGTTGGTTAGTTGTGCTGAATGTCTCCTGGATGTCGAGTATTACGCCGAACACCATGGGATGCCGAGTGCTCTTGTATGCCGAGCAGCCTTGATGCCGAGCGACCTTGTATGCCGAGCAGTCTTGATGCCGAGCAGCCTTGATGCCGAGTACCCTGGTATGCCGAGCAGTCTTGATGCCGAGTACTCTGGTATGCCGAGCGACCTTGTATGCCGAGCAGCCTTGATGCCGAGTACCCTGGTATGCCGAGCAGTCTTGATGCCGAGTACCCTGGTATGCCGAACAGTCTTGATGCCGAGTACTCTGGTATGCCGAGCGACCTTGTATGCCGAGCAGTCTTGATGCCGAGCAGCCTTGATGCCGAGTACCCTGGTATGCCGAACAGTCTCGATGCCGGACACTAATGGAGGCCGAGTACTATGCCGAGTACTCATGGATGTCAGTTGCTTCGCCGAACACTCCTTGATGCCGGTCGCTCTCTGATGCCGAGCACTTATTGCCGAGTACTAGTTGCCTGGTCAAATCCCCAGGAAACACTTGCCCCCCAAAGTGTATCTCGTGGCCAAACGTGGTGCGCTTTGAATCTGGTACAATCTACCTCGGAGGTACCCTCTCGAGAATGCTAGCGAAGGGAGGTGCAAGACGAACAAGCTTGGGATGCCGAACGACACGTTCTGAGCCGAACGTTCCTAGCGTGCCGAACATCATTCCACCTTGATGCCGAGCGCTCCGGTATTGACCGGTTCTACCGGGTATAGCCCCTTCGACTTCCACCATTCCCCTCTATAAAACCAGGTCCTTTTCTTCTTCTCTCCTTTTACTTCTTATTTCCACCGTTCTCGCAATTCTGTTCAACCGTCCGAATTTGAGACTTAACTACACCATCTCAATCTCTGATCTGCAAACTTAGGTATTTTTCCTCGTATTTTCAAACGAGATGTTCGAACGATGTCGTGTAGAGGGTTTTTGTATAGCTTGTCTGCATTGCCGAACGACATAGCGTGGAGGAGTTAGGAGTATGTCCACTTATCGTCTTAGTTTCCTCGTGTTGAATCGAGGTTAAAGGGAAGAAAAAGAAAGAAGGTGTTGGAGGGGGTAATGGCGCCGTTCGCTGCTCCGGCGCATGTCGTCATGTGCCGGACGGTGTAATGGTTAGTTGCCGAACGGTACCTTGGCCGGACAATGCTAGGCCGAACGCTCACTAACATGTCAAACTATAATTGAGCCGAACGAACTAAAGCCGAACAATGCCCAAATGCCGAACGACTGACACGCCGAACATTGACTTCAGGCCGAACGTTGAATCCAGCCGAACAATCCTTAGGTCGAACCGTGACTTCTAGCCGAACAAATACAATTGCCGAACACTTGACATGCCGAACAATACAATTGCCGAACACTTGACATGCCGAACAATACAATTGCCGAACACTTGACATGCCGAACAATACAATTGTCGAACACTCTTTAAGCCGAGCCTAACACAGCCGAACACTATACTTAGGACGACGAACATTACTTAAATGCCGATCAGTATAAATGTTAAACTACACTTAGGCCGGTTACTTTAGAAATCATATGTCTTTTGAACCTGGAACTGTAATCACCTCAAGGCGGGCTTTTGAGACGGTCAGCGATGACGGTCTTCGAAGGCGATGATTCGAAGCTAATTATTATATCTTTTAAAACATTCTTATTGTCTGTACACAATTGCTTGCACTAGTTCACACACCACGTGGGGGGAAAACTCGTGTTGCTAATTCTAACGCTCAACGTTTTTCAAGTATAGCTTTCTCAAGCATTTAGCCAGGTTCCTTATTTATTCGGGATGTCGAGAAAATCTAGTTCTGCCACCATATCTGACAGACCTGGGCCGTCAGCAAGGCAAGGAGCCGCGGATTCTTCTAACCCGTCTATCTCTCCCGCCCATAACTTGGCGCCCGATGCTCTGGAGTCAACCATCTTACTGGACAATCCGATCGATTCTCAAGCCTCGAAGATCAACGAGGCTGCTCTGCGACGGATATGTTCCATTCACGGGATTCCCTTTGCTGACGTGTTAGTTCCTTCGAGACACGACCGCCCTCATCTGCCCCCAGTCGGGTACACAGCCTGCAACAAGTTCATGTGTTGGATGGGCAGCGTGCCTCCATTCAATTTATTTCTCCGGGATGTGCTGCAGTATATAGACATAGCTCCGTCGCAGCTGCACCCGAATGGCCATGCGTTCCTATATGGGACTTATTTACTTTTCATGGCCGTCTTCTCCAGACCTCCAACCCCCGGTGATATCCGATACATTTATATGTTCAAGAGACGGAAAGATAGCCCTTCCTTCATGTTCCTCGAGCCATACCACAAGTGCCAGATCTTGACAGGGGCCTGTAGCAAATTCGCCCTGTACAAACAGGAATGGTTCTATGTGCGCTGCCCGTCTGGTTTTGCTAGGAGATGGGTTGAAGGCAGTAAGTCTCTCTGCTGAATCGTTATTCGTATTTAATTGGAGTCATGTTTTTCCTAACTCTCTGTTTCATCTTTTCAGGTATCAACCCGCGTCCGGAAGGCCGAGGATATTCTGATGCTGTCGACGCGATTAGAGCTCTTCCGGCCGAGGATCGAGATATTCGAGCTATCATTTCAAATGAATCGCTGTCGGGGTTCGGCTTGCTAGCTCCTGGTCGTCGGATCAGCCTTCCAGAAGGTGTTACAATTCCCAAACCTCCATCTGGTAAAGGGAAAAAACTTGCCGGACCGTCGTCGCGTCGCGCTCCCGACACGCACGAAGAAGGCGAGCGCAAAGAGGATGATGCCCCCGAAACTCAGGGCGAGAACGTGGG
This sequence comes from Allium fistulosum, assembly GCA_030737815.1. Classification (NCBI taxonomy): domain Eukaryota; kingdom Viridiplantae; phylum Streptophyta; class Magnoliopsida; order Asparagales; family Amaryllidaceae; genus Allium; species Allium fistulosum. Next base: position 816,250,625 of record CM060904.1, read on the forward strand.
TCCCGCTTGGAATCCGGCAATCGAAGTTCAGGATATTGAGACATCATCCTCCCCTTCGAAGGGAAAGAAGAAGTTGAAATACACGGTTCAAAAGGAGAAAGTTGGTGGCACCTCAAAAGTTACGCCTACCCCTCCTGAGAAAGAGGCTTCTTCGCAGCATCTGGAAAGTTCCTTGAGAGGTCTATCGAACCTTTCTATTCCCGAAGACATACTTAATTACGGGTTCGATGATCCTGAAGCTCTCAAATTCTCTTCGCCCGCTAAAGGCAATGTAGGAGTTCAACTCCCAGCTCAAAGAGACAATACTCCGATTAGCAAAGATAAACGAACGGGTCCGTCGGGGGGAACACTTAGGACACACACGCACATGCGCATTCCATAATATACTTCAAGTCTTTTTAATTCGTGAATTCTCCTTAACTCGTTGTTATCTCCCTTCTTTGCAGGTGATATGGGCCGCTCACACGGACTTGATCGCCTTCATGGGTCTTTTATATTCCATCACTCCGGACGAGATTCCGGTTCAGGCAGACGCCAGGACCGAGGTGATTATGAAGATAGGGACAATCGTCCGCGCGAGTCGTCTCACCGCAAGAAAGCACACTATCAATCTTCCCAGTCCCGCGATCTTCCTCCTACAACTGAGCCGGATAAAGAGAAGTCTTTGCAGAAGGGTTATCAGTTTGATGCTGCTCGAGAACCACATTCCAGTTCATCGAGTACGAGGCAAGTTCGAGAGCCGCGTAAAAGAACGGAATTCTCTAAGCCTCCTCCTCCTACTCCTACCGTGGACCCAACTGTTGCGTAAAAGATGGTCGACCTTAAGGCCAAGTTTCCGAAAATCTGTTTTGACGGTTTGAAATTCCTCCCGGCCATCCATCACATTCCTGGGCACGTGAAGCAAAGTGCCATTGCCTGCAACAATGACGTCTATGTTCAACATGACGCATTCGTGCACTTGGTGGAGAAGATCTCAGAAGTATCCGTCGAGCGTCAACACGAGATTGACCGTCTAAATCTGGAGGCTGACAGCGATAAGAAAATCATCAAACTCCAAGACGAAGAACTCGCCTCTTATAAGTCAAAGCTAGAAGCTGCTGAACAAGGTGCAAAAGATACTGCTGAGGTAGTTACTCGCTTAGAGGTGGCTCACAAAAAGGAGCTTGACGAAGCAGTTCAGCGCAACGGCACCCTTGCCCTAGAAAAAGACTCTGTCCAAAAAGAAAGGGACGCGCTCGCTATTCAAGTCAAGGAGCTGAAAGAACAACTCTCCAAGGAGAAAGAAGACAAAATAGCCGTTCAGGAAGAATCACAGTGGTATTGTGATGAGATTGTTGCTACCCGACTCCTGAAGGCAAAGCTCGACGGTGAACTTGCCGGGGTTGAGAAAATGAAGGATGAGGCCCGTGAGGAGGGCAAAAGAATGGCTGTGGAGGAGCTTGATTCTCGCCTTGAGGCGGCCGCAGAGGCCGGCAGGGAAGAGGTCAAAAGTATGTTAGACCCGTTGATCGCCGAGTACGGAGCCCGCGTCCTTATGCACCGCGACCTAACATTCTTGGGCGACGGCTACCACGAATCCCTGGCTGAGGCATGGGAAACTCTGATAAAGATCAAGAAAGTCGAGTCAGGCTCCGAAGAAATCGACGAGGATGCATTGGTGAAGGAGTTCCTGAGGGGGAATGAGCCATCGGATTTATCCGCAGCATTGGCTCTTTATGGCAAAGGCTCTTCCCCTTCGAAAGAGAAGAATGACGAGGCTGGCCCGTCAGAGGCCGACGCTACTACTCCTCACATCGCCGCTCCTTATGCTGCTCAATCGGCCGGTCGGTCGACGCTTGATCCATTCGAGCAGCATGCCAGTTACGATCCCGAAGATCCCGGGCTCGGCGTTCATGTGCTGTCACCTATCCTGGAGGGTGAAACCCCGCGCGCCACCGATAGCCAACCTAATCTTGGTAAGAAATTCTTCTTCCTCTAGAAATCGAAGAGATCCCGTCATTTTTCAGCAGTGGTTATTCGTTCTAATGCCCACTTCTTATGTTTTCGTGCAGGTTGTTCTGACGCTGAGCTAACTCCGAGGAGCGATGACGCCAAGGAGGAAGCGGGGAAAACAAGCGACGTTGCTCACGCAGGGGTAACTCCCGGCCCAGACGCCCAAGTGATCGGGGCGCTTGATGATGACAAACTTGATACTTCGTCTCCTGCCGAAGGAAGCGACGAAGTTAAAATCACTGACGCCTCTGAACATACTTCAGAGATGAGCATGAAGGACCGTCTCGCCGACGAGGAGAAGAGAAAGGTCAAAGTCAAAGTTGAATCTGAAGTCCTGGAACTCACTGACCCGCGGAACAGACCTCTGAAAATCATTCTCCCGGGCAGGTCCAAACCACTAGATGTTCCGTCTCCTACTCCTGACTCCGCCTCTCTAGCAAGCAAAAAGTCCAAGAAAAAACGTGAGGGAGAGGAGTCGTCGGAAACACCAAAGGTAGACAAGAAGAAGAAGTCGAAGAAATAATCGATGCACTTGTTCAACAAGTCTCCTGACCAAGCTTTGTAATTGTTTTTATCTCCCATGATTTGTAGTTTGTATAGAGAGGTCTGAATTTTGTAGGAGTGGTCATGTATCCCCATTTTGGACTTATTGAATAAAGTTTTAGTTTCTTTTGTGTTTGAATGCTTCTCTTGTCTTTATTTGGTTTGCTGAGACTAATCGTAGCCATAACTCAAGTTCCTATGAGTTGCATTATCTCCCAGTCCATTCTTGCGCTGTTCAAACATTTTTTGGGCGTGGCGTACCTCTCGTCCCACATCTTTCGAGTACTTGGACTTCTTGCAGACTCTGTGTCCCGGGGACTTGGAGGCTTGAAATAGTTTATGCTCTAGTCCGCGCTCTGGGGATTCGGAGATTTGGGATCGTTTATACTCTAGTCCGCGCTCGGGGGACTTAGAGTACTCCGATCCGCGCTCTGGGGATTCGGAGATTGGAATCGTTTATACTCTAGTCCGCGCTCCGGGGACTTAGAGTACTCCGATCCGCGCTCTGGGGATTCGGAGATTGGAATCGTTTATACTCTAGTCCGCGCTCTGGGGAATTAGAGTACTCAGCTCCGCACTCTGGGGATTCGGAGATTGGAAATCGTCTATACTCTAGTCCGCGCTCTGGGGACTTAGAGTACTCCGATCCGCGCTCTGGGGATTCGGAGATTGGAATCGTTTATACTCTAGTCCGCGCTCTGGGGACTTAGAGTACTCCGATCCGCGCTCTGGTGATTCGGAGATTGGAAATCGTTTATACTCTAGTCCGTGCTTTGGGGACTTAGAGTACTCCGATCCGCGCTCTGGGGATTCGGAGATTGGAATCGTTTATACTCTAGTCCGCGCTCCGGGGACTTAGAGTACTCCGATCCGCGCTCTAGGGATTCGGAGATTGGAATCGCTTATACTCTAGTCCGCGCTCTGGGGACTTAGAGTACTCCGCTCCGCGCTCTGGGGATTCGGAGATTTGGAATCGTTCGTACGAGCCTGTATGTCGCGCAGAATAATGTAATTTATCATCCAATTAAGAGATATAGAAACTTCATAGAAAATGTGGCTTCAAGCCTTTATTAATGAAAATCAACTAAATTGCTCGATTACAACTTTAAAAGGAAACTAAGTCATTATTGAATGGAAACATGCAGGAAACAATAGTGCCTATAACAAGAAAGGGAAACATGCTAAATGTAATAGTGCCGCAAATGTTCACTGTTCCATGCTCGGGGGAGTGTCGCGCCATCAACGGTCGCTAGCTTGAATGTTCCTTCTCCAAGCTTCCGTTCAATGGCGTATGGACCTTCCCAACTGGGATTCATGCGTGATGGCACCGGGAAGACTCGTTTCAGAATGAGATCTCCCACATCAAAGATTCTTGGGCGGACTCTGCCGTCATAGTAACGCTTGACTCGATGTCTGTGCGCCGCCGCCCTTAATTCAGCTTCTTCCCGTTTTTCATCGATGCAGTCCAGTGATTCCAGCAAGAGGTTTTGGTTCGTCTTGGGATCGTAGTATGTCACTCGGTGCGATGGAACTTCAAGTTCCACGGGTATAACGGCTTCAGAACCGTATGCCAAGGCGAACGGAGTGTGGCCGGTCGCGGACTTGTGGGTAGTTCTATACGCCCATAATGCTGTCGGGAGTTCATCTACCCATTTGCCTCCAACCTTCTCCAGACGCTTCTTTAGTATGGACTTGATTATTTTGTTAACGGCCTCGACTTGTCCGTTAGCTTTTGGGTGTGCAACGGCGGCGAACTTTTTCTCGATGCCGTACTTTAAACAGAACTCTTTGAACTCTCTACTTTCGAATTGCATTCCGTTGTCTGTAATGATGGTGCGTGGAAGGCCAAAGCGGCATATAATGTTTCGTACAACGAAGTTAATGACCTTCTTAGAGGTGATAGTGGCCAAAGGTTCTGCCTCAGCCCATTTCGTGAAATAGTCGACTGCAACTATTGCGTATTTCGCACCACCTTTGGATAGAGGCAAAGAGCCGATTATGTCGATTCCCCAGATCGCAAATGGCCAAGGACTGATCATTTGTGTGAGTTCCATTGACGGAGCCCTCGGGATTTTTGCATATCTTTGACACTTGTCGCATTTTCTTGCGTAGTCCGCGGCATCCCGGTTTACGATGGGCCAGTAATATCCATAGCGGAGGATCTTCTTTGCTAGCGTTTGCCCCCCAGTATGGTCGCCACATTCCCCTTCGTGAACTTCCCTCAAGACTCGCTTTGTTTCATCATGAGCGATGCACCGTAACAATGGGACTGAGAATCCTTTCCGGTACATGGATCCACCCTGCATTACGTACCGCGCAGCCTTTCGAAGGACCTGTCGTCTTTCGCTTCTTTTTTCTGGTAAAGCCCCGGTTGTCAGGTACAGTTTGAATGGGGTTATCCACGAGTCCTTCTCGATCTCTGTTTCCAACACACGATCGATTTTCATCTCGTCTACGCTCGGGGCATGCAAGACTTCAACGGGATACAATCCCATTTGTTGAGCATCGTCGGTACTTGCGAACTTAGCCAACAAGTCGGCTTCTTTGTTCTGTTCTCGTGGGATATGTGAAATGTCATAACGCTCAAGATTTGATAATAGTTCTTGGACCTGAACGAGGTACGGAGCAAGCTTTCGTCCTTTTGCTTGGTAGTCTCCTCGTACTTGGTAAACCACTAACTGCGAGTCATAAAAGATTTCGACTGATTCGATCCCGAGTTCTTTGATGAGCTTCAAGCCAGCGATCAGTGCTTCATATTCAGCTTCGTTGTTCGTAGCCGGGAAATCGAGCTTCAGGGCATAACAGATTGATCGGTTTTCCGGAGTTATAAGAACTACGCCCGCGCCGGAGCAACGGTCGTTTGATGCACCGTCAGTGTATAATTTCCATCGAATGGGGGGAATGATGTCGTGATCGTCCGGTTTGATGGGTATGGTAAATTCAGCGATGAAGTCTGCTAACGCTTGCCCTCGGATGGCTCTCCGTGGTAAGTACGCGATATCGAATTGGCTCAACTCGATGTTCCATTTTAGCAATCTTCCAGAAGTTTCCGGTCGTTGAAGTACCTGCCTCAGGGGTTGATCGGTATAAACGCCGATTGAATGCGCTTGAAAGTATGGGCGCAGCTTGCGTGATGCAATCACCAAGCAATAAGCCAATTTCTCGATTTTAGGGTAATTCTTCTCTGCCCCGTTAAACGCTTGCTAACATAATATACCGGCTTCTGGACTCGATCCTCCTCACGAACCAAAGCTGCGCTTATCGCATGAGGGGATATAGCCAAGTAAACGTACAGCATCTCATGGTCAACTGGTTTAGATAGCATTGGTGGGCTCTCCAGATGCCTTACCAGGTTTTGGAATGCTTCCTCGCAGCTAGACGTCCATTCAAAATTTCTCTTTCCTTTCTTTATTATGTCAAAGAACGGGATGCACTTGTCAGTTGCCTTGGATATAAATCGACTCAGCGCAGCTACTTTTCCGTTCAAGCTCTGTACCTGCTTTATAGTCCTGGGCGCTTGTACATCTCGAATGGCTTGGATCTTTTCTGGGTTGGCTTCGATTCCCCTAGCGTTGACGATGAATCCTAAAAACTTCCCTGATGCAACACCGAAAGAACACTTCAGCGGGTTGATCTTCATTCCATAGAACCTGAGTATGTTAAACATTTCAGCTAAGTCTTGAATGTGGTCGTTTGACCGTCGTGACTTCACGAGCATGTCATCCACATAGACTTCCATGGTTTTGCCCAGCTGGTCCTTGAACATTCGATTCACCAGACGTTGGTAAGTTGCTCCAGCATTCTTTAATCCAAAGGGCATCACTACATAGCAATACAACCCGACATTTGTAACGAAGCTGGTGTGTTCTTGGTCCGGAATATGCATTGGGATTTGGTTGTATCCTGAGTACGCATCCATGAATGACAATAATTCGTGTCCTGCTGTGGAATCGACCAACTGATCGATCCTAGGCAACGGGAAATTGTCCTTAGGGCATGCTTTGTTCAAGTCGGAATAATCTACGCAAGTCCTCCATTTCCCATTCGCCTTCTTTACTAGCACGGGGTTGGAGACCCACTCCGGGTAGAGGGCGTCGCGGACGAACCCATTTGCTTTGAGTTTGTCCACCTCCTCTCCAAGAGTGGCGGATCTCTCCGGATCCATTCCTCTCCTTTTTTGCTTGACTGGGACGTATTTCGGGTCTATGTTCAACATATGACTCGTGATGGCGGGAGAAATCCCACACATATCAGAATGCGTCCAGGCAAAAACATCAAGGTTTGCCCGGAGGAAATCGCTAAGGTCTTCAGTCATTGCGGGGCCTAACTGTGATCCGATCTTCAGTATTCACGAAGGGTCGTCACGGCTAACTGAGATGTCAATTGTTAATTCAGCCGGTGCCGCCTTCTCTTCCCTGGGTTTCTCATCGTCGTCTCTCGGATCTATATCTCCGTAGACCCGAGAACTATGCCCGAGCCAGGGCTCGGGCACTACTTGTCAATTATTCGTATTGAGGATGCGGACGGGATTGTCCGCTACCTTTCCTTTCTCCCTCCGGTGGGCCTCTCGGAGCTCGGCCACATAACAAGAACGACCAGCTGCTTGGTCACCGTGAACAATGCCTACTCCTTTGTCAGTCGGAAACTTCAAAGTCAAACACCACGGGGCTAGTGCCGCCCTAAATTCAGCCAAGGCCGGCCGACCCAAGAAAACATTATACGGAGAGTCCACATCCAAAACTACAAAGGGTAGAATTCGTACCCTCCGACGCTCGCCTTGTCCCAGTTCAACTGGTAACTCGACATATCCTACCGCATCAGTCGCAGCGCCGTTAAAGCCGTGGATACGAGCTTTGGATGGTTTCAAGTCTTTTGTCTCTAGCTTCATCTGATCATAGGCCTTCTTGAAGATGATGTTGACTGAACTTCCACAATCAATCAAAATTCTTTTTACATATGCTGGTCCGATCGTTGCAGATAAGACCATGGGATCGACGGTCGAAGCCTCTACCTGATCAGCGTCTCTGTTCCTGAACACAATATCGTCTGTCATCACGCGCTGCTGCTTAGCAGGGGCCCCGTCCTCTACGTTCGAACAGCACTCAAAATCTGCATGCTTCAAGGAGCTTGCATATCGTTCCATCTCTTGCCAGTTCTTATCTGCGGGATGAGGTCCGTCGATAATTGTATTTATGACCAGTCTTCCAACAGTCCGAGCAGGCTCCTCAGGATGACGTGGAGCTGGTGCACGACATGGGTTGGACGTTGCCTGTCCTCCTTCCTGTGGATCCTTTACGAATTCTTGCAACTTCTTTTGTCTGATCAATTTCTCGATAGCATCATGCAGGTGTCTGCATTCTTCCGTGTTGTGTCCATAAGTTTCATGGAAGCGGCAATATTTCCCAGTCCGCTTCTGTTCTTCAGTTGATTCTTTTGGACGTGGTTTTCTGTACTGAAAAGTATTGCAGGTGGATAGGTAAATGTTCTCAAGTGGGGCGTTTAGCGGAGTGTACTCGCTGTAGCTTGGAATTCTCGACTTCCACTTTCCCGCTTCTTTCCTCTTTCCTTGACTTCTTCCTCCGGACTCTTTGGGCTGCACAGGCTTACTCTGGACATTGACTTGGACCTTTCCCGAATTGTCTCCAGATTGCTTCACAGCAATGTTGCTCTTGATTGACTCTTGGGCAGGTCCCGGTGCCTTATCTCGTCGTACCCACCTAGCTTCCTCTCTTCTTATGAACTGGTGTGCCTTGGAGTAGAAACGCTCTAGCGTGGCTGGAGGTTTTCCTGCCAGCCAGTCTCCAAATTCAGAATCCGGATCTACACCTCTCATTACAGCCATTAGGATTGCTTGGTCGTTGGGATTATTGACTTCAGTTGCCGCAACGTGGAATCTTTGTAAGTACTCCTTCAGCGACTCTCCCGGATTCTGGATTACACTCGACAGAGACATCACGTCCTTCGGGCGTGTAGTGTGTATCCTGAATTGCTCAATAAACTTCTTTGCCCACTCCTCGAAATTTGATACGGATCGCGGAGGAAGTTGGGTGAACCACATAGTAGCGATCCCAGATAGAGTAATCGGAAAGCACCTACACTTGGTGGGATCATTTGCTCTGGCTGAATCCATCATCCATTCATACCTCATTACATGTTGTCTGGGGTCAGTCTTTCCTTCGTATGCAGGAATGGTTGGCATGCTAAACTTCTTGGGGTACGCTGCTTGCAGCACAACATCCGTGAACGGAGTATGACTTCTTGACACTCCCCAGTCGTCATTTGATAAGCCCTGATTTTCTTTCATCAGTTGCCTGATCATGGCTGTCAGATCGGGTGTCTGTATGGAAGCTGGGAGGTTGGAGTCAGTTCTACGCGCCTGTCCATGCTGATGCCTCCTTTCCTGGCGATCTGCCAATCGTGCGTCATGAGGTTCAACATTGTTAGCATTTTGATGATCTGGAGCTCCATCCTCCATCTGTATTCCGGTTCGGAAGCTTCCAGTTCTGGCTTGGTCGCGGTCTCCAGCTGTTCGAACAGCAGCATCCGCCCTTGCAGCTTCAGTCTTACGGCGTCTACGCCTGGGTGGTTCATCAGAAGAAGTAGAGCTGTCAGATGAGGAATAAGCAGCTGGATTGCCCCCAGCATTCTGTTGCTGCTGTTGAGTGAGTTGTGCCATTAGGTTGGCATTAGCTTGCATCTGTTCTCCTAGTTGTCTCCTGCTTTCCCTAAGTTCTCTCATCAAGTCATTGAACTCTACTCTGGTGACAACTGGAGTCTGTTCTTGAGCGGCAATCCCTGCATTCGGGATCGCAGGTTGATTGCTAGGTCCTGCTTGTTGCACGCTAGCAGTCTCTCGGGCATCCGCATTAAGAGAAGCTGACCTGGTACGTGGTCTCGCCATTGTAGAGTTATTGGTATGAACTCTGAGTAGAATCAACGGATGTTCTATCAGTAAGTCGGATCTTCTTTGGGGGATTTGTTCAATCCAGTAGCTTCAAAGCAGATCCTTGAGGTCTGAGAATTCGATTCTCGGTGAAAGCACCAAAGTGTTAGCACCAAAATTGGTCACTAACCTCGTTCAGAAAGATTGTGTAGAGATATAAGTGATGAAAGTAAATTAAACAGAGAAGACAATGCTAATTTAAATGCAGAAAGTAAGAACACCAAATTTATAGTGGTTCAGCGTAATTGCCTACGTCCACTTTGTTCAACTTTATTGATTTCCTTTATGGTTGATTACAAATACAATTCGTGAATCAAATGCTTAAGTGAAGTGATTGAGTAGAGAAGATGAGTCTTGAAAATGGCAGAGTCTCCCCGGTGTTTTCTCTCCAAAAGAGGATCCATTTCACTGTGACCCTGCCCCTCTATTTATAGGCAAAGATGGGCTGGACTTCCCAAGTGGGCTGATTGCCGAACGCTCCAGCCCGAGTACAGTGGTCGTCGTATGCCGAGCAAGGTTCGTCGAACGCTCTGCGCCGAACCATCCCTTCTATGCCGAACGGTATGTTGGTTAGTTATGCTGAATGTCTCCTGGATGTCGAGTATTACGCCGAACACCATGGGATGCCGAGTGCTCTTGTATGTCGAGCAGCCTTGATGCCGAGTGACCTTGTATGCCGAGCAGTCTTGATGCTGAGCAGCCTTGATGCCGAGTACCCTGGTATGCCAAGCAGTCTTGATGCCGAGTACTCTGGTATGCCGAGCGACCTTGTATGCCGAGCAGCCTTGATGCCGAGTACCCTGGTATGCCGAGCAGTCTTGATGCCGAGTACCCTGGTATGCCGAACAGTCTTGATGCCGAGTACTCTGGTATGCCGAGCGACCTTGTATGCCGAGCAGTCTTGATGCCGAGCAGCCTTGATGCCGAGTACCCTGGTATGCCGAGCAGTCTTGATGCCGAGTACCCTGGTATGCCGAACAGTCTCGATGCCGGACACTAATGGAGGCCGAGTACTTTGCTGAGTACTCATGGATGTCAGTTGCTTCACCGAACACTCCTTGATGCCGGTCGCTCTCTGATGCCGAGCACTTATTGCCGAGTACTAGTTGCCTGGTCAAATCCCCAGGAAACAGAGGTGATCTCCGATCTTATTTTCGTCTGTTTATTTCCTAAAGAACCGGGGTTGAGTTTACCGGAAATAGCAAATGTTGTTTCGAAGAGACCGAGATCGGATTTGTGATCCGGAAACCACTTCGATCCAACAAGTACGTTTTCGATATGAAGACAAGAGCTTGGAGTTGAAGATGGAGTAGTGAAGTGCAAAGGATAATCGCTACTAAACCTGAGGATGATTCCAAAATGGATGTAGTAGGAGTAGTGCCTTCGGTTCTGTTCGGACCGGGAATGGACTTGTATGGATGAACGCTATCAGTACATTGTCATTGGAGGACAATGAGAATTCTAAGTGAATGATTCTAAAAAGGTAACGTTTAGCCTCAAGCCTCATCAACCGGGAATGACTGAAAAATCAGGGGATATGCAACAAGGCTAAGTGGGTAGCTTCCAATTAGGGTAAGATTTCCCCTGTCTAGAGTCCGTTTATTTAAGCTATGTGATGGTTGCTGATCCCAACCGCGGGGTCATCTTATTCGGGCTATCCAGTAAGGGGTAGTCCGGTCTTGTGTTACAGGGGATCGGGAGTGGTCCTCGGTATACTGATCTAGACCAGGTACCATGACAGGTGGTACCCCAGTGCCTAGTCATTCAGTTGGAAATCCATTCTCCCTACGTGCCTTTACGATTTTGGTTGTAGAGCCTAGTATGCTGGAATTTAATTAATGTAACAATTTCAGCTATTTGAATAAGTATTTGTACTTAGACATTATTATAATATCAGAGGATTTTGATATGAAATGTTTTGGTTATCGTAAGGTAAAAACCCGACATGTTTATTTATGGCGTGGTCTTACAAGATACCTTTGATTTTCAAAGAATTTTGAAAACCTTAATAATTCAATTGAGTTTGTTTTCTCACGCTGGTTTTCAAGATAACTCGGGTGTTATTTTATTATAATGCTCGGGTCAGACCGAGTATTACAGATACAGGATAGGATGCTATGGAGCTCAGGAGACGAGCTGGATGACGGAGACATATATCATGTATCTGACTTATATTCTGCTGTGTATGGTATGCTGTATATTCAGTTTTGTGGGGACAAGTTATTATAACAGGAAATTATTGTCAAGGACAAAATTTCTCAGCGTTTTAGCCTCAAGGACAGACCTTCGGTATTTTAGCATGAATGACAACTTTATTTAGGTATCATTTTTTAGTTATTGATAGCAGTTTTTAGGTATCAGTTTGTAGTTATCGGTAGCAGTTTTTAGGTATCAGTTTTTAGTTCGGTAGCAGTTTTGGAAGAATGTTTGTCCTTATGAATAATTTTGGAAGAATGTTTGTCCTTATGAATAATTTTTAGGAGAATGCTTGTCCTTGTGGTTAAAATATTGAGGTCGTGTCCTTAAGGCTAAAAATATACAAATTTTTGTCCTTTAAATTAATTCTCCCTTATTATAACTGTCCAGTGTTATTGATTGTGTTGTACTCCGATGATGTAATGTATAAAAACAGTTATAGTTTCTTTTATATAAAGATGTGTTGCTATCTATTATATATTGTTCCGCTGCGATTGTGAGATTATGATGTTTTTTTTCTATTTTCTTCTTCTACCTCTTTCTTTTTTTCCCTAACGATCTGGTATTTCCGGCATTCGATTGTTCGGCATGTAATATAGTGAACGTATTGATGTCGATTTTTGAAGGTCAAAAATCTTTTGGTTGTTACACACACACTAAAACTTGTTCTAAGGTGTCACTTATCCTATCTCAAATGAGTTTACCCAACCAAAGCCAAGGTTCTCGCTTAACCTTCAACTCTAATACCAAATATAATGACCCGCCTTTTCAACCTCGAAAGTCGACACTTAATACATCCACGGTATTCAAATGTCGAGCCTCTAAGGCAGATTGTTAGGGTAAAAAGAAAAAAAGAACAGGGAAAATAGAATTTCACGGAGGAACGACAACATATAATATAACAAAGACAACAAAAGCTGTCACTCCAAGGTACAAGGCATATCAAGTTAAAAACAAACCACATCGACCTGGACAGTTATAACTTCGTGACCTTACAATTGCTAATGGGTAGACAAAATAATACGATGGAAAATAAAAGTACTACGGCAGGTGAACATCCAGCTCTTCTCCACAAGCTCCATATCCCACAAACGAAAACCTGGAAAAAACTCGGTCTGACTCGAGCATTATAATAAAATAACACCTAGATCAATCTTGAGAATCGACATGATAAAACTCAAGAAATGTGGTGAATATACAATAATTCTGTGAGACCAAGCCGCTAAACACGGAATGGGCTTTTACCTTACAAGAACAACATCCATACATATATGAAAAAGAATGGAAACAAATAAGAAAAAATATCCAAACAAGAAAGGATGGAACCGGATAATATGATAATCCAAACTTAAAGAATGGACAAAAGTAATTAAACATAGAGAGGAGCTCAAGGCACTTCTCGACGCAATTAAGAAAGGATTAACTCCAATGTTTGAACCAAATAATGAGAATGAATGTATCCAACATGACTAGGAGGGTGCATCCCCTTACACCGAAAGTATACCTCTAAATAAGATATGCTTGAGTGCACACGCGTCTCTCTTGGGAACTTCTAAGTTGGACCCCGTACACTTAATGAAGGCATTCGAATATTTCACATCAATAAATGCATGCCGAAACCTCTCTAGATAGATGTGGACATACCCTGATAGGTGCAACCCACATGGCTTAGCTCCCATGCTCGCTATGGTTTTAGTTCTTTGGTGCAAGATACCAATGTTCAAACTGAGCTATAAATAGTCTTAGATTGACGAGGCAAAAAGAAGGATATCAAAATCGATAGTCAATGAATCAACTATTGGAAATAAACTAGTACTACCCTAGGGAAAACAATGAAGTTGGACAAGTTAGGGCAATGTTGCTTCCTATCTTAACTCAACAGCATTCTTAACTTCAAGAATGGCAAGAGTTTAAATGCCCCAAATGAGCAACAAAATCCTCTAAAATCAACGAATACAAAGAAGGTAGCAGAATCGATAGTTAATAAGTCAACTATTGTGAATAACAAAATGTTTGTATATGAAAATTAAATCTCCTACACTTATCACAGTTCGTTGATCAGAACTAGCACTACCTAGGGGAAATAATAAAGCCGGACAAGTAAGGGCAGTGTTACTTCCTATCTTGACTTGACAACATTCTTAACTTTAAGAATAACAAGAGTTAATACAACGCTTAGTGCTAAGTGTACGACAAAATACTTTCAATGAACGAATCAAACTTTTAAAATAGTTGACTCACACTTGTGCTTAGTTGTCGCATCACAAATATTTGTAAAACACTTTAAAAACACTCTTTAAAAATATTCTTTGTTAAAAAGCTAATTATATTTCTAAGTGTATTAAAAAGAAGGGTAAAAAAATTGTCATTAAAACATTATTTATTATAAACCCAAAACAATATATAATTAGCTTTATTTTTAAGCATTTCTTTTTAAAGATTTTCTCATTTATAACTTTAAAACAACATTTACTATCATGGATGTAACGACCCGAAAATTTTAACGATTTTATAACGTAATTAACTAAATTTTCTTGAAATTTAAACAATAAAAAATTTGAATGAAAATTTGATATTTGAAATACGTCTATTTAAACATAGCAAATGGTAAACTTTTATCTAAAAATTTGAAAGTTAGTCTATTTGTGAAAATTCCAAAATTCAAGATTAAAATCAGTTAAATTGTTGAAAATTAAATATTTTCCAAATCTGAATATTTTTATATAATAAAAATGTAAATCACTTTCTGAGTGAGACGTTGTAATTCATTTCATCAAATTTGGACTGTTATAGCCCCGTTTATCTTATTTTCGGCGTTTTAGCAACATTTTCAACAACGAAAAATCAAATTTTTATAACTTGATCGTATCGCTGATATATGTGTACCATTCAGTTTGTCTCGTCGTGATGATCTCCATATTATATTCATTCCTATAATTCAGTGTTCGGTACGCGATGGAAACGACAAAATAGTTTGTCGTATCGGTACCGTATTTGTGTCTTTTCATTTTTCCTGTGCCTTTCCAAATTTCCAACCGAGTAAAACAATTAGTCATTGCTTTAATAATTTCTGAAAACAACGTATGTCCTATACTATTTCATCTATTTTTTTATATATATTGCTGCGCCTTTTCACTTTGCCTCATTTGTTCATTCTGGAAAAAAATATAAAGGTAAGCTTTTCATTTCGTTCCTGTAGCATGTCTTCCTCCTTCAAATTTTTGCCGAGCTCTTTCCCATTTTTTTCCGAAGCAAACCCGTGATTTCTCTTCCTCGACCCGAGCTAGAACCCAAGCCGCCATCGACTCGACCCACATCGGCACCACCAAACGCCTACCATTCAAACCCGAAGCGCCTCTAGCCAAAACCCTTCCTGACACGAAAAAACTATCCCTCCAACTCGAAGCAAATCCAAACCTCCCCGATGCTGCTACTACTTAACCCATCAGATCGGCCCCATGTTTTCTCATCCCTGACCCGAGAAATTTTCCCTTTTTGCCCGAAGCCACACCCATATATTTGCCCCTCCGACATGAAGCAACCCAGATCTGCACGCTTCTCCCCTCTGACCTGAGTTTTCCCCCTTGAAACCCGAAGCCAAACTCGAGAAAACCTCCCCTGACTCGGAGCTTGACCGCAAGCGGGCAGCCACCCCTCCTCGGCCATGCAAGCACTCCTATGCTTTGTCTCTATGCCTTGTTAATCTCTATCCTAGACGTGTGTATATATATATATATCTATATATATATGTGTGTGTGTATGAATGTTTATATTTGTGCTTGACTTCGTATATATATACAGGCGAGCTATTTGCATAGGTTGGGTGCAGATACAAAGTTCATATTTGATGTAGGGACAGCTATTATATATATGCATGTTATATATAATATGTTTGCTAGAAGTTATTTATAACTTGTCCTTTTGTTGCTTTTGAACCTCACCTTGTTCGCTTTATTTGTTGTCACTTGAAATTCCTCCTCTCTTGTTTACAAAATATATATATATGCTGTTTTGTCGCATATATACATATACATATGCATTTTATTATAAGCTTGATTGATTTATGTCATAGCTAGAGACATATATATGACAGCTCATATATGTGTTGTTGTGCATGTGCTCGATTGGGAAAGAAGTAAAATCTATTGTTTTTTTTTCAAATCCAAGCTTACGTATATGTTGTGTATATGGCACGTGTATGCTTTATTGATTGAAAGCTGTATGTTGCATGTATATTGGTTCCTTCTAATATCTATAAAACAAATATATATGTATATATGTTTGTTTTTCATCGAATTATCATGCTAAATCTATTTTGCTTGTCGTAGCTATTTGAAGTGTCGTGCCGTGTCTGTGTCTGTATCCGTGCCAGTTGCTTTTCAATTCCATCGTTCTCTAGCCACGAAAGGTAAGCAATCACTCATGATTAATCTTCTTATGCTTAGTAAATTGATTTCGTATGAAATAAAAATTTAAATATGTTGTTAAATTAGAATTGTTAGTTATTTAACTGTTAAAAATGACACGTTGATATTCTGTTCACTTATGTAATTTGACACCATAACATTTTAACTAACTATTATATTTAATTGGTTATTGATTATATACGCTAGTAATTGATATGTTATGCTATTTCATTTTATTGTTCTCACTCTGCAAGTTCCCTTAGTTTTAGGAATCACTATGGGTTGAATGATACATACCCAAACAGAATTTAGATTAGGGGAAAATCATTATGGGTTGAAATAAACCCAAGCGGGTTTCAATTATTTTGGAATTTTGGGATTACGGGTTGAAACGATATAAACCCGTAAATTTAAATTATTACGGATTGAAATGATAAATATCCGTATCACTTGACCATAGGATAGAAAAATATGTACGGACACCATTCGTCTACTTTTAAAATGATTTCCAAGGTTTTGAAATGAAATATATGAGTTTCGATTTTGAAATATAATAAATATTTTATTTTAATATGTGTAAATTTAGAATTTAAAATTATATGTTTTGGGAATTTTAAAATTATAAGTTAGCTTAAAATGTTAATTTTAAAATTTTACTTATATTTTTATTATTTTTAAAATATATAAAATAAGATTTAAAATAAATTTAAATAAAAGGTTTAATTTAATTTAATTTTATAAAATTTATTTTATTAATATATACAATATTTTTAAAATGTTTATTTAAAATTTATATTTAAATAGATTTTTATAACTTTAATAAAATAAAAATGTTTGAAAGGTAAATTGAAATTTATTTGAAATTTAAATTTGGTTAATAATTGAATTTAAATAAGGACTTATTTGGAACTTACTGATTTTGGAAATTTAAAGGTGTGATTTTATTACTTGATTTAATTAAAGGTGATTTAATGAATATTTCAAATTTAAATAAAATAAAAAATTGAATATTTAATTTTGATTTAAGTGGGTGAATTGAGATTTTGCTTAGAAATTTATAAAAGTGATTTTATAAATGACCACGGTGTGAAATAAGCGTTTGGTTGTTAAAGAGACCAGGATCAGATATTGTCATACTCTCTACCAATACCGAAAACCACTTTAATAACTGTGTACGTGGTGAACATTCCAGAATGAAGTAGGATGGTTAGGCGAACGATTCTGTGTGAGGAATTACGTAGCCCTGACTCCCGCGAGTCAGCTTGATGTGGCTAAAACAGGAGCTATACTGGACCAAGTGTGGTCGCACCCCTTATCGGGCACATTTCTTCGAAACCATATCCATTGCTTTTGTGATTCGATTTAGTGTGCACACCTTTGATTTGGGAGTGTGTCTCGAGGTAGGCGGTAGTAGCTGCTATGCATTACCACCAGTCCGGGAGTGCAAACGGTAGAATCCTACCATGGCATTGCCTTACGTGCCTTGTCACATGCCTTATCTCGCCCATTACGAGTTTGTTTTGTGCCGTACCTATTGAGTGCTCCCAAATAGCCCACCGGTTTGGTGGAGTTTACAGTACTGTATAGACTATGGCATTTATATAAAAAGTGTTAAGGGGATATTGGTAACGCCTTAACTCTATTTTAATCTTTTACTTTAATGTAGACATTATATGTAGCGTATTGTATTGTGTTATCTCGACTTTTGGCAAGGCCGTGACACCAAGAACTTGACTAGAAACGAAGGACAGTTTGTCCCGAAGATCAGTTATATATAGGTTCACTATGGATACTGGCAAATTTTGCCCAAGTCTGGATCGAGCTACAATCGATATGATACGACAAGCAAAGCTATGAAAGCCAATTTTCCAAATTTCAAGCAAATCGGAGCTCATATGCACAAGATACTGATCGATCAAGGTCAAGGGAATCAACACCATTCGTATCCATGCAAGTCTGTATCCATCCCTTCAGAAGACCTCCTTCATATCCACCAAGCGGCCATTAGTTCGTATCCATCGAATGTGCATTGCTTTATATCCATCAAGCTCGCCATACTTCGTATCCATCATGGCTAACAATAGTTTGTATCCATCAAATAAACGATAGTTCGTATCCATGGAAGAACTCCATTTCATATCTATCACTTGACAACATTTCATATCGCTCATCAATCGATACGAAAGGCTTGAGCCTATATCGATACGGATGGGAAGTGTAAACGGTCGATAAAAATTGGTCTCACACAGTAGATATATACGAAAGGAAGACATTAGGTCGATATGAAGAAAGCCTGAAAGAGAGGAAGACTCGGTCACTCGGCATGAAAAGTGGATCGATCCTAGAATATGGCGCCACGTCATTTGATCGAAACATGCAAATCACCGATACGAGATGGTATCGATACGAAGCTCGGCAATACACTGCAAACACAAACTTGTATCGATCATAACTCAAAGTCTACAAGTACAAATGCCACAAAATTTTCACAGGAGCTTGCATACTACCTCAAGAATGTTAATGATCGATCTCGACCCAAAATGACCAAATTTGGATCGATGCAAATTTCATGTGTATCGATCGTGGATTGATCCCAAACGTCCAGGGATCGATCAAGTGGGCCCACCCACGTGAGTGGAGGAGTCTTCCGAAGTTTGAGACAGATATTCTCAGCCTACACCTATAAATAACAGTCCACAGCCTTCAGAAAAGGGACTTTTGGACTCTGGAACGCCGATACTCTGTCGAAATCTTCATTGTACCTTGGTGTTCTGTTGCAAACAATTGAAAACATCGAGAGTTATTAATAAACAACAAACTTTCTATAGTGGACGTAGGCTACAACGCCGAACCACTCTAAATCTCTATGTTTTCATTCTTCTGTTTGTCTGTTTTTGGTGTGTTTGTCAGATCTACCTCATTTTCCATTTATATTCTTTGCTTTGATCTCTTCAAAAACGCCCGAAGAGTGTTGTGCCCAATTTTGGTACAAACACTATGTATGTAGATAGTTTACCGGATCCTTAAAGGATGGAATCCCAACATCCTTTAAGTTATATTGCATTTCACTTGAGTTTGATTTACTTTCATAAGAATGTTAATCCTGACTCGAGTGTTTTGTGTTTTGCTATACGCTCGGGTCAGCTTGAGTGTCACAGCCTTTGAAACTCATCTTTTGGAGCTTGGAGTTCACTTGGAAGATCTATCTTATCTATTTCAGCTTTTAGTTTATTTCTGTTATTTTCAGTTGTATATTCCAGGCTTGTCATTCGCTTTTGTGTTAAAGAATTCTGTGTATTGGGATTTCTGTTGTATTCTGTGTTGGACTTTGTTATTTCTGTAGTACCTTCGTGAACTACTAGTTATTTTATTCCACTGCTTATTGTTGTAAAACTCTGTGTCTGTGATTGATTCATTTACTTTGTATGCTAAGTTTTTCCAATTATAAATTAACAATCTATTATTCGGAGCAATTCAAGTCTGACATGTGTGGATTATTGTTGATTTGAATGGTTCGAAATAGCGGGTCGTTACAGTTGGTATCAGAGCTCTGGTTTAGGCAAAACTTAGCATATGGAGTTAAACTCATTAGAGATAGGGTAGTAATACCCTAGAATGAGTTGAATTGATTACTGAATCATATTCGTTCGTGCTTGAAATTCTATGTTAGAATTCTCTTTAATAAGGATTCCTTTTGAATTTTTGGAAATTTATCCCTGTTCTAAAATCAACTCTAGTCTTTTCCAGATGAGTAACCGAAGGAATGTTCATGGTAGGGGTCGTGGAAATGCGCCTGCATCACCAGTTTCCCCTGCACCACCAGTTATTGCTCTTGCTCCACCGATTCAGCCTATTAGGTTCACCCAGCTTTGTAAGGATTACTCTTAGCTTGGATGTACCAAGTTCACTAGAGAAGAGAGTATTATCGAGGCTCAGCAATGGCAGAAGAGTCTTGAGAGGATTTTTAATGGACTTGAAATCACTGATGCCTAGATGCGTTATTTAGCTACTTGGCAGTTACAGGAGTTCTCCCAAGATTGGTGGGAATCTGTTACCGCTCAGGCTGTCAAGGCTAACATAACTTGGCAGCAGTTCAGGTTAGATTCTTAGTTGTCCTTTTTATAGCTTATTTCTGTTGAATCTATTACTTTGAAATTTACCTCTTTGAAGTTTATCTCTGTCTTATCTTGAAACCATTCTTTTCAGGGATGCTTTTGTGGCAAAATGGATGCCCGATATCGGGAAACCTCAGTTGTATAGGGCATTCATGGATCTTAAGCAGGGAGACATGACTTTTGCTGAGTATGAGAGGAAGTCCAATGAGCTATCTAGGTTTGGTCCCAGCATGATTGACACCCCGCTCAAGAAGAATGAGAAGTTTATTCACGGTGCTCGTCAAGAGTATTATGACCGCTTGTTTAGTCATGTTCACGACACCTTTACTTCTCGAATGGATATGGCCACTAGATTCGAGAACCCTAGTTCCAAGGGTAAGCAGGCAGTTTCAGCACCTCAGGGTAGTTCCAGCAGTTCTAAGAAGAGGAAGCCCAACTTTCAGCAGCATAAGAAGAAGTGGCAATATACTCATGGTATTGGTTATGCTCCTCAGAAACGATCTCCTGACCTATCTTCCATCACTTGTTTCAAGTGCGACCAGCAGGGTCACTATGCCAACAGTTGTCCATCTCCCGCCGGAGCCGCTATTCCTCCACCTCAGGCAACCAGGAACAACCTTTGCCACATGTTTTTGTAGCCCAGTCACTTCAAAAACGATTCTTCCTTGTGTCAGAAAGGCAAGACATTTGGAGTCTTTGCCATGACTTCTTCCACTCCTCCTCCTCCTCCTCCTGGCAGTGATAACCAAGGTACTCTTAAGGGTTCTTTTTCTTTGCATGGTTTTCCTGTTCGAGTTTTATTTGACACTGGTGCATCCCATAGCTTTATATCCGTTGATCTCTATAATAAATTCTAGAGTGTTTTGCAACCTCAATTGGCAACTTCATCATTATGTGTGACTAATCCCATCGGCGGTCCTGCCAATCTTAGTATGATTTGTAAAGGAGTGAAATTCCTTTACAATTTGCACTGATTCACCGGAGATTTCTATGTTTTGGGTTTTGATGCATTTGATATTTTACTTGGAGGTGATTGGTTAAAGCGATATGATGCAGTCATTTCTTGTAAAGCCCGAACCGTTTCTCTAATAGATGACCAGGGCAATTCTTTGTTTATTGAATGTCGAATGCCTCAGGAATATGCAGACAGTTTTATTTTCCCTCTTGATGCTTATCTTAGTGATCTTGACTCCACCCTTGTTGTCCAACTCTTTCTGGATGTCATTGGTGAAGTAACTTCTCTTCCTTCTAAGCGGGAAATTGAATTCCGCATTGATCTTATTCCTGCTGTTCGACCTGTTGTTCTCCCTCCCAGATGTATGGCACCCAAAGAGAAAGCTGAGTTGAAGAAGCAGGTTGAGGATTTGTTCTCTAAGGGTTTTATTAGTCAAAGTTTTTTTGAATGGGGAGCAGTTGTGGTCTTTGTCACCAAATCTGATGGTTCTTTGAGAATGTGTGTTGATTATAGAGAGCTGAACAAGCTTAATCTCAAGAACCGATATCCTATGCCTCACATAAATGATATGTTTGATCAGCTCTATGGGGCTAAAGTATTCTCTCAGCTTGATCTGGCTTTTACCAGCTTCATGTTGTTGAGGATAGCATTCCTAAGACTGCTTTCCGAATAGAGAATGGTTTCTATGAATGGTTATTCATGCCTTTTGGATTAACCAATGCTCCGGCCTTCTTTGTCGATCTTATGAATCGCGTTTTCCGCGATGTTCTCAACGAGTTTGTTCTGGTTTTTGTTGGTGATATCCTCGTCTTTTCTAAGTCAGAGAAGGAGCATGAATCTCATTTAGGCTATGTACTGTAAACTCTTAGGAGTCATCAGTTGAAAGCCAAATACTCTAAATGCCATTTCTTGAGAGATAAAGTTCGATTTCTTGGGCATATTGTTTCAGAGAATGAAGTCTCGGTTGACCCAGTTAAGGTTTTCGTGATTAATGTAGGTACATCCATCTTTTCTCTTTTGAATTCATTTATCTTCTCTCCTTTGAACTTATTGACCTTATTCTATTTCCAAGATTGGGAGACACCTAAGACTACGTCCGACGTTCGTAGCTTTCTGGGCCTTGCCGGTTATTATCGGAGATTTATCAAGAATTTTTCCCGCATAGCTGCATCTCTCACCGCTTTGACTCATAAGAATGCCAAGTTTGATTGGAATGATAGGTGTGAAGCTGCATTTAATAAGTTAAAGAAAAAGCTTACTTCTTCTCCTGTTCTCACCGTTTCGAATGGAGGTGAAGAATTATCGGTTTATACCGATGCTAGTCGAGAAGGTTTGGGTGCTGTGTTGATGCAGAGTGGTAAGGTTATTCCTTATGCTAGTCGGCAGTTGAAGCCCCATGAAGCTAACTATGCACCTATGATTTAGAATTGCTTGTTGTTGTGTTTGCTTTGAAGTTGTGAAGGCGTCACCTTTCGGGAACCAAGTTTGAGCTTTTCACCGATCATCAGTCTCTTAAGTATATTTTCACCCAGAAGGATTTGAACCAGAGGTAGGTTTGATGGCTTGAGTTCTTAACATCTTGTGACCTCGACATCAACTATACTCATGGGAAAGCCAATGTTGTGGCCGATGCTTTGAGTCGGAAGAAGGCCTTGTTGTGTCAGATTGTAGCCTCTCTATCTCTTTTGGATCATATTGCAGCAAAGTAGGATGAGGATGTGATGCTCAGGCTTATGAAGGAGAATATTCGGAGTAGGGACGGTGATGATCAAAATGAGTTAGGAGCACAGATTTATCAGAATGGAGTTTTGAGGATTAATGGCCTGATTTGTGTTCCAAATGTCGATGGTTTGAGGCAAGAGGTTCTTAGGGAGAATCATCAGTCCAGACTCTCCATTCATCAAGGTGTCACGAAGATGTTTCATGATATGAAGAAGTTGTATTGGTGGAATAGGGTGAAGCGGGATATCTCTATCTATGTCAGTAGATGTGCCACTTTTCAACAGGTTAAGGTCGATCACTAGATGATCGCAGGATTGCTGTAACCCCTTGAGATTACCATTTGGAAGTGGGATCAGGTCTCTATGAATTTTATCGATGGTTTACCGAGGACTAGAAGGGGTAATGAGAGTATTTGGGTAGTTGTCGATCGATTGACCTAGTCTGCCCATTTTATTCCGGTCAAGTCAAATCAAATTGCTTCAAGCTTAGTTGAGATCTACATGAGGGAGATTGTCTGTCTCCATGGTGTTCCTTCTAGCATTGTTTGTGATCATGATCCTATCTTTACCAGCAAGTTCTGGAAGGCTTTTCAGGAAGCTTTGGGTGCTCGTTTGAACCTTAGTATGGCTTATCATCCCTAGACTGGTGGCAGACGGAAAGGGTGAATCAGATCCTGGAAGAACTCCTTCGTGCTTGTGTTCTTGATTATGGAGGATCTTGGGAAGATCATCTCGATCTTGTTGAATTCACATATAATAACAGTTATCAGGTATCACTCTATCTTTGAATTTGAATCTTCTTAAGCTTAATCAATCTATTAATCCCAATCTTTTGAATTCAGGCAAGTATCGAGATGTCTCCATTTGCCGCTCTTTACGGACGATCCTGCAAATCTCCATCTTACTGGATTGAGTCTGGTGATCGCTTGGTTCTTGGGCCTGATATGATTCTAGAAGAATTTGAGAAGGTCAAGGAGATTAGGAGGAAGATGAGGATTGCTCAAGATAGGCAGAAGAAGTATGCTAACAGGCATAGAAGGGATTTGGAGTTTTCAGTGGGTGATCAGGTCTTTCTTAAGATCTCGTCGCTGAAGAATGTGGTTCGATTTGGTCAGAGAGGGAAGCTTGCTCCCAGATTCATTGGTCCATCTTCAAGTCACCAGGCTGAACCTTGGATAAGCGGGAGCTAGTCCATCTGCAAGTCACCAGGCTGAACACTCCTCCTGGGGAGGGGCAATTCCTTATTACACTGTAAATAACCGTGTTGTTGCCGCCACCATAGACTTGGAAGTTGACAATCGGAACAGAGCAGGTCTGAACCTTCCTCAACATGATCGTACTCATAAACCCTATGTGCCCGAAGACCTGGAGCCAAGGAGGCGAGGCATGGACCGTTGACCGCGCCTGGGCCATCCTTGCATTGTGGAAACCGACCACACCTTGGCCCAAAATGCTCAGAATGTCCAGATGCCATACATCTCGAACATGATCCATCAAATGATTAGAGAAATTTAGGGCCTCTCTTATGACGTCTAGGGAATCTCCCAGAGTCATACACCCTTCACTAATGACATCCTTTATGCCGAACCGCCCTGCTGATTCAGAATGCCAACTTTACCTGTTTATGAAGGAGTTCAGACTATAACCAACACATCTTAAAGTATGAATGGCTTATGAATGTCGCACGAGCCGACGATGCGGTCAAATGCAGAAGTTTTCCTATCTCCCTCAAGGGTATCGTAACCATGTGGTTTACTCGCCTGCCACCCCGATCTGCTTCATGCTTTGATCAGTTAGCTACGAAATTCGTCGAACAGTTTCGTATGCATGTCACAAGACCTAAGGATGTTAACACCTTATCCAGCATCACTCAGGCTCCGGGAGAGACGCTCAGACGTTATCTGGAAAGATTCCATGCTGCTTGTGTGGTGATTAGTAACCCTAATGATAATTCCATATTAATGGCGCTGGCTAATGGAATCAATCCTGATTTTGATTGGCAACTGGTTGGCTAGGAAACCCACGTGTCGCTGGACCGTTTCTACTCTAAAGTGGCCATGTTCTTAAGAAGAGAAGATGCTAAACAATCCAGCAAGAAGGATGACGTAGGGCCCATTGTGGAAGGCATTCAAAGTCGCTGCGAAGCAAACCGGTGAGAGTTCCGATAAAGTGCAGTTAAATATATAAAATAAGCAGAATCAGCAGAAAGGCAATGGAAGTCATGGTAAGAAACGAGATCAAAATCACGGACCATGACGTAGAGCTCCCATTTTTGACACCTATACTCCTTTGAATACATCCCTGGAGAATGCGTACTTGCAGAACTTTAATACTGGCCAATATAAGAAGCCTGCTCCAAAGTAGTTGTCCGAAAAGCAGATTCAATCTGGAAAATTCTGTAGATTCCATGATTTCTATGGTCTCAATACCAGTGAGTGTCTCCATTTACAGGACATTATTGAGAAGCTAATCCATGAGAGGAAGTTGGAACAATTCGTCTGGGCGCTGCAGGCTGGAGGTGTTGGCCTATCGAATCAGAATCAAGTACAGAATCAGGCTAGACCGGAGGAATCAGTGCGTACTGGCAGGAGGTTGGTTATTAACATAGTTAGTGGTGGTCCTCATCAAGCCGATCGGAGCTGGAAGAAAATGGAGTCGTATGCTAGCTCATTTAGGCATGCGAGCTTCGAATGTTGCAGTAATCTTGACGATGGGGCTCCGGTTAAACAAAAAAGACGATGGTAGATGACATCGTTTTTCGAGATAGGGATGCCGATAGAGTCGAATCCCCCACCATTGATCCACTAGTCATATCAGCTCAAGTAGGTCCTGCTTGGATGAAGAGGATCTTAGTGGATAGTGGAAGCTCCGTGAATATTCTTTTCAAGCGAGCATACGATCAGATGAAGATGGAAGCGAAGGACTTGAAGCCGTGTCAGTCTCGCATACAAGGCTTCAATGGAAGTGCAACTATACTCACTGGGATGGTGGAATTACCAGTGGAATTGGGAATCAGAGATCGCCGAAGAGTCCGAATGCTACAGTTCATTGTGTTGGATATCAATTCTCCGTATAATGCTTTCTTTGGCTGACCGGCCCTGGCTGAATTCAGGGCAGCCATTGCCCTATGGTTTTTAACTCTTAAGTTCCACACAGACAACGAGATTGGAGTTGTACAAGGAGATTAGGTGGTTGGACGTGCCTCTTATGTCACTGAGCTGTGGGAGGCGCAGCGGAAGGAGAAGGGCAAGGACGTAGAGGAATGTCTCTTTGTCCGTTTTGCCAACAATTGACAACTAACGCCTGGGCCTAGGCATGGGCGCCATAACCAGTTCCTAAAGGATCTAGATCTATGAGATGATGATGATGAAGAGGAAGTCAAAGGCAGTCAGGCTTCCCTGGCAGAGCTGACGATCGATGTTCCTGTCGATGACGACGATGACTCTAGAATGATAAAGGTCGGGTCTCAGCTAAGCCAACAGATGGGAGAGGAATTGGTTGAATTTCTCCAAGCAAACCTCGACGTGTTTGCCTGGATGCACTTAGACATGTGTGGGATATCGCCAGACATCGCAAGCCATACATTGAATATTGACCTGCGGCATGTCCCGATCAAGCAGAAAAGGCGCGGTATAGATCTGGAGAGATCTGCGCCCTGAAAAAAGAGGTGGATAAACTCAAGACGAACGGGTTCATCCGAGATGCATTATATCCAGAGTGGGTATCCAACCCGGTACTCGTCAGGAAATCCAACGGGAAGTGGAGAACTTGTGTAGACTACTCAGATTTGAATAAAGCATGCCCCAAGGATAGTTTTCCGCTTCCCAGAATTGATCAACTTGTAGATTCAACGGCCGAACACGAGCTCTTAACCTTTATGGATGCATACTTCGACTACAATCAGATACCGCTACACCTACCCGACCAGGAGCACACCAGCTTTATCACTGATCTGGGACTCTATTGCTATAAAGTGATGTCGTTCGGACTCAAGAACGCTGGAGCAACTTACCAACAGCTAGTCAACCGGATGTTCGCCAACCAGATCGGAAAAACTATGGAGGTGTACGTGGATGATATGCTTGTAAAGTTGCGACTCTCCATCAATCATGTCAAAGACCTGGAAACAATGTTCAACATCCTCCAAGAATACCGAATGAAGCTCAACCCATTGAAGTGTCGCTTTAGGGTCGCGTCCGGAAAGTTCCTTGGACTCATTGTCAACGCTCAAGGAATTGAACCCAGTCCTGAAAAGATTTGGGCGATTCGGAATCTCGAGACTCCCAGAACTATAAAGCAAGTACAAAACCTCAACGGAAAAGTAGCAGCATTGAGCAGATTCATCTCCAAATCCACCGACAAATGCATTCCCTTCTTCGATCTGATCAGGAAAGGAAAGTGGAACTTCGAATGGACTGGGAGCGTGAAGGCGCATTTCGAGCACTAGTTTAGCATCTGGCAACGCCACCTATTCTGTCAAAGCCGATTGATCATGAGAGGCTATACATCTATCTGGAAGTTTCAGCAAATGCAATCAGTGCTACATTAATTCGCGAGGAGGATCGAATACAACGACCGGTCTAATACATTAGCATGCGATTGACCAGGGCGAAGAGGAACTATACGAAGTTGCAAAAGCTAGCTTACTGCCTCGTCATTGCCTCAAGAAAGCTCCGTCCGCATTTCCAAGCTCATCCGTTCACAGTCTACACCGACCAGCCATTGCGACAGGTTCTTACGTAGCCTGAGACGTCAAGTAGGTTGCTCAAGTGGAACATTGAGTTGAGTCAGTTTGATATTTCTTACACTCTAAGGTGAGCCATCGAAGGACAAGTTCTAACAGACTTCATTGCTGAATTTACTATCCTAGAGGACTTGCCTGAAACCAGTGAATCTCCCAAATACATATGGAAGTTATACACAAATGGCGCATCAAACAACTGATGCTCGGGCACTGGAATTGTACTCGAAACCCCAGAAGGTCGATCCATATGTTATGCTTTGAAGTTCGATTTCCGTGCGACTAATAATGAGGCTGAGTACGAAGTTTTACTCGCGGGACTCAGGCTCACCATAGATTTGAGAATTATTGCTGTGGAAATTTACTGCAATTAACAATTGGTCGTATGCCAAGTGTGATGAGAATACCAAGCTAGAGACCGGAGGCTGGCTGCTTACCTCACCTGGGTCCAGGAAGTATTGAATCAGTTCGACTATTATGCCATCTACAGCATACCCCTAGAGTGCAATCAAAAGGACGATTCTTTGGCAAAACTGGTCGGCATCGGTGAAGCACAGAAAATTGGACTCGTCCCTATTGAGACACTTACCTCTCCGAGTATCGATCAGATAGAGACAGACTGGGTGCACGAAGACACACCCGAGAAGGAGTCATGGATGTCCCCTTTTAGAAATTATCTTTAGCATGGAGCTTTGCCCCAGCGCAGAAGTGAGAAAAGACAAGTTCTTTGGAAAGCTTCATGATTCATTATCCATAATGGAGTCATGTACAAGAGAGGATACTCCATTCCTTTACTTCGGTGTATCGCCCATGACGAAATCAAACGAGTGTTACACGACGTGCACGAGGGAGAATGTGGCAATCACATTGGGGGCAAGCCCTTGCTAAGAAGATACTCCGATACGGATATTATTGGCCAACTGTGAATCGGGACGCATTAGACTAGGCCAAGAAATGTGACAGATGTCAGAAACATGCCCGGATTCCCAGAGCCCCGCCTACCGAAATTACTCAAATGGTCAGTCCATGGCCGTTTGCCACGTGGGCATCGATATAATTGGATCTTTACCTCTAGCTAAAGGTGGTGCGAAGTACGCCATCGTGGTAGTTGACAACTTTACCAAATGGGCGGAAGCTAAACTCCTTGCTACTATCACGACTAAGAAAGTAATAAACTTTGTAGTACGCAACATCATATGTCGATTTGGCCTCCCACACACTATTATCACCGACAACGGAGCCCAATTCGATAGTGTCGAATTCAAGAACTTCTGTCAACGATTTCATATTCAGAAGAAGTTCTCAGCGGTTGCTCACCCTCAAGCGAATGGACAGGTCGAAGCTGTTAATAAAGTTATCAAATCCATTCTGAAGAAGCGACTGGAGAAGGCCGGGGCCAAATGGGTCGATGAGCTTCCCATGGCCCTACGAGCATATCGAACTACCCACAAGTCCGTGACCGGCCACACTACATTTTCAATTTCCTACAACTCAGAAGCCGTCATTCCGGTCGAGTTAGAAGTAACTTCTCATCGTGTGACTTATAATGATCCAAAGACAAATGCCATATTGCTTGTCGAATCTCTGGACTTATTAGATGAGAAGCATGAAGAGGCTGATTTGAGGGCAGCCGCGCATCGGAGTCGAGTCGCCCAATTATATAATGCTAAGGTCCGACATAGAACCTTTGAACTTGGTGACCTCGTGCTCAAGAGAATCTATTCGGTCCCTTTGCACATGAAGCCAACATGGGAAGGGCCGTATGTTATTGAACAGAGACCTGGAAACGACCCATTCAAATTATCGATTGTTAATGGCCTCACTTTTCCAAGGGCTTGGAACAGCGAGAGTCACTGTCGCTACTACACATAACAAGCTTTGTTTATTCATTTAGTCTGCTTTTCATGTACAATTTGGTTATGCATTTCAAAATTTGAATTTGTAATAAGGCAACTGACTTTGCCATACTTTCTTATTTCAGCAATAAAATGCAACCTCTTCGAGCCAGAGTAATGATTCTTGAAATGCATCATGCGACCATCGCAATGCACGAAGAGCTAAGTTCCATCCTACGGTGGCACTTATTCAAATAGGGAGTGACTGTGATACGACCGATCGCTCATTAACTAAAGCCCCAAGCTCGGGGGCAAGCTACAAAACAAAAACCAAAAAGGATTGATACACAACAATCCTCTAACTAACTCCAGTTCCCAGAGTGCGAGCCAGAGTATAAACTTAAAATCCATAACGGGGCTCAAGGAGGGTGGATTCATCCACCCACGACCTCACCCATGTGCGATCTAAACTCGAGGAGGATGGATCCGTCTATCTATGACATCACTTGTTTACTCAGGATGGATGTGACCCAACCATCCACGATCCTAATCAATTTATCGTTCCCAGAGTGCGAACAAGATCTTAAAAATTAAAATAGATGTAATCGATCGTCTTTCAACTAACTCCAGATTCCCAGAGCGAAACTGGAGTATAAACATTAAAATGGGTGTGACTAACCACCCATCAACTAACTCTAAGTCCCTAGAGTGTGGACTAGAGTATAAACATTAATCGGGGTTTAACAAACAACCCACGAGACAACACTAAGTCCACAGAGCATGGTCTGGAGTATAAACACAAATTGGGTGTGATTGACCACCCACAAATCAACCTAGGTCCCCAGAGTGCGAACGCAATTCCAACTATTAAGACAAGTGTGACTGACCGCCCATGAAACAACTTAAGTCCCCGGAGCATGGACGTAACATTAAACATCAAGTAGGGGTGACTGATCACCAGCGCACAAGTTCGATCCCCATAGTGCGGATGCGATTGTCAATACATGAGCGAGTGTGATCCACCCACTCGAACTCATCTCACAACAACTTAGTTTCGACCGAGTAAAATTAAAAGTGTCGAAGAAAAAAAAGCAACAATCGTCCGACCACTTCAACTCGTCCCCAGGACAGGGGGCATAACTCGAGCACTAGCTACTGATTGAGATAGTACAACATTAGGACTCGACTTAACTTTTGGTTACGGCTCGGAGCCATGACTCCGAGACTTAACAGCCAAACACAAGCCCTGTCCAAAGATTAAAGCTTCACAAGTGTATTGAATAAAAATTCAAGTGTTGAAACACTTAAGCAAATAAACTCGTTGTTATGCTAAAAGCAAAAGGAGACTTTATTTCAACTATTCTTTGGAAACAAAACAAGTACAAAAAACTTATTCCAAGAATTCCTATAAGTAGGAGCCGAACCGCATCTATACACGATCAACGGAAAGCAAAATAAAGTCTTATTCAGCCTATCTACCAAAAGAAGAGACAAAAGGACATGCCTACACCTTCGACTTCTTTTTCTTCTTCTTCGGACTCGATCCGCTCGAACTACCACTTTGGTGTCTTTTCGATCTTTTGCCTTTACCCGGTTGGTCCCCGGCCGGGGGAAGTATGGTAGTCTCCTCCTCCGAACTCACGGGAATTGGGATACTTTCAGAATGCGTGGTAGGAGGAAGGGGGCACTTTCTATATGAGAAGACACATGGGGGTACACTTGTGACGATGATTGTACCGCCCGGAGAGACCATACGTAGAGGGCCAAAACAGGACCTACCATCCCATCTCCAATACTGCTACCCAGCGCTGCACTTGCTATCTCAGCCCTGATCTCTGCCATTATTGCCTTGTCATGAGCTGCTTGAGTGTCTGCTGGGATGCTACCAGTTGGGGCCGAAGAGATGGCTATGAACACACTTTCGCCCATGACAAATGGCAAGTCATTAAGTGGATCGCTCGGAGGACCGAGGAGTTCTTCCACCATTTGTTCGTTGAAGATAAAAGCACGCTCATGAACTTCCTCGATCGAAGTGGCAGCTGTAATGGTCATAGCTCTCGTTATGATGGCCTCATGCTCTTGACATCGCTCTTGCGTTGCAGGGGGCATGGCCGACGCAGCTCCTATAACTGAATGGAGATAAGAAAAAATAATAGTGGCATCTCCTGATAATGCTCCAGACTTTGAATAAATTCGAGAATACCTTCCTCAGATTGGCTTGCGGGTGGAGCCGAAGCATCATCAGAAGCATACCCACGAATC
The DNA here is from genome assembly GCA_030737815.1 of Allium fistulosum. Lineage (NCBI taxonomy): Eukaryota > Viridiplantae > Streptophyta > Magnoliopsida > Asparagales > Amaryllidaceae > Allium > Allium fistulosum. Next base: position 816,282,334 of record CM060904.1, read on the forward strand.
GGAGTCAAGTGTGGTTGATCAGGATCATAAGCTGGAACAGCTGGAGGATCAACTGTAGAAGTTGGCTCAGGTTGGGTTGACACGGGTACTTCAGAACTTGCTTCATGGTGTTCAACTCCAGACCCCCCTCCAACCTCCGGATACTGAGCGGCAAGCTTCTCTTTCTCAGATATAACAATGGCCTCATGGAGAACTCTCCTCTCATTTCGTTCAACACCCGGTTCTCCAGTTCAAACTCATCAATAGATGTAGTGTGGTGTTCAGCCTTCTCATCATCCACCAAGCGGCGCCTCGCATCATGTAAATAAGTCGGATAGTCAACGAGCCAGCTCAAGCCACGATAATTGAAGACATTGGCATTGTAAGTGATTAGAAGGTCTTCCATATCGCCTTCTAACCTGGCCTCCGCTGCTCCGACTTCGGCTTCAATTCAAGCCTCGGCTTCTTGGACCTTCAGAACTACCGCATCCCGCTCACCCTTAAGCTCAACAGTCTGATCACATGCCTCCTGAGCAGCCTTATTAGCGTCGTCCCTTTCTTTGAAAACCTTGGTGTACTTCGCTTTAAGCTCGTTAAGCTCTTGGAGCGCGTTATCTCTCTCGGCTGTGACGGTGGCATTTCTATGGCCATATCGTCGACCAGTTTTAGGTGGTCTTGCCTCATCTGCTCCATCTTCTTGTTAGCCTCATCGACTTTCTTCAAGGCCTCCATTTCTGAATTCCTCAAAGTGTCATTCTCATTGGTGAGCACTTGAACTATCTGATCCTTGTGAGCAAGTTCTTTTTGTGGCTGTCCAATGGTTTTCGCTCGATTGAATGCCACCGGCGAGGTCTTTTCTGCAGTTTTCTTCCATTCACGGTATTGGCTGTAAGCGTCATATACATAGTTATTCACCGTTTTCTCCGCCTCTTCTAGAATCAACCTAAATTTTGGGGGAAGTGAAAGCCATCAAAACAAATATTAGGGAAATCTTCCTTTAGCTTAGCTATTCGGGCAACACCCTCCCCCATAGGCTCCATAGCCGCAGATGTAGTGACAATAGGAGCATCCGTCCCAGTCCTATGGCGCTGCTCGCCAGGCTTTGAAGTTTGTGGAAGCACTGGCTGGCGTGAAGTCTTAGCAGTATGTGCTCCAGAACTGTAGGGTGGCAAGGGAACTCTAGGTGGAGGAAAGCACGATCGAGAGCGGGGCCTATCTTGCCTCTCTCTTTCCCTCTCTCTCTCTCTTTCTCTCTCTCTCCATGTCTCTCTCCCTATCATAGATCATTATCTTGACTAGAGTAGCGGCGATCGTAATCAGACTCGTGCCTATGGGACTCTCGGTATGAACTGGAAGATTGACGTGCGGCACGAAGGCTACTGATCATGGATCCTTTCTTCGACATTGTACCTGTAAAGTGAAAAAAGAAACAAAGTTAATTATCTTTGGAGATTGAATAGCTTGTGAATATTAGTCGTGTGGTGCCGTGAAGTGTGTGCATGCATGTGTAAACCCCCCCCCCCAACCAACCAGATGTAGTAGTCATACTCGGAGGGGTTAGCTCTCCTAAATCTAAGGCACTTTGAAGCCCCTCTAATCCAGTATCTTGGTGAAGAGACACATCATCCGGAATGGGAATATCTGTAACTCCCTTGAACGGACTCTCTATTTGTGAAGAGGGAGCCTCTGAAATTACAACGGCCGCTGCTGGCGAAGACATTACAACAGACTTGCATCTCGTAGCTTTGTGGGCAGCGGCCTTGACTTTCCTTACCCTCTCTGAATGTCGATGACTTTGTGAAGGCCCAGGTGTGGGCTCATCTTCTGCGGGCATATTCTTATCATCGCCTTGCTCGGTGATCACGATTCCAAGAACTCTCCTTTTGAATTGCCTCGCTAGAGCCGTCCTGAGAAATCCTTCAAGCTCGATGCTTTAATCTCTATCTATAAGCCCAAAGGCCCTCAGATTTTCATCAGTGAGGACCTCATCGATCTCTCTTCATTCGGCAGGCACCTCTTGAAGAACTCTTACAATCTCCTTAAACTGAGCCCCTTTGGGCAGCAGAATCGAAGCTGTGAAAGAAAAGAAGTGTTAAACTCTGAAATCGAGTACTATTATCCAGTTAATCGGCATAGAAGTTGAAGCAATTACGTCTGGCTAGCCACCGTCTGGCGAACCCCGGTGGGCACCGAACGAAGAACCACTTGGTCTTAAAATAGCTAAGCTTGGTCTAGGCCCCGATCACGACTTGACAGTTCCTAACTGCTTCTAAGAAAGTAAAGGAGGGATTATCTCCTCGACTCTTTACATTGAACAAGTATCTGACTTCCTCATGAGTTGGAGGTTAGAAAAGAAGCTCCATGAAGAGGATGAATAAACTATTCAGCAAGGCAAAACCGTTCGGGTGCAGCTGTGACGGGGCAGTCTTTAAATAGAATAACACTTCCCGGATGTATTGATTAAATGGAGGGAGTGTCCCATCTACGCACGAAAATCTATTGCAGGCTATGTACCCTTCCGAGGGAGTATGGGCTTTATCTTCTGCCCCTGGCATTAAGACATCATCCCTTGAAAATCCATGTCTTATGCAAATCCTGCACAACATGTCTTCAGAGATATTAGAAGGTTGAGAATCTTACGGTTGCGCGATGAAAACTGCTCCTGGTAGCTCATCCAAAGCAGGACTAACAACTTCGGCTACGATGGTCGGCATCTCGATTATAGGAAGAGGCGGACTTTGAGCCTCCTGCAGTTGCGAACTTCCAGATTCCATAGCTAATCAACTCGGCAAAAATCATTGGTATATGATAATAAACCTGTGTTTCTCCCAGTGTGAAGTGCGTGAATGTGTTGTGCAGTGAAGTGTGGTATATTACTTAAGAGATTCTACAAGATTAGAAGGATGTTTGAACGACAGGACTTCGAAATTAAACCGGAGTGACCGTCATCGCTGACCGTCACACTTGTACATCCAGACCTTGGAGATCGATCCAAGTTAGAATTCGTTAAATTTTGTCAAGATACAGTTCCATCGACGAGCTTCGAAAGGCATTTTGATATGCAGTGACACGGTTAAGTTCAGTTATGCAGGGTAGAAGCTCGTCAGAGTCAAGTGTTCGAGTGTGCAAACGGTTTCGTCTCCATCGAGTTCAAGCTTAGATCGATCTCTACATGGACAATTCGTATCAATAGAAGAGGAAACGCTCCGTATCGATCATCCACACATCATTTCGTATCGATCACCAATAGCATGGTTCGTATTGATCATAGGAAGCGTTGATTCGTATCGATCGTGGAACGGAAGTGCGTGTCGATCGCTCAGAAATGTTTCGTATCGATGCTAAATCCTCGCTTCATATCGATCGCGGAACCTTGGATTTCATATCGATCTCTCCGGATCGATACGAATGCTACCACCGATTGATCGACACGAAAAGCCCACCACCAGCTGATACGAAGCGCTTCATCCATTTGACACGAAGTTTGGCCAGGACCAGATCGATACGGTTCCTCTCTCCATCCTAAATCGATACGAGCACCTTCTTCATATCCTCACACTTCGTCTTCTCCAAAACCGTTCAGACGTCTTCTCTAACCATCCTCGACCTTACTCTGGCCCATCTTCGGCAACTACTTCATCAGAGCCGGTCACGGAAACAAGTGGAATGGCAAAGAATTTCAAGTCTCATCATTTTCGATATTGATTCATTATCTAATTACCTAGATTTAACAGTTGATATAAGGGATTGAAAGATTGATTCAGTTCGAAGGAGAGAGCAGTTCCAATTTCCCTAATACGGAGCGATACGAATGCTAGAAGAAAAATGAACAGGTGGAAAATTTGTCTAAGTACCAGAGTATTTATACTATGGGGAGTGGCTATTCGTCTCCCAGTTGCTTCGACCGGTTAAAACAGTCTCCCTTCCAATCGATACGAAAAAGGCTCTTTCATATCCATTCTACATCTATTCGAAGCAACCGCTGTTCGTGTCCATGCTCCATCTATCTAGAGTGACGCCCATTTGTATCCACCAAGCAATCGACACGGAGCAGCCACAAAGCCAAAGATTGTTTGGACTATTTGAACCCATTGGAAATGCATCAATAAGAAATATTTAGTTGTATCCATCAACCTAAAGCCCACAAAGTTTCCTATCCATCGATAAGAAATGTTTTGAGAAGCCAACCAATTCATGTCAATCGCCATCGATACGAATATGATTTTCAAACTTTTCACATCGATCCAGGAGAAAATCGATATGAAGAGATACACTAAAACGACCATCAAGCGTAGTTACAACTCAAATTTCACATCGATTCAGGAGAGGATCAATACGGAATTCGATAAAAAAATGACAACGACTCGTGAATGTACGAACATTAACGGGAGTCAGGTTAACATACATTTATGTGTGACGAATTAACATTAAATTTTCAAAATTCACAGGAATTGAATGCTCACCTGGCGACAATTACAACGATGAACAACAGATTTCTAGCACTCAACACTCAGTTACAACAATGCACTGTACAGTCATTGGTAGTCAACCATTCAGTATTTATATTACTGAGAACCAATCAAGGGTTACATATAGTAACTAAAAAACAACAACTACTCAAGGAGTCGGCCAAAACTTTTCAGGGAATCGATATGATACGACAAACAAAGCTATGAAAGCCAACATTCTAAATTTCAAGCAAATCGGAGCTCATATGCACAAGATATTGATCAATCAAGGTCAAGGGAATCAACAACATTTGTATGCATGCAAGTTCGTATCCATCCCTTCAGAAGACCTCCTTCGTATCCACCCAGCGGCCATTAGTTCGTAACTATTGAATGTGCATTACTCCGTATCCATCAAGCTCGCCCTACTTCGTATCCATCATGGCTAACAACAGTTCGTATCCATCAAGTAAACGATAGTTCGTATCCATGAAAGAACTCCATTTAGTATCCATCATTTGACAACATTTCATATCGCCCATCAATCGATACAAAAGGCTTGAGCCTATATCGATATGGATGGGAAGTGTAAGCGGTCGATACAAATTTGTCTCACATAGTAGATCGATATGAAAGGAACACATCAGGTCAATACGAACAAAGCCTAAAAGAGAGGAAGACTCGATCACTCGGCATGAAAAGTGGATCGGTCCTAGAATATGGCGCCACGTCATCTGATCGACACGTGCAAATCACCCATACGAAGTCATCGATACGAGATGGTATCGATATGAAGCTCGGCAATACACTGCAAACACAAACTTGCATCTATCATAACTCAAAATCTACAGGTCCAAATGCCACCAAATTTTCACAGGAGGTTGCGTACTACCTCAAGAATGTTCATGATCGATCACGGCCCAAAAGGACCAAATTTGGATTGATACGAATTTCATGCATATCGATCGTGGATCGATCCCAAACGTCCGGGTATCAATGACGTGGGCCCAACCACGTGAGAGAAGGATTCTTCCAAAGTTTGAGGCAGATATTCTCAGCCTACACCTATAAATAGCAGTCCAATGCCTTTAGAAAAGGGACTTTTGGACTCTAGAACATCGATACTCTGCTGAAATCTTCATTGTACCTTGAGTGTTCTATTGCAAACAATTGTAATCAGCGAGAGTTATTAATAAACAGCAAATTCTCTATAGTGGACGTAGGCTACAACGCCGAACCACTCTAAATCTCTGTGTTTTCATACTTCTGTTTGTCTGTTTTTGGTGTGTTTGTTAGATCTACCTCATTTTCAATTTATATTCTTCACTTTAATCTCTTCAAACACACCCAAAGAGTGTTGTGCCTAATTTTGGTCCAAACACTACGTATGTAGATATTTTACCGGATCCTTAAAGGATGGAATCCCAACATCCTTTATGTTATATTGCATTTCACATGACATTTCACATGAGTTTGATTTACTTGCATAAGAATGTTATCCTGACTTGAGTGTTTTGTGTTTTGCTTTACACTCGGATCAGGCTGAGTGTCACAGCTTTTGAAACTCATCTTTTGGAGCTTGGGGTTCACTTGGAAGGTCTATCTTATCTATTTCATCTTTCAGTTTATTTCTGTTATTTTCATTTGTATGTTCCAGACCGTCATTCGCTTTTGTGTTAGATACTTCTATATTGGACTTTGCTATTTCTGTAGTAGCTTCATGAACTACTAGTTATTTTATTCCACTGCTTATTGTTGTAAAACTTTATGTCTGTGATTCTGTGATTGATTCATTTACTGTGTATGCTAAGTTTTGCCAATTATAAATTAACAATATGTTATTTGGAGCAATTCATGTCTAACATGTGTAGATTATTGTCGATTTGAATGGTTCGAAATAGCGGGTCATTATAGTCGGTATTAGAGCTCTGGTTTAGGCAAAACTTAGCGTATGGAGTGAAACTCATTAGAGATAGGGTAGTAATACCCTATAATGAGTTGAATTGATTATTGAATCATATTCGTTTGCACTTGAAATTATGAGTTAGAATTCTCTTTAATAAGGATTCCTTTTGAATTTTTGGAAATTTATTCATGTTCTAAAATCAACTCTTGTCTTTTCCAGATGAGTAACCATATGAATGTTCGTTGTGACGCCCCACCTCTATACCCACGCTAACCAAGAACACTACGGTGTAGTGCTGTCAACTAGCACGGAGAATAAGGCTGTTGAGGAGCGACCATCTATGTAATTGCTTTGTGCGAGCACCGATATGTCAGATAATAAAACATTGCATTTCATCTTTAGAGGAAATCCGACATACCGATACAAACTCAAAGCTACTACACAGTGGCTATACTAGTTTAGGACAATAGATATAAAAAAATAACACAGATAATATAAATGCGGAATACAGATGGAACGAAAAGTCTCAGATATATAATAACTGATATCAGTTACAATACATTTGACACAATACAAATGATACAACTACAACTGTCGACTCAAGAAGTTATATATACAAGTACATTATCGACTAATATACATGAATACATTATCATCTTAAAACAGACACACTGACTACTACAACAAGACGAAGACCGCTTCAAATGATATAAAAAGTCTTCATAGCTCTAGCAGCAACCCAAAGCTAAAAAATCTACAACCTGTAAATACTCGGTCTGACCCGAGTATTACATTCAAAAGAAAATAATACCCGGATCAGTCTAATTCAAACTCAGTTATTAATGCATAGAAGCAATAATAATCCAATATCAAATAGACGACAGTCACAGAAATCTCGTATACCCAACTTCTAGATAAGAGAACCGGATAACGGCAGATATAACACTAAACAGTGTTAATCCACAAAACAGAAATCCAAAGCAGTTTAAGCAATTGAAATGTCAATTTAAAAATATCAATGCTAATTGGCTGCAGTACACGCTAACGTGTACTGCCTCGCCAATACAGCCTACGAATTACGCAACAGGTCGATGGATCAAGAACAAAAGAAATATCGATTAAAATCTGTCAATTCGGTGTGGCTGCAGTGCACGCACGCGTGCACTGCCTCGCCACAACAGAATATAAAGTCACCACAAGGGACAAGGGTAAAACTGCTACGAAAATGCAGCCACCACTTGTATTTAAGGGCAAGGCTGCATCAGTGAAATGAAACAGTGTATCCAATGAAAGGGGCAACAAGTGAAACAAGTTCAACATGACAAGGACAAACTGGACAACAACAAAAGCATGTACCAACATGAATATATACAGTACAACCAGTGTCAACATCTACATGGATGCAAGCAACTGAGCAAGACAACAGAGTAACAAAAGATGAGCATCAATGCATACTGGAATGAATGCATCAAAGTGACAATATAGGGCAGCACATATATGCAAAGTCCAACATGTTCAAGTTCATCAGACCAAGCTTCAACTTATCTATAACAAATGCAATTGCATATATGCAATGCAGACAGGGACCAAAATGTCCAGATGAACTAAGAAGTGAGATCTACAGCAAGGAAATAAAAGAAGCAGTGCATCAATGTAAATGTGCACAGCTACAACATGAATGTCAATACAGAACAGAGAACATTAAGGCCAAGATTACAATGTCAAAGCACAGAGCAATGCACTAACATACAGACATATACAAATGGTCAAGTAAACTGGTAGCAATGCAACAACAATGTCACACTCACAGAAAAGACACAGATCAGCCTCAATAGAAGATAAGGTCATCAGTGAAGCAAAATGACAAAAAATGCAAATGATACAAGGCATCAATGCAATGTATCAGATTCGAGAACAAGGCAGCTGAAGACAGTAACAAGAAAGGGCAGCAATTCAAGGCACCAGTGACAACTCAAAATCAAACAAGGCCGGAGGCTAAGCTCATAGGGGCCAGTAAGTCTAACTAAATCCAGAGAGCGAAAGGAACATGTAATATAACAGTGAAGTCCAATAGCAAGTGCACGTCAATAATGCAAACAAAACAATACCTCAGAGCAGCTTCCAAATGACAGTGAGTTTCAAAAATGACCAAAGACAAATTTCAAAGCAATGCCCAAGTTTATATGCAAATAATAGTGCAGTTATGTACAATAGCATAGGACCAGAGCCATGCAAGAGAGACCATACAACTAAGACTTTACAGTGCGCTAAGTAAGTGGCGATAGCATGAAGCTCCAACCAAATAATTATTGGATATGTACGCAAGGGTGTACAAAACCAACTGTACATGGCAAAATGAATCAAAGGTGAACAAAGAAATGGCACAGGCATGTGCAGGTCTGAAAATACAAGGACAATGATAGCATTTTCATGCAATACTAGTTGAATGTGAGCAATGTGCCCGAAAACAACTTCAAGTGGACTAAGGCAAAATGGATAATACATCAAGACCAAATGAAATTGCAATATGGACCTGTCAGTATACAAGTAATACTTTTTCGAGGTAAATAGGCAGTGCCACTTAAACAGGCATAGCTACAATTTATAAAATGACACAAGGATGAACAGTCGACAAGTATAAACTACACCTAAGACAGCAACTACGAATGCCCTAATGGAGTTAAAATGATGCCGTGACCAAAACATGAACAATATAATACACTAACAACAACAAGTACACTGAAATACAAAGGTGCAACTAGTCTGGAAATCACTCAGAAATGAACACCAAGAATGATCAGACTCGAGTGTGCAATGTCTACGGTCATAAGTGATACCAAGTGCACAAACAGTAGTACGCAAGTGCAGACCTCAAAGGCAAAGCCTTGACATCAGATCTGAAACAAAGTTAGTGAATGAACATAGATAGACCAAGCAGTGACATTGCCAAAATCACAGAGTCAAATTCAAATCCAGGCAATACTAAATTCGAACAAAGGCAAAGTCATAAAGTAGGTTCAATTCAAAATCAATGTGGAAGCTACAAAGAAAAGGGTCGATTTCAGGTATCAAAACAACAGTTTTGAAATCAATGCCGAGAGTATAGAATGTCCAAAAATTTCAAATTTGTTAAAATCAGAGAAATCATGAACAACGACAACAGAGAAATTATCAAAACCGAAACCAAATCAAACGCAAGCATATTATTAAGCTGAATTAGATGTGAGTGGGAACTCACCATTTTTTCGACGAGGCAGTGAAGCCAAAGCATTAGCATACGAAGCGAAGACGAGCGCGGCAAACCCTTTTTAAGCGACGTCGATTCGAAGTCTCGAAACCCTAAATCGCCAGGGGAATGAAGATACGAGACCGCCATTTTTAATGCTTTCGACGTTTAGGGTTTGGAATGAGAATGAAATAAAGAGGGACGGTTTACAAGGTTATCATGGCAGTCAAAAGAACAAAGGGCTAGCTTTTCTTTAAAGCCCAACAACATTTAACTCAACATCTTAAAGAATTTTACAGCCTAAAAAGTATTTCAATTCGATCAAAATGCCAATAGCTATTAGCAACCAGATTACATCGTCAAGAGGCGATAATTAAATAGGTACGAAATGTCGGGTTGTTATAGACTCCCCTCCTTAAAGAAATTGCGTCCTCGCAATCTTAAGGGATAAGTGGGAAAAAGGTAACAACCATAAGAACATAGCAATGACGAGTGCATAAGCAAAGAAAATGTCAGCAGGGGAAGTATTAGATATGAAATCAAAAGGTTCGACTGATTCAAATCAAAAGAATCAACATCGAGGGGATCAAGGAATCAAAATCAGACGACTGTCTAAAGCAAGAATCAATCGAGTTCCAGTATTTAAAAGAAAAGGAAAACAGAGCAGAATTCACATACTGCACGAATTGAATGCGAGTAAATCAAATTACTCACCTGAATCGACAGAGAAAAAGACGAAGCTCAAATCTCAAGATCGCAAATATTCAATCATCACAAACGATAATCGAATTTTCAAATTGCAAATAGGTTTAACTATCAAAAATGATAATCAAATTTCACAAATATCTGATTATCAAAAACGGTAATCAGAAACACAAACATTCGATTAATCAAATCGAAAAATATTTAATTATCTCAAACGATAATCAAATTTCACAAATATCTGATTATCAAAAACGATAATCAGAAACACAAACATCTGATTATCAAAAACGATAATCAGAAGTCATAAATATTCAATTAACGAGTCCGGAATTAACCGAAGCAATAAAAGTATGGTTCCATACTCCTTACTTTTTCTAAATCGTTTAAATCTCTTTATCGTTTCCTTGAAAGTGCAAGATTGTGTGTTTTAAAAATAACATTTCACATTCTCAAACGGACAAGTCCGGAATTAAGCGAATCAGTAAAAGAAAGGGGTCATAGTCCTCGATTTTGCTGAAACGTTTAAATCGCTTCCTCGTTCTTTTGAAAATTGTAAACTGTAAAAATTTTGAAAACAATTTTAATTTATATTTTTGAAACAACTTTTAAAAAAATAAAGAATTTTGAAAACACGTGATTAATTTAGCAATATCAGTGTTGCGGGAGAACTGCTTGTAAATCCATTTCAAAATTGACGGTTACCGAAGTTAACACGTCAAAATCTCATCAAAATAACTGGCATCAAAATATAATACCAAATGAATTTTCATTCATCAAAAATGTCATAAGAATCTTCTCAAAGATAGAAAGGGATGGCATACCCTAAACTTGTATTCATAACAAGTCAATAACACATAAATTCACCAATGCACAAAAATTGATAAACATATCAATAGAAATCACGAAAATTGGTGAAGCACAGAATTCCAGAAATCATCACAAGAAATCCAGAAAACACATAAATAGGGGGGAGGCCTAACACATGAATGGGAGCATGAAAACTCACCTACGCGTATCACACAGGAATGGCCCGAAGACCGTAGGGTGCTACCCTAGATATGTGATGGCGAAACATCACATAAACGGGGTATAGTCTCCCTGCAGACAAAGAGACTTCGCACAATCGCTAGTCTAAATTATAAAAAAGGGGAAAAGGCCTAACACATGAATGGGAGCATGAAAACTCACCTACGCGTAAACACATGACGAGAAGCTATCTCATGGAAGCTATCCATTAAATTTTCACACAGGAATGGCCCGAAGACCGTAGGGTGCTACCCTAGATATGTGATGGCGAAACATCACATAAACGGGGTATAGTCTCCCCGCAGACAAAGAAATATGTGAGACGAAATCACAGAAAAAGTATCCAGACAATCCTCAAAGCCCAAGAGATATGTGTGAGACGAAATCACACCGATGAGGCCTAGTCTAACCGTGCAATATGTGTGAGACGAAATCACACAATGGTGTCTAGACAATCCTCAAAGCCCAAGAGATATGTGTGAGACGAAATCACACCGATGAGGCCTAGTCTAAATCATAAAAATGATCATCATGATCATAAAGAAGTGTCAATCACACCAAGCTAGTAAATATATGAGTTTTGCTTCATGTCCCATAACCACTTGCTTAACTTAAATATTTACGAACAAGTTGTAAATCTTCACTAGGAAATTGTCACAAAAAGGGTTCAATCGAACAAGTCCAAGAGCTAACCGACGAAGTAAACGCAAGCGTTTCATACCACTTGTTTTACTAGGCCGTTTAATTCAATTTCTCATACGAGTGAAATAAAGGCTTGTATATACTAATAGATTGGAAAATGATTTAGGAAAAGAGCTTTGTAGTAAAATAGTTTTTGAAATCGTTTGGAGAAAAGGATTTTAGTATTTACTACTAGTATAGAAAACCTTTATATTTTTAAAGTGACAAATCACAAAAATGATTGTAGAAACAATCAATCACAAGAATTCACATACGAAGATGCGAATGGAATCCAAAGAATTCGATTCCAAATTTATCAAAGTAGAAATACCCAAAAATTCCTGAAAATAGAAGTTATCAAAATCAATAAAGGTGATAACAACTAATTAGAAAAGAAGAATCGATATCAACTGGAAAAACAAAGCAAAACGAGCAGAAATGCATAAATGACTTCAACAAAAGTAAGAATCAAGTCAATGTCGAAGCCAACAATTAATAGCCGCAGTCGAGTACAAAATGAATCAATCATCATTATCAAAGAAACCAACGGCAAACAAAATCAGAGTCTTGAAAATCAAGAAATCAGCAATTTCTCAAAAACAAAGTGACCGAAGTCGAATGGAATTCAAGATGAGGAAAACACAAAATATCAAGTTCAAAATCGCTGAGATTCAAACTAGATGTGAATGAGAAATCAAAATCACTCAATTTGCAACTGGTCCAGCTATTTTTCATCACAGTGTAACAGGTACACAATGACACTCATAGCATAGAACAAAAGTGGAACAAAGTCCAAAAGTCAGAATGGCTTTAATTTGCCAAATTAAAACAAAATCAACATCGGCTAAATCAATTCAAAGCCGAAAACACAAGCATAAGCGTTAGGAATTCATACCTAACAGTCAAAAATAGTCATATGTAAAGATGAGAGATAAAACATCGACAAATAGTTGTAACACATGCTCCATCTAAGTTATGTTTTATAATTGTCCTAAACCCCAGGCTCTGATACCAAGCTGTGACGCCCCACCTCTATACCCACGCTAACCAAGAACACTACGGTGTAGTGCTGTCAACTAGCATGGAGAATAAGGCTGTTGAGGAGCGACCATCTATGTAATTGCTTTGTGCGAGCACCGATATGTCAGATAATAAAACATTGCATTTCATCTTTAGAGGAAATCCGACATACCGATACAAACTCAAAGCTACTACACAGTGGCTATACTAGTTTAGGACAATAGATATAAAAAAATAACACAGATAACATAAATGCGGAATACAGATGGAACGAAAAGTCTCAGATATATAATAACTGATATCAGTTACAATACATTTGACACAATACAAATGATACAACTACAACTGTCGACTCAAGAAGTTATATATACAAGTACATTATCGACTAATATACATGAATACATTATCATCTTAAAACAGACACACTGACTACTACAACAAGACGAAGACCGCTTCAAATGATATAAAAAGTCTTCATAGCTCTAGCAGCAACCCAAAGCTAAAAAATCTACAACCTGTAAATACTCGGTTTGACCTGAGTATTACATTCAAAAGAAAATAATACCCGGATCAGTCTAATTCAAACTCAGTTATTAATGCACAGAAGCAATAATAATCCAATATCAAATAGACGACAGTCACAGAAATCTCGTATACCCAACTTCTAGATAAGAGAACCGGATAACGGCAGATATAACACTAAACAGTGTTAATCCACAAAACTGAAATCCAAAGCAGTTTAAGCAATTGAAATGTCAATTTAAAAATATCAATGCTAATTGGCTGCAGTACACGCTAACGTGTACTGCCTCGCCAATACAGCCTACGAATTACGCAACAGGTCGATGAATCAAGAACAAAAGAAATATCGATTAAAATCTATCAATTCGGTGTGGCTGCAGTGCACGCACGCGTGCACTGCCTCGCCACAACAGAATATAAAGTCACCACAAGGGACAAGGGTAAAACTGCTACGAAAATGCAGCCACCACTTGTATTTAAGGGCAAGGCTGCATCAGTGAAATGAAACAGTGTATCCAATGAAAGGGGCAACAAGTGAAACAAGTTCAACATGACAAGGACAAACTGGACAACAACAAAAGCATGTACCAACATGAATATATACAGTACAACCAGTGTCAACATCTACATGGATGCAAGCAACTGAGCAAGACAACAGAGTAACAAAAGATGAGCATCAATGCATACTGGAATGAATGCATCAAAGTGAAAATATAGGGCAGCACATATATGCAAAGTCCAACATGTTCAAGTTCATCAGACCAAGCTTCAACTTATCTATAACAAATGCAATTGCATATATGCAATGCAGACAGGGACCAAAATGTCCAGATGAACTAAGAAGTGAGATCTACAGCAAGGAAATAAAAGAAGCAGTGCATCAATGTAAATGTGCACAGCTACAACATGAATGTCAATACAGAACAGAGAACATTAAGGCCAAGATTACAATGTCAAAGCACAGAGCAATGCACTAACATACAGACATATACAAATGGTCAAGTAAACTGGTAGCAATGCAACAACAATGTCACACTCACAGAAAAGACACAGATCAGCCTCAATAGAAGATAAGGTCATCAGTGAAGCAAAATGACAAAAAATGCAAATGATACAAGGCATCAATGCAATGTATCAGATTCGAGAACAAGGCAGCTGAAGACAGTAACAAGAAAGGGCAGCAATTCAAGGCACCAGTGACAACTCAAAATCAAACAAGGCCGGAGGCTAAGCTCATAGGGGCCAGTAAGTCTAACTAAATCCAGAGAGCGAAAGGAACATGTAATATAACAGTGAAGTCCAACAGCAAGTGCACGTCAATAATGCAAACAAAACAATACCTCAGAGCAGCTTCCAAATGACAGTGAGTTTCAAAAATGACCAAAGACAAATTTCAAAGCAATGCCCAAGTTTATATGCAAATAATAGTGCAGTTATGTACAATAGCATAGGACCAGAGCCATGCAAGAGAGACCATACAACTAAGACTTTACAGTGCGCTAAGTAAGTGGCGATAGCATGAAGCTCCAACCAAATAATTATTGGATATGTACGCAAGGGTGTACATAACCAACTGTACATGGCAAAATGAATCAAAGGTGAACAAAGAAATGGCACAGGCATGTGCAGGTCTGAAACTACAAGGACAATGATAGCATTTTCATGCAATACTAGTTGAATGTGAGCAATGTGCCCGAAAACAACTTCAAGTGGACTAAGGAAAAATGGATAATACATCAAGACCAAATGAAATTGCAATATGGACCTGTCAGTATACAAGTAATACTTTTTCGAGGTAAATAGGCAGTGCCACTTAAACAGGCATAGCTACAATTTATAAAATGACACAAGGATGAACAGTCGACAAGTATAAACTACACCTAAGACAGCAACTACGAATGCCCTAATGGAGTTAAAATGATGCCGTGACCAAAACATGAACAATATAATACACTAACAACAACAAGTACACTGAAATACAAAGGTGCAACTAGTCTGGAAATCACTCAGAAATGAACACCAAGAATGATCAGACTCGAGTGCGCAATGTCTATGGTCATAAGTGATACCAAGTGCACAAACAGTAGTACGCAAGTGCAGACCTCAAAGGCAAAGCCTTGACATCAGATCTGAAACAAAGTTAGTGAATGAACATAGATAGACCAAGCAGTGACATTGCCAAAATCACAGAGTCAAATTCAAATCCAGGCAATACTAAATTCGAACAAAGGCAAAGTCATAAAGTAGGTTCAATTCAAAATCAATGTGGAAGCTACAAAGAAAAGGGTCGATTTCAGGTATCAAAACAGCAGTTTTGAAATCAATGCCGAGAGTATAAAATGTCCAAAAATTTCAAATTTGTTAAAATCAGAGAAATCATGAACAACGACATCAGAGAAATTATCAAAACCGAAACCAAATCAAACGCAAGCATATTATTAAGCTGAATTAGATGTGAGTGGGAACTCACCATTTTTTCGACGAGGCAGTGAAGCCAAAGCTTTAGCATACGAAGCGAAGACGAGCGCGGCAAACCCTTTTTAAGCGACGTCGATTCGAAGTCTCGAAACCCTAAATCGCCAGGGGAATGAAGATACAAGACCGCCATTTTTAATGCTTTCGACGTTTAGGGTTTGGAATGAGAATGAAATAAAGAGGGACGGTTTACAAGGTTATCACGGCAATCAAAAGAACAAAGGGCTAGCTTTTCTTTAAAGCCCAACAACATTTAACTCAACATCTTAAAGAATTTTACAGCCTAAAAAGTATTTCAATTCGATCAAAATGCCAATAGCTATTAGCAACCAGATTAGATCGTCAAGAGGCGATAATTAAATGGGTACGAAATGTCGGGTTGTTACATTCGTGGTAGGGGTCGCGGAAATGCGCCTGCACCACCAATTGCCTCTGCACCACCAGTTGTTGCTACTATTCCACCGGTTTAGCCTGTTAGGTTCACCCAGCTTTGTAAGGAGTACTCTCAGCTTGGAAGGTACCAAGTTCACTGGAGCATAGAGTATTATCTAGGCTAAGCAATAGCTAAAGAGTCTTAAGAGGATTTTCACTGGACTTGAGATCACTGATGCCCAGATCCGTCATTTAGCTACTTGGCAGTTACAGGAGTCCGCCCAGGATTGGTGGGAATATGTTACCACTCAGACTATCGAGCCTAACATCACTTGGCAGTAGTTCAGGTAAGATTCTTATTCGTCATATTTCTAGCTTATTTCTGTTGAATCTATTTCTTTGAAATTTAACTCTTTGAACTTTATCTCTGTCTTATCTTGAAACCATTCTTTTCAAGGATGCTTTTGTGGCAAAATGGATGCCCGAAGCCGGAAATCTCAATTGTATAGGGAATTCATGGATCTTGAGCAGTGAGACATGACCTTTGCTGAGAATGAGAGGAATTTCAATGAGCTATATAAGTTTGGTCCCAACTTGATTGACACCCCGCTCAAGAAGAATGAGAAGTTTATTCACGGTGCTCGTCTAGAGTATTATGACCACTTGATTAGTCATGTTCACGGCACCTTTACTTCTCTGATGGATATGGCCACTATATTCGAGAACCCTAGTTCCAAGGGTAAGCAGGCAGTTTTCAACACCTTAGGGTAGTTCCATCAGTTCTAAGAAGAGGAAGCCCAACTTTCAACAGCATAAGAAGAAGTGGTAGGATACTCATGGTATTGGTTATGCTCCTCAGAAGCGATCTCTTGACCTATCTTCTATCACTTGTTTCAAGTGCGACCAGTAGGGTCACTATGCCAACAGCTATCCATCTCCCATCGGAGCTGCTATTCCACCACCTCAGGCAACCAGGAACAACCTTTGCCACATTTGTTTGCAGCTTGGCCACTTCAAGAACGATAGTCCCTTGAGTCAAAAAGGCAAGACATCTAGAGTCTTTGCCATGACTTCTTCCACTCCTCCTCCTCCTCCTGCCAGTGATAACCAAGGTACTTTTCAAGGTTCTTTTTCTTGCATGGTTTTCCTGTTCGAGTTTTATTTGACACTGGTTCATCCCATAGCTTTATATCCGTTGATCTCTGTAATAAATTCGAGCGTGTTTTGCAACCTCAATTGGCGACTTCATCATTATGTGTGACTAATCCCATTGGCGGTCCTGCCAATCTTAGTATGATTTGTAAAGGAGTGAAATTCCTTTACAATTTGCACTGATTCACTGGAGATTTCAATGTTTTGGGTTTTGATGTATTTGATATTTTACTTGGAGGTGATTGGTTAAAGCGATATGATGCAGTCATTTCTTGTAAAGCCCGAACTGTTTCTCTAATAGACAACCATGGCAATTCTTTGGTTATTGAATGTTGAATGTCTCGGGAATATGTAGGCAGTTTTATTTTCTCTCTTGATGCTCAACCTAGTGACCTTGACTCCACCCTTGTTGTCCAACTCTTTCCGGATGTCTTTGGTGAAGTCACTTCTCTTCCACCTAAGCGGGAATTTAAATTCCGCATTGATCTTATTCCTGGTGCTCGACTTGTTGTTCTCCCTCCTAGATGGATGGCACCCAAAGAGAAAGCTGAGTTGAAGAAGCAGATTGAGGATTTGTTCTCTAAGGGTTTGATTTGGCAAAGTGTTTTTGAATGGGGAGCAGTTGTGGTCTTTGTCACCAAATCTGATGGTTCTTTGAGAATGTGTGTTGATTATAGAGAGCTGAACAAGTTTACTCTCAAGAACCGATATCCTATGCCTCGCATCAATGATATGTTTGATCAGCTCTATGGGGCTAAAGTATTCTCTCAGCTTGATCTTGCCATTGGCTTTCACTAGCTTCGTGTTGCTCAGGATAGCATTCCCAAGACTGCTTTCCGAACAGAGAATGGTTCCTATGAATGGTTAGTCATGCCTTTTGGATTAACCAATGCTCCGGCCTTCTTTTTCGATCTTATGAATCACATTTTCCGCGATGTTCTCAACAAGTTTGTTCTGGTTTTCGTTGATGATATCTTCGTCTTTTCTAAGTTAGAGAAGGAGCATGAATCTCATTTGGGCCATGCTGGAAACTCTTAGGAGTCATCGATTGAAAGCCAAATTCTCTAAATGCCATTTCTGGAGAGATGAAGTCCGATTTCTTGGGCATATTGTTTCAGAGAATGGAGTCTCGGTTGACCCAGTTAAGGTCACCATGATTAATGTAGGTCCATCCATCTTTTCTCTTTTAAACTCATTTATCTTATCTCCTTTGAACTTATTGACCTTATTGACCTTATTGACCTTATTCTATTTCCAGGATTGGCAGACACCTAAGACTTTGTCTGATATTTGTAGCTTTTTGGGCCTTTCAGTTATTATCGAAGATTTATCGTGAATTTTGCCCGCATAGCTGCACCTCTCACCGCTTTGACTCATAAGAATTTCAAGTTTGATTGGAATGATAGTTGTGAAGCTGCATTTAATGAATTAAAGAAAAAGCTTACTTCAGCTCATGTTCTCAGCATTCCGAATGGGGGCGAAGAATTATTGGTTTATACTGATGCTATTCGAGAATGTTTGGGTGCTGTGTTGATGCAGAGTGGGAAGGTCATTGCTTATGCTAGTCGTCAGTTGAAGCCCCATGAAACTAACTATGCCACCCATGATTTAGAATTGCTTGCTGTTGTGTTTGCTTTGAAGTTGTGGAGGCATCACCTTTTGTGAACCAAGTTTGAGCTTTTCACTAATCATCAGTCTCTTAAGTATATTTTCACCCAGAAGGATTTGAACCAGAGGCAAGTTTGATGGCTTAAGTTCTTAGCATCTTATGACCTCGACATCAACTATACTCCTGGGAAAGCAAATGTTGTGGTCGATGGTTTGAGTCAGAAGAAGGCCTTGTTGTGTCAGATTGTAGCCTCTCCATCTCTTTTGGATTGTATTGCAGCTAAGCAGGATGAGGATGCGATGTTGAAGCTTATGAAGGAGAATATTCAGAGAAGGGAAGGTGATGATCAGAATGAGTTAGGAGCATAGATTGATCGGAATGGAGTTTTGAGGATTAATGGTCGGATTTGTGTTTCAAATGTCGATGGTTTGAGGCAAGAGGTTCCTAGGGAAAATCATCAGTCCAGACACTCCATCCATCCAGGTGTCACGAAGATGTTTCAGGATATGAAGAAGTTGTATTGGTGGAATAGGATGAAGCGGGATATCTCTATCTATGTCAGTAGATGTGCCACTTGTCAGTAAGTTAAGGTCGTTCACCAGAAAACCGTAGGATTGCTGCAACCCCTTGAGATTCCCATTTGGAAGTGGGATCGGGTCTCTATGAATTTTATCGATGGTTTACCGAGGACTAGAAGGTGTAATGATAGTATTTGGGTAGTTGTTGATCGATTCACCAAGTCCTCCCATTTCATTCTGGTCAAGTCGAATCGAATTGCTTCGAACTTAGCTGAGATCTACATGAGAGAGATTGTCCGTCTCCATGGTGTTCCTTCTAGTATTGTTTGCGATCGTGATCCTATCTTTCCAGCAAGTTCAAGAAGGCTTTTCAGGAAGCTTTGGGTACTTTTTTGAACCTTAGTATAGCTTATCATCCCCAGACTGATGGTCAGACGGAAAGGGTGAATCAGATCCTGGAAGATCTCCTTCATGCTTGTTTTCTTGATTATGGAGGATCTTGTGAAGATCATCTCCATCTCGTTGAATTCACCTATAATAACAATTATTAGGTATAACTCTATCTTTGAATTCGAATCATCATAAGATTAATCAATTTATTAACCCCAATCTTTTAAATTCAGGCAGTTATCAAGATGTCTCCATTTGTCGCTCTTTATGGACGATCCTGCAAATCTCCATCTTACTGGATTACATTCGTTGATCACTTTGTTCTTGAGCCTGATATGATTCTCAACGCATCTGAGAAGGTCGAGGAGATTAGGAGGAAGATGAGGATTAATCAGGATAGGTAGAAGAAGTATGCTGACAGGCGTAGAAGGGATTTGGAGTTTTTAGTGGGTGATCAGGTCTTTCTTAACATCTCGCCGCTGAAGAATGTGGTTCGATTTGGTCGGAGAGTGAGCTTGCTCCTAGATTCATTGGTCCTTTCCGCATTCTGGAAAGAGTTGGTCCTTTCGCTTATAGAGTTGATTTGTCGGAGAAGCTGGCGGGTGTGCACAACGTATTTCATGTATCTCACCTTCACAAGTATCTCCATAATTCATCCATGATTGTTCAGCCTGCTCTGTTAGACAATTTGGACGTCGAGCCAAATCTCACTATCGAGAGGACGCAACTTTATATTGTGGATAGAGGTACGAAGCAGCTTCGAAGGAAATCTGTCAGTCTAGTCAAGGTGCAGTGGAGTACAGATGATCGGGATTGCACTTGGGAAACAGAGGAATCCATGCATGCTTGAAATCCTGAATTATTTGACTCGGGTATTATTCGTTTGAATTTATCTTATCTTTCCGTTTGTGTTATTTCTCATGTCTTGTTCCTTTTCGGGGATGAAAAGTTTTGAGTGGGGAGAGTGTAACGACCTGAGAATTTTAACGATTTTATAACGTAATTAACTAAATTTTCTTGAAATTTAAACAATAAAATTTTTGAATGAAAATTTGATATTTGAAATACGTCTGTGTAAAAATGGCAAATGATAAACTTTTATTTGAAAATTTGAAAGTTAGTTTATTTATGAAAATTCCAAAATTCAAGATTTAAATCAGTTAGATTGCTGAAAATTAAATATTTTCCAAATCTGAATACTTTTATACAATAAAAATGTAAATCATTATCTGAGTGAGATGTCGTAATTCCTTTCGTCGATTTTGGACTGCTATTGCAACGTTTATCTTATTTTCGGCGTTTTAGCAGCATTTTCGGCAATAAAAAATCGAGTTTTTATAACTTGATCGTATTGCTGATATCTGTGTACCATTCTGTCGTCTCGTCGTGCCAATCTCTATAGTATATTCATTCCTGTAATCCGAGGTCCGGTACGCGACGGAAACGACAAAATAGTTTGTCGTATCGGTACCGTATTTGTGTCCATTTGTTTTTCCTATGCCTTTCCTAATTTCCAGCCGAGTAAAACAATTAGTCATTGCTTTAATAATTTTTGAAAAACAGCGTATATCCTTTGCTATTTCATCTATTTTTATATATATTGTTGTGCCTTTTCACTTTGCCTCATTTGTTCATTCTGGAAAATAAATAAAGCTAAGCTTTTCATTTCGTTCCTGTAGCATGTCTTCCTCCTTCAAAAAATTTCCGAGCTCTTTCCCATTTTTTCCCAAAGCAAACCCATGATTTCTCTTCCCCGAGCTAGAGCCCAAGCAGCCATCACCTCGGCCCACATCGCCACCACCAAACGCCTACCATTCAAACCCGAAGCGCCTCTAGCCAAAACCCTTCCGGACTCGAAGAAACCGACCCTCCAACTGGAAGCAATGCCAAACCTCCTCGAATCCGCTACTGCTTGAACCCATCAGATCGGCCCCATGTTTTATCATCCTTGACTTGAGAAATTTTCCCTTTTTTCCCTAAGCCACACCCAATTTTTGCCCCTCCGACACGAAGCAACCCAGATCTACACGCCTCTCCCCTCCGACCTGAGTTTTCCCCCTTGAAACCCAAAGCTAAACTCGAGAAAACCTCCCCTAACTCGGAGCTTGACAGCAAGCGAGCAGCCACCCTTCCTCGGCCACGCAAGCGCCTATGTGCTTTGTCTCTATGCCTTGTTAGTCTATGTCCTAGCCATATATATATAGATGTATGTATGTATGAATGTTTATATTTGTGCTTGACTTCGTATATATGAACAACCGAGCTATTTGCATAGGTTGGGTGCAGAGATAAAAAGTTCATATTTGATGTAGGGACAACTATTATATATGCATGTTATATATAATATGTTGTGTTAGAAGTTATTTATAACTTGTCCTTTTGTTGCTTTTGAACCTTAGCCATGTTCGCTTTATTTGCCGTGACTTGTAATTCCTCCTCTCTTGTTTACAAAATATATATATATGTTGTTCTGTCGCATATATATATATATATATGCAATTTATTATAAGCTTGATTGATTTCTGTCATAGCCAGAGACATATATATGACAGCTCATATATGTGTTGCTATGCATGTACTCAATTGGCAGAGAAGTAAAATTTATTGTTTTTTTTTCAAATCCAAGCTTACATATGTTATGTATATGGCACGTGTATGCTTTGTTGATTGAAATATGTATGTTGCATGTATATTGGTTCCTTCTAATATCTATAAAACAAATATGTATATATATATATATCATATATGTTTATATATTTGTTTTTCATCAAATTATCGTGCTAAATCTGTTTTGCTTGTCGCAGCTATTTGAAGTGTCGTGCTGTGTCCGTGTCCGTATCCATGTCAGTTGCTTTTCAATTCCATCGTTCTCTAGCCACGAATGGTGAGCAATCACTCAAGATTAATGTTCTTGTGCTTAGTAAATTGATTTCGTATGAAATGACAATTTGAATATGTTGTTAAATTAGAATTGGTAGTTATTTAACTATTAAATATGACACGTTGGTATTCTGTTCAATTATGTAATTTGACACCATAACATGGTGACTGACTATTATATTTAATTTTTTATGATCATATATGCTATTAATTGATATGTTATGCTATTTCATTTTATTTTTCTCACTCTGCAAGTTCCCTTAGTTTTAGGAATCACTATGGGTTGAATGATATATACCCGAACGGACTTTAAATCAGGGGAAAATCGTTATGCGTTGAAATGATAAACCCAAGCGGTTTTTAATTATTTAGGAATTTTGGGATTGCAGGTTGAAATGATATAAACCCATAAATTTAAATTATTACGGATTGAAATGATAAATATCCATATCACTTGACCACAGGATAAAAAATTATATACGGACACCGTTGTTCTATTTTTGAAATGATTTCCAAGGTTTTGAAAGGAAATATATGAGTTTTGAATTTGAAATATAATAAATATTTTATTTTAATATGTGTAAATTTAGAATTTTAAAATTATATATTTTGGGAATTTTAAAATTATAAGTTAGTTTAAAATGTTAATTTTAAAATTTTACTTATATTTTTATTATTTTTAAAATATATAAAATAAGATTTAAAATAGATTTAAATAAAAGGTTTAATTTAATTTAATTTTATAAAATTTATTTTATTAATATATATATTATTTTTAAAAAGTTTATTTGAAATTTATATTTAAAATAGATTTTTATAAATTTAATAAAATTAAAAAGTTGGAAAGGTAAATTGAAATTGATTTGAAATTTAAATTTGGTTAATAATTGAATTTAAATAAGGACTTATTTAGAACTTACTGATTTTGGAAATTTAAAGGTGTAATTTTATTACTTGATTTAATTAAAGGTGATTTAATGAATATTTCAAATTTGAATAAATTAAAAATTGAATATTTAATTTTGATTTATATGGGTGAATTAAGGATTTTTTTATAAATTTATAAAAGTGATTTTATAAATGACCACGGTGTGTAAGCGTTTGGTTGTTAAAGAGACCAGGATCAGATATTGTCATACTCTTTGCAAATACCGAAAACCACTTTAACAACTGTGTACGTGGTGGAGATTCCAGAATGAAGTAGGATGGTTTGGCGAATGATTCTGTATGAGGTATTACGTAAGCCTGACTCCCGCGAGTCAGCTTGATGTGGCTAAAACAAGAGCTATACCGGGCCAAGTGGGGTCGCACCCCCTATCGGGCACATTTCTTCGAAACCATATCTATTGCTTTTGTGATTCGATTTGGTGTGCAAACCTTTGATTTGGGAGTGTGTCTCGAGGTGGGTAGTAGTAGCTGTTATGTGTTACCACCAGTCCGGGAGTGCAAACGGTAGAATGCTACTCTGGCATTACCTCGCGTGCCATGTCACATGCCTTATCGCGCCCGTTACGAGTTTGTTTTGTGTCATACCTATGGAGTGCTCCTGTAACGAACGCGATTTTCGATGCTCGAAAATCGACATTAATACGTCCACATATATCAACTGTCGAGCAATCCAATGCCGGAAAACCGAATTGTTATGAAGAAAAAGAAGAGGTAGAAGAAGACAAAAGAAAAAGAAAAGGAAAAAGCAACAGAAACAATATCAGAATCTCACATTCGCAACGGAACAATATATAATAGATGAATGAATAATCTTTAAATCAAAGAACTATACAATTTATACATTACATCATCATCAGAGTTTACAACAACAATATACATCAATGGATAGTTATACAAACTAGCTCTCATACAGAATACACAACGGAATAATAATATCATATACAAGTGATACGCCTCGCCATCCAGCTCGCCACTGAGCTCCACAGCATCTCCTGAATCCAGAATGACCTGATAACCTGACTCTAGACTGCCCGTGTGGAAATTGGTGGGCACCCAGAGTTTAGGAAGGAAATAATAAACTCCAGGTTAGTCATGGTGACTGGTGTGAGAACTAAAACAGTTTATCTTTAACGCAACAACAACAAAGGAAGTGGAAAATATCCGCAATGCTTTTGGAAAATGAAACTACCATAAGACCTCCCGCCACACACACAATGCAAACACAGAATTGGAGGAGATTTCTTCTTATAATAGTCAAACATGCTTACTACGCAAATCAGTGGATTATTATTATTAGTGCATAGTGGAAAACATTTTGAAAGTATAATATTAATCTTAGCCAACATACAACCATTATTGTATGCCTACTATTGCTACTATGTTCAATAGTAGGTTACCACCACATTCCATAGCAGGTTATACAACTAAAACCGTACAGGGTTCGTATTGTTTCTTTGGATTTCCAACAAATGGTCAGGCTAAGGAACTTCCTTACACCGATATAGAAAGCCTCTGGAAAGACGCCCCGAGAACCTAACCGGATCTCTGCAAACACAAGGCCGACGCTACCTCACGCTTTAACCAAGCTGTAACTAGGTAACTACCACACGAGCTATGCCATTCCCTGGTCGTTACCGACCTTTATCCGAGGATCCTCAACCACAAACCAACAACCACAAAGTATAATAAATTTGCAGCATCAACATAGGTAAAATATCTGGGCTCCATACCATGATATCACCTTTTATCCAGAAGGAAATGACATACCCTAGGGGCGCTACCCCTAAAAAACCTTTGCCGCAACATTCCTGTTTCGACAATTACCGGGTTGTGAGGCTCGACGACGTCCACAAAGCCATACTTTTTCACAAAGCCACGCTTTTTCACAAAGCCACGCTTTTTCACAAAGCCACGCTTTGATCAAAAAATGATCAACAGCACTTCGTATGCCACATTACCAAATTGGGAATGTATCACTAGTAACCATCAACTACATAACCTCTGAGCTCGTACGTCTCAGAGAAGGGTGTTAAGCTAAGAGAATAAATTCTCCGCCACCGACAAAAATGTATTTGATAGAAACCAACTTTACATCTCAAAGTGTAACGTCAGACACACATCCATACAAGTCTGTTCCGGGATCGAACGGAACCGAAGGCACTTCCAAAGAAGCCCTTGCAATCCGGATATTCACTAATCACGTCCGGACTTCCCATCACAAGAAGAGTGATATAAATCTCTATAGCGGAGCAACTCGGTGCAAAGAAATTCGACAGGTTGTCCTTTCATTTTCGAAAATATCCGTTCTTCACCACTGGTCTTCAATACGATCCATATCGTCGTATCACTAATTCAGAATGAGTTATATGACACAAAGGTCTTTTCCCGGCTAACCCGAATAGTGAGCACAATATTTAAAACATATGGATATAGAGATTTCAATTAAGTCACAACTTATTATCCAAATCCTTTCCTTCAAATGGTTTAAACAAATTACCATTTTAAATCTTTAAACAAAAAGATTTACTTCACAAAGTTTACCCAGTTTCACAATGATTCATTCACAGAATTCCAAATCAATTTTCATTTCAATTGGATTAACCCATTAAATCTTTAAATTAAGATTTAATTTATAGCTTTCAAAACTATTCACAATTCAAGTCTTTTATAATATAAAAGATACACCTTTTTAAAATCTTCTTTGATTTCAAAATAAAGCTTAATTGTAACGACCCAGAATTTTGAACAAATTAAATTGAGAATATTTAATTAATTTTAAATATTTGAACGATGATTTAATTTGAATCCCCGATATAACTTTGAAAATTGCGATTAATCTTTAAAATTTAATCTGTTGAATGTTGAATAAAAATTTATATCTTTAATTTTAAGCTGGAGAAAAATATTTCGAAAGCTTCTAAAATTCGTATTTATAATACTGAAGATAACAGGAGCTTCAGAATTGAATTTTAAACTGTTCTATTCAGTTTTGAAATTATATCGTTCGTATCGATATTTGAAAATAGCGTTCCGAGGCGCAGTCTCGGAATTCGATGAAACCAGTTCCATTGGGTCCGTAATAGTTTGTTATTTCCGGATTTCAAATTTCGTATCGATCAGAGTTGTTATGTGAGAATACGACGTGTAAACGCATCGATATTTATTCGAATTCGAATTTAAAATTTAAATTTAAATTTGGTCAAATACCAGCACGTTATCCTCCTTGAAGCACGCCTATAATCACGGAACGAAAGCATGCAGTGTATGGCCGAATTCCTTTTCTCTTGTTCCAAAATCAAATCGTTCAACAGAAAGAAAAAAAAACCAAAAGAAGGAATTAAAAATGGCCGAAGCCTCTCGATAAAAAAAAAAGATAAATACATGAAAACGAACGAATTGATTTCGTTCGAACAAAATGGGGGTAAAGGGGGCATTCGATTCCAGAGGGAAGGGCGCGCGCCTGGGGGAGGAGACGAGTTCATCGACTCGTGATCGAAGTGGGTTTGGCTCGAGCAAGGTGGCGCGGGTGAAGCAACGACCGATGGCGGCGATTTTATCGCGACTGGGATTGGGCGAAGCGATCGCTTTTGAAGGCGATTTGGTGGAAGTCATCGCGATGGTCGAAATGGGTCAGGCGACGTGGGCTCGCGACTGGGGCAGCGACATCGAGCTGTGATGGAGGCGACCAAACTCGCAAGGGGGATTCACGTGGCAAGGGAGTAGCGCGGCGTAGTGATTTGGGGATGGTGATGGTCTCGCGGCGGCTCGAACGAATAGGGATTGAACTGAGGCTTCGTCGATAAGGCGCGCAGACAGCCGAAGTCATAAACTCGAGTTCGAGTTTGAATCGCGAGCACGACAAGGCTGGGTTCTGATCGAGATGGCGATGCGTCAGTGAGGTATCGTCTTCTGTTGTCATAAATTTTATGTGTAGTATGTACATTCACACTAATTTTAAGATAGTGTCTGTAAAACGGTAGATGTATAAATGGGGATAAGTTTTTAATAGAGGATTTCAAAATGAAGAGTTTATATAAATTCAGTTTTTTTTATCTGAATATATTTTATATGTATATGTTTTCAGAAGAAAAAGAAAAGACCTTGGAAATATATAAGGATTGCAAATGTTTGAGGAATTTATATCAGTAGACAATTTATTTTTGATAAGTGGATATGTAGTTTCAAAGAAAAAAATAAATACAATAAATATTCACATATATATTTTATGTTACAAGTTTAATTTCTAAAATAATGCTTTATGAAGATTAAATTATTGAATGAACTTATTAAATAAATTTATAAAGATACCGTATAAAATAAATGTTGAATTGAATTTGTTGAAATGAGAATTTAATGGGTCAATTTATTCGAACATTAATAATTGTATAAATTATTTATACAAGGTTAAAGTCGAGAAAACGAAAGAAGAATTGGAAATGGATTGCGAAATTAAAAGCTAAGGTGAGATCTTCTCACTCAGATTTAAATTTGAATTGCAGTTATTGATTGATTTACTGTCTGTTTGGATTGTGATATTAGATATAGTAGGATATATCTATATATATAGCAATATATACATATTGGCATATGTATATATTGGATTGATGATTTCCCGCCTCGTATAGCGGATGAGACCCTATTGCGCCGTTAGTAAGCGGATTTTTATAAAACCCATATACCGCGATAATTCCGTACTGGAGCGGAATTGGTATTGTGCTAACGTCTTTGGATGCAGGGAAACAGGTTGGAGGGATCCAACTGGACCCCTCACATTGATTGAATTTATTTCTACTGTGATGTGATAATCTGTGAATGATTATATTGATCATATTGATGCCTGGAAATTGTTTGAAAGCTAAAATTTAGCTGAATGGATGTTTTGACATCATTGGATTCCAAAGATAAACGAAATTGAATTTTTGAAATTCAAGTAGAAATTTTATGAATGAATCAATTTTTGAAATTGAAGAATTTAATTTAAAATTTGGATTTTTAAAATAGATTGAAAGAAACGATTGAAATTTATTTCCTTAAAAAGGAATTTATTTAAAAGAAGATAAGTTGGAAATCCAATTAGAAATTTAATTGGTAAATTGAAATAAGTGATGAAATCAATGTAAAATGATTTCAATTTGAAGAATCCACTTTAAAACCGAATATTGGATAATTTGAGAAAAATAAGGAATTCACTTAGTAGTGATAAATAAAATTAGAAGTCAATATTGAAATTGATTTGGTATTGAAGTTTTTTATAAATAGAATTAAAATTTTTAAAAGTTGTTTATAAACCCAAAGTCACTTATTTTGATAAGTTAAATATAGAAGTTGATAAAAGAAGGTTTATAAGTAGAAGTTGTTATAAAAAAAAATGAAGTTAAACATTTTAAAGATGTTTTAAAATGTATTATGAATTGAAAGCATAGATTTCAACAGTTCTTGTTGAAATAGACGTTTTCGAAAAATAAGGAAATGGTGGACTATAACACTGTTGTTATAGTAAATGATTTCCGAAAGGAAATATTTTATATAGTATTGGGATTTATATATCTATCTTAATTCTGAATCCCTATACTAGTGATTTCGAGTCGTCGTAACGATGTTTTACGCAACATTCGTTTTGACTCAAATAAATGTGATTTAAGAATGATTTCCTTAAAGAATGAGATATATACTTAATTTTGATTTTAAGTATATCGAATATTTTCTAAGTGTTGAAAATAAATGATTTGTGAATTACTTATTTTTAAATAAGTATGGAAATGCTTTTCCAATGTGAAATGAACTGTTTGAGTTTTTATCTTTTAAAGATAAATTGAAAAGTGAATATTTGAAATTGTTTTCAAATGGTTAAGTGTGGAAATTTTATATCTTATAAAGATATTTTTGAAGAATAAATAATTTGGGAAAATTATTTGGAATCTGATGATGTTGCGCATCTTTATTGATAGTTAAATAACCGACTATCAATAATTACCTTTAGATAGGTATTTGTTGTGAATTGGATGAATTTGAATGCCACACTTGTTTTTAAATAATCGCTCACTATTCGGGTTATCCGGGAAAGGACCATGGGGTCGTATAACCCATTCCGAATATGTGATACGTCGTTATGAATCGCATTTGAAGACCGGTGTTGAAGACCGGATATTTTTGAAAACGGAAGGATTACCGTCGAGTTACTCTACATCGGCTGATCTCCGATTTAGAGGTTTTATCACCCTTAGTGATGGGAAGTCCTGACGTGATTGAAAATTATCCGGATGTGCAAGGGCTTCGTGAGAAGTGCCTTCGGTTCTGTTCGATCCCGGAACAGACTTGTATGGATTGTGTGTCTGACGTTACAATTTGAGATATAAAGCTGATTTCTTTCAAATACATTTCTGTTGGTGGCGGAGAATTTATTCTCTTAGCTTAACACCCTTCTCTGAGACGTACGAGCTCAGAGGTTATGTAGTTGAAATTTATCAGCGATATATCCCAATTTGGTAACGTGGCATACTGAGTGTTGCTGTGAAATGATTAGTGTTTGATCATTTGTGATATGATCATTTGTTTGATCTTATATCTTTGTGATCATAGGTTGATCATTTTTGTTTGACCCGAAGCAGGGCTTTTTGAGAAAGCGTAGCTTTGTGGACGAGACTTCGTCGAGCCTCACACCCCGGAAATGGTCGAAACAGGAAGGATGCGGCAAGTTTCTAGGGAGTAGCGCCCCTTAGTGTATGTCATTCCTTCTGGATAAAGGTGGTATCATGGTATGGAGCCCAGATACTTAACCTCTGTGGTTACTGCATTATTATTATCTATGTGGTTTGTTGCGAATCGGGGATCCTCGGGAAGATCGGTGACGATCGGGGGATGACATACGCGTGTCAGTAGTTACCTATTTTTGCAGAGGTAACCCGGACTTGTGTTGGCAGAGATCCGGTTAGGTTCCCGGGTCGTCTATTCCAGGGACGTACCCATCGTGGATAGGAAGTTCCTTAGCCTGACCATTTGTTGGAAATCCAAAGAAACAATACGAGCCTTTACGATTTCAATTGTATAACCTGTCTCCTCAGGAGGCAGCTATAGCAGGCATAATATAATGGTACCTATGCTGGCTAAGATTTATATTCTACTTTCGAAATGTTTTCCACTATGCACTAATAATAATATCAAAAATGATTTGATTTTGCGTAGTAAGCATCTTTGACTAACATAAGAAGAAATCTCCTCCAAGTCTGCGTTTGCATTGTGTGTGTGGTGGGAGGTCTTATGGTAGTTTCATTTTCCAAAAGCATTGCGAATTGACTTTAAAATTCTCTGCTATTATTTTAAAGATAAATAACTGTTTTACGATCTCACACCAGTCACCATGACTGACTCGGAGTTTATTGTTCCCTTCTAAACTCTGGGTGCCCACAAATTTTCCACACGGGCAGCCTAGAGTTATATTATCAGGATATTCAGGATATTTTGGAGCTTTGGTGTAACGACCCGTAAATTTTAACTGTTTTAATAACGTAATTAGTAAAATTTTAATCGATAAAATTTTGAAATAAAAATTTAATATTTGAAATACGTCTAGTTAAACATAGCAACTGGTAAATTTTCGTCCGAAAATATGAAAGTTTATTTCGCGCGTAAATTCACTTCAATTTAATCAGTTAAAAAGCGATGAAAATAAAATGTTTCCGAAAACTAAATATTTTTACATAAAAAAAATTCTAAACCATCTTCTGGGCAAGATGTCAGTTTGTCGCTTTTCCAAATTCGGACATCTTTGGCTCCGTCGATCTTATTTTTCAGTGTTTTTCTCGCATTTTCCGTAGTAGAAAAATTCGAATTTTTATAATTCAATCGTACCCCTGATATCTATATACCGTTTTGATCGTCTCGTCGTGCTGATCTCAATGGTATATTTATTTCTATATTTTGAGGTCCGCTATGCGGCGGAAACAATGAACTGCTCGTTGTAACGGTACCATAAATTTTGACTCTTCAATCTCCTTCCTTTTCAAAATTCAAAACGTGCAGTCCAATCAAATCAATTGCTTTATTAAATCTTCAGCGAATCAAGGAATTTGACCGTTGCTTTTTCTTTATCGTCAGCTGACTATTCGAATTGCTTTAATATTTGACATCTGAACGTATGTCATAGTGTACGTTATAATTTCTTTATTGTTGACAGCTGTTTCCTCTTCTATTTCTCCTACTTACTAACATATATATTCACTGTTCCATTTAAAGCAAAAATTTGTTTCATTTTAATAAAAAGTGACAGTACCCCATCACCGCATACACCTTCATCCCCTACCATCTCGCCTTTCTTCCTCGCCACTCCTTCAACCGCCTCCGCTCTGGCCAGCAACCGCCACAGCCCAGTATCGGCTCAACCAAACCCATCTCCACCCAGACCTCCGCCTCGCATTTCCTGTTCCGTGACCCAAACCGATCGCCAGTGCAACCCTCCGGCCCTCATCCACTAACAACACCAACCTCGGTTGAAAGCTTCCCCCTCCTCAACATCCTCCGCTCTTCCTCTTCGAGCAGGCTGCCTACCACCAAAGCGTCATGGTCGAGCCCGCCTTCACCATTCCATAGCTCAGCAGCAGGTCCACCTCGGCTAGCAAGTCCAGGCGAGCACCACAGCCCAGCCCCTTCCCCGCGTACAGCAGCCCGCCGTCCCTACCATGTCCTCAACCACCTTCCGCCTGTCCTCCCACCATTCTTCCCCTCTGGCTTTCATCGCCACCGCTTGCTATGCTTCCCAGACCACTGCCTCAGCCTCCTTCACGCCATTTCCGTGCTCTTTGCCTCCTTCACCTCTTCTTACTAAGGTATTAATTCTATATTATATATTACCAGTTTTGATATGTTTTGTTGTATACAATACAAAGTTTGGAAACATGTTATACTTATAAACAGTACATAAAGTAAAGGAGTCAGTTACATATCTTTTGTATGAAGGTTATATAGGTATATACATAAAGTTGGTTTTGTTTCTTTGTAGAAAGATTTATTTACTTTACGTTGGTTTCAAAGTATATGGTTATTAATGTTGTTTTAATATGTATAGTTTTCGAAATAACAGCAGTTAGACTACATGTTCACGATATCAAATCTCCCTTATGTTTTATCGGAATGAGTTGACTTTATTTTTAAAAAGGAGTCAAAGTTACCTTATTTATGCCTGTCAAATTTCAGCCAAATCCGACATCGTTTGATTAGTGGTCGAGGATCTGGAAGTTAGACCCAGACAGCTATTCTTTTGTACTTAGAAATTATTTTACACTGCTGCAAACACGACCTGAGTTCATGTTTGACGCATCGTATCTCTTTTGTCTTACGTCGGAATGGGTTGATTTTATTTTTAAAAAGAATTAAAAGTTACCTAGTTTATGCCTGTCAAATTTCAGCCAAATCCGACATCGTTTGATTAGTGGTCGAGGATCTGAAAGTTAGACCCAGGCAGCTATTCTTTTGTACTTAGAAATTATTTTACACTGCTGCAAACACGACCTGAGTTCATGTTTGACGCATCGTATCTCTTTTGTCTTACGTCGGAATGGGTTGATTTTATTTTTAAAAAGAAGTAAAAGTTACCTAGTTTATGCCTGTCAAATTTCAGCCAAATCCGACATCGTTTGATTAGTGGTCGAGGATCTGAAAGTTAGACCCAGGCAGCTATTCTTTTGTACTTAGAAATTATTTTACACTGCTGCAAACACGACCTGAGTTCATGTTTGACGCATCGTATCTCTTTTGTCTTACGTCGGAATGGGTTGATTTTATTTTTAAAAAAGAAGTAAAAGTTACCTAGTTTATGCCTGTCAAATTTCAGCCAAATCGGACATCGTTTGATTTGTGGTCGAGGATCTGGAAGTTAGACCCAGACAGCTGTTCTTTTATACTTAGAAATTATTTTACACTGCTGCAAACATGGCCTGAGTCTATGTTCGTGACATCATAACTTTTCTCGTCTCTTGTCCAATTCAAGTGATTCTTTTACAGTTTAAAATACAAGTTTTGATCTTTATTCATACCAAAATTCAGACCATTTCGATCTCGGTAGCACATAGAACTATATTGTTAAACTTTGACGCATGACATGTTTTATTTGTTGCTATGTTGTATATTGTGATTTGATTTCATCGATTTCCGTTATCAGCTTTGATCGTTGAATTCGTGCCGATTTGTTTGCTTGGATTCGTAACTCAATCTCTATGTCCGTATCAGTGTGCGTATCCGTGTCATCTTCTCGTGCATCTCTAGCCTCGAAAGGTGAGCATCACTCACGATTAACGTTCTTATATTTATTAAATTTGATTTCAATTGAAACGACAATTGAAATATGCTGCTGTTAGTTATTCATATTGCTATATCTATGACATCATCTGTATTTGTTCACCTGTGACACCTGACATCATTTTCTGTTATTTATATTGATATATATGCCATCATCTGTATCTGTTCACTTGTGACATCTGACACCCTTATCTGCTATTTATACTGATGATATATGTCTGTTACCGTTGTTATATTATTATCATACCTGTTATCACTCTGCAAGTTCCCTGTTAGTATAGTATCACTATGGGTTGAAATGATACATACCCGAACGGACTTTAGAATAGGAGAAAATCGTTATGGGTTGAAATGATAAACCCAAGCGATTTTCAAATTAAATTGAATTTGGGATTTCGGGTTGAAAAGATATATACCCGAATATAATTTAAATTGCGGATTGAAATGATAAATATCCGTATCACTTGACCATAGGATAGAAAATTATATACAGACACCGTTGGTCTATATATAAACGTTTTGAAAAACATTTCTACGGTTTTGAAAGAAATATTTGGTTTTAATAAATAATGATTTTAAAGATTTATTAAAGTTGATTTAATAAAGTTGATTTGAATCAATATGAAATATGTTTAAGTATTTATGTAAAATTTATATTTTTAAATATAAAATTTATAATGTTTCAGGTTGAAAGATAAATTTGAATTGATTTGGAATTCTTAATTATTTAAGGATTATACTTAAATAAGTTGATTTGAAATATATTGAAATTGAAATGGTTTATTTATGGTTCAAATAGGCATTTGAAATCGATAATTTGAAAGGGTTTATTGAGAAACTAAATTGAATTGAAATTGATGATTTGAGATTTGATTTAAATTAAAATTTTGGAATTCGAGTTAATTTGGATCGATTTGTGAATTTGAGGAAACTACTTTATTTTGTAAAGTAATTTTAAATTATATTTAAACTATTGACATTTTACTTTATAAATTATTTTAATATAAACTATTTTAATATAAATCATTTTTAATATAAATTATTTTATATTTTATTATATATACTAATTTTAATATCTAAACTGTTTAAAAGAAAAGTGTTTTGATTTTTTTTAAAGATTATGATTTCGAAAGCGATATAACTTTGGAAAGTGATATGATTTTGGAAATGGATTTATTTGAAGGAAAAGTGATATCGTATTTATATGGTTTTGAAATGGCAATGATATGTCGGTTTTGAAATATAACTATTTTGAAATTTTATTAAATGATCATCGGTGTAATAATACGTAGTTATTAAAGAGACCGGGATCGGATATGGACATACTCTCTGTCGATACCGAAAACCACTTTAATAACTAACATACGCGGAGTGTTGATCCAGAACGAAGTGGATGGTTTTGATGAACGCGTTGACTGAAGAAAGAGAACGATTTTGGATGACCCCTGACATGACTAAAACAGGAGCCGCGCTGGGCCATTGAGGTTTGCCACCTCTAGCGGACACACTTCTTCGTTACCATATCTATTACTTTTGTGATTCGATTTGGGTGCACCCCTCGATTATGGGAGTGTTGTTTCGCGGTGTTGGGGTAGTAGCTGCTATGCCCAACATCAGTCCGGATCACGCAACTACTAGTATCCTAGTTGGTATTGCCTCATGTACCTTGTCATACTGATTATCCTATTCGCGACCACTACGATTTTGGTTTGTACCTTTAGTATATGGATTGCCCTCTGGTGACTTCCGGTTTTGGGAAAACTACGGTCTTGTATATGCTCTTGAGAATAAAAATGTGTTAAGGGTGGAATGGGCCATGACTTAACGCTATTTTGATATCGTACTTTACTGATTAGACATTATCTACTTAGCGTATTCTACTGTATATATAGATAGTTTAATGGATCCTTAGAGGATGGTTATCCCAAACATCCTTTGAGTCACTTGTATTTCATTCGTTATTTCTCTTGAGTTGGATTTATTGATATAAGAATGTTAATCCTGACTCGAGTGTTTTGTGTTTCTTTACGCTCGGGTCAGACTGAGTGTACCAGTATTCGAGACTCACCTTTGGAGTTGGAGCTTCGCTTAGAGATCCAGCTATCTATCCAGCTTTCAGATATTCAGTTGATTCCAAGGATGTATTCTGATATTGTATTTGACTATTGTATTCGAGACTTCTGTTGTATCTGGTTTAACTCTGTTATATATATAGTAGCTTCATGAACTACTATTCTTTTGTTTCCGCTGCATCATTGTTATATTACTCTGTGTCTGTGTCTGTGATCTGTGATTATTCATTTATTTACTGTATATGTTCAGTTTTGCCAATTTAAATTAACAATCTATTGTTTTGAATTATTCAAGTCTGACATGTGTGGATTTATTGTCGATTTGAATGGTCCAAAATAGTGGGTCGTTACAGTTGGTATCAGAGCTTTGGTAGCTCTAGGCAAAACTTAACATATAGGGTAAATGTATTTACAGAATCACTCTCATTCGAGTTTCAATCTCTTCCTTTGACTCAATTCCTTTGAATTTTGGAACGTTCCCCTCGGTTCCGAAATTCATTCGTGTCCTTCACTATTCGTCTTCTTTTAATCATGGAGCACCCCATAACTCCATTCTGAATGTTATCTATAATAGATCGGCGGTCTCGCCAATCTTAGAATGATTCGTAAAGGAGTAAACTCCTTTATAATGGGCATCAATTTACCGGAGATTTCTGTATCCTCGGTTTACGATGCTATCTATCTCCTGCTATACCTGAATTTTATTTATTGAGATCGAATGTCGATTTACCTCGGAATTCTACAACGATCTTATTCTTGAAGTCACGGTCGACCCGGTTAAGGTTGACCGCGATATATATAAACTTATCAATCTTCCTACCTAGCTATTAATCATCATATCTTGTTTCGAACTTATCTTCGAACCAAATTTCTCTTTGATTTAAGTCTATCAAATTTGAAACCCTATCCTTATTTTGAAAATTCATTCATGTATCATCGAGCAAAGAAACGTATGTGTAAATTAATCTATATAAGAGCTTTTAATATATACTGTGTTGTTTGAGTTGTTGATGTTGATTTGGGTTTTCGATCGATTCGTCTGATCAACGCTATCGATAGGATTTCCAAAACACTTGAATAGAGCAAACTGACACAATATTATTTCAAATTTGGTAAATTGAATAGATTCGTATGACTATATTATATATATATATATAAGTATAGGATTTTCTGGAATTAAAATGGTTAATTAAATTGGTGGTTGAATGATAATATTTGATTATCATTTGTTGTTCTAAATGAATTTATAAACATGGTTTATAAATTGATTTGGAATCGAAATAAATTTTAGAAATAAGGAATTTGAGAATTTGATTTCCGGTGATTTCAACTTTGGTTTTAAAGTGTATATTATTAAAGGTATTTTCGAATAGAAACCGTTTTCAAAGATTTTAAAAATGTTGGAATCAGCACTCTTCTCTTTTGTCGCTGGAAAATAATTTCGTTGATGACTGCAGCATCATCGACATTCATTTTCGAGT
The DNA here is from genome assembly GCA_030737815.1 of Allium fistulosum. Lineage (NCBI taxonomy): Eukaryota > Viridiplantae > Streptophyta > Magnoliopsida > Asparagales > Amaryllidaceae > Allium > Allium fistulosum. The sequence goes on from CM060904.1 coordinate 816,320,034, forward strand.
TTCGAAGTGGAGAGACCGTTCTGTAGCTTTGCTACGGTTTTGTTTTGAAAAAATATATTTTGATTTGAATTATATATATATGAGTATATTATTTTAAATTTAATTTGGATTAATATATATAGTATACACATAATTATCTCTAAAAGGTTTGGAAATTTAATTTGTTTTGAATTCCTGTGGTATGGCTTGATTTATTATATATATAAAGGAAAATTTTGATCTGATATATACTATATATATATTTATCTCAAAATTGTTAAAGTAAATCGGAGATTTAAATTCTTAAGTTTATGATTTAAAGATGATTTCAATTATAAACTGAAGTCAAATTTGAATAAATATTTAAACTTAAGATAATTGAATTTGAAAATTTTATTTGTATAGTACTAAATTGCATTTCAATATAACTTACCTAAATTATTTAGAAGTTAAAATGTAATTGGATAATATACAATATAAAATGATTTCATAAATAAAATTTGAGTGGTTATAATAAATGTTATACACTTAAATTTTAATTATAAAATGTTAATAGAGATAAATAGAATAATAAGATAATTGAAAAATAAATTTTGTTTTAAGGAATTAATAAATTGAAATTAGATCAACAATTGGAAACACCTTGAATTTAAAATCAATTAATGAATATAAATTAATTTAAATTGAAATTTATGTGGTTTAAATTAATTTATATGATTTAAATATATGAGATAAAATATATCACGTGGAACAAATTTAATAATAATTTGGAATAAAAGAATTAAATTTGTTGAATAAAATACGAGTACAATAAATGATTATACAAATTGATGATTTAGAAATTGTTAATTTAGGATGACTGGATATGAGATAATAAAATAGATAGATTGATTTAACTTAAGTGAACTCAAAAAGGATTTAACCAAATTGTTAAATATTAATTAATTTAAATTGAAATTTATAAGGTTTAAATTAATTGTTTTACTTGTATTCCAATCTACTTTCTTTCTGGTTGTTTCTATTCTCCTACCTTCTCCCTTTTCGGGGACGAAAAGTTTTGAGTGGGGGTGAATGTAACGACCCGTAAATTTTAACTGTTTTAATAACGTAATTAGTAAAATTTTAATCGATAAAATTTTGAAATAAAAATTTAATATTTGAAATACGTCTAGTTAAACATAGCAACTGGTAAATTTTCGTCCGAAAATATGAAAGTTTATTTCGCGCGTAAATTCACTTCAATTTAATCAGTTAAAAAGCGATGAAAATAAAATGTTTCCGAAACCTAAATATTTTTACATAAAAAAATTCTAAACCATCTTCTGGGCAAGATGTCAGTTTGTCGCTTTTCCAAATTCGGACATCTTTGGCTCCGTCGATCTTATTTTTCAGTGTTTTTCTCGCATTTTCCGTAGTAGAAAAATTCGAATTTTTATAATTCAATCGTACCCCTGATATCTATATACCGTTTTGATCGTCTCGTCGTGCTGATCTCAATGGTATATTTATTTCTATATTTTGAGGTCCGCTATGCGGCGGAAACAATGAACTGCTCGTTGTAACGGTACCATAAATTTTGACTCTTCAATCTCCTTCCTTTTCAAAATTCAAAACGTGCAGTCCAATCAAATCAATTGCTTTATTAAATCTTCAGCGAATCAAAGAATTTGACCGTTGCTTTTTCTTTATCGTCAGCTGACTATTCGAATTGCTTTAATATTTGACATCTGAACGTATGTCATAGTGTACGTTATAATTTCTTTATTGTTGACAGCTGTTTCCTCTTCTATTTCTCCTACTTACTAACATATATATTCACTGTTCCATTTAAAGCAAAAATTTGTTTCATTTTAATAAAAAGTGACAGTACCCCATCACCGCATACACCTTCATCCCCTACCATCTCGCCTTTCTTCCTCGCCACTCCTTCAACCGCCTCCGCTCTGGCCAGCAACCGCCACGCCCACAGCCCAGTATCGGCTCAACCAAACCCATCTCCACCCAGACCTCCGCCTCGCATTTCCTGTTCCGTGACCCAAACCGATCGCCAGTGCAACCCTCCGGCCCTCATCCACTAACAACACCAACCTCGGTTGAAAGCTTCCCCCTCCTCAACATCCTCCGCTCTTCCTCTTCGAGCAGGCTGCCTACCACCAAAGCGTCATGGTCGAGCCCGCCTTCACCATTCCATAGCTCAGCAGCAGGTCCACCTCGGCTAGCAAGTCCAGGCGAGCACCACAGCCCAGCCCCTTCCCCGCGTACAGCAGCCCGCCGTCCCTACCATGTCCTCAACCACCTTCCGCCTGTCCTCCCACCATTCTTCCCCTCTGGCTTTCATCGCCACCGCCTGCTATGCTTCCCAGACCGCTGCCTCAGCCTCCTTCACGCCATTTCCGTGCTCTTTGCCTCCTTCACCTCTTCTTACTAAGGTATTAATTCTATATTATATATTACCAGTTTTGATATGTTTTGTTGTATACAATACAAAGTTTGGAAACATGTTATACTTATAAACAGTACATAAAGTAAAGGAGTCAGTTACATATCTTTTGTATGAAGGTTATATAGGTATATACATAAAGTTGGTTTTGTTTCTTTGTAGAAAGATTTATTTACTTTACGTTGGTTTCAAAGTATATGGTTATTAATGTTGTTTTAATATGTATAGTTTTCGAAATAACAGCAGTTAGACTACATGTTCACGATATCAAATCTCCCTTATGTTTTATCGGAATGAGTTGACTTTATTTTTAAAAAGGAGTCAAAGTTACCTCATTTATGCCTGTCAAATTTCAGCCAAATCCGACATCGTTTGATTAGTGGTCGAGGATCTGGAAGTTAGACCCAGACAGCTATTCTTTTGTACTTAGAAATTATTTTACACTGCTGCAAACACGACCTGAGTTCATGTTTGACGCATCGTATCTCTTTTGTCTTACGTCGGAATGAGTTGATTTTATTTTTAAAAAGAATTAAAAGTTACCTAGTTTATGCCTGTCAAATTTCAGCCAAATCCGACATCGTTTGATTAGTGGTCGAGGATCTGAAAGTTAGACCCAGGCAGCTATTCTTTTGTACTTAGAAATTATTTTACACTGCTGCAAACACGACCTGAGTTCATGTTTGACGCATCGTATCTCTTTTGTCTTACGTTGGAATGGGTTGATTTTATTTTTAAAAAGAAGTAAAAGTTACCTAGTTTATGCCTGTCAAATTTCAGCCAAATCCGACATCGTTTGATTAGTGGTCGAGGATCTGAAAGTTAGACCCAGGCAGCTATTCTTTTGTACTTAGAAATTATTTTACACTGCTGCAAACACGACCTGAGTTCATGTTTGACGCATCGTATCTCTTTTGTCTTACGTCGGAATGGGTTGATTTTATTTTTAAAAAAGAAGTAAAAGTTACCTAGTTTATGCCTGTCAAATTTCAGCCAAATCGGACATCGTTTGATTTGTGGTCGAGGATCTGGAAGTTAGACCCAGACAGCTGTTCTTTTATACTTAGAAATTATTTTACACTGCTGCAAACATGGCCTGAGTCTATGTTCGTGACATCATAACTTTTCTCGTCTCTTGTCCAAATCAAGTGATTCTTTTACAGTTTAAAATACAAGTTTTGATCTTTATTCATACCAAAATTCAGACCATTTCGATCTCGGTAGCACATAGAACTATATTGTTAAACTTTGACGCATGACATGTTTTATTTGTTGCTATGTTGTATATTGTGATTTGATTTCATCGATTTCCGTTATCAGCTTTGATCGTTGAATTCGTGCCGATTTGTTTGCTTGGATTCGTAACTCAATCTCTATGTCCGTATCAGTGTGCGTATCCGTGTCATCTTCTCGTGCATCTCTAGCCTCGAAAGGTGAGCATCACTCACGATTAACGTTCTTATATTTATTAAATTTGATTTCAATTGAAACGACAATTGAAATATGCTGCTGTTAGTTATTCATATTGCTATATCTATGACATCATCTGTATTTGTTCACCTGTGACACCTGACATCATTTTCTGTTATTTATATTGATATATATGCCATCATCTGTATCTGTTCACTTGTGACATCTGACACCCTTATCTGCTATTTATACTGATGATATATGTCTGTTACCGTTGTTATATTATTATCATACCTGTTATCACTCTGCAAGTTCCCTGTTAGTATAGTATCACTATGGGTTGAAATGATACATACCCGAACGGACTTTAGAATAGGAGAAAATCGTTATGGGTTGAAATGATAAACCCAAGCGATTTTCAAATTAAATTGAATTTGGGATTTCGGGTTGAAAAGATATATACCCGAATATAATTTAAATTGCGGATTGAAATGATAAATATCCGTATCACTTGACCATAGGATAGAAAATTATATACAGACACCGTTGGTCTATATATAAACGTTTTGAAAAACATTTCTACGGTTTTGAAAGAAATATTTGGTTTTAATAAATAATGATTTTAAAGATTTATTAAAGTTGATTTAATAAAGTTGATTTGAATCAATATGAAATATGTTTAAGTATTTATGTAAAATTTATATTTTTAAATATAAAATTTATAATGTTTCAGGTTGAAAGATAAATTTGAATTGATTTGGAATTCTTAGTTATTTAAGGATTATACTTAAATAAGTTGATTTGAAATATATTGAAATTGAAATGGTTTATTTATGGTTCAAATAGGCATTTGAAATCGATAATTTGAAAGGGTTTATTGAGAAACTAAATTGAATTGAAATTGATGATTTGAGATTTGATTTAAATTAAAATTTTGGAATTCGAGTTAATTTGGATCGATTTGTGAATTTGAGGAAACTACTTTATTTTGTAAAGTAATTTTAAATTATATTTAAACTATTGACATTTTACTTTATAAATTATTTTAATATAAACTATTTTAATATAAATCATTTTTAATATAAATTATTTTATATTTTATTATATATACTAATTTTAATATCTAAACTGTTTAAAAGAAAAGTGTTTTGATTTTTTTTAAAGATTATGATTTCGAAAGCGATATAACTTTGGAAAGTGATATGATTTTGGAAATGGATTTATTTGAAGGAAAAGTGATATCGTATTTATATGGTTTTGAAATGGCAATGATATGTCGGTTTTGAAATATAACTATTTTGAAATTTTATTAAATGATCATCGGTGTAATAATACGTAGTTATTAAAGAGACCGGGATCGGATATGGACATACTCTCTGTCGATACCGAAAACCACTTTAATAACTAACATACGCGGAGTGTTGATCCAGAACGAAGTGGATGGTTTTGATGAACGCGTTGACTGAAGAAAGAGAACGATTTTGGATGACCCCTGACATGACTAAAACAGGAGCCGCGCCGGGCCATTGAGGTTCGCCACCTCTAGCGGACACACTTCTTCGTTACCATATCTATTACTTTTGTGATTCGATTTGGGTGCACCCCTCGATTATGGGAGTGTTGTTTCGCGGTGTTGGGGTAGTAGCTGCTATGCCCAACATCAGTCCGGATCACGCAGCTACTAGTATCCTAGTTGGTATTGCCTCATGTACCTTGTCATACTGATTATCCTATTCGCGACCACTACGATTTTGGTTTGTACCTTTAGTATATGGATTGCCCTCTGGTGACTTCCGGTTTTGGGGAAACTACGGTCTTGTATATGCTCTTGGGAATAAAAATGTGTTAAGGGTGGAATGGGCCATGACTTAACGCTATTTTGATATCGTACTTTACTGATTAGACATTATCTACTTAGCGTATTCTACTGTATATATAGATAGTTTAATGGATCCTTAGAGGATGGTTATCCCAAACATCCTTTGAGTCACTTGTATTTCATTCGTTATTTCTCTTGAGTTGGATTTATTGATATAAGAATGTTAATCCTGACTCGAGTGTTTTGTGTTTCTTTACGCTCGGGTCAGACTGAGTGTACCAGTATTCGAGACTCACCTTTGGAGTTGGAGCTTCGCTTAGAGATCCAGCTATCTATCCAGCTTTCAGATATTCAGTTGATTCCAAGGATGTATTCTGATATTGTATTTGACTATTGTATTCGAGACTTCTGTTGTATCTGGTTTAACTCTGTTATATATATAGTAGCTTCATGAACTACTATTCTTTTGTTTCCGCTGCATCATTGTAATATTACTCTGTGTCTGTGTCTGTGATCTGTGATTATTCATTTATTTACTGTATATGTTCAGTTTTGCCAATTTAAATTAACAATCTATTGTTTTGAATTATTCAAGTCTGACATGTGTGGATTTATTGTCGATTTGAATGGTCCAAAATAGTGGGTCGTTACATTTGGAGATAAGCTGGAGGACGAGACGTAGTATTTGTATCTGATATATTTATTCCGCTGTGTATTCTGTATGAGGACAAGTTTATATAACTGTCCATTGTTGTATATTGACTCTGATTGATGTATGTATAAACTGATAAAATTCTTTGTTTAAAAGATTACTGATTTATCTATTATATATTGTTCCGCTGCGATATGTGAGATTCTGATATTGTCTCTGTTCTGTATCTGTTGTTGTTTTGTTGTTCTTCTTCTCTTTTTCTTCTATCTTCTTCTTCTTCTACCTTTTTCTTCTTTCTTAAACCCTCACTATTGGAGTTTCCGGCACTTGATTTCTCGACAGTCGATAAAGTGAGTATCGATGTCGAATTTTCGAAAGTCGAAAAATCCGGTATGTGACATTAATCATCTTCACAAAGGTTAATTCATAATCTTTCCAAACTATTTACAATTTCATTTCAACTTGAAATGTTTCGATACAAATTGGAAATCTTTTCACCTTATGAAAGCTATTATTATTTGAAAACAAATAGTTTTCGTTTTGGGAAAAACTGATTTCATTTATACAAGTTAAGGCCGTCCAAGTATAAAACTTGAATTTAAATTTAAATTTCCAAAACCATATTTCAAATGGTTAAAACCCCATATAAACACCTTTTATAACTTGAAAAATCTTTTAGACCAAAATTCCCAATTCATTGAATTCAATTTCAAATATTGAATTCAAACTTAAATCAAATGATTTAAATTCCAATTCTATTAAGTTATTTAAAATAACTTTTATTTTTGAAACTCATTTCAAAAACTTTCAATTCTAATTCCAAAACCATTTTGGATTCAAAAACTCAATTTTCCAAAATTGATAAAAATCTGTGACTTAACCGATTTCCATGTGAAATCCACATTTGTGTGTGTATTGTGTAGTCCACGGGTTTAACACAATAGTGCAACAACATTCAACCATCACAGATCAAATATAACAATATAATTTGATAAGCAGTATAACTATAACGCTTATCTTTCATTCACAGATCACAGATATATCTATATCACAGATAAACAATTCACAGATCAAAACACAAATCATGATATATCACAAAACATCACACATGAAAGATGTCAAACAATTCAACATCCAATATAATCCAAACATCCATAAGTAGGATTAATTTAATTATCTGATGAATGTAAATCAGATAATTTCTATAAATCAATTTTACTAGTTATAGTAAATTAAAAATCAATTAATTTCAAATTGATTTCAAAACACCAAATCAAATTATCAACGAATTTCCAAATTATTTCCTTTTTAAAATAAATTTCTTTATCTCTTCAAATCTATTAAAATATCCAATTTCAAAATATTCTTCAATTTATAATTGATATTTCCGAAATCCATTTATTAAGCCCTTTTCTTCCAAATTTGAAATTCAATTCAATACAGCTCAAAAATAAGACTTTTATCTTTTAACCCCTTTTAAATTTATCCAATTATCAAAAATAAATTTTTCGATAAATTTTCAACTTAAATTTCAAAAATCCAATTTCTATTTATTTTCGGTATCCAACGATACCAAAAATATATCCGGCTAAATTATAACCGTCAACAATTTCAATCAAAATATAATCACACGGCGATTATAAATAAATCAACACACAACATTAAAATAAATTCAAATGTTTGAGGAATCCAGTTGGATCCCTCCAACCTGTTTCCCTGCATCCACAGATGTTAGCACAATACCAATTCCACTTCACAGTGGAATTATCGCGGTATATGGGATTTATAAATATTATCTGCTATTATGCGGTGCAATAGGGTCTCATCCGCTATATAATGCAGGAAATCAACTCCAAATACATATATAATACCAATTCCACTTCATAGTGGAACTATCGCGGTATAAGTTTTTAATAAATAACCTCCGCTTAATATACGGCGCATAGGGTCTATTTAACACAATAGATAACAATTATCATTCAATTCACACAATCAAGCAATTTTAAATTCAACTATTTAAAATTTTAAATCGAAACACAATTTCGATTGAGTGAGGAGTTCTCACCTTGAGTTGTCGAGTGATTAAATTTTAAATTAAATCGAACCGTTCGATTTAATCAAAAATTCTCGCTTGCCCCAAACACGCCTAGATCTGCACTGCAGCGTATATCTTGTCGCTGCGATTCCAACGCTTCCTGTTTCTTTGAATTTCGACAACGTATGACGAAGTTATGGTATTTTAAACTTTATACAATTTTAAATATAAATTAATATACAATTTCATTTTAATTTTACCCTAAAACAAATCACACCGTCCGTTTCCCCATAGCAGATCGTTGCCGCGCATGCACCTTCTCCTTCCTCGCGTGAAAAACTCCCCAGGTCATTTGAACGCAACCGAGAACCCAATGCCGCCAACACATTTGAATTTTTTCTCCCTCCACGATTGTTTATACAACGATCGAACACTTCCACTCGAACGCCCTCAACGAGAGCTACCCACGGCTGGAATCACGACGAACTCAGTCGTGCTTTTTCCTTGAAAAACGTGGTGAAACGTGTGGCCTTTGAATGAAGATTGCCGCCAATCTACCACCTTGATTTCGATCACAGCCGTTGGATTTGTCGATCACGCGATACTCTTTGATTTTGTAGTTGAATGTTTTCGATGATTATTGGTGATTGGAAGAAAAAGGAGGAAGAAATTCGAACATTATCAGCCATTGATACTGTTTGAACTGGCGGCCAGGGTTTGAAACCCTAATGTCTTTGCAAATGCGAAAAGTTATGGCCTTTTATAGAAATTTTGCAAAATACTATTCATCGAAAATTTTCCAAACTCGAAACGAAGCATGCCGACTGACGTTATTAAGGTTTTACCCGCGTTTCAAACATAATGGAACTTGTTTCGGGAGCTAATTCGATCATATGTGCGAGTTACGGAAATAAACGATCAATTTAAAATTAAACCAATTAAAATGATTTCTATGCGTTTTGGCTTGCCCCGGACAAACCGTAAATCCGATTGACATGAAATTTGAAACCTTACAATAATTTCACATTACGGATCCGATGAAACTAGTTTCGTCGAAATCAGAGACTGTTTAAAAAATGACTGTTTTCACTCGTCAATTAAATATTAAAATATTCAATTTTCACAAATTAACTTTTAATTCAACTTTAAAGGTTTACAAACATCATTCTAACTTCAATATGGTTTATTATAACTTTATAAATCATTTTTAATCACATTAAACTCAATTTCCAATTATTTCTGGAATTTCATATATTAAATTGTCGATTTAATTAAACAATTAAATCTCTATATTCGAATTTAAATTATTCAACTCATAAAACTTACTTGTTAGTATTTAAAATCAATTAAATATACGAATTTCAAATGAAAAAAATTCTACGTCGTTACAAACTTCCCCCCTTTAAAGAATTTCGTCCTCGAAATTGCAAAGTAGGAAAAATGCCCCAAATTCATTAACTTTTCAGAAATCCGTTCAAATTAGATTCCAAAATCACTTAAGTGTACAACTTCCCCAAAATCCAATAGTTAAACTCTTCCAAAAACTTTACTAAGTTTTTCAAATCTACACTTAGTTATACTTTTCAAAACAAACTATATTGTTTAACTTTTAACTCCAAATCCAAAATTTAGTTTTCACAAATTTTCCAAAATTTCCCGAAAATTTTCTAACGCCTAAAATTTTCAAAAAAATTCACCATCGTCTCCTTTGCGCGGTTCAATCGTAGTAGGATCACAATAGACATAAATATATATACATCGACCCACACGGTCGGAAAAGCAGAAAAACAGTTCATATTTCCTATTTTTATTGCGTAGGCGTACCTTTTTAGCATTTTTAAGCAAAGCAGTTATTAATCAGCATTTTAGCGCAATCAAATCCAACCGAACGGCAACTACGGCACCTATACTTACTCAATTTAAACACGTAAGTGATGCATATATAAAGGTATTAACAATTTGCTCTTTTAAACAACTACGACACATGCATATTAAAAGAAATGCATACTGTTTGCACAAAAAATGGACAAACACCTCAAAGTTGTATGACTTTGAGGTGTTTGTCCATTTTTTGTGCAAACATTTTTGGTGCTTTCAGTGAGAGCTAGAAGCTCGAAGCTTCAGCTTCATCCACTTAACATTTTTCCTAACAACATCGTTCGCCACTTGGAAAACATGCCTCCCAAACAGAAAAAAGATGTTAACAAAGGAAAAAACATCGCATCCAGTAGTCTACCAGATCCAGCTGTCACGAATCTAGTAAATCGTCCTCCTCCAGCAGCAGTACCAAATGAAGGACAGGCTAATCCGACCACTCCTACCACAGAACAGCACGCAACAATTACTAGGGCAGATTTAGACAGGTTTGTGGTTGAGGTAACTAACCGCTTCACATCCCAGCAGGAAGCCTTGGTGGACCATCTCATGTCACGCTTAAGGGATGCTGAAGAATCCAATCGCAACACTGAATCATGGGGCGAGTCCCAGTCTGGAGGATCTCAGAGACAACAAAGGTCTTCCTTCTTCGAAGGAGCTAACGGCAGAAGTAGCCATGGTAGGAGCCGAGATCGAGCACATCCCGAAGTTAGGCCCGAGGAAACGTTTGGTACCGAACCCAACGGGGGAGGTACCGGACGAAGGTCAACTGTAGCTGAGCCTATCATACTGCCTAACCACGGAAACGCCAGTGAACGGGGCCGAGCTAGAATCCAGCCCAAAGTTGGACCCGAGGAAGTGCTTAGATCAGAACCCGGCAGGGGAAGATCAAGGCAAGGGCCAACTGTAGCTGACCCTAGCATGCTCCCAGAAGATCAAAGGCAGCCACTGGAAAATATGAGGAATGATAGACGATATCATCCCTACAGGTCATCTGGACGGAATCAATCCCACAGAACAGAACCAAACTCATTTCTATCTGCTCCAAATTCTGATGAAAGGATGGCACGCTTATTCAGAGAGTGCGTCCAACGGGAGCAAAGGGATCGAGGGATAGGCGCTAGGGTAACCAGCCCTTTCACTCGCAATATCGAAATTGCTATCACTCCCCGAGAATGGAAGATGCTAACAATGGAACCTTACAAAGGAACCTCCGACCCCGTTGTACACTTACAGAGGTACACACAACATATGCTCATGAGTGGAGCGACAGAGGGAGTACTGTGCAAATGCTTTCCGCTCTTCTTAGCAGATCTCGCTACCTCCTGGTTCTGTCATCTACCCCAAGGATCCATCAGCTCATGGGAAATGTTGAAAGAAAAGTTCATCAGTTAGTTCCGCATCCATGTGGAACAACCTAAGGACGCTTATTCCTTATCCAGCGTCAAACAAAAACCTAGAGAGAAGCTGCAGCAATACCTAACCCGATTCAATGCCGCAGCAGCCGCGGTCCAAGATGCCGATGAGAAGCTCATCCTAATGGCCCTCTGTAGTGGTGTGCATCTGGACACTAAATTTGCTAGAAGGTTGACGAAAGAAAAACCAGCTACTTTACCCGATTTCTTCCATGAAGCCGGGAAATATATGAGGCTTGAGGATGCCGCCGTTGAGGGGCAGTCAGGACAGCAAAATAAGGCAACTCATAGCAACGCCCCTACTGTAGCAAGGGACATTCGAAGAAATGATTCCAGAGACAATGCTGGGGGCAAGAAGGGAGAAAAGCGCCTATATCGGCCTGGACCGAGATTCGACACCTACACTCCTTTGAACGAGACCGTCGAAAATATCTTCCTTGCCACCCAAGGCGAAGTTAGATACAAACGCACACCATACAAGAAGGAACCAGATAACGCGCAGAAGTCTGGAAAGTTCTGCCGTTTCCACGAATCTCATGGGCATGATACCAATGAATGCCATCATCTCCGGGACTTGATTGAGGAACACATCAGAAGGAAGAAACTGGAACGTTATGTAAAAGGTCAGGACAGGACTCCAGCTCCTGCCAATGAGAACCCAGGGCCATCCTCACCGGAGATCGGCAGAGGAAACCGCAACACTAGCAGCTCTAGTCAAGAGAAGATAGTGGTCCATACCATCTCGGGAGGACCGCACATCGCAGACAGAAGCTGGAAAGAGATGGAAAGATATGGAAAGTCGCTTAGAGACAATAAAGACTGTGTCAATTCAGTCATAGAAGAGCGCCACCCAAAGCGGAAAGACAATGATGACATCACATTCGGTAAGCGTGACCTAGAAGGAAGGCAATACCCTCACATGGATCCCATGGTTATCTCTGCCCGACTCGGTCCCGCCGAAGTTTACCGAATCCTAGTAGACACTGGAAGCTCAGTAAACATCCTATTCAAACATGCATTCGACAAAATGAAATTATCAATGAAGGATGTGTCTCACTGCGATAAACCACTACACGGTTTCACTGGAGATGCGAAGATGCCCCTCGGGCAACTGGACCTCTTTGTTGAGATTGGAAGCCATCCCCGCTCCGCTGTACGGAAATAAACGTTTGTGCTGATAGAGAACCATTCGGCCTACAACGCCTTCTTAGGAAGGCCATCCCTGTCTGACTTCCAAATTGTCCTAGCCCCATGGTGCCTAAAGATGAAATTTCCAACGGACAATGGAGTAGGGGAAGTAGAAGGAGACCAAGACGTTGCTCGAGACTACTATGTGACTGAACTTCGCAACAACCACATGAAGGATAAAGTGAAGGGTGTAGAGGTTGCCCTCTCCACGAAAAGTCTAGAAGCATAGCAACTAAAGAAAGCCCCTCCTCTTCGATATACCAGCGACCCTTTCAATGAATTAGACCCCAGGGACAGAGAGGAGGAGGCCACCGCCGAGCCTGTAGAGGCTATGGAGTTTATATCTGTAGACAAGCACGACTCAAGTAGACTATTGAAAATTGGGTCCCAACTAAAAGTAGAATTGAAGGAACAACTCATCGATTTTCTCCGCTACAACTTGGATGTATTCGCATGGTCACACGCTGACATGACCGGAATCTCCCCCGACGTAGCATGCCACGTACTAAACATTGATCCTACCAAGGCGCCCGTAAAACAAAGAAAGAGAAGTATGGGGGCAGAGCGATTGGCAGCCCTCTATGAAGAAGTAAAGAATCTACTCGCCAATGACTTCATACGAGAAGCCATCTACCTGGAATGGATCGCTAACCCGGTACTGGTAAAGAAGGCTAATGGGAAATGGCGAACGTGCATTGACTTTTCCAACCTAAACGACGCCTGCCCAAAGGATTGCTTCCCACTTCCCCGAATCGACCAACTTGTAGACAGCACAGCCGGGCACGAGCTATTATCTTTTATGGACGCATACTCAGGATATAACCAAATTCCTATGCATGCCCCCGACCAAGACCATACTAGTTTCATCACCGACCGAGGTTTATACTGCTACAAGGTAATGCCTTTCGGACTTAAGAATGCAGGGGCCACCTACCAGCGCCTTGTCAACAAGATGTTTGCAGGGATAATAGGGCAAACTATGGAAGTATACGTGGATGACATGCTGGTAAAGTCAAGGAAAGCCGACAATCACGTAAGCCACCTAGGCGAGATGTTTCAAGTACTCCGCTAGTATGGAATGAAGTTGAATCCTTTAAAATGCTCCTTCGGAGTATCATCAGGAAAATTCTTAGGATTCATCGTCCATGCCAGAGGGATTGAAGCAAACCCTGAACAAGTCCGAGCGCTAAGGGATATCAAGATACCTTCCACTCGAAAGGAAATGCAAAGCCTGAATGGGAAAGTGGCCGCCCTAAGCCGATTCATCTCCAAAGCAACGGTCAAGTGCGTCCCCTTTTTCGAAGCTCTAAAGAAAGAAAAAGGAAAGTTCGAATGGACTGACGAATGCTTAACCGCTTTCCTTAACTTAATCGAACACCTCCAGAAACCACCGATACTCTCGACTCCAAGCGAAGGCGAAGAATTATACATATACCTTGCTGTGTCATCTCACGCCTTGAGTGCTGCCTTGGTAAGGGAAGACAACCACACGCAGCGGCCAGTTTACTTCGTCAGTAAGAGTTTTACGGGGGCAGAAGTCAGATATCCTAAACTTGAGAAGCTAGCATACTGTTTACTAATCACATCACGGAAACTGCGTCACTACTTCCAGTCCCATTCCATCAAAGTTCTGACCGATCAGCCACTGAGGCAGGTACTCCATCGTCCCGACACTTCTGGGCAACTACTTAAATGGTGCATTGAACTAAGTCAGTATGATATCACCTATCACCCTCGCACTGCCATAAAGGGACAAGCCATGGCTGATTTCATCGCAGAATTCAATACCAACGAAGATAAGGAGCAATTGGAGTCGGCAGAAGACATCAAGTGGAATCTCTTTGTGGATGGTGCATCGAACGAACAAGGTTCGGGGGCAGGTGTGGTAATAGTCACTCCCAGGGGAAAAAGGCTGCACTATGCTATAAGGTTGGAGTTCGCTGCCACCAACAACGATGCAGAATATGAAGCAGTGATAGCTGGACTAGAACTTGCCATAGAAATCGGAGCCAATTCTTTATGTCTTCATAGCGATTCTCAACTTATTGTTAATCAAATACTAGGAGAATTCCAAGCTCGAGAAGAACGACTCATAGCATATTTAAAGAAAACCAAGTTACTTCTCAGCCAATTGGACCACTACCTAGTCAAACACATCCCTCGGGAAGAGAACCAAGAGGCCGACGAATTGGCAAAGCAAGCAAGTATGAGAAACATCGCCATCTTCGGAGCAGTAACCATCCCAAAGCAACCGACTCCAAGTTTTGAGCAAGTGAATCTGATAGCTGCAACCGAAGAAGCAACTTGGATGACTCCCATCCGAGACTACCTACAAAGCGGCACACTACCCAACGGACGTAACGAAGTCAAGAAAATCTTAAGGAAAACATCCCGCTACACAATTCAAGAAGACATCCTCTATCGGCATGGATTCTCTAACCCGTTATTAAGGTGTGTCGCTAGGAGGGAAGCCAAGGAAATCTTATCCAACATCCATCAGGGAAGCTGCGGAGATCACACCGGAGGGCAAACGTTAGCAAAAAAGATACTCCGATATGGGTATTTCTGGCCCACCTTAAGCAAGGACGCCTTAGATTTCGTCAAAAAGTGTGACAGATGCCAGAAGTTTGCTAAGATTCTGCGGCTACCAACAACTGAGATTACTCAAATGACCAGCCCTTGGCCCTTCGCAATATGGGGAATTGACTTAATCGGCGAGCTACCAATGGGCCGAGGTGGGGCCAAATATGCTATAGTGGCAGTCGACTATTTCACCAAATGGGTGGAAGCGGAACCTCTGAATAAAGTATCTTCAGCAAAAGTTATTAACTTCTTGATCAAAAATGTTCTGTGCAGGTACGGAGTCCCACTCAAAATCATATCAGACAATGGACTTCAGTTTGACAGCGAGGAATTCGCCAACTGGTGCCAAGAGCACGGAATTCACAAAAGCTTCTCATTTGTAGCGTATCCCCAGGAAAACGGACAAGTCGAAGCCGTCAACAAAATTCTGAAAACTCTAATAAAAAAGAAGCTCGAAAAGTCAAAGGGCACTTGGGTGGATGAACTCCCTACGGCACTGTGGGCCTATCGCACATCCTTCAGAACATCAACGGGGCATACTCCTTTCTCTTTGGCATACGGATCGGAAGCTATGCTCCCAGTTGAAACCATTGTGCCTTCCCACCGTAGGATCCACTATAACCCAGAAGAGAACGAAGAACTCCTTCACATGTCTTTGGATCTAGTTGAGGAGAGAAGAAATGATGTAGTCCTTAAAGCAACAGCCTACAAGCAAAAAGTGGAAGTACAATACAACTCCAAAGTCAAGCATCGTACCTTACAAGAAGGGGATCTTGTCCTCAAGCGAATCTTCCCTCGCCCCAGAGCACTAGACCCAATCTGGGATGGATCGTATGTAATTCATAAAGATCTCCACAATGGAGCTTATATTTTGTCAACAGTGGACGGAGAGGTGTTCCAGAGGGCATGGAACATCCAACACCTCCGTCGATACTTTTCTTAACTTGTACTGCCCATATGAAGTGAATTAACAAAGAGAATCAGTGGACGTAGGCCTTTTCGTGCCGAACCACTTTAAAAAACCTTGTCTCTTTTTTAACTTGTTCCTTTATATTTTGGCTGCTTGTTAACGTTATCCTTTTCTGTTGAACAAAATCCTACGCGTATAAGCAATTCCACTCATAGCACTCCACGGCACAACTTCACCTGGACAAGACCTAATAGGTACTATGCGAATCTATGCCCTTGCCAATGAGACACTTTTGCTCTGGCATCCCTCTGCTGCGGGTTAACTCATTGCTCGCGACGGCCCTTAAAAGCCAACTGTAATGAGCCGATTATAAGCCACCGAGAAGGCCGACTATAGCCGAGGCAGCTCATTACGGCGTTCGGCTCGCCGGCAACTGTGAACCAACTATAAGCCCCAACATAAGGTGTGGCCAGCCAGGGGCAGTTCACAGTTGACGATCGGCACCCACGCTAGCCGGCCACAGTAAATCGAATAATACCCACGATTACGGGCCATAATGACCCGGGTAGTTACTGTGCGCGATCTCGGCTCCGATGTGTCTTAAATGCGGCTGTGGTAAAAAAGAATTAACTCCCCGCGGAGGCGTAAGATGGGTGACAAATGTCTCCAAGACCCATAGCTAGGGAAAGTGACTACAAAGCCCGTTTGCCACGAACTTAAGCACATCGAAGGCCTTCCGTGATTGGAAGTTTTACTATTTCACATATTTCAATTTTACTTAAGAAACTTTTCTCCTATCCTCTGTAACAATCCCTGAAGTACAGGACACAGAACAAGAGACGCTCGCTAATGGAAGCAGATACTCATAGCAAGATACTGGACCGCGTCCCTTACTCGGTCACACAGGATAGTCAAAGATGCCATCTACAAGCAAAATATAAAGGGCGGTATTTCCTTCTTTCATATACGACTATAATTTATTCACACCTCACGCTAACATTGCAAGTCATGAAATTATGACATCAAACACAATTTAATTACAAGAATATGCATAGCTATATTTCTCATACGACATGTCAAAATAGCAAAAACATTCAAAAGACGACAAAATCAGCTTAAGTTAAAGAATTACACACCAAGAATAGAGCTATTTATTACAAGTTGCAAAAATTACAACCTAAGAGTTACTCCACTGTTTTAAGACTAACATATACAACCATGTCAAGTCCACAAAAAGAATTTTCCACGTCCAATCAAGGAGCCGGCTGCGTCGGAGTATTGACCTTATCTTGTTGCCCACCTGTTCGGTCAGAGAATGGAATCATTAGTGATAAGCAAACAGAGTTAACAAAAGAAGAAACTAAAGAAGAAAAGGTTACCAGCGACTTCCCCTTGATCATCTTGGTCGTCATCCCCTACTTCCACGCCTGCCTCCTCAGTTGCAAACAACCGCATCCCCTCCTTCACCGCTATCTTCTCCTCCTTGGTGAACTGAGCGGTTACCGCATCCATCCTAAAGGCCGCTCCACCCTCCTTATCCGCCTCAGCCTTGGCCTCCTCTAAAGCCTTGAGGTAAATCCTAGCCATAACCCGGGGGTAGTCGTCCATCCAAGATAAGTTGCCCTGCTTCCAAATGCGAAAGTACATATCCTGCAGCATATCATCCATCATCCCCTCATTTTCCTCAAACTCCCTCATACGAGCCTCAGAAACCGATAGCCTTGCAATGGCAGCATCCCTCTCCAGTCGGTATCGCGAGCATTCAGCCTGAAGGGACCTCCTCATCGCCTCCATCTCCTCCTTTAGCCTGACCTGAGCAAGCTCTGCAGCTTCAAGCTTCCCCGACAGCTCCTCTACCTGCTCAAGATCCGCCCTCCGAACCTCGTCCACTGTCGAGATGGCCATATTTATCTGCTCCTTGCAGGCAACCTCCATCTTCCGCAATTCCGCCTTACTAGCCTCCTCCATAGTCTTCCTCAACCGCCCGGAGGCAGCCTCATGCTGAGAAATCGGAATGGCCTGATCAGCAAGTTGTTTGGCCTGGTCCGAAACCATCAATCATAGTCGGATGTTGGCACTCCCAATCTCCTCTCCAGCCTTAACCAGCCGGGCATGATGCCCCATCAACTTCCTAGTCTCCTCCGCCACCCGATCAATATTAGCCTTGGCCTCGTCTCCCATGGTAACTATCCGAGTAGTAAGTAAATCGAGATCTAAGGACTTGGCCTCATCGAGCACCCGTACCATGGGATTGAGGGGAAGAAGGTGCTCACCGGTAACCTCGTCAAAGGTAATATCATGGGAACTTGGATCCAGATCAGGATGACCCGCAAATGGATTACGAGCCAAGCCAGGACGATCAATCTGAGTAACGGTAGGATTTTCAGACGGGTGCGGAGAGAGTGCGAACTCAGTATCCTCCCCCGTGATATCATGAAGAGGCTGAACTGGGGGCTGAGGACCAAGTGAAGGTTCGGATAAGGGATGACTCCTCTTTCTCTTTTGAATACCCTCTTCAATAACCCCGAGAAGAGGACGGTAGCCGACTACATCCCCGGAATGGTGGGTCGAAGGCTTCGGCTTGGCGGAAGCTTTGGAGAGCTTGTATTGTTCAAGCCTGTGCCGAAGATCTGAGGCTTTGGCCGTTTTACCTGCTCCTGATATGAAGAATAAGTGTCACAAGCTTACATTGATCCATAATTCGAGAAACGCTGTAAATTAAAAGTTAAAAGAAGAAAGGAAACACATTAGTTATACAAACCATGGGGAGGAGTAGGATACTGCAATGAGTCCTGGATTTCATTCCAGGACGGGAGCGGATCATAAAATATTCCTAAGTCCCTATCATAAATGGAGCCTGCATGAGTCAAAAGTTCACCTTGAGTCGTCGGAGCCACCTTGGCAGGAATAGTCTGAGAAGACTCGCTTGCACCGGTCCCGGCCTTGTCAGCTTTCCCAGATTTCTCTACCAAAGCCGTTTCTCCGTCCAGCCCCTCGAAAGCTTGGTGGAATGCATCATCCGTCCACTCCTGAATCTCGCCTGCTTGCCCAGGAAGCAAGGCCCCGATGCCATCGCCACCATCACCACCTTCCCGGTCATCTCCACCCTCACCTCTCTCCTCCTCCACATCTTACTTCCCCGGAGTAAGTGGACAAGTGCTGGGGGAAGGACCATCCGACTTCTTAAGCTTCTTACCTCCGACCACTGGAGATTTTGAGAAAGGTTTCCTCTTGCCACTCTCTACTGTGACACCTCCCTTAGCTTGAGCAGCCGCCCTCTCCTCCGCCGTTTCCCTCTGCTTGACTACTGACTGCTGTGGAAGGATCAAATTATACTCAAGAAGAGTCGCATTTCTGATCAGGTAAGTAGCCGATCTATCTCTCCCGGGGATAGCTTCTATCTCAGCCGCCATCTGAACCAGGCGATCAGTCTCCACAACCGCAAAGCCAACTGTCGCTAGCAAGAAATGAAAACGTATGAGAAGAAGCATCGCAACCAGAATGGAAATTATAAATAAAGCCTCACACTTACAGCCGGAGGTGAAGCGACGAATGGAGACAGAGTCACCCCTGATGAAGAACCATTCTTTCTTGAACATGCTGAACTTCGAGTATAAGTCTAGGACGGGCTTAAAGGATACGACAGATTCCAAGCTGATATAGGGAGACCCCTTCTTGTAGCCTCTCAAGTTGTACAAATACCGGATCTCCCGGTTGGAAGGAGGATGCCCATATCTCCTCTGGAAGATGACGAAGAGACTCACCAGAATGGCATAAGAGCTGGGTTGAAGCTGGAATGGGGCCACCTTTAGATATGTAAGAAAGCTGACTACCCAAGCATTAAGAGGCGGGATGGCACCACACATGCAGTGGTATCGGCTGTAGGCAAAGTACCCTTCAGGAGGGTCATATGGCATAACTTCTCTCCCTGGCAACAGCATGCGCGCTCTATCGATTCCGACAGAACGGGAGATGACATCAAGCTGGTCCTCCTTGAGGGAGTTGGGAAAGCAATCGGGCGGGGAGTTCAGAAGCTCCTGAGGGCCGTACCCGTCCACCAGTGATCTCGGAGCAGTTCTGTGACGTTCCGGTCTTGGCTGAGCAGGGGGCACTGCGGAAGATTCTCCTTCGCCCTGGAACTTCTTTTTATCCGATCGAGTTTCTGCTTTTCGAGACATTTATCTGCAAACACGAAGAAATGCGTCATTAGAATAAAGGAAGTAAACAAGCGAGTGTGTACAGTCTGGAGTTCCACTCGTAATTCAAGTCATAAAAGTTTATTCGGTAGTTCAAGGCCGAAAGGGCATTCGGTACTCAAACTCCCTCATCTCATCCGGTATTTCTCTACGAAGGTTCATTCGGCACTCGATTACATTCGGTAGTACAAAACTTAATAGTCATTCGGCGACGAAAGAAGGCCTCACCTGATCCGGCAAACTAGCTTAGTTCGGCACTACAATTAATTCGGTATTTAAGAATTTGGTTCGGCCCTTTTCGATCGGTAAGGAAACAACGAAGGTACGGAGCCCCTACTTATAGAGGAAAGAAAGATAGCCGGACCACCGGTTCGTGTCTGAGACGGGATGGGAGTGACCAGGATGAGCGACCAAACACAAAGCACGCCATGGGCATGCACATGCCCTACTTTGGGAGGCAAGTGTTGGGTGTGTTTCAACCGGTTCAACACCACTGGACCAGGTCCCGCCAAATCGAACTCCAACCAACTCCACTCACTGCCGAATCAACGCATATCCCACTCACAACCGAACCAATTCGCAACCTACCACTCCATTGCTTGCCGAACCAACCTCCACCGGATCGACCTACGACCAGACCAACCTCCACCGGATCAACCTACGACCAGACCAACCTCCACCGAACCAGCCTATACCGGACCAACTCCCCACCGGTCCAAACCTCTCCACTGAATGAAGTCTCCACCGAACGAAGCAACAAATCTCACCACCGGACCACTCATCTCACCATCGAACCAAAGGAAACCGGACCAGATCCACCAGGCCAGATTACGTCAGCCCAGGCCCACCAGCTGCTATATACCTTCAAGACCCCTGCCCCCAGCCTCACTCTATAAATAGAGGGGCAGGGGTACAACAATGGGGGACAAGTTTAAGAGCTGAAGCACGGAGAGAACTTTCAAACAACTTTCTTTTACTTGTATCAAAGCTTTGTACTTGTAATCTAAACAAGAGAAGAGAAATAACATATAAAGTGGACGTAGGCACATTCTGGCTGAACCACTATAAATCTGCGTGTCTTTTTACTGTTTAGCCCCTGCTTTTCATATATTCGCATAAAACACACAAATCACTAAGAACAACATAAAATCTACTAAGTCATACAACTTTGAGGTGTTTGTCCATTTTTTGTGTAAACACATACTAAACAAGGTTTATAAGCAACTTATAAAATTTAAACATTACTTGTAATTGTTTACAACCAATTCATATACAATGGCATTCATTTCTTCATTTTCAATTAGTTTACATTCACTAATTTAAATTCAAGTTGGTTCACTTCCAATTTAAATCCAATTACATAGATTTCAATTTCTATCAATTCAATTTCATTAATACTTAATGAATTATATACAATCAACCAACAACCATATAACAATCAAATCATAACCAATATAACAAATTATTAAATTTACTTTACTTACGTTCAATTTGGTTCAACACTTTTAATTCCAATTGGTTTAATATTAAATTGGATTTCATTGAATGTCCAATTAATTCACTTTGTTATTTTATTTCGATACCAAAATCAACTTCATTTAACATCACTTAAGTTATATTCCAATTAAACATCATTTGTTTAACTTACTTAAAATTCCACTTATAAATCCAATTCAGATTTTGTTTTTCTTAACAAAATTGTTTAACCATTTTAACAATTGGTGTTACTTACATTCGCTCATTTTATAAGTTATACAACTTATTTATTTAATCTTCCAATCATATTAAATAATCACCTATCAAATCCAATTCAATTTATTTAACTTTCCTTTAGTTAAATTCCAAATCATATATATTTATTATACTAACTCAAATTCCTTTCAACTTTACCAAAGTTAAAATCTTTATTTCATATTATAAGTCTAAAACTCGTTTCACTTATATTCATCGATTACAATTTGGATTTTTAATTTAAATTTTGTTTATCACAACAAAACTTCAATTTCCAATTTACTATAGTAGCAAATCCATCACACAGAAACTCGAAAATGATACTGATGATGCTGCAGTCATCACCCTTATTATTTCCCAACAACAATAGTGAATTCAGTGCTTAATATTCTTTCAAAAATTTCCTTTTATTTATAAATCACATTTATAAATCTTTTTCTCATATAATTTCACTTCTTATATATAAGACTTATTTCACAATTGCAAATCATATTAATTATAATTCTATACTTAATAATTCATTTGCTTACATACTTCATTCTTTTACAATTGTTGTTTTTATTTAATTTATTCAAACAACTTTTATTAACTCATATATATTCTTACATTTTCAACAACCAAACAATCAATTTCATATACACTTTAATAATTCTGAAAAATTATTTCCTTCATATACAAAATATAATCGAGGTAAAATTATTTCATTTACCCAATTTAAAATGATACTATGTCGGTTCATCTCGTTCAAGAGTTTAGAAACCCCTATCGATACAGTTAGCTAGACTGCACCGACCAGAATCTATAAACAATCAATCGATAAGTCAACACAATACAAAACAATTTCATATTCACTAACAAATACGTGCTCATATCTATTATTACACTCACACTCATTTTAGAGTACTACTGACTCTATCTTTAATGAGTAATACCCAACAGAGCCAAAGTTATCGCTTAACCGGCTGCTCTGATACCACATGTAACGAACGCGATTTTCGACGCTCGAAAATCGACATTAATACGTCCACTGTATCAACTGTCGAGCAATCGAATGCTGGAAAACCGAATTGTTATGAAGAAAAAGAAGAGGTAGAAGAAGGCAGAAGAAAAAGAAAAAGAAAAGGCAACAGAAACAATATCAGAATCTCACATTCGCAGCGGAACAATATATAATAGATTAATGAATAATCTTTAAATCAAAGAACTATACATTTTATACATTACATCATCATCAGAGTTTACAACAACAATATACATCCATGGACAGTTATACAAACTAGCTCTCATACAGAATACACAGCGGAACAATAATATCATATACAAGTGATATGCCTCGCCATCCAGCTCGCCACTGAGCTCACAGCATCTCTTGAATCCAGAATGATCTGATAACCTGACTCTAGACTGCCCGTGTGGAAATTGGTGGGCACCCAGAGTTTAGGAAGGAAAAAATAAACTCCAGGTCAGTCATGGTGACTGGTGTGAGAACTAAAATAGTTTTTCTTTAACACAACAACAACAAAGGAAGTGGAAAATATCCGCAATGCTTTTGGAAAATGAAACTACCATAAGACCTCCCGCCACACACACAATGCAAATGTAGAATTGGAGGAGATTTCTTCTTATGATAGTCAAACATACTTACTACGCAAATCAGTGGATTATTATTATTAGTGCATAGTGGAAAACATTTTGAAAGTATAATATTAGTCTTAGCCAACATACAACCATTATTGTATGCCTACTATAGCTACTATGTTCAATAGCAGGTTACCGCCACATTCCATAGAAGGTTATACAACTAAAACCGTACAGGGTTCGTATTGTTTCTTTGGATTTCCAACAAATGGTCAGGCTAAGGAAGTTCCTTACATCGAAATAGAAACGCCTCTGGAAAGACGCCCCGAGAACCTAACCGGATCTCTGCAAACACAAGGCCGACGCTACCTCATGCTTTAACCAAGCTGTAACTAGGTAACTACCACACGAGCTATGCCATTCCCCGGTCGTTATCGACCTTTATCCGAGGATCCTCAACCACAAAGCAACAACCACAAAGTATAATAAATTTGCAGCATCAACATAGGTAAAATATCTGGGCTCCATACCATGATATCACCTTTTATCTAGAAGGAAATGACATACCCTAGGGGTGCTACCCCTAAAAAACCTTTGCCGCAACATTCCTGTTTCGACCATTACCGGGTTGTGAGGCTCGACGAAGTCTCGTCCACAAATCGACGCTTTTTCACAAAGCCACGCTTTTTCCCAAAGCCATGCTTTTTCACAAAGCCACGCTTTTTCACAAAGCCACGCTTTTTCACAAAGCCACACTTTTTCACAAAGCCACGCTTTGATCAACAAATGATCAACAACACTTTGTATGCCACATTACCAAATTGGGAATGTATCACTAGTAACCATCAACTACATAACCTCTGAGCTCGTACGTCTCAGAGAAGGGTGTTAAGCTAAGAGAATAAATTCTCCGCCACCAACAGAAATGTATTTGATAGAAACCAGCTTTACATCTCAAAGTGTAATGTCAGACACACATCCATACAAGTCCGTTCCGGGATCGAACGGAACCGAAGGCACTTCCAAATAAGCCCTTGCAATCCGGATATTCACTAATCACGTCCGGACTTCCCATCACAAGAAGAGTGATATAAATCTTTATACCAGAGAAACTCGGTGCAGAAAAATTCGACAGGTTGTCCTTTCATTTTCGAAAATATCCGGTCGTCACCACAGGTCTTCAATACGATCCATATCGTCGTATCACTAATTCGGAATGAGTTATATGACACAAAGGTCTTTTCCCGGCTAACCCGAATAGTGAGCACAATATTTAAAACATATGGATATAGGGATTTCAATTAAGTCACAACTTATTACCCAAATCCTTTCCTTCAAATGGTTTAAACAAATTACCATTTTAAATCTTTAAACAAAAAGATTTATTTCACAAAGTTTGCCCAGTTTCACAAAGATTCATTCACAGATTTCCAAATGAATTTTCATTTCAATTGGATTAACCCATTAAATCTTTAAATTAAGATTTAATTTATAGCTTTCAAAACTATTCACAATTCAAGTCTTTTATAATATAAAAGATACACCTTTTTAAACTCTTCTGTGATTTCAAAATAAAGCTTAATCATCTTCACAAAGGTTAATTTATAATTTTTCCAAACTATTTACAATATAATCACACGGCGATTATAAATAAATCAACACACAACATTGAAATAAATTCAAATGTTTGAGGAATCCAGTTGGATCCCTCCAACCTGTTTCCCTGCATCCACAGATGTTAGCACAATACCAATTCCACTTCACAGTAGAATTATCGTGGTATATGGGATTTATAAATATTATCCGCTATTATGCGGCGCAATAGGGTCTCATCCGCTATATAATTCGGGAAATCAACTCCAAATACACATATAATACCAATTCCACTTCATAGTGGAATTATCGCGGTATATGTTTTTAATAAATAACCTCCGCTTAATATACGGTGCATACTATTTAACACAATAGATAACAATTATCATTCAATTCACACAATCAAGCAATTTAAAATTCAACTATTTAAAATTTTAAATCGAAACACAATTTCGATTGAGTGAGGAGTTCTCACCTTGAGTTGTCGAGTGATTAAATTTTAAACTAAATCGAACCGTTTGATTTAATCAAAAATTCTCGCTTGCCCCCAAACACGCCCAGATCTACACTGCAGCGTATATCTTGTCACTGCGATTCCAACGCTTCCTGTTTCGTCGAATTTCGACAACGTTTGACGAAGTTATGGTATTTTAAACTTTATACAATTTGAAATATAAATTAATATACAATTTCATTTTAATTTTACCCTAAAAAAATCAAACCGTTTGTCCCCCCATAGCAGATCGTGGCGGTGCACGCACCTTCTCCTTCCTCGCGTGAAAAACTCCCTAGGTCATTTGAACACAACCGAGAACCCAATGCCGCCATCACTTTTGAATTTTTTTCTCATTCCACGATCGTTTATACAACGATCGAACACTTCCACTTGAACGCCCTCGACGAGAGCTACCCATGGCTGGAATCACTACGAACTCGGTCATGCTTTTTCCTTGAAAAACGTGGTGAAACGTGTGGCCTTTGAATGAAGATTGCCGCCAATCTACCACCTTGATTTCGATCACAGCCGTTGGATTTGTCGATCACGCGATACTCTTTGATTTTGCAGTTGAATGTTTTCGATGATTGTTGGTGGATTGGAAGAAAAAGGAGGAAGAAATTCGAACATTTTCAGCCATTGATACTGTTTGAACTGGCGGCCAGGGTTTGAAACCCTAATGTCTTTGCAAATGTGAAAAGTTATGGCCTTTTATAGAAATTTGCAAAACACTATTCATCGAAAATTTTCCGAACTCGAAACGAAGCTTGTCGGCTGAGGTTTCTAAGGTTTTACCTGCGTTCCGAACACAATGGAACGTGTTTCGGGAGCTAATTTGATCATATGTGTGAGTTACAGAAATAAACGATCAATTTAAAATTAAACCGATTAAAACGATTTTTATGCGTTTTGGCTTGCCCCAGACAAACCGTAAATCTGATTGACACGAAATTTAAAACCTTACAATAATTTCACAATATGGATCCGATGAAACTAGTTTCGTCAAAATCCGAGACTGTTTGAAAAATGACTATTTTCACTCGTCAATTAAATATTAAAATATACAATTTTCACAAATTAACTTTTAGTTCAATTTTAAAGGTTTACAAACATCATTCTAACTTCAATATGGTTTATTATAACTTTATAAATCATTTTTAATCACATTAAACCCAATTTCCAATTATTTCTGGAATTTCAAATATTAAATTGTCGATTTAATTAAACAATTAAATCTCTATATTCGAATTTAAATTATTCAACTCATAAAACTTACTTGTTAGTATTTAAAATCAATTAAATATACGAATTTCAAATGACAGAAATTCTGGGTCGTTACAGCTCCCCTATAGCCCACCGGTTTGGTGGAGTTTACAGTACTGTATATAGACTACGACATTTATATAAAATGTATTAAGGGGGATATGGGTAACGCCTTAATGCTATTTTAATATTTTACTTTACTATAGACATATATGTAGCATATTGTACTATGTATGTAGATAGTTTACCGGATCCTTAAAGGATGGAATCCCAACATCCTTTAAGTTATATTGATTTCACTTGACATTTCACTTGAGTTTGATTTACTTGCATAAGAAGGTTAATCCTGAATTGAGTGTTTTGTGTTTTGCTTTACGCTCGAGTCAACCTAAGTGTCACAGCCTTTGAAACTCATCTTTTGGAGCTTGGAGTTCAGTTGGAAGATCTATCTTATCTATTTCAGCTTTCAGTTTATTTCTGTTATTTTTAGTTGTATGTTCCAAACTTGTCATTCGCTTTTGTGTTAGAGACTTCTGTGTACTGGGATTTCTACTGTATTTTTTGTTGGACTTTGTTATTTCTATAGTACCCTGGTGAACTACTAGTTATTTTATTCCGCTGCTTATTGTTGCTCTTTGTCTGTGATTTTGTGATGGATTCATTTACTGTATATGCTAAGTTTTGCCAATTAAAAATTAACAATCTATTATTTGGAGCAATTCAAGTCTGACATTTGTGGATTATTGTCTATTTGAGGGGTTCGAAATAGCGGGTCATTACAATGGAAGGTAATAAATCAATTTTAAATAGTTTTATAAATTTGGAACAATGTTAATTATCCCAAAAGATAATTGATATAACTCTTTTATAAATTTAAAACCAAATTAATTATCCTGAAAGAAGATTAATCAACTTTATGAACTTTTAATAAATTTAAAACAATATTAATTATCCCAAAGGAAAATAAATCAAATTTATAATATTTTTATAAATTTAAAACAAAATTAATTATCCTGAAGGCAAATAAATCAAATTTATACCTCCTTTTATAAATTTTAAACAACACTAACCCTTTATTTCAAAATTCTCAAAAATACTTTAAAATATAGCTTAAACAACTTTCAAAGGAAAAAATTCAACCAAACTTTTATGTTGTAAAAATACAAGCACAACTTCAATACGAACAGTTTTAAGGAGATGATATTTCATAAGTGTTAGAAAAGCGATAATTGCTATAACGACACTTACACAAATCAAATAGTATACCAAAAATATTCCAACCAAACATCAATATAAGCAACATAAGAATATAAGTATGTCAATATTGGTGAGAAACAACTTAGGACCTCTCTACAAAAGTCCTGTGTAAATTACCGATATATAGGTATAATTCAATGTGTTATGTAGCGACCTATTCGCTATGGACATACTTAGACTTCCTCTTGCTTTTGTTTTGTGCAACACAATAGTTATTTATGTCATCCGCTTCCCAACATCAATCAAATCCAAAATGATAATCAAATAACGATATATAAACACTCATCTAAGCATTCAACAATAATCTATTGTAATACATATATCATATAGTTCATTTAGAGGTGAGTTAACTCACCAAAATTCTAGTTGACGCTTTCGCGTTTCGGTATGATCCGTTCGATTTTAGCTCAAAATTCTACTTGCTTCAAATTTGACAAAACAATTTCAATGCATAGATAACACTCCTAAGAGAGCAACCCAAAAGACTGCGTCCAAATCTGACCTTGTATGAGTGAGATATTAATTTTATAAGATTGGGAATTAATCAAACAAATTTATTACTTCCCTAAATATTAATCACCTAAAAAATATCCATCTTCCCTAAATCTACAAACATGCACATGTACATGCCTATACATCAAACCCAAATGTCGAGAACTTCAACCACCAATATCTCCTCCTCTACTCCACCGTTCGACAGACGGTCAATGCCTATACGACACTCTTAGCAAGAGCTACACCTCGTTCACCAAATCGTCAAGCTCAGACAAGCCAAAAGAATCTCGAACTCGGCTCACGCTGCTGCTACAGTGCGACATCGCACCTCCCCAAGGTCGATCAGACCTCTTATATTCAATGCTTCCAATTGCTCCTTGCGAAGAGAAGTATAGTGGCGCTTGCATCGCCTCTTAACTCCACTCCAAACGATGACGAGTGAAACCCTAGTTCATGTCATGAAATGTCGATCTCGGCCAACCACATCCCATACCATTTCGAGACCATAGATTTGAAGCTAAACTTATATGATTGCAATGGATTAAATGATATTCAGTTTTGCTGATTATAGCTTAAGATTTTAATTTTTACTGATAACGACTCATTTTTATTTCTACAAGAAAAAATAAACAAAAGAGAAAGAGGGGAAGTAGAAGTGATGGAATAAGGGTTGTGTTAGGTTATGATATTTTTAAAATTCTAGCATCTCGCTACACAGCATTTCGTTCGCATACGAACCACGAACGACATAAACAAAAATACGATCGTGTACAGCAATGCGACATGATCACAAGTCAATAATAAAATACACCGGTTGTCTTATTCTTTGAAATTTTAAAAAATACCATCGTTTTCCAAAATATACGTCAAACAAAAATTTAAATATTCTTTAAATTTAAAACTAAGGAAAAATCCTATAAATTTATTTAAAAGTACATCATCAAAAATCAAGTCGTTTTATTAATAATTAATTTTCTTAATATTTATTCGAACTATTTATTATTGTAAATAAATTTACAAAATAAGTTCATTATATTTATTTACTAATTAAAAGGAGTTAAATAAAACTAATATTTAATCCAAAATTCAAATATTTAAATAATATGTATATTTGAATATAAGTTATTTATATTTTTCAGAATGTTACAACCTACACTTCAAATGATAGTAAGGAATCGATATCATTTGTATGAACGACTCGATTAGATAGATTAAGTCTTGAGCTCCATTGCGAATTTGCAAAACTCAACACATTAACTGATTCAATTGGGTTATGATGAGGATAAATAATGCTTGTGTAATAAAAGCACTTTTACGTCGTGGAGGAAATTCTATACCATTATTTTTATCGCCGTTTCAACTAGCAAAAACTCATGCAAAACAAAAATTAATAATTTTGTAAGTACTAAAGTAATTTTACAAACATATTTGAATTACTTGAAGTAGGTAAACATCTAGTTTTAAGATACTCTAACTTCTTGTTAAGCATAACACATGTTGGAAAAAAAATTATAATGATAGTTTTATTCTTCATTGCCATAAATAGGAATATTGAAAATAAAATTCTTTGAATTTGAAATAGCTCCAAATGACATGGCTTCAAAATCATTTGGTTATTAGCTCTCACTTTCGAAATAGTAACCTCTTTGCTTCATTATTGTGATGCAAGTGATTAGTCCTTAACAAACCTTTTCTCTCAAGAGAGCTTCTATGCCTATTTATGCATTTCTCGGTTCTTGATTCCAGTAGTCACTTAAAAGAGAGAGGACAAATTATGTTCATATACCATAAATTACTTTATCTACACAATAAAATTTGTAATAAAATTTTACACACAAATGCCTTATTTAACAAAAAATTAATAATAAAGAATGAAAATTTAAATTGTTTATAAATCTTCTTTATCCGCATTGTATATAGTCAATATAATTTTTTTCATAAAATAACTCAAATTTCTACACATCATCAATTGAATTAATTTTAAGTTCCTTTCAAATATTAAATTATATTCATACAATTTTAAGACGTATTCATAAGTAATTAATTTCAATATTATTCACTTAAAATTAACATTAAAATTAAAATTTAAATACTAAAATAAATATGATTCATAGTGTAATAAAATTCTCTATATCTTTTTCTTAAATAATATTAAGTTTAAATTTAACATTAGGATTTAGATTGTCTACAATTTCAATGTTCAAAACTTAAATTCACGTTGTTATATGTAAATAGTTAAATAAATTTAAATTCAACTTAAAGTCTGCAGAAGTTAATTTGTGATTTTTGAACTCAAAGTTATATAGTTTGATTAACGAATGAGAGAGAATGAATTAGTAGAAGGAGATAAGTGTTTTATTTTATTTTAAAAAATGTTAGTTTTGTAATATGTATGTTATATATTTAGTAAAAAGTAGTGCATATGATTTTAGTAATTTTCAGGGTATGCATAGTAATTTATGGTATATGAATAGAATTTTCCAAGAGAGAAAGTTTTATTACGTCATACTGAGAAATGAAAGTCAAATTGCTTATCCTTAAATCCTAGAAAATAACAAAGAATTTTAAGATATCTTTTGAGAACGACAAAAAATGATTCCAACACCACCAATGATAAGTCAAAGTGACATTTCGAATGAAATAAGTCCGTCTCTATCTATAAAGGAGCATAATTTATAGTAGAAGAAGGAAACGGAGATATG
This sequence comes from Allium fistulosum, assembly GCA_030737815.1. Classification (NCBI taxonomy): domain Eukaryota; kingdom Viridiplantae; phylum Streptophyta; class Magnoliopsida; order Asparagales; family Amaryllidaceae; genus Allium; species Allium fistulosum. The sequence goes on from CM060904.1 coordinate 816,351,651, forward strand.
GATAAACTATTATTGATTCACCAATGTCAATTGCTTATGCAACACCCCGGTGTCAATTGCTTTCACAACCCCCTCTAAGCATCCACCTGCAAAGAGAATAGTAGATTCCGTCCATCTATGAATCGAAACCTTCCAATTAGCATGCAATTGATACAATAAAAAATCATTTTTCCAATGCAAAAATGGCATCATCTTAACATCGAAAAGCATATTTTTGACGTTATATTGACCCTTTTTTAACAGCCGAAAACATTGCTTAGTAAAATAGTTTTTGATGCATTTTTCCCTTGTCATTTCGATGCCTTTTTTTACAATGGAATTATTTTCGATGCCAATTCAACTTTATAGTTTTTTCAACATCTTACCGACACCAGCACTTTTTGATGCCTTAGAGATGCCATATTTAACATACAATTTTTGGATTTTCCCATGTCTTTCTGATGCCGTTTCTAAAGCAATTTTGCTACATTTTTGCTATATTTTTAACCCTCAAATTCAACATCAAATACATTCATTTCGAAAGTGCCAAACATGCAATGAAACACATATCTCCCAATTATACAAATAATAACACCAACAACATTATAAAACAACGAAAAATAATGACATAATTAATGAAACATTCAGATAACACACAACATTCATAGTATTATCCAATACAACTTAACTAATGTCACATACATGCAAATCTAAATGATAATCATGTCCACGTAGGTATATATATACACACACACCCACCATAATGTTTGAAGCAAAAAAATAATAACTACATATCAAACAAAAACTTTAATCATTTTCTACATGATCCTGGGCCTGATAGTGCTCGCCTGCTTGTCATCCATGTGCTTCTCAACCAATCAGCTCTGACTCTCATAATTTGATCGTACTATTTTGACTTTGACCTCTATTGCTACCAACTTTTATTCCATGTGTGCAATGTATTGTGCTGATTAGTCTGGAACACTGTTGTTGTTCCTACCTTTATACTTCTACGTTTATTTGACTATTTAAAGTGTTAAAAAAATATAAAAATTCTTTTTACTAAAGTAATGTAATTATTTGATTGAATTTTTAGAAATTACCATAGGAATATTCACATGGATCGGTCTACGGTCTGGCCTTTGGGTCATAGATATGTTGAGGATGCAAAAGACTTACTTACTCAACCTCATATACGATGTACATGCCTTTACTTTTAGCTCGTAAATCTAAGCTTGATATTTTATCTATTGCTTATTTTTCATAATTATCCGCATCAAAAATATATGCATATATTATTAAAATCAAGTTGGCCAAATGGCTTACTATAAACTGCTCCACGGCATCGTCAATCCATCAAATGATGGTCGATCCATTATTGATTGAGTCAACCTTGTGAGTCATGCGATTTACCTCCCAATAGGTTGATTCCCTATAAAATCTTCCCATAGAGAAATGAAAAAATATATTAAACAAGACAATATTTATGTAGGTTGTAGAATAAAGGATCTTGGGGCTACTATAACACTAGAGGGGATGAATAGTGTTTTATAACATTTTATGAATCTTTTTACCATTTAACAATTGAATCAGAAAATAGATAATCAATAAGATAAATAAACATGCAGGCAATCAAAAAATAAATATAAGTAGTAAAGTAAAAAGTAAAAAAGTAATGAGATGACAACAGAGATTTTATACTAGTTCGGATTTTTCTTACATCTAACCCCGCACAATTTCTTGTATAGATTTCTTTTCAAGCGCCTACCTTGTACGGTACAAGAAAACAAATTACAATCTCAATTTCAAGGCTATGAGACACACCATTCTGTATTCCGAGTTTGAGGTAACTCTCTTGATTTACCAGGCTACAATATCGCCTACTGGATTCGAACGGGCTACTAAGCACACCCACTTGATTCAACAAGCACACCCATACAAACAAGAGTAGAGTTGATGATATTCCAAAAAATATAGTTGTACTTTGGATACATTGGATCCTTTTGCCTCTTCGATAACACTTTGGTCTTTGAAATGAGAGAGAGATGCTTGCAAAACAGTAAGAAAATAGTAGTGAATCAATACAATTGAGTATGAGTTGATCCTATATGATTTTGAAGAGAATAAAGTATATTTTTCAAGAGAATTTTAAAGAGAGTAAAGAGTGAGAAGAACGTAAGTTATTAGTTTTTTTTTAATTTATTTGCACTCCCCTTTGTATCCATTCGTGAAGGGTTATGTCCAAAAAAACTTCCATTCAAAGTTTTAAAAACAATATAACGTCCTATATGTCCACATACGTCGACATATGCTAGTTAAAATTGAAAAATGTTTTCTTCTAAATGATTTTGAAAATTCTATACTTTATAAATCCATCTGAACATATTTTTAAATATTTTTTAACCCTTAAAAAACTTTTATAAGACATTTTAAAATATATTTTGAAATTAAAATAATTTATTTTGGTTTAAAATATCAAAGATCGGAAATTGGAGATAAAAATCAGAAATTGTTACCAAGGACTTTAAAAATGTATATTTTAATGAATTTAAACATTGAATTATAATCTTGAGCTCTTTATATCTTTCTCTTTGAACTCATGTGTTTTAATATCTTTTATCTTGAGTCTTTATACCGTACAGTTTATTCAGGACCGATGTAATATTCTGTTTTATATACTATATAACTTTGCAAAACTTTAATATTTATATATATTTTATATGGTTGTTATCATCAAGATCAATACTTGAGGTGTTAATAATCTCCCCCTTTTTGATGATGAGAACCATTATGTATTCATGTATATAAAATTTGATATATCTCCCCCTGAGTTACACAAATCCCTCTAAATATATGCATGTGTATATTATTTATTTTCTCTCATTTTGTTATCAATAAAAATGGATGGAAAAATAAAAATCCCCCTAAATAATATAGTTATAAACTATGGAATCAAAATCAATATTTAAGAAGCGAGTGATATGCTAATCAATATGGGCTTAATTACATAATTGTAAATGGAAGAAAGTAATTAATGCATAAAAGTAAGGACATTAAATAGGATATATTAAGATGTAATTATTTAAGACATATACTTAAGAAATACTAGATAACTTAAAGTACTTATTCAACCAAATGTATATGCTCCGAGACAAAGAAATCAAATCAAACAAATCGAACCAAATACACAAAACAACAACCATATTAAACAAGATGTAACAACCCTACTTTTTACGCCATATAAATAAATTAATTAATTTAAATAAAGGTGTTTGAATTTTATTTGTGATTATTTATAAATTGAATAAATTTTTTTAATTGAATATAAATATTTTGAAGTGTAAATAAATTTCATATGATTGAAATAGTTGGAGAATAAATTTATTTTGCAAGAGTATAATGAACGATTAAATAAAAATAAGCAAGCATCGAATTGAATAAAATAGTTTAGTTATTAAAATATAAATTGTAGAATGAGGTATGAACCAATTTATATTGGATTGAAATTTAGTTCAAGAATTAAGAATTCAAATTTAAAATGCGTAGGAAATTAACTTAAAATATATTGAATTAAATTAAGGCACAAAACTATTTTAGACAAGCACAAAGCCCATTTAAGCTATAACCTACTCATTCCCTTTTCTAGACAACTCCTGGTTAATCAATTCAAGAAAAAAAACCCATATTTCCTTATTCTTCAAAACCCCAAACCCAATTTTGCCCTTCAGGCTCAATACCTAAATCATGTTCCACTAAAAAATATAGCGTCGTGTGAGGACAGAGCTTGCAACTTCGACATCAGTGATTCCAGGTGAGGAGGGAGAAAGGTGAAGTCATTACTTGTAGTCGCATGTGAACCTAAAATCGGTGACCTATTGGAGTTTGTACGTGCATGTTGTAACAACCCCCCCGGAACAGGCCTAAATTTTAACCCAAAAAAGGCCCATCGAAACTTAGATGCATTCTATGCCAATCAGTTGGTAATAAAAAGAAATAACATTGCAGAGCCATAGCTAAACTTTTAGAAATCACAAAGGGTGGAACAAAATATAATAGTAAAGTGTACCCATTTATTTCATAACCATAAAAATGTCATAACACAAAATGCCACAAAAACCGTAATATAATATTCGTTATAACAATTGTTTAAATCCATGGGTACACATGAAAGCAAATAATACTAAATACTGTTACTAGCCAAGCTTCTCCATCCTTTAGCATCGTTGCCCACACCACTTTGTCTTTAACCTGTGTTGTAACGAGAAGGGAGTCAGAACAACAAGTCTCCGGTAAATAAAAACCTCGAGTCTTACCTTTTTAGCACTTGGGCAGTATATTTCAAAATAAGAATATGTCTACGAAAATAAAACCATTAAAGTCATTTAATACTTCTTTACAAGGAAAGGAGGCAGGTCCAACCACTTAATACCTTCCATTCCAGAAGTAGATCCCATATCCCAATCATACGTCATAAATATCTAATAATATGAGAGACGGTACCCAAGCCACTTAATACTCCCTAATGGAAAATAGGCAGACCCTATCGTTTAACATTTATTTCCAAAAGCATGCTTCTCAATGGTACAATCTAGCCAACATTATATGCGATCTCATAGGCCACTTAATACTTTCAAGTGGAAAATAGGCAGACTTGATCATTTGAGACCTATTTCCAAAAGAAGACCCGTGTATAGATACCACCTAATGTTACCCCTTGACCTTTTAATACTTTATCTAGAGAAAAAGGTAGGTCTAACCACTTAATACTTCAAATCCCGAAGCAGGCCCTTCGTCTTATGGCCCATACTCATAATGACTTCTCATATTAGTCCGCTATTCGTAGGAACTAGTAGCCAGATTAGCTGGGTAGATTTCACCTAAAGAATTTTGAACTAACCTCGTGTCATTACAGATTTTTGTCATAAGGATATCTCACATCTATAAAAGTGTACACAACTGCTAGTAGCCTCAAAGTGAAGTGCAGACTTTCGTCCTGTAACTCTATCGACATCGCATCCCTATGACTTAGCCATAAATTAATTATTCTATAGACACACACACTCATCTCATTATTTCATAAATAAGGCCTTATAAGGAATCTTCTTTACTACGACTTAAAATAATAATTGAGCTATATAAGAGTTCCCACTTATTTTCGCCTCAAAATCAATTACCATTATAATGAGGGAAATAGATGTAAATAAATTTTTAATTAACTACGCCATATACGTAATAATTATACATTAATTACGTAAATAGAAATAAATAAATATTATCACTTAATAAGTTCTAAACGCATGGATTTTACATTCCTTAACCAATTATTATTACAAGTCCTTTTTCTTCTATTTCCCAAGGTTTCATGGAATTCTAATGTCCAAACAGGGAATAAATATCCATAACCAAAACTGCAATAACGGACTTGTAAATAAAATAGTTACTCAATTTTTTACACTAATTCAATGTTATATCTTAAACAATAAGAACTGTAATCTAAACCCCATATTCAATTCAACTCTTTTTTCAAAGAAATAGGTAAGAATAAGTGGTTTAAACTGCGAATAGAATTCATAATCTAAACCCTTTATTTTATTTAAGGATCATAATTTAACCCAAAGAAGAAGGAGAAGTGGAATAGACTATTAAATTATCAAAAATTACATAAACAAAAAAATCCCATCAAATTAATTTAAATAATTGTGAATCTCAGCATAGAATTGACATATCGAAATAAAAGGAATTTTGGGGGATTTTATCTATCATATTTTTGAAATCCCAAAATACCTAAGGTATGCTCAACTCCAAATGAAATACAGTAAACAATTGCTGAAAGAATATACTAAGGTTTCCACTCATAGTTTAGCCTTAGCTTCACTCAAATGGATTTGTAGCCTTCCGTTCTCTTTCAGAATCTCTCTCTTTTGATATATACACACACAATAGGGAAGAGGTATATACATTCATTAGATTTCGAATAATTGGGGAAGAATAGGATAAAAATAGATTGAAGGATGAAGAAACCGAAAGGAAATAAGTTGAATCCTTACTTGAATTGTAACGACCCGTATTTTACGGATCGAAAAGTTCGTAAAAATCTGGAATTCTTAGCGTTGTTAAGTCGCTTCAGATTTTGGGCAGAATTTTGTTAAGTCCTAAGTCGTGACCGAGTTAAGGGAATAGGCGACTTATAGAAAGTTGGCAACCTAAGGAGTGAAACGACTTAAGGAAGTTAAGTCGTATAATAGTTAAGTCGTCTAGGTTTAAGTCGTTCAAAGCCTAAGTCGCGTAGAAGTTAGGTCGTGAGCGACTTAAGAGTAGGTGCAACCTGGGGACTTAGGTCGTAAAGAAAGATAGGTCGTGGAGCGACTTAAGGCTAATGGGATAAGTCGTTAAGGTTTAGGTCGTAGACGACCTAAGAGATAGGAGTGACCTATAGGACTTAGCGACTTAAGGATTGTAGCGACCTAGGAGGTAAGCAGGTTAGCGACTTAAAGGAAGCGGCGACCTAAGAGAGTTAGGAAACTTCACGAGTTAACGACCTAGGAGTAGCAGTTAGGTCGTAAGCGACCTATGGGGTGCTATGATAGTTAGGTCGTAAGCAACCTAAGATGGTTAGGTCGTCCAACAACTTAAGTGTTAGGTCGTAACCCAGTTAGGTCGCGTGAGTAGTTAGGTCGCGTGTGTTGCTAAGTTGTGGCATCTTTAGGTCGCGACTTATGGTAAGTCGTAGGTCGAAGGGTTGTTAGGTCGCGCCCGTATGCTATGTGTTAAGTCGCGAGCGACTTAGGGGTTAGGCTGCTAAGTCGTAAGTTGAAGATAGGTGAGTGTGGTAGGTCGTAAGTCGCGTATAAGTTAAGTCGCGCGCTTGAGTTGTGTTAAGTCGTAGGAGTGAGAGGCTTAAGTCGCAACCCTGTTAAGTCGCGTGGGTGTTAGGTCGAAGATGTTGCTAGGTCGTAGGTCGTGGACGACTTAGGGAAGGCGGACGACTTAAGGAGGATTTCAGCTATAAATACTCGTCCACTTCTTCATTTTTGGGATCCAGATTTCGAAGCGACGAAGTGCTGCCATTTTGAGAGCTCGACTTCTACACTTCTTCACTTCTTTTCTCCACTCTAATCTAGTGATTCCTTCCATCCATATCAAAGATCAAATCGAAGATTGAAGAGCTTGGATTGAAGATCTTCATCCTTCGAAGAGAGATTTCATCGTTTGAAGCGGATTAGTGATAGATCAAGCTAGATCCTTCGCTGTCCAGATCTGAAGTGTGTTGATTTGGGGTTGTTTAGGTGATTTGGTGAGTGGTGATTATCTCTCACATGGATCCAAAGGAGTATATCGGATCGTTGGTTTGATTTGGGGTTAAAATGGTGATTTCCATGCATTTTCCTAATCATATGTGTAGATCCATATAGATCCATTGTCCATGATGATTTGATATCCATTTTACTACATGTTAACCTATGCAAGTTCATTCATCAAGATTATAGAGACATTGCTCATGTTTTCATGCTTTTTGGACTTTTGACTCTTTAATTACGAAATTGCCATTATTGTTATAATTGTCTACTTAGATCATATTTGAATGCTTGTTTACTTGGATTAATGTTTGATTTGATTGATTGCAATGAATTAGATTATTGATGATGTGATTTAGACTGAAGATGATTCAAAAGCTAAGGGAAAGGCTCTTGAATTGGAAAAGCTGCTTGTGGCATATGTAGCGGATGGTGAAGTTCTTATGCATAGATTTGATGATGATGATGTTGAGATGAAGCTTTGCGAGGATGTGATGAAGCGAGGCATGATATGAGATAGTCTTGGTCTAATCCAGACGGGATCATTCCAAGCATGTTGATAACTCGGTGATATGGTTCGAGTTAGAGGATAATGGTTGCTCGAGAGGCGCTTGAGCTAGTATGGAAATAGTCGTCGAGGAGGATGACTAGAAGGCTGAGATCTCATTGTTGTTGAAGGTTCTAGCATGCTCAAAGCAAGAGTAGGTTGGGCAGATTCGATAGTCCCTGAAGGCTAATGATTGATAGTCAAGTACTCTGGGCAGATTCGACAGTCCTAGGCACGGGTCACGATGACATGCGGGAGTTATGTCTAGAACCGGGGTTTCCATTAGCCCTTGACGGACGGCTGAAAGAATGTACCGGTCATTCAATTAATGATGATATCGAAGCAATGATAACAGTGATAGCCAGAGTCATGGATGTTTGGTTGTATCGTCATTCGGTCTCAAGAGCGGTATTTTTTGGGTGCTTATCTGATCTTGGTTTAGGCCTTGGGGGTTTGTGCTTGGAAAATATCCCCCTTGACTCGAGTGATAATTGCTTTATTTTAAATTTTATGCTCTGCTATGTTTGCTTCTGCTTAGTGTCTGTCTAGGGGTTATCACTGTAGAAAGAGGTTGGAGTGGGAGGGATGTATTCCTATTCCTTTTCCTTTGTACTCTTTTGGTATGTTGTTAGTTAATTTACCGCTCACTAAGACTGTTGTCTGACTCAAGGCTTTATGTTTTAATTCTTATTGCCTTGGGCTATTCGTCCATTTTGGGACGGGCAGACTAGGTAGCAGGTGACAGGTGCTGTTCTTGCTTCTCACGATGCTGATATCGAAGACGAGCTGGAGGGTTGCATATTATCTTCTTATATGTACTGGATGTTCCGCTGTTTGTATATTCTCTGAGTGTTATGTAGTAAGGCTTGATGTATTGACTATTCTGATGATTGTATTCAACTATTATGAAGTTTTATTGATGAGATTCTATTCTGTGAAGCTTCACTATATATATGTTCTATTGTATTTTGTCCATGCGATGTGAGTAATACGATAGATTCTGATGTTTTTAATTTACCCTGGCAATCGTCCATGGTCGCCTGGCACACTTTACAGCGCACTATCTCTAGGTTCAGTGCAGGGGTCATGGGCGGTCGTCACATTTGGTATCAGAGCGAGGTTAATCGATTTTACCCAACGCTCGCTGACGTAACTACGTATGAGAGACGTAATTGTATTTTGATGGATGATTACTATATATAATATAGTAGCTTAGTAGAGTTTGAGTCCTTTATGCAGTTGTTTCTCATGATGTGTTGATCATTCCTTTTTATAGATATTAAGGATGAGTCGAAGAGGGAGACCAGCTGCTAGGGAAGGCCGGGCTACTGAAGGGGCTGCTGATTATGCTGCTATGTTCGAAGCAATGATGACTTCGATCATGAGAAGGATGCCAGCTCCGGGGCCATCGGTGGATGTTGGAGTTCAAGTTCAAACTCCAAGACCGGTGGATTTTGCTAAGCTGTGTAAGGACTATACTGCTCTTGGAGGGAAGATTTTCTTGGGAACAGAATCAACCATTGAAGTCCAGAGGTGGATAGATGCTTGTAGAAGGATTTTTGGTGATTTGGGAATTGAGGATGCAACTAAGAGGAAGTTGGCATCAAGGCAGCTTCAAGGAAGAGCTTCTGATTGGTGGAACTCTATTACCATCAATACTCCGGAGGAAGAGATTACTTGGGAGCAATTCCAAGCCAGATTTGAAGCTAAGTTCATTTCTACAGCTCAGAAGTCTGTTCTGTTCAAGAAGTTTGTGGAGCTCAAGCAGGGAGGAAGACCAGTTCTTGAGTATGTTTCTAAGTTTGAAGCTTTGTCCAAGTATGCCCGGTCGTATATTGAATCTGCATATCAGAAGAATGAGAAGTTTGTTACAGGCTTGGACAGTTATCTTGGGAGGCAGTTGGTGGATCATTTGGACGATTCATTTGAGAAGCTTGTGGAGAAAGCTCTCAGGCATGAGAGTCTGTTTCCTAAGGAAGGATCTATTGTTGCTATGACTAGGGGAGAGTCTAAACCACAGCAGGGTGGAAACAAGAAAAGGAAGCAGCAACAGCAGAAGGGTAAGGATGGCCAGAAGAAGCCGAAGGGCGAAGTGACTTGCTACAATTGTCAGCAGAAGGGCCATTTCTCTAAGGATTGTAAGAATCTGATGGTGCCGATGAAGTGTCACAACCGTGACAAGCCGGGGCATATCAGGAAGAATTGTCCAGAACCGAAGAGGGACAAGCAGATTGTGCAAGCTTATGCTTTGGGAGCTGTTCCGTCGTCTTCGAAAGCTCCTACCGCTGAAGAGAAAGGAAAGAGTGTGGTAGTTCAAGGTACTCTTTCCATATGTGGTGTTCCAGTTAGAGTGTTGTTTGATACTGGGGCGTCGCATTTATTTGTTTGTAGTGAACTTGTAGGCCGGTTGGGTTTGGAACCGGATATTGTTGATAGGCCATTGGTTGTGACTAATCCAGTTGGGGGTTCGTCTTGTTTGTGTATGTTATGCCGTGGTCTGATTGTATCGAGTCATGGTTGCTCTTTTGTTTATGATTGTTTTGTTCTGAACTTTGCGGGGTTCGGAATTATTTTGGGTATGGACTGGCTTAGGAAGTATGCGGCAAAGGTTGATTGCGAAAGGTTGGAGGTGACAGTTGAGAATGTGGAGAGGCGAAAGATTGTGATACGATGTAAGCATGAAGAAGGCGTCTTCATGAGCTTCATGTATTCGCTAGTTGTTCCACGGGATGAACTGTCATCGGTGCCAATCGCAAATGGATTTGAGGATGTCTTTGACGAGGTCAAAGGGTTACCGCCGCATAGAGAGATCGATTTTTGTATAGATCTAGTTGAAGGAGCCAGACCTGTTGTGATGCCTCTTAGGCGGATGGCGCCTAGGGAACAGCAAGAGTTGAGGGTGCAAGTTGATGATCTTTTGCAGAAAGGATTCATTCGGCGTAGTGTGTCCGAATGGGGTGCACCAGTTGTGTTTGCAACCAAGGCAGATGGGTCGTTGAGATTGTGTGTGGATTATCGTGAGCTGAATAAAGTGACTAAGAAGAACAAGTATCCATTGCCGAGGATAGATGACTTGTTTGATCAGCTTCACGAAGCTAAGGTGTTTTCTCAGATGGATTTGGCAACGGGATTTCACTAGTTGAGAGTGGCTAAGGATAGTGTGCCGAAGACTGCTTTTCGAACACCATCCGGTTTCTTTGAGTGGCTGGTAATGCCGTTTGGGTTGACTAACGCGCCAGCATATTTTGTGGATCTTATGAATAGAGTGTTCAGAGATCAGTTGAACAAGTTTGTACTTGTGTTCGTGGATGATATTCTGATTTATTCCAGAACTGAAGAAGAGCACAAGACACACTTGCGCATTGTTTTGGAGATCTTACGGAAACATCAGCTGAAGGCTAAGTTTTCGAAGTGTCACTTCTGGGAGAGTGAAGTGAGGTTCTTATGCCATGTGATTTCTGGAAACGGAATAGCGATTGATCCCGCTAAGGTGGCAGCAATAGAGGACTGGGTTAGACCTAAGAATGCATCTGATATGAGAAGTTTTCTTGGATTAGCAGGATATTATCGACGGTTTATCAAAGACTTCTCCAAGGTGGCTGCACCGTTAACAGGATTGACGAAGAAGAACCAAGTGTTCAGATGGGATGCTAAGTGTGAGCAAGCTTTCGGAATCCTGAAAGAGTGATTGATGAGTGCTCCTGTTTTGACTATTCCACGTGGGAATGAAGAGATGGTGGTTTACACCGACGCATGTGGTACTGGACTTGGAGCAGTGCTGATGCAGAAGGATAAAGTTGTTGCGTATGCAAGTCGACAACTGAAGCCACATGAGAGGAATTACACGACTCGTGATTTGGAGTTAGCGGCGATTGTTTTTGCTCTGAAGATGTGGAGACATTATCTACTGGGAGTTCGATTTGAGTTGTTTACAGATCATAAGTCGTTGAAGTATCTTTTCTCCCAAAAGGATTTGAATCTTCGGCAGCAGCGATGGCTAGAGTTTTTGGCATCATATGATTTTGGTATAGCTTATACTCCGGGAAAGGGTAACGCAGTGGCAGATGCGTTAAGTCGAAGACATGCAGGATTGGGAGCCATGTTTTCAGAATGGAAGAATCTCGAGTATTTAGCTGGATTTGACTTTAGGCCTAGATGTGAATTGGAACCTGAGATGTTGGCAAACTTATCGATAAGACCGACTCTTGTGGAAAGGATTGGCAAGAGCCAAAAGCGAGACGATAAGCTTGTCAAGATTATCCATGATTTGGAATCTTGATTGGAACCAGAGAAGGATAAAGGATTCGAGGTCGATCGAGAGGGTTGGCTTCGAAAGCAAGGACGACTAGTTGTTCCCGATATAGATGAATTGAGAAGTGAAGTTCTGAAGGAAAGTCATCACTCGAAGTTGACAATTCATCCAGGTGGAAATAAGATGTACCGGGATATGAAGAGAACCTACTACTGGGAAGGCATGAAGAAGGATGTTGGAAATTTTATTTCCATGTGCATGAACTGCCAGTTGGTAAAAGCCGAACAGAAGAAGCTAAGTGGATTGCTTCAACCATTAGGAGTTCCTACATGGAAGTGGGAGCAAATATCGATGGATTTTATTGATGGTCTACCTAGAACAAGAGCGGGAAATGAAGGGATTTGGGTCATCGTAGATCGTCTGACTAAGAGTGCAAGATTCATTCCTGTTCGATCGACTAGGACTGCATCAAAGTTGGCAGAGTTGTATGTTAAGTGGATAGTTCGATTCCATGGTATTCCGAAGAGTATAGTGAGCGATCGAGACCCATTGTTCACTAGTGGATTTTGGAAGAGCTTCCAGGAAGTTTTGGGAACCGAGTTGTGTTTGAGTACAGCTTATCACCCTCAAACAGATGGTCAGACCAAGAGAGTCAATCGAGTTTTGGAAGATCTTCTTAGAGCTTGTGTTTTAGATTTCGGAGGATCGTGGGAAGATCACCTTCATTTGGTGGAATTTTCGTACAACAACAGTACCAGTCAAGCATTGGTATGGCACCGTATGAGGCATTGTATGGAGGACCGTGTAACTCTCCGACATGTTGGTTAGAGACAGGAGAAAAGCTGATGCTTGGGCCAGAGATGATTCGACAGACTTTGGATTTTATTGAGATCATTCGGCAACGAATGAAGGCAGCCCAAGACCGTCAGAAAAGTTATGCAGATAAGCGTCGAAAGGATTTGGAATTCGACGTAGGTGATATGGTTTTTGTGAAGGTTTCTCCACTGAAGAATGTTATTCGATTCGGGAAGAAAGGAAAATTGACTCCGAGATTTGTTGGACCATTCCCGAACATAGAGCGAATTGGAAAGCTCGCCTACAGATTCGAGTTACCAGAGAAGATGTCGGGTGTGCACAATGTTTTTCATATATCGTATCTACGGAAGTATGTGCACGACTCGAATATAGTGGTTTCTGCTGATAGCTGTGAAGATTTTGAAGTTGATCCAGTCGATAAGAGACCTCGTAAGCCGCTTCGTGTTGTGGAAACAGACACGAAACAGCTTAGGAGGAAGGTAGTTAAGTTGCTCAAGATACAATGGAGTGATGATGATAATGACTGTACATGGGAGGTGGAAGAGAGGATGAAAGCAGCTCATCCTGAACTCTTCAAGGTATGGCCCTAAGGTGTCGTGTCATCTCACGGTATTGTAACTTGTTCTAGTTTTAGAATTCTGCATGCTAAGCTAGAGTTAGATGCATGGTTTGTTGATTGCTATGGATGGTAGGCGTGCAGAATAATCTTTGATTGCTCTTGTTTGTTTTGAATTTCGGGGGCGAAATTCCTAAGGGGGAGAGAATGTAACGACCCATATTTTACGAATCGAAAAGTTCGTAAAAATCTGGAATTCTTAGCGTTGTTAAGTCGCTTCAGATTTTGGGCAGAATTTTGTTAAGTCCTAAGTCGTGACCGAGTTAAGGGAATAGGCGACTTATAGAAAGTTGGCAACCTAAGGAGTGAAACGACTTAAGGAAGTTAAGTCGTATAATAGTTAAGTCGTCTAGGGTTTAAGTCGTTCAAAGCCTAAGTCGCGTAGAAGTTAGGTCATGAGCGACTTAAGAGTAGGTGCAACCTGGGGACTTAGGTCGTAAAGAAAGATAGGTCATGGAGCAACTTAAGGCTAATGGGATAAGTCGTTAAGGTTCAAGTCGTAGACGACCTAAGAGATAGGAGCGACCTATAGGACTTAGCGACTTAAGGATTGTAGCGACCTAGGAGGTAAGCAGGTTAGCGACTTAAAGGAAGCGGCGACCTAAGAGAGTTAGGAAACTTCACGAGTTAACGACCTAGGAGTAGCAGTTAGGTCGTAAGCGACCTATGGGGTGCTATGATAGTTAGGTCGTAAGCAACCTAAGATGGTTAGGTCGTCCAACAACTTAAGTGTTAGGTCGTAACCCAGTTAGGTCGCGTGAGTAGTTAGGTCGCGTGTGTTGCTAAGTCGTGGCATCTTTAGGTCGCGACTTATGGTAAGTCGTAGGTCGAAGGGTTGTTAGGTCGCGCCCGTATGCTATGTGTTAAGTCGCGAGCGACTTAGGGTTTAGGCTGCTAAGTCGTAAGTTGAAGATAGGTGAGTCTGGTAGGTCGTAAGTCACGTATAAGTTAAGTCGCGCGCTTGAGTTGTGTTAAGTCGTAGGACTGAGAGGCTTAAGTCGCAACCCTGTTAAGTCGCGTGGGTGTTAGGTCGGAGATGTTGCTAGGTCGTAGGTCGTGGACGACTTAGGGAAGGCGGACGACTTAAGGAGGATTTCAGCTATAAATACTCGTCCACTTCTTCATTTTTGGGATCCGGATTTCGAAGCGATGAAGTGCTGCCATTTTGAGAGCTCGACTTCTACACTTCTTCACTTCTTTTCTCCACTCTAATCTAGTGATTCCTTCCATCCATATCGAAGATCAAATCGAAGATTGAAGAGCTTGGATTGAAGATCTTCATCCTTCGAAGAGAGATTTCATCGTTTGAAGCGGATTAGTGATAGATCAAGCTAGATCCTTCGCTGTCCAGATCCAAAGTGTGTTGATTTGGGGTTGTTTAGGTGATTTGGTGAGTGGTGATTATCTCTCACACGGATCCAAAGGAGTATATCAGATCGTTGGTTTGATTTGGGGTTAAAATAGTGATTTCCATGCATTTTCCTAATCATATGTGTAGATCCATATAGATCCATTGTCCATGATGATTTGATATCCATTTTACTACATGTTAACCTATGCAAGTTCATTCATCAAGATTATAGAGACATTGCTCATGTTTTCATGCTTTTTGGACTTTTGACTCTTTAATTACGAAATTGCCATTATTGTTATAATTGTCTACTTAGATCATATTTGAATGCTTGTTTACTTGGATTAATGTTTGATTTGATTGATTGCAATGAATTAGATGATTGATGATGTGATTTAGACCGAAGATGATTCAAAAGCTAAGGGAAAGGCTCTTGAATTGGAAAAGCTGCTTGTGGCATATGTAGCGGATGGTGAAGTTCTTATGCATAGATTTGATGATGATGATGTTGAGATGAAGCTTTGCGAGGATGTGATGAAGTGAGGCATGATATGAGATAGTCTTGGTCTAATCCAGATGGGATCATTCCAAGCATTTTGATAACTCGGTGATATGGTTCGAGTTAGAGGATAATGGTTGCTCGAGAGGCGCTTGAGCTAGTATGGAAATAGTCGTCGAGGAGGATGACTAGAAGGCTGAGATCTCATTGTTGTTGAAGGTTCTAGCATGCTCAAAGCAAGAGTATGTTGAGCAGATTCGATAGTCCCTGAAGGCTAATGATTGATAGTCAAGTACTCTGGGCAGATTCGACAGTCCTAGGCACGGGTCACGATGACGTGCGGGAGTTATGTCTAGAACCGGGGTTTCCATTAGCCCTTGACGGACGGCTGAAAGAATGTGCCGGTCATTCAATTAACGATGATATCGAAGCAATGATAACAGTGATAGCCATAGTCATGGATGTTTGGTTGTATCGTCATTCAGTCTCAAGAGCGGTATTTTCTGGGTGCTTATCTGATCTTGGTTTAGGCCTTGGGGGTTTGTGCTTGGAAAACATCGCCCTTGACTCGAGTGATAATTGCTTTATTTTAAATTGTATACTCTGCTATGTTTGCTTCTGCTTAGTGTGTGTCTGGGGGTTATCACTGTAGAAAGAGGTTGGAGTGGGAGGGATGTATTCCTATTCCTTTTCCTTTGTACTCTTTTGGTATGTTGTTAGTTAATTTACCGCTCACTAAGACTGTTGTCTGACTCAAGGCTTTATGTTTTAATTCTTATTGCCTTGGGCTGTTCGTCCATTTTGGGACGGGCAGACTAGGTAGCAGGTGACAGGTGCTGTTCTTGCTTCTTACGATGCTGATATCGAAGACGAGCAGGAGGGTTGCATATTATCTTCTTATATGTACTGGATGTTCCGCTGTTTGTATATTCTCTGAGTGTTATGTAGTGAGGCTTGATGTATTGACTATTCTGATGATTGTATTCAAGTATTATGAAGTTTTATTGATGAGATTCTATTATGTGAAGCTTCCCTATATATATGTTCTATTGTATTTTGTCCATGCACTGTGAGTAATACGATAGATTCTGATGTTTTTAATTTACCCTGGCAATCGTCCATGGTCGCCTGGCACACTTTACAGCGCACTATCTCTAGGTTTAGTGCAGGGGTCATGGGCGGTCGTCACATGAATTCTTTACGGAATTTCTAAATCTTATTAGAGAGATAGCAATGGCAAAGTTTCATCGTATACCTCAAAATAATATGAATAAAAGTGTAGAGAATAGGGTTCTATTTACAGGAGTTGAAATGCTCCAAAACTGTAGGATGAAAGTAGGTGAGAAATGGGTAAATATGGACCACACAACCAAATAAAACATAACTTAACAACCCTAGCCGCCATTAGCAACTGCCGTTGCCAAGCGGTCGACCACCCTTCGGCGATCGGTCAACCGCTACAGTCTATCGGTTGACCTATTCAGGTCAACCGCTCCTTTTATTCAGGGACGTTTATTTATTTATTTATGTTGTATTATTTTATTCCCTAATTAACTTTTTAACATTAAGCGATAATTAAACGTTTACTTAGCCCCTAAGCAAATTTTTCAAATTTAAACCCTAAATTTTATTTCCCATTTGAATTTGAATTCAGACTAAACTAATTTAAATCTGATAACTTCAAATGCTCATAACTTCTTTGTTTGAGCTCTGTTTTCAACATATTATATATGGAAACATATCGAAATTTCACCAAGAACGCAACGGAATAACTTTCATGGTCAACTTCTAACTTTTATAAAATTTTCATATCCAACCCTTATCATATTTAATTTAATTTACTTTATTTATTTATGATTCATTTTACGGGGTGTTACATTCTTCCTCCCTTAAAAAGGATTTCGTCCCGAAATCTTCCAAGGGACGAACAACGTAACTCGCAATAACATTCATGTTATACAACCAGTTTCTCTACATAACCATCTACTCAACCAATAGTCAATGTGATTATGTATTGCAAACATACTGGGCTCAATCCTAATGTGAGTGTGTAATCATGTCATGTAAGTATGTATGCAAATATCCTAAACATGCATGAAAATTTCTATATGAGTGTAAAGTGATTGTGAAAAAGTGTAACAACCATCTTCTACCATCCAATTTAGCAACCGCGATGCAACCAAAATCCTAATTTTAGAGACGGAAATTACCAGTGAAAAGCTATGGGTGAGTGTTTTTCAACTTCTCCTCGGTCTCCCATATGCTTTTCGGTGGATCGTCCCCCATTGTAGTCGGACCAATTTAATTATTTTATTATGGAGTCTCCTAGTACCATTGTAACAACCTACTATTTTGGACCATTCAAATCGACAATAAAACCACACATGTCAGACTTGAATAATACAAAACAATAGATTGTAAATAAATTTGGAGCAAATAAAACCAATCACAGAATCACAGACACAGAATATCAGAATAACTCGCGGCGGAAATAAAAATACATAGTGGTTCAGGAAGCCACTACAATACATAGTCTCAAAACATATACAAAATACCGTAGTCTGAAAAACAGATACAACAGAATTCTGAATACATAAGTTCACAAATACATAAGCAAAGCTGAATGAAATAACTGAAATGGAAAGACAACTAGATAGATAGATAAACTCCAGAAATCTCTAACTCTAGAAGGTAAATGCAAAGCTGTAATACTCAGGCTGACCCGAGCGTAAAGCAAAACACAAACACTCGAGTCAGGACATACATACTTATACAATGTAAATCAACTCAAGTGAACTGTAATAGAAATGCACAAGTAACTTAAAGGATGCTTCGGATCGCCCATCCTTTAAGGATCCGTTAAACTATCTACTATGTAGTAAGATACGCTATTATAATAATGTGTAAAGTAAAGTAAACTATTTAAAAATAGCATTAAGGCGTTACCCATATCCCTCTTAACACATTTTATAGTGTCAATAGTCTATACAGTACCGTAATACCCCGTAAACTGGAGCTATCAGAGGATACTCCATAGGTACGACACAAATCAAACTCGTAGTAAAGCACGCTAGGGTAGGTGACACGGCACAACTAGGCAATGCCAGGGTAGATATACCAATTACACTTCCGGTCGATGGTAACGCAAAGCCGCAGCAATCGCCCACCTCGAGCCACACTCCCTAATCAAGGGGTGCACCCAATCAATCACAAATTAATAGAATGGTATATGATGGAATGTGTCCGATAAGAGGAGCTACCTCATTAGCCCGTCGATTACTCTTGTTTTAGCCACCTTATGCTAACTCACGGGAGTTAGGTCCACGTTTATACCTCAAAATAGAATCGTCACCACCATCCTACTTCATTCTGGAATCTCCACCGCGTACACAGTTGTTAAAGTGGTTTTCGATATCGACATAGAGTATGTCCATATCTTATCCCGGTCTCTTTAACAACCAATCATTAATATAACCCGTGGTTATACATTTCAAAAATGGTTTATATTTCAAATCAAAATAATTCATTTAAACCATTTAAAAGTGAAGTCATTATCGTTTCGAATCAATTATTCAATTCCCAAAATTGTAGCATTTCTAAGTTCATTCATTTAATTATAATAATTTCAAAAACATTGTATTTTCAGCATTCATAACACTTAGAAAATGTTATAATTCTTATAGTAGCATTTCAGAAAAGTCATCTTTCAGAAACAGCAACACTTATAAACTACTGCAGTAGATATAATAGTAATTCCGAAATATAGTTCATTTTAGAAACAGCAGCACTTATAAACTGCTACAGTAGGTATAATAGTAATTCAGAAATATAGTTCACTTCAGAAACAGCAGCACTTATAGTGTTACGGTAGATATAGTAGTATTTCAAAACATTGTCAATTTCAGAAACAGCAGCACTTACAAAGTGCTACAGTAAGTATATTAGTTTCAAAACAGTCTAGTTTTAGAAACAGCAACACTTACAAAGCGCTACAGTAAGTATTTTAGTATTTCAAAACATAGTTTAATTTCAGAAACAGCAGCACTTATAAACTGCTACAGTAGATACAGTGTTAATTTTAAAAACAAATACATTTCAGAAATAATAGCACTTACAGAACGTTACTATAAGTATAGTGGTAATTTGGAAAACACTACATTGAAACCACATCATTTCTGAAATGCTACAATTACTGTTATAAGTTTATTATAACAATTTAAAACAATATATATTCAACTTTTCTCAATTTTAACATATCAAACTTATTCCACTTTTCAAAATTATTTATTTGGATATTACTTAACTTATAATTTTAATAAATAACATTCTATTAAATAAATATCCAATTAAATTATAATTCATTCACTAAGTCAAATTTACATTAATTTTGCTTAACTTTTCATTTTAACAAACAAATCTTAATATTTCTTTCTTTTAAAAATATCCATTTCATAAATAAATATTGTAATTACTAAGTTAAGTTTAAAATTCCATTTTTAATCAAATTTCCAATTATTAAGTTAAATCAAATTTTAAATTTCAATTTAAACCATTTATCAACTTATAACCTTTAACTTATAGAAAATCACTATTTAAATCATTTAAATCCAATTTAAGTTAAAATTTCATATTTTTACATTTAAAAATACTTAAAAATTTTAGAAAAATCATTTTAAATTAAACACGGGTCTGTATAATATTTTCTAACCTAGGTCAAGTGATACGGATAATATATCATTTCAATCCATAATGAATTAAAATTTCGGGTTTTATCATTTCAAACCTGTAATCCCAAGTCAAATGAAAATCGCTCGAGCCTATCATTTCTGCTCATAACGACCTTTCCTTGTTCTAAAGTCCATTCGGGTATATATCATTTCAACCCATAGTCAAAGGGAACTTGCAGTGTGAGAAACAAAAAAATAAAATAAACAGTATAGTATATCGTATGATGTTAGGTGATGTAATAGGTATATATCAGGTAATATAATCATATAATGTCAGATAACAGGCAGATGTGATTATATAACATAGCATATCAACTACTACAGTTCAAGTGACATTGTTTCGCATTTATATAAGTACGATTTGTCGAGAGTGATAAACTCACCTTTTTAAAGCTAGAGATCAATTCAAACACAAACCCAAACTACAAAAAGCACGACTATATTCGAGGAGAAGATGATGAGCCAATATTCAGATCTTGCAACAACCATTAAAATAAAACAATATAAGTATAGATTCAAACACAAAAGAATATAAGAATTTAAACAAAGCAAAAACGAAAGAACAAGTGGAACAAATGGCTTGATTCAATAAAGTGGGCTCGGCCACATCACCATAGGACTCAACCAACACCAAAAGTGGCTCGGCCATCACTTGATTTGTGGCATATAGGCTCGGCTATGGGTCAGAAGGCATGGCTATGGGCAATGGAATGTGAATAGAGGCAAGTTACAAAGTATGGAAGGCTAAAGGTCAAGCAACTCAAGGGTTTTGGGTTCACATGGGTTCGTCCATAGTCTAGCATGGCTCGGCCATGTTCATGGTTTGGGTCAGGTCTGGTCACGGCCTGGAGTGGGTTTTGGTCATGGAAAAGCAAAGCAAGGAGGTGGTGGAAATGATGGTGGCCGAGGCTAAAAGGAAGGTGATGTATAAGTGGAGTTCGGCTATGGTTTGCAAGGCAAATATGAGGTGGGTTTGGATTTATGGTCACGACACCACATGGGGTGATGGTGGGGATGGTGGAGGCCGATCATGGGTGATGGTGACGTGGTGAGATGGTTGGCAATAGGATGGAATGGTGATGGTGGTGGCCGAACATGTTTAAGAGAAAGAAAAGGAAAAAAGAAAAGAAGAATGGAAGCCATGGGAAAAACTTACTTTAATCTTTTTTTGTTTTTTTGTTAGAACTGAAAATGGAAATGAGATGTATGGCTATTGGAAAGAAAATACACGGCTAAGAAGTGGAATGAACGACTAAAGAAAATGTAGAGGCATCACTTATATTAAAGGAAAAGAAACTTGTGCCTTTTGCAATTTCCAAGCCCATTTGTCAAGCCCAAAACCAAACAAGTTCAAAACAACAAATAAAATAAACAAAGTCCAAAAGTAAAATAAAATAGAATATAACAATGAAAAATATAGACAATAAAATACTGAAAATAATTTCTTCTAAAACTGTAACGACCCGATATTTTGGACCATTCGCGTCCATTATAAGTGTATAGGTAGACACTCATGCCGGAGTTGAATTGCTCAAAATACCGCGTTGTTAATTTAAATTTGGCAAAACTGAACATATACAGTAAATAAAATAATCACAGATCACAGACACAGAGTAATAAGTGCAGCGGAAATAAAAGAGATAGTAGTTCATGAAGCTACTATATGAATATATAAAATACAACAGAGTTTACAACAGAAGAGTAATACGATACATCAGAGTTAAGCCAGATACAACGGAAGGGTAACACGATACATCAGATACAAATCAGAATACATCACTGGAATCATCGAATACTGAAGCAGAATAGATGGCTGGATCTTCAAGCAAAGCTCCAACTTCAAAAGGTGAGTCTCTAATACTGGTACACTCAGTCTGACCCGAGCGTAAAGCAAAACACAAGACACTCGAGTCAGGATTAACATTCTTATATTAATAAATCCAACTCAAGTGAAATATCAATTGAAATACAAGTAACTCAAAGGATGTTTGGAATAACCATCCTTTAAGGATCCGTCAAACTATCTACTAGGTAGTAATATACGCTAAGTAGATAATGTCTATCAGTAATATAAAGATATCAAAATAGCGTTAAGTCATGGCCCATTCCACCCTTAACACATTTTTATTCCCACAAGCATATACAAGACCGTAGTTTCCCCAAAACCGGAAGTCACCAGAGGGCAATCCATATACTCAAGGTACAAATCAAAATCGTAGTGGTCGCGCATAAATGGAATACAAGTATGACAAGGCACATGAGGCTATACCCAAGGTAGTGATACTACCGTTCGCCTGATCCGGGCTGGTGAGAACGCAACGCCGCAGCGCCCGCAACACCGTGAGACAACACTCCCAAAATCAAGGGTGCACCAATCGACAACAAGTATAAGTAGTTCGAAGAAGTGTGTCCACTTGAGGTATCAATCCTCCATTGGCCCGGCACAGCTCCTGTTTTAGTCATTTCCAATTTGACACAAGTGTCAAGGTTATCCATTATCGTTCTCTTTCTTCAGTCAACACGTACATCATTTCCAACCACTTCATTCTGGATCATCACTCCGCGCATAGTTATTAAAGTGGTTTTCGGTTTAGATAGAGAGTATACCCATAACCGAATTCCGGTCTCTTTAATAACTTTCGTAATTATTACACCGATTGGTCGTTTTATTTATTTCAAAACCAAATCAATTTCAATTTCAATCAGAGTTTATAAACCAACATTTCATTTGTCTTTCCAAATCAATTTCCATAATTTACGTTTCAAACTTCCAAATTTACAATTTCAAAATCTTATAATTCAATTTCAAATTTTATTTAAAACAATTCAAATATTGATTCGAGTTCGTACAAAAGTTTCATTTCGAAATCATTTAAATTAATTTAATTTAACATTCAAATCAATTTAAATTCATTTATCGATTTCATTCAATATTCGTTAAGTTACTTTATCATTCAAAACAATTTCCATTAAATTTCCAATTCATTAAATCCATTATTTAAATTCAACTTCATTATATCAAAACTTACAAATTTAATTAAATTAAATTCATCAAATCAAGTTCTTTACATTTCAAGTCTTATATTAATTTCAATAAATCACCTTTTATTTCTTGATAAAGAAATTCAATTTCACTTATTTACTTACTTAAATAATTTTCCAAAACTTAATTAATAAAGAAACTCAATTTCAATTATTTACGAAGTAAAATTCACTTATTCAAAAGTTTAATTTTTCTTATTAAAGAACTTCAATTCAATTTAATCATTAAATAATTTAATCTTATTTAATTATCAAATAATTCAAAACTTAATTATTAAATAATTTCAAAGATTAATAATTCCAAACTTAATTATAAATTCAAACTTGATTATCAAATCATTTCATAGTTTAACAATTTCAAACTTAATTCAATCATTTCTCAAATTAAACAATATACTTTCATCAATTACATCGTTAATATTTCGTTTTAGATTATTAACATTTTCCTTTCATCAAAAATCCAAATTTCAACTTCATTTCAAAACCATACTTTTTTTATTCAAATAAAATCTTCGTTTACTTTTAAATCAAATTATTGACCAATCGGGTTTTATTTAATTCTCTATCCTAGGTCAAAGTCCAATTTGGGTATTTATCATTTCAACCCGATTCCAATTCAATTCAAAATCAAAACATAACAAAGGGAACTTGCAGTGTGATAACTGGGATGGTGTCAAAGTAAATAAACAAGCAATAACAACGAACAATAACAATCCAATAATCAATTCAAATAATCCCGAAACAACCGTATTAATTCGCATTGTTATTTGTACGAATTAATATAATTATTTCTAGAATCTACACTATCATTTCATGTAGATTAAAGATTATTACATTACGGTTTCCACTTGTCATCTATTTACAATTTCATACATCATCAGTTTAAACAACATACAATTGATGGTTCAAGGTGTAGTTAACAATCCTACGTGTCAATAAATTTAACAGTTAAAGGGTCATATTATACAAATGTCAGTTAATCAAATTTAACATTTAATTATCCTATATCAAGTTCAATTTCATACTGTTTATCATTTTAACATTAACAATTTAACGTCCAATATAAACATCAACAATCAATCAATTAACAACCAAACTGGATTATCATTTCATATATATAACAGATAATGGTGTCAGATGTCACAGGTGAACTGATACAGGTAATAACAGTATAAATATCTAACAGCAGCATATTTCAATTGTCGTTTCAATTGAAATCAAATTTAATAAATAAAAGAACGTTAATCGTGAGTGAGTGCTCACCTTTCGAGGCTAGAGAGAACAGGAGATGACACAGATAAACACTGATACGGATACTGAAATTGAATCCAAGCAAAGCAAAATCGGCACAAAGGCAACGGTCAAAGTTGATCGGCACGAATTGATTATAACGGATCAGATCAGAACTGGAACGATGAAAATAAACGGTATAAGCGAACTTATATAACCGTATACAACTATATATTCATAAAGTCATACTCAAAATTTCAAACATATACTAAATTAAATATATATTTATGTATTTTAAAATCCATTGTTTTTTTTTTAAATCACGCATATGTATATAAACCATATGAAACTTAGGGTCAAAGTAACAACAATATACATAACTAGTATAACTTCATTTCAACGCAAATTGCAAATTGTTATAACATATATACCCAAACAACCTTTTTAATATATTTTTCCAAACATATATATAGTATATGCAGACTCCCAAAATTAAATAAATGCATAGCATACATATATCTAACTATAACAACAACAGATTATAAACTTGCACAAACACCAAATATAAACTGACACGACTTTATATAAACTACATGGGTATATGCTTTTAAATATCCGTCACTTAAACTTTTACCAAATGGAAATTCAAGTTATATCTATATATGATTTGCATATTATAAAACACAACACTATAACTTGTATATTTAAATTACTATAATATTTCAACCCAGACCTTATATTATTCGCATTTTTAAACAATAGGTTATACACAAAAGAAAATAAAGCAGCTAGTATTTAAATATATATTAACATGCTACTTATACGCGCATAGTAGTAAAACAGCAGTTAACAAAATGGAACTAAGATTATACGAGTAAACACTTTACCATATATTATTGCAATAGCAAAATCACTATTATATATTCGGCAGCAACTACGAAGTGTATAAACATTCTATAAAAGAAGTCGGGAAGGAGCGATAGATAATAGACGTGAGCCGTTTCACTTAGAGGACTGGTACGCTATTGGCTGAGGCTGGCTAAAGCAGAGGGGCTGGCGCATGAAGTTGCTGGGAAGGTGATGGAGGGACGGAGGGGAAATGAGGAGGGAAAGAGAAGGAGTGGTCACGGCTAAGAAGATCAGTGGTGTGGTGATGTACTTTGGCCGCGATGAGGGAAGAAGCATGCGGCGGAGGAGGCTCGGAGGAGGAGATGTTGCTGCTGTCAGTGTGGAAGTGGGTATGGGTTTCATTGGCTGGTGTTCGACGAGGACAGGGGCGGATCTGGTCACGGGATTTCAGGGGAGAACTTGGTCGTGGAGACATGGGAAACGGTGGGTAGGCGGTGTAGGGCTGAGGGCGGTCTCGTGTGCGTGGGGCTGCTTGGAGTCTGTGGTAGTGGAGGAGATGAGGCTCTACTGCGTGGTGGTCGTAGGCTATTGCCGATCTGGTGTTGGAAGTGGCTCATGGATCGGTAAAAAAAAAATAAAGTATAGAGGCGAAAACATTAAGGAGATAAAGCAGGTAATGAATTATATAATAGCTTACATATTATTATTTTTATATATATCTTGTGAAGCACGAAACAAATAGAATGGGGATGGCGGAGAAAGAAAATGGAGATGAGCCAGGAAGGAAATGTAAGAGCAGAAAGAAAAGGAAGTGGAAGGGGTATAAACTACACCAACCAACATATGCCTTCAACAGTGAAATAATAAAAGCACTTTGGGAATAGAAAAAGGCAAATGGCTGTTCAGTCATGCACGTTGGAAATTTAATGTTCACTAGAAGTCTAAACGCTAAAAGTTTGAAACCGATACGATTGACCGTTTTTCCGATTTCTGCGACGCGACACACTTCAAAACACAGAAATAATTATACCGTAAAGATCAGCACATCGAGACGATCAAAACGGTATACAGATATCAGTGGTACGATCATCCGATAAAAATTGATATCGGTACCAGAATACTGCTATTTTGCAGAAAATAAGAACGACGGAGCAATAGATGTCCGAATTTGGAAAAATGACGAACTGATATTTTGCTCAGAAGATGGTTTAGAATTTTTCTATGTAAAAATATTTAGGTTTCGAAAACGTTTTATTTTCAACGCTTTTTAACTGATTGAATTGAAGTAAATTTACGTGCGAAATAAACTTTCGTATTTTCGGACGAAAATTTACCAGTTGCTATGTTTAACTAGACGTATCCCAAATATTAAATTTTTATTTCAAAATTTTATCGTTTAAAATTTCACAAAATTTCAACTAATTACGTTATCAACAGTTGAAATTTTACGGGTCGTTACAAAAACGCAGAATTTATCAGATTTAAAAGAAATTAAAAAAAATAGAATTTAACAAAACGAAAAGCAGAACGAATAGCAAAAAAAAATACTGTTTCAAAGAAAAGAATAGAAAATAAAATTCAAATTTAAAAATTTCAAATAAAAGTCAAAGTCTGACCAAAATATAAATTTCCAGAAAATTAATATTTAAATATATTTGGAAAACAAAATATAAACAAAATCCAAAATACATTGGAAAATTCCAATATTTCAATTTAAAATGATTTAAAAATCAAAGTTTTCAAATAAATAAATTTTAAAATATTTGTTAAAATATGGGTTGTTACACTTCGATGAAGGTAATTCCTAAGGTGAGAAACCTGGAAAACATTATGGACTCCTGCTAACTCGTCAGGAAGTTTCACACGATATACTAATTTTTCTATTCTTTCCAGAATTCTAAATGGCCTAATAAATCTAGGCGCCAATTTTCCAGACTTACCAAACCTAATAACTTTTATAAGGGGGTGATTTTAACAAATACCATATCTCCTACCTTAAATTCAAGCTCTTTCCATCTTTTATCCGCATAAGATTTTTGATGGTTTGCGCTACGTTCATCCTTTTCCTAATCAACTCTACTTGTTCTGTGGTATCACCGATCAAGTCAAGTTAGAGCAATACTTTGTTTGTGGTTTCCCACCAACAACTAGGCAATTTGCCTGGCCGCCCAGAAAGTGCTTCAAAAAGGGTCACACCAATTATACTTTGACAGCAATTATTATACGCAAACTCAACAAAAGGTAGATGATGTTCCCAATGTCCTCCAAAATCCAAGACACAGGCTCTCAACACATCTTCCAAAACTCTACTCACTCTCACGGTTTGTCCATCAGTTAGTGGGTGATATGCCGTGCTAAGGTTCAAAGAAGTTCCCAAAGCTGTTTGTAGGCTCCTCCAAAACTCGCTAGTGAACAAGGGGTCCCTATCACTGACTATGCTTACTGGGACAAACTACCTCCTTAATATAAATCTAGATGAGAGAGGCGCTAGTCCTATTTCTCCTAATCGTAACAAAATGAGCACTCTTGGTGAGTCTATCTACAACAACCCAAATAGCTTCATTGCCCTTCAAACTTTTAGGCAATCCTTACACAAAATACATCGAAATATGCTCCCACTTCCCAGTTAGAATTTCCAAAGGTAATAATAATCCACCAGGTTTCCCTTGCTCAGATTTTATCTTTTGACACGTCAAATAACTAGCAACAAATTCAGCTACGCTCCTCTTCATTCCATTCCAAAAGAAAATTCTCTTCATGTCCTTGTACATCTTATCTCCTCCGAGATGAATGGTCATCCTTGAGTTGTGACACTCCATAAACACATCTCTCATCAAGTCATCAATCATTGGGACGCAAAGATGTCCATCTCTTATCAAATATCCCTTCTCATCAACCGAGTGCCTCCTAACATAGGGAATATGCTCTCCTTTTCTTAGTTTTTCCAAAATCTCTACTAACTCTTCATTTTTTACTTGCTCATGCCCTCTACGATCCATCAAGGCTGATATAATCTCCATAATTTATAAAATGGCTTTAATGGGTTTTGTTGATGGTTGGAGGTTAAAATTAGAGAGAAACTCCAACTGTTTCCATCCATATATAGCACCTAGGGTAGCGTGTCTCCTAAGGGAGTCAGCGACTACGTTTCCTTTTCCAAGGGTATATTGAATACCAAAGTCAATGGACGCTACATACTCCATCCAACTCTACTGCCTAAGATTCAAAATTTTTTGGAAAAATAGGTATTTGAGTGACTTATGATTAGTGAATAACTCAAAACTTCCCCCAAGAGATAATGCCTCCACAACTTTAAGGCAAAAACAATGGCTGCCAATTCTAAATCATGCACCAGATACAACTTCTCATGGTCTTTTAATTATCTACTAGCATATGCAACTTCCATCCCTTTTTGCATAAGAACTGATCCTAATCCTATGCCACATGCATCCATGAAAACCGTAAATGTGACGACCCGATTTTTCGACCCTTGAAAATCGACACTAATACGTCCACTGTATTACATGCAGAGCAATTGAATGTCGGAAACCCGATTGTTAGGGGGAAAGAAAGAAGATAAGAAGAAAACAGAAACAATAACACAGAATCTAACAATCATAGCAGAACAATATATAATAGATAAACATAAACTTTTATATAAAAGAAACTGTAACTATTAATATACATACAATCATCAGAGTACAACAATCAACCAGTCAATATGGACAGTTATTACAACTTGTCCTCACCAGTGCTGACTATACAGCCTGATACATATAGCGGAATATAATCAAGTATGTGACTTACGTCTGAAATCCTCCAGCTCATCTCCTGAGCTCCATAGCATCCTAACCTGAATCTGTAATTCTCGATCTAACCCGAGCATTATTATAAAATAATAATATAGGGATCAGTCTAGTAAACTAGCGTGAGAAAAACACACCCAATTTGACTTCTAAAGTTATAAAACCTTTTCAAAATAAAGATATCGTAAGACCACGCTGCACATAAACTTGACGGGTTTTTACCTTACGATAACCAAAAAAATTTATATCAAAATCCAGTGATATTATAATAATGTCTAAGGGTGAAAATAATAATAATCAAGTAGCTATGATACTCATGCTGTGTACACCACAACAATACTAGTATAAAATCAAAACTCGATAAGGCTCATTCGCTAACTGTGTAGGATTCCACCGAGGTGCCCTTAGTACTTCGAGAACGGTCCTCTTGCACAAGGATCAAAGTTATCCTTCCGAAGCATCATACCCGTCTAGCCGGGGTATTATAGGAAAAACATAACTTGTCTTGCTAAGACCGAGTGCATCGCTCCGGCATGCCAATAACAACTGAAGTTATCGGTATTGCTAGAAAAAGGAGCCGATTACACCCTATGGGTTTGCCAACCCTACTGGTTATGCCTCCTATCTCTGGTTTTAGTCATTCCGCTGATGAGGCTACGTCTGGCGTTCCAGCTAACGCAACGCTCCAAAAATAGATTACTGAATCCCATATGGATTCCCACACCACACTGGCCTTGGAATCGCATACAGATTCCCACATCTCAAATAGATCTTGGAATCACACACGGATTCCCATAACCAATGGCTCGGAACCACACATGGATTTCAACATCTCAATATAACATAAAACTCCTCCTTAGAACCGCATATGGTTTTGGAGTGGTAACGGTTCTGAGTCATCTCTTACGAGTACACTCTCCCGCTTTCCTAGCACTCCATAAACCAATCGTCGATTTCCGGAATGCTCAATACCAGTTCTTTAGGAAAAAATCTGACAATACATAAGAACCAGGATCACCCCCTAACCGTTTAGTTGGAAGGATCTACTTATCATTTGTCCTAGAAGAACAACGAGTTTATATGTACAGTATAGCACCACCGATGGTAACTGTACCACATAATTCTCGTGTTTCCCCTAGATATTTCTAGAGTTAAAAACCTTCGGTGTTAGTAGGAAATCGTTTCCCTACAACCAAAATTAATAAGGATTACATATTTAGGCCAAGATTTGATAGCCTGTTATTTAACTATCAAATAAACAAACATTCAACCAAAGAGTAAATTTCCCATTGAAATCACTAAGCCTCATTTAATTTAAATTTGATAAATTTGAATTCCTCATTTAAAACATGCATATACTTATTTCATCTGAATAAGTATATTCACAAATCCTTTCTTTCAAAAATACTTGAAAACTCAATAAAATAGATATGGAAGTACCATTCGGTATCGACCATGGATCGCAGCTCGATGGCTGCGTCTCTATCCCAGAAAAACCAAACTTAACTTAGGCAATCTCTGCCTCTCGATTTCCGCCATGCAATCAATCGTAGATCACAGTTTGCACAATGGTTACATCGCTATCCCAGCAAAAACATCCCAAACTGTAGGCAATCTCTGCCCTCGAATTACGCTATGAAAATATACCATTACTTCCAAAAATTTCTTTATTTCATATATATTTCCAAATCTATTTATAAAACTTCTTTATAAATTTCAAAGTTTAATTTAGAGAAATATTCCTTTACAAATTTTAAACCATTTGTATTCTCCCTTTACAAATTTCAAAAATTATCGAGTATACTTATTTATAATCCAACTAACAATTTATAACTCCTTTATTGAATTCAGATTCATTTTCAAAATTTCCGTACCTAATCAATTTGGAAATTTCCTTTTCTCTAATTTTCTTAAGTTCCCAAATTCCATTATAAGATTTTTCTTATAAAATCACATCTATTCAATACAATCCTATTTACAAATCTCGAGAGTATTTATAAGTAACTTCAATAAATTTCCAAAACTCTACCTTTTTAAAATAAGTATTCTAAAGTAAAAAAATAAATTTTCAAACACATTTAAGTAATTATTAAAATATCACCACCCCATGTTAAATAACAATGATAACAAATTTTCAGTTCATTCATAAATAGTAATAATAGATTTTAAAAGCTTATTATGAAAATTATAATTTATTTCAATCTGTATTAAATATTTCAATCAATATTAAATATTTAAGTAACTAACTTCCTGAAATATTTTAGTCCAATTAATAGTTTAATAAATGAAAATCCTTTTCTAAAACAACTTCACTTCTTGATAAAAATATATTTTTAAAATTCAATATAACCATTTTTATACGTATAAATCTCCCTTGATTTATCACAACCTGATTTACATTTCCAAATTCACAACAATTTCCAAATTCAAAAATAGAATCCACTATTTCTTTCTAAGCCGGTTTCCTTATCTCATTTTAAATTCACACTTTGAATTTATATTTCCCATTTATCAAATGATAATCATTCCACTTATTTATAAAAATCGTTTATAAATTTTCATAAACTCATTCCCAGTTTATACAAGTTTATACTACAAAAACCTATTTATAAATCGATTTCTAATTAAAATTACATTTATAAATCTATTTCTTAAATAATCCAAACTATATTCCAAAACCATTCAAATCTCGATTTCGACTTCCATTTCGTATTACAGAAATCCCAATTAAAAATCCACTATCTGAAAATACTCAAATTAGATTCTCAATTTGAAACCATTTTATGGAATAGCTAAACAAATATCAAAAATCAAATCGTTTATTTTTCCAAAATCAATTTCCTTTTAAATAATCCCAAAAGTCAATATAATTATTTTCATTTCCAAAATCGCCTTTGAATTTCCTTTTTAAATTCAAAAATATTATTTATGGTATTTATAATACGAAAATCAAGGCCAGTGCTACTATAACATCCAATAAATTCAAATCACATCATAATCTATCACAGACTATTCAAACACATCATATATTACTATATATGAAATTAAAAATCAAAATTTTTTTGGCAATCCAGTTGGATCCCTCCGACCTGTTTCCCTGCAACCACAGATGTTATACAATATAAAATACCAATCCCGCTTCAAGGTAGAATATCACAGTAATATAGGGTCATCCGCTATTATGCAGGGCGCATAGTGTCTCATCCACTCATATCGGCGGGAATATACTAATATATATATATATATATACACATATATATATATATATATTACTATATATAATAAATATTCAACTGATAATAATATATCAATTCAAACAATCATCCAACAATTAAATTTTAATTGCTATAAATTAAACCAGTCAACCAAATTGAGTGAGATTTGCTCACAATAATTTCCTATTATCCGCGAGACGTTCCGGTTTGGAACTAAAACCAGACGGCGTCCGATTTTGGCCCAAATTTCCACAGTCTCCATGTAACGATCCCAGATTTTAACTAAGTTTAAATTGATAATTAATTTAATTTTTGAATAAAAATTGTGAAATTAATTGGTAAATTGATTTGAGTTTCTCCAAATTCAAATAAAAATATGTGTTGAATCATTTGAATTTAAATCTTGTATATATATGTGAATATATATATATATATATGTATGTATGTATGTATCGGTGTATATATGAGTGGATTTGAATTTATATATATATACATTGGATTTGAATTTAAATTTTAAGTTAAAATAGGAATAAATATATGAAGTAAAATAAAATACAAACAAAATATACTTACAAAATAATAAATATATATATATATATATATATATATCTCAACACTAGAAACTATGAAATTTACATAAGTATAATAAATATATAAGTTAGAAATTAATATATATAAGATAAATTATAAAATATAAAGTAAACATTAGCTAAATTTAAACAGCATATTAAATATAGAAATTCATTTATATTACAAATTAATAAGTATAAAAAAAAGAAAAGTAATATACATTCAAATATGAAAAAAAAATAAGTTTGTACACTTGTAAAAGAAAACAAAAAATATATATGAAGGCTTATAAGGAAAAAAATATAAATCTCTTTAGCTTGCAAAAGAAGATACTAGAGTAAATATCTATGTACAAGCAAATGAAGATAAGTATGTACACATGAAAATAAAACAAGCCACCACAAAATCACGTCAGCCACCATTTGGAGAAATCTCTAATGTGTTGTACAAAAAAATATCACCTTGTATTGTACAAAAGCATACATCACCCTGTACAACAATCTTCTTTATATCAACCTTCTCATTTCATTTTCGTCCGTCAAAGCTGAGAAAAATCTGGAGTAAATATCATTTCAAAACTTAAACAAAATACAACTTAAAACAAACAATACAAATTCAACTCAAATCAGAAATCAAAGAAGAAGATTTCAACTTGCAAATTTTCATAAGCCTGGTTCAAAAGAAAATCTGTTCATTTCTGGAAAATCAGGTGAGTAACATCATATTTAAAATTTTTACATATATGAATCTGTTGCATGTTAACACCTGGAAATAAGTATGATTGTGTGAATATATATATAAGTGCATTATTCTGTGTATATATATGAATGTATAGGTGTGCATCTGTGTTCTATGTTCTTAGTTTTCAAAACTAAGATTTTAAACAAAATCCATTATCTCAAGATCTGATCTTTGTTAGGATTTAAGTTTCAAACAAAAATTGTTTGTTTTATTATATATTAAAGTTTAAAATTTTAATTAAGTTAAAACAAATTCGAATTGCTCTGGAAAACCAGAATGAATAGAAAAGTTTGGGTTTTGTTTAAAATCCAAACATCCTAATTTCTTATTTCAGGCATATGGTCTGAAACATTATCCAAAATCATGATTTTTAGGAGAGAAATCATAATTTTTAATTAAGTTTTGAGTATACATTTCTGGGTTGAACAGAAATTGGGATTTAGGTGGTTACTGATGATCCAAGTGATCGGAGAGGATGGGGTTTTCACTGGAGGTAGTGGAGTGATGTGTGAGCTTGGCAAAATTGTTAGGAAGATGTTCAAATCATTGTGGGGGTGGCGGTGGTCATATTTATTTCTTAACCCTAGTTTTGATAGGGTCGGGTATTTCGATCGTCACGGTGCCTCTGGTGGATCGAGTTCCACCAGACTTTGGGAGATGGAAGCGGGAGTGATGGCGAGGTCGTGGCCGGAGGCTCTGGTGTTCTGATGGTCGGAGAGGCGAGGTCGAGTTGATTTCAGGTGTTGCTCCTTTGGTTCTAGGCTTAGTTAGCATGCTCGAATTCGATTTCGAGCTAATGGTCGCGATCTCACGATCGTGATGCGTTGCATGGATGTTGGCTGATGTGTTGAGGCCATCGATGATGACCGGAGGGGGTCGGAGCCACCGTGCATGTGCACGGTGCATTTCTTTTTCTGGTGAAATTTGGGTTGTAGCAGCAGAGGGGTACTCGAATTTTCTCGAGTCGATTTCGTGTGTTGCCCGAAGTTTTTCTGAGTTTGACTCGAAGCAGGTTTTCGCGTGTTGTCTCGAGTATTTACTCGAGCAAATCTATGTTGGTCTCGAAGCAGTTTTTGTTGTGGCTCGGGTAAATGTTTGCCCAGATTTTTGAAACAGAACCTGTTCTGTTTTGAAATTTTAAAGTTTAATTTAAATTTTGAAGTAAGTTTTGAACTGAGTTATAAATTAAAGTTTAATATATACATTTAAGTTCAGTTTGAAACTTAGTTTGGAAACAAAGTTTTTTTTAAAATTTAAATTTGTTAAATAACTTAAAAGTGTTAAATATTTAAGTGTAATTCTTTTAATAAAAAAAAGGGGGGGATTTGAATTTTAAATGGAATTTGAGATGTAAAGTGGGAGTTTTAATAAGTTAAATCAGAATGTGAAACTTGGGTTAAATCTAAATCTGAAAATCAAGATTTTGAAAAGAAATGAAGTTTATAAATTTAAAATGTTTAAACCAGTTTAAACATTAAAGTATACTTTTAAATATGTGAATTTAAAAGGAATTTGATTTAACTCTTTTAAATTTCTTTTATAACAAAATATTACTTTAACATACGAATCTGAAGGTTTTCAAAATTAGTTTTAACTTTATTAAAAATCAATTGGCATTCATTTTAAATCTTGAAATTTAAAAATGAATTTAAAGGTGAATTGAATATAAATGTTTCAACCTATTTATAAGTGATAACAAAATCATTAATAAGAACAAGATTTGTTTAAGTTAATGAAGATACAATGATAATTTGTAATCATTAATTATTAAGTTAATTAAAATGGATAATTTATTTATTTAATTAATTAATGATTTGGATTAATTAAATAAGTAATTAGAGGTTTAAATTAATTAATTAAGGTTTAAAGATTTATTAAGTAAGGAATAATTAATTTGTAAATCAAGGATTATTAATTAAATATTAATTAATAATTAAAGTTGATTAATCAAGTGATTAAGCAATAATTGATTTAAGGATAATGTGATAAATTAATTAAGATAATTAATTTGAGAATAATTAATTTATTAAAGGTCAATTAATTAATGAAAGTGATTAAGAAATAATTATTAATTAAGGAGTAATCAATTAGTTATTGTAATTAATTAAGAATAATTAATTAAGGATTAATTGTCAATTAAGGGTTAACTAATGATTAATCAAAGGATAATTTATTAAATGTTTTATAATTAATTGATTATTAATTTACCATGACTAGCAAATATATTCATAGAACTTTATCTGATTTAAATTAATCAGATAATTAAATTGTTCCTACTTGTGAAGGTTTGGATTTTATTAAATGGGTGAATTATTTGATATTCCCGATATTTGATGCTTTGTGATATGCACTGTGATATAATTAATTATCTGTGATGTAATTCATTCATATGTAATGTAGTTAATTATCTGTGATGTAATTCATTCATATGTAATGTAGTTAATTATCTGTGATTTAAGTTATTATTCTATGATCTGTTAATGGAAGATAAGCATTATAGTTTATACCGCTTATCAAATATATTGTTGTATTTGAATCTGTGATGATTGAATAATGTTGCACTACTCTGTAAAACCCCTGGACTACACCATACACACACAAATATGGATTGCACGTGGAAGTTGGTTAAGTCACATATCTTTGAAATAGTTTTAAGATTGAATTTTTGAATCCAAATGGTTTTGAAAATGGATTGAATTTAAAGTGGAAAGCTTCTGAAAGGTGATTTCAAAGATTAAAGTTATTTTTGAATAACTTGATTTAGTTTTGAAATTTGATTTAAATTTGCATTCAAAATTTGAATTGAACTCTATGTTGAGAAATTATGATGTAAAAAGGGCATACAAGTTTATATGGGTTTTAAACCATTTGTTAAAGTATTGTTAGGGAATTTAAATTAACTCAAAGATTTTAACTTGTATAAATGAGATTGGATTTTTCCGAAATAAAACTGTTTGTTTTCAAATGATCGAAGCTTTCATATAAGAAATGAAATTCCAATTTAAATTAAAGGAATTTCAAGTTTGAATTGAAAATGGTTTTCCAAGTTACGAATAAATCTTTGGAAATGTGTTTTGAAAGCTATGAGTTAAATCTTTGATTTAAAGATCTAATGAGTTAATCAAATTGAAATGGAAATCGATTTCAAAATCTATGAATTGGTCTTTGTGAAACTGGGTGAACTTTGTGAGATGAATCTTTTTGTGTAAAAGATTAAAATGGTAGTATGTTTAAACCATTTGAAAGAGAAGTTTTGGGTAATAAGTTGTGACTTAATTGAAATCCCAATATCCATATGTTTTAAAATATTGCGCTCACTATTCGGTTTAGCCGGGAGAGGACTTTGTGTCATATAACCCATCCCGAATAGTGATACGACGTAAATGGATAGCATTTGAAGACACGTGTTGAAGACTGTAACAACCCTGAGATTGCAATTACCGAATAATAAATTAAAATTATGATTTTAAGTTGAAAAGGGAGCTAAACATAAATTTAGGAATTTAAATTTGCAATTGGTTTGCAAATTAAAGTATTTTGGGTTTAAAATGGGGAAATAAATATTTTTGGAATTTAATATTTAAAAGGGGAATTTTTTAAATGTGATAATGGGTTTAATTGGCTAATAAGACAATTATATGGTTTTGATTAAAACTAGGTTGCTACTTAGGATTTTTGTTCACATAATAACATCAAATATAGTTGGACTTAGAAAATTTTAAATTTACATATGCACTTAAGTAATTGAACTAAGCCTTATTGGGTTGTAAAACCCTCATATCAAACCCATTAGCCTACCCACTTCTATATAATATCTTAAACCATTTCCTAAACCCTAACCCTCCTCTTCATAATTCCTAAACCTAGATCCAAACATAACTAATGGCCTCCCTTTTGGTAGAAGACTCATCTCCTTCTCTACATGGCTAAACTTGTTTAATCCTAGCAAGGTAATGCAATCCTAGGCCTAATCACCTTCTAATCTTTATTTTAATCTTTGAAATCTCTTTGTAATCCTTGGTTTTGTTCTCTTTTTAATTTTGAAGCTCTTTAATCCACATCCTCTTTGCTTTGGAAAGTTGCATTTGAAGTGTTTGCTTATTTGCTTGATTGGTAGAGGTAATTACTATTTATTAGTAATTATTGCTAGTTATAATATTGGTGAAAAATTGATGCCAAAAACTGAAAAAAAAACACTCCAAAATCATCAAAATTAGTTGGCTGGAATGTTTCAGCCTGAAAACAGGCTAAAACAGTGATCTGGGTGCACCAGGGCAGGCCTGGGCTGCACCCAGGCTACTACAAACCCCCCAGCCCAGCCCAGGCGGGCTGGGGCAGAACCCCCAAGCCCGCTTGGGCTGGGGCAGAACCCCCCAGCCCAGGCGGGCTGGGGCCAGGAGAACCCCAGCCCAGGCGGGCTGGGGCTCCCTTTCCACCTAGCCCAAACGGGCTGGGCTCCCCCTTACATCCCCAGCCCAGGCGGGCTGGGGGCTCCCCTTACCTCCCGGGGCTTCCCACCACATCCCAGCCCAAGCGGGCTGGGCCTGCCTCCCCCTCCCCAGCCCAGGCGGGCTGGGGGCCTTCTCCCACCTCCCCAGCCCAGGCGGGCTGGGGGCTTACTCCCATTTTCTCAGCCCAGACGGGCTGGGCTTGTTTGTTTCCAGGTTTTTACCTCCACTTTGCGATGTCGCCACGATCGTATCCGAAGTCGGAATTCGACGTTTTTGGTCTCGTTGGAAAGGTGGAGTTTCGAACTCCATCTCTGGAAAGTTTGGGAAACATTGGAGTTTGTTTGGTACTTCGAATTTCGTGTCGAAGTTGAACTCTGGTCGCTGTTGGTAAACAGTATGAATCTTTTTCCGGGTCCAACTTTGAGATGTCGTTGCCACTTCGTCTCAACTCGGAATTCAGAAATTCTTTTTGCATCTTAAAGTAGGGATGTTGGACTACATGCCTGCAAATTTTCATTACATTTGGACACCGTTTGCTGGTCCAAATAAATTGCCGAACTTGGCTTCGCAGCTGTTTTTGAATGTTTACAAACACTTAGAATATTTTTCAGTGACTTTCTGGTTTTATTGATTTCTTTGAGATTTGTCTCTGGATTTCGTACACGGGTTTTATGAATCATTTTCAAAAGATTTACTCCTAAATGGCTTTAGAAATTATTATATAATATTATTTTTAATTATTAAATTAATTACTCCATAATAGGAGAGTTTTCAAAAGCCGTTTTAAAGTGATTTCAAAATCAATTATAAATCCGTTTCGCACCATTACTTTCTATAATAAAAATCTCACACTCACTTTTTAGCACGTCGAGCGAAGTGGAAAGGTGCTTAAACGGTTAGGAAATCTCCGGCCTATGGAACCGTGTGTATTTCCTTTCCGGTTAATCCCCGACCTATTCGATTGATCGTTTGACCTTTGGGTCTAGTTTACCAATGATACAAGGTGGACTTTTTATTGTTTGGAGTGTGATCTTGCTATTGGTTAGTAAACCGTTTAGTGCGAACGTGGGGTATGGGACTCATTGTTAACACTTTACGGGTTCCTCTCCAAGAAGTTAGTGACACATTATCCTTTGGGCGGCCAGTACTGGACCTCTGGGTCACCACGCCTCTGGGCAACCGTCTCTGGACACCTGCTCTATGGAGCAGTTTATTTTTCGGCGTGCGCCTCTGGGCCTTTATCCTTCTGGGAAGGATCTCTCCGTCTCGCGCGTTCCGCATCTGTGCGAGTGATCGATCACAACTCTACAGTACTTGGCAACAACGACTCTGGTCGGTGCACGTGCAATATTGGTATTATTTGATGATTTTTATATCCATTCGAGTACCGCCATTTAGTGTTGGTTCTATGGAACCATACGATGTAAGTGCGATTGCCTTGTGGATGCACAGTGTCTCTGGAAACTGCTTTTCAGTGTTGGATTTCATTGACTTTTTAGTATATCCCCATTGCTCTTTGGAGCATCGATCTTTGTTTGGGCATTGATTACAGACTCTGGTCACTCTTGGGATTATTGCCTATGGGCATCTTTTTATAGCTTTGGCTACGCCGATGATATGAGGCGATTTTATTTATTCTACACTTTGGTGTTGATTTCTCTTTGGAGATTTTTACTGTTGATTGATGATTAGGGATCGTCATTATATTCATGTGGTTCATAATATACTTCTCTTTGGATAAGTACTGTTTTATTTATGTACCGCATTATTATATATCTCAGTTATTACTGATTTTTTAGCTAGCCTGACCCGAGTGTTTTCTCTCGGGTCAGACCGAGTTGTTTCAGGTTAGGTCTCTGGATGTTAACGCTAAATAGTGAACGCTAACACCCGGTGTGTGTAATAGAATTGTGAAAGCACCACCCGCTGGTACGGGAACAGAATATAAGCTGAAAATAGCAGAAAAGCAGTAAATGAACAACAGATTTATAGTGGTTCGGCCCGTAATTAAGCCTACGTCCACTTTATAGTCTTTTATTGCTGATTCGGTTACAATTCGATACAAATCACTTGTCAAATACAATACAACTTGATCACACAACAATCTCGACTACTAGCTCAAACTTCGGTGATGAATCTTGCTAAATCCGTGTCGGATGAATGAAGTCCTTCACGAAGCTTGTTGTAGTGCCTTGAGTGTTGGAAGATCTTTACTTGTTGAATGAGTTGTGAGTGCAGCAGAGTATGGACGCTTGAAGAAATGATTTGCCAAAAGTCCCTCTCATGTTGGAAGTGATGGGGTATTTATAGGGGCAGCTCTGAATTCTGGGCAGAGAAATTGCTAAGTCTTAGGTCGCGTACGACCTTAGTTAAGTCGTAGGTCGCGAGCGACCTAAGCTAGGTCGCAGTCCCCTTGCGACTTAAGAAATTAGCTGGTGAAGTTGCACTTGGCTTCATTTGAACAAGTGGTCGGTCGCAGACGAGTTAAGGAATAGCTGTAGGAGCTTTAGGTCGTTGAAGTTTTAGCTCGCTTGACTCTTAGGTCGTAAGTCGTAGCTTGTTAAGTCGGCAACTCTCCTAAGTCGTAGTCTTTAGGTCGCAACATTGCTAGATCGCAATGTCCCCTGTAGCTTTAGGTCGCAACACTGCTGGGTCGCAATGTTCCCTGTAGCTTTAGGTCGCAACACTGCTAGGTCGCAAGCGACTTATAGGTAAGCGGCATAGGGAATCAGGTTGGTTCATACAGACTGGGCAACGGAGTTAGGTCGTGAGCGACCTAAAGTAGGTCGTAAGCTTCCTTCAACAGTTAGGTCGCGACATTCTTTCAACAGTTAGGTCGCGACATTCTTTAGGTCGCTATGTTCTTAGGTCGCAGACTCCGGTTAGGTCGCAGAATCTCTTCAGCAGTTAGGTCGCAAGCTTCCTTCAATAGTTAGGTCGCGACATTCTTTAGGTCGCTATGTTCTTAGGTCGTAGACTCCAGTTAGGTCGCAGAATCTCTTCAGCAGTTAGGTCGCAAGCTTCATTAACTCGTTCAATATTTTAGGTCGCTTCTCAATAGGAGTTAACATTTGCCCCTCGAAGCACGGGCCGAAGTCATAGGTCGTGTGCTTCGACTTAACTTCGCTAGGTCGCGAGCGACCTAAAACACACTAACTTGCTTGTCTATTCATCTTCCTTTCTTGGTTTCATATAAATTGGTTAGGTCGCTTCTTCCTCCCTACTCTACTGCTTCGATCCCCTGCTGCCATTGACGAATCTCCAAACTCTCAAAGGCGAATTCGATCCATTTTCCCGTCGATTCATCTATACCAGCATTCTTCGTAAGTGAACTTGATCTCCGTTCCTCCATAATCGCCGTTCAATTGTGAAACCATGTTTTCCAACCCAAATTCAATTTTATGCGCCGTGCTTTATCTTGAATGGTTACCACGGTCGATTTTCGATTGTCGCTTGATTCGTTATTGTGGTTCACGAAAGAACGGTGATATATTTATATTTATAATAGATCGGAGGGATTTGAAATCAACTATCTGGGTGATTTGGGGAGATGAATGAAATTCACGAAGAAGGTGGTAGATTTCTTTGTAATAGTGGTATTGGGTTATCGGGTCCAGTGAGCGGTTGCGTGGGAAGGAAGTCAGTGATTCATCAGGACTGAGCGACCTAAGGATTAGGTCGTGTTAGAATTATCTGCGACCTAACTAATACTGGACAATCTTCTGCGAGTTAACTCCGACATATAAGTCGCGGCCGAGCTAACACTTAACATTCCTTGCGATCTTGCGACCTAGGTGAAACAGGACATCTCCGACTTATGCTATGTCATTAACGACCTAGGACTTAGAGTTGGACTTGACGGAACATTGAACAGCACGACTTAACAAATGACCGATCTAACCTCTGAAGCTTTAAGTCGCAACCGAGTTAGGACTTGATGAGTTTGAAATGCCTTACTCTTTACTTTGCACAGCGCGACCTAAGAAGGTTCTGACCTATGTCAGGTCGCTGGACGACCTAAGACTTGTGAAATTCTGAAACAATTTAGACTGAACTACTTGGACTTGAATGTTGTTGTATTTCTTTGCAGATTATCTCTAACGCTAATAACCTATTAAACACAATATTTGCAGAAATATGGGACGAATATACTACCATTGACTGCCCACATCGAATGACAGATTAGTCGATAAAAAATAATCAACTTAAATGAACTGAATGATTGAAATGCTGTGGAACAACATTCTCAAGTGAAGTATCAAAGCAAAACAACAATAATCAACCAAAGCTGATTTGTTTGCCATAACACTGTACTTGTATTTACAATAACAAACATTGAAACTCAATAATTGACAAGCATTAACTAATTTGTTTATAGTTGTTTGTTATTTTTTCTAGTTTCGCACAACACTTCACACTTTTTAGGAAACGTGCACCTTGATATTTGAACATCCAGTTGATTGTGTAGAATGGCGTCTCAACAAGAAGATACAGAACCTGCCAGGGAGACCTTTCCAATTGCTAATCTGCTGATCGGTCCTTCGGAAAGAAGTCCGACTACACTAAGCCATAAGGTCTTCCAACAATTGTGCATCCAGTTCGGTATTGCCGAAGCAGATGCTTTACTTCCTGGATCAAGCGACACTACTGACAGGCCGCCTCTTGGCTTTGTTGCTGTGAATCGTCAGATGTGCTTGAGCAGAGCTATTCCGCCCTTTAATGATTTCCTGCATCAATTTC
This sequence comes from Allium fistulosum, assembly GCA_030737815.1. NCBI lineage: Eukaryota > Viridiplantae > Streptophyta > Magnoliopsida > Asparagales > Amaryllidaceae > Allium > Allium fistulosum. The sequence continues at coordinate 816,394,377 of CM060904.1, forward strand.
TTCTTCGATTAACCATCTCCCCTTTTCAGCTGCACCCCAATGGTTACGCCGTTCTGATGGGGTTATGTGTTCTATTTAGGAGGACGCTTGATCGTCTCCCAAGCTTCGACGAGGTTTGCTATCTGTTAACCTTCTCTAAGAATAGAGATCATCCTTCGATCGTACTTGTAAGGGGTGCCAGAAATCGGAAATTGATTTTAGATTTGCCTGAAAGTGCCCACGGTTTTCTAAACCAATTCTTCTTTGTTCGATGTCCTCTGGGATTCTACGCAGTTTGGAGAATCGGGAGTGAGATTACCTTTCTCTGTTCATCTCATAAATTTTTCGAAACCTGAGTTATCAAATGCTTATCTTCATTCTTTTCCTTTTTCAGCACTTCCCCCTCCGCTCAGAAATCCCAGCCTCAAATCGGTCTTCGAAGCTCTAAATGCTGTGGCGGCAGAAGAAAGAAGCGCCAAATTTTTGCTGAAAGACGAATTTTTACATCAGTATGGGCTTTTACACTCTTCTCGTTCCACCCAGCCTCCTGAGATTCCTGATTCTCCAACCACAACGTCGGATGCCTCAGCTTCTGTGAAAGAGCTTTCATTAAAAGAAACCACTGCTGAGACGTCACTAGTGAAGTGCACTACTTTTACTGATGTCGCGGGGTTATCTAGCAAACTAGCACTTCCCCCGGTTGTTGAAGAAGAAGAAGAAGGAAAAGAATCTCCCCGCCATTCCGGAGAAGCGGCCAATGTAGAGGCTGAAGGAAAACACTCCGATGTGCATAATGGTGACGACATTTTTGGGGGGTTAAGTGACTTGATGGTAACTTCTCAAGAGCTTTTCAAGGATAATCTTGCAAAGGCGAACTCTCCTGTCGTTGAAGCGACTTCCTCTTTGAAACAAACTTTGATGCCTTCCACACCTGTCGTCTCCGTTCCCGCACTAAAGCGTGATTTGTAGTTTGACGCACGTAGTTCGCACGCCGCACACACTTAGGATTTTTCTGCACTTATAAGCATTTACTCTTTCTGTCTGGAAATTTCTAAACTTTACTTCTTTTCCGTTTTCAGATTCTCCGATGGGGCGCTCCGGCTCATATTATGACTCATTTCAGCGCCATGGAGGTCGTGGATCTTAGGACTTTAGGAAATATCTTGGTGACCAGAGAGAGACAGATGAGGAACGGGCCCAAAGGAAGGCTCAAGAAAAATGGGATTATGAGCAGCGGCAGAGAAGAAGAGATGCTGATCGATATGATTCTTCTTACAGAAATTACGATTCTCATAAGCAAAAGTCTTATGATGACAAAGGGAAGACTCATATTACTGATGAATCGAGCAAACGGTCCAAGCCAAGTGACGCGTCTGCTATTTCTGAGAAGACTAACGCTCCCATTTCTTCTGATATTCCGGCCGGTTCTCCTCCTCTAAAGGAATCTGATATTCAAACCATCATTAACAGGCCACAATACCAAGTTAAAGACGGCCCTCCAACGCTTCAGAGCCGATTTCCGAATTGGTGTCTAAGAGGAGTCCGTTTTGACTTAGATTTGGTTCCCATTGATAAGCAGGCAATGCTGAGAAATGTCGATGTTGTCAAGCTTGATATTGAAAGAATGTCTGGATGGCAGAAGCTGGTTGATGAACTTCAAAGGGTCAACCATTTGAACCTTGAGGCGATGATGACCATGGAGAACGATAAATCAGAATGGGACAAATGGCGTAAGCAGCACGATGCGGAGATGACGAGCATTGCAGACGACAATGCAAAGCTTGCATCTGAAGTCAAGCGACTTAAGGAAGATCTCGCCTCATCTTCTGCATCGCACACTCAAAAAGAAGAAGTCTTTCAGAAGCAAGTGCGGGATGCACATGCTGCACAAAGAGATGTTGAAATGAAGCTTACCGCCGAACAGCACATTACTGAGAAATATCGCATAGAAAATACCGAACTGCGGGAAAAGGTCACCTCCCAGAACGTAGAGATTGAGTTACTAAATTCTCGACTCGCTAAAGCTAAGACAGAGCGTGATGCGGCTATTGCTGGTCGGGTTGCTGCCGTTGCCGAAAAGGAAGCGGCTGAGCAATCACATGAGGCGACGAAAGCAGACATCAGCTCTACCTTATTCGACTTTTATTTACACAGTGTTCTGGGTCGTGGGAGCTTTGCTTTTCTGGGTCCTGATTAAGAAATTACATTAGCTGAAGTGTGGGAAGTCGCAATTGACATGCTTGGCGGGGCCGGCTATGATGAGTCGGAACTTGAGGAGCGCTATCTTGATTACGAGGCTCGTGCCGCTCTTGTTAAAGGGAAGGAGCAGCTTGCTAAAGTACGGGCTGAATCAACGGGAGAAGAGTTTTCAAAGGAGAAAGCTCCTTTAACTGCCCCTGTTCACACTTCCACTTCGGCCGATGTAAACATTATGGATTCCAGCTCTTATCCTTCACATCCAGTTGTGACCACTCCTACAGAAGAAGATTCAATGAAGGACTTTCAGGCTCGGGAATTTGAGATTGATCTCGCCAAACCGACTTCTCCAGGTAACTTATTACTTAAGCTTTGACGATCCACTGTCTTCTTTTTTCTCGGAGAATACTGATTTTGATTTCTTTTATTATGCAGCGGACGTGCCGGAAACTGCACCAATTTCTCCTTCTTCAGCTGCCATTCCTCCTCCTTCTCAAGTTACTCCTCTTCCAGCTTCTCAACCAGGTTCATAGGAAGAACAGATAGCAGCCCTTCAAGGCTTGGACAAACCACCTGCTTCCAAGGAGCAGAAAGCAGAAGATCTTGAAGATAGTGAGAAGACCCCGGAGCAGTCTTTTGACTACGACACAAAGCTTTCTACATTTCTTACTCCGGGGAGTGAGTCTTCTTCCAAGAAGAAGGGGAAACGTGTGGTTTCGAAGAAAGGAAAGAAAAGTTCTTCTGCTGGTGGAGATGAAGCAGAAGTCGATCCGGCTGAGTCTCTTTCTCCTTCTTCTCCAATACGTCCTCCGAAACTAATTACCAGGCCGGGTAAAGGCTCCAAGGGTGGGAAGAAGGAGAAATGAGTTTGATTTTGACTTTTCTGCTTTTTGCATGTATTGACCGGAGATTGTGCGGATACCGGTCTCCGCTCCTTTTTGTAATCTGCACAATGTAAAAAGTTTCCATAGTATTGAATAAAATAGCTATTTTACTTGTACAAATTCTTGTGTATGTGAGAATGCATCTGTTTCTCTTTTTTGGTGTAGAATAAACGATTCCTTTTACTTGTACAAACTTTTTGTCTGTGTTTGGGAATACATTTATTCCACATCTATTTTTTGTGATATTGCAATGAACTTGTGGCATGTTGCTTTTATTAATACAATTAAATTATATAGTGTTGCCCCCCATACCGCAAGTGCATTGCAACATTTCTAGCTTCTTCAAGACTGATATTCTTACTTCAGAGAATAACTACTTCACTTTTAAGGGAAGAATCATTCTGCTTTTAATAGAGTATATCTCGTCTTCAGAGAAGTTTTTACTTTCTCTTTCTTCCTGAAGAACACTTCAACTTTTGGGAATGATCACTTTTATTTGTTTAAAAGTGAATTTCCCTGCACAGTGAAATGAGCTTCTGAAGAAGGTTTTGATTTTGTGCCCCAGTAAAGGGTTTATTTTTGGTACTTCAAGCAAGGTGAAGTATGCCTCTGAAGAGGTCTTTTGGTCTCTGAAGAGAAGCAATTTTAGTCTCCGAAGAGAAGCAATTTTGGTCTCCGAAGAGAAACAATTTTGGTCTCCGAAGAGAAGCAATTTTGGTCTCCGAAGAGAAGCAATTTTGGTCTCCGAAGAGAAGCAATTTTGATCTCCGAAGAGAAGCAATTTTGGTCTCCGAAGAGAAGCAATTTTGGCATTTCAGCTCTGGTGAAGTGGGTCTCCGAAGAGAAGCATTTTGCACTTCTACACGGGTGAAATGTGCCTCCGAGAAGGGCTTTTTAGCATTTCATCACTGGTGAAGTGGGCCTCCGAAGAGGAGCATTTTGCACTTCTACACGGGTGAAATGTGCCTCCGAAGAGGGCTTTTGCCTCCGAAGAGGTCTTGAAATTGCATGGAAGTTACTTTCTCATGGTTGAGTGGATCCACGGGGCGGACGCAAGTTGCTTGATTGGATGTTCGTTTGCACAAACGATCGCAATCAATTAACAAGGGCCCTGTTCCTTCAGCTTGGGAAGATGCCCCTCCGGTGGTTCCACCAATCTTGTTATTGAGAGAAGCACTTTCAATTATTGGCGTGCCTCGTTAGAGGGCTTTGTTGACCTTTGGGAAGGAGCATCGGTTGGTTGGTGTACCAGGAAGGTTGCTTCTCAGGGGCGAGTAGATCCACGGGACGGACGTAAGCTGCCTGATCGGATGCATCACGATCAGTTAGCAAGGGCCCTGTTCCTTCTGCTTGGGAAGGTGTCCCTTCGGTGGTTCTACCGGCCCTTTTATTGAGGAGCAAAATTCCTTTTGGTTGCTTCCATGCTTGCTTGGCCATGTTCTCCTATCATCTGCCCACTAGCGATCTTTTATCATCATTTCCAAGCGTATCTTCGTTCCTTTTGTAAGTAAATTGCCTTATCCGAAGAAGTGGACTTCACTGTTGAATAACTTCATGGGACAAACGCGAGTTACCTAGCTGGATGTCTGTTCATATTGACAATCACAACCGGTTAACGAAGGCTTGCCCTAGTGAAGTTGCCAACTTTTTATGTGAAGTTCTTCTTGTATAGGATTTGAATATGGACTTTTTTTGTTGCTTGGTATTTGCTTTAATAAATGATTTGTAAGGCTCGCTTAGCTTTGCGATGGGTGAGCTTTGCTTTAATGACCTGCAATATTAGATCGACATTTTAGCCATACATTTAGAGTATTTACACATCGAAATATAATAGGCATTTTATAATAGAAAACACAGAATGCATAGTTTTTCATTATTCAGTCACGCTGATTTCTCAGCGGTTTACAATGCAGAAGTTACACATTCATCATCATTTTTTACAAATTTAAGCAACGCTGTTAAGCAAAAAATGGATGCTAGTGATTGTTGTTTCAGAATCTCCGGACTGATTTTCCATTTGCACTACATTTTCCGCTTCGGATTTATATGCCAGAGAAAGTGAAAGATGCCCCAGTTGTAGTTTTGTGGACAATTAGCAGTCGTCCCAACTTCTGCCTGCTGGGTGTGGACCTCCTGTGACAACATTAATGACAAGCTTTTCTGAATCTTGCACTGCAGTGTTGTTGAGAGAATCGGGTTGATGGGTACGACGTTGTTGATCCCGAGTGGATGAGGTTGGAGCGACTCCGCTTCTCTTAACGTATTGTTGGAGTTTACCCTGCTCCAGCAATTCTTCAATCACATTCTTTAATGGGCGACATTGGTCAGTGTCATGGCCAGGTTGATTGTGAAATTGGCAGAATTTTCCATTACGCTTTGCACCTCTCGTCATCTCAGGTGGCTTGGGATACCTGACAACATCCTTTGTTGCAAAAAAGATATTTCTTGGTGTATCAGTTAAAGGAGTATAATCCGAAGGATTAAAGCGGCGAGGTTTCTTTTCATTTCCCTGGCTCTTTCCTCCTTCATTCTCCCTTTTCTGACTTTCAGATTCTCTTTTATTAGATGGGACATTGTTATTATTAGTTTGGGCAGCAACCACTTTCGATGTCGTAGAAAGGCTTTCAAGGCGAATGAACTCGTCGGCCTTTTTATAAAATTTATCAAGTGAGTTCGGTTCCTTCATCTTTAGCCATATTCCAAATTTACTCGATTTATCAATGGCTCGCATCAAATAAGTCAGGATCATGCGTGGTTCCGCATTTTCTACTTCGGCTAAAGCTATATTGAAACGGCTCAAGAAAGATTTGATTGATTCTCCGGGCGCTTGTTCAAGGTTAGACAGTGACATTATATCCTTAGCTTTTGAAGCATACAATCTGAACTGTTCTTTAAATTTTTGCGTTAAGTCGGAGAACTTATCTACAGACTGAACTGGAAGCTTTGTGAACCAAAGTAAAGCCACACCTTCCAGGTATACTGGAAAGTATCGACACTTGATCTCGTCTGATGCTCTTGCACCGGTCATATGCCAATCGTATTTGTATAGGAAATGATTAGGGTCACTGGTTCCCCTATAGGTTTGGATAGTAGGAGGTGCAAATTTCCTTGGAAATTCCGCTCTCAGGATCCTTTCAGTAAACGGAGTTCTGCTTGGCGCGAATCCCCAGTCAGCCTCATCCTCTTCCCTTTGCATGCTCTCTTTCATGATGCGGCCAACCATTTCAGACAGGTACTCTTTATTGTTCAAAGACACCTCCGGGCAAGCATTAGTTCTTCCCTCGGAAGTTTGCCCAGGCATATGTTCATGACAAGTTGGTTGCGGCATAGAACCATCAGCTTGGAAAGGTGGCATTTCAGGAAGGGTGGTTTGATGGTTTTCTGGTTGACGATTTGCCTCGAGCAGAGCAGTTAATCTATCCATCATTAAAGCGTTTTAAGTTTCAATCTGTTGGTATAATCCAGAAACTGCGTCATCCAATTCAGCCCTGGTGACTCCAAAGGTAGGAGTCGCTTGGTCTGTTGTTGGGGAAGCGGAAGTCCCTTCGTGAGCATTTCTGGATCGGATAGGTCTACCTTTTCTTCCAGGAGCCATTATTTCGGATCTGGTTTTTAAGAGAGGTTCTTTTTATGAATCTTTGCGAAGCAACGGTGGATGATTGCCTGAGTTCAACTCTCAATGAAAGCACCAAAATGTTAACGCTAAAAAGTGAACGCTAACACCCGGTGTGTGTAATAGAATTGTGAAAGCACTACCCGCTGGTACGGGAACAGAATATAAGCTGAAAATAGCAAAAAAGCAGTAAATGAACAACAGATTTATAGTGGTTCGGCCCGTAATTGAGCCTACGTCCACTTTATAGTCTTTTATTGCTGATTCGGTTACAATTCGATACAAATCACTTGTCAAATACAATACAACTTGATCACACAACAATCTCGACTACTAGCTCAAACTTCGGTGATGAATCTTGCTAAATCCGTGTCGGATGAATGAAGTCCTTCACGAAGCTTGTTGTAGTGCCTTGAGTGTTGGAAGATCTTTACTTGTTGAATGAGTTGTGAGTGCAGCAGAGTATGGACGCTTGAAGAAATGATTTGCCAAAAGTCCCTCTCATGTTGGAAGTGATGGGGTATTTATAGGGGCAGCTCTGAATTCTGGGCAGAGAAATTGCTAATTCTTAGGTCGCGTACGACCTTAGTTAAGTCGTAGGTCGCGAGCGACCTAAGCTAGGTCGCAGTCCCCTTGCGACTTAAGAAATTAGCTGGTGAAGTTGCACTTGGCTTCATTTGAACAAGTGGTAGGTCGCAGACGAGTTAAGGAATAGCTGTAGGAGCTTTAGGTCATTGAAGTTTTAGCTCGCTTGACTCTTAGGTCGTAAGTTGTAGCTTGTTAAGTCGGCAACTCTCCTAAGTCGTAGTCTTTAGGTCGCAACATTGCTAGATCGCAATGTCCCCTGTAGCTTTAGGTCGCAACACTGCTGGGTCGCAATGTTCCCTGTAGCTTTAGGTCGCAACACTGCTAGGTCGCAAGCGACTTATAGGTAAGCGGCATAGGGAATCAGGTTGGTTCATATAGACTGGGCAACGGAGTTAGGTCGTGAGCGACCTAAAGTAGGTCGTAAGCTTCCTTCAACAGTTAGGTCGCGACATTCTTTCAACAGTTAGGTCGCGACATTCTTTAGGTCGCTATGTTCTTAGGTCGCAGACTCCGGTTAGGTCGCAGAATCTCTTCAGCAGTTAGGTCGCAAGCTTCCTTCAACAGTTAGGTCGCGACATTCTTTAGGTCGCTATGTTCTTAGGTCGCAGACTCCGGTTAGGTCACAGAATCTCTTCAGCAGTTAGGTCGCAAGCTTCATTGACTCGTTCAATATTTTAGGTCGCTTCTCAATAGTAGTTAACAGGTCTCTGGACTTAGCTTCTGTGCTTCCGCTTGGACATTATCTGCTATGCTGATAGATAGCGCTTTTATTTGTCCACTATTCCGCTACTCTATTATTATTCAGACTTTGATATGTACATATTTTTGACTCACATGTGTGAGCAGTGGCTTTGTACCCACTTATAGTATTTAGATCTGTATTGACGATGTATTGTTCTAGGATTTTATATCTGTTATGTGATTCTGTTCTGTGATGTTTTATCATTTATTATTATGCTTTGTCCTGATAGATCTTTAGCCATTTGTAATTTCGTTATAAGTATTTACCGAATATGTCAAACCACTTGAAAAAATATATAGATACCATCCTTTCGACGTATTCAGTAGATAGTTATAGCTTGATTACAAATGGTCGCTTCCACTATACTCTATTCTCCGCTTTAACAGACATTATTATTCCCGTAATACTCTTTGTTATAGTGGGTCTCAGAGTGGGGCGTTACAAAGACTGGGTGTTTGCGAGAACGATAGGATAACCTATCAATTGTCTCTGCACTGAGTGGCTCCGGTATAGAGACCTCCATATCTGATGGGGAGTTCGATCGGGATTGTGAATACCCGGATTGCAAGGGCTTCTTTGGAAGTGCCTTCGGTTCTGTTCGAATCCGAAACATACTTGTATGGTTGTATGTTTGACACTACACTTTGAGATATAAAGCTGATTTCTTTCAAATACATTTCTGTTTGGTGGCGGAGAATTTATTCTCTTAGCTTAACACCCTTCTCTGAGACGTACGAGCTCAGAGGTTATGTAGTTGAAGGTTATCAGTGATATACTCCCAATTTGGTATTGTGGCATGCTAAGTGTTGTTGTGTGTTGCTGATCATTTGTTGATCAAAGCATGGCTTTCGTGCAAAGCGTAGCTTTGTGGACGAGACCTCATCGGACCTCACACCCCGGAAATGGTCGAAACAAGAAAGATGCGGCAAGGTTTCAGGGGTAGCTCCCCTAGCGTATGTCCATTCCTTCTGGAAAAAGGTGGTATCATGGTATGGAGCCCAGATATTTTACCTGTGTGGTTGCTCCAATCTCACTTACTATGTGATTGTTGCTTTGTGATCGACGGCCCTCAGATAAAGGTCGCAAACGACTGGGGGTGGCATATCTCAGGTTTACTACCCGGGAAGGGGGTAACCGGCCTTGTGTTGGCAGAGAGCCAGGTAGGTTCTTGGGGCGTCCCTCCAGAGGCGTTCCTATGTGGCATAGGAAGTTCCTTAGCCTGACCATTTGTTGGAAAATCCAAAGAAACAATACGAGCCTTGTATGGTTTTAGTTGTAGAACCTACCATTTAAAATGGTAGCTATAGTAGGCATAGTATAATGGTACCTATGCTGGCTAAGGTTAATATTATATTTTCGAAATGTTTCCTATAGTATGTACTAGTAATAATATCAAAAGAGTTTTTTTTGCGTAGTAAGCATATTTGACTATCATAAGGAGAAATCTCCTCCAATTCTGCGTTTGCATTGTGTGTGTGGCGGGAGGCCTTATGGTAGTTTCATTTTCCAAAAGCATTGCGAAATTCTTTTATTTTCTTTGTGAAAATAACTGTTTTGTTACTCATACCAGTCCCATTACTGACCCGGAGTTTATTGTTCCCTTCCTAAACTCTGAGTGCCCACAATTTTCCACACGGGCAGTCTAGAGTTGGGTTTTTCAAATAATCAGGTTTAGTAGACTAGTTGGAGCTAGTTTAGTTTTGGAGTTCACGGACGACCGAAGTTGCTTATCTTGGTGTAACGTGATGGTGGTTCGAGTTTGACGTTGGAGTTGTTGGATTCATTCTCTTTTTCAGATCATTTGGAGTTATGAGTTCTGTTGTTTCTGCTGTAACATTATTATTTGTCTCTGATATTCTTGTATCATATAAATATCATTGTTGTATATCATATTCTAGATATTGTATCATTTGTGATGTATATGATATCATTCATTTCTTTCTTCCACTGTGTTGTTATACTTACTGTGTTATAAGCTCCGGCATGAGTCGAATTTCAACGATTGAATATGCGGCATACGAGTACAAGTGAAGTACGGGTGCCGATTTTCGAACGCTGAAATTTGGATCGTGACACTCCAAATCTATCCAAATAAGTTCCAATTCGAAGCTCTCGTCTTCACGATGGCAACGCAAAAGGTTTCGTTCCAAACGGACCTCGTATGGGAGAGTAATGCATTTTAGAAGTTATCGAACATTTAAATTAATTAATATAAACTAAACTAATTATAAGTTCAAACAAGTTACACTATTGCCATCTTTCCTCTGTCAATGCCTTCCTGTACACGCATAAGCAAGAACTGTGCACAAAATTCACTGACATACAATTCCACTCGACGAAATTTCATTCCATCTTCGCCGATGAATCTCTCTCGATAAACTACACTCGCCTATACCCAAAATGACAACTACGGAGCAACGGTAGAAATCGTGACCTGGTCGTGCCCTATACGCGACTGTACAATGTCCCGACCTCCACTCGTATACCACACTCCACAAGAATCGTGCCTTCGAAGCTCTTCGACACTCTAAATATCACCTCGATATCAACAATCGTCGACTAAATCGGATGAAAAATGCAACCCTAGCTGCTAGGTCCGAATTCAAACTTATGCTGCTCCTTCCAAAATTCATACCAGATCAATCCTCTCCACCAAATATGAATTTCAAAGCTTATTCAAGATTTTTAGTTGAGTAGAATTTGAGTTATAATTTTTTGAAGCTTTCTATTTTCTTTTTTTTCCTCTACTATGCTCGGTTTAAATAAACGAGGAAACAAATGATAGCCTGCGTATAGAGTTGATGAATGTAGGGTGGCTGAGATGTGAAGGAAGGTGGCTGACTAGTCAAATCGATGAAAATAAATTATTTAAAATTCAAAAATATCTAGATATTTATTTCAAACCCAATTGAGGCGTGCCGCCTGGCGTTCCTAATGTTATACTCCTATTCCGAATGAAATGGAACTAGTCTCGAGCCCCAATTCGACCGTATGGACAAGATAGCTTTTTGAACCCAATTATAATATTGAATTTCCGATATAAATTTCAACGCGTTTCTATCCCATACGACCAAATGATAACTCCAAACGCTATGAAATTTGAAATCCAATAATAGTACACTATTACGGATCCAATGGAAATGGTTTCGTCGAATTCCGAGAATGTGCCCTGGAAGGTTATTTTTATATGTTAATTTAAATGAGTTAATTTCAAAATTAGCTAAATCACTTTTTAATCAAATTTAAAAACTTTATTACCTTTACTCTTGTTAATAGAAATTAAATAAGCCTTCAAATCATTTTTATCCGAATAAAATCCAAGATTTAAATTTTTTAAACGATTTCCAATTATTAAATTCAACAATTAAATTACCCAATAAATCTTTATATTTTAAATTAAAGTTATTTAACCTATAAAATTAACATTTAAATATTTGAAATCAATTAAATATTTCAATTTCAAATAACCAAAATTCTGGGTCGTTGCATTCTTCCCCCTTAAAAGAATTTCGTCCCCGAAATTGCGAAGGTAGGAAAAATGCCCAAACCCATTTCTCTTCTAAAACCAATTAGTTGAAATAACTTCCTAAATCTATTTAAGCCCTTAACTTTCCAAAATAAATTTGTTGAAACCTTATTATTACTTTTAATGAATTTCCAAATTCATTCATAGATTCTAAATAATATTATCCATTCAAGCATTTCAAATTAACTCAAAAATAAAATTTTAGTTATTAAAAATTTTCTTCAAAATTTCTAACTCTTTAAATTTTCGAAAAAATTTGCGTCTTCTTTGCACGGCTAGATCAGAACAACTACAAATTGCCACCACGGGCCCAAGACAACAAAAGAAAACAAAAGCCAAGTGGCTCAATCGTAAAACCATCAAATTCAAACAACAATTTAAACATGTACCTTTTTGTTAGGCAACCCAATTTTTACTTATGAAGCCAAAAGCATTAAATTAGCTCTTGATTTTATATACCTTCATCTTATTTACCAATGATATCCGTCATAAAATTTAAAATCATATGGTTTTGCATTTTAAATTTCCAATATTTTCTTTACTTAAGCCCGTATGATGTACATATATCATCCGTACGCAATATCAAATCTGATCACTCACTCGATCACACAATTTCACTTCCGAACTAGTATCGTTCACACTACCCTCTAGTGCGGACTCTGATCTGGTTCCTTGATTAGAAACCTTCATTCTCCCTACATAGCTATATACTATGATAGAGAATCCCAGAATCTATTAAAAATCCATATTTAGTGTTCGCCGTCGAGAATCGAGTGAAAAATCCTAACTCGGGTCGATATAAATTATCTCAAAATTCTATGCTCGATTCTGGATCGAACCGCCATGCAAATAAATAATATACGTACAAATTACGTATTTATTTCGATTGATTCTTAGCTATAACAAATTCCTTTTTCACATTTACTTCATTTCCATTCAATTATTCACAGTTATCATTCACATTTATAACTCACATCCATCTATTTACTTAGTATATCCTTTTAAGACCAATTTCACTTAAGAATTTCATCATCAAATTTTTCTTAAGTCTGTTATAAACTTTTTATACAAAAGTTCTTAGGATAATTACCACTTCACAACTTAAGTTTATATCAATTTCTAACCAAATTCAAATTCAATTCCATTTTCAACAATTACTTCATCCAGCCTAACTTAGGCTAATTTTCAGAATTCACTTTATACTTAACTTAAGCTAAGTTTAATTCCATAGTTTAATTCCAAATTTACTTTCCTTATATTCTTATTCAACAATTTAAAGCATTGCTATAACTTGCAAATCTTTAAATTTTATCAGTTATCAAACTTATTTTCTCACATCCTCAATAAAACATTTAAAAGAAAATCCCAGAGTTTAAACATCTCGTTCTAAAGTATTTCAAATCATTTTTGAAATCATACATATATACACAAAATCCCTTGGTATGTCAAAATATTCTTTTGGATCTAAAAATCAAAATTAGTTTTTTTCTCAAAACAAAAATTCAATGTAGCAATTCCTCTCTTAGAAACTCAAAAATGAACGTCGATGATTCTACAGTCATCACCAAAATTATTTTCTAGTGACCGAAGTGAGTTCTATGCTTTTATTCACTTTAAAATCCTTTTAAATATATTTCCATTCAAAAATTTTTTACAAACAATACTAACTTTGGAAAAATCATTTTCAAAACCAACGGGATTTAATTTCCCAAATTTCCAGCTTTTAAACTCTTTTAATAACTGTTTTTATAAACCATATTTATATAATATACATCAGAAATTTCATTTCATTTTAATTTATAAATCACATTCACAAATAATATTTACATAATTCTGTTTTGTTACATAAAATCATTCCTTAATAGTTGACCTTGCTTACATTATAGTAACTACCTTTATTCGATCACAAACAACAATCAACGAATGATAATAATCAAATATTATCATTCTCTAACAACCAAGCACACCATACATATAATAATAATTTTTTGAAAAATTATTCCTTTATATATATAAAATATAGTCAAGGTAAAATTATTTCATTTACCCAATTTCAAAACAATACCATGTCGAATTGCTCTGTTTAAGTGTTTAGAGATTCCTATCAGTAACGTTAATTACTCGTATTGACCAGAATACATAAATCACTCAACTGACCAATCAATACAATATAAAACAAATTTTATATCACTAACAAATATGCGCTCATATATATATATATATATATATATATATACACTAAAACTCATTATAGGGTGCTACTGACCCTATCACTAATGAGTACCCCACCAAAGCCAAGGTTCTCGCTTAAACTTCAGCTCTGATACCACGTGTGACGACCTGAATTTTCGACCCTCGAAAATCAACACTAATACGTCCACTGTATTACATGCCGAGCAATCGAATGTCGGAAACCCGATTGTTAGGGGGAAAGAAAGAAGAAAGAAGATAAGAAGAAAACAGAAATAATAACACAGAATCTCACAATCGCAGCTGAACAATATATAATAGTTAAACACGGATCTTTATACAGAAGAAACTATAACTATTAATATACATACAATCATAAGAGTACAACAATCAACAAGTCAATATGGACAGTTATTACAACCTGTTCTCACCAGTGCTGACTATACAGCCTGATACACATAGCGGAATATAATCAAGTACGTGAATTACATCTGAAATCCTCCAGCTCGAATTTTGAGCACCATAGCATCCTAACTTGAATCTGTAATACTCGGTCTGACCCGAGCATTATTATAAAATAATAAAACACGGATCAGTCTGGTAAACCAGCGTGAGAAAAACACACCCAATTTGGTTTCTAAAGTAATAAAACCTTTTCAAAATAAAGATATCATAAGATCACGCCGCACATAAACACGGCAGGTTTTTACCTTACGATAACCAAAACCTTTTATATCAAAATCCAGTAATATTATAATAATTTTTAAGGGTCAAAATAATAAAAATCAAGTAGCTTTGATGCTCGTGTTGTGTACACCACAACAATACTAGTATCAAATCAAACTACAGTAAGGCTAGTTCGCTAATTGTGTAGGATTCCATGGAGGTGCCCTCGGTACTTTGAGAACGGTACTCCTGCACAAGGATCAGAGTTATCCTTCCGAAGCATCATAACCGTTTAGCCGAGGTATTATAGGAAAAACATAACCGGTCTTGCTAAGACCGAGTGCATTGCTCCGGCATGCCAAAAACAACTGAAGGTATCGGTATTTTTAGAAAAAGGAGCCGATCACACCCTATGGGTTTGCCAACCCTACTGGCCATGCCTCCTATCTCTGGTTTTAGTCATTTCCGCTGATGAGGCTACGTCTGGCGTCCTAGCTTACGCATCGCTCCAAAAATAGATCACGGAATCCCAAATGGATTCCGATACCACACTGGCCTTGGAATCGCATACAGATTCCCACATCTCAAATAGATCTCGAAATCACACACGGATTCCCATACCCAACTGTCTTGGAACCACATATGGATTTCAACATCTCAATATAACACGAAAACTCCTCTATAGAACCGCATATGGTTTTGGAGTGGTAACGGTTCTGAGTCATCTCTTACGAGTACACTCTCCCGCTTTCCTGGCGCTCTATAAACCAATCGTCGATTTTCGGAATCTTAATACCGGTTCTTTAGGAAATAATCTGATAATACATAAGAAGGAAGATCACCCCCTAACCGTTTAAGTGGACAGATCTCCTAATCATTTGTCCTAGAAGAACAACGAGTTTATACGTACAGTATAGCACCACCGATGGTAACTGTACCATATAATTCCCTTGTTTCCTCTAGATATTTCCACAGTTAAAACCCTTCGGTGTTAAGTAGGAATCGTTTCCCTACCACCAAAATTAAGATGGATTACATATTTGGGTCAGGGTTTGATAACCGGTTTTTTAACTATCAAATAAACAAACATTCAACCAAAGATTACATTTCCCACCGAAATCACTAAGCCTCATTTAATTTAAATTTGATAAATTTGAATTCCTCATTTAAAACAGGCATATACCTATTTCATCTGAATAAGTATATTCACAAATCCTTTCTTTCAAAAGTACTTGAAAACTCAATAAAATAGATATGGAAGTACAATTCGGTATTGACCATGGATCGCAGGTCGATATTTGCGTCTCTATCCCGGAAAAAATGAACTTAACTTAGACAATCTCTACCTCTTGATTTCCCCATGTAATCAATTATAAATAGCAGTTTGCATAATGGTTACGTCGCTATCCCAGTGAAAACATCCCAAACTGTAGGCAATCTCTGCCCTCGAATTACGCTATGAAAATATACCATTACTTCCCAAAAATTTCTTTATTTCATATATATTTCCAAATCTATTTATAAAACTTCTTTATAAATTTCAAAGTTTAATTTAGAGAAATATTCCTTTACAAATTTTAAACATTTGTAATTTCCCTTTACAAGTTTCAAAAATTATTGATTATACTTATTTATAATCCAACTAACAATTTATAACTCCTTTATTGAATTCAGATTCATTTTCGAAGTTTTCGTATCAAAACAATTTGGAAATTTCCTTTTATCTAATTTTCTTAAGTTCCAGAATTCCATTATAAGATTTTTCTTATAAAATCACATCCATTCAATACAATCCTATTTACAAATCTTGAGAGTATTTATAAGTAACTTCAATAAATTTCCAAAACTCTACCTTTTTAAAATAAGTATTCTAAAGTAAACTAATAAATTTTCAAACACATTTAAGTAAATATTTAAAATATCACCACCCCTTGTAAAATAACAATGATAGCAAATTTTCAATTCATTCATAAATAATAATAATAGATTTTCAAAGCTTATTATGAAAATTAGAATTAATTTCAAACAATATTAAATATTTAAGTAACTAACTTCCTGAAATATTTTAGTCCAATTAATATTTTAATAAATAAAAATCCTTTTCTAAAACAACTTCACTTCTTGATAAAAATATATTTTTAAAATCCAATATAACCATTTTTAAACTTATAAATCTCCCTCAATTTACCACATTCCGGTTTACATTTCCAAATTTACAACTATTTCCAAATTCCAAAATAGAATCCACTATTTCTTTCTAAGTTGGTTTCCTTATCTCATTTTAAATTCACATTGTGAATTTATATTTCCCATTTATCAAATGATAATCATTCCACTTATTTATAAAAATTGTTTATAAATTTTCATAAACTCATTCCCAGTTTATACAGGTTTATACTACAAAAACCTATTTATAAATCGATTTCTAATTAAAATTACATTTATAAATCTATTTCTTAAATAATCCAAACCATATTCCAAAACCATTCAAATCTCGATTTCGACTTCCATTTCGTATTACAGAAATCCCAATTAAAAATCCACTATCTGAAATACTCAAATTAGATTCCCAATTTGAAACCATTTTATGGAATAGCTAAACAAATATCAAAACTCAAATCGTTTATTTTTCCAAAATCAATTTCCTTTTAAATAATCCCAAAATTCAATATAATTATTTTCATTTCCAAAATCGCCTTTGAATTTCCTTTTTAAATTCAAAAATTTTATTTATGGTATTTATAATACCAAAATCAAGACCAGTGCTACTATAACATCCAATAAATTCAAATCACATCATAATCTATCACAGACTATTCAAACACATCATATATTACTATATATGAAATTAAAAATCAACATTTTTGAGGAATCTAGTTAGATCCCTCCAACCTGTTTCCATGCAACCACAGATATTATACAATATAAAATACCAATCCCGTTTCAAGGTGGAATATCGTGGTAATATAGGGTCATCCGCTATTATACGGGGCACATAGTGTCTCATCCGCTCCAATCGGCGGGAATATACTAATATACTAATATATATATATATATATATATATATGTGTGTGTGTGTGTGTGTGTGTGTGTGTTACCATATTTAATAAAATACTGATAATAATATATCAATTCAACCAATCGTCCAATAATTAAATTTTAATTGCTATAAATTAAACCAGTCAACCAAATTGAGTGAGATTTACTCACATTTATTTCCTATTGTCACCGAGACGTTCCAGTTTGGAACTAAAACAAGACGATGTCCGATTTTAGCCTAAATTTCCACAATCTCCAAATCTATCCAAATCAGTTCCATTTTGAAGCTCTCGTCATCGCGATCGCAATGCAAAAGGTTTCATTCCAAACGGACCTCGTATGGGAGAGTTATGCATTTTCGAAGTTATCGAACATTTAATTTAATTAATATAAACTAAACTAATTATGAGTTCAAACAAATTGCACTATTTGCCATCTTCCCTCTCTCAACGACTTCCTATACACTCACAAGCAAGAACCGTGCATGAAATTCACTGACACACAATTCCACTCGACGAAATTTCATTCCGTCTTCATCGATGAATCTCTCTCGACAAACTACACTTGCCTATACCCAAAATGACAACTCCGAAGCAACGGTAGAAACCAATACCTGACCATGCCCCATACGCGACTATACAATGTCACGACCTCCACTCGTACGTCGCACTCCATAAGAATCATGCCTTTGAAGCTCCTCGACACACTAAATCCAAATATCACCTCGATATCAAAAATCGTCGACTAAATCGGATGAAAACCCTAGCTGCTCGGTCCATTACTGTCAAATTCAAACTTATGCTGCTCCTTCCAAAATTTAGACCAGATCAATCCTCTCCCCGAAATAAGAATTTCAAAGCTTGTTTCAAGATTTTTAGTTGAGTATAATTTGAGTTATAATTTTTTGAAACTTTTTTTCTATATTGTGCTCAGTTTAAATAAACGAGGAAACAAATGATAGCCTGCGTATAGAGTGGCTGAATGTAGGGTGGCTGAGATGTGAAGAAAGGTGGCTGACTAGTCAAATCGATGAAAATAAATTATTTAAAATTCAAAAATATCTAGATATTTATTTCGAATCCCGATTGAGGCATGCTGCCTGGCGTTTCTAATGTTATACCCCTATTCCGTACAAAATGGAACTAGTCTCGAGCCCCAATTCGACCGTATGGAGAAGATAGCTTTTTGAACCCAATTATAATATTAAATTTCCGATATAAATTTCGATGCGTTTATATCCCGTACGACCAAACGGTAACTCCAAACGCTACGAAATTTGAAATCTGATAATAGTACACTATTACGGATCCAATGGAACAGGTTTCGTCGAATTCTGAGACTGTGCCCTGGAAGGCTATTTTTATATGTTAATTTAAACGAGTTAATTTCAAAATTATCTAAATCACTTTTAATTCAAATTTAAAAGCTTTATTACCTTTATTCTTGTTAATAGAAATTGAATAAGACTTTAAATCATTTTTATTCGAATAAAATCCAAGATTTAAATTATTTAAACGATTTCCAATTATTAAATTCAACAATTAAATTACCCAATAAATCTTTATATTTGAAATTAAAGTTATTTAACCTATAAAATTAACTTTTAAATATTTAAAATCAATTATATATTCCAATTTCAAATAAAGAAAATTCTACGTCGTTACAATAAATGGCTTGGTTACATCTGGAATAGTGAGCATGGGTGCACTAGTCAATGACTCCTTAAGCTTCTCAAATACCTTGGTGCATTTATCATCCCAAACAAAAACTATATTCTTCTTAGTCAATCGGGTTAAAGGGGCTGCTATTTGTGCAAAGCTCTTGATGAACTTCCTATAGTAGCCAACCAACCCTTGAAAATTTCTAACCTTCGATGCATTACTAGGAATCTTCCATCCTTCGACAGCTTCCACTTTAGTAAGGTCCACTGCCAATCCTTTTTCCGAAACAATATGCCCAAGGAACCAAACTTCATTTTTCCAAAAATGGCATTTAGAAAACTTGGCTTTGAGTTTGTTTCTCCACAAGGTCTCCAATACCTCCCTAAAGCGGTCCTCATGCTCCTTCTTGCCTTTGGAGAAAACCAAGATATCATTAACAAACACCATGACAACTTTATTAAGTTGCCCACTAAATATTCTACTCATCAAACCCACAAAGTATGCTGGGGCATTCATCAGTTTAAAAGGCATTACTTTCCACTCATAGAGTCCATCTGGGGTACGAAATGCGGTCGGCATTACTTCCCACTCATAGAGTCCATCTAGAGTGTAGAATGCAGTCTTTGGCTTGCGTTCCTCTACAATCCTCAATTGATGGAATCTCGATGCTAAGCCTAATTGGGAAAAGAATTTAGCTCCTACAAGTTGGTCGAACAAGTCATCTATTCTAGGAAGAGGGTACCTATTTTTCCTTGTCAACTTGTTCAACTCCCTATAATCGACGCAAAGTCTCAAAGAACCATCATCCTTAGTAGAAAAAACAATCATGGTTCCCCACTCAAATGTACTTCTACGGATGAATTCTTTCTTCAATAGCTTTGAGATTTGCTTATCCAATTCCCTTCTTTCTTTGGGGGCTATATGTCTTAAAGGTAGAGCGATGGGTCTTGCGTCATTTTCCAAATCGATTCAGAACTCAATCCCCCTATGGGGTGGGAGACCCGATACCTCCTCGAAGACATTAAGAAATTACAAACTATGGGTACAGATAATGGCTTTCGAACAATAGACGGATTTAATGAGTATAAATGGCTTAACTTAACTAAAGCTTTGGGTGTACAAATAACTTCTAGGTCACGACCTCCACGACTCCTTAAACGTACTACCTTTTTATCACAGTCGAGAATGGCTCCATAATAAGACAACCAATCCATACCAAAGTTAAGCCCACACCCCTTGAAATTTAGAACATACGCAGTACATATGATATCAACATCGCATATGTCTAACACTAGGTCTTTGCAAATAAGAGAAAGTTGGGTCAAACTCTTAATGGGATAGGAAACCTCTATTGGGATGTTGACTATCTGGGTTTTAAGGATTAAGGAATTTACAACATCCCTAGCTATAAAGGAATGTGATGCACCCGAATCAAATGGGGTTTGTATAGTAACCCCAAAAGTAAGAGTTATACCTTCTAGAACTCCTTTTCTTGGTCTCTTGGTGGCTTACTGGCAATAGGGAAAATTTCAATAACGTAGGCATATCCGCTTGGTCCATCCTTAGCCATCTTGGGATATCGATTCTTGTGATGCCCTTCCTTGTGGCAGTTAAAGCACCTTCTTTAAAGGATTCCTTCATTAGAGTCACCCAACCATCTTTAGTTTCATGACCCTTCCTTTGGCATCTCTTAAACACCTTTACTTCCTTCTTAAACTTCCCCTTCGACATCTTATTGGCCCAAAAGCTCCCCTTCTTAGACCTTCCTTGCTTTTGGGTGTATGCATAATTCTCTTTCCCTCTCTTATCTTCCTCATTGGCCAGGTGCAACATTGTCGTTTCTACCAACATCTCAAACGTGGCCCTCATAGGCACTTGGGTCAACAACATTTCTCCTAGTGGGAAATTTAAGCCCTTTACGAACTTCATGGCCTTTTTCATAGGTGTGTCTATCAGGATCATCCCGAATTTATCCAATTCAGTAAACTTGGCTTTGTACTCCTTAAGGGTAGAATCTCCTTGTCTCGACTGAATGAACTTTTCCAATTGCAAGCTAACCTCTGCTCTATACATGAATCTCATCTCAAATCGGTCGTTGAATTCATCCTAAGAGAATATCACGCCTGGGTGCTCATCAGTCAAAAAGTTTAACCAATTTAAAGCTTCTTCCTTGAGGTACCAAGCTCTCATTCTTCTTCTTAGCCGGTCACCCAACCAAGCTCTCTAAATATCTTCTCGCAGTTACCGATCCATGCTTTAGCTTCCGAATAATCTTTCGTTCTAGAGCACGTCTTCCCTCCTATATTGAGAAAGTCCTTATATAGCTTAGCAAAGTCGACTTGATGGGGTGCTGCATCAAAGCCGGGGCAGTGGGTGCTACTAGTTCAGTTGGAGGAATAGGAATCTAGTCGACAGTCCTAAGATATTGTTTAAACCATTCGGGCATTCCATGAGTGGGTAGTCTTCCATGGGTAGGGTTCCTTTGTTCGAAAGAAGATTGATTATCAGTCATATCAACTATCTGTAGGTTAAACTTTTAGTGACGATTTTCTAAGATAGTATTTACATGCTGAAAGAAAAGAAAAGTTTGCCTAGTGTATGTGCGTATATTCAAGAAGAGGGGGTATATAAATATTTATTAAGAATTCTTTTCAAAAAACATTTTTTTTTAATAACAAATACGTCTCCCATACATTAAGTTTTTCCCCGTTAATCAGGTAAGTTAGGGATCTAATACGAAATGCAATAACCCACCCCGAAAAAGGCCTAAATTTCGACCTAGAAAAGGCCCATCGAAACTTAGATCCATTCTAAGGAATGCTGTTGGTAATAAAAAGAAATAACATTACAGAGCCATAATTAAACTTTCAGAACCCACAGGGGATGGAACAAAATATAGTAGTAAAGTGTACCCATTTATTTCAAAACCATAAAAATGTCATAACACAAAATCCCATAAAAACCGTAATATAATATCCGTTACAACAATTGTTTAAATCCATGGGTACACTTAAAAGTAAATAATAATAAATACTGCCACTAGCCAAGCTTCCCCATCTTTAAGCATCATCACCGCCATCACTCCATCCTTAATCTATGTTATAATGAGGAGAGAGTCAGAACAACAAGTGTTTGGTGAATAAAAACCTCGAGTCTTACCTTTTCAATACTTGAGCAGTATATTTCAAAATAAGAATATGTCTATGAACATAAAACCATTAAATCATTTAATACTTCTTTATAAGGAAAGAAGGCGGGCCCAACCACTTAATACCTTCCATTCTAGAAGTATGTCCCATATCCCAATCATAAGTCATAAATAGCTAATGATGTGGTAGATGGTACCCAAGCCACTTAATACTTCCCAGTGGAAAATAGGCAAACCCTGTCATTTAAGACCTATTTCCAGAAGCATGCTCATAAATGTTACTATCTAGCTGACATCATATGGAATCTTATAGGCCAGTTAATACTTCCAAGTGAAAAATAGGAAAACCCCGTCATTTAAGACCTATTTCCAGAAGTGGACCCATGTAGAGATACCACCTAATGTAATACCTTGGCCATTTAATACTTCATCTGGGGGAAAAAGCGGATCCAACCACTTAATACCTCAAACCCCAAAGTAGGCCCTTCGTCTTATGGTCCATGTCTATAAGGACGTCTCACATTAGTCCACTATTCGTAGGAACTGATAGCTAGATTAGCTAGGCAGATTTCTCATATAGAATTTGGAACTAATCTCGCGTCATTGCAAATATTTATCATAAGGATATCTCACATCAATAAAAGTGCACACAACTGTTAGCCTCAAAGTGAAGGGCAGACTTCCGTCATGTAACCCTATTGACCTGGCATCCCTATGACTTAGCCATAAATAATTACTTTATATATATATATATATATTCACATACTCATCCTAATGTTTTATAAATAAGGCCTTATAAGGAATCTTCCTTATTACGCCTTAAAATAATAATTAGGCTATATAAGAGTTTCCTCTTATTTTCGCCTCAAAATCAATTACCTTCCTAATAAGGAAAATAAATGTAAATAAATGCCTAATTAACTACGCCATATACGCAATAATTATACGTTAATTACGTAAATAGAAATAAATAAATATTCGCACCTAATAAGTTCTAAACGCATGGATTTTACATTCTAAACTAGCGTTAAATGTCAATTCCTTAACAAATTATTATTACAGGTCCTTTTTCTTCAATTTCCCAAGATTTCAGGGAATTCTATTGTCCAAACAGGGAATAAATATTCATAACCAAAACTGCAATAACTAACTTGTAAATAAAATAGAAACTCAATTTATTACAATAATTCAACGGAATATCTTAAACAATAAGAATTGCAATCTAAACCCCATATTATAGTCAACTCTTTTTTTCAAATAAATAGATAAGAATAAGTGGTGTAAACTACGAATAGAATTTGTAATCTAAACCCCTTATTTTATTGAAGGACACAATTTAACCTAAAGAAGACGGAGAAGTGGAATAGACAAATGAAATTATCAAAGATTGCATAAACAATACAAATCTCATCAAATTAATGTAAATAATTAGGAACCTCAGCATAGAATTAACATATCGAAATAAAAAGGAATTTTAAGGGACTTTATCTATCATATTTTTGAAATCCCAAAATCCCTAAGGCATATTCAAATCCTAAAGAAATACAATAAACAATTGCTGAAAAGAAATACTAAAGTTTCCACCTACAGATTAGCCTTAGCTTCACTCAAATGGATTTGTAGCCTTTCGATCTCTTCTAGAATCTCTCTCATTTGATATATACACACAATAGGGAAGAGGTATATACATTCATTAGATTCAAAATAATTGAAGAAGAATAGGATAAGAATATATTGAAGGAAGAAGAAACAGATAGGAAATAAGTTGATTCCTTACTTGAATTCTCTATGGAGTTTCTGAATCTTATTAAGGAGATATCAATGGCAGAGTTTCATTGTATTCCTCAAAATAATATGAATAAAAGTAAAGAGGATAGAGTTCTATTTATAGGTGTTGAAATGCACTAGAACCGTAGGATGGAAATAAGTAGGAAACCGGTAAACCTAGAGTGCACAACCAAATAAAACAAAATTTAAAAACCCTAGCCGCCACTGGCAACTGTCGTTGCAAACCGGTCGACCGCCCTTGGGCGACCAATCGACTGCTATAGTCGACAGCTCCTTTTATTCAAAGATGTTTATTATAATAACTATTGGTATATTATTTTATTCCCTAATTAACTTTTTAATGTTAAGCGCTAATTAAATGTTTATATATCCCAAAAGCTAATTTTTGAAATTTAAACCCTAAATTTGAATTCAAACTAAATTAATTTAAATCTGAGAACTTCAAATGCTCATAATTTCTTGTTTGAGCTCCGTTTTCAGCATATTATATATGGAAAGAGATCAAAATTTCGTCGTGAACGCAACGGAATAACTTTCATGGTCAAATTCCAAATTTTATAAAATTTCCATATCCCACCCTTATCATATTTAATTTAATTTACTTTATATATATGGTTCATTTTACGGGGTGTTACTCGTGCTATGATGTGGAATGGCGACGTTTTGGTGTGCATGTAGAGTAGAAGAACGCAATGTATAGGTGATTGTATACCACTTACGCACGTATGTTATGATCGTGTGTGTGTGTATATAAATACACACACACAGATATATATATATATATATATATATGTACACATATATTTAAGTTGATTTTGTGTGAATTTGTTGAGTGCGCCGAGTTAAAGATGAGATAGCTGAAGTTGGTGAAGAATTGCTAGTTATAAGCAATTGATTTTGCCTATAATGCCATCGATCGGTCGATCTACTAGGGCCATTGGTCGATCTGTGGCGGTCAACCAGTAGTGGTGACCTATCGAGCACCATCTTTGTTGAATTTTGTGTGCGTGTAGATGAGTTTTTGTGTATGCATGGTTCAGTTTTTATGGGTGTGTGGCTGTGTAGAGGTTTAGTGTGAGTGTTGTACATGTATATGAGTATGGCTATGTGTGTATGTGTTGCATTTGTGTACAAATTTTTTTGCATGTGTGTGTACAAGGTAGTGGGTGAGTGACTTGTGTGTGTTAACCTATATATTTTGTGTTTGCAAATTATGTGAATGCATACTTCTTTGATTAAGATTAAATGATACATTTATATTTTCTTTTAACTGAACTAAAGTAATCAAATTGAAACTCTTATATAGACTTTTAGATATTATAAATGATTATAAACTAATTTAAAGTTTCATTAACTAATCAAATCAATTTAGTAGTATTATTTAAATGGGTAGAATTGTGAAATGTTTCTTAATTGGTATCTTATGGTTATCAAAGTGTATTGTATGAAATTTTATTATATAATTCAAGTTTTAAAGGTCTTTAATTAAATATGTGTGTATATGTGTGTATATATATGTGTATATATATGAATTTATGTGCTTCATAGTTATTTAGAAAAAAGCAATTAGTTATAGAAAATCATGAAATAATTCTTATGAGCATTATTAGTTTTATAAACTATTATTGGGTAACCAAAAGATAGAAATGCGTATTCCAATGTATTTTGTGCATATCAAATCATTAGTTACTTTGATAAAAGATTAAGAAATTCATTATTTATCGTATAGAGTATATTATATTTGAGTTTAGTTAACTAATTATTTAATTCTAGAGTATATATAATTATTATCCATTCCTATGCATTTATTTTCTTGTATAAGATAAAATGATGTGAATGATACTTATTAGATATGGATTTGCGGTTTTATAATAATCTTTAATTTGATAATCTATTTCGTAGTTTTTATGTTCAGTCTTTCTTGTACGTTGATTTGAAGTATAAGAAGTAAGGTTTTATTCTAGAATTAGAAATACTAATTATCAATTTTAAAGGTTGAGAAATTAATAAATTATTGAAAAGTAACTTCTTTATTTAGTTTTAGTTATTTATTTAAAGCTTATGAATTATAGAAAATTATAGGAAATTCTCAGATTAGTATTTTGAATATTTTAAAGTATATTTTTCCTAATAATATAATTACTTATGAAATAATTAATGCATGTTAATAATATATTTATGTCTGTTCTTTATTTTTCCTATTTTCACATTTTCTCTATTCCAATTGTTAGGTCATAAATTATTCACCGTTGATATAGATTTAATTGATGATTTGAGATGATATAATGATGACATCTGTAACACCCTGGGTTTTTGATAACATTATTTAGGAGATTTAGTTAGTTAAACTAAATAAAATAATGGGTTGATTAGGAGATTGCGATTTGATTTAAATTAAGGTAGCCATGCCTTTTAAATTAATGAATTAAAAGAGGGTTTAAAATGAATTATAGGAGGGATATTATGGAAAAGAGGCCATTCCTATATCCCATAACCTAGGCCGTGTATCATTTTACACGTTCATTCTATTTCAAAATTTTCAAAATCAAGGTCGGCCATCATTAACAAGGAAAGGAGAAGAGGAAACTAAGGAAAAGCTTAAGGAAAAGGAAATTCAAATCGAACTCATTCAAATCTCAAGCTCCTTAATCTCTAAAGCAAATGTGAAAAATGCTTACATCTCTAAAATTTTATGGTTTCGGTTTTAAGATTAAATTTAAAAGATTTTGCAAAGATTCGCCATATTTTTGAATGATAGAATGATTATATATACATGTTGATGATTTAGGGATGTGCATATAGATTTTATGACATGATTTGAGAAGAAACCCCTATTAAATGACATCTGTGAGCCTTGTGAATTTTTATGATGATCTAAAATGATATTTTAGAGATGGGTTTCAATTTTCAGATTTTTCGGAATTTTTGTGGAATTATTATGAATTTTCTAAGAAAGAAATTGGTATTTTGGATTATAAAATTATTTATAGGAAAAATAATTATTATATGGATTCAAGAATTTTATATGTTGAAAAGAACATATTTACTGAATTTTTGGAATTTTTCCAAAATTTTCTAAGATGATTTAATAGCTATATAAAATTATTTAAGGTATGGGACTTAAATGTTTTATATAATTATAAAGGAGAAAGGGGCTTTTTCAAAATTACTTAAATCTCCAAATAAGGAAATTCGACAGCATTTTTGAAAATAAAAATCTGGCAACCAATCTGATTTAGACAAATAAGGCAAGTTAGGTACAAAAAAACTATTTTAAAGTACGAATAAATAAGATTTTCACTATTTCAACTCTTTCAGCAAGAGGTTCCGCCTCTATTCCAAACCTTCTGACAAAGTCGAAAGGTATCAAACCCTTCGACTAGGTCAATAACCAATGCACATGGTATTGGGAAACCGGTACGTAGTGAATTGGAAGGAGTCAAAAGGTTTAGGTACGAAAGGTAAGAGCTTTCGAAGGAGATGAAATTTTGTTTTGGTTTTAAAGAAATTACGCCTGCTAGCTTTTTGACAAAGAGCTTTCGACAATGTTAAATGGTTTAAAAGAAAAGGTTTTGATTGGATTGTCTCTTGTTTTAATTGAAACCTTTCGACAAAGTCGGAAGGTATAGCTTTCGTCAAAGTCGAAAGATAAAGCTCTCGACAAGGTCGAAGGGTATGAAACCTTTCGACAAGGTCGACAAGAACATAGTTGCCGCTTCCTACCTTTCGATTCAGTTGCTTTCGAAGGGAATCTTTTGTTTTCTAAAACTTACTGCCTCTCCATTTCTTTCGAAGGGTTGGTTCCAACACCAACACTTTATTGTTTATGAAATGATTTTAAAAGAGTTACTTTTAAAAGGTTTCGAAGCAGTTGCTTTCGACTCCAATATTTTTCTAATCCTTTTGCTCTACTTGAAGGCATAATCCAAATGTTTTAAGCCGAAACGTCTTAAATGTTTGAAGTAGTCAACTTTGAAAGTTTTCGAAAGGTTTTCGCTTGTTTTAAATTGAACCCAATGACTTCGAAAGGTTTTAAGTTTCAATGCTTTCAAAAGGTTTTATAAATGATTTCACAGGGGTAGTTCCCCAGACCTTCCGACAAGGTCGAAAGGTGAGACCTTTCGACAAGGTCGAAAAGAAACCTTTCGACAAGGTCAAAAGGTTAGGTTTTGTTTTTTCGAAGGAAAAGGATAAAGGATTTTAAAGGTGGATGTCATATATTTTAAGTCTTATAAAAGAAAGCCTTTTTATTGGTTTTGAAGGAGTTACCTTCAATGATTTCGAAGGGTTTTATTAATGGTTTTGAAAGGGTTGCCTTCAATGTTTTCGAAAGGTTGTTTAAATGTTTTAAACAAAGAATTCAAATATAATGATTAGGCAGATAGACTAAGTGTTTTAAGTTATAAAGGACTTTAACTTATTTTAAAAGGATAGATAATGATTATTGAACTTCATCAACATTATTTTGAGTAAAGTATATATAACATGGCAAAAATAGCTTAGACTAAAGCTAAAGATATATTTTCCTTATATATATATATATGATTTGACGGACTAAAACATTTTGAAAAGGTTTTCAAGGAAAATTTAAAGGGTAGTTAACCCTAAGAAAATTCGGGCAGTTAGCTCATTTAAATTCGAACAGTCGGTCCATTATGAGGGCAGTCGGCCTAGAGGACAGTTAGTCCAGTTAAGGGCACTTAGCTCAGATATGAACATTTAGTTCATTTGTTAGCATAACGACCTTGCTAGTTCTTAAGGACAGTTAGTCCACCCTTTTTACCTATTTTATGGGCAGATAGTCCATTATTTAGCATAAAGAATTTTGCTATTTTGGTATAATCAGTTTTAGGACAGTTAGTCCAACAGAGAGCGGTTAGCTCAGATTTCGGACAAATAGTCCATTTATTTCCTGTTTTAGCATAATGGATCTTGCTATATTATTATATAATAAGTTGATTAACCAGTTTGGTTGCAGGAAAGGATTTGCAAAATATATGTTTAAAAAAAGAGATATTAGTGAGGGGAAACCCATTCCGCTAAGCGGCGTGGTCTCATTATATATCAGTAAACAGAGATGTAACAGAAATTATTCATACCAGGCTTTATGTCTAACTCGAAGTTTTTTGTTTTCCCTTAAACTCCCGGGTGCTCAAAATTTAATTTGAGTAGGTTGGGGGTTTAGGTTTTGAGGTTTTAGAAGATTTCGGCGAATAAAGCTTCTGAAGACAAGCATGTGGCTGACGGATAGCTAAATTAGGAATTTTGTTTTTTATTTCTGCTGTGTATTAAGACAATTATGTCTATATTGCTTTGATCATCCTAGGGGGCATCTTCATATGTCGCTCTCGGCATATTGTTGTAATTATATTTATTCGTTGCTTGGGAATACGTTTGGGGATTTTTTTTTGGCAAAACCAGCGGGGTTAAATGGGCCCCAACCTTTTATTTATAACAAGTAAAATGAATTACAAGTATAAAGTATAACATAGGAGAACAGGAGGAAGGAAGAAAACAAATGTTGTCCTTGCAAAAGAAAGGAGAAAACCCTACTTGCAGCACCAAAAGGAAACACCAAGCCTAGTAGCAAATAACTCGAAGCATAAACCAAAACACAAACTGCAGCCAAGACCCGAAGCAGGTTCCAGATCAACATGAAGCAACCACAGTGACCCAAAAATACTTGTCTCTGCCATACAACTGAAATACTTAGAACACATCAGAGTCTCCTAACTAAGGCACGAAAGAGATCGTGTTTAGAGGAAGAAGTTACTTAAAACACACGCGCATTTCTTTTAGCCCAAATCAGGTGTATAAATACTTTTAAAATTTTCAGAAGCAACTTCGATTTTGAAGATCTTCATCTAGTTGCTTTAAAAATAGTAAACCATTCAATTCTTGAATTCAAACAAGGTGAGTGCAGCCAATAGTGTCTTAGAATATGCATCCATATAAAAAAATGTATAGTGGCATGCAAAGAAAAGATTCTCAACATTCTCTACAGTAAGACCACAAAGGATACAAGAGGACTTGTTTTGTCAACTCCATTGCATATAATTTTTTGCGAGTATGGAGACCACCTTTGATCACTCTCCACAACAACAAGTTTTGAGTAGGAGAGGAGTTCATTTTCTAGATTCTTGAATACCATGGAAATTTGTCATAATTATTAAGAGTGTCAAGAGCCATGTTCACATTTTTAATTGAGTGAGGACTTCCATCCCAAGAGATAGATGACTCAGAAGATTGGAAGACCTTGTTATCAAACAAAGCCCACACATTCCTTATGATACAGGAGCTGGAGTAAGGAAGATTGATCATCCTCTCATCACACAAATAATTTGATACTTTAGCAGCCTCAGGTATACAAGTTATGACTCTCAAGTTGTCTGTTATAAGGTTAGCAAGAATTATACCTTTACTAACCCAAGGATCAAACCAAAAAGATAATGTGTTACAGTTTTTCATGGAATATTTAAAAATAGGAAGAAAACATTTCCTAAGTTTCATCATATTCCTCCATGAATTACTACAGTCTGGAGGAGATTGCATTGTCCAAAAATGATTTTTTGAGTAAATCCTTCCTACACCAGTCAGCCCATAGGTTTTTTTCATTTACGATCAATTTGTCAATGTGAGAAGAGTGAGCAGCTGCATTCCATTGCTTAACATTCATAACTCCAAGTCCACCATTAACAAATGGACAGCAGACTATTTGAAAGAAACAGGTATAATTTTTTTGGAGAAAGGGTTTCCATGCCATAGAAAGTGGTTCATTGTAGAATGGATCATAGATATCAATCTATAGGGCAGTATGAAGATTCTCGCATAATATAGGCATATGGCTGATGCAATGGACTTGACAACAACTAGTATCCCAGCAATGGAAAGTTTTTGAAATAGGCCATGAAGATAGTTTGGTAATAATTTTTTCAAACATGGGGAGAAAGTGAATGGTTTTGACATTGGAAAAAGTAAGTGGAGCTCCCAAATAAACTACATCATCAGAAAATGGGGACAAGGTTGATAACTAATCAAGTAAGCTTTGATATCCTCAATCACTCCAACAATGCATATTTTAGATTTAGATAAGTTAATGCTTAAACCAGTCGGGTAGGTGAACGAGTGAAGCACAGCTAAAACAGTAGAGATAGATTTGACATTAGGCTTGGTCAAGAGCATTAAATCATTAGCAAACAAAGGAGTTGATATTTGAGGATTCCTACACATTGGGTGGTAATCCATCTGCCTGTTACCCAAGGCATTTTTGAAGTGAGCTGAAAGGAATTCCATGACACATATGAAGACGTAGGGGGAGAAAGGATCCCCTTGTCCTAGACCTTGAGTGCTTTAAAAAATCCAAATACTGATCCACTGAGACCCAAAGAGTATTGAACAGTGGAGAGACATGTGTAGAGCCATGCCAGGAATGTATGGGGAAAATGCATGAAGTGAAGAATGTAAATGATTGACTTCCAGTGTATAGTGTCGAATGCCTTTTGAATATCTAATTTCATCACACATCCCAGAGAAATAAACTTCCTACTATATCCCCTTAATAGCTCAGAAGAAAGGAGGATGTTGTTGGTGATATCCCTTCTAGGCAAGAAAGCATTTTGGTTTGGAGAAATGACAGTAGATAATGCATGCTTCATCCTAGAAGCTAAAATTTTGGCAATGCATTTGTATATTACATTACAATAGCTAATAGGCCTGAATTGAGAGACTCAAGTAGGTTGAGTTGCCTTAGGAATTAAGGCCACCCTAGTAGCATTAATACCAGAGTGCAACAAATTGTGTTTGAAAATTTATTTTACTACCTTGATAACATCCCTACCAATAGTGTGCCAACAAAATTTGTAAAATTGAGCATTGAAACCATCAGGACCGGGGGAACTGTCAAAATTCATGCCAAATATAGAATTCTTCATCTCATCATCAGTAACAAGATTAATTAAGGATTGACTGTCAGAGTCAGATATACAAGGCAGCTTGGTATTTGTATAATGGTGCAGTTGATGATCATTAGTGGAATGTGGGGCCAGAAGATAGATGTAATACTGGAGGAATGAATTTTGAATTGTGTCTGAGGAAGTGCAAATATTTCCAGTCTGATCTTGAATGGTAGAAATCTGAGTAGAGGCATTTTTTTATTTTCAAAGTACTATGAAAGAATGCTGTATTTTTATCTCCATGGAGCTGCCAATTAGACCTAGCTTTTTGTTTTTGCATTAAGTTCTCTTCAACTAAAGCTTTAACAAGCTCACCATGAACTCTATCTTCTTCAACTAAGAGGGGGTTATACATCGGTCTGTTGTGAATAGATGTTTGAATAGACTGTAGCTGCTCTCTTAATGAATGTGACAATTTAGATCCCTTGCCAAAAGTGTTGAAAGCCCAGTCTTTAAGCCTGCTTTTGATAGTCCTCGGTTTTTTCTACAAAATAAACATAGGATTACCAAATACTTTGCATTTCCAACTTTCATTACCAATAATGAAAAATTCAGTATGAGTAGTCCAATTATTCAAAAATGAAAAAGAGGATATTCTGTTCAAGGCTTCATGTCCCCAGTCAAGGATGATGAGGGAGTGATCAGAGAGGGTGGGTGGGAGGACATGGTACAGGAGGTTTGGCCATTGGGTTAAAGAGTTTATGTTGGAGTAGGCCTTGTCCAGTTTACAGAATGTTCTGGAGTCAGATCTACTGCAGTTATTCCATGTATATTTATGGCCATCAGAACGAATGGGTGAGAGGTTTGAAGAAAAGATAGAGTTGTTGAGTGGTCTGGTTTGCTGAAAGGAAAGGGGGACTCCACCACATTTGTCATGAGAGAACAACATACAGTTCCAATCTCCAACACAAATCCATGGTTCATTTGTAGGATGAAGTGAAGGAAGTTGGTCAAGAAATATCTCTCTGGGATTTTTATGGTTTTCATCGTAGATAGAAGCAAGAAAAAAACTGGTCAGATGGAATATGTTTAATTTTGGAGTAAATAAATTGTTTTTGTATAATGATGGGTTCAATAGAAAAGGTTAGAGGGTTCCAAAGCATCAATAGTCTGCCAAAAGGAGCACGGTCAAGGTTGTGGAGAATGTCCCAATTATTATTTATTAATGAGGCAGCAGCATGAGTTGTAGCATGGTTGAGTTTAGTTTTAGCAAAGAATGGTCATTTGCAAATTGTTGGATATTGTTTGATTCTTGGCTTCAAGCTGTTTTGCTATTGAGTTGGCTCCTTTAATATTCCAGAACCCAATGCTATTGATTTTATGTATCATAGGGAAGAGATTAAGGAAGACCTGGTATTAACACCAGGTGATTGAGAAATAGTTTGGGATGAGACAAAGTTATTTTGGTCGATTGTGAAATCAGTTCCACCATCAAGATCAAAGGCAGGTGAAGCAACTATTTTTTTCTTTGGTCTCCCTTTTCTTTTGAGAGATGAGTCAATGGAGGGAGTCGATGGATTGGCTAATGCAGGGAAGATTTTTTGGGGGAAAGACATAGTGGAGTAAGAAGCAGGAGGAGTAGCACTTGTTTGATGATAAGAAGGGTTGTTGATGAGGTTTGCAGTGTTCAGATGGATAGAAGAAGGGGTTTGAAGCGAATCAGTGAGAAAAGGAGGAGTATGCATGTTTTTGTGCATATCAGTGCACATAGAAGTTTCAGTGGTGTTTAGATCATGATTTGCAGGAGCTATTTCATCTTCCTCATTACACTCATTTTCATCCCTGTCGATTGCATTAATGTCTTCTAGGCAAAGTAGTGGGGCAAATTGATTTGATGTTTGAAGATTTTCTAAGTTAAAAGTAACAGAAGCATCTTCAGTATTTTCTTCCTGATTAATTACATTATTAGATATCTCTTGTGCTAGAGCATCTTTTTGTTCATTTGAACTATGGTGAATAACTTCATGTTGACACAGTTCGTTACTTCGGGCATTCTCCGTGTCCTTATCCACCAAAACACTGATGTGCTCTGGGCCATCAGCCTTTGTCAACAAATTCTCTTGCTCACTAATAGCCACCATATTGTTAGTGACTTCCATGCATGTTATGGTGAAATTTTCCATATCTGTAAACTTGGATATGATATTATTTGAAATGTAATCACTGAAATTATAGTTTTCTTGGAAATCTAAGATTCTGTTCATATTCAAGTGCTCCTAATTAGGGCTGTCAATGGATACCCAAAAAATTCGAAATCCGTCCGCATCCGTATCCGAAAAGCGGATAATATCCGATATCCGAAAAAACGGATGCGGATACGGATACGAAGACATCCGCATTCGAAAATTATCCGTCCGGTCTTTGTCAATATTATAGTATAAATTGTGTGTGTTTTAGTATAATGAAAGATATGTATTTGTTGTTTTATCAAGTTAATAGTTTATATTATATATATTTAATGCTTATTTACTGCTCAAAACTATTTATTATCGCCGTATTTGTTTATATTTAACACTTTTATGATCAATTGGATTGAAAAAAATGTATGTTAAACTTAAGATTTATATTTATATTTCTTGATTTATCGGTCGTTAGCGGATAGGATAATTATCCGATATCCGTCCGTATCCGCGGATGCGGATATCCGATATCCGAAAATCATTTTGGATGCGGATGCGGATATGACACTATCCGCATCCGAAAGTATCTGTTGACAGGCCTACTCCTAATATTATGGATAGCATTAACATTACTGTATTTCGTCATTAGAAGTTAATACTGTGGATGATAGCAGCATCCATAGCGCTTAGCTTTTGGCCTCAAGATATGGGATGTTACAACATCCTTAACATGATTTTATTGTATTCAATTCTGTGTGACAAGAAATTTGAATAAACGGAGTTAAAATACTGTCAGGTATGGGACTTTCAGTAATATTTCTCTAATTGTTTTTTAGACTTGCTATACAAAATACTGAATAGTTTGAGTATAGTTTTAAGTAATGAATAAAAGATTGAGTATTACGCGGTGGTATGGGACGCTGTTGTGATATTTATTTGGTTATTCATTATAAGTAGACGACACTCGCGTGACAGGAATAAAGTGGATAATGTGAGGTGATACATGTAGTGATATATGGCTTGGTGCCTATATTTAGTGAGTCTGGCTCTATGCCTAAGGATGAGCATGACTTCATGTCTATATGTATTAGTTTTATTTTCCACTATTATGATGTACTCTTATTATGTTTGTTGGAGAGGACCAGATGGTTAGAATCCACCTTAGAGGCCTAATTAAGGGGTCGTATCTCAAATCTGTGACACTATGTTATATAGCTTTGTGCTACTCCTATGCACGCATTTTCCTTAGTTTTACTTAGGCCAGCAGTCTGTTATCGATAGGGGCATGTGTAGTATCGTGACTTAAGAGTCCTCGCACTGACGAGCACACCAGTGGATACGAATCGTGATGGATTTGAGTAACTAAAGACTGTAGAGACTTATTGTCTCTAGAGCTTGCTTAGTTCTACCAGTCTCTCTTCTGGTACTAACGAAGTAGTAGACTGGCATATACGATTGATATACCTCACTTGAGAATAGCTAAGATTTGACGACTCACATATCGTTATATGTATGGCTCTACTTGGGACTTCATGTCTGTCGTACAACCATTTCCTATCACAATATTTGCATATAGATATTGTATGAGAAGATTAGACTATACCTATGATATATGTCTAGTGCATAGAGGATTCGCATTTATATTGATAGGCAGCCTATCCTATTATATATATTGATGATGATGTTTTATCGAGATTGAGAGATATATTTAGGCAACGCTTTGTGCTGGCCTAATTATACTTGATGATATCTCATTTATTGATATTTATGGATTTGATGATGATTTCTAGATATGTATGATTCACCCATTAGTGTTGATTCGGTGATTCTTGATTTGATGTATTTCTATATGAGTGATGACATTTTTTATATCAGTGCTGATTATTTCATATGCATTTGAGTTATTTGGGTGATGTGACGGCCTGATGATTATTTACGGGATTATACATATATTCTAAGCATACATTTCTATATCTATATACACCTATTGACATGTCGTTAAATGACTTGATTATCTCTGTTAGTATTATCATATTATTCTATGTTTACATTGTTTTACCCATATTACAAACTCTTAATTTGATAGAGGTTAACCTGTATGTTATTTATGTAATACTCAGGTCAGTTTAAGATAGTTCAGGTACAGGAACGACCTGACTATCATGTATTTTATTCGGCTTAGTGGAGTATTATATTTTGAAGATGTGTGATATTTATATGACATTGATTCACTGTATATTTTAACATTGAGTTGTATATTGATTATTCATCACATTACATTAAGATAGTTGACATTTGAGACGAGTTGTACCCTTATTATATTATTGTATTATATATTATATGTTATCACTGTGATTTACTCTGTAGTTTCTGTTATTCACTATATATTATTTATTGCATTGTCCTAAAGACACACTTGTTTATTTCTTTGTACCAATACTGTATACGTATAGGTAAGATATTTGTTTGTACCAAAAATAGACACAACACTCGTTGGATGTAATTGAAGAGATTAGAATGAAGAAGTAAAATGGAAACTGAGGCTAATCTAACAATCACACCAAGAAAATATGCAGTAACATAACGAATACAAGAATTTATAGTGGTTCGGCGTTATAGCCTACGTCCACTTTGAAGGATTTGATGTTTATTGCTTATTATAAACCGAATTGGAACAGTACAACGGCAAATACTCGAATTACAATGGAGTTCAATCCAAGCAGCAGCATAAAAGTCCTCTTTTAGTTACAACTAGGGTGCTATTTATAGGTGTGAAGCTGAAAATATCTGCCTTGAATCTCGAAATACCCTTTCTCAAGCTTAGGTGGGCCCACACAATCGGTCTGGAGTCGTTTGGGATCGATCCCTGATCGATTCACATAGCCTTCGTATCGATCAGAAATGGCTCCAATTGGGCTGCGATCGATCATGGATGTTCCTGAGATGATATGCAACCTTCTGTGAAAATCTCATTGCATTTGGAGTTGTGGTTGTGGAGTTATTGATTGATCAAAGTTGCAAATATGGACTGGTTGAGGCCTTCGTATCGATCCCTTCGTGTCAATGACGTGGCACACGTGCTTTATGGAGATCCATATTTTGTGCATAGAGACCACTTCCTTTGGATTAACTGCTCCTCTCATATCCAATCGATGCTTTACTTTCCATATCGATGTTCTGCCCCCATCTTTGTATCGATCGTCGGCTTTACTCTTTGTATCGATCAAGTAGTTGATCGATACGAAATGTTCAACTGCTAACTAAGTGAAGTGCGATCGATCTGGGGAGTGCTGAAGTCCATCGATATAGGGTTGAACCTTATGGATACGAACGATGGATGCCGAGTGATGGAGTTATGTTCACTTCGTATCGATGCTGATGAATACGAAATGATGGATATGGACGGATGGATACGAAAGGGGCATGTTTCACGTGGATCTTGATCGTTCCATAACTTGAGCATACGAACTCCGAATGACCTGAAATTTGGAATGTTTCCTTGCATAGCTATGCTTTCCATATCATTCTAATTGTGGCTCGATGCGGACTCGGACCAAGTTTGCCTATATCCATCATGAATCTATAGATAACCGATTTTAAGAGCGGACTGTCTTCAGTCTCTAGTCAAGCCCTTGGTATCATGGCCTTGCCAAAAGGCGGGATAACATTTGTCTCGTAAAGTACGTCTTGTGTGAACATGACGTGCTTTGAAAAGCTAAAATCTTCATTTTGGAAAGGCTCTATCCGATTTACTGAACAGTTATTGTTATTTCAGCAAGAGATGTAACCCTCGGTTGATTTCCAGTAGTATAAATATTGAGCTGTAGTTGAAGGTCAAATGCTAGCAATTTGTTGTTGATTGTTCTGGCTATCACCAGGTAAGCATTCAATTCTTGTTAACTTTGAAAATCAAATGTTAGTATAGCATGCATGCACATATTTTAACCTGACTCCCATTCATGTTTGCATGTCCACGGGTAGTTTTCATGTTCTTTCTTCTTCTCTTTTCTTTTCTTTTTGAACCGATTTTAGTGAAAAGAAGTTCCTGCCATCAATTGATGGTTTCTTTTGGATCGAGTTTCATATCGATCCTCTCCTGGATCGATATGAAATCCGAATTGCAACAAAGATTGGTGGTTGTTCTGATGCCCTTCTTTGTATCGATCCTCTACTAGATCGATCTGGGATGCATCAAGATGGATTTCATATCGATGGAGATTGACACGAGATGGATTTACAAAAAGGTGTGTCCCATAATGATGGATATGGTTTGGCTTAAGTTGTTGTACAATGTGCTTTTCATATCGATGGATACGAGAGTTATAAGCATTAAAGCAAGGGAACGCTTCATATCGATGGATACGAGATTTTGCGGTTCAGATGTGCTTCGTATTGATGGATACAAACGATCCAGACATAAGCGTGCAGTGCTCTTCGTACCGATAGGTACGTTGACCTATTCAATTGGTGAGGAAATTGGGATACGAATCGTTTTTTATTGTCGATATGAATGGAGTATAAATACTTTTTGTGCTCGGCATATTTTTCCACCTTGCTTCTATTGCTACTTCGTATCCATCAGAGAAAAAGAAAAACACTGTAGATCCTTCGTCCCCAAATACCAAATCATTAATCTTCAACCCGGATCCTTTGAGCTAGGTAAATAATCAATGAAACCATACTTATAATGACGAGAGTCAAGTTTCATGCCATTTCGTTCATGGTAATGGCCATCTCCGGTGTCGTTGGCGCCGGAGCGTGACAAGGGTGAGGTTGAGAGTGTGGCTAATTGTGATTTGGAGGTTTGGAGAGGAAGAGGGTAGCTGGAAAGGGTTGATGGAGTCACTGACTCCAAGTCTGTCTAACCTAGGTGATGAACTTGTATCGATGTGAGGGGATGGATATGGGATCGATCAGGATTCATGGAGTTTTGGGGATGGTGGAAAGCAGTCTTCACGATCGAGGCGAAGAGTAGGCGCTTGGAAACGATGTGGAAAAATTAGCATGATGATCGATCCAAAATCAAAGTCCACGGATCGATACGAAAGGATGGAGTGATGGACACGGGGAGCATCGATACAAATGAAGGCTATGAGTGAAGTGATCGATACGAACGAGTTATCAATCCGAAGGCTTGATCGATACGAAGAGGCTATCGATCTGAATTATTGATTGATACGAACGAGTGGCAGCCGATCGATACGAAAACTTGTTTCAGGGGAACGATCCAAAATGAATTATGATGGATATGAACTTTATGACCTTTGCATATTCGAACACTTGACTCCGACGAGCTTTAGCCTTGCATATTTAGACATGACCGTAAAACTACATGTATTACTACCCTTCAAAGCTCATCGATGGAACTGTAACCTGTTAAATGTAACAAGCTTTTTCAATATGAATCATTCTCCGAAGTTAGAATGGCACTGTTGAGACGGTCATCGATGACCGTCGCTCCGGTCGAATCTCGAAGTCTTGTTGCTTTACTATCTTTTAACCTTGTAGATATTTAGCGTATTGTCCAGCACTTCACTACACAACACGATCACTCACTTTGCACCGGGGGGACATGGGTCTTTTTTACCATCTAATAATGGTTTTTACTCAGTTCAATAGCTATGGATCCTGGAAGCTCAGAGCAGCAAGAAGTTCAAAGTCCTCTACTCCCCAGAATAGAAAGGCTTAATATCCTGGCAGATACAGTGAATCCTGCTCCGGATGAACTACCAGATGATGTGGTGATATTGAATCCGGAAGATTCCGTCTGGTCCAAGATTACTGAAGAAATGCTTGGAAGAATTTGCCTTAGACACGGGCTGTCTTTGGAAGAAATTCGGTTGCCAGGACCGGAAGATAGAGCGCACAATTCCTGGAAGGATTCACCGCATGCAATAGATTCATGTGCTAGACTGGAG
The DNA here is from genome assembly GCA_030737815.1 of Allium fistulosum. Taxonomy (NCBI): domain Eukaryota; kingdom Viridiplantae; phylum Streptophyta; class Magnoliopsida; order Asparagales; family Amaryllidaceae; genus Allium; species Allium fistulosum. The sequence continues at coordinate 816,434,387 of CM060904.1, forward strand.
CAATGCCCTATTCAACCAGTTCATTAGGGATGTGTTATTTTATTTGAGGATCGCACCTTCTCAGTTTCATCCTAATAGATACGCGGTTCTCAACAGCTTGTACATTATATTTATGGAACATCTCTTCCGTAACCGACTGTCGATGAGATCAGATATTATTTAATATTAAGAGTTAGGCGGATAATCTGTCATTCACCTTCCTGGAAGCTATTACTAACTGCCAAGTCATGGCAGGCACATGGGGCAAGTTGAGCTATTTCAAAACGGAATGGTTTTACGTGAGGTGCCCACCAAGATTCGCCAGGCAGTGGCTGGTCAGACGGAAGTTCTATTACTCGTTTCGTTGCTTACCATGAATGGATAATATAGATTGATGATGAATTCATTTTCGTGTTTCTCTTACAGCTGTTATTCCATGGCCCGAAGGAGCCCAGTACAAAGAGCTAGTGAGGACACTCAAGGCAGTGCCTGCTGAGTTAAGAGAAATAGATGAAGTTCTCATCGATGATTGCTTGATAGCCACTGGGCTTTTAGAGAAAGGACAAAGCATAGGGCTCACCGAGGTACAAGGAGTGGTCCCAACAAGACAAGGTGGAAGACGGGCTCCTGTCGTGCCCCCAGTCGAGGGAGCTCAGGCTGCGCCCGGTATAATAATCATCGAACCTCGCGATAATGAGGGTACAGAAGTTGGTCGAGAGCCCGTGATCGTGCTTCCGCAGGGCCTTCAATCATCTATGTTAAAGAGAAAAGGAAAAACTCTTGTCCAAAAAATAAAAAGGCAAAAGAGCACTGAAGCAATCCAACTTGTTACTACTTCCATAGGTCCGGAGACCTCTTCCTCGCAGATAGAAAGTTCACTGAAACGGTTGTCGGATAACCCTATGCTTGAGGAGATGTCATCGTTCTCTGATCTTGGGCTAGAGGGGCTTCACACCCCTTCGAGAACCAGTGCGGACCTAACCTTAATAAACATAGGGGAGCCGACTCCAATAAGCAAAGCTGGTACAACCGGTCGGTTGGGGGGTTTGCACATGCATACACACACTTCACGGCACCACACGACATTCCATCACATGCTTCTTAATCTCTGGCAATGACTAATTTTATTCTTGTTTTCTTTTTTGCAGATACCATGGTGAAGCAAGGATCCATGCTTAGTAAACTCCGCTCTTCGTGCCATTCATTTGGATCGCATTCTGAATCACATCGCTGTGAAAGCGAGAGAGATTATGGTCGTGGCTACCATTCTAGCCAGGAGCGTGAGCACCACGATAGAGAAAAAGAGAGATCATACCAAAGCAGGCACTGTTCTAGGTCATGTTCTCCGCCATCGAAAGCGCCTTTGAAACCTTCTAGTCCTAGCAGGCCCTCTTCTGAATCCTCGCATCAAACAACGCCATCTCATTCTCCAAAAATCGGCGATCAGCGCCACAGTATTGAGACAGAAGCTCCTACCATTGTAGAACAAACTGCCATAGAGCCATCAGGTGAAGGAGCCATCTGTACTGCTAAACTAAAGAAAGATTTCCCAAAGATATGCTTCGATGGTTTCCACTTTCCTCCCAGATTGAAGAGAATCCCAAATGACATAGAAAAATTGGTGCAAGATTATGTGCATGACGCATACAGCTAGTACCGTGAGTGGGTTAAAACGACAGAGCGGGTCTCGGTTGTGTCCTTCGAGCGAGCCAAGGTGATTGAGAAACTAGAGGGCGAACTTTCTCATAAAGGAAAAATAATAGAGGTGCCCACCAATGAGCTCGATTCTTCAAGGAAAACTGAAATGGAGGCTGGCCAGAGAGCAAAGGAAGCTAGGAAGTCCATGGAAGGAATGAGAAAGACTCATATGGACTTAGTGCAGGAGATGGGTTACCGCAACACTGTTATCATTCAAGAAAGGGATGTCGCGCTGAAAGAAGTCGTCGAACTAGAGGCAAAACTAACCGAGGCCATCAAAGAAAAAGTTGAAGCCAACAAAGTTGCCCAGGAAGCGTGCGAGGAGGCGGCGAAGCTTAGAGGAGAAAGGGATATTGCAAATCAAAAGGCCGAAGAAGCTGACATCAGGGTCGAGAGGGAAACAAAAGCCGTCGAGGCCAAGATGGAGAGTGAGTTTGAGGATCTCCAGGTCACCTGTAATGAAAACGTCCTAAAAATCGCAACTTGAACTGGCTTGGCGAGGACCATCCCTTTCAACTGTATAAGGCCTAGAACCGCCTGATTGAGGATGAAAAGGCAATCCATAAAGTTGCAACTACCGCTGAGTTTGAATTAGAAACTCAAGTGTTGATCGGAGATTGGCCTAAAGTCCTTCATGACATGACGATCACACTTCAAAGAGAAGATCTGGCTGCTAAATACCCAGAGGCCGGAGAAGGATCTGAGGGTGAACACCACGATGCTACTTCTGAAATACACCAGCGTCTCAAACTGTGCCCACATCTTCTGTCGGCCCTCCAGTCGTCCCGGAGTATGATCCCGACAGGCCACATCTCTCTCCAGTCATCGAGCATAGCTCAGAAGGCATGTCGGCACAATCCGGAGGCCAAACTGAGAAAGGTATTCTGGACACTTCTCCTATTCTTAAAAATGCAGGAACATTATCAGAGGACATTACTAATATACTCTCCTATTTTTATTCAGCTTTAGATTCTGCATCGGCTAACCCTCCTACAACTCAAGAATTTCACCACGAGTAGGAGGCATTAATAACCAAGGCCACAACTGTGACAATTACTACTTTGGCCGGGGAGATGCATGATAGCGGCTATGTGTTTGATGACCAATTGATGGAAGCACTCCTCAACCGCTAAAGCGACACGAGCATTGAGGTGCCCTTTAACGTGGATGAAGATGTTATTATCACAGGCTCCTCGAATCCGACCGGCAGTATCCCAATGGGCGAGTGCATGGATCAAGAAGAACAAATGATGGAGGAAATTAAGGCAGAGATTGAGCAGGCTCATAGAGTTGGTAGAGGTATGGCGGGCCCTGGTGCTACCCCAGTCCTTGTGCTCTCTCCGGGTGGCACCATATTTTGAAACTAAAGCGCCTCATTCTTTTGGTGTCGAAAGTGTCACCATTCTACCAGCTTCTCGCAAAGAGGATACTTCGGTCCTCGTGAGCTCCCAAGGGGAGAACACATCGGTTCCCCCGATTGGAGACAAGCAAGCTAGAGTGAGCCGGGGAGGCAAGGGTTCTAAAAGAAGTCCGGGAGGTAGCTCGAGCGGATCTATGCCAAAGAAAGTTAAGAAGGGCAACGACCCGAAGGCATAGATTAGCATTTTGACTTCCTCTCTTGTAGATAGTTAGAATAAGCTTCTTTTATTTAGCTTTTTGTAGTCCATGTATAGATGCGGGTTCGGCCCCTTTCTTATAGGAATTCTTTGGACAGATTTTGTACTTCATTTCTGAAGAATAGCATGAATAAAATTCATTTTTTGTTTTTGGCATAACTCTGCATTTATTTGTTTAAGTACTTAAGCATTCACATTTCCATTCAATGTACTCATGAAGCCTTAGTCTCTGAGTCGAACTCGAGTTCGGTCCTTAAGTCCTGAGGTCGTGGCCTCAGGTCATAGTCAAACATTGAGTTGAGTCCTAACATTGTGCTATCTCAGTCAACGGCGGGTACTTGAGTTGTGCCCACTTCTGGGGATAGTTGAAATAGTTAGTTGGTAGTCATCCACCGCCTTCACTAACTTTGATTTAACTTAGTCAGAATCGAGCTAAAGTAATATGAGTCTGAGCGGTCGAATCACACTCGCTCATTTGCTAGCATCTGCATCCACACTCTTGGGATCGGAATTGTATGCCGGCGGTCAATCACTCCTGCTTATTGTTTAGGATTACGTCCGCACTTCAGGGACATAAGTTATTTTGTGGGTGGTCAATCACACTCGTTTAATGTTTATGCTCTAGTCTGCACTCTAGGAATCTAGAGTTGGTCAGCGAAAAAATTATAGAATTCCCCGGAGAATGGAATCCAGGAAGATAGAATAAAAATGAATTTAAGAAATTAAAAGGAAATTAAGATAAGTAGTGGGAATGAACAAACATCTTTCAAAAAAAAAGATTTCTTCTTTCTCTATTTGTTGTTTCTTATAACACAACAATCAAATCTGGATTCGAGGTTTTTTGAGCAAAACATCAATCTGATCTTGAGTTCCACTTGGAGTTTTGAATCAATAGGAAGAGTATATCTAAGAGTATATCTATTTATTTCGGGTTCTGGGACCAGCCGTTCTAGGGATCAACTCATATCTGCTTAATGGTTAGGATCTTATTCATGCTTTAGGAATAAGGAGTGTACTTCGCACCACCCTTGGCTAGAGGCAAGGACCCTATAACATCAATACCCCATGTGGAAAATGGCCATGGATTGACCATTTGAGTAATCTCGATTGGTGGGCCTCTCGGAATTCTGGCATGTTTCTAGCACCTATCACATCTCTTAGCATAATCCAATGCGTCTCGGTTTACGGTTGGCCAATAATACCCATACCTTAGTATCCTCTTTGCAAGGGCTTACTGTGAAGACCCAAAATTATTGAGATAAAAATAATTTTATAAAAATCAGTTAATGGAAAATATTCAAAGAATAAAATAAATTGAAATTAAATATCAAGAACGAGTGAAATAAATAAGGAAGAGGATAGTTGTTTTCAGTAAATAATAATGAGGAGAAAATAACTTCAATAATTAATAATGAGAAAGAAAATAACTAAGTATGAATAAGTTTTATATTCACATATCTCATATATATATATTGCATATAAATAGCCAGAGGAGTATAGAGTGATAAAATGAACTCTTACGATAATTAAAATATATGCAACCAAATTAGTATTATATAGGTATAAATACATTTTATAATCAAGAGAAAACAAATGGCTTGAAACATTAGCAAGGAATTAATTGATAAAAAGATATATATGTGTGTGAACATTTCAGATTTGTCTTAAGAAAATAAATAATGTAGATAAGTCACATGAAAATAATGTGTAGGTGAAACATGCAAATGGCATGTACACAGAAAAAGAAGAAAAGCAACTGAAATACCCGAAATGGAATCAAAAAGAAAATGGCATATTTAGCCATAAAAACATTTACAAAATTCTCTTATTTGTGTGGGGATAAAATGGGTTTTTCACTCCACTAAAACCCTGGTTACATGTTTTAGAAATCAAAGGAAAGGCAGCGGTTATTTTTGAAAACAGAAAGAATATTTTTAGAAAATAAAAAGAAGAGCAAACTCACACCGTTTTCAAGTAGAGCATTCTCGGGGAAAGAAGTAGGAAGGTGAGTGATTAATCATCTTATGAGATTTAAGGCATTAAGACCCAAGTTAAGGGCAGCCATATTATTTATATAAAACCGTATCATGTTTTTGTTTAATTTTATTCTCTGAATAAATAAATGTTGATTATGGTTAGTGTTTTGGCTGAGTCTTTGGTTGATGTTTGGATCTGTTTGGATTGTTTTGGTTAATGCTTTGAAAAGACAAACACCCTGATCACAGAAATGGCTTCTGTAACTTATAATCCAGTTTTTATATGGGAATGAGATGAACATTTTTACTGAGAAATAGGGTACTAATGAAGAATGAAGTAGGCAGTGTGAATAAGGAGATTCATGCTTATGTCTAGTTCATTTTAAAAATGATATGAACAATGCAATATTATATATATAGGTGCTAATTTGTTCAAATCACAAGTCAATATGTTTTTATGGGTTTTTCTCAAAAACCTTACCCTATGTTCACAGTAAAATAAATGCAATGTTTTATATGACTTCACAAGATTTATGTAAGAAATGGGAATATTTCTGGAAATAGATTTATGCAGGTCTTAGAAAATAGGATTGAATAAAAATAACCTTAAAATGGGATGTGGTGTTTTACATGAATACTTTGTATGTCTGGCTGAAATCCCTGAGTGAGTTTAATACTCTCTGATTTATGAAAGGAAGAAAAGAATAGGAAGCATTTCAAGGATTAATAAAATTCTCCTGAAAGAAAATGAGAATGGTCTCTAGATTATAAAGCTAATCTAGGAGTAGTGCCTTGATCTATTCATCATTAGGTGGATGATGGGTATGTGCATGACTTGTTTAAGTCCTGTAGGCCTCTATGTAAAGGTTTAACAGAATTGAGCCCCTTTGCAATGCACACATGGTGTTCAATGGAAAGAGTTAAAACCAAATAAATGATAAATGAGGATTGGGAAATTGAGCTATGGAATTAAGGAAGTCAATCCATAGTAGTATATGTACATGTAACTGAATTGTGTTGATGAATGAATACTTGTGTGCATGTATGTTAGTATGAGCTTATATGTATATATATATATATACACACACACACACTCAGATTTTAGTATGAATCTAAATAAGTATCAAACATATGAGTCTCTGCACAGAGTTTAGTAATTACAAGTTATTTATAAATTATGATTTCACTCACACCAGAATATATTTTCTGACCATATTTGTTGCCTTTGCAATCTTTGGGGTGTCTCATTTTCATTGAGGCAGTTCAAAGTGTTGCTGCAGGGAAGATGCTTGAGTAGCTTGCTTGTATGGATGTTTGAAGAACTTGCTGGTTTTAAAATGCTTTAGAGAAGTAGAAGTTTAATTGTAATAAATAATCTAGGAAAACTCTCTTATGTTTTGTGTATTTCCAGGATTGTTACTTGCTTTTTTTTCTTGAAAAGAACATGTAAAAGAGAAAAAAAACCTAAGTATTATATGTGCTTGTGAGTTGTTCATTCAAGTAGCAGACTCTGGAAATAATCCAGAGGATTATAAAAGGGAGAACATGCCATTTAATTTGATATGTGGATGTGTTCCCCTTGGCATGTTTGCTATATTTCAATTTTTAAAGTTTAAGTTGTGTTTGAATAATTATGTGCCAACGTATTGAGAGGATGAGTTGAACATGGTCTTGACTAACCAGTAGGCTTGTACATGTCTTGTAATTGATACAAGTACATGCAAAAGCTTGTAGCCATAGCCTTCAGATTCCTGAAGCAAACAAGACCATAGAGCAAGTTAATTCGAAATGCAACTAAATCCTATGGAATGTCTGGAACAAGAGTAGGATTATATTACCATAAAACCTGAAAACCATAAGTATATAAGGATTTAGGAATTGGAATTGATAAAATCTGGAACTGGCTTAAATAGGAAATAGAAGTAGCAAGTTAGAAAATAGGGATAAACAACATAGACTTAAACAAGAATGTAGAGTAATTTTGTTAAGTGTATAAAAATCCAAAACAGCACAATCTATATGTTTTTAGCCAGAAAAAAATGCAAAGACCTTTCTAAAACCATATTCAATACTATTTCCAATCTAAATATCAAAAATCTATATGACCTTTAGATTAGTTTACAACTCTATTACTCACATGATCCTTACATGCTTCATGAACCTGGATATGTGCATTTTGCTTGACCTGAATTGCTTGTGCATGTTTGTGCATGTTTATGGTTGAATTCTGAATCTGGGCTAGACTAACCAAAGATCCATAGATCAAACCAAGCTTTAATATGTTTTATCACTCTAAAACAATATGTATGAATTTCTGAATTCCAAAGATCTATCATATGGGTTATAAATCCACAAATTAATCAATCTGGTTTAATAGAATAAACTTGAAAATGAAGAAGAGAATAATAGGTGCTAATACTTGAAAAATGTAATAGTCAATCTTGAGTCATTCCAAGATAATAATACCTGAAAATGTATTAGTCAATCTTGAGTCATTTTAAGGTGGTAACACTTGAAACATGGATTAGGCAATCTTGAGTCAAATAAAAGATTAAAGTGTAGAAATAGCTATGTGACACAGAACCTTTCAATTATGGAAAATATTGTGTGATTAAATTTCTTTGCTACTTTAACACTCTGATAGGCAAAGAAACATTTATATATCTTCACATATATAAATGATATGACTTGATTTAAATACTGATATTTTTATATTAGTAAATTCTGGATCTTGGGAAATTAATTAAAAGAAATGAAAGAGGCAAGAAAAGAAGTGATCCCTTGATTAAAAAAATCATTAAAATATAGGTGAAGAAAAGTGGGTCACTTCACTTACCCCCCATTGTGGTCGCCACACTCTCCTTCATGCACTTTCTGCAACACTCGCTTGATTTCATCACGGGCGATACACCGGAGTAAAGGAATAGAAACTCGCCTTATGTACAAGATTCCATCTTGGATAACAAACCGTGAAGCCTTTCGAAGAACCTGTCTTTTCTCACTCCTGCGCTAGGGTAATGTCCCGTGTTCAAGATAGTTCCTGATTGGAGTCATCCATGACTCCCTCTCGAGTGTTGCCTCATGAACCCAGTCTATCTCCACCTGATCAATACCTGGAGCAGTAAGTGTCTCCACGGGGATAAGTCCCATCCGTTGTGCTTCGCCAGTCCTGGCCAGTTTCGCTAAAGAATCGGCCTTTTGATTTTGCTCTCGGGGTATACATCAGATAGTATAGTAGTGAAACTGGTTCAACACTTCCTAGACCCGCATAAGGTAGGAGGCCAACCTATGGTCTCTGGCTTGATACACTCCTCGAACCTGGCACACCACCAATTGTGAATCACGGTAAATTTCCATAGCGATGACTCCCACATCCTTGGCAAGCCTCAGTCCAGCGAGTAAGGCTTTATACTCAGCTTTGTTGTTAGTTACACAGAAGTAGAATTTCAAAGCATAGCATACAGATCGTCCCTCCGGGGTTTTGAGCACCACTCCAGCGCCTGAGCACCGGTCGTTTGATGCTCCGTCGGTGTATAACTTCCATATATAGTTGGGTGGTTCACTGGTTTGGGGCAAGTCCTCCGGTATGGTGAACTTAGCTATGAAATCCGCCAGAACTTGTCCTTGAATAGCTCGACTTGGGGTATAAGTGATATCAAATTGACTCAGCTCGATGTTCCACTTAAGCAACCTGCCAGACGTCTCAGGTCGCATCAGTATCTATCGTAATGGTTGGTCGGTGTAAACAGTGATCGGATGAGCTTGGAAGTGTAGGCGGAGCTTTCTCAAGGCTACAACAAGGCAATAAGCCAGCTTCTCTATCTTTGGATAGTTTCTTTCCGCCTCGGTCAACATTTTGTTGATATAATAGACTGGTTGTTGGATCTAATCGCCTTCTCGAACTAGCGCAGCGCTGATTGCGTTTGTTGAGACCACCAGATAGACCTACACCTTCTCATGATCAACCGACTTCGACAAGATGAGAGGTGTTGCCAAATGTTGTACTTGTGCCTAGAATGCGCCCTCACACTCCTCTATCAACTTGAAATTCTGTTTCCCTTTTGTAATCAGATCGAAGAAGGGAATGCACTTTCCCATGGATCTGGAAATGAATCTTCTTAAGGCTGCCACCTTCCCATTAAGACTTTGTACCTGCTTGATGGTTCTGGGAGTTTCGAGATTCTGAATCGCCCAGATTTTTTCGGGGTTAACTTCAATCCCTCTGTCGTTGACAATAAACCCAAGGAACTTCCCAGATGCAACTCCGAAATGACATTTCATTGGATTGAGCTTCATTTTGTACTATCGAAGTATGTTGAACATCATCTCTAAATCACCGATATGGTTGTTGGATAGTTGTGACTTCACGAGCATGTCGTCTATGTACACCTCCATAGTCTTCCTGATCTAGTTTGCAAACATTCGGTTTACGAGCCTCTGATAAGTTGCTCCAGCGTTTTTGAGTCCAAACGGCATTACCTTGTAACAATAAAGTCCTAAATCAGTGATAAAGCTAGTGTGCTCCTGGTCAGGAAGGTGAATCGGGATTTGATTGTAGCCGGAGTATGCATCCATGAATGATAAGTGCTCATGTCTGGCTATTGAATCCACCAGTTGATCGATTATGGGAAGCGGGAAACTGTCTTTAGGGCAGGCTTTGTTCAGATCTGAATAGTCCACACATGTCCACCATTTTCTATTCGACTTTCTGACAAGCACTGGATTCGATACCCACTTTTGGTATAAAGCATCACGAATAAACCCATTAGCCTTGAGTTTATCCACTTCTTCCTTCAGGGTGGCAGATCTCTCTGGATCCATACTGTGCCTTTTTTGTTTCATCGGGACGTGCCGTGGGTCGATATTTAATGCATGGCTCGCGATATTCGGCAAGATCCCACACATGTCTGAATGAGTCCAGGCAAACACATCGAGGTCTTCCCAGAGAAAATCAACCACTCCCTATCTCGTTTGGGGGCTGAGATGAGATCTGATCTTTACCACTCTGGGATCATCATTTTCGTTGACCGGGACATCAATGGTCAATTTTGCCGGGGAAGCCTGGTATTCTTTGACTTCCCTTTCATCATCATTGTCTCTAGGATCAAGATCTTTAGGAAACTGGTCGTGGCGCCCGAGCCTCCGCCTAGGCGTTAGTTGTCAATCCTCCATAATGCGGATGCAGAGAGATCCTCCACGCCCTTACCTTTCTCCCTTCGATGCACATCCCACAGTTCCGCAAGATAACGGGCATGTCCAACCGCCTGATCACCATGTACCATCCCGACTCTATTATCAGTGGGGAACTTGGGAGTCAAACACTAAGGGGCAATCGCTACTCTGAAGTCTGCAAGGGTCGGTCGGCCCAGAAAAGCATTATAAGGAGAATGAATATCCAATACAACAAACTGTAACATCCGGAATCTCCGGCGATCACTAACACCCAACTCAATAGGTAACTCCACCATTCTAGCTGGTATGGTTGCATTGCCATTGAAACCATGTATACGCGACTGGCATGGTTTCAGATCCTTTGCTTCCATCAGCATTTGACCGTAAGCACGCTTGAAAAGTATGTTCACAGAACTTCCACTATCAAATAAGATCCTCTTCATCCAAGCAGGACCTATTTGGGCAGAAATAACCAACGGATCAATAGTGGGGGCCTCGACTCTGTGGGCATCACGGTTTCTAAAAACGATGTCATCTATCATCGTCTTCTGTTGCTTTGCCGGGGCCCCTTCGACGGTACCACTACAACATTCGAAGTCCACATGCCTAATTGAACTAGCATATGATTCCATTTCCTTTCAGCTCCAATTAGCCGAATCAGGACCATCACTCACATTATTAATCACCAGCCTCCCTCCAGTACGGGCAGGTTCTTCAAGCCTAGCTTGGCCTTGGCTGTGATTGGGATTAGATGGGCCTACTCTGCCATCCTACGGAGCCCAAACAAACTGCCTTAACTTTCTCTCTCTAATCAACTTTTCAATAATATCCTGCAAATGACGGCATTCATTAGTGTTATGGCCGTAACAATCATGGAACCTGCAGAGCTTCTCGGTCAGAATCTGCTTCTCCGACGATGGTTTCGGAGCTGGCTTCTTGTACTGCCCTGTATTACAGGTCTGAAGATAAACATTTTCTAGCAATGTGTTTAATGGAGTATATCGATCGAACAAATGAGCTCTCGGTCTCCCACGATGGGGGTCTCTTTTCTTTCCTTGACCTCCATCACCCTTCTGCTGGCTTTGCTTATTCTGAATATTTAACTATACTTTACCGGAGCTCTCCCTAGTCTGCTTCACTACAACATTACTCTAGATACCTTCACTACTGGGCCCCATGACATCCTGCTTCCTAGACCGTCTAGTGTCTTCTCTCCTCAAAAATTGGGCGCCTTTGCATAGAAACAGCCCAACAAAGCGGGGGGTTTCCCAGCCAACCAATCACCGAATTCGGAATCAGGATCGATCCCTTTAGTCAATGCCATCAGAATAGAGTTGTCGTTGGGATTACTGACTTTGGCACAAGCAGCATGAAACCTTTCCAGATAATGCCTTAGAGTTTCTCCTAGAGCTTGAGTAACACTGGACAAGGTGTTTACATCCTTAGGTCCGATAGCATGCATACGAAACTGCTCAACAAACTTAGTAGCTAACTGGTCAAAACATGAAATAGATCTTGGCGGTAGATGGGTGAACCACATAGTCGCAATGCTTCCTAAGGAGATAGGGATGCTTCAACATTTAATCGCATCGTCAACTCGAGCGGCATTCATAAGCCATTCATATTTCAAAATATGTTGGTTGGGATCCGAATTACTGACGCAGCAGCGGAATTACAAAACGATGATTCGATGAAAGTAATGATCGATGGAGTGGAAGATACCGAAATGCCCAAATTCGTTGATCCGAAGATACCGAATTCTAGCTATCTCTGACACGTTGATCGCGCACGATACCATGAAAAGAGATCTTCAATTCTTCGAGCGTTGATCAAGCGCACTTGATTCCGCGAATCAGCTTCTACGATCGTTGATCCGAGCGCACTCGAATGACGAAAGAGGAGATAGGAGATTACACTCAACTACCAATTTGGTGAAAGCACAAAGCTAACAAAACAAAAGTTTTTATCCTAATCAACCAAACTATTACAAATGGCACCACCGGCCTATTTATAGAAGTTACAACTCACGCAATACAAAAATGCACGACACTTAAGTCGTTTCCGACTTATAACCTGTGACTTAGTACAATCTGCAACACACCTGCGACTTACGACTTACTATAGGTCGGCGACGACTTATCAACAGCTCCGACTCAAACAGTTACACCACGGTTATTTACAACACTTAGGTCGTATACGACCTAACTACTCACGACATAAAAAACATACAACACATTACAACACCATATCACGACATACGACTTAAGTACACACGACTCAACGTATTTATACAACAGGGTTCAGCAAACTCCTACGACATACGACTTAACATTGCCACGACCTAAAATTCAGCGACTCAAGAGACAAACTGCTGCATCAAGTCATGCGACCTAACTAGGTCGTAGGTCGTACGCGACTTATCTTAGGTCATGAGTTTCCTTCTTCAGCATACTCGTTAGGTCGTAGACGACCTAAAACACTTTCCTTCGGTCGTAGATGACTTAAGCCATCCCTTTCCTTAGGTCGTAGATGACTTAAGCCTTCACTTTCCTTAGGTCGTAGACGACTTAAGCCTTGCGTATTCTCAACTCGTGCTGCTACTTTGTTATCTCATGGTGCTCCTCTTGTAGTCTTAGATCGTACATGATCTAAAGTACCCGAACGACTTAAGCTAAGTCGTAGCCTCTTTCCCTTAAGTCGTGGACGACTTAGGCCTTGTGAATTCGTAGCTTGCACTGCTTCGACTCTGGCCTGAGCTGTATCATCCTCCCCAGGTTGAGAAAAATTCGTCATCGAATTTGTAAATGCTTCCACATCAGATTGTTCGTTCCCAAAATATGGTACGAGATGCTTAACATTGAACACGTCAGAAGTGTACACATCCTCCGGTAGCTTCAATTTATAAGCATTTTCGTTAATTCGTTTCACAACTTCTACAAGACCAATTTTTCTGGCTTTCAACTTGTTATAAGCGCCCACTGGAAAATGGTCCTTTGTTAACACTGCATATACCATATCTCCTTCATTAAACTCAACATTTCTTCACTTCAGATCTGCAGATCGTTTGTACTTCTCATTCGCCTTTTCCAATCGTTCTTGAACGATTCTATGACACTCTGTCAATCCTTTAACAAAATCAGCAGCTCGCTTGACTGTCCCCTTTGGTTGTGGTATTATCGTTAAATCCAATGGTCCCTTTGGCAAACTAGAATACACAACCTGAAATGGGCTGAATCCAGTACTCCGGTTCACTGCATGGTTATGAGCAAATTCTGCTTGACATAGCTTCATATCCCAACTCTTCAGATTGTCTTGCACAAGACATCTCAACAAATTCCCCAATGATCTGTTCACAACCTCGGTCTGTCCATCTGTCTGCGGATGATAAGCGCTACTAAAGTTCAATTTCGTTCCCACCATTTTCCACAAACATAGCCAGAAATGACTTAGAAATCTAGTATCCCTGTCTGAAACAATCGATTCAGGTAGCCCTGCTATCCGTACACATTCTACATGAACCATCCTTCTTCGGTACGAGTAATGCTTGTACAGCACACGGACTTAAACTCTCTTGTATACGCCTATGTTCAAGCAATTCCTCTACCTGCCTACGCAACTCTTCATGTTCTTTCGGACTCATTCTATAGTGTGGTTTATGTGGAAACACAGCACCTGGAACAAGATCTATCTGGTGTTGTATATCCCTCAACGGTGGTAACTCCGTTGGTAGCTCTTCAGGAAATACATCGGCAAATTCTTCCGGTACTGGTTTTACTTCTTCAGGTATCTCAACCACTTCACTGCTCTCTCGCCCAATTAACAAAAACACCTCAGGTTCCTCTTCAACTTCTTTAACAAACTCCTTCAAGGATAATAAAGTTTTCAGCTCTTCAATCTCCTCCAGTTTGTTTTCTTCTTGTGGTCGCTTCTTTGGAACTAGAGTAATCTTTGTGCCTTCAAACATAAAACTGTAACTGTTGGTTCGCCCATCATGTTTCACCGCCCTATCATACTACCACGGTCTTCCCAACAACAAATGACAGACATCCATATCTACTACATCGCACCAGATTTCGTCTTTATATTTCTTCCCGATTGAAAAATTCACACAAGCCCTTCGTCCAACCTTCACCTCCCCGCCTTTTCTCAACCAAGCCAACTTGTACGGTTTCGGATGTTTCTCAGTCCTCAAGGCCAACTTCCTCACAGCTTCTGAAGAAATTATATTATCACAGCTTCCAGCATCAATAACAAATTTGCAAACTTTCCCTAGAATAGTACATGTCGACTGAAAAATATTGCTCCTCAACTAACTATAATCCTCCTCTTGCTTTGATGTCAAACAAGACCTCCTCATCATCAGATTACAACCTTCGTCTCCCGACACTTCTTCTTCCCCCTCATCAGGTGTGGTGAATTGGAACATTCAGCTTCTTCATTCTCATCCTCAACTTCTGCTATCATAGCTCTCTTCTTCGGCTTTGGACATTCGTTACTTTTGTGGCCCATTTCTTGGCAATTATAACACTTGAAACCATTATTGACTTTCGTCTTCCCAACCTCATTCACAACTGGTTTTGCAATAGCTTTTGAAACATTAGAACTTCCAGTAACACCCTTCACTGGATTGTTGGAATTCGTAAACACACCACCTCCTCGTCTTCCCTGTTTCTCCCAAGCCAACGCTTTCGGGTGTGCTTCCGCTACAGATCTGGGATCAAACATGTTTACCATATCTTGAATCTGCATTCGCAACCCCCCAACAAATCTAGCTGTCAATTGTTTCTCTGTCTCCATAATATCATTCCTTGCAATCAGTTGATAAAATTCGTCAGCATAGTCATTCACAGATTTCGTCCCCTATCTCAAGTTTTGCAACCTCTGATACATAAGCGACTGATAGTTATAAGGTAAAAATGTAGCTCTCATCAGTTTCTTCATCTTCTCCCATGATTCAATCTTCGACTTCCCCATCCGTTCACGAGTAAGTTTAGTTTGCTGCCACCATGCTAAAGCTCTACCCCTCAACCTTGTAGCAACCAACTTCACTCTACGTTGTTCTGGAACTTCCTTGAAGTCAAAATCTCCTCAACATTAGACAACCAATCCAGATACTCCTCAGCTTGCATACCACCCTTGAACTCCGGTATTTCAGTCTTCATCCCAGACTCCCACTTATGATCATACTCCGATTGATTCCTTCCTTGGCCTCGTCCATGAACACTACCACCTTCAAACTCCTCTTCAAAATCAGATGTATATCGATGTCGATCCTGACCACCAACATCTCTACTACCATCATGTCTTCCACCAACATCCCTTCTCTCTACATTCCTCGTTCACGATCATTCACATTCCTATCATGCCTTCGATCATCATCATCTCTATAGCAATCTCGACTCACACTTCTATGATCGTTATCAATACTTCTCTCTCGATTGGAATGCAGTGAGACTCTACTTCCCCCATGGTTGGATTCAGGTGAAACCCTTCTCCGATTTTGATTCATCTCTAACATCATCTTCTCTAATCGTCCAATCCCTTCATTAAGCTTTTCACTAAAGTTTTCATTAATTCGTTGCTCCATCTCATCAGCTTCCTCTCTTCTATACCAAGCTTCTACGTTTTGATGACGATTGGCTCTTCTTGGCGGCATGATTCAAAATTTCACAAACACTTCAAAACTTTTGATCCAAAATGAAATGGATCGAAAACTCCCACTTTGTTGCGAAAATAGGATGAACACGATGAACACAACTTCTCCAAATGATGCAACTTTCACTCTTCAACACTTCTACTTAGCTCGGCTCTACACTTCAAGCTCGGCTAATCACTTCAACTTCGAAACTCTTCAAGAATTGGCTCCAAGACTCGATTTAGCTATGATTGGCTAAAACAAGCTCTGATACCAAAAATGACACAGTAGCAGAATTACAAAACGATGATTCGGTGAAAGTAACGATCGATGGAGTGGAAGATACCGAAATTCCCAAATTCGTTGATCCGAAGATACCGAATTCTAGCTATCTCTGACACGTTGATCGTGCACGATACCGTGAAAAGAGATCTTCAATTCTTCGAGCGTTGATCAAGCGCACTTGATTCCGCGAATCGGCTTATACGATCGTTGATCCGAGCGCACTCGAATGCCGAAAGAGGAGATAGGAGATTACACTCAACTACCAATTTGGTGAAAGCACAAAGCTAACAAAACAAAAGTTTTAATCCTAATCAACCAAACTATTACAAATGGCACCACCGGCCTATTTATAGAAGTTACAACTCACGCAATACAAAAATGCACAACACTTAAGTCGTTTCCGACTTATAACCTGCGACTTAGTACAATCTGCAACACACCTGCGACTTACGACTTACTATAGGTCGGCGATGACTTATCAACAGCTCCGACTCAAACAGTTACACCACAGTTATTTACAACACTTAGGTCGTATACGACCTAACTACTCGCGACATAAAAACATACAACACATTACAACACCATATCACGACATACGACTTAAGTACACACGACTCAACGTATTTATACAACAGGGTTCAGCAAACTCCTACGACATATGACTTAACATTGCCATGACCTAAAATTCAGCGACTCAAGAGACAAACTGTTGCATCACGTCATGCGACCTAACTAGGTCGTAGGTCGTACGCGACTTATCTTAGGTCGTGAGTTTCCTTCTTCAGCATACTCGTTAGGTCGTAGACGACCTAAAACACTTTCCTTCGGTCGTAGACGACTTAAGCCATCCCTTTCCTTAGGTTGTAGACGACTTAAGCCTTCACTTTCCTTAGGTCGTAGACGACTTAAGCCTTGCGTATTCTCAACTCGTGCTGCTACTTTGTTATCTCGTGGTGCTCCTCCTGTAGTCTTAGATCGTACACGATCTAAAGTTCCAGAACGACTTAAGCTAAGTCGTAGCCTCTTTCCCTTAAGTCGTGGACGACTTAGGCCTTATGAATTCGTAGCTTGCACTGCTTCGACTCTGGCCTGAGCTGCATCAATTACCTTCATACACCGGCAAGTTCGGCATCCTGAATCGACGGGGTGGTTCCGCATGTAAGATATCATTAGTAAACGGGGTGTGACTTCTAGAAATCCCCCAGTCATCATTAGTGAGGCCTTGACTTTCTCTTATCATATAGCGTATCATAGTTGGAATATCAGGCATCTGGGGATTCGGGGCCAAGGCAAGGTCGAGTTCCATGTCACGAGGACGGTATGGTCGCTGTCTACGGTCCGTTCCACGCCTCCTTGGCTCCCGGGCTTCGTTGAAGTGAGGATCCTGAGCATGAATGCGGTGGTGAGGGGATGGATCTGGCTGGTTCTGGACCTCGGGATCCAGATCTATAGGAGCAATTGCGTTGTCATGAGTTGTGTTGTGAAGAAGTGTCCCTCCTTGGGAGGAGGGTGCAGCTTGATGCCTTGTAGAAGGACCTATCCCAGCCTATCCAGGATTCGCAACATACGGGTGACCAAAGGCTTCCGCGTAATTCTCATCTGATCGGCGTCGCATAGATCTGTGATAGGATTCAGATGATGCCGAGCTTTCAGACAAGGAATAAGAGGTATGCTCTCTTCTAGATCTCCCTCGTTTTTCTTCATTTAGTTGGTTCATAAGTTCCGTATTGGCAAGGATCTATTGAGTGAGCTCTTGATGGCTTTGAGTGAGCTCATGCATGAGGGTTTGGAATTCCTCTCTAGTTACTGGACCGGGTAGATCTGGAGCTTCAGCTGATGTTTAGCCTATAGTAGCCAGCTGCGTAGGACTTTGCATATCCCTTCCTTCAGGATTAGCAGCATTAGAAGCAGTTCTGGTATTGCGCACCATGTTGGATGTACTTCTTCTTAGATCTAGAACAATCTGAATAGGATAGAAGGAACCATTGGAAGACGGATCTGGATCTCCTCCTTAGATTTTAGCAATCCAACGACGAAAAGGGATCCACAGAATCAGAGAAAAAGCAGAGTTTTCTTAGTGAAAGTACCAAAGTGTTTGTACCAAAAATAGGCACAACACTCGTCGGATGTAATTGAAGAGATTAGAATGAAGAAGTTAAATGGAAAATGAGCCTAACCTAGCAATCACACCAAGAAAATATGCAGTAACAGAAAGAAAACAAGAATTTATAGTGGTTTGGCGTTATAGCCTACATCCACTTTGAAGGAATTGATGTTTATTGCTGATTATAAACTAAATTACAACAGTACAACGGCTAATACTCAAATTACAATGGAGTTCAATCCAAGAAGCAGCACAAAAGTCCTCTTTTAGTTGCAACTAGGGTGTTATTTATAGGTGTGAAGCTGGAAATATCTACCTTAAATCTCCGAATACCCTTTCTCAAGCCTAGATGGGCCTACAAAATCGGTCTGGAGTCGTTTGGGATAGATCCCTGATCGATCTACATAGCCTTCATATCGATCGAAAATGACTCCAATTGGACTGAGATCGATCATGGACATTCCTGAGATGATATGCAACCTTCTGTGAAAATCTCATTGCTTTTGGAGTTGTGGTTGTGGAGTTATTGATCGATCAATGTTGCAAATATGGACTGGCTGAGGCCTTCGTATCGATCCGTTCGTGTCAATGACGTGGCACGCGCACTTTATGGAGATCCATATTTTGTGCATAGGGACGGCTTCCTTTGGGTTGACCGCTCCTCTCGTATCCAATCGATGCTTTGCTTTCTGTATCGATGTTATGCCCCCATCTTCGTATCAATCATCGGCTTTACTCTTCGTATCGATCAAGCAGTTAATCGATACGAAATCTTCAACTGCTGATCAAGTGAAGTGCGATCGATCTGGGGAGTGCTGAAGTCCATCGATATAGGGTTGAACCTTATGGATACGAACGATAGATGCCGAGTGATGGAGTTATGTTCACTTCGTATCGATGCTGAAGGATATGAAAGGGGCATGTTTCACGTGGATCTTGATCGTTCCATAACTTGAGCATACGAAGTCTAATTGACCTAAAATTTGGAATGTTGGCTTGCGTAGCCCTGCTTGTCATATCATGCTAATTGTGGCCCGATCCGAACTTGAACCAAGTTTGCTTGTATCCATCGTGAATCTATAGATAACCGATTTCCGAAGCGGACTGTCTTCAGTCTCTAGTCAAGCCCTTAGTATCACAGCCTTGCCAAAAGGTGGGATAACAATATTCATTTGATGTTTTAATACGTATTAGTGTTAGTCCAAGGAAATATTCACGTGTGTGCCCTGTATAGCCTCATTCTTTGTATTATTTGATAATATTACTCCCTAATACTCTTGGATAATATGGGTATAGAGGTTGAGGGTTTGCACAAGACTATACTACAAATTCTAATGTTTAGGCTTTATAATGGGAGATTTGTGAATGGAGCGGCTAGGGTAATGAAGGCAGAAATTCCCTTTCTATTCAGCCAAGTTTCCATTTGCATCGAATGTGACTTCTCCTACACATTTGACCTTATTGTTGTCTACTTCATCGTTTCCTCCTCTTCCTCTTCTTCCTTATCATACATTGGGTTATGGATGAAAAGATTGGTGGTATCTTCCTTAATAACATTGGATTGGCCTCGTTCTCCAATATATGCTTTTGAAGGTTTCAGAGAATTTTGCCTTACTTCTCTTGTTCTTTAACAAGACGAATTTTAAAAACCTCAATTTCAAAAAGTATGTTAAGGACATGCTTCAAGTCATCTCTTATTTTAGCGACTTCGGCAAGGGTAGGGTTTTGGAAGGGTCCTAGAGTAGGGGTATTAAAGTTTAGGGTAGATTCTTCTCTTGGCCTTTTGGAGTTTGAAGGATCAATGAGTTTATTTTTATTTTGAGTTTTTAGGAAGAAAAAGACAAGAAAATATGAGTAAATTCGTAATTTTGTGGTTATATAAATATATTTTTCGAATCCCGAACTTTAGAGGAAAAATTAGTTTTAAATATATTGGCATATCGTTGACATATAAGATTATGTATGTCAACATATGTAGGAAAATTTGATTTTTTTTTTCATTTAAATTTAGAAATTTAAATGCTATTATATTTATATTTCAGTGAAAGAACATATTCATACCTCTCTTCTAAGTTTAATAAAAGACGTTTGAGGCAAAGGTTTCGTTAATATATCGGCTATTTGATTTTCAGCATTTATAAATTCAAGTAAAATGACTCCTTTATTTACATTGTCTCTTAGAAAATGATATCTTATGTCCATATGCTTGGTCCTAGGATGATGTGTTGGGTTTTTAGACAAATTTATTGCACTTGTGTTATTACAGTATTTTGGTGATTGTTTTAAATTCAAGCCAAAATCTTCTAAAGATTATTGCATATACATAACTTGTGAACATGCTAATGCAGCTGAGATATATTCTACCTTTGTTGTGGACAGAGATACATAATTTTTTTTGCTAAACCAGGAAACAAGAAATTGTCCTAAAATTTAACAAGTTCCACTTTTACATTTTGGCCTGATTTGCATCTAGCATAGTCAGCATCACTATATGATATTAAGTTGAAGGAGTCTTCTTTTGGATAGAAGAGTCTGTATTCTAGTGTGTTGTTTACATATCTTAAAATACGTTTTACAGCTTTTAGATGAGTTTCCTTAGGCTGAGACTAATATCTTGCACAGAGACATACACTTTGCATTATATCAAGTCTACTGGCAGTTATATAGAGCAAAGATCCTATCATTCCTCTATATAGTTTTTGATCTACATATTTTGAATTTTCTTCCTTATTTAGTTTTTCGTTAGTTGCCATTGGAGTTGGCTTGAGAAGGCTATTTTAAGTAGTTTAGGAGATAAGAGAGTGAAGAGATGTTTTGAATATTTGGAATAAAGTGAGTGAATGAATGAATATAATTGAGGTGAATTAATAGAGAGTGAACTGACATGTTTCAGGTCAAAAGAGGCTTTTTCAAGTTTTTTGAATTAATGCAAAAGATAGGCAAACTCAAATTTTGAATTTGAAAAGAAATTTCAAAATTCAAGCTGGTATGTCGACATATGGATTTGGGTATGTCAACATATTGGCCAAAAGGTCCAAAAATTAAATTAAGGCAAAAGATTCATATATGTGTGTGTATATACACACACTGGTATGCATCCATTATTATTAATCCATATTTTAATCCTGAATTTATTAATCCAAAAATAAAATAAATAAAAATTATTAGTTTCTGCTCCTTTCCTATGATCAGTTCCGATTAATCTACGATTTCCATGAAACACATGTTTGTATCCTTAGTGTCCGGTTCATCGCCACTTGAAGTAGCATCTGAATCATCTAATATTGCTACGTATGCCTTATTTCTTTTTCTAGATGAAGCAGGGATTGGTGAGATTCTTGATTTTTGACGTGGACAGTCTCTTTGTAATGACCAAGTTCATCACAGTTAAAACATTTAATTGCAATTTCATTTCCAAGAGTTCTGTTTTTAGGTCTCCAAAAATTTTCATCTTTTTATATTTTAGGAACTTTCTACAAATCCTGGTTATGAAGGCATTCTCCTCATCATTGTCATCGTTTGGATCCTGATCGTCAGTTATTGCATAGGAGGCAATGGATTTCTTTGTTGTTGTCTTGCTTTCTCTTTTACCCTGCAATTGTGCTTCATAGGACATTAAATTACCTATTAACTCTTCATTTTTTAAGTACTAATGTCATTAGCCTCTTTTATTGCTAATGTCTTTTGACCCCCACTCTAAAGGGAGTGAATTGAAGATTATTCTAACTTGGTCTTTTTTGGAAAGTTTTTACCTAATGATACTAAAGAATGTACAATATCTTGAAACCTACAATACATGTTAGAAATAGACTCATTCTTATTCATTTTACATAAATAAAAATGATTAGTTAATATGGAAATTTTATTCTGTTTAACTTTACTACTTCCTTTATGTGTAACTTGCAGTGTTCTCAAAATTTCATATTCTGACTTTAAAGTAAAAACTCTATTAAATTCATTTTTATCTATTAAGGAAAACAAAATATTCATTGCCTTAGAATTATTAAGTGCTTGTGCCTTTTATTTGGTGTCCATGTTGAAAAATTGAGTATAGGGATCAATATTCTCATTATGTGTAATATTCCAAATATCTTGACCATTGGACTATAAATAAATCTTCATCCTACATGACCAATAATTGAATTACTACCATTAAAAAGTGTGGATCTAGCAGTGGTTTTTCCTTCTACAAAAGTTTCAAAAGTGAACTAGCAGTGTTACTAGATATTTATACTTTTTTCAAAAAACAAATTACGAATTTTTGAAAACCCAATGTTCTGATACTAAATGTGGGTTGCGGAATAAAGGATCTTAAGGCTACTATAACACCAAAGGAGGGTAAATAGTGTTTTATAACCTTTTATGAACTTTTTTAACTTATTTAACGATTAAATCAAAATACAGATAATCGATCACATATAAATAAACATGTAGGCAATCATAGAAATAAATATAAGCAGTAAAGTCAAAAACCAAGATTTGGAGAGATGATACCAGAGATTTTATACTGGTTTGAATTTCTTTTCAAGTGCCTGCTTTGTACAGTAGTAAGCAAACCTATTCTAATATCGATTTCAAGGCTACGGGACTTACCCTCCTGTATTCCAAATCTAAAGCAAACTCTTTTGATTTACCGGGCTATAAGATCACCCATTGCATTTGAATAGGCTACTAAGCACACATACTTGATTTGAACGGGCTACAAGCACACCCACACAAATAAGGGTAGAGTTGATTTTCCAAAGACAGATAACTGTAACTTGGATACAATGGACTATATACCCTCCTCGAAAGCACTTTGATCTTTGAAATGAGAGTTGCTTGCAAAACAGTAAGTAAGTAGTAGTGAATCAATTCAATGGAGTATGAATTGATCCTATATGATTTTTAAGAGAATAGAATAGATTTTACAAGAGAATTTTCAAGAGAGTAAGGAGTGAGAAGAAAGTAAGTTAATAGCTAGTCTTTTAAAAACTCATCTGCACTCCTCTTTATATAGAGAATAAACAGATGTATCCATTATTGAAGAGTTGTGTCCAAAAGATACTTCCATTCAAAATTTAAAAAATAATTTAGTAGTCTATATGTCAAAATATTAAAATGTGTATGTCGACATATGCTAGTTAAAATTGGAAAATATTTTCTTTTAAATGGTTTTGAAAATTCTATACTTTGTAAAATAATTTTAATATAGTTTTTAAATATTTGAACTCTTAAAAACTTTTATAAGATATTTAAAAATATATTTTGAAATTAAAATAATTTATTATTGTTTATAATAACAAAGATCCGAAATTAGAGATAAAGATCAGATATTGCTATTAAGGGCTTCGGCAATATCTTCTAATGACTCTAAATATTAAATTATAATCTTGAGCTCTTCATATCTTTATCTTTGAACTCATGATTCATCATATCTTTTATCTTAAGTCTTTATACTGTATAGTTTTAGATTCAGCACTTGTGCAATATTCTGCACTATATATTATATAACTTGGCAAAACATTGGTATATATACGTATATATATTTTATATGGTTGTTTTCATTAAATTAAATAATAGAAGTACTAACAATTTAAATGTCTTTCACTACTAATATTAAAAAAGGCGAGATTTAAAAAGCCGAGAGCTATGAGCAATATTTAAAAACCGAGAGCTATGCATAGTTTTCTTAAAACAGAGCTTGCTTAATTTTAAAAACTATGCATAGCTTAATTAAATAAAAGGTCGAGCTAGCTTAGTTTTTGAAAAACTGAGCCATGACTTAGTTTTTGAACAAACCGAGCCAAAGCTCGGTTTTATAAAAACTAAGCCAAAACTTGTACATCCAATTTGGCCTTTCAAATAATCCATCTTCATCTAAAAATAATACGCATACTTGGTATCATAATTCACATTTTATTAAAAAACCAT
Source organism: Allium fistulosum (assembly GCA_030737815.1). Classification (NCBI taxonomy): domain Eukaryota; kingdom Viridiplantae; phylum Streptophyta; class Magnoliopsida; order Asparagales; family Amaryllidaceae; genus Allium; species Allium fistulosum. Next base: position 816,458,765 of record CM060904.1, read on the forward strand.
TTATTATAACTTTTTGTTATTAATGCCAGAAATTTGTATTGTCTAGTTAAACCACATGTTATAATATTTTCCTTTTTATAATTCCATATATTATTCTTAATTATTAATTTTACCATATACTTTGTTCTGAAGATATATAAAGTCTAACGTCTTTTTATGGGTCGGTCAACCTACTTCTCATTATAGACACAAAGTTATTCTTACATCTCAAAAATCATTTTACCTTGAATGATTTAACAAAATTTTAGCAGCACTTCCCTTTCTTTCCCGTATCATACGCCAATGCGCGTACAGAAGGAACAAAAAGGAATTACTTCTTGAAATTTTTGTTAACCGTTTGAGTTGAAATGATTTATGAAATGTAAAAAATATCGTTGTGTTTGTAACTTGTCTGATACTAGGACAAATCCGACAAATATTGTATCAGATGAATACAAAAGCCCATTTTTAAGAAAAAAATGAACATCTCTATACCGATCATATATAATACCCGCTAGACAATGCCAATGTAATCTAAGATCAACAAAATAAGATTATAATAGGTACTTTTGGCACAGGTCCTTATTAAGTTTCAAAATTCACGAAAAGTCCTTCACTAAATTTCAGTGTAAATTAGGTCCCTGTTTTTTATTCACGATTATTGCAGAGCATGATGCAACATTTCATAAAAGTTGCTGACATTTTCGCAACATTTCTGTACACTGTGAACATAGTGTATGAAAGTTGCTGAAATATCAACACTTATTTATAAAAGTTGCTGATATTTCAGCAACATTTCTGTACACTGTGAACACAGTTTATGAAAGTTGCTGAAATATCCGCATTTATTTATAAAAGTTGCTGACATTTCAGCAATAATTTTTCTTTGTTATTACAATAAAACTTTGACACAGATAGTTGCTGAAATATCAGCACTTATTTATAAAAGTTGCTGACATTTCAGCAATAATTTTTCTTTATTTTTACAATAAAACTTTGACACAGATAGTTGTTGAAATATCAGCACTTATTTATAAAAGTTGCTGACATTTCAGCAATAATTTTTCTTCGTTTCCAGAAAACAGGGACCCGCTTTACAATAAAACTTTGACAGGTACCCGCTTTACAATATGAAAGTATGATAGGGATGCCCCCCTAATTTCCACATTATAATAACTATTGAACTAAAAATAAAATTTTGGCCAAAACATTAAGTCGCATATTGAATATGTTGATTAATTATATTAAAAGAATCTAGAAATTATTCAAACCATTTATTACATATGATATGATTCAGAAGTCAATCTTGAGGGAGGATGTACAGGTCGCGTTATTTGTAACTTAAAGTGAATTTCCCCTTATAGCTTGTTTAATAGAAGCATTTACCAAACATTCTCCAATTCCACTTTCTAATCAGCATGTAGACCTCTTAAAGGCTTTGAAGATTAACTATTTCCATCTTAATTGACTATAACAATAGTTTCAAGCAAAATTTTCATTCTAAAAGTTGTGTATAATGATACAATTGATATCAACGTGCATGATAAATGCATTTGAACAACATTGATTAAAGTGAATATTTTTCATTTAGAAGTTAATATTTCTTACTGAAAATAACTTTTCTAACTCCCTCTTCTGCATCGGTTATTTTCTGCTTATTTTTCATGTACCGAGAAATGATTATAGTAAAAAAAAAAATTTATTTTGCTTAAAATTTTCATTAGTATCACAGTATAGGTTATTGGTTGAATAATCAAAGTATTGTTTTAAAAATAATATTAATTCTTAATTATGCAAAATATTATTTACAGAATAATAGCTAAAAAACACAAAATTACATTTAATTTTCCTTTCAATCCAATTTATGGCCAATCTTTTGTTCAAAAGCAACTTTAAAGTTTTCTCTGAAGTTTTATAACTCAACTTCTCTAGAGTTGTCTATAAACGCAACTTTAAATTAGTTTTTGTTCCAAAATAAATGATTTTATTTGTGATAAGAAAAATGGATACTCGCACTTAACAACTCATGCTTATTTTATTTTTACAAGTTAAATTTATTTATTCAAGCACTTCTGTTTCTAAAATCATTGAAATAAGATATGTGAAGCAATCACATTTAAATAATTATATAGTCACATTTACTTATATTTCCAAACGAGCTTTTATTATTACTTTTATTTGTTCACATAAATTATACACTAAAATCACAAAAATCATTTTCATAACACAAACATATACGAGTAAATGTAGTCAAATACAGAACACATGCACATGAAACCAATTGCTTTACTATATCTATAAAAAAATTGCTGTACACATAAAATTATGAGACAACTATAGATTATGAAAATAAAACTGAAAGAAAACAAAATATAACATACCCACATTGTCAAATGCACTTCTTTACGGAAACATTCCACATCTTCTAAGTTCAAATTTAAATTTTGAGCTCAGAAAACAATATCTAAGTTCGAAAAACATTATTTAAGTCCAAAAAATATTATTCGGTTTAAAATACATTGGGTAAGTTTGAAAAAAGATTTTAGTTTAGAAACATTATTTGATTTCATAAAACATTTTGTAAGTGCAAAAATATTTTATAACGTTAAAAAACATATTTTGAGTTCAAAAAACTTTATTTTAGTTTATAAAATATTATTTGACTTAAAAATATTGTTTGAGCTAAAAAATTATTATATAAGTTTAGAAAAATATGTTGAGCTTAAAAAAACATGGTTTGAGTTTAAAAAACATCATATGTGTTCGGAAACCATTTTTTGAGTTCAAAAAATTTAACTTTTAAGTTAAAAAACAATATCTAAGTTCAAAAAATTTACTTAAGTTCAAAATATATTATTTGGATTAAAATACTTTGTGTAAGTTTGAAAACCATGTTTTTGATAAAGAAAACATTATTTGATTTCCAAAATCAATTTGAAAATGCAAAAGATATTCTATAAGGTTAAAAAACATATTCTGAGTTCCAAAAACTTTATTTTAGTTTATAAAATATTATTTGAGTTCGAAAAAAAATCATTTAAGCGAAAAGATAATTATATAAGTTAAAAAAATATTTTGAGCTTAACGACATTATTTGAGTTTAAAAACATTATTTACTTTAAAAACCATTTGAATTAATAAATACCGTATAACAATTCTATCCTTTTTGAACTACTAGCTTTAATTTTAATCACTTTAACCCAAATGAAAAAAAAATCCAATTTTAGGTTAAAACTCTAATTTAAATCTCATCAAATGTATATAAACATTTTGTTTGATAATCGTGGATAATTTTTATCCTAATTAAAGGGCATACCGCAGACGAATGTGGTAAACGAATGAAGCAATCAAAATCATGTCCAAAAATCTTAATTAAAGAAGTAGAAAATTGTAATTAAAGTACATCCCAATTTTTGTTGATGTTTGTAGCATGATATATCATATTTGAAAATCGAATTATGAAACTGTGAAGATCTGAGATGAGGCATCAGATCTGAGGTCGAGGTGGACGCAGTTGCATCAGAGCTTAAGGCGGATTGCGTGTGTGGAGAAGGAGACGCACGAGGTGGTTTCGATGGCGATGTTGGTTAGCTATAGGGTGGAGATGCTAATGTCAATGCAGAGACGTGCGAGGGATTTGAAGGTAGAGATCGTCGACGGTGGAAGTGGAACTTTGTGGTTTTTTTGTTTCGTGGGGTTTTATTTTGTTTGGGGGTTCTGTTTTATGTAGTAAATAAATAAATGTAGAGAAATATACTAAATTAAAAAATTTACTAGGTGCACTAGAGTGTCGGATGGGCGTCAGTAATGGTCGTCGTCGTTCCGATGCCACTTATTTATCCAACCAAAATAGTAGTGGCGATGGATAGACGTCGGAAAATACCAATGTAGTTCTGACGTCTTTATTTTTGGCGTCGAAAAGACATCGGAAAATATCGACGTCTTTATTTCATATGCTTTCAAAATTTCAAGCATTGTAGCAATTAGCAAAACTCATCAGGCATGAAATATTTTAGAAGTAATTGAGGAATTTGATGTTGCTGAAATGAAATTGTATTTGATTCTCTGAATTTCGTTATTCAAAATACACTATCAGATAGAATAGAGATACAAAGTATTTATTGCATTTGCAATGCTCGTATTGGGCTAAAAATACAAGCTCGTTTATAAATTATTAGATACGCAGCAAGTTATATTATCGGGTATCAGTTTATTCTCCAACTCTGCTTTCATTTGCCCCCCTCAAACCTAATTCTAAAAGAATTAGGGTTTGAAGAAAAGCCTTAAATTTTCTGTCGGCTTCAATTATCTTCAACAAATTTCAAATCCGAGGAAAGCTATTTACATCTATTATCAGTATGCTTCATCTCTACTCCTTATTAGTGATAGATTTGTTTTTCGTTGCATAAACACGGAGTCTCGAGGCTTCTATTTTGAATCGATGAGTCTCAAGGCTTCGATTTTGAATTGATCTGATATATTTTCAATTTCTTTCTTATAGATCTGAGCAGTTGAAGTTGTGATAAGATTGTATTCGACTGCTTTCATCTTGGTTCAGCTGTGATGAAGTTGTGATGCGGTCGAATCTATCTAGATGATCTTCATAGTATTACTTGTGGATCTAGGTAATCGAAGTTGTGATGAAGCTGGATTCGGCTGGTTTCATTTCAATTTGGTTGAAACTGTCAGTTTCATCCACTTTGAGCCTTTGCTTGATGAACATAAAGTTCCTTTTTGATAGTGGTTTGGTCAATAAATATGTGGTTTAGTAAGTGGCAGGTATATGTCTAACATTTAACTTGTTACTTGTAACTTGTTCTCTGATAAAATAAAGGTCTAGCTCCATATGCTTTGTTCTAGAGTGTAAAAATGGATTAGCACTTAGTAGGACTACACTTAAATTGTCACACCATATTGTAGCTTTGCTGCTTGTTTTGATATGAAGATCACTTAACAGTGATTCAATCCACATTATTTCAGCAGTAGCATTGGCCATACTTCTGTACTCGGCTTCTGTACTTGACCTAGAAATTGTTGGTTGTTTTTTTTAGCACCATGACACTGGGTTTTTGCTTAAAAATATGCAGTATCCTGATGTTGATCTTCTATCATCAGGATCTGTTTCCCAGTCAGCATCAGCATACTCATTGATGTTGATGCTTTTTCTTGATTCTAATATCAATTCATGTTTTATTGTCCCTTTTAAATATCTTAGAATTCTTTTAACAGCCTTCCAATGTTCATCTAAGAGATTTTTCATGAATTGACTTACTTTGTTCACACTGTATGCAATATTTGGTCTGGTAATTGTAGCATAATGTAGTGCTCCCACTATGCTTCTATATTGTCTATCATTTGAAATTTTTTCTCCTTTGTTTTTGGATAAATGTATATTACTTGCCATGTGAGTTGAAAGTGAATTTTCTTTGTCCATTCTTGTTTTGACTAAAATTTCTGAAATATACTTCTCTTGACTTAAGAATTTTTTGCCATTTGACATTCTTTTCACTTCAATTCCTAAGAAGTGGTTGAGACAACCAAGGTCTTTAATTGAGAATTCTTTATTTAAGTGTTCAGTGAGCTTGTTGATCTCTATGTCACTACTGTTTGTAATAATGAAATCATCAACATATATTAGTACATAAGTAGTAGCAATTTTACTGAATTTAGTAAATAAAGAGTTATCTGATTTTGTTGATGTGTAGCCAAGAACGATCAGAGTTGACTTTAATTTTTCAAACCAGACTATGGGTGCATGCTTAAGTCCATAGATTGCTTTGTTTAATTTGCACACTATAGTTTCTTTTTTTCTATTTAAACCCCTGAGCCTGCTCCATGCAGACATCCTCCTGCAAAACACCATTTAAAAAGGCATTATTCACATCTAATTGTTTAATGTTCCAACCTCTATGTAAGGCAATGATGATAATTATTCTTGTAGTGGTAGGCTTCACAACAGGTGAAAAAGTTTCATCGAAATCAAATCTACTCTGTTGTGAATAACCTTTTGTAACTAATCTTGCCTTATACTTAGAGATTGAACCATCAGAATTTCTCTTTATTCTATAAGTCCATTTGCATCTAACAATATTTTTGTTTGTTGGTGGAGAAACTTTTGTCAAGGTTTTATTGTTAATTAAAGCATCATAATCCTCCTTCATTGCTGCTCTCCATTTATCATCATTTATTGCTTCATAAAAATTGCTTGCTTCATTGGTTTCTATGACTACATTGTATATCTCTGGTTTAATTATTCCACTCTTTGCTCTAGTTATCATGTAATGTCCAGTTGTTTCAAGTGCCAGCTGCAGTTCTTGCTGCTGATCCCTATGGCTAGTCGTTGTCTTCCCATCATCATTAGATGATTGTAAATCAACTAATGATTGATGTGAGCTGGACTGCATATCAGCTTCATGATGTGGTAATTGAGTGGGTGACTGATGGAAATCATGTTGATTACATGCTGAATCCCTAGAATGCATACCCTTTTTTGTTGAATGCATACCCTAGAAATGTACATGGGGATGATCTAAAGTTTAGTTTGTGGGCATTATAGGGTCTTAAATAAGGGAAACATAAGCATCCAAAAACCTTTAAACTTTGATAATCAGGTTTAACACCATATAGCATTTCCATAGGGCTTTTGAGTTTTAAAACCTTAGTTGGCAGCGTATTGATTAGGTAAACAGTTGTGGAAAAAGCATCTGGCCAAAATTTAAATGGTAGTGATGTTTGAGCAAGTAAAATAAGGCCAGTTTCTACTATTTGCCTATGTTTTATCTCAATCGGTTCATTTTTTCAGATGTATATGGACATGTCATTTTGTGTAATATTCCCTTCTTTTGTAAAAAATTCTTTAAGTGGTTGGAACTCTATTCCACCATCAGTTTGTAGGGTTTTTACCTGATTGCCTGTTTGTTTTTCTACATGAGTTATATACTGTACCACTACATTACAAGTATCAGATTTTGACTTTAAGAAGTAAATCCAAACATATCTAGAATATGCATCAATAAATGAAATATACTATTTTTGCTCATAATCAGTGTTGATTGGTGTTGGGCCCCATAAGTCAGTAGTAACTAACTCTAAGTGTTTGTTGTATCCAGTTTGAGTTTGGAAATGCAAGTTTATGGTTTTTTTCCATTTGACAATAAGTGCACACATAAGGTGTTCAAATTTTTTCAAAGTGAATGTCATTACTATTCAACACATGTTTTACAATCTTTACATTTGGATGACCCAATTTATAATGCCATATATCAAATTTCTTACTGTCATCACTTTGTTTCAATTTAGAGATATTATTGCATTTTTCCCTAAATCCTAAACTTCTTGAATTTTCAGTACTGAATGTGTACAGTCCTCTAGATTTCTTACCCTACAATAAAATTTCTTTTGTCAGAATATCTTTAACTAAGCAATATTTTGGATAAAATTCAAAAAAACATTGTTGTCTTTGGCAAATTGTGATACACTCAATAAATTCTTTCTTATTAAGGGATCTCTCAACAAGTTATTGAGTTATAACTTTCTTTTGCCTATAAAACTTGCATTTCCATTATGCGTGATTTTAATAGATTTTCCATCACCCTTATGCATAGATTGTGTACTTTTGTACTCTTTATTGCCCAGGTTTAAATTGTTCATATTACTTGTCACATGATTTGTAGCTCCAGAATCAGGATACCATATTTTATCATTTATGTCTTCAAACTTGGCAGCATCACTGTTTGAGTTTTCAGATTGATTCTTGTTGTCTTGCGGAATCATGTTAACATTTGGTTGATAATTTCTTGCAGAGGCCTGTTGTGATGATGTGTATTTGAGTCAGATCTAAAATAACATTTGCTTGCCGAATGACCATGTTTATCACATATCTAACACCTTATCATGTTGTTGTTGTTGTACCTTCCCCCTCTTCCTTTAAATTTGCCTGAATAACCACCTCTTTGATTGGTTGATTGATTCTTGGCATTGTAGTTCCTTTCTTGGTTTCTGAATTTGTTATTACTAACAAAATTAGCAGAGAAGTCTAAAACAATAGTTTTCTTTTGCTCTATTTTGCCTTCATGAGCAAGTAATATGGAGTGCACATATTGAATGGTAGGTGTTGTTTGTTTTGATGAGATGACTGCCACTACAGCTTCATAATCTTCATATAGACCATTTAGTATTGATAATATCTGTTCATAATCAGATATTTTATGACCTGCTGACTCTAGTTGGTCACATAACATCTTAACCTTTGACAAGTATTCTCTCATTGGTTTCTTTTTTCAAGTTCTGCAGCTGTCTTTTGTAAAACATAACTTTTGCAGCAGATTGAGTGTTAGAAACTTGTTGAATTGTTGATCAGATTTCATTAGCACTCTTACATCCAATTAGTTGTGGCAATAGATTTGAACTTATGGTAGATAATAACCAAGAACTTACCAAACTATCTTATCTTTGATGTAATGTGTATTCTTGATTGATTTTAAACGTGCCATCTTTATCAGCTACATATCTTGATGGTGTAATTAGGGTGCCAAAAACATAATCTTCTAATCCATAGCTTTTAATGGCAGTCTTTATTTGAGATTTCCAAATGAGGAAGTTTGTTTCATCAAGTTGTACATTAATAATCTGACTTTGTGATTTGATTAGTACTTTGATGATCTCTTGTATTGCAGATTTCTGAGATGTTGCTGTTGTTGTTCTTGTTGCTGATGTGGATGATAAATCTTCTTCTGACATAGTTGCAACTCAACAATGTAGCAGTAAATCTTGAGAATTAGTAGCTAGAAATGAGAAAATAAGAAAGTCTGATGCAGCCAGATGCCACTGAATGATGATGTTCTCCGACAGTGACTTCTTGGCGAGGCACGGATGAATCTTGATATGCAAAATACTGATGAGAACAGTTCGAACCCTTATACAGACACGGGTATGATCGTAAAAAGAAAATCAGATGAAGAGAATCTTGAATTCTCTGATGATAAAAGAATTTGCAGCCCGCCTCGATGACGAGATTAAATCTATGAGAATAATGGCATGGCGATCCTTGTGTGATTGCTGTTAAGCATGAGTAGCTCTGATACCATGAAAGATTTTACAAGTAATTGAAGAATTTGATATTGCTGGAATGAAATTGTATTTGATTCTTTGAATTTTGTTATTCTAAATACACTATCCGATACAATAGAGATACAGAGTATTTATTGCATTTGCAATGCCCGTGTTGGGCTGAAAATACAAGCCCATTTATAAAGTATTAGAACCGCTGCAAGTTATATAATCGGGTATCAGTTTATTCTTATCGCTGCTTTCATTTAGGCAACTACCTGTACTGCCACCGTTAGTAGATTTTAGGTTATTAAGTAGTTGCCGTAACATAACAGCTGTAGGGAAAGCCATGTTAGCATCGAATCTCAACTGACTATAGAAAGATATATGATAGAATTCTATAAATGCAAAAGGAACATTGATGCCATGAACTTTAATTTTAGCCATATCTGATCAAGGAGCAGGTATCCCAAGCGCATTTCAATGCCCCCACGACCAAACAAACTACATTTGATTGATATCTCTTGTTATAAATACAGCTCAAACTGCTTTTATGTGAACTTATTAAACCAAACAAAGATAAAAGAGAAAACAATACAAGTACGTCTTCAAAGGAAATTTTGGTACGGTGCACAATTCAACCTTTTTACTTTTTGGTTGAACTTATAATCTATAATTTTAGTGCACTTATCTGAGAATTACGAAGCCTTTAAGTAGATAAATATTTCACATTGTGTGCAGACAAAAAGAATGAAAGATTTTGTACTAGAGAAGAAGATATTAGTGAATGTGGAGCAGGAACAAGGAAACGAACATTTTGGCCAGGAATGTAATAAAGATTATGACAGTGAATATGAGGACGGTACACCACCTCCAAGGTTGAGATACATGCTTTCAAGTTCGGGACATTCAAACTTGCTGAATGATATTTCAAAGCCTCTTTTGCCTAATACAAGCAGTATTTCATGGGAGCAAGATTGCTGCAGGCAAAGCTCTCATTCTTTGTTGCTGTTAAAAGACGTTGATGATCACGATCACGTTGTACCCACTTCCACCTATGGGCAAGCGGTCCTTAACGGTATTTTTTCTCCTTCTTAATTTCTGGCATTTTGATAATTATTTATTACTGGTATGCATTTTTTCATATGTTATGTGAATGCATGGCTACTAGCAAAAACGATGAGGTGTTTGGTTGTACAACCAAACTTTTGGATTCCACAGTATTCCATATTTGAACTTCATGAGCTACAACAGGACAAATTTTGACTTTTAGTTTGATGGTAGTTTCTCACCAACGCTTTAAATATAAAATCCAAATCGGTAAAGTTTAAGATCAAAACATTGACCGTTCATAACAAAAATTATTCAGTCTTATTTGTATGTCGGTCTAAAAAAAATTTATGTTTTTCTAGAACAAGTTTGATATGTCATACATAAATTTTTAACCAAATTCATTTACGATATTTGTGCATTTAATGAACTACTCTGATAATTAACTGAATTGAATTAATAAGAGTTATAGAAGCGGTAATGTGAAAGATTTGTAAAATCAGAACCTAATTATTATGGAACCATGTTAAATTTGGCGAGGAAAAAATATTAAATTTGAGAAAGAAACATTAGAAAATACGGTTCAATGGCACCCATATTTTGGAACACTCATCATATCTCGAACTACACTGTTTAAAATGCTATAAAATTTTATAGATATTTAATCCACATATATATGATCATCTCAACAAAATTTGGGTTCATTTCAAGATATGTAGCATAATATATTTGATATTTAAATTTAACGATTAAAATAAATATTTGAACCGTGAATAATTGAATTATGATTTTGAAAGGCCAGAAAAATCAAAATTACCCAAAATTTTATAGAGAAGGTCCTATATATATATATATATATATATATATATATATATATATATATATATATATATATAGCGTTCAACCGCACCTCAAACAGTTTAGCGCCTCTATAGCCCTCTGATATTCACCTCATGTTTCTATGTCTCTCTTTCCACCAACTCTCTCTTCACTCATTCAATTATTTAAATAGAAATTTGTGGATGAAATCGGGGTGCAATTGAGGTGCTCCTAAATAGGAATGCCATGGAGCGCTCCTGTGTGTATATATATATACGTACACACGAGAGCGTTCAATTGCACCCCAAATAGTGTAACACTCTATAGCCCTTTAGTATCTACTCCATGTTTATGTTTCTCTCTCTTCTCACGTAATATGGAATATAATCTAAGTTAACTACTAGTGCGGAATATGGATATAAAAAGTAAATAGTAAACTAAATGACACCAGGGATTTTTATACTGAATTGAACTCCCGTTCTACGTCCAGTACCAAACTCCTTCTGGAATTTAACTATCAACTCCCATTTAACCCGGAGGAACATGTATTACACTGTCTGAGCAACCGAATATGACTTTTACCGCTTAGACAACCGAATATTACTTCTACCGCCTGAGCAACCAAACAAGACTTCAACAATACAATTAGATTTCTTGACTGATTGTGCTCTGTAGATAGCACAGATGAGTCTTTAGAGTACACCCTTCATATAATCTTCTCCTTTGTGGTATATAGTGTAGTACGTGAAGATTGGATGTAATTTGAATCACAAATAGATTGGTGCTTGAATGTGCAAGTGATTTGAAAGTGTTTATGAAAGCAAATGGCAGAATTTAGATAACAAGAATATAGAACAGAATCGAAGAATTAAGTTTTAAAAACAATCTGAATTCAAGGCTATTCATAGAGTTAAAAGGATGTGACGCAGCGGATAATTCAAAACGATCTTCAATCGGTGAAAGTAGCAATAGATGGATTGATGAATACTGAAATGCTCGAATTCGTTGATCCGAAGATACCGAACTCTAGCTATCCCGAACTCGTTGATCGCGCACGATACCGGGTTCAAAGATCTTCAATTCTTCAAGCGTTGATCAAGCGCACTTGATTCCGCGAATCGGCTTCTACAGTCGTTGAATCGAGCGCACTCGATTAACCGAAAGAGGAGATAGGAGATTACACTCAACTACCAATTGAGATGAAAGCACAAAGCTAACAAAAGAGAATTTTATTCAAAAATCAACAACCTTTTACAAATGACTTCACTTGCCTATTTATAGGCGTTACAAAAATTACAACACAAATCTGCGCATCTCCTAAGTCGTTTACGACTTACGACTTACGAGTTAGTCTAACTCGGCGACGACTTAAGACACAGTTACAACCCTTTACAAACCTTCAACGACTTAAGACTTAACAAGGCACACGCCTTAAAACAGAAAAAGAATACAAACATACGACTTAAAAACAAAGTACACGACTCAAAAGTAACAACATACAACGACTTACACACTGACGACATACGAAATAGATGACATACGACTTAAGAAATACAACACAGTATACCCAGTATAAGAAATAGACGACATACGACATAAGACTTTAACGACTTAACAGCAGCTTCTTCACGATTTAAAGAATCAATGGTTCTAGATTAACTCGGCATAGATTCTACGGCATCCAGAGCTTCTGCGACTTAAAACATTAGCGGTATTCCAAATCAACGTTTAAAGGGAATCAAGGGCAGAGGTTAACTCGGCAGACACATCAACGGCATCCAATGCTTCGCGACTTAAGACCCAACGACTTTAGCCATTACGAGTTAGAACTTCAGCGACCTATGGTAGGTCGTGGCTTCATTAAGTCGTAACTCGTCACCAGTAGGTCGTACCTTGTCTACATGATCTATCTGCTTGCTATCTCGTTTATCTTCCCTAAGTCGGTCCAACGACTTAAGGGCTTTTTTAACTCGAAGTCTTTTCTCCCAAACCTGGTTAAGTCGTAGCCTTCTTTCACATGACTCCTTAGGTCGCAAACCTGCTTCTTTAAGTCGGTTACGACTTATGCTTCCTTCCTTAAGTCGGTCACGAGTTATCCCTTGGACAAATGAGGGCTGCGCTGCATCATCCTCCCTAGGTTGAGAAAAATTCGACCTCAAATTTGCACCCTCTTCTTCCACAACAGACTCATCCCCATGATATGGTACAAGATGTTTAACATTGAACACATCGGACGTATACACATCATCTGGTAGCTTCAATTTATAAGCATTTTCATTAATCCTTTTCATGATTTCCACCGGACCAATTTTCCTGGCTTTCAACTTGTTGTAAGCACCCACTGGAAAACGATCTTTCGTTAAAACTGCATAAACTAAATCACCTTCTTGAAATTCAACACTTCTTCGTTTCAAATCTGCAGATTGTTTATATTTCTCATTTGCCTTCTCCAATCGTTCCTGAACGATTTTATGACATTCCGTCAACCCTTCAACAAAATCAGCAGCTTTCTTAACGGTCTTCTCTGACTGTGGCACTACCGTTAGATCCAACGGTCCCTTCGGTAAACTTGAATATACTATCTGAAATGGACTGAACCCAGTACTCCGATTTACAGCATGATTATGGGCAAACTCTGCTTGGCTTAACTTCACATCCCAACTCTTCAGATTATCTTGAACAAGACACCTCAACAAGTTTCCCAACGATCTGTTCACAACCTCGGTCTGTCCATCCATTTGCGGGTGATAAGCACTACTAAACTTCAGCTTCGTTCCCACCATTTTCCACAAACTTAACCAAAAGTGACTCAGAAATCGAGTATCTCTATCCGACACAATAGATTCTGGCAATCCATGAAGTCGATAGATCTCCTTGAAAAACAACTGAGCAACATGAACAGCATCCGCCGTCTTCTTACAAGCAATAAAATGTGCCATTTTTGAAAATCGATCAACCACCACATAAATGGAATCGTTACCACGCTGTGTCCTCGGTAATCCCAACACGAAGTCCATACTCACATCAACCCATAGTTTAGTTGGTACCGGTAACGGCATATATAAACCAGCATTAGTCGCAGTTCCTTTCGAAACTTGACAGATATGACCTCTCTCAACAAACCTCTCCACTTCTTTCCTCATTGATGGCCAAAAGTAGGACTGTGAAATCAACTGTAAGGTACGGTCTCTCCCAACATGTCCCTCTTCGTGTAACTCCTTGATAATCTTCATTCTCAGACTACCCTCCGGTATGCACAATCGATTTCCTTTGAACAGAAAACCATCTGTCATTATGAACTCATCCGTCTCCCCATCCTTGACTTTATCAACAAACTTTGCAAAGTAAGGATCATCGGTGAATAATTCTGGCAAATTTCAAACCCCGTCACTTCAACCTTCAATGTAGTTAACAAGTGATTTCTTCTACTCAACGCATCCGCAACACGATTCGTCACTCCCGACTTGTGTTTCACAACAAATGTAAATTGTTGCAGATATGCAATTCACGATGCATGTCTCGCTGAAATCTTGTCTTGCCCTTGCAAATGCTTCAATGCTTCATGATCAGTATACAGAACAAACTCCCTCTGAAATAGATAGTGTCTCCAGTGTTTAATAGATTGTACAACAGCATAGAACTCCACATCATACGTACTGTATCTCATCTTCGCTCCTGTCAACTTCTCACTGAAATATGCAATTGGACGTCCCTTCTGACTCAACACTCCTCCAATTCCAACCTTGGATGCATCAGTATGTAGTTCATACACTAATTGAAAATCTGGTAATACTAGAATAGGTGCAGATGTCAGCAACTCCTTGATCTTCTCAAAAGCACTCCCTGCTTCCTCTGTCCATGCAAATTGTTTACCTTTCATGCAATCTGTAACAGGTGCCATCACACTACTAAAGTATGGAATAAACCTCCGATAAAATGAAGCCAACCCGTGAAAACTACGAACTTCCGTTATCGTCTTGGGCTGCGGCCAATCTCTAATTGCTTCGACTTTACTTTGGTCAACCTGTATTCCTTCTTCCGATACAACATATCCCAGAAACAAGACACTATGCGTCATGAACACGCATTTCTTCGTTGCAGCATAGAATTGTTCTTGTCGTAATACCATCAGCACTTCTCTAAGATGATTCAAATGTTCTTCTGGACTCCCACTGTAAATCAGAATATCATCGAAATACACCACCACAAACTTCCCAATGAATGGTCGAAAAATCTGATTCATCACCCTCATAAAAGTACTTGGTGCATTTGATAAGCCAAACGGCATGACCAACCACTCGTATAGACCTTCCCTGGTTTTGAAAGCAGTCTTCCATTCATTCCCTGGTCTAATGCGAATCTGATGATAACCGCTCTTCAAGTCAATCTTAGAAAAAATTACGGACCCACTGATCTGATCCAACAAATCATCAAGCCTCGGCATTGGAAATCTGTATCTGACTGTGATCTTATTCAATGCTCTACTGTCGGTGCACATACTCCATGTTCCATCCTTTTTGGGTACCAATAAAGCTGGTACAACACAAGGACTTAAACTCTCCTGCACACGCCCCTGTTCAAGCAATTCCTCTACCTGTCTCCGCAACTCTTCATGTTCTTTCGGACTCATTCGATAATGTGGTCTGTGTGGCAAAACTGCTCCCGGAACAAGATCGATTTGATGTTGTATGTCTCTCAAAGGCGGTAACTCCTTTGGTAACTCATCTGGGAATACATCGTCAAATTCTTTCAGAACTGGTTTAACTTCTTCTGGAATTTCAACCTCTTCTTTGCTCTCACGCCCAATCAATAAAAATACTTCAGGCTCTTTCTCAACCTCCTTAACAAACTCCTTCAAAGATAATAAAGTTTTCAGCTCTTCAATTTCTTCTGACTTATTTTCTCCTTGTGGTCTCTTCTTTGGAACTAGGATAATCTTCGTGCCTTCAAACATAAAACTATAACTATTGGTCCGACCGTCATGTTGTACTGCTCGATCATACTGCCATGGTCTTCCCAATAATAAGTGGCAAACATCCATCTCTACTACATCACACCATATTTCATCTTTGTATTTCTTCCCAATAGAGAATGGAACACGAATTCGTCTATCCACTTTTACTTCTCCTCCTTTTCTCAACCATGCTAACTTGTATGGACTCGGATGTTTCTCTGTCTTCAATTTCAACTTTGTCACAGCTTCGGTTGAAATAATATTATCACAGCTTCCTGCGTCAATCACAAACTTACACACCTTTCCCAGAATAGTACATGTTGACTGAAAAATATTACTTCTCAACCAACTAGCTTCCTCTTGCTTTGGTGTTAAACACGATCTCCTCAGCATTAGATTACAACCTTCATCTCCTGACGCAATATCTTGTTCATCTTCCT
Organism: Allium fistulosum; assembly: GCA_030737815.1. Classification (NCBI taxonomy): domain Eukaryota; kingdom Viridiplantae; phylum Streptophyta; class Magnoliopsida; order Asparagales; family Amaryllidaceae; genus Allium; species Allium fistulosum. The sequence goes on from CM060904.1 coordinate 816,475,055, forward strand.
CAACTGGACTAGAACACTCCCCATCAACATCCTCATCTTCAACTTCTACAATCATGGTTCGTTTCTTCGGCTTTGGACACTCACTGCTTTTATGACCCACTTCCTGACAATTGTAACATTTGAAACCATTGTTAACCCTTGCCTTCTCAACCTCCTTCACTACTGGTCTACTGATAGGTTTAGTAACATTAGAACTCCCACCAACACCCTTCGTTTGATTGTTAGAATTAGTAAACACACCACTTCCTCGTCGTCCCTGTTTCTCCCAAGCCAACGCTTTCTGATGTGCTTCCGCTACAGATCTTGGATCGAACATATTAACCATATCCTGGATTTGCATTCGTAGTCCTCCAACAAATCTAGCTGTCAGTTGTTCTTCCTTCTCCATCATATCATTTCGAGCAATAAGTTGATAGAATTCATCAGCATAGTCATTCACAGATTTCGTCCCTTGTCTCAAGTTTTGCAATCTCTGATACATAAGCGACTGATAGTTATAAGGTAAGAACGTTGCTTTCATCAATTTCTTCATCTTCTCCCAAGATTCAACTTTTGACTTTCCCATTCGTTCACGTGTAAGTTTGGTTTGCTGCCACCACGCCAAAGCTCTACCCCTCAGCCTCGTAGCAACCAACTTAACTCTTCGATGTTCTGGAACTTCTTTAAAGTCAAAAATCTCTTCAACATTAGCCACCCAATCTAGAAACTCCTCTGCTTGCATACCACCTTTGAATTCAGGAATTTCAGTCTTCATCCCCGTCTCCCACTTGTGATCATACTCAGAGTAGTTTCTTCCTTGTCCTCGTCCTTGTCCTCGAACACTACCATCATCATATTCCTCTTCAAAATCAGATGTATATCATTGTCTATCTCGTCCACCCACATCTCTACTACCATTACGTCTTCCACCATCATCCCTTCTATCTACATTCCTCCGTTCTCGATCATTCACGTTCCTCCCACGCCCTTGATCATTTTCAACACTTCCATCTCGATTGGAATGTGGCGAGACTCTACTACCCCCATGGTTAGATTCAGGTGAAACCCTTTTCCGATTTTGATTCATTTCCGTCATAAGTTTCTCTAACCGGCCAATTCCTTCGTTAAGCTTTTCGCTAAAGTTTTCATTGATTCTTTGTTCCATCTCATCAGCTTCTTCTCTTCGATACAAAGCTTCTAGGTTTTGGTGGCGATTAGCTCTCCTTGGCGGCATACTTGAAAATTTCACAACTCTTCAATACTTCAAAATTCAAACACTTTTCGGACTTTGATCCAAAATGAAACGGATCGAAAACTTCCACTTTGTAGCAAATCGCGATGAACACGATGGATAAAGTTTCGGTCTTCAAGACAAATCCGATCTTCCAACTTCAAACAAAATGCGAACAATTCCAACTAGCCCTCGGCCGTGATACACAAAGCTTCAAATCTTCACAATGATTAGGCTCCAAGTCTCGATCTAGCTATGATTGGCTAGAACAAGCTCTGATACCAAAATGACGCAGCGGATAATTCAAAACGATCTTCAATCGGTGAAAGTAGCAATAGATGGATTGATGAATACTGAAATGCTCGAATTCATTGATCCGAAGATACCGAACTCTAGCTATCCCGAACTCGTTGATCGCGCACGATACCGGGTTCAAAGATCTTCAATTCTTCAAGCGTTGATCAAGCGCACTTGATTCTGCGAATCGGCTTCTACAGTCGTTGAATCGAGCGCACTCGATTAACCGAAAGAGGAGATAGGAGATTACACTCAACTACCAATTGAGATGAAAGCACAAAGCTAACAAAAGAGAATTTTATTCAAAAATCAACAACCTTTTACAAATGACTTCACTTGCCTATTTATAGGCGTTACAAAAATTACAACACAAATATGCGCATCTCCTAAGTCGTTTACGACTTACGACTTACGAGTTAGCCTAACTCGGCGACGACTTAAGACACAGTTACAACCCTTTACAAACCTTCAACGACTTAAGACTTAACAAGGCACACGCCTTAAAACAGAAAAAGAATACAAACATACGACTTAAAAACAAAGTACACGACTCAAAAGTAACAACATACAACGACTTACACACTGATGACATACGAAATAGATGACATACGACTTAAGAAATACAACACAGTATACCCAGTATAAGAAACAGACGACATACGACATAAGACTTTAACGACTTAACAGCAGCTTCTTCACGATTTAAAGAATCAACGGTTCTAGATTAACTCGGCATAGATTCTACGGCATCCAGAGCTTCTGCGACTTAAAACATTAGCGGTATTCCAAATCAACGTTTAAAGGGAATCAAGGGCAGAGGTTAACTCGGCAGACACATCAACGGCATCCAATGCTTCGCGACTTAAGACCCAACGACTTAAGCCATTACGAGTTAGAACTTCAGCGACCTATGGTAGGTCGTGGCTTCATTAAGTCGTAACTCGTCATCAGTAGGTCGTACCTTGTCTACATGATCTATCTGCTTGCTATCTCGTTTATCTTCCCTAAGTCGGTCCAACGACTTAAGGGCTTTGTTAACTCGAAGTCTTTTCTCCCAAACTTGGTTAAGTCGTAGCCTTCTTTCACATGACTCCTTAGGTCGCAAACCTGCTTCTTTAAGTCGGTTACGACTTATGCTTCCTTCCTTAAGTCGGTCACGAGTTATCCCTTGGACAAATGAGGGCTGCGCTGCATCAGGATGTAATCATTCGTGAAAAGATTCGGCCAAGAGATACGGAAACAACTGTTGAATTAAAAGATGTTTCTGTTCATTGAAAAGTGGTGACCGTTCAGAAAAAAGCTGTTATGAACATTCAGTTGAACAAATTCAGTCTTCTGAATCATTCAAAAAAATTCGAATTTTAAATTTAATTTGAAAAGACACTTGATTCAGTCAACTGAACTAGGGTGTTAAGTCGACTGAATCTTCAAAATAACTTGTGCATGTGTGCACGTTTCAATCGACTGCTGACCCTAGTTCAGTCGACTGAAACTGTTGTATTCTGCCTTGTTAACTCAGTTTTGAAAGCAAGATATGTTTAAACTTTTTATGATCAAAACTTAAGTTGTGTATATTAATTTGAATAAAATTTAAAACCATATGTGCGTGCATATATCACTTAGGAGAGATTTTAACAAATATTAACTACTAACTAGACTATAGACAAACCAATTATAAATATTGAAACTTCTCTTTGAAATATTTGGTCTTCTATCTATTGTTGAGTAGAATAGTATCTTCTCCTGCAATTTTGGTTATTTCATATAATATATACATATAGTTGTCACGATCAAAACACCAAAATACAAGTTTCTAACATTCTCCCCGACAACTATGTAAGTTCAAAAGTTTATTAAAAAAATAAAACAATAAAACTCCCCCTGAATCAATGAACTACTTGCATATATTCATATTTCTACCCCTTTGTCATCGACAAAAAGAAATAGTAGTTTTATAACCTTTAGAGTATAGTTGAATATGAATATTGTTAATTAATGAGAGCATGGAATATGTTCTAGTAAACATAAGACAATATAAAGTCCTGGATCTTTACCAAACACTATTATCAACAATTACAGTTAATATAGATAACAAATATAGGTAGGGTTTGAACACGAGATATTTTGCCTGAAAAATGCATATTTCAGTCGACTTAAATTGTTGGATCGGTCGACTTAAATCTGAAGAAAAAAACTAGAACTATGAATTTTCTATCGACAAAAATTATAATTCAGTTGACTAATATGCAGAGAAAAATCATCCCACGTTAAATAGCCTGAAAATGACTGAATTCAGTCGACTGAATTTCCAAAGTCAGTCGATTGGCTTTCGTATTATAAAAAAGTAAACTTTGAAGTTTTAGTCGATTGAATTTTAGTGGTCAGTTGACTGAAACTGTTCCTGGAAATTTTTCTTACCTTTGAAGTAAAGAGTTTTGGAATAAAAATTATTTAACATTAAAACTATGATAAAATTTATAATTATTATATATGAAATTCATTATAAAGACATATAAATATACAACCATACAATACTTAGACAAGAATCAATAAGAATTTAATTTTCTTAGTCGGTATCTGCAAAATATATATAAATAACGTTAGTACCCACATTTTATTAGAGTTCTAAGAGTTAGATCTTAGGAAGCCAAACCCATGAGGGTTTAGAATTCCCTTTTGTAAGTAAAATCTTTATTTTTATGAACTGTAGTTATAATATATTTTATATACTTATCTCTTATTAAATTATTATTAGTTTTTGGTACCAAATTTTTATAGTTTTTGTTTTACCAATTACCTTCTTTTGTGTAACAACCTTTGACCTTGTTTTAGCTTTTACAAAGTTATTATTCAAATTGAAATTTTTTTGTGATGTACTATTCTTCTTTGAAATTGCTTTTGAAGAATTTTTGTATCCTAATCCATTCTTACTAGAAGTGGTTTGAGAATTACTAATAATTTTAGAAAGATTTTCTCTTTCTTTTTTAAAATTAATTACATTTTTAGTGATATTCTCTAATTCAGTATTAAGACTAGTATTTTTCAATTCAAGGATTTTTACATTTGATTTTAGATCATGATTTTCTGAAGCTAATGTCATATTCTTTTCTTTTTGCACTTCTATTTCATTTGTTAGCATAGTGAGTTGAGAAAAAACATTAGACAAAGATTCTTGTGTATTAACATGTTCTTCTTCTAAAATTTTCTTTTCATCTCTTAGTGTATCAACTTCTATTTCAGTTCTGTTTAAATTTTCCAGTGCATCTTTATATTTTCTTTTAACTTCCTTGAGTTTATATAATATTTCTGTTTATGTTAATTAAATCATCAAAAGATAAATCACTTACATCATCAGTTGAAGCCATAAAGCAGACGTTGGCTTGTTCAGAATTACTGTCTATGTCATTGTCTGATGATGATGACGACTCTTAATCATCCCATTTTACTGGAAATGCCTACTTCTTCTTGTATTTGTCCTTCTTATTTTTGAATCTATATCTCTTTCTATCGGGACAGTCTTTCTTCATGTGGCCCTTCTTATGACACTCGTAGCATTCAAGATTGGAGACTAGCAGTTTGTTGGTGTTGTCTTATCTATTGTTTCCAAATTTATTGTTCTTTCTGAATTTCAAAAACTTTTTAAAAAATTCTTTGCGATCGATGCCATTTCATCTTCATTTGAACCTGAGTCTTCTTGTTCGGCTTTGAATGCAATATTTCTTTTATCTTGTGCTTGATCTCGCTTAGCCGGTAAATTTACTTCATATGACATCAGATTTCCAATTAACTCTTCAGGTTTGATGGTAGAAATGTCATTAGCTTCTTCAATAGCTAAGACCTTTCATTCTCATTCATCCGTTAAAGAGTTTAAAATTTTAGAGAAAATATCAAAATCTGAATTTTTTTTGAAATGGTACTTTATATACAACATGTCACTGGGACAACATATCACATGTCAATAAACGTTTGAATCACGTTACGTAAGTTTTGAACTTGTGACCTCTCGTATCAAAGCCGAATCACTTAACCACTTGGATAATGGTGCTTATCCTGAAAAAAATTCTCCTAATGCCAATGGTGAATGATGTATGTCTTGAAATCTAGAATACATGTCATTTATAGTTTCATCTGGCCTCATTCTGAAATTTTGGAACTAATTTTCAAGCACAGAAATCTTTCTTTGTTTAACTTTGTTAGTTCCATCATGTGTGATTTTAAGAGTTCTCCAAATTTGATAAGCAGTTGTACACATGCTAACTCTATTAAATTTATTTTTGTCTAAGGCACAAAATGGCATATTCATAGCTTTTGCATTCGATGTAACATCCACCTTTTGCGTTGACCATTCTGCAAAGGGTGTAGTGGGTATAGTGTGTTCATTTTGAGTAATATTCCAAGTATCATATCCATCTGCTTGCATAAAAGTTCTCATTCTAGTTGACCAATAATTATAGTTCAAACCATTAAATAGCGGTGGTCGTGCGGTGGATTGACCTTCAACAAATCTTGTGTTAGTGTTATTTTCCATATTAATTTGTGTATCAAATAACTATTTTACGGTTATAAGATGGCCTTGCTCTGATACCAAATGAAAGTGCTTCTATAGATCGTAATATGGAATATAATCTAAGTTAACTACTAGTGCGGAATATGAATATAAAAAGTAAATAGTAAAGTAAATGACACTAGGGATTTTTATACTTGTTCGAACTCTCGTTCTACGTCCAATCCCAGACTCCTTCGAGAATTTAACTATCAACCCTCAATTAACCCGGAGGAACGGGTATTACACCGCCTGAGAAACCGAACAAGACTTCTACCGCCTAGACAACCGAAAAGGACTTCTATCGCGTGAGCAACCGGACATGACTTCAACAATACAATAAGATTTCTTAACTGATTGTGTTCTGTAGATTGCACGAATGAGTCTTTAGAGTACACTCTTCCTATAATCTTCTCCTTTATGGTATATAGTGTAGTACGTGAAGATTGAAAGTAATTTGATTCACAAATGAATTTGTACTTGAATGTGCAAGTGATTTGAAAGTGTTTATGAAAGCAAATGGCAGAATTTAGATAACAAGAATATAGAATAGAATCAGAGAATTAAGTTTTAAAAACAATCTAAATTCAAGGTTATTTATAGAGTTAAAAGGATGTAACTATTCGTGAAAAGATTCGGCCAAGAGATACGGAAACAACTGTTGAATTAAAAGATGTTTTTGTTCATTGAAAAGTGATGACCGTTCAGAAAATAGCCGTGATGAATATTCAGTCGACTGAGGAAACAAATTCAGTCTCCTGAATCATTCAAAAAGTTTTGAATTTTAAATTTATTTTGAAAAGGCACTTGATTCCGTCTACTGAACTAGGTTGTTAAGTCAACTGAATCTTCAAAATAACTTGTGCATATGTGCACGTTTCAGTCGACTACCGACCGTAGTTCAGTCGACTGAAACTGTTGTATTCTGCCTTGTTAACTTAGTTTTGAAAGAAAGATGCGTATAAACTTTTTATAATCAAAACTTAAGTTGTGTATATTAATTTGAATAAAATTTAAAACCATGTATGCGTGCATATACCACTTAGAAGAGATTTTAACAATTATTAACTACTAACTAGACTATAGACAAACTAATTATAACTATTGAAACTTCTTTTTGAAATCTTTGGTCTTCTATCTATTGTCGAGTAGAATAGTATCTTCTCCTGCAATTTTGGTTTGTTCATATAATATATATTTATATAGTTGTCACGATCTAAACACCAAAATACAGGGTTCTAACATTCTCCTCGGTTTTCATGATGATAACTATGTAAGTTCAAAAGTTTATTAAAAAAATAAACCAATAAAACTCCCCCTGAATCAATGATCTAATAATTCTCATTCTAGTTGACCAGTAATTATAGTTCAAACCATTAAATAGTGGTGGTCGTGTAGTGGATTGACCTTCAATAAAACTTGTGTTAGTGTTATTTTCCATATTAATCTGTGTATCAAATAACTTTGTTACAATTATAAGATTTCCTTGCTCTGATACCAAATGAAAGTGCTACCATGGATCGTAATATGCAATATAATCTAATTTAACTACTAGTGTGGAATATGAATATAAAAAGTAAATAGTAAAGTAAATGACACCATGAATTTCTATACTTGTTTCGAACTCCCGTTCTTTGTCCAGTTCTAGACTCCTTCTGGAATTTAACTATCAACCCCCACTTAAGCTGGAGGAATGGGTATTACACCGTCTGAGCAACCGAACAGGACTTCTACAGCCTAGACAATCGAATAGGACTTCTACTGCCTGAGTAACCGAACAGGACGTCAACAATACAATAAGATTGCTTGACTGATTGTGCTCTGTAGATAGCACAGATGAGTCTTTAGAGTACACCCTTCTTATAATCTTCTTCTTTGTGGTATATAGTGTAGTAAGTTAATATTGGAAGTAATTTGAATCACAAATAGATTGGTGCTTGAATGTGCAAGTGATTTGAAAGTGTTTATGAAAGCAAATGGCGGAATTTAGATAGCAAGATTACAGAATAAAATCAGAGAATTAAGTTTTAAAAATAATCTGAATTCAAGGCTATTTATAGAGTTAAAAGGATGTAATTACTTGTGAAAAGATTTGACCAAGGGATACGGAAACAACTTTTAAATTAAAAGATGTTTCTGTTCATTGAAAGACGATGACCGTTCAAAAAATAACCATTATGAATATTCAGTCGACTGAGGAAACAAATTCAGTCTTCTGAATCATTCAAAAAAAATTCGAATTTTAAATTTATTTTGAAAAGACACTTGATTCAGTCAACTGAACTAGGGTGTTAAGTCGACTGAATCTTCAAAATAACTTGTGCGTGTGTGCACGTTTCAATCGACTGCCGACCCTAGTTCAGTCGAGTGAAACTGTTGTATTCTGCTTTGTTAACTTAGTTTTGAAACTAAGATATGTATAAACTTTTTATAATCAAAACTTAAGTTGTGTATATTAATTTGAATAAAATTAAAACCATGCGTGCATGCATATACCACTTAGGAGAGATTTTAACAATTATTAACTACTAACTAGATTATAGACAAACCAATTATAAATATTGAAACTTCTCTTTGAAATCTTTGGTCTTCTATTTATTGTCGAGTAGAATAGTATCTTCTCCTGCAATTTTGGTTAGTTCATATAATATATACTTATATAATTATCACGATTAAAACACCAAAATACAATGTTCTAACATAAAATTAGGGTGCTCTCGAACAGGGATGTCATGGAGTGCTCCTCATACACACACAACAATAGCCTCAAAACAATCTAATATTGAATGTACGAACATTCAAATTTAAGTATTAATTCTATAATTAAAACTTTCCATTTGATGATATATGGAAAGTGATCGACTACAAATTTAATGTATATTTTATCCTTTCATTCAAATTGGATAGTAATCATTGTAAAACAATTATAATTTTGCTGTCAAAACTTTCCATATTGACGAAATATGAAAGTTGAATCAATTAGAAAAATAATGTATATTTTAGTACTCCCTGTTACGTAGCATAACTGATGCTTTCCTAAAGCTTTTGTAAACATGTCAGCAATTTATATGCAACTTGGAACATAACAGGGAATTAATAATTTTGCTTATACCATTTCTCTCACAATGTGACAATCTATTTCGATATGTTTTATACATTCATAAAACACATGATGGGTTATAATATACAAAGTTGTTCGATTATCATCTAATAAAAGTGTGACAAATGTTTGTGACACTCCTAATCTTTTTAAAATTTAAAACAATCATGTCAACTCAAAACAAGTGTTTGCCACAACTCCATATTCAGCTTCTAGAGATGATCTTGATTAATTTGCTTTTTTTTTAGTTTTCGCGAAACTAAACAATCTCCAAAAAAATAAAAAATACTTTAATAGATCTACTTGTAAATTTATGCACATCCTAATCGGAGTCACGGTATGCTTTAAGATCAAGTTTAAGGAATAAAAAAGTTTTACAAGTGCACCTTCAACATATCTAATAACCCGTAAAGGAGTGGGACAATGTGATTTTCTAGGTTTGTTCATGAATTGGCTTGAAGTGCGAACAACATATAATATGTCTAGCCTTGTGACTATAGGGCAAACTGATCTTTCTGCCAATCATCTATATTTGGTTAGATCACTCAAAGAGAACTATCTGTGCGAATAAGTTTCAAATCTTGTTTCATTAGAAAGTTTTCTGATCATGCACCAGTAAATCCTGATCATTTTCTAAAATAATCAATGCATATTTTATTTAAATCATAACGATCCCCTTCTTAGATCTTAAAATTTCAATGCCTATAAAATACTTTAAATCACCAAGATCTACAATGCGAAAGTGTTTAAGGCCTTGTGTTTCTTAAAGATTATTACTAGTGAGAAGAATATCATCAACATAAATGAGAACTGCAACAAACATGGTATTTTAAACTTTGGTGAAAAGAGAATAATTTGAACAAGAGGAAATTAAATCAACTTATTGATGCTTGTTTGAGACCATAAAGAGATTGAGTCGACAAAAAAGATCCTCTCTTTATCGATGAAGACCAGGTGGTTCCATTCAAGTCCCCAAGGAGAAAGACGTTTTGCACATTAAGTTGGTGCATAAACCAATTACAAGATGCATCAATAGTAAGAAGGCATCATAAAATGATAAGTTTGATCATGGGAGAAAATGTCTCATGATAGTCGACGCCTTCAGTTTAAGTATAACCCTTAGCAACAAAACAAGCTTTGTAACATTCGATAGAACCATTAAATAAATACTCGATCTTATAAACTCATTTACAACCAATAGGTTTGTGCCCTGGATGAAAAGGCACCATATCCCATGTGTTGTTCATCTTTATTGGATTTTTTTCATAGCCGTTTTCCAATGCGGATCAAGATTAGTTTAGGAATATGATTAGGGTTCTTTATGACTTGTGATGTCAGCTAAAAAGAAATAATGTGTAGACGTAAAGCGAGAATATGGAAAAAATTGAGAGAGTGTGCAATGAGTACCCTTTGTTGGACTTTCAATGTACTAGAATGATGGAATTGAGCAAATATGATGTCGTCTCTTTGACATGTTGGAGGTAGTTTAGTTCTTGAGGAATAACAGAGTGAAGTGTTAGATGTTTCTTGGAAATCTTGTAGTGATGTGTCGGGAATAGAGATATTTGGTTTTGTAGTATTTGATGATTTATAGAATCAGGCAAGGATGTATTTGGAGAAGGAATGTTTGATTTTGTATTAGATATGATTGAATGTTTAGGGAACAAAGAATTTGATGATGCATTACGATTTGATCCCAGTGGGTCACAATAGTTGGTAGTTTGCGTTGTAGTATTCAAGGTAGGTTGATTGATAATCATTGTATGTTCATTTAAGATTACGATGGGTATTTTTCCGTTCTACCTATAAAATTATAACTCCTTCAAAACTTCTTCCACACTAATTTTACTCTCTTCGTCTCTGCAAAAATATCGTACACAAAAGTCAAATAATATGGTCTCATATTGCCACTTTACATTTTCTATGATGCACTATAAATGTATGTGGTACTGTTGGAGCAAAAAAGAACGGAGTTTATAAAAACTTTGTCATAGCACTTTAATAAAGCATTGAAGGAGTGTCTTGAAGAAGTAGAGGTGGCCTACAAGTATGTTTAAAACAAATACATATCATTAAAAAATAATGGATGGTGTGGCAAAATTTGTGCAAAAAACTGGAGCGGTATGAGATCCTTGAAGAGGAATAGTATCTGGTATGAGGAATGGTGGGCTGATTATGTTAAGAAGTTGGCACTCTTATTCTTAGGTATAAAAGACGACAAATAGAGAATGCAGAATTTTTACTAATAATATTTCATGATTCACATGCTACTATTCGCTGCATATTCATCCACTTCTATGACAATTGAAGAATCACATCAATCTCCCCTAACGTCCCAGACTATCCAACAATCGATCAAATCTGGGCATTTGATACAATTTACAATAATCCAATAGATATTCTGGTATAACCTACCCATGTTTTCTATCATTTCTCATACACCTAACATGGATCTTGGTTCATTTTTTAGTATCAAAATTCGTATCGGGGTAGTAAAAGACATCGATAAGATACCCAAGGAAAGTCGAATACTCTTATCGATATGATGTATGAATGCTAAGTGAAGAAATTTCATTCATAAACGGAAAGCCCAACCATTATTGCAATCCCAAGTCCAACAACTATTACAAATAATGTAGACTCTATTGGATCTTCTTCATCATATATCGCTCTTTCTTACTAATCATGTGAAGACAATTAGAAAAATTGACAAGACAATTCTAATGGACAATGAGAAAATTGATTGTTCATCGTTTTGAACCACGAAACTGTACGAACCCGGTTGAAAGTTGAAAGAAAAAAATGATGCACAACGTTCAGTACCAATAATATTCAAACAACAAAACTGGGGCGGTTTGGGAACCTTGAAGAGAAATAGTATCCAGTATGAGAAATGACTGGCCGATTATGCTAAGAAGTTGCCACTTCTAATTTTAAGTTTAGAAGACGACCAATAAAGAATGCGGAATTTTTACTAATAATATTTCACGATTCACATAGCTACTATTCGTTGCGTATTCATCCACTTCTACGACAATTAAAGAATCACATCAATCTCTCCCATGGTCCCCGACTATCCAATAATCGATCAAACCCGGGCATTTGATACGATGTACAATAATATTTCAGATATTTAGGTACAACCTACCCATGTTTTCGTACCATGTCTCATACACCTATGGTGGATCTTGGTTCATTCTTTAGTATAAAAATTCATATCGGGAAAAGTAAAAGACATCGATAAGATACCCAAGAAAAGATGAATACTCTTATCGATATGATATTTGAATGTTTAGTAAAGAAATTTCATCCGTAGAAGGAAAGCCCAACCGTTATTGCAATCCCAAGTCCAACACCCATTACAAATAATGTAGATTCTGTTGGATCTTCTTTATTGTGTATCACTTTTCTTTACTATTAATGTGAAGACAATTTGACAAATTTACATCTGCGATAACAATTCTGATGGACATTGAGAAAAGTGATTGTCCATTGTTTTGAACCATAAAACTGCATGAACCTAGTAAAAGTTGAGATAGAACAAATGATGCATAACATTTAGTACCAGCAATATTTAAACAACAAATCCGTCCATAATCTATAGATTTGTATTGTTGTTTTCCACTTATTCGCGTTATGTCTACTATATTTTTTTTAATCTTGGCGTACCAATTTATTTTTTTAATATATTTGTTTTTTTTGTAATTTTTACGTTAATTTATAACTTAATATCAATTAATAACATTGATAAATAATTAAACAAAGAATTTGGTGGTCCATTCAGATTCTAAAAGCTTTCAGGTGTCGCTTTCCCTTAAAAAAATAGCAACTAAGGGTAACTCAAGCTAAGTAGGGTTAATGTAATTCTATTTCTCACCTTCGTCCCATTTCAACCTTTCATTTCTTTCCCAGAATGACTCCAAATTTGATCAAATTCGACCAAATTGTTGAGGAAAAATCCATGTAGATCGCTTTAGGAACAAAAACCCAACCTTGTGGAAAAATAAATAGGACCGGATTGATGGTGAGGAAAAACAAACAACAGATAGTCACCAACTAAAAGCAATCATAGATCAAGCAATAAAAGAAAATAACACACGTGATTTATAGTGGTTCCACTACCACTGTTAGCGCCAAAATTGGTCACTAACACCCAGGTCCAAATGAAAGCACCAAATCACAGATAGAATGTATGTAGAGAATATAAATGTGAAGAATAATCAAAATTAAAATGAAAGCAGTAAAGAACAACAAGTTTTATAGTGGTTTGGCTAACTCCGGCCTACGTCCACTCCAGAAGTTTCCTTTTTATTGTTGTAAAAATCGATTAAAGTTACAAAGTAGTAGAGTAGCCTTGGCCTTAGAAAAGAGAAAGTAAGAGAGCAGCCAGAAGATCCCCCATCTAGAGACCCACATGCTGTATTTATAGGCAAATCCAGGTTGTTGGGCCTCCTGAGTAATTTGAGCCCACCTAGGCCATAGTCGAGCCATGCTTTTCATTGTAACCGACCCATGCCGAATGTGACGACCGCCCATGACCCCTGCACCGAACCTAGACAAAGTGCGCTGTAAAGTGTGCCAGGCGACCATGGACGATTGTCAGGGTAAAATAAAACAACAGAATCTATCGTATTACTCACAGCGCATGGACAAAATACAATAGAACATATGTATATAGTGAAGCTTCACAGAATAGAATCTCATCAATAAAACTTCATAATAGTTGAATACAAGCATCTGAATAGTCAAGTCATCAAAATACATCAAGCCTCACTACAACACTCAGAGAAAATACAGACAGCGGAACACCCAGTACATATAGTAAGAAGATAATATGCAACCCTCTAGCTCGTCTTCGATATCAGCATCGTGAGAAGCAAGAACAGCACCTGTCACCTGCTACCTAGTCTGCCCGTCCCAAAAATGGACGAACAGCCCAAGGCAATAAGAATTAAAACATAAAGCCTTGAGTCAGACAACAGTCTTAGTGAGCAGTAAATTAACTAACAACATACCAAAAGAGCATAAAGGAAAAGGAATAGGGATACAGCCCTCCCACTCCAACCTCATTCTACAGTGATAGCCCCCAAACACACACTAATAGAAACAAGCATAGCAAAGCATACAATTTAAAGTAAAGCAATTTTCACTCGAGTCAAGAGCGATGTTTTCCAAGTACAAATCCCAAGGTCTAAACCAAGGTCAGATAAGCACCCAGGAAATACCGCTCTTGAGACCGAATGACGATACAACCAAACATCCATGACTCTGGCTATCACTGTTATCATTGCTTCGATTTCACCGTTAATTGAATGACCGGCACATTCTTTCAGCCATCCGTCAAGGGCTAATGGAAACCCCGGTTCTAGACATAACTCCCGCACGTCGTCGTGACCCGTGCCTAGGATTATCGAATCTTCCCAGAGTACTCGACCATCAACGGTTAGTCTTTTGGGCGTCCCCATGTACTCTTGCTTGGAGCATGCTAGAACCTTCAACAACGATGAGACCCAAGCCTCCTAGTCATCCTCCTCGACGACTATTCTCATATCCATCCATTATCCTCAACCCGAACCATTTCACCGAGTTATCAACATGCTTGGAATGATCCCATCTGGATTAAACCAAGTCTTCATCACATGATTGCCTCGCTTCACATCCTTGCAAGGCCTCATCTCAACATCACATCAAATCTATGCATAAGAGCTTCATCATCCCGCTACATATGCCACGAGCAGCTTTCCCAATTCAAGAGCCTTTCTCTTAGCTTTTGAATCATCTTCGGTCTAAATCAAATCATCAATCATCTAATTCATAACAATCAATCAAATCAAACATTAATCCAAGTAATCAAGCATTCAAATATGATCTAAGTAGACAATTATAACAATAATGGCATTTTCGTAATTAAAGAGTTGAAAGTCCAACAAGCATGAAAACATGAACAATATCTTTATAAACTTGATGAATGAACTTGCATAGGTTAACATGTGATAAAATGGAGGTAACATCATCATGAACAATGAATCTATATGGATCTACACTTAGGATGAAGAAAATGCATGGAAACCACTACTTTAACACCAAATCGAGCCAACAATCCGATATACTCCTTTGGATCCGTGTGAGAGATAATTACCACTCACCAAATCACCTAAACAACCCAAAAGCAACACACTTCAGATCTGGACAGCGAAGGATCAATCTCGATCTATCACCAATCCGCTTCAAACGATGAAATCTCACTTCAAAGGATGCAGATCTTCAATCTAAGCTATTGAATCTTCAATTTGATCTTCAACTTGGATGGAAGGAATCACTAGATTAGAGTGGAGAAAAGAAGTGAAGAAGTGTAGAAGTCGAGCTCTCAAAATGGCAGCACTTCGTCGCTTCAAAATCCGGATCCCAAAAAGTGAAGTAGAACCATGTATTTATAGGCTGGAAATCCTTAGGTCGTCCACGACCTAAAATATCGACCTAAAAAGTCGACCTAAAAAGTCGACCTAAAAAGTCGACCTAAAATGTCGACCTAAAATGTTGATCTAAAAAGTCGACCTAAAATGTCGACCTAAAAAGTCGACCTAAAATGTTGACCTAAAAAGTCGACCTAAAATGTCGACCTAAAATGTCGACCTAAAATGTCGACCTAAAATGTCGACCTAAAAAGTCGACCTAAAAAGTCGACCTAAAATGTCGACCTAAAAAGTCGACCTAAAATGTCGACCTAAAAAGTCGACCTAAAATGTCGACCTAAAAAGTCGACCTAAAATGTCGACCTAAAATGTCGACCTAAAATGTCGACCTAAAAAGTCGACCTAAAATGTCGACCTAAAAAGTCGACCTAAAATGTCGACCTAAAATGTCGACCTAAAAAGTCGACCTAAAATGTCGACCTAAAAAGTCGACCTAAAATGTCGACCTAAAAAGTCGACCTAAAATGTCGACCTAAAAAGTCGACCTAAAATGTCGACCTAAAAAGTCGACCTAGGACTTAAACAATATTTTGCCTAAAATCTGAAATGGCTCAACAACACTAAAAATTCCAGATTTTGACAAACTTTTCGATCCGTAAAATACGGGTCGTTACATTCTCTCCCCCTTAGGAATTTCGCCCCCGAAATTCCAACCAAACAAAGCAATCAAAAACTATTCTGCACGCCTACCATCCATAGCAATCAACAAACCATGCATCCAATTCTAGCTTAGCATGCAGAATTCTAAAACTAGAACAAGTTTCAATTTCGTTAGATGACACGACACCTTAGGGCCATACCTCGAAGAGTTCAGGATGAGCTGCCTTCATCCTCTCTTCCACCTCCCATGTACAGTCGTTATCATCATCACTCCATTGTATCTTGAGCAACCTAACTACCTTCCTCCTGAGTTGTTTCGTGTCGGTTTCCACAACACGAAGCGGCTTACGAGGTCTCTCAACAACTGGATCGACTTCAAAATCTTCACAGCTATCAGCAGAAACCACTGTATTCGAGTCGTGCACATACTTTCGTAGATACGATACGTGAAAAACATTGTGCACACCCGACATCTTCTCTGGTAACTCCAATCTATAGGCGAGCTTTCCAATTTGCTCGATAATCGGGAATGGTCCAACAAATCTCGGAGTCAATTTTCCTTTCTTTCCGAATCGAATAACATTCTTCAGTGGAGAAATCTTCACAAAGACCATATCACCTACGTCGAATTCTAAATCCTTACGACGCTTATCAGCATAACTTTTCTGACGGTCTTGGGCTGCCTTCATTCGCTGCCGAATGATCTCTATACAATCCGAAGTCTGTCGAATCATCTCTGGCCCAAGCATCAGTTTTTCTCCGGTCTCTAATCAACATGTCGGAGAGTTACACGGTCTTCCATACAATGCCTCATACGGTGCCATACCAATGCTTGACTGGTAACTGTTGTTATATGAAAATTCCACCAAATGAAGGTGATCTTCCCATGATCCTCCGAAATCCAAAACACAAGCTCTGAGGAGATCTTCCAAAACTCGGTTGACTCTCTCGGTCTGACCATCTGTTTGAGGGTGATAAGCTGTACTCAAACATAACTCGGTTCCCAAAACTTCCTGGAAGCTCTTCCAAAATCCACTAGTGAACAATGGATCTCGATCGCTCACTATACTCTTCGGAATACCATGGAATCGAACTATCCACTTTACATACAACTCTGCCAACTTTGATGCAGTCCTAGTCGATCGAATAGGAATGAATCTTGCACTCTTAGTCAGACGATCTACGATGACCCAAATCCCTTCATTTCCCGTTCTTGTTCTCGGTAACCCATCGATAAAATCCATCGATATTTGCTCCCACTTCCATGTAGGAACTTCTAATGGCTGAAGCAATCTACTTGGCTTCTTCTGTTCAGCCTTTACCAACTGGCAGTTCATGCACTTGGAAATGAAATTTCCAACATCCTTCTTCATGCCTTCCCAGTAATAGGTTCTCTTCATATCCCGATACATCTTATTTCCACCTGGATGAATCGTCAACTTCGAGTGATGACTTTCCTTCAGAACTTCACTCCTCAATTCATCTATATCGGGAACAACTAGTCGTCCTTGCTTCCGAAGCCAACCTTATTGATCGACCTCGAATCCTTTATCCTTTTCTAGTTCCAATCCAGATTCCAAATCACAGATAATCTTGACAAGCTTATCATCTCGCTTTTGACTCTCGCCAATTCTCTCCACAAGAGTCGGTCTTATCGATAAGTTTGCCAACATCTCAGGTTCCAATTCGCATCTAGGCCTGAAGTCAAATCCAGCTAAATACTCGAGATTCTTCCATTCCAAAAACATGGCTGCCAATCCTGCATGTCTTCGACTTAACGCATCTGCCACCGCGTTACCCTTTCCCGGAGTATAAGCTATACCAAAATCATACGATGCTAAAAACTCTAACCAATGTTGCTGCCGAAGATTCAAATCCTTTTGGGAGAAAAGATACTTCAATGACTTATGATCTGTAAACAACTCGAATCGAACTCCCAATAGATAATGTCTCCACATCTTCAAAGCAAAAACAATTGCCGCTAACTCCAAATCATGAGTCGGGTAATTCCTTTCATGCGGCTTCAGTTGTCGACTTGCATACGCAACAACTTTATCTCTCTGCATCAGTACTGCTCCAAGTCCAGTACCACATGCGTTGGTGTAAACCACCATCTCATCATTCCCACTTGGAATAGTCAAAACAGGAGCACTTGACAATCGCTCTTTCAGGATTCTGAAAGCTTGCTCACACTTATCATCCCATATGAACACTTGGTTCTTTTTCGTCAACCCTGTTAACGGTGCAGCTACCTTGGAGAAGTCTTTGATAAACCGTCGATAATATCCTGCTAATCCAAGAAAACTTCTCACATCAGATGCATTCTTAGGTCTAACCCAATCCTGGATTGCTGCCACCTTAGCGGGATCAACCGCTATTCCATTTCCAGAAATCACATGGCCTAAGAACCTCACTTCACTCTTCCAGAAGTGACACTTCGAAAACTTAGCCTTCAGCTGATGTTTCCGCAAGATTTCCAAAACAATACGCAAGTGCGTCTTGTGCTCTTCTTCAGTTCTGGAATAAATCAGAATATCATCCACGAACACTAGCACGAACTTACTCAACTGATCCCTGAACACTCTATTCATAAGATCCACAAAATATGCTGGCGCATTAGTCAATCCAAACGGCATTACCATCCACTCAAAGAAACCGGATGGTGTCCTAAAAGCAGTCTTCGGCACACTATCCTTAGCCACTCTCAACCGGTGAAATCCCGTTGCCAAATCCATCTGAGAAAACACCTTAGCTTCGTGAAGCTGATCAAACAAGTCATCTATTCTTGGCAATGGATACTTGTTCTTCTTAGTCACCTTATTCAGCTCACGATAATCCACACACAACCTCAACGACCCATCTGCTTTGGTTGCGAACACAACTGGTGCACCCCATTCGGACACACTACGCCGAATGAATCCTTTCTGCAAAAGATCATCAACCTGCACCCTCAACTCCTGTTGTTCCCTAGGCGCCATCCGCCTAAGAGGCATCACAACAGGTCTGGCTCCTTCAACTAGATCTATACGAAACTCGATCTCTCTATGCGGCGGTAACCCTTTGACCTCGTCAAAGACATCCTCAAATCCATTAGCGATTGGCGCAGATGACAGTCCATCCTGTGGAACAACCAGCGAATACATGAAGCTCATGAAGACGCCTTCTTCATGCTTACATCGTATCACAATCTTTCGCCCCTCCACATTCTCGACTGTCACCTCCAACCTTTCGCAATCAACCTTAGCCGCATACTTCCTAAGCCAGTCCATACCCAAAATAATTCCGAACCCCGCAAAGTTCAGAACAAAACAATCACAAACAAAAGAGCAACCATGACTCGATACAATCAGACCACGGCATAACATACACAAAAAAGACGAACCCCCAACTGGATTAGTCACAACCAATGGCCTATCAACAATATCCGGTTCCAAACCTAACCGGCCTACGAGTTCACTACAAACAAACGAATGCGACGCCCCAGTATCAAACAGAACTCTAACTGGAACACCACATAGGAAAAGAGTACCCTGAACCACCATGCTCTTTCCTTTCTCTTCAGCGGTAGGAGCTTTCGAAGATGATGGAACAGCTCCCAAAGCATAAGCTTGCACAATCTGCTTGTCCCTCCGTGGTTCTGGACAATTCTTCCTAGTATGCCCCGGTTTGTCACAACTGTGACACTTCATCGGTACCTTCGGATTCTTACAATCCCTGGAGAAATGGCCCTTCTGCTGACAATTGTAGCAGGTCACTTCGCCCTTCTGCTTCTTCTGGCCACCCTTCCCCTTTTGCTGCTACTGCTTCCTGTTCTTGTTTCCACTCTGCTGGGGTTTAGACTCTTCCCTGGTCACAGCAACAACAGATCCTTCCTTAGGAAACAGATTCTCGTGTCTGAGAGCTTCCTCCACAAGCTTCTCAAATGAATCGTCCATATGACCCACCGGTCTTGGAGCCTGAACTTGATCTCCAACATCTACTAATGGCCCCGGGGCTGACATCCTTCTCATGATCAAAGTCATCATGGCTTCGAACATAGCAACATAATCAGCAGCCCCTTCAGTAACACGGCCTTCCCTAGCAGCTGGTCTCCCTCTTCGACTCATCCTTAATATCTATAAAAAGGAATGATTAGCACACCTAGAGAAACGACTGCATAAAGGACTCAAACTCTACTAAGCTACTATATTATATATAGTAATCATCCATCAAAATACAATTACGTCTCTCATACGTAGTTACGTCAGCGAGCGTTGGGTAAAATCGATTAACCAAAGCTCTGATACCAAATGTGACGACCGCCCATGACCCCTGCACCGAACCTAGACAAAGTGCGCTGTAAAGTGTGCCAGGCGACCATGGACGATTGTCAGGGTAAAATAAAACAACAGAATCTATCGTATTACTCACAGCGCATGGACAAAATACAATAGAACATATGTATATAGTGAAGCTTCACAGAATAGAATCTCATCAATAAAACTTCATAATAGTTGAGTACAAGCATCTGAATAGTCAAGTCATCAAAATACATCAAGCCTCACTACAACACTCAGAGAAAATACAGACAGCGGAACACCCAGTACATATAGTAAGAAGATAATATGCAACCCTCTAGCTCGTCTTCGATATCAGCATCGTGAGAAGCAAGAACAGCACCTGTCACCTGCTACCTAGTCTGCCCGTCCCAAAAATGGACGAACAGCCCAAGGCAATAAGAATTAAAACATAAAGCCTTGAGTCAGACAACAGTCTTAGTGAGCAGTAAATTAACTAACAACATACCAAAAGAGCATAAAGGAAAAGGAATAGGGATACAGCCCTCCCACTCCAACCTCATTCTACAGTGATAGCCCCCAGACACACACTAACAGAAGCAAGCATAGCAAAGCATACAATTTAAAGTAAAGCAATTATCACTCGAGTCAAGAGCGATGTTTTCCAAGTACAAATCCCAAGGTCTAAACCAAGGTCAGATAAGCACCCAGGAAATACCGCTCTTGAGACCGAATGACGATACAACCAAACATCCATGACTCTGGCTATCACTGTTATCATTGCTTCGATTTCACCGTTAATTGAATGACCGGCACATTCTTTCAGCCGTCCGTCAAGGGCTAATGGAAACCCCGGTTCTAGACATAACTCCCGCACGTCGTCGTGACCCGTGCCTAGGATTATCGAATCTGCCCAGAGTACTCGACCATCAACGGTTAGTCTTTTGGGCGTCCCCATGTACTCTTGCTTGGAGCATGCTAGAACCTTCAACAACGATGAGACCCAAGCCTCCTAGTCATCCTCCTCGACGACTATTCTCATATCCATCCATTATCCTCAACCCGAACCATTTCACCGAGTTATCAACATGCTTGGAATGATCCCGTCTGGATTAAACCAAGTCTTCATCACATGATTGCCTCGCTTCATCACATCCTCGCAAGGCCTCATCTCAACATCACATCAAATCTATGCATAAGAGCTTCATCATCCCGCTACATATGCCACGAGCAGCTTTCCCAATTCAAGAGCCTTTCTCTTAGCTTTTGAATCATCTTCGGTCTAAATCAAATCATCAATCATCTAATTCATAACAATCAATCAAATCAAACATTAATCCAAGTAATCAAGCATTCAAATATGATCTAAGTAGACAATTATAACAATAATGGCATTTTCGTAATTAAAGAGTTGAAAGTCCAACAAGCATGAAAACATGAACAATATCTTTATAAACTTGATGAATGAACTTGCATAGGTTAACATGTGATAAAATGGAGGTAACATCATCATGAACAATGAATCTATATGGATCTACACTTAGGATGAAGAAAATGCATGGAAACCACTACTTTAACACTAAATCGAGCCAACAATCCGATATACTCCTTTGGATCCGTGTGAGAGATAATTACCACTCACCAAATCACCTAAACAACCCAAAAGCAACACATTTCAGATCTGGACAGTGAAGGATCAATCTCGATCTATCACCAATCCGCTTCAAACGATGAAATCTCACTTCAAAGGATGCAGATCTTCAATCTAAGCTCTTGAATCTTCAATTTGATCTTCAACTTGGATGGAAGGAATCACTAGATTAGAGTGGAGAAAAGAAGTGAAGAAGTGTAGAAGTCGAGCTCTCAAAATGGCAGCACTTCGTCGCTTCAAAATCCGGATCCCAAAAAGTGAAGTAGAACCATGTATTTATAGGCTGGAAATCCTTAGGTCGTCCACGACCTAAAATGTCGACCTAAAAAGTCGACCTAAAAAGTCGACCTAAAAAGTCGACCTAAAATGTCGACCTAAAAAGTCGACCTAAAAAGTCGACCTAAAAAGTCGACCTAAAATGTCGACCTAAAATGTCGACCTAAAATGTCGACCTAAAATGTCGACCTAAAATGTCGACCTAAAAAGTCGACCTAAAATGTCGACCTAAAAAGTCGACCTAAAATGTCGACCTAAAAAGTCGACCTAAAATGTCGACCTAAAAAGTCGACCTAAAATGTCGACCTAAAAAGTCGACCTAAAATGTCGACCTAAAAAGTCGACCTAAAATGTCGACCTAAAAAGTCGACCTAAAATGTCGACCTAAAAAGTCGACCTAAAATGTCGACCTAAAAAGTCGACCTAAAATGTCGACCTAAAAAGTCGACCTAAAATGTCGACCTAAAAAGTCGACCTAAAATGTCGACCTAAAAAGTCGACCTAAAATGTCGACCTAAAAAGTCGACCTAAAATGTCGACCTAAAATGTCGACCTAAAATGTCGACCTAAAAAGTCGACCTAAAATGTTGACCTAAAAAGTCGACCTAAAATGTCGACCTAAAAAGTCGACCTAAAATGTCGACCTAAAAAGTCGACCTAGGACTTAAACAATATTTTGCCTAAAATCTGAAATGGCTCAACAACACTAAAAATTCCAGATTTTGACAAACTTTTCGATCCGTAAAATACGGGTCGTTACACCGGCCTACACCACCAATGCCCGAGCTACGTACATTCTTCGTCCCTGACCGAGCGGCATCTGCCGAACCACCTAGGTCGAGCCGTAATCCATATTCCAACATCGGGCCACTATACGGCCGAGCCACTTCCAAATGCTGAACCACTCAGGCCGAATCACGATGCCGAGCGACCAACGATGTCGAGCGACCCACGATGCCGAGCGACCCACGATGTCGAGCGACCCATGATGCCGAGCGACCCTGACCTCACCAATGCCGAGCGACCCTGACCTCACCAATGCCGACCCGTCTCACCAATGCCGAACGACCCTAACCATGGCCGAGCGACCCAGACCTCACTAATGCCGAGCCGTCTCACCAATGCCGAGTGACCCAGAGCATCAAGACAGAGCCGTGCAACTTCTCCGTTTCTCGACCGAACGACATATCCAGGTGAACTTCATCCTTTTAAACCGTATCCATCATGTTCCTGCCTTGATAATCGCGAAGTTGGTTAAGTTGAATCCGCCTCTCCATGGCCTTGCCAAAAGGCGGATTAACATTTGCCCCCCAAAACATGCGTTGCTATTGGAAGGTGTGTTTTGAATAGCCTCACGTCCGACATCCGAAGTATGTATGTTATCCACATCCATACTTTTCGATTCATAATCCAATCCATTTTATCCAAGTGCCATCGTCGTATCCTTATCTGAATCTATGACTACTCTGAGTCGATATCCAATTCCGAATCCAGTAACCAAATCCTTAGCCAAATCCATACTCATATGAACTCGACAACCGAGTTCCAATCCATCCATATCCAACGACCAATAACCACGTCCATGACCTCTCCGGGTCGATGTCCAAATCCGGGACCGTTCCGGGTCCATGCCCAAACCCTTAGTTGTTCATAGCCAATATCCAAATCTGTAACCTCTCTGGGTTCTTGCCAAGCGCAATCCACACTTGACGACCTATGTTAAGTAATTCTATGGTGTTCCTAGTTTAGTGTCCTTGAACGTCAAATAATGCCATGGCTTAAGTCCTAAGCCGAATCCTGGTCGCTCCGGACCCTTGCCGAGCATAGTCCATACTCGACGACCTGCATAGGAGACAATATGGGGCCTAAGTCCTAGGCCGAATCCCGGTCTCTTCAGACCCTTACCGAGCATAGTCCAAGCTCGATGACCTTTCAGCCAAAATCCAAACCAAAATCCAAACTGAAATCCAAATTTAACCAGAAAACCAGAAATCCATATCAAAAATCCAAACCAAAAAACAAACATCCAAATCCGAATCCAAACCAGAAAACGAGCAAAACAGGGAGTTCAAACCAAACTCCAAAACCAAACCAGAAAAAGAAAATGTCCAAGTCAAAGGAAAAAATAGATTTCACAAACCAGGGTGTCTCGGTAAGCCATCATCCCAGAGCATGCCTAAGGGTTATCTCTGACCCCATACATGAGTAAGTGATTTAACCGTTTGCCCGGAGTTTGTTACTTATTCCAAACCATCAAGATTAGTTGATGACCAATCGGCCACCATTCCTGGGCCTCACGCCCTCGTCGTTCAAGGTAGGCGGTGGCTGCTCCTGTTCCATCGCCGCACTCCGAGTTCTGACATATTGTCGCAACTGACCTTTCCTTATATGCTCCTCGATTATGTCCTTCAAATGCCGACAGCTGTTAGTATCATGCCCGTCCAGGTCATGAAAAAGACAGTGCCTTCCTGACGCCCTTTCTCGTTCTGAGGGCTCCCTCCTCGCCGACCTTCGATACGGAAGGCGATCTCGAGTATCCAAGAATATCCGCTCCAATGTTGCGTTCAATCCTGTGTAAGTGGAGAACTTTGGTTCTCCCCGGCGCTTCCTTTTCCTTTTATCCTTGCCCCCACCCGAGCTTTCGTCGGGTAGTCCTCCATCCTTAATCATGTTTACTTCCTTTGACCTCATGTCCAAACATGCATCCTCTTGTCGAAGAAATCTCTCAGCTTCATGAAAGAATTCGGCAAGATCCAACGGGGGGTCCCGTATCAACGATACTTTGAAATCCGAATCATCTCTGACTCCTGATACCACAGCCATCAGAACCATTGATGGATCCGGCTGATCCACCGAAGCAACTGCTGCATTAAATCGAGTTAAGAATGTCCTAAGCGATTCATCCGGCCCCTGTTTGACTGACATTAGCGTCATCACATTCTTTGGCCTTTTTATGTGAACTCGAAACTGACTCAAGAACTTGTCCACCAGTTCCGTCCATGTTCCAATGGATCCATCCTCCAGCTGTCTGAACCACATAGCAGCAATATCAGTCAAGTACAGGGGGAAACATCGGGTCGTAACCTCCTCCGTTGCCCCCCAGCACTTCCATATGCCTAGTGTACCTCATCAAGTGGTCGGTGGGATCCGTCTTCACGTCGTATACTTCCAGAGTGGGTAGTTTGAAATCGGGCAGATTCCTAGCTGTCCTAATGTTCCGGGTAAACGAAATTTTGTTAACTCCCTCTGAATCCCAGTTTGTCAGACCTCCGCGAATAGTCCGCCTGATAATGTCAGCGAATCTAGTGTTTCCAACTAAGGGTTGCCCCATGTCCATGTTTCCAGACTCCCCCTCAATTCCCCGAGGAAATTCTGGCACATATTCCTCATCACGTACTTCTGTATTCCTACCGACGTCAGGCCGCGTAGCGTCATCCGGTATCCCTCCATGAACTGGTCGAACATTACCTAGTGGTGTGCCCCCGAGTCTAGGTCTATCTAGATTGTTAGATGTTTGTTGATTGGGAGCTGCCCCTTGCTGAATCACTCCATCTGTCCGCTGGTTGAGTTCCTCTGGTCCATTTCCAAGAACTTGAGCACCTGCAGTTCTTGGTTGTCCAAATTTCCTAAGAAGAGCCTTCATCATCTCCTATTATCGTTTCATCATCTACTCCTGCATAGAATTCATCATCACCTGCATCTCGTCCCGAGTTATGTAGATGGATGCATGATCCTCTCCAACTCTAGAAGAGGCCGCTTGACTTCTTTCCTGATTGCTCCTTTCCGCTGCTTGCTTCCTTGTTGGTGGTCTAGCCATTGCTTTCTAGGATCCAAGTTCCTAAGTCCAAAATTCCCGAGTGCTTGTGTTCTTAGTGAAAGCACCAAAATGTTAGCGCCAAAATTGGTCACTAACACCCAGGTCCATATGAAAGCACCAAATCACAGATAGAATGTATGTAGAGAATATAAATGTGAAGAATAATCAAAATTAAAATGAAAGCAGTAAAGAACAACAAGTTTTATAGTGGTTCGGCTAACTCCGGCCTACGTCCACTCCAGAAGTTTCATTTTTATTGTTGTAAAAACCGATTACAGTTACAAAGTAGTAGAGTAGCCTTAGCCTTAGAAAAGAGAAAGTAAGAGAGCAGCCGGAAGATCCCCATCTAGAGACCCACATGCTGTATTTATAGGCAAATCCAGGTTGTTGGGCCTCCTGAGTAATTTGAGCCCACCTAGGCCATAGCCGAGCCATGCTTTTCATTGTAACCGACCCATGCCGACCGGCCTACACCACCAATGCCCGAGCCACGTACATCCTTCATCCCTGACCGAGCGACATTTACCGAACCACCTAGGCCGAGCCGTAATCCACATTCCAACACCGGACCACTATACGGCCGAGCCACTTCTAAGTGCTGAACCACTCAGGCCGAACCACGATGTCGAGCGACCCGCGATGCTGAGCGACCCTGACCTCACCAATTCCGAGCCGTCTCACCAATGCCGAGCAACCCTGACCAAGGCCGAGCGACCCTGACCTCACCAATGCCGAGCCGTCTCACCAATGTCGAGCGACCCAAAGCATCAAGACCGAGCCGTGCAACTTCTCCATTTCTCGACCGAACAACATATTCAGGTGAACTTCATCCTTTTAAACCGAATCCATCATGTTCCTGCCTTGATAATCGCGAAGTTGGTTAAGTTGAATCCGCCTCTCCATGGCCTTGTCAAAAGGCGGGTTAACAACCACTATAAATCTACTCATGAAAATCTCTGCCTTTATATGAAATTACTTGGGGTTGAAGTAATTGATTTTTAGTCATAAATTAATGACTCGTTAATTCTCCTATTCATATAGGAAACATTTATCCCTTTGTGATGCAGCGCATACCAGAGTTCGCGAAACCCTAAATCGCTCCGCCTTAAGTCGCGAGCAACACTCCTTAGGTCGCGGCGGCAAATACAGTAGATCGCTCCTCCTCCTTATGTCCAGTAGGTCGCGAACGACCTATTTCGCTCGAGCCATCTTATGTCGCGAACGATATCGCACTGAGTCGCCTCCAGTAGATCGCGAACGAAGCCGCTCCTCTTTAGGTCGCTTCCAGCCTAAGTCGCGAGCTCCAGAATGCCTAGGTCGCGAACGAGCTGTTGCTAATGTCGCGAACGACCTTCCAGTAGGTCGCTGTTGCTTAGGTCGCGAACGACCTTCCAGTAGGTCGCTGTTGCTTATGTCGCTGAAGTTAGGTTGCGAACGAAGCTTAGGTCACTGAAGCTTAGGTCGCGAACGACCTTCCGTAAGTCGTTGCCAATTTTCAAAGTCGCGAACGAGAAGTCTTCTGTCGCTGATTGCTTCCAGCCTAGGTCGCGATCATCTCTTTAAGTCGTTGATTGTTAGGTCGCTGTTTCTGATGTCTATATTTCTTAAGTCGCACTGTTTTGTTAAGTCATTTGTATTTTGTTTCTTAGGTCGTTAATGTTGTAACTTGTTAAGTCGTTGATGTTGAAACTTTCCCTATAAATAGGAGTGTATGGTCATTTGTAAAAGTAGTTGATTTTTGAATAAAATTTGGTTTGTGCTTTGTGCCACCATTAAAATTGGAAGTTGAGTGTTATCTCATTTCTCCATTTTCGGTTATTCGAGTGCGCTCGAACCAACGAACGTGACGCCGATTCACGGAATCTCGTGCGTGAGATCAACGTCGAAGAATCGTAGATCTTCTAACACGGTATCGTGCGCGATCAACGTGTTAAAGATGGCTAGAATCCGGTATCTCGAGAGATCAATGGATTTGGGCATTTGGGTATCTTCAAATCATCGATTCATTTTATTTCATCGATTCATTCTCCGCAAATTCATCAGTTCGAGAGTTGTGTGATCCTGTAGGCTGCATCATTTGGTATCAGAGCTAGGAGACGAACTTTTCCAAGTTCGTTGGGTGTGAAGTTTCGAGATTTGAAGTTTGTGTGTTTGGATTTGTTGAAGATTTGACAATGCCTCCAAGAAGAGTTAACCGTCATCAAAATGTTGCAGATGTGTATCGAAGAGAAGATGCTGAACAAATGGAGCAACGAATTAGTGTTAAATTCAATGAGAAATTTGATGAGGGAATTGGTAGATTGGAAAGGCTCATGATGGATATGAATCAAACTCGACAAAGAGCATCGCCAGGTTCAAATCAAAGTGGACATAGAATTTCACCGTCAAATTCCGAGAGGAGAAGAATGTCACCACCATCGGATCGGGAAAGAAGAGAACCGTCAGTTTCGGGAGAAAGAGACGTGCGTGGTAGCAGAAATGTTGATGGTCAGAATTGACATCGACATACGTCAGATTTGGAGGAATCCAGTGATGGTGATAGTAGATCTTGTCGAAACCGTGGCCAAAGGCGAAATCGAAATAGAGATTACGAAGATGATTGTCGATGGGAGTCGGGAATGAAAATAGAGATTCCAGAATTCAAAGGGGGAATGCTAGCGGAAGAATTTCTGGATTGGTTATCAAATGTGGAAGAAATTTATGACTTCAAGGAAGTACCCGAGCATCGTAGAGTTAAGTTGGTTGCTACACGATTGAGGGGAAGAGCTATGGCATGGTGGCAACAAACTAAACTTACACGGGAAAGAATGGGAAAGTCGAAGATTGTTTCATGGGAAAAGATGAAGAAGTTGATGAAGGCTACTTTATTGCTTTATAATTATCAGTCTCTTATGTATCAGCGCTTACAGAATTTGAGACAAGGGACAAAGTCGGTAAATGATTATGCAGATGAGTTTTATCAACTGATTGCTAGAAACGATATCATGGAAACGGAGGAACAGTTGACATCCAGATTTGTTGGAGGATTGAGAATGCAAATTCAGGATATGGTAAATATGTTTGATCCGAGATCCGTTTCTAAAGCACACCAGAAGGCTCTAGCTTGGGAGAAGCAAGGTAGAAGAGGAGGTGGTGCGTTTACAAGTTCGAGCATTCAGGTGAAGGGGACTGGTAGCAATACTAATGTTTCCAAGGCTGTTAGTAAACCGGTTGTCGATGAAGCTGCTAAGACCAAGGTCAACAACAATTTCAAGTGTTATAACTGTCAGGAGTTTGGTCATAAGAGCAATGAATGCCCGAAGCCTAAGAAGCGAGCGATGGTTGCTGAGGTTGAGGATGAGGATGCAGAAGTAGAATGTTCCAATTCACCACAGGTTGAGGAGGAAGAAGAATTATTGACGGGAGACGAGGGATATTCTTTAATGATGAAGAGATCTTGCTTGACGCCAAAGCAAGAAGAGGAGACTAGTTGGTTGAGGAGTAATATTTTTCAGTCGACATGCACTATTTTGGGAAAAGTTTGTAAGTTTGTTATCGATGCAGGGAGTTGTGATAACATCATCTCTACAGAAGCCGTAAAGAAGTTGGCGTTAAAGACATAGAAGCATCCCAAACCCTACAAATTGGCTTGGCTGAGGAAAGGTGGGGATGTGAAGGTTGATCGAAGAGCTTGTGTAACTTTTTCCATCGGAAAGAAGTATAAGGATGAAATTTGGTGTGACATGGTGGATATGGGTGTATGTCATTTGTTGTTGGGAAGACCGTGGCAGTTCGATAGAGCCGTACAACACGATGGTAGGACTAACTGCTATAGTTTCATGTTCGATGGCACTAGAATCACTTTAGCTCCTAAAAGGCGACAACAAAGTGAAAGCAAGTTGGAGGAAATCGAGGAACAAAAGACTCTGTTATCTTTGAAGGAATTTGTCAAAGAAGTAGAGGATAGCCCTGAAGTATTTCTGTTGATTGGACGTGAAAGTAGTGAAGCGGTTGAAATTCCTGAGGAAGTTAAGCCAGTGTTGAAGGAATTTGAAGATGTGTTTCCTGAAGAATTACCAAAAGAGTTACCACCGTTGAGAGACATACAACACCAGATTGATCTTGTTCCGGGAGCTGTATTACCACATAGACCACATTATAGAATGAGTCCAAAGGAGCACGAAGAGTTGAGAAGGCATGTGGAAGAATTACTTGAACAAGGGCACGTACAAGAAAGCTTAAGTCCTTGTGCAGTACCAGCCTTGTTAGTGCCAAAGAAGGATGGGACTTGGAGAATGTGTATAGATAGTCGAGCACTAAACAAGATTACGGTGAGGTACAGATTCCCGATGCCAAGATTGGACGACTTGTTAGATTAGTTGAGTGGAGCTCCTATCTTTTCAAAGATTGATCTGAAGAGTGGGTATCATCAGATTCGAATTCGACCAGGGGATGAATGGAAGAAAGCCTTTAAGACACGGGAGGGGTTGTATGAATCGTCGGTCATGCCATTTGGTCTTTCGAATGCACCTAGTACTTTTATGCGAGTGATGAATTAGATCTTTCGACCATTTATTGGAAAATTCGTGTTGGTATATTTTGATGATATATTAATATATAGTGGAAGCATAGAAGAGCGTCTACAACACTTGCGGGAAGTGTTGATGATACTTCGTCGGGAGCAATTTTACGTGGCAACAAAGAAGTGTGTGTTCATGACGCATAGTGTTTTGTTCTTGGGGTATGTATTGTCCAAGGAAGGTATACAGGTGTATCAAAGTAAAGCTGAAGCAATCAAGGATTGGCCACAACCCAGGACTGTAACTGAAGTGAGAAGTTTCCATGGCTTAGCATCACTCTACCGAAGGTTTATTCCACATTTCAGTAGCGTGATGGCACCAGTGACAGATTGTATGAAAGGAAAACAGTTTGTGTGGACTGAAGAAGCTGATTCTGCTTTCCAACAGGTCAAAACACTCTTGACTACAACACCGATTCTTAGATACCCGGACTTTCAGTTGCTATTTGAGCTAGATACTAATGCATCTAAAGTTGGAATTGGTGGAGTGTTAAGTCAAAAGGGTCGTCCAATTGCTTATTTTAGCGAGAAACTTTCTGGCCAAGACAAGATACAGTACCTATGACTTGGAGTTCTATGCTATTGTCCAAGCCATAAAGCATTGGAAACACTATTTGTTTCATAAAGAGTTTGTGTTGTATACTGACCATGAAGCATTGAAACATTTGCAGGGACAGGATAAGATTGCAGCCAGGCATGCTTCATGGATCACATACTTGCAACAGTTTACATTTGTTGTAAAGCATAAGTCGGGAGTTACAAATCGTGTGGCAGACGCATTGAGTAGAAGAAATCATTTGTTGACTACGATGAGAGTTGAAGTGACGGGGTTTGATGTATTTCCAGATTTTTTTGTTGAGGATCCTTATTTTGCCAAGATTGTAGATGAAGTCGAGAAAGGGAGGACGGATGAGTATGTGTTGGTAAAAGGTTTTCTGTTTAAGGGAAATCGGTTGTGTATACCATAGTGCAGTTTGCGAATGAAGATTGTAAAGGAATTGCATGAAGAAGGTCATGTGGGAAGAGATCGTACCTTGCAGTTGATTTCTCAATCATATTTTTGGCCTTCCATGAGGAAAGAAGTTGAAAGATTTGTGCAGAGATGTCACATATGTCAAGTTTCCAAAGGGACAGCTACGAATGCAGGATTGTATATACCATTACCCGTGTCTACTAGACCATGGGTTGATGTTAGCATGGATTTCGTTTTGAGTTTGCCAAGAACTCAACGAGGGAATGATTCTATATATGTTGTAGTGGATAGATTTTCGAAGATGGCACATTTCATAGCTTGTAATAAAACCGCCGATGCAGTCCGTGTTGCTCAATTGTTCTTTAAAGAGGTTTATCGACTACATGGGCTACCTGAGTCTATTGTTTCTGACCGGGATACTTGATTTCTAAGTCATTTTTGGTTGAGTCTATGGAAGATGGTTGGGACTAAGTTGAATTTTAGTAGCGCCTATCATCCACAAACGGATGGGCAAACGGAAGTGGTGAACAGATCTTTGGGAAACTTGTTGAGATGTCTTGTGAAGGATAATTTGAAGAGTTGGGATGTGAAATTATGTCAAGCAGAATTTGCACATAATCATGTCGTTAATCGAAGTACTGGATTCAGTCCATTTCAAGTGGTATATTCAGCAATTCCGAAGGGACCATTGGATTTGTCGATAGTTCCATTTCAGAAAGGGGTTGTTAAACGAGCTTGCGATTTCGTGAATGAGTTGCAGGAATGTCACAGGATTGTTCATGAACGATTGCTTAAGTCAAATGAGAAGTATAAGCAATTGGCAGATAAGAAGCGAAGGAGTGTGGACTTCAAAGAGGGTGATTTTGTTTACGCAGTATTGACGAAAGATCGTTTTCCAGTTGGAACTTACAATAAGTTGAAAGCTCGAAAGATTGATCCAGTAGAAATCATAAAGAAGATCAATGATAATGCGTATCAGTTAAGGTTGCCAGAAAATATTCATACTTCTGATGTTTTCAATGTCAAACACTTAATTCCGTATTATGGGAAGAAGCTTGTCGAAGAAGAGGAGAGCGTGAATTCGAGGACGAATTCTTTTCAACCAGGGGAGGATGATGCAGCGCATACCAGAGTTCGTGAAACCCTAAATCGCTCCGCCTTAAGTCGCGAGCAACACTCCTTAGGTCGCGGTGGAAAATACAGTAGATCGCTCCTCCTCCTTATGTCCAGTAGGTCGCGAACGACCTATTCCGCTCGAGCCATCTTATGTCATGAACGATATCGCACTGAGTCGCCTCCAGTAGATCGCGAACGAAGCCGCTCCTCTTTAGGTCGCTTCCAGCCTAAGTCGCGAGCTCCAGAATGCCTAGGTCACAAATGAGCTGTTGCTAATGTCGCGAACGACCTTCCAGTAGGTCGTTGTTGCTTAGGTCGCGAACGACCTTCAAGTAGGTCGCTGTTGCTTATGTCGCTGAAGTTAGGTCGCGAACGAAGCTTAGGTCACTAAAGCTTAGGTCGCGAACGACCTTCCGTAAGTCGTTGCCAATTTTCAAAGTCGCGAACGAGAAGTCTTCTGTCGTTGAGTGCTTCCAGCCTAG
Organism: Allium fistulosum; assembly: GCA_030737815.1. Classification (NCBI taxonomy): domain Eukaryota; kingdom Viridiplantae; phylum Streptophyta; class Magnoliopsida; order Asparagales; family Amaryllidaceae; genus Allium; species Allium fistulosum. Next base: position 816,508,428 of record CM060904.1, read on the forward strand.
GTCGCGATCATTTCTTTAAGTCGCTGATTGTTAGGTCGCTGTTTCTGATGTCTGTATTTCTTAAGTCGCACTGTTTTGTTAAGTCATTTGTATTTTGTTTCTTAGGTCGTTGATGTTGTAACTTGTTAAGTCGTTGATGTTGAAACTTTCCCTATAAATAGGAGTGTATGGTCATTTGTAAAAGTAGTTGATTTTTGAATAAAATTTGGTTTGTGCTTTGTGCCACCATTAAAATTGGAAGTTGAGTGTTATCTCATTTCTCCATCTTCGGTTATTCGAGTGCGCTCGAATCAACGAACTTGAAGCCGATTCACGGAATCTCGTGCGCGAGATCAACGTCGAAGAATCGTAGATCTTCTAACACGGTATCGTGCGCGATCAACGTGTTAAAGATAGCTAGAATCCGGTATCTCGAGAGATCAACGGATTTGGACATTTGGGTATCTTCAAATCATCGATTCATTTTATTTCATCGATTCATTTTCCGCAAATTCATCAGTTCGAGAGTTGTGTGATCCTGTAGGCTGCGTCACTTTGATTTTTCAGTTTTCTCCAGTTTACACGCATCTGAGAACATTTCTTCTCTTTAATCGACTAATTAAAGAATTAATTGATTACTTCAATCTTCAAAAATAATTCTTCTCTACTCACGTAGGTAATTTATTATTCTCTTTAATGTTATAGAAAATGCAATATATATTTGAGTAATTATCTCAAATATCTTTCAAATCTGTTGCAATTGAAAACATTACATCACTGAAATCAATAATATCTTTCAAATGTTCTGTAATTGGAAATATTATATCATCAAATCTTACACATTCTCATCCAAATCGCAAAAACATTTGAATCGAGAAGCAACAGAGTTTGCTGAATAATGCAATGAAATAAGAATAATAAAATTATGGAGAATTATTTTGATTTCGACTGAGTTTCGACACTCCAGTGCATTTCCATATACGCGCGTCCGACGAGCGCATACATGGTCTTGACAAGACTTACTTGTAACCAAAAAAATTCCAATATTACGTGTCACGGGTCCTATATATTCTACGATATACATCATATTTCTTGTGATGTGGGCTTATTCGTCCAACCCACGCATCCAAAATGCTAGGCACATCTAACAATTTCAAATTAGCTGGATGTATAATATTGGGTTTTTCTCTCCTTTTCTTTTGTTGATATTTTTGTGAATGAAAGGACCAGTGTGCAAATAGCAAAGATTGTAAAATATGATATTTCACTGTCAAATGAGCTTTTGCAGTAATGATACATTTGATATTACCATACCATTATCTGATCATTTCTGACCGAAAATAAACTACATTGGTGCACTATGAAAGTGGAAAGAGTTGCAAAGATTTTGTTAATCTTCAAGAATCAATATTATATGTTCATGCATTGTAGTGTCTGTTCACCGAATCAGGTTAAATCTACTTTATTTATTTTCTTTACTCGTTTATTTCGGGTATTTTAGTTTTGTAATATGGCTTTACTCTCATAACCTTTCCTGATCTTGATCAGATACTTTGATTATCGTTTGTATATTTAATAACTCGATGAACATTGCGATCAATGATTTATGCATGTGCAAGCTCAGTTTGTCAGTACAAAATTTCATAGTTCTACATTTACTAGTGCAAAGTTATCTTAGAATATTGCGACATAATGTAGGAATGAATACTCTGTGTGGAGTTGGATTACTTTCAACCGTGAATGCAGTTAAACAAGGTGGTTGGCTAAGTCTGACAGTTCTACTAACCTTCGCCGTGCTTGCATTTTACACTGGCATTTTGCTTAGACGATGTGTTGACAGTAAACCAGGTATTGAAACTTATCCGGACATCGGTCAAGCTGCTTTTGGTGCTAAAGGGAAACTTCTCATATCGGTTAGATGTTCAAAATTCATATAGATCAACATATTAAATTCTATTTAATAAATATATTTCAACAAACATTAATGTTTTCCGTGCTTGCAGATATGCTTGTGTGTGGAACTGTACGTAAGTATCAGTCACTCTCTATTCAAATGAATATTTACGTTTTGCTTATAATTTTGTGTAAATTTGCAGGTCAGCTGTGTTGAGTACATAATATTAGAGAGTGATACATTATCATCACTCTTTCCTAATGCTTATTTAAATATAGCTGGACTGCTGTTCAACTCTAATATGATATTTACAATTGCTACTGCTCTAATTGTTCTTCCAACTGCTTGGCTTCGTGATCTTAGCCTTCTCAGTTACATTTCAGGTACTGATTACAATTGGATAAATATCACTACAAAATTACGCAGATATGTAGCTATATGAATAACAATAACTTCTTGGCTTGATCGATCAATATTATAAAATGTTGTAGCTGGAGGAGTTGTTGCAAGTGTGATAGTGGTATCAACATTATGCTGGGTTGGAATTGTAGATGACATTGGTTTCAAAAATGAAGGTGGCAAGCTAATTAATTGGTCTGGCATTCCATTTGCTGTTGGCTTATATGGATACTGCTTTTCAGGCCATGCAGTTTTTCCTAACCTTTATTGCTCCTTGAAGAAATGAAGTCAGTATTCATCGGTTCTCTTTACAAGGCAAGTATTAAACATTAATTTTCACTGATGTAGTCGTACTAAACTCAATCCAATTTTTTTTCTTCCATAGCTTCTTGTTTACTGCCATAATGATGGGTGGGACTGCAGCTATAGGATATATGATGTTTGGTGAAAGCACGCTCTCTGAATTTACTCTTAACATCCCAAACTCTTTGGTTGCCTCAAAGATTGCTATTTGTACAACGGTAAAACTTTTCTTAACCATTACATTTTCTAAACGAGTTACATGAAAAAACTGTTGAATTTATTTTCTGCGTATTGGTGCAGTTAGTTAACCCCCTATGCAAATATGCATTGACATTATTGCCAGTCTCACAAAGTTTAGAGGAGTTGATACCAAAAAATAGGAAGTCGCGTTCTTGCTCCATAGCAATCAGGACAACTTTGGTTCTTTCTTCACTGCTGGTTGCTCTCACTGTGCCTTTTTTTGGTAAGCTTATATGTCTATCCTATTGGATAATTCTACTTCATCCGAAATTTGTTTTGTCAAAATGTGCGGATAAGAGAGAAAAAATAAAGGAACCCCTGAATTATACAATTTTAACTAGATTTTGTGTTTTGTACTTAATATATATTTCTAACAAACAGGAAATTATTGTCAAGGACAAAAAATTTCAGCGTTTTTGCCTCAAGGACAGGCCTTCAATATTTTATCCTAAAGGACAACTTTCTTTAGGTATCAGTTTTTAGTCATTGATAGTATCAGTTTTTAGTTATCGGTAGCAGTTTTTAGGTATCAGTTTTTAGCTTAGTAGCAGTTTTGTTGTCCTTATGAATAATTTTGGAAAATATTTGTCCTTATGAATAATTTTTATAAGAATGTTTGTCCTTATGGTAAAAATATTGAGGTTGTATCCTTGAGGCAAAAAATATACAAATCTTTGTCCTTTAAATTAATTCTCCCTCTAACAAAACACACATTTTCTAGATCTTGTGATGGCATTTGCAGGATCTGCCTTTGCTATGTTTATGGTTCGTTTTTTAATATCACCTTGTTCCTTTACATCATATCAAAATAACTATTATAAATTGGCAATTTCAAGTTGATAATTTATGTGTTTTTGCAGACTTTGGTTTTTCCATGTGTGTGCTTCATAAGTGTAGCCAGAGATAAGCTTACCTTTGTCCAGGTAGATATGTTTCTTTTTTGATTTGTAAGAAACTCTTAGAGTGATTCCTCACTTGGTAGATCATGTTCTAACATTTGAATTTTGTCATGTGTAGATGTATGTTTGCATTTTGATTATTGCATTAGGAGTTGTGGTTGCTATTGTGGGAACCTACTCTGCAGTTTCAAAAATAATATATGAATTGATTCATTAAAATGATTGTCGCTCAACACCCATATTAATGTATATTTGTGAGGCAATGTATAAACTCAGACTAATATCGTTATTGTTTAATAGAGTTGTAAACAATCATAGTGTTTGTACAAAAAATGGACAAACACCTCGAAGTTGTATGATTTAGTAGATCTTATGTTATTCTTAGTGATTTGAGCGATTTATGCAAATATATAAAAAAACAGGGGCTAAACTGTAAAAAGACACGCAGATTTATAGTGGTTCAGCCAGAATGTGCCTACGTCCACTTTATATGTTATTTCTCTTCTCTTATTCTGATTACAAGTACAAAGCTTTGATACCAGTAAAAGAAAGTTGTTTGAAGGTTCCTTCCGTGCTTGAGCTCTCAAACTTGTCCTCATTGTTGTACCCCTGCCCCTCTATTTATAGAGTGAGGCTGGGGGTAGGGGTCTAGGACGTGTATAGTTGCTGATGGGCCAGGGCTGATGTGATCTGGCCTGGTACGTCTTGGTTCGTCATTGCTTGGTTCGAAGGTGGTTGGAGTGTAGAATGGACCGGTAGTTGCTTGGACCGGTGGTAGGATGGTGAGGTTGATCCGGTGTGGAGATGGTTCGGCATGGGTTGGTTCGGTTATGGAGTTGGCTCGGTGGTTCTAAGGAGGAAGGGTGGTCCGGTAGGAGTTGGCTCGGTGGTTCTAAGGAGGAAGGGTGGTCCGGTAGGAGTTGGCTCGGTGGTTCTAAGGAGGAAGGGTGGTCCGGTAGGAGTTGGCTCGGTGGTTCTAAGGAGGAAGGGTGGTCCGGTAGGAGTTGGCTCGATGGTTCTAAGGAGGAAGGGTGGTCCGGTAGGAGCTAGGAGAGGTTGGTCTGCCGAATGGGTTCGAATGAGTTCTGCCGAATGGGTTCCTACGAGGCATGGATACCGAATGAGGTCTGCCGAATGGGCCCTGGAAAACGAGAATGCCGAATGAATCAAGCTTCTTGGTCTCGAGGCCTTCTGGGTGAGAACTCGCCCAACATTTGCCCCCCAAAGTGGGGCATATTCTCGAATATGGCGTGCTTTGTTTGACGTTTTCATTTGGCCCTTGGATGTCGAACCAGATGGTCCGGTCGTGTCCTTTTGTCTATAAGTAGGGACCGTACGCCTTTGCTATTTCCTACCTGCCGAACTAAACATTTGCTCTTGCCGGATCAAACTTCGTAGCTGAATCGAACGTGGTAGCCGAATCAACGTGGTAGCCGAATCAAAGAGGTAGCCGAATCAAAGTGGTAGCCGAATCAAAGTGGTAGCCGAATCAAAGTGGTAGCCGAATCAAATTCCCTATTTTCACTGAATCAGGTGAGATCCTTTCTATGTTGGACGAATGGTTTATCGAAGGTAGTCGTATATCTGTATAAACGGATGGAGTTGGGAATGCCGAATGGTCATGAGAACTACCGAATGGCCTTGAGAATTTTGCATTTACTTTACCGAACGACAACGGGAGTTTGAGCATTCTGATTTTATGAGTGAAATTCCATATTATATACTTACTTTTTTACATCCTTTGTTCTAACAACATGTTTTTCCGGTGTTGTAGATAATGTCTCGCAAAGCAGAAACTCGATCAGACAAGAAGAAATCCGGGGGCGAAGGAGGTTCCTCTGCCGTGCCCCCAGCTCAGCCGAATCCAGAACGTCACGGACCTGCCCCGAGATCACTAGTGGACGGGTACGGCCCTCAGGAACTTCTAAACTCCCCGCCCGATTGCTTTCCTAGCTCCCTTAAGGAAGAGCAGCTTGATGTCATCTCTCGTTCTTTCGGAATTGACAGGGCGCGAATGTTGTTGCCAGGGAGAGATGTTATGCCGTACGACCCTCCTGAAGGGTACTTTGCTTACAGTAGGTACCACTGCATGTGTGGTGCCATTCCGCCTCTTAACGCTTGGGTAACCAGCTTCCTCACATATCTCAAGGTGGCCCCATTCCAGCTTCAACCCAACTCCTATGCTATACTGGTGAGCCTCTTCGTCATTTTCCAGAGGAAGTATGGTCGTGCTCCTTCCAACCGGGAGATCCGGTACTTATATAATCTGAGGGGCTATAAGAAGGGGTCCCCATACATTAGCTTGGAGTCAGCCGTGACCTTCAAGCCGGTCTTGGATCTGTATTATAAATTCAGCATGTTCAAGAAGGAGTGGTTCTTTGTCAGGGACGACTCCGTTTCAATTCGGCGCTTTACTTCTGGATGTAAGTTGATGCTTTTACTTATAATTTCTATTCCGATCGCGATGCTTCTTCTCATACTTTCTCATTTTTGCTAGCGACAGGTGGCTTTGCGATTGTGGAGACTGACCGCCTGGTTCAGACGGCGGCTGAGATAGAAGCTATTCTCGGGAAATATAGATCATCTGCCTTCTTGATCAGAAATGCGATTCTTCTGGAGTATAACTTAATCCTTCCACAGCAGTCAGTAGTTAAGCTGAGGGAAACGGCGGAGGAGAGGGCGGCTGCTCAGACCAAGGAAGGTGTTACGGTAGAGAGTAGTAAGAGGAAACCTTTCACAAAACCTCCAGCCGTCGGAGGTAAGAAACTCAAGAAGTCGGACGGTCCCTCCCCCAGCAATTGTCCACTTACCCAGGAGGAGGAAGACATAGAGGAGGAAAGAGGTGAGGGTGGAGATGGTCGGGAAGGTGATAAAGGTGGCGATGGCATCGGGGCCTTGCTTCCTGGGCGAGCGGGCGAGATTCAGGAGTGGACGGATGATGCGTTCCACCAGGCTTTCGAGGGGCTGGACGAAGATCCGGCTTTGGTAGAGAAAACCGGGAAAGCGGATAAGGCCGGGACCGGTGCAAGCGAGTCTTCTCAGACCCTTCCAGCCAAGGTGGCTCCGATGACTCAAGGTGAACTCTTGACTCCTGCATGCTTCATTAATGATAGGGACTTAGGAATATTTTATGACCCGCTCCCGTCCTGGAATGAAATCCAGGACTTATTGCAGTATCCTGCTCCTCCCCAGGGTTTGTACAACCACAAATGTGTTTCTTTTCTTTTTATCTTTTAATTTGCCGTGTTTTCTCGAATTATATAGTGATGTAAGTTTGTGACACTTGTTCCTCATATCAGGAGCAGGTAGGACATCCAAGGCCTCGGATCTTCGGCACAGGCTTGAGCAATACAAGCTTTCAAAAACCTCCGCCGAGCCGAAGCCTTCGACCCACCGCTCCGGGGATGTAGTCGGCTACCGCCCTCTTCTCGGCGTTATTGAAGAGGGTATTCAACGGAGAAAGAGGAGTCATCCTTCATCCGAACCTTCACTTGGTCCTCAGTTCCCGGCTCAGCCTCTTCATGATATCACGGGGGAGGATAGCGAGTTTGCACTCTCTCTGTGCCCGCCCGGAAACCCTACCGTTATTCATATCGACCGTCCTGATTTGGCTCGTAATCCATTTGCGGGTCATCCTGACCTGGATCCAAGCTCCCATGATATTACCTTTGACGAGGTCACCGGTGAAGACCTTCTTCCCCGCAACCCCATGGTACGAGTACTTGATGAAGCTAAGTCCTTAGATCTCGATTTACTCACTACTCGTATAATCACTATGGGAGACGAGGCCAAGGCTAATATTGATCGGGTGGCGGAGGAGACTAAGAAGCTGATAGGGCATCATGCCCGGCTGGTTAAGGCCGGAGAGGAGATTGGGAGCGCCAACATCCGACTTCGATTGGTGGTTTCGAATCAGGCCAAACAGCTTGCGGATCAGGCTATTCAGATTTCTCAGCATGAGGCTGCTTCTAGACGACTAAGGAAAACCATGGAAGAGGCCAGTCGGGCCGAACTGCGGAAAATGGAAGCTACTTGCAAAGAACGGATTGACATGGCTATTGCCACGGTGGACGAGGTTCGGAAAGTGGATCTTGAGCAGGTGGAGGAATTGTCCGGGAAACTTGAGGCTGCAGAGCTTGCTCAAGCCAAGTTGAGGGAGGAGATGGAGGCAATGCGGGGATCCCTTCTGGTTGACTGCTCGAGATACCGATCGGAGAGAGATGCTGCCGTTGGGAGGTTGTTGGCTTCCGAGGCACGGATGAGGGAGTTTGAGGAGAATGAGGGGATGATGGACGAAATGCTTCAGGACATGTACTTCCGAACCTGGAAGCAGGGCAACCTATCCTGGATGGATGATTACCCCAGGGTCATGGCTAAGATCTATCTTCGGGCTCTGGAGGAGGCCAAGGCCGATGCGGATAAAGATGGTGGTGTGGCCTTTAGCATGGATGCAGTCACTGCCCAGTTTGCCAAGGGGGAGAAGGTGGCGGTGAAGGAGGGTATGCGGTTGCTTGCTGCTGAGGAGGCAGGGGTGCAAGTGGATGATGACGACCAGGATGGCCAATAAGCTTATGCTGGTAAGCCTTCCTTTTTAGTTTCCCTATTAACTTGGTTGCTTATCACTAATGAATCCTTTCTTTGACTGGACAGGCGGTCAACAGGGCAAGGATAAAACTCCACTGCAGCCGGCCCCTTGATTGTACCTGGAAAAACTCTTTTTGTGGATTTGACAAAGTTGTATATGTTAGTCGTAAAATAGTAAAGTAGCCTTTAGGTTGTAATATTTTGCCACTTGTAATAAATAGTCTTATTCTTGACGTGTAGTTTTTTAACTTAAGCTGATTTTGTCGTCTTTTGAATGTTTGCCGTTATTTTGACATGCCGTATGAGAAATATAACTATGTATATTCTTTGTAATTAAATTGTGTTTGATGTCGGGTTCTGGTTTAAGACATAATTTCACGACTTGCAATGTTAGCGTGTGGCGCGAACAAATTATAGTCATGTATTGTACATAAAGGAAGAAAATACCGCCTTTCATGTTTTGTTTGTAGATGGCAGTTTCGAATATCTTGTACGACCGAGCATGGAAAGCAGTTGAATGCCCTGTCATTCGATTGTGAATCCCCGCATCCATTGGCGAGTATCTCCTACTCTTGTATCCTGTACTTTAGGGATTGTTATAGTGGACAGGAGAAAAACTCTTGAAGAAAAACTTAAAGTATGTGAAATAGTAAAACTTCCAATCACGGAAGGCCTTCGATGTGCTTAAGTTCGTGGCAAACGGGCTTTGTAGTCACTTTCCCTAGCCGTGGGTCTTGGAGACATTTGTCACCCATCTTACGCCTTCGCGGGGAGTTAATTCTTTTTTACCACAGCCGCACTTAAGACACATCGGAGCCGAGATCGCGCACAGTAACTACCCGAGCCATTATGGCCCGTAGTCGTGGGTATTATTCGATTTACTATGGCCGGCTAGCGTGGGTGCCGATCGTCAACTATGAACTGCCCCTGGCTGGCCACACCTTATGTTGGGGCTTATAGTCGGTTCACAGTTGCCGGCGAGCCTAACGCCGTAATGAGCTGCCTCGGCTATAGTCGGCCTTCTCGGTGGCTTATAATCGGCTCATTACAGTTGGCTTTGAGGGCCGTCGCGAGCAATGAGTTAACCCGCAGCAGAGGGATGCCGGAGCAAAAGTGTCTCATTGGCGAGGGCATAGATTCGCATAGTACCTGCTAGGTCTTGTGCAGGTGAAGTTGCGTTGTGGAGTGCTTTGAATAGAAATGCTATATGCTCAGGATTTTGTTCAACAGAAAAGGATAAAGTTAACAAGCAGTCAAGATACAAAGGAACAAGTTAAAAAAGAGACAAGGTTTTTAAAGTGGTTCGGCACGAAAATGCCTACGCCCACTGATTCTCTTTGTTAATTCACTTCATATGGGCAATACAAGTTAAGAAAAGTATCGACGGAGGTGTTGGATGTTCCATGCCCTCTGGAACACCTCTCTGTCCACTGTTGACAAAATATAGGCTCCGTTGTGGAGACCTTTATGAATTACATATGGTCCATCCCAGATTGGGTCTAGTGCTCCGGGACGAGGGAAGATTCGCTTGAGGACAAGATCCCCTTCCTGTAAGGTACGATGCTTGACTTTGGAGTTGTAGTGTGCCGCCACTTTTTGTTTGTGGGCTGCTGCTTTAAGGACTGCATCATTTCTTCTCTCCTCGACTAGATCCAAAGACATGTTGAGGAGCTCTTCATTCTCTTCTGGGTTATAGTGGATCCTACGGTGGGAAGGCACAATGGTTTCAACTGGGAGCATAGCCTCCGATTCGTATGCCAAGGAGAAAGGAGTATGCCCTGTTGATGTTCTGAAAGATGTGCGGTAGGCCCATAGTGCCGTAGGGAGTTCATCCACCCAAGCGCCCTTTGACTTTTCGAGCTTCTTTTTGATCAGAGTTTTCAGAATTTTGTTGACTGCTTCGACTTGTCCGTTTGGCTGGGGATATGCTACGAATGAGAAGCTTTTATGGATTCTGTGTTCTTGGCACCAGTTGGCGAATTCCTCGCTGTCAAACTGAAGTCCATTGTCTGATATGATTTTGAGTGGGACTCCGTACCTGCATAGAACATTTTTGATTAAGAAGTTAATAACTTTTGCTGAAGATACTTTATTTAGAGGTTCCGCTTCCACCCATTTGGTGAAATAATCAACTGCCACTATAGCATATTTGGCCCCGCCTCGGCCCATTGGTAGCTCGCCGATTAAGTCAATTCCCCATATTGTGAAGGGCCAAGGGCTGGTCATCTGAGTAATCTCGGTTGTTGGTAGCCGAGGAATCTTAGCAAATTTTTGGCATCTGTCACACTTCTTGACGAAATCTAAGGCGTCCTTGCTTAAGGTGGGCCAGAAATATCCGTATCGGAGTATCTTTTTTGCTAATGTTTGCCCTCCGGTGTGATCTCCACAGCTCCCCTGATGGATGTTGGATAAGACTTCCTTGGCTTCTCTCCCAGCGACACACCTTAATAACGGGTTAGAGAATCCGCGCCGGTAGAGGATGTCTTCTTGTATTGTGTAGCGGGATGCTTTCCTCAGGATTTTCTTGACTTCGTTACGCCCGTTGGGTAGAGTGCCACTTTGTAGGTAGTCTCGGATGGGAGTCATCCAAGTTGCTTCTTCGGTTGCAGCTATCAGATTTACTTGCTCAAAACTTGGGGCCAGTTGCTTTGAGATGGTCACTGCCCCGAAGATGGTGATGTCTCTCACACTTGCTTGCTTTGCTAATTCGTCGGCCTCTCGATTCTCCTCCCGAGGGATGTGTTTGACTAAGTAGTGGTCCAATCGGCTGAGAAGTAACCTGGTATTCTTTAGATATGCTATGAGTCATTCTTCTCGAGCTTGGAATTCTCCTAGTATTTGATTAACAATAAGTTGAGAATCGCTGTGAAGACACAAAGAATTGGCCCCGATTTCTATGGCAATTTCTAGTCCAGCTATCACTGCTTCATATTCTGCATCGTTGTTGGTGGCAGCGAACTCCAACCTTATAGCGTAGTGCAGTTTGTTTCCCCTAGGAGTGATTACTACCACACCTGCCCCCGAGCCTTGTTCGTTCGATGCACCATCCACAAAGAGATTCCACTTGATATCTTCTGCTATTTCCAATTGCTCCTTACCTTCGTTGGTAGTGAATTCTGCAATGAAATCAGCCATGGCTTGTCCCTTGATGGCGGTGCGAGGGTGATAGGTGATATCATACTGACTTAGTTCAATGCACCATTTAAGTAGTCGCCCAGAAGTGTCAGGACGATGGAGTACCTGCCTCAGTGGTTGATCGGTCAGAACTTTGATGGAATGGGACTAGAAGTAGTGACGCAGTTTTCGTGATGTGATTAGTAAATAGTATGCTAACTTCTCAAGCTTAGGATATCTAACTTCTGCCCCAGTAAACCTTTTGCTGACGAAGTAAACTGGTCGTTGCGTGCGGTTGTCTTCCCTTACCAAGGCAGCGCTTAGAGCGTGAGATGACACAGCAAGGTATAGGTATAACTCTTCGCCTTCGCTTGGAGTCAAGAGTACCGGTGGTTTCTGGAGGTGCTCGATTAGGTTATGGAAAGCGGTTAAGCATTCGTCCGTCCATTCGAACTTTCCTTTATCTTTCTTTAGAGCTTCGAAAAAGGGGACGCACTTGTCCGTTGCCTTGGAGATGAATCGTCTTAGGGCAGCCACTTTTCCATTTAGGCTTTGCATTTCCTTTCGGGTGGAAGGTATCTTGATATCCCTTAGCGCTCGGACTTGTTCAGGGTTTGCTTCTATCCCTCTGGCATGAACGATGAATCCTAAGAACTTCCCTGACGACACACCGAAGGAGCATTTTAGTGGATTCAACTTCATTCCATATTGCCGAAGTACTTGAAACATCTTGCCTAGGTGGCTTACGTGATCTTTGGCCTTCCTTGACTTTACCAGCATGTCGTCCACATATACTTCCATAGTTTGTCCTATTAGCCCTGCAAACATCTTGTTGACGAGGCGTTGGTAGGTGGCTCCTGCATTTTTAAGTCCGAAAGGCATTACTTTGTAGCAGTATAAACCTCGGTCGGTGATGAAACTAGTGTGGTATTGGTCGGGAGCATGCATAGGAATTTGGTTATATCCTGAGTATGCATCCATAAAAGATAGGAGTTCGTGCCCGGCTGTGCTGTCTACAAGTTGGTCGATCCTGGGAAGTGGGAAGCAATCCTTTGGGCAGGCGTCGTTTAAGTTGGAAAAGTCAATGCAGGTTCGCCACTTCCCATTAGCCTTTTTTACCAGCACCGGGTTGGCGATCCATTCCGGGTAGATAGCTTCTCGTATGAAGTCATTGGCGAGTAGATTCTTTACTTCTTCATCGAGTGCTGCTGATCGCTCTGCCCCCATACTTCTCTTTTTTTGTTTTACAGGCGCCTTGGTAGGATCAATGTTTAATACGTGGCAGGCTATGTCGGGGGAGATTCCAGTCATGTCAGCGTGTGACCAAGCGAATACATCCAAGTTGTGGCGGAGAAAATCGATGAGTTGTTCCTTCAAATCGGCTTTTAGTTGGGACCCAATTTTCAATAGTCTACTCGAGTCGTGCTTGTCTACAGATATAAACTCCATAGCCTCTGCAGGCTCGGCGGTGGCCTCCTCCTCTTTGTCCCTAGGATCTAATTCATTGAAAGGGTCGCTGGTATATCGAAGAGGAGGGGCTTTCTTTAATTGCTACACTTCTAGACTTTTTGTGCAGAGGGCAATCTCTACACCCTTCCCTTTATCCTTCCTGTGGTTGTTGCGAAGTTCAGTCACATAGCAGTCTCGAGCAACGTCCTGATCTCCTTCCACTTCCCCTACTCCATTGTCCGTTGGGAATTTCATCTTTAGGCACCATGGGGCTAGGACAATTTGGAAGTCAGACAAGGATGGCCTTCCTAAGAAGGCGTTGTAGGCCGACTGGTTTTCTATTAGCACAAACATTTGTTTCCGTACAGCAGAGCGGGGATGGCTTCCAATCTCAACAAAAAGGTCCAGTTGCCCGAGGGGCATCTTCGCATCTCCAGTGAAGCCGTGTAGTGGTTTATCGCAGGGGGATACATCCTTCGTTGATAGCTTCATTTTGTCGAATGCGTGTTTGAAAAGGATTTTTACCGAGCTTCCAGTGTCTACCAGGATTCGGTAGACTTCGGCGGGACCAAGTCGGGCAGAGATGACCATGGGATCCATGTGAGGGTACTGCCTTCCTTCTAGGTCACGTTTACCGAACGTGATGTCATTACTTTCTTTCCGCTTCGGGTGGCGCTCTTCTATAACCGAATTGACATAGTCTTTATTGTCTCTAAGCGACTTTCTGTATCTTTCCATCTCTTTCCAGCTCCTGTCTGCGATGTGTGGCCCTCCTAAGATGGTATGGACCACTATCTTTTCTTGGCTAGAGCTGCTAGCGTTGCGGTTTCCTCTGTCGGCCCCCGGGGAGGGTAGCCTTGGGTTTTCATTGGCAGGAGCTAGGGTCCTGTCCTGACCTTTTACATAACGTTCCAGTTTCTTTCTTCTGATGTGTTCCTCAATCAGATCTCGGAGATGATGGCATTCGTTGGTATCATGCCCGTGAGATTCGTGGAAGCGGCAGAATTTTCCAGACTTCTATGCGTTATCTGATTCCTTCTTGTACGGTGGGCGTTTGTATCTAACTTCGCCTTGGGTGGCAAGGAAGATATTTTCGACGGTCTCGTTCAAAGGAGTGTAAGTGTCGAATCTTGGTCCTGGCCGATATAGGCGCTTTTCTCCCTTCTTGCCACCAGCATTGTCTCTGGAATCATTTCTTCGAACGTCCCTTGCCACAGCAGGGGCGTTGCCATGGGTTATCTTATTTTGCTGTCCTGACTGCCCCTCAACGGCAGCATCCTCAAGCCTCATGTATTTCCCGGCTTCATGGAAGAAATCGGGTAAAGTAGCTGGCTTTTCTTTTGTCAATCTTCTAGCAAATTTAGTGTCCGGATGCACACCACTGCAGAGGGCCATTAGGATAAGCTTCTCATCGGCATCTTGGACTGCGGCTGCTGCGGCATTGAATCTGGTTAGGTATTGCTGCAGCTTTTCTCCAGGTTTCTGTTTGACGCTGGATAGGAATAAGCGTCCTTAGGTTGCTCCACATGAATGCGGAACTGACTGATAAATTTTTCTTTCAACATTTCCCACGAGCTGATGGATCCTTGGGGTAGATGACAGAACTAGGAGGTAGCAAGATCTGCTAAGAAGAGCGGAAAGCATTTGCACAGTACTCCCTCTGTTGCTCCACTCATGAGCATATGCTGCGTGTACCTCTGTAAGTGTACAACGGGATCGTAGGTTCCTTTGTAGGGTTCCATTGTTGGCATCTTCCATTCTCGGGGGGTGATAGCAATTTCGATATTGCGGGCGAAAGGGCTGGTTACCCTAGCGCCTATCCCTCGATCTCTTTGCTCCCGTTGGACACACTCTCTGAATAAGCATGCCATCCTTTCATCAGAACCTGGAGCAGATAGAAATGAGTTTGGTTCTGTTCTGTGGGATTGATTCCGTCCAGATGACCTGTAGGGATGGTATCGTCTATCATTCCTCATATTTTCCAGTGGCTGCCTTTGATCTTCTAGGAGCATGCTTGGGTCAGCTACAGTTGGCCCTTGCCTTGATCTCCCCCTGTTGGGTTCTGATCTAAGCACTTCCTCGGGTCCAACTTCGGGCTGGACTCTAGCTCGGCCCCGTTCACTGGCGTCTCTGTGGTTAGGCAGCATGACAGGCTCAGCTACAATTGACCTTCGCCCGGTACCTTCCCCGTTGGGTTCGGTACCAAACGTTTCCTCAGGCCTAACTTCGGGCTGTGCTCGGTCTCGGCTCCTACCACGGCTACTTCTGCCGTTAGCTCCTTCGAAGAAGGAAGATCTTTGTTGTCTCTGAGATCCTCCAGACTGGGACTCGCCCCATGATTCAGTGTTGCGGTTGGATTCTTCAGCGTCCCTTAAGCGTGACATGAGATGGTCCACCAAGGCTTCCTGTTGGGACGTGAAGCGGTTAGTTACTTCAACCACAACTCTGTCCAGATCTGCTCTAGTAATTGCTGCAGGCTATTCTGTGGCAGGAGTAGTTGGGTTAGCCTGTTCTTCATTTGTTACTGTTGCTGGAGGAGGACGATTTACTTGATTCGTGACAGCTGGATCTGGAAGACTGCTGGATGCGATGTTTTTTCCTTTGTTAACATCTTTTCTCTGTTTGGGAGGCATGTTTTCCAAGTGGCGGACGATGCTGTTAGGAAAACTTGTTAAGCGGATGAAGCTGAAGCTTCGAGCTTCTAGTTCTCAGTGAAAGCACCAAAAATGTTTGTACAAAAAAATGGACAAACACCTCGAAGTTGTATGATTTAGTAGATCTTATGTTATTCTTAGTGATTTGAGCGATTTATGCAAATATATAAAAAACAGGGGCTAAACTGTAAAAAGACACGCAGATTTATAGTGGTTCAGCCAGAATGTGCCTACGTCCACTTTATATGTTATTTCTCTTCTCTTATTCTGATTACAAGTACAAAGCTTTGATACCAGTAAAAGAAAGTTGTTTGAAGGTTCCTTCCGTGCTTGAGCTCTCAAACTTGTCCCCATTGCTGTACCCCTGCCCCTCTATTTATAGAGTGAGGCTGGGGGTAGGGGTCTAGGACGTGTATAGTTGCTGATGGGCCTGGGCTGATGTGATCTGGCCTGGTACGTCTTGGTTCGTCATTGCTTGGTTCGGAGGTGGTTGGAGTGTAGAATGGACCGGTAGTTGCTTGGACCGGTGGTAGGATGGTGAGGTTGATCCGGTGTGGAGATGGTTCGGCATGGGTTGGTTCGGTTATGGAGTTGGCTCGGTGGTTCTAAGGAGGAAGGGTGGTCCGGTAGGAGTTGGCTCGGTGGTTCTAAGGAGGAAGGGTGGTCCGGTAGGAGTTGGCTCGGTGGTTCTAAGGAGGAAGGGTGGTCCGGTAGGAGCTAGGAGAGGTTGGTCTGCCGAATGGGTTCGAATGAGGTCTGTCGAATGGGTTCCTACGAGGCATGGATACCGAATGAGGTCTGCCGAATGGGCCCTGGAAAACGAGAATGCCGAATGAATCAAGCTTCTTGGTCTCGAGGCCTTCTGGGTGAGAACTCGCCCAACACATAGGTTATATGATGAGGGTTTGACTATAAACCCACATTTCAAACCTGCATAATTCATACCGAGTTCCAAGCGGAGTTATTTCTAATGTCCCTATGAAGGTGAATAAAATTGTGTTTTAGTTAGTTCATTGCTGGAAACAAGCTGTGCAAACTTCACTTACTGGATTTTCTGCACCATTTCAACAACAGTTTTAACTCCAACCATTCAGTTCTGACTTTAAACCTAATCATCCTGTAGTCGGAATATCTATTATGGATTGAAATTTTAAAATATATTCTATAGTTCTAAGCAACAATAGTCTATTATGTACTTCTCATTGACTTATTTTGTACACATGTTTTACTTTTTATTAGAAAAATCAGTAACCTACATTATTAACTATATAAATGGATATGTTTATGGTTTGTCAAATATAGAAGTTGTGAGATCAAATCTTTTTATAAAGTACCATGCATAGTTATGAGGACCAGACCGTCTACCAAACCATGATGATCGAAGATTAGAGGTTTTTGAAAGTTGAACTGGGCAAACCTTAAAAACCTGATGAAGGTTATTTAAGTTTATATTAGCTTAAGTGACAGAAATTTTGAATAAAGATGAAATGCACTGCCCGGTCTCTATAGATACATGAGATTCAAACTTTGAAGTAATTGAAACTTTTCGTAAAAACGACGGATTAACAAACCGTTTTCACCATTAAATCATAAATTTTATTATCTTTCTAATGAGTGGTATTGTGCATGTGTAAAAACAACGGCAGGACAAGTTATTCGCAGATCCACCCCATTAATTATCAATCTTTATAAATTGATGTTTTTCAAATTTTCTGCAATTATATGGTATGATTGCAGACAATTCAGCAATTACATGAAATAATTGCGGAAAAGTCAGCAATTATATAGTATGATTGCGGACAATTCAGTAATTATATGCAATAATTGTAGAAAAGTCTACAATTATATGGTATAGTTGCACTTTTTTGTGATTATTTGGAATAATTGCAAAGTTTTCAGCAATTATTCGATACAATTGCATAAAAGTATGCACTTATATGAAATAATTGCAGAAAAATCTGCAATTATTCCATATAATTGCATAAAAGTTTGCAATTATATGTAATAATTACTGATATTTGAAGAAAAAATGATAATCATTTCATATAATTGCAAAAAATGGCAAGTATGTTGAATAATTGCAGAAAAGTCGGCAATTATATGAAATAATAGCAGAGAAGTCTGCAATTATTACATATAATTGCATAAAAGTCTACAATTATTCCATATAATTGCATAAAAGTCTTTAATTATATGGAATAATTGCTGACATTTGAAGAAAAATCGATGATGTTCAAAAATTGCAGAATTCTCTGCAAATATATAGAATAATTGCAGCCTTACTGCAGATATAATTTTTTGGTATCAACAATTGATCTCATTTTTAAAATCATAAAATTTATGATTTTTTGGTGAAAATGGTATACTGATCCGATGTTTCTACATAAAGTTATACCCGTTTAAAATGCTAAAAACGTAGAAGATATTTGGGTCTTTTGCCGTAGGTGGATTTGAAAACAGAGACTAGAAACGTAAGTTTTGTTTAGAAATGATGTTTTCTCTAATTTGAAACTTAACAGGGATTTGAGCCAAACTATCCCTTGTAAATATACATACTTGTAGATTTCGGCAACTTGAGTGCACATTGCATGTTAAGCATGGATACATGCATGTCGTATTGGCCATCTATTTAGTTATTCACCCTGAATTGAGTTTTAAAAAATTAACAAATCTAATTTTTTATTGGTCCAGTCGTGATTTGAAATGCGCTTCAACTGGTTTTGGTGGACCAATTACATTTCGAGGTCAAATTGCTCTCTGGACCGGATATACCGTAGAGTCATAGGTAGCTTCGTCTGGTTATAATAACATTGATACTACACACAAGTATTATATCCTTCCCGATAGTACCTAGTGTACTATGACTTTTTTTATGAGCGTTACAGTAAATATTGGATCTTCCGTTTTTTAAATCGCGTATCTCCTTCGCTTGTAGTCATTTATCATTCAATGAATGAATGATAAACTTATTTGATTTCCTGATATCAATCAAAAAGTTTTTTCACGTAAAAAAAGGGCATTTTTTTTGCTTCGCGCATGATTATGACACGCGTTTTACACATGAATTGTTTTTATATCGATTAAATATATGTAACGTATTCAAGAGAAATGATTTGCACAAATGTCAAACCATATTTGTTAGTTAAAATCATGTGTAGTTAGTTTGAATTTTTATTTCTTAGTTGCAGCATCTAATTTGTTGTTAGTTTGAAATTTTGTTTCTATACATTTTTAAAAGAAGTTCTTTTTTAGATCTTATTTGTAGATGCTATTAAGATTTGGTAAAATTTATAGAGTGGAGTTTTGATTTTGTAAAGGAAATTTAGTTGTTAGATCCTATATTTAAGCGACAGTAGGACTTGGTAAGATCTGTAGAAATTTATTTGTTAGATTCTATGTTTAAGTTATATTAAGATTTGGTAATATTTATAGAGGGCAATTCTAAATTTGTAAAAGAAGTTAGATCCAATTTTAAGTGATATTAAGATAGATGGGCAATTCTGATAGTTCACATTGATATCAAAAAAGTGTGACACCAAATGTATTACAACTATTAATAAAGATAAAACTAACCAAGTATTGATTTTTGATAAACATTTATAGAGTACTACGTCCATATGATGGAAATTAAACAAAACTTATTTGCTTCCAAGGATTGTATCATATTGAAACTGGGTTGATGCTAAAAAAATATAAAGCTACTAACCGCTCAACTACAATACCATTACTGAGTAAATTGCAGTGAAATGATTTACATAAAAAACCCATGGATCATTTCCCCATTTGGTTGCCTTATTAGGACTCCCTTTATGGTCGGTCCAGGATATGGTAACATCACCTATCATCTATGTTTTTCTTCTTCCTATGTTTTTTGAAACTAAGACTGCATAACATAAGCTTCAGTCAGATCTTAAGAGGACAACAAGCAATGGTTTGTTCAATTAAAAAAACTAGCCACAACGTAAACATGTGTGGCTTGTTCAGTCCTCCGTGGTTAGTTTGAAGTGAACTCCCGGCTGGTTGAGTGAACAAATGACTGGTTTATAAAACGTCATAGTGTTTTCCATCATACATATAATGGAAAAGTCTTTACCGTAAAATGGCAAACACTATACCTTTTTATTTCCCCAACGTTCATATGTAAACGGTTAGTTTGCAACGATTAGTTTGCAACGACTATCTCACCCCTATATATTACATTCCTCACTTCTTCCTTCCTTCACATCAAAAGTTTTTCACTTCTTTCTCCTCTACTACACAATGTCTTCTTTACAAAAATGTTCGGCCAAAAAAACAGTGAGCAAATAATACTCCTCCACATCACAAACTTGTTCATTTGATCAATCGTACCCTTCTACCAATTTTCTCGATGTCCGTCGCCCAAACCAACAACAAACTCTTCTACCGCAACACGAATATGGCTATTCGTCATATTCAAATATGCACTACGCTCAACCTTATCCTCCCCACGTTCCTACCAGCTTCGCGCATCATCAACAACCTTACTTCCATTCTACCGCTCCTCAACCATACTACCATCACTGCCACGTTAGTGCCTACGAAGATCATTCATTGTATATGTCGTTGATGATGCAAGCCGCCCAACAACAACATCATCATCTTAGTGCATAACAGTTAGAGATTCACGACTAAGATGCAATGCGGAAGCTTTCAAGGCAGTTTTCGTCCGCGTGTAACGCACCTACCAATATTGATGTTGGTAGCGGTTCTGAAGAAGAAGAAGAAGAGCAAAAGCAAGATTCGGATGCAGAAAATACTGAAGGAGGCAACGATGAAGCTGTTGAGGTAATGCATGGGACTTAAAGCCCGGAATTCAACAAAAAGAAAATGAAGTGGAAATCATTGAGCGATATGTTAGGCGGTCTTCATAGGGGATCAAATTTAGCTGGATTTGACGTTGGTATAGAAGACACTGAAGTTGAAACTACCAAAGATGATGCAGGAGCAAATGACGGTAGAAAGGAGCAAGTTAAGTTCACTCCGCTACAATACATTTTGCTTGCTAAATTTTGGATAGGAATTTCAAATGATTGTATCACGGACAACAACATGGAAGGTGATTTTTTTGGGCAAAAGGCTACATATTGATATAATACTCTAAAGTTGATGAAGAGGACTTGGGCTTCTCTAAAAGGAGGTTATCGGGTAATTGTAACACCCAATATTTTGATAACATTATTTAGCTAAATTAAATAAAATAATGTGTTGATTAGGGGACTGAGATTTGATTTTAAGGGGTAACCGTGCCATTTAACCAATGAACTAAAGAAGAGTTAAAATGAAATAGGAGGAGGGTAAAATAGGAAAGAGACCATTCTTATATCTATAACCCATGGCCATGTAAATTATACACGTTCATTTCATACTCAAAATTTTAAAAGCTAAGGTCGGCCACCATTAACAAGAGAAAGAGAAAGAAAGATAAAGGGGGGAGCTTAATCAACATCAAATTCATTCAAATATCATATCCTTAGCCCCAAAAGCTAAGGTGAACAATGTTTACATCTCTTAATTGTTTTGTTTTCGGTTTTAAGAAGAAATCCGAAATGTTTTGCAATGTTTTTGAATGATGGAATGATTATATATACTTGTTGATGATTTATACATGTTCATATTGATTTTATGATATGTTTTAGTATGAAAACCCTACTAATGACATCTAAATGCCTTGCGAATTTTTATATAGAGCAGATATAATATTTTGGAGATGAGTTTCAATTTCAGAATTTTTGGAATTTATATGGATTTTATATGAATTTTCTAGTAAAAAAATGTTAATTTGGGTTATAAATTATTTACGGTTAAATAATAAAATGTTTGGATCTGAAATTTTTATATGTCAACGTATTAAAAGAGATTCTGGAATTTTTGTAGAATTTTCCTAATTGTTTTAATAGATATATAAAATTATTTAAGGTATGTGACTTAAATTTTTTATATATTTATAAAAGGAGAAGGGGCTCTTTGCAAATAATCTATATTTGTTATTTCTAGAAATTGGCAGCACTTTTGAAAAAGTAAATTGGCAACCAATCAGATTTAGACAAACAAGGCAGGTTTGGTACCAAAGAAATAGTTTAAAAGGACAAATAAATAGGTTTTTCATTGTTTCTATGCTTTCAACACCAGGTTCCGTTTCATTACCATCGCCTTCGACACTGTCGAAACCAATGCACATGATATCAGTGAACTGGTACATAGTGAATTGGATGTAGGCGGAAGGTATAGAGTCGAAACAGGGGTTACGAAGGGGTTGAGGCATTACTTTGCTTTTAAAAGAAAATGCGCTTACTTGCATTCGACTAAGTAGCTTTCGACTTGGTTAGCTTTCGACTAGGTCAAATGGATTTAAAGGAATGGTTTCGATTGGGTTGCGCCTTTGTTTTTAAAACAACTGCTTTTGACTAAATCGAAACCTTTTGCTGCCGCCTTTTTACCTTTCGACCTAGAGGGTTTCGAAGGGGTACTTTGTTTTCTAAAATTTGACCACTTCTCCAATGCTTTCGAAGAGATGGTTTCGACACCATCACTTCTTTACTTAGGAATGCTTTCGAAAGAATGGCTTTCGACTTAAATGATTTAATGACCATTTTTCTCTGTTGAAGTATAACCAAAAAGTTTAGAAAGAGATGGTTAAAATGGTTTCGAAATGTATTTTTTCACATGTTTTAAATTGAACCCAAGTGCTTTCGAAAGGTTTACGTTTATCAAGGTTTGATGCTTTCAAAAGATTTTAAAGGAAGATTTTGGAGGGGTGGCTCCCCAATGATTTCGAAGGAGTTGAAAGGTATGGTTTTTCTGGTTTTTTCGAAAGGGTTGAAGGAAAAGGTTTTTCCAAAGGTTTCAAAAGGCAATATTTAAAGGTTTTAAAAGAAAAATGTCTATATTTTTTAAAGCTTTCGAAAGGAAGGCTTTTCAGTGCCTTCGAAAGGGTTTTGAGAGTAGTTTCGAAAGAAAGGTTTTGGTCTTTCTGCCTAAATAAAAGAAAGGGTTTTACTTGATTTAGAAAGAGGTACTTTCAATGTTTTCGAAAAGGGTACTTTCAATAGATTGGAAAGAGATACTTTCAATAGATTCGAAAGAGGGACTTACAAAGATTTAAATGTTTTCATCAACTAAGATTTGGGTAAAGTATATATAACATGACAAGGGAATTTTAAGTAAAGCATAGAGATTATATATTTTCCTTGTTGAGTTTGATTTAAAGGATTTAAATCATTTTGAAAAGGTTTTCAAGGAAAATTTTGGGAAGGTACCCCTAAGAAAAAATGACTCGGATATTAGAATACCATATGGAACTGGTATAGGATCTCGCCCTATACATTAGCTATTAGCCCCAGCTAATTTTTCCAAAATTCCAGTGTGTAGGGCTTTGTCACAAGTAAGACTAAAATTATGAATACACACAGAAAGAAATACATGTTTGTATACAGATAGGTTATTTATGAGCCCACAAAACCATTAGGATCAGGTGACCCTAGGAGATGATAAGTTAAGGACAGACCGTCCAGAAGAGAAGTATTTAACAGATAGTTAAGGACAGAACGTCTAAAAGAAGAGGATTGTCTAACAGATGTTAGATAAATTTTGATATGTTGACTGGAAGGCCCGTGTGACGACCGCCCATGACCCCTGCACCGAATCTAGAGATAGTGCGCGGTAAAGTGTGCCAAGCGACCATGGACGATTGTCAGGGTAGATCAAAATAACAGAATCTATCGTATTACTCACAGCGCATGGACAAAATACAATAGAACAAATGTATAGTGAAGCTTTATAGAATAAAATGCCAACATATAAAACTCCATAATAGTTGAATACAAGCATCCAAATAGTCAATACATCATGCCTCACTACATAACACTCAGAGATTATACAAACAGCGGAACATCCAGTACATATAAGAAGATAATATGCAACCCTCTAGCTCGTCTTCGATATCAGCATCGTGAGAAGAGAACAGCACATGTCACCTGCTACTTAGTCTGCCCGTCCCAAAGATGGACGAATAGCCCAAGGCAATAAGAATTAAAAACATAAAGCCTTGAGTCAGACAACAGTCTTAGTGAGCAGTAAATTAACTAACAACATACCAAAAGAGCATAAAGGAAAAGTAATAGGAATACAACCCTCCCACTCCAACCTCATTCTACAGTGATAGCCCCCAGACACACACTAAGCAGAAGCAAACATAGCAGAGCATACAATTTAAAGTAAAGCTACTATCACTCGAGTCAAGGGCGATGTTTTCCAAGTACCAAGGCCTAAATCAGATAAGCACCCAGAAAATACCGCTCTTTAGTCCGAATGACGATACAACCAAACATCCATGACTCTGGCTATCACTGTTATCATTGCTTCGATATCACCGTTAATTGAATGACCGGCACATTCTTTCAGCCGTCCATCAAGGGCTAATGGAAACCCCGGTTCTAGACATAACTCCCGCACGTCGTCGCAGCCCGTGCCTAGGACTATCGAATCTGCCCAGAGTACTCGACCATCAACAGTTGGCCGTTGGGACTATCGTATCTGCCCAAACGTACTCTTGCTTAGAGCATGCTAGAACCTTCAACAACGATGCTATCCAAGCCTCCTAGTCATCCTCCTCGACGACTATTCTCATATCCATTCATTATCCTCAACTCGAATCATATCACCGAGTTATCAACATGCTTGGAATGATCCCGTCTGGATTAAACCAAGTCTTCATCACATGATTGCCTCGTTTCATCACATCCTCGCAAAGCCTCATCTCAATATCACATTATCAAATCTATGCATAAGAGCTTCATCATCCCGCTACATATGCCACGAGCAGCTTTCCCAATTCAAGAGCCTTTCCCTTAGCTTTTGAATCATCTTCGGTCTAAATCAAATCATCAATCATCTAGTTCATAATAATAAATCAAATCAAACATTAATCCAAGCAATCAAGCATTCAAATATGATCTAAGTAGACGATTATAACAGTAATGGCATTTTCGTAATTAAAGAGTTGAAAGTCTAACAAGCATGAAATCATGAGAATTATCTCTACAATCTTGATGAATGAACTTGCATAGGTTAACACTTAGTAAAATGGTTGTCAAATCATCATGAATAATGGATCTACATGGATCTACACTTAAGATGAAGAAAATGCATGGAAATCACTATTTTAACACCAAATCGAGCCAACAATCCGATGTACTACTTTGGATCCGTGTGAGAGATAATCACCACTCACCAAATCACCTAAACAACTCCAAATCTTCGCGCTTCAGATCTGGACAGCGAAGTATCTAACTTGATCTATCACCAATCCGCTTCAAACGATGAAATCTAACTTCAATGGATGAAGATCTTCAACTTTAGCTCTTGGATCTTCAATCTTGATCTTTGATTTGGATGAAAGGAAGCACTAGATTAGAGTGGAGAAAAGAAGTGTAGAAGTCGAGCTCTCAAAATGGCAGCACTTCGTCGCTTTGAAATCCGGATCCCAAAAAGTGAGAAAAACCCTTCCTATTTATAGCTGAAAATCCACTAAGTCGTAACTCGGCTATCTCCTAAGTCGTCTCCGACTTACGACCTAAGACACCTCCGACTTAACAAAGCCTTCAACCTAACAGACTACGACTTAGTGAACTTTCGACATAAGACTTAGCAGCTAACCCTTAAGTCGGTTGCGATTTAACACCTGCTCCTATACGTCTTAACGACTCAACTACTATGCCATCCTACGACTCAACGACTTACCAAAACTCATCTGCTTACGACTTAACAGATAACTAGGCTACGACTTAAAACAGACCCAACGACTTAACAGGTACACTACCTCGCGACCTAACAGACTTACGACTTAACAGGTACACTACCTTACGACTTAACAGACTTACGACTTAACAGTTAAGCCCCTAAGTCGCTCACCCTTTAGGTCGCAACATTCTATAGGTCGCTCCAAACTAACACGTGACCCAAACCACTTCGCGACCTAACATTTAACTCGGTCACGACTTAACCCTTATGTCGCCTACAACCTAACCATGCTAACAACTGGTCTTTCTTAAGTCGTCTAACGACCTATCTCCAACCCTTAACTCGCCATTCCCCTGGGTAGCTCCTATCCCCTAAGTCGTATACGACTTACGACTTATACTAAGTCGTACACGACTTATACTAAGTCGTTCACGACATAGGACTTAGCCATATTTTTGCCTAAAATCTGAAATGGCTCAAAAATGCTAAAATTCCAGATTTTGACAAACTTTTCGATCCGTAAAAATACGGGTCGTTACATTCTCTCCCCCTTAGGAATTTCGCCCCCGAAATTCCAAGCAAGCAAAGCAATCAAAGACTATTCTGTACGCCTATCATCCACAACAATCAACAAACCATGCATCCAATTCTAGCTTAGCGTACAGAATTCTAACACTAGAACAAGTCACAATATCGTGAGATGACACGACACCTTAGGGCCATACCTTGAAGAGTTCAGGATGAGCTGCCTTCATCCTCTCTTCCACCTCCCACGTACAGTCGTTATCATCATCACTCCATTGTATCTTGAGCAACTTAACTACCTTCCTCCTAAGCTGTTTCGTGTCGGTTTCAACAACACGAAGCGGCTTACGAGGTCTTCTATTAACTGGATCAACTTCGAAATCTTCACAGCTATCAGCAGAAACCACTGTATTCGAGTCGTGCACATACTTCCGTAGATACGATACATGAAAAACATTGTGCACACTCGACATCTTCTCCGGTAACTCCAATCTGTAGGCGAGCTTTCCAATTCGCTTGATGATCGGGAATGGTCCAACAAATCTCGGAGTCAATTTTCCTTTCTTCCCGAATCGAATAACATTCTTCAGTGGAGAAATCTTCACAAAAACCATATCACCAACGTCGAATTCCAAAACACATGCTCTAAGAAGATCTTCCAAAACTCGGTTGACTCTCTCGGTCTGACCATCTGTTTGAGGGTGATAAGCTGTACTCAAACACAACTCGGTTCCCAAAACTTCCTGGAAGCTCTTCCAAAATCCACTAGTGAACAATGGGTCTCGATCGCTCACTATACTCTTCGGAATACCATGGAATCGAACTATCCACTTAACATACAACTCAGCCAACTTTGATGCAGTCCTAGTCGATCGAACAGGAATGAATCTCGCACTCTTAGTCAAACGATCTATAATGACCCAAATCCCTTCATTTCCCGTTCTGGTTCTAGGCAATCCATCAATAAAATCCATCGACACTTGCTCCCACTTCCATGTAGGAACTTCTAATGGCTGAAGCAATCCACTTGGCTTCTTCTGTTCGGCTTTTACCAACTGGCAGTTCATACACTTGGAAATAAAATTTCCAACATCCTTCTTCATACCTTCCCAATAGTAGGTTCTCTTCATATCCCGATACATCTTATTTCCACCTGGATGAATTGTCAACTTCGAGTGATGACTTTCCTTCAGAACTTCATCTCTCAATCCATCTATATCGGGAACAACTAGTCGTCCTTGCTTTCGAAACCAACCCTCTCGATCGACCTCGAATCCTTTATCCTTTTCTAGATCCAATCCAGATTCCAAATCACAGATAATCTTGACAATCTTATCGTCTCGCTTTTGGCCCTCGCCAATCCTTTCCACAAGAGTGGGTCTTATCGATAAGTTTGCCAACATCTCAGGCTCCAATTCACATCTAGGCCTGAAGTCAAATCCAGCTAAATACTCGAGATTCTTCCATTCTGAAAACATGGCTCCCAATCCTGCATGTCTTTGACTTAACGCATCTGCCACTGCGTTACCTTTTCTCGGAGTATAAGCTATACCAAAATCATACGATGCCAAAAACTCTAGCCAACGTTACTGCCGAAGATTCAAATCCTTTTGGGAGAAAAGATACTTCAATGACTTATGATCTGTAAACAACTCAAATCGAACTCCCAATAGATAATGTCTCCACATCTTCAGAGCAAATACAATCGCCGCTAACTCCAAATCATGAGTCGGGTAATTCCTTTCATGCGGCTTCAGTTGTCGACTTGCATACGCAACAACTTTATCCCTCTGCATCAGCACTGCTCCAAGTCCAGTACCACATGCGTCGGTGTAAACCACCATCTCATCATTCCCACTAGGAATAGTCAGAACAGGAGCACTCGTCAAACGCTCTTTCAGGATTCCAAAAGCTTGCTCACACTTATCATCCCATCTGAACACTAGGTTCTTCTTTGTCAATCCTGTTAACGGTGCAGCTACCTTGGAGAAGTCTTTGATAAACCGTCGATAATATCCTGCTAATCCAAGAAAACTTCTCACATCAGATGCATTCTTAGGTCTATCCCAATCCTGGATTGCTGCCACCTTAGCGGGATCAACCGCTATTCCATTTCCAGAAATAACATGGCCTAAGAACCTCACTTCACTCTTCCAGAAGTGACACTTCGAAAACTTAGCCTTCAGCTGATGTTTCCGCAAGATTTCCAAAACAATACGCAAGTGCGTCTTGTGCTCTTCTTCAGTTCTGGAATAAATCAAAATATCATCCACGAACACAAGTACAAACTTGTTCAACTGATCTCTGAACACTCTATTCATAAGATCCACAAAATATGCTGGCGCGTTAGTCAATCCAAACGGCATTACCAGCCACTCAAAGAAACCGGATGGTGTCCTAAAAGCAGTCCTCGGCACACTATCCTTAGCCACTCTCAACTGGTGAAATCCCGTTGCCAAATCCATCTAAGAAAACACCTTAGCTTCGTGAAGCTGATCAAACAAGTCATCTATCCTCGGCAATGGATACTTGTTCTTCTTAGTCACCTTATTCAGCTCACGGTAATCCACACACAATCTCAACGACCCATCTGCCTTGGTTGCAAACACAACTGGTGCACCCCACTCGGACACACTACGCCGAATGAATCCTTTCTGTAAAAGGTCATCAACTTGCACCCTCAACACTTGTTGTTCCCTAGGCGCCATCCGCCTAAGAGGCATCACCACAGGTCTAGCTCCTTCAACTAGATCTATTCGAAACTCGATCTCTCTATGCGGCGGCAACCCTTTGACTTCGTCAAAGATATCCTCGAATCCATTAGCGATCGGCACTGATGACAGTCCATCCCGTGGAACAACCAGCGAATACATGAAGCTCATGAAGACGCCTTCCTCATGCTTACATCGTATCACAATCTTTCGCCCCTCCACATTCTCGACTGTCACTTCCAACCTCTCGCAATCAACCTTTGCTGCATACTTCCTAAGCTAGTCCATACCCAAAATAATTCCGAACCCTGCAAAGTTCAGAACAAAACAATCACAAACAAAAGAGCAACCATGACTCGACACAATCAGACCACGGCATAACATACACAAACAAGACGAACCCCCAACTGGATTAGTCACAACCAATAGCCTATCAACAATATCCGGTTCCAAACCTAACCGGCCTACGAGTTCACTACAAACAAACGAATGCGACGCTCCAGTATCAAATAGAACCCTAACTGGAACACCACATAGGAAAAGAGTACCTTGAACCACCACACTCTTTCCCTTCTCTTCAGCAGTAGGAGCTTTCGAAGACGACGGAACATCTCCCAAAGCATAAGCTTGCACAATCTGCTTGTCTCTCCTCGGTTTTGGACAATTCTTCCTGAAATGCCCCGGCTTGTCACGGTTGTGACACTTCATCGGCACCTTCGGATTCTTACAATCCTTCGAGAAATGGCCCTTCTGCTGACAATTGTAGCAAGTCACCTCGCCTTTCGGCTTCTTCTGACTATCCTTACCCTTCTGCTGCTGCTGCTTCCTCTTCTTGTTTCCACCCTGCTGGGGTTTAGACTCTTCCCTGGTCACAGCAACAACAGATCCTTCCTTAGGAAACAGACTCTCATGCCTGAGAGCTTTCTCCACAAGCTTCTCAAATGAATCATCCAAATGATCCACCAACTGCCTCCCAAGATAACTGTCCAAGCCTGTCACAAACTTCTCATTCTTCTGATATGCAGATTCAATATATGACCGGGCATACTTGGACAACGCTTCAAACTCAGAAACATACTCAAGAACTGGTCTTCCTCCCTGCTTGAGCTCTACAAACTTCTTGAACAGAACAGACTTCTGAGCTGTAGAAATGAACTTAGCTTCAAATCTGACTTGGAATTGCTCCCAAGTAATCTCTTCCTCCGGAGTATTGATGGTAATAGAATTCCACCAATCAGAGGCTCTTCCTTGAAGCTGCCTTGATGCCAACTTCCTCTTAGTTGCATCATCAATTCCCAAATCACCAAAGATCCTTCTACAAGCATCTATCCATCTCTGGACTTCGATAGTTGATTATGTTCCCAAGAAAACCTTCCCTCCAAGAGCAGTATAGTCTTTGCACAACTTAGCAAAATCCACTGGTTTTGGAGTCTTAACTTGGACTCCAACATCTACTGCTGCCCCCGGAACTGGTATCCTTCTCATGATCGAAGTCATCATAGCTTCGAACATAGCTGCATAATCAGCAGTCCCCTCAGTAGCACAGCCTTCCCTAGCAGCTGGTCTCCCTCTTCGACTCATTCTCAATATCTATAAAAAGGAATGATCAGAACATCTAGAGAAACAACTGCATAAAGGACTCAAACTCTACTCAGCTACTATATTATATATAGTAATCATCCATCAAAATACAATTACGTCTCTCATACGTAGTTACGACAACGAGCATTGGGTAAAATCGATTAACCAAGGCTCTGATACCAAATGTGACGACCGCCCATGACCCCTGCACCGAATCTAGAGATAGTGCGCGGTAAAGTGTGCCAGGCGACCATGGACGATTGTCAGGGTAGATCAAAATAACAGAATCTATCGTATTACTCACAGCGCATGGACAAAATACAATAAAACATATGTATAGTGAAGCTTTATAGAATAAAATGCCAACATATAAAACTCCATAATAGTTGAATACAAGCATCCAAATAGTCAATACATCATGCCTCACTACATAACACTCAGAGATTATACAAACAGCGGAACATCCAGTACATATAAGAAGATAATATGCAACCCTCTAGCTCGTCTTCGATATCAGCATCGTGAGAAGAGAACAGCACTTGTCACCTGCTACTTAGTCTGCCCGTCCCAAAGATGGACGAACAGCCCAAGGCAATAAGAATTAAAAACATAAAGCCTTGAGTCAGACAACAGTCTTAGTGAGCAGTAAATTAACTAACAACATACCAAAAGAGCATAAAGGAAAAGGAATAGGAATACAACCCTCCCACTCCAACCTCATTCTACAGTGATAGCCCCCAGACACACACTAAGCAGAAGAAAACATAGCAAAGCATACAATTTAAAGTAAAGCTACTATCACTCGAGTCAAGGGCGATGTTTTCCAAGTACCAAGGCCTAAATCAGATAAGCACCCAGAAAATACCGCTCTTTAGTCCGAATGACGATACAACCAAACATCCATGACTCTGGCTATCACTGTTATCATTGCTTCGATATCACCGTTAATTGAATGACCGGCACATTCTTTCAGCCGTCCGTCAAGGGCTAATGGAAACCCCAGTTCTAGACATAACTCCCACACGTCGTCGCAGCCCGTGCCTAGGACTATCGAATCTGCCCAGAGTACTCGACCATCAACAGTTGGCCGTTGGGACTATCGTATCTGTCCAAACGTACTCTTGCTTAGAGCATGCTAGAACCTTCAACAACGATGCTATCCAAGCCTCCTAGTCATCCTCCTCGACGACTATTCTCATATCCATTCATTATCCTCAACTCGAATCATATCACCGAGTTATCAACATGCTTGGAATGATCCCGTCTGGATTAAACCAAGTCTTCATCACATGATTGCCTCGTTTCATCACATCCTCGCAAAGCCTCATCTCAATATCACATCATCAAATCTATGCATAAGAGCTTCATCATCCCGCTACATATGCCACGAGCAGCTTTCCCAATTCAAGAGCCTTTCCCTTAGCTTTTGAATCATCTTCGGTCTAAATCAAATCATCAATCATCTAGTTCATAATAATCAATCAAATCAAACATTAATCCAAGCAATCAAGCATTCAAATATGATCTAAGTAGACGATTATAACAATAATGGCATTTTCGTAATTAAAGAGTTGAAAGTCTAACAAGCATGAAATCATGAGAATTATCTCTACAATCTTGATGAATGAACTTGCATAGGTTAACACTTAGTAAAATGGTTGTCAAATCATCATGAATAATGGATCTACACTTAAGATGAAGAAAATGCATGGAAACCACTATTTTAACACCAAATCGAGCCAACAATCCGATGTACTCCTTTGGATCCGTGTGAGAGATAATCACCACTCACCAAATCACCTAAACAACTCCAAATCTTCACGCTTCAGATCTAGACAGCGAAGGATCTAACTTGATCTATCACCAATCCGCTTCAAACGATGAAATCTAACTTCAATGGATGAAGATCTTCAACTTTAGCTCTTGGATCTTCAATCTTGATCTTCGATTTGGATGAAAGGAAGCACTAGATTAGAGTGGAGAAAAGAAGTGAAGAAGTGTAGAAGTCGAGCTCTCAAAATGGCAGCACTTCGTCGCTTCGAAATCCGGATCCCAAAAAGTGAGAAAAACCCTTCCTATTTATAGCTGAAAATCCACTAAGTCGTAACTCGGCTATCTCCTAAGTCGTCTCCGACTTACGACCTAAGACACCTCCGACTTAACAAAGCCTTCAACCTAACAGACTACGACTTAGTGAACTTTCGACATAAGACTTAGCAGCTAACCCTTAAGTCGGTTGCGACTTAACACCTGCTCCTATACGTCTTAACGACTCAACTGCTATGCCATCCTACGACTCAACGACTTACCAAAACTCATCAGCTTACGACTTAACAGATAACTAGGCTATGACTTAAAACAGACCCAACGACTTAACAGGTACTGTGATATCCTGGGTTTTTGGTCAGTATAAATTTAATAATCTGTATTGATAATTTAATCTTTTAAAAGTTAATAAATATTTAATCTGGAAATATTGATAAGATTTATTTTCAAAGCTAATAAAGTTTTAATCTATTTATAATATATATTGTTATATATTATGAATAGGATATCTTTTGTTTTAAATTAAAGATGAATTTTCAAATTTGTAATATATATGTATATAGATGTTATAATTTGGATTGTTTGAAATTTAATTAAATCTATTGATAAATATATATGTATAAATTGTGATTTTAAAAGCTTTGTTTTAAAATTTAACATTTTTCAAAAGGTTAATTTAGATTTAATTCAATTGTTTTCAAAATATGACAATTGTTTATTTTAAATGTGATAGTTTAAAAAGGGGTTTAATCAAAGTTTTATTTTAGTTTTCTTTAAAGTGTTAAATTTTAAATGGTTATATAATGTTCTAGACTTTAAAATACATGAATAAGGAATTTATTTATATTTATAATTAGTTTTAACGTATTTTCTTTTAAAGGTAAACTAATATTTATTAATTAAGTAACTAAAAAAGTAAGTTTTATATTAACATTTAAATTAAATAAAAATTTATTTAAAATTACTTAGGACATGTGTTAGTATCTTAACACATGATAATAACACTTGTAAACATATAAAACAAATTGGACATTTGTAATGCAATAAAAATTACAAGTGGCAAGATTTTTATTTTCTTTAAATTAAATTAATATAATGTTACAGAATAACATATGTTAGAGAAACCTGTATTCATTTTCTGAGTTCGAATCTTTTCTTCCTCCATCTTCTTTTTCTCTCCATCTTTTCTAAATTCAAAAGAAAATCAAAACTGGAAAAGCAGATTCAATTCAACTGAATCAAGCTACAAACCAAAAACTATTACAAACCTGTAAAATTCTCAAAGCAAATTTTCAAAAGCCTGTAACAAGTTTTCAAGCAAGCAAGGAAACCTGGAATCAAACTAGAATCAACATCAGTTTTCAAGTGTTTAAAATATGAGATCAAGCATGTCAAGCATTCAAATTCAACTCAGCAACAAGCTGTAAGGATCACCTCAACAATTCAGACTAAAATGCAATCAACACCAATTTACAGATTTGTTCCAGATTTTAAACCGAAATCCAGTTCTCTGTTCTTTATAACAGGTGAGTAAACCTTTCTTAAAAACAGTTTTTAATCTATGTTCATATTTATGCATGTGATGAATATGGATAGAAATATTGAAATATGGTTTGCATGATTGTTTTCATTTGGAATATATATTTTTAAATTGCTCTGTTGATATGAGTATATGCCTGAGTTTATGAATATTGGTCTCTGCTATGATCACAGACTTAAAGACAAAGCAAAAGAATTAAAATTCTTCTTATATATCCAAATTTAGGTTATGATTTCAAAAGAAGATATGATGGTATGAATGTAATAGAAATTTTTAAATAAACCCAAGTGTTTATATTACATATTTATTTAGCAACTGGTAATTACAGTAAAAATCAAAAAGAAGTCGAAAATCAATGAATTCGATTTCATGTTTGGATTGCATAAATGGAATTGTAATAGGAAATCATGATTTTTAATATATGTTTCATGATTTTTAATTTGATGGATCGTGGGAATTTGGGGTTTATTCGAGTTGGGGTTTTTGACGATTTTCCGTTGATCGACGTGTTGATCGGAGCTGTAACTTTGGTCGAAGCTTGCTAGTAGATAGGGGGAGATAGGAAAAATGGTTGGAGGGATGTCAGTTGCCTGTGGTGGCAAAGTGACATCGATTTAGGGTTTTAGTCCTGCTTTTGGTTCGTGGTTTTCGCGTGACAATTTCATCATCATTACTCCAATTCAATCGATCTCACCAGGGGGAATAGGCGCGTGGTTGGTCGGTGAAGCTATGGTTGGGATCGCGAAGGCTCTGGTGATCGGGGACGTTGGGTTCGAGGCGTTTTCTGGCGAAGAGTTTTGGTTCCAGTTGCTCGACTTTGTTCGATTTTGATTTCCGATTGAATCAAGTAATCTGGGGATCGTGTGGGGTTGCCGAGGTTGGAACTGAGTTGTCGGAGGGTGGAACGTTGATCATCGACAATCGGGGTCGATGTACACGTGCACGTGTACGTTCGTGCATCTGGAAGCTTTGGGGAAGAAGCATGGACTCGGGAATGATCTCGAGTAGGGTTCGCGTATGACTCGAAGAAAATGAGGAACGAGGTTTCTCGCGTGTTAGCTCGGGTTTTTAGCATTTGACTCGGGTTTGGCCTGAGGTGATTTTATAATCTAATTTAAAGCAAAAGTTTTGTTAAAGAAATCAAGTTTTAAATTTTTTTTAAAACAAGGTACGTCAACTTTTTAAGTTATGGATATTATTAGTTTCAAAAGAAATGTTTAACTAGTTTTAAAATGTATATTAAAATGGATAAATTAAAGATACGATAATTAAGAAGATTAATTAAGATAAATAATTTATCATTTAATTAATTAACTGGTTGATAATTAAAGATTAATTAATAAGTAATTAATGAAGAGTAATTGATTAGTTTAATTAATTAATGAATAAGGATTAATTTATAATTAAAGGTTAAATTAATTAATTAGAGATAAATTAATTGATAATTAAGTAGTAATTAATTAAGTAATTAAGATATATTAATTTAGTAATTAGAGGTAAACTAATTGGTAATTAAGTTTTATTAATTAATAATTAGGTTTTATTAATTATTAATTAAGGGGTGATTAATTTGCAATTAAAGATTAATTGAGGATTAATCGAAATGGTAATTAAGTATTAATTAATTGATAATTAAGAAGTATTTAATTTGTTATTAAGTTTTATTAATTGATAATTAAGGTTTATTAATTAATAATTAAAAGAATAATTAATCTGTAATTAAAGATTAATTAATTTGTTTAAAGGTAATTAAAGGATGAATTACTCAAGTGTAATTAACAAATAAATGTGATTAATTTAAGTTAATTAATTTGTAAATTAATTAAAGATAATCACTTGATAAAGGATTAAGTATGAATTCTTAATAAGATTGATAAGTGTAATTACTTAGTAAAGTAATTAATGTATAATTACAAGATGTAATTAATTAAGGGAATTACTTAATGGGAAGTAATTAAAGTATAATTACTTTGTAAAAGTAATTAAGGATTAATTATTTGGTATAAGTAATTAAAGGATTATTAATCAGAAATGATTAATTAAGATGGATACTTAGAGTAATGATTAATTAATTGGTTTAATTAATAATTAAGTAAGCAGGATTTATAGAATGAAGTAATTAGTTTAATTCACTTTAAATTAATTAGATGATAAATCATTGCTTAAGGATGGATGAATGAGATTGAATGTATTTCATTGTTTGATATCTCTAATGAGATATGATTGATATATGATATGGATGTTTGGTTGAATTATAATGATAATGTGAATTATCTGTTTGGGATGATAATGTAGATTATCTATTGAATTATCTATCTTTGTGTATATAGATAAGAATTGAATTGCTTTAACCTTAAAACAACTTGGCCCTTAAAAGATACGTTTTGGATTTCGATGAGACCGGGATCGGGTTTCCGTATACCGGTATTCCAGGTCTGGAGACCCGAATACCACATCGATCCAAATTAACGATAGGTCGTGAATCTTAAGTGAAGATGAAGATTCAGAGTGCAAGGGTTATTGTCGTTAACTCTGAGGGTGATTCCAAAATGAGTGTAACGAGATAATGCCTTCGGTTTCGTTCGAACCCGGAACGAACTTATATGGATTGAATGCTTTCAGCACATCGTCAGGCGGACGATGAGCATTCTAAGTGATATGTTCTGATTAAAGGTAATCGTAACCTCAAGTCTCATCAACCGGAAATGGCTAAAATAGGGGAGGTGCAGCAAGGCTTCGTGGGTAGCACCCACTGAGAGCAAGATAGATCCCTGTCTAGAGGTCCCTTTTCTTTTATTCGGCTTAGTGTGTGGTTGGTCGCGGCAACTACGGGATTGTCTTGTTCGGGATTATCCAGTAAGGGATGGTTCCGGCTTTGTGTTGCAGGGGAGCGGGCGTACTCCTCGGTACGGTGATCTAGGCCACGTACTGTGACGGGCGGTACCCCAGTAGCCCTGCCATTGTATGGAATCCAAACTCCAATAAGTGCCGTACGTATTAGTTGTGCCCAACTATGTTGGAATGTGAGATGTAAGCATTTCAGCTATTTCTGTATTTTACTTGAAAACCCTAGACCCTATTATAATAAAATCAGATTTCCTATCAAATGTTTTGGTTAGCGTAAGGTAAAAACTTACCCATGTTTATTTGTGGGGAGTCTTACGTGATACCTTTTCTTTCTAAAGGTTTTGAAGTTAAGCAAGTTTAACCTGTTACTCACACCAGACCCATGTCTGACCCAAGTTGTTTATTTCTGTTTTATAAACTCTTGGGTACTCAAATTTTTACGAGTAGCCAAGGGATTCAGGTTTAGCTTTGACGAATTGTGGAGGAGCAATGGAGCAGGAGGCTTCAGCGTTGTAGATATATATAGTAGTTCCGCTGTGTCTGTATCTCTGTAGTGTATTGAGTTGTAATGTCTAGACAGATGTTATAACTGTCTAGTAAGTGATGTATATGCTGTGTAACTCTGTAAATTGTTGTATACTATGTAATAGTTTATGTTATTAATATAATTTATTCGTTCCGCTGTGAGATTGTTGTTGTTGTTTCTTTCTTTCTCCTCTTCTTTTCTATTTTCTACCCCTTTCTTTCTTATTAACGATGCGACTTTCTGTGGAGAGAAAGTCGTGGTCGTTACAGTGGTATCAGAGCATAGGTTGAGCGAATACCTAAGCTATTGGTTAAGTGAATATCAGAACACTAGGTTGAGTGAATACCTAGGTTCGGAAGGGTTGTTCATTAGAGATAGGATCTGTAGCAACCTGTTTGAGTGTATATATATATACGAGAGCGCGTATTTGTTAGTTATATAAAATGATTTTATATTGTGTTAATTGATCGGTTGAGTGGTATATGGATTCTGGTCAATACGAGTAGCTAACGTTATTGATAGGGATCTCTAAACACTTGAACCAGGCCAACGGACACAATATTGTTTTAAAGAGGTAAATGAAATAATTTTACCAAGAAATAATTTCTACATAAAAAAAAATATCATTTTAAATATATATATTTATGTATTTCTACCTATTTATTGGGTTACCTGTTCGGGTTTTCCAATATAAGTTATAAAGGTAGATAAGGTGGTAGTGTGTGTAACACAATTACCAATAGTTGGAGTTTGAATGTTTGAGGTTGGAAGTATATATCGAGACTGTAAACCCAATGTCGTCTCGAGTAAATTGGCAGTATGGAGTAAGGATGTCTCGGATCTCTGAAGAAAATCCTTTTCAAGATTCGGAGTCCATTATTGGAATGTAAAATTGGTTGAGCTCGGGTGAGCAGATTTTCTAGAGTTGAATCTATCAGTTGTGCAGAAGTAAGTGATGGTAGCTTGGCGACTTCAGGAAGGAGCAGTTGTGTGATAAGACGCAGTATCTATGGATGTTCCCGAAGGAGATTTTCTTTTGGAACAAGATTAAGAAGGTATTGGAGGAACAGTTGATGTCTACCGCAGGAAAGACTCGACTGTATAAGAATTCTCTAATATCAAGTAAGAGAGTTTTGTCTATTTTGAAGTATGGGACTAAGGTCGATTAGTTGTTCTTCGGACATGGTCTCATTGTTCCCTTAAGAAGAGTAAGTTATCGGCGATTGGTTTGGAGCCCGAGTTTCTTTTGGATGTCTGCCATCTCGGAGATTCGTTGAGAGGTTTGTTGATGGTTTTGGTTTTGAGAAGCCTTTGGATTAGAAGTTCTTGGTTAGTTGTGAT
This sequence comes from Allium fistulosum, assembly GCA_030737815.1. Lineage (NCBI taxonomy): Eukaryota > Viridiplantae > Streptophyta > Magnoliopsida > Asparagales > Amaryllidaceae > Allium > Allium fistulosum. Next base: position 816,546,819 of record CM060904.1, read on the forward strand.
AGCAGTGCAGCTCGGAGTGTTCGGTGTGCTGTCGAGATAGAGTTTGGAAGCAGCAGTGTGGTTCGTTTCTTCGATGATACCGGAATCTTTGTAATTCTTCTATCAGCAGTCCGGGAAGATGGTGAATGTTTTCTTGAAGGGTTAACCTTGTTTGGAAAAGTTTAAGGCTATTTTAATCGGTAAAGAGAGAACAGTATCTTTGGAATCCGAACTAGGTAGGATCGCAAAAGTGAATTGCGATTATTTTGAGAGTTCATCTTGAGTAATCTTTTGTATGAAATTGAGACATCTCAAGAGGAAGTAAAAGTTATCGAAGAGGTTAAAGATTTAGTTTATATCGATTTGGTTCCTAGAGAAGGATTTGGTGAAGTATCTTAGAATTTTATGGAGTATCTGTGTTTTCTCTTCTGTTTCTAGTTTCGAGTTTCCTCTAGCCAAGGATAGCTGAAGACAGTACCCTTGACCGAGGACTCGTCTATTCTTTGAGAAGTTGGTTATGTCTTTAAGATAACCAATGTTTCCGCTTGTTTGTGGATCTAGTTTGTGCTCGAGTTCATCGACATTCTCATCTATTTTCAAAATCAGAGTTGTGCAGCGAAAGCAAAGGTAGTAGCTGTGCAAGAAAGGAAGTAACCTCAGATTTCTACAAGAAGTTTATGTGAATTTCTAAGTGGGTATAGAATTTTCTGGAATCTGGGAGAAGGAAGTTCAGTCTTCTATTTCTTGTGGAGAAGAGTTTGTGGATTTCAGTAGATTTTGGAATATCATCTTGTTGATAGGATCTGGAAATCATTTTGTTCTTGGTCCAGTTGTTTCAAGAAGCATCAGCGAAGGTTGAGTTGATCAGGAAGAGATAAGGTAGCTCGGGATCGTCTGGTAAGCTATGCAGATATGAGTCAGAGTTTGGAATTCGGAGTTGGAAATTGGAAACTGTTTAAATTTTTTCCGATTAAAGAGCTATAAGATTTGGTAAGTCTGGAAAGTTAGCTCCAAAAGTATTTTGGATTTTCTGTGTTCTCGAAAGGATTAGTTCTTTGATCTACAGGATTGAGTTGCCAGTTCGAATAACTGGAATTCATTGTATTTCACGTATCTTTGAGGGAATACGTGTGTGATTCATCTGGTTGTGGGATCAGCAGTTCAGATGGAGATGGAAGTTGAGATGGTTTTGAGTTTAGTCTGATATATTGTTCAGATTTGTAATCTAGATGGGAAGGAGTTCTAGATTATTGTAGATAGTTAGTTAAGATTCTGTAGAACGAGTATCCCGGTATATATATATACTTGGGAAAAACTCGAGGAAATTCTATCCAGAATTTGTCTGGATAGTTAAATTTGTTTGATTAAATTGTTTGCTATGATTGTTAGAATATGATTGATATGTATGGTTGCTGTTTGAGATTAAAATCTTTGCTGGATATTAAATTAACTTTGCTTTTAATTTCGGGGATGAAATTATTTTAAGGGGGGAGGAATGTGATATCCCGGGTTTTTGGTCAGTATAAATTTAATAATCTGTATTGATAATTTAATCTTTTAAAAGTTAATAAATATTTAATCTGGAAATATTGATAAGATTTATTTTCAAAGCTAATAAAGTTTTAATCTATTTATAATATATATTGTTATATATTATGAATAGGATATCTTTTGTTTTAAATTAAAGATGAATTTTCAAATTTGTAATATATATGTATATATATGTTATAATTTGGATTGTTTGAAATTTAATTAAATCTATTGATAAATATATATGTATAAATTGTGATTTTAAAAGCTTTGTTTTAAAATTTAACATTTTTCAAAAGGTTAATTTAGATTTAATTCAATTGTTTTCAAAATATGACAATTGTTTATTTTAAATGTGATAGTTTAAAAAGGGGTTTAATCAAAGTTTTATTTTAGTTTTCTTTAAAGTGTTAAATTTTAAATGGTTATATAATGTTCTAGACTTTAAAATACATGAATAAGGAATTTATTTATATTTATAATTAGTTTTAACGTATTTTCTTTTAAAGGTAAACTAATATTTATTAATTAAGTAACTAAAAAAGTAAGTTTTATATTAACATTTAAATTAAATAAAAATTTATTTAAAATTACTTAGGACATGTGTTAGTATCTTAACACATGATAATAACACTTGTAAACATATAAAACAAATTGGACATTTGTAATGCAATAAAAATTACAAGTGGCAAGATTTTTATTTTCTTTAAATTAAATTAATATAATGTTACAGAATAACATATGTTAGAGAAACCTGTATTCATTTTCTGAGTTCGAATCTTTTCTTCCTCCATCTTCTTTTTCTCTCCATCTTTTCTAAATTCAAAAGAAAATCAAAACTGGAAAAGCAGATTCAATTCAACTGAATCAAGCTACAAACCAAAAACTATTACAAACCTGTAAAATTCTCAAATCAAATTTTCAAAAGCCTGTAACAAGTTTTCAAGCAAGCAAGGAAACCTGGAATCAAACTAGAATCAACATCAGTTTTCAAGTGTTTAAAATATGAGATCAAGCATGTCAAGCATTCAAATTCAACTCAGCAACAAGCTGTAAGGATCACCTCAACAATTCAGACTAAAATGCAATCAACACCAATTTACAGATTTGTTCCAGATTTTAAACCGAAATCCAGTTCTCTGTTCTTTATAACAGGTGAGTAAACCTTTCTTAAAAACAGTTTTTAATCTATGTTCATATTTATGCATGTGATGAATATGGATAGAAATATTGAAATATGGTTTGCATGATTGTTTTCATTTGGAATATATATTTTTAAATTGCTCTGTTGATATGAGTATATGCCTGAGTTTATGAATATTGGTCTCTGCTATGATCACAGACTTAAAGACAAAGCAAAAGAATTAAAATTCTTCTTATATATCCAAATTTAGGTTATGATTTCAAAAGAAGATATGATGGTATGAATGTAATAGAAATTTTTAAATAAACCCAAGTGTTTATATTACATATTTATTTAGCAACTGGTAATTACAGTAAAAATCAAAAAGAAGTCGAAAATCAATGAATTCGATTTCATGTTTGGATTGCATAAATGGAATTGTAATAGGAAATCATGATTTTTAATATATGTTTCATGATTTTTAATTTGATGGATCGTGGGAATTTGGGGTTTATTCGAGTTGGGGTTTTTGACGATTTTCCGTTGATCGACGTGTTGATCGGAGCTGTAACTTTGGTCGAAGCTTGCTAGTAGATAGGGGGAGATAGGAAAAATGGTTGGAGGGATGTCAGTTGCCTGTGGTGGCAAAGTGACATCGATTTAGGGTTTTAGTCATGCTTTTGGTTCGTGGTTTTCGCGTGACAATTTCATCATCATTACTCCAATTCAATCGATCGCACCAGGGGGAATAGGCGCGTGGTTGGTCGGTGAAGCTATGGTTGGGATCGCGAAGGCTCTGGTGATCGGGGACGTTGGGTTCGAGGCGTTTTCTGGCGAAGAGTTTTGGTTCCAGTTGCTCGACTTTGTTCGATTTTGATTTCCGATTGAATCAAGTAATCTGGGGATCGTGTGGGGTTGCCGAGGTTGGAACTGAGTTGTCGGAGGGTGGAACGTTGATCATCGACAATCGGGGTCGATGTACACGTGCACGTGTACGTTCGTGTATCTGGAAGCTTTGGGGAAGAAGCATGGACTCGGGAATGATCTCGAGTAGGGTTCGCGTATGACTCGAAGAAAATGAGGAACGAGGTTTCTCGCGTGTTGGCTCGGGGTTTTTAGCATTTGACTCGGGTTTGGCCTGAGGTGATTTTATAATCTAATTTAAAGCAAAAGTTTTATTAAAGAAATCAAGTTTTAAATTTTTTTTAAAACAAGGTACGTCAACTTTTTAAGTTATGGATATTATTAGTTTCAAAAGAAATGTTTAACTAGTTTTAAAATGTATATTAAAATGGATAAATTAAAGATACGATAATTAAGAAGATTAATTAAGATAAATAATTTATCATTTAATTAATTAACTGGTTGATAATTAAAGATTAATTAATAAGTAATTAATGAAGAGTAATTGATTAGTTTAATTAATTAATGAATAAGGATTAATTTATAATTAAAGGTTAAATTAATTAATTAGAGATAAATTAATTGATAATTAAGTAGTAATTAATTAAGTAATTAAGATATATTAATTTAGTAATTAGAGGTAAACTAATTGGTAATTAAGTTTTATTAATTAATAATTAGGTTTTATTAATTATTAATTAAGGGGTGATTAATTTGCAATTAAAGATTAATTGAGGATTAATCGAAATGGTAATTAAGTATTAATTAATTGATAATTAAGAAGTATTTAATTTGTTATTAAGTTTTATTAATTGATAATTAAGGTTTATTAATTAATAATTAAAAGAATAATTAATCTGTAATTAAAGATTAATTAATTTGTTTAAAGGTAATTAAAGGATGAATTACTCAAGTGTAATTAACAAATAAATGTGATTAATTTAAGTTAATTAATTTGTAAATTAATTAAAGATAATCACTTGATAAAGGATTAAGAATGAATTCTTAATAAGATTGATAAGTGTAATTACTTAGTAAAGTAATTAATGTATAATTACAAGATGTAATTAATTAAGGGAATTACTTAATGGGAAGTAATTAAAGTATAATTACTTTGTAAAAGTAATTAAGGATTAATTATTTGGTATAAGTAATTAAAGGATTATTAATCAGAAATGATTAATTAAGATGGATACTTAGAGTAATGATTAATTAATTGGTTTAATTAATAATTAAGTAAGCAGGATTTATAGAATGAAGTAATTAGTTTAATTCACTTTAAATTAATTAGATGATAAATCATTGCTTAAGGATGGATGAATGAGATTGAATGTATTTCATTGTTTGATATCTCTAATGAGATATGATTGATATATGATATGGATGTTTGGTTGAATTATAATGATAATGTGAATTATCTGTTTGGGATGATAATGTAGATTATCTATTGAATTATCTATCTTTGTGTATATAGATAAGAATTGAATTGCTTTAACCTTAAAACAACTTGGCCCTTAAAAGATACGTTTTGGATTTCGATGAGACCGGGATCGGGTTTCCGTATACCGGTATTCCAGGTCTGGAGACCCGAATACCACATCGATCCAAATTAACGATAGGTCGTGAATCTCAAGTGAAGATGAAGATTCAGAGTGCAAGGGTTATTGTCGTTAACTCTGAGGGTGATTCCAAAATGAGTGTAACGAGATAATGCCTTCGGTTTCGTTCGAACCCGGAACGAACTTATATGGATTGAATGCTTTCAGCACATCGTCAGGCGGACGATGAGCATTCTAAGTGATATGTTCTGATTAAAGGTAATCGTAACCTCAAGTCTCATCAACCGGAAATGGCTAAAACAGGGGAGGTGCAGCAAGGCTTCGTGGGTAGCACCCACTGAGAGCAAGATAGATCCCTGTCTAGAGGTCCCTTTTCTTTTATTCGGCTTAGTGTGTGGTTGGTCGCGGCAACTACGGGATTGTCTTGTTCGGGATTATCCAGTAAGGGATGGTTCCGGCTTTGTGTTGCAGGGGAGCGGGCGTACTCCTCGGTACGGTGATCTAGGCCACGTACTGTGACGGGCGGTACCCCAGTAGCCCTGCCATTGTATGGAATCCAAACTCCAATAAGTGCCGTACGTATTAGTTGTGCCCAACTATGTTGGAATGTGAGATGTAAGCATTTCAGCTATTTCTGTATTTTACTTGAAAACCCTAGACCCTATTATAATAAAATCAGATTTCCTATCAAATGTTTTGGTTAGCGTAAGGTAAAAACTTACCCATGTTTATTTGTGGGGAGTCTTACGTGATACCTTTTCTTTCTAAAGGTTTTGAAGTTAAGCAAGTTTAACCTGTTACTCACACCAGACCCATGTCTGACCCAAGTTGTTTATTTCTGTTTTATAAACTCTTGGGTACTCAAATTTTTACGAGTAGCCAAGGGATTCAGGTTTAGCTTTGACGAATTGTGGAGGAGCAATGGAGCAGGAGGCTTCAGCGTTGTAGATATATATAGTAGTTCCGCTGTGTCTGTATCTCTGTAGTGTATTGAGTTGTAATGTCTAGACAGATGTTATAACTGTCTAGTAAGTGATGTATATGCTGTGTAACTCTGTAAATTGTTGTATACTATGTAATAGTTTATGTTATTAATATAATTTATTCGTTCCGCTGTGAGATTGTTGTTGTTGTTTCTTTCTTTCTCCTCTTCTTTTCTATTTTCTACCCCTTTCTTTCTTATTAACGATGCGACTTTCTGTGGAGAGAAAGTCGTGGTCGTTACAGGTACACTACCTCGCGACCTAACAGACTTACGACTTAACAGGTACACTACCTTATGACTTAACAGACTTACGACTTAACAGTTAAGCCCCTAAGTCGCTCACCCTTTAGGTCGCAACATTCTATAGGTCGCTCCAAACTAACACGTGACCCAAACCACTTCGCGACCTAACATTTAACTCGGTCACGACTTAACCCTTAGGTCGCCTACGACCTAACCATGCTAACAACTGGTCTTTCTTAAGTCGTCTAACGACCTATCTCCAACCCTTAACTCGCCATTCCCCTGGGTAGCTCCTATCCCCTAAGTCGTATACGACTTACGACTTATACTAAGTCGTTCACGACTTATACTAGGTCGTTCACGACTTAGGACTTAGCCATATTTTTGCCTAAAATCTGAAATGGCTCAAAAATGCTAAAATTCCAGATTTTGACAAACTTTTCGATCCGTAAAAATACGGGTCGTTACAGCCCGAGTCAGCCAAAGGTTAATAGTCGGCCAAATAAAACTATAATGTTCGAACAGATGGTTCATTTATTACCTGATATGTATGTTTACATAATGATGCTTTACAGATTTTAACCAGTTTTGGTTGTAGGAAAAGATTTGCAAAAGATATTAAAAGGATGTTAGTGAGGGGAAACCCGTTCTGCTAAGCGGCATGGTCTCACTTAATATAAAATAGCAGAGATGAACAATATTATTTACACCAGGCTTTTTTTATGACTCGAAGTTTTTGTTTCTGCTTAAACTCTCGGGTGCTCAAAATTGACTTGAGTAGGTTGAGAGTTGAGATTTTTAGGTTTTTGAAATTTTGACAAATAAAGCTTCCGGAGACAACCAGGTAGCTGACGGATAGCTAATTAGGAGTACAGATTATTTTGTTTATTTCCGATGTGTATTAAGTCAGATATGACTATATTGCTTTGATCAACCAAGGGGGCGTCGCCATATGTCGCTCTTGGCGTATTATTTTAATTTATATTTGATCATTGCCTAGGAAACTTTATGGGATTTTGTAACTTGGATATGAATTTGTTTTGAAATGTAATCAGTGAATTGTTATTTTTTGAAATCTGTGATTTTGTTCATATTCAAGTGCTTCTGATATTATGATAACATTAGCATTACCGTGTTTTGTCGCCAGAAGTTAATACTATGGATGACTGCAGCATCTATAGCGCTTAACTATACGGGATGTTACAACTTGGTATCAGGGGCATAGGTTTATGAAAAAACTTTAACTAAAATGGTTTTTGGAAAATGTAATCCTAAAGAATTAGAGTAAGATTGGGGTATGGGAATAGTAACGTACTTGTATTTGCTATAAGTATATGCTTTAACTCTAGTCTCCTAACTTTATTAGGTTATTTTTATGTATCTTATGAGATTTGAATACAGATATGGAAGGTAGAAGAGGGAGAGTTAACCTAGGAGGGGAAGGCACCAAGGCGATTGTCAGGCCTAATGCGAGGAGAGCTCAAGGACAGGCACAAGCAGAGAATGTGGGTGCTGGAGTCTCGTAAGTTGGAATGAAAGCTATGTATCAGTTCTTTTTGAACATGGTGTAAGCAGGTGTTGCTGCTGGAGTAGTGGGTGGAGGAGTTCCAGGAGCTCCAGTTGTCAACGACTATGCTAAGTTGAGTGGAGACTACACTAAGCTCGAAAGGAAGCCATTTATTGATGCTAATACTATTATACCCGGACTATTTTTGAAAACAATAGTTGTTGGAGAGGAATACTACAATTCCCTTACGATTCACTTCTTCAATTTTTTTTAGCATGACTTTTCCGTTTACAAACACTACAAGACAAGCTGAAAATAGTGACAGATGATAGGGTCGGAAATTTACGTCGCTAAATTTGTGATGGATTAGCGAGGGTTTTACAAGGGATAATTTAAAGTTTTATCTATTTCAAATTTTATTATATTATCACCGTCGTTGAATATATCCATCGGTAAACCGTCGCATATTGCATCAATTTATTAACGGACATATTTTGACGCTAAATTCTGTTGCAAATTGAAGCGGATTAGCGAAGGGGTTCTTTCGAAGCTATTTTGCGACGAATGTCCAAGAATTTTGCAAGGGACAATTACTTTTAAGTATAAAATTTTGGAAAAATTTAACCATCATGAATTTTGTAATATACATATTTAATAATTAATAAATAATAAGTAATAAGTAATAATTTAGAAGTAATATTTTTAATTTATTTTTGTTAATTAATAATTATTACTAAATAGTTAATAATTAATAATAAGTATAAAATAATTAGTATTGATAACAAAAATAAAATAATTACTATTAATAATAAATAAATAAAATTTAATAATTAATATAGATATACAGTACACACACAATTGATCCATTAACGAGTTCAAGGCACTAGAGAGGCATTTAATAGAACAAGCACAATAATGATAGTTTGTTGTCCATATAGAAACAACTTATTGTCAGCATTTGCTTGCTCCCAAACTGCAATAACAGTGAAATCTAATGGTACTATATCTGATTATTTATGGTTGCTCTCCAAATTTTCCAATATATTGGGCGATTAACGTAGAGTCAGCAATCAGTACTTCCATAATGATAAAATGTATTTGAATTGAGTTGAAATAAACCACTTAAGAAACTGAAATTGAGTTTTTTACAAAAAGTTATAGAATCGGCCTAAACTTATTGTATCTGGTTTCTTTTCTAAGAGCAAGATCGTGGAACAATTTTTATGTTGTCTAATTTTTATAATAGGTAACTTATTTATTTTACTAAATATTAATTTTTATATGCAATGTTTAATTTTGTGGATTACATTGGTTTCAAGGATAACGATGTCTTATTGTTACATCTACTAACATTGGCTTTGCATTATTTTACAATCAATGTGTGTGTTCTTGGGTACTTGGACGAGGAATAGATGTTGCTCTTATGTACCATGCATTTGAGTCAAGTACTCAAAATGACAAAGAGGAAGTTGTTAACAAGTAAACTTATCAACTCCCTAAAGTAGATTTAAGGAAAAGGTTAGCCCCTTTTAGATCACTCTTAGTTAAGAAGAGGAAGTTAGGGTGTGGGTACTTTCTTTGATTTAATGCAACGACCCGGATTTTTATTTCGTCGTTTAATTTTGAATATTTAAATGGTTTTAAATATTGATTTGGAATATAAATTGATTTTTAAATATGAAGATTTTTTGTTGTAATTATAGAATGAATTTAAATTTCAAATATAGCAATTTATCGAAATATGGAAACGGGGAAATAATTGAAATTCGAGCTGAATATAAATCAAAATGAATTTTAATGTGAGTATAAATTCTATTTGAATTAGAATTTAGTTAATAAGTTTTTAAAACTAGAATTTCAAGCGATTTCACCATTTTTTGAAATCGTCGATTTTATCGACGCGTCAAAATAGTGATCTGAGGTACAGTCTCTGAATTCGACGAAACCAATTCCGCTGGATCCGAAATATAGTGTTATTATAGGATTTCAAATTTCGTAGCGTTTGGAGTTACCGTTTGGTCGTACGATCTGAAAACGTCTAGAATAATTTAATCGAATTTAATTTAAATAGTCGATTTAAAAAGCTATCTTCAACGTACGATTGAATTAGGTCTCGAAACTTGTTCCATTGGGTTCAGAATAGCGGTATAATATTAAAAATGCCAGGATGCACGCTTCGATAGGAGTTCGAAGTTTTAAGTTATTATAAACGAGATATTTTGGATATAAAATAAAATAAATTTATAAAAGTCAACTCCTATACTATGTCCAGCCGTACCCTACATCTGAAACATGTAGACCTATTTCCCCTTCTCGTTTAAAATGCGACATTTCCCTTTCAATTCAAAATCACGTCTTCTCCCTCTTTCAGAAACAACATATGTTCTGTAAAAGAAAAAAAACAAAATTGAAATTAGTTCACATTCACAAAGAAAGAAAAAGAAAAAAATATATATAACGCGCGCTCGCGCGCGCGATGGTGGCGCGATCGAATTCGTGAGAGCATGGAGGAAGGAGGCGGCGGTCTGGAGCTCGATGCCAGGCGACGTCGTAAGGAGAGAGGGGGTGAATGATGGCTAGGGTTAGGCGTGTGTTTGATTTCAACTTGGGAACGATGACGTGGGTCGTGACGACATGGAGATGGGTGCGGCAAGCATGAAGGGGGATCAATGGTCGAGGCGAGTCATTCTCGTACGCGTGCGCGATGTTCGTGGTAGAGTCGGAGGGCGATGGTGGTGCGCGTGAGCGCACTGATGGAGGTGAGGTGATGTTGTGGAGCACCGCGCTTGGAGCGGGAAGCCTCGACTGCAGTTATGGTTCTGGCTCGAGTTGTGTGCGCATGATGTAAGGGGATGCGGCGACGTTGTCTGTGGAGGAGGGGCTGACTTCGATCCGTATATAAAAATAAAAAAAGGGGCTGCTCGTGTGCGTGCGACTTGGAATTGCAGAAAGGGAATTTAGCCGGTTATTAAGGTAAATTAATTAGTTTAAATAGTTTTAAATTTTAATTTAATCTTAATTTAATTATCTCGATGTTAATAAAATTCGTAAATTGTTTGTACGAGGTCGGAATTTCGTGAAAAAACAGCGGTGTTGAATCTATAATGATGTGAGATACATTATGGAATAAATTTAGAATTGGAACGATTAACAATTTCGGAAAAATCAAGGTGAGTAAATCTCACTCTTTTTGGATTGTTGGATTTAATTGATAATAATTAAAATTTATTATTGGATGCTGGTTAAAGCGTGGAGGGGGATCAATGGTCGAGGCGAGTCATTCTCGTACGCGTGCGCGATGTTCGTGGTAGAGGCGGAGGGCGATGGCGGTGCGCGTGAGCGCACTAATGGAGGTGAGGTGATGTTGTGGAGCACCACGCTTGGAGCGGGAAGCCTCGACTGCGGTTAGGGTTCTGGCTCGAGTTGTGTGCGCATGATGTAAGGGGATGCGGCGACGTCGTCTATGGAGGAGGGGCTGACTTCGATCCGTATATAAAAATAAAAAAAGGGGCTGCTCGTGTGCGTGCGACCTGGAATTGCAGAAAGGGAATTTAGCCGGTTATTAAGGTAAATTAATTAGTTTAAACAGTTTTAAATATTAAGTTAATCTTAATTTAATTATCTCGATGTTAATAAAATTCGTAAATTGTTTATACGAGGTCGGAATTTCGCGAAAAAATAGCGGTGTTGAATCCGTAATGATGTGAGATACATTATGGAATAAATTTGGAATTGGAACGATTAACAATTTCGGAAAAATCAAGGTGAGTAAATCTCACTCTTTTTGGATTGCTGGATTTAATTGATAATAATTAAAATTTATTACTGGATGCTGGTTGAATTTATAAATTATTATAAGTTTGGACGTTATATATATATATATATATATATATATATATATATATATATATTAGTAGTTGGATATATATATATAGTAGTATATATATTAGTAGTTGGATATTTTTTCCGCCTATTGGAGCGGATGAGACCCTATGCGTCCCGCATAATAGCGGATGACCCCATATTACCGCGATATCCCCCTCGAAATGAGATTGGTATTTTATGTTATCTAACATTTGTGGATGCAGAGAAACAGGTTGGAGGGATCCAACTGGATTCCTCAAATATACTTATTGTTTTTCGTATATATAGTGATATATGATTTGTGTGAATAATCAGATATAGATTATGTTGCGATTTGAATGTTTGGATGCCATAGTAGCACAGGCCTGGATTTTAGGTATTTTAAACCCCATAAATATTGTTTTTGGAATTTGAAGTAATTTGAAGGGAGATTTTGAATATAAAAATATTTATATCAAAATTTGGATTATTTTAAAGAAAATTGATTTGGATAAAATAAATGATTTGATATTGGAGTTTGTACTTATCTATTCGTAAATTGTTTAAAATAGAAATTTTAAAGTAATTTATATAAAGGATTTTTAATAATAGACTTCTAAAATGATATTTTCGAAAATTTGGAAAAGAAGTTCAAATCGATATTTAAAAGTAGATTTGTAAAATAAATGGGATTTATAAGAAATGGATTCATAAAAATGAAATTTTATAAAAGAGATTAGTTTTATAAACAAATGAATCTCAAGGAAGTTTGTTAATTTATAAACGATGTTTATAAATAAGGGAAATTGATATCAATTGATAAATTGGAATATAAATTTACTATGTGAATATATATCGAGATAAGGGAATCGGGTTTTAAAAAATAGTGGATTCTATTTTGAAATGTAAAATGATTATGAAATTGGAAACGTAGTCGATGTGATATGAATCGAGAGGGATTTATAAATTGAAATTGGCAATATTGGATTTTTAAAATAGTTTTTTGTCGAGAAATTAAATTGTTTTAAATGGGATTTTATTATTATACTATGTAGCTTAAAAACTATTATTTAGATTAAGATATTTTGAAAATTTAGTTTTCAAGTATTTAATATTTATTGAAATAAATTCTAATTTTTATAATCGGCCTTGTAAATCAATTAGTTTATTTAAAAATGAAATGGAAATTAATTATCGATGTTTTATAAAGTGTTTAAATATTTTAAATAATTACTTAAGTATGTTTTAAAATTGAACTATTATTTAAAAATACTTATTATATATATAGTTCTGAAATGATTGAAATTTATTTATAAATCCTCTGGGGATTTGTAAACTGAGTTTATTTAACGAAGATGATTTTTATAAGAGAAATCTTATAGCAAAATTCTGGGAACTTAAGGAAACTTCCAAAGTACTTAAATATAGAAATTTCGGGAATGAATTAAAATTCATAAAAGAAAGTTAGAAATGGGTAGTTGGGATTATAGACGAGCATAATCGATTTTGGAAATTTTAAAGGGGATCAATTAATGAATTCTGGAAACTTATTGAATCCGTTATAAATGGGTTAAGGAAATTTTAAGTGGATTATAAGGATTTTGAGAGGTATGAAATAAAAGGGAATATTTCCTAAGTATTGGAAATAAAGTGATTTTAGGAAAATATACTTATAAATATTTTCTAAGTATTAAACGGGGAGGATTTGAAATATTTCTCGAAAGGTTGAATTATAAATGGAATTGAAAGAAATATTCTAAGTGTTGATATGGATTAAATATCCTATTTTGGATATAAGAATTTGAATTATTTTCAATTATTGAATATATAGGAAGAGATTTAAATAGATATATCTTTGTAAAGATATTTTGAATGAATGTTTTGAAGATTTATAAAACAAGGCCTAGTGACTGCTTATGGATGTTATTTGATAGTTAAATAACCGACTATCAAATCTGGTCAAATTCGTTGATTGTTCGAAGAGACCAGGATCAGATTTAATTATCCGAAAACCACTTCGATCCGATATGTGCGTTACGAATTGTGAATATCTCAAAGATAATGGAGATGGAGATCTGTAAAGAGATTGGTTTGTTCAGACCCAGAACAACTTGTATGGATGAATGCTATCATTGCATTACTTGCTTGGAAGGCAGTGTTAGCATTCCAAGTATGTATGATATTCTAAAGGTAAAACTTAGCCTCAAGCCTCATCAATAGGGAATGACTAAAACAGGGGAGATGCAGCAGGGCTAAGTGGGTCGCACCCAAGTAGGGTATGTTATCACCTTTCTAGATACCCTCGGAAATATTATATTTTGATTATGGATATGGTTGTGCATGGAAAAGAAAGCGCTCGATTAGGGTGGGAACACCCGGGGTGATAACATATTCGGTACTATCCAGATCAGGGGTAGGCCGGTCCTGTGTTGGCAAGGGATCCAGGCGAGGTCCTCGGTACATTTTTCTAGAGGTGTACTATGGCGGGCGGTATCCCAGTAGCCCAGTCATTGTATGGAATTCAATATCCACTACGAGCCTTTACGGTTGTGATTGTAGAGTCTAGTATGCTGGAATTTAATTAATGTAACAATTTCGGCTATTTTAATAAATATTTGTACTTAGACACTATTATAATATCCTAGGATTTTCTATAAAAGTGTTTTGGTTATCGTAAGGTAAAAATCCATCGTGTTTATGTGTGACGTGGTCTTACGAGATACCTTGGTTTTTCAAAGGATTTTGATAATTGTAATAATTCAAATTGAGTGTGATTTCTCACGCTGGTTTTCCAGACTGACTCGAGTGTTATTTAGGCTGTTATTTTATTATAATGCTCGGGTCAGACCGAGTATTACAGATTCAGGTTTGAATGTTATGGAGCTCAGGAGACGAGCTGGAGAATCTTAGGCATATTCCCTGTATTTGATTTATATTCCGTTGTGTGTGTTAAACTGAATATTAAGTATTCTAAGGAGAAGTTATTATAACTGTCTAGATTGATTGTTAATTGTAGTACTCTGATGATTCTATATATATTAACAGCTACAGATTCTTTTGTATAAAAATCTGTTATTATATATATTATATTTTGATCCGCTGCGATTGTGAGATCCTGTGTTGTTGCTTATGTTTCTTCTATCTCTTTCTCCTTTACCCCTAAAGATTCGTATTCCCATTCAGTTTGGGTTGAACTTATGTGAATTATTGTCGACTCAATGGGTACGGAGACACGGGTCTTTACATTTGGTATTAGAGTTGAAGGTTAAGCGAGAACCTTGGCTTTGGTGGGAGTTACTCATTAGAGATAGGAACAGTAGTACCCTAGATTGAGTCTGAGTGTATTAATAGATATGAGCACGTATTTTTTATGAATATAAAATGTTTTATATTGTGTTGGTTGATTTGTTGAGTGGCTTATGAACTCTGGTCGGCACAGTCCGTACAGCTGTATCGATAGGAGTTTCTAAACACTTGAATAGAGTAATTCGACACAGTATTGTTTTGAAATGGGGTAAATGAAATAATTTTACCCAAAAATATATTTTGATATAAAAGAAATAATTTTCTAAAATAATTTTATATATTTGGAGTGTTTGGATGATAATATTATAATCTAACAAGATTATAAAATTAAAATGGTTATATATAACAAATGAAAATTGTATAAATATGAATTATACAAATAAGTTATAATTAAAATGGATTTAAACTAGAATTCAGAAATTTTAATCCCGAAAGGTTTGGGAAAATATTTCCAGAAGTGTTATGGAAATGAAATTGGTGTTATTTTGGAAATATTTTTGAATGGAAATATTATTGTGAATTGTTTTTGAATAGAAAATGTTTTAAAAATGGATTTTGGAAGTGATAAAAGCACTGAACTCACTGCAGTCGCTGGGAAATAATTCTGGTGATGACGGCCGCATCATCGGTATTCATTTCCGAGTTTCTAACTTACGGATTTGCTACCATAGTGATTTGATATGGAGATTTTTGTTTTGGTAAACAGGTGCTGTTCTGGAAATTCCAAGGGAATTGTTCTGAACAAAATCAAGTTGATTTTGAAATTCCAAGGAAGTGGTTTATTAAACCAAAAAGGGGACATATATATATATATATTATGGTTTCAAATGATTTGAAATAAAAACCGGGTGTTTAAATTCTAGAATTAAAAATTTAACTTGTGTAAGTTTAATGGATTGAAGGAATTGAATTTTAACTTAAGCAAAGTTAAATAAAATTTGATTGGATTAGAAATAATATTGAATTGAATTAAATATCAAATTTGAGTTGAAATAATGTCCATATTCAAGCTAAGCTATAAATGATGGTATAACTATGAGTTATAATTATTGATGGAACCAACTGAAGTATAGAGTTTATGAGAATGTGAAAAATAAGTTGTGAAACTTATAAATTGGAAAATGGAATAGAAATAAACAAAATAAAGATGGTTTGATACTCTGATGAAGAAATAAAAATTCAAACTTGAATTATAAATTAAGTTCAAACTCAAGTAAATCAAATGAAGGGATTTTTGAAATAAAATTAGGTATTGAATTATAAATTAGAAGTGAACTAATTAGATAAATTAATTAGTTAATTGAATATGGGAATGGAACTTAACTTGGTTAAGTAAAATGGATGTTGAACTGAAATTGAAATTAAATGTGGAACTTGAGTTATAAAGGAAATTCGACTTAATTATAAGTGGATTAATTATATTTTGAAATGTTGTCGAATAAAATAGAAATAGATTGAAGTGGTGATAACTTAAGCTATAAATAAATTTGATTAAGTGTAAATAAATTGAATATGGCTTTGAGATGTTATTTAAAAGAATTTGAGTATGAAATTAAGTGGAAATGAAAATAAGTGTTGTGTAAAGGATATAATAAACCTTAATATCAATTTTATGAAATGATTCTCAAATAATATAGTGTATATTGAGATATACTAAGTAAATGGAAATGCAAATCAATCGAAGGCGAATAAATTGAATAACAATCAATTTTAAAGAAAATGGAATTTGTTTGCAATGGAAATAAACTTAAGTTATATGGTTGAAATAATTGGAAATAAACGAATTAACTTAAGTTAATAATACTTGGATGAAAAACTTGGCTCAGGCAAATTCATGAAATGGTTCGTAAATAAAATGGGCATGGATTGGTTTTTTGTTGAATATAAAATTTAGCGAACAAGATTTTGTGAATAAAGTGAATGTGAATCAATAGAAATTGATAAATCAAATTAGAATCAATTTAGAATGGCTTATAAGCTTAAGTGGCTATTTATTTAAATGAATATCCCTGAATTATCATGGAAAGTTTGTCGTTTGTCATAAACGGAAGTAAATAAAAGTATATGATATATATGGAAAGGAATAAATTGGTTTAGAACCCATTTGAAATGGATATGAATATATATTGTGTGTAATATGATTTGAATGCAAATAAATGGTCGTGAATCGTTGGAGTTGAATAAATGATGTATAAATCGATTTGAAGATAATAATCGTATGTTGGAGACTTGTAGTTGTTATGAATACATGCTATAACATGTTTGGATATGAAATCTATGTATTTGCATTAGTAAATGAACGTGAAGTTATTAAATTTCTTACTTTGGTACTTACGTGTTTAAATTGAGTATAGGTACAAGAAGACCAATTGGCTTGATTCGGTTGCACAAATTGTATATAAATTAAGCGAACTCGCTTAATAATGCTAATATAAGGTACGTTTTCGAATTAAATACAGCGACAAAATAAATATTGATATATATTTTGTTTTCCAACCGTGTGGATCGATGTATATATTTTTATCACTTTTGTCATATTGCAAAAGGCTCTCCGTACAAGGGAGACTCTGCCAAAAAAATTCGGAAATTTAGGGTGTTAGAAAAATTTTGGAAAATTTTTTTTAACTAAAAGTTGATTTTCAAATTGTAATTGAAAATAAGAAATTTTGAATTAGAAATGGAAACTTAATGTTTTGGATGAAACTAAAGGGTTTAGAAAAGTGGATGTCGAGTTTTAACTAAGTGGGTTTGGATCATTCCTACCTTAGCAATTTTGGGGACGAAATTCATTTAAGGGGGGAGGAATGTAACGACCCGGATTTTTGTTTCATCGTTTAATTTTGAATATTTAAATGTGTTTTAAATATTGATTTGGAATATAAATTGATTTTGAATATGAAGATTTTTGGTTGGAATTATAGAATAAATTTAAATTTCAAATATAGCGATTTATCGAAATACAGAAATGGGGAAATAATTGAAATTCGAGCTGAATATATATCAAAATGAATTTTAATATGAGTATAAATTCTATTTGAATTAGAATTTAGTTAATAAGTTTTTAAAACTAGAATTTTAAGCGATTTCGCAAATTTTTGAAATCGTCGATTTTATCGACGCATCAAAATAGCGATCCAAGGCACAGTCTCGTAATTCGACGAAACTAGTTCCACTAGATCCGAAATAGTGTATTATTATAGGATTTCAAATTTCGTAGCATTTGGAGTTACCGTTTGGTCGTACGATCTGAAAACGTCTAGAATAATTTAATCGAATTTAATTTAAATAGTCGATTTAAAAAGCTATCTTCCACATACGATCGAATTAGGTCTCGTAGCTTGTTCCATTAGGGTTGGAATAGCGGTATAACATTAGAAACACCAGGCGGCACGCCTCAATAGGAGTTTGAAGTTTTAAGTTATTATAAACTAGATATTTTGGATATAAAATAAAATAAATTTATAAAAGTCAACTCTTATACTCTGTCCAGCCGCACCCTACATCTGAAACATGCTGACCTATTTCCCCTTCTCGTTTAAAACATGACATTTCCCTTTCAATTCAAAATCACGTCTTCTCCCTCTTTCACAAACAACATTTGCTCTGTATAAAAAAAAGAAAACAAAATCGAAATCAGTTTATATTCATGAAGAAAGAAAAAGAAAAAAAAAATTATATAACGCACGCTCGTGCGCACGATGGAGGCACGATCGAATTCGCGAGAGCATGGAGGAAGGAGGCGGCGGCCTAGAGCTCGATGCCAAGCAACATCGCAAGGAGAGGGGCGGTGAACGATGGCTAAGGTTAAGCGTGCGTTCGATTTCAACTTTGGGAACGACGACATGGGTCGCGATGGCATGGAGATGGGCACGACAAGCGTGGAGAGGGATCAACGGTCGAGGCGAGTCATTCTCGTACGCTTGCGCGATGTTCTTGACAGAGGCGGAGGGTGATGGCGGTGTGTGTGAGCGCGCTGATGGAGGTGAGGTGATGTCATCTAGCTCCGCGCTTGGGGTGGGAAGCCTCGACTGCAGTTAGGGTTTTGGCTCGAGTTGTGCACGCATGATGTAAGGGGATGCGACAACGTCGTCTATGGAGGAGGGGCTGACTTCAATCAGTATATATAAAAAAAGGGGTCTTCTCGTGTGTGTGTGCAACCTGGAATTGCAGAAAGGGAATTTAGTCGGTTATTAAGGTAATTTAATTAGTTTAAACAGTTTTAAATTTTAAGTTAATTTTATTAATTATCTCAATGTTAATAAAATTCCTAAATTGCTTGTACGTGGTCGAAATTTTGCTAAAAAACTGCGGTGTTAAATCCGTAATGATGTGAGATACATTATGTAATAAATTTGGAATTGGTACGATTAACAATTTCGAAAAAATCAAGGTGAGTAAATCTCACACTTTTTGGATTGATGGATTTAACTGATAATAATTAAAATTTATTACTGGATGCTGGTTGAATTTATAAATTGTTATCAGTTTGGATGTGTTATATATCTATATAGTAGTATATATATTAGTAGTTGGATATTTTTTCCGCCTATTGGAACGGATGAGACCCTATGCACCCCGCATAATAGCGGATGACCCCATATTACCGCGATATCCCCCTCGAAATGAGATTGGTATTTTATGTTATCTAACATTTGTGGATGCAGGGAAACAGGTTAGAGGGATCCAACTGGATTCCTCAAATATACTGAGTGTTTTTCATATATATAGTGATATATGATTTGTGTGAATAATCTGATATAGATTGTGTTGTGATTTGAATGTTTGGATGCTATAGTAGCATAGGCCTAGATTTTGGGTATTTTAAATACCATAAATATTATTTTTGGAATTTGAAGTAATTTAAAGGGAGATTTTGAATATAAAAATACTTATATCAAAATTGGGATTATTTTAAAGAAAATTGATTTGGATAAAATAAATGATTTGATATTGGGATTTGTACTTATCTATTCGTAAAATGTTTAAAATAGTTTATATATTGGATTTTTAATAATTTAAAATGATATTTTCGAAAATTTGGAAAAGAAGTTGAAATCGATATTTAAAAGTATATTTGTAAAATAAATGGGATTTATAAGAAATGGATTCACAAAAATTAAATTTTATAAAAGATATTAGTTTTATAAACAAATGAATCTTAGGGAAGTTTGTAAATATATAAAGGATGTTTATAAATAAGAGAAAATGATATCAGATGATAAATTAGAATATAAATTTACAGTGTGAATTTATATCGAGATAGGGGAATCAGGTTTGAAAAAATAGTGTATTCTATTTTGAAATGTGGAATGATTATGAAATTGGAAATGTAGTCGAGGGACTTATAAATTGAATTGGCAGTATAGAATTTTAAAATAGTTTTTTGTCGAGAAATTAAATTGTTTTAGATGGGATTTTTATTTATTATGCTATGTAGCTTAAAAACTATTATTTTGATTAAGATATTTCGAAAAGTTAGTTTTCAAGTATTTAATATTTATTGAAATAAATTCTAATTTTTATAATCAGCCTTGTAAATCAATTAGTTTATTTAAAAATGAAATGGAAATTAATTATTGATTTTTATAAAGTGTTTTAGTATTTTAAATAATTACTTAACTATGTTTTAAAAATGAATTATTATTTAAAAATACTTATTATATACATATATAGTTTTGAAATGATTGAAATTTATTTATAAATCCTCTTAGGATTTGTAAACTAATTTTATTAACGAAGATGATTTTTATAAGAGAAATCTTATAGTGAAATTCTGGGAACTTAAGGAAATTTTCAAAGTATTTAAATATAGAAATTTCAAGAATGAATTAAAATTCATAAAAGGAAGTTAGAAATGGGTAGTTGGGATTATAGACGAGTATAATTGATTTTGGAAATTTTAAAGGAGATTAATCAATGAATTTCGGAAACTTATCGAATCCGTTATACATGGTTTAAGGAAATTTCAAGTGGATTATAAGGATTTTGAGAAGTATGAAATAAAAGGGAATATTTCCTAAGTATTGGAAATAAAGTGATTTTAGGAAAATATACTTATAAATATTTTCTAAGTATTAAATGGGGAGGATTTGAAATATTTAACTACGAGATTATTATTTTAGAAATATTTCTCAAAAGGTTGAATTATAAATGGAATTGAAAGAAATATTTTAAGTGTTGATATGGATTAAATATCATGTTCTAGATATAAGAATTTGAATTGTTTTCAATTATTGAATATACTAGAAGAGATTTAAATATATATCTTTGTAAAGATATTTTGAATGAATGTTTTGAAGATTTATAAAACAAGGCCTAGTGACTGCTTATGGATGTTATTTGATAGTTAAATAACCGACTATCAAATCTGTCCAAATTTGTTTATCGTTTCGAAGAGACCGGGATCGGATTTAATTATCTGAAAACCACTTCGATCTGATTTGTGCATTACGAATTGTTAATATCTCGAAGATAATGGAGATGGAGATCTATGAAGAGATTGGTTTGTTCAGACCCAGAACAACTTGTATGGATGAATGTTATCATTGTATTGCTTGCTTGGAAGGCAGTGTTAGCATTCCAAGTATGAATGCTATTCTAACGGTGAAACATAGCCTCAAGCCTCATCAACCGGGAATGACTAAAACAGGGGAGATGCAGCAAGGCTAAGTGGGTCGCACCCAAGTATGGTATGTTATCACCTTTCTAGATACCCTCGGAAATATTATATTATAATTATGAATATGGTTGTGCATGGAAAAGAGAGGGCTCGATTAGGGTGGGAACACCCATGGTGATAACATATTCAGTACTATCCAGGTCAGGGGTAGGCCGGTCCTGTGTTAGCAGGGGATCCAGGCGAGGTCCTCGGTACATTTTTCTAGAGGTGTCCTGTGGCAAACGGTACCCCAGTAGCCCAGTCATTATATGGAATTTAATATCCACTACGAGCCTTTACGGTTTTAATTGTAGAGCCTAGTATGCTGGAATTTAATTAATGTAACAATTTCAACTATTTTAATAAGTATTTATACTTAGACACTATAATAATATCACAAGATTTTCTATAGAAGTGTTTTGGTTATCGTAAGGTAAAAACGCGTCGTGTTTATGTGTGACGTGGTCTTACGAGATACCTTTGTTTTTCAAAGTATTTTGATAATTGTAATAATTCAAATTGAGTGTGATTTCTCACGCTGGTTTTCCAGACTGACTTGGGTGTTATTTTATTATAATACTCGGATCAGACCGAGTATTACAGATTCAAGTTAGAAGGCTATGGAGCTCAGGAGACAAGCTGGAGAATCTCAGGTGTATTCCCCGTATTTGATTTATATTCCACTGTGTATGTTAAACTGAATATTCGGTATTGTAAGGACAAGTTATTATAACTGTCCAGATTGATTGTTGATTGTTGTACTCTGATGATTGTATATATATTAACAGCTACAGGTTCTTTTGGATAAAAATCTGTTATTATATATATTATATTTTGATCCGCTGCAATTATGAGATTCTGTGTTGTTGCTTTTGTTTCTTCTATCTCTTTCTTCTTCACCCCTAAAGATTCGTATTCTCATTCAATTTGGGTTGAACTAATGTGAATTATAGTGGAGATACAGGCCTTTTCATTTGACCTTTCGAATAGGTTTTTATAGTGGAGATTTTCCTTTATTAACCTTTCGACTGAGTCGAAACAATTATATTCCCTTCTTTTTGGTCTACGAGCCTGTCGAAGTTGTTTGATTTTTCTTTGAAACCTTCCTTTTAAAACAGTTGCGGAACACTTAAGGGAAGGCCCTAAGGATTCAAGGATAAGGTTTGACTAGGTGGGTTTCGACCTTGTCGGAAGCTAGGTTCTTAAGTGATTTGGGCTTGATTCTAAAATCTAAGGTAAAATCAGTTAGGATCAAGGTTTCGGCTTGCTAAAAGGTGAGTGTTTGATAAATGGTGGTTTTGAGTTAAGGATTTTGATTATTTGGAAAGCAGGGGTTTCGATCCACTCGAAAGATACCTTTTGATGAGGTCGATACCTTTAAAACGTAGTTAGATCAAACAAAAGCCTTCAAAACAACTGTATAACCAAAAATATTGAAATCTTTTTTTATTAATCCAATGATGACTATGCTGATCAATTTCCCCAATTTGATTTACAAATTAGGGTTTACAACTTTACAAAATTAAGAATATACAAGTTTGGAATGAATGAATTCGGATCCCCAAAACTAGACCCCTTGGGTTTTATTTATAGATGTAGGATGGCACCTTTCGGCCAGAGCTTTCGACCTAGTCGAAAGGTGGCTTCAGATACTTTTCGACTGCTTTAACATTTGCACATCCCTCTGCAATGCTTTTGAATGGGCTTGAACGCTTCCGTCTTCGTCGAAAGGGATGGTGTAACACCCCTAAGTTTTGATAACATTATTCAGGAGATTTAATTTGATAAATTAAATAGAATAATGTAAATGTACGTGATAAGGGGATTGAGACTTGAATTAATTAATTATGGACCAAGCCTAATGAATTAATAAACGGGCTTAAGAATGGGTTTTGGTTAATTAAGTCACATAAGGGCATATTAGGAATTGCCGCCCCTAGCTTCCACCCTTATATATTTTCGTTCCTACCTTCTTCCTTCCCATTCACGTCATTTTAAAAACTAAAACAAAAGATAGCGGAAACGGCCAGCCATTAAGAGATCAAGAGGAATTCAAATTAAAGCTAGAAAATCAAGCTTAGGGAAAATCTATCTCAATCCAATCTCCTTATCTAAAGCAAGGTGAATAATAATTCCATCTCTATTTTGGTTTAAATCATATATTTTCGAATTTAAGGGATAAATTCATTTTTATGATATATTGGATGATGATATGCTTGATTCATGATTTATTTTATTTAAACGAGGTTGTTCAAAAGAGATTTAGCATGGTTTTAGATCAAAATCGAGATTAAATGATGTTTGAATGCCATGGGAAAATTTTATGTTATGAGAAACATGATTTTGGAGTTGGGTTTCAATTTTTAGAATTTTCCAAGCTATGGAAATATCATTATGAATATTCAAAGGAAAATATGGTTATTTAGGTTTATAATTTTGGAAAATATATTGAGAATCTGGGTCCAAAATTTTGATATGTTAGATAACATGATTAAAGTAAATTTATGTAATTTTTGGGTATTTTTCCAAAGTGGTTTCCTATGCAAAATAATTGTTTTAGAAGAGGGACTTCTTTGCAAAAATAAGAAGGGCTTGTTTGATTAACTTAACCATGGTTTAGATCTGAATTAGTAGCAGTTATTTTTAAAAAAGAATTTGAAAATTTTAAAGCAACCAATCTGGTGTTGACACGTGGTAGGTTAGTTAGAAAAAAGTTTACTTAAACAAGAATCTCAAAAAAGTGGTTACGCCTACTTAGGAAAGCGCCTTTCGACACAGTAGCTTCCGCCTTCATCCTTGTTGAAACCAATTATGCAGAAACCAATACACAAGGTATCACTATGATGGTACGTAGTGGATTGGAGATAGAGGAAAGGTTAAGTGTCGAAAGCGTAGCTTTCGAAGGGGTCAAAACCTTAGTTTATTTTTAAAAGGAAGGCGCCTACCTATGTTTTATTTTAAGCCTTCGACATAATCAAAGCATAAGGTTTTGAAAGAGGTTTTAAAGGGCTTCGAAAAAGTTTTCGTTAACTTATAATTACTTTCGATTGGGTTCTTTACTTATAACAGAAAGTTTTAAAAGAAGGGGTTCCGACCTAGTCGATACCCTACTCCTGTCCTATAGCCTTCCGATGGTATTGAAGATATCAATTTGTCGAACGGTATTTTGTTTTGTAAAGTTCAAGCCACTTCCTATAGCTTTCAAAAGGGGTTAGGGGTTTCGAAGGTGATGGTTTCGAAAGGGGTTCGATACCATCCTTCCAATGTTTTACCCAGATGTTTTATGCTTTCGAAAGGGATGGTGTCGATGCCATCAAGTTTTCCCCAATGTTTTTATATTGGTTTTGAAACAGATGCTTTCGAATATATTCACTTTGATCCAAGTAATGTTTTAAGTATAAACCTAATGCTTTCGAAAGGGGTAGTTTCAATGTTTTCGGAAGGGTTACTTCCAATGGTGTCGAAAGGGGTGCTTTCAACTGGTTTCGAAGCTAAAGCTTCTAAAATTAAATGCTAATACTTCGATATATTCGAAAGGTTTCAAAAGGTAGAATTTAAAGTATTATAAGGCAGGAGCCTAATGTTTTTAAAGGCTTTCAAAGGAGGTTATCCTATGAATTCGAAAGCTAGGTTTCGAAGATATCGAAAGGTTTTATGACCCAAACTCTATTTTTAAAGGAAAAAATCATGGCAATATTAAAGGAGATTTTATAATGGTTTTGATAAGAAGCTATCTTTGATAAAGAAATAAGTTAAAGGGATTAATTACGTTTTATTTTTGAATCCATAGGAGTGGTATTGCTATATTGTTATGCTGCTTCTTCTTAAATGAATATATTCATTTTACAATAGACCCATAACTGCATTTTGAGGATAAAGGGTAGGAGAACTAGTTACGTTAACCTAGAAGTGAATATAAATGGAATAAACTCCTGAATGAGTATAATTACATCCAGGAGGTCAGGTAGACCAGAATATAGGATGCTAAAATATAAAGGAAAGTTATTGGTAGGGGCCAATGGGTTTCTAGCAAGCCCATGAAAACTGTATGATATTGGCAGGGGCCAATAAGTTCAGAGTTAGCCCATGAAAACTATGTATAAAAGAAGATGTCAGATAGACAGTTTCATAGTTAGCCCATGAAAACTATGTGTAAAGGAACATGTCAGATGGACAGGTTCATAGTAAGCCCATGAAAATTATGATTGGATACTGGCAGGGCCAGTAGGTTTGTAGTTATCTCATGAAAACTATATCCGGATGAAATATTGACAGACGTCAATAGGTTCCTAGTCAACCCTTTAAAACTAAGGTAAGTAGAAAGGATGTTGGGGTAGGTTCCTAGTCAATCCATGAAAACTAGGATAAGAGTAATATTGGAGTTACCAATGGGTTCATAGTAATCCCATGAAAACTATGTAATTAGACCGGGAGTCCTTAAATGTTTAACCGGTTATTAGCCAGCCCATGAAAACTAATAAGTTAATAGTAATCCTAGAAACTATAACTAAGACAGATAGTCTAAATTGAATGGGGATGGATAATCCAGAATTAATTCAATTGTTTTGCATATCATCATATTATACTCTTTTGAATTGTTTTAACTATTGTGGATGTAAGGGCACGGTATATGGTTTTATAAAGGTTTTGAGATACTAGTGAGGGGAAACCCATTCCGCTAAGCGGCGTGGTCTCACTAGATATCTAAATGATTTGAGATGGAAGATTATTATTCACACGAGGCTTTATGTCAGACTCGAAGTTTATGTTCCCCTTAAACTCTCGGGTACTCAATTGATTTTGAGTAATTTGAGGGTTGAGGTTTTCAAGTACCTCTTAAGACGAATAAGCTTGCGGAGACGTGTAGAAGGCATGATAGTTATTTAGAGTTTTCTTTTCTTTTGATTCCGCTGTGTTGATTGTAATGGTAAAGTTGTTATATTGCATGTATGTACTCTGATCATCCCAAGGGGCTTCTTCTTATGTCGCTCTGGGGCGTATGTTGTAATAAATATATTTTCTCTGAACGTGATTTGCGAACATGGGATTATGTAATGAATTGAAAATGTATTGATATGGAATGTGATTTTGTTTGAAGTTTAAATTTTTTCCATATTCATGTGTTTCTGTGTATCAATGAATCTAACTTCGCCATATTTGATCGATGTAACAACCCGAAATTTAACCCATAATAATTAATTCATTAGTTAATTAGATAATAAAATAACTCTGTGAAATTATCAGAATTAAGCCTCGAAAGTTGCACCATTGTATCCGTGGTAATTTTTTGGTCAATTTCCATATATAGAACGTCAAAATCTGAGCTAATATGACCAAGTTATAAAATAAACAAAATAAGCAGAAAACGAAGAAATATATATAGGCAGGTCGACCGGCCGGTCGAACTGGGCACCAAGCGGTCGACGGCCCAATCAACTCGCCTCTGCTATTTACGAATGAACATTCGTTCGTTCGAACATTCCAGAGGTTATTGATGACGTGTTTTGCATTCTTCTGACCAATCCGGTCCATCTATTTTTGCATCCGATGGCTCCTATTCAGCCTATGACGTGGTTGTATCCTATTCAATCTCCAAATCCAACGGTCTGAGATCCACTTCTACCCCTATAAATAGACCCATAGACCTAACACTTTTTCTCATTCTAGGATTTCTCTAATTAGGTCCACCTTTCTAGGAAGGACCCTAAACGGAATAATTTTTCCAAGGAGAAAATCATTATAAATTAAATTATTTTACAACTCCAAGTGGATCTGGGAAGACCAAAGGAAGAGCTTAGGACCGGAGTGAGTGATTGTAATTATTTTAAGATTTCTTTAAGTAATTTAAAATAATAGGGTTTCCAATAGTTGTAGTTTTACTACGATTTTGGAATAGCCTTTTTATCAGTTTTAGATCTATTTTTCAGTCTATTCCCTTTTAGTATTCTTTTTCAGTTAATTATAATTTATAGCTTTTATTTATTTACAGTTTATTTACAGTATTTAAGTTTATTTACTGTTATTTATTTCTTATTTACATCTTTTTTGACGTTTTGGATTTTATGCAAGCGTCTATTCTCTTCTTCCTCCTTTTCTTCGCGCATGGATTAGAATAAATTAAACGCGAATATGGATTATATAAGTAAGAATATTGAATGAAGAAAATAAGATGTAAATCATAAAGACTGCAATAAATAATGGAATTGGACTGTAATATAAATGGAATTGGACTGAAATTTTGCCTAATTATGATTAGAGTTGGACTAATTAATTGGCTTAGTTATAACATAGAATGATAACTAAAAAAGAATAAAAGATGAAAGAAGCTTATTTTCACACTTAGACCTTGGGTTAAGTAATAAGCATGATTATAACATAGGTTATAATAAGAAAAAGAATAGAATGAGGCTTATTTTAAGACTTGGGATAAATTAATAAGCGTAGAAAGTAAAGATGGTAATAAAGGCTTATTTAAATAATTTATCTAAGTTAATAAGAAAAGATGAAAGTAGAACCTGTACCGTATAGCATTCCCTATTAGACAAAACGCTGTCTCACATTAGCCTGAAGTGAGATGAGGGCACGCTTATGCTAAGAATGGTAGTAATTGGTCAAATAGAAGTCCAAATCACGGGGGATTTGGATAAGGCGCGCAACTAGATATTGTTTGGATGACGGGCCAGTATCAACAGCATTTCCCCTATAGATTATATGGACACACGGTGATCTCACGTTAGCCTGAAGTAGGATGAGGGGGCACGCTTATGTTGGAGTTTAAGGTAATAAGAAGGCCCAATAGGTGGAGCAAAAGGTAGCATGGGCATGGTGGCCGTTATGCATGTGACTTCCATTCCGGTGCTTAGTAATCTCTATGAGTTCCAAACTCTTAGTATGGGTGTCTTTCGTAGACACCATTGCCTTCTATGTAGGGAGCTATATATGTCGTCTAGATCCACAGTGGGTGCTTTGCGCATCTTTCGTAGATACCATTGGCTGCTGTGTAGAGAGTTATATAGTGTCTGATCCGCAGTAAGGTCTATGGAGTAGCAGGCCGATCAAAAAGGGTAGAATTAGGGTTACATCCTAATTACAGGATTAGGAATTCAGCCTAATCAAAGCAGAAATCAAGGACAAGTGCAAGCAATCGAAATTGACCTATCTTATCGTTAATCGTATTTATTTCCAGTTTATCTCTTTCCTATTTCCTCTGTTTCCTCTTTATATACTAGAACTGTTGTAGAGTCTATTACTTTTACTTTGCTTAAAGACTCTAGTAATTACTATTATTCACCAGACTTTTTGTCTAACCCACTCCTCTATTTTTCCCCTTTTCCTCCCATATGCAATCAATGGAGAGGGCGGTAGATTGCAGTTGTTTGGCGATTTCTTGGAGGAGTTTTCTACTATGTATTTCTTTTATTTCAGCTTTAGTTCTTTCTATGTATTGGCTTATTATGAGGGATATTATGTACTCTGATTTTTGAGACTATGAGTTTTTTTTTTCATGAGACATGTTGGATTTTTAGACATGTATGTGGTATTTGGTATTTGACTTATTTATGAAGCAATTATGAAGTTTTGTATTAATCAAGTTATTATTTTAAGTTTCCGCTATTTTTATCTATTTTTGTCTTGTGAATCTTAGTC
This sequence comes from Allium fistulosum, assembly GCA_030737815.1. Classification (NCBI taxonomy): domain Eukaryota; kingdom Viridiplantae; phylum Streptophyta; class Magnoliopsida; order Asparagales; family Amaryllidaceae; genus Allium; species Allium fistulosum. The sequence continues at coordinate 816,576,102 of CM060904.1, forward strand.
TCTATTAGCTTTAGTTATACTTACAACGCACCATGCCTTTTATTGTGTCCTTTTGGGTATATTAAGGGGTGTGTGGGTGTTTCACTTGGTATTAGAGCCTAAGGTTACATGATTCAAAATAATTATTTTTAAAAGTAAAGTATTTTTCAAAATAACTTGTTTTAAAAGTATTTTTCAGAAAAGAACTTTTAGAAATGATTTTAAGTACAAAAGAGTTTTTATAAAAAAATCCCCTTATAAGTCCAGTTCAATCTCCCTTTGACTCTTTCCTAAACTATCTTTTCTTTTCTTTTTTTCGTAGAATGGCTGATGCCCAGAACCTCCCCGAGGGCATTCTAGTCCCAGCCTAGTTTTGTAGGTACTTACAAGCCACGACTCTAGAGGTGCACGGGCCTGCGCCTAATCCTACACATGCTGCCATCGATTTCTTTAAGCTTTGTAAAGATTTTGCGAGTTTGGGCGAGAAGACTTTTTCTGGCAAGGAGACTTTTGTGGGGGCGAGAGCATGGCTTAGGGACACAGAGAGGATTTTTGGTCTTTTGGGAATGGATGATCAGCAGCGAGTTCAGCTAGCCTCTTGGCAGCTGAAGGAGGAGGCATCTTATTGGTCGGGGGCGATCGAGTTGGAGGGAAGGAATATTACTTGGGATGGATTCCGGGAGCGATTCGATAGGAAGTTTCTGTCTCGGGCAGAAGAGAGTGTTCAGTTGGAGAAGTTTATCAATTTGAAGCAAGGGAGTTTGTTTGTTAAGGAATACATCAATCAATTCAATGGGCTATCACGGTTTGGTATGGATTTGGTGAACACGCCGCACAAGAAAGCTATGAAGTTTGCGAAGGGATTAAATCAACCCCTTCTGGGATTGTTGTTGACTCATGTACCGATGTGAGCTACTTATGAGTCTTTGGTCGAGATGGCGCTTATGTCGGATACAGTCAAGGAGGGAGAGTCTAAATGGAAGGTTAAGTCAAAAAGTTCAAAGAAGAAGTGGTGGGAAAAGAATAGGAAGAAGAAGAAAGGTGATGGTCCTTAGAAGCAGATTAAGAAGGGGGTAAAGTGCCATAGTTGTAGGAATATAGGACATATGGCCAAGGATTGCAGGAAGGATAAGATGAAGGGTAAGTTCTATGTTTGCAGGCAGTCCGATCATATGAGTAGGTGTTTTCCCCGGAGAGCTGGTCAGGGAGCGAGTGCGCAGATTTAGGTGTTAGACACAACACCTTCCAATAGCATTCCAGATGGAGGTAGGAAAGTCACAGTTGAAGGTTTGATTTCTAAATCTGATTTTCCCATTCAGACTTTATTCGATTCTGGAGCATCACATTCTCTTATCTCTAGTTCTCTAGTAGATTGTTTGCACTTGGACATATCATTAGTAGTAGACCCCATTATTGTTTCAAACCCTATAGGAGGATCGACACACTTATCTATGGTTTGTAGGGGTTTGAAAATCTTTATTCTAGACGTAGAATTTGACTACGATGCCTATGTTTTGGGATTCTCGGGGTATGGGATGATCTTAGGGATGGATTGGCTATCCACATACGGAGTTATCTTAGACTGTGAGAGGAGAGTCGTTAGACTTGAGACTTGTAGTGGTAGGACTCTAGAGGTATCTTGCGACCCGCAAGGGTCAGTTATGTTGAGCTTCTTATACTCCCTCGATTCATCGTCATCAGAGTTGCATTCGGTTCCCGTCATCAAAGATTTTGCAGATGTCTTTGAGGAGTTAGGGGACTACCCCCTAAGAGATAGATTAACTTCAGGATTTATTTGACCGAGAATGCTAAGCCAGTAGTGTTACCTGTGAGGCACATGGCACCTAGGGAGAGGAAAGAATTGAGCAAGCAAATTTGTGAGCTTTTAGGGAAGGGATTCATAAGAAGGAGCATATCGGAGTGCGGAGCACCAGTCGTCTTCGTCACTAAGGCGGATGGTTCTCTCCGACTCTACATGGATTATAGAGAATCAAATAAGCTCACCAAGAAGAACCGGTATCCACTCCCTAGGATTGATGATCTATTTGACCAGTTGGTAGGTTCTTTGATTTTCTCTCAGCTTGATCTAGCCATGGGATTCCATCAGCTTAGAGTCGCTGATGACAGCATAGATAAGACTTCCTTTAGGACACCGGACGGATTCTTTGAGTGGTTGGTTATGCCTTTTGGGCTGACCAATGCTCCAGCCTATTTCGTTGATTTGATGAGCCGCATCTTTAGGGATGTCCTAAATAAGTTTGTGGTGGTATTCGTGGATGACATCTTGGTATTTTCCAAGAATATGGAGGAGCATGATGTTCATTTGGAAGAAGTTCTTCGCACACTTCGTAGTCATCATTTGAGAGCTAAGTTTTTGAAGTGTCGATTTTGGAGAGAGGAGGTACGTTTCTTGGGGTACGTAGTTTCGAAGGAAGGTTTGGCTGTGGATCTCGCCAAGGTTATTGCAGTACAAGATTGGAAGGCCCCCAAGAACGTCATTGAGGTTAGGAGCTTCCTAGGATTGGCTGGTTACTACAGGAAGTTCATTAGAGATTTTGCCAAGATTTCGGAACCACTCACGCACCTTACCAAGAAGAATAAAGCTTTCGTGTGGGACGTGGATTGTGAGGATTCCTTCACGAAGCTTAAGAGAGCCCTTACTAGTGCACCAGTGTTAGTTTTACCTGACGGGGCTAAGCCTTTCACTATATACACTGATGCATGTGGGACGGGTCTAGGAGCGGTGTTGATGCAAGAAGGTAGGGTAGTGTGTTATGGTAGTAGGCAGTTGAGGATGCATGAGAAGAACTACCCTACCCACGATTTGGAGTTGGCTGCCATAGTTTTTGCACTCAAGTCTTGGAGGCACTATTTGCTTAGAGAGAGGTTTGAGCATTTTACCGACCATAAGTCATTAAAGTATCTATTCTCGCAGAAGGACTTGAACTTTAGGCAACAGAGGTGGATGGAGTTTTTAGCCTCGTATGATTTTGAGATAGCTTATACCCCTGGCAAGGGTAATGTGGTTGCATATGCATTGAGTAGAAAGAAAGAAACCCTTAGTCCTTTGTTCGTAGGGTGGAGGAGCTTGGAGTTTATTTCTACTTTTTATTTTAAGCCCTTTACGGACATTACTCCCAGATTGTTGGCGACATTAGAGGTGAGGCATACCCTTATGGATCAGATTGGCTCGAGGCAGCGGGAGGATTCGGAGATCATGGACATTATAGATAAGATTAGCCAAGGAGAGGTCTCGAGACATCTCCAACGCTATTCCATTGATAAAAGAGGGTGGCTTAAGAGAAATGGGAGGCTTTGTGTTCCACGCGCAAGTGACTTGTTGAGAGCAGTTTTGGAGGAGGTGCACCATTCCCGTATGACTATTCATCCAGGTGGTGACAAAATGTATCGAGATATGAAGAGGATGTTCTACTGGGGTGGTATGAAGAAGGATGTGGCGGAGTTTGTAGCTAAGTGTCTTATATGCCAAAGGTTAAAAGCAGAGTAGTAGAAGCCCGGTGGATTACTTCGGCCTTTAGATATACCGGAGTGGAAGTGGGACAGCATTTCTATGGATTTTATAGATGGTTTACCCCATTCTAGGAAGGGGAACACTAGCATTTGGGTGATTGTTGATAGATTGACCAAGAGTGTCCACTTCATCCCAGTTAAGAGTAAGCGTACGGCTTCATATTTGGCATCCTTGTATATTCGAGAGATAGTCTGTCTACACAGAGTTCCTTCTAGCGTTGTTAGTGATTGAGATCCCATTTTCACTGGTGAGTTTTGGAGAAGCTTACAAGAGGCGCTAGGGAGGAAACTTAGGTTGAGTTCGACCTATCACCCCCAAACAGATGGCCAAACGAAGAAGGTAAATAGGGTGCTTGAGGATTTGCTACGGATGTGCATTTTGGATTTTGGAGGTACTTGGGAGGAGCATCTTCCATTGGTTGAGTTTGCGTACAATGACAGTTACCAAACAAGTATAGGAATGACACCATTTGAGGCTTCATATGGGAGACCTTGCAAGTCCCCATCATGTTGGGTAGAGTTTACGGAGAAATTATTACTTGGGCCCGATATGGTCAAAGAGACATCTAAGAGGGTGGATTTGATTCAGCGGAGGATGAAGATAGCTTAAAACAGGCAGAAGTCTTATGCAGATAAGCGGAGGAGAGACTTAGAGTTTGAGGTTGGAGACTTAGTTTTTATCAAAGTATCTCCGCTTAGGAAGGTGGTAAGGTTCGGATCAAATGGAAAGTTAGCCCTTAGATTTGTTGGACCATTTCCTATCACAGAGAGAGTTGGGAAGACGGCTTACCGAGTAAGGCTACCTGATAGGCTCACAAGAGTGCACGACGTTTTCCATGTTTCGCACCTGCGAAAGTGCTTACATGACTTTGCGGAGGTTGTAGAGCCAAGTCAGTCGAAGGAGGTGGAGGTAGAAAGGGAAGCTTCTGTTTGGTGTATCCCCACGAAGATTGTTGGAAGAGACATCAAGCGACTAAGGAATAAGGAGGTTCCATTGGTGAAGGTGCAATGGGGAGATGATGTTGCAGATGCCACTTGGGATGCACAAGAGAAGATTCATACTTCCTATCCTCATCTTTTGATAGTAAGTTTTAGAATTCCTTTTTCCATCTTTAGATTTAAGTAGATTCTTTCCTTTATTATCCTTTGGGTGGGTAGAACTTAGGATTTAACCTATGGATGGTAGGATTTGATGTAAACATGTTAATAGAACATGTTATGAATGATGTATGCTAGTGGTTGCAAGTGTTCTCTAGTGGATGCTAATGGATGCATATAGGTACTTTAGGCACTATTATTCCTTAGGGATCGGCCTAATTAGGACACTAGAGCATATGCATATGGATGTGTGCACATTTTTACTTTATTTCCATGATTGCCATAAATGGATGTTTATCACATGATTGTTGCATTTGAATGATGGTTGTAGCACGCATATAGAACTATCAGTTATCATTAGGAGTTTTTATATTCATTTGGATACATGGCACGGACATGATTGCATAAAAGGAGGTCAACTGAATCAGTGGACCGCCTAATCATTTGCCTTAGTTAGGGTCATTTACACTACACTAATTGCATAAGTATCATAAGTGGCATTAGAAAAACTTAAGGACAATGGATGAATGGTTGATGATTGAGTAGTTTATTGTAGAATTGGATGAAAAAATGTAGTACATTCATTTATCCTTAGAAATTTCGGGGACGAAATCCCTTAAACAGGGGAGAATGTAACAACCCGAAATTTAACCCATAATAATTAATTCGTTAGGTAATTAGATAATAAAATAACTTTGTGAAATTATCAAAAATAAGCCCGGAAGTTGCATTATTGTGTCCGTGGTAATTTTCTGGTCAATTTCCATATATAGAACTTCAAAATCTGAGCTAATATGACCAAGTTATAAAATAAACAAAATAAGTAGAAAACGAAGAATATATATATAGGCAGGTCGACCGACCGGTCAACCTGAGCACCAAGCGGTCGATCGCCCGGTGGACCCGCCTCTGCTATTTACGAATGAACGAACGTTCGTTCATTCGTTCGAACGTTCCAGAGGTTATTGATGACATGTTTTTCATTCTTCTGACCAATCTGGTCCATCTATTTTTGCATCTGATGGCTCCTATTCAGCCTATGACGTGGTTGCATCCTATTCAATCCCCAAATCCAATTGTTCGAAATCTACTTCTACCCCTATAAATAGACCCCTGGACCTAACACTTTTTCTCATTCTAGGTTTTCTCCAATTGGGTTCACCTTTCTAGGAAGGACCCTAAACGGAATAATTTTTCCAAGAAGAAAATAATTATAAATTAAATTATTTCACAACTCCAAGTGGATCCGGGAAGACCAAAGGAAGAGCTTAGGACCGGAGGTGAGTGATTGTAATTATTTTAAGAATTCTTTATGTAATTTAAAATAATAGGTTCCCAATAGTTGTAGTTTTACTACGATTTTGGAATAGCCTTTTTATCAGTTTTAGATCTGTTTTTCAGTCTATTCCCTTTTAGTATTCTTTTTCAGTTAATTATAATTTATAGCTTTTATTTATTTACAGTATTTAAGTTTATTTACTGTTATTTATTTCTTATTTACATCTTTTTCGACGTTTTGGATTTTATGCAAGCGTCTATTCTCTTCTTCCTCCTTTTCTTCGCGTATGGATTAGAATAAATTAAACGCGAATATGGATTATATAAGTAAGAATATTGAATGAAGAAAATAAGGTGTAAATTATAAAGACTGTAATAAATAATGGAATTGGACTATACTATAAATGGAATTGGACTAAAATTATGCCTAATTATGATTAGAATTGGACTAATTAATTGGCTTAGTTATAACGTAGAATTATAACTAAAAAAGAGTAAAAGATGAAAGAAGCTTATTTTCACACTTAGACCTTGGGTTAAGTAATAAGCATGATTATAACGTAGGTTATAATAAGAAAAGGAATTGAATGATGCTTACTTTAAGACATGGGATAAATTAATAAGCGTAGAAAGTAAAGATGATAATAAAGGCTTATTTAAATAATTTACCTAAGTTAACAAGCAATGACGAAAGTAGAACCTGTACCGTATAGCATTCCCTATTAGACAAAACGATGTCTCACATTAGCCTGAAGTGAGATGAGGGCACGCTTATGCTAAGAATGGTAGTAATTGGTCAAATAAAAGTCCAAATCATGGGGGATTTGGATAAGGGGCGCAATTAGATATTGTTTGGATGACGGGCCAGTACCAACAACATTTCCCCTATAGATTCTATGAACATGCGGTGATCTCACGTTAGCTTGAAGTGGGATGAGGGGCATGCTTATGCTGGAGTTTGAGGTAATAAGAAGACCCAATAGGTGGAGCAAAAGGTAGCATGGGCATGGTGGCAGTTACACGTGCGACTTCCATTCTGGTGCTAAGTAATCGCTATGAGTTCCAAGCGCTTAGTATGGGTGTCTTTCGTAGACACCATTGCCTTCTGTGTAGGGAGCTATATATGTCGTCTGAATCCACAGTGGGTGCTTTGTGCATCTTTCGTAGATACCATTGGCTGCTGTGTAGGGAGTTATATAGCATCTGGTCCGCAGTAAGGTCTATGGAGTAGCAGGCCAATCAAAAAGGGTAGAATTAGGGTTACATCCTAATTACAGGATTAGGAATTCAGCCTAATCAAAGCGAAAATCAAGTACAAGTGCAAGCAATCGAAATGAACCTATCTTATAGTTAATCATATTTATTTCCAGTTTATCTCTTTCCTATTTCCTTTGTTTCCTCTTTATATACTAGAACTGTTGTAGAGTCTATTACTTTTACTTTGCTTAAAGACTCTCTAGTAATTACTATCATTCACCAGACTTTTTGTCTAACCCACTCCTCTATTTTTCTCCTTTTCCCCCCATAGGCAATCAAGTGAGAGGGCAGTAGATTGCAGTTGTTTGGCGGTTTCTTGGAGGAGTTCTCTACTATGTATTTCTTTTATTTCAGCTTTAGTTCTTTCTATGTACTGGCTTATTATGAGGGATATTATGTACTCTAATTTTTGAGACTATGAGTTTTTGTTTCATGAGACATGTTGGATTTTTAGACATGTATGTGGTATTTGGTATTTGACTTATTTATGAAGCAAATATGAAGTTTCGTTTTAATTAAGTTATTATTTTAAGTTTCCGCTGTTTTTATCTATTTTTGTCTTGTGAATCTTAGTCTCTGTTAGCTTTAGTTATACTTACAATGCACTACGACTTTTAATGTGTTCTTTTGGGTATATTAAGGGGTGTGGGGTGTTTCAGTCGTTGAGGATTAATTACTATGGATGACTGCAGCATCTGTAGCCGTTAGTTTTGGGCCTCCAAATAGAGGGATGTTACAAGTTGGTATCAGAGCATAGGTTTATGAAACTACAAAAGAAAGTTAAGCTTAAAAGATCTTCAAACATAATCCAATGAATTTGAAAATAAGATCGGGGTTTGGGTTAATGCTATAGTAAAGTACTTGTTTTTGATATATATATATATAAGTGTTCCCCTCTCTTTTAGACCGTTCTTCTGTATCTTACTAATGCTCATATGCAGATTTACGAGAAAGAAGATATGGAAGCAGGAAATGGAAGAGGAAATCTAGGTGGAGGAAGCACCACAACAAATGGAAATTCTCGACCAAAACCTGGATGAACGAAGGTCGACATGCTAATGCTAATGCAAATGCTGAAGACAATATGGGTGTTGAAAATCCGCCAATAGATGCGGGTATGGTATATCAGTTATTGACCAACCTTTTGCAAGCTGGAGTTTCTGGTAATGTTGGAGGAGCTAATCATGTGGCTCCAATTGGAAATAACTATGCTAAGCTAAGAAGAGACTACACCAGTTTGGGTGGAAAGCCGTTTGTTGGAATGGAAGATGCTGTTGAAGTTAAGAATTGGCTACCAAGTTGTGAAAGGATCTGTACTGATCTAGGCTTGGATGATGGGAAAAAGAGAAGGCTAGCCTCTAGATGGTTGCAAGGGGAGCGCTTCATTGGTGGAATAGTGTGATCGCCGGAGTTTTGGAGGAAGAGCTGACATGGGCTGATTTTAGGAGAAGGTTTGAGCAGAGGTTTTTGTATGAGGTTGCTAAGTCAGCATTGATGAGGAGGTTCATGGATCTAGTCCAAGGAAAGATGGCTATAGTCGAGTATGCTGCTAAGTTTGATGAGCTATCTCGATATGGATATGCTTTGGTTGACACTGATGTCAGAAGGAAAGAAAGGTTCGTTCGAGGATTGAGACCTGAGCATGCTAGGATGACCATGACCCATATCCGAGATCCTTCTAATGTGGTGGTAGAGATGGCCATTCGCCATAAAGAGATGCTTGCTATTTCAGCTAGAGAGAAGCCAGTTGAATCACAGGGTCCTCAGGGAAGAAGAGGAAATTCTTTAAGAAGGGAGCCTAGAAAGGGGATGCTGCCAAGAAGGCAAAGATTGATTTGGTGTGCTATAAATGTGGCGAGAAGGGTCATTATGCAAATGAGTGCCGATCAGGCAAGGGGAAGAAGTCTGCAGACAAGAAGAATGTAAAATGCTTCAACTGTGATCAAGTGGGACATTACAAGAACCAGTGTTCAGAGACAGCCAGGGTGGACAAGGGGAAAGTTTTTACTATTGGATCGTCAGCTAAGCCAACTGCAGCTGATAAGGGAAAAACTGTGATGGAAGGTACGTTTTTGATTCGGAGTATACCAGTTAGGATACTTTTTGATACCGGCGCATCACATTCATTTATATCCTGGTGTTTGGTTAATAGGTTATGCTTAGAACCCATATAACTCATTACTTTCTTAAGGGTTGCGAATCCAATAGGAGGGTGTGCAACTCTGGGGATAAGATGTGACCAGTTAGAACTTGATTTTTTAGGTCATAAGTTTGCATGCAGTTTGTATGTTTATGATTTCTTAGATTTCGGAATCATTTTGGGTATGGATTGGTTGAGGAGGTACGAGGCTAGGATATTTTGCTAGGATGGCGAGATATCTTTGAGACACCTGATAGTCATAACCGTATTATATTCTCAGTAGAGAATTCTGACCGAAATAGTTCTGCTTTGTTAAGTGCAATGGAAGTGGGTGAAGAGCTAAGTCGGGATCGGATTGTAAGAGAGTTTGCAGATGTATTTGAGTCAGTCACAGGGCTACCACTGAAATGAGCTGTAGAGTTTCAGATAGATCTTGTGCCCATAGTGGAACTTGTGACTAGACTACCTAGCAGGATGACACCGACAGAGATGTGGGAACTGAAGGTGCAGCTAGTGGATCTAAAATGAAGGAATTTCATTAAACTAAGGAGTTTGCCTTGGGGAGCGGCCGAGGTATTCATGAAGAAACCAGATGGGTTAATGAGGATGTGTATCGACTATCGTAAGTTGAACGAAAGGATAATAAAAAATAAGTAACCCTTGTCAAGGATTGATGATCTGTTTGATCAGTTGAGTGAAGCCAGAGTGTTTTCCCAGTTGGATTTGGCGACAGGGTTCCATCAGTTGAGAGTGGTAGAGGATAGCATTCCTTTGACTGCATTTCAAACTAGATATGGTTCGTATGAGTGGTTAGTGATGCCATCTGGATTGATGAATGCACCTGCTTTATTTATGGATTTGATGAACCGAGTCATCCAAGATTATTTGGATAGATTCATGTTGGTGTTTACAGATGAAATTTTGGTATACTCTAAGGATAAGAGAGAGCATGAAAATCATATTGGAGTTGTGCTAGAGACACTGAGGTAGAATCAGCTAAAGGCAAAGTTTTCCAAGTGTCATTTTTGGAAGAAAGAGGTTAAGTTTCTTGGTCATGTGGTTTCAGAGAAAGGATTATCAGTCGATCCAGATAAGATCGAAGTTGTGAACAATTGGAAGAGACTAGAGATAGTGACCGAGATCAGAAGTTTTCTTGGACTTGTTGGCTACTACCGGAGATTCATCAAGGATTTCTCACGGATAGCGGTGCCTTTGACTAAGCTTACCAGGAAAGAAGTGAAGTTTGTTTGTTCCGACAAATGTAAGGAAGCATTCCTTAAGTTAAAGCATTTGTTGACTAATGTTCCAATGTTAGTAGTTCTAGATGGTAACCAAGGGTCGATAGTATACACGGATGCATATGGGATTGGATTGGGAGCGGTGTTGATGCAAAAGGAAAAAGTCATTGCTTACGCATCTAGGCAGCTTAGACCGCATGAAGTAAGATATCCTACTCTTGACTTGGAGTTGGCTGCGGTGATTTTTGCCTTGAGGATTTGGAGGCATTATCTCTTGGGGGAGAGATTTCAATTGTATACCGATCATAAGTCTTTAAGATATCTATTCTCTCAAAAAGAGTTGAATATGCGACATCAGAGGTGGCTGCAATTTTTGGCTGCTTATGATTTTGGAATAGAGTACACCCCAGGGAAAGGTAATAAAGTAGCAGATTCTCTTAGCAAGAGACAACAGAATGTGGTGTTGGCTATGTTGGCAGAATGGAAAGATATAGAAGCTTTGGCCAGTTGTGTTGTGCAGTTAAGATATACTGCTAGTTCTCGTCAGAGTATTGCCAAGTTATCCTATTTAGAAGTTTGACCGACGTTGATCGAAAGGATTGCTTCTAAATAGAAGGAGGATCCATTATTAGCAGGAAGGATCAGAAGGCTTGAGGTTGGAACTGAGGTCGATGATCTGAAAGATTTTTGTCTTGACCAAAGAGGATGGTTGAGAAAGAAGGGACGGTTATGAGTTCCGGATGTGGAGAACTTAAGAAGAGAAGTTCTTGAGGAATGTCATCGATCCAAGTTTACTATTTATCTTGGAGGGACCAAGATGTATCGAGATATGAAGAGGAGCATTTATTGGGAAGGCATGAAGAGGGAAGTTGGCTTATGGGTTAGGCAGTATGTAAACTGTCAACAATTGAAAGCCGAACATCATAAGCCAAGTGGGTTACTTTAGCGTTTAGATATTCCAGTTTGGAAATGGGATTCGATATCCATGGATTTTATTTATGGGTTTCCAAGGTCAAGGAGAGGAAATGAAAGCATATTGTGGATAGGTTGACCAAGAGTGCCCATTTCATTCCAGTAAAGTCGACCAGGACGGCACTAGTTTTGGCAAAGTTGTTCATGAAGAACATAGTTAGACTTCATGGAGTTCCTATTAACATAGTCAGCGACAGAGATGCTTTATTCACTAGTGAGTTCTGGAAGAGTCTACGGGATGTGTTAGGCACGAAGCTCAAGATGAGTACCACATATTTCCCACAAACGGATGGGTAAACAGAGAGAGTCAATAAGATACTCGAGGATTTGTTGAGAGCTTGTGTGTTGGACTTTGGTGGATCTTGGGAGGATCACGTACATTTGATTGACTTTTCCTATAATAATAGTTATCAGGCTAGTATAGGAATGACGCCTTTTGAAGCTTTGTATGGAAGGCCATGCAAATCCCCTACATGTTGGTTGAAGACTGGAGACAGGTTGGTCTTAGTTCCAGATTTGGTAAGGGAGGTGTCAGAGAAGATTGAGTTAGTCCAAGAACGGATGAAGGAAGCTCAATCCAGGCAGAAAAGTTACGCAGATAAGTGGCATAAAGACCTAGAGTTCTCAGTGGGATACAGGGTTTTCATTAAGGTATCACCGATGAAGGGTGTGGTACGATTTGGAAAGTCGGGAAAGTTGACCCCAAGATATGTTGGTCCATTCCAGATTATAGAAAGGATTGCAAAGCTCGCATACATATTTGTGTTGCCGAGCAATATGGAAGGTGTCCATAATGTGTTTCATGTGTCTCATCTTCGCAAGTTCGTGCATGATCCAGACGCTACCATTCCTCAGACAGAGTTGGAGGTGTCCCCTAATCAAAGAAGAAAGACGATCCAGGACCCTATTCTTTATGTAGTATCCTATCTGGAATAATATACTTTTATAGAACTTCTTACGGAGTTCACAATGTGGATAACAGAGAACAATAAAAGCATTGAACAATTTTTTACCTTATTGTTGACTGGTGGCATTGTACTACTCTCACTCTTCGTTGACAACTTAGCGAATGAGCCTATGTACATATGTACGTTGTACGCTCATTAGGCAAAATAGATAGGTTAAGGACATGATAAGGGTGATGAGAGCACGTGGTAGGGCATGATTTGACTTTTGTGAGACAACCAGTTCGAGTTGTTGCAAGAGATGAGAAAATATTGAGGAACAAGACAGTCAAGTTGGTGAAAGTTCATTGGAGCAACAACAAGAAAGACTTGTACTTAGGAGACAGAGAACCGGATTCGAGATACTTATCCCGATCTGCTTAGAGGGTATGTCTATATTAGATTTATATAGATATTTCCTAGTTAGGTAGACTAGCATGGTTGTTAGGAGTCGATGATTGTTATGTTTAGTATTTAGTCCTTACTGAATTTCGAGGACAAAATTCTTTAAGGAGAGGAGCCTGTAACACCCCTAATTTTTTATAACATTATTCAGAAGATTTAATTAGATGAATTAAATAGAATAATGTAAATGTAATTGATAAGGAAATTGAGACTTGAATTAATTAATTAAAGGCCGAGCCTAATGAATTAATAAATGGGCTTAAGAATGGGTTTTGGTTAATTAAGTCACATAAGGGCATATTAGGAATTGTCGCCCCTAGCTTCCACCCTTATATATTTTCATTCCGACCTTCTTACTTCCTATTCACGTTATTCTAAAATCTAAAATGAAAGATAGAGGAAATGGTCGACCATTAAGAGATCAAGAGGAATTCAAATTAAAGCTAGAAAATCAAGCTTAGGGGAAATCTACCTCAATCCAATCTTCTTATCTAGAGCAAGATGAATAATAATTCCATCTCTATTTTGGTTTAAATCATATATTTTTGGATTAATGGATAAATTCGTTTTTATGATATATTGGATGATGGTATGCTTGATTCATGATTTATTTGATTTAAACGAGATTGTTTAAAAGAGATTTAGCATGGTTTTAGATCAAAACCAAGATTAAATGATATTTAAATGCCATGGGAAAATTTCATGTTATGAGAAACATGATTTTGGAGTTGGGTTTCAATTTTTAGAATTTTCCAAGCTATGGAAAGATCATTATGAATTTTCAAAGTAAAATATGGTTATTTGGGTTTACAATTTATCTGGGAAAATATAGTGAGAATTTAGGTCCAAAATTTTGATATGTTAGATAACATGATTAAAGTGAATTTCTGGAATTTTTGAGGATTTTTCCAAAGTGATTTTCTATGCAAATAAATTGTTTTAGAAGAGGGACTTCTTTGCAAAATTAGAAGGGCATGTTTGATTGACTTAACCATTGTTTAGATCTGGATTAGCGGCAATTATTTTTGAAAAAGAATTTGAAAAAGTTAAGGCAACCAATATGGTGTTGACACATGTAGTTTAGTTAGAGAAAAGTTTACTTAAATAAGAATTAAACCTGGTTTTACTGAGAAATGTGGTTCTGCCTACTTAGGAAAGCGCCTTTCGACACAGTAGCTTCCGCCTTCATCCTTGTCAAAACCAACTATGCCAAAACCAATACACAAGGTATCACTATGATAGTACGTAGTGGATTGGAGATAGGCGAAAGGTTAAGTGTCGAAAGCGTAGCTTCCAAGGGGGTCGAAACCTTGGTTTATTTTTAAAAGGAATGCGCCTGCCTATCTTTTGTTTTAAGCCTTCGACAGAGTCGAAGTATAAGGTTTCGAAAAAGGTTTTAAAGGGTTTCGAAAGAGTTGTCGTTAACTTATAATTGCTTTCGACTGGGTTCTTTACTTATAACAGAATGTTTTGAAAGAAGGGGTTCCGACCTAGTCGATACCCTATTGTCGTCCTATAGCCTTCCAATGGTATCGAAGATATCAATGCTGTTGAAAGGTATTTTGTTTTGTAAAGTTCAATCCACATCCTATATATTTTGAAAGGGGTTAGGAGTTTCGAAGTTGATGGTTTCGAAAGGGGTTTCGAGAACAACCTTCCAATGTTTTACCCGGATGTTTTCTGCTTTCGAAAAAGATGATGCCGGCGCCATCAAGTTTTCCTCAATGTTTTTATATTGGTTTCAAAACAGATGCTTTCGACTATATTCACTTTGACCCAAGTAATGTTTCAAGTATAAACCAAATGCTTTCGAAAGGGGTACTTTCAATGTTTTCGGAAGGGTTACTTCCAATGGTGTCGAAAGGGGTACTTTCAACTGGTTCGAAGCTAAAGCTTCTAAAATTAAATGCTAATACTTTAATATATTTGAAAGGTTTCAAAAGGTTGAATTTAAAGTATTATAAGGCAGGAGCCTAATGTTTTTAAGAGCTTTCGAAGGAGGTTATCCTATGAAGTGAAAAGCTAGGTTTCGAAGGTATCGAAAGGTTTTATGACCCAAACTCTATTTTTAAAGGAAAAACCCATGGCAATAGTAAAGGAGTTTTTATAATAGTTTTGAGAAGAAGCTATCTTTGATAAAGAAATAGGTTAAAGGGATTAACCATGTTTTATTTTTAAACCCATAGGAGTAGTATTGCTATATTGTTATGTTGCTTCTTCTAAAATGAATATATTCACTTTATAATGGACCCATAACTGCATTTTGGGTATAAAGGGTAAGAGAACCAGTTAGGTTAACCCAATAGTGAATATAAATGGAATAAACTTCTGAATGAGTAGAATTGCATCTAGGAGGTCAGGTAGACCAGAATATAGGATGCTAAAATATAAAGGAAAGATATTGGCAGGGGCCAATAGGTTTACAGCAAGCCGATGAAAATTGTATGATATTGGCAGGGGCCAATAGGTTCATAGTTAGCCCATAAAAACTATATATAAAAGAAGATGTCAAATAGATAGGTTCACAGTTAGCCAATGAAAACTATGTATAATGGAAGATGCCAGATAGACAGGTTCATTGTAAGCCCTTGAGAACTATGATTAGATATTGGCAAGGCCAGTAGGTTTGTAGTTAGCCCCTTAAAACTATATCCGGATGAAATATTGATAGATGTCAATAGGTTCCTAGTCAACCCACGAAAACTAGGGTAAATCTAACATCCTGAAATTTTCAACCATTCGCATCCATACAAGTCGGAATTGAATTGCTCAAAATGCCATATTGTTATTTTATATTTGGCAAGACTCGGCATATACAGTAAATAAAACAATCACAGAATCACAGACACGGAGTAATATAACAATAATGCAGCGGAAACAAAGAATAATAGTTCATGAAGCTACCATATATATATAACAGAGTTAAATAAGATACAACGGAGGTCTCGAAGGTCAAAAACGAAGATCTGAATACATCACTGGAATCAACTGAATAACTGAAAGCGGAATCGATAGATAGCTGGATCACCAAGAGAAGCTCCAACTCCAAAGGTGAGTCTCAAATGCTGTATCACTCAATCTGACCTGAGCGTAAAGCAAAACATAAAACACTCGAGTCAGGATTAACATTCTTATATCAATAAATCCAACTCAAGTGAAATATCAATTGAAATACAAGTAACTCAAAGAATGTTTGGGATAACCATCCTCTAAGGATCCGTTAAACTATCTACTATGTAGTAATATACGCTATTATAATAATGTCTAAAGTAAAGTAAACTTACTTAAAAATAGCGTTAAGGCTTTACATTTTCCACCTTAACACATATATAGTGCCAATAGTCTATACAGTACCGTAGTACCTCTAGATCGGGAGGCTACCAGATGATACTCCATAGGTACGACACAAATCAAACTCATAGTAAGGCTCGCTATGGTAGGTGACACAGCACAACGAGGCAATGCCAGGGTAATATACCAATTACGCATCCAGACCGGTGGTAACGCAGAGCCACAGCAATCGCCCACCTCGTGCCACACTCCCGAATCAAGGGTACGCACCAAATCAATCACAAAGTAATAAAATGTCATACGATGGAATGTGTTTGATAAGAGGAGCTACCTCATTAGCCCAGAATCGCTCCTGTTTTAGCCACCTTATGCCAACTCACGGGAGTTGGGTCCACGTAAATATACCTCAGGATCGTCGCCACCATCCTACTTCATTCTGGAATCTCCACCGCGTACACAGTTGTTAAAGTGGTTTTCGGTATCGACAGAGAGTATGCCCATATCCGATCCCGGTCTCTTTAACAACCAAACGTTATTATAACACCGTGGTCATTTCAAGTAGTTTATACTTCAAAACCAAATTATCAATTTCATTTCAAACCCAAATCAATACAATATCATTTCCATTTCAAATATATATATTTCCAAAATCATATCACTTTCCAAAGTTATAACGCTTTCGAAACCAAAACAATTTGAGACAATAATACTTTGGAAATCATAATACTTTGAAATTCATAACTTTGGAAATCATAACACTTTCCTTCAAACAGTTTAGAAATTAAAATTAGTATATATAATAAAATAGTTTACAAAATAAAATAGTTTATATAAAATAGCTATAAGTTAAAATAATTTATATTAAAAATAATTAGTATAGTTAAGACAGTTCATATTAAAATAGTTTATATTAAAAATAGTTATATTAAAAATAGTTATATTAAAAATAGTTATATTAAAATAGTTATATTAAAAATAATATAAAATAGTTATATTAAAAATAATATAAAATAGTTACCACAAATTCATAATCAATTCAAACTAACTCGAATTCCAAAATTCACATTTTATTCAATCTCAATCATTGATTTCAATTCAATTTAACATTTCAATTTATATCGATTTCAAATACCGATTTGAACCACAAATAAATCATTTCAATTTTCAATATATTTCAAAGCTTAAATATTCAACATTTCAAACTAAACTCGATAAATTCATATATATATATCAAATTCACTTTACTATTATTTAGTTTTGAAATATTTACTTAATCATTCAAATTTCTTTTAAATAAAGCTTCAATTTATAAATTTAAATAAACAAAATATCTCATTCAAATTTATATAAGCTTGAAACATTCATGTTTGTACCAAAAATGGGCACAACACTCTTCGGGAGTTATTTGAAGAGATAAAATGAAGAACATAAATGTAAAATAGAGATTATCTAACAAAAACTCCAATAAACAAATTGTAAATACGCAGACAAGCAATTTAGAGTGGTTCGGCGTATCGCCTACGTCCACTATGAAGTTTTGATGATTTTATTGATTCTCTTTCAATGACTACAAGTAATTACAGCGAACAACAGTGAATTATAGCTTGGAATTCGGATTCAATAGTAAGAATAAGATGCAAATCTCGATCCGGTAGAGTCTGGGCGCTTCAGAATCCAGATCCTTATTCTGTATGCTCTGGGGCTCTATTTATAGGTGTAGGAGGCTGATATTTCGCCTAAATTGAGGGGAGACCAGTTCTGGCACGTGAGGGGGCCCACATGCCCGCTCTTTGGAAATCCGGGCCCACTTTGGGATCGATTCGACCCTTGCTTCGAATCGATCAAGTTTTGCTCCGATTGAGATGAAATTTGGCATGAGCATTCCTTAGGTTGCCAGTAAGCTACTGTGAAAATTTTATGGCATTTGGACTTATGGATCATGAGATATCGTCGATTCGAAATAGAGCTTCTCGGTGGCTGCGTGGTTCGAATCGATCGATTCGAATCGACTCCTTCGAATCGATCGCCTATGTGCGCTCTCGTGGCGACGTGGCGCGTATACTTCGCGCCGATCCGTTCTTTCTCCGAGATGACTGGGTCGACTCCGTGAATTTCGCCTTGCTCGTATCGATGAATAATACGTCATCCAGGCTCGTTGCCTCGATGGATACGAACTAAGGTAACTTGATGGATACGAACCAGATGGAGGCAAGGTCATTTCCCTTCCGATCGATTCGAATGCTATGGATTCGAACAGGGGGAACACTGATGGATTCGAACTAAAGTACTCTGGTGGATTCGACCATATTTTCTGCCGATGGATACGGAGAGGTCAACATTGATGGATACGAAATCAGGCCATCTGATGGATACGAAAACATGGCATTTCCCTTCAACTTGTATCCATCATAACTTGAGCATATGAACTCGGATTGACTCGAAACTTGAAACGTTGACTCTCATGGTTTAGCTTGTCATGCCCTAGCAATTTTGGCCCGATCCAGACTCGGACAAAATTCGTCAATATTCATAGTGAGCCTGTGTATGACCGATCGCTAGGACGGACTGTCATTGGATTACTAGTTAATTCCTTGGTGTCACGGCCTTGCCAAAAGGCAGGATAACATTTGCCCCCCAAAGTACGTCTTGTGAAAACATGATGTGCTTTGAAGTGCTGCAGTCTTCATTCTGAAAAAGTTCTATCTGATTCGTTGAGTAGTTGCCATCTTTTCGTCAAAAGATGTAACCTTTGATTGATTTCCAGTAATATAAATGTTGATTTGTTGACTGCCAATGATTGTGTGGTGCATCGTTATAACTGAGTGTCGAGTGCTAGCAATTTGTTGTTCACTGTTGCAATTGCCATCAGGTAAGCATTCAATTTTCTGAATGGTTATTGTCTTTACGGTGGAAGCTGTGACCTTCGACCGTTCTTCTGGATAATGTAAACTGTTGGCTGTTGTACCATGTGTTTTTTGCAACTGATTGTTGTATGCCAGTGGTTACCCGTTCGTTGTTGTAATCGTTATTGGATGTGTTTCTGATTTCTGAAAATCTAGAATATTGAATATTAGTCCGACATCCATGCATATATGTTAATCTGACTCTCGCTGACATTCACGAGTCGTTGTCAGTTTATCTTATATTGCATTCTGTATCGATCCTCTCCTGAACCGATGTGAAATTCGTTGTAACAACGTTTGATGGTTGTTTTTCGATTTCTCCTTCGTAACGATCCTCTCCTGAATCGATGTGAAGGGTTGGAATGTATGCTTCGTATCGGTGGATACGTAATATTGGGTCTCAGATCGATGGATACAAAAGTAATGCTTTGTATCGACGGAGTTAAATGATCCAGACATAATCATGCAGTGACGCTTCATGGAGGATATTAAAACTTCTTATTCATCTATTAAATAAGAATCCCCGATTGTGGATAATCTTCGATAGAAGTCATCCATGACTCCTCTCCTAGATCCTGATCTAAGATCTAGTTGATCTTCATATGTCAATGCTTGGAATAATAAGCATTTAAACTGGGACATAGTCTTTTTGCCGTGCATCCCCAGAACTGGCTAGCTTGGCCAGTGACTTAAATTTTTTATTTTGTTTTCCAAGGATGTGTGTAATGGTGTAATAGTTGAAGTTGACCAGTAGTTTTTGGACCCAGCTAGGATAAGGAGAAAGACGTTGCCCCCTAGTTGAATAATCTTCCCTGACTCGGTATACTACTAACCAATAATCACAGAATATATGCAAAGTTTCCACTGCTAATTTTCTTGCAAGTTTGAGCGTCAAGGCTTCATGCTTAGCTTCGTTATTTGTTGCAGGGAAGTTGAGTTTGAGGGCGTGGCAGATTGATCGTTCCTCAGCAGTCATTAACGCAACTTCGACGTTAAAAAGCCGATTATTGGAAGTTCCATTTGTATACATTCTCCATCGGTTGGATGGTTCACCACTGTCCTTCGGATAGTCGTCTGATGTGGCGGATTCAGGTATGAAGTATGCTAATGTTTGACCATGGAGAGCTCTCCGAGGGAAATATGTGAAATCAAATTGGCCTAGCTTGATACTCCAGTTAAGTAACTTTTAAGACATCTAAGGTCGCTATTGGACCTATCGTAACGGCTGGTCGATATAGACGTTAACGGGGTGAGCTTGTCAATAGCTAGCCTTCATCATATACTACCCTTAGGATTCGTTTCTCTTCACATAGCATTGCGATGCTTATGACGCGTGTTGACAGGGGCCAATTGATGTATAAATGTTCGCGATCCAAAAGTTTGGGTAAAATGAAAGGTTTCTTTAAGCGATCTATCAAGGCTGCTTTGTTGTCCTCGGTACATTGGTGTCTCTAACTTTGTCAAGTCACCGATATGGTCGTTTGATAGTCGTGATCTTACAAGAATATTAACCACATCTACTTTCATCGATCGGTCGATATGGTTTTTGAATGATCTGTTAATCGTCTTTAGGTAAGTGGCATAAGCGTTCTCAAGTTTGAATCCAGGGATTTCAGCATAGCGCTATAGGCCCAGGTTAATAACGAGACAGTTGTATTCCTGGTCTAGGACATGCTTCAGTATCTAATTGTATCTGGGGTTTGCATCCATGGATGTGAGTAATTCATGTATGATGGTCAGGTCCATCAGTTGGTCGATCATTGGAAGTGGAAAGCCGTGCTTTGTCATACCCCATGCAAATCTGAGTAGTTGATTTATGTCCTCCACTCTTTGTTCGTTTTTTTATAAGTAAAGGATTGGATACTCACTTTGGTTGGAGGGCATCATGGATAAACCCACTGGTTTTGAGCAGATTCGCCTCCTCTTTAAGTGCAACAGATCTCTCCGGATCCATGTCGCATCATTTTTGTTCACCGAGACATGCCTTGGGTCGACATTTAATGTAGGGTTCTTCATGGCTGGCGAGAGTCCATATATATATATATATATATACATATATATATATATGTGAGATCGAGTCCAAGAGAACACATCAACGATTCACCTGAAGTAAAACAGTTGACCCTTTCTTGATCATTGTGTAGAGTTGTGATCTGATCTACAATACTCGGGATGGGTTGTAGGCGCCTCATGTGTTTATTTGCAATGGTAAATGATCAGGCTTATAAGGACGTTGAATCAAAGGATTAGTAGAATTTAGCCTTGTACGGTATGCTGCTACATAGCTGGCTCCAGCTTTGAGATTGAATTTACTCGTGTTTCTGAATGGTGCGCTTTTCATTCAATGTACCTACGATCCATTGCTCATCGGAAAAGTCAGAATGATGATCAGTCGCCCATAAGTCCTGGTATTGATCCGATGATTCTATCTATAGGCATCCTTTCAGTCGCAACCTAGAGTTGTTATGAATATCAGGCATGGGTCATAGGTTCAAGTTGTCATAGTCAACTCTCGGATAATTAATCTTTTGCCCCCAGTCTCAGGTTGGCGGATGCATTACGCGGACGGTCTAGTCTCGTCTTAGCTGTGTCTATACTGTAGTCCAAGCTTTAAGAACCAGAGTTGACTGATGAATGGTTGAATCATATTATCCTATCTTCTTGTTCGTGCCCCCAAGTCTGGGGAATATCTCGATAAGTGGTAAGGTAGATAATGTCCGCTTCAATTTTGTATTCTATCCCATTGAACCATGGGATCGAGTTAACCGATGGAAGGCTGAGTCGTGCCTATCATGTATTATGTTCTAGTTCTTTCCTCTTAGCGGAATACATTGTTATTTTGCCAACATTCGGACATAAGCTAGATTCTGGACGGTCAATGACATTCACTTCGCTGCTTAGGTCACCGTACTTTGGGCAAAAACCGAAGAGTAAATCGTCCAATTAGATCCAATGCAGGATTGATGCTTCCCTTGTCGAATTCAGGGTAAGAATCAGTGTGCAGATGTTTAGTTTGCACTTGTTTTGAATTGCTCTTTTAGTCGGATCATGGTAACAGTCAATGAATGAATGGTCACATTGCATTCATTTGGAGTTGGGTGATCAATCATGTCCATTTCGATTTACGTTCTCCCGTCAGATCTAGGGATAAAGTCAGCTCAAATGCAGTCATGTCATGCTCATTTGGTCTCATGCTCTTCCT
The DNA here is from genome assembly GCA_030737815.1 of Allium fistulosum. Classification (NCBI taxonomy): domain Eukaryota; kingdom Viridiplantae; phylum Streptophyta; class Magnoliopsida; order Asparagales; family Amaryllidaceae; genus Allium; species Allium fistulosum. The sequence continues at coordinate 816,598,340 of CM060904.1, forward strand.
GACGGATCGAAGGAAGGCGACGGAGGATGAATGGTCAAGTCACACTCATTCGTGGTTTATTCTTCTATCCACGCTCTGTTGGTCAAAGGTATTCGATGGACGTTTGGGTCACATCGATTTGTAGTCGAGGAGGACCGATATTGACCTTCGATTCAATGGTACGATATGAAAGGTGTAGATCGATATTGCCCGTCGATCCGGCGGTACGATATAAGTGATTGCCCAGAACTTCGGGCATCATTCTGATTGGTTAGCATTAAGGTCTCCTTGTAGTCATTTCCTTAAGTTGTAAAGGATGCTAAGCTGGATATGTAGCGAGTCACCTTTCTCTTCTTTTGGTGATTTGCACTTCTGCCCCCAGTCTTGGGTTAGCAGAGTTAGTTCGTGGATGGTCTAACTGCACCTGTAGTGAGTTTACACTCCTCACGTCGAGTTCAGGTCAGAGTTGGTGAATGAATGGTCGTGCCTCGTTCGTTTGCAGTAGAACGGGTAGTCACATCCATTTAGAATTGGACATTCAGCTAGGTTCGTTTTGCGAATCTGCGTCTCCCTGTCGAATCAAGGAAGAAATTTTGTCTTGTGGGGTTGGAGTGCATCCCTATAAAATTATGTTATGGGTCCCGTGAAGGGGACAGGAGGTTATGCATGGACGGTTGTGTCATGCCCGCTTAGTGCTGGATGGTCGGATCGCATCCAATTTTGTGTGTCAAGTGTGCCCCCATGTTAGGGGAAGATTAGAAAGCAGGCGGTCGAGCCACATCCTCTTTTTATACTATAGAACTTGGTGAGGAACCATAGCCAATAGATGGACAGTCGAATCACATCCCTTTTGGTATTCATACTCCAAACCATGTTTTGAGGACTGGAGTTGGTTGATGGGTTGTTAGTCACACTCATTTGGTGTTTATACTCTAGTTCGCATTCTGGGAATCTAGAGTTAGTTGATGTTTATACTCCAGTTCGCACTTTGGGAGTCTGGAGTTTATTGACTAGACGGTCTGTTACGTCTATTATGAGTTTCCTTTTCTATGTTTGCACTCCGGGAACAAGTGATGTAACTTGGCTGAGATATGGTCGAAGTCGTTAGGTGGACGGATCCACCCTCCTCGAAGCCGCATTTGTTTGTTGCTTATACTCTGGCTCGCGCTCTGGGAGTTTGGAGTTAGTTGTTTATACTCCGCTTCGCACTCTGGGAATACGGAGTTGATGAATGCTGATACTCCGTCTCGCACTCTTCGGAGTACGGAGTTAAGGAATGTTTATACTCCGTCTTGCGCTCTTCGGAGTATGGAGTTAAGGAATGTTTATACTCCGTCTCGCACTCTTCGGAGTACGGAGTTGGTTAATGTTTATACTCCAGCTCGCGCTCTCGGAGTCTGGAGTTTGAATGTTTATACTCCGCTTCGCACTCTGGGAATGCGGAGTTAATGAATGTTTATACTCCGCCTCGCACTCTGGGAGTACGGAGTTGGTTAATGTTTATACTCCAGCTCGCGCTCTCGGAGTCTGGAGTTTGAATGTTTATACTCCGCTTCGCACTCTGGGAATACGGAGTTAATGAATGTTTATACTCCGCCTCGCACTCTGGGAGTACGGAGTTGGTTAATGTTTATACTCCAGCTCGCGCTCTCGGAGTCTGGAGTTTGAATGTTTATACTCCGCTTCGCACTCTGGGAATACGGAGTTAATGAATGTTTATACTCCGCCTCGCACTCTGGGAGTACGGAGTTGGTTAATGTTTATACTCCAGCTCGCGCTCTCGGAGTCTGGAGTTTGAATGTTTATACTCCGCTTCGCACTCTGGGAATACGGAGTTAACGAATGTTTATACTCCGCCTCGCACTCTGGGAGTACGGAGTTGGTTAATGTTTATACTCCATCTCGCGCTCTCGGTGTCTGGAGTTTGAATGTTTATACTCCGCTTCGCACTCTGGGAATACGGAGTTAACGAATGTTTATACTCCGCCTCGCACTCTGGGAGTACGGAGTTGATTAATGTTTATACTCCAGCTCGTGCTCTCGGAGTCTGGAGTTTGAATGTTTATACTCCGCTTCGCACTCTGGGAATACGGAGTTATTTGAGGGATTGTCGTGTATCTCCCCATTTTTGGCCTTGATGTGATGTCTTACCCCCGAGCTCGGGGTTTCACTTAGCGATTGATCAGTGGGTTCCCGGGCACTTTCCATTTATCTGCCCTCGATGGAGGATGAGATTTAGTTTATGGACGGTTGGATCGCGTCCATGTTCATTTGGATTCCACTTTTGCCAAGCCTAAGGAGTAAGATTAGTGTTCTGGCAAGCTTTGTGCTCGAGCATAGGAAAGGATGGTCGAACTACATCCACTTTGAGTTGTATATTTTCCCTTAAGTCGGGTGCAAGTAATGGAGAGCAGACAATCGATTTACATCCAATTTATACTTTGCGTTCTTTCGATCGAGCTAAGGAAGAGAGTTGAAATAACAGCTCATGATGATTAGTGAGTAGACAGTCAGTCGTTGATGACTTTGAATTGAGGGTTGGACCCTGATGAAGTCGGTTTAAGGCATGATTGTTTTGCCTAATCACAGATGAAAATTGGGGAGTGAACGGCCAAATCATATCCACTTTAAACATGTGTTCTCAAATAACCACAAGTGTCTAATGTAGGATTGGATGCATGGATGGTGACGTTGCGTCCACCCTTTGTGTGATTCTGATTTTATCGGACATCAGAAGAAGCGTAAGTATTTTGGCGAGCTTCAAGTATGAGATGGAGAGTACATTGTCGGGATATATCACCCCAAGTCTTTCTTACATCTCCTAATTAAATTGCATAGGCGGATGGGTGGATGGTCGGTTGTATCCACTTTGTACTAGAGTTCTGACCTAGTCGGTCTCTTCCGCTTTGATGCCTTGCCCCCAGTCAGGGGCGTATAGTAGCCGATGAGTGGTTGAATCATGATCGTCATGATGATACCTCAATGATTTGATCATAGTCCGCGGAGGTTGTTTTGCACCCAATCTTAAGTACTCGGTTACCTGCATCATTTGCAAGTAGTTTAATTCAAGTAGGTCATATTTCGCAATGTAAATGAAATTGAATTGGAAATAATTCAAAAGAGATCAGATCAAGTCAAATCTCGATGATAAGTGAGGCAGCGTCGTATGCTCGCTATTGCACTTCATTCCAGCCCTTCTCGGTTGGAAGTCTAACGCAAATGGTTCAGCGGTGACCAGCTATGTTTTGAGTTGGAAGAATAGGCAATGTCGGGGAGTCGTCATATAAGCCATTGTACCATAGTTGTCAATTCGGGAGTTTAAAAGCCGATCAATTGGAGGGAGTTGCATTCCACCTTAAAAGCATGGATGGAATGTTCCTTCACTAAATTGGTGATTGAAATGACAATGCGGGTGCCCTGCGCTGCGACTAGGGTTCGGGGGGTTTCCCCCGAAATTTTTTTTATTTAGCCTCTTTTAAGGAAATCTGGGTCGTACCCGAAAAATATTTTTTTCTTGAAATTTCGTATCGATACGAATTGGACGCAAATGGATCAATACGAACAGCGTGTGAGTATCGATACGAATTGGAGCAGTTGCGATCGATACGAACGGAGCATAGGCGATCGATACGAACAGAGCGATGCGAAGCAGATCGAGTCGAAATGATCGATTCGAACAGGGCGATGCGAAGCAGATCGAGTCGAAATGATCGATTCGAACAGGGCGATGCGAAGCAGATCGAGTCGAAATGATCGATTCGAATTTTGACATATTTTCTGGGTACGAAATGATGGATACGAAATCGATCGTATTTTCTGGATTTGAGAGCATGGATACGAAAGTCACCATATTTTCTGGATTCGAGAACATGGATACGAAAATATGGATGAATGTAGTTCCTCTTAGATCTGGAGCAATCTGAATAGAATAGAAGGAACCACTTGACGACAGATCTGGATCTTCCCCCTTGGATGTTTGCAATCCGGTATCGGCAGTAGATCCAATGAGCAGAAGGAAAAAACTGGGTTTTTTCTCAGTGAAAGCACCAAAGTGTTTGTACCAAAAATGGGCACAACACTCTTCGGGAGTTATTTGAAGAGATAAAATGAAGAACATAAATGTAAAACAGAGATTATCTAACAAAAACTCCAATAAACAGAATTGTAAATACGCAGACAAGCAATTTAGAGTGGTTCGGCGTATCGCCTACGTCCACTATGAAGTTTTGATGATTTTATTGATTCTCTTTCAATGATTACAAGTAATTACAGTGAACAACAGCGAATTATAGCTTGGAATTCGGATTCAATAGTAAGAATAAGATGCAAATCTCGATCCGGCAGAGTCTGGGCGCTTCAGAATCCAGATCCTTATTATGTATGCTCTGGGGCTCTATTTATAGGTGTAGGAGGCTGATATTTCACCTAAATTGAGGGGAGACCAGTTCTGGCACGTGAAGGGGCCCACATGCCCGCTCTTTGGAAATCCGGGCCCACTTTGGGATCGATTCGACCCTTGCTTCGAATCGATCAAGTTTTGCTCCGATTGAGATGAAATTTGGCATGAGCATTCCTTAGGTTGCCAGTAAGCTACTGTGAAAATTTTATGGCATTTGGACTTATGGATCATGAGATATCATCGATTCGAAATAGAGCTTCTCGGTGGCTGCATGGTTCGAATCGATCGATTCGAATCGACTCCTTCGAATCGATCGCCTACGTGCGCTCTCGTGGCGACGTGGCGCGTATACTTCGCGTCGATCCGTTCTTTTCTCCGAGATGACTGGGTCGACTCCGTGAATTTCGCCTTGCTCGTATCGATGAATAATACGTCATCCAGGCTCGTTGCCTCGATGGATACGAACTAAGGTAACTTGATGGATACGAACCAGATGGAGGCAAGGTCATTTCCCTTCCGATCGATTCGAATTCTATGGATTCGAACAGGGGGAACACTGATGGATTCAAACTAAAGTACTCTGGTGGATTCGACCATATTTTCTGCCGATGGATACGGAGAGGTCAACATTGATGGATACGAAATCAGGCCATCTGATGGATACGAAAACATGGCATTTCCCTTCAACTTGTATCCATCATAACTTGAGCATATGAACTCGGATTGACTCGAAACTTGAAACGTTGACTCTCATGGTTTAGCTTGTCATGCCCTAGCAATTTTGGCCCGATCCGGACTCGGACAAAATTCGTCAATATTCATAGTGAGCCTGTGTATGACCGATCGTTAGGACGGACTGTCATTGGATTACTAATTAATTCCTTGGTGTCACGGCCTTGCCAAAAGGCGGGATAACAATTCATTTAAGTCACTTATCATCAAATTCAAGTTATAAAACATACCTTTAAAATTTCAAATCAAACTTATTTAAGTAAAATTCTTAAATAAATATAATTTCAAATCAATTTCAAATTTATCTTTCCAACCTGAATCATTATAAACTCTACATTTGAAAATATATATATTAAATAAATACTTACACATATTATATATCAACTTTATTAAATCAACTTTAATAAATCTTAAAAATCAATATTTTTTAAAACCATATATTTCTTTTCAAAACCATATAAATCATTTCAAAAATATTTATATATGGACCAACGGTGTCTGTATATAATTTTCTATCTTATGGTCAAGTGATACGGATATTTATCATTTCAATCCGCAATAAATATATATACGGGTATATATCTTTTCAACCCGCAATCCCAAATTCAATTCAAATGAAAATCGCTTGGGTTTATCATTTCAACCCATAACAATTTTCTCCTACTCTACGGATCGTTCGGGTATGTATCATTTCAACCTATAGTAAATTCTATACTAACAGGGAACTTGCAGATTGATAACAGATATGATAATAATATAACAATCAGCAACAGGCATATATCATCATTGATAAATAATAGATAATTGTGTCAGATGTTACAGGTGAACAGATACAGATAACAGCATATATATAGCAATGTAAATAACTAACAGCAGCATATTTCAATTGTCATTTCAAATGAAATCAAATTTAATAAATAAAAGAACGTTAATCGTGAGTGATTGCTCACCTTTCGAGGCTAGAGAAGTTTGACGATGAATTGAGTTTTGAATCCAAGCACGAATTCCAAAGCAGAGTTAGATTGGCATGAATTTGGCGGATAAACTGATAATAGGAATCGTTGGAAATAAATTAGATCAGCTTGATACATACATAAATATATTATTAATATTATTTTGTTAAATCTATATTTAAAACAAATAGTAAAATGATATATATATATAAACTAACTTTATATACATCTGTGAATATATATACAGAAAACAAATTTTAAATAAACAAATATTTTATTACTGACATCACTTTATCAAACTAGCATATATACTTTAAACGTATAACTGACACACGCAAAGATGAGGAAACACCTGATCATATATAAATTCTATATAAAACAACCAGATCTTACATTCTACAAAACATTCAAGTTGAATTTCTTATATCATATTTATACAAACTAGTACATAAATCTTATGTATCTACACATCACAACACTTATATATTATATATATATATATAAATCTATATAAACTGATATATATACAACAACAGATGATTTACAACTTATAAAATTTAAACATTTTAAACAACCTTATTTGTCTAACCCGTTGTGTCTACTTCAGATCCAACTTTATTTATAAAAAATCAAGTGACTTACTTTATTGAAATAGATATACAACTTATACTAATATTGTATACAACAGGAAACAGCAACAAATAAAATAAAATATAAACAACACATTTTGGAAGAAATGTATATATAAACTTGCAGACATATATATATGTACTAATAGTATACTTGTATGCGTACAAAACTAAAATCAAAGATTATACAAGTTTAATATATAGGTGTATATATATATACTATTTCTGCACAATATAATATAAATAAAATAATATATACCTTTATCAAAAAAAAGCTTATATAATATAACGCGAAACTTGATACATAATATTTATCAAACAATATATATATATATATCATATAAAATACCTGTTTACAAGATAAACATATTTATAATTTAACCCATTCGTATAAATTGACATATAAAAAAAATATAATTTACATAAATCTATATATATATAAAACAGGACATATGCTTAACTTCTATTTAATGACTAACAGATCGTGCAACCCTATCTAACTTACACGTATTGATATAGATCAAAATTTTATACTTTAAGGTACTGTTTATTAAATCATATATATGTAAACTTGTTTTATAAAATATTTATAACTAACATATATGACAGCAGCAAAAATATATATATATATATGCTAATATATAACACACTAGATTATATATATAAACATCTATAAAAAAATACTACTGCTTTTTACAATAAAATGAATAATGTACACGAATATATATTTATATATATATACTGTATGCTTTATATATACATAAAAGAAGTAAAGAGGCTGACCAGATCCACTCAAGTGGTCGCATACAACTCGGCAGATAGGCTTCCTGGCTACGGAAAGGAGGTAGCAGCTTAGAAAACTTGGAGAACTTTGGCCTCTGGCGATCAAGGTTGGTGAGGCTGAGGCTCGCGGTCAAGCTTTGGGTCGGTGGAGGGAAAACTCGGGTGTGGCAGGCTATGTAGTAAACGGCGGAGGAAGACAAAGCTACTGCGGTGGTTCGAGGCATGGTGGTTACGGCATTGAAGGAATTGACGCGGTGAAGTGTAGGAAAGGTGGATCGACTCGGTGAGTTGGAGGAGACGGTCATGGTGGAGGTGAGGTCATGGGGATGCTCGATAGTGAAAAAATGAAAAGAAAGAGTAGCAAGTTAGAGAAAAAAATTGAAATGGGAAAGATGGGTTAAAGCAAATGAATAAGCAGGTTATAAAAAAAATGAAATGTGAAAGCAATGACTATTGGTTTGATAGAATATGAAATAGCAAGGGGGGGATGAGATAGACCGTGGATGAAATATGAAACAACAAGTATATAGTTTGATAATATTTCCAAAAAGCATGAACAGAAGCTATAGTAGGGGAAAACGAACAGACAAAAATGAAAGTGTACAGCCAAAAGACAATAAATTCAACAGTGGGAATGATAAGCGTTAGATATTGAGTTCTGTATATAATAATAACGAATGACCAATGGTTTTTAAACGGTGGAAAAATGAATGGTCATAGAAAAATAACAAAAGGACAGATCGTTACGGTTGATCGTTTCGCGTGTTTCGTCGTCCCTTGGACTCCAAAACACAGAATTGAATATACCGCAAAGATCAGCACGATGAGACGATCAAAACGGTATATAGATATCAGTGGTATGATTATCCTATCAAAAGTCGATAATCAGTACTGAAAATGCTGCTAATCCGTCGAAAATGAAGAAAACGGAGCAATAGCAGTTCAAATTCGAAGAAACGAAATACGACGTCTCACTCAAAAGATGATTTATAAATTTTCTGTATAAAATATTCAGGTTTGGAAAATAGTTTATTACCATCAAATATTAACTGATTTAATTTGAAATAAAATTATACTAGAAAATAAACTTCCAAATTATCTGATGAAAATTTATCAGTTGTTATGCTAAAAGAGACGTATTCCAAATATCAAATTAATATTTCAAAATTTTATTATTTAAAATTTCACAAAAAAATTCAGTTAATTATATTGATAAAACAAATAAAATTATTAAAAATTTACGGGTCGTTACAGTAAGAAGAAAGGATATTGGGGTTACCAATAGGTTCCTAGTCAACCGATGAAAACTAGGATAAGAGTAATATTGGAATTACCAATAGGTTCATAGCGATCCCATGAAAACTATGTGATTGGACATGGAGTCCTTAAATGTTTAACCGGTTATTAGTCAACCCATGAAAACTAATAGGTTAATATTAATCGTAGAAACTATAACTGAGATAAAGAGTCTAAATTGAATGGGGATGGTAATCCAGAATTAATCCAATCGTTTTGCATACCATCATATTATACTGTTTTGAATTATTTTAACCATTGTGGATGCAGGAGCACTGTATATGGTTTTATAAAGGTTTTGAGATACTAGTGAGGGGAAATCTGTTCCGCTAAGTGCTGTGGTCTCATTAGATATCTAAATGATTTGAGATGGTAGATTACTATTCATACCAGGCTTTATGTCTGACTCGAAGTTTATGTTCCCCTTAAACTCTCGGGCACTCAATGGATTTTGAGTAGCTTGAGGGTTGAGTTTTTCAGGTACCTCTTAAGACGAATAAGCTTTCGGACACGTGCACGAGGCATGATAGCTATTTAGAGTTCCCTTTTCTTTTGATTTTGCTGTGCTGATTGTAATGACAAAGTTGTTATTGCCTGTATATACTCTGATCGTCCCATGGGGCATCTTCATATGTCGCTCTGGGGCGTATATTGTAATAAATATATTTTCTCTGAACGTGATTTGCGAATGTAATTTCCTGCGGTTTCGAGGTTGTTGAAGTGCTGATGGTTTCGACGCTGTTAGTAGCTTTCGAATGTATGCTTGCGACTTGATGTCGAACCTTCCCTGGATATTAACGGCTTTGATCGGTTCGAAAGGCTTGATTATGCTTTCGAAAGGGTTGTCCTGATCAAGTCTTCTTTCTGAGTAGTTTGAATGAAGGCGAAACCTTTGGTTTGGAAAGCTTTGATGCGCATATGAAGGGTTGTCATTCATTGTCTTCGAAAGGTGTTTCTTCAACTCATTCAAAAGGTCTTCATGCATGTGGAAGAACCTTCTTCGAAAGGGACCTGCTGAAGTGGAAGGGTGCTTGCGACCCTTTCGACCCCTTCGAAAGGTTGTAATACTTCTAGTCTTTCGCTGTAGCATCCCTTCGACTCCTTCAAAAGGTTTTACCGGAGCTATTTTCCCTTGTTCCTCTTTGTCTTCTACTCATTCTGGTTTCGAGAAAGTCGAAAGGGTTTTTGGTATTAACGTTTGCCCCCCTTGCGAAGGGATGCCCTTGACTTTCCAAGTCAACCATTTCGAAACCCTCAATGTTTCCCGCCTTTTCATATTCCAGTGTAAATCTTAGCCGTACATTTAAATCTGATCGAACGGTTTGCTGTCTTTGCTAACTTTTCTTATAAACCACGTTCTCCTCCTCTCTTTTTTCATTACATGCAATCGATATAAACTTCGAGCAAAAATAAAAGTTCTCAAACTCCCAAATAATTTTTATCTCCAACAAACAAGAATTCAGATCTAAAGTAAGTCTTTATTATCTCGTTTTTCAAATTTTTATTTTACAGTGAATCTCGATTTCCCAAACTTTCATGGTTTGAATTTTGAATTATTGTTTTGATTTACTTGCAACCGTTTAAGTTTTTATTTGCCTGAAAGCATTCATTAATTTAGTTTCATGGTTCGATTTAATTTGTTTTTCTTGTTAATCTTCATTTTAATCCTACCTAGTCCAGATTTTATTGTTATTGTCGTTTTTAGAGAATTCGAATTTTCATCTCAAAGATTTCAAAATTTTAAATAGTTGATTTGCGTTTAAATCCATTTGCTTATTAGTTTTTGAATTTCTAGGTTGAAATCGGGTTTGGGGAAGAAGGAAGTTTATGTTTACTTCGCCTAGAAGTTTTGAGCTGTACGAATCAAAATTTGGCGCTACAATTTTACCTTCTACCCCTTAGAAAGGGATTAAGGCAGCAACTTTCGCTTTTCTTTTTCAGCCCCTTTCGATGGGGTCGAAAGGTTACCTGGTGCCTTATTTATTTAACCTCGACGAAAGGTTGTTTAGTTAATATGAAGTCGACCTCTTCGAAAGCTGTTTTGTAATTTAGGGAATCCTAATACCTTTCAAAGAGGTTGTCTAAAGTGTCCTTCTAAGTATTACCTAGTGCATACTTTCGAAAGCACAAACTTTGTCTTATGGGTTTCGCAACCTTCAGTACATACTTACATTCAGTTTGTTAGTAAAGATACATATATTTTATAAATTGAATCGGAGAAAGCATTCTTTGTATAAGTTGCAAATCAAGTAAAACGTTCCGACTTAGTCGAAACCTATTGTATTGATTGAAATGTAGTTGCTGGTACGCTTTCAAAGCACCCCTTTTGACTCTGTCGAAACCTACTGTATCTAATCATGATTTGATCGTCACTATGTACCAATATCGTCAAAACGTACCAAGGACTTCTCATTTTTACTAATACGATTCAAACTTAAACCTTTCGTCTTGATTGGCTTATTGGGTTTCAGTAGCATTCATGTTCTTTTAGAAAAATTGAGTTCATGGGCTTCAACGGTGTCGAAAGGTTTCTTGCCTTGTTTGTTGGATGTTGACAGCATATTTTTTAATCAAATTTGTTGTGTTGGTTTAAACTACTTTCTGTTAACAAGAAAACTTGTCAAAACTCCAAAGTTGAGTTTAATAAAAAGGTTAGACCTTTTATCCTCTCTTGGATAAGTTGGGGAAGATAGGAAGTGGGTATTCCCTTTGATTCAACCTTTCGAATGGGTTTCTCTTGTGAAAACTTTTCTTTTTGACCTTTCGACTTAGTCGAAACACTTGAATTCCCCTATTTTTGTCTATCAAGTCGATTAAGATAATTTGGTTATCTTTTTGAAACCTCACTTTCGAAGCAGCTATGGAATGCTAAAGGAATAGCTCTAAGGATACAAGGATGAGGTTGGTCTAGGTGGCTTTCGACCTTGTCGAAAGCTTAGCTAATTAGCGACTTAGGTTTTGTTTTGGAATCTAAGGTAAACCATCTTGAGTCAAGGTTTCAACTCACTTGAAGGTGTGAGTTTAATGAATGGTGGTTTGCAGTTAAGGTCTTAGACTACTAGGAAAGGCTAGGGTTTCAACTCACTCGGAAGGAGCCTTTCAATGAAGTTGAGACCTGCAAAATGCAGCTAAATCCAGTAAAAGACCTTCAAATAACTATATAATCAGAAACATTGAAAACTTCCCTTTATTAAGCCAATGATGACTGTGCTGAACAATTATCCCCAATTTGATTTACAAATTAAGGTTTACAACTTTGCAAACTTAAGAAAATACAAGTTTAGAATGAGAGAATTCGGATCCCCTAAAACAGACCCCTTGGGTCTTATTTATAGATGCAGGTTGGCACCCTTCGACCCAGTGCTTTCGACTTGGTCAAGAAGTGGCTTCAGATACCTTTCGACTCCTTCGACACTTGCACACCCCTCTGCAATGCTTTCGAATGGGTTCGAATGCCTCCGCCTTCGTTGAAAGGGGTGGTCGTGCCTTTTCTTCTTTATATTGCTTTGTTGTCAAAAGGAATGAAGGTAGGAGCTTTCGACTCTGTTGATAGGCAGTTTCCGGGTGTTCCAAAGGTGTTAAAATGCTGATGGTTTCGACGCCGCTAGTAATTTCCAAATTTATGCTTGTGAACTGATGTAGAACCTTCCTTGGATGTTAAGGGCTTCGACTGGTTCGAAAGGCTTGCTTTTGCTTTCGAAAGGGTTGTTCCTGAAAATGTACGTGCAGTACTAAGGATCGTGTAATATGGTATATAAATGCGGAAACTGATAATAGCAGTAAAATAAAACTTAAAGTAAGCATACCAGGAATTTTTATACTGGTTCGAACTTCCCGTTCTACGTCCAGTCCCAGAATACCCTCTGGATTTAACTTTGACTAAACCCCTCACTTAACCCGGAGGAATAGGTATACAACACCTGAGCAGCTGAACAGGAATTTTTCCGCTTAACAACCGAAGAGGACTTCAACTTAATACAAATAACTTGTTGACGAATGTGTTCTGAATAACACGGATTGTCTTTTGATAGTACAATTCTCCTATAATCAAATCCTCAAGAATATATAGTGTGTGTGAAGATTTAGAAGGAGGATAATTGCGTAGAATCGAAGTATATGAATTAATTCAAGGATTCTAGCGATATTGAATGAGAATGAATGCTTTTATTTGTAGAAATAAATAGAGAATAGATTTCAGAATTATAAATAGGAATTGGTAATTGTAGAAGTGAATTAAACATGTTTATATAGTTGTAGAATAGTTACAATCTTTCATGAAGAGTTTCAATCAAAATTTGTGACCATATCTTTTGGATTGAAGGTGATTCCTCTTCACGAACGATCGCAACTCTTCAGAAAAATAGCCGTTTTTCCAGGTCGGTTGACTGAAAATTCTGGCCGGTCAGCTGAGTTTAAAATCGTGCACAAAACAGTGCATATCTGTGCACTAACACAGGTTCGGTCAGCCGAGTTTACTGGTCGGTCGACTGACCTGCTGTTATGTGCACAGATCAAATTTTTACAAGTATAAACCAATATACAACTATTTGTATGTGTGTGTGACTACTTGAGGAATGATTTTAACAATATTCTAAGACTCAATATAATAAAATATTCATACTAATTTCTGGATTGTAGTCTTGTCTCCTTTGTAGTGCACAATATACGTTTATTCTCTTTTTGTCACCTTCGTATAGTATTCTCTTTGTAGTTCGTCTTATGATCTCTGAAGCTTATGTCATGAATCAAAACCCATGAATCAACAGTTCCATCCAAGGCATGTTTATAAGTGGTTTGAGTGAAGGTGAAGCCTTTGGTTTTGAAAGGTTTGGTGTGCATATAAAGGGTTGCCATTCCTTTCCCTTTGAAAGGTGTTGCTTTAACTCAATCAAAAGGTCTTCATGCGTGCGAAAGCATCTGCTTCGAAAGGGGATCTCTTGAAGCAGAAGGGTGCTTTTGTCCCCTTCGACCCCTTCTAAAGGTTGTGATACTTCTAGTCTTTAGCTGTGCATCCCTTCAACTCTTTTGAAAGGTCTGTTGGAGATTTTTCCTATTTTTCTTCCACTCAATCAGGTTTCGACAAGATCGAAAGGATATTTGGTAGTAACACTTTCTTTTGATAACAAAACTTCTATTGAGCTTTCGACATTGTTGAAATGTATTTATTGGACGTGTATTTTCATCCTCCCTTTCGACTTTGTCGAAAGCTCGATAGATTTTATCCTTGGACTTTTAACATTGTTGAAGGTTTTTTGTTGGGTATTAACTTCTATTTTCCCTTTCGACTCTGTCGAATCGAAACCTCAATAAATCTTATTTTTCTAACTTTAACATTCTTTCAAGAATATGAAATTTCATGTTTTGCTGCTTGTTTAAATTGTAGTAATAGGTTTCCAATTTCTTTGAAAGAATGTTAATTTCATAACAAACTATAATTTCTAACTGAAATGATTTCACCTGTCAGAATCATGGGTTCACCTAAGAAGATTGAAGCCACCTCCAAGCATTCATTAATATCCATTCAAGATGAGGTGGATGTAATTCTCAATGACTTTGATTCTGCAGGGGTCGAAGCCGTTCCTCCTTCTGAAAATGACACAATTCACAGCCCCCTTGAAAGGTACTTTGCCTACACAGCAATCCATATCTGGCATGGAGGATTCCTTCCCTTCTCGGACTTCTTATCCAAGTTCTTGGCCTATCTGGGGATTGCTCCTATTCAACTTTAACCTAATTTTTATACATATCTCCTTTCTCTCGAACTTATGGCATTGGATCTCTAATTCCTTTGCTCAATCTAGAAGTCTTGAATTATCTAGTTCAGTTGGTTAAGCTAAGCAACTTAAACAACTAAATCTTCAGAGCAAATTCTCCCAAAAGTTGATTTCTGAGGGGGTGAATAAGTTCAGGGACTGGAAAACACAATCTTTCTATGTTAAATGTTTTCCCAACATTAACCGGGCTTTCTCTTCTCTACGTAAGTTAGTCTCAGATTTTATCTTCCTATTTATTTATTTTCCTTTGCTGACCTGTGCTTTTTGTCAGGTGTTTCTGCTAAAGAGCTAAATGAAGAAGATCAGAAGACAGTATAGTTGTTGATCGCCGCTTCAACTAAGATTGAAAACAGATTGACCCTGCTGAATCCCACAAATTTACAAATGCACTCTATCTTGCCTGCTGATCAGAGGATACTTGGCCAACCTCCTCTAGTCCAACATATATCCCGAAGAAAACGCTTCCTTTCCTTTAGGGGATCCAGAAAATTTCTCCCCGATGTCACCAATCTACCCTGATCACTTCGGTAAGTTTAAACGCGATACCTATAGTTTATTCCTGCATTACTTAATTTGTTTGAATTTTCTACAACTGCTCCTCAGGTTGAAAAACCCACAGGTGATCTGGCTCTCCCTTCTTCAACTTCTCGTGTGCCGTCTTTTCCTCAAGCCATTGCTAGATCAAAGATGGCTGCCAAAAGAAAATTGGGTAAAATGACTGTGGTGGAACTGTAACAACCTGCCAATCCGTACAGTTCAAGCTGACAATAAACCACATGTGTCCAACCCAAATTGAACGGAATGACGGATATTTATGGGAAAGAAAGAGGAAAGAATAAGAGAAGAGAAGAAGAAGAGAAAGAAACTAGAAACAATTACAGTATCTCACATCGGAACAAATAATCTATAATATACATCAATCTTTACACAAAACAAACTGTAATATATGTATATTCAAAACCTCAATCAGTGTAAACTAGCATATTTTATCCTGGACAGTTATAACAGCTTGTCCTTACAATTGATGATAAATACCATTAATGAATAAAGCAGAAAATAACCATCTACGTGAATACGTCTCTGGGCCAATAACCCGTCTCCTAAAGCTCCAAAGCATCCAAACTAATTTGTAATATGCTCGGTCTAACCCGAGCATTATAATAAAATAACACCTGAGTCAATCTAGAAAACCAGCGTGAGAAAATATACCCAACTGGATTTTTAAGTTATATTAAAACCTTTGAATTCAAAAGGTATCTCGTAAGACCACGCCGCACATAAACACGGACGGGTTTATGCCTTACGATAACTAAAACATTTTATATGAAATTCTCTGATATTATAATAGTGCGTAGATACAAATACATATTGATCTTAGCCGAAATTGTTACAATAATTAAATTCCAGCATAATAGGTATACAATTAAAACCATAAAGGCTTGTATTGGAGAATGGATTCCATACAATGACTGGGCTACAGGGGTACCGCCCGTCACGGTGCATCTCTAGAAAAATAACACCGAGGTCGAACCTATCGACCCCTGCCAACACAAAACCAGCCTACCTTTTACTGGATAGTACCGAATATGATCACCTCACCATTAATGGCCCCGAAGCATACAAATGAGAGATAATAGCGACTCTAAATAGGGATGATCATACCCTATTAGGGAGCAACCCACTTAGCCCTGCTGCATCTCCCCTATTTTAGTCATTTCCGGTTGATGAGGCTTGAGGCTACGTTTTACCTTTTATATAGCACTTCCCACTTGGAATGTTAATAATGTCCTCAAGGCAACAATGCAATACTAGCATTCATCCATACAAGTCCGTTCTGAGATTGAACGGAACACTTGAGAGCTCCGTCTCCAATTCCATTATCTTCAAGATGTCTTTACTTCGAAATGCATTTGTTGGATCGAAGTGGTTTTTGGATAACATACCCAATCCCGGTCTCTTCAAAAATACTATAAATTGGTGGGTATTGGCCTCAAATTTAATAAGTTAGTGAATTGGTGGGTATTGGCCTCAAATTCAATAAGTTAGTGAATTGGTGGGTATTGGCCTCAAATTAGTATTTTTTAAAAATACTATAAATTACCATTTAAGTTGAAATTGGTTTTTGAGACAAGAAATGATTTTTAAATCCGAAATTGGGTTTCAGAAATATTTTGTTTTAAGGTTATCTAATTAATTATATTAATATTGTTTTTAAGTTATTTAATTACATTAATATTGTTTTTTAGTTATTTAATTATATTAATAAGATAAATAATTATACTCATTTCAAACCATATTAATATTTTTAAATAATTAACCTTTTAAAATATTTAAAATAGTGATAAACAACCAAGCACACCATATATATCAATAATTTACTGAAAAATTGTTCCTTTATATATAAAATATAATAAAGGTAAAATCATTTCATTTACCTACTTTTAAAAACAATGCTGTGTCGGTTTGCCTTGTTTAAGCGTTTAGAAACCCCTATCGATATTGTGGCGTCCCACGTATCGACCAGAATTCATAAGCTGCTCAATAGATAAATTAACACAGTAAGTTTTTTTTTAATATCACTAACAAATACATGCTCATATATATATATATATAGACACACACAAACTCATTCTAGGGTGCTACTGACCCTATCTCTAATGGGTACCCCACCAACGCCAAGGTTCACGCTTAACCTTCTTCTCTGATACCAAATGTAACGAACCGGGGTTTCCGACCCTCGAAAATCAACACTAATACGTCCAATGTATTAAATGCCAAGAAATCGAATGTTGGAAAACCCGATTGTTAGGGAAAAAGAAAGAAGGAAGAATTAGATAAGAAGAAAATTAAACAAAACTTAAGCAATATCGATATTGATTTCTATCGCTCCTGGATTTATTTTCAAACATATAACGATGTTATAACCACAGTGTCCACAATCATATTCATTATTCAATAACCCATATAAAAGAAATATTATCAAAACAATTCAACGATAGCAAGGAATCCTGTTGGATCCTTCCAACCTGTTTCCCCTTACATCATAAACGTTATATAATCATAAAATATAAATCAACCGCTTCGAGGCGGGATTCATATACAAAGGGTCATCAGCTCTTACATGGGAACGTAATAGGGTCTCATCCGCACCAATAGTAGGAATAATCAATCCAACTAATATAAATATAGTAATTCATTCAAACAATCATCCAATAATTTTTATCAACTATATATCATACTAGTTATCCAAAAAGGTGAGTTTAACTCACCGAAATTTTCTGTGGTCGCCGAGGCATTCCGGTTTGGAACTAAAATCGAACGTCGTCCGATTTTAGCCCAAATTTCAACTGCCTCCAAATTCTTCCAAACCAGTTTCATATCGAAGTATTCGCCGATATGAGTACAACGCAACTCTCGCTCTTGATTTCAACCTTGTATAAAGAAGTTATATCATTAACAAGTTTTCCAATTTTTAAATAATTAAAAATCCTTAATTACAATTACTTAACAAAATTAACCCTTAAATAATATTACCATAATCATTCTTAAATAATTACTTTTTAAAGTCTTTATCAAAATGTTAATATTTAGAAAAAGTAATTATTTAATAATGATTATGGTAATATTATTTAAAGGTTAATTTTGTAGAATTTTTAATTATTTAAAAATTGAAAAACTTGTTAATGATATAGCTTCTTTATACAAGGTCGAAATCAAGCGCGATGAGTTGTGTTGTACTCATATCGGTGAATAATTCGATATGGAACTGGTTTGGACAAATTTGAAGATAGTTAAAATTTGGGCTAAAATCGAACGTCGATTGATTTTAGTTCCAAACCGAAACGCCTCGGCGGCAACAGAATATTTCGGGGAGTTAAACTCACCTTTTTGGATAACTAGTATGATATATAGTTGATAAAAATTATTGGATGATTGTTTGAATGAATTACTATATTTATATTAGTTCGATTGAATATTCCCACTATTGGAGTGGATGAGACCCTATTATGTTACTGTGTAAGAGTGGATGACACTTTGTATATGAATCCCGCCTAGAAGCGGTTGATTTATATTTTATGATTATATAATATTTGTGATGCAGGGGGAAACAGGTTGGAGGGATCCAATGGGATTCCTCGATATTGTTGAATTATTTCGATAATATTTCTTTTATATGGGTTATTGAATAATGAACATGATTGTGGACACTATGGTTATAACATCGTTATATGTTTGAAAATAAAATCCAATCGTGATAGAAAATCAATATCGATATTGGTTAAGTGTTGTTTAGTTTTCTTTTTATCTTCTTCCTTCTTTCTTTTTCCCAAACAATAGGGTTTTCCAACATTCGATTTCTCAGTATGTATTAGTGTCGATTTTCGAGGGTCAGAAACCTCAGGTCGTTACTGGAACCATCTCTAAAGAAAGCCAAAATCATCGAAGTTCCTGATTCTCCACCATTGGAAGAAGGAGAGTTTGTGGATATTGATAAATCCTTGGAGAGTCCTATTATCGAAGCCCTTATTGATCCATCTAAGAAGACTCCTTCAAAAATTGATCCACTCTCTTGCATTTTCGTCTCCGGCTCTCCAAGTGTGATCAAGCAGATGTAAAAAGGTTTGGGGACTTCGACTCCTTCTCAAGGGTTGAATCCTCCTGGACCGTCATCTCCAATGCCTTCAAGCGACTTTGAAAAGATGGTCCAATTGATCTTAAACTCTTAATCTTTTGCCTCAATTTTGCCACCTTCCTTTGTTCCTAACTTAATGGATCATTATAGCTCTCTAATTGGACAACAACTTCTGGTAGGCCTAATATAACTTAACCTTATTATTATTGCCTTTCTTCAAGTTTTTGATTTATGTTGTCCTTTGTCTTTTAGGTTTCCAAGAGCTGGTTCTCCTTGCAAGATGGAGCATCAAAATTTTCCGCAGAGACATCAAGGCTTCAAGAAGAAGTTTCAAACTTAAACAGCCAAGTCTCTTCCTTGTCTGTGGATAAGAATGAAGCCATAATGTTAATAGAAAGGTCAAAAGCTTCTCTGGCTCAATCAGAATCTACTGTTTCTAAAGAGAGGAAGGCTCATCAACTCCTTGCTGATGAGAATTTAGCATTGAAAATGACTTTGAAAAAGTCCAAGGAGGAAAAGACTTGAATGGCGACCAAACGGTCTTCGTTAAAGGAAAAGCTGAATAAAAATAAAGGTTCTTTAAAGTTGGCCATCGACACCATTTCTGATGCTGAGCGGCGTGTGTCTCAATTTCTCGACACTTCTCTTGAGGATATCATCATGAATTCTTTTGAAGATGCTATGATGCTCGCCTATGCTGACAACGTCGACAAGTGCCCTGGATTGAGCTTTCCCTCACTTGATCCTACTCTCTTCAATAGGCTCATGGACAAAATTAAAAAGATGGAGTAAGGGATTGAAGTCGCCGAAAGGGAGGAAATCGATGTCTCAAAAATTCTATCTTTTGATGTTCCTTCCTTCGAAATTGAATCTGACTCCGAAGAGGAAGGTGATAAAGATAAAGTTGCCGAGGAAGAGGGCAGCAATAATGATGATGATAATGGTGATGATGATGATGAAAACAATGATGACAACGTCGATGGAGGTTAAGGTTCAAGCAGCGATAAGGGTGGTCAATTTGATGCTCCTGAGAGATGGAGATGACAACATGAAAACTTATGAAAAAATCAATCCTGATCCATCCTCTCATGAAGCAAGCCCACATGAACCCCCTACGCCTTCAAACCCTCAAGAGGAGCCTGCTTATATTAATATTGAAGAATCAAGAGAGAAAGAGCAGGTTTCTCAAGCGTCAATTCTCATCTCTTAGGTATGGGATTCTTTGTTTAAACAGCTCTCGCTACCGAGATAGTAATATTTAAATCCTTTATTTTAGATAAGGAGGAAACCCGTTCACCCCTATAAAACCAAGCTTGAAAGAAAACAAGCGGAAATAAATAGTTTGTATAGTGAGTTAAATAAACAGCTGAAAGAACACAACATTCTTTCAGATAAATATCATAGGCTCAATAGGAGTGCAGTAGTGTTACCATCTTTCAAACATCAAGAAGCTGCCTTGCGATTGAGAAGGGTCCACCTTCGATATGATGGTCTTTGAAAAGAGAATCGGGAGTTGATCTCACTCTTCTGGATGTTGATTGAAGAGAGAAATATTTTGGTAGATTTCTTATACAAAGCCTATTGTAGACACCCAACCATTGACTTCTCATACTTAGGTGATTTTAGTGGGGTCTACTTTGGCGTTTACACAAAAGATACTTGGACGATTTGGATTTGACCCGCATCCTGGAGCATGTTGGAATTTTTCACGAGTCAGATCAATTCCCCAAGATTTGCCTTCTGATAAACTCAAATATTACAAGGACGGATTTATTTCAGAATTACTTACAAAGTCGATTTTGTATGAACCAGATGAATAGTCATAAATATGTAATAATATTGGTTTGTGAATTTTTGTTTTAGTTTTTCTTGTGTACTTGGCTACATTTTATTATGTCATCATAGAGTGAATGTCCCTCGGGTAATTTTGTCTCTAGAGATTATCTAAGATGGTATGTTAGATTAAGAAGAGATTATCTCGAAAAGGCATCAATTTTGAAATCTTCAAAACTAGCCAGATATTGTTTTCTTAGAAATTTACAAAAACTTTATATGGAACATCCGCATCTCCGCTTCGATTTTCTTAGCGAAGAAAAAGAAAAGCTACTTAAGGAAATTCGGACATATCATACCAAACTAATATGTGGTTGTGATAGTCCTCCTGCCGGGAAATGAGACTATAGCAAACATCCTCCCGTCATTACTTCGGAAGGACTTAACATTCCTTTTGTCTCAACAGTTGTTCTTTCTGCTAAATCACAGAGTTAAGTTAGAAATGCAATTTCCCATCTTTAGATGTAAAACAAGTGTCTAATTGTACTTTTCTGTTTCATTGTTACTTGAGTTGTAATCTTTTATTGTTGCAATAAAGAGATTGATTTTTCTAGTTTTGACTTTATTTTCTTTTTCTTTTTTTGTTTAGATAGGAGTTACAGTTATCTGCAACGCCTCTCTTGTTAGATTCGACGCCTCTCTTGTTAGATTCGACACCTTGCTTTATCAATGTTAAAGATAGGTTGTTAGCGGATCTTGAGAAGAAAAACTTCTTGACGATACATTATCTGCTCGTTTCCAAGATAACATGGAAGGATTAAAATGGAATAGAAGATTTTTGTTTCAGAAAAAAATAATTAGAAATCTCAATGGTCAAATTTCCAATTTAGAAGCAGATATTAAGAGCAAAAACGAAGCGATTTTCACGTTGAAGCGCCAAGTCAAGCCAAATCCTTCAATTGACTTTGATTATAAAATGTCGGAACTCTTCCAACAAATAAGCAATTTGGAGATGAAATTAAAGGATAGTCAAGCTGAATGCGAACCGTTAGAATTCATTATAGGGAATAATATCTCAAGCATTGATATACCAATTTCTCCTGCTATTTCATATGTTGCAAAATCTACAAGGTCTACTTCCCTTGCTGCCCAGAAGTTCCCCACTACTACTAATCCTCCTCCAGGCTTAGACGAGAAGGTGGTGGGAGAGTGGTGCAGGAAAGTCAAATTCAAAATGACGAAGTATTTTGATAAACAGCAAAAAGTAAGATACTCGCAATGCATAAACGAATATGTAGCTAGAATTCAAAAGCTTGAATGCGAGAGGTATCTCCTTTAGAAGCGTATTGCTGACTTGGAAAGGGAAAATAAAACCGTTAAAGGTGCGAACAAAGCCTTTTAATCGTGCTTTGGAGACCAACATCGAGGCTATTGATGACGAAGACAAGATGAGAAAGAAAGAGAAGAAACTTAAAGAAGTTATTCGCATTGCTATTCATTACACTGTATATCCTTTAATTGTTGTGAATCTAAATAAAGCTGCTCAAGATTTATGAACGACTTATATTTATGGAATGTATATATTTTCTCTGTACACTTGTAAATAATGTCATAAATTACATAAGTCATAATTTTTTTTGTAAATATCACTTGATTTGTGATCCTTTCTTGTAATGTTGTTGTTGATCATCTCTTTGATAACTTGTTCCATAATTTCTGTATTTGCTAGATCTTTCAATCCTTTTTACCGTTCTGCTTTCCCTAAAAAGCACAACGCAAACAATATTTCTTATCGTTAGCTTGAAATCTATATAAAAGTTTATCTATATCATTTGCGAAGATTAATAAATCATTATGTCAACATATGACAATAAGTGAAAAGTAATCGCTTTCGATGAAATACTTTGAAACCCATCTTTGGTAACGATAAGAGATAACTAAGAATTCAAATTTAAACATATTGCTGAAATATCTGAAGTTTGATGGTAGAAAACCCCCTTTTCAACTAAGGATATAAATGTTTTTAGAAAGTCGTCCTCTGGAGATAGCTAACAGAAAGTTAGTAACGACCATGTAATAGAAATCCAGAGACCATTGTCTATACACTTGTGGTATAAATTCAATGACTCAGATTCGTGCATTTATAAATGAAATTCAAAAGTTAGGAAGTTTGAAACCCAGATTAGGGTATTAGCGGATAATAATCAGAAATCCATGATAATCTTCTTAATAGAAGTCTTGGGCCTAGATTCGGGCATTAATGAATGAAGTTAAGTAATAGTCTCAAAACCCAGATTCGGGTATTAGTGGTGGATAATCAGGAATCCATAATAATTATCTTCGTAATAGAAATCTCAATCCCATATTAGGGCATTAATAAGTGAAGTCGGGTAATAGTTTCGAAACCCAAATTAGGGTATTAACAGATGGAGTTTAGAAATGAGAAACTCGAAACCCAGATTTGTGTAATAATAAGCGGAATTCTGTTCCACCCCTTTAGGTTTTGACTTCTTTGACATATTTAAACCCCTTAGGTATTGTATGCAGTTGCAGTTTGATTGGCTACTTCTTGAGCTTGGACATCTTAGTCCACCATTTGATATGCCGCTTCTCGGGCTTGGACGTCTTAGTCCGATGTTTGATGTGCCGCTTCTTGGGCTGGGACATCTTAGTCCATTGTTAATATGCCGCTTCTTGGGCTTGGACATCTTAGTCCATGGTTTGATATGCCTCTTCTTGGGCTTGGACATCTTAGTCTATGGTTTGATATGCTGCTTCTTGGGCTTGGATGTCTTAGCCCATGGTTTGATATGCCTCTTCTTGGGCTTGGACGTCTTAGTCCATTGTTGTCTGGTGCTCTTGGTTGGCTTATTCTCAAGCTGGAACCAAGGACTTACCCAACCTCCCTCCAGAAGGAGCCTTGACTTGGCCATAGCGTGGCGCGACCAAGGGCTTGTCGATGCTTTAACCTTGCCATAGTGTGGTGCGGATAAAGGCTCACACTCCTCCCTCCAGGAGGTGCCCTGCCTGGCCATAGCGTGGTGCAGACAGGGGCTTGTTGATGCTTTAACCTGGCCATAGCATGGCGCAGATAAAGGCTTACACTCATCCCTCCAGGAGGTGCCCTTCCCTGGCCATAGTGTGGCGCGGACAGAGGCTTGTTGATGCTTTAACCTGGCCATAGCGTGGTGCAGATAAAGGCTTAAACTCCTCCCTCCAGGAGGTGCTCTGCCCTAGCCATCTCGACACGGATAGAGGTTTTGACCATTAAGGGTAATGTCCAAATGAAAGGAGCATTTCACCCCCAACCATGTAGATATTTTCTTAGTAAAGTTGTTCTTTATTGACTTCATTCATGATCTCTTTACAAACTCATTGATTTTGGCATGACGGAAAAAGTTGATTATCATCCCTTTCAGGGCTCTACAATGGTTAATTTCATGATCATTCATCATATGGTAATAGCAGTAGGATCCTCCCATATTCCTTTCATATTTTGGTTTCTTCTTTTGTAATGGCCAATAGTTGAGCTCATCTTTGGTTAGCAAGTAAAAATTCTCAATAGATGCTGTTAAGTTGCATTCTTTTGGAAGTCTTGACTTGTAACTTGTTTCTTGAAGATTATTTTAAAATCTTTTATTACTTGGCTCTAGAGTTACACCTTTATCAACTGGCTTTCTCTTTAAAACCCTTTGTAATTCTGGTGTAGGTAGTGTTCCACTTGTTACATGATCCCGTTTGTGTGCAAAGGCGTTGTAATCAGCCATTATTCCTTCTTCAAAGATTGTGCCTTAGATATAATGTCGAATTGTTTTCCTCGTTTGATCAAACAAGTTGTCACTCCCATTTTCCTTTTCTCCTAAGGCAAAGATTGGGGTAGGACCAATATGAAAAGGGTTTTAAACTCCATTTAAGTGGATCATAGGCTTCGACTTTCATTTTCCTTATGATCCTTAAAGCCTTCATCCTTAACAGTTGTTCTTCTTGTAGATTCCTATCATTTGTTATCTCATGGGAGAATCCAGTTAGATATGGCTCTGTGGAACCTTGCTCGGATCTTTGATTTTGCCAATCATAGTGAAGTGTAATGATTCGTATTTTTCGATAATTAAAAATATTAAATTAAATAAGATTTTGGTATTTAATATTGTCTGAAATTTAAATTTATGATTTATTTATGGGAAAATATTTAAAATATGATTTAATAATGTTGTGTTAAAAAGAGAAATTACATGTAATTCATTGAAATTAGTTAATATAAAATATGAAATCAGTGACGTGGCATGTAGTTATAATCTCGGTTGTAAACAATAATTTATAATTATGATTAAAATACTTAAAAGTAACAATTTGTTTATTTATCATCTCATTTTAATATGTTAAATTAATTTGGAAATCAATGTGAATTAATATAATTAAATATTGCGTTAATATGAGCTAAGATGATAACTTCAGAATAAGAATGTATTAAAAAGTGAACTAGTATCAAATGAATTCATCCTGATATTGGATGATTGAATAATAAGAAGTAAATCAAAATAAATGAATTTATTGGAATTTGGTGGGGCTTACAGTATCTGTATAGACTACGAGAATTATAAAAATATGTTAAGGGAGATATGGGTAACGCCTTAACGCTATTTTAATACTTTACCTTACTGTAGACATATTATAATATCGTACTGTACTATGTATGTAGATAGTTTAACGGATCCTTAAGAGATGGAATCCCGAACATCTCTTAAGTTATTGCATGCACGTTAGACACTGGATAGGAGATGTCAAATCCCATAGACATCTCTGAAGCCGTTACACTCATATTTATTTACTATTGATTTAACTTACATAAGATCTTTTAGTTTCTGACTTGAGTGTTTTGTCTTTTCATTACGCTCGGGTCAACCTGAGCATTTCAGCGTTGAAGACTATCTTTTTGGAGGACGAAGACGATGATTTAGTATATTATTACTATTTATTATATTTATTCCACTAAATCATGTTGTTTCGGTGCATTATTTATTTATTCCTGATATATGTATAACTTTGATTTGTATTGTAAAAGTATAATCAAATGTTATTTGTAAAACAGCTTCATGAACTGTTTGTTTGATTAGTATATTTTATCATTTCGCTGTGAGATTCTGTGTTTTGTTTTCTTTCTTTTCTCTTCTTTTCTTATTTACCCCATAACAATCCTCCCTTTTAAATGGTTTGAGTCCAACATGTGTGGTTTATTGTCGATTTAAACCATCCCAAAAGGTGCGTCGTTACAAGTGGTATTAGAGCTTTGGTTTAACGACAACCTTAGCATTGTGGGGTCAGACTCATTAGAGATAGGGTAGTAACACCCTAAGATGAGTTTATCTGAGAGTATATATATGAGAGAGCGTATTTCTTAGTGTTATAAAACGTTTTATATTGTGTTAATTTGTTCTGTATAGTATTTATAAATTATGGTCGGCACATAGGACGCTATGACATCGATAGGGATTTCTAAACACTTAATAGGGCAGACCGACACAATATTTGTAACAACCTTAATAGTTTGTAAATATTTTTAAATCATTTTTAAATAAATATTTATTTCAATATTTTATTTTTCAAACATTTTAGAAGTATAGTAAAAATTTTAGAAGTGAAGTTATAATTTTTCCAAAGTTAAGTGTATTGGTTTGCAATTTTTAAAAGCAAGTTTCAATATATTAAGCATTTTCTTTATTTTTCTTCCTATTTTTCCTAAAAAACAAATAATTATTTTTCTTTTTCACTTTATTTCAGTTTTGTTTTATTTTATTTACTGATTTTTATTTGCTTTGATTTTTAATTAAAAAGAATGGAAATTGGAAAAGACAAAAAGGCTTTATAACATATGACTTTTCACTTTCTTGCCATTCCACATTTTGGCCGTTCACTTCATTTACTTTGGCCGTGACTTGTATTTCTTTTTTTCACGTGAAACACCTCACTTTTCATTTTACAATTCGACCACTTCAGATCTGAGCAAAAGCTTTGGTAATGGCTTCTTTGTTTCTATATTTTTCTTCTTTTTTTCCTATTGATTTTCATTGTTTTGCCTTGTTCTCTTGCCTATTTTGCTCGGCCACCACTCTTGTTTGCCACGGCCATGACCACCACCACCTTCTCCTCTTCACCACCTACGACCAAGCACCTCCTCCTCCTCCGTCCAGTCAAGGTCGTGACCTACATGAGACTTAAAACTCCACAAAAACATGCTAAAACCCCTTATAACACACATAGCCGAGCCACCACAACTTCATCACCTTCATCCACCACCACAGCCACCACCAATAGCCACCACCACCACCTTGTTATGACACATACCCAGCCCCTGACCTACTGTCCGGACCTGAAGCATGATAGGGCTGAGCCCAAACACCTTTTGGCCGAGCAAATATTATGTACAAAACTCCTCTATTTTGCTTGCCTCTTTGTATTCCTATGATGTAACTCCTCTACCACTTCATTTACTTGTAGCCGTGCCTTCATGTGTACTTTCCCAAGCCAAAAGTATGTCAAACCCGAGCCATATTAACCCCCTAGGCCGAGCATATGATTTTAGAAAGCATGGCAAAAGCATTCATTTCATTTTTGATTTATTTCAATGTTGGTTATTCAATGTGTATTGGATATTATATTGATATTGTGTCTTGTTTGTTGGTTGTTCACAAGATCTCTAGCTTGGTTCTCTTCCACCTGAATCTATAGTCTTGTCATCGTGCCTTCTAGAATTCGTTTGTGTCATTTGTTTTGATAACTCCAGCTTTATAGAGGTGAGTAATCACACTTGACATTCGTACTTATGCAAATGTGAAACGACAACAACTGAATGTGTAGAAATAATCATTTTATGTTATACTGCCTCTGATGAAAATTATATGATGTTAAACCCTGAAATTTACTTATCACATCATCTGTTATATTTTGTTTATTTTACTGTTATTCTATTCTGTTAAATCATACTGCAAGTTCCCTGTAGAATAGAATCACTATGGGTTGAAATGATACATACCCGAATGGACTTTAGAATAGGAAAAGATCGTTATGGGCTGAAATGATAAGCCTGAGCGACCTTTATTTAATTTTATTTACTTGGGATTTCGGGTTTGAAATGATAAAACCCGGATTTTTCTTTGTAAAGTACGGATTGAAATGATATATTATCCGTATCACTTGACTTAGGCTAGAAAATATTATACAGACCCGTGGTTATTTTATATATTTTTCTGGAAATTTTTAAGTATTTTAAAATGTAAAAATATGATAAATTGATTTAAATTGAATTTTTTTTTAAAATGATTTATTAAAGTGGAAATGATTTTTTATGTGTTAAATGTAAAATAAATGAATAAGAAAATTGTGATTTTTAAAGTGTAACTTAATTTGGAAATTTTGATTTGATTTTTTTTAAATGGAAATTTAAGTTAATTATATTAAAAAAATGAAAATTAAGTTTAAGATGGTGAAATGGAGATTTAAGTTCAAGTGTTGAAGTAAATTGTTAAAAACGAAAGAATGGGAATTGACACACTTGAATTTAATAAGTGAACTTTGAAAAAAATTGATTTTTTTTTATTTGTAAAATTTTTCTTTATAAAACCATAAATAAAGGTATTTAAAGGAACATTTTGATGTGGAAAAATATGATTTTCATAAGTTTAAATGATTTAAATTGAAGTTTATTTGTTGCTGGAATTGTATTTAAAACCTGGAAATTCAATTAATAGCACTTCAGAAATGCTATCATTTCTGGAAATGAACTAATTCTGAACTAAGTAGAATCTACAGCATTTGGTAAGTGTTGTGGTTGCATAAATGAACTAAAAGACTAAAATGAACTAAGGCTATGATAGCACTTGGTAAGTGCTGTAGTGGCAGGAACCAAAATTGAACCTGAAACTAATGAAAGGGCTATTGTAGCACTTGTTAAGTGCTGCAGTAGGCTGAAATATGATTTTTGTTTAAAACTGAACTTATACAGCAGTTTTTAAAACGCTGTTTTTGCTGAATTGAATTAAAACCTTTAATTTGAACCCTGAACTATTGCAACAGTTTTGTAAATGCTGTATTTTCCGAATTGAACTATTTTCCTTTTAAAACTGAACTATTACAGCAGTTTATAAATGCTGTCTTTGCTGAATTGAATTGTTTTCAAATATAACTTACTGTAGCACTTTTTTTAAATGCTGTGAAAGCTGGAATTTTAATGTTTTAATGTTTTAAGTGAATAAATGAACTCAAAAAAGGCTAAAATTTTGGGAATTGAATATTTGATTTAAAGGGAATAATGGCTTTGTTTTAAATGGTTTAATGAAGTATTTTGATTTGAAATATAACTGTTTTTAAATTTTATAACCATGGGTTATAATAACGATGGGTTGTTAAAGAGACCGGGATCAGATATGGACATACTCTATGTCGATACCGAAAACCACTTTGACAACTGTATACGTGGTGGAGTTTCCAGAATGAAGTAGGATGGTGGCGACGATCCTAAGGTATATACGTGGACCCAACTCCCGTGAGTTGGCATAAGGTGGCTAAAACAGGAGCGATCTCGGGCCAATGAGGTAGCACCTCTGATCGGACGCACTTCTTCGATACCATTCTATTACTTTGTGATTGTTTGGGTGCACCCCTTGATTTGGGAGTGTTGTCCGAGTTGGAGCGGTAGTTGCTGCTATGCGTTTCCATCAGTCCGTGTGCGTAATTGGTATATCTACCCTGGCATTGCCTTGTGTGCCGTGTCACCTACCATATCGAGCTTTACTACGAGTTTTGATTTCTCCCGTAGCCTGTGGAGTATCGAGGGTAGCCCCCATTTTTGGGAGTATGCTAATACTGGATAGACTACTGGGACTATTACATGTTAGGGTGAGTTCAGATTAAATGTAAAGCCCTAATGCTATTTTAAGGTATGTTTATTTTATGATTAGACATTATTATAATAGCGAATATTACTACATAGTAGATAGTTTAACGGATCCTTAAAGAATGGGCGATCCCAAGCATTCTTTATGTTACTTGTACATTTAGTACAGTTCACTTGAGTTGGTTTACATTGTATAAGTATGTACGTCCTGACTCGAGTGTCTGTGTTTTAATTACGCTCGGATCAGCCTGAGTATTCATAGCTTTGGATTTCACTTTTCTAGAGCTAGGAATCGCTGGAGTTTCTGCCTATCTAGTTGCTATTTATTTCCGTTCAGTATTTCTATGTCAGCTTTGTATTAGAGACTTATGTATTTGGATTTCTATTGTACTTGTTTCAGAACTGTATTGGTTTTTAGACTATGTATTTTGTATCTGTTTTGAGACTCTGTATTTTAGTGGCTTCATGAACCACTATTTATTTTATTTCCGCTGCGAGTTATTCTGATATTTCTGTGTCTGTGATTCTGTAAATGATTTCATTTGCTCCAAATTTTATTACAATCTGTTATTTTGTATTATTCAAGTCTGACATGTGTGGATTATTGTCGATTTGAATGGTCCAAAATAGTAGGTCGTTACATTTGGTATCAGAGCTAGATTTTAGGCAAACCTTAGCCTATGGAGCAAAAACTCATTAGAGATAGGGTAGAAATACCCTAGAAGGAGTGAAATTAACCTCAGAATCATTTCTTTGTGAGTGAACGTATTTTCAAAGTATAAAATGATTTTTAAATGATTTTTCAAATGATTTTCAAAGGTTATTTTGATATAAAATCTTCTTGTTTTAAAAACAATTTTTTTTCAAAACTTCCTTCTTTTAGTATCTACCTTGTTAGAAATTTATGTTATTAGGATATTCATCCAAGTGATCTTATTTTGTCTATCTTACCTTATCTTTGTCTTCTCTGTACCTTTGTACTAAAAATTCATTCTTGATATTTTTAGGATGAATCGTGGAAATGCTAGAGGTAGGGGTCATGGTACTGCCCTAGCTCCTCAACATGCTGCACCTGTTAGGTTTACTATTCTCTGTAAGGAATTCTCTCAGCTCAGTGGTACTAAGTTCACCGGTTCAGAGAGCATTATTGAAGCCCAGTAATGGTTACGGAGTTTAGAGAGGATATTTACTGGTCTTGAGATTACTGAGGCCTAGAAGCGCCAGTTAGCAGCTTGGCAGCTGCATGAGTCAGCCTTAGATTGGTGGGATTATGTTATAGCTCACACTAATGAGGGTGATATTTCGTGGGAGCAGTTCAAGTATCCTTTGTGTTATCTTGAATTTTTTCCTTTACCTTTCTTTTGAATCTATCTTAAGTTTTGTTTCTGTATCTTCTTTCCAGGGAGGCTTTTGTGGCAAAATGGATGCCCGAAGCAGGGAAATCTCAGTTGTATCGTGAATTCATGGATCTTAAGCAGGGTACCATGTCTTTTTCGGAATATAAGCAGAAGTTCAACGAACTTTCCAAGTTTGGTCCTGGTCTTATCGACACTCGGCTTAAGAAAAATGAGAAGTTCATAGCTAGAGCTCGCCCAGAGTTCTACGATCGTCTTATTTCACATGTTTATGGCACTTTTACTGAGCTTATGGATATGGCTATTCGTTATGAGAACCCTACTTCCAAGAGTCCTGCTGTTTCTGGTGCTCCTGCATCTCAGTCTTCCTCTGCAAATTCTAAGAGGAGAAAGCCCAATTTCCACCAGCAGAAGAAGAATTGGCTCAAGAATCCGGGCTTGGGATCTTCATCTTCTACTCCTTAGAGGCACCCTATTGATCTATCTACCATTACCTGCTTCAAGTGTGATCGAAAGGGACACTATGCTAATAGTTGCCCTACTTCAGTTGGTGCTGCTGTTCCTCCACCCCAGGTTACCAGGAACAATCTTTGTCATGTCTGCCTTCAGCCTGGTCATTTTAAGAATGACTGTCCTTTGTATCAGAAGGGCAAGCCATCTGGTGTTTTTGCTATTACCTCTGCCTCTTCTCCTGCCGCACTTGCTCCTGCTCCTAGTGATGATCAAGGTCTCTTCAGGGCACCTTTTATTTATTTCAGCATCTTGTCCGTGTTTTATTTTATACTGGAGCTTCGCATAGTTTTATTTCTATGGCTATTTGTGATAAGTTTGAGCATCGCCTTTCTCCTGAGTATGCTTCTGTTCCTTTATAGGTTTCTAATCCTATTGGGGGTCCCGTAAACCTTAGTAGGATTTGTAGAGGGGTGAAAGTCCTCCATTCTGATCATCGCTTTAGTGGTGATTTCTATGTTCTTGGTTTCGATACTTTTGATTTATTGCTTGGAGATGATTGGTTAAGGAATCATGATGCTTGTATCTCTTGTAAATCCCGAATTGTTTCTCTTGAGGATGATCGGGGTAATTCTTTGGTTATTCAGTGTTGTATGCCTCATGATTGCGCTGGTAGTTTTATTTATTCTCTGGATTCTTCTCCTGTTGATCTTCAGTCGACTCGTGTAGTCAAACTCTATCCCGATGTATTTGGTGAAGTTACCGGTTTACCTCCTAAGTGGGAAATAGATTTCCGCATTGATCTTATTCCTGGAGCTCAACCTGTAGTTCTTCCTCCTAGAAGAATGGCACCCCGCAAGAAGGTTGAGTTAGGGAAGCAGATTGAGAACTTGTCTTCCAAGGGTCTAATCAGACCTAGCTATTCAGAATGAGGAGCAGCGGTGGTTTTCGTCACCAAGTCTGATGGTTCTCTCTGGATGTGTGTTGATTATAGGGAGCTGAACAAGCTCACTATGAAAAACAGATATCCAATGCCTCGCATTAATGATATGTTTGATCAGCTGTACGGTGCTACTGTTTTCTCTCAGCTTGACCTTACCAGAGGTTTTCACCAGCTCAGAGTTGCTGAGGAAAGTATTCCCAAGACTGCTTTCCGTACTGAGAATGGATTTTTTGAATGGTTAGTCATGCCTTTTGGTTTGACTAATGCTCCTGCTTTCTTTGTTGATTTGATGAATCGTGTTTTTCGTGATGTGCTTAATAAATTTGTTCTAGTCTTTGCTGATGATATTCTCATTTTCTCTAAGTCTGAGGAAGAGCATGAGTCACATTTGAAATCTATTCTTGAAACTCTTAGAAATCATCAGTTGAAGGCTAAATTTTCTAAATGCCATTTCTGGAAGGATGAAGTCCGATTCCTCGGGCATATTGTTTCTGGTAATGGAGTTTCTGTTGATCCAGTCAAGATCGTTGTGATCAATGTAAGTCTTTCTTTCCTTCCCTTTCCTTGTTCATTAAATTTATTCTATATTTCTTGTTGTCCTTATTTATCCCTATTCTGTACAGGATTGGAAAACTCCTAAGACTACTACTGATATCCGTAGTTTTCTGGGCCTCGCCGGTTATTACCGGAGATTCATTGAGAATTTTGTTCGGATTGTTGCACCTCTCACTGCTTTGACTTGGAAGAATGCTAGGTTTATTTGGAGTGATGAGTGTAAGGCTGCATTCAGTGAGTTGAAGCACAAGCTTACTTCCGCACCAGTTCTTACCGTTCCAAGTGGAAATGAGGGATTAACGGTATACACTGATGCTTGTCGAGAAGGTTTGGGAGCTGTTCTGATGCAGGATGGTAAGGTGATTTCTTATGCTAGTCGTCAGTTGAAGACCCATGAAGCAAATTATGCTGCCCATGATTTAGAGTTGCTTGCTGTTGTTTTTGCTTTGAAGCTTTAGAGACATCATCTTTTGGGCACTAAGTTCGAGCATTTCACAGATCATCAGTCTTTGAGATATATTTTCACTCAGAAGGATTTGAACCAGAGACAAGTTAGGTGGTTAGAGTTTCTTGCTTCGTATGACCTCGACATCAACTATACCCCTGGGAAAGCTAATGTTGTGGCGGATGCTTTGAGTCGGAAGAAGGCTATGTTGTGTCAGCTCGTTGTTTCTTCTCCTCTTGTGGATCATATCATGGCTCAGCAGGATGAGGATAAGATGCTTAGATTGATTAAGGAGAATGTTCGAAGTAGAGTTGGAGGTAGTAGTCTTGATGGTAGTAGTGCTCAGATAGATGATAAAGGTGTGTTGAGGATTAATAATAGGATTTGTGTCCCAAATGTTGATGGATTGAGACAGGAGCTACTTCGGGAGAATCATCATTCCAGACTTTCTATTCATCCAGGTGTGACCAAGATGTATCAAGACATGAAGAAGTTATATTGGTGGAAGGGTATGAAGCGAGATATCTCCATTTTTGTTAGTAGGTGTGCGACTTGTCAGCAAGTCAAGGCAGATCATCAGAAGACCCCTGGTTTGTTGCAGCCTCTTGAGATTCCCAATTAGAAGTGGGAACAGGTTTCTATGGATTTCATTGATGGATTACCGAGGACTAGGAAGGGTAATGAGAGTATCTGGGTTATTGTGGATAGATTGACCAAATCAGCTCATTTCATTCCGGTCAAGTCTACCTGTTCTGCTTCTAGTTTGTCTGAGATTTACATGAGGGAGATTGTTCGTCTCCATGGTGTTCCTCTCAGTATCGTTTGTGATCGTGATCCTATCTTTACTAGTCGGTTTTGGAAAGCCTTTCAGGATTCTTTGGGTACTCATCTGAATCTGAGCACTGCTTACCATCCACTGACCGATGGTCAAACGGAAAGGGTGAATCAGATTCTAGAAGATCTCCTTCGTGCTTGTGTGCTTGATTATGGAGGATCTTGGGAAGATCATCTCCATCTTGTCGAATTCACCTATAACAATAGTTATCAGGTATAATTTCTATCTTTGTTTTAATCTTATCTTAATCTTTTATCTATCTCATTTCTATCTTTGAATTCAGGCCAGTATTAAGACGTCTCCGTTTTCTGCTCTTTACGAACGACCTAGTAGATCTCCTTCTTGCTGGATTGAATCTGGTAATCGTTTGGTTCTTGGTCCTGAGATGATTTTAGAGGCTTTTGAGAGAGTTGAGGAGATTAGGAGGAAGATGAGGATTGCTCGGGATAGGCAGAAGAAGTATGTTGATCGTCGTAGGCGGAGTTTAGAGTTCGCTGTTGGTGATTTGGTTTTCCTTAAGGTCTCTCCCTTAAGGAATGTTATTCGCTTTGGTCATAGAGGGAAGCTTTCTCCTAGGTTTGTTGGTCCTTTTCGCATTGTGGAAAGAATTGGTTCTTTGGCTTATCGTCTGGATTTGCCTGAGAAGTTCTCTGGAGTGCATAATGTATTCCACGTTTCTCATCTTCGTCGCTATCTACATGATCCATCTCTTATTGTTCAGCCTTCTGCTCTTGATAGTTTGGATATTAAGCCTAATCTGACTGTTAAGAGGAAGCCACTCCGTATTGTCGACAGAGGTACGAAGCAGCTAAGAAGGAAATCTGTTAGTCTGGTCAAAGTATTGTGGAGTACCGATGAACGAGACTGTACCTGGGAGACGGAGGAAAGCATTCGTGCTTCGAATCCGGAATTGTTTGTTTCAGGTACTATTTTCTTTTCTATCTTGCTTTTTCTTTGTTTCCTTGTTCGTTCTTTTCGAAGACGAAAAGATTTGAGTGGGGGAGAGTGTAACAACCCTAATAGTTTGTAAATATTTTTAAATCATTTTTAAATAAATATTTATTTTAATATTTTATTTTTCAAACATTTTAGAAGTATAGTAAAAATTTTAGAAGTGAAGTTATAATTTTTCCAAAGTTAAGTGTATTGGTTTGCAATTTTTAAAAGCTAGTTTCAATATATTAAGCATTTTCTTTATTTTTCTTCCTATTTTTCCTAAAAACAAATAATTATTTTTCTTTTTCACTTTATTTCAGTTTTGTTTTATTTTATTTACTGATTTTTATTTTCTTTTATTTTTAATTAAAAAGAATGGAAATTGGAAAAGACAAAAAGGCTTTATAACATATGACTTTTCACTTTCTTGACTTTCCACATTTTGGCCGTTCACTTCATTTACTTTGGCCGTGACTTGTATTTCTTTTTTTCACATGAAATACCTCACTTTTCATTTCACAATTCGACCACTTCAAATCTTAGCAAAAGCTTTGGTAATGGCTTCTTTGTTTCTATATTTTTCTTCTTCTTTTTTTCCTATTGATTTCATTGTTTTGCCTTGTTCTCTTGCCTATTTTGCTCGGCCACCACTCTTGTTTGCCATGGCCATGACCACCACCACCTTCTCCTCTTCACCACCCACGACCAAGCACCTCCTCCTCCTCTATCCAGTCAAGGCCGTGACCTATATGAGACTTAAAACTCCACAAAAACATGCTAAAACCCCTTATAGCATACATAGCCGAGCCACCACAACTTCATCACCTTCATCCACCACCACGGCCACCACCAATAGCCGCCACCACCACCTTGTTATGACACCTACACAGCCCCTGACCTACTGTCCAGACCTGAACCATGATAGGGCCGAGCCCAAACACCTTTTGGCCGAGCCAATATTGTGTACAAAACTCCTCTATTTTGCTTGCCTCTTTGTATTCCTATGATGTAACTCCTCTACCACTTCATTTACTTGTAGTCGTGCCTTCATGTGTACTTTCCCAAGCCAAAAGTATGTCAAACCCGAGCCATATTAACCCCCTAGGCCGAGCATATGATTTTAGAAAGCATGGCAAAAGCATTCATTTCATTTTTGTTTTATTTCAATGTTGGTTATTCAATGTGTATTGGATATTATATTGATATTGTGTCTTGTTTGTTGGTTGTTCACAAGATCT
Organism: Allium fistulosum; assembly: GCA_030737815.1. NCBI lineage: Eukaryota > Viridiplantae > Streptophyta > Magnoliopsida > Asparagales > Amaryllidaceae > Allium > Allium fistulosum. Next base: position 816,634,938 of record CM060904.1, read on the forward strand.
CTAGCTTGGTTCTCTTCCACCTAAATCTATAGTCTTGTCATCGTGCCTTTTGGAATTCGTTTGTGTCATTTGTTTTGATAACTCCAGCTTTATAGAGGTGAGTAATCACACCTGACATTCGTACTTATGCAAATGTGAAACGACAACAACTGAATGTGTAGAAATAATCATTTTATGTTATACTGCCTGTGATGAAAATTATATGATGTTAAACCCTGAAATTTACTTATCACGTCATCTGTTATATTTTGTTTATTTTACTGTTATTCTATTCTGTTAAATCACACTACAAGTTCCCTGTAGAATAGAATCACTATGGGTTGAAATGATACATACCCGAACGGACTTTAGAATAGGGAAAGATCGTTATGGGTTGAAATGATAAGCCTGAGCGACCTTTATCTAATTTTATTTACTTGGGATTTCGGGTTTGAAATGATAAAACCCGGATTTTTCTTTGTAAACTACGGATTGAAATGATATATTATCCGTATCACTTGACTTAGGCTAGAAAATATTATACAGACCAGTGGTTATTTTATATATTTTTCTGGAAATTTTTAAGTATTTTAAAATGTAAAAATATGATAAATTAATTTAAATTGAATTTTTTTTAAAATGATTTATTAAAGTGAAAATGATTTTTTATGTGTTAAATGTAAAATAAATGAATAAGAAAATTGTGATTTTTAAAGTGTAACTTAATTTGGAAATTTTGATTTGATTTTTTTTAAATGGAAATTTAAGTTAATTATATTAAAAAAATGAAAATTAAGTTTAAGATGGTGAAATGGAGATTTAAGTTGAAGTGTTGAAGTAAATTGTTAAAAATGAAAGAATGGGAATTGACACACTTGAATTTAATAAGTGAACTTTGAAAAAATTTGATTTTTTTTATTTGTAAAATTTTTCTTTTTAAAACCATAAGTAAAGGTATTTAAAGGAACATTTTAATGTGGAAAAATATGATTTTCATATGTTTAAATGATTTAAATTGAAGTTTATTTGTGGCTGGAATGTATTTAAAACCTGGAAATTCAATTAATAGCACTTAAGAAATGCTATCATTTCTGGAAATGAACTAATTCTGAACTAAGTAGAATCTGCAGCACTAGGTAAGTGTTGTGGTTGCATAAATGAACTAAAAGATTAAAATGAACTAAGGCTATGACAGCACTTGGTAAGTGCTGTAGTGGCAGGAATCAAAATTGAACCTGAAACTAATGAAAGGGCTATTTTAGCACTTGTTAAGTGTTGTAATAGGCCGAAATATGATTTTTGTTTAAAACTGAACTTTTACAGCAGTTTTTAAAACGCTGTTTTTGCTGAATTGAATTAAAACCTTTCATTTGAACCCTGAACTATTACAGCAGTTTTGTAAATGCTGTCTTTTCTGAATTGAACTATTTTCCTTTTAAAACTGAACTATTACAGCTGTTTATAAATGTTGTCTTTGGTGAATTGAATTATTTTCAAATATAACTTACTGTAGCACTTTTTTTAAATGCTATGAAAGCTGGAATTTTAATGTTTTAATGTTTTAAGTGGATAAATGAACTCAGAAAAGGCTAAAATTTTGGGAATTGAATATTTGATTTAAAGGGAATAATGACTTTGTTTTAAATGGTTTAATGAAGTATTTTGATTTGAAATATAACTGTTTTTAAATTTTATAACAACGGGTTATAATAACGATTGGTTGTTAAAGAGACCGGGATCAGATATGGACATACTCTCTGTCGATACCGAAAACCACTTTGACAACTGTGTACGCGGTGGAGTTTCCAAAATGAAGTAGGATGGTGGCGACGATCCTAAGGTATATACGCGGACCCAACTCCCGTGAGTTGGCATAAGGTGGCTAAAACAGGAGCGATCTCGGGCCAATGAGGTAGCACCTCTAATCGGACGCACTTCTTCGATACCATTCTATTACTTTGTGATTGTTTGGGTGAACCCCTTGATTTGGGAGTGTTGTCCGAGGTGGAGCGGTAGTGGCTGCTATGCGTTTCCATCAATCCGTGTGCGTAATTGGTATATCTACCCTGGCATTGCCTTGTGTGCCGTGTCACCTACCATATCGAGCTTTACTACGAGTTGTGATTTCTCCCGTAGCTTGTGGAGTATCGAGGGTAGCCACCATTTTTGGGAGTATGCTAATACTGGATAGACTACTGGGACTATTATGTGTTAGGGTGAGTTCAGATTAAATGTAAAGCCCTAATGCTATTTTAAAGTATGTTTATTTTATGATTAGACATTATTATAATAGCGAATATTACTACATAGTAGATAGTTTAACGGATCCTTAAAGAATGGGCGATCCCAAGCTTTCTTTATGTTACTTGTACCTTTATTACAGTTCACTTGAGTTGGTTTACATTGTATAAGTATGTATGTCCTGACTCGAGTGTTTGTGTTTTATTTACGCTCGGGTCAGCCTGAGTATTCACAGCTTTGGATTTCACTTTTCTGGAGCTAGGAATCGCTGGAGTTTCTGCCTATCTAGTTGTTATTTATTTCCGTTCAGTATTTCTATGTCAGCTTTGTATTAGAGACTTATGTATTTGGATTTCTATTGTACTTGTTTCAGAACTGTATTGGTTTTCAGACTATGTATTTTGTATCTGTTTTGAGACTTTGTATTTTAATGGCTTCATGAACCACTATTTATTTTATTTCTGCTGCGAGTTATTCTGATATTTCTGTGTCTGTGATTCTGTGAATGATTTCATTTGCTCCAAATTTTATTACAATCTGTTATTTTTTATTATTCAAGTCTGACATGTGTGGATTATTGTCGATTTGAATGGTCCAAAATAGTGGGTCGTTACAATATTGTTTTGAAATATAGGTAAATGAAATAATTTTACCTACTATTATATTTTGTATATACAAGAATAACTTTTATAAATGGACATAGTTGAATGTAATATGTTAGTTTGTTAGGAAGTGAACTTTATAAATATTGATTGCAAATTAGGATTTATAAATAAAATAAATATGAATTGGAAATTTGAGACTTAAGTTCCGGGGTTTTGGAATTGATTTTCAAAGATTTTGGAATATAATATTTGTATTATTTGGAAGTATTTTTGGATATAAATATTTTCCAACGTGATTTGAAAGGAATGTTCTAAAAGAATTTTAAATGGAAATAAGTTATGTACTCCCCCTCTTGTCTTTGGAAAATAATTTCGATGATGACTGCACAGCATCATCGACGTTCATTTTCGAGTCTCAAAGTGGGGAGACCACTAAGTAGCTTTGCTGCGCATTTGGTTCGATAAACAGATTTTGACTTAAGATTTCTAAGTACAAGTTGATATATATAAATGATATGAATGTGTATATATATTATTGATTTGAAGGAAACCCAGAATTTAGTTCTTAAACTTTTTGATAATTAGTAGTTTTCAGTTATTGTAATAGAATGAAATCTTAATTATTTAATACTTGGAAGCTTCTAAAATGAAAAATAAGAATTAGATGCTACGTGATTAATGAAATAATGAGAAATTGAAAATTTGTAACTTGTAAATATGAAAATTTAGAAGATGTAATTATTGAACATTTTGTTAACTAAAATGAATGAGATAAACTTGTGTAACATTCTATTATATTCTAAAACATATATATAACTTACCAGAAATGTTTAAAAAGTTGTATTGTTAAATAGGAATATGTAATAGAATATTTTACAAGTAAAACTTAAGTAATGAAAGTGTTTAATGGAATTATGTTTATAAATGAAGAATCAAGATGTATAAGAATATTATAAACTTAAGTTAATATTTGAAATTATTTATAATTAAAGTGAATAGTAAAAGTGAATACTATATTAAGTAAATGATTATAACTTCAGAAAATGTTGAAATGATTCAGAAATAGATTTAATATCCAACGACACTATATAAGAAAGGATGAATGTAAATTAGAAGTTAAGAAACTTAAGATGAATGATTTATTTATGAATATTGATATTAAATGGAAATCAAAGTTACAAAATAATAAATGGGAATTAAAGCTATAATAAAATGTATGTAATACTTAAATAATGAATTCATCGATGATTTAAATATTGAACGGAAAATAAATGTGTAAGTAATGAAAGAAAATTTACAAAAGATAATTATTGTATGAATGGATGAAAATGAATAAAAGGTCAATAATGTGAAAAGGAACCAATAGAATAAACTTAACTAATATTCATAATTCATTGTTGTTTGGCTGATGGGAAGTTTGGGGAATGATACCTCGAATTGTTGAAGGATGTATGAATATTATATTAAGTAATTATCTAAGGCTATTGAGCATATGGTACACTTAGTAGTTTATTTATCACCCTTGTACAATTAAAAGTTTCTGAACTGGAACAAACCATTAGTATTGGTAGCTATGGATATATGATTGATTCTTTTGTTGCGTGTAATGGTTGTACTGTTTTGTTTGCCTATGTTTGTGTGATTTGCATTTGTTATTAATTTGAAACAACTAAATATTTCTCTTTTACATCATTCTCACTCTTTTGGATTATATAAGTGGAATACCGGTTTATGGAAGCAATAGCTACTGCTTTTGGTTTCATAAATAAAGCGTTGTTTGCCCGACAAATAAGTACGTTTTCGAATTACGGTTTTATAGCGATATTTTATCGTTTTTCCCATGGTTTGGGATATTTTATTTTTGAAATATGATATATATATTGAAGTTATTGATATTCTTATTTTTCTGCATCTATCCGTACAAAGTAGATCACTCTGCCGAAATTTTTCGTGAATTTAGGACTTAGAAAAAAATTTGTGAAAGTTAAAATATTTTCAAACTTCTATTAAACTTGAATAGGAAGATTTAATTGCTTATTAATTGATATATTTTATTTAAAATACTCAATTATGTAAGTTTAAAATGTTTATAAGTTGATTATTTTGAATAAAAAATATATTAGATTCTTACTTCCTTCTTGTTCCTTTTCGATGACGAAGAGTTTTGAGTGGAGGAGAGTGTAACGACCCGAATTTTTCGATAATTTAAAATATTAAACTAAATAAGATTTCGGTGTTTAATATTGTTTGAAATTTAAATTTATGATTTATTTATGGGAAAATAGTTAAAATATGATTTAATAATGTTGTGTTAAAAAGAGAAATTATACATAGTTCATTGAAATTGGTTAATATAGAATATGAAATCAGTAATGTGGTAAGTAGTTATAATCTCGGTTGTAAACAATAAGTTTATGATTATGATTAAAAATACTTAAAAGTAACAATTTATTTATTTATCATCTAATTAATATGTTAAATTAATTTGGAAATCAATGTGAATTAATATAATTAAATATTGCATTAATATGAGCTAAGATGATAACTGCAGAATAAGAATGTATTAAAAAGTGAACTAGTATCAAATGAATTCATATTGGTATTGGATGTTTGAATAATAAGATGTAAATCAAAATAAATGAATTTATTAAAATTTAAAATTTTAACTAATGAATTTATTGCAATTGCAATTGAACGCTGTAATTAGTGCAATATTTAATATTGGATTCGACATAGAAATTTATTTTAAAAGATATAAATTTATATGAAATTGAGAATGATAAATTTGTTGACTTTTAAATTTGAATTTAAAAGGTGATTAATCAATTTAATAATAATTTAATTAATTAACATGAAAATAGCCATTTTAGTCACTGTCTCGGATTTTGATGAAACCAGCTTCATCGGATCCGTAATAGTGAATTATTGTAGGAATTTAAGTTTCATAGCGATCGGACATATCGTTCAATCGTGCGGGCTCGAAACGCGTAGAAATCTATTTAATGAATTCAATTTAAAAGAAGCTGATTTTAAAAGCTAACTTTTGTATACAATGGAATTGGGACTTTAAACTAGTTCCATTGAGTTTGAAAATATCGAAAATATCTATTTGATATATGGGATGACCTACTTTCGTTTCAGGAACGAAACGGACTTTTTGGGTCGTTGTTATCGTTTTGACCCAATTCAATACGTCCATTCATTTCTTATCTATCCCTTTATGTATAAATAGATTTCTCTAACCCTAGCAGCCTTTTTATTTCTTATTCCTGTATGTACTGAAAATTTTTGTTCCTTCCTTCCCAATGGATGAAACCTAATTCCCAATTTCAAATTCAATTTCAAAATCAATTTCAAAACTTCAAACGCTCCAAACTATGTTATATTATATATCGTTGGAAGCTCTTGACGAGCGTAATCCACTGTTGTAGTTCGTTTTTCGATTTGAGTCAGGGTTTGGCAAAAATCATCGATCTTTCTCGGCCGTCCATATTAGGGTTTGTCGTTTAACGGTGGATCTTCATCCTTGCGACGATCAGGAGGTACTGGCTTGTTGAGGAAGGCGAGTAGCTCACATCTGTACGGTTCGTTTGGTCTCTTAGTCGCTAGGATCTCCAGAAATAGGCATGTTATCATGGCGGCGGCGGAGGGTTTTAGAGCACCGTGGTTGGTCGCATGACCATAAACGGAGGCAGCTTGAGACGAGGACGTCACTGGCGAGAGTGGATCTGGGTGGAAGTGCGTGGTTTGGCGGCAAAATTTGGATGAACGACAGCGGCTCCTGCCTGGCTGCATGCGCGAGATGATGGGTAGGGTTTCCGTGTTCTAGCTGTGCACATGGTAAAGTTTAATTTGGTCATATTTTGATTTATTTAAATTTAAATTTTTTATCGTCTAACGATCATATCTTTTACATACAAACTCGGATTCATGCGTGGTTTTCTCCGTTGCGATCGTATCGAAATTCCAGACAATATGAAACTAGTTTTGTTGAATTCTAATACCATTCAAATTTGGGCCTTTATTTGGATTTTAAATCGACGACAAATCAAAGGTGAGTGTTTTCACCCACTCACAACTACTAAATCGTTTTATGTTAGTTAAATTAAATTTATGATGTGATTAGAAGTTGATTGATTGTTGTTTGGTATATTTAAATTGTCATTCCAGTTAAATTTGAATTTTTTTGAATTTAATTGCCATTTAATTTAATATTGAATTTAAATTGTTAATTAAATATCTTATAATTATAACCAGTTGATTATTGTGAGTTATTGGCTGATTTGAATGATAATTGTGATGGATGCTTGATTGTTGACATTTTGGATGATTGGATATCATATTTATTTGGTATGTTGTTCTCACACTGCAATTTCCATTAGTTATTGTTAGGAAAATTACTATGGGTTGAAATGATATATACCCGAACGATCTGATAGATTAGAGAAAAATCGTTATGGGTTGAAATGATAGACTCGAGCGATTTTATGGATTTTGAATTTTAATTCGGGATTGCGGGTTGAAATGATATATACCCGTAAATTTAAATTATTCCGGGTGGAAATGATATATATCTGTATCACCTGACCATAGGGCAGAAAATAATATACGGACGCCGGATTGGTTAAATTAAATGATTTTAAATCCTTAAATTTTCGAATCCAGTTAAATGATATTATGAAACAAAATTTGATTTATATGAACTGAATTGTTTTCAAAAAAAATCCAAGCTTTAAATTATTGAAATTGAAATTGGTTTCAATGAATTGTTTAAAGAATTTAAAGTTTAATTTTTGAAATATAAATGAAATTTATCAAAACTGGATTATTGTAAACGTTTGAATATTTAAACTTTGAAATCTATTGAATTTAAAGTGGTTTAAATTTGTAGTTCAAACATGGATTTGAAATCGATATAAATTAAAATGGTTTTAATGAAAATTTGAATTGAAAGATAAAAATAGAGTTTTGTTGATTTAAAATCTTGATATGGTCCAGATTTGTTGAAATGAAATAAACAGTTTGATTTGATATTATTTTCAAATTAATTATTTTAATATAAACTGTTTAAAAATCTATTATTTTAAAATTTAGATTATATAGAATTTCAAAACTATTTACTATATAAACCATTTCCAATAATCAAACCATTTTATATTAAACTATTTTAACTTTTTTAAAATCCTTAAACTATTAAAACTAATTTAACAATTAAAACTATATAAAACTATTTTTAAACTATAAAACTATTTTTAAACTATTAAAATACTTTTAAACTATTAAGATTATTTTAAACTAGTAAACTATTTTTTTACTATTTTAAACTATTTAAACTGTTTATGACTATCCAAAATATTTTCTAAAAATTTCAAACGGTGCAAGGTTGAATTATTTATATTTAAATCCTTGATTTAAAAGCGAATATGGTTAAATGATGTTATAACCTACGTTGGAATTTAAATGATATTTTTCTAGCGAAATGACATATTTTGAGTAAATATGGTGGTTTTGAAATAAAGGATATTTTGAATTGAATGTGATTTCGAAAGTGATATGGTTTTGAAGTAAATATGATATTTTGATATCAATTATGAATCGATTTTGGAAATGTAAAAGAACCATCCGGTGTGAAATAAGCATTTGGTTGTTAAAGAGACCGAGATCGGATATTGTTATACTCTCTGCCAATACCGAAACCACTTTAACAACTATGCATGTGGTGTAGAATCCAGAACGAAGTTGGATGGTTTGGCGAACGATTCTGTATGAGGTATTAACGCAGCCCTGACCCCCTCGGGTCAGCTTGATATGACTAAAACATGAGCTATACCGGGCCAAGTGAGGTTACTCCTCCGATCAGGGACATTTCTTCGATACCATATTTATTACTTTGTGATTGATTTGGTGGCCACCCCTCAATTTGATTATGGGAGTGTGTTCCGAGGTAGGCGATGGTAGCTGCTATGTGTTACCACCAGTTTGGGAGTGCAAACAGTAGAATCCTACCCTGGCATTGTCTCGTGTGCCTTGTCATATGCCTTATCGCGCCCACTACGAGTTTGGTTTGTACCGTATCGTACCTATAGAGTGTGTATCCCACCGGTTTGGTGGGGATTACAGTATCTGTATAGACTATGGGAATTATAAAAATATGTTAAGGGGGATATGGGTAATGCCTTAACGCTATTTTAATACTTTATCTTACAGTAGACATATTATAATAGCGTATTGTACTATGTATGTAGATAGTTTAACAGATCCTTAGGAGATGGAATCCCGAACATCTCTTAAATTATTGCACGCACGTTAGACACTAGATAGGAAATGTAAAATCCCGTAGACATCTCTAAAGCTGTTACACTCATATTTATTTACTGTTGATTTAATTTACATAAGATCTTTTAGTTCTGACTCGAGTGTTTTGCCTTTTCATTACGCTCGGGTCAGCTTGATCATTTCAGCGTTGAAGACTATCTTTCTGGAGGACGAAGATGGAGATTTAGTATATTATTACTATTTATTATATTTATTCCACTGCATTATGTTGTTCTGCTGCATTATTTATTTATTCTTACTGTATGTATAACTCTGATCTATATTGTAAAAGTGTAATCAAATGTTATTTGTAAAACAGCTTCATGAACTATTTATTTGATTATTATATTTTGTCATTCCGATGTGAGATTTTGTGTTTTGTTTTCTTTCCTTTCTCTTCTTTTCTTATTTACCCCATAACAATCCTCCCTTTTGAATAGTTTGAGTCCGACATTTGACATTTATTGTCGATTTAAACCATCCAAAAAGGTGGGTCGTTACAAGAAGTAAAGTCTAAAACACTACAACAAACAGGACCTTTGACAGCGTTTCAAAAACGCTATAAAAGCTATTAACAGCGTTTTTACATGCGCTGTATATCGACATGCAGTTATATGTCAGAGATATACAATGATAAGGAATAAACGCCGTTAAATGTCCTTTTTTACAGTGTTTCCCTAGTGTCATGAAATCATTTAACAGCGTTTGGTCTAATTTAACGACATTTTTAAAAAACGCTGTTAAAACTATTCAACGGCGTTTTTAAAACGCCATTGAATGTTTTAATAGCGTTTTAAAAACGCTGTTAAATTGTATACAAAGCTAAGTCAATTAGGCTTTTTCTACTTTTCTGTAAATTCTATTTCAGTAAACATCAGTCACAATGTGTATATATACCACATTTCAAAATTAGCATATTATATCAATACCACATTTCAAAATCAACATATTGTATCAATACCACATTTTGGACACATATTTGATAACCAATGTATGAAATTTCATAATCAAAATACACAATATTCTTACACCAAACATAAATAGTTCATCATCAATAGTTCATAAAAAAAATATAGAACAAGTAGCAATAGCAAAACAAAAGCAAGTAGTACATACGTTAAAACCAAAAAGTAGTTCTAGCAGCAAAAATAACTTTGACCCATAACTCGTTGCAATCTTTTTTGGCATCACAGTCATCTATCTACCTGTAAAACAAAAGTAATGCTTGAGAATCAATTCATCAAAAAAGTGTACACGAAGTTAAATCAGATTCATAATGCAAACACTAAATATTCATCACACTATTTCATTAGGCGATTGACTAATACAAAGTATACAACATGCCATAAAATCAAGTAGCATTTACAAGTGAAGTAGAGTAAAAAATAATAAACGAACTCGGTAATATACTTGGAGTAAAATCAAGCTGCATATTATCTACGTATGTAGTGGTCTGTTTACAAATCACGTAAACTAGTCGTCGATGTTGTTAACTAAGTGGTCCTCTCGGTATACCAATATAGGTGTAGTCAGTTTTCAAAAATTAGACTCGGTTTTTAAGTTGGACTTGGTTCTTGAAACTAAGACTCAGTTAAATTGAGTCTCGGTTGAAACTAAGACTCGGCTAAACTGAGTCTCAGTTTAACTGATACTCAGTTAACTGAGTCTCCATTGAAACTGAGTTCAGCTAAACCGTGTCTCAGTTTAACTGCAATAGCAAAGTAAAGGGAATAATTAGGGTGCAAATCTACAAAAGAGTAATGTAATTATGCAAAAGGTGGATAGGGTATGAAATAGTCTGTGTTTGCCTGCACAGAATGATCTTTGCATAAGAAGGAAATACTCTGTTCATATTTTTATTCCAAAAATTAATAAGCAGAGAAGGAATAATATTACAAGTCTAATAAATTTTCACATACGGTAAGCTTAAAACGCATATTTTACCAACTCGTTGGTCGAATTTCTTGCAAATATCTCAACTCTGTAGACCTGTGGTTCTAGTGCAGTCATGTAGTTTCCTCAACTTAACTGATATGGAAGACATCATTGCTACCTATTTAGCTATTTAATGGCTTATGTGCAGGCTAAGATTAATTTTTCAGTAACAATTGGAAAAGTAAGTATTATGTTAAGATGGGTTGATGTTGATGCACCATAAATGCGTAAGTTCAAATCCGACTAGGCAGCTAAGCTATGTAGTATACAACTAACATATCCTGATCTCTATATAGACTTTATCCTACATTACAGTTTTAATTGAATAAAAATGGTTTAGGTTTTTTAAGCTATACTTGTTAAATAAATGAAAGTGCTCTAGGAAAAAACATACGATATTAGAGGATGTGTTCAGTAACATGGAAGGACATTATACTACACTAATAATCCAAATTATAATGTTACTGCCTACCAATGCTATTTAATGAACTGTGCAAGTTCACACTAATTTCCTAAAATCAATTAAATAATAATACATATACAATATTTAAATTTGAATGATTATTTTATTTGAGATCTAATTCATTTTGTGTGCAGCATGGCTGAACTCATATCCTGACCAAATATAATTTGTGTCTAATTTTCTTCATAAAATACAATTCATATCCTTTTCACACTACATGTATAGATTATAATTGGTTGTTTTTAAAAAAAATCCAACCACGCCATAATACTCAAAATACATGTATCTTATATAACAGCTATCAGATGATTGACCTTATCACCAAAAAAATCTAGATTCTACATGATGTACATTGATAATGTATGTAAAGCCATTTTGAATCATGTTCAAAATAGTTATAGACACAATATCATCCAGACTGTGATGATAGTGTAAATACCGTTTGGCATTATTTACACTTGATTGATGATTGAGTCTTCTTCGATCATGAAGTTTGAATGACTTTAACTATGAGGTATATAACACTCGTGATAAGAATAAATACCAAGACAATATTATTTGCAGTTATTTATAAACTAATAATATCTTTATTAATAAGTGCTCGACCTATAAAAGAACAATATTTATATCTGCTAACTTAACTAATAAGTCAAAACTATAATAATCATACTGCATTAACATGCCTATGTGCATTTGTAAAATCAGTTTTCCCGGTTAAGTTTTCAATGAAAGGAACAACTACACAAATGTAGCCTTGATGTCACAGCCCAGTGAAATGATTGATGTAGAACTAACCCTTGGTTGGATATTAGTCGTAAAGTAATCGGTTTATACTTAATTATCAGCACTTAACCGCTAATGGTTCTTCTTAGTGTACAAGACATAATGTTTATAAATAAAAACCTTTTCCTGCTTAAGCAACTTAGCATGCGTACATAAGATATATAAATGAAAACCTTTTCCTGCTAAGGTAAAATACTAATTTTGTACCTATGCCTTCAAAACTACAAAGTTTCATTTGTAGAGTCATTTACACATCATTAATTAAAACATAGCTTAAGTCCTATGCACTGCCACTGTCCCAAAGCATACATTTATATTGTAATTGTAATTCATAATAAAATAGCAGATAATAAATTTCAATGATTGGTTTCATAAAATTCATCAATAGTAATATTTTATATGAAAAATCCAAGTAGCATGTAGAAAGAAGAAGATATTGTCCAAAAAAATTATACTTGTTTCAGGATACAATTGTTGCAATTACACATTAGAGTTCGATATGTTCTCTTCTCACTTATGAGCATACCTTGACATTACATTATTGTAGGATTTATATACATGGATTAAAATCTATTTTACATAGTCACTGAATATCAGATATTAATAGATCCAGTCAGGCATCGTTTAGCAATTAAAATTGTTATCAAACAACTTCTTGTCGATATGTTTCAAATAACAAAGGTAAACTGCAACTTTGCCATGACAAATATAGCAAACTTGGATGTTACTAAGGTTTGAGGTTTCTGCGCCTGTAGGTACCTCCAGAACTCGGCCATAGATTCCAGCAGATGCCGATAAAAAACAATCAAGATGTTTTCAGTTTCAACTTGAGAATAATTGTTGAAGTGTTCTTTTAGTCTAAAAATATGTGAGCATCTTGGCAATTTGGTGTTATATTTTTAAGGACCAAGAATGAAGTTGAAACCAAATTCTAAGCTTCGGTTATTAGTCTAAATAATGGAACAATGTGATATGTTCTTAAATTATTAAGGCACATGTGTTAGGAAAATATTATGGATGCTATTAATGTAGAACCCAAAAGGTAGTAAATAGATAACAAAGAAATGGATGGGTATAAAATAAATGAACTACTTTCACGATCGATACTTGACCACGAATGTGTGTTCGGGCACAAAATGTCAATCTCTCATGAATATCTGCTAATGTTCTTTGTAGGGTGGGCCTTAATCCTACAAGTGAGTCACTATATCCGCTAAGTTGTTTATCTAGGACTTCAATTTTCATAATATCAGCAAGCTCACAGAGAGCATCAAGATTTCCTTCATGTATCAGTTTAGGTCGTAACGTATCATACAAATAAGTGCACCTGCATGTATGAGCACAAAACGCTCATCAAAGCCTATGCAGAAATAAGGTATAACCGGGACAAACCATCACTTACAAAGGATCTATCAAAGGAGAAAAACTGGAAGCTTCCTTTGATGAAGATTGGAAAAAATGATCAAAGAGTTGATGCTCAAGCTGACAAACCTGATAATGGTTACAATATCAGCAAATCAAGACCGTGAGAATGGTAAAGATTAGGACTGTGCAGTAGCTTAGCACTTTCAGTCAGCACCTAAATCTTGTTAAACTATGTATTTTAAAAATTGGTCTACTTTTACTTAAACAAAAAATCTTGTTAATCATGACTGGCATAGCCATTTTCAATCAACCATGGAGATAAGTGAAGAAGAAAATTGCTCATTCGTTCAATTGGTGGGAATGATCGGTTATTAAGACAAAATTAAATTAATTGAATAATTCTAGCCAGAGCAAAATTTTGGAACATAGTAGGTGTCAGTTGAATGTAATATTGGAGTCTACATAATAAACTATCTAAGTAAAGACTCATAAGTAATACACATATTTTGTTTTTCTATCTCAATTGACTACGATGGTTGGAAAGAAGGAATTGAAGGCTGTAAGCTAGTCTAAATACATGTTAAAAAAACCACCTGCATCAAATATGCACATCCCGACCGAGTCAATCCTGGCAATGCCTCCTTCTTTGAGAACTCCAAGATACGATGTTGCACTATACTTTTTATCTGACCACGATTGGGATATTATTAAAAAAAGAAAAGCACACTATTGGTATAATCAGTATGGTAATGTCAGAAACTCACCAATGACAATCTCTGTTCACAGTACAACCTGTGACATTCTGAAAGAATCTGTAAATACTCTTTCCTTGTATATCTACTTTCAATTTCTTCTAGAATAGGTTTGATATGCAAATTGCAATTCATTCCTGTTTTGTTTTTTTCCAAATGTAAACCAAGAATTGTGCAGTAGTAGTTTGTTTTTTATTTATATAATTAGATCTTTCAAAATTCAAGTTATGAAATCACCCATTTATAAATAAATTATAGTGCTGATGGTTGTGATGACTGATGATGATAGTGACCAATGACATAAACTATAATTAAAACAGCTATTGTATCGTGTATAGACAGCAATTGATGTATTATCACTGATAACGCTGAAATACTGAATTAAAGCATAGAAGAATGTTAATAAAGCTATAACACATACATCACTAGCTGCCGCCTTAAAGCGAACATAGATAATAAATGCTTCAACACCCTCTGAAAAGGATGATTTGCTTGAGCTATTGTCTCGAATAGCTGTTTGCACCTAATGACAAGCGGTAACATCAACAATTGGTTTAAGGTTCTAATTTATAAATTTAAAGCTGTAAGAAAATACCTGGAAAAAAGCATTCTTCAGAACTGAAAGCACATGGGATCGAATCATACCTAACGCTCTAGACTACAAAATGGTGTTATGTGATTTGTTCTGAAGCTATTAATGTTAATTTATCGCATAAGGCAAATTTAGATCTTATACTAAATTACCTGGAGTTGTCGAAACCGAGGCACCTGTTGATGGTGTTCATCGGTTCTACTTTGCTTCTGTAACCGCTTAGTTCCAGCTTTAAGTTAATGTACCAAACTCAAGTTAATCCTACTTCACCACTTCATTTAAGCTTCAGCTAGTACATCGGGTCCTGCCTTCAGCAATGCCAGCCAGTTTCATATTCAACAGTTCACATATATTTCTGTGCAAGTCATCATGCACTTTACATCATTAGTTAGCCTGCTCATTCAGCTTAATCATTCAGACGGTACACTCGGCCAATTCTATAATTCAATCATCCAACATTGTCTAAGATAAACAGATTCAACATTGTCTAAGGGAATTGTTTAAGATGAACATATTCAGCATTGTCTAAGATCGAAATAACATAATAGTACTTGAATATAAATTATTAAAGCCAACATGCATTTTCATTTTTTTGAAGTAACTATTCTAATAATAAGCGCATAATCCTATTTATCATGTTATCTCCAGCATATGTAATTTGTACATATATACTAACAAGGATATCCCATGTTCATGTAAAAGAAAAATGAGTCACCTTTTGACCTCAACCTGCTTTTATTCAACTTATAATTTAACTTATTAATTAACTTATTATTTAACTTCCTTTTCTATCAACAAAAATCACATAAACAAGTTAGCCAAACATTTTCGACCAATAAGTTCAACAATCTACAAAGTCAAAATTTTCATTAATGTTTAAACTCCTATCTTTGATAACTAATTCATCAACAACCAATCAACGCTTACATAAACTTTATTATTCTCGAGTTTGGCAAGTCATTATGTTTAAGTTTTCAATTTAAGAGTGGTTGAAAAAACAAGGAAATGAGAATTGCTTTTTGGGATCTAAGGACATTGAGAGGTAAAATCCAGTAATTTCTCACATTTCTGTTTTCATGTTATTTAAATTTAACCATCAAATAGTTATTCATGTATTCCTTCAATCAAACTTTGTAAACTATTTTATACCAAAATATTTTTTAGTTATAGCGTTAATTTAGACATTTTTAGTCATGTATGATGTTTAAATGTTCAATCATGGAAAAAGCAGCAAGAAATATTTAAATAGTACTCTGCATTTTAAAAAATAAATTATCAACTTGTTTGTGTGTCGACTGATTTAGTAATGAGGTTCATCTACCAAGACTCAAAATATAACAAGAGGCGAAAATATAGAAGTTTTGCACTCACTTTGCCAGCATACAACTTACACGAACTGATAAACAAAGAGCTAAGCCTAGATGAACAGAGAATTGAAATAGTTCAATTATAAACTATGGGCCGAAACAAGTTGAACGAACTAAAATGATAAAAGAATACAAATGACAGAACAATTAAAATGCTCAATTCACCAAGCAATTAACCAAATACAAATGACAGAAACATATATAATGAACAAAAAAAATATGTATCGATAGAATCAATCTTCATCATCGGACCCTACAGTTCCTTTATTACTTCCAGTATAAGTGACAGATTGGAAAAAAAATCTACTTACATACTAACATAATTAGGGCTGAAAAGTATTGCACAAAGCAATAAAATCCAAAGTTGAAAATCACATTCTCTAAGCTCAAACTATCATTGCTTTATTTAATTTTCTATCTTAAAAATTATTTTGTTTGGACAGAGATTAGAGTAATGGTTTTATTAATTGTAAATAGCAATTAGTTCTATCAGATTAATACATATATTTTTTCAAATAATTGTTTTGGAGGCCGAATCTACTAACAAACCTTAAATCGGTTGACCCAAAATGGGGATATGAAGATCAAAACTTAAACCATTACCTGACAAATAACAATTGAAGAAGAGAGATCTCACGAAGAGTAGTGGGAGGAATTCCTTCTTCATCTATTTCAAGTTGCATCGTTTTGAGAGCGATGAGTTGACCCCTCTTGTATGGTTTTTGATTTTTTTTACGGAAGAAGAAGAACCTGAGGGAAAATAGGTTGTGGAAATAGTACTGAAAAAACACGGCCTCTAAATAAGTTGGAAGCCCGCCATATAAGTTTTGGTATACAATGTTTACATTTTTTCTATTGCCTGTTAGCAGACTAAGACTGCATCGTTCTTTCAAACGCTGTTTCAAAATGCAATTAATTAGCAATTTTCTTATAGTGAAATAGGTAAGCTCAAAATAGAATTGGGTTAGAGGAAAATGGTGTTGGATGTTTAATAAGATTGGAGGTTCGAGCCCTTCTTCCAACGCCAAAATGTTAACAAAAAACTTGTCAGCACCCCAAAGTATATTTAAGGAAAAGGTTAGCCCTTTTTAGATCACTCTTAGTTAAGAGGAGGAAGTTAGGGTGTGGGTACTTCCTTTGATTTACCCTTTCGAATAGGTTTTTATAGTGGAGATTTTCCTTTATTGACCTTTCAACTGAGTCGAAACACTTATATTCCCTTCTTTTGGTCTTTTGAGCCTGTCGAAGTTGTTTGATTTTTCTTCAAAACCTTCCTTTTAAAATAGTTGCAGAACACTTAAGGGAAGGCCGTAAGGATTTAAGGGTAAGGTTTGTCTAGGTCGGTTTCGACCTTTTCGAAAGCTAGATTCTTAAGTGATTTGGGCTTGATTCTGAAATCTAAGGTAAAACCAGCTAGGATCAACATTTTGGCTCACTAAAAAGTAAGTGTTTGATGAATGGTGGTTTAGAGTTAAGGGTTTTGATTATTTGGAAAGCAAGGGTTTCGATCCATTCGGAAGATATCTTTCGATGAGGTCGATACCTATAAAACGTAGTTAGATCTAACAAAAGCCTTCTAAACAACTATATAATAAAAAATATTGAAATCTTCTCTTTATTAATCCAACGATGACTATGTTAATCAATTTCCCCAATTTGATTTACAAATTAGGGTTTACAACTTTGCAAAATTAAGAATATACAAGTCTGGAATGAATGAATTCGGATCCCCAAAACCAGACCCCTTGGGTCTTATTTATAGATGCAGGTTGGCACCTTTCAACCCAGAGCTTTCGACCAGTCGAATGGTGGCTTCAGATACCTTCCGAATCCGTTGACACTTGCGCATCCCTCTTCAATGCTTTCGAATGGGCTTGAATGCTTCTATCTTCGTCGAAAGGGATGGTTGCGCCTTTTCTCTTTGCGTTGCTTTATTGTCATAAGAAGCAAAGGTACGAGCTTTCGACCCTGCCAGTAGGTAGTATCCTGCGGTTTCGAGGTTGTTGAAGTGTTGATGGTTTCGGCGTTGTTAATAGCTTCTAAATGTATGCTTGCGACATGATGCAGAATCTTCCCTAGATATTAACGACTTCGACCAATTCGAAAGGCTTGATTATGCTTTTGAAAGGGTTGTCCTGACTATGTCATCTTTCTGAGTAGTTTGAATGAAGGTGAAACCTTTGGTCTCGAAAGGTTTGGCATGCATATGAAGGGTTGTCATTCATTGTCTTCGAAAGGTGTTTCTTCAACTCATTCGAAAGGTCTTCATGCATGTGGAAGCACCTTCTTCGAAAGGGAAGCACCGAAGCGGAAGGGTGTTTTCGACCCTTTCGACCCCTTCGAAAGGTTGTAATACTTCTAGTCTTTGGCTGTAGCATCCCTTCGACTCCTTCGAAAGGTTTTGCTGGAACTATTTTCTCTTGTTCTTCTTTGTCTTCTACTCACTCTGGTTTCGACAAGGCCGAAAGGGTTTTTGGTATTAACAGAAGTACAAAATGATGAAAGCATCGGGAAAAAATGATGAAAGCACTAGCAAAAGGTAGAGAGAGGGAATTTTCAGGCACAAATGGCAAAAGGTAATGGCAATGCTTTAAAGGCACGATGATTCTGGTTATGAAGACACTTCGCTGTCTGTCATTTTCGTAAGAACTTCTATTGGGTAGCTTTAAACATTTTGTTGTAGATGAGATATAATGTGGTTTTTTGTATGGTGTATTAGTCATGACAAGGGAATGTGTTGTTTTATTTATGGGATACTAGTATTAGTTAAATAGTTTTATTGTTTAGAGTTCAACTTAGTGTGTGTATGGATCGATGAATGACATTGTTTTTTGTATGGGATATCAACACCAATTGAATAGTTTTGTTATTTAGAATTTAACTTAGTGTGTATATAGATGACAGATTTATAATTGCATTATTGTTTCGTTTATGTTATTCATTTTATATAAATGTGCATTTATATATTTATGTATATGATTTTATTGTTGGCTGGTGAATCATTAACAGTCAATGAATCTATAAAAAAATTCCAATTTCTATTTGGCATGTAGACCTCTTGAAGGTTTTAAAGATTAACTATTTATAGCTTAATAGTTAATAATAATAGTTTCAAGCACATTTCCATTCTAAAAACGTTACGTATAATGATAAAATTATATCAATGTGCATGATAAATGCATTTGAACAGCATTGTGTAAGTTTCAAAAACTTTTTTTAGTTCAAAATCATTGTTTGATTTAGATAACATTTTGAAAGTAAAAAAGGTATTTTATAAGGTTAAAAAATATATTTTGAGTTCTAAAAACTTTATTTAGCTTATAAAATATTACTTGGGTTAAAAAAATTATTTGAGCTGAAATATTATTATATAAGTTAAAAAAATATTTTGAGCTTAAAAAAATACTATTTGAGTTTAAAAAACATTGTATGATTTTGGAAAACATTTTCTGGGTTCAAAAAACGACATGTAAGTTGAAAAAATATTATTTGGTTTAAAATACATTATGTAAGTTCGATAAAAAAAAATTTAGTTCAAAACCATTATTTCAGTTTAAAAAACATTTTGAAGGTGTTGAAAATAATTTATAAGGTTTAAAAACATATTCTAAGTTCGAAAAAATTTATTTTAGTTTATAAAATATTTTTTAAATTAAAAAAATAATATTTGAGCTAAAAGATTATTATACGAGTTTAGAAAAAAATTAATCTTAACAATGTTAATTTACTTTAAAAACATTATTTACCTTAAAAAATCATTTGAGTTCAAAAACATTATATAACAATTCTATCTTTTTTGAACCACTAACTTTAATTTTAGTCAATTTAACCAAATAAAACAAACCCAATTTTTTGGTTAAAACCATAATAAGCAAATGTATATAAACATTTTGTGTGATAATCATGGATAACTTTTATCCAACTTAAATTGCATTCCGTAAACAAATGTTGTAAACAAATGAAACAATCAAATTCATACCTAAAAATCCTAATTAATGAAATATAAAATCATAATTAAAGCACATACCAATTTAGTGAACAAATCATACATGAAAATCAGATTGTAAAACCGTGAAGATTTGAGGTGAGGCGTCGACCCGAGGTCGATGTGGACTACGGTTGTGTCGGAGCTTATGGTGGATTGCGTGTATGGAGATGGAGATGCTCGATGTGGTTTCAGTGGCGATGCGGGTTAGCTTTAAGGTGTAGGTGAAGATGTCGATGTTGACATAGAGATGAGCGAGGGATTGGGTGGCAGAGATTGTCGACGGTGGAAGTGAAACCCAAGGGTTTGTTGTTTCATGGAATTTATTTCATTTGTGGGTTTTGTTTTGTGTGGTAAATAATTAAACGTAAAGAAATACACCAAGTTAAAAAATGTACTAAGTGCATTTGGGTCGGATGGGCATCCGCAATTAGTTACACCGTTCTGACTCCACTTATTTATTCAATCAAAATATTATGACATCAGAAAGATGTTGCAAATACCGAC
Source organism: Allium fistulosum (assembly GCA_030737815.1). NCBI lineage: Eukaryota > Viridiplantae > Streptophyta > Magnoliopsida > Asparagales > Amaryllidaceae > Allium > Allium fistulosum. The sequence goes on from CM060904.1 coordinate 816,655,827, forward strand.
GCAATTCCAAAGTCTTCACTGTTAGTGTCGGAAAGATGTTGGATAACACCGACGTCATACCGACGCTTTTATTATTAATAACTGGTAATTAATAATAAATATTAATAATTAATAATTAATAAAAAATCAAATAATTACTATTAATAATTAAATTGATTGGTTGATTATTACTATTAATTAATTAAGAAGTAATAATTAATAATTAAGACTAATATTTATTATTTAAGATAATTCAGTTTTCTAATAACTAATAATAAATAAGTAATCATTAATAATTAGTAAGTAATATTTATTATTTAGTATCTAATATTTAATAGTTATAATGATAATCATGTTTATTATTTCAAAAAAATTTAAATTTTGAAAATATCTATAATAAATTAAAAAGTATTAATAAAGTCTAGATATAAAAATATGAAATTTCCCTAAAATTGAAAAATATTTTTTTTTTAACACTACAACAAAATGACTATATTACAATTTATAATAATAATGTGTAAATAAAAGAATATCTAAATGTATAATAAAATTTTAATAATGTATAAATAATAATAAAAAATTACATTTAATAATTTATAATAACAATGCACCAATAAATATAAATAAATAATAATTTATCGTTATTATTTATTAATGTTTAAATAATAATAATATTTGTATATAAATGATTATTTTTTATAATTAATTATCAATAATTAACAAATTTTAGTTAATAATTTATAATAATATTTTATGTATAATAATATATATATATAAATAATAATAATACATATTATAATGATAGTGTATTAACAATTTTAGAAACCGCCATTTGTTTCGTCGAACAAATTTCAGAAGTTCAAACTCAAAATTTCAGATATGTTTTTGGCGTACCGCAAATTTCGGAACCCGCCTGTTTAAAAAAATTTGCAAAACCGCACAGCAAAATTATTATATCTCCCCCTTACAATTTCGTTCCCACTTTCCGAATATGTTTTCCCACTCAAAATCCTAGACCTAATCCTACTTTCCCCAAAATTAAGCCGCTCCCCTCGATAATGCTTGCTTCATCTTTGACGACACTTGCCTGACCTCTAATACCCTCATCTCACCTCCGATGATGTTCGCCTTGCCTTAACGACATTAACTCCATCTCCGATGACAACTTGATTCACAATTATAAATTCGACCTATTCAAGGAGGGTGGGTTATGCTTATCTTCTCTCCATGGGAAGCGAAGGTATCCTCCAGTCTTATAATCAATCATCCATTAAGTATGATATTATTTTGATTCTAATTTTTGATTAATTTGGTGATTGAATTACTTAATTTTCTCGTTTTATTGTTTATGTGTTGCTCGAGTTTGATTTGGATATCAGATCTGGACATCACTTTCCATTTTTTACACCTAAAATTTGGGATTTGTTTCTATGTAGCCAACTCTAGACTCTCACAATTGCTGAAAAGTCGCTCGTTTGTTGAATTTATACTGGAACTAGTCTGATCGACCAGTCAAATTATGGTGGTAATGCTTTGTGATGTAATGAGCTTGCAAATAATTTATCATAAATAGTATAAAATAGGAGTTAATATTGTCTTTAAGTTCAAACATGTTTGCGTAGTCATATCATCAGGTACACATCATACCAATTCAAATTTGGTTCAAACATTAAATGGAAAAAAGAAAAAAAGAAAAATCTTTGGAAACAATAGTTGATTAAGAATATTATCTATTAATTCACATAGCTGAAGGAAAGATGGAAACAACAGTTATATATTTGCTAAATCAGTGTCATTTTTGTAATTCACAGATTGCAAATTGTAATTCACAGATTTAGTATTGAAGTAGAGTTTAACTGTTTGGATTGATTGTCAAAATTCTCCTATTGATTGAATCCACATGAGCATTAAACTTCATGAAACCAACCATACTTCATCCAAATCATTACTGCGCTCTAAAAAACTATAAATAAATTTGCAACTTCCATGATTATAGACTAGTTCTAATAGGACAAAAGATAATTGTACTACAAATAAGAGATCTTGACCCTCCACTCTGTTTCCTCGTGATGAATAAAGAAAGCATTACCTGCACCCAAAATAACTTGCCTCAGCAGACAGTCCATGTTTATAAGAATACATATAGGAGTACAGCGCAAGCTGAAAACGATTTTCAACATTACCTTGTGCTTTTTTAATCTACACTAAGATACATGAACTCAATCCTTATCAACTGTTTTTTATTATTGATTTTTCTTTCTATTTCACCTTCTTATAAATGAAGGGTTCCAATCAATATTGTTGAATATCAATTTGATTAGATCAGTTTTAATAATGCTAATCATTTCATTTATTTAAACGTAACTTTTCAACTTTACTTCAGCATAACTTTATTTTGTTCCAATCAACAGGTGCTGCTCTTGTGTACCATGCATTTGGGTCAAGTGCTCAGAATGACAAAGAGAAAGTAGTTCACAAAATGATGAAAGCATCAGGCAAAAATGATGAAAGCACCAACAAAAGGTAGAGAGAGAATTTTCAGGCACCAATGGCAAAAGGTAACAGCAATGCTTCAAAGGCACGATGATTCTAATTATGAAGATCTTTCGCTGTTTGTCATTTTCGTAAGCACTTCTAATAGGTAGCTTGAAACATTTTGTTGTAAATGAGATATTATGTGGTTTTTTGTTTGGATGTTAGTCATGACTAGGGAATGTGTTGTTTTTTTATGGGATACTAGTATTAGTTAAATGGTTTTGTTGTTTAGAGTTCGACTTACTGTGTATATGGATCGATGAATGACTGTAACGATCCAGTATTTTGGACCATTCAAATCGACAATAAATTCACACATGCTGGATTTGAATAATTCAAAACAATGAATTGTAAATAAAATTTGGCAAAATTCAGCATATATAGTAAATAAAATAATCACATATCACAGACACAAAGTAATATAACAGTAATGCAGCGGAAACAAAAAAATAGTAGTTCATGAAGTTACTATATATATATAACAGAGTTAAACAGGATACAACAGAAGTCTTGAATACATAGATGTCTCAATACAATAGTCAAATACAAGATATCAGAATCGATAGATAGTTGGATCTTCAAGTGAAGCTCCAACTCCAAAGGCAAGTCTCAAATGTTGTATCACTCAGTCTGACCCGAGCGTAAAGCAAAACACAAAACACTCGAGTCAGAATTAACATTCTTATATCAATAATTCCAACTCAAGTAAAATATCAACTGAAATACAAGTAACTCAAAGGATGTTTGGGATAACATCCTCTAAGGATCCGTTAAACTATCTATTATGTAGTAATATTCGCTATTATAATAATGCCTAATATAAAATAAACATACTTTTTAATAGCGTCAAGGGGTTATCCATATAGCCCTTAACACGTAATAGTCTCAGTAGTCTATCCAGTATTAGCATACTCCCAAAATGGGGGCTACCCTCGATACTCCACAGGCTACGGGAGAAATCACAACTCGTAGTAAAGCTCGATATGGTAGGTGACACGGCACACAAGGCAATGCCAGGTAGATATACCAATTACGCATCCGGACTGGTGGTGACGCATAGCAGCTACTACCGCCCACCTCGAACAATACTCCCAAATCAAGGGGTGCACCCAATCAATCACAAAGTAATAAAATGGTATCGAAGAAGTGTGTCCGATCAGAGATGCTACCTCCTTGGCCCGTCGATCGCTCCTGTTTTAGCCACCTTATGCCAACTCACGGGAGTTGGGTCCACGCATATACCTTAGGATCGTCGCCACCATCCTACTTCATTCTGGAAACTCCATTGCGTACACAGTTGTTAAAGTGGTTTCGGTATCGACAAAGAGTATGTCCATATCCGATCCCGGTCTCTTTAACAATCAATCGTTATTATAACACCGGGGTTATTTCAAAATAGTTTATACATCAAGACCAAAATATCATTTTCATTTCAAAACAAATCAATACGGTATTATTTCCATTTCAAATATATTCACTTCCAAAATCATAGTACTTTCAAAGGTATAATACTTTCGGAACCAAAACAATTTGAAATAATAATACTTTAGAAATCATAATACTTTGAAATTCATAACTTTGGAAATCATAACCCTTTGAAATCAATACATTTTGGAATCCATAACACTTTCCCCTTAAACAGTTTAGATATTAAAATTATATATAAAATAAAATTGTTTATAAAATAAAAATAGTTTATATAAAATAGTTTATAATAAAATAATTTATATTGAAAATGATTTATATTAAAATAGTTTATATTAAAATAATTTATAGAGTAAAATATAATAGTTTTAGATATAGTTTTAAAATGCTTAATATAAAAATAGCTTCCTCAAATTCAACAAATTGATTCAAAATCAACTCAAATTCCAAATTTCAATTTTAATCAAATTTCAAATTTCATCAATTTCAATTCGATTTAGTTTCTAAATAAACCATTTCAAAGTACCGATTTCAAATACATATTTGAACCATAAAACAAGTCATTTAAATTTCAATATATTTCAAAGCCTTTAAATATTCAACATTTCAAAACTAAATTCGATAATTTCATATATATATCAAATTCACTTTATTATTATTTAGTTTTGAAATATTCACTCAATAAATCCAATATCATTTAAAACAAACCCCAATTACAATAAACTAAATATTTCCTTCAATTTATTTAAACTTGAAATATTCATTTAAATCACTTTAATCAAATACAAGTTATAAAATCATAGCTTCAAAATTTCAAATTTTATAAATTTCAAATCAAACTTATTTAAGTAAAGTTCTTAAATAAATATAATTTCAAACCAATTTCAAATCATTATAAACTCTATATAGATATTAAAAAAATACTTAAACATATTATTTATCAACTTTATTAAATCAACTTTAATGAATCTTTAAAAATCAATATTTATCAAAACCATAGAAATCATTTCCAAAATATTTATATATAGACCAACGGTGTCTGTATATAATTTTCTATCCTATGGTCAAGTGATACAGATATTTATCATTTCAATCCGTAATTTAAATATATACGGGTATATATCTTTTCAACCCGCAATCCCAAATTCAATTCAATGGAAATCGCTTGGGTTTATCATTTCAACCCATAACGATTTTCTCCTATCCTACAGATCGTTCGGGTATGTATCATTTCAACCCATAGTGAATTCTATACTAACAGGGAACTTGCAGAGTGATAACAGATATGATAATAACATAACAAGCATATATCATCAATATAAATAACAGATAATGGTGTGCGATGTCACAGGTGAACAGTTACAGATAATAGCATATATATAGCAATGTAAATAACTAACAGTAGCATATTTCAATTGACGTTTCAATTGAAATCAAATTTAATAAATATAATAACGTTAATTTGAGTGATTACTCACCTTTCGAGGATTAATGGATTTGACAAAGAAATGAGCTACGAGTTACAAAGCAAAGTGAAATGGGCACGAACTGACGAACAAAGCTGATCAATAGGAAAGACGAAATCAAATCAGAACTGGATCGATGAATATAATTGGTACAGTGGAATAATATATATATATATACACCTATTAAACTACAAAATAATTACATATATAATGTATGTTTAGTGCAACATCTCAGATACCACATATACACTTTATACTTTGTATACATTATGAATTAAAATGTGTAGACTGTCATATCTATGTGTGTGTGTGTGTGTATAATGCTATGGGTAGTCATCTCGAAAAACAAAGCTTATATATTGTATTTAATACCCACCCAGATATTATAAAGACTATATATATACTGTTATATATAACACTGCTTTAGTATAAATCTTCAAACCACTACAGCAACCGCATAGACAAACTTATATATACATATTTTTTTTAACTTATATATACATAACTTACATGCATGCATGACTTAACAGCTATAAATACATGCAGACTACACGAATATGTGCAGACCTTAAAAATCTATATACTTATATATATAGACAGAACCTATACACTATATACACGTATATACTACTCATTTATAAATTAATTTATATATAACATATATAAGCTATATATGCAAACACTTACAACATGTAGAAAACTGCGAGTAATAACTATAAAATAACTTATATATAAACAACATATATAGACAGGCAATAATTTGGCTTGGCTGCCACCATATATACAATATATATGTATATATATACTTTCAAATTTATCCCTTTTTGAATATGCGACCTAATATGTATGATTCTATGCATGCAGACACTACAGAAAGGAAATCAATACATTTTTTTATATATACTTGCTTATATATAAAAGAAGATTGCAAACTAATATATACCTATTCAAACAATTAACAGACAGTTTTAACTCTATTTAAATTATTAATGTAAATAAGGAGCCTGGGAAAAATCATATTCTTTGATACACCTTTTTACATAAACTATATATTGTAAATGTATATATTAAAACAAATCAGCAATTGTCAAATATACAAATGCTTTCAGGAGCATATACATAAAACTTATACTTTATATATATTTCGTATAATATACTTTACTAACATATTATAATAACCAATAAAATATATAACTAACATATTTCGAAATTTATATAAACTAGTACAAAAATCTATAACCTGTATATGTGATTAACTTGAGCATACAAAATATAGCACCGATAAATATGCATATTTATACAAACTATAAAAAAATGACTAACAGGAAAAAATAAAATAGAACTTATATCGAAAATGCTACAACAAATATATATAGTACTATAACTCTTATAACTAATATATACAAACGTTGTGTTCCTTATTATATACAAAACATATATATGAAGCCGAGATATATATATATATACACACACAAAGCTGTAGATTTATAAATATTGTAACCAGTATATATATATTCATATATATATATATATATATATCCAACCAGTACGTACCTAATACCCAAAAGAGGTGAAGTGAGGCTGCGTGCTAACATGGAGGAGGAGAGAAATGGTGGCCAGAGGGTATCTTGCTCGGTCAAAAAGTCATGGAGAAAAAATGGTGACCGATCTTGCTGGCCTGGGTGCTTCGGAAGTGAGGAAGCAAGGTGGAGGCTGTTGAGGCCGAGCTGGCGTGAGGAAGAGGGGAATGGCCACGTTCATGGGAGGGAAGGATGGGAAATGAGCGACAGGCAAAGGAAGAAGAGGAACAAGTTTTAATAAAGTATGAATGTCAACAAAAAGCTTCTGGTTATATTTTAGTAAAAAAAAATATAACTTTACATATTTTTGCAAGAGAGTAAAAATATCAATATGACGTTTGGAATTTGGAGAACAAAAAGTCACATGCGATGGAAGTAAAGCCAATGGCTATCTGGTTTCAATAGATGATAGATGAAGGGTCACAAGAACAAAAAGTGGTTTAAAACGAGAACCGTTACGAAAATCGTTTTATTAATTTCGCTCAGTACCAGAAGCCGAAACACAGGGATGAATATATTTCAGAGATCAGCACGACGAGACGATCAAAATGGTATATAGATATCAGTGGTACGATCATCCTATCAAAAGTCGATACTCGGTACCGAAAATGCTGCTATTTTGCCGAAAATAAGATCGACGGAGCAATAGATGTCCAAATTTGACGAAACGAAAGATGACGTCTCACTCAGAAGACGATTTACAAATTTTCTATGTAAAAATAATTAGGTTTGGAAAACATTTTATTATCATCAATTTTAACTGATATAAATTGGAATAAAATTATACTAGAAAATAAACTTCAAATTTTCTGATGAAAATTTACCGGTTGCTATGTTAAAACAGACGGATTTCAAATATCAAATTTAAATTTCAAAATTTTATTGTTTAAAGTTTCACAAAATTTCAATTAAATATATAAATAAACAAATAAAATTATCTAAAATTTACGGGTCGTTACAATGACATTGTATGGGATATCAACACTAATTGAATAGTTTTGTTGTTTAGAATTTAACTTAGTGTGTACATGGATGATGGATTTATAATTGCATTATTTCTTCGTTATATTATTCATTTTATATAAATGTGCATTTATATATTTGTGTATAAGATTTTATTGTTGGCGGGTGAATTATTAAAAGTGAATGAATCTATAAAAAAAAGTTCCAATTTCTAATTGGTATGTAGGCCTCTTGAAGGCTTTAAACATTAACTATTTATAGCATAATCGACGATAATAATAGTTTAAGCACATTTCCATTCTAAAAGTGTTATGTATAATGATAAAATTATATCAATGTGCATGATAAATGCATTTGAACAACATTTTGTAAGTTTCAAAAACATGTTCTTAGTTCAAAAATGTTGTTTGATTTAGAAAACATTTTGAAAGCGCAAAAAGTATTTTACAAGGTTTTGAGTTCAAAAAACTTTATTTAGTTTATAAAATATTACTTGAGTTAAAAAAAATATTTGAGCTGATATATTATTATATAAGTTTAAAAAAAATACTCTGTGCTTAAAAGAATACTATTAGTTTAAAAAACATCGTATGATTTTGGAAAACATTTTTTGAATTCAAAAAAAGACATGTAAGTTCAAAAAATATTATTTGGTTTAAAATATATTGTGTAAGTTTGAAAAAAAATTAGTTCAAAATCATTATTTGAGTTTAAAAAAATATTTTGAAAGTGTAAAAAACAATTTAAAAGGTTAAAAAACATATTCTGAGTTCAGAAAACATTATTTTAGTTTATAAAATATTATTTAAATTTAAAAAATATTTTTTGAGCTAATGAAATTATTATATAAGTTTCAAAAAATTAAGCTTGACAACATTAAATTAATTTAAAACACATTATTTACCTTAAAAATCATTTGAGTTTAAAAACATTGTATAACAATTCTATCTTTTTTGAACTACTAGCTTTAATTTCAATCGATTAAAACCAAATAAAACAAAACCAATTTTTTTATTAAAACCATAATTCAAATCTCCGCAAATGTATATAAACTTTTTGTTTGATAATCGTGGATGACTTTTATCCAACTTAAAGTGCATTCCATAAACAAATGTCATAAACAAATGAAACAATCAAAATCATACCTAAAAATCCTAACTAATGAAATAGAAAACATAGTTAATGTACATCCTGTAACAACCCGGAATTTTGGTCATCTAATTTTGAATATTTAATTAATTTTAATTATTAAAATATTGGTTTAAAGGCTTTAAAACTTAATTAAATTATGGGATTGTTTAAAAATCTTTAAAGTGTGAACAAAAATTTGAATAGTGATTTAAATGTTGGAATCGTTGACTTATTATTTGAATAATGATTTAAATATCTCGATTATTAATTAAATATTTATTTAATGGGTTTAATGGACTTATTTAACTCCTTTAAAATTATTAAATGCTATCATTGAATTCCTTTGTTAATTTATTTACAGTAATAAATGGTTCAAAAAAATAATTAAGAAATTTAGTTTTATTTTTATGACTCGATTTTTAGTGCTGTATTGTTAATTTATTTTATTTTATTTTTCTATAATTTTTAATTTGATAAATATTGAAATTGTTCATTTGACGATTTATCGGCAAATGACAGTGTTTCTGTGATTTTACAGAATCCAATAACTGGTATATATTATTATTGTTTTGGGATTGTGTCGCCGTTCTGAACGCGACTATATTTTTGTTTTGTCGATTTAGGGTCCGTACGTGAATAGAAATCTGGGAGGAGAGATACTAGAAAAGAAAAAAAGAATTTGAATTATAAGCATACTTGCTTAAGACAACTAGTACAACATGCACACAATTCTGTCTCATTTTCGTACTCCTCCATTCGTTCTTCTCTGTATTTGGAAACATGAAAATGGCAGATTAAATTTAAAATCCGGAGTCAATTTAAAGCAAAATCAAAACAAAATAACATAATAATATTAAAATGGTATCTTTGGTTTTGTTTGGGGTATGTTTTCTGGTTGTTGGGTGGTTGGTGTGTGCGTGGACGGTGATGCCGTTAGTGGTTTTGGCATTTGGGTTGGAAAATTTGTGGATTTAAGGAGGAGACAGGCGAAGACGAGGCCGGGTTTGAACTTAGGATGACTTGGGGAGGCGACGGGGTTGATTTGGTGAGGTTCGACATCTAAGAGGTGATCGCGACATTACTGAGTCATGTGTAGGCCCTGACGTCGCGAGGCGGTGGTAGAGGTCGAGTTCAACTTTGTGAGGTCGAGAGGATAGAGGACTCAAAGGGGAGTTGAATGGCTGTGTCGATGGGTTGTCTTATCGTTGGTGGTGAGAGAGGAGGGAGAAGGAAGAGGCGGCAATGGTGGAGTGTGCACGGGACATGTACATGCGCTTGGTAATGGGGAGGAAGATGGATCTGTTTTTTTTGTTGGGTAATTAGTTTTTAATGTGTAATTAAAAGATCAATTAATTTTATTTAAAATTGTTAACATATAAATTTAATATCTTCCTCATACAAGGTTCAAATAAAACGTGGTCAGTTGCGTTAGAATCATATCGTCGATAGCCACATTTTGGAATCAGTTTGGTTGAATTTGAAGCTGTTGGAAATTTTGCACTAAAATCGAATGCTATTCGACAGAACCAAAAACGCTTCGGTGATAATTGGAACTCTAGTGAGTTAAAACTCACTCTTCTCTCGGTTAATTAGCACGTTTGTAGTAAATAAAATTTATTTATGCTTGTTTGGGTTGTTGGATTGCTGGTTGTTTGAATTTGATCTAGGATCACGATATAGCATCTTGAAATGCTATTAGATTGTTTGAGTCTTAAATTTGTATTCAAACTTGTTTTAAGAAATGGATCATATATGAGATGATAAATTGATATTGATTTTGATTAATATAATTACATTATTTAAAATTATAACGTAGTTAATGTAAGCATACTTCAAGGTGTTATCTATTTGGCAAAATAAACACCGTACTGTTAAGTAAGTTGGATAATGTAATTTGGACACCTGTGTAGCGGAATAAAACATCGTTTCACTAATAAAATTTATTGATCATTTAATTAACGGAATAAATCTCCGTTCTACTATTTTACTGATTTGAACATCTAATTTTATATCTTTAACTGATATGCCAATTTTGAATACTTGATATGATAAACAATGACAGTTAAGTGTTGAATTTATTTATATAGTCGTTGATTATGTAAATATTAGTTATTAACTGGGAAAGTTGAATTAAATGATACGGGAGCTTGTTTAAGTACCATGGCGATCGTTAAGCCTCCTTCAAATTTGAAAAATAAGATGTTGTCTTGAATGTTGTTTTAAGAATAATTATTATTTAGTAATGAGATTTTAGAAAGTAATAAATATTTATTAATAATGGTATAAAGATAATTAATAGTTGTTTTTAAGAATGATTTAAGTTAATTATTTTATAAATATGATTCTTAAAAGTTATTTCTTAATGTTATTTAAGAATATTTCATTATTATTTTAAAATCATTTAATTATTATTTAAAAATGTTTTAATTATTTATTTAAAGTGATTTAACTATACTTTAATTTTGATTAAAGTTATCTAATTATATTGATTTAAGTTATTTAAATTATATTCCTAGGTCAATTAATCTTCATATTTATATTGGTTGAAAGTTAATTGATTATTGTATTAATAATATTTTAAAAGTTAATTAATTATTATTAATATTGTTTGGAAGTTAACTTATTAATACAATAATAGTGCTTAAAATTTATTTAATATATTATTAATGAGAGTTTAAAATTATTATTTTGGATGAGATTTAACTAAAATGAAATAGATGGGTATTTAAATAATAACTTGTATTTTAAAGTTATTTTAAATAATTATGGTTTATCAAGGGGAACTTACGGACTTAAGGAATTTATTAAATAAGTTTGTTTTAATATGGGAAGAGTTTTACAAATGGCTTTGGATATTTATAAAAGAATTTATAAATGAGTTTAAAGACCCAAATGAAGAATTTTCTATAAATGGAGTTTTGAGATTTATAAAGAATGTTTATAAATAGATTGGAAATTTATAAAGAAACTTTTATAAATAGATTTGGAGATATTTATAAAATAAAGAGATTTGGAAAGAAATGGTGGATTGTCATGGCGTAATTCGAGGGACAGGGATTTCCTACATTTTACTATGGATTCGTTGGGATAGCAGCATAACCATTGAGTAAACTGCAATCCATGATTTTTACCGAATGGTACTTCCCATAACCATTTTTAAGAGTTTTCAAGTATTTTTGAGACGAATGGTTTGTAAATATACTTATTCCGATAAGATAAGTATATGAATGTTTTTGATAAAGAGATTCAAATTAACGTAGATCAATTTGAATGTGGCTTAGTTGTTTCCAAGGGAAAGGTAATCTCTGTTTGAATGTTGTATATTTGATAGTTAAATAACCGACTATCAAACCTGACCAGTTTTAAATTATTGTTGTGGGTCCAGAGAGACCGAGATCAGATATATTATTCGAAACCACTTCGAACCGGCATAAGCGTTCGAATTGGAACATCTTGAAGATGATTGAAGATGGAGATTTTGAAATTCAAGGGCTACTTGCTACTAATCCTGGGGATGATTCCAAAATGGATGTGGTAGAAGTAGTGCATTCGGTTTCGTTCAAACCTAGAACGAAATTGTATGAATGAATGCTAGCATTGCAATTCTGCCTAAAGGGAAGTGTTAGCATTCCAAGTGGAATTACCATATAAAAGGTAATCGTAGCCTCAAGCTCCATAACCCGAGAAATGGCTAAAACATGGTAGATGCAGCAGGGCTATGTGGGTCGCTCCCATTTGGGTGTGTCATCACCTTTCTAGATCATCATATTATGGATTTGGTTGTGCATGAAGGCTCTCAATTAAGGTTGGAAAGCAACCGGGGTGATGACATATTCGGTACTATCCAAGTTCAGGGGTAGGTCGGTTTTGTGTTGGCAGGGGTGGACCAAGTTCAGGGTCTGACTCTAGGTACATTTATCTAGAAGTGTACTGTACGGAAGGTAGTCCCTTACCTTACCATTCTTGGAATCCATTCTCCAATAAGCGTCATGCGGACTTGATTGTTTACCTATTATGCTGAAATTTAATAATGTAACAATTTCGGCTATGATTAATATGTATTTGTATCCTCGACATTATTAATATCACTGGATTTTCTATAGAGATGTTTTGATTATCGTAAAGTAAAAACCCATCCGTGTTTATGTGCGGCGTAGTCTTACGAGATACCTTTATTTCAAAGATTTTTATAATTTTAAAAATCCAATTGGGTGTGTTTTCTCATGCTGGTTTACCGGACTGATCCAGGCATTATTTTTCTTATAATGCTCGGGTCAGATCGAGCATATTTAAAGGTTCGGTATGGATACTTGGAGTTTCAGGAGACGAGCTGGTGGCCCAGAGACGTATTCACATACATTCTATTTTCCACTGCATTAGTTGTTTATTTAACAACATTTGTGAGGATAGGTCGTTATAACTGTCCAGCCTGTTGATTTAATTGGTTAACTCTGATTGATATATGTATAATAAAGTTTAATTTTTCTTTGGTAACAATATATTGTATATTATATATTGCTCGTTACAATGTGAGATTCCGTTCTGTCTTTTCTTCTTTTTTCCCAACATTCTGTCTTTCCAGCACTAGGAAGCTCGGTATGTGAATACCGTGGATGTATTAGTGTCGACTTCTGAAAGTCGAAAAGACGGATCGTTACACATCCCAATTCAATGAACAAATCATACATGAAAATTAGATTGTGAAACCATGAAGATTTGAGGTGAGGCGTCGATCTGAGGTCGATGTGGGCTGCAGTTGCATCGAAGCATATGGTGGCTGCCTGTATGGAGATGGAGATGTGCGATGTGGTTTCAGCGGTGATGCGGGTTAGCTATAAGGTGTAGGTAAAGATGTCGATGTTGACGTAGAGATGAGAGAGTGATTGGGAGGCAGAGATCGTCGACGGTGGAAGTGGAACTCTAGGTTTTTTGTTGTTTTGTGGAGTTTGATTTAATTTGAGGGCTCTGTTTTGTGTGGTAAATAATTAAACGTTCTGAAATATACCAAGTTAAAAAATATACTAAGTGCACTTGGATCGGATGGGAATCCGTAATTACTGACACCGTTCTGACGCCACTTATTTATTTAACCAAAATACTGTGGCATTAGAAAGACGTTGGAAAATACCGATGCAATTCTAATGTCTTCACTGCTGGAGTTGGAAAAACATTGGAAAACACCATCGTCCGGCTGACGCTTTTATTATAGTTGTTGGATTAATAAATGTCATTCATACGATGTCGATAATTTTCGACGCCTTTGCAATGCCATTTCGATGTCTGGTATCTTATTATGACTTTCCGATGCTATTATAACATCCCACCTTTTTGGTGTCAAAAAATTTCCTTGGCTATTTCGCATGCTTTTTTGTACCGATTCGATCATTGTCTTGCTTGAGTCCTAACGAGTTAAACTACACCAATGAGTTAGACTTAGCATTCTCATATGCTTAGTTCCTCATGATGTTTAGAAAATAATAACCCTAATAGGATCTTATTTATTTTTTGTTAAATAAATAAATTAAAGTAACCTCATAATTTATAATCATTTTTTCATGTTTCAAACAACATCCAAAATAATTTTTAACAGTGTGATGGACATTAAAGTAATCGATGCTAATACTATTATACCCGGACTATTTTTGAAAACAATAGCTGATGGAGAGGAATACTACGATTCCTGCAGAACTAATTCCACGATTCACTCCTTCAAATTTACTTTTTAGCATGACTTTTTTGTTTACAAACACTACAAGACAAGCTGAAAATAGCAATAGATGGTAGCGACGGGAATTTCCGTCGTTAAATTTGCGACGGATTAGCGAAGGTTTTACAAGGGATAATTTAAAGTTTTATCTATTTCAAATTTTATATATTAAAACCGTCGTTGAATATATCTGTCACTAAACTGTCGCATATTGCATTAATTTATTAACGAATATATTCTAATGCTAAATTATGTTGCACATTGAAGCGGATTTGCGACAGGGTTCTTTCGAAGCTATTTTGCGGCGAATGTCCAAGAAATTTGCAAGGGATGATTATTTTTTAGTATAAAATTTTAGGAAAATTTAACAATTGTGAATTTTGTAATATATATATTTAATGATTAATAACTATTAAGTAATATTAGAAGTAATATTTTTAATTAATTTTTTGTGATTTAATAATTATTACTAAATAATTGATAATTAATAATAAATATTAAATAATTACTATTAATAACAAAAATTAAATAATTGCTATTAATAATTGATAATAAATAAATCAAATTTAATATTGATAAATTATTAATATTAATTAATTAAGAAGTAATAATTAATAATTAAGACTAGTATTTTCTATTTAATATAATTTAGTTTTTTAATAAGTAACAATAAATAAGTAATCGTTAATAATTAGTAAGTAATATTTATTACTTAATATCTAATATTTACTAGTTATAATTGATAATCATATTTATTGTTTCAAAAAATTTAAAATTTTGAAAATTTATAAAATAAATCAAAAAAAATCATAAAGTTTAGATATATAAATATGAAATTTCCCTAAAATTGAAAAAATAAGTTTTTTAAACACTATAAAAAAATGATTATATCACAACTTATATAGTTAATAACTTATAATTAATTATTATTAATAAATAATTTATATAGTTTGTAATTAATTTATATAATAATAATTTATTATAATTAATTATCAATATTTAATAATTTATAAAAATAAAGCATAAATAAAAATAATTAACTAAAAATATATAATTAATATTTAATAACATATAAATAATAATAAAAAATAATATTTAATAATTTATAATAATAATGCATCAATAAAAATAAATAAATATGCTTTGCTAAAAAATAAATAAATAATAATATATATACTTATTATTCAATAATGTTTAAATAATAATTATATATAATTATATTTGTATAAATGATTAACTTTTATAATTAATTATTAATAAATTATAGTTAATAATTTATATTAATTGTGTATATATAATAATATATAAATAATAATAACACGTATTATGATGATAGTGTATTAATAAATTTAGTAACCGCCACTTGCTTCCTCGAACAAATTTCAGAACCCGCCTATTCAAACTCAAAATTTCAGATATGTTTTTTGCGTACCGCAAATTTCGGAACCCGCCTGTTTAAAAAAATTAGGAAAACCGCATAGCAAATTTTTTTAAATCACTCCCTTACAATTTCGTTCCCACTTTCCCAATATGTTTTCCCGCTCAAAATACTAAACGTAATCCTACTTTCCCCAAAATTAAGTCACTCCCCTCATGGCTGTATAATTGATTGCAAAATCTGATTCTTGAGGCCATTTATTATCTATTCTTGCCTTATGAGCCTGCAGAATAGGATGAACGTCATCATTAGATGGTAAAACTTTATTAGAGGAAATAACAGCAACCACTGCTTCATAATCATCACTTAAACCATTTAAAATGGTTAAAATTTGTTCCCAGTCAGATACTTTGTGGCCTGCACCTTCAAGAAGATCACAAATAGTCTTGATCTTATATAGATATTCTCTCATTGAACAGTTATCTTTCCTTATGCTTTGTAACTGTCTCTTGTGATACATGACCTTGGCTGCTGATTGTGTGTTGAACACTTTTTCTATGGTAGACCATATTTCACTTGCAGATTTACATCCTATAACATGTGATGAGAGATTTGTGTTGATTGATGATAGAAGCCATGAACATATTAATCTGTCCTGCCTGTGATGTTTGATATGCTCTTAATTGCTGACAATCCTATTTTCTCCCTCAGTAATGCATTTTGGTGGAGTTGGTATTGTTCCAAGAAGAAAGCCTTCAAAGGCCATATCCCTAAATTGCAATTTCAACCTGCAGTTTCCACAGCAGATAGTTGTTTTCATTTAAATGAACAGTGATCAGTTGGCTTTGAGGACTTGTAACAGTTTTGATCAACTTCCATGTTGCATCAGTTTGCTGTTCATTGTTGGCATTACCAGAGATTGCTGACTGATCATCTGCCATAGTGATGATTCTTGATTCAAAAGACAAAATAAAACTTTAGAATAAATTTTGGAACAAGGAAAACTTTTAAGGAATTGAAGATAACAGGTATGATGCAGCAAAGTCTAGGTGATGAAATCTTTCTGATAGATCTTGGCACGACACTAGCCTTGATTTATGATTTGATGAGATGCTTTCTTTCTGGTTTCTTGAATCTGTTTTCTGACTTCTTGAATTTATTTTCTGAATTTTTCTTGAACTTGCTTGTTTGCAAAAGAACAGTATGCAGCCAGTGTAAAAACTTGGCAAGGCAACTGTTCCTTAAGGCAGACTTGCTACCCAAATGATGATATCTTAACTGATGGGTAAAAAATTCTTCAAATGATGAGAATACTCTGATGAAGAATTATCTGATCTTTCTTCCTTGAAATTGTGAGAAAGCTGTTAAGCTGATTATGGCTTTGATACCATATAAGAATTTCAATGTGAGCAGAGAAAAGATATTAGTGATTGAAAGAGCAAAATGAAATTATCTTTTATTGAATAGATGTTTTGCAGAAAAAATGAAAAGCAATTGATCCTTTGAGAATTACAATCAGTTTTATATACAAGAATAGATATGGGCTAAAGTAATATGCAGCCCAAAGCAAAAAAATAAATGAAGACTTCTTCATAACAAAGATTGAACGGCTCTGATTGAATCAGAAGCAATAAATGGCCGAGAAGAGAATAAGCCAGAGACATATTATTGAAACTATAGAGATACATTATCTCATTCATTTTTCTCTCCAAATTTTCCAATATATTAGGCGATTAATGCAGAGTCAACAATCAATACTTCCATAATGTGTACACTCTTCCAGAGTTAGCAATAAATACTTTCCTTTGCAGCATGGCTTAATATGTTCTTCATTTTGCAAGCAGGCTAAAAAAACTTGTCGGACAATGGTTAAACATGTAGAGCTTAATATTAATGTCATCAAGTTAGAAGTAAAATTCCCACTTTAACCCTTGAGCGATGTCTCTTTGTGAAGGTAATTACTGTTCACTTTGCTTTCTACAATTGAGCTGTAATAAATAAAAAGTGGTACACTATGTATTCTTTATGAAAGGATATTATTGTTTTCATATTAATAATCATCTGTGAAGCTGCTGTATGTGTTAATATGAATCTAATCTATGTGCTCAAATTAGTTTTATGCAGAATTCATTATGTTAGTTAGTGTTGTAGACGAGCTTGTATTGAAAACTTTGTTTAGAACTTATGCTACACTTATGTTTAAATATCCATAATGATACTTGATATTTTTGTACTTGACTGAATTGATGATAATGAAGTCTGTGTTTTAATCTTTGTTATTGATTATATAGATTGTACATGTTTTTATGCAGTTTTGCCTAAAATGGGTAAAACGTGTTGAGTTGTGTTTACCCGTTAAATTAGTGGGTTGGGCTGAATTTACCCATTTAATACATGAGTTTAGTGGATTAGGTTTTTATTTATTTTAAATAGGTTGAATTAATATTTAAACTAACCCAATCTGACTCATTTGACACCATAGGAGAGAGGCTATCATATGCGAATGATAAAATATATTCGAATTGAGTTGAAATAAACCACTTAAGAAACTGAAATAGAGTTGTTTGCAAAAGTTATAGAATCAGCCTAAACTTATTGTATCTGGTTTCTTTTCTAAGAGCAAGATTGTAGAACAATTTTTATGTTGACTAATTTTTATGATAGGTAACTTATTTATTTTATTAAATGTTACATGCTATGTTTAACTTTGTGGATTACACTGGTTTCAAGGATAATGATATCTTATTCTTACATCTACTGACATTGGCTTTGCATTATTTTACAGTCTGCGTGTGTGTGTTCTTGGGTACTTGGACGAGGAACAAGTGCTACTATTGTGTACCATGCAGCTGGGTCATGTGCACAAAATGAAAAGGAGGAAGTAGTTCACAAATGATGAAAGCATTACACAAAAATGATGAAAGCACCAGAAAAAAGGTAGAGAGAAAATTTTCAGGCACAAATGGCAATGGCAATGCTTCAAAGGCACGATGATTTTGATTATGAAAACCCTTCGCTATCTGTCATTTTCGTAAGCACTTCTATTAAGTAGCTTGAAACATTTTGTTGTAAATTAGATATTATGTAGTTTTTTGTATGGATATTAGTCATGACTAGGCAGTGTGTTGTTTTTTATGGGATACTAGTATTAATTAAGTAGTTTTGTTGTTTATAGTTCAACTTAGTGTGTATATGGATCATTGAATGACATTGTTTTTTGTATGGGATATCAGCACTAATTGAATAGTTTTGTTGTTTAAAAATTAACTTATAAGTGTGTATGTGGATAACGGATTTATAATTGCATTATTGTTTCGTTTATGTTATTCATTTTATATAAATGTGCATTTATATATTTATGTATACGATTTTATTGTGGGCTGGTGAATTATTAACAATAAATGAATCTATAAAAAATAATTCTAATTGACATGTAGACTTCTTGAAGGCTTTAAAGATTAAATACTTATAGTTAATTGATGATAATAATTATTTCAACCATATTTCCATTCTAAAAGCATTATGTATAATGATAAAAATATATCAGTGTGCATGATAAATGCATTTGAACAACAATGTGTAAGTTTAAAAAACATGTTTTTAGTTCAAAAGTATTGTTTGATTTAGAAAACATTTTGAAAGTTGTTAACCCAAAAAATGGATCAACACCCTGGATCAAGTATGAAAGCACCAATGCAAATAATTAGCAGCATAGATCTTAGATAAACAACAAATACAAAGAAGTAAGAAAAGAGACACCGAATAGTGGTTCGGCTGACTCTGATCTACGTCCACTTTAATCAATCTTTATTATGATTATACTAGTTGAATCTCTCAAGATATCAACTAGTTAGTTCTTAGATCCAAGTTACAATGAGTTAGAATAAGTCACAAGTACAAGGGTTGACTGGAGAATCACAGTAACCCCCTTGACGACAGTTGTGAGGGAAAAGAAAGTTGAAGAAGTGAAGGAATTCTGGTAGAGTAATGGCGGCTCTCTCCTCGAAAAAAGATCCATCCCTAGTTGCAGGTATAGGTGTATTTGTATAGAAATTCAGTGAGTTTTGGGCTAGAAGTCCAAGTGCAGAAGAGTCTAGTTGTTATGCCAAGCCATCACCAAAAATCTCAAATCAACCGGAGTCAATTCTATGGATCGCTAGCTATCTGTAGAGGATAGATCACTAGCTATCCATCAATTTATTATATTTTTCTACTAGAAGCCTTTACATAGTACTACGAAGGAGCTTGGAAAGTTTGAGGGCGATATGACCTATCTTGATGGATTGCTAGCTTTCTATAAGGGATGGATTGCTAGCTATCTATCCACTTAACTTATTTTTGAGTGATCTTTGTTTGGTTGTCTTCCTACCTTCTATTAAGTGCCTTGTCCAAATATCAAGTCGTATGGAGTTAGTTTGATCATCCGTCTTCATGGATAATCTGGTCTAGAAGAATCGTCCATAACTTACTCAAAACTTAAAAAAAACCAGACGAAACTTTTCAGGTACTATCTCCAAGGTGTGTGGGACCTACCAAAAAAATTTGAGGTGGTGGGGTGGGTCGCTAGTGATCCATCTAGTTAGGTCGCTAGCAGTCCATCAGCAGCACAAATCTCAGATAAATAACAAATAAAAAGCAGAAATAATAAAAGAGACATAATTTTTATAGTGGTTCGCTTGACTCTGGCCTACGTCCACTTTAATCAATCTTTATTATCATTATACTAGTTGAATCTCTCTGGATATCAACTAGTTAGTCCTTAGATCTAAGTTATAATAAGTTAGAATAAATCACAAGTACAAGGGGTTGACTGGAGAATCATAGTAACCCCCTTGATGACTGTTGTGAGGGAGAAGAAAGTTGAAGAAGTAAAGGAATTTCAGTAGAGTAATGACGGCTCTCTCCCTAGAAAAAGATCCATCTCTAGTTGCTGGTAGAGGAGTATTTATAGGGAAATTCAGTGAGTATTAGGCCAAAAGTCCAGGTGCAGAAAAGTCCCGTTGTTATGCAAAGTCATCACAAAAAAATCTTAAATCAACTTGAGTCATTTCTTTGGATTGCCAACTATCCATCAACTTAGCATATTTTTCTACCAAAGGCCTTTACTTAGTGCTATGAAGGAGCTCGAAAAGTTTGAGGGCGATCCGACCTATCTTGGTGGATCGCTAGCTATCCATAGGGGATGGATCGCTAGCTATCCATCCATTTAGCATATTTTTGAGTGATCTTTGTTTCGTTGTCTTTTTATCTTCTATTTAAGTGCCTTGTCGAAATATCAAGTCGTTTGGAGTTAGTTTGATCACCCGTCTTTGTGGGTCATCTGGTCTAGAACAATCATCCATAACTCGCTCAAATCCTAACGAAATTAGATGAAACTTTGCAAGTACTCTCTGTATGGTGTATGAGAACTACCATAAAAATTTGAGGTGGTGAGGCCCAATCTACATGGGTAGTTATTAATCCATCTAGTTAGGTCGCTAGCAATCTATCAAATCAACTCCAAACGATCTCATTTTTTGAGAGCCTTCTATTATGGCTTCTAAGTGTTCTCCCAAAATTCCAAGTTAATTCGAATTTATATGAGTTATGTAGGTCCATTTTAACTTAGCTGCTTTGGTCAAATAGCTTGAATCAGATGAGTCTTCACTTCTCGAGGTAGGTTGTTTGGCATGATATGAAACTTGGCAAGTGTCTCTATGGAGCATATTAGATCATGATGCAAGAGGATTGAAGGGTCCACGAGCGAACCTTATGGATCGCTAGCGATCCATAGGTGATGGATCGTTGGTGATCCATCATCTTGGCCAAATTTCGGTTTTCTCCTCTTGAGTCTTTCTTCATTCCTTCTTCTGGTCCTCTTGGTTGATTCTTGAGTTGTTTTGATTTGTCGTAGATGTTCTGACTTCTTTTGAATTCCGTTGGATTAAAAAACCCAGTTAACACTTGCCCCCCAAAGTACGCCTTTTGGATGAAAGGCGTGCTTTGCTCCAGAATAAGTTCATGTCTCCAGTCTTCAATAATTGAGCTTTCCAACTGCTTTAGCCTTGGTGAATCGTCCAGTTACTTCGGATTCTCTTTCTAATCACAAGTCGTTCCAAACTCGTTATATCCTAGGACTCTAACTCTACATAGGTGTAACCTATACATCACAATCATTCTGATTTCATTCGAAGTTATTACATCACATATCTCTAATTAAATCACATGTTTCCAATTACATCATATATCTCCATTTACATCACATATCTCTAATTGTCCCGTGTTCATTCGGGATTTACATCACTATCAATTTTTTCTTCTCATTCAGAGTTGTCACATCATATATGAAACTCACATTATATATCAAAATCACATCATATATCAGAATCACGTCATATATCGAAATCATTATGTGTTCATCTTGGATTTATCAGTTTTATTCTGTTTATAAGGCATTCAAATCTCTTTATTAAATCAAATCTGTTTTAAGGCTTGATCTCTCCTGATCGTTTAAGTTTAATGCGTGATCTCTCCGGATCGTTTAATATTTAGTCTAATGCACGATATCTCCGGATCGTTTAATGTTTTAAGTTATGAGGACGATCTCTCCGGATCATTTGTTTGTTAAGTTAAGTGGGATGATCTCTACGGATCATTTGCTTATTAAGTTAAGAGGGATTACGCAAGCCCATCCGCTCACTCTCCAGTGAGGGGACTTACTTCTTGCACTCTGGTTTCGTCTCTTCGGTCGGGACTCTATAGCATTTGATATCGTACAGGTCCATCCACTTGCTCCCCGGCAAGGGGACTTGCACCTTGCACTCTGGTCCGGTCTCTCCGATCGGGACTCTATGGCGTTCAAAATCAGTTATCACATTAAATATGGATTTTTCAAAATTCAAGTTTCAAATCAAAGCAAACAAGCAGAAATTAAATAAGCATAAATCCTGAATGTCTATCCCAGACATCTGACTCAGAGCGTGGCAAGAGGCCAATCTTGGTTTTAAGCATGTCCAAGCGGTCTGAGATTATTATTCTAAGCAATTATCCCGGATATCCGACTCGGAGCACGACTAGGAACCAATCTAGGTTTAGCACACATCTAAGCGATCTGGGATCATTATTGTTTTTACCGCTAATATACGAAAAGAAAAGTGCAAAAAAAAAGACCAAAGCAAAGAGTAGCAGCCGGATCTAACTTCCCATCCATCCCGGTTATGGGATTATATGTCTTGGCCCAGATCCTTGAGCATTCTATAAAGCCTCTACTGTGGGCGGTGGTTGCTCTAGCTGTGCTATCGCAGCTCTTTTCCTCAAGTACTGTGGCAGCTGGTTGTTCTGAACCAGTTCTTCTATCAGATCGCGAAGGTATCGACACTCATTCATTTCATGTCCGCCCAGCTCATGGAAGATGCAAAACTTTTTGGATCCTTTCTCTCGATCAATGGGCTCTCTGCTCGAAGGCTTCTCAATAGGGAATTTGCCCCATAGTGTCTACGTATATTCTTTCCAGGGTTTTAGTCAGCTAAGAGTAGGAAGAGAATCTAGACTCCCTCCTTTGTCGTTTTAGTTCTCTTGAATCATCATCGGCTTCTCTTTTCCCTTTGTCTTTTCCAAATCCTACTCCAGAGGATCCCTTGCCATCCACATCATAAATTTTGGCATCTTCAGCTTCATCTTCAGCGTTAGCATCCTCCTGACGTAAATATCTCTCAGCTTCATAGTAAAACTTTGCAAGATCCATTGGTGGATCTCCCTTAAGTGCGGCACTAAAGTCGGTCTTTCTCGCGACTCCAGACAATACCGCCATCAAAATCACTGATGGGTCTGGCCTATCAACCGCAGCCACTGCTGCATTGAATCTTGTTAAATAACTTCTCAAGGTCTCCCCGGGCCTTTGTTTCGCATTTTCCAATGTCATCACATTCTTTGATTGTGAGATGTGAACTCGGAATTGTCTTAAAAATCCGCCTACTAACTCGGTCCACGTGCTAATGGACCCATTCTCCAGTTGTTTAAACCACATCGCTGCCAACTCCATTAAGTATAATGGGAAGCACTGCCCCATTGCTTCCTCAGAAGCACCCAACGCCTCTGTATATCAGATGTATCTCATTAAATGAATCATTAGATCGGTCTTTCTGTCGTACATTTCCATTGTGGGAAGCTTGAAATCGGGAGGATTTATCGCGTTCCGTATATTAGCAGTAAACATGTTTCTGTTCACATCTTCCAAACCCTGATCTATGGGTCCTCCTCTAACTAACCTCCTTACCAATTCAGTAATTCGATTTTCACCATCCAATAAAGGTCTTCTTTCGAAAGCGATGTTCTGCCCCCGCCTTGGCAAGGGAAATCTGGTGCATACTCCACTGGTTGCACACCAGTGTTCTGCGCAAATGTTCTAGTCTCATTCTATCCTCCGCTCCTCCGGGGTAGCTCTGTCACATATTCCTCCGCCGGTTGCACCCTAGTATTCCAATTAGCTCTTGTACCACCAGTTCCTGGAGTTTCAACAGTCACTCCATTGTTGGCCCTCTCAGTGCCAACTCCAATATCGATCCCATCATCGGCATTGATCCCCAAGTTAAATACCATGTTGCCCTTAAGTGTCGGTTTCTCTGGACGAGGAGGCAACATTCCATCTTGTTCTAATCCAACTATAGCAGCTCATGTATTCTTTCCTATGGTTTGAATTCCCGTAGCTCCTACAATTCCTTATTGTCCCATCCTTTGGAAAAATCCATCCATCATCTCTTGTTGCCTAGCCAAGATTCCATCATGCATCTCCTTCATCAGCCTTTCCATTTATTCTTTAGCTACATAGTTGGATTGTTGAGAATTTGAGGATACTTCCTGACTACCTCAAGGCTATGGTTGACTTGCTCCAGTTTTAGATCTGGTGTTAGGCCTCTTGGTTTTTCCCCAATCACGGATTCAAGCTTCAAGTTTTTGAATCTACCATTGTTCTTAGTGAAAGTACCAAAATGTTAACCCTAAAAACAGATCAACACCCTGGATCAAGTGTGAAAGCACTAGTGTAGATAATCAGCAGCACAAAACTCAGATAAACAACAAATAAAAAGCAAAAATAATAAAAGAGACATAACTTTTATAGTGGTTTGCTTGACTCTGGCCTACGTCCACTTTAATCAATCTTTATTATCATTATACTAGTTGAATCTCTCTGGATATCAACTAGTTAGTCCTTAGATCTAAGTTATAATAAGTTAGAATAAATCACAAGTACAAGGGGTTGACTGGAGAATCATAGTAACCCCCTTGATGACTGTTGTGAGGGAGAAGAAAGTTGAAGAAGTAAAGGAATTTCAGTAGAGTAATGACGGCTCTCTCCCTAGAAAAAGATCCATCTCTAGTTGCTGGTAGAGGAGTATTTATAGGGAAATTCAGTGAGTATTAGGCTAAAAGTCCAGGTGCAGAAGAGTCCCGTTGTTATGCCAAGTCATCACAAAAAATCTCAAATCAACTTGAGTCATTTCTATGGATTGCTAACTATCCATCAACTTAGCAAATTTTCTACCAGAGGCCTTTACTTAGTGCTACGAAGGAGCTCGAAAAGTTTGAGGACGATCCGACCTATCTTGGTGGATCGCTAGCTATCCATCCATTTAGCATATTTTTGAGTAATCTTTGTTTGGTTTTCATTTTATCTTCTATTTAAGTGCCTTGTCGAAATATCAAGTCGTTTGGAGTTAGTTTGATCACCCGTCTTTATGGGTCATCTGGTCTAGAACAATCATCCATAACTTGCTCAAATCCTAACGAAATTAGATGAACTTTGCAGGTACTCTCTGTATGGTGTATGGGACCTACCATAAAAATTTGAGGTGGTGAGGCCTAATCTACATGGGTAGTTATTAATCCATCTAGTTATGTGACGACCGCCCATAACCCCTGCACCGAACCTAGAGAAAGTGCGCTGTAAAGTGTGCCAGGCAGCCATGGACGATTGTCAGGGTAAATTAAAACAACAGAATCTATCGTATTACTCACAGCGCATGGACAAAATACAATAAAACATATATATAGTGAAGCTTCACAGAATAGAATCTCATCAATAAAACTTCATAATAGTTGAATACAAACATCTGAATAGTCAATACAACAAGCCTCACTACATATCACTCAGAGAATACAAAGCAACGGAACATCCAGTACATATAAGAAGATAATATGCAACCCTCCAGCTTGTCTTCGATATCAGCATCGTGAGAAGAGAACAACACCTGTCACCTGCTACCTAGTCTGCCCGTCCCAAAATGGACGAACAGCCCAAGGCAATAAGAGTTAAAAACATAAAGCCTCGAGTCAGACAACAGTCTTAGTGAGCAGTAAATTAACTAACAGCATACCAAAAGAGCATAAAGGAAAAGGAATAGGAATACAACCCTCCCACTCCAACCTCTTTCTACAGTGACAGCCCCCAGACACACACTAAGCAGAAGCAAACATAGCAGAACATACAATGTAAAGTAAAGAAATTATCACTCGAGTCAAGGGAGATGTTTTCCAAGTACAAACCCCCAAGGCCTAAACCAAGATCAGATAAGCACCCAGAAAACACTGCTCTTGAGACCGAATGACGATACAACCAAACATCCATGACTCTGGCTATCACTGTTATCATTGCTTCGATATCACCGTTAATTGAATGACCGGCACATTCTTTCAGCCGTCCGTCAAGGGCTAATGGAAACCCCGGTTCTAGACATAACTCCCGCACGTCATCGTGACCCGTGCCTAGGACTATCGAATCTACCCAGAGTACTTGACTACCAATCCGTAGCCTTCAGGGACTATCGAATCTGCCCAACGTACTCTTGCTTTGAGCATGCTAGAACCTTCAACAATGATGAGATCTCAGCCTTCTAGTCATCCTCCTCGACAACTATTTCCATACTAGCTCAAGCGCCTCTCGAGCATCCATTATCCTCAAACTCGAACCATATCACCGAGTTATCAACCTGCTTGGAATGATCCCGTCTGGATTAGACCAAGACTATCTCATACCCTGCCTCGCTTCATCACATCCTCGCAAAGCTTCATCTCAACATCATCATCATCGAATCTATGCATAAGAGCTTTACCATCCGCTACATATGCCATAAGAAGCTTTTCCAATTCAAGAGCCTTTCCCTTAGCTTTTGAATCATCCTCAATCTAAATCAAATCATCAATCATCTAATTCATAACAATCAACCAAATCAAACATTAATCCAAGCAATCAAGCATTCAAATATGATCTAAGTAGACAATTATAACAATAATGGCAATTTCGTAATTAAAGAGTTGAAAGTCTAATAAGCATGAAAACATGAACAATGTCTCTATAATCTTGATGAATGAACTTGCATAGGTTAACACTTAGTAAAATGGATGTAACATCATCATGAACAATGGATCTATATGGATCTACACTTAGGATGAAGAAAATGTATGGAAATCATTATTTTAACACCAAATCGAGCCAACAATCCGATATACTCCTTTGGATCCGTGTGAGAGATAATCACCACTCACCAAATCACCAAAACAACCTCAAATCAACACGCTTCAGATCTGATAAGTGAAGGATCAAACTTGATCTATCACGAATCCGCTTCAAACGAAGAAATCTCACTTCAAAGGATGAAGATCTTCAATCCAAGTTCTTGAATCTTCAATTTGATCTTCAACTTGGATGGATAGAATCACTAGATTAGAGTGGAGAAAAGAAGTGAAGAAGTGTAGAAGTCGAGCTCTCAAAATGGCAGCACTTCGTCGCTTCGAAATCCGGATCCCAAAAATGGAACAAAGCCCTCCTATTTATAGCTGAAAATCCCCTTAGATCGTCTACTCGGAGTTAGGTCGTCTCCGACCTACGACCTAAGACCCCCACCGACCTAAGTCTTCGACCTAACAGCCCATACGACCTACGACTTAACCGCTTAACACAGAGACTTTCAACCAAACTCCTAAGTCGTCTAGACGACCTAACTATCCATCCTCCAAACTTAGGTCGCTCTCAACCTAACTGAACACTAGGTCGCTCACGACCTAACTACACTAACCCTTAGGTCGCTAACTACCGTAGGATACTAACCCTTAGGTCGCTACTCACCAGTTCCTTAGGTCGTTGCCGACCTAACTTCCTTAGGTCGGTCAAATACTATAGGTCGTTCCTAACTCATTAACGACCCAACCCAACACGACCTAACTGTATACGACATAACTACGAGCGACCTAACACTTAGCGTTATCTCCTTAACACGGCCACGACTCAATTAGGCTACGACCTAACTAATCTTAGATCGTCTACGACCTAACAAATCAAGCTACCAGACGACCTAATACATAGTGACCTATCTCTTAACTCGGTCAAAACCTTAAGTCGTCCACTATATCTTAAGTCGGTCACTATGACCTAACTCTATCCTTAAGTCGTTCCAAACTATCAACCGACTTAAATCACTCCCCTATCTTCCTTAGGTCGTCGCCGACCTACCCCTTAAGTCATTAACTCGCCCAGACTTATCACTTAACTCGTCCAAAACTCATAAGTCGGCTATGACTTAGGACTTTAAACAAAATTCTGCCAAAATCTGAAACGACTTAACAGCATTGCATCCAAAGGTTAACTATTTTACGATGTTTCGATCCGTGAAAATACGGGTCGTTACATTCTCTCCCCCTTAGGAATTTCGCCCCCGAAATTCCATACAAACAAAGCAATCAAATACTATTCTGCATGCCTACCATCCATAGCAATCAGCAGACCATGCATCCAATTCTAGCTTAGCATGCAGAATTCTAAAACCAGGACAAGTTACAATATCGTGAGATGACACGACACCTTAGGGCCATACCTTGAAGAGTTCAGGATGAGCTGCCTTCATCCTCTCTTCCACCTCCCACGTACAGTCGTTATCATCATCACTCCATTGTATCTTGAGTAACTTAACTACCTTCCTCCTAAGCTGTTTCGTGTCGGTCTCCACAACACGAAGCGGCTTACGAGGTCTTCTATCGACTGGATCAACTTCGAAGTCTTCGCAGCTATCAGTAGAAACCACCATATTCGAGTCGTGCACATACTTCTGTAGATATGATACATGAAAAACATTGTGCACACTCGACATCTTCTCAGGTAACTCCAATCTATAGGCGAGCTTTCCAATTCGCTCGATGATCGGGAATGGTCCAACAAATCTCGGAGTCAATTTCCCTTTCTTCCCGAATTGAATAACATTCTTCAGCGGAGAAATCTTCACAAAAACCATGTCACCTACGTCGAATTCCAAATCCTTTCGACGCTTATCGGCATAACTCTTCTGACGATCTTGGGCTGCCTTCATTCATTGCCGAACGATCTCTATACAATCCGAAGTCTGTCGAATCATCTCTGGCCCAAGTATCAGCTTTTCTCCAGTTTCTAACCAACATGTCGGAGAGTTACACGGTCTTCCATACAATGCCTCATACGGTGCCATACCAATGCTTGACTGGTAACTGTTGTTGTATGAAAATTCCACCAAATGAAGGTGATCTTCCCATGATCCTCCAAAATCCAAAACACAAGCTCTAAGAAGATCTTCCAAAACTCGGTTGACTCGCTCGGTCTGACCATCGGTTTGAGGGTGATAAGCTGTACTCAAACACAACTCGGTTCCCAAAACTTCCTGGAAGCTCTTCCAAAATCCACTGGTGAACAATGGGTCTCGATCGCTCACTATACTCTTCGGAATACCATGGAATCGAACTATCCACTTAACATATAACTCAACCAACTTTGATGCAGTCCTAGTCGATCGAACAGGAATGAATCTTGCGCTCTTAGTCAGACGATCTACGATGACCCAAATCCCTTCATTTCCCGTTCTTGTTCTAGGTAGTCCATCAATAAAATCCATCGATACCTGCTCCCACTTCCATGTAGGAACTTCTAATGGATGAAGCAATCCACTTGGCTTCTTCTGTTCGGCTTTTACCAACTGGCAGTTCATACATTTGGAAATAAAATTTCCAACATCCTTCTTCATGCCTTCCCAGTAGTAGGTTCTCTTCATATCCCGATACATCTTATTTCCACCTGGATGAATTGTCAGCTTTGAGTGGTGACTTTCCTTCAGAACCTCACTCCTCAATTCATCTATATCGGGAACAACTAGTCATCCTTGCTTTCGAAGCCAACCCTCTCGATCGACCTCGAATCCTTTATCCTTTTCTGGGTCCAATCCAGATTCCAAATCATGGATAATTTTGACAATCTTATCATCTCGCTTTTGACTCTCGCCAATCCTTCCCACAAGAGTCGGTCTTATTGATAAGTTTGCCAACATCTCAGGTTCCAATTCGCATCGAGGCCTGAAGTCAAATCCAGCTAAATACTCGAGATTCTTCCATTCTGAAAACATGGCTCCCAATCCTGCATGTCTTCGACTTAACGCATCTGCCACTGCGTTACCTTTTCTCGGAGTATAAGCTATACCAAAATCATATGATGCCAAAAACTCTAGCCAACGTTGCTGCCGAAGATTCAAATCCTTTTGGGAGAAAAGATACTTCAACGACTTATGATCTGTAAACAGCTCGAATCGAACTCCCAATAGATAATGTCTCCACATCTTCAGAGCAAAAACAATCGCCGCTAACTCCAAATCATGAGTCGGGTAATTCCTTTCATGCGGCTTCAGTTGTCGACTGGCATATGCAACAACTTTATCCTTCTACATCAGCACTGCTCCAAGTCCAGTACCACATGCGTCGGTGTAAACCACCATCTCATCATTCCCACTAGGAATAGTCAAAACAGGAGCACTTGTCAATCGCTCTTTCAGGATTCCGAAAGCTTGCTCACACTTAGCATCCCATCTGAACACTTGGTTCTTCTTTGTCAATCCTGTTAACGGTGCAGCTATCTTGGAGAAGTCTTTGATAAACCGTCGATAATATCCTGCTAATCCAAGAAAACTTCTCACATCAGATGCATTCTTAGGTCTAACCCAATCCTGGATTGCTGCCACCTTAGCGGGATCAACCGCTATTCCGCTTCTAGAAATAACATGGCCTAAGAACCTCACTTCACTCTTCCAGAAGTGACACTTCGAAAACTTAGCCTTCAGCTGACGTTTCCGTAAGATTTCCAAAACAATACGCAAGTGCGTCTTGTGCTCTTCTTCAGTTCTGGAATAAATCAGTCATCCACGAACACAAGTACAAACTTGTTCAACTGATCCCTGAACACTCTATTCATAAGATCCACAAAATATGCTGGCGCGTTAGTCAATCCAAATGGCATTACCAGCCACTCAAAGAAACCGGATGGTGTCTTAAAAGCTGTCTTCGGCACACTATCCTTAGCCACTCTCAACTGGTGAAATCCCGTTGCCAAATCCATCTGAGAAAACACCTTAGCTTCGTGAAGCTGATCAAACAAGTCATCTATTCTCGGCAATGGATACTTGTTCTTCTTAGTCACCTTATTCAGCTCACGATAATCGACGCACAACCTCAGCGATCCATCTGCTTTGGTTGCGAATACAACTGGTGCACCCCATTCGGACACACTACGCCGAATGAATCCTTTCTGCAAAAGATCATCAACTTGCACCCTCAACTCTTGCTGTTCCCTAGGCGCCATCCACCTAAGAGGCATCACAACAGGTCTGGCTCCTTCAACTAGATCTATACGAAAATCGATCTCTCTATGCGGTGGCAACCCTTTGACTTCGTCAAAGACATCCTCGAATCCATCGCGATTGGTACTAATGACAGTCCATCCCGTGGAACAACTAGCGAATACATGAAGCTCATGAAGACGCCTTCTTCATGCTTACATCGTATCACAATCTTTCGCCCCTCCACATTCTCGACTGTCACCTCCAACCTTTCGCAATCAACCTTAGCCGCATACTTCCTAAGCCAGTCCATACCCAAAATAATTCCGAACCCCGCAAAGTTCAGAACAAAACAATCACAAACAAAAGAGCAACCATGACTCGATACAATCAGACCACGGCATAACATACACAAAAAAGACGAACCCCCAACTGGATTAGTCACAACCAATGGCCTATCAACAATATCCGGTTCCAAACCTAACCGGCCTACGAGTTCACTACAAACAAACGAATGCGACGCCCCAGTATCAAACAGAACTCTAACTGGAACACCACATAGGAAAAGAGTACCTTGAACCACCACACTCTTTCCCTTCTCTTCAGCGGTAGGAGCTTTCGAAGACGACGGAACAGCTCCCAAAGCATAAGCTTGCACAATCTGCTTGTCCCTCCTCGGTTCTGGACAATTCTTCCTGAAATGCCCCGGCTTGTCACAGTTGTGACACTTCATCGGTACCTTCGGATTCTTACAATCCTTCGAGAAATGGCCCTTCTGTTGACAATTGTAGCAAGTCACTTCGCCCTTCGGCTTCTTCTGGCCATCCTTACCCTTCTACTGCTGCTGCTTCCTCTTCTTGTTTCCACCATGCTGGGGTTTAGACTCTTCCCTGGTCACAGCAACAACCGATCCTTCCTTAGGAAACAGACTCTCATGCCTGAGAGCTTTCTCCACAAGCTTCTCAAATGAATCATCCAAATGATCCACCAACTGCCTCCCAAGATAACTGTCCAAGCCTGTCACAAACTTCTCATTCTTCTGATACGCAGATTCGATATATGACCGGGCATACTTGGACAAAGCTTCAAACTCAGAAACATACTCAAGAACTGGTCTTCCACCTTGCTTGAGCTCCACAAACTTCTTGAACAGAACAGACTTCTGAGCTGTAGAAATGAACTTAGCCTCAAATCTGACTTGGAATTGCTCCCAAGTAATCTCTTCCTCCGGAGTATTGATGGTAATAGAGTTCCACCAATCAGAGGCTCTCCCTTGAAGCTGTCTCGATGCCAACTTCCTCTTATTCGCATCCTCAATTCCCAAATCACCAAAGATCCTTCTACAAGCATCTATCCACCTCTGGACCTCAATAGTCGATTCTGTTCCCAAGAAAACCTTCCCTCCAAGAGCAGTATAGTCCTTACACAGCTTAGCAAAATCCACCGGTTTTGGAGTTTGAACTTGAACTCCAACATCCACCGATGGCCCCGAAGCTGGCATCCTTCTCATGATCGAAGTCATCATAGCTTCGAACATGGCTGCATAATCAGCAGCCCCCTCAGTAGCACGGCCTTCCCTAGCAGCTGGTCTCCCTCTTCGACTCATTCTCAATATCTATAAAAAGGAATGGTCAGCACATCTTGAGAAACAACTGCATAAAGGACTCAAACTCTACTAAGCTACTATATTATATATAGTAATCATCCATCAAAATACAATTACGTCTCTCATATGTAGTTACGTCATCGAGCGTTGGGTAAAATCGATTAACCAAAGCTCTGATACCAAATGTGACGACCGCCCATAACCCCTGCACCGAACCTAGAGAAAGTGCGCTGTAAAGTGTGCCAGGCAGCCATGGACGATTGTCAGGGTAAATTAAAACAACAGAATCTATCGTATTACTCACAGCGCATGGACAAAATACAATAGAACATATATATAGTGAAGCTTCACAGAATAGAATCTCATCAATAAAACTTCATAATAGTTGAATACAAACATCTGAATAGTCAATACAACAAGCCTCACTACATATCACTCAGAGAATACAAAGCAGCGGAACATCCAGTACATATAAGAAGATAATATGCAACCCTCCAGCTCGTCTTCAATATCAGCATCGTGAGAAGAGAACAACACCTGTCACCTGCTACCTAGTCTGCCCGTCCCAAAATGGACGAACAGCCCAAGGCAATAAGAGTTAAAAACATAAAGCCTCGAGTCAGACAACAGTCTTAGTGAGCAGTAAATTAACTAACAACATACCAAAAGAGCATAAAGGAAAAGGAATAGGAATACAACCCTCCCACTCCAACCTCTTTCTACAGTGACAGCCCCCAGACACACACTAAGCAGAAGCAAACATAGCAGAACATACAATGTAAAGTAAAGAAATTATCACTCGAGTCAAGAGCGATGTTTTCCAAGTACAAACCCCAAGGCCTAAACCAAGATCAGATAAGCACCCAGAAAACACTGCTCTTGAGACCGAATGACGATACAACCAAACATCCATGACTTTGGCTATCACTGTTATCATTGCTTCGATATCACCGTTAATTGAATGACCGACACATTCTTTCAGCCGTCCGTCAAGGGCTAATGGAAACCCCGGTTCTAGACATAACTCCCGCACGTCATCGTGACCCCTGCCTAGGACTATCGAATCTACCCAGAGTACTTGACTACCAATCCGTAGCCTTCAGGGACTATCGAATCTGCCCAACGTACTCTTGCTTTGAGCATGCTAGAACCTTCAACAACGATGAGATCTCAGCCTTCTAGTCATCCTCCTCGACAACTATTTCCATACTAGCTCAAGCGCCTCTCGAGCATCCATTATCCTCAAACTCGAACCATATCACTGAGTTATCAACCTGCTTGGAATGATCCCGTCTGGATTAGACCAAGACTATCTCATACCCTGCCTCGCTTCATCACATCCTTGCAAAGCTTCATCTCAACATCATCATCATCGAATCTATGCATAAGAGCTTTACCATCCGCTACATATGCCACAAGCAGCTTTTCCAATTCAAGAGCCTTTCCCTTAGCTTTTGAATCATCCTCAATCTAAATCAAATCATCAATCATCTAATTCATAACAATCAACCAAATCAAACATTAATCCAAGCAATCAAGCATTCAAATATGATCTAAGTAGACAATTATAACAATAATGGCAATTTCGTAATTAAAGAGTTGAAAGTCTAATAAGCATGAAAACATGAACAATGTCTCTATAATCTTGATGAATGAACTTGCATAGGTTAACACTTAGTAAAATGGATGTAACATCATCATGAACAATGGATCTATATGGATCTACACTTAGGATGAAGAAAATGTATGGAAATCATTATTTTAACACCAAATCGAGCCAACAATCCGATATACTCCTTTGGATCCGTGTGAGAGATAATCACCACTCACCAAATCACCAAAACAACCTTAAATCAACACGCTTCAGATCTGGACAGCGAAGGATCAAACTTGATCTATCACGAATCCGCTTCAAACGAAGAAATCTCACTTTAAAGGATGAAGATCTTCAATCCAAGCTCTTGAATCTTCAATTTAATCTTCAACTTGGATGGATAGAATCACTAGACTAGAGTGGAGAAAAGAAGTGAAGAAGTGTAGAAGTCGAGCTCTCAAAATGGCAGCACTTCGTCGCTTCGAAATCCGGATCCCAAAAATGGAACAAAGCCCTCCTATTTATAGCTGAAAATCCCTTTAAATCGTCTACTCGGAGTTAGGTCGTCTCCGACCTACGACCTAAGACCCCCACCGACCTAAGTCTTCGACCTAACAGCCCATACGACCTACGACTTAACCGCTTAACACAGAGACTTTCAACCAAACTCCTAAGTCGTCTAGACGACCTAACTATCCATCCTCCAAACTTAGGTCGCTCTTAACCTAACAGAACACTAGGTCGCTCACGACCTAACTACACTAACCCTTAGGTTGCTAACTACCGTAGGATACTAACCCTTAGGTCGCTACTCACTAGTTCCTTAGGTCGTTGCCGACCTAACTTCCTTAGGTCGGTCAAATACTATAGGTCGTTCCTAACTCATTAACGACCCAACCCAACACGACCTAACTGTATACGACATAACTACGAGCGACCTAACACTTAGCGTTATCTCCTTAACACGGCCACGACTCAATTAGGCTACGACCTAACTAATCTTAGATCGTCTACGACCTAACAAATCAAGCTACCAGACGACCTAATACATAGTAGCCTATCTCTTAACTCGGTCAAAACCTTAAGTCGTTCACTATATCTTAAGTCGGTCACTATGACCTAACTCTATCCTTAAGTCGTTCCAAACTGTCAACCGACTTAAATCACTCCCCTATCTTCCTTAGGTCGTCGCCGACCTACCCCTTAAGTCATTAACTTGCCCAGACTTATCACTTAACTCGTCCAAAACTCATAAGTCGGCTACGACTTAGTACTTTAAACAAAATTCTGCCAAAATCTGAAACGACTTAAGAGCAATGCATCCAAAGGTCAACTATTTTACGATGTTTCGATCCGTGAAAATACGGGTCGTTACAAGTTAGGTCGCTTGCGATCCATCAAATCAACTCCAAACGATCTCATTTTTTTGAGAGCCTTCTTTTATGGCTTCTAAGTGTTCTTCCAAAATTCCAAGTTAATTCGAATTTGTATGAGTTCTGTAGGTCCATTTTAACTTAGCTGCTTTTGGTCAACTAGCTTGAATCAGATGAGTCTTCACTTCTCGAGATAGATTGTTTGGCATGCTATGAACCTTGGCAAGCATCTCTAAGGAACATATTAGATCATGATGCAAGAGGATTGGATGATCCATGAGCGAATGTTTTGGATCATTGACGATCCATCATCTTGGCCAAATTTTTGGTTTTATCCTATTGAGTCTTTCTTTATTTCTTCTTTTGGTCCTCTTGGTTGATTCTTAAGTTGTTTTGACTTGTCATAGATGTTCTGACTTCTTTTGAATTCTGTTGGGTTAAAAAGCCCAATTAACAAAAGCGCAAAAAGTATTTTATAAGGTTAAAAACATATTTTGAGTTCAAAAAACTTTATTTAGTTTATAAAATATTACCCGAGTTAAAAAAATTATTTGAGCTAAAATATTATTAAATAAGTTAAAAAATATATTTTGAGCTTAAAAAGATACTATTTTAGTTTAAAAAACATCGTATGATTTCGAAAAAAAATTTCGAGTTCGAAAAACGACATGTAAGTTCAAAAAATATTATTTGGTTTAAAATACATTGTATAAGTTCGAGAAAAAAAATTAGTTCAAAAATATTATTTGAGTTTAAAAAACATTTTGAATGCGTAAAAAATAATTTAGAAGGTTAAAAAACAAATTCCGAGTCAGAAAAACTTTATTTTAGTTTACAAAATATTATTTAAATTAAAAAAATTATTTGAGCTAAAAAATTATTATATAAGTTTTAATAAAAATTAAGCTTAACAACATTAATTTAATTTAAAAAACATTATTTACCTTGAAAAATCATTTGAGTTCAAAAACATCGTATAACAATTCTATCTATTTTGAACTACTAACTTTAATTTCAATCAATCTAAACCAAATAAAACAAACCTATTTTTTTTGGTTAAAACCATAATTCAAATCTCAGCAAATGTATATAAACATTTTGTTTAATAATCGTGGATAATTTTTATCCCACTTAAAGTGCATTCCGTAAACAAATGATGTAAACAAATGAAACAATCAAAATCATACCTAAAAATCCTAATTAATGAAATAGAAAATCATAATTAAAGTACATCCCTATTTAATGAACAAATCATACATGAAAATCAGATTGTGAAACTGTGAAGTTTTGAGGTGAGGCGTTGATCTGAGGTCGATGTGGGCTACAGCTGCGTCAGAGCTTATGGTTGATTGCGTATGTGGAGATGGACATGATCGATGTGGTTTTTGTGGCGATGCGGGTTAGCTATAAGGTGTAGGTGAAGATGTCGACATTGACACAGAGACAAGCGAGGGTTTGGGAGGCAATGATCGTCGACGGTGGAAGTGGAACTCTACAATTTGTTGTTTCGTGGAGTTTGATTTTATTTGAGGGTTTTGTTTTGTGTAGTAAATAATTAAATGTAGAGAAATATACCAAGTTAAAAAATATACTAAGTGCACTTGGATCACATGGGCATCTGTAATTATTAACACTGTTCTAACGCCACTTATTTATTCAACCAAAATATTATGGCATTGGAAAGACGTTAGAAAATACTGACACAATTTCGATGTCTTCACTATTGGCGTCGGAAAGACATTGCAAAACACCAACGCTTTTATTATAGTTGTTGGATTAATAAATGACGTTGGTACGACGTTGATACTTTTCGACGTCTTTGCGATGCCATTTCGATGTCTGAATCTTTTTATGAATTTCTGATGCCATTATAAAATCCCGCCTTTTTGGTGTCGGAAATTTCTTACACTATTTCACATGTTTTTTAGTACTGATTCGATCCTTGTCTTGCTTGAGTCTTCACGAGTTGAAGCACACCAATGAGTTAGACTTGGCATTCTCTTATGCTTGGTTCCTCATGATGTTTAGAGATTAATGACACTTATAGGATCTTATTTATTCTCAGTTGCATAAATAAATTAAAGTAACCTCATAATTTATAATCATTTTTTCATGTTTTAAACAACATCCAAAATAATTTTTAGGAGTGTGATAGACATTTTAGTAATCAACACTAATACTATTATACCCGGACTATTTTTGAAAACAATAGTTGATAGAGAGGAATAAAACGATTCCCGTAGATTTAATTCCACGTTTCACTCCTTCAAATTTCTTTTTTAACATGACTTTTCCGTTTACAAACACTACAAGACAAGCTGAAAATAGAAATAGATGGTAGCGACGGAAATTTCCACCGCTAAATTTGTGACGGATTAGCAAGGGTTTTACAAGGGATAATTTAAAGTTTTATCTATTTCAAATTTTATTATATTATCACCATCGTTGAATATATCTGTCTCGAAACTACCGCACATTGCATCAATTTACTAACGGATATATTTTGATGTAAATTTCTTTGCAATTTGAAGCAAATTAGCGATGGGGTTCTTTCGAAGCTATTTTGCGGCGAATGTCCAAGAAACTTGCAAGGGACAATTATTTTTAAGTATAAAATTTTGGAAAGATTTAACCGTCGTGAATTTTGTAATATACATATTTAATAATTAACAATTAATAATTATTAAGCAATAATTTAGAAGTAATATTTTTAATTAATTTTTATTAGTTAATAATTATTACTAAATAATTGATAATTAATAATAAATATTAAACAATTACAATTAATAAAAAAATCAAATAATTACTATTAATAATCAATAATAAAAAAATAAAATTTAATAATTAATATAGATTTACTAATTATTATTATTATTAATTAATAATTAATAATTAAGACTAATATTTTCTATTTAATATAACTTATTTTTTTAATAATTAACAATAAATAAGTAATCATTAATAATTAGCAAGCAATATTTATTATTTAGTATCTAATATTTAATAATTATAATTAATAATCATATTTTTTAATTCAAAAATTTTGAAAATTTCTAAAATTAATTAAAAAATATTCATAAAGTTTACATATAAAAATATGAAATTTCC
Source organism: Allium fistulosum (assembly GCA_030737815.1). Lineage (NCBI taxonomy): Eukaryota > Viridiplantae > Streptophyta > Magnoliopsida > Asparagales > Amaryllidaceae > Allium > Allium fistulosum. The sequence goes on from CM060904.1 coordinate 816,695,268, forward strand.
CTAAAATTGAAAAATAGATTTTTTAAACACTACAAAAAAATAAACCAAATATTTGAACAACAAAATTATGCAAATCTTTATTTAGCTGTTGTTGGTGAACAAATTACTTCATTACATAACAAAATAGGAAAAATATTTTCTACTATTAATAATATAAAACCTACTGTTTCAATTACAACTGAAGAAGTAATTGAAATAATTGCAACTTCGAGTCTTTAACCTCCTCCCGAAATTAGAGGTTTTTAGTTAAAAACAGAATCAGAATTATAAAAGATTTTTAAATTAAGGTCAGAATCCGACTTAGAAAAATTCCTAAAAGAAAGAATGGATAATCTCAGATTAAATACTCTTGAAAAAGAATCTTCTTAACAAAATAGTCTTTACCAAACAGCTCAAGATGAAATAAATAAGCTTGAAAAATATGCATACAAGCCTTCTCAAAGATTTTTTTACTATAGAAGACCTTCCCCTATGGATACTTTACCTGAAGAACCAGATTTTATCAGAAATAACAACTACAATGGGAAAAATATATATGAATGGAATATTGACACATTTAATGAAAAACAAATATTTAATGTAGCTCATCATATGCTAATGTATTGTACAATTTGCAACAATAATGGTAATAATAATGTTACTGTTGTAAGAATGATAGTCGCCGGTTTTACTGGCCAACTTAAAGGCTGGTGGGATAACTATCTTCCTGCATCTCATAAAAATGAAAGTTACAACACAGTAAAACAAGAAGATGGATAGATGCCCAAAACGCTTTATATACTTTAATAGTTACCATTCTAGAACATTTTACTGGAAGGGTATCGAATAATAACGAAAGCGTTCGTACACTTCTACAGAATTTAAGATGTAAAACATTAACAAATTTCAGATGGTATAAAGATACATTTTTAAACAGAGTAATGGAATTACCAGAGAGTAATAGCTCTCACTAGAAATCAAAATTTACTGATGGACTCCCCTCCTTATTTGCAGAAAGGGTAAGGAAGTTTCTAAGAAAGGACAAAATAAATATTCCTTACGAAAGTTATACTTATGGTAAGCTTATTGGAACATGTATCCAAGAAGGTTTATCATTATGTAACGAAATAAAATTAAATCAACAAATACAAAGCCAAAATTTGACTGAAAGAAATCAATTAGGACAATTTTATAGTCAATTTGGAATGGATGTTCCAAACATTAAAAAATCTCATAGAAAAGATAATAAATTTAAGGAATCTTTTCGTAAAAAGAAGAAATCTTATTCCCATAAAAAGTTAGAGCAAAAGGCTCAAAGGAAAGAGGAAAGATTAAATAAAAAGAAAAATAAAATCATCCACCGTTATAAATGTGGAAAAGTTGGACATTATGCTAATAGATGTAAATTAAAAAAGAAAATTAATAACTTACAAGCTGATAATGAATTAAAGAAAACATTATCGAAACTTCTATTAAATTCTAGCTCTGAAAATAATTCAGAAATAGAATCTGAAAATGATTCAGATTATTTAGTTACTTCTAAGTTCTTGATGAAGAATCATCAGAATTTGATGAATGTTGTAAACCTTATAGACAGGGAGAATCTTGTCTAAATCCAATAATAAGTAGTGAAGATGAAAAACATGAATTTTATAAAATCCTCTCACAATTTCAAGATTTGAATATAAATGTATTAACTAATAATAATATTATAGAATTTTTAAAATTAGTTAAAGACCCGGAATTAAAATAAAAAATGATAGATCAGATGGAAGATATTCCAGAAACAAGCAAAAATAATGAAACATTAACTGAGACAGTTTAAAATATTGGTAGCTCTAAAAACCCATACTATGAATGAAGTTCATAAACTTTTAAAAGAAAGACAAAGGATTGATATCCTTCTACTATCAAAGATCTTAATAATGAAATTCGAAACCTTAAAAAGGAAATTAAAATCATAAAAAATGAAAATAGAAATCTATATTATAGACTTTCTTTTCCAGAATAAGCAAAACAAATTATCCCCATTGAAAATAATCAAATAAATTGTTTTCAAATAAAAATTCCTGAACAAGAAGAATTTCTTTCAAAATTAGATATTGTTATATCTCAAAAATGGTTTATTAAAATAACTCTTTTAATTAATAATCATTTTAAAAAGGAATTAACCGCGCTTGTAGATAGTGGTGCAGATATGAATGTAATTTAAGAAGGAATAATTTCAACTAGGTATTTCATAAAACTACTAATTCAGTGAGTCATGCACGAGGAGAAAAACTTGATATTAAGTTTAAGTTACCACATGCTTATATATGTAAAAATAAAACTTGTATTCCTACAAGCTTTTTATTAGTAAAAAATACCACTAATCAAGTCATACTTGGAACACCGTTTATAAATAAAATTTATCCTATAACAAATATTGATAAAAATGGAATAGCATGTATATATGAAAATAAGCCCATTATTTTTGAATTTATAACTAAACCTTTTACAAAGGTTCTACATGAAATAAAATATCTTTTGACCCAAAAGACTTATCATTTACATTTTTTGAAACAAGAAGTCATTTCTCTTAATATAGAGGAAAAATTCCAAAATCCAAAATTACAAGAAAAAATTAAAATGATTTATAACAAATTTTCTATGGAAATTTGTAATGATCGTCCAAATGCCTTTTGGGATAGAAAAAAGCATATTGTTAATCTTCCATATGAAGAAAATTTTGATAAAAAAATCCCTACTAAAGCGAGACCATGTCAAATGAATTCTAAATATTTAAAATTGTGCCAATAAGAGATCGAATCATTATTACAAAAAGGTTTAATAAAACCATCTCAATTACCTTGGTCATGTACTGCATTTTATGTAAATAAGCATAGTGAACAAGAAAGAGAGGTACATAGATTAGTAATAAATTACAAACCTCTTAATAAGGTTTTGAAATGGATTTTGGTATCTAATTCCTAATAAAAAGGATTTACTGGATATGCTATATGATTCCATCATATTTTCTAAGTTTGATTTAAAATCTGGCTATTGGCAGATTCAAATTTTAAAAAACTGACCAATACAAAACTGCTTTTAATGTCCCAATTGACATTATGAATGGACAGTAATGCCTTTTGGTTTGAAAAATGCATCCTCAGAATTTCAGAAAATAATGAATGATATTTTTATTCCATATAGTGAATTCATTATAGTTTATATTGATGATATTCTAGTATTTTCTAAAGATATTGAAACATATTTTAAAACACTTAGATATTTTTTGAAAAATCATTATTCAAAATGGCTTAGTAATATCAAGAGCAAAAATGTTTTTATTTCAAACAAATGTGAGATTTTTAGGCCATAATATTGAAAATGGAAGAATAATTCCTATAAATAGAAGTATAGAATTTGCTTCAAAATTTCCTGATATAATAACTGATAAAACACAGTTACAAAGGTTTTTGGGTAGCTTAAATTATATATTCTCTTATTATATTAATTTAGCTACAGATGTTGCTATCCTATACGATAGATTAAAAAAGAATCCAGGTCCATGAACAGAAAAACATACTCAAGCCGTTAAAATAATAAAAGAAAAGGTAAAATATTTGTCTTGTTTAATGCTTTCGAATTCAAATTGGAAAAAAATAATTGAACGGATGCATCAGATATATAATTTGGTGGAATTTTAAAATAGATATGTCCAAAAACAAAACAATATGTTTTCCCAACATGTTTTTAGTTTAAATCTCCCCTTTACAATATGGTTCCCACTTTCCCAATATGTTTTAAATCTCCCCTTTAAACTGAATTTTAAATCTTCCCTTTAAACTGAAAACAATACCGTAACATCCAAAATAATTTTCAGTTTAAATCTCCCATTTACAAGTTGGTTCCCACTTTCCCAATATGTTTTCCCACTCAAAATCCTAGACCTAATCCTACTTTCTCCAAAATTAAGTCGCTCCGCTCGATGACGCTCGCTTCATCTTTGACGACACTTGCCTGACCTCTAATACCCTCATCTTACCTCCGATGATGCTCGCCTCGCCTTAACGACATTAATTCCACCTTCGATGATAACTTGATTCACAATTATAACTTCGACGTATTCAAGGAGGTCGGTTATGCTTATCTTCTCTTCATGGGAAGCGAAGGTATCCTCCAGTCTTATAATCAGTCATCCATTAAGTAAGATATTATTTTGATTCTGATTTTTGATTAATCTGATGATTGAATTGCTTGGTTTTCTCGTTTGATTGTTTATGTGTTGCTCGAGTTTGATTTGGATATCAGATCTAGACATCATTTCCCCCTTTTTATACCTAAAATTTGGGATTTCTTTCTATGTAGCCAACTCTAGACTCTCACAGTTGGTGAAAAGTGTAATATTTAGTTCGCTCGTTTGTTGAATTTAAGCTGGAACTAGTCTGATCGATTAGTCAAATTATGGTGGTAATGTTTTGTGATGCAATGAGCTTGCAAATGTTTTATGATAAAAGGTATAAAATAGGAGTTAATATTGTCATTAAGTTCAAACATGTTTGCGTCCTCATATCATCAGGTACACATCAAACGATTCAAATTTGGTTCAAACATTAAATGGAAAAAAGAAAAATCTTTGGAAACAATAGTTGATTAAGAATATTATCTATTAATTCACATAGCTGAAGGAAAGATGGAAACAACAGTAAAATATTTGCTAAATCAGTGTCATTTTTGTAATTCACAGATTGCAAATTGTAATTCACAGATTTAATATTGAAGCAGAGTTTAACTGTTCGGATTGATAGTCAAAATTCTCCTATTGATTGAATCCACATGAGCAGTAAACTTCATGAAACCAACTAAACTTTATCCAAATCATTATTGCGCTCTAAAAAACTATAAATAAATTAGCAACTTCTACGATTACAGACTAGTTCTAATAGTACAAAAGATAATTGTACTACAAAAAAGAGATCGTGACCCTCCACTCTATTTCCTCATAATGAATAAAGAAAGCATTACCTGGACCCAAAATAAGTTGCCTCAGCAAACAGTTAATGTTTATAAGAATACATATATGAGAACAGCGCAAGCTGAAAACGGTTTTTAACATTACCTTGTGCTTTTTTAATCTACACTAAGATACAAAAACTCAATCCTTATCAACTGTTTTTTTTATTGCTTTTTCTTTCTATTTCATCTTCTTATGAATGAAGGGGTTCCAACCAATATTGTTGAATATTAATTTGATTTGATCAGTTTTGGTAATGCTAATCATTTCATCTATTTAAAAGTTACTTTTCAACTTTACTTCAGCATAACTTTATTCTGTGTCAAGCTGGGAATGTGTATATGCACTATTGATTTCTTTGTACTTAAAAGACACTGAAGAAGATTTTAATACACTTTTTGGGTAGCAAACAAATATAATTTCACATCTCTAGTTTTAGCAAATATTTCATAAAATAAACAAATGTATACCAATCAACATAATCTTTTGTAGCACCCGTTTCAAATTAGTCGCAGTGATTTCTAAATCTTTCAGTGATATCTTTCTAATACAGCTTTTTAGTGGAAAAGATAAAAGTAGGATAGAGTTAACAAGAAAGGATGATTGTGCCCACATAGATCCTTTGATTATTACCGTGCTTACTTTTTATATACCGAGAACCTGAATGAAAGTATTTGTCATTGCCATGCTACTAGCGTAAGTGTGATTGTTTTGTTAATTTTTTTTAATAATTTTATCTTCAAAGCAACTTTACTGTATTGTTAGTTTATATTGTGAAAATACATTATATACTATATACACACTATTGATCCATTAACGTGTTCAAGGCACTAGAGATGCATTTAATACAACAAGCACAATAACGATAGTTTGCTGTCTATATAGAAACAGTTTATTGTTTGCATCTGCTTGCTCTCAAACTACAATAACAGTGAAATCTGATGGTACTATATTTTATTATTTACCATTGCTCTCCAAATTTTCCAATATATTAGGCGATTAACGTAGAGTCAGCAATCAATACTTCCATAATGTGTACACTCTTCCACAGTCAGCAATAAATACTTCCTCTTTGCAGCATGGCTTAATATGTTCCTCATTTTGCAAGCAGGCTAAAAAAAACTTGCCGGACAATGGTTATACACAGAGCTCAATATCAATGTCATCAAGTTAGAAGCAAAATTCCCACTTTAACACCTTGACCGACGTCTCTTTGCGAAGGTAACTTCTGTTTGCATTGCTATTTACAATTGAGCTGTAATAGATAAAAAGTGGTACACTACTTGTTCTTTATGAAAGGACTATTGTTTTCACATTAATAATCATCTATGAAGCTGCTGTATGTGTTAATATGAATCTTTTCTGTGTGCTCAAGTTAGTTTTATGCAGAATTCATTATGTTAGCTAGCGTTGTAGACGAGCTTGTATCGAAAATTTTGTTTAGAACTTAGGCTACACTTATGTTTCAATGTCTTGAATGATACTTGCTGTTTTTGTACTTGACTGAATTGATGATAATGAAGTCTGTGTTTTAATCTTTGGTATTGATTATATAGGTTGTACATGTTTTAATGCAGTTTTGTCCAAAATAGGTTAAACGGGTTGAGTTGTGTTTGCTCGTTAAATTAGTGGGTTGGGTTGGATTTACTCAAAAATCGGTTTAGTGGATTGGGTCTATTTTTATTTTAAATGGGTTGGGTTAATTTTTAAACTAACCCATTTATATCCAATCCGACTCATTTGACACCATAGGAGAGAGGCTATCAAATGAGAATGATAAAATATATTTGAATTGAGTTGAAGTAAACCACTTAAGAAACTGAAATTGAGTTGTTTGCAAAAGTTATAGAATCAGTCTATCGCATCTGGTTTCTTTTCTAAGAGCTTGTCTAATTTTATGATAGGTAACTTATTTATTTTATAAAATGTTAATTTTTTTCATGCTATGTTTAATTTTTTGGATTTCACTGGTTGCAAGGATAATGATATCTTATTGTTACATCTACTGACATTGGCTTTGCATTATTTTACGATCTGTGTGCATGTGTTTTTGGGTACTTGGACGAGGAACTGGTGCTGCTCTTCTGTGCTATGCATTTGGGTTAAGTGCTCAAAGTGACAAAGAGGAAGTAGTTCACAAAATGATGAAAGCACAGCAAAAGGTAGAGGGGGGAGGGGATATATAAAATGTTAATTTTTTCCATGCTATGTTTAATTTTTTGGATTTCACTAGTTGCAAGGATAATGATATCTTATTGTGTTGGGATCCCTTCTTAATTGAAGAGCTTTTAGAAAATTCTAGATCTTTCTTGAGAAGTATAGAATTTTCTAGAACGTTACGGAGAACTCTCTAGAAGCTTGTGGAAGAGTGTGAAACCCTCTGAAATATTCTGGAGATGTGTGGAACCTTCCGGAACCTTACGGAAGAGTATGGAAGGATGTAGAAGGGAATGAAAGAGTGTAGAGATTCCTAGAGAGAGTGAAGTATTCTAGAGAATCAATCTCCACCCTTGGATACAAGTAATCTCCACCATTCATTGTGGAGGTTGAGTAGTATAAATAGGGGTAGGAGCCTTCATTCTTAATCAATCAAAAAAAGAAATATCCAAGAATTATAAAAGAGAGCCTCTTTAAGAGAAAAGAGAGATAACTTGGGAAGTCTCTATCCTCAAGCTTGAGTGAGCCATCGCGTGTGAGTTACTTTTGTAATCATATTCTTGTAATCCTACTATTATTTGGTATAGTGGAAGAATCTCCATATTGGAGAATAATAAACTCTTGTACTTTCATTACTACTTTCAATCTTAAAGTGCATATCTTAACTTCACGAAGCGGGAAAGCTCGAGATTTCCCAACAGTGATATCAGAGCCAGGTTCATCTGTAGCCGTAATCAAGCTCGTGCAAGCTCAAGATGGAGGATAATGTCGCTCATGATGGAGACATGTTCAACCTCACAGCCAACAACTACTCCTATTGGAAGCCGATGATGGAGGACCACTTGTATTGCAAGGATTTGCATGAGCCCATCATCTACAAAGACAAGGTAGAAGGAAAGAGTGATGCTCAGTGGGAACTATTGAACCGGAAGGCTGTTGCTATGATCCGTAAGTACATTGACAAAACTCTCTTCGAGCATGTTTCTACTTATACAAATGCTTATGAATTATGGACAAAACTTGAGTCCATGATTCAGAAGAAAACGCCTCGTAACAAGGCTAATTTAGTTCGACGGTTGGTGAAGTTGGAGTATAAGGATGGTCATAGTATGATTGAGCACTTGAATAATTTCAAGGGGCTCGTAAATCAACTAACAAAATTGATATGAAGATTGATGATGAGTTACAAGCCCTTCTACTCCTTAGTTCCATACCGGAAAGCTGGGACACACTCGTAGTTACACTTAGTAACTCAGCTCCGGAAGGAAAGCTAACCATGGATACCGTCAGTGACAGTCTTCTTGGTGAAGAAGTAAGGAGAATGGAACGAGGTGAGTCTATCCATCCCAAAGCAAATGTTGTTGAGAATCAGGGTATGAATGAAACTTGTGGACATAGTAAGAACCGAGATCCGCATCAATCTCAAGGTAGATCCAAGTCACGCTCGAATATTGCATGCTATTACTGTGGAAGGATGGGTTACAAGAAAATGGAATGTCGATCCTTCAAGAAAGACCAAAAAGCCGGTAATGTTAAGCCAAACCAAATAAGCCCAACGAAGAAGCAAGGAGAGAAGAGTATTATTGCCATAGTATTAAAAGAAGATCTGCAATATCTCGTTGGTGAAGGTAACATTCAAACATTGCTTATGATGAGAGTTCTTGGATTGTTGATTCTGGTGCTTCCTTCCATGTTACTCCACATAAAAGCTGCTTCTCATCCTACCAAAGCGATGACTTTGGTACGGTGCAAATGGGAAATCAAGATAGGAGCAAGATCGTTGGGATAGGAGACATCATTCTGACAACAAGCACCGGGTGCAAGCTTGTTCTGAAAGATGTAAGGCATGTCCCGACCATGCGCCTCAATCTTATCTCCGCCGGAAAGCTAAATGATGATGATTTGATGAATTACTTTGGTGAAGGAAAGTGGCAACTCCCGTTCTCAGCCCATTAGTCCGAAGCTTCCTTCGTAACTCCCGGAACTTATTCGTAGTGGAAAAAAGAATATTGACTTCCATAATCTAATCTTTTTTTTTCGCAATAACTTGTTTGTCCATAATAGTGCGAAAAGAAGGCCCGGCTCCAAGCAAATCGGCTGTTTACAGTTACAACAAACAGGAAAGAAGAGCAGTCGTGCGGAAGGTCTTTCTTCGGCCTTTGCTTCCTCTTCTATCCATTCTCGTTCGATTGCTGCGGGGAGCAAGTCAAAATAGAAAATCTCCTATTGGGTTTAGGGATAATCAGGCTCGAACTGATGACTTCCACCACGTCAAGGTGCTCTCCCGTGCTTCCAGACATGCTGAACTCCAAAAATTCTTGTACATTAAAAAAAAAGAATCGATTCGGTGAAAGATGGGATCAGTAAATGGAAAATAAATCCATTATGTATAAGAGAAAAATCAGTCAAAATGTTTCATGACCTTACTAAATAGTCCAGGAAAGAGAGGGGCGAGATTCCGATCTTAGTTCTTAATTCCATTCTGGAATTGATTCTCACCATTTATTTCAAAAAAATTTGAAATAAATGGTGAGAATCAATATCCGTGAACGTATTGAACAATATAATAGAGAAGTAAGCTAAAGGGGAACAGTCTTATCTTAAGAGTAGGTCGAATGAAGGTCCACCTGGTTTTTCACGATCCCTTGTGGAAAAAAAATAATTTGTTGAGAAGGAAATCCAGGTATCAGATTTAAGGTTTTCATTTTCGAATACTTTCATTTATTTTAAGTAATTGATTGGTCGTAGAAAAAATATACTAATGGCGAGTGCACTCGCGCCCCTAGGTATTCTCTACCTACCCACCTGTGTCGGTTTCGGGTACAGGTACCCTTTTGTTGAAGGTCGTTCGAGCTTTTCCTGGGAGTATGGCATGGGTTACTTCAGCGACGTAGCGCCTGGTACTCGGACATTGGCTCGAGGCATTTTCTCTACCCCTTCTTACCCTGCAAAAGCAAAGTCACCTTGCATCCTTGAACCGATAACCATCTTTCGGCTAACCTAGCCTCCTCTGTCCCTCGGGACCAACAATAGAGAACCTTTTCTTCTGTATGAATCGATATTATTACATTCCAAATCCTTCCCGATACCTCCCAAGGAAAATCTCGAATTGGATCCAGACGCAAATCCTTATTTTATTTCATTTTTATTTAATTGATCTCATTTTTTCTGATCGTTTTCCGGGATTACCTCTTTGATATTCTCATAAATATGGACTTCTCACTTCACAGATTGGGGAGGAAGATCGGAATTAGAAATTGATAGAAGAACAAGGAGATGGAACCAAATTAGTTTTTAAAGAAGATCTTCACCAAAGGAAGTTTAATAATGGCTCGAGGAAAGAAGGTAGGATCATTGTACATAATGCAAGCTAAGCTCTGCAAAGGAGAGGTAAACATCACCACTGATGATATGGACACATGGCATAAACGACTTGGGCACATCAGTGAGAAGGGTCTTCACATACTTGCTCAGAAACAACTCCTTACTGACGTGAAAGGTAAACCACTCGATCCTTGTGCTCATTGTTTAGTTGGAAAACAACACAGAGTTGCCTTCCAAAGATCTTCTCAGCCCACAAGGAGAAAGAACATTCTAGACCTCGTGCACACTGACGTGTGTTTGATGTCTGAGAGATCCATTGGTGGTGCTTTACATTTTGTCACCTTCATTGATGATCATTCAAGGAAAGTGTGGTTGCACCTGTTAAAATCAAAGGATCAAGTTCTTGATGCCTTCAAAGAATTCCATGCTCTAGTGGAGCGTGAGACTGGATGGAAGATCAAGTGTGTACGATCAAATAACGGAGGTGAGTATAGAGGTCCTTTTGAAGCCTATTGCAAGAAATATGGCATTAGGCTAGAGAAAACTCCACCCAAGACACCACAATTGAATGGGCTAGCTGAGAGAATGAACCGTACCATTGAAGAAAGTGTTCGTTGTGTGCTCTCTCATGCTAAGTTATGTTGTCTAATTTTATGATAGGTAACTTATTTATTTTATAAAATGTTAATTTTTTCCATGCTATGTTTAATTTTTTGGATTTCACTAGTTGTAAGGATATTGATATCTTATTGTGTTGGGATCCCTCCTTAATTGGAGAGTTTTTAGAAAATTCTAGATCTTTCTAGAGAAGTATAGAATTTTCTAGAACGTTCCGGAGAACTCTCTAGAAGCTTGTGGAATAGTGTGAAACCCTCTGGAATATTCTGGAGATGTGTGGAACCTTCCGGAACCTTATGGAAGAGTATGAAATGATGTAGAAGGGAATGAAAGAGTGTAGAGATTCCTAGAGAGTGTGGAGCATTCTAGAGAATCAATCTCCACCCTTGGATACAAGTAATCTTCACCATTCATTGTGGAGGTTGAGTAGTATAAATAGGGGTAGGAGCCTTCATTCTTAATCAATCATAAAAAGAAATATCCAAGAGTTATAAAAGAGAGCCTCTTTAAGAGAAAAGAGAGATAGCTTGGGAAATCTTTATCCTCAAGCTTGAGTGAGTCATCGAGTGTGAGTTGCTTTTGTAATCAAATTCTTGTAATCCTACTATTATTTGGTACAGTGAAAGAATCTCCATATTGGAGAATTATAAACTCTTGTACTTTCATTACCACTTTCAATCTTAAAGTGCCTATCTTAACTTCACAAAGCGGGAAAGCCTGAGATTTCCTAACAGTGGTATCTGAGCCAGGTTCATCTGTAGCCGTAATCAAGCTGCAAGTTCAAGATGGAGGATAATGTCGCTCATGATGGAGACATGTTCAAGCTCACAGCCAACAACTCCTCCTATTGGAAGCCGATGATGGAGGACCACTTGTATTGCAAGGATTTGCATGAGCCCAACATCTACAAAGACAAGGTAGAAGGAAAGAGTGATGCTCAGTGGGAACTATTGAACCAGAAGGCTGTTGCTATGATCCGTAAGTACATCGACAAAACTCTCTTTGAGCATGTTTCTACTTATACAAATGCTTATGAATTATGGACAAAACTTGAGTCCATGATTCAGAAGAAAATCCCTCGTAACAAGGCTAATTTAGTTCGACGGTTGGTGAAGTTGGAGTATAAGGATGGTCATAGTATGATTGAGCACTTGAATAATTTCAAGGGGCTCGTAAATAAACTAACAAAATTGAGATGAAGATTGATGATGAGTTACAAGCCCTTTTACTCCTTAGTTCCTTACCAGAAAGCTGGGACACACTCGTAGTTACACTTAGTAACTCAGCTCCGGAAGGAAAGCTAACCATGGATACCGTCAGTGACAGTCTTCTTGGTGAAGAAGTAAGGAGAATGGAACGAGGTGAGTCTATCCATCCCAAAGCAAATGTTGTTGAGAATCAGGGTATGAATGAAACTTGTGGACATAGTAAGAACCGAGATCCGCATCAATCTCAAGGTAGATCCAAGTCACGCTCGAATATTGCATGCTATTACCGTGGAAGGATGGGTTACAAGAAAATGGAATGTCGATCCTTCAAGAAAGACCAAAAAGCCGGTAATGTTAAGCCAAACCAAATAAGCCCAACGAAGAAGCAAGGAGAGAAGAGTATTACTGCCATAGTATTAAAAGAAGATCTGCAATATCTCGTTGGTGAAGGTAACATTCTAAACATTGCTTATGATGAGAGTTCTTGGATTGTTGATTCTGGTGCTTCCTTCCATGTTACTCCACATAAAAGCTTCTTCTCATCCTACCAAAGCGGTGACTTTGGTACGATGCAAATGGGAAATCAAGATAGGAGCAAGATCGTTGGGATAAGAGACATCATTCTGACAACAAGCACCGGGTGCAAGCTTGTTCTGAAAGATGTAAGGCATTTCCCGATCATGCGCCTCAATCTTATCTCCGTCGGAAAGCTAGATGATGATGATTTGATGAATTACTTTGGTGAAGGAAAGTGGAAGCTCACCAAAGGAAGTTTAATAATGGCTCGAGGAAAGAAGGTAGGATCATTGTACATAATGCAAGCTAAGCTCTGCAAAGGAGAGGTAAACATCACCACTGATGATATGGACACATGGCATAAACGACTTGGGCACATCAGTGAGAAGGGTCTTCACATACTTGCCGGAAACAACTCCTTCCTGATGTGAAAGGTAAACAACTCGATCCTTGTGCTCATTGTTTAGCTGGAAAACAACACAGAGTTGCCTTCCAAAGATCTTCTCAGCCCACAAGGAGAAAGAACATTCTAGACCTCGTGCACACTGATGTGTGTTTGATGGCTGAGAGATCCATTGGTGGTTCTTTACATTTTGTCACCTTCATTGATGATCATTCAAGGAAAGTGTGGTTGCACCTGTTAAAATCAAAGGATCAAGTTCTTGATGCCTTCAAAGAATTCCATGCTCTAGTGGAGCGTGAGACTGGACGGAAGATCAAGTGTGTACGATCAGATAACAGAGGTGAGTATAGAGGTCCTTTTGAAGCCTATTGCAAGAAATATGGCATTAGGCTAGAGAAGACTCCACCCAAGACACCACAATTGAATGGGCTAGCTGAGAGAATGAACCGTACCATTGAAGAAAGTGTTCGTTGTGTGCTCTCTCATGCTAAGTTACCCAAATCATTTTGGGGAGAAGCTATAATGGCCATGGTTGACATTGTCAATCTCACACCATCGGTTTCTTTGGATGAGGCTATCCCAGAGGAAGTTTGGACGGGCAAGAGGGCTTTATACAATCATCTCAAGGTGTTTGGGTGCAGGACATTTGTTCACATCCTCAAAGATGAGAGAGCTAAGCTTGATGCAAAGACAAATGAGTGTATCTACCTTGGTTCACCAAAGGATGAATTTGGGTACCGGCTCTGGGATCCAACTAACAAGAAGATTGTTCACAGTAGAGACGTATTCTTTGAAGATCAAACAATTGAAGATATCAAGAATTCAGAGAGGCCAAGATTGAGAAGCAGTAAGAACACCGAACCTACTTTAGTTCGACATGAAGATAATAACACACAAGAAAGTAGTGATGTTGAAGATTATGAAATTCATGATGAACCAGTTCAGGAAGAACCTCAATCTAGCACTCCAACCGCACCAGAGCGGAGACGATCCTCAAGGGACAGAAGACCATCCACCCGATACAACACAGAGGAGTACGTTATGCTCACTGATGAGGGGGAGCCTCAAAGCTATAAAGAAGCAATGAGTGATTGTCATAAAGAAGAATGGAGAATAGCCATGCAAGAAGAAATGCAATCCTTGCATGAGAATAACACATATGAACTAGTGGAGCTGCCAAAAGGGAGAAGAGCTTTGAAGAATAAGTGGGTGTATAGAATCAAGACCGAAGAGAACTGTTCAAAGCCTCGCTACAAAGCTTGGTTAGTCGTCAAAAGATTCGAACAAGAAAAAGGTATCGACTTTGAAGAGATATCCTCTCCCGTGGTAAAGATGTCATCCATCCGAGTTGTCCTTGGCCTAACAGTCGTGCAAGATTTGAAGATTGAACAGCTCGATGTCAAGACGACATTTCTTCATGGTGACCTAGAGGAAGAGATCTACATGGAGCAGCTTGAGGGATTCAAAGTTCCAAGCAAAGAAAATTTAGTGTGCCGCCTCATGAAAAGTCTATACGGGCTTAAGCAAGCACCAAGGCAATAGTACAAGAAGTTCGACGCATTCATGGAAGAACATGATTTCAAAAAGACGGAAAGCGATCATTGTGTCTTCACAAAGAGGTATGCAAGTGGTGACTTTCTCATACTTTTGCTCTATGTTGATGATATGTTAATTATTGGTCAAGATCGCATAAAGATAGCTGCTTTAAAGAAAGATCTAAGCAAGAGCTTCGCCATGAAAGCTTTGGGACCGGCTAAACAAATCCTTGGGATGAGAATAACTCGTGATAGATCAAAAAGACTGTTATGACTATCCCAAGAAAGGTACATTGAGAAAGTGTTGGAAAGGTTCAACATGCACAAATCAAAGTCAGTTAACACTCCACTTGCCGGACACTTCAAGCTAAGTTCGAAGCAGACTCCGACAAGTGAAAAAGACATGGAGGAAATGAAGAAGATACCATACTCATCTATAGTAGGCAGTCTCATGTATGTAATGATATGCACAAGACCAGATATCGCCTATGCAGTTGGTGTTGTCAGTCGCTACTTGGCTAACCCAGGGAATGAACATTGGGTTGCAGTCAAATGGATCCTCCGATATCTACGTGGAACTTTCAAAAGATGTTTATGCTGTGGAAAAGGAAAACCTGTATTAGAAGGATACACAGATGCATACTTGGCCGGTGACATTGATTCAAGGAAATCAACATCGGGATACTTAACTACTTTTGTAGGGGGAGCTATTTCATGGCAATCAAAGCTGCAAAAGTGTGTTGCATTATCCACTACAGAGGTAGAGTATATCGCAGCTACCGAAGCTTGCAAGGAGATGTTGTGGATAAAGAACTTATTGCATGAGTTGGGAATAGATCAAGAAAAGTATGTCTTGAAGTGTGACAATCAAAGTGCAATTTACTTGGCAAAGAATTCAACATTTCATTCCCGCACAAAGCACATTGATACAAGATATTATTGGATCCGAGAAGTCCTCGAGGAAAAGCAAATACATCTTGACAAGGTTCACACAGATGAGAACTGGTTTGACATGATGACCAAGGTAATACCAACAAAGAAGTTTGAAGATTGTTGTCAAGGTGTCAGTTTGCTACTACCCCCAATTAAGTTGGAGGGGAGATTTGTTGAGATCCCTCTTTAATTGGAGAGTTTCTAGAAAATTCTAGATCTTTCTAGAGAAGTATAGAATTTTCTAGAACGTTTCGGAGAACTCTCTAGAAGCTTGTGGAAGAGTGTGGAACCCTCTGGAATATTCTGGAGATGTGTGGAACCTTCCGGAACCTTACGGAAGAGTATGGAAGGATGTAGAAGGGTATAAAAGAGTAGAGATTCCTAGAGAGTGTGGAGCATTCTAGAGAATCAATCTCCACCCTTGGATACAAGTAATCTCTACCATTCATTGTGGAGGTTGAGTAGTATAAATAGGGGTAGGAGTCTTCATTCTTAATCAATCAAAAAAGAAATATCCAAGAATTATAAAAGAGAGCCTCTTTGAGAGAAAAGAGAGATAGCTTGGGAAGTCTCTATCCTCAAGCTTGAGTGAGCCACCGAGTGTGAGTTGCTTTTGTAATCATATTCTTGTAATCCTACTATTATTTGGTATAGTGGAAGAATCTCCATATTCGAGAATTATAAACTCTTGTGCTCCCATTACTACTTTCAATCTTAAAGCGCCTATCTTAACTTCACGAAGCGGGAAAGCTCGAGATTTCCCAACATATTGTTACATCCACTGACATTGGCTTTGCATTATTTTACGATCTGCGTGTGTGTGTTCTTGGGTACTTGGATGAGGAACTGGTGCTGCTCTTCTGTGCTATGCATTTGGGTCAAGTGCTCAAAGTGACAAAGAGGAAGTAGTTCACAAAATGATGAAAGCATCAGGCATGAAAGCACCAGCAAAAGGTAGAGAGAGCGAGGGGGGAGATAGAAAGTTTTCAGGCACAAATGGCAAAAGGTAATGGTAGTGCTTCAAAGGCACGATGATTCTGATTATGAAGACCCTTCGCTCTTTGTCATTTTCGTAAGCACTTCTATTAGGTAGCTTGAAACATTTTGTTGTAAATGTGATATTTTGTGGTTTTTTGTATGGGTATTAGTCATGATTAGGGAATGTGTTGTTTTTGTTATAGGATACTAGTATTGGTCAAATAGTTTTGTTGTTTAGAGTTCATCTTAGTGTGTATATGGATCGACGAATGACATTGTTTTTTGTTTGGGATATCAACACTAATTGAATAGTTTTGTTGTTTAGAATTTAACTTAGTGTGTACATGGATAATGGATTTATAATTGCATTATTGTTTCATTTATGTAGTTCATTTTATATAAATGTTGTAACATCCCTAATTTTTTTTAAACATTATTCAGAATATTTAATTGGATAAATTAAATAGAATAATTTCGTTGATTAAGGAGTTGAGATTTAATTGTCAATTAACTTGGCTGCAGCTAAACTAATGAATGTATAAGTATGGTTTATAATTTATAAGTTAGGAAAATAAGTGGAGGGCAATATGGAAATAGCCACATCCATATACCCTTAAACCCTCCCTTTTTCTCACCTACCATTTCATAAATCAAAATACGCATAAAAGAGAGTAAATAGCCAGCCATTAAAACACCTTAGGAGATCACCAAACTTGGAAGATCCAAGAGAGAAAGCTAGAAGATTAAAGCTAAGGCTAATCTCAAACTCCAACAACTTAATCAACGTGAATAATAGTGTATATCATCTCATTTTTCCTTATTTTGGTTCAGTTATGGATAGTAACCAAATGTATTTTGGTGCGTTGATCATGTTTGGATCTAATAATCATTGTTTGGATAGAATAATAATTTATGGTGATTTATTGGAATTTTTATGGAATTAAAATGATGGGTTTTAAAGTGAAAACCTTAGTAAACGACCTCCAAACGACTTGATTTTTGGATATGTATTGTAAAACGTAATTTTGGAGATGGTTTTTTAATTTCATAATTTTTGGAGTTAACAAGAATATTTTATGAATTTCCTAAGGTGAAAAAGACATTTATTTTGGTTTTTAATAATAAAGTAATGAATTTCGCCCTGAAATTTTATATGATGTAGAAAATGTTATTTCAGATTTATGGTGAATTTTTGGGATTTTTCCCAAGTGATTTAGATTTATTATGAATTTTCTAAGCTAAAAAGGCTTAATAATTATATTAAAATATTAATATAATAAATATTTTGAAAATAATTTTGAAATAATAAATCTGATCTATAGAAGTTTTTCTGTAAAGAAAGTGTGAAAGTATGTCATTATCCAATATGATTTTGATAAAGGATAGGAGTTGGTGAAAAAAATATAATTTAATTAGCAAAATAATAGTTTTCAAGTTATTTACAACTCTGCCATTCAACCTTTCGACTTAGATCATTCTGCAGCACTTCTGGACCCTTTTGCGGTATTTTGGAAGAATATTTCAACTTTGTAACCTTTCGACTAAGTAACCTTTCGACTTAGTCGAAAACTACCTTTCGACAGCAGTTGTAAACGTTGCGGAAGCCCTTTCGTAGCAGTTTTCTCCATCTTTGTTTGCAAACTTCAAATAGACATAACTCTCTAATCGTAAGCCTGATTTTCTATTGTGACCACTCTACGAAAAGGGAAACCATCATTTGAATACTATGGAATATGTTAGAGACCTTAATTCTACACCTATAAAAAGTTATAGCTAAAACAAAGTTTTATACTTCCGAAGGAGTTGATTTCTTTGCTTTCGAATATGTTTGCTTGGTTTTCATTGCCTTCGAAGGGGATACATTCGAAGGGGTTGTAAATTTGTTTTTTTAACCAAGTTTTATAATTTCCAAAAGGGTACTTTCAACTGGTTTCGAAGCTAAGCTTCTAAAATTAAATGCTAATACTTTAATATATTTGAAAGGTTTTGAAAGGTAGAATTTAAAGTATTATTAGGCAAGAGCCTAATGTTTTAAGAGCTTTTGAAGGAGGTTATCCTATGAAGTCGAAAGTTAGGTTTCGATAGTATCGAAAGGTTTTGAAACCCAATCTCAAATTTTTGAAGGAAAAATCCACGACATAAATAAAGAAGTTTTGTAATGACTTTAAATATGTAATTTTGAAGAAGTGTTGCCCTGATAAAATATAAGTTAAAGGAGTTAACTATGTTTTATATGAAATGTATTTCAAGGACCTTAAACCCACAGGAGTGGTATTGTTAATTGTTATGTTGCTTCTTCAAATATGAATATATTCACTGTATAATGGACCCATAACTGCATTTTGGGGATAAAGGGTAGAAAAACCAGCTAGGTTAACCCAGTAGTGATTATAAATTGATTAAACTCCCGAATGAGTAGATTTGCATCCAGGAGGTCGGGAAGACCAGAACATAGGATGCTAAAATATAAATGAAAGATATTGGCAGGGGCCAATAGGTTCATAGTATGCCCATGAAAAGTATGTTAAGAGAAGATGTCAGATAGACAGGTTTATAGTAAGCCCATAAAAACTATGTGTAAAGGAAGATGTCAGATAGACAGATTCATAGTAAGCCCATGTAAACTATGATTGATACTGGCAGGGGCCAATAGGTTTATAGTTAGCTCATGAAAACTATACCCGGATTATGACATTGACAAATAATCAATAGGTTCCTAGTCAGCCCATGAAAAATAGGATAAACAGAAAGATATTTTAGTTACCAATAGGTTCTTAGTGATCCCATGAAAACTATGTAATTGGTTCAGATAGTCCATAAACATTTAACCGGTTATTAGTTAGCCCATGAAAACTAATAGGTTAATAGTAATCCTAGAAACTATAATTA
Organism: Allium fistulosum; assembly: GCA_030737815.1. Taxonomy (NCBI): domain Eukaryota; kingdom Viridiplantae; phylum Streptophyta; class Magnoliopsida; order Asparagales; family Amaryllidaceae; genus Allium; species Allium fistulosum. The sequence goes on from CM060904.1 coordinate 816,714,804, forward strand.
AGACAGATAGTTAGAATGAATGGGGATAGATAATCCACATCTGATTTGCTTGTTTTGCATATCATCATAATGTTTTGAAATACTATGTTTTTAACCATTGTGGATGTAGGAGCTCAGTATATGGTTTTATAAAGGTTTTAGGATACTAGTGAGGGGAAAACTCATTCCGCTATGCGGTTTGGTCTCATTAGATATCTATTTGGTTTGAGACGATAGACTATTATTCATATTAGGCTTTATGTCTAACTCGAAGTTTTTGTTTTCCCCTTAAACTCTCGGATACTCAATTGATTTTGAGTAGTTTGAGGTTTAGGGTTTTCAGGTTCTCTTTTTAGACGAATAAAGCTTCCGGAGGCGTGCAAGAGGCAGTTAGTTATTTAGAGTTATCGTTTTCCACCGTGTATTTGGATGTAAAGAAAGATTTATTAGCCTTATTATATACTCTGATCAACTAAGGGGGCATCTTCATATGTCGCTCTTGGCGTATGTGTAATAATTATATTTTGCTGAATGTGGTTAACGTTTTGGGATTATGTAATGAATATGAAATGTTTTAAATGAAATGTGGAAATGTGTTTTTGAATCGTTAAATTATTTCCATATTCTTATGATCTGTGTATCAATAAATCTAGCACCGTCGTATTTGGTCATCGAAAATTAATAACTATGGATGACTACAGCATCCGTAACCGTTAGTTTTGGGCCTCCAAATAGGAGAATGTTACAAGTTGGTATCAGAGCATAGATTTATGAAACTTTAAAAGAAAGTTAAACCTAAAAGATTTTCAAACATAAAATAAACTAAACGTTTTCAAATATAATCCTAATTAATTAAAGAATAAGATTAGGGTTTGGGTTAACGTTATAGTAACATACTTGTATTTGCTATATATATATAAGTACGTATTCCCTCCTCTTTTAGATAGTTCTTCTGTATCTTACTAAGACTCATAGGCAGATTTACGAGAAAGAGGATATGGAAGCAGGAAACGGAAGAGGAAATCTAAGTGGTGGAAGCACCACTACCAATGGAAATGCTCGATCTAACATCCGAAGAAACCAAGGTCGATAGGTTAATGCTAATCAAAATGTCGAGGCCAATGTAGGTGCTGGAAATCCACCAGTAGATGCGGGGATGGTGTATCAGTTGTTGGAACGAAGGATGATGAGCAGAAGCGAAGGCTTTCTTTTAGACAATTGCAAGGAGAAGTGCTTTATTGGTGGAATGGTATTACCGCTAGAGTGCCTGAGGAAGAGTTGACTTGGGCAGAATTTCGAATGAGATTTGAAGAGAAGTTTTTGTCCAAAGGTTGCCAAGTCGGCATTGGTGAGGAAGTTCATAGATCTTGTACAAGGAGAGATGTTAGGATCGAGTATGCTTCTAAGTTTGATGAGCTATCTCGACATGGTTATGCATTGGTTGACACTGATGTTAGATGGAATGAGAGATTCATTCGAGGTTTGAGGCTAGAGCTAGGTAAAATGACCATGACTCATATTAGAGAGCCTTGTCATGTAGTGGTGGAGATGGCCATTCGCCATGAGGAGATGCTTGTTGTATCTGTTAGGGAGAAACCATTTGAGTCTCAGGGCTCTCAGGGAAAGAAAAGGAAATTCTTCAAGAAGAAAGGAGTCCAGAAGGGGGATGCTGCCAAGAAGGCGAAGGTTGATTTAGTGTGTTGTAAGTGTGATAAGAAGGGCCATTATGCCAACGATTGTAGAACTGGTAAAGGAAAGAAGCCTGTAGAGAAGAAGAATGTGAAATGCTTCAACTGTGACCAAGTTGGACATTATAAGAGCCGGTGTCAGAGCTAGTGCGGGTGGACAGAGGGAAAGTGTTTGATATTGGACCACCGTCTTCTTCTAGACCTACTGCCGCAGATAAAGGAAAAACTATGATGGAAGGAAAGAATTTTATTAGGCTAAGAAGTTCTCCTTGGAGAGCGGCCACGGTGTTTGTAAAGAAAGCAGATGGGTCATTAAGGATGTCTGTGGACTACCGTAAGCTAAACGAGAGGGCGATCAAGAATAAGTATCATTTGTCAAGAATCGATGACTTATTTGATTAGTTGATTGGAGCCAGTGTGTTTTCCCAATTGGACTTGGCGATAGATTTCCATCAGCTAAGAGTGGCAGAGGACAGTGTCCCATTGACGGCATTTCGAAACAGATATGGATCATATGAATGGTTAGTAATGTCATTCGGATTGACAGATGCACCTGCTTTCTTCGTTGATTTGATGAACTGGGTTTTCCGAGTGCACTTGGATATGTTCATATTGGTATTCATAGATGACATTTTAGTATACTCAAAAGATGAAAGAGAGCATGAGATTCATCTTAGAGTAGTGTTGGAGACGCTGAGGCAAAATCAGTTAAAGGCAAAAAATTTCAAGTGTCATTTTTCGAAGAAAAAGGTTAAGTTTCTTGGTCATGTGGTTTCAGAGAAGCGATGTTCAGTCGATCCAGATAAGATCGAAGCTGTGAACATTTGGAAGAGACCAGAAACGGTGACCGAGATCAGAAGTTTTCTTGGACTTGTTGGCTATTACAAGAGATTCATCAAGGATTTCTCGCGGATAGCAGCGTCTTTGACTAAGCTTATCAGGAAGGAGTGAAGTTTTTTTGGTCCAACAAATGTGAAGAAGCATTCTTTAAGTTAAAACATTTGTTGACCAATGCTCCAGTATTAGTAGTTCCAGATGGTAACTAAGGGTTGGTAGTATACACAGATGCATGTAGGACTGGATTGGGAGCAGTATTGATGCAGAAAGGCAAAGTTTTTGCTTACGCATCTAGGCAGCTTAGACCGCACGAAGTAAGATATCCTACTCATGACTTGGAGTTGGCAGCGGTAATTTTTGCCTTGAAGATTTGGAGGCATTATCTCTTGGAAGAGAGATTTGAATTGTATATCGATCATAAGCCTTTGAGATACCTATTCTCTCAGAAGGAGTTGAATATGCGACAACAAAGATGGCTGGAGTTTTTGGCTGCTTATGATTTGTTATAGAATATACCTCACGGAAAGGTAATAAAGTAGCGGATGCTCTCAGCAGAAGACATCAGAATGTGGTGTTGGCTATGTTGGTGGAGTGGAAAGACCTGGAAGCTTTGGCTAGTTGTGCTGTGTAGTTAAGACCGACTGCTAGTTCTAGTCAGAGTACTTCCATGTTGTCCTGTTTGGAAGTTCAACCAGCATTTTGCTTCTAAACAGAAGGAGGATCCATTATTAGCTGAGAGGATCAGAAGGCTTAAGGTTGGAACTGAGGTCGCTGATTTGAAAGATTTTTGTCTTGACCAGAGAGGATGGTTGAGAAAGAAGGGACTGTTATGTGTTCAAAATGTGGAGAACTTGAGAAGAGAAGTTCTTGAGGAATGTCATCGATCCAAGTTTACGATTCATCCTAGAGGGACCAAGATGTATCGAGATATGAAGATGAGCTTTTACTGTGAAGGCATGAAGAGAGATGTTGGCTTGTGGGTTAGGCAGTGTGTAAACTGTCAATAAGTGAAGGCCGAACATCAGAAGCCAAGTGGGTTACTTCCGCCTTTAGATATTCCAGTCTGGAAATGGGATTCGATATCGATGGATTTTATAGACGAGTTGCCAAGGTCAAGTAGAGGAAATGAAAGCATATGGGTTATTGTGGACAGTTTGACCAAGAGTGCCCATTTCATTCCGGTAAAGTCAACCAGAACGGCACCTGTCTTAGCAAAGTTGTTTATGAAGAACATAGTTAGACTTCATGGAATTCCCAGTAGCATAGTCAGCGACAGGGATGCATTATTCACTAGCGAATTTTGGAGGAGTCTACAAGAGGTATTAGGTACCAAGCTCAAGATGTGTAACAACCCGAGAATTTTAACGGTTTTTATAACGTAGTTAATTAAATTTTTCATGAGATAAACTATTAAATTTAGAAATGAAAATTTGATATATGAGGTGGAGATTCCAGAACGAAGTAGGATGGTTTGGTGATGTTTATATGAGGTATAAACGCAGCCCTGACTGCTGCGAGTCAGCTTGATATGACTAAAACAGGAGTCACGCCGGACCAAGTGAGGTCGCACCTTCGATCAAGCATGCTTCTTCGATACCATTCTATTACCTAATGATTTTATTGGGTGCACCTTTGATTATGGGAGTGTGTTTCGAGGTGGGCGATAGTAGCTGCTATGCGTTACCACCAGTCCGGATACGCAAATCGGTAGTATTTTACCCTGGGCATTGCCTCGCGTGCCTTGTCACATGCCTTATCGCGCCCACTACGACTTTGGTTTGCACTATACCTATGGAGTGCTCCCTGAGTAAACCACCAGTTTGGTGGAGCTTACAGTATCTGTATAGACTACGGGAACATATAAAAATGTATTAAGGGGGATATGGATAACGCCTTAATGCTATTTTAATATTTTACTTTACCGTGGACATTATATATGTAGCGTATGGTACTATGTATATAGATAGTTCCACGGATCCTTAAGGGATGGAATCCCAACATCCTTTAAGTTATATTGCATTTCATTTGGTTATTTCACTTGAGTTAATTTACTTGCATAAGAATGTTAATCCTGATTCGAGTGTTTTGTGTTTTGCTTTATGCTCGGGTTAGACTGAGTGTCACAACATTTGAGACTCACCTTTGGAGCTTGGAGCTTTGCTTGAAGATCTATTGTTATCTATTCAACATTCAGTTGTTTCCGGTTATGTTCAGACTTCTAATTTGCATTGTATTGAGACTTCTATGTATTAGATTTCTGTTGTATTTAACTCTGATGTTCTGTAGTAGCTTCATGAACTACATTATCTATTCCGCTGCTTATTGTTATATTACTCCATGTCTGTGATTCTGTGATTGATTTATTTACTGTATATGCTAAGTTTTGCCAAATATAAAATTAACAATCTGTTGTTTTGAGCAATTCAAGTCCGACATGGGTGGATGATTTTGGATTTGAATGGTTCAAACTTGCAGGTCGTTACATGTGGTATCAGAGCCAGCTTTATGCAAAACTTAGCATATGGAGTGAAAACTCATTAGAGATAGGGTAGTAATACCCTATAATGAGTGGAATTGATTATAGAATCCTTTTCGTTCGAGCTTGAAATTCTTCTTTAGGATCCTCTTTGATTTGGATTTCTTTTGAATTTTAGAACTTTCCCTTTGTTCTGAAATCCGTTCTTGTCTTGTCCTGTTCGAGTTCTTCCTGATACTGGAGCATCCTATAGCTCTATTCTGTTGATCCCTGAAATAAATTCAATATCAATTGGCAACTTCATCCTTGTGTGTGACTAATCCCATCGGTGGTCCCGCCAACCTTAGTATGATTTGTAAAGGGTTGAGACTCCTTTACAACAGGTGTCGATTCACCGAAGATTTCGTTGTCCACAGTTTTGTTGCTGTTATTTCTTGTAAGCCCTAATCGTTTCTTTAGTAGACGACTCGGGTAATTTTCATTTGATCGAATGTCGATTGCCTCAGAATTATGCAAGCAGTTTTATCTATTTGCTTGATTCTCAACCTAGTGATCTTGACTCCACCCCGATAGTCAGGGATTATCCTGATGTTTTGGTGAAGTCACTTCTCTACCTCCCAAGCAGGAAATTGAATCTCGCATCGATCTTATTTCTAGAGCTCGACCTGTTGTCCTTCCTCCTTGAGTGGTTTTTATGAATGGTTAGTCATGCCCTTTGGATTAACTAATACTCCTGCCTTCTTTGTCGATCTCATGAATCGCGTTTTCCGCGATGTTCTCAACAAGTTTGTCCCCATTTTCGTTGATGATATTCTCGTGTTTTCTAAGTCTTGGTTGACCCGGTTAAAGTCGCCACGACTAATATGAGTCTATCCATCTTTCCTCTTTTGTAATTTAATTATCTTATCTTCCTTTCAAGATTGTCTTCTTGGTTAGAATTCTCTTTGATTAGGGTCCCTCTAAATTTGAATCTCTATCCTTGTTCTAAATCCATTCTTAAGTCATCATGTGAGGGAGCGTATTTGTAATTGATATAAAAATGTTTTATATTGTGTTGTTTGAGTTGTTAAGTTTGAATTTTGGGTTTCGATCGATTCGTCTGGCCAACGTTATCGATAGGAATTCCAAAACACTTGAATAGAGCAAACTGACACAATATTGTTTTCGAAATTGATAAATGAAATAATTTTATGTATGATTGTATTATATATATAGAAATATAATTTTATGAAATTAGATAGTTAAATAAATTAGTTGTTAGAAATGATAATACTAGATTATCATTTATTATTTGTCAACATTCCTAAACCATTAATTATTGTTGCATGTTATAAGGAGTTGAAATTTTATAAACATGGTTTAAAAATATGATTTCCAAATGAATTGAATTTAAAATTAAGGACTTGAGAATTAAATTTCCGATGCTTTTCAAAAATTTGGTTTTCAAAGTTTTGGAAAAATATATTATTTGAAAGTATTTTCGAATGGAAATTGTTTCCAAAGAATTTTAAAAGAAGTAAATCAGTACTCTCCTCTTTTATTGCTGTAAAATAATTTCAGTGATGACTGCAACATCATCGACATTCATTTTCGAGTCTCAAAGTGGAGAGACCACTTCATAGCTTTGCTACACTTTTGTTTTGGAAAAATGGATTTAATTTGAATTTATTGAGTATGATTTGATGTATAATATATATATATATATATATATATATATATATATATATATATATATCAAAATTGTTTAAAGTGAAACCAGAAATTTAACTCTCAAATTTTATGTTAAATGATGGTTTACAATTATTTAAATAAAGCAAAGTTTTTGAATAATTGGAATGTCTAAAATGAGAAATGGAATTGAAACAACTTGAAACAATTGAATAGGATAAAATTAATTTGTATAATACTCAACTGCATTCTAAAAACATATAAAACTTACCTGAAATATTCAAAAGTTAAAATGTTAGCATGAATATGCAATTGAAGGTTATACAAGAGAAATTTTTTTCAAACTAAATTTTGCTTAACATAAATGTTGAAAATAAAAGGTAAATTTGTATAATGCTCAATTACATTCAGTTACATTGATAAAACTTACCTGGAAAAGTTTGATTGTAATAAGAACATGTAATTGAATAATATAAAATCTAAATGTAAGTAATAAGATGTCCAAAAATGAAATTTATATGGTTTTGAATTAATTGTTGTATTTGGTACTTTGTATTTTGAATCTATCTTTCCTCTCCGTTGCTTCTATTTTCCTATCTCGTTCCTTTTCGGGGACGAAAAGTTTTGAGTGGGGGAGAGTGTAACGACGCGAGAATTTTAATGGTTTTTATAATGTAATCAACTAAATTTTTCATGAAATAAAATACTAAATTTTAGAAATGAAAATTTGATATTTGGTATGTGTCTATTGAAGCATAACAAGTGGCAGATTTTCATTTGAAAATTTGAAAGTTAGTTTTGTTGTGTAATTTCAATTTCAATTTCAATTTAAAATCAGTTAAATTGGTGATTTTTTTTAAATATGAATATTTTTATATAATAAAATTGTTAACCTTTTTCTAAGTGAGACGTCATATTTCGTTTCGCCAAATTTGGTTTGCACTAACTCCGTTTATCTTATTTTCGGCGTTTCAGCAGCATTTTCAGCAGCGAAAAATCGAGTTTCAATAGCTCGGTCATATCGTTGGTATCTATGTACTATTCTGTTTGTCTCATTGTGCTGATCTCCACAGTATATTCATTTGTGCATTTTGGTGTCCAGTACGCGGCGAAATCCGCGAAGCGGTTAACCGTATCGGTACCCATTTTGAGTCTATAGTGTGTCCTGTGACCTTCCATTTGCCCACCGATTGAAAAACAAATGGTCACTACCTTTTTCTATTACTGCCACTTCAATATATTTGTTCGTTTCCACTTTATCTGGCTTCCGTATCATTTTGTTTATGCTTTGCATAAAGAAATGGAGAGAATATAAAAGGCATTCATATATTTGTTCCTGGACTTGCTACTCTTCTTCTTCATTTTTGCCATGATCCAAGCTTTCCCAGCTAAAGCTTCCATCACATCGCCCCTGTCCTTCAACCAATAGCAGCCTAAACCTTCATTCACTCCAGAAGCCACTATCTCACCTTGCCGAACAATCACCTCAGCACCACTCTCACGCGTCTCCCTTTCCCCTCGTTAGCATCAACACCTCTAGCCACGCACTGCAGTAGTCTCACACACGCAAACAACTACCTATAAATGCTTGCTCCAAACCCACCTTGTTCCTCCCGAGTTTCGCCAGCCTTCCACTATCCATCACCCTCCTAGCAGCCTCCCCGCGCCAAGACCGGCCTACACTCTCCGCAAACTCTCCTCCACCGTTCACCTCGTCCTTCTTCTTGTCGCCACATCATTCTCTTCCCTATTATTTTTTTAATTATTTTTCCATGCTGTTCGAGCTCATAAAGAAGAATATATATATATATATATATTAGAGTCTACATATATGAGTAGCCTGCATATATATTTTGTTACATATATATATATATATATAAGAGTCTGCATATATGAGTAGCCTGCATATATATTTTGTTGCATATATATATATTAGAGTATGCATATATGAGTAGCTTGCATATATATTTTGTTGTATATATATTAGAGTCTGGATATATGTGTGTTGGGTAGCCTGCATATATATGTTGTTCCATATATATATTAGAGTCCGCATATATGTTTGTTGGGTAGCCTGCATATATATTTTGTTGCATACATATATATAGTTTGCATATATTTTTTTTTTGAGTAGCCTGCACCTTTCCAAAACCTGACACCCGCTAGTCTCCACTTGTGCCGTGCCCTTCCACCGTCCAGAACCAGCCTAGTCCTCTCTTCTTAAAAAAAGGGTATATATATTTCATATATATATATATTTTGTTTCCAATTACATCAAGCTAGTTTTGATTTGTTTTCATCGATTCCAAGTTATCAGCTTTGTTTTGTTCGTTGAATTCATGTTCACCCTGCTTTGCTTTGGAAATTGTCGTTTGAATTGGTCGATTGTCGAGTTCGTGATTCAAAATTGTAGCTTGTTGTATTGTCTATTTTCTCTAGCCTCGAAAGGTGAGCAATCACTCACGATTGACATTCTTATGTTTAGTAAATTGATTTCACATGAAATGACGACTGAAATATGTTGTTAAATTTTGAACTGGTTAGAAATTTAATTGTTAAGTATTATATGTTATGATCTGCATTTGTTAACCTATATTAATTGACATATAACACCATAACCTGTTATATATATTTTATTTAAATTATTGATGATGATTATATGCTTGTAATTGAGATGTTATGATATTTTATTATTGTTCTATTATTCTCACTCTGCAAGTTCCATGTTAGTTAGGAAATCCCTATGGGTTGAAATGATACATACCCAAACGATATTATAAATTAGAGAAAATCGTTATGGGTTGAAATGATAAACCCAAGCAATTTTATTTATTTTGAAATTTTGGGATTACGGGTTGAAATGATATATACCCATAAATTTAAATTATTACGGATTGAAATGATAGATATCCGTATCACTTGACCATAGGATGGAAAATTATATACGGACACCGTTGGTTTATTTTAAATGATTTCCAGAATTTTGAAAAGAAAATATATGAGTTTTAATAAATATTGATTTTTAAGTATAATATAAATATTTTATTTTAATATGTGTAAAATTTAGATTTTTAAATTATATGTTTGGAAATTTTAAATTTATAAGTTAAGTTTTGAAAAATATATATTTTTAGATTTTACTTATAATTTTATTACTTTTAAATATATAAAATAAGATTTTATACAATATATTTAGTAAAATAAGATTTAATTTAATAATAATTAATATAATAAAATTTGATAAGAATTTAATTTAACTAGTATATAATATGTTTTTTATATTTATGTACAATTTCTATTAATATTTTTAAAATATATTTTGTAATAACTTTAATAAATAGAAGTTGGAAAAATAATTAAAGTTGACTTGAAATTTAAATTGGTTAATAAATGAATTAAAAAAAAAGAGATTGATTTTGAACTTATTGATTTTGAGATTTTAAAGATATGTTTTATAACTTGATAACTTGATTTTGTTTAAAGAGGATTAAATGAATATTTTTAAATTTAAATAAAATTGAATTTGAATATTTAATTTTGATTTAAATTTGTAATTTGAGATTTTATTTAAATTTTTAACCAAAAGTGATTAAATGAATATTTTTAAATTTAAATAAAATTGAAATTGAATATTTAATTTTGATTTAAATTTGTAATCAGGGATTTTATTTAAATGGTTATTAAAAACGATTAAGTGAATATAGCAAATTTAAAATAAAATTAAAGTTGAATTTTTAAAATATAAATGAAATTTATCAAATTGAGTTATTGTAAATTATTTGAATATTTGGACTTTGATACCTATTGAATCGGAAGCGGTTTAAATTTGTAGTTCAAAACCTGGATTTGAAATCGATATAAATTAAACGATTTTTTTATGAGAATTTGAATTGAACCTTTAACCCTTTAATTGAAATTGTGGCACTGAGATTGATTTAAATTGAATTTTGGAACTAAGGTTGATTTGAATTGATTTATGAAATTAGAAGAAACAATTCTAATTTGAAACTATTTTCTATGTATACAACTATTTTAATATAGATTATTTGAAATTTATAAACTATTTTAATATACATACTATTTTAATCTATAACCTATAACCTATTTTAAAATATAAACTATTTTATTATATAATTTTTCCAATATATAAACTATATTCAAACTATTTAAGTTGGAACTGTTATGATTTAGATTTAATGGATTTGAATGCAAATACTTTGATATGATGGTTTAACCTATTTTGTGGCTATGATTTTGGAAATGAATATAATTTTAATGAATATGGTTTCGGAAGTAAATATGATTTCGAAAGTGATATGATTTTTGAAATGGATATGACATTTTGATATGAAATATGAACTGTTTGAAATATAAAATGACCACGGTGTGAAATAAGCGCTTGGTTGTTAAAGAGACCGGAATCAGATATTGTCATACTCTCTGACAATACTGAAAACCATTTTAACAACCGTGCACATGGTGGAGATTCCAGAACAAAGTAGCATGGCTTGGCGATGTCTATATGGGGTATGAACGCAGCCCTGAGTCCCGCGAGTCAGCTTGATGTGACTAAAACAGGAGCCACGCCGGGCTAAGTGAGGTCGCACCTTCGATCGAGCATGCTTCTTCGATACAATTCTATTACTTTGTGATTTGATTGGGTACACCTTTGATCATGGGAGTGTGTCTCGAGGTGGGCGGTAGTAGCTACTATGCATTACCACTAGTCCGGATCCGCAAAACGTTAGTATTCTACCTTAGGCATTGCCTCGTGTGCCTTGTCACATGCCTTATCGTGCCCACTACACTTTGGTTTGTACCGTACCTATAAACTGCTCCCTGAGTAAACCACCGGTTTGGTGGAGCTTACAGTATCTGTATAGAATACATAAATATATAAAAATGTGTTAAGGGGGATATGGGTAATGCCTTAACGTTATTTTAATATTTCACTTTACTATAGACATTATATATGTAGCGTAATGTACTATGTATGTAGATAGTTCCACGGATCCTTAAGGGATGGAATCCCAACATCCTTTAAGTTATATTGCATTTCATTTGGACATTTCACTTGAGTTAATTTACTTGTATAAGAATGTTAATCCCGACTCGAGTGTTTTGTGTTTTGCTTTATGCTCGGGTTAGACTGATTGTCACAACATTTGAGACCCGCCTTTGGAGCTTGGAGCTTTGCTTGAAGATCTATTGTTATCTATTCAGCATTCAGTTGTTTCCAGTTATGTTCAGACTTCTCATTTGCTTTGTATTGAGACTTCTATGTATTAGATTTATGCAGTATTTAACTATGATGTTCTGTAGTATCTTCATGAACTACTTTATCTATTCCGCTGCTTATTGTTATATTACTCTATGTTTGTGATTCTATGATTGACTTATTTACTATATATGTTAAGTTTTGCCAAATATAAAATTAACAATCTGTTGTTTTGAGCAATTCAAGTCCGACATGGGTGGATGATTTTCGATTTGAATGGTTCAAAATAGTAGGTCGTTACAAGATGAGTATAACTTATCACCCACGGACAGATGGCTAGATAGAGAGAGTCAACAAGGTACTTGAAGACTTGTTAAGAGCTTGTATATTGGACTTTGGTGGATCTTGGGAGGACCACATACATTTGATTGTGTTTTCCTATAATAATAGTTATCAGGCTAGTATAGGAATGACGCCTTTTGAAGCTTTGTATGGAAGACCATGCAATTTGCCAACATGTTGGTTAGAGACTGGAGACAAATTGGTCTTAGGTCTGGATTTGGTTAGAGAGGCGTCAGAAAAGATTGAGTTAACCCAAGGACGGATGAAGGAAGCTCAATCCAGGCAGAAGAGTTATGCAGATAAGTGGCATAAGGATCTAGAGTTCTCAATTGGAGATAGAGTTTTCATTAAAGTATCACCGATGAAGGGTGTGGTACGATTTGGAAAGTCAGGGAAACTGGCACCGAGGTATGTTGAACCATTCCCAATCATAGAGAGGATCGAAAAGCTCGCGTATATAGTAGAGTTATCGAGCAATTTGGCAAGTGTCCATAATGTGTTTCATGTGTCTCATCTTCACAAGTATGTGCATGATCCAGAGGCTACTATTCCTCAGACAGAGTTGGAGGACTTGGTTGTGGAGCCTGATTTGACTTTTGTTAGATAACCAGTTCGGTTTGTAGCGAGAATGAGAAAAGATTGAGGACCAAGACAGTCAAGTTGATGAAAGTTCAGTGGAGTGACAATGAGAAGGACTGTACTTGAAAGACAGAGGACATGATTCGAGATGTGTATCCTGATCTGCTTTGAGGGTATGTTTTTATATTCGTTTTATATAGACTTATTGGCCGGTAAGACATACTAGCTTTTGTTTGCATGGTTGTTATGCTTGTTTGTAGTCCTTACTGAACTTCGAGGACGAAATTCTTTAAGGGGGAACTTGTAACACCCCTAATTTTTGTTTAATATTATTCTGGACATTTAATTAGATAAATTAAATAGAATAATGTGGTTGACTAAGGAGTTGAGATTTAATTGTCAATGAACTTGGCCCTGGCTAAATTAATGAATGTATAAGTATGGTTTATAATTTATAAGTTAGGAAAATAAAAGGAGGGAATATGGGAATAGCCACACCCATATACCCTTAAACCCTCCCTTATTCTCACCTGCCATTTCATAAATCAAAATACACATAAAAGAGAAGAGATAACCAACCATTAAAACCCCTTAGGAGATCAGCAAACTTAGAAGATCCAAGAGAGAAAGCTAGAAGATTAAAGCTAAGGCAAATCTCAAACTCCAACAACTTAATCAAGGTGAAAAATAGTGTAAATTATCTCATTTTTCCTTGTTTTGGTTCAGTTATGGATAGTAACCAAATATACTTTGCTGTGTTGATCATGTTTGGATCTAATAATCATTGTTTGGATAGAATAATGATTTACGATGATTTATTGGAATTTTTATGGAATTAAAATGATGGGTTTTAAAGTGAAAACCTTAGTAAACGACCTCCAGATGACTTGATTTTTGGATATGCTGTGTAAAACTTAATTTTGGAGACGTTTTTTTAATTTCATAATTTTCGGAGTTAACAAGAATATTTTATGAATTTCCTAAGGTGAAAAAGACATTTATTTTGGTTTTTATTATTAAAAATAATAAAATAATGAATTTTGCCCCAAAATTTTTATATTCTGTAGAAAATGTTATTTTAGATTTTTGTTGAATTTTTGGGATTTTTTCCAAGTGTTTTCGATCTATTATGAATTTTCTAAACTAAAAAGGCTTAATAATTATGTTAAAATATCAATATAGTTAATTGTATTTGAAATAATAAATCTGATCTATAGCAGTTTTTCTGCAAAGAAAGCGTTAAAGTATGTCATTAACCAATAAGATTTTGACAAAGGATGGGTGGTGAAAAGAATATATGTTAATTAGCAAAATAATAGTTGTCAAGTTAATTACGACTTCGTCTTTCAACCTTTCAACTTAGATCATTCTACAACACTTTTGAACCGTTATGCAGCATTTTGGAAGAACCTTTCGACTCATTAACCTTTCAACTAAGTAACCTTTCGACTTAATCGAAAGCTACATTTCGACAGCAGTTGTAAACGCTGCGTAAGCCCTTTCGTAGCAGTTTTCTCCAGCTTTGTTTCCAAACTTTAAATAAGCATGACTCTCTAACCGTAAGCCCGTTTTTCTATTGTGACCACTCTACAAAAAGAGAAACCATCATTTGAACTCAATGGAATAGGTTAGAGACCTTAGTTCTACACTTATAAAAAGTTATATTTCCGAAGGAGTTGATTTATGTGCTTTCGAATATGTTTGCTTGGTTTTCTTTGCCTTCGAAGGGGATACTTTCGAAGGGGTTGTAAATTTGTTTTTTTAACCAAATTTTATAATTTCCAAAAGGGTACTTTCAACTGGTTTCGAAGCTAAGCTTCTAAAATTAAATGTTAATACTTTAATATATTCGAAAGGTGGAATTTAAAGTATTATAAGGCAGGAGCCTAATGCTTTTAAGAGCTTTCGAAGGAGGTTATCCTATGAAGTCGAAAGCAAGGTTTTGAAGGTATCGAAAGGTTTTGAAATCCAAACTCAAATTTTTGAAGGAAAAATCCATGTAATGACTTTAAATATGTAATTTTGAAGAAGTGTTGCCCTGATAAAATATAAGTTAAAGGAGTTAACTATGTTTTATATGAAATGTATTTCAAGGGCCTTAAACCCACATGAGTGGTATTGTTAATTGTTATGTTGCTTCTTCAAATATGAATATATTCACTGTATAATGGACCCATAACTGCATTTTGGGGACAAAGGGTAGAAGAACCGGCTAGGTTAACCTAGTAGTGGATATAAATTGATTAAATTTCTGAATGAGTAGATTTGCATCCAGGAGGTCAGGAAGACCAGTACATAGGATGCTAAAATATAAAGGAAAGAATTGGCAGGGGCCAATAGGTTCATAGTATGCCCATGAAAAAGTATGTTAAGAGAAGATGTCAGATAGACAAGTTTATAGTAAGTCCATTAAAACTATGTGTAAAGGAAGATGTCTAATAGACATATTCACAGTAAGCTCATGAAAACTATGATTGATACTGGCAGGGGCCAATAGGTTTATATTTAGCCCATGAAAACTATACCCGGATTATGACATTGACATATAGTCAATAGGTTTCTAGTCAGCCCATGAAAACTAGGATAAATAGAAAGATATTAGAGTTACCAATAGGTTATTAGTGATCCCATGAAAACTATGTAATCGATTCAAATAGTCTATAAATATTTAACCGGTTATTAGTTAGCCCATGAAAACGAATAGGTTAATAGTAATCCTAGAAACAATAATTAAGACAGATAGTTAGAATGAATGGGGATGGGTAATCTAGATTTGATTTGCTTGTTTTGCATATCATCATAATGTTTTGAAATAATATGTTTTTAATCATTGTGGATGCAGGAGCACAATATTTGGTTTTATAAAGGTTTTAGGATACTAGTAAGGGCAAAACCCGTTCGGCTATGCGGTGTGGTCTTACTTGAACTCTCGGTTACTCAATTGATTTTGAGTAGTTTGAGGCTTAGGGTTTTCAGGTTCTTTTCTTAGACGGATAAAGCTTCCGAAGGCGTGCAGGAGGCAATTAGTTATTTAGAGTTATCTTTTTCCGCTATGTATTTGGATGTAAAGGCAGATTTATTAGCCTTATTATATACTCTGATCAAGCAAGGGGGCATCTTCATATGTCGCTCTTGGCGTATGTGTAATATTTTGCTGAATGTGGTTAACATTTTGGGATTATGTAATGAACATGAAATGTTTTGAATGGAATGTGGAAATATGTTTTTGAATTGTTAAATTTTTTCCATATTCTTATGATCTGTGTATCAATGAATCTAGCACCGCCGTATTTGGTCGCCGAAGACTAATAACTATAGATGATTGCAGCATCCGTAGCCATTAGTTTTGGGCCTTCAAAAAGGGGGATGTTACAAATGTGCATTTATATATTTCTGTATATGATTTTGTTGTTGGCTGGTGAATTATTAACAACCAATGAATCTAAAAAAAATTCCAATTTCTAATCGTCAAGTAGAACGCTTGAAGGATTAAAGATTAACTATTTATAGCCTAATCGATGATAATAATAGTTTCAAGCACATTTCCATTCTAATAGCATTATGTTAAATGATAAAATTATATCAATGTGCATGATAAATGCATTTGAACAACTTTGTCTAAGTTTCAAAAACACGTTTTTAGTTCAAAAATATTATTTGATTTAGAAAACATTTTGAAAGTGCGAAAAGTACTTTATAAGGTTTAAAACATATTTTGAGTTCAGAAAACTTTATTTAGTTTATAAAATATTTCTGAGTTAAAAAAATTGTTTGAGCTAAAATATTATTATACAAGTCTAAAAAAATATTTTGAGCTTAGAAAAATACTATTTGAGTTAAAAAAAACATCTTATGCTTTTGGAAAACATTTTCCGAGTTCAAAAAACGACATGTAAGTTCAAAAAATATTATTTGGTTTAAAATATATTATGTAAGTTTGAAAAAAAAATTTGGTTCGAAAACATTATTTGAGTTTAAAAATCAATTTGAAAGTGTAAATAATAATTTACAAGGCTAAAAAACCTATTCTGATTTTGAAAAACTTTATTTTAGTTTATAAAATATTATTTAAATTTTAAAAATTATTTGAGCTAAAAGATTATTATATAAGTTTAAAACAAATTATGCTTAACAATATTAAATTAATTTTAAAAACATTATTTACCATGAAAAATCATTTGAGTTCAAGAACATTGTATAATAATTCTATCATTTTTGAACTACTAGCTTTAATTTCAATCAATTTAAACCAAATAAAACAAATACAATTTTTTGGTTAAAACCATAATTCAAATCTCAACAAATGTATATAAAGATTTTATCTGGTAATCATGGTTAATTTTTATCCAACTTAAAGTGCATTCCGTAAAAAAATGAAACAATAAAAGCATACCTAAAACTCCTAATTAATGAAATAGAAAATCATAATTAAAGTACATCCCAATTTAATGAACAAATCTTACATGAAAATTAGATTGTGAAACCGTGAAGATTTGAGGTGAGGCGTCGATCTAAGGTCGATGTGGGCTACGACTACTTCGGAGCTTATATTGGATTGTGTGTGTGGAGATGGAGATGCGCGATGTGGTTTCAATGGCGATGCGGGTTAGATATAAGTTGTAGGTGAAGATGTCGATGTTGACGTAGAGATGAGCAAGGGATTGGGAGACCGAGATCGTCGATGGTGGAAGTGGAACTCTAGGGTTTTATTGTTTCGTGGAGCTTGATTTTAATTGAGTGTTTTGTTTTGTGTGGTAAATAATTAAACGTAAAGAAATATACCAAGTTAAAAAATATACTAAGTGCACTTGGATTGGATGGGCGTCCGTAATTATTGACACCGTTCCGATGCCACTTATTTATTCAACCAAAATATTATGGCATCATAAAGACGTTGGAAAATACCGACGCAATTCCATGTCTTCACTGTTAGTGTCGAAATGACGTTGGAAAACACCGACGTCATACCGACGCTTTTATTATAGTTGTTGGATTAATAAATGGCATTGGCACGACATCAATAATTTTCGACGTCTTTGTGATGCCATTTCAATGTCCAGAATTTTTTATGACTTTCCATTGCCATTGTAACATACTGCCTTTTTTATGTCGGAAATTTCCTAGGCTATTTCGCATGCTTTTTAATACTGATTCGATCATTGTCTTGCTTGAGTCCTCACGAGTTGAGCCACACTAATGAGATAGACTTGGTATTCTCCTATGCTTAGTTCCTCATGATGTTTAGAGATTAGTAACCCTAATAGGATCTTATTTATTTTCAGTTAAATATATAAAATAAAGTAACATCATAATTTACAATCATTTTTTCATGTTTCAAACAACATCCAAAATAATTTTTAGCAGTGTGATAGATATTTTAGTAATCAACGGTAATACTATTATACTCGGACTATTTTTGAAAACAATAACCGACGGAGAGGAATACTACGATTTTCGCAGAATTAATTCCACGAATCACGCCTTCAAATTTGTGTTTTAGCATCACTTTTCCATTTACAAACACTACAAGACAAGCTGACAATAGCGACAGATGGTAGCGACGGAAATTTCCGTTGCTAAATTTGTGATGGATTAGCGAGGGTTTTACAAGGGATAATTTAAAGTTTTATCTATTTCAAATTTTATTATATTATCACCGTCGTTGAATATATCCATCACTAAACCGTCGCATATTGCATCAATTTATTATCGAATATATTTTGACGCTAAATTCCGTTGAAAATTGAAGCACATTAGCGACGAGGTACTTTTGAAGCTATTTTTCGGCGAATGTCCAAGAAATTTACAAGGGACGACTATTTTTAAGTATAAAATTTTGGGAAAATTTAACCATCTTGAATTTGTAATATACATATTTAGTAAATAATAATTATTAATTTTTAAGTAACAATTTAGAAGTAATATTTTTAATTAATTTTTTTTAAATATTAAATAATTACTATTAATAACAAAAGTAAAATAATTACTATTAATAATTAATAATAAATAAATAAAATTTAATAATTAATGTTGATTGATTATTTATTACTATTAATTAATTAAGGAGTAATAATTAATAATTAAGAATAATATTTTCAATTTAATATAATTTAATTTTTTATTAATTCACAATAAATAAGTAATCATTAATAATTAGTAAGTAAATTTTTTTGTTTATTATTTATTATCAAATATTTAATAGTTATAATTGATAGTCATATTATAACTTAATTCACAATTAGTACTTCGACGTGCAATCTTAACGACATTAACTCCACCTCCGATGACAACTTGATTCACAATTATAACTTCGACGTATTCAAGGAGGTCGGTTATGCTTACCTTCTCTCTATAGGAAGCGAAGGTATCCTCTAGCGTTATAATCAATCATCCATTAGGTAAGATATTATTTTGATTCTAAATTTTGATTAATTTGATGATTGAATTTCTTGGTTTTCTCGTTTGATTGTTTATGTGTTGCTCGAGTTTGATTTGGATATCAGATATGGAGATCATTTTCCCATTTTATAACTAAAATTTGGGATTTCTTTCAATGTAGCCAACTCTTTACACACAATTGATCTATTAATGTGTTCAAGGCACTAGAGAAGCATTTAATACAACAAGCACAATAACGATGGTTTGTTGTCTATATAGAAACAGAGCTTTTTGTTTGCATCTTCTTGCTCTCAAACTGCAATAAAAGTGAAATCTGATGGTACTGTATTTGATTATTTACGATTGCTCTCCAAATTCTCCAATATATTAGGCGCTTAACGTGTTGGATATTTTCAAGTTTTCCCTTGGTTTTGTTTTCATGAGGAGAGAAGAAAGGAAGAGAGAAGAAATAAAAAAAGCAAAGTCCCACATCTTGGAATATTGGGAACCATACTTATTTATGTATGAGTTTCTCATGAGGGAGTTGGGGTCTTGGAGCTCCCAAATGTGTGCTTTGTTGAGAGGTGGGAAGTCATGCATAACCACCACACACGCGCGCGTCGCCATCGCCGTCCGACTGATCGAACCGGGTCGGGTCCGGGTAAATGATAATAATTTTTTGGAAACAGAAATGGGCCGGTTTTCAGCCCGTTATGGACCCAGAATTTAAACAAAGCGGGACGTTGGAAAGGACGCGACCGTTGTTAACAGTTCTTAACCGAACGGATAAGAAATTTAAATGGGCGCGGCCGTTGTCAACGGTTCTGAACCGAACGGATACAACTCTGGATGAACATACACCTCCTCATCTCTATATATAGGTTGGCCAGAAATGTTATTCAACACAGAAAAAAAAGTTCTCCTTCTTCTTCCCATGCAAATCTGCAACGCCATTAGAGTGTTACAGAACATTCTCATATCAATGGACTTGTAACGCCTGTAAGATGTTGCAAATCCATAAAATTTGTCACGCCTGTGCAACGTTGTAGACTGCATTTCATTTCTTCACTCTATTCTGCCTCCGTATTTTGCATCATTTCAGATCAGAAAAAAAGTGTTCTTGACTAGATCAAAACCGTACAAATTTCGAATATTGTTACGTTGTTCCAAGGCTTCATTGAATCCTGAAAGTCAATAGTTCGATAGTCTGTTTGTACCTGCTGGGTTAAACTATTGTCTGAAAGAATCTATTCCATAGATCCTTGAAGTCAGAAGTACGACATTGTATTCGTTAGATTCGACTCGAACCACAAATTTCCTAAATTTGTTTTAGACAACATTCTTCAACCATGGAAGGTTCGAGCACCCTACAAGTCATGAATCAGCATTTAGCTGATTGGAGCGGTTTGATGGAGAAAATTTTACTCGTTGGCAAGAGACAATGAAATTCTTCCTGATCACCATAAAATTGTTCTACATTTTGGAAGATGGCTTGGAAATAATTCCCCGACGAAACTGACAAAGATGATGATGCTCTAAAGGCAAAACGTGCAAAGCACAAAGAGGATGATTTTCTATATAGAGGGCACATTCTGAATGCATTGTCTACTCCTGTCTACAACGCCCATAGGACTTTGGAAACTGCAAAGGCACTTTGAGATGCACTAAAAGAAAATACCGCATATCCGAGGCAAGTAACAAAAAATTCATTATTTGAAATTTTATGGATTTCAAATTGTTGCCAATAAGTCCATAGTTGGACAAGTAAGCGAAATCCTTTTGTTAGTGAATAAACTTAAAGATGTTAGGATAAATCTCCCCGATCTTTTGTTGTTGGAGTTATAATTTCATGACTTCCTAATTCGTGGAATGATTATAAGAAAAAAATTAAAGCATGCAGAAACATATTATGATTTAGATGGTTTACAGCGTCATCTTCGTATTGAAAAGGATTCTCGTAAACACAAACTAGATGATAATCCGCAAACCGAGTCCCATTCTAAGGCAAATAATGTTCAAATTACTGACAAGCTAAAGCCTAAGAATGAGACACAGTTTAAGAAGAAAAATTCCAACAACAAAAAGAAAGGTGCTTGTTACTACTGTAACAAGCTCGGCCACTATGCCCGAGACTTCCATCAGCGGAAGAAACAACAAAAGGTGAATTTGGTCGAAGAATCGCTTATGGCTATAGTGCAAGAGGTGAACTCCGTTAGTGA
Source organism: Allium fistulosum (assembly GCA_030737815.1). NCBI lineage: Eukaryota > Viridiplantae > Streptophyta > Magnoliopsida > Asparagales > Amaryllidaceae > Allium > Allium fistulosum. The sequence goes on from CM060904.1 coordinate 816,736,188, forward strand.
AACTGATAATGATTGGTGGTTTGATACTGGAGCAACCATTCACATTTGCAAAGACTGTAATCTATTTAAAACTTATGAAGAAAATAATGGAGAAGTCGACAAGGTTACTGGAGCAAATAAGGTTCTAAGCAAAGTTTTGGGAAAAGGCACTATAGAACTTACATTTACTTCTGGAAAAGTTCTTACATTAGTTAATGTATTTTATGTACCTGATATGTATAAGAATTTGGTCTCCGGATACCTTCTTAATAAAGGAGGATTCAAGATGGTGTATGAGTATGATAAGTTAGTGTTGTCCAAGAACGACAAATTCATTGGATAGGGATACTCTAGTAACGGCATGGTTAAGTTGAATCTAATAAAGAAATCTTCTATTTATATTATTGATTCTGTTAGTTTATGGCATGGTAGACTAGGACATGTTAATTATAATTCCCTTAAAAATATGCATAAATTAGGATTAAGTTCTGATTGTGATTTCGATACTATCTCTAAATGTGAAATACGTGTTCAAGCAAAAATACACCGAAAATCCTTTAAATCTATAGAAAGGAAAACTAGCTTGCTTGATTTAGTATATAGTGATATGGGTGACTTAAAAAGTCATATCACCTATGGTGATAACTAATACTATATAACATTTATTGATGATTATACTAGATATGCATATGTGTATCTAATGAAAACTAAAGATGAGGCCTTTGATAAATTTAAAATTTACAAAGCAGAGGTCGAAACACAATTAGGACTTAAAGTAAAAGTATTACATTCAGATCGAGGTAGTGAATATTTCTCAAATGAATTCACCATATTTTGTAAAAAACACAGTTTAGTTCACCAATGCACTACCCCATATACACCACAACAAAATGGCGTTGTTGAAAGGAAAAATAGAACTTTAGTAGAAATGGCTAATGCCATGCTCATAAGTTCAAACTTACCTTATAACCTATGGGGTGATGTTATGTTATCTGCATGTTATATCTTAAATAGAGTACCACTTAAAAGGAATAATATTTCCCCTTATGAATTACGGTTTAATAGGAAACCTAATCTTACAAGACTTAAAGTTTGGGGTTGTTTAGCATATGTTAGAAAACCAGACCCTAAACGACCAAAGTTAGGAAATAGGGCCTTTAAATGTGTTTTCATAGGATATTCACTTAATAGTATAACTTATAGGTTCCTAATTCTTGACACCTTAGAAGTTATAGAATCTGTAGATGTAGAATTCTTTGAAAATCAAACTGTTGAGATTTCATTGAGATTATCTAGTCCAGAACCTAATACAATTGATGATATCAATGACGATGACTATGCTCCTGCTCAAAACAGCAGGCAAGTATCAATACCAAATAATAGTACTGAACAAAGGAGAAGTAAAAGAGCAAGAATAGAGAAGGACTATGGTCCTAACTTCATTACATATCTTATAGAAGGCAGTAAGGATGAAGTCCTTAATGTGACTAGATATGTCATGAACGTCGATGATGACCCCAAAACTTATTCTAAGGCTATGAGCTCCAGAAATTCAATATTATAGAAAGAAGCTATCAATGATGAATGAATTCATACTGTTAAACAAAACTTGGGTTTTAACTAATTTACCTCCTGGTGCTAAACCTATAGGATGTAAATGGATATTTAAGAAAAAATTGAATATAAATGGATCCATTGATAAGTTTAAAGCCAGATTAGTTGCTGAGGGATATAAACAAAGACATGGAGTAGATTATTTTGATACATATGCTCCAGTTGCTCGCATATCTTCTATACGATGTTTAATAGAACTTGCATCAATTCATAAATTGGTCGTACATCAAATGGATGTAGAGACTGCGTTTCTAAATGGAGATTTAGAAGAAGAGATATATATGGAACAACCTGAAGGTTTCAAAACCCCAGGCCAAGAAAAGAAAGTTTGCAAATTAGTAAAGTCACTTTATGGCCTGAAGGAAGCTCCCATGCAATGGCATGAGAAGTTTGATAAAATAGCATTGTCATATGGATTTATTGTTAATGATGCTGATAAATGTATTTATAGCAAATCGGACAACAACGATTATGTTATAATATGTTTATACGTTGATGACATGCTAATATTTGGTTCCAATATATCCTGTGTGAATGAAACTAAGAAGTTTCTATCTTCTAAGTTTGATGTGAAATATCTAGGAAAAGATGACGTAATTCTGGGAACTAAAATTATTAGGAAAGAGGGGGAGTTATTACTAACACAATCTCATTACATTGAGAAGTTCCATCGAAAGTATGGTCATTGTAATGACAAACCAGCACCTGCTCCTTTAGATCCTAGTATTAAATTAGAAAAGAATACTGGACGTACCATTTCACAACTTGAGTATTCCAGTATTATTGGGAGTTTTATGTATGTTATGAATTGCACTAGACTAGACATAGCACATGCTATAAGCATGTTATGTCGATTTACGAGTAATCCATGTTTCGAACATTGGAAAGCTATTTTCAGAGTTTTAGCTTATTTGAAAGGAACCATTACCTATGGTTTATCTTATAAAGGATATCCTACTGTAATAGAAGGATATAATGATGCAACCTGGAACAATGTAGAGTCCAAACCCAAGTCTACGACTAGATGGATCTTTACATTAGAAGGTGCTGCTGTGTCTTGGGGTTCCAAGAAACAGACCTGTATATCTGACTCAACAATGTTGTCAGAGTTGATTGCATTAGCAGATGCATGTACGAAAGCGGAATGACTTAGGAATTTATTAATAGAAATCCCATTATGGAAGAAGCCGTCTCCAGCAGTCTTGATTAAATGTGATAATCAGGCTACAATATACAATGTCTATAATAAGACATATAATGGAAAGTCTAGACATGTGAGTCTAAGACATCAAATGATAAGACAGTTACTCAAAAGTGGAGTAATAACTGTTGAATACATAGAAACAAATAAAAACTTGGCTGACCCACTCATAAAGAGTCTTCCAAAGGCAATGGTTTCTATAAAATCAAAGAAAATGGGACTAAGGTCTGTGAATGAAGGTTGATCATCTTTAACAGAAACCCAACTTATGTTTTGAAAAGGATAGACAAAGTTCAATAGGTACCAACAAGTTAAGAGAATGATTATGGAACACTAAATCAATAATCCCATAATATTTAGTGTTGGATTCTGTAAGAACAAAGGATGGATAATATATCCTTAATAAGTCTAGTTACCTTAAAAAGATGTATCGGAGAAATACCTTAAGGGACTTACCTACATGAGTATGGAAATCAGGCCATTTTCTAAGAAAGTAAGACCGTATTCTGACGTAGACTCATGAACCTAGGATTAAAAGCACATGGCCATTAACGTGCTGAGCAATACAGAACACTTTACCTAAGAAAATCAACTTGTGTGATTGTTCCGGTCTTATCATAAGGGATACTTGGTTCAAGATTCGTTCAACATAGAATCTCGATAAAGTTTTGAATGGTTTACACTAAGTAAAGGTTCAAATCCAAAAGATACCTTTTATTTATGTGTTGTTTTTCACGATGATGCAATTTTTGATCTTTGAACTACGTTTGGCTTGATTCCACTTGGGTATGTAGACAATCACTCAAGTGATGCAGCCATTTCTGTTTTTAAACTTAAAATGTTTTTAAATTATCCAAACTTAAAAATAGGGGGAGAATGTTGGATATTTTCAATTTTTCTCTTGGTTTTGTTTTCATGAAGAGAGAAGAAAGGAATAGAAAAGAAAGAAGAAAAATAAAGTCCCACATCTTGGGATATTGGGAACCATACTTGTTTAAGTATGAGTTTCTCATGAGGAAGTTGGGGCCTTGGGGCTCCCAAATGTGTGCTTTGTTGAGAGGAGGGAAGTCATGCATAACCACCACGTGCGCGCGCCGTCCAACCGACCCGGCCCGACCGGGCCGGGTCCGGGTTAAATGTCAATAATTTTTTGGAAACAGAAATGGGCCGGTTTTCGAATCCATAAAATTTGTCACGCCTGTGCGGCATTGCAGACTGTTTTCATTTCTTCGCTCTATTCTGCCTCCGGATTTTGCATCATTTCAGATCAGGAAAAAAGTGTTCTTGACCAGATCAAAACCGTACAAATTTTGAATCCCGTTACGCTGTTCCAAGGTTTCATTGAATCCTGAAAGTCGATAGTTCGATAGTCTGTTTGTACCTGCTGGGTTGAACTATTATCTGAAAGAATCTATTCTATAGATCCTTGAAGTCAGAAGTACGGCATTGTATTCGTCGGATTCGACTCGAACCACAAATTTCCCAACATAACGTAGAGTCATCAATCAATACTTCCATAATGTGTACACTCTTTCAGAGTCAGCAATAAATACTTCATCTTTGCAGCATGACTTAATATGTTCTTCATTTTGCAAGCAGGCTAATAATACTTGCCGGACAATGGTTAAACACGTAGAGCTCGATATCACTGTCATCAAGTTAGAAGCAAAATTCCCACTTTAACACCTTAAGCGACGTCTCTTTGTGGAAGTAATTTCTATTCACTTTGCCATTTACAATTGAGCCGTATTAAATAAAAAGTGGTACACTACGTGTTCTTTATAAAAGGGCATTATTGTTTCACATTAGTAATCATATGTGAAGCTGCTGTATGTGTTAATATGAATCTAATCTATGTGCTCAAGTTAGTTTTATGCAGAATTCATTATGTTAGTTAGTGTTGTAGACGAGCTTATATCAAAAACTTTGTTTAGAACTTATGCTACACTTATGTTTGAATGTCTTGCATGATACTTGCTTTTTTTGTACTTGACTGAATTGATGATAATGAAGTCTGTATTTTAATCTTTGGTATTAATTATATAGATTGTGCATGTTTTTTTGCAGTTTTGTCCAAAATGGATTAAACGGGTTGAATTGTGTTTACCTATGAATTAGTGGGTTGGGCTGGATTTATCCATTTAATAAATGGGTTTAGTGGATTGAATCTATTTTTATTTTAAATGGATTGGGTTAATTTTTAAACTAACCCATTTATATCCAATCCGACTCTTTTGACACCATAGGAGAGAGGCTATATATGAGAATGATAAAATGTATTTGAATTGAGTTGAAATAACCCACTTAAGAAACTGAAATTGAGTTGTTTGCAAAAGTTATAGAATCAGTCTAAACTTACTCTATTTGGTTTCTTTTCTAAGAGCAAGATTGTAAAACAATTTTTATGTTGTCTAATGTTTATGATAGGTAACTTATTTATTTTATTAAATGTTAATTTTTTTCATGCTATGTTTAATTTTGTGGATTACAGTGGTTCAAGGATAATGATATCTTATTGTTACGTCTACTAACATTGGCTTTGCATTATTTTACAATCTGCATGTGTGTGTTCTTGGTTACTTGGACGAGGAACAGGTGCTGCTCTTCTTTACCATGCATTTGGGTCAAGTACTCAAAATGACAAAGAGGAAGTAGTTTACAAAATGATGAAAGCATCGGGAAAAAATGATGAAAGCACTAGCAAAAGGTAGAGAGAGAATTTTCGGGCACAAATTACAAAAGGTAATGGCAATGCTTCAAATGCACGATGATTCTGATTTTGAAGACTCTTCGCTGTCTATCATTTTCGTAAGCACTTCTATTAGGTAGCTTGAATCATTTTGTTGTAAATAAGATATTATGTGGTTTTTTGCATGAGTATTAGTCATGACCAGAGAATGTGTTGTTTTTTTATGGGGTGTTAGTATTAGTTAAATAGTTTTATTGTTTAGAGTTCAATTTAGTGTGTATATGAATCGACGAATGACATTGCTTCTTGTATGAAATGTCAACACTAATCGAATAGTTTTGTTGTTGAGAATTTAACTTAGTGTGTATCTGGATGATGGATGTATAATTGCATTATTGTTTTGTTTATGTTGTTCATTTTATATAAAATTGCATTTATATATTTCTGTATATGATTTTATTGTTGGCAGTAGAATTATTAACCGTTAATGAATCTAAAAAAAAAGGGAAAGTAAATAAAAGTTACCGGCGGAATAGAAAAAAAATACCGGCAAAATATTTAAGTTAAACGGTCGCTGGATTTTGCCGCTGAAATATCAAGTTTTTCTACTAGTGAAAATTACAAGCATGGCAACAAAACTCATATCGCAAATGCCTGTACTGCCACCGTTAGTAGATTTTAGGTCATTAAGTAGTTGCCGAAACATAATAGCTGTGGCTAAAGCCATGTTAGCATCGAATCTCAATTGATTATACAAAGACATTTGATAGATTTCTATAAATGTAAAAGGAACAATGATGCCTTGAACTTTAATTTTAGCCATTTTTGATCAATAAGCAGGTATCCCAAGCGCATTTCTATGCCCCCACGACCAAACAAACTACATTTGATTGATATCTCTTGCTATAAATACAGCTTAAACTGCTTTTATGTGAACTTATTAAACCAGACAAAGACAGAGAAAATAATACAAGTACGTCTTCGAAGGAAATTTTGGTACGGTGCACAATTCAACCTTTTTACTTTTTGGTTGAACTTATAATCTTTAATTTTAGTGCACTTATCTGAGAATTACGAAGTCTTTAAGTAGATAAATATTTCACATTGTGTGCAGACAAAAAGAATGAAAGATTTTGTACTAGAGAAGAAGATATTAGTGAATGTGGAGCAGGAACAAGGAAACGAACATTTTGGCCAGGAATGTAATAAAGATTATGAAAGTGAATATGATGACGGTACACCACCTCCAAGGTTGAGATACATGCTTTCAAGTTCGGGACATTCAAACTTGCTGAATGATATTTCAAAGCCTCTTTTGCCTAATACAAGTAGTATTTCATGGGAGCAAGATTGCTGCAGGCAAAGCTCTCGTTCTTTGTTGCTGTTAAAAGACGTTGATGATCACGATCATGTTGTACCCACTTCCTCCTACGGGCAAGCGGTCCTTAATGGCATTTTTTCTCCTTCTTAATCTCTGGCATTTTGATAATTATTTATAACTGGTATGCATTTGTTCATATGTTATGTGAAGGCATGACTACTAGCAAAAACGATGAGGTGTTTGGTTGTACAACCAAACTTTTGGATTCCATAGCATTCCATATTTGAACTTCATGAGCGACAACAGGACAAATTTTGACTTACAAACGTAACGGGAAATTTAGATGGAGCTTTTGAGCGGGGAATCCAAACGGAAAAATTGAATGAACGGAAAACGCGTCTGTGTGCTGGGAGTGGGGATTTATGTGAAATGTATATTTTAATAATTAATTAATTATCTAATTTTTAATAAATAATATGTACCAATAATTTATAAAAATAAATAAATTGAAAAATTATATATTGTTCAGCTTTAGTTCAAAACAATTACATAATATAGAGCACTGATACGATCGTAACGAAAAAACTGCGTCTCAAACAGATCTCGTTTGCATAAGTTATTGGTTTTATAAATTTATAAAAATATAAATTTATCAACTAAAATTAATTAAAACCCCAAGCAGTAGAAACCAACATTCATTAAAAATGGGGCATCAGCCTTATTATCGTTCCCACCACATCGAACACATTTGATGCGTCATGAATGGTAACAGAAAAAAATAAAGATACGAAGTGTTCGATGCGCCCTGAACGGTAACACAGAGAAGAATAAAAATGCGAACTCACTCGTAGTTTGATGGAAGTTTGTCACCAACACTATAAACAATAAAACCAGATGATCAATACATAGACCGTTCATTACAAAAATTATTCAATCTTATTTCTATATTGGTCTCAACAAATTTTATGTTTTCAGATTGAGGTCGCCTAGTATATTAGACCGAGCGACCCCAGTATCTTAGTAAGAGTGGTCCAGTATGAACCTAGTATACTTATAGGCAATTAACATCTAGTATATTATTCTTGTTTCAATAATACCTTTCTAGTGCCCCCAAGGCCTAAACCAAGATCAGATAAGCACCCAGAAAACACTGCTCTTGAGACCGAATGACGATACAACCAAACATCCATGACTCTGGCTATCACTGTTATCATTGCTTCGATATCACCGTTAATTGAATGACCGACACATTCTTTCAGCCGTCCGTCAAGGGCTAATGGAAACCCCGGTTCTAGACATAACTCCCGCACGTCATCGTGACCCGTGCCTAGGACTATCGAATCTACCCAGAGTACTTGACTACCAATCCGTAGCCTTCAGGGACTATCGAATCTGCCCAACGTACTCTTGCTTTGAGCATGCTAGAACCTTCAACAACGATGAGATCTCAGCCTTCTAGTCCTCCTCCTCGACAACTATTTCCATACTAGCTCAAGCGCCTCTCGAGCATCCATTATCCTCAAACTCGAACCATATCACCGAGTTATCAACCTGCTTGGAATGATCCCGTCTGGATTAGACCAAGACTGTCTCATACCCTGCCTCGCTTCATCACATCCTCGCAAAGCTTCATCTCAACATCATCATCATCGAATCTATGCATAAGAGCTTTACCATCCGCTACATATGCCACAAGCAGCTTTTCCAATTCAAGAGCCTTTCCCTTAGCTTTTGAATCATCCTCAATCTAAATCAAATCATCAATCATCTAATTCATAACAATCAACCAAATCAAACATTAATCCAAGCAATCAAGCATTCAAATATGATCTAAGTAGACAATTATAACAATAATGGCAATTTCGTAATTAAAGAGTTGAAAGTCTAATAAGCATGAAAACATGAACAATGTCTCTGTAATCTTGATGAATGAACTTGCATAGGTTAACACTTAGTAAAATGGATGTAACATCATCATGAACAATGGATCTATATGGATCTACACTTAGGATGAAGAAAATGTATGGAAATCATTATTTTAACACCAAATCGAGCCAACAATCCGATATACTCCTTTGGATCCGTGTGAGAGATAATCACCACTCACCAAATCACCAAAACAACCTCAAATCAACACGCTTCAGATCTGGACAGTGAAGGATCAAACTTGATCTATCACGAATCCGCTTCAAACGAAGAAATCTCACTTCAAAGGATGAAGATCTTCAATCCAAGCTCTTGAATCTTCAATTTGATCTTCAACTTGGATGGATAGAATCACTAGATTAGAGTGGAGAAAAGAAGTGAAGAAGTGTAGAAGTCGAGCTCTCAAAATGGAAGCACTTCGTCGCTTCGAAATCCGGATCCCAAAAATGGAACAAAGCCCTCCTATTTATAACTGAAAATCCCCTTAGATCGTCTACTCGGAGTTAGGTCATCTCCGACCTACGACCTAAGACCCCCACCGACCTAAGACTTCGACCTAACAGCCCATACGACCTACGACTTAACCGCTTAACACAGAGACTTTCAACCAAACTCCTAAGTCGTCTAGACGACCTAACTATCCATCCTCCAAACTTAGGTCGCTCTCAACCTAACTGAACACTAGGTCGCTCACGACCTAACTACACTAACCCTTAGGTCGCTAACTACCGTAGGATACTAACCCTTAGGTCGCTACTCACCAGTTCCTTAGGTCGTTGCCGACCTAACTTCCTTAGGTCGGTCAAATACTATAGGTCATTCCTAACTCATTAATGACCCAACCCAACACGACCTAACTGTATACGACATAACTACGAGCGACCTAACACTTAGCGCTATCTCCTTAACACGGCCACGACTCAATTAGGCTACGACCTAACTAATCTTAGATCGTCTACGACCTAACAAATCAAGCTACCAGACGACCTAATACATAGTGACCTATCTCTTAACTCGGTCAAAACCTTAAGTCGTCCACTATATCTTAAGTCGGTCACTATGACCTAACTCTATCCTTAAGTCGTTCCAAATTATCAACCGACTTAAATCACCCCCTATCTTCCTTAGGTCGTCGCCGACCTACCCCTTAAGTCATTAACTCGCCCAGACTTATCACTTAACTCGTCCAAAACTCATAAGTCGGCTATGACTTAGGACTTTAAACAAAATTCTGCCAAAATCTGAAACGACTTAACAGCAATGCATCGAAAGGTCAACTATTTTACGATGTTTCGATCCGTGAAAATACGGGTCATTACATTCTCTCCCCCTTAGGAATTTCGCCCCCGAAATTCCAAACAAACAAAGCAATCAAATACTATTCTGCATGCCTACCATCCATAGCAATCAACAGACCATGCATCCAATTCTAGCTTAGCATGCAGAATTCTAAAACCAGGACAAGTTACAATATCGTGAGATGACACGACACCTTAGGGCCATACCTTGAAGAGTTCAGGATGAGCTGCCTTCATCCTCTCTTCCACCTCCCACGTACAGTCGTTATCATCATCACTCCATTGTATCTTGAGTAACTTAACTACCTTCCTCCTAAGCTGTTTCGTGTCGGTCTCCACAACACGAAGCGGCTTACGAGGTCTTCTATCGACTGGATCAACTTCGAAGTCTTCGCAGCTATCAGCAGAAACCACCATATTCGAGTCGTGCACATACTTCCGTAGATATGATACATGAAAAACATTGTGCACACTCGACATCTTCTCAGGTAACTCCAATCTATAGGCGAGCTTTCCAATTCGCTCGATGATCGGGAATGGTCCAACAAATCTCATAGTCAATTTCCCTTTCTTCCCGAATCGAATAACATTCTTCATCGGAGAAATCTTCACAAAAACCATGTCACCGACGTCGAATTCCAAATCCTTTCGACGCTTATCGGCATAACTCTTCTGATGATCTTGGGCTGCCTTCATTCATTGCCGAATGATCTCTATACAATCCGAAGTCTGTCGAATCATCTCTGGCCCAAGTATCAGCTTTTCTCCAGTTTCTAACCAACATGTCGGAGAGTTACACGGTCTTCCATACAATGCCTCATACGGTGCCATACCAATGCTTGACTGGTAACTGTTGTTGTATGAAAATTCCACCAAATGAAGGTGATCTTCCCATGATCCTCCGAAATCCAAAACACAAGCTCTAAGAAGATCTTCCAAAACTCGGTTGACCCGCTCGGTCTGACCATCGGTTTGAGGGTGATAAGCTGTACTCAAACACAACTCGGTTCCCAAAACTTCCTGGAAGCTCTTCCAAAATCCACTGGTGAACAATGGGTCTCGATCGCTCACTATACTCTTCGGAATACCATGGAATCGAACTATCCACTTAACATACAACTCAGCCAACTTTGATGCAGTCCTAGTCGATCGAACAGGAATGAATCTTGCGCTCTTAGTCAGACGATCTACGATGACCCAAATCCCTTCATTTCCCGTTCTTGTTCTAGGTAGTCCATCAATAAAATCCATCGATACCTGCTCCCACTTCCATGTAGGAACTTCTAATGGATGAAGCAATCCACTTGGCTTCTTCTGTTCGGCTTTTACCAACTGGCAGTTCATACATTTGGAAATAAAATTTCCAACATCCTTCTTCATGCCTTCCCAGTAGTAGGTTCTCTTCATATCCCGATACATCTTATTTCCACCTGGATGAATTGTCAGCTTTGAGTGGTGACTTTCCTTCAGAACCTCACTCCTCAATTCATCTATATCGGGAACAACTAGTCATCCTTGCTTTCGAAGCCAACCCTCTCGATCGACCTCGAATCCTTTATCCTTTTCTGGGTCCAATCCAGATTCCAAATCATGGATAATTTTGACAATCTTATCATCTCGCTTTTGACTCTCGCCAATCCTTCCCACAAGAGTCGGTCTTATTGATAAGTTTGCCAACATCTCAAGTTCCAATTCACATCTAGGCCTGATGTCAAATCCAGCTAAATACTCAAGATTCTTCCATTCTGAAAACATGGCTCCCAATCCTGCATGTCTTCGACTTAACGCATCTGCCACTGCGTTACCTTTTCCCGGAGTATAAGCTATACCAAAATCATATGATGCCAAAAACTCTAGCCAACGTTGCTGCCGAAGATTCAAATCCTTTTGGGAGAAAAGATACTTCAACGACTTATGATCTGTAAACAGCTCGAATCGAACTCCCAATAGATAATGTCTCCACATCTTCAGAGCAAAAACAATCGCCGCTAACTCCAAATCATGAGTCGGGTAATTCCTTTCATGCGGCTTCAGTTGTCGACTGGCATACGCAATAACTTTATCCTTCTACATCAGCACTGCTCCAAGTCCAGTACCACATGCGTCGGTGTAAACCACCATCTCATCATTCCCACTAGGAATAGTCAAAACAGGAGCACTTGTCAATCGCTCTTTCAGGATTCCGAAAGCTTGCTCACACTTAGCATCCCATCTGAACACTTGGTTCTTCTTTGTCAATCCTGTTAACGGTGCAGCTATCTTGGAGAAGTCTTTGATAAACCGTCGATAATATCCTGCTAATCCAAGAAAACTTCTCACATCAGATGCATTCTTAGGTCTAACCCAATCCTGGATTGCTGCCACCTTAGCGGGATCAACCGCTATTCCGCTTCCAGAAATAACATGGCCTAAGAACCTCACTTCACTCTTCCAGAAGTGACACTTCGAAAACTTAGCCTTCAGCTGACGTTTCCGTAAGATTTCCAAAACAATACGCAAGTGCGTCTTGTGCTCTTCTTCAGTTCTGGAATAAATCAGAATATCATCCACGAACACAAGTACAAACTTGTTCAACTGATCCCTGAACACTCTATTCATAAGATCCACAAAATATGCTGGCGCGTTAGTGAATCCAAACGGCATTACCAGCCACTCAAAGAAACCGGATGGTGTCCTAAAAGCTGTCTTCGGCACACTATCCTTAGCCACTCTCAACTGGTGAAATCCCGTTGCCAAATCCATCTGAGAAAACACCTTAGCTTCGTGAAGCTGATCAAACAAGTCATCTATTCTCGGCAATGGATACTTGTTCTTCTTAGTCACCTTATTCAGCTCACGATAATCGACGCACAACCTCAGCGATCCATCTGCTTTGGTTGCGAATACAACTGGTGCACCCCATTCGGACACACTACGCCGAATGAATCCTTTCTACAAAAGATCATCAACTTGCACCCTCAACTCTTGCTGTTCCCTAGGCGCCATCCGCCTAAGAGGCATCACAACAGGTCTGGCTCCTTCAACTAGATCTATAGGAAACTCGATCTCTCCATGCGGCGGCAACCCTTTGACTTCGTCAAAGACATCCTCGAATCCATTCGCGATTGGCACTAATGACAGTCCATCCCGTGGAACAACTAGCGAATACATGAAGCTCATGAAGATGCCTTCTTCATGCTTACATCGTATCACAATCTTTCGCCCCTCCACATTCTCGACTGTCACCTCCAACCTTTCGCAATCAACCTTAGCCGCATACTTCCTAAGCCAGTCCATACCCAAAATAATTCCGAACCCCGCAAAGTTCAGAACAAAACAATCACAAACAAAAGAGCAACCATGACTCGATACAATCAGACCACGGCATAACATACACAAACAAGACGAACCCCCAACTGGATTAGTCACAACCAATGCCTATCAACAATATCCGGTTCCAAACCTAACCGGCCTACGAGTTCACTACAAACAAACGAATGCGACGCCCCAGTATCAAACAGAACTCTAACTGGAACACCACATAGGAAAAGAGTACCTTGAACCACCACACTCTTTCCCTTCTCTTCAGCGGTAGGAGCTTTCGAAGACGACGGAACAGCTCCCAAAGCATAAGTTTGCACAATCTGCTTGTCCCTCCTCGGTTCTGGACAATTCTTCCTGAAATGCCCCGGCTTGTCACAGTTGTGACACTTCATCGGTACCTTTGGATTCTTACAATCCTTCGAGAAATGGCCCTTCTGTTGACAATTGTAGCAAGTCACTTCGCCCTTCGGCTTCTTCTGGCCATCCTTACCCTTCTGCTGCTGCTGCTTCCTCTTCTTGTTTCCACCCTGCTGGGGTTTAGACTCTTCCCTGGTCACAGCAACAACCGATCCTTCCTTAGGAAACAGACTCTCATGCCTGAGAGCTTTCTCCACAAGCTTCTCAAATGAATCGTCCAAATGATCCACCAACTACCTCCCAAGATAACTGTCCAAGCCTATCACAAACTTCTCATTCTTCTGATACGCAGATTCGATATATGACCGGGCATACTTGGACAAAGCTTCAAACTCAGAAACATACTCAAGAACTGGTCTTCCACCTTGCTTGAGCTCCACAAACTTCTTGAACAGAACAGACTTCTGAGCTGTAGAAATGAACTTAGCCTCAAATCTGACTTGGAATTGCTCCCAAGTAATCTCTTCCTCCGGAGTATTGATGGTAATAGAGTTCCACCAATCAGAGGCTCTCCCTTGAAGCTGTCTCGATGCCAACTTCCTCTTAGTCGCATCCTCAATTCCCAAATCACCAAAGATCCTTCTACAAGCATCTATCCACCTCTGGACCTCAATAGTCGATTCTGTTCCCAAGAAAACCTTCCCTCCAAGAGCAGTATAGTCCTTACACAGCTTAGCAAAATCCACCGGTTTTGGAGTTTGAACTTGAACTCCAACATCCACCGATGGCCCCGGAGCTGGCATCCTTCTCATGATCGAAGTCATCATAGCTTCGAACATGGCTGCATAATCAGCAGCCCCCTTAGTAGCACGGCCTTCCCTAGCAGCTGGTCTCCCTCTTCGACTCATTCTCAATATCTATAAAAAGGAATGGTCAGCACATCTTGAGAAACAACTGCATAAAGGACTCAAACTCTACTAAGCTACTATATTATATATAGTAATCATCCATCAAAATACAATTACGTCTCTCATATGTAGTTACGTCATCGAGCGTTGGGTAAAATCGATTAACCAAAGCTCTGATACCAAATGTGACGACCGCCCATAACCCCTGCACCGAACCTAGAGAAAGTGCGCTGTAAAGTGTGCCAGGCAGCCATGGACGATTGTCAGGGTAAATTAAAACAACAGAATCTATCGTATTACTCACAGCGCATGGACAAAATACAATAGAACATATATATAGTGAAGCTTCACAGAATAGAATCTCATCAATAAAACTTCATAATAGTTGAATACAAACATCTGAATAGTCAATACAACAAGCCTCACTACATATCACTCAGAGAATACAAAGCAGCGGAACATCCAGTACATATAAGAAGATAATATGCAACCCTCCAGCTCGTCTTTGATATCAGCATCGTGAGAAGAGAACAACACCCGTCACCTGCTACATAGTCTGCCCGTCCCAAAATGGACGAACAGCCCAAGGCAATCAGAGTTAAAAACATAAAGCCTCGAGTCAGACAACAGTCTTAGTGAGCAGTAAATTAACTAACAACATACCAAAAGAGCATAAAGGAAAAGGAATAGGAATACAACCCTCCCACTCCAACCTCTTTCTACAGTGACAGCCCCCAAAAACACACTAAGCAGAAGCAAACATAGCAGAACATACAATGTAAAGTAAAGAAATTATCACTCGAGTCAAGGACGATGTTTTCCAAGTACAAACCCCCAAGGCCTAAACCAAGATCAGATAAGCATCCAGAAAACACTGCTCTTGAGACCGAATGACGATACAACCAAACATCCATGACTCTGGCAATCACTGTTATCATTGCTTCGATATCACCGTTAATTGAATGACCGACACATTCTTTCAACCGTCCGTCAAGGGCTAATGGAAACCCCGGTTCTAGACATAACTCCCGCACGTCATCGTGACCCGTGCCTAGGACTATCGAATCTGCCCAGAGTACTTGACTACCAATCCGTAGCCTTCAGGGACTATCGAATCTGCCCAACGTACTCTTGCTTTGAGCATGCTAGAACCTTCAACAACGATGAGATCTCAGCCTTCTAGTCATCCTCCTCGACAACTATTTCCATACTAGCTCAAGCGCCTCTCGAGCATCCATTATCGTCAAACTCGAACCATATCACCGAGTTATCAACCTGCTTGGAATGATCCCGTCTGGATTAGACCAAGACTATCTCATACCCTGCCTCGCTTCATCACATCCTCGCAAAGCTTCATCTCAACATCATCATCATCGAATCTATGCATAAGAGCTTTACCATCCGCTACATATGCCACAAGCAGCTTTTCCAATTCAAGAGCCTTTCCCTTAGCTTTTGAATCATCCTCAATCTAAATCAAATCATCAATCATCTAATTCATAACAATCAACCAAATCAAACATTAATCCAAGCAATCAAGCATTCAAATATGATCTAAGTAGACAATTATAACAATAATGGCAATTTCGCAATTAAAGAGTTGAAAGTCTAATAAGCATGAAAACATGAACAATGTCTCTATAATCTTGATGAATGAACTTGCATAGGTTAACACTTAGTAAAATGGATGTAACATCATCATGAACAATGGATCTATATGGATCTACACTTATGATGAAGAAAATGTATGGAAATCATTATTTTAACACCAAATCGAGCCAACAATCCGATATACTCCTTTGGATCCGTGTGAGAGATAATCACCACTCACCAAATCACCAAAACAACCTTAAATCAACACGCTTCAGATCTGGACAGCGAAGGATCAAACTTGATCTATCACGAATCCGCTTCAAACGAAGAAATCTCACTTCAAAGGATGAAGATCTTCAATCCAAGCTCTTGAATCTTCAATTTGATCTTCAACTTGGATGGATAGAATCACTAGATTAGAGTGGAGAAAAGAAGTGAAGAAGTGTAGAAGTCGAGCTCTCAAAATGGCAGCACTTCGTCGCTTCGAAATCCGGATCCCAAAAATGGAACAAAGCCCTCCTATTTATAGCTAAAAATCCCCTTAAATCGTCTACTCGGAGTTAGGTCGTCTCCGACCTATGACCTAAGACCCCCACCGACCTAAGTCTTCGACCTAACAGCCCATATGACCTACGACTTAACCGCTTAACACAGAGACTTTCAACCAAACTCCTAAGTCGTCTAGACGACCTAACTATCCATCCTCCAAACTTAGGTCGCTCTTAATCTAACAGAACACTAGGTCGCTCACGACCTAACTACACTAACCCTTAGGTCGCTAACTACCGTAGGATACTAACCCTTAGGTCGCTACTCACCAGTTCCTTAGGTCGTTGCCGACCTAACTTCCTTAGGTCGGTCAAATACTATAGGTCGTTCCTAACTCATTAACGACCCAACCCAACACGACCTAACTGTATACGACATAACTACGAGCGACCTAACACTTAGCGTTATCTCCTTAACACGGCCACGACTCAATTAGGCTACGACCTAACTAATCTTAGATCGTCTACGACCTAACAAATCAAGCTACCAGACGACCTAATACATAGTAGCCTATCTCTTAACTCGGTCAAAACCTTAAGTCGTTCACTATATCTTAAGTCGGTCACTATGACCTAACTCTATCCTTAAGTCGTTCCAAACTGTCAACCGACTTAAATCACTCCCCTATCTTCCTTAGGTCGTCGCCGACCTACCCCTTAAGTCAATAACTCGCCCAGACTTATCACTTAACTCGTCCAAAACTCATAAGTCGGCTACGACTTAGGACTTTACAAAAATTCTGCCAAAATCTGAAACGACTTAACAGCAATGCATCCAAAGGTCAACTATTTTACGATGTTTCGATCCGTGAAAATACGGGTCGTTACAAGTTAGGTCGCTAGCGATCCATCAAATCAACTCCAAACGATCTCATTTTTTTGAGAGCCTTCTTTTATGGCTTCTAAGTGTTCTCCCAAAATTCCAAGTTAATTCGAATTTGTATGAGTTCTGTAGGTCCATTTTAACTTAGCTGCTTTTGGTCAACTAGCTTGAATCAGATGAGTCTTCACTTCTCGAGCTAGATTGTTTGGCATGCTATGAACCTTGGCAAGCATCTCTAAGGAACATATTAGATCATGATGCAAGAGGATTGGATGATCCATGAGCGAATGTTTTGGATCATTGACGATCCATCATCTTGGCCAAATTTTTGGTTTTATCCAATTGAGTCTTTCTTTATTTCTTCTTCTGGTCCTCTTGGTTGATTCTTAAGTTGTTTTGACTTGTCATAGATGTTCTGACTTCTTTTGAATTCTGTTGGGTTAAAAAGCCCAATTAACAAAAGCGCAAAAAGTATTTTATAAGGTTAAAAAACATATTTTGAGTTCAAAAAACTTTATTTAGTTTATAAAATATTACCCGAGTTAAAAAAATTATTTGAGCTAAAATATTATTAAATAAGTTAAAAAATATATTTTGAGCTTAAAAAGATACTATTTTAGTTTAAAAAACATCGTATGATTTCGAAAAAAAAATTTCGAGTTCAAAAAACGACATGTAAGTTCAAAAAATATTATTTGGTTTAAAATACATTGTATAAGTTCGAGAAAAAAAATTAGTTCAAAAATATTATTTGAGTTTAAAAAACATTTTGAATGCGTAAAAAATAATTTAGAAGGTTAAAAAACAAATTCCGAGTCAGAAAAACTTTATTTTAGTTTATAAAATATTATTTAAATTAAAAAAATTATTTGAGCTAAAAAATTATTATATAAGTTTTAATAAAAATTAAGCTTAACAACATTAATTTAATTTAAAAAACATTATTTACCTTGAAAAATCATTTGAGTTCAAAAACATCGTATAACAATTCTTTCTATTTTGAACTACTAACTTTAATTTCAATCAATCTAAACCAAATAAAACAAACCTATTTTTTTTGGTTAAAACCATAATTCAAATCTCAGCAAATGTTTATAAACATTTTGTTTAATAATCATGGATAATTTTTATCCCACTTAAAGTGCATTCCGCAAACAAATGATGTAAACAAATGAAACAATCAAAATCATACCTAAAATCCTAATTAATGAAATAGAAAATCATAATTAAAGTACATCCCTATTTAATGAACAAATCATACATGAAAATCAGATTGTGAAACTGTGAAGTTTTGAGGTGAGGCATTGATCCGAGGTCGATGTGGGCTACAGCTGCGTCGGAGCTTATGGTTGATTGCGTATGTGGAGATGGACATGATCGATGTGGTTTTTGTGGCGATGCGGGTTAGCTATAAGGTGTAGGTGAAGATGTCGACATTGACACAGAGACAAGCGAGGGTTTGGGAGGCAATGATCGTCGACGGTGGAAGTGGAACTCTACAATTTGTTGTTTCGTGGAGTTTGATTTTATTTGAGGGTTTTGTTTTGTGTAGTAAATAATTAAATGTAGAGAAATATACCAAGTTAAAAAATATACTAAGTGCACTTGGATCACATGGGAATCTGTAATTATTAACACTGTTCTAACGCCACTTATTTATTCAACCAAAATATTATGGCGTCGGAAAGACGTTAGAAAATACTGACACAATTTCGATGTCTTCACTATTGGCGTCGGAAAGACATTGCAAAACACCAACGCTTTTATTATAGTTGTTGGATTAATAAATGACGTTGGTACGACGTTGATACTTTTCTACGTCTTTGCGATGCCATTTCGTTGTTTGAATCTTTTTATGAATTTCCGATGCCATTATAAAATCCCGCCTTTTTGGTGTCGGAAATTTCTTACACTATTTCACATGTTTTTTTAGTACTGATTCGATCCTTGTCTTGCTTGAGTCTTCACGAGTTGAAGCACACCAATGAGTTAGACTTGGCATTCTCCTATGCTTAGTTCCTCATGATGTTTAGAGATTAATGACACTTATAGGATCTTATTTATTCTCAGTTGCATAAATAAATTAAAGTAACCTCATAATTTATAATCATTTTTTCATGTTTTAAACAACATCCAAAATAATTTTTAGGAGTGTGATAGACATTTTAGTAATCAACACTAATACTATTATACCCGGACTATTTTTGAAAACAATAGTTGATGGAGAGGAATAATACGATTCCCGTAGAGTTAATTCCATGTTTCACTCCTTCAAATTTCTTTTTTAACATGACTTTTCCGTTTACAAACACTACAAGACAAGCTGAAAATAGAAATAGATGGTAGCGACGGAAATTTCCACCGCTAAATTTGTGACGGATTAGCAAGGGTTTTACAAGGGATAATTTAAAGTTTTATCTATTTCAAATTTTATTATATTATCACCATCGTTGAATATATCCGTCTCGAAACTACCGCACATTGCATCAATTTACTAACAGATATATTTTGATGTAAATTTCTTTGCAATTTGAAGCAAATTAGCGATGGGGTTCTTTCGAAGCTATTTTGCGGCGAATGTCCAAGAAACTTGCAAGGGACAATTATTTTTAAGTATAAAATTTTGGAAAGATTTAACCGTCGTGAATTTTGTAATATACATATTTAATAATTAACAATTAATAATTATTAAGCAATAATTTAGAAGTAATATTTTAATTAATTTTTGTTAGTTAATAATTATTACTAAATAATTGATAATTAATAATAAATATTAAACAATTACAATTAATAAAAAAATCAAATAATTACTATTAATAATCAATAATAAAAAAATAAAATTTAATAGTTAATATAGATTTACTAATTATTATTATTATTAATTAATAATTAATAATTAAGACTAATATTTTCTATTTAATATAACTTATTTTTTTAATAATTAACAATAAATAAGTAATCATTAATAATTAGCAAGCAATATTTATTATTTAGTATCTAATATTTAATAATTATAATTAATAATCATATTTTTTAATTCAAAAATTTTGAAAATTTCTAAAATTAATTAAAAAATATTCATAAAGTTTAGATATAAAAATATGAAATTTCCCTAAAATTGAAAAATAGATTTTTTAAACACTACAAAAAAATAAACCAAATATTTGAACAACAAAATTATGCAAATCTTTATTTAGCTGTTGTTGGTGAACAAATTACTTCATTACATAACAAAATAGGAAAAATATTTTCTACTATTAATAATATAAAACCTACTGTTTCAATTACAACTGAAGAAGTAATTGAAATAATTGCAACTTCGAGTCTTTAACCTCCTCCCGAAATTAGAGGTTTTTAGTTAAAAACAGAATCAGAATTATAAAAGATTTTTAAATTAAGGTCAGAATCCGACTTAGAAAAATTCTTAAAAGAAAGAATGGATAATCTCAGATTAAATACTCTTGAAAAAGAATCTTCTTAACAAAATAGTCTTTACCAAACAGCTCAAGATGAAATAAATAAGCTTGAAA
The DNA here is from genome assembly GCA_030737815.1 of Allium fistulosum. NCBI lineage: Eukaryota > Viridiplantae > Streptophyta > Magnoliopsida > Asparagales > Amaryllidaceae > Allium > Allium fistulosum. Next base: position 816,757,278 of record CM060904.1, read on the forward strand.
AATATGCATACAAGCCTTCTCAAAGATTGTTTTACTATAGAAGACCTTCCCCTATGGATACTTTACCTGAAGAACCAGATTTTATCAGAAATAACAACTACAATGGGAAAAATATATATGAATGGAATATTGACACATTTAATGAAAAACAAATATTTAATGTAGCTCATCATATGCTAATGTATAGTGCAATTTGCAACAATAATGGTAATAATAATGTTACTGTTGTAAGAATGATAGTCGCCGGTTTTACTGGCCAACTTAAAGGCTGGTGGGATAACTATCTTCCTGCATCTCATAAAAATGAAAGTTACAACACAGTAAAACAAGAAGATGGATAGATGGCCCAAAACGCTTTATATACTTTAATAGTTACCATTCTAGAACATTTTACTGGAAGGGTATCGAATAATAACGAAAGCGTTCGTACACTTCTACAGAATTTAAGATGTAAAACATTAACAAATTTCAGATGGTATAAAGATACATTTTTAAACAGAGTAATGGAATTACCAGAGAGTAATATCTCTCACTAGAAATCAAAATTTACTGATGGACTCCCCTCCTTATTTGCAGAAAGGGTAAGGAAGTTTCTAAGAAAGGACAAAATAAATATTCCTTACGAAAGTTATACTTATGGTAAGCTTATTGGAACATGTATCCAAGAAGGTTTATCATTATGTAACGAAATAAAATTAAATCAACAAATACAAAGCCAAAATTTGACTGAAAGAAATCAATTAGGACAATTTTATAGTCAATTTGGAATGGATGTTCCAAACATTAAAAAATCTCATAGAAAAGATAATAAATTTAAGGAATCTTTTCGTAAAAAGAAGAAATCTTATTCCCATAAAAAGTTAGAGCAAAAGGCTCAAAGGAAAGAGGAAAGATTAAATAAAAAGAAAAATAAAATCATCCACCGTTATAAATGTGGAAAAGTTGGACATTATGCTAATAGATGTAAATTAAAAAAGAAAATTAATAACTTACAAGCTGATAATGAATTAAAGAAAACATTATCGAAACTTCTATTAAATTCTAGCTCTGAAAATAATTCAGAAATAGAATCTGAAAATGATTCAGATTATTTAGTTACTTCTAAGTTCTTGATGAAGAATCATCAGAATTTGATGAATGTTGTAAACCTTATAGACAGGGAGAATCTTGTCTAAATCCAATAATAAGTAGTGAAGATGAAAAACATGAATTTTATAAAATCCTCTCACAATTTCAAGATTTGAATATAAATGTATTAACTAATAATAATATTATAGAATTTTTAAAATTAGTTAAAGACCCGGAATTAAAATAAAAAATGATAGATCAGATGGAAGATATTCCAAAAACAAGCAAAAATAATGAAACATTAACTGAGACAGTTTAAAATATTGGTAGCTCTAAAAACCCATGCTATGAATGAAGTTCATAAACTTTTAAAAGAAAGACAAAGGATTGATATCCTTCTACTATCAAAGATCTTAATAATGAAATTCGAAACCTTAAAAAGGAAATTAAAATCATAAAAAATGAAAATAGAAATCTATATTATAGACTTTCTTTTCCAGAATAAGCAAAACAAATTATCCCCATTGAAAATAATCAAATAAATTGTTTTCAAATAAAAATTCTTGAACAAGAAGAATTTCTTTCAAAATTATATATTGTTATATCTCAAAAATGGTTTATTAAAATAACTCTTTTAATTAATAATCATTTTAAAAAGGAATTAACCGCGCTTGTAGATAGTGGTGCAGATATGAATGTAATTTAAGAAGGAATAATTTCAACTAGGTATTTCATAAAACTACTAATTCAGTGAGTCATGCACGAGGAGAAAAACTTGATATTAAGTTTAAGTTACCACATGCTTATATATGTAAAAATAAAACTTGTATTCCTACAAGCTTTTTATTAGTAAAAAAATACCACTAATCAAGTCATACTTGGAACACCGTTTATAAATAAAATTTATCCTATAACAAATATTGATAAAAATGGAATAGCATGTATATATGAAAATAAGCCCATTATTTTTGAATTTATAACTAAACCTTTTACAAAGGTTCTACATGAAATAAAATATCTTTTGACCCAAAAGACTTATCATTTACATTTTTTGAAACAAGAAGTCGTTTCTCTTAATATAGAGGAAAAATTCCAAAATCCAAAATTACAAGAAAAAATTAAAATGATTTATAACAAATTTTCTATGGAAATTTGTAATGATCGTCCAAATGCCTTTTGGGATAGAAAAAAGCATATTGTTAATCTTCCATATGAAGAAAATTTTGATAAAAAAATCCCTACTAAAGCGAGACCATGTCAAATGAATTCTGAATATTTAGAATTGTGCCAATAAGAGATCGAATCATTATTACAAAAAGGTTTAATAAAACCATCTCAATTACCTTGGTCATGTACTGCATTTTATGTAAATAAGCATAGTGAACAAGAAAGAGAGGTACATAGATTAGTAATAAATTACAAACCTCTTAATAAGGTTTTGAAATGGATTTTGGCATCTAATTCCTAATAAAAAGGATTTACTGGATATGCTATATGATTCCATCATATTTTCTAAGTTTGATTTAAAATCTGGCTATTGGCAGATTCAAATTTTAAAAAACTGACCAATACAAAACTGCTTTTAATGTCCCAATTGGACATTATGAATGGACAGTAATGCCTTTTGGTTTGAAAAATGCGTCCTCAGAATTTCAGAAAATAATGAATGATATTTTTATTCCATATAGTGAATTCATTATAGTTTATATTGATGATATTCTAGTATTTTCTAAAGATATTGAAACATATTTTAAAACACTTAGATATTTTTTGAAAAATCATTATTCAAAATGGCTTAGTAATATCAAGAGCAAAAATGTTTTTATTTCAAACAAATGTGAGATTTTTAGGCCATAATATTGAAAATGGAAGAATAATTCCTACAAATAGAAGTATAGAATTTGCTTCAAAATTTCCTGATATAATAACTGATAAAACACAGTTACAAAGGTTTTTGGGTAGCTTAAATTATATATTCTCTTATTATATTAATTTAGCTACAGATGTTGCTATCCTATACGATTGATTAAAAAATAATCCAGGTCCATGAACAGAAAAACATACTCAAGCCGTTAAAATAATAAAAGAAAAGGTAAAATATTTGTCTTGTTTAATGCTTTCGAATTCAAATTGGAAAAAAATAATTGAACGGATGCATCAGATATATAATTTGGTGGAATTTTAAAATAGATATGTCCAAAAACAAAACAATATGTTTTCCCAACATGTTTTTAGTTTAAATCTCCCCTTTACAATATGGTTCCCACTTTCCCAATATGTTTTAAATCTCCCCTTTAAACTGAATTTTAAATCTTCCCTTTAAACTGAAAACAATACCGTAACATCCAAAATAATTTTCAGTTTAAATCTCCCATTTACAAGTTGGTTCCCACTTTCCCAATATGTTTTCCCACTCAAAATCCTAGACCTAATCCTACTTTCTCCAAAATTAAGTCGCTCCGCTCGATGACGCTCGCTTCATCTTTGACGACACTTGCCTGACCTCTAATACCCTCATCTTACCTCCGATGATGCTCGCCTCGCCTTAACGACATTAATTCCACCTTCGATGATAACTTGATTCACAATTATAACTTCGACGTATTCAAGGAGGTCGGTTATGCTTATCTTCTCTTCATGGGAAGCGAAGGTATCCTCCAGTCTTATAATCAGTCATCCATTAAGTAAGATATTATTTTGATTCTGATTTTTGATTAATCTGATGATTGAATTGCTTGGTTTTCTCGTTTGATTATTTATGTGTTGCTCGAGTTTGATTTGGATATCAGATCTAGACATCATTTCCCCCTTTTTATACCTAATTTGGGATTTCTTTCTATGTAGCCAACTCTAGACTCTCACAGTTGGTGAAAAGTGTAATATTTAGTTCGCTCGTTTATTGAATTTAAGCTGGAACTAGTCTGATCGATTAGTCAAATTATGGTGGTAATGTTTTGTGATGCAATGAGCTTGCAAATGTTTTATGATAAAAGGTATAAAATAGGAGTTAATATTGTCATTAAGTTCAAACATGTTTGCGTCCTCATATCATCAGGTACACATCAAACGATTCAAATTTGGTTCAAACATTAAATGGAAAAAAGAAAAATCTTTGGAAACAATAGTTGATTAAGAATATTATCTATTAATTCACATAGCTGAAGGAAAGATGGAAACAACAGTAAAATATTTGCTAAATCAGTGTCATTTTTGTAATTCACAGATTGCAAATTGTAATTCACAGATTTAATATTGAAGCAGAGTTTAACTGTTCGGATTGATAGTCAAAATTCTCCTATTGATTGAATCCACATGAGCAGTAAACTTCATGAAACCAACTAAACTTTATCCAAATCATTATTGCGCTCTAAAAAACTATAAATAAATTAGCAACTTCTACAATTACAGACTAGTTCTAATATTACAAAAGATAATTGTACTACAAATAAGAGATCTTGACCCTCCACTCTATTTCCTCATAATGAATAAAGAAAGCATTACCTGGACCCAAAATAAGTTGCCTCAGCAAACAGTTAATGTTTATAAGAATACATATAGGAGAACAGCGCAAGCTGAAAACGGTTTTTAACATTACCTTGTGCTTTTTTAATCTACACTAAGATACATAAACTCAATCCTTATCAACTGTTTTTTTTATTGCTTTTTCTTTCTATTTCATCTTCTTATGAATGAAGGGGTTCCAACCAATATTGTTGAATATTAATTTGATTTGATCAGTTTTGGTAATGCTAATCATTTCATCTATTTAAAAGTTACTTTTCAACTTTACTTCAGCATAACTTTATTCTGTGTCAAGCTGGGAATGTGTATATGCACTATTGATTTCTTTGTACTTAAAAGACACTGAAGAAGATTTTAATACACTTTTTGGGTAGCAAACAAATATAATTTCACATCTCTAGTTTTAGCAAATATTTCATAAAATAAACAAATGTATACCAATCAACATAATCTTTTGTAGCACCCGTTTCAAATTAGTGGCAGTGATTTCTAAATCTTTCAGTGATATCTTTCTAATACAGCTTTTTAGTGGAAAAGATAAAAGTAGGATAGAGTTAACAAGAAAGGATGATTGTGCCCACATAGATCCTTTGATTATTACCGTGCTTACTTTTTATATACCGAGAACCTGAATGAAAGTATTTGTCATTGCCATGCTACTAGCGTAAGTGTGATTGTTTTGTTATTTTTTTTTAATAATTTTATCTTCAAAGCAACTTTACTGTATTGTTAGTTTATATTGTGAAAATACATTATATACTATATACACACTATTGATCCATTAACGTGTTCAAGGCACTAGAGATGCATTTAATACAACAAGCACAATAACGATAGTTTGCTGTCTATATAGAAACAGTTTATTGTTTGCATCTGCTTGCTCTCAAACTACAATAACAGTGAAATCTGATGGTACTATATTTTATTATTTACCATTGCTCTCCAAATTTTCCAATATATTAGGCGATTAACGTAGAGTCAGCAATCAATACTTCCATAATGTGTACACTCTTCCACAGTCAGCAATAAATACTTCCTCTTTGCAGCATGGCTTAATATGTTCCTCATTTTGCAAGCAGGCTAAAAAAAACTTGCCGGACAATGGTTATACACAGAGCTCAATATCAATGTCATCAAGTTAGAAGCAAAATTCCCACTTTAACACCTTGACCGACGTCTCTTTGCGAAGGTAACTTCTGTTTGCATTGCTATTTACAATTGAGCTGTAATAGATAAAAAGTGGTACACTACTTGTTCTTTATGAAAGGACTATTGTTTTCACATTAATAATCATCTATGAAGCTGCTGTATGTGTTAATATGAATCTTTTCTGTGTGCTCAAGTTAGTTTTATGCAGAATTCATTATGTTAGCTAGCGTTGTAGACGAGCTTGTATCGAAAATTTTGTTTAGAACTTAGGCTACACTTATGTTTCAATGTCTTGAATGATACTTGCTGTTTTTGTACTTGACTGAATTGATGATAATGAAGTCTGTGTTTTAATCTTTGGTATTGATTATATAGATTGTACATGTTTTAATGCAGTTTTGTCCAAAATAGGTTAAACGGGTTGAGTTGTGTTTGCTCGTTAAATTAGTGGGTTGGGTTGGATTTACTCAAAAATCGGTTTAGTGGATTGGGTCTATTTTTATTTTAAATGGGTTGGGTTAATTTTTAAACTAACCCATTTATATCCAATCCGACTCATTTGACACCATAGGAGAGAGGCTATCAAATGAGAATGATAAAATATATTTGAATTGAGTTGAAGTAAACCACTTAAGAAACTGAAATTGAGTTGTTTGCAAAAGTTATAGAATCAGACTATCGCATCTGGTTTCTTTTCTAAGAGCTTGTCTAATTTTATGATAGGTAACTTATTTATTTTATAAAATGTTAATTTTTTTCATGCTATGTTTAATTTTTTGGATTTCACTGGTTGCAAGGATAATGATATCTTATTGTTACATCTACTGACATTGGCTTTGCATTATTTTACGATCTATGTGCATGTGTTTTTGGGTACTTGGACGAGGAACTGGTGCTGCTCTTCTGTGCTATGTATTTGGGTTAAGTGCTCAAAGTGACAAAGAGGAAGTAGTTCACAAAATGATGAAAGCACCAGCAAAAGGTAGAGGGGGGAGGGGATATATAAAATGTTAATTTTTTCCATGCTATGTTTAATTTTTTGGATTTCACTAGTTGCAAGGATAATGATATCTTATTGTGTTGGGATCCCTTCTTAATTGGAGAGTTTTTAGAAAATTCTAGATCTTTCTAGAGAAGTATAGAATTTTCTATAACGTTACGGAGAACTCTCTAGAAGCTTGTGGAAGAGTGTGAAACCCTCTGAAATATTCTGGAGATGTGTGGAACCTTCCGGAACCTTACGGAAGAGTATGGAAGGATTTAGAAGGGAATGAAAGAGTGTAGAGATTCCTAGAGAGAGTGAAGTATTCTAGAGAATCAATCTCCACCCTTGGATACAAGTAATCTCCACCATTCATTGTGGAGGTTGAGTAGTATAAATAGGGGTAGGTGCCTTCATTCTTAATCAATCAAAAAAAGAAATATCCAAGAATTATAAAAGAGAGCCTCTTTAAGAGAAAAGAGAGATAACTTGGGAAGTCTCTATCCTCAAGTTTGAGTGAGCCATCGCGTGTGAGTTACTTTTGTAATCATATTCTTGTAATCCTACTATTATTTGGTATAGTGGAAGAATCTCCATATTGGAGAATTATAAACTCTTGTACTTCCATTACTACTTTCAATCTTAAAGTGCATATCTTAACTTCACGAAGCGGGAAAGCTCGAGATTTCCCAACAGTGATATCAGCGCCAGGTTCATCTGTAGCCGTAATCAAGCTCGTGCAAGCTCAAGATGGAGGATAATGTCGCTCATGATGGAGACATGTTCAACCTCACAGCCAACAACTACTCCTATTGGAAGCCGATGATGGAGGACCACTTGTATCGCAAGGATTTGCATGAGCCCATCATCTACAAAGACAAGGTAGAAGGAAAGAGTGATGCTCAGTGGGAACTATTGAACCGGAAGGCTGTTGCTATGATCCGTAAGTACATTGACAAAACTCTCTTCGAGCATGTTTCTACTTATACAAATGCTTATGAATTATGGACAAAACTTGAGTCCATGATTCAGAAGAAAACGCCTCGTAACAAGGCTAATTTAGTTCGACGGTTGGTGAAGTTGGAGTATAAGGATGGTCATAGTATGATTGAGCACTTGAATAATTTCAAGGGGCTCGTAAATCAACTAACAAAATTGATATGAAGATTGATGATGAGTTACAAGCCCTTCTACTCTTTAGTTCCATACCGGAAAGCTGGGGCACACTCGTAGTTACACTTAGTAACTCAGCTTCGGAAGGAAAGCTAACCATGGATATCGTCAGTGACAGTCTTCTTGGTGAAGAAGTAAGGAGAATGGAACGAGGTGAGTCTATCCATCCTAAAGCAAATGTTGTTGAGAATTAGGGTATGAATGAAAGTCGTGGACATAGTAAGAGCCCGAGATCCGCATCAATCTCAAGGTAGATCCAAGTCATGCTCGAAGATTGCATGCTATTACCGTGGAAGGATGTGACAAGAAAATGGAATGTCGATCCTTCAAGAAAGACCAAAAAGCCGGTAATGTTAAGCCAAACCAAATAAGCCCAACGAAGAAGCAAGAAGAGAAGAGTACTACTGCCATAGTATTAAAAGAAGATCTGCAATATCTCGTTGGTGAAGGTAACATTCAAACATTGCTTATGATGAGAGTTCTTGGTTGATTCTGGTGCTTCCTTCCATGTTATTCCACATAAAAGCTGCTTCTCATCCTACCAAAGCGATGACTTTGGTACGGTGCAAATGGGAAATCAAGATAGGAGCAAGATCGTTGGGATAGGAGACATCATTCTGACAACAAGCACCGGGTGCAAGCTTGTTCTGAAAGATGTAAGGCATGTCCCGACCATGCGCCTCAATCTTATCTCCGCCAGAAAGCTAGATGATGATGATTTGATGAATTACTTTGGTGAAGGAAAGTGGCAACTCCCGTTCTCAACCCATGAGTCCGAAGCTTCCTTCGTAACTCCCGGAACTTATTCGTAGTGGAAAAAAGAATATTGACTTCCATAATCTAATCTTTTTTTTTCGCAATAACTTGTTTGTCCATAATAGTGCAAAAAGAAGGCCCGGCTCCAAGCAAATCGGCTGTTTACAGTTACAACAAACAGGAAAGAAGAGCAGTCGTGCGGAAGGTCTTTCTTCGGCCTTTGCTTCCTCTTCTATCCATTCTCGTTCGATTGCTGCGGGGAGCAAGTCAAAATAGAAAATCTCCTATTGGGTTTAGGGATAATCAGGCTCGAACTGATGACTTCCACCACGTCAAGGTGCTCTCCCGTGCTTCCAGACATGCTGAACTCCAAAAATTCTTGTACATTAAAAAAAAAAGAATCGATTCGGTGAAAGATGGGATCAGTAAATGGAAAATAAATCCATTATGTATAAGAGAAAAATCAGTCAAAATGTTTCATGACCTTACTAAATAGTCCAGGAAAGAGAGGGGCGAGATTCCGATCTTAGTTCTTAATTCCATTCTGGAATTGATTCTCACCATTTATTTCAAAAAAATTTGAAATAAATGGTGAGAATCAATATCCGTGAACGTATTGAACAATATAATAGAGAAGTAAGCTAAAGGGGAACAGTCTTATCTTAAGAGTAGGTCGAATGAAGGTCCACCTGGTTTTTCACGATCCCTTGTGGAAAAAAAATAATTTGTTGAGAAGGAAATCCAGGTATCAGATTTAAGGTTTTCATTTTCGAATACTTTCATTTATTTTAAGTAATTGATTGGTCGTAGAAAAAATATACTAATGGCGAGTGCACTCGCACCCCTAGGTATTCTCTACCTACCCACCTGTGTCGGTTTCGGGTACAGGTACCCTTTTGTTGAAGGTCGTTCGAGCTTTTCCTGGGAGTATGGCATGGGTTACTTCAGCGACGTAGCGCCTGGTACTTGGACATTGGCTCGAGGCATTTTCTCTACCCCTTCTTACCCTGCAAAAGCAAAGTCACCTTGCGTCCTTGAACCGATAACCATCTTTCGGCTAACCTAGCCTCCTCTGTCCCTCGGGACCAACAATAGAGAACCTTTTCTTCTGTATGAATCGATATTATTACATTCCAAATCCTTCCCGATACCTCCCAAGGAAAATCTCGAATTGGATCCAAACGCAAATCCTTATTTTATTTCATTTTTATTTAATTGATCTCATTTTTTCTGATCGTTTTCCGGGATTACCTCTTTGATATTCTCATAAATATGGACTTCTCACTTCATAGATTGGGGAGGAAGATCGGAATTAGAAATTGATAGAAGAACAAGGAGATGGAACCAAATTAGTTTTTAAAGAAGATCTTCACCAAAGGAAGTTTAATAATGGCTCGAGGAAAGAAGGTAGGATCATTGTACATAATGCAAGCTAAGCTCTGCAAAGGAGAGGTAAACATCACCACTGATGATATGGACACATGGCATAAACGACTTGGGCACATCAGTGAGAAGGGTCTTCACATACTTGCTCAGAAACAACTCCTTACTGACGTGAAAGGTAAACCACTCGATCCTTGTGCTCATTGTTTAGTTGGAAAACAACACAGAGTTGCCTTCCAAAGATCTTCTCAGCCCACAAGGAGAAAGAACATTCTAGACCTCGTGCACACTGACGTGTGTTTGATGTCTGAGAGATCCATTGGTGGTGCTTTACATTTTGTCACCTTCATTGATGATCATTCAAGGAAAGTGTGGTTGCACCTGTTAAAATCAAAGGATCAAGTTCTTGATGCCTTCAAAGAATTCCATGCTCTAGTGGAGCGTGAGACTGGATGGAAGATCAAGTGTGTACGATCAAATAACGGAGGTGAGTATAGAGGTCCTTTTGAAGCCTATTGCAAGAAATATGGCATTAGGCTAGAGAAAACTCCACCCAAGACACCACAATTGAATGAGCTAGCTAAGAGAATGAACCGTACCATTGAAGAAAGTGTTCGTTGTGTGCTCTCTCATGCTAAGTTATGTTGTCTAATTTTATGATAGGTAACTTATTTATTTTATAAAATGTTATTTTTTTCCATGCTATGTTTAATTTTTTGGATTTCACTAGTTGCAAGGATATTGATATCTTATTGTGTTGGGATCCCTCCTTAATTGGAGAGTTTTTAGAAAATTCTAGATCTTTCTAGAGAAGTATAGAATTTTCTAGAACGTTCCGGAGATCTCTCTAGAAGCTTGTGGAATAGTGTGAAACCCTCTGGAATATTCTGGAGATGTGTGGAACCTTCCGGAACCTTATGGAAGAGTATGGAATGATGTAGAAGGGAATGAAAGAGTGTAGAGATTCCTAGAGAGTGTGGAGCATTCTAGAGAATCAATCTCCACCCTTGGATACAAGTAATCTTCACCATTCATTGTGGAGGTTGAGTAGTATAAATAGGGGTAGGAGCCTTCATTCTTAATCAATCATAAAAAGAAATATCCAAGAGTTATAAAAGAGAGCCTCTTTAAGAGAAAAGAGAGATAGCTTGGGAAATCTCTATCCTCAAGCTTGAGTGAGCCATCGAGTGTGAGTTGCTTTTGTAATCAAATTCTTGTAATCCTACTATTATTTGGTACAGTGAAAGAATCTCCATATTGGAGAATTATAAACTCTTGTACTTCCATTACCACTTTCAATCTTAAAGTGCTTATCTTAACTTCACAAAGCGGGAAAGCCTGAGATTTCCTAACAGTGGTATCTGAGCCAGGTTCATCTGTAGCCGTAATCAAGCTGCAAGTTCAAGATGGAGGATAATGTCGCTCATGATGGAGACATGTTCAAGCTCACAGCCAACAACTCCTCCTATTGGAAGCCGATGATGGAGGACCACTTGTATTGCAAGGATTTGCATGAGCCCATCATCTACAAAGACAAGGTAGAAGGAAAGAGTGATGCTCAGTGGGAACTATTGAACCAGAAGGCTGTTGCTATGATCCGTAAGTACATCGACAAAACTCTCTTTGAGCATGTTTCTACTTATACAAATGCTTATGAATTATGGACAAAACTTGAGTCCATGATTCAGAAGAAAACCCCTCGTAACAAGGCTAATTTAGTTCGACGGTTGGTGAAGTTGGAGTATAAGGATGGTCATAGTATGATTGAGCACTTGAATAATTTCAAGGGGCTCGTAAATAAACTAACAAAATTGATATGAAGATTGATGATGAGTTACAAGCCCTTTTACTCCTTAGTTCCTTACCAGAAAGCTGGGACACACTCGTAGTTACACTTAGTAACTCAGCTCCGGAAGGAAAGCTAACCATGGATACCGTCAGTGACAGTCTTCTTGGTGAAGAAGTAAGGAGAATGGAATGAGGTGAGTCTATCCATCCCAAAGCAAATGTTGTTGAGAATCAGGGTATGAATGAAACTTGTGGACATAGTAAGAGTCGAGATCCGCATCAATCTCAAGGTAGATCCAAGTCACGCTCGAATATTGCATGCTATTACTGTGGAAGGATGGGTTACAAGAAAATGGAATGTCGATCCTTCAAGAAAGACCAAAAAGCCGGTAATGTTAAGCCAAACCAAATAAGCCCAACGAAGAAGCAAGGAGAGAAGAGTATTACTGCCATAGTATTAAAAGAAGATCTGCAATATCTCGTTGGTGAAGGTAACATTCTAAACATTGCTTATGATGAGAGTTCTTGAATTGTTGATTCTGGTGCTTCCTTCCATGTTACTCCACATAAAAGCTTCTTCTCATCCTACCAAAGCGGTGACTTTGGTACGATGCAAATGGGAAATCAAGATAGGAGCAAGATCGTTGGGATAAGAGACATCATTCTGACAACAAGCAACGGGTGCAAGCTTGTTCTGAAAGATGTAAGGCATGTCCCGACCATGCGCCTCAATCTTATCTCCGTCGGAAAGCTAGATGATGATGATTTGATGAATTACTTTGGTGAAGGAAAGTGGAAGCTCACCAAAGGAAGTTTAATAATGGCTCGAGGAAAGAAGATAGGATCAATGTACATAATGCAAGCTAAGCTCTACAAAGGAGAGGTAAACATCACCACTGATGATATGGACACATGGCATAAACGACTTGGGCACATCAGTGAGAAGGGTCTACAAAGGAGAGGTAAACATCACTGACGTGTGTTTGATGGCTGAGAGATCCATTGGTGGTTCTTTACATTTTGTCACCTTCATTGATGATCATTCAAGGAAAGTGTGGTTGCACCTGTTAAAATCAAAGGATCAAGTTCTTGATGCCTTCAAAGAATTCCATGCTCTAGTGGAGCGTGAGACTGGACGGAAGATCAAGTGTGTACGATCAGATAACAGAGGTGAGTATAGAGGTCCTTTTGAAGCCTATTGCAAGAAATATGGCATTAGGCTAGAGAAGACTCCACCCAAGACACCACAATTGAATGGGCTAGCTGAGAGAATGAACCGTACCATTGAAGAAAGTGTTCGTTGTGTGCTCTCTCATGCTAAGTTACCCAAATCATTTTGGGGAGAAGCTATAATGGCCATGGTTGACATTGTCAATCTCACACCATCAGTTTCTTTGGATGAGGCCATCCCAGAGGAAGTTTGGACGGGCAAGAGGGCTTTATACAATCATCTCAAGGTGTTTGGGTGCAGGACATTTGTTCACATCCTCAAAGATGAGAGAGCTAAGCTTGATGCAAAGACAAATGAGTGTATCTACCTTGGTTCACCAAAGGATGAATTTGGTACCGGCTCTGGGATCCAACTAACAAGAAGATTGTTCACAGTAGAGACGTATTCTTTGAAGATCAAACAATTGAAGATATCAAGAATTCAGAGAGGCCAAGATTGAGAAGCAGTAAGAATACCGAACCTACTTTAGTTCGACATGAAGATAATAACACACAAGAAAGTAGTGATGTTGAAGATTATGAAATTCATGATGAACCAGTTCAGGAAGAACCTCAATCTAGCACTCCAACCGCACCAGAGCCGAGACGATCCTCAAGGGACAGAAGACCATCCACCCGATACAACACAGAGGAGTACGTTATGCTCACTGATGAGGGGGAGCCTCAAAGCTATAAAGAAGCAATGAGTGATTGTCATAAAGAAGAATGGAGAATAGCCATGCAAGAAGAAATGCAATCCTTGCATGAGAATAACACATATGAACTAGTGGAGTTGCCAAAAGGGAGAAGAGCTTTGAAGAATAAGTGGGTGTATAGAATCAAGACCGAAGAAAACTGTTCAAAGCCTCGCTACAAAGCTTGGTTAGTCGTCAAAAGATTCGAACAAGAAAAAGGTATCGACTTTGAAGAGATATCCTCTCCCGTGGTAAAGATGTCATCCATCCGAGTTGTCCTTGGCCTAACAGTCGTGCAAGATTTGAAGATTGAACAGCTCGATGTCAAGACAACATTTCTTCATGGTGACCTAGAGGAAGAGATCTACATGGAGCAGCCTGAGGGATTCAAAGTTCCAAGCAAAGAAAATTTAGTGTGCCGCCTCATGAAAAGTCTATACGGGCTTAAGCAAGCACCAAGGCAATAGTACAAGAAGTTCGACGCATTCATGGAAGAACATGATTTCAAAAAGACGGAAAGTGATCATTGTGTCTTCACAAAGAGGTATGCAAGTGGTGACTTTCTCATACTTTTGCTCTATGTTGATGATATGTTAATTATTGGTCAAGATCGCATAAAGATAGATGCTTTAAAGAAAGATCTAAGCAAGAGCTTCGCCATGAAAGCTTTGGGACCGGCTAAACAAATCCTTGGGATGAGAATAACTCGTGATAGATCAAAAAGACTGTTATGACTATCCCAAGAAAGGTACATTGAGAAAGTGTTGGAAAGGTTCAACATGCACAAATCAAAGTCAGTTAACACTCCACTTGCCGGACACTTCAAGCTAAGTTCGAAGCAGACTCCGACAAGTGAAAAAGACATGGAGGAAATGAAGAAGATACCATACTCATCTATAGTACTATAGTAGGCAGTCTCATGTATGTATATCGCCTATGCAGTTGGTGTTGTCAGTCGCTACTTGGCTAACCCAGGGAATGAACATTGGGTTGCAGTCAAATGGATCCTCCGATATCTACGTGGAACTTTCAAAAGATGTTTATGCTTTGGAAAAGGAAAACCTGTATTAGAAGGATACACAGATGCATACTTGGACGGTGACATTGATTCAAGGAAATCAACATCGGGATACTTAACTACTTTTGTAGGGGGAGCTATTTCATGGCAATCAAAGCTGCAAAAGTGTGTTGCATTATCCACTACAGAGGCAGAGTATATCGCAGTTACCGAAGCTTGCAAGGAGATGTTGTGGATAAAGAACTTATTGCATGAGTTGGGAATAGATCAAGAAAAGTATGTCTTGAAGTGTGACAATCAAAGTGCAATTTACTTGGCAAAGAATTCAACATTTTATTCCCGCACAAAGCACATTGATACAAGATATTATTGGATCCGAGAAGTCCTCGAGGAAAAGCAAATACATCTTGACAAGGTTCACACAGATGAGAATTGGTCTGACATGATGACCAAGGTAATACCAACAAAGAAGTTTGAAGATTGTTGTCAAGGTGTCGGTTTGCTACTACCCCCCAATTAAGTCGGAGGGGAGATTTGTTGAGATCCCTCTTTAATTGGAGAGTTTCTAGAAAATTCTAGATCTTTCTAGAGAAGTATAGAATTTTCTAGAACGTTCCGGAGAACTCTCTAGAAGCTTGTGGAAGAGTGTGGAACCCTCTGGAATATTATGGAGATGTGTGGAACCTTCCGGAACCTTACGGAAGAGTATGAAAGGATGTAGAAGGGAATAAAAGAGTAGAGATTCCTAGAGAGTGTGGAGCATTCTAGAGAATCAATCTCCACCCTTGGATACAAGTAATCTCCACCATTCATTATGGAGGTTGAGTAGTATAAATAGGGGTAGGAGCCTTCATTCTTAATCAATCAAAAAAAGAAATATCCAAGAATTATAAAAGAGAGCCTCTTTGAGAGAAAAGAGAGATAGCTTGGGAAGTCTCTATCCTCAAGCTTGAGTGAGCCACCGAGTGTGAGTTGCTTTTGTAATCATATTCTTGTAATCCTACTATTATTTGGTATAGTGGAAGAATCTCCATATTCGAGAATTATAAACTATTGTGCTCCCATTACTACTTTCAATCTTAAAGCGCCTATCTTAACTTCACGAAGCGGGAAAGCCCGAGATTTCCCAACATATTGTTACATCCACTGACATTGGCTTTGCATTATTTTACGATCTGCGTGTGTGTGTTCTTGGGTACTTGGATAAGGAACTGGTGCTGCTCTTCTGTGCTATGCATTTGGGTCAAGTGCTCAAAGTGACAAAGAGGAAGTAGTTCACAAAATGATGAAAGCATCAGGCATGAAAGCACCAGCAAAAGGTAGAGAGAGCGAGGGGGGGAGATAGAAAGTTTTCAGGCACAAATGGCAAAAGGTAATGGTAGTGCTTCAAAGGCACGATGATTCTGATTATGAAGACCCTTCGCTCTTTGTCATTTTCGTAAGCACTTCTATTAGGTAGCTTGAAACATTTTGTTGTAAATGTGATATTTTGTGGTTTTTTTTATGGGTATTAGTCATGATTAGGGAATGTGTTGTTTTTGTTATAGGATACTAGTATTGGTCAAATAGTTTTGTTGTTTAGAGTTCATCTTAGTGTGTATATGGATCGACGAATGACATTGTTTTTTATTTGGGATATCAACACTAATTGAATAGTTTTGTTGTTTAGAATTTAACTTAGTGTGTACATGGATAATGGATTTATAATTGCATTATTGTTTCATTTATGTAGTTCATTTTATATAAATGTTGTAACATCCCTAATTTTTTTTAAACATTATTCAGAATATTTAATTGGATAAATTAAATAGAATAATTTCGTTGATTAAGGAGTTGAGATTTAATTGTCAATTAACTTGGCTGCGGCTAAACTAATGAATGTATAAGTATGGTTTATAATTTATAAGTTAGGAAAATAAGTGGAGGGCAATATGGAAATAGCCACATCCATATACCCTTAAACCCTCCCTTTTTCTCACCTACCATTTCATAAATCAAAATACGCATAAAAGAGAGTAAATAGCCAGCCATTAAAACACCTTAGGAGATCACCAAACTTGGAAGATCCAAGAGAGAAAGCTAGAAGATTAAAGCTAAGGCAAATCTCAAACTCCAACAACTTAATCAACGTGAATAATAGTGTATATCATCTCATTTTTCCTTATTTTGGTTCAGTTATGGATAGTAACCAAATGTATTTTGGTGCGTTGATCATGTTTGGATCTAATAATCATTGTTTGGATAGAATAATAATTTATGGTGATTTATTGGAATTTTTATGGAATTAAAATGATGGGTTTTAAAGTGAAAACCTTAGTAAACGACCTCCAAACGACTTGATTTTTGGATATGTATTGTAAAACGTAATTTTGGAGATGGTTTTTTAATTTCATAATTTTTGGAGTTAACAAGAATATTTTATGAATTTCCTAAGGTGAAAAAGACATTTATTTTGGTTTTTAATAATAAAGTAATGAATTTCGCCCTGAAATTTTATATGATGTAGAAAATGTTATTTCAGATTTATGGTGAATCTTTGGGATTTTTCCCAAGTGATTTAGATTTATTATGAATTTTCTAAGCTAAAAAGGCTTAATAATTATATTAAAATATTAATATAATAAATATTTTGAAAATAATTTTGAAATAATAAATCTGATCTATAGAAGTTTTTCTGTAAAGAAAGTGTGAAAGTATGTCATTATCCAATATGATTTTGATAAAAGATAGGAGTTGGTGAAAAAATATAATTTAATTAGCAAAATAATAGTTTTCAAGTTATTTACAACTCTGCCATTCAACCTTTCGACTTAGATCATTCTGCAGCACTTCTGGACCCTTTTGCGGTATTTTGGAAGAATATTTCAACTTTGTAACCTTTCGACTAAGTAACCTTTCGACTTAGTCGAAAACTACCTTTCGACAGCAGTTGTAAACGTTGCGGAAGCCCTTTCGTAGCAGTTTTCTCCATCTTTGTTTGCAAACTTCAAATAGGCATAACTCTCTAATCGTAAGCCTGATTTTCTATTGTGACCACTCTACGAAAAGGGAAACCATCATTTGAATACTATGGAATATGTTAGAGACCTTAATTCTACACCTATAAAAAGTTATAGCTAAAACAAAGTTTTATACTTCCGAAGGAGTTGATTTCTTTGCTTTCGAATATGTTTGCTTGGTTTTCATTGCCTTCGAAGGGGATAGATTCGAAGGGGTTGTAAATTTGTTTTTTTAACCAAGTTTTATAATTTCCAAAAGGGTACTTTCAACTGGTTTCGAAGCTAAGCTTCTAAAATTAAATGCTAATACTTTAATATATTTGAAAGGTTTTGAAAGGTAGAATTTAAAGTATTATTAGGCAAGAGCCTAATGTTTTAAGAGCTTTTGAAGGAGGTTATCCTATGAAGTCGAAAGTTAGGTTTCGATAGTATCGAAAGGTTTTGAAACCCAATCTCAAATTTTTGAAGGAAAAATCCACGACATAAATAAAGAAGTTTTGTAATGACTTTAAATATGTAATTTTGAAGAAGTGTTGCCCTGATAAAATATAAGTTAAAGGAGTTAACTATGTTTTATATGAAATGTATTTCAAGGACCTTAAACCCACAGGAGTGGTATTGTTAATTGTTATGTTGCTTCTTCAAATATGAATATATTCACTGTATAATGGACCCATAACTGCATTTTGGGGATAAAGGGTAGAAAAACCAGCTAGGTTAACCCAATAGTGATTATAAATTGATTAAACTCCTGAATGAGTAGATTTGCATCCAGGAGGTCGGGAAGACCAGAACATAGGATGCTAAAATATAAATGAAAGATATTGGCAGGGGCCAATAGGTTCATAGTATGCCCATGAAAAGTATGTTAAGAGAAGATGTCAGATAGACTACTACATCCATTTTGGAAATATCCTCAAGATTAGTAGCGACTAGCCCTTGCACTTCACAGCTCCATCTTCGACTCTGAACACGTTACACGAAACGTACAAACCGGATCGAAGTGGTATTCGAGTCTCCAGACCTAGAATCCCGGTATACGGAAACTCGATCCCGGTCTCTTCGAAACGATCAGCGCATTTGGCCAATATTGATAGTCGGTTATTTAACTATCAATTAACATCCACAAGCAACCATCACAAAATAAATAATTTCCCACATTATTTATTTGCCAAATATCTTTCCAAGATATATTTCCAAATTTTCAAAGCTCATTTGAAAACAATTTCAAACAGTTTCCGCTTACGGAATACATTTCCCAAAGAATTATTTCCACTGAATCACCAAGTACAAAATACCTATAGATTTTAAAATAACTTTAAAACACTTTATTATAATTATACTTTAACATTTAAATTTGGAAAATTACTTTAATACTTAATTAAAAATAATACTTTTAAAAATATTTAAAATAAGGTTACTTTATACAATATAAAACTAAGTTTTCACCTTTTTAAATAAAATACTAGTCACCCTTTAAATAATTATTACGATAATAGATTTGGAAAATATTTACTTTAGAAATTAAATATTAGAAATAATAAATTTTCTAAACATACCTTTTTAAACAACACGAAAACTTTTAACTTATATTTAAGAATTCTCTTTGAAATCGTACTTGGCTATCCAAGGAATACACTTTCTTCCATATCTTTTAAAAATAAATTACCATTTATTTTTAAACACATTTACATTTCTCAATAAATTCCCACCTTGAATTTATATTTAAAATATCCACTGATATTTTATTTCACTTCATAAACCCAGTTTATAAATTTTAAAATCTCATTCTCTTTTAAAAATCCAAGTTTTTAAACACTTAAATCAATTTCCAATTGATTTCCATTTTACTTTACTTTGAAATAAATTTCCCTATTTACTTCAATTATTTCAAATACATTAACTTTCATATTTTATTTCTTTATTATGAGTTAAAACCCTTTTAACTAAAATACCAATTTCGGATTTCCAAACTTCTTCAATTAATATTTTAATTAAATTAAATCTTTAAATTCAATAAAATCAATCCTTTTATATTTTAGATAATATCACTTTAGTTAAAGATTTATTTCTTCCCTGTTAAATTCAAAATCTTCTTTCCCCATATTTGTTCGAATTAAGAAATTTCTTTATTTCTTTTACAATTCCTTATTTAATTTATTCGAATTCACTAGAATTATTTAACTTGAATTTTACTCTTTTATTTCTTTCCAAAAATTCCATTCTAGAGATTTTGATAACTCAGCATAACCAAATCGATCCAACCAAACCATAACATCCAATTATCCATATAATTCATCACAGGATATCAAAAATCATATCACAAAATATTTAAACAAAATTAAATATTTTGAGGAATCCAGTTGGATCCCTCCAACCTGTTTCCCTGCATCCACAAACGTTAGCACAATACCAATTCCACTTCGAGGTGGAATATCGCGGTATATGGGTTTTATAAAATATCATCCGCTATTATGCGGCGCATAGGGTCTCATCCGCTATATAAATGCGGGAATATCAACAACTCAAATATATACATATGCCAATATGTATATATTGCTATATACTACTATATATGATATAGCACATCAATCAAATCAACCAATTCAATCATCCATCAATATTTAAATTTAACCAATTAAATTTAAATTATAATTTAACTGAGTGAGATTAACTCACCTTTGCTTTTGTTTACAGTCCACTTCAACTTTGCCTTGGATTCACGGTTTTTATTCGACCTTGTATAAATATTATACAGTCTATTAATTATTTGAAAAAATCAAACTATAAATTTTTATTTTAAATAAATTTAATTAACCAGAAATTTAAATCCAATTAATTTCCGTTTAAATAAATTACCCTTAGTAATTAAAACTATTTAGATTCAATGAAACAAATAAGTCATCTCCATATGCAAATGGGATATGAATAGGTATATTTACTTTATATTATATTTTCAACTGGTTACAAAAATAATCAATACCATTTTAAACTAAATATATTCTCAGTTTATAACTTCTGTTTTCTGTAAAAATCATTTCCAGAATTTCCTTTATTCCTATAGCTAACAAATTCTCAAATTTAGTATATAAATTTAAGTTTATACCTTACTGTAATTTATCCTCCAGCTTCGCCTCCGGTCTGCCACTGCGAAGATGAACCCACCTCGTTAGCTACAGGGAACGAAATGACGCTTCCGACCCAGAAACCCCACACCCACGAGAACCAGGAGCGACGAAAAACAGCACTACCTCCCACTTAAACAAAGATATCCAAATTCACAATGCTTCGCAACGAATCGAAACTGACGATTTAGGGTTGGGATTCGCACCTGTAGCCGCAACCCTCCCTCCCATCGCTGTGAGCCTCGATACCCCCGTCCCTGCTCCCTAATCCAACGAACACATCGCAACTCCACAACCTCACTTACATCGAGCTCGAACTCCCTTTCCCTCCGACGTCTCCAATTCGAGGACGAGTTACCCTCAACCCTAAGCCCTAACTATGAGAAGTGAAATCGAATTCGATTTCTATGAAGCTTGAAGATCGATCCAAAATCGATAGCATGGAGGCGTGAGATAATAATCTGGAAAGACTTCGGTTGTTAGGAATTGAACTGGGAAAGTTGATTTTATAAAGGAGAAGGGAATTGTTTGTTTATTTATATATTTTCTTTTCCAGTAACATGCTTTGATGACTGAAGGAGATTGCGATTTCGTTTGAATGATTTTAGGAAGAACGAGGTTTGCGTTTAAAATTTTTTCTTTGCTTCTGAACTTTGTTGGAAAATCTGCTTCCTTTAACGAATGAACAAGGAAGAAAAGAAAAAGAAGAGGCGTGCGGAAGAAGATGGGTTACAGTGACAATTGAAAGAAAGAAAACTGCGATGGGCGTACAAATGTAGGCTGATGTTGATAAAACTTTAACAGTTGATAAGATGAAAGATATTTAAATTAAAACGATTAACCATTGTCTAAGTGTTTTTATCTCGTACGCTCACATAACAACTCTGAACGCTACGAAAATTGAAATCCGGTAATAATTCAATAGTACGGATCCAATGGAACTGGTTTTGTTGAATTCTGAGACTGTGCCTCGGAAGGCTATTTTTAAATTAAATTTAAACAGTATATTTTTAAAACTGAACAAATCATCTTCAAATTCGATTTCAACACTTCTATTATTTCCAGTATCATTTATATGAATTTTACGAGTTTTCAAAATATTTTTAATTAGCTTAGAATACCAGATTTACTATTTTATCCAACTTCAAATAATTTAATTTAATAATTAAATTACTCAATAAACAGCGTTATTTGAAATTTAAGTTTATAATTAATCTCTGAATATTTAAAATTAATTAAATATTCCAATTTCAAATATACAAAAATTCCGGGTCGTCACATTCCTCCCCCCTTAAAAGAATTTCGTCCTCGAAATTACCAGTTAAGAGAAATGATTCGATACCCGTTCTATTTTCCAAAATCAAACAGTTTTAACAACACTCAAACAATCTTTTATTAATGATTCACTAATCATCTTTTAACTTCCCAAACTTATTCATAAGTTCAACCCATACCACCTACTTATCCATTCAAATTTAAATTTGAATTCAATTTTGAATTATCAAAATTTTCCAAAATTTTTCTAACTCCCTAAATTTCCAAAAAATTTCGCCAGCGTCTCCTTTGCGCAGCTAGCTCGGTACTACTACAAAATGGCTCTACGGCCTCCCAATCTCAAAAAGAAACAAAAAGCCAAGTGGCTGGATCAAAAACCCAATCAAATTTCATATAGAAATTCAAATACATACCTTTTTGTCGGGCCATTAAATTTTATCTTCTAAAATCAAAATCCCAATTTATCCATTGCTTTTATACACCTGTATATCCTACTAAGCAATAACATTCAATCACAATTCCAAAGTCATTTTATACTTTCCTTACAAATTTTCAATATTTGTTTTACTTATGCTCGTACGATGCACATATATCATCCGAACGCAATATCACATTCGATCGCTCACTCGATCACACAATTTCACTTCCGAACTAGTATCGTCCACCCGACTTCCTAGTGCGGACTCAGATCTGATTTCTTGATCAGAAACCGTCATTCTCCTTGCATAGCCACAAACTATGATAGAGAATTTCCAGAATCAATCAACAATCCATATCCAGGCTCGCCGTTGAAAATCGAGTGAAAAATCTAAATTCAGATCGATAAAACTATCTCGAAATTCTGTGTTCGACATCTGGACCAAATAGCTATGCGAATAAAATAATATACGTACATCTTACGTATTAATTTCAATTGATTATCAGTTATATCAATTCTCTTTTATTCACATTCCTTTTAATTGTTATCCCCTTATTCACAACTTCAGTTTTAGTCTTCATTCAACTATTCACTTAGTATATTTTATTTTCAAAATTACTAAGTATATTTCCAATACCAATTTTCTTAAGAATTTCATTCTTCAATTCTTAAGTTCAATATAAATTTTCTTATATTTATTTACTACTTCACCACTGAAGTGTATATATTCAAATTGAACTCCCATTTCATATGAATTCCAACTTACTTCAATTTACACTTTATTTCAAATATAAATACTTATTCCACATTTTCAATTCAGATTTTCATTTCCAATTTTTCTTTCTTAAATTCAATTCATCTCCAACTTCCAAAAATTGAATTTTATTTAGCTCGAAAACAATCCAAGTTAATTCATTCAATAACTATTTCTCAACTTATTTAAACCACTCCTCTGTTTGAGTTCAGTTTCCATTCAACATTTACTTAAGTCAATAACTTAAGTTTATTTCCCATTTAACCAACCTTTTAAAGTTTTATTTCCATCCTTCATTTGATTCTTATTTAGTCAAATTCCATCCATTTATTTTTTTAATATAAGTGGTTCATTCACTCAATCATTATGAATTTTATTTTCCATACTCAATTCATCTGGAATTATTTTATTAATAACCAGGCCATTTCCAATTTATTTTTACTTATTTGGATTCCATTCGCAATCCAAACCATCACTATTTTAATCCAATTTCATTAACTCACAATTCAATTTCATTAACTAATTTATTATCTAATTAGTTCCTCCGCTGGTTAAAATTGAATACTTGCTTTTTAAATCCCAAATATCACTTCACTTAATTTTCTTAAGTTCAATTTATTCTATAATTCAAGTTTGGATTTATTTAAAAATTAAGGTTACTCATCTTATCGTTTCCATTTGATAATTACAATTTCAAATTATAACTCTTAATGGTTCAAAGTAATGGATTCCCATTTATGACTTACAATTTCATTTCTATTCATAAGTTTTAACTTACTTGCTGAAGACCTGGGACTATTCATTTAAGTCCATTTTCATCTTTACAATCAAATTTTCAAATTATTACACTTAAGAACTTAAGAATATGAATTTCTTTACACAATTATAAGCATTTTACATTACCTTTATATCCAATTCAATTCGACTTCAACTTATTTACATTTAATTCAATTCCAATTCTCAATTCTTATTTAACTTATCTTAAGTTAAATTCAAATATATTTTATTCACCTTCATATACTCAAATTAAATTTTAATTCCAGGATACAATTTTATACAAGTTTTACAATTCATTCACCTACAAGTTCTCTAACTCTTTTATCTACCAACTTATATTACTCATTGAGTTATTTTCATCTCATAATTATAATCCCAGAATTAAACTTTCATTCCCTTCTTATTTCAATCAACTTCATTCTATATTTTATATTGTTGATTCATTTAAATTTCCACATTTATATTTTAAATAGAATTCCCAGAATTCAATTGCCCGGTTTTATTTCAAAACCATTTTGAATCCATAAATAACTCATCTGGTATATCACATCAAATCCCAATTCCCAAAACAATCTGCTTTTACCAAACAATTTTCCCTTTGAATTTCAAAGCCAACCCATTTCACAATCATTTCCAATTTAAAACAGTTTGGTAGCAATTTCTCTTTGGAAACTCGAAAATAGACATCGATGATGCTGCAGTCATCACCGAAATTATTTTCCAGCGACCTAAAGAGAATTTAATGCTTCTATCACTTTAAAACATTTCAAACATTTTTAAATTCCAAATCCCACCAGATTTCAATTCAATTTCAAAAATATTCATGAAATAATATCACCATTATTTCCCCAAAACCTTTAAAAACTATTTTAAATCCAAAGGAATTTAAACCTTTCCCAAAACTTCAAATTCAAAATCCATCCAATTTTATATCCAAACATTACTCTGGAATTCTATCACATTTTATTTCAAGTTATAAGTCACATTTACAATTTACATTTACAAATTTCATTTGTTTATGAATTTATCTCATTTGATTATAAATCACATTTGTAATTCACATTTGTATATAAAGTTTATCTCAATTTATAAATTTCATTTAGTCTATATTCTCAAATTCCATTTTGTTATATAAATTTATTCTTCATCTTTGGTTATACTTTTCCAATTTCTGATTCAATTTTTACACAATGATGATAATAATTTAATATCATCGCTTTCTAACAACCAAGCAACCAAATATATAATTTACAAAAGTTATCCTTTTATATATAAAAATAATTTGGGCAAAATTATTTCATTCACCCATTTAAAACAATATTGTGTCGAACTGTTCTATTCAAGTGTTTAGAAACCCCTTCGATACAGTTGTCCAGATTGTGCCGACGAAGGTTCATATGCCACTCAATAAACCAACCAACACAATATAAAACCATTTTATATTCACTAACAAATACGTGCTCATATCTATTAGTACTCTCAAAATTCCCACCAGAGCCAAGGTTATCGCTAGCCTAAGCTCTGATACCACCTGTAACGACCCGACTTTCCAGACCTGGAAAATCGAACCATTTAAGTTAAGAAGAAGAGGTAGAAGAAGAAAAATAGAAAACAAAATCAGAATCTAACCATCGCAGCGGAATAAAATATAATATATATTAACAGATCTTTACACAAATCAAAACTATATCAGTTTTATATAATATAGCATCAGAGTATACACCAGAGAACACATAACATACAACTGGACAATAACCATATCATGTTCTCAATACAACAGAGTACAACAATCAACACAGCGGAATATATATATATAAACAAGTACGGGAAATACGTCTCGCCATCCAGCTCATCTCCTGAGCTCCACAGCATCATATCCTGTAACCTATAATACTCGGTCTGACCCGAGCATCACATAAAACAATACCCGAGTCAGTCTGGAAAACCAGCGTGAGAAAATCACACTCAAATTGATTATTAAAGTTTCAAAATCCTTTGAAAACAAAAGCATCTCGTAAGACCACGCCATAAATAAACATGTCGGGTTTTTACCTTACGATAGCTAAAACACTTTATATCAAAATCCTCTGATATTATAATAGTGTCTACAGAAAGTAAAATAGAATCTAGCTGAAATGCTTGCATCTCACATTTCAACAATAGTTGGGCACAATCAAAACCGTACAGGCACGTAGGGAGAATGGATTTCCAACGAATGACTAGGCACTGGGGTACCACCTGTCACAGTACGTGGCCTAGATCACAGTACCGAGGAGTACGCCCGCTCCCCTGCAACACAAGGCCGGAATCATCCCTTACTGGATAATTCCGAATAAAATCACCCCACGGTTGGGATCAGCAACCGCAACACTAAGCCGAAATATAAAAAGGGACATCTAGACAGGGATGACCTCACTCTCAAGTGGGGGCTACCCATGAAGCCTTGCTGCATAACCCCTGATTTTCAGTCATTCCCGGTTGATGAGGCTCGAGGCTAAACGATACCTTTATAGCACATATCTCTTAGAATGCCCATCGTCCACCTGACGATGTCACGAAAGCATTCGTCCATACAAGTCCGTCCCGGGTTCGAACGGAACCGAAGGCACTATTCCTACTACATCCATTTTGGAAATATCCTCAAGATTAGTAGCGACTAGCCCTTGCACTTCACAGCTCCATCTTCGACTCTGAACACGTTACACGAAACGTACAAACCGGATCGAAGTGGTATTCGAGTCTCCAGACCTAGAATCCCGGTATACGGAAACTCGATCCCGGTCTCTTCGAAACAATCAGCGCATTTGGCCAATATTGATAGTCGGTTATTTAACTATCAATTAACATCCACAAGCAACCATCACAAAATAAATAATTTCCCACATTATTTATTTGCCAAATATCTTTCCAAGATATATTTCCAAATTTTCAAAGCTCATTTGAAAACAATTTCAAACAGTTTCCGCTTACGGAATACATTTCCCAAAGAATTATTTCCACTGAATCACCAAGTACAAAATACCTATAGATTTTAAAATAACTTTAAAACACTTTATTATAATTATACTTTAACATTTAAATTTGGAAAACTACTTTAATACTTAATTAAAAATAATACTTTTAAGAATATTTAAAATAAGGTTACTTTATACAATATAAAACTAAGTTTTCACCTTTTTAAATAAAATACTAGTCGCCCTTTAAATAATTATTACGATAATAGATTTGGAAAATATTTACTTTAGAAATTAAATATTAGAAATAATAAATTTTCTAAACATACCTTTTTAAACAACACGAAAACTTTTAACTTATATTTAAGAATTCTCTTTGAAATCGTACTTGGCTATCCAAGGAATACACTTTCTTCCATATCTTTTAAAAATAAATTACCATTTATTTTTAAACACATTTACATTTCTCAATAAATTCCCACCTTGAATTTATATTTAAAATATCCACTGATATTTTATTTCACTTCATAAACCCAGTTTATAAATTTTAAAATCTCATTCTCTTTTAAAAATCCAAGTTTTTAAACACTTAAATCAATTTCCAATTGATTTCCATTTTACTTTACTTTGAAATAAATTTCCCTATTTACTTCAATTATTTCAAATACATTAACTTTCATATTTTATTTCTTTATTATGAGTTAAAACCCTTTTAACTAAAATACCAATTTCGGATTTCCAAACTTCTTCAATTAATATTTTAATTAAATTAAATCTTTAAATTCAATAAAATCAATCCTTTTATATTTTAGATAATATCACTTTAGTTAAAGATTTATTTCTTCCCTGTTAAATTCAAAATCTTCTTTCCCCATATTTGTTCGAATTAAGAAATTTCTTTATTTCTTTTACAATTCCTTATTTAATTTATTCGAATTCACTAGAATTATTTAACTTGAATTTTACTCTTTTATTTCTTTCCAAAAATTCCATTCTAGAGATTTTGATAACTCAGCATAACCAAATCGATCCAACCAAACCATAACATCCAATTATCCATATAATTCATCACAGGATATCAAAAATCATATCACAAAATATTTAAACAAAATTAAATATTTTGAGGAATCCAGTTGGATCCCTCCAACCTGTTTCCCTGCATCCACAAACGTTAGCACAATACCAATTCCACTTCGAGGTGGAATATCGCGGTATATGGGTTTTATAAAATATCATCCGCTATTATGCGGCGCATAGGGTCTCATCCGCTATATAAATGCGGGAATATCAACAACTCAAATATATACATATGCCAATATGTATATATTGCTATATACTACTATATATGATATATCACATCAATCAAATCAACCAATTCAATCATCCATCAATATTTAAATTTAACCAATTAAATTTAAATTATAATTTAACTGAGTGAGATTAACTCACCTTTGCTTTTGTTTACAGTCCACTTCAACTTTGCCTTGGATTCACGGTTTTTATTCGACCTTGTATAAATATTATACAGTCTATTAATTATTTGAAAAAATCAAACTATAAATTTTTATTTTAAATAAATTTAATTAACCAGAAATTTAAATCCAATTAATTTCTGTTTAAATAAATTACCCTTAGTAATTAAAACTATTTAGATTCAATGAAACAAATAAGTCATCTCCATATGCAAATGGGATATGAATAGGTATATTTACTTTATATTATATTTTCAACTGGTTACAAAAATAATCAATACCATTTTAAACTAAATATATTCTCAGTTTATAACTTCTGTTTTCTGTAAAAATCATTTCCAGAATTTCCTTTATTCCTATAGCTAACAAATTCTCAAATTTAGTATATAAATTTAAGTTTATACCTTACTGTAATTTATCCTCCAGCTTCGCCTCCGGTCTGCCACTGCGAAGATGAACCCACCTCGTTAGCTACAGGGAACGAAATGACGCTTCCGACCCAGAAACCCCACACCCACGAGAACCAGGAGCGACGAAAAACAGCACTACCTCCCACTTAAACAAAGATATCCAAATTCACAATGCTTCGCAACGAATCGAAACTGACGATTTAGGGTTGGGATTCGCACCTGTAGCCGCAACCCTCCCTCCCATCGCTGTGAGCCTCGATACCCCCGTCCCTGCTCCCTAATCCAACGAACACATCGCAACTCCACAACTTCACTGACATCGAGCTCGAACTCCCTTTCCCTCCGACGTCTCCAATTCGAGGACGAGTTACCCTCAACCCTAAGCCCTAACTATGAGAAGTGAAATCGAATTCGATTTCTATGAAGCTTGAAGATCGATCCAAAATCGATAGCATGGAGGCGTGAGATAATAATCTGGAAAGACTTCGGTTGTTAGGAATTGAATTGGGAAAGTTGATTTTATAAAGGAGAAGGGAATTGTTTGTTTATTTATATATTTTCTTTTCCAGTAACATGCTTTGATGACTGAAGGAGATTGCGATTTCGTTTGAATGATTTTAGGAAGAACGAGGTTTGCGTTTAAATTTTTTTCTTTGCTTCTGAACTTTGTTGGAAAATCTGCTTCCTTTAACGAATGAACAAGGAAGAAAAGAAAAAGAAGAGGCGTGCGGAAGAAGATGGGTTACAGTGACAATTGAAAGAAAGAAAACTGCGATGGGCGTACAAATGTAGGCTGATGTTGATAAAACTTTAACAGTTGATAAGATGAAAGATATTTAAATTAAAACGATTAACCATTGTCTAAGTGTTTTTATCTCGTACGCTCACATAACAACTCTGAACGCTACGAAAATTGAAATCCGGTAATAATTCAATAGTACGGATCCAATGGAACTGGTTTTGTTGAATTCTGAGACTGTGCCTCGGAAGGTATTTTTAAATTAAATTTAAACAGTATATTTTTAAAACTGAACAAATCATCTTCAAATTCGATTTCAACACTTCTATTATTTCCAGTATCATTTATATGAATTTTACGAGTTTTCAAAATATTTTTAATTAGCTTAGAATACCAGATTTACTATTTTATCCAACTTCAAATAATTTAATTTAATAATTAAATTACTCAATAAATAGCGTTATTTGAAATTTAAGTTTATAATTAATCTCTGAATATTTAAAATTAATTAAATATTCCAATTTCAAATATACAAAAATTCCGGGTCGTCACACTTTTAACATTTTAACTTTTATAATTGGTAAGTTATATATATATATATATATATATATATGTGTGTGTTTTTAAGACTGCAATTTGAAAGTTACACAGGTTTATCTTATTTCATAAATGTTCAATGGTTACCACTTCTCATTTCATCTCCTTTTTACATTACTGGTTACAAATTTCAAATTTCTTATATATTTTAGTTATAACTTAGCATTTAATTTTTCTCATTTTCATTTAGAAGTTTCAATTATTAAATAGTTAATATTTTATTCCATTACAATAATTGAAATCTCTAATTTATAGAAATTTAAGAACTAAATACCAAGATTCCATTTCAAATCATTTAAAAACAATAGATAGATGTATATACTCATAACTTATATATCCAATTATATTTAAAACAATTTGAAATTTATATTTGTTTATCAAAATAAATATGTAGTACAACTAGTACAGTGCCCTTCCCACATTGAAACTCGAAAATGAATGTCGATGATGCGTGCACTCATCACCGAAATTATTTTCCAGTGACAGAGAAGGGAGTACAGAACTTATTTCTTTCCAAAAATTTCTTTAAAACAATTCTTTCAAATTATATTGAAATATTTATATCAGAAAATTCTCCTAATAATATTATTATTATATTCCAAAATCATTCGAAAGAAATTTTCAAAAACCCTAGAACTTAAGTTCTAAATTTCAAATTTTCATTTATTTTATTTTCAAATCTTATTTCCAACCAATATTTATAAATTTCACTACCTAACAAACAAATATATTACAACAAAATATATATCATTTATAAAATTTGTATTTTATATAAAAAATATAATAGGAAAAATTATTTCATTCACCTATATTTAAAACAATATTGTGTCGGTCTGTCCTATTAAGTGTTTAGAAATCCCTATCGATGTGACAGCGTCATATGCACTAACCAGAATTTATAAATACAAAACGGAACAAATTAACACAGTATCAAAACCTTTTATAACACTAACAAATACACTCTCTCATATATATACACTCAACGACTCATCATAGGGTATTACTACCCTATTAATAAAGAGTCAGACCCCACAAAGCTAAGGTTTTCGCTAAACCAAAGCTCTGATACCAACTGTAACATCCCGCCTTTTTGTACGTTTAAGCAGACATACGTGCCAACTCAAACCATACAGAAGGGCGGACTATTATTGGGGTGAATAAGAAAAAGCAGAGAAAGAAAAAACAGGGAAAGAAAGAAAAAAAGAAAAAGATAATCTTGCAGCGGAATGACAAAATATAACAATAAAATAAATAGTTCATGAAACAATTTTACAAAAACCTTTTATTATACATAAACAACACAGATCAGAGTTACACATACCAGAGAATATTAAATAATGCAACGGAATACATGATGCAGTGAAATATAATAAATAATAATACAATATTCGTCTTCGTCCTCTAGAAATAAGGTCTTCAAATCCTGGAATGCTCAGGCTGACCCGAGCGAATTGAAAAGACAAAACACTCGAGTCAGTACTAAAAGATCTTATGTAAGTTAAATCATCTGTAAATAAATATGAGTGCAATGGCCTCAGAGATGTTTACGGGGTTTGACATCTTCTATCCAGTGTCTAACGTGAGTGAACTAACTTAAGAGATGTTCGGCATTCACATCTCCTAAGGATCCGTTAAACTATTTATTATGTAGTACAATACGCTATTATAATATGTCTATAGTAAAGTAAAAGTATTAAAATAGCATTAAGGCGTTACCCATATCCCCCTTAACACATTTTTATATATTCCCATAGTCTATACAGTACCGTAATTCCTCCGTAAATTGGAGGGCTATCAGAGGGCACTCCATAGATATGGTACAAAACAAACTCGTAGAAGGCGCGCTAGGGCATATGAACACGGCACACAAAGAAATGCTAGGGTAGATATACCATTTGCGTATCCGGACTGGTGGTAACACATAGCAGCTACTACCGCCTACCTTGAAACACGCTCCCAAATCAAAATCGAAAGGTGGCCACCAAAACAATCACAAATCAAAATATAATATCGAAGAAGTGTGTCCGATAGAAGGAATGACCTCACTTGGCCCGGTGTGGCTTCTGATTTTAGTCACATCTAAGCTGACTCACGGGAGTCAGGGTCACGTCATACCTCATACAAAATTCATTCACAAAACCATCCTACTTCATTTCTGGAATCTCCACCACGTACACAGTTATTAAAATGGTTTTTAGTATTGGCAGAGAGTATGACAATATCCGATCACGATCTCTTTAACAACCAATCGCTTATTACACACTAGATGGTTCTTTTACATTTCCAAAATCATTTCATAATTGATATCAAAATATCATATTCTCAAAACCATAATACTTTCAAATCATATTAACTTTCAAATCATATTCACTTTAAAATCCATATTCACTTTCAAATCATATCGTTTCCAAAATCATAATTTCTTCAACAATCATATTTCCAAAACAAGATAAATTCTTACTTTAATATTATCATATTTAATTAATTATAACATTAAAATCCCAACTTAGGTTATAACATCATTTTACCATATTTACTTTTATACTAATAAATTTAATTTAACAGTTCCACTTACTTGGTCAGGAAATTTAGAAATAGCTTTAAAATAGATTAATTAGATTTAAAATAAATTAAAATAGGTTTATTAGTTTAAAATAACTTAAATTGGATTAAAATAGATTAAAATACTTTATATAGTTGATATTAGTTAAATAGTTTAATAAATTTGAAATTCTTAATAATTAGAACTTTTAAAATAATATATTTTTAAAACAGTTTATATTAAAATATGAATTTGGAATTAATATCAAATTTAAACTATTCATTTCATTTTAACCCATTTGGACCATTTCAAATTTCCAAATCGACAAACCAAATTTCAATAAACTATCGAATTTCATATCGTTTCAATCCATGTTCAAAATATCAATACGAATTACTCCAATTTCAAAATATTTCAAAGTTATTTTCAAACAAATTCAATAACTCAATTTCGATAGAATTTCATTTATACTTAAAAAACCCATTTAAAGATTTAAATTTTATTGCTTTAAATAATTCCTTTAAACCAATTTTTTTTTTGCAAGGCAAGTGGGGTTGGCTGGTCCCCTACCAGTTTATTGCTAAAAAAAGAAAAGACAGGCACAAGAAAAACAGAGGTGACTAGAACAAACTCAAGTCACCAGACAAACACAAACATCACAGGGAAGAAAAAAAACACACAGAATAAAAAAACAAGAGAGTAACAGCACAGAAAAAATAGAAGAGCAAAAAAGAAAAATACAGGGAAGAAGAGAGCTAAAGCCAGTCAGAAGGAAAGTAATCATTGAAATCAAATTTACTCTCCCTCATTCCAATCTTGATGCTAGCCTTCAAAGCATTCCATGGCAGGTTGATGTTCCTTGATTTGTTCTCAAAAATTCTCAGGTTTCTTTCATCCCATATTAATGTCATGTACCTTTTGATCATAAAGAATTGCACAAATCTATCCTTCTTTCTCCATTTAGTAGCTTTGCCAATCAGATCCCAATCAAAACTGGTTAGACCAAGAATATGATTCTGGTTCATACTACTCAACAGTGTGGTCCACAAACCCCTTAGCACACTGCAATCAAAAAACAGGTGGTCCACAGTTTCAGTATGCATCTTGCAGATGACACAAATGTGATCAACTGCCATCCCATAAGTCAGTAGTTTGTCTTTGGTCAGGAGGGCTTTATTTATGACCTTCCACAGCAGTAAGTTGTCTCTGGCACTAGAATTCACAGTCCAAATTACCTTGTTCCATTTTATTGCAGCAGTTACAGGAGCATTATCAAGAAGTTTGTAAACTTAGGAGATAGAGTGATGCTTTCCATTCCATTGAATATCATCAGAAGTGCTAAGGTGATAAGTTTTGTCCTGAAAATAGTTCCATACTGCTCTGATAACCTGGTTGCTAGAATAAGGCAACAGGATCTTACCATCATGAATGAAGTCGGCAGCTTTGGCATTAGCACTAATACCAGATTGGATAATTTGCTGTGGGGAAAAGATTTTGCCTAGAATAAGGCCATCTGCCATCCAAGGAACAGCCCAGAAATTTGCAGTGCTCGTTGGAGAGATCAACACTTTGATATAGGGAAAGAGAGGGACTTAAAATTCAGCAAGCTCTTCCAAGTCCAGCTGCAATTTGGTGGGACTATCATAGTCCAGAAATTCCTACTACCCAAGTTGTGATTTTTGGTCCACCTAACCCATAAAGAATCTCTATCAGCTATCAAATCATTTAGCAAAGAGCTAATGGCAGCTCTATTCCACTTGTACAAATTTAGTATTCCAAGACCACCATATGTAACTACTGCTCCATGATGGAAAAAGAGCAGGGAATGAAATTTTTCGAATGAATGGAGCCAGTCCAGAAGAATCTTAGCATAGCAGTTCTCACCATGTTCACAAGTTTGTTGGGAAGAATAAAGACCCTGCTCCAATACACCATCATGGAAGATATAACAGATTTGATAAGTACAAGTCTTCCAGCTTGAGAGAGAAAGCGATTGGCCCAACACTTCATTTTGCTACAGATTTTATCATACAAAGGCAAGCAATTTGCAGTTCTGATTCTAGAGGAGCATAGAGGGATACCCAAATAGGTCATATTATTGTTCATAGCTTGGATACCAGAGGATACAGATAAAGAGGTTGCTTGCTCAGAAGTTAATCCAGAGAATTGAATATGGGATTTATTAAAATTGAGTTGAAGGCCAGTCATAAGAAAGAAACTGTGAAAATTAGCTTTGATATTATCCAATGATCGCTTATCAGGTTTAGTGAACAACAAAATGTCATCAGCAAAGAGCAGTGAGGTGATAGTCGGTGATTTACATTTAGAATGATACAAAATATCCTTATTCTCATAGTTTCTGTTTAGCATGACAGTCAGGACTTCCATAACAAGAATGAACAAGTAGGAGGAGATGGGGTCCCCCTGCCTGATCCCCTGCTTACTCTTGAAAAATCCAGAAGTAGAGCCATTGTATTTGATTGAGAATGTGGGGGAAGATATACAGACATAAATCCATGCCACAAAAACTTTAGGAAATCCCATGAGAGCCATTATTCTCACAATAGAACTCCAGTGTATACTGTCAAATGCTTTCTTTAAGTCCAGCTGCAACATAGCATTCTTTGAAGCATGAGCACGTCCATAGCCTTTCAGAAGCTCATGAGTAAGTAAAATGTTATCAATGATGTTTCTGTTTGGTAGGAAAGCAGATTGATTCTTAGAGATGATTCTGGATAGAACAACAACTAGTCTGGAGGCCAAAATCTTTGAGATGCATTTGTAAATCACATTACAACACGATATGGGTCTGAAAGAATCAACAGCAGTAGGATGTTGCATTTTAGGAATGAGCACTAAGTTTGTTGCATTCACTTCAGATAACAATTTTGATTTATTGAAAAAATTGTGGACTGCTTTAAGGAAATCATCCTTGATGGTTTCCCAGCTATGGATGTAGAAGTGTAAGTTGAAACCATCCGGACCCCCGCATGAATGCTTGTTCATGGTAAAAAGGGTGTCTTTAATTTCTTTGTCTGTTAGCTTGATAATAAGACTGTTTACTTCCTCAAGGTTAAGTTTGGGCAGATGCACACGGTCAAGTTCATCAAACAAAGGATTAAAATCATCTTTGTTACCCAGCAAAGTTTTGAAATAATTTAGAATGGCATGGTCCACACCAGAAGGATTAGAGTGTAGGATACCAAACTCATCATGAATATCAGTGATCTGATCCCTGGCATGTTTGATCTTCATTGCAGCATGAAAATAAGCAGTGTTGTAATCCCCTTCTTGAGCCCATTTTTTCCTTAGTTGCTGTCTCCTCATGTTACCTTCAGTTAATAATGCTTCATTCAGTTGATCAAAGAGTATTCTTTCATTCTCAGCAGCAGCAGCATCATCAGGTTGTTTCATCATTAAGTCTTGAGCCTCATTGAGTTTCTGCCTGAGCTGAGTTGAAAGAAGAGAACCATTGCCAAATTTATTCTTTGCCAACGTTCTTAACGCTTCTTTGGTTGCATTAGACTTCCTGCAAAGAATGTACATAGGATTACCATAAAAAATTTTAGACCAGGAATTATTAATTATATTAGCATACTTAGGATCATTGACCCAAGTATTATAAAATTTGAAGCCTTTTCTTCCTTTTAATATCATCTAACCCGTGGAGGAGACTATGGGGGAATGGTCAGAAAGGACAGGGTTTGGGATAAGAGTTGACATGGTAGGCCAAGTGGTTAAAGCTTTGAGATTGGCAAAAGAGTGGTCAATGTTTGAGAAAATTCTAGAACCAGACCTACTCCTATTATTCCATGAGAATTCAGCTCCAAAGGAGGTAATAGGGAGGAGACCGGAGTCATCAATGGCTTTGTTGAGGGGGAATATGTCTTTGGGTAAAAGTGGTGATCCACCATGCTTGTCATGTAAATTGTAACAGCAGTTGAAATCCCCAAAAATATGCCAGGGGTGGGAATTTTGCCTGAAGGAAGGAAGAAGATTAAGGAAGAGTTGTCTTGAGTTCAGAGAATTATGAGCGTATATAATAAAAAGATAGAATGAGATTTGTGTATTGGTCATTTTAGCTTGGAAGTGCATAACTTGATCAGTGTTGAGAATAGGGGTAAGGGTCATGACAGTGGGATCATGAATCACCATAATGCGGCCATAAGAAGCTTGGACAAGATTATGGTGCAATGTCCAAGATGGTTCAATGTGCTTTGCTGCTTTCACTGTTAGTGTTTCATTCAGTTTGGTTTCCAGAATGGCAAATAAGGAGAGTTTGTGCTGGAAAATGAGGTACTTAACTTGATCTAGCTTAATAGTGGAGTGGGCTCCTCTTATATTCCAAATGGCAAAACTGTGCATCATTAGGAATACTTTAAGGATTGATGGATGATATTTTTCATGCTCCTGGTTGTAGGAGAGACTCTGGGTTCAATGCTTCTTGTTGCTTTGTCTTGTTTTTTAAGTCTTGTTCTTTTCTCACTATCCAGACATAATACAATAGGAGATTGTGACTTGATAGGAGATGTTGGGATTGATTTCCATCCCGGTAGGGCACCAGTGAAGGAGTAATGTTTGATGTTGTTATCAACTGGTTCATTCATGCACAATGTAAGAATATCGTTTTCCAGGGCATTTTTGAACATTGTTTCATCAATATTTGTTATATCTGCTGTGTTTCTGTTATTTTCATGCATGGCAATCTCATTCTTGGAATGTAGAGAAATATCTCCAATATTATTGACTGATTCAGGCATGGTACTATATTCTTCCAGACTATGAAGTGTTTGGTGTGATTCTCCTTTGGATTTGTTGCATTCAAGTTCCTGTCTTTCAGTTTGTATATTACTTGTTGCTGGGTCTAATTCAATAACAACAGCATCACTATGCTTGACACCTTGTATTTCTCCCTCCTCCAACTGAATATTCTTTTCACAGTTCCAATTTCCTACTACATTGTTACAATATACATAGCATTCGTCAGATAAATTATCATCCATCAACACATTGTATCTATTTGTGACTGATACTCCCCCCACCATTGTTTTTTGAGTATTCTCTTTAGTCATACTGCTGGTAGTTGTAGCATTCAATAAATTGTTACCAACCCCATCACCTTCATTACCTGTCTTTTCTACCATTGCTTCTGATATTATATTTTTTGCTTTGTCTAAAATTGTCTTTGGTCCTTTGTTATCCACCTTTTTCCATTCTTGCTTATGTTTAACATTCTTCAAAACTTTACTGTGCATTATTTCCTTCCCCATGCTTTCATTATTTCCTTTTTGATTTGTATCTGCCTTTGCTTGGTTGTTCATTCCATTTTCAGACATTCTTGTGTCTTGTGACCAAATTCTTTACAAAAAGTACATATCTCAGGTCTCCAAAGATATTCAACTTTGACTATCTGCGTTGATCCGTCCATTAATCTTACAGGAAATTCACTCAGGAGTTCATCAGATGGTGTAACTTCCACCATGCATTTTGCATATCCTATCCTCTCCAACTTTTCAGTTTGTGCATCCATACACATGAATGAACCTACACGAGAGGCAATCCAATTAATTCCGAGATGGGACCACGCATAAAGTGGGATATTGTGTAGTTTAACCCACATAGGTACAGATCTTATTGTGCTACAAGTATTACCAACTGTTTGATCCCATTGCTTAACAATGAATATTTTGTTCCTCATTATAATTGGATCTGACTCAATTATCTTCCTTCTATCTTCATCGCAAGACAGATTGAATAGGAACAGAAATCCATCCGATTTAACTTTGATCGAACCTTTAAGTTTCCATATCCTTTTTAGGTGCGAGATTACAGTCATGTATGATAAAGGCTTATCAAGAAAAAAACCAACCAAGTATTCTCCCCAGACATCATTCCCTGCCTTAATGACGTTTTCTGGTGGAACCAAGATGGGGCCATCAAAAACCAGTGGGACATGAATAGGGGAATGATGACCAGCATTTCGCGGCTTCACTTTGAACAGAGAGTTCCATTTAACTGGAATGGGATTGTGGGTGGAGGAAGAGATAACAGATGTGACTTCGACGGGGGGGACCAAATAGGGCTGGAGGAGGAAGTGGTGGTACAGCTGGTTGAGGTGGGTCAGGTGGGTGTGGTTCGGGAGGAAGTTGAGGTGATGGGTGAATAGGAGGAGGTATGGCAGAAAGGACGATGGGGATGTTTGACGGTAAGTGTTGGGAAGGAAAAAGGGGGTCAAAGGGCATTAAAAATAAAATAAAAAAGTTTATGTTTTTTGTAAAACTAATTCGATTTATTTTAAAAAAGTTTATGTCCTTTAAACCAATTTCAATTTGAACATAAAACTTGATTTCCCAATAATACTTCAATTTATATAAATCATATTTTATTTCAAAATATCATTTAATTAAATTCGAAAATTAAGGATTTTAAAATCATTTAATTTAACCAATCCAGTGTCCGTATATAATTTTCTACCCTAGGGTCAAGTGATACGGATATTTATCATTTCAATCTGCAATTTAAATTTTACGGTTATATTTCATTTCAAACCGCAATCCCGAAATAAATAACATCCATAAAATCGCTCGAGTCTTTCATTTCAACTCATAACGATTTTTCCCTATTCTAAAGATCGTTCGGGTATGTATCATTTCAACCAATAGTGAACTTGCAGTTTATAACGATATAAAGTACAACATCCATTCATCCAATATCAACAGTCACACATCCATTACAATCATCATCCAAATCAATCAATAAATGTCCATATAGAACTGATAATCAATAACAGGTATTCAATTGGCAATTTTTATTTAATAATAAATTAAATAATGATTTAATTAAAATAGATTCAAATTAACTGAGATGATGATTAAAAATATACCAAATAGTCATAAATAAATTACTAATCACCTCACAAATTAAATTTAACAAACATAAGAAATTTTAGAAGTTGTGAGTGGATTAAAATACTTACCTTTGATTTTAGCCCATAAAAATCCAAACAAAAGCCCAAAACTCAACAATCTCCAAATTCAACTAAATTAATTTCATGTTGTCTGGAATTTAAATACGAATCTAACAGAAGAAATCGCGTGTGAATCAAAGTTTATATGCAAAAGATATTCATGTTATAAGAAATATTATTAAAATAAAAATTAGTACGCATAAGAAAATAAACAAACAAATTTTAATACTTACATTTTTCTCAAGATGAGGCTTCAGGAAAAGATTTAAGAACAACTAAGATGAGGACAGGAAGTGTACGAAAGAATGAAAAAAATCATGTTTTATAAAAGAAAGCTTTTGGATTTGCAAGAATAAGAGCATTTGAATATGAGGTGTTAGGAGAAACAAAATGTAAAAGAAGAAATAAGCTGTAGGTAATTTATATCTATGAAATGAAGGTGGAGGGACAAAAATAAGTGTCATATTTTATTTTGAAATCTTTAGGCATTAATAATGCATAAGGAAATGTACGAAGGAATGGAAAAGTTTGCAAACGAAAGTAAAATTTTGTATACATGAAAATGAGGTGGCAAGAATTAAATACAACCTAAAAGTATAGGCTCAGGTATTAAACAGAAGGAGAAATAAATGGATCAAGTATTAATAATAAAGTAACTATTTTAAAACGTTCATGCAACAATTAATAATAAAAGAAACGAAGGGACCATGTGCGTCGCATAACCTTTTGAAATTCAATTTTTTTAAAACGTAACCAAATTAACTTCATTAACTCAAATAATATTCAAATTTGCACGCATTTAGGTTTTTATCTACGCATAAGAAATTTTTTATACTTACCTTAAGAAAGAAAACGTTCAATTTTGTTTTCTCAAAATGATCTTTTATTTCCATTAAAACAACCTTTTTGTTTAACACAAAATGTGCGTTTCTTTTATTAAATCTATTAATTGCAATCAACGTTTTTCTTTTCTTTTAGTTAAAACATTTGAATTATATTAATTGCAATTACTAACAAAGTTAAATTTTAAAATAGACAACTAAAATGGATGAAAAAAATAAAACAATTGTTTATTTAAACACGTTTATAAATTTGTTGTTTATACACAAGAATAATAAATAACTTACTGAAATAGATTATTTTCCTATTATTGTAATCAATCTGTAAGCTAAAACACAGTTCAAAGAAACATATATTTCTTTCTTTAAAATCAATCATTCTATTCTTTATCTTAATGAAATTAAACCTACATTTACAAATGAAATATTCGTTTTATTTGATGTAAATGTTCTTTTAATTAAATCAAACTTTCCTTATATTTTCACAAAACATAAGTTGCTTATAATTGCGCCTATTTGTAACGACCCACTATTTTGGACTATTCAAATCGACAATAAATCCACACATGCCGGACTTGAATAATTCAAAACAATGGATTGTAAATAAAATTTGGCAAAACTCAGCATATACAGTAAATAAATAAATCTCAGAATCACAGACACAGAGTAATAAACAATAATGCAGCGGAAACAAAAGAATAGTAGTTCATGAAGCTACTATGTATATATATCAGAGTTAAATGAGATACAACAGAATTCACGAATACATAGATGTCTCAATAGAATAGTCAAATACAAGATCCGAATACATCACTGGAATCAACTGAATAACTGAAAGCTAGATAGATAGCTGGATCTCCAAGCGAAGCTCGAACTCCAAAGGTGAGTCTCGAATACTGGTACACTCAGTCTGACCCGAGCATAAAGCAAAACACAAAACACTCGAGTCAGGATTAACATTCTTATATCAATAAATCCAACTCAAGTGAAATAACGACTGAAATACAAGTAACTCAAAGGATGTTTGGGATAACCATCCTCTAAGGATCCGTTAAACTATCTACTATGTAGTAGTGTACGCTAAGTAGATACTGCCTATCAGTAACATAAAGTATCAAAATAGCGTTAAAGCGTTACCATTATCCCCCTTAACACATTTTATATAAGCGTCATAATCTATACAGCACTGTAAACTCCACCGTAAACTAGTGGGCTATCAGGGAGTAATCCATAGGTATAACACGAAACAAATCATAGTGGTCGCGCATAGGGATACGAGTATGACAAGGCACATGAGGCAATACCCAAGGTAGTGAAACTACCGTTTGCCTGATCCGGACTGGTGAGAACGCATCGCCGCAGCGATCGCAACACCGCGAAACAACACTCCCAATTCAAGGGTGCGCACCAATAAAAAATGAGTAATGAGTAGTTTACGAAGAAGTGTGTTCGCTAGAGGTAGCTAACCTCACTGGCCCGGCACGGCTCCAGTTTAAGTCATCTCCAATTTGACACAAGTGTCAAGGCTATCCATTATCGTTCTCTTTCTTCAAATCCAGCAACGTCATCATTCCAACCACTTCATTCTGGATCACACTCCACGTATAATAGTTATTAAAGTGGTTTTTGGTTTGGACAGAGAGTATGTGTGACGACCCGGAATTTTGGACATTTGAAATTGGAATATTTAATTGATTTTAAATATTTAAAAGGTTAATTTTAACTTAAATTTCAAATATCACTATTTATTTGACAATTTAATTATTTAATTTAAATTACTAGGAATTGGGTAAAATGCTAAATCGTAAATTTTAAGCCAGTAAAAATAGTTTGAAGGCTTTTAAAATTCATATTAATAATACTGAAGGTAGTAGAACTTTTAAAATTGCGTTTAGAGGTGTTTTGTTCAGTTTTGAAAATATATTGTTTAAATTGATAATTTAAAAATAGCCTTCCGAGGCGCAGTCTCGGAATTAGACGAAACCAGTTTCATTGGATCTGAAATATTGTATTATTATCGGATTTCAATTTTCGTAGTGATTGGAGTTGTTGTGTGAGCGTACGATAGGTAAACGCGCCGGAAATTATATCGAAATTTTTATATATATATATATATATATATTAGTTGATTGACATATATACTCACATCAGCACACCAAAATATCATCTCGTGGTTACTGTAGCTTATACATTCAAACACGCAACCCTTACCTTCAATCTCACGCTTCTCGTTTTTTTTAAAAATTTCCTGTTCCTCCCTATCTTCATTTCCGGGCATGAAACCATAAATCAAAACAAAGGAGAATTGGCCGAGATTTTTATCTTTCGTTTATAAAAAAAACCATACCGATATCCTTCTTCTCTTCTTCCTTCATTCAAAAAATTCAAATCTTCATAGAAAATATAAACGAACGAACGAAAGAAACCCCAACCCTAGTCGATTTTTCGTTCGACCTTCCCTCCTTCATTTTCGTAAACAACTGTATAGCCTCAAAAATCAAAGCAATGACCGAACAATTCCTTTTCCTCCTCTAGCGATTCGAAATTCCATCTCAAACCTAATTTCCAAATTGATAATTAATTCAAAACAGAAAGGGTTATGCGATCTGGAATCATGATCGCGTCTTTGGGCACGAGTTTCGGCGATGACGATAATGTGGAGGCGTAGTCGCGATGTGTACTGGGTCGAGTGGCTCACGCGTGCGAGTACGGCGAGGCGGCATGACCATTCGAGCGTGACTTTGGGTTTGTCAAAGGGCCGAAGGTGTGGTGTTCAACGACGCTAGGGTTTTGAGTCGAGCACGAATAGATGACGACGAGGCGCAGCCGAATGCCGAGTGGATTGGTTCGAGGCAGAGCAGGTCGTGTCATTGCGTTCGAATGCGTGGATGCTGGTGGACATGCGAGCGAGTGGGCAAGCATTGAGGTATTTTTCTTTATTTATATATATGTATTAAATTTTTATAGTAAAGTAAATTATTTTTATTTTTTTAGAAAAGCAGAGGAGTTTATAAATAGGATAAGCTTTGGAAAATATATATACACTTGTCATAATAGTTCGTTTAAAATTTAAAGCAGTAAGATATAAAATGATCTTGTTTTTTTTTAATAAATATATATATATATCCACATGCATATATTTGGATTTATTAAGTTATGTTAAAAATAATTTATTAGGGTAATAAATTTATTCAATTAGCCTATTTAATTTTTATTACTGAGAAAATCTATTTATTATAGGAAGGTTAGTTTAAAATTAATATAATATGTTCAAACCAATCTTTAGTTTAAAATTACAAAAAAAAATGGAAATCTAATTGTTCGATTTATTCAAATATTAATAAATCTTATAATCGTTTATTCAAGGTCAAAAAAATCGAGAAACCAAGGAAATATTGAAGTGGATCGAAAATAAAAGCAAAGGTGAGTTAATCTCACTCATCTGGTTGATATTTAAATTTAAATAGTTAAATTTAAATATTTGGTGAATGATTGGATTGATTTGATATGATAGTATATATATAGTAGTATATATCAATATATATATATATATATATATTGGAATATGTATATATTGGAGTTGATATTCCCGCATTATATAGCGGATGAGACCCTATGCGCCGCGTAATAGCGGATGATATTTTATAAAATCCCATATACCGCAATATTCCACCTCGAAGTGGAATTGGTATTGTGCTAACGTTTGTGGATGCAGGGAAACAGATTGGAGGGATCCAACTGGATTCCTCAAACAAATTTATTTAGATTTGTTTAATATCCTATGTTATGATATTCTGTGATGAATTATA
This sequence comes from Allium fistulosum, assembly GCA_030737815.1. Classification (NCBI taxonomy): domain Eukaryota; kingdom Viridiplantae; phylum Streptophyta; class Magnoliopsida; order Asparagales; family Amaryllidaceae; genus Allium; species Allium fistulosum. The sequence goes on from CM060904.1 coordinate 816,801,698, forward strand.
TTGATAATTTGAAATATTGGATATTATGGTCGGATTGAATACATTTGAGTATAATGAGTTACCAAAATAAATAAATTGGATTTTGGGAAAGAAAATAAAAGAGAAATCTTTCAGTAAATGATTATAGAAGTTTGGATAAATTTAAGGATGAAATAAAGGGGATGTTTAATAAAAGGGGAAATAATGAATTTTAAACATAAAGTGATATAATTTAAAGTAATAAAAAATTTACTTTAACATTTCAAGGATTAAATTTTATTTAAAAGGATAAAAAGGAATTTGGGAAATATGAAAATTGGTATTCAGTTAAAATGATTTCTAATTGTAAATTAAGAAATAAACACTGAAGTTAATGGATTCTGAAGTAAATAAGTAAGTAAAAGAAATTTATTTCAAAATGGAAAAATCTTGAAATCAAATTTGGAAATTGATATAAGTGTTTAAAAATTCGAAATTTAGAAGAGAAATGAGATTTTGGAATTTATAAACTGGGTTGTGAAGTGAAATAAAATATCAGTGGATATTTGAAAGTATAAATTCAAGGTAGGAATTTATAAAGGAATGTAAATGTGTTTAGAAATAAATGGTGATTTATTTTTAAAGGATGTGAAAGAGAAATGTATTTCTCTGGATAACCAAGTACGTTTTCAAAAGAAAATTTAAAGTACAAAATAAAGGTTTAATGTAGTTTTAAAAAGCATGTTTTAGAAAATTGATTATTTCTAAATGTTAAATCCCAAAGTAAGATTTTCAAAACATATTATTGTAATAATTATATAAAAGTGACTTAGTATTATGTTAAAAGAGAAATTTAGTTTATATTTATAAAGTGGTTTTATTTTTAAATATTCTTAAAGTATATATTTTAGTAAAGTATTAAAAGTAGTTTTAAATTTCAATGTTATAAAGTATATTTATAATAAAGTGTTTTTAAATTATTTTAAAAATCTAAAAGTATTTTCTACTTGGTGTTTCAGTGGAAATAAATACTTGGGAAAATGCATTCTGTGAAAGGAAACTGTTTTGGAATTGTTTCAAAGGGGTTTGAAAATAGAAATATGTCTCGCGAAGATATTTTGAGATAAATAAATAATTTGGGAGAATTATTTATTGTTTGATGGATGTTTGTGAATGTTAATTGATAGTTAAATAACCGACTATCAATATTGGCCAATGCGCTGATCATTTCGAAGAGATCGGGATCGGGATTAATTTCCCGAAAACCACTTCGATCCGGTTTGTACGTTTCGTGGAAACGATTTCGGAGTCGAAGATGGAGCAGTGAAGTGCAAGGGCTAGTCGCCACTAATCCTGAGGATATTTCCAAAATGGATGTAGTAGGAGTAGTGCCTTCGGTTCCGTTCGAACCCAGGACAGACTTGTATGGATGAATGCTTTCGAAACATCGTCAGCGGACGATGGGCATTCTAAGGGATATGTTCTATAAAGGTAACGCTTAGCTTCAAGCCTCATCAACCGGGAATGACTGAAAATCAGGGGTTATGTAGCAAGGCTTCGTGGGTCGCACCGACTTGAGAGTAAGTGTAACAACCCCAGATTTTTAATTAATTTAAATTGATAATAAAAGGAATTTTTGAATAAAAATTTGTCAAATCTATAATAAACGGACTACGAGTTTCCCCGCCATGAATAAAATTAGAATAAATCATTTAAATTTAAAAATATTTTTAAATATTGTATATATGTGAATATATATGTATACGGGCATGTATAATTTATAATATATATATATATATATATAAAGAAATACAAGATAATAAAAGTACTACAAAAATAATACAAACACTAGTAATAAAAATGCAAACAAATACAAGACAAATACCATATCAGCCAAAACAAAGTGATAAAAACTATAACCAATAACAAAACAAAAATAAATATAAGTATGTAGATAAGTAAATAGGTGAATGGCTTGCAAATGAAGACATAAAGGACAGTAGCATCTAAGTACACCATACAAATATTATCATACACCCGAAAAGGAAAATTTATAAATGAGATATGGTACAAGATCATTAATGCAAGCACAAAAGTGTATCCATCAGCCTCCCATTTGAAAAAAAATCTCTGCGTAGTATTGTACAAACAATATTTTATCACCCTATACAAATAACATCACCTTGTAAGCTTTCTTTTATATCTATCAACATCTTCATCTCAGTTTTTATCATTCGAAACTGAGTAACCTCTAAAGTAAACTTCATCTTAAAACTTAAACAAAATTCTTCAATCAAAACAACAATACGAATTCAAGATAAACCAGAGAACAAGGGAAGAGTTTCAACTTGCCAGTTTCAAACTTTGGTTCAACATAAAGGGCAGCTCTGTTCTTCTTTTGAAACCAAGGTGAGCAACTCAACATTCCAGTTTTCCAAAGTAAATCTGTTTCTCTGTTTTCAAATTGTTCCAAGTGAGCAAACCTTATTTTTAAAACCTGATCTGCTTGATTTCTGTATGCCTGTGATGATGAATTGAATTATGTTTGGCATGAATGTTTGTTTTTACGAAAATAGATGAACATCTCTGTGTAGATAAACATGCCTATATGTGTAAATATGTTGGCCTCTGTTAGTTACAGGATTCAGAATTTTGTTTAAAAATAATAAGATAAAAATAAAAAATCCAGTATCTCTTTGAATAATGACATTTAGATTATGATGTCTGAATAAAAATTGTTTATAACACTCTAATCTACTTTTTAAAAATAAATTCCAGATGTAGATATTTGTGGGATGTTTATAAAATTGAATATGACAGTGAAAATCTAACTCAAGCTAAAAATCGATGATTACAGTTTCTTGTTTGGATTTTATGAAGTGATTTATAATAGAAAACTATGATTTTTGAATCAAGTTTCAAGATTTTTAGGTTGGGAATTGTGGAGTTAACTCGAATTAAACAGAAAACACAAAAATGGCAATTTCCGGTGAACGACGTTGATCTAGGGATCGGGCTTGATAATGATGATAGCTAGGAGAATGACAATTATAGGAAAAATACTCGGAGTATTTATAGGTCAAAGTGGTGGTCGGAATAAGATGATCTAGGGTTCGAAAGGGGTTTTGGTCGAGGTTGTTTTTGATGGCGTAGCATTGTCGATGGTGGACCGGAGTGGACCGGTACTGGGGGAATTGAAGCTTGAGACTATGGCGAGGCTTGGGTCGAAGTGGCGTGGTTGACGATGGACGTGATCATCGTCACGGTGAAGTTTTGTTGAGCCGTGGGGTTATAGTTTTTGATCGAATAGCTCGTTTTCGTTTTGTCGTCGAATTCATCGATTCATGGTGTCATGTTAGTCGACAGGGTTGCTGATGACTTATTGACGATGGTGAAGTTGATCGAAGCTCTGGCAATCTCTCGTGCATGTGCATGTGCACGTCGATGGAAATTGGTGTCAGCGTTTGTATTCGAGAAGATGAGGATGGGTCTCGGGGAAAGGCTCGGGTAAATGGGGTTATGGCTCGAGTTCAAGCTCGTGTCGTTTTTGGGTTTGCCGGGTTAACACTTGAAATTTTTTTTTGAAATTAAGAAAAATATGCATACGGGTTGATTTTTAGGAAAACTCGAAGAGAGTCTCGGGTACAACTGCACCTAGCTCGGGTTTCACTCGAGCTACCCGGGGTTCATGATTTTTTTTACAAGTTAAAAAGTGGTTAATTAATTTAAAAGTTTAAGTTGAATAAACTTTGTTTTGAAATTTTATTTTAAATAAACTTAATATTGAAATTAAGTGATTAAATTAAGAATGAAGTGTTTTAATCCTTAATTTAATTTAAAGATTTATTAAGTGATTAAATGGTTAATTACTTAATTACTTAAAAGGATTAAATCTATGTGATTCATTAATTAATGTGATTAATTTAAAGATTTATTATGTGATTAAAGGTTAATTACTTAATAATTAAAGGTTAATTAAATTATGATTAAAGGTGAATTAAGTGATGATTAAAAGTTAATTAATTCGTAATTACTTAATGTGATTAAAGGATAACTAATTATGTAATTAACTTGAAGGTCAATTTAATAAATATGATTAGTTAAGGAATAATTATATAATTATGTGATAGATTGATTATAATCACACTATTAATTCATCTAATCGTTAGATGATTTATTATTATTAAAATGCTTTGAGAAATCTGATATCCCTCTTTGTGATATGAGTTACTTTATGCTGAGCTGTGATTTCTATTTCTGTGATATATTACTATGTGAATATGAAACCCTTGGCCCGTAAACGGCACTTGAATTTCGATGCGACAGGGAGTCGGATTCCAGTTGGTTATCCGAAACCCACATCGAATTGTAATAGTGAATCTTTGTGACTGATAAATTTATTTTATCTATGAATCTGTGAATGAAGATAAGCGTTATCGATTATACCGCTTATCGATATATCTGTGATGATTGATGTTGTTGCACTATTGTGTGTGAAACCCCTGGACTACACTTTTACACACACAAATATGGATTTCACGTGGAAATCGGTTAAATCACAGATGATTTAAATTAATTAATGTTTTGAAATTGAAATTTAAATTTCAATTGATTTTGAAATTCGAAATTTGGGTTTAATGTGAAAAGCTTTTGAAATGGAATCTCAAAAATAAAAGTTATTTGGAATAACTTAATCGAGTTTTGAAAATTTAAATAATTTGATTTAAATTTGAATTCAAGTTTGAAATTGAATTCTATGATTAGAAACTAGGGATTAAAGATGTTGTACAAGTTATATATGGGTTAAACCATTTTTGATTTGGGAATTTGAATTTAATTCAAGGGTTTTAACTCGTGTAAATATAACTGGATTTTTTCGAAACGGGAACTACTTGTTTTCAAATAATAATAACTTTCATTTTAAGAAAGGATTTTCAAATTGTGTTAAAAGGTTTCCAAATTTGAAATGGAATTGAAATGTTTTGAAAACTATGAAATGAGTCTTTGATTCAAAGACCGGATGAGTTAATCCAACTTGAAATAGAATTGTTTTGAAAGGCTATGAATGAATCTTTGGAAATGAGTTTTGAAAGCTATAAGTTAAATCTTGACTTAAAGATTTAACGAGTTAATTCAATTGAAATGGAAATTGTTTTGAAATCCATGAATGGATCTTTGTGAACGGGGTGAACTTTATGAATTGAATCTTTTTGTTTAAAAGATTAAAAGTGTGGAAATTGTTTAAACCATTAAAGATTTTTGAAATGAATCTTTTTGTTTAAAAGATTGGAAATGGTAAATTGTTTTACCATTCGAATGAAAAGTTTTGGGCTTTAAGCGGTGATTTAACTGAGATCCCAGTATCCATATGATTTTTAATTGCGCTCGTTATTCGGTTTAGCCGGGAGAGGACCTTTGTGTCATATAACCCATTCCGAATAGTGATACGACGATATGGATAGCATTTGAAGACCGGTGGTGAAGACCGGGTATTTTCGAAAACGAAAGGATTACCTGTCGATTTTCTCTGCATCATGGCTCCGGTATAGAGATTCCCTAAGTGATGGGAAGTCCGATCGAGATTGTGAATACCCGGATTTGCAAGGGCTTCTTCGGAAGTGCCTTCGGTTCTGTTCGAACCCGGAACAAACTTGTATGGATGTGTGTCTGACGTTACACTTTGAGATGTAAAGCTGGTTTCTATCAAATACATTTCTGTTGGTGGCGGAGAATTTATTCTCTTAGCTTAACACCCTTCTCTGAGACGTACGAGCTCAGAGGTTATGTAGTTGATGGTTACTAGTGATACATTCCCAATTTGGTAATGTGGCATACGAAGTGCTGATGATCATTTGTTGGTCAAAGCGTGCTTTGTGAAAAAGCGTTGCTTTGTGAAAAAGCGTAGCTTTATGGACGAGACTTCATCGAGCCTCACAACCCGGTAATGGTCGAAACAGGAATGTTGCGGCAGAGGTTTGTAGGGGTAGCGCCCCTAGGGTATGTCATTTCCTTCTGGATAAAAGGTGATATCATGGTATGGAGCCCAGATATTTTACCTATGTTGATGCTGCACAGTTATTATACTTTGTGGTTGTTGCTTTATGATCGAGGTACCTCGTATAAAGGTCGGTGACGACCGGGGGATGACATGACTCGTGTGTTAGTTACCTAGTTACAGCTGTACAGCGCGAGGTAGCGTCAGTGTGTTAGTTACCTAGTTACAGCTGTACAGCGTGAGGTAGCGTCGGCCTTTTGTTTACAGAGATCCGGTTAGGATCTGGGGTGTCTTTCCAGAGGCATTTCTATTTCGGTAAGGAAGTTCCTTAGCCTGATCATTTGTTGGAAATCCAAAGAAACAATACGAACCCTGTACGGTTTTAGTTGTATTACCTGCTATGGGATGTGGCGGTAACCTACTATTGAACGTAGTAGCTATAGTAGGCATACAACAATGGTTGTATGCTGGCTAAGATTTATATTGTATTTTCGAAAGGATTTTCACACTATGCACTAATGATAATAATATCGAATGATTTTGCGTAGTAAGCATTTTTGACTATCATAAGAAGAAATCTCCTCCAATTCTGCGATTGCATTGTGTGTGTGGCGGGAGGCCTTATGGTAGTTTCATTTTCGATAAGCATTGCGGATTTCAATGTTAAACAGCCTTTTGTGTTTGCTTAAAGATAAACTGTTTTTGTTGGTCACACCAGTCCCATGACTGACCCGGAGTTTTTTGTTCCCTTCCTAATCTCTGGGTGCCCACAATTTTCCACACGGGCAGTGTAGAGTTGGGTTTTTCAGATATTCAGGTTTAGTAAATTATCTGGAGCTAGTTCAGTTCTTGGAGTTCAGGGACTGACGTTGCTTATCTTGGAGCATTCTATTGGAGATACTCTATCCACTACTGGTGTTATCTATTTTCTTTTCCGCTGCTATTTGTTGTATCATATCTCTGATGTATATAGATATTCATTGTATCATCATTGTATCTGGATATTGTATCAGATGTTGTATATCTATATTGTTTTCTTTCTTCCGCTGTGTTGTTATACTTACTGTGTTATAAGCTCCGGCGAATCGGATTTGAAAGGTCGAATCTATGGCATTCGAGTACGATGTAAAGTATGGATGTCGATTTTCGAACGCGAAAAATCCGAGTCGTTACATTTGGTATCAGAGCTAAGGTTGAACTTTAGCTCAGGAGTATAACACATTAAGTAACTCATTAGAGATAGAGTGAAGTAAACTCTAGAATGAGTATATCCCTAAGATATCAGTCTGAACGTCTCAATAAATTCTCTTACTATCCACTGATAGTGAGTATGAGTGCAAGAAGAAGACGAGATAGGGGACAAGGGAATACGACTATAAATGCTTAATACCCTGCAACAGTGAAAACAACTTTCTCTATCAATTTTCATTGATTCGTTTCCAAAATTCTTTTGATTTCTTCGTATCAGCTACAAGAAGAAGCTTCAGTATGATGGCCTTACGAATCGTTGTAGGAAAATCCTTACTTCGTATCTTCATCGGTTTCTTATCAGTTTTTGATTTAAACCTTAATGAATATGAATTGGAAATTTTTAATTGAGTTAAATTGATTAATAGAATATGAAGCTAAATTGAATTGAATCGATAAAATGATTTCGTTTGAAACCAAATTTTGAAATTCTATTGTAATTTCTTCGTATATCGAAGTCCGAGGAGGGACAAATCAGTATATATTTTGAGATACTTCGAATTGAGTTTGAAATTCATATCGTAAGTTGATGAATTATAGGAGATCGAATCTGTCTATCTCTGTGTTGTTTTCATGCCTGCGAATTTAGAGGACGAAATTCTTTTAAGGGGGGAAGTTTGTAACGACCCCAGATTTTTAATTAATTTAAATTGATAATTAAAGGAATTTTTTGAATAAAAATTTGTCAAATCTATTATAAATGGACTACGAGTTTCCCCGCCATGAATAAAATTAGAATAAATCATTTAAATTTAAAAATATTTTTAAATATTGTATATATGTGAATATATATGTATACGGGCATGTATAATTTATAATATATATATATATATATAAAGAAATACAAGATAATAAAAGTACTACAAAAATAATACAAACACTAGTAATAAAAATGCAAACAAATACAAGACAAATACCATATCAGCCAAAACAAAGTGATAAAAACTATAACCAATAACAAAACAAAAATAAATATAAGTATGTAGATAAGTAAATAGGTGAATGGCTTGCAAATGAAGACATAAAGGACAGTAGCATCTAAGTACACCATACAAATATTATCATACACCCGAAAAGGAAAATTTATAAATGAGATATGGTACAAGATCATTAATGCAAGCACAAAAATGTATCCATCAGCCTCCCATTTGAAAAAAAATCTCTGCGTAGTATTGTACAAACAATATTTTATCACCCTATACAAATAACATCACCTTGTAAGCTTTCTTTTATATCTATCAACATCTTCATCTCAGTTTTTATCATTCGAAACTGAGTAACCTCTAAAGTAAACTTCATCTTAAAACTTAAACAAAATTCTTCAATCAAAACAACAATACGAATTCAAGATAAACCAGAGATCAAGGGAAGAGTTTCAACTTGCCAGTTTCAAACTTTGGTTCAACATAAAGGGCAGCTCTGTTCTTCTTTTGAAACCAAGGTGAGCAACTCAATATTCCAGTTTTCCAAAGTAAATCTGTTTCTCTGTTTTCAAATTGTTCCAAGTGAGCAAACCTTATTTTTAAAACCTGATCTGCTTGATTTCTGTATGCCTATGATGATGAATTGAATTATGTTTGGCATGAATGTTTGTTTTTACGAAAATAGATGAACATCTCTGTGTAGATAAACATGCCTATATGTGTAAATATGTTGGCCTCTGTTAGTTACAGGATTCAGAATTTTGTTTAAAAATAATAAGATAAAAATAAAAAAATCCAGTATCTCTTTGAATAATGACATTTAGATTATGATGTCTGAATAAAAATTGTTTATAACACTCTAATCTACTTTTTAAAAATAAATTCCAGATGTAGATATTTGTGGGATGTTTATAAAATTGAATATGACAGTGAAAATCTAACTCAAGTTAAAAATCGATGATTACGGTTTCTTGTTTGGATTTTATGAAGTGATTTATAATAGAAAACTATGATTTTTGAATCAAGTTTCAAGATTTTTAGGTTGGGAATTGTGGAGTTAACTCGAATTAAACAGAAAACACAAAAATGGCAATTTCCGGTGAACGACGTTGATCTAGGGATCGGGCTTGATAATGATGATAGCTGGGAGAATGACAATTATAGGAAAATTACTCGGAGTATTTATAGGTCAAAGTGGTGGTCGGAATAAGATGATCTAGGGTTCGAAAGGGGTTTTGGTCGAGGTTGTTTTTGATGGCGTAGCATCGCCGATGGTGGACCGGAGTGGACCGGTACTGGGGGAATTGAAGCTCGAGACTATGGCGAGGCTTGGGTCGAAGTGGCGTGGTTGACGATGGACGTGATCATCGTCACAGTGAAGTTTTGTTGAGCCGTGGGGTTATAGTTTTTGATCGAATAGCTCGTTTTCGTTTTGTCGTCGAATTCATCGATTCATGGTGTCGTGTTAGTCGACAGGGTTGCTGATGACTTATTGACGATGGTGAAGTTGATCGGAGCTCTGGCAATCTCTAGTGCATGTGCACGGCGATGGAAATTGGTGTCAGCGTTTGTATTCGAGAAGATGAGGATGGGTCTCGGGGAAAGGCTCGGGTAAATGGGGTTATGGCTCGAGTTCAAGCTCGTGTCGTTTTTGGGTTTGCCGGGTTAACACTTGAAATTTTTTTTTGAAGTTAAGAAAAATATGCATACGGGTTGATTTTTAGTAAAACTCGAAGAGAGTCTCGGGTACAACTGCACCTAGCTCGGGTTTCACTCGAGCTGCCTGGGGTTCATGATTTTTTTACAAGTTAAAAAGGGGTTAATTAATTTAAAAGTTTAAGTTGAATAAACTTTGTTTTGAAATTTTATTTTAAATAAACTTAATATTGAAATTAAGTGATTAAATTAAGAATGAAGTGTTTTAATCCTTAATTTAATTTAAAGATTTATTAAGTGATTAAATGGTTAATTACTTAATTACTTAAAAGGATTAAATATATGTGATTCATTAATTAATGTGATTAATTTAAAGATTTATTATGTGATTAAAGGTTAATTACTTAATAATTAAAGGTTAATTAAATTATGATTAAAGGTGAATTAAGTGATGATTAAAAGTTAATTAATTCGTAATTACTTAATGTGATTAAAGGATAACTAATTATGTAATTAACTTGAAGGTTAATTTAATAAATATGATTAGTTAAGGAATAATTATATAATTATGTGATAGATTGATTATAATCACACTATTAATTCATCTAATCGTTAGATGATTTATTATTATTAAAATGCTTTGAGAAATCTGATATCCCTCTTTGTGATATGAATTACTTTGTGCTGAGCTGTGATTTCTATTTCTGTGATATATTACTATGTGAATATGAAACCCTTGGCCCGTAAACGGCACTTGAATTTCGATGCGACAGGGAGTCGGATTCCAGTTGGTTATCCGAAACCCACATCGAATTGTAATAGTGAATCTTTGTGACTGATAAATTTATTTTATCTATGAATCTGTGAATGAAGACAAGCGTTATCGATTATACCGCTTATCGATATATCTGTGATGATTGATGTTGTTGCACTATTGTGTGTGAAACCCCTGGACTACACTTTTACACACACAAATATGGATTTCACGTGGAAATCGGTTAAATCACATATGATTTAAATTAATTAATGTTTTGAAATTGAAATTTAAATTTCAATTGATTTTGAAATTGGAAATTTGGTTTTAATGTGAAAAGCTTTTGAAATGGAATCTCAAAAATAAAAGTTATTTGGAATAACTTAATCGAGTTTTGAAAATTTAAATAATTTGATTTAATTTGAATTCAAGTTTGAAATTGAATTCTATGATTTGAAACTAGGGATTAAAGATGTTGTACAAGTTATATATGGGTTAAACCATTTTTGATTTGGGAATTTGAATTTAATTCAAGGGTTTTAACTCGTGTAAATATAACTGGATTTTTCCGAAACGGAAACTACTTGTTTTCAAATAATAATAACTTTCATTTTAAGAAAGGATTTTCAAATTGTGTTAAAAGGTTTCCAAATTTGAAATGGAATTGAAATGTTTTGAAAACTATGAAATGAGTCTTTGATTCAAAGACCAGATGAGTTAATCCAACTTGAAATAGAATTGTTTTGAAAGGCTATGAATGAATCTTTGGAAATGAGTTTTGAAAGCTATAAGTTAAATCTTGACTTAAAGATTTAACGAGTTAATTCAATTGAAATGGAAATTGTTTTGAAATCCATGAATGGATCTTTGTGAATGGGGTGAACTTTATGAATTGAATCTTTTTGTTTAAAAGATTAAAAGTGTGGAAATTGTTTAAACCATTAAAGATTTAAGAAATGAATCTTTTTGTTTAAAAGATTGGAAATGGTAAATTGTTTTACCATTCGAATGAAAAGTTTTGGGCTTTAAGCTGTGATTTAACTGAGACCCCAGTATCCATATGATTTTTAATTGCGCTCGTTATTCGGTTTAGCCGGGAGAGGACCATTGTGTCATATAACCCATTCTGAATAGTGATACGACGATATGGATAGCATTTGAAGACAGGTGGTGAAGACCGGGTATTTTCGAAAACGAAAGGATTACCTGTTGATTTTCTCTGCATCATGGCTCCGGTATAGAGATTCCCTAAGTGATGGGAAGTCCGATCGAGATTGTGAATACCCGGATTTGCAAGGGCTTCTTCGGAAGTGCCTTCGGTTCTGTTCGAACCCGGAACAGACTTGTATGGATGTGTGTCTGACGTTACACTTTGAGATGTAAAGCTGGTTTCTATCGAATACATTTCTATTGGTGGCGGAGAATTTATTCTCTTAGCTTAACACCCTTCTCTGAGACGTACGAGCTTAGAGGTTATGTAGTTGATGGTTACTAGTGATACATTCCCAATTTGGTAATGTGGCATATGAAGTGCTGATGATCATTTGTTGGTCAAAGCGTGCTTTGTGAAAAAGCGTTGCTTTGTGAAAAAGCGTAGCTTTGTGGACGAGACTTCATCGAGCCTCACAACCCGGTAATGGTCAAAACAGGAATGTTGCGGTAGAGGTTTGTAGGGGTAGCGCCCCTAGGGTATGTCATTTCCTTCTGGATAAAAGGTGATATCATGGTATGGAGCCCAGATATTATACCTATGTTGATGCTGCATAGTTATTATACTTTGTGGTTGTTGCTTTATGATCGAGGTACCCCGTATAAAGGTCGGTGACGACCGGGGGATGACATGACTCGTGTGTTAGTTACCTAGTTACAGCTGTACAGCGTGAGGTAGCGTCAGTGTGTTAGTTACCTAGTTACAGCTGTACAGCGTGAGGTAGCGTCGGCCTTTTGTTTGCAGAGATCCGGTTAGGATCCGGGGCGTCTTTCCAGAGGCGTTTCTATTTCGGTAAGGAAGTTCCTTAGCCTGATCATTTGTTGGAAATCCAAAGAAACAATACGAACCTTGTACGGTTTTAGTTGTATTACCTGCTATGGGATGTGGCGGTAACCTGCTATTGAACGTAGTAGCTATAGTAGGCATACAACAATGGTTGTATGCTGGCTAAGATTTATATTGTATTTTCGAAAGGATTTTCACACTATGCACTAATGATAATAATATCGAATGATTTTGCGTAGTAAGCATTTTTGACTATCATAAGAAGAAATCTCCTCCAATTCTGCGATTGCATTGTGTGTGTGGCGGGAGGCCATATGGTAGTTTCATTTTCGAAAAGCATTGCGGATTTCAATGTTAAACAGCCTTTTGTGTTTGCTTAAAGATAAACTGTTTTTGTTGCTCACACCAGTCCCATGACTGACCCAGAGTTTATTGTTCCTTTCCTAAACTCTAGGTGCCCACAATTTTCCACACGGGCAGTCTAGAGTTGGGTTTTTCAGATATTCAGGTTTAGTAGATTACCTGGAGCTAGTTCAGTTCTTGGAGTTCAGGGACTGACGTTGCTTATCTTGGAGCATTCTATTGGAGATACTCTATCCACTACTGGTGTTATCTATTTTCTTTTCCGCTGCTATTTGTTGTATCATATCTCTAATGTATATAGATATTCATTGTATCATCATCGTATCTGGATATTGTATCAGATGTTGTATATCTATATTGTTTTCTTTCTTCCGCTGTGTTGTTATACTTACTGTGTTATAAGCTCCGGCGAATCGGATTTGAACGGTCGAATCTATGGCATTCGAGTACGATGTAAAGTATGGATGTCGATTTTCGAACGCGAAAAATCCGAGTCGTTACAGTAAGGTCATCCCTGTCTAGATGTCCCTTTTTATTTCGGCTTAGTGGTGCGGTTGCTGATCATAACCGTGGGGTGATTTTATTCGGAATTATCCAGTAAGGGATGGTTTCGGCCTTGTGTTGCAGGGGACTTAGGGTGGGTCCTCGGTACGCTGGTCTAGACCAGGTACTGTTACAGGTGGTACCCCAGTGCCTAGTCATTGATGGAAATCCATTCTCCCTACGTGCCTTGTACGGTATTTGTTTGTATTACCCACATTGTGGCTAGTATGCTGGAATTTAATCATGTAACAATTTCAGCTATTTGAATAAGTATTTGTATATAGACACTACTATAATATCAGAGGATTTTGATAAAAAGTGTTTTGGCTATCGTAAGGTAAAAACTCGACATGTTTATTTGTGGCGTGGTCTTACTAGATGCTTTTGATTTCAAAGGATTTTGAAACTTTAATAATTAATTTCAGTGTGATTTTCTCACGCTGATTTTCCAGACTGACCCGGGTGTTATTTTATTATAATGCTCGGGTCAGACCGAGTATTATAGAATACATGATATGATGCTGTGGAGCTCAGGAGATGAGCTGGTTGGCGAGACGTATCTTTCGTATTTGTGTATGTATATTCCACTGTGTAGATTATTGTACATTCAGATGTATTGAGGACATGATATGATTATTGTCCAGTTGTATGTTATGTGTACTCTGATGATGTATTGTGTAAACAGATATAGTTTTAATTTGTGTAAAGATCAATTGTTATCTATTATATTTTATTCCGCTGCGATGTGAGATTCTGATGTTGTTGTTTCCTTTTTCTTCTTCTACCTCTTCTTCTTAACTCAAATGGTTTGTATTTTCGTTCTTCTTGAGTTCATTAATGGAGATTAATGTCAATTTAAGGGGTACGGATTTGCGGGCTGTTACAGTATGTCCCTAACCGATCTCGGACTCTTCAATAACTACGTAATTTTTACACCGATTAGTCATTTAATAAACTTTCAAAATAGTTTATATTTCAAAATCAAAATATCATTGCCATTTCAAAACCATATCAATACGATATCACTTCCATTTCAAAACCAAATACGATATCATTTCCATTTCAAATATATCCATCTCAAATATATCCATTTACAAAATCTTAGTACTTCAAAGTTATAACACTTTCTAAATCAAACACTTGGAAATGATAATTCTTTGGAAATCAAAGTTTAGAAATCATAGTGCTTTGGAATCATAACACTTTCCTCTTAACCAGTTTAGATATTAAAATTAGTATATATAATAAAATAGTTTATATAAATAGCTATAAGTTTAAAATAGTTTAAAATAAAATAATTTATATTAAAAATGATTTATATTAAAATAGCTTATATTAACATAATTTATAAAGTAAAATATCAATAGTTTTAAATGTAATTTAAAATTACTTTATAAAATAAAATAATTTCCTCGACTTTCACAAATCGATTCAAATCAATTCGAGTTCCAAATTCAAATTTAATCAAATACAAATCATCAATTTCAATTTCAATTCCAATTCAAATTCAATTAAACATTTCCAAGTTATATCGATTCCAAATACCGATTTGAACCACAAATAAACCATTTCAATTTCAATATATTTCAAAGCTTCAAATATTCCACATTCCAAAACTAAATTCGATAATTATATATATATCAATTACCTTTTCTATTATTTAGTTTTGAAATATTTACTTAATTATTTCAATATCATTTGAATACAACTTCAATTTACAAATTTAAATAAACAAAATATCCCATTTAAATTTATATAAATTTGAAATATTCCTTTAAGTCACTTTTAATCAAATTCAAGTTATAAAATATATCTTTAAAATTTCAAATTTAATAGATTTCAAATCAAACTTATTTGAGTATAATTCTTAAATAATTAAAAATTGCAAATCAAATTCAAATTTATCTTTCAACTCGAAATAATCTAAACTCTATATTTGGAAATATATATTTTACATATATACTTAAACATATTTATATTGATTCACATCAACTTTAATAAATCTTTAAAATCAATATTTATTAAAACCATATATTTCTTTCCAAAACCATAGAAATCATTTTCAAAATATTTATATATATAGACCAACGGTGTTTGTATAAAATGTTCTACCCTATGGTCAAGTGATACAGATATTTATCATTTCAATCCGTAATTTAAATATACGGGTATATATATATATATATCATTTCAACACGTAATCCCAAATTCAATTCAATTGAAAATCGCTTGGGTTTATCATTTCAACCCATAACGATTTTCTCCTATTCTAAAGTCCGTTCGGGTATGTATCATTTCAACCCATAGTGATTCTATACTAACAGGGAACTTGCAGAGTGATAACATATATGATAATAATATAACAGGCATATATCATCAATATAAATAACAGATAATGGTGTCAGGTGTCTTAGGTGAACAGATATAGATAATGGCATATATATAGCAATATAAATAACTAACAGCAACATATTTCAATTGTCGTTTCAATTGAAATCAAATTTAATAAATATAAGGACATTAATCGTGAGTGATTGCTCAACTTTCGAGGCTAGAGATGAATGAGAAGATGACACGGATACACACACCAATACGAACCCTGAAGTTGAGTTACAAATCCAAGCAAAGCAAAATTGAACGCGAATTCAATGAAGAAAACGGGCACGACGGACCAAAAGTTGATAATGGGAGATCGATGAGAACGATTAGAATCAGTTGATATAAATTGAACTATATATATATATATATTATTTCCTGAAATCAATTTTAAACATGTATTTATTTTCAAATTTATATTTAATCCCATTCTTATAAAATAAAATATATTCATTTATACAACTTAAATTTAACAGCCACACCCTTTACACGTAATACCAACAACTGAATATATCATATATAAGCTTTAAATCCAATATTATGAAGATCCCTATAACTCATTTAGGCAAGCAAACTATAACTTTATATATACTATATATCTAAACATCAAACATACTTCATACTGTATGAACTTATACTTATAACCAACATTTATATGCAGACTTGCTTTATATAATATATATATACTTATAAACTTATATAACTTATTATATACATTTTCTTCACTTATAAAATCATATCCAGTAAGCATATTTCACAAGGTCTGACACACATACTATCATACTGTCCAACTTACATGTAAAATTTATTTTTTTAAGACATATCAACATACAACGGGCATTACATCACAAAATAGATCTCTGTGCATAGATATATATATTAAAACCAGATTTCCCTTTGATTCAAAACCCATACTTGCCTTAAAATTTAAATTTCAAAACAAACTTTACGGTCTCATTATGCTTATATTATAAACTACATATATATATTACTTGTACTTACAGAACTCTATATACAAGCTAACATAAAGGCTTCAGCACTATAATAGTATATAGATAAATTTAAACCAATCCAAATATATATCATTGTATATACGAATCTTATATAACAACATATAATATTCTATTTTTCGAAATCCCATACACACACACACACACACATATATATATATGCGTATATAGCTACCCAGACTATTATTTACAATATATATTCACAACTTTACAATTACCAATAACATATTTTATCATACAGACCTTATAATATTACATATATAACTCTTTTATGAAATTACCAGATCATTTACTTATGCAACTCATGGATATAGACAAACACTGACATACTTTACAATTCATATAACCAAACACGTAGTGCACTCGGCATAAAATAGAATATATACTATACTTAAAAAACTAATAATATATAACTGAAATAAATATCATAATTAAATCATGTATATATATAGACCACATGCTACACACTACCTATACTTCTATAATATATGTACTAACATATTACCTAATATATATATAAACTTACTTTAAAAGGAAGATTGTTCAGAAGGTCAGAGCATAACAAGCTTCAAGCAACTGTATATATATGAGCTTACATATATATGATTTCATGGAAGGGGCAAGGGGACAAAGAGCTCTCGGCCTCAGACATTTACAGGTGGAGCAGGCTGTGAAGGGGTGAAGAGGACGTGGTGATGAGGTGGAGGTGGTCTTGATGGCGCATGCTTTAGCAGTGGATTCAGCAAGGCACAAAGTAGGCGGGTGGCGGAGACGAGGCTTGTGTGGGAAAACGGTGCAGTGAGGCGGAGGGCTATTGCTGTAAAGGCTGTTGTGGTCGATGGATGTGGGGTTCTTTCATGGTGTCGCTCCATTTGAGGTGGAAAGGAAGGGTTGAACTCGGCTCGAAGGCTGTGGAGTTAAAGGCTAAAGGTGGAGATGAAATAATGGTGAAGGCGAATAAAAATGGAAGGTAAGGATTGGTTTCAGAGAAAAAGAAGATTGGGTGAGAGGAATGTAAGTGAACCGGGAATTGAAACAACACCAATAATAATGAAAATAGGGAATGCTGAAAGTCAAGATTGAAAATATTAAAGGCAACAACTATCCAGGTTTACGTTGGAAAATGGAAAGGCACTTAGAAACAAAAGGCTGGCTACCGATCGTCAGTTTCACTGTGTTCCGGACACCGTTACACACATATGAATATATTATGGAGATTAGCACGACGAGACGATCGAAACGGTATAAAAATATTAGTGGTGTGATTGAATTATAAAAATTTGAATTTTCTACTAGTGGAAAATGCAGCAAAAACGCAGAAAAATAAGATCGACGGAGCTAAAGAATTCTGAATTTGGAAAAACGAAAAATGACGTCTTAGTCAGAAGATGAATTAGAATTTTTCTATGTAAAAATATTCAGGTTTAGAAAACATTTTATTATCATCGATTTTAATTGTAACGACCCTAAACTTTTAGTGATTTTATTTGTTAAATTAATTGAAATTTTGTGAAATTTTAAACAATAAAATTTGAAAATAAAAATTTATTATTTGGAATACGTCTATTTTAATATAGCAACTGGTAAATTTTCATCTGATAATATTAAAGTTTATTTTCCTGTGAAATTTTATTTCAAATCAAACCGGTTAATAACAGTGAATTTAAAAGTTTTCCGAAACCAAAATATGTCAACAGGAGAAAATTTATTCAGATCATTCTGAATCAGACTACGAAAGTCGTTTTTCCAAATTTGGACTTCTACTGCTCCGTTTATCTTAATTCTGGCAGATTAGCAGTATTTCGGTACCGATTATCGACTTTTGATAGGATAATCGTTACACTAATATCTGTATACCGTTTTGATCGTCTCGTCATGCTGATCTCTACGGTATATTCAACTCTATACTTTGAAGTCTGGTACGCGATGAAACCATACCACGGTTCACCGTATCGGTACGTTCTACCCTTTTGAATTGCTCTGCCCATTCCATTGTCCAACGGTCAAATTCCTAACGGCCATTTCTTTCATTATTCCCTGTATTTAAATTGCGGGTTCGTTCATATTCATTTGTCGGTTACTTTATTTTTGTTTCAGCGCATTCATTCCAGATCTAAAAATTTACGTTCTCAGTTTCGTATCACTTAACATTTATATATCTTAGCCTGTTCATTTTTCCAAAAACCTTTCATTCTTCTTCTTTCTTTTCCCATTTTTCCTATCGCTCGAATCTACCTCCCATCTTCACCGCCCTCAGCTTTGTTACGAGCCTCCACCCGCGCCCAAGCCTCCATCGGCGTCTCCTCCGCCCTGCCAGCAAACCATCAGCCCAGCCGAACACCTGACCACCCACCTCCAATCCCTTGCTTCTACTCACGTGTGCGTGGCAAACACCACCACCCGGCTCTTGCCTCGCACCTACTTCGGCCACCATCCCTCTCACCTCCGCCCTCCGCTCTGGCCAGCAACCGCAACACCACACCTAGCCCTCCTCCTCACCAAAAAATTCCAATGGCCGATCCTCTTCGCAAGCTCTCCTGTACGTGTCCTCACTTCAGCTTTTTGGTATGCCATAGTTTATTTTAGTTATAAAGATTGTAAGATTCATGTTAGCTGTTATGTTATATATATTGTTTTAAGAATATGCTGAGTATATAAGTTATATAAATTTATGAAAGTATACATTGATAATATGTCTAAAGTGTCAGCGTTTATGTAGTTATATATATACATAGTTTATATACTATTTTCTTACCTGGGATGCACACCGATAAGTATTACTTTTCTGTTATATTTTTGTTTTCAAAGTTTAATATTTGTAAGCTTTTATAAGCTTTAAAAATTTACGTATATGATAGATTTTACAAAAGTATATATATATATATATATGTATTTGTTAATTTTATATATATTAGTAATATATGTCTTTGTTGCCGTGTACAATAGGTCTGCCTGCATATGTTCTTATATATGTTAGGTGTTAAACTTATTTATATTAGTATGTGTATTTTATAGTTTATAAATGTGTTAATACAAAACAATGATTTTATTTACATATTTATTTTGTTTTGATATTTATCTTAAAATGAAATATTGATTTAATAAGAAATTAATAATGTATATATTTTCGGTTTATATCAAAACTGATTCGATGTGTTTTCATCAGCTTTGTCCGTCGTGCCTGTTTCTTCATCATATCGTATCTATCTAGCGTTGCTTTGGAATTCGTAGCTCACTTCTTTGTCAAATCTCTCTAGCCTCGAAAGGTGAGCAACCACTCACGATTAACGTTCTTGTATTTATTAAATTTGATTTCAATTGAAACGACAATTGAAATATGGTGCTGTAGTTATTTAAATTGTTATATATGCTATTATCTGTATATGTTCACCTGTGACATCTGACACCAGTATCTAGTATTTATATGCCTGTTATTACTATTATCTGTATATGTTCACCTATGATATCTAACACCAGTATCTGTTATTTATATTGCTGATATATGTCTGTTGTTATATTTTATATTATCTGTTATCACCCTGCAAGTTCCCTGTTAGTATAGAATTCACTATGGGTTGAAATGATACATACCCGAACGGACTTTAGAATAGGAGAAAATCGTTATGGGTTGAAATGATAAACCCAAGCGATTTTCATTTGAATTGAAGTTGGGATTACGGGTCAAAATGATATCTACCCATATATATTTAAATTTCGGATTGAAATGATAAATATCCGTATCACTTAACCATATGATAAATATATATACAAACACCGTTGGTCCATATATATATAAATATTTTGAAATTGAATTCTATGGTTTTGGAAAGAAATATTTGGTTTTAACAAATGTTGATTTTTTTTAAAAAAAAAATTATATATAAATGGTAATGATATATATAGATTTGATAATGATATTTAATTTAATTAAGATGGATTTAATACATATAATATGTTAAGTATAAAATTTATATTTTAAAATAAATTTTGGTAATGATTTGAATAAGTTAAGGTTGGGAAGATAATTTTATTTAATTAAACTGATTTGAAACTGATTGAAATTGAGATGTAAGATATAATTTATAACTTGGGGATTTATAAGTAAGTTAATGAATATTTATTGTTTAAAATAATTTTAGGGAAATATTTAGTAAAAATGTAATTTAAGGCTGGTTAAATGATATTGGATTTATTAAGTGAATATTCCTTGATTTAATAATAAATGAAGTTAACCCAAGAGTTATATGAAACTGTTAAATTTAACTGTGAAATTGTTGAATATTAAAGCTTTAAATATATTGGAAATTTAAATGGTTTATTTTGTGATTCAGATTTGTATTTGAAATCGATATAATTTGAATTTGTTAATTAGAACTGAATTGAATTGATGAATAGAGCTTGAATAAAATTTGAATTTGGAATTTGAGTTAATTTGAATCGATTTGTGAGACTTGAGAAAATTAAATGCTTTACCTTATAAATTAATTAATATATATACTATCTTGGAAAATAGTTATATTTGAAATGAAATGATTTTTGGGGTTTGAAGTATAAATTTAATTGAAATGACCACGGTGTTATAATGTATATTTCCACCTTGTAAATAGTTCTGAAGATCCTTAGAGGATGGTTATCCCAAACATCCTTTAAGTTACTTGTATTTCAGTTGATATTTCACTTGAGTTGGATTTATTTATATAAGAATGTTAATCCTGACTCGAGTGTTTTGTGTTTTGCTTTACGCTCGGGTCAGACTGAGTGATACAGCATTCGAGACTCACCTTTGGAGTTTGGAGCTTCGTTTGGAGATCCAACTTTTGATTCAGCTTCCAGCTTTCCAGTTGATTCGTTCCCAGAAGTCATCTGTTTGGATTGGAGACTTCACTGTAATTGAGATATTCTGTTGTATTTTATTTCTAACTCTGATGTTTATATAGTAGCTTCATGAACTACTATTTTATCTATTCCGCTGCGTATTATTGTATTACTCTGTGTCTGTGATTCCGTGATTGATTTATTTACTGCATATGCTGAGTTTTGCCAAATTTAAATTAACAATCTAATATTTTGAATTATTCAAGTCAGACATGTGTGGATTTATTGTCGATTTGAATGGTCCAAAATAGCGGGTCGTTACAGTTGGTATCAGAGCTTTGGCTCTAGGCGAAACTTAGCATATATTGTAAATTTATTTACAGAATCACTTTCGTTCGAGTTTAATCTCTTTCTTTTGACTCGATTTCCTTTGGACTTTGGAACGTTCCCTACGGTTCCAAAATTCATTCTTGTCTCTCTCTATTGGTATTCTTTTGATTCTGGAGTATCTCATAACTCCACTTCGAATGATCTCTATAAGAATAGGCGATCCCGCCAATATTTGAATGATTGTAAAGGGGTGAAACTCCTTTACAATTGGCATTGATTCACCGGAGATTTATATACCACTAGATTTTGATGTTGCCATCTCTTGTTATGCCGAATTCTATCCCTGGCGATCGAATGTCGATTTGCCTTAGATTTCCACATCGATTATATTCTTGAAGTCACGGTTGATCCGGTTAAGGTCGCCCGCGATTTATATAAGTATATTCATCTTCTATTCTGAAATTTAATTATCTCATCTTCGTTTGAGCTTATCTTCGAATCATAATTCTATTTGATTAAGAGTTCCTCCAATTTGAATTTCTATCTTTGTTTTGAAATCCATTCTTGAACCATCCTTTGAAAAATCAGGCTTGTTATATTCTAGAAATTGTTTTATATATCGAAATTATTATATTCTATATATAAAAGTGTAATGTTTTCAATAAAGATTATAAACCCTTTTAGAATAAGAATTTGAGGTTTCGAAAGGATTTGTAATTTTGAAAAAAATATATATAAGAAATTTGATTTATCTAAAAATGATTTATAACTGAAGGATTTTAAAATTTGAAATTCGAGAATTGAACTCCGGTATTTTGGAATTGGTTTTAAGATTTTGAAATATATAATAATAATATGATTTAAAAGTATTTTCCGAATAAGAAATGTTTCAAATGATTTTAATGAGTTTCGAAGAAATTCCAAAAGAAGTTTGAGAAAATAGAAGTCCAGAACTCACTTATGTCGCTGGAAAATAATTTCGGTGATGAGTGCACGCATCATCGACATTGATTTTCGAGTTTCAGAGTGAGGGAGAGGCCACTTTAGTAGCATTGCTACGCGAGTGATTTTGCGAAACCAATTTTGATTTCAAATTCCGAAGTAAGATTTGATATTCAAAGGATATATGTATGTATATTTGAAATGATTTGAAGTAAGCCGGTGTTCAGTCCTCGAGTTCGGATTTGATATAACCCTATCTATTAAAATTGATTTACTGATTTGTTGCTGATTTCCAACTCTTGAATTTGAAAATGATTTCTTCAACTATTTTGAAGGTTCGAGCACTTCCAAATCAAGGTTAACTTTCAAAGCTAGGAAATTTTGAAAAGTATAAAGTATATAAGTTTGGTATGTATGTTAAAGTATGTAGTAATATGATTTAAATAAGTTGAAACTGTTTTGTTAAGTAAATGAGTAAGGCAATTTTAAAATTTTCTAATATAAAATTTAGCTTTGAAATGTTTTGGAAAGAATTTGGTCTTCAAAATATTTTGAATAAAATTTAGTTTAAATGTTTTAACTTAGTAACATCTTTATGAAACTATATATTTAACAAGTTGGAATAAAATATATAAGTTGTACATATGCTGTTTTATTCGCATAATTAATTTGATCCAGGTTTGAGTACACAAGTTCGAGGTGAATTACACCATTTCGTGTTAGGATTTTTCATTCGATTCTTGATGGCGAATATTTGATATGGATTTTGGGCTTGATTCTAGAATTCTCTATCATAGTATATGGCTATGCAAGGAGACTGATGGTTTCTAGTCGAGAAACCACATCGAAATCCGCATTAGGGAAGTCGAATGGACAATACTAGTTCGAAAGCGAACTTGTGTGATCGAGCGAGCGATCAAATGTGATTCTACGAAATGATGACGTATGTATATCTTATATTATAATATCATTGATATATTTTGACGCTGAATTGGAAGCCGTCGAGTTAGAATATCTTTGATTACTAAAAGAAAATTTCCAATTTAAATTACAAAGATATATAACCCATAAAAGCAAAGATATTCAACCCCATATGGCTCTTCATACAGCGAAATTTATTTTGTAAAATTTGAACCTTATAAAAGACGGACCTTATGTAAATATAAGATGATTTTGAAAACCATTGATTTTGGAAATGAATTGTTTGACTTAATTATATTGATTTGGAAATTTGGATTTATTTCCTAATTTTATTATTTTGGAAACTTTGGAACTAAAGATATTTGATTTGAAAAGAAATAATTTGGTGAAATTGTATATGATTTTGAAATGGAACTGATATTGAAACAAATTGAAATTTGAGAACCTTATGTTACTAAAAACTTGATTTGGGAGTTGTCGAACTTATATAAAATTGATTTGTATGAGTATGAAATTGATTCGAAAACTATAGATTTGAAAAGGTACTCAATTTGAAAGTGAAATCTTATATAATTGAAGTCTATATAAGTATGATTTGATATACTATTGATTTTGGAAAGTATTTGATTTGAGAATTTAATCTTATATATAATGGATTTTATATAAGTACGATATTTGAAAGTGATTTGAAAAGGTACTATATGATACATATTTTCGAAGTAAAGATATGGAAAGTGCCTTCTGCTTGATATCCGATTTGTGGCCACATCTTGGATTCATTCTATCGATATTATTCTCTCTGATTTTTGGTTTTCCGGATATGATACTCGAGTGTCCTTCGAATTCCATGGCGTTACCCATGGTCTTATTTTTCTCTCGTGACTGCATAGCGCAACTGCCTAGCTGAGTCTTGCCTAGGGGTACGGATTGTTTCCTGGGGGATCCAGGCGTAACCATTGTGTATCCTGCAATCTGTGTAGGTCGCGAATAGTAGCGCAAATGCTTGGCTGAGTCTTGCCTGGGGGTACGGATTGTTTCCTGGGGATCCAGGCGTAACCATTGTGTATCCTGCATTCTACTAGTCATCATGGCGTAACTCGCAAGGCTGAGAAAGCTTACGGATATGGATTGTTTCCTGGGGGACCCAGGCGTAACCATTGTGTATCTGCGAACCATGGTTGGACAAAGGTTTTGTTTGTGTTTTTGATTGGATTGTACTTTCCATATCAGTTTTTAAAAGTTTTTCCGGTATTTTCACTGGGTGTTGAACCAAGTCTACTAAGTACCTGGAGAATTCTAGTTTTGCGCCTGATCAACGCACTACCAGAGTCTACAGGAACAAGGATAAACTTGTTGAAACATCGAGTTATAAAAGTATTTTCGAAAGAAAATTTGTTTCGTTATAAAGGTATTTTATAATAAAAGTATTTCCAACAAAGAAAATTTTGTATCAATATTTTGAATCAAAACCCTTATGGTTCTAAATTAACTATTCATGCCCGATACTATTCCTTGAATCTACCTTATCCGCTCAGCTTTATTTATTTACCTATATTCTGTTTTTCCAAGTCCTCCTTTTTTTCCCTGTTGACTATATCTTTTTAAGTATTGATACTATATGGTTTAATATATATTAAAAAAAATAGTGTTATAAATAGAAAATTTTAGTGTTAAATATTTTAGAAGTTATTAATTAAATACAACATATTTAAAGAAATGATTATTGATTTATTAATAATGTTGAAAAGTATCTTGAGATAAATTAATAAATTTATGAATTATGGATTTAATAGCTTCTTTGTAAAAATAAGTAATAATGTATAATTGTTTTCAAATAGTTTTCATACCTTTATAAAGGTGTTCTTTAAACATAAATGGTATTTAAAAAGGAAACAAGAAATTTTACAAATGGGTTTTTGGAAGATATTAAAGTATTAAAGATAATTGAATTGTAAATGAAGTTTTCAAATGAATACTTCAAGTAAAATTTATATATAGTTTCAAATTAATTGTTAATCTTGTCTTTTAACCTACCTTTTCTGCCTGGTTGTTCTATTCTCCTACCTCCTCTCTTTTCGGGGACGAAAAGTTTTGAGTGGGGAAGAGTGTAACGACCCTAAACTTTTAGTGATTTTATTTGTTAAATTAATTGAAATTTTGTGAAATTTTAAACAATAAAATTTGAAAATAAAAATTTATTATTTGGAATACGTCTATTTTAATATAGCAACTGGTAAATTTTCATCTGATAATATTAAAGTTTATTTTCCTGTGAAATTTTATTTCAAATCAAACCGGTTAATAACAGTGAATTTAAAAGTTTTCTGAAACCAAAATATGTCAACAGGAGAAAATTTATTCAGATCATTCTGAATCAGACTGCGAAAGTCGTTTTTCCAAATTTAGACTTCTACTGCTCCGTTTATCTTAATTCTGGCAGATTAGCAGTATTTCGGTACCGATTATCGACTTTTGATAGGATAATCGTACCACTAATATATGTATACCGTTTTGATCGTCTCGTCATGCTGATCTCTGCGGTATATTCAATTCTATACTTTGAAGTCTGGTACGCGATGAAACCATACCACGATTCACCGTATCGGTACGTTTTACCCTTTTGAATTGCTCTGCCCATTCCATTGTCCAACGGTCAAATTCCTAACGGCCATTTCTTTCATAATTCCCTGTATTTAAATTGCGGGTTCGTTCATATTCATTTGTCGGTTACTTTATTTTTGTTTCAGCGCATTCATTCCAGATCTAAAAATTTACGTTCTCAGTTTCGTATCACTTAACATTTATATATCTTAGCCTGTTCATTTTTCCGAAAACCTTTCATTCTTCTTCTTTCTTTTCCCATTTTTCCTATCGCTCGAACCTACCTCCCATCTTCACCGCCCTCAGCTTTGTTACGAGCCTCCACCCACGCCCAAGCCTCCATCGGTGCCTCCTCCGCCCTGCCAGCAAACCATCAGCCCAGCCGAACACCTGACCACCCACCTCCAATCCCTTGCTTCTACTCACGTGTGCGTGGCAAACACCACCACCCGGCTCTTGCCTCGCACCTACTTCGGCCAGCATCCCTCTCACCTCCGCCCTCCGCTCTGGCCAGCAACCGCAACACCACACCTAGCCCTCCTCCTCACCAAAAAATTCCAATGGCCGATCCTCTTCGCAAGCTCTCCTGTACGTGTCCTCACTTCAGCTTTTTGGTATGCCATAGTTTATTTTAGTTATAAAGATTGTAAGATTCATGTTAGCTGTTATGTTATATATATTGTTTTAAGAATATGCTGAGTATATAAGTTATATAAATTTATGAAAGTATACATTGATAATATGTCTAAAGTGTCAGCGTTTATGTAGTTATATATATACATAGTTTATATACTATTTTCTTACCTGGGATGCACACCGATAAGTATTACTTTTCTGTTATATTTTTGTTTTCAAAGTTTAATATTTGTAAGCTTTTATAAGCTTTAAAAATTTACGTATATGATAGATTTTACAAAAGTATATATATATATATATGTATTTGTTAATTTTATATATATTAGTAATATATGTCTTTGTTGCCGTGTACAATAGGTCTGCCTGCATATGTTCTTATATATGTTAGGTGTTAAACTTATTTATATTAGTATGTATATTTTATAGTTTATATATGTGTTAATACAAAACAATGATTTTATTTACATATGTATTTTGTATTGATATTTATCTTAAAATGAAATATTGATTTAATAAGAAATTAATAATGTATATATTTTCGGTTTATATCAAAACTGATTCGATGTGTTTTCATCAGCTTTGTCCATCGTGCCTGTTTCTTCATCATATCGTATCTATCTAGCGTTGCTTTGGAATTCGTAGCTCACTTCTTTGTCAAATCTCTCTAGCCTCGAAAGGTGAGCAACCACTCACGATTAACGTTCTTGTATTTATTAAATTTGATTTCAATTGAAACGACAATTGAAATATGGTGCTGTAGTTATTTAAATTGTTATATATGCTATTATCTGTATATGTTCACCTGTGACATCTGACACCAGTATCTAGTATTTATATGCCTGTTATTACTATTATCTGTATATGTTCACCTATGATATCTGTAACGACCCGACTTTCCAGACCCGGAAAATCGAACCATTTTAGTTAAGAAGAAGAGGTAGAAGAAGAAAAATAGAAAACAACATCAGAATCTAACCATCGCAGCGGAATAAAATATAATATATATTAACAGATCTTTACACAAATCAAAACTATATCAGTTTTATATAATATAGCATCAGAGTATACACCAGAGAACACATAACATACAGGTGGACAATAACCATATCATGTCCTCAATACAACAGAGTACAACAATCAACACAGCGGAATATATATATATATAAACAAGTACGGGAGGTACGTCTCGCCATCCAGCTCATCTCCTGAGCTCCACAGCATCATATCCTGTAACCTATAACACTCGGTCTGACCCGAGCATCATATAAAAAAATACCCGAGTCAGCCTGGAATACCAGCGTGAGAAAATCACACTCAATTGATTATTAAAGTTTCAAAATCCTTTGAAAACAAAAGCATCTCGTAAGACCACGCCACAAATAAACATGTCGGGTTTTTACCTTACGATAGCTAAAACACTTTTTATAAAAATCCTCTGATATTATAATAATGTCTATTCACAAATACTTATTAAAATAGCTGAAATTGTTACATGATTAAATTCCAGCATACTAGGTATACAAACAAATACCGTACAAGGCACGTAGGGAGAATGGATTTCCAACGAATGACTAGGCACTGGGGTACCACCTGTCACAGTACGTGGCCTAGATCACAGTACCGAGGAGTACGCCCGCTCCCCTGCAACACAAAGCCGGAATCATCCCTTACTGGATAATTCCAAATAAAATCACCCCACGGTTGGGATCAGCAACCGCACCACTAAGCCGAAATAAAGGGACATCTAGACAGGGATGACCTTACTCTCAAGTGGGGGCTACCCACGAAGCCTTGCTGCATAACCCCAGATTTTCAGTCATTCCCGGTTGATGAGGTTCGAGGCTAAACGATACCTTTTCAGAACATATCCCTTAGAATGCCCATCGTCCACCTGACGATGTCACGAAAGCATTCGTCCATACAAGTCCGTCCCGGGTCCGAACGGAACCGAAGGCACTATTCCTACTACATCCATTTTGGAAATATCCTCAGGATTAGTAGCGACTAGCCCTTGCACTTCACTGCTCCATCTTCGACTCCGAACACGTTACACGAAACGTACAAACCGGATCGAAGTGGTATTCGAGTCTCCAGACCTAGAATCCCGGTATACGGAAACTCGATCCCGGTCTCTTCGAAACGATCAGCGCATTTGGCCAATATTGATAGTCGGTTATTTAACTATCAATTAACATCCACAAGCAACCATCACACAATAAATAATTTCCCACATTATTTATTTGCCCAAATATCTTTCCAAGATATATTTCCAAATTTTCAAAGCTCATTTGAAAACAATTTTCAAAACAGTTTCCGCTTACGGAAAACATTTCCCAAATAATTATTTCCACTGAATCACCAAGTACAAAATACTTTTAAATTTAAAATAATTTAAAAACACTTTATTTTTAAATATATTTTTATAACATTGAAATCAAACTACTTTAATACTTTATTAAAAATATATACTTTAAAATAAACCACTTTATAAATATAAACTAAATTTCTCCTTTTAAAACATAATAGCAAATCACTTTTATATAATTACTACAAATAAAGATTTTTGAAAATACTTACTTTGGAAATTAACCTTTAGAAATAATCAATTTCCTAAAACATGCATTTTTAAACAAATTAGAACTTTTAACTTATATTAAAAATTGCTTTGAAAATGTACTTGGCTATCCAGAGAAATACACTTCTCTTCACATCCTTTAAAAATAAATCAACACTTATTTTTTGTAACGACCCGGATTTTTCGAACCCGAAATTTCCAGATAGTTAGAAGAAAAAGAAAAGAGATAGAAGAAAGAACAGAACAAGACATAGATTCTCACATTCGCAACGGATCAAAATACAATATCAAATAATAATATCAGTTATACAAAGAAAACTGTATTTGTTAATTACATTTTAATATATCAGAGTTACAACATTCACAAATATACTAGACAGTTAGAATTAACATGTCTCTAACAACTATAATATCTCACAGCGGAATATCCTCCATACGTTCCTGCCATCCAGCTCGCCTCCTAAACTCCAGAACGTCCTTACCTGAAATCTGTAATACTCGGTCTGACTCGAGCATTACATCAAAGTAACACCCGGGTCAGGCTGGAAACCAGCGTGAGTTAACCCATCTAACATGGAATACAAAAGCATATAACTTATATAAACCCGGGGTAACTTATATCAGTTTACAACTTCGCAAGTTGTTATAGACATCACTTATTTTACACATCAAATTCTAAGTACCAAAACTTAGATTAAATGGTTCAATTTACTTAAATCATTTCATTCAGCATATTGATTTCACATAGCAATTTATAAAGAATCGAAGTGGTTTCGGGTATTTGCTAATACCCGACTCCGGTCTCTTCGAAACCGATATCATCTTAACTTAAATTATTTAAGTGAAATATAACTCAATTTTTAATACAGGGTGTCACATAATTCATCAACAATAGATAACCACATCATCACAGTTTAAGTCAACATATCTTATCACATAGCATCACAAACCACATATTAGGAATAACAATTAATCAAAGACTTCCAATATCGTTCTATTTATCCTTTAATTTCATTTAAGTAATTAACCCTTAATTAATTCACAAACTAATTATCCTTAGCCCAATACGGTAATTAACCTTTAATTATTTCATTAATTAATTGCTACCATAATTATTAATCACCCTTGATTAATAACATTAGTAATTAACTACCCTTAATTACTTCATCAAATAAATTGATTATTCCTTAATTATCTCTAATTAATCCCTTGATTAATTATACAAAATAATTTAATCCAAATTACTTTCACAATTCCATCTTCCTCTAATTACATCCAGTAATTATCATTAATTACTTTACTAAGTAATTATACTTCATCAATTACATTAGGTGATCAAATCATCAAGTGATTAAAATTAATTAAACTTAATTTATTAATTTAATCCAATCACATTAAACTCCATTAATTACATTAAGTAATTAATTTCTAAATTACTTCCATTAAGTAATTATATTTAAACAATTCTCAAATGATTATCATCAATTAATTAATCTTATTAATTATTAAAAATTAATCACATTAATTAATTGTTAAATAATCCTTAGTTAATGACCTTCGTTAACTATTAACAATTCTTTAATTAATTTTCTTAAGTAATTAACTTATATTAATCAATATTAATTATAAATTAATTAATCTTGAATATCTAATTAATCAACCTCTAATTATTAATTAATTTTCTAATTAATAGTTCTAAATTACAAATTAATTATCCTTAATTAATTAATCTTAATTAATTAATTAATTTTAAACCTTAATTACTTATTTAATTAATCCAAATGATTAATTAATCAAAGAAATTAATTATCTATTAAACTTCCTTAAAAATTTAATGAATTACAAATCTTTAAAATCTTAATTTATTTTAAAATCGAGATTTAAACTCAAATTTGAATTCTAAATTTCAATCTTGGATTTAAAACTAGGTTTAAACCTTTCTTTCCATTTACAAGCTTCAGTTTTACAAATTTCTAAAACTAACAGTACAGGTTTGTTTAAAACATGTAACCTTTCTTTGAACCCGAGACACCCAACATCCTACTTCGAGTCCTCCAACCATAAACTTCGAGCAACTACCAAAATCTCGAGTTAAAACTCGAGTCAAAAATACTGCTGCCACCCAGAGTTCATCAAAAACCCAAAAAAATGCACGGTGCACGTGCACCGTGCCTCCGGCCATCTCCATCCACCTCCGGTGGCTTCCTAACAACGACGATCAAACCCTCAAGCCATTACGAACATCACAATGCTCATATACAACTCGAATTTGAATTCGAGTTCAAATTCCAAAACCTGGAAACAGAAGACCAAAACCCCATCGGAACCTGTCATCTCTTCATCTATGACGCTCCGACCACCAGAGATCCAACCACTGCGGCTATGCCTTCACTCACGACCAAGCTTCCCTCTGCCAAATTCTCGTTCAACTCGAACATACCTATAGGTTGTACTGACTAAAACAATTTACCTAGTTTAAACTAGGGCTACAGACAAAGAACCCTCGCCACTACTTCCATGATGATCTACTTCACCATCACATATTTTTACCAGCTTCAATGGTAACTCCTCTACCCACAAGATGAACCCCGATCGCTCAAAATCGATAGATCATCAGAAAACCCCTAATTTCCCTTTTTCTGTTCATTACAGAATTACACCATTATCCCATCATTTTAAATTATGAATTAAGCTTCAAAAATCATGATTTAGAGTAATAATAAGGTTTACATTCTTAAATTTATAAATTAAGATGTTTGCATTTTACTCATATCAAGTTTGTTCAGTCTTCCCCCTTGATTCCCAGTGATGTTATCATCCTATTTAACTTAAATGTATTTTAACTAAATTTTTACTGGAACACAAGAGTTCCTTTTGAAACTTAAGTTCTTAACATGACTAAACTAAAAGATTTGAATTTAAATTAGAAACCAGAAATTTAGAACTGGGAACAGAGATGTTCCAGATATTCAAATGCACTCTTCATACAGCAGAATTCATCAATAATAACTGCACAAACATGCTTGTAAACATACCCAATTGCAATATTTTCTACAATAATAACATGCAACCTTAATTTACTTTAAGTTTAAAGTTACTCACATGTTCTTGTAAAAGCATAGAACAGAGCCTGGAAATTTATAATTATCTGCTCTTTTGCTCTGAAGCTGAATCCTTGCTTTGAATTTGATGCTTGAACTACGTCAAAGTTTGCTGTTGATGCTTTGCTGATGAAACTTGATCCTTATGCATGTTTTTTTTGAATACTCCTTAGAAATGCAGGTGAACTTCCAGATTGAAGTTGGTGTTGCAGTTTTTAATTTCAGATTTTGATTTTGTTTTGCAGATTTGCAATTTGAATGTATATTTGGTTTTCATTATCAGTTTTGAGAATATTTTCTGGTTTGGGTTTTAGAAAAGAAGACAAGGAATAATGAAAGTGTTTGAAAAAAAAACTGATTTTCTTCTTAAAATATTTATTACAAATTAAAATGAGAATAGTGCCACTTGTTTCCAATTTAAACAAATGTCATTCAATTTGCTTGATTGTTTTACAAGTGTTATTAAAATGTCTAATATGGTTACATTTGTACTTAAGTGTTTTTAATTGAATTTTTACTTAATTTAAATGTAAATATAACTTACTTAATTTAATTCTCTTAATAAATAAAATTTATATATGTATAAATAATTTTACTTTTAGAAGAAATTATTCTAAAACTAATACAAATATATCTTCTTGCACATGTTATTTAAAATCTAAAACATTTATTTTTAGTGTTTAAGAAATAATTTAAAAGAAAGTTTTATTAAAAACATTATACATACGTTTATATAACCATTTAAATTTAAATTAAACCCAACCTTCCTATTCACAATGTATACACTCATATATACATTATAAATAGAATAAATGTCTAACTAGCTTAGAGAGATAAATTTTATTAATTAAATATGTTATTAATTTTGAAATAATTATTAGTGGAAATTATTAAATAAATATTACCTAAATTTCCGGGACATCACATTTTTAAACCAATTCATATCCCTTTATAAATTCCTACCTTGAATTTATATTCTCAAATATTCCCTGATATTCCATTTTACTTTATAAACCCAGTTTATAAATTTCAAAATCTCACTTCTCTTTTAAATTCCAAATCCCAAAGTATTTAAATCAATTTATAATTGATTTCCCAATTTATTTTACTTTGAAATAAATTTCCCTACTTAATCCATTTATTTCCAAATTCATTAACTTCCAGATTTTATTTCTCATTATGATTTAAAATCTTTAAACTGAACACAAGTTTCAGATTTCCCAAATTCCTTCTTCCTTTTTAATTACATTTAAACATTGAATTAAAATAAATTATTTATTCCTTTAAATAATATCACATAAGATTTCTTTAAATTCAACATTTCTCTGTTTATTCAAAATTCCTCTTTTCCATATTTATTAGAATTTTGGAAATCACTTTTATTCTTAATCAGATTTATTCTCAAATTTATTCCAAATTCATTATAATTATTTTACTTAAGAATTTACTCTTTTATTTCTTTTCAAAAATTCCATTCTAGAGATTTTGATAATTCAGCACATCCAAATCGATCCAACCAAACCATAACATCCAATTATCCATATAATTCATCACAGGATATCAAAATTCATATCACAGAATATTTAACAAAATTAAATATTTTGAGGAATCCAGTTGGATCCCTCCAACCTGTTTCCCTGCATCCACAGATGTTAGCACAATACCAATTTCACTTCAAAGTGGAATATCGCGGTATATGGATTTTATATATAATCATTCGCTATTATGCGGCGCATAGGGTCTCATCTGCTATATAATGCGGGAATATCAACTCCAATATATACATATGCCAATATATATATATATTGGTATATACTACTATATACCATATCAATCAAATCAATCAATTCAATCATTCATCCATATTTAAATTTAACCAATTAAATTTAAATAAAATTAAACTGAGTGAGATTAACTCACCTTTAATTTTAGTTCGCAAATCCAATCCATCCTGATTCGCTTCTCCATGATTTAGACCTTGAATAAACAATTTATATAATTTATTAATATTCGAATAAACCGAACAATTAGAATTCCCATTTACAAATTTAATTAACCAAAAATTTATTTTAAACTTAATAAATTTAATTTTCTCAGAGAGTCCTTTTTATATAAAAATATTCTTAGTAATTTAAAAATAATTGAATAAGGTGATTAAACAAATCTATCTCCTAATTTATTTAATTTTCTTTGAAGCTTCTCTAAAACAAAATTCTTATTATGACTTACTGTTAAATAAAATTTTTGATTTACACTTGTATATTTTTCCTATTCCTATTCATATATATATTAACTCTTAAACTGATCATATAATTTACTATTATTGAATTCCTAACATCTCTGAAGCTACACAAGATGTACAGAATAAACAAAAAGGGTTTATACCTTACTCTCGACCCTGATGCCTTGAACGAATCGCGAAACCACGAACCCCACTGTCTCCATCACGCGACAAATCTCGACATTGAACCCTTGCTCGCCAACATCCATCGGCCGCCCTACCCTTTCCAGACTCCATGTCAACTCCCAGTCGCGACCATCCTGAGCATGACGCCTCTCCACTTGTCGCCGCCACCCCACTCAAGTGCTCCAACAGCCTCGCGTGCCGCTCGTCGAACCCTTACATCAACGCGACCGAAGACTCCGCCCCATCCCAATTCGCGAAAAAGCAGGTGGCAATGTAAAGAGACTGTAGCAGGACTTCAAATCGGTAGTAGAAATATCGCGTAGGAGGTAAGTATGAGTCGACAATGGCTGATGGAACTGCCGAGTGTGTAGCGATGATTATTATGAAGGCGTTGATTTTCGAAACCCTAGTTTCTCTCGGGTTCAAGCATCGCGATATGGAGATTGATATTGAACTGAAATTTTGAAGTGAACAGATTTTTTTTTCTTTTGGGATTAAGCATCGAAACATGGACATTGCCTTTGAGCTATAGCTTTTGAGTAAACAGATTTTTTTCTTGTCTGTGATTTGAAAGAAGGAAAAGGAAAAGGATATGATGTTACGTTGGCGTATGGGAGAAGCTAACCCTTTTATTTTTTTTTATTTTTTTTCAGATCGGTTAATGCTAGTCTAAACGTTTATATCTCGTACGCTCACATAACAACTCTGAACGCTACGAAAACTGAAATCCGGTAATAATTCAATATTACGGATCCAATGAAACTGGTTTCGTTGAATTCCGAGACTGTGCCTCGGAAGGCTATTTTTAAATTCAATTCAAAACAGTATATCTTTAAAACTGAACAAAACACTTTTAAATTCAATTTTAAAAGTTCTATTACCTTCAGCATTATAAATATGAATTTTCCGAGCTTCCAAAATATTTTTAATTAGCTTAGAATACCAGATTTAACATTTTACCCAACTCCACATCATTTAATTAAATAATTAAATTACTCACAAAACAGCGATATTTGAAATTTAAGTTTATAATTAATCTCTGAATATTTAAAATTAATTAAATATCCAATTTCAAATGCTCAAAAATTCCGGGTCGTCACATTCCTCCCCCCTTAAAAGAATTTCGTCCTCGAAATTACCAGTTAGGAAGAATGATTCAATCCCCGTTTACTATTTTCTCAAATCCAAATAGTTTCAACAACCCCAAGACAATCTTTTATTAATGATACACTAATCATCTTTAAACTTTCCAAACTTATTCATAAGTTCAACCCAAATCACTTACTTATCAATTCAATTCTAAATTTGAATTCAAATTATAAATTATCAAAATTTTCTCAAAATTTTTCTAACTTCCTAAATTTCCGAAAATTTTTGCCAGCGTCTCCTTTGCGCGGCTAGCTCGGTACAACTACAAAATGGCTCTACGGCCTCCCAATCTCAAAAAGAAAACAAAAAGGCCAAGTGGCTGCATCAAAAACCCAATCAAATTTCATATAGAAATTCAAATACATACCTTTTGTCGGGCCATTAAATTTTATCTTCTAAAATCAAAATCCCAATCTATCCATTGCTTTTATACACCTGTATATCCTACTAAGAAATAATATTCAATCACAATTCCAAAGTCATTTTATACTTTCCTTTACAAATTTCCAATATTCATTCCATTTAAGTCCGTACGATGTACCTATATCATTCGTACGCAATATCAAATTCGATCGCTCAATCGATCACACAATTTCACTTCCGAACTAGTATCGTCCACCCGACTTCCTAGTGCAGACTCAGATCTGGTTTCTTGATCAGAAACCGTCATTCTCCTTGCATAGTCACCACTATGATAGAGAATTTCCAGAATCAATCAACAATCCATATCCAGGTTCGCCGTCGAAAATCGAGTGAAAAATCCTGACTCGGATCGATAAAACTATCTCCAAATTCTGTGTTCGAATCCGGATCAAATAGCTATGCGAATAAATAATATACGTACACCTTACGTATTAATTTCAATTGATTACCAATTACATCAATTCTCTTTTATTCACATTCCTTTTGATTGTTATCCCCTTATTCACAACTATCCCATTTCACAACTTCAGTTTTAGTTTTCATTCAACTATTCACTTAGTATATATATATTTCCATTCCAAAATTACTAAGTATATTTCCAATACCAATTTTCTTAAGAATTTCATCCTTCAATTCTTAAGTCCAATATAAATTTTTTCTTATATTTATTTACTACTTCACCACCGAAGTGTATATATTCAAATTGAACTCCAATTCCATATGAATTTCAATTTACTTCAATTTACTACTTCATTTCAAATATAAATACTTATTCCACATTTCATTCAGATTTTCATTTCTAATAATTTTCTTAAATTCAATTCATCTCCAACTTCTGAATATTGAATATTATTTAGCTCGAAAACAATCCAAGTTAATTCATTCAATAACTATTTCTCAACTTATTTAAACCACTCCTCTGTTTGAGTTCAGTTTCCATTCAACATTTACTTAAGTCAATAACTTAAGTTTATTTTCCATTTAACCAACCCTTTAAAGTTTTATTTCCATCTTTCATTTGATTCTTATTTAATCAAATTCCATCCAATTATTTATTTAATATAATTGGTTCATTCACTCAATCATTATGAATTTTATTTTCCATACTCAATTCATCTGGAATTATTTTATTAATAACCAGGCCATTTCCAATTTATTCACTTATTTGGATTCCATTCGCAATCCAAACCATCACTATGTTAATCCAATTCCATTAACTCACAATTCAATTTCATTAACTAATTTATTATCTAATTAGTTCCTCCGCTGGTTAAAATTAAATACTTGCTTTTTAATTCCAAATATCACTTCACTTAATTTTCTTAAGTTCAATTTATTTTATAATTCAAGTTTGGATTTATTTAAAAATTAAGATTGCTCATCTTAGTCGTTTCCATTTGATCATTACAATTTCAAATTATAACTCTTAATGGTTCAAAGTAATGGATTCCCATTTATGACTTACAATTTCATTTCTATTCATAAGTTTTAACTTACTTGCTGAAGACTTGGGACTATTCATTTAAGTCCATTTTCATTTTTATAATCAAATTTCAAATTATTACACTTAAGAACTTAAGAATATGAATTTCTTTACACTATTATAAGCATTTTACATTACCTTTATATCCAATTCAATTTAACTTCAACTTACTTACATTTAATTAAATTCCAAATCTCAATTTTATTTAACTTATCTTAAGTTAAATTCAAATATATTTTATTCACCTTCAAGTTCTCTAACTCTTTTACCTACCAACTTATATTACTCATTGAGTTATTTTCATCTCATAATTATAATCCCAGAATTAAACTTTCATTCCCTTCTTATTTCAATCAACTTCATTCTATAATTTATATTGTTGATTCGTTTAAATTCCCACATTGAATTTTAAATAGAATTCCCAGAATTCAATTGCCCGGTTTTATTTCAAAACCATTTTGAATCCATAAATAACTCATACACATCTGGTATATCACCTCAAATCCCAATTTCCAAAATAATCTGCTTTTACCAAACAATTTTCCCTTTGAATTTCAAAACCAACCCAGTTCACAATCACTTCCAATTTAAAACAGTTTGGTAGCAATTTCTCTTTGGAAACTCGAAAATAGACATCGATGATGCTGCAGTCATCATCGAAATTATTTTCCAGCGACCGAAAGATAATTTAATGCTTTTATCACTTTAAAACTTTTCAAACATTTTTAAATCCCAAATCCCACCAGATTTCAATTCAATTTCAAAAATATTCATGAAATAATATCACCATTATTTCCCCAAAACCTTTAAAAACTATTTTTAAATCCAAAGGAATTTAAACCTTTCCCAACACTTCAAATTCAAAATCCATTCAATTTTATATCCAAACATTTCTCTTGAATTCTATCACATTTTATTTCAAGTTATAAATCACATTTACAATTTACATTTACAAATTTCATTTGTTTATGAATTTATCTCATTTGATTATAAATCACCTTTGTAATTCACATTTGTATATAAAGTTTATCTCAATTTATAAATTGCATTTATAATCTACATTCTCAAATTCCATTTGTTATATAAATTTATTCTTTCATCTTTGGTTATACTTCTTTCCCAATTTCTGATTCAATTTTTACACAATGATGATAATATTCTAATATCATCGCTTTCTAACAACCAAGCAACCAAATATAAAATTTACAAAAGTTATCCTTTTATATATAAAAATAATTTGGGCAAAATTATTTCATTCACCCATTTAAAACAATATTGTGTCGAATTGTTCTATTCAAGTGTTTAGAAACCCCTTCGATACAGTTGTACAGACTGTGCCGACGAAGGTTCATATGCCACTCAATAAATCAACCAACACAATATAAAACCATTTTATATTCACTAACAAATACGCGCTCATATCTATTAATACTCTCAAAATTCCCACTAGAGCCAAGGTTATCGCTAGCCTAAGCTCTGATACCACTGTAACGACCCGACTTTCCAGACCCGGAAAATCGAACCATTTTAGTTAAGAAGAAGAGGTAGAAGAAGAAAAATAGAAAACAACATCAGAATCTAACCATCGCAGCGGAATAAAATATAATATATATTAACAGATCTTTACACAAATCAAAACTATATCAGTTTTATATAATATAGCATCAGAGTATACACCAGAGAACACATAACATACAGCTGGACAATAACCATATCATGTCCTCAATACAACAGAGTACAACAATCAACACAGCGGAATATATATATATATAAACAAGTACGGGAGGTACGTCTCGCCATCCAGCTCATCTCCTGAGCTCCACAGCATCATATCCTGTAACCTATAACACTCGGTCTGACCCGAGCATCATATAAAACAATACCCGAGTCAGTCTGGAATACCAGCGTGAGAAAATCACACTCAAATGATTATTAAAGTTTCAAAATCCTTTGAAAACAAAAGCATCTCGTAAGACCACGCCACAAATAAACATGTCGGGTTTTTACCTTACGATAGCTAAAACACTTTTTATAAAAATCCTCTGATATTATAATAGTGTCTATTCACAAATACTTATTAAAATAGCTGAAATTGTTACATGATTAAATTCCAGCATACTAGGTATACAAACAAATACCGTACAAGGCACGTAGGGAGAATGGATTTCCAATGAATGACTAGGCACTGGGGTACCACCTGTCACAGTACGTGGCCTAGATCACAGTACCGAGGAGTACGCCCGCTCCCCTTTAACACAAAGCCGGAATCATCCCTTACTGGATAATTCCAAATAAAATCACCCCACGGTTGGGATCAGCAACCGCACCACTAAGCCGAAATAAAGGGACATCTAGACAGGGATGACCTTACTCTCAAGTGGGGGCTACCCACGAAGCCTTGCTGCATAACCCCTGATTTTCAGTCATTCCCGGTTGATGAGGTTCGAGGCTAAACGATACCTTTTCAGAACATATCCCTTAGAATGCCCATCGTCCACCTGACGATGTCACGAAAGCATTCGTCCATACAAGTCCGTCCCGGGTCCGAACGGAACCGAAGGCACTATTCCTACTACATCCATTTTGGAAATATCCTCAGGATTAGTAGCGACTAGCCCTTGCACTTCACTGCTCCATCTTCGACTCCGAACACGTTACACGAAACGTACAAACCGGATCGAAGTGGTATTCGAGTCTCCAGACCTAGAATCCCGGTATACGGAAACTCAATCCCGGTCTCTTCGAAACGATCAGCGCATTTGGCCAATATTGATAGTCGGTTATTTAACTATCAATTAACATCCACAAGCAACCATCACACAATAAATAATTTCCCACATTATTTATTTGCCCAAATATCTTTCCAAGATATATTTCCAAATTTTCAAAGCTCATTTGAAAACAATTTTCAAAACAGTTTCCGCTTACGGAAAACATTTCCCCAATAATTATTTCCACTGAATCACCAAGTACAAAATACTTTTAAATTTAAAATAATTTAAAAACACTTTATTTTTAAATATATTTTTATAACATTGAAATCAAACTACTTTAATACTTTATTAAAAATATATACTTTAAAATAAACCACTTTATAAATATAAACTAAATTTCTCCTTTTAAAACATAATAGCAAATCACTTTTATATAATTACTACAAATAAAGATTTTTGAAAATACTTACTTTGGAAATTAACCTTTAGAAATAATCAATTTCCTAAAACATGCATTTTTAAACAAATTAGAACTTTTAACTTATATTAAAAATTGCTTTGAAAACGTACTTGGCTATCCAGAGAAATACACTTCTCTTCGCATCCTTTAAAAATAAATCAACACTTATTTTTAAACCAATTCATATCCCTTTATAAATTCCCACCTTGAATTTATATTCTCAAATATTCCCTGATATTCCATTTTACTTTATAAACCCAGTTTATAAATTTCAAAATCTCACTTCTCTTTTAAATTCCAAATCCCAAAGTATTTAAATCAATTTATAATTGATTTCCCAATTTATTTTACTTTGAAATAAATTTCCTTACTTAATCCATTTATTTCCAAATTCATTAACTTCCAAATTTTATTTCTCATTATGATTTAAAATCTTTAAACTGAACACAAGTTTCAGATTTCCCAAATTCCTTCTTCCTTTTTAATTACATTTAAACATTGAATTAAAATAAATTATTTATTCCTTTAAATAATATCACATAAGTTTTCTTTAAATTCAATATTTCTCTGTTTATTCAAAATTCCTCTTTTCCATATTTATTAGAATTTTGGAAATCACTTTTATTCTTAATCAGATTTATTCTCAAATTTATTCCAAATTCATTATAATTATTTTACTTAAGAATTTACTCTTTTATTTCTTTTCAAAAATTCCATTCTAGAGATTTTGATAATTCAGCACATCCAAATCGATCCAACCAAACCATAACATCCAATTATCCATATAATTCATCACAGGATATCAAAAATCATATCACAGAATATTTAACAAAATTAAATATTTTGAGGAATCCAGTTGGATCCCTCCAACCTGTTTCGCTGCATCCACAGATGTTA
This sequence comes from Allium fistulosum, assembly GCA_030737815.1. NCBI lineage: Eukaryota > Viridiplantae > Streptophyta > Magnoliopsida > Asparagales > Amaryllidaceae > Allium > Allium fistulosum. The sequence continues at coordinate 816,843,974 of CM060904.1, forward strand.
GCACAATACCAATTTCACTTCAAAGTGGAATATCGCGGTATATGGATTTTATATATAATCATTCGCTATTATGCGGCGCATAGGGTCTCATCCGCTATATAATGCGGGAATATCAACTCCAATATATACTGTAACAACCCGGAAATTCGTAAATTTTAATTTTTCGATAAAATGACGATTTAATCTAGTTGACAATTGATATTGAGTTTTAAATCGTATTTAAAACTCTTTAATAAAATGGTTAATCATTGTTTGGGATTTTAAATCAAATTTGAAAGCCTTTTTAGTATTGGCAAAATTCTCTATTAATAAATTGATTTAAGAAAAATGGGTGAAATGTTATTGGGCTTTTGTAGGTGAATTTTGTTGATATTTTATTTTGCTTCTAAGGCGTATAACCGGATCCCTTTATCATTTTCTCATCTTTCTAACCCTAATAACAAAATCAAACAAGAAAACGAAATAATGGCAGCCGCGAAACTAGGGCTTCTGCCGACATTGAAGCTCGATCGAAGGTTCGCTGCTCTGTGGTTCGTCTGTGCCTTCGTCGTGCTCGTCTTCGCTTCGACAAAGGTCGAGCCCGTCGCCGCTTCGAAGCAAGGTGAGTTGCTCACATCTAATTCACTCGAACTTTGTGATTTTCGTTCGTTTCTGTTAGTGGTTAGCTTGGCTTCGCCTTCACTGTTTGATTTTTTTGTGACTTGCTCACCCCAGTTCGATTTTCTGGTTTGACTTTGGCCACCTGTGTCGATTTCGTGAGGTCTGGTTGGTCGACATTTTGCTGTTGAATTCATTTGTTATTCTTCCTTTTTAACGCCAGTCATTTGAGAATTTTATTGAGCTTTCGACTTGATCTTGTATTTGATTACCACAGAATTGACTTGGTTTTTAAAACTCGGCTTTGATCATTTATTATCACCTGACTTCGGTTTTAAAATACTCAGTGTTGACAACGATATTGAACTCCCCTGTGACTTTATTTGATTCCGAACATCACCTGATTTTGCTCAACCATTTTGAACTGTACATTGTTATTTACTTGACCAGTTTTGCTTTTGAACTTGTTTGAGGCCTGATTGCTTTGAACTTGATCAGGTTGGCATTGTTGAGTTTTTGTATTGATGTGAATTGAGCATTGTCCTTGTATCACTTGAGTCGTTCGAGTCAGTTGGCTTCACCTGTGTACTTTGTTGACATTGTAACTTGTACCGGACTTTGACATACTTGATGCCCTGTTTGATTCATGTTGCTGTTTGGTCGCCTGCACCTCTGTAAGCCTGAGTTTGCATATTATTGTGGTTCATGCAGTTGACCTTTGACCTATGTCTATAGCATGAGCCATTAGTTTGCATTTTTGAACTGGTTAGTATTTTGGGTGGTCTGCACTTGTATACTGCCGATTATTGTTGCATTAGGGTCCACATCTTTGATCAGGTCATTGTATATGAAGTTGGGTTGACCTTGTTCTGCCCTTATTCATTGGGTTGCATTGTTCCTCATGTCACTGTTTACATGTGCACTAGTTCATGTATAGGTGTAGTCTTTTGGTAGGGATGCTGTCATGTGTGCATTCCGTACGGTTGTGTCTTTGTATCGAGTGCATTTGTTAATTAAATCTGGCTATTGGTTCAGGGTCGAATCATTAAACTAGTTTGCAATACCTATATGTTGCCACTCTGTTGTGTTGAGCCCTGTCTTTGTTTCTTATTCATTTGATGGAAATTGGTCCAGATTTGTATTCCTGTGTACATGTTCACATGGGTTTGCTTTGTGTTGCATTGCATCCTGTCACTGCCCATTTATGTTGATATTCTTTGTAAGTCTGGTCTTGTTGATTCTTGATGACACTGTCCACTGTTTCGTTGTAGTGTACACTGTCCTGTTGCACTTGTAGTATCACTTTGACCAGCCTGTTTGTTTATCACATTTGCTTCATTACTGAGCCTGTTTCACTTACTTCACCATTACTTGGTGTTGTCTGCATTTCACTTGACCATTTGTATACATCCATTCATGTATGTATACAGACGTATGTTCACTTTTGCACATTCATGTGTTTGCTGTCTTATATGATGGCACTTGACTTATAGCCTATCTTGTTTTGGTGATGTTTTCATTTGTGCATCACTTGTTGCCTCTTTTATTAGTTGCACTCCTCTGGTCTCTTCATTTTGACACTGTTTTGTCACTGATGTTGCCCTTGTACATGCTTCACTGCATCATCTCCTACCTGGTGCACTTGCAATGATGTTCATATGTACTGCCCTTGTACATGCTTCACTGCATCATCTCTACCTGTTGCACTTGCAATGATGTTCTCCATTTCATGTTTGAATTCATACTTGTCCGCACTGCATGTGTGCAGTTTTACTATTTTTGGTTCAGGCTGGCATTTGATGTTTGCATTACTGCACACTCTGGTCTTTATGCTGTTGAATCCTTTGTGTAGTTTGTTTGATCACTTCACTCTTGTGTATTTGAAGTCTGCATTCTTTGTTGGCTCCATTGTAGTTGTAAATGCACCATAGCTTGCTGTAGCTTTACTGAGAGGCATGTACGATCCTATAGGCTGTTTGCTTATATTCCTTTTGACCTGATGCTAAACTTTGACATTGTTTGGTTTTGTTCGAACTTGTTTGGTTGCCGTTGCTTGAGACAGCCAACCACTTCTAATTCATTTGAGTTGAACCCGAATTCGGGGTTTGACCTTGCGATCATTGTGACTTGGTTCACTTTGACACTGCATATCTATATATGCTTGACCTGTTTCTATTTTAGTTGTACTTGGGTATACACTGCATATCCATGTGTCATTTTCACTTGCATCTGTTCATCCTTGAGCACTTGCTGACCTACTGCATTTTCGTAGCAGTTTTACCCTTGTCCCGTGTGGTGACTTTATATTCCATTGTGGCGAGGCAGTGCACGCGTGCGTGCACTGCAGCCACACCAAATTGACAGATTTTAATCTATATCTCTTTTATCCTTAATTCATCGACCTGTTGCGTAATTCGTAGGCTGTATTGGCGAGGCAGTACACGTTAGCGTGTACTGCAGCCAATTAGCATTGATATTTTTAATTTGACATTTCAATTGCTTAAACTGCTTTGGATTTCTGTTTTGTGGATTAACACTGTTTAGTGTTATTTCTGCCGTTATCCAATTCTCGTATCGAGAGTTGGATATACGAGATTTCTGTGACTGTCATCTATATTGAGATTGATTATTATTGCTTCTATGCGCTAATAACTGATTTTGAATTAGACTGATCCGAGTATTATTTTCTTTTGAATGTAATACTCGGGTCAGACCGAGTATTTACAGGTTGTAGATTTTTAGCTTTGGGTTGCTGCTAGAGCTATGAAGACATTTTATATCATTTGAAGTGGTCTTCGTCTTGTTGTAGTTGTCAGTGTGTCTGTTTTAAGATGATAATGTATTCATGTATATTAGTCGATAATGTACTTGTATATATAACTTCACGAGTCGACAATTGTAGTTGTATCATTTGTATTGTGTCAAATGTATTGTAACTGATATCAGTTATTGTATATATGAGACTTTTCGTTCCATCTTTATTCCGCATTTATGTTTTCTGTGTTATTTTTATATCTATTGTCCTAAACTATTATAGCCACTGTGTAGTAGCTTTGAGTTTGTATCGGTATGTCGGGTTTCCTCCAAAAATGAAATGCAATGTTTTATTATCTGACATATTGGTGCTCGCACAAAGCAATTACATAGATGGTCGCTCCTCAACAGCCTTATTCTCCGTGCTAGTTGACAACACTACACCGTAGTGTTCTTGGCTAGCGTGGGTATAGAGGTGGGGCATCACAGCTTGGTATCAGAGCCTGGGGTTTAGGACAATTATAAAGCATAACCTAGATGGAGCATGTGTTACAACTATTTGTCGATGTTTTATCTCTCATCTTTACATATGATTATTTTTGACTGTTAGGTATGAATTCCTAACGCTTATTCTTGTATTTTCGGCTTTGAATTGATTTAGCCGATGTTGATTTTGTTTTAATTTGGCAAATTAAAGCCATTTTGACTTTTGGACTTTGTTCCACTTTTGTTCTATGCTATGAGTGTCATTGTGTACCTGTTACACTGTGATGAAAAATAGCTGGACCAGTTGCAAATTGAGTGATTTTGATTTCTCATTCATGTCTAGTTCGAATCTCAGCGATTTTGAACTTGATATTTTGTGTTTTCCTCATCTTGAATTCCATTCGACTTCGGTCACTTTGTTTTTGAGAAATTGTTAATTTCTTGATTTTCAAGACTCTGATTTTGTTTGCCGTTGGTTTCTTTGATAATGATGATTGATTCATTTTGTACTCGACTGCGGCTATTAACTGTTGGCTTCGACATTGACTTGATTCTTACTTTTGTTGAAGTCAATTATGCATTTCTACTCGTTTTGCTTTGTTTTTTTCCTGTTGATATCGATTCTTCTTTCCTATTTAGTTGTTATCACCTTTATTGATTTTGATAACTTCTATTTTCTAGAATTTTTGGGTGTTCCTATTTTAATAAATTCAGTATCGATTTCTTTGGATTCCATTCACATCTTCGTATGTGAATTCTTGTGATTGATTGTTTCTACAATCATTTTTGTGATTTGTCACTTTAAAAATATAAAGGTTTTCTATACTAGTAGTAAATATTAAAATCCTTTTCTCCAAACGATTTCAAAAATTATTTTACTACAAAGCTCTTTTCCTAAATCATTTTCCAATCTATTAGTATATACAAGCCTTTATTTCACTCGTATAAGAAATTGAATTAAACGGCCTAGTAAAACAAGTGGTATGAAACGCTTGCGTTTACTTCGTCGGTTAGCTCTTGGACTTGTTCGATTGAACCCTTTTTGTGACAATTTCCTAGTGAAGATTTACAGCTTGTTCGTAAATATTTAAGTTAAGCAAGTGGTTATGGGACATGAAGCTAAACTCATATATTTACTAGCTTGGTGTGATTGACACTTCTTTATGATCATGACGATCATTTTTGTGATTTAGACTAGCAACTGTGCGATGTCTCTTTGTCTGCGAGGGAGACTAGACCCCGCTTTGTGTGATGTTTCGCCATCACATATGTAGGGTAGCGCCCTACGGTCTTCGGGCCATTCCTGTGTGAAAATTTAATGGATGGCTTCCATGAGATAGCGTCTCGTCATGTGATACCGGTCGGTGAGTTTTCATACTCCCATTTTTGTGATAGGCCTTTCCCCTTTTCTTTTTATGATTTAGACTAGCGATTATGCGATGTCTCTTTGTCTGCGAGGGAGACTAGACCCCGCTCTGTGTGATGTTTCGCCATCACATATGTGGGGTAGCGCCCCACGGTCTTCGGACCATTCCTGTGTGAAACTTTATTGGTTAGCCACCATGAGATAGCGTCTCGTTCATGTGATACCGGTGTTTTGGAGTTTTCATACTCCCATTTTTATGCTAGGCCTCCCCCCTTCATGTTTTTTCTGGATTTCTTGTGATGATTTCTAGAATTTGTGCTTCACCAATTTTCGTGATTTCTATTGACAAGTTTTGTCAATTTTTGTGTATTGGTGAATTCATGTGTTATTAACTTGTTATGAATACAAGTTTAGGGTATGATATCCCTTTCTATCTTTGAGAAGATTCTTGTGACATTTTTGATGAATGAAAATTCATTTGGTATTATATTTTGATGCCAGTTATTTTGATGAGATTTTGACGTGTTAACTTCAGTAACCGTCAATTTTGAAATGGATTTACAAGCGGATCTCCCGCAATACTGATATTGCTAATTTAATCACGTATTTACAAAATTCTTTATTTTTAAAAGTTGTTTCAAAAATATAAATTAAAATTGTTTTCAAAATTTTTACGGCTTACATTTTCAAAAGAACGAGGAAGCGATTTAAACATTTCAGAAAAATCAAGGACTATGACCCCTTTCTTTTACTGATTCGCTTAATTCCGGACTTGTCCGTTTGAGAATGTGAAATGTTATTTTTAAAACACACAATTCTGCACTTTCAAGAAAACGATAAAGAGATTTAAACGATTTAGCAAAAGTAAGGAGTATGGAACCATACTTTTACTACTTCGGTTAATTCCGGACTCGTCAATTGAATATTTATGACTTCTGATTATCGTTTTTGATAATTAGATGTTTGTGTTTCTGATTATCGTTATTGATAATCAGATATTTGTGAAATTTAATTATCGTCTGAGATAATTAAATATTTTTCGATTTGATTAATCGAATGTTTGTGTTTCTGATTATCGTTTTTGATAATCAGATATTTGTGAAATTTGATTATCATTTGTGATAATTAAATATTTTCCAATTTAATTATCGTCTGAGATAATTAAATATTTTTCGATTTGATTAATCGAATGTTTGTGTTTCTGATTATCGTTTTTGATAATCAGATATTTGTGAAATTTAATTATCGTCTGAGATAATTAAATATTTTTCGATTTGAATAATCGAATGTTTGTGTTTCTGATTATCGTTTTTGATAATCAGATATTTGTGAAATTTAATTATCGTCTGAGATAATTAAATATTTTTCGATTTGATTAATCGAATGTTTATGTTTCTGATTATCGTTTTTGATAATTAGATATTCGTGAGATTCGATTATCATTTTTGATGATTGAATATTTGCGATTTTGAGAATTGAGCTTCGTCTTTTTCTCTGTCGATTCAGGTGAGTAATTTGATTTACTCACATTCAATTCGTGCAGTACGTAAATTCTGCTCTATTTTCCTTTTCTTTTAAATGCTGGAACTAAATTGATTCTTGCTTTTGATAGTCGTCTGATTTTGACTCCTTGATCCCCACGATGTTGATTCTTTTGATTTGAACCAGGCGAACCTTTTGATTTCATATCTGATACTTCCATAATTCCAATACCTCCATGTTGACATTTGCTCTGCTTACGCTTTCGACATTGCCATGCTCTTATGGTTGTTACCTTTTATCCATTTATTCCTTATGATTGCGAGGACGCAATTTCTTTAAGGAGGAGAGTCTGTAACAACCCGGAAATTCATAAATTTTAATTTTTCGATAAAATGACGATTTAATATAGTTGACAATTGATATTGAGTTTTAAATCGTATTTAAAACTCTTTAATAAAATGGTTAATCATTGTTTGGGATTTTAAATCAAATTTGAAAGCCTTTTTAGTATTGGCAAAATTCTCTATTAATAAATTGATTTAAGAAAAATGGGTGAAATGTTATTGGGCTTTTGTAGGTGAATTTTGTTGATATTTTATTTTGCTTCTAAGGCGTATAACCGGATCCCTTTATCATTTTCTCATCTTTCTAACCCTAATAACAAAATCAAACAAGAAAACGAAATAATGGCAGCCGCGAAACTAGGGCTTCTGCCGACATTGAAGCTCGATCGAAGGTTCGCTGCTCTGTGGTTCGTCTGTGCCTTCGCCGTGCTCGTCTTCGCTTCGACAAAGGTCGAGCTCGTCGCCGCTTCGAAGCAAGGTGAGTTGCTCACATCTAATTCACTCGAACTTTGTGATTTTCGTTCGTTTCTGTTAGTGGTTAGCTTGGCTTCGCCTTCACTGTTTGATTTTTTTGTGACTTGCTCACCCCAGTTCGATTTTCTGGTTTGACTTTGGCCACCTGTGTCGATTTCGTGAGGTCTGGTTGGTCGACATTTTGCTGTTGAATTCATTTGTTCTTCTTCCTTTTTAACGCCAGTCATTTGAGAATTTTATTGAGCTTTCGACTTGATCTTGTATTTGATTACCACAGAATTGACTTGGTTTTTAAAACTCGGCTTTGATCATTTATTATCACCTGACTTCGGTTTTAAAATACTCAGTGTTGACAACGATATTGAACTCCCCTGTGACTTTATTTGATTCCGAACATCACCTGATTTTGCTCAACCATTTTGAACTGTACATTGTTATTTACTTGACCAGTTTTGCTTTTGAACTTGTTTGAGGCCTGATTGCTTTGAACTTGATCAGGTTGGCATTGTTGAGTTTTTGTATTGATGTGCATTGAGCATTGTCCTTGTATCACTTGAGTCGTTCGAGTCAGTTGGCTTCACCTGTGTACTTTGTTGACATTGTAACTTGTACCGGACTTTGACATACTTGATGCCCTGTTTGATTCATGTTGCTGTTTGGTCGCCTGCACCTCTGTAAGCCTGAGTTTGCATATTATTGTGGTTCATGCAGTTGACCTTTGACCTATGTCTATAGCATGAGCCATTAGTTTGCATTTTTGAACTGGTTAGTATTTTGGGTGGTCTGCACTTGTATACTGCCGATTATTGTTGCATTAGGGTCCACATCTTTGATCAGGTCATTGTATATGAAGTTGGGTTGACCTTGTTCTGCCCTTATTCATTGGGTTGCATTGTTCCTCATGTCACTGTTTACATGTGCACTGGTTCATGTATAGGTGTAGTCTTTTGGTAGGGATGCTGTCATGTGTGCATTCCGTACGGTTGTGTCTTTGTATCGAGTGCATTTGTTAATTAAATCTGGCTATTGGTTCAGGGTCGAATCATTAAACTAGTTTGCAATACCTATATGTTGCCACTCTGTTGTGTTGAGCCATGTCTTTGTTTCTTATTCATTTGATGGAAATTGGTCCAGATTTGTATTCCTGTGTACATGTTCACATGGGTTTGCTTTGTGTTGCATTGCATCCTGTCACTGCCCATTTATGTTGATATTCTTTGTAAGTCTGGTCTTGTTGATTCTTGATGACACTGTCCACTGTTTCGTTGTAGTGTACACTGTCCTGTTGCACTTGTAGTATCACTTTGACCAGCCTGTTTGTTTATCACATTTGCTTCATTACTGAGCCTGTTTCACTTACTTCACCATTACTTGGTGTTGTCTGCATTTCACTTGACCATTTGTATACATCCATTCATGTATGTATACAGACGTATGTTCACTTTTGCACATTCATGTGTTTGCTGTCTTATATGATGGCACTTGACTTATAGCCTATCTTGTTTTGGTGATGTTTTCAGTTGTGCATCACTTGTTGCCTCTTTTATTAGTTGCACTCCTATGGTCTCTTCATTTTGACACTGTTTTGTCACTGATGTTGCCCTTGTACATGCTTCACTGCATCATCTCCTACCTGGTGCACTTGCAATGATGTTCATATGTACTGCCCTTGTACATGCTTCACTGCATCATCTCTACCTGTTGCACTTGCAATGATGTTCTCCATTTCATGTTTGAATTCATACTTGTCTGCACTGCATGTGTGCAGTTTTACTATTTTGGGTTCAGGCTGGCATTTGATGTTTGCATTACTGCACACTCTGGTCTTTATGCTGTTGAATCCTTTGTGTAGTTTGTTTGATCACTTCACTCTTGTGTATTTGAAGTCTGCATTCTTTGTTGGCTCCATTGTAGTTGTAAATGCACCATAGCTTGCTGTAGCTTTACTGAGAGGCATGTACGATCCTATAGGCTGTTTGCTTATATTCCTTTTGACCTGATGCTAAACTTTGACATTGTTTGGTTTTGTTCGAACTTGTTTGGTTGCCGTTGCTTGAGACAGCCAACCACTTCTAATTCATTTGAGTTGAACCCGAATTCGGGGTTTGACCTTGCGATCATTGTGACTTGGTTCACTTTGACACTGCATATCTATATATGCTTGACCTGTTTCTATTTTAGTTGTACTTGGGTATACACTGCATATCCATGTGTCATTTTCACTTGCATCTGTTCATCCTTGAGCACTTGCTGACCTGCTGCATTTTCGTAGTAGTTTTACCCTTGTCCCGTGTGGTGACTTTATATTCCGTTGTGGCGAGGCAGTGCACGCGTGCGTGCACTGCAGCCACACCAAATTGACAGATTTTAATCGATATCTCTTTTATCCTTAATTCATCGACCTGTTGCGTAATTCGTAGGCTGTATTGGCGAGGCAGTACACGTTAGCGTGTACTGCAGCCAATTAGCATTGATATTTTTAATTTGACATTTCAATTGCTTAAACTGCTTTGGATTTCTGTTTTGTGGATTAACACTGTTTAGTGTTATTTCTGCCGTTATCCAATTCTCGTATCGAGAGTTGGATATACGAGATTTCTGTGACTGTCATCTATATTGAGATTGATTATTATTGCTTCTATGCGCTAATAACTGATTTTGAATTAGACTGATCCGAGTATTATTTTCTTTTGAATGTAATACTCGGGTCAGACCGAGTATTTACAGGTTGTAGATTTTTAGCTTTGGGTTGCTGCTAGAGCTATGAAGACATTTTATATCATTTGAAGTGGTCTTCGTCTTGTTGTAGTTGTCAGTGTGTCTGTTTTAAGATGATAATGTATTCATGTATATTAGTCGATAATGTACTTGTATATATAACTTCACGAGTCGACAATTGTAGTTGTATCATTTGTATTGTGTCAAATGTATTGTAACTGATATCAGTTATTGTATATATGAGACTTTTCGTTCCATCTTTATTCCGCATTTATGTTTTCTGTGTTATTTTTATATCTATTGTCCTAAACTATTATAGCCACTGTGTAGTAGCTTTGAGTTTGTATCGGTATGTCGGGTTTCCTCCAAAAATGAAATGCAATGTTTTATTATCTGACATATTGGTGCTCGCACAAAGCAATTACATAGATGGTCGCTCCTCAACAGCCTTATTCTCCGTGCTAGTTGACAACACTACACCGTAGTGTTCTTGGCTAGCGTGGGTATAGAGGTGGGGCGTCACATATACATATGTCAATATATATATATATTGGTATATACTACTATATACCATATCAATCAAATCAATCAATTCAATCATTCATTCATATTTAAATTTAACCAATTAAATTTAAATAAAATTAAACTGAGTGAGATTAACTCACCTTTAATTTTAGTTCGCAAATCCAATCCATCCTGATTCGTTTCTCCATGATTTAGACCTTGAATAAACAATTTATATAATTTATTAATATTCGAATAAACCGAACAATTAGAATTCCCATTTACAAATTTAATTAACCAAAAATTTATTTTAAACTTAATAAATTTAATTTTCTCAAAGAGTCCTTTTTATATAAAAATATTCTTAGTAATTTAAAAATAATTGAATAAGGTGATTAAACAAATCTATCTCCTAATTTATTTAATTTTCTTTGAAGCTTCTCTAAAACAAAATTCTTATTAAGACTTACTGTTAAATAAAATTTTTGATTTACACTTGTATATTTTTCCTATTCCTATTCATATATATATTAACTCTTAAACTGATCATATAATTTACTATTATTGAATTCCTAACATCTCTGAAGCTACACAAGATGTACAGAATAAACAAAAAGGGTTTATACCTTACTCTCGACCCTGATGCCTTGAACGAATCGCGAAACCACGAACCCCACTGTCTCCATCACGCGACAAATCTCGACATTGAACCCCTGCTCGCCAACATCCATCGGCCGCCCTACCCTTTCCAGACTCCACGTCAACTCCCAGTCGCGACCATCTTGAGCATGATGCCTCTCCACTTGTCGCCGCCACCCCACTCAAGTGCTCCAACAGCCTCGCGTGCCGCTCGTCGAACCCTTACATCAACGCGACCGAAGACTCCACCCCATCCCAATTCGCGAAAAAGCAGGTGGCAATGTAAAGAGACTGTAGCAGGACTTCAAATCGGCAGTAGAAATATCGCGTAGGAGGTAAGTATGAGTCGACAATGGCTGATGGAACTGCCGAGTGTGTAGCGATGATTATTTTGAAGGCGTTGATTTTCGAAACCCTAGTTTCTCTCGGGTTCAAGCATCGCTATATGGAGATTGATATTGAACTAAAATTTTGAAGTGAACAGATTTTTTTTTCTTTTGGGATTAAGCATCGAAACATGGAGATTGCCTTTGAGCTATAGCTTTTGAGTAAACAGATTTTTTTCTTATCTGTGATTTGAAAGAAGGAAAAGGAAAAGGATATGATGTTACGTTGGCGTATGGGAGAAGCTAACCCTTTTATTTTATTTTATTTTTTTTCAGATCGGTTAATGCTAGTCTAAACGTTTATATCTCGTACGCTCACATAACAACTCTTAACGCTACGAAAACTGAAATCCGGTAATAATTCAATATTACGGATCCAATGAAACTGGTTTCGTTGAATTCCGAGACTGTGCCTCGGAAGGCTATTTTTAAATTCAATTCAAAACAGTATATCTTTAAAACTGAACAAAACACTTTTAAATTCAATTTTAAAAGTTCTATTACCTTCAGCATTATAAATATGAATTTTCCGAGCTTCCAAAATATTTTTAATTAGCTTAGAATACCAAATTTAACATTTTACCCAACTCCACATCATTTAATTAAATAATTAAATTACTCACAAAACAGCGATATTTGAAATTTAAGTTTATAATTAATCTCTGAATATTTAAAATTAATTAAATATTCCAATTTCAAATGCTCAAAAATTCCGGGTCGTCACATTCCTCCCCCCTTAAAAGAATTTCGTCCTCGAAATTACCAGTTAGGAAGAATGATTCAATCCCCGTTTACTATTTTCTCAAATCCAAATAGTTTCAACAACCCCAAGACAATCTTTTATTAATGATACACTAATCATCTTTTAACTTTCCAAACTTATTCATAAGTTCAACCCAAATCACTTACTTATCAATTCAATTCTAAATTTGAATTCAAATTTTAAATTATCAAAATTTTCTCAAAATTTTTCTAACTTCCTAAATTTCCGAAAATTTTTGCCAGCGTCTCCTTTGCGCGGCTAGCTCGGTACAACTACAAAATGGCTCTACGGCCTTCCAATCTCAAAAAGAAAACAAAAAGGCCAAGTGGCTGCATCAAAAACCCAATCAAATTTCATATAGAAATTCAAATACATACCTTTTGTCGGACCATTAAATTTTATCTTCTAAAATCAAAATCCCAATCTATCCATTGCTTTTATACACCTGTATATCCTACTAAGAAATAATATTCAATCACAATTCCAAAGTCATTTTATACTTTCCTTTACAAATTTCCAATATTCATTCCATTTAAGTCCGTACGATGTACCTATATCATTCGTACGCAATATCAAATTCGATCGCTCAATCGATCACACAATTTCACTTCCGAACTAGTATCGTCCACCCGACTTCCTAGTGCAGACTCAGATCTAGTTTCTTGATCAGAAACCGTCATTCTCCTTGCATAGTCACCACTATGATAGAGAATTTCCAGAATCAATCAACAATCCATATCCAGGTTCGCCGTCGAAAATCGAGTGAAAAATCCTGACTCGGATCGATAAAACTATCTCGAAATTCTGTGTTCGAATCCGGATCAAATAGCTATGCGAATAAATAATATACGTACACCTTACGTATTAATTTCAATTGATTACCAATTACATCAATTCTCTTTTATTCACATTCCTTTTGATTGTTATCCCCTTATTCACAACTATCCCATTTCACAACTTCATTTTTAGTTTTCATTCAACTATTCACTTAGTATATTTTATTTTCAAAATTACTAAGTATATTTCCAATACCAATTTTCTTAAGAATTTCATCCTTCAATTCTTAAGTCCAATTTAAATTTTTTCTTATATTTATTTACTACTTCACCACCGAAGTGTATATATTCAAATTGAACTCCAATTCCATATGAATTTCAATTTACTTCAATTTACTACTTCATTTCAAATATAAATACTTATTCCACATTTCATTCAGATTTTCATTTCTAATAATTTTCTTAAATTCAATTCATCTCCAACTTCTGAATATTGAATTTTATTTAGCTCGAAAACAATCCAAGTTAATTCATTCAATAACTATTTCTCAACTTATTTAAACCACTCCTCTGTTTGAGTTCAGTTTCCATTCAACATTTACTTAAGTCAATAACTTAAGTTTATTTTCCATTTAACCAACCCTTTACAGTTTTATTTCCATCTTTCATTTGATTCTTATTTAATCAAATTCCATCCAATTATTTATTTAATATAATTGGTTCATTCACTCAATCATTATGAATTTTATTTTCCATACTCAATTCATCTGGAATTATTTTATTAATAACCAGGCCATTTCCAATTTATTCACTTATTTGGATTCCATTCGCAATCCAAACCATCACTATGTTAATCCAATTCCATTAACTCACAATTCAATTTCATTAACTAATTTATTATCTAATTAGTTCCTCCGCTGGTTAAAATTAAATACTTGCTTTTTAATTCCAAATATCACTTCACTTAATTTTCTTAAGTTCAATTTATTTTATAATTCAAGTTTGGATTTATTTAAAAATTAAGATTGCTCATCTTAGTCGTTTCCATTTGATCATTACAATTTCAAATTATAACTCTTAATGGTTCAAAGTAATGGATTCCCATTTATGACTTACAATTTATGTAACGACCCAGAATTTTGAACGAATTAAATTGAGGATATTTAATTAATTTTAAATATTTGAACGATGATTTAATTTGAATTCCCAATGTAACTGTGAAAACTGACGATTAAATTATAAAATTTAATCTATTGTAAGTTGAATAAAAAATTTATATCTTTAATTTTAAGCCGAAGAAAAATATTTCAAAAGCTTTTAAAATTTGTAATGATAATACTGAAGATAATAGAAACTTCAGAATTGTATTTCAAAGTGTTTCGTTCAGTTTTGAATTTATATCGTTCGAATCGAATTTAATAATAGCCGTCCGAGGCGCAGTCTCGGAATTCGACGAAACCAGTTTCATTGGATCCGTAACGTTGAATTTTAGCCGGATTTCAATTTTTGTAATTTTCGGAGTTGGTATGAGAGCACACGGAAATTAAACGCGTTGAAATAAAATGAAATTAAATTTAAAAATTTAAATTTAAATTTGAAAACTGGTCAACACAGCATGTTATCTCCCTTTAATCACGCGCGTGAATCACGCCTACAATCACGAACGCATCGTGCAATCCTTACCTCGATCGTTTCTAAGTATCTCGTCCCCATCCCTTATCATCCAGATTTTCAAATCGAACGAAACAAGAAAGAAAATTTATGGCCGAACAACATCTCCTCTCGTTCAAAAAATTTAACAGAGCTTCCAACGAAATTTCTATCGTTCCCTCCTCTTCAAATGTTCTCTGGCCAAATTAAATCAAATAGACCTAATCGATTTGGGGAAATCGATCGATGATGCAGTCGCGAAAGTCGAGCGTCTGATTTGGGGCGACTTGGGTTGTGGCCACCGCGAGTGGCGAGGCTGGACGCGGCGACTTAGGGTGGTGTCGCGAGGTATTCTGGGGGTCGCGAGCGTGAGGCCAGGCATTTGCGAGGCCTGGGAGTGCGCGACGTGGTGTGTACTCACGTGGAAGCAGGCGGCTCCATCACGTCGCGAAGGCGAACTCGAAGCTCGAGTGCGTGGGCAGGGCGCGAGGGAAGCGCGATGTTGTGGTGGTCGAGTGTTGAAGCAGGCGGCGATGTCGTGGAGCTCGAAGACGCTGGTGGTGGTTGTTAAGTCGAGATGGAGGGATGAAGTCGCGTTCGCAAGTTTGTTTGGTGGCAGTTTTGTGTCGCCTGAGTAGTGGAGGGCGGCGTTCAGGCGCGTGGAGTTCTCTTAGGCAGTAAGGTATTTTTTTTGTTTTGTTTTTGTTTAAATTGAAATTCAAGTGATAACTAGAATTTTATATATGGCAGTTTACAAATGTATATAGATATATTTCAATGTTAAAATGAGGAAATTTTATATATACAGTAAGTTTACAAAATATTTGATTTACAGAAATATATATATATATATATTTACTATTTAGTTTCAATTCACAAAGTTTAAATTCATATATACATAGATAAGAAAAAAAAAGGGGTTTTTTTAGTTAGATAAATTTATTAAACAGAATTGGATAATTTAAATTTTTAAAAGAAGATTAGTTTGAATTTAATTTTTTGTTGAATAAATTTATTTAAGAGGGATTTGTTTAAGATTTAATCCTTTGATTTAAAATTAAATCATTAAGTTTAAAGTAAATCAATAATAGATTTAATTTGTTAAAATGGAATTTTATTGTTCGATTTATTTCGAATATTAATCGATAGTATAAAATGTTTATACAAGGTCTGAAATGGAGAAATGAACTGGAATGGAAAATTGGATTGCAAATTAAAAGTTAAGGTGAGATCTTCTCACTCAGATTTATTATTGAATTACAGTTATTGACTGATTTGATTGATGTTTTGGATGTGATATTAGATATAGTAGGATATATCTATATATATATAGCAATATATACATATTGGCATATGTATATATTGGATTGATGATTTCCCGCCTCGTATAGCGGATGAGACCCTATTGCGCCGTTAGTAAGCGGATTTTTATAAAACCCATATACCGCGATAATTCCGTACTGGAGCGGAATTGGTATTGTGCTAACGTCTTTGGATGCAGGAAAACAGGTTGGAGGGATCCAACTGGACCCCTTACATTGATTGAATTTATTTCTACTGTGTTGTGATAATCTGTGAATGATTATTGATGTTATTGAATTGATGTCTGGAAATTATTTGAAAGCTAAAATTTAGCTGAATGGATGTTTGATATCATTGGATTCCAAAGATAAACGAAGTTGAAATTTTTGAAATTCAAGTAGAAATTTCTAAGTGAATCAATTTTAGAAATTGAATAAATTTCGAAGAAAGGAATTTTAAAGTATAAAAAGTTAATTTTTATAATCTTATCGAATTAATTCCAGAATCAAGTGAAAATGTTAAATAAATGGATTTCGTAAAATAGTGATTATGATTTGAAGAATTTAATTTAAGAATTTGGATTTTTAAATAGATTGAAAGAAACGATTGAAATTTATTTCCTTAAAAAAGGAATTTATTTAAAAGGAGATAAGTTGGAAATCAAATTAGAAATTTAATTGGTAAATTGAAATGATTTGGGAAATCAATGTAAAATGATTTCAATTTGAAGAATCCATTTAAAAACAGGATATTGAATAATTTGAAAAGAATAAGGAATTTATTTTAGTAGTGAAAATAAATTTAGAAATCAATTTGTAATTGATTTGGAATTGAAGTAGAATTAGAAATAAATTTGAAATTCGATTTTAGATTTAAAAGTGAATATTTGGAAAATGAATCCAATTGAAATAAGGGAATGTGAATTTAAAATGGAAATGATGTTAAAATGATTTATAAAGGGATAAACTTTACAGTTGTAAAGTTTTAAAAGAACGATTTTTGAAAATAAATGAATTATAAGTATTTAACTTATAATATGGATTGTGGTATAAAAATTGAATTGTGAATTGAATTGGTAAATAAAGAAGATTTATAAATTGAAGTTTTTATAAATAGAAATAGAATTTATAAACGTGTTTATAAATTCAAAATCAGTTGAATTTGAGAAATTAAATATCGAAGATTATCAAAGAAGATATATTCGCGTTTTTGGATAGCGAAATTTCATTGAAATAAAATGTGTAGAAATGATTGAAATTGGGTTAAGTGAATTATATTCACGATTTTGGACAGTGAATATATTGTTGAATAAAATGGATTCATTTTTGAAGAAGTGATATTAAAAATGAAGTTAAACATTTTAAAGATGTTTTAAAATGTGTTAAATATCGAAAGCATAGATTTCAACACTTGTTGTTGAAATAGACGTTTTCGAGAAATAAGGAAATGATGGACTATAACACTGTTGTTATAGTAAATGATTTTCGAAAGAAAATGTTTTATGTAGTATTGGGATTTACATATCTATCTTAAAATTCGAATCCCTATACTAGTGATTTTGAGTCGTTCGTAACGATGTTTTACGTAACATTCGTTTTGACTCAAATAAATGTGCTTAAGAGAATGTTTTCCTTAAAAGAATGAATATATACTTAATTTGATTTAAGTATATCGAATATTTTCAAACGTTGAAAATAAATGATGTGTGAAACACTTATTTTTAATAAGTGTGGAAATGCTTTTCCAATGTGAAATGAACTGTTTTGAGATTTTATCTTCAAAGATAAAAAGAAATGTGGGAATTGATTTGAAATTGTTTTCAAACGGTTAAGTGTGGAAATTATATATCTAGTAAAGATATTTTTTTTTGAAAACAAATAATTTGGAAAATTATTTGGAATCTGATGATGTTGCGCATCTTTATTGATAGTTAAATAACCGACTATCAATAATTACCTTTAGATAGGTATTTGTTGTGAATTGGATGAATTGAATGCCACACTTGTTTTTAAATAAACGCTTACTATTCGGGTTAGCCGGGAAAGGACCATGGGGTCGTATAACCCATTCCGAATATGTGATACGTCGTTATGAATCGCATTTGAAGACCGGTGTTGAAGACCGGATATTTTTGAAAACGGAAGGATTACCGTCGAGTTACTCTACATCGGCTGATCTCCGGTTTAGAGGTTTTATCACCCTTAGTGACGGAAAGTCCTGACGTGATTGAAAATTATCCGGAATTGCAAGGGCTTCGTGAGAAGTGCCTTCGGTTCTGTTCGATCCCGGAACAGACTTGTATGGATTGTGTGTCTGACGTTACAATTTGAGATATAAAGCTGATTTCTTTCAAATACATTTCTGTTGGTGGCGGAGAATTTATTCCCTTAGCTTAACACCCTTCTCTGAGACGTACGAGCTCAGAGGTTAAGTAGTTGAAATTTATCAGCGATATATCCCAATTTGGTAACGTGGCATACTGAGTGTTGCTGTGAAATGATCAGTGTTTGATCATTTGCGATATGATCATTTGTTTGATCTTATATCTTTGTGATCATAGGTTGATCATTTTTGTTTGACCCGAAGCAGGGCTTTTTTGAGAAAGCGTAGCTTTGTGGACGAGACTTCGTCGAGCCTCACACCCCGGAAATGGTCGAAACAGGAAGGATGCGGCAAGGTTCTAGGGAGTAGCGCCCCTTAGTGTATGTCATTCCTTCTGGATAAAGGTGGTATCATGGTATGGATCCCAGATACTTAACCTCTGTGGTTACTGCATTATTATTATCTATGTGGTTTGTTGCGAATCGGGGATCCTCGGGAAGATCGGTGACGATCGGGGGATGGCATACGCATGTCAGTAGTTACCTATTTTTGCAGAGGTAACCCGGCCTTGTGTTGGCAGAGATCCGGTTAGGTTCTCGGGTCGTCTATTCCAGGGACGTACCCATCGTGGAAAAGGAAGTTCCTTAGCCTGACCATTTGTTGGAAATCCAAACTCCAATACGAACTTTGTACGGTATTAGTGGTAGAACCTGCCATTTACGTACGGTGGTCACCACTGTTTAGATGGTAGCTATAGTAGGCATACGATACTGGTCGTATGTTGGCTAAGATTAATATTATACTTTCGAAATGTTTTCTACACTATGCACTAATAATAATATCAAAAAGAATTTGATTTTTGCGTAGTAAGCATCTTTGACTATCATAAGAAGAAATCTCCTCCAATTCTGCGTTTGCATTGTGTGTGTGGTGGGAGGTCTTATGGTAGTTTCATTTTCCAAAGGCATTGCGAAATTTACCTTAAAATCTTCCTGTTGTTTATTTTAAAGAATAACTGTTTTACGATCTCACACCAGTCACCATGACTGACTCGGAGTTTATTGTTTCCCTTCTAAACTCTGGGTGCCCACCAATTTCCACACGGGCAGTCTAGAGTTAGATTATTAGGTTATCTGGATATTCTGGAGCTTTGGAGATAAGCTGGATGGCGAGACGTAGTATTTGTATCTGATATTATTTATTCCGCTGTGTATTCTGTATGAGGACAAGTTATATAACTGTCCATTGTTGTATATTGACTCTGATGATTGATGTATGTATAAAATGATATAGTTCTTTGTTTTAAAGATTATTCATTTATCTATTATATATTGTTCCGCTGCGATGTGTAAGATTCTGAATATTGTTTTCTGTTCTGATGTTGTTCTGATGTGTTCTCTTCTTCTTCTACTCTTTTCTTCTTCTTCTACCTTTTTCTTTTATTTAAAACCCTCACTATTGGAGTTTCCGGCACTCGATTGCTCGGCAGTCGATAAAGTGAGTATCGATGTCGAATTTTCGAAAGTCGAAAAATTCGGTATGTGACAATTTCATTTCTATTCATAAGTTTTAACTTACTTGCTGAAGACTTGGGACTATTCATTTAAGTCCATTTTCATTTTTATAATCAAATTTCAAATTATTACACTTAAGAACTTAAGAATATGAATTTCTTTACACTATTATAAGCATTTTACATTACCTTTATATCCAATTCAATTTAACTTCAACTTACTTACATTTAATTAAATTCCAAATCTCGATTTTATTTAACTTATCTTAAGTTAAATTCAAATATATTTTATTCACCTTCAAGTTCTCTAACTCTTTTACCTACCAACTTATATTACTCATTGAGTTATTTTCATCTCATAATTATAATCCCAGAATTAAACTTTCATTCCCTTCTTATTTCAATCAACTTCATTCTATAATTTATATTGTTGATTCGTTTAAATTCCCACATTGAATTTTAAATAGAATTCCCAGAATTCAATTGCCCGGTTTTATTTCAAAACCATTTTGAATCCATAAATAACTCATACACATCTGGTATATCACCTCAAATCCCAATTTCCAAAATAATCTGCTTTTACCAAACAATTTTCCCTTTGAATTTCAAAACCAACCCAGATCACAATCACTTCCAATTTAAAACAGTTTGGTAGGAATTTCTCTTTGGAAACTCGAAAATAGACATCGATGATGCTGCAGTCATCATCGAAATTATTTTCCAGCGACCGAAAGAGAATTTAATGCTTTTATCACTTTAAAACTTTTCAAACATTTTTAAATCCCAAATCCCACCAGATTTCAATTCAATTTCAAAAATATTCATGAAATAATATCACCATTATTTCCCCAAAACCTTTAAAAACTATTTTTAAATCCAAAGGAATTTAAACCTTTCCCAACACTTCAAATTCAAAATCCATTCAATTTTATATCCAAACATTTCTCTTGAATTCTATCACATTTTATTTCAAGTTATAAATCACATTTACAATTTACATTTACAAATTTCATTTGTTTATGAATTTATCTCATTTGATTATAAATCACCTTTGTAATTCACATTTGTATATAAAGTTTATCTCAATTTATAAATTGCATTTATAATCTACATTCTCAAATTCCATTTGTTATATAAATTTATTCTTTCATCTTTGGTTATACTTCTTTCCCAATTTCTGATTCAATTTTTACACAATGATGATAATATTCTAATATCATCGCTTTCTAACAACCAAGCAACCAAATATAAAATTTACAAAAGTTATCCTTTTATATATAAAAATAATTTGGGCAAAATTATTTCATTCACCCATTTAAAACAATATTGTGTCGAATTGTTCTATTCAACTGTTTAGAAACCCCTTCGATACAGTTGTACAGACTGTGCCGACGAAGGTTCATATGCCACTCAATAAATCAACCAATACAATATAAAACCATTTTATATTCACTAACAAATACGCGCTCATATCTATTAATACTCTCAAAATTCCCACTAGAGCCAAGGTTATCGCTAGCCTAAGCTCTGATACCACTGTAACGACCCGACTTTCCAGACCCGGAAAATCGAACCATTTTAGTTAAAAAGAAGAGGTAGAAGAAGAAAAATAGAAAACAACATCAGAATCTAACCATCGCAGCGGAATAAAATATAATATATATTAACAGATCTTTACACAAATCAAAACTATATCAGTTTTATATAATATAGCATCAGAGTATACACCAGAGAACACATAACATACAGTTGGACAATAACCATATCATGTCCTCAATACAACAGAGTACAACAATCAACACAGCGGAATATATATATATAAACAAGTACGAGAGGTACGTCTCGCCATCCAGCTCTTCTCCTGAGCTCCACAGCATCATATCCTGTAACCTATAACACTCGGTCTAACCCGAGCATCATATAAAACAATACCCGAGTCAGTCTGGAATACCAGCGTGAGAAAATCACACTCAATTGATTATTAAAGTTTCAAAATCCTTTGAAAACAAAAGCATCTCGTAAGACCACGCCACAAATAAACATGTCGGGTTTTTACCTTACGATAGCTAAAACACTTTTTATAAAAATCCTCTGATATTATAATAGTGTCTATTCACAAATACTTATTAAAATAGCTGAAATTGTTACATGATTAAATTTTAGCATACTAGGTATACAAACAAATACCGTACAAGGCACGTAGGGAGAATGGATTTCCAACGAATGACTAGGCACTGGGGTACCACCTGTCACAGTACGTGGCCTAGATCACAGTACCGAGGAGTACGCCCGCTCCCTTGCAACACAAAGCCGGAATCATCCGTTACTGGATAATTCCAAATAAAATCACCCCACGGTTGGGATCAGCAACCGCACCACTAAGCCGAAATAAAGGGACATCTAGACAGGGATGACCTTACTCTCAAGTGGGGGCTACCCATGAAGCCTTGCTGCATAACCCCTGATTTTCAGTCATTCCCGGTTGATGAGGTTCGAGGCTAAACAATACCTTTTTAGAACATATCCCTTAGAATGCCCATCGTCCACCTGACGATGTCACGAAAGCATTCGTCCATACAAGTCCGTCCCGGGTCCGAACGGAACCGAAGGCACTATTCCTACTACATCCATTTTGGAAATATCCTCAGGATTAGTAGCGACTAGCCCTTGCACTTCACTGCTCCATCTTCGACTCCGAACACGTTACACGAAACGTACAAACCGGATCGAAGTGGTATTCGAGTCTCCAGACCTAGAATCCCGGTATACGGAAACTCGATCCCGGTCTCTTCGAAACGATCAGCGCATTTGGCCAATATTGATAGTCGGTTATTTAACTATCAATTAACATCCACAAGCAACCATGACACAATAAATAATTTCCCACATTATTTATTTGCCCAAATATCTTTCCAAGATATATTTCCAAATTTTCAATGCTCATTTGAAAACAATTTTCAAAACAGTTTCCGCTTACAGAAAACATTTCCCAAATAATTATTTCCACTGAATCACCAAGTACAAAATACTTTTAAATTTAAAATAATTTAAAAACACTTTATTTTTAAATATATTTTTATAACATTGAAATCAAACTACTTTAATACTTTATTAAAAATATATACTTTAAAATAAACCACTTTATAAATATAAACTAAATTTCTCCTTTTAAAACATAATAGCAAATCACTTTTATATAATTACTACAAATAAAGATTTTTGAAAATACTTACTTTGGAAATTAACCTTTAGAAATAATCAATTTCCTAAAACATGCATTTTTAAACAAATTAGAACTTTTAACTTATATTAAAAATTGCTTTGAAAACGTACTTGGCTATCCAGAGAAATACACTTCTCTTCACATCCTTTAAAAATAAATCAACACTTATTTTTAAACCAATTCATATCCCTTTATAAATTCCCACCTTGAATTTATATTCTCAAATATTCCCTGATATTCCATTTTACTTTATAAACCCAGTTTATAAATTTCAAAATCTCACTTCTCTTTTAAATTCCAAATCCCAAAGTATTTAAATCAATTTATAATTGATTTCCCAATTTATTTTACTTTGAAATAAATTTCCTTACTTAATCCATTTATTTCCAAATTCATTAACTTCCAGATTTTATTTCTCATTATGATTTAAAATCTTTAAACTGAACACAAGTTTCAGATTTCCCAAATTCCTTCTTCCTTTTTAATTACATTTAAACATTGAATTAAAATAAATTATTTATTCCTTTAAATAATATCACATAAGTTTTCTTTAAATTCAATATTTCTCTGTTTATTCAAAATTCCTTTTTTCCATATTTATTAGAATTTTGGAAATCACTTTTATTCTTAATCAGATTTATTCTCAAATTTATTCCAAATTCATTATAATTATTTTACTTAAGAATTTACTCTTTTATTTCTTTTCAAAAATTCCATTCTAGAGATTTTGATAATTCAGCACATCCAAATCGATCCAACCAAACCATAACATCCAATTATCCATATAATTCATCACAGGATATCAAAAATCATATCACAGAATATTTAACAAAATTAAATATTTTGAGGAATCCAGTTGGATCCCTCCAACCTGTTTCCCTGCATCCACAGATGTTAGCACAATACCAATTTCACTTCAAAGTGGAATATCGCGGTATATGGATTTTATATATAATCATTCGCTATTATGCGGCGCATAGGGTCTCATCCGCTATATAATGCGGGAATATCAACTCCAATATATACATATGCCAATATATATATTAGTATATACTACTATATACCATATCAATCAATTCAATCATTCATCCATATTTAAATTTAACCAATTAAATTTAAATAAAATTAAACTGAGTGAGATTAACTCACCTTTAATTTTAGTTCGCAAATCCAATCCATCCTGATTCGTTTCTCCATGATTTAGACCTTGAATAAACAATTTATATAATTTATTAATATTCGAATAAACCGAACAATTAGAATTCCCATTTACAAATTTAATTAACCAAAAATTTATTTTAAACTTAATAAATTTAATTTTCTCAGAGAGTCCTTTTTATATAAAAATATTCTTAGTAATTTAAAAATAATTGAATAAGGTGATCAAACAAATCTATCTCCTAATTTATTTAATTTTCTTTGAAGCTTCTCTAAAACAAAATTCTTATTATGACTTACTGTTAAATAAAATTTTTGATTTACACTTGTATATTTTTCCTATTCCTATTCATATATATATTAACTCTTAAACTGATCATATAATTTACTATTATTGAATTCCTAACATCTCTGAAGCTACACAAGATGTACATAATAAACAAAAAGGGTTTATACCTTACTCTCGACCCTGATGCCTTGAACGAATCGCGAAACCACGAACCCCACTGTCTCCATCACGTGACAAATCTCGACATTGAACCCCTGCTCGCCAACATCCATCGGCCGCCCTACCCTTTCCAGACTCCACGTCAACTCCCAGTCGTGGCCATCCTGAGCATGACGCCTCTCCACTTGTCGCCGCCACCCCACTCAAGTGCTCCAACAGCCTCGCGTGCCGCTCGTCGAACCCTTACATCAACGCGACCGAAGACTCCGCCCCATCCCAATTCACGAAAAAGCAGGTGGCAATGTAAAGAGACTGTAGCAGGACTTTAAATCGGCAGTAGAAATATCGCGTAGGAGGTAAGTATGAGTCGACAATGGCTGATGGAACTGCCGAGTGTGTAGCGATGATTATTATGAAGGCGTTGATTTTCGAAACCCTAGTTTCTCTCGGGTTCAAGCATCGCGATATGGAGATTGATATTGAACTGAAATTTTGAAGTGAACAGATTTTTTTTCTTTTGGGATTAAGCATCGAAACATGGAGATTGCCTTTGAGCTGTAGCTTTTGAGTAAACAGATTTTTTTCTTGTCTGTGATTTGAAAGAAGGAAAAGGAAAAGAATATGATGTTACGTTGGCGTATGGGAGAAGCTAACCCTTTTATTTTGTTTTATTTTTTTTCAGATCGGTTAATGCTAGTCTAAACGTTTATATCTCGTACGCTCACATAACAACTCTGAACGCTACGAAAACTGAAATCCGGTAATAATTCAATATTACGGATCCAATGAAACTGGTTTCGTTGAATTCAGAGACTGTGCCTTGGAAGGCTATTTTTGAATTCAATTCAAAACAATATATCTTTAAAACTGAACAAAACACTTTTAAATTCAATTTTAAAAGTTCTATTACCTTCAGCATTATAAATATGAATTTTCCGAGCTTCCAAATTATTTTTAATTAGCTTAGAATACCAGATTTAACATTTTACCCAACTCCACATCATTTAATTAAATAATTAAATTACTCACAAAACAGCGATATTTGAAATTTAAGTTTATAATTAATCTCTGAATATTTAAAATTAATTAAATATTCCAATTTCAAATGCTCAAAAATTCCGGGTCGTCACAATATCTGACACTAGTATCTGTTATTTATATTGATGATATATGTCTGTTGTTATATTTTATATTATCTGTTATCACCCTGCAAGTTCCCTGTTAGTATAGAATTCACTATGGGTTGAAATGATACATACCCGAACGGACTTTAGAATAGGAGAAAATCGTTATGGGTTGAAATAATAAACCCAAGCGATTTTCATTTGAATTGAAATTGGGATTACGGGTCGAAATGATATCTACCCGTATATATTTAAATTTCGGATTGAAATGATAAACATCCGTATCACTTAACCATATGATAAATATATATACAAACACCGTTGGTCCATATATATATAAATATTTTGAAATTGAATTCTATGGTTTTGGAAAGAAATATTTGGTTTTAACAAATGTTGATTTTTTTTAAAAAAAAATTATATATAAATGGTAATGATATATATAGATTTGATAATGATATTTAATTTAATTAAGATGGATTTAATACATATAATATGTTAAGTATAAAATTTATATTTTAAAATAGATTTTGGTAATGATTTGAATAAGTTAAGGTTGGGAAGATAATTTTATTTAATTAAACCGATTTGAAACTGATTGAAATTGAGATGTAAGATATAATTTATAACTTGGGGATTTATAAGTAAGTTAATGAATATTTATTGTTTAAAATAAATTTAGGGAAATATTTAGTAAAAATGTAATTTAAGGCTGGTGTAACGACCCGTAAATTTTAATAAATTTTATAACGTAATTAATTGAATTTTTGTGAAATTTAAATAATAAAATTCGGAAATAAAAATATAATATTTGGGATATGTATTTAAAAGCATAGCAAATGGTAAATTTTCATCTGATAATATTGAAGTTTATTTTCTTATGAATTTCTATTTCAATTTAAGTCAGTTAATTATTGATGAAAAGAAAATATTTTTCAAACTTGAATATTTTTCTATAGAAATTTGCAAATCACCTTCTGAGTGAGACGTCATCCTTCGTTTCGTAAAATTTTGACTGTTATTGCTCTGTTATCTTAATTCTGGCAAAATAGTAGCATTTTCGGTACCGATTTTCGACTTTTGATCGGATGATCGTACCACCGATATCTATGTACCATTTTTATCGTCTCGTCGTGCTGATCTCAACGGTATCTTTATTTCTATGTTTTGGAATCCGGTACACGACGGAGACCAAAATCTGTTCGTTGTAACGACACCGTTAATTGTGACCGTTGATTTTCCTTTACATTTCAAATCTGAAACGCGCTGTACAATTTATGCTCCAATTGTTTTCTGAATCTATTGGTAGCCATTACTTTTATATTCTCCGAAATTTAAGGGTGACTATTACTATTTCTGACCTTTCCTTTCCTACCATTCACTGTTTCCTTTCCTTTTATTATAACCGTTCATTGTTTGAAATGCTGCCGATCTGGTTTTACACGTTCCACTTGATGAAACGTATGATTTGGTATTTGTGATATTTTTCCATTTATTGTGGACAGCTAATTCCTTTCTATTCCTTCTATTTACTAAAATATAGATTCACTACTCTTTCTCTCCTCCTGTTCTATTCCTCTGTCTTCCCTACCCACGCAAACGTCCCTCTCCCACTGGCGCAGCCCTACCAGCCATTGCCCAGCGAGCCACCATCCAACCCATGCAAACCGAGCACCATTCTCCTCCGCCGTGAAACCCCTCACCATCTGATCCCCTCCCTCTTTACTTGCTCGTCCCAGGCCAACCCAAATACTACTTCCGCCTCACCTTGCTACGGCCCAGCCTACCCAAAACCGAACCACCCTTGCCTTGCATCCATCTCCTTATCGCGTGCAGCCAAGCTCCTCCATCATCACCGACTTCCTGTAATCGCTCGTCGCTCCCTGCTGTTCTGACGAGATCTGCCACCTCCGAACCCTGCTCAGCTCCGAGCTACAACCCAGGCTTCAACCCCTAGCCTCACGACCAAAGCCCCACCACGTTCTGTCTCTTGTCCCTCTCTGCCACCAGCGAGCGCATCTCCTCCAAGCGACCACCCAATGCCCTGCTGCCCACTCCACGCCTAGCCTTCCTTCTCAACTTTTCTTCTGTCGAGCCAAACCCAGACTCAATCCGCTCAGCATCTCCCCTTGCAAGCATCTTCTCCTGTTCGTATTAGGTAACATATATTTGGTATTATATATTGATTTTGGATTTTTAAGATAGTTTATATATATATATATATGTATTTATATATGTTATATTCAGTTTTAGAAATCTTACAGTAGGATATATATAAAGTTATATAAGTTGGTTTTAATATAGAACCTGCATATGTTTATTCTATTGGATATTCTAAGTATTTTATTTAAAATAATAATATATGTATATATATATATTATATATTGTGATAGTTGTATATATATATGTTTAGTATAACAGATTAAAGTATAATTATAAGTATATTTATAAAGTTCTTATCAGATTTATAAAATATACATTTGTCAGCCTGCATGTTTTATACCGAGATATATGCGTATGTTAGTTACATATATGTTTACATAAATTTTATATGTTCCAGCTATATATTTGGTTTTATGAAAGTGTATGTGAATGCCGGTTTATACATAGGATAAACTGTTAAGTTATAATAAAGGCAGTATTACATATATTGGTTTGCATAAATTTGTTTGTATAACCTGATTTCATATGTTGTTAAGTATAGTTCTGCTAGTATATAATTTATATAAGGTTACAGTAGGTTATATATATAGTTATGTCAGTAGTATCTAGTATTATATGATAGTTATATATATATAGTTTTTTTTCAATAGTTGCAGTTTGGATAACATGTTAGTTATATATGTTAGATTATGACATTCTAATTTATTTATAGAATTTGGTAAACTATGGGTTATTAAATATAGATTTGTAAGTATTGATTTTTTTCCAGTATTGATTCTTAAGATATAATGTGTATGCAATTTTATATATATACATGTTTAGTTATTAGTTCATTTACAAGTTTGCTTGAGTTGGTTTCCAAAAAAAAATATATATATATATAGATTTTATTTTATAGGCGTTTAAGTTAAAATCTTGATTTGAAATTATATATATATATACATATCTTATTTTAAATATATGTTTTAAATTTTTTAGAAAATTTATATATATATGAAATATATCTTGTTTCAATCGATCTCTTGTCCATCTTGTCTTACCTTCTCAATATCGAATTTGTCGCAGCAATCCCTAGCTTGTCATTGTTCTGTGTACGTATCTGTGTCCGTGTCATCTTCTTGACTCCTTAGCCTCAAAAGGTGAGCAATCACTCACGATTAACGTTCTTATATTTATTTAATTTAATTTCAATTGAAATAACAATCGAAATATGATGTTGTAGTTATTTAAATTGTCATACATGCTATTATCTATAACTGTTCACCTGTGGGATATGACACCATATCCTGTTGTTTATATTAAATTGTTATTGCTGATATATATGCCTGTTATATTATTTTAATATCTGTTATCACTCTGCAAGTTCCCTGTTAGTATAGAAATCACCATGGGTTGAAATGATACATACCCGAACGGACTTTAGAATAGGAGAAAATCGTTATGGGTTGAAATGATAAACCCAAGCGATTTTCATTTGAATTGAAATTGGGATTACGGGTCGAAATGATATCTACCCGTATATATTTAAATTTCGGATTGAAATGATAAATATCCGTATCACTTAACCATATGATATATATATACAGACACCGTTGGTCCATATATATAATTATTTTGAAAATGAATTCTATGGTTTTGGAAAGAAATATATAGTTTTAAATAAATATTGATTCTTAAAACTTTATATATAAATGGTAATGATTTATATAGAATTTAATAATGATATTTCATTTAATTAAGATTGATTAAATACATATAATATGGTTGAGTATTTAAATTTGTGTTTCAAAATAGATTTCAGTAATAATTTGAATAAGTTAAGGTTGGGAAGGTAATTTGAATTTAGTTAAGAATTTTATTTAATTAAACCGATTTAAAACTTATTGAAATTGAGATTTAAGATATGATTTATAACTTGGGTTTAATTTAAATAAATGAATATTTCTTATTTAAATGAAGTTTAAGGAAATATGTAACATTCCCCCTTCTGACCGCCTCCAGTCGGTAATTAAACCAACTAGAAACGTTCAAAAAGACGAATTGTTATTTAGTTTATGACGTTTAAACAGAATCAGCCACAGAAACACAGAATAATAACACTGAATTAAAACAAATGAGAATTTATTTCTTTACTATAAATCTTTTAGAATACATCAGAGTTTTATACAATTTTTAATACTGATACAGCGGAATATCTTAAAATACAATTTTCTTCTGAAAACTAAAGTGATTCTTTACTCTCTCTAACTTCGCTGCTCGAAAATCTTCAAGCTGTAGAAATACTCGGTCTGACCCGAGTATTATATTCAAAAGAAAATAATACACAGGTCAGTCTAATTCAAACCAGTTTATTAGTGCATATAGGCAGTAATAATTTAAATAGACGACAGTCACAATAATTCTCGTCTATCCAATCCTTTTAACAAAGAAATCGGATAACGAAAATATAACACTAAACAGTGTTAAACAATAAATCAGCAGATTTAAATCATCAACAGAGATAAACAGTGTTATTGGCTGCCGTACACACGTGTGCATTCGTACCCATGTGCACTGCCCCGCCAGCTCGTGTGTGTGACGACCCGAAAGCAGCGACGACCGGTAGGCTTTGCAACCATCCCAGACCCACCGTGGCACACAGTGATACCTCGAATTTGCTTTTACGGCCAGCCTCTCGACTCGCAACCAACCCTCACAAGGCCTTTACCTCTCAGGGACATGTAGGGGTAAGAGTCTCCCGTTCGCCACCAAACCGCGAAGCGAGAACCCCCTATCATGTTGTACTGTAGCAAATCCGATCCCGTCCATCAGTTCTTCTCCAACTCCGGTCATCACTTCAACTACCTCAAAGCTCGATCCATCAACGAAGATAGACGAAACAAATTCATGCCTTACTTAAAACTAGGTTTAAAAATTTCAAACCTAAATCATTTCTGCCTTACAACTTTAAAAATCCTCCTGACAATTTTCCTATCATCCATGATCATTCCACTACCATTACTAAAGATTTCGAACTTCCAATTTCACTGAGATGATCAAAATCACCAGAACTTCATCTCTAACATAAACCAGAACTGCTCTTATTAAACTAAATTAAAAACTATGATATTCATGCTAAAAATCATATTATCACCTATCTATTCCATATATAATCCTGAATCTATAAATTACCCAGTTCGAATTTTTACATTTATACAACATGTCTCTGTTGTTTTAGATTACAGAGGCACTCAGACTAAATTTTGTCTTAATTAAATCTTTTAATCTTTAGTTTACTAGGGAACAACTAATTTTAATTTACCAAATGTGATGACCCATTCAATTTTCAACCACTGGTAGTTGCATGCATGTAGTTTAATCAATCTAAAGCTCCAGCAACTCCAGTTATTAAATCAAGTGAGGCATTCCAGTCTTAAGCAAAACAGTTTCAAAAACTATTTCAAAAGAATAAGGCTCTGTCTCCATTTTTATTGGTGAGTAACATTCTTACTTAAAATAACTTAAGTATAATTATGTTTGCATGCTTAATTCTATGATAATTGTGTTGTGGTGTGAATGTTTATAGATGACTCTGCATGTATATGAATGTATATAGATGCGTATGTTATTTGTATCAGTGAACCTTATTTCTGGAATGAGTTGTCCAGTCTGTGCTTGTGTTCTACCTCAGATCAGAGTTGAGCAGCGAAAGCAGTTTGGAGTGTATCTCTGGATGGGAGAAGTAAGTTTGGAATCTACTGATGTTGTGAAGTAGAGTTATGTTTGGATCTCGTCTGTGTAACTCTGATAGATGATGTATATGATACTATGTAATATTTATGTGATATAATATATTTTGTTCGTTTCCGTTGTGAGTATTTGTGTTTGTTTTCTTTTCTCTTCTTTTCTTTTCTACTTCTCACCCCTTTCTTTCTTACTGTCGATGCGATTTTCCGGGAGTGGAAAGCCGGGTCGTCACAATGTGCATAGATAAAGGTGCAACATAGTGTACAAACTCAAAACTAGAGACTAATCAGTTCGAACTACGAGTTCAAGAGTGACATGAACACCACACACAATGCTACAGATAACAAAATGACCAGGGGTAATAACAAGAATGGCCAAGTCAAATATGCTATAGGTTATGAAATGACCAATTTGCAAACATAAGTTGCCACACTAAATACAACTTTGTTTTCTAACTTTTAGGTAGAAATTTTGCACAACCCTAAATGCTCAAGTATCTGCATATAAAATATGCAAGAAAATATGCAAGACCAAAGTTGTAGTGAAACAACTAAATATGCAGGACTGTGATAAATGAAAAAAACCAAACTGAAACAATGGTAGAATCACAAATGCATTAAGTCCAGATACAACAAACTAAAGAAGCATGGGCAGTTCAAAATCATAGAGTATATGCAGAAGGCAATAAGTATACAAGTTAATCAAGTTTCCAGTCAATCAATGATGCAGACCAAAAGGCAAAGACTCCAGTATATGGATGCGAAGGTTCCACAAATTAAATAAACTGAATGCAAAGATCCAATGTCTCAAACGACTCAAGTAATTCCAGAAGTCAAAATAGTTTCAAGAATGTAGGCACTACAAGGAAACTAACTCCAAACTGCATGTACACTCAAGTGAAACAAACAGTTGTCAAATGGAAGAATACAACAACAATGAAGGCACCAAATCAATAGAAATGAACACAGTGGCAACAGAAGTGTACACAGTGACAACTACTTCAATGACACAGACCAATGCAAAACAGTGGTCTAAAAATATCAAAGTGTATAGGTCAGGGAAG
Source organism: Allium fistulosum (assembly GCA_030737815.1). Lineage (NCBI taxonomy): Eukaryota > Viridiplantae > Streptophyta > Magnoliopsida > Asparagales > Amaryllidaceae > Allium > Allium fistulosum. The sequence continues at coordinate 816,876,955 of CM060904.1, forward strand.
AACCCAGACCACATGAATTAAGTGTGCAACTGACTTGAATGTCACAAATCACAACAAACCTAATGGATGCAACTGATGAATGGTGCATGGGACAACACACATAAAGTTCAAGTATAACAATAATGCACAGTGGGTTTGAGTTCAAAACAAAACAGATGTCATGAGAACATTGAAATGCAGTTTAAAATAGGCAGTGGCAATACCACCGTGACGTATGTAAATGCAAACTAGCTACTAATGATCAAGTTCAAAGTTGAAGCTAACAGTTCAACAACCTACATTTTAAATAACTCAAGTGAAGATACCAAATACAACATGGATGAACTAGCCTAGAAACATGCTCAAAACTCAACTGGCACATAACTACAATTAAAAGTGTCGATTCAACAATATATACATACACACATCCTATTGTATATATGCACATATGTGAAGTCACACCGAATTTGTCAAATAATTTCAAATTACAGCAAGTGATAAACAATTAATGCAGACTAGTCTACAATGAACAAGAAAAGAGAGCATCAACATCACTGCAACAAAAACTTTTGAATGGAGGTAGTGCAACAGCTCCAAGTCAAGATTGAACTACTACAGATGCAACAAAGCAATTCATCAAGTTTATGTATGCAACAATAACAAGAACATGCAAACCTGACTAGCAGTGGCAGCAGACAAACATACATCAACACCACAGTAGTACAAGCATATGAGTGACATCAAGCAACAAATATACAAAGTGGATCAAAACAATGGATCAAATAATATACAACTGCAGACAAAACAGTGTCAAAAATGAAGAGACCAGAGGGATGCAACTAAAACTGATGATAGTGGTAATCACATAGTGAATGCAACTGATGATACTGAATGAGACAACAACATCAAACTCAAGTGAATAGCTACATACAACATCAGGTGAAGTGCAACAGTGCATAACAATCCAAGAATGACTCAGTGAAGATTGAGAAATAGGAAAGTATGAAACTCTGGAATCACAAAGTTTCAGATACCCTAAGGAGCAAGCGAAGTCGAAGCCAAGCAAGATCAAAGCAAAGCCGAGCGCTCAAGGGAACAAAGCCCCAAAGTTAAAGAGAAAAGAACGAAACTATTATCAAAGCAATAATTTCAAACCGTGACCAAGAAATCAACTCAGAAAAACAAATACGACTGAAAATCATCAAATTCGAACACAAATAAACTGGAGCTGGAATTAGATGTGAGCGGTTATCCACTCACCTTTTCTCGAAGAGGTCGCGATCGAGAACGAAGACAGTGATACAAGCTAATGAATGCAAGATGCAACACAATGAAGACAACATAGTAGAAGACACAAAACTGAATACAATGCAGATTGCATCAGACCACAACATGATCAACTACAAGATCCAGTGAATCGAGTTCAAATATGCAACAATAAAAACTCAAGCTAGATGTCAACAAGCAACATATAGCAGTGCAAATGAAGAGACCACAAGTATGTGCAAAACTGCAGTGCAACAAACCGAAGAGGTTGAAATGAGAACAACCAAACATGACAGGGATGTAGCATATACAATAAACCATGCAACTCAATAGAGCAACACTGGAATATGCAGTACAAAAATGCAAGTGACAGTGAATATGTACAAGTGCAGTGTTCAAGACAGAGCAAGCAAGTTTGGCATCAGGATAAAAAAAATCAACAGAGATGATCAAGTGACCAAATTCAAAGCTAACACACATATATATACATGATGCAAATGCACAAGTACAGGGCGAGCAAAATCAAGAAAGAATTTTCAAAAATGACCGAAGCCAAATGTAACAGCAGTTTTAAAAATCAAGTCAAAGCCGAGTAAAACTGGAACGAAGTTCAACAGTGCAGAGATGACCAACGTTGAATTTAAAATTCACAGGAATGAAAACAGTGATGGCCGAGAAAAATCAAAAATCGTTTTTTTTAGTCAAAACGAAAATATAATTCAAAGCCGTGATTCAAAATCGAGAACATGCCGATAATCTCAGCCCCAAAATATACGCATATATCCAATTTGAAAATGTCAAAGAAAATCGCAAGCATTAAACCCAACACGAATTAGATGTGAGAAATAAAATTCCTCACCTTAGCTATCGGAGCAGATCGAAGCGGAGACGAACGCGAAGAGGAAGAACGAACGAGGTCGCCGAAAGCCCTAATTTCACAGAGCTGGAGAAGACGATGCCGCAAAGAACCAAAGTGTAGAAGAATCGCATACGAGTGAATAGAATCGAACAAAGTCCTCGTCTCTTCAGATCGAACGAGAAACTAATCCAAAGCCGCCATTTATTTTCTTTTCGTTATTTCGGTTTAGGGTTTGTGAATGAAATGAGAAAGGGAAAACGGGTAAAGGGTTTTAACGAAAATAGTATGGTACCAAATAGGGATATGGGTCATGATATACTTTTCTTTTAAGCCCATCAACCCTTAACAAAATTTTCTTTTCTTCTTTTTTTCCAAAAGAATTTAACCGATTCAAAATTTTCAACAACAATTTTTTTATTAAACGAATTCCAATTCGAATCGAAGCTCCTATAAGCAATTAACTAGCAGAGAAATCGTTTAACAATGATATCAAATCGATGCAAAAATCCCGGTTATTACAGAAATTCAAATTGAATTCAATTTAATTTTATACGCGTTTATACGCCGTATGATCTCATAACAATTCTGATGAATACGAAATTTGAAATCCAGTAATAATTCAATATTACGGACCCAATGGAGCTGGTTTCGTCAAATTTCGAGACTGTGCCTCGGAAGGTTATTTTTAAATTCAATTTAAACGATACAATTTCAAACTGAACAAATCGCTTTCAAATTCAATTCTGAAACTTCTATTATCTTCAGTATTATCAATATGAATTTTCTAAGCCTTTAAATTATTTTTAACCGGCTTAAAATTGAAGATTCAAATTTTATTCAACTTTCAATAGATTAAATTCAAAAATTTAATCGCCAATTCATTCCGATAATTTGAAATTCAAGTCAAATCATCGTTCAAATATTTAAAATTAATTAAATATTTTCAATTTAAATTGTTCAAAATTCAGGGTCGTTACAAAATATCTAGTAAAATGTGATTTAAGGCTAGTAAATGATATTGAATCTATTAAGTGAATATTCCCTGATTAAATAATAATGAAGTTAAATCAAGAGCTATATGAAACTGTTAAATCTAACTTTGAAAATGTTGAATACTAAAGCTTTGAAATATATTGAAAAAAAGGGTATATTTAGAACTGAATTAAATTGAAGAATTGAGCTTTGAATAAATTTGAATTTGGAATTTGAAGGTGATTTGAATCGATTTGCGAGACTTGAGGAAATTATAAATACTTTACTTTTTAAATCATTTAATATATATACTATTTTGGAAAATAGATATATTTGAAATGAAATGATATTTGGGTTTTGAAGTAAATTTAATTGAAATGACCACGGTGTTAAAATGTATATTTCCACCTTGTAGATAGTTCTGAACATCCTTTAAGTTACTCGTATTTCAGTTGATATTTCATTTGAGTTGGATTTATTTATATAAGAATGTTAATCCTGACTCGAGTGTTTTGTGTTTTGCTTTACGCTTGGGTCAGACCGAGTGATACAGCATTTGAGACTCACCCTTGGAGTTTGGAGCTTCCTTTGGAGATCCAACTATCACCTCAGCTTTCAGCTCTTCTTGTTGATTTGTTCAGAGAAGTCATCTGTTGTACTGGAGACTTCACTGCAATTGAGATATTCTGTTATATTTTATTTCTAACTCTGATGTTTATATAGTAGCTTCATGAACTACTATTTTATCTATTCCGCTGCGCATTATTGTATTACTCTGTGTCTGTGATTCTGTGATTGATTTAGTTACTGCATATGCTGAGTTTTGCCAAATTTAAATAACAATCTGATATTTTGAATTATTCAAGTCCGACATGTGTGGATTTATTGTCGATTTGAATGGTCCAAAATAGCGGGTCGTTACAGTTGGTATCAGAGCTTTGGCTCTAGGCAAAACTTAGCATATCTAGTAAATTTATTTACAGAATCACTTTCGTTCGAGTTTGAATCTCTTCCGTTTGGCTCGATTTCCTTTGAACTTTGGAACGTTTCTTGCAGTTCCAAAATTCATTCTTGTCCCTCCCTATTTGTATTCTTTTGATTCTGGAGTATCCCATAACTCCACTTCGAATGATCTCTATAAGAATAGGATCCCACCAATCTTTGAATGATTTGTGAAGGGGTGAAACTCCTTCACAATCGGCATTGATTCACCGGAGATTTCTATATCTTTGGTGTAGATGTCGCTATCTCTTACGATCGAATGTTGATTTTTCTTGGAATTCTGCATCGATCTTGTTCCTGAAGTCACGATTGACCCTAGGGTCATCCGCGATTTATATAAGTATATTCATCTTCTATTTTGAAATTTAATTATCTCATCTTCGTTCGAGCTTATCTTCGAATCACAATTCTATTTGATTTAGAGTTCCTCTAATTTGAATCCCTATCTTTGTTGAAATCCATTCCTAAATCATCCTTTGAAAATCAGGTTTATTCGTATTTTTGAAATTGTTTATATATCGAAATTTTTATAAGTATGATTATATTCTATATATAAAAGTGAAAATGTTTTCGATAAGGATTATATATACCTTTTAAAATTAAGAATTCAAATTTTTGAAAGGATTTGAAATTTTAAAGTTATATAAGAAATTAATTTATATAAAAAAACGATTTATAACTAAAGGATTTTAAATTTGAAATTCGAGAATTGAACCCTGGTGTTTTGAAATTGGTTTTAAGATTTTGAAATATATAATAATAATATGATTTAAAAGTACTTTTCCAAATAAGAAATGTTTCAAATGATTTTAATGAGTTTCGAATGATTTCGAAGAAATTTCAAAAGAAGTTTGAGAAAATAGAAGTCCAGAACTCACTTATGTCGTTGGAAAATAATTTCGGTGATGAGTGCACGCATCATCGACATTGATTTTCGAGTTTCAGAGTGGGGGATAGGCCACTTCAATAGCTTTGCTATGCGAGTGATTTTGCGAAACCAATTTTGATTTCAAATTCCGAAGTAAGATTTGATATTCAAAGTATATATGTATATATATTTGAAATGATTTGAAGTAAGCCGGTGTTCAGTCCTTGAGTTTCGGATTTGATATAACCCCATCTATTAAAATTGATTTACTGATTTGTTGCTGATTTCCAACTCTTGAATTTGAAAATGATTTCTTCAACTATTTTGAAGGTTCGAGCACTTCCAAATCAAGGTTAACTTTTCAAAGCTAAGAAATTTTGAAAAGTATGAATTATTTGATAAAGTATATAAATTTGTTTCGAATATTTAAGTATGTAGTAATATGATTTAACTAAGTTGAAACTGTTTTGTTAAGTAAATGAATAAGGTTATTTTGAATTTTTCTAAATATGGAATTTAGATTTGAAATGTTTTGAAAAGAATTTGGTCTTCAAAATATTTGGAATAAAATTTAGTTTAAATGTTTTAACTTAGTAACATCTTTATGAAACTATATATTTAACAAGTTGGAATAAATATATAAGTTGTACGTATGCTGTTTTATTCGCATAATTAATTTGACCCTGGTTGAGTACACAAGTTCGAGGTGAATTACACCATTTCGTGTTAGGATTTCTCATTTGATTCTTGACGGCGAATATTGGATATGGATTTTGGACTTGATTCTAGAATTCTCTATCATAGTATATGGCTATGCAAGGAGACTGATGGCTTCTAGTCGAGAAACCATATCGAAATCCGCATTAGGGAAGTCGAATGGATAATACTAGTTCGAAAGCGAACTTGTGTGATCCAGCGAGGGATCAAATGTGATTCTGCGAAATGATGACGTATGTACATCTTATATTCTAATATCATTGATATATTTTGACGCTGAAATTGAAAGCTGTCGAGTTAGAATATCTTTGCTTACTAAACGAAAATTTCCAATTTAAATTACAAAGATATATAACCCATAAAAGCAAAGATATTCAATCCCATATGGCTCTTCATACAGCGAAATTTATTTTAAAAATTTTGATCCTTATATAAGATGGACCTTACATAAGTATAAGATGATTTTGAAAACATTTGATTTTGGAAATGAATTGGTTGACTTAAATTATATTGATTTGGAAATTTGGATTTATTTTCCAAATCTATTATTTTGGAAACTTTGAAACTAAAGATATTTAATTTGAGAAGAAATAATTTGGTGAAATTGTATATGATTTTGAAATTGAACTGATATTGAAACAAATTAAAAATTGAGAACCTTATGTTACTAAACACTTGATTTGGGAGTTGTCAAACTTATATAAAATTGATTTGTATGAGTATGAAATTGATCCGAAAACTATAGATTTGAAAAGGTACTCAATTTGAAAGTGAAATCTCATATAATTGAAGTCTATATAAGTATGATTTGATATACTATTGATTTTGGAAAGTATTTGATTTGAAAATGAAATCTTATATATAATGGATTTTATATAAGTACGATATTTGAAAGTGATTTGAAAAGGTACTATATGATACATATTTTCAAAGTAAAGATATGGAAAGTGCCTTCTGCTTGATATCCGATTTGTGGCCACATCTTGGATTCATTCTATCGATATTATTCTCTCTGATTTTGGTTTTCCGGATATGATACTCGAGTGTCCTTCGAATTCCATGGCGTTACCCATGGTCTTATGTTTCTCTCGTGACTGCATAGCGCAACTGCCTGGCTGAGTCTTGCCTAGGGGTACGGATTGTTTCCTGGGGGATCCAGGCGTAACCATTGTGTATCCTGCAATCTGTGTAGGTCGCGAATAGTAGCGCAAATGCTTGGCTGAGTCTTGCCTGGGGGTACGGATTGTTTCCTGGGGGATCCAGGCGTAACCATTGTGTATCCTGCATTCTACTAGTCATCATGGCGTAACTCGCAGGGCTAAGAAAGCTTACGGATATGGATTGTTTCCTGGGGGACCCAGGCGTAACCATTGTGTATCTGCGAACCATGGTTAGACAAAGGTTTTGTTTGTGTTTTTGATTGGATTGTACTTTCCATATCTGTTTTTAAAAGTTTTTCCAGTATTTTCACTAGGTGTTGAAACAGGTCTACTAAGTACCTGGAGAATTCTAGTTTTGCGCCTGATCAACGCACTACCAGAGTCTACAGGAACAAGGATAAACTTGTTGAAACATCGAGTTATAAAAGTATTTTCGAAATGAAATTTGTTTCGTTATAAAAAATATATTTTATTATAAAAGTATTTCCAACAAAAAAAAATTTGTATTAATATTTGAAATTGAAATTCTTATGGTCCTAAATTAATTATTCGTGCCCGATACTATTCTTTTGAATCTACCTTATCTGCTCAGCTTTATTTATTCACCTATATTCTATTTTTCCAAATCCTCCTTCTTTTTTCTTGTTGACTATATCCTTTTTAAGTATTGTTTATTTATATACTATATGGTTTAATATATAAAAAAAATAGTGTTATAAATAGAAAATTTTAGTGTTAAATATTTTAGAGGTTATTAATTAAATAAAACAGATTTAAAGTAAATGATTATTGATTATTAATAATATTTGAAAAGTATTTTAGATATAATTAAAATTTATGAATTACGGATTTAATGTTTTCAAATAGCTTCTTTGTAAATATAAGGAATGATGTAAATAATTGTTTTCAAATAGTTTTCATATCTTTATAAAGGTGTTATTTAAACCTATAAATGATACTTATAAAGGAAACAAGAAATTTTACAAAGGGGTTTGAAAATATTAAGGTATTAAAAATAATTGAGTTGTAAATGAAGTTTTCAAATGAATATTTCAAGTAAAATTTATATAGTTTCAAATTAATTGTTTAACCTTAACTTTCAATCTATTTTTCTTTCTGGTTGTTTCTATTCTTCTACCTCCTTTCTTTTCGGGGACGAAAAGTTTTGAGTGGGGGAGAGTGTAACGACCCGTAAATTTTAATAATTTTATAACGTAATTAATTGAATTTTTGTGAAATTTAAATAATAAAATTCGGAAATAAAAATATAATATTTGGGATATGTATTTAAAAGCATAGCAAATGGTAAATTTTCATCTGATAATATTGAAGTTTATTTTCTTGTGAATTTCTATTTCAATTTAAGTCAGTTAATTATTGATGAAAAGAAAATATTTTTCAAACTTGAATATTTTTCTATAGAAATTTGCAAATCACCTTCTGAGTGAGACGTCATCCTTCGTTTCATAAAATTTTGACTGTTATTGCTCTGTTATCTTAATTCTGGCAAAATAGTAGCATTTTCGGTACCGATTTTCGACTTTTGATCGGATGATCGTACCACCGATATCTGTGTACCATTTTGATCGTCTCGTCGTGCAGATCTCAACGGTATCTTTATTTCTATGTTTTGGAATCCGGTACACGACGGAGACCAAAATCTGTTCGTTGTAACGACACCGTTAATTGTGACCGTTGATTTTCCTTTACATTTCAAATCTGAAACGCGCTGTACAATTTATGCTCCAATTGTTTTCTGAATCTATTGGTAGCCATTACTTTTATATTCTCCGAAATTTAAGGGTGACTATTACTATTTCTGACCTTTCCTTTCCTACCATTCACTGTTTCCTTTCCTTTTATTATAACCGTTCATTGTTTGAAATGCTGCCGATCTGGTTTTACACGTTCCACTTGATGAAACATATGATTTGGTATTTGTGATATTTTTCCATTTATTGTGGACAGCTAATTCCTTTATATTCCTTCTATTTACTAAAATATAGATTCACTACTCTTTCCTCCATACCCACTCTTTCTCTCCTCCTGTTCATTCCTCTGTCTTCCCTACCCACGCAAACGTCCCTCTCCCACTGGCGCAGCCCTACCAGCCATTGCCCAGCGAGCAACCATCCAACCCATGCAAACCGAGCACCATTCTCCTCCGCCGTGAAACCCCTCACCGTCTGATCCCCTCCCTCTTTACTTGCTCGTCCCAGGCCAACCCAAATACTCCTTCCGCCTCACCTTGCTACGGCCCAGCCTACCCAAAACCGAACCACCCTTGCCTTGCATCCATCTCCTTATCGCGTGCAGCCAAGCTCCTCCATCATCACCGGCTTCCTGTAACCGCTCGTCGCTCCCTGCTGTTCTGACGTGATCCGCCACCTCCGAACCCTGCTCAGCTCCGAGCTATAACCCAGGCTTCAACCCCTAGCCTCACGACCAAAGCCCCACCACGTTCTGTCTCTTGTCCCTCTCTGCCACCAGCGAGCGCATCTCCTCCAAGCGACCACCCAACGCCCTGCTGCCCACTCCACGCCTAGCCTCCCTTCTCAACTTTTCTTCTGTCGAGCCAAACCCAGACTCAATCCGCTCAGCATCTCCCCTTGCAAGCATCTTCTCCTGTTCATATTAGGTAACATATATTTGGTATTATATATTGATTTTGGATTTTTAAGATAGTTTATATATATATATATGTATTTATATATGTTATATTCAGTTTTAGAAATCTTACAGTAGGATATATATAAAGTTATATAAGTTGGTTTTAATATAGAACCTGCATATGTTTATTCTGTTGGATATTCTAAGTATTTTATTTAAAATAATAATATATGTATATATATATATTATATATTGTGATAGTTGTATATATATATGTTTAGTATAACAGATTAAAGTATAATTATAAGTATATTTATAAAGTTCTTATCAGATTTATAAAATATACATTTGTCAGCCTGCATGTTTTATACCGAGATATATGCGTATGTTAGTTACATATATGTTTACATAAATTTATATGTTCCAGCTATATATTTGGTTTTATGAAAGTGTATGTGAATGCCGGTTTATACATAGGATAAACTGTTAAGTTATAATAAAGGCAGTATTACATATATTGGTTTGCATAAATTTGTTTGTATAACCTGATTTCATATGTTGTTAAGTATAGTTCTGCTAGTATATAATTTATATAAGGTTACAGTAGGTTATATATATAGTTATGTCAGTAGTATCTAGTATTATATGATAGTTATATATATATAGTTTTCTTTTCAATAGTTGCAGTTTGGATAACATGTTAGTTATATATGTTAGATTATGACATTCTAATTTATTTATAGAATTTGGTAAACTATGGGTTATTAAATATAGATTTGTAAGTATTGATTTTTTTCCAGTATTGATTCTTAAGATATAATGTGTATGCAATTTTATATATATACATGTTTAGATATTAGTTCTGTAACGACCCCGAAATTTAATTTTATTTAAATTGATAAATAAATGAAATTTTGAATAAAAATTTTAAAATTAAAATTTATAATTGATTTCGAGTTTCCCCGATCGTAATAAATTTGATATAAATTTAAGAATATTGTACATATATGTGAATATATATGTATATATGATATATGAGTAAATTTGAAATTCTATATATAAGTATATATATTAATTTAGATTTAAAATTTTAAATAAATGGTTTAATAATGATTGATAATAAATATTAAGTTATAAATAGAATTAAAATGAGTAAGATAACAATAAATATTTAAACTAGGAATAGGAAATAAATTTGACCAATTCAAATAGATATACATATAAAAGATGAACTATAAAAATATAAAGTAACACTTATATAAATTCTAATAAAACAACACATAGCATAAATATACAAAGTAATAGAAACAAATAAATATATGTGATAAACCTGCATAGTCAAATGGAAGACAGTAATATATGTTTAGTATGAACAAGCTGATTTAAGATAAATTATAAAATGTAAGGTAACACACAACTAAATTTAAACAACTTTATATATGTACAAATTGACATATAAGACCTGGAAGAAAAACAAAAGTAATAAGACAAAACAAAGAAAAGATAACAAATAAAATACACTCAAGTGTTCAAACAAAAAAAGACAGCCAAGTAAAAGTATATATGCAGAAGGGAAGATCTAGCAAGAAGATATATATGTACATATATTTTGTACAAATCATAAATGCAGCCCCAAAACAACAACATCTCATACATGTATGATGTACAGCTGAAATGAAGTATGGAAGAAAAAAATAAGACAAAGGTACAAAACAATTAATGTAAGTATGTAGAGATTCACATCATCTTATTCAAACAGTTTAATATCCTCTGTACAAATATACACCCTGTAAACTTTTTCATCTTATTTCATTCGTTCAAGAAAACTGAGCAACCTCTAAAATGAATATCATCTCAACTTTAAAACAAAACATCTCAACTAATCAAAACAAAGTAAACCACTTCTGTTCAAATTCAAACCTGGAAGTTCAAGTTCAAACTCGAAGCAAAGTTCAAAATCAAATTTGAAAGCTAGTAGATCAACTCAATCAGGGAATCAAAAGAAGAGCAATTAAGGTTCAGCCTGTTTCAAAACAAAAGAACTCTGTTTTGTTTTCTGGAAAATAGGTGAGCAACTTCAAATTTTTCTAAAACCAGTTTTTCTTTTTATTTTTAATTGCCTGTGAATCTGTGAGTAAACAACCTGTTTTTCAAGTTTAAGTTAAATTAAATTTGGATATGTATGGTTTGATTTAAGAGTGCTTGGTTGAGAATCTTTTCAGTTTTAACTCTGTCATATGTATGCTTGGGTATTGCTTGTCCTCTGTTTGGGTTTCAGAGTAGAAAAATCAATATGAGATTTGTAACGACCCAGAATTTTTGATAATTAAAATTCGAATATTTAATTGATTTTAAATATTAATAAATGGAATTTAGAAGTCGAATGATTTATTTTTCGAATATCGGGTTTTATTTGATAATTAAATCGATAAATTAATAGTGAAATTCTAGAGATAATTGAATATCGAGTTAATATGATTGAAAATGATTTGTAAAATTTTATTTAATCATACTGGAGTTATAGAAAGGTTTTAGAACTTTCAGAATCGAATTTAGAATTAAATTGTGAAAATTGAATATTTTAATATTTAATTATCGACTGAAAAAATAGCCAATTTTCGGACAGTCTCAGAATTGAACGAGACCAGTTCCATTGGATCCGTAATAGTTAGTTATTATCGGATTTCAATTTTCGTATCAAACGGAGTTGTCGTTTGACCGTGGCAGCTCGAAACGCATCGATATTATTTTAATTTAAATCGTCGAGTTGAAATAGTCATTTTTCGAACAGTCTCGGATTTCGACGAAACCAGTTTCATCGGATCCGTAATGTGATATTATTGTAAGATTTCAAATTTCGTAATTTTTGGATTTACCGTTTGTCCAGTACAAATTAAAACGCCTCGAAATCGATTTAAATCGGTTTAGTTTAATTTGATCGTTTTGCTCCGTATCTCGCACAGACGATCGAATTAGCTTCCGAAACCTGTTCCATTGCGTTTGGAACGCGGGGTAAACCTTACGAACGTCAGCCGGCACGCTCGAATCGGAGTTCGGAAAATTTCGGTGAATAGTAAGTTGGGCAGTTTTCTATAAAAGCCCTTCCTCCTTTCATTTTGCAAAAGAGAAACCGAGCCTAGGGTTTGAGTTTCAGCCTGGCCGCCATTTACGAAACCAAAGGCCAGGAAACAACGATCTTCTTCCCTATTTTCCTTCCAATCCACACTTCAATTCGAAATACTTTCAACTAGCAAATGGAAGAGGGCAGTGAGTTCTATGAAACGAACGGTGGTGATCGTTTTTAGAGTTGGAAATCGATGGCAATCTCGACTTGAAGGCACCACGTTCGGCACAATTTTCGAGGGGATAGGCGCGACCGAGCTTCACTTGCTCACGGCCGTGGGTAGCTATGGTGATGGGCGTTCGAATGGTGGTGATAAGATGGGGTGAAGATCGTCGTAGGAGTTGCGTCGTCTAGGGTTTTAGTGGCGGCTGATGGGTGTTCTCGTGTTCGTACTTGCCTGGGGGAAGAAACGCGTGGGAGGGAAGAAGAGAAGCACGGTCACGATTTGATCTAGGGGAATGGATGGCCAGGATTGAATAGGGTAAAGAAATTAAAAGAAATTAGTAAATAAATTATATTACAAATCGTGTAAACTTTAAACGTGTGTAACTATTTCATACGAGGTCCGTTTCGGACGAGATTTTTTGCGATGGGATCGTATTGACGAGCTCTTCGCGATGCAACTGGATTGGAGTCGTTTGGAGTCAATGAAAATTTCGGGTAAAATTGAACGCGCGTTTAATTTTATTCGAAATAAAAACGCTGGAACAGAATTAAAATCGAGGTGAGATTTTCTCACTCAAATTTGAATGTGGAATTATTTACAGTTATTGATTGATGATTGACTGTTTGGATGTGCTATTAGATATGATAGGATATATCTATATATATAGCAGTATATACATATTGGCATATGTATATATTGGATTGATTGATTTCCCGCCTCGTATAGCGGATGAGACCCTATCGCGCCGTTAGTAAGCGGATTTATAAAAACCCATATACCGCGATAATTCCGTACTGGAGCGGAATTGGTATTGTGCTGACGTTTTTGGATGCAGGGAAAACAGGTTGGAGGGATCCAACTGGATTCCTCACCCGTAGTTATTTATTTACAGATATTGATGTATATTCTGTTATCATATGATGATATATGATATTGACTGTTGTGATGGACTGATTGGTGTTGTTGCATCATCGGATTCAGTTTTGAAAAGTAAAAATAACGACTTTTAATTTAAAGGGATTTTTAAAGTGATTTGTAGAAATATACGTTTTATTGAAAATTTTGAATTGGTTTATTTTAAATAAATAAATGTTAAAATTTTAATGTTAGTAAAATTGTGATTTTTGTGAAATACGACAAAAATGTTATTTTTGAAATAAACAATTGATAAGGATTATGAAATAGTTTAAATTGGAATTGTTGAAGTATTTTAAACAATTCATATAAAAGGATTTATAAAAATTTATATTTTTATAAATTAAGAATATTGGAATTTTGAAATGAGTTTATTAAGTGTTAAAGTCAAATAAAAATGGATTCCATAAGTGGATAGAAATTTATAGATGTATAAATTGTGAAGTTAAAATGAATAAAATTGTAGAATGGAAGATTTATAAGGAATTAACTTATAAATTGGATTTTTACCTACAAAAGAAATATTGATCGAATTTGTTAATAAAGGAGATGTACAAATCGAAGTTGTTATAAAATATAAAAGGTGAAATTTATAAACATTGTTTTATAAATCCAAAACCAATTGAAATTGATAGGTTAAACATAGAAGTTTAATAAAGGAGATATGTCCACGATTTTGGATAGTGGATAATTATTGAAATAAAAATGGGTAGAAAATATGGAAATGAGGTTAGTGAAGTATATTCACGATTTTGGACAGTGAATATATTGTTAAGTAAAATGGATACTGTTTTGGGAAAGTGATATTGAAAAATGAAGTTAAAACATTTTAAAGATGTTTTAAAATGTATTATAAATCGAAAGCAGAGATTTCCGCAGTTCTTGTTGAAATAGACGTTTTCGAGAAATAAGGAAATGATGGACTATAACACTGTTGTTATAGTAAATGGTTTCCGAAAGGAAATGTTTTGATGTAGTATTGGGATTCACATATCTATCTAAATTCCGAATCCCTATACTAGTGATTTTGAGTCGTCGTAACGATGTTTTACGCAACATTCGTTTTGACTCAAATAGATGTGAAATTTATGATTTCCTTAAAGAAGAAATATATACTTAATATTGATTTAAGTATATCGAATATTTTCAAATGTTGAAAATAAATGATTTGTGAATTACTTATTTTTAAATAAGTATGGAAACGCTTTTCCAATATGAAATGAACTGTTTTGAATTTTATCTATTAAAGATAAAATGAAATGTGAATATTTGAAATTTGTTTTTCAAACGGTTAAGTGTGGAAATTATATATCTAGTAAAGATATTTTTGAAGATAAATAATTTGGAAAATTATTTGGAATCTGATGATGTTGCGCATCTTTATTGATAGTTAAATAACCGACTATCAATAATTACCTGTAGATAGGTATTTGTTGTGAATTGGATGAATTTGAATGCCACACTTATTTTTGAATAAACGCTCACTATTCGGGTTAGCCGGGAAAGGACCATGGGGTCGTATAACCCATTCCGAATATGTGATACGTCGTTATGAATCGCATTTGAAGACCGGTGTTGAAGACCGGATATTTTTGAAAACGGAAGGATTACCGTCGAGTTACTCTACATCGACTGATCCTCGATTTAGAGGTTTTATCACCCTTAGTGACGGGAAGTCCTGACGTGATTGAAAATTATCCGGAAATACAAGGGCTTCGTGAGAAGTGCCTTCGGTTCTGTTCGATCCCGGAACAGACTTGTATGGATTGTGTGTCTGACGTTACAATTTGAGATATAAAGCTGATTTCTTTCAAATACATTTCTGTTGGTGGCGGAGAATTTATTCTCTTAGCTTAACACCCTTCTCTGAGACGTACGAGCTCAGAGGTTATGTAGTTGAAATTCATCAGCGATATATCCCAATTTGGTAACGTGGCATACTGAGTGTTGCTGTGAAATGATCAGTGTTTGATCATTTGTGATATGATCATTTGTTTGATCTTATATCTTTGTGGTCATAGGTTGATCATTTTGTTTGACCCGAAGCAGGGCTTTTTGTAGAAAGCGTAGCTTTGTGGACGAGACTTCGTCGAGCCTCACACCCCGGAAATGGTCAAAACAGGAAGGATGCAGCAAGGTTCTAGGGAGTAGCGCCCCTTAGTGTATGTCATTCCTTCTGGATAAAGGTGGTATCATGGTATGGAGCCCAGATACTTAACCTCTGTGGTTACTGCATCATTATTTCTATGTGGTTTGTTGCGAATCGGGGATCCTCGGGAAGATCGGTGACGATCAGGGGATGGCATACGCGTGTCAGTAGTTACCTATTTTTGCAGAGGTAACCCGGCCTTGTGTTGGCAGAGATCCGGTTAGGTTCTCGGGTCGTCTATTCCAGGGACGTACCCATCGTGGATAGGAAGTTCCTTAGCCTGGCCATTTGTTGGAAATCCAAAGAAACAATACGTGACGTGTACGGTTTTAGTTGTATTACCTGCTATGGAATGTGGCGGTAACCTGTTATTGAACATAGTAGCTATAGTAGGCATAAGTGCGGAATGCCTATGCTGGCTAAGATTAATATTATACTTTCGAAAATGATTTCTACACTATGCACTAATAATAATATCAAAAAGAATTTGATTTTTGCGTAGTAAGCATCTTTGACTATCATAAGAAGAAATCTCCTCCAATTCTGCGTTTGCATTGTGTGTGTGGCAGGAGGTCTTATGGTAGTTTCATTTTCCAAAAGCATTGCGAATTGACTTTAAAAATATTTCTGTTGTTTATTTTAAAGAATAACTGTTTTACGATCTCACACCAGTCACCATGACTGACTCGGAGTTTATTGTTTCCCTTCTAAACTCTGGGTGCCCACAAATTTCCACACGGGCAGTCTAGAGTTAGATTATTAGGTTATCTGGATATTCTGGAGCTTTGGAGATAAGCTGGATGACGAGACGTAGTATTTGTATCTGATAGTATTTATTCCGCTGTGTATTCTGTATGAGGACAAGTTATATAACTGTCCATTGTTGTATATTAACTCTGATGATTGATGTATGTATAAAATGATATAGTTCTTTGTTTTAGAGATTATTCATTTATCTATTATATATTGTTCTGCTGCGATACGTGAGATTCTGATATTGTCTCTGTTCTGTATCTGTTGTTGTTTTGTTGTTCTTCTTCTCTTTTTCTTCTATCTTCTTCTTCTTCTACTTTTTCTTTTTCTTAAACCATAACTTTTCGAGTTTCCGGCATTCGATGGCTCAGCAGTCGATAAAGTGAGTATCGATGTTGAATTTTCGAAAGTCGAAAATTTCGGGATGTTACATTTGGTATCAGAGCATATGGTTAAGCGACAACCCTGCTCTGTTGGGTGTTACTCATTAGAGATAGAGTCAGTAGTACTCTAGGATGAGTTGAGTGTAATAATAGATATGAGCGCGTATTTGTTATTTGAATATAAAATTGTTTTATATTGTGATGATTGGTTTGTTGAGTGGTATATGGATTCTGGTCGGTATTGTCCGTACAACTCTATCGATAGGGATCTCTAAACACTTATATAGAACAATTCGGCACAATATTGTTTTAAGTAGGGTAAATGAGATAATTTTGCCCAAAACTATTTTGTATAGAAAAGAAATGTTTTTCTATGAATTACTATAGTATATGGTTGCATGGATGTTAGGAAAGTGATGATATTGAAATGTTATCATTACTATTGAAACTGAATAAGAAACTGAAATCGTTACTCCAAAGTTAAGAAATAAATTCACATACAAATGAAATTAAGGAATGTAAATTTTAAATGTGAATTGTAAATTGAAACGGAATTCCAGAGAAGTTTTTGGAAATGTTGGAAAAGAATTTGAAATGTTTTGGAGAAATGAAAAGCTCTAAACTCTTTTTCGGTCGCTGGAAAATAATTCCGATGATGACCATGGCATCATCGGTGTTCATTTTCGGGTTTCCAAAAGAGGAATTGCTGCCAAATTGTTTTAAATAGAAGTTGTTTGAAAAATTTGGATTTTGTTTTAGAAATTCAAAGAATGATTTGAATTGTTTTCAAAATGATTTTGAAATGTTGCTAAGACTCTGGAATATTATGAAATATTATGAAGTTGATAACTTGTAAAGTTTAAATAAAAATCTAACTTAAAGAATGAAGTTAAAATTAAAGCAAGTATAGGTGAATCAATTAAATGAAAATGGAATTCCAGATAGATATTGGAAAATTTAAAATTCATTAATGAAATGAATTTGTAATATGAATATATAAGTGATTATATAAATCAAGATGTAAATAAGTCGAAGACTTATAAAATATTTGGAATTTGATAGAAATGAGATTCAAATTGAAAATGAAAGAATTTGTGAATGAGTAAATAAATTTGAATAAATGAAGTGAATAAGATTAAACTGAATGCTGAAACCGAATTTGAATAAGTGAATTAGAATTTGAAATGGATTAGTAACTGAAACTAATTTAAAATGGTGCAGTATGAATGAAAGCTAATTAATAAAAATTCAATATTCAGAAATTGAACTGAATCCGATTAAATGTTGGAATTGAATTCAAATGGAATTGAAATGTAAAGATTGAACGAAATTGAATATATAACTTCAATAGCGAACTTAGAGATGATATAAGCAGTTATATTGAAAAATTTTGTAATTGAATGTACGAAATGGTTTGAATATATGCAACTAGATATTATGGCTAGTAGGATATACAGGTATAAAGGGATTGGAAAATTTATTTCACAGATAAATTTGAATTGCTCGAAAAAGGTACGTATTTGAGTTTTAATATGAGTTTTTGATGATTTCTCTCTAGCCGCTTGGCTTTTTCTTTTTCTTTTTGAAATCTGAGAGTCCGTAGGGACGTTTTGTAGTCGTACCGTATTAGCCGCGCAAAGGAGACGCTGGCGAAATTTTTCGAAAAATTTAGGGCGTTAGAAAATTTTTGAGAAATTTTGAAAGTTTAAAATTTGAATTTAAACTCGAATTTGAATTTTGAAGTTAAACAATGTTGTTTGAAACTTAAAATTTAAGTTGGAAAGTTAGTTGAGATAATAACGAATCTTTAGTAGAAAGATTTGTTGTGATAAATTGATAAAAACTATTAGATGTTGAAAAATAGTAGACGAGTCAAGGACCTTTCTTCCTAACTTGTAATTTCGAGGACGAAATTCTTTTAAGGGGGGAAGTTTGTAACGACCCAGAATTTTTGATAATTAAAATTCGAATATTTAATTGATTTTAAATATTAATAAATGGAATTTAGAAGTCGAATGATTTATTTTTCGAATATCGGGTTTTATTTGATAATTAAATCGATAAATTAATAGTGAAATTCTAGAGATAATTGAATATCGAGTTAATATGATTGAAAATGATTTGTAAAATTTTATTTAATCATACTGGAGTTATAGAAAGGTTTTAGAACTTTCAGAATCGAATTTAGAATTAAATTGTGAAAATTGAATATTTTAATATTTAATTATCGACTGAAAAAATAGCCAATTTTCGGACAGTCTCAGAATTGAACGAGACCAGTTCCATTGGATCCGTAATAGTTAGTTATTATCGGATTTCAATTTTCGTATCAAACGGAGTTGTCGTTTGACCGTGGCAGCTCGAAACGCATCGATATTATTTTAATTTAAATCGTCGAGTTGAAATAGTCATTTTTCGAACAGTCTCGGATTTCGACGAAACCAGTTTCATCGGATCCGTAATGTGATATTATTGTAAGATTTCAAATTTCGTAATTTTTGGATTTACCGTTTGTCCAGTACAAATTAAAACGCCTCGAAATCGATTTAAATCGGTTTAGTTTAATTTGATCGTTTTGCTCCGTATCTCGCACAGACGATCGAATTAGCTTCCGAAACCTGTTCCATTGCGTTTGGAACGCGGGGTAAACCTTACGAACGTCAGCCGGCACGCTCGAATCGGAGTTCGGAAAATTTCGGTGAATAGTAAGTTGGGCAGTTTTCTATAAAAGCCCTTCCTCCTTTCATTTTGCAAAAGAGAAACCGAGCCTAGGGTTTGAGTTTCAGCCTGGCCGCCATTTACGAAACCAAAGGCCAGGAAACAACGATCTTCTTCCCTATTTTCCTTCCAATCCACACTTCAATTCGAAATACTTTCAACTAGCAAATGGAAGAGGGCAGTGAGTTCTATGAAACGAACGGTGGTGATCGTTTTTAGAGTTGGAAATCGATGGCAATCTCGACTTGAAGGCACCACGTTCGGCACAATTTTCGAGGGGATAGGCGCGACCGAGCTTCACTTGCTCACGGCCGTGGGTAGCTATGGTGATGGGCGTTCGAATGGTGGTGATAAGATGGGGTGAAGATCGTCGTAGGAGTTGCGTCGTCTAGGGTTTTAGTGGCGGCTGATGGGTGTTCTCGTGTTCGTACTTGCCTGGGGGAAGAAACGCGTGGGAGGGAAGAAGAGAAGCACGGTCACGATTTGATCTAGGGGAATGGATGGCCAGGATTGAATAGGGTAAAGAAATTAAAAGAAATTAGTAAATAAATTATATTACAAATCGTGTAAACTTTAAACGTGTGTAACTATTTCATACGAGGTCCGTTTCGGACGAGATTTTTTGCGATGGGATCGTATTGACGAGCTCTTCGCGATGCAACTGGATTGGAGTCGTTTGGAGTCAATGAAAATTTCGGGTAAAATTGAACGCGCGTTTAATTTTATTCGAAATAAAAACGCTGGAACAGAATTAAAATCGAGGTGAGATTTTCTCACTCAAATTTGAATGTGGAATTATTTACAGTTATTGATTGATGATTGACTGTTTGGATGTGCTATTAGATATGATAGGATATATCTATATATATAGCAGTATATACATATTGGCATATGTATATATTGGATTGATTGATTTCCCGCCTCGTATAGCGGATGAGACCCTATCGCGCCGTTAGTAAGCGGATTTATAAAAACCCATATACCGCGATAATTCCGTACTGGAGCGGAATTGGTATTGTGCTGACGTTTTTGGATGCAGGGAAAACAGGTTGGAGGGATCCAACTGGATTCCTCACCCGTAGTTATTTATTTACAGATATTGATGTATATTCTGTTATCATATGATGATATATGATATTGACTGTTGTGATGGACTGATTGGTGTTGTTGCATCATCGGATTCAGTTTTGAAAAGTAAAAATAACGACTTTTAATTTAAAGGGATTTTTAAAGTGATTTGTAGAAATATACGTTTTATTGAAAATTTTGAATTGGTTTATTTTAAATAAATAAATGTTAAAATTTTAATGTTAGTAAAATTGTGATTTTTGTGAAATACGACAAAAATGTTATTTTTGAAATAAACAATTGATAAGGATTATGAAATAGTTTAAATTGGAATTGTTGAAGTATTTTAAACAATTCATATAAAAGGATTTATAAAAATTTATATTTTTATAAATTAAGAATATTGGAATTTTGAAATGAGTTTATTAAGTGTTAAAGTCAAATAAAAATGGATTCCATAAGTGGATAGAAATTTATAGATGTATAAATTGTGAAGTTAAAATGAATAAAATTGTAGAATGGAAGATTTATAAGGAATTAACTTATAAATTGGATTTTTACCTACAAAAGAAATATTGATCGAATTTGTTAATAAAGGAGATGTACAAATCGAAGTTGTTATAAAATATAAAAGGTGAAATTTATAAACATTGTTTTATAAATCCAAAACCAATTGAAATTGATAGGTTAAACATAGAAGTTTAATAAAGGAGATATGTCCACGATTTTGGATAGTGGATAATTATTGAAATAAAAATGGGTAGAAAATATGGAAATGAGGTTAGTGAAGTATATTCACGATTTTGGACAGTGAATATATTGTTAAGTAAAATGGATACTGTTTTGGGAAAGTGATATTGAAAAATGAAGTTAAAACATTTTAAAGATGTTTTAAAATGTATTATAAATCGAAAGCAGAGATTTCCGCAGTTCTTGTTGAAATAGACGTTTTCGAGAAATAAGGAAATGATGGACTATAACACTGTTGTTATAGTAAATGGTTTCCGAAAGGAAATGTTTTGATGTAGTATTGGGATTCACATATCTATCTAAATTCCGAATCCCTATACTAGTGATTTTGAGTCGTCGTAACGATGTTTTACGCAACATTCGTTTTGACTCAAATAGATGTGAAATTTATGATTTCCTTAAAGAAGAAATATATACTTAATATTGATTTAAGTATATCGAATATTTTCAAATGTTGAAAATAAATGATTTGTGAATTACTTATTTTTAAATAAGTATGGAAACGCTTTTCCAATATGAAATGAACTGTTTTGAATTTTATCTATTAAAGATAAAATGAAATGTGAATATTTGAAATTTGTTTTTCAAACGGTTAAGTGTGGAAATTATATATCTAGTAAAGATATTTTTGAAGATAAATAATTTGGAAAATTATTTGGAATCTGATGATGTTGCGCATCTTTATTGATAGTTAAATAACCGACTATCAATAATTACCTGTAGATAGGTATTTGTTGTGAATTGGATGAATTTGAATGCCACACTTATTTTTGAATAAACGCTCACTATTCGGGTTAGCCGGGAAAGGACCATGGGGTCGTATAACCCATTCCGAATATGTGATACGTCGTTATGAATCGCATTTGAAGACCGGTGTTGAAGACCGGATATTTTTGAAAACGGAAGGATTACCGTCGAGTTACTCTACATCGACTGATCCTCGATTTAGAGGTTTTATCACCCTTAGTGACGGGAAGTCCTGACGTGATTGAAAATTATCCGGAAATACAAGGGCTTCGTGAGAAGTGCCTTCGGTTCTGTTCGATCCCGGAACAGACTTGTATGGATTGTGTGTCTGACGTTACAATTTGAGATATAAAGCTGATTTCTTTCAAATACATTTCTGTTGGTGGCGGAGAATTTATTCTCTTAGCTTAACACCCTTCTCTGAGACGTACGAGCTCAGAGGTTATGTAGTTGAAATTCATCAGCGATATATCCCAATTTGGTAACGTGGCATACTGAGTGTTGCTGTGAAATGATCAGTGTTTGATCATTTGTGATATGATCATTTGTTTGATCTTATATCTTTGTGGTCATAGGTTGATCATTTTGTTTGACCCGAAGCAGGGCTTTTTGTAGAAAGCGTAGCTTTGTGGACGAGACTTCGTCGAGCCTCACACCCCGGAAATGGTCAAAACAGGAAGGATGCAGCAAGGTTCTAGGGAGTAGCGCCCCTTAGTGTATGTCATTCCTTCTGGATAAAGGTGGTATCATGGTATGGAGCCCAGATACTTAACCTCTGTGGTTACTGCATCATTATTTCTATGTGGTTTGTTGCGAATCGGGGATCCTCGGGAAGATCGGTGACGATCGGGGGATGGCATACGCGTGTCAGTAGTTACCTATTTTTGCAGAGGTAACCCGGCCTTGTGTTGGCAGAGATCCGGTTAGGTTCTCGGGTCGTCTATTCCAGGGACGTACCCATCGTGGATAGGAAGTTCCTTAGCCTGGCCATTTGTTGGAAATCCAAAGAAACAATACGTGACGTGTACGGTTTTAGTTGTATTACCTGCTATGGAATGTGGCGGTAACCTGTTATTGAACATAGTAGCTATAGTAGGCATAAGTGCGGAATGCCTATGCTGGCTAAGATTAATATTATACTTTCGAAAATGATTTCTACACTATGCACTAATAATAATATCAAAAAGAATTTGATTTTTGCGTAGTAAGCATCTTTGACTATCATAAGAAGAAATCTCCTCCAATTCTGCGTTTGCATTGTGTGTGTGGCGGGAGGTCTTATGGTAGTTTCATTTTCCAAAAGCATTGCGAATTGACTTTAAAAATATTTCTGTTGTTTATTTTAAAGAATAACTGTTTTACGATCTCACACCAGTCACCATGACTGACTCGGAGTTTATTGTTTCCCTTCTAAACTCTGGGTGCCCACAAATTTCCACACGGGCAGTCTAGAGTTAGATTATTAGGTTATCTGGATATTCTGGAGCTTTGGAGATAAGCTGGATGACGAGACGTAGTATTTGTATCTGATAGTATTTATTCCGCTGTGTATTCTGTATGAGGACAAGTTATATAACTGTCCATTGTTGTATATTAACTCTGATGATTGATGTATGTATAAAATGATATAGTTCTTTGTTTTAGAGATTATTCATTTATCTATTATATATTGTTCTGCTGCGATACGTGAGATTCTGATATTGTCTCTGTTCTGTATCTGTTGTTGTTTTGTTGTTCTTCTTCTCTTTTTCTTCTATCTTCTTCTTCTTCTACTTTTTCTTTTTCTTAAACCATAACTTTTCGAGTTTCCGGCATTCGATGGCTCAGCAGTCGATAAAGTGAGTATCGATGTTGAATTTTCGAAAGTCGAAAATTTCGGGATGTTACAAGATTCAACAATCTCTTCAAATCATCATTTGACTTTGAAGTTTAAACAAAAACAAGTTACTTATACTTAAATTAAGATCTGGAAAAGTTTTCCAGTGAAATAGAGTTTTATAGCATCTCAAAAATTTATTTTACAGGAAGAACTTAACTATGTGATATATTCGAGTGTCATGAAACTTAAAATTAATTACATAACTCGAATTGCCATCAGAAGATAGGAATTTTAAAATGAAGATGGTAATTTTTAAATGGGAATGCAAGGGGGAATCGACAGATGGCCTGGAATTGGTTTTTGACCAATTCCCGGCGACGCTATGAACTGGAGATGCCGGCGTCGCTAGGGGAGGTGGGGGAACCTACTGGGGTGGTAGGAAAAATAGTCGGGGGTGTCCATGACTTCGGTGGCGACGGCGACGTTAGTTTCCTTTCCGTAAACCTAATTTTCTTGGCACTTGAACACTTGCTCACTGCGACCCCCACGATACATCGAGTGGCGCGACATTGGAGGAGAAGGAAGCTTTGGTATAATCGAAGGCGCGACCGAGATTTTAAGGGTGATGGTGGTCGGAATTTCGTGAACGAAGATGATTTCCAGGCGAACGTGGAACCGGATTGTGGCTTCCAGGCTTCGAGTTGCACTCATTTTCGATTTCGTGGTTATCTGATGGAACTGGGTGGTTGCGTGGCGTGAGGGGATCATCGGCGACTTGCCTGAGATCGTGGTGATGATCGGAGCAGAGCGGAGGGAGTGTACACGTGCACACGAATGTCAGAGTCAGGCTTTGTTCTTCTCGGAGGAGCACTCGGGTTGGTATGGAAATTTCTCGAGTAAAGGCTCGAGTAATTATGGGTGATGTTGTTTCCAGCTTTTACATCTTTAAACGATTTTTAGAAGGAAGGGGAGATGAGTCTGAGTTTCTCAAGTAGAACCAACGATTTACTCGAAGCAAGGCAGGGTGTGACTCGAAGTAAATAGGGTGACTTTGGGTGAATTTTGTGACAGGCTTCTAGAACCTGTCTGTTCCAAATTTAAATTCAATTTTAAATTTGAATGCAAGTTTAAACAAAGTTTAAACTAAACTAAAAAAAATAAGAATTCAAACTGA
The DNA here is from genome assembly GCA_030737815.1 of Allium fistulosum. NCBI lineage: Eukaryota > Viridiplantae > Streptophyta > Magnoliopsida > Asparagales > Amaryllidaceae > Allium > Allium fistulosum. The sequence goes on from CM060904.1 coordinate 816,902,154, forward strand.
AGTTTGTATCCTAGTTTTAAATTTGAATTAAGTTATAAATTTAAATTCTTTAACAATTTGTAATGTTAAGTGTATTTTAAATGATTTGAATGTAAAATGAAATTTTAAAGAGTAGTTTAAAGGTAAATTGTGTTAAAAATGTTTTGTTAAAGATAATTCAATTTATAAATAAGAGTAAAGTTTTATCTTAAATTAAATGGATTGATAAATTTAATTAATAAATGGATTAATTAGGTAATTATGAGTTTTAAACTCATTAATTAAGTCTTAAGTAAATTAATTAGGAATAATTAATTTGGAGTTAAGAATCATTAATTTGATAAGGTTGGATTTTGAATTAATGGTTGAATGTTAATTAATCAATAATTAAAGGTTAATTAAGTTACATTTAAAAACATGAATTAATTAAATAATTTATGGTTAATTAATGGGTCATTAAGGGTTAATTAATTAAGTTAATTAATTAAGGAATTATAAATTAATGAAGGTGATTAAAGAATGATAATTAATTAAGGGATAATTAATTAAAGAAATTAATTAAATATAATTAATTAAATGGTGAATTTGATAATTAAAGGCTAATTATTTAATAATTTAAGGTGGATGAATTTTAATTAAAGGTTAATTTATTTATTACTAATGGTTAATTAATAAACGATTAAAGAATACTTAATCAAAATAATTTGTAACTTATCAATGTTGATTTACCAGGATTAGTAATTCATAAGGAATTTATCGGATTTAATCAGATAATTTATTGATCTTACTTATGGATGTTTGAATTCTATTGGATGATTTGATTGTTTGATATCCCTGATATATGATGCTTTGTGATACATCCTGATTTATGTTGTGATCTGTAGTTTACTTATCTGTGACCTTTATATATCTATGATTTGTGAATGAACGATAAGCGTTGTTCTTATACCGCTTATCGAATTATATTTCTGTATTTTGATATGTGATGATTCATGTGTTGCACTATTGTGTTAAACCCCTGGACTACACCTTTACACACACAAATATAGATTTCACGTGGAAATCGGTTAAGTCACAGATAATTTAAATCTGATGTTTTTGAAATTGAAATTTTAATTTCAATTGATTTTGAAATTGGAATTCGGGTTTAAAGTGAAAAGCTTTTGAAATGGAATTTCAAAGATAAAAGTTATTTTGAACAACTTAATCGAGTTTTGGAAATTTAAATAATTTGATTTAAATTTGAATTCAAGTTTGGAATTGAATCCTATGATTTGAAACTAGGGATTGAAAATGTTATAAATGTGTTTATCTGAATTTAAACCATTTAAAAAATGTAATTTTGAGAATTTGAACTTAACCAAAGGATTTCAACTCGTATGGATGAATCAGATTTTCCGAAATAAAAACTGTTGTTTTAAAAGAATAAAAGCTTTCAGATAAGAAATGAAATTCCAGTTTAATTAAAGGAATTTCAATATTGAATTGAAAATGGTTTTCCAAGTTATGAATAAATTGTTTGAAAAGCTATGAATTGAATCTGTTTATTTTTAACAGATTTAAAATAATGATTGGTTTAAATCATTTGAAATGGGATTGTTTTGAAAGCTATGAGTTAAATCTTAAAGATTTAACGAGTTAATCAAATGGAAATGGAAATTAATTTGGAAAATCTATGAATGAATCTTTTGTTTAAAAGATTAAAGTGTGGAAACTGTTTAAACCGTAAAGGTTGAATCTTTTTGTTTAAAGATTTAAATATGGTAATTGGTCTTAAATCAGTTGAAAAGAAAGTTGGGTTTAAGTTGTGACTTAATTGAAATCCCATATCCATATGATTTTAAATTGCGCTCACTATTCGGGTTAGCCGGGAAAGGACCTTTGGGTCGTATAACCCATTCCGAATATGTGATACGTCGTATATGGATAGCATTTGAAGACCGGTGTTGAAGACCGGATATTTTTGAAAACGGAAGGATTACCGTCGAGTTACTCTGCATCGGCTGATCCCCGATATAGAGGTTTTATCACCCTTAGTGACGGGAAGTCCGGACGTGATTGAAAATTATCCGGAATTGCAAGGGCTTCGTGGGAAGTGCCTTCGGTTCTGTTCGAACCCGGAACAGACTTGTATGGATTGTATGTCTGACATTACACTTTGAGATATAAAGCCGATTTCTTTCAAATACATTTCTGTTGGTGGCGGAGAATTTATTCTCTTAGCTTAACACCCTTCTCTGAGACGTACGAGCTCAGAGGTTATGTAGTTGAAATTTATCAGCGATATATCCCAATTTGGTAATGTGGCATGCTGAGTGCTGCTGTGAAATGATCAGTGTTTGATCATTTGCGATATGATCATTTGTTTGATCTTATATCTTTGTGATCATAGGTTGATCATTTGTTTGACCCGAAGCGTGGCTTTTTGAAAAAAACGTAGCTTTGTGGATGAGACTTCGTCGAGCCTCACAACCCGATAATGGTCGAAACAGGATCGTTGCGGCAAGGTTTTCAGGGGTAGCTCCCCTAGGGTATGACCATTCCTTCTGGAAAAGGGTAGTATCATGGTATGGAGCCCAGATACTTACTCATGTGGACACACTTTATTTATGACGTGTGATGTTGGATTAGAGGTACCTCGGTTAAAGGTCCCAAAGGACCGGGGGTGGCATATCTGAGGTTTCTTTTATCCCTTGGGAAAAGGGGTTGCCGGCCTTGTTTGGCAGAGAACAGTTGGTTCTCGGAACGTCCCGCCAGAGGCGTTTCTTCCGTGGAATAGGAAGTTCCTTAGCCTGACCATTTGTTGGAAATCCAAACAAAACAATACGAGCCCTGTACGGTTTTAGTTGTATTACCTGCCATGGAATGTGGTGGTAACCTGCTATTGAACATGGTAGCTATAGTAGGCATAAGTGCGAAATGTCTATGCTGGCTAAGATTTATATTCTACTTTCGAAATTTTTTCTACACTATGCACTAATAATAATATCAGAAATGATTTGATTTTGCGTAGTAAGCATCTTTGACTATCATAAGAAGAAATCTCCTCCAATTCTGCGTTTGCATTGTGTGTGTGGTGGGAGGTCTTATGGTAGTTTCATTTTCCAAAAGCATTGCGAATTGACTTTAAATTCTCTTGCTATTTGTTTTAAAGATAAACTGTTTTGTTGCTCACACCAGTCCCATGACTGATCCGGAGTTTATTGTTCCTTTTCTAAACTCTGGGTGCTCATAATTTCCTACACGAGCAGTCTAGAGTTGGGGTTTTCAGATATTCAGGTTTAGTAGATTTTCTGGAGTTGGTTCAGTCTTTGGATCGGACTGCACTTGCTTATCTTTGTGCCTCGTTATTGGGAGTTCGAGCTATTTATGGGTTGGCGCTTTGAAGATGGAGATTATCCGCTGCTGATGTTATCGTTTTCTTTTCCGCTGCTATTTGTTGTATCATATCTCTGATGTATATAGATATTCATTTTATCATCATTGTATCTGGATATTGTATCAGATATTGTATATCTATATTCTTTTATTTCCGCTGTGTTGTTTACTTAATGTTGTTATAAGCTCCGGCGACTCGGATTTGAACGGTCGAATCTACGGCATTCGAATACGATGTAAAGTATGGATGTCGATTTTCGAACGCGAAAATCTGGGACGTTACATTTGGTATCAGAGCTAAGGTTGAACTTTAGCTCAAGAGTATAACACGTTAAGTAGCTCATTAGAGATAGGGTGAAGTAAACTCTAGAATGAGTAATCCTTAAGATATCCGTCTGAACGTCTCAGTAAATTCTCTTACTATCCACTGATAGTGAGTATGAGTACAAGAAGAAGACGAGATAGGGGACAGGAAATACGACTATAAATGGTCAATACCCTGCAACAGTGGAAACAATCTTTCTCTATCAATTTTCTTTGATTCGTTTCCAAATTCTTTTGATTGCTTCGTATCAGCTACAAGAAGAAGTTTCGGTGTGATGATGGCTCTACGAACCGTTGTAGGAGATTCTTACTTCGTATCTTCATCAATTTCTTATCAGCTTTTTGATTTATATCTTAATGAATTTGAAATTGAAAATTTTAAATTGAGTTAAATTGATTAATAGGATATGAAGCTAAAATTTGAATTTAATCAATAAAACGATTTCGTTTGAAAACCAAATTTTGAAATTCTATTGAAATTTCTTGTGAATACCAAAGTCCGAAGAGGGATAAATTGGTATGTATTCTGAGATATTCCGACTTGAATTCGGAAATCCGTATCCTGTGTTTGAGGAATTGTAGGAGATCGAATCTGTCTATCTCTGTGTTGTTTCGTGCCTACGAATTTAGAGGACGAAATTCTTTTAAGGGGGGAAGTTTGTAACGACCCAGAAATTTAATTTTATTTAAATTGATAATTAAATGAAATTTTGAATAAAAATTTTAAAATTAAAATTTATAATTGATTTCGAGTTTCCCCGATCGTAATAAATTTGATATAAATTTAAGAATATTGTACATATATGTGAATATATATGTATATATGATATATGAGTAAATTTGAAATTCTATATATAAGTATATATATTAATTTAGATTTAAAATTTTAAATAAATGGTTTAATAATGATTGATAATAAATATTAAGTTATAAATAGAATTAAAATGAGTAAGATAACAATAAATATTTAAACTAGGAATAGGAAATAAATTTGACCAATTCAAATAGATATACATATAAAAGATGAACTATAAAAATATAAAGTAACACTTATATAAATTCTAATAAAACAACACATAGCATAAATATACAAAGTAATAGAAACAAATAAATATATGTGATAAACCTGCATAGTCAAATGGAAGACAGTAATATATGTTTAGTATGAACAAGCTGATTTAAGATAAATTATAAAATGTAAGGTAACACACAACTAAATTTAAACAACTTTATATATGTACAAATTGACATATAAGACCTGGAAGAAAAACAAAAGTAATAAGACAAAACAAAGAAAAGATAACAAATAAAATACACTCAAGTGTTCAAACAAAAAAAGACAGCCAAGTAAAAGTATATATGTAGAAGGGAAGATCTAGCAAGAAGATATATATGTACATATATTTTGTACAAATCATAAATGCAGCCCCAAAACAACATCTCATACATGTATGATGTACAGCTGAAATGAAGTATGGAAGAAAAAAATAATACAAAGGTACAAAACAATTAATGTAAGTATGTAGAGATTCACATCATCTTATTCAAACAGTTTAATATCCTCTGTACAAATATACACCCTGTAAACTTTTTCATCTTATTTCATTCGTTCAAGAAAACTGAGCAACCTCTAAAATGAATATCATCTCAACTTTAAAACAAAACATCTCAACTAATCAAAACAAAGTAAACCACTTCTGTTCAAATTCAAACCTGGAAGTTCAAGTTCAAACTCGAAGCAAAGTTCAAAATCAAATTTGAAAGCTAGTAGATCAACTCAATCAGGGAATCAAAAGAAGAGCAATTAAGGTTCAGCCTGTTTCAAAACAAAAGAACTCTGTTTTGTTTTCTGGAAAATAGGTGAGCAACTTCAAATTTTTCTAAAACCAGTTTTTCTTTTTATTTTTAATTGCCTGTGAATCTGTGAGTAAACAACCTGTTTTTCAAGTTTAAGTTAAATTAAATTTGGATATGTATGGTTTGATTTAAGAGTGCTTGGTTGAGAATCTTTTCAGTTTTAACTCTGTCATATGTATGCTTGGGTATTGCTTGTCCTCTGTTTGGGTTTCAGAGTAGAAAAATCAATATGAGATTCAACAATCTCTTCAAATCATCATTTGACTTTGAAGTTTAAACAAAAACAAGTTGCTTATACTTAAATTAAGATCTGGGAAAGTTTTCCAGTGAAATAGAGTTTTATAGCATCTCAAAAATTTATTTTACAGGAAGAACTTAACTATGTGATATATTCGAGTGTCATGAAACTTAAAATTAATTACATAACTCGAATTGCCATCAGAAGATAGGAATTTTAAAATGAAGATGGTAATTTTTAAATGGGAATGCAAGGGGGAATCGACAGATGGCCTGGAATTGGTTTTTGACCAATTCCCGGCGACGCTATGAACTGGAGATGCCGGCGTCGCTAGGGGAGGTGGGGGAACCTACTGGGGTGGTAGGAAAAATAGTCGGGGGTGTCCATGACTTCGGTGGCGACGGCGACGTTAGTTTCCTTTCCGTAAACCTAATTTTCTTGGCACTTGAACACTTGCTCACTGCGACCCCCACGATACATCGAGTGGCGCGACATTGGAGGAGAAGGAAGCTTTGGTATAATCGAAGGCGCGGCCGAGATTTTAAGGGTGATGGTGGTTGGAATTTCGTGAACGAAGATGATTTCCAGGCGAACGTGGAACCGGATTGTGGCTTCCAGGCTTCGAGTTGCACTCATTTTCGATTTCGTGGTTATCTGATGGAACTGGGTGGTTGCGTGGCGTGAGGGGATCATCGACGACTTGCCTGAGATCGTGGTGATGATCAGAGCAGAGCGGAGGGAGTGTACACGTGCACACGAATATCAGAGTCAGGCTTTGTTCTTCTCGGAGGAGCACTCGGGTTGGTATGGAAATTTCTCGAGTAAAGGCTCGAGTAATTATGGGTGATGTTGTTTCCAGCTTTTACATCTTTAAACGATTTTTAGAAGGAAGGGGAGATGAGTCTGAGTTTCTCAAGTAGAACCAACGATTTACTCGAAGCAAGGCAGGGTGTGACTCGAAGTAAATAGGGTGACTTTGGGTGAATTTTGTGACAGGCTTCTAGAACCTGTCTGTTCCAAATTTAAATTCAATTTTAAATTTGAATGCAAGTTTAAACAAAGTTTAAACTAAACTAAAAAAAAATAAGAATTCAAACTGAAGTTTGTATCCTAGTTTTAAATTTGAATTAAGTTATAAATTTAAATTCTTTAACAATTTGTAATGTTAAGTGTATTTTAAATGATTTGAATGTAAAATGAAATTTTAAAGAGTAGTTTAAAGGTAAATTGTGTTAAAAATGTTTTGTTAAAGATAATTCAATTTATAAGTAAGAGTAAAGTTTTATCTTAAATTAAATGGATTGATAAATTTAATTAATAACTGGATTAATTAGGTAATTATGAGTTTTAAACTCATTAATTAAGTCTTAAGTAAATTAATTAGGAATAATTAATTTGGAGTTAAGAATCATTAATTTGATAAGGTTGGATTTTGAATTAATGGTTGAATGTTAATTAATCAATAATTAAAGGTTAATTAAGTTACATTTAAAAACATGAATTAATTAAATAATTTATGGTTAATTAATGGGTCATTAAGGGTTAATTAATTAAGTTAATTAATTAAGGAATTATAAATTAATGAAGGTGATTAAAGAATGATAATTAATTGAGGGATAATTAATTAAAGAAATTAATTAAATATAATTAATTAAATGGTGAATTTGATAATTAAAGGCTAATTATTTAATAATTTAAGGTGGATGAATTTTAATTAAAGGTTAATTTATTTATTACTAATGGTTAATTAATAAACGATTAAAGAATACTTAATCAAAATAATTTGTAACTTATCAATGTTGATTTACCAGGATTAGTAATTCATAAGGAATTTATCGGATTTAATCAGATAATTTATTGATCTTACTTATGGATGTTTGAATTCTATTGGATGATTTGATTGTTTGATATCCCTGATATATGATGCTTTGTGATACATCCTGATTTATGTTGTGATCTGTAGTTTACTTATCTGTGACCTTTATATATCTATGATTTGTGAATGAACGATAAGCGTTGTTCTTATACCGCTTATCGAATTATATTTCTGTATTCTGATATGTGATGATTCATGTGTTGCACTATTGTGTTAAACCCCTGGACTACACCTTTACACACACAAATATAGATTTCACGTGGAAATCGGTTAAGTCACAGATAATTTAAATCTGATGTTTTTGAAATTGAAATTTTAATTTCAATTGATTTTGAAATTGGAATTCGGGTTTAAAGTGAAAAGCTTTTGAAATGGAATTTCAAAGATAAAAGTTATTTTGAACAACTTAATCGAGTTTTGGAAATTTAAATAATTTGATTTAAATTTGAATTCAAGTTTGGAATTGAATCCTATGATTTGAAACTAGGGATTGAAAATGTTATAAATGTGTTTATCTGAATTTAAACCATTTAAAAAATGTAATTTTGAGAATTTGAACTTAACCAAAGGATTTCAACTCGTATGGATGAATCAGATTTTCCGAAATAAAAACTGTTGTTTTAAAAGAATAAAAGCTTTCAGATAAGAAATGAAATTCCAGTTTAATTAAAGGAATTTCAATATTGAATTGAAAATGGTTTTCCAAGTTATGAATAAATTGTTTGAAAAGCTATGAATTGAATCTGTTTATTTTTAACAGATTTAAAATAATGATTGGTTTAAATCATTTGAAATGGGATTGTTTTGAAAGCTATGAGTTAAATCTTAAAGATTTAACGAGTTAATCAAATTGAAATGGAAATTAATTTGGAAAATCTATGAATGAATCTTTTGTTTAAAAGATTAAAGTGTGGAAACTGTTTAAACCGTAAAGGTTGAATCTTTTTGTTTAAAGATTTAAATATGGTAATTGGTCTTAAATCAGTTGAAAAGAAAGTTGGGTTTAAGTTGTGACTTAATTGAAATCCCATATCCATATGATTTTAAATTGCGCTCACTATTCGGGTTAGCCGGGAAAGGACCTTTGGGTCGTATAACCCATTCCGAATATGTGATACGTCGTATATGGATAGCATTTGAAGACCGGTGTTGAAGACCGGATATTTTTGAAAACGGAAGGATTACCGTCGAGTTACTCTGCATCGGCTGATCCCCGATATAGAGGTTTTATCACCCTTAGTGACGGGAAGTCCGGACGTGATTGAAAATTATCCGGAATTGCAAGGGCTTCGTGGGAAGTGCCTTCGGTTCTGTTCGAACCCGGAACAGACTTGTATGGATTGTATGTCTGACATTACACTTTGAGATATAAAGCCGATTTCTTTCAAATACATTTCTGTTGGTGGCGGAGAATTTATTCTCTTAGCTTAACACCCTTCTCTGAGACGTACGAGCTCAGAGGTTATGTAGTTGAAATTTATCAGCGATATATCCCAATTTGGTAATGTGGCATGCTGAGTGCTGCTGTGAAATGATCAGTGTTTGATCATTTGCGATATGATCATTTGTTTGATCTTATATCTTTGTGATCATAGGTTGATCATTTGTTTGACCCGAAGCGTGGCTTTTTGAAAAAAACGTAGCTTTGTGGACGAGACTTCGTCGAGCCTCACAACCCGGTAATGGTCGAAACAGGATCGTTGCGGCAAGGTTTTCAGGGGTAGCTCCCCTAGGGTATGACCATTCCTTCTGGAAAAGGGTAGTATCATGGTATGGAGCCCAGATACTTACTCATGTGGACACACTTTATTTATGACGTGTGATGTTGGATTAGAGGTACCTCGGTTAAAGGTCCCAAAGGACCGGGGGTGGCATATCTGAGGTTTCTTTTATCCCTTGGGAAAAGGGGTTGCCGGCCTTGTTTGGCAGAGAACAGTTGGTTCTCGGAACGTCCCGCCAGAGGCGTTTCTTCCGTGGAATAGGAAGTTCCTTAGCCTGACCATTTGTTGGAAATCCAAACAAAACAATACGTGCCCTGTACGGTTTTAGTTGTATTACCTGCCATGGAATGTGGTGGTAACCTGCTATTGAACATGGTAGCTATAGTAGGCATAAGTGCGAAATGTCTATGCTGGCTAAGATTTATATTCTACTTTCGAAATTTTTTCTACACTATGCACTAATAATAATATCAAAAATGATTTGATTTTGCGTAGTAAGCATCTTTGACTATCATAAGAAGAAATCTCCTCCAATTCTGCGTTTGCATTATGTGTGTGGTGGGAGGTCTTATGGTAGTTTCATTTTCCAAAAGCATTGCGAATTGACTTTAAATTCTCTTGCTATTTGTTTTAAAGATAAACTGTTTTGTTGCTCACACCAGTCCCATGACTGATCCGGAGTTTATTGTTCCTTTCCTAAACTCTAGGTGCTCATAATTTCCTACACGAGCAGTCTAGAGTTGGGGTTTTCAGATATTCAGGTTTAGTAGATTTTCTGGAGTTGGTTCAGTCTTTGGATCGGACTGCACTTGCTTATCTTTGTGCCTCGTTATTGGGAGTTCGAGCTATTTATGGGTTGGCGCTTTGAAGATGGAGATTATCCGCTGCTGATGTTATCGTTTTCTTTTCCGCTGCTATTTGTTGTATCATATCTCTGATGTATATAGATATTCATTTTATCATCATTGTATCTGGATATTGTATCAGATATTGTATATCTATATTCTTTTATTTCCGCTGTGTTGTTTACTTAATGTTGTTATAAGCTCCCGCGACTCGGATTTGAACGGTCGAATCTACGGCATTCGAATACGATGTAAAGTATGGATGTCGATTTTCGAACGCGAAAATCTGGGACGTTACAAGTTCATTTACAAGTTTGCTTGAGTTGGTTTCCAAAAAATATATATATATATATATAGATTTTATTTTATAGGCGTTTAAGTTAAAATCTTGATTTGAAATTATATATATATATATATCTTATTTTAAATATATTTTTAAATTGTTTTAGAAAATTTATATATATATGAAATATATCTTGTTTCAATCGATCTCTTGTCCATCTTGTCTTACCTTCTCAATATCGAATTTGTCGCAGCAATCCCTAGCTTGTCATTGTTCCGTGTACGTATCTGTGTCCGTGTCATCTTCTTGACTCCTTAGCCTCGAAAGGTGAGCAATCACTCACGATTAACGTTCTTATATTTATTTAATTTAATTTCAATTGAAATAACAATCGAAATATGATGTTGTAGTTATTTAAATTGTCATACATGCTATTATCTATAACTGTTCACCTGTGGGATATGACACCATATCCTGTTGTTTATATTAAATTGTTATTGCTGATATATATGCTTGTTATATTATTTTAATATCTGTTATCACTCTACAAGTTCCCTGTTAGTATAGAAATCACCATGGGTTGAAATGATACATACCCGAACGGACTTTAGAATAGGAGAAAATCGTTATGGGTTGAAATGATAAACCAAAGCGATTTTCATTTGAATTGAAATTGGGATTACGGGTCAAAATGATATCTACCCGTATATATTTAAATTTCGGATTGAAATGATAAATATCCGTATCACTTAACCATATGATATATATATATACAGACACCGTTGGTCCATATATATAATTATTTTGAAAATGAATTCTATGGTTTTGGAAAGAAATATATAGTTTTAAATAAATATTGATTCTTAAAACTTTATATATAAATGGTAATGATTTATATAGAATTTAATAATGATATTTCATTTAATTAAGATTGATTAAATACATATAATATGGTTGAGTATTTAAATTTGTGTTTCAAAATAGATTTCAGTAATAATTTGAATAAGTTAAGGTTGGGAAGGTAATTTGAATTTAGTTAAGAATTTTATTTAATTAAACCGATTTAAAACTTATTGAAATTGAGATTTAAGATATGATTTATAACTTGGATTTAATTTAAATAAATGAATATTTCTTATTTAAATAAAGTTTAAGGAAATATCTAGTAAAATGTGATTTAAGGCTAGTAAATGATATTGAATCTATTAAGTGAATATTCCCTGATTAAATAATAATGAAGTTAAATCAAGAGCTATATGAAACTGTTAAATCTAACTTTGAAAATGTTGAATACTAAAGCTTTGAAATATATTGAAAAAAGGGTATATTTAGAACTGAATTAAATTGAAGAATTGAGCTTTGAATAAATTTGAATTTGGAATTTGAAGGTGATTTGAATCGATTTGCGAGACTTGAGGAAATTATAAATACTTTACTTTTTAAATCATTTAATATATATACTATTTTGGAAAATAGATATATTTGAAATGAAATGATATTTGGGTTTTGAAGTAAATTTAATTGAAATGACCACGGTGTTAAAATGTATATTTCCACCTTGTAGATAGTTCTGAACATCCTTTAAGTTACTCGTATTTCAGTTGATATTTCATTTGAGTTGGATTTATTTATATAAGAATGTTAATCCTGACTCGAGTGTTTTGTGTTTTGCTCTACGCTCGGGTCAGACCGAGTGATACAGCATTTGAGACTCACCCTTGGGTTTGGAGCTTCCTTTGGAGATCCAACTATCGCCTCAGCTTTCAGCTCTTCTTGTTGATTTGTTCAGAGAAGTCATCTGTTGTACTGGAGACTTCACTGCAATTGAGATATTCTATTGTATTTTATTTCTAACTATGATGTTTATATAGTAGCTTCATGAACTACTATTTTATCTATTCCGCTGCGCATTATTGTATTACTCTGTGTCTGTGATTCTGTGATTGATTTAGTTACTGCATATGCTGAGTTTTGCCAAATTTAAATAACAATCTGATATTTTGAATTATTCAAGTCCGACATGTGTGGATTTATTGTCGATTTGAATGGTCCAAAATAGCAGGTCGTTACAGCTGGTTAAATGATATTGGATTTATTAAGTGAATATTCCTTGATTTAATAATAAATGAAGTTAAACCAAGAGTTATATGAAACTGTTAAATTTAACTGTGAAATTGTTGAATATTAAAGCTTTAAATATATTGGAAATTTAAATGGTTTATTTTGTGATTCAGATTTGTATTTGAAATCGATATAATTTGAATTTGTTAATTAGAACTGAATTGAATTGATGAATAGAGCTTGAATAAAATTTGAATTTGGAATTTGAGTTAATTTGAATCGATTTGTGAGACTTGAGAAAATTAAATGCTTTACCTTATAAATTAATTAATATATATACTATCTTGGAAAATAGTTATATTTGAAATGAAATGATTTTTGGGTTTTGAAGTATAAATTTAATTGAAATGACCACGGTGTTATAATGTATATTTCCACCTTGTAAATAGTTCTGAAGATCCTTAGAGGATGGTTATCCCAAACATCCTTTAAGTTACTTGTATTTCAGTTGATATTTCACTTGAGTTGGATTTATTTATATAAGAATGTTAATCCTGACTCGAGTGTTTTGTGTTTTGCTTTACGCTCGGGTCAGACTGAGTGATACAGCATTCGAGACTCACCTTTGGAGTTTGGAGCTTCGTTTGGAGATCCAACTTTTGATTCAGCTTCCAGCTTTCCAGTTGATTCGTTCCCAGAAGTCATCTGTTTGGATTGGAGACTTCACTGTAATTGAGATATTCTGTTGTATTTTATTTCTAACTCTGATGTTTATATAGTAGCTTCATGAACTACTATTTTATCTATTCCGCTGCGTATTATTATATTACTCTGTGTCTGTGATTCTGTGATTGATTTATTTACTGCATATGTTGAGTTTTGCCAAATTTAAATTAACAATCTGATATTTTGAATTATTCAAGTCAGACATGTGTGGATTTATTGTCGATTTGAATGGTCCAAAATAGCGGGTCGTTACATTAACTGATATAAATTGGAATAAAATTACACTAGAAAATAAACTTCCAAATTATCCGATGAAAATTTACCAGTTGCTATGATTAATTAGACGCATTCCAAATATCAAATTTTTATTTCAAAATTTTATCGTTTAAAATTTCACAAAATTTCAACTAATTACATTATTAAAACAGTTAAAATTTACGGGTCATTACACTCTCCCCCACTCAAAACTTTTCATCCCCAAAAAGGAAGGAGGTGGGAGAATAGAAACAACCAGAAAGAAAATAGATTGGAATACAAGTAAAACAATTAATTTAAACCATATAAATTTCAATTTAAATTAATTAATATCCAACAATTTGGTTAAATCCCTTTGAGTTCACTTAAGTTAAATCAATCTATCTATTTCTAAATTCATTATCTTATTATCTAGTCACCCTTAATTAACAATTTCTAGATCATCAATTTGTATAATCATTTATTGTACTCATATTTTATTCAACAAATATAATTCTTTTATTCCAAATCATTATTAAGTTTATTCCACTTAATATATCTTATTACATATATTTAAACCATATAAATTTAAATTTAAATTAATTAATATTCAATAATTGGTTTAAATTTAAGGTATTTCCATAAGTTGATCTAATTTCAATTTGTTAATTCTTTCAGAACAAAATTTATTATATTCATCTCATTCAATTAACTTATCATCTTTATTAGCATTTTTTATAATTTAAAATCTAAGTGTATAACATTTATTATAAACACTCAAATTTTATTTATAAAATCATTTTATATTGTATATTATCCAATTACATTTTAACTTTTGAATAATTTAGGTAACTTATATTGAAATGCAATTTAGTACTATACAAATAAAATTTTCAAATTCAATTATTTCGAGTTTAAATATTTATCCAAAATTTTTGACTTCAGTTTATAATTGAAATCATCTTTAAATCATAAACTTAAGAATTTAAATCTCTAATTTACTTCAAACAATTTTGAGATAAATATATATAGTATATATTAGATCAAAATTAAATCTTTATATATACAATAAATCAGGTCATACCACAGAAATTCAAATCAAATTAAATTTCCAAACAAAGTGTAGCAAAGCTACTGAATGGTCTCTTCACTTCGAAACTCGAAAATGAATGTTGATGATGCGGTCGCCATCACCGAAATTATTTTCTTGTGACAAAAGAGAAGAGTACTGATTTAAACATTAAAATTCTTTGAAAATCATTTATATTCTAAAATACTTTATATAATATACATTTAAAATTTTAAACCAGAGTTTGGAATCATCGGAAATTAAATTATCAAATTCCTGATTTAAATTTATTTAAATTCCAAATCAATTTATAAGCCATGTTTATAAATTCATTTAGAACAACAAATGATAATCAAATATTATCATTTCAAATAACCAATTAATTAACCTTTTTTTTATTCCAAAAAATTTTACTTATATATTTATAATATAATCATACAAAATTATTTCATTTGCCAAATTTGAAATCAATATTGTGTCAGTTTGCTCTGTTCAAGTGTTTTGGAAATCCTATCGATAGCATTGATCAGACGAATCGATCGAAAATCCAAACCAACATCAACAACTCAAACAACACACTATAAACATAAAATATTTTATATTAATTACAAATACACTCCCTCACTCGGATATCCTCGAATGGATTTCAAAACAAAGATAGAGATTCAGATTAGAGAAACTCTAACTAAAAGAATTCAACTAAAAGGTAGACTCGATAGGGAG
The DNA here is from genome assembly GCA_030737815.1 of Allium fistulosum. Taxonomy (NCBI): domain Eukaryota; kingdom Viridiplantae; phylum Streptophyta; class Magnoliopsida; order Asparagales; family Amaryllidaceae; genus Allium; species Allium fistulosum. The sequence continues at coordinate 816,917,468 of CM060904.1, forward strand.
ATAAGATAATTGAGTTTCAAACCGAAGATGGACAGACTTATATAAATCGCGGGTAACCTTAAACGGGTCAACCGTGATTCCAAGAATTAATTTGATGTAGAATTCTGCGACAAATCGACATTCGATCGTCAGAGATAGAATTCAGGTATAGCAAAAGATAACAGCATCGTAAACCGAGGATACAGAAATCTTCGGTGAATCACTGCTGGTTGTACAGGAGTTTCACTCTTTTACAAATTATTCAGATATTGGGGAGACCGCCGATTTATTATAGAGATCATTCGAAGTGGAGTTATGGGATACTCCAGAATTAAAAAGACACGAATAGGGGAGACACGAATGGACTTTGGAACCGAAGGGAACGTTCCAAAATTCAAAGAAACCGAGTCAAAAAAGAAGGAATTCAAGCTCGAACTAACGTGATTCTATAATTGAATTTACTCTATATGCGGAGTTTTTCCTAAAGCCAGAGCTCTGATACCAACTGTAACAACCCACTATTCTGGACTATTCAAATCGACAATAAATCCACACATGCCGGACTTGAATAATTCAAAACAATGGATTGTAAATAAAATTTGGCAAAACTCAGCATATATAGTAAATAAATAAATCTCAGAATCAAAGACATAGAGTAATATACAATAATGCAGCGGAAACAAAAGAATAGTAGTTCATGAAGCTACTATGTATATATATAACAGAGTTAAACGAGATACAATAGAATTCACGAATACATAGATGTCTCAATACAATAGTCAAATAAAAGATCCGAATACATCACTGGAATCAACTGAATAACTGAAAGCTGAATAGATAGCTGTATCTCCAAGCGAAGCTCCAACTCCAAAGGTGAGTCTCGAATACTAGTACTGACGCAGCGGATTAATCAAAACGATCTTCAATCGGTGAAAGTAGTAATCGATGGATTGGAAGATACTGAAATGCCAAAATTCGTTGATCCGAAGATACCGAATTCTAGCTATCTCTGACTCGTTGATTCGAAGATACCGGGAAAGAGATCTACGATTCTTCGACGTTGATCTTGCGCACAAGATACCGTGAATTGGCTTCAACAAACGATGATTCGAGCGCACTCGAATGACGTAAGTGGAGATAGGAGATACACTCGACTACCAATTGAATTTGAGAGCACAAAGCTAACAAAAGAGAATTTTATTCAATATTCAACAACCTTTTACAAATGAGAGACTCGGCCTATTTATAGGCATTTTACAACTCACACACAAAAAAAACAACAAAAATTACATCTCCTAAGTCGGTTCCGAGCTAACAGTCACGACCTAACATAAGTCATACTCGACTTAAGCCCAAACATAACGACTTAACAATACCTCCGCCTTACACCTTACGAAATACAGACCATTCGACTTACAACAGACGACTTATGAAAACAAACGACTTAGTATAGGTCGGCATACGACTTACAAAACACACAGCTTTCGACTTAACAAATGGTAATTACAACAACACTTAGGTCGTGAGCGACCTACGACCTAAAACAGGCGACTTAATAGCAGCTTCTTCACGACTTAAGGAATCAACGGTTTTAGATTAACTCGGCATAAGAATCTACGGCCTCCAGAGCTTCAGCGACTTAAAACATAAGCGGTATCCCAAATCAACGTCTTAAAGAGATCAACGGTCTTCATACTTCAGCGACTTAAAGAATGGACGGCATCCGTAGCTTTGCGACCTAAAACAAAAGCGGCATCAGGAATCAACGTCTTTAAGGGAATCAAAGACAGAGATTAACTCGGTAGACACATCAACGGCATCCAGGGCTTCGCGACTTAAGATGAGACTTTGCGACTTAAGAAGCCTAACTCCGCGACCTAAGTCTGTACGACTTAAAACCTCGCGACTTAAGAACATAGCATCTGAACCCTCTTCATGCGACCTTAGTTCCAACTCGTTAAGTCGTACACGAGTTAAAAACAAGTTAAGTCGTATCTCTTTTTCCTTCAGGCTGGTAGGTCGTAGCTCCGACTTAAAAAATACGTTAGGTCGCTCGCGACCTAACACTTCAGCTCCCAGCCAATCCTCACACACTGCTAACTCGCTAGCCTCTTTGTTAGGTCGTAGCCTTTTCTCCCTGACTTGGTTAAGTCGTAACCCTCCCCCGTTAAGTCGTAGCTCTTCCTCACATGGCTCCTTAGGTCGTAGTCGACCTACAACTTCTACGTTAGGTCGCAAGGCTTGGTCACGACTTATGCCTTTGACAAATGAAGGTTGCGCTGCATCATCCTCCCCAGGTTGAGAAAAATTCGACCTCGAATTTGTAAATTCCTCTCTACCAGCTCGTTCATCTCCGTGATATGGTACGAGATGTTTAACATTGAACACATCAGACGTATACACATCATTTGGCAGCTTCAATTTATAAGCATTTTCATTGATTCTTTGCTCCATCTCATCAGCTTCTTCTCTTCGATACAAAGCTTCTACGTTTTGGTGGCGATTAGCTCTTCTTGGCGGCATACTTGAAAACTTCACAAACTCTTCAACACTTCAAAATTCAAACACTTTTCGGATTTTGATCCAAAATGAAATGGATCGAAAACTTCCACTTTGTAGCAAATCGCGATGAACACGATGGACAAAGTTTCGGCCTCCAATTCAAATCCGAACAAACAACTTCAAACAATGATGAACACAACTTCTCCAAATCACAAATCCAATCTACAAACTTCAATACAAATGCGAACAACTCCCATTAGTTCTCGGCCGTGATAACACAAACTCAAATCTTCACTTCGAGCTCGGCAAATCTCTTCAAATTCTAAATGAATAGGCTCCAAGTCTCGATCTAGCTATGATTGGCTAGAACAAGCTTTGATACCAAACTGACGCAGTGGATTAATCAAAACGATCTTCAATCGGTGAAAGTAGTAATCGGTGGATTGGAAGATACTGAAATGCCCAAATTCGTTGATCCGAAGATACCGAATTCTATCTATCTCTGACTCGTTGATCCGAAGATACCGGGAAAGAGATCTACGATTCTTCGATGTTGATCTTGCGCACAAGATACCGTGAATCGGCTTCAACAAACAATGATTCGAGCGCACTCGAATGACGTAAGTGGAGATAGGAGATACACTCGACTACCAATTGAATTTGAGAGCACAAAGCTAACAAAAGAGAATTTTATTCAATATTCAACAACCTTTTACAAATGCGAGACTCGGCCTATTTATAGGCATTTTACAACTCACACACAAAAAAAAAACAACAAAAATTACATCTCCTAAGTCGGTTCCAAGCTAACAGTCACGACCTAACATAAGTCGTACTCGACTTAAGCCCAAACATAACGACTTAACAATACCTCCGCCTTACACCTTACAAAATACAGACCATTCGACTTACAATAGACGACTTATGAAAACAGACGACTTAGTATAGGTCGGCATACGACTTACAAAACACACAGCTTTCGACTTAACAAATGGTAATTACAACAACACTTAGGTCGTGAGCGACCTACGACCTAAAACAGGCGACTTAATAGCAGCTTCTTCACGACTTAAGGAATCAACGGTTTTAGATTAACTCGGCATAAGAATCTACGGCCTCCAGAGCTTCAGCGACTTAAAACATAAGCGGTATCCCAAATCAACGTCTTAAAGAGATCAACGGTCTTCATACTTCAGCGACTTAAAGAATGGACGGCATCCGTAGCTTTGCGACCTAAAACAAAAGCGGCATCAGGAATCAACGTCTTTAAGGGAATCAAAGACAGAGATTAACTCGGTAGACACATCAACGGCATCCAGGGCTTCGCGACTTAAGATGAGACTTTGCGACTTAAGAAGCCTAACTCCGCGACCTAAGTCTGTACGACTTAAAACCTCGCGACTTAAGAACATAGCATCTGAACCCTCTTCATGCGACCTTAGTTCCAACTCGTTAAGTCGTACACGAGTTAAAAACAAGTTAAGTCGTATCTCTTTTTCCTTCAGGCTGGTAGGTCGTAGCTCCGACTTAAAAAATACGTTAGGTCGCTCGCGACCTAACACTTCAGCTCCCAGCCAATCCTCACACACTGCTAACTCGCTAGCCTCTTTGTTAGGTCGTAGCCTTTTCTCCCTGACTTGGTTAAGTCGTAACCCTCCCCCGTTAAGTCGTAGCTCTTCCTTACGTGGCTCCTTAGGTCGTAGTCGACCTACAACTTCTACGTTAGGTCGCAAGGCTTGGTCACGACTTATGCCTTTGACAAATGAAGGTTGCGCTGCATCAAGTACGCTCAGTCTGACCCAAGCGTAAAGCAAAACACAAAACACTCGAGTCAGGATTAACATTCTTATATCAATAAATCCAACTCAAGTGAAATAACGACTGAAATACAAGTAACTCAAAGGATGTTTGGGATAACCATCCTCTAAGGATCCGTTAAACTATCTACTATGTGGTAGTGTACGCTAAGTAGATAATGCCTATCAGTAATATAAAGTATCAAAATAGCGTTAAGGCGTTACCATTATCCCCCTTAACACATTTTATATAAGCGTCATAGTCTATACAGCACTATAAACTCCACCGTAAACTAGTGGGCTATCAGGGAGTACTCTATAGGTATAACACGAAACAAATCGTAGTGGTCGCGCATAGGGATAGGAGTATGACAGGGCACATGAGGCAATACCCAAGGTAGTGAAACTACCGTTTTCCTGATCCGGACTGGTGAGAACGCATCACCGCAGCGATCACAACACCGTGAAACAACACTCCCAATTCAAGGGTGCGCACCAATCAAAAACAAGTAATGAGTAGTTTACGAAGAAGTGTGTTCGCTAGAGGTAGCTAACCTCACTGGCCTGGCACGGCTCATGTTTAAGTCATTTCCAATTTGACACAAGTGTCAAGGCTATCCATTATCGTTCTCTTTCTTCAAATCTAGCAACGTCATGATTCCAACCACTTCATTCTGGATCACACTCCGCGTATAATAGTTATTAAAATGGTTTTTGGTTTGGACAGAGAGTATGTCCCTAACCGATCCCGGACTCTTCAATAACTTCGTAATTATTACACCGATTGGTCATTTAATAAACTTTCAAAATAGTTTATATTTCAAAATCAAAGTATCATTGCCATTTCAAAACCATATCAATACGATATCACTTCCATTTCAAAACCAAATACGATATCATTTCCATTTCAAATATATCCATCTCAAATATATCCATTTACAAAATCTTAGTACTTCAAAGTTATAAGACTTTCTAAATCGAACACTTGGAAATCATAATTCTTTGGAAATCAAAGTTTAGAAATCATAGTGCTTTGGAATCATAACACTTTCCTCTTAACCAGTTTAGATATTAAAATTAGTATATATAATAAAATAGTTTATATAAATAGCTATAAGTTTAAAATAGTTTAAAATAAAATAATTTATATTAAAAATGATTTATATTAAAATAGCTTATATTAACATAATTTATAAAGTAAAATATTAATAGTTTTAAATGTAATTTAAAATTACTTTATAAAATAAAATAGTTTCCTCGACTTTCACAAATCGATTCAAATCAATTCGAGTTCCAAATTCAAATTTAATCAAATCTAAATCATCAATTTCAATTCCAATTCGATTAAACATTTCCAAGTTATATCGATTCCAAATACCGATTTGAACAACAAATAAACCATTTCAATTTCAATATATTTCAAAGCTTCACATATTCCACATTCCAAAACTAAATTCGACAATTTTATATATATATCAATTCACTTTTCTATTATTTAGTTTTGAAATATTTACTTAATTATTTCAATATCATTTGAATACAACTTCAATTTACAAATTTAAATAAACAAAATATCCCATTTAAATTTATATAAATTTGAAATATTCCTTTAAGTCACTTTTAATCAAATTCAAGTTATAAAATATATCTTTAAAATTTCAAATTTAATAGATTTCAAATCAAACTTATTTGAGTATAATTCTTAAATAATTAAAAATTGCAAATCAAATTCAAATTTATCTTTCAACTTGAAATAATCTAAACTCTATATTTGGAAATATAAATTTTACATATATACTTAAACATATTTATATTGATTCAAATCAACTTTATTAAATCAACTTTAATAAATCTTTGAAATCTATATTTATTAAAACCATATATTTCTTTCCCAAACCATAGAAATCATTTTCAAAATATTTATATATATAGACCAACGGTGTCTGTATAAAATGTTCTACCCTATGGTCAAGTGATACAGATATTTATCATTTCAATCCATAATTTAAATATATACGGGTATATATAAATCATTTCAACCCGTAATCCCAAATTCAATTCAATTGAAAATCGCTTGGGTTTATCATTTCAACCCATAACGATTTTCTCCTATTCTAAAGTCCATTCGGGTATGTATCATTTCAACCTATAGTGATTCTATACTAATAGGGAACTTGCAGAGTGATAACAGATATGATAATAATATAACAGGCATATATCATCAATATAAATAACAGATAATGGTGTTAGGTGTCTTAGGTGAACAGATACAAATAATGGCATATATATAGCAATATAAATAACTAACAGCAGCATATTTTAATTGTCGTTTCAATTGAAATCAAATTTAATAAATACAAGGACATTAATCGTGAGTGATTGCTCACCTTTAGAGGCTAGAGATGAATGAGAAGATGACACGGATACACACACCAATACGGACCCTGAAGTTGAGTTACAAATCCAAGCAAAGCAAAATTGAACGCGAATTCAATGAAGAAAACTAGCACGGCGGACCAAAAGCTGATAATGGGAGATCGATGAGAACGATTAGAATCAGTTGATATAAATTGAACTATATATATATATATATATTATTTTCTGAAATCAATTTTAAACATGTATTTATTTTCAAATTTATATTTAATCCCATTCTTATAAAATAAAATATATACATTTATACAACTTAAATTTAACAGCCACACCCTTTACACGTAATACCAACAACTGAATATATCATATATAAGCTTTAAATCCAATATTATAAAGATCCCTATAACTCATTTAGGCAAGCAAACTATAACTTTATATATACTATATAACTAAACATCAAACATACTTCATACTGTATGAACTTATACTTATAACCAACATTTATATGTAGACTTGCTTTATATAATATATATACTTATAAACTTATATAACTTATTATATACATTTTCTTCACTTATAAAATCATATCCAGTAAGCATATTTCACAAGATCTGACACACATACTATCATACTGTCCAACTTACATGTAAATTTCTTTTTTTAAGACATATCAACATACAACGGGCATTACATCACAAAATAGATCTTTATGCATAGATATATATATTAAAACCAGATTTCCCTTTGATTCAAAACCCATACTTGCCTTAAATTTTAAATTTCAAAACAAACTTTACGGTCTCATTATGCTTATATTATAAACTACATATATATATTACTTGTACTTACAGAACTCTATATACAAGCTAACATATAGGCTTCAGCACTATAATAGTATATAGATAAATTTAAACCAATCCAAATATATATCATTGTATATAAGAATCTTATATAACAACATATAATATTCTATTTTTCGAAATCCCATATACATATATATATATATATATATATGCGTATATAGCTACCCAGAATATTATTTACAATATATATGCACAACTTTACAATTACCAATAACATATTTTATCATACAGACCTTATAATATTACATATATAACTCTTTTATGAACTTGCTAGATAATTTACTTATGCAACTCATGGATATAGACAAACACTGACATACTTTACAATTCATATAACCAAACACATAGTGCACTCAGCATAAAATAGAATATATACTATACTTACAAAACTAATAATATATAACTCAAATAAATATCATAATTAAATCATGTATATATATAGACCACATGCTACGCACTACCTATACTTCTATAATATATGTACTAACATATTACCTAATATATATATAAACTTACTTTAAAAGGAAGATTGTTCAGAAGGTCAGAGCATAACAAGCTTCAAGCAACTATATATATATGTGCTTACATATATATGATTTCATGGAAGGGGCAAGGGGACAAAGGGCTCTCGGCCTCAGGCATTTACAGGTGGAGCAGGCTGTGAAGGGGTGAAGAGGATGTAGTGATGAGGTGGAGGTGGTCTTGATGGCGTAGGCTTTAGCAGTGGATTCGGCAAGGCACAAGGTAGGCGGGTGGCGGAGACGAGGCTTGAGTGGGAAAACGGTGCAGTGAGGCGGAGGGCTATTGATGTGAAGGCTGATGTGGTCGATGGATGTGGGGTGCTTTCGTGGTGGCGCTCCATTTGAGGTGGAAAGGAAGGGTTGAACTCGGCTCGAAGGCTATGGAGTTAAAGGCTAAAGGTGGAGATGAAATAATGGTGAAGGCGAATAAAAATGGAAGGTAAGGATTGGTTTCAGAGAAAAAGAAGATTGGGTGAGAGGAAGGTAAGTGAACCGGGAATTGAAACAACACCAATAATAATGAAAATAGGGAATGCTGAAAGTCAAGATTGAAAATATTAAAGGCAACAGCTATTCAGGTTTACGTTGGAAAATGGAAAGGCACTGGGAAACAAAAGGCTAGCTACGGATCGTCAGTTTCACTGTGTACCGGAAAACGTTACACACATATGAATATATTATGGAGATTAGCATGACGAGACGATCGAAACGGTATAAAAGTATCAGTGGTGTGATTGAATTATAAAAATTCGAATTTTCTACTAGCGGAAAATGTAGCAAAAACGCAGAAAAATAAGATCGACGGAGCTAAAGAAGTCCGAATTTGAAAAAACAAAAAATGACGTCTTAGTTAGAAGATGAATTAGAATTTTTCTATGTAAAAATATTCAGGTTTAGAAAATATTTTATTATCATCTATTTTAACCGATAAAAATTGGAATAAAATTACACTAGAAAATAAACTTCCAAATTATCCGATGAAAATTTACCAGTTTCTATGATTAATTAGACGCATTCCAAATATCAAATTTTTATTTCAAAATTTTATCGTTTAAAATTTCACAAAATTTCAACTAATTACGTTATTAAAACAGTTAAAATTTACGGGTCGTTACACTATTAATTTACAATTAGTATTCTCTCTCATATTAATTGAAAATTTTCAATTACATTAAATTCAGTTGATTAAGTTTCAAAATGGACTAAATGAATGTAATGAGAAGTAGAACAATTACTTCCTATCTAATAGTAATTTAAACATATTTATACACTATTGGATACAAACGGTAATTATACATTTCTTACTAAATAATAGTTTCTCATCTCTACAATCAATCTTTCAGCTACCAAATATTTCAAATAAATAAACATATGTTTACTCCTTTACTAAACTTATTCATTTTTATTCTTTTATTTTGATTTACACTTCTACTATTAAATCAACAATACCTTATGAAATTATCAACATAGGTTTCTATCTTGTTATCCTCATTTTCTACCATTGACGCCTTTTCTTACATTAACCACAATGTTTTATTACATTTAATTCCAATTAATTATAATTTTAGTTTCAATAAATTGATTAAATTTTGTTTCAATCTTTTTATTTCATAAATCATTGCCTTGTAAATAAAATTTACATTACTATACCTTTTATTACGTTCACACTACAGTTATTGTCTCAATCTTATTAATGTAACATTAAGGTTCATTTAATCCTAATTGATTTCCCATTTTAATTTAATGGACCAAATAAACATGTAGCTTATAACAATCGTTACCATAACTTTTAATTGCACTTATGAATTCATTATTCACAAACAAATGTTACAATTCTTATATAATACTGATTTTATTCAATTACCATTAACTATCTATTTCATACAATAATTAAATATTTACATTTGTTTCTTATATTCAATTTTATAACCAAGTATAACATTTACATTATTCCATTCATTGGAATTACATTCAAATTGTTAATAATTAGCTTAAATTATCATTTGTTACATTTCATTTCAGTATTCATTTCATTATTAAATTACAATTTTTTTTTATTTCTTCAATATTATATTACCAAAATCTTATTAAATTAACAAATTTAATTATCAAAAATTTACAGGTCGTTACAGATACCCTTAGTATTCATTCACAAATTCAAAAGGCTATTGGATTTGTTATGTTTTTAAGAAATTTTTTGAAAATCAACTCCAAATCACTTCAAACATTGCCAGAAGGCTTAGTATAATATTATAACACCTTCCACCAAGCCATAACTTAAAGAAGTGAAGCCCAACCCGCACAATCCTTGAAAGTAGTGAGCTATAATGATGGTGGAGGAGCAAACGCAAGGAAAAAGCAAGAGAAAGAGGAAGGAAGGAAGGAGGTGTTGCTAGCTTGGGTTCTTGGATCTTTGGTATTTATGTAGTTAATGGTGAGTTAGCACCTCACTTTGAATGAAAATATAACACATACATATGTTGTGTTGATTGTATATATGTTGTTTGAATTGTTGTTAACTTATGTTAAAACATTTGTTGAATTCCTACTTTAAAAGTAAATGACATAGGTGACCCATGTATATGGACTAGAACAAACTTGGAATGGACTTTAATGGACTTGTATGACATACGACAAGATCTTGAACAAAGCACATAGGTCATAGATGGACTTTGGTTTAGATTGAACACGGATTTGAAAGTGCACTTATAGCGATAGTCGTTATAGATGCAGTTGTGAATAGCCTTGTTTTTGGCGACTTCTGTGGAATTTTATAAAGAGATCCTTAGGAGTTTCTTGCCATATTTATAATGTTTTATATGTATATTTGTTTCTATTAAAACCATGAATAGTAAAAAGTTAAGTAACATCTCGAAATGTGGCCAAACATCATTAGTGCAAAACTGCCTCGCTTAGCCTTAATTTTAAACATTAAAAGGCTTAAAAAGATATTTAGATTTAAGTATTTTATTTCATTCTTTTCATTAGTGTTTATTAATTATTTTTAGAGTATTTCAAAAGTGGTTTGAGATATTTATGAGTTTTTAAGAATTAATTATGAATTTTTAAAGAACAGATATTTTGTTAGAAAACATACCGTTTTCAAGTTTTAAGGAAAATTGTAAATTGTTATTTTCAAGTAATATTTTAGATAAATGTTTTAAAACCTATTATAAGTATTTTAAAAGTATATACAAATTTTTTTGAAAAGGGGTTAAGAATTGCTAAGTGGCCAGATGGTTGATTATTTAATTACTTACTTGAAAAGTAATTAACTATGCTTAACACTAAAAGCCGACGAAGTAAGACTTATCTATTTGTCAGAGTTAAGATTGACATTGAGTAGGGATGGAGCAATAGAGCTCTAACCTATCGGGCTTCCCTTTTGACCGAGGAATAGTTAGTTGGAAAATGTCGGAAACATGTTAATCGTGTTGAATTCTATTGTTTATGGAAATAATTAATACTATACTCAATACTAAAAGCCGACGAGATAGACTTATCTATTTGTGAGATTCAAGAATAAAGCGCCTAGGCAAGGCTTTGATACAACAAGTGCTCTAACTTACCTGGCTTCACTCTCGAATGAGGAATAGTTAAGTTAGAATATCTGAAATGAGTTAAACATACGAATCGTGATTTGTATAAGCAATTGCTTTGATTAAATAAACGATTAGTTGATTATTGAACTTGGCCTAATATTAACTTAAGAAGTTATCGAAAGGCTTCATGATTTTATACCAATAAGAACCCCTAGGGAGGGATATTGGTATGAAACCACTCTAGCTTTCGCTTACTTTTGAAAGAACCGAAATTGAGTTAGCCGAAAATTGATCGTATAAGTTTTGAAGAGACCGGGATCGGTAAGTGTTTTACTTATCAAATACCACTTCAAAACTAGTATACGAGTTCTATATTTTGGAAGTGGTTGTGAAGTGAAATGTTATAGAGTTGAACTGTTAATCCTAAGGTTAAATTTAAGGGAGAGGTCAACATTAACATTTCAAATGATGCTATCATGTGGGACTATCTATCTTGAGGAGTATTCCAGAAGAGAGGACAATGTTAGCATTCATCGGATGAGATATGTGAGAAACCTATATGGAGGTTCAAGATCTATTCTAGATGCTCGAATCCATGTAGTGGTTCATGATCTATTTGAGATATGGGAATTCATTTGGGGATTCATATTCTATTTGAGTAATCGTGAGAGATGCCGAACATAGCCTCAACATCAGAAATGATAGAAAACAGAGTATGGGCATAGTCTGGGGTTCTACAAACGCATAACAGGATATATCAACTTCATATCTAGAGTACGCTTATAGACAGTTGGGCGGAGGGAGTTGATGATATTTGGGATCATGTGTTAGGACATGGACCGGCTATGTTTTCCTTTAAGGTATATTTTATCTAGAGATATACAATGCTCAGAGATAGTTTCTGACCCTTGTGTAGTAGATTGGATTCGGCGTTGACCGAAGAGATCTCCATGGAAAAATCCATTATGCAAACGAATCTTGGCAGTTTTGATTGTACCCTAAATATGTTGTGCTGTGATTAATGTAAGCATCACAACTATTTGACATGATTTATGTGCTATACCCTAAACATTATCTATCATATCACAATATGTTAAACTTAATGAATGGTTTGTTTCTTTTGAGGGGAAAACCATTATGGGAATCCATATGGTCTCAATGTTTATTATAACCTATTTCATGTTTCATAAGTATTCTCACGCTAGTTTACCTACTGATCCAAATGTTCTTTTCTTATAATGCTCAAGTCATCCCCGTGTATGTTTCTAGATTTAGCTACGAACGCTTTGGAGCATACGGAGAGAATTTGCATGATTACCTTTCATAGTATTCTTATTTCTGTTCCATTTTTGTATTATATATATTAGCATTGTGAGGACAGATAGTTATCACTGTCCTAGCTAATGATAGTACTTAGGTTTTAGTAACTGATATTTTTGTATTCAAAATAACCCTTTGTATTGTTCCTTTGATATTATATATTATTGTTCCATTGTGAGATTCTGATATTGCATTCTCTCTTTCTTATCCCATTCTTCCTTTCTTTATATTTCACCCTAACAATTTATCCTTTCGGCACTTGGATGCTTGGCACACGAATACCATGGATGTATTAGTATTGACATTCGAGGGTCGAGAGTGCGGGTCGTTATAGTTGGAATCAAAGCTAGGTTGAGTGAACACCTTGGCTTTGGTTGGGTATGGCTTATTAGAGATAGGGTAAGCAACATCCTAGAATAAGTCGAATGTATTATATATATGAGAGCGTATTTATATTTTGAAACTAGACTTTTAAAATTATCCCTTAGGAATATCTCATTTTAAGTAATCTTTTCTAAATATATTTTCCCTGATAGGTTTCTAAAAGCTTAGTATATGTTTCTAGGAGTTCTTGTTGGTATCCAGCGCTGAAAGAGAGAGTTAGTTGGCGACAAGGTTTAGGTATGCCGCAGCTAGACGGGAGATGGAGGAACTTGTGTCTGAAGATCCAGAAGAGGAGCTTGTGCCTGAAGATCCAAAGGAGGAACCTGTGCTTGAAGATCAAGAGGAGGAGCATGAATCTTAGGGCGACGAGGGCATTATTTGGGAAATGGAAGGACCAATAATGGCGAACCAATCCGAGGATGAGGAAGACATAGGAGGGGATCTCGATGGTGAGATAGAGCCCAAAGGGATAGAACATTTGAATGGCTGGTTATCTGATAGTGAGGCAGGACCTATAGGGATTGAGCATGAAGGTTGGGAATTGGATAATGACGGGGAGATCATGGATTCGGAGGGACCGCTGGTGGAGGAATCTGATAGAGAGTGCCCTTTGTAAGAGTATCGGGGTATGGGTGCTGGGGTTGTTTTCTTTAGCATTAGTATCATATCTTGGAGATAGGTATTGTGTCATTAGTATCGTATCTTGTGAATTGGTATTGTATCTAAGTATTGTATCTGTATTATGTTATCTATAGTATGGGTTATGAATGTAAAAAAGGATATTTAGCTTGTATTATATGAAGGGTTTGAGAAAGATAAGTTTTAAATTAGTTGAGCATTTTTTTAAGTAGATGTGAAGACCCGTCTCCTCAACTCTTGGAAATCGACACTAATACATCCACGGTATTCACGTGCCGTAAATCCAAGTGCCAGGGAGGCAGATTTTCAGGGGTGAAGTAAAGTAAAAGATAGAAACACAAATTCTCACATTACGTTAAATAGATAAATAGCACATACAATCACCATCACTAGGGTACATCAGATTTTTTGTATGCACTAACCCAACTAAGAACAGTTATAAATGCCTGCTCCCACACTTGCTGGTATTGACTAACTTAGACACAACGGGAAAAAAATAGATAGATAGATATCCTCATCGAGTGCTCTAACTTCATGCTCTAAAAATCTCTTCCAGCATGCTCCTCCCAAAATACCCTAAACAAAATCCTGTCTACTTGGCTGCTCGAGAAAATAGGGCACCCAAAGTTTAAAGGGAAAACAAAATAAACTCCGGGCCAGTCATAGGATTGGTGTGAGAAATCAAAATACGAATTTTGAAAACAAAAAGGTATCTCATAAGACCACACCGCACATAAACACAGAACATGTTTTTACCATATGATAACCAAAACATTTTACGTCAAAATACTTGATATTATTTTTAATCACATATCTTTGAAAACATTTGCAAATAAACTTATTAATCTTAGCCGAAATTGTTACCATTATTAAATTCCAGCATACTGGGCTCTAAAAACAAAATGGCAGGCACTTATTGGAGAATGGATTCCATACAAATGACCAGGTGAAGGGACTACCTTCGGGTAGTACATCTCTAGAGGAATGTACTACCAACACAAGACCGGCCTACCTTTCTCACTAGATAGTACCGAATATGTCATCACCTCGATCATTACCAACCTATTTGAGACGTCTCTTAGCATACACCACAATAATTTAAACGCAAACATTATAGCGGGTAGAAATTTATCTAGAAGAGGATGATCATACCCTAATGGTTGCGAACCACATAGCCTTGCCGCAAATACCCTGTTTTGGCCATTTCCAGGTGTGTGGCTTGAGGTAACGATTACCTTTCACTTTGCACATTTCACTTTGAATGCCACACTGCCATTCCATTGATCTCTATTGACTTCCACAAACATACAACCTCTGAGCTCATTCGTCTCAAAGAAGGGTGTTAAGCTAAGAGAAGTTGCCTTCTCCGCCACCAAACAAATGTATGTTTATAAAAGTCAACGATGAAATCTCAAGAATGCATTGTCAGACATCCATCCGTACAAGTTCGTTCTGGGACTGAACAAAACCGAAGGCACTCTCCTACCACATCTTGTCGGGAAATATCCCTAGGATTAGTAGCAAGAAGTCCTTGCACCGAAGATCTTAAATGAAGAACTATTGCCACATAATATGATATAGGAAATTTTCCCCAAGGGTCGGTGACAAGTTGCCCTACATTCCATCTTCCATAATTATCTTCATGTCTTCACTTCGAATACGTAAATTGGTTCGAAGTGGTCTTCGAACATGAATTATCCAAATCCGACCTTGGTTTCTCCGAACCAATCATTGATAAAAGAGGTCAAGAGAATAGGGAATCATTTTTTAATCAATTAAGTTCTTTTATCGAGATCTTCTTTGGAGATATACATTTATAAAACATTCTTTTCGGTATATACGGAAATATTAAAACCTCTATTATAAGATCCCTTGATAATCTTCTAAACTTCTTTTTAGTAGGAATCAATTAGAAACCGTTTCATTTTTATTTAGGAAGATATTGGTCCGAGTAAACCAAATTCACAATCCTCTCCGTCGGGCCAGTCCGGGTAGCCATGGAGAGCAGGAAACTGGTTTTCTAAACTCAAGCCTAGACTTTATCTCTTTGAAACTCAAAAGGTGGTCAAGTTATTTGATCGACTCTAAATCTTTTGTCAAACCAAAAATTCTTCAAATCATCTTTAAAACACTTCACAAACCATTTTTAAACATTTATAAAAGATTTGTAAAATAATTGTTAAGTTTAGAGCGATAATTCAAAAGTTATAGAAAAGTGTTGCGGAAAAGTGCTATAGAAAGTGCCTTTTTAGCTATATTGATCAAAATGACTTTTTATTATTCAAAAATTCATTTTTATTACTCAAATCACTTTTAAAACATTTATAAAATTTATTACATATTTTTAAACAATTTTAAAACATCATTTCAAAGAAATCCAGTTTTGGATTTCGAACTACAAAATCGGGATTTTTCCAAAACTTGTTTTACTCATATTTCAAAATCTATTTATCGAAATCTCGATTTTCCTTATTTTTTCAAAAAATATGGATATAATAGTTCAGAAAATTCTTATTTCAAAGAATTCCGAGCTATATTCCAACTTTTACATTTGTTTGACCTTCATAGCACGAAATCGCGAACTACCATTAAGCGATGCGCTTATTTTTAACTAAATTTTCCATTTCTTTTCAAACTGCACCAAAACACTTTTAGATGTTTATAAAACATTTCAAATACATTTTAAACCATTTTTAAGAGGTTTAACAATTCCATACACACCATTTCATTAATTCAAGGAAAGTGATTTCCTTTGTGTTTATCGACGTGTATATTCGTGACTTGCATATAATTTCAACATTGATATGAAAACACCCAAACTTGATGATCAAAGCATAATAAACATCCATTTGCAACATCATATCATCATCCAACATATAGTATAATAGTTTAGGAGTTCTCACCTTGGATTTTAAAGATTTACTTAAAAATTCGCTATAGCTCCGTTATTCGAGTACCAAAGCTTGCTATTCTTCAGATTTAGCTCCTAAATGCCTCGACCAAGTCTTAATGTGGTTAGGGGTGCATGGCCTTAGGTGTTGTGAGGAGTGGGCTCGGCGTAGGGTGGAGTGAAGTGGAGTTTGTGTAGAACAAAGAGAAATGAGGAGTTTTGGGATTGTTTTACTATATATAACTATATATTATAATTTTAGCTTTTTTTGAAATAATTTTTGACATTATTTCCCTTAGGATGAAAGCCATTAAAGGGGAAGAAAAAGAAAAAGCTTGAGAATATAAAGAAGAAGTTGAATGAAAAAGAAGAGAAGAGGGTTGGGTATTTATAAGAAAAAAGAAGAGTATAAAGGAATACATGTACACATCACATTTGCATCATATTTCAAGGCTTCTCCTATACACCTCCTCTCCTCCAAAGCTTAAGGAGTAAGTTTGCTTAAAATATCTTATATATTTTATATTATACTTTTATTTATATATTTTGGTATATATATATATATGTGCATGTTACATGTATGCATATGTACATGTATATGTGTATGTAACATACTTCTACAACGTTGCACAACTTCCACACATTGTATCGTTACAAATCCCGATTTCGATTTTCGGTCATATTTTCTCTTTTAAATTAATATGCATATTTTATAAACGAATTTTGAAATAAATTTTCTTATTATTATTAACTAATTAAAATGATCATATTTTATTTATAAAACCATATAAATTAATAATACTAATTTTTTACGAAATTATTATTATATCGATAAGGCTAAATGATCATTTATTTAAAGCGATATATTTATGGGTCGTTACAGACTCCCCTCCTTTAAAGAATTTCATCCTTGAAATTAAGATAAGAGAAAATAGCTCAAAAAGAAATATATTCAATATGATGGAACATATATAAAAGTACGAATAAATGACTACACCACAGGCGGTGAGTACACTATAATGATATAGTTCATTCTTCAATTCTAAACTCGAGATATGCCTTTTTCATTCTGTCCTCTGTTTCCCAAGTGCAATCCTCGGCATATCCACTCCATTGAACTTTGACTAACCTTACTACCTTTCTCTTTAATCGTTTCTCATTACGATCAATGATTCGAATAGGCCATCTGATAACCGCTAAATTTGGTTCCACCTCCAAGTCTTCCTGAGCAGCTATTTATATGATTTGCTCTGGGTCATGCACATGTTTCCTTAAATGAGACACATGAAAGACATTGTGCACTCCTGCTAACCTTTCTGGCAATTGCACTCGATAAGCCAATTCATTCAAGAATGGGAAATGGTCCAATATATCGAGGTTCTAACTTCCCCGTCCTTCCATACCTCACTACTCTCATCGGAGAGGCTTTCAAAAAAACTGAATCGCTAACTGGGAATTGCATATTTCTACGCCTTTGGTCTGCATAACTTTTCCATCTGCTCTGGGCTTCCTTTTGCTTCTTTCTAATTATATTGACTTTCTCTGAAGCTTTGCGTATTATATCAGGACCAAGTACTAACCGATCTCCGGTTTTGATCCAACATGTTGGTGACTTGCACGGACGACCATATAGAGCTTCATACGGTGCCATGCCGATACTAGTTTGATAACTGTTGTTATAAGAGAACTCTACTAAATGCAGATGATTTTACCAAGAGCCTCCAAAGTCTAGAATACATGCCCTGAGAAGATCTTCCAAAACGCGGTTAACTCTATCCATCTATCCATCAGTTTGAGGATGATATGCAATGCTTATATTTAGCCTTGTTCCCAAAGATGTCTGTAATGCTTTCCAAAACTGACTAGTAAAAATTGGATCCCAATCGCTCACTATACTGCTCGGAACTCCATGCAATTGCATAATACCCTTCATATATATATCTGCCAGGCTTATAGCGGTCCTTGTTGGCTTAACTGGAATGAAGTGTGCACTTTTAGTTAATCGATCTATGATAACCCAAATGCCTTCATTCCCTTTCCTCGTTCGAGGTAAACCATCAATGAAATCCATTGATACTTGATCCCACTTCCAAACTGGAATCTCCAGCGGCTTAAGTAACCCCGCAACTTTCTATTGGTCGCTTTGACTTGTTGACAATTTACGCATCGGCTAACACAAATGGATATGTCCCTTTTCATACTTCTCCACCAAAATGTGCGCTTCATATCTCTATACATTTTGTTAACTCCTAGATGAATGCTGAGTATGGATTTGTGACATGCAGCTAACACCTCATGCCTAAGATTTTTCACATCTGGAACACAAATTCGCCCATTTAACCATAATACTCTACGACTATCTATTTCAAAGCTTGAATTTCTTCCTTCTTCGGTTGCCTTAATGAACTTTTCAAATTGTCTATCTTCTCTTTGTTTACTAGATATTCTTTCCAGAAGAGTTAGAGTTACTAACATAGACAACTTCTTTAGGTGGTAGGCAATCTTTGAGAAGTCTTGAATGAATCTTCTGTAGTAACCTGCCAGACCTAAGAAGCTATGAACTTCTTTAGGAGTTTCCGGTTGCTTCCAATTTAGAACAGCCGCAACTTTTACAGGATCCACTGAAATCCCATTCCTTGACACTATATGTCCAAGGATTCTTATCACTTTTTCCCAAAAATGACATTTTGAAAATTTGGATTTAAGCACATTATTTCTCAATATCTCTAACACAATTTATAGATGCCTTTCATGTTCTTCTTCTGTCTTAGAATAAATAAGGATATCGTCGATAAAGACTAACATGAATTTATTGATTACATCTCTAAATACTCTATTCATAAGGTCTATGAAATAAGTGGGTGCATTGGTTTGCCCAAAAGGCATAACCAACAGCTCGAAGAAAGTGTTTGGACCTTTGAATGCAGTTAGATGGATGCATTCTTCTGCGATTCTCAACTGATGGAATGTTGTAGCTAGATCTATTTTCGAGAATACACGAGCGCCATGTAATTGATCAAACAAGTCATCTATTCGAGGTAGAGGATACTTGTTCTTAATTGTTTGTTTATTCAGATCTCGGTAATCTACGCACAACCTTAGAGGTCCATTCTACTTTGCCACAAAAACTACTGCCGATCCCCAACTTGAATGACTCGGCCATATCAATACTTTCTTTAATAGCTCTCGGGTTTGGTTATCTTACTCCTCTCTCTCCTTCGGAGCCATCCTTCGTTCTTATTGTTTAATTGGCATGGCACCAAAAATCAGGTCAATACAAATTCGATTTCCCGATGTGGGGGTAAACTTTTTACTTCTTCAAAATGTCTGGAAATTCTTTAACAACAGGTATGGTTCCTAATCCTTCCTGGGATAAGTCTAGTGCATATAGAAAACTTCCTCTCTTTGGACTTGGATCTTCGCAAGATATTTTCGTAAACTTCCCGAAACTGGTCCATAAGGTTATTGTCCTACTAACGCAATCGAGAACAGCTTTATACTTAGTCAACCAATCCATACCATGTAAAATCTCAAATCCAATGAAATCTAGGGCAAATAGGTCAAAAGGAAATTTATGGGAACAGTGGGAAATTTGGACTTTTTCATAATTCATACAAAGTTTAGTAGTACCGCTTATAGGATTTGTTACTCAAATAGGGGTATCAACTATTCTAGGTTCAAGTTTTAATTCTTCTGCAATTTTCTTAGCAATAAAAGTGTGAGAAGCTCTTGTATCAAATAATACTCTAACTAAAACATCTTTGATAAAAATGTTACCTTCCAAAACTCCCTTTCCCTTCACATCCAGAGAGGTTGAAGGCTCATCCTTAATTGCGTAGACTCGGGCTTGCTCTCACTTCCTCATAATCGGACAGTCCTTGATCATGTGCCCCGGTTGATGGCAATTATAGCAGAGGCTATTATGGACCATACGAGAGACGGAATCATGGACCTTTGGGCTTCTACAATCCTTCGCAATATGGCCCTTCTTCTTGCAATTGTGATAAGTGTATTCTTTAAAGCGGTTTCCTTAAGATCCTTCTCCGGGCTTTCCTGACCATAGCTTTTTCCCACTGTTATTGAACTTCCTCTTCTTCTAGTTGTTGGCATTATTGTTGGTCTGAACTTCTACCGGATTCTTCTTATCTAGTGTTTCATAATGGAATCCCATATCTAGCAAATCTATAAATGACCCCTTAACATGGGTAGTCATCCTGCTTTGGTACTTCTCATTCATCCCCGAAATAAACTTCTCATTCTTCTTCAAGGGCGTATCAGTTAGACCCGGCCCAAAACAAGATAATTCGTTGAACTTATTAGCATACTCCTCAATAGTCATTTCCTCCTGCTTCAAATCCATAAAGCTTCTATAAAGACGAGATTTCTCGGATGCTAGCATGTATTGCTCCTTCAAAACCTCGTTAAATCTTTCCTAAGTGAAAGTGTCCTCCGACTCACTTAGGGTAATGGACTCCCACCAAGCCAAAGCCCCTTCCTGTAACTGCTATGAGGCTAAGAACCTCTTTTGCTCATTACTAATATCTAATGCCTTAAAGATCCTTTCACATGATTTAATCTAAGCTTGAACTTCAATGATAGCTTCTGTATCCTTGAATGGTCTTCCCCC
This sequence comes from Allium fistulosum, assembly GCA_030737815.1. Lineage (NCBI taxonomy): Eukaryota > Viridiplantae > Streptophyta > Magnoliopsida > Asparagales > Amaryllidaceae > Allium > Allium fistulosum. Next base: position 816,938,904 of record CM060904.1, read on the forward strand.
TAAGCGGGTATAATTCTTGCATAGAGTGGCAAAATTAACCTGGGGTTGTACATGAGCTATTTCTTCTACAGCGGCGGTTGGAGCTCGACCGTTAGTTGTTGTTATGCTACTATTTCCCCGTCCTCGTCCTCTACGAGTACTCATATCTTACTACCTGAATTTAGTAAGATAACTTTAGAATACAAAGACGAAATTATCTTTGGGAATGGGTATATAGCACAACTTTTATTCAGATAAGGATTCTAAATGTGCACTCTCAAAGATTAAACTCATTCTAGGGCATTACTAACCCTATCTCTAATGAGTTATACCCCACCAAAGCCAAGGTTCTCACTTAACCTTCAACACTGATACCAAATGTGAAGACCCGTCTCCTCGACTCTCAAAAATCGATACTAATAAATCCATGGTATTCACGTGCCATAAATCCAAGTGCCGGGGAGGAAGATTTTCAGGGGTAAAGTAAAGTAAAAGATAGAAACACAAATTCTCACATTATGTTAAATAGACAAATAGTACATGCAATCACCATCACTAGGGTACATCAGTGTTTTTGTATGCACTAACCCAGCCAATAACAGTTATAACCGCCTTCTCGCACACTTGCTGGTATCGACTAAGTTAAACATAGCGGAAAACAAAATTATATAGATAGATATCCCCATCAAGTACTCCAACTTCATGCTCCAAAAATCTCTTCCTGCATGCTCCTCCCAAAATACCTGTTTGCACAAAAAATGGACAAACACCTCAAAGTTGCATGATTTAGTAGATCTTATGTTGTTCTTAGTGATTTGGGTGATTTATGCAAATATATGAAAAACAGGGGCTAAACTGTAAAAAAGACACGCAGATTTATAGTGGTTCAGCCAGAATGTGCCTATGTCCACTTTATATGTTATTTCTCTTCTCTTATTTTGATTACAAGTACAAAGCTTTGATACAAGTAAAAGAAAGTTGTTTGAAAGTTCTCTCCGTGCTTGAGCTCTCAAACTTGTCCCCATTGTTGTACCCCTGCCCCTCTATTTATAGAGTCAGGCTGGGGGGTAGGTGTCTAGGATGTGTATAGTTGCTGATGGGCCTGGGCTGACATGATCCTGCCTGGTACGTCTTGGTTCGGCATCGCCTGGTTCGGAGATGGTTGGAGTGTAGAGTGGACCGGTAGTTGCTTGGACCGGTGGTGAGAGTGGAAGGAAGGTTCATTCGGTAGTGGGTGGACCGGTGGTTGGTCCGGTAGTTAGAGTGGAAGGAAGGTTCATTCGGTAGAGGGTGGACCGGTGGTTGGTCCGGTAGTTAGAGGGGAAGGAAGGTTCATTCGGTAGAGGGTGGACCGGTGGTTGGTTCGGTAGTTAGAGTGGAAGGAAGGTTCATTCGGTAGAGGGTGGACCGGTGGTTGGTCCGGTAGTTAGAGGGGAAAGAACGTTCATTCGGTAGTGGGTGGACCGGTGGTTGGTCCGGTGGGATTTCGCCCAACATCTGCCCCCCAAAGTGGGGCATATGCCAGCATGTGCCTCGCTTTGTTTTGGGTTATCTGACTTGGTCATTCTCATCCGGCTCCTAGTGCCGAATCAGTGGTTCGGTGGCTCACCTTCGCCTATAAGTAAGGGCCTAGGGCTTCCTTCGTCTACTACCGAACGAGACAGCTTCAAATAACCGAATCAGTTTTTATCCTATTGCCGAATTGCTTTAATCTGTCGAATCAGGTACTTGACTTCCCTTCGCCGAATGAAACTTGTATGTTGCACCGAATTAACTTTAGCTGTGAATGTCGAACGAGCCTTTTACTGAGGAACGCCAGATTAGTTTTTCGAGATGAGAATGCTGATTGGACCCTTGAGAGTGAGAATGCCGAATGGACCTTTGAGATGTCGAATGTACCTTTGTGAATGAGAATGCCGAACGGACTTGATACACTCGATTTTTTCACTTTTTATATCACGAGCGAAATTTCATACTGCACACACTTGCTCCTTTACTTCCTCTATTCTAACGACGTTCTTCTTTGTGTTTGCAGATAAATGTCTCGAAAAGCAGAAACTCGATCAGATAAAAAGAGGTCTCAGGGAGAAGGAGAATCTTCCGCAGTGCCCCCTGCTCAGCCAGGACCGGAACGCCACGGGTCTACCCCGAGATCACTAGTGGACGGGTACGGCACTCAGGAGCTCCTGAACTCCCCGCCTGATTGCTTTCCCAGTTCCCTTAAGGAAGAGCAGCTTGATGTCATCACCCGTTCTTTTGGAATCGATAGAGCGCGCATGCTGTTGCCAGGGGAGAGAAGTTATGCCATACGACCCTCCTGAAGGGTACTTTGCCTACAGCAGATACCACTATATGTGTGGTGTCATCCCGCCTCTTAATGCTTGGGTAACCAGCTTCCTTACATATCTAAAGGTGGCACCATTCCAGCTTCAACCCAACTCCTATGCTATACTGGTGTGCCTCTTTATCATCTTCCAGAGGAAGTATGGGCGTGCTCCTTCCAACCGGGAGATCCGGTACTTATATAATCTGAGGGGCTATAAGAAGGGGTCCCCATACATCAGTCTGGAGTCAGCGGTAACCTTCAAGCCGGTCTTGGATCTGTATTCTAAATACAGCATGTTCAAGAAGGAGTGGTTCTTCGTCAGGGATGACTCTGTTTCGATTTGGCGTTTCACATCTGGATGTAAGTTGATGCTTTATTTATAATTTTCACTCTGACTGCGGTGCTTCTTCTCATATGTTTTCATTATTACTAGCGACAGGTGGCTTTGCGGTTGTAGAGACTAATCGCCTGGTTCGGACGGCGGCTGAGATAGAAGCTATCCCCGGGAGAGATAGATCAGCTGCCTACCTGATCAGAAACGCGACCCTTTTGGAGTGTAACTTGATCCTTCCACAGCAGTCAGTAGTCAAGCTGAGGGAAACGGCGGAGGAGAGGACGGCTGCTCAGGCTAAGGGAGGTGTCACGATAGAGAGTGGCAAGAGAAAACCTTTCACAAAACCTCCAGCCGTCGGAGGTAAGAAACTTAAGAAGTCGGACGGTCCTTCGACCAGCAATTGTCCACTTACCTAGGGGGAGGAAGACGTATAGGAGGAGAGAGGTGAGGGTGGAGATGACCGGGAAGGTGGTGATGGTATCGGGGCCTTGCTTCCTGGGCAAGCGGGCGAGATTCAGGAGTGGACGGATGATGCATTCCACCAAGCTTTCGAAGGGCTGGGCGAAGAAACGGCTTTGATAGAGAAATCTGGGAAAGCTGACAAGGCTGGGACTGATGCGAGCGAGCCTCCTCAGATTATTCCAGCCAAGGTGGCTCCGACGACTCAAGGTGAACTTTTGACTCCTGTGGGCTCCATTTATGATAGGGACTTAGGAATATTTTATGATCCGCTCCCGTCCTGGAATGAAATCCAGGACTCATTGCAGTATCCTACTCCTCCCCAGGGTTTGTACAACCACATATGTGTTTTCTTTCTTCTTTTAACTTTTAATTTACCGTGTTTTCTTGAATTATGGATCAATGTAAGCTTGTGACACTTGTTCTTCATATCAGGAGTAGGTAAAACGGCCAAGGCCTCAGATCTTCAGCACAGGCTTGAACAGTACAAGCTCACCAAAGCTTCCGCTAAGCCGAAGCCTCAACCCACCGTCCCGGGGTTGTAGTCGGCTACCGTCCTCTTCTTGGGGTTATTGAAGAGGGCACTCAAAAGAGAAAGAGAAGCCATCCCTTAAGCGAATCTTCACTTGGTCCTCAGCCCCCGGTTCAGCCTCTTCATGATATCACGGAGGAGGATACTGAATTCGTACTCTCTCTGCACCCGTCTGAAAATCCTACCGTCACTCAGATTGATCGTCCTGACTTGGCTCGGAATCCAATTGCGGGTCATCCTGACCTGGATCCAAGTTCCCATGATATTACCTTTGACGAGGTCACCGGTGAGCACCTTCTTCCCCGCAATCCCATGGTACGGGAGCTCGATGAGGCTAAGTCCTTAGATCTTGACTTACTCACTACTCGGATAATTACTATGGGAGACGAGGCCAAGGCTAATATTGATCGAGTGGCGGAGGAGACTAAGAAGCTGATGGGGCATCATGCCCTGCTGGTTAAGGCCGGAGAGGAGATTGGGAGTGCCAACATCCGACTACGATTGGTGGTTTCGGATCAGGCCAAACAGCTTGCGGATCAGGCCATTCAGATTTCTCAGCATGAGGCTGCTTCTGGAGGACTAAAGAAAACCATGGAGGAGGCCAGCCGGGCCGAACTACGGAAAATGGAAGCTACTTGCAGGGAACGGATTGACATGGCCATTGCCATGGTGGACGAGGTTCGGAAAGCGGATCTTGAGCAGGTGGAGGAGTTATCCAGGAAACTTGAGGCTGCAGAGCTCGCTCAAGCCAAGTTGAGGGAGGAGATGGAGGCGAGGCGGAAATCCCTTCTGGCTGATTGCTTGAGATACCGATCGGAGAGAGATGCCGCCGTTGAAAGATTGTCGGCTTTCGAGGCCCGGATGACGGAGTTTGAGGAGAATGAGGGGATGATGGACGACATGCTGTAGGATATGTACTTTCGCACTTGGAAGCAGGGCAGCTTATCTTGGATGGATGACTACCCCCGGGTTATGGCTAGGATTTACCTCAGGGCTCTAGAGGAGGCCAAGGCCGAGGCGGATAAAGAGGGTGGAGCGGCTTTTAGGATGGAGGTGGTCACCGCTCAGTTTACCAAGGAAGAGAAGACAGCTGTGAAAGAGGGGATGTGGCTGTTTGCGGTTGAAGAGGCAGGTGTGGAAGTAGGGGATGACGAACAAGATGATCAAGGGGAAGTTGCTGGTAATCTCTACTCCACTAGTTTCCTCTTTTGTTAACTTTGCTGCTCATCACTAATGATTTCTTTTTATGACCGGACAGGTAGGCAACAGGTCAAGGACAAGACTCCAACGCAGCCGGCTCCCTGATTAGACCTGGAAAATTCTTTTTGTAGACTTGACATGGCTATATATGTTAGTCTTAAAACAGTAGAGTAGCTTTGAGGTTGTAATATTTTGCTACTTGTAATAAATAGCTCTATTCTTGACGTGTAATTCTTTAACTTAAGCTGATTTTGTCGTCTTCTGAATGTTTGTTACTATTTTGACATGTCGTGTGAGAAATATAGCTATGTATATTCTTGTAATTAAATTGTGTTTGATGTCAGGTTCTAGTTTAAAACGTAATTTCATGACTTGCAATGTTAGCGTGTGGTGTGAACAAATTATAATTATGTATTTGTACACAAAAGAGGAAAATACCGCCTATCTCGTTCTAATTGTAGATGGCAGCTTTGAATACCTTGTATGACCGAGCATGGAACGCAGTTGAACGCCCTGCCATCCAATTGTGAGTCCCTACACCCATTGGCGAGTATCTCCTACTCTGTATCCTGTACTTTGGGGATTGTTATAGTGGATAGGAGGAAAGCTTTTTAAGTAAAATTAAAATATGTGAAAAAGTAAAACTTCTAATCATGGAATGCCTTCGATGTGCTTAAGTTCGTGGCAAACGGGTTTTGTAGTCACTTTCCCTAGCTGTGGGTCTTGGAGACATTTGTCACCCATCTTACGCCTCCGCGGGGAGTTAATTCTCTTTTTACCACGGCCACACTTAAGACACATCGGAGCCGAGATCGCGCACAGTAACTACCCAGGTCATTATGGCCCGTAATCATGGGTATTATTCGATTTACTGTGGCCGGCTAGCGTGGGTGCCGATCGTCAACTGTGAACTGCCCCTGGCTGGCCACACCTTATGTTGGGGCTTATAGTCGGTTCATAGTTGCCGGCGAGCCGAACGCCGTAATGAGCTGCCTCGGCTATAGTCGGCCTTCTCGGTGGCTTATAATCGGCTCATTACAGTTGGCTTTAAGGGCCATCGCGAGCAATGAGTTAACCCGTAGCAGAGGGATGCCGGAGCAAAAGTGTCTCATTGGCGACGACATAGATTCGCATAGTACCTGTTAGGTCTTGTCCAGGTGAAGTTGCGCTGTGGAGTGCATCGAGTGAAAATGTTACATGCATAGGATTTTGTTCAACAGAAAAGGATAAGGTTAACAAGCAGCCAAGATATAAAGGAAATATTTAAAAAAGAGACAAGGTTTTTTAAAGTGGTTCGGCATGAAAAGGCCTACGTCCACTGATTCTCTTTGTTAATTCACTTCATATGGGCAGTACAAGTTAAGAAAAGTATCGACGGAGGTGTTGGATGTTCCATGCCCTCTGGAACACCTCTCCGTCCACTGTTGACAAAATATAAGCTCCATTGTGGAGATCTTTATGAATTACATATGGCCCATCCCAGATTGGGTCTAGTGCTACGGGGCGAGGGAAGATTCGCTTGAGGACAAGATCCCCTTCTTGTAAGGTACGATGCTTGACCTTGGAGTTGTATTGTGCTGCCACCTTTTGTTTGTGGGCAGCTGCTTTAAGGATTGCATCATTTCTTCTCTCTTCAACTAGATCCAAAGACATGTGAAGGAGTTCTTCGTTCTCTTCTGGGTTATAGTGGATCCTACGGTGGGAAGGCTCAATGGTTTCAACTGGGAGCATAGCCTCCGATCCATATGCCAAAGAGAAAGGAGTGTGCCCCATCGATGTTCTGAAAGATGTGCGATAGGCCCATAGTGCCGTAGGAAGCTCATCCACCCAAGCGCCCTTTGACTTTTCGAGCTTCTTTTTTATTAGAGTTTTCAGAATTTTGTTGACGGCTTCGACTTGTCCGTTTGCCTGGGGATACGCTACGGATGAGAAGCTTTTGTGAATTCCGTGCTCTTGGCACCAGTTGGCGAATTCCTCGCTGTCAAACTGAAGCCCATTTTCTGATATGATTTTGAGTGGGACTCCGTACCTGCACAGGACATTTTTGATCAAGAAGTTAATAACTTTTGTTGAAGATACTTTATTCAGGGGTTCCGCTTCCACCCATTTGGTGAAATAGTCGACTGCCACTATAGCATATTTGGCCCCGCCTCGGCCCATTGGTAGCTCACTGATTAAGTCAATTCCCCATATTGCGAAGGGCCAAGGGCTGGTCATTTGAGTGATCTCGGTTGTTGATAGCCGTGGAATCTTAGCAAACTTCTGGCATCTGTCACATTTTTTGACGAAATCTAGGGCGTCCTTGCTTAAGGTGGGCCAGAAATATCCATATCGGATTATCTTTTTTGCTAATGTTTGCCCTCCGATGTGATCTCCGCAGCTTCCCTGATGGATGTTGGATAAGATTTCCTTGGCTTCCCTCCCAGCGACACACCTTAATAACGGGTTAGAGAATCCGCGTCGATAGAGGATGTCTTCTTGTATTGTGTAGCGGGATTCTTTCCTCAAGATTTTCTTGACTTCGTTACGCCCGTTGGGTAGCGTGCCGCTTTGTAGGTAGTCTCGGATGGGAGTCATCCAAGTTACTTCCTCGGTTGCAGCTATCAGATTCACTTTCTCAAACTCGGGGTCAGTTGCTTTGAGATGGTTACTTCCCCGAAGATGGTGACGTCTCTTACACTTGCTTGCTTTGCCAATTCGTCGGCCTCTTGGTTCTCTTCCCGAGGGATGTGTTTGACTAAGTAGTGGTCCAATCGGCTGAGAAGTAACTTAGTCTTCTTTAAATATGCTATGAGTCGTTCTTCTCGAGCTTGGAATTCTCCTAGTATTTGATTAACAATAAGTTGAGAATCGCTGTGAAGACACAAAGAAGTGGCTCCGATTTCTATGCCAAGTTCTAGTCCGGCTATTACTGCTTCATATTCTGCATCGTTGTTGGTGGCAGCGAACTCCAACCTTATAGCATAGTGCAGTTTGTTTCCCCTGGGAGTGATTATTACCACACCTGCCCCCGAGCCTCGTTCGTTCGATGCACCATCCACAAAGAGATTCCACTTGATATCTTCTGCTATTTCCAATTGCTCCTTATCTTCGTTGGTAGTGAATTCTGCAATGAAGTCGGCCATAGCTTGTCCCTTGATGGCGGTGCGAGGGTGATAGGTGATATCATACTGACTTAGTTCAATGCACCATTTAAGTAGTCGCCCAGAAGTGTCGGGAGGATGGAGAACCTGCCTTAGTGGTTGATCGGTCAGAACTTTGATGGAATGGGACTGGAAGTAGTGACGCAGTTTCCGTGACGTGATTAGTAAACAGTATGCTAGCTTCTCAAGTTTAGGATATCTGACTTCTGCCCCCGTAAACCTTTTGCTGACGAAGTAAACTGGTCGCTGCGTGCGTTTGTCTTCCCTTACCAAGGCAGCGCTTAGGGCATGAGATGACACAGCAAGGTATAGGTATAATTCTTCGCCTTCGCTTGGAGTCGAGACTACCGGTGGTTTCTGGAGGTGTTCGATTAAGTTAAGGAAAGCGGTTAAGCATTCGTCAGTCCATTCGAACTTTCCTTTGTCTTTCTTTAGAGCTTCGAAAAAGGGGACGCACTTGTCCGTTGCCTTGGAGATGAATCGGCTTAGGGCGGCCACTTTTCCGTTTAGGCTTTGCATTTCCTTTCGAGTGGAAGGTACCTTGATATCCCTTAGCGCTCGGACTTGTTCATGGTTTGCTTCAATCCACCTGGCATGAACGATGAATCCTAAGAACTTTCCTGATGACACTCCGAAGGAGCATTTTAGAGGATTCAACTTCATCCCATACTGGCGGAGTACTTGAAACATCTTGCCTAGGTGGCTCACATGATCTTTGGCTTTCCTTGACTCTACCAGCATGTCATCCACATATACTTCCATAGTTTGTCCTATTAGTCCTGCAAACATCTTGTTGATGAGGCACTAGTAGGTGGCCCCTGCATTTTTAAGTCCGAAAGGCATTACCTTATAGTAGTATAAACCCCGGTCGGTGATGAAACTAGTGTGGTCTTGGTCGGGAGCATGCATAGGAATTTGAATATATCCTGAGTATGCGTCCATAAAAGATAGGAGCTCGTGCCCGGCTGCGCTGTCTACAAGTTGGTCGATTCGGGGAAGTGGGAAGCAATCCTTTAGGCAGGCGTCGTTTAGGTTGGAAAAGTCAATGCAGGTTCGCCACTTCCCATTAGCCTTCTTTACCAGCACCGGGTTGGCGATCCATTTCGGGTAGATAGCTTCTCGTATGAAGTCATTGGCGAGTAGATTCTTTACTTCTTCATCGAGGGCTGCTGATCGTTCTGCCCTACGGGTGACCATGCGAATACATCCAAGTTGTGACGGAGAAAGTCGATGAGTTGTTCCTTCAATTCGGCTTTTAGTTGGGACCCAATTTTCAATAGTCTACTTGAGTCGTGCTTGTCTACAGATATAAACTCCATAGCCTCTGCAGGCTCGGCGGTGGCCTCCTCCTCTTTGTCCCTAGGGTCTAATTCATTGAAAGGGTCGCTGGTATATCGAAGAGGAGGGGCTTTCTTTAGTTGCCATGCTTCAAGACTTTTTGTGCAGAGGGCAATCTCTACACTCTTCCCTTTATCCTTCCTGTGGTTGTTGCGAAGTTTAGTCACATAGCAGTCTCGAGCAACGTCCTGGTCTCCTTCCACTTCCCCTACTCCATTGTCTGTTGGAAATTTCATCTTCAGGCACCATGGGGCTAAGACAATTTGGAAGTCAGACAAGGCTGGCCTTCCTAAGAAGGCGTTGTAGGCCGAATGGTTTTCTATTAGCACAAACGTCTGTTTCCGCACAACGGAGCGGGGATGGCTTCCAATCTCAACGAAGAGGTCCAGTTGCCCGAGGGGCATCTTCGCATCTCCAGTGAAACCGTGTAGTGGTTTACCGCAGGGAGATACATCCTTCATTGATAGCTTCATTTTGTCGAATGCGTGTTTGAACAGGATGTTTACTGAGCTTCCAGTGTCTACCAGGATTCGGTAAACTTCGGCGGGACTGAGTCGGGCAGAGATAACCAAGGGATCCATGTGAGGGTACTGCCTTCCTTCTAGGTCATGCTTACCGAATGTGATGTCATCACTTTCTTTCCGCTTCGGGTGGCGCTCTTCTATAACCGAATTGACATAGTCCTTATTGTCTCTAAGCGACTTTCCATATCTTTCTATCTCTTTCCAGCTTCTGTCTGCGATGTGCGGCCCTCCTGAGATGGTATGGACTACTATCTTCTCTTGACTAGAGCTGCTAGCATTACGGTTTCCTCTGTCGGTCCCCGGTGAGGGTAGCCTTGGGTTTTCATTGGCAGGAGCTGGAGTCCTGTCCTGACTTTTTACATAACGTTCCAGCTTCTTCCTTCTGATGTGTTCCTCAATCAGATCTCGGAGATGATGGCATTCGTTGGTATCATGCCCGTGAGATTCGTGGAAGCGGCAGAACTTTCCAAACTTCTGTGCGTTATCTGATTCCTTCTTGTATGGTGGGCGTTTGTATCTAACTTCGCCTTGGGTGGCAAGGAAGATATTTTCGACGGTCTCGTTCAAAGGAGTGTAAGTGTCGAATCTCGGTCCTGGCCGATATAGGCGCTTTTCTCCCTTCTTGCCCCCGGCATTGTCTCTGGAATCATTTCTTCGAACGTCCCTTGCCACAGCAGGGGCGTTGCTATGGGTTGTCTTATTTTGTTGTCCTGACTGCCCCTCAACGGCAGCATCCTCAAGCCTCATGTATTTCCCGGCTTCATGGAAGAAATCGGGTAAAGTAGTTGGTTTTTCTTTTGTCAACCTTCTAGCAAATTTAGTGTCCGGATGCACACCACTACAGAGGGCCATTAGGATAAGCTTCTCGTCGGCATCTTGGACTGCGGCTGCTGCGGCATTGAATCGGGTCAGGTATTGCTGTAGTTTCTCTCCGGGTTTCTGTTTGATGTTGGATAAGGAATAAGCGTCCTTAGGTTGTTCCACATGAATGCGGAACTGACTGATAAATTTTTCTTTCAACATTTCCCACGAGTTGATGGATCCCTGGGGTAAATGACAGAACCAGGAGGTAGCAAGATCTGCTAAGAATAGTGGAAAGCATTTGCACAGTACTCCTTCTGTTGCTCCACTCATGAGCATGTGCTGTGTGTATCTTTGTAAGTGAACGATGAGGTCGGAGGTTCCCTTGTAAGGTTCCATTGTTGGCATCTTCCATTCTCGGGGGGTGATAGCTATTTCAATATTGCGGGTGAAAAGGCTGGTCACCCTAGCGCCTATCCCTCGATCTCTTTGCTCCCGTTGGACGCACTCTCTGAATAAGCGCGCCATCCTCTCATCAGAATTTGGAGCAGATAGAAACGTGTTTGGTTCTTTTCTGTGGGATTGACTCCATCCAGATGACCTGTAGGGATGATATCGTCTATCATTCCTCATATTTTCTGGTGGCTGCCTTTGATCTTCTGGGAGCATGCTAGGGTCAGCTACAGTTGGCCCTTGCCTTGATCTTCCCCTGCCGGTTTCTGATCTAAGCACTTCCTCGGGTCCAACTTCGGGCTGGACTCTAGCTCGGCCCCGTTCACTGGCATTTCCATGGTTAGGCAGTATGACAGGCTCAGCTACAGTTGACCTCCGTCCGGTACCTCCCCCGTTGGGTTCGGTACCAAACGTTTCCTCAGGCCTAACTTCGAGCTGTGCTCGGTCTCGGCTCCTACCATGGCTACTCCTGCCGTTAGCTCCTTTGAAGAAGGAAGATCTTTGTTGTCTCTGAGATCCTCCAGACTAGGACTCACCCCATGATTCAGTGTTGCGGTTGGATTCTTCAACGTCCCTTAAGCGTGACATGAGATGGTCCACCAAGGCTTCCTACTGGGACGTGAAGCGGTTAGTTACTTCAACCACATCTCTGTCCAAATCTTCCCTAGTAATTGCTGCAGGCTGTTCTGTGGTAGGAGTGGTTGGGTTAGCCAGTCCTTCATTTGTTACTGCTGCCGGAGGAGGACGATTTACTTGATTCGTGACAGCTGGATCATGAAGACTGCTGGATGCGATGTTTTTTCCTTTGTTAACATCGTTTCTCTGTTTGGGCGGCATGTTTTCCAAGTGGCGAACGATGCTGTTAGGAAAACTGTTAAGTGGATGAAGCTGAAGCTTCGAGCTTCTAGCTCTCAATGAAAGCACCAAAAATGTTTGCACAATAAATGGACAAACACCTCAAAGTTGTATGATTTAGTAGATCTTATGTTGTTCTTAGTGATTTGGGTGATTTATGCAAATATATGACAAACAGGGGCTAAACTTTAAAAAAGACACGCAGATTTATAGTGGTTCAGCCAGAATGTGCCTACGTCCACTTTATATGTTATTTTGAAATGACCCTCCTATTTACTCACTATTTTTATTGGTGATTTTTTTTTTTGCAATAGAGATGATATATAGATATATCATTTATTACAAATATATTTCCCAGGGTCATTTTTCTTTCTCTAATAAACAAAAACATATCCAGGATCTTTCACAATATAGAAATATTGTTTTAATTCTAAATCATTTTTAACATACATATATGAAGATATCTATGTTATATTCTACTTGAATCAGAGCATGATAATAAGTAGAAATCCTTTTTAAATTTGCAAAAATGTGATAAATTCCCTTTTTAAATTAAAACTTATTGTATCCAGATTTTTGACTATAGTGTCCCCTGGAAATATGTACCTTAGACTGTTATTATAATTAAGAAATAACCAAGCAATGATCAGTGGAAAGCAAGCTTATAATATGGATGATTATCTTAAAGTCTGAATATTATCAAACTCAGGTTAAAAGAAAGTGGATCATAAGTGAACACAAGCAACATCTAGGCGTAATGGAAACGCGCCTAACTTATTCATGCAAGGTCACTAGTTCGAGTACTATGCTGGTCGGTTCAAACACAATTTTTGTTTTTCCTCTTTTTTTTTTCTGTATAGCTGAAATCTGATACCTACCTATAATTGTACATATATATTTAATTTTTGCCTATAACCTAACATACAAAACAATTCTTCTTGCATAACTATTTTTAAAACCCATTCTTTCAACTGTTTTAAGAATTTCCATTTATATTTTTGCCCAATATCAACATGTACACAGATATACATGTACATGTCAGTGTTTTTGTTCTTTTTCCAGAAAACTGAGCTCAAATGTTCCCTTGCTTCATTGATCTGAAGTGAAACATTTGGCCTGACCTATGGCCTAACCCTGTGGTTACTCTGGCCATTCTTTTGCTTGCATTATTACAACCCAGATTATACACAAAACATTGTTACCTTTTCTTTCCAAAAGCATGTATATATATTTGTATGAATCAGACATTTTGTGATCAGATATATATCATTCTTCCTAATCATACTTCTCTTTTAAAAATACATCTTCAGGGTATAAACACTTTTTCTTGCATTTGGACTTATGTCAATATCATAAATTGAAGATATAGCAGTTTAATTCTTTTCTGGGTATTCCCAATATAATTTTCTGTATATCTACATTCTTTTTAAAAGAACTCAGGATTAATTGAAATCAACATAAAATGATTATGCTTATAAAATCCAGGTTTTTCCTCTAAATCAAAACAACTTTAGCAAATAGGTTTTCAAATCAGTTCAACATCAATATTCTTAGTTCATATCAAATCAGAAATAACCAGAAACAACATAGCACATGTCTCTTACAAGTTCTTCCTACTTAATACATTTAGATAGCCATATCAATCAGGGAATACATGCATGAATTAACATATTCTAGCTTTTATTTCTAATTATCTTAGCATCCTCTATTCCATATCTTTTTAATCTTGCTTACTTAGCTCCATCATAACCTGCAAAAGCATTAGTGGCTGCCTCATTATAAATGAGACACCCCCATGTGCCATGAGCAATAAGGGTCAGATCTATGATCTGGTGTGAGCATTTCTAACATATCCATGATATTAAGCTAAGGATACAGCATAGATATACTTTGCATACTTGACAGGTATTATCATGTACAATACATAAGAGCAAACATATGCAACAAAACAACTTTTATCTGGAACTACTAGGTTGCCTTTTCTTTTTCTTATAAATTCCTGGCCTCATCTGCTATAAGGAATCAAAGGGACACATTGCCATGAACTAATTAACATTATGGCACAAAGATCTCAGGACTTAAACAAGCCATGTGCCAACTTGTCTACTTCAAATAGGACAAGCATTCCAGCAGCCTTCTTGGCACAAAGTCCTTAGTTATATCACTAAGTGTATTTATGTTCATTCTATCAATGATAGCTAGGTGTACATACCACCTGTACTCATGAAGCATACTAGTTACCTTGCAGACATAATATTGCAAGCAAGTTAAAGGTTACTTTCTAGAGATATAACACCCCAGTCATTCCATCTCACATTATTTAACATAGAAACACCCTATTCAAGCATATACCAGAATGTTTGCAACTGAGAATAAATACATGGCTCTATTGAGTTTATTTTGATTTTTCAAGCAACTATATTTAGCCAGATTTTCAATCTTGTTTAAACATAGTTTTTAGGCTTGTAAGTTTCTGTTTAGTTTAGGGCTCAGCACTTATAGAGAAAAACTCCATTGCACCCTTAACCAATTATTTCAAGCCTCAGCACCATACCAATGTATATGCAGCTCATAGTTTTCTTTATCTTTTCATTCTTTGTCTTAAGCCATTATTCAAACTAGTTACAAATACTCTGATATATGTTCCTTAAGGTTTTGGTATAATATACAGAGATGAAAATAGAACAACAAAGTTAAACATCCAGCATAGCAGATCATATCTCATCAAACATTCATGAAACCATCAGCAGCCAACATAGTTTGTAAATCAAAACATGCAAAATATAACATATAAAAGCTTGGCTGCCTAATCCCAGGTCTTAATGCCATGTATATGAGTGAGGATACTCACCTAAGTGCTTACACAAACTTAAACCAGAAAACCCTTCAAATCTTTAGCCTTATCTTCCTCTTCTTCCTTAGGTTAATTAATTAGTGAGAGAGCAGTTTTCTGATTGGACTCTTGGTTTAAATAAGGGTTCTGTCTAGGGTTTTGGGTGATGCAAAATCCCTATTTTAGCCCAGACCAGAATCATGCATTTGGCATTGCATATTCCCTCCTTCCTAATCCCTTAATATCCCGGCCAATATTTTAAAACAAGACTAAATTGTGCCTATTTTCCTTTCTTTTCAGAAAGTGATAACTTTAAGTATTTTTATTATATTTACTTCAAACATGATAATGGTGTGACTTTCTATTTTCTGCCTATGTAAATTTTCTTTCTTGCACTTTGGTTCTTACTGTTTTAGTGCTTCCTTTATTTATTTTCTGCTCAAATAATATCTGGATATAAATATACATTTATACAACTATGGGTGTTAATTTAACTTTAACCTTTTATTTGCAGAAAACATGTGCATACTTATGTGCATTTCTACACCTATTATTCAAATAAAAATTTCACTTATTCATTATAAGTCAATGTTCTCTTCTGCCTCAATTTTCAGACAAGTCATACATAGGCATATATATATAGATATATTTATATACACACATCCTCAGGAATTTTTAATACTCATGTCTAGGTCTATATTTTCTTTATTTAAAACATTTTATCTAAATGTTTTTCCTTCCTTGTTTTATTATTCAGGAATTCTGGATTTTCTCTTAGTGCCATAACTAGTGTGCACGTGCACACATGCACACAACCTTGCACCACTGAAAATCCCACCTATATAATAATTCTGATTTTCCCCCAGAATTTTAATCATTTATTAAAAGAATTTTCCTCAAAATCTTGGGGTATTACAATCAACCCTCCTTTTAGGAATTGTGCCCTCACAATTTACAACATATTCTTTGAGTACTCCTACTTTCTTAGGAAAATTATTCAAATATGCATGAGCAATTTAAATAGTCACTGTCTATCATACATATCAAATTTTCTTAGTAATCTAAGAATTTACCTTTTAAATTTGCAAAGAGCCTAGGGTAATCCATTCTGATTTTATCCTCTAGCTCCCAAGTACAATCACTAGGATCTATACTCCATTGAATCTTTACAAGCTTCAATGTCTTGTTTCTTAATTTCTTTTCTTCCCTTGCCACAATTCCCACTGGCTCTTTCTCATAGATTAGATCTGGATTAATCTGAACTTCAGTAGGCTTTTCTAAGATTTCCTCCTTGTCATGTACCCATCTCCTTAGTTGTGACACATGAAACACATTGTGCATTGCACTCATCTTCTCGGGAAGCTCCAGCTTATAGGCTAGTGAGCCTATCCTTTCCAAAATCTTGTATGGTCCAACATATCTGGGTCTGAGTTTCCCCTGCTTGCCAAATCTCAAGACTTTCTTCATTGGTGAAACCTTAATGAAGACATAATCACCTACTTTGAATTCCACTGACTTCCTCTTTGCATCAGCATACTTCTTTTGCCTATCTTGAGCTACTGCCATCCTCTTTCTCACCAGTCCTATTTTCTCTGTGATGTCTTTGACATATTCTGGCCCTAGGATAGCTTTCTCTCCTGCCTCAGCCCAACACATAGGTGATAGACATGGCTTTCCATATAGGGCTTCAAAGGGTGCCATTCCAATTGTGCTTTGGTGGCTATTATTGTATGTGAACTCAGCCAAATGGAGGTGGTCCTCCCAATTTCCTCCAAAATCTAACACACATGCCCTAAGCAAATCCTCTAAAATCTTGTTTACCACTTCTGTTTGCCCATCTGATTGGGGGTGATAAGCAGTGCTTAGGCACAATTCACTCCCCATAGCTTCTTGGAAGCTCCTCCAGAACCTTGAAGTGAAGATTGTATCCCTATCACTCACTATAGTTTTAGGAACACCATGCAGTTTTACCACTTCTCTCATAAAAGTTTGGGCTAACCTAGGTGCATTTCTGTCTGCTTTCACTGGTATGAAGTGGGCTACTTTAGTCAGCCTATCTACAATCACCCAAATACTTGTATTTCCCCTCTTGGATCTAGGAAGGCCATCTATGAAATCCATAGATATGTCTTCCCACTTCCACTGTGGTATGCTAAGTGGCTGCAATAACCCTGAAGGTCTTTGGGTCTCAGCTTTTATTTGTTGACAAACCATGCACTTAGCAACATATCTGGCTACATCAGACTTCATTCCCTTCCACCAATAGTCCCTTTTTAAGTTTTGGTACATTTTGGTGCTGCCTGGATGTATTGAATATTTGCTCCTATGGTACTCATTAAGGATTTCTTCTTTCAATTCTATGATGTTTGGGACACATATCCTTCCCTTGTACCTTAAGTATCCTTTTACATCTATGTGATAATCCTTCACTTCTTCCTTCTTTAATAGGAGAGACCTCTTTTCTGCTAAGTCTTGATCTTCTTCTTGCATTTTTGCCACCTTCAAGGCCAAATTTGATTATCAAGTAATTAAACTTAACCTTCCTTTACTCTTTTCTTCCTCAATTATCTCCATACTTATCCCACTGCTCTCATCTATTTCCAAATCAGTGAGCATGGTCAAATCTCTAAACTCCTCCATCATTAACATGGCCATTTTTGCATGCTGCCTACTCAATGCATCTGCCACTTTGTTAGCCTTGCCTGGTGTATAAAGTATATCTAAGTCATAAGCAGCAAGAAATTCAACCCATCTGTGTTGTCTCATATTTAAATCTTTTTGTGAAAAGAGATACTTTAAGGCCTTGTGATCAGTGTATAAAATGAACTTTGCACCCAATAAATAATGCCTCCAGAGCTTTAAGGCATATACTACTGCTGCCAACTCAAGATCATGAGTTGCATATCTGGTTTCATGGGGTTTTAGTTGTCTAGATGCATAGGCTATGACCTGATCTTGCTGCATCAACACAGCCCCTAGCCCTGACCCACATGCATCTGTATATACAACCAATCCCTCATTGCCTTCTGGTACTCTCAACACTGGTGATTTTACCAAAGCCTCCTTGATCTGGGTGAAAGCTTGTTCACACTTATCAGTCCATATAAACTTTTGGTTCTTCCTAGTCAGGTTAGTGAGTGGCATTGCTATTTTAGAAAATCCTTGTATGAACCTCCTATAGTATCCTGCCATCCCCATGAATGACCTTACTTCACTAACATTGTTAGGCTTCTTCCATGCTTGGATTGCTACTATCTTATTGGGGTTTACAGAAATTCCCCTAGCAGAGACAACATGTCCAAGAAAGTGTACTTCCTCTTGCCAGAACACACACTTAGAAAATTTTGCTTTCAAATCTTTTTCTCTTAATCTAGATAAGACCAAATGTAAGTGGTTCTCATGTTCCTCTATTGTTCTAGAGTAGATTAGAATATCATCTATAAAAATCAGAACAAACTTGTCTAAGTAATCTCTGAATATCCTATTCATTAGGTCTACAAAGTAAGAAGGGGCATTTGTTAGCCCAAATGGCATAACCAGAAACTCATACAAACCATATCTTGTGTTGAATGCTGTATATTTAATACTTGATTCCTCAACTTTCATCTGATGAAACCCAGATGCCAAGTCTAGCCTAGAAAACACTTTAGCTCCACTGAGTTGATCAAAGAGATCATCTATCCTAGGTAATGGGTATTTGTTTTTGATGGTTACTTTGTTTAATTCTCTATAATCTATACACATTCTTAAAGTACCATCATGCTTTTTAACAAATACTACAGGAGCACCCCAGCATGAATTACTTGGCCTTATAAACCCCTTGGCTTCTAATTCTTCCAGCTGGTTCTTTAGCTCTTTTAATTCACTTGGCCCCATCCTTGTAGGCTTTTTGATAACTGGGCTAGCCCCAGGCATAAGGTTAATCTGGAATTCAACAGGTCTATGGTGTGAAACACCTTTTACTTCCCCAAATACATCCAAGTATTCCTTAACTATGGGGATTTCATTAATAGCTATTTCCTTGGGATTATTTTCTAATTCAATTAAATGATTTAGACTGTTTTCTTTGATAGGTTCACATAGAATTGTAACCCTTTGGCCTTTAGAATTTTGTAGTGAAATGGTGGATGCATCTAGGTCAATTATGGCTTTGAATTGTCTTAGCCAATCTGCCCCTAATATAACTCCTATATTTGGGAAATTTAGAACATATAAATTGGAAACAAATGTATTTCCTCCTATGTTCAAATTCACATCCACACAGATCATATCTAATACACTAGAACTTCCTAAAGGGCTTTGTATTAACAGAGGTATTTCAGCCAATTTGCAGTTCATTTTCAACCTTTTAACTATTTCATGGGAAATGAGTGAGTGGGTTGCCCCGGTATCATATATTACAGCTAAAGGTATGGTACAAATAAATAGTGTACCTTCCACTTGACCATGGTTTTCAGCATTAGCCTCAATTATGGCCTTGCCCCTACCTTCCAGGTTTGCCACTTTCCCTTGTTGCTTGTTTTCTGGGCAATTTCTTTTCATATGCCCTTCCTTCCCACATAGATAGCATTTGAAAGCTCCCCCTTTAAGCTCTGGGCATCTTGGCTTAATATGGCCTTCTTTCCCACAATGGTTGCAAACTATTTTTCTTTTGGCTTCATTGGGCTTTGCATCTACTGCCTTCTTACCATCTGCCTCTCCTTTCTTCTTATCATAAGGATGGTACTTCCCTTTGTTCTTCTTGTTACTATTGTTTTTGAAATTCCTGAACTTATCTCTTTCCTTGTCATGCTGCTCAATCTTCAGAGCCAAATCTATCACTTGATCAAAAGTTCTGTCAGCATAAGGTAGTATAGCCCTGCTAAGTCCTGGGTTCAATCCCTTGATGTATCTATCATTTTTGGATGCTTCATCAGCCACTAACATTGCCCCATAGGTAGACAATCCCTCAAACTTCTGGGTGTATTCTGTGACATTCATAGTCCCCTGTCTAAGCTTGATGAACTCCTCAAGTAAAGTGGTTTTTGCTGAGGCTGGAACAAACCTTGCCTCTAACATCTCCTTAAATTGATTCCAATTAATATCATTTTCATTCCGGCCAGCTATGATCACCTCCCACCAACTCAAAGCTGCACCTTTTAATTGCCTTGAGGCCACTTGCCTCTTCCTTTGGTCATCTAGTTGCATATCAGTGAAGATCCTCTCTAATGTCCTCAGCCATGCTTGAATCTCCATTACACTTTCAGTTCCTTCAAAGCTCTTGCCTCCCAAGTTGGTATAAGTCTTCACTAACTTGGAGAGCTCCTCATGTGGGTTCTCAGGTCTGTGCCCAATTCCATCTCTCAAAACTCTCACAAATTCCTGCATGTCAAGCATTTGTGGTGTGCTAGATCCTCCTAGATGATGAGACCCTCTTCCTACCATATTTCTAAAAGTATATGTATTTCATCTTATTAGCTTATAACACTAGCTTTTATTTTACATTGATTGTATCTTTTCCTATTTAATCATTGTGTATGTCACATGCACACACATACATACATTCAGGGAATACTTATAAACAGTCAAATATACAAACAATCCTAGTATAAACATACGCATACAAACATTTTGCTATGTTAATTAAAACATAGCTCTGATACCAAATGAAATGACCCTCCTATTTACTCACTATTTTTATTGGTGATTTTTTTTTTTGCAATAGAGATGATATATAGATATATCATTTATTACAAATATATTTCCCAGGGTCATTTTTCTTTCTCTAATAAACAAAAACATATCCAGGATCTTTCACAATATAGAAATATTGTTTTAATTCTAAATCATTTTTAACATACATATATGAAGATATCTATGTTATATTCTACTTGAATCAGAGCATGATAATAAGTAGAAATCCTTTTTAAATTTGCAAAAATGTGATAAATTCCCTTTTTAAATTAAAACTTATTGTATCCAGATTTTTGACTATAGTGTCCCCTGGAAATATGTACCTTAGACTGTTATTATAATTAAGAAATAACCAAGCAATGATCAGTGGAAAGCAAGCTTATAATATGGATGATTATCTTAAAGTCTGAATATTATCAAACTCAGGTTAAAAGAAAGTGGATCATAAGTGAACACAAGCAACATCTAGGCGTAATGGAAACGCGCCTAACTTATTCATGCAAGGTCACTAGTTCGAGTACTATGCTGGTCGGTTCAAACACAATTTTTGTTTTTCCTCTTTTTTTTTTTTCTGTATAGCTGAAATCTGATACCTACCTATAATTGTACATATATATTTAACTTTTGCCTATAACCTAACATACAAAACAATTCTTCTTGCATAACTATTTTTAAAACCCATTCTTTCAACTGTTTTAAGAATTTCCATTTATATTTTTGCCCAATATCAACATGTACACAGATATACATGTACATGTCAGTGTTTTTGTTCTTTTTCCAGAAAACTGAGCTCAAATGTTCCCTTGCTTCATTGATCTGAAGTGAAACATTTGGCCTGACCTATGGCCTAACCCTGTGGTTACTCTGGCCATTCTTTTGCTTGCATTATTACAACCCAGATTATACACAAAACATTGTTACCTTTTCTTTCCAAAAGCATGTATATATATTTGTATGAATCAGACATTTTGTGATCAGATATATATCATTCTTCCTAATCATACTTCTCTTTTAAAAATACATCTTCAGGGTATAAACACTTTTTCTTGCATTTGGACTTATGTCAATATCATAAATTGAAGATATAGCAGTTTAATTCTTTTCTGGGTATTCCCAATATAATTTTCTGTATATCTACATTCTTTTTAAAAGAACTCAGGATTAATTGAAATCAACATAAAATGATTATGCTTATAAAATCCAGGTTTTTCCTCTAAATCAAAACAACTTTAGCAAATAGGTTTTCAAATCAGTTCAACATCAATATTCTTAGTTCATATCAAATCAGAAATAACCAGAAACAACATAGCACATGTCTCTTACAAGTTCTTCCTACTTAATACATTTAGATAGCCATATCAATCAGGGAATACATGCATGAATTAACACATTCTAGCTTTTATTTCTAATTATCTTAGCATCCTCTATTCCATATCTTTTTAATCTTGCTTACTTAGCTCCATCATAACCTGCAAAAGCATTAGTGGCTGCCTCATTATAAATGAGACACCCCCATGTGCCATGAGCAATAAGGGTCAGATCTATGATCTGGTGTGAGCATTTCTAACATATCCATGATATTAAGCTAAGGATACAGCATAGATATACTTTGCATACTTGACAGGTATTATCATGTACAATACATAAGAGCAAACATATGCAACAAAACAACTTTTATCTGGAACTACTAGGTTGCCTTTTCTTTTTCTTATAAATTCCTGGCCTCATCTGCTATAAGGAATCAAAGGGACACATTGCCATGAACTAATTAACATTATGGCACAAAGATCTCAGGACTTAAACAAGCCATGTGCCAACTTGTCTACTTCAAATAGGACAAGCATTCCAGCAGCCTTCTTGGCACAAAGTCCTTAGTTATATCACTAAGTGTATTTATGTTCATTCTATCAATGATAGCTAGGTGTACATACCACCTGTACTCATGAAGCATACTAGTTACCTTGCAGACATAATATTGCAAGCAAGTTAAAGGTTACTTTCTAGAGATATAACACCCCAGTCATTCCATCTCACATTATTTAACATAGAAACACCCTATTCAAGCATATACCAGAATGTTTGCAACTGAGAATAAATACATGGCTCTATTGAGTTTATTTTGATTTTTCAAGCAACTATATTTAGCCAGATTTTCAATCTTGTTTAAACATAGTTTTTAGGCTTGTAAGTTTCTGTTTAGTTTAGGGCTCAGCACTTATAGAGAAAAACTCCATTGCACCCTTAACCAATTATTTCAAGCCTCAGCACCATACCAATGTATATGCAGCTCATAGTTTTCTTTATCTTTTCATTCTTTGTCTTAAGCCATTATTCAAACTAGTTACAAATACTCTGATATATGTTCCTTAAGGTTTTGGTATAATATACAGAGATGAAAATAGAACAACAAAGTTAAACATCCAGCATAGCAGATCATATCTCATCAAACATTCATGAAACCATCAGCAGCCAACATAGTTTGTAAATCAAAACATGCAAAATATAACATATAAAAGCTTGGCTGCCTAATCCCAGGTCTTAATGCCATGTATATGAGTGAGGATACTCACCTAAGTGCTTACACAAACTTAAACCAGAAAACCCTTCAAATCTTTAGCCTTATCTTCCTCTTCTTCCTTAGGTTAATTAATTAGTGAGAGAGCAGTTTTCTGATTGGACTCTTGGTTTAAATAAGGGTTCTGTCTAGGGTTTTGGGTGATGCAAAATCCCTATTTTAGCCCAGACCAGAATCATGCATTTGGCATTGCATATTCCCTCCTTCCTAATCCCTTAATATCCCGGCCAATATTTTAAAACAAGACTAAATTGTGCCTATTTTCCTTTCTTTTCAGAAAGTGATAACTTTAAGTATTTTTATTATATTTACTTCAAACATGATAATGGTGTGACTTTCTATTTTCTGCCTATGTACATTTTCTTTCTTGCACTTTGGTTCTTACTGTTTTAGTGCTTCCTTTATTTATTTTCTGCTCAAATAATATCTGGATATAAATATACATTTATACAACTATGGGTGTTAATTTAACTTTAACCTTTTATTTGCAGAAAACATGTGCATACTTATGTGCATTTCTACACCTATTATTCAAATAAAAATTTCACTTATTCATTATAAGTCAATGTTCTCTTCTGCCTCAATTTTCAGACAAGTCATACATAGGCATATATATATAGATATATTTATATACACACATCCTCAGGAATTTTTAATACTCATGTCTAGGTCTATATTTTCTTTATTTAAAACATTTTATCTAAATGTTTTTCCTTCCTTGTTTTATTATTCAGGAATTCTGGATTTTCTCTTAGTGCCATAACTAGTGTGCACGTGCACACATGCACACAACCTTGCACCACTGAAAATCCCACCTATATAATAATTCTGATTTTCCCCCAGAATTTTAATCATTTATTAAAAGAATTTTCCTCAAAATCTTGGGGTATTACATATTTCTCTTCTCTTATTTTGATTACAAGTACAAAGCTTTGATACAAGTAAAAGAAAGTTGTTTGAAAGTTCTCTCCGTGCTTGAGCTCTCAAACTTGTCCCCATTGTTGTACCCCTGCCCCTCTATTTATAGAGTCAGGCTGGGGGTAGGGGTCTAGGATGTGTATAGTTGCTGATGGGCCTGGGCTGACATGATCTGGCCTGGTACGTCTTGGTTCGGCATCGCCTGGTTCGGAGATGGTTGGAGTGTAGAGTGGATCGGTAGTTGCTTGGACCGGTGGTGAGAGTGGAAGGAAGGTTCATTCAGTAGTGGGTGGACCGGTGGTTGGTCCGGTAGTTAGAGTGGAAGGAAGGTTCATTCGGTAGAGGGTGGACCGGTGGTTGGTCCGGTAGTTAGAGGGGAAGGAAGGTTCATTCGGTAGAGGGTGGACCGGTGGTTGGTCCGGTAGTTAGAGTGGAAGGAAGGTTCATTCGGTAGAGGGTGGACCGGTGGTTGGTCCGGTAGTTAGAGGGGAAAGAAGGTTCATTCGGTAGTGGGTGGACCGGTGGTTGGTCCAGTGGGATTTCGCCCAACAATACCCTAAACAAAATCATAACTACTTTGCTGCCTTGGAAAATAGGGCACCCGCAGTTTAAAGGGAAAACAAAATAAACTCTGGGTCAGACATGGGACTTGTGTGAGAACTCCAAATATACGTTTTGAAAACAAAAAGGTATCTCATAAGACCACGCCGCACATAAACATCGAACGGGTTTCTACCTTATAATAACCAAAACATTTTACGTCAAATACTTGATATTATTTTTAATGACATATCTTTGAAAACATTTGTAAATACACTTATTAATCTTAGCCGAAATTATTGCCATTATTAAATTCCAGCATATTAGGCTCTACATACAAAAAGGTAGACATTATTAGAGAATGGATTCCGTACAAATGACTAGGTGAAGGGGCTACCTTCCGGTAATACATCTCTAGAGGAATGTACCGAGGTCAACAGAACATCTGCACCTCTACCAACACAAGACCGGCCTACCTTTCTCATTAGATAGTACCGTATATGTCATCACCCCGGTCGTTACCGACATATCCGAGATGTTCCTTAGCAAACACCACAATAATTTAAACCCGAATGTCATAGCGGATAGAAATTTATCTAGAAGGGGATGATCATATCCTAATGGTTGCAAACCACATAGCATTGCCGCATCTACCCTAATTTGGACATTTCCAGGTGTGAGGCTTGGGGTAATGATTACCTTTCACTTTGCACATTTCAATTTGAATGCTCTACTGCCATTCATTTGACTTTATTTCCTACCACAAACATACAACCTCTGAGCTCATTCATCTCAGAGAAGGGTGTTAAGCTAAGAGAAATTGCCTTCTCCGCCACCAAACAGATTTATATTTATAAAAGTCAACGATGAAATCTCAAGAATTTATTTTCAGACAACCATCCATACAAGTTTGTTCTGGGATTGAACGAAACCGAAGGCACTCTCCTACCACATCCTATCGAGAATAATTCCTAGGAATAGTAGCAAGAAGTCCTTGCATCGAAGATCTTAAATAAAGAACTATTGCCACATAATATGATATGGGAAATTTTCCCCAAGGATCAGTGACAAGTATCCCTACATTCCATCTTCCATAATTATCTTCATGTCTTCACTTCGAATATGTAAATTGGTTCGAAGTGGTATTCGGATATGAATTATCAAAATCCGACCCTGGTTTCTCTGAATCAATTATCGATAAAAGAGGTCAAGTGAATAGGGAATCATTCTTTAATTGATTAAGTTCTTTTATTGAGATCTATTTTGGAGATATACATTTATAAAACATTCTTTCTGGTATATATGGAAATATTAAAACCTCTCTTATAAGATCTCTTGATAATCTTCCAAACTTCTTTTTACTAAGAATCAATTAGAAACTGTTTCATTTTTATTTAGAAAATATTGATACGACTAAACCAAATTCACCATCCCCTCCGTCGGGCCAGTCCGGATAGCCAGGGAGAGCAGAGAACTAGTTTTCCAAATTCAAGTCTAGACACTATCTCTCTAATACCCATAAGGCGGTCAAGTTATTTGATCGACTTTAAATCTTTAATCACTCCAAAAATTCTTCAAATCGTCTTCAAAACACTTCATAAACCATTTAAAAACATTTATAAAAGATTTGTAAAGGAATTGTTAAGTTTAAAGCTATAATTCAAAAGTTATAGAGAAGTGCTGCGGAAAAGAGCTTTAGAAAGTGCCTTTTTAGCTATATTGATCAAAATGACTTTTTATTATTCGAAAATTCATTTTTATTACTCAAATCACATTTTAAACATTTATAAAATTTATTCCATATTTTAAAACAATTTTAAAACATCATTTTCAAAGAAATCCAGTTTTAGATTCTGAACTGCAAGATCGGGATTTTTCCAAAACTTTTTTTACTCATATTTCAAATCTACTTATCAAAATCTCGATTTTCCTTATTCGTTGGAAAACTTTGGATATAATAGTTCAGAAAATTCTTATTTCGAAGAATTCCAAGCTATATTCCAACTTTTACATTTGTTTGACTTTCATAGCGTGAAACCGCGAACTACCGTAACACAACGCACTTATTTTTAACTAAATTTTCCATTTCCTTTCAAACTTCACCAAAACACTTTTAGATGTTTATAAAACATTTCAAATACATTTTAAACCATTTTTAAGAGGTTTAACAATTCCATATACACATTTCATTCATTCAAGGAAAGTGATTTCCTTTGTGTTTATCGACGTGTATATTCGTGACTTGCATATAATTTCAACATTCATATGAAAACACCTAAACTTTATGATCAAAGCATAGTAAACATACATTTTCCACATCATATCATCATCCAACATATAGTATAATAGTTTAGTAGTTCTCACCTTGGATTTTAAACGATTTACTTAAAAATTCGCTATAGCTCCGATATTCGAGTTCCATAGCTCGCTATTCTTCAGATTTTAGCTCCTAAATGCCTCGACCAAATCTTGTGGGGGCTAGGGTGTGCATGTCCTAGGGTGTAGTGAGGAGTGGGCTCGGCCTAGGGTGCATCGAAGTGGAGTTTTTGTAGAATAAAGAGAAATGAGGAGTTTCAGGATCGTTTTATGGAGTTTTACTATATATAACTATATATTATAATTTTAGTTTCTTTTTGAAATAATTTTGACATTATTTCCCTTAGGATCGAAGCCATTAAAGAGGAAGCAAAAGCTTGAGAATATGAAGAAGAAGATGAACGAAAATGAACAGAAGAGGGTAGGGTATTTATAGGAAAAAAGAAGAGTATAAAGGTAGACATGTACACATCACCTTTGCATCACATTTCCAGGCTTCTCCTACACACCTCCCCTCCTCCAAAGCATGGAAAGAAGGCCCCCCATGTGCACATCAGTTCCATCTTCTCATGTGTACATATGTTGACTTATAAAAGCTTAAGGAGTAAGTTTGCTTAAAATATCTTATATATATATATATTATATATTATACTTTTATCTATATTTTGGTATATATATATTTATGTGCATGTTACATGTATGCATATGTACATGTATATGTGTATGTAACATACTCTTATAATGTTGCACAACTTCCTCACATTGTATCGTTACAAATCCCAATTCTGATTTTCGATCATATTTTCTCTTTTAAATTAATATGCATATTTTTATAAACAAATTTTGAAATAAATTTTCTTATTATTATTAACTAATTAAAACGATCGTATTTTATTTATAAAACCACATACATTAATAATAATAATTGTTTCAAAATTATTGTTATACCGATAAGGCTAAATGATCATTTATTTAAAGCAATACATTTACGGGTCGTTACAGTAGATTATCCGATGTTACTGGGTCGACCAATAGATATCTTTACCTTGGAGATATCTAAGGAAAAATAGACTCTGGGACCAAGTTGGATACCGGAATCCTACTCTTCTTAGCTACTTACCAGACCAGATAGGTAAAGAGGTCGAAGCAGTCGATTAATTTTAAGACCCAATTCTATGTTGGGCCTACATCTAAAAGAATGATAGAATATTTTAAAAATAAATATTTGTGAAAGGATTAATATAAGAAAGTGATTTTATATAAGTATGGTTTATAAAAATATGATTTATAAATGAAAAGGATTTAAATAGAGAATTTGAGAACTTAAATCCCGGTATTTTTGAAAATGTTTTTCAAGATTTGTGTGAAAATAATGATAGTATTATTCGGAAGTAAATATTTGAGAAATTGTTTTAGGAAATTGAGATTATGATACTTAGTATTATTATATGAAATATTTGATCCTGTTATACGGTATCTTGGCCCCGCTACACAAAGGTGATTATGAGGACCAGATTTGAATATTGATGGGAAAGATGATCACAAGGCAATATCCGCATTACCAGAGTGTAATGTTTGAACAGCCATATCCAGCCCAGGTTAAGCAAAATCAACGAATGGATAGCACTAGATGTCGAAGTCTTGGAATTTAGTTTGGTTGGATTGGGTACCAGAGTGGATGATTAGGCAAATTTAATGAAAACTAGAGGAGTCGGTATAGTGGTGGTTGGATCGGCAGAGCACATGAAATAGTTCGGGTTGGCATAGTGCATAGCATCGTTCGGGTCGGCAAAGTGTGTGGATTGTATCGGGTCGGCATAGTGTATGGTTTGTACATCGGGTCAGCAAGATGTTGGTAGGCATAGTATTAGGTCGGCATATTGAGGTGTTCCCAGATATCGGGTCATTTTAGGGCCTGGAGACAAGGTGTTCGGCATGCATAGGGTCGGCACACATAGTATCGGGTCAACACACATGACTTTGGGTCGGCATGATAGTTTAGTTTGGCATAATATGTTGGGCGGAGCTTTCCTTATGGTGGGCCCAACTGTCAGGGGGAGTCCAGGCTTTGAGATGTTAGTCAGGTTGAAGGATGCCATCATCTATAAATACAGGGGCAGGGGGCCATTTTTGGGGGCTCTCTCTTTTGGTGGGACTTCTTCATCTTCTCCTTCTTCCTCCTACAGAAGCTCTGCCATGGCTACTTTTCTTATAAACATGTATTAATGGATTTCAGCTAATCCAACAGCTCATGTAATTGTAATCGAGTGAAATATTAATAAAATGTGAAGTGGATGTAGGCCAAGATTACCGAACCACTATAAAATCTTCGTGTTTATTTACTTTTATGCTTTGTTCTTTAGATTCCATTAATTTTCTGATATCCATGAAATTCTACGGGTGTTGATGCCTATTTTTGGTGTCAACATTTTGGTGCTTTTACTGAGAGATTAATTCTCCGCTTTATTGGATCTCGTCGTCTACTAGTGGATTCCCATATTCGCGAGATAGATCCAGTTATTAACCTGCAAACTTCCTATTCTACTCAGATTTGAAAGAAATCTAAAGGAAGCTGATAGCCATAGTCAGAGGAACTAAGTCTACTTCCCGTGTTTTTGGAGGATTTGATTATGCTAATGTTCTTGGTTGGAGTTGATCATGTGTTCATGTTCATTTGGAAGGGATTGGATTCACTGATGTACGCAAGATCTTGGGATTGGATGTTGAAGTTTGCACTCAAGTTAAATGAAGGCCGACCCCTCTCTGAAGGCAATTCAGTCAATCTCTCATATGGCCAAACCCTCACCTAGGCAAACGTATGTATACCGATCCCTTATGTACCAGTCGCTCCAAATACATCAATACCGATCCCTCTCCAAGGGGTATATACCAACTCCTCTCTAAGGGGTATATATTGATCCCTCTTCAATGTATGTATACTGATCCAATCGCTTCAGAAAGCATATACACTGATCCCTTCAAAAACAGCTATGCCGATCCCACCACATACTTCGTACATCGATCTCTCCACAAAAGATATATATGACGATCTCTATGCTAGATATATATGCCGACCCCTTTGCTAAGTATATATGCCGACCCCTCTACTACGTATATATACTGATCCCCTTGCTTAATGTATACGCTGATCCCTATTCCATCGATCTCTTACTCAAGGTTCATGGACGATCCATCTGAAAGACCTAAATACCGATCCCTCCAATCTCCGTATGTCGATCCCTCTCATATGGCAAACTACCGACCCCTCACCTAGGTAATTCAGCTGATCCCTATACTACCAGTCCCTATGTCATATTCATCCAGAATCGAACCCTTGTTTAACCGATCCCTATTCCAAAAAAATATGGATCGAGTACGACCCTTTTTTTAAAAAAAACTTTCTCGGGTACGACCCAAATTTTAAGACAGTGCATTCTAACCACTTCCTTTACGTCCTGTGACCGACCAGGGTATAAAGGATCAAGTGGCAACTTTTGAATTTCAACCAAGGAACGGACAAGCAACCGCTACTCAAGCGATTCTCCTAAAGTTTAGAGAACATAGGTGTTGTGACTCTAAGCAAACCCAAGAAACTTTGGCCCAAAGCCAAACTCGGGTAAAACCAAGATTTTCTCCAACTATCGTTCTTCATAGACCCAACACTTTGAATTCAGTGACTCCAAGCAAACCAATTGCTGACTCTATGCAAATAGCAGATTTTCTCGAGTACGACTCCAAGTAACTTTCCACTGATCCATCAATACCGGTCCATCTTGCTTTGTTGATATCTTGGGCATGCATACATCATTCACAAGCATGATAAGTAGCTATAACTTAAAAACGAACCGGATTGACGATGACTGAAGCATCTTCCACAATCGAAGCCTATTCATTGAAGTTGTTCAGTGTGTAATATATCCAAGGAGATTCAATGTACCAATCATATCGGTTTACTCAGGGAAAACCGACCCTAAACTATATTTCATGAATTCCTATATTCGTCGAAGGTGTATCATTCATGTGATTATCGTCCAAATCCATCTCCTCATTCAGTCAACCGAATCAGAAATTTGTCGAGCTGTTTGGAGTGCTTGCGACTCACGCCAATGATGTGATGTCATTACCTAATTTATTCCAGATGCTAGGTGAGCTACTCAAAGACTTCCTATAGAGATTCAATGTTGTCACCATCGTCATTAGAGCAAGTAATCCCATCGAGGATATCATACTGATGGCGTTGATGAGGGGAATCAACCCCTAAATAGATTTTGGCAGCTAGTTAGCTTGAGAGCCTCCTACCACCTTGGATCATCTCTGTTACAAAATGAATCGGAACCAGAGCAAAGAGGAGGTAGTGCATACTAGGAGAAAGAACAATACTGGCCCGTTGGCTAATGACTCATATTCCAGTAGACGAACCAAGATATCAAAATTTGACTCATATGCTCCTATGAACGATTCAATCGATAGCCTCTACTTGGAGACTCATGACTCAGAGCAGTACTAAAATCCAGCCTCAAGAGAGTCCACCGGAGCCCAGAGGAAATCCGGGGAATGTTTTATATTCCAACATGCACACGGTCCTAACATTGGCGATTACAAACACCTCCGAGATGTGATCGGAAACCTGATTCGAAAAGGAAAGCTTAAACAGTATGTGCAAGCCATGCATAATGGCGAGTAGGGAACTTCCGATGCCTATCAATAAAGAGCTCTGATTATCAATTGGACCATTGACAGTCGACATCCCACTGAAAGGAGCAAGGGGCAAAGTTGAATAGCGAGCACACGATGCTGCTTCACTTATTAATGATATTTATTCAAATTTTATTTAAATTATTTCAATTTCAATTGTGTTATGAACTATGACAAACTTAAACTAAACTACTTCCAAAACGATGCAAGTGACCAAGTACTCAGAGTTGACCGCCAGCCAATCCCCGCAGACCGTGATCGGATCTATGGAGTTTCGTCAAGATGAGCGTGATTCGACCACTCATCATCAACCATGTGCCTTTGATTTGGGGCCAAGGACTAGAGATGGAAAAGTTCGTCATGGTCAGAGCCCAATACAAAGCGGACATGACTAATCATCCATTTATCTACCTCCATATTTGACTTGGAGACCTAAGCAAGGATTGGAACGAATGTGGCCCGATCATCCACTTCTCAGGTCATAAAGTAAAGTTCGATAAAATACATATGCCTCTCCTGAAGCTTAGTGATGCTGGGATCTAACTAGAGTGGACGTGATTTGATCATCTACACATTAACTCCTACCCTGAACACAAGAGGCAGTTCGAAAGCCCGACTCGAAGTAGCTGTGATGGATTGCTACTCATCAACCACCTCTCTCAACACATGGACAAAACTGCACCCTGAAACAGATGTGACTTAATTTTCCACTCAATAACTCTCTACCTCTGTTTGCTAGAAGAAGACGAAGCAAATTGTACAAGACTTGATTATCCAACCCCAACCTGGACGTGATCCAATCATTCATTACCTACTTTTCTCCTCGACTTAATGGAAAGAGCCACAACTACCAAGTGGACAAGAATTGACCATTTGATTGCCAAGTTTCATCCTAAATGCTGGGGCAAAATCCCATTTCATGAGCAAACATGGTTCGACCATTCATTTGAAAACTTTCTACTTGACACGAATGAAGTACAAATCAAACGGGTGGAAATATGAATGCTCTCAACAATAATTTCTAAGTCCCCAAAGTGCGGACTAGAGTAATCTAAGTCCCCAGAGCGCACACTAGAGTATAAACGAGTCCCTAGAGTGTGGACTAGAGTACTCTGAGTCCCCAGAGTGTGGATTAGAGTATAAACGACTTGAGAAAAATCTCTAAGTCCCTAGAGTGCGGACTAGAGTACTCTGAGTCCCCAGAGCGTGGACTAGAGTATAAATGACTTAAGAAAAATCTCTAAGTCCCCGGAGTGCAAACTAGAGTACTCTGAGGCCCTAGAGTGCAGACTAGAGTATAAACGACTTGAGAAAAATCTCTAAGTTCCCGGAGTGCGGACTAGAGTACTCTGAGTCCTAAGAGCGCGG
The DNA here is from genome assembly GCA_030737815.1 of Allium fistulosum. Lineage (NCBI taxonomy): Eukaryota > Viridiplantae > Streptophyta > Magnoliopsida > Asparagales > Amaryllidaceae > Allium > Allium fistulosum. The sequence continues at coordinate 816,971,766 of CM060904.1, forward strand.
ACTAGAGTATAAACGACTTGACAATCATCTCTAAGTCCCTAAAGCGGACTAGAGTACTCTAAGTCCCTGAAGCGGACTAGAGTATAAATGACTTGACAAAATCTATAACTCCTTGAAGCAGACTAGAGTACTCTATGTCCCTGAAGCGGACTAGAGTATAAACGATTTGATAAAAATCTCTAAGTCCCCGGAGGCGGACTAGAGTACTCTAAGTCCCCAGAGGCGGACTAGAGTACTCTAAGTCCCCGAAGCGTGGGCTAGAGTATAAATGAATCGACAAAAATCTCTAAGTCTCTGACTGCGGAATAAAGTATACACCATTCGACAAAATCTCTAAGTCCCCGGAGCACAGATCGAAGTATGAACACAAATTGGGCACGAGTCGACAGCTCGAAGAATAACTCTAATACCCAGAATGCAGATTTTTGAATAAACATGGATGAACAGATAAGTGGATTTCAACCTTCTCTATTCCGCAAACTCTGGCCTGAAATTGACATGGGGAGTATAAACTCGCTAAGGATGGAATTCGACCAACCGACTTATGGCCTCGCCAAATCGATGTTGGACTAGAGTACTCTGAGTACTCTAGTCCCCGGAGTGCGGACTAGAGTACTCTGAGTCCTAAGAGCGCGGACTAGAGTATAAACGACTTGACAATCATCTCTAAGTCCCTAAAGCGGACTAGAGTACTCTAAGTCCCTGAAGCGGACTAGAGTATAAATGACTTGACAAAATCTATAACTCCTTGAAGCAGACTAGAGTACTCTATGTCCCTGAAGCGGACTAGAGTATAAACGATTTGATAAAAATCTCTAAGTCCCCGGAGGCGGACTAGAGTATTCTAAGTCCCCAGAGGCGGACTAGAGTACTCTAAGTCCCCGAAGCGTGGGCTAGAGTATAAATGAATCGACAAAAATCTCTAAGTCTCTGACTGCGGAATAAAGTATACACCATTCGACAAAATCTCTAAGTCCCCGGAGCACAGATCGAAGTATGAACACAAATTGGGCACGAGTCGACAGCTCGAAGAATAACTCTAATACCCAGAATGCAGATTTTTGAATAAACATGGATGAACAGATAAGTGGATTTCAACCTTCTCTATTCCGCAAACTCTGGCCTGAAATTGACATGGGGAGTATAAACTCGCTAAGGATGGAATTCGACCAACCGACTTATGGCCTCGCCAAATCAATGTTGGACTAGAGTACTCTGAGTACTCTAGTCCCCGGAGTGCGGACTAGAGTACTCTGAGTCCTAAGAGCGCGGACTAGAGTATAAACGACTTGACAATCATCTCTAAGTCCCTAAAGCGGACTAGAGTACTCTAAGTCCCTGAAGCGGATTAGAGTATAAATGACTTGACAAAATCTATAACTCCCTGAAGCAGACTAGAGTACTCTATGTCCCTGAAGCGGACTAGAGTATAAACGATTTGATAAAAATCTCTAAGTCCCCGGAGGCGGACTAGAGTACTCTAAGTCCCCGGAGGCGGACTAGAGTACTCTAAGTCCCCGAAGCGTGGGCTAGAGTATAAATGAATCGACAAAAATCTCTAAGTCTCTGACTGCGGAATAAAGTATACACCATTCGACAAAATCTCTAAGTCCCCGGAGCACAGATCGAAGTATGAACACAAATTGGGCGCGAGTCGACAGCTCGAAGAATAACTCTAATACCCAGAATGCAGATTTTTGAATAAACATGGATGAACAGATAAGTGGATTTCAACCTTCTCTATTCCGCAAACTCTGGCCTGAAATTGACATGGGGAGTATAAACTCGCTAAGGATGGAATTCGACCAACCGACTTATGGCCTCGCCAAATCAATGTTGGGGGCAGGAGTACAAATGACTAAAAGCTGAATACGATAGCTCATTATAGCTCTGGCTTGGCGTTCTTTATAACTTAAGGAAACAACTGCAAGGAGGCCTCAATAAAAAATCAATCGAAACGACATCCAAAGTTATGGGTGACCGACTATATCGTATCATCAGATCGAGGGTCAACATAGATCCGCACCAAACACAAACAGATGTGACCCAGATGTCCCTTGAAAACCTATGACCACCAGAATTTGGAAAGGAGAATAAACCATGAAGACTTGATCATTAATTCTCCAACACCCTCCTTCGATCCGTCAAGAGGGGTATGAAACTGGATGAGCATGACCCGACTACACATGAGCTGATTTTACCCATAGATCTGATTACATAACATGAACCAAAGTGGACGTGGTTGACCGTTCAGTACCCAACTTATGCCCGAAATCTAACAAAACATTAAAGTATTCCCCCTGGAAGGAAAAACCAAAATACAATCCAAGATAGGCCATACTCAGCCTTCCATCAACTAACATCTTCCCATGATTCAACGGGAAAGCATGTAAAGCTAAAGTGGACATGGCTTGCCTTCCTACTTATTGATGTATGCCCTAGACTTGGGGGCATGAATGAGGAACAAGATGAATGTGAACCAACTATTCATCGATCAACTCTATGTCTTTAGAGCTTAGGTGGGAGTATAAACATAGCTAGGACGAGACTCGACCGTCCATGCAGTACATTTATCAACCCGAGACTGGGAGCAGAAGCGTGATCATCCAAAGACTGGCTGCGATAGCTCAATATTAAAACATATATATAGTGTTTACAATTACTCGAGGCTACAACCGAAAGGATGCCTAGAGAAAGAATCATCGAATCGATGCCCAAGCTCATGGGCAACTGACTATCATTCCAACCTGAACGACAAGCAACAGTTCGCCAGTACAGTGAATGGAAGGCGCGTTACTCAAATACACAAGAAGATTCAAATTCAAAGCAAGAACCAACTATGTAGTTGCACGCAACTCGAGGCTGACCCCTACTCGACATTTTCTTCAACGTGCTTCTAAGCCTGATCTTTGGCCATTTGCATATAATCACTCAAAGCATTCAGAGCCTTTCACTATCAGACTTAACAACTCATGATAAGACTCTAGGATCCGACCGGAGTAACCATCAACATTGACCGTCCCAACTAGGGTTTACGTTGATTGTTATGCGAAATAGTTACATTTGAACTCAAAGAATCCAAGACTGCACCTGCTAAGCCGACAGTAGACATTACAGTCAGCCATGGCGACCCATCACAGGTACTGAAGATTGGATCACAGCTCAGTGTAGCAATGATGAAGGAATTAGTTGTCTTTCTATGAATGAATCTTGATGTGCTCTCTTAGACCCATTCTGACATGCATGTGATTTTACCGACTATCGCGAGCCATGCATTGACTATCGACCCGAGGCATGTCCTAGTGAAACAAAAGCAATGCGACATGGATCATGAAAGATTCGTTGCACTTAAAGAGGAGGTGGATAAACTCAAAAACAATAGGTTTACTCGCGACACCCTCTGCTCGAAATGGGTATCAAATCCAGTTCCTATGAGAAAAGCTAATGGAAAGTAGCGGTCATGTGTCAACTACCCAAACCTTAACAAGGCATGCCCAAAAGAAAGCTGTCCACTTTCGAGGATCGACCAGTTGGTAGATTCAACCGCTGGATATGAACTACTTTCATTTATGGATGTGTACTCCAAGTACAACCAGATCCTGGTGCATGTCCTCGACCATGAGCACGCCAACTTCATTACCGATCCAGGATATATCATTATGTTGCGATGCCATTTGAACTAAATAATGCTGAAGCTACTCACCACAGACTGGTCAACAGGATGTTCAAAGATCAGATCAGGCACTAGACAGAAGTATATGTGGATGATACGCTTGTGAAGTCATGACGATCAAACGACCACATCAGTGACTTAGTGGTGATGTTCAATATTCAACGAAAATATGAAAGAAACTGAATCCCTTAAAATGCTCATTAGGGAAATTTCAGGGTTTCATCGTCCACTCTCACCGAATTGAAGCCGATCCCAAGAAGATCCAAGCAATTCGAAACATCCGAGTACCAAAGACCACCAAGCAGGTAGAGGGCCTAAATGAGAAAGTCATCGTCCATTGTCGATTCATCTCCAGGGCCAACAGTAAGTGTACTCTCTTCTTCAACCTAATCAGGAGATAGAGAAGAAACTTTAAATGGTTGCAGGATTGCATAGATGAATTTCAAGCTCTAGTAGATCACTTAGAGAGACCTCCCGTCCTATCCAAGCCACTGGATCATGAAATCTTATACATCTATTTAGCTATGTCGTTACACGCCATAAGCATTGCAATGCTATGCGAAGAGAAACGGATCCAAAGACTAGTATATATTCTAAGCAAGCTACTGACAGGCTCACCCCGTTAATGTCTATACCGACCAGCCGTTACGACGGGTCCTTTAACAACCTTAGATGTTCGGAAGGCTACTCAAATTGAATATCGAGCTAAGATGAATCGAAATCATTATCTCCTTCGAAGAGCTATCCATGGTCAAACATTAGCATACTTCATATCTAAATTCACTACATCAGACGACTATCCAAAGAGCAGTGGAGAACCGACCAACAGATGGAAAATGTACATGGATGGAGCATCCAATGATCAGTGTTCTAGCGTCGGAACTTTGTTAATGACTCCTGAGGAATGATCGATCTGCTATGCCCTGAAACTTGACTTCCCTACAACAAACAACAAAGCTAAGGGTATGCCAAGTCAGGGAAGATTATCTTGCTAAAGGGCATCGTCTTGCTCTTTATCTCGGCCGAGTCCAAGAGCTACTAGCCGACATCGCGTATTACATCATTACATACATCCTCAGCGAACAAAATGAAAAATGTGAAGTCACTGGCTAAGCTGGCCAGTTTTGGGGATGCGCAACGAAAATACTTTGTTTTGGTTAAAGTACTTAATATTCCAAGCATTGACAGATAGAGATCGGCTAGATCTTAAGAGACGAAGCCATAAAAGGGTCATGGATGACTCCTATCAAAGACTATCTATAATAAAGAATTTTTCCTAAATGTAGGAATGGAGAACGATAGAACCTCCTCAAAGCTTCACGGCTAATCATCCAAAAGAAGTCATGTATAGAAAGGAGTTTATCCATTCCCATGCTTTGGTGTATCACCCATGATGATATCAAATGAGTCTTTAGTGAAGTCTATGAAGAAGAAAGCGGCGATTACACTAGGGGGCAAACCCTGACATAGAAAATACTCTACTACAGGTATTACTGGCCAAATGTCAATCAAGATGCAGCTGATCGCACTAGACAATGCGATGAGTGCAAGATATTTGCAAAAATTCCAAGAGCCCCACCGATGGCAATTATGCAAGTGGATAGTCCATAGCAGTTTGCCACTTGGGGGCATCGACATCATCGTCCTCTTACTATTCTAAAGGCAGTGCAATGTACGCCATCGTAGCAGTTGATTACTTCACCAAATGGGATGAAGCAGAACTTTTAACTACGATCACGATGAAGAAAATAATCAACTTCATTGTCTGGGACATCATCTGTCATTTTGACCTTCTACAAACCATTATAATTGATAATAAAGCCCAATTTGACAGCGCTAAATTTAAAACCCACTATCGTTAGCATCATATTGAAAAGAGATTTGCGGTATTTGCTCGCCCTCATGCAAATGGATAGGCTGAAGTTGTGAACAAAATCATGAAGTCTATTCTGAAGAGTGGTTTGGAAAATGCTAGAGGTCAATGGATGGATGAACTCCCAATAGCATTATGGGCTAGAGAACTACCCATGAGTCCGCAACTAGCCGTAATCCATTTACCCATGCTTACGGCCCCAAGGCCATCATCCTCGTAGAACTTGAAGTCCCTCTCATCGAGTGGCTGATTACAACCCCTATTTAATATATATATATATATATATATATATATATATATATATATATATATATATAAGGAATTACAACCGAGTTGCAATTAAACTAGAAGGGACTGGTAATGACTCATGAGCTTATAAAATGCATTCGGGAGCCAATGAAAAGAACATGTACCTGAACATGCATGTGAATATTCAAAAAATTCGACTTCTTAAAATCGACATATATTGAATTTTCACTTGGAGTTATTAAAGAAAAGACTGGATTAGATAGCCAAAGTTTACTAGTCCTGTAGAACCAGACACAGATAGCCATTGATGGAATACAATCCTGAATTTATGCTATTGGGAATCGACCAAGCGTCATGACGATCAAAGAGGGATACAACACTTTGGGAGGATAAAATGGAAGGATAATGACTATTCAGAAAACTAGATGGATTTCTTTCTAGAGACTCTAACTTGCTTCAATTCAAAGCATGTCATGTTATTCACAAGACGTACTTTGAGGGGCAAGTGTTACCCGGTATCTTGGCCCGGCTACACAAAGGTGATTATGAGGACTAGATTTGAATATTGATGGGAAAGATGATCACGAGGCAATATCTGCATGACCAGAGTGTAATGTTTGAACAGCCATATCCAACCTAGGTTAAGTAAAATCAACGAATGGATATCCGTGGATGTCGAAGTCTTGGAATTTAGTTTGGTTGGATTAGGAACCAGAGTGGATAATTAGGCAAATTCAATGAAACATAGAGGGGTTGGTATAGTGGTGGTTGGATCGGCAGAGCACATGAAATAGTTTGGGTCGGCATAGCGCATAGCATCGTTCGGTTCGGTAAAGGGTATACTGGAGCCTGGGTCGACAAAGTAGGTGGAATAGATTGGGTCGGCATAGTGCTTGGATTGTATCGGGTTGGCATAGTGTGTGGTTGGTACCGGGCCAGCAAGATGCTGGTAGGCATAGTATTGGGTCGGAATATTGAAGTGTTCCCAAATATCGGATCGGTGTAGGGCCTGGAGACAAGGTGTTCGGCACACATAGTATCGGGTCGGCACACATGACTTTTGTTCGGCATGATAGTTTGGTTTGGCATAATATGTTAGGTCGAGCTTTCCTTATGGAGGGCCTAAGTGGCCAGGGGGAGTCCAGGCTTTGAGATGTCAGTCAGGTTGAAGCCTACCTTCATCTATAAATACAGGGGCGGGGGGCATTTTTGGGGGCTCTCTATTTTGGGGGACTTCTTCATCTTCTCCTTCTTCTTCCTCCAAAAGCTCTGCCATTGATTCTTTTCTTATAAACTTGTATCAATGGATATCAGCTAATCCAACAGCTCATGTAATTGCAATCGAGTGAAATATTAATAAAATATGAAGTGGATGTAGGCCAAGATTGTCGAACCACTATAAAATCTTTGTGTTTATTTACTTTTATGCTTTGTTCTTTAAATTCCATTAATTTTCTGATATCCATGAGATTCTATGGGTATTGATTCCCATTTTTGGTGTCAATAGATACCGCTTTGAAATGATTTTGGTTAAGTAACAAAAGTATGGTTTGGATGTATCGAACTCACTTCGATCGCTTGAAAATAATTTTGGTGATGGCTGCAGCATCATCGATGTTCATTTATGGATTTCTAAGTATAGGACGCTACAAAGTTATTTGATAATAGGGATTTTGATTTAATCGCAAAGTATGATTTGATATACACAAAGTTATATGTATATATTATTTCAAAATGATTTGAAATGAAAGTTGTTGTTTAGTTCTAAAATTTCTCTGTTAAGTTATTTCATGGATACATGTATGCTATGCATTTGGAAAACATGGTATGTGAATCATGATATGATGTGTTGTTTGGCATTTTTCATTTGTTAAAATAAAATGGAATTTTTTCGACAGTTTTGGATAGTCGGGAACTTTCGGATTGTTATATAACTTGAAACAAAGTGTTTGGAAAATACAAAAGGTTGAGTTTATATAACACTTGGATTGAGAAGATAGCAAGTTAAAACAATTGTTATAAGGTCAAATATACCTATTAAGTAAAGTAAATTAATGTTTAATGTATGCTCTTAGAATGAAATGAAGTATTACACGAGTCTGAACTTAATTTATAAGATGATTATAAACTTGAAGCTAAGATGCATAACTAATTTAGTATTAAATGGATACTATTTGTGTAAATAAATATGATTAAGCAAATATCGGTGCAGTTAAGAAACCAATATGAAAAATACGTAAGTTGTACGTAGATCGTTTTATTCGAATGACTGTTCTTGATTCGGTATTCGAGTACATATTTTTTAGGTGGTTTACACCGGTCCAAACAAGGATTTTTCACTCGATTCTTTATGGTGAACACTTGATATGGATTCATGATATGATCCCGATGTTTTCTATCATAGTATACGACTATGAAAGGAGGATGGAGGTTTCAAATGAAGGAACCAAATCTGAGTCCGTACTAAAGAGGTCAAGTGATCTATACTAGTTTGGTAGTTAAATTTATGTGATCGAGCAAGTGATCAAATCGGATATTGCGTACGGATAATATATGTACATCGTATGGGCTTTAGTACATTTTTATAATGTATGTTGACTTATGAAGAGTTTGGGGAATGATTCTTTGATTTATTATGAGGTAGCATGAATAATCGTCTTAGTAATGACCTAAGGCTATTGAACGTAAGGTATGCATAGTTGATTATTTATCGTCCTTGGATGATTAGAGAGTTTGAACCTGAGCTAACCATGAGCATTGGTTGCTAGTAATTGTGAATAATATTTGAGTTTTGTGTGCTTGTTTCTTTGTGAAGGTTAAAATTATGTAGAGCGAGGATTCACGGGATGGAACCATAAAAGACCAATGATAGTTTGAAGGAATTCTATTCAGAGTCGCTTATATGCTTGGGTTTCCTTCTTATCTTAGTATCGTGTATCTTTTGTAGTGTACTCACCACTTGAGGTGAAGTCGCTTAGTATGCAATTTGATTTGTAGTTTAATTTGTATATAGTTTCTGCAGTACTATATATATATATCTTGATCTTCCATCTCCTTGATTATCGTTCTTATTTGAATTTCGAGGACAATATGTTCTAATTAAGGGAGAATGTAGCGACCTGGAAATTCTAATGCTTCGTCTTTGAATGTCGAAACATTTTAAAATATAATTAAGTGTTATAAATATGATTTTATAACCATGTTAGACATCATTTAACTGATAAATAATGATAAAAAACTTGTTTTGGAAATTTGTTTACAAAATTATATGCTTCGAAGAAAAATCGATAATGTGACCGAAAATCAATTTATAGGTAAATTGCTTTTCGATCGATATAAGTAGTTCAACCTCTTTGGCACTTGACTAATGATCAAATGAACACATTAGCAACTAATTAACACACATAACTCTTCATAGAGCTTGGAATGTTCTATAAGCTTCCATATGGCCAGAGATATTATGAGAAGGGTATAATGTTAATTAGCATAAAGGAGAAGTGATGGGAGATGAAGCTTCCATGGCATGGTTGGTGAATGCAAGCTTAATGAGCATCATTCTCGTGCCTATAAAAGGAGTGGCATACCCTTAGTATTCTTCATAAATTCACAAAGCTTTGAGTTGAAAAACTAATGGCTTCTTCATCTGTACTGTTCTAAAGAAAATTCTTGCAAATCAACTCCAAATCACTTCAAACTTTGCCACAAGGCTTAGTATAATATTAGAACATCTTCCACTAAGCCAAAACTTAAAAAAGTGAAGCCAAACCCTGACAATCCTTGAAGGTTGTGAGCTATAGTAGGGGGAGGAGCAAAAGCAAGAGAAAGGAAGGAAAGAGGCGTTACCAGCTTGGGCTCATGGATCTTGGATCTTGGGTATTTATGTGGTTAAAGGTGAGTTAACACCTCACTTTGAATGAAATTATAACACATGCATATGTTGTTTGAATTGTATATATGTTGTCGGAATTGTTGTTAACTAATGCTAAAATATTGATTGAATTTTTACTTTAAAAAAAGTGACATGTTTGATCTGTGTATATGGACTTGAACAAACTAGGAATGGACTTTAACGGACTTTTATGACATATAACAAGATCTTGAACAAAGAACATAGGTTATAGATGGACTTTGGTTTAGACTAAACTCAAATTTGAAAGTGCACTTATAGCGATAGTCACTTTAGATGCAATTGTGAATTGCCTTGTTTTTAGCGATTTCTTTGGGATTTTATAGAGAGATCCTTGGGGTTTCTCACCATATTTATAATTTTTATATGTATGTTTGTTACTATTAAAAACTTGAATAGTAAAAAGTTAAGTAACATCTCGAAAAGTGGCCAAAACATCACTAGTGCAAAACCGCCACGTTTAGCCTTGATTTTGGACTTTAAAAGGTTTGAAAAGATATTTAAATATAAGTATTGTTTTATCCTTTTTATAAATGTTTACTAACTATTATTAGAGTATTTAAAAAGTGTTTTAAGATATTTATGAATTTTTAAGAATTAATTATGCATTTTTAAAGAAGATATATTTTGTTAGAAAACATGTCGTTTTCAAGTTTTAAGGAAATTGTTGTTTTCAAGTAATACTTTAGATAAATCTTATTAAAGTATTTTCAAGTATATTAAAAGTATATACAAATGTTTTCGAAAAGCGATTAAATATTGCTAAATGGCCAAATGGTTTATTGTTTAATTACTTTTTTGAAAAGCGATTAACTATGCTTAACACTAAAAGCCGACGAAGTAAAGTTTATCTATTTGTGAGAGTTATGATTGATGTCGAGTAGAGACAGAGCAATAGAGCTCTAACCTACTGGGCTTCCCTCTTGATTGAGGAATAGTAATTTGGAAAATGTCAAAAACGTGTTAGTCGTGTTGATTTCTTATTATTTATGGAAATCATTAATACTATACTTAACACTAAAAGCTGATGAAGTAGACTTATCTATTTATGAGATTCAAGAATGAAGTGTCTAAGCAAGGCTTTGATGCAACCAGTGCTCTAAATTACCTGGCTTTACTCTTGAACAATAAATAGTTAAGTTGGAATGTCGGAAATGAGTTTAGCTTTTGAATCGTGATTTGTATAAGTAATTGTTTTCACTAGATAATCGATTAGTCAATTATCGAACTTAACCAAATATTGACTTAAGAAGTTATCGAAAGGCTTCACGATTTTATGCTAATAAGAGCCCTTAAGTAGAAGTATTGGTAAGAAACATCCCTAAATTTCACTTACTTTTGAAAGAATCGAAACTGAGTTAGCCAGAAATTCATCGAATTATTTTGGGAAGCTCTATGTATTGGAAGCGGTCGTGAAGTGAAATGTTATAGAGTTGAACTGTTAATCTTAAGGTTAAGTCTAAGCGAGAGGTCAACATTGATAGAATGAGGATTAAGGATCTTAAGGCTAGAATTAACACTAGAGGGTGGCTGAATATTGTTTTAAGAAATTTGTTAATCTTTTTGAGTTTATCATAATTTGTCAACAATGTATACACTAATCAGACATAGATATGAACATAGAATCAAACACAGATGCAAATATAAAGTAAAAGAAGTAAAGGAAAGAACACACCGGATTTTATACTGGTTCGGAGTTACCCTACATCCAGTCCTGCAACACAAGTAGGGATTTCCTTTCAAAAACAATTCCTACAAATACAACCCTCAGTTTCAAGGCTACAAGGTACACCCTCCAGAATCACAATCCTTTGGGTAGAGATACTTGATTTCTGGGGCAACAAGTTCACCCAATTGATTTCCAGGGCTACAATCACACCTTCTCTCGCTCAATTGATTACAAAAAGTCTATAACTCAGATTATCACTGGGATCTTGTAGAGATAGTGGAGAGAATCAAAACCAGAAATTATCTAGTTAGATTCGATATTGATTTCGGCAGAGTAATGGTGTAATTTGTAAATAAGAAAGTGGAGAAGAAGAAGAGAAGTTAAATCAAAGAAAAAAGTAATTAAAATTTGTTGAAAACACCCTTTAATTATAGTAGATCAATAGCCATGTCCATTGGTGAAGGGATGTGGCGAATAGACACTTCTTTTAAAAAAACAATTTAACTGTCACCATGTCGACAGGGGTACATGTGACCATGTCGACATGCCCATGTATTTTTTAGGTGATTTGTATTTCTTTGAAAATAATTTCTATATTATATTATACTTATATTTAAACTTTATAAATATACTTATATATAGTTATAATACATAAATAACTATAGAGAACAATATTAAAATATATATAATAATTTTCTATACTTTTATATTTAAATCTTAAGTATAAATATATAAAACAACTAAATATATTAATATCAAAATTGTAGTTTAAAAACTTAGGATAATAATTTAAAATCAAAGATATTTAAAATTAAGGATATTTAAAACTAAGGATATTTTTGAGGCTAAAATATATTGAAAAACCAGGACAGATGATTTTGGTTTTTAAACAGGAATATTTCAAATCATTTTGAAAAACAAGCTATATATTTTGAAAATCATTTTGAAATAAAAGTAAGTGGATACAAAAGAAGTTCCGCTAGATTTTTCGTAGGTTCCATCCTACTTAGGGTTCCATCCCTTTAACGATTACGAAGTGGATTCCATTCCACGAATAAAATAGATTTTAAGATGTCAGTGCCTTTCTATGAGTTTTAACAATATTTCTAACTATATAACTAATCATGGAAACTTGAACTCTTGAAATTCTTGATACTCATGAGTCTTGAATCTTGATATCTTCAATCTTTGATCTTGAATCTTTATACTATATAGTTCTTCATTCTTTAGTACCTACAAACATATCTATATATCTACACAATAATGTTAGTGTTATATATTTTATAATCTAATTCTAAGTAAGGTTGTTGTCATCAAAACCAACTCCTCAGGGACTAACAAACATTAACCTTTTAAACGATGGTATAATATGGCACTGTCTATCTTGAAGAGTATTCCAAGAGAGAGGATAGCGTTAGCATTCGTCGGATGATTTATACGAGAAACCTATGTGGAGGTTCGAGATCTTTTCTAGACGGTCGAATCTATGTAGTGATTCGTGTTCTGTTCGAGATATGGGAATCCATTTTGGGGTTCATGCTCTATTCGAGTAATGAAGACTCGTGTGAGAGATGCCGAACATAGCCTCGACATCGGAAATGATAGAAAATAGAGTAGGAGTATAGTATGAGGTTTGCAAACCCACGATGGGATATATCAACTCCATATATTGAGCATGCTTATCGATTGTTAGCCGACGGGAGTTGATGATATTTGGGATCATGTCTTAGGGCATGGACCAGCTATGTTTTTATTAAGGTGTATTTTATCAAGAGATATACGATGCTCGAAACTAGTTTCTAACGCTTGTGCAAGAGACTGGATTCGGCGTCGATCGAAAAGGTCTCCGGGGAAAAATCCATTATGCGAACGAACCTTGGCAGTTTTGATTGTACCCTAAATATTTTGTGGTATGATTAATGAAAGCATCATAGCATTTGATATGATTTATGTGCTATACCCTAGACATTATCTATCATATCACTATATATTAAACTTAATGAATGGTTGGTTTCTTTGGAGGGGAAAACGGTTACGAGAATCCGTATGGTCTTAATGGTTACTGTTCCCATTTCATGTTTCATAAGTTTTCTCACACTACTTTACCAGACTAGTACGAGTGTTATTTTCTTATAATGCTCGGATCAGACCTATGTATGTTTTCAGATTTAGCTACGGATGCTTTGGAGCTTATGGAGATAAGTTGGATGATTACCTTCCGTGGTGTTCTTTTTTCTACTATATTTCTGCAATATATATCAGCATTGTGAGGACAGGAAGTTATAACTGTCCAGGTAGATGATAGTACTTAAGTTTTAGCAACTCTGATATTTTTGTATTTAGAGTAACCCTTAGTACTATTCCTTTGATATTACATATTAGCATTCCATTGTGAGATTCTGATATTATGTTCTCTCTTTCTTGTTCTAGCCTTCTTTTCTTTTTATTTCACCCTAACATTCCATTGTTCTAGCCTTTGATAAGTAGAGACTTATATTACGTGAGGTGACAAGTTCAAATCCTACATAGCATGAGTCGAGGCATATGTTGAGTTGCAGTATGTTATATACTAGCTAAGACTTATAGTACAACTACGTACTGCTACGTAAGTACCCAATTTAAAAAAAAAGATCAGTTAGGATGCTGGGATTGCCCCAACCTTTGTCATAAAACTCCAAACTAAGAAGACATAGTATAGAAATTTCCAAGCAAGGAAATGTTCCTATGCCACATGGAATTATCCTTCCTATAAAGGAATACCCATCTATAAACAAAGAGTAAGAGCATATGAGAAAGATTCTTTATGCTTCAATAATAGTATCCAACATATACATTATTTTGTGATTCTTTGCCACTTGTGCGCTCTATATAGTAAGCATATATTAGTTTAGTCCGATGGGAAAACACTGGACAACTGTTAAGGTTAACTTTTAGTACTACGAAATACTAAAGAATTGATTCAACTACGTGAAAATAATGAACTCCTTATGAAGTAGTATTCAAATTCATGTTTTCATAGTGACATCGATGAAACTAAGTCAATATTTGGGTTCTAGTTCTCTTTGATTAGAAAGTCTAGAAGTTGGTTTCGATTAGGAAACTATGGCACATTAAACTATAGTAGAGTGCACTACCTTGAATATGAGACAAAGAAAGATGTATGAATACAAAAGTGATAAAAGGGCTAGGGAAGATTCCATCCTTCGAAGATCTACACATGTTTTGTTATTACAATACAGTTAGACTGCAAAGAAACCTATAGATCATTAGGGATCAAACAAGTAGATAAGAAACATAATATTATAGATCTACTTACAAAAACTCTTTCTAAGACTAATCTAGGAAGATCGACCAAAGGTATGGAATTTGGATATTATAATTGACTCTAAGTGCAAGTGGAATGATGATAAAGTTAGAAAGATGCCTTCATTAAAGCTATATAATTTGTATGATTTAAGTCTTATAATGAATCTCGTTCAAATTAGAAGTATGCTTTTTGATTTTATATCTTTTACAAGTACATATGCATATACATTGTTATAAGTAAAATCTGAAGACAAAGTGTTTAGATGATTGCAATTATGAATGACCTTGCAACCATGAGTATTGATTAATGTTCATAAACAATTATCCTTAGATGTTCCTAAATAAAGGTGTGTCGAGAATGGGATATAATTTATCGACTAGACATAGTATAGAATGCTATCAATATGATGGACTGTGCTTTACTTATGATTTCTAGGAGGAAAAATAAGTTACGTAATAGTCGTTTGGAATTTTTACAAATGAGACATCGAGAGTCTTCTATAGGTTACTGTATCTAAGTAAATTAGAATCCTTATATGAGAATGTGTAGAGTCTTTCAACTTAACAGTACCATGGATATTATGTGTTGGTACATTACTTTGATTGTGGTCAATCTCATGATGTTGGTTCATGTGTCGATCATTTTTAGGTATGCGTTGTGTGACAACCAATGTCACATACCGGAATTTTCGACTTTCGAAAATTCGACATCGATACTCCCTTTATCGACTGTCGAGCAATCGAGTGCTGGAAACTCCAATAGTGAGGGTTTAAGAAAGAAGAAAAAGGCAGAAGAAGAAGAAAACAGAAGAAGAAGGAAGAAGAAAGAAGAAGAGAAGAAGAAAGAAGAAGAACAACAGAACAACATCAGAAGCAGAAACAATATCAGAATCTCACATATCGCAGCAGAACAATATATAATAAATAAACACTAGTCTTTTAAAACAAAGAGCTATATCAGTTTATACATACATCAATCATCAGAGTCATATGCAACAATGGACAGTTATATAAACTTGTCCTCATACAGAATACACAGCGGAATAATAATATCAGATACAAATACTACGTCTCGCCATCCAGCTTATCTCCAAAGCTCCAGAATATCCTGATAACCTAACTCTAGACTGCCCGTGTGGAAATTGGTGGGCACCCAGAGTTTAGAAGGGAACAATAAACTCCGAGTCAGTCATGGAGACTGGTGTGAGATCGTAAAACAGTTATTTTTCACAAAGAAAATAAAACAAATTCGCAATGCTTTTGGAAAATGAAACTACCATAAGACCTCCCGCCACACACACAATGCAAACGCAGAATTGGAGGAGATTTCTTCTTATGATAGTCAAAGATGCTTACTACGCAAAATCAAATTCTTTTTGATATTATTATTAGTGCATAGTGTAGAAAACATTTCGAAAGTACAATATAAATCTTAGCCAGCATAGGCATTCCGCACTTATGCCTACTATAGCTACTATGTTCAATAGCAGGTTACCGCCACATTCCATAGCAGGTAATACAACTAAAACCGTACAAGTCACGTATTGTTTCTTTGGATTTCCAACAAATGGTCAGGCCAAGGAACTTCCTATGCTACGATGGGTACGTCCCTGGAATAGACGACCCGAGAACCTAACCGGATCTCTGCCAACACAAGGCCGGGTTACCTCTGCAAAAATAGGTAACTACTGACACGCGTATGTCATCCCCCGATCGTAACCGATCTTCCCGAGGATCCCCGATTTCCAACAAACCACATCAAAATAATAATGCAGCAACCACATAGGTTAAGTATCTGTGCTCCATACCATAATACCACCTCTATCCAGAAGGAATGACATTGTAACAACCCTAGATTTTTGTATATTATTTAAATTTGACTTTATTTTATTTTAAATTATTTTAGACTTATTTTATTTTCAAACAATTCATTTTTAAATATAAATGTTGATTATTAAGTGATTTATAGTTCAAACTAGTATAATTTGAATATTTTACTGTAAAGTGAATTTCTGGTCAAACTGTTCAAACTTTGACTTTTAAACTTCAAATTCAAATTATTTAAAATCTCAAATTTTATATTTTATTATGAAAATAGATGAAATAACTTGAACACTGCTTTTTGTTTCGTTGAAAACGGAGTTAAACTGCAAAAGATATGTACATTTCAATTTTGAGTATAAATTGTTTATTTTGCAATTTTGTTATTTTAAATTGTATAAATTTTATTTTCTTTGTCATATTTCATTTTTATCTGTTTAATATGTTATATTATGTATATTTTGACTTATAAATATTTTAAATTGATAATAGAATTTTTCCAATGTTTACTGTGTTGATTTCTTATTTTTAAAGGCTGTTTTCTTATTTTCTGCTATTTTCTTCATTAAAATTATATTTAAATTAAATTTTATATATTTATTTTGTGAATGTATTTTTATTTTATGTTATTATTTATGTTTAAAAATATATTACAAGCTCATATGAATTTTCTAAAGTTTATACCATTTATTTTCAAATTTTCTAGCCTAGTTGACCAGTTTTGCTATTTTCTTGATTTAATTATTTATAATTAATATTTATTTATTTATATATTTTTTATTTGTTATATTTTATTATTTTAACTGAATTTATATATGTTTTTCAGTTATATAAAAATTTAAAAAGAAATAGTGAATATATGAAGAGTTTGAAACTGCTTTTGAAACCGAAGCCTTTTCATCTCCGAAACTCTTCATTTCCATAACCTTCACTTTAATTAATTTTGCTGCCCACTCCTTCAGTTTTTGCCATGATTTATCACTCACTTTTCACGAATTTTTTTGTTTCTCAATTCATTTTTCACGTCCTTACAAAGTTCCTTGGTAATGGCCTCCTCTCTTTTCAATTTTCTTCAATTTTTCATACTTTTTTGCCTTGTTTCCTCTTCTATTTGCACGGCCTTCTCACCATAGCCTCGACCACCATCCCCACCACTCTTCCTTGGCATCATCTCCAACCATCATTTCAGATCCATCCATGGCCATGACCTCCCCTTGAAGCTAGCACCACAAAACAATGTCAAAACTCCACAAAACGTTGCCTAGACCACACATATCATCACCTACTCTCCATATCTTGCTTTGGCCACCCCCTTAGCCACCACCACCACTTGCTACATGACCTTTGGCTGCTGTTGCACCATCACCCTCCACTGTCTAGACCTGTACCATGCAAGGGCCGAGCCCCACTGGCCTTAGGATGAGCCAAAAATGCACAAAAACTCCACTTATTTTGCCTTGACCCTTTGTCTTATTCATATGTAACTCCTACCATCATCATCTCCTTGTTGCCATGCTATTTTGATGCCATAAACTAAGATTATGTCCAGCTATGGCTGAGCGAAAGATCCCATTGGTCAAGCTCTTGAATGGTTAAAGAAAGGTCGAATCACTTTGCCCTTTGTTGCTTTTTATTTCAAGTCATTTCGATATTGTTTTGTGTTACATATTTATGTATACATTGTCTTGTTTTGTTTATATGTATACAAAGCAATTATATTTGGCTCTCCACTCTCAAATCATATTCATGTTGTCGTGCCTTCAAAGATTCTTTGTTGTGTGTTTGGTCGTCATCTCCAGCTTAAACAGGTGAGTTATTCTCACCAGACAATATGTACCTATATAACTAGTAAATTGACACCCTGCGAATCTAAAGAAAAATATTATCATGTTATATATGCTTATATTATTATCATATGATGTTCACACCTGTTATTACACCGGTTATATCATATGTTACTGTTATTTAATGTTATTCTGTTATTTATATCTGTTATCACCATTGCAAGTTCCCTGTAGACTAGAATCACTATGGGTTGAAATGATACATACCCGAACGGACTTTAGAATAGGGAAAAATCGTTATGGGCTGAAATGATAGGCCTGAACGATTTTTATTTAAATTATTTTAACTTGGGATTGCGGGTTTGAAATGATAGAACCCAGATTTTTCTTTTTTAACTGCGGATTGAAATGATACATATCCGTATCACTTGACCTAAGTTAGAAAATTATATACAGGCCCGTGGTTATTTTATAAAGTGTTTTGGATATTTTTAAGTATTTTAAAAATTATAAATTTATGAAATTTGATTTAAATATATTTTGAAATGTTTTAAAATAAAGAAATTATGATTTTCTATGTGTTAAAAATGTAATTAATGAATGGTTTAACTAAATTTTTGAAATATAACTTAAGTTGGAAATTTGGAATTTTGGTTAAAAAGGATATTTAAGTTATGTAAATAAAATGGATATTAAATTTTATTTGGAAATGGTAAATATGATAATTTGATTAAATTTGAATTTAAGTGATTTAATAAAGTATTATTGATTTTTCTATGAATTTAAGTGGTTAAATAAATGAATGTTTAAAAGTGATCTTTTAAAATATAACTTAACTAGGAGATGTGAAATTTGGTTTTAATTAAAGGTTTAAGTTAATTAAATAAAATTGGAAATTTAGTTAAAGTTTGAAATGGTAATTTAAATTTGAAGTGTTAAGTTTATTAGTTGAAAAGTGAAGAATTGGACACTTTTACACTTAAATTTATTAAGTAAATTGTTGAAATTGGATTTGATTATAAGAAATTTATTGTGAAAAGATATATGTTAAATGATATGTAAATGAACATTTTAAATGTTAAAATATGATTTTTAAAAATGTTTATGTATTTTAAATTAAAGTTATTTAATTGCTGGAAATACACTAACACTTGAAATTAACTTTTAATAGCATTCAGAAATGCCATAGATTCTGTTTTGAACTAAAATTGTGTAAAAAGGAGCTATTATAGCATTTCTGAAATGCTGTAGTTGCTGTAGTTGAACTTATAGGCTAATATTGAACTCAGGCCTATTATAGCATTCTCTGGAAATGCTATAATGGTCTGCAGTCTTTGCTGAAACCAAATTTAACCCTTGTTTTGAAATATGAACTACCGCAGCACTTCTGAAATGCCGTCTTTTCTGTTTTGAACTATAATTCAACGAAAACTGAGTTTTAACAGCAGTTTTAAGTGTTGTCTTTGCTGAATTAAAAATGTTTTCAAATATAACTTATAGCAGTTGTTTTTAAATGCTATGAAATGCTGAAATTTTAATAATTAGGGTTTTTGACTTAGTAAACGAACTCAGAATGGTTTGAAACTTTGGAAATTGAATACTTGATTGAAAATATAATAATTACACTTTTAAAAGGTTTAAATGAATTATTTTGATTGTAATATAAACTATTTAAAGGTGATTTGAAATGATAGTAAATGAACGATATCTTTGAATTTAAAAGGTATTTAAAGTTGAATATTTGGATTTGAACTGATAGGACATTTTATTTTATTAAAATGATTGGAAATGAAGTTTTGTAAGGATATGATATTTTATTTTATTAAAATGATTTGAAATGAAGTTTTGAAATGATATGAAAATTTAAATATATGGAAATGGTTTGGAATTGATTTAATCTTTATTTTGATAAAGATATGGTTTGAAATGATATTTTATTTTGAAGTAAAGTATTGTTTTTAAAAGTTATAACCACGGGTTATAATAACGATTGGTTGGCAAAGAGACCAGGATCGGATATGGACATACTCTCTGTCGATACCGAAAACCACTTTGACAACCGTGTACGCGGTGGAGATTCTAGAATAAAGTAGGATGGTGGCGACGTTCTTAAGGTATGTTACGTGGACCCAACTCCCGTGAGTTGGCATAAGGTGGCTAAAACAGGAGCGATCTCGGACCAGTGAGGTAGCACCTCTTCTCGGACACATTTCTTCGATATTATACTCTTACTTGTGATTGATTAGATGGCCATCCTCCGATTTGGGAGTGTTGTTCGAGGTGGAACGGTAGTGGCTGCTATGCGTATCCTTCAGTCCGTGTGCGTAATTGGTATATCTACCCTGGCATTGCCTAGTTGTGCCATGTCACCTACCATATCGAGCTTTACTACGATTATGATTTTAAGATCCGACCGCGTTAAGGTTCTCCATCCCCTTAACGCTATTTTCTATATGATTATACTTTACTTATTTAGACACTATTATAATAGCGAATATTACTACATAGTAGATATTTTAACGGATCCTTAGAGGATGGGCGGTCCCAAGCATCTTCTAAGTTACTTATACCTTTATTACAGTTCCCTTGAGTTGGTTTACATTATATAAGTATATATTGTCCTGACTCGAGTGTTTTGTGTTTTGCTTTACGCTCGGGTCAGCCTGAGTTATTCACAGATTTGGATTTCCACTCTCTTGGAGATTTGAATCGCTGGAGATTATCTGCTTGTCATGTCCTATCTATTTCAATTCCGTTGTTCTACTCAGCTTGTACTTGGTTATTATATTGAGACTTTTGTTGTATTCTATTTCTTCTGTTATATCTTATGTAACTCTGATATATTTATATAGTAGCTTCATGAACTACTATTTCTTTTACTTCCGCTGCATTATTTTACTCTGTGTCTGTGATCTGTGATTATATTTATTTACTGTATATTCTGAGATTTGCCAAATTTTAATTACAACGCGGTATTTTGAGCAATTCAACTCCGGCATGAGTGTCTATGTAACGACCCGAAATTTTCGAAGCCGAAAATTCCAGATAGTTATGAAAAAGAAGAAAGAGGTAGAAGAAGAAGAACATAAACATCAGCATCTCACATTCGCAGCGGATAAAATATAATAATAAATAAATACAGTTTACAAGAATATTATATCTGTCGATTACATTTTTATACATCAGAGTTTTACATATACTTAGTCACTGAATATATACAGTAATCATGTCTCAATAATACAATAATATACTGCAGCAGAAATACTCTGCACGTACTTGCCATCTAGCTCGTCTCCTGAGCTCCAGAACGTCCTTACCTGAAAATCTGTAACACTCGGTCTGACCCGAGCATTACATCAAAGTAACACCCGGGTCAGGCTGGAAACCAGCGTGAGTAAACCCGACTAACATGGAATACAACCATACAACTATATAAACCCGGGGTAACATATCAATTTATCCAATTTACAATTTGCAATAGACAATACTTATTTCACATATCAATTTCTAAGTACCCACTTAGATAAAACAATCCCATTCATTTACATCGGTTTATTCCAACCTATTGATTTCACATATCAATTTATTTTTAATTCGAAGTGGTTCCGGGTATTTCCTAATACCCGACCCCAGTCTCTTCGAGTCTCATGCCATCCTATTCCAAAATATCCAAATAAACACAACATTTCATACCAGAGATATCAATTCATTCAAAGCATCCAATACCATTCCATCATCCATCAACCAAGCGTATTCACATACAAATCAATTCAATTGATTCAAATTGGATTTCAAACCTCCATCACTTAGATTTCTTCATTTAACGTTATTTATTCCAAATCAACTTATTTGTCCTCCCATTATTATTCATCTTAATTTATCACCTTGGCATAATTATCTTTCAATTGCATTCAAATAATTATCTTTAATTCATTTCACGATATTAATTTTTTTATCTAAATCACTAAGAAATCTTTAATTGCCTCATAATTTAATTAACTATATTAATTTCATTTATGCTTAGTTTCTTATATCAATACATTTCACCTAAGTCACTTATTATGGGTAATCAACCTTAATTAAACAATCTTTGATTTCATTCTTCAATTATATAAATAGAGGATTTCCAAATATATTTTAGCTTATCCAAAACAATTTAATTTCATTAATTCAACCATAGTATTAAACATCTCGGTTAATCCCAAGTTATAAATAACTATCTTTTATTTATTCCATTAAATAAATCAATTTCTTCTTTATTAATCATCTTAATTTATTTCGCAAAGTAATTATATTTTATTGCATTAAGTAATCACTTAACAAACCATCCAATAAATATTCTAAATTACTTACTTAATTGATTAAGTTAAACTTAATAAATTAATTTATTCAAACCTTTAATTACTAATTTAAATGATTTGAGTTGAAATCTATCTAAAACCCGATTTCTTCGAGTCAAGCAACAATCAATTCAAGAATCAACCAAACCCAAAGTCACATCATCATCGATACATACCCAAACAATTTAATCATTCAACCAATCGTTCAAATTTAATCATTTGAATTTAAATGGAAACCCAGAAATGTGAGATTACTCACCTTTAATTTTTGATTTGCCATCCATTTCCATATCGACTGGTTTCTTCATGGTTTCAGATCTCTCTAAAGAAGATACTTCACTGGCAGTTCACCAACTCGATCAACTCCACCTCCAACCCTATGCGTACACAGCCTCGAAGTTCACGAGCTCACACCCTAACCGAGCCCAGTCCCATTGATAAACCCCGCACTGCGACCGCCTCCTTCAGTAACTCCTACGCGTGCGTCGCTCGAGCTACCCCTTTGAAATCGCGGCCCCCATAACCAAGATCGCGACTACGGTCGTCAACTCCATAAGCTCGAGAGTCTCCCAGTGTGGCTATCCCCCTATTGATCGCTGTCGAAGATGCTGTCCCGATGATCGACTGAAGAGAACTCGCGACTTTTCTTCGATATGCTCTCGAAAGAAAATCGCCTCCCCCTTATAGCTCGAATGGTTGAATTGATTTTCGATTTCCTATGTTCGATTTTCAAATCGGTTCCTTGAAATAGGTCGAGCAAAAGACTGGGACGCGATTGTGTTATGGACATGAATAGAGGAGGAAGAACGAGAATTACATTTTCTCTGGTTCGTTTTTTTTAGAGGACGAACGATTTCAATTTGGAAAATGAAGGAGGAAGAAAGCTCGGTTTCGTTCTGTGGAAATAAGAGAGAGAGTGTGGAAATAAAATATCGATTCAGGGATTAGCTTCTTGAGTACGCTGGGTTATAT
This sequence comes from Allium fistulosum, assembly GCA_030737815.1. NCBI lineage: Eukaryota > Viridiplantae > Streptophyta > Magnoliopsida > Asparagales > Amaryllidaceae > Allium > Allium fistulosum. The sequence goes on from CM060904.1 coordinate 816,995,360, forward strand.
AATTTAATATTGAAAATATCTCGTTGCCCTACGCGCAATTCCGGACCCCGAATCAGACATGCCGACAGACGTTTATAAGGTTTTACCCGTATTCCAATCACACGGAACATGTTCCGGAGGTTAATTCAATCGCATACGCGAGTTACCGAAGAAAACGATCAAATTCAAATTAAATTGATTAAAATAATTCGAAGCGTTTTGAGCCGCTGGGGTCAAACGACAACTCCGATTGCTACGAAAATTGAAATCCGATAATAACTAACTATTACGGATCCAACGGAACTGGTTTCGTTGAAATCCGAGACTGGGTCTCAGAAGGCTATTTTTAAATTCAATTTAAACAATATATTTTCAAAATGGAACAAAACACTTCCAAATCTGATTTTATCACTTTTACTATCTTCAGTATTATCATTATAAATTTTATAAGCCTTCAAATTATTTTTAACTGGCTTAAAACTCCAGATTCAATAATTTACCAAATTTTCGATTGCTAAATTCAACCATTAATTATCCAATAAATGGTGATATTTGAATTCAAGCTAAAAATCCACTTTTGAATAATTAAAATCAATTAATTATTCCCATTTCAAATATCCAAAAATTACGGATCGTCACATTCTTCTCCCCTTAAAAGAATTTCGTCCCCGAAATTACTAGTTAGGAAGAATGGTGTCATACCTGTTTACCTTTCCCCCAAAACCAACAGATCAATATCTTATCATCTATCTTTTATACTAAACCCTTAATCATCTTACTAACTTCCCAAACTCTCGCCTACAGTTTCCCAACAATACCACTTTCCTCAACATCCAAATTTCAATTCCAAACCAAATTTTTATATTATCAAAAAAAAATTTCTCAAAAATTTTCTAACTCTCTAAATTTTCGAAAATTTTTGCCAACGTCTCCTTTGCGCGGCTAGCTCGGTACTACTACAAAAGGCCTCTACAGGCTCCCAAATTCTCAAAAAGAAACAAAAGCCAAGTGGCTATATCAAAAACCCAATCCAATTTCATACAGGTATTTAAATACATACCTTTTTGTCGGGCAATTCAAATTTATCCTTTGGAATCAAATCCAATTTCCTTTTCTCTTTTATACCTGCATATCTTATTTAGCAACAACCTCCAATCATAACCTTTTAAATCATTTTATCTTTCTTATACAGGTTTTCATATTTACTTCTATTTAATTTATTTCTAATTTTGAATATTAATTTATCTTTCGTTTATAACTGGTTCGTAGCGTTATTTAAATTTGTTTCATTTACTAATTTACTTCAATTCCCAATTTGAAATTGTTCTGTCATTAACAAAAATTTTCAAAAATTTTCTAACTCCAAAATTTACGGAAAATTTTGGCAGAGTCTCCTCTGTACGGAGGGACTTCTGCGATATCGCAGGATGCACAAATATATATATACATCGGCCTCAGGCCGGAAATCACAATATATATCAATATGTGCAGTTCATATCTCCTATTTTGAATTCTTTTGCGTAGGCATACCTTTATTTAGCATTTTTAAAGCAAGCAGCTTATTTATTTTAGCATTTATTGCATCCAAATCCAGCCAAACGGCCTTCAGGTACCTGTACCATCTCAATTTACAAATGTAAGTACTATATATAGGAAGTTCATAACATTTCCCTTACTTTCAATAGCTAAACACGTGTATTTTATAAGCAACAAGCATCAACGCTTTTCATAAATGATCTATATAACATTAAAGCCCATTCAATTTCTTTCAACCAATTTTATATGCCATTTCATCCCAGTTCAATGGTATATCACTCTAGTGCTTACATTCAATTTATTTTTAAGCAAAACAACTCATAATCATATCAATTGGTTCCAAATCAATTATATTCGCATCCACTAATTTATAGAATTTAATTAAATCTCATTTACGTCAAACGACAATCATTTCTACGCAATTCGATGATATCCATGTGAATAAACAATTACTTAAGTTTTATAACCAATTCAAATTGATTCCGACTCAATTTTATTTTATTCCATTCCATTTTAATTTATTCACAACCATTTTATTTAGCTTGACACGTTTAATTTCGTATACTACTAGCCATTTCCAAACTAATTAAATCCGAGCTTTTATTTAATGGCTTTTACCCTTATTCGAAGCCAAGCTGCCATAAATTATAAACTTAAGTTAATTTACTTTAATTTATTCCAACATCAAACTTAAGTTTACTTCTATTTGATTCTCATTTAATCAAATCCCATTAAATTTAATTAGCCCATCCACTTAAATTTTATTTTAATTCACTTTCTCAATTCATTCGCGAATCTATTTTATTTATACCAAGCCATTCTCAATTTCTAGTGTAATTCACTTTCATTTCATTCGACAACACTCCCATTATATCTAGTTTGCTTGCAAATTTCGTTAATTATCCAAATCACACTTGAATTTTATTTGAAATTCAATCCTTCACTATTTCAATCCAACTCTATTTTATTTTTATTTTTACAACATCTCTTCTTATTTAATTCATTATCAAATCCCAGTCGAATTCTATTTACAACTCAAATCCATTCCCAAACTCCCTTATTAACTTACAATCCATTTATTTAACCGAGTTAAATTTTATTAATATACTCTATAAAATAATTATTTAGCTAATTAGCTTACTTCCAACCTTTAAATCAATATTCGATTTTATTACACAAATCACTTTATTAAATTTTCCTGAGTTCAAAGTTTATAAATTCAGTTTGGATTTCCTTTCATTTTCCAAAATTCCAACACTTTTATTTTAAAATTTAGAAATGCTTTTAAATTCAAATAATATTATTAAAATAGCTTTTTATAAAAATACTTTTTTTAACTCGATGTCTCAACCAGTCCATCCTTGTTCTCACATAAATTCAGTCATACGTTGATCAGGCGTAGGACTGAAAATCTATAAGTACTTAGCAGACTCATTTTCGACATCCAGTGAAAATACTTCGAAAGTAATTTTACTTGAAAATATCGAAAATAGTTTTTGAAAACAGTTTACTGAAAATATCTTTGGTGAGAATGCTCTGGAAATCATCACACCCATCTATGGGCACAGTTACATCCAGGGTTACGTTGCCGTCGCAGCAAAAGTCCATGTAACTGATTACACCATAGAACCCACGACAGATCGCAGTTACATCCAGGGTTACGTTGCCGTCGCAGCAAAAGTCCATGTAACTGCAGGCTCTCAGCGGCCTCACGATTATGCTGTCGAAATGAAACTTCTCCACTCCTACATAGGTTGCAGTCTACCGATGTAAAATCAAACATAGACTGTTGGCTCTCAGCGGCACACACGACTTTCACTATGTTACCATAGTGTCACAGTCTACCGATATAAAATCAAACGCAGACTGCTGGCTCTCAGCGGCACACACGACTTTCGCTATGGTACACTACTCATAATCCTCAGGAACTAGTTTTGTCCGGACTCCTCACAGGATCAACTTTAGAACCTCCCCCTTAGAGGCTCAAGGCAGTACCACCCAATGGCACTCCTGAGAAGCTCATTTCAAGGGAGCGCCTTTCTCCCCAGAGCCAATCTCAAAACACTTTATACTATACACATATAGTATTTTCAAATCATACACCTAGTATGAATTTCACATAGGTACCTTTACACAAAATCGATTCCCAAAAATCAATAATTCACAAATCAGGCTTTTCCAAATTCCAATATTGATTTTACCCAAAAATCAAAAGCCTTTCAAATTCACAGGTTCCCAAAACCTTTTCCAAAATTCTCATAAGATCCTTTATATATATATACAGATATATATAATTTTTAAAACTTTGGATCATTTTCAAGCTTGTATAAAACTCCTTTTATACTTCAAACACTTTCAAAAATCCTTTTCTATTTACATTCACTTGAATTTCCATTCACATACTCACAATTGCTTTAATTTCATGGGATTATCACTTCAATCCTTATCTCAATTGAGTATTTAACCAATAACAGTTTGAACTCCGACCGGTTTATATTTAGAAAATAGCTTGAAATTTTTAAAACAGATAAGTAGTTGAAAATAATTATTAGTTTGTAAAATAGCCATAAAATAATTAACTAGTTGCAAAATAATTAGAAAATAGTTAAATAGTTATAGAAATTTTAGATAATTGCAAAATAGTCGTAAAATAGTAATTAATTTATAAACCAGTTGAAAAATAGTAATTATTTTAGAAACAGTTGAAAAATGGTTAAATAGCTCCAAAAATAATTGTAAAACAAGTATAAAATAATTTGTCTTAAGGAAGGAAGGTTGTATATATTTAATAGCTTGGAAAAATGAATTTATATTAAACAATTTATACTGAAGATAGTCCAGAGTCAAAACTGTCCACTTTCCCATCAATTCCATTTAAATTTCCACTTCCATTTAAATTGACCCAATTCCAATTTAAATACTCCAATTTCCATTGGACTTGATTCATTCCCAATTCAAGTTGAATTAGTTCTCAATTTCTTTCCAATTTCAAATCAAATTCCATTTGATTCTTACTTATTCAACTATATTTATAACTTCAATTTTACAACTTCTATTTATAATCAATTACATTCACATTTTGCTTTTAACTCGGAATTATGCATTTTATCTAGCCAATATATTTTTATTATTCCATAAACATTTTAATCAAGATTCTAGAGTTTCACGAATTTCCAAAATTTCAGTATCACCTTAGAATTCAACTATATCCGAAATGCTTTGGCAAATTCAATTATTCCCTATGAATTTCAAAACCAAACCCAGTTCACAAACAATTACAATTTAAACAATTTGGTAGCAATTTCTCCTCTAGAAACTCGAAAATGAACATCAATGATGCTGCAGTCATCACCGACGTTATTTTCCAGTGACCGAAAGAGTTCAATGCTTTAATCTCATTAAAAACATTTCCAAATATTTTTACTTTCAAACCTCCCAGATTTCAAATTCAACACAAAAATATTTTTAAAATAATACTATTATTTCTCCAAAACCTTGGGAAACCACCTACAATCCAAAGGAATTTTAAATTTTCCCAAAAATTCCAAATTCTCAACCATTCCATTTCATATTTAAACATTACTCTAGAATTTTCATCTTACTTTGTTTTCAAATATTCCCTGGAATTCTATTTCAATTTATAATCCCATTTATTTCAATTTATAAATTACATTTACTATCTATATTTCAAATTCCAATCAATTTGGACTGATACCACCCACTTCAGTTCCAATCACTTCAATTTAATCCAATTCAAATTGTCCATTTGAATTTTTAAACTTATCCATCTTCAATCACAAATCCAATTAATTCCAACCGGATTCAATTTAAATGAATTCAATTCCAACTTCAAATTTTACCCATCTCGAATTATCTAAATTTGAGTTATATCCTCAAAGGTTGGTTTAACTCTTTTAAACCAAATTAACCTTTATTTAAAGTTTTTATACAATTTAATTTCTGAGTTTAAATTCTAGAATTTCATTTTCAATCAATCTAAATTTTTAATTGATTCAAACCAATTTTAACTTGTACTAATTTAATTCAAAATTTCAAATTCAAATCGTCTCGAATTATATAAATTCGAGTTAAAATTTTAAACGTTGACCTAATTCTTTTTAGATCAAATTAACTTAGCTCTTTATACCATTTAATTCTGAATTCATTTTGTAACGACCCGGCTTTTTCTCCACAAAAAGTCGTATCATTAATAAGAAAGAAAGGGGTAGAAAATAGAAAAGAAGAGAAGAAAGAAAGAAACAACAACAACGATCTCACAGCGGAACGAATAAATTATATTAATAACATATACTATTACATAGTATACAACACTTTACAGAGTTACACAACATATACATCACTTACTAGACAGTTATAACATCTGTCTAGACATTACAACTCAATACACTACAGAGATACAGATTCAGCGGAACTACTATATATATCTACAACGCTGAAGCCTCCTGCTCCATTGCTCCTCCACAATTCGTCAAAGCTAAACCTGAATCCCTTGGCTACTCGTAAAAATTTGAGTACCCAAGAGTTTATAAAACAGAAATAAACAACTTGGGTCAGACATGGGTCTAGTGTGAGTAACAGGTTAAACTTGCTTAACTTCAAAACCTTTAGAAAGAAAAGGTATCACGTAAGACTCCCCACAAATAAACATGGGTAAGTTTTTACCTTACGCTAACCAAAACATTTGATAGGAAATCCAGTTATATTATAATAGGGTCTAGGGTTTTCAAATAAATATGAAATAGCTGAAATGCTTACATCTCACATTCCAACATAGTTGGGCACAACTAATACGTACGGCACTTATTGGAGTTTGGATTCCATACAATGGCAGGGCTACTGGGGTACCGCCCGTCACAGTACGTGGCCTAGATCACCGTACCGAGGAGTACGCCCGCTCCCCTGCAACACAAAGCCGGAACCATCCCTTACTGGATAATTCCGAACAAGATAATCCCGTAGTTGGCGCGACTAACCACACACTAAGCCGAATAAAAGAAAAGGGACCTCTAGACAGGGATCTATCTTGCTCTCAATGGGTGCTACCCACGAAGCCTTGCTGCACCTCCCCTGTTTTAGCCATTCCCGGTTGATGAGGCTTGAGGTTACGATTACCTTTAAATAGAACATATCACTTAGAATTCTCATCGTCCGCCTGACGATGTGCTGAAAGCATTCAATCCATACAAGTTCGTTCCGGGTTCGAACGAAACCGAAGGCATTATCTCGTTACACTCGTTTTGGAATCACCCTCAGAGTTAACGACAATAACCCTTGCACTCTGAATCTTCATCTTCACTTGAGATTCACGACCTATCGTTAATTTGGATCGATGTGGTATTCGGGTCTCCAGACCTGGAATCCCGGTATACGGAAACCCGATCCCGGTCTCATCGAAATCCAAAACGTATCTTTTAAGGGCCAAGTTGTTTTAAGGTTAAAACAATTCAATTCTTATCTATATACACAAAGATAGATAATTCAATAGATAATCTACATTATCATCCCAAACAGATAATTCACATTATCATTATAATTCAACCAAACATCCATATCATATATCAATCATATCTCATCAGAGATATCAAACAATGAAATACATTCAATCTCATTCATCCATCCTTAAGCAATGATTTATATCATCTAATTAATTTAAAGTGAATTAAACTAATTACTTCATTCTATAAATCCTGCTTACTTAACTATTAATTAAACCAATTAATTTATCATTACTCTAAGTATCCATCTTAATTAATCATTCCTGATTAATAATCCTTTAATTACTTTAAGTAATTAATACTTAATTAATTTCACAAATTAATTATCTTAAACCATTCAGTAATTAATCTTTAATTACTTCATTAATTAATTAACTATATTTAATTACATTAATCCTTAATTAATTACAATTAATTAATTACTTTAATCACTTATTATTTATTAATTAATCTTAATTAATCAATTCTTAATTACATCATTAATTTTATTAATTAATGACCCTTAATTACTCTTAATTAATTATCTTATTTAAATTAATTACATTTAATAATTAATTAGTCACATTTATTAATCACCTTTGATTAATCTCATTTAGTAATTAACTACCCTTAATTACTCTTCCATAAATTAATTACTTCTTAATTAATTATCTTTTAATTAATCCCTTGATTAATTATTCAAAGTAATTAAACTCAAATTACTTTCATTAAACCATCTTTAGTTAATTACATCCACTAATTAACTTTAATTACTTTCCTAAGTAATTACACTTCACTAATTACATTTAAGTAATTATATTTATCATATCTCTAAATGATTATCTTAAATTAATTTAATTAATTAATTTAACTTAATCAAATTTATTTAATTAATTACCTTAAGTAATTAATTACCTTAATTACTTCCATTAAGTAATTATACTTAACCCATTTCATAAAAGATTTTCATTGTTAATTAATCTAATTGATTATCAAAATTAATCCCATTTATTACTTATTTAATAATCCCTAATTAATGATCCCTCATTAATTATTAATAATTCTTTAATTACTTCAAGTAATTAATCCTTAATCATCTATTATTAATTACTAATTTATTAATTTCCAATTACTTAATTAATTGCTTAATTAATCCTTAAATCACTTGATTAATTAATTCATAATCATTTGTTAATAATCTATACTTATTTAAATAAATGATCCTTAATTCTTAATTAATCAACTTATAATCCAAATTATTTAATTAATTAACACTAAACCATTAATTAATTAAATTATTAAATTATTCTTTAATCATCTCAATAATTTAATGAATCCTAAATCATTAAATCTCTAAATTAAAGTATTAACATTTTAATTATCATTTACAAAAGGTTTTGAAATCCTTTACTTTAAATCTTCCTTTTCTCTTATTTCAAATTAAAGGTTTAAAATACATTTCAAATTCAACTTTAACCAAATTTAAATCAAATTTTACAAACTCTTTTTAAACCCAAATGTTAAAGAATACTTAACATTTAATTTATTTAAATTCAAAACCTTTTTAAAATATACTTTAAAACATTTAAATTTGTTTAAACATTATAATTCATAAAATTATTTTATCCCAACTAGGATACAAATTAAATTGAATCCATACTTTAAAATTTTTGATTTAAACTTTGCTTTAAATCCTGCTTAACATTTTAAACTTCAATTTAAAATTTAAACCCTGTCAGCTTTTAAACTGAAACCAAAAGCCTACCCGAGCCCATCTCAAAATTACCCGAGATAAAACCCTCATGCTTCGAGTTGCTGACGCTATAAACTCGAGAAATACTCGAGTGTCATTCCTCTGCTATACCCAAACTAAAACACTGATACGCCTGACACTTATTCACGTGCACACGCGAGTTGATCGCCTCCGACCATCACTCCCAACTTCGGCATATCGACTTCGACCACCCCTCACGATCGCGACCTCCAGAACCACGAACAACCACCTCAATCGAATTTGAGAAATCTCGATCACAACCTGGAACAGACCCAAACTTGTCAACGACTCGCATTCCCTCCTTCGACCACCATCGCCATTGAAACTCTGGTGAAGTCCTCGTCAACTCACCATCTTTCAATACCCAAAACCCCTGGCAACTCGATCAACAAGTGAAATTGAACCCAAACAAAAACCGTAGCCCAGTAAAACTAGGTTTAGAGACTCAATCGTCCAACCACTATCGCCACGATCATCTATACGATCATCTAATATTTTTCCCTTACTCACTGATAGTTCCTTTCCCCCCAGAATGAACCACAACCCTCCAGACAAATGAGATCATCAGAAACTACCCAAAATGCAATTTCTGATCAACCTGACATTCCTCATCTAATCCAAATCTAAAAATTATGATTTCTCTTCTAAAAATCATGATTTTGAATAAGCTTCCAGATTATATATTTAGATCAGTCTATTAATATAATTGAAATTTAACATAAATGTTTTTGCACTGTTGTACTGAGTTTTCCAGAGACATGAAATGTTTATTTTAACTTGATAACAAGTTTAAGCCTATCCTATGATCTAACAAACATATTCTGTTAATACTTAAACCAAAAACAATAGATTGGATCAAGAGAAAAAGAATTTGACCAAATCTTGCTTAAACTTGAACATATATGTTTTAAAAGAAACAACTTGCACACATAATATACATTCAATACATATATGCAGAATTACCTATAAATACTCACATGCATCCATCTTTTATTCAGAACTTAACAGGAAATCAGAGTCAAATTAAGTTATTTTAAAGATGTTACTCACCAATTTTAAAAGCAGAGAACAGAGCTTCCAGCTTTAATTTGAAAAGCTTTTGAATTTTATTTTTTTAAAACTGGAATTGCCTTTGAAACTTTAAAATCTTTTAACTTGAATGTTGGCTTTTAGAAACTGGCATGCACGTCATTATCTTGTTGAGATAATGCTTTAGATTCCAGGTTATTGCTTGTTTCCAGATTTGAAGAAATTGCAGGCTTGATTCCAGACTTTTTGATTTAAAACTGCATGCAACTTGTTTGTTGTGAAACTAGAATGCTTGCCTTAGATTTATCACAAATCGGAGCAGAGATGGACTGCTTGATTTTTGAAATGAATTACAGGGTATTTGAGAAAGATAATTATGGTTTTGAAGAGGATGTTTTACAAGAATTTAGTTTTTGATTTGAGATTATGGTTTTTGAGGAATTTGTTTTCTGGTTTGCTCTTAGAAGGGGAAAATGAATTTCAGATTTTAGAATTGAAGATTAGAAAGAAATATAGATGAGGAAAACATGCATATGTAGGCTGAAAATAATTTCTTAAAAATAAAATAAAATATAAATTAAAAGATTGACACTTGTCTTTATATGTGTTAATTGGTTTACACTTGTTTTAAACAAGCCTTTATATGTTTACACATGTCCTTTTATTTAATTTATATTTATTCTAAATGTAAAAACCTTTTTCTTTATTTATTAAATACAATTACTTATCTATATATATATAGATAACTTCTTAAAGAGAATAAAATCAATTATACTTATAAATAAAAGTTCATACATATATTTTAAAATACAAAACTATTAAAATGTATATTAGAAATTTAAAACAAGACTTTATTTATTTATTAAATTTCAAACCAAAGCCTATCTATTTACAATATATATACACATATATATATATACATTATAAATAGAAATCATTTTATTAGTTTTTAAAAGATAAATTCACTAATTAAATATTTATTTAATTAGATTATTAAATCAATTCAAACATTTATTATCAAAGATTATCAAATCAATTTAATTATTTAAACAGATTATTAAATTGATATTGCCCCAAATTTCCGGGATATTACATTCCTCCCCCCTTAAAATAATTTCGTCCCCGAAATTTAAAACAAAGGTAATTTAATAATCTTTTTAAATCACAATCATATATTATCATCCATATGCTAACAACCATAGCAAACAATTCATCCAATCAAACAATTCTAATTATCCAAACAAAATTCTGAATACAATCTCCTCGAGTTTCCCCAAGTATAAATATACCGGGATACTCGCTCTACAAAATCCAAACAATCAACAATACTAGGCTATAGAGTTCTTACTCATCTAGATCTATAGAACTAAACAAGATATCAGACTACAGACGAGTCTGACTCAACAACCAAATCTTCCAGAACTGCTGGTTCCAAAACCAGAGATAGATCAAACACGTACTCCCTCAGAGATACGTAAAATACATTGAATTCCAGTTATCCAAACTGAAAATTCAACCTTGTATATCAAAGCACTTATCCAAATTAGATCACAGAAAAGATCCAAAATAACTCGGAGCTAACTTCCCAGACTTACCCAATCTTATAGCTCCCTTTAATCAGAGAAAAACTTCACAACAACGAAGTCTCCAACTTCGAATTTCAAATTCCTTCGTCTCTTATCCACAAAATTCTTCAGACGATCCTGGCTTCCTACAAATCCTTCTTGATCAGTTCAACCTTCGTCAATGCTCCTCGAAACTAACAGGACCAAGAATAACTCAACAAAATGATCTTCTCAAGATCAACCAAGATCAAGAACAAACTCTACTCACAAACATCAGAAGACTGAACTAACTTCTCCTATCTGGAAAAGACAAACATGAGCACTCGCCAAACTGCTTTCGCTGCACCATTCTATTCTGGAGTAGAATGAAAATGCTGATGAAGAACACAAGCACAGACTGGGCAATATATCCCAGAATAATCTCAGATAACTCAAGAGAATACTCAGACTATCGCAAGTCACTTTTGCGATCAACCCAGCCTAACTGCAAAGAAAACTGTTCTCTCTTTACCAATCAGAACAGCTTATACTTATCTATCCTATCTATCGAAGAAATGGATCCACTCTGTTGCTTCTGAACTCCACCTCCAGAAAAACTGCTAAGCCGGAAGAACTTCCTGCCAATGCACAGAATACTCCGAGCTGTACTGCTGCCACCGATGCCAAAGACTTCCTTTTCCAAAGCTCTTCGAGAAACTCGAACCCAAACCAAATAGAACACCATGTTGAACTCAACCACAACACCGAAGCAGACACACTTCATTAACTTGTTCCAAAGAAAACATCTTCGGGAACATCCATAGTCACTGCATCTCATCACACAGTTACTTCTTCCTGAAGTTACCAACATTAACTTCTGCCTATCCGACAGATCCAACTCTACTCATCCAACTTCAAAGATAAACTCCGAACCTTAACAGGTTTCCTTCAGAGATTGTGAAATCCTTACACAACTGTAAAGTTCACTCGAGACGGTATTAGGTTTACAGTCTCGACAGATACTCTTCCAACCTCAACACTCAGACTCCTAATCCTAGATGATAAATTATTATCATCTCAACCAATCATTACAAATACCATATACATTTAAAATGATACTTTTTATATAGAAATTATATCTGGGTAGAATTATTTTATCTACCTCTTTAAAACAATATTGTGTCCGTTGGCCTGGTCAAGTGTTTAGAGATCCCTATCAATAACGTTAGCTACTCGTATTGACCAGAATCCATATACCACTCAACCGATCAATTAACACAATATAAAACCATTTTATATAACTAACAAATACGCGCTCTCGTATATATATATATATATATACTCAGACTCAAACAGGTTGCTACAGATCCTATCTCTAATGAACAATCCTTCCGAACCTAGGTATTCACTCAACCTAGTGTTCTGATATTCACTTAACCAAAAGCTTAGGCATTCGCTCAACCTATGCTCTGATACCAACTGTAACGACCCGGCTTTTTCTCCACAAAAAGTCGTATCATTAGTAAGAAAGAAAGGGGTAGAAAATAGAAAAGAAGAGAAGAAAGAAAGAAACAACAACAACGATCTCACAGCGGAACGAATAAATTATATTAATAACATATACTATTACATAGTATACAACACTTTACAGAGTTACACAGCATATACATCACTTACTAGACAGTTATAACATCTGTCTAGACATTACAACTCAATACACTACAGAGATACAGATTCAGCGGAACTACTATATATATCTACAACGCTGAAGCCTCCTGCTTCATTGCTCCTCCACAATTCGTCAAAGCTAAACCTGAATCCCTTGGCTACTCGTAAAAATTTGAGTACCCAAGAGTTTATAAAACAGAAATAAACAACTTGGGTCAGACATGGGTCTGGTGTGAGTAACAGGTTAAACTTGCTTAACTTCAAAACCTTTAGAAAGAAAAGGTATCACGTAAGACTCCCCACAAATAAACATGGGTAAGTTTTTACCTTACGCTAACCAAAACATTTGATAGGAAATCCAGTTATATTATAATAGGGTCTAGGGTTTTCAAATAAATATGAAATAGCTGAAATGCTTACATCTCACATTCCAACATAGTTGGGCACAACTAATACGTACGGCACTTATTGGAGTTTGGATTCCATACAATGGCAGGGCTACTGGGGTACCGCCCGTCACAGTACGTGGCCTAGATCACCGTACCGAGGAGTACGCCCGCTCCCCTGCAACACAAAGCCGGAACCATCCCTTACTGGATAATTCCGAACAAGATAATCCCGTAGTTGGCGCGACCAACCACACACTAAGCCGAATAAAAGAAAAGGGACCTCTAGACAGGGATCTATCTTGCTCTCAGTGGGTGCTACCCACGAAGCCTTGCTGCACCTCCCCTGTTTTAGCCATTCCCGGTTGATGAGGCTTGAGGTTACGATTACCTTTAATCAGAACATATCACTTAGAATGCTCATCGTCCGCCTGACGATGTGCTGAAAGCATTCAATCCATACAAGTTCGTTCCGGGTTCGAACGAAACCGAAGGCATTATCTCGTTACACTCGTTTTGGAATCACCCTCAGAGTTAACGACAATAACCCTTGCACTCTGAATCTTCATCTTCACTTGAGATTCACGACCTATCGTTAATTTGGATCGATGTGGTATTCGGGTCTCCAGACCTGGAATCCCGGTATACGGAAACCCGATCCCGGTCTCATCGAAATCCAAAACGTATCTTTTAAGGGCCAAGTTGTTTTAAGGTTAAAACAATTCAATTCTTATCTATATACACAAAGATAGATAATTCAATAGATAATCTACATTATCATCCCAAACAGATAATTCACATTATCATTATAATTCAACCAAACATCCATATCATATATCAATCATATCTCATCAGAGATATCAAACAATGAAATACATTCAATCTCATTCATCCATCCTTAAGCAATGATTTATATCATCTAATTAATTTAAAGTGAATTAAACTAATTACTTCATTCTATAAATCCTGCTTACTTAACTATTAATTAAACCAATTAATTTATCATTACTCTAAGTATCCATCTTAATTAATCATTCCTGATTAATAATCCTTTAATTACTTTAAGTAATTAATACTTAATTAATTTCACAAATTAATTATCTTAAACCATTCAGTAATTAATCTTTAATTACTTCATTAATTAATTAACTATATTTAATTACATTAATCCTTAATTAATTACAATTAATTAATTACTTTAATCACTTATTATTTATTAATTAATCTTAATTAATCAATTCTTAATTACATCATTAATTTTATTAATTAATGACCCTTAATTACTCTTAATTAATTATCTTATTTAAATTAATTACATTTAATAATTAATTAGTCACATTTATTAATCACCTTTGATTAATCTCATTTAGTAATTAACTACCCTTAATTACTCTTCCATAAATTAATTACTTCTTAATTAATTATCTTTTAATTAATCCCTTGATTAATTATTCAAAGTAATTAAACTCAAATTACTTTCATTAAACCATCTTTAGTTAATTACATCCACTAATTAACTTTAATTACTTTCCTAAGTAATTACACTTCACTAATTACATTTAAGTAATTATATTTATCATATCTCTAAATGATTATCTTAAATTAATTTAATTAATTAATTTAACTTAATCAAATTTATTTAATTAATTACCTTAAGTAATTAATTACCTTAATTACTTCCATTAAGTAATTATACTTAACCCATTTCATAAAAGATTTTCATTGTTAATTAATCTAATTGATTATCAAAATTAATCCCATTTATTACTTATTTAATAATCCCTAATTAATGATCCCTCATTAATTATTAATAATTCTTTAATTACTTCAAGTAATTAATCCTTAATCATCTATTATTAATTACTAATTTATTAATTTCCAATTACTTAATTAATTGCTTAATTAATCCTTAAATCACTTGATTAATTAATTCATAATCATTTGTTAATAATCTATACTTATTTAAATAAATGATCCTTAATTCTTAATTAATCAACTTATAATCCAAATTATTTAATTAATTAACACTAAACCATTAATTAATTAAATTATTAAATTATTCTTTAATCAACTCAATAATTTAATGAATCCTAAATCATTAAATCTCTAAATTAAAGTATTAACATTTTAATTATCATTTACAAAAGGTTTTGAAATCCTTTACTTTAAATCTTCCTTTTCTCTTATTTCAAATTAAAGGTTTAAAATACATTTCAAATTCAACTTTAACCAAATTTAAATCAAATTTTACAAACTCTTTTTAAACCCAAATGTTAAAGAACACTTAACATTTAATTTATTTAAATTCAAAACCTTTTTAAAATATACTTTAAAACATTTAAATTTGTTTAAACATTATAATTCATAAAATTATTTTATCCCAACTAGGATACAAATTAAATTGAATCCATACTTTAAAATTTTTGATTTAAACTTTGCTTTAAATCCTGCTTAACATTTTAAACTTCAATTTAAAATTTAAACCCTGTCAACTTTTAAACTGAAACCAAAAGCCTACCCGAGCCCATCTCAAAATTACCCGAAATAAAACCCTCATGCTTCGAGTTGCTCACGCTATAAACTCGAGAAATACTCGAGTGTCATTCCTCTGCTATACCCAAACTAAAACACTGATACGCCTGACACTTATTCACGTGCACACGCGAGTTGATCGCCTCCGACCATCACTCCCAACTTCGGCATATCGACTTCGACCACCCCTCACGATCGCGACCTCCAGAACCACGAACAACCACCTCAATCGAATTCGAGAAATCTCGATCACAACCTGGAACAGACCCAAACTTGTCAACGACTCGCATTCCCTCCTCCGACCACCATCGCCATTGAAACTCTGGTGAAGTCCTCGTCAACTCACCATCTTTCAATACCCAAAACCCCTGGCAACTCGATCAACAAGTGAAATCGAACCCAAACAAAAACCGTAGCCCAGTAAAACTAGGTTTAGAGACTCAATCGTCCAACCACTATCGCCACGATCATCTATACGATCATCTAATATTTTTCCCTTACTCACTGATAGTTCCTTTCCCCCCAGAATGAACCACAACCCTCCAGACAAATGAGATCATCAGAAACTACCCAAAATGCAATTTCTGATCAACCTGACATTCCTCATCTAATCCAAATCTAAAAATTATGATTTCTCTTCTAAAAATCATGATTTTGAATAAGCTTCCAGATTATATATTTAGATCAGTGAATTAATATAATTGAAATTTAACATAAATGTTTTTGCACTGTTGTACTGAGTTTTCCAGAGACATGAAATGTTTATTTTAACTTGATTACAAGTTTAAGCCTATCCTATGATCTAACAAACATATTCTGTTAATACTTAAACCAAAAACAATAGATTGGATCAAGAGAAAAAGAATTTGACCAAATCTTGCTTAAACTTGAACATATATGTTTTAAAAGAAACAACTTGCACACATAATATACATTCAATACATATATGCAGAATTACCTATAAATACTCACATGCATCCATCTTTTATTCAGAACTTAACAGGAAATCAGAGTCAAATTAAGTTATTTTAAAGATGTTACTCACCAATTTTAAAAGCAGAGAACAGAGCTTCCAGCTTTAATTTGAAAAGCTTTTGAATTTTATTTTTTTAAAATTGGAATTGCCTTTGAAACTTTAAAATCTTTTAACTTGAATGTTGGCTTTTAGAAACTGGCATGCACGTCATTATCTTGTTGAGATAATGCTTTAGATTCTAGGTTATTGCTTGTTTCCAGATTTGAAGAAATTGCAGGCTTGATTCCAGACTTTTTGATTTAAAACTGCATGCAACTTGTTTGTTGTGAAACTAGAATGCTTGCCTTAGATTTATCACAAATCGGAGCAGAGATGGACTGCTTGATTTTTGAAATGAATTACAGGGTATTTAAGAAAGATAATTATGGTTTTGAAGAGGATGTTTTACAGGAATTTAGTTTTTGATTTGAGATTATGGTTTTTGAGGAATTTGTTTTCTGGTTTGCTCTTAGAAGGGGAAAATGAATTTCAGATTTTAGAATTGAAGATTAGAAAGAAATATAGATAAGGAAAACATGCATATGTAGGCTGAAAATAATTTCTTAAAAATAAAATAAAATATAAATTAAAAGATTGACACTTGTCTTTATATGTGTTAATTGGTTTACACTTGTTTTAAACAAGCCTTTATATGTTTACACATGTCCTTTTATTTAATTTATATTTATTCTAAATGTAAAAACCTTTTTCTTTATTTATTAAATACAATTACTTATATATATATATATATAGATAACTTCTTAAAGAGAATAAAATCAATTATACTTATAAATAAAAGTTCATACATATATTTTAAAATACAAAACTATTAAAATGTATATTAGAAATTTAAAACAAGACTTTATTTATTTATTAAATTTCAAACCAAAGCCTATCTATTTACAATATATATACACATATATATATACATTATAAATAGAAATCATTTTATTAGTTTTTAAAAGATAAAATTCACTAATTAAATATTTATTTAATTAGATTATTAAATCAATTCAAACATTTATTATCAAAGATTATCAAATCAATTTAATTATTTAAACAGATTATTAAATTGATATTGCCCCAAATTTCCGGGATATTACACATTTCAACCTTATCTTCATTGAATTTTAATTTAGTTGTACTTCTAGTTTCACTTAATTTAATTCCAATACAAGATCTCAGTTTGGTTGTATTTTTGTTACCATTTAATTCGTTTCCAATTTGGTTGTATCATATTACTTCTTAACATTTGATTTCCATAATTTAACAACCAATCACCTTAACATTTATTAATAGGAAATATTGCTTTATATATCAAAACATACTTTTATATAAAATCATTTAAAATCCTTATATAAGAAAATAACAAGTACGCTCTCATATATATATATATATATATACTCGACTCATTCTAGAGTACTTCGGATTCTATTAAATGAGTAATCCCCACCAGAGCCAAGGTTCTCGCTTAACCTTTCAGCTCTGATACCAACTGTAACGACCCGAAATTTTCGAAGCCGAAAATTCCAGATAGTTATGAAAAAGAAGAAAGAGGTAGAAGAAGAAGAACAGAAACATCAGCATCTCACATTCGCAGCGGATAAAATATAATAATAAATAAATACAGTTTATAAGAATATTATATCTGTCGATTACATTTTTATACATCAGAGTTTTACATATACTCAGTCACTGAATATATACTGTAATCATGTCTCAATAATACAATAATATACTGCAGCAGAAATACTCTGCACGTACTTGCCATCTAGCTCGTCTCCTGAGCTCCAGAACGTCCTTACCTGAAAATCTGTAACACTCGGTCTGACCCGAGCATTACATCAAAGTAACACCCGGGTCAGTCTGGAAACCAGCGTGAGTAAACCCGACTAACATGGAATACAACCATACAACTATATAAACCCGGGGTAACATATCAATTTATCCAATTTACAATTTGCAATAGACAATACTTATTTCACATATCAATTTCTAAGTACCCACTTAGATAAAACAATCCCATTCATTTACATCGGTTTATTCCAACCTATTGATTTCACATATCAATTTATTTTTAATTCGAAGTGGTTCCGGGTATTTCCTAATACCCGACCCCAGTCTCTTCGAGTCTCATGCCATCCTATTCCAAAATATCCAAATAAACACAACATTTCATACTAGAGATATCAATTCATTCAAAGCATCCAATACCATTCCATCATCCATCAACCAAGCGTATTCACATACAAATCAATTCAATTGATTCAAATTGGATTTCAAACCTCCATCACTTAGATTTCTTCATTTAACGTTATTTATTCCAAATCAACTTATTTGTCCTCCCATTATTATTCATCTTAATTTATCACCTTGGCATAATTATCTTTCAATTGCATTCAAATAATTATCTTTAATTCATTTCACGATATTAATTTTTTTATCTAAATCACTAAGAAATCTTTAATTGCCTCATAATTTAATTAACTATATTAATTTCATTTATGCTTAGTTTCTTATATCAATACATTTCACCTAAGTCACTTATTATGGGTAATCAACCTTAATTAAACAATCTTTGATTTCATTCTTCAATTATATAAATAGAGGATTTCCAAATATATTTTAGCTTATCCAAAACAATTTAATTTCATTAATTCAACCACAGTATTAAACATCTCGGTTAATCCCAAGTTATAAATAACTATCTTTTATTTATTCCATTAAATAAATCAATTTCTTCTTTATTAATCATCTTAATTTATTTCGCAAAGTAATTATATTTTATTGCATTAAGTAATCACTTAACAAACCATCCAATAAATATTCTAAATTACTTACTTAATTGATTAAGTTAAACTTAATAAATTAATTTATTCAAACCTTTAATTACTAATTTAAATGATTTGAGTTGAAATCTATCTAAAACCCGATTTCTTCGAGTCAAGCAACAATCAATTCAAGAATCAACCAAACCCAAAGTCACATCATCATCGATACATACCCAAACAATTTAATCATTCAACCAATCGTTCAAATTTAATCATTTGAATTTAAATGGAAACCCAGAAATGTGAGATTACTCACCTTTAATTTTTGATTTGCCATCCATTTCCATATCGACTGGTTTCTTCATGGTTTCAGATCTCTCTAAAGAAGATACTTCACTGGCAGTTCACCAACTCGATCAACTCCACCTCCAACCCTATGCGTACACAGCCTCGAAGTTCACGAGCTCACACCCTAACCGAGCCCAGTCCCATTGATAAACCCCGCACTACGACCGCCTCCTTCAGTAACTCCTACGCGTGCGTCGCTCGAGCTACCCCTTTGAAATCGCGGCCCCCATAACCAAGATCGCGACTACGGTCGTCAACTCCATAAGCTCGAGAGTCTCCCAGTGTGGCTATCCCCCTATTGATCGCTGTCGAAGATGCTGTCCCGATGATCGACTGAAGAGAACTCGCGACTTTTCTTCGATATGCTCTCGAAAGAAAATTGCCTCCCCCTTATAGCTCGAATGGTTGAATTGATTTTCGATTTCCTATGTTCGATTTTCAAATCGGTTCCTTGAAATAGGTCGAGCAAAAGACTGGGACGCGATTGTGTTATGGACATGAATAGAGGAGGAAGAACGAGAATTACATTTTTCTCTGGTTCGATTTTTTTTTTAGAGGACGAACGATTTCAATTTGGAAAATGAAGGAGGAAGAAAGCTCGGTTTCGTTCTGTGGAAATAAGAGAGAGAGTGTGGAAATAAAATATCGATTCAGGGATTAGCTTCTTGAGTACGCTGGGTTATATAATTTAATATTGAAAATATCTCGTTGCCCTACGCGCAATTCCGGACCCCGAATCAGACATGCCGACAGACGTTTATAAGGTTTTACCCGTATTCCAATCACACGGAACATGTTCCGGAGGTTAATTCAATCGCATACGTGAGTTACCGAAGAAAACGATCAAATTCAAATTAAATTGATTAAAATAATTCGAAGCGTTTTGAGCCGCTGGGGTCAAACGACAACTCCGATTGCTACGAAAATTGAAATCCGATAATAACTAACTATTACGGATCCAACGGAACTGGTTTCGTTGAAATTCGAGACTGGGTCTCGGAAGGCTATTTTTAAATTCAATTTAAACAATATATTTTCAAAATGGAACAAAACACTTCCAAATCTGATTTTATCACTTTTACTATCTTCAATATTATCATTATAAATTTTATAAGCCTTCAAATTATTTTTAACTGGCTTAAAACTCCAGATTCAATAATTTACCAAATTTTCGATTGCTAAATTCAACCATTAATTATCCAATAAATGGTGATATTTGAATTCAAGCTAAAAATCCACTTTTGAATAATTAAAATCAATTAATTATTCCCATTTCAAATATCCAAAAATTACGGATCGTCACAGTCTACCTATACACTTATAATGGATGCGAATGGTTGAAAATATAGGGTCGTTACAGTTGGTATCAGAGCTTTGGCTTTGAGGCAAAACTTAGTGTGACGACCCGACTTCCATAGCCCAGAAAGTCGCATCGTTTTGAAGAAAGAAAGGGACAGAAAGAGAAAAGAAGAGAAGAAAGAAAGAAATAACAATAACGATCTCACAGCGGAACGAATAAATATAATATATCATATAACTATTACATAGTATCATATACATCTATCAGAGTTACACAGATTACACATCATATACTAGACAGTTATAAACATCTGTCTAGTTATTACAACTCAATACAAAACAAAGATCTAAACAAGATCAACACAGCGGAAACTACTATCTATATCTACAACGCTGAATCCTCCTGCTCCATTGCTCCTCCACAATTCGTCAAGGCTAACCTGAATCCCTTGGCTACTCGTAAAAATTTGAGTACCCAAGAGTTTATAAAACAGAAATAAACAACTTGGGTCAGACATGGGTTTGGTGTGAGTAACAGGTTAAACTTGCTTAACTTCAAAACCTTTTGAAAGAAAAGGTATCACGTAAGACTTCCCACACATAAACATGGGTAAGTTTTTACCTTACGCTAACCAAAACATTTGATAGGCAGCTCCGAGTTGTTTTGGATCTTTTCCCCTTGCACTCTAAATCTTCATCTTCACTTGAGATTCACGACCTATCGTTAATTTGGATCGATGTGGTATTCTCTTTAATTAATCACCTTGATTAATTATACTTTAATTACATTTAAGTAATTATCTTTAATTAATTTCACAAATTAATTATTCTTAATCAAATACAGTAATTGACCTTTAATTACTTCATTAATTAATTAATTATAATCAATTACTTTAATCCTTAATTAATTACAATTAATTAGTTGTCATTTGATTAATTAATCTTAATTAATCAACTCTTAATCACATCATTAATTATAAACTAATGATCCCTAATTACACCTTTAATTATTTATTAATTACATTAAGTAATTAACCTTTAATTAAACCATAATTTATTAATCACCATGGTTCGCCTCAAATTGCCAATTAAACCCAAAACAGAAAATTCGAAAATTCTCTTTAATGTCCGATCTAAAAATCATGATACAAGTTTCATAAATCATGGTTTACTATTTGCAATTCAATGATGAAATCAAAATTAAAAATTGAAATCATAAAATTTTGACCCAAATTAGGATTCACTGTAATTTCAAATATTTATATCAAATTATTCAATTTAAAAACCTGAAATCATTTTTAGATAATAGCTTACTTGATTACAGACAACTTTTATAATAAATTCAATAACCTGATTCTAAATTCGAATTAGCTTATGAATTGTAAATAGAATATTCAAATCTTATTATCAAAGATTATCCATATCAATTTAATTATTCAACAGATTATTAAATTGATATTGTTAATCTTTGATAATAAGATTTGAATACTAATTTAATCAGATTATTAAATTAAATCAAAATTTATTAACAAAAATTATCAAATCAATTTAATTTTTAACACATATGCTTAGATTGATTTATTATCTTACATTTGTAACTTTTACATGCAAAATAATTTATAAATGTGAACAAAGCTTTTATTAATTAATTTCCTAATAACTAAATATTTATTTTAATTTATATAAATAAGAATCCTTTTTAAAGAAATAGAATAAAACAAACTATATTTATACAAAATCATTTATGTCATACTTTTAAATCCAAATATAAATTTAATTCAATTTAATAATCTGATTAAATTAGTATTCAAATCTTATTATCAAAGATTAACAATATCAATTTAATAAATTTAACAATACGAAATGTGAGATGTAAGCATTTCAGCTATTTCTGTATTTTACTTGAAAACCCTAGACCCTATTATAAAACGATGCGACTTTCTGGGCTATGGAAGTCGGGTCGTCACATTTGGTATCAGAGCGAGGTTGAGTGAATACCTAAGCTCTGGAGTGGTGTCTATCTTGAGAGCGCGTAATTGTTAGTTATATAAAAATGATTTTATATTGTGTTAATTGATCGGTTGAGTGGTATATGGATTCTGGTCAATACGAGTAGCTAACGTTATTGATAGGGATCTCTAAACACTTGAACCAGGCCAACGAACACAATATTGTTTTAAAGAGGTAGATGAAATAATTTCTATATAAAAAAAAATATATCATTTTAAATATATATATTTATGTATTTCTACCTATTTATTGGGTTACCTGTTCGGGTTTTCCAATATAAGTTATAAAGGTAGATAAGGTGGTAGTGTGTGTAACACAATTACCAATAGTTGGAATTTGAATGTTTGAGGTTGGAAGTATATATCAAGACTGTAAACCCAATATCGTCTCGAGTAAGTTGGCAGTATGGAGTAAGGATGTCTCGGATCTCTGAAGAAAATCCTTTTCAAGATTCGGAGTCCATTATTGGAATGTAAGATTGGTTGAGCTCGGGTGAGCAGATTTTCTAGAGTTGAATCTATCAGTTGTGCAGAAGTAAGTGATGGTAGCTTGGCGACTTCAGGAAGGAGCAGTTGTGTGATAAGACGCAGTATCTATGGATGTTCCCGAAGGAGATTTTCTTTTTGGAACAAGATTAAGAAGGTATTGGAGGAACAGTTGATGTCTACCGCAGGAAAGACTCGGCTGTATAGGAATTCTTTGATATCGAGTAAGAGAGTTTTATCTGTTTGGAAGTATGGGACTAAGGTCGATTAGTTGTTCTTCGGACATGGTCTCATTGTTTCCCTTAAGAAGAGTAAGTTGTTGGCGTTTGGTTTGGAGTCCGAGTTTCTCGAAGAGCTTTGGATAGGAGCATCAGTATCAGCAGTGCAGCTCGGAGTATTCTGTGATGGCAGGAAGTTTTATGGATGAGCAGTTTTTCTGGAAGTGAAGTTCAGAAGCAGCAGAGTGGATCCATTTCTTCGATAAATTGGATAAATAAGTGTAAGCTGTTCTGATTGGTAAAGAGAGAACAGTCTGTTTGGAATTAGGATGGGTTGATCGCAAAAGTGACTTGCGATTGTCTGAGTGTTCTCTTGTGTTGTTAGAGTTTTTCTGGATGTCTTCAGAGAAGTCAGGAGTTGTCCGCATCTGAAGGTTGAGTTTTCTTATCGATTGGATTCCAGGAGTGATACCGGTGATTCAGCTAGTGGAAGGATGTTTCCTAGAGATGGAATTGGTGGAACAGCTCAAGTTTTGCTGGAGTATCTGAGTTTTATTTATAGATCAGTGAATCTTATTTCTGGAATGAGTTGTCCAGCCTGTGCTTGTGTTCTACTTCAGATCAGAATTGAGCAGCGAAAGCAGTTTGGAGTGTATCTCTGGATGGGAGAAGTAAGTTTGGAATCTACTGATGTTGTGAAGTAGAGTTGTGTTTGGATCTCGTCTGTGTTCTGATTTGGATAAGTGTTTGGACTTCTGAATTGAATTGTCAGTTTGGATAACTAGAATTCATTGAGTTTTACGTATCTCTGAGGGAGTACGTATTTGATCTATCTCTGGTTTTAGAATCTGCAGTTTGGGAAGTTTGGTAGTTGAGTCAGACTCGTCTGTAGTCTGATATTCTGTTTAGTTCTGTAGATCTAGATGTGTAGGAGATCTATAGCTTAATAGTTTAGATTGTTTGTAGAGCGAGTATCCCGGTATATATATATACTTGGGGAAACTCGAGGAATTTTATCTAGAATTTAGTCTAGATAGTTAGAATTGTTTGATTGGATGATTTGGTTGCTATGGTTGCTAGCATATGGATGATAGTAGATGCTTGTGTTTTGAATTTAAATCTTTAATAAGATAAATTAATGATGTAATTAAGAATTGATTAATTAAGATTAGTTAAAAAAAAATAAGTGATTAAATTAATTATTTATTACATATCAATTTATTAATCATCTCTTAATGATCTTTCTTAATTAATCTTCCTTGATTAATTATACTTTAATTACATTAAGTAATTACCCTTTAATTAATTATAGAAATTAATTATTCTTAACCATATACAGAAATAACCTTTAATTACTATCATTAATTACAATAATTAATGATCCTTCATTTACTTCCATTAATTAATTTAACTATAATTATTTTCATTAATCCTCAATTAATTATAATTAATTAATCATACTTTAATTAATCACTTTTATTAATCAACCTTGATTAATTTCATTAACTAGAAGGTTAATTAATTAATGAAGTATTTAGAGGATCATTAATTAATATAAGTAATGAAATTAATCAAGGTTGATTAATAAAAGTGATTAATTAAAGTATGATTAATTAATTATAATTAATTGAGGATTAATGAAAATAATTATAGTTAAATTAATTAATGGAAGTAAATGAAGGATCATTAATTATTGTAATTAATGATAGTAATTAAAGGTTATTTCTGTATATGGTTAAGAATAATTAATTTCTATAATTAATTAAAGGGTAATTACTTAATGTAATTAAAGTATAATTAATCAAGGAAGATTAATTAAGAAAGATCATTAAGAGATGATTAATAAATTGATATGTAATAGATCAAACTCTTATCCAAATCAGAACATAGAAAAGATCCAAAACAACTCGATATCAAAGAATTCCTATACAGCCGAGTCTTTCCCAAACCAAAATCAACCCAGATTATTAAATTAAATTCAAATTTTATTATCAAAGATCATCAATATCAATTTAATTATTTAACAGATTATTAAATTGATATTGTTAAAATTTCCGGGATATTACATTCCTCCCCCCTTAAAATAATTTCGTCCCCGAAATTTAAAACAAAGGTAATTTAATAATCTTATTAAATTGATATTGTTAAAATTTCCGGGATATTACACTTAGAATGTTTGGTAATTTTATTTACAGAATCACTTTCGTTCGAGTTTGAATCTCTTCCTTTTGATTCGATTTCCTTTGAATTTTGGAACGTTTCCTGCGGTTCCAAAATTCATTCTTGTCCCTCACTATTCATCTTCTTTTGATTTTGGAGTATCACATAACTCCACTTCGAATGATCTTTATAGTGAATTGGTGGTCTCGCCAATATTCTAATTTTCTTGTAAAAGGGTGAAAATCCTTTACAGTCAGCATCGATTCACCAGAGATTTTATTTATCCTTGGTTTAGATGCTAATATCTTTTATTATTCCAAACTCTATCTCTTGAGATCGAACGTAGATTTATCCGAGAATAATCCACATCGATCTTATTCTTTAAGTCACGGTTGACCCGGTTAAGGTTGTCCGCGATTTACCTAAGCTTACCCATCTCTCTACTCTGTTTAACCATCTTGTCTTTTGTTTCTAAACTATCTCCAAACATTTTGAATTGTACTTGTAAATCTATGTTTTGTTTTATATATGGTGTTGTTTGAGTTGTTGATGTTGATTTGGATTTCCGATCGATTCGTCTGATCAACGCATCGATAGGATTTCTAAAACACTTTGACAGAACAAACTGACACAATATTATTTTAAATTTGGTTAATGAAATAAAATTTTGATATATAAGTAAATTTATGGAACTTAATAAATTGATTTAAATTGATAATTTGAAATGATAATACTTGATTTATCATTTATTGTTCTACAAATGAATTTATAAATAGTTGTTTATAAATTGATTTGGGAACTGAAATGAATTTGAATCAAGAATTTGAGAATTCAAGTTTCCGATGGATTTCAAACCTTGTGTTTAAATTTTTTAAAAGGATATAATTTAAAGTATTTTTGAATAAAAAATTTGTCTCTAAAGGATTTTAAAGTTTAAAAATTAAGTGCTCTTCTCTTTGTCGCTGGAAAATAATTTCGGTGATGACTGCAGCATCATCGACGTTCATTTTCGAGTTTTGAACTGAAGAGACCGTTCTGTAGTCTTATTACAGCTTTGTTTTGGAAAATCTAATTGATTTGAATTTCTAAAATATGACTGGATTATAATATATATAGATATATGATTTAAATTGATTTGACATATTATGTACATATATTTATTTATCTCTAACTGGTTTGAAGGAAACCGGAAAATTAATTCTTAAATTTCATCTTAAAGAATAATTTCAGTTATAAAAAGAAAATTTAATTTTTTGAATAAATGATTCAAACTTGAGATAATTGGATTGGAAAGTTTTATTTGTATAATACAATTGCATTCAAATATAACTTACCTTAAATTTTTTTTTAGAAGTTAACAATGTAATTGGATAATAATACAATATAGAAAGGATTTTATAAATAAAATTTGAGTGGTTATGATAAATGTTATACACTTAAATTTTATTTATAAAAGATTAACAGAGGTAAATAGTGAAAAAGGAATTTAAAGAGATTTTATTTAAATAACTTAATAATCAAATTTGATTTAATATGGAACCTTAAATCTAACCTAGGAATTTTAATAAAGGTTATTTCCTAAAATGAATATGTTGTATAATAAATAATGTATCTTTGAATAGATAAAATAAAATACATTGGAATTGGACATTTTGTAATAAAGTTTATTTAACTTGAATTCATAGGTTAATTGATGTCTAAATGAATAAATGTGTAAAGAAATTTGATTGTTATATTTGCTATGATAAATATTTTATTTATGAAATTGATATGTCTTGAAAAATGAATAATTATGATAGTTAAAATGTATTTTAACATCACTAAATTTGATAATTGAGAATTTGGTTTTCAAATGGAAATTTTAAGTGTTACTTATTGAAGGAATATCTATTTATGAAATGGGCATTTTAAATAAAGTGTTAGGTTATTTGTTAAATGAAGAGCTAAGTAAAATAGTGAGCTTTTGACTTAATAAACGAAGTATAGTTTAATTTGGATATACCATTCATAAAAGTTTGTTTTAAATAAGTCATAAGTTAAATGATATCCAAATGAATATTTCTGATATTGAACTGATTTGAAATACTAATATATCTACTGTAGCATTTTATAAGTGCTGCTATTTTGAAAAGACAATGTTTTGGGAATTCTTATAATTGAATGAACTTAGAAATGTTACATCTTTAAAATGAATATTATTTGACCTTGAATTAAATGGTTTAAATGAAGATTTTTTTTTAAAAGGAGTTTTGATTTTCTAAGTGTTATGTTTTTTTATAAAAGAAGAACATTTCCAAAGTGTTATGATTTTAGTAGTGTGATTTCCAGATGATAAATGTAACGATCCAGAATTTTGAACAAATTGAATTGAAAATATTTAATTAATTTTAAATATTTGAACGATAATTTAATTTGAATCCCGATATAACTCTGAATTTTTCGAATAAACTTTAAAATTTAATCTGTTGAATGTTGAATAAAAATTTGAATCTTCAATTTTAAGCTGAAGAAAAATATTTCGAAAGCTTTTAATATTCGTATTTATATTTCTGAAGATAACAGAAGCTTCAGGAATCGAATTTGGGAGCGAAGTGTTCAGTTTGAAATTTTATTGTTCGAACCGATATTTAAAAATAGCCGTCCAAGGCACAGTCTCGGAATTCGACGAAACCAGTTCCATTGGGTCCGTAATATTGAATTATTACCGGATTTCAAATTTCGTGGCATTTGGAATTGTTGTGTGTACATATGACGTTTAAACGCGTTAAAATAAAATGAGATTCGATTTAAATTTAACTTTTAAAATTGGTCAACACATAAGCACGTTCTTCCCTAAATTTTTGCCTAAAATCACGAACGAAGTCACGCAACCCATACTTCCCTAGATTTTAAAATACTCCTCCCTCTTCAGTTTTCAAAAGGCAACATCAAAGAAAACAAAATGGCCGACACTTAAAATCTCTTCCCTTCCCCTACCTTCACTGCAAATTTGTAACGATCCAGAATTTTAGATAATTAAAATTCGAATATTTAATTGATTTTAAATATTAATAAGTGGAATTAAGAAGTCAAATGATTTATTTTTCGAATATTGGATTTAATTTGACAATTAAATCGATATTTAATTGTTTGAAATTCCAGACTTACTTGAAATCTGGATTAAATATGACTGAAAACGATTTGGAAAATTTTATTTAATCATACTGGAGTTATAGAAAGGTTATAGAACTTTCAGAATCGAATTTAGAATTAATATGTGAAAATCGAATATTTTAATATTTAATTATCGACTGAAAAATAGTCAATTTTCGAACAGTCTCAGAATTCGACGAAACCAGTTTCATCGGATCCGTAATGTGAAATTATTGCATGGTTTCAAATTTCGTAAATTTTGGATTTACCGTTTGTTCGGGGCAAGCCAAAACGCCTCGAAATCGATTTAAATCGGTTTAATTTAAATTGATCGTTTTTCTCCGTATCTCGTACAGACGATCGAATTAGCTTCCGAAACCTATTCCATTACGTTCGGAACGCGGGATAAACCCCAGAAACGCCATTTACCGCACGTAAATCGGAGTTCGGAAATTTAGAAATGAATAGTGTTCGTCGGTTCTCTATAAAAGCAACCCACCCCCTTCATTTTTGAGAAACCCTAGCTATCTTCTTCGTAGCCGCCACCATTAAAACAAACGGCCAGAAAGCAACGATCTTCTTCCCATTTTATCTTCCAATCCACTCAATAATTTCACAAACTTTCAACTAGGAAATTGTAGAGGCCAGTGAGCTCTACATATTCAACGGCTGAGATGGTCATAGGCGAAGCTGTTTGACGGCAATTGGAGCTTGAAGGTGTTGCGTTCGCACGCGTTTCTAGGGGGCTTGGGGGTGTCGAGCGTGACCGGCCTCTGGCCGTGGGCAGGGGGGCTTGCGAGCTTCAAAATGGCATATCTTGATCGACGTCTGGTGGCTCGTGGGGATGGTGATGATTCACGTGAAGAGGCGGCTGATGGGTAGGTTTGAACGTGAAGACCTGGAGTGTTTCGCGTACGAGAGGGAGGAAGAAAGGGAGCGGGCCACGTTTTCTTTTGGTGAATATTAAATAAATAAAAATATAAAATATTGTTTGTTTTAAATCTTGTTCGAACTTTAAAAATTCGTAACTTGCACTTACATTATCAGATTGTTACGGAACTGGAAGCGTTGGAATCGTATTCGCGAATACTACGTGATGCAATTGGTTTGGAGTCGATTGGAGTCAATGAAAATTTTGGGTAAAATTAAACGTCTGTTTAGTTTTATCCGAAAATAACCCGCTACGACTGTTATTGAAATCACGGTGAGATCTTCTCACTCAAATTGAATGTGGAATTTTTGCAGTTATTTATTGATTGACTGTTTGAATGTGCTATTAGATATAGTAGGATATATATCTATATATATAGCAATATATACATATTGGCATATGTATATATTGGATTGATGATTTCCCGCCTCGTATAGCGGATGAGACCCTATTGCGCCGTTAGTAAGCGGATTTATAAAAACCTATATACCGCGATAATTCCGTACTGGAGCGGAATTGGTATTGTGCTAACATCTGTGGATGCAGGGAAACAGGTTGGAGGGATCCGACTGGATTCCTCACCGTATTTACTTATTTACAGATATTGATATATATTCTGTTATCATATTGATATATGATATTGACTGTTGTGATGGACTGATTGGTGCTGTTGCATCATCGGATTCAAGTTTTAAAAATAACGACTTTTAATTAAAAAAGGACTTTTAAAGTGATTTTTGGAATAACAGTTGATTGATTTATAAAATGGTTTAAGTTGAGATTTTTAAAAATATTATAAACGGTTTATTTAAAAGGTTTATAAGGTTGACACTTTATAAATTAAAAATGTTGGTATTATAAAACGAGTTTTTTATAAGTGTTAAAATGAATTTTTAAGAATTTATAAATAAATGAAATTTAAAATTTGTGAACTTATAAATGGAAAATGATTTTTGTGGAATAAATGAAATTATAAGTATTTAACTTATAATATGGATTGTGGTAGAAAAATTGAATTGTGAATTGAATAGGTCGTTAAAGAAGATTTATAGATCAAATTGGTAATAAAGAAGATTTATTAAATTGAAGTCGTTAGGAAATAGAAATAGGATTTATAAACGTTGTTTTATAAATTCGAAATCAATTGGATTTGATAAATTAAAATGTTAAAGAAGACATATTCGCGATTTTGGACAGCGAATATAATTCTAAAATAAATGGATTCATTTTTGAAGAAGTGATATTAAAAATGAAGTTAAACATTTTAAAGATGTTTTAAAATGTATTGTGAATCGAAAGCATAGATTTCAACAGTTCTTGTTGAAATAGACGTTTTCGAGAGAATAAGGAAATGATGGACTATAACACTGTTGTTATAGTAAATGATTTCCGAAAGGAAATGGTTTTAATGTAGTATTGGGATTTATATATCTATCTAAATTCGAATCCCTATACTAGTGATTTTGAGTCGTCGTAACGATGTTTTACGCAACATTCGTTTTGACTCAAATTGATGTTGTTATAGAGAATGATTTCCTTAAAGATTGAAATTTATACTTAATATTGATTTAAGTATATCGAATATTTTCAAATGTTGAAAATAAATGATTTGTAAAATACTTATTTTTTTAAATAAGTTTGGAAATGCTTTTCCAATATGAAATGAACTGTTTTGAGATTTTATCTTCAAAGATAAAATGAAATGTGGGAATTGATTTGAAATTGTTTTCAAATGGTTAAGTGTGGAAATTTTATATCTAGTAAAAGATATTTTGGAAGATAAAATAATTTGGGAAAATTATTTGGAATCTGATGATGTTGCGCATCTTTATTGATAGTTAAATAACCGACTATCAATAATTACCTTTAGATAGGTATTTGTTGTGAATTGGATGAATTTGAATGCCACACTTATTTTTGAATAAGCGCTCACTATTCGGGTTAACCGGGAAAGGACCATGGGGTCGTATAACCCATTCCGAATATGTGATACGTCGTTATGAATTGCATTCGAAGACCGGTGTTGAAGACCGGATATTTTTGAAAACGGAAGGATTACCGTCGAGTTACTCTACATCGGCTGATCTCCGGTTTAGAGGTTTTATCATCCTTAGTGACGGGAAGTCCCGACGTGATTGAAAATTATCCGGATGTGCAAGGGCTTCGTGAGAAGTGCCTTCGGTTCTGTTCGATCCCGGAACAGACTTGTATGGATTGTGTGTCTGACGTTACAATTTGAGATGTAAAGCTGATTTCTTTCAAATACATTTCTGTTGGTGGCGGAGAATTTATTCTCTTAGCTTAACACCCTTCTCTGAGACGTACGAGCTCAGAGGTTATGTAGTTGAAATTTATCAGCAATACATTCCCAATTTGGTAACGTGGCATACTGAGTGTTGCGGTAAAATGATCAGTGTTTGATCATTTGTGATATGATCATTTGTTTGATCTTATATCTTTGTGATCATAGGTTGATCATTTTGTTGGACCCGAAGCAGGGCTTTTTGAGAAAGCGTAGCTTTGTGGACGAGACTTCGTCGAGCCTCACACCCCGGAAATGGTCGAAACAGGAATGTTGCGGCAAGGTTATGAGGGTCGCGCCCTTTAGGGTATGTCATTTCCTTCTGGAAAGGGGTGGTATCATGGTATGGAGCCCAGATACTTACTCATGTGGATACACTTTCTTTATGATGTGTGATGTTGGATATCGAGCGCTCGGATAAAGGTCCCAAAGGACCGGGTGATGACATATTCGTGAGTTACCTGTTACAGGGGTAACCCGGCCTTGTTT
Organism: Allium fistulosum; assembly: GCA_030737815.1. Classification (NCBI taxonomy): domain Eukaryota; kingdom Viridiplantae; phylum Streptophyta; class Magnoliopsida; order Asparagales; family Amaryllidaceae; genus Allium; species Allium fistulosum. The sequence continues at coordinate 817,028,463 of CM060904.1, forward strand.
GGCAGAGAGCAGTTTGTCTCTCGGGACGTCCAGCCAGAGGCGATCCTATTCGGCAGAAGGAAAGGAAGTTCCTTAGCCTGACCATTTGTTGGAAATCCAAACTCCAATACGAACCTTGTACGGTATTAGTTGTAGAACCTGCCATTTACGTACGGTGGCCACCACTGTTTAGATGGTAGCTATAGTAGGCATACGATACTGGTCGTATGTTGACTAAGATTAATATTATACTTTCGAAATGTTTTCTACACTATGCACTAATAATAATATCAAAAAGAATTTGATTTTTGCGTAGTAAGCATCTTTGACTATCATAAGAAGAAATCTCCTCCAATTCTGCGTTTGCATTGTGTGTGTGGTGGGAGGTCTTATGGTAGTCTCATTTTCCAAAAGCATTGCGAATTTGTTTTATTTTCTTTGTGAAAAATAACTGTTTTACGATCTCACACCAGTCACCATGACTGACTCGGAGTTTATTGTTTCCCTTCTAAACTCTGGGTGCCCACAAATTTCCACACGGGCAGCCTAGAGTTATATTATCAGGATATTCTGGATATTCTGGAGCTTTGGAAGCAAGCTGGATGGCGAGACGTAGTATTTGTATCTGATATATTTATTCCGCTGTGTATTCTGTATGAGGACAAGTTATATAACTGTCCATTGTTGTATATTGACTCTGATTGATGTATGTATAAACTGATGTAGTTCTTTGTTTTAAAAGACTAGTGATTATCTATTATATTTTGTTCCGCTGCGATATGTGAGATTCTGATATTATTTCTGTTTCTGATGTTGTTCTTTTGTTTCTTCTTTCTCTTTTCTTCTATCTTTTCTTCTACCTCTTCTTTTAAAAAACCCTAATGGTTCGGTTTTTCGTTCGCCTTGAGTAAATAGATGGAGATTAGTGTCTATTCAAGGGGTACGGAAAAGCGGGTTGTTACATTTGGTATCAGAGCATATGGTTAAGCGACAACCCTGCTCTGTTGGGTGTTACTCATTAGAGATAGAGTCAGTAGTACTCTAGAATGAGTTTGAGTGTAATAATAGATATGAGTGCGTATTTGTTAGTGAATATGAAATTGTTTTATATTGTGATGATTGGTTTGTTGAGTGGTATATGGATTCTGGTCGGTATTGTCCGTACAACTCTATCGATAGGGATCTCTAAACACTTATATAGAACAATTCGGCACGATATTGTTTTAAAATTGAGTAAATGAAATAATTTTACCTTGATTATATTTTGTATATAAAGAAATAATTTTTTAAGAATTATTAAAGTGTATATGAATTGATTGTTAAGATTGTTTGAATAAGTTGAATTAAAACAACAATTGTGAAAGAGTAAATTGTATAAAAGAATGAATTATAAAGGGTGAAGTTATAATTGATATGATTTACAATGGTAAAATAATCTTATATGTAAGAAGTGAAATTATGTGCAAAGAGATTTATAAATGTGATTTATGAATAAAAGGAAATTTTTGAAAAGAATTTAAGCACTGATTTCACTATTGTTGCTGGGAAATAATAAGGGTGATGACTGCAGCATCATCGGTATCATTTTCGAGTTTCTGTGTGATTGATTTGCTACCATAGTAAATTGGAAATTGAGGTTTTGTTGTGATAAACAAATTTGAAAATTTAAGTCCAAATTTAAATATGGTAAATATAAGTGAAATAAGATTTATACTTATGATATGAGATAATAGATTTAACTTTGGTAAAGTTAATGAATTTGAGTAGCATAATGAAATATGATGTGAAATTTAACTAAAAGAAAGTCAAATGTGATATAAATTTGAATGATTGATGAAATTTAATTTTGGTAAAAGGTTAAATGAATTTTGTTAAGAAAAACAAAATCTGAATTGGATTAATAAGTGGAAACTTAAGTTAAGTTGAACAAATGATGTTTGAAATGGAAAATAACTTAAGTGATGTTGAAGTGAAGTTTATTTTGATATCAAAGTAAATTAATAAAGTGAATTTATTAAATGAATGTGAACTTGAGTTATATGAAATTCAATTGTATTTGTTAAAATGAATTAGCAATTGAATAAATAAATGGATTGGATGTTAATCAATCTAATGTAAAGTATTGATATGAAATAATGAATATAAGTGTTAATTCATTAAAAGCTAATGAAGTTGAGAAATTAAATAAATCGAATGGAAGTCAATTTAATTTAAAAGTGTTGAACCAAATCGAATGTAAAATTTATAATTTGGTTGTGTTGAATATACATTGGTTGTTATTTGATTGTTAGTTGATTGTGTATAAATTCATTAAGTATTAATGAAATTGAATTAGCAAATTGGAAAGCTATGTGATTAAATTCAAATTGAAAATGAACCAACATGAATGTAAATTAGTAAATGTAAACTAATTGGAAACAAATGAATGGAAGCTGATAAAATTCAATATTCAGAAGATAAACCGAATCCAAATTAGATTGGAATTGTGAATTGAATTCAAATGAAATTTGAAATGTAAAATTTAATGATAATGAGTATGTAACTTCAATAGTAAAGTGAATATGTATATGAAGTAAGTGTTGAAAATTTTGTAATGGAATTTGCAAATTGGTTTGAATGTTATAACTAGATATAATGGCTAGTAGGATATACAGGTATATGAAAGGAATTGGAATTTAATTTCGAAGATAAAATTGAATTGCTCGAAAAAGGTATGTATTTTAAATTTCTATATGAGATTTGCTGATTTCTTCTCTAGCCGCTTGGCTTTTTCTTTTTCTTTTTGAAATCTGAGAGTCCGTAGGGACGTTTTGTAGTCGTACCGTATTAGCCGCGCAAAGGAGACGCTGGCGAAATTTTTCGGAAATTTAGGGCGTTAGAAAATTTTGAGAAAAAATTTAAAAGTTTAAAATTGAATTTAAACTCGAATTTGGATTTAGAAGTTAAACAATGTTGTTTGAAACTTAAAATTTAAGTTGGAAAGTTAGTTGAGATGATAACGAATCTTTAGTAGGAAGATCCGTTTGAAAAGTGATAAAACTATTAGATTGTGGAAAATAGTAGACGAGTTAAGGACCATTTTTTTTCCTAACTTGTAATTTCGAGGACGAAATTCTCTTAAGGGGGGAAGTCTGTAACGATCCAGAATTTTAGATAATTAAAATTCGAATATTTAATTGATTTTAAATATTAATAAGTGGAATTAAGAAGTCAAATGATTTATTTTTCGAATATTGGATTTAATTTGACAATTAAATCGATATTTAATTGTTTGAAATTCCAGACTTACTTGAAATCTGGATTAAATATGACTGAAAACGATTTGGAAAATTTTATTTAATCATACTGGAGTTATAGAAAGGTTATAGAACTTTCAGAATCGAATTTAGAATTAATATGTGAAAATCGAATATTTTAATATTTAATTATCGACTGAAAAATAGTCAATTTTCGAACAGTCTCAGAATTCGACGAAACCAGTTTCATCGGATCCGTAATGTGAAATTATTGCATGGTTTCAAATTTCGTAAATTTTGGATTTACCGTTTGTTCGGGGCAAGCCAAAACGCCTCGAAATCGATTTAAATCGGTTTAATTTAAATTGATCGTTTTTCTCCGTATCTCGTACAGACGATCGAATTAGCTTCCGAAACCTATTCCATTACGTTCGGAACGCGGGATAAACCCCAGAAACGCCATTTACCGCACGTAAATCGGAGTTCGGAAATTTAGAAATGAATAGTGTTCGTCGGTTCTCTATAAAAGCAACCCACCCCCTTCATTTTTGAGAAACCCTAGCTATCTTCTTCGTAGCCGCCACCATTAAAACAAACGGCCAGAAAGCAACGATCTTCTTCCCATTTTATCTTCCAATCCACTCAATAATTTCACAAACTTTCAACTAGGAAATTGTAGAGGCCAGTGAGCTCTACATATTCAACGGCTGAGATGGTCATAGGCGAAGCTGTTTGACGGCAATTGGAGCTTGAAGGTGTTGCGTTCGCACGCGTTTCTAGGGGGCTTGGGGGTGTCGAGCGTGACCGGCCTCTGGCCGTGGGCAGGGGGGCTTGCGAGCTTCAAAATGGCATATCTTGATCGACGTCTGGTGGCTCGTGGGGATGGTGATGATTCACGTGAAGAGGCGGCTGATGGGTAGGTTTGAACGTGAAGACCTGGAGTGTTTCGCGTACGAGAGGGAGGAAGAAAGGGAGCGGGCCACGTTTTCTTTTGGTGAATATTAAATAAATAAAAATATAAAATATTGTTTGTTTTAAATCTTGTTCGAACTTTAAAAATTCGTAACTTGCACTTACATTATCAGATTGTTACGGAACTGGAAGCGTTGGAATCGTATTCGCGAATACTACGTGATGCAATTGGTTTGGAGTCGATTGGAGTCAATGAAAATTTTGGGTAAAATTAAACGTCTGTTTAGTTTTATCCGAAAATAACCCGCTACGACTGTTATTGAAATCACGGTGAGATCTTCTCACTCAAATTGAATGTGGAATTTTTGCAGTTATTTATTGATTGACTGTTTGAATGTGCTATTAGATATAGTAGGATATATATCTATATATATAGCAATATATACATATTGGCATATGTATATATTGGATTGATGATTTCCCGCCTCGTATAGCGGATGAGACCCTATTGCGCCGTTAGTAAGCGGATTTATAAAAACCTATATACCGCGATAATTCCGTACTGGAGCGGAATTGGTATTGTGCTAACATCTGTGGATGCAGGGAAACAGGTTGGAGGGATCCGACTGGATTCCTCACCGTATTTACTTATTTACAGATATTGATATATATTCTGTTATCATATTGATATATGATATTGACTGTTGTGATGGACTGATTGGTGCTGTTGCATCATCGGATTCAAGTTTTAAAAATAACGACTTTTAATTAAAAAAGGACTTTTAAAGTGATTTTTGGAATAACAGTTGATTGATTTATAAAATGGTTTAAGTTGAGATTTTTAAAAATATTATAAACGGTTTATTTAAAAGGTTTATAAGGTTGACACTTTATAAATTAAAAATGTTGGTATTATAAAACGAGTTTTTTATAAGTGTTAAAATGAATTTTTAAGAATTTATAAATAAATGAAATTTAAAATTTGTGAACTTATAAATGGAAAATGATTTTTGTGGAATAAATGAAATTATAAGTATTTAACTTATAATATGGATTGTGGTAGAAAAATTGAATTGTGAATTGAATAGGTCGTTAAAGAAGATTTATAGATCAAATTGGTAATAAAGAAGATTTATTAAATTGAAGTCGTTAGGAAATAGAAATAGGATTTATAAACGTTGTTTTATAAATTCGAAATCAATTGGATTTGATAAATTAAAATGTTAAAGAAGACATATTCGCGATTTTGGACAGCGAATATAATTCTAAAATAAATGGATTCATTTTTGAAGAAGTGATATTAAAAATGAAGTTAAACATTTTAAAGATGTTTTAAAATGTATTGTGAATCGAAAGCATAGATTTCAACAGTTCTTGTTGAAATAGACGTTTTCGAGAGAATAAGGAAATGATGGACTATAACACTGTTGTTATAGTAAATGATTTCCGAAAGGAAATGGTTTTAATGTAGTATTGGGATTTATATATCTATCTAAATTCGAATCCCTATACTAGTGATTTTGAGTCGTCGTAACGATGTTTTACGCAACATTCGTTTTGACTCAAATTGATGTTGTTATAGAGAATGATTTCCTTAAAGATTGAAATTTATACTTAATATTGATTTAAGTATATCGAATATTTTCAAATGTTGAAAATAAATGATTTGTAAAATACTTATTTTTTTAAATAAGTTTGGAAATGCTTTTCCAATATGAAATGAACTGTTTTGAGATTTTATCTTCAAAGATAAAATGAAATGTGGGAATTGATTTGAAATTGTTTTCAAATGGTTAAGTGTGGAAATTTTATATCTAGTAAAAGATATTTTGGAAGATAAAATAATTTGGGAAAATTATTTGGAATCTGATGATGTTGCGCATCTTTATTGATAGTTAAATAACCGACTATCAATAATTACCTTTAGATAGGTATTTGTTGTGAATTGGATGAATTTGAATGCCACACTTATTTTTGAATAAGCGCTCACTATTCGGGTTAACCGGGAAAGGACCATGGGGTCGTATAACCCATTCCGAATATGTGATACGTCGTTATGAATTGCATTCGAAGACCGGTGTTGAAGACCGGATATTTTTGAAAACGGAAGGATTACCGTCGAGTTACTCTACATCGGCTGATCTCCGGTTTAGAGGTTTTATCATCCTTAGTGACGGGAAGTCCCGACGTGATTGAAAATTATCCGGATGTGCAAGGGCTTCGTGAGAAGTGCCTTCGGTTCTGTTCGATCCCGGAACAGACTTGTATGGATTGTGTGTCTGACGTTACAATTTGAGATGTAAAGCTGATTTCTTTCAAATACATTTCTGTTGGTGGCGGAGAATTTATTCTCTTAGCTTAACACCCTTCTCTGAGACGTACGAGCTCAGAGGTTATGTAGTTGAAATTTATCAGCAATACATTCCCAATTTGGTAACGTGGCATACTGAGTGTTGCGGTAAAATGATCAGTGTTTGATCATTTGTGATATGATCATTTGTTTGATCTTATATCTTTGTGATCATAGGTTGATCATTTTGTTGGACCCGAAGCAGGGCTTTTTGAGAAAGCGTAGCTTTGTGGACGAGACTTCGTCGAGCCTCACACCCCGGAAATGGTCGAAACAGGAATGTTGCGGCAAGGTTATGAGGGTCGCGCCCTTTAGGGTATGTCATTTCCTTCTGGAAAGGGGTGGTATCATGGTATGGAGCCCAGATACTTACTCATGTGGATACACTTTCTTTATGATGTGTGATGTTGGATATCGAGCGCTCGGATAAAGGTCCCAAAGGACCGGGTGATGACATATTCGTGAGTTACCTGTTACAGGGGTAACCCGGCCTTGTTTGGCAGAGAGCAGTTTGTCTCTCGGGACGTCCAGCCAGAGGCGATCCTATTCGGCAGAAGGAAAGGAAGTTCCTTAGCCTGACCATTTGTTGGAAATCCAAACTCCAATACGAACCTTGTACGGTATTAGTTGTAGAACCTGCCATTTACGTACGGTGGCCACCACTGTTTAGATGGTAGCTATAGTAGGCATACGATACTGGTCGTATGTTGACTAAGATTAATATTATACTTTCGAAATGTTTTCTACACTATGCACTAATAATAATATCAAAAAGAATTTGATTTTTGCGTAGTAAGCATCTTTGACTATCATAAGAAGAAATCTCCTCCAATTCTGCGTTTGCATTGTGTGTGTGGTGGGAGGTCTTATGGTAGTCTCATTTTCCAAAAGCATTGCGAATTTGTTTTATTTTCTTTGTGAAAAATAACTGTTTTACGATCTCACACCAGTCACCATGACTGACTCGGAGTTTATTGTTTCCCTTCTAAACTCTGGGTGCCCACAAATTTCCACACGGGCAGCCTAGAGTTATATTATCAGGATATTCTGGATATTCTGGAGCTTTGGAAGCAAGCTGGATGGCGAGACGTAGTATTTGTATCTGATATATTTATTCCGCTGTGTATTCTGTATGAGGACAAGTTATATAACTGTCCATTGTTGTATATTGACTCTGATTGATGTATGTATAAACTGATGTAGTTCTTTGTTTTAAAAGACTAGTGATTATCTATTATATTTTGTTCCGCTGCGATATGTGAGATTCTGATATTATTTCTGTTTCTGATGTTGTTCTTTTGTTTCTTCTTTCTCTTTTCTTCTATCTTTTCTTCTACCTCTTCTTTTAAAAAACCCTAATGGTTCGGTTTTTCGTTCGCCTTGAGTAAATAGATGGAGATTAGTGTCTATTCAAGGGGTACGGAAAAGCGGGTTGTTACAAAATTCGTTCGAAACTAATCAAAGCCTTCGCCGTCAACAAAAAAGGGGAGTTCGACGACTTTGATTTCGAAGCTCAATGGGAGGCTGGCACTCGCGACGCGGCGGCGATCGAATCTGGGTGGTAGTGCGATTTCTGGAGGGGATGGATCTCGGCGACAGTGGTTTTGGTGTCGTGAGCTACTCGCGAACAACTAAGGTTAGGCTAGGGTTTCGATCTGGATCTCGAAGTCAGTTCGCACGCACGTAGATGGGGGAGCGCGATCGAATGTGGACAACGAGGTTATCGATGGCGATTGGTGGCGCGTGCGAGCTCCAGGCCAAGAACGGAGACTTCGGCGTGGATGAGGCATCTCGACCTGGGCAGTAAAGGTATTATTTATATTTTTTTTATTTATAAATTGTATAAGTATAGGCATATAGGAATATATATGTATATACAGTAAAAGAAAAAAGGGTTATTACAGTTAAAGTGCAGACTAAATCTATTTATATATATATATGTACATTTATATACGTATGATAAGTCACATACATATGTATCTAAAAACAGTAAGTATACAAAAGATAAGATTTTGAAAAAAAATTAAATTTATAGGAGTTATCATTTTAATATAAGTATGTATAGTTAAAGTGAGAAAAATAAGTATACTTATTAAAATTTCTAATTTAATTTATTAGATAGGAAATTTAGTTTCAAATTTAATAATTGAAATTAGTTTAGAACAAAACCATTGAAAATAATTTATTTAGGGAAATTTAGTTTTAATTTAAATTTGGTTAGATAATTTTATTAAAAGAAAATTGGTTTAAAATAAAAATCTTGGGATAATTTAAAATTTCCAAACGAAAATTTATAGTTGATTTAATACGAGTATTAATAATTTGTATAATATTTATACAAGGGCTATAAATCGAAGAAACAGTCTGGATTGGGAATTGGATGGCAAAATTAAAATCTAAGGTGAGATTTTTCTCACTCAAAAATGAAGTGGAATTTTCAGTTATTTATTGATTGATTTGATTGCTATATTGGATGTGCTATTAGATATAGTAGGATATATCTATTATATATATATAGCAATATATACATATTGGCATATGTATATATTGGATTGATTGATTTCCCACCTCGTATAGCGGATGAGACCCTATTGCGCCGTTAGTAAGCGGATTTTTATAAAACCTATATACCGCGATAATTCCGTACTGGAGCGGAATTGGTATTGTGCTAACGTCTTTGGATGCAGGGAAACAGGTTGGAGGGATCCAACTGGACCCCTCACATTGATTGAATTTATTTATACTGTGATATGAATCTGTGAATGATTATATTGATGTTATAAATCATATTGATATCTGGAAATTGTTTGAAAGCTAAAAATTTAGCTGAATGGATGTTTGATATCATTGGATTCCAAAAATATATGAAATTGAATTTTTGAAATCAAAATAGAAATTTTTAAATAAATTTTTAGAAATTGAATAAATTCGAAGAAAGGAATTTAAAAGTATAAAAGCTGATTTTTATAATCTTATCGAATTAATTCCAGAATCAAGTGAAAATGTTAAATAAATGGATTTCGTAAAATAGTGATTAAAAATTGAAGAATTCAATTTAAATTTGGATTTTTAAATAGATTGAAAGAGACAAAGAAATTTATTTTCTTTAAAAGAAATTTATTTAAAAAGAAATAAGTGAGAAGTCCAATTAGAAATTTAATTGGCAAATTGAAACAAATTTGGAAAATTGATATGAAATTTATAGATTTATAAATTTTGAAGTTAAATCGATATGAAATTTATAGATGTATAAATCGGGAAGTTAAAATGAATGAAATTGTAGAATAAAAGATTTATAAGAAATTGACTTATAAATTTGATTTTTACCTTTAAATGGATCTTGATTGAATTTGTTAATAAAGGAGATTTATAAACCGAAGTTGTTATAAAATGGAAATGAAATTTATAAACGTTGTTTTATAAATTCGGAAATCAATCAAATTTGATGAATTTAATATAGAAGGTTGTTAAAGAAGATATATTCGTGATTTTGGATAGTGAATTATTATTGAAATAAAATGTGTAGAAAATAGTGAAAGGTAATTAGTGGAGATATATTCACGATTTTGGATAGTGAATATATCGTTAAGTAAAATGGATAGTTTTGGAAAAGTGACATTGAAAATGAAGTTAAACATTTTAAAGATGTTTTTAAAATGTATTATGATATCGAATACATAGATTTCAACATTTTTATTGTTGAAATAGGCGTTTTCGAGAAATTTAAGGAAATGGTGGACTATAACACTGTTGTTATAGTAAATGATTTCCGAAAGGAAATGTTTTTATATAATATTGGGATTTACATATCTATCTTAAATCCGAATCCCTATACTAGTGATTTTGAGTCGTCGTAACGATGTTTTACGTAACATTCGTTTTGACTCAAATAGATGTTAAAATTTATGATTTCCTTGAAGAATGAATATATACTTAATATTGATTTAAGTATATCGAATATTTTCAAATGTTGAAAATAAAAGATTTGTGAAACACTTATTATTAAATAAGTATGGAATGTTTTCCAAAATGAAATGAAACGTTTTGAGATTTTATCTTCTTAAAGATAAAATGAAATCGAATATTTGAAATCGATTTGAGAATCGTATATCAGTAGATATTTTGAAAGATATAAATTCAATATGGAATTTATAAAAGAAAAGGGAATCTGTTTAAAAATAAATATTGATTTATTTTTGAAGTGTGGAAATTTTATATCTAGTAAAGATATTTTTGAAGATGAAATAATTTGGAAAATTATTTGGAATCTGATGATGTGGCGCATCTTTATTGATAGTTAAATAACCGACTATCAATAATTACCTTGAATATGGTATTTGTTGTGAATTGGATGAATTTGAATGCCACACTTATTTTTAAATAAGCGCTCACTATTCGGGTTAGCCGGGAAAGGACCATGGGGTCGTATAACCCATTCCGAATATGTGATACGTCGTTATGAATTGCATTCGAAGACCGGTGTTGAAGACCGGATATTTTTGAAAACGGAAGGATTACCGTCGAGTTACTCTACATCGACTGATCTTCGATTTAGAGGTTTTATCACCCTTAGTGACGGGAAGTCCTGACGTGATTGAAAATTATCCGGATATGCAAGGGCTTCGTGAGAAGTGCCTTCGGTTCTGTTCGATCCCGGAACAGACTTGTATGGATTGTGTGTCTGACGTTACAAATTGAGATATAAAGCTGATTTCTTTCAAATACATTTCTGTTGGTGGCGGAGAATTTATTCTCTTAGCTTAACACCCTTCTCTGAGACGTACGAGCTCAGAGGTTATGTAGTTGAAATTTATCAGCGATATATTCCCAATTTGGTAACGTGGCATACTGAGTGTTGCTGTGAAATGATCAGTGTTTGATCATTTGCGATATGATCATTTGTTTGATCTTATATCTTTGTGATCATAGGTTGATCATTTTTGTTTGACCCGAAGTAGGGCTTTGTAGAAAGCGTAGCTTTGTGGACGAGACTTCGTCGAGCCTCACACCCCGGAAATGGTCGAAACAGGAAGGATGCGGCAAGGTTCTAGGGAGTAGCGCCCCTTAGTGTATGTCATTCCTTCTGGATAAAGGTGGTATCATGGTATGGAGCCCAGATACTTAACCTCTGTGGTTGCTGCAAAATTTATTTCTTTGTGGTTGTTGCGAATCGGGGATCCTCGGGAAGATTGGTGACGATCGGGGGATGGCATATGCGTGTCAGTAGTTACCTATTTTTGCAGAGGTAACCCGGCCTTGTGTTGGCAGAGATCCGGTTAGGTTCTCGGGTCGTCTATTCCAGGGACGTACCCATCGTGGATAGGAAGTTCCTTAGCCTGACCATTTGTTGGAAATCCAAAGAAACAATACGAGCCTTTACGATTTCAATTGTATAACCTGTCTCCTCAGGAGGCAGCTATAGCAGGCATAATATAATGGTACCTATGCCGGCTAAGATTTATATTATACTTTCGAAATGTTTTCCACTATGCACTAATAATAATATCAAAAAGAATTTGATTTTGCGTAGTAAGCATCTTTGAATATCATAAGAAGAAATCTCCTCCAAGTCTACGTTTGCATTGTGTGTGTGGTGGGAGGTCTTATGGTAGTTTCATTTTCCAAAAGCATTGCGAATTGACATTAAAGTTTTCCTGTTGTTTATTTTAAAGATAAACTGTTTTACGATCTCACACCAGTCACCATGACTGACTCGGAGTTTATTGTTTCCCTTCTAAACTCTGGGTGCCCACCAATTTCCACACGGGCAGCCTAGAGTTATATTATCAGGATATTCTGGATATTCTGGAGCTTGGAGATAAGATGGATGACGAGACGTAGTATTTGTATCTGATAGTATTTATTCCGCTGTGTATTCTGTATGAGGACAAGTTATATAACTGTCCATTGTTGTATATTGACTCTGATGATTGATGTATGTATAAAATGATATAGTTCTTTGTTTTAGAGATTATTCATTTATCTATTATATATTGTTCCGCTGCGATATGTGAGATTCTGATATTGTTTCTGTATCTGATGTTATTCTGTTGTTCTTCTTTCTCTTCTTTCTTCTTCTTCTACTTTTTCTTTTTCTTAAAACCCTCACTATTGGAGTTTCCGGCACTCGATTGCTCGGCAGTCGATAAAGTGAATATCGATGTCGAATTTCCGAAATTCGAAAAATCCGGTATGTGACAATAAACATCCCTAAATTATTATGATTTTCAATGCATTATGGTTTCAAATCTATTATCTTATTTTGTTTTTCAAACTATCTTTTGGTTGTCCTTATTTCTCTTATCTTGTTACAGAATGGAAAGGCTATTGCTTATACCAGTCTGTTTAGAAATCTTTCTGTAATCCTGATAATCTTTGTTACTCATCTGGATCTGAACACTGTTTTTCCATTTATAGACCGTCGGTCAAGTGAAAGGGAGATTCAGACTTTAGAGGATTTTTTTTCTTTCGTGCTTGTACTCTTGATTTAATTACCTCCATCTTGTTAAACTTACCTATAACAAAAGTTATCAGGTGTAATTCCAATCTTCTTATCATCTTGTCTTAATTCTATTCATTCTATCTTTTTATGTGCTTTTCCGTACCTCGTTCCTTTTCGGGGACGAAAAGTTTTGAGTGGGGGAGAGTGTAACAACCCTAGATTTTTGTATATTATTTAAATTTGACTTTATTTTATTTTAAATTATTTTAGACTTATTTATTTTCAAACATTTCATTTTTAAATATAAATGTTGATTATTAAGTGATTTATAGTTCAAACTAGTATAATTTGAATATTTTACTGTAAAGTGAATTTCTGGTCAAACTGTTCAAACTTTGACTTTTAAACTTCAAATTCAAATTATTTAAAATCTCAAATTTTATCTTTTATTATGAAAATAGATGAAATAACTTGAACACTGCTTTTTGTTTCGTTGAAAACGGAGTTAAACTGCAAAAGATATGTACATTTCAATTTTGAGTATAAATTGTTTATTTTGCAATTTTGTTATTTTAAATTGTATAAATTTTATTTTCTTTGTCATATTTCATTTTTATCTGTTTAATATGTTATATTATGTATATTTTGACTTTTAAATATTTTAAATTGATAATAGAATTTTCCCAATGTTTACTGCGTTGATTTCCTATTTTTAAAGGCTGTTTTCTTATTTTCTGCTATTTTCTTCATTAAAATTATATTTAAATTAAATTTTATATATTTATTTTGTGAATGTATTTTTATTTTATGTTATTATTTATGTTTAAAAATATATTACAAGCTCATATGAATTTTCTAAAGTTTATACCATTTATTTTCAAATTTTCTAGCCTAGTTGACCAGTTTTGCTATTTTCTTGATTTAATTATTTATAACTAATATTTATTTATTTATATTTTTTTTATTTGTTATATTTTATTATTTTAACTGAATTTATATATGTTTTTCAGTTATATAAAAATTTAAAAAGAAATAGTGAATATATGAAGAGTTTGAAACTGCTTTTGAAACCGAAGCCTTTTCATCTCCGAAACTCTTCATTTCCATAACCTTCACTTTAATTAATTTTGCTGCCCACTCCTTCAGTTTTTGCCATGAGTTATCACTCACTTTTCACGAATTTTTTTGTTTCTCAATTCATTTTTCACGTCCTTACAAAGTTCCTTGGTAATGGCCTCCTCTCTTTTCACTTTTCTTCAATTTTTCATACTTTTTTGCCTTGTTTCCTCTTCTATTTGCACGGCCTTCTCACCATAGCCTCGACCACCATCCCCTACCACTCTTCCTTGGCATCATCTCCAACCATCATTTCAGATCCATCCATGGCCATGACCTCCCCTTGAAGCTAGCACCACAAAACAATGTCAAAACTCCACAAAACGTTGCCTAGACCACACATATCATCACCTACCCTCCATATCTTGCTTTGGCCACCCCCTTAGCCACCACCACCACTTGCTACATGACCTTTGGCTGCTGTTGCACCTACACCCTCCACTGTCCAGACCTGTACCATGCAAGGTCCAAGCCCCACTTGCCTTAGGATGAGCCAATAATGCACAAAAACTCCACTTATTTTGCCTTGACCCTTTGTCTTATTCATATGTAACTCCTACCATCATCATCTCCTTGTTGCCATGCTATTTTGATGCCATAAACTAAGATTATGTCCAGCTATGGCTGAGCAAAAGATCCCATTGGTCAAGCTCTTGAATGGTTAAAGAAAGGTCGAATCACTTTGCCCTTTGTTGCTTTTTATTTCAAGTCATTTCGATATTGTTTTGTGTTACATATTTATGTATACATTGTCTTGTTTTGTTTATATGTATACAAAGCAATTATATTTGGCTCTCCACTCTCAAATCATATTCATGTTGTCGTGCCTTCAAAGATTCTTTGTTGTGTGTTTGGTCGTCATCTCCAGCTTAAACAGGTGAGTTATTCTCACCAGACAATATGTACCTATATAACTAGTAAATTGACACCCTGCGAATCTGTAGAAAAATATTATCATGTTATATATGCTTATATTATTATCATATGATGTTCACACCTGTTATTACACCGGTTATATCATATGTTACTGTTATTTAATGTTATTCTGTTATTTATATCTGTTATCACCATTGCAAGTTCCCTGTAGACTAGAATCACTATGGGTTGAAATGATACATACCCGAACGGACTTTAGAATAGGAAAAAATCGTTATGGGCTGAAATGATAGGCCTGAACGATTTTTATTTAAATTATTTTAACTTGGGATTGCGGGTTTGAAATGATAGAACCCAGATTTTTCTTTTTTAACTGCGGATTGAAATGATACATATCCGTATCACTTGACCTAAGTTAGAAAATTATATACAGGCCCGTGGTTATTTTATAAAGTGTTTTGGATATTTTTAAGTATTTTAAAAATTATAAATTTATGAAATTTGATTTAAATAGATTTTGAAATGTTTTAAAATAAAGAAACTATGATTTTCTATGTGTTAAAAATGTAATTAATGAATGGTTTAACTAAATTTTTGAAATATAACTTAAGTTGGAAATTTGGAATTTTGGTTAAAAAGGATATTTAAGTTATGTAAATAAAATGGATATTAAATTTTATTTGGAAATGGTAAATATGATAATTTGATTAAATTTGAATTTAAGTGATTTAATAAAGTATTATTGATTTTTCTATGAATTTAAGTGGTTAAATAAATGAATGTTTAAAAGTGATCTTTTAAAATATAACTTAACTAGGAAATGTGAAATTTGGTTTTAATTAAAGGTTTAAGTTAATTAAATAAAATTGGAAATTTAGTTAAAGTTTGAAATGGTAATTTAAATTTGAAGTGTTAAGTTTATTAGTTGAAAAGTGAAGAATTGGACACTTTTACACTTAAATTTATTAAGTAAATTGTTGAAATTGGATTTGATTATAAGAAATTTATTGTGAAAAGATATATGTTAAATGATATGTAAATGAACATTTTAAATGTTAAAATATGATTTTTAAAAATGTTTATGTATTTTAAATTAAAGTTATTTAATTGCTGGAAATACACTAACACTTGAAATTAACTTTTAATAGCATTCAGAAATGCCATAGATTCTGTTTTGAACTAAAATTGTGTAAAAAGGAGCTATTACAGCATTTCTGAAATGCTGTAGTTGTTGTAGTTGAACTTATAGGCTAATATTGAACTCAGGCCTATTATAGCATTCTCTGGAAATGCTATAATGGTCTGCAGTCTTTGCTGAAACCAAATTTAACCCTTGTTTTGAAATATGAACTACCGCAGCACTTCTGAAATGCCGTCTTTTCTGTTTTGAACTATAATTCAACGAAAACTGAGTTTTAACAGCAGTTTTAAGTGTTGTCTTTGCTGAATTAAAAATGTTTTCAAATATAACTTATAGCAGTTGTTTTTAAATGCTATGAAATGCTGAAATTTTAATAATGAGGGTTTTTGACTTAGTAAACGAACTCAGAATGGTTTGAAACTTTGGAAATTGAATACTTGATTGAAAATATAATAATTACACTTTTAAAAGGTTTAAATGAATTATTTTGATTGGAATATAAACTATTTAAAGGTGATTTGAAATGATAGTAAATGAACGATATCTTTGAATTTAAAAGGTATTTAAAGTTGAATATTTGGATTTGAACTGATAGGATATTTTATTTTATTAAAATGATTGGAAATGAAGTTTTGTAAGGATATGATATTTTATTTTATTAAAATGATTTGAAATGAAGTTTTGAAATGATATGAAAATTTAAATATATGGAAATGGTTTGGAATTGATTTAATCTTTATTTTGATAAAGATATGGTTTGAAATGATATTTTATTTTGAAGTAAAGTATTGTTTTTAAAAGTTATAACCACGGGTTATAATAACGATTGGTTGGAAAAGAGACCGGGATCGGATATGGACATACTCTCTGTCGATACCGAAAACCACTTTGACAACCGTGTACGCGGTGGAGATTCCAGAATGAAGTAGGATGGTGGCGATGTTCTTAAGGTATGTTACGTGGACCCAACTCCCGTGAGTTGGCATAAGGTGGCTAAAACAGGAGCGATCTCGGACCAGTGAGGTAGCACCTCTTCTCGGACACATTTCTTCGATATTATACTCTTACTTGTGATTGATTAGATGGCCATCCTCCGATTTGGGAGTGTTGTTCGAGGTGGAACGGTAGTGGCTGCTGTGCGTATCCATCAGTCCGTGTGCGTAATTGGTATATCTACCCTGGCATTGCCTAGTTGTGCCGTGTCACCTACCATATCGAGCTTTACTACGATTATGATTTTAAGATCCGACCGCGTTAAGGTTCTCCATCCCCTTAACGCTATTTTCTATATGATTATACTTTACTTATTTAGACACTATTATAATAGCGAATATTACTACATAGTAGATATTTTAACGGATCCTTAGAGGATGGGCGGTCCCAAGCATCTTCTAAGTTACTTGTACCTTTATTACAGTTCCCTTGAGTTGGTTTACATTATATAAGTATATATTGTCCTGACTCGAGTGTTTTGTGTTTTGCTTTACGCTCGGGTCAGCCTGAGTTATTCACAGATTTGGATTTCCACTCTCTTGGAGATTTGAATCGTTGGAGATTATCTGCTTGTCATGTCCTATCTATTTCAATTCCGTTGTTCTACTGAGCTTGTACTTGGTTATTATATTGAGACTTTTGTTGTATTCTATTTCTTCTGTTATATCTTATGTAACTCTAATATATTTATATAGTAGGTTCATGAACTACTATTTCTTTTACTTCCGCTGCATTATTTTACTCTGTGTCTGTGATCTGTGATTATATTTATTTACTGTATATTCTGAGATTTGCCAAATTTTAATTACAACGCGGTATTTTGAGCAATTCAACTCCGCCATGAGTGTCTACCTATACACTTATAATGGATGCGAATGGTTGAAAATATCGGGTCGTTACAGACATACACTAAGGGGTGCTACTCCCTAGAACCTTGCTGCATCCTTCCTGTTTTGACCATTTCCGGGGTGTGAGGCTCGACGAAGTCTCGTCCACAAAGCTACGCTTTCTACAAAGCCATGCTTCGGGTCAAACAAAAATGATCAACCTATGATCACAAAGATATAAGATCAAACAAATGATCATATCACAAATGATCAAACACTGATCATTTCACAGCAACACTTAGTATGCCACGTTACCAAATTGGGAGTATATCGCTGATAAATTTCAACTACATAACCTCTGAGCTCGTACGTCTCAGAGAAGGGTGTTAAGCTAAGAGAATAAATTCTCCGCCACCAACAGATATGTATTTGAAAGAAATCAGCTTTATATCTTAAATTGTAAAGTCAGACACACAATCCATACAAGTCTGTTCCGGGATCGAATAGAACCGAAGGCACTTCTCACGAAGCCCTTGCATATCCGGATAATTTTCTAATCACGTCCGGACTTCCCGTCACTAAGGGTGATAAAACCTCTAAATCGGAGATCAGCCGATGTAGAGTAACTCGACGGTAATCCTTCCGTTTTCAAAAATATCCGGTCTTCAACACCGGTCTTCGAATGCAATTCATAACGACGTATTACATATTCGAAATGGGTTATACGACCCCATGGTCCTTTCCCGGTTAACCCGAATAGTGAGCGCTTATTTAAAAATAAGTGTGGCATTCAAATTCATCCAATTCACAGCAAATACCTATCTAAAGGTAATTATTGATAGTCGGTTATTTAACTATCAATAAAGATGCGCAACAACATCAGATTCCAAATAATTTTCCAAATTATTTAATTTCCAAAAATATCTTTACTAGATATATTATTTCCACACTTCAATCATTTGAAAACAATTTCAAATCAACTTCCACATTTCAATTTATCTTTAAAAGATAAAATCTCAAAACAGTTCATTTCATATTGGAAAAGCATTTCCATACTTATTTAAAAATAAGTATTTCACAAATCTATTTATTTTCACCATTTGAAAATATTCAATATACTTAAATCAATATTAAGTATACATTTCATTCTTTAAGGAAATCATTAATTTTAACATCTATTTGAGTCAAAACGAATGTTGCGTAAAACATCGTTACGACGACTCGAAATCACTAGTATAGGGATTCGGATTTTAAGATATATATATGTAAATCCCAATACTACATAAAACATTTTCTTTTGAAAATCATTTACTATAACAACAGTGTTATAGTCCATCATTTCCTTATTTCTCGAAAACGTCTATTTCAACAATGAATGTTGAAATCTATGATTTCGATAGTTCACACGTTTTAAAACATCTTTTAAAACAATTAACTTCATTTATAATATCGCTTTCCCAAACATAACTATTTTTTTCAATAATATATTCACTGTCCAAAATCGTGAATATACTTCAATAACCAAATTTCAATCTTTTTTTTACACATTTATTTCAAGAATTATCCACTGTCCAAAATCGTGGATAAAATTCCCTTAATAATCTCTATATTTAAAATCAATCAAATTTGATTTATTTTCGAATTTATAAAAACAACGTTTATAAATTCTATTTCCATTTTATAACAACTTCGATTTATACATCTTCTTTAATGACCCATTCAATTTATAAGTTAATATAACTTATAATTCATTTATTTTAAAAGAAATCGTTCTTTTAAACTTTACAAAATTTAAACTTCCAGATTTCATTAACTTATGAAATCCCATTTACACTTCATTTTAACACTTATAGAAACTTGTCTTATAATCCCAATATTTCAAATTTATAAATATCCATTTTTGTACATCTTTTAAATAAACAGTTTATAATACTAGAAATCCCAATTTAAACCATTTCATAAATTTCTTAACTTTTATTTCAAAAATCACACTTTGATTTTATTTCACAAAAATCTTAACTTTTATAACTTTAAAATTTTAGATGTTTATTTATTTGAAATAAATCAATTCAAAAATTCAATAAACCATCTACTTTCAAAAATCACTTTAAAATCCATTTAAAGTAAAGGTCGTTATTTTTAAATTCCAAAACTTGAATCCGATGATGCTACAGCACCAATTGGTCAATCACAACAACAAACATCATATATCAATATGATAACAGAATATACATCAATATCTGTAAATAAATAAATACTGTTGAGGAATCCAGTTGGATCCCTCCAACCTGTTTCCCTGCATCCACAGATGTTAGCACAATACCAATTCCACTTCGAGGTGGAATATCGCGGTATATGGGTTTTATAAAAATCATCCGCTTACTAACGGCGCAATAGGGTCTCATCCGCTATACGAGGCGGGAAATCAATCAATCCAATATATACATATGCCAATATGTATATATTGCTATATATATAGATATATCCTACTATATCTAATATCACATCCAATAGCAATCAAATCATCAATCAATAAATAACTGAAAATTCCACTTTCATTTTGAGTGAGAAAAATCTCACCTTAGCTTTTTAATTTGCCATCCATTTTCCATTTTGACCATTTCTTCACGGTTTCAAACCTTGTATAAATAATTTATACATTTCTGTTAATATTCGAATAAATCGAGCAAGTAAATTTTCATTTGGTAATTTCAATTATTCAATGCTTTTATTTCAAACCAATTTCTTTTTGAAAAAATCCTTTAGTAAAAAAAAATAAAAAAAAAATTTAAATAAGTTAACTAAACGAATATATTGCTTTATTTTGTTATCTTCAACTGTTTAAAATCAATATCCCTTTTTAATGAAAATATATTTATTTTCATTCATACTTGTATATAAATTCTTCCTACTTGGATTTCTATTCTGTAAATGTATATATATATATATATATATTTCTTTCTTTTTCACTTATATAAATAAGTATAAATAAATTAAATAAAGAAAATACCTTACTGTAAACAACCCCAGACTATCGTTCGTGAATCCCAGTGAACATCTCGGCCTCGCGACCCCCAATACTACTCGACGTCGCCGCCAAGCAACTGCTGCTTCGAACATGACTTCGATTGCCTCGCGACCACTTTATCTTGCTCGCCCAACCGTACGCTGCCCTTCCAGACTTCATCGAACGCCACCATAAATCCCATCGTCGATCCACGCGACCCCGAGAACCACCTGCCAGCGACCAAATCGCCCCAGCCTCACGAGCAAAAACTCGAACGCTCCCATCTTCGGTCGAACGCCACGCGAAATCGAAGTGAGGTCAACCCCTCAATCGCGACTCCTTCCATTGACTTGCCTACATTGCCACGGCCTTGTGCCTAGCTGAGTTGCCGCCTCGCTTCCACCAGGTCGCGACAATTGCACGCCTCTAGGTCGAAGACTAACATCCCTCCTCAACGAGCCGTCCTTCTCCCCAAATCGCGGCGCCACTTCGATCGATTTGCAAGCCATTGCCGTGCGCGAGATCTCCTCCAACCTGCGCCATCGAGTAGCGAACGAACTCGCGATCGATTTGGGTTCTTAAGAATTCGTGGATTTAAAATGAAAGGCGGCCATTATATTTCTATTTGAACTGAGAAAGGGGGGATATTTCGTTTCCTTTCGTTTTGAAGCTGCAGCCTTAAATTGATTTCGAACGAAATGATTTTGTTTTCTGCTCGAAGAATAGAAGGTACGAGGGAGACAAATTGGGTGCGGCTCGTACGTATGGTCGGGTTAAAGAAAAGTAAATGTGTTTTATTTAAATTCAAATTTTGTCTCAATAATTTCCAATGCGTTTATACCTCGTATGATCACACGATAGCTCCGAAAGCTACGAAATTTGAAATCCGGTAATAATACAATATTACGGACCCAATGGAACTGGTTTCGTCGAATTCCGAGACTGTGCCTCGGACGGCTATTTTTACATATCGATACGAACGATATAATTCAAAACTGAACAAGACAGTTTGAAATTTAATTCTGAAGCTTCTATTATCTTCAGTATTGTCAATACGAATTTTAAAAGCTTTCGAAATATTTTTCTTCAGCTTAAATTGAAGATTCAAATTTTTATTCAACTTTCAATCGATTAAATTTTAAAGTTTAATCGCAAATTTCAAAGTTATATCGGGGATTCAAATTAAATCATCGTTCAAATATTTAAAATTAATTAAATATTCTCAATTTAATTTGTTCAAAATTCTGGGTCGTTACAACCAACACCTCCCAACGCACTATTCCAAAGCCTAGAGTGGCTTCGTGCTAGTGTCAAGAAGTATGAAATATCGGGTTTTTATACATTATCAGAGACTGAGAATATAAGGATAAATCTAAGATATTCTACACTTTCAGATCTCATAGTGGAAGGAATAAAATATAAATACTAAAAACAGACATTTTAGAAAAGCAACCTTCAAAATGCTCAATTCATATGCATTGTTTCCAAAGTGAAATACAAATTTACTAGACATTTAATACAACAAATATCTATATAAGGAACAACTAAGGGTAGTGGAACTCCAATGCTTAGCTCCTTTCTCCATGCTCTGTGCTAAATCAACTACTTTCCTATTATCCTATGGCGGTGGAAAAACGAAGGGAAAGGAGTAGCTCAGACAAAATTCTGGTTAATAAGTACATCATTAATATATTGTGATCACATGCAGTTGAATTTAATAAAACTCTATGTGACATTCGGTGTTCTACAAGTGTCCGTGGATGACTAGGTTTCTTTACTTAAGGGTTTTTAACTTAATACACAACTACACTAACTACTTGTGCAGGCTAATACCTAGGATCGACTGATTAAACCTATAGACAACTAATGATTGGCTAATAGCTACTGGAACATTTTCAACATAAGGTTATTATACAGTTTCCTTTATATGACTATATCTCTCACATTACGATTAGCGTAACTATTCCGCATAGGTTTCCCTACTATTTCTACCTGGGACTAAGCTTCCCACAACTATGACTACATGTACCCCTGTTATGCATTAAAGGGGAGCACGCAATGTCGAATTGCCGAAGTTTTTCATCGTCTGCATTTGTTTCCACCTCAATGGTAATGTAACTGCCTCTTATTTTATGCACCGAGATCCAAAACAACACAACATCATGTTGCGTCGGAATACATGATTACCAAGGAACTCCCATTATGTTGGACCCCACACTTCATCAAGCGTCAGTCAGTGCTGCACATCCACTGTAGAACCTCTTGTAAGTGCCATTTACGGTAAAATCACCCCCAGTCGAATATCGACCCCGGCTGGATAAATAACATTTAACCAGTTCCACAACATCCTAGTGCCGCCACATAGAGAATGCTACATGTCTGGAATGCTAATCGGCGTATCGCTATACTGGAGCAATCGATCGCTCCAGATTATGCGGTCGACCGGTCATCGCTCATTTAGGATTTTTACTTTTTATTTTTTATTCATTTTGGTTTTTTAATTAAAAATTAATCGTTTTTTCAAAATTTCATTAAAGGGATTTATGTTAGAGCAATTATAAACCAAATTTCCAATTTCCTAAACTTTTTTTTCCAATTCAACTTTTCAAGTTTATAGGAACAGTTAAAATCTAGGGTTATTATTAACATCAATATTAACCATTTATATTAATAGATTACACGATTAGAAAAGGATTAGAAAAGGGTTAGAGGAAGGGGTTTAATCTAGATTAATTTCTATTTAAGAAGTTTCTCAATTTAATTGTTATTCAAAATTAGATCTAGACGATATAATTTTTAATTTAGTTTATAACATCCAAAATAAGATATGGTATATCAAAATGAATTACATATAAATCATCTTATTAAATATATACCCACTCACCTCGAAGGAATTCCTCTTCTAATTTAATTTGATTTCACCGCCACTCGCCTTTGTTGATTTATTCTCCTTCTCCCTTTCTCTTTTATTTTGATTCTCGCTCTCTCTCCTTCTATTTGATGTATAATCTTTAAATTTTTATTAAGAAAATTTGGGGAAAATAATAGGAAATGTTTTAATAATTTTTGAAGAGGAAGAAAGAGATGATGATGAAGGCTATAGTTTCTAACATGAAAATAACGAGGTTTGGCTATGTATTTATAGTTGAAAACTAGGTTTAGAAAAATTACGTGTTTATTATCAAGTTACTTACCTTTATGTATAAGAAAAATTTATCCCCTTTCATTTTATTTTAAGAAGATAACATCTTTATTCTCCCTCTTTAATGTCATTAATAGCCATTTTAAATTTATTTCCTTCGCTTAAGTATTTACCTTTAATGTTTTTCCCCTTTATTATTGTTGAATATGGAAGAGAATAATGTATTTGTATTCGAAAGTACATGTGTATGTATATATATGTATATTTATCTGCACTGTATTTATAGATGGAAATTAGGTAAAGTCTATTTTAGAAAAATCATTCCTTCATTCATACCATTTTTCTCCTTACGTATATACAAAACCCTTTCCTCTTGTTAATATAACGGTCACATTACCTTAAATAAATGCCACCAATTACAATTTAAATGAATGTCATTAATTAATTCCAATTAATATCCTTAATTGATATTATACATATATACATGTGTGTTAATTTAATTGGAAACCATACTCCTTACCAACTAATTGGTATTAAAGTTTCCAATTTAAAATTGATTTCATTAATTATAATTTAAATCAGTTCTATTAATTGATAACCTATATATATACATTATTAGCCTTTGTGGAAAAACCTAGATTTATATTCAAACGTATATATATGTTTATTAATTATAGAGCTTATTCTTTACTATGAATTAAGCAATCAATTAAATTGCTTGATTGGTATTAATGTTTTCAATTTCAAAAACAAAACTTATCATTATTCTTTACAAATAAGGAATGTCATACCTTTTCCTTAACGATTCATTCTATTAACACGCTTTTACCTGTATTTTCAATATATGTAATGTTTATTTTACTAAATAACTTCTTTTTTTCATATATATGTTATGTTACCTTTCTTTCACAATAACCCGTTACTTTCGTATACCGTTATCTTCAATTTCCAAATATATATAAAAGTAGATGCATTCTTTTCTTTTAAAATATATTGTTACTGAAACACCCCATACCCCTTAATATACCCAAAAGGACACATTAATAGGCGTGGTGCATTGTAGGTATAAATGAAACTAACAGAGACTAAGATCCATAAGACAAAAGTAGGTAAAAACAGCGAAAACTAAAATAATAAATTATTCAAAATAAAAACTTCATAATTGCTTCATAAACCAAATATGTCAAATACCAAATACAACATACATGTCTCAAAACCCAATATGTCTCATGAAATAAAAACTCATAGTCTCAACAAAAATCAGAATGTAAATATCCCTCTCAAGTGCCAGTATAAAGAAAGGAAAACGGAAATAAAAGTAGGGAAATACATAGCAGAATCTTCTCCAAGAAGCCTCCGAGCAACTGCAATCTACTTCCCTCTCCCTTGATTGCCTATGGGGGGAGAAGGGGAAAATAGAGGAGTGGGTCAGACTAAAAGTCTGCTGAGTGATAGTAACTACTAGAATCTTTAAGCAAAGTAAAAGTAATAGACTCTTCAATAGTTCTACTATATACAAAAGAAAACAAAGGAAATAGGAAAGAGATAAACAGTAAAATATGATTAAACTATTACAATTGATAAGATAGGTCAACTTTGATTGTTTGCACTTGTCTTTGATAGCTGCTTGATTAGGCTGAATTCCTAATCCTATAATTAGGCTGAAATCCTAATTTTACCCTTTGATCGGCCTGCTACTCCATAGACCTTAGTGCGGACTAGACACTATATAACTCCCTACACAACAGACAATGGTAACTACAAAAGATACACAAAGCACCCACTGTGGACTAGGCGATACATAGCTCCCTACACAGAAGGCAATGGTGTCTACGAAAGACACACATACTAAGCGCTTGGACCTCATAGCGATTACTGAGCACCGAAATGGAAGTCACACACGTAACTACCACCATGCTCATGCTACCTGTTGCTCCACCTATTGGGTCGTATTATTACCTTGACTCAGCATAAGCGTGCCCCTCGTCTCACTTCAGGATTATGTGAAACACCATGTCCATAGAAAATATAGGGGAATGCTGCTGGTACTTGCCCGTCATTCAAACAATATCTAATAGCACCCTTATCCAAATACCCCGTGATTTGAATATCTTTATATTGACCAATTACTACCCCTACTAGCCTAAGCGTGCCCCTCGTCTCACTTTAGGCTTATGTGAAACACTGTACCCATAGAAAATAATAAGGGAATGCTATTTAATATAGGTCCTACTTTAATTCTTTGCTTATTAACATAGATAAATTATTTAAATAAGCCTTTTCTCTTGTTCCTACTATTTGTGTTTATTAATTTATCCTAAGTCTTAAAATAAGCCTTATTCTGTTCTATTTCTTATTATAACCTACGTTATAATCATGCTTATTATTTAACCCAAGGTTTAAGTGTGAAAATAAGCTTCTTTCTTCTTTTGTTCTTTTTAGTTATAATTCTAAGTTATAACTAGGCCAATCTTCTTAATTCAGTCCAATTAATATCATAATTAGGCATAATTTCAGTCCAATTCCATTTATATTACAGTCTTTATAATTTACATCTTATATTCCATTATTTCAGATTTCTTATAATTTAATCCAATTTCGTGTTACTTCTATTCTAATCCATATGCGAAGAAAAAGAAGGAGAAATAAAAGAATACTAGAAATAGAAGGAAATCCAAGCGTAGGAAGAAGATGTAAATAACGCATAAATAACAGTAAATAAATTAAAATACTGTAAATAAACTGAATTTAAATGGGAAAAGCTATAATTAACAGAAATAAACTAAAATTAACTGAGGCTAGAAGGAATAGACTGAAAATAATTCTAAATACTGTAAATAAATTACTAAAAAGGTTACTCCAAAAATCATAGTTAAACTACAACTACTGGAAATCCTATTATTTTAAATTACTTAAAGAAATTTAAAATAATTACAATCACTCACCTCTGGTCCTTAGCTCTTCCTTTTAGGCCTTCACGCATCCACTTAGGTTTGTTAAATATTTTTATTTAAAATGATTTTCTCCTTTGAAAATTATTCCGCTTAGGGTCCTTCCTGAATATGTGAACCCAATTGGAGAAAATCTTAGAATGAGAAAAGGTGTTAGGCATAGGGTTCTATTTATAGAGGTAGAAGTGGATCTTTGACCATAGGATTTGGGAATGGAATAGGATGCAACCACATCATAGGCTGAATAGGGTCCATCGGATGTAGAAACGGAAGGACCAGATCGAGTTGAAGAATGCAAAATACGTCACTAACGTTCAAACGAACAAACGTTCGTTCGTTCGCTCACTAAAAAACAAGCCGGGTCGACCGGGCGGTCAACCGCCCTTGTGCCCAGGTCGACCGGCCGGTCGACCTAGCCTATATATATATATATATATATATATATTTCTCCTTATTTTGTTTAATTCATATCTCGTTCATTTTAGCTCGGATTCTGATGTTCTGTAAATGGAAATTGACCAGAAAATTACCACGGATACAATGGTGCAACTCTTGTGGCTCAATTCTAATAATTTCACAAAGTTATTTTATTATTTAAATAATTAACGAATTTATTATCATGGGTTAAATTTCAGGTTGTTAAATTCTCCCCTTCTTAAGGGATTTCGTCCCCGAAATCTCTAAAGATAAAAGAATGTGCTAAATGTTTTCATCCACTTCTACAACCAACTACTTAATCATCAACGATTCATCCATTGTCCTTAGGTTTTTCTAATGCAATTTATGATACTTATGCAATTAGTGTAGTGTAAATGTTCCTATCTAATGCAAAAGATTAGGTGGTCCACTGATTCAGTTGACCCCCTTTTATGCAATCATGTCTGCGCCATGTATCCAAATGAATGCAAAAATTTCCTAATGACAACTGATAGTTCTATAGGCGTGCTACAAACATCATTCAAATGCAACAATCATGTGATAATCATCCATTTATAGCAACCATGAAAAATAGAATAAAAATGCACACACGTCCATATGCATATGCTCTAGTGTCCTAGTTAGGCTGATCCCTAAAGAATAATAGTGCCTAGTATACCTATGTGCGTCCGTTAGCATCCACAAGAAAACACTTGCAACAACTAGCATACATCTTTCATAACATGTTCTAATAACATGTTCACATCAAATCCTACCATCCATAGGTTAAATCCTAAGTTGTACCCTCCCAAAGGATAATAAAGGAAAGAACCTATTCAAAACTAAAGATGGAAATAGGAAATTCTAAAAACTTACTATCGAAAAGATGAGGATAGGAAGTATGAATCTTCTCTTCTGCTTCCCAAGTAGCGTATTCTACATCATCTCCCCATTCCACCTTCACTAGCGGAACCTCCTTATTCCTTAGTCGCATGATGTCTATTCCAATAATCTTCGTGGGTGTAACGACCTAGAATTTTCGATTGCGAAAATTCCAGATAGTTAGGAAAAGAAGAAAGAGATAGAAGAAGAAGAAACAGAAACACAACACTGATTCTCACAAATCGCAGCGGATCAAAATATAATATCAAATAATAACAGTTAACAAAAGAATACCTATATCTGTCAACTATATTTTTTCATTAGAGTTACACTCATACACAAACACTGGACATATACAAATCGCATGTCTCAGACAAACAGAAATAATATCACAATGGAAACACTCCATTCGTTCTTACCATCCAGCTCGCCTCCTGAGCTCAGAACGTCCTTACCTGAAAATCTGTAATACTCGGTCTGACCCAAGCATTACAACAAGGTAACACCCGGGTCAAGCTGGAAACCAGCGTGAGTAAACCCATAAAATATGAAATACCAAGCTATATAACTTAAGTGAATTACCAGGGTAACTCGTACTTTTACGAGTTCTTACTTATTATAGTAAATCATTTATCACACACAATAGTTTCCAGGATTAAATGTCCAGGTTACTTAACTTATTCATTCCAGCCTGATTAATCTCACATATCCAATTTATAAGAATTTAAATTATTATTCGAAGTGGTTTCGGGTATTTTCTGGTACCTGACTCCGGTCTATTCGAATCCAATGTCATCTTAAATCCAAGTTATTTAACTGAAAACAAATCAATTCATATTCAGAGTAAATATTCACATAGCGATTCTATTACAGATAGATAATCCATATCCAAACATCATATCACATAGCATCTCAATCACATACCAGGAATAACAAATAATCCAAGGTATTCAATATCATTCAATCATCCATAAGCAAGATTTATTAGATATAATTCCTAATTAATTTAATCAATCTCCAATTAAATTAATCACCTACTTTAATTACTTGGATTACCTTAATCCTTCTTACTTAACATTAGTTTATTACAAACTAATTAATTAATGATTCTTTAATCCTCCATCTTAATTAATCCTCCTTGATTAATTATTCTTTAATTACATTAAGTAATTAGTCTTTAATTAATTACACAAATTAATTAACCTTCAACCATTCACATTTAATAATCCTTTAATTACTCTCATAATGTAATTAACAATAATTTATTACATTGATCCTTAATTAATTTCTTTGATTAATTATTCTATAATCACTTATATTGATTAATTACCCTTTTATTTATCACATTAATTAACTAACCCTTAATTTAATTTCCTTAATTAATCAATCTTTTAATTAATTACTCTAAGTAATTAATACGCAATTACTTCCATCAAGTAATTATCATTAAATAAATCACATTTAGTAATTACACTTAATTATTAATTAATAAGCCTTAATCACTTATTAATTAATTAGGATCGAAAACTTAAAACACTTATTTGTTAATTAATTAATCCTTAATCATTAATTAATTAAATTAATTAATTATACTTAAATTACTTAATTAACTTAATTAATCTCAAATCATTAAAACCTTAATTAACCTTTAAGGTAAATCATTATCTTTATAATTACCCAATTATCATTATCATATAAATTTTAAACATTTATCTTAACAAATTGAAGTTAACAAATTATATAACGTCCTTAAATCAATTACTTAAAAACATTTATTTTATAAAGAATAGATTTAAGAAATAGTTTAAAAGTATATTTTTATTTTAAACTATAAAACTTACTTTTATTTAAATTTAAACTTTTAAAATTACTCAAACATCCTACTTCGGGTTAAACCCTATACTCACTCGAGTCCTGACTCGAGTTTTTTACATCTTCTTTCATTTTTTAAAACTTAGTTTTAAAATTAAAAAACAGATATGTTAACATTCACGTACACGAGTTCAACCCCAAGCCCATCACCATCTTCCCCGTGCTTCGTCCTGAGGCAACCCACCTCGCAACCCACATAGACACACAGGAAACTGTGCACGTGCACAGTGTCGCGGCGGCGCTCCGGCTACACCCTCGACCTCCGGCGAGTCATCGATCGACGCTACTATCAATTCCGACCATCAATCCATCACGACGAAGTCCAATTCAAAATCGAACTCCTCTTATCGAACTGGAAACCAAAACATCACCTGAAACCAGCCTCGACAAGGCCATTCCGACCATCAGAAGCTCCACCGCTCTGGCCATAGCCTCGTCCACGACCCAAGCTCCAATTCCCCCTCGTCCGGCCTGACTCGATGCTCTACCGACGGGGAAATAAAGAAATTCCCGACCTTGACTTAATAGGGTTCTAAAACCCTAGTACGATCCACCGCCGACGCCACGACAAACAATCGTCACATCCATTATTTTTCCCAATATCCCTGATCACCAAGAAATCTTCGCCAAAAACCCCGACCCCTAAAAGTTTGTCGATCACCAGAAAAAACTCAATACTTACTTTCTGATCAAACCCGAAATGCTCACTCAAACTAAATATAAAAATTGTGATTTTACTCTTAAAATTCATGAATCTTGATGACGATCAAGATTATATAAGTGAAACAAGAAATTTTGATGCTTGAATTTTAACAGGTTTTAAACTTCTACTGTATTTCCTTGATTTACAGAGATATTTATACTTTTGATGCTTACATATATTTTTAGATCTTAATTTATGTTCAAAGAAACATATTTTGTTTGAAATCCAAGGCCTAACAGTGACTAGATAAGAAGTTTTGAATTTTGTTTCATTTATAAACTCTGTAACTTGAAAACAGAGAAGGACAGACATACCCAAACATGCTCAGTTCAAAGACATACATAAATACAGAGATTTTACTAATATATATACATGCAAGGCATCAATCATCTCAGAAATTTGCAAACACAGATTTTATTTACCTAAACTTTTTTAAATAATTAGTTTACTCACCTATTGTTTTTGCTGCTGCTTTGTCTTTGTCGAGCTCCTGCTTCAAGACTTATTTATTTTCTTAAATGGCAGTACCTTTTTTTTTGTTTACATAGCTTGTTCGAATGAAATAAATGAAGACAGGTGGAGGTATATATAATAGAAGAATGAAGATTACAGGGTAAGCCAAGGCTGAGGTATTGTCCAGGCTTTTACTTTGTTGATTTTTATTTTCTTTCTTTTATTTTAACAATGACCTAATTTAAATAAAGTTGATTTGATAATTTGAAAGGAGGATTTGGCATTTCATATGCTTGACCAAATTTTGCTGTGACATTGATTTTGTGTTTTGTGTGCTTGAAAGGATAGGTATTTAATGTTGTGTTTCCTAAGTTGACTACATGGATATATAGATATGCTCTTATATACCTATACTCTACATACAAACACTCATGAACATAGTTTTTTTCATATTTTTATATACATTTGTTTACTTGTATATGTCTTACCAACATACACATACACACATTTTATATGTTTGTCATCATTTGTACATTTCCATTTTATCACTTTCACCATTACATTTAACATATGAACATATATACTTACTTATGTTTGTCCCCATGTATATGAATTTACATTCATACATATTGCTTTATTTTATATATTTATTCCCATTCATAAAACTTTCCTGTATTTTATTCCACATAGGCATATATATACATTCATATTATTGTTTAGGTACATACTTATATATGTATATATTTTATCATTTTATAAATATACATATATACCTCCACATTTATTGTTAGTTTCATATATATTATGAGCATACATTCCTATATTTGTATATTTATACACTTATATTTACATATATATATATATCATCGAACATAAAAACTTGTATCTATATTTTTATGGATATTTTATCTCGGTTTAAATGGTGTAGTTTATCTATACAAAAAGTTTATTTTCTTTTCTATAGGATTTATCATACCGAGAGATTAAATATCTAATATAGTTTTTTATTCAATATTTATTTTAGTTTCCAAATCAACTTATATATTTAAATATTTTTAATTATCAGAAATTCATTTGTTCGACCCATCAAAATTAATATCCCGATATTTTAAACCAGTTAATTACCAATTAACAACCGTTAAAAATCCGGGTCGTCACAGTGGGGATACGCCGAACAGATGCTTCCCTTTCTACTTCCACCTCCTCTAACTGACTGGGCTCTATAACCTCCACTGACTCATGTAAGCACCTTCGCAAGTGTGAAACATGGAAAACGTCGTGCATACCTGCGAGCCCCTCTGGTCGGTAAACCATCTTCCCAACTCTCTCCATGATAGGGAATGGTCCAACAAATCTGGGGGCTAACTTTCCATTCGATCCGAATTTTACCACCTTCCTAAGAGGGAATACTTTGATAAAAACTAAGTCTCCAACCTCAAACTCAATGTCTCTCCTCTGCTTATCCGCATAAGACTTCTGCCTATCTTGGGCTGTCTTCATCCTTCGCTAAATTAAATCCACTATCTCCGATGTCTCCTCACCATGTCAGGCCCAAGTAGAAACTTCTCTGTAGACTCCACCCAACATGAAGGGGACTTGCAAGGTCTCCCATACATAGCCTCAAATGGTGACGTTCCTATGCTCGCTTGGTAACTGCTATTATATGCAAACTCAACTAATGGAAGATGCTCTTCCCAAGTTCCTCCAAAGTCCAAAATGCATGTCCGTAGCAAATCCTCAAGCACTCTATTCACACTCTCTGTTTGGCCATCCGTCTGAGGGTGATAGGCCGTACTCAATCTAAGTTGCATTCCTAGCGCCTCCTATAAGCTCCTCCAAAACTCACTAGTGAAAATGGGATCTCTATCACTCACTATACTAGAAGGGACTCCGTGAAGTCGGTCTACCTCTCGAACATAAAGGGACGCCAAATATGATTATGTACGCTTGCTCTTAACTGGGATGAAGTGGGCACTCTTGGTAAATCGATCAACAATCACCCAAATGCTAGTATCCCCCTTTCTAGAATGGGGCAAACCATCCATAAAATCCATAGAAATGCTATCCCACTTCTACTCTAGCACATCTAAGGGCTGAAGTAGTCCACTGGGCTTCTGTTGCTCTGCCTTTACTCTTTGGCATATGAGACACTTAGCTATGAACTCTGCCACGTCCTTCTTCATGCCATTCCAATAGAACATCCTCTTCATATCCCGATACCTTTTGTCACCACCCGGATGAATAGTCATACGGGAATGGTGGGATTCCTCCAAAACCACTCTCAACAAATCTCTAGCGAATGGAACACAAAACCTCCCATCTCTCCTAAGCCACCCTTTGCTATCAATGGAATAACGTTGGAGATGCCTAGAGACCTCTCCTCGGCTAATCCTATCCATAATGTCCATGAGTTTCGAATCTCCTTGCTGCCTCAAGCCAATCTGATCCATAAGGGTAGGCCTCACCTCTAATGTCGCCAACAATCCATGAGTAATGTCCGTAGAGGGCTTAAAATCAAAGTAGAAATAAAATCCAAGCTCCTCCACTCTATGAACAAAGGACTAAGGGTTGCTTTCTTTCTACTCAATGCAACCGCAACCACATTACCCTTGCCAGGGGTATAAGCAATCTCAAAATTGACGAGGCTAAAAACTCCATCCATCTCTGTTGCCTCAAGTTCAAGTCCTTCTGCAAGAATAGGTACTTCAATAACTTATGGTCAGTGAAAAGCTCAAACCTCCCTCCAAGCAAATAGTACCTCTAAGACTTGAGTGCAAAAACTATGGCGGCGAACTCCAAATCGTGGGTAGGGTAGTTCTTCTCATGCGTCCTCAACTGCCTACTATCATAACATACCACCCTCCCTTCTTGCATCAACACCGCTCCTAGGCCCGTCCCACATGCATCAGGGTATATGGTAAAAGGCTTAGCTCCATCGGGTAGTACTAACACCTGTGCACTAGTAAGGGCTCTCTTAAGCTCTGTGAAGGAATCCTCACAATCCACGTCCCACACGAAAGCTTTATTCTTCTTAGTTAGGCGCGTGAGTGGTGCCGAAATCTTGGCAAAGTCTCTAACGAACTTCTTATATTAGCCAACCAATCCTAGGAAGCTCCTAACTTCAGCGACGTTCTTGGGGGCCTTCCAATCTTGTACTGCAATAACCTTGGTAGGGTCAATAGCCAAACCTTCCTTCGAGACCACGTGCCCCAAAAAACGTACCTCCTCTCTCCAAAAGTGACACTTCGAAAAATTAGCTCTCAAATGATGACTTCAAAGTGTGTGAAGAACCTCCTCTAAATGAACAGCATGCTCCTCCATATTCTTGGAAAATACCAAGATGTCGTCCTCAAATACCCCCATGAACTATTTAGGACTTCTCTAAAGACGTGACTCATCAAGTCAACAAAGTAGGCTGGGGCATTGGTTAGCCCAAAAGGCATAACCAATCACTCATAAAGTCCGTCCGGAGTCCTAAACGCAGTCTTATCTATACTGTCATCGGCGACCCTAAGCTGATGGAATCCCGTGGCTAAATCTAGCTGAGAGGAAAACCAAAGAGCCAACTAACTAGTCAAAAAGATCATAAATCCTAGGGAGTGGATATCGGTTATTCTTAGTGAGCTTATTTAATTCTCTATAATCAACACAAAGTCGAAGAGAACCATCCACCTTAGTAGCGAAGACGACTGGTGCTCCCCATTCCAATATGCTCCTTCTTATAAAAGCCTTCTCTAAAAGCTCACTGACTTGTTTGCTCAACTCTTTCCTCTCCCTAGGTGCTATGTGCCTCATAGGTAATGCCACTGGCTTAGCATTCTCGGTCAAATAAATTCTAAAGTCAATTTCTCTCTTAGGGGACAGTCCCCTAACCTCCTCAAAGACGTCGGGAAAATCTCCGACGATTGGAACCGAATCAAACTCTGCTGAAGATGAATCGAGGGAATAGAGAAAGCTCAACATGACTGACCTTTGCAGGTCGCAAGATACCTCGAGAGTCCTACCACTGTAAGTCTCTAGTCTAACGACTATCCTCTCGCTGTCTAAACTAGCTCCATATGTGGATAGCTATTCCATACCAAAGATCATCCCATACCCCGAGAATCCCAAAACATAGGCGTTGCAGTCAAATTCTATGCCTAGGATATAAATTTTCAAACCCCTACAAACCATAGACAAGTGTGTTGATCCACCTATGTGGTTTGAAACAATAATGGGTCTACCATTAAAGAAATGTCTAAGTGCAAACAATCCACAAGAGAACTAGAAATAAAAGAGCGTGGTGCTCCAGAATCGAATAAAGTCCGAATAGGAAAATCAGATATAGAAATCAAACCTTCAACTGTGACTTTCCTACCTCTCTCCGAAATACTACTAAAAGGTGCCGCGTCAATGCCTGAATTTGTGCGACTGGTGCACTTGCTCCTTGACCAGCTCTCCGGGGACAACTACTACTCATATGACCGGGCTGCTCATAATTGAAGCACTTTCCCTTCATCTTTTCCCTTTTGCAATCCTTGGCGATATGTCCCATAATTCCACAGCTATTGCACCTCAATCCTTTCTTAATATGCTTCTTAGGGGCATCGCCTTTATTATTCTCTTTGTTGTTCCTCCACCATTTTTTCTTTGGACCTTCCGACTTAACAACTTCCTTAGACTCTCCTTCCTTGACTACACCAAACATAAGGGCCATATCTACCAAAGACTCATAAGTAGCTCCCATCGGTACATGAGTCAACAACAATCCATGAAGGGGCTGATTCAATCCCTTCGCAAACTTCCTAGCTTTCTCGTGTGGCGTATTCACCAACTCCACTCCAAACCGAGACAATTCATTAAATTGATTGATGTACTCCTTCACCGACAAACTTTGTTGCTTCAAATTAATAAACCGCTCTAACTGAACACTCTCCTCTGCTTGAGACAAAAACTTCCTATCAAACCGCTCCCAGAATCCTTTCCATGTCACCTCCCTTCCTTCTAACTCTATGACCTTCCATTAATACGAAGCCTCCTCTTTCAGCTGCCAAGATGCTAGCTGAACCCGCTGCCGGTCCTCTAATACTAATAAGCCAAATATCCTCTCAGTGTCCCTAAGCCAAGCTCTCGCCTCCATAAAAGTCTCCTTGCCAGAAAATGTCTTTCCGCCCAAACTCGCAAAATCCTTACAAAGCTTAGAGAAATTGATGGCGGCAAGTTGGTTGATGGGGTTCCCACCCGTTGATGCAGGATTGGGTGTTGGCCCGTGCACCTCTGGAGTCATGGCTTGTAAGTACCTACGAAAAGGTTATAGGAATGCCCTACGGAAGGTTCGGGGCATCGGCCATTCTACGAAAAGAAAGAGATAGTTTAGGAAAGAGTCGAAGGCAGATTGAACTGGACTTATGAGTGGATTTTTATAAAAACCCTTTTATTCTAAAAAACATTTCTAAGAGTTCTTTTCTGAAAAGTACTTTTTAAAACAAGTTATTTCGGAAAATACTTTATTTTTAAAATAAATTATTAGGAATCTTGTAACCTTAGGCTCTGATACCAAGTGAAACACCCCACACCCATTAATATACCCATAAGGACACATTAAAAGGCATGGTGGGTTGTAGGTATAACTGAAACTAACAGAGACTAAGATTCACAAGACAAAAGTAGGTAAAAACAGCGAAAACTAAAATAATAACTTATTCAAAACAAAAACTTCATAACTGCTTCATAAACCAAATAAGTCAAATACCAAATACAACATACATGTCTCAAAACCCAATATGTCTCATGAAATAAAAACTTGTAGTCTCAACAAAAATAAGATTGTAAATATCCCTCTCAAGTGCCAGTACAAAGAAAGAAAAACGGAAATAAAAGTAGGGAAATACATAGCAGAATCTTCTCGAAGAAACCTCCGTGCAACTGCAATCTACTGCCCTCTCCCTTGATTGCCTATGGAGGGGAAAAAAGGGAAAATAGAGGAGTGGGTCAGACTAAAAGTTTGGTGAGTGATAGTAACTACTAGAATCTTTAAGCAAAGTAAAAGTAATAGACTCTTCAATAGTTCTAGTATACACAAAAGAAAACAAAGGAAATAGGAAAGAGATAAACTGGAAAATACGATTAAACTATTACAATTGATAAGATAGGTCAACTTTGATTGTTTGCACTTGTCTTTGATAGCTGCTTGATTAGGCTGAATTCCTAATCTTATAATTAGGCTAAAATCCTAATTCTACCCTTTGATCGGACTGCTACTCCATAGACCTTACTGTGGACTAGCCGCTATATAACTCCCTATACAGCAGCCAATGGTAACTACGAAAGATACACACCACCCACTGTGGACTAGACAATACATAGCTCCCTACACATAAGGCAATGGTGTCTACGAAAGACACACATACTAAATGCTTGGAACTCATAGCGATTACTGAGCACCGAAATGGAAGTTGCACGCGTAACTGCCACCATGCTCATGCTACCTGTTGCTCCACCTATTGGGTCATATTATTACCTCGATTTAGCATAAGCTTGCCCCTCGTCTCACTTCAGGATTATGTGAAACACCGTGTCCATAGAAAATATAGGGGAATGCTGCTGGTACTGGCCCGTCATCCAAACAATATCTAATAGCACCCTTATCCAAGTACCCCGTGATTTGAATATTTTTATATTGACCAATTACTACCCCTACTAGCCTAAGCGTGCCCCTCGTCTCACTTTAGGCTTATGTGAAACACCGTACCCATAGAAAATAATAGGGGAATGCTATTTGGTACAGGTTCTACTTTAATTGTTTGCTTATTAACTTAGATAAATTATTTAAATAAGCCTTTACTCTTGTTCCTACTATTTGTGCTTATTAATTTATCCTAATTCTTAAAATAAGCCTTATTCTGTTTATTTCTTATTATAACCTACGTTATAATCATGCTTATTACTTAACCCAAGGT
Source organism: Allium fistulosum (assembly GCA_030737815.1). Lineage (NCBI taxonomy): Eukaryota > Viridiplantae > Streptophyta > Magnoliopsida > Asparagales > Amaryllidaceae > Allium > Allium fistulosum. Next base: position 817,066,700 of record CM060904.1, read on the forward strand.
TTAAGTGTGAAAATAAGCTTCTTTCTTCTTTTGTTCTTTTTAGTTATATTCTAAGTTATAACTAGGCCAATCTTCTTAATTCAGTCCAATTAATATCATAATTAGGCATAATTTCTATCCAATTCCATTTATATTACTGTCTTTATAATTTACATCTTATATTTCATTATTTCAGATTTCTTATAATTTAATCCAATTTCGCGTTACTTCTATTCTAATCCATACGCGAAGAAAAAGAAGGAGAAATAAAAGAAAACTGAAAATGGAAGGAAATCAAAGTCGTAGGAAGAAGATGTAAATAACGCATAAATAACAGTAAATAAATTAAAATACTATAAATAAACTAAAATTAAATGGGAAAAGCTAATTAACAGAAATAAACTAAAATTAACTGAAAAGAATAGCTATAAGGAATAGACTGAAAATAATTCTAAAAGCTGTAAATAAATTACTAAAGAGGTTACTCCAAAATTCATAGTTAAACTACAACTATTGGAAACCCTATTATTTTAAATTACTTAAAGAAATTTAAAAAAATTACAATCACTCACCTCTGATCCTTAGTACTTCCCTTTAGGCCTTCACGGATCCACTTGGGGTTGTTAAATATTTTATTTAAAACGATTTCCTCCTTGGAAAATTATTTCGCTTAGGGTCCTTCCTGAATAGGTGTACCCAATTGGAAAAATCTTATAATGAGAAAAAGTGTTAGGCCTAGGGTTCTATTTATAGGGGTAGAAGTGGATCTCAGACCGTTGGATTTGGTGATTGAATAGGATGCGACCATGTCAGGCTGAATAGGGGCCATCGGATACAAAAACGGAAGGAACAGATCGAGTTGAAGAATGCAAAATATGTCACTAACGTTCGAACGAACGAACATATCTTCGTTCGCTAAAAAAAAGGTGGGTCGACCGGGTGGTCGACCGCCCTTGTGCCCAGGTCGACCAGCCGGTCGACCTGGCTTATATATATATGTATATATTTTTTTTGCTTATTTTATTTAATTCATATCTCGTTCATTTTAGCTTGGGTTCTGATGTTCTATATATGGAAATTGACTAGAAAATTACCACGGGCACAATGGTGCAACTCCCATGGCTCAATTTTGATAATTTCACAAAGTTATTTTATTATTTAATTAATTAACGAATTAATTATCATGGGTTAAATTTCGGGTTGTTATAGTTGTGCGCGCATGCACACACACACACAAAAATATATATATATATATATATATTATATTTTAGTATATTCAACCTATCCTTTAAATTAAGTACAATAATAATTTCATTATTAATCTTTCTCCTTGAACCATTTTCACATTTGTGCACATAAATACTTTTCCTTTTGTTTTAAATGCACCTACATCATTGTACCCTCACCTTTTCTTTTCTTTTCTTAGTGTAATTCATACATATTCAGCTTATTTCTTAACAAATAAAATTTCCTTTATTTTTTTATTATTCTTAAACTTAATTTCAAAATAAGCACAAAAAACAAAATGCGCGCTTTGGTAAACATTATGTATCTTCTTCATACGTTATCTGTTTCTAACAACTTATATATGAATTTGGGCTAAAAAAATCTACTTAACACAATGGAAAAAAATCATATTCCAAAATTCTTTCATTTATAAAATTTTACTATTTTGTCCTTTTATGTGAAATTACATTTTTACCCTTAATAATATTTTAATTTATTATTAAAATTCCCGAGGTGTTACACGTTGAACCACATAAAGTGAAATACTACTCAAGTGTATATTTATCTCCTTTAATGCAGAAGGTTATTGTCTTTGTAATTGGAATTTAACATGAAGTTTTAAGGACCCTAGCTAGAGTAATACAATTGACAAATAACTATTATTAGATTGAATAAAGTTACTTTGAAGTTTTAATTTCACTATCGAACATGGATATTATTGAAGGGTTGATCTTTGAACGAGCTCTAGAAGTCTAGTGACATAGTGTTGAAGAAGAGAGACAACGAGCACTATAAGTCATCGCTTAAATGTATAGCTTAAATAATTATAAAGTAGGACTTTACCTAGATGATTAATAAGCATCTGACCTAGCATCAAGTATCGTGCTTCAACAAATTTCATATATGTTGTAATGTTTGAATTATTCAAATATTACAAAGCATCGTAGGTCACACCTCGGAGTTTCACAACCCCAACTCTCAGCATTCATCGGAAACTAATTTAATAAAATAATTTATAAATATTATAAATTATTAAGGAGAAATTAATATAAATTTTCTATTAATAAGTTCATCATTTGTGGACATATATCTTAATTAATAAATATACTATTATTATGTATTTTTATAATTAATTAAATGTGCCTAAAATGATTAATTTTGAAATAGTCATAGTATTTCTTTTAGAGTGGTCAAAAATAAATAAATAAACCGATTATTTATTTATGGTCAGCCTTAATCAATGTAGAAAACTTTTGGCATGTGATAAGTTTTAGCTTTATTTTATTGAAGATAATTGGAGAATTAATTTATTGAATATATGAATAATTCATTACAACTTGATGATGATTATAAAATTCATAGCTACTATTTGTAGCAACATTGTTTAGAGCCTAAGTAATTATATAATAGGAAAACTATTGTAATATACGAAAGCCTAAATATTGAAATATCCTTGATTTATTCCTTAACATATAATAATGATATCTTAACACCCCCCCTAACACTCACAATGTGGCACCATAAGCATCGAGAGTTTGAAAACTAATAATGCAAAAACTAGAAACTTATTGTTGTTGAATATGCTAGTATATGATTTTTGTTTGATGATAATAAACATATATATATATATATATATATTCATTTAACTGTATTTGATAATGTACTATTTTATTTATCACATAATTAAATAAATATTTGCTGAATAAAATAAATAACATGGAATTTAAATTCAAACTAATATTTTATTCAAACAAATATTGAAACGACCCGACTTTCTTAGCCCAGAAAGACGCATCATTATTTAAGAAAGAAAGGGATAGAAGAAGAAAAGATAGAAAAGAAGAAACAACAACATATGAGAATCTCACAGCGGAACGAATGAAATATAATATATCACATAAGATATTACATTGTATCATATACATCAGAGTTACACAACTTATACATCTCAAGTTAGACAGTTATTGTGACGCCCCACCTCAATACCCACGCTAGCCAAGGACACTACGATGTAGTGCTGTCAACTAGCACGGAGAATAAGGCTGTTGAGGAGCGACCATCCATGTAATTGATTATCACACGGTGGCTATAAAATAATCTTCGGAAACAAACATAGAATTAAACATAACACATAGCAGTCACAGACATCCATATCACAAAGGCGGAAGAAGATATGAATATATAACTAACACATGAAAGTGTACATCAGAGTAGTGGTCAAAAAGTTCCACAATAATACAAAAGAATAGCAACACGTGCTATACCAAAAGAATACAACTATGAGTCCATATCTCAGGTGTATACAACAAAAAAGTGCTAAACTAAATAGTCAGCCAAAAGTCAGAGTAGCAAATCCCGAAAGGAAGTCAAGCAGAAGCACCTGTAACATCTCGGTCTGACCCGAGTATTATTTAAGAAAATAATAAACGGATCAGTCTAACTATAAATATCAGATGACATGATATATAATAAAAGACATGGCAAAAACATAGAATATCCATACTGACATACTACTATAAGTATGAAAATGATGATCAACAGGAGATCAACCGATGAGAAATGATCAATATCACGAGAATCTTCTCAAAGATCCAAAGAGGGCATCATACCCTAAACTTGTACTCATAACAAGTCAATGACATATAAATCCAGAAATCAAACAGGAAATCCAGAAATCATAAAAAAGAGAAAGAGGCCTATCACATGATGGTCCGAAGACCATGGGGAGCTACCCCATATGTGTGAGTCAGAATCACACTGATTGAGGCCTAGGCTAACCAAAAAGCAAAAAGGTATGTGTGAATGGAATCACACAAGTGGTGTCTAGCCTAACCTCGCAAACAAAGAAGATTTGTGTGAGTCGGAATCACACTACTGCGGCCTAGACTAACCTTGCGGACAAAGAGATGTGTGTGAGTCGGAATCACACTACTGCGGTCTAGTCTTACCTTGCAAACAAATAGACATCGCACAATTGCTAGTCTAAATCATAAAATGATCATCATGATCAGCGAGAAGTGTCAATCACACCAAGCTAGTAAATATATGAGTTTAGCTTCATGTCCCATAACCACTTGCTTAACTTAAATATTTACGAACAAGCTGTAAATCTTCACTAGGAAATTGTCACGAAAAGGGTTCAATCGAACAAGTCCAAGAGCTAACCGACGAAGTGAACGCAAGCGTTTCATACCACTCGTTTTACTAAGTCGTTTAAGTCGATTTCTCATTCGAGTGAAGTAAAGGCTTGTATATACTAGTAGATTGAAAATCGGTTTGAGAAAACGAACTTTTGATATTTAAAATAGTGTTGAAATCGCTTTGATGAAAGAGTTTTGATATTTACTATTAGTATTGAAACCTTCATATATCTTTTAAAGTGACAAGTCATAAAACGATTGTAGAACAAATCAATTCACGTTCGAAGACGTGAGTAAAGTCCAAAGAAGTCAATCCCAAAACCATCAAAGTAGAAATTCTGATAAATGTTTTTCAGAAGAGATTGCCTACGCAGAGTAATACGGGGTTCGACCTGCCCGGTAAGGTCGCGGGGGTCCAGGGGGCAGCGCCCACGGCGGGGTGCGGGGCAGCGCCCCGTCACGGTACGACTTAGTGAAGGCAAGCTGGTCCAACGACCTAAGGAGAAGTAGGTCATACGACCTAAGGGAAGACTGCCGTGCAACCTAGCTGAAGAACAGGTAAAATGACCAAGTGCTAACTCGCGAGCGACCTAAGGTCTGCGACCTAAATGCGAGCGACCTATCGAAGTGCGCGACCTAACAGTGAGGCGCGACCTAAGGTGATTCGCGACCTAAGGGTACGCGACCTAACATGGTTCGCGACCTAAGACTCGCGACTTAAAGTTTGCCTGGGGAATTATAGGTCGGCAACGACCTACGACTTAACAAAAGTCGAGCGACTTAAGAGGCATGGGAACCAGCGACCTAAAACTGGCGACCTAAGGATACGCGACCTAAAGGCTTGCGACCTAAAGGCACGCGACTTAGAGGTGAACGACCTAACGAGGTCCAGGGGAAGCGACCTAAAATGCTTCGACCTAAAGGTGCACGACCTAAGGTCAACACGACCTAACGACCTAAGGACGAGCGACCTAACTCCGAGCGAGCTAAAAATGGACAGAACGACCTAAGTGCTAACTCGCGAACGACCTAAGTCCTTAACTCGTGAGCGACCTAACACTTAACCCGTGAGCGACCTAACTTTGCCTGGGGATTATAGGTCGGCAACGACCTAAGACTTAAGGTTTAACTCGCGAACGACTTAGCATTTTGCCTGGGGATTATAGGTCGGCAACGACCTAAGACTTAAGGTTTAACTCGCGAACGACTTAGCATTTTGCCTGGGGATTATAGGTCGGCAACGACCTAAGACAGCCTGGAGATTATAGGTCGGCAACGACCTAAGAAGTTAACTCGTGGACGACCTAGGGATGGCCAGAAACGACTTAAGCCCAGAAAAATCACCAAAACGCTGAAAATTGCAGTTTTTCGCCAATCCAATCCAAACCAAATGCAAATGTTGATGCAAATGCAATAGGGGATCATTCCCAACAGTCCAAGATAGATATAGGCAAGATGTGAGATCAAAAATCTCACCTTTTCACGGAATTTGATGAAGATGGAGATTTGAGAGCAAAGCAAGAACACCAACAAGCTTGAATCAATGGTCTTCACGTGAATTTGATGTTGAATCCCGGATTTGCAATGGAATTGGAGTTTGGAGTTTTAATTTCCACTTCCCACCACCATTTTTGATGAAGCTTGAATGTTAAAACAAAGGGTGAATGAAGTGAGGAAGTGGGTTGGGCTGAACTAAGGAAGTGCAGTCCAAACCAAAGTCTCAAGCGGGAAAAGTGACGAAAATTTCACTATCTCCAAACATATCGAAGTTTACACTCAAAAAGATCGCAAACGTCATTTTGAACTCAATGGGGGTGGTCTCGAGTCCTAATTTGACCGTATGCAAAAAGTAGCTTTTCGGACTAACATCCGACTAACGATAAAATATTTAAATAAAATATTTAAAGATAGAATCGATAGATATGCGGGTTGTTACAGACTCCCCTCCTTAAAGAAATTGCGTCCTCGCAATATATATGGTGGAAATAAAAAGTAACAACCATAAAAGCATATTAACACAAAAGAAATTGGAATTAAAAAGTTTACCTCAAAGAGCATGAGAAAGTAATTCCGGATGTGTACGCTCGATGAATTCTCTAGTTTCCCAAGAGAAATCCTTAGGATTTGAGGACCATTGAACTTTAACAAGCGGAACATCTTTATTTCGAAGCCGTTTGATCTCCGAAGCAATAATTCGAACAGGATGCTGCTCATAAGTTAAATTAGGTGAAACTTCAATCTCTTCCACAACACCGGGCCCAAGTATCGAATCGGAATCCCGAAGGCACTTCCGTAATTGAGATACGTGGAACACGTCATGCATAGCAGAGAACTGAGCCGGTAAAGAAAGGCGATAAGCCATGGAACCAATACGTTCAGTGATAGGAAATGGCCCAATATATCGAGGCGCTAACTTTCCCGATCGACTGAAACGTACAACACCCTTCATTGGTGAAACACGAATAAAAACAAGATCACCAACAGAAAATTCTAATTTCCTTCTTCGGTTATCGGCATAGGATTTTTGTCTACTCTGGGCTTCTTTCATCCTATGTCGAATAAGTTCAATCTTTTCTGTGGAATCTCGAATAAAGTCTGGTCCTAAAACCAGTTTCTCACCGGCCTCAAGCCAACAAGAAGGAGATCGGCATGGCCTTCCATAGAGTGCCTCGAAAGGAGCCATACCAATACTAGATTGGAAGCTGTTATTATAGGAAAATTCAACAAGTGAAATATGATCTTCCCAACTTCCACCGAAATCAAGCACACAAGAACGAAGAAGATCTTCAAGTGTTTGGTTCACACGCTCAGTTTGTCCATCGGACTGGGGGTGATAAGCGGTGATAAAATTAAGCTTCGTTCCCAAAGCTTTTTGAAGACTCTTCCAGAATCCACTAGTAAACAATGGATCCCGATCACTAACAATGGAAGAAGGAACTCCATGCAGTTTAACAATTTCTTTAATAAAAAGTTTGGCCAGAAGAGGAACGGTTCGGTTCGACCGAAGAGGAATAAAATGGGCAGACTTAGTAAGTCTATCAACAATCACCCATAAGCTATTATGACCCGAACGAGAACGGGGAAGGCCATCTATAAAATCCATGGAAATTTGATCCCACTTCCATACTGGAATCTCCAATGGTTGCAATAACCCACCGGGCCTTTGATGTTCAGCCTTAACAAGTTGGCAAGTCATGCAACACTTAACAAAGTTAGCGATATCAGATTTCATTCCCTCCCAATAATAAAGTCGCTTCATATCAGCGTACATTTTACTGCTACCGGGATGAATGGAATACTTGGAACGATGAGAATCTTCTAGAACGTCTCTACGAAGATCACTAATATTTGGTACGATAAGTCTACCAAATTTTCGAATGCCGCCATGAAAGTCGATATCAAAGTCTTTCAAACCTTCAATATCGGTTTTATCCTTAAGATTTTGGCCAAGCAAAGCCAATTCAGGATCTAGTTGTTGAGCTTCAAGAATGCGGTCTAATAAAGAAGGACGAGCCTCAAGGCTACATAAAACAAGAGATGAACACAAATCGGAAACGCGATCTCGAATTTCACAAGTGGATAAAAGTTCGAGATCGTTCCATTCAGATATCATCATGGAAACAACCGCTTGTTGTTTTCGACTAAGTGCGTCGGCAACACGATTCCCCTTTCCGGGAGTATAAAGAATGTCAAGATCATAAGAGGCAAGAAATTCGAGCCAACGCTGTTGACGCAAATTAAGTTCCTTTTGAGAAAATAAATATTTCAAAGACTTATGATCAGTATAAAGTATAAACTTTTCTCCCAAAAGATAATGTCGCCAAATTCGAAGGGCGAAAACGATAGCCGCGAGTTCTAAATCATGTGTGGCATATCTAGTCTCAGCCGGCTTCAATTGCCTAGAAGCATAAGCAATAACACGTTCTTTTTGCATAAGAACGGCACCCAAACCAACGCGACTAGCATCGGTGTAAACGACAAAGTCTTGATTCCCTTCGGGAATAATAAGAATAGGAGCATCAGAAAGGAGTTCTTTTAATTTCTGAAAAGAAGATTCACATTTGTCTGACCAAATGTATTTAACACCTTTCTTTGTTAAGCCAGTAAGAGGTACGGCAATCTTAGAAAAGTCTTTTATAAAACGGCGGTAATAACCTGCCAATCCGAGAAAGCTACGGATTTCAGTCACGCTCTCCGGTCTCTTCCAATTTTGAATCGCTTCAATCTTTGAAGGATCCACGGATATTCCGGATTCGGAAATGATATGACCGAGAAATTTCACACTAGATTGCCAAAAATGGCATTTAGAAAATTTTGCTTTTAGTTGATTGCTCCTAAGAGTTTCCAATACAATTTGAAGATGCTTTTCGTGTTCCTCCTCGGTTTTAGAATACACAAGAATATCATCAATAAAGATGAGAACAAACCGATCGAGAAAATCTTTGAAAACTCTATTCATAAGGTCAACGAAATAAGCCGGAGCATTCGTTAAACCGAATGGCATAACTAGCCATTCATAAGATCCATAACGCGTACGGAACGAAGTCAAAGGAATACTATCCTCTGCAATACGAAGCTGATGGAAACCGGTAGCCAAGTCCAGTTGTGAAAATACTCTAGCCCCACTAAGTTGATCAAACAGATCATCAATCCGAGGCAATGGATATTTATTCTTAATAGTAAGATCATTAAGCTTGCGGTAATCGACGCAAAGCCTAAGTGTACCATCGGACTTACTTACGAAAATAGCTGAAGCTCCCCAAGGCGAGGAACTAGAGCGAATAAGTTGCTTTGTCTCCAACTCGGATAGTTGTTTGCGCATCTCTTCGTTCTCCTTATTAGACATGCGATAAGGAGGACGGGTAATAGGTTGAGCTCCAGGTAAAAGATTAATTTTGAACTCAATTGCTCGTTTAGGTGGTAATCCTAAAACGGGCTCAAAGATGTCGGAAAATTCACGAACGATGCGAATACGAGAAATGACATCCTCCTCATCATCATTGTCATCATCACGAGGATTTAAAGAATATAATGATGCAACTAAAGCGGAATCCGAATCTTTAAGAATAATAGAAATCTGATTAACAGATTGCGGATGACGGAGATAAATAGTCCGCTCAGGACATAGGATATGGGCTTCATAACGAGTAAGCCAATCCATACCCAAAATCATTCCAAAGCCTAAGTAACGCATGACATGCAAATCGGCTAGGAAAGAAAAATCACATAAAATAATCTCTACGTCTTTACAAAGTAAACTAAGAGTTGCGGAACCACCAACAGGATTCGCAATCCTTAAAGAAGTCATTAATGCAGTAACACTTAAGGAAAAAGTGTCTACAAGTTCCTTTGATATAAAAGAATGGGATGCACCCGTATCAAAGAGAACTCTAATAGATTGATTATGAAATAAAATAATGCCATCAAGAATGGAATGAGAAATACCTTGGCCACGAGATGTGTTGCCAGGGGCTTTAGCCACATTCAACTTTCCCTCCTTCTTGCCTTCACGTTTGAGGCATTGATGTATAAAATGATCTGGGCTTTTACAATAGCGACAAGATTTGGGCTTTGAACACTTGTTCGCATAATGATCCCCAGATCCACAGTTGAAGCATCTCGCGTCATTAGGAGAAGGAGCCTTTGCAGAAGGAATCGCTTGCTTACCCTTTTTGTTGGGGTAAGGGCCTTTAAATTTGTTGGGCCTCTTTTTGTTGTTAAAGCTGGGTTTGGAAGATGCTACTTCAACATCACTTTCTCTATCAGCCTCTTCAAGGCGAAGAGCGATATCTACAATTTGGTCGAAAGAAACTTCTAACTTCAAAAGTAGTGGCTTCTTGAGGCTTTTGTTTAAGACGTAAACGAACCTCTGGTTCTTCTTTAGTGGAGTATTTATATATTCGACCCCATATTTGGAAAGGGATTCGAATGATGCGACGTAATCCGCCACAGAAGCCTGACCTTGAACAAGGTCAATAAATCGCCGAGCCAATGTTACCTTTTCAGCCTCGGGTACGAATTTCGATTCGAAGCGTTCCCGGAAGTGCTCCCAGGAGAGGTCCGCTTCATTAATTTCGGATGTAAGGAGTTCATACCAATCCAATGCTCTCTCTTGGAGCATACTGGAAGCCACTTGAACTCGGTGCAGATCGACAAGGTTCATGCGAGAGAAGATTCGATCACATGATTTTAACCAAGCTTGAACCTCGATAATAGGTTCGGGACCTTTGAAGGGCTTCCCACCCAAATTGGTGTAATCGCTGCACAACCGTGCAAATCCCGACTTTGGGTGAGTAGGTTCCGGGTTAACTCCAGCTGCTTGGGCATTCGTCACTAACTCAAGAAGCTGTTGAGTTGTCATAAAAACTCCATCTCGAGGAGCAGCAGTAGATGTTCCAGCTCTGGGACGACCTGGTCTTGACATCCTCTTCCTTTTCAAAGAAAGAAGAGAAAGAAGAAGGTTATTCACCAATGAACATCAAGCAATCTTGAATGATGAAACAAGGAATCATAAAGAAAACAGGATAAATCGGTTCGAAGACTCGAACTAAATCCTGAAACACAACTCCTAAGGTGGACTTAGGACGATGATCCTTGTTAAGTTATTCTACATTGTTCCGAAGTTTGGCTCTGATACCAAGCTGTGACGCCCCACCTCAATACCCACGCTAGCCAAGGACACTACGATGTAGTGCTGTCAACTAGCACGGAGAATAAGGCTGTTGAGGAGCGACCATCCATGTAATTGATTATCACACGGTGGCTATAAAATAATCTTCGGAAACAAACATAGAATTAAACATAACACATAGCAGTCACAGACATCCATATCACAAAGGCGGAAGAAGATATGAATATATAACTAACACATGAAAGTGTACATCAGAGTAGTGGTCAAAAAGTTCCACAATAATACAAAAGAATAGCAACACGTGCTATACCAAAAGAATACAACTATGAGTCCATATCTCAGGTGTATACAACAAAAAAGTGCTAAACTAAATAGTCAGCCAAAAGTCAGAGTAGCAAATCCCGGAAGGAAGTCAAGCAGAAGCACCTGTAACATCTCGGTCTGACCCGAGTATTATTTAAGAAAATAATAAACGGAACAGTCTAACTATAAATATCAGATGACATGATATATAATAAAAGACATGGCAAAAACATAGAATATCCATACTGACATACTACTATAAGTATGAAAATGATGATCAACAGGAGATCAACCGATGAGAAATGATCAATATCACGAGAATCTTCTCAAAGATCCAAAGAGGGCATCATACCCTAAACTTGTACTCATAACAAGTCAATGACATATAAATCCAGAAATCAAACAGGAAATCCAGAAATCATAAAAAAGAGAAAGAGGCCTATCACATGATGGTCCGAAGACCATGGGGAGCTACCCCATATGTGTGAGTCGGAATCACACTGATTGAGGCCTAGGCTAACCAAAAAGCAAAAAGGTATGTGTGAATGGAATCACACAAGTGGTGTCTAGCCTAACCTCGCAAACAAAGAAGATTTGTGTGAGTCGGAATCACACTACTGCGGCCTAGACTAACCTTGCGGACAAAGAGATGTGTGTGAGTCGGAATCACACTACTGCGGTCTAGTCTTACCTTGCAAACAAAGAGACATCGCACAATTGCTAGTCTAAATCATAAAATGATCATCATGATCAGCGAGAAGTGTCAATCACACCAAGCTAGTAAATATATGAGTTTAGCTTCATGTCCCATAACCACTTGCTTAACTTAAATATTTACGAACAAGCTGTAAATCTTCACTAGGAAATTGTCACGAAAAGGGTTCAATCGAACAAGTCCAAGAGCTAACCGACGAAGTGAACGCAAGCGTTTCATACCACTCGTTTTACTAAGTCGTTTAAGTCGATTTCTCATTCGAGTGAAGTAAAGGCTTGTATATACTAGTAGATTGAAAATCGGTTTGAGAAAACGAACTTTTGATATTTAAAATAGTGTTGAAATCGCTTTGATGAAAGAGTTTTGATATTTACTATTAGTATTGAAACCTTCATATATCTTTTAAAGTGACAAGTCATAAAACGATTGTAGAACAAATCAATTCACGTTCGAAGACGTGAGTAAAGTCCAAAGAAGTCAATCCCAAAACCATCAAAGTAGAAATTCTGATAAATGTTTTTCAGAAGAGATTGCCTACGCAGAGTAATACGGGGTTCGACCTGCCCGGTAAGGTCGCGGGGGTCCAGGGGGCAGCGCCCACGGCGGGGTGCGGGGCAGCGCCCCGTCACGGTACGACTTAGTGAAGGCAAGCTGGTCCAACGACCTAAGGAGAAGTAGGTCATACGACCTAAGGGAAGACTGCCGTGCAACCTAGCTGAAGAACAGGTAAAATGACCAAGTGCTAACTCGCGAGCGACCTAAGGTCTGCGACCTAAATGCGAGCGACCTATCGAAGTGCGCGACCTAACAGTGAGGCGCGACCTAAGGTGATTCGCGACCTAAGGGTACGCGACCTAACATGGTTCGCGACCTAAGACTCGCGACTTAAAGTTTGCCTGGGGAATTATAGGTCGGCAACGACCTACGACTTAACAAAAGTCGAGCGACTTAAGAGGCATGGGAACCAGCGACCTAAAACTGGCGACCTAAGGATACGCGACCTAAAGGCTTGCGACCTAAAGGCACGCGACTTAGAGGTGAACGACCTAACGAGGTCCAGGGGAAGCGACCTAAAATGCTTCGACCTAAAGGTGCACGACCTAAGGTCAACACGACCTAACGACCTAAGGACGAGCGACCTAACTCCGAGCGAGCTAAAAATGGCCAGAACGACCTAAGTGCTAACTCGCGAACGACCTAAGTCCTTAACTCGTGAGCGACCTAACACTTAACTCGTGAGCGACCTAACTTTGCCTGGGGATTATAGGTCGGCAACGACCTAAGACTTAAGGTTTAACTCGCGAACGACTTAGCATTTTGCCTGGGGATTATAGGTCGGCAACGACCTAAGACTTAAGGTTTAACTCGCGAACGACTTAGCATTTTGCCTGGGGATTATAGGTCGGCAACGACCTAAGACAGCCTGGAGATTATAGGTCGGCAACGACCTAAGAAGTTAACTCGTGGACGACCTAGGGATGGCCAGAAACGACTTAAGCCCAGAAAAATCACCAAAACGCTGAAAATTGCAGTTTTTCGCCAATCCAATCCAAACCAAATGCAAATGTTGATGCAAATGCAATAGGGGATCATTCCCAACAGTCCAAGATTGATATAGGCAAGATGTGAGATCAAAAATCTCACCTTTTCACGGAATTTGATGAAGATGGAGATTTGAGAGCAAAGCAAGAACACCAAAAAGCTTGAATCAATGGTCTTCACGTGAATTTGATGTTGAATCCCGGATTTGCAATGGAATTGGAGTTTGGAGTTTTAATTTCCACTTCCCACCACCATTTTTGATGAAGCTTGAATGTTAAAACAAAGGGTGAATGAAGTGAGGAAGTGGGTTGGGCTGAACTAAGGAAGTGCAGTCCAAACCAAAGTCTCAAGCGGGAAAAGTGACGAAAATTTCACTATCTCCAAACATATCGAAGTTTACACTCAAAAAGATCGCAAACGTCATTTTGAACTCAATGGGGGTGGTCTCGAGTCCTAATTTGACCGTATGCAAAAAGTAGCTTTTCGGACTAACATCCGACTAACGATAAAATATTTAAATAAAATATTTAAAGATAGAATCGATAGATATGCGGGTTGTTACAGTTATAAACACCTGTCTATCATACAACTAAAACATCAATACAATACAGATACAACACTAACACAGCGGAACCATAATATATCTACACGCTGAAGCCACCTGCTCCAAATCTCCTCTAGAAGTCGTCAAAGCTAACCTGAATTCCTCGACTACTCAATACAAAATTGAGTACCCAAGAGTTTAACAAAACAGAAAATAAACACTTGGGTCAGACATGGGTCTGGTGTGAGTAAACGGGTTAAAGTTGCTTAACTTTGAAAAACCTTTGAAAGAAAAGGTATCTCGTAAGACTTCCCACACATAAACATGGAAAAGTTTTTACCTTACAATAACCAAAACATTTGATAGAAATTCAGTGATATTATAATAGGTCTAGGATTTTCAAATAAATATTCACATAGCCGAAATTGTTACATTCATTAAATTCCAGCATACATAGGTATACAATCAAGTCCGTTATCACTTATTGGAGTTTGGATTTCCATACAATGGCAGGGCTACTGGGGTACCGCCCGTCACAGTACGGGGCCTAGATCACCGTACCGAGGATTACTCCCAATCCCCTACAACACAAGGCCGGAACCATCTAAGGATAATTCCGAACAAGACAACCCCGTAGTTGGCGCGACCAACCACACACTAAGCCGAATAAAAAGGAACCTCTAGACAGGGGAAAATCTCGTCCTACTTGGGCGCTACCCACTTAACCTTGCTGCACCTCCCCTGTTTTAGCCATTCCCGGTTGATGAGGCTTGAGGCTACGATTACCTTTATAGAACACATCTATCTTAGAATGCTCATCGCCCTCCTGACGATGTTCTGAAAGCATTCAATCCATACAAGTTCGTTCCGGGTTCGAACGAAACCGAAGGCATTATCTCGTTACACTCATTTTGGAATCACCCTTAGAGTTAACGACAATAACCCTTGCATTCTGAATCATCATCTCGAACCTATAAGTACTATCTCCATCAACTCATTACGGAATCACCCATAGAGTTATACTGACAAAGAATAGTTCTTACACCTCGAGTCTTCACTTCAATTGAGATTCACGACCTATCGTTAATTTGGATCGATGTGGTTTTCGGATATCCAAATCTAGAAGCCCGATCCCGGTCTCATCGAAATCCAAAACGTATCTTAAAGGCCAAGTTGTTTAAAGGTTTTAAACATTTAACTTATATTTAGGATGATATAAACAGATAGATAAATCACATTATCACAATAGATAATTCATATCAACATTCATCTCATAAAGCAGCATGTCACATATCATCATATCCAAATCATCCAGTATCAACCAATCACCCAATATCAGTCATCCAATATTGACCAATCATTCAAAAACAGAATTGATTAACTCCAAATCAATTTAACTAACCTTTAATTAAATTAATTACTATCCTTTAATCACTTGGATTATCTTAATCCTGCTTCATTGATTTATTACATATCAATTTATTAATCATCTCTTAATGATCTTCCTTAATTAATCTTCCTTGATTAATTATACTTTAATTACATTCAAGTTATTAGCCTTTAACCATATACAGTAATTAACCTTTAATTACTATCATTAAATTATAATAATTAATGATCCTTCATTTACTTTCATTAATTAACTTAACTATAATTATTTTCATTAATCCTCAATTAATTAATCATACTTTAATTAATCAACCTTGATTAATTTTATTAATTATATTAATTAATAAACCTCTAATTACTTCATTAATTAATTAACCTTTTAATTAATTAATCTTTAATTAACTACATTCATTAATTAACCTTAATTAATCATAATAGTAATTAATCATCCCGTAATTACTTACCTTAATTAATTCCTAAATTAATTATATTAATTAATTTTTCTTTAATCACTTATTATTGATTAATTAATCTTAATTAATCAACCTTTAATTACATCATTTATTTAATTAATGATCCTTAATTACTTCCTTAATTAATTACTCTCTTTTAATTAATTACCTTAACTAGTAATTAATCACATTATTAATTAAACTTAACTCTCTAATTAATTAATTACTCTTTAATTAATTAATTAATGAACTCTTTAATTAATTTTATTAATAAAACCTTTAATTAATAACATTAAGTGATTAACCCTTAATCACTTCCATTTAATTTACTTCCATTAGTAATTATCCACTAATTACTTCCATAAGTAATTCTTCTTAAATTAATTACCTTTAGTAATTATTCATTAATTACTTCACTAAGTGATTACACTTAATTAATTACAAGTGTTTATCTTTAATTAATTAGACTAATTAATTAACCTCAAATTAATTACATTAATTAATTACTTAATTAATCATCACTTAATCTTAAATTAATTTATTTCTTAATTACATTCATTTTCACTAATTACTTCATTTAGTAATTTCCTTAATTACAAATAGTAATTAACCTTAAATTTTAATTTATTGATTAATTATCCTTGATTAATCTCAACATAACTAATTAAGAATAAACTTGTATTTATATTAAATACTTACTCAAATCATTTACCTTTTTAAAACCAAATTTAGAAATCAATTTTGAAATATAATTTACTTTAAACAAAGCAATTCAAACATTTAATTTTAATATACTTAAAATTTTTGAACATCCTTTCAAACATGTTTGATTTAAATTAAATAAAACAATTATTTAACTTTGGAAATCTCAAATTTCATATTATTCATTTAAATCTATTTTAAAATCAATTTAAACATTCCTTTTTAAAACATCTCACTTTAAATTCACCTTAAAACTTAGTTAATCATTTATTTAAACTAAATTATTTCCAATATACTTTCAAACTTGTTTAAACATTTTCCTTTGAAAACAAATTGTTTAAATAACTTAAAAACTTTTAAACATTTAAACTTGGTTTTATTTAATTTTTAAACTTGAAACCAGACTCGCACACTCACCCGAGCCCCACACTCAAACACTCGAGACCTTCCCTGAGTCCACGCGAGGAAACTCACGTACGTCTTCTGCTTCGAGTCGACCATCAATTCGCACGAGCCCAACCCGAGACGAACCTCGTCTTCTCCAACGCTACCCACCACAAACCAGAACAACGTGCAAGTGGTGCACGTACACCATCAATTCCGACCACCGGAGACCATCGCGGTGACACTCCACAGTCACATGAATCCATGCGAACCCATCTGTGAATCCACATCGAACGTAACTCCATCAAAACGAAATCATGCCGATCTCCACCAAAAACTGGAACCACCACTGTCGGAATTTCGCTTCTTCACATCGCCTCCGACCTCTAGATCATCTACCGATCCACCCAAAGCAACGCTACACTCCGACATTCCACTTCACCTCCTCGCGATCCACTCCAGCATCCCCTCGGCGACGAATTTTCTTCGCAAAACATCTCGACCAAAACTAACAGCTAAACCCTAGTTTGTTCGAGTTCAAACAATTCAGCAATTAAAAAATATCAATTGCATTTTTCCCATTATTCACAACATTAAAACAAGCTTCGATCAAAATTTTAGCTTCCATCGTGAAGTTTATCATCGGCAATTGATCAAATTGCTAAAACCCTTCATTCCCAAATTCCCCATTGGATATCAATTTAAAAATTATAAAATGTATGTTAAAATTCATCATTTCTAAAAACTAATCCAATTATAAAATCCAAAGCAAGAATTAAAATTAGTTATTTTCTGACATATATTTAGTTTTACTATTATATCTTCTTTTCCCAGATGATGTTCAAAACTATCATACTTAAATATATTTTTAAATCTTAGTTTAGGTTTAAATATAGACAGCTTGTTTGAATTCCTAATCCTATAAGAGATTGGATGAGGAGATTTTTAATATTCTATTTTGTTTAAACCCTGTTATTTATAAACAGAGACAAGTTTTTGCCTGAGAACAGACATGCACACTTCAATTCATATAAACACATATATATACTCACTGATATGTATACATATTCACAAAATTCAAACATGCATTCATAAACAATATTCATATAAACATATATATATCATCACAGCACAATTCATCACATATATCGAAGTAAATTTTCAAATTTAAAAACTATTTTTAAAAGTATTTACTCACCAGTTATAAACAGAGCAGTTTTTTTCCCAGGCTTTTTAAAATTTTGAATTCTGGAAACCTGCTTTTGATTTTCTTTGTTGTTGACATTTGAAATCCTTTGCATGCTTGATTTATGTTGAATCTTGTTTGATTTCCAGGTTTTCCTTGCTTGCTTGAAAACTTGTTACAGGCATTTTTTTTTGCTTTGAGGATTTTACAGGCTTTGATTTTTTTTAAGAAAATGTTTACATGTTTAGAGATTTTGAATTAGTGAGAAATTCTTACAAAAAATTAGTTTCGAAATCTTTTTGTTGCAGCTGAGAATGGAAAAGAAATATGAAGAAGAAGTGTATGTTTCTTTTATAAATTTAGTTATGATTTATTAAAAATTAAAGAAAATAAATTAAAACATTGACACTTGTTAAGAAATCTTACATTTGTCACTAATATAGCTTAATTGACTTACAAATGTTGTTAAGATGGCTAATATGGTTACACATGTTACTTAAGTATTTTTAATAAATTTTCATTTAAATGTAAAGATAAACTTACATACTTTAATTCTCTTAATAAATAAAATTTACATATGTATAAATAAATTACTTTTAAAATAAATTATTCTAAAACTAATTATAATTCAAATATATCTTATACATGTATTTTTATAACCTTTTAAATTTAAACACTTTAAAGAATACAAAATAAAACTTTATTTAATCTATCATATTTAAAACAAACAATTATCTTATACTTTGAAAACAATTGAATTAATCTAAACTAACCTTTGAAAAATATTAATTTTAAAACAAAGCTTTAAATCACAATTCATACATATATAAATTATCAATAGATTAAATTAAATTCAAAATAATCCAAATTATAATATATACATACATATATATTATAATCTGAAAACACATCTTTTATTTAAACAAAAGATTCTATATTCACAATATATATATATCAATATATACATTATAAATAGAATCTATTTTTATTAGCTTTTAAAAGATTAAATTTACCAATTTATATTAAAATTAGAAAGGAAAATTATCAATCCAATTAAATTATTAATAAAGATTATTAAATTCATATTGCCCAAAATCCCGGGTCATCACAAATATTCTATTACAATTTTTGAATAGTACAAATTTGAGCTCTCACTATATATATATATATATATAATTAAAATACAAATTCGATTACATCACAATTTATCATTTACATTAGCACCTCACTACATATCACTCAATTCACTCGTATTCGATCTTCAACTCTATTCCATATTGAATCCAACATCTGAGTTATCTGCAAAATACACACTGACGCAGTAAAATTGAAAAAGAAATAGTTTATGTAGTGTAAAATAAAATGATTTTTGAAAATATTATTTTCCTCGGTTATTTGGGTTGTTCGTCATCATTTAATTTTTAATTCATCATACACGAACAACTTGTGACATGCATAGTGTATCACTATACATGCCACAAGGCCGGGCACACCAATATACACTTGATAAAATTGCAGGGACACGTGAGCACAAGGTCAAACCCAATAAAAAGCTGGATTCAACTCAAGTACAAATATTCAAGTGCACTACAAATAATGTCACGACACAAGCACAAGGTCAAACCCAAGGAAAATCTAGGTTCAACTCAGGTGCAATACAAAAACAAAACAATGGGTCAAGGCACATAAAACAAGCCTCGACAAAAATTCAGTTCAGACATGGACATAACGACACAAGTGTAAACATCAAGTTCAAAACATATGCAACATGAAAAAAAAATTCAGTGGCATGGCACAAAGGCACACAACACAGTCACGACCAAAACAACCACAAGTAATCAAGTGCAGGTTCACCAGATCATTCTTACAAGACCAGTGTGACAACAGTGGTGAAGCAGCCTCAACAGGTATAAGCATGGATGTGATAAGCAGAAGTGACACAAAATGCAATAGAGAATAACCAGACTACATAATGAATACAAGCTACAGAGTTCAAGTTTCAAACACAAACCAGAGCTCAATGCAAACCAGTACATTTGAAAATACAAGAATACAATGAAGACCACAGGATTTCAACCAAGCTAATGAATGCAAAATCATCAAAGACTGATGCAACTATAGATGCAACAGAGATGTGTGCACACACATTGAAACCAGACAAACTTCAAGCATGCACATATATATCGATCAAGCAGTACACGCCAAAGCTACAACTGGAGTCAATATCAAAACAACACTACAACACCAACACAGTACAGTGAACAATGAAGTGCAGATCAACAGTGACCAAGGTGGAGTTCGAACTAGTCAGAGTAAAAGTCAGGAAATATCAAGCCAGCAAAAATTGGAACACTGTCATGATATACAAGTGAGTGTAACAGTCGTAAAAATCACCAGCATCTTAACAAAATCAAAGTGGCCGAAGTCATCCAAAGTCACATAGGCCAAAATCAAAACCGTGGGACAGTTCAAAATGTATGATCCCTTTTTGAATGGACCTTATCATGAAACAGCAGTTATAAAAATAAGGTACAAGTCGAGTATGCTACATGCAAGAACAATCATGTCGAAGTCAACAAGCACAAAGAAAGAAACCAAAGTCAAGTTTAAATGCCAAAAAATCGAAACTGTGGTGAGCAAGGAAAACATTATCAAAGCAATTCAGAGTCGTGATATTCAAGGAAGAAAATATACGAATTGAAAAAGTCAGAGAATATCAATAGCATTCAAGTTAAATAGACGGCCAAACTTAAGTAACTAACAAATTCCAACCAGACGTATACGAACGAAGAAATAGGAATTCGAAACCTATTTAACCCAAATCATCACCGGCCTAAAAGATCATCGAGTTCAAGCAAGCTAACCAGTAAAGCAAAAAGAATAAATCACATACCATTTTAGTCGAACTCGGTCAAATTGGAGCAGCCGTGAGCGAAGTGAAGAAACAGTCGATTGCCGAAGCAAATCAAAGTAATAGCCATTGTAATCGATCTACAAGTCGACGACTTTAATTTTCTAGAAGCCCTAATTTGGAATGAAGAGGAACGAACGAAAGAGAATGCAACCATTTTTCACAAAGAAGAACTATCGGCCCGAAGAAATAAAAGAGAAAGGGGAACATATTGCTTTATCACTTTATCTATTTTTGGGCCGACTTAAAATAGTGTTTTGGGCTTTAATATTTAACATAGGGTTTCTAGTTTTTTAATTGCTTTTAATTTGTATTTTTCTTTTAAAAAGTTGTAAAGTCTAGTCGTGTGACTAGGGGACTGAAATGACCCTCCTATTTCTACCCTAATTTCATAAGGATTTTTTTTTTACAGAGATGATATATAGATATATCATTCATTACAAATATATTTCCCAGGGTCATTTTCTTTTTCCAATAAACAAAATATATCCAGGATCAAAATAATTAACCAATATAAATATATCAGTACATTCATAAAGATATGCACATACATGTGAGGATGTATATGCCTCTCTTGTTTGAATCAGAGTTCTGGAAAACAAGAGGATATTGGATTGATTGAATTTAATCAATCCACACATAGTTCAGTGTTATATGCAATAAAAATTCCATGCATGCATGAATACATACATACATACATAGATATATATATATATATATATATTTAAACTCCTGATTCCTTGCTAAATTCTCTAGGGAGTATAAATTCTAGAAACCAGATAAATGTAACGACCCGTATTTTTCACGGATCGAAAAGTTCGTCAAATCTGGAATTTTTGCATTTTTAAGTCATTTCAGATTTTTGGGGAAATTTGTCTAAGTCCTAGGTCGTGGACGACCTAAGAGCTAAGTCGTGACCGAGTTAAGGACTTGCGAGTTAGTGTTAGGTCGTGGGTTAGTTGGAGCGACCTATAAAATTGTGCAACCTAGGATTTAGTTAAGTAATTAGGTCGGCAGGGCGAGTTAACGACCTAAAGACTGACCGACTTAAGAAGTTAGCGACCTAGTAGTTGCCGAGTTAGCGACCTAGTAGTTGCCGAGTTAGCGACCTAGTAGTTGCCGAGTTAGCGACCTAGTAGTTGCCGAGTTAGCGACCTAGTAGTTGCCGAGTTAGCGACCTAGTAGTTGCCGAGTTAGCGACCTAGTGTTGGCGACCTAAGGACCTAAGGAGTTAACAAGTTGGCGACCTTAGGAGTTAGGCTAAGTGTTAGGTCGCGTGGAGGCTTAAGGAATTAGGTCGTAACCTGTTAAGTCGTAGGTCGCTGGGTTTCGTCTAAGTGTTAGGTCGAAGTATGTGTTAAGTCGTAGGTCGACTTAATAGTTAGGTCGTATGCGCAGAAGTGTTAGATCGTAGGAGTTGAGGCGCGCGTATCTGTTAGGTCGGAGTTGTTGGCTAAGGGTTAGGTCGGAGGCTCTGTTAAGTCGTGGGGGTTTTTAGGTCGTAGGTCGGCATATGTTAGGTCGGCAACGACTTAAGGAGATAGCCGAGTTACGACTCAGGCAGTTTTCAGCTATAAATAGGAGGGGTTGTTCTCACTTTTTGGGATCCGGATTTTGAAGCGACGAAGTGCTGCCATTTTGAGAGCTCGACTTCTACACTTCTTCACTTCTTTTCTCCACTCTAATCTAGTGCTTCCATCCATCCAAATCGAAGATCAAGATTAAAGATTCAAGAGCTTAGATTGAAGATCTTCATCTTTTCAAGAGAGATTTCATCGTTTGAAGTGAGATCTTGTCGGATCTAGCTTAGTTCTTCGCTGTCCAGATCTGAAGTTGATATCTTTTGGATTGTTTAGGTGATTTGGTGAGTGGTGATTATCTCTCACACGGATCCAAAGGAGTATATCGGATTGTTGGCTCGTTTTGGTGTTAAAATAGAGATTTCCATGCATTTTCTTCATCCTATGTGTAGATCCGTATAGATCCATTGTTCATGATGATGTTGCATCCATTTTATCATATGTTAACCTATGCAAGTTCATTCATCAAGTTTGTAGAGATATAATCCATGTTTTCATGCTTATTGGACTTTCAACTCTTTAATTACGAAAATGCCATTATTGTTATAATTGTCTACTTAGATCATATTTGAATGCTTGATTGCTTGGATTGATGTTTGATTTGATTGATTGTTATGAACTAGATGATTGATGATTAGATTTAGACCAAAGGTGATTCAAAAGCTAAAGGAAAGGCTCTTGGATTGGGAAAGCTGCTCGGGGCATATGTAGCGGGATGATGAAGCTCTTATGCATAGATTTGATGATGTGATGTTGAGATGAAGCTTCGCGAGGATGTTATGAAGCGAGGCAATCATATGATGAAGACTTGGTCGAATCCAGGCGGGATCATTCCAAGCATGTTGATAACTCGGTGATATGATTCGAGTTGAGGATAATGGATGCTCGAGAGGCGCTTGAGCTAGTATGGCAATAGTCGTCGAGGAGGATGACTAGGAGGTTGAGATCTCATCGTTGTTGAAGGTTCTAGCATGCTCTAAGCAAGAGTACATGGGGACGCCCAAAAGACTAAGTTGATGGTCGAGTACTCTGGGTAGATTCGATAATCCTAGGCACGGGTCACGATGACGTGCGGGAGTTATGTCTAGAACCGGGGTTACCATTAGCCCTTGACGGACGGCTGAAAGAATGTGCCGGTCATTCAATTAACGGTGATATCGCAACAATGATAACAGTGATAGCCGAGTCATGGATGTTTGGTTGTATCATCATTCGGTCTCAAGAGCGGTATTTCCTGGGTGCTTATCTGACCTTGGTTTTAGACCTTGGGATTTGTACTTGGAAAACATCGCTCTTGACTCGAGTGACAATTGCTTTACTTTAAATTGTATGCTCTGCTATGTTTGCTTCTGCTTAGTGTGTGTCTGGGGGCTATCACTGTAGAATGAGGTTGGAGTGGGAGGGTTGTATTCCTATTCCTTTTCCTTTATGCTCTTTTGGTATGTTGTTAGTTAATTTACTGCTCACTAAGACTGTTGTCTGACTCAAGGCTTTATGTTTTAATTCTTATTGCCTTGGGCTGTTCGTCCATTTTGGGACGGGCAGACTAGGTAGCAGGTGACAGGTGCTGTTCTCTTCTCACGATGCTGATATCGAAGACGAGCTAGAGGGTTGCATATTATCTTCTTATATGTACTGGATTTTTTTTCCGCTGTTTTGTATTCTCTGAGAGTTATGTAGTGAGGCTGGATGTATTGACTATGTGGATGCTTGTATTCAACTATTATGGAGTTTTATATGATGTCATTTTATTCTGTAAAGCTTCACTATACATATGTTCTATTGTATTTTGTCCATGCGCTGTGAGTAATACGATAGATCCTGTTGTTTTAATCTTACCTTGACAATCGTCCATGGTCGCCTGGCACACTTTACAGCGCTCTATCTCTAGATTCGGTGTAGGGGTCATGGGCGGTCGTCACATTTGGTATCAGAGCATTGGTTAATCGATTTTACCCAACGCTCGCTGTCGTAACTACGTATGAGAGACGTAATTGTATTTTGATGGATGATTACTATATATAATATAGTGGCTTAGTAGAATTTGAGTCCTTTATGCAGTTGATTCTCTAGATGTTCTAATCATTCCTTCTTATAGATATTGAGAATGAGTCGAAGAGGGAGACCAGCTGCTAGGGGAGGTCGTGCTACTGAAGAGACTGCTGATTATGCAGCCATGTTCGAAGCTATGATGACTTCGATCATGAGAAGGATACCAGTTCCGGGGGCGGCAGTTGATGTTGGAGTTCAAGTCCAAACTCCGAAACCAGTGGATTTTGCTAAGCTGTGCAAGGATTATACTGCTCTTGGAGGGAAGGTTTTCTTGGGAACAGAATCTACCATTGAGGTCCAGAGGTGGATAGATGCTTGTAGAAGGATCTTTGGTGATTTGGGAATTGATGATGCAACTAAGAGGAAGTTGGCATCAAGGCAGCTTCAAGGGAGAGCCTCTGATTGGTGGAATTCTATTACCATCGATACTGCGGAGGAAGAGATTACTTGGGAGCAATTCCAAGCTAGATTTGAAGCTAAGTTCATTTCTACATCTCAGAAGTCTGTTCTGTTCAAGAAGTTTGTAGAGCTCAAGCAGGGTGGAAGATCTGTTCTTGAGTATGTTTCTGAGTTCGAAGCTTTGTCCAAGTATGCCCGGTCGTATATTGAATCTGCTTATCAGAAGAATGAGAAGTTTGTGACCGGCTTGGATAGTTATCTTGGGAGACAGTTGGTGGATCATTTGGACGATTCATTTGAGAAGCTTGTGGAGAAAGCTCTTAGGCATGAGAGTCTGTTTCCTAAGGAAGGACCTGTTGTTGCTGTTACCAAGGGAGAACCTAAACCACAGCAGGGTGGAAACCAGAAGAGGAAGCAGCAGCAGCAGAAGGGTAAGGATGGCCAGAAGAAGCCGAAAGGCGAGGTAACTTGCTACAATTGTCAGCAGAAGGGCCATTTCTCTAAGGATTGTAAGAATCCGAAGGCACCGATGAAGTGTCACAACTGTGACAAGCCGGGGCATTTCAGGAAGAATTGTCCAGAACCAAGGAAGGACAGCGTCGCATTCATTTGTTTGTAATGAACTAGTAGGCCGGTTAGGTTTGAAGCCGGATATTGTTGATAGGCCATTGGTAGTGACTAATCCAGTTGGGGGTTCGTCTTGTTTGTGTATGTTATGCCGTGGTCTAGTTGTGTCGAGTCATGGTTGCTCTTTTGTTTGTGATTGCTTTGTTCTGAACTTTACGGGGTTCGGAATTATCTTGGGTATGGACTGGCTTAGGAAGTATGCGGCTAAGGTTGATTGCGAAAAGTTGGAAGTGACAGTCGAGAATGTGGAGGGGCGAAAGATTGTGATACGATGTAAGCATGAAGAAGGCGTCTTCATGAGCTTCATGTATTCGCTAGTTGTTCCACGGGATGGACTGTCATCAGTACCGATCGCTAATGGATTCGAGGATGTCTTTGACGAAGTCAAAGGGTTGCCGCCGCATAGAGAGATCGAGTTTCGTATAGATCTAGTTGAAGGAGCCAGACCTGTTGTGATGCCTCTTAGGCGGATGGCGCCTAGGGAGCAGCAGGAGTTGAGGGTGCAAGTTGATGATCTTTTGCAGAAAGGATTCATTCGGCGTAGTGTGTCCGAGTGGGGTGCACCAGTTGTGTTTGTAACCAAGGCAGATGGGTCGTTGAGATTGTGCGTCGATTATCGTGAGCTGAATAAGGTGACTAAGAAGAACAAGTATCCATTACCGAGAATAGATGACTTGTTTGATCAGCTTCACGAAGCTAAGGTGTTTTCTCAGATGGATTTGGCAACGGGATTTCACCAGTTGAGAGTGGCAAAGGATAGTGTGTCGAAGACTGCTTTTAGGACACCATCCGGTTTCTTTGAGTGGCTGGTAATGCCATTTGGATTGACTAACGCGCCAGCATATTTTGTGGATCTTATGAATAGAGTGTTCAGAGATCAGTTGAACAAGTTCGTACTTGTGTTCGTGGATGATATTCTGATTTATTCCAGAACGGAAGAAGAGCACAAGACGCACTTGCGTATTGTTTTGGAGATCTTACGGAAACATCAGCTGAAGGCTAAGTTTTCGAAGTGTCACTTCTGGAAGAGTGAAGTGAGGTTCTTAGGCCATGTGATTTCTGGAAATGGAATAGCGGTTGATCCCGCTAAGGTGGCAGCAATCCAGGATTGGGTTAGACCTAAGAATGCATCTGATGTGAGGAGTTTTCTTGGATTAGCAGGATATTATCGACGGTTTATCAAAGACTTCTCCAAGATAGCTGCACCGTTAACAGGATTGACGAAGAAGAACCAAGTGTTCAGTTGGGGTGCTAAGTGTGAGCAAGCTTTCGGAATCATGAAAGAGCGATTGACGAGTGCTCCTGTTTTGACTATTCCAAGTGGGAATGATGAGATGGTGGTTTACACCGATGCATGTGGTACTGGACTTGGAGCAGTGCTGATGCAGAAGGATAAAGTTGTTGCGTATGCCAGTCGACAACTGAAGCCGCATGAAAGGAATTACCCAACTCATGACTTGGAGTTAGCGGCGATTGTATTTGCTCTGAAGATGTGGAGGCATTATCTGTTGGGGGTTCGATTCGAGTTGTTTACGGATCATAAGTCGTTGAAGTATCTTTTCTCCCAGAAGGATTTGAATCTTCGGCAGCAACGTTGGCTAGAGTTTTTGGCATCGTATGATTTTGGTATAGCTTATACTCCGGGAAAAGGTAACGCAGTGGCTGATGCGTTAAGTCGAAGACATGCAGGATTGGGAGCCATGTTTTCTGAATGGAAGAGTCTCGAGTATTTAGCTGGATTTGACTTCAGGCCTGGATGCGAATTGGAACCTGAAATGTTGGCAAACTTATCGATAAGACCGACTCTTGTGGAAAGGATTGGCGAGAGTCAAAAGCGAGATGATAAGCTTGTCAAGATTATCCGTGAATTGGAATCTGGATTGGAGCCAGAAAAGGATAAAGGATTCGAGGTCGATAGAGAAGGTTGGCTTCGAAAGCAAGGACGACTAGTGGTTCCCGATATAGATGAATTGAGGAGTGAAGTTCTGAAGGAAAGTCATCACTCGAAGTTGACAATTCATCCAGGTGGAAATAAGATGTATCGGGATATGAAGAGAACCTACTACTGGGAAGGCATGAAGAAGGATGTTGGAGATTTCATTTCCAAGTGTATGAACTGTCAGTTGGTAAAGGCTGAACAGAAGAAGCCAAGTGGATTGCTTCAACCCTTAGAAGTTCCTACATGGAAGTGGGAACAAGTGTCGATGGATTTTATTGATGGATTGCCTAGAACCAGAACGGGAAATGAAGGGATTTGGGTCATTGTGGATCGTCTGACTAAGAGTGCACGATTCATTCCTGTTCGATCGACTAGGACTGCATCAAAGTTGGCTGAGTTGTATGTGAAGTGGATAGTTCGATTCCATGGTGTTCCGAAGAGTATAGTGAGCGATCGAGACCCATTGTTCACTAGTGGATTTTGGAAGAGCTTCCAGGAAGTCTTGGGAACCGAGTTGTGTTTGAGTACAGCTTATCACCCTCAAACAGATGGTCAGACTGAGAGAGTCAACCGAGTTTTGGAAGATCTCCTCAGAGCTTGTGTTTTGGATTTCGGAGGATCATGGGAAGATCACCTTCATTTGGTGGAGTTTGCGTACAACAACAGTTACCAGTCAAGCATTGGTATGGCACCATATGAGGCATTGTATGGAAGACCGTGTAACTCTCCGACATGTTGGTTGGAAACTGGAGAAAAGCTGATGCTTGGGCCAGAGATGATTCGACAGACTTCGGATTGCATAGAGATCATTCGGCAACGGATGAAGGCAGCCCAAGACCGTCAGAAAAGTTATGCCGATAAACGTCGTAAGGATTTGGAATTCGACGTTGGAGATATGGTTTTTGTGAAGATTTCTCCACTGAAGAATGTTATTCGATTCGGGAAGAAAGGAAAATTGACTCCGAGATTTGTTGGACCATTCCCGATTATCGAGCGAATTGGAAAGCTCGCTTACAGATTGGAGTTACCAGAGAAAATGTCGAGTGTGCACAATGTTTTTCACGTATCATATCTACGGAAGTATGTGCACGACTCGAGTACGGTGGTTTCTGCTGATAGCTATGAAGACTTTGAAGTTGATCCAGTTGATAGAAGACCTCGTAAGCCACTTCGTGTTGTGGAAACCGACACGAAACAGCTTAGGAGGAAGGTAGTTAAGATGCTCAAGATACAATGGAGTGATGATGATAACGACTGTACGTGGGAAGTGGAAGAGAGGATGAAAGCAGCTCATCCTGAACTCTTCAAGGTATGGCCCTAAGGTGTCGTCTCATCTCGCGATATTGTAACTTGTTCTAAGTTTTAGAATTCTGTACGCTAAGTTAGAATTGGATGCATTGTTTGTTGATTGCTATGGATGGTAGGCGTACAGAATAGTCTTTGATTGCTTTGTTTGCTTGGAATTTCGGGGGCGAAATTCCTAAGGGGGAGAGAATGTAACGACCCGTATTTTTCACGGATCGAAAAGTTCGTCAAATCTGGAATTTTTGCATTTTTAAGTCATTTTAGATTTTTGGGGAAATTTGTCTAAGTCCTAGGTCGTGGACGACCTAAGAGCTAAGTCGTGACCGAGTTAAGGACTTGCGAGTTAGTGTTAGGTCGTGGGTTAGTTGGAGCGACCTATAAAATTGTGCAACCTAGGATTTAGTTAAGTAATTAGGTCGGCAGGGCGAGTTAACGACCTAAAGACTGACCGACTTAAGAAGTTAGCGACCTAGTAGTTGCCGAGTTAGCGACCTAGTAGTTGCCGAGTTAGCGACCTAGTAGTTGCCGAGTTAGCGACCTAGTAGTTGCCGAGTTAGCGACCTAGTAGTTGCCGAGTTAGCGACCTAGTAGTTGCCGAGTTAGCGACCTAGTGTTGGCGACCTAAGGACCTAAGGAGTTAACAAGTTGGCGACCTTAGGAGTTAGGCTAAGTGTTAGGTCGCGTGGAGGCTTAAGGAATTAGGTCGTAACCTGTTAAGTCGTAGGTCGCTGGGTTTCGTCTAAGTGTTAGGTCGAAGTATGTGTTAAGTCGTAGGTCGACTTAATAGTTAGGTCGTATGCGCAGAAGTGTTAGATCGTAGGAGTTGAGGCGCGCGTATCTGTTAGGTCGGAGTTGTTGGCTAAGGGTTAGGTCGGAGGCTCTGTTAAGTCGTGGGGGTTTTTAGGTCGTAGGTCGGCATATGTTAGGTCGGCAACGACTTAAGGAGATAGCCGAGTTACGACTCAGGCAGTTTTCAGCTATAAATAGGAGGGGTTGTTCTCACTTTTTGGGATCCGGATTTTGAAGCGACGAAGTGCTGCCATTTTGAGAGCTCGACTTCTACACTTCTTCACTTCTTTTCTCCACTCTAATCTAGTGCTTCCATCCATCCAAATCGAAGATCAAGATTAAAGATTCAAGAGCTTAGATTGAAGATCTTCATCTTTTCAAGAGAGATTTCATCGTTTGAAGTGAGATCTTGTCGGATCTAGCTTAGTTCTTCGCTGTCCAGATCTGAAGTTGATATCTTTTGGATTGTTTAGGTGATTTGGTGAGTGGTGATTATCTCTCACACGGATCCAAAGGAGTATATCGGATTGTTGGCTCGTTTTGGTGTTAAAATAGAGATTTCCATGCATTTTCTTCATCCTATGTGTAGATCCGTATAGATCCATTGTTCATGATGATGTTGCATCCATTTTATCATATGTTAACCTATGCAAGTTCATTCATCAAGTTTGTAGAGATATAATCCATGTTTTCATGCTTATTGGACTTTCAACTCTTTAATTACGAAAATGCCATTATTGTTATAATTGTCTACTTAGATCATATTTGAATGCTTGATTGCTTGGATTGATGTTTGATTTGATTGATTGTTATGAACTAGATGATTGATGATTAGATTTAGACCAAAGGTGATTCAAAAGCTAAAGGAAAGGCTCTTGGATTGGGAAAGCTGCTCGGGGCATATGTAGCGGGATGATGAAGCTCTTATGCATAGATTTGATGATGTGATGTTGAGATGAAGCTTCGCGAGGATGTTATGAAGCGAGGCAATCATATGATGAAGACTTGGTCGAATCCAGGCGGGATCATTCCAAGCATGTTGATAACTCGGTGATATGATTCGAGTTGAGGATAATGGATGCTCGAGAGGCGCTTGAGCTAGTATGGCAATAGTCGTCGAGGAGGATGACTAGGAGGTTGAGATCTCATCGTTGTTGAAGGTTCTAGCATGCTCTAAGCAAGAGTACATGGGGACGCCCAAAAGACTAAGTTGATGGTCGAGTACTCTGGGTAGATTCGATAATCCTAGGCACGGGTCACGATGACGTGCGGGAGTTATGTCTAGAACCGGGGTTACCATTAGCCCTTGACGGACGGCTGAAAGAATGTGCCGGTCATTCAATTAACGGTGATATCGCAACAATGATAACAGTGATAGCCGAGTCATGGATGTTTGGTTGTATCATCATTCGGTCTCAAGAGCGGTATTTCCTGGGTGCTTATCTGACCTTGGTTTTAGACCTTGGGATTTGTACTTGGAAAACATCGCTCTTGACTCGAGTGACAATTGCTTTACTTTAAATTGTATGCTCTGCTATGTTTGCTTCTGCTTAGTGTGTGTCTGGGGGCTATCACTGTAGAATGAGGTTGGAGTGGGAGGGTTGTATTCCTATTCCTTTTCCTTTATGCTCTTTTGGTATGTTGTTAGTTAATTTACTGCTCACTAAGACTGTTGTCTGACTCAAGGCTTTATGTTTTAATTCTTATTGCCTTGGGCTGTTCGTCCATTTTGGGACGGGCAGACTAGGTAGCAGGTGACAGGTGCTGTTCTCTTCTCACGATGCTGATATCGAAGACGAGCTAGAGGGTTGCATATTATCTTCTTATATGTACTGGATTTTTTTTCCGCTGTTTTGTATTCTCTGAGAGTTATGTAGTGAGGCTGGATGTATTGACTATGTGGATGCTTGTATTCAACTATTATGGAGTTTTATATGATGTCATTTTATTCTGTAAAGCTTCACTATACATATGTTCTATTGTATTTTGTCCATGCGCTGTGAGTAATACGATAGATCCTGTTGTTTTAATCTTACCTTGACAATCGTCCATGGTCGCCTGGCACACTTTACAGCGCTCTATCTCTAGATTCGGTGTAGGGGTCATGGGCGGTCGTCACAATAAATGTGATATGATTGTCTATAAATTAATGGTCTGGTGCTTGGTTTCTGAAAAATGATAGAAGTGTTTATCATTGTCCATGTTTGATTTTTTTTTTTATAAAATCTGTCTGGAATGCAGGCTCTTTTTTTTTGGAATAGTTTAAAGTGATCTAACACATTCAACATCTTGATTCTTTGATGTCAGTATGCTTTTAATTAAATGAAGTGCAAACTTGAGTGGGTTTCCTGTAACCATGGGTGTCAATCACATGGTTCAACCAGACTCTTTGTTCTGGTGTAACCCATCTGGTCTTAAAATGCATTTGATTAAAATCTGAGTGATATGGAATTCAGATTCTTATTAAAAATACAAAGGAAAAGGTGTGTTAATATTTGCACAAAACATGTTTATGTGCGTATATAACTGCAACTATTTTGGATCTGGCTTTCAACTCCCATACTACAGATTCTTTCTTTATTTAAAAATAAGGCATAAAACATTTGCATAAAACAAGTTGAATTATGGAAACCCTGTAGTCATATAAAAACATTCAACCTATGCCTATTATCTTTTGTATACATATGCCATGGTAGAAAGATAAAACCATTTAATTTTTCTGAGAATCAACTATCCAGATTTTCCAAAACTTAAATCCTTTCTAAAGACTCAAGATTGACTAATACATTTATAAAATGTAATCATTCAATTTTAACATGGTGTTCTTGCTAAATCCACTTGCAAGATTTTGATTAACTTCTTTAACATATCAGATATTTAACTAGGTTTATAGATTCCAGATACAAGTTAATCTCTTAATAAAATACTTAACAAAATATCCATCCCATATTCAACACTTAATACAAGTAACAACTTAAATCATTAATACATGCGGATTTTATCATTTAGGCTCTTATCTAACTAAGTTTAACATGCTATAATCTTCTTCTCAAAGCCATGCTCCTACTCCTACTTAGTTGCTGCAATCCCTGAAAAAGCATTTGAAACTGCCTCATTTTAAATGAGACACCCCAGATCCCATTAGCACACTAGGGTCAGACACATGTCTGGTATGAGAAAATTCACAAAAGCAATTAGTTAATTAGGTTAAAATCAAGTTAAGTACGTATACATAAAGTTCTGCCCTTTGGAATCAGGTCATACTTGTGTGCATGCTCTGTGTCATTGTGCATGTGCACACTTTAATTTTTCTTTCCAGAGACTACATATATAAATATGACACATACATTCAAGCATACAATTCAGTCATAGTCAAACAATCATTCATACCAAATAGGAAAGTAACCAATATGAGTTAAATCATTTATTCCATCCTCATATTTCAATTTTGGGAAAAACTCTAGTTTTCTCATCATCTCAAATATTTTTCCCTTGGTATATTTATCTATCCTGGTCTCATCTGCAATATTTATGAATCAATGGACACACTGTAATGAACTAATTCACTCCATTACACAAAGATCTCAGGACTTAAACAAGCCATGTGTCAACTTGCATTACTCAAGAACACAAGTCATTCCTGTAGTAATCTTGTAACGACCCAGAATTTTGAACGAATTAAATTGAGAATATTTAATTAATTTTAAATATTTGAACGAGGATTTAATTTGAATCCCGAATATAACTTTGAATTTGGCGATTAAATTATAAAATTTAATCTATTGAAACTGGATAAAAATTTGAATCTTCAATTTAAAGCTAAAGAAAAATATTTTGAAAGCTTTTAATATTATATTGATAACACTGAAGATAACAGCAGCTTCAGAATTGAAATTTAAACTGTTTTACTCAGTTTTGAATTTAATTGTTTGAACCGATATTTAAAAATAGTCATTTTTCAAACAGTCTCGGAATTTGACGAAACCAGTTCCATTGGGTCCGTAATATTGAATTGTTATCGGATTTCAAATTTCGTATTTTTCGGTGTTAATACGTAAGCACACGGTGAGAGGACGCATTGGATTTTGAATCAAATTCAATTTAAAATTTAAAATATAAATCATCGGTCAACACACCACGTTATTTTCCTTTAAACACGCACCGTTGTCTCTGCCTAAAATCGCGCAGAAGAACACGAAAGAAATCGTGATAACCATGCCGTCTTCAATTTCAAATATCTCGTCCTCCTCAGTTTTCAAAATCAATTTTTGAAATACAAAAAAATGGCAGAGCAGCAAATTTCAAAATAGAGTAATCACGTAATCCCTCTTCTCTCCCAATTCTCGTTCAAACGACGAGCTTCGCGAGTGGGAGCAGGCGCTCGAGGCCACGGCGACGCGAAGCACGGGGGACACGCGAGCGACTTCGAGGCTCGCGAAGTCAAGGCGGCAGGCGATGGGGGTTTCAGGCGCGTGGGTGTGTGGTCGCAGGCAGGTGGAGTTCGAGTCGCGTGGGCGCAAGTCAGGGAAGGCAGCAAGATTTGGGTGGCGATTCGTCGCGAGGATGTCGTAGGGGAAGTCGAACTGTGGCGAGAGGCTGGGTCGGATCTGAAGGCGACTCGAGCGATTCTTGGTGGTCTTCGATGCCACGTGAAGGCTGGGGATTTGGCGCGTCGTAGTTCAGGGGATGTCGATGGTGATGGTCCCGCGACTGCGACTGGGATGTAAGGTAGCGCGAGTGGGCAATGTCGAGCAGCAATTCGTGGGAATGGAGGCGCTCGCGATCTGTTCGTGGTGGTCGAACCTCGGTTTCGTACAGTAAGGTGAATTACCTTATTTTATTCGATTTAAAGTTTATGTATATACATATGTAAAGATGAATATACGTCGTGAAATTTTTATACCCTATACAGATTGAAGAAAATAATTTGTAACAGTCAAGAAAAAAATTACTGTTGTTTATATGTAGTTTTGAGATGAAATAAAAATCTACCAGTTATTTGAAATAATTTATTTAAGTGATTAATTTTGATTTTATAAATTTATTAGTTAAAATATAATTTTTAGTAAGAAAAAGAATTTTTTTTATTAGTTGGATAAATTAATTTAAGGATAAGTTAATTTAAGCTATTAAAAGAAGATTAGTTTAAATTTAATTTTTAGTTAAAACAATTTTTAAAGACAAAATTGGATTAGACGAAACTATCAGTGAATTAAACTATTTTTGTTGCAAACTAAAAATAAAATATATATACAGAAGCAGAAAGAAGGAAAATTTAGTTTTTAAAATTTATTGATGGTTAAATAAAATTATTAAAGGAGAAATTTGTTAATCTAAAACAATTAAAAACGAAAATAAATTGTTCAGTTGATTCGAATATTGACAAATTGTATAAATTATTTATACAAGGTATAAAGCAAGAAAAATCGAGTCAAGTGGAAAAATGGATGGCAAAATAAAAGCTAAGGTGAGATCTTCTCACTCAAAATAAATTTGGATTACAGTTGATTGATTGCTATTGGATGTGATATTAGATATAGTAGGATATATCTATATATATAGCAATATATACATATTGGCATATGTATATATTGGATTGATGATTTCCCGCCTCGTATAGCGGATGAGACCCTATTGCGCCGTTAGTAAGCGGATTATTTTTATAAAACCCATATACCGTGATATTCCACCTCGAAGTGGAATTGGTATTGTGCTAACGTCTGTGGATGCAGGGAAACAGGTTGGAGGGATCCAACTGGATTCCTCTCCAGTATTTATTTATTTACAGATATTGATGTATATTCTGTTATCATATGTTGATATATGATGTTTGATGTTGTGATTGACTAATTGATGCTGTTGCATCATCGGATTCAAGTTTTAAAAATAACGACTTTTACTTTAAAAGGGTTTTTAAAGTGATTTTTGAAAATATACGTTTTATGGAATTTTTGAATTGATTTATAAACGTTAAGATTTTAAAGTTATAAAAAGTTAAGATTTGTGAATTAAAACCAAAAGGTAATTTCTTTTGGAATAAATAGTTAAGAAATTTATAAAAATGGTTTTAAATGGAAAATTTTGAATTATTAAAAAACGATGTATGTGAAAGATGTACAAAAATTGATATTTATAACTTTAAAATGTTGGTATTATAAAACGAGTTTTTATAAGCGTTAAAATGAATTTTTAAGAATTTATAAATAAATGAAATTTATAAATTGTGAACTTACAAATGGAAATGATTTTGTAAAATAAAGGAATTATAAGTATTTAACTTATAATTATGGATTGTTGGTAAAAGATTTGAGTTATGAATCGAATTGTTAATAAAGGAGATTTATTAAATTGAAGTTGTTAGAAAATAGAAATAGAATTTATAAACGTTGTTTTATAAATTCGAAATCAATCAAATTTGATGAATTTAATATAGAAGTTATTAAAGGAAGTATATCCACGATTTTGGACAGTGGATAAGCTTTTAAATAAAATGTGTGGAAAATATTGAAATGTGGTTAGTGAAGTATATTCACGATTTTGGACAGTGAATATATTGTTAAGTAAAATGGATATGTTTTGGAAAAGTGATATTACGAAATGAAGTAATTGTTTTAAAAGATGTTTTAAAACGTGTTAAATATCGAAATCATAGATTTCAACATTTATTGTTGAAATAGACGTTTTCGAGAAATAAGGAAATGGTGGACTATAACACTGTTGTTATAGTAAATGATTTCCGAAAGGAAATGTTTTATATAGTATTGGGATTTATATATCTATCTAAATTTCGAATCCCTATACTAGTGATTTTGAGTTGTCGTAACGATGTTTTACGTAACATTCGTTTTGACTTGAATAAATGTGGTTAAGAAAATGATTTCCTTAAAGAATGAAATGTATACTTAATATTGATTTAAGTATATTGAATATTTTCAAATGTTGAAAATAAATAGATTTGTGAATTACTTATTTTTGAATAAGAATGGAAATGCTTTTCCAATATGAAATGAACGTTTTGAGAATTTATCTTCTTAAAGATAAATTGAAATTGAATATTTGAAATCGATTTGAAAATCGTATATCAGTAGATATTTTGAGAATATAAATTCACTATGGAATTTATAAAGGAAAGGGAATCTGTTTAGAAAAATAAATATTGATTTATTTTTGAGAGTGTGGAAATTGTATATCTAGTAAAGATATTTTGGAAAATAAATAATTTGGGAAAATTATTTGGAATCTGATGATGTTGCGCATCTTTATTGATAGTTAAATAACCGACTATCAATAATTACCTTTAGATAATAATTTGTTGTGAATTGGATGAATTTGAATGCCACACTTATTTTTGAATAAGCGCTCACTATCCGGGTTAACCGGGAAAGGACCATGGGGTCGTATAACCCATTCCGAATATGTGATACGTCGTTATGAATTGCATTTGAAGACCGGTGTTGAAGACCGGATAATTTTGAAAACGGAAGGATTACCGTCGAGTTACTCTACATCGGCTGATCTCCGATTTAGAGGTTTTATCACCCTTAGTGACGGGAAGTCCGGACGTGATTAGAAATTTATCCGGATGTGCAAGGGCATCGTGAGAAGTGCCTTCGGTTCTGTTCGATCCCGGAACAGACTTGTATGGATTGTGTGTCTGACGTTACAATTTGAGATATAAAGCTGATTTCTTTCAAATACATTTCTGTTGGTGGCGGAGAATTTATTCTCTTAGCTTAACCCCCTTCTCTAAGACGTAGGAGCTCAGAGGTTATGTAGTTGAAATTTATCAGCGATATATTCCCAATTTGGTAACGTGGCATACTGAGTGTTGCTGTGAAATGATCAGTGTTTGATCATTTGCGATATGATCATTTGTTCGATCTTATATCTTTGTGATCATAGGTTGATCATTTGTTTGACCCGAAGCATGGCTTTGTAGAAAGCGTAGCTTTGTGGATGAGACTTCGTCGAGCCTCACACCCCGGAAATGGTCAAAACAGGAAGGATGCGGCAAGGTTCTAGGGAGTAGCGCCCCTTAGTGTATGTCATTCCTTCTGGATAAAGGTGGTACCATGGTATGGAGCCCAGATACTTAACCTATGTGGTTGCTGCATTTTTACTATGTGGTTTGTTGCGAATCGGGGATCCTCGGGAAGATCGGTGACGATCGGGGGATGACATACGCGTGTCAGTAGTTACCTATTTTTGCAGAGGTAACCCGGCCTTGTGTTGGCAGAGATCTAACCGTAACGTTAGGTTCTCGGGTCGTCTATTCCAGGGACGTACCCATCGTGGCATAGGAAGTTCCTTAGCCTGACCATTTGTTGGAAATCCAAACTCCAATACGTGACTTGTACGGTTTTAGTTGTAGAACCTGCCATCTAATATGGCAGCTATAGCAAGCATACTATAATGGTACGTATGCTGGCTAAGATTTATATTGTACTTTCGAAATGTTTTCTACACTATGCACTAATAATAATATCAAAAAGGATTTGATTTTTTGCGTAGTAAGCATCTTTGACTATCATAAGAAGAAATCTCCTCCAATTCTGCGTTTGCATTGTGTGTGTGGTGGGAGGTCTTATGGTAGTTTCATTTTCCAAAAGCATTGCGAATTTATTTTATTTACTTTGTGAAAAATAACTGTTTTACGATCTCACACCAGTCACCATGACTGACTCGGAGTTTATTGTTCCCTTCTAAACTCTTGGTGCCCACAAATTTCCACACGGGCAGCCTAGAGTTATGTTATCAGGATATTCTGGATATTCTGGAGCTTTGGAAGCAAGCTGGATGACGAGACGTAGTATCTGTATTTGATATTATTTATTCCGCTGTGTATTCTGTATGAGGACAAGTTTATATAACTGTCCATTGTTGTATATTGACTCTGATGATTGATGTATGTATAAAATGATATAGTTCTTTGTTTTAAAGATTATTCATTTATCTATTATATATTGTTCCGCTGCGAATGTGAGATTCTGATATTGTTTCTGTATCTGATGTTGTTCTGTTGTTCTTCTCTCCTTCTTCTGTTTTCTTCTTCTTCAACCTTTTTCTTCTTCTTAAACCATCATAGTTCGTATTTCCGTTCATTTTGAGTTAATCAATGGAGATTAGTGATTAATCAAGAGGTACGGATTTGCGGGCCATGACATTTGGTATCAGAGCATATGGTTAAGCGACAACCCTGCTCTGTTGGGTGTTACTCATTAGAGATAGAGTCAGTAGTACTCTAGAATGAGTTGAGTGTAATAATAGATATGAGCGCGTATTTGTTATTGAATATAAAAAATTGTTTTATATTGTGATGTTTGATTTATTGAGTGGTATATGGATTCTGGTCGGTATGGTCTGGACAACCCTATCGATAGGAATCTCTAAACACTTGAATAGAACAATTCGGCACAGTATTGTTTTGAATAGGGTGAATGAGATAATTTTGCCCAAAACTATTTTTGTATATAAAAGAAATGTTTTTCTATGAATTACTATAGTATATGGTTGCATGGTTGTTAGAAGTGATAATATTAATCTATTATCATTGAAATTAAATAAGAAATTGGAATCGTAACTCCAAAGTTAAGAAATAAATTCATATACAAATGAAATTGAGAATATAAATTATAAATGCGATTTGTAATTTGAAACGGAATTCCAGAGAAGTATTTAGAAATGTTTTGAAAAGAATTTGAAAAGTATTTTGGAGAGTTGAAAGCTCTAAACTCTTTTCGGTCGCTGGAAAATAACTTCGATGATGACCGCGACATCATTGGTGTTCATTTTCGGGTTTCCAAAAGAGGAAATTGCTGTCAAATTATTTTAAATGGAAGTGTTTGGAAAATTTGGGTTTATGTTTTGGAAATTCAAGGATAAATTGAATTGTTTTCAAAAATGGTTTTGAAAAGGTTGAAAAGACTTTGGAATACTATATAAAAATATTTATGAAATATTATTAAGTTGATAACTTATACAAATTGAATTTTGATAAAATAAATTTAACTAAAAGGGTGAAGTTAAATTAAATACAAGTGAATCAATTAAATGAAAGTGAGATTGAATGTTGGAATTCATTTCGAATTTGTAGGCAATAAATTGAATTGAATAATTATAAATGAAAGGTGAATTAAAATTCATATGGAATTTGAAATCCAGTTTAAATGTAAGTAGATTTAACCAAAATAGTGAATTGAAAACAAATTTTGGGAATGAACATAAGAATAAAACTGGAATTGAAACTGAATGTTGAAAACAGATTTGAATTTGTAAGTGGATTAGAATTAGAAATGAATTAGTAATGGAAACTAATCTAAAAATAATCAGTTATGAATGAAAGCTGATAAAATTCAATATTCAGGAGATAAACCGAATCCAAATTAGATTGGAATTGTGAATTGGATTCAAATGAGTTTGAAATGTAAAATTGAATAAGAAATGAATATGTGTAACTTCAATAGTGAATTAGAGATGATATAAGAAGTTTATATTGAAAATTTTGTAATAGAATTTGCAAAATAGTTTGAATATATGTAACTAGATATTATGGCTAGTAGGACATACAGGTGTATAAAGGAAATTGGAATTTTGATTTCAAAGATAATTTGAATTGCTCGACAAAAGGTAAGTATTTATATTTCTATATGAGATTTGATGACTTTCTTGTCTAGCCGCTTGGCTTTTTCTTTTCTTTTTGAAATCTGAGAGTCCGTAGGGACGTTTTGTAGTCGTACCGTATTAGCCGCGCAAAGGAGACGCTGGCGAAATTTTTTGAAAATTTCGAGTGTTAGAAAAAATTTTGAGAAAATTTTGAAGTTTAAATTTGAATTTGAAATTTAAATTGAATTGAGAAGTAAAAGAATGTTGTTTTGAAACTTAGAGTTGAAGTTGAAATTTAGTTGAATGGATAACGAATCTTTAGTAGAAAGATGGTTTTTGAAAATTTGATAAAACTATTTGATTGTGAAAAATAGTAGACGAGTTAAGGACCTTTTTCCCTAACTTGTAATTTCGAGGGCGAAATTCTTTTAAGGAGGGAAGTTTGTAACGACCCAGAATTTTGAACGAATTAAATTGAGAATATTTAATTAATTTTAAATATTTGAACGAGGATTTAATTTGAATCCCGAATATAACTTTGAATTTGGCGATTAAATTATAAAATTTAACCTATTGAAACTGGATAAAAATTTGAATCTTCAATTTAAAGCTAAAGAAAAATATTTCGAAAGCTTTTAATATTATAATGATAACACTGAAGATAACAGCAGCTTCAGAATTGAAATTTAAACTGTTTTACTCAGTTTTGAATTTAATTGTTTGAACCGATATTTAAAAATAGTCATTTTTCAAACAGTCTCGGAATTTGACGAAACCAGTTCCATTGGGTCCGTAATATTGAATTGTTATCGTATTTCAAATTTCATATTTTTCGGTGTTAATACGTAAGCACACGGTGAGAGAACGCATTGGATTTTGAATCAAATTCAATTTAAAATTTAACATTTAAATCATCGGTCAACACACCACGTTATTTTCCTTTAAAAACGCACCGTTGTCTCTGCCTAAAATCGCGCAGAAGAACACGAAAGAAATCGTGATAACCATGCCATCTTCAATTTCAAATATCTCGTCCTCCTTAGTTTTCAAAATCAATTTTTAAAACACAAAAAAATGGCAGAGCAGCAAATTTCGAAATAGAGTAATCACGTAATCCCTCTTCTCTCCCAATTCTCGTTCAAACGACGAGCTTCACGAGTGGGAGCAGGCGCTCGAGGCCACGGCGACGCGAAGCACGGG
The DNA here is from genome assembly GCA_030737815.1 of Allium fistulosum. Classification (NCBI taxonomy): domain Eukaryota; kingdom Viridiplantae; phylum Streptophyta; class Magnoliopsida; order Asparagales; family Amaryllidaceae; genus Allium; species Allium fistulosum. Next base: position 817,108,298 of record CM060904.1, read on the forward strand.
GGACACGCGAGCGACTTCGAGGCTCGCGAAGTCAAGGCGGCAGGCGATGGGGGTTTCAGGCGCGTGGGTGTGTGGTCGCAGGCAGGTGGAGTTCGAGTCGCGTGGGTGCAAGTCAGGGAAGGCAGCAAGATTTGGGTGGCGATTCGTCGCGAGGATGTCGCAGGGGAAGTCGAACTGTGGCGAGAGGCTGGGTCGGATCTGAAGGCGACTCGAGCGATTCTGGGTGGTCTTCGATGCCACGTGAAGGCTGGGGATTTGGCGCGTCGTAGTTCAGGGGATGTCGATGGTGATGGTCCCGCGACTGCGACTGGGATGTGAGGCAGCGCGAGTGGGCAATGTCGAGCAGCAATTCGTGGGAATGGAGGCGCTCGCGATCTGTTCGTGGTGGTCGAACCTCGGTTTCGTACAGTAAGGTGAATTACCTTATTTTATTCGATTTAAAGTTTATGTATATACATATGTAAAGATGAATATACGCCGTGAAATTTTTATACCCTATACAGATTGAAGAAAATAATTTGTAACAGTCAAGAAAAAAATTAGTGTTGTTTATATGTAGTTTTGAGATGAAATAAAAATCTACCAGTTATTTGAAATAATGTATTTAAGTGATTAATTTTGATTTTATAAATTTATTAGTTAAAATATAATTTTTAGTAAGAAAAAGAATTTTTTTTATTAGTTGGATAAATTAATTTAAGGATAAGTTAATTTAAGCTATTAAAAGAAGATTAGTTTAAATTTAATTTTTAGTTAAAACAATTTTTAAAGACAAAATTGGATTAGACGAAACTATCAGTGAATTAAACTATTTTTGTTGCAAACTAAAAATAAAATATATATACAGAAGCAGAAAGAAGGAAAATTTAGTTTTTAAAATTTATTGATGGTTAAATAAAATTATTAAAGGAGAAATTTGTTAATCTAAAACAATTAAAAACGAAAATAAATTGTTCAGTAGATTCGAATATTGACAAATTGTATAAATTATTTATACAAGGTATAAAGCAAGAAAAATCGAGTCAAGTGGAAAAATGGATGGCAAAATAAAAGCTAAGGTGAGATCTTCTCACTCAAAATAAATTTGGATTACAGTTGATTGATTGCTATTGGATGTGATATTAGATATAGTAGGATATATCTATATATATTGCAATATATACATATTGGCATATGTATATATTGGATTTATGATTTCCCGCCTCGTATAGCGGATGAGACCCTATTGCGCCGTTAGTAAGCGGATTATTTTTATAAAACCCATATACCGCGATATTCCACCTCGAAGTGGAATTGGTATTGTGCTAACGTCTGTGGATGTAGGGAAACAGGTTGGAGGGATCCAACTGGATTCCTCACCAGTATTTATTTATTTACAGATATTGATGTATATTCTGTTACCATATGTTGATATATGATGTTTGATGTTGTGATTGACTAATTGATGCTGTTGCATCATCGGATTCAAGTTTTAAAAATAACGACTTTTACTTTAAAAGGATTTTTAAAGTGATTTTTGAAAATATACGTTTTATGGAATTTTTGAATTGATTTATAAACGTTAAGATTTTAAAGTTATAGAAAGTTAAGATTTGTGAATTATAACCAAAAGGTAATTTCTTTTGGAATAAATAGTTAAGAAATTTATAAAAATGGTTTTAAATGGAAAATTTTGAATTATTAAAAAACGATGTATGTGAAAGATGTACAAAAATTGATATTTATAACTTTAAAATGTTGGTATTATAAAACGAGTTTTTATAAGCGTTAAAATGAATTTTTAAGAATTTATAAATAAATGAAATTTATAAATTGTGAACTTACAAATGGAAATGATTTTGTAAAATAAAGGAATTATAAGTATTTAACTTATAATTATGGATTGTTGGTAAAAGATTTGAGTTATGAATCGAATTGTTAATAAAGGAGATTTATTAAATTGAAGTTGTTAGAAAATAGAAATAGAATTTATAAACGTTGTTTTATAAATTCGAAATCAATCAAATTTGATGAATTTAATATAGAAGTTATTAAAGGAAGTATATCCACGATTTTGGACAGTGGATAAGCTTTTAAATAAAATGTGTGGAAAATATTGAAATGTGGTTAGTGAAGTATATTCACGATTTTGGACAGTGAATATATTGTTAAGTAAAATGGATATGTTTTGGAAAAGTGATATTACGAAATGAAGTAATTGTTTTAAAAGATGTTTTAAAACGTGTTAAATATCGAAATCATAGATTTCAACATTTATTGTTGAAATAGACGTTTTCGAGAAATAAGGAAATGGTGGACTATAACACTGTTGTTATAGTAAATGATTTCCGAAAGGAAATGTTTTATATAGTATTGGGATTTATATATCTATCTAAATTTCGAATCCCTATACTAGTGATTTTGAGTTGTCGTAACGATGTTTTACGTAACATTCGTTTTGACTTGAATAAATGTGGTTAAGAAAATGATTTCCTTAAAGAATGAAATGTATACTTAATATTGATTTAAGTATATTGAATATTTTCAAATGTTGAAAATAAATAGATTTGTGAATTACTTATTTTTGAATAAGAATGGAAATGCTTTTCCAATATGAAATGAACGTTTTGAGAATTTATCTTCTTAAAGATAAATTGAAATTGAATATTTGAAATCGATTTGAAAATCGTATATCAGTAGATATTTTGAGAATATAAATTCACTATGGAATTTATAAAGGAAAGGGAATCTGTTTAGAAAAATAAATATTGATTTATTTTTGAGAGTGTGGAAATTGTATATCTAGTAAAGATATTTTGGAAAATAAATAATTTGGGAAAATTATTTGGAATCTGATGATGTTGCGCATCTTTATTGATAGTTAAATAACCGACTATCAATAATTACCTTTAGATAGGTATTTGTTGTGAATTGGATGAATTTGAATGCCACACTTATTTTTGAATAAGCGCTCACTATCCGGGTTAACCGGGAAAGGACCATGGGGTCGTATAACCCATTCCGAATATGTGATACGTCGTTATGAATTGCATTTGAAGACCGGTGTTGAAGACCGGATAATTTTGAAAACGGAAGGATTACCGTCGAGTTACTCTACATCGGCTGATCTTCGATTTAGAGGTTTTATCACCCTTAGTGACGGGAAGTCCGGACGTGATTAGAAATTTATCCGGATGTGCAAGGGCTTCGTGAGAAGTGCCTACGGTTCTGTTCGATCCCGGAACAGACTTGTATGGATTGTGTGTCTGACGTTACAATTTGAGATATAAAGCTGATTTCTTTCAAATACATTTCTGTTGGTGGCGGAGAATTTATTCTCTTAGCTTAACCCCCTTCTCTGAGACGTACGAGCTCAGAGGTTATGTAGTTGAAATTTATCAGCGATATATTCCCAATTTGGTAACGTGGCATACTGAGTGTTGCTGTGAAATGATCAGTGTTTGATCATTTGCGATATGATCATTTGTTCGATCTTATATCTTTGTGATCATAGGTTGATCATTTGTTTGACCCGAAGCATGGCTTTGTAGAAAGCGTAGCTTTGTGGACGAGACTTCGTCGAGCCTCACACCCCGGAAATGGTCAAAACAGGAAGGATGCGGCAAGGTTCTAGGGAGTAGCGCCCCTTAGTGTATGTCATTCCTTCTGGATAAAGGTGGTACCATGGTATGGAGCCCAGATACTTAACCTATGTGGTTGCTGCATTTTTACTATGTGGTTTGTTGCGAATCGGGGATCCTCGGGAAGATCGGTGATGATCGGGGGATGACATACGCGTGTCAGTAGTTACCTATTTTTGCAGAGGTAACCCGGCCTTGTGTTGGCAGAGATCTAACCGTAACGTTAGGTTCTCGGGTCGTCTATTCCAGGGACGTACCCATCGTGGCATAGGAAGTTCCTTAGCCTGACCATTTGTTGGAAATCCAAACTCCAATACGTGACTTGTACGGTTTTAGTTGTAGAACCTGCCATCTAATATGGCAACTATAGCAAGCATACTATAACGGTACGTATGCTGGCTAAGATTTATATTGTACTTTCGAAATGTTTTCTACACTATGCACTAATAATAATATCAAAAAGGATTTGATTTTTTGCGTAGTAAGCATCTTTGACTATCATAAGAAGAAATCTCCTCCAATTCTGCGTTTGCATTGTGTGTGTGGTGGGAGGTCTTATGGTAGTTTCATTTTCCAAAAGCATTGCGAATTTATTTTATTTACTTTGTGAAAAATAACTGTTTTACGATCTCACACCAGTCACCATGACTGACTCGGAGTTTATTGTTCCCTTCTAAACTCTGGGTGCCCACAAATTTCCACACGGGCAGCCTAGAGTTATGTTATCAGGATATTCTGGATATTCTGGAGCTTTGGAAGCAAGCTGGATGACGAGACGTAGTATCTGTATCTGATATTATTTATTCCGCTATGTATTCTGTATGAGGACAAGTTTATATAACTGTCCATTGTTGTATATTGACTCTGATGATTGATGTATGTATAAAATGATATAGTTCTTTGTTTTAAAGATTATTCATTTATCTATTATATATTGTTCCGCTGCGAATGTGAGATTCTGATATTGTTTCTGTATCTGATGTTGTTCTGTTGTTCTTCTCTCCTTCTTCTGTTTTCTTCTTCTTCTACCTTTTTCTTCTTCTTAAACCATCATAGTTCGTATTTCCGTTCATTTTGAGTTAATCAATGGAGATTAGTGATTAATCAAGAGGTACGGATTTGCGGGCCATGACAAATCTTGACCCCATTTTCCTAATCAAGTTTCTCAGGTGTTTTATCCTTTAAATTTTCAGGGTAACCCAGCCAGTGAGTCATTCCACTAAAATAAGCATTCATCTCATAACATTCCTCATCATTCATGTAAACAGACAGAGGCAATCAAGCAATTCATTAAAACATGTTCTTGTAATTTAGAAGAGGTATAGACAACTAACATTGGTTTATGGCTCTATTTGGAATATTTTGTTGTAAACATCTGTGCTTTAGTTAACTCAGATTGACCAAGCTTCCTAAATCACAAAATCTATCTGCTAGGTGGTTATTGTATATTTTCTTTGAACCAGGAGTATCAGCACATAGGCAAGCCTATTACACTCCTAATTCCTTTTTATAATAAGCCTCAGCACATATACATATGTATATTGCAGCCCATCTACTTATCAATTCTTCTGGGTTGAGCCAAAACCAACACTACTTGCTTATAATCAACATCTTATTTTCTGGGTATTTATTACATTTCTATCTAATATCAAATCAGAAAGAGATCTGGGTTTTTAAATTACCTATTCATGCATACTGATCATGTTAAGAATGAAACAATCAGAACAACTTAGCAAGCATTAAAGCATCCTTAATTTCTAAAAAAACAATCACATATACTTTTAAGAAAAATTCATTTATAATTGGCTGCCTTCATTAGGACTTAGTGCCTTAAGTTGTTGAGTGAGTTTTCTCACCTAGCTCTCTTCTCTGCTTCCTTAATTAATTGATGAACTTCTGCCTTTATCCTCAAGCTCTTTTCCTTCCCTTGCCTTATGATTTCTATGGTGTTGTTTCCCCTTTTTTTTCAAAGTTCTTTTATGAGAAGGAGAGGAGGCTGCTGCATATACATGTATATATACAGGGTCTTCCTTAGGGTTTTGGGTATTGGCTAAAGCCATTTTTGCCTACCAGAAAAATCATGTTATCTGTATTTTATTTGAACCCAAAATTCTACCCTTCCCGGCTTAATTTAGGTGAAGAGAAAAGTGGTTACATTCTTTTTTGGTTAATTTCAGAAATTTGCTTTTCAGAAAATACTTTTTTCCTTTGTCTACAATCATGCTAAAAATGTGACTTGATTTTGTTATTTACCAAATACTCTTCCTAATTCTGCCTATACCAAGCATTTCCCTGTTTTGTCTTATTTTTCCTATTTTTAGCTTTCATGTAAATGGTATGTACCTCCTTTATTTATTTACAAGTGGACTACTCCTTTTTCTATCCTCAGTTTTTCTTTCTTTCTGCCTATATACTAAAATATGTCTGTACATTTTATTTTTTACTAATTTGAACTCTAGTATTTTATTAACATATATATATATAAGTCTTACTGAAATAATTAGTACACCTATATATATATATATATTTATACATCATTCTGTATTGACACACACATGCACATGTACACTCAAAAATATTCAGTAGCATCCATATATGTATATTTACTTATGCATACAGCTTTTAAGGATTTAATATATATATATATATATATTCCCATACTTATCAATATGTATTTATTCTTAGAGTTCAGGGACTTTTAGCTTTAGTTCATGTGCATTTCCTGTGCACACATATACACACATACCGATACACTATCAAGCTATATCAATTCCCTTTCATGATTTATTTAAAAATCATTTTGAATTTATTTATATTTTTCAGAATAAATTCCTAAAATCTTGGGTCATTACAGGGATGAACTACGGTGGTGTAGTTCGAGAATTCGCAAGTCAATGGCTGAGTTGTGGCAGGGTTTTGAGAATAGAGTTAGGTTAGTCGATAGCGGTTGTCGCGAGTTTACGTGTGTAAGTGTCTGACTACTTAATTTCTAGTAGACACCTTGGGGGCAGCACGTAGGCAGAGTTTTGCCGAAGCTGGGTAAATCTATGTGTTCTATTTTCTGCTTTTTAATATTCTGCTATTATCTATGCTGCTATTATTCGACTATTATCTATGCTGAAATTATTTTATATACTTATGCAGTAAATTTTTATAATTGATAGTATCACCCTATTCACCCCCCTCCTCTAAGGTGAAATCGATCCTACAAGTGGTATCGGAGCTAGGAACAAAAGCCATTTTGGTTTTTAAAAAATTAATTTTTCAACGACCAATTTTTGAAATTTGAATTTTTAAAATGGCTTCTTTTAATAATACTTTTGCTAAGGGTTGGTCCAATATTATTCCTCCTGTTTTTGATGGAACCAATTTTTTGAATTGGAAATTAAAAATGGAATTTTTTTTAAATCTGTTAATTTTAAATGTTAGGCTATTATTGAAAATGGGTGTGATATAATAGATGAGAAAAATACTTCAATCAATGCTCTTGCAAAGCATAAACTATATTCTCATATTAATCAAGATAATTTTAACTCTATTTCTCATTGTGAAAATGAACAGGAAATCTGGAATACTTTTGATGCAATATATGGTGCAAAAGTCAACAATGATGAGAAATTCTCCCCAATCGACTCAGTTAAAGAAAAGTGCTTAACAGGATTGGCAAAAGACAGCAAAGATGAAGATTCAATAGCCGATGAGATAAGTGATTTTCCATTCAATGATTTAGTTCTCTTGTGTCAAAAATCAATTGAAAGTAATAAAGCTCTTGAATTGAAAAATAATAAGTTGGAAGGGGAGCAAGCTAAACTTCATCAGAAAAATAATGATTTGGAAAATGAACTTAAAAATATCAAGGAAAATGAAATGTAACGACCCCGGATTTTATATAGATTTAAATTAATAATTAAATGAATTTTTGAATTAAAATAGTGAAATAAAACGGTAAATAGATTGCGAGTTTCCCCGGATTCAAATATATTCTGTATCAATCATTTAAATTAAAAATATTGTATATTGTGTATATATGTGTACATATGAATGTATATGTAATATATGAGTAAATTTGTAAATGTATATATATATACATTTAATTTGAATTTGAAATCTTGAATATAAATGGTTTATAATATAAATAATAAAATGTTGGGTAATAAAACTTTAAAAGGAATTCAAAATAAGTGTTGATGTTAAACGAGTATTTCGACTAAATCTATGGTTATATCAGATATGAAATGAACTTATAAACTTCTAGAGATAAATATTTAAGTTGAAATAAAAGTAGAGCAGAAATTCAAATGGAAAACAAGAAAAACATAGCACTAAAGAAGATTTCCAGCCTTTATAAATCTGCATAATCAAAAATTTACAAAAGTAAGTATAGGAAATATGGAAACAAATGATATGCAGGCAGAACTTAAGAAAACAAGAAATGTAATACATGGAAGATTCTCAGCCTCAAAGTGATCTGCATAGTTAAGTAGGCTTGTATTGGTAAGTATGAAAATCTGGTTCGAATTTGCCTGCAAACTTGAGAAACAACAAGAATCACAAACAAAGTAAAATTTTATATAAGTTGATAGCTTGCAAATGAAGCCAGGTATTATAAAAAATAATATGATATGTACAAAATGAAGACATAAGTACAAACACCATTAAATGCTCTCAATCCTTACAGCATACAAAATTCATACGAATTGTATTTCAGCCTCCATTTCTTATGAAATATCTCTGACACTACATAAGAAAGAAAAAGAAAATATGCTCTGTTTATATTATAGCCTGTAAGCCACCTTTTCTTTATCATTTTCAATCGCATTCCCAGTTCGAACAAAAACAAAATAAAATGAAACTCCATTAAAACTTAAAACAACATTCTACAATCATCAAGCAACTATAACAAGGTAGAGAGCAAGATGATTTGGCTAAAGGATCAAAGTGGGAACATTTACAGTTTTCAAGTTCACACTGTTTACAAACAGTCTCTGCTCTTCTTCAAAGCTTGGTGAGTAACATCAACCTTTTAAAATTTTAAACTTGACTTGGTTGCATTTATATCTGGAAAAACAAGTATAGTTTACATATTTTGAATGCTCTGTGAGTAAACATTAATTTCAAAGTTTAAGTTGTTTAAACTAGATTAAGATGCATATAAAATCTGGTTTGTGAATAGTCCAGTTTGAATATAATGATGTGCATATATATACACTGCTCTGTATATTGTTTGATCTGCCTGTAGTTACAAAGTTTAGTAGGTGATAAATTTTAAATATTACCACTCAATCATTATAGGCTGTGATTTAAACAAGGTAAGTAGTTTCAAATATAAATCAAGTTTTTAAACTCGTTTTCAAAATTTGGAAGAAGCAGATCAACTGGAAAGTTGATTACAGGTTATCCAAATTCCTATGTTAAATTCAAATATTTTAATTTGTCAATTCATCAATATAGTTTGAATCTACATACAAAAGTAGGATTTTTGAAATAAAAATGATGATTTTTAAGCAAGTATTCAAGGTGCAGTACCTTGTTGAACAGAATTTGCTCTTTTGCCAATTTCAGCTAATTCAAACAAATTTAAAATCTGAATTTTGGTGAGAAGCAAGCTTGATAATGTAGCAATACCAGAAAAATGATAGAAAAATTTTCGAATGCATAGATTTTGGGTTTGGATCGAAAGTAGGGTTTTGTTCTTATGTTTTGAGGCTCTGTATTTTTTTGGGTTTGCGTCGCCGTGCCTTGATCGAGTGGCACGTGGGTTGGAGTGAAGGTCGAGGAAGGTGTGGAAATGGCGTAGGCAAGGTGGCTTGGTCTCCGGTGAGGTGGGGTGGCTGAACGTGGTGGTTATCGGAGGGATATGTGCGTTCCGCGTTCGAGCTACAGGGCATTTTCTTCGATTCACATTTATTCGAAAATCTGGGTTTAAATTTCTAATATCGAGACGAATTGGAGTTTGTGGGAGGCGGAGTGGGTCGCCGGAGGGTTGGCGAACCACCGTGCACGTGCACGGTGGCGTAGACTGTCAGGGAGGATGCGAGTATTTTCGACTCGAATGATACTCGAGATTTCGTGGGTTTTGTCTCGAGTGAAACTCGAAGGAGCAGGAAAGATGCCTCGAGAAACTGAGCGCGTGAGATTCTTAAACAGGATTGTCGATTTAAGATTTTAACTGGAAAGAAAAAAAAATTTTGAAGAAGGAAGCGTACGAGTGGAGGAAGAACGCGGGGAAAAGAGGGAGGAACCCGGGTTGTTACTCGAGAGAACAGGGGGGTTGCCTCGGGTCAAGTGTTGCTTCAGGTTCACAAACCTGTTTGCTTCTGAAATTTAAACAAAATCTAAATTTATAAATTAAAGATTATGACTGAGTTTTAAAATTTGGTTTAAATCTAAATTCAAGTCTAGTTTAGAATTTAGTTTGAAACAAATAAAGTTTTAGAAATTTAAACTTGTTTATATAACTTTAAAGTATTTAAAGGATTAAAAGAATTTTGAATTTTAAATGGAATTTGAAATTGTAAAGGAAGGATTTATTTATAATTTAAAGTAAATTAATTATGTAATTAACTTAAGAATGATTTATTTTATTTATAAATTAATAAATTAAGTTGATTAGAAATAATTAACGATGATTTAAACCTAAGAAAATTTCTTAAGAAAGTAATTAAAGAAATGTTATTAGTTAAATTGTTAATTAACTAGAAATCCATTAAGTAATCAAATTTATGTGATAAATTTTGATAATTAATTAGATTAATTAATTTAGATAATTAATCGTAAATTGTTAATTACTTAATAAAAAAAAAATTAAGGAGAATTAATTAAATGATAGTTAATTAATTTATTAATTGAGGCTAATTAATTTATTATTAAAGATTTATTTATTTAAATAAAATTGAAACTAATTAATGTTAATTAACCAGGATTAGTAATTTATTCATAAGTAACTAATCTGACTTAAAATTAATCAAAGGATTAATTGATCTTACTTATGAATGTTTGAATTCTATTTGATGATTTGATTGTTTGATATCCCTGATATGTGATGATTTGTGATATACCCTGATTTGTGTTTTTACTTGTGATGTAAATTATTATCTGTGATATTTATATATCTGTAATCTGTGAATGAACGATAAGCGTTATAGTTTATATCGCTTATCAACTATATTGTTGTGTTTTAATCTGTGATGATTGATGTTGCACTATTGTGTGTAAAACCCCTAGACTACACTTATACACACACAAATATGGATTTCACGTGGAAATCGGTTAAGTCACAGATAATTTAAATTTAATGTTTTTGAAATTGAAATTTTAATTTCAATTGATTTTGAAATTAGAAACTTGGGTTTAAAGTGAAAAGCTTTTGAAATGGGATTTCAAAGATAAAAGTTATTTTAAATAACTTAATTAAATTTCCAATTTAAATAATTTAATTTGAATTTGAATCCAAAATAATTTGGAAATTGAATTCCATGTTTGGAAATTACGGTTAAAAATGTTATAAATGTGTTTGTATGAATTTAAACCATTTTAAAAGCATAATTTTGAGAATTTGGATTTAACCCAAATGACTTTAACTCGTATAAATGAATCAGGTTTCCAAAATGAAAACTGTTGTTTTCAAAAGAATAAAAGTTTTCATATAAGAAATGAAATTTCAATTTAGTTAAAGGAATTTCAAGATTGAATTGAAAAATGGTTTCTAAGTTATGAATGAATTCTTTTTGAAAGCTATGAATTGAATCTGTTTATTTTTAACAGATTAAAAATAATGATTTGTTAAACCATTTGAAATGGAATTGTTTTGAAAACTGTAAGTTAAATCTTTGTTTCAAAGATTTAACAAGTTAATCAAATTGAAAGGGAAATTAATTTGGGAAATCTGTGAATGAATCTTTTGTTTAAAAGATTAAAGTGTGGAAATTGTTAAACCGTTGAAGGTTGTTAAAATGAATCTTTTTGTTTAAAGATTTGAAATGGTAATTTGTTAAACCATTTGAAAGAAAAGTTTTGGGTAATAAGTTGTGACTTAATTGAAATCCCAATATCCATATGTTTTTTAAAATATTGCGCTCATTATTCGGTTTAGCCGGGAGAGGACCTTTGTGTCATATAACCCGTTCCGAATACTGATACGTCGTATATGGATAGCATTTGAAGACCGGTGGTGAAGACCGGATATTTTCGAAAACGAAAGGACAACTCGTCGAATGTCTCTGCATCGACTGGTCCCCGGTATAGAGATTTTAGCACCCTTTGTGATGGGAAGTCCGGACGTGATTGGAAATTATCCGGAATTGCAAGGGCTTCGTGAGAAGTGCCTTCGGTTCTGTTCGAACCCGGAACAGACTTGTATGGATTGTATGTCTGACATTACACTTTGAGATATAAAGCAGATTTCTTTCAAATACATTTCTGTTGGTGGCGGAGAATTTATTCTCTTAGCTTAACACCCTTCTCTGAGACGTACGAGCTTAGAGGTTATGTAGTTGAAATTTATCAGCGATATATCCCAATTTGGTAATGTGACATGCTGAGTGTAGCTGTGTGAAGATCATCGTTTGATCATTTGTGATATGATCATTTGTTTGATCATTTATCTTTGTGATCATAGGTTGATCATCTGTTGACCCAAAGCATGGCTTTGTGACAAAGCGTAGCTTTGTGGACGAGACTTCGTCAGGGCCTCACAACCCGGAAATGGTCGAAACAAGATCGTTGCGGCAAGGTTATGAGGGTCGCGCCCTTTAGGGTATGTCATTTCCTTCTGGAAAGGGGTGGTATTATGGTATGGAGCCCAGATACTTACTCTTGTGGATACACTTATTATGTGTGATGTTGGATATCGAGCGCTCGGATAAAGGTCCCAAAGGACCGGGAGGTGGCATATTCGTGAGTTACCTGTTACAGGGGTAACCCGACCTTGTTAGCAGAGAGCAGTTTGTCTCTCGGGGGCGTCCCGCCAGAGGCGTTCCCATGTGGCGGAAAGAAGTTCCTTAGCCTGACCATTTATTGGAAATCCATTTCTCCAATACGGAACTTGTACGGTTTTAGTTGTAGAACCTGTCATTCACTTATGGTGGCGCCCCACTGTTTGGATGGTAGCTGTAACGACCCTGAATTTTGAACAAATTAAATTGAGAATATTTAATTTATTTTAAATATTTGAACGATGATTTAATTTGAATCCCGAATATAACTTCGAAAATTAGCGATTAAATTATAAAATTTAATATATTGAGAGTTGAATAAAAATTTGAATCTTCAATTATAAGCTGAAGAAAAATATTCCAAAAGCTTTTAAAATTCATATTTATAAAACTGAAGATAATGGAACTCTCAGAATCGAATTTAGAAGTGATTCGTTCAGTTTTGGGATTTAACGGTCTGAACCGATAATTAAAAATAGTCATTTTTCAAACAGTCTCGGAATTCGACGAAACCAGTTCCATTGGGTCCGGAATGTTGTATTATTGCCGGATTTCAATTTTCGTAATTTTCGGTGTTTATATGTGAGCACACGACGTGTAAACGCATCGGAATTTATTCGAATTCGAATTTAAATTTAAACTTAAAATTTAAAGACATCAGCCACGTTATCTTCCCTTTTATCACGCCAAATATCACGGGAGAAAATCATGTGACCCATGCCTACTTCTGATTTTTAAATATCCCACCTCAAACAAACGAAACTCTCTCGTTAAAATCAAAGCATGGCTGCCTCGTTCGAATTTAACACTTTGTTCCCTTTTCAATTTGTTTTAAGTTCGAATCTCGTTCTCCCCAAAATTGTTTTCTTTTATCACGGAAGAAAAAAAATTGGCAACAGTCGAAATCGCCGTGGTTTCTTCGAACGACGATTCGTCGCGGTTGTTAATGGGGGTCGCGGGGCGTGTTCGCTGGAGGGTGAGGCGGCGCGTCGAGATGAGATGACTCGCGTACGCGCGCGCGAGGTCAGGTCACGGTGGCGAAGCACCGACTCGAAGAGGAGACCCTCGTGAGGCCGGCGCTGTAGATGGTCGCGTGGAGGCGTGCTCGCAGTCACGCGCGGCGACGAAGGTGGCACTGCGAAGTCGCGAGGCGATGGATTGGGGGATCGAAATCTTCGGCGGCAGCGACGAGCAGGTTGGGGATTGGTCCTCGTAAATGGTGAGGCGACGTGGTCGCGAGAGGAGGGCAGCGCTGTGATTCCAGAGGCAGTGATTTTTGGTTCGTCGAAGTGAAGGCAGCGAATTATGGTTCGAGCTTGGAATTTTGGGCAGGCTGTTCGTCGCGATAGACGAGGCAGTGGTATGGGAAGGAAGGCTGGAATGCTTGTCGTCCAGTCGATCGAAGCTTGGTGGTACAGTGGTTCGAGGTGAGGTATTTAGCAGTTTTGGGATTGTGGAGTGGTGGAGCTCGCGAGCATGACTTGGGGCACTCGATGGTTTCGCCGATCCAAATCTCGCTTGGGTTTGTGGCAGCGAGTTATCAGTGAGGTATTCCATTTTTAATTTAGTTAATAAATGTTATATGCAGTTTACAGTAAAGAAAGTTGTTTAAAACTAAATTTTTAGTTGAATTTAAAATTTTAGTTTCAATGAAAAATATTTTTCCTTTTGTTTTAACAGCGTATCGTGAGTTTAAAAATTTATATTGAACTGTAAATGGCTATATTTATAGTTAAGGTGAAAAGAAAAAAAAATGAAATGATGGAATAAAATAAAACTATCAGTCGAATTAAAATCTGTAAATGGCAAACTGAATTGTTCGATTTATTTCGAATATTAACGAATTGTATAATTATTTATACTAGGTCAAAACCTGTGAAATCAAGGAAACAAACTGGGATTGAAATTGGATTGCAAATATAAACAGGTGAGATTTTTCTCGCTCGATTGAAAAGTGGAATTTTCAGTTATTTATTGATTGTGTTGATTGCTATTTGATGTGCTATTAGATATGATAGGATATATCTATATATATAGCAGTATATACATATTGGCATATGTATATATTGGATTGATGATTTCCCGCCTCGTATAGCGGATGAGACCCTATTGCGCCGTTAGTAAGCGGATTTATAAAAAAACCTATATACCGCGATAATTCCGTACTGGAGCGGAATTGGTATTGTGCTAACATCTTTGGATGCAGGGAAACAGGTTGGAGGGATCCAACTGGATTCCTCAACTGTATTTATTTATTAACAGATGTTGATATATATTCTGTTGTCATATGTTGAGATATGATATTGACTGTTGTGATTGACTAATTGATGCGTTGCATCATCGGATTCAAATTTTGAAATTTAAAAATAACGATGTTGATTTTAAAAGTGAAATTTTAAAAGTGATCTTTGAAAATATACGTTTATTTAAATTGTTGAATTGATTTACTTTAAAAAGATAAACGTTAAAACTTTTAAGTTATAAAAGTTGAGATTTTGTGAATTTTAACAAAAAAGTAATTTCTTTTGAAATAAAGAGTTAAGAAATTTATAAAATGGTTTAAATTGAGATTTTTGAATTATTAAAACGATGTATATAAAAGATGTATAAAATTTGATTTTTATAAATATAAAATATTGGGATTATAAAACGGGTTGTAATAAGTGTTAAAATGAAGAATAAAGGGATGGTATAAGTGAACGAAATTTATATTTATAAATTATGAAGTTACAAAATAAATAGATTTTTGTAAAACAAAAGACTTATGAGTGATTTACTTATAAATCGGGTTTCGACGTTTTAATTAAGAGTTGTGAATAAGTATGAATGGGTTATAGACGAGATTTATAAAATATATATTTTATAAATCCAAACAATGGAATTTTAAACGTAGTTCGGTTGTTGTTAAAAATAAGGTTTTAAATGAAATCTTATAAGAAATAAGATTTAAAATTTGTGAAGCCTTAAAGGAACGAATGTTATAAATCCATGAAGTATAAGTACTTAACCTCAAATATGGACTTTTGGTATATAAAGTTGAATTATAAAATGAATCGAATTATAAAGAAGATTTATAAATCAAAGTTGTTAGAAAATAGAAATAGGATTTATAAATGTTGTTTTATAAATTTGAAGTCAATTGGATTTGATAAAGTAAATATAGGAGGTTATTAAAGAAGGTATATTCGCGATTTTGGATAGCGAATTATCTTTGAAATAAATGGTAGAAATGATTGAAATTGGGTTAAGTAAATTATATTCACGATTTTGGGACAATGAATATATTGTTAAGTAAAATGGATTTATTTTTGAAGAAGTGATATTAAAAATGAAGTTAAACATTTTAAAGATGTTTTAAAATGTATTATAAATCGAAAGCAGAGATTTCCACAGTTCTTGTTGAAATAGACGTTTTCGAGAGATATAAGGAAATGGTGGACTATAACACTGTTGTTATAGTAAATGATTTTCCGAAAGGAAATATTTTTATGTAGTATTGGGATTTATATATATCTATTTTAATTCCGAATCCCTATACTAATGATTTTGAGTCGTCGTAACGATGTTTTACGTAACATTCGTTTTGACTCAAATTGATGTTGTTATAGAAAATGGATTTCCTTAAAGAATGAGATATATACTTAATTTGATTTAAGTATATCGAATATTTTAAAATGTTGAAAATAAATGATTTGTGAATTACTTATTATCAAATAAGTATGGGAATGCTGTTCCAATATGAAATGAACTGTTTTGAGATTTTATCTTCAAAGATAAATTGAATTGTGGAAATTGATTTGAAATTGTTTTCAAACGGTTAAGTGTGGAAATTATATATCTAGTAAAAGATATTTTTGAAGATGAAATAATTTGGAAAATTATTTGGAATCTGATGATGTTGCGCATCTTATTGATAGTTAAATAACCGACTATCAATAATTACCCTGAATGGTATTTGTTGTGAATTGGATGAATTTGAATGCCACACTTGTTTTTAAATAAACGCTCACTATTCGGGTTAGCCGGGAAAGGACCATGGGGTCGTATAACCCATTCCGAATATGTGATACGTCGATATGAATTGCATTTGAAGAACGGTGTTGAAGACCGGATATTTTTGAAAACGGAAGGATTACCGTCGTGTTACTCTACATCGACTGATCTTCGATTTAGAGGTTTTATCACCCTTAGTGACGGGAAGTCCCGACGTGATTGAAAATTATCCGGAAATACAAGGGCTTCGTGAGAAGTGCCTTCGGTTCTGTTCGATCCCGGAACAGACTTGTATGGATTGTGTGTCTGACGTTACAATTTGAGATATAAAGCTGATTTCTTTCAAATACATTTCTGTTGGTGGCGGAGAATTTATTCTCTTAGCTTAACACCCTTCTCTAAGACGTACGAGCTCAGAGGTTATGTAGTTGAAATTCATCAGCGATATATCCCAATTTGGTAACGTGGCATACTGAGTGTTGCTGTGAAATGATCAGTGTTTGATCATTTGTGATATGATCATTTATTTGATCTTATATCTTTGTGATCATAGGTTGATCATTTTGTTTGACCCGAAGCAGGGCTTTTTGAGAAAGCGTAGCTTTGTGGACGAGACTTCGTCGAGCCTCACACCCCGGAAATGGTCGAAACAGGACGAATGCAGCAAGGTTCTAGGGAGTAGCGCCCCTTAGTGTATGTCATTCCTTCTGGATAAAGGTGGTATCATGGTATGGAGCCCAGATACTTAACCTCTGTGGTTGCTGCATAGTTATTATTACTTTGTGGTTTGTTGGAAATCGGGGATCCTCGGGAAGATCGGTGACGATCGGGGGATGGCATACGCGTGTCAGTAGTTACCTATTTTTGCAGAGGTAACCCGGCCTTGTGTTGGCAGAGATCCGGTTAGGTTCTCGGGTCGTCTATTCCAGGGACGTACCCATCGTGGATAGGAAGTTCCTTTGCCTGACCATTTGTTGGAAATCCAAAGAAACAATACGTGACTTGTACGGTTTTAGTTGTAGAACCTGCCATCTAATATGGCAGCTATAGCAAGCATACTATAATGGTACCTATGCTGGCTAAGATTTATATTCTACTTTCGAAATGTTTTCTACACTATGCACTAATAATAATATCAAAAAGAATTTGATTTTTGCGTAGTAAGCATCTTTGACTATCCTAAGAAGAAATCTCCTCCAAGTCTGCGTTTGCATTGTGTGTGTGGCGGGAGGTCTTATGGTAGTTTCATTTTCCAAAAGCATTTCGAATTGACTTTAAAATTATCCTGTTGTTTATTTTAAAGAATAACTGTTTTACGATCTCACACCAGTCACCATGACTGACTCGGAGTTTATTGTTTCCCTTCTAAACTCTGGGTGCCCACAAATTTTCCACACGGGCAGCCTAGAGTTATGTTATCAGGATATTCTGGATATTCTGGAGCTTTGGAAGCAAGCTGGATGGCGAGACGTAGTATTTGTATCTGATAGTATTTATTCCGCTGTGTATTCTGTATGGGGACCAGTTATATAACTGTCCATTGTTGTATATGACTCTGATTGATGTATGTATAAAATGATATAGTTCTTTGTTTAAAGATTATTCATTTATCTATTATATATTGTTCCGCTGCGATGTGTAAGATTCTGATATTGCTTCTGTATCTGATGTTGTGTTGTTGTTCTTCTTTCTTTTTCTTCTATCTTCTTCTTCTACCTTTTTCTTCTTTCTTAAAACCATAACTTTTCGGGTTTCCGGCATTCGATTGTTCGGCAGTCGATAAAGTGAGTATCGATGTTGAATTTTCGAAAGTCGAAAATTTTCGGGATGTTACAAGTGGTATCAGAGCATATGGTTAAGCGACAACCCTGCTCTGTTGGGTGTTACTCATTAGAGATGGAGTCAGTAGTACTCTAGAATGAGTTGAGTGTAATAATAGATATGAGCGCGTATTTGTTAGTTGATATAAAATAAAAATTATTTTTTTTATTGTGATGATTGGTTTATTGAGTGGTGTATGAACCTTCGTCGGCACAGTCTGCGCAACTGGATCGAAGGGGTTTCTAAACAATCGAATAGAACAATTCGGCACAGTATTGTTTTGAATAGGGTGAATGAGATAATTTTACCCAAAACTATTTTTTGTATAGACAAGAAATCATTTTCTATGAATTACTGTAGTATATGGTTGCATGGTTGTTAGAAGTGGTAATATTAATCATTATCATCACTGAAATTGAATAAGAAACTGAAATCGTAACTCCAAAGTTAAGAAATAAATCCTCATACGAATGAAATTTGAGAATGTAAATTATAAATGTGATTTGTAATTTGGAATGGAATTCCAGAGAAGTTTTTGGAAAGGTTTTGAAAAGAATTCGAAAATTTTGAGATTTGGAAAGTTTAAATTCTTTTTGATTTGAAAATAAATTTCAAATGTTTTGAAAAGTATTTTGGAGAGATGAAAGCTCTAAACTCTTTTCGGTCGCTGGAAAATAATCCTGATGATGATGGCCACATCATTAGAATTCATTTTCGGGTTTCCAAAAGAGAAATTGCTGTCAAATTGTTTTAAATAGGAGTTGTTAGAAAATTTGGGTTTTGTTTTGGAAATTCGAATGGAATTTGAATTGTTTTCAAATGGTTTTGAAAAAGAAAAAAACGACTCTGGAATCCTATTTAAAATACTTACGAAATATTAATAAGTTGATAACTTATAGAATATTGAAATTTGATTAGAATGAAATTCAAATTGAAAACGAATGAATTAGTGAATGAATGAATAAATTGCGATTGCAAGTGCCAGAAAATGAAATTGAATGTTAAAGTTCATTTTTAATTTGTAAGTAAATGAGACTGAATTGAATTCAAAAAGAATTGAAATTGTGAATTATAAGTTCAAATGAATGTGAAATAAAAATTGAACGAAATGGGATATGTAATTTCAATAGTGAACTAAAGATGATATAAGTAGTTTATATTGAAAATTTGTAATTGAATTTGCAAAATGATTTGAATGCTGTAACTAGATATAATGGCTAGTAGGATATACAGGTGTATAAAGGGATTGGAAAATTTATTTCACAGATAATTCGAATTGCTCGAAAAAGGTATGTATTTGAATTATAATATGAGTTTTGATGATTTCTCTCTAGCCGCTTGGCTTTTTCTTTTTCTTTTTGAAATCTGAGAGTCCGTAGGGACGTTTTGTAGTCGTACCGTATTAGCCGCGCAAAGGAGACGCTGGCGAAATTTTTCGAAAAATTAGGGCGGTAGAAAATTTTTGAGAAAATTTGAAAGTTTAAATTTGAATTTGAATTTGAATTTTGAAGTAAAACAATGTTATTTGAAAACTATGAAAGTGTTTGGAAAGTTAGTTGAATTGATAATGAATCTTTAATAGAAAGATTTGTTTTGAAAAAATTGATAAAACTATTAGGTTGTGAAAGATAGTAGACGAGTTAATGACCACTTTTCCTAACTTGTAATTTCGAGGACGAAATTCTTTTAAGGGGGGAAGTCTGTAACGACCCTGAATTTTGAACAAATTAAATTGAGAATATTTAATTTATTTTAAATATTTGAACGATGATTTAATTTGAATCCCGAATATAACTTCGAAAATTAGCGATTAAATTATAAAATTTAATATATTGAGAGTTGAATAAAAATTTGAATCTTCAATTATAAGCTGAAGAAAAATATTCCAAAAGCTTTTAAAATTCATATTTATAAAACTGAAGATAATGGAACTCTCAGAATCGAATTTAGAAGTGATTCGTTCAGTTTTGGGATTTAACGGTCTGAACCGATAATTAAAAATAGTCATTTTTCAAACAGTCTCGGAATTCGACGAAACCAGTTCCATTGGGTCCGGAATGTTGTATTATTGCCGGATTTCAATTTTCGTAATTTTCGGTGTTTATATGTGAGCACACGACGTGTAAACGCATCGGAATTTATTCGAATTCGAATTTAAATTTAAACTTAAAATTTAAAGACATCAGCCACGTTATCTTCCCTTTTATCACGCCAAATATCACGGGAGAAAATCATGTGACCCATGCCTTCTTCTGATTTTTAAATATCCCACCTCAAACAAACGAAACTCTCTCGTTAAAATCAAAGCATGGCTGCCTCGTTCGAATTTAACACTTTGTTCCCTTTTCAATTTGTTTTAAGTTCGAATCTCGTTCTCCCCAAAATTGTTTTCTTTTATCACGGAAGAAAAAAAATTGGCAACAGTCGAAATCGCCGTGGTTTCTTCGAACGACGATTCGTCGCGGTTGTTAATGGGGGTCGCGGGGCGTGTTCGCTGGAGGGTGAGGCGGTGCGTCGAGATGAGATGACTCGCGTACGCGCGCGCGAGGTCAGGTCACGGTGGCGAAGCACCGACTCGAAGAGGAGACCCTCGTGAGGCCGGCGCTGTAGATGGTCGCGTGGAGGCGTGCTCGCAGTCACGCGCGGCGACGAAGGTGGCACTGCGAAGTCGCGAGGCGATGGATTGGGGGATCGAAATCTTCGGCGGCAGCGACGAGCAGGTTGGGGATTGGTCCTCGTAAATGGTGAGGCGACGTGGTCGCGAGAGGAGGGCAGCGCTGTGATTCCAGAGGCAGCGATTTTTGGTTCGTCGAAGTGAAGGCAGCGAATTATGGTTCGAGCTTGGAATTTTGGGCAGGCTGTTCGTCGCGATAGACGAGGCAGTGGTATGGGAAGGAAGGCTGGAATGCTTGTCGTCCAGTCGATCGAAGCTTGGTGGTACAGTGGTTCGAGGTGAGGTATTTAGCAGTTTTGGGATTGTGGAGTGGTGGAGCTCGCGAGCATGACTTGGGGCACTCGATGGTTTCGCCGATCCAAATCTCGCTTGGGTTTGTGGCAGCGAGTTATCAGTGAGGTATTCCATTTTTAATTTAGTTAATAAATGTTATATGCAGTTTACAGTAAAGAAAGTTGTTTAAAACTAAATTTTTAGTTGAATTTAAAATTTTAGTTTCAATGAAAAATATTTTTCCTTTTGTTTTAACAGCGTATCGTGAGTTTAAAAATTTATATTGAACTGTAAATGGCTATATTTATAGTTAAGGTGAAAAGAAAAAAAATGAAATGATGGAATAAAATAAAACTATCAGTCGAATTAAAATCTGTAAATGGCAAACTGAATTGTTCGATTTATTTCGAATATTAACGAATTGTATAATTATTTATACTAGGTCAAAACCTGTGAAATCAAGGAAACAAACTGGGATTGAAATTGGATTGCAAATATAAACAGGTGAGATTTTTCTCACTCGATTGAAAAGTGGAATTTTCAGTTATTTATTGATTGTGTTGATTGCTATTTGATGTGCTATTAGATATGATAGGATATATCTATATATATAGCAGTATATACATATTGGCATATGTATATATTGGATTGATGATTTCCCGCCTCGTATAGCGGATGAGACCCTATTGCGCCGTTAGTAAGCGGATTTATAAAAAAACCTATATACCGCGATAATTCCGTACTGGAGCGGAATTGGTATTGTGCTAACATCTTTGGATGCAGGGAAACAGGTTGGAGGGATCCAACTGGATTCCTCAACTGTATTTATTTATTTACAGATGTTGATATATATTCTGTTGTCATATGTTGAGATATGATATTGACTGTTGTGATTGACTAATTGATGCGTTGCATCATCGGATTCAAATTTTGAAATTTAAAAATAACGATGTTGATTTTAAAAGTGAAATTTTAAAAGTGATCTTTGAAAATATACGTTTATTTAAATTGTTGAATTGATTTACTTTAAAAAGATAAACGTTAAAACTTTTAAGTTATAAAAGTTGAGATTTTGTGAATTTTAACAAAAAAGTAATTTCTTTTGAAATAAAGAGTTAAGAAATTTATAAAATGGTTTAAATTGAGATTTTTGAATTATTAAAACGATGTATATAAAAGATGTATAAAATTTGATTTTTATAAATATAAAATATTGGGATTATAAAACGGGTTGTAATAAGTGTTAAAATGAAGAATAAAGGGATGGTATAAGTGAACGAAATTTATATTTATAAATTATGAAGTTACAAAATAAATAGATTTTTGTAAAACAAAAGACTTATGAGTGATTTACTTATAAATCGGGTTTCGACGTTTTAATTAAGAGTTGTGAATAAGTATGAATGGGTTATAGACGAGATTTATAAAATATATATTTTATAAATCCAAACAATGGAATTTTAAACGTAGTTCGGTTGTTGTTAAAAATAAGGTTTTAAATGAAATCTTATAAGAAATAAGATTTAAAATTTGTGAAGCCTTAAAGGAACGAATGTTATAAATCCATGAAGTATAAGTACTTAACCTCAAATATGGACTTTTGGTATATAAAGTTGAATTATAAAATGAATCGAATTATAAAGAAGATTTATAAATCAAAGTTGTTAGAAAATAGAAATAGGATTTATAAATGTTGTTTTATAAATTTGAAGTCAATTGGATTTGATAAAGTAAATATAGGAGGTTATTAAAGAAGGTATATTCGCGATTTTGGATAGCGAATTATCTTTGAAATAAATGGTAGAAATGATTGAAATTGGGTTAAGTAAATTATATTCACGATTTTGGGACAGTGAATATATTGTTAAGTAAAATGGATTTATTTTTGAAGAAGTGATATTAAAAATGAAGTTAAACATTTTAAAGATGTTTTAAAATGTATTATAAATCGAAAGCAGAGATTTCCGCAGTTCTTGTTGAAATAGACGTTTTCGAGAGATATAAGGAAATGGTGGACTATAACACTGTTGTTATAGTAAATGATTTTCCGAAAGGAAATATTTTTATGTAGTATTGGGATTTATATATATCTATTTTAATTCCGAATCCCTATACTAATGATTTTGAGTCGTCGTAACGATGTTTTACGTAACATTCGTTTTGACTCAAATTGATGTTGTTATAGAAAATGGATTTCCTTAAAGAATGAGATATATACTTAATTTGATTTAAGTATATCGAATATTTTATAATGTTGAAAATAAATGATTTGTGAATTACTTATTATCAAATAAGTATGGGAATGCTTTTCCAATATGAAATGAACTGTTTTGAGATTTTATCTTCAAAGATAAATTGAATTGTGGAAATTGATTTGAAATTGTTTTCAAACGGTTAAGTGTGGAAATTATATATCTAGTAAAAGATATTTTTGAAGATGAAATAATTTGGAAAATTATTTGGAATCTGATGATGTTGCGCATCTTATTGATAGTTAAATAACCGACTATCAATAATTACCCTGAATGGTATTTGTTGTGAATTGGATGAATTTGAATGCCACACTTGTTTTTAAATAAACGCTCACTATTCGGGTTAGCCGGGAAAGGACCATGGGGTCGTATAACCCATTCCGAATATGTGATACGTCGATATGAATTGCATTTGAAGACCGGTGTTGAAGACCGGATATTTTTGAAAACGGAAGGATTACCGTCGAGTTACTCTACATCGACTGATCTTCGATTTAGAGGTTTTATCACCCTTAGTGACGGGAAGTCCCGACGTGATTGAAAATTATCCGGAAATACAAGGGCTTCGTGAGAAGTGCCTTCGGTTCTGTTCGATCCCGGAACAGACTTGTATGGATTGTGTGTCTGACGTTACAATTTGAGATATAAAGCTGATTTCTTTCAAATACATTTCTGTTGGTGGCGGAGAATTTATTCTCTTAGCTTAACACCCTTCTCTGAGACGTACGAGCTCAGAGGTTATGTAGTTGAAATTCATCAGCGATATATCCCAATTTGGTAACGTGGCATACTGAGTGTTGCTGTGAAATGATCAGTGTTTGATCATTTGTGATATGATCATTTATTTGATCTTATATCTTTGTGATCATAGGTTGATCATTTTGTTTGACCCGAAGCAGGGCTTTTTGAGAAAGCGTAGCTTTGTGGACGAGACTTCGTCGAGCCTCACACCCCGGAAATGGTCGAAACAGGACGAATGCAGCAAGGTTCTAGGGAGTAGCGCCCCTTAGTGTATGTCATTCCTTCTGGATAAAGGTGGTATCATGGTATGGAGCCCAGATACTTAACCTCTGTGGTTGCTGCACATTTATTATTACTTTGTGGTTTGTTGGAAATCGGGGATCCTCGGGAAGATCGGTGACGATCGGGGGATGGCATACGCGTGTCAGTAGTTACCTATTTTTGCAGAGGTAACCCGGCCTTGTGTTGGCAGAGATCCGGTTAGGTTCTCGGGTCGTCTATTCCAGGGACGTACCCATCGTGGATAGGAAGTTCCTTTGCCTGACCATTTGTTGGAAATCCAAAGAAACAATACGTGACTTGTACGGTTTTAGTTGTAGAACCTGCCATCTAATATGGCAGCTATAGCAAGCATACTATAATGGTACCTATGCTGGCTAAGATTTATATTCTACTTTCGAAATGTTTTCTACACTATGCACTAATAATAATATCAAAAAGAATTTGATTTTTGCGTAGTAAGCATCTTTGACTATCCTAAGAAGAAATCTCCTCCAAGTCTGCGTTTGCATTGTGTGTGTGGCGGGAGGTCTTATGGTAGTTTCATTTTCCAAAAGCATTTCGAATTGACTTTAAAATTATCCTGTTGTTTATTTTAAAGAATAACTGTTTTACGATCTCACACCAGTCACCATGACTGACTCGGAGTTTATTGTTTCCCTTCTAAACTCTGGGTGCCCACAAATTTTCCACACGGGCAGCCTAGAGTTATGTTATCAGGATATTCTGGATATTCTGGAGCTTTGGAAGCAAGCTGGATGGCGAGACGTAGTATTTGTATCTGATAGTATTTATTCCGCTGTGTATTCTGTATGGGGACCAGTTATATAACTGTCCATTGTTGTATATGACTCTGATTGATGTATGTATAAAATGATATAGTTCTTTGTTTAAAGATTATTCATTTATCTATTATATATTATTCCGCTGCGATGTGTAAGATTCTGATATTGCTTCTGTATCTGATGTTGTGTTGTTGTTCTTCTTTCTTTTTCTTCTATCTTCTTCTTCTACCTTTTTCTTCTTTCTTAAAACCATAACTTTTCGGGTTTCCGGCATTCGATTGTTCGGCAGTCGATAAAGTGAGTATCGATGTTGAATTTTCGAAAGTCGAAAATTTTCGGGATGTTACAGTAGCTATAGTGGGCATAGTTCGAAATGTCTATGCTGGCTAAGATTTATATTCTACTTTCGAAATGTTTTCTACACTATGCACTAATGATAATATCCAATGATTTGCGTAGTAAGCATGTTTGACTATCATAAGAAGAAATCTCCTCCAATTCTGCGTTTGCATTGTGTGTGTGGCGGTAGGTCTTATGGTAGTTTCATTTTCTAAAAGCATTGCGGATTTCAATGTTTAAAATCTTTTGTTGATTGTTTTAAAGATAAACTGTTTTTGTTGCTCACACCAGTCCCATGACTGATCCGGAGTTTATTGTTCCCTTCCTAAACTCTGGGTGCTCATAATTTTCCACACGAGCAGTCTAGAGTTGGGTTTCTTTTCAGATATTCAGGTTTAGTAGATTATCTGGAGCTAGTTCAGTATTTGTAGTTCATTCATCGGAGTTGCTTATCTTGGAGTTGTGGATTCATTCTTGTCCGAAGATCAATTTGGAGCATTCTATTGGAGATATTGTTCCGCTGCTGATGTTATCATTTTCTTTTCCGCTGCTATTTGTTGTATCATATCTCTGATGTATATTGATATTAATTGTATCACTCTGTTGTATCAGATATTGTATATCAATGTATTATTCTTTTCTTCCGCTGTGTTATTTACTTAATTGTGTTATAGCTCCGGCGAATCGGATTTGAACGGTCGAATCTGCGGCATTCTAGTACAATGTGAAGTACGGATGTTGATTTTCGAGCGGGCAAAACCCGATACGTTACATGTGGTATCAGAGCTAAGGTTGAACTTTAGCTCAGGAGTATAACACATTAAGTAGCTCATTAGAGATAGAGTGAAGTAAACTCTAGAATGAGTATTCCTCAGATATCCGTTCGAATGTCTCAGTAAATTCTCTTACTATTCAGCGATAGTGAGTATGAGTGCAAGAAGAGGATGAGATAGGGGACACAGGGAAATACGACTGTAAATGGTCAATATCCTGTAACAACAAGGAAGCAATCTTTTCTCTATCGATCTCTTTTGTTCGTCATCTTTTCTCAATTCTTCGATAGTTTCTGGTAGATCCAGAAAGAAGATTCGATATATAAAAATGGGACATAAACTCCAGCTGAGTCAAATTTGTTTGTTTGGATGTATTGGCTGCCTTGTTTGCATTGGTTGCTATGGTTGATAGGTATATTTTAGTTTTAAACTAAAAAGTTTTGAAATCGTATCCATATATCTATCTATTCTTTGGGTCCGGATATATTCTACGAATGGTTAGTTATCACTTCAAACTAACCGATGCCACTGTATATCTCGTAGATCTGGATAACCCGAGTATCGTGTGAAAGAATTCAACAGATTCGTTCGTGTATCTGTTCTTGATATTCTGATTTGGTGAACCAAATGCAGAATAGATGTTCAGTTTGATTAAATGAAACATTCTTTATCTGTCTTTGTTTCGTGCCTGTGAATTTCGAGGACGAAATTCTTTTAAGGGGGGAAGTCTGTAACGACCCCGGATTTTATATAGATTTAAATTAATAATTAAATGAATTTTTGAATTAAAATAGTGAAATAAAACGGTAAATAGATTGCGAGTTTCCCCGGATTCAAATATATTCTGTATCAATCATTTAAATTAAAAATATTGTATATTGTGTATATATGTGTACATATGAATGTATATGTAATATATGAGTAAATTTGTAAATGTATATATATATACATTTAATTTGAATTTGAAATCTTGAATATAAATGGTTTAAAATATAAATAATAAAATGTTGGGTAATAAAACTTTAAAAGGAATTCAAAATAAGTGTTGATGTTAAACGAGTATTTCGACTAAATCTATGGTTATATCAGATATGAAATGAACTTATAAACTTCTAGAGATAAATATTTAAGTTGAAATAAAAGTAGAGCAGAAATTCAAATGGAAAACAAGAAAAACATAGCACTAAAGAAGATTTCCAGCCTTTATAAATCTGCATAATCAAAAATTTACAAAAGTAAGTATAGGAAATATGGAAACAAATGATATGCAGGCAGAACTTAAGAAAACAAGAAATGTAATACATGGAAGATTCTCAGCCTCAAAGTGATCTGCATAGTTAAGTAGGCTTGTATTGGTAAGTATGAAAATCTGGTTCGAATTTGCCTGCAAACTTGAGAAACAACAAGAATCACAAACAAAGTAAAATTTTATATAAGTTGACAGCTTGCAAATGAAGCCAGGTATTATAAAAAATAATATGATATGTACAAAATGAAGACATAAGTACAAACACCATTAAATGCTCTCAATCCTTACAGCATACAAAATTCATACGAATTGTATTTCAACCTCCATTTCTTATGAAATATCTCTGACACTACATAAGAAAGAAAAAGAAAATATGCTCTGTTTATATTATAGCCTGTAAGCCACCTTTTCTTTATCATTTTCAATCGCATTCCCAGTTCGAACAAAAACAAAATAAAATGAAACTCCATTAAAACTTAAAACAACATTCTACAATCATCAAGCAACTATAACAAGGTAGAGAGCAAGATGATTTGGCTAAAGGATCAAAGTGGGAACATTTACAGTTTTCAAGTTCACACTGTTTACAAACAGTCTCTGCTCTTCTTCAAAGCTTGGTGAGTAACATCAACCTTTTAAAATTTTAAACTTGACTTGGTTGCATTTATATCTGGAAAAACAAGTATAGTTTACATATTTTGAATGCTCTGTGAGTAAACAATAATTTCAAAGTTTAAGTTGTTTAAACTAGATTAAGATGCATATAAAATCTGGTTTGTGAATAGTCCAGTTTGAATATAATGATGTGCATATATATACACTGCTCTGTATATTGTTTGATCTGCCTGTAGTTACAAAGTTTAGTAGGTGATAAATTTTAAATATTACCACTCAATCATTATAGGCTGTGATTTAAACAAGGTAAGTAGTTTCAAATATAAATCAAGTTTTTAAACTCGTTTTCAAAATTTGGAAGAAGCAGATCAGCTGGAAAGTTGATTACAGGTTATCCAAATTCCTATGTTAAATTCAAATATTTTAATTTGTCAATTCATCAATATAGTTTGAATCTACATACAAAAGTAGGATTTTTGAAATAAAAATGATGATTTTTAAGCAAGTATTCAAGGTGCAGTACCTTGTTGAACAGAATTTGCTCTTTTGCCAATTTCAGCTAATTCAAACAAATTTAAAATCTGAATTTTGGTGAGAAGCAAGCTTTATAATGTAGCAATACCAGAAAAATGATAGAAAATTTTTCGAATGCATAGATTTTGGGTTTGGATCGAAAGTAGGGTTTTGTTCTTATGTTTTGAGGCTCTGTATTTTTTTGGGTTTGCGTCGCCGTGCCTTGATCGAGTGGCACGTGGGTTGGAGTGAAGGTCGAGGAAGGTGTGGAAATGGCGTAGGCAAGGTGGCTTGGTCTCCGGTGAGGTGGGGTGGCTGAACGTGGTGGTTATCGGAGGGATATGTGCGTTCCGCGTTCGAGCTGCAGGGCATTTTCTTCGATTCACATTTATTCGAAAATCTGGGCTTAAATTTCTAATATCGAGACGAATTGGAGTTTGTGGGAGGCGGAGTGGGTCGCCGGAGGGTTGGCGAACCACCGTGCACGTGCACGGTGGCGTAGAGTGTCAGGGAGGATGCGAGTATTTTCGACTCGAATGATACTCGAGATTTCGTGGGTTTTGTCTCGAGTGAAACTCGAAGGAGCAGGAAAGATGCCTCGAGAAACTGAGCGCGTGAGATTCTTAAACAGGATTGTCGATTTAAGATTTTAACTGGAAAGAAAAAAAAAATTTGAAGAAGGAAGCGTACGAGTGGAAGAAGAACGCGGGGAAAAGAGGGAGGAACCCGGGTTGTTACTCGAGAGAACAGGGGGGTTGCCTCGGGTCAAGTGTTGCTTCAGGTTCACAAACCTGTTTGCTTTTGAAATTTAAACAAAATCTAAATTTATAAATTAAAGATTATGATTGAGTTTTAAAATTTGGTTTAAATCTAAATTCAAGTCTAGTTTAGAATTTAGTTTGAAACAAATAAAGTTTTAGAAATTTAAACTTGTTTATATAACTTTAAGGTATTTAAAGGATTAAAAGAATTTTGAATTTTAAATGGAATTTGAAATTGTAAAGGAAGGATTTATTTATAATTTAAAGTAAATTAATTATGTAATTAACTTAAGAATGATTTATTTTATTTATAAATTAATAAATTAAGTTGATTAGAAATAATTAACGATGATTTAAACCTAAGAAAATTTCTTAAGAAAGTAATTAAAGAAATGTTATTAGTTAAATTGTTAATTAACTAGAAATCCATTAAGTAATCAAATTTATGTGATAAATTTTGATAATTAATTAGATTAATTAATTTAGATAATTAATCGTAAATTGTTAATTACTTAATAAAAAAAATTAAGGAGAATTAATTAAATGATAGTTAATTAATTTATTAATTGAGGCTAATTAATTTATTATTAAAGATTTATTTATTTAAATAAAATTGAAATTAATTAATGTTAATTAACCAGGATTAGTAATTTATTCATAAGTAACTAATCTGACTTAAAATTAATCAAAGGATTAATTGATCTTACTTATGAATGTTTGAATTCTATTTGATGATTTGATTGTTTGATATCCCTGATATGTGATGATTTGTGATATACCCTGATTTGTGTTTTTACTTGTGATGTAAATTATTATCTGTGATATTTATATATCTGTAATCTGTGAATGAACGATAAGCGTTATAGTTTATATCGCTTATCAACTATATTGTTGTGTTTTAATCTGTGACGATTGATGTTGCACTATTGTGTGTAAAACCCCTGGACTACACTTATACACACACAAATATGGATTTCACGTGGAAATCGGTTAAGTCACAGATAATTTAAATTTAATGTTTTTGAAATTGAAATTTTAATTTCAATTGATTTTGAAATTAGAAACTTGGGTTTAAAGTGAAAAGCTTTTGAAATGGGATTTCAAAGATAAAAGTTATTTTAAATAACTTAATTAAATTTCCAATTTAAATAATTTAATTTGAATTTGAGTCCAAAATAATTTGGAAATTGAATTCCATGTTTGGAAATTACGGTTAAAAATGTTATAAATGTGTTTGTATGAATTTAAACCATTTTAAAAGCATAATTTTGAGAATTTGGA
This sequence comes from Allium fistulosum, assembly GCA_030737815.1. Lineage (NCBI taxonomy): Eukaryota > Viridiplantae > Streptophyta > Magnoliopsida > Asparagales > Amaryllidaceae > Allium > Allium fistulosum. The sequence goes on from CM060904.1 coordinate 817,139,200, forward strand.
TTTAACCCAAATGACTTTAACTCGTATAAATGAATCAGGTTTCCAAAATGAAAACTGTTGTTTTCAAAAGAATAAAAGTTTTCATATAAGAAATGAAATTTCAATTTAGTTAAAGGAATTTCAAGATTGAATTGAAAAATGGTTTCTAAGTTATGAATGAATTCTTTTTGAAAGCTATGAATTGAATCTGTTTATTTTTAACAGATTAAAAATAATGATTTGTTAAACCATTTGAAATGGAATTGTTTTAAAAACTGTAAGTTAAATCTTTGTTTCAAAGATTTAACGAGTTAATCAAATTGAAAGGGAAATTAATTTGGGAAATCTGTGAATGAATCTTTTGTTTAAAAGATTAAAGTGTGGAAATTGTTAAACCGTTGAAGGTTGTTAAAATGAATCTTTTTGTTTAAAGATTTGAAATGGTAATTTGTTAAACCATTTGAAAGAAAAGTTTTGGGTAATAAGTTGTGACTTAATTGAAATCCCAATATCCATATGTTTTTTTTAAATATTGCGCTCATTATTCGGTTTAGCCGGGAGAGGACCTTTGTGTCATATAACCCGTTCCGAATACTGATACGTCGTATATGGATAGCATTTGAAGACCGGTGGTGAAGACCGGATATTTTCGAAAACGAAAGGACAACTCGTCGAATGTCTCTGCATCGACTGGTCCCCGGTATAGAGATTTTAGCACCCTTTGTGATGGGAAGTCCGGACGTGATTGGAAATTATCCGGAATTGCAAGGGCTTCGTGAGAAATGCCTTCGGTTCTGTTCGAACCCGGAACAGACTTGTATGGATTGTATGTCTGACATTACACTTTGAGATATAAAGCAGATTTCTTTCAAATACATTTCTGTTGGTGGTGGAGAATTTATTCTCTTAGCTTAACACCCTTCTCTGAGACGTACGAGCTCAGAGGTTATGTAGTTGAAATTTATCAGCGATATATCCCAATTTGGTAATGTGACATGCTGAGTGTAGCTGTGTGATGATCATCGTTTGATCATTTGTGATATGATCATTTGTTTGATCATTTATCTTTGTGATCATAGGTTGATCATCTGTTGACCCAAAGCATGGCTTTGTGACAAAGCGTAGCTTTGTGGACGAGACTTCGTCAGGGCCTCACAACCCGGAAATGGTCGAAACAGGATCGTTGCGGCAAGGTTATGAGGGTCGCGCCCTTTAGGGTATGTCATTTCCTTCTGGAAAGGGGTGGTATTATGGTATGGAGCCCAGATACTTACTCATGTGGATACACTTATTATGTGTGATGTTGGATATCGAGCGCTCGGATAAAGGTCCCAAAGGACCGGGAGGTGGCATATTCGTGAGTTACCTGTTACAGGGGTAACCCGGCCTTGTTAGCAGAGAGCAGTTTGTCTCTCGGGGGCGTCCCGCCAGAGGCGTTCCCATGCGGCGGAAGGAAGTTCCTTAGCCTGACCATTTGTTGGAAATCCATTTCTCCAATACGGAACTTGTACGGTTTTAGTTGTAGAACCTGTCATTCACTTATGGTGGCGCCCCACTGTTTGGATGGTAGCTATAGTGGGCATAGTTCGAAATGTCTATGCTGGCTAAGATTTATATTCTACTTTCGAAATGTTTTCTACACTATGCACTAATGATAATATCCAATGATTTGCGTAGTAAGCATGTTTGACTATCATAAGAAGAAATCTCCTCCAATTCTGCATTTGCATTGTGTGTGTGGCGGGAGGTCTTATGGTAGTTTCATTTTCTAAAAGCATTGCGGATTTCAATGTTTAAAATCTTTTGTTGATTGTTTTAAAGATAAACTGTTTTTGTTGCTCACACCAGTCCTATGACTGATCCGGAGTTTATTGTTCCCTTCCTAAACTCTGGGTGCTCATAATTTTCCACACGAGCAGTCTAGAGTTGGGTTTCTTTTCAGATATTCAGGTTTAGTAGATTATCTGGAGCTAGTTCAGTATTTGTAGTTCATTCATCGGAGTTGCTTATCTTGGAGTTGTGGATTCATTCTTGTCCGAAGATCAATTTGGAGCATTCTATTGGAGATATTGTTCCGCTGCTGATGTTATCGTTTTCTTTTCCGCTGCTATTTGTTGTATCATATCTCTGATGTATATTGATATTCATTGTATCACTCTGTTGTATCAGTTATTGTATATCAATGTATTATTCTTTTCTTCCGCTGTGTTATTTACTTAATTGTGTTATAGCTCCGGCGAATCGGATTTGAACGGTCGAATCTGCGGCATTCTAGTACAATGTGAAGTACGGATGTTGATTTTCGAGCGGGCAAAACCCGATACGTTACATGAAAATTCTAATTGCAAAAGGTGTTTGAAATATGAAAAGGAATTTGCCCGTTTTCATGAAAAAATTCAAAAGTTGGAAAACAAAATTTTAATTCGGGAGAAAAACAAAACTGAGTTGGTTTGTGAAAATAATATTTTGCAAAAAGAGTTGGATGGTTTTAAGAAGTCGGAAAGTTTTAAAAGTGCAATTTTTGAAAAGAAATTAAATAAGACCAACAGAAATTTCAAAAATCTTGAAAAAGAAACGTGATTATGAGCAATTCTGAAATTATTAGATTAAATCACAAGTTTGAAAAGGAGATTGAAGAATTCAAGGATTTTGCAAAAATTGAATTTAAAAAACTCCAACTCTTTGAAACTGAGATGCTTGAAATTGAGAATAAAATTAGAGAGCTTCAAAATGAAAATATGTAATTAAAAACGAATAGTTTTGAAAAGAGAGATAGTAGCATTAGTTGTTGTTCGAAGCTAATAAATGAAAATAAACTTTTAAAATCCAAAATTAATAAACTTGAGTTGGTTACTTGGAAATTTTTCACTAGAGATAAATCATTTAATATACTCTTAGGAAATCAACTCTTTGAGAATAAAAGGAATGCATTTGGATTTTCAAAAGTGTCAAAATATGGACAAACAACTAATAACACCGTTAAAGTGAAAAGTGTGATACCCAAAGATGTGAATACCATTCAAATTTAGGTTCCAAAAGGCATAAATATAAATCCCTTAAAGTCAAACAAATTTGGGTGCCGAAAGGAACTTATATAAATAGTTTTGGGTCTCCACAAACTTATTTTTCAAAATCTTTTGCCATTAACAACCATGGACCTATAAAAACAAATAGGTCACAAAAATCTTTACTCATGTCGGTGTGGTGGCAGGCTAAGGAACAATAACAGTGCTATCTGAATTCTGACTGTTCCAGACACACAGCGGGCAACAAATCAAAGTTCCTTAGCCTAGTATAAAGGTGGCAGAATCACAATGTGCAACAACGAAAACATTATCGACAAAGGTAAAATAGGTAACGGTATATATATCTTGAACGATTTATTAAATGTGATAATCTACACCATAATCTGAATTAAATCAGCCAGTTATGTTATGAAGAAATAAATGTTGATTTTGACTTATTCTTATATGATATGTTCTTATTTGACTTGTTCTTATGTTTTATTTGTGCAAAAATGTTGATCGATCATCGTTTCATTTTTGAACTACTTCATATAGATTTGTTTGAATTAATGATGGTGTTTTATTGATTGATGATTACTCATGATACACGTGGATATATTTGCTGCTTCTGGATCTGACACCATGGTCACTACTTGTAAATTTGCACGATTTCAATTCAAATTCAAAAGAATTTCATTGTTAAAAATGATTTTAAGATATTTTATTGCACACTTCACAGTCTGGTCTATAACTTTCATCCAATTAATGGTAATCTTGAGCCAAAGGGAAATTCAGATGTAGAATACACTGGTAATCTAGTTGATAGAAAAATTACTGGTGGAACGTGATTTATGTTGAGACATTCAGTAGTTGCATCGTTTTCAAAGAAAATATCTGCATATTTTTCATTTCAAATAATTTTCAAAATAGCAGACATTTTTCTTATAAAACCCCTTCTTGAAAATCATTTTTGTTGACCTTGTTTCAGATTAGTCATTTTGGAAATTTTGTTTTTATAATTATTTTTGGATTTGATTTTAAATGACTGTGTTAACTAATCTGACTCCCTACTGATTATCAAAAGGATAAATAGTGATTGAAAAAGTGATGAGTGTTGATATTAATCATATATTATAACTTGAGACAGTATAATTAGTAATTTTCTTTAGAAATTTAAACAAGAGTTATAAAAACTTCTTATTGGTAAAAATTCCATGACAATCTCTGTCCACTATCATATTTCTAACGACCATCACTCATCAAAATCTAATATAGTATGCCAATATGTGGTATTTTAAACAGGAAATTATTCGCTTTCATTTTATTATATTTTTAGCAAATAAAAACATCCAAAGTATTCACTCTCATTTAAAAGTCCTCACGGTTATGCATGGGTGAATTACTTGGAATTTTTTATTATGTACTTCCATGCTCATTTAAAAGTCCTCACAGTTATGCATGTATGGACACATATCAAAATTGATTGATTAAATAGACAAGTTGATTCTAATCCCATTTAAAAGTCCTCACGGATATGCGTGGTTAGAAGATAATTGAATTCATTTTTTAAAAAATTTGGAATACTACTAATCTCATTTAAAAGTCCTAACGGTTATGCATGGTTAGTAGATATTCAAATTCCTGATATAAATATACCACAAATAGACACAACTATATGGTTTTGTATACTGACAGCATCCCTATTTCTAAAGTGGAATATGCGTCTAACAGAGTATTTATGATTTTTGTTTGATTTTTTATTGAAATTTAATATTTATACTCGATTGGGAATTAATATTGTATTAATTTCCATCACTTTATCTCTATTTTTCTAACACTATTACTCTTTTGCTGATAACAAAAGGGGGAGAGAAAAGTTAAGATTTTGGGAAATAAAGGTCAACTATTTTATTTTGTATTCGCATCTAGATTCATTTGAATGTTTTTATTTATTTTTTCATGCATATATGAAGGGGGAGCTTTGTGTAGAGAGGGAACATTCAAATAGGGGGAGCAAGAGTTCATCAATGATCAAATACATTTAATAAATTCAAAATCTTAAATATATGTTTGTTATCATCAAAAGGGGGAGATTGTCGAATATGCTAGTATATGATTTTTGTTTGATGATAATAAACATATATATATATATATATTCATTTAAATGTATTTGATAAGGTACTATTTTATTATTCACATAATTAAATAAATATTTGCTGAATAAAATAAATAACATAGAATTTAAATTCAAACAAATATTTTATTCAAACAAATATTTTATTACAATTTTTGAATAGTACAAATTTGAGCTCTCACTATATATATATATATATACAATTAAAATATAAATTCAATTACATCACAATTGATCATTTACATTAGCTCCTCACTACATATCACTCAATTCACTCGAATTCGATCTTCAACTCTATTCCAGATTGAATCCAGCATCTGAGTTATCTGCAAAATACACGCTGACGTAGTAAAATTGAAAAAGAAATAGTTTGTGCAGTGTAAAATAAAATGTTTTTTGAAAATATTATTTGACTCAATTATTTGGGTTGTTCGTCATCATTTACTTTTGAATTCATCATACACGAACAACTTGTGACATGCACAGTGTATCGCTGAACATGCCATAAGGCCGTGCACACCAATATACACTTCATAAAATTGCAGGGATAGAGGAGCACAAGGTCAAACCCAATAAAAAGCTAGATTAAACTCAAGTACAAATATTCAAGTGCACTACAAATAATGTCACGACACGAGCACAAGGTCAAAGCTAAGGTAAAGCTAGGTTCAAATCAGGTGCAATACAAAAACAAAACAATGGGTCAAGACACATAAAACAAGCCTCGACAAAAATTTAGTTCAGACATGGACATAATGACACAAGTGTAGACATCGATTTCAAAACATATGCAACATGAAAACAAAGTTCAGTGGCATGGCACAAAGGCACACAACACAGTCATGACCAAAACAACCACCAGTAATCAAGTGCAGGTTCACGAGATCATTCTTACAAGACCAGTGTGACAACAGTGGTGAAGTAGCCTCAACAAGTATAAGCATGGATGTGATAAGCAGAAGTGACACAAAATACAACAGAGAATAACCAGACTACATAATGAATACAAGCTATGGAGTTCAAGTTTCAAAAACAAACCAGATCTCAATGCAAACCAGTACAGTTGCAAATACAAGAATACAATGAAGACCAGAGGATTGCAACCAAGCTAATGAACGCAACATCATCGAAGACTGATGCAACTACAGATGAAATAGAGATGTGTGCACACACATTGAAACCAGACAAACTTCAAGCATGCACATATATATCGATCAAGAAGTACAACCCGAAGCTACAACCGGAGTCAATATCAAAACAACGCTGCAACACCAACACAGTACAGTAAACAATGAAGTGCAGATCAATAGTGACTAAGGTGGAGTTCGAACTAGTCAGAGTAAAAGTCAGGAAATATCAAGCCAACAAAAATTGGAACAGTGTCATGATATACAAGTGAGTGTAACAGTCCGTAAAAATACCAGCATCTTAACAAAATCAAAGTGGACGAAGTCATCAAAAGTCACAGAGGCCAAATCAAAACCATGGGATAGTTCGAACAAAATTACCAAGAAACAACAGTTATAAAAATGAGGTACAAGTCGAGTATGCTACAGGCAAGAACAATCATACCGAAGTCAACAAGCACAAAGAAAGGAACTAAAGTCAAGTTTAAATGCCAAAAAATCAAAACCGTGGTGAGCAAGGAAAACATTGTCAAAGCAATTCAAAGCCATGATATTCAAGGAAGAAAATATACGAATTGAAAAAGTCAGAGAACATCAACAACATTCAAGTTAAATCAAACGACCGAACTTAAGTAACTAACGAATTCAAACTAGACGTATACGAATGAAGAAATAGAAATTCGAATCCTATTTAACCCAAATCATCATCAGCCTAAAAGTTCATCGAGTTCAAGCAAGCTAACCAGTAAAGCAAAAAGAATAAATCACATACAATTTTAGTCGAACTCGGTCAAATTGGAGCAGCCATGAGCGAAGTGAAGAAACGGTTGATTGCCGAAGCAAATCAAAGTAATAGCCATTGTAATCGACCTACAATCAGTCGGTGACTTCAATTTTCTAGAAGCCCTAATTTAGAACGAAGAGGAACAAACGAAAGAGAGCGCAACCATTTTTCACAAAGAAGAAGTATCGGCCCGAAGAAATAAAAGAGAAAGGGGAACATATTGCTTTATCACTTTATCGATTTTTGGGCCGGCTTAAAATATTGTTTTGGGCTTTAATATTTAAAATAGGTTTTCTAGTTTTTTAGTTGCTTTTAATTTGTATTTTTCTTTTAAACAGTTGTAAAGTCTAGTCGTGTGACTAGGGGATGAACTACGGTGGTGTAGTTCGAGAATTCGCAACTTGGTGGCTGAGTTGTGGCAGGGTTTTGAGCGTAGAGTTAGGTTAGTCGATAGCGGGTGTCGCGAGTTTACGTGTGTAAGCATCTGACTACTTAATTTTTAGTAGAAACCTTGGGGGCAGCACGTAGGCAGGGTTTGCCGAAGCTGGGTAAATCTGTGTGTTCTATTTTCTGCTTTTTAATATTCTTCTATTATCTGTGGTGCTATTATTCGACTATTATCTGTGCTAAATTATTTTATATACTTCCGCAATAAATTTTTATAATTGATAGTATCACCCTATTCGCCCCCCCCCCCTCTAGGGTGAAATCGATCCTACAATTGTGACTTAGTAAAGAGATGCAATTTGTATGGAAGAGGGAAAGAAAGGTAGAGTAATAACGTCTTTCTCAAGATGATGATGTGTGACTTAATAAACAATCTCAATATGCTTGGTCCGCTCATGAAAAATTGGGTTGTGAGAAATCTAAATAGCACTTTTATTATCACAATACATAGGAGTATAATCAGAAAGAGGCATCCCCATACCCGTAAGTAACCTACGAAGCCAAACAATCTCTTTGGTAGCAAATGCCATATCATGATACTCTATTTCGATTGAAGAATGAGAGACGATGGATTTCTTTTTACTCTTCCTAGATATAAGAGAATCGCAAAAAAAGATACTAAAGCCAGTAATAGAATTTCTATCTATGGGATCGCTACCATAATCAATGTTAGGGGAAGTATGCAATTCCAATGAGAAGGTGGATGAAAATAGAAGGCTATGGAAAATAGTATCTCGAAGATACCTTAAAATAAGAAGGATAGTTGCCCAGTAAACTGTAGTTAAGGAAGCAACAAATTGACTAACAACTTGAACAACATATTTATATCTGTACAAGTGATGGAAAGATAAACCAAGCTTCCAACAATGGTATGGTATAAAGTAGGATCTGAAAGTCGAACACCATCCAAGGGAGAGTATTTACATTAACTTGAATATGAGTGTCAACATCCTTATATCAGTAATTCTAGCTTTATCAACAATCTCTATGACATATTTTGATTGAGAATGAAGATAACCTTTCAGTGAGTATGCCACCTCAGTTACTAAAATATATTTTAGAGGACCCAGATCCTTCATTTCAAATTTTCTAGCTAACTCCTTTTTTAAAGAAGAACTGCCATGAATATCATCTTCTATAATAACCATATCATTAACCTATAACGATAGTATGATATGTCCTTCATTAGTGTTCTTAACAAAAAGGGCATTATCATGAAAGCTAGAGATGAAACCAAGAGATTTAATCATAATAGAAAATTTATAAAACCAAGCACAAGGTGCTTGCTTATGTCCAAACAGTGCTTTCTTAAGCTTGCAAACATATCCAAGTTTATGTTGAACACCTGGAGGAGGTTCCATATAAACTTTTGGAATATCGTCATTCAAGAATGCATTTTTAACATTAAGTTATGAAATAGACCATTGGTGAGTGAAAGTTATAGAAATGAGAGTACGAATGGTAGTCAGTTTTGCGATGGAGAAAATGTCTCCTCATAATCCTTGCTATACAGTTGAGAGTAACCTTTTGCAACCAATCTAGCTTTATATCTTTCAATTGCTCCATCAGATTTGGTTTTGATTTTATATTCCCAACGGCAACCAATAACACTCTTATCATGAGGTAGCTAAACTAAATCCTAAGCAATTGTCCTTTGTAAGATAGAAAGTTCTTTATCCATAGCCTCTCGCTAACAAAGATTAAAAACTACCACGTTATAAGAATTTGGCTCCAAATTTATGAACAGAGGTTAAGAACAGAGAAAAAGATGAAGAGTAACAAAATTAAGGAAAGCCAGGTAATTTTATTGACTTACAAATGTGTATAGCATGACAAAGTGGTGAATCTATACACTAGTTAGGGATCAAAGGACCATAGAGAAGGATGACGCAGCTTTAGGTGTTCCAATTTTTATAGGGCTATCAATATTACTATTATCCTGTGAAAAAGGATCAATATGAATAAGATCAAATCTAATTAAATTATAAGTGATAGGTGGAATAGAGTAAAATGGTAAATGTTCAAGAAAAACAACATTTCAAGACAATTAAAGTTTTTGAGTGGTTGGATCAAAGCTTCTATAACCCTTTATACCCTCACCATACCTAAGAAAAAACACAAATAGCAAACTTAGAAGATAACTTGTTACATTTTACATGAGGAAGGAGAACAAAATAAGTACACCTAAACAGTTTAAAAATATAATATCAGGTGTGTGTCTATACAATTTTTGAAAATGCAAAATACCTAAAATATGAGAAGAAGGATTATTGTTGATTAGTCTAACAACTGTGAGAACAGCTTCACTCCAAAATTCCATAGTAACAAAGCAGAAAGTAACATAGCTTGAGCAGTTTTAAGAATATGTCTATGTTTTCATTCTACGGCTCCATTTTGTCAAGGGGTATCAGTATATGAGGTTTGTTGAATAGTTCCATCCAAAGAAGGAAACTCATAAAATTTCTTAGAGGTGTATTCTCCAGCTAAATTATACCTAAAACATTTTATAATAGACAACTGTTGTGCCTTGACAGGTACTATAAAGTTTATGTATATTTTGGAAAATTCAGAACGATGTTTCAATAAATAGACTCAACAATAGCGTTTATAGTCATCAATAAAGGACACATAATATCAAGTCCCACCTTTAGTGGAAAATAAAGATAGTCCCCACATATCTGAATGAATCAAATTAAATGGAGCAGAAGAAATAGAGATGCTACTGCTAAAAGGTAAAGTGGAAAACTTTGCCAGTTTATATCTAGTACAATCAAAAATATCATGAGTTTTCCTAATGCATCTAGGATGCTAAAAATCTCAAATGAGAAGAAGAAACATGACCCAAACGAGAATGCCATAAATAAAAACTAAGTGAAGAAGGGAACAAGCAAAAGAAAGATAAATTAATACTAGTTGCAGCACTAACTGGAACTTTGTATTCACTAAAAACACCTAATTCTCCTTCCATATGGCTTATCCCAATCAATATGTAAGTCTGTAGATCCTACATAAATTAAAAATTAGAAGTAAATGTTACTTTATAAGTAGAGTCGCATAACTGACCAATAAATACAAGGTTTAATGTTGGATTTGGGATACGATAGACATTGGAAAGAGGTAAGTTGGGAGTAAAAAAAGAACCAACTCCCACCAAAGGCATAAGAGAGCCATCAATAGTTATAACAAAAATAGAGGATAATGAAGACAAAGAAGTAAAAGATGAAGTGTAACACCCTGTAATTTTTAAGATAATTAATTAAAAAGAAATTAATTAACAAATAGTAACATCAAAAAATAATTTTTTTACAGACGTAGAAATTTGGCTACGAAACTTGCACCGTTGGGTTCATGGTGATTTCTGATCAAATTTTCATATATAAAGTTTTCCAATCGTTGTTCAAACGAAGGAGTTATTGACGTTTGAAGTTTTTGAATCGAAAATAATCATATATGTAATTAGGGAAATAAAATGTAATTAATGAAATAAATTAATGTTAATGGTTGCTTAGGGTTCAAGTAAGCTTAATGAAAAAAGAAATTATCTCGGTTGGTTTTATAGGGAATTAAATCAACAAATAAGCATCAACAATCAATTAACGTAATTCAATCCAATCGGTCCACCGGTATTTTTGACTGATTGACTCCTATCAGTAGACAGGTGGATGGGGATGTGGTCGACCGGTGTTATGTATCTGCTATGGATTTTGATGAGGCAGAATGGCCTAGATTTAAAATAATTTAGTCCAGTGATTGGCATTGATTCGAACCCTATAAATATGAGCCCAACCCCTCACTTTTCTTCTCATATTTTCTGAAGCATAGGCGAAGCTCTTCCATTTTCTCTTCTTAAAAAATTCTTAGTTCTAAATAAAATTATAGTTTATATACATATATACAAGTGGAAAATAGCAACAGGTAATTGTGAAGAAAAATAGGGTTGAACCAAATCATCAAAGCCAATGTAAATTATAAATACAGATTCGAATTTAAATTAAATCCAAATCTCTTTTCAGATCTATATTTTTTATAGATTTATGTATGCTTGCGGTATTTGTATTCAAATAGGGAGAATAGGGGAGTCAAACTGAAACAATAGGGATTAGATCTGGAGATTTGAAAAGCTAAAAATATGAAGGGGAAATTATATATTTTTATAAAATTTTAGATTTATATCGTTGTAAATCTTTTCCTGTATGCCTAAACTTAACTTTAGAGTTGTATGCCTAATTGTATATATATAATGAATTTACAAATCTTACTTACATATTCTTTAATTGATAACATTGATTTAATATTGCATGTACTTGAATTTGGAAATTATAGGATAGTAGTAGTCCTTGAATTTAATAAATTATGTAGTAGTTCTAGATTTGTCGGTTAAATGGTTTATGCAATTAAATGTCAATTAGAAGTTATCATAATAAATTATTGGGATTTAAGCAGCATTTTAATTCATTGGAAGTTCAAATTTATAAATAAAAGTGTATCATTTGAAATAACAAGAAATACACCTAAAAGAAAGAAATGAATAAAATAGGGATATTTACCATATTTTGCACTGTCTATTTCAATAACCGGAAAAATTTCATTTCTTGTAATTCCAAACGTAACACAAATTCTATAATAATCGGCCTTTTCGACCCTCGAATGTCGACGGTAATACGTCCATGGTATTCAAGTGTCGAACATCCAATGCCAGAAAGATAGACATTAGGGTAAAAGAAAAGTAAAGGAAACTACCAAAAAAGAAGAAAACAATATCAAAATTTCACATGCAAAATGATAATACATAATATCTCGAAAGATCTTTACCAAAAGAATAATAATATACATACAACAATCAGAGTAAATTTACATATCATCAGCCTAGACAGTTATAAAGCATGTTCTCACAATTGCTGATAAACACAATACAAGAAATATAGCGGAAAATAAATAAGTAAATAGGTCTTAGAGGCATCCAGTTCGTCTCCTGAAGCTCCAAAACTTTTATAGCTAAATCTAGAAATATACTCAGGGATAACCCGAGCATTATAAGAATATAACACCTAGATCAGTCTGGTAAACTAGTGTGAGAAACTCAGATCATATGGATTTTTATATTTATAAAACCCTTCAAAAATAAAGGTATTTCGTAAAACCATGCCGCAACCAAATATGGATGGGTTTTAATCTTACGATAATCAAAACATTTCCATTAGAAAATCCAATGATATTATAATAATGTCCAGGCTGATGAATATAAATAAGAAATAGTTGTGCTGCGTGTGAGTGTACACCACAACAATAATAAGTATACAATCAAAACCACTAATTGTGTAGAATTCCATGGAGGAGCCCTCAGTACTTCGAGAATGGTCCTCCTGCACAAGGATTAGAAAAATCCTCCTAAAGCATCGTACATCCCTAACTGATGTACATAAGAAATACATAGCTGGCTATAAGAAGAAGCCGAGTGCACCACTCACGTATGTATAACTATATGTATCTCTTGAGATAGCTAAACCCTTGATCTTTGCATCCTATCTCTGGTATTAGTCATATTCGTTGGTGAGTATCTCTATTCTAAAGATGCTTAAGGATTGCTAGCCGTAGCGATGAAATTCGATATCACATGTTACAGGCGTGAACCAGCTATGTTTGTCCTATGGTATATTTTATCTAGAGATATATGATGCTTGGTAAGATATTTCTGACCCTTGTTAGGTGGCTCATTCTTGGTGTACTAAGGGCACCTCCAACGCAAATCTATATGTGAATGAACCTTAGCAGTTTTGATTGTATACTTAATATTGTTGTGTTGTACACCCAATATAGCAATTTTCTGATTTATATTCTACACCCTAGACATCATCTATTATATAGCCATATGTACATATTAGATGGTTTTGTTCTTTAAGGGGAAAACCATTATAGTGATTCGAGCGGTCTCAAAAGTTACGGTTATATCAATGCATCATGTTTCTTGAGTTTTGTAGTGACCCGTAATTTAGAACATTTCATCTTTGAATATCATAACTTTTGAAATATGGTTAAGTGAATGTGATTCTATAAACTTGTTAAACTCCTTCTAATTAATAACTATTGATATGAAACTTGTTTACAAAAATAAGTATTTAAAGAATATCGATAATATGATCGAAAATCGTTTTATTGATAAACAACATTTTATTTGATATAAGTTGTCAGAACTTTTTATACATGTTTAAATAACATAGGAGGTCATTAATAGCTAATAAAAATATTTTCACAAATTATGGTTAGCTAAAATAGCTTCTAAAAGCTTCTAGAAGGGAACGAGATATTTGTGAGTGGAGATATTTGAAGTGGATGTTTGTTTTAGGCTCATGAGGTGGAAAGGTGGTCCCATGAGGAGTGAATGGTCTTGGCCGGCTAGGAGTAGGTAAGGGGAAGGTGGTGCTTACCCTTGAATGCATATATATGTGCACACACTCTTCATGAAAATACTTTTACATTTTAGCAAAATTAAAACAAGCTCCATTCTCTCTTCATCGACTCCTAAGAACAAATCAACTCAAAACAACTTAAATTCTCTCCAAACTCTTTTTATAAACCTACAACGTCATACCAACAACTCTTAGCAACATGGAGCTAGAATATTTGGAGCACACACCCCAAAACACTTGGGGGCCATGACTAATTTTTAGGCCTTTTGTGCCTAGGCCGTGAGAAAAGCAAGGTTGGGATAGGAAGTTTTTGTGTTTGCAAGGTTGAGGTAGGAAGTTGAAGCTTGTGCTTGATTGTTTACTTGTTGAAGGTTGAGCTAAATCACCATTAGAATGAATGTGAAGTGTATATATTGTCTGTTAAACTTTACATGACTTGTTGCATAGCCTTGAAACAAAGCACATAGGGTTTGGTTGAACAATGATTGAAACGGACTTAAGTTTAGAAGTGGTTTTATAGCGATAATCTCTATAGAAGCATTTAAGAAACGCCTTGTGTTCGAAATCTCCTATAAAATTTTGTAAAGAAATCCCAGGGGTTTCTCACCATGATTGTGATGTATATTGTTTGTGAAGTTTACACGCTTGAATTCTAAAAAGTTTGTCAGGACATCCAAAAATGGCAAAAGTTTCAAGTATCCAAAACTACCCTAGTTCATAGTCATTTACAACAGTCAATGAGAGTAGTTTTTAAATGTTGTAGTATCTCTGAACCACTTATACAGCATTCTGTAATGATGTAGTTTCTGTTTGAGACTTTAATTTTTTTTGAAATGACTTTTAAATTAAGTATTTTACTTCTATCCTTTTAGTAGTCCTTTCTAACTTATATTAGATAATTTTAAAAGTGGATCGAAATTTTTACATATTTCTAATAATTAATTACGAATTATTAAAGTAGAAGGTTTATTTCAAATAAAAAGAAAACATGCTTTTAGAAGTTTTGAATAAATGATAAAATAAATATTTTAAGTAATATTTTAGATAAATGTTTAAACCATAATTATAAGTATTTTAAAGTATATCTTAGGTATATATAGTTTTTAGAAAATTAGTTAATTATTTTATTAAAGTGACATAAAGCTTATGTAATATAATATCTTTTAAATTAATTTTTGTATTTTAGTAAATATACGTGTATGTGTGTACATATCTTTTTTTAAAGATTTTTAACTATAAACAAATGTTTTAGAAAGAGGTTTAGGAGTTGCTTGGTAGCTTAATCATGTTTGTTTTATTTACTTGTTTATGGAAAGTAATTAACTATACTTAACACTAAAAGCTGAAGAAGTAGACTTGTCTCTCTATAAGAGTTCGGAAGTGTGATATCCCGGAATTTTGGCAATATCAATTTAATAATCTTTATTAATAATTAAATTGATTTGTTGATTTATTTTATAGATTGACAAATTTATTTATTTTAAAAAGGCTAATAAAATTTTAAATATTGGAAATATTTATTTATATCTTTTCTAACAATTTTAAATTGGGAAGTTTTAACTTACTAAAACTAATATAAATGTTTATATTTATAATGTATATATATATAGGTATATATATTATAAATAGGGAGTCTTTAATTTAATAAAAGGATAAGTTATCAAATTATAATATATATGTATATATATATTGTTATTTGAAGTTATGTATTAAAATTAAATATGATAATTATAAAGCTAATGTTAAAAGTATTTTCCATTTAGAATATATATATTTGTATATATTGGAATGGAAAGAATATTGAATTTGAATTTAATAAGATGTTTTCAAATTTTAATATATATATAATTTGTAATTTGGTTTAATACTTTTGAAAATGATATTTTAAGATTTAAATAACAAGAATAATTTCTTATTTATTATAAACATATATTTTAAGTTTTATTTTGGTTAAGGTTTAAATTAAGAAGTTCAATTGTTTTTTTTTTAGATTCTTTCCTTTTTAAAATTCAAAATGGTTTGTAAAAATATATATATAGTTAAGCTCAATTTCTTAAGCATTTATAAATATGTTATATATATATATATATGTTTGATCAAGGCATAAGTTATTTTAAATAATAGTTTTTCACATTTGTACATTTATTAAAAATCTTAAAGCTTATTTAAAAAAGATAAATACATTTTTATACATATAGATATTTCCTAAATACATATATATGACTTAAATAAATCAATAAAGAAAAGAATTTACACTTGTTAGCATATTAGAGTGGTTTAGTGACATTTGTAAAAATGTAAGCATATGTGTAAGCTAATTAAAGAGGACAAGTGGCTTTATTTATTCTTTTCTCCTTGATAATTAAAGTTATAAAAATTTATATGTAAGAAGAAAATCTGTTTTTCACTTTCAGTTCAAATTTCATCTTTTCTTCAAAAACTAAAAATATATTCGAACCTAAAATCAAATAATAAGTCTGGAAATCAAATTGCAAAGAAGAAATGGAAATCTGGAAATTTAAATATGAGGAAAGCTTCACCTGTGATCATGCAAACTTAAAGAAGATGGAGGCAATTCAATAAGCAGTTTTAAAATCTTCAAACAACCTGAAGTCATGCAATCAGATAATAAAGATCAATTTCAGATTTAAAAATTCAACAAAGCCAGTTCAAAAATCAACATGCAAGCCTGGAACAAATCTGTTCTCTGTTCTCTGCTATAAACGGTGAGTAAACCT
The DNA here is from genome assembly GCA_030737815.1 of Allium fistulosum. Lineage (NCBI taxonomy): Eukaryota > Viridiplantae > Streptophyta > Magnoliopsida > Asparagales > Amaryllidaceae > Allium > Allium fistulosum. The sequence goes on from CM060904.1 coordinate 817,155,821, forward strand.
ATTTTAAAAACAGTTTAATCCTGGATTTCATTTTGATGTTGTGAATAAAAATCATGCTGTTACCTGAAATGCTTGGATTAAAATGAATGCATGTATGAATATGAGTGTTTGTTGCCTGTGTAGTGCCTGTATGTATACAAATATAGGCTCTGTTGTTTTATCAGAGTTTGATTTCTTAGAAAATTCAATATCTCATCATCTAATCACTGTTAGCCTTTGATTCGCAAATGAAAAATGATGGAAATCATAAAATATCACTACTAAAAATAAGTTGTGGAATTTATATAGATTATTTGTCTGGGAAATTTATAAATAACAGTGTAAATGTAATTTGGGTTAAAATTTATAAATTCAAATTCTAGTTTTGATTTTATAATTGAATTACAATTGGAAAATTATGATTTTTAATGCTTGTAACATAATTTTTAATTGGGGAATTTCTGAGATATCTGGGTTTCTCTGTTTTTGGCATTTTGGTCAAATAGTGGCGAACGACTGCGAGTTTGACGTCGACGTTGAGCATGATGATCGAGGGAGTGTCGATGATCGTAGGAAAAATGTCCTGGAATTTTATTATTGAGTGTGTTGGCCAGAATTGTTCGAATTAGGGTTTTTAACGTGAAGTTCGTTGACGATGTTCAGTTGGGATTCACGGTGTTGATAGGCAACCGGAGTTGATCGCACTTGTGCCGTAGATTCTACGGGTTGTGGCGTAGCTACGGTGGAAATCGTGGGTTGTCTCGAAGCTTGGGTTGCCGTGGCGAGTCGATTGTATGGTGGTGTTCGTTTTAAACTGATGGTTTTAGAATGGTCGAAGTTGAATCTCGTTCGAATCGAGAAGATCGGGGTGGTCGTATGGGTTGCCGTGGTGAAATCTGACTTGCCGGAGGCCAGAACGGAGTTCATCGACGTCCAGTCGTGGTGTGCACGTGCACGAGAACGATTGTGTGCATCTGGAAATTTTGGGTTGGAGAAGAAAGCTTCTTCTCGGGATTACTTCGGGAAATGGTCGACTTTACTCGAAGCAAGAATATGGTGGGTTTGACTCGTGTTTACTTCGGGGAAATAAGGGTTTTACTCGGGTTAGTGGTGAGCTGGTTTTAAGATAATGGAACAGCAATTGTTTTAAGTTTAAAATCAAAAGAAGTTTGATATTTGTAATGTTCTGAGTTTTAAAAACAAAGGTAAACAAGATTTTAACCATTTTGTAACAACCCGCATATCTATCGATTTTATATTTTAAATATTTTATTTAAATGTTTTATCGTTAGTCGGATGTTAGTCCGAAAAGCTACTTTTTGCATACGGTCAAATTAGGACTCGAGACCACCCCCACTGAGTCCAAAATGACGTTTGCGATCTTTTTGAGTGTAAACTTCGATATGTTTGGAGATAGTGAAATTTTCGTCACTTTTCCCGCTTGTAACTTTGGTTTGGACTGCACCTTTCTTAGTTCAGCCCAACCCTCTTCCTCCCTTCATTCACCATTTGTTTCACATTCAAGCTTCATCAAAAATGGTGGTGGGAAGTGGAAATTAAAACTCCAAACTTATATTCTATTGCAAATCCAAGATTCAACATCAAATTCACGTGAAGAACATTGATTCAAGCTTGTTGGTGTTCTTGCTTTGCTCTCAAGCTCCATCTTCATCAAATTCCATGAAAAGGTGAGATTTTTATTCTCACATCTTGCCTATATTGTCATTGGGTTGTTGGGAATGATTCCCCATCGCTTTAGCATGCATATTCGCTTTTGGTTTGGATTGAATTGGCGAGAAACCCAATTTTTCAGCATTTTTGGCAAAATCTGGGCTATAGGTCGTTCTGGCAGTTTTTAGCTCGCTCGGAGTTAGGTCGCTCACGAGTTAAGTGTTAGGTCGCTCACGAGTTAAGGACTTAGGTCGTTCTGGCCATTTTTAGCTCGCTCGGAGTTAGGTCGCTCACGAGTTAAGTGTTAGGTCGCTCACGAGTTAAGGACTTAGGTCGTTCTGGCCATTTTTAGCTCGCTCGGAGTTAGGTCGCTCACGAGTTAAGTGTTAGGTCGCTCACGAGTTAAGGACTTAGGTCGTTCTGGCCATTTTTAGCTCGCTCGGAGTTAGGTCGCTCATCCTTAGGTCGTTAGGTCGTATAGACCTTAGGTCGTGCACCTTTAGGTCGAAGCATTTTAGGTCGCTTCCCCTGGACCTCGTTAGGTCGTTCACTTTAGGTCGCACCATCCTTAGGTCGCAAGACCTTAGGTCGCGAACCAGTTAGGTCGCACCATCCTTAGGTCGCGAACCAGTTAGGTCGCGCACCCTCCTTAGGTCGCGCACCCTCCTTAGGTCGCAAGACCTTAGGTCGCGAACCAGTTAGGTCGCACCATCCTTAGGTCGCGAACCAGTTAGGTCGCGCACCCTCCTTAGGTCGCGAATTTTAGGTCGAATACCTTCGTTAGGTCGCGCGCGAGTTAGTACTTGGTCATTTAACCTGTTCTTCTGCTAGGTCGCACGGCAGTCTTCCCTTAGGTCGTATGACCTACTTCTCCTTAGGTCGTTGGACCAGCTTGCCTTCACTAAGTCGTACCGTGACGGGGCGCTGCCCCGCACCCCGCCGTGGGCGCTGCCCCCTGGACCCCCGCGACCTTACCGGGCAGGTCGAACCCCGTATTACTCTGCGTAGGCAATCTCTTCTGAAAAACATTTATCAGAATTTCTACTTTGATGGTTTGGGGATTGACTTCTTTGGACTTTACTCACGTCCTCGAACGTGAATTGATTTGTTCTACAATCGTTTTATGACTTGTCACTTTAAAGATATATGAAGGTTTCAATACTAATAGTAAATATCAAAACTCTTTCATCAAAGCGATTTCAACACTATTTTAAATATCTAAAGTTCGTTTTCTCAAACCGATTTTCAATCTACTAGTATATACAAGCCTTTACTTCACTCGAATGAGAAATCGACTTAAACGACTTAGTAAAACGAGTGGTATGAAACGCTTGCGTTCACTTCGTCGGTTAGCTCTTGGACTTGTTCGATTGAACCCTTTTCGTGACAATTTCCTAGTGAAGATTTACAGCTTGTTCGTAAATATTTAAGTTAAGCAAGTGGTTATGGGACATGAAGCTAAACTCATATATTTACTAGCTTGGTGTGATTGACACTTCTCGCTGATCATGATGATCATTTTATGGTTTAGACTAGCAATGTGCGATGTCTCTTCGTCCGTGTGTCGGACTTGCCTTCGGGCCATCCGTGTGTTCGGAAAATTTAAATGGATAGCTTCCATGAGATAACTTCTCGTCCGTGTGTCGGACTTCCCCCTTTTAGTGATTTCTGGATTTCGTGTGTTGATTTCTGGGATTTGTTCTGGATTTCGTGTGTTGATTTCTGGATTTAGTGCTTCACCAACTTTTGTGGTTTTCACTGATATGATATCAGTTTTTTTGTGTATTGGTGAATTTGTGTGTCATTACCCTTTTTATGTGTTTGGATCTTTGAGAAGATTCTTGTGACATTGATTAATCCCTTGTTGATTATCATTTACATACTTATAGTAGTATGCCATCATGGTTATTATATGTTTATGCCATACCTTTTATCCTATATCATGTCATCTGATATTTATAGTTAGACTGATCCGTTTATTATTTTCTTATAAATAATACTCGGGTCAGACCGAGATGTTACAGGTGCTTCTGCTTGACTTCTCTTCTGGATTACTCTGACTTTTGGCTAACTACTTAGATTAGCAGTTTTTGGTTGTACACATTCGAGATATAGACTCTATGTTGTGTATCTATTCTTTTGTATAGCACGTGATGCTATTCTTTTGTATTATCGTGGATCTTTCCGACCACTACTCTGATGTACACTTTCATGTGTTATATATTTATTCATATCTTCTTCCGCCTTTGTGATATGGATGTCTGTGAATGATTTATGTTATGATTATTTCTATGTTTGTTTCCGAAGATTATATATATAGCCACCATGTGATAGCTTTGTGTTTGTATCGGTATGTCGGATTTCCTCCTTAAAGGATATGCATTCTACTCTATCTGGCGTATCGGTGCTCGCACAAAGAAGTTACATGGATGGTCGCTCCTCCACAGCCTTATTCTCCGTGCTAATTGACAGCACTACATCGTAGTGTTCTTGGTTAGCATGGGTATAGAGGTGGGGCGTCACACATTTAAACTAAATTGATTTCTAGAAAAATTGTTTTAACAAGTTTTAAATAATTTAAATAAGTAAGTTTTTAAATAATAGAAAGTGGATTTTCAAAATGATCTTTGTATTAAAAATTATTTAAATAACTTTGAAAAGCTTCAAAGATTTTAAAGGTAAAAACTAAATGTTGTAATTATTTAATTATAATAAAGATTTTATCTTAAGTAATTAAGATTTTGATTTATTAAAGGAAATTAATATGTGAAATTAATAAGGATAATTCATTTACTGAAAATGATTTAAGAATAGATAATAATTTAATTAAGATAATGATTTTCTTAATTAAGATATTTAAGTATAAATAGTTAAGAAATTATTTAATTAAATTTAAATAATTAGATAAATAATTAACTAAGTAATTAATTAGTGATTAGTTAGAGATAATCACTTATAAATTATTTAAGTATAATTACTTGATGAAGTAATTAAGGAATAATTACTAGATGTAATTAAGTAAGGCAAATTATTTAATAAAGTGATTAAAGGATAATTATTTTATGAAAGTAATTAAATGGAAATGATTAAGAGTTAATTACCTAGTGTTATTAATTAAATAATTTAGTTAATAAAGTTAATTAATGGATTAAGGTAATTAATTGTTGGTTAAGGTAAATAAATTGTTGGTTAAGATAATTAATTAAAAAGTAATTAATTAATGAAAGTAATTAAGGGAAGTTAATTACTAATTAAAATTAATCAAAGGTGATTAATAATTGTGGTTTAATTAAGATTAATTACTTAAATGTAATTAATTTAAATAAATAAATAATTAAAGATGTAATTAGAAATCATTAGTTTATAATTAATTAATGATGTAATTAAGAGTTGATATTAAGATTTATTAATCAAATGATAAGTGATTAATTGTAATTAATTAAGGATTAAAGTAATTGATTATAATTAATTAATTGATGAAGTAATTAAAGGTTAATTACTGTATTTGATTAAGAATAATTAATTTGTGAAATTAATTAAAGATAATTACTTAAATGTAATTAAAGAATGATTAATCAAGGTGATTAATTAAAGTGGATAATTAGAGAAAGATTAATTAATTTATTGGTAATTAATTAATGATTATATAAGTAAGATTTATGATGAAGTAATTAATTTAATTTATTTTAAATTAATTTGAATAAAGTAATTAATTTAATTCACTTTAAATTAATTAAAGATAGAGATAGTTAATTTAATTCATTTTAAATTAATTATGTTGTGATTAAGTAAATCATTGCTTATGTATGAATGGATGACATTGATTGTCTTGAATGGATGTAATCTCAGAAATGAGGTAAGATGTTGTGTGGTATGAATGCTTGGTTGCATTATAATGGTAATATAGATTAACTATTGTGATGTTGATATGGATTACCTATTTGATTATGAATCATCTGTTTAAATGATAATATGATTATCAATTGTGATGTGTGAATTATCTATCTGTATGAATATAGATAAGTTGAATTGTTTAAACCTTTAAACAACTTGGCCTTAAAAGATACGTTTTGGATTTCGATGAGACCGGGATCGGGTTTCCGTATACCGGTATTCCAGGTCTGGAGACCCGAATACCACATCGATCCAAATTAACGATAGGTCGTGAATCTCAAGTGAAGATGAAGATTCAGAGTGCAAGGGTTATTGTCGTTAACTCTGAGGGTGATTCCAAAACGAGTGTAACGAGATAATGCCTTCGGTTTCGTTCGAACCCGGAACGAACTTGTATGGATTGAATGCTTTCAGCACATCGTCAGGCGGACGATGAGCGTTCTAAGTGATATGTTCTGATTAAAGGTAATCGTAGCCTCAAGCCTCATCAACCGGGAATGGCTAAAACAGGGGAGGTGCAGCAAGGCTTCGTGGGTAGCACCCACTGAGAGCAAGATAGATCCCTGTCTAGAGGTCCCTTTTCTTTTATTCGGCTTAGTGTGTGGTTGGTCGCGCCAACTACGAGATTGTCTTGTTCGGGATTGTCCAGTAAGGGATGATTCCGGCTTTGTGTTGCAGGGGAGCGGGCGTACTCCTCGGTACGGTGATCTAGGCCACGTACTGTGACGGGCGGTACCCCAGTAGCCCTGCCATTGTATGGAATCCAAACTCCAATAAGTGCCGTACGTATTAGTTGTGCCCAACTATGTTGGAATGTGAGATGTAAGCATTTCAGCTATTTCTGTATTTTACTTGAAAACCCTAGACCCTATTATAATACAATCGGATTTCCTATCAAATGTTTTAGTTAGCGTAAGGTAAAAACTTACCCATGTTTATTTGTGGGGAGTCTTACGTGATACTTTTGTTTTCAAAGGTTTTCAAAGTTAAGCAATCTAACCGTTTACTCACACCAGACCCATGTCTGACCCAAGTGTTAATTTTCTGTTTTATTAAACTCTTGGGTACTCAAATTTGTATGAGTAGTCAAGGGGATTCAGGTTAGTCTTGACAAATTCTGGAGGAGCTGTGGAGCAGGAGGCTTCAGCGTGTAGATATATAGAGTTTCCGCTGTGTATGATGTATCGTATTTATGTAGTTTTGTTGTATAATAGACAGAAGTTTATAACTGTCTATATTGTGATGTATAAATCGTGTACTCTGATGTATATGATACTATGTAATATCTTATGTGATAATATATTTCTCGTTCCGCTGTGAGATTTCTGATGTGTTGTTGATCTCTCTTCTTTTCTTTTCTTCTTCTATCCCTTTCTTTCTTCATAACGATGCATCTTTCTGGGCAAAGAAAGCCGGGTCGTTACATATGGTATCAGAGCATAGGTTGAGCGAATGCCTAAGCTTTTGGTTAAGTGAATATCAGAACACTAGGTTGAGTGAATACCTAGGCTCTGAAGTGGTGTCTATCTCGAGAGCGCGTAATTGTTAGTTATATAAAAATGATTTTATATTGTGTTAATTGATCGGTTGAGTGGTATATGGATTCTGGTCAATACGAGTAGCTAACGTTATTGATAGGGATCTCTAAACACTTGAACCAGGCCAACGGACACAATATTGTTTTAAAGAGGAAAATGAAACAATTTTACCCAGAAATAATTTCTATATAAAAAGTATCATTTTAAATATATATATTTCTACCTATTTGTTGGGTTACCTGTTCGGGTTTTCCAATATAAGTTATAAAGGTAGATAAGGTGGTAGTGTGAGTAACACGACTACCAATAGTTAGAATTTGAGTGTTGAGGTTGGAAGTATATCTGACGAGACTGTAGACCTAATACTGTCTCGAATGAACTTTGTTGTGGTGTAAAGATTTCACCGATCTCTGAAGGAAACCCGTTATGGTTTAGAGTTTATCTTTGAAGTTGGATGAATAGAGTAGATCTATTGGATGAGCTGAAGAGAGTGATGGTATTTTGGTAACCTCAGGAAGTAGTAGCTATGCGATGAGACACGGTGGTTATGGACGTTTCTGAAGATGTTTCTTCTGGAACAAGTTTGAAGAAGTGAGTCTGTGTCAGTGTTGTGGCTGAGTCCAGTGGGGTGTTTCTAATTGCTTTGAGGTCCGAGTTTCTCGAGGAGTTTCGGATAAGAAGTCTTTGGTTTTTGGCAGCAGTGCGACTCGGAGTGTTCTATGTTGGCAGAAAGTTTCTGGCTGAGCAGTTTTTCTGAAGGTGAAGTTCAGAAGCAGTAGAGTGAATCCATTTCTTTGATGGATTGGTTAGTCAAATATAAGCTGTTCTGATTAGTAAAGAGAGAACAGTTATCTTTGGAAATTAGGCCAAACTGATCGCAAAAGTGACTTGCGATTGTTTAAGTATTCTCTTGGGATTATTGGAGATTGAGATTCCGTATCAACTTGATTCATGAAGTTACCGGAAGTTCAGCTTAGTAGAAGGATGTCTCCGAGAGAAGAATTTGGGAAGCAGCTCAGAATTCTTTGGAGAGGGATTGATCACACCGAGTTTTTCTGGAGAAGTTTCTGCGAGATGTTTCTGACCAAATGGAATGGAGTCGCTAAGATTTTATGGTCTGATGAACTTTGGATGACCAAGTTTGTGCTCGAGTTTCTCCGATGGCATTCTCATCTGTTCCAGATCAGAGTTGTGCAGCGAAAGCAAGATAACAACTATTCTAGAGTGGGAGCAACCGGGAGTTGTGATTTTCTTGGAGTAGAGGATTTCTATAGGAAATTCAAGTGTATCTCTAAGTGTGAAGAAATTTTCGGGATTTGGAGGTAAAGTTGTCAAGTGCAACTGTTTTGACTATTTCAGATAGGAGAGGTAGTGCGAAGTTCTCTAATGTTTGTAAAGTAGAGTTGTGTTTTGGATTTCGGCATATTTTTGAGAAACCATTTTGTTGAGTAGGATCCGGAAATTGGTTTGATGTTGATCTAATCTGTTTCAAGAAGCATCAGCAAGGGTTAAGCTGATCAGGAAGAATGAAGTGACTCAGGATCGTCAAAGGAGTTATGCAATTAAGAATTGATGGAATTTGGAAATTGATGTTGAAATTGGATATTGTTTAAGTTTTTCTCCGATCAAAGGAGATATAAGATTTGGTAAGACTGGAGAGTAAGCTCCGGAAGTATTATGAGATTTTTCTGTGTTCTTTGGAGATTAGATTTTGATCCCCAGGATTGAGTTGCCAGTTCGGATAACTGGAATTCATTTTATTTCACATATCTCTGAGGAATATGTGTATGATTCATCGAGTGATGGAATCAGCAGTTCAGAAGGATAGTTGGGATGGTTTTGAGTTAGTCTGATATCTTGTTCAGATTTGTGATCTAGAAAGGAAGGACTTCTAGATTATTGTAGATAGTTAGTTTAGATCCTGTAGAACGAGTCTCCCGGTATATATATATACTTGGGGAAACTCGAGTAAATTCTATCCAGGTTTTGACTGGATAGTTAAATTTGTTTGATTAAATTGTTTGCTATGGTTGTTAGAATATGATTGATATGTATGGTTGCTGTTTAAAATTAAAATTTTACTGGATTATTAAATTATCTTTGCTTTTAAATTTCGAGGACGAAATTATTTTAAGGGGGAAGGAATGTGATATCCCGGAATTTTGGCAATATCAATTTAATAATCTTTATTAATAATTAAATTGATTTGTTGATTTATTTTATAGATTGACAAATTTATTTATTTTAAAAAGGCTAATAAAATTTTAAATATTGGAAATATTTATTTATATCTTTTCTAACAATTTTAAATTGGGAAGTTTTAACTTACTAAAACTAATATAAATGTTTATATTTATAATGTATATATATAGGTATATATATTATAAATAGGGAGTCTTTAATTTAATAAAAGGATAAGTTATCAAATTATAATATATATGTATATATATATTGTTATTTGAAGTTATGTATTAAAATTAAATATGATAATTATAAAGCTAATGTTAAAAGTATTTTCCATTTAGAATATATATTTGTATATATTGGAATGGAAAGAATATTGAATTTGAATTTAATAAGATGTTTTCAAATTTTAATATATATATAATTTGTAATTTGGTTTAATACTTTTGAAAATGATATTTTAAGATTTAAATAACAAGAATAATTTCTTATTTATTATAAACATATATTTTAAGTTTTATTTTGGTTAAGGTTTAAATTAAGAAGTTCAATTGTTTTTTTTTTAGATTCTTTCCTTTTTAAAATTCAAAATGGTTTGTAAAAATATATATATAGTTAAGCTCAATTTCTTAAGCATTTATAAATATGTTATATATATATATATATATGTTTGATCAAGGCATAAGTTATTTTAAATAATAGTTTTTCACATTTGTACATTTATTAAAAATCTTAAAGCTTATTTATAAAAGATAAATACATTTTTATACATATAGATATTTCCTAAATACATATATATGACTTAAATAAATCAATAAAGAAAAGAATTTACACTTGTTAGCATATTAGAGTGGTTTAGTGACATTTGTAAAAATGTAAGCATATGTGTAAGCTAATTAAAGAGGACAAGTGGCTTTATTTATTCTTTTCTCCTTGATAATTAAAGTTATAAAAATTTATATGTAAGAAGAAAATCTGTTTTTCACTTTCAGTTCAAATTTCATCTTTTCTTCAAAAACTAAAAATATATTCGAACCTAAAATCAAATAATAAGTCTGGAAATCAAATTGCAAAGAAGAAATGGAAATTTGGAAATTTAAATATGAGGAAAGCTTCACCTGTGATCATGCAAACTTAAAGAAGATGGAGGCAATTCAATAAGCAGTTTTAAAATCTTCAAACAACCTGAAGTCATGCAATCAGATAATAAAGATCAATTTCAGATTTAAAAATTCAACAAAGCCAGTTCAAAAATCAACATGCAAGCCTGGAACAAATCTGTTCTCTGTTCTCTGCTATAAACGGTGAGTAAACCTATTTTAAAAACAGTTTAATCCTGGATTTCATTTTGATATTGTGAATAAAAATCATGCTGTTACCTGAAATGCTTGGATTAAAATGAATGCATGTATGAATATGAGTGTTTGTTGCCTGTGTAGTGCCTGTATGTATACAAATATAGGCTCTGTTGTTTTATCAGAGTTTGATTTCTTAGAAAATTCAATATCTCATCATCTAATCACTGTTAGTGTGACGCCCCACCTCTATACCCACGCTAACCAAGAACACTACGATGTAGTGCTGTCAATTAGCACGGAGAATAAGGCTGTGGAGGAGCGACCATCCATGTAACTTCTTTGTGCGAGCACCGATACGTCAGATAGAATAGAATGCATATCTTTTAAGGAGGAAATCCGACATACCGATACAAACACAAAGCTATCACACGGTGGCTATATATAATCTTCGGAAACAAACATAGAAATAATCATAACATAAATCAGTCACAGACATCCATATCACAAAGGCGGAAGAAGATATGAATAAATATATAACACATGAAAGTGTACATCAGAGTAGTGGTCAGAAAGATCCACGATAATACAAAAGAATAGCATCACGTGCTATACAAAAGAATAAGTACACAACATAGAGTCTATATCTCAAAGGTGTACATCCAAAAACTACTAATCTAAGTAGTTAGCCAAAAGTCAGAATAACAAATCCCGGAAGGAAGTCAAGCAGAAGCACCTGTAACATCTCGGTCTGACCCGAGTATTATTTAAGAAAATAATAAACGGATCAGTCTAACTATAAATATCAGATGACATGATATATAATAAAAGACATGGCATAAACATAGAATATCCATACTGACATACTACTATAAGTATGAAAATGATGATCAACAGGAGATCAACCGATGAGAAATGATCAATATCACGAGAATCTTCTCAAAGATCCAAAGAGGGCATCATACCCTAAACTTGTACTCATAACAAGTCAACGACATAAAAATCCAGAAATCAAAACAAGAAATCCAGAAATCATAAAAAGAGAAAGAGGCCTATCACATGATGGTCCGAAGACCATGGGGAGCTACCCCATATGTGTGAGTCGGAATCACACTGATTGAGGCTTAGGCTAACCAAAAAGCAGAAAGGTATGTGTGAATGGAATCACACAAGTGGTGTCTAGCCTAACCTCGCAAACATAAAGATATGTGTGAGTCGGAATCACACTACTGCGGCCTAGACTAACCTTGCGGACAAAGAGATGTGTGTGAGTCGGAATCACACTATTGCGGTCTAGTCTTACCTTGCAAACAAAGAGACATCGCACAATTGCTAGTCTAAATCATAAAATGATCATCATGATCAGCGAGAAGTGTCAATCACACCAAGCTAGTAAATATATGAGTTTAGCTTCATGTCCCATAACCACTTGCTTAACTTAAATATTTACGAACAAGCTGTAAATCTTCACTAGGAAATTGTCACGAAAAGGGTTCAATCGAACAAGTCCAAGAGCTAACCGACGAAGTGAACGCAAGCGTTTCATACCACTTGTTTTACTAAGTCGTTTAAGTCGATTTCTCATTCGAGTGAAGTAAAGGCTTGTATATACTAGTAGATTGAAAATCGGTTTGAGAAAACGAACTTTAGATATTTAAAATAGTGTTGAAATCGCTTTGATGAAAGAGTTTTGATATTTACTATTAGTATTGAAACCTTCATATATCTTTAAAGTGACAAGTCATAAAACGATTGTAGAACAAATCAATTCACGTTCGAAGACGTGAGTAAAGTCCAAAGAAGTCAGTCCCAAAACCATCAAAGTAGAAATTCAGACAAATGTTTTTCAGAAGAGATTGCCTACGCAGAGTAATACGGGGTTCGACCTAGTGAAGGCAAGCTGTCTCGAGAAGCCAAACCGGTCAAACGACCAAGTACTAACTCGCGAACGACCTAGGGGAAAAACTGGTCAAACGACCAAGTACTAACTCGCGAACGACTTACGAGAAAAACTGGTCAAACGACCAAGTACTAACTCGCGAACGACTTACGACTTAAGGGATAAGGTCATACGACCTAAGTGGAGACTGCCACGCGACTTAGCAGAAGAATAGATCGAACGACCTAGGGGAAAAACAGGTCAAAACGACCAAGTGCTAACTCGCGAGCGACCTAACGAAGTGCGCGACCTAACAGTGAGGCGCGACCTAAGTGTTCACGACCTAAGAGAATGTGCGACCTAACCGGGTTTGCGACCTAAGATAGGCGAACGACCTAACTGGGTTCGCGACCTAACAAGGTGCGACCTAAGGTCTTGCGACCTAATGGAAAAAGGTCTTCGACCTAACAGTAAAAAGGTCCCACGACCTAGAGGAGAACAAGACCATGCGACCTAAAGTGCCTCGACTTAAAGGTGCACGACCTAAGGTCTTACGACCTAACGACTTGACTAGGCACGCGACCTAACGACTTAACTGGGCATGCGACCTAACGAGTTAGCAAGGCACGCGACCTAAAGACTTAAGCTTTGAATACGAGCTACGAGCTAAAGTTGGAACGACCTAGTGAAGTTAGGTCGAGGACGACCTACGACTTAAGGCCAGGGCGAGCGAGCTAACTGCAAAACGACCTACGACTTAAGGCCTTTAACTCCTGAACGACTTATACCTTTAGCTCCTGGGGATTATAGGTCGGCAACGACCTACGACTTAAGCTTATCTCGAGCTACGACTTATCACTTAACTCGCGAAAGACCTAGCGAAGGCAGAACACCCAGAACGACTTAACACTTTAACTCGTGAACGACTCAGGCCTTTAACTCATGAACGACTCAGGCCTTTAACTCGTGAACGACTCAAGCCAGGCGAACAGAAATGCACGCGCGCGACTTAAGCCCTTAACTCGTGAACGACTCAAGCCAGGCGAACAGAAATGCACGCGCGCGACTTAAGCCCTTAACTTGTGAACGACTCACGACTTAGGCTTAACTCGTGGACGACTCAGCGAAGGCCAGAAACGACTTAAGGCCAGAAAAATCACCAAAACGCTGAAAATCGAAGTTTTTCGCCAATCCAATCCAAACCAAATGCAAATGTTGATGCAAATACAATAGGGGATCATTCCCAACAGTCCAAGATAGATATAGGCAAGATGTGAGATCAAAAATCTCACCTTTTCACGGAATTTGATGAAGATGAAGCTCGGGGGCAAAGCAAAGATCAACCACAAGCTTGAATCAATGTCTTCACTTTGAATTTGGAGTTAGATGTTGAATTTGCTAAAGAATTTGAGCTTGGAATTTTAATTTCTACTCCCTCCACCATTGTTGCTAAAGCTTCAAAGTTGATGAAGTGATGAAGAGAAGGAAGGGGTTGGGCTGAGGTAGAAGAGGTGCAGCCCAAACCAAAAGCTCAACACAAAAAGTGACGAAAATTTCACTATTTCCAAACATATCGAAGTTTACACTCAAAAAGATCGCAAACGTCATTTTGAACTCAATGGGGGTGGTCTCGAGTCCTAATTTGACCGTATGCAAAAAGTAGCTTTTCGGTCTAACATCCGACTAACAATAAAATATTTAAATATAAAATCGATAAATATGCGGGTTGTTACAGACTCCCCTCCTTAAAGAAATTGCGTCCTCGCAATAAGTAAGATGGAAATAAAAGAGTAACAACCATAAAAGCATATCAATACCAAAGAAAATTTGAAATGAGAAGTTCACCAAAAAGAGCATGAAAGAGAAAACCCGGACGAGTTCGCTCGATGAATTCTCTAGATTTCCCAAGAGCAATCCTTGGGATTTGAGAACCATAGAACTTTCACAAGAAGAACATCTTTATTTCGAAGACGCTCAACCTCCGAAGCAATGATGCGAATAAAATGTTGCTCAAAAGTCAAACGGACGAAAATTCAATTTCCACAATAACACCGGGCTCAAGAATAAAATTAGAATCCCTAAGGCATTTCCATAGTTGGAAGACGTGGAAAACGTCATGAATAACAGAAAATTGAGCCGGTGGAACGGCGTAGCACAAAAAGCGATACGCCTAAGAAACTGGAAACCCGAACATCTCCGAACACCGACGTAGTACAAAAACGGTACGTTCAATGAATCAAAGGCCATAAAAGAACATCGGACGCAAGTTCATAAAAGAAATGAGATAAAACTCCATAAAAATGAAGTATGTCAAAACGTCCGATGAACTTGATAAAAAGATTATTCCTTTCGGACATCATCAAAGAATCAACAACTTGTTGCATATGAGTAAACGCATTGGCAACACGATTTCCCTTCTGGGAATAAAAGGAATATCAAAATCATAAGATGCAAGAGACTCAAGCCAATATTAAGTTCCTTATGAGAAAATAAATATTCCAAGGATTTATGATCGAGGTGGAGAACAAATTTCTCCCCCAAAAATGATGATGCCAAACTCTAAAAGCGAAAACAATAGCTGCGAGCACTAGATCATGAGTGGCATACCTAGCCTCGATAGGCTATACTATTTAGAAGTAAAAGAAAGAGAACGACATCCAAACCAATACAATTAGCATTGGTACAAACGATAAAGTCTTGGTTCCCATCGGGAATCACAAGAATAAAAGTGGCGGAAAAGAATTCTTTCAAATAACCTTCTTTTTCCGAAAAGTTAAAACTTACAAAATTACATTTATCTCTATGTAATAATCTTTCTAGAAAAATTTACATTTTTACAAGTCAATATATCGTGTCTGATTGTCTCATCAAAGCGTTTAGGAAATTCCTATCGATAACGTTGATCAAGCGCATCGACCAAAATTCTTAAAGCACTCAATGGGCAATACAATCACAAAGTCACCTTTTATATGATAAACATGTTTTCTTAAAAAAAACCTTTTAGAATATTCTTTGCTTGTTTAAGAGCAAAGTCAAATTGTACTTATAAATAAATCTTATGAAAAAGATTTGCAAAAATTTTAAATTGCAGTTTTCATCCAAAATCAATATATACAAGAATGGAGTCATCGAGATATTCATAGAATACTCGATTCATAAAATGGATGAAATAAGCTAGACAAACTGAATGACATAATAAGTCATTCACAAGAAGCATAACGAGTGCGGAATGCGGTAAGTGGAATGCTAACTTCCGCAACTCGTAGCAAATGAAAATCGGTGGCAAGGTCGAGCTAAACGGACCTTAAATCCACACAAAAGATTGCTTAGGTGATAATCCTAAAACAAACTCAAAAATACCGGAAAATTCTCAAACTACATGAATGAGAGAAATAACACTTCCTCATCATGTGAGCTTAAAGAATAAAATGATGCCATCAAATTGGAATCAAAATCACAAAGGAAAAACAGAAATCTGCTTAACAGATTAAAAATGTCGAAGATGAATAGTCCACACGGGAAAAGGGATGTGGCTTCATAATAATTAAGCCAATCTTGACAAAAGTCAATTCCGAGGCACAAGTAAAAATTGGCTCGGAAAGAAAAATCACGTAAAATAATTTTGACATAAAATAAAAAGCAAATTGAGTGTTGCGGATCCACCAACCGGATTCGCAATCCTCAAAGAAGTCAACAAGCCCAAAAATGTTTAAAGAAAAAGGAATCAGCAAGTTCTTTTGGTATAAAATAATGAGATGAAACCCATATCAAAAAGAGCTCGAATAAGATAATCACGAAATAGATATTATCAAGGTTAGAATGGATACCTTGACCAAGAGAAGTGTCACTAGGGGCTTGAACAACATTTAGCTTTCCCTCTCTCTTGTTCGGAAGTTTGAGACAGGTAGATAAGTAATGACCCGAGCCTTTGCAATAGCGGCAATAAAGAGGTTTTGGGCACTTAATTACATAGTGGTCTGTGGAACCACAATTGTAGCATTGCTTACGACTAGCGGTAGGAGTCTCAACTACCGAAATTTCTTGTTCCACCCTCCTCTTGCTTAGAAGCATGGGGCAGACAGAAATATGATGACTTGAATTTTTGCAATAACGACAAAAGAGTGGTTCCGGACACTCCTTTGCGTAGTGGTACTTAGATTTACAATTGTAGCATCCTCTACAAAAAGAGTTTGGAGTCTTTGCTACCAAAGTAGGTTGCTTTACCTTCTTATCGGGATAAGGGCTTTTGAACTTGATATGCCTCTTCTTGGAAATCCCAATATTACTAGCAATTCCTTTAGCAGCCTCTCCATGTTGAAGAGTGATATCCACAAGCTGATGGAAAGGAACTACAAGTTTCAGAGGTAAAACCATTTCTGGGTTCTTACCCAAAGCACAGATAAACCTTTGATTCTGAGCAAGATCCAAAAGTTGTTGGGCAGACATGAATACGCCATCCAGAGAAGGACTACTGGACTGACCAGCGCTAGGACTGCCAGAACTAACCATCTCTTCTTCTTTAAGAAAGAAAGAAAGAAGAAGAAAAAGGTTATTCTCAGAATGAATACCAAGCAATCTTGATAGATAAAACAAGGAATCATAAAAGAAAATAGGATGAATCGGTACGAAGACTCGAATTAATCCTAAGGTACAACTCCTAAGAAGGACTTAGGACGATGATCCTTGTTAAGTTATTCTACGTTGTTCCGAAGTTTGGCTCTGATACCAAGCTGTGACGCCCCACCTCTATACCCACGCTAACCAAGAACACTACGATGTAGTGCTGTCAATTAGCACGGAGAATAAGGCTGTGGAGGAGCGACCATCCATGTAACTTCTTTGTGCGAGCACCGATACGTCAGATAGAATAGAATGCATATCTTTTAAGGAGGAAATCCGACATACCGATACAAACACAAAGCTATCACACGGTGGCTATATATAATCTTCGGAAACAAACATAGAAATAATCATAACATAAATCAGTCACAGACATCCATATCACAAAGGCGGAAGAAGATATGAATAAATATATAACACATGAAAGTGTACATTAGAGTAGTGGTCAGAAAGATCCACGATAATACAAAAGAATAGCATCACGTGCTATACAAAAGAATAAGTACACAACATAGAGTCTATATCTCAAAGGTGTACATCCAAAAACTACTAATCTAAGTAGTTAGCCAAAAGTCAGAATAACAAATCCCGGAAGGAAGTCAAGCAGAAGCACCTGTAACATCTCGGTCTGACCCGAGTATTATTTAAGAAAATAATAAACGGATCAGTCTAACTATAAATATCAGATGACATGATATATAATAAAAGACATGGCATAAACATAGAATATCCATACTGACATACTACTATAAGTATGAAAATGATGATCAACAGGAGATCAACCGATGAGAAATGATCAATATCACGAGAATCTTCTCAAAGATCCAAAGAGGGCATCATACCCTAAACTTGTACTCATAACAAGTCAACGACATAAAAATCCAGAAATCAAAACAAGAAATCCAGAAATCATAAAAAGAGAAAGAGGCCTATCACATGATGGTCCGAAGACCATGGGGAGCTACCCCATATGTGTGAGTCGGAATCACACTGATTGAGGCTTAGGCTAACCAAAAAGCAGAAAGGTATGTGTGAATGGAATCACACAAGTGGTGTCTAGCCTAACCTCGCAAACATAAAGATATGTGTGAGTCGGAATCACACTACTGCGGCCTAGACTAACCTTGCGGACAAAGAGATGTGTGTGAGTCGGAATCACACTATTGCGGTCTAGTCTTACCTTGCAAACAAAGAGACATCGCACAATTGCTAGTCTAAATCATAAAATGATCATCATGATCAGCGAGAAGTGTCAATCACACCAAGCTAGTAAATATATGAGTTTAGCTTCATGTCCCATAACCACTTGCTTAACTTAAATATTTACGAACAAGCTGTAAATCTTCACTAGGAAATTGTCACGAAAAGGGTTCAATCGAACAAGTCCAAGAGCTAACCGACGAAGTGAACGCAAGCGTTTCATACCACTTGTTTTACTAAGTCGTTTAAGTCGATTTCTCATTCGAGTGAAGTAAAGGCTTGTATATACTAGTAGATTGAAAATCGGTTTGAGAAAACGAACTTTAGATATTTAAAATAGTGTTGAAATCGCTTTGATGAAAGAGTTTTGATATTTACTATTAGTATTGAAACCTTCATATATCTTTAAAGTGACAAGTCATAAAACGATTGTAGAACAAATCAATTCACGTTCGAAGACGTGAGTAAAGTCCAAAGAAGTCAGTCCCAAAACCATCAAAGTAGAAATTCAGACAAATGTTTTTCAGAAGAGATTGCCTACGCAGAGTAATACGGGGTTCGACCTAGTGAAGGCAAGCTGTCTCGAGAAGCCAAACCGGTCAAACGACCAAGTACTAACTCGCGAACGACCTAGGGGAAAAACTGGTCAAACGACCAAGTACTAACTCGCGAACGACTTACGAGAAAAACTGGTCAAACGACCAAGTACTAACTCGCGAACGACTTACGACTTAAGGGATAAGGTCATACGACCTAAGTGGAGACTGCCACGCGACTTAGCAGAAGAATAGATCGAACGACCTAGGGGAAAAACAGGTCAAAACGACCAAGTGCTAACTCGCGAGCGACCTAACGAAGTGCGCGACCTAACAGTGAGGCGCGACCTAAGTGTTCACGACCTAAGAGAATGCGCGACCTAACCGGGTTTGCGACCTAAGATAGGCGAACGACCTAACTGGGTTCGCGACCTAACAAGGTGCGACCTAAGGTCTTGCGACCTAATGGAAAAAGGTCTTCGACCTAACAGTAAAAAGGTCCCACGACCTAGAGGAGAACAAGACCATGCGACCTAAAGTGCCTCGACTTAAAGGTGCACGACCTAAGGTCTTACGACCTAACGACTTGACTAGGCACGCGACCTAACGACTTAACTGGGCATGCGACCTAACGAGTTAGCAAGGCACGCGACCTAAAGACTTAAGCTTTGAATACGAGCTACGAGCTAAAGTTGGAACGACCTAGTGAAGTTAGGTCGAGGACGACCTACGACTTAAGGCCAGGGCGAGCGAGCTAACTGCAAAACGACCTACGACTTAAGGCCTTTAACTCCTGAACGACTTATACCTTTAGCTCCTGGGGATTATAGGTCGGCAACGACCTACGACTTAAGCTTATCTCGAGCTACGACTTATCACTTAACTCGCGAAAGACCTAGCGAAGGCAGAACACCCAGAACGACTTAACACTTTAACTCGTGAACGACTCAGGCCTTTAACTCGTGAACGACTCAGGCCTTTAACTCGTGAACGACTCAAGCCAGGCGAACAGAAATGCACGCGCGCGACTTAAGCCCTTAACTCGTGAACGACTCAAGCCAGGCGAACAGAAATGCACGCGCGCGACTTAAGCCCTTAACTCGTGAACGACTCACGACTTAGGCTTAACTCGTGGACGACTCAGCGAAGGCCAGAAACGACTTAAGGCCAGAAAAATCACCAAAACGCTGAAAATCGAAGTTTTTCGCCAATCCAATCCAAACCAAATGCAAATGTTGAAGCAAATACAATAGGGGATCATTCCCAACAGTCCAAGATAGATATAGGCAAGATGTGAGATCAAAAATCTCACCTTTTCACGGAATTTGATGAAGATGAAGCTCGGGGGCAAAGCAAAGATCAACCACAAGCTTGAATCAATGTCTTCACTTTGAATTTGGAGTTAGATGTTGAATTTGCTAAAGAATTTGAGCTTGGAATTTTAATTTCCTACTCCCTCCACCATTGTTGCTAAAGCTTCAAAGTTGATGAAGTGATGAAGAGAAGGAAGGGGTTGGGCTGAGGTAGAAGAGGTGCAGCCCAAACCAAAAGCTCAACACAAAAAGTGACGAAAATTTCACTATTTCCAAACATATCGAAGTTTACACTCAAAAAGATCGCAAACGTCATTTTGAACTCAATGGGGGTGGTCTCGAGTCCTAATTTGACCGTATGCAAAAAGTAGCTTTTCGGTCTAACATCCGACTAACAATAAAATATTTAAATATAAAATCGATAAATATGCGGGTTGTTACAGTTAGCCTTTGATTCGCAAATGAAAAATGATGGAAATCATAAAATATCACTACTAAAAATAAGTTGTGGAATTTATATAGATTATTTGTCTGGGAAATTTATAAATAACAGTGTAAATGTAATTTGGGTTAAAATTTATAAATTCAAATTCTAGTTTTGATTTTATAATTGAATTACAATTTGAAAATTATGATTTTTAATGCTTGTAACATAATTTTTAATTGGGGAATTTCTGAGATATCTGGGTTTCTCTGTTTTTGGCATTTTGGTCAAATAGTGGCGAACGACGGCGAGTTTGACGTCGACGTTGAGCATGATGATCGAGGGAGTGTCGATGATCGTAGGAAAAATGTCCTGGAATTTTATTATTGAGTGTGTTGGCCAGAATTGTTCGAATTAGGGTTTTTAACGTGAAGTTCGTTGACGATGTTCAGTTGGGATTCACGGTGTTGATAGGCAACCGGAGTTGATCGCACTTGTGCCGTAGATTCTAGGGGTTGTGGCGTAGCTACGGTGGAAATCGTGGGTTGTCTCGAAGCTTGGGTTGCCGTGGCGAGTCGATTGTATGGTGGTGTTCGTTTTAAACTGATGGGTTTAGAATGGTCGAAGTCGAATCTCGTTCGAATCGAGAAGATCGGGGTGGTCGTATGGGTTGCCGTGGTGAAATCTGACTTGCCGGAGGCCAGAACGGAGTTCATCGACGTCCAGTCGTGGTGTGCACGTGCACGAGAACGATTGTGTGCATCTGGAAATTTTGGGTTGGAGAAGAAAGCTTCTTCTCGGGATTACTTCGGGAAATGGTCGACTTTACTCGAAGCAAGAATATGGTGGGTTTGACTCGTGTTTACTTCGGGGAAATAAGGGTTTTACTCGGGTTAGTGGTGAGCTGGTTTTAAGATAATGGAACAGCAATTGTTTTAAGTTTAAAATCAAAAGAAGTTTGATATTTGTAATGTTCTGAGTTTTAAAAACAAAGGTAAACAAGATTTTAACCATTTAAACTAAATTGATTTCTAGAAAAATTGTTTTAACAAGTTTTAAATAATTTAAATAAGTAAGTTTTTAAATAATAGAAAGTGGATTTTCAAAATGATCTTTGTATTAAAAATTATTTAAATAACTTTGAAAAGCTTCAAAGATTTTAAAGGTAAAAACTAAATGTTGTAATTATTTAATTATAATAAAGATTTTATCTTAAGTAATTAAGATTTTGATTTATTAAAGGAAATTAATATGTGAAATTAATAAGGATAATTCATTTACTGAAAATGATTTAAGAATAGATAATAATTTAATTAAGATAATGATTTTCTTAATTAAGATATTTAAGTATAAATAGTTAAGAAATTATTTAATTAAATTTAAATAATTAGATAAATAATTAACTAAGTAATTAATTAGTGATTAGTTAGAGATAATCACTTATAAATTATTTAAGTATAATTACTTGATGAAGTAATTAAGGAATAATTACTAGATGTAATTAAGTAAGGCAAATTATTTAATAAAGTGATTAAAGGATAATTATTTTATGAAAGTAATTAAATGGAAATGATTAAGAGTTAATTACCTAGTGTTATTAATTAAATAATTTAGTTAATAAAGTTAATTAATGGATTAAGGTAATTAATTGTTGGTTAAGGTAAATAAATTGTTGGTTAAGATAATTAATTAAAAAGTAATTAATTAATGAAAGTAATTAAGGGAAGTTAATTACTAATTAAGATTAATCAAAGGTGATTAATAATTGTGGTTTAATTAAGATTAATTACTTAAATGTAATTAATTTAAATAAATAAATAATTAAAGATGTAATTAGAAATCATTAGTTTATAATTAATTAATGATGTAATTAAGAGTTGATATTAAGATTTATTAATCAAATGATAAGTGATTAATTGTAATTAATTAAGGATTAAAGTAATTGATTATAATTAATTAATTGATGAAGTAATTAAAGGTTAATTACTGTATTTGATTAAGAATAATTAATTTGTGAAATTAATTAAAGATAATTACTTAAATGTAATTAAAGAATGATTAATCAAGGTGATTAATTAAAGTGGATAATTAGAGAAAGATTAATTAATTTATTGGTAATTAATTAATGATTATATAAGTAAGATTTATGATGAAGTAATTAATTTAATTTATTTTAAATTAATTTGAATAAAGTAATTAATTTAATTCACTTTAAATTAATTAAAGATAGAGATAGTTAATTTAATTCATTTTAAATTAATTATGTTGTGATTAAGTAAATCATTGCTTATGTATGAATGGATGACATTGATTGTCTTGAATGGATGTAATCTCAGAAATGAGGTAAGATGTTGTGTGGTATGAATGCTTGGTTGCATTATAATGGTAATATAGATTAACTATTGTGATGTTGATATGGATTACCTATTTGATTATGAATCATCTGTTTAAATGATAATATGATTATCAATTGTGATGTGTGAATTATCTATCTGTATGAATATAGATAAGTTGAATTGTTTAAACCTTTAAACAACTTGGCCTTAAAAGATACGTTTTGGATTTCGATGAGACCGGGATCGGGTTTCCGTATACCGGTATTCCAGGTCTGGAGACCCGAATACCACATCGATCCAAATTAACGATAGGTCGTGAATCTCAAGTGAAGATGAAGATTCAGAGTGCAAGGGTTATTGTCATTAACTCTGAGGGTGATTCCAAAACGAGTGTAACGAGATAATGCCTTCGGTTTCGTTCGAACCCGGAACGAACTTGTATGGATTGAATGCTTTCAGCACATCGTCAGGCGGACGATGAGCGTTCTAAGTGATATGTTCTGATTAAAGGTAATCGTAGCCTCAAGCCTCATCAACCGGGAATGGCTAAAACAGGGGAGGTGCAGCAAGGCTTCGTGGGTAGCACCCACTGAGAGCAAGATAGATCCCTGTCTAGAGGTCCCTTTTCTTTTATTCGGCTTAGTGTGTGGTTGGTCGCGCCAACTACGGGATTGTCTTGTTCGGGATTGTCCAGTAAGGGATGATTCCGGCTTTGTGTTGCAGGGGAGCGGGCGTACTCCTCGGTACGGTGATCTAGGCCACGTACTGTGACGGGCGGTACCCCAGTAGCCCTGCCATTGTATGGAATCCAAACTCCAATAAGTGTCGTACGTATTAGTTGTGCCCAACTATGTTGGAATGTGAGATGTAAGCATTTCAGCTATTTCTGTATTTTACTTGAAAACCCTAGACCCTATTATAATACAATCGGATTTCCTATCAAATGTTTTAGTTAGCGTAAGGTAAAAACTTACCCATGTTTATTTGTGGGGAGTCTTACGTGATACTTTTGTTTTCAAAGGTTTTCAAAGTTAAGCAATCTAACCGTTTACTCACACCAGACCCATGTCTGACCCAAGTGTTTATTTTCTGTTTTATTAAACTCTTGGGTACTCAAATTTGTATGAGTAGTCAAGGGGATTCAGGTTAGTCTTGACAAATTCTGGAGGAGCTGTGGAGCAGGAGGCTTCAGCGTGTAGATATATAGAGTTTCCGCTGTGTATGATGTATCGTATTTATGTAGTTGTGTTGTATAATAGACAGAAGTTTATAACTGTCTATATTGTGATGTATAAATCGTGTACTCTGATGTATATGATACTATGTAATATCTTATGTGATAATATATTTTTCGTTCCGCTGTGAGATTTCTGATGTGTTGTTGATCTCTCTTCTTTTCTTTTCTTCTTCTATCCCTTTCTTTCTTCATAACGATGCGTCTTTCTGGGCAAAGAAAGCCGGGTCATTACAGGAAGGATATTCAAATAAGGTTTAGAAGCAATAGTGCTCTAGCATACCCGATTCACGCTTGACTGAGGAATAGTAAGTTGTGACCATCGAAAATGTCTTAAGTATACGAAATTTGATTTCCATAAGTGATCATTTTTAGAACTAGATAGTCGACTAATCAACCTTAACCATTTAACTTAGGAAGTATATGAAAGTTTCATGGCTTCATACAGTTTGGGAACCCCCAGAGGACTCAATAGTATGAAATGACTCTAGCTTTAAGAATTATATATATACGGGATGTGATGATATTCCATTTCGACCCCCAAATGTCGACACTAATACATCTACGGTATTCACATGCCAAGCACCCAAGTGTCAGAAAGACAGAACGTTGGGGTGAAGAAAAAAAGAAAAAAGAACAAGAAAGAGGAGAACAAAAACAACAGAATCTCATAACGGAATGATACCATATAATATCAATAGATAATACACAGAGTAACTCTAATATACATAGCATTTCAGAGTTATAAATCAGAGTACCATCATCAGCCTAGCAGTTATAAAAGTCTTTCCTTACAATTGCTGATATATATACATAAAGTTATGCAACGAAAATAATTACTACGGTAAGTAAAACATCTAGCTCCTCTCCAAGAGCTCAATGAACATCAACGAAAACCTGCCTTTCTTAAAATACTCGAAAGAGCACCCATGGAAATATGGAAAATATAAAACCATGAGTCAGACATAAGTCTGGTATGCGAAACTCAAGAAATATGCAGCCAACATATAATAGTACTTTTAAGATTTCATGTTATGCCATAACATTTATCCCTTCAAAAGAACCACAATCTAATAAGTACATAAGGTGATATAAGGGATAATGTCAAGGGTGAAGAATATAAATTAGAAAATAGACAAAATGGTAACATTGATTACATTCAATGGCATATTTAGGTATACAAACAAAATCGCTAAGTTGTGTTCGCATAAAAGATTTTCCATTGAGACCTCCCTAGTAAAACTCATAAGTAAAATATGACTGATCTCCTATGACAAGGATCAAAAGATACTTTTCTAGCATCGTATATCTCTAGATAAAATATACCACAAGGAAAACAAAGATGGCCTAAAATCTGAACACTTTCATGAACAACATGAACCGGTATCAACAACTCCCCATGCGAAACATTTATAAGCACACTCTAGATAATGGTGCTAATGTACCGCCTTGACTTAGCTAAACCCCATATTCTGTAACCTACTCTATCTTTAGTCATTTCCCGATGTTGAGGCTATATTTAGAATCTTTCACACCAGCCATCATCACTCTAAAGATCACGAATCCCAAAATGAATTCCAACATCTCGAACAAATCCACTACCAAGAGATAGAAGAAGTATCTCGGTCTTGAAGTGGTTTTTGATAAGTAGAACACTTATCGATCCTGGTCTCTTCAAAACAGAATCAACGAACTGGCGGTTAACTCATTTCCTGTTCTTTTCTAAAAAGTAAGTGAAAGATAGAGACATTTCATACAAATGCTCCTCCCCGGGGGTTCTTAAACCGTATGAAGTCGTGAAGCTTTTTTTTACTTCTTAAGTTAAATTAGTCATATTAAAAAACAATGAAACGATTACATATAGAAACCAAGTCTCGTATACTTATTATGTTTCCAACCTTTTCAACTTCTAGTACACCTCGGTCAAGAGGAAAGTTGTTAAGTTAGAGCACTATTGCCCCATCCTTACTCGAACTCCAATACTGACACTCACAGATAGAATCAAGTCTACTTCGTTGGCTTTTAGTGCTAAACATACAACTAAATGTTTTCCATACACAAGTAATCACACAAAGCACAATTAGCACACACAAAGAATGATCAAGTCACATGAACAACTTTTTAATCCCCTTTTTATCTAATTAATATTTTATTAATTAAGACTTCTTTTATTAGTAAAACTCCTTATAACAAATTAAACTTCATCCATTTGATTTAATTTCATCACTTAATTTAAACTTCAATCTTTAATTAAAGCTTCATTATTAAAACATCATTCTTTAATTAAAGCTTCTCTTAATTTAAAAACACCTTCTTTTAATTAAAAATTCTTCCAATAAAACATCTTTCATTAATTAAACACCTTTACTAGTTAAAAACCTTTTATTAATTGAGACTTAACTTACTTAATTAAACGTAACTTATTTAATGTAACGACCCGTATTTTTACGGATCGAAACATCATAAAACAGTTGACATTTGGTCGCATTGTTGATAAGTCGTCCAGAGTCTAAGTCCTAGGTCGTATGAGGGTTTGGAGCGACCTATGGAAGTTGGCGAGTTAAGGGGTAGGCGGCTTAGTGAAGTGGAGCGACCTAAGTATTGGAACGACCTAAGAAGTTAGGTCGTGTGAGAGTTAGGTTGTATAGGAGATAGGTCGTGTGGTGGCTTAGGTCGTGGGGTAGGTTAGGTTGGTTGGAGCGACATATAGGATGTTGGCGACCTAAGGTTTTGAGCGACTTAAGGGTTTGTAGCGACCTATAGAATTAGGCGACCTAAGGAAGTTTAGCGACCTATAGGAGTTAGCGACCTATAGGAGTTAGCGACCTATAGGAAGTTGGCGACCTAAGAGAGTGAGCGACTTAAGGATAGGCAACGACCTAAGAGAGTTAGCGAGTTAGCGTAGTTAGGTCGTTAGACGACCTAAGGAGTTAGGTCGTAACCTGGCTAAGTGTTAGGTCGCGTGTGTGTGATAAGTCGTAGGTTTGTTAGGTCGTTAGGTCGTGGCATTGTTAGGTCGCGAGGAAGCGGTCTGTGTTAGGTCGCTAGGCTGCATCTTCGTTAGGTCGTAGGTCGCGGATGCGCGTAGGTCGTTGGACTTGATAGGTCGCATGGATGCGCATTCGTTAGGTCGTAGGTCGCTTGGGTGCGTTGATGCGCTAAGTCGTTAGGTCGTAGAAGCGCATTTGGTTAGGTCGTAGGAGTGCGCTGATCTGCTGTGTTAGGTCGTAGGATTTTAGGTCGTAGGTCGTGGACGACCTAACTCCGAGTGTGCGACCTAAGGGGGATTTCAGCCTATAAATAGGAGGGTTCTTCTTCATTTTTGGGATCCGGATTTTGAAGCGACGAAGTGCTGACATTTTGAGAGCTCGACTTCTACACTTCTTCACTTATTTTCTCCACTCTAATCTAGTGATTCCTTCCATCCAAATCGAAGATCAAATTGAAGATCCAAGAGCTTAGATTGAAGATCTTCATCCATCGAAGAGAGATTTGATCGTTTGAAGCGGATTGGTGATAGATCGAGTTAGATCCTTCGCTGTCCAGATCTGAAGTGGGTTTCTTTTAAGGTGTTTAGGTGATTTGGTGAGTGGTGATTATCTCTCACACGGATCCAAAGGAGTATATCGGATCGTTGACTTGATTTTGTGCTAAAATAGTGATTTCCATGCATTTTCCTAATCCTAAGTATAGATCCATATAGATCCATTGTTCATAATGATTTGGCATCCATTTTACTACATGTTAACCTATTCAAGTTCATTCATCAAGATTATAGAGATATTGCTCATGTTTTCATGCTTATTAGACTTTTGACTCTTTAATTACGAAATTGCCATTATTGTTATAATTGTCTATTTAGATCATATTTGAATGCTTGTTTACTTGGATTAATGTTTGATTTGATTGATTGCTATGTATTAGATGATTGATGATTTGATTTAGACCGAAGATCATTCAGAAGCTAAGGGAAAGGCTCTTGAATTGGAAAAGCTGCTCGTGGCATATGTAGCGGATGATGAAGCTCATATGGATAGATTTGATGATGATGTTGGGATGAAGCCTTGCTATGATGATGATGAGGCGAAGTATGATATGAGATAGCCTTGGTCTAATCCAGACGGGATCATTCCAAGCAGATTGATAACTCGGTGATATGGTTCGGGTTTGAGGATAATGGTTTGCTCGAGAGGCGCTTGAGCTAGTATGGAAATAGTCGTCGAGGAGGATGACTAGAAGGCTGAGATATCATCGTTGTTGAAGGTTCTAGCATGCTCAAAGAAAGAGTACGTTGGGCAGATTCAATAGTCCCTGAAGGCTTCTGATTGGTAGTCAAGTACTCTGGGCAGATTCGATAGTCCTAGGCACGGGTCACGATGACGTGCGGAGTTATGTCTAGAACCGGGGTTTCCATTAGCCCTTGATGGACGGATGAAATAAAGAGCTGGTCATTCAATTAACGATGATATCGAAGCAATGATAACAGTGATAGCCAGAGTCATGGATGTTTGGTTGTATCGTCATTCGGTCTCAAGAGCGGTATTTTCTGGGTGCTTATCTGATCTTGGTTTAGGCCTTGGGGTTTGTACTTGGAAAGCATCGCCCTTGACTCGAGTGATAATTGCTTTACTTTAAATTGTATGCTCTGCTATGTTTGCTTCTACATAGTGTGTGTGTCTGGGGGCTATCACTGTAGAAAGAGGTGGAGTGGGAGGGTTGTATTCCTATTCCTTTTCCTTTATGCTCTTTTGGTATGTTGTTAGTTAATTTACCGCTCACTAAGACTATTATCTGACTCAAGGCTTTATGTTTTAACTCTTATTGCCTTGGGCTGTTCGTCCATTTTGGGACGGGCAGACTAGGTAGCAGGTGACAGGTGCTGTTCTTGCTTTCCACGGTGCTGATGTCGAAGACGAGCTGGAGGCTTGCGTATTATCTTCTTACTATATGTACTGGATGTTCTGCTGCTTGTATATTCTCTGAGTGTTATGTAGTGAGGCTTGATGTATTGACTGTTCAGATGTTTGTATTCAACTATTATGAAGTATTATTGATGAGATTCTATTATGTGAAGCTTCACTATATATATATTCTATTGTATTTTGTCCATGCGCTGTGAGTAATACGATAGATTCTATTGTTTTAATTTACCCTGGCAATCGTCCATGGTCGCCTTGCACACTTTACAGCGCACTATCTCTAGGATCAGTGCAGTGGTCATGGGCGGTTGTCACATTTAACTTCTTATAACTTAAAGCTTAACTTATTTAATTAATCTTCTTACAAGTTAAAACTTAACTTATTTAATTAATCTTCTTTTTCAAACTTTTATATAGATTTAATTTCCCTTTGTAAAAGACATGTACTTGTATTCCGGTATTCGTTTATACTTTTATCTATACTTCAAAAGTATTCATATATTTATCTCAAACAGTATAAGTATATTCAAAAATCGTTAACAAGATTTACTAACTTTAAAATATAATCAAAGAGGTTAAAAACAAATGTCACTCAAACATTGTTAATGTAAACCAATTATCTTTTATTAGTTAAACTTTTACTTTTCTATCTTTATTTCAAAAGATTTCATACTTGTTACTATTATTAAAATTTCATTATTAAAGATCTAATCATATTTATAATCTTTTTGCACTTTAGAATATAATCAAGGGTCTAAAAAGAAATTGTTATTAAAACATTGTTCATGACTGTAACAACAAAAAATTTAAGCTATAGTAATTAACTAACGAATTAATTAAATAATAAAATAACTTTGTGAAATTATCAGAATTGAGTGACAGAAGTGGCACCATTGTGTCAGTGTAATTTTCTGTTCAATTTCCATATATAGAACATCAAAATCCAAGCTTGTAGGTAGAAGATATGAATAATGAAGAAACAAGAAAAAGAATATATATATATATATATATATATATAAGGGGCTAGGTCGACCCTAGGGTCGACCCTCACATAGGCAAAGTCTACCTATAGGTCGACTGTAATAACCCGCTTTTCCGTACCCCTTGAATAGACACTAATCTCCATCTATTTACTCAAGGTGAACGAAAAACCGAACCATTAGGGTTTTAAAAGAAGAGGTAGAAGAAAAGATAGAAGAAAAGAGAAAGAAGAAACAAAAGAACAACATCAGAAACAGAAACAATATCAGAATCTCACATATCGCAGCGGAACAATATATAATAGATAATCACTAGTCTTTTAAAACAAAGAACTATATCAGTTTATACATACATCAATCATCAGAGTCAATATACAACAATGGACAGTTATATAACTTGTCCTCATACAGAATACACAGCGGAATAAATATATCAGATACAAATACTACGTCTCGTCATCCAGCTTATCTCCAAAGCTCCAGAATATCCTGATAATATAACTCTAGGCTGCCCGTGTGGAAATTGGTGGGCACCCAGAGTTTAGAAGGGAACAATAAACTCCGAGTCAGTCATGGTGACTGGTGTGAGATCGTAAAACAGTTATTTTTCACAAAGAAAATAAAACAAATTCGCAATGCTTTTGGAAAATGAAACTACCATAAGACCTCCCACCACACACACAATGCAAACGCAGGATTGGAGGAGATTTCTTCTTATGATAGTCAAAGATGCTTACTACGCAAAATCAAATCATTTTTGATATTATTATTAGTGCATAGTGTAGAAAACATTTCGAAAGTATAATATTAATCTTAGCCAACATACGACCAGTATCGTATGCCTACTATAGCTACTATGTTCAATAGCAGGTTACCGCCACATTCCATAGCAGGTAATACAACTAAAACCGTACAGGGTTCGTATTGTTTCTTTGGATTTTCCAACAAATGGTCAGGCTAAGGAACTTCCTTTCCTCCTGCCGATTGGGATCGCCTCTGGCTGGACGTCCCGAGAGACAAACTGCTCTCTGCCAAACAAGGCCGGGTTACCCCTGTAACAGGTAACTCACGAATATGTCATCACCCGGTCCTTTGGGACCTTTATCCGAGCGCTCGATATCCAACATCACACATCATAAAGAAAGTGTATCCACATGAGTAAGTATCTGGGCTCCATACCATGATACCACCCCTTTCCAGAAGGAAATGACATACCCTAAAGGGCGCGACCCTCATAACCTTGCCGCAACATTCCTGTTTCGACCATTTCCGGGTTGTTGAGGCTCGATGAAGTCTCGTCCACAAAGCTACGCTTTCTCAAAAAGCCCTGCTTCGGGTCCAACAAAATGATCAACCTATGATCACAAAGATATAAGATCAAACAAATGATCATATCACAAATGATCAAACACTGATCATTTCACAGCAACACTCAGTATGCCACGTTACCAAATTGGGATATATTGCTGATAAATTTCAACTACATAACCTCTGAGCTCGTACGTCTCAGAGAAGGGTGTTAAGCTAAGAGAATAAATTCTCCGCCACCAACAGATATGTATTTGAAAGAAATCAGCTTTATATCTCAAATTGTAATGTCAGACATACAATCCATACAAGTCTGTTCCGGGATCGAACAGAACCGAAGGCACTTCTCACGAAGCCCTTGCATATCCGGATAATTTTCAATCACGTCGGGACTTCCCGTCACTAAGGATGATAAAACCTCTAAACCGGAGATCAGCCGATGTAGAGTAACTCGACGGTAATCCTTCCGTTTTCAAAAATATCCGGTCTTCAACACCGGTCTTCGAATGCAATTCATAACGACGTATCACATATTCGGAATGGGTTATACGACCCCATGGTCCTTTCCCGGTTAACCCGAATAGCGAGCGTTTATTCAAAAATAAGTGTGGCATTCAAATTCATCCAATTCACAACAAATACCTATCTAAAGGTAATTATTGATAGTCGGTTATTTAACTATCAATAAAGACGCGCAACATCATCAGATTCCAAATAATTTTCCAAATTATTTATCTTCAAAAATATTTTTACTAGATATAGAATTTCCACACTTAACCGTTTGAAAACAAATTTCAAATATTCAATTTCCACATTTCATTTTATCTTTGAAGATAAAATCTCAAAAACAGTTCATTTCATATTGGAAAAGCAATTCCATACTTATTTAATAATAAGTATTTCACAAATCATTTATTTTCAACATTTGAAAATATTCGATATACTTAAATCAAAATTAAGTATATATTCATTCTTTAAGGAAATCATACATTTTAACATTTATTTGAGTCAAAACGGATGTTGCGTAAAACATCGTTACGATGACTCAAAATCACTAGTATAGGGATTCGAAATTTAGATAGATATATGAATCCCAATACCATACAAAAATATTTCCTTTCGGAAACCATTTACTATAACAACAGTGTTATAGTCCATCATTTCCTTATTCCTCGAAAACGTCTATTTCAACAATAAATGTTGAAATCTATGTATTCGATACTTATCACGTTTTAAAACATCTTTTAAAACAATTACTTCATTTCTGTAATATCCCTTTCCCAAAACAAGTTCATTTTACTTAACAATATATTCACTATCCAAAATCGTGAATATACTTTACTATTTACATTTCACTATTTTCTACACGTTTTATTTTGATAATAATTCGCTATCCAAAATCGCGAATATATCTCCTTTGATAATCTTCTATATTTAATTTATCAAATTCAATCGATTGGTTTCCGAATTTATAAAACAACGTTTATAAATTCCAATTTCTATTTTCTATAACAACTCCGGTTTAAAAATCTCATTTTATTAACTTCAAAAATCCACTTATAAGAATAAGTGATTTCGGATTTATAAAACAACGTTTATAAATCACATTCGTACTTTATAACGATTTCAACTTACAAAATCATTTCATTTTGCAATTTCTATTTATATCCCATTTAAGTGCAAAAGTCGAATTTATAAGTAAATTTCTTATAAATCTTTTATTCTACAATATCTATTTACTTTATAACTTCACGTTATAAATCTATTAATTTCATTCACTTATGAAATCCATTTATACTACTTTCTAACACTTATAAAAAAATTCGTTTTATAAGTCCAATATTTTGATTTACAAAAATATCAATTTTTATAAATCTTTCTATACAAATCGTTTATAGTTATTCAAAAATCCCAACTTAAACCATTTTATAAATAAATCGACTTTTATTTCAAAAACGACACTTCGGTTATATTTCACTAAAAATTATAACTTTTATAACTTTAAAATTTTACGTTTATAAATCGATTCAAAAATTCCATAAAACGTATATTTTCAAAAATCACTTTAAAAATCCTTTTAAATTAAAAGTCGTCATTTTTACATTTCAAAACTGAATCCGATGATGCCACAACACCAATCAGTCCATCACAACAGTCAAATATCATATATCAATATGATAACAGAATATTCATCAATATCTGTAAATAAATAAATACTGGTGAGGAATCCAGTCGGATCCCTCCAACCTGTTTCCCTGCATCCACAGATGTTAGCACAATACCAATTCCGCTCCAGTACGGAATTATCGCGGTATATAGGTTTTATAAAATCCGCTTACTAACGGCGCAATAGGGTCTCATCCGCTATACGAGGCGGGAAGTCAATCAATCCAATATATACATATGCCAATATGTATATACTGCTATATATATAGATATATCCTATCATATCTAATAGCACATCCCATAGTAATCATATCAGTCAATAATAACTGCAAAAATTCCACATTCATTTGAGTGAGAAGATCTCACCGTGATTTCAATTCCG
Organism: Allium fistulosum; assembly: GCA_030737815.1. Taxonomy (NCBI): domain Eukaryota; kingdom Viridiplantae; phylum Streptophyta; class Magnoliopsida; order Asparagales; family Amaryllidaceae; genus Allium; species Allium fistulosum. The sequence continues at coordinate 817,189,679 of CM060904.1, forward strand.
ATTTCAGCGTTTATTTCGAATAAAATTAAACGGCGTTTAATTTTACCCGAAATTCAAACTAGCTCCAATTGACTTCAAACCAGTTGCATCGCGTAGTATTCGACGATACGATTCCAACGCACTTCGTTTCATCATTTTCCGATCTCGCAACAAAAAGTTATCGCATTCAGAAGTTTATACAAATTTTAATATAATTAATAATTACAATTTCTTTTTCTTTTTTAAACTTAAACCTAAACAGATCGTGGCCCTTCGTTTTGATGAAATGAGATCTGGGCCGCGTGCTATTTCTTCCTCCCTCTCGTTTTTGTTCCCAGGAGATGAGCGTGACTCAACCCAACATTGCCAAGCTTTGACCGCCTCTAACCCCATCCAACGACCACCTGAAGCCAATCAATCACCTCCACATCGAAGCTCCTTCCACCACGCGCCAATGGCCAGCAACTGATGCCACTCGGCCCTCTCTAACCCTCGGAATTCGTGCCTAGGACGAGCACGAACGCGGCCACCAAACACCCTCTACGCTGCTCTAAAATCCATCATATCCGTAAGGATCGGAAGATCTTCCTATGCTCCACAATATTGTAGTTGGAGATTTTAGCAAATTGTTGATGGATTGAATGGAATTGAAGGGAGAATGACGGGCATTTCTGGCCATTCGAAACAAAAGTGGCGGCTACGTATAATAATTAGGGTTTTGATAAAAATGTGAAGAGGATGGTGCCTTTATAGATTTTCTACCGAACACTATTCATTCCGGAATTTTCGAACTTCGATTTACGCGCGGTGACTGGCGTTTCTGGGGTTTATCCCGCGTTCCGGACACAATGGAACAGGTTTCGAAAGCTAATTCGATCGTCTGTGCAAGATATGGAATTAAACGATCAATTTAAATTAAACCGATTTAAAATTATTTCGAGGCGTTTTAATTCGTACCGGACAAACGGTAAATCCAAAAATTATGAAATTTGAAATCTTACAATAATATCACATTACGGATCCGATGAAACTGGTTTCGTCGAAATCCGAGATCGTTTGAAAAATGACTATTTTAACTCGACGATTTAAAATTAAAACGATATCGATGCGTTTCGAGTTGCCACGGTCAAACGACAACTCCGATTGATACGAAAATTGAAATCCGATAATAACTAACTATTACGGATCCAATGGAACTGGTCTCGTTCAATTCTGAGACTGTTCGAAAATTGGCTATTTTTACAGTCGATAATTAAATATTAAAATATTCAATTTTCATAGATTAACTCCAAATTCAATTTTAAGAGTTCTAAAATATTTCTATAACTCCAGTATGATTTAATATAACTTTATAAATCATTTCCAGCACATTAAACCCATACTTCAATTATTTCTGGAATTTCAATCATTAAATTATCGATTTAATTGACCAAATTAAATCCAATATTCGAATAATAAATTATTCGACTTCTTAAATTCATTTATTAATATTTAAAACCAATTAAATATCCGAATTTTAATTATCAGAAAATCTGGGTCGTTACAAACTTCCCCCCTTAAAAGAATTTCGTCCTCGAAATTACAAGTTAGGAAGAAAGGTCCTTAACTCGTCTACTATTTTTCACAATTCAATAGTTTTATCAATTTTCAATTCATCAAAACAAATCTTTCTATTAAAGATTCGTTATCATTCAATCTAGTTTTCCAACTTCAATTATAAGTTTCAAACAATATTGTTTAACTTCTCAATTCAAATTCGAGTTTAAATTCAAATTTTTAAACTTTCAAAATTTCTCAAAGATTTTCTAACGCTCTAAATTTTCGAAAAATTTCGCCAGCGTCTCCTTTGCGCGGCTAATACGGCACGACTACAAAACGTCCCTACGGACTCTCAGATTTCAAAAAGAAAAAGAAAAAGCCAAGCGGCTAGAGAAATAAGTCATCAAATCTCATATTCGAATTCAAATACTTACCTTTTGTAGAGCAATTCAAACTTATCTTCGAAATTATATTCCAATTCCTTTATACCTGTATATCCTACTAGCCATAATATCTAGTTGCATATATTCAAACCATTTCGTACATTCAATTACAATTCCAATCTAATTTGGATTCGGTTTATCTCCTGAATATTGAATTTTATCAGCTTCCATTCATTTGTTTCCAATTAGTTTACATTCACTAATTTACATTCATGTTGGTTCATTTTCAATTTGAATTTAATCACATAGCTTTCCAATTTGCTAATTCAATTTCATTAATACTTAATGAATTTATACACAATCAACTAACAATCATCAAACAATCAATGCATATTCAACATAACCATTATTATTTGATTTCCATTCAATTTAGTTCAACACCTTTAATTTCAATTGACTTACATTCAATTTATTCAGTTTCTTCAATGAATTAACATTTACATTCAATTGATTCATTAGTTCAATAGCTAATCCATTTCACATTTCATGTTGAAGTTCATTTATATAACTCAAGTTCATATTCATTTAATTCATTTTGATTATTTACTTCGACACCAAAATCAATTCCAATCAACACTTAAGTTATATCCCATTAAACATCGTTTGTTTAACTTAACTTACATTTCCACTTATAAATCCAAATTCAAATTTTAATCCTATTTAACTTTTACCAAGGTCAAATTTCTTCACTTATTCAAAATTCATATTAAATCCAGATTTCATATTCCACAATTTCAACTTAGATTTAATTGATTCCCTTATACTTACTTTAATTCAACTTAAAATTTCTTAAGTTAAATTTATTCAATCTAAATTCACAATAAATTGTATAAGTTATCAACTTAATAATATTTCATAAATATGGTATCCCAGAGTCTTACCAACATTTCAAAAACCATTTTTGAAAACGGTTCAAACTATTCTTTGAATTTTCTAAAACAAAACCCAAATTTTCAAAACAATTTCCATTTAAAACGATTTGGCAGCAATTTCTCTTTTGGAAACCCGAAAATGAATTCTAATGATGTGGCCATCATCATCAGGATTATTTTCCAGCGACCGAAAAGAGTTTAGAGCTTTTCATTTCTCCAAAATACTTTTCAAAACCTTCGAAATTCATTTTCAAATCAAAAATGATTTAAACTTTTCAAATCTCCAAAATTTTCAAATCATTTTCAAAACATTTCCAAATACTTCTCTGGAATTCCATTTCAAATTACAAGTCACCTTTATAATTTATATTCTCAAATTTCATTTGTATATGGATTTATATCTTAACTTTGGAGTTATGATTTCAATTTCTTATTCAATTTCAATGATAATAGATTAATATTATCACCTCTAACAACCATGCAACCATATATCATAGTACTTTATAGAAAAACATTTATTTTCTATACAAAAATAGTTTTGGGCAAAATTATTTCATTTACCCTATTTAAAACAATACTGTGCCGAATTGTTCTATATAAGTGTTTAGAGATCCCTATCGATAGAGTTGTACGGACAATACCGACCAGAATCCATATACCACTCAACAAACCAATCATCACAATATAAAACAATTTTATATTCACTAACAAATACGCGCTCGTATCTATTATTACACTCAACTCATTCTAGAGTACTGCTGACTCTATCTCTAATGAGTAACACCCAACAGAGCAGGGTTGTCGCTTAACCATATGCTCTGATACCAAATGTAATAACCCGCTTTTCCGTACCCCTTGAATAGACACTAATCTCCATCTATTTACTCAAGGTGAACGAAAAACCGAACCATTAGGGTTTTAAAAGAAGAGGTAGAAGAAAAGATAGAAGAAAAGAGAAAGAAGAAACAAAAGAACAACATCAGAAACAGAAACAATATCAGAATCTCACATATCGCAGCGGAACAATATATAATAGATAATCACTAGTCTTTTAAAACAAAGAACTATATCAGTTTATACATACATCAATCATCAGAGTCAATATACAACAATGGACAGTTATATAACTTGTCCTCATACAGAATACACAGCGGAATAAATATATCAGATACAAATACTACGTCTCGTCATCCAGCTTATCTCCAAAGCTCCAGAATATCCAGAATATCCTGATAATATAACTCTAGGCTGCCCGTGTGGAAATTGGTGGGCACCCAGAGTTTAGAAGGGAACAATAAACTCCGAGTCAGTCATGGTGACTGGTGTGAGATCGTAAAACAGTTATTTTTCACAAAGAAAATAAAACAAATTCGCAATGCTTTTGGAAAATGAAACTACCATAAGACCTCCCACCACACACACAATGCAAACGCAGGATTGGAGGAGATTTCTTCTTATGATAGTCAAAGATGCTTACTACGCAAAATCAAATCATTTTTGATATTATTATTAGTGCATAGTGTAGAAAACATTTCGAAAGTATAATATTAATCTTAGCCAACATACGACCAGTATCGTATGCCTACTATAGCTACTATGTTCAATAGCAGGTTACCGCCACATTCCATAGCAGGTAATACAACTAAAACCGTACAGGGTTCGTATTGTTTCTTTGGATTTTCCAACAAATGGTCAGGCTAAGGAACTTCCTTTCCTCCTGCCGATTAGGATCGCCTCTGGCTGGACGTCCCGAGAGACAAACTGCTCTCTGCCAAACAAGGCCGGGTTACCCCTGTAACAGGTAACTCACGAATATGTCATCACCCGGTCCTTTGGGACCTTTATCCGAGCGCTCGATATCCAACATCACACATCATAAAGAAAGTGTATCCACATGAGTAAGTATCTGGGCTCCATACCATGATACCACCCCTTTCCAGAAGGAAATGACATACCCTAAAGGGCGCGACCCTCATAACCTTGCCGCAACATTCCTGTTTCGACCATTTCCGGGTTGTTGAGGCTCGATGAAGTCTCGTCCACAAAGCTACGCTTTCTCAAAAAGCCCTGCTTCGGGTCCAACAAAATGATCAACCTATGATCACAAAGATATAAGATCAAACAAATGATCATATCACAAATGATCAAACACTGATCATTTCACAGCAACACTCAGTATGCCACGTTACCAAATTGGGATATATTGCTGATAAATTTCAACTACATAACCTCTGAGCTCGTACGTCTCAGAGAAGGGTGTTAAGCTAAGAGAATAAATTCTCCGCCACCAACAGATATGTATTTGAAAGAAATCAGCTTTATATCTCAAATTGTAATGTCAGACATACAATCCATACAAGTCTGTTCCGGGATCGAACAGAACCGAAGGCACTTCTCACGAAGCCCTTGCATATCCGGATAATTTTCAATCACGTCGGGACTTCCCGTCACTAAGGATGATAAAACCTCTAAACCGGAGATCAGCCGATGTAGAGTAACTCGACGGTAATCCTTCCGTTTTCAAAAATATCCGGTCTTCAACACCGGTCTTCGAATGCAATTCATAACGACGTATCACATATTCGGAATGGGTTATACGACCCCATGGTCCTTTCCCGGTTAACCCGAATAGCGAGCGTTTATTCAAAAATAAGTGTGGCATTCAAATTCATCCAATTCACAACAAATACCTATCTAAAGGTAATTATTGATAGTCGGTTATTTAACTATCAATAAAGACGCGCAACATCATCAGATTCCAAATAATTTTCCAAATTATTTATCTTCAAAAATATCTTTACTAGATATAGAATTTCCACACTTAACCGTTTGAAAACAAATTTCAAATATTCAATTTCCACATTTCATTTTATCTTTGAAGATAAAATCTCAAAAACAGTTCATTTCATATTGGAAAAGCAATTCCATACTTATTTAATAATAAGTATTTCACAAATCATTTATTTTCAACATTTGAAAATATTAGATATACTTAAATCAAAATTAAGTATATATTCATTCTTTAAGGAAATCATACATTTTAACATTTATTTGAGTCAAAACGGATGTTGCGTAAAACATCGTTACGACGACTCAAAATCACTAGTATAGGGATTCGAAATTTAGATAGATATATGAATCCCAATACCATACAAAAATATTTCCTTTCGGAAACCATTTACTATAACAACAGTGTTATAGTCCATCATTTCCTTATTCCTCGAAAACGTCTATTTCAACAATAAATGTTGAAATCTATGTATTCGATACTTATCACGTTTTAAAACATCTTTTAAAACAATTACTTCATTTCTGTAATATCCCTTTCCCAAAACAAGTTCATTTTACTTAACAATATATTCACTATCCAAAATCGTGAATATACTTTACTATTTACATTTCACTATTTTCTACACGTTTTATTTTGATAATAATTCGCTATCCAAAATCGCGAATATATCTCCTTTGATAATCTTCTATATTTAATTTATCAAATTCAATCGATTGGTTTCCGAATTTATAAAACAACGTTTATAAATTCCAATTTCTATTTTCTATAACAACTCCGGTTTAAAAATCTCATTTTATTAACTTCAAAAATCCACTTATAAGAATAAGTGATTTCGGATTTATAAAACAACGTTTATAAATCACATTCGTACTTTATAACGATTTCAACTTACAAAATCATTTCATTTTGCAATTTCTATTTATATCCCATTTAAGTGCAAAAGTCGAATTTATAAGTAAATTTCTTATAAATCTTTTATTCTACAATATCTATTTACTTTATAACTTCACGTTATAAATCTATTAATTTCATTCACTTATGAAATCCATTTATACTACTTTCTAACACTTATAAAAAAATTCGTTTTATAAGTCCAATATTTTGATTTACAAAAATATCAATTTTTATAAATCTTTCTATACAAATCGTTTATAGTTATTCAAAAATCCCAACTTAAACCATTTTATAAATAAATCGACTTTTATTTCAAAAACGACACTTCGGTTATATTTCACTAAAAATTATAACTTTTATAACTTTAAAATTTTACGTTTATAAATCGATTCAAAAATTCCATAAAACGTATATTTTCAAAAATCACTTTAAAAATCCTTTTAAATTAAAAGTCGTCATTTTTACATTTCAAAACTGAATCCGATGATGCCACAACACCAATCAGTCCATCACAACAGTCAAATATCATATATCAATATGATAACAGAATATTCATCAATATCTGTAAATAAATAAATACTGGTGAGGAATCCAGTCGGATCCCTCCAACCTGTTTCCCTGCATCCACAGATGTTAGCACAATACCAATTCCGCTCCAGTACGGAATTATCGCGGTATATAGGTTTTATAAAATCCGCTTACTAACGGCGCAATAGGGTCTCATCCGCTATACGAGGCGGGAAGTCAATCAATCCAATATATACATATGCCAATATGTATATACTGCTATATATATAGATATATCCTATCATATCTAATAGCACATCCCATAGTAATCATATCAGTCAATAATAACTGCAAAAATTCCACATTCATTTGAGTGAGAAGATCTCACCGTGATTTCAATTCCGATTTCAGCGTTTATTTCGAATAAAATTAAACGGCGTTTAATTTTACCCGAAATTCAAACTAGCTCCAATTGACTTCAAACCAGTTGCATCGCATAGTATTCGACGATACGATTCCAACGCACTTCGTTTCATCATTTTCCGATCTCGCAACAAAAAGTTATCGCATTCAAAAGTTTATACAAATTTTAATATAATTAATAATTACAATTTCTTTTTCTTTTTTAAACTTAAACCTAAACAGATCGTGGCCCTTCGTTTTGATGAAATGAGATCTGGGCCGCGTGCTATTTCTTCCTCCCTCTCGTTTTTGTTCCCAGGAGATGAGCGTGACTCAACCCAACATTGCCAAGCTTTGACCGCCTCTAACCCCATCCAACGACCACCTGAAGCCAATCAATCACCTCCACATCGAAGCTCCTTCCACCACGCGCCAATGGCCAGCAACTGATGCCACTCGGCCCTCTCTAACCCTCGGAATTCGTGCCTAGGACGAGCACGAACGCGGCCACCAAACACCCTCTACGCTGCTCTAAAATCCATCATATCCGTAAGGATCGGAAGATCTTCCTATGCTCCACAATATTGTAGTTGGAGATTTTAGCAAATTGTTGATGGATTGAATGGAATTGAAGGGAGAATGACGGGCATTTCTGGCCATTCGAAACAAAAGTGGCGGCTACGTATAATAATTAGGGTTTTGATAAAAATGTGAAGAGGATGGTGCCTTTATAGATTTTCTACCGAACACTATTCATTCCGGAATTTTCGAACTTCGATTTACGCGCGGTGACTGGCGTTTCTGGGGTTTATCCCGCGTTCCGGACACAATGGAACAGGTTTCGAAAGCTAATTCGATCGTCTGTGCAAGATATGGAATTAAACGATCAATTTAAATTAAACCGATTTAAATTTATTTCGAGGCGTTTTAATTCGTACCGGACAAACGGTAAATCCAAAAATTATGAAATTTGAAATCTTACAATAATATCACATTACGGATCCGATGAAACTGGTTTCGTCGAAATCCGAGATCGTTTGAAAAATGACTATTTTAACTCGACGATTTAAAATTAAAACGATATCGATGCGTTTCGAGTTGCCACGGTCAAACGACAACTCCGATTGATACGAAAATTGAAATCCGATAATAACTAACTATTACGGATCCAATGGAACTGGTCTCGTTCAATTCTGAGACTGTTCGAAAATTGGCTATTTTTACAGTCGATAATTAAATATTAAAATATTCAATTTTCATAGATTAACTCCAAATTCAATTTTAAGAGTTCTAAAATATTTCTATAACTCCAGTATGATTTAATATAACTTTATAAATCATTTCCAGCACATTAAACCCATACTTCAATTATTTCTGGAATTTCAATCATTAAATTATCGATTTAATTGACCAAATTAAATCCAATATTCGAATAATAAATTATTCGACTTCTTAAATTCATTTATTAATATTTAAAACCAATTAAATATCCGAATTTTAATTATCAGAAAATCTGGGTCGTTACATCGACCCTTACTTGTGAAGGTCGAAAGGTAGGTCGACCCACCTACCTAAGAATGCGTTCTCGTATGTGGCTTCGTGTAGATCGATTTTAACATGTCATTTTGCAACTTTTCTTCGATCATGTGCATCCGTGCTTCCATCTGATGGTTCCTATCGACCCTATGACGTGGTTGCCCCAGATTTAATATGCAAATCCAACGGTCTGAGATCCAGAAGTGACACTAAATAAGACCCTAGGCCTAGCTATTTTTCTCATTCAGATTTTCTCCATTTGGGTTCATTGCTTGAGGTTGGACCCTAAACGGAATATTTTTCCGAGGAGAAGATCGTTTAAATTAAAATATTTTATACCCTTCAAGTGGGTCTGAGAAGGCCAAAGGAAAGAGCTAAGGACCACAGGTGAGTGTTTAAGTATTTATTTTAGATTTTTAAGTAATTTAAAATAATAGGGTTTCCAATAGTTGTAGTTTTTCTATGATTTTTGGGTTAACCTTTATGCAAGTTTATTTACAGTTTATTTTAAGTAAATTTTAGACTTGTTTTCCCAGTCTATTTTCCTTTAGCTATTCTATTTCAGTTGTTTGTAATTATTTACTGTTAATTATAGCTTTCCCAATTATTTACAGTTATTTACGCTATTTACTATTATTTACGTTTTATTTACATCTATTCTATGTTGAGATTTCTTCTGTAAATGTCAGTTTCTTTTTAATTCCCTTTTTACGCGAATGGAATAAATAGAAGAAAATAATTCGTTAATATAGACTAAAGTATAAGAACACTAAATTTACAGAAAATGAGATGTAAAATAAGAAAGACTGTAATAAATTGGATATAGACTGAAATAGGCAAATTTAAGATATTTGCAAGCATAGTTATAACATGTTATTATAACTAAAAAGAGAAAATAGAAGAAATAGCAGAAGTAGCTTATATTTATACTTGGACCTTAGGTTAAGCAAATAAGAAGAATTATAACACACGGGTTATAATTAGAGATAACAGAGAAGGCTTATTTTAAGCCTAAAATTAAGTTAATAAGCAAATAAAGCAGAAATAACGGAAGAGGCTTATTTTAATAAACTTAGATCTTGGATTAAGTTAATAAGAAAGATATATAATATCTGTATTGTAGGCCTAACGGGGTAGTCCTTTACAGATATAGAGACTTACTTTAGAAATTATACTTAAGTTAATAAGCAAAGATAGTAGTAAGACCTGTACAGCCAGCATTCCCCTTGGGGACACGCTTATGCTGAAATAATGGTAAATAAGTGGTCAGTAAATAGAAGCTCAAATCAGGGGATTTGGGCAAGGGGTGAAACTAGATTTTGTCTGTTAGGACCCGTACCAACAACATTCCCTTTAGTCAGACCAAGGTGGTCTCACAATAGCAGAGGTGAGGTTAAGGCATGCTTATGCTGGAGCTATAGTAAATAAGAGGTCTAAAGAGGGAGCAACAGATAACGCGAGCCTAATGGTGGTCGAGCATGAGGCCTCAGTGCAGGCTAATAAGTCGTTATTGAGTTCTAAGCGCTAAGTAGGTGACTTTTGCGTAGGGACCAACAGGATGGGTCTAGTCTGCAGAAGTATGTGTCTTTTGCGTAGGGTCAAATAGGATGGGTCTAATCTGCAGTAGGCACATCAGAGATAGAAGTCCGATCAAAGGGTAGAATTAGGACTTCAGCCTAATTAAAGTATGATTAGGAATTCAGCCTAATCGAAGTAGTTATCTGAGATAAGTGCAAACAATCTAATCGAACTATCTAAACAAAGCAAACAGTTAAACCGTATTTTATTCCAGCTTTATATTTTCCTTTATTTCCTTTTATACTAGAACCGTTGCAAAGTCTATGATCTTTACCTTTCTTAAGAATACTAGTAATTACTTTCATTCACCAGACTTTTAGTCTAACCCACTCCTCTATTTTCCCCTTTTCCCCCATAGGCCAGCAGGGACAAGGGTAGTAGACTTTCAGCTTTCCAGAAGTGACATTCTTGGAGATTCGTCATGTATTCTTCTTCTTATGTTCCGGTTTTCTTTTTTATTTTAGTATGGATGTACTAGTACTGTTGAGAGGGATGGTTTTAGTTATGTACTCTGATATTGTGACTGAGATGGTGTTTTTCATAAGACATATGTAATTGGTATTTTGAGACTTATTTTATGAAGTTTGATTTATACATAAGTGATTATTTTAAATGTTTCCGCTGTTTTATTTATTTTGTCTTGTGCATATTAGTCTTTGTAAAGTTTTAGCTATACCTACAACACACCACATCTTTTAGTGTGGCCATTTTGGGTATACTAAGGGGTGTGGGGTGTTACATTTGGTATCAGAGCCTAAGGTTACAGGATTGCTAAAAAAATTTTTAAAAAAAAAGAGTAAAGTATTTTTCAAAATGGCTTGTTTTAAAAGTATTTTTTAGAAAGAAACTCTTAGAAATACTTTTCAAGTATAATAGAGTTTTTATTAAAAAAAACCCTCAAAAGTCCAGTTCAACCTTCTTTCGATTCTTTCGAGCCTAAGTTTCCTTTTCTTTGCATAGTATGGCTGACTGGTTCCGTAGAGCTACGATACCAGAGGTGTAAGGGCAAGCGCCCAATACAGCACCGGTAGGTGGAGATCCCTTTAATTTACCTATAGCAGCCAATTTTTCTAAGCTATGCAAGGACTTCGCTAGTCTAGGAGGCAAGAAATTTTCTGGCATAGAGGATTTCGAGGAGGCATGAGTTAGGACACAGAGTGAATGTTTAGGCAGTTAGGATTGGAAGACTGATAAAGAGTTTAGCCTGCATCTTGGCAGCTAAAGGGAGAACTTAAAGAGGTTCCTAAGTCAAAATGCTCTAAGAAGCCGTAGTGGAAGAACAAGAAGGATAAGGACAAGAGGAAAGAAGGAGGACCTCAGAAGAGGATCAAGAAAAGCGGTGGATGTCGTAGCTGTGGGTTGGTTGGTTATTAGGCAAAGGACTGTAAGAATAAAATGATGAAGGGGAGGTGTTTCGACTATGGGTAGCCTGGTCACCTTAGTAGAACTTGTCCTCACAGGATGGTGCAGAGAGCAGGTGCACATATAGCACGAGTATAGGCTTTGGATGCAGCACCTTCTAGTAGTGGCTCAAATCGAGGTAGGAAAGTCTCTGTAGAAGATTGGGTCTCTATTTTGGATTTTTCCTATTCAGACTCTTTCATTTCTAGTTCTTTGGTAGATTGTTTGCACTTAGATATCTCCTTAGTAGTAGACCCCTGTGACAACCCGGAATTTCGAGCAATATCAATTTAATAATTTATGTTAAATATTAAATTGATTTGATATATTTTTGATTTATAAGACTTGAATTGATAATTTTCTTTTAATATATATCTAATTGGTGAATTTTATCTGTTAAAACTAATGAATTATTTTCTATTTATAATGAATATATATTTGTATATATTATAGAAAGGAAAGCTTTGTTTTAAATCCAGCTAATAAATTATGTTTTCAAATGTCTAATATACTTTTTAGTGTTTGGGAATTATGATTTATATAAAATAAGCTTTTTAAAGCTATTTAATAAATAAATATATGGTTTTAAATACTTAAGATAAATGTTTAAATAGTTTAAAACTTATTCTAACTTTAGTTTAGATTTAATTTTATTAACAAAAGGATTTGTTCTATTTTCTTTTTAAGTTTAGCTTGATGAATATGGTTTAAAAATATATATAAGTTTTTCAATTCAATTTTGTCAAATGATACTTTAGTATATATTATAAAATAAGTAATTTAAATAAAAGATAATTTCTTTTGTTTAATTATTTTAAATGTGATAAATGGGTTTATATAATATTAATAAATATAAATACATGTTGAAATACAAGTCTAAGCATTTAGTTAGAAATTAAACAAATATACATAAGTTAAATTATATAGTTTGTAAATTATAAAACAAATACACTATAAAATAATCAAACAACATGTTAGAAATAACATTCATTCACATTACATTATAAAACCAGAAATCTGCTTAGGCAAGTAAACAATGGAAGATAACATTCTATTACAATTCAAAATGTAAAACAAGGAACTAAAATACATAAGATTTCCAGCCTTCAAATAAAATCTGCATAGTCAAGAAAGAAATAAATAACTTGTTAGGAAGGTAAGCTTGCATAGGACAAGTATGAAACAAGTGGTTCGAATATGATATAGGCATGCAGACTTGAGAAATAAATATGTAGGCTGTAAAGTAAGTAAAAAAATATGAAATAGGTATCTAAGTGTACAATATAGGTAAGGTCATTTAATGCTAGTAAGGCAAACATCTTCACTAGTACACAAACACACGATTTCAGCCTTTTCTCTGGAAATTTGTACAAGTATGTACATTGTTTTGTATAAGATGATACACCCTGTAACTTGTTCATACTTCAACCTGTAAACTACTTTCCCCACATCATCTTTTCACTTCAGTTCGAGTTAAATAAAAGTAAGATAGAACTTCATTTAAAACCTAATCAAGCATTCAACAACAAATTAAAGCAAATAAAAACCAGAAGCAAAGGAATCAAAGCAAGACAAAGTCTTCAAGTTTCCTGGGATCAAAACAAAAGCATGCTCTGTTCATCTTCTTTGTTTCATGTGAGTAACTTCACTTTTCTCAAACAACCTAAGTTTAAATCTAGCGTATGATGGATATCAGATATATTGTTGTATGGAATATATGCATTTCATTTAATTTTGATAAGATGAAGCCTGTTCTTTTTCTTTATCTGGATGATGCTCTGTTTAAATATGTTTAAATATTTTAGAGGCCTGAGTTGCTTCAAAAATCATGTGTGCTAAACCATTGATTGTTAGGACCCAACATATAAACCAAATATGCTTGGGTAAGTATAAAGTAAATTTTAAAATTTTAATTCATGATAATAAAATTGAACTGCTCTGGAAAGAACATAAAAACAGTACAAAGTTAGCATAAGTGACAAATTCAAACATCACGAATTATTGTTTCAAGTTTACAAACTGATTTCGTAATCAAAAATAGGATTTTTAAAGCTCATATCATATTTTTTTGTAATGATATGAATTGGCATTTCTGGGTTAAGCATTTTGGGTAGTTTGGGTTGTCTCGGCCGGTACACTTGAAGGGGGAGGACGGGGTTCCTTCCGGTGATAGTTGGATGTCTGGTGAGTGGTGGAAAAATGGTCGATGGTGGTAGAATCCATCGAGGAAGTCGTGGCAGTGGTTTCATGTCTAGAACCCTAGTTTGTTTGTTGATTGGAAGTTTGATCGTCGCGACTTCTAGAGACGATCGAGTTCAACGAGGTTTGGTGTGATGGAAGCTGGGTGGTAGTCGAGTTCATGGCCAGAATTTCGCGAATTCCGGTGGACGGAGCTGCGTGAACGTGGCGTTGTCAGGGTTCGTGGGGAGGTTGTTTTCACGTTTCCAGGTTTGGGTTGTAAGACTCGATTTTGATTTTGGGTAGTTAGTCGAGTTCAGGTGATCGTTATTGGTTGTAGAGGGGTTTTTCGATGTGTGGAGATCATCGCTGGCGATCGGAGTTGGTGGCATCAATCGTGCACGTGCACGAGCACGTTTCCTTGTCTCTGTTCTTTTTGGGGAAGACGAAGTTTCTCTCGGGTTGTACTCGAGTTTTTCTAGTGGTTTACTCGGGGTAGAGAAGGAACGACTCGAAGCAGTTTTAGTCGATTTGAGTATTGTTTGTTCCAGGCTTTTGTATTAAGTAAAGCCTGGCAGTTTTAGATTTTGTTTAAATTTAATATAAAATCTGAAAATAATTTAAAGCCAAGTTTAAATTTGAATTTTTAAATCTGAATTCGAATTGAATATGAATCTTAGGTTATGAAAATGGACTAAAGTTTATAACTTTAAAATGAGGTAAATAAGTTAAAGTTAAAATATACTTTAATGATTTGAAATTTAAAAAGGAATTTAGTTAAAAATCCTTAAGTTTGAATTTAATGATTTGGATTCATTAAATTAATAAGTTAATTAAAAAGGATTAATAAATCTAATTAATAACTGGATTAATTAAGTAATTATGAGTTTTAAACTCATTAATTAAGTTTAAGCAAATTAATTAGGAATAATTAATTTGGAGTTAAAGATCATTAATTTAATAAGATTAGATTTTGAATTAATGGTTAAATGTTAATTAATCAAGTAATTAAGGTTAATTAAGTTACAGTTAAAAACTTGAATTAATTTAATAATTAGTGGTTAATTAATGGGTTATTAAAGATAAATTAAATTGTAATTAATATTGATTAATTAAGTTTAATTTCATAAGAAAAGAAATTAAGAATTGTAATAGTTAATGAAGGTCATTAACTTAAGACTATTAAACAATTAATACATTTATGTGATTAATTTTAATAATTAATTAGATAAATTAATTAAAAATAAACATTTGTGAAAATGTTTAAGTGTAATTACTTAATGGAAGTAATTAAGGAATTAATTACTTAATATAATTAATTGAGTTAAATATGTTTTGTTTAGGTTAATTTATTTAGTTTAATTAATCTAAATTAATCATTGGATGATTTGATAAATATAATTACTTAAATGTGATTAATGAAGTGTAATTACTTAATGAAGTAATTAATGGTAATTACTATATGTAATTGGTTGAAGATGATTTGAGTATGATAGTAATTTGGATTAAATTACTTTGTAAAATTAATCAAGGGATTAATTTAGGAAATTAATTAAGGAGTAATTAATTTATTAAGTGAAGTAATTAAGGGTAGTTAATTACTGAATGGGATTAATCAAGGATGATTAATAATTATGGTTAAGTAAAGATTAATAACTCAATATAAATTGATTTAAATAGTATAGTTAAATCAAATATGTAATTAGGGATCATTAATTAATATGATTAATGATAAATTTAAAGG
Source organism: Allium fistulosum (assembly GCA_030737815.1). Classification (NCBI taxonomy): domain Eukaryota; kingdom Viridiplantae; phylum Streptophyta; class Magnoliopsida; order Asparagales; family Amaryllidaceae; genus Allium; species Allium fistulosum. The sequence continues at coordinate 817,205,543 of CM060904.1, forward strand.
TTGATTAATTAAGATTAATTAATCAATAATAAGTGTTTTTGAGTAATTAATTAATGTAATTAATTAAGGATTAATGTACTTAATTATAGTTAATTAATAGATGAAGTAATTAAAGATTAATTACTGTATTTGGTTATGGATAATTAATTTGTGAAATTTATTAAAGAATAATTACTTGAACGTAGTTAAAGGTCAGTTAATCAAAGATGATTAATTAAGGAGGAAATTTGAGAACGACTAATTAATAGATTTGAAATTAATTAGAGGTTATGTAAGCAGGATTTATAATGATGAAATAATTAATTTAATTTACTTTAAATTAATTAGAGATAAGTGATTAATTTAGTTCATTTTAAATTAATTATAAATGGTGATTATTTATCCTTGTTTATATCTATTGGATGATATGTTGTGATATTTTGTGATGTGATATTGGATATATCTGTGATAAATGTGTGATATTTATCTGTGTTAAATGCTGTGTGAATTCAAAGTATTGAATTGAATTGAAATGAATTGTTTTAACTTTAAAACAACTTGGCCCTAAAAGACACGGTTTGGATTTCGATGAGACCGGGATCGGGTTTCCGTATACCGGGATTCCAGGTCTGGAGACCCGAATACCACATCGATCCAAAATAACGTTAGGTCGTGAAATTTCAAATGGAGCAAGTGAAGACTCGAGGTATAAGAACTATACGTCAGTATAACTCTGTGGGTGATTCCGTAATGAGTTTGACGGAGATAGTACTTATAGGTTCGAGATGGTGATTTTGAGTGCAAGGGCTATGGTCGTTGACTTTGAGGGTGATTCCAAAATGAGTGCAACGAGATAGTGCCTTCGGTTTCGTTCGAACCCGGAACGAACTTGTATGGATCGAATGCTTTCAGAACATCGTCAGGCGGACGATGAGCATTCTAAGAGATGAGTTCTGTAAAGGTAATCGTGACCTCAAGCCTCATCAACCGGGAATGGCTAAAACAGGGGAGGTGCAGCAAGGCTTCGTGGGTAGCCCCCACTTGAGAGTAAGGTTTACCCCTGTCTAGATGTCCCTATTTATTTCGGTTTAGTGTACGGTTGGTCGCGCCAACCATGGGGTGATCTTATTTGGAACTGTCCAGTAAGGGATGGGTCCGGCCTTGTGTTGCAGGGGAGCGGGCGTACTCCTCGGTACGGTGATCTAGGCCACGTACTGTGACGGGCGGTACCCCAGTAGCCCAGCCATTGTTGGAAACCCATTTTCCCTACGAGACCTTACGGTTTTGATTGTATTACCCACGTTGTGGCTAGTATGCTGGAATTTAATAGATGTAACAATTTCAGCTATTTTCTATTTACTTGAAAACCCTAGACACTATTATAATATCACTGGATTTCCTAAAAATGTTTTGGTTAGCGTAAGGTAAAAACTTTTCCATGTTTATTTGTGGGAAGTCTTACGTGATACCTTTTGTTTCCAAATAATTTCCAAAGTTAAACAACTTTAACCTGTTACTCATACCAGACCCATGTCTGACCCGAAGTTTATTTCTGTTTTTCATAAACTCTCGGGTACCCAAATTTTTACGGGTAGTCAAGGGATTCAGGTTAGCATTGATGAATTCTGGAGGAGCAATGGAGCAGGAGGCTTCAGCGTATAGATATATAGTATTTCCGCTGTGTTAGAGTTTATTCTGTATTTCCGCTGTGTTGTATCTCTATGCTGTGTGAGTTGTATTAACTAGACAGGTGATTATAACTGTCTAGTATGTGCTGTATATTCTGTGTACTCTGATGTATATGATACTATGTATTAATTTATGTTATATATTATATTTTATTCGTTCCGCTGTTTGAGATTCTGTTGTTGTTTCTTCTTCTTCTCTTTCTTTTCTACTTTCTCACCTCTTTCTTTTCTTCAAAACGATACGACTTTCTGGGCATAGAAGTTTAGGTCGTTACAGTTGGTATCAGAGCGAAGGTTGGCGATAACCTTGGCTCTGGTGGAAATTTTGAGAGTATTGATAGATATGAGCGCGTATTTGTTAGTGAATATAAAATTGTTTTATATTGTGTTGACTTATCGGTTAGGTGTTTATAGATTTTGGTCGGTGTGTGGGACGCCACAATATCGATAGAAATTTCTAAACTCTTAACAAGATAAACCGACACAATATTGTTTTAAAATAGGGTAAATGAAATAATTTTACCCAAATTATTTTTGTATATAAAGAAATAATTTTCCGAAATTTTTTATATTTATGTATGGTTGCTTGATTGTTAGGAAATGATAATATTGAACGATTATCATTGTCATTGGGAAAATTTAATAAGAATTGGAATTTAATCAATAGTCTAGAAATAAATTCATATAACCAAATGGAATTTTGTAAATGTGAATTATAAATGTGATTTGCAATTGAAATAAAATTCCAGGGTAATGTTTGAATAGAAATTGGATGGATTTGGAATTTTGAGAAAATTTAAATTCTTTTGGATTTGGAAGTGTTTTCAAAGGTTTTGGAAAAAAAATATGGTATTATTTCTAGGATATATTTGAGTTGGATTTGAAATCTGGAAAGATTTAAAATTTAAAATATTTGAGATGTTTAAAAGAAATAAAAGCATTTGAACTCTTTCGGTTGTTAGAAAATAACGTCGGTGATGACTGCAGCATCATCGATGTTCATTTTCGAATTTCCGAGAAAAAAGTTTGCTACCAAATTATTTTAAATTGGAATTGTTTGTGAACTGGGTTTGGTTTTGAAATTCAAAAGAATATTTGAATTGCCAAAGAATTTTGGATATAGTTGATTTCAAAGGTGATTTTGTACTTTGGAAATTGCTTAAACTCTGGAAGTAAATTTAAAATGTTGTGGAATAATAGGGTTTGGAAAACTTAAAGTTTGAATTAAATTGGAATGTAACTAAATCGTGTCAAATGAAAGTGAAGTGTAGAATTAATAGAAGTGGACTGGAAGTAATAAGTGTTGGGAAACAAAATTTATTTATTGAAAACTAAATTTATGAATAAACAAACAAATTTATAATTGAGTGGTAATGGATGGAAGTCAGTGTTTTGTTAACATCTGGAGATTTAGTTTGGTATCGACTATATTCCAGGAATGATACCGATGGTTTAACTTAGTAGTAGGATGGTTTTTGGAGGAACTTCTGAGTTTATTTTGGATCTGTTGAACCATATTTTCGGAATAGTTGGGAGGCTTACCAGTTGTGATTTCTGACTGATGGTTGCAAAGCCTAGGTTCATCACAGTTGGTATTAGTGGGAGTTTGTGCTTGTGTGCATCATCTATATTTCATCTACCATATCAGAGTTGTGCAGCGGAAGCAGTTGGGAGTGCGTCTGCTTTTCTTTTCAGGGAAAAGAGAAGTTATTTCTACGGGTGATGGCAGGGTTTGTGTTCTTGATTTTGGCTGATAGGGAGAAGATCGTCTACTGGATTGTTTTTAGATTCAGATTGTTCTGGAAGGCATCAACAGAGGTTTAGCTGATTGATAGTGATGAAGCATATTTGAATCGTCCGAAAAGTTTGGTGGATAAGAGACGGAGGAATTTGGATTTCAGAATCGGAGATTTGATTCTGGAGGAGTTTTCTCTTATTTAAGGAGCTGTATAGTTTGGTAAGTCTGAGAAGTCAGTTCCGAGGTGTTCTGGATTTCCTCTGTATTCTAGAGAAGTTAGTGTCTGTTCTTCTGGAGTGAATTGCCAGTTTGGATATCTGGAATTCGTTGTGTTTCACATATCTCTGAGGGAGTATGTGTAAGATTCTATTTCTGGTTTTGGAACCAGCTGTTCAGGAAGTTTTGGTTGTGAGTCTGACTCGTCTGTAGTCTGATATCCTATCTTGTCTTATAATGTAGATCTAGATGAGTAGGAGCTCCGTAGCTTAGTGATATTGACTGTTTGGATTTTATAGAGCGAGTAACCCGGTACTTATATTCGGGGAAACTCGAGAGAATCCTATTCGGAATTTTTGTCTGGATAGGTAGATTGTTTGATTGGATGCTATGGTTGTTAGCATTAATTGATATATGCATGTGTTTTAAATTAAACTTTTAAATAAATTATTAAATTACCTTTGTTTAAATTTCGGGGACGAAATTCTTTTAAGGGGGGAGGAATGTGACAACCCGGAATTTCGAGCAATATCAATTTAATAATTTATGTTAAATATTAAATTGATTTGATATATTTTTGATTTATAAGACTTGAATTGATAATTTTCTTTTAATATATATCTAATTGGTGAATTTTATCTGTTAAAACTAATGAATTATTTTCTATTTATAATGAATATATATTTGTATATATTATAGAAAGGAAAGCTTTGTTTTAAATCCAGCTAATAAATCATGTTTTCAAATGTCTAATATACTTTTTAGTGTTTGGGAATTATGATTTATATAAAATAAGCTTTTTAAAGCTATTTAATAAATAAATATATGGTTTTAAATACTTAAGATAAATGTTTAAATAGTTTAAAACTTATTCTAACTTTAGTTTAGATTTAATTTTATTAACAAAAGGATTTGTTCTATTTTCTTTTTAAGTTTAGCTTGATGAATATGGTTTAAAAATATATATAAGTTTTTCAATTCAATTTTGTCAAATGATACTTTAGTATATATTATAAAATAAGTAATTTAAATAAAAGATAATTTCTTTTGTTTAATTATTTTAAATGTGATAAATGGGTTTATATAATATTAATAAATATAAATACATGTTGAAATACAAGTCTAAGCATTTAGTTAGAAATTAAACAAATATACATAAGTTAAATTATATAGTTTGTAAATTATAAAACAAATACACTATAAAATAATCAAACAACATGTTAGAAATAACATTCATTCACATTACATTATAAAACCAGAAATCTGCTTAGGCAAGTAAACAATGGAAGATAACATTCTATTACAATTCAAAATGTAAAACAAGGAACTAAAATACATAAGATTTCCAGCCTTCAAATAAAATCTGCATAGTCAAGAAAGAAATAAATAACTTGTTAGGAAGGTAAGCTTGCATAGGACAAGTATGAAACAAGTGGTTCGAATATGATATAGGCATGCAGACTTGAGAAATAAATATGTAGACTGTAAAGTAAGTAAAAAAATATGAAATAGGTATCTAAGTGTACAATATAGGTAAGGTCATTTAATGCTAGTAAGGCAAACATCTTCACTAGTACACAAACACACGATTTCAGCCTTTTCTCTGGAAATTTGTACAAGTATGTACATTGTTTTGTATAAGATGATACACCCTGTAACTTGTTCATACTTCAACCTGTAAACTACTTTCCCCTCATCATCTTTTCACTTCAGTTCGAGTTAAATAAAAGTAAGATAGAACTTCATTTAAAACCTAATCAAGCATTCAACAACAAATTAAAGCAAATAAAAACCAGAAGCAAAGGAATCAAAGCAAGACAAAGTCTTCAAGTTTCCTGGGATCAAAACAAAAGCATGCTCTGTTCATCTTCTTTGTTTCATGTGAGTAACTTCACTTTTCTCAAACAACCTAAGTTTAAATCTAGCGTATGATGGATATCAGATATATTGTTGTATGGAATATATGCATTTCATTTAATTTTGATAAGATGAAGCCTGTTCTTTTTCTTTATCTGGATGATGCTCTGTTTAAATATGTTTAAATATTTTAGAGGCCTGAGTTGCTTCAAAAATCATGTGTGCTAAACCATTGATTGTTAGGACCCAACATATAAACCAAATATGCTTGGGTAAGTATAAAGTAAATTTTAAAATTTTAATTCATGATAATAAAATTGAACTGCTCTGGAAAGAACATAAAAACAGTACAAAGTTAGCATAAGTGACAAATTCAAACATCACGAATTATTGTTTCAAGTTTACAAACTGATTTCGTAATCAAAAATAGGATTTTTAAAGCTCATATCATATTTTTTTGTAATGATATGAATTGGCATTTCTGGGTTAAGCATTTTGGGTAGTTTGGGTTGTCTCGGCCGGTACACTTGAAGGGGGAGGACGGGGTTCCTTCCGGTGATAGTTGGATGTCTGGTGAGTGGTGGAAAAATGGTCGATGGTGGTAGAATCCATCGAGGAAGTCGTGGCAGTGGTTTCATGTCTAGAACCCTAGTTTGTTTGTTGATTGGAAGTTTGATCGTCGCGACTTCTAGAGACGATCGAGTTCAACGAGGTTTGGTGTGATGGAAGCTGGGTGGTAGTCGAGTTCATGGCCAGAATTTCGCGAATTCCGGTGGACGGAGCTGCGTGAACGTGGCGTTGTCAGGGTTCGTGGGGAGGTTGTTTTCACGTTTCCAGGTTTGGGTTGTAAGACTCGATTTTGATTTTGGGTAGTTAGTCGAGTTCAGGTGATCGTTATTGGTTGTAGAGGGGTTTTTCGATGTGTGGAGATCATCGCTGGCGATCGGAGTTGGTGGCATCAATCGTGCACGTGCACGAGCACGTTTCCTTGTCTCTGTTCTTTTTGGGGAAGACGAAGTTTCTCTCGGGTTGTACTCGAGTTTTTCTAGTGGTTTACTCGGGGTAGAGAAGGAACGACTCGAAGCAGTTTTAGTCGATTTGAGTATTGTTTGTTCCAGGCTTTTGTATTAAGTAAAGCCTGGCAGTTTTAGATTTTGTTTAAATTTAATATAAAATCTGAAAATAATTTAAAGCCAAGTTTAAATTTGAATTTTTAAATCTGAATTCGAATTGAATATGAATCTTAGGTTATGAAAATGGACTAAAGTTTATAACTTTAAAATGAGGTAAATAAGTTAAAGTTAAAATATACTTTAATGATTTGAAATTTAAAAAGGAATTTAGTTAAAAATCCTTAAGTTTGAATTTAATGATTTGGATTCATTAAATTAATAAGTTAATTAAAAAGGATTAATAAATCTAATTAATAACTGGATTAATTAAGTAATTATGAGTTTTAAACTCATTAATTAAGTTTAAGCAAATTAATTAGGAATAATTAATTTGGAGTTAAAGATCATTAATTTAATAAGATTAGATTTTGAATTAATGGTTAAATGTTAATTAATCAAGTAATTAAGGTTAATTAAGTTACAGTTAAAAACTTGAATTAATTTAATAATTAGTGGTTAATTAATGGGTTATTAAAGATAAATTAAATTGTAATTAATATTGATTAATTAAGTTTAATTTCATAAGAAAAGAAATTAAGAATTGTAATAGTTAATGAAGGTCATTAACTTAAGACTATTAAACAATTAATACATTTATGTGATTAATTTTAATAATTAATTAGATAAATTAATTAAAAATAAACATTTGTGAAAATGTTTAAGTGTAATTACTTAATGGAAGTAATTAAGGAATTAATTACTTAATATAATTAATTGAGTTAAATATGTTTTGTTTAGGTTAATTTATTTAGTTTAATTAATCTAAATTAATCATTGGATGATTTGATAAATATAATTACTTAAATGTGATTAATGAAGTGTAATTACTTAATGAAGTAATTAATGGTAATTACTATATGTAATTGGTTGAAGATGATTTGAGTATGATAGTAATTTGGATTAAATTACTTTGTAAAATTAATCAAGGGATTAATTTAGGAAATTAATTAAGGAGTAATTAATTTATTAAGTGAAGTAATTAAGGGTAGTTAATTACTGAATGGGATTAATCAAGGATGATTAATAATTATGGTTAAGTAAAGATTAATAACTCAATATAAATTGATTTAAATAGTATAGTTAAATCAAATATGTAATTAGGGATCATTAATTAATATGATTAATGATAAATTTAAAGGTTGATTAATTAAGATTAATTAATCAATAATAAGTGTTTTTGAGTAATTAATTAATGTAATTAATTAAGGATTAATGTAATTAATTATAGTTAATTAATAGATGAAGTAATTAAAGATTAATTACTGTATTTGGTTATGGATAATTAATTTGTGAAATTTATTAAAGAATAATTACTTGAACGTAGTTAAAGGTCAGTTAATCAAAGATGATTAATTAAGGAGGAAATTTGAGAACGACTAATTAATAGATTTGAAATTAATTAGAGGTTATGTAAGCAGGATTTATAATGATGAAATAATTAATTTAATTTACTTTAAATTAATTAGAGATAAGTGATTAATTTAATTCATTTTAAATTAATTATAAATGGTGATTATTTATCCTTGTTTATATCTATTGGATGATATGTTGTGATATTTTGTGATGTGATATTGGATATATCTGTGATAAATGTGTGATATTTATCTGTGTTAAATGCTGTGTGAATTCAAAGTATTGAATTGAATTGAAATGAATTGTTTTAACTTTAAAACAACTTGGCCCTAAAAGACACGGTTTGGATTTCGATGAGACCGGGATCGGGTTTCCGTATACCGGGATTCCAGGTCTGGAGACCCGAATACCACATCGATCCAAAATAACGTTAGGTCGTGAAATTTCAAATGGAGCAAGTGAAGACTAGAGGTATAAGAACTATACGTCGGTATAACTCTGTGGGTGATTCCGTAATGAGTTTGACGGAGATAGTACTTATAGGTTCGAGATGGTGATTTTGAGTGCAAGGGCTATGGTCGTTGACTTTGAGGGTGATTCCAAAATGAGTGCAACGAGATAGTGCCTTCGGTTTCGTTCGAACCCGGAACGAACTTGTATGGATCGAATGCTTTCAGAACATCGTCAGGCGGACGATGAGCATTCTAAGAGATGAGTTCTGTAAAGGTAATCGTGACCTCAAGCCTCATCAACCGGGAATGGCTAAAACAGGGGAGGTGCAGCAAGGCTTCGTGGGTAGCCCCCACTTGAGAGTAAGGTTTACCCCTGTCTAGATGTCCCTATTTATTTCGGTTTAGTGTACGGTTGGTCGCGCCAACCATGGGGTGATCTTATTTGGAACTGTCCAGTAAGGGATGGGTCCGGCCTTGTGTTGCAGGGGAGCGGGCGTACTCCTCGGTACGGTGATCTAGGCCACGTACTGTGACGGGCGGTACCCCAGTAGCCCAGCCATTGTTGGAAACCCATTTTCCCTACGTGACCTTACGGTTTTGATTGTATTACCCACGTTGTGGCTAGTATGCTGGAATTTAATAGATGTAACAATTTCAGCTATTTTCTATTTACTTGAAAACCCTAGACACTATTATAATATCACTGGATTTCCTAAAAATGTTTTGGTTAGCGTAAGGTAAAAACTTTTCCATGTTTATTTGTGGGAAGTCTTACGTGATACCTTTTGTTTCCAAATAATTTCCAAAGTTAAACAACTTTAACCTGTTACTCATACCAGACCCATGTCTGACCCGAAGTTTATTTCTGTTTTTCATAAACTCTCGGGTACCCAAATTTTTACGGGTAGTCAAGGGATTCAGGTTAGCATTGATGAATTCTGGAGGAGCAATGGAGCAGGAGGCTTCAGCGTATAGATATATAGTATTTCCGCTGTGTTAGAGTTTATTCTGTATTTCCGCTGTGTTGTATCTCTATGCTGTGTGAGTTGTATTAACTAGACAGGTGATTATAACTGTCTAGTATGTGCTGTATATTCTGTGTACTCTGATGTATATGATACTATGTATTAATTTATGTTATATATTATATTTTATTCGTTCCGCTGTTTGAGATTCTGTTGTTGTTTCTTCTTCTTCTCTTTCTTTTCTACTTTCTCACCTCTTTCTTTTCTTCAAAACGATACGACTTTCTGGGCATAGAAGTTTAGGTCGTTACAGTTGGTATCAGAGCGAAGGTTGGCGATAACCTTGGCTCTGGTGGAAATTTTGAGAGTATTGATAGATATGAGCGCGTATTTGTTAGTGAATATAAAATTGTTTTATATTGTGTTGACTTATCGGTTAGGTGTTTATAGATTTTGGTCGGTGTGTGGGACGCCACAATATCGATAGAAATTTCTAAACTCTTAACAAGATAAACCGACACAATATTGTTTTAAAATAGGGTAAATGAAATAATTTTACCCAAATTATTTTTGTATATAAAGAAATAATTTTCCGAAATTTTTTATATTTATGTATGGTTGCTTGATTGTTAGGAAATGATAATATTGAACGATTATCATTGTCATTGGGAAAATTTAATAAGAATTGGAATTTAATCAATAGTCTAGAAATAAATTCATATAACCAAATGGAATTTTGTAAATGTGAATTATAAATGTGATTTGCAATTGAAATAAAATTCCAGGGTAATGTTTGAATAGAAATTGGATGGATTTGGAATTTTGAGAAAATTTAAATTCTTTTGGATTTGGAAGTGTTTTCAAAGGTTCTGGAAAAAAAATATGGTATTATTTCTAGGATATATTTGAGTTGGATTTGAAATCTGGAAAGATTTAAAATTTAAAATATTTGAGATGTTTAAAAGAAATAAAAGCATTTGAACTCTTTCGGTTGTTAGAAAATAACGTCGGTGATGACTGCAGCATCATCGATGTTCATTTTCGAATTTCCGAGAAAAAAGTTTGCTACCAAATTATTTTAAATTGGAATTGTTTGTGAACTGGGTTTGGTTTTGAAATTCAAAAGAATATTTGAATTGCCAAAGAATTTTGGATATAGTTGATTTCAAAGGTGATTTTGTACTTTGGAAATTGCTTAAACTCTGGAAGTAAATTTAAAATGTTGTGGAATAATAGGGTTTGGAAAACTTAAAGTTTGAATTAAATTGGAATGTAACTAAATCGTGTCAAATGAAAGTGAAGTGTAGAATTAATAGAAGTGGACTGGAAGTAATAAGTGTTGGGAAACAAAATTTATTTATTGAAAACTAAATTTATGAATAAACAAACAAATTTATAATTGAGTGGTAATGGATGGAAGTCAGTGTTTTGTTAACATCTGGAGATTTAGTTTGGTATCGACTATATTCCAGGAATGATACCGATGGTTTAACTTAGTAGTAGGATGGTTTTTGGAGGAACTTCTGAGTTTATTTTGGATCTGTTGAACCATATTTTCGGAATAGTTGGGAGGCTTACCAGTTGTGATTTCTGACTGATGGTTGCAAAGCCTAGGTTCATCACAGTTGGTATTAGTGGGAGTTTGTGCTTGTGTGCATCATCTATATTTCATCTACCATATCAGAGTTGTGCAGCGGAAGCAGTTGGGAGTGCGTCTGCTTTTCTTTTCAGGGAAAAGAGAAGTTATTTCTACGGGTGATGGCAGGGTTTGTGTTCTTGATTTTGGCTGATAGTGTAACGACCCAGAATTTTGAACAAATTTAATTGAGAATATTTAATTAATTTTAAATATTTGAACGGTGATTTAATTTGAATCCCCGATTTAAATTTGAATTTGATGATTAAATTATAAAAATTTAATCAATTGTAAGTTGAATAAAATTTGAATTTTCAATTTAAAGTTGAAGAAAAATATTTGGAAAGCTTTCAGAATTTATATTGATAATACTGAAGATAATAGAAGCTTCAGAATCGAATTTGAAACTGTTCTGTTCAGTTTTGAAATTTATCGTTCGTATCGATATTTAAAAATAGCCGTCCGAGGCACAGTCTCGGAATTCAATGAAACCAGTTTCATTGGGTCCGTAATATTGAATTATGAATGGATTTCCAATTTCGTATTTTTCGGAGTTGTTTTGTGACTGTACGGTTACAAAATGCATTGAAGTTATAGAACGAATTAAATTTTAAAATTTAAATTTTAAATAATTGGTCAACGTCAGCCACCCTAGATATGCATTTAGCAGACCTATTCCCTGAAACATCGCGTACCCTTGCCTCCCCATATCTCACGCGAATCATTTCAGGAGAGAAGAACGAAGAAAAAAATCAAGTATCTCGTTCAATTTTAAATATCTCCCCCTTTTTTCCTCTATCTGTTAAAAACATTTCAAATGAAAGCAAAAAAATCGAAACAAAGGAGCGAGCTTCTTCACGTTTTGAAACCCAAATCTCACAACCGAAAGCGAAAAATCGAAACCCATTTGCGAGTTCGAGGCCGCGGTCGAGGCTAGGGCAAGAGGCGCACGCGAAGTCAGTAGGGGTAGCCACGACTTAGGGGAGGTGGCGACTTCGAGCGTCGCGATGTCTGGTGGCAGAGGCGAGCTCGGGGACTTGTTCTCGTGCGTGCCGAGTGGAAGAGCGAGTGCAACTGGAGATGTAGCGTCGTAGCGGTAGAATTGGGGAGGCTCGAAGTCGATTTTTGACTTCGACAGTGAGGATTCGTCGAGCATTGCTGGGGCGCTGGCAATCAAAGACAAAGCTAGGGTTCCGAGGAAGTCGTGGACCTCGTGGTTGTCGATTATGTCAGTGAAGGTATAACGTTATCTCAAGTTAAATGGTAAATACGTACGTGTATATTTGTTAGAGAAAAAAATAGTAACAGTAAGGTTTTAAAAACGAAATCTGTTTTAAGAATTTAATAGTGAAATTTATTACTGTTTATTTTTATAGTAAAAAGAAAAATATAGGAAATTATTTTATCTTTGGAAGGTATACGGATTTAAGTTAAATGTAAATTTATATATCTAGCCTACTGTACTTTTAGAAGAAAGTATATTCAGGAAATGAATTTGTTAATATCAAATGTTTAGTTAATTTAATTGATTAGATAAAATAAATTTTTATCAAATGGAAATTTATTTGTTCGATTTAATTCGAATATTGATGAATTGTATAAATTGTTATACAAGGTTTAATACAATGAAGAAATGGTCAAAATGGAAAATGGATTGCAAATTAAAGGTGAGATCTTCTCACTCAAATTTGAATGTGGAATTATTTACAGTTATTGATTGATGATTGACTGTTTGAATGTGCTATTAGATATGATAGGATATATCTCTATATATAGCAATATATACATATTGGCATATGTATATATTGGATTGATTGATTTCCCGCCTCGTATAGCGGATGAGACCCTATTGCGCCGTTAGTAAGCGGATTTTTATAAAACCTATATACCGCGATAATTCCATACTGGAGCGGAATTGGTATTGTGCTAACATCTGTGGATGCAGGGAAACAGGTTGGAGGGATCCAACTTGATTCCTCAACTGTATTTATTTATTTACAGATATTGATGTATATTCTGTTATCATATGTTGATATATGATATTTGACTGTTGTGATGGACTGATTGGTGCTGTTGCATCATCGGATTCAAGTTTTAAAAATAACGACTTTTACTTTAAAAGGATTTTTAAAGTGATTTTTGAAAACATACGTTTTATGGAATTTTTGAATCGATTTATAAACGTAAAATTTTAAAGTTACAAAAATTTATAGATTTGTGAAATATAACCGAAAAGTGATTTTTGGAATAAATAGTTGACTGATTTATGAAATGGTTTAAATTGAGATTTTTGAATTTCTGTAAACGGTTTATATAAAAGATTTATGAAATTGATATCCACAAAATTAAGAATGGTGAAATTATAAAATGAGTTTTTATAAGTGTTAAAAATGAAATATTATGGAATCCGTAAGTGAATGAAATTTATAGACTTATAAATTGTGAAGTTGAAAATGAATGATAAGTTATTAACTTATAATATGGATTTGTGATATTTATATCGAGTTATAAATTGAATTTGTTAATAAAAGGAATTTATAAATCGAAGTTGTTAGAAGAATAGAATTGAAATTTATAAAAGTTGTTTATAAATCCGGAATCACTTATTTTGATGAGTTGAATATAGAAGTTAATAAAAGAAGATTTATAAGTCGAAGTTGTTATTAAAATGGAAATAGAATTTTTAACCGTGTTTATAAATTCGGAATCGATTAAATTTGATAAGTGAATTATAGAAGGTTATTAAAGAAGATATATTCACGATTTTGGACAGTGAATATATTGTTAAGTAAAATGGATACGTTTTTAAAGAAGTGATATTAAAAATGAAGTTAAACATTTTAAAGATGTTTTAAAATGTATTGTGAATCGAAAGCATAGATTTCAACAGTTCTTGTTGAAATAGGCGTTTTCGAGAAATAAGGAAATGGTGGACTATAACACTGTGGTTATAGTAAATGATTTCCGAAAGGAAGTGTTTTTTTATCTAGTATTGGGATTTACATATCTATATTAATTTCGAATCCCTATACTAGTGATTTTTGAGTCGTCGTAACGATGTTTTACGTAACATTCGTTTTTGACTCAAATTGATGTTGTTATAGAAAATAGATTTCCTTAAAGAATGAATATATACTTAATTTGATTTAAGTATATCGAATATTTTCAAGTGTTGAAAATAAATATTTTTGTGAATTACTTATTTTAAATAAGTATGGAAAGGCTTTTCCAATATGAAATGAACTGTTTTGAGATTTTATCTTTTAAAGATAAAATTGAAATGTGGGAATTGATTTGAAATTGTTTTCAAATGGTTAAGTGTGGAAATTTTATATCTAGTAAAAGATATTTTTGAAGATAAAATAATTTGAGAAAATTATTTGGAATCTAATGATGTTGCGCATCTTTATTGATAGTTAAATAACCGACTATCGATATTTACCTTGAATGACATTTGTTGTGAATTGGATGAAATTGAATGCCACACTTATTTTTAAATAAGCGCACACTATTCGGGTTAGCCGGGAAAGGACCATGGGGTCGTATAACCCATTCCGAATACGTGATACGTCGTTATGAATCGCATTTGAAGACCGGTGTTGAAGACCGGATATTTTTGAAAACGGAAGGATTACCGTCGAGTTACTCTACATCGACTGATCTTCGATTTAGAGGTTTTATCACCCTTAGTGACGGGAAGTCCTGACGTGATTGAAAATTATCCGGATGTGCAAGGGCTTCGTGAGAAGTGCCTTCGGTTCTGTTCGATCCCGGAACAGACTTGTATGGATTGTGTGTCTGACGTCACAATTTGAGATATAAAGCTGATTTCTTTCAAATACATTTCTGCTGGTGGCGGAGAATTTATTCTCTTAGCTTAACACCCTTCTCTGAGACGTACGAGCTCAGAGGTTATGTAGTTGAAATTTATCAGCGATATATCCCAATTTGGTAACGTGGCATACTGAGTGTTGCTGTGAAATGATCAGTGTTTGATCATTTGTGATATGATCATTTATTTGATCTTATATCTTTGTGATCATAGGTTGATCATTTTGTTGGACCCGAAGCAGGGCTTTTTGAGAAAGCGTAGTTTTGTGGACGAGACTTCGTCGAGCCTCACACCCCGGAAATGGTCGAAACAGGAATGTTGCGGCAAGGTTATGAGGGTCGCGCCCTTTAGGATATGTCATTTCCTTCTGGAAAGGGGTGGTATCATGGTATGGAGCCCAGATACTTACTCATGTGGATACACTTTCTTTATGATGTGTGATGTTGGATATCGAGCGCTCGGATAAAGGTCCCAAAGGACCGGGTGATGACATATTCGTGAGTTACCTGTTACAGGGGTAACCCGGCCTTGTTTGGCAGAGAGCAGTTTGTCTCTCGGGACGTCCAGCCAGAGGCGATCCTATTCGGCAGGAGGAAAGGAAGTTCCTTAGCCTGACCATTTGTTGGAAATCCAAAGAAACAATACGTGACGTGTACGGTTTTGGTTGTATTACCTGCTATGGAATGTGGCGGTAACCTGCTATTGAACATAGTAGCTATAGTAGGCATACGATACTGGTCGTATGTTGGCTAAGATTAATATTATACTTTCGAAATGTTTTCTACACTATGCACTAATAATAATATCAAAAATGATTTGATTTTGCGTAGTAAGCATCTTTGACTATCATAAGAAGAAATCTCCTCCAATTCTGCGTTTGCATTGTGTGTGTGGCGGGAGGTCTTATGGTAGTTTCATTTTCCAAAAGCATTGCGAATTTGTTTTATTTTCTTTGTGAAAAATAACTGTTTTACGATCTCACACCAGTCACTATGACTGACTCGGAGTTTATTGTTCCCTTCTAAACTCTGGGTGCCCACCAATTTCCAAACGGGCAGCCTAGAGTTATGTTATCAGGATAGTCTGGATATTCTGGAGCTTGGAGATAAGCTGGATGACGAGACATAGTATTTGTATCTGATGTATTTATTCCGCTGTGTATTCTGTATGAGGACAAGTTATATAACTGTCCATTGTTGTACTGAGTTGTATATTGACTCTGATGATTGATGTATGTATAAAATGATATAGTTCTTTGTTTTAAAGATTATTCATTTATCTATTATATATTGTTCCGCTGCGATATGTGAGATTCTGATATTGTTTCTGTTTCTGATGTTGTTCTTTTGTTTCTTCTTTCTCTTTTCTTCTATCTTTTCTTCTACCTCTTCTTTTAAAACCCTAATGGTTCGGTTTTTCGTTCACCTTGAGTAAATAGTTGGAGATTAGTGTCTATTCAAGGGGTACGGGAAAGCGGGTTATTACAGATAGGGAGAAGATCGTCTACTGGATTGTTTTTAGATTCAGATTGTTCTGGAAGGCATCAACAGAGGTTTAGCTGATTGATAGTGATGAAGCATATTTGAATCGTCCGAAAAGTTTGGTGGATAAGAGACGGAGGAATTTGGATTTCAGAATCGGAGATTTGATTCTGGAGGAGTTTTCTCTTATTTAAGGAGCTGTATAGTTTGGTAAGTCTGAGAAGTCAGTTCCGAGGTGTTCTGGATTTCCTCTGTATTCTAGAGAAGTTAGTGTCTGTTCTTCTGGAGTGAATTGCCAGTTTGGATATCTGGAATTCGTTGTGTTTCACATATCTCTGAGGGAGTATGTGTAAGATTCTATTTCTGGTTTTGGAACCAGCTGTTCAGGAAGTTTTGGTTGTGAGTCTGACTCGTCTGTAGTCTGATATCCTATCTTGTCTTATAATGTAGATCTAGATGAGTAGGAGCTCCGTAGCTTAGTGATATTGACTGTTTGGATTTTATAGAGCGAGTAACCCGGTACTTATATTCGGGGAAACTCGAGAGAATCCTATTCGGAATTTTTGTCTGGATAGGTAGATTGTTTGATTGGATGCTATGGTTGTTAGCATTAATTGATATATGCATGTGTTTTAAATTAAAATTTTAAATAAATTATTAAATTACCTTTGTTTAAATTTCGGGGACGAAATTCTTTTAAGGGGGGAGGAATGTGACAACCCGGAATTTCGAGCAATATCAATTTAATAATTTATGTTAAATATTAAATTGATTTGATATATTTTTGATTTATAAGACTTGAATTGATAATTTTCTTTTAATATATATCTAATTGGTGAATTTTATCTGTTAAAACTAATGAATTATTTTCTATTTATAATGAATATATATTTGTATATATTATAGAAAGGAAAGCTTTGTTTTAAATCCAGCTAATAAATTATGTTTTCAAATGTCTAATATACTTTTTAGTGTTTGGGAATTATGATTTATATAAAATAAGCTTTTTAAAGCTATTTAATAAATAAATATATGGTTTTAAATACTTAAGATAAATGTTTAAATAGTTTAAAACTTATTCTAACTTTAGTTTAGATTTAATTTTATTAACAAAAGGATTTGTTCTATTTTCTTTTTAAGTTTAGCTTGATGAATATGGTTTAAAAATATATATAAGTTTTTCAATTCAATTTTGTCAAATGATACTTTAGTATATATTATAAAATAAGTAATTTAAATAAAAGATAATTTCTTTTGTTTAATTATTTTAAATGTGATAAATGGGTTTATATAATATTAATAAATATAAATACATGTTGAAATACAAGTCTAAGCATTTAGTTAGAAATTAAACAAATATACATAAGTTAAATTATATAGTTTGTAAATTATAAAACAAATACACTATAAAATAATCAAACAACATGTTAGAAATAACATTCATTCACATTACATTATAAAACCAGAAATCTGCTTAGGCAAGTAAACAATGGAAGATAACATTCTATTACAATTCAAAATGTAAAACAAGGAACTAAAATACATAAGATTTCCAGCCTTCAAATAAAATCTGCATAGTCAAGAAAGAAATAAATAACTTGTTAGGAAGGTAAGCTTGCATAGGACAAGTATGAAACAAGTGGTTCGAATATGATATAGGCATGTAGACTTGAGAAATAAATATGTAGGCTGTAAAGTAAGTAAAAAAATATGAAATAGGTATCTAAGTGTACAATATAGGTAAGGTCATTTAATGCTAGTAAGGCAAACATCTTCACTAGTACACAAACACACGATTTCAGCCTTTTCTCTGGAAATTTGTACAAGTATGTACATTGTTTTGTATAAGATGATACACCCTGTAACTTGTTCATACTTCAACCTGTAAACTACTTTCCCTTCATCATCTTTTCACTTCAGTTCGAGTTAAATAAAAGTAAGATAGAACTTCATTTAAAACCTAATCAAGCATTCAACAACAAATTAAAGCAAATAAAAACCAGAAGCAAAGGAATCAAAGCAAGACAAAGTCTTCAAGTTTCCTGGGATCAAAACAAAAGCATGCTCTGTTCATCTTCTTTGTTTCATGTGAGTAACTTCACTTTTCTCAAACAACCTAAGTTTATATCTAGCGTATGATGGATATTAGATATATTGTTGTATGGAATATATGCATTTCATTTAATTTTGATAAGATGAAGCCTGTTCTTTTTCTTTATCTGGATGATGCTCTGTTTAAATATGTTTAAATATTTTAGAGGCCTGAGTTGCTTCAAAAATCATGTGTGCTAAACCATTGATTGTTAGGACCCAACATATAAACCAAATATGCTTGGGTAAGTATAAAGTAAATTTTAAAATTTTAATTCATGATAATAAAATTGAACTGCTCTGGAAAGAACATAAGAACAGTACAAAGTTAGCATAAATGACAAATTCAAACATCACGAATTATTGTTTCAAGTTTACAAACTGATTTCGTAATCAAAAATAGGATTTTTAAAGCTCATATCATATTTTTTTGTAATGATATGAATTGGCATTTCTGGGTTAAGCATTTTGGGTAGTTTGGGTTGTCTCGGCCGGTACACTTGAAGGGGGAGGACGGGGTTTCTTCCGGTGATAGTTGGATGTCTGGTGAGTGGAGGAAAAATGGTCGATGGTGGTAGAATCCATCGAGGAAGTCGTGGCAGTGGTTTCATGTCTAGAACCCTAGTTTGTTTGTTGATTGGAAGTTTGATCGTCGCGACTTCTAGAGACGATCGAGTTCAACGAGGTTTGGTGTGATGGAAGCTGGGTGGTAGTCGAGTTCATGGCCAGAATTTCGCGAATTCCGGTGGACGGAGCTGTGTGAACGTGGCGTTGTCAGGGTTCGTGGGGAGGTTGTTTTCACGTTTCCAGGTTTGGGTTGTAAGACTCGATTTTGATTTTGGGTAGTTAGTCGAGTTCAGGTGATCGTTATTGGTTGTAGAGGGGTTTTTCGATGTGTGGAGATCATCGCTGGCGATCGGAGTTGGTGGCATCAATCGTGCACGTGCACGAGCACGTTTCCTTGTCTCTGTTCTTTTTGGGGAAGACGAAGTTTCTTTCGGGTTGTACTCGATTTTTTCTAGTGATTTACTCGGGGTAGAGAAGGAACGACTCGAAGCAGTTTTAGTCGATTTGAGTATTGTTTGTTCCAGGCTTTTGTATTAAGTAAAGCCTGGCAGTTTTAGATTTTGTTTAAATTTAATATAAAATCTGAAAATAATTTAAAGCCAAGTTTAAATTTGAATTTTTAAATCTGAATTCGAATTGAATATGAATCTTAGGTTTTGAAAATGGACTAAAGTTTATAACTTTAAAATGAGGTAAATAAGTTAAAGTTAAAATATACTTTAATGATTTGAAATTTAAAAAGGAATTTAGTTAAAAATCCTTAAGTTTGAATTTAATGATTTGGATTCATTAAATTAATAAGTTAATTAAAAAGGATTAATAAATCTAATTAATAACTGGATTAATTAAGTAATTATGAGTTTTAAACTCATTAATTAAGTTTAAGCAAATTAATTAGGAATAATTAATTTGGAGTTAAAGATCATTAATTTAATAAGATTAGATTTTGAATTAATGGTTAAATGTTAATTAATCAAGTAATTAAGGTTAATTAAGTTACAGTTAAAAACTTGAATTAATTTAATAATTAGTGGTTAATTAATGGGTTATTAAAGATAAATTAAATTGTAATTAATATTGATTAATTAAGTTTAATTTCATAAGAAAAGAAATTAAGAATTGTAATAGTTAATGAAGGTCATTAACTTAAGACTATTAAACAATTAATACATTTATGTGATTAATTTTAATAATTAATTAGATAAATTAATTAAAAATAAACATTTGTGAAAATGTTTAAGTGTAATTACTTAATGGAAGTAATTAAGGAATTAATTACTTAATATAATTAATTGAGTTAAATATGTTTTGTTTAGGTTAATTTATTTAGTTTAATTAATCTAAATTAATCATTGGATGATTTGATAAATATAATTACTTAAATGTGATTAATGAAGTGTAATTACTTAATGAAGTAATTAATGGTAATTACTATATGTAATTGGTTGAAGATGATTTGAGTATGATAGTAATTTGGATTAAATTACTTTGTAAAATTAATCAAGGGATTAATTTAGGAAATTAATTAAGGAGTAATTAATTTATTAAGTGAAGTAATTAAGGGTAGTTAATTACTGAATGGGATTAATCAAGGATGATTAATAATTATGGTTAAGTAAAGATTAATAACTCAATATAAATTGATTTAAATAGAATAGTTAAATCAAATATGTAATTAGGGATCATTAATTAATATGATTAATGATAAATTTAAAGGTTGATTAATTAAGATTAATTAATCAATAATAAGTGTTTTTGAGTAATTAATTAATGTAATTAATTAAGGATTAATGTAATTAATTATAGTTAATTAATAGATGAAGTAATTAAAGATTAATTACTGTATTTGGTTATGGATAATTAATTTGTGAAATTTATTAAAGAATAATTACTTGAACGTAGTTAAAGGTCAGTTAATCCAAGATGATTAATTAAGGAGGAAATTTGAGAACGACTAATTAATAGATTTGAAATTAATTAGAGGTTATGTAAGCAGGATTTATAATGATGAAATAATTAATTTAATTTACTTTAAATTAATTAGAGATAAGTGATTAATTTAATTCATTTTAAATTAATTATAAATGGTGATTATTTATCCTTGTTTATATCTATTGGATGATATGTTGTGATATTTTGTGATGTGATAATGGATATATCTATGATAAATGTGTGATATTTATCTGTGTTAAATGTTGTGTGAATTCAAAGTATTGAATTGAATTGAAATGAATTGTTTTAACTTTAAAACAACTTGGCCCTAAAAGACACGGTTTGGATTTCGATGAGACCGGGATCGGGTTTCCGTATACCGGGATTCCAGGTCTGGAGACCCGAATACCACATCGATCCAAAATAACGTTAGGTCGTGAAATTTCAAATGGAGCAAGTGAAGACTCGAGGTATAAGAACTATACGTCAGTATAACTCTGTGGGTGATTCCGTAATGGGTTTGACGGAGATAGTACTTATAGGTTCGAGATGGTGATTTTGAGTGCAAGGGCTATGGTCGTTGACTTTGAGGGTGATTCCAAAATGAGTGCAACGAGATAGTGCCTTCGGTTTCGTTCGAACCCGGAACGAACTTGTATGGATCGAATGCTTTCAGAACATCGTCAGGCGGACGATGAGCATTCTAAGAGATGAGTTCTGTAAAGGTAATCGTGACCTCAAGCCTCATCAACCGGGAATGGCTAAAACAGGGGAGGTGCAGCAAGGCTTCGTGGGTAGCCCCCACTTGAGAGTAAGGTTTACCCCTGTCTAGATGTCCCTATTTATTTCGGTTTAGTGTACGGTTGGTCGCGCCAACCGTGGGGTGATCTTATTTGGAACTGTCCAGTAAGGGATGGGTCCGGCCTTGTGTTGCAGGGGAGCGGGCGTACTCCTCGGTACGGTGATCTAGGCCACGTACTGTGACGGGCGGTACCCCAGTAGCCCAACCATTGTTGGAAACCCATTTTCCCTACGAGACCTTACGGTTTTGATTGTATTACCCACGTTGTGGCTAGTATGCTGGAATTTAATAGATGTAACAATTTCAGCTATTTTCTATTTACTTGAAAACCCTAGACACTA
Source organism: Allium fistulosum (assembly GCA_030737815.1). Classification (NCBI taxonomy): domain Eukaryota; kingdom Viridiplantae; phylum Streptophyta; class Magnoliopsida; order Asparagales; family Amaryllidaceae; genus Allium; species Allium fistulosum. The sequence continues at coordinate 817,227,645 of CM060904.1, forward strand.
TTATAATATCATTGGATTTCCTAAAAATGTTTTGGTTAGCGTAAGGTAAAAACTTTTCCATGTTTATTTGTGGGAAGTCTTACGTGATACCTTTTGTTTCCAAATAATTTCCAAAGTTAAACAACTTTAACCTGTTACTCATACCAGACCCATGTCTGACCCGAAGTTTATTTCTGTTTTTCATAAACTCTCGGGTACCCAAATTTTTACGGGTAGTCAAGGGATTCAGGTTAGCATTGACGAATTCTGGAGGAGCAATGGAGCAGGAGGCTTCAGCGTATAGATATATAGTATTTCCGCTGTGTTAGAGTTTATTCTGTATTTCCGCTGTGTTGTATCTCTATGCTGTGTGAGTTGTATTAACTAGACAGGTGATTATAACTGTCTAGTATGTGCTGTATATTCTGTGTACTCTGATGTATATGATACTATGTATTAATTTATGTTATATATTATATTTTATTCGTTCCGCTGTTTGAGATTCTGTTGTTGTTTCTTCTTCTTCTCTTTCTTTTCTACTTTCTCACCTCTTTCTTTTCTTCAAAATGATATGACTTTCTGGGCATAGAAGGTTAGGTCGTTACAACCCCATAGTTGTTTCAAACCCCTGAAGAGGATCGGCACATTTATCTATGATTTGTAGGGGTTTGAAAATTTTTATCCTAGGCGTAGAGTTTGACTGTGGCACCTATGTACTGGGATTATCGGGGTATGGGATGATTTTGGGATGAATTGGGTATCCACTTATGGTGTGATATTGGACTGCGAGAGGAGAGTCGTTAGACTAGAGACATGCATCAGTTGGACTCTCAAGGTTTCTTGCAACCCATAGGGGTCGGCCATATTGAGCTTCCTTTATTCCCTCAATTCATCATCAACAGAGTAAGATTCAGTCCAAGTCGTGAGACACTTCCCAAACGTCTTCGAGGAGGATAAGGGACTACTCGCTAAGAGAGAGATCGACTTTAGGGTCCATTTGAATGACAATGTAAGCCAGTGGAATTGCCCATGAGAAATATGGCACCTAGGGAGAGGAGGGGGTTAAGTAAGCATATTCGTGAGCTATTGGAGAAAGGCTTCATCAGACGAAGCATACTTGAGTGGGGAGCGCCAGTCATCTTCACTACAAAGGCGGATAATTCCCTTCAACTTTGTGTAGACTATAGAGAGAGTTGAATAAGCTCACAGGAAGGAACCGTTACCCACTTCCTAGGATAGATGATCTTTTCGATCAGTTAGTTGGCTCTTCAGTATTTTATCAGCTAGATTTAGCCACTGGAATTCATCAGCTTAGAATTACTGACGATAACATCGATAAGACAACATTTAGGACACCCGATGAATTCTTTGAGTGGTTGGTTATGCCATTTGGGCTAACCAGCTCCCCAGCCTATTTTGTAGATTTGATAAGCCGTGTTTTTCGGGTTGTCCTAAATAAGTTCGTAATAATGTTCGTAGATGACATTTTGGTGTTTTTCAAGAGTATGGAAGAGCATGCTATTCATCTAGAGGAGGTTCTTCGTACACTTTACGTTCATCAGGGAAAAATTCTTGAAGTGACAGTTCGTTTCTTGGGGCATAAAGAAGGCTTACTCATGGTAGGAGTTTGAGAAATGGTTTTGTACATTTAGGTTCAGATTGTGTAAATCCAAAGAGAGGTAGGAAAAGATTGGAGATGTACAATATATTATGTTGATAAGAAAAGAAGAAATCCCATGTGTAGATAATTGCAAATATTATAATTGTTTCAGATAAGTGGATTTAACGGTAGTTGCTTAGAACAAATATAAGCATAAAAGAGGAATATGAACAAAAGACTTTAGTAAGGTAATGAGGTTTCCAAGGTTTAGGATGTGTACTCCTATGATAGTAAGAAGAGAATCCACTTTATGTCTAGCCCAATAAAATGAAATTGTTAAAATTGAAAAGTTGAAAATTTTAACTGTTAACATTTTTGAGGAGGTAAATATTGGATTTTTGAAAAAAATGGTATGAAATTTAAATGGGTTTTTATATGATGTAAATTTTGTTAAAAGTGAAATTCTTTTTGAAGAATTATAGAGCATATATATATAGCTCGCTAGTTTCTTTGTAGGTAAACAAAGATTTGAAATATAAAATCCTAGAGTGTATTAAGTATCGAAAACACAAGTTACAACATTTATTGTTGTAAAAGATGTTTTCGGGGAAAAAATAAAGGGAGCAAAGACTATAACACTATTGTTATCGTAGGTGACTCCAAAAGGAAATGTTTTTACATAGTATATGAGATTTATTAGTATTTATTTTGATTAAATCCATACACTAGTATTTTGGGTTGTAGTAACGGTGTTTTACGCAACATCTGTTTTGACCCAAATAAAAATGTACTTTGAAAATAATTTCTAAGTACGAAAATAAAGTGGTTTGTGAGTACACTTATTATTTTAACAAGTATGAAGGCACGTCCGATGGACATGAGTAAGGGAAGTTGTTGTAAAAGTGGTAGGGTGTGAAGAGACTGTAATGAACTGAGCATGGTATCGCAGTTTAAAACTAATAGTTGCATTCAGTGGTAAGAAAATAGCAGACAGATACAGTAAGCTGAGTTTGCGGAACATTGTATATATCCTAGTAGACAAAACGCTAAATGCGAGTGGTGAAGAAAGAGTCCATTTTTTTAATAAGTAAACAGAAGGAGTCATGCATTGTAGAATATAGCGAACCGACCGTAGTAGAGAGTGCATGAACAAAATATATTTGCACTATCCCACTTGAAATCTAATAAATGCATTCATTGCCAAGAAAATCGAAGATATTAACAGTAAACTGAGTTTGCAGTATAATGTATGTAGCATATTTTGCAAAACGATAAGTCGGTAAGGTTTTAAAAAAGAATACCTGTTCAAAAGCAAGCAGATCAAGTGTGACGGAAGGCCGTGTGCCTGGCACATCATCACCTGCTGAGCTAGCTCCACCACGCCACCGATAGAGAGCCATTGAGCGGAACATGCAAATGAATTTGGCGAACATCAGCCTATTATTCATCAAGAACATGCATTTATTAAACTAAGCATAATAATTCGTATGTATATGACAGTACGGAAGACAGTAAATAGGGAAGGATAAAAGAGTCCATTTTTTAAATAAGTAAGCATAATAATTCTTGCATATTAGTGAAATGAGCGTAGTAAATAGGGATGGAAGAAATATATTTGCAGTACTTCATTTAAAATCTAATAATTGCATTCAGTGGTAAATAGGGTTTTGTATGAAGGCATATTACAGTTGCAACTGACTATAACTTAGTACAAATGCAAATATTTTTAACTCTGTATAAATAACTGTAGTGGTACAGTGTGTGATTTGCATCAAAACTTGGGAACATGGACTAAATATGGCGAACGGGGTTTTTTCAGTAGGCAAATGATGGGTGAAATCAAGTAGAAGGAAATATATTTGCATATTAGAGTTGTATAAAGTGTGTATGAAATATAGGATAAAATGATATTTGAGTATAGTGGGTGATTGAATAAGCAGACATAAAATGAAGGTAGTGGGTAAAATAAATGTTGAGAGTAAACAATTTTAGTACACATGATAGTTAAGTGACAAATACAAACTGCCCAGTAGAGTGGAACTTCAATCCATATACGTAAATGTACAGACATCATATTGGACACATTTGAATGCAAATTTATAACTGCAGGACTGGACTTGAACTTAAAATCAAGTACGTAAAGCAGACAGATAAAAAATTGGGTATAGGAATTAAACAAAAAGTGAAATGCATAGTACCCAAATTTTAGGAATAAGCTGCACATGCTTCATTCCCACTTCCATATTAAAGTATGATGGGTTGAATCATCTGTAGAAGTAGCGAAGAGAAGAAAATATTGGCAGTAAAATATTGACACATACATAGAATATGTTTAAGTTATTTACAAAGAGAACTGTAAGGTCTCACCGGTATTGACGGGGAAAGATCTGGCAGATGCATTGTTGGATGTTGTTATTCTCGTCTTTATCATAAACTTTTTAAAAGTTCCAACCTAAAACTATTATCCTAAAATTAGTACTAATTTAAAAATCGATATAAAATAATATAAGTTAATGAGAATATAATGAAAAGAAGACATGGGATGGTACTGATAAAAAAAATCCGTACAGAAGTAAAAGGTACATAAGTTAGTTGATATTTGAGGTAGATGTAGATTACCTCTGAAAAATCTAGCAGCTAGTACAGCGCCTAAAAAAGTTTTTGTAGCTCTCAAGATGTACATGAAGATGGGTCATAAAAGTTTGCTGTGGTTATTCAGAAAAACAGTAAATATATTGCTGGTGGATAGAGTACAAAATAAATGTATGCAATAACTCAAATTACCCACCAAGTTTTACCTTAACAGTCACAACAACATGATAAACCAATCAAAAATGTTTGGAAAAAAATTGGTAAAGCGAAGAGTGACAGCCATATTGTCTAATATTAACATTAATTGGACAAAAATTGTGTAATATCCCATGGCAAGTAGTATGATTTAAGACACAGAAAAAGTAGGCAAAAAATTGAATGACTGCATAACAATTTCATCAAATCAGTTAGCATTACCTGTAGAGTACTGCTGGCCACCAGCATCAGAATGGTTAATATGACCGCTCACCAACATATTCTTGAAGCGTAGAAGAAGCAAGCAATGCAAGGCTTCCAGCTTCAGCCTTGAAAAAGCGTAAAAGAGTTAAACATCGAGTGGGTAGAAAAGTCACTGCTAACAGTCAATAACTGTTATATAAATTATTACTTTAAAAAAGAACAATATTTGTCATATACTTAAAGGTCATTAAGTAACCCTATATAGAAAAAAAAATTGAGCACACGCATACATACATATAATATATAATCTAACGATCCACGGTTTCAGACATTTTCAATTAAAGTTTGAATTTATGATATATAGTTTTAATCCTGTTCGAGAATCTTAAAACAAAATGACAAACCATTAAAGCACAATTCCGGTAGTGCATCAAGATATATCATTCAATTTTCATAACCAGAGTATTCATTAGATCAAATAACAAAGGCACCGTCTAAAGTCGGAAAAACAATAGATGGATTCTATAAATATGTGGAAAAAACTGTAGTTTTGTTTTAAGTGTGTACAGTTACATAATATTCCATAAGAGAAAGTTATAAAAATATATTCAAACATGTCAGGTAAAATAACGTTAACCACTACAGATCATAAATTGGTTATATATTCTATTTTATTTGATTTGTTGGTTGTAATCACCTCCTTCAAAAATGACTATGTTGGAACTCAAAAGATAAATAAATATTGGTATACATGATTGTAAAATTATGATCAAAAAGGTAAATAACAGTTGATTATATACTACAATATATGACATCTAAATTATAACGACCACATGCTTGTATGAGGAATTAGTTGACCAAAAGTACATAGCTATATTTTTGGAAAATAAAAATATTAGAAAATATGTAAATTTTGAATTGAATAAAAGAGAGTTTAAGTTCTATTAATGCAAAATTATTTTGTTTGCAACACAGAGTAGCCCAGAGCCACCATGAGATGATCAATAGCTATAATGTTTATCATCTCAAGCTTTATTTAATCATATGCGGATACAAATGTAATACCATTGTTTCCTTTATTTCATTAATGGCTGAAAGTGAAAAATCTTTTACATTAAATTTTTGCTTTAACACTCCAAAGGGAACAACTCTGTAGTTGGTGGTAGAATGCACAATTAAAATATGGCAGTGAACATAATGTATTTTACAGCCAACAAAGGAGAAATAAAATCATTAACAGGAAAAAAAAAATCTGGCATTTGACTTGCATTGGATTTATAAAGTAAGCACATTATTTGTTAGTTACTTGATCACAACTACAATATCATTTAGCACCAACATAGTAAAACTAACTTCTATGGTATCCAGAACCATCATAGTAAAACTAACTTCTATGGTATCCTCTACAGTTTGTTAATCACAACCAATTGCATGTAATGTAAAAAAACCAACATCAATCGCATAGGAATGAAAATTATAAGTAGAAATTCGAGAAAGCAAACCTGTTTGGAGAACTGGGGTTCTTGATCATCATCGAACCGCTATGACCAAATAGATCTTGAAAATGAAACATTTTTATCTACACATAGTGGATAAAATTTGACAAATAAGTAAAAGTTAATAATATTCAGTATTTACTATAAACAATTCTAACAATAACTAACAAATAATCAAAAAGCTACAATTTTCATGGTATAAATTCATCAGCCTAACAAATGAACTATTATGCAATGAATACAGAAACAAAATATAAGGAAAAACAACTTTTCTGGGCAAATAACCATGTGAAGGAAAAATAGAAAGTGTGTATAGTGAAGTATACCCTAATCCACATACATGTTTTTGAGGCTTAAATGAACAGAGAACCGAATTTAAAACCAAATCATATGATAAAAAGTAGTAGACAGTAGCCATCCTTGAAATGCAGACAACGTGTTCGTAGTTTACTGATTAAACATGAATACCTTAACATATGTTTACAGTAGTTAGATAAACACTAAAGAATACCTTATTATATGTTATAAGATATTTTCACTTATATAACTCCTAATGCAGTCCTTATTTTGGGGTAGCACTAATTCAACTGATCAAACTGTAGTGAGCTATTTTCTATAAAAAGTTCATAGTTGTTTCTAGAGAGCAACAATAAACTTCAGATTGATTATAACAATAAGGAATGCTCAAACTAAGCTAAACATGAGTAAGAGAATGCCTTTGAACTTAGCAATAAGAACAAAAACAACCATATTCTAGGATATAAATTGATACTCTAAAGTATAGAAACAACTCTTTACTCAATTTTATAAACTAATATTATCATAAATAAATAATAGATTTAGCAAAAACAATCATCAAACTTTGCTCAAAACATTATTTGTACCACCATTAGGGAGATTCACTGTCTTGCCAAGGCCCTTAGGTTTTCCAGATTTGAGCTATCGAAGTGCCCAGAAGATGAAATTACCTGAGTTGCCGTAGAAGCCTGCACTGAGCTTTCAGCAGGTGAAGGTTCCGAGATCATGGTAAAAGACATAAAACTATCAGCTCAAGTAGAAATCGATTTAGCAAAACTATCACGGCAGAAATCTAAAACTGTAGTTAGCAAATCTAGAAAAAGCTAGTGATTCTAAAACTAAAAATACCTCTCATAAGCAGAAGACATAATCCCAACGTTATACTCAACAACCTACAAAACATAGGCAAGGCTGAAGCAAATTGTGATTGTAGTGGATTATTCCAAAGTACCATTAACTAAGAACTTGATTCTGCGAAGGGGTTTGTGGGGGGGAGAAAACGCGGTAGGAGAGAGGTGAAGAACCGGGGGGGAACGAAGAGACAGCAGGAGAGCAGAGGTACGTCGCCGAACTGTGGGGGGGAGAAAGTGGGGAGAGAAGACTGATTTAGGTTGTGGAGGGAAGGGGAAGAGGATAAGCATGGGAGAGGCGGTTGAGGCGGAGTAGGGTTGGGGAAAGGCGGTTGACAATTTGGAGGAGGAAACATAGGGAAGGAAAAGTGGGTGGAGGGGAAAGTCGTGGAAAGTGGGTGGAAGTGTAACGTGGTTAAGATAGTGGGATGGGTAAGGACGTATTTGCCCTCGAATATAGTAGTTTTGGCTGCAGTAAGGAGAAGGGTGGGTTGGGAAGTTCAAAAAAGCTTCACCAAAGTACAGAATTTGTATTATTAGTAGAGATAAGTATAAGGAAATGTTTTCTAGTTATGGATATGTAAAACAGTTTTGAAAATAGGTTTTTTTGAAAAGAAAAGTGTAAGTTAAATATTAGAAATTAATAAATTTCATTGAAATTGACTATTGTAAGATAATATAGATTAAACATACTTTAATCTATTGGAACGAAATGAATAATAATAAAATTTTCTATGAAACCAAATTATAAATAAAGATGTTTTGTGCAAGTTATAAGGAATACGTGAAAGAGATGTACAAGGTATGGGAGGCACCATATTTTGTATAGCCTATTTCGAAAAATATAAAATAAATTCCTTGTAATTTCACATAAACATGAAGTCCTCTTTTAAAGGATTCATAGAAGGTTTTAGCGTTAATAGTTTCTTATAAAAGAAAGTAGTTCCAATATATTAAGGTATAAAGCCATTAAGTGTAATAATTAGAGACAGTGTTAGTTAGGAGAGATATTATAGATAGCCTTAGTAGAAAGTCCCGATTTGTAGTTAGAAACACCTCCAAGGTTAGGTAATTGGGAAGTTAATGAGTTTTTAATGAAATAATTGTTCTTATCTACTCCAGTTTTTGCAAAATTGAAAATCTATGAAAAGAAGATGTTTTAAAAACATGTTAGAACATTTTAAAGATATTTTAAAGAAAAATGGTTTGGTGAAAAAGTAAATAAGTTTTTGGAAGCGAAAAACATAGTAATAGTTAAATTTAATAATTCAAATTTTTATAGAAAGCTGTAAAGGTCTTTAAAAGAAAAGGAGGAGTAAGTTTTGAACTTAGAATTTGTAAGTTTTCCCCTCTAAGTTTGGGGAATAATGTAAATTCAAAAAGCTGTAAGGATGCAAGACTAGAAAAATAAAATGTTAAGTAACCAAGCATCTTGGAATTTAATAAAAACTTGAAAATAACACTTTTATAGGGAAAAAAAATTGGGATTTGATGTTTTAAAAATTTAGAAGCCTTAGTTTTCGAAATAAAATGATAAATACCAAACCAAACTCTTAAATGTGAAGTAGATAGGAATCATTTCCTAGGTGTGACGGAGGTAAGGCTATGTAGGGGATAGCAGTGATTACTTTTAGAAGTAATAATAGAAGTTTCCGTAAAGTGTATAAGACAATAGTGAGAACCTAGGAGTGTTGCTTCATATGTGTGGACTATAGAAGAATAGTAAGGTGATATTAGTAAGATAGTAAGACGCACGTAGTTGAGGATGTGTACCTCTTATCCGCATCTCTTTGATAGTAAATTATGAATTTCCTATTTTCATCTTTAGTTTTGAATAGGTTCTTTCCTTTATTATCCTTTGGGAGGATCGATCTTAAGACTTAACATATGGATGGTAGGATTTGATGTAAACATGTTATTAGAATATGTTATGTATGATGGTTACTCGTGGTTGCAAATGGTTGCTGGTGGATGCTAATGGACGCATATACTTATACTAGGCACTATTATCTCATAGGGATTAGACTAATTAGGACACTAGAGCATATGCATATGGATGTGTGCGCATTTGCATTTTATTTTTATCTTATTTCCATGGTTGCTATAAATGAATGATTATCATATGATTGTTGCATTTGGATGACGATTGTAGCACGCATATAGAACTATCAGTTATCATTAGGGAATTAGCATTCATTTGGATACATGGCATGGACATTATTGCATAAAAGGAGGTCGACTGAAATAGTAGACCACCAAATCTTTTGCATTAGTTAGGGACATTGACACTACACTAATTGCATATGTATCATAAATCACATTAGAAAAACTTAAGGACAATGGATGTAATGGATGATGGTTTAGTAGTTGGTTTAGAACTTGGATGAAAATATTAATTTCATTCATCTATCTTTAGTGATTTCGGGGATGAAATCCCTTAAGGAGGGGAGAATGTAACAATCCAAAATTTAAGCTATAATATTAATTAATGAATTAATTAAATAATAAAATAATTTTGGGAAATTATCGGAACTGAGCCACAGGAGTTGCACCATTGTGTCCACGGTAATTTTCTTGTCAATTTCCATACATAGAATGTCAAAATCCGAGCTTGTAAGTAGAAGATATGAATTAATGAAGAAACGAGAAAAAGAATATATATATATATATATATATATATATATATATATATATATATATATATATATATAAGGTGCTAGGTCGACCCTAGGGTCGACCCTCACATAGGCAAGGTCGACCTATAGGTCCACCCTTGCTTGTGAAGGTCGACAGGTAGGTCGACCCGCCTACCTAAGAATGCATTCTCGTACGTGGCTTCGTCCAGATCGATTTTAACACATCATTTTGCAACTTTTCTTTGATCCTGTGCGTCGGTGCTTCCATCCGACGATTCCTATCGAGCTTATGATGTGGTTGTACCAAATTTAATCTCCAAATCCAACCGTCTGAGATCCACAAGTGACACTATAAATAAGACCCTAGGCCTAGCTATTTTTCTCATTCAGATTTTCTCTATCCGGGTTCATTGCCTGAGGCTGGACCCTAAAAGGAATATTTTTCTGAGGAGAAGATCTTTTTAATTAAAATATTTTATACCTGTGACGCCCCACCTCTATACCCACGCTAGCCAAGAACACTACGGAGTAGTGCTGTCAACTAGCACGGAGAATAAGGCTGTTGAGGAGCGACCATCCATGTAATTGCCTTGTGCGAGCACCGATATGTCAGATAGAATAACATGCATTTCATCTTTTAGAGGAAATCCGACATACCGTTACAAACTCAAAGCTACTACACAGTGGCTATAATGGTTTAGGACAATAAATATAAAAATAACACAGATAACATAAATGCGGAATACAGATGGAACGAAAAGTCTCATATATACAATAACTGATATCAGTTACAATACATTTGACACAATACAAATGATACAACTACAACTGTCGACTCAAGAAGTTATATATACAAGTACATTATCGACTAATATACATGAATACATTATCATCTTAAAACAGACACACTGACTACTACAACAAGACGAAGACCACTTCAAATGATATAAAAAGTCTTCATAGCTCTAGCAGCAACCCAAAGCTAAAAATCTACAACCTGTAAATACTCGGTCTGACCCGAGTATTACATTCAAAAGAAAATAATACTCGGATCAGTCTAATTCAAAATCAGTTATTAGAGCATAGAAGCAATAATAATCAATCTCAATATAGATGACAGTCACAGAAATCTCGTATATCCAACTCTCGATACGAGAATTGGATAACGGCAGAAATAACACTAAACAGTGTTAATCCACAAAATAGAAATCCAAAGCAGTTTAAATAATTGAAATGTCAATTTAAAAATATCAATGCTAATTGGCTGCAATACACGCTAACGTGTACTGCCTCGCCAATACAGCCTACGAATTACGCAACAGGTCGATGAATTAAGAATAAAAGAGATATCGATTAAAATCTGTCAATTCGGTGTGGCTGCAGTGCACGCACGCGTGCACTGCCTCGCCACAACAGAATATAAAGTCACCACGAGGGACAAGGGTAAAACTGCTACAAAAAGGCAGTGCAGCAGCATAAAGCTTCAACTAAGCGAATACGAAATATGTACACATGAAGCAGCATGACTGTACATACCATATACAAAAGAGAATATGCTATGAAGCAAAGCATAATAGGCCAAGGGTGAACACACGAGAAGTCACAGGTCAGGGATGCAAGAAGTCAGGGATCAAAGATCAAACATGCAGCTACAACACAACTACACAATATATATAGTCTCAAGTTAAAGACTGCGACACTACGAGTGATCACGTAACCAAGAGCAGACACTACTGGAACTGTCTTGAAAGCCAGAGAATTCAAACTACAACATCAAGTACGACACATATGTACGTAGTGTATATTAAGGAAATGTGGAGTCAACTCAAATGAATTCAAAAAAAAAACGAAACCAAATGCATTAGTGCCATGTAAACCAACAAGGCACGACTGCCTCTTAATAAAAAAAACTAACTGCAGTCACGACTGAAGACAAAAGGGCAAACTGCAACATGAACAGCAGCACATTCAAGGTGCACCAGGCCAGTTCGAAATGAACACAGGGATAATTCCAGGGAAACAATGCATATAAGGGTACCGGTGAGTATGCAACCCGACCATCAAAGTGTAGACAAAGTGGAGTCAGTGCCAATAGTAATGACAGCAACTCCATCAAGTCATAATTCAAATCCCAAAATACAGTCAATCATTCCAAGAGAAAAGAAAATGTAATTCGAACATACATATACACATATCAATTAATGTATATACATACGTCACAACATACATATGTATGAAGACTAGAATGCAACAGGGTGCAAACAGTTTCCATATCATGAATGTACGAATTGTACATTTGTATTTAATACTGTAACTGGACAGTATTAGTTTCATAGTCTAGAACAAGGCAAATGCCAAAGTCGAAGCACATAGACGAAAGCAGCAAATACATGTCCAGATGAATCAAATGCAACAGTGCCTCTAACTCTACTGGGATGAATATACCAATATCAACATGGTTGCAGAACAAATGTAAACAGGTCAAGATCTATAGGTATGCAGTGACAAAGTGGATCAAAACAATTACAAAATGAAGTAGTGCAATGCAGACAATTCAACGATAGTGCTACAAGTAAGGCATCACAAAATCAAGACAGAGGTGCAGACTACAATATGAGTCAAGCATATGTATACAGTCCAGACACAAGCCAGAGGTGGCCAACATGAACTAATGAACTCATAGGGACAGTGTAATCAAAAGCACATATATGCGGCAGCTACAAACAAATAGAGATGAAACAATGCAAACTACATAATGATCGAAGTCAAGAGTGTCAATATGATCAAGTGCATCAGTGAACAAATGCATACAGATCAGGGACAACAAAGTGCATCAAAGAGACCAGAAGTGCAGAAACACTTCTGAGAGCATGGAAATGAAACCACATAACAAGAGACCGAAGTCAATTTCTCAAGTAGTTTGACAAATAACAGAATTCACAGTATAGCCGAAATCATGGGACAACAAGTCAGCGAAGTGGTGAAAAGGTTATCACCAAAAATCAATTACCAGATGGTTACAACATTACCCCTAAATCAAACTGAAAGTCAAGGTCTCGAAACGCATGAATAAACAGCACTTCGAAGTAGAGGTGGATGAAATCGAAATTCACCCATCAGTAAAAAGCCAATTTGGATTCGCAAAGCAAAAGGAATCGACCAACTCAACGACTTGAATACAACGAAAACCAACGAATTTTAAAATCCCTAATACACATGAACATGAATTAGATGTGAGCGAAAATGAAGATCACTCACCTTATTAATCGGTCGAGACTATCGCAGAGGCGAGCTCCTCTACGTGGATATCGAGTTGAATTCGAGCCTTCTTGAACAGTTTCGATGCAGGCGAACGAACCGCTTAATGTCGAAGCTGTGATTCGAACAGTCTGAAGCCACCAAGCAAGCTCGAAGAAACATTGATCGACAAAAGCAACAAAGTTCAAAATCATCATTCGATCGTAATAAAGTCGGCATCCTCGATTTCAATCAAAGCCCTAATTCCAGAATTAAGCAAAAAGGACGAGAACGAAGTCGCTTGATAATCTCACAATCACAAAGGCAAAAGCTCGAATCAACATCGGAACAGCATCGCAATTATCTCACAGAGGAGAACGAGCCAAAGCCCTAGTTTAGTTACACAGAGAATCGCCAGAGATCGAGCCAAAGCCCCAAAATTCCAGATTCGCCAGCAAAAAGAAAGAAAATCGAAGCCCTAATTTTAGAAGCCATTATCTCGTTGATCTCGAGTTTGGGCCTAGGGTTCACGGATGGAGGAAAGGGAGGGGGTTGGGTGCCGAATACTATCACGGCTTCAACTCAAGCATGGGCCAAGTTTTTGTAAAAATTTATAAAGCCCGAATTCTTTTAACCATGTTTATTAAACACCTTGGTGATATTTAAAACACGATTTGAATCCATTAGAACAACGGATTCGAACACGATAAAAATTCATATTTAGGATTTTCAATACGAATAGACGATGTCATATTTAAATAAAATATTTAAATATATTATCGTATAAATGCGGGTTGTTACAATACCCTTCAAGTGGATCCGGGAAGGGCAAAGGAAAGAGCTAAGGACCATAGGTGAGTGTTTAAGTAATTATTTTAGATTTTTAAGTAATTTAAAATAGTAGGGTTTCCAATAGTTGTAGTTTTTCTACGATTTTTGGGATAACTTTTATGCAAGTTTATTTACAGTTTATTTTAAGCAAATTTTAGACTTGTTTTCCTAGTTTATTTTATTTTAGCTATTCTAATTCAGTTATTTGTAATCATTTACTGTTAATTATAGCTTTCCCAATAATTTATAGTTATTTACGGTATTTACGGTTATTTACAATTATTTACGTTTTATTTACATCTATTCTACGTTGGGATTTCTTTTGTAAATGTTAGTTTCATTTTAATTTCCTTTTTATGCGAATGGAATAAATAGAAGAAAATAATTCGTTAATATGGACTAAAATATAAGAACACTGAATCTACAAAAAATGGGATGTAAAATAAGAAAGACTGTAATAAATTGGACTTAGACTGAAATAGGCAAATTTAAGATATTTGCAAGCATAGTTATAACATGTAATTATAACTAAAAAGAGAAAATAGAAGAGATAGCAGAAGTAGCTTATTTTTATACTTAGACCTTGGGTTAAGTAAATAAGCAGAATTATAACACACAGGTTATAATTAGAGATAACAGAAAAGGCTTATTTTAAGACTTAAATTAAGTTAATAAACAAATAAAGCAGAAATAACAGAAGAGGCTTATTTTAATAAACTTAGATCTTGGATTAAGTTAATAAGCAAGATATAGAAGATCTGTATTGTATGCCTAATGGGGTAGTCTTTTACAAATATAGAGACTTATTTTAGAACTTGTACTTAAGTTAATATGCAAAGATAGTAGTAAGAGCTATACTGGCAGCATTCCCTTTAGGGACACACTTATGCTGAAATAATGGTAAATAAGTGGTCAATAAATAGAAGCTCAAATTAGGGGATTTGGGAAAGAGGTGCAACTAGATTTTGTTTGTTAGGACCCGCACCAACAACATTCCCTTCAGTCAGACACAAGTGGTCTTCCAATAGCAGAGTTGAGGCTAGGGCACGCTTATGCTGGTAATACGGTAAATAAGAGATCAAAAGAGGGAGCAACAGATAATGTGAGCCTAATGGTGGTCAAGCGTGCGGCCTCAGTGCAGGCTGATAAGTCGTTCTTGAGTTCCAAGAGCTAAGTAAGTGACTTTTGCGTAGGGACCAATAGGATGAGTCTAGTACGCAGAAGTAGGTATCTTTTGCGTAGGGTCCAACAGGATGAGACTAGTCCGCAGTAGGCACAGCGGAGATAGAAGGCCGATCAAAGGGTAGAATTAGGACTTCAGCCTAATTAAAGTAGGATTAGGAATTTAGCCTAATCAAAGCAGTTATCTGAGACAAGTGTAAACAATCTAATCGAACTATCTAAGCAAAGCAAATAGTTAAACAGTATTTTATTCCAGCTTTGTCTTTTCCTTTATTTCCTTTTATACTAGAACTGTTACAAAGTCTATGATCTTTACCTTGCTTAAGAATACTAGTAATTACTTATCATACATATTATTGCAGAAAATTTGAAAAACATCAATTTAAAAAAGCTTGCCCTGCCATTGTTTTTAGATATGCACAATTCCACTTATTAGAAAGATAATAAAATTTAAGATTTAATGGTGAAAATGGTTTGTTAATCCGTCGTTTCTACAAAAATTATTGCGTATTAAAGATTGATAATTAATGGGGTACATATTTTAATTATTGATGTGAGAATAACATCTACATGTGAAGAATCAACATTGCTACAATGGAGGAGAGGGGTATTGTAGGGAAGAAAATTGTAGTATTTGAAAATAGAGATTTAATTTATATCTTTTTTTAGGAGGATGTTTTGTGCATTAAGTTTGATTTAGGTATGTGTCCCTTATTTTCACATGGATATAAAATATATACTTATTAATATCAAACGGAAAATAACTGCAATATCTGACAATATTTCCTTTTTGAGAATAATAAATATATATTATTTTACAAATAAAAATATATGTGTTTGAAAAGTACTACGTGAAAATCAGACATGTGAAATACAATGGATGACAATTTAATTGGAAACAAAATTGTGCTATGATGATTTTTAAATTGCAACACGCTTTGAAAACAAATACAATATAGAATATATTTGTTATCATCAAAAAAAACTTATACTACACATATATAACTTATGCACTTTATTCCATTGGTTTCTTAACTACACACTACAAGAATGTATATTTTTAGCAGCGTAGTCTAGCAGCGTTTTACTAAATAGGCTGCGATTATCCATAAGATCATGAAAAAAGCAAAGAACAATGTATGAAATGCTGCCCAGAAGAAACGCGGGAGAAATATAAAATTTCCGCGCTTTCGTCCGCGTCCACTCTCATTCTATCTTCCACGCATATCTCCTTTTCCTTAATTTAATTAAAAAATCTAACCTACCTCTCCACCGCGCTCAACAATTCCCTCTTTCCCATGTCCACGAGTCCATAGTCGATCCCAATGAAGCCTAAAATGAGAAAAACATAACATTGCTATTGCCGCCAGCATACACCCCGAGACCACCATCGCTTACCTTCTAGCTTCACCCCAGCTCCGCACGATCCCCCAACACCACCACTGATGTTCTGTAACACTACCGCAAGCCAGCCCCTTTGTGAAGGAATTTTCTCATCCGCCTGTTGTTGTTCCACTGCCACAGTTTGAGAAGGTGTGTAACGACCCTGGATTTTATATAAATTTTAATTGATAATTAATTTCATTTTTTGAATAAAAATTGTAAATTTAAATGATGAATTGAAGCGAGTTTCCCCGAATCCAAATAAAAATACATTAAATCATTTTAAATTTAAAATATTGTATATATATGTATATATGTGAATATATATGTATATGGGCATATATGAGTAAATTTGAAACAATATATATATGTATTTGATTTGAATTTAAAATCGTAAATAAATGGTTTAAAAAATAAAGATACAAATTATATAAGATATAAGATATAAAGTAAATACATTGGATAAAAATCTAATAACAAATAAAAATCTAATAACAAATAAAAATCTAGAAATTCATTTATATTACATAATGAATATAAAAATAATTTGTAATTAATTTAGGAATAATAATGAAGATAGAAATAAATATAAAATACACAAGAATCAAATGAGACAATGCATGCAAACAAATAACCATAATAACTTTATATTATGTACATATAGGAGTAAAAACAAACCTGGTAAAGTAATATATAAATGAAGCCGGTAAGTAAGTATATAAAGCAAGTAAAAGAAAAAAAATCTATAGATAAAGTAAAAGCAAACAAAAGACAAATATGTTCAAGTATCAAACAAAATGAAGAAATATATAAATATCTAGGTATAAACAAATAAAAGAAGATAAGCACAAGCTTATAAAACAAGACAAAGTAAAATATAAACATGTACTAAGCAATTAATGCCACTATCTTTAGTACACAATATAATACATCTCAGCCGAAATAACAACAACATATTTTCCACCAAAACAAACCAGGCAAAGTATGAATATGTAAGTAAAGTAGTATGCAAGGCAAGAAGGAAATGAAGATAATAATATAACCTATGTACTTAAGGGAAAAATGGGATAAGTATGTAGGCATGGGGGGAACATGCATTTAATGTAACCAGTACTCTAGCACAAACCAAAGTCCATTCGCAATATACAAAGGAAGATTTATATCAGCCTCCAAAAACATGAAAAATCTATGCCACTTGTACAAGTAATAATATAAAAAAAGTATACCCTATAAACTCATTTCCATATAAACATCAACTTCATCTCAGTCTCGTATATTCTAAACTGAGGAAATTCTGAAGTGATACTATCTAAAACTTAAGAAAAATTTAAATTTAAACAAACAATACAAACTGATCCAAGCCAGAGAATCAAAGAAGGAAGCTATAGTAAACAAAAGAATTCAAGCCTGTTCAACATAAGAAAAGCTCTGTTCTTCCTCTTGAAAACCAAGTGAGTAACTTTTGTTTAAAACTTAAAAGTATGAATCTGTTGAATACTTATCTGTAAGTAAGCATGTATATGACTTCTCTGGGTATATTTAAAGATGGATGTATGCTTGCAGGCTATGTTATATATGTCCTCTGTCTAAAACTCTAAATATAAGATTTGATTCAAAAATCATTTTCCCTTGATCTACTTGCTATTTGAACTTTGTGTTAAAACAAAAATTGTTTGTTATAGCCTATATTTAAGATTAAAATTGTATTCGAGTCCAAACAATTTGTTAATAGCTCAGGGAAGCAAGAAAACTAACATATCTTTCCACATGTCAAAAATTCGAACTTTACAATTCACAAATTCAAATATGTAAATGAAATCTTTATACTTTAACATGATTTTTAAAGTAAAAATCGTAATTTTTAGATCAAAGAACAGAGAGCAGTTCGAGTTGGTTTAAATCTCGTTCTATCGTCGATCTTTGATGATCTACTGGTTCGTGGGGCTCGTGGTTTTGTCTGGAGGTGGTGGAGTCCATGGCGTTGCTAGGAAAAATACTCGGAGTGGTCACCGATAATCGTGAAAGCAGCGGTGGCAAGTTTCAGTTCCTAAACCTAGTTTTGCCGTGGTAATGTAATTGGCCTTGTTCGTCATCAACGTTGGATCGAGCGCGACGTGGCTCCGGGTGATGGTAGAAGGGGTGTGGACGAGTGATTGGCCAGAGTTTCGAGTTCTCTGGTGGTTGTGGTTGTGAGAACGAAGCGTTGACAGGTCGATAATGGTTTCAGCGTTGTCTTCCATGTTGCGGCTTCGAACTCGAATTTCAATTTCGAGGTGACGATGAAGTTCTGATGGTCGGGAAGGGTTGTGGATGGTGGTCGACTTGTTCGACGTGGCGATGTTGACCGAAGGCGAACGGCGGTGTTGTGCACGTGCACGGAGGGATTTTTGGATGATCTGGGTGCTGGGTGAATTCATGCGATTGTCTCGAGTGGTTCCTACATCTTGCACGAAGCATGTAGGGGAGTGACTCAAAGCAAACTTGAGTTGCCTCGGGTTTGGTTTAACTGGGTTACAGTTTTGTTCAAAACTGTCTGCAGTTTGAAATTTAAACAAAATTTAAATGAATTTGTAAGCTAGATGTGAATAAGGTTAAATCAAGTTGAGTTAGATTCAAATGGACTTTGAATCTTTAAGTTTTAAAAGGAAATTTGGATTTTTAAATCAAAGATTTAAATATTTAAAATATGGTTTCTAGTTTTTTTTTACTTGCAGTTTTTTAGATTTTTAAATTTTAATTTAAAAATCTGAAACAGAAATTAAACTGGGTTTAAATTCTAAGTTAAGTTTAGTTTTCAAATCAAACTTTTGAATCATAAAGTTTTGAAATAAATTTGGATTTTAAATAAAGAATTTAAAATCAAGGTTTTAAAAGCAAGTTTAAAAGGAAAGTTAAATTAGTGAATTCAAATTCATTTTGAATCCTGGGAATTTGAATCAGTTTTTAAATCTAAATTGTTTTCAACAAGTTAAATCACATAGCTTTTTAAAGGGGAATTTATTTTCAAATAAATGTTTGAATTGGATTTTGATAAAATTCTTTTATTAAAGGTTTTTGAATGAAAGTTAAATAATCTGTTTTAACTTGAATTTGCAAGTTAAATAATTAATGCATTTTAAAAGCTTAAATTTTTTTTTAAAAATAAGCAATATAGTTTAAAACTTTTCTTACATAAGTTCCATATATATATACATACATATATATATAAATAATGAATGTTCTTCACATTGTTTAAAAGTCTTATAAATTGAATTTAAATTTGGTAATTGGTTAATCATTTTGAATCTTAAATTCAAAAATGGAATTTGAATTTAAATTTAAGGTGTAATGTTTAAAATACACTTAAATGTTAATGAAATCATTAATAAATAAATAAATTATCTTAGAGATAATTAAGGTAATAAAATGATTTAATTAATAAAGTAATTAAAGAATGATTTATTTAATTTATAAATAATTTAGATTAATTTATAAATAGAAAATGATTAATAATGAATTAATCTAAGATAATTCTTAAGAAAGTAATTAAGAAATGTTATTAGTTAATGAAGATAATTAACTATGGATTATTAAGTAATTAAATTAAAGTGATTAATTTTGGTAGTTAATTAAATTAATAAATTTAGATAATCAGTTATAAATTGTTTAAATGTAATTACTTAATGAAAGTAATTAAGGATTAATTACTTATTATAATTAATTTTGGATATTTTGATTAATTTAAGTTAATTAATTTAGTTTAAGAAAATCATTAGATAAATTGGTAATTAATGATTAATTATGAGATGATTACTTATGGTAAGTAATTAAAAGGTTTAATTTCATATAAATAATTAATTAAGAAGTTAATTAATTATGTAATGAATTTAAATGTTAATTTAATTAATATGATTAATTAAGAATAATTAATTAAGTGTTTGATTAATTAATTTATATTAAATGATTTGGAATTAATAAATCAGAATTGGATAATAAATTCATAAGTAAATAAATTTGATTGGAAATTAATTGAATTAATTAGGGTTAAACCATTAATTAATCCTTCTTATAAATGGTTATTGAATGTTGACCTTACTTATGAATGAGTGTATTATATGAGATGCCTTGAATTGATTGTTCTATCCGATCTGTGATGTTTTGTTCTATGGATTTGACTTTGTGTAATTTATTCATTTACTTGTGATACATTTGTATGTATATATCCGTGATCTGTGTATGAAAAGATAAGCGTTATATTTCATACCACTTATCAATTATATTTTTGTATTTTGATCTGTGATGATTGAATGATATTGCAGTACTGTGTGAAACCCCTGGACCACACCATACACACACAAATATGGATTTCACGAGGCAATCGATTAAGTCACAGATGATTTTAAATTTAATGTTTTTGAAATTGAAATTTTAATTTCAATTGATTTTGAAATTTGAAATTAGGGTTTAATATGTTAAAGCTTTTGAAAGGAGTTTTAAAGATATTTTGAATATCTTGAAATTTAAATAATTCAATTTGAATTTGAATTCAATATTTGGAATTAAATTATATGCTTGGAAATTTTGGTTAAAAATGTTATAAATATGTTTATATGAATTTAAACCATTTTAAAAGTATGGTTTTGAGAATTTGAATTTAACCCAAGGATTGTAATTCATATAAATGAATCGGATTTTCCAGAATGGAAACTAATTATTTTCAAAGGATATAAGCTTTCATATAAGAAATAAATTTCCAATTTGAGTTAAAGGAATTTCAAGTTTGAATTGAAAAATGGTTTTCCAAGTTATGAATAAATTCTTTTTGAAAGCTAAGAATTTAATCTGTTTATTTTAACAGATTTAAAATGGTGATTTGTTTAAACCATTCAAAATGAAATTGTTTTGAAAGCTATAAGTTAAATCTTTGATTTAAAGATTTAACGAGTTAATCAAATTGAAATGGAATTGATTTGGAAATCTATGAAAAAATCTTTGTGGAACTGGGTGAACTTTGTGAATTTAATTTGTTTATTTTAACAGATTTAAAATGGTAATGTGTTTAAACCATTTGAAGAAAAGTTTTGGGTAATAAGTTGTGACTTAATTGAAATCCCATATCCATATGTTTTAAAATATTACGCTCACTATTCGGTTTAGCCGGGAGAGGACCTTTGTGTCACATAACCCATTCCGAATAAGTGATACGTCGTATATGGATAGCATTTGAAGACCGGTGTTGAAGACCGGGTGTTTGCGAAAACGATAGGATAACCTATCGACTGTCCCTGCACTGGGTAGCTCCTGGTATATAGATTCCCTAAGTGATGGGAAGTCCGATCGGGATTGTGAATACCTGGAATTGCAAAGGCTTCTTCGGAAGTGCCTTCGGTTCTGTTCGAACCCGGAACAGACTTGTATGGTTACATGTCTGACATTACACTTTGAGATATAAAGCTGATTTCTTTCAAATACATTTCTGTTGGTGGTGGAGAATTTATTCTCTTAGCTTAACACCCTTCTCTGAGACGTACGAGCTCAGAGGTTGTGTAGTTGAAGGTTATCAGCGATATACTCCCAATTTGGTAATGTGGCATGCTGAGTGTTGCTGTGTGTTGATCATTTATTGATCATTTGTGATCAAAGTGTGGCTTTGTGAAAAAGCGTAGCTTTGTGGACGAGACCTCTTCGAACCTCACAACCCGGAAATGGTCGAAACAGGAATATGCGGTAAGGTTATGAGGGTCGCGCCCTTTAGGGTATGTCATTTCCTTTTGGAAAAGGGTGGTATCAGGTATGGAGCCCTAGTATTTAACCTATGTGGATACTCCGATCTCATTTATTGTGTGATTGTGTGTTTATTGAGGCGCCTCGGATAAAGGTCCCAAAGGACCGGGGGATGGCATATTCGTGAGTTACCTAGTTACAGGGGTAACCCGGCCTTGTGTTGGCAGAGAGCTAGTTAGTTCTCGGTACGTCCATCCAGAGGCGATCCCATGTGGCGGTAGGAAGTTCCTTAGCCTAACCATTTGTTGGAAAATCCAAAGAAACAATATGAACCTTGTACGGTTTTAGTTGTATAACTTGCCATGGAATGTGGCGGTAACCTGCTATTGAACATGGTAGCTATAGTAGGCACAAATGCGGAATGCCTATGCTGGCTAAGATTAATATTATACTTTCGAAATGTTTTCTGCACTATGCACTAATAATAATATGGAAAAGAAATTCTCTCGTATCAAGCATGTTTGACTATCATAAGAAGAAATCTCCTCCAATTCTGCGTTTGCATTGTGTGTGTGGCTGGAGGTCTTATGGTAGTTTCATTTTCCAAAAGCATTGCGGGTTTCAATGTTTAAAATCCTTTTGTGTTCGTTTTAAAGATAAACTGTTTTTGTTGCTCACACCAGTCCCACGACTGACCTGGAGTTTATTGTTCCTTTCCTAAACTCTGGGTGCCCACCATTTTCCACACGGGCAGTCTAGAGTTGGGGTTTTCAGATATTCAGGTTTAGTAGACTAGTTGGAGCTACTTCAGTGTTTGGAGTTCACTGAAGACTGACGTTGCTTATCTTGGTGCAACGTGATGGTAGTTCGAGCTAATGTTGGAGTTGTTGGAGTCATTCTCTAACTGATCATTTGGAGTTATAACTTCTGTTATTTCCGTTGTATCATTATTTATCTCTGATATTGTTGTATCATATTGATATCATTGTTGTATATCATACTGGATATTGTATTCATTGGAGTTGTATATGATATCATCTATTTCTTTATTCTGCTGCGTTGTTATACTTAATTGTGTTATAAGATCCGGCAAGACAGATTTGGCGTTTGAATCTGCGGCATTTTGAGTACAAGTGAAGTACGGGTGCCGATTTTCGAAGGCTGAATTTTGGATCGCTACAAGGTGAAAGGAGGGAGATGCTCAATTTATGTTTTTGGATTCTTTTGGGATATTCACTACAACAAAAAGGACTTTTTATAGCGTGTAAAAACCGCTATAAAAAATTTCTACAGCGATTCTATAATCGCCATAGATCAACATGTTGTAAAAAGTCTGGTAGATACTATAGCATGTCATACTTGCAATGGAAAACGTATTTTTCTTACCATCTAAAATAGGCCATATTGGTGCAACTGCTTTTCTATAGCATTATGAAATGTGCTATAGAACTTTTTATGACGCATTTTAGTTGCTATAAATATGTCGACATGCTATATTATTATAGCATTTGAACGCGCTATGGAATCATCGTGTCAACCTTTTATGACACATTGAAATGCTATAGAAAATACATTACTATCTATTATAGCACCGTCTTATTGCTATGAAAACTATTTACTCTTTGCAAAATATTTTGTATAGCACTAACATGATGCTATAGTATAACAAAGCTCAACAATTTTTCTTTTTCTTGCATAGTTAGAACGCTATAAAAAAATTCTATTGCACATTTTTTGTTGCCATAACATTCAAAGCTTACAATTTTCAATTCTACTTATATATTATAACTCAAAAAACCACATTCATCACATTAACATAAGTACACAAATTGAGTCATAAGCCAAATCATAAAATATATATATATCCATTATATTTCATACATGAAGAATTAAACATAAATATTTGTGATAAAAATTAAACATAAGTACAAAAATTGAGTGTAGCATACCAAAATGATACAAATATGATTTCTCTATGACATGACCATACGAGTTTAATTGCTTCAGGGGTTCCTATTCCTGCACCTCTTAGATTACCAGCAGGGCCAAACCTGCAACAAAATATTCATTATCTTTTTTAAAAAAAATTGCAAATTAGAAATTATTTAAGTACAATATTTTTTTTGCCCCTTCTAACCAGTGATTTTATGGAGCTCCTGTAGTCCTTGCACGGATGCCAGCTGTTAATCCCCTTTTCGACTCGCGACCTAAGAAAGTAAGCCGAGTTAAGGTGCTTGCCGACCTAAGAAGTATGCCGAGTTAAGGTGCTTGCCGACCTGAGAAGCATGCCGAGTTAAGGTGCTTGCCGACCTAAGAAAGCATGCCGAGTTAAGGGGTGTGCCGACCTAAGAAGTATGCCGAGTTAAGGTGCTTGCCGACCTAAGAAGTATGCCGAGTTAAGGTGCTTGCCGACCTAAGAAAGCATGCCGAGTTAAGGTGCTTGCCGACCTGAGAAGAGCTGCCGACTTAAGGGGTGTGCCGAGTTAGGAGCCTGCGAACTTAAGGTAGTCTGTGACTCAAGGGCTACAACCTAAGGAAGATTCCGAGTTATGAAAGGCTCCGACTTAAGAAGGTTCCGACCTAACCCTATTCCTTAACTCGGCACCGACCTAAGCCTATTCTTCAACTCATCACCGATCTATCATAGGTCGGCAGACGACTTAAACACTTAGAGAAAATTCCTGAGTCCAGATCAGCTCCTATAAATACCCCACCACTTCCAACATGAAGAGGACTTTTGGGAATTCATTTCTAAAGCGCCGTTACTCTGTCGAACTCTCCAATCATTCAGCAAACAAGGATCCTCCAAGCATTCAAGACACTACAACAAACTTCGAGAGAAATTCCTAACATCTGACATGGATTCATCGAATTTCATCGCCGAAGATTGAGCTAGTAGTCAAGATTGCTTCTTGTGATCGAGTTGTATTGTTTTCATAGAAGATTTGTATCAATTTGTAATCAGATTCAATAATAAAGAGATTCAAAGTGGACGTAGGCTAAATCTTAAGCCGAACCACTATAAATTGCTGTCTTTTACTGCATTTCTGCTATTTTCCTGCTTGATTTCTGTTCCCGTTACGCGGGTGGTGCTTTCACAATCTTACTACACACACCGGGTGTTGGCGTTCACATTTTGTCGTTAACATTTTGGTGCTTTCATTGAGAGTTGAACTCAGGCTGCCACTCACCATTGCTTCTCAGAAGTTTGCTGAAAGAATTTCCCACAAAATCAGAGGTTTATCAGACATAATGGCTCCCGGAAGGAAACGAAAGTCTGTCAGAACTGATGATGACCGTGACAATACTGCCACTTCTCTCTCTCCAAATCAAGCAGCTCCGAGCATCGGTGTTACGCGACAGGAGTTAGATGCTGCTGTATCCGGACTGTACCAGCAGATTGAAACTCAGAATAACCTGATGATGGAAAGGCTGAATGCTCTATTTGGTACGAGTCAAAGACCAGTAAATAATGAGGGAAACTTTGCTAATGCTGCTCCCAATTCCGAGGGAAGAAATGTTCCTCACGGGGGGTCAGGTGCTGCCGAAGGGGCACCCCTCCAGGCCGAAGGATCTAGACCATCACCAGTTCTTCATGAGCATTTACCTGGACAGACTCCTGAAAAGATGGCTGAGGCCTACTCTGCGAAATCTCTGAATAATGAGGAATATCTCTCTGGTATGATCAAGCAAATAATGAAAGAGAGCATGCAAAGAGATGAAGACGAAAGCGAATGGGGATTCGCACCAAGTAGAACTCCGTTTACGGAAAAGATTCTGAAAGCTGAATTTCCTAGAAAGTTTGTTCCCCCCACTATTCCTGCTTATCGGGGAACAAGTGATCCAAATCAGTTCTTGTATAAATACGATTGGCATATGACTGGCGCAAGGGCAACCGACGAGATAAAGTGCCGATATTTCCCAGTCTATTTAGAAGGGGTGGCACTTCTCTGGTTTACCAAGCTTCCAGCCCGATCTGTAGATCAGTTTTCCGATCTCACCCGAAAATTCAAAGAGCAATTCAGGCTATACGCTTCAAGGGCAAAAGATATAATGTCACTGTCCAGTCTTGAGCAGAACCCGGGAGAGCCCATTAAGTCATTCTTGAACCGCTTCAACTTAGCTCTGGCAGAAGTCGATAATGCTGAGCCACGAATGATCTTGACCTATTTGATGCGTGCCGTTGACAAATCGAGCGAATTTGGGAAATGGCTGAAGATGAAAGAGCCCAATTCGCTCGAGAAATTCTACAAAAAGGCTGATGAATTTATACGCCTAGAAAATCTTTCCGCACCAGCTAAAGTTGTGACAGCGGCAGCGGAAAATAATGCTTCTACTCAAAGCAAGAAAGAACCGGCAGATCAGAAAAGGGAAAGTAATGGTGGGAAAAGGCAGAAAGACTTCAAAAAGCCCCGTTTTCTTAAACCATCAGACTTCACTCCTCTGACCGATACCCCGGAAAATATCTTCATTGCCACTAAAGATGCTGTTGAATTTCCAAAACCACCGGCCGTGAAAGTTGGGAAGAATGCTGTTCAGAGCGGAAGATTTTGCAAGTTTCACAACCAACCAGGGCATGATACCAATGAGTGCCGCCATTTGAAAAGTCTGATTGAAGAATTGCTAAGGGAGAATAAATTGCAGCAATACGTCAAGAGGAATAGAAAGGATCCATCTTCATCCAGCCAAGGGCAGTTACCTCCAACTAATTCATCTGATTCAGGAGAAAGGCCAGTTGGAAAGGAAAGACCTGTTATTAATGTGATCACAGGGGGGCCTCACCCGGCTGGCAGGAGTTGGGGTGAAATGGAAAGGTATGCAAAAGCTTTGAAGTATGCACCAACCGAAGAAAGTGTCCTAATCCTGGAAGATGTTTCACCTCTAAAGCAGCAAAAAACTCTCCATGATGATATTATGTTCAGAGCCAGAGATTCTGTTAATGTGGAAGCTCCTACTGAGGACCCTATGGTTGTCTCTGTCGGTATCGGGCCGGCCATCGTCAGAAGAGTGTTGGTTGATAGTGGTGCCTCATGCAACATCCTCTTTAAAAGAACATTTGACCAAATGAAAATCCCGATGACTGACGTACATGCTTCTTCACACAAGATCGCCGGATTTACAGGAGAGCTGAAACAGCCGATCGGAACAGTAGACTTGTTTGTTGAAATGGGCGAAGGACCCAGAAAATTGGTTCGGAAGCAAACTTTTGTAATTGTGGACGGATTTTCTGCCTATAACGCTTTCTTGGGCCGGCCTACTCTTGCAGCTTTCAGGGCCGTCCTTGCTCCTTGGTGTTTAACAATGAAATTTCCTACTGATAATGGGATTGCTGTTATCAAAGGAGATCAAAACGCAGGACGAGAATGTTATCTTGTAGAACTCCGAGAGGCCAGGAGAAAAGAAATGGGGAAAGATGCGGCAGCTCCGCTCCGCATCAAGGAACCGACCCTGTAGCAACTACGGAGCGGCCCCTGTACTGGCGAACACAGCAATGCAAGAAAAGAAATGGATCCCAGAAAAGCCAGTACAGGGGAGAATAGAGTGGTACCCGTGGAGGTAACGGTACCAGTATCTGTAGACCCGAAAGACCCAAATAAAGTGCTCAATGTGGGTTCACAGCTAAGTATAACAGTTCAGAATACACTGATATCATTCTTAAAAGCCAATCTAGATGTGTTTGCTTGGTGTCATGCTGATATGTGCGGAATTTCTCCTACAATTGCTGTTCATACCCTGAATGTCGATCCGAAATTTACGCCAGTAAAACAGAAGAGAAGAACTCAAGGTCCAGAAAGGTCAGCAGCTTTAAAGGAAGAAGTAGATCGCCTCTTAGAGAATAATTTCATCAAAGAATCCACTTATCCAAATTGGGTTTCGAATCCAGTACTGGTTAAGAAGGCAAATGGAAAGTGGAGAGTATGTATTGATTTCTCAGATCTGAACAAAGCTTGCCCCAAAGACTGCTTCCCGTTGCCTAGAATCGATCAACTAGTAGATGGGACGGCTGGACATGAGTTGTTATCTTTTATGGATGCTTATTCTGGATACAATCAAATTATGATGAATGAACCAGATCAGGAGGACACAAGCTTTATTACAGATGTGGGACTCTACTGTTACAAAGTCATGCCATTCGGTTTAAAGAATGCTGGGGCAACATATCAAAGACTTGTCAACGCTATGTTCAAGCCTCAGATTGGCAAAACGATGGAAGTCTATGTTGATGATATGTTAGTAAAGTCAAAGAAAGCAGTAGACCACATGGATCACCTAGCAGAAATGTTCTCAATTCTTCGAAAGTACGGAATGAAGCTAAACCCTTTGAAATGTTCATTCGGAGTAGAGTCTGGGAAATTCCTGGGTTTCATTGTGAGCACTAGGGGCATCGAGGCCAACCCTGCTCAGATCACAGCTTTAAGAGAGGTTAAAGCCCCTAGAACAAAGAAAGAATTGCAAAGTCTCAATGGAAAGGTTGCCGCTCTTAGTCGCTTCATTTCCAAGGCCACAGACAAATGCATTCCCTTCTTTGATGCTCTAAAGAAAGGAAAGAAAAATTTCGAATGGACTCCTGAATGCCAGAATGCTTTCGATCAACTGATTCATCATATGGAAACTCCTCCGGTCCTTTCCAAGCCTAGTGATGGTGAAGACCTCTTCATCTACCTGGCAATTTCATCCCATGCTTTAAGTGCAGCACTCGTACAAGAAGATATGAAAATACAACGTCCGGTTTACTACATCAGCAAACGGTTCGCTGGGGCTGAAATGAATTATTCAAAGATAGAAAAACTTGCTTATTGTCTGCTAATCGCTTCCAGAAAGTTGAGGCCTTATTTTCAATCTCATCCTATCAAAGTCCTGACTGATCAGCCTTTGAAGCAAGTCCTGTATCGTCCTGAAACCTCGGGTCGTCTCTTGAAGTGGAACATAGAACTCAGCCAATATGACATCACTTACCATCCCCGAAGAGCAATTAACGGACAAGCTTTGGCAGATTTCATCGCAGAATCCACTGACAAAGGTGACAGTAAGGAAGAAACCACTGACTGCATTCCGATACAGTGGAAGTTGTATGTAGATGGCTCAAGAAACGATTATTGTTCTGGGGCAGGAATTGTGCTCGAAACTCCCGAAGGACGATCACTATGTTATGCATTGAGGCTGGAGTTTCCTTCGACAAACAATGAAGCAGAATATGAAGCCCTTATTGCCGGGTTGAGGATCGCCAAGGAATTGAATATCAAGGAGATACAGATTTTCAGTGATTCCCAGCTTATTGTCTGCCAGGTGAAGAAGGAATTTCAGGCCAAGGGAGGGAATTTGCCTGCATATTTGACAAAAACTTCCGAACTTCTCAATGATTTAGATCACTACTCAATAAGCCACATACCCCGAGAGGAAAATATGAAGGCGGATTCTTTAGCAAAGTATTCAAGTTCCGGAGAAGCTCAATTACTAGGATTAGTTCCTGTAGAAGTTCTGTCAGCTCCAAGTATTGATGAAATGGATGTTGATTGGCTTATGACTACGTCTCAAGAGCATGAATCATGGATGACTCCAATCAAAGAATACTTACTCAGTGGTTCCCTGCCAGAGAATTCTAAGGAACGTCGAAAGTTATTAAGAAAAGCGTCGAGGTATATAATTCAAGATGACCGATTATACAGGCGGGGATTTTCAACCCCACTACTCCGATGTGTAACTAAAGAAGAAGCCAAGACAATCTTAACAGAGGTGCATGGAGGAGAATGTGGAGACCATTCAGGTGGTCAAACACTTGCAAAGAAGATTCTTCGATATGGATACTTTTGGCCAGATATCAATCGAGATGCTGCAACTTTCTCCAAAAAATGTGATAGATGCCAACGATTTGCAAAAATCCCAAGAGCACCCTCCACTGAACTCACACAAATGGTCAGTCCATGGCCATTCGCCATTTGGGGAATAGACCTAATTGGACCGCTACCGATCGCTAAATCAGGAATTAAATATGCTATTGTTGCCGTTGATTATTTCACCAAGTGGGCTGAAGCTGAACCTTTGGCCACCATCACTTCTAAAAAGATGATAAATTTCGTAACAAAGAATATCGTTTGCAGGTATGGTGTGCCACAGAAGATAATCACCGACAATGGCACTCAATTTGAAAGTGAAGAATTCCAAGATTTTTGCAAACGATTCAGGATTCGAAAAAGCTTCTCAGCAGTGGCTCATCCGCAGGCAAATGGGCAAGTGGAAGCAGTTAACAAAATCATCAAGTCAACTATTAAAAAGCAACTTGAAAAAGCAAAAGGTGGTTGGGTTGATAAGCTTCCATTAGCACTATGGGCGTACAGAACGACTCACAAAACTGCGACTGGGCACACTCCATTTTCACTGGCATACGGATCTGAGGCAATGATTCCGGTAGAAGTAGAGGTTCCTTCACATAGAAGAGTTCATTTCAATGAAATCGAAAATGAAAAACTGCAACTTGAAGCGCTTGACTTTCTTGATGAAAAAAGAGAAGAAGCTAGGCTCAGAGTTTCAGCTCATCAGCAGAGGATAGCCAGGTATTTCAATTCCAAAGTTCGCCAACGCAGCTTTGAGGCCGGAGACTTGGTTTTGAAAAGGATCATGACAGCAACTGGCGTGTTTGGGCCAAACTGGGAAGGACCATATGTCGTAGGCACTAAACTTCTCGATGGCACTTTCAAACTCATAACCATTGAAGGAGATCCGATTCCAAGGGCCTGGAATAGCAACCATTTGCGTCCTTACTTTACCTGAAAAAGAGCTCAGCTCAAAATTGTAAAATGATGATGAATGTATCAGTTGTATGGTGAAACATTGTAAATCAGTGTAAATGAATGAAAGCTATAAAGTGGACGTAGGCCCGATTTTTGGCCGAACCACTATAAATCTTGTGTTCTTTACTATTTCATGATGCCTGTGTTATTTTGATATGTAAATACTTTAAATGTATCGCTAAAATATCGATTCAAAATTGCAGGACATTATAACAAGGCTTGCTCATCACAAAGCTAAGCAACTTCCATAAATCAGCTATTACACGAAAACCAAGCCACAAAATTTTTGTCCAAATTCAAATCCCAAGCAAGGAAAACTTCACATAAAAGTTAGTGACTCCACTGTGACAAACCTTTGTTCACTAGTTGAGATTGTCGTTATGAATAGACATCCAACTAGATAACTTGCGTTTGTCTCGTAAAGTCATTCAACAGTGAAGTCCACTTCTTCGGATAAAGCAATTTACTTATAAGAGGAAAAGAAGAAGATGTGCTTGGAAACGATAATAAAAGAGCGCTAACAGGCAGATGATGAGGGAAAGTTGCCGAGCAAACAAAGGAGCAGACAATGGGAGGTATGCATCTCAACAAGAAGGCCAGAAGATCCACTAAAGGGACGCCTTCCCAAGCGGAAGTAACAGGACCCTCGCTAACTGGTCGTGATGCATCCGATCAGATAGCTTACGTCCGTCCTGTGGATCCACTCGTCCCTGAGACGTAACCTACCCAGCGCACCAACCAACCAAAGCCCTCTAACGAGGCACCCCAATAAATGGGAGTGCTTTCCTCAACCAAAAAGATCGGTGGGACCACCAAAGGAGCATCTTGTTAATTGATTGCGGTCGTTTGTACAAACAAACATCCAATCAAGCAACTCACGCCTGCCCCGCGAACCCATCCGACCATGAGAAAGTAACTCCCAGGCACTCAAAAGCCCTCTTCGGAGGCACAAGCCCTCTTCGGAGGCACATGACCTCTTCGGGGGCAAAAGCCCTTTCCCAAGGCACCACAAGCCCTCTTCGGAGGCACAAGCCCTCTTCGGAGGCACAAGCCCTTTCCCAAGGCACCACAAGCCCTCTTCGGAGGCACATGACCTCTTCGGGGGCAAAAGCCCTTTCCCAAGGCACCGCAAGCCCTCTTCGGAGGCACAAGCCCTCCTCGGAGGCACAAGCCCTTTCCAAAGGCACAAGACCTCTTCGGAGGCACAACTCTTTAAGAGGAGCCCTCTCCGGAGGCATGTCCCAAAATAGAATGCTTGAACAAAAAGCATCGTCCAGAAGCACAGTTCAACTCTCAAAGGAAGGACTAACTTGTTCATCTAGGAAAGTCCCTCCTAAAAAAGTTGAAAAATGCTACAAAATTCTTTCAGAAAAGCTTATTTCACTTCATAGGGAAATTCACTTCTTAATAATTAAAAGTGATTATCCCCGAAAGTTGAAGCGTTCTTCAGAAAGGAAAAATAAAAATTCTTCTAAAGACTGGATATACTCTATTAAGAGCAGAATAATTCTCCCCTTAAAAGCGGAATAATTGTCTTCTGAAGTAAGAGTATTAGTCTTAAAAAAAAAAAAAAAAAAAAAACTAGGAATGTTGCAATGCACTTATGGCATGGGGGCAATACTGTACAATTTAACATACTGTACAATTCAATTATATTAATAAAAGCAACATGCCACAAGTTCGTTGCAATATCACGGAAGACAGATGTGGAATAAATGTATTCTCAAACGCAGACAAAAAGTTTGCACAAGTAAGAAGAATCGTTTGTTCTACACTTAAAATAAAAGATAGGTCATCCTCACATACACAAGAGTTTGTACAAGTAAAATAATTATTTTATTTAGTACTACGAAAATTCTTTACATGTGCAGATATCTCAAAAAGCAAAAGCGGGGACCGGTACCCGCACAATCCCCGGTCAATACATGCAAAAAGCAAAAATAATAGGTGGAAAATCCAGCTTGATTACTCCTTCTTCTCACCACCCTTGGAACTCTTTCCCGGTCTGATGATTAGCTTTTGAAGTCGTTGAGAACGGGCAGGGGCAGAAGGAGAAAGCGGTACAGCCGGATCAACTACTGCTTCCTCTTCAGTGGAAGTCTTCTTCTTTTTCCTTACAGCACGCTTCCCCTTCCTCTTTGAAGAAGACTCACTCCCCGGAGTAGTCAGCAATGTTGAAAGCTTAGTATCGTCGTCAAAAGACCGCTCCGGGGTCTTCTCGGTACCTTCAAAGTCCTCCGCCTTCTGCTCCTGAGAAGCAGCCGGATCATCCAAGCCTTGAAGAGCTTCGATTTTCTCTGCTTGTGATCCCGGTTGGGAAGCAGAGGGAGGAGTGATTTGGGAAGACAGAGGAACGGCAATCGAAGGAGTGGAAGCTTGTGTTGTGCTTGGTGCCTCCGCTGTAGAAGAAAAGAAGTTAAAATCAGCATCCCCCGAAAATAAAGAAGGCATCGATTCATCAAAGTTTAAGTAACATGTAAGAAGATCATCAAATTCGGCTAAGTCAAATGACTGATTCGTTAGACCCGAGATGACACCAAGAGTACCTGGAGGAGTTGGTTTTACAAGATCCACCTCGAACTTCTCAGCTTCAATATCATCCAGCGCCTCATCTTCAGTAGGAGTAGTTGCAGTCTCCTGGGCAACTTTGGCTAAATGTAGAGAATGAGGACTGGAATCTATAATATTAACGTCAGCTGAAGTGGAAGTTTGGACGGGGGCAGTCAAAGGAGCTCCTTCTTTTGGAGGCTCTTCTCCCACTGTCTCAGCTCGTGCTTTGGCAAGTAGCTCTTTCCCCTTAACAAGAGCGGCGCGATCCTCATCATTGAGATAGCGCTTCTCAAGGTCCAGTTCATTATAGCCAGCCCCGCCAAGCATATCCATCGCGACTTCCCACACTTCAGCCAATGTAATTTCATAGTCGGGACCAAGAAAAGAGAGGCTCCCACGACCCAGAACGCTGTGTAAATAAAAGTCAAATAAGGTAGAGCCGACGTCTGCTTTCGTTGCCTCATGTGATTGCTCAGCCGCTTCCTTTTCAGCAACAGCAGCGATCCGGCCGGCGGTAGCCTCATCACGTTCTGTCTCAACTTTAGCAAGTCGAGACTTTAATAACTCAATCTTCATGTTCTGGGAGGTGACCTTTTCCCGCAGTCCGGCGTTTTCTGTGCGGTACTTCTCTTTAACGTGCTGTTCGGCGGCAAGCTTCATTTCTACATCTCTTTGTGCAGCATGTGCGTCCCGCACTTGCTTCTGGAAGACTTCTTCTTTTTGAGTAAATGATGCAGAGGAAGAAGCGAGATTTTCCTTAAGCTGCTTAACTTCAGACGCAAGCTTTGCATTGTCATCTGCAATACTCGTCATTTCCGCGTCATGCTGCTTGCGCCATTTGTCCCATTCTGCCTTATCATTCTCCATCGTCATCATCGCCTCAAGGTTAAGATGGTTGACCCTTTGGAGTTCATCGACCAGCTTCTGCCACTGTGACATCCTCTCGATGTTAAGTCTGACCGCATCAAGACTGCTAAGCATGTCTGATTTATCAATCGGAACAATGTCCAAGTCAAAGCGTACCCCTCTTAGGCACCAATTCGGAAATCGGCTCTGAAGCATTGGAGGGCCATCTTTAACTAGATATTGTGGCCTGTTAATGATGGTTTGAATGTCAGTTTCCTTTAGAGGAGGAGAACCTGCCGGAATGCCAGAAGAAATGGGAGCGTTGGTCTTTTCAGAAATAGCAGACGCGTCACTCGGCTTAGACCGTTTGCTCGATTCATCAGTAATTTGAGTCTTCCCTTTGTCATCATAAGATTTTCGCTTATGAGAATCGTAAGTTTTGTAAGAAGAATCGTATCGATCAACATCTTTTCTTCTCTGCCTCTGCTCATAATCCCATTTTTCTTGAGCCTTCCTTTGGGCCCGTTCCTCATCTGTCTCTCTGTGGTCACCAAGATATTTTCTGAAGTCATAGGTTCCACGGCCTCCATGGCGCTGAAATGAGTCATAATATGAGCCGGAGCGTCCCATTGGAGAACCTGAAAGCAGAAGAAGTGTAGAATTTAGAAATTTCCAGGAAAAAGAGGATAAATGCTTATAAGTGCTGAAAAGCCCTAAGTGTGTGTGGCGTGCAAACTACATGCGTCAAATTACAGACCACGCTTTGGTGTGGAAACAGAGACGATTGGCGTAGTAGGCATTTGGGTTTGCTTAAGGGTAGAAGTTGCCTCGACAACAGGAGAAGTCGCTTTTTGACTGCTATCCCCGAAAAGCTCTTGGGAAGTTATCATAATATCGCTCAAGCCATCAAAGGTGTCGTCGCCCAAGTGTTCAGCGGATTTCTCCTTCTCAAGTTCCACATCAGTTGATTTTTCAGAAGCTCGAGGATTCTCTTCTTCCTCAATAATTGGGGGAAGTGCCGGCTTGCCAGCCAACCCTACAACATCAGTGGGTCCGGAGCACTTTATCAAAGCAAAATCCAGGGCAGGTGTTTTTGAAGCATCTTCTTCCGCAAAAACCGGGGCATTTGACGCCTCTGCTTGAGAATCCAAAGCAGCCGATGTTTCTGCATCAGAGCTAGAAATTTCATGAACTCGAGTCGACCTGGAAGGGTGCAGAAGCCCAAATTGGTGCAGAAGCTCATCATCTAATAGAAATTGGATGCTCCTCTCCTCTACAGGCACCGCCATAAGCCTCTCGAAAGTTACCTTGTGACTGAGATTTTTGGAAGGAGAAGGAAGTGCTGAAAAGGAAAAAAGAGCGAAGTTAGCACTTGATAATCCGAACTTCGGTAAATTTTGAAAGAACGTAAGAAACAAATGCAAGTGATCTTACTCCCTATTCTCCAAATAGCATAAAACCCAGGGGGACAGCGGACATAAAAGAACGGGCTCAGGAAACTGTGAACACTTTCAGGAAGACCGGTGATCAACTTACGATTCCTCGCACTCTTTACGACTATGATGGAGGGATGGTCTTTATTCTTGGCAAAAGTACAAAGATAGCGAATTTCTCCGAAGGTAGGGAAGCGGCCCAGTGTTCTCCTAAAGAGCACGCATAGTCCCAGCAAGATGGCGTAGCCATTGGGATGTAGCTGAAAGGGAGAAATAGATAATTGGAGAAGAAGTTCTCGAATGCAGTCATTGAATGGGGGGATAGCCCCGCTCAAGCACATTTGGCGGTTAACTGCGACAAAGCCATGGGGCGGTCTGTCAGCAGTATCATTTATTTCGGGGAGCAAAGCGTCAGCCTCAGCAATACCAAACTGGATGCATAGTTGACGGAAGGCTTTATGGTTCAAAGTAGTAGGAGTCCTCTCTGGAGGATCGTTCAGCGGGATAGCAACTGGAAACACACCTTCAGCTTGCTCTGTTCCTTCTTGTGGAGAAGACATTCTACACAATCAGCTGAATGTTCAAATGTGAAGGTGCACGTTCCCTAAAAGTGTGAAGTGTTGTGCAAAAAACTAATGAAAATAAACAACAAGCATAACGGGAATTAAATTAGTCGACAGTCAATCGATTACAAAATTTCAGAACTTGTCAATGATCAAGTGCAGTGTTAATACAGATAAGTCAGTTTCACTTGACTATTACGATTTTGTTTTAATACTTCACTTGAATTAGTTATTGTACAACATCTCGTTCATATTCATTTAATTTAACTTTCTCGTTATCAACTAATCCGTCACTCGATGTGGGCAGTCGGTGATAGTATATTCGTCCCAGTATTCTGTGAATGTTGTATTAAGCAGGATTGTTAGTTTACAAAATTGAAGCAATGTGTAAAATGCATGCAACATAGTTCATAGTTCAACAGTTCACAGTTCACAGTTCATAGTTCAACAGCTCGAAGTTCGGGCACAGTTCAAAAATCATCTGTTGGGTGGCCGAAAGTCTAAGTCCTAACTCGGTGACGACCTAAGGAAGGTTCCCTATGAGTCAAAGCCAGGAATCCTCTAAGTCCTAACTCGGAGGCGACACAAAACCTAGGTCGCATGGAACTGCTAAGTCGGCTCCGGCTTAAGTCATGAAAGTCACTGGATCGAGTAAAATCCCTAGGTCGTGACCGAGCCAATACCTCGACTAATTTTCTTCCCTAATTCTTAACCCGTTAACCCAATAGCCTCACAGTCAACAACGATCCTCATTCCATCACACCATTGGACCACCCAAGGAGCCAATTCAAGTCGAATCAAATTTGCTGCAAATCCAATGTGTTACTGCCCTATTACGATTACAACATGGTCGATGGCGATTGACGAACAATCAAAAAGTTATGCACAATGAATCGCAGCATCTAAACACAAATGGAAGTCAAAAACTGGGAGTTATCGATTCGACAGCGAGCATGGGTGAACGATGACCAGATCGACTTACGAAGTATAACAAGAAGATGATCGGCGATTGGATGGTTGGAATTTGTCTCTGAGAGCTCTAAAAGTGCTTCAATGGCAGATTCGAGAAAAGGAATAGATGAGGAAGAGGAAGAGGGATGCAACTACTTATATGCTGGAAGGCGAGTCGACTTGCACGGTGTACGACCTAAGGCATTTGTTAAGTCGGCACCGACCTAACCAAAGAATTAAAAGAATCGAAGCATACGACCTATGGCTTAGGCATATACTTCGAGGGGCAAATGTTAATCCCCTTTTCGACTCGCGACCTAAGAAAGTAAGCCGAGTTAAGGTGCTTGCCGACCTAAGAAGTATGCCGAGTTAAGGTGCTTGCCGACCTGAGAAGCATGCCGAGTTAAGGTGCTTGCCGACCTAAGAAAGCATGCCGAGTTAAGGGGTGTGCCGACCTAAGAAGTATGCCGAGTTAAGGTGCTTGCCGACCTAAGAAGTATGCCGAGTTAAGGTGCTTGCCGACCTAAGAAAGCATGCCGAGTTAAGGTGCTTGCCGACCTGAGAAGAGCTGCCGACTTAAGGGGTGTGCCGAGTTAGGAGCCTGCGAACTTAAGGTAGTCTGTGACTCAAGGGCTACAACCTAAGGAAGATTCCGAGTTATGAAAGGCTCCGACTTAAGAAGGTTCCGACCTAACCCTATTCCTTAACTCGGCACCGACCTAAGCCTATTCTTCAACTCATCACCGATCTATCATAGGTCGGCAGACGACTTAAACACTTAGAGAAAATTCCTGAGTCCAGATCAGCTCCTATAAATACCCCACCACTTCCAACATGAAGAGGACTTTTGGGAATTCATTTCTAAAGCGCCGTTACTCTGTCGAACTCTCCAATCATTCAGCAAACAAGGATCCTCCAAGCATTCAAGACACTACAACAAACTTCGAGAGAAATTCCTAACATCTGACATGGATTCATCGAATTTCATCGCCGAAGATTGAGCTAGTAGTCAAGATTGCTTCTTGTGATCGAGTTGTATTGTTTTCATAGAAGATTTGTATCAATTTGTAATCAGATTCAATAATAAAGAGATTCAAAGTGGACGTAGGCTAAATCTTAAGCCGAACCACTATAAATTGCTGTCTTTTACTGCATTTCTGCTATTTTCCTGCTTGATTTCTGTTCCCGTTACGCGGGTGGTGCTTTCACAATCTTACTACACACACCGGGTGTTGGCGTTCACATTTTGTCGTTAACACCAGCGTAGGTCGTTCCATTTACAGACTTCCCAAGTACTTCCTGGATATATATACCCGGAGAACAATTCAAAAGCAGTTATCATTTGTAATTGAGCATATATTTACTGAATATTGTCTATCGATATGAACTTTTTTATTCTATAATACATAGTTAGACACCAAATATTTTCTTTATATCATCCCCCAAGGGGCGTTTAGACGGTTAAACATCAAATTATATAACAAATTGATGATATAAAACACACCTATTAAAATACCTGAATAAAAGATAAGGGCGGACATATGTCCCTCAAGGTTAACCTACTGGGTCATTCATTTTTTAATATTCTTTAATATATATGTACCAAAATTGATATAACAATGATGGAAATTGCCTGTAGGAATAACTTATCGCTGGTACCGGATAGAGGATTCTTGACTGTGCAATCCAAACGCAGAGTCCATGTGCTGAGATAGAGGATGGTCACCAAAGTAGCTACTTACGTAACTATGACAACACAAATTATATTATTGTTGATAATAGAAAGTAGGAGGAATTAGAAATAAAATATATCAGATGGAGAAACAAACTAACCCAACTAGAAGGGGGTGACTGAAAGTTGGAAGTGTGTAACAAGAGGCTATCAAAGAGCAGTGTTCAGCATACTTACGGCTAAAAACATTAAGAAAGGATATGCCAGTATTACAACTACAACTGGAAGAACGAGAGAATCGACTAATACAAGTATGAACCATCTCATATGCAACAGAAATGAACATAAAATTGTGATTTGTTTAAGTCATAACTAATTAGTGATCCAAACAATTAAGTAATTGAATTACTTAAAAATATCAATGATGGTCCTGATTACTGTAATATGTGTAAGAGATTACAAGTAGGTTCTAGAAAATTAGGATGAAGAAGCAATGCCTGCCAATAACTTATTAGCCTGATGCACATGTCCACTACAAGTGCATTCAGTGAAAAATCAGCACTATGTCTTCTTTTGATTTGCTGATCTCTCTCTATGTCTGCTCCTCCACATTTTCTTTCTTCATTTTCTTGAAATATGACATGTAAAGAACCTTAAAACGATCTTGAATAGCACTCAAAACTAAAAGCATCAATATGGAATAGGCTTTCTTTTACCATTGTTCGTTTCAGTACACCATTAATTATTTCATTTCTTCAACAACGCTTGATATAAGTTTTTGTTTAAATCATATCTTTCTAAAGGTTGTAGTTCGGATGAATAGATCTCTTTCATATAATTTTGTTCAATTTAATGCTCCTCATAAAGTAGTTATATATGCTGCTGCAACCTAGGTTCCTTAAAATCTTGTATAATCTATATATTTTGTCTAATTCGTGTATTACTAATGCTAGCTCTAAATAGATTAGGAATTTACTTATTGCTGCTAATTAACTGCGAAGATTGATATTCCACGAGATGTGAATTATATTTGAATGATGTAAGGTACAAGCATATATTGGAAAGAATCAAGAATGACATGAATAATTGGTATTGGCAGTGCTAAAACTCATTTTATTTTTTGTATGTTAATACATGTACCTGATCAATGCATATATAATATTGCAAGAAAGATAAATATCTCTATAATTCGGAATTCAGTATTCAAGCATAAAAAACATACACAATCTAAACTGTTCTTTAATGCTCTGAATTCTGGTCAGAATGTTAATCTCCCGAACCGGGTACAGGACGATCCGGCCCAAAGTGTGTAATCCAAACGCAGATAGAGGATTCTTGATTTTGCAATCCAAACGCAGAGTCCATGTGCTGAGATAGAGGATGGTCACCAAAGTGGCTACTTACGTAACTATGACAACACAAATTATATTATTGTTGATAATAGAAAGTAGGAGGAATTAGAAATAAAATATATCAGATGGAGAAACAAACTAACCCAACTAGAAGGGGGAGACTGAAAGTTGGAAGTGTGTAACAAGAGGCTATCAAAGAGCAGTGTTCAGCATACTTACGGATAAAAACATTATGAAAGGATATGCCAGTATTACAACTACAACTGGAAGAACGAGAGAATCGACTAATAGAAGTATGTACCATCTCATATGCAACAGAAATGAACATAAAATTGTGATTTGTTTAAGTCATAACTAATGAGTGATCCAAACAATTAAGTAATTGAATTACTTCTAAATATCAATGATGGCCCTGATTACTGCAATATGTGTATGAGATTACAAGTAGGTTCTAGAAAATTAGGATGAAGAAGCAATGCTTGCCAATAACTTATTAGCCTGATGCACATGTCCACTGCAAGTGCATTCAGTGAAAAATCAGCACATTCTAACAGATACATGCATAAATTCGCACCACCGGTATGGATATAAAATATTAAAATCAATGAAAATAAACACTTACTTGTCTTTTCAAGCTATGGCTAAATTTGCATGAGCTTCGAGCATTATTAGCCTTATAGAAATAGCTCGAATATAGTCTTAGATTGCCCCATTAACTCTTCCAATCTCCTTTGAAGTTTTTCCTCTATTAACAAGCTCATCTGCTGCTAAAGGATCTATTCTAAGAAACTTATTGTAGCATGATAAGGCTTCAACATGGTTTCCCTATTTGAAATAATAAATTACAAGAAAAATTGCTTATACGGTAACAAATTCAGATATATTACAGAACATCATGAAGTAATATGGGAAAAGACAAAACTATTAGGGGTAGAGAGGACCTATTTTGTGTGTAATAGCTAGATTATTGAAAGGAGCAGAGTCCAGTTGTTACAGACAATGTTACCTTGTAAAAAGAACCAGGTGTATCTATCATATTCCTGCATTATAATAAAGAATGCATGAGTGGACTATGAGCAATCATCAATGTGCACATCATCCTTATTCACATCTTTATTCTCAAGCTTCAAATCTGAATAAGTTTTTAAAACCTAGAAAAGAAGAGTATTTACAAATCAAATGAGCCAGTGTATATATTAAGATAATGAATGTAGATACTATAGCTGCAGTGACACCTCATATATGTATAAAGATACAGGCGTTGTTGTTCAGGAAACATGCACTTTAGATCCAAAATGGAATCCCCATAACCGCCTAACTCTTTTG
Organism: Allium fistulosum; assembly: GCA_030737815.1. NCBI lineage: Eukaryota > Viridiplantae > Streptophyta > Magnoliopsida > Asparagales > Amaryllidaceae > Allium > Allium fistulosum. The sequence goes on from CM060904.1 coordinate 817,269,313, forward strand.
GAGGACAAGGAATGCTGCTATTGCCGTTAGCTTTCCATTCAGTAAATGCAGTTATATGATCTTTAGGAACAATTTTCCATGTTGAACTTGAATTTATGAGTTCCACCATGTGAATATTGTTTACCTCTATCTATGTATAAGTGAAGTGTTTTATCTACACCCCCTGGTACTCGGTTCTCACGAAGCTCACGGCAGTAGTTAATGAAAAAGAAAACGTGTGTGTGTTCTCTTTACGTATACCATATTTATATATATGCATATCCTCAAACCAACCAACCCACCCACACTATACACAAAAGTATGGGGATTATGCTAAAAATCCCTTATGAGATCATGATCAAACCTGAAAAAACTTACCAGCTCTTGATACATGATATACAGAACCTTTATCTCGTGCACATCATGCAACTGATAACCCTACCCTTGTCATTTCGCTGGCACTGGTGGCACATTAAGGCATCTTCTCCTTTACAAATCTTCCTGTAATGCTACTAGTCATAGAACAATGTTAAGATTTAAAATGTTAAACTGGAGAATATATTAACCTGGTGTGGTATTTGTTTTACTTAGTACTAATAATTTTGGTTTATTCAAATGTTAAATTAAATACCATACTGTAACGACCCTAGATTTTTATTTAATTTAAGTTAATAATTAAATAAATTTTTGGATAAAAATAGTAAAATAAATCAATAAAATGGAGCGAGTTTCCCCGAATTCTAATATATTCTATATAAACCATTTCAAATTGTTAAATGTGTAGTTTACTTTAAAAATAATAAATAAAAATGTACATATAGGCATATAAGATTTTTAGTGATAAGTAAACATAGAAATAAAATATACATAAGTTGAACTTTTATAGCTTTGTAAAATTTAAAACCAATACACTATAAATAATCAAATAACATGTTAGGGACAACATTCATTTGCAAATGAAACCAAACCAGACCACACAAATAAACATATATATAAGTAAGTAAATAAACAAAACAAAGCATAGTAAGCACACTACATTGTACCATGTCAGCCGAGACAAATGCAAGACAAGGAAATAAGAGAGAAAAAAATCTAAGTACAGAGCAAATTGATTTGCTGTAAATAAAATGAGGAACATAAGGGTACAACATAATAAATGCAGCACCCAAATTCTCTTCTCATCAGCCTACAAACAAAGAAATATCCCTGCCTACATTTTGTACAACCAAATTTTATCAATTTGTACAAGAAAATATATACTGTAAACTTTCTTCTATGTATATCAACCTCATTCATTCGTTCATTCGAAACTGAGAAACAAAATAATGTGAAATAGAAACATCATCTCAAACAAACTAGAGATCAAAAGCTCCAGCTTTCAAAAACAAAACCTGGTTCAGCAAACATAAAGCTCTGTTCTTTCTTTTTAAGTGAGCAAACCTTCTTTTAAAAATCTGACTTCTTCGTTTCTTTTTACCAAGGTGAGCAACTCCTATTTTTCAAAGCTTAACCTGTTTTGATATCTTGATGCTTGTGAGTAAACCTTCTTTTAACTAGCCTTCTTTGTTTCTTCCTCCTGTGAGCAACCTTCAACTCTGAATTTGCTTATTTTTGTTGTGAGCAAACTTCTTCCTTTAAACTTGATCTTCCATATTATCTTAAGTATGTGATGATGATAATTTGGATATGGCTTGCATAAATGTGAAATTGAGTTTGCATACCTGAATATGTTGTGTGCACAGGCAAAAAAAAATGTTTCTGTTCTATGTTACAGGGTTTTAAAACTGTGTTGTTGTTTTTTTTAAGAAAAAAAAATCTATATCTCTTAAACCAATCAACATATAGTATTAATCTCAAAATGAAAGGTGATTATAATGTGGTAATATCAATTTTAAAAATAATCATAAGTATAGTTATGGGATAAATATTCTGAAAATTGGAATATTACAATACTGATCAACATAAAGTGAAAAATCAAATGATTTGATTTTGGGTTTCAAATATATAAATTGATTCGCATTTCGAAATAATGATTTTTGAATATCATTTCATAAATTTTAGATTATTAAATTGGGAGAAAAAGTTAGTTGAACAGAAAACACAATTTGACCAATTTCTGGTGATCAATCACGAACTGAAGGTCGTGGTTGTTGTCGAATGTAGTTTGAAGAGTAGTGATCGTGGGAAAAATGTTGAAAGATTTTTCTAATGCAAATTTTTTTTAGTCGAATCAAATTTAGGGTTTTTAGTTCATATTTTTGGGGTCTGCTTACTCGATGATATCGTCGCCGTGGTTCAACCGAGCTTCACGAGATTTTGGGAGGTGGTAGAGGGAGATGATGGCGAGGTGAGGCCGAAATCGCTAAGCAAATGGTGGTCGAGGTTGTGTGGATGTGGTGATTTTCTCTGACGCGTTCGAGTTGCAATTCGTTCGATCACGCATATTTTGATTCCATAAATATTGCATCGAACTGGGTTTGGATTTTGAACGTAGGGTCGTTATGTGGTTTGCTGGGGGCGTCGTGGGTCGCCGAAGTGGTGGCGAACCACCGTGCACGTGCACGGTGGCGCGAGAGGTGTCAGTGCTTCAGGTGGTTGTCGTCTCGAGAAATCACTCGAGAAAATTTGAGGGGTTTACGCGAGTTTGGTCTGGGTGTGCGCGCGAGTGCTTTCGCGAGTGCACCGTGGCTAAAAAAAAGTAGAAGAAGGAGAAGCTCGAAAGAAAAGGAGCAGGGGAAAAGAAAAGGAGCAGGGGGAAAAGAAAACTCGGGGAAACTAGGGAGAAACGCGTGTTTTTTCTCGGGTAAACGAGGAGCTTGCCTCGAGTCCAGTTCTTGATGAATTTGCCTAAAACACTTTGAGTATTTTGTTATACAAAGTCTAATATCAATTTGATAAATATTATTGGTTTGTGTTAAGTTAAGATTTGATCTAAAATTTATTAAAGGAAAAGCTTTTAAAATGGAAATTTCAAGATGGAGTTAAAGATTACTGAAGATTAATTAAAGGTTAATTTAAAGTAAATTAATTTAATGATAAAGGTAAATTGGTAATTAATGATTAATCGTTATGAGATGATTGCTTAATGGTAAGTAATTAAAGGGTTAATTTCTCAAAATAATTAATTAAGGGTTTAATTAATTATGTAATTGGTTTAAAGGTTGATTTAATTAATATGATTAATTAAGAATAATTTATTAAGGTGATTGATAAATTAATTTATATCAAATGATTTGTAATTAATTAATCAGGATTGGATAACTTATTCATAAGTAAATAATTTAATTGGAAATAAATTGAATAAATTAGGATTAAATGATTAATTAATCCTGTTTATAAATGATTATTAAATGCTTGACCTTACTTATGAATGTTTGAATTCTAGTGAATGTTGAATTGTTTGATATCCCTGATATATGATGCTTTGTGATACACCCTGATTTATGCTGTGATCTGTAATTTACTTAGCTGTGATTTCTATTTCTGTGATATATTGCTATGTGAATATGAAAACCCTTGACCCGTAAACGACATTTGAATTTCGATGCGACAGGGAGTCGGATTCCAGTTGGTTATCCGAAACCCACATCGAATTGTAATGATGAATTTTGTGACTTATAAATTTATTTTATCTATGAATCTGTGAATGAAGATAAGCGTTATCGATTATACCGCTTATCGATATATCTGTGATGATTGATGTGCACTATTGTGTAAAACCCCTGGACTACACTTATACACACACAAATATGGATTTCACGTGGAAATCGGTTAAATCACAGATAAATTAAATTTGATGTTTTTGAAATGGAAATTTTAATTTCAATTGATTTTGAAATTAGAAATTTGGGTTTAAAGTGAAAAGCTCTTGAAATGGAATTTCAAAGATAAAAGTTATTTTGAATAACTTAATCGAGTTTTGAAAATTTAAATAATTTGATTTAAATTTGAATTCAAGTTTGAAATTGAATTCTAGGATTTGAAACTAGGGATTAAAGATGCTGTACAAGGTATATATGGGTTAAACCATTTTAAAAGTATTGATTTGGGAATTTGAATTTAATTCAAGGGTTTTAACTCGTGTAAATATAACTGGATTTTTCCGAAATGAAAACTACTTGTTTTCAAATAGTAAAAGCTTTCACATAAGTAATGAATTTCCAAATTTTGTTGAAAGGTTTCAAGTTTGAAATAGAATTGAAATGTTTTGAAAACTATGAAATGAATCTTTAATTCAAAGACCGGATGAGTTAATTCAACTTGAAATGGAATTGTTTTGCAAGGCTATGAATGAATCTTTGGAAACTAGTTTTGAAAGCTATAAGTTAAATCTTGACTTAAGGATTTAACGAGTTAATCCAATTGAAATGGAAATCGATTTGGAAATCTATGAATAGATCTTTGTGAATGGGGTAAATTTTGTGAATTGAATCTTTTTGTTTAAAAGATTAAAAGTGTGGAAAATTGTTTAAACCATTGAAGATTTTTGAAATGAATCTTTTTTGTTTAAAAGATTGGAAATGGTAACTTGTTTTACCATTTGAATGAAAAGTTTTGGGCTTTAAGCTGTGATTTAACTGAGACCCCAGTATCCATATGATTTTTAATTGCGCTCGTTATTCGGTTTAGCCGGGAAAGGACCTTTGTGTCATATAACCCATTCCGAATAGTGATACGACGATATGGATAGCATTTGAAGACCGGTGGTGAAGACCGGGTATTTGCGAGAGCGATAAGATGACCTATCGATTGTCTCTACACTGAGTAGCTACGGTATAGAGATTTCCTAAGTGATGGGAAGTCCGATTAGGATTGTGAATACCCGGAATTGCAAGGGCTTCTTTGGAAGTGCCTTCGGTTCTGTTCGAACCCGGAACAGACTTGTATGGATGTGTGTCTGACGTTACACTTTGAGATGTAAAGCTGGTTTCTATCAAATACATTTCTGTTGGTGGCGGAGAATTTATTCTCTTAGCTTAACACCCTTCTCTGAGACGTACGAGCTCAGAGGTTATGTAGTTGATGGTTACTAGTGATACATTCCCAATTTGGTAATGTGGCATACAAAGTGCTGCTGATCAATTGTTGGTCAAAGCGTGCTTTGTGAAAAAGCGTAGCTTTGTGAAAAAGCGTTGTTTTGTGGACGAGACTTCGTCGAGCCTCACAACCCGGTAATGGTCGAAACAGGAATGTTGCGACAAAGGTTTGTAGGGGTAGCGCCCCTAGGGTATGTCATTTCCTTCTGGATAAAGGGTGGTTTCATGGTATGGAGCCCAGATACTTAAATCGTGTGGACACGGTAATTTATTACTGTATGATGTTGCTTTGTCGGTTTTCGGGATCCCGGGATAAAGGTCGGTAACGACCGGGGGATGACATGACTCGTGTGTTAGTTACCTAGTTACAGCTGTACAGCGTGAGGTAGCGTCAGTGTGTTAGTTACCTAGTTACAGCTGTACAGCGTGAGGTAGCGTCGGCCTTTTGTTTGCAGAGATCCGGTTAGGATCCGGGGCGTCTTTCCAGAGGCGTTTCTATTTCGGTAAGGAAGTTCCTTAGCCTGATCATTTGTTGGAAATCCAAAGAAACAATACGAACCCTGTACGGTTTTAGTTGTATTACCTGTTATGGAATGTGGCGGTAACCTGCTATTGAACGTAGTAGCTATAGTAGGCATACAATAATGGTTGTATGCTGGCTAAGATTGATATTATATTTTCGAAATATTTTCACACTATGCACTAGTAATAATATCAAAGGAGTTTTGTTTGCGTAGTAAGCGTGTTTGACTATCATAAGGAGAAATCTCCTCCAATTCTGCAATTGCATTGTGTGTGTGGCGGGAGGCTTTATGGTAGTTTCATTTTCCAAAAGCATTGCGGATTTCAATGTTAAACAGCCTTTTGTGTTTGTTTAAAGATAAACTGTTTTTGTTGCTCACACCAGTCCCATGACTGACCCGGAGTTTATTGTTCCCTTCCTAAACTCTGGTTGCCCACTATTTTCCACACGGGCAGTCTAGAGTAGGGTTTTCTCAGATATTCAGGTTGAGTAGATTATCTGGAGCTAGTTCAGTCCTTGGAGTTCATGGATTGACGTTGCTTATCTTGGAGCATTCTATTGGAGATTATCCGCTGCTGGTGTTATCTATTTTCTTTCCGCTGCTATTTCTTGTATCATATCTCTAATATTGTTGTATCATATTGATATCATTGTTGTATATCATTCTGGATATTGTATTCATTGGAGTTGTATATGATATCATTGATTTCTTTTTCCGCTATGTTATTTACTTAATGTTGTTATAAGCTCCGACGAATCGGATTTGAACGGTCGAATCTGCGGCATTCTAGTACAATGTGAAGTACGGATGTCGATTTTCGAACGCGAAAAATTCGAGTCGTTACATGTGGTATCAGAGCTAAGGTTGAACTTTAGCTCAGGAGTATAACACGTTAAGTAGCTCATTAGAGATAGAGTGAAGTAAACTCTAGAATGAGTAATGTGACGACCCGGAATTTTTGTATATTTGAAATGGGAATCTTTAATTTATTTTAAATATTCGAAGGTTAAATTTTAACTTTATTTTCAAATATACAGTATTTATTGGATGATAGATTATTGAATTAAACAATCGAAAATAGGGTAAAATAGAGAATCCTGAGTTTTGAGCCAGTTAAAAATAGTTTAAAGGTTCAGAAAATTTATATTGTCAATATTGAAGGTGATGAAACTTTTAAAATTTGAATTTCAAAACGTTTGTTCAGTTTTGAAATTTTATTGTTTAAATTGAATTTAAAATAGCCTTTCGAGGCACAGTCTCGGAATTTGACGAAACCAGTTCCATTGGATCCGTAATATAGAATTATTATCGGATTTCAATTTTCGTAGCAATTGGAGTTGTTGGGTGAGCATACGATACACAAACGCGTTGAAATTCTATCGAAAATTCAATTTAAAAAAAAAATTATATAAATTTGTAAATCCATTACATCAGGTCACCCTGTATTCTCTGTAGCCAACCTATCTCTGTTGTAGCCGACACGCAGAAATAATTTTTCACACGAAACATCTTTTCCTGTCCCTCTGTTCTTTCTTTAAGTACAGACTCGTTCAATAATATCTGGTTCAAAGCTTTTCGAAGAAGATAAATTAATGGCTGAACTTATTAAAGAGGGGATCGCGTTCCTTTACCATTTTCTCCAGTTTAAAAATTCGTTCCAGCCCTATCCTTTTCTCCTTTTCAAAACGAATCATGCTTTTTTTTTCCTCTCTTTCAAATCGACTTCGCAAATAAAAATGGAGGAAGCACGAAATCGTTCACAGCGACTTCGAAGTGGGGCATCGAGGAGGAGTCGTTCGCAAGGGCTAGGGGTTCGTGGCAGCGGGGGAACTTCTCGCATGCTCGTGGATTGGTCGGCGATGGTATCGATTCGCGATGCCGCAATGGTGGGAAGGTTCGTGGGAATCGAGGCTGCTCGATCTCGCGAGGGGCGTTCGTTGTCTAGTACAGTTGAGGGTGGATCGATCGGGTTGGGGGTCGCGGAAGCTAATGTTCGACAAAGTCGCGTGTCAGTGATGGCCGAAGTCAAGAGGTAGCTCCGTAGTGGGTCTCGAGTCGAATTTGCAAGATCGGCGAGGCTAGGGTTTGGATTTACGATGGTGGAGGCATCGACAGTGTGGTTCGTCGCGTGGAAGGAGGGTTTCGGCTAGTTGAAATCGAGGGTTAAATTACAGGTATATTACCCTATTGTTTTTCACTGAATTGAAAAATCATGTGTGGGAAAATATTGATGATAATAATCAACTTATAATCTGTTTAATGCTGTTTCCCTGTTCGAGTTTGTAACTTAATTTCAAATGTTTAAAATTAAGCATTTCTTAAGTCTAAACTGATAAAGAGATTTCCGATTTTTATTTCACTTATCAATATAGTGACAGCAAGGCAATTGCAGATTAGTTAATTAAATTTAATAAATAAACATAAAGTTTGAAGAAATATTTATTACGCACATAAGGTTTTAAAAGGGGGCATTTTTATAATTTGATTTTGAAAATCTATAACGAATATTTTAGTAAGTATATGTATATGTATAAATAATTTCAAAAAAATAAAATAATATATAATACAAATTCACCTCTTTTAACCGACCAGGTATATATATAAAAAAATATATGTATTTAGGGTATTGGTCTATTTAATAAGCTTGTTTAGCTATTTAGTTGATAAAGATATTTTATCAAAAGGAAAATTATCTTAATTAAATTATTAGTTAAGTAAATATATAAAATGGAAATTTATTTGTTCGACTTGTTCATATAAATAAATCATCTAATGTTTTTACAAGGACAAAACGGGGAGAGACAAGCCAGTTTGGATCAGATTGCAAATTAAAAGTCAAAGGTGAGTTAATCTCACTCAGTTAAATTATAATTTAAATTTAATTGGTTAAATTTAAATATTTATTGAATGATTGTTTGGATTGATTTGATTTGATGTGATAGTATATATAGTAGTATATAGCAATATATACATATTGGCATATGTATATATTTGAGCTGTTGATATTCCCGCATTATATAGCGAATGAGACCCTATGCGCCGCATAATAGCGGATGATATTTTATAAACCCATATACCGCGATATTCCACCTCGAAGTGGAATTGGTATTGTGCTAACGTCTGTGGATGCAGGGAAACAGGTTGGAGGGATCCAACTGGATTCCTCAAAATATTTAATTTTTGTTTAAATATTCTGTGATCTGATTGTTGATATCCTGTGATGATTTATATTGGATAATCTGGTTGGATTGAATTTCCCAGTATAATGAGTTATCAAAAGCAATTGAATTGGATTTTTGGAAAGAAATAAAGAATAAAATTTAAGTTAAGTAATTCTAGTGAATTCGAATAAATTAAATATGGAAAAGAAGAATTTTGAATAAACAGAGAAATATTGAATTTAAAGAAAACTGATGTGATATTATTTAAAGAAATAAATAATTTATTTTAATTAAATGTTTAGATGTAATTAAAAAGGAAGAAGTAATTTGGGAAATCTGAAACTTGTGTTCAGTTTAAAGATTTTAAATAATAATGAGAAATAAAATTTGGAAGTTAATGAATTTGGAAATAAATGGATTTAGTAAGGAAATTTATTTCAAAGTAAAATAAATTGGAAAATCAATTGTAAATTGATTTAAATATTTTGGGATTTGAAATTTAAGAGAAATGAGATTTTGGAGATATAAACTGGGTTTATAAAGTGAAATGGAATATCAGAGGATATTTGAAATATAAATTCAAGGTGGGAATTTATAAAGGAATATGAATTGGTTTAAAAATAAATGTTGATTTATTTTTAAAAGATGGGAATGAGAAGTGTATTTCTCTGGATAGCCAAGTACGTTTTCAAAGTAATTTTTAATATAAGTTAAAGGTTCTAATTGTGTTTTTAAAAGCATGTTTTAGAAAATTGATTATTTCTAAATGTTAATTTCCTAAGTAAGTATTTTCAAAAATCTATTATTGTAGTAATTATATAAAAGAGATTTGCTATTATGTTTTAAAGAGGAAATTTAGTTTATATTATAAAGTGGTTTATTTTAAATATATATTTTTAATAAAGTATTAAAGTAGTTTGATTTCAATGTTATAAGATATATTTAAAATAAAGTGTTTTTAAATTATTTTAAAATCTAAAAGTGTTTTGTACTTGGTGTTTCGGAGGAAATAAATATTTGGAAATGTATTCCGTAAGCGGAAACTGTTTGAAATTGTTTTCAAATGAGCTTTGAAAATTTGGAAATATATCTTGGAAAGATATTTGGGCAAATAAATAATGTGGGAAATTATTTATTGTGTGATGGTTGCTTGTGGATGTTAATTGATAGTTAAATAACCGACTATCAATATTGGCCAAATGCGCTGATCGTTTCGAAGAGACCAGGATCGAGTTTCCGTATACCGGGATTCTAGGTCTGGAGACTCGAATACCACTTCGATTCGGTTTGTATGTTTCGTGTAACGTGTTCAGAGTCGAAGATGGAGCTGTGAAGTGCAAGGGCTAGTCGCTACTAATCCTGAGGATATTTCCAAAATGGATGTAGTAGGAATAGTGCCTTCGGTTCCGTTCGGACCCGGGACGGACTTGTATGGACGAATGCTTTCGTGACATCGTCAGGTGGACGATGGGCATTCTAAGGGATATGTTCTGAAAAAGGTATCGTTTAGCCTCGAGCCTCATCAACCGGGAATGACTGAAAATCAGGGGTTATGCAGCAAGGCTTCGTGGGTAGCACCCACTTGAGAGTAAAGTCATCCCTGTCTAGATGTCCCTTTTATTTCGGCTTAGTGGTGCGGTTGCTGATCCCAACCGTGGGGTGATTTTATTTGGAATTATCCAGTAAGGGATGATTCCGGTCTTGTGTTGCAGGGGAGCGGGCGTACTCCTCGGTACTGTGATCTAGGCCACGTATTGTGATAGGTGGTACCCCAGTGCCTAGTCATTCGTTGGAAATCCATTCTCCCTACGTGCCTTGTACGAGTTTTGTTTGTATTACCCACTTTGTGGCTAGTATGCTGGAATTTAATCATGTAACAATTTCAGCTATTTTAATAAGTATTTGTAAATAGACACTATTATAATATCAGAGGATTTTATAAAAAGTGTTTTAGCTATCGTAAGGTAAAAACCCGACATGTTTATTTGTGGCGTGGTCTTACGAGATGCTTTTATTTTCAAAAGGATTTTTGAAACTTTAATAATCAATTTGAGTGTGATTTTCTCACGCTGGTTTTCCAGACTGACTCGGGTATTGTTTTATATGATGCTCGGGTCAGACCGAGATAAACAGGTTCAGATTGTAGCTGTGGAGCTCAGGAGACGAGCTAGATGGCGATACGTACTTCCGTATTTGTTTGTTGTTCCGCTGTGTATTTGGATGTATATCATTGATGTGATGAACTCTGATGATGTATTCTGTAAATATATTGTATAAACAGATATATTTTTCTGTTTGAGTAAAGATCTGTTTTGTATATATTATATTTTATTCCGCTGCGATGTGAGATTCTGTTGTTGATTTTCTGTTTCTTCTTCTTCTACCTCTTTTTCTTTAACACAAATGGTTCGATTTTCCGGGACTGGAAAGCCTGGTCGTTACAGTTGTATCAGAGCTTAGGTTGGCGATAACCTTGGCTCTGGTGGGAATTTTGAGTGTAATAATATATATGAGTGCGTATTTGTTAGTGAATATAAAATGGTTTTATATTGTGTTGATTGATTTATTGAGTGGTATATGAACCTTCGTCGGCACAGCCTCGAAACTGGATCGAAGGGGTTTCTAAACACTCGAATAGAACAATTCGACACAATATTGTTTTAAAATGGGTAGATGAAATAATTTTACCCAAATTATTTTTGTATATAAAGAATATAAATTTTTGTAAAGTATTATAGTATTTGGATGTTTGGATGAAAATATTCTAACAAATAAATAAAATTGAAGAAAAATATATGATAAGATTATAAAATTAGAAAGATTTGCATAATCAGTGGAAATTTGTATAAGTATAAATTGTACAAAATTACAAATGAATTATAGTTAAAATTTGATTTAATCAAATTTTAAAATTTAAAACCCGGAGATTTTGGAAGTGTTTTCAAAGTGTTTTGAAGATAAATAATAGCATTATTATTTTGAAAAGGATTTCGGAAAGGAAATTGTTTCAAATAAATTTTTGCAAGGGATATAGCAATAAATTCACTTCAGTTGCTGGAAAATAATTCGGAGGATGACGGCCGCATCTTCAGAATTTATTTTCGAACTTCTGAGTGACGGATTACTGCCAAATTGATTTACTCAGAAAAATTTTCTTTGTTTTTGAAATTTTCAAAGGAAATTTGTTGGAAATAAAAACCAGGATTGGTTTAAATTTTTGAGAAGTGTGATTTGGAGATGTTGGAGTTTCCAAAATGATTTGGAACTAAAAGCCGGGTGTTTAAAAAGGGAAATCCTGATGAAATAAGTTGTAAGCTTATAACTTGAAATGATTTTCAAATCAGGAAGGGAATATAAGCTTTGAATGTTAGCATTAACCTGTAAAGTGAAAAGTTAAAAAATGAACTTAACTTGGATTGGGAAATAAAAATTTGACTGGATTGAAATTAATTGAATAGGCTGAGAATAATATCCAGTTGTATTTGAATAAAATTGAATCGAATTGAATTAAATAAATCTGAGTTAAGTTGAATTGGAAGAAAATAAAAATCCAGTTGAGTTATTAAATGGATTTGGATTCTTACCTGAATAAATTGGATAAGGAATTAGATTGGAATAAATAAATTAGAATACTTGTGAAAGAATTAAAAATCCATGGAAATGTGTAAAATCATAAGTTGTGACATATAAAACTGAAAGTGGGATGGAAACCCCAAAATAAATATTTTGGATGAAGTGGAAAATAAACGAAAAATTCAAACTTGAATTATAAAATAAATTGAATAAATCAATTAAAATGAAATCGAATAAAATTCTATGAATTAATGGAAGTAAATATAATTGGTTTTTGAATCAATTGTAATAAATATAAGTTCGTTTGGATTCAAATAAATTGGTTATAAGGAATTTAATTGTGAACCAATGGAATTGAACGGAATGACATTAAAATTGGTTGGAAGCGAGTGAAAACAATTAAATTGGTGGTTGAAACTTTATAAATTACTTTTAAGTGTTATTTGGCAAGTATGACTTGTAAAACCCATGATTTAGCTATTGAAATGCTATAAATTTTGTATATTGTCACTTAACTGTTTAAATTGAGTTAGTACAGGTTCAGGGAAGCCGCTTGGCTGATTTTGACTGCGTTAATTGCGTAAATAAATAGCCGCTTGCTTAAAAATGCTAAAATAAAAGGTACGCCTACGCAAAAATTCAAATAGCAGATATGAACTGTTTATATTGTTATATATGGTGATTTCCGGCCTGAGGCCGATGTATATATATTTGTGCATCCTGCGATATCGCAGAAGTCCCTCCGTACAAGGGAGACTTTGCTAAAAATTTTCGTAAATTTTGGGAGTTAGAAAATTTTTGAAATTTTTGAAAATGTTTGAAAATGTTCATTAACAATAAATGATTTAAATTTGCTAAGCAAATGGAATTGAAACTGAATAATTGGAATCTATTTTAATTATGAATGTAAAGTAAGTGCAATCGAAGGAACTTAAGAAAGTAAAGTTGCAAATAAACCTTTAATTGAAATTTAAATTAATTAGTAGGTGCAACTAATTAAATATTCGAGTGGAAGCCAAATTGAAAACAAATAGAATTGTATAGACAAAGGTGATTAAAAATGAATATAAACTTCAGTAGTGAAGTGAAATGAATATAAGAAGTATATAAAGTACTTATATTGAACTTAAGAAGTGAATGGTGAGATTCTTAAGAAATTTGGTATTGAGGAAAATTATTCTAGGTGAATAATTGAACGACGATTAAAATTTGAAGTTGATATTGAGGGAATTATTCTAAGGGGATAATTGCATAAAGGGTTAGATTGGAAGTTGTGAAATGGGATAATTGTGGAAAGTGGATAAAAATCAAACTGAATGCGAAATAAAAGAGAATTGATATAATTGGTAATCAATTGGAATTTATATGTAAGATGTATGTATATTATTTTATTCGCATAGCTATTTGGTCCAGATGTCGAACACAGAATTTCGAGATAGTTTTATCGATCCGAATTTGGATTTTTCACTCGATTTTCAACGGCGAGCCTGGATATGGATTGTTGATTGATTCTGGATATTCTCTATCATAGTTGGTGGCTATGCAAGGAGAATAACGGTATCTGATCAAGAAACCAGATCTGAGTCCGCACTAGGAAATCGGGTGGACGATACTAGTTCGGAAGTGAAATTGTGTGATCGATTGAGCGATCGAATGTGATATTGCGTACGGATGATATATGTGCGTCGTACGGGCTTAAGTAAAACAAATATTGTAAATTTGTAAAGGAAAGTATAAAATGACTTTGAAATTGTGATTGAATATTATTGCTTAGCAGGATATACAGGTGTATAAAAGCAAAGGATAATTGGGATTTTTGATTTTAGAAGATAAATTTAATGGCCCGACAAAAAGGTATGTATTTGAATTTCTATATGAAATTTGATTGGGTTTTGGATCCAGCCACTTGGCTTTTTGTTTTCTTTTTGAGATTGGGAGGCCGTAGAGCCATTTTGTAGTAGTACCGAGCTAGCCGCGCAAAGGAGACGCTGGCAAAATTTTTCGGAAATTTAGGGAGTTAGGAAAATTTTGAGAAAATTTGATAATTTAAAATTTTGAATTCAAATTTAAATTTGAATTGATAAGAAGTGATATGCGATACGACTTATGGATAGGTTTGGGAATGTTAGTAAGAGGAATAGTGTGTCTTTATTTAAAGAATTGTTATGGAAAGTTGTTAAAACTATTTAGATTGGGGAAATAGAACGGGTATCGAATCATTTCTCTTAACTGGTAATTTCGGGGACGAAATTCTTTTAAGGGGGGAGGAATGTGACGACCCGGAATTTTTGTATATTTGAAATGGGAATCTTTAATTTATTTTAAATATTCGAAGGTTAAATTTTAACTTTATTTTCAAATATACAGTATTTATTGGATGATAGATTATTGAATTAAACAATCAAAAATAGGGTAAAATAGAGAATCCTGAGTTTTGAGCCAGTTAAAAATAGTTTAAAGGTTCAGAAAATTTATATTGTCAATATTGAAGGTGATGAAACTTTTAAAATTTGAATTTCAAAACGTTTGTTCAGTTTTGAAATTTTATTGTTTAAATTGAATTTAAAATAGCCTTTCGAGGCACAGTCTCGGAATTCGACGAAACCAGTTCCATTGGATCCGTAATATTGAATTATTATCGGATTTCAATATTCGTAGCAATTGGAGTTGTTGGGTGAGCATACGATACACAAACGCGTTGAAATTCTATCGAAAATTCAACTTAAAAAAAAAATTATATAAATTTGTAAATCCATTACATCAGGTCACCCTGTATTCTCTGTAGCCAACCTATCTCTGTTGTAGCCGACACGCAGAAACAATTTTTCACACGAAACATCTTTCCCTGTCCCTCTGTTCTTTCTTTAAGTACAGACTCGTTCAATAATATCTGGTTCAAAGCTTTTCGAAGAAGATAAATTAATGGCTGAACTTATTAAAGAGGGGATCGCGTTCCTTTACCATTTTCTCCAGTTTAAAAATTCGTTCCAGCCCTATCCTTTTCTCCTTTTCAAAATGAATCGTGATTTTTTTTTTCCTCTCTTTCAAATCGACTTCGCAAATAAAAATGGAGGAAGCACGAAATCGTTCACAGCGACTTCGAAGTGGGGCATCGAGGAGGAGTCGTTCGCAAGGGCTAGGGTTTCGTGGCAGCGGGGGAACTTCTCGCATGCTCGTGGATTGGTCGGCGATGGTATCGATTCGCGATGCCGCAATGGTGGGAAGATTCGTGGGAATCGGGGCTGCTCGATCTCGCGAAGGGCGTTCGTTGTCTAGTACAGTTGAGGGTGGATCGATCGGGTTGGGGGTCGCGGAAGCTAATGTTCGACGAAGTCGCGTGTCAGTGATGGCCGAAGTCAAGAGGTAGCTCCGTAGTGGGTCTCGAGTCGAATTTGCAAGATTGGCGAGGCTAGGGTTTGGATTTACGATGGTGGAGGCGTCGACAGTGTGGTTCATCGCGTGGAAGGAGGGTTTCGGCTAGTTGAAATCGAGGGTTAAATTACAGGTATATTACCCTATTGTTTTTCACTGAATTGAAAAATCATGTGTGGGAAAATATTGATGATAATAATCAACTTATAATCTGTTTAATGCTGTTTCCCTGTTCGAGTTTGTAACTTAATTTCAAATGTTTAAAATTAAGCATTTCTTAAGTCTAAACTGATAAAGAGATTTCCGATTTTTATTTCACTTATCAATATAGTGACAGCAAGGCAATTGCAGATTAGTTAATTAAATTTAATAAATAAACATAAAGTTTGAAGAAATATTTATTACGCACATAAGGTTTCAAAAGGGGGCATTTTTATAATTTGATTTTGAAAATCTATAACGAATATTTTAGTAAGTATATGTATATGTATAAATAATTTCAAAAAAATAAAATAATATATAATACAAATTCACCTCTTTTAACCGACCAGGTATATATAAAAAAATATATATGTATTTAGGGTATTGGTCTATTTAATAAGCTTGTTTAGCTATTTAGTTGATAAAGATATTTTATCAAAAGGAAAATTATCTTAATTAAATTATTAGTTAAGTAAATATATAAAATGGAAATTTATTTGTTCGACTTGTTCATATAAATAAATCATCTAATGTTTTTACAAGGACAAAACGGGGAGAGAAGCCAGTTTGGATCAGATTGCAAATTAAAAGTCAAAGGTGAGTTAATCTCACTCAGTTAAATTATAATTTAAATTTAATTGGTTAAATTTAAATATTTATTGAATGATTGTTTGGATTGATTTGATTTGATGTGATAGTATATATAGTAGTATATAGCAATATATACATATTGGCATATGTATATATTTGAGTTGTTGATATTCCCGCATTATATAGCGAATGAGACCCTATGCGCCGCATAATAGCGGATGATATTTTATAAACCCATATACCGCGATATTCCACCTCGAAGTGGAATTGGTATTGTGCTAACGTCTGTGGATGCAAGGAAACAGGTTGGAGGGATCCAACTGGATTCCTCAAAATATTTAATTTTTGTTTAAATATTCTGTGATCTGATTGTTGATATCCTGTGATGATTTATATTGGATAATCTGGTTGGATTGAATTTCCCAGTATAATGAGTTATCAAAAGCAATTGAATTGGATTTTTGGAAAGAAATAAAGAATAAAATTTAAGTTAAGTAATTCTAGTGAATTCGAATAAATTAAATATGGAAAAGAAGAATTTTGAATAAACAGAGAAATATTGAATTTAAAGAAAACTGATGTGATATTATTTAAAGAAATAAATAATTTATTTTAATTAAATGTTTAGATGTAATTAAAAAGGAAGAAGTAATTTGGGAAATCTGAAACTTGTGTTCAGTTTAAAGATTTTAAATAATAATGAGAAATAAAATCTGGAAGTTAATGAATTTGGAAATAAATGGATTTAGTAAGGAAATTTATTTCAAAGTAAAATAAATTGGAAAATCAATTGTAAATTGATTTAAATATTTTGGGATTTGAAATTTAAGAGAAATGAGATTTTGGAGATATAAACTGGGTTTATAAAGTGAAATGGAATATCAGAGGATATTTGAAATATAAATTCAAGGTGGGAATTTATAAAGGAATATGAATTGGTTTAAAAATAAATGTTGATTTATTTTTAAAAGATGGGAATGAGAAGTGTATTTCTCTGGATAGCCAAGTACGTTTTCAAAGTAATTTTTAATATAAGTTAAAGGTTCTAATTGTGTTTTTAAAAGCATGTTTTAGAAAATTGATTATTTCTAAATGTTAATTTCCTAAGTAAGTATTTTCAAAAATCTATTATTGTAGTAATTATATAAAAGAGATTTGCTATTATGTTTTAAAGAGGAAATTTAGTTTATATTATAAAGTGGTTTATTTTAAAGTATATATTTTTAATAAAGTATTAAAGTAGTTTGATTTCAATGTTATAAGATATATTTAAAATAAAGTGTTTTTAAATTATTTTAAAATCTAAAAGTGTTTTGTACTTGGTGTTTCGGAGGAAATAAATATTTGGAAATGTATTCCGTAAGCGGAAACTGTTTGAAATTGTTTTCAAATGAGCTTTGAAAATTTGGAAATATATCTTGGAAAGATATTTGGGCAAATAAATAATGTGGGAAATTATTTATTGTGTGATGGTTGCTTGTGGATGTTAATTGATAGTTAAATAACCGACTATCAATATTGGCCAAATGCGCTGATCGTTTCGAAGAGACCGGGATCGAGTTTTCGTATACCGGGATTCTAGGTCTGGAGACTCGAATACCACTTCGATTCGGTTTGTACGTTTCGTGTAACGTGTTCAGAGTCGAAGATGGAGCTGTGAAGTGCAAGGGCTAGTCGCTACTAATCCTGAGGATATTTCCAAAATGGATGTAGTAGGAATAGTGCCTTCGGTTCCGTTCGGACCCGGGACGGACTTGTATGGACGAATGCTTTCGTGACATCGTCAGGTGGACGATGGGCATTCTAAGGGATATGTTCTGAAAAAGGTATCGTTTAGCCTCGAGCCTCATCAACCGGGAATGACTGAAAATCAGGGGTTATGCAGCAAGGCTTCGTGGGTAGCACCCACTTGAGAGTAAAGTCATCCCTGTCTAGATGTCCCTTTTATTTCGGCTTAGTGGTGCGGTTGCTGATCCCAACCGTGGGGTGATTTTATTTGGAATTATCCAGTAAGGGATGATTCCGGTCTTGTGTTGCAGGGGAGCGGGCGTACTCCTCGGTACTGTGATCTAGGCCACGTATTGTGACAGGTGGTACCCCAGTGCCTAGTCATTCGTTGGAAATCCATTCTCCCTACGTGCCTTGTACGAGTTTTGTTTGTATTACCCACTTTGTGGCTAGTATGCTGGAATTTAATCATGTAACAATTTCAGCTATTTTAATAAGTATTTGTAAATAGACACTATTATAATATCAGAGGATTTTATAAAAAGTGTTTTAGCTATCGTAAGGTAAAAACCCGACATGTTTATTTGTGGCGTGGTCTTACGAGATGCTTTTATTTTCAAAAGGATTTTTGAAACTTTAATAATCAATTTGAGTGTGATTTTCTCACGCTGGTTTTCCAGACTGACTCGGGTATTGTTTTATATGATGCTCGGGTCAGACCGAGATAAACAGGTTCAGATTGTAGCTGTGGAGCTCATGAGACGAGCTAGATGGCGATACGTACTTCCGTATTTGTTTGTTGTTCCGCTGTGTATTTGGATGTATATCATTGATGTGATGAACTCTGATGATGTATTCTGTAAATATATTGTATAAACAGATATATTTTTCTGTTTGAGTAAAGATCTGTTTTGTATATATTATATTTTATTCCGCTGCGATGTGAGATTCTGTTGTTGATTTTCTGTTTCTTCTTCTTCTACCTCTTTTTCTTTAACACAAATGGTTCGATTTTCCGGGACTGGAAAGTCGGGTCGTTACAGGTAATCTCTAAGATATCCGTCCGTATGCCTCAGTAAATTCTCTTGCTATCTACTGATAGTAAGTATGAGTGCAAGAAGAGGATGAGATAGGGGACAGGGGAATACAACTATAAATGGTCGATACTCTGTAACAACAAGAAAACAATCTTTTCTCTATCAATCTCTTTGTTCGTCATCTTTTCTCAATTCTTCGATAGTTTCTGGTAGATCCAGAAAGAAGATTCGATATATTAAAATGGGACGTAAACTCCAAATAGGTCAGAATTGTTTGTTTGGATGTATTGGTTGCTTTGTTTGCTATGGTTGGTAGGTATACTTTCGTTCTAAACTAGAAGTTTTGAAATTGTATCCATATATCCATCTATTCTTTGGGTCCGGATATATTCTACGAATGGTTAGTTATCCTTTTGAACTAACCGATGTCATTGTATGTTTCGTAGATCTGGATAACCCGAGTATTTTGTGAAGTGTTAAACAGATTCGTTTTTGTATCTATTATTGATATTCTGATTTGGTGAGCCAAATGCAGAATAGATGTTCAGTTTGAGTTGATGAAACATTCTTCATCCGTCTTTGTTTTCGTGCCTGTGAATTTCGAGGACGAAATTCTTTTAAGGGGGGAAGTTTGTAACGACCCTAGATTTTTATTTAATTTAAGTTAATAATTAAATAAATTTTTGGATAAAAATAGTAAAATAAATCAATAAAATGGAGCGAGTTTCCCCGGATTCTAATATATTCTATATAAACCATTTCAAATTGTTAAATGTGTAGTTTACTTTAAAAATAATAAATAAAAATGTACATATAGGCATATAAGATTTTTAGTGATAAGTAAACATAGAAATAAAATATACATAAGTTGAACTTTTATAGCTTTGTAAAATTTAAAACCAATACACTATAAATAATCAAATAACATGTTAGGGACAACATTCATTTGCAAATGAAACCAAACCAGACCACACAAATAAACATATATATAAGTAAGTAAATAAACAAAACAAAGCATAGTAAGCACACTACATTGTACCATGTCAGCCGAGACAAATGCAAGACAAGGAAATAAGAGAGAAAAAAAAATCTAAGTACAGAGCAAATTGATTTGCTGTAAATAAAATGAGGAACATAAGGGTACAACATAATAAATGCAGCACCCAAATTCTCTTCTCATCAGCCTACAAACAAAGAAATATCCCTGCCTACATTTTGTACAACCAAATTTTATCAATTTGTACAAGAAAATATATACTGTAAACTTTCTTCTATGTATATCAACCTCATTCATTCGTTCATTCGAAACTGAGAAACAAAAAAATGTGAAATAGAAACATCATCTCAAACAAACTAGAGATCAAAAGCTCCAGCTTTCAAAAACAAAACCTGGTTCAGCAAACATAATGCTCTGTTCTTTCTTTTTAAGTGAGCAAACCTTCTTTTAAAAATCTGACTTCTTCGTTTCTTTTTACCAAGGTGAGCAACTCCTATTTTTCAAAGCTTAACCTGTTTTGATATCTTGATGCTTGTGAGTAAACCTTCTTTTAACTAGCCTTCTTTGTTTCTTCCTCCTGTGAGCAACCTTCAACTCTGAATTTGCTTATTTTTGTTGTGAGCAAACTTCTTCCTTTAAACTTGATCTTCCATATTATCTTAAGTATGTGATGATGATAATTTGTATATGGCTTGCATAAATGTGAAATTGAGTTTGCATACCTGAATATGTTGTGTGCACAGGCAAAAAAAAAATATGTTTCTGTTCTATGTTACAGGGTTTTAAAACTGTGTTGTTGTTTTTTTTAAGAAAAAAAAATCTATATCTCTTAAACCAATCAACATATAGTATTAATCTCAAAATGAAAGGTGATTATAATGTGGTAATATCAATTTTAAAAATAATCATAAGTATAGTTATGGGATAAATATTCTGAAAATTGGAATATTACAATACTGATCAACATAAAGTGAAAAATCAAATGATTTGATTTTGGGTTTCAAATATATAAATTGATTCGCATTTCGAAATAATGATTTTTGAATATCATTTCATAAATTTTAGATTATTAAATTGGGAGAAAAAGTTAGTTGAACAGAAAACACAATTTGACCAATTTCTGGTGATCAATCACGAACTGAAGGTCGTGGTTGTTGTCGAATGTAGTTTGAAGAGTAGTGATCGTGGGAAAAATGTTGAAAGATTTTTCTAATACAAATTTTTTTTAGTCGAATCAAATTTAGGGTTTTTAGTTCATATTTTTGGGGTCTGCTTACTCGATGATATCGTCGCCGTGGTTCAACCGAGCTTCACGAGATTTTGGGAGGTGGTAGAGGGAGATGATGGCGAGGTGAGGCCGAAATCGCTAAGCAAGTGGTGGTCGAGGTTGTGTGGATGTGGTGATTTTCTCTGACGCGTTCGAGTTGCAGTTCGTTCGATCACGCATATTTTGATTCCATAAATATTGCATCGAACTGGGTTTGGATTTCGAACGTAGGGTCGTTATGTGGTTTGCTAGGGGCGTCGTGGGTCGCCGAAGTGGTGGCGAACCACCGTGCACGTGCACGGTGGCGCGAGAGGTGTTAGTGCTTCAGGTGGTTGTCGTCTCGAGAAATCACTCGAGAAAATTTGAGGGGTTTACGCGAGTTTGGTCTGGGTGTGTGCGCGAGTGCTTTCGCGAGTGCACCGTGGCTAAAAAAAAAAGTAGAAGAAGGAGAAGCTCGAAAGAAAAGGAGCAGGGGGAAAAGAAAACTCAGGGAAACTAGGGAGAAACGCGTGTTTTTTCTCGGGTAAACGCGGAGCTTGCCTCGAGTCCAGTTCCTGATGAATTTGCCTAAAACACTTTGAGTATTTTGTTATACAAAGTCTAATATCAATTTGATAAATATTATTGGTTAGTGTTAAGTTAAGATTTGATCTAAAATTTATTAAAGGAAAAGCTTTTAAAATGGAAATTTCAAGATGGACTTAAAGATTACTGAAGATTAATTAAAGGTTAATTTAAAGTAAATTAATTTAATGATAAAGGTAAATTGGTAATTAATGATTAATCGTTATGAGATGATTGCTTAATGGTAAGTAATTAAAGGGTTAATTTCTCAAAATAATTAATTAAGGGTTTAATTAATTATGTAATTGGTTTAAAGGTTGATTTAATTAATATGATTAATTAAGAATAATTTATTAAGGTGATTGATAAATTAATTTATATCAAATGATTTGTAATTAATTAATCAGGATTGGATAACTTATTCATAAGTAAATAATTTAATTGGAAATAAATTGAATAAATTAGGATTAAACGATTAATTAATCCTGTTTATAAATGATTATTAAATGCTTGACCTTACTTATGAATGTTTGGATTCTAGTGAATGTTGAATTGTTTGATATCCCTGATATATGATGCTTTGTGATACACCCTGATTTATGCTGTGATCTGTAATTTACTTAGCTGTGATTTCTATTTCTGTGATATATTGCTATGTGAATATGAAAACCCTTGACCCGTAAACGACATTTGAATTTCGATGCGACAGGGAGTCGGATTCCAGTTGGTTATCCGAAACCCACATCGAATTGTAATGATGAATTTTGTGACTGATAAATTTATTTTATCTATGAATCTGTGAATGAAGATAAGCGTTATCGATTATACCGCTTATCGATATATCTGTGATGATTGATGTGCACTATTGTGTAAAACCCCTGGACTACACTTATACACACACAAATATGGATTTCACGTGGAAATCGGTTAAATCACAGATAAATTAAATTTGATGTTTTTGAAATGGAAATTTTAATTTCAATTGATTTTGAAATTAGAAATTTGGGTTTAAAGTGAAAAGCTCTTGAAATGGAATTTCAAAGATAAAAGTTATTTTGAATAACTTAATCGAGTTTTGAAAATTTAAATAATTTGATTTAAATTTGAATTCAAGTTTGAAATTGAATTCTAGGATTTGAAACTAGGGATTAAAGATGCTGTACAAGTTATATATGGGTTAAACCATTTTAAAAGTATTGATTTGGGAATTTGAATTTAATTCAAGGGTTTTAACTCGTGTAAATATAACTGGATTTTTCCGAAATGAAAACTACTTGTTTTCAAATAGTAAAAGCTTTCACATAAGTAATGAATTTCCAAATTTTGTTGAAAGGTTTCAAGTTTGAAATAGAATTGAAATGTTTTGAAAACTATGAAATGAGTCTTTAATTCAAAGACCGGATGAGTTAATTCAACTTGAAATGGAATTGTTTTGAAAGGCTATGAATGAATTTTTGGAAACTAATTTTGAAAGCTATAAGTTAAATCTTGACTTAAGGATTTAACGAGTTAATCCAATTGAAATGGAAATCGATTTGGAAATCTATGAATAGATCTTTGTGAATGGGGTAAATTTTGTGAATTGAATCTTTTTGTTTAAAAGATTAAAAGTGTGGAAAATTGTTTAAACCATTGAAGGTTTTTGAAATGAATCTTTTTTGTTTAAAAGATTGGAAATGGTAATTTGTTTTACCATTTGAATGAAAAGTTTTGGGCTTTAAGCTGTGATTTAACTGAGACCCCAGTATCCATATGATTTTTAATTGCGCTCGTTATTCGGTTTAGCCGGGAAAGGACCTTTGTGTCATATAACCCATTCCGAATAGTGATACGACGATATGGATAGCATTTGAAGACCGGTGGTGAAGACCGGGTATTTGCGAGAGCGATAGGATGACCTATCGATTGTCTATGCACTGAGTAGCTACGGTATAGAGATTTCCTAAGTGATGGGAAGTCCGATCAGGATTGTGAATACCCGGAATTGCAAGGGCTTCTTTGGAAGTGCCTTCGGTTCTGTTCTAACCCGGAACAGACTTGTATGGATGTGTGTCTGACGTTACACTTTGAGATGTAAAGCTGGTTTCTATCAAATACATTTCTGTTGGTGGCGGAGAATTTATTCTCTTAGCTTAACACCCTTCTCTGAGACGTACGAGCTCAGAGGTTATGTAGTTGATGGTTACTAGTGATACATTCCCAATTTGGTAATGTGGCATACGAAGTGCTGCTGATCAATTGTTGGTCAAAGCGTGCTTTGTGAAAAAGCGTGGCTTTTTGAAAAAGCGTTGTTTTGTGGACGAGACTTCGTCGAGCCTCACAACCCGGTAATGGTCGAAACAGGAATGTTGCGACAAAGGTTTGTAGGGGTAGCGCCCCTAGGGTATGTCATTTCCTTCTGGATAAAGGGTGGTATCATGGTATGGAGCCCAGATACTTAACTCGTGTGGACACGGTAATTTATTACTGTATGATGTTGATTTGTTGGTTTTCGGGATCCCGGGATAAAGGTCGGTAACGACCGGGGGATGACATGACTCGTGTGTTAGTTACCTAGTTACAGCTGTACAGCGTGAGGTAGCGTCAGTGTGTTAGTTACCTAGTTACAGCTGTACAGCGTGAGGTAGCGTCGGCCTTTTGTTTGCAGAGATCCGGTTAGGATCCGGGGCGTCTTTCCAGAGGCGTTTCTATTTCGGTAAGGAAGTTCCTTAGCCTGATCATTTGTTGGAAATCTAAAGAAACAATACGAACCCTGTACGGTTTTAGTTGTATTACCTGTTATGGAATGTGGCGGTAACCTGCTATTGAACGTAGTAGCTATAGTAGGCATACAATAATGGTTGTATGCTGGCTAAGATTGATATTATATTTTCAAAATATTTTCACACTATGCACTAGTAATAATATCAAAGGAGTTTTTTTTGCGTAGTAAGCATGTTTGACTATCATAAGGAGAAATCTCCTCCAATTCTGCGATTGCATTGTGTGTGTGGTGGGAGGCTTTATGGTAGTTTCATTTTCCAAAAGCATTGCGGATTTCAATGTTAAACAGCCTTTTGTGTTTGTTTAAAGATAAACTGTTTTTGTTGCTCACACCAGTCCCATGGCTGACCCGGAGTTTATTGTTCCCTTCCTAAACTCTTGTTGCCCACTATTTTCCACACGGGCAGTCTAGAGTAGGGTTTTCTCAGATATTCAGGTTGAGTAGATTATCTGGAGCTAGTTCAGTCCTTGGAGTTCATGGATTGACGTTGCTTATCTTGGAGCATTCTATTGGAGATTATCCGCTGCTGGTGTTATCTATTTTCTTTCCGCTGCTATTTCTTGTATCATATCTCTAATATTGTTGTATCATATTGATATCATTGTTGTATATCATTCTGGATATTGTATTCATTGGAGTTGTATATGATATCATTGTTTTCTTTTTCCGCTGTGTTATTTACTTAATGTTGTTATAAGCTCCGGCGAATCGGATTTGAACTGTCGAATCTGCGGCATTCTAGTACAATGTGAAGTACGGATGTCGATTTTCGAACGCGAAAAATTCGAGTCGTTACACGTACCAAGATAGATATTTAAATTAGAGAGGGATAGCGAGTTTGTTAAACTTCCTACAAACTTTAAATTTATTATAAAGCAACAATTTTATCCTGTGAAAGATATTAACTGTTTACTTCCACAAGACCAAAGCATATCAACAATAATTTAAAACATGCATCTAATGCTCTACTTTTACTTCCTTGTCAAAAAAGTATTTGACTTGAAGCAAATCCTTGCATAAGGATACTATTCTTTGAACGTGTGCATGCCTATGTATAAACAAATCCAAGAAGTAATAATTTCCCACACAAATTGAAAAACGAAGTTACAGCATAAATTACCTTAGGCTTATCTTTACAATCAAGACCCTTTTGTAGAGAAGATTTACGTTCTGTACCAAACTGATCACCTTTTTATTTTCCTCTGTTCTCAACCTTCTCCAACAATTTGCACTTTCTTTTATTACTGATTCGTTGATCCATATCATTTTTCTTCAACACCTTTTACCAAATTAGAAGTTTGAAAAAGAAAAAAAATACCATATTTGTTAGTGTGTTACCTCTTCACCATCAGATTCGTCGTCGCCCCAAAAATAATTAGTCCACTCCTTCGATGCTAGAACTCTAGTTCTTTTTCTTTCTCTTGGTTTTTTATTCCTGTTGATCTCATTTTCAATGATTTGTCCCCTATCAGATATTTTTGTACAGCTTGTTTCTTCCTGCTTATAAGTAATATGATTATTAGAACAAATTTTACTAGGTATTTAGGCGTGTTATGCAATACAGTGACTAGGCAGCATTGGTATAAACTTTACCTTACCAATGCCATTAGATTTATCTCCACTTTTCAACTCTACCTTCCTAGCCTTTATTATATTCTTCTTCACACTTCTCTGAATATCATGTTAATCATTATAAAACTTTTTATTTTTGGATCTATCCATCTTGACTTAAGATTTAAGGTTGAGTTGGGTAAAGAAATGTTTATTAAATAAAAAGACAAGAAATTATGTTGATTCTTCCAAAGTTTGTCTTCTTTGCTCAACCAAACAAAAAGAGTAATTATATGGATTACATTTCTCTTAGATTGTGGGACAAATAAGGGCTTACAAAGAGACATAGCTTATGACCTAATTGGTGTGGATTGTAAACTACATAAGTTGCCTGAATAGAACAAGGTGAACGTGGTTCGGTTTGGATCAACAAGTTGAAATCAGGTTCAAGAGTGTGTTTTCGCACAAATCCAACCAGAGACACATAGCCATTAGATACATTCAGATCACCAGTCAAGCCAGATTCTAATATTTTGGACAGGGTTTGGTCATCAATATGGGTTGGAGAATAATTCTTTATTCCAGTAAAATAATATATCATACATGTAGATATGCTCACTAGATCGCAAAAGCTTTGATTGAGATTATGGAAAGTGCCTTTTATTTGCTCGTTGTTAACATATAAAAGAACCTCAAAGTTAAAATTCATTCTGGCGCCATATAGAACATATTTATTTTTTGTAACATGCCTCAAATGTTGAGGCCATTATGAGAATAATAAGTTTATAGCACTAAACATGAGACGAGTTGAAAGGTATTGTAACACGTCTAATGTACGGAGGCCATTATGATAATAACAAGTTCATATCCTCTAAACATGCTATGAGTTGAAAGGTAATTAGCAAATGATAATGAAACATACATAGCTTTTACAAAGAAATTCCCTGAAAATAAATGTTAGTGATCATTGGACTAACCTTCTCAATAGAAGTATCTTCTTTACTGCTATACTCATCACTGCTCTCGAAAATATCACTCTGTAATATAAACAAATATTCTTGCTATAAAAAATCAAAACTAAAACTTTATATTTTGAAGGAAAAAAATTCATCAAACTGATATCACCTTTTTGTTCATATTTTGTAAAAGGAGTTTACATAATATTCAAATTCCTAAATCATTTGTAATGTTGTGCAACTAAGAATCATTTAAGTGGAAATACAAATCAATAACGAAAGTATTACCTTTGTCCAGGCTTGAAGAATCGCGCTTCAGCTGCTGAATCGGTCGGAACCAAGCTTGAGGAAGAGAGGGTTGCGGAGCTTTCAGATTAACTCAATTGAAGGAAGAAATGACAAAACGTGTGTGAGAATCGAAGAGAGTGGAATCGTGAGAATCGAAGAGCTTCGATTGGAATCGTGAGAATTGAAGAGAGTGGAATCCTGAGGGAAGAAGGAAGTGAATGTGAAAAAGTAAATTTGGCGGCCCTGAAATAATTTAGAGGGAAACTGAATTTAGAACGCAAATTTTGTTTCAGGAGGTTATTAATTACGTTAGATGACACTGTCTTTTTAGTTAATTAAACTAAACAACCTCAAACAAACTTAACAATTGCAAGTCATGTTCATGTGCAATCCATGCTTACTATTAATATAACATTTTCTTGTAGTGATTGTTGCTAAACTTCAAGATGGTAACTTATTTACCTTTTGTTTTAATTTTAAGATCTTCAACTTCTTATTAAGTTTGTGGAGGCTATTATGATAGTGTTTAATTTACCGAGAACTTGTTAGAAAGCAAGTTGGCAAAAAAAAATCGTATGTAGTAAAACCCAATTGTTACTTTGACATTCCCATTTACCCACTCTTCAAAGTGTGTAAACCATTTCTAGATCACTTTTCAGTGCGTTTACACCTAAGCATAGTTTGTAAATTGGTATTTGGAATTTTGTCCCTTTTCGGAGAAATTATTAAATTATTTTGTAAATAATTATTAAAAAAAGTTCCAGGAGTGTAAATAATACTTTAGAAAATAATTAGGGTTTAATTCAGTTTGAAAGCTAAAAATTTCGTATGTTACCTCCAATTTTTTACTAAAATCATAGTCATTTAATACATTAAATTATATGCAAAAGTATCAAAACTATTCAATGGTAATCTGAATTAGTGGTGTTCGTGCATCATTTGGTTGTTTTAGAAAATAGTAATCTGGCTATTCAAAAAAAAAAGATCGCCCTACTATGACGAAAGTACTTCAGTTTTAACTGTAAGTTTGGAAAGCCTGCCGATTCCACCCAAGCCTTTTTTCTCAACTTATCAAGCTATAGGCAGTTAAACTGAAACTGTACCCACTTAAACTGCCCGTGCTTTGTTTTTATTACCATTGAAGCCAAAAAATTAATTAAGTTTGTATGGTCATGCCTTATCTAGTACTTTAAGACTTTGTATAATAATCATATATAAATTGTGCTGCCTTTGCTCTAGTTTTTGTGGCATTCATGTGAATGACTATATTCATGTTCATAAATGTAGATGTGTAAAAGAACTTATTGTAAATTTCAAAACAGTTGTTCGATCCGTTAAAAAATAGAACATGTTTACTTAATAATAAGCGTATCATAAAATTGAAATAACACATTCGCCAACACAACATGCATGTTCCTTGCTTAAATGTGTGCACTGTGTATGTTGTGAATTTAGGCACATACAAATATTAAACCATTAGATGATAGTTTTTTATAACATTCGCCACATTTTATCATTTAACTTCGACATTCAA
This sequence comes from Allium fistulosum, assembly GCA_030737815.1. Classification (NCBI taxonomy): domain Eukaryota; kingdom Viridiplantae; phylum Streptophyta; class Magnoliopsida; order Asparagales; family Amaryllidaceae; genus Allium; species Allium fistulosum. Next base: position 817,298,436 of record CM060904.1, read on the forward strand.
TTTATTTACTAAATAGGTAATGATTTACTGTCCGCAATAGCTATGCATTAATAATTTTCTAACATTAAAAACTATATCAATAGACAGACTTTTCATTTAAGTGATCCTAATATTGCAGCTAGAAAATTGATGGTGATGATTCATTCTTTACTCATTTCTCCTTTTGCAGAATTCTTAACATTTGATTGTTCAAATGTATTAATCCTTAGTTAAGAAGGTTCCTAAAAATTAAATGTGGTGATCAGGAGTCTAGATAACCAATTTGGATCTGGAAAGTTAGTCAACTTGTGAACAAAAGTAATAAACAACTCTATGGTTATTGATAGTTGCATTCAACTTAATTAACTCGTCAATGTTATTAGTTAGTCGAAATATTTTCTTCCAAATAAAATCGCACAACAGTCTTTTATTTTTCAAATCAAAATTACTTTTTGATTATTGCTAAAAGCAAAATAATTGCTTTTTGAAAACTATACATGGGAACATAGTTAATATCCATTTCCAACACACCAAAATACCGAGGATTATTTATTGGTAAAAACCAATCAATAATTTGGTTTTGTAAAATATGACATTACTAAAAAGCAACCATATTTAGAAAGAATATAAATGATAGTAGGGACAGAAAGAATTAAAATTAATAGAGGAAATATGAGGTTGTGTTTATTTATGAAATTCGGTTGTTGAATGCTAATAAGTTCTAAGTGTATTAATTTAAGATTTGAATTTTGTAGAAATTGTATTTTACAATGTAATAAGCATTGAAAACCGATGAACAACAAATGAACTTTCATTCAATAAAAAAACAGATTCATTAATTCTATTTCTTTGACATTCTAGTTATTCCTACAAATTAAATGCAGATAATCATAATGGGGAAGATGGTGAAAATAAAGTGGATGTTAACATTAACATTCCAATTGCAAAGAAGCAGACTGGATTTCATTTAATTTTTTGTGAATATAAGGTATTATATATTGATTTGTTTTTGTTGTTTACTGAAGTTAGATGAAGAAATCTGCTTTTTCTAAAACTAGTTAAAATGAAAAATCTGCATTTACAAAGGTGTAGGTTATTGAAAAGAACAGCAGGCTTTACTTAATTTGGAGGCATGGGTGCATTATGCACCTTCTCTTTATACACAATAACTTGCAACTGTCTTAAGAAGTTAAAACTTACTCTAGTAAATCTTGATAATCATGGTACAAAATCGACGATAAGGGAAATTTTCAAAATCTTTGACATATTATGTAAATTGCTTCATTGAAATATATAGGCATGTTTTATTTATTAGAATTTAGATCTTGGTCATCATGACACAACGTTGATGATAAGAAAATTTTGAGAATATTTGGCATGTTCTGTTAATTGCACCATTGAATTCAATGGTCAACTTTTGTTTGTTAATTTATAAATGTTGATAATTATGGTGTACCATTGATGATAAGGAATATTTTTGGAATTTTTGATATATTTCGTTAATAACTCCATTCAATTCAATGACCATTTTTTTTTGAAATGGTACTTTATATACAACGTTGATGATACGAAAATTTTGAGAATATTTGGCATGTTCTGTTAATTGCACCATTGAATTCAATGGTCAACTTTTGTTTGTTAATTTATAAATGTTGATAATTATGGTGTACCATTGATGATAAGGAATAATTTTTGAATTTTTGATATATTTCGTTAATAACTCCATTCAATTCAATGGTCATTTTTTTTGAAATTGTACTTTATATACAAGATGTCACTAGGACAACAAATCACATATCAATAAACATTCGAACGCAAATTTCGAACTTGTGACCCCTCGCACCAAAGTCGAATCACTTAACCACTGGGATAATGGTGCTTGTCTTCAATGGCAATTTTGTATTTATTCAATATCTGAATCCCAATTGATTACGGTATGACATTGATGGTATATAAAGTTTTCAAGATCTTTGACAATTATGCTAATTGCTCCATTGATTAAATGGTCAACTGTTATTATTTAATTAATTTATAAATCCTTGATCATTATGATACAACATTGATGATAAGGAAATTGTTCAAAATGTTTTCGAATATTGTATTGATTGCTCCATTTCATTGAATGGCCAATTTGTTTTAGTTTATTTCTATATCCTAGTCATTATATATGGTCTAATATGATGATAACTAATGAGGAATGTTTTCAAAGGGTGAGGCAATTTGTATTATCAACTTCATACCAAATAAAATATTACGTCCAAAATGAATTATTTAGTCTTGAGTGCTAATAGTTGAATTTTATTATCTTACTTCCAGTTACCGTCCAATTATCTTACGATTGTTTACTAATTTGATTTGTTTTTAATTTCTTCATAAATCATAGGAAACCAAAAAAATTACTTCTAGATATTGTCCATCGGTTATGCTTTCCGTCACTTACGTAGCCTGATGCAGATGTTGTGATTTAGGCATCTGATTTTTCACCACTTAAAAGTGCTAATTCTTGATAAGTGTTCATTACTTGCAGTTGTGATGATATAACTTATAAATACAAAAGATGCATCTTCTAGCATCAAACTTCAAGAAGATAACTATGCATTCCATTCGAAAACATGGAACCAGTGCCTTGCACTGCCTTCACCAAATCTAGCAACATAAGCAACTCTAGTATTCCCAAACATAAGCAAAGGATGCCAACAACCACTATTAATTGATAAAGTCCGTATAAAGGCATTGCTATGTTCAACTCAATAATGAAGAAACAAGAGGAAAATGAAGCCCTTAAAGACAAATTGAGGGACCATATCTCTTAGGCAGCAGACTGATTATGATGTTGATTCAATTAAGGAGATTGAGAGTAAGGAGCCAACCAATATTTCTGAGGTAAGATTCAGTAAACATCATGGTAGTTCAGCATGTATCATGTTAGACAGACCAAAGATAGTTAAATATGGTTTCTTATTTAGTAAAATATTGTGTGGATTTGGTTCAATTTTATTATTTCTACTTGCTTTTATTTTTCGGAAATGCAGGATGAAACGATATTTTGTTTTAGCAGTGAAAATAACATTGAAAAACTGAGCTAAGCATTTATTGTTTTCTTTTGAAGGTGTATTCAACACTGCGTGGTCGCTTAGGAGTGCAAGAAAATTGACAAAATCTTAGCAATAAGACTTTGCGGGAACTAGTGCACAGTAAGATAACAAGGTGAGTCCCAACGTTAACTCTTAAAGATACTTGATTATTTATTTCAGCACAGCGCATTTCTTTAAAATATTTGGTAATTAGTGCACAACAATATTTTTCAACGTTAACTCTTTAAAATAAGTATAAATAGAGAATTTATAAATGTAAGTAGACAACATTAAATTATAATGAGAATTGAGAGTTAAAATAAAGTAGAAAACATGTGAGTTGCGGTAACATATATACTGATTAAGAAATTGCAGTCAGCTCTTGCCATGATAAAATGGATATCCTGAGTATCTGCACATGTTGGAGGGCCCTGATACCCCTGTATGAATAATGAACTTAATTGCAAATTTAGTTTAAGTAGTCACATTTATCATTATTTTTTATTATTTGGTGTGATGCTTTTTGTTAAAGTTAAACTATCAGTAATACACTTGTCTTCGCAATACTGAAATTATGGAGTTCATTTATAGATTAACCTCTGTGGACATGGTACTATAGCTGCTACACATTTTCTCTTTTCATCTGTAATAGAAAATGCCGACGTGATTGAATTTGTGACAAAATCTGAAGTTTTGATTGCCAAGAAGATAAATAAATTGAAGAAGGCAGGCAATTCTCAGTCACATATCAATGCTGCACAAGGATCCTTTACAATTGAATTGGATTTTCCCCCATGGTATCATTCAGTAAATGTGGACCTACAGAGATTCCGTCAATTCTTGCTACTCTAAATGGTTTGTCCATGATCAATGTGCTGAAAACTACACCAAATAAAGAACTAATTGTATGCATGTTATACTTTTTGTCATCTTTTATTTCTAATTTGCAACATGTTCTTGGACTGGTCATGTACATGCTTATTTTCTACGATGTTATTTACAGTTGCTAAAATAATTAGTAACAAAAGTTATGATATGAGCTAGAAGCTTATTTTTTTTAATCAATATGACTTTACAACATAGAGAGATAGCTATGTACAACATAAGGGTGTAACTATCATTTTCTGTATTATTATCACATAGCTAATTAATTGTGTTGTACACATTCATTATTCTGTATTTTTTATTTCAGAGGACGTATATTGTATTCACATTTAATAACTTGCTATATTGCTTGACTGCTTGAGCATTTTGTGCATATACAGGTTGAACTTTCTTCCGGGGAGGATCTTGTAAAAATACAGCCAAATTTTGGTGAGATAGAAAAATTCTAGGGAATGGGTCTAATTCTCATGGACCTGCTCCTCTTGCATCTGAAGTTGATTTCTTTACTCATTACTTTTGCCCGAAAATTGGAATAAATGAGGTATAGTTAACCGTGTGCGTTATCCGATGAATGAAATTATGTTTGCTTATAAATAGCTACCCTAATTGTTAAACTGAAAGAAAATTTTCATTCTTTGTTTTATCATCTAGTACCTTTTTCTTCCACACTAAGATCGATCCATGTTTTGCACAGTTGATGATAATCAGCTCTAGTAGTTCTCTACTTTTGATCTAGCATGTAAAGGTTTTTATTTAATTATTTATTCTGCAAGACCCAGTAACAGGGAGCATACATTGTGCCTTAGCCTCTTACTGGGGTAAAAAATTTGGAAAGTGCAATCTTATGTCTTATCAGGTATATCGCACATTTCAAAATTTAGCAAGTAAAATTTCACTAATATAAATTCAACTCAATCAAGTGCATTTAGCTTTAACTGAAATTTCAATTCACTTGTATAAATAAATTTTTCAATAAAATCAAAATGTTGTAGCCATCTTCAAGAGGTGGGAAATTGGAATTATAATATGAAGAGGAATCAAACAGAGTATTACCAGTCAACATTTATAGGATTAGTTCTTTAAGTAAGGCTATGCAATTATTCTGCTTGAAGCTGATAACTAACTGAAACACTGAAAAATATTTGCTTGAAGATTACACTGGTGTAGCAAAGAAATGAATTTGCACTCAAGAATTTGCATTTGCTATTACCAGTTATTGTTTACTGATTCTGCTTTATTTTCAAAGCTACATTCACTATGTATTTTAATCATTTTAATTCCAATACAGATATCGTGATCTACAAAATATGATGTATAGAAACAAGAAAAATACATAAAATTAGCCACTATTAGAATGGATGAGGGTGAGATAGGGCTAAAAGACCTGACTAAGATATGGCCGAAATTGACAGTGGTGTATTGTAATAAAATCAAAGGTGTGACCATAGCCTTATGACGATTACATTTGCCTCCACCTTGGTCACAATCCCCCCACGCCAGTTTCCTCTGTTTAGAAGTATTATCAAGAAAGTCAATATCTACCCGTATGCCTTAATGTATGTATACAAGTTAAAGGAGAGGAAAAAAAATCAAATAGGAGGATATTGCACTTCCGATGCAGGAATTTGAGAAACTTGATGTGGATCAGTCCGATGCAATATCAGCCGCTGATGTTCTTGCACAATCTGAGGTTTCGTTCATGGTAATGGTTTGTGCTTAATTAATTTATTAAGATATATGATGAAACATCGGCTTTGTTAAGTTACACCCTAAACACACATTAGTAAACCTGCAAATATATATTAGTAAACGCAGAAAAACACATCCCAAACAAAATAATAATAATATTATAAATATCCTCATTCTCACTATAAATAATGAATTTAATACATCATACATTAACTTAGTATTATTATAATTATAACATGTTCCTTAAGGGTATATTGTGAAGCTAAATTCAATGTTACATTGAACAGATGCTTTTGTGTTTGTGGAAATTTGCAGAAAATGTACTTTATCCTTCATTCGATTAGAGATTACAAAATGCACCTAGCAATTAGCTGGATAATCGGCACAGTCATTTATGTTAGAGGAGTTATATCAATTCCAATATTCAAAGGTCAAATGTTAATGAGCGTTCATTTGCAGGATAACTGGATATTAGGTGTCTCTATCTCGTTAGTAATTATTGTTGCTGGGCTCTTTGGTTGGTTTTGCAGGTATTTTTTCTACCACTATTCCTATATTAGGTTTCAAGTTTCATCAACAATTAGATGATTTTGAAATATACAAATATGAGATTAAAGCCTAATTTGTTTTAGCTCACACTCACATAACTTAAATTAAATAAAATCACTTCATTGTCAGACATTTTCTGAAGTCGGAGAAGGTGCAAATTATAAACTATATAATTAATTATTTGATGAACAGGTGCTGATATGCAGAAATTATCTTGATCCATTATCTCAGTCAAGTTGGATATGTATATTAGGTTCATTGCGGTCTGCAGGTTTCACTTTCTTCTTGGAACCTGATTTGAAAGCATGGAAACTAAATTCTTCATCTGAGCTACTGTGTTGCACATATGCAGTAAGTTGTTTGCATCAAATTCTTTATTATATACTTGCATTCATGGGTAGTTTCATGGTTTAAAAACCTTATGCAAGAGAGAATTGAATAGCATCACATATTTTTCATGATCAAGCAAATGCTAATTTATACTTTGCTGTATATTTCAAGGAGTGATGGGATCTAAAGTTATAGTTTACTGCAGTCATGGTGCATGTCGAAAAAAGGTCCTCTTTTTTCAGCCATGTTTAATCTTCTAGGCACCATTATTGTTACTATCCTCCAAGTTATTTTCCTTGATGAACATCTTTATCTTGGAAGATATGCATACATATTTTCTTAAATTAGGAAAATTAGTGATCTTTTAGTTTAGATTATACTGTGATATTACCTATAATTGACATTCAGAATAGATAATCAAAAGAAACTATATCTAGTCTATAAGTTTTTCCATAAGCAATTTGGAATAGTCCCATGCAAACTATTACTAGACAAGTCTAGATGATTAAGCCTATGGACTTTGGTATTATGCCTGTAAGTTTCCCATTAGTGTATAAGCGAAGGGAGGCTGGTAAGCTTCCCGATTGATGGAGGATGTTGCATGTTAGTGTAGCAAGGTGAAGTGGATGGTTGAGATTGGGGTATTTGATGGAGTTTGATGGTTTTGGAAGGGTGCAGTATTGTGGTTGATGAGGAAGGTGTTGCTATCGAGGAAATGAAATGCAGGTTCTAGTTGAAGGAGAGTGGATGAAATGTAACGACAACTTAATAGAGAATGAACAACTTGAAAATGCCAACTACAAATGAACACAGACTTTTGAAATGTAGTTGAAGGAAGGTGTTGCCAGTGAAATAAATGTTATTACTGTGTATATGAATCACTGATGTACCCGTCATTACAGTTAAATAGATGACATTTCAAAATTTTCACATTCTACCATATTTGTTCTCTATTGCTAATCTTTAATTACATTTTTTATAGGCATATTGGACTTTTGAAGGAGACAGGCTTGGACTTTCCACGATTTATATTTTCTCTTTTAGCAAGCACTTTTTGTAAGACTTTATATCGTTAACATTTGTGGTCGAAACATATGAAATGTTGTATATGACTAAACTTTATGGTGTACGAAATTGATGTAGCTTTGATTATGTTTAACTTTTATAACTACTTATAATATCAAATTATATATATTAGTGTTTTATAAATTGAGCAATTTGTTTTTGAATACATTATTCATGGCTTTTTTAATTGTTTTAAAACTGATGTAGTAATTGTAAAATGAAGCAAAATTGTTGATATACCTTATTCATGCGTTTAAAAAGAGTTGTAATGCTAAAAGTAACAAAATACTGCAGAAACTCAAACTGAAGCATAATGAAAACGCTGTAAAATATTTTTGCAGCGTTTCAAAAATGCTGTATATTATTGCTTCTACTTGAAACATGCTATTAAACTGCGTTTTCAAAAATGCTGCAAATTAATTTACTGCAGCGTTTTGCAAATGCTTCAATCCTTTTTTAGCAACATTTTAGAAATGCTGCAGTATTCCCGGAATCTATTGCAGCATGACATAAGGCAGCGTTCTTTGAAAGGTTGCGAATGATTGTGGCAGCATTATTAAAACGCTGCAAAATCTCTTTTTTCTTGTAGTGTATACACTACTTACTTTACATTTTAAATAGCATTCAATTAAACAAAATCATTTCTTATTTAATACTAAAGTCATTTATGAAGCTTTTCTTAAAACATTCCTTAAGTTTATAAACATTTTATAAAGGCTTATCTTCACTTACAAAACATTTCATTAAAATATAATTTCATTTTAAAACATTACAAGACTTAAGTTTATTTCGTATAATACTCTACTACATCCTAAGAGTACATACAAAATATTTCTATTTATCTTACTTTTCAAGGATGTTCAATAAATTTTAAACTTGCTTTGACTTGTTATCTTTTCTATTTAAGAGTTATACAAATTCAACTTTTATTTTAGTATCAAATTTCCTTAACGAAAACTTTAGAATTAAACACTGGGTTTTATTTCAAGTCATTCGAAATAATCATATATACATATATCTTTTGTATATCAAATAATACTTTTGGGGTTTGTAACATCCCGAAATTTTCGACTTTCGAAAATTCGACATCGATACTCACTTTATCGACTGCCGAGCCATCGAATGCCGGAAACCCGAAAAGTTATGGTTTTGAAAAGAAGAAAAAGGTAGAAGAAGAAGAAAAGAGTAGAAAGAGAGTAGAAAAAAGAAAAGAAGAACAACACATCATAACAGAAACAGAAAGCAATATCAGAATCTTACATATCGCAGCGGAACAATATATAATAGATAATTACTAGTCTTTTAAAACAGAGAACTATATCAGTTTATACATACATCAATCATCAGAGTCAATATACAACAATGGACAGTTATATAACTTGTCCTCATACAGAATACACAGCGGAATAAATACTATCAGATACAAATACTACGTCTCGTCATCCAGCTTATCTCCAAAGCTCCAGAATATCCTGATAACATAACTCTAGGCTGCCCATGTGGAAATTGGTGGGCACCTAGAGTTTAGAAGGGAAACAATAAACTCCGAGTTAGTCATGGTGACTGGTGTGAGATCGTAAAACAGTTATTTTTCACAAAGAAAATAAAACAAATTCGCAATGCTTTTGGAAAATGAAACTACCATAAGACCTCCCACCACACACACAATGCAAACGCAGACTTGGAGGAGATTTCTTCTTATGTTAGTCAAAGATGCTTACTATGCAAAATCAAATCATTTTGGATATTATTATCAGTGCATAGTGGAAAACATTTCGAAAGTAGAATATAAATCTTAGCCAGCATAGGTACCATTATATTATGCCTGCTATAGCTGCCTCCTGAGGAGACAGGTTATACAATTGAAATCGTAAAGGCTCGTATTGTTTCTTTGGATTTCCAACAAATGGTCAGGCTAAGGAACTTCCTTTTCCACGATGGGCACGTCCCTGGAATAGACGACCCGAGAAATAACCTAACATTACGGTTAGATCTCTGCCAACACAAGGCCGGGTTACCTCTGCAAAAATAGGTAACTACTGACACGCGTATGCCATCCCCCGATCGTAACCGATCTTCCCGAGGATCCCTGATTCGCAACAAACCACATAGTAAAAATGCAGCAACCGCATAGGTTAAGTATCTGGGCTCCATACCATGATACCACCTCTATCCAGAAGGAATGACATACACTAAGGGGCGCTACTCCCTAGAACCTTGCTGCATCCTTCCTGTTTCGACCATTTCCGGGGTGTGAGGCTCGACGAAGTCTCGTCCACAAAGCTACGCTTTCTACAAAGCCATGCTTCGGGTCAAACAAATGATCAACCTATGATCACAAAGATATAAGATCAAATAAATGATCATATCGCAAATGATCAAACACTGATCATTTCACAGCAACACTCAGTATGCCACGTTACCAAATTGGGATATATCGCTGATAAATTTCAACTACATAACCTCTGAGCTCGTACGTCTCAGAGAAGGGTGTTAAGCTAAGAGAATAAATTCTCCGCCACCAACAGAAATGTATTTGAAAGAAATCAGCTTTATATCTCAAATTGTAACGTCAGACACACAATCCATACAAGTCTGTTCCGGGATCGAACAGAACCGAAGGCACTTCTCACGAAGCCCTTGCATATCCGGATAAATTTCTAATCACGTCCGGACTTCCCGTCATTAAGGGTGATAAAACCTCTAAATCGGAGATCAGCCGATGTAGAGTAACTCGACGGTAATCCTTCCGTTTTCAAAAATATCCGGTCTTCAACACCGGTCTTCGAATGCAATTCATAACGACGTATCACATATTCGGAATGGGTTATACGACCCCATGGTCCTTTCCCGGCTAACCCGAATAGTGAGCGTTTATTTAAAAATAAGTGTGGCATTCAAATTCATCCAATTCACAACAAATACCATTCAAGGTAATTATTGATAGTCGGTTATTTAACTATCAATAAAGATGCGCAACATCATCAGATTCCAAATTATTTTCCAAATTATTTATTTCCCAAAAATATCTTTACAAGATATAAAATTTCCACACTTAACCGTTTGAAAACAAATTTCAAATATTCACTTTTCAATTTATCTTTAAAAGATAAAGTTTTAAACCCTTCGTTTCATATTGGAAAAGCAATTCCATACTTATTTAAAATAAGTAATTCACAAAACTATTTATTTTCAACATTTGAAAATATTCAATATACTTAAATCAATATTAAGTATATATTCATTCTTTAAGGAAATCATTTACTATAACATCTATTCGAGTCAAAACGAATGCTACGTAAAACATCGTTACGACGACTCAAAATCACTAGTATAGGGATTCGAAAATTAAGATAGATATATAAATCCCAATACTATATAAAACATTTCCTTTCGGAAATCATTTACTATAACAACAGTGTTATAGTCCACCATTTCCTTATATTTCTCGAAAACGTCTATTTCAACAATAAGTGTTGAAATCTATGATTTCGATATTCAATATGTTTTAAAACATCGCTTAAAACAATTAACTCCATTTCAAATATCACTTTTCCAAAACCATATCCATTTTACTTAACAATATATTCACTGTCAAAAATCGTGAATATACTTCACTAATTACATTTCACTATTTTCTACACGTTTTATTTCAATAATAATTCGCTATCCAAAATCGCAAATATATCTCCTTTAACAACCTTCTGTATTTAATTTATCAAATTCAATTGATCTCGAATTTATAAAACAACGTTTATAAATTCTATTTCTATTTTCTAACAACTTCAATTTAATAAATCTCCTTTATTAACAATTCGATTTATAAATCTTCTTTAATGACCTATTCAATTTATAACTCAATGTATAAACCAAAGGTCCATCTTATAAGTTAATAACTTAAAATTCATTTATTTTAAAAGAAATCGTTCTTTTAAACTTCACAGATTTTAAATCTTATTACTTATAAGATTTCATTTATAACCTTATTTTCAACCATAACCGAACTACTTTTATACTATTTATAAATCTCATCTATTAACCATTCATACTTGTTCAAAAATCTCAATTAAAATGCCGAAATCCAATTTATACTTCATTTTAACACATATAAAAACTCGTTTTATAATTCCAACATTTGATTTATAAATATCAATTTGTATAAATCTTTTTATACAAATCATTTATAGTTATTCAAAAATCACAACTTAAACCATTTTATAAATAAATCGATTTTTATTTCAAAAATGACACTTTGGTTATATTCCACTAAAAATTATAACTTTTATAACTTTAAAATTTTAACGTTTATAGATCAATTCAAAAATTTCATAAAACGTATATTTTCAAAAATCACTTTAAAAATCCTTTTAAAGTAAAGTCGTTATTTTTAAACTTCAAAACTTGAATCCGATGATGCAACAGCACCAATTAGTCAATCACAACAACAAACATCATATATCAATATGATAACAGAATATACATCAACATCTGTAAATAAATAAATACTACTGGTGAGGAATCCAGTTGGATCCCTCCAACCTGTTTCCCTACATCCACAGATGTTAGCACAATACCAATTCCACTTCGAGGTGGAACATCGCGGTATATGGGTTTTATAAAATAATCCGCTTACTAACGGCGCAATAGGGTCTCATCCGCTATACGAGGCGGGAAATCAATCAATCAAATATATACATATGCCAATATGTATATATTGCTATATATATAGATATATCCTATTATATCTAATATCACAATCAATAGCAATCCACACAATCAATAACTGCAATTCAAAATATATTTTTGAGTGAGAAAAATCTCACCTTAGCTTTTATTTTTGCCATCCATTTTCCATTTTCGGCTTGATTTCTTTACAGATTTTTACCTAGTATAAATATTTATACACAGTTGATTAATATTCGAATCAAATCTTCGTTATGATAGTTGTAACTAACAAATTTCTTCTTTTAACAAATTTATTTAACTAACAATTTGTTTTTAAACTAACCGTTTTAAAGTTTAAATTAACTTTCTATTTTGCCAAAACTTATTTATAGAAAAATTCATTTTTCCTGAAATTAACAAGACAGTGCATTTCTTCTTTCACTATATAACAGCAAACTATTTTGAAATCAATATAAAAATTTAAAACTGACTGTAAAATACCTATGTTTATCTATTTTAAACTAAAACGAAAACAGTGATACTTACTGAAAACGCGAACCTGGCTTCGATAACACCACTACACCATTATGGCCACGACATCACCACGCGCATCCCTCTCTCCAAAACCTGATTCGTTCAACCTGTGAAACCTCCCCTCGGTCCTCCTTCGCGTCGAATACCTTGAAGACATCGAACCTGACTTGCCTCGTCGAATACGTTGAATTCCACAATCGCGAGCATCTCCCCATTCGCGTCACCCATCACTACACTCGTCGACTACCACTGACGAACAGGCGCGCACGAGGGCTTCAACCCAATTGAATCGAATGGCAACTCAATTAAATGAAGAAGAGAGATTGGCGACTCCACCTTCGAGGTGAATTCGATTGATGGTTTTGAATGTCGGGAAGAAAAAGCAAGAGAAAGGGAAGAGTCGAAGATGACTTGCTCTTCGCGATTTCCTGGAACGAGATTTTGATTGATTTTTTTTTGTTTGAAGGGGGAGGAAGCAGTGGGAAGACTTGATTAAAGAGTTCTGTTCGGCCATTACCATTTTTCTTCGTTAAATTTTATTTTTGTCTGAGATTTGATTCCGAGTTGAAGAGGAATATTAAATTTGAAAAAGCATGATTTCACGATCTCGTTCGTGATTTTAGGCGAAAGTTTAGGGCGTGATTTACGGAAGTTACAGTAGATGATGTGACCAATTTAAATTTAAATTTAAATTGAATTTGATTTTATTTTCAACGCGTTTGCATATCGTACGGTCACAAAACAATTCCGATAAATACGAAATTGGAAATCTAGTAATAATACAATATTACGGACCCAATGAAACTGGTTTCGTCGAATTCCGAGACTATGCCTCGGACGGCTATTTTTAAATATCGGTTCAACGATATAAATTTCAAAACTGAACAAACAGTTTTCAAATTCAATTATGAAGCTTCGATTATCTTCAGTATTATTAATACGAATTTTAAAAGCTTTCGAAATATTTTTCTTCGGGTTAAAATTGAAGATTCGTATTTTTATTCAGCATTCAATAGATTAAATTTTATAATTTAATCGTCAAATTCAAAGTTATATCCGGGATTCAAATTAAATCATTGATCAAATATTTAAAATTAATTAAATATTTTCAATTTAATTTGTTCAAAATTCTGGGTCGTTACAGGTTAAACCCAAATCATTTTCAAAACCAATTTCCAAAATATTTTCTTTAAAATCCATGGAAAATATATATTTAAATCAAGTAAAAACAAAATGATACAAGAAAATATGTCCTACTAAGAAGTATCATATATCCCCTTTACTAAGAAGGGTAATACTCAAAAGAAGTGCCCATCATCCAAATGCATCTCTCGCCTATTTTTAGTCACTTTCGAGCCACTTAGACTAGATAATCATAAAAATATTTTATTCCTGAATCGACTTGCCATATCTGAGAGCAACCTCGAATTCGAATAAATCTTAAAACTCTTCTAAAACATTATCTTTTAAAATATTTTCAAATAATACTATTATTACGAGTATATATGCATGCCCAGGTGGGCCTACATCTAATCATAATGTATATGCATTAATTCAACAGTGTGAATTATCTTATTTGGCAGATATAGCCAAGTTTGAATGCATCAAGCATTTTATATGATTCAAGGAAATTCTTATTTTCGTTAAAATGCTTCATGGAGAAATGAAAGAAGTTTCCAAAGGTGTTGAATATAAGCTGCTTTTTCAGGTTGCAGATGTTAACAAAAGAACTTGAAAGTATGAACCGGTTGATTTTTAGAGAAAGATAATCGTCGAATGTCAATTGCAACATGTTGGACCTAGGGCAATATTTCGATATATTATTTCATAATTTGTGCATTAATTGGGCATAATAAGTGATATGGTATTGACCTAGTGGTTCAACCCCTTCTGAAAGCATTATTATTACTTTTATTGGAAAAAAATTCTTTTCAAAAGAAATGTGAGTTTTTTCGCAAGGTAAACAACGTTTAATGGTCCTCTACTATATTTCATAAAGCACATAAAAGCACAGGAAGGAGGTAGGAGATACTTCAACTATTGCAACTCACGCATAATTCACAGTAAGCAAGGGCTATAAACTCAACGCATTCTGCCAAAATACACATTACATGGAAAAATTAGTATGCAGTTATGCTTTGCTTTTATATTTGCGACCTCAAAACCAATTCCAAGCAAAGAAAATAACGTTATTGTAAATAAAAGGTACCGTTGCAGCAAAATATATAACGTTCACAAATTGTTTCCAGTTTCAAATAAATGTATTATCAACCGAGCAGGTGCTCTGTTGAAACTTGACATGAATTCAGAGTTTCTGAATGATAACAAAGTTAGCAAGGCCAGCTTGTTCAATGGGTTGAGCATCATCATAGCGGTTTAGGAGGAAACCCAACTGTCTACAGTATACCTAGCTGGTATAGCTCTTCCACTACTTGTAGAATAACTGTTGATGTAGGACCTAATGTGCCCTATAGTATGGTTAGTGTTGAAGCGTCCTATAGTGCGGGAACCATCAGCTAAACAAAGCTGCATTGAAGTTGTCGGTATATACTCATCAATTGCAATGGGAGAAGCAACTGGTGTAGGAACTGCAATAGTGTTGATGGAAGCAGAAGAAGAAGAAGAAGATCCAGTTCCTAGAGTTCTTCCTATTCCTTGAAAGACTGCTCTTGCTGGTCCATGTAAATTTACAACCACAATTGTATATCACAAATTGAACTTCAATAAAGCATCATAAATTTTGATTCAGCGACATGTTTTTGTTCTATTTTTCTATCAATTAATATTAGAGTTATACATAGCAGAACATACTACTCATGAATACTTCATATGGTAGCAAGCTTAAGACATTAGATATGTCCATCATATTCTAATTTCAAGCCACAGTACTTATTCACCGATTAAATTTTGTCTTATGTTTTGATGTTAAGATTCCATATTTCCGAGAAAAATCTAAAAGAAACTAACCAATAAGATATTTGGGCACTGAGTTTACATCCTTGAAGCATAAATTATTTTTAATCTTAATAATGGAAGAGATGTTGAGATAGGAATACAAATAGGTAAGGTAATCACATAAATTTGATGTTTAAAGATAATAGGAAAAAAATAATACACAACTGAATGGTTGTGTGACGATCGCCCATGACCCCTGCACCGAACCTAGAGATAGTGCGCTGTAAAGTGTGCCAGGTGACCATGGACGATTGCCAGGGTAAATTTAAACAACAAAACCTATCGTATTACTCACAGCGCAAGGACAAAATACAATAGAGTATTATATATATAGTGAAGCTTCACAGAAAAGAATCTCATCAATAAAACTTCATAATAGTTGAATACAAACATCTGAATAGTCAGTACATCAAGCCTCACTACATAACACTCAGAGAATATACAAAGCAGCGGAACATCCAGTACATATAGTAAGAAGATAGTATGAAAGCCTCCAGCTCGTCTTCGATATCAGCGTCGTGGGAAGCAAGAACAGCACCTGTCACCTGCTACCTAGTCTGCCCTTCCCAAAATGGACGAACAACCCAAGGCAATAAGAGTTAAAACATAAAGCCTTGAGTCAGACAACAGTCTTAGTGAGCGGTAAATTAACTAACAACATACCAAAAGAGCATAAAGGAAAAGGAATAGGAATACAACCCTCCCACTCCACCTCTTTCTATAGTGATAGCCCCCATACACACACTAAGCAGAAGCAAACATAGCAGAGCATACAATTTAAATTAAAGCAATTATCACTCGAGTCAATGGCGATGTTTTCCAAGCACAAACCCCCAAGGCCTAAACCAAGATCAGATAAGCACCCAGGAAACACTGCTCTTGAGACCGAATGACGATACAACCAAACATCCATGACTCTGGCTATCACTGTTATCATTGCTTCGATATCATCGTTAATTGAATGACCGGCTCATTCTTTCATCCGTCCGTCAAGGGCTAATGGAAACCCCGGTTCTAGACATAACTCCGCACGTCATCGTGACCCGTGCCTAGGACTATCGAATCCGCCCAGAGTACTTGACTACCAATCAGTAGCCTTCAGGGACTATCGAATCTGCCCAACGTACTCTTGCTTTGAGCATGCTAGAACCTTCAACAACGATGAGATCTCAGCCTTCTAGTCATCCTCTTCGACGACTATTTCCATACTAGCTCAAGCGCCTCTCGAGCAAACCATTATCCTCAAACTCGAACCATATCACCGAGTTATCAACATGCTTGGATTGATCCCGTCTGGATTAATCCAAGACTATCTCATATCATGCTTCGCTTCATCACATCCTCGCAAAGCCTCATCTCAACATCATCATCCAATCTATCCATATGAGCTTCCACATCCACTACATATGCCACAAGCAGCTTTCCCAATCCAAGAGCCTTCCTCTTAGCTTTTGAATCATCTTCGGTCCAAATCAAATCATCAATCATCTAATTCATAGCAATCAATCAAGTCAAACATTAATCCAAGTAAACAAGCATTCAAATATGATCTAAATAGACAATTATAACAACAATGGCAATTTCGTAATTAAAGAGTCAAAAGTCTAACAAACATGAAAACATGAGCAATGTCTCTATAATCTTGATGAATGAACTTGCATAAGTTAGCATGTAGTAAAATGGATATCAAATCATCATGGACAATGGATCTATATGGATCTACACATATGATTAGGAAAATGCATGGAAATCTCTACTTTAACACCAAATCAAGCCAACGATCTGATATACTCCTTTGGATCCGTGTGATAGATAATCACCACTCACCAGATCACCTAAACACCTCAAAAGTAACCCACTTCAGATCTGGACAGCGAAGGATCTAACTCGATCTATCACAAATTCGCTTCAAACGATGAAATCTCTCTTCGATGGATGAAGATCTTCAATCTAAGCTCTTGAATCTTCAATTTGATCTTCGATTTGGATGGATGGAAGCACAAGATTAAAGTGGAGAAAAGAAGTGAAGAAGTGTAGAAGTCGAGCTCTCAAAATGGCAGCACTTCGTCGCTTCGAAATCCGGATCCCAAAAAGTGAGAAAAACCTTCCTATTTATAGGCTGAAAAACCCTTAGGTCGTCCACCTTTAGGTCGTCCACGACCTATAGAGCCCTGCGACCTACGACCTATCGAAACCCCACAACCTACGACCTAACGACCTAAGCTTATGCGCACTCACGACCTACCAGTCTATGACTTATGACCTAGCGCAAGCGCGCGACCTATAGATCCAACGACCTAATAGACGAATGCGCTTAGAGACCCATCAAAGATCGCGACCTAACATCCTGCGACTTAGCACACACTCGACTCAGCAACAATGCCGCCTTAACGAGTCAACTGGGATACGACCTATGACTTATAAAACCTTGCGACCTAAAAACCCCACGACTTATCTATTCTGCGACTTACGATTTAGCATATGCGCGCTTCCTCGCGACCCACGACTTAACTGAGACGCGACCTAACTACTCACGCGACCTAACTGGGTTACGACCTAACACTTAAGTCGTCTGGACGACCTAACTATCTTAGGTTGCTTACGACCTAACTATCATAGTACCCCATAGGTCGCTTACGACTTAACTACTACTCCTAGGTCGTTAACTCGCAAAGTTTCCTATGCCGCTAACACTTAGGTCGCCACTTCCTTTAAGTCGCCCAATCCTATAAGTCGCCAAATCCTATAAGTCGTTCACTCGACTTAAGCCACCACACGACCTAACTGCTATACGACTTAACTCCTATACGACTTAACTTCCTTAGGTCGTTGCCGACCTAACTTCCTTAAGTCGTTTCACTCCTTAGGTCGGCAACTTCTATAAGTCGTCCCATTCCTTAGGTCGCCCAATACCTTAAGTCGCTCCACGACCTAAGTCCCCAGGTTGCACCACTCACTTAAGTCGCTCACGATCTAACTCCTACGCGACCTAAGTTTTGAACGACTTAAACCCAAGACGACTTAACAACATGCAACCAAATGATAACTTTTTTACGATGTTTCAATCCGTAAAAATACGGGTCGTTACATTCTATCCCCCTTAGGACTTTCGCCCTCGAAATTCCAAACAAACAAGAGCAATCAAAGACTATTCTGCACGCCTACCATCCATAGCAATCAACAAACCATGCATCTAATTCTAGCTTAGCATGTAGAATTCTAAAACTAGAACAAGTTACAATATCGTGAGATGACACGACACCTTAGGGCCATACCTTGAAGAGTTCAGGATGAGCTGCTTTCATCCTCTCTTCCACCTCCCATGTACAGTCGTTATCATCATCACTCCACTGTATCTTGAGCAACTTAACTACCTTCCTCCTAAGCTGTTTCGTGTCGGTTTCCACAACACGAAGCGGCTTACGAGGTCTTCTATCGACTGGATCAACTTCGAAATCTTCACAGCTATCAGCTGAAACCACTGTATTCGAGTCATTCACATACTTCCGTAGATACGATACATGAAAAACATTGTGCACACTCGACATCTTCTCTGGTAATTCCAATCTGTAGGCGAGCTTTCCAATTCGCTCGATGATCGGGAATGGTCCAACAAATCTCGGAGTCAACTTCCCTTTCTTCCCGAATCGAATAACATTCTTCAGTGGAGATATCTTCACAAAAACCATATCACCTACGTCGAATTCCAAATCCTTACGACGCTTATCGGCATAACTTTTCTGACGGTCTTGGGCTGCCTTCATTCGTTGCCGAATGATCTCTATACAATCCGAAGTCTGTCGAATCATCTCTGGCCCAAGTATCAGCTTTTCTCCGGTCTCTAACCAACATGTCGGAGAGTTACACGGTCTTCCATATAATGCCTCATACGGTGCCATACCAATGCTTGACTGGTAACTGTTGTTATATGAAAATTCCACCAAATGAAGGTGATCTTCCCATGATCCTCCGAAATAAAAAACACAAGCTCTGAGGAGATCTTCCAAAACTCGGTTGACTCTCTCGGTCTGACCATCTATTTGAGGGTGATAAGCTGTACTCAAACACAACTCGGTTCCCAAAACTTCCTGGAAGCTCTTCCAAAATCCACTAGTGAACAATGGGTCTCGATCGCTCACTATACTCTTCGGAATACCATGGAATCGAACTATCCACTTAACATACAACTCTGCCAACATTGATGCAGTCCTAGTCGATCGAACAGGAATGAATCTTGCACTCTTAGTCAGACGATCTATGATGACCCACATCCCTTCATTTCCCGCTCTTGTTCTAGGCAACCCATTAATAAAATCCATTGATATTTGCTCCCACTTCCATGTAGGAACTTCTAATGGCTGAAGCAATCTACTTGGCTTCTTCTGTTCGGCTTTTACCAACTGGCAGTTCATACACTTGGAAATAAAATTTCCAACATCCTTCTTCATACCTTCCCAGCAATAGGTTCTCGTCATATCCCGATACATCTTATTTCCACCTGGATGAATTATCAGCTTCGAGTGATGACTTTCCTTCATAACTTCATCTCTCAATTCATCTATATCGGGAACAACTAGTCATCCTTGCTTCCGAAGCCAACCCTCTCGATCGACCTCGAAACCTTTATCCTTTTCTGGATCTAATCCAGATTCCAAATCACGGATGATCTTGACAAGCTTATCGTCTCACTTTTGGCTCTCGCGAATTCTTTCCACAAGAGTAGGTCTTATCGATAAGTTTGCCAACATCTCAGGTTCCAATTCACATCTGGGCCTGAAGTCAAATCCAGCTAAATACTCGAGATTCTTCCATTCTGAAAACATGGCTCCCAATCCTGCATGTCTTCGACTTAACGCATCTGCCACTGCGTTACCCTTTCCCGGAGTATAAGCTATACCAAAATCATATGATGCCAAAAACTCTAGCCATCGCTGCTGCCGAAGATTCAAATCCTTTTGGGAGAAAAGATACTTCAACGACTTATGATCTGTAAACAACTCGAATCGAACTCCCAATAGATAATGTCTCCACATCTTTAGAGCAAATACAATCGCCGCTAACTCCAAATCATGAGTCGGGTAATTCCTTTCATGCGGCTTCAGTTGTCGACTTGCATACGCAACAACCTTGTCCTTCTGCATCAGCACTGCTCCAAGTCCAGTACCACATGCGTCGGTGTAAACCACCATCTCATCATTCCCACTTGGAATAGTCAAAACAGGAGCACTTGTCAATCTTTCTTTTAGGATTCTGAAAGCTTGCTCACACTTATCATCCCATCTGAACACTTGGTTCTTTTTCGTCAATCCTGTTAACGGTGCAGCTACCTTGGAGAAGTCTTTGATAAACCGTCGATAATATTCTGCTAATCCAAGAAAACTTCTCACATCTGATGCATTCTTAGGTCTAACCCAATCCTGGATTGCTGCCACCTTAGCGGGATCAACCGCTATTCCACTTCCAGAGATAATAATGCCTAAGAACCTCACTTCACTCTTCCAGAAGTGACACTTCAAAACTTAGCCTTCAGCTGATGTTTCCGTAGGATTTCCAAAACAATATGCAAGTGCGTCGTGTGTTCTTCTTCAGTTCTGGAATAAATCAGAATATCATCCACGAACACTAGTACGAACTTGCTCAACTGATCTCTGAACACTCTATTCATAAGATCCACAAAATATGCTGGCGCATTAGTCAATCCAAACGGCATTACCAGCCACTCAAAGAAACCGGATTGTGTCCTAAAAGCAGTCTTCGGCACACTATCCTTAGCCACTCTCAATTGGTGAAATCCCGTTGCCAAATCCATCTGAGAAAACACCTTAGCTTCATGAAGCTGATCAAACAAGTCATCTATTCTTGGCAATGGATACTTGTTCTTCTTAGTCACCTTATTCAGCTCACGATAATCCACGCACAATCTCAATGACCCATCTACCTTGGTTGCAAACACAACTGGTGCACCCCATTCGGACACACTACGCCGAATGAATCCTTTCTGCAAAAGATCATCAACCTGCACCCTCAACTCCTGCTATTCCCTAGGCGCCATCCGCCTAAGAGGAATCAAAACAGGTTTGGCTCCTTCAACTAGATCTATACGAAACTCGATCTCTCTATGCGGCGGTAACCCTTTGACCTCGTCAAAGACATCCTCAAATCCATTAGCGATTGGCACAGATGACAGTCCATCCCGTGGAAAAACCAGCGAATACATGAAGCTCATGAAGATGCCTTCTTCATGCTTACATCGTATCACAATCTTTCGCCCCTCCACATTCTCGACTGTCACCTCCAATCTTTCACAATCAACCTTTTCCGCATACTTCCTAAGCCAGTCCATACCCAAAATAATTCCGAACCCCACAAAGTTTAGAACAAAACAATCACAAACAAAAGAGCAACCATGACTCGATACAATCAGACCACGGCATAGCATACAAAAACAAGACGAACCCCCAACTGGATTAGTCACAACCAATGGCCTATCAACAATATCCGGTTCTAAACCCAACCGGCCTACCAGTTCATTACAAACAAAAGAATGCGATGCCCCAGTATCAAACAATACTCTAACTGGAACACCACATAGGAAAAGAGTACCTTGAACTACCACACTCTTTCCTTTCTCTTCAGCGGTAGGAGCTTTCGAAGACGATGGAACAGCTCCCAAAGCATAAGCTTGCACAATCTGCTTGTCCCTCCGTGGTTCCGGACAATTCCTCTTAACATGCCCCAGCTTTTCACAGTTGTGACACTTCACCGGCACCTTCGGATTCTTGCAATCCCTGGAGAAATGGCCCTTCTGCTGACAATTGTAGCAGGTCACTTCGCCCTTCGGCTTCTTCTGACCATCCTTACCCTTCTGCTGCTGCTGCTTCCTCTTCTTGTTTCCACCCTGCTGTGGTCTAGACTCTTCCTTGGTCACAGCAACAACAGATCCCTCTTTAGGAAACAGATTCTCATGCCTAAGAGCCTTCTCCACAAGCTTCTCAAATGGATCGTCCAAATGATCCACCAACTGCCTCCCAAGATAACTGTCCAAGCCTGTCACAAACTTCTCATTCTTCTGATATGCAGATTCAATATATGACCGGGCATACTTGGACAAAGCTTCAAACTCAGAAACATACTCAAGAACTGGTCTTCCACCTTGCTTGAGCTCCACAAACTTCTTGAATAGAACAGACTTCTGAGCTGTAGAAATGAACTTAGCTTCAAATCTGACTTGGAATTGCTCCTAAGTAATCTCTTCCTCCGGAGTATCAATGGTGATAGAGTTCCACCAATCAGAAGCTCTCCCTTGAAGCTGTCTTGATGCTAACTTCCTCTTAGTCGCATCCTCAATTCTCAAATCACCAAAGATCCTTCTACAAGCATCTATCCACCTCTGGACTTCAATGGTTGATTTTGTTCCCAAGAAAACCTTTCCTCCAAGAGCAGTGTAGTCCTTACACAGCTTAGCAAAATCCACCGGTTTTGGAGTTTGGACTTGAATTCCAACATCAACTTCTGTTCCCGGAACTGGTATCCTTCTCATGATCGAAGTCATCATAGCTTCGAACATAGCAGCATAATCAACAGCCCCTTCAGTAGCACGGCCTTCCCTAGCAACTGGTCTCCCTCTTCGACTCATTCTCGATATCTATAAAAGGAATGATCAGAACATCTTGAGAAACAACTGCATAAAGGACTCACTTACTTCTAAGCTACTATATTATATATGGTAATCATCCATCAAAATACAATTACGTCTCCCATACGTAGTTACATCAGCGAGCGTTGGGTAAAATCGATTAACCAAGGCTCTGATACCAAATGTGACGACCGCCCATGACCCCTGCACCGAACCTAGAGATAGTGCGCTGTAAAGTGTGCGAGGCGACCATGGACGATTGCCAGGGTAAATTTAAACAACAGAATCTATCGTATTACTCACAGCGCAAGGACAAAATACAATAGAGTATTATATATATAGTGAAGCTTCACAGAAAAGAATCTCATCAATAAAACTTCATAATAGTTGAATACAAACATCTGAATAGTCAATACATCAAGCCTCACTACATAACACTCAGAGAATATACAAAGCAGCGGAACATCCAGTACATATAGTAAGAAGATAGTATGCAAGCCTCCAGCTCGTCTTCGATATCAGCGTCGTGGGAAGCAAGAACAGCACCTATCACCTGCTACCTAGTCTGCCCGTCCCAAAATGGACGAACAGCCCAAGGCAATAAGAGTTAAAACATAAAGCCTTGAGTCAGACAACAGTCTTAGTGAGCGGTAAATTAACTAACAACATACCAAAAGAGCATAAAGGAAAAGGAATAGGAATACAACCCTCCCACTCCACCTCTTTCTACAGTGATAGCCCCCAGACACACACTAAGCAGAAGCAAACATAGCAGAGCATACAATTTAAAGTAAAGCAATTATCACTCGAGTCAAGGGCGATGTTTTCCAAGCATAAACCCCCAAGGCCTAAACCAAGATCAGATAAGCACCCAGGAAACACTGCTCTTGAGACCGAATGACGATACAACCAAACATCCATGACTTTGGCTATCACTGTTATCATTGCTTCGATATCATCGTTAATTGAATGACCGGCTCATTCTTTCATCCGTCCGTCAAGGGCTAATGGAAACCCCGGTTCTAGACATAACTCTGCACGTCATCGTGACCCGTGCCTAGGACTATCGAATCCGCCCAGAGTACTTGACTACCAATCAATAGCCTTCAGGGACTATCGAATCTGCCCAACGTACTCTTGCTTTGAGCATGCTAGAACCTTCAACAACGATGAGATCTCAGCCTTCTAGTCATCCTCTTCGACGACTATTTCCATACTAGCTCAAGCGCCTCTCGAGCAAACCATTATCCTCAAACTCGAACCATATCACCGAGTTATCAACATGCTTGGATTGATCCCGTCTGGATTAATCCAAGACTATCTCATATCATGCTTCGCTTCATCACATCCTCGCAAAGCCTCATCTCAACATCATCATCCAATCTATCCATATGAGCTTCCACATCCACTACATATGCCACAAGCAGCTTTCCCAATCCAAGAGCCTTCCTCTTAGCTTTTGAATCATCTTCGGTCCAAATCAAATCATCAATCATCTAATTCATAGAAATCAATCAAGTCAAACATTAATCCAAGTAAACAAGCATTCAAATATGATCTAAATAGACAATTATAACAACAATGGCAATTTCGTAATTAAAGAGTCAAAAGTCTAACAAACATGAAAACATGAGCAATGTCTCTATAATCTTGATGAATGAACTTGCATAAGTTAACATGTAGTAAAATGGATATCAAATCATCATGGACAATGGATCTATATGGATCTACACATATGATTAGGAAAATGCATGGAAATCTCTACTTTAACACCAAATCAAGCCAACGATCCGATATACTCCTTTGGATCAGTGTGAGAGATAATCACCACTAACCAAATCACCTAAACATCTCAAAAGAAACCCACTTCAGATCTGGACATCGAAGGATCTAACTCAATCTATCACAAATTCGCTTCAAACGATGAAATCTCTCTTCGATGGATGAAGATCTTCAATCTAAGCTCTTGAATCTTCAATTTGATCTTCGATTTGGATGGATGGAAGCACAAGATTAAAGTGGAGAAAAGAAGTGAAGAAGTGTAGAAGTCGAGCTCTCAAAATGGCAGCACTTCATCGCTTCGAAATCCGGATCCCAAAAAGTGAGAAAAACCTTCCTATTTATAGGCTGAAAAACCCTTAGGTCGTCCACCTTTAGGTCGTCCACGACCTATAGAGCCCTGCGACCTACGACCTATCGAAACCCCACAACCTACGACCTAACGACCTAAGCTTATGCGCACTCACGACCTACCAGTCTACGACTTACGACCTAGCGCAAGCGCGCGACCTATAGATCCAACGACCTAACAGACGAATGCGCTTAGCGACCCATCAAAGATCGCGACCTAACATCCTGTGGCTTAGCACACACTCGACTCAGCAATAATGCCGCCTTAACGAGTCAACTGGGATACGACCTACGACTTATAAAACCTTGCGACCTAAAAAGCCCGCGACTTATCTATTCTACGACTTACGACTTAGCATATGCGCGCTTCCTCGCGACCCACGACTTAACTGAGACGCGACCTAACTACTCACGCAACCTAACTGGGTTACGACCTAACACTTAAGTCGTTTGGACGACCTAACTATCTTAGGTTGCTTACGACCTAACTATCCTAGCACCCCATAGGTCGCTTACGACTTAACTACTACTCCTAGGTCGTTAACTCGCAAAGTTTCCTATGCCGCTAACACTTAGGTCGCCACTTCCTTTAAGTCGCCCAATCCTATAAGTCGCCAAATCCTATAAGTCGTTCACTCGACCTAAGCCACCACACGACCTAACTGCTATACGACTTAACTCCTATACGACTTAACTTCCTTAGGTCGTTGCCGACCTAACTTCCTTAAGTCGTTTCACTCCTTAGGTCGCCAACTTCTATAAGTCGTCCCATTCCTTAGGTCGCCCAATACCTTAAGTTGCTCCACGACCTAAGTCCCCAGGTTGCACCACTCTCTTAAGTCGCTCACGATCTAACTCCTACGCGACCTAAGTTTTGAACGACTTAAACCCTAGACGACTTAACAACATGCGACCAAATGATAACTGTTTTACGATGTTTCGATCCGTAAAAATACGGGTCGTTACAGGTTGATGTTTGCAGAATTGAACATAACACCACAGAGACACAGAACATATAAAAGCAACACACTTGATTATATAAGCAAAGCACTTGATTATACATTTATATTTATATTTAAAGCTGCAGATATGTTTTTTCTTTCAAAATGGTTAGTCGAACTAAAATTCATTACCATGCCAGAATTATATTCAAAGCTGCAGATATAATCATATTTAAAACTCGCAAGGAGATTCTTGTTTAGTTGGAAAAGTATTGTTGTTTTATTTTTTAAGTCAGAAGTGTTGTACTATGTTGATGTAAAATCAATTGGGCCATAAATATTGTTAATAGTTTCATATTGACGGAAAATGGAGATTTATTAGTGTATTAAATTGATTCTTCTATCAACTTAAAATTTTCTTCATTCTAATTTTTATGCAATTGTAAAATGTACACCGTAATGAAATCATACACGAAAAATCCTTATTACAAAAGCAATCCTACTTATAGAACTGTATTATAGGATAGTTAAAAAATTGATAGGATATAATTTTAACAGAAGTGATATGAGCAATTAAATTCAGTAGTAAGCATTTTTTGGATATATATTTTAAGCTAAGGTCTAGTACATAATGATAACTTGTGAATCGTTCAATAACATAGAAGCGTCAGTTGAATAGAAAAAAAATTATGTTTTCACATGCACATAGAGGATATACATGTCTAGACCATAGAACACCATCCTCCAAAAACCTCTCATAAGCCTATGTCTTACATAATTGGCCTTGAACGTCACCATATGAAACATGTAAGAGTTGTAAGCATTGAATATGCCTAGGTTTCTACACTTAGAAAGCATTAAATAAAACATCATTAAGTAGTGCATAACTTTTTCTAAGATGCACTTGATAAGGATATCTAACTTGGTTGTATAAAGAACAAATGGATAAAAATGAAGTGGTAATTCAACCAATATCCAAAGAAATATGTCACATATATACAACTATTTCTTTAACACAAATCTTCTAGAATAAGAAATTTGTACAAATAGTCAATGGTATGCCTTCATTTTCAAATGTATCCCAGTCCAACTTAAAATGAAAATAAACCTGGGATCCATTCGAAAGCTTGCCCCAAAAAACTTCACCAAACGTGCTTTCCCCTAGTTTGTTCTTATGATTGAAATCATTGGTCGCAGACTGTAATTCTTTCAGGGAAAACATTCTCCATCTTATATTCTTCTCTCCTTTTCCACTGCTGCATATTGACTTTTAGAGTTAACGATAGTACCATTGGGAATCCTATCATCCATCTTTCAAAAGAAAAAGGTTACCTATCATGATGTATGCCACAGTAAGTTAGAAATGAAAATAAACTCATGAAACAAATTACGGTTTCTTTCCACACCTGTTATAATAATTAACCTTTGCTTTGAATGCAACACTATTGATATGAAAAGGTGAAGAAGGCGCCAATAGTTGAAGGCGACTTCAACATGTTGATTGTCTTACACTGTTACACACACTTCGGAGGAAACGTTAAATGATTAAATCACTTTCTTTCTTAGTTGCCTTCTTGGACACCGTGACCGCTTAACCTGACTTTTTGTGCCATTTAAACATTGTGTTTTCAAATAATGTGAGTGTATAAAAAATAAATTTGAGTCTTAGGCGGAAATATTTACCTTAAATTTATTTTCCCATTTTCAACATCTCATCTCAACCTGACTTGAGTTTTATGAGCACATGTGTGATACAATACTAACATCGTAATAAATTAAATCATGGCACCCACACTCTAATATAATACACTTGATATGAGCAAGAAGGTTGATAAGGATGATGGAATATAAGGTTTTATTTAGGCTGCTAACTTACTGAACCTCCTATTTTGGTTGATGGAAAAATCATCTAATTCATGATAAAGATTTAGGCTTTTAAAATTATAGGTTAAAGTTGTGGGTAATGTAACTTAGCCAGCCAGTGTCATATTTTTTTCTTAACCTATTTACGTTATCGTACTCCACATTCAGGGTCCAAATTTCATGAAATCCTGTTATACAAAACAGAGTCATTCACCATATTTCAGAGGTAATAGTTCAGCCTTTTTATGTTAAATACTATTGCTACAAATATCCTTTAGATGGGAGCATAAGAAGTAAACACAACATTGCAAAATTATTGATAAATAAATGGTGAAGAAATTTTTACAAAGCAATAGAAATCAGACATACCATTTTTCTTACAAACACATTTTTACATGACTCACATCTGCAGCTTAGTGAGCATCCCGCACCACCCTTTAATTAATGGTTCAAACAATTCATTTATAAATAACAAAATAAATCAACTTATGCGAATGATGTCTAACCTGATAATATTCACAATATTTATTCAAGTAGCTTGAGTTCTTACAGTTGCATCCTATTTTATGTCTGGCCAAAGCAGAAGTTTTATTAGTCTCTACCTAAAAGTCTAAACACATTCTCATAACTCATAAGCAACCAATAGCTCAATGGTAGTGGGATAACTAACTTTTGCAGCTGTAATTCACTTTTATTTTAAAGATGTGTTGCAAAAGCGGCAAATATAATGAGAGTTTAACCGATGGTTTAAACAATAATCAAATGAAAATGGTCACAAGTCAGCCAAATATCGTTGAAACATCAAAAACGTAAGCAAACTTTTAGAAGAAGTGGTACTAAGAGGCAGTTTATTGTGTTACGCATAATTGGATCAAACTATTTGGTGGTGTATTTTGAAGGAATTTAAGTGCAGACTAACTTTAGCAGTTACAGGTACACACTAATCTCTTTAGTAATAGTAATTAAGAGGATCAGTAGATTGTCAACCAATTTTTTTTGTCAAACTGGGCAAGCTGTTTGTGTTATTAATGATGGTAACTCAAAATAAAGGGCAGTCGATGAGGTGTAGTGCTGCCCCTAATGATATATTTCGACATCCCACTACAGTGAGTTAACTAATTAATAACGTAGTCGAAGGTCTGTCAGTGATAGTCTGCAATTGATTACCGAACCTAACTTCATTATCATAGATTTCGACAGTACTATGCTTGGTTGTTGAATTATTATAATAAAACTCCAGGAAAAAAGCAATAATAGAAATGTAACTATTGTGTTGTATCTTTTCTAATTTTTTCAGATGGTAATTGCAGGGCAGACTGTGTGTTTGTTTTTTATCTGACCATTTAAAATCATTTCTACCCCCATGCTATATATGTCTA
The DNA here is from genome assembly GCA_030737815.1 of Allium fistulosum. Taxonomy (NCBI): domain Eukaryota; kingdom Viridiplantae; phylum Streptophyta; class Magnoliopsida; order Asparagales; family Amaryllidaceae; genus Allium; species Allium fistulosum. The sequence goes on from CM060904.1 coordinate 817,328,110, forward strand.
TATGCTTACCTACGAATGTTAGTTCGTAGTTTATCTACACAGTTGAGAAAATCTAAAAACTTATGCAATTATATATATACTTATACATAAGGTTGTCTAGTAGCATTGATTGTTGTCCATAAATATACGACTATTAACCAAGGTTTTTTGATTTATAAGGCCATATATTCTGATGTACATCCTCCTTTTTTTGGTAACTAATTCGTAGAAAAATGTGTTTTAACAAATTTTGAACATAAATTTTCAAACATATCTGATACATACACATTGTTCTTAAATTATTTTTAAACAAAACTTAATTATTTACTTAAATATCTACAGACAGTTTTTTATGTTGTTAGATATTCATTAAATCTGCTCTTCTTTTTTATTTAATGCAATGGAGTTGATTTTTTCCCACTATCTTTTACTGGGCTTCTCCTTTCTACTTTTTTGGATTTTGGTTGAGCTTTTCAGGGTTAAAAAAGCTGATACGATGAAAGTGGAGTGTTTAAAGATAGAAAATCTGAAAGTACTGCTGATATTATACATCTTAAATTTCTTGAACTCCATTATTAACCTTAACTACTATGTTTTTGATGTAATTAAATTGAACAAAATCAGTTTTAGTTCTGTTTTCGATCCTCTGTCATGGGTCATAATAACTATTTTCAGCTTCTGCAGTAAAGAGAAAGTAGTAAAACAAAATAATAAATGGCCTACTCTTCTTGTGAATCATTAAGGAACCCAATAATTACTCCAAATCTGAAGTAATTAACGAAAATCAATGAATATTTATTTGCTGATTCATGTCTGATGGATATCAAATCAATGATGGATATCATATACTACTCAAAATCCTAAGCAATTCGTGCTTAATCAATAATCGCCATTGCAATCACTAATCAAATTCTAAGCAATTCGTGCTTAATCGATAATCGCACTAATCAAAATCATAAGCAGTTAAAGAAAATCAGCAAATAATTACCCGAGTCTGAAGTCTGATGGATATCGATCAGTGATGCTTGAGCTCGTGTTAGTTGATAATCGCCATTAAAGGTGAGAGAGCTAATTTAGGTTTTTTTCCTTTAGCAAGTGAGAAGGAAGAATACGTAGAATCAACGAATAATTAGTTGAGTATGGAATCTTACGGATATCGATCAATGATGCTTGAGCTTAACTGTTTAAGTGTTAATTGATAATCGCCATTAGAGTTGAGAGAGGTAATTTAGGTTTTTTTTCCCTGTAGCAAGGGAGATTTAGAAAGCGTAGAAACAGAATGCAATAGAAAAGGGTATTTTGGGTTTTTCAGAAAGACACAGTTGAAATCTTATTCAATGAATTATCATTATTAATAGTAGAGATAATCTTCAATATCTAAAGCAATCTTCATTGCACAATATCTAACTATATTAACTCATTTGTTCCATTTTGGATTTCGAAATCTCTACATTAAAAGCAATCTTCATTTATCAATTTCTAATTGTGGCAGTTTATTTGTTTCCATTTTGGATATAAAATTTTCCACATTAAAGCAATCTAATCTACATTAAACAATTCAATGTAAGTTTGTATTTAAAAGTTAAAACTTAGCGGAATATATTTAACCTCAATAAAAGCAATATCCACGACGACCTGTATAGTCATAACATTTGATTTTCTGTATTTATGTATGTGGTACCAATCGTAGCGATGTAGAAATATAAAAAACAAACAAAATAAGTAATGTGACCTTCGTTTTACCATTAACAATAAGAATTAGCTAGCATATAGTTCTTAAAATCATAAGTGGAAAGAATAATAAAAATATTCTTCAAGAATAATAGTAAACTCAAGGATTACCAATGAATTACATACAAATGATATAGATTACAAATGGCTTCCAAGTCCTTGGGCTGATAATGAATGCCACGTCAATGTGAACACATTGTAAGTCATAATCATTAATCTTGAGGATTACAGTGCAAAGGTAACTCTGGTCATGCATTTCAAGTAAAAAAATGCATGATAGAGTAATTTTGAAACCAAAATATGTATAAAGTATTAAACAATGCATCTAATGGAAACACGTGAATACACTGAAATTGTTAAAATGGCAATAAAAGAAAAATACATGTAAATTATTTACAATTATCGAAGCTTTTCATAAAAATAATACATATATAATAGAAAAGATATGCATCATTGCCTTGTTTCATTTCAAATCACATAATTAGTGCAGCATTAATGAGATTACCTTATAAACATTTAGGAGAAATCAATCATTCTCGACACCAAACGTCTTCATTTTTTTCCAAATTACTAATAACCCTTTTTCAGATTAAACTTTTAATAATCAGGAAAAAAGACATAGAGTTTAAGGCAAGTATTTATGATACAAAATCTACTTAGATTTATATAGTTAAAATACTTTATAAGTGATTAAATGATGAGATTACTAAGATGATTCATCATTCCATTAATGAGTGAATAAGCATGATTAATTATCAGTCAGAAAATAAGTTGTTAAAAGTTGAAAACGAGAGAGTAAAATGAATGTTTACCAATGTTGGTCATATGATTTCAGACGTCCAATAATTTCAGTGTTTGTGGAGAGGAAAGTAGGAAAAGAAATTCATGGATTTGCCATTTTATTTTGCATGAGGAAGAATATATTTCTAATAGCAAAGTAAGAGAAGGTAAAAAAACGAAATTGGTGAATAAAATAGATCATGTTGCTTTCCAAGTGCTTGCATGCGGTTTTTGTTTCAAAAGATGTGAAGTTAGTAGGGGGAATCATGAAGGAGGATGGTTTGGAGGTGAAACAATTCCAAAAGAAGGGTAAACATTTTAAGAAAGAGATAATAGAGATACCAAGAAATGAGTTATTTTATGCAAAGTACAAAAACATGCTAAATATGATCGTGATTCATCATGTAATTATGTTAATGAACTATATTAATAAAAAGCATTTATAATCTACGTTATAATTTATAAAAATAATTTTCAAAGAATGCTAAAGACTTAAAAAAACATTTACAGTTTGTGATATCCCAGGATTTCAGGGAATTTAAAATGTGATAATCTTTTAAATTAATTTATTAAAATGGGTAAAATGTTATTTTCAAACAATTTAATAATAAGTTATTTTTAAATATAATTATAAACAGATTTTAAATAGACATATTATTTCAAATTTAATAAGTATTGTTTAAATGTATATATATGTGTATTTAAATTAATTTTAAATAGGATGATTATTTACAATTTATAATGTAATTGTTTAAAATGGATATCTATATTTATTTGAGTTGATTTTAAATTTAGATTTTAAATTAAGTTTGAAATTGAATTTAAGAATTGAATTTAAAGAAATATATATATCTTAAATCTTAAAATAAAATAATAATATAGTTTGGATTTAAAATATATGAATAAAAGTTTTATTTAAAAATAAGATTTGTTTTGTATTATTCTCTTTAAAGAAATATATTTATAGAAAGGGAAGAGTATTTATTTAATAGGAATAAATACAAAAGCTTTTAAATTAGCATTTAAAAATGAGCTTAAAATATTTTATATGGTTTTTATTTAAATCATAATTGGTTTATATTCTATTTTCTTTAAACATTGTATTTATGTAAAAATTTAGAAAGCATTTATTAAAGTACAAATGTATTTATTAATTAGGAAATAAATATAAAAGTTTTTAAAATCTTTTATAAAATAATTAAAATACAAAATGACAAGTGTTAACATATTAAACCATCTAAGCATATGTGTTAAGTAATTAGATAAGGCAAAAGACAAGTGTCATCTTTTTATTTTCATTTTCTTTAAATTTTATTAAATCCTAATTTACATTATATAAACAAACATCTCCCCTCTTCCATTTCTTTTTCTATCTTCTCATTTTAAAAGCAAGTGAACATAGCCTGTAGCCTCATTTTCTAAAACCAGAATCGAATTCCTTAACCCAAAGAAATTTTCATAAACTAAAATCTGAAGTTCATTCCTCAAAACAATCAGAGAAAATTCAAAACCCTGTAACCTCCTCAAGCTAAAGCCTTAAATGCCTCAAACCAGAAATGTCATTTCCCTGCAAACCTTCTTCAAGTTTAAACACAAAACCTGTAATCTTTTCAAAGCCTATAACAAAGATCAACAAGCTTCAAGTCTTTAAAAGAAATCATCTCATCAACGAAGCATTTTTAAGGAGATCACAGCAAATCAAGCTTTTCAGTTTCAGAACAAGATCGTAACAAATTCAAAGTTCCAGTTTTAAAAGCTTCAGTTTTCAAATCCCTGTTTTTCAAATTCTCTGCACATCATAAAACAGGTGAGTAAACTCTTATTTAAAAACAGTTTTTAGATGATTGCATGTGATGATTTAGGGTGATAAAGTTATGATATGATTTGCATGCTTATTTATCTGGATATATATATAAAAACTTACTTGTTTTTCCAGTATGTATAAATATTGGCTTCTCTGTTATTTAAAGTGAGTAAACTAAACAAAATGGTTTTTTGTTTATATGCATGTGATAAATGCTAGATTTAAAGTTGTGATGTATGGTTGAAAATTTGCATGCATGTTTTTTTTTAAAGTAAATATGTGTTTATATAGACAGAGATACTGTGAGATACTCCCTGTATAGCTTCCAGTTTTGAAAACTTCTCAGGTTTTCTTTGTTTAAAGTGAGTAAACATTTAATTTAAAAAGGTTAATTAACTAAATATCTGTTGCATGTTAAATTCTGTGATGAAGATTATGTTGCATGTATATATATAGTGAGATCTATGTATATATGTTTGGATTGAACTGTGCATGTTGGAGTTGGTTTGATGCTTCTCTGTTTCAAATTTACAGAGTGAAAATAAAAAAAAAAAATTCAAAATTTCATAAACAAATCTCTGGTAGGTTTTGAGTTGCAAACAAAAGTTGTTTGTTTAAACACAATTTAGTTTTTAAAAAAATTTAAATTGTTTGAATTAAGTCTGAAATTCTCTGGAAAATGGAAAACAACTGTGAAAACTTTGAATTGGGTTAAAATCAAGTATTATAATTTGTTGTTTCAATTATATAATTCGAATCAGCTCTGGATAATATGATTTTAAGATGAAAATCATGAATTTTAGTTTAGGATTGAATGTGCATTTTAGTGATGACCAGAGAATGAGTTTGAGGAATTTCTGATGGTCGGAGGTTCTGTGGTCGTCGAGGTTTCGACTGGAGATGGAGGAAGGGTCGGCGAGGTCAGGAAAAATAGCGAAGGTGGCAATCGATCGACGTCGTGTCGGCGTTGGGAGAAACTAGGGTTTAAGGTCGGGGTCGGAATTTTGATCTCTGCATCGTCTCTGGTGATGCGAGTTTCTCGAGGCTTTGGGAAATGGCAGTGTCAAAGGTCGGCAAGGTGTGGCCCGAGTTGTAGCGTCACCGGTGGTTGGCGTGGGTGGTTCGAGAGCGTTTTCTGGTGATGTCGAGTTTTCCAGGTTCGACTGGAATCCATGTTTTTGATTTGGGTTAAGTGGTGTGTAATCGATGGTAGGAATCGATTCTAGGGTGCATCGTCGACATGTGGGAAGGATCATCGGTGGTCGCGACGACGGGGTTGCGCTGTGCACGTGCACGTGTACACGTTTGGTTTTGGCAGCGTTGTTTGTTTTTGGGGAAGAAAGGTGATTATCGGGGCGTACTCGAAGATTCTGGTGTTTGTCTCGAAGTTGAGTGGATATCGTGAGTTACTCGGGTATATGCTCGAGTAAACTTTGGGTTTACCTCGGGTTATAAATCATAGGTTATCAAGTTTAAGTTTAACCAAGTTAAGACTAAATTTAATTATCTTTAAAACTATTTTAAGTAATAAGAGATTTATTAAATGTTAATTTAAGTTAAGAATTTATTTTAAGTTTTAATTAAAGATGGGTTAAGCAAGGTTAAGTGATTAATTAATTAAGAAATTAAGTTGTAATTAGTGATTAATTAATTAAGTTTTATTAATTGATAATTAAGGTTTATTAATTAATAATTAAGAGAATAATTAATCTATAATTAATGACTAATTAAATTGTGTAAAGAGTAATTAAGAATGAATTACTCAAGAATAATTAGTGAAATGAATGTGATTGAATTAAGTTAATTAATTTGTGGATTAATTAAAGATAATCACTTGATAAAGGATTAAGTATGAATACTTAATAAGATTGATAAGTGTATTTACTTATTGTAAGTTATTAATGTATAATTACAGGATGTAATTAATAAAAGGGAATTATTTAGTGAGAAATAATTGAAGTATGATTACTTTGTAAAAGTAATTAAGGATTTATTATTTGGTGTAATTAATCAATGGATTAATATAATTAATTAAGAAGATAATTAATTAAGGTAAGTAATTACATGATGATAATTATTGTTTATGATTAATTAAGGTGGATTAATAGAGATGATTAATTAAAGTTTAATTAATTAATATAATTAATTTTAGTTAATTAATTTATGGAAATAATTAATTAAGGATTATTAATTAATGTAATTAATATAAGTAATTAAAGGTTAATTACTGTTAATGAATAAGAATAATTAATTTGTAAAATTAATTAAAGGATAATTACTTTATGTAATTAATGAATAATTAATCAAGGATGATTAATATTTAATGAGTAATTAATTAATTAAAGGTGTAATTAATTAATGATTGGTTAAGCAAAGTTAGAAATTAATTCTTAAGTAATTAATTTAATTTAAGTTAATTAAATTAATTATAATATAGGGTTAATAATTGTTTGCTTATGGATGATTGTTGTGTAGAATATCTAAATTGGATGATATCTATTGGATGATATGCTGTGATGTTCTGTAATATGATATTGGATATATCTATGATAAATGTGTGATATTTATCTGTTAAATGCTGTGTGAATTCAAAGTATTGAATTGAATCAAATGGTTTAACCTTTAAACAACTTGGCCTTAAAAGATACGTTTTGGATTTCGATGAGACCGGGATCGGGTTTGCTACATTACAGCGTGATAGGGGGTTCTCGCTTCGCAGTTTGGTGGCGAACGGGAGACTCTTACCCCTACATGTCCCATTGAGGGGTTGGTTGCGAGTCGAGAGGCTGGCCGTAAAAGCAAATTCGAGGTACCAATGTAAGCCACGGTGGGGCTGGGATGGTTGAAAAGCCTACCAGTTGAGGCCGCTGTCGATGGTTGAAAAGCCTAGACCGTTACAGTTGGTATCAGAGCATTAGGTTGAGTGAATACCTAGGCTTTGGAGTGGTGTCTATCTTGAGAGAGCGTATTTGTAATTTTTATATAACTATATATATTTATTTCTACCTATTTGTTGGGTTACCTGTCCGGGTTTTCCAATATAAGTTATAAAGGTAGATTGGGTGGTGGTGTGTGTAACACGACTACCAATGGTTGGAGTTTGAATGTTTGAGGTTGGAAGTGTATATGTCGAGACTGTAGACCTAATACCGTCTCGAGTGAGCTTTGCTATGGTGTAAGGATTTCATCAATCTCTGAAGGAAACCTTTTAAAGGTTCGGAGTCAATCTTTAAAGTGCGGTTGGATGAGTAGAGTTTGGATCTGTCGGATGTGCAGAAGCAAGTGATGGTAGCTTGGCAATCTCAGGAAGAAGTAGTTGCGTGAGGAGATGCAGTAACCATGGATTGTGTCCTAAGATGTTTTCTTTGGAGCAAGTTTAAGGAAGTATGTCTGCTTCGGTGTTGTGGCTGAGTTCAGCAGGGTGTTGAGTTTGGTTTGAGGTCCGAGTTCCTCAAGAAGCTTTGGATAGGAAGTTTTGGCATTCTGTGTCAGCGGTGCAGCTCGGAAGTGTTTTGTGTTCCAGCAGGAAGATCTTTTGGCTTTGTAGTTTTCTAGAGGTGGAGTTCAGAAGCTGCGGAGTGGATCCATTTCTTCGATGGATTGGATAACATAAGCTTTTCTGATTGGTTAAGAGAGAACAGTTTTCTTTGGATTTGGGCTGGGTTGATCGCAAAAGTGACTTGCGATTGCTGAGTGTTCTCTTGGGTTATCAGAAATTTTCTGGATGTCTTTAGGGAAGTCAGAAATTTGTCTACATTTGAGATTGAGTTTCCGTATCGACTTGGTTCCAGAAGTGGTACCGGTGGTTCAACTTAGTGGAAGGATGTCTCCTAGAGAAAGGATTGGGTGAAACAGCTCAGTATTTCATGGAACTGCTGAGTTTTCTTTTTATGATCTGTTGAACCGTATTTCCAGGATGTGTTGTCTAGTTTGTGCTCGAGTTCATCGACGGCATTCTTATCTTCTCCAGATCAGAGTTGTGCAGCGGAAGCAAGGTGGCAGCTGTTCTAGAGGGGAAGCAACCGAAAGTTGCAGTGTTTGGATTAAGAGTTTCTACAGGAAATTCTTCTTGATCTGAAGGTCAGAGTGGTAAGTGCATCTGTTTTGTCTTTTCCAGATAGGAGAAGTAAGTTGTAGTCTACTGATGTTGGTAGAGTAGAGTTTGTGCTCTGGATTTTTGGTAGATCTTGAAGGATCGTTTTGTTGAGTTGTTTTTGATCCAATTTTTGTTTCTAGAAGCATCAATGAAGGTTGAGCTGATCAGAAAGGATGTAGGCAGCCAGGATCGTCAGAAGAGTTCTGAAGATAAGAGACGGAGGAATTTGGAATTCGAAGTTGGAGACTTTGTTGTTATTGAGATTTTCTTCGGTAAAGGGAGCAATAAGATTGGGTAAGACCAGAAGTTAGCTCCGTAGTATATTGGATTCTTCCGAGTTTTGTAAGGATCAGTGTTTGGCTTAGAAGGTTTGAATTACCCGTTTGGATAACCGAGATTCAATGTATTTCATGTATCTCTGAGGGAGTACGTGTTTGATCTATCGCTGGTTTTGGAACCAGCAGTTCTGAAGAATTTGATAGTTGAGTTGATCTTGTCTGTGGTCTGATATCTTGTTCAGATTGTAGATCTAGATGAGTAGGAGCTCAGTAGCTTAGTAGTATAGCTAGTTCTGGATTCAGTAGAGCGAGTATCCCGGTATCTGTACCTGGGGAACTCGGGGATAAATTTTAGGAAGCTTATTCGGATCTGTGTCCGGATAGCTAGAATTGTTGTTTGATTGAATTGTTTGTTTGGATGAAATTGGTTGTTTGTTTGTGTTGGCTGATATGTATGCTAAAATTGTTTGAAAATTTTTAAAATAAAAACATTGGGTTATCTTCTGTTTTAAATTTTGAGGACGAAATTCTTTTAAGGGGGAAGGAATGTGATATCCCAGGATTTCAGGGAATTTAAAATGTGATAATCTTTTAAATTAATTTATTAAAATGGGTAAAATGTTATTTTCAAACAATTTAATAATAAGTTATTTTTAAATATAATTATAAACAGATTTTAAATAGACATATTATTTCAAATTTAATAAGTATTGTTTAAATGTATATATATGTGTATTTAAATTGATTTTAAATAGGATGATTATTTACAATTTATAATGTAATTGTTTAAAATGGATATCTATATTTATTTGAGTTGATTTTAAATTTAGATTTTAAATTAACTTTGAAATTGAATTTAAGAATTGAATTTAAAGAAATATATATATCTTAAATCTTAAAATAAAATAATAATATAGTTTGGATTTAAAATATATGAATAAAAGTTTTATTTAAAAATAAGATTTGTTTTGTATTATTCTCTTTAACGAAATATATTTATAGAAAGGGAAGAGTATTTATTTAATAGGAATAAATACAAAAGCTTTTAAATTAGCATTTAAAAATGAGCTTAAAATATTTTATATGGTTTTTATTTAAATCATAATTGGTTTATATTCTATTTTCTTTAAACATTGTATTTATGTAAAAATTTAGAAAGCATTTATTAAAGTACAAATGTATTTATTAATTAGGAAATAAATATAAAAGTTTTTAAAATCTTTTATAAAATAATTAAAATACAAAATGACAAGTGTTAACATATTAAACCATCTAAGCATATGTGTTAAGTAATTAGATAAGGCAAAAGACAAGTGTCATCTTTTTATTTTCATTTTCTTTAAATTTTATTAAATCCTAATTTACATTATATAAACAAACATCTCCCCTCTTCCATTTCTTTTTCTATCTTCTCATTTTAAAAGCAAGTGAACATAGTCTGTAGCCTCATTTTCTAAAACCAGAATCGAATTCCTCAACCCAAAGAAATTTTCATAAACTAAAATCTGAAGTTCATTCCTCAAAACAATCAGAGAAAATTCAAAACCCTGTAACCTCCTCAAGCTAAAGCCTTAAATGCCTCAAACCAGAAATGTCATTTCCCTGCAAACCTTCTTCAAGTTTAAACACAAAACCTGTAATCTTTTCAAAGCCTATAACAAAGATCAACAAGCTTCAAGTCTTTAAAAGAAATCATCTCATCAACGAAGCATTTTTAAGGAGATCACAGCAAATCAAGCTTTTCAGTTTCAGAACAAGATCGTAACAAATTCAAAGTTCCAGTTTTAAAAGCTTCAGTTTTCAAATCCCTGTTTTTCAAATTCTCTGCACATCATAAAACAGGTGAGTAAACTCTTATTTAAAAACAGTTTTTAGATGATTGCATGTGATGATTTAGGGTGATAAAGTTATGATATGATTTGCATGCTTATTTATCTGGATATATATATAAAAACTTACTTGTTTTTCCAGTATGTATAAATATTGGCTTCTCTGTTATTTAAAGTGAGTAAACTAAACAAAATGGTTTTTTGTTTATATGCATGTGATAAATGCTAGATTTAAAGTTGTGATGTATGGTTGAAAATTTGCATGCATGTTTTTTTTTAAAGTAAATATGTGTTTATATAGACAGAGATACTGTGAGATACTCCCTGTATAGCTTCCAGTTTTGAAAACTTCTCAGGTTTTCTTTGTTTAAAGTGAGTAAACATTTAATTTAAAAAGGTTAATTAACTAAATATCTGTTGCATGTTAAATTCTGTGATGAAGATTATGTTGCATGTATATATATAGTGAGATCTATGTATATATGTTTGGATTGAACTGTGCATGTTGGAGTTGGTTTGATGCTTCTCTGTTTCAAATTTACAGAGTGAAAATAAATAAATAAAAATTCAAAATTTCATAAACAAATCTCTGGTAGGTTTTGAGTTGCAAACAAAAGTTGTTTGTTTAAACACAATTTAGTTTTTAAAAAAATTTAAATTGTTTGAATTAAGACTGAAATTCTCTGGAAAATGGAAAACAACTGTGAAAACTTTGAATTGGGTTAAAATCAAGTATTATAATTTGTTGTTTCAATTATATAATTCGAATCAGCTCTGGATAATATGATTTTAAGATGAAAATCATGAATTTTAGTTTAGGATTGAATGTGCATTTTAGTGATGACCAGAGAATGAGTTTGAGGAATTTCTGATGGTCGGAGGTTCTGTGGTCGTCGAGGTTTCGACTGGAGATGGAGGAAGGGTCGGCGAGGTCAGGAAAAATAGCGAAGGTGGCAATCGATCGACGTCGTGTCGGCGTTGGGCGAAACTAGGGTTTAAGGTCGGGGTCGGAATTTTGATCTCTGCATCGTCTCTGGTGATGCGAGTTTCTCGAGGCTTTGGGAAATGGCAGTGTCAAAGGTCGGCAAGGTGTGGCCCGAGTTGTAGCGTCACCGGTGGTTGGCGTGGGTGGTTCGAGAGCGTTTTCTGGTGATGTCGAGTTTTCCAGGTTCGACTGGAATCCGTGTTTTTGATTTGGGTTAAGTGGTGTGTAATCGATGGTAGGAATCGATTCTAGGGTGCATCATCGACATGTGGGAAGGATCATCGCTGGTCGCGACGACGAGGTTGCGCTGTGCACGTGCACGTGTACACGTTTGGTTTTGGCAGCGTTGTTTGTTTTTGGGGAAGAAAGGTGATTATCGGGGTGTACTCGAAGATTCTGGTGTTTGTCTCGAAGTTGAGTGGATATCGTGAGTTACTCGGGTATATGCTCAAGTAAACTTTGGGTTTACCTCGGGTTATAAATCATAGGTTATCAAGTTTAAGTTTAACCAAGTTAAGACTAAATTTAATTATCTTTAAAACTATTTTAAGTAATAAGAGATTTATTAAATGTTAATTTAAGTTAAGAATTTATTTTAAGTTTTAATTAAAGATGGGTTAAGCAAGGTTAAGTGATTAATTAATTAAGAAATTAAGTTGTAATTAGTGATTAATTAATTAAGTTTTATTAATTGATAATTAAGGTTTATTAATTAATAATTAAGAGAATAATTAATCTATAATTAATGATTAATTAAATTGTGTAAAGAGTAATTAAGAATGAATTACTCAAGAATAATTAGTGAAATGAATGTGATTGAATTAAGTTAATTAATTTGTGGATTAATTAAAGATAATCACTTGATAAAGGATTAAGTATGAATACTTAATAAGATTGATAAGTGTATTTACTTATTGTAAGTTATTAATGTATAATTACAGGATGTAATTAATAAAAGGGAATTATTTAGTGAGAAATAATTGAAGTATGATTACTTTGTAAAAGTAATTAAGGATTTATTACTTGGTGTAATTAATCAATGGATTAATATAATTAATTAAGAAGATAATTAATTAAGGTAAGTAATTACATGATGATAATTATTGTTTATGATTAATTAAGGTGGATTAATAGAGATGATTAATTAAAGTTTAATTAATTAATATAATTAATTTTAGTTAATTAATTTATGGAAATAATTAATTAAGGATTATTAATTAATGTAATTAATATAAGTAATTAAAGGTTAATTACTGTTAATGAATAAGAATAATTAATTTGTAAAATTAATTAAAGGATAATTACTTTATGTAATTAATGAATAATTAATCAAGGATGATTAATATTTAATGAGTAATTAATTAATTAAAGGTGTAATTAATTAATGATTGGTTAAGCAAAGTTAGAAATTAATTCTTAAGTAATTAATTTAATTTAAGTTAATTAAATTAATTATAATATAGGGTTAATAATTGTTTGCTTATGGATGATTGTTGTGTAGAATATCTAAATTGGATGATATCTATTGGATGATATGCTGTGATGTTCTGTAATATGATATTGGATATATCTATGATAAATGTGTGATATTTATCTGTTAAATGCTGTGTGAATTCAAAGTATTGAATTGAATCAAATGGTTTAACCTTTAAACAACTTGGCCTTAAAAGATACGTTTTGGATTTCGATGAGACCGGGATCGGGTTTCCGTATACCGGTATTCCAGGTCTGGAGACCCGAATACCACATCGATCCAAATTAACGATAGGTCGTGAATCTCAAGTGAAGATGAAGATTCAGAGTGCAAGGGTTATTGTCGTTAACTCTGAGGGTGATTCCAAAACGAGTGTAACGAGATAATGCCTTCGGTTTCGTTCGAACCCGGAACGAACTTGTATGGATTGAATGCTTTCAGCACATCGTCAGGTGGACGATGAGCATTCTAAGTGATGTGTTCTGATTAAAGGTAATCGTAGCCTCAAGCCTCATCAACCGGGAATGGCTAAAACAGGGGAGGTGCAGCAAGGTTAGTGGGTAGCGCCTAAGTAGTATAAGATTCCTCTGTCTAGAGTCCCTTTTTATTTCGGCTGTGTGATATCCCGGGATTTCAGGGAATTTAAAATGTGATAATCTTGTAAGTTAATTATTTAAAATTGGTAAAATTGTTATTTTCAAACAATTAAATAATGAGTTGTTTTTAAATATAAATATAAATAGATTTTAAATAGACTTATTATTTTCAAATTTAATAAGGGTTGTTTAAAATGTATATATATATATATATATATATGTGTGTGTATTTAAATTTATTTTAAATAGGATAATTATTGACAATTAATAATGTGATTATTTAAATCTAATATATATATTTATTTGAATTGATTTTTAAAATGTAGATTTTAAATTGACTTTGAAATTGAATTTAAAAATTGAATTTAAAAGAAAAATATATATATCTTAAAATAATAATATAGTTTGGGTTTAAAAATATAGGAATAAAAGTTTTTATTTAAAAATAAGATTTGTTTTGTATTATTCTCTTTACAGAAATATATTTATAGAAATTGGAAGAGTATTTATTTAATAGGAATAAATACAAAAGCTTTTAAATTAGCATTTTAAAATAAGCTTAAAATATTTTATATGGTTTTTATTTAAATCATAATTGGTTTATATTCCATTTTCTTTAAACATTGCATTTATGTAAAATTTTAGTAAGCATTTATTAAAGTACAAAGGTATAAAATTTATTAGGAAATAAATTTAAAAGCTTTTTAAAACATTTTAAAAATAAATAAAAATGCTTAATGACAAGTGTTAGGATAATAGAGCTTGTAAGTACATGTGTTAGTATATAAACCTCTTAAATACCATGTGTTAGCATATTAATCAAGACAAAAGACAAGTGTCATTATTTCTTGAATTTTTTTTATAAATCAGGCTATATATATCTTTAGCCTTCTTCTTCTCATTTCCTTTTATAAAATCTAAGTGAAAAATGCAATAGCCTGTAGCCTCATTTTCTCAAACCAGAATCGAATTCCTCAAACCAGAGAAATTTTCATAAACTAAAATCTGAAGTTCATTCCTCAAAACAATCAGAGAAAATTCAAAACTCTGTAACCTTCTCAAGCTAAAGTCTTAAATTCCTCAAACCAGAAAATGTCATCAACCTGTGATATTCATAGCAGAGGCAAAATCAGAATCAAAAGCCTGTAATCTCCTCTAAAACAAATGCAACCCGAAATCAAAGATCTTAAAGTTTTCAAATTCCAGTTTATCAAGCAACTAGGCATTTCAGTTTTTAAGAAGAAGACAACAGATTTCCTTTTCAAAGTTTCATCTCAACAAAGTTAAATTTCCAGTCTAAAGATCATCAAGCAATACCAAGTTTTTCAAATTGTCAAAAGATTCAGTTTTCATCTCAGTTTTAAGCTCTCTGCATTTTGGTTAAAGGTGAGTAAACCTTTATTTTTAAAACAGTTTAAAAATCTGAGAATAAAATGTTGTGATGAATGCTATGGTAATATGGTTTGCATATGATTTCATCTGTGAATGCATGCTTGTATAATAAAATGCCTGTACTAAAATTAGTATGTATAAATATTTGCTTCCCTGTTAGTTAAAGTGAGTAAACATTTTATTTAAAAAGCTTAAGTGAATAAATCTTTTGCATGTGAATTTTTGAAATGAATTATGCCTCGCATGTATATATATATATATATATATATTAGTGTAATCTCTGTATATAGATATGTGTTTGAATGTGCATGTCTGTAACCCTGTGCATATCTCTGTTTTATGACTAACAGGCTAAAATCTTGGTCTAGATCAGGTTCTCTTCAAACATTCTCCTTTAGGTTGTGAAACTTAAGCAAAACATGTTTGATTTTACATAAACTAAGTATTAAAAATATATTTAAGCAAGATAAGTTGAAAACTAACTGGAAATTTAGAAAGACAGTGGAAATGGTAAACTTATCAAATCCTCGACTTGAATAATTCATAGTTTCAGGTTTATAATCTGTTTGGTTATCTTAAATCATGAATTTTAAAAGATGAATCAAAAATTTTAGATTGGAATCAAGAGTGTATTTCGTGGTTGACCAGAAAATGGTCTTTGAGCAATTTCTGGTGATGGGTAGACTCGTGGTGGTTAGGAACTTTGCTGAAGGAAGAGTGAAGCTTGGTGGTCTCGGCAAAAATGTTAGGTGGTTTATTTACCCACCATGGCGACGGCGTTGGGTCGAAGAAGGGTTTTAACCCTAAGTTTAGTCGAGGTCTGTAATTGAGTTGCCGCGACATCTCTGAAGCATCGGGTTTGATCGCGATGGTAGGAAGTGGAGCTGGAAGTCAAGGCGATTCGATGGTGGTGCCGGTGAAGTCCATCGTGGTCAAATTCAACGGTGAGGGAAGTTTTCTGGCGATGGTGTTTTCCAGGCTTGGTCGAGGAGACTTGGTTTTCGACTCGAATGGGTTTGGCTCGATCTGGGTTATCGTGAGTGGTTGCGTGGGTTTGGGTAGTTGTAGTGAGCTGCCGCGACGATCATCGATGGTCAGAGTCGAGGGTGTACGTGCACCACGTGCACGTTGTGTCTGGGAGTTGAGTAGCTCGGGTGATTCTCGTGCGAGTAAGGGAATGTCTCGAAGCAGGGAGTGTGTGAGAGAAACTCGGGGTAGCTACGGGTAGGTCTCGGGTATGACCCGAAGTAAATCTAAACCAGTTTTGGAAAGGTTTTTTTAAAATAAGGCTTTTGAAATTTAAAAATAAATTAGTTTAAACTTCCTTATATAAATTTACTTTATATATAATAATTGTTTTCTTTATAAATTGATTAAGAAGTTTTGAAGTTTGTTTGATTTGAATCTTGTTTAAATAAGGTTTAAAGTTATTTTAAAATTTAAATTAGAAATGGAATTTTGAAGATTTTCCTAAAAGTAAGCTTTAAGGTTTAAAGTGAAATTTGTTTAAAGTAATTAAAGGAAGTTTTTGTAACTTTAATTTTTCAAGACAGATAATTATTTTATTCCAAAGTTTAATTAATGATTTGATGATTAATTAAGTAAAAAAAAAGGGAATTTAATCAATTTAATTAATTAATGATTAAGAATTATTTAATTAATAATTAATTAAATAGTGATAAATTAGTTGATAATTTAAAGATGAATAAATTAAGTAATTAAGATTGTTAATTAAGTAATTAGAAGTTAATTAAATTAAGTAATTAGAGATTAATTAGCTGGTAATTAAGAAGTACTTAATTTGTAATTAAGTTTTATTAATTAATAATTGGGTGTTATTAATTAATAATTAAGAAATAATTAATCTATAAAGATTAATTAAGGATTAATTAACTGATAATTAAGGATTGGTTAATTTATTATTAAGTTTTATTAATTGATAATTAAGGTTTATTAATTAATAATTAAAGAATAATTAATCTGTAATTAAGGTTAATTAATTTATTTAAAGGTAATTAAGGGATGGGTTACTCAATTGTAATTAATAAATAAATGTGATTAATTTAAGTTAATTAATTTGTAAATTAATTAAAGATAATCACTTGATAAAGGATTAAGTATGAATACTTAATAAGATTGATAAGTATAATTAATTAGTGTAGGTAGTTAATGTATAATTACCGGATGTAATTAAATAAAAGGGAATTACTTAATGAGAAGAAATTAAAGTATAATTACTTAGGAGAAGTAATTAAGGATTAAGTATTTGGTGTAATTAATTAAAGAATTAATATGATTAATTAAGAAGTTAATTAATTAAGGTAAGTAATTATAGGATAATACTTACTATTTATGATTAATTAAGGTGGATTAATAGAAATGATTAATTAAAGTTAATTAATTAATATAATTAATTTTAGTTAATTAATTTATGGAAGTAATTAATTAAGGATCATTAATTAATGTAATTAATGAAGTAATTAAAGGTTAATTACTGTTAATGGTTAAGAATAATTAATTTGTAAAATTAATTAAAGGATAATTACTTTATGTAATTAATGAATAATTAATCAAGGATGATTAATATTTAATGAGTAATTAATTAATTAAAGGTGTAATTAATTAATGATTGGTTAAGCAAAGTTAGAAATTAATTCTTAAGTAATTAATTTAAGTTAAGTTAATTAAATTAATTATAATATAGGGTTAATAATTGTTTGCTTATGGATGATTGTTGTGTAGAATATCTAAATTGGATGATATCTATTGGATGATATGCTGTGATGTTCTGTAATATGATATTGGGTATATCTATGATAAATGTGTGATATTTATCTGTTAAATGCTGTGTGAATTCAAGTATTGAATGGAATTGTTTAAACCTTTAAACAACTTGGCCTTAAAAGATACGTTTTGGATTTCGATGAGACCGGGATCGGGTTTCCGTATACCGGTATTCCAGGTCTGGAGACCCGAATACCACATCGATCCAAATTAACGATAGGTCGTGAATCTCAAGTGAAGATGAAGATTTAGAGTGCAAGGGTTATTGTCGTTAACTCTGAGGGTGATTCCAAAACGAGTGTAACGAGATAATGCCTTCGGTTTCGTTCGAACCCGGAACGAACTTGTATGGATTGAATGCTTTCAGCACATCGTCAGGTGGACGATGAGCATTCTAAGTGATGTGTTCTGATTAAAGGTAATCGTAGCCTCAAGCCTCATCAAACCGGGAATGGCTAAAACAGGGGAGGTGCAGCAAGGTTAGTGGGTAGCACCCAAGTAGTATAAGATTCCCCTGTCTAGAGTCCCTTTTTATTTCGGCTGTGTGGGAGGTTGCTGGCTCCAACCGCGGGGTTTCTTATGCGGGAATTATCCAGTAAGGGATGTTCCGGCCTTGTGTTGCAGGGGATTGGGAGTGATCCTCGGTACGTTGATCTAGGCCACGTACTGTGACGAGCGGTACCCCGGTAGCTCTGCCATTGTATGGAATCCACAATCCAATAAGTGCCGTACGTATTAGTTGTGCCCAACTATGTTGGAACGTGAGATGTAAGCATTCCAGCTATTTCTGTATTTTACTTGAAAACCCTAGACCATATTATAATATAACTGGATTTCCTATCAAATGTTTTGGTTAGCGTAAGGTAAAAACTTACCCATGTTTATTTGTGGGGAGTCTTACGTGATACCTTTGTTTTCAAAAGGTTTTGAAGTTAAGCAATTTAAACCGTTTACTCACACCAGACCCATGTCTGATCCAAGTGTTTATTTTCTGTTTTATTAAACCTTGGGTACTCAAATTTTTACGAGTAGCCAAGGGATTTAGGTTTGCTTTGACGAATCTTTGGAGGAGCAATGGAGCAGGAGGCTTCAGCGTTCGTAGATATAGTGTTCCGCTGTATTAGTCTGTATGAGTCATTTGTTGAGTTGTATTTGGGTTGTAATGACTAGACAGATGTTTATAACTGTCTAGTATGTGTTGTATAAGCTGTGTATCTCTGATGTATATGATACAATGTAATATCTTATTTGATTAATATAATTTATTCGTTCCGCTGTTTAGATTCTGATGTGTTTCTTTCTTTCTTCTCTATCTTATCTCTTTTCTATCCCTTTCTTTCTTCTTGATGATACGACTTTTTGTGGAGAAAAAGCTGGGTCGTCACAGGCTGTGTGGGTGGTTGTTTGGCCGCAACCACGGGGTTTCTTATGCGGGAATTATCCAGTAAGGGATGGTTCCGGCCTTGTGTTGCAGGGGAGCGGGCGTACTCCTCGGTACGTTGATCTAGGCCACGTACTGTGACGGGCGGTACCCCAGTAGCCCTGCCATTGTATGGAATCCAAACTCCAATAAGTGCCGTACGTATTAGTTGTGCCCAACTATGTTGGAATGTGAGATGTAAGCATTTCAGCTATTTCTGTATTTTACTTGAAAACCCTAGACCCTATTATAATACAATCAGATTTCCTATCAAACGTTTTAGTTAGCGTAAGGTAAAAACTTACCCATGTTTATTTGTGGGGAGTCTTACGTGATACTTTTGTTTTCAAAAGTTTTCAAAGTTAAGCAATCTAACCGTTTACTCACACCAGACCCATGTCTGACCCAAGTGTTTATTTTCTGTTTTATTAAACTCTTGGGTACTCAATATTGTATTGAGTAGTCGAGGGATTCAGGTTAGCTTTGACGAATTCTGGAGGAGATTTGGAGCAGGAGGCTTCACCGTGTAGATATATGATGATTCCGCTGTGTATATGTTGTGTCTGTATCTGTGATACTTGAGTTGTATGAATTAGACAGATGTTTATAACTGTCTAATATGTTGTTTTATAAGTTGTGTAACTCTGATGTATATGATACTATGTAATATTTTATATGATATATTATATTTCATTCGTTCCGCTGTGAGTTTCTGATGTTGTTGTTCTTTCTTCTTTTCTTTCTTTTCTTCTTCTATCCCTTTCTTTCTTAATTCACGATACGTCTTTCTGGGCATAGAAAGTCGGGTCGTCACACAGTTAGTATACTAAGATCACAACAACCTCTTTTAAAACATTTGTTTATAAATTTTATAAGGGCAACGCTGAAATTTTGAAAAGGAAATGGGATATCAAACTATGATGTTGTAAAAGTGGATACCTGTTAGCACCAAAATTGGTCACTAACCTCGTTGAGAAAGATTGTGTAGAGAGATTAATGAAGAAGATAAATTAGAACTTAAATATAATGAAATTCAATGCCAACAGAACAACAAAAACGAGAACACCAGATTTATAGTGGTTCGGCGTAACTGCCTACGTCCACTCTGAGTTTTGATCTTTATTTCTTTCACAAGTAGTTGAATACAGATACAATCCATATATTAATGACTTGAATACAAGTTTGAATTGAAAATAATCATTCTTGAAAGTGGCAGATTCTCCCCATTGTTCTCCCCAAAAAGGGTCCCTTTCATTGTGCTACTGTCCTCCTATTTATAGATGAGATGGGTTGGACTTCCCTCATGGGCTTAGGAACAAGGTGCCTCTGCCCATAGTAGGTGAATCTGCGCACCAGGCCAGGCAGGCCGAATGCTCTTGCTTTGTTGTGGGCCTGACAACTTGCTACCACCTCCAGTCTCTTCTTGGTCAGAATCTTGTCTAGTGCTAATGATAATTTCTTCAACTGTCATTTTGTAACCGGGCCAAGATGCCGGTTAACATTTGCCCCCCAAAGTGTGTCGTGTGAAGCAACACAACATGCTTTGAATCAGCAAGTATTCCTTGTCTTCAGAAAGAAATCCACTATGTTTCTTGAATAGTCATTATCCTCCAATTTATCCTCCCAAGGTGTTGTATCCTTCTTTGGTCATCGTGATGCTTGGTCGATTCCCAATATTATAAATCCAGGGTTGTATTTCATCAGTGGCCATCCGTGTCCGATTCTGCAGAGCTAATAAGCTTCGGCTATCTGATCTAGTCTTCTCTTAATAACCCTTAGTGAGAATTCAATTTCTGTTGATTTCAAGAAGTCGAACTTTTTCGGATGTACACATGCTCGTTTGGGTACATGTTCTTGCCATTGGCTATCGGATGTGTTTTATATGCTCATAAGTCATCGCCAACTCCATCTAGTTTAATTGCAATTCAATCGCGATTCCTTGTTTGTATTTTCTGTGAAATAAGGGTTGCAATCAGCCACTTGAGGAGTTTTCCAAACCTCTCTTCAGTACATACTCTATGATTTCGTTCACAGCTTCAACCTGTCCATTTGCAGTTATAATGGATCATGGAAGGTCATAAGGACAGATGACGTTACGGATAAAGAAGTTGATTATTTTCTTCATCTTTGTCGTGGTTAAGAGTTCTTCATCTGCCCATTTAGTGACGTAATCAACTGCTATGATGGTGTATTTCGCACAACCTTTAGGATCGACAAGAAGATGATTTCAGTGCCCCCAAGTGGCAAACGGCCATGAACTAGCCATTTGAATAATTTCCATCGGCGGGGTTCCTAGATTTTTTGCAAACATCTTGCACTCGTCACATTGTCTAGCATGATCAACCACATCTGGGTTGATAGTTGGCCAGTAATACCTGTGGCAGAGTATCTTCTTTATCATGGTTTTCCCCCTGATGTTACTACCGCATTCTTCTTCATAGACTTTGCTCAAGATATCATCATGGGCGATATGCCGAAGCATGGGGATGGATAAACTCCTTTTGACACACGACTTATTCTTAGATGATTTGGCGTGAAGCTTTGAGGAGGATCTGTCGTTTTCCATTCCTCCGTTCAGTAAGAATTCCTCATTGTAGATAGTCTTTGATAGGAGTCAACCATGAAACCTTTTCATTTTGTTCGCTGAGTATGTGTGTAATGATGTAATACGTGAAGTCGGTTAGTAGCTCTTGGACTTGGCCGAGATAAGGAGCAAGACAATGCCCCATAGCAAGATCAACTTGCTTAAATTTGTATACTACCAATCAAGAATCACAAAAGATATGTAAAGTTTTCACTTCAAATTCTCTAGCAAGTTTGAGGCCGGTAGTCAAGGCTTCATACTAAGCATCGTTATTTGTTACAGGTAAATCGAGTTTTAGGACGTAGCAGATTGATCGTTCCTCAGGAGTCGTTATCATGACTCCTATGCCATAACACTGATCATTGGATGCTCCATCTGCGTACATTTTCCATCTTATGGTTGGTTCTCTGATACTCTTCGAGTAGTCATCTGAGGTAGTGAATTTGGGTGTGAGGTCTGCTAATTTCCGTCCTTGGATAGCCCTTCGTGGGAAATAAGTGATATCGAATTAGCTTAGTTCGATGTTCTATTTAAGTAGTCTTTCAGATGTCTCAGGTCATTGTATGCCCTGTCGCAACGGCTGGTAGGCATAGACATTGATGAGGTGAGCCTAAAAGTAAGAGTGGAGCTTTCATGATGAAATCAATAGAGATTGTGCTAGCTTTTGTAGCTTCGGCTTGATATCCAATGCATGGCTCGCGATAGTTAATGAAATCACATATGCATGTCAGAATGGGTCCAAGGGAACATATCATCATTTATTCAGAAAAATCCAACAAATTCTTTTATCATCATTGCACTGAGCTGTGATCCGATATTCAGCACTCGGAAAGGGTCGCCATGGCTGGCTGTAATGTCTACCATCAGCTTAGCAGGTGCCATCCCAGATTCTTTGAGTAAAGATGTAACTATTTTGCATAACAGTCAATGTGAAATATGGTTGGGACGGCCAATGTTGATGGTTACTCTAGTCGAATCCTAGAATCTTGTCATGAGTTATTGAGTCTAATAGCGAAGGGCTCTGAATGCTCTAATAGATTATCAACAAATGGCCAAAAATCAGGCTTAAAAGCACATTAAAGGAAATGTCTAGTGGGGGTCAGCCTCGAGTGGCATGCAACTGTATAGCTGGATCTTGCTATGAGTTTGAATTTGCTTGTGCATTCGAGTAACGCACTTTCTATTCAATGCATTCATGATTCTTTACCCGTCCTTCGGGTTGGAGTGAAAGTCAATTGCTCATAAGCTAAGGTATCGATTTAACGATTCTATCTCTAGGCATCCTTTCGTTCGTTGCCTTGAGTAGTTGTAAGCACTATATATAAGTTTTAATACTGGGCTATCGTAGCCAGTTTTTGGATGACAATGCGTCTTCTCCCAATCTCGGGTTGATAAATGTACTGCATGGACGGTTGAGTCTCGTCCTAGCTAAGTTTATGTTTTCACCTAAACTCCAAAGACATAGAGGTGATTGGTGAATAGTCGGTTCACATTCATCTTGCTTCTCGCTCGTGCCCCCAGGTCTGGGGCATATACCGATAAGTAGGAAGGCCAGCCACGCCCACTTTAGCTTTACTCTCTTTCCCATTGAATCGTGGGATCATGTCAGTCGATAGGAGACTAGGTCTCGCCTATCTTGGATTTTATCGTGGTTTTTCATTTCGAGAGGAATACTTCGATGCCACGTAAATTTCAGGGTGTAATTTGGACAGTGGATGGTCATCCACATCCACTTTGGTTCATGCTCTGTAATCAGATCTCGGGGTAAAGTTGGCTACAAATGCAGTTGGGTTATGCTCATCCAGTTTCATACTCCTCCTGACGAAGCGAATGAGGGTGCTGGAGAATTTTTGACCAAGTATTCGTGGTTTACCCTCCTTTCCATACTCTGGGGGTCATAGTTTTTTAAAAAACAAACATCCGAGTCACATTCGTATGTGCTTGGTGCAGATCGGCATTGACCCTTGGTCTGAGGTATGATATAGTAGGTTGCTCGTAGCTTTGGATGCCGTTTCGATTGGTTCTGTATTGAGGCCTCCCTGCAGTTGATGCCTCAAGTTATAAAGAATGCCACACTAGAGCTGTAGTAAGCTGTTGTATTCGGCTTTTTAGTGTTTTGTACCCTGCCTCAACATTGATTTGGCCAGGTCACTAGTTGGATGGTCAAACTCCATCCTCACCGGGTAATAATCCCCTTGTCGATTCCTGGCCGAAGTTTGCAGAATAGAAAATGGTCGGAATCCACTCGTCTATTTATCGATGTTTATACACCACTCTGCATTCTGGTGACTTAGTGTTATTCTCCCCCCGGTTGACTCGCGCCCAATTTGTGTTCATGCTTCGGTCCACGCTCCGGGGACTTAGAGATTTGTCGAACGGTTTATGCTTTAGTCCACAGTTCGAGACGTAGAGATTTTCTTCAACTCGTTTATACTCTAGTTCGCACTCTGGGAACTTAGAGTAATCTGGTCCGCTTCTGCGATTTAGGGATTTTTCTGAAATCGTCTATATTCTAGTCCATGCTCTAGGGACTGAGAGTACTATAGTCCGCACTCTGGCGACGTAGAGGTTTTTGAGTCATTTATACTCTAGTCCACACTCAGGGACTTAGAGTACTTTAGTCTGCATTCTGCCTCCCATTCCAGAGGGTGAGACCCCCTGGATGGCTGAGAGTTTGCCTGAACCTGGTAGATAATCCTTCTCTTTAAGATTCTCTTTAAGATTTCGAAAGTCGTTATTCTTTATGCAGGACTATTGCATTCTAATGCTTGTTTTCCATGATTTTGTGCAAGCCGTTCTGACCCCGAGCCCACTCCGAGGAGCGATGTCGCCAAGGAAGTGGGGGAGAAGACAAGTGAAGCCACTCATGCAGGGGAGGCTCCTGGTCTAGACGCTCAGGTGATCGGAGTGCTTGATGAAGACAAGTCTGAAACCTCCTCTCCTACCGACGGGGGTTATGAAGTAGAAATTACAGGCGCCTCTGAGCACACATCCGAATTGAGCATGGAGGAGTGGCTCGAGAAAGAGAAGGAGTAGACGGTCAAGGTCATAGTAGAACCCCGAGTTGTGAACTTGGACGATCCTTTGAACAAGCCGTTGAAGGTCATCCTTCCTGGTGGGTCCAAGCACATGGAAGGCCGCCATACTCCTTCAATTGCTACCCCTATATCAAAGAAGAGTACCAAGGGTAAATGCTCTGGAGAGGAGCCATTTGGAAAGAAGTTGAAGAAGCACAAGAAGTGATTACTATCCTCGTTCAACGAGTGTTAGTTTAAGCCATGTAATTATTTTCATCTATTTCCTTAGTCCTTGTAAATAGAATGTCGACTCCGAACTTTGGAGGGGTTGTAATAGAAACTCATTTCTGAATAAGGTTTAGTTCCTTTTTCTGTCTTACAAAAGACTCTTATTGTTCAGTTTTCTTTGTGATTGTGATTTTAATCCAAGCAGTTGTGAGTAACATAGACTTCTCAGTCCATCTTCATATAACTCGGAAACTCTTCGGGAGTCGTTGAACTTCCATTCTGTGCTTCGAGCACTTAGAATACTTTCTAGCCCGTATGTCGGGGATTTGAAAAATTCAAGTCATCTGTGTCATAGTTCATATTCAGGGAACTTGGAGATCCAATTCGCTTATATTCGAGTCTGTACTCTGGGGAGTTAGAGTACTCCAGTCCGCACTCTGGGGACTTGGAGGTTTAAGTCATTTATACTCTAGTCCACGCTCTGGGGACTTAGAGTACTCTAGTCCACGCTCTGAGGACTTGGAGGTTTAAGTCATTTATACTCTAGTCCGCACTCTGGGGACTCAGAGTACTCCAGTCCGTGCTCTGGAGACTTGGAGGTTTTAGTCGTTTATACTCTAGTCCGCGCTCTGGGGACTTAGAGTACTCCAGTCCGCACTCTGGAGACTTGGAGGTTTTAGTTATTTATACTCTAGTCCGCGCTCTGGGGAATTAGAGTACTCCAGTCCGCACTCTGTGGACTTGGAGGTTTAAGTCGTTTATACTCTAGTCCACACTCTGGGGACTTAGAGTACTCTAGTCCGTACTCTGGGAACTTGGAGGTTTAAGTCATTTATACTCTAGTCCCCGCTTTGGGGACTTATAGGTTTAAGTCATTTATACTCTAGTCCGCGCTCTGGGGACTCAGAGTACTCCAGTCCGTGCTCTGGAGACTTGGAGGTTTAAGTTGTTTATACTCTAGTCCGCGCTCTTGGGACTTAGAGTACTCCAGTCCGTACTTTGGGGACTTAGAGGTTTTAGTCGTTTATACTCTAGTCCGTGCTCTGGGGACTTAGAGTACTCCAGTCCGCACTCTGGGAACTTGGAGGTTTAAGTTATTTATACTCTAGTCTGCGCTCTCGGGACTTAGAGTACTCCAGTCCACACTCTGGGGACTTGGAGGTTTAAGTCGTTTAAACTCTAGTCCGCGCTCTGAGGACTTAGAGTACTCCAGTCCGCACTCTGGGGACTTGGAGGTTTAAGTCATTTATACTCCAGTCCGCGCTCTGGGGACTTAGAGGTTTAAGTCGTTTATACTCTAGTCCGCGCTCTGGGGACTTAGAGTACTCCAATTCGCGCTCTGGGGACTTAGAGTACTCCAATCCGCACTTTGGGGACTTGGAGGTTTAAGTCGTTTATACTCTAGTCCGTGCTCTGGGGACTTAGAGTACTCCAGTCCGCACTCTGGGGACTTGGAGGTTTAAGTCGTTTATACTCCAGTCCGCGCTCTGGGGACTTAGAGTACTCCAGTCCGCACTCTGGGGACTTGGAGGTTTAAGTCATTTATACTCCAGTCCGTGCTTTGGGGACTTAGAGTACTCCAATCCGCACTTTGGGGACTTGGAGGTTTAAGTCGTTTATACTCTAGTCTGCGCTCTGGGGACTTAGAGGTTTATGTCATTTATACTCTAGACCGTGCTTTGGGACTTAGAGTACTCCAATCCGCACTCTGGGGACTTGGAGGTTTAAGTGGAGAGCAGTCGTATTTCCACTCTTTAATTTGTATTCATCTACTGTATCGAGGCTAATGTCGTCGAATGAACAATCGAACCACGTTTGCTCATGGAATGGGATTCTGCCCCCCAGGATGAGGGACGGAATTTGAAAAATGGACGATCGATTCTCGTCTGCTTGGTGATTATAGCTCTTCCAATCAAGTCAAGGAAAGAGGTATATGACAGATGGTTGGATCACATCCATGTTGGGTTAGACAGCCAAATCTCTTACAATTTGCTCCGTATCTCCTTCTAGAAAATAAAGATAATAGATTGTTGAGTAGACAAAGTAAGTTGCATCTGTTCCAAGGTGCAGTCGTGTCCATATATTGAAAGCGATGGTTAGCGAGTAGGCAGTCTACCATAGCTACTTCAAGTTGGGCTTTCGAACAACCTTTCGTGTTCAGGGTAGGATTTGATGTGTAGATGATCAAATCACGTCCACTTTAGGCGGACCCCCGACATCATTGAGCTTCATGAGGGGTATCTGTATTTTGTCGAACTTTGTTCTAAGACTCGATTGGAGTGGATGATCGGGCCATATTCATTCTGAGCCTTATTTAGGTCTCCAAGTCAAATGTGGAGGTCGATGGATGGATGGTCGGTTATGTTGGCTTTGTATTGGGCTATGACCGTGATGAGCTTTTCAATCTCTAGTCCTTGGCCCCAAATCAAAGGCACATGGTTGATAATGAGCGAACGAATCATGCTCTTCTTAATGAAACTCCACAAATCCGATTAAGGTCTGCGTGGATTGGTTGGAAGCCAACTTTGAGTACTTGGTCACCTGCATCGTTTTAAAAGAAGTTTAGTTTAAGTCTGTTGCAATTCAAAACACATTTCAAATTGAAATAGAAAATAATCCAAAGAAGTTTAGGATAAATCTCATTGATAAGTGGAGCAGCATCATGTGCTTGTTGTTCAACTATGCCCCTAGCCCCTTCTAGCGGGATGCCAACTGCCAACGGTTCAATTATTAATTATAGTTCTTTATTGATGGGCATCCGCAGTTCCTGGCTCGCCCTTCTATGAGGCTTGCATGTACTACTGAAGCTTTCTTTTCCGAAAAAGCTTTTCGGTCACACCTCTGAGGTGTTTGTAATCGCCAGTGTCAGGATCAGTGTGCATCTTGGAATATACAACATTCCTCCGATTTTCTTTGGACTTCGATGGGCTCTCTCGAGGTTGGTTTCTAGTACCAATTTGAGTCATGAGCTTCCAAGTAGAGGCTATCGATTGAATCTATCAAAGAGCATATGAGTCAAATTTTGAGATTTTGTTTTGTCTACTAGAATCAATGTCCTTAGTCGACAGGCCTTCATTGTAATTTTTCTTAGTATGCTCCACTCCTCCTCACTTTAGTTCTGACTCATTTTGTAAAAGAAACGATCCATAGTCGTAGGAGGCTCTTTAGCTAACTAGCTGCCAAAATATATCTGGAGGTCGACTTTCCTCAAATGCGATTAGTATGATACCCTTGTTAGTATTTGGAATAAATTGCTTAGAGCCAAACATTGGTTTGCTTGGAGTCACTAAATTCGAAGTGCTGGGTCAGCGAAGAATGGTGCTTAAAGTCATCTTGGCGTTTGCTAGAGTCACATCATCTATGTTCTCCAACCTTTGGGAGTACCATTTGAATAGCGGTTGCTTGTCCGTTCCCTTGATGTCATTCATAAGCTGCCGCAAGATCCTCTATGCCCCGGTCGATCATGGGATGTCAGGGAAGTGGATAGAATTTTCCTTCATTTTCAAAAATTTGGGTCGTACCCGAAAAAGATTTTTGTTTATAAATAGGGGTCGTATAAGAGATCGGTGTAACTTAAGTTTCGATCGGCATTGAGGGCCGTTCGGCATGACAAAGTTGCTCGGCATACAAGATTGTTCGGCATCCAAATTTGTTCGGCATTCCACACTGTTCGGCATTCAAGAATGCCCGGCACTCAGGAGCGTTCGGCATTAGAGAGCGCTCGGCATTCAAGAGCGTTCGACATTGGAGAGTGCTCAGCATTCAGGAACGTTCGGCATCCGAGAGCGTTCGGCATTCAGGAGCGTTCGGCATCCGAAAGCGTTCGGCATCCAAACTTGTTCGGCATTCCACACTGTTCGGCATTCACACTGTTCGGCATTCACACCGTTCGGCATCCACACTGTTCGGCATCCACACTGTTCGACATTCCACACTGTTCGGCATTCCACACCGTTCGACATCCACACCGTTCGGCATCCACACACACCGTTCGACATCCACACACACCGTTCGGCATCCACACTGTTCGGCGTTCCACACGGTTCGGCGTTCCACACGGTTCGGCGTTCCACACTGTTCGGCATCCACACTGTTCGGCACCCACACTGTTCGGCGTTCCACACGGTTCGGCGTTCCACACTGTTCGGCGTTCCACACTGTTCGGCATTCACACTGTTCGGCATTCCACACTGTTCGACATCCACACTGTTCGGCATCCACACTGTTCGGCATCCACACTGTTCGGCATTCCACACTGTTCGGCATTTCACACTATTCGGCATCCACGCTGTTCGGCGTTCCACACGTGTTCGGCATTCTGATGTTGCTCGGCCTAGAGGTATGGATCGGCATTCGGATGTCGCTCGGCCTGGAGGTATGGATCGGCCTGGAGGTATGGATCGGCATAGAGGTTTGGGTCGGCCTAGAGGTATGGATCGGCATTCGGATGTCGCTCGGCCTGGAGGTATGGATCGGCCTGGAGGTATGGATCGGCATAGAGGTATTTTCTGGAGCGGTCGGCATACGCCTTTTCTGGAGCGGTCGGCATACGCCTTTTCTAGAGCAGTCGGCATAAGCCTTTTCTGGGGCGATCGGCTGAATTGCCTTTAGAGGAGGGTCGGCCTTCATTCAACTTGAGTGCAAACTTCAACGTCCAATCCCCAGATCTTGCGTACATCAGTGAATCCAATCTACGACTATCAGCTTCCTTTAGATTTCTTTCAATTTGAGTAGAATAGGAAGTTTTCTAGTAAACAACTGGATCTATCTCGCGAATATGGAAATCCACTAGTAGACGATGAGATCCAATCAAGCCGAGAATTCATCTCTCAGTGAAAGCACTAAAGTGTTAGCACCAAAATTGGTCACTAACCTCGTTGAGAAAGATTGTGTAGAGAGATTAATGAAGAAGATGAATTAGAACTGAAATATAATGAAATTCAATGCAAATAGAACAACAAAAACGAGAACACCAGATTTATAGTGGTTCGGCGTAACTGCCTACGTCCACTCTGAGTTTTGATCTTTATTTCATTCACAAGTAGTTGAATACAGATACAACCCATATATTAATGACTTGAATACAAGTTTGAATTGAAAATAATCAGTCTTGAAAGTGGCAGAGTCTCCCTATTATTCTCCCCAAAAAGGGTCCCTTTCATTGTGCTACTGCCCTCCTATTTATAGACGAGATGGGTTGGACTTCCCTCATGGGCTTAGGAACAAGGTGCCTCTGCCCATAGTAGGTGAATCTGCGCACCAGGCCAGGCAGGCCGAATGCTCTTGCTTTGTTGTGGGCCTGACAACTTGCTACCACCTCCAGTCTCTTCTTGGTCAGAATTTATGTCTAGTGCTAATGATAATTTCTTCAACTGTCGTTTTGTAACCGGGCGAAGATGCCGGTTAACAATACCAATATTCATTATAATGTTGTAATAGCTTAAAGATGAAACAACTACTAATATGCTCTTATATCACCTTTGGCAAACCCTTATATCTCTAGTACACGTTATCATAAGGCAAAATTCATTTGTGATTATAGTATACACATTTGTGTTCAGTTTACAAAACAATATACATTAAAAATTGCCAACCACTTATCTCCATTAGAAAACAATACGAATACATAATATATTCACCAAGCTCTATAAATTAAACTAAGTCTATTAATTCCAACATATGCAAGCACTATAACTATTATTTATCATCTAACATATGTAAATAGATATTGTGATTATCTTCTTTTAATCTCAGATGAACAGTAATCAAAATTGAATTTGAGCTTTACTACAAACTTCGCCCACTCACAACCTAATTGGAGGAAACGATGGGAACATTATTTTTTTTATTATTCCTTAATCTGGAATTGGGCCTCATAATCACTGCATGATCCTAGCAAGATTATTCTACATTGTTCTGAAGTTTAGCTCTGATACCAAGCTGTGACGCCCCACCTCTATACTCACACTAACCAAGGACACTACTGGGTAATGCCATCAATTAGTATGAAGAATAAGGCTGTTGAGGAGCGACCATCTGTGTAATTGCTTTGTGTGAGTACTGATATGTCAGATAGTTTGTCATGCATTTCATTTCAAGAGGAAATCTGACCTATCAAATACAAACTCAAAGCTGTGTGGCCTTCGGAAACAAATATAAAATAAGCATAACATAAATCAGTCATAGATATTCATATCACTAAGGCGGAAACATGTATGAATATAACACAAAGAAGTGTACATCAAATTAGTGGTCATTCAAGATCCACTACATAACAAAAGAATAAGTACAAGTGCTAGACAAAAGAATATGTATACATCAAGGAGTCTCTATCTCGAATATATAAAAACAAAAACTACTAAGCTAAAGTAGTTAGCCAAAAGTCAGAAGCTAGTCCCTACTAAGAAGTCAAGTGGAAGCCCCTAAAACACCTCGGTCTGACCCGAATATTATTTAAGAAGAAAAATAATAAACGGATAAGTCTAGCTATAATTATCATGTAATATGAGATAGGATAAGAGATATGACAAATATATATGATAACAACAGAAATCATACAATATCTCAAGTTTTCTCAAACACCAAAAAGAATGTCATATTCTTTAGCTTATTCACCAAATCAAAAATATTGATAGAGCTTATCAATGCCAACCAAAAAAATTGGTGAAACACAAATTCTAGAAAGCAATAATTAGAAATCCAGAAAACATAAAAAGGGGAAGGCCTATCATAAACGGGATAATGAAAACTCACAAACACGTGTATCACAAACGAGACGCTATCCCATGGGTCGCTAACCCATAGAGCCGGTGCAACGATGTAGTACAACGGTACGCCCGAGGAACCTGAAACTCGAATAAGCTAGAACAACGACGTAGTACAAAGGTACACCCGATGAATCGAACACCATAATACCCATAGGTCGCTAGCATATATAAAAAAATGAGACGAAGCTCAACAAAACGGGGTATAGTCCCCCACGCGGACAATGAGACATCGTATATCGCTAGTCTAAACCTAAAAAATGATCGTCATAGATGAATAAGTCTAAATTACATCAAGTTAGTAAATAGATGAGTTTAGCTTCATGTCCCATAACCACTAGCTTCACTTAAATATTTACGGACAAATCGTAGATCTCCACTCGAAAATTGTCACAAGATTTCAATCGAACAAGTCTAAGAATTAACCGACGAAATAAACGCAAGTGTTTCATACCACTTGTTTTGCTACGTCGTTTAATTGGATTTCTCATACGAATGAGGTAAACGTTTGTATATACTAATAGATTGGAAAACGGTTTTAAAAACGAGCTTTGTATTAAAAGTAATGTTGAAATCATTTTTTGTGAAAGAGTTTGAGTATTTACTACAAGTATAGAAACCTTTGTATTTTAAAGTGACAAACCATAGAAACGATTGTAAAAACAATCTATCACCAAAATCCACATTTCAATAACGTGAATTAAAACCATGGAAATCGATATCAAATCCATCAAATGTATAATCCCAAAAATCCATAAAAGAAGTCATCAAGGTCGATAATAAATGACAACAACTAACTGGAACAATATAAATCGATAAAGATTGGAAATCCACTCAAAATAGGCAAATTGGCTGAATTTAACAACGCCAGACGTCTGGTGGTTTTCCCAGACGTCTGAACTGAAGTTCTAGAATTTTCTTCCAGATCGACCAGGCATCTGGGAATAACTTTAGACATCTGAGCTGTAAGTCTGGAATTTTTATTATGTTGCTTCAAACGTCTGAGCATTTTACCAGATGTCTAAGCTGAAGCTCAGGGAAAAATTTGCCTAGGCCATTGATGGCCAAATCAACTTGGGAGCGATCGAATGAGTGATGGTGGCCAGGGATTTATGCCAAGCGACAACCCAGCCCTATAGGCTCTTCAATACACTCCAAACAACATGTCCAAACATCCATAGTAGGACTCTCATAGATTTTGACTTCAAAATACCAAAATTGGAAAATTCACCAAACCAATTCAATTCAAAAGAAATTGAACATGAAATAGATGTTAGGAATTCATACCTAACAACAATGAAAACTATAAACATAGATGTGAGTTCAAGAACTCACCTTTAAACTCAAAAACAAGGAATGATAAGCTCTAAAACAAAGAAAGATCAATCTCTCTTCAACTTCACTTCAAGTACCTTCAATCTAAGCTTCCCTTTGATTTTGGAACTTGAATTTCCTAAGAATCTAGGGCCTAGGAATTTTAATTTCCCCTCTTTTCCCCCATTTTTCCCTTAAGGCGTGAGTATTAGGAAACTATGAGTGCAATGAATGAAGAGGAGAGGAGTTAGGGGTGTTTTGTAGAAGAGTTTGGGTTCTCTTATTTGGTTAGTGGGCTAGAACACAACCCAAAGCCCAAACAAAATACCAAAATCCTAATCAACTCCAAACATATCAATGTTTATACTCAAATAAGTTGTAAACGTCGTTTTGAACTCAATGGAAGTGGTCTCGAGTCCGGATTTGACTGTTTAAAAAAAGTAACATTTTGGACTTTAAATTCAACAAACAATGTTATATTTAAATAAAACATTTAAATATATAATCGTAAAATATGAGGGTTGTTACAGACTCCCCTCCTTAAAGAAATTGCGTCCTCGCAATACTTATGAAGAAAATAAAGAGTAACAACCACACTAAGGCATAACAACACAAAAGAAAAATTTGAAGTGAGAAGTTTACCTTAAAGAGCACGACAGAGTAAGTCCGGATGTGTTCGCTCGATGAATTCTCTGGATTCCCAAGACCAATCTTTAGGATTTGCAGATCATTGAACTTTCACAAGCGGAACATCTTGATTACGAAGGCGTTTAACCTCCGTAGCAATGACACGAATAAGATGTTGCTCATAAGTCAAATTAGGTGAAACTTCAATTTCTTCAATAAAACCGGTCTCAAGAATAGAATCA
Organism: Allium fistulosum; assembly: GCA_030737815.1. Lineage (NCBI taxonomy): Eukaryota > Viridiplantae > Streptophyta > Magnoliopsida > Asparagales > Amaryllidaceae > Allium > Allium fistulosum. Next base: position 817,362,034 of record CM060904.1, read on the forward strand.
GAATCTCTAAGGCATTTCTGTAGCTGAGAAACGTGGAATACGTCATGAATAGCAGAAAATTGAGCCGGTAATGAAAGGCGATAAGCCACGGAATCAATGCGTTCGGTGATGGGAAATGGACCAATATATCGAGGTGCTAACTTTCTCGATCGACTGAAACACACAACACCCTTCATAGGTGAAACACGAATGAATACCAAATCTCCAACAGAAAATTCCAAATTCCTTCTTCAGTTATCGGCATAGGATTTTTGGCTACTTTGAACTTCTTTCATCCTATGATGAATAAGGTCAATCTTTTCTATGGCATCACGAATAAAATCTGGACCTAAAACCAACTTCTCACTAGCTTCAAGCCAACACGAAGGAGATCGACATGGCCTTCCGTAGAGTGCCTCAAAAGGTGTCATATCAATACTAGACTGGAAGCTATTATTCTAAGAAAACTCAACAAGAGAAATATGATCTTCCCAATATCCACCAAAATCAAGAACACATGCACGAAGGAGATCTTTAAGAGTTTAATTCACACGCTCGGTTTTTCCATCGGACGAGGATGATAAGCGGTGCTAAAATTAAGCTTTATTCCCAATGCTTTTTGAAAACCCTTCCAAAAACCACTAGTAAATAATCGATCACGATCGCTAACAATAGAAGTAGGAACTCCATGCAATTTAACAATTTCTTTAACATAGAGTTTTGCCAAAAGAGGTACGGTCCGGTTGGACCGAACGGGAAGAAAATGGGTGGATTTTGAAAGTCTCTCTACTATCACCCATAGACTATCATGACCCGAACGAGAATAGGGAGACCGTTAATAAAGTCCATGGAGACTTGATCCCACTTCCAAACGCGAATGTCTAAAGGTTGCAATAACCCAACGGGCCTTTGATGCTCGGCCTTAACGAGTTGGCAAGTCATGCAACACTTAATAAAGTTAGCAATATCAAATTTAATTCCATCCCGATAATAAAGTCGCTTCATGTCCGCATACATTTTACTACTACTGGGATGAATGGTAAATTTAGAACGATGAGAATCTTCTAAAATGTCTTTACGAAGATCACTAATATTTGGTACAATAAGTCTACCAAATTTTCGAATGCCTCCACGAGCATCGATCTCAAAGTCTTTCAAACCATCAATATTTCTATCCCTACAACTTTGGCTAAAATGAGCCAATTCGGGATCATGCTTTTGAGCTTCAAGAATGCGGTCTAAAAGAGATGGATGAAATCAAGGCTACATAAAACAAGAGATAAACATGAATCGGATTCACGATATTGAATCTCACAAGTGGACAAAGTCTCGAGATCATTCCATTCGGATATCATCATGAAAACAACTGCTTGTTGCTTACGACTAAGGGGATCGACAACAAGATTTCCCTTTCCAAGAGTATAAAGAATATCAAGATCATAAGATGTAAGGAATTCGATCCAATATTGTTGACGCAAATTAAGTTCCTTTTGAGAAAATAAATACTTCAAAGATTTATGATCGGTGTAGAGAACAAATTTCTCTCCCAAAAGATAACGACGCCAAATTCTAAGGGCGAAAACAATAGCCGCGAGCCCTAAATCATGAGTGGCATATCTAGTCTCGATAGGCTTTAATTGCCTAGAAGCATAAGCGATAACATTCTCTTTGCATGAGAATGGCTCCCAAACCAACACGACTAGCATCGGTATAAACAATCAAGTCTTGGTTCCCTTCGGGAATCACAAGAATAGGAGCATCGGAAAGGAGTTCTTTTAATTTCTAAAAGGCAGCTTCACATTTGTTTGACCAAATGTACTTAACCCATTCTTTGTCAAACTAGTAAGAGGTATGGAAATTTTAGAAAAGTCTTTTATGAACGGACGGTAATAACCCACCAATTCAAGAAAGCTACGAATTTCCATCACACTCTCCGGTCTCTTCCAATTTTGAATCGCTTCAATCTTTGAAGGATCCACGGAAATTCCAAATTCAGAAATAATATGTCCTAAAAATTTCACATGGGATTGCCAAAAGTGGCACTTAGAAAATTTTTCTTTCAATTGATTGCTCCTAAGGGTTTCCAACACAATTCGAAGATGTTTTTCATGCTCTTCCTTGGTTTTAGAATAAACAAGAATATCATCAATAAAGATCAGAACAAATCGATCGAGGAAGTCTTTGAAAATTCGTTTCATAAGGTCAAAGAAATAAGCTGGAGCATTCGTTAAACCAAATGGCATAACAAGCCATTCATAAGATCCATAACGAGTACAGAACGACGTCAAAGGAATACTATCCTCTGCAATTCAAAGCTGATGAAAACCAGTTGCTAAGCCTAACTGTGAGAAGACTCTAGCACCGCAAAATTGATCAAATAGATCATCAATCCGAGGTAAGGGATATTTATTCTTAATGGTTAGATCATTATGCTTGCGGTATTCAATGCAAAGCCTATGCGTACCATTAGATTTCTTTACAAAGATAGCTGAAGCTCCCCATGGAGAGGTACTAGAACGAATAAATTGTTTTTCTTCCAATTTGGATAATTGTTTACGCATCTCCTCGTTTTCCTTATTGGACATACAATAAGGAGGATGAGTGATGGGTAGAGCTCCATGGATTAGATTAATTCTGAACTCAATTTCTCGCTTAGGTGGTAATCCTAAAATGGGATCAAATATATTGGGAAATTCACGAATAACATGAATGAGGGAAATGACATCTTCCTCATCATCATTATCATCATTGTTACCCAGATGATTGACCCGGCTACAGGATGCTGATCATATAGGCTTTTGTTTCAATCAGGGTGGTTCGGCCCAAATAAAAGGATTGAGTGTCGCTCGGCTTAGGATGGAAGTACATCGTTCGGCCTAGACGCGTCGTTCGGAATGCAAGTGTCATTCGTCCTAAGTCCATCGCTCAGCATCCTTCATTCAAGCGCCATTGCTCGGCACTCTTTGTTCAAGTGCCAACGCTCGGCTTCCTTCGTTCAGCCTGGATATGTGGTTCGGCCTGCATATCGTTCGGCCAATGACCTTCGTTCGAACGGCATCGCTCGGCTACCTCCGTTCGGCCTGGATATGTAGTTCGGCCTACACTGCTTAGCAACTATCGTTCGACCAGCTTGAGGAGACGAGGTAGCTCGGTCTGGAAGGTCCGGTGAATGTCATTCGGTTGGGGTTGGTTCGATGCGAGCGTTCGGTATATTTATTTCAGTCCAAGAAGAGGGGGTTAGCTTATTCATGGAGACCATCATCAAGGTAAGGGGTTCAGTACTGTTCTATTCCATGTTCCAATACGAGTTGCTCCGAGTCTTTTTAGGACTTACTTCGAGACATTTGATAAACGACCACCGATCGACCATGATGGGCCAGCATCTCTCGATCGGCATGTCCCGTTCGGCATGACTCATTCAGCATAACAAGCTCGGTGCGCAGAAGTCACCTACCATGGGCCGAAGTACCTTGTTCCTAGGCCCGCGGAGGAAGTCCAGCCTATCTTCGTCTATAAATAGGGAGGCAGGGGCGCACTGAAAAGGGACCTTTTTCCGAGAACTCCGGGGAGACTCTACCGTTTTCAAAACTCATATCATTTCTACAAAAACTTGTACTCAAGTTGTTGGAGCACAAATTGTATCTGTATTCAATTATTCAAAGAAGTAATAAAGATTACGATCAAAGTGGACGTAGGCAGTTACGCCAAACCACTATAATTCTGGTGTTCTCATTTTTTATTGTTCTTACTGCATACTATTGCGATATTCCTCAGTTTAAACTTATTTTCTTCATTAATCGCTCAACATAATCTTACTCAAGGGTGTTAGTGACTAATTTTGGTGCTAACAATTTGGTGCTTTCACTGAAAAACATTCTCAGGCCGTTAGGATCTCCTTTGTTACTACTGGATTGAGGAAATCCCCCAAAGAAGATCCAAGTTGTTCGCAAGAAGTTCAGAGAATCAACTCAGAGTTCCATACTATAACTCTACAATGGGAAGACCACGTACTAGATCAGCCTCTCACAATGCAGATGTTAATGAGACTGCTAACGTCCAACAAGTAGGACCCAGCAATCAACAAGCTAATCCGTGCACAGGGGCTGTCGCCACCCAAAACCAAATGGAAGTTGTCACCAAAACGAAGTTCCATGAGCTGATGAGGGAACTCATGGAAAGCAGGAGATATCTTAACGAACAAATTCAAGCTAACGCCAACCTTATGACTCAGCTTACTCAACAACAACATCATAATGCTGGAGGGAGTCCAGCTCCCTACTCCTCGTCCGACAGCTCCGCTTCATCTGATGAACCTCCCAAGCGTAGACGCCGTAGAACTAAAACAGCGCAAACAGGTGCAATGCACCAGGAAAATCATGCCCAAGCTCAAACAGTGAACTTAGGATCTGGAGCACGAGCGGAAGCTGGGCGATTGGCTCACCAAGGTCATGATGAAGCAGGTCCCCAGGATATACGTTTGGTAGATCCCCAATAGAGGAAACACTAACCGGAATGGTCCCGCAAGACGGATTCTAACTTGCCATCTTCCATACAAACCCAAGACTATCAGCCATGGTCAGACAGCTGATGAGGGAAAATCAAAGTTTAACTAATGATGATTGGGGTGTATCTAGGAGTCATACTCCGTTCACAAAAGCTATCCTACAAGCCAATTACCCCAAGAAGTTTAGTATGCCGACTATCCCGGCCTACGAGGGGAAGACTGATCCCAGACAGCATGTCATGAGGTATGGGTGGATGATGGATTAGCTAGGGCGAATGATGCAACTAAATGCAGATGTTTCCCAATAACTTTATCTGGAATCACTACAATGTGGTTTACCCCACTTCCCCCACGGTCTGTCTCCAACTTTGATGAGTTAGCGACGAAATTTGTGGAGCAGTTCGGGATTCATGCCACTCGTCCTAAGGATGTTATGTCCTTATCTAGTGTAATTCATGCCCCAGGGGAATCGTTAAAGGAGTACTTACAAAGGTTCCACGTTGCAGCTACTGAAGTTAGCAACCCAAATGACCATGCCATTTTAATGGCCGTAATGCGAGGAGTAGATCCGGATTCAGAATTTAGTGACTGGCTGGTAGGAAAGCCTTCATCGACGCTGGAACACTTTTACTCAAAGGCGCATCAATTTATAAGAAGGGAGGAAGCCAGGTGTACGAGACGAGATAATGCACCAGCACCCGGCAAGGAGACTGTGCAAAGCAACATTGCTGTAAAAAAATCTGGTGACAACTATGGAAAAGTTCAGGTCAATGTTCAAAACAAGCCTGAGTAGTCAAAAGGATCTGGAGGAGGAAATTCTGGAAAAAAAGGGAAGCCGAGAAGTGGAAACCAAGGATCCCAACTTACAATGAATACACTCCTCTGAATGCATCTCTGGAAAATATTTACCTATCGACTTGTAATACTTTCCAATATCGAAAGCCACGCCCAAAAGAGTCCACCGAAGAACAAAAGCGGACTGGGAAGTATTGCCGCTTCCATGAGACTTACGGGCACAATACCAAGGAGTGTAGGCACCTCCATAATGCGATTGAAAAGCTAATTCGATAGAAATTTTTTTAGGAGTTTGTGAAGGACCCTCTGGAAGGCGGACAAGGGACATCCGACGCCAATCACGGACAGGCCCCAAGGCGGTCTGAGGAACCCATTCAGACTGGAGGTAGATTAGTCATAAACATGATAGTCGGTGGGACTCACCCTGTAGACAAAAATTGGCAAGAGATGGAGCGCTATGCTAGTTCCTTAAAACATGCAGATTTTGAATGTTGCTCAAACACGGAAGATGGAACTCCAGCTAAGCAACAACGAATGATGACGGATGATATAGTGTTTAGAAGTAGAGATGCCGATCAGGTGGAGGCACCTACCATTGACCCGATGGTCATCTCGGCCACTATCGGGCCAGCGTTTGTGAGAAGGATACCGATTGACTGTGGAAGTTCTGTTAACATCATCTTCAAAAAGGCGTACGACCAAATGAAGATGGAGACAAAGGATCTAAAGCCGTCTAAAGCCCGCATTCATGGCTTTAACGGTGCGGCTACTGATGTAGTGGGTTATGTTGAATTGCCAGTTGAACTTGGAGAAGGTGAACGTAGAAGGGTGCAGATCCTGCCGTTTATTGTTTTGGATGTCGATTCCCCGTATAATGTGTTTTTGGGCCGACCGGCCCTGGTAGAGTTTAGGGCAGCTTTGACCCTATGGTGTTTAACTCTGAAATTTCCGACAGAAAGTGGAGTTGGTGTAGTGCATGGTGATCAAGCGACTGGTCGTGCATGTTAGGTGGCTGAGCTGAGAAAGGCTCAGCGAAGAGAGAAGGGAAAGGTTGTGGACAGCTCCGTCCGCATCCGAGTTGAAGAAGATTGACAAGTAGTGCCCGAGCCTTGGCTCGGGCAACATGATCGGGTCTATAGAGACATAGATCCGAGAGATGACGATGAGGAACCCAAGGAGGCAAAAGCAACACCGGCCGAATTGACAATTGACATTCCAGTCAGCCATGATGATCCATCGCGAGTACTTAAGATTGGATCAAACTTGACCCCTCGATGATCGAGGATCTTACTGATTTCCTCCGAGCAAATCTGGATGTTTTCGCTTGTACACATACTGATATGAGTGGGATTCTCCCGCCATTGCGAGTCATATGTTGAACATAGACCCAAAATATGTGCCAATAAAGCAAAAAAGGAGAGGGATGGACCCGGAGAGGTCCGCCGCTCTCAGAGAGGAGGTGGACAAACTCAAAGCCAATGGGTTCATCCGCGATGCCCTATACCCTGAATGGGTATCTAACCCCGTGCTAGTGAGAAAAGCGAATGGGAAATGGAGGACCTGTGTTGATTACTCAGACTTAAACAAGGCTTGCCATAAGGATAGTTTCCCTTTACCCAGAATTGACCAACTGGTCGATTCAACTGTCGGGCACGAGTTGTTGTCATTTATGGATGCATACTCGGGATACAATCAAATCCCGATGCACATTACGAATCAGGAACATACTAGTTTTGTCACGGACGTTGGACTATATTGTTATGTGGTGATGCCTTTTCGGCTGAAGAACGCGGAAGTGACTTATCAGCGCTTGGTAAATCGGATGTTTAAAGACCAAATTGGTAAAACAATGGAAGTCTATGTGGATGACATGCTCGTGAAGTCACGACAGTCAAATGACCACATTCGGGACTTAGCGGAAATGTTTGATATACTCAAATGTTATGGGATGAAGATTAATCCATTAAAATGTTCCTTTGGCGTTGCGTCAGGAAAGCTCTTGGGTTTCATGGTTAACACTCGAGGAATTGAAGCTAACTCAGAAAAGATTCAGGCTACTCGAGACATTCAAGTGCCCAGAACTATAAAGAGGTACAAAGCCTGAACGGAAAAGTGGCCGAGCTGAGTCAATTCATATCAAGAGCGACCGACAAGTTCATTCCTTTCTTCGCTGTAATAAAGAAAGGGAAGAGAAATTTTGAATGGACGCCCAACTGTTAGGATGCATTCCGAGCTCTGGTAAGACATTTGGAAAGTCCCCCGGTGCTGTTGAAGCCTATAGACCACGAAGTGTTGTATGTATACTTGGTCGTATCTCAACATGCCATCAGTACGACTTTGGTTCGCGAGGAGGACCGAGTTCTAAAGCCGGTGTACTATGTTAGTAAACTTTTAACAGGGGCAGCAAGAAATTATCCTAAAACTAAGAAGATAGCCTACTACTTGGTGATTGCATCACGCAAGCTTCGTCCGTACTTTCAGGCACACCCGATCAGTGTTTATACTGATCAGCCCCTACGACAGGTACTCCAATGACCAAAAACCTCTCGAAAGGTTGCTAAAATGGAATATTGAGTTGAGTCAGTTCGATATCGCCTACCTGCCACGAAGGGCCATACGAGGGCAAACCCTAGTAGACTTCATCGCAGAATTTACCGTGTCCGACGAACCAGACGGAGATGATGTTATACCCACTATTCGATGGAAACTATGCACCGATGAGGCATCCAACGATCGTTGCTCTGGGGCTGGAGTCATCCTAGTAACCTCTGAAAACCGATCTATTTGTTATGCTTTGAAGCTTGATTTCCCAGCTACGAATAACGAAGCAGAGTATGAAGCATTGCTGGCTGGCTTAAAACTTGTCAGGGAGCTCGGAATAAAAACGGTTGAAATCATTTGTGACTCTCAATTTGTGGTGCACCAAGTACTAGGAGATTATCAAGCAAAGGGGCAGAGGCTTGCTCCATACCTAGCTCGGGTTCAAGAACTTTTGGCAGACCTTCAATATTACGATATTTTGCATGTCCTATGTGAACAAAACTGGGAAGCCGATTCATTAGCAAAATTCGCAAGCACTGGCGATGCACAGCAAATGGGCTTGGTTCCCGTCGATTTTTACAATCTCCAAGCATAAACGAGATGGAAATGGACTTTCTACTAGAAGTAGAAATTGAAAAAGAGTCATGGATGACCCCATTCAAACAATACATATGTAACGACCCGTATTTTTAACACTTTAAAAATACGAATGAAAATGAAAATTTTGGATAAAAATCCGAAGGAAATAAAATTTTGTGTTGTTAAATGCGAATTACAAGTTAAAATACAAAACTGAATTCTGAAATAACTTATTTGTAAATTAAATATGGATGTTAACTTGTAGTGAATGTAAATAATGAATTGAATTTGATTGTAAACCAAATTGGTTATGATTGTAAACAAAGAATAAATAAAATGGTAGATTTAATAATGGAAGCTTTTGTTATTGAAACTAATATAAATAAATGTAACTTAATATTACAGTTGATTCAAAGCAGATAATAACTGAAACTGTAATTCGATAAAGATGTTAACTTGTAATTGAACGTAAGTAAAGATTTAAATTTGAATGTAACAAGTAATTGAATTGAATTGAATTTGATTGTAAACAACGAAATAAATAAAATGTTACATTTAATATTGAAGTTATAATATGGAAATCAACGTAAATGAATGTAATTTAATATTACTGTGAATTTAAAAAAGATGATAGCTGAAGAAAATGAAAGTAAATGAATTATAAACTATTGATAATAATGTATAAGTAAATGGTTGATTCAATAATGAAAGTGTAAATCAAAATAAAAGAATTCATTTGGAATTAAATAACTTGAATTTGAATTACAATATAATTGAACGTGGAATCTAATATAATCTTTTATATTGGATTTATAATGGAAAATTGCATTGTAAAAGATTGTTAATTACTGTGAAATTAAAAATGGAATTTGTGAACAATTGAAATTTGATTTAAAAGTTAATAATTTAAAATTGGGAATTTTATATTGAAATTAAACAGTCGAATAATTTACTTTTCGAATATTGGATTTAATTAGACAATTAAATCGATAATTTAATAAGTTAAATTTCAGAAATAATTGAAAATCAAGTTAAATATGATTGAAAATGATTTGTAAAATTTTATCTTATCATATTGGAGTTATAGTAATGTTATAGAACTTTTAAAATTGAATTTAAAGTTAATTTGTGAAAATTGAATATTTTAATATTTAATTATCGACTGAAAAATAGCCATTTTTCGAACAGTCTCAGAATTGAACGAAACTAGTTCCATTGGATCCATAATAGTTTGTTATTGTTGCATTTCAATTTTCGTAGCAATCGGAGTTATCGTTTGACCGTGGCAGCTCGAAACGCATCGAATTGTTTTTAATATTAATTCGGCGAGAGAAAATAGTCATTTTTCAAAAAGTCTCGGATTTCAACGAAACTAGTTTCATCGGATCCATAATGTCATATTATTGTAGTGTTTCAAATTTCGTGTCAATCGGATTTACCGTTTGTCCGGGGCGAGCCCAAACGCACAGAAATTTGATTAACCGATTTAATTTTAAATCTATCGTTTATTGCTGTAACTCGCACAGATGATCGAATTAGCTTCCAAAACCTGTTCCATTGTGTTCGCAACGCGGGATAAACCCTAGAAACGTCGGTCACCACGCGAGATTTGAAGTTTGGATTTTGGAGTGAATAGTGTTTTTCGGTAAATTTCTATAAAAGGAACCCTTTATCATTTCATTTGAAAACATCAGCCCTAGGGTTTCATAGCCGCCACTTTCAAATTCAATGGCCAGGAAATTTCGAAACTTCTTCCTCAGTTTCCTCTCAATCCATCAACAATTAGCAAAAGTCGTCAACTACAAAGTTGTAGAGGACGATGAGAGCTTCAAATCCATACAGAGATGATCGAAAACGGAGCAACGAATCAACGGGAAATCGAGCTTGAAGCTGCTGCGTTTTTCACGTTTTTCGAGGCCAAGGGAGCAGCCGAGTTCCATGATATTCACGGTGTAGGTAGAGTTCGCCGAGGGCTTCGTGATGGAGGTGGCCGATCGTCTTCAAGTCGTGTATTTTGATCGTGAAAATTCAAAGAAGAGAGGCGGCTATGGGTTTCATACTCACGGCTTTGAACGAGAGAAGGAAGAAGGGGAGGGTGCAGCCAGATCTGATAGGGTGGAAATCGACGGCCTGGATCGTTCTAGGTTAAAAAATATATATATTTTTAAATAAAATGTAAATTGTTTATATTATTAATGTGTACAAACTTCTAAAATGCATAACTTTTCATACGAGGTCCGATTGGAACGAAACTTTTTGCGTTGTGATCGTAATGACGAGAGCTTCGAAATGAAACTGGTTTGGATGGATTTGGGGATGGTGGAAATTTGGGCTAAAGTTGGGCGTCGTCCAGTTTTAGTTCCAAACCGGAACGTCTCGCCGACAACAGAAAATCAAAGTGAGTGTTTATACGCTCACAATTGACTAAAATAACTTTTGTTAGTTAAATTTATATTCTGAAGTGATATGAAATTTATTGGCTATTGTTTGGTAGGTTTAATTATCGTCTGTATTGATATATGAATTAATTGATAGAATTTAAATTGACCATTAAAATAAATTTAAATTTAAATTAGCAGTATATTACTCAATATTGATAATTATAAAATTGTTGTGAATGCTATTTGCTTTATGGTTGATTGGTTGTGATGGATGCTATTGGTCGATATTGGTTGTTTATTTATTTTGATATATCATGCTATCATCATGTATATTGTTTATTGCATATAAACTGTAAACTGAATCATTTCAAATAAATTAAGAAATAGGTTGAAATGATGTACCTATGACATCTATTTGGATTGAAATGATATATATCCATCCTTGAAATTAAAATTGAAATAATTATCCACTTGGCCATAGGTTAGAAAATTATATACGGACACCGGGTTGGTTAAATTAAATGATTTTAAAAGTTGTTTTGAAATTATTTAAATGAATTGATTTTAAGAATAAAATCCAATTTATGGAAATTGAATTATTTTGAATTGAAGATCGAGATGTTGGAGTTTAAACTTGGTAAATGAATTTGTTTAATTATTCGAAGTTTAGATTTTGAAGAAAAGTTGAAATACGACGTGAATTTTCGAAAGTTGATTTGTTTTAATAGATTGGACTTTTAATCGAACTCTGAATATTTCTAAGAAATTTATATGAAATGATATTTCAAGTTGAGTTTGAAATTGAAAATTAATTTGAAATTGAGATTTAATTAATTTGGAATTGAATTGAAATCAAATTGAGATATAAATGGAATTATCAAATTTAGTTTTGAAATGTGAATATTTAAAGCTTTGAGATATATGGAAATTGGAATGGCTTATTTTGTGGTTCAAATATGTATTTGGAAGTGATAATTTGAAATGGTTTATTGAGAAGCTGAATCGAGTTGAAATTGATGATTTGAGATTTGATTAAATTCTAAATTTTGGAATTCGAGTTTATGTGAATCGTTTTGTGGAATTTGAGGCGAATAATTATTTTGAAATCGAAATGAGATATTAAGGCGAAAAATGATTTTGAAATCGAAATGAGATATTAAGGCAAAAAATGATTTTGAAACGGAATCTTACATCTTGAATAGTTCTGATGATATTTGAAATGGATTTGATTTTGAAGCGAATATGATATTTTGATATCAATTATGAATCGATTTGAAATGTAAAAGAGCCACCGGTGTAATGATACGTAGTTATTAAAGAGACCGGGATCGGATATGGACATACTCTCTGTCGATACCGAAAACCAATTTAATAACTAGTATACGCGGAGTGTTGATCTAGAACGAAGTGGATGGTTTGGTGAACGCGTTGACTGAAGAAAGAGAACGATATTGGATGACCCCTGACATGACTAAAACAGGAGCCGCGCCGGGCCATTGAGGATCGCCATCTCTAGCGGACACACTCCTTCGTTACCATGTCTATTACTTTTGTGATTCGATTTGGGTGCACCCCTCGATTATGGGAGTGTTGTTTCGCGGTGTTGGGGTAGTAGCTGCTATGCCCAACATCAGTCCGGATCACGCAACTACTAGTATCCTAGTTGGTATTGCCTCATGTACCTTATCATACTGATTATCCTATTCGCGACCACTACGATTTTGGTTTGTACCTTTAGTATATGGATTGCCCTCTGGTGACTTCCGGTTTTGGGGAAACTACAGTCTTGTGTATGCTTTTGGGAATAAAAATGTGTTAAGGGTGGAATGGGCCATGGCTTAACGCTAGTTTGATATTTTACTTTATGATAGACATTATTGTATATAGCGTATTCTATTATATAGTAGATAGTTTATCGGATCCTTAGGAGATGGAAATCCCGAACATCTCTTAAGTTAATGCACACGTTAAACACTGGATAGGAGGTGTCTAAAACCCGTAACCATCTCCGATGCCGTCACACTCATATTTACTTATTCGATTTAACCTACATGAGATATTTTAGTCTTGACTCGAGTGTTTTGTCTTTTCATTACGCTCGGGTCAGCCTGAGCATTTCAGATTAGGTTGAAGGTATATTCTGGAGGATGAAGACGGAGTTTGGTATTACATCATTTGTATTCTACTACTGTATTATTTTTCCGCTGCATTGTTGTGTTATCTCTGATATGTATGAACTTTGATTTATGATGTATAATAATAATCAAATTTATTTTTTTAACAGCTTCATGAACTGTTATTTTATTATTATATCTTGTTCCTTCCGCTTCGAGATTCTGAGTTTGTGTCTGTTCTTTCCTTTCTTTTCTTATTTAACCCCAATAACTATCTGTATTTTGGATTATTTGAGTCGGCATGTGTGTATGCTTTGTCGACTTGAACGGTCAAAAATGTGGGTCGTTACAGTTGGTATCAGAGCTTTGGTTTAGCGATAAACCTTGGCTCCAGTGGGGACTAACTCATTGAAATAGAGGTAAACTATATGAATGAGTTGAGTGTATATGAGAGAGCGTATTTGTAATTTTGATATAAAATGATTTTATATTGTGTTAATTTGTTCCATTGAGTATTTATGAATTCTGGTTGGTACTTGGGACGCCAAGGCATCGATAGGAATTTCTAAACACTCGAATAGGACAGATTGACATAATATTGTTTTGGATTATATTCTATATATAAAAGACTTATCTTGAAAATTTATAAATTTTGATTGTATTGGTTGTTAGGAGATGATAATATTAGATTATCATCGTTTATTGTTGATTAGTCAATATTTCTAACTATTGACTATTGGATGATTTTAAGAAATGAAACTTGTAAATATGATTGACAATGAATATAAATGGTAAATAAAATGAAATAAAAATGAATTTAAATTAAGATGGAGAATTTAAATTCTGGTGTTTTGAAAATTTATTAACAAAAATTTGAAATGTATAATATAAGTATTATATGATAGTATGTTCGATTAGAAATTGTTTTCAAAGGTTTTCAAATGAAGTAAGTGTTATACTCCCCTCTTGACACTAGAGAATGATTTCGGTGATGAGTGCACGCATCATCGACGTTTATTTTCGAGAGTCCAAGTGGGGGAGATCACTTAATAGTTTTTCTAAACCCTGTTTTGATTAAAATTGAATTTTATTTTGTATTCTCTATAGTATGATTTGATATATAAATTATATAAGTATATATTATTTCAAAACTTGATTTGAAATGAAACCGGGATTGGAATTCTTGAGTTCTTCAATAATTAATGATTTTTCTTTTAATGGTTGAAATGAATTAATACTTGAATCATTACGGAACTTCTGAATTGCGAAATGAGAAATGAACCTAAGAGCTAAGTGAAATATCAATTGAAGTAGAAATCCTTAGAATTAGGAAATTATGAATTTAAAATAAAATTGAAACTGTAAAACTCGCATAGTATTAAATTCCATTCTATAGCATAGATATAACTTACCGAAATATTTAAGAACTTCAAAAATGTTATATGAATTGTTAATTGGATTATATACAAGTATAGGTTTGAATAATGAAATATGCATTTAATTAATGGTTTGCAAATATAAATAAAATTGTTAGTAAATAATTGGAATTTAAATTAACATTTAAAGGTGATTCACAATTATGTTAATATAAAATGGAAATACTATATGTGAATGTAAATGTGAAATTAAATTATAGTGAAATTTAAGTAATGACTTAAGAATTAATTAATTGAAAATTCAACTTTGAATGAAAAGAGGTTGTATGTTGTTTAACTACATTCTATTTGCATAACTATAACTTACCAAATACTTAAAAAGTTTAAAATGCTAATAAGGATAAGTAGAGGAATAATATACCAGTGTGAGAGTGAATAATAAAATGTGAAGATCTATTGATAGTTGTAAATATAAAAGAAATTTAAGCTGTAAAATGAATGATATATACAAGTGAATGAATAAAATTTAAAATTAATGAAATATAAAATTTGTAAATGGAAACTAATTAAAGTTGAATATAACTAAATGTCAATAAACTTGGAAGTGTATGAAATAAAAAAAATTGACTTGGAAATGTATAATTGATTTAGTGTAGATTCTGGATGGATGGTAATGTTTGATATGCATTGGTTGTTTGATGGATGGTAATTGATTTAGTAGAATTCATTAGTGTTAATGGAATTGAATAAACGGAATAAAATTTTAAAATAATTAAATTCAAATTTGAAGCAAAGTGAAATTAAATATAATTGAATCCAATTTAAATTGAAGCAAATTGACTTGAATTTAAAATGTGAATGAAACAAACTTGAATAAATCGGAAATAAATTGAATGTAAACGTATTTCATGGATAAATAAGAAAATAAACGACTTTGTGTTTATGATTGTTTCTTTAGAAAATTTAAAGTTTGATGGTTTGTACTTTGAAATAATAAAAGCAAAATTTTGGAAAAATGTCCAAAATTGTCCAATATATGCTGACACAAAAACAACCATAACTTTAAAATGGCTGGACGAAATTCAACGATATTAGACTTTTCGAAAAGCTTAGAAACTGTAGCACGACTTTTGTTTAGACCGTCTTGAGAAATTCCTTCATTTACTTAGTTAAAAATTTGAATCTTCTCGCTGGCCTGTGTAAAAGGGAAGCAAAATCAGTAGCATATACTCTTAGTATTTTTGCCATAACTTTTACTTGTATATCTGATTTTGATGATCTTGCACTTTCTGGAAAGCTTAGAACTTAAGCTAAAACTTTTGTTTTAAGCATTTGGTGTTTTGCTGTCGTTTAGAAGGTCAAAAACGTGACCAAACGTCGCTGACCTGCGCAATTCATTGCCAGGCTGAGGCGTATCTATTTAGTAAAACAGTCGTAACTTTTGAAAGGAAGGTCCGAATTCAATGATTTTGGACATTCCGGAAAGCCTGAAACGAATGCAACAACTTTTGTTTAGATTCCATTGTCAAATTTTATCGTTTAGGTAACCAAAAACTGAGATTCGTTTGCTGTCCTGGAATTGGAATTTCAGTTTTGAAGCTAAACATGTTATGTATGTTGTTTATGATAAGTATATCGATCTATCTTTATATGCATGGTTCTAACTTGGTTATTGAGCATTTTAGTAGGTAGCAAAGGGGTTGCGCTTCGCTTGTGGAGCTCGCTTCTGCGCTTAATGCAAAATGTAAGTTAAAATGCTAATAAACGCTAAATAAAAGTTATGTTCTCGGATTACAGTTTATGTTGTGGTATATTATTGTGTTCCCCATGTTTTGGGATGCCTCATTCTTGTAATGAGATGTATATCATGCAATTATTACTACTGTGAAATTTTTCGGTCCTAGCCGCGCAAAGGAGGTGCTGCCGAAATTTTTCAAAAATCCGGGAGTTTGAAAATTTTGTAAAAAAAAAATCCTATAACTAAATTTTGCAAAAAAGTAGAATATTTTGAATGAATTATATCTAAATGATGGTTTCCCCTTCTCCGTTCCTTTTCGAGGATGAAAAGTTTTAAGTGGGGGAGAATGTAACGACCCGTATTTTTAACACTTTAAAAATACGAATGAAAATGAAAATTTTGGATAAAAATCCGAAAGAAATAAAATTTTGTGTTCTTAAATGCGAATTACAAGTTAAAATACAAAACTGAATTCTGAAATAACTTATTTGTAAATTAAATATGGATGTTAACTTGTAGTGAATGTAAATAATGAATTGAATTTGATTGTAACCAAATTGGTTATGATTGTAAACAAAGAATAAATAAAATGGTAGATTTAATAATGGAAGTTTATGTTATTGAAACTAATATAAATAAATGCAACTTAATATTACAGTTGATTGAAAGCAGATAATAACTGAAACTGTAATTCGATAAAGATGTTAACTTGTAATTGAACGTAAGTAAAGATTTAAATTTGAATGTAACAAGTAATTGAATTGAATTGAATTTGATTGTAAACAACGAAATAAATAAAATGTTACATTTAATATTGAAGTTATAATATGGAAATCAACGTAAATGAATGTAATTTAATATTACTGTGAATTTAAAAAAGATGATAGCTGAAGAAAATGAAAGTAAATGAATTATAAACTATTGATAATAATGTATAAGTAAATGGTTGATTCAATAATGAAAGTGTAAATCGAAATAAAAGAATTCATTTGGAATTAAATAACTTGAATTTGAATTACAATATAATTGAACGTGGAATCTAATATAATCTTTTATATTGGATTTATAATGGAAAATTGCATTGTAAAAGATTGTTAATTACTGTGAAATTAAAAATGGAATTTGTGAACAATTGAAATTTGATTTAAAAGTTAATAATTTAAAATTGGGAATTTTATATTGAAATTAAATAGTCGAATAATTTATTTTTCGAATATTGGATTTAATTAGACAATTAAATCGATAATTTAATAAGTTAAATTTCAGAAATAATTGAAAATCGAGTTGAATATTATTGAAAATGATTTGTAAAATTTTATCTTATCATATTGGAGTTATAGTAATGTTATAGAACTTTTAAAATTGAATTTAAAGTTAATTTGTGAAAATTGAATATTTTAATATTTAATTATCGATTGAAAAATAGCCATTTTTCGAACAGTCTCAGAATTGAACGAAACTAGTTCCATTGGATCCGTAATAGTTTGTTATTGTCGGATTTTAATTTTCATAGCAATCAGAGTTATCGTTTGACCATGGCAGCTCGAAACGCATCGAATTGTTTTTAATATTAATTCGGCGAGAGAAAATAGTCATTTTTCAAAAAGTCTCGGATTTTGACGAAACTAGTTTCATTGGATCCGTAATGTCATATTATTGTAGGGTTTCAAATTTCGTGTCAATCAGATTTACCGTTTGTCCGGGGCGAGCCCAAACGCACAGAAATTTGATTAACCGATTTAATTTTAAATCTATCGTTTATTGCCGTAACTCGCACAGATGATCGAATTAGCTTCCAAAACCTGTTCCATTGTGTTCGCAACGCGGGATAAACCCTAGAAACGTCGGTCACCACGCGAGATTTGAAGTTCGGATTTTGGAGTGAATAGTGTTTTTCGGTAAATTTCTATAAAAGGAACCCTTTATCATTTCATTTGAAAACATCAGCCCTAGGGTTTCATAGCCGCCACTTTCAAATTCAATGGCCAGAAAATTTCGAAACTTCTTCCTCATTTTCCTCTCAATCCATCAACAATTAGCAAAAGTCATCAACTAAAAAGTTGTAGAGCACGATGAGAGCTTCAAATCCATACGGAGATGATCGAAAACGGAGCAACGAATCAACGGGAAATCGAGCTCGAAGCTGCTGCGTTTTTCATGTTTTTCGAGGCCAAAGGGGCAGCCAAGTTCCCTGCTATTCACGGTGTAGGTAGAGTTCGCCGAGGGCTTCGCGATGGAGGTGGCTGATCGTCTTCAAGTCGTGTATTTTGATCGTGAAAATTCAAAGAAGAGAGGCGGCTATGGGTTTCATACTCACGGCTTTGAACGAGAGAAGGAAGAAGGGGAGGGTGCGGCCAGATCTGATGGGGTGGAAATCGATGGCCTGGATCGTTCTAGGTTAAAAATATATATATATATATATATTTTTAAATAAAATGTAAATTGTTTATATTATTAATGTGTACAAACTTCTAAAATGCATAACTTTTTCATACGAGGTCCGATTGGAACGAAACTTTTTGCGTTGCGATCGTAATGACGAGAGCTTCGAAATGAAACTTGTTTGGATGGATTTGGAGATGGTGGAAATTTGGGCTAAAGTAGGGCGTCGTCCAGTTTTAGTTCCAAACCGGAACGTCTCGGCGACAACAGAAAATCAAAGTGAGTGTTTATACGCTCACAATTGACTAAAATAACTTTTGTTAGTTAAATTTATATTCTGAAGTGATATGAAATTTATTGGCTGTTGTTTGGTAGGTTTAATTATCGTCTGTATTGATATATGAATTAATTGATAGAATTTAAATTGACCGTTAAAATAAATTTAAATTTAAATTGGCAGTATATTACTCGATATTGATAATTATAAAATTGTTGTGAATGCTATTGGCTTTATGGTTGATTGGTTGTGATGGATGCTATTGGTCGATATTGGTTGTTTATTTATTTTGATATATCATGCTATCATCATGTATATTGTTTATTGCATATAAACTGTAAACTGAATCATTTCGAATAAATTAAGAAATAGGTTGAAATTGTATACCTATGACATCTATTTGGATTAAAATGATATATATCCATCCTTGAAATAAAAATTGAAATAATTATCCACTTGGCCATAGGTTAGAAAATTATATACGGACACCGGGTTGGTTAAATTAAATGATTTTAAAAGTTGTTTTGAAATTATTTAAATGAATTGGTTTTAAGAATAAAATCCAATTTTTGGAAATTGAATTATTTTGAATTGAAGATCGAGATGTTGGAGTTTAAACTTGGTAAATGAATTTGTTTAATTATTCGAAGTTTAGATTTTGAAGAAAAGTTGAAATACGACGTGAATTTTCGAAAGTTGATTTGTTTTAAAAGATTGGACTTTTAATCGAACTCTGAATATTTCTAAGAAATTTATATGAAATGATATTTCAAGTTTGAGTTTGAAATTGAAAATTAATTTGAAATTGAGATTTAATTAATTTGGAATTGAATTGAAATCAAATTGAGATATAAATGGAATTATCAAATTTAGTTTTGAAATGTGAATATTTAAAGCTTTGAGATATATGGAAATTGGAATGGCTTATTTTGTTGTTCAAATATGTATTTGGAAGTGATAATTTGAAATGGTTTATTGAGAAGCTGAATCGAGTTGAAATTGATGATTTGAGATTTGATTAAATTCTAAATTTTGGAATTCGAGTTTATGTGAATCGTTTTGTGGAATTTGAGGCGAAAAATGATTTTGAAATCGAAATGAGATATTGAGGCGAAAAATGATTTTGAAATCGAAATGAGATATTAAGGCGAAAAATGATTTTGAAACGAAATCTTACATCTTGAATAGTTATGATGATATTTGAAATGGATTTGATTTTGAAGCGAATATGATATTTTGATATCAATTATGAATCGATTTGAAATGTAAAAGAGCCACCGGTGTAATGATACGTAGTTATTAAAGAGACCGGGATCGGATATGGACATACTCTTTGTCGATACCGAAAACCACTTTAATAACTAGTATACGCGAAGTGTTGATCCAGAATGAAGTGGATGGTTTGGTGAACGCATTGACTGAAGAAAGAGAACGATATTGGATGACCCCTGACATGACTAAAACATGAGCCGTGCCAGGCCATTGAGGATCGACATCTCTAGCGGACACACTCCTTCGTTATCATGTCTATTACTTTTGTGATTCGATTTGGGTGCACCCCTCGATTATGGGAGTGTTGTTTCGCGGTGTTGGGGTAGTAGCTGCTATGCCCAACATCAATCCGGATCATGCAACTACTAGTATCCTAGTTGGTATTGCCTCATGTACCTTGTCATACTGACTATCCTATTCGCGACCACTACGATTTTTGTTTGTACCTTTAGTATATGGATTGCCCTCTGGTGACTTCCGGTTTTGGGGAAACTACGGTCTTGTATATGCTTTTGGGAATAAAAATGTGTTAAGGGTGGAATGGGCCATGGCTTAATGCTAGTATGATATTTTACTTTATGATAGACATTATTGTATATAGCGTATTCTATTATATAGTAGATAGTTTAACGGATCCTTAGGAGATGGAAACCCCGAACATCTCTTAAGTTAATGCACACACGTTAAACGCTGGATAGGAGGTGTCTAAAACCCGTAACCATCTCCGACGTCGTCACACTCATATTTACTTATTCGATTTAACCTACATGAGATATTTTAGTCCTGACTCGAGTGTTTTGTCTTTTCATTATGCTCGGGTCAGCCTGAGCATTTCAGATTAGGTTGAAGGTATATTCTGGAGGACGAAGATGGAGTTTGGTATTACATTATTTGTATTCTACTACTGTATTATTTTTCCGCTGCATTGTTGTATTATCTATGATATGTATGAACTTTGATTTATGATGTATAATAATAATCAAATTTATTTATTTAACAGCTTCATGAACTGTTATTTTATTATTATATCTTGTTCCTTCCGCTGCGAGATTCTAAGTTTGTGTCTGTTCTTTCCTTTCTTTTCTTATTTAACCCCAATAACTATCTGTATTTTGGATTGTTTGAGTCGGCATGTGTGTATGCTTTGTCGACTTGAACGGTCAAAAATGTGGGTCGTTACAACATACTACATGGTATTTTGCCCGATATGGAGAACGAAAGACGACAAGTCATTCGAAAAGCCTCACGATACATAATGCAAGATGGAATAATGTATCAAAGGGGATTCTCGATTCCCTTACTCCGGTGCATCGCCCATGATGAGATAAAATGAGGCTTGAAGGAAGTTCATGATGGAGAATGTAGCGACCATGTTGGGGGGCAGACACTGGCAAAAAAGATCCTTCGCTATGGATACTATTAGCCGATTGTAAATCGGGACGCTGCAGACTACGTAA
Source organism: Allium fistulosum (assembly GCA_030737815.1). Classification (NCBI taxonomy): domain Eukaryota; kingdom Viridiplantae; phylum Streptophyta; class Magnoliopsida; order Asparagales; family Amaryllidaceae; genus Allium; species Allium fistulosum. The sequence goes on from CM060904.1 coordinate 817,383,429, forward strand.
GAAAATGCGACAAATGTCAAAAGTTTGCGAAAATCCCAAGAGCTCCGCTAGCGGAACTCACAGAAATTGTTAGTCCCTGGCCATTTGTGATTTGGGGGATCGATATAATCGATTCCTTACCAATTTCCAAAGGTAGTGCGAAATATGCAATTGTTGCGGTTGATTACTTTACCAAGTGGGCAGAAGCAGAGCCTCTGGCTATGATCACAACCAAAAAAGTAATTAATTTCGTTGTACGAAACATCATATGTCGTTTTAGCCTCCCACGAACTATCATTACGGACAACGGAACTCAATTTGAAAGTAGGGAGTTCAAAGAATTTTGCCAAAAATATCACATTGAGAAAAGGTTTTCGGGGTCGCTCACCCTAAAGCTAATGGACAAGTGGAAGCCGTAAATAAAATAATCAATTCAATATTAAAGAAGCGTTTGGAGAAGGCTAGAGGCAAGTGGGTGGATGAGCTTCCGATAGCGCTCTGGGCTTACAGAACCACCCATAAGTCCACGACTGGCCATACTCCATTCACCTTGGCATACGGTACTGAAGCTGTGATACCCATGGAACTTGAAGTTCCTTCTCATCGGGTGACTTATTACGACCCCAAGACGAATCCAAATCTCCTATTGGAATCGCTGGATTTTGTTGATGAAAAACATGAAGAAGCTGATTTAAGAGCGGCTGCACATAGGCACCGAGTTGCTCGATATTATAATGAAAAAGTTTGACCAAGAATTTTCAATGTGGGTAACCTTGTTTTGAAGCGAGTTTTTCCGATCCCATCACATCTGAATCCCACATGGGAAGGTCTGTATGTCATCGAATAGAGGCTTGGAGAAGGTCAAGCTAGCGACTGTAGATGGCGTGACACTTCCTCGCGCATGGAATAGCCAGCATCTGTGTCGTTATTATATCTAATCTATTTCTTTTTACTTTTTAGTTGCAATTATTTCCAGTGTATGTTCATTTCGTTGTTTTTAGTTTTTGGCATGTAATAAGACAATTCGGTTTGTTTCCATTTGTTATGATCAATAAAGGCTTGAAGGCGCCTTTTCCATGAACTATTGATGTTTCTGTATGTTACAATTCCATGACAAAAATTAAATTACATTATTCTGTCTTGCGTATGAACGCACACCCAAATTGAAAAAATCTCTAAGTCCCCAAAGTGCGGACTAGAGTACTCTGAGTCCACAGAGTGCAGACGAGAGTATAAACATCTTGAAAAAATCTCTAAGTCCCCAGAGTGCGGACTAGAGTACTCTGAGTCCCCAGAGTGCGGACTAGAGTATAAACGACTTGAAAAAATCTCTAAGTTCCCAGAGTGCGGACTAGAGTACTCTGAGTCCCTAGAGTGCGGACTAGAGTATAAACGACTTGAAAAAAATCTCTAAGTCTCCAGAGTGCGGACTAGAGTACTCTGAGTCCCCAGAGTGCGGACTAGTATAAACGACTTGAAAAAATCTCTAAGTCCCCAGAGTGCGGACTAGAGTATAAACGACTTGAAAAAGTCTTTATTTCCCCAGATTGCGGACTAGAGTACTCAAATCTCTAAGTCCCCAGAGCGTCTAAGTCCCCAGAGCGCGGACTAAAATTTAAGTGATTTAGAAAACTTCGAGTCACGTGGAAGTGAACAAATACTTGCGTGACCTACATAGCTTTGGATTTCAAACACAAGATGGATGGTGAAGCTAAGCATCGAACATCATCAGAAAAACAAAATTTTATTTACTAACAAGTATTCGATTTCACTACAACTTCTCCTGATCTCGGAGCAAAAAAGAAATCTATTCACAACGACTACAAAAATAAATAGAAATAATTACATAATCCAGGCTTATTCGCGTTGAACGAAGCATGATAGCTACTTCTTCTCCTTCTTCTCCTTCTTCGTTTTCTCTGAAGACTCCTCCCCCGAGCGTTTTTTCCTAGACGCCTTGTTTGCAAGGGAAATGGTGCTTGGAGAAGGAAGAGGAACTTTCTGTGGCGAGGTTCCACCGAGGAGTATAACCTTCAGGGGCCTGTTCAATGGATCATCAAGTTCCACCACCCGAGGTTCAATTTTAACCTCAGCCTTCTTCTTCTTTTCTTTTATTATTTGCTCCGCCATGCTCGATTTTGAAGTGTGTTCAGAGGCGCCCGTGATCTCAACTTCATCATGTTCCTCCACGGGTGATAAATTTACAGATTTATCTTCATCAAGCGCCCCGATCACTTGTGCATCAGGTTCGGGGGTCTCTCTAGTCTGAGTTGCCTCTCCCGTTTCCCCCTCCTTTTCCATGGCAGCATCGCTCCATGGATTTGGCTCGGGGTCAAAATGGCCTGCACGAAGTCGTAAGAGACAAATGTTAAAGTACATTTTTTATTCGTCAAAAGCAATGACCCTTTGAACTCCAAAAAAGCTATGTACCAGTTTCTGTCTGACTCTTAACGGTTCGTGGAGTTTTACCTTCCAGAATAGGAGATAGAGCGTGAATATCAAGTCCAGTTTTCTCCGGGTCATAGCCAATATGGTGGTCAAAGGGATCGAGTGGTGAGCGACCAGTCGGCTAAATAAGAGGAGGAACTGAGGACTCGGTTCCGGATGGACCGGCAGTATCATTTTTCCCTTTCGACGAGGAAGAGTCCCTCTCGTAAAGGGTTTTTGCCGTAGATAGATCGGTGCGTTTATTCTTGCGAAGCACTTCTTTCACAAGAGAATCTTCATCAATCTCTTCAGTTCCCAACTCGAATTTTTTGATCTTTATCAAAGTGTCCCATGCTTCGGCCTAAGATTCGAGGTAACCCTCGCTAAGAAAAGTTAGGTCACGATGCATGAGAACTCGAGCATTATACTCGGCTATGAGTGGATCAAAAATACACTTAATTTTCTCCCTACCGGCTTCAGTGGCCGCCTCGTGGCAGGAGTCGATTTTCGTAGCGCCATCATTTTGCCCTCTTCACGGGCCACATCCTTCAGCGTTTCAACTTTGGAAATCTCTTCGTCGAGCTTTACTTTTAGGAGTCGTGTGGAGACAATCTCGTCATAATATCATTGTGGCTCTTCTTGGGCTGTAATTTTTTCTTCATTTTATTTAAGGAGTAGATCCTTCAATTCTTTAACTCGCTGAGCGAGAGCATTCTTTTCCTTTTGGATGTAGTCTTTCTCTAAGGCTAAAGCGCCACAACGTTGAACCGCCTCATCAATTTCCTTTTTATGTGTGGCTTCTAGACGATCAACGGCCGTGTCTTTAGCAGTTTTTTGAGCAGCTGAAAGCTGAGATTTGTATGTGGAGAGCTCTTCGTCTTGTGCTTTGATAATGTCCTTGTCGTGGACAGCTTCGAGTTTTAGGCGATCGATTTTGTGCGGGCGTTCCACCGAAACTTCCGAAACTTTTTCCTCCAAATGAACGAATGCGTCGTGCTGGACGTAAACATCATTAGTATAAGCAATGGAACTTTGCTTAACATGCCTCGAAATAGGATGGATCGCCGAAAGAAATTTTAGTCCATCAAAGTATATTTTTGGGAATGTGGTTTTAAGCTCAGCTAGCTTCTCTACTACCGATGGCTCATGTGCAGGACTGTAGGAAGTTTGTTTCGTCGGAACAACAGATTTATTGTGAAGCTCACGAAACTTCTTGGTGCTTGATGACTCGGAATATTGATCATGAGGAGCTTCAGGTTGAGACCCCCTTTGAGCAGATTTATCCCTGCTATGCTCTGGTTGAGGGGGAGGATCGTTGGGGTAGGAAGAGTGGCTATAAGTTCTCCTTCGAGACGATGAATCTCAAGAACGATAGTCTCTATCATTAATATCATCTCTGTCTCGGCGTTTACCTGACCCCGAGTCTCGGCTGGAATGATGGAAAATAGAAGACCCGCGAAGGCGGTCGAATCCATAAGAGCGTCCCATATCACCTGCGTAGAAATTAAACAAGTACAAGTTAGCAGGAAAAATATAGTGGCTGAAGTTTATGTGTAAGATGTGGTGTGAGTGTTAGTGTCCGTGTCCTAGTGTTTCCCCCCGACGGACCAGTTTCTTTAGCTTTACTTATCGGAGTTTTTTCTACTTGATAATGAGCATGAACGCTTTCATCGCCTCTCACGGGCGAATGAAGTTTCCTGGCTTATGGATCGTTGAAGCCGTAGTTGAGCAGATCATCAGGAATAGTAAGGTCAGACAAGTCTTTCAATGAACCCTCTAAGTGTTGTGGAGATAGCTCTTTCTACATTGGAGTAATTGTCACTTTCGAAGTTCTGCCCACTATCTTCTTCCTCAACTTGTAAGCTAGTTTCTTTTTCCCTTTTGAAGGGGAAAGTGGTTCATTAGTGCCATGTGCTTCAACCACTGTTTCCAGATGTTAACGCTAAAATGTGTAACGCTAACACCCTGGCGTATGGAGTAATCTAGTGAAAGTACCACCCATGTACACGGGAACTAAAAGTAAACAAAAAAAGGGAAAAACAGTAAAAGAGACAGCAATTTTTATAGTGGTTCGGCCTAAAGTTAATCCTACATCCACTTTACATCCTTCATTATGTTCTTTGAGCACACTTTTACAAGATTACAACACTTTTACAACACGATTTCTTGGCTACAACACTTTTACAACACTTTTCAACGATTACAACACAATCGAAGCAAGAGACTAGAACTTTGATGACGGATTGCTCTTTGGATCCATGTTGAATGAAGTAGAACTGTTGATGAAGAATCTTCGATGATTGAAGTATTGATGGAGTCCCAAAAAATGGCAGAGTATCGGCGCTTTTCAAATCCGGAAAAAATCCCCCTTTGAATGAGGAGTATGCGAGGTATTTATAGGAGAGGCTGGTCCTAGGTCGGCCAGGTTATAGGTCGTGGGCGACCTAAGGAGTAGGTCGTAGGTCGTTAGCGACCTAACAGAGTCAACCTGGATAGGGTATTAGGTTCGAGAGACCTAATGTGTGTAGTGGAGGAGCGGCGACCTAAGGGGTAGCGGCATAAGGATTAACGACCTAAGGAGCAACGGCATAAGGTTTGGTAGGTCATTGGCGACCTAAGGGATAGGTAGAAGTGGCGACCTAAGGGAATGACGACCTAAGGAAGTGGCGACCTTAGTATGTTGAGGCATCGGTAGGTCGCTGGGACTTTAGATCGCTAAGGCCTTTTAGGTCGCTAAGGTTGTTAGGTCGTAGATCACTAGGTCGTTAAAGCTCCTAAGTCGCTGAGGATTTTAGGTCGAAGAGATTTTAGGTCGGAGAGTTTTTTAGGTCGGAGAGTTTTTAGGTCGGAGAGTTTTTAGGTCGGAGAGTTTTTAGGTCGCTTGGAACCTTTAAGTCGTAGGTTGCTGGGACCTTTAGGTCGTAGGTCGCTGGAACCTTTAGGTCGTAGGTCGCAAAGTAGTAGGTCGCTCTTCAGTAGCAAATAAAACGTACCGTTTCGGACGGGGCGCTGCCCGGCACCCCGCCGGGTGTTGCCCCCGCAGCGGGGGTGTTGCCCCCGCACCCCCACCTAGGGTTGTTGCCACCCCCCTGGACCCCTCCTCCGTAGGGGATCTTATTTGAATAAACAATCAGCAGGACTTGCTCTGTTGAGATCTTGAGTTGACCATTCTTCGAGACGAACTATCTTTGATTTCTCGGCCGATCTTTTGGTATCTCGGTCTTGCTAAAAAGGCGGGATAACACTGGAGCAGGACTTACACTCTCACCTGGAGCTTCGGCCTCCTTTATTTCACCTTCCTCAGATACATCAGGGGTCTCTCTTGTCGAAAGCATCGAAGGCCCTGCTTGCCTTTTGCCTTTGTCCAAGGAGGGTCCGGTTGTAGTGACGCTATGAGGGAGACTTGGTCGGCGACCTTCCGCCAATAATCCAAATCTTGAAAGCGATTCATTGGAAATGATGAATTTGATGTCCCGGTCTCCAGCGGGAACAGCTCGAATGGCTTCGACGGCCTCAGAGTACCCGGAGCCTTCGGGACGTGGGCCAATACCTATAAAAATCGAAAAAAGGTTTAAAAAGAATGCACTTCCTGCCACGTACAACTATTGATCTAGGAAAGGAACTTACACCCTTCCGGCCATTTCCTCCCAAAACCAAGGGGGCAGCGCACGTAAAACCAATCCTGCTTGTATAGGGAAAATTTGCTCCATGCCCCCGTTAAGAGTTGACACTTGGAGTGTGGCTCGAGAAATATGAAGGATGGGCTGTCAGACCGTCTATTGAAATGATATATATATCGGATATCACCGAGAGTGGGTAGTCTGAATAGGACACTCATGAAAAGAATACACGTGTCATAGATGAATGCGTGACTATTGGGATGTAACTGTGCTGGGGCGATCTCCATATACCGTAGCACATCATGAAGGAAGGAGCCGAAAGGTGGCACACTACCTACCCAGCACATGAATTTGTTTTAAGCCGTATACCCAGTTGGGGGCAGGTGAGGACGATCTTGCCTTGATGGAACCAACACATCATCAAAGGGGATTCCATGGATTGAGCATAGTCGGCGAAGAGCGTTTTCGTTGATTCTTGAAGCTTGACAATCGACCAGATTGTCTAGAATAATTGCTGCATCTATGGCATCAAGAGCCAAGTCAATAGTCACAGTCATTGGACTCGGGATATTTTGTGCAGGAGTCGTCGATGGATTCGAAGTTTCCGCTACTTCCTGTCGAGAACTCGGCCCGAGTTTATCTGAAACTATGGCGGAGCTCGATTTTCTAGACATCCTCAACAAACGCTAAATTTGAGTAAACACCTGTTTGAACTATACTTGAAAGACAATCCATATTAGATATAATGACAAAAGAACTCCCCCCGTGTGGTGTGTGGACTAGTGCACTCATTCGAGCATAAGTGTAAAAGAATTAAAGGCCTAAAAGCCAATAGAGTAAGGTTAAGCATTGAACTATCGTCTTCCAAGACCGTCGTCGCTGACCGTCTTCGAGAGCATGTCTTATGACGGTTTTAGTTTTGAACTCTGACATTAGAACTATATGTTAAAGTCTGTTATTTGTTTCTATCTAGTTGGACTCAGGTTTATAGTTGTTGAAATTGGGGAGTTATCAGTCAAAATCAGTTCGATATGCTTGTATGCTTAAATTGTTGTCGTTGTTCAACATTTTGTGGTAAGGCATGGAAGTATGAAGTTTTGATATGTGATGTGCTTAAGTGGAGACAATCATGATTATAATGCCAGCCCCAAGGCCGAGAGCCGAACGACCTACTAGACCGACATTGTCGAATCACTCACTCTTCTCTCCGACACTCTCTCTTCACCGTTCGGCCTGCAGGGGTCATGCCGAGCCACACTCGCTCGGCATACCAAGCCAAACTCACAGTCTCTGACCGGGCCGTAACACTACACTCGAGTGATTAGACCATACTCTCTCCCTTACATCGAACGATACTGGGCCACTATCCCTGGCTCCAGAAATCGCCCATGACAACCGAACCAATCGTTCTCCTCCAACTCACTTCCTCGAGTAACCTAAACACTCCCCTAGTTGCCCACCAAATGACACTCTCACTCATACACCGCGCCCAACCTACCAACTAGTAGACTCCCACACAACTTAACAATTCAGCGTTAACGCTCGGCCAACACTTCCTAATCTCACTAAATCCTAGTGACCAATCACTACTTCCTCCTTCCTCACTCGGTGACCTAACAGGAGCCTACGTCCTGGATACCTGTGGTATCCTTTTCCTTCCTCCTCTCCATCTAACCCTAATGCATGTTTAAACCTCAGATTCGTCTTCCCCATCTACACGGCTTCCACCGTCCGTAATTTGAAGGAAAGTCATGAATTCGAATCTTGTACAAAACCCCTAATTTGGGAGAGTCGATCAAGTGAGAAGTTCATACCTAAGAGAATGGGTCGAAGCTTAGGGAAATGCTTGATTTGGAATTTAAATCCGTTTAGGCTCGTTGTCGGGAGAAGTTGTGGGGCAAACGTACTAGAGTTAGGAAGATTGAGGAGGTAGCAGGAGTTCGAGGGAAGGCAAGTTAGAAAGTCCTATAAAGTGGAAGTAAAAGTAAAGGGAAGAAAAGGAGAAGTATTGGCTTATATAGAAAGGAGGGGAGGTGAACAGGCATCGACCAGTGGACCCAGTCAAGGTATCTCAGTGGCTTAGTGAGCAGTCATACCGAGCGACAATAAACTTGCCGAACGAGTGGTTCAGTGCACGAACATCGACCGACCCGCATCAAAGACATGGCACAATGAAAAACACAAATGTGGTTCGACATTCAGGAGATCGTGAGAATCAACTGATGAGAGGTTGGAGCAAGGTTTTAAAGAAAAACGTGGATTGATCATGGTTCAAAGCGCATCATGTTGGCTCACACGATACGCTTTGGGGGGGCAAGTGTTACCCGGATGATTGACCCGGCTACAAGATGCTGATCATATAGGCTTTTGTTTCAATCTTGGTGATTCGGCCCAAATAAAAGGATTGAGTGTCGCTCGGCTTAGGATGGAAGTGCACTGTTCGGCCTAGACGCGTCGTTCGGAATGCAAGTGTCGTTCAGCCTAAGTCCATCGCTCGACATCCTTCATTCAAGCGCCGTTGCTCGGCACTCTTTGTTCAAGTTCCAACGCTCGGCTTCCTTCGTTCTGCCTGGATATGTGGTTCGGCCTGCATATCGTTCGGCTAACGACCTTTGTTCGAACGGCATCGCTCGACTACCTCCGTTCGGTCTGGATATGTGGTTCGTCCTACACTGCTTAGCAACTATCGTTCGACCAGTTTTAGGAGACGAGGTAGCTCGGTCTGGAAGGTCCGGGGAATGTCGTTCGGTCGGGGCTGGTTCGGTGCGAGCATTCGGTATATCTATTTAAGTGCAAGAAGAGGGGGTTAGCTTATTCGTGGAGACCAACATCAAGGTAAGGGGTTCAATACTGTTCTATTCCAAGTTCCACCATGAGTTGCTTCGAGTCTTTTGAGGACTTACTTCGAGACATTTGGTAAACGACCACCGACCGGCCATGATGGGCTGGCATCTCTCGATCGTCACGTCCCGTTCGGCATGACTCATTTGGCATACCAGGCTCGGTGCGCAGAAGTCACCTACCATGGGCCGAAGTACCTTGTTCCTGGGCCCGCGGAGGAAGTCCAGCCTATCTTCGTCTATAAATAGGGAGGAAGGGGTGTAGTGAAAAAGGACCTTTTTTCGAGAACTCCGGGGAGACTCTACCGTTTTCAAAACTCATCTCTTTTCTACAAAAACTTGTACTCAAGTTGTTGGAGCACGGATTGTATCTGTATTCAATTATTCAAAGAAGTAATAAAGATTACAATCAAAGTGGACGTAGGCAGTTACGCCGAACCACTATAATTCTGGTGTTCTCGTTTTTTATTATTCTTACTGCATACTATTGCGATATTCCTCAGTTTAAACTTATTTTCTTCATTAATATATCTACATAATCTTACTCAAGGGTGTTAGTGACCAATTTTGGTGCTAACAATCATCATGTGGATTTAGAGAATATGAGGATGCTACCGAATTAGAATCTGAATCTTTAAGAACAATAGAAATCTGCTTAACAGATTGGGGATGTCGAAGATGGATAGTCCTCTCGGAACATTAGATGTGGACTTCATAACGGTTAAGCCAATCCATTCCCAAAATCATTCCGAAACCTAGGTAGCACATAACATGCAAATCGGCTCGGAAAGCATAATCACATAAAATAATTTCAACATCCTTACAAAATAAACTGAGTGTTGTAGATCCACCAACCAGATTCGCAATTCTTAATGAAGTCATCAAGCCCATAACATTTAAAGAAAAAGTATCAACAAGTTCTTTTGATATAAAAGAGTGAGATGCACCCGTATCAAAAAGAACTCGAATAGGATGATCACGAAACATAATAATGCCATCAAGGACAGAATGAGAAATACCTTGACCAAGAGAAGTGTTACTAGGGGCTTGCACAACATTCAGCTTTCCCTCTTTCTTGCTTTGATGTTTGGGACATGAAGATATAAGATGACCCGAACTTTTGCAATGGTGACAATAATGGGGTTTCAGACACCTATTTGCATAATGGTCCATAAAACCACAATTGTAGCATTCTCCAAAGGTAGGAGTCTTTACTATCGAAGTTGCTTGCTTCCCTTTCTTGTTGGGATAGGGGCCTTTGAACATACTGTCGAGTTGCCTCTTCTTGTTGTTGTTGAAGTTCTTCTTGGCACTGACAACTTCAACATCACTTTCTTTATCGGCCTCTTCAAGTCGAAGAGAGATATCTACAAGCTGATCGAAAGAAACTTCTAGTTTCAGAAGTAAAGGCTTTTTGAGGTTCTTATTCAACCCATAGGTAAACCTCTGATTTTTCTTCAATGGGGTATTAATATACTCGACCCCATATTTAGAGAGGGATTCAAAAGATGCGACATAATCTGTCACAGAAGATTCACCTTGAACAAGGTCAATAAAGCGTCGGGCTAAAGTTACTTATTCAGCTTCCGGCATAAACTTTAACTCGAACCTTTCCCGGAATTTCTCCTAAGTAAGATCCACTTCAACAATTTCTGAAATCAAAAGCTCTTACCAATCTAATGCTCTTTCCTGGAGCATGCTAGAAGCCACTTGGACTCGATGTAGATCTACAAGATTCATGCGAGAAAAGATGCAATCGCATGTTCTAAGCCAAGCTTGGACTTCTATAACGCATTCGGAACCCTTGAATGGCCTTCCACCTTAATTGGTATAATTACTGCATAAGCGTGCAAACCCAGATTTAGGATGAGTAGGATCAGGAATGCGTCTGGCAGCTTGGGCATTCTTTACAAGATCCAAAAGCTGTTGGGCAGTCATGAAAACGCCATCCTGAGGAGTAGCACTAGATTGACCGATGCTGGGACGGCCAGGTCTAACCATTTCTCTTCTTCAAGAAAGAAAGAAAGAAGAGGAAAAAGGTTACTCTCGGAATGAATATCAAACAAACTTGATTGATAAAACAAGGCATCATAAAAGAAAATAGGATAGAACAGGTCCTAAGACTCGAATTAAATCCTAAGGCACGATTCCTAAGAGAGACTTAGGACAATGATCCTTGCTAGATTATTCTACATTGTTCCGAATTTTGGCTCTGATACCAAGCTGTGACGCCCCACCTCTATACTCACACTAACCAAGGACACTACTGGCTAATGCCATCAATTAGTACGAAGAATAAGGCCGTTGAGGAGCGACCATCTATGTAATTGCTTTGTGCGAGTACCGATATGTCAGAAAGTATGTCATGCATTTCATTTCAAGATGAAATCTGACATATCAAATACAAACTCAAAGCTACTACACAGTGGTTGTGTGGCCTTCGGAAACAAATATAAAATAAGCATAACATAAATCAGTCATAGATATTCATATTACTAAGGCGAAAACAGATATGAGTATAACACATAGAAGTGTACATCAAATTAGTGGTCATTCAAGATCCACTACATCACAAAAGAATAGGTACAAGTGCTAGACAAAAGAATATGTATACACCAAGGAGTCTCTATCTCGAATGTATAAAAACAAAAACTACTAAGCTAAATTAGTTAGCCAAAAGTCAGAAGCTAGTCCCTGCTAAGAAGTTAAGTGGAAGCACCTGAAACACCTCGGTCTGACCCGAGTATTATTTAGGAAGAAAAATAATAAACGGATCAGTCTAGCTATAATTATCATGTAAGATGAGATAGGATAAGAGATATGACAAATATATACGATAACAACAAAAATCATACAATATCTCAAGTTTTCTCAAACACCAAAAAGAATGTCATATTCTTTAGCTTATTCACCAAATCAAAAATATTAATAGAGCTTATCAATGCCAATCACAAAAATTGGTGAAACACAAATTCTAGAAATGAATAAATTAGAAATCCAGAAAACATAAAATGGGGGGAGGCCTATCATAAACGGGAGCATGAAAACTCACCAACCCATGTATCACAAACGGGACACTATCCCATGGGTCACTAACCCATAGAGTCGGTGCAAGATGTAGTACAACGATACGCCTGAGGAACCTGAAACTCAAATAAGCCGGAACAATGATGTAGTACAAAGGTACGCCCGATTAACCGAACTCCATAAAACCCATAGGTCGCTAGCCTATATTAAAAAAATGAGACGAAGCTCAACAGAACGGGGTACAATCCCCCATGCGGACAATGAGACATCGCATATCGGTAGTGTAACGACCCGATATTTTCAACCATTCGCATCCATTATAAGTGTATAGGTAGACACTCATGCCGGAGTTGAATTGCTCAAAATACCGCATTGTAATTAAAATTTGGCAAATCTCAGAATATACAGTAAATAAATATAAGCATAGATCACAGACACAGAGTAAAATAATGCAGCGGAAGTAAAAGAGATAGTAGTTCATGAAGCTACTATATAAATATAACAAAGTTACATAAGATACAACAGGAGGAATAGAGTACACAGAAGTCTCAAGACATAGAAGTCTACTAATACAAGGGCTTAAATAGAACAACAGACTGAACAGATAAAACCAGATAGTAGCTGGATAAGGATGATCTCCAGTAGTCCTAGCTCCGTGAAGATGAAGTCCAACAGATACTCAGGCTGACTCGAGCGTAAAATAAAACATAAACACTCGAGTCAGGATATTTATACTTATACAATGTAAACCAACTCAAGTGAACTGTAGTAAAGATACAAGTAACTTAGAAGATGCTTGGGACCGCCCATCCTCTAAGGATCCGTTAAACTATCTACTATGTAGTAATATTCGCTATTATAATAGTGTCTAAATAAGTAAAGTATAATCATATCGGAAAATAGCATTAAGGGGATGGAGAACCTTAACGCGGTCGGATCTTAAAATCATAATCGTAGTAAAGCTCGATATGGTAGGTGACACGGCACAACTAGGCAATGCCAGGGTAGATATACCAATTACGCACACGGACTGATGGATACGCATAGCAGCCACTACCGTTCCACCTCGAACAATATTCCCAAATTGGAGGATGGCCATCTAGTCAAATCACAAATAAGAGTATAATATCGAAGAAATGTGTCCGAGAAGAGGTGCTACCTCACTGGTCCGAGATCGCTCCTGTTTTAGCCACCTTATGCCAACTCACGGGAGTTGGGTCCACGTAACATACCTTAAGAACGTCGTCACCATCCTACTTCATTCTGGAATCTCCACCGCGTACACGGTTGTCAAAGTGGTTTTCGGTAAGACAGAGAGTATGTCCATATCCGATCCCGGTCTCTTTAACAACCCAACGTTATTATAACCCGTGGTTATAAGTTTTAAAAACAGTTTATACTTCAAAATAGAATATCATTTCAAATCCAAATCTTTATCAAAAATAAAGATTAAGTCAATTCTAAACCATTTCCATATTTTAAAAAATATCATATCATTTCAAAACTTCATTTCAAATCATTTTAATATTCCAAATATCATTTGAGTTCAAATCTAAATATTCAACTTAAATAACTTTTAAATTCAAAGATATCGTTCATTTACTATCATTTCACATCACTTTTAAATAGTTTATATTCCAATCAAAATAATTCATTTAAACCTTTTAAAAGTGTAATTATTATATTTTCAAATCAAGTATTCAATTTCCAAAGTTTCAAACCATTCTGAGTTCGTTTACTAAGTCAAAAACTCTAATTATTAAAATTTCAGCATTTCACAGCATTTAATAACAACTGCTATAAGTTATATTTGAAAACATTTTTAATTCAGCAAAACAACATTTATAAACTGCTATAATAGTTCAGTTTTAAACAAAATTATATTTCCGCCTACTGCAGTCCTTAACAAGTGCTACAGTAGCCCTTTTATTAGTTCAGATTCAATTTTAGTTTCTGCTACAACAGCACTTACCAAGTACTATCACAGCCTTAGTTCATTTTAGTCTTTTGGTTCACTTATATAACCACAGCACTTAACAAGTGCTACAGATTCTACCTAGTTTAGAACTTATACAATCATACATTAAAAATGTTCATTTAACAAATTTATTTTTAAGAGAAATTTTACAAGGTAAACCAAACTTGCTTATTACATTCATTTCAACAATTTACAATTTAAACTCCATTTTTTTTCCACAAATTTAAAACTAAATTTTCATTTCAATTTAATTAACTTAAGTTTCCATCTTTCTTTTAGTCAAAATTTCAATTTAAGTTTCGCTTTAAAATCAATATTCTTTCATTTATTTATTTTTAACACATATAAAAAAAATCATTTCTATTCTAAATAAATCACTTAAAAATTCGATTTAAATCAATTTAATATCATTACAATATTTAAATTATTTAAAAGTATCCAGAAAATACAGAAAAATAACCACGGGTCTGTATAATATTTTCTAGCCTAAGTCAAGTGATACGGATACTATATCATTTCAATCCGTAATTTACAAAGAAAAATCTAGGTTTTATCATTTCAAACCCGCAATCCCAAGTAAATAAAATTTTATTGAAAATCGTTCAGGCCTATCATTTCAGCCCATAACGATCTTCCCTTATTCTAAAGTCCGTTCGGGTATGTATCATTTCAACCCATAGTGATTCTATTCTACAGGGAACTTGCAGTGTGATTTAACAGAATAGAATAACAGTAACATAAGAACAGAATATAACAGATGATACGATATACAGTTTTAACAATTAACATCAACTATAAATAATTCACAGGTAATTATAACATCATTTATTTATTTATTTATTTCTACACATTCAGTTGCGGTCGTTTCACAATCATATCAGTATGAATATTCGTGTGAGATTTACTCACCTCTACGGAGCTGGAGATTCGAAAAAAAAGTACGATATCAATTTGAAAGCACGCGAAAAGCACGATCAGTTGTTAGCGGATTCGCCAACTAGATTCAAATCTAAAATCAAAAGAATAAAGCAAATAAATAGACAAATCTAAGAATGCACGAATAACAATTTTTTTCAATTGAAGCAAACAACGAAAATTAAATCAAGTTGGAAAATAGAAGGAAATGGCTCGACCACTTTTTTTCATTTCATATAATCTTTTTTTTTTCAAAACAGAGGCCAGGGAAAATGTAACTTCAAAGTTTGCAAAAAGTGACAAAACAAATTTTTTTTTCTCAGTTTCCTTTTTTTTTCAAAACCAGGCCAGAGGCAAATGAAAACTAAAATTTCACAAATACAAGGGTGGCAACAAAGCTTGTTCACTCTCTGGTTCCAACAAAAACTCAGTGGGATATATATATATATATATCCAAATACCAAAAGTTACTAAACAGCTCTCTTTTTCTTCAAAACCATGGTCAGTAAAACAAATCTATACTTCAACATACAAGGCTCGGTCGCTGGGTATTGGTGAAGTGGGTTCTCGGCTGTCGAAGGAGATGTGGGTGGTCTCGGTACGTTGGTCTCATCATGGGGTGGAAGCGTGGGCTGGTCTCGGCCTAGAGATGTCAAGGGTTCGGTCTGGGGTGGTCGTGGTGGCGGCAAGGCTTAGGGGTTGGACGTGGGAACTGGTGGTGGTGGTGGCGTATAGGGTAGGTCAGACGAAGGGGTTGCCTGGGTTCGTTGGTTTGGCACGGGGTAGAGATGACGTGGATTTGGGCTGCTCACGATGGGTTAGGCAAAGGGGTTCTCAGGTTCGGTAGTGGCAGGCAGGGCGAATGGGTTCGGCGTGGGGATCTCGACGTGGTGGTGGCAGGCGTAGGGCGTGGTGGCTGGTGGTGGACTGGGGTACAGTGGTCGGTGACTGGTGGTTGTTTCGGCATGTTGTTGGAAGGAGGTGGAGTAGTTGGAATGGGTGGTGAATGGGATGTACGGTGGCCTGGGGACGTGATGGTGGCAGTGGTGGGTTCTCGTGGTGGTGGGCAGGTCGCGGCCTGGGTGGAGGAGCTGGGGTAGGGCGTACGTTGGTTGCCTGGGTGGAGGCGGTGGTGGGTCGTCTGGGGTGGTCTCGCATTGGGTGGTGGGCTGTCACGGTATGGTGGTGGAAGGTGGAACGTGGGGATGACAACAATTGAATGGTGAAGGAGGTAGGCGTATGGGAAAAATGGTGAAGGCATGGGAGCAGATGGCAGGGAAAACGTGTTACAGTAAACAAAAACAGTGGACCACAAAATTTGAAACACAAAAAAAATGAAAAAAGGGAAGAAGATGCTTGTCCCTTACCTTCCAGAGAGATGCTCACGTGAATCTCAATTGAAAGCGGTAGGAAATTTGTAGAATTGAAATTATGAACGTGAAAAGAAAGATGCCAGCTGCTTATTACTTTATGAGAGAAGGCAAAAGGGTAAGGTTTTGAACGATAGGAAGTTAAAGCTATTAAATTATATTCAAGGCTGGAACTAAACGTAAGGAATGCAAAGAGGGAAATGGACTAATTCTCACGTGAACGGTTCAATGCAAGTTTTTATTGAAATTTTCAAACTGAAAATATACAGCTGAAATTTTGTAAAGTCAACGCATATAAAAATCAAATGGACAACGGAACAACGAACGTAAAGTGTAACGCCCAAAGTAACGTACAACCATTACTTGTTTCTTTTATTTAATAAATTTAAAAAATTATAACGTTTCTTTAAATAAAATAACATATCATTTCACACTAAAAATAAAATAGTTATTATCATCAATTAATAAA
Organism: Allium fistulosum; assembly: GCA_030737815.1. Lineage (NCBI taxonomy): Eukaryota > Viridiplantae > Streptophyta > Magnoliopsida > Asparagales > Amaryllidaceae > Allium > Allium fistulosum. The sequence continues at coordinate 817,400,054 of CM060904.1, forward strand.
ATTTTGATTGTTAAATATAAAGTTAAGAACAGATATAAATTATACGTAAAATGTAAAGTTTAAATTTCCCATTTTACACTAGTTATTACACTTTTAATTCAAATCAATATTTCAAAATGTTTAATTTAAATAAAATTTCGTTAAAATTTTGGGCTGTTACACTCTCCCCCACTCAAAACTTTTCGTCCTTGAAAAGGAACGAAGAAGGAAAATAAAGAAAGATAAGACAGAATAGCAAGAGTACCTGAAATAAACAATTCCGGATTCGAAGCACGAATGCTCTCCTCCGTCTCCCAGGTGCAATCTCGTTCACCAATGCTCCACTGCACTTTGACCAGGTTGACAGATTTTCTTCTTAGCTGCTTCGTACCTCGATCGACGATACGAAGTGGCTTCCTCTCAACAGTCAGATTTGGTTCGATATCCAAACTATCAAGAGCAGAAGGCTGAATAATAAGAGATGGATCATGCAGATAGCGACGAAGATGAGATACATGAAAGACATTGTATACCCCAGAAAATTTCTCGGGTAAATCCAGACGATAAACAAGAGAGCCAATTCTTTCCAAAAATGCGGAAAGGATCTACAAATCTAGGAGAAAGCTTCCTCTACGACCAAAACAAATAACATTCCTTAAGGGAGAGACCTTAAGGAAAACCAAAAGATAGTTCGAAAAACAAAATAAGATAATAAATTTGAAACAATAATGTTTTGAAATCATAACAATTTAGGGATGTTTATCATTTGGAAATCATACTACTAAAATCATAACACTTTGGAAATGTTATTCTTAAAAAGTACATAATACTTAAAAAATCATAACACCTTTTTTTTTTAAATAATCTTCCTTTAAATCATTTGAATTCAAGGTCAAATAATATTCATTTTAAAGTTGTAGCATTTCTAAGTACATTCAATTTTAAAATTTCCAAAACATTGTATTTTCAAACGGCAGCACTTAAAAACGCTACAGTAGATATATTAGTATTTCAAATCAATTTTGTTCTAGAAATATTCATTTGGATATCATTTAACTTATGACTTATTTAAAACAAACTTTTATGAATGGAATATCCAAATTAAACTATACTTCATTTATTAATTCAAAAGTTTACTATTTTAGTTAGCTCTTAATTTAACACATAACCTAACCCTTTATTTGAAATACCCATTTCATAAATAAATATTCCTTTAATAAGTTACACTTAAAACTCCATTTGAAAACCAAATTCTCAATTATCAAATTTTTTTTTGTGATGTTAAAATACATTTTAACTATTTAAATCATAATCATTCATTTTTTTAAAACATATCTATTTCATAAATAAAATATTTATATAGCAAATATAACAATCTAATTTCTTTACACATTTATTCATTTAGACCTCACTTAAACTATGAATTCAAATTAAATAAACTTTATTACAAAATGTCCAATTCTAATGTATTTTATTTTATCTATTCAAAGATACATTATTTATTATGCAACATATTCATTTCAGGAAATAACCATTATTAAAATTCCTAGGTTAGACTTAAGGTTCTATATTAAATCAAATTTGATTATTAAGTTATTTAAATAAAATCTCTTTAGATTCCTTTTTCAATATTTGCCTCTGTTAATCTTTTATAACTAAAATTTAAGTGTATAACATGTATTATAACCACTCAAATTTTATTTATAAAAGTCCTTTTTATATTGTATATTATCCAATTCCATATTCAACTTCTGTGTAATTTAGGTAAGTTATATTGGAATGAAATTGTGTGTTATACAAGTAAACTTTCCAATTCAATTATCTCAAGTTTGAATCATTTATTCTAATTTTTGATTTTCTTCTTATAACTGAAATTATTCTTTAAAATAAAATTTAAGAATTAAACTTCTGATTCCTTTCAAACCATTTAGAGATAAGCAATTATATATACATAATATGTCAAATCAAATTTAAATCATATATCTATATATATTATAATCTAGTCATATTTTAGAAATTCAAATAAATTAAATCTTTCTAAACAAAGCTGTAGTAAGACTACGGAACTGTTTTTTCAGTTCAAAACTCGAAAATGAACGTCGATGATGCTGCAGTCATCACCGAAATTATTTTCCAGCGACAAAGAGAAGAGCACTAAATTTTTAAACTTAAAAATCCTTTAGAGACAAATTTTTTTTTTATTCAAAAATACTTTAAATTATATCTTTTTTAAAATTTTAAACACAAGGTTTGAAACCATCGGAATTAAATTCTTTAAATTTCTTGTTTTAATTTCAGTTCCCAAATAAATTTATAAACAACTATTTATAAATTCATTTGTAGAACAACAAATGATAAATAAAGTATTATCACTTCAAATTATCAATTTAAATCAATTTATTAAATTCCATAAATTTACCTATATCAAAATTTATTTCATTAACAATTTTAAAATAATATTGTGTCAGTCTGTTCTGTCAAAGTGTTTTAGAAATCCTATCGATAGCGTTGATCAGACGAATCGATCGGAAACCCAAATCATCATCAACAACTCAAACAACACAATATATAAAACAAAACATAGCTTTACTAGTACAGTTTAAAATGTTTGGAGATAGTTTAGAAACAAAAGACAAGATGGTTAAACAGAGTAGAGAGATGGGTAAGCTTAGGTAAATCGCGGACAACCTTAACCGGGTCAACCGTGACTTAAAGAATAAGATCAATGTGGATTTTTGTAGGATAAATCTACGTTCGATCTCAAGAGATAGAGTTTGGAATAATAAAAGATATTAGCATCTAAACCAAGGATAGATAAAATCTCTGGTGAATCGATGCTGACTGTAAAGGGTTTTCACCCTTTTACAAGAAAATTAGAATATTGGCGAGATCGCCAATTCACTATAAAGATCATTCGAAGTGGAGTTATGTGATTCTCCAAAATCAAAAGAAGATGAATAGTGAGGGACAAGAATGAATTTTGGAACCGCAGGAAACGTTCCAAAATTCAAAGGAAATCAAATCAAAAGGAAGAGATTCAAACTCGAACGAAAGTGATTCTGTAAATAAATTTACCATACAATCTAAGTTTTGCCTTAAAGCCAAAGCTCTGATACCAACTGTAACGACCCGATATTTTCAACCATTCGCATCCATTATAAGTGTATAGGTAGACACTCATGCCGGAGTTGAATTGCTCAAAATACCGCGTTGTAATTAAAATTTGGCAAATCTCAGAATATACAGTAAATAAATATAAGCACAGATCACAGACACAGAGTAAAATAATGCAGCGGAAGTAAAAGAGATAGTAGTTCATGAAGCTACTATATAAATATAACAAAGTTACATAAGATACAACAGGAGGAATAGAGTACACAGAAGTCTCAAGACATAGAAGTCTACTAATACAAGAGCTTAAATAGAACAACAGACTGAACAGATAAAACCAGATAGTAGCTGGATAAGGATGATCTCCAGTAGTCCTAGCTCCGTGAAGATGAAGTCCAAATGATACTCAGGCTGACCCGAGCGTAAAATAAAACATAAACACTCGAGTCAGGATATTTATACTTATACAATGTAAACCAACTCAAGTGAACTATAGTAAAGATACAAGTAACTTAGAAGATGCTTGGGACCGCCCATCCTCTAAGGATCCGTTAAACTATCTACTATGTAGTAATATTCGCTATTATAATAGTGTCTAAATAAGTAAAGTATAATCATATCGGAAAATAGCGTTAAGGGGATGGAGAACCTTAACGCGGTCGGATCTTAAAATCATAATCGTAGTAAAGCTCGATATGGTAGGTGACACGGCACAACTAGGCAATGCCAGGGTAGATATACCAATTACGCACACGGACTGATGGATATGCATAGCAGCCACTACCGTTCCACCTCGAACAACATTCCCAAATCGGAGGATGGCCATCTAGTCAAATCACAAATAAGAGTATAATATCGAAGAAATGTGTCCGAGAAGAGGTGCTACCTCACTGGTCCGAGCTCGCTCCTGTTTTAGCCACCTTATGCCAACTCACGGGAGTTGGGTCCACGTAACATACCTTAAGAACGTCGTCACCATCCTACTTCATTCTGGAATCTCCACCGCGTACACGGTTGTCAAAGTGGTTTTCGGTAAGACAGAGAGTATGTCCATATCCGATCCCGGTCTCTTTAACAACCCAACGTTATTATAACCCGTGGTTATAAGTTTTAAAAACAGTTTATACTTCAAAATAGAATATCATTTCAAATCCAAATCTTTATCAAAAATAAAGATTAAATCAATTCTAAACCATTTCCATATTTTTAAAAATATCATATCATTTCAAAACTTCATTTCAAATCATTTTAATATTCCAAATATCATTTGAGTTCAAATCTAAATATTCAACTTAAATACCTTTTAAATTCAAAGATATCGTTCATTTACTATCATTTCACATCACTTTTAAATAGTTTATATTCCAATCAAAATAATTCATTTAAACCTTTTAAAAGTGTAATTATTATATTTTCAAATCAAGTATTCAATTTCCGAAGTTTCAAACCATTCTGAGTTCGTTTACTAAGTCAAAAACTCTAATTATTAAAATTTCAGCATTTCACAGCATTTAATAACAACTGCTATAAGTTATATTTGAAAACATTTTTAATTCAGCAAAACAATATTTATAAACTGCTATAACATTTCAGTTTTAAACAAAATTATATTTCCGCCTATTGCAGTCCTTAACAAGTGCTACAGTAGCCCTTTTATTAGTTCAGATTCAATTTTAGTTTCTGCTACAACAGCACTTACCAAGTACTATCACAGCCTTAGTTCATTTTAGTCTTTTGGTTCACTTATATAACCACAACACTTAACAAGTGCTACAGATTCTACCTAGTTTAGAACTTATACAATCATACATTAAAAATGTTCATTTAACAAATTTATTTTTAAGAGAAATTTTACAAGGTAAACCAAACTTGCTTATTACATTCATTTCAACAATTTACAATTTAAACTCCATTTTTTTTTCCACCAATTTAAAACTAAATTTCCATTTCAATTTAATTAACTTAAGTTTCCATCTTTCTTTTAGTCAAAATTTCAATTTAAGTTTCGCTTTAAAATCAATATTCTTTCATTTATTTATTTTTAACACATATAAAAAAAAATCATTTCTATTCTAAATAAATCACTTAAAAATTCGATTTAAATCAATTTAATATCATTACAATATTTAATTTATTTAAAAGTATCCAGAAAATACAGAAAAATAACCACGGGTCTGTATAATATTTTCTAGCCTAAGTCAAGTGATACGGATACTATATCATTTCAATCCGTAATTTACAAAGAAAAATCCGGGTTTTATCATTTCAAACCCGCAATCCTAAGTAAATAAAATTTTATTGAAAATCGTTCAGGCCTATCATTTCAGCCCATAACGATCTTCCCTTATTCTAAAGTCCGTTCGGGTATGTATCATTTCAACCCATAGTGATTCTATTCTACAGGGAACTTGCAGTGTGATTTAACAGAATAGAATAACAGTAACATAAGAACAGAATATAACAGATGATACGATATACAGTTTTAACAATTAACATCAACTATAAATAATTCACAGGTAATTATAACATCATTTATTTGTTTATTTATTTCTACACATTCAGTTGCGGTCGTTTCACAATCATATTAGTATGAATATTCGTGTGAGATTTACTCACCTCTACGGAGCTGGAGATTCGAAAAAAAAGTACGATATCAATTTGAAAGCACGCGGATAGCACGATCAGTTGTTAGCGGATTCGCCAACTAGATTCAAATCTAAAATCAAAAGAATAAAGCAAATAAATAGACAAATCTAAGAATGCACGAATAACAATTTTTTTCAATTGAAGCAAACAACGAAAATTAAATCAAGTTGGAAAATAGAAGGAAATGGCTCGACCACTTTTTTTCATTTCATATAATCTTTTTTTTTTCAAAACAGAGGCCAAGGAAAATGTAACTTCAAAGTTTGCAAAAAGTGACAAAACAAATTTTTTTTTCTCAGTTTCCTTTTTTTTTTCAAAACCAGGCCAGAGGCAAATGAAAACTAAAATTTCACAAATACAAGGGTGGCAACAAAGCTTGTTCACTCTCTGGTTCCAAAAAAAACTCAGTGGGATATATATATATCCAAATACCAAAAGTTACTAAACAGCTCTCTTTTTCTTCAAAACCATGGTCAGTAAAACAAATCTATACTTCAACATACAAGGCTCGGTCGCTGGGTATTGGTGAAGTGGGTTCTCGGCTGTCGAAGGAGATGTGGGTGGTCTCGGTACGTTGGTCTCATCATGGGGTGGAAGCGTGGGCTGGTCTCGGCCTAGAGATGTCAAGGGTTCGGTCTGGGGTGGTCGTGGTGGCGGCAAGGCTTAGGGGTTGGACGTGGGAACTGGTGGTGGTGGTGGCGTATAGGGTAGGTCAGACGAAGGGGTTGCCTGGGTTTGTGGGTCTGGCACGGGGTAGAGATGACGTGGATTTGGGCTGCTCACGATGGGTTAGGCAAAGGGGTTCTCAGGTTCGGTAGTGGCAGGCAGGGCGAATGGGTTCGACGTGGGGATCTCGACGTGGTGGTGGCAGGCGTAGGGCGTGGTGGCTGGTGGTGGACTGGGGTACAGTGGTCGGTGACTGGTGGTTGTTTCGGCATGTTGTTGGAGGGAGGTGGAGTAGTTGGAATGGGTGGTGAATGGCATGTACGGTGGCCTGGGGACGTGATGGTGGCAGTGGTGGGTTCTCGTGGTGGTGGGCAGGTCGCGGCCTGGGTGGAGGAGCTGGGGTAGGGCGTACGTGGGTTGCCTGGGTGGAGGCGGTGGTGGGTCATCTGGGGTGGTCTCGCATGGGGTGGTGGGTTGTCACGGTACGGTGGTGGAAGGTGGAACGTGGGGATGACAACAATTGAATGGTGAAGGAGGTAGGCGTATGGGAAAAATGGTGAAGGCATGGGAGCAGATGGCAGGGAAAACGTGTTACAGTAAACAAAAACAGTGGACCACAAAATTTGAAACACAAAAAAAATGAAAAAAGGGAAGAAGATGCTTGTCCCTTACCTTCCAGAGAGATGCTCACGTGAATCTCAATTGAAAGCGGTAGGAAATTTGTAGAATTGAAATTATGAACGTGAAAAGAAAGATGCCAGCTGCTTATTACTTTATGAGAGAAGGCAAAAGGGTAAGGTTTTGAACGATAGGAAGTTAAAGCTATTAAATTATATTCAAGGCTGGAACTAAACGTAAGGAATGCAAAGAGGGAAATGGACTAATTCTCACATGAACGGTTCAATGCAAGATTTTATTGAAATTTTCAAACTAAAAATATACAGCTGAAATTTTGTAAAGTCAACGCATATAAAAATCAAATGGACAATGGAACAACGAACGTAAAGTGTAACGCCCAAAGTAACGTACAACCATTACTTGTTTCTTTTATTTAATAAATTTAAAAAATGATAACGTTTCTTTAAATAAAATAACATATCATTTCACACTAAAAATAAAATAGTTATTATCATCAATTAATAAAATTTTGATTGTTAAATATAAAGTTAAGAACGGATATAAATTATACGTAAAATGTAAAGTTTAAATTTCCCATTTTACACTAGTTATTACACTTTTAATTCAAATCAATATTTCAAAATGTTTAATTTAAATAAAATTTCATTAAAATTTTGGGCTGTTACAGGTAGTTTAAACCTCAAAAATGATTGTCATAGATCAATAAGCGTAAATTACATCAAGCTAGTAAATAGATGAATTTAGCTTCATGTCCCATAACTACTGGCTTAACTTAAATATTTATGAACAAATTGTAGACTCCACTCAAAAATTGTCACAAGATTTCAATCGAACAAGTCTAAGAATTAACCGACGAAGTAAACGCAAGTGTTTCATACCACTTGTTTTGCTACATCGTTTAATTGGATTTCTCATACGAATGAGGTAGAGGTTTGTATATACTAATAGATTGGAAAACTGTTTTAAAAACGAGCTTTGTATTAAAAGTAATGTTGAAATTATTTTTTGTGAAAGAGTTTGAGTATTTACTACTAGTATAGAAACCTTTGTATTTTAAAGTGACAAACCATAGAAATGATTGTAAAAACAATCTATCACCAAAATCCACATTTCAATAACATGAATTAAAACCATGGAAATTGATATCAAATCCATTAAATATATATTCCCAAAAATCCAGAAAAGAAGTCATCAAGGTCGATAATAAATGACAACAACTAACCGGATCAACAAAAATCGATAAAGATTGGAAATCCACTCAAAATAGGCAAATTGGCAAAATTTAATAGCGCCAGACGTCTGGTGGTTTTCCCAGACGTCTGAGCTGAAGTTCTGGAATTTTCTTCTAGATCGAGCAGGCGTCTAGGAATAACCTTAGACGTCTAAGATGTAAGTCTTGAATTTTTATTCCGTTCCTTCAGACGTCTGATCATTTTACTAGACGTCTGAGCATTTTACCAGACGTCTGAGCTGAAGCTCAGGGCAAAATTTGCCTAGGCCATTGATGGCCAAATCAACTCGGGAGTGACCGAATGAGCAATGGTGGCTAGGGATTTATGCCAAACGACAACCCAGCCCTATAGGCCTATCAATACACTCCAAACAACATGTCCAAACATCCATAGTAGGATTCTCATAGATTTTGACTTCAAAATACCAAAATTGGAAAATTCACCAAACCAATTCAATTCAAAAGCAATTGAACATGAAATAGATGTTAGGAATTCATACCTAACAACAATGAAAACTATAGACATAGATGTGAGTTCAAGAACTCACCTTTAAACTCAAACACAAGGAATGATAAGCTCTAAAACAAAGCAATATCAATCTCTCTTCAACTTCACTTCAAGAACCTTCAATCTAAGCTTCTCCTTGATTTTGGAACTTGAATTTGAATTTCCTAAGAATCTAGGGCTTAGAAATTTTGATTTCCCCTCTTTTCCCACATTTTTCCCTTAGGGCTTGAGTGTTAGGAAATTGTGAGTGGAATGAATGAAGAGGAGAGGAGTTAGTGGTGTTTTGTAGAAGAGTTTTGGTTCTCTTATTGGGTTAGTGGGCTAGAACACAACCCAAAGCCCAAACAATATACCAAAATCCTAGTCAACTCCAAACATATCAATGTTTATACTCAAAAAAGTTGTAAATGTCGTTTGGAACTCAATGGAAGTAGTCTCGAGTCCGAATTCGACTGTTTACAAAAAGTCACATTTCGGACTTTATATTCAACAAACAATGCTATATTTAAATAAAACATTTAAATATATAATCGTAAAATATGCGGGTTGTTACAGACCTAATGTGCCTAATCTAATTGGCAAGCATCTTTAACTTACCTACTTGTGAATATGCATATTAGAATCATTTGTTTCTCCATATTCCGATTAGCATCTGATCTACAGCGAATCTCATTTGCTTGAATATGCTCATCAAATTAGAATGTGATGTTGAATCCTAAATGGGGTTTGAATTTTAGGAAAACGTCTTCAAATGTGCATAATGAATCATTGTTTTCAACTCTTAAATCTTGAGGACTCTTTTTCGCAATAGAGATTTATGATTGCAGGTGAGAAACTCTTGGAGGGAGAAACCGATATGTAGATTGAGGAGAGGATGAAGATATCGCCAAGTTTATGGAAAAGAGGAGTATTAGAATCAAATCAAACGATGCACGTAATTCAAATAAAATAAGAAAAATCCCAATCAATCAATAGGACAGACTAACAACTAACCCAGAATTAACTACCAGACATGCATTATTAAGGAACCCAATAGTACTGAAAATCTGAAGTAATTAATGAATATCGATGAATAGTTAATTATATGGATCAAATTACCAAAACAACTAAGCACTATCTAATCAAAACAACAAATGCTACCATTCTACAATCTAGTACACTATGAGAACATGTGAATCATTCAAACACCGAAGAGCATTACCTGAATAGGTAAGAAAAAGAGTATTGTCACATATGTATACATTTTATTTCATTAAAAATATATGGTATAAGTTGATGAACAGAATCAATTCATTTAAATATGTACATGTATGGTATAAGCGGATGAAAAGACCATGTTTGATTGCAATATAATACAACCAAAGCTATCCATCAAGATAAATTCAAATAAAATAAGAAAATTCCTAATCAATCAATATAACAAACTAACAACTAACCCATAGTTTAACTATCACACATGAATCATTAAGGAACTCAATAATACTCAAAAAAAGAAGTAATTAAAGAATATCGATGAATAGTTACCTAAGATTCAAGTCTAATAGATATCAGAACTATGATGATTGAGGCAAATTGTTTATCTTTGTTGAACCAGAAAATTCAAATTAAATTCGTGCTTAGCCGATAATCGATGTTGCAGATATTATTCAAAATCCAAAGTAATTAATGAAAATTAATGAATAATTACTCGAGACTGAAGCATAATGGATGTCGATAATCGATAATCGCCATTGGAGGTGAGAGTGCCGATCTAGGTTTTTATTCTAGCAGTTAGCGAGAAAGGAGAAACAGAGGAATTAATAATCAGAGGGTATTTTGGGTATTTCAAAAAGACACGGTTGAATCTCTATTCAATGAATTTTCATTATTAATAGTAGAGATATTATCCAAAACCTTTAAAAAACAATTTTAAAAACACTGGGATTTACATTCTCAAATTCTAAATTTAAATCCTATTTAGTTTATAAATCATAATTTACCAATTATTTTTATATAAAGTCATTTTCTTATATAAAATCATTTCACAAATATTTATTTTTGAAACTATCTTATCTTTCTTTAAGATTATAATAAACATCTTTTATCAAAGCTAACTTTTAACCCAATATTTTCATTAAACGCCTTATAGTCAAACCTTGAAGCTTAATTAAACAGGTGTTCATTTCAATATTCCCACAAATTACTATCTTCCAACCAATGTAGTGAAAAAGTAAACTACCTATAAATCAACAAATAATAATCAATGCTCATAAACTGGTTAAGCATGATTAAGCTAATAAACAAGGGACAAATGGACATCATTAATACCAACATTCATCAACTACACTATCAACCTATACTTATATATTACTAATATATATCAAATAGAAATATGCTCTCATATATATAATAAATTCAACTAATGCTAGGGCATTCGATTATTCTACCTCTTAATGAGTTGTACCTAACCAAAGCCAAGGTTCTTTCCTAACCTTGAGCTCTGATACCAAACGTAACGATACATTTTTTTGACCACCGAATGTCGACACTAATACATCCATGGTATTCACATGCTGAGCACCTATGTGTCGAAAAGGCAGAATGTTAGGGTAAAATAAAAAAAGAAAAGGAAAGGAAAATAAAAGAGGAGAATAAAACATCGAAATTTCACAGCGGAATGGTAACATATAATATCAAAAGATAACACATAGAGCAACTCTAACATACATAGCTTTTTAGAGTTACTAATCAGAGTACCATCATCTACCTGCACATTTATAACAGTTTGTCCTTACAATTGCTGATATATATACAAAAGTAATGCAGTAGAAATAATTACTACGGTAGGTAAAACATCCAGCTCCTCTTTAAGAGCTAAATGAACATCAACGAAAATTTGTCTTTCTCGGACTACTCGATAGAGCACCCATGGAAATAAGGAAAAAATAAAATCATGAATCAAATATAAGTCTGGATGAGAAACTTAAGAAACATGTGACCAACATATAACAGTATAATGGAGACTGCATGGAATACCATAACGGTTATCCCCACGAAAGAACCACCATCTAATTAGTATGTAAGCTGATATAAGGGATAATGTCTAGCGTGAATAATATAAATAAGAACATAGCCGAAATGGCTACATTGATTACGTTCAACAACATATTTGGATATATAAACAAAACCGTTAAGGTGCATTCACATAATGGATTTTCCACGGAGGCCTCCCCAGGAAAACTTGCTAGTAAACTGCGATCGATCTTCTATGACAAGGATCAAAAGATACCGTTTGAGCATCCTATATCTCTAGATAAAATATACCATAAGGAATACACAACTGGTCCAAAATCCGAACACTTTCGTGAACAACATGAACTAAGTATCAACAACTCCCTACATGCAACATCTACGAGCATACTCTAGATAATAGAGTTGATTGCAACGACCCGTATTTTTGATAATTAAAACTATTAAATTAAATAAGATTTTGAAATTTAATATTGTGAGAAATTATAATTTATGATTTATTTATGAGAAAAATAATTAGAATATAATTTTGTAATAGCCCGATATTTTCAACCATTCGCATCCGCACATGTCAGACTTGAATTGCTCAAAATATCATATTGTTAATTTATATTTGGCAAAACTCAGCATATACAGTAAATAAATCAATCACAGACGCAGAGTATTATAACAAAATGCAGCGGAATAGATAAATAGTAGTTCATGAAGCTACTATATAAACAACAGAGTTTGAAATAAAATACAACAGAATATCATAAATACAGTGATAACATCTCTGAATAAATCAACCGGAAAAGCTGAAAGCTGAATCGATAGTTGGATCTCCAAGTGAAGCTCTAAACTTCAAAGGTGAGTCCCAAATGCTGTATTACTCAGTCTAACCCGAGCGTAAAGCAAAACACAAAACACTCGAGTTGGGATTAACATTCTTATATCAATAAATCCAACTCAGGTGAAATATCAACTGAAATACAAGTAACTTAAAGGATGTTTGGGATAACCATCCTCTAAGGATCCGCGGAACTATCTACAATACAGAAATATGCTATTAACATCCAAACATCATTATAACACTGTGGTCATTCCAAAATAATTTATACTTCAAAACCAAAATATCATTCCCATTTCAACTATATATTTTCAAATTATAGCACTTTCAAAAAGCTAAATTGATAATTTCATATATTTCTCATTTTAACTTTATTATTATTTAGTTTGAAATGTCCACTTAATAAATCCATTATCATTTAAATAACCTTAAATTACATTTAACTAAATATTTCCTTCGATTTATTCAAAATTGACTATCCATTTAATCACTTTAAATCAAAATCAAGTATAAAATCATATCTTAAAACCCTCAAGTTCGTTAAGTTTCAAATCGATATAATTAAACAAAATTCTAAATCGAATACAATTTCAAATGAATTCAAATCTATCTTTCCAACCTTAACTTATAGAAATCATTATAAAATCTATTTTAAATTTAATTTTTAAATAAATACTTAAACATATTTACTTAAACCAAGCTTTACTAAATTTCAATCTTATTATTCAATCTATTTTATATTCAAACTTATTCATATACGTGATATTTTCAAATTTTAAATAAACCATATATATATTTCCTTTCAAACCACAGAAATCAATTTCAAAATATTTATATATAGACAAACGGTGCTTGTATATAGTTTCTATCTTATGGTCAAGTGATACGGATATTGATCATTTCAATCCGCAATTTAAATATATATGGGTTTATATTATTTCAACCCGCAATCCCAAATGAAAATCGCTTGGGTTTATCATTTCGACCCATGACGATTTTCTCCTATTCTACAGATCGTTCGGGTATGTATCATGTCAACCCATAGTGAATTTTATACTAACAGGGAACTTGCAGAGTGATAACAGATATGATAATAATGTAATAATCAGCAACAAGCATACATCATCAATATAAATAATAGATAATGGTGTCAGATGCCATAGGTGAACAGTTACAGATAATGGCATATATATGGCAATGTACACAACTAATAGTAGTATATTTAAATCATCGTTTCAGTTGAAATCGAATTTATTAAATATAAGAACATTAATCGTGAGTGATGGCTCACCTTTCGAGGCTAGAGAGATGAGTGAGAATGAGATGAGTCACGAATCCAAGCACGAATTCCAAAACGAAGCTAGATGGGCACGAAGCTGATAATAAGGCATCGATGAAATGAATCAGAATCCACTTGATATAAAAGAAAAAATATATATTATATTTGTATTTTATTTTGTAAAATCAATATTTAAGTTTAAAACAATTATTAAAATAATTTTTTTTCAAAATCAATAGTTATTAACACAAACGAAAATATCTACATATGAATCCAGAACTTATCCTTAAAAATCAAAATATCAAATTATATATATATTGTAATCTAAAATCAATATATATATATATATATAATGTATTGCAAAAATTACTATCCAAATTAAACAATGTCAAGTATAAACAAAATATGTGTTTCGCAAACATGACTCACTTAGATCACAAGTAGAGCAGAGAGAAATATCTAGATTCATGTGGATAGGCAAAAGACAAGTTTCAGTAAAACTAAAATATACAAGTAGGCTTTCAATCTCAATACAATGCATACGTAATATAGATTAAAATCAATATTCACTATAAAAAATGCAGCCTAGCAGTTCATATAAAATCTTATAAAACACGTATATACACAGACGAGTTTTGTATAAACTCGTATATACATATACAAAACAAGCTGTATACTGCCATTTTACAAACTTAAATAAAATAAAGGACTTTCAACTTTAAAAATCTATACAGGCTTAAATTTGAAATCTATATATTTTATTATATTTTCTTCTTTTTTTCAGCAAACCAAACACACACATAGCTAATTTAACCCTTATATAATAAACAGAATTATATAAGACTCAGATATATATGTGTGAAAAATCTAAAAATCAATGTATATAATTTACAATTTAAAACCAGTTCATAAAACTAATACTTACATATATACTACCAGAATCCACATATACAAATTCATATATATAAAAAACAAATAGATTGTGCAAACCAACATAAACATTAACTTTACTATATATATAGATAAACAGCCAAAATCACTTAACAATTCACTTACATAACTTACCATAACGTATATATATTGTAAATATACTACTGTAAGTATCCTTTACTATAAATATAGAATTTTACTATGAAACATATATAGAGTAATAGTATAAATATGAATATAAACTAGTATATGTATTTGTGAAGGCCAACTCAGATCTATTTATCTATAGAGACCAATATATGAATAGAGAAAAAATGTACATACCTACTGTATTGAAATATAATTATATCAACAGACCATAATATATAAAAATGTAAACTGGTTCTGTATATTTTATATATAAATTTCAAAAATCAATTTAAAACATACATTAAAATAATAATATAAATAAAATTTGAAAACCAAACTCCTTCATACCCATATATATACATATGTTTCTATATATACGAATACATTATATAAAATATATATGTAACTATTTATTCTGTAACTCAGACTTTGAACAAAACATATGCAAAAGAATACATATGTACACACTGACTATAAAAGAAAACTGTAACAAAACCTATATAACTAGATTCCAAAATCATATATGTAAGAAACTGTACTAACATATATATAAGTTCCCACTTCCAAAGCTACAAAACAACTTATATATATACAACTGATCAAATGTATATAACTGATAGATATATATATATATAACAACTTAAATATTATTATATAAACTGATAGATATGTACTAGAAACATAAAACTTATCAATAAATACATATATCCAGACTTATGTAACTAACATATATATATAAAACTGAATATATAAGGACATATGTGCAAATATACAGTGCTACCCTTATAAAAATTATATTTTGTGACACATATATACAATTTCAAACATATATACTTTAAGCTTATAAAACCATCGCTATATATATAATTCAAACATTTATATATGTAATACACTGTAGGCTTATCAATATATATCGACTGTTATAAAATATATAACTTTCTTAAATATTCAACAACGATACATGTACATGACTTATATGGCCTCAACAAATATATGTACAACTTAGCTAAGCTTTATATATATGCAGATCATATATGGATATAAATACATATAGCTTAATATAAACACTTATAAAAATAACTTATATAACTCATATATATACAACAACATATATATATATATAACGCGTAACCAATATAATATATATAACTCATGTATGAAAGCACTTTTACATATATAATATAAATAAACACCTATGAACCTTTATATATACACAAACTTAAAAGATTTGCTTACCCTTTTATAAAAATACACAGGGAGATGCACAGCTACAGGAAAGGGAAGAAAGCAAGTGAGGGCGAGGGGAAGGAAGCAAGGTCTGGCAGTGGGGTAGGGTGACCGGGCGGAGAAGTTTGCATGGAGTTGAGGGGAGTGGATTGGAGGCTGATTATCTGGTGGCGGAGAAAAGAAGAAGTGAGGTTGAGGGGAGAAGAGATCGAACGGATATTGAAGAGGTGATGCCGAGTGGGGAAGAGAAACATAAGAAAATGTGAGAAATGAAAAATGTGTGACATCCCGGAATTTCGAGCAATAATCAATTTAATAATTTATATTAAATATTAAATTGATTATTGAATTTATAAGGTTTGAATCGATATTTTCTTCGGATAAATATCGGATGGGGTGATTTCTATCTGTAAAATCCAATAAATTATTTTCTATTTATATATATATTGGTATATATCGCAAATAGGGAAACTCGGTTTAAAATTTTACTGATAAACTTTGTTTTCAATTTCTAATATATATTCTCTGGTGATTTGGAAATTACTATTTATTTAGAAATATACTTTTTAAAGCTATTAAATAAATACTTATATTGTTTAAATACTTAGATAGATGTTTAAATTGCTTTGAATTATTTCTAACTTTGATTTAAATTTATAATCATTAACAAAAGGATTTTATTTCTTTTCTTTTTAACATATAGCTTGTTAAATTATAATTTGGAAATGTATATAAGTTTTGAATTCAGTTTTGTCCAATATTACTTTAACGTATATTATAAAATAAGCAGTTGATAATATAGAGATAATTTCTTTGTTTAACTATTTTAAATTTGATAAACAAACTCTTATAATGTTAATGAAATTACAATTTCTTTTATAAATTATTTTTAAATTAATAGATGTGTAATTTATTTTAAATGGTATTTATAAATAAAAATAGTATAAAAAGTATTCACATAGGAATACAATACGGTAAAACGAGTAAAAGTTTACATAAGTGAATTTTATTGTTTGTAAATAACAATAAAACAAATATACCAAGTAATCAAACAACATCCATTATAATATCACCGGATTTCCTATCAAATGTTTTTGGTTAGCGTAAGGTAAAAACATTTCCATGTTTATGTGTGGGATGTCTTACGTGATACCTTTTGTTTTCAAATGGTTTTCAAAGTTAAACAACCTTAACCTGTTACTCATACCAGACCCATGTCTGACCCGAAGTTTATTTCTGTTTTTCATAAACTCTCGGGTACCCAAATTTTTACGGGTAGTCAAGGGATTCAGGTTAGCTTTGATGAACTCTGGAGGAGCAATGGAGCAGGAGGCTTCAGCGTGTAGATATAGAGTGATTCCGCTGTGATTAGAGTTTATTCTATATTCCGCTGTGTTGTATCTCCGTGATGTGTGAGTTGTATTAACTAGACAGGTGTTTATAACTGTCTAGTATGCGATGTACTATCTGTGTAACTCTGATGTATATGATACTATGTATTAATTTATGTGATATATTATATTTTATTCGTTCCGCTGTTGAGATTCTGTTGTTGTTTCTTCTTCTTCTCTTTCTTTCTACTTTCTCACCTCTTTCTTTTCTTCAAAACGATACGATTTCCTGGGCGTAGGAAGTCGGGTCGTTACAGTGGTATCAGAGCACTAGGTTGAGCGAATACCTAGGCTCTTAAGTGATTTCTTTCCTGAGAGAGCGTATTTGTTAGTGAATATAAAATTGTTTTATATTGTGTTGACTTATCGGTTAGGTGTTTATAGATTTTGGTCGGTGTGTGGGATGCCACAATATCGATAGGAATTTCTAAACTCTTAACAAGATAAACCGACACAATATTGTTTTAAAATAGGGTAAATGAAATAATTTTACCCAAATTATTTTTGTATATAAAAGAAATGATTTTCCGAAAATTTTTATAGTTATGTATGGTTGCTTGATTGTTAGGAAATGATAATATTGAACGATTATCATTGTCATTGGGAAAATTTAATAAGAATTGGAATTTAATTAATAGTCCAGAAATAAATTCATATAACCAAATGGAATTTTGTAAATGTGAATTATAAATGTGATTTGCAATTGAAATTGAAATAAAATTCCAGGGTAATGTTTGAATAGAAATTGGATGGACCTGGAATTTTGAGAAAATTTAAATTCTTTTGGATTTGGAAGTGTTTTCAAAGGTTCTGGAAAAAATATGGTATTATTTCTAGGATATTTTTGAGTTGGATTTGAAATCTGGAAAGATTTAAAATTTAAAAATATTTGAGATGTTTAAAAGAAATAAAAGCATTTGAACTCTTTCGGTTGTTAGAAAATAACGTCGGTGATGACTGCAGCATCATCGATGTTCATTTTCGAATTTCCGAGAAAAAAATTTGCTACCAAATTATTTTAAATTGGAATTGTTTGTGAACTGGGTTTGGTTTTGAAATTCAAAAGAATATTTGAATTGCCAAAGAATTTTGGATATAGTTGATTTCAAAGGTGATTTTATACTTTGGAAATTGCTTAAACTCTGGAAGTAAATTTAAAATGTTGTGGAATAAATAGGGTTTGGAAAGCTTAAAGTTTGAATTAAATTGGAATGTAACTAAATCATGTAAAATAAAAGTGAAGTGTAGAATTAATTGAAGTGGACTGGAAGTAATAAGTGTTTGGAAACAAAATTTATTTATTGAAAACTAAATTTATGAATAAACAAACAAATTTATAATTGAATGGAAATGAATGGAAGTGAGTGTTTTGTTAACATCTGGAGATTTAGTTTGGTATCGACTGTATTTCAGGAGTGGTACCGATGGTTTTTGGAGGAACTTCTGAGTTTTCTCTTTATGGATCTGTTGAACCATATTTTCGGAATAGTTGAGGAGCTTACCAGTTGTGATTGATGACTGATGGTTGCAAAGCCTAGGTCCGTCACAGATGGTATTAGTGGGAGTTTGTGCTTGTGTGCATCATCTATATTTCATCTACCATATCAGAGTTGTGCAGCGGAAGCAGTTTGGGGTACATCTGTTTTTCTTTTCTGGGAAAGGAGAAGTTGTTTTCTACGGATAATGGTAGGGATTGTGTTCCTGATTTTGGTTGATAGGGAGAAGATCGTCTACTGGATTGTTTTTGGATTCAGATTTGTTCTGAAAGGCATCAGCAGAGGTTTAGCTGATTAGTAGTGATGAAGGCAGATTTGGATCGTCCGAAGAGTTTGGTAGATAAGAGACAGAAGAATTTGGATTTCAGAATCGGAGATTTGATTTTGAATGAGTTTTCTTTGATCGAAGGAGCTGTTTAGTTTGGTAAGTCTGGGAAATTAGCTCCGAGGTGTTCTGGATTTTCTCTGTATTCTAGAGAAGTTAGTGTTTGTTCTTCTGGAGTGAATTGCCAGTTGGGATAACTGGAATTCGATGTGTTTCACGTATCTCTAAGGGAATACGTGTAAGATTTTATTTCTGGTTTTGGAACCAGCTGTTCAGGAGAGTTTTGGTGTGAGTCTGACTCATCTGTAGTCTGATATCCTATCTTGTTTTATAGATCTTGAGGAGTAGGAGCTCTATAGCTTAGTGATATAGACTGGTTGGATTCTATAGAGCGAGTAACCCGATACTTATACTCGGGGAAACTCGAGGGAATCCAATCCAGAATTTTTGTCTGGATAGTTAGATTTGTTTGTTTGGATAATTTGATTGCTATGGTTGTTAATATATGCTTGTGTTTTAAACTAAATTTTAAATAGATTAATAAATTACCTTTGTTTTAAATTTCGGGGACGAAATTCTTTTAAGGGGGGAGGAATGTGACATCCCGGAATTTCGAGCAATAATCAATTTAATAATTTATATTAAATATTAAATTGATTATTGAATTTATAAGGTTTGAATCGATATTTTCTTCGGATAAATATCGGATGGGGTGATTTCTATCTGTAAAATCCAATAAATTATTTTCTATTTATATATATATTGGTATATATCGCAAATAGGGAAACTCGGTTTAAAAATTTTACTGATAAACTTTGTTTTCAATTTCTAATATATATTCTCTGGTGATTTGGAAATTACTATTTATTTAGAAATATACTTTTTAAAGCTATTAAATAAATACTTATATTGTTTAAATACTTAGATAGATGTTTAAATTGCTTTGAATTATTTCTAACTTTGATTTAAATTTATAATCATTAACAAAAGGATTTTATTTCTTTTCTTTTTAACATATAGCTTGTTAAATTATAATTTGGAAATGTATATAAGTTTTGAATTCAGTTTTGTCCAATATTACTTTAACGTATATTATAAAATAAGCAGTTGATAATATAGAGATAATTTCTTTGTTTAACTATTTTAAATTTGATAAACAAACTCTTATAATGTTAATGAAATTACAATTTCTTTTATAAATTATTTTTAAATTAATAGATGTGTAATTTATTTTAAATGGTATTTATAAATAAAAATAGTATAAAAAGTATTCACATAGGAATACAATACGGTAAAACGAGTAAAAGTTTACATAAGTGAATTTTATTGTTTGTAAATAACAATAAAACAAATATACCAAGTAATCAAACAACATCCATTATAATATCACCGGATTTCCTATCAAATGTTTTTGGTTAGCGTAAGGTAAAAACATTTCCATGTTTATGTGTGGGATGTCTTACGTGATACCTTTTGTTTTCAAATGGTTTTCAAAGTTAAACAACCTTAACCTATTACTCATACCAGACCCATGTCTGACCCGAAGTTTATTTCTGTTTTTCATAAACTCTCGGGTACCCAAATTTTTACGGGTAGTCAAGGGATTCAGGTTAGCTTTGACGAACTCTGGAGGAGCAATGGAGCAGGAGGCTTCAGCGTGTAGATATAGAGTGATTCCGCTGTGATTAGAGTTTATTCTATATTCCGCTGTGTTGTATCTCCGTGATGTGTGAGTTGACTAGACAGGTGTTTATAACTGTCTAGTATGCGATGTACTATCTGTGTAACTCTGATGTATATGATACTATGTATTAATTTATGTGATATATTATATTTTATTCGTTCCGCTGTTGAGATTCTGTTGTTGTTTCTTCTTCTTCTCTTTCTTTCTACTTTCTCACCTCTTTCTTTTCTTCAAAACGATACGATTTCCTGGGCGTAGGAAGTCGGGTCGTTACAAATGAGAGAGAGAAGTCAGGTGAAATAAATAGAAATGAACTGCATTTCAAAATGAAACGTAAGCAACAAATCAGCTCTAAAGAAATTTAAATAGGAACGGTTGTCCATTGATTCAGCTAAGTAATTAAATCAATTAATATTTGCGTGTGCAGCACGTTTCAATATTTGAAACCGAAGGAAAGTTAACGGTCACAATTAAAGGTACCGTTACAACGAACAGTTTATTGATTCTGACGCGTACCAGACCATCAAATACCGAAATAAATATACTGCAAAGATCAGTATGACGAGACTATCAAAACTGCATACAGATATCAGTGGTACGATCATCCGATCAAAAGTCGATAATCGGTACCAAAAATACTGCTATATTGTCGAAAATAAGATAGACGGAGCAATAGCAGTCCAAATTTGGAAAAACAAAAGATGACGTCTCACTCAATAGATGATTTACAAATTTTCTATATAAAAATATTCAAGTTTGGAAAACATTTTATTATCATCAAATATTAACTGATTTAAATTTAAATAAAATTACACAATAAATTAAACTTCGGTATAATTAATTGAAATTTTACCATTTGCTATGTTTAATTAGACGTATTTCAAATATTAAATTTTTATTTCAAAATTTTATTAATTAAAATTTCACAAAATTCAATTAATTAAATAAATAAACAAATAAAATTTTCGGGTTGTTACCAATTTAATAATGTTCATTGAATGTTATTGATAACTATTTTAATGTAATTTCAATCAACTGAAATAATTGTAAAGTTAATTTGGTTATAATTGTAAATAAGGAATAAATTAAATGTTGGGTTCAATGTTGAAATTATTTGTTATTTAATTGAAATAGGTTATTATAGAATATGAAATCATTTTTGGTAAATAATTTAACCCTGGGTTGTAAACAATAAGTTAATAGACATGAATTATTAAGGTAAAATAATTGTTATAATTAATACCTTATTATCTAATCCGTTTGAAATTAAATTGGTAAATTGAAATATTGAAATTAATATGGTAAAAGATGTTGACTATAGAATAATGAATGTAATAAAATGTAAACTTATGTTAATAAAATTCATAGGGTATTGTTGATTGAATAATAAGAATGTAAATCAAAATAAATGAATTTATTGGAATTTAAATTATAATGAATTAATTTATTACGGTTGTAATTGAACGCTGTAATTAGTGCAATATTTAAATATTGAATTTGGCATTGAAATTTTATTTTAAGGTTTTAAATTCTATGTAATCAAGAATGATGGAAATGGTTAACTGTTAAAATTTGAATTTAAAGCTGACTAAATTAATTTAATAATAATTTATTTAATTAACGTGAAAATTTGCCATTTTAGCCACTGTCTTGGATTTCGAAGAAACCAGTTTCATCGGATCAGTAACAGTGAATTATTGTAGGATTTCAAGTTTCGTAGCGATCGAACTTGTCGTTTGATCGTGCGAGCACGAAACGCGTCGAAATCGATTAATGGAATTTAAATGAATATAATTTGATTTTAAATGCTAACTTCTTTATATAATGGAATTTGGATTTGAATTTATTTCTATTGAATTTAAAAATATCGAAAACATATATTTTGATATATTGGATGACCTACTTTTGTTTCGGGTCGTTGTTATCGTTTCGACCCAAATTGATCTTGTAACGAACTCGACTTTTCGTCGCTCGAAAATCGACATTAATACATTCACTGTATCAACTGCCAAGCAATCGAATGCCGGAAAAACCAAATTGTTATGGAGAAAAAGAAGAGGTAGAAGAAAACAGAAGAAAAAGAAAGAAGAAACAACAGAAACAATATCAAAATCTCACATTCGCAGCGGAACAACATATAATAGATAAATGAATAATCTTTAAATCAAAGAACTAATCATTTTATACATTACATCGTCATCAGAGTTTACAACAACAATACAACACTGGACAGTTATATAAACTTGTCCATATACAGAATACACAGCGGAATAAATAATATCATATACAAATGCTACGCCACGTCGTCCAGCTCACCAATGAGCTCCACATCATCTCCTGAATCCAGAATGACCCGATAACCTGACTCTAGACTGCCCGTGAGGAAATTGGTGGGCACCCAGAGTTTAGGAAGGAAACAATAAACTCCAGGTCAGTCATGATGACTGGTGTGAGAACTTAAAATAGTTTTATCTTTAAAACACAACAACAACAACAAAGGAAGTAGAAAATATCCGCAATGCTTTTGGAAAATGAAACTACCATAAGGCCTCCCGCACACACACACAATGCAAACGCGGAATCGAAGGAGATTTCTCCTTATGATTGTAACGACCCAGAATTTTGAACAATTTAAATTTAAAATATTTAATTGATTTTAAATATTCGAATGATAATTTAATTTGAAACTCAAATATCAGAGTGGAATTTGGCGATATAATTTCTGAATTTAATTATGGCAATTGGGTAAAAAATGTTGAATCTCGATTTTTAAGCCGATTTAAAATATTTTCAAGGCTTGAAAAATTTCTATTGATAATTCTGAAGGTAATAGAACTTTCAGAATTGAATTTGAAATTGTTTTGTTCAGTTTTGAAATTCTGTTGTTTAAATTGAATTTAAAATATAGCGGTCCGGGACACAGTCTCGGAATTCGACGAAACCAGTTCCATTGGATCCATAATATTGAATTGTTACTGGGTTTCAATTTTCGTAATATTTGGAGTTGTTGTGTGATCGTACAATAAGCAAGCGCGCTGATATAATATAATATAACAGATATTTTTAAATATAAAAATATAAATTTTTAATTAACTTTTCAATACCGACTTATTTTTTCTCTGCAACAATCACGTTCTCGTGTCCCCTTCTTTTCCTTTTATCACGTAAGCAGAAACAAAGAAAATCTTATCTCTTTCTTACTTCGTTCTGAAGCCAGATAACAAAAGAAAATATCTCGTTCCAAAGCAGTTTAAAATCAAATGGCGACATCTCTTTCCCTATTTCTAATTCACTAAAAAAATCGAACAAGCCAGAACCTTTACTTCCCTTTCCATTTACAATTCAAATCGCATCCCTATAAACAAAAGATTGGAAGCAGCCGAAATAAATATCTTGGACGAAAACCCTCTTCTCGGCACTAAGTCGAATCAAATCAGAACGAGATTCGCGCATTTCTTCACGAATTAATTTCACGATCGATCTATTGGGATTCGACAGGGCTTCGCGAGATGGAGTTTGGCTTCATCGATTCGTTCATCATTTTTCGAGCTTGGGTGGTTGGCTACGACGAGGCTGAGAAGGGCAAATGCGAAAGAAGCGACTCGATAGAAGTCTGACGTGATGGCAGAAGCGGCAACATCGTGGTCGGGCCTTGGGCCATCGAGTGCTCGATATCGGTAAGCACAGTAAGATATAGAGTAATTTATTTCATTCAAATTTTATACTATATATATATATAGGTTTTAATGAACAAAATTTGAAATATATTATAAACAGGTAAAACAGTTCCGTTGAATGCATATAAAGGTTTTCATAAACTGTTTTCAAGAGTTGAAATTGAAAATTATCTTTCAAACATTTTATGTGGGTTAAGTTAAACTTTTAATTTTATCTGTTTATCAACAATTTTAACAATAAAGTAAAGTTTATAATTTTATTTAACCTGGTAGTTTAAATTATATATCAGCAAAATATATTGAAATATATATGTAAATGATACTTTAGTTCAAACAGATGTAGAGAATTAATACAGTAAAGTTAATATCTTTTCTATTTTGAAATTTAAATTATATGTTAAGAAGATGAATTTAATTCTTTAGAATAAGAATATATATATATATATATGTATTTAGGCAAGACAAAAGTTTTGTATATGGGACTTTGAAACAATATCAAGATTAGATTTTTAAAATAAACATGAGTCATTTTGGGATAATAAATTTCAAAGGAGGAAATTAAAATAAATTTATTTTAACGATAAATAATTATTCGATTTGTTCGAATATTAATAAAATCATATAATTTTTTTATACAAGGTCAATATCTGAAAGAAAACAAACTGGATTTGGAATGGACTGCAATTTAAAAAGCTAAGGTGAGATCTTCTCACTCAGATTTAAAAATTGAATTGCAGTTATTGATTGTGTTGATTGACTGTTTGGATGTGATATTAGATATAGTAGGATATATCTATATATATACCAATATATACATATTGGCATATGTATATATTGGATTGATTGATTTCCCGCCTCGTATAGCGGATGAGACCCTATTGCGCCGTTAGTAAGCGGATGATTTTATAAAACCCATATACCACGATATTCCACCTCGAAGTGGAATTGGTATTGTTCTAACGTCTGTGATGCAGGGAAACATGTTGGAGGGATCCAACTAGATTCCTCACCAGTATTTATTTATTTACAGATATTGTGATGTATTCTGTTATCATATGTTGATATATGATGTTTATTGGTGATTGACTAATTGGTGCTGTTGCATCATCGGATTCATCTTTGAAATTTAAAAATAACGATGTTGATTTTAAAAGAGATTTTTGAAGTGATCTTTGAAAATATACATTGTATTTAAATTGTTGAATTGATTTATTTCAAATAAATAAACGTTAAAATTTTAAAGTTATAAAAGTTAAGATTTTTGGTGAAATATAACCAAAGTGATAATTTTGAAATAAAAGTTGATTTATTTATAAAATGGTTTAAGTTGGGATTTTTGAATATTGTAAACGGTCTATATAAAAGATTTATAAAGTTGATATTTATGAAATTAAAAGTATTGGAATTATAAAACGAGCTTTATAAGTGTTAAAAATGAGAATATTTATGGAATTCGTAAGTGAATGAAATTTATAGATTTATAAATTGTGGAGTTACAAAATGAATAGATTTTGTAAAACAAAAGATTTATAAGTAATAATCTTATAAATGGGATTTTGGCATTTAATTGAGATAAGAATGGAACTTGTTAATAAGGAGATTTATAAGTTGAAGTTTTATAAATAGGAATGGAATTTATAAACGTTGTTTTATAAATCCGAAACCAATTGAATTTGGTAATTTAAACGTAGAAGTTATTAAAGGAGATATATTCATGATTTTGGACAGCGAATTATCCTTTAAGTTAAATGTTGTAAATAATAAGAGTTGGTTGGAAATTTTATCCACGATTTTGGATAGTGGATAAATTATTGAAATAAAATGTGTAGAGATTATTGAAATATAGTTAAGTGAATTATATTCATGATTTTGGACAGTGAATATATTATTGAATAAAATGGTTATGTTTGGGTGTTAACGTTAAAAAGTGAACGCTAACACCCGGTGTGTGTGATAGAATCATGAAAGCACCACCCGCGTGACGGGAACAGAATTTAAGCAGTAAAATGGCAGAAAAGCAGTAAAAGACATCAATTTATAGTGGTTTGACTTGAGATTAAGCCTACGTCCACTTTGAATCTCTTTATTACTGAATTCGGTTACAAATCGATACAAATCTCTTATCAAAACAGTACAATTTGATCACAAGAAACAATCTTGACTTCTAGCTCAATCTTCGTCGATGAAACTCGATGAATCCATGTTGGATGTAAGGAATTTCTCTTGAAGCTTGTTGTAGCGTCTTGAATGTTTGAAGATCTTTGATTGCTGAATGAGTGGAGACTTCGACAGAGTAACGGCGCTTGAAGAAATGAATGGCCAAAAGTCTCCTCCTTGTTGGAGATAGTGGTGTATTTATAGAGTTGAGTCTGGGCAGAGAATTTTCCCAAGTCCTAAGTCGTAGCCGACTTAGTATAAGTCGTGGCCGACTTATGATAAGTCGCAGCCGGCTCATAAGTTTCAACATTTCTTTAGTAGTTCACCTCCTCTTCTGGTTTTATGCTTCAAGTCCTAAGTCGTCCCCGAGTCATTGTCTTGCGGCATAAACATTGAGGCTTTGGATTTCGACTAAGTAGTTTTAAGTCGTGGCTGACTTATAGAAAGTCGTAGGTCGTAAGTCGGCGGCGAGATAGGGGTGTATGTTAGTTGCCTCTGAGTGTCTAGAACAAGCGAGTCATAAGTCGGCAACGACTTAGCATGCGTAATAGGTCGGCAACGATTTAAGAGATGCATCTTGGGTTACATGATCTCTTCTGAACGAGTTAGTATAAGTCGTACGCGACTTATAGAAAGCAGTAGGTCTTATGTGGTAAACCATTTCATTAAGTCGGAGACTTCCTTATCTCGTAGACTCTTAAGTCGGAGCATCTCTTAAGTCGGTGTATCTCTTAAGTCGGTGTCTACCTTAACTCGGAGCCCTTCTTAAGTCGTAGACTTCTTTAAGTCGGCTCCTGCTAGGTCGGAGCTACCTTAGGTCGGCGCTTTTCTTATCTTGGAGCCCTTCTTAAGTCGGAGCTCTTCTTAAGTTGGTTCCTGTTAGGTCAGACTTGTTCTTAAGTCGGTGACGCCTTTAGCTTGTTAGGTCGTGAGTCGAAAGAGGGTTAACATTTGCCCCTCGAAGTACACGCCTTAAGTCGTAAGTCGTGTGCTTCGACTTCCTTAGCTCGCTTCTTGATGAGTGCGCTAGATCGCGACCGACTTAAGATGAGTCGTAGGTCGCGAACGACTTAGGATAAGTCGTAAGTCGGATGTGTCGATTCACCTTTCACTGTCCCAGAGTATAAATAGCTTAAGTCGTTCCTTCTTCTCCTTCACCTGTTTCATTCCGTCATTTGCAAGCATTCAAGTTCTTCTTAGACAAATTCAATTACTCGATCGCCAGTTATTCTTATCATCATACCGCGTAAGTGAACTCGATTATTCAATCTCCGATTGTCACTGAATTATGAATCCCATTTTCAACCTATTTTCCTTATTCCATGCTTCGTAATTCTTGTTTCAATCGATTACTGATGGGTTCAAGATGACTTGCATTGGCTTTGGACAATCTGTGTGAATGAGGCGATATATTGCAGCGATTCCGTTTTCCTGACTCGAGATTTGTGATGGAACGGAATTGCATCAGATTTGTGGTGATTTTAGGGCGATTTAATCGGCATGGGAAGATGAAAGTTTTTGTTGATGGAAAGGCCAATGGGCTAACGGGTTAATGGGTTAGGACTTAGGCGAATTGATGTATTGGGGAGAAGACGAACGACTTAAAGCCTTTGTCATTCGAACAGAAATATTGACTGCTGACTTTAGTGCTCAGTCGTATCCGACTTAGGATAGGCCATAGGTCGGCAATGACTTAAGAACGCAGTTTGAACAGAACTTACGACTTAACTTTCATTGCTTCGTGTTAAATTGTGTACGACCTACAGTAGTTCGTAGATCGATAACGATCTAGGACTTAAGATATTTCCTTGCGGTGTGGCTAACAGAACTGAGGCCTTGAATCGCCTTCACCCCCTTAAGTCGTGGTCGGGTTAAGACTTAGTGAAATATTTGAACTCGCATTCTCTAACTTGGAACATACTTTTGACATGAACTTCTTGACTTGAAAAGCTGGAACAAACTGCCTAATTTTCAACTATTTGAACCTTTCTACATGCCACATTTATCTTGCAAGCCAACAACCTGTTAACTCACAACATTCACAGAATATTGGGACGAATATACTACCACTGATTGCCCGCATCAAATGACAGATTAGTCGATAAAGAAAAAATCAAATTAAATGCACTGCATGAATGAAATGTTGTACAATAACCAATTCAAGTGAAGTATTAAAGCAAAATCGTAATAGCCAACTGAAACTGATTTGTTTACATTAACACTGTACTTAGATATTAACAAGTTCTGAAATCTCATAATCAACAGATTGTTGACTAGTTTAATTCCAGTTGTGTTTACTTGTTATTTTTTCTTTTATTGGTTCTGCACAACACTTCACACTTTTTAGGAAACGTGCACCTTAATATTTGATCATCCAGTTCCTTGTGTAGAATGTCTTCTCCACAAGAAGGAATAGAGCAAGTTGAAGATACATTTCCAGTTGCTGTCCCGCTAAATGATCCTCCAGAAAGGACTCCTACCACTCTGAGCCATAAAGCCTTTCATCAATTATGCATCCAGTTTGGCATTGCCGAAGCTGACGCTTTGCTCCCTGAAATAAATGATACTGCTGATAGGCCGCCCCATGGCTTTGTCGCGGTTAACCGCCAAATGTGCTCGAGCGGAGCTATCCCCCCATTCAATGACTGCCTTCGAGAACTTCTTCTCCGACTATCTATCTCCCCTTTTCAATTACACCCTAATGGCTACGCCATCCTGCTGGGACTGTGTGTGCTTTTTAGGAGAACGCTGGGCCGTTTTCCCAATTTTGGAGAAATTCGCTTCCTGTGCACATTTACAAAGCACAAAGACTATCCTTCCATTACAGTTGTGAGAAGTGTTAGAAATCGTAAGTTGATCGTTGGTCTCCCCGACAGCGTTCACAATTTCCTAAGTCAGTTTTTCTATGTCCGCTGTCCTCCAGGATTTTACGCCATCTGGAGAGTAGGGAGTAAGATCATTTGCCTCTGTTTCTTATGTTCTTTCAAACTTACCGAAGTCCGAGTTATCAAGTGCTAACTTTACCTTTTTTCCTTTTCAGCACTTCCTCCTCCTTCTAGAGATCCCGGTCACAAAGTGACTTTTGAGAGGCTTATGGCGGTGCCGGTAGAGGAGAGGAGTATCCAGTTTCTATTAGATGATGAGCTTTTGCACCAATCTGGGCTTTTACATCCTTCCAGGTCGACTCGGATTCATGAAATCTCTAGTTCTGATGTAGAAACGTTAGCTGCTTCGGGCTCTCAAGCAGAGGCATCGAATGCCCCAGTTTCTGCAGAAGAAGTTGCATCAGAAACACCTGTCGTAGAGGCTGCTTTGATAAAATGTTCTGCATCCACCGATGTTGTAGGGTCAGTCAGCAAGTCGGCACTTGCTCCAATTATTGAAGAGGAAGAAAATCCTCGAATTTATGAAAAATCAATTGATGTGGAAGTTGAGAAGGAGAATTCTGCTGAGCATCATAATGATGACACCTTCGATGACTTGAGTGACATAATGATAACTTCTCAAGAGCTTTTCAAGGATAATATTCCAAAGGCGAACTCTCCTATCATTGAAGCGACTTCCTCTTTGAAACAGACCTCGACGCCTTCTACACCTGTCGTCTCCGTTCCTGCACTAAAGCGTGGTTTGTAGTTCGACGCACGTAGTTCGCACGCCGCACACACTTAGGATTTTTCTGCACTTATAAGCATTTACTCTTTCTTTCTGGAAATTTCTAAACTTTACTTCTTTTTCGGTTTTTCAGATTCTCCGATGGGGCGTACCGGCTCGTACTATGACTCATTTCAGCGCCATGGAGGTCGTGGATCCTATGACTTTAGGAAATATCTTGGTGACCAGAGAGAGACAGATGAGGAACGGGCCCAAAGGAAGGCTCAAGAAAAATGGGATTATGAGCAGCGGCAGAGAAGAAGAGATGCTGATCGATATGATTCTTCTTAGAGAAGTTACGATTCTCATAAGCGAAAGTCTTATGATGACAAAGGGAAGACTCATATTACTGATGAATCAAGCAAACGGTCCAAGCCAAGTGACGCATCTGCTATTTCTAAGAAGACTAACGCTCCCATTTCTTCTGATATTCCGGCCGGCTCTCCTCCTCTAAAGGAATCTGATATTCAAACAATCATTAACAGGCCACAATATCAAGTTAAAGACGGCCCTCCAACGCTTCAGAGCCGATTTCCAAACTGGTGCCTAAAAGGAGTGCGCTTTGACTTGGATTTGGTTCCGATTGATAAGCAAGACATGCTTAAAAGTCTTGACGCGGTCAGGCTTAATATTGAGAGGATGTCGCAATGGCAGAAACTTGTTGATGAACTCCAGATAGTCAACCACATGAATCTTGAGGCGATGATGACCATGGAGAACGATAAATCAGAATGGGACAAATGGCGTAAGCGGCATGATGCGGAGATGACGAGCATTGCAGACGCAACGCAAAGCTTGGATCTGAAGTTAAGCAGCTTAAGGAAAATCTCGCTTCTTCTTCTGCATCATATACTCAAAAAGAAGAAGTCTTTCAGAAGCAAGTGCGGGATGCACATGCTGCACAAAGAGATGTCGAAATGAAGCTTGCTGCCGAACAGCACATTACTGTGAAATATCGCACAGAAAACACCGAACTGCGGGAAAAGGTCATCTCCCAGAACGTAGATATTGAGTTACTAAAGTCTCGACTCGCTAAAGCTGAGACAGAGCGTGGTGCGGCTATTGCTGGTCGGGTTGCTGCCGTTGCCGAAAAGGAAGCGGCTGAGCAATCACATGAGGCGACGAAAGCAAACATCAGCTCTACCTTATTCGACTTTTATTTACACAGTGTTCTGGGTCGTGGGAGTCTCGCTTTTCTGGGTCCTGATTATGAAGTTACATTGGCTGAAGTGTGGGAAGTCACAATTGACATGCTTGGCGGGGCCGGCTATAATGAGTCGGAACTTGAGGAGCGCTATCTTGATGATGAGGCTCGTGTCACTCTTGTTAAGGGGAAGGAGCAGCTTGCTAAAGTACGGGCTGAATCAACGGGAGAAGAGCTTTCAAAGGAGAAAGCTCCTTTAACTGCCCCTGTTCACACTTCCACTTCGGCTGATGTAAACATTATGGATTCCGGCTCCCATTCTTCACTCCCAGCTAAAATTGCCCAAGAAACTGCGACCACTCCCACTGAGGATGAGGCACCGGACGATACTGAAGCCGAGAAATTTGAGATTGACCTTGCGAAGCCAACTCCTCCAGGTAATTTTGGCGTCATCCCGGGCCCAATGAACCAGTTATTTGATTTAACCGAGTTTGATGACCTTCTTACTTGTTACTTAAACTTTTGTGAACCGATACCTTCTCTATTTTCGGGAGATATTGATTTTAACTTCTTTTCTTCTGCAGCGGAGGCACCAAACACTGCACAAGTTTCCACTCCTTCAGTTGCTGTCCTTCCATCTTTACAGATTACTCCTCTTCTGCTTCCCAACCGGGATCGCAGGCAGAAAAAATTGAAGCTCTTCAAGGCCTGGACGATCCGGCTGTTTCGTAGGAGCAAAAGGCGGAGGATCTTGAAGATATCGAGAAGACCCCGGAGCGGTCTCTAGATGATGACCCGAAGCTTTCAACATTGCTTGCTACTCCGGGGAGTGAATCTTCTTCGAAGAGGAAGGGGAAGCGTGCCGTAAGGAAGAAGAAGAGAAGCGCTTCGACTGGGGAAGACAAAACAGAAGAAGACCCAACCACTCCTCCTTCTCCGTCCCGTCCACATCGGATTCCGAAATTAACTATTAGTCCAAGCAAAGGCTCCAAGGGTGGCGGAAAGAAAGAGTGACAAGCTGGACTTTCTACTTCTTATTTTGCTTTTTACATGTATAGACCGGAGATTGTGCGGGTACCGGTCCCTGCTTTTGCTTTTTTGAGATATCTGCACATGTAAAGAATTTTCATAGTACTAAATAAAATAGTAATTTTACTTGTACAACTTCTTGTGTATGTGAGAACGCATCTGTTTCTCTTTTTTAGTGTAGAATAAACGGTTCCTTTTACTTGTACAAACTTTTTGTCTGTGTTTGGGAATACATTTATTCCACATCTATTTTTTGTGATATTGCAATGAACTTGTGGCATGTTGCTTTTATTAATATAATTGAATTATATAGTATTGCCCCCATACCGTAAGTACATTGCAATATTCCTAGCTTTTTCAAGACTAATACTCTTATTTCAGAGAATAATTACCCCGCTTTTAAGGAAAGAATCATTCTGCTTTTAATAGAGTATATCTAGTCTTTAGAGGAATTTTTTTATTTTTTTTTCTTCTGAAGAACGCTTCAACTTTCGGGGATAATCACTTTTATTTATTAAAAAGTGAATTTTCCTATGAAGTGAAATGAACTTTTCTGAAAGAATTTTGTAGTATTTTAACATTTTTAGGAGGAACTTTTTGAGATGAACAAGTTAATCCTTCCTTTGAGAGTTGAATTGTGCTTCCGGAGAATGCTTTTCGTTCGGGTATTCTATTTTGGGGCATGCCTCCGGAGAGGGCTACTCTTAAAGAGTTGTGCCTCCGAAGAGGTCTTGTGCCTCCGAAAAGGGCTTGTGCCTCCGAAGAGGGCTTGTGCCTCTGAAGAGGGCTTGCGGTGCCTTGGGAAAGGGCTTTTTCCTCCGAAGAGGTCATGTGCCTCCGAAGAGGGCTTGTGGTGCCTTGGGAAAGGGCTTTTGCCTCCGAAGAGGTCATGTGCCTCCGAAGAGGGCTTGTGCCTCCGAAAAGGGCTTTTTGATTGCCTGGAAGTTACTTTCTCATGGTTGAATGGATCCACGGGGCGGACGCAAGTTGCTTGATTGGATGCTCGTTTGCACAAACGATCACAATCAATTAACAAGGGCCCTGTTCCTTCAGTTTAAGAAGGTGCCCCTCCGGTGGTTCCATCAATCTTTTTTGATTGAGAGAAGTACTTTCAGTTTTTGGCGTGCCTCGTCAGAGGGCTTTGTTGACCTTTGAGAAGGAGCGTTGGTTGGTTGGGGTGCCAGGAAGGTTGCGTCTCAGGGGTAAGTAGATCCACGGGACGGACGCAAGCTGCCTGATCGGATGCATCACGATCAGTTAGCAAGGGCCATGTTCCTTCTTCTTGGGAAGGTGTCCCTTCGGCGGTTTTTACTGGCCCTTTTATTGAGAAGCATACCTCCTTTTGGCTGCTCCTTTGTTTGCTTGGCTATTTTCTCTCATCATCTGCTCATTAGCGATCTTTTATTATCGTTTCCAAGCGCATCTTCTTTCCTTACATTGCTATGTTCGAAGAAGTGGACTTCACCGTTGAACGACTTCACGGGACAAACGCAAGTTATCTAGTTGGATGTCTGTTTATATCGACAATCTCAACCAATTAACAAAGGTTTGTCACAGTGGAGTCGCCAATTTTTTATGTGAAGTTCTCCTTGTATAGGATTTGTATTTGGAATTTATTGTCGCTTGGAATTTGCATAACAGGTGATTTATAGAGGTCGCTTGGTTTTGTGACAAGCAAGCCTTGTTTTGATGTCCTGCAATTTTGAATCGACATTTTATCAAGACACTTAAAGTATTTACATATCGAAATAAAACAGACATTATGAAATAGTAAAGAACACAAGATTTATAGTGGTTCGGCCAAGAATCGGGCCTACATCCACTTTATAGCTTTCATTCATTCACACTGATTTACAATGTTTTACAATACAACTGATGCATTCATCATTATTTTACAATTTTGAACAAAGCTTTTTCTTTCAAGTAAAATAAGGACGTAAGTGGTTGCTGTTCCAGGCTCTTGGAATTGGATCTCCTTCAACAGTTATGAGCTTGAAAGTGCCATCAAGAAGTTTACTGCCAATGGCATATGGTCCTTCCCAGTTTGGTCCAAACACACCAGTTGCCGTCATGATCCTTTTCAAAACTAAGTCCCCGACCTCAAAGCTGCATTGGCGGACTTTAGAGTTGAAGTGTCTGGCTATTCTTTGCTGATAAGCTGAAACTCTGAGCCTAGCTTCTTCTCTTTTCTCATCAAGAAAATCAAGTGCTTCAAGTTGTAGCTTTTCATTTTCAGCTTCGTTGAAATGAACTCTTCTATGTGAAGGAACTTCTACTTCCACTGGAATCATTGCTTCTGATCCGTATGCCAGTGAAAATGGAGTGTGCCCAGTTGCAGTTTTGTGAGTAGTCCTGTATGCCCATAGTGCTAATGGAAGCTTATCAACCCAACCACCTTTTGCTCTTTCGAGTTGCTTTTTAATGGTTGACTTGATGATTTTATTTACTGCTTCCACTTGCCCGTTTGCTTGCGGATGAGCCACTGCTGAGAAGCTTTTCCGAATTCTGAACCGTTTGCAAAAATCCTGGAACTCTTCACTTTCAAACTGAGTACCGTTGTCTGTGATTATTTTCTGTGGCACACCATATCTGCAAATGATATTTTTCTTTACAAAATTTATCATCTTTTTAGAAGTAATGGTGGCCAAAGGTTCAGCTTCAGCCCATTTGGTGAAATAATCAACGGCTACAATAGCATATTTGATTCCTGATTTGGCAACTGGTAATGGTCCGATTAGATCGATCCCCCAAATGGCGAATGGCCATGGGCTGACCATCTGTGTGAGTTCGGTGGAAGGTGCTTTTGGGATTTTTGCAAATCTTTGACATTTGTCGCACTTTCTAGAGTAAATAGCAGCATCCCGGTTAATGTCAGGCTAGAAATACCCATATCGGAGAACTTTCTTGGCTAAAGTTTGACCAGCTGAATGATCTCCGCATTCTCCTCCATGTATCTCGGCTAGAATTGTCTTGGCTTCTTCCTTAGTTACACATCGGAGCAGAGGCATTGAAAATCCTTGTCTGTATAATCGACCATCTTGAATTATATACCTTGACGCTTTCCTCAATAGTTTTCGACGTTCCTTAGAACTTTCTGGCAGGGAACCACTGAGTAGGTATTCTTTGATTGGAGTCATCCAGGATTCATGCTCTTGAGACGTAGCCATAATCCAATCAATATCCATTTCATCAATGCTTAGAGCTGACAGAACTTCTACAGGAACTAATCCCAGTAATTGAGCTTCTCCGGAACTTGAGTACTTTGCTAGAGAATCTGCCTTCATATTTTCCTCTCGAGGTATGTGGTTTATCGAATAGTGATCGAAATCATTGAGGAGTTCGGAAGTTTTTGTCAAATATGCAGGCAAATTGCCTCCTTTGCTTGAAATTCTTTCTTCACCTGGCAAACAATAAGCTGAGAATCGCTGAAAATCTGTAACACTTTGATGTTTAGTTCCTTGGCGATTTTTAAACCGGCAATAAGTGCTTCATATTCTGCTTCATTATTTGTTGAAGGGAATTCCAGTCTCAATGCATAACATAATGATCGTCCTTCGGGGGTTTCAAGTACAACCCCTGCCCCAGAACAATAATCATTTCTTGAGCCGTCAACATATAACTTCCACTGTATTAGAATGCAGTCAACTGTTTCTTCTTTATTGTCTCCTTTGTCAGTAGATTCTGCAATGAAATCTGCTAAAGCTTGTCCATTGATTGCTCTTTGGGGGTGATAAGTGATGTCATACTGGCTAAGTTCAATGTTCCATTTCAAAAGACGACCCGAAGTTTCAGGACGAAACATGACTTGCTTGAGAGGTTGATCAGTAAGAACCTTGATAGGATGAGCTTGAAAATATGGTCTCAATTTCCTGGAAGCAATTAGCAAACAATAGGCGAGCTTTTCTATCTTCGAATAATTCATCTCTGCCCCAGTGAACCGTTTACTGATGTAATAGACTAGACGCTGTATTTTCATATCTTCCCGTACAAGTGCTGCGCTGAGGGCATGAGATGAAATTGCTAAATAGATGAAAAGGTCTTCACCGTCAGTGGGCTTGGAAAGAACCGGAGGTGTTTCCATATGGCGAATTAGTTCATCGAAAGCATTCTGGCATTCGGGAGTCCATTCAAAATTTTTCTTTCCTTTCTTTAGAGCGTCAAAGAAGGGAATGCATTTGTCTGTGGCTTTGGAAATGAAGCGACTCAGAGCAGCGACTTTTCCATTGAGACTTTGCATTTCTTTCTTTGTTTTAGGGGCTTTGATCTCCCTTAGAGCTGTGATTTGAGTAGGATTGGCTTCAATGCCCCTGGCGCTCACAATGAAACCCAAGAATTTCCCGGATTCTACTCCGAACGAACATTTCAATGGATTGAGCTTCATTCCGTACTTTCGAAGAATTGCGAACATTTCCTCCAAGTGTCCCATGTGATCTACAGCTTTCTTTGATTTTACCAACATATCGTCGACATAAACTTCCATGGTTCTACCAATCTGAGGCTTGAACATTGCATTGACAAGCCTTTGGTAGGTTGCCCCAGCATTTTCCAATCCGAAAGGCATAACTTTGTAGCAGTAGAGACCCACATCTGTAATAAAGCTTGTGTCTTCCTGATCCGACTCATGCATCATAATCTGATTGTATCCGGAGTAAGCATCCATAAACGATAACAACTCATGCCCAGCTGTTCCATCCACCAATTGATCAATTCTGGGCAGCGGGAAGCAATCTTTGGGGCATGCTTTGTTTAGATCTGAGAAATCTATGCATACTCTCCACTTTCCATTTGCCTTCTTGACCAATACTGGATTTGAAACCCAATTTGGATAAGCGGAGTTTCTGATAAAGCCGTTCTCCATGAGCCGATCGACTTCTTCCTTTAGTGCTGTCGATCTTTCTGGGCCTTGAGTTCTTCTCTTCTGTTTCACTGGCGTGAATTTTGGATCTATGTTTAGAGTATGTACAGCAATTTCCAGGGAGATCCCACACATATCAGCGTGACACCAAGCGAACACATCTAGATTGGCTTTTAAGAATGATATCAGCGTGTTTTGAACTGTTATGCTTAGCTGTGAACCCACATTGAGTACTTTGTTCGGGTCTTTCGAGTCAACAGATATTGGTACCGTTACCTCCACGGGTACCACTCTATTCTCCCCTGTACTGTCTTTCCTGGGATCCATTTCTTTTCTCGCATTGCTATGTTCGATAGTACAGGGGCCACTCCGTAGTTGCTACAGGGTTGGTTCCTTGATGCGGAGCGGAGCTACCGCATCTTTCCCCATTTCTCTTTTCCTGGCCTCTCGGAGTTCTATAAGATAACATTCTCGTCCTGCGTTCTGATCTCCTTTAATAACAGCAATCCCATTAT
This sequence comes from Allium fistulosum, assembly GCA_030737815.1. Classification (NCBI taxonomy): domain Eukaryota; kingdom Viridiplantae; phylum Streptophyta; class Magnoliopsida; order Asparagales; family Amaryllidaceae; genus Allium; species Allium fistulosum. Next base: position 817,438,161 of record CM060904.1, read on the forward strand.
CAGTAGGAAATTTCATTGTTAAGCACCATGGAGCGAGGACGGCCCTGAAAGCAGCAAGAGTAGGCCGACCCAAGAAAGCGTTATAGGCGGAGAATCCATCAACAATTACAAAAGTTTGCTTCCAAACCAACTTCTTCTGCCCTTCGCCCATTTCAACAAACAAGTCCACCGTTCCAATTGGCTGTTTCAATTCTCCTGTGAATCCGGCAATTTTGTGTGAAGAGGCTTGTACATCTGTCATAGGGATTTTCATTTGGTCAAATGTCCTTTTAAAGAGTATGTTGCACGAAGCACCACTATCAACCAGAACTCTTCTGACAATAGCCGGCCCAATACCGACAGAAACAACAAAAGGGTCCTCAGTAGGAGCTTCCACATCAATAGAATCCCTGGTTCTGAACATAATATCATCGTGAAAAGTCTTCTGATGCTTTAGAGGTGTAGCATCTTCCAAGATCAAGACACTTTCTTCAGTCGGAGCATACTTCAAAGCTCTAGCATACCTTTCCATTTCACCCCAACTCCTGCCAGCTGGATGAGGTCCTCCTGTGATCACATTGATAACAGGTCTTTCTTTTTCAGCAGGCCTTTCTCCTGAATCAGATGAATGAGCTGGGGGTAGTTGCCCCTGGTTAGATGAAGACGGGTCTTTTCTATTCCTCTTGACGTATTGCTGCAACTTATTCTCTCTTAACAATTCCTCAATCAGGCTTTTCAAATGGCGGCACTCATTGGTATCATGCCCTGGTTGGTTGTGAAACTTGCAAAATCTTCCGCTTTGAACAACATTCTTCCCAACTTTCACGGCCGGTGGTTTTGGAAATTCAACAGCATCCTTAGTGGCGATGAAAATATTCTCCGGGGTATCGGTCAGAGGAGTAAAGTCTGAAGGTTTAAGGAAGCGGGGCTTTTTGAGATCTTTTTGCCTCTTCCCACCATTACTTTCCCTTTTCTGATTTACAGGTTCTTTCTTGCTTTGAACTGTAGCATTATTTTCCACCACTGTTGTCACAACTTTAGCTGATGCGGAAAGGTTCTCTAGGCGTATAAATTCGTCAGCCTTTTTGTAGAATTTCTCAAGCGAATTTGGCTCCTTCATCTTCAGCCATTTTCCAAATTCGTTCGATTTGTCGATAGCACGCATTAAATAGGTCAAGATCATTCGTGGCTATCGACTTCTGCCAGAGCTAAATTGAAGCGGTTCAAGAATGACTTAATAGGCTCTCCCGGATTCTGTTCAAGACTGGACAATGACATTATGTCTTTTGCGTTTGAAGCGTATAGCCTGAATTGCTCTTTGAATTTTCGGGTCAGATCGGAAAACTGATCTACAGATCGGACAGGAAGCTTGGTAAACCAGAGAAGTGCTACTCCTTCCAAATAAACTGGGAAATATCGGCACTTTATTTCGTCAGTTGCTCTTGCGCCGGTCATGTTCCAGTCGTATTTATACAAGAACTGATTTGGATCACTTGTTCCCCGATAAGCAGGAATGGTGGGGGGAACAAATTTTCTAGGAAATTCAGCCTTTAGAATCTTCTCGGTAAACGGAGTTCTACTTGGTGCGAATCCCCATTCGCTCTCATCTTCATCTCTTTGCATGCTCTCTTTCATTATTTGCTTGATCATACCAGAAAGATATTCCTCATTGTTCAGAGATTTCGCAAAATAGACCTTGGCCATCTTTTCGGGGGTTTGTCCAGGTAAATGCTCACGAAGAACTGGTGACGGCCTGGATCCTTCGGCCTGGAGGGGTGCCCCTTCGGCAGCACCTGATCCCCCATGAGGAATATTTCTCCCCTAGGAATTGGGAGCAGCATTAGCAAAGTTTCCCTCATTACTTACTGGTCTTTGATTCGTACCAAATAGAGCATTCAGCTTTTCCATCATCAGATTATTCTGAGTTTCAATCTGCTGGTACAGTCCGGATACAATAGCATCTAACTCTTGTCGCGTCACACCGACGCTTGGAGCTGCCTGATTTGGAGAGAGAGAGAAGTGGCAGTATTGTCACGGTCATCATCAGTTCTGACAGACTTTCGTTTCCTTCCATGAGCCATTATGTCTGATAAACTTCTGGTTTTGTAGGAAATTCTTTCAGCAAACTTCTGTGAAGCAATGGTGAGTAGTAGCCTGAGTTGGGTTCTCGGTGAAAGCACCAAAATGTTAACGTTAAAAAGTGAACGCTAACACCCGGTGTGTGCGATAGAATCGTGAAAGCACCACCCGCGTGACGGGAACAGAATTTAAGCAGTAAAATGGTAGAAAAGCAGTAAAAGACAGCAATTTAAAGTGGTTCGGCTTGAGATTAAGCCTATGTCCACTTTGAATCTCTTTATTACTGAATTCGGTTACAAATCGATACAAATCTCTTATCAAAACAGTACAATTTGATCACAAGAAACAATCTTGACTGCTAGCTCAATCTTCGTCGATGAAACTCGATGAATCCATGTTGGATGTAACGAATTTCTCTTGAAGCTTGTTGTAGCATCTTGAATGTTTGAAGATCTTTGATTGCTGAATGAGTGGAGACTTCGACAGAGTAACGGCGCTTGAAGAAATGAATGGCCAGAAGTCTCCTCCTTGTTGGAGATAGTGGTGTATTTATAGAGTTGAGTCTGGGCAGAGAATTTTCCCAAGTCCTAAGTCGTAGCCGACTTAGTATAAGTCGCGGCCGACTTATGATAGGTCGCAGTCGGCTCATAAGTTTCAACACTTCTTTAGTAGTTCACCTCCTCTTCTGGTTTTATGCTTCAAGTCCTAAGTCGTCCCCGAGTCATTGTCTTGCAGCATAAACATTGAGGCTTTGGATTTCGACTAAGTAGTTTTAAGTCGTGGCTGACTTATAGAAAGTCGTAGGTCGTAAGTCGGCGGCGAGATAGGGGTGTATGTTAGTTGCCTCTGAGTGTCTAGAACAAGCGAGTCATAAGTCGGCAACGACTTAGCATGCGTAATAGGTCGGCAACGATTTAAGAGATGCATCTTGGGTTACATGATCTCTTCTGAACGAGTTAGTATAAGTCGTACGCGACTTATAGAAAGCAGCAGGTCTTATGTGGTAAACCATTTCATTAAGTCGGAGACTTCCTTATCTCGTAGACTCTTAAGTCGGAGCATCTCTTAAGTCGGTGTATCTCTTAAGTCGGTGTCTACCTTAACTTGGAGCCCTTCTTAAGTCGTAGACTTCTTTAAGTCGGCTGCTGCTAGGTCGGAGCTACCTTAGGTCGACGCTTTTCTTAACTCGGAGCCCTTCTTAAGTCGGAGCTCTTCTTAAGTTGGTTCCTGTTAGGTCAGACTTGTTCTTAAGTCGGTGACGCCTTTAGCTTGTTAGGTCGTGATTCGAAAGAGGGTTAACATTGGGAAAGCAATATTTGAAATGAAGTTAATTGTTTTAACAATGTTTTAAAATGTGGTAAATATCCAAATCATAGATTTCAACATTTATTGTTGAAATAGACGTTTTCGAGAAATAAGGAAATGGTGGACTATAACACTGTTGTTATAGTAAATGATTTCCGAAAGGAAATTTTTTTATGTAGTATTGGGATTTATACATCTATCTTAAAAATTCGAATCCCTATACTAGTGATTTTGAGTCGTCGTAACGATGTTTTACGCAACATTCATTTTGACTCAAATAGATTTCCTTAAAGAATGAAATGTATACTTAATATTGTTTTAAGTATATGGAATATTTTCAAATGTTGAAAATAAATAGATTTGTTAATTACTTATTTTTAAATAAGTATGGAAATGCTTTTCCAAAATGAAATGAAACGTTTTTGAGAATTTATCTTTGTAAAGATAAATCGAAAGTGAATATTTGAAATCGATTGAAAATCGTATATGAGTAGATATTTGAAAATATAAATTCACTATGGAATTTATAAAGGAAAGGGAAATTGTTTAGAAAAATAAATGTTGATTTATTTTTGAAGTGTGGAAATTTTATATCTAGTAAAGATATTTTGGAAAATAAATAAATTGGAAAATTATTTGGAATCTGATGATGTTGCGCATCTTTATTGATGGTTAAATAACCGACTATCAATAATTACCTTGAATGGGTATTTGTTGTGAATTGGATGAATTTGAATGCCACACTTATTTTTGAATAAGCGCTCACTATTCGGGTTAGCCGGGAAAGGACCATGGGGTCGTATAACCCATTCCGAATATGTGATACGTCGTTATGAATCGCATTTGATGACCGGTGTTGAAGACCGGATATTTTTGAAAACGGAAGGATTACCGTCGAGTTACTCTACATCGGTTGATCTCCGATTTAGAGGTTTTATCACCCTTAGTGACGGGAAGTCCGGACGTGATTGTAAATTATCCGGATTTGCAAGGGCTTCGTGAGAAGTGCCTTCGGTTCTGTTCGATCCCGGAACAGACTTGTATGGTTACGTGTCTGACATTACAATTTGAGATGTAAAGCTGATTTCTTTCAAATACATTTCTGTTGGTGGCGGAGAATTTATTCTCTTATCTTAACACCCTTCTCTGAGACGTACGAGCTCAGAGGTTATGTTGTTGAAATTTATCAGCGATATATTCGCAATTTGGTAATGTGGCATGCTGAGTGTTGCTGTGTGATGATCAGTGTTTGATCATTTGTGATATGATCATTTGTTTAATCATTTATCTTTGTGATCATAGGTTGATCATCTGTTGACCCAAAGCGTGGCTTTTTGAAAAAAAAGCGTAGCTTTGTGGATGAGACTTCGTCAGGGCCTCAACTACCCGGAAATGGTCGAAACAGGAATGTTGTGTGACGACTCGGGTTTTGCCCGCTCGAAAATCAACATCCGTACTTCACATTGTACTAGAATGCCGCAGATTCGACCGTTCAAATCCGATTCGCCGGAGCTATAACACAATTAAGTAAATAACACATCGGAAGAAAAGAATAATACATTGATATACAATATCTGATACAACAGAGTGATACAATGAATATCAATACACATCAGAGATGATACAACAAATAGCAGCGGAAAAGAAAAATAGATAACTAACAGCAGCGGAACAATATCAATAGAAGTGATAACTCCAAAATGATCTTCAGACAGAATGAATCCACAACTCCAAGATAAGCAACTCCGATGAATGAACTAGCTCCAGATAATCTACTAAACCTGAATATCTGAAAAGAAACCCAACTCTAGACTGCTCGTGTGGAAAATTATGAGCACCCAGAGTTTAGGATGGGAACAATAAACTCCGGATCAGTCATGGGACTGGTGTGAGCAACAAAAACAGTTTATCTTTAAACAACAGCAAAAGAATTTAAACATTGAAATCCGCAATGCTTTTGGAAAATGAAACTACCATAAGACCTCCCGCCACACACACAATGCAAACGCAGAATTGGAGGAGATTTCTTCTTATGATAGTCAAAGATGCTTACTACGTAAAATCATCTTGATATTATTATTAGTGCATAGTGCAGAAAACATTTCGAAAGTATAATATTAATCTTAGCCAACATACGACCAGTATCGTATGCCTACTATAGCTACTATGTTCAATAGCAGGTTACCACCACATTCCATAGCAGGTAATACAACTAAAACCGTACAAGTCGCGTATTGTTTCTTTGGATTTCCAACAAATGGTCAGGCTAAGGAACTTCCTTCCGCCGCGTGGGATCGCCTCTGGCGGGACGTCCCAAGAGACAAACTGCTCTCTGCAAACAAGGCCGGGTTACCCCTGTAACAGGTAACTCACGAATATGCCACCCCCCGGTCCTTTGGGACCTTTATCCGAGGCCTCGATAACCAACATCACACATAATAAAGTGTATCCACATGAGTAAGTATCTGGGCTCCATACCATGACACCACCCTTTTCCAGAAGGAAATGACATACCCTAAAGGGCGCGACCCTCATAACCTTGCTGCAACATTCCTGTTTCGACCATTTCCGGGTTGTGAGGCCCTGACGAAGTCTCGTCCACAAAGCTACGCTTTTTCAAAAAGCCACGCTTTGGGTCAACAGATGATCAACCTATGATCACAAAGATAAATGATCAAACAAATGATCATATCACAAATGATCAAACGATGATCATCACACAGCTACACTCAGCATGCCACATTACCAAATTGGGAATATATCGCTGATAAATTTCAACTACATAACCTCTGAGCTCGTACGTCTCAGAGAAGGGTGTTAAGCTAAGAGAATAAATTCTCCGCAACCAACAGAAATGTATTTGAAAGAAATCAGCTTTATATCTCAAAGTGTAATGTCAGACATACAATCCATACAAGTCTGTTCCGGGATCGAACAGAACCGAAGGCACTTCTCACGAAGCCCTTGCAAATCTGGATAATTTCCAATCACGTCCGGACTTCCCGTCACTAAGGATGATAAAACCTCTATATCGGGGATCAGCCGATGCAGAGTAACTCGACGGTAATCCTTCCGTTTTCAAAAATATCCGGTCTTCAACACCGGTCTTCAAATGCTACCCATAACGACGTATCACCTATTCGGAATGGGTTATACGACCCAAAGGTCCTCTCCCGACTAAACCGAATAGTGAGCGTAATATTTAAAAAATCATATGGATATGGGATTTCAATTAAGTCACAACTTAAACCCAAACTTCCTTTTCAAATGGTTTAACAAATTACCATTTTCAAATCTTTAAACAAAAAGATTCAATCTTTACGGTTTAAATAGTTTCCACACTTTAATCTTTTAAACAAAAGATTCATTCATAGATTTTCCAAATTAATTTCCATTTCAATTTGATTAACTTGTTAAATCTTCAAATCAAAGATTTAACTTATAGCTTTCAAAACAATCCCATTTCAAATGGTTTAAACAAATCATTATTTTAAATCTGTTAAAGATAACCGATTCAAATCATAGCTTTTCAAACAATTCATTCATAACTTGGAAAACCATTTTTCAATTCAATATTGAAATTCCTTTAATTAAATTGGAATTTCATTGCTTATCTGAATGCTTTTATTCTTTTAAAACAAATAGTTTCATTTCAGAGAATATGATTTATTCATATGAGTGGAAGTCCTTGGGTTAAATCCAAATTCTCAAAATTATACTTTTAAATGGTTTAAATTCAGATAAACACATTTATAACATTTTCAATCTCTAGTTTCAAATCATAGGATTCAATTCCAAACTTGAATTCAAATTTAAATCAAATTATTTAATTTTTTCAAGACTCGGTTAAGTGATTCCAAATAACTTTTATCTTTGAAATTCCATTTCAAAAGCTTTTCACTTTAAACCCAAATTTCCAATTTCAAAATCAATTGAAATTAAAATTTCAATTTCAAAAACATCAAATTTAAATTATCTGCGACTTAACTGATTTCCACGTGAAATCCATATTTGTGTGTGTAAAAGTGTGGTCCAGGGGTTTCACACAATAGTGCAACACAATGAATCATCACATATCAGAATACAGAAATATAATTCGATAAGCGGTATAAGAACAACGCTTATCGTTCATTCACAGATCATAGATATATAAAGGTCACAGATAAGTAAACTACAGATCACAACATAAATCAGGATATATCACAAAGCATCACATATCAGGGATATCAAACAATCAAGTCATTCAATAGAATCCAAACATCCATAAGTAAGATCAATTAATTATCCGAGAGATTTAAATCAGATTAATTACTTATGAGTAAATTACTAATCTTGGTTAATTAACATTAATTAATTACGAACCATTTTAATTAATTATCCTTTAATCATTTATTAATTAATCTTTAAGTTAATTACATAATTAATTAACCTTGAATTTTCATAATTAATAAATTCCCAATTCATTTATCTCTAATTTATTAGTTAATCAATTATAACCATTAATTAATTAAATTACTTAATTATTCTTACATAAATCACTTAATTAACCTTTATCTTTAATTAATTAATTAACTAATTATACTTAATTTCCTAATTAACTTAAGTACGTTCCAAGATAATAAAACACCTTTTAACTTAATATACATTATCTTGTAAATACACTAATTACCATTTACATTTTGAAACCCTTTTAAATCTTTAAAATTAACTTAAACAAATTTTAGATTAAATAAATTCTAAAACTCTTTGATATTATAAAGTAATGTTTTTAAAGAAAGTTTTAATAAAATTTGTTTAAATTTCAAAAATAACATTTTTAAACTTTTTATAAAAACTGGGCATCTCTCCCACTTCGGGTCCTACCCGAATGATACTCGGGTATATCCCCGAGTCTTTTCCTTTTCCTCCCCCCGCTGTTTTCAAAACTTATATAATTTTTCTACAGTTTAAAACAAACAGGCTATTACCCTCAAATTTCTCGAGCATGAACTCGAGTAAAACCCCTAAAACATCCGAGGCACTCACGAGTCGAACTCCTCAAACACTCGAGCAACAGGAACTTCGTCTTCCCCAAACTACTACCCAGATACGCAAAAATGCACGTGCATGTGCACACTGACGCGGCGGCGCTCCGACCACCATCGCGACTCTCTGCAAATCGACCCCGACCCTCACAAGCCTCGCGACCTCCCAAATCACCCAATCTCGTCATCGATCAAAAACAAACCACCTCGACCAAAACGTTGAATAACCAACGCCTGGAAATCGCCTCGATCCCCCAACGCCAACCACCGGAAGACCCCAGACTTCGACTTCACCCTCTCCGACCATCCACGAAGCCATTTCCAAAGCCTCGTGACACTCGATCGCGTATAGGCATTGAAATCGTCACATTACAGACATGAGTAAACTTGCAACCCAAACCCTAAATTTACTTCGTCCCCCAAATTCACGCAATAAAATTTTTTTTTAAACATTTTTCCCGACTTCGTAAACCATTAAGCTAGCTTCAAGCAAGATCACAACATAAAATTTTCGTTTGATCACTGGAATTTGGATAAAAAGCATTTCCGGTTCATTTACATACTGTTCGAAGCATACTTGATTAAAAATTCCCATTTTTATTTTAAAAATCCTCTTTTCGAATGCAGTTTCAAGTTATATAATTTAGTCGATGTTTTATACCATTCGAAATTATCAAGGATTTAAGTTTGTTCTGTAAAACCAAGTTCTTTTCCAACCTGGATGTTTATAAATTTACTTGAACTGTTTTTAAGCAATAATTGATACTTAAACAAACTTATTTGCTTTTGAAAGTTTACAAAAATTTGATAAGCATACATTTAAGTTTGAAAAAGAAAAAAATGAACCTGTAACAATCAACATAGAAGCACAGAGCATCACAATGATAACTTCAAACAATAACATATGCAAACTATATTTTCAATAAATCTAGAATCATTTTTTATCAACTTAAAGCTTTAAAATTAAAGTTACTCACAGGTAAAGAAACAAACAAGGAAATATGGTTTAAAAAGAAAGGTTACTCACCTTGATTTCTGGAAATGGGCAGAGATAGTGAGGCCTGATTGTTGAAGTTTGAGTTGCCTTAAGTTAAAACAGTTTGATTTCATCCTAATTTCCAACTTCCTGATTTTACTCTGTTTTGAAATGATTTTGATTTCTCGTTTTCCAGGTTGAACTTGTATGCTTTTAATTCTTTTATTATTTGCTTGAAGCTTGTTTCAGGTTGATGAGTTTTATTGAGTTGTTTGTAGCATTTTTACTCAGTTTCGAATGAGCAACTGAGATGAAGATGTTGCAATATAGAAAAGAAGGTATAGGTCATTTTGTACAGCAGGGTATATTACTTTGTACAGGTGATAATTTTCTTCTTGGTGGCTGAAGTAAACATTTTGGGGGCTAGCATTAATTAACTTGTACAAACTTATTTTATTTGATTGTACATAGATATTTCTTCTTACTTTATTTCGGCTGGAGATTTGTTATGTACAATATGATTTGGGTGAGTATACTCATATATGATTATATGTATAAAATCTTGTCTTACTTCTTTTGCAAGCTTTTGCCTATCTTCATTTACTTATTTGCATATACTTGTATGTATATTTTCTTTGCTTTGTTTTATTTTGTTTACTTGTTTGAGTGTATTTTATTCCTTTACTTTTGCTTTGTACAAAATTCACTTTATTTTATATTGAGGCTGAAATGATTTTGTTTTAGTGGCCAGAGACATTGTCTCATTTTTACTCCTCTTTTATTTTAACTTAAATTATTTATTTTACTTTTGTTCAAGTTGTATTTGTTATTTTATTTCATGTATTACTATATATATTTTATTAACCCAAATATTTATTAAACCATAAATTAAAAATTATTTATTATTATTATTTATATTTTAAAACATCTATCTAAGATTCAAATCACCTATATATATTCACATATATGTACAATATTTACAATATTATTAAATTTAAATGATTTATTCCCATTCAAATTTTTAGTTCGGGGAAACTCGCTTCAATTTATCAATTTAATTTTACAATTTTTATTCAAAAATTCAATAAATTATCGATTTAAATAAATTTAAATCTGGGGTCGTTACAAACTTCCCCCCTTAAAAGAATTTCGTCCTCGAAATTACCAAGGAGACAAAAAGATAGATGGAGAATATTTCATCAACTCAAACTGAATATCTATTCTGCATTTGGCTTACCAAATCAGAATATCAATAACAGATACAAGAACGAATCTGTCTTAACACTTCAGAAGATACTCGGGTTATCCAGATCTACGAAATATGGAGTGGCATCGGTCAGTTCGAAGTGATAACTAACCATTCGTAGAATATACTGGGACCCAAAGAAATAGATAGATATATGGATACAATTTCAAAATTTTTAGTTTAGAAACTAAATTATATCTATCAACTATAGCAATCAAAGCAACCAATTCATCCAAACAAACAATTTTGGCCATTTCGGAGTTTATGTCCCCTATTAATATATCGAATCTTCTTTCTGGATCTACCAGAAATTATCAAAGAATTGAGAAAAGATGTTGAACAAAAGAGATTGATAGAGAAAAGATTGCTTCCTTATTGTTACAGGGTATTGACCATTTATAGTCGTATTTCCCTGTCCCCTATCTCGTCCTCTTCTTGCACCATATCTACTATCAGTGGATAGCAAGAGAATTTACTGAGACATACGGACGGATATCTGAGAATTACTCATTCTAGAGTTTACTTCACTCTATCTCTAATGAGCTACTTAATGTGTTATACTCCTGAGCTAAAGTTCAACCTTAGCTCTGATACCACATGTGACGACTCAGACATTTCCGGCAGCAGCGACCGGTAGGTGTGACGCCCCACCTCTATGCTCATAATAACAAAGAGTATTAAAGAAAATACTGTCTATTATTACGAAGAATAAGGCTGGATAGGAGCGACCATCCGTAGTTGGCCTTACACTAATATTGGTTATCTCGATAGGAGTGGTACATACTTTTTATTTTTCATCTTATTCATTTACTCCCATCGACACACCCAATTATCAGTATAAAACAAACTACGATGGTTCGTAATAGTTTAGGACATTAGATATAACGATAACACAGATAATATAAATGCGGAACACAGATAAAAACAAAAGTCTCATATATATATAACTGATGCCAGTTAATACATAGTTGACACAATACATATGATACAACCACAACTGTCGACTCTAGAAGTTATATATACAAGTACATTATCGACTAATATACATGAATACATATCGTTCTATACAATGACACGACTACTACAAAATGACGCTGACAGCTTCAGACGATGTGAAAAGTCTTCATATCCTGAACAGCAACTCAAAGAAGAAAATCTACAACCTGAAATAACTCGGGTCTGACCCGAGTATTACATTCAAAAGAAAATAATACCCAGGTCAGTCTAATTCAAACCAGTTTATTAGTGCATATAGGCAGTAATAATTTAAATAGACGACAGTCACAATAATTCCCGTCTATCCGATTCTTTAAACAAAGAAACCGGATAACGGTCAATATAACACTTAACAGTGTTTAGCAAAAATCAGCAGATTTAAATCATCAACAGAGATAAATAAACAATTTATCAAATCGACTAAATCAATTTAAAGCGATTGACATTGTCACTTTAAAACCATCAAAAATTCGATTGGCTGCCGTACACACACGCGTGTACGGCCTCGCCAATTCGGCATAAAAGATCAATGCATCAGAAGCAAAAGAAAGATCAATTCAAAACTGTCGAGTTTGGGTGGCTGCAATGCACGCACGCGTGCATTGCCTCGCCACCACAGCATATACTGAAATATCAATAAGGCACAAAAGGCCAGTGCTCAAGAATTCACAGTGCCAACGAATGCAATAAGCAAGTGTATGATACAGTGAACTACATAACACATCAGCCCTACGACAGTACTACGAGTCAGGAAGTAGTGAGCAAGTCGAACTGCAGCAGTTCAAGTAAGGAAGCAAACTACAGGTAACTGGAAGTGACCATGGGACGGTCAACAAGGTGAATGCACAAAGTACACAAGTGATGGTATATATCACAACTGCACGTGGCAATTGAATCAAGGTACAACGGTGAATTAGATCAAATAACACCAAGTAAAGAACTCAATCAGAGAACAAAACTGCAACTCAACTACAAGTGTTCGACCACTCCAGAGAGTAGTTCAAATACAAATGAACTCGAACAGTAACCCAGGCTACAAAGTGTGCAAAGTATAGACTGCAACCAAGACCAGCAACGCCAACGTGACTCAAATTGTAAATGAAGGTCTAAAGTCACTGACTCAAAAGTCCTAGTAAACATCAAGCAATCACAGTTTGAATACAACAGTTCAACAAGACAAGTGCAGACAGACAAGGCACAAAGTGCACAGGAGATACAAGTGCAGGCCCAACAGTGCACATGTACAACAGAGAACATATGAAAAGTCTGGATGGTCAGCAATTTGAAAATACAACATATTCAAGTGCAATGAACATGTACAAGTGAAACAGTGGACATAAGAAATGAACAAGAAGTTCATCATCAAAGTCAACAGTGTCAATAACAAGAATACCACAGAGAAGTTAGTCAGAGACGTGCAACAGTTTAAAATTGTTTAAGGAATCAAAAATCAATCTACAAAGTCAACTACAGGTCGCAGAATTTATAGATGGCCAAAAGATGACCAAAGTCAGATATAAACATAGATGGTCAGAGAGAACCATAAACTGGGATGCAGACTAAAGCTCACCATCAAAGACAACAGTGAAAATGACTGTAGTCAAGTGATGATTCGAGTAGATAATTGTCACAAAAGCAAATGGCCAGAGAAGATGACCAGAACCAGAAACAAGTCAAATTTCAAAACTTGGCTAATGCATCAAAATATCGCATAAACAAAGTCGAGTAAAATAACAGTGTCGAACTCGATTTCAAAAATCAAAACCGTGAGTATCAGAAATTGCCAATGGCAGTAAAATCCTCAATCAACGAAACGAAATCGAACGAAACCCAAAACTAAAGTCGAAACAGTGATTACCCCTCCAAACGACAGTTAAAGATCAACTCGAGAAGCAAATTCGAGTGAAGTAAAAACAAGCCAACCATCCCAATTTATAACGAAATCGAATAGCCAATAAAACCAAGCATCTGAAGTAAGAATTAGATGTGAGTAACTCACCTTTCATCGCGACGAAGGCACGAGATCTGATTGAGCCACCGAAGTCGAAGCCAAAGTCCAAGTCGAATTCGATCAAGTTGAAGTAATCAGCCAAGACTCGAGGAGGCAGCCGTGAGCAAGACGAAGAAGAAATCGATCGAACCAGGCAACCACGAATTCATCCAACAACGATCGAAACCATACCAAAGCTTCGAAAAGCCCTAACAAGTCTCAAAATCGAACGAGAGCTTTCCTCTTCCAACAAGCCCTAATTCTTCCAGATCGAAGGAACGAAAGATTGAAGCGGCCGCCACTTATTTTCTTCGAATGTTTTTTTTCTTTTAGGGTTTTAAGGAATGAGAAAAAGAAAAGGGGGATTCGGGTTATATGCCTTAGCTATTTCTCACGGCATCAACAGATATGGTCAAGATTTACTTACACAATCAAAAAAGAATTTCAAATTGATTTAAAATCCCAAATAATGATTAACAATTTTTATTAAAGAATTTAAATACGATTTAAATCCCAATATCGATTGTCAACTGAATTAAATTTGTTATTTTGACGATAATTAAATTTTACCAAAAATCCCGGTTGTTACACACTCCCCTCCTTATAAAAATTGCGTCCACGCAATCATAGGGAATAAATGGATAAAAGGTAACAACAAAAGATCATGGCAATGTCGAATGCATACGCAAAGCAAATGTCAGCAGGGAAGTATTAGATAGGAAATCGAAAGGTTCGACTGCTTCAAATCAAAAGAATCAACCTCGTAGGAATCAGGGATCAAAATCAGACGACTAACAAAAGCAAGAACAATCGAGTTCCAGCAACTAAAAGAGAAGGAAAAACAGAGCAGAAATCCCCTACAGAGCACGAATTGAATGTGAGTAAATCAAATTACTCACCTGAATCTCCAGAGAAAAAGACGAAACTCCAATCTCAAAAATCTCAAATATTTACTTATCTCAAACGATAGTCAGAAAACAAATATTCAATTATCAAAAACGATAATCAAATTTCAAATTCAGCAATTATTTAATTACCTCAAGCGATAATTAAATCTCAAAGCAACAAATGTTTAATTATCTCAAGCGATAATTAAATCTCAAATCAGCAAATATTTAATTATCAAAAGCGATAATTAAATCTCAAATCAGCAAATATTTAATTATCTAAAGCGATAATTAAATCTCAAATCAGCAAATATCTAATTATCTAAAGCGATAATTAAATCTCAAATCAGCAAATATTTAATTATCTAAAGCGATAATTAAATCTCAAATCAGCAAATATTTAATTATCAAAAGCGATAATTAAATCTCAAATCAGCAAATATTTAATTATCTAAAGCGATAATTAAATCTCAAATCAGCAAATATTTAATTATCTGAAGCGATAATTAAATCTCAAATCAGCAAATATTTAATTATCTAAAGCGATAATTAAATCTCAAATCAGCAAATATTTAATTATCTAAAGCGATAATTAAATCTCAAATCAGCAAATATTTAATTATCAAAAGCGATAATTAAATCTCAAATCAGCAAATATTTAATTATCTAAAGCGATAATTAAATCTCAAATCAGCAAATATTTAATTATCTAAAGCGATAATTAAATCTCAAATCAGCAAATATTTAATTATCAAAAGCGATAATTAAATCTCAAATCAGCAAATATTTAATTATCTAAAGCGATAATTAAATCTCAAATCAGCAATTATTTAATTATCTAAAGCGATAATTAAATCTCAAATCAGCAAATATTTAATTATCAAAAGCGATAATTAAATCTCAAATCAGCAAATATTTAATTATCTAAAGCGATAATTAAAAGCAACAAATATCCGATTATCAAAAACGATAATCAGAACTCATATCAACAAATATCTAATTATCACAAGCGATAATTAGAAACAACAAATATCTGATTATCAAAAACGATAATCAGAACTCATATCAACAAATATCTAATTATCACAAGCGATAATTAGAAACAACAAATATCTGATTATCAAAAACGATAATCAGAACTCATATCAACAAATATCTAATTATCACAAGCGATAATTAGAAACAACAAATATCTGATTATCAAAAACGATAATCAGAACTCATATCAACAAATATCTAATTATCACAAGCGATAATTAGAAACAACAAATATTTGATTATCAAAAACGATAATCAGAACTCATATCAACAAATATCCAATTACCTGCAGATAATTGGAAGCAACAAATATCTAGAAATCAATTAAGAAGACTAGAAAATCAACATAAAAGCTTGGATCGATCCCATCAGATGGCGAGTTTTTAATTCGCCGCACGTGCATCTCAGAGTGGCCGAAGCCTACCAAGTACTCAACATAATTTTGGCGCCCATCAGATTGACCCGGAGGTCCGCAGAGTGACCCGAAGGTCTAGTACTGGTATTTGACCCGAAGGTCCGCAGAGTGGCCCGAAAGCCCAACAAATGACCCGAAGGTCCTCATAGTGGCTCGAAAGCACACGAAATCATCAAATATTTCAATTAACGAGTCCGGAATTAACCGAAATAGCAAACGCACATGTCCCATACCACGTGTTTTACTAAATCGTTTGATTCTCTTCATCGTTTCCTTGAAAGTGCAAAATTGTGTATTTTTTTTTTTAAAAATACATTTCACATTCTCAAACGGACAAGTCCGGAATTAGGCGAATCAGTAAAAGAAAGGGGTCATAGTCCTCGATTTTGCTGAAACGTTTAAATCGCTTCCTCATTCTTTTGAAATCGCAAACTGTAAAATTTTTGAAAACAATTTTTATTTATTTTGTAAAAATAACAATTCGCATTCTCAACTGAACAAGTCCGGAGTTAACCGAAACAGTAAAAGAAAGGGGTCATAATCCTCGATTTTGCTGAATCGTTTAAGTCGCTTTCTCATTCTTTTGAAAACGCAAACTGTTAAAAATTTATAAAACACTTTTCATTTTAAAACGATTTTCCAATCACGTGATTAAACCAGCAAATCAGTAACAATTTCGATAAGGAAATTGTACTTCTCAAAATACCGTAAAAACGGTTACACATCAGTATTGCGGAATAACCGCTTGAAAATCTACTTTTTAAAAATTTGGTTGTTACTGAAGTCAAAGCGACCGAAATTTTAAAACATCAAATATCTCATCAAAAGAATTCACATCAAAATGTGACATCAAAGAATTTTCATTCATTAAAATTGTCAACAAAACACCGTGCCTCAAAAATTCAGCATTGGTGTAAAAAGTCCTTTATAAAAATAACGGCAACAAAATACGTATCATAACCAAGCATCGGTTCAACGTACAATAAATGCAATAACGTGCAATTCAAATTTTTGCACGTACTACAAAATGAACAAAGAAATCATTCGAGAGTATCTTCAATGAAGATAATTTAAAACGGCAAAAATCTAATCAATAAATGATTAGTACAAAAGAATGCCAGCGGAAATTTCAACAAAAATCACATATCTGCAATTTCTTCGAATCCTCAATTCGGATTCGAAATTCTCAAAGAAACAAAATAATTACACCTATGTAAACAACAAATGAAATTCATATCAATTTCGTATTTCGATTTGTAAATCGAAAAGATTATCAGTTGTACTCAGCGAAGACAGTTTCACTGTTTCCGCTGCGCACTCTGATAAATAGAACACAAATCAATCAAATCATCAGAACACAATTTCATCAAAACAACAAAACACAATTCCACTTTTATTTTTAAATAAAGACATTTAAAAATTTCATCAAAATTTCAAAACTTTAGTTTTGACTCAAATCACAGCTAAAACATCGACCAATAGTTGTAACATATGTTCCATCCAAGTTATGTTTTATATTATGTCCATAAACCCCAAGCTCTGATACCAACTGTGACGCCCCACCTCTATGCTCATAATAACAAAGAGTATTAAAGAAAATACTGTCTATTATTACGAAGAATAAGGCTTGATAGGAGCGACCATCCGTAGTTGGCCTTACACTAATATTGGTTATCTCGATAGGAGTGGTACATACTTTTTATTTTTCATCTTATTCATTTACTCCCATCGACACACCCAATTATCAGTATAAAACAAACTACGATGGTTCGTAATAGTTTAGGACATTAGATATAACGATAACACAGATAATATAAATGCGGAACACAGATAAAAACAAAAGTCTCATATATATATAACTGATGCCAGTTAATACATAGTTGACACAATACATATGATACAACCACAACTGTCGACTCTAGAAGTTATATATACAAGTACATTATCGACTAATATACATGAATACATATCGTTCTATACAATGACACGACTACTACAAAATGACGCTGACAGCTTCAGACGATGTGAAAAGTCTTCATATCCTGAACAGCAACTCAAAGAAGAAAATCTACAACCTAAAATAACTCGGGTCTGACCCGAGTATTACATTCAAAAGAAAATAATACCCAGGTCAGTCTAATTCAAACCAGTTTATTAGTGCATATAGGCAGTAATAATTTAAATAGACGACAGTCACAATAATTCCCGTCTATCCGATTCTTTAAACAAAGAAACCGGATAACGGTCAATATAACACTTAACAGTGTTTAGCAAAAATCAGCAGATTTAAATCATCAACAGAGATAAATAAACAATTTATCAAATCGACTAAATCAATTTAAAGCGATTGACATTGTCACTTTAAAACCATCAAAAATTCGATTGGCTGCCGTACACACACGCGTGTACGGCCTCGCCAATTCGGCATAAAAGATCAATGCATCAGAAGCAAAAGAAAGATCAATTCAAAACTGTCGAGTTTGGGTGGCTGCAGTGCACGCACGCGTGCATTGCCTCGCCACCACAGCATATACTGAAATATCAATAAGGCACAAAAGGCCAGTGCTCAAGAATTCACAGTGCCAACGAATGCAATAAGCAAGTGTATGATACAGTGAACTACATAACACATCAGCCCTACCACAGTACTACGAGTCAGGAAGTAGTGAGCAAGTCGAACTGCAGCAGTTCAAGTAAGGAAGCAAACTACAGGTAACTGGAAGTGACCATGGGACGGTCAACAAGGTGAATGCACAAAGTACACAAGTGATGGTATATATCACAACTGCACGTGGCAATTGAATCAAGGTACAACGGTGAATTAGATCAAATAACACCAAGTAAAGAACTCAATCAGAGAACAAAACTGCAACTCAACTACAAGTGTTCGACCACTCCAGAGAGTAGTTCAAATACAAATGAACTCGAACAGTAACCCAGGCTACAAAGTGTGCAAAGTATAGACTGCAACCAAGACCAGCAACGCCAACGTGACTCAAATTGTAAATGAAGGTCTAAAGTCACTGACTCAAAAGTCCTAGTAAACATCAAGCAATCACAGTTTGAATACAACAGTTCAACAAGACAAGTGCAGACAGACAAGGCACAAAGTGCACAGGAGATACAAGTGCAGGCCCAACAGTGCACATGTACAACAGAGAACATATGAAAAGTCTGGATGGTCAGCAATTTGAAAATGCAACATATTCAAGTGCAATGAACATGTACAAGTGAAACAGTGGACATAAGAGATGAACAAGAAGTTCATCATCAAAGTCAACAGTGTCAATAACAAGAATACCACAGAGAAGTTAGTCAGAGACGTGCAACAGTTTAAAATTGTTTAAGGAATCAAAAATCAATCTACAAAGTCAACTACAGGTCGCAGAATTTACAGATGGCCAGAAGATGACCAAAGTCAGATATAAACATAGATGGTCAGAGAGAACCATAAACTGGGATGCAGACTAAAGCTCACCATCAAAGACAACAGTGAAAATGACTGTAATCAAGTGATGATTCGAGTAGATAATTGTCACAAAAGCAAATGGCCAGAGAAGATGACCAGAACCAGAAACAAGTCAAATTTCAAAACTTGGCTAATGCATCAAAATATCGCATAAACAAAGTCGAGCAAAATAACAGTGTCGAACTCGATTTCAAAAATCAAAACCGTGAGTATCAGAAATTGCCAATGCCAGTAAAATCCTCAATCAACGAAACGAAATCGAACGAAACCCAAAATTAAAGTCGAAACAGTGATTACCCCTCCAAACGACAGTTAAAGATCAACTCGAGAAGCAAATTCGAGTGAAGTAAAAACAAGCCAACCATCCCAATTTATAACGAAATCAAATAGCCAATAAAACCAAGCATCTGAAGTAAGAATTAGATGTGAGTAACTCACCTTTCATCGCGACGAAGGCACGAGATCTGATTGAGCCACCGAAGTCGAAGCCAAAGTCCAAGTCGAATTCGATCAAGTTGAAGTAATCAGCCAAGACTCGAGGAGGCAGCCGTGAGCAAGACGAAGAAGAAATCGATCGAACCAGGCAACCACGAATTCATCCAACAACGATCGAAACCATACCAAAGCTTCGAAAAGCCCTAACAAGTCTAAAAATCGAACGAGAGCTTTCCTCTTCCAACAAGCCCTAATTCTTCCAGATCGAAGGAACGAAAGATTGAAGCGGCCGCCACTTATTTTCTTCGAATGTTTTTTTTCTTTTAGGGTTTTAAGGAATGAGAAAAAGAAAAGGGGGATTCGGGTTATATGCCTTAGCTATTTCTCACGGCATCAACAGATATGGTCAAGATTTACTTACACAATCAAAAAAGAATTTCAAATTGATTTAAAATCCCAAATAATGATTAACAATTTTTATTAAAGAATTTAAATACGATTTAAATCCCAATATCGATTGTCAACTGAATTAAATTTGTTATTTTGACGATAATTAAATTTTACCAAAAATCCCGGTTGTTACAGTAGGCTTTGCAACCATCCTGGCCCCACCGTGGCTCACACTGGCACCTCGCAGTTGCTTTTACGGCCAGCCTCTCGACTGTCACAACCAACCCATCCCACTCAGGGACATGTAGGGGTAAGAGTCTCCCGTTCGCCACCAAACCGCGAAGCGAGAACCCCCTATCATGCTGTAATATAGCAAATGCGATCCAAACCTGGAAACCACGAATCAGGTTACTGCTTCAAACCTGTCAACGGCAAGAACACGCCACTCCGACCACCTGACGATCAACCCCTCCAGCCTCAACTTCAACCAAGCACCAACTACCGATTCACAAAATACCACGACACTCGATCCACTCTACAACCTGAAATTGTCGATTCTTCAAACCATTTTAGAACTAGGGTTTAAAACGAATTTCCACTACCGCATCTTCTCTGGTGAATTTCATCATCACCTATGATTTTCTTAGCTTCTACTATCCCTCCTCCATCACCTGGAAGAACCCCGAGTCTCCACGATTCATAGATCACCAGAAAGTCACGAATTTCCATAATATGTTCAACCCAGAACT
Organism: Allium fistulosum; assembly: GCA_030737815.1. Classification (NCBI taxonomy): domain Eukaryota; kingdom Viridiplantae; phylum Streptophyta; class Magnoliopsida; order Asparagales; family Amaryllidaceae; genus Allium; species Allium fistulosum. The sequence goes on from CM060904.1 coordinate 817,459,139, forward strand.
ACATTTTTAATACTTAACTAAAAATAGTGATTTTGGTTTTAAAAATCAAGTTTTGGTTTTAGCTTTTGATTCATATGCTTGAATCCATGATTTATGAAAATTAAATTTTAACTTATTTAAAGATTTCACTGTTGTTAATTTGTTCTCAGAGGTCATACACACTAATTTACTTAAATAAATTTTTAAACTAAAATCAATGCTATAACAAACCTATTTGGTTTAAGACTTAAGTTCTAACAAAGATTTGATCAAGAGAGATTGATTCAAGACTGGATTTAGAACCTGGGTAAATAAAACATAACAAAGCACATATATTTAACAGCATGCTCCCATCCACAAATACACAGGAATTTTCCAATATATATGCGCAAATACAAACTTATATTAGGCATTTATCAAGCAACCATATTTATACTTGAGTTTTTAAAAAAAATGTTACTCACCTGACATTGAAAAACAAAGGGCTTGCTTTTTTTGAAACTGGAAAGTCTTGCAAACTGAAATTTGAAAACTTGAATACTTCTGATGTTTTGATTCCAGAGATCAAATGTCTTGCTTAAGTCTTAAAACTGGAAGCTTTAAAAACTGGCACTTGATTCCAGGCTTTTGAAAAAGATTTGAAGATGAAACTTTGAAATGCTTTGATTAATTTCAAGCTTTGCATTTGAGATAGCCTTGCTCAGGCTTTTGAAAGAGGTTTTACTTTGTATTGTTTAAAGGAATCGAAATGAAGAGGGAACTTGATATAAAGGAAACAATGTAGAGGCTAAGTTATATTTGTACAAAAGAAATAATCTCAGCTGGTACAAGCATTGATCAGAGATTTTTATCTCTTTTGGAGGCTGAAGAAAATTTTAACAATTCGAATTGACTTGAATTTGTGCTGAGATGAACTATACAGGGTGATATATATTTTTTATTGGTTTGTACAAGTGATATAATTTATGTTGGGTTTGTACAAGTGATCAGTGATATTTTCTTTCTTTGTTGGCCGAGACAATATGTGTTTGGTGGCTGCAGCTTTGTTGTATTGGGCAGATGAAAGCATTTATTACTTTGTACAATCCTTTACTTTTATAAGTGTTGTTTCTTTTGTTTAACCTGACTATGTTTGCTTAGTCTTCATATATATTTATTTTTACTTGCCTTCCTATACAAGCTTACATACTTTTGTTTTGCTGCTAAAGATGGAAATATAAATGTACTTTATGTCTTCAGCTGTGGCTTGCATTTGTATTCATTTTAAAGGCATATTTTATTTGCCTAGATAACCTTTCATTTGTTTAAGCTGAGATAAAAGTTGTAGAAGTGATATTTTTATTTTTACTTTACTCCTTGTCTTGTATACATTTCTATTTCTTTGTTTTGAATGTATATATAATTGTCTATCTATCGGCTATATTTTCATTTCTAAACCATTTATATAAAGATTTAAATTCAAATCAAATATACATATATATATATATATATATATATATTATTTCAAATTTACTCACATATGCTCAATACACATATATTCACATATATACAAGAATTTAAATTTTTAAACAATTTATACAAATATACTTGGATATCGGGGAAACTCGCATTACCTTATCTTTTAATTCTACAAATTTTAATTCAAAAATTCATTTAATTATCAATTAAATGTAATTAAAGATGACACAAATATACATATGCACAGTATTTGTAGGTTTCTTTTATTGAAATTGAAAGATTTCTTTGGTGTTTGCGTTTTGACTTTTATTTTCTAGCCTAACCAGTTTAGGTTAGAAAATTTATTGTTAAAGACGACCTTAATTATGAAAATTGCGGGGACGCAATTTCTATAAGGAGGGGAGTCTGTAACAACCGGGATTTTTGTAATTTCAATTATCGTCAAAATGACGATTTAATTCAGTTGATAATTGTTATTGGAATTCAAATCAAATTTGAAATTCTTTTAGTATTGGCAAAATTCCCGACTATATAATTGATTAAGTAAAATGGGTAAAATGTTATCGGGCTTTAAATTTTATTCATTTGACTCGCATCTTCAATCGTGTGTTGATATCTACCCAAGAAAACCCTACCTTCCTTACTCATTCGACAACCCAAAACAAAGTAAACGAAAAAGAAAATGGCGGCGATTATTCTCTTCGATCTGAAATTAGGGCTCTCGTCTTTCTTCCAAAAGTTAGGGCTTCGATTTCAACATTTGCTCGATTTCTCGTTTGGCCACGGCGTCGACTAGGGAGAAATCGATGGTAACTCGGCATTGAGTTCATCCTGGCTTCGTTCGACTCGTCAATCTCGTGCTCGTCAGTACAAGGTGAGTGGATAACTGCTCACATCTAATTCATGCTTTGGGTTATTCAGAGTTCGAAGCTCTGTGATTTTCGTTATTTCTATTTTGTGGCTATTTTGACTTCGAATATGCTGTTGATTTTCGTGACTTGGGTCTTTACTGGATTTTGGGATACCTTGATTTATTTGGCTTTGATGATTTTGAACTGTTCAAATTCGTGGGTTTAGTATCGATGTTTTATCTCTGGAATTTGGGTTTTTGTGAATTTTCCTTGTGGACTTTACTGGGATTTATTGCTTTTGTTTACCGGCCCTTGTGAGCTTCGTCACTGGCCACCTTCTCTGTTAGTCTTATAGTTAATGTACTTTAGTTGGTTGCAATGTTCATTGGACTCTAGCTCGAATTCATCTTCGAGGGACACCGTACTCGATGTTGTCTGCCGTTTGTATACTTGCATCATCTCTACTTGATATTGATACGGTCTAGCCCCTCTTGTATATATGAACTTTCTCAGCTTCAATTTGCTGACTCCATTGTATGCGAACAATTTCATATTTAGATCCACTGCTGTCATTTTTGTCTACTGCCGTGTAGTTCTTCATGACTTCACTTACACTTGTCTGCATTGCACTACTTCATGTACGCTTGTCCTCGTATTCATGATATTGGTATCAAGTTTCACTGAGTTTTAGCATTTGTTTGTCTGGCATCTGAACTGCTGCCATGTTGCCTTTGCATTATTTGAAGTCTAATTTGAAGCAGTCTTCATTTTAAAGTCACTTCTGTTTCATGTTTAGAACTGGACTGACCATATGTACATTTTTAAAATACTTGCATTCAATTTGACCTTGTTGGTGGGGTTCCTGTTGCATACGTGTTTGAAGCTCGTTGTTTTGACTTGCCTCGAGTTTCACTGCATTCATATATGTACTTGTTCACACGCGTGATCTGTCGAACTTTGTTTTCCCCTGTTGCTCACTGGTCTTCGAGACAGTATCACTGCATACTGTCAGGTCTATATTGTATGTGCACTTGGGGATATAGTTGAAACTGATACATTACATTAGTCATTTGAAATTGGTCTTGATGCTATACATCACTGAGCATTTGTTCACTTGAAGTTGTAGCTTGCACTTTTATTGTTTCCAGTTGCACTTGGTCGTTTTGTATCTGCATCTTCAGTTGAGTAACTGCCACGGTCTTCATTGTACACTTGAAGTTCATTGTTGGGACCTGGTCGATAGTCATGGTATATGAATTCAGTTGTATCACTGGTCTTTGGTTTTTGCTGATCCCATTGTAATTGCACTCTGGTTCATTGTTTGTTGTCACTTGTATACAGTTGAGTGTCTGATTCCATGAATATCATGACTTTGAGCTTTTTACATTTGCAGACCCGCCGTGGTTGTTGTCATTTTTATATATATGGTCTGCATCTGACTCGTTCAAGCTAGTTCACGTTTTACTGGTTTATTGTTTCATACTTCGTGTCAGCCGGACTTGAGTTCCTTCTGCATAACAATATCGGCCTACGATGTTCATGTCATTCTGCTTTGTATTTCGCTTCGATTTCAGAGTTACATACTCTCTGGTGCATCCCAGTATTCATGCTTGAATCATACTTTATGCTTTGAGTCTTTTGTACTCGAAGTCTGGTACTTGTGCATTTTGAAGTTTAGTTGCATTTCAAACCTGCATTCTCTGTCCCATGTAGCCTATTTGCATATTATTGTGAACTGACACTTGAACTTGATTTCCTTCAAGTTAAATTGGCCTGCACCATGTCTTCGTTGAGGCTTCACTTGATCAGTGGTCTTGTTTTATTTCTTTGATTGTGTACATTTGTTGAACTGTCATTGACCTTCATGTGCATATGCAGACTATGCTAGTGTGGGTTTATGCCTTCATGCTTGTGAACTGGTCTTCGACCAGCTGCTTGTAGCTAACCTTCTTTGTGATACCTGAACTGGTTTGATTTGTAGCATTCATATTTGTGAGGTTGTCTGCATATAGTTGCATTTTAGTCTTCATATATAAGCATGCGGTCATGTATGTATATACATCCTTTGATATGTATATATGTATGTTCGAATTGGCATTGCTTTGAGTTGTTGTTGACCATATACGGTTTTAGCTCCACTTCATTTATCAGTGCAGCACTCGCCTCTCTTGTATTACTTTTGACTGATCTGTCTTTACCTGAGTTGTTCGGTTCTGGGCCTGCTTGTGTTATTGCCTTTGTTGGTTCGTGATTGTTTCAAATTGATTTTTGAGATTTTACAGCGAGTTGAATCCGGTCTCGAAGACCCGGGTTTGACCCTGTAAGTTTATTTATGTTGACTTCTACCGTTCTGATTGCTGTTAGTTTTCACCATCGTAATGATTTCACGTACTGTGTGGCGAGGCAGTGCACGCGTGCGTGTGCTGCAGCCACATAGACATTTGGTGTGTTTGATCATTTTGAGATTTTTGATTTGATGATTTACACTGTTTAGTGTTATATACGCCGTTATCCAATTCTCGTATCGAGAGTTGGATATAGGTGATTTCTGTGACTGTCGTCTATTGACTATCTGATTATTATTACTGCTATGCACTAATAACTGAGTTTGAATTAGACTGACCCGTGTATTATTTTCTTTTGAATATAATACTCGGGTCAGACCCGAGTTATTTCAGGTTGTAGATTTTCTTCTTTGAGTTGCTGTTCAGGATTTGAAGACTTTTCACATCTTCTGAAGTTGTCAGTGTCATTGTGTAGTAGTCGTGTCGTTGTATAGAACGATATGTATTCATGTATATTAGTCGATAATGTACTTGTATATATAACTTCTAGAGTCGACAGTTGTAGTTGTATCATATGTATCGTGTCAACTATGTATTAACTGACATCAGTTATATATATATGAGACTTTCGTTTTTATCTGTGTTCCGCATTTATATTATCTATGTTATTGTTATATCTAATGTCCTAAACTATTATGAACCGTCGTAGTTCGTTTTATACTAGTATTGGGTGTGTCGATGGGAGTAAACAAATAATAGAAGAAAAATAAAAAGTATGTACCACTCCTATCGAGATAACCAATATTAGTGTAAGGCCAATTACGGATGGTCGCTCCTATCCAGCCTTATTCTTCGTAATAATAGACAGTATTTACTTTAATACTCTTTGTTACATGAATACCACATGTGACGTCTCGGACATTTCCGGCAGCAGCGACCGGTAGGCTTTGCAACCATCCCGGCCCCACCGTGGCTCACACTGGCACCTCGCAGTTGCTTTTACGGCCAGCCTCTCGACTGTCACAACCAACCCATCCCACTCAGGGACATGTAGGGGTAAGAGTCTCCCGTTCGCCACCAAACCGCGAAGCGAGAACCCCCTATCATGATGTAATATCATGTGACGACTCGGGTTTTGCCCGCTCGAAAATCAACATCCGTACTTCACATTGTACTGGAATGCCGCAGATTCGACCATTCAAATCCGATTCGCCGGAGCTATAACACAATTAAGTAAATAACACAGCGGAAGAAAAGAATAATACATTGATATACAATATCTGATACAACAGAGTGATACAATGAATATCAATATACATCAGAGATATGATACAAGAAATAGCAGAGGAAAAGAAAAGATAACATCAGCAGCGGAACAATATCAATAGAAGTGATAACTCCAAAATGATCTTCAGACAAGAATGAATCCACAACTCCAGGATAAGCAACTCCGATGAATGAACTAGCTCCAGATAATCTACTAAACCTGAATATCTGAAAAGAAACCCAAGTCTAGACTGCTCGTGTGGAAAATTATGAGCACCCAGAGTTTAGGAAGGGAACAATAAACTCCGGATCAGTCATGGGACTGGTGTGAGCAACAAAAACAGTTTATCTTTAAACACTCAACAAAAGATTTTAAACATTGAAATCCGCAATGCTTTTAGAAAATGAAACTACCATAAGACCTCCCGCCACACACACAATGCAAACGCAGAATTGGAGGAGATTTCTTCTTATGATAGTCAAAAATGCTTACTACGCAAAATCAATTGGATATTATTATTAGTGCATAGTGTAGAAAAACATTTCGAAAGTATAATATTAATCTTAGCCAACATACGACCAGTATCGTATGCCTACTATAGCTACTATGTTCAATAGCAGGTTACCGCCACATTCCATAGCAGGTAATACAACTAAAATCGTACAAGTTCTGTATTGTTTCTTTGGATTTTCCAACAAATGGTCAGGCTAAGGAACTTCCTTCCGCCGCATGGGATCGCCTCTGGCGGGACGTCCCGAGAGACAAACTGCTCTCTGCAAAACAAGGCCGAGTTACTCCCGTAACAAGTAACTCACGACTATGCCATCCCCCGGTCCTTGGGACCTTTATCCGAGCTCGGTATCCAACATCACACATCATAAAGAAAGTGTATCCACATGAGTAAGTATCTGGGCTCCATACCATGATACCACTCCTTTCCAGAAGGAAATGACATACCCTAAAGGGCGCGACCCTCATAACCTTGCCGCAACATTCCTGTTTCGACCATTTCCGGGTAGTGAGGTCCTAACGAAGTCTCGTCCACAAAGCTACACTTTTTCAAAAAGCCACGCTTTGGGTCAACAGATGATCAACCTATGACCACAAAGATAAATGATCAAATAAATGATCATATCACAAATGATCAAACACTGATCATCACACAGCAACACTCAGCATGCCACATTACCAAATTGGGATATATCGCTGATAAATTTCAACTACATAACCTTTGAGCTCGTACGTCTCAGAGAAGGGTGTTAAGCTAAGAGAATAAATTCTCCGCCACCAACAGAAATGTATTTGAAAGAAATCAGCTTTATATCTCAAAGTGTAATGTCAGACATACAATCCATACAAGTCTGTTCCGGGTTCGAACAGAACCGAAGGCACTTCTCACGAAGCCCTTGCAAATCCGGATAATTTCCAATCACGTCCGGACTTCCCGTCACTAAGGATGATAAAACCTCTATATCGGGGATCAGCCGATGCAGAGTAACTCGACGGTAATCCTTCCGTTTTCAAAAATATCCGGTCTTCAACACCGGTCTTCAAATGCTATCCATATACGACGTATCACATATTCGGAATGGGTTATACGACCCAAAGGTCCTCTCCCGGCTAAACCGAATAGTGAGCGTAATATTTAAAAACATATGGATATGGGATTTCAATTAAGTCACAACTTAAAACCCAAAACTTTCCATTTGAATGGTTAAAACAAATTACCATTTACATCTTTTTAAACAAAAAAGATTCATTTCAACAACCCTCAACGGTTTAAACAATTTCCACACTTTAATCTTTTAAACAAAAGATTCATTCACAGATTTTCCAAATTAATTTCCATTTCAATTTGATTAACTCGTTAAATCTTTAAAACAAAGATTTAACTTATAGCTTTCAAAATAATCCCATTTCAAATGATTTAAACCAATCATTATTTTAAATCTGTTAAAGATAACAGATTCAAATCATAGTTTTCAAAAACAATTCATTCATAACTTGGAAAACCATTTTCAATTCAATATTGAAATTCCTTTAATTAAACTGGAATTTCATTTCTTATTTGAAAGCTTTTATCTTTTGAAAACAAACAGTTTCATTTCAGAAAATCTGATTTATTCATACGAGTTAAGGTTCTTGGGTTAAATCCAAATTCTCAAAATTATACTTTTTAATGGTTTAGATTCATACAAACACATTTATATCATGTTTAATCCCTAGTTTCAAATCATAGGATTCAATTCCAAACCTGAATTCAAATTTAAATCAAATTATTTAAATTTTCAAAACTCGATTAAGTTATTCAAAATAACTTTTATCTTTGAAATTCCATTTCAAAAGCTTTTCACTTTAAACCCAAATTTCCAATTTCAAAATCAATTGAAATTAAAATTTCAATTTCAAAAACATCAAATTTAAATTATCTGTGACTTAACCGATTTCCACGTGAAATCCATATTTGTGTGTGTATGGTGTAGTCCAGGGGTTTTAACACACAATAGTGCAACATCAATCATCACAGATATATCGATAAGCGGTATAATCGATAACGCTTACCTTCATTCACAGATTCATAGATAAAATAAATTTATCAGTCACAAAGATTCACTATTACAATTCGATGTGGGTTTCGGATAACCAACTGGAATCCGACTCCCTATCGCATCGAAATTCAAATGTCGTTCTATGGGTCAAGGGTTTCATATTCACATAGTAATATATCACAGAAACAGGAATCACAGATCACGACATAAATCAGGACGTATCACAAAGCATCATATATCAGGGAATATCAACAATCAAATCATCCAATAGAATTCAAACATCCATAGGTAAGGTCAATTAATTATCTGATTAATCCATATCAGATGAATTTCTTATGAATAAATTACTAATCCTGGTTAATTAATTAGAAATCAATTGATATAGATTAATTTATCAAACACTTATCAATTCATCAAATGATTTTTTTTTAGTTAATTGAACTAAATTTCTTAACTTAAATTAATCATATTATCAAGATTAATTACAATAAATAATTAATCCTTAATTATTTCATCAAGTAATTATACTTAACAAAATTACAAATGATTATCTTAATTACTTAATTATTTTATTATTTTATTTCACACCTTTTAATTACTTTCTAATCAATTTCATACTTAACTTAACTTAATTACTAAATTAAAATAATAATTAAGTGTTAAATACATTGTTTAAGTATTAACCTAATAATTAAAAACTTGTATTTAAACTGTTAAACACTCACCAAGTTTACAGTACTTAAAACTGTTAAAACCAATACGCTTAACTTCATTTTATTTATTTATTTATGTATTGTGGTAGAAGGAAACCCGAGACCTCCTCTATACAATCCGAGTGAAACTTCGAGTTACCCACCAAAATCACCCGAGTCCTCCTGTACGCCATCTTCTTCTTCCCCCTTTCTTTATTTTTATTATTAACAGTAAGTTAAGTTTTAAACTTAAGTCGATAGTATCAGGTCCATACACACGCACCCGATCAAAAACCTGAGGCAACCAATCTCAACACTCGAGCACGACTCGATAGCAAACCCCCAACGACACTGACACCCATCTCCTCCACGCCGTACACGTGCACAGCGGCACGAACAACCTCCGGCGAACACCAGCATCATCGGCAAGTCACAATCCACCCACAAACTCGAAAACCCAACTCGAATCGCCTCCAAACATTCGAAATCGAAATTTGACAAATCAACCCAAAAACAGAACTCAAACCAAAACGACAAGGTCACCTCGTCCTCGCCACACAAGGCACCAGAGACATCAGGATTTCGTCCACGCCTCGACAACACGACAAGCTTCCTCCCTCCTGAATCGCATGAAGCTCGATCGCATATAGATGACGAACTCGTCACTTTACTGACACGTTCAAAAACGTGATATAAAACCCTAAAATGATCCCGTATTTGAATTTCACTCAGTAAAAAAAATAATTTACATTTTTCTCGTGATCGTGGATGGATAAGCTTGCTTCAATCCAAGTTTCATTAATTACAATTGAATCGATCACTTGAAATAGGATGAAATGCAAATTTAGTTTAATTCCAAACTGCCCTTTGAATATTAATCTATAGATTTGGATTTCTGTTCTAAAAATCATATTTTGCAGTATAGATTAAATATATGATCTTGAATCAATATTTTGCAACAATCGAATATTACCAATTTTCACTTGGTTTACCTGTACATCAATATTACAGTGAAGTGCTTGATGAATATGATTGAAATCAACTTTTTTAAAAATCCTAGTTTATGTTTAGCATCCTGTTTTGTTGAAAATCAAAGCTTAGAAATGATTTAAGTAAGAATAACTTGAGTTTGATCAAATTATGAAGCCTGTACCACATTCAGAATCATAGAGCATCTCAAAACATAGGCAACTGAAGCATATACAAACAGTTTATAAATGAAGACTGAGCTATTTAATTTACTCCAAAAACTCTTAAAAATTAAGTTTACTCACAGTGTTGTTGAAGAAAGAACAGAGCCTTCCTTGAACAGGCTTAAAAGTTGCAAAGTTGAAATCTTTCACTTTGATCTCTGGTTTTGTATTTGAATTTGTGTTGTTTATGTTCGAACCTTACTTCAGAAGTTACTTAGTTGTGATGGACGAACCAAGAAAAATGAAGAAGTTGATATATGAAAGTAAGTTTACAGGTTGATACTTTATTTTGTACAGGGTTATGTTTAATCTAGTACAAGATACTTTGTATTTGATCAGAGATTTTCCTAGGCTGAAATGATATTGTAGTGTACTAAGGTTTCACACATTAAATTATCTTGTACAAAATATACTTTTTCTTCATTTCGGTGGCTGATGGATATTGTTGTGGCTTGCATTGGAAGCTTTCATATATATATTTATATTTTTATTTGTTTCATACTTATTTTATCTTTCTTCCTTTGCAATGTACATACTTATATACAAAACTTTGTTTTGTCATTGCTTTGTATTTCTTCATTTTACAAGTATACATACTTGTATATATATAAAATGCTACCTTCTTTTGTTTTGCAAACTTGAATATACTTGCTTTGGGTCTTATTACTATAAATAAATTTCTACTTTTATATGTTGTTAAATTTTAACTAATTTATTTCTAGCTTAAATATTTATTTTACTTTAATATTTATCGTCTTATATTTAATTTATAAATCCAAATTATTATTAAACCATTTATTTAAGATTTCAATCCAAATTCAAATATATACATATATATTCAAATTTACTCATATCTGCCCGTATACATATATATTCACATATACATATATATACCATATTTTTAAATTTAAATGATTCATACAGAATTTACTTGAGTTCGGGGAAACTCGCTCCATTTTATCGATTTATTTTACTATTTTATTCAAAAATCCAATTAATTATCAAATTAAATATCTATAAAATTCGGGGTCGTTACAGACTTCCCCCCTTAAAAGAATTTCGTCCTCGAAATTACCAAGGAGACACAAAGATAGATGGAGAATGTTTCATCGACTCAAACTGAATATCTATTCTGCATTTGGTTTACCAAATCAGAATATCAAAATCAGATACGAGAACGAATCTGTTTAACAATCAACAAAATACTCGGGTTATCCAGATCTACGAAATATGCAGTGGCATCGGTCAGTCCGAAAGGATAACTAACCATTCGTAGAACATATCGGGACCCAAAGAATAGATAGATATATGGATATCATTCCTAAATTTTTTTTTAGTTTAGAAACTAAATTATACCTATCAACCATAGCAAACAAAACAACCAATACACCCAAACAAACAATTTTGGCCTATCTGGAGTTTACGTCCCATATTAATATATCGAATCTTCTTTTCCCTGGATCTACCAGAAATTATCGAAGAATTGAGAAGAGATGCTGAACAAAAGAGATTGATAGAGAAAAGATTGCTTCCTTATTGTTATAGGGTATTGACCATTTATAATCGTATTCCCCTGTCCTCTATCTCATCCTCTTCTTGCACTCATACTCACTATCAGTGGATAGCAAGAGAATTTACTGAGGCATTCGAACGGATATCTGAGAATTACTCATTCTAGAGTTTACTTCACTCTATCTCTAATGAGTTACTTAACGTGTTATACTCCTGAGCTAAAGTTTAAATTAATAAAAAAGCTCTCTGTTTTATAGTCAGGTGAGTAACATTTAATTTCAAAAGCTTTAAGTTATTTTAAAAATAGATCAAGATTCATTTATAATCTGGTTTGTGAATATTTCAGTTTGAATATGATTCTGTGCATATGTATATGTTGCTCTGTACATATATCTCCCTATCACTTGATACATGAATCATGTTTTTGTTCAAACAAACAATTTTAATCTGTAAGTTGTTAACTAAAACAATATGTTTAAACTAATTTTAAGATTTTAAAGGCTAATTAAAACTATGATTGTAAGAGACTACTGTAACTTGTTCTACAGGTAAATCAAACACTTCTTTGATAAATTTGAATGCTATAAAATGCTAATTCAAGTTTATATATTGAATTATTACTGCAAGTTGCGATTTTTAAAACTAAAATGAAGATTTTTAGCTTGGTATTTCCGGAGCAGTTTAAATATGAACAAAAATTGCATTATTATCAATTATTGTTGAATGATCCATTAATAAAGGTTGAAATTTGGTATGAAGATAATATGATCATCTATGATATTGAGAAAAATGTGAAATAATTTTTATATTGTGTGAATTTGAAAAACTAGGCCGAACTAGGGTTTTTGTCAAGTTTTTGCACATGTCAGTAAACGTGATGGGTTCATCATCTACGCGTGATCGAGCTGTTCGTGCTTTTCGGTGATGGTAGGAGGAGTGATGATGAGCAGACGACCGGAGTTTCAGGACCTCCGGTGGTCGAGGCATCGAGAGCGATGCATTGCCAGGATTGATGAAAGTTTTCGTCTATGTTCAGATCTGGAAGTTCAAACTCGTTTTCGAATTCGAGGAGGATTCGTTCGATTGGAGTGTATATGTGAGTTCGTATGGGTTCGAGGGATCGTCGAGCGATGTCGCGACGTTCATTTGAAGGCGGCGACGTTGGGCACGTGCACAGTGTGCACGTCGAATCTGGATTGGATGGTTGTGTTGGAGTACTCGGGTTTGTCTCGAGTAATTTGGTGATTGGGTCGGAGTTTTGAGGGGTTGGACTCGAAGGAGATACGGGGGTAGCTTGGCTACAACCTGATTTCCAGGTTTAAACAGAACCCTGTTCTGTTTTCTTTCAAACATTTAAACTGAAGTTCAAGTTTAAAGTCAGGTTAAAACTGAGTTTTTAAAGTTAAAGTTTAAGTATAAATTTTGGCTTATGTTAGATCTTAGTTTGGGAAAATAAAAGTTTTAAATTTAAATTAGAAATGGTTAAGTAATTTGAAAGTGTGTGTATATATATATTAATGATTTGGACTTATTTATAATTAGAGAAAAGTTATTAGTTAATGAAGAAAATTAACTAAGGATTTAGTAATTTAAATAATCAATTATAAATGGTTTAAATGAAATTATTCCATGGAAGAAATTAAGGATTAATTACTTCTTATAATTAAATTTGGATATTTTGATTTAATCAAAGTTAATACTTAAGATATTTTTAAATCTTGATTAATATTTATTTTAATTAAGTAGTAAATTAAAGATAATTAATTAATAATTAGTGATTAATTAATTAAGTTACTAAGTTGTAATTAGTGATTAATTAATTAAGTAATTGGAGATAATTAAATTGTAATTAAGGATTAATGTAGTTAATTTTAGTTAATAAATTAATGAAGTAATTAAAGGGTAATTACTGTAATTGGTTAAAAATAATTAATTTGTGTAATTAATTAAAGGAAATTACTTGATGTAATTAGAGAGAAATTAATCATTGATTTAAGATAATTTATTAAGTGGTGAATTAAATGATTAATGTTTAATTATTTAATAATTAAAGGTTGATGAATTAAAATAAAAGGGTAATTAATTATTGAAGGTTAATTAATTTAAAATAATTCGTAGTTAATTAATGTTAATTAACTAGAATCGGTAATTTATTCCTAAGTAATAAATCTAATTTGAATTAATCAGACAATTAACTGATCTTACTTATGAATGTTTGGATTCTATTGGATGATTTGATTGTTTGATATCCCTGATATATGATGCTTTGTGATATACCCTAATTTATGTTGTGATCTGTAATTTACTTATCTGCGATTTATTTTATCTGTGAAACTATGAATGAAGATAAGCGTACCGCTTATCGATATTGATATATCTGTGATGATTCATTGATGTTGCACTATTGTGTGTGAAACCCCTGGACTACACCTTTACACACACAAATATGGATTTCACGTGGAAATCGGTTAAGTCACAGATAATTTAAATTTGAAATTTTAATTTCAATTGATTTTGAAATTGGAAATTGGGGTTTAAAGTGAAAAACTTTTGAAATAGAATTTTAAAGATAAAAGCTATTTTGAGTAACTTAATTGAGTTTTGAAAATTTAAATAATTGGATTTAAATTTGAATTCAAGTTTGAAATTGAATCCTATGATTTGAAACTAGGGATTGAAAATGTTATAAATGTGTTTATATGAAGTTAAACCATTTAAAAAGTTTGGTTTTGAGAATTTGAATTTAACCCAAGGACTTTAACTCGTATGAATGAATCAGATTTTCTGAAATGAAACTATTTGTTTTCAAATGATAAAAGCTTTCACATATATAAGAAATGAAATTCCAATTTAAAGGAATTTCAAGTACGAATTAAAAAATGGTTTTTCCAAGTTATGAATGAATTCTTTTTGAAAGCTATGAATTAAATCTGTTTATTTTTAACAGATTTAAAATAATGATTGGTTTAAATCATTTGAAATGGGATTGTTTTGAAAGCTATAAGTTAAATCTTTGATTTAAAGGTTTAACGAGTTAATCAAATTGAAATGGAAATTGATTTGGAAAATCTGTGAATGAATCTTTTGTTTAAAGGATTAAAGTGTGGAAACTGTTTAAACCGTAAAGGTTGAATTTTTTTTTTGTTTAAAGATTTGAAAATGGTAATTTGTTTAAACCATTTGAAGAAAAGTTTTGGGTAATAAGTTGTGACTTAATTGAAATCCCATATCCATATGTTTTTAAATATTTCGCTCACTATTCGGTTTAGCCGGGAGAGGACCTTTGGGTCGTATAACCCATTCCGAATATGTGATACGTCGTATATGGATAGCATTTGAAGACCGGTGTTGAAGACCAGATATTTTTGAAAACGGAAGGATTACCGTCGAGTTACTCTGCATCGGCTGATCCCCGATATAGAGGTTTTATCACCCTTAGTGACGGGAAGTCCGGACGTGATTGAAAATTATCCGGAATTGCAAGGGCTTCGTGAGAAGTGCCTTCGGTTCTGTTCGAACCCGGAACAGACTTGTATGGATTGCATGTCTGACATTACACTTTGAGATATAAAGCTGATTTCTTTCAAATACATATCTGTTTGGTGGCGGAGAATTTATTCTCTTAGCTTAACACCCTTCTCTGAGACGCACGAGCTCAGAGGTTATGTAGTTGAAGGTTATCAGTGATATACTCCCAATTTGGTAATGTGGCATGCTGAGTGTTGCTGTGTGATGATCAGTGTTTGATCATTTGTGATATGATCATTTGTTTGATCATTTATCTTTGTGATCATAGGTTGATCATCTGTTGACCCAAAGCATGGCTTTTTGAAAAAGCGTAGCTTTGTGGACGAGACTTCGTCAGGGCCTCACAACTCGGAAATGGTCGAAACAGGAATGTTGCGGCAAGGTTATGAGGGTCGCGCCCTTTAGGGTATGTCATTTCCTTCTGGAAAGGGGTGGTATCATGGTATGGAGCCCAGATACTTACTCATGTGGATACACTTTATTATGTGTGATGTTGGTTTAGAGGCGCCTCGGATAAAGGTCCCAAAGGACCGGGGGGTGGCATATTCGTGAGTTACCTGTTACAGGGGTAACCCGGCCTTGTTTGGCAGAGAGCAGTTTGTCTCTCGGGACGTCCCGCCAGAGGCGATCCCATGCGGCGGAAGGAAGTTCCTTAGCCTGACCATTTGTTGGAAAATCCAAAGAAACAATACGCGACGTGTACGGTTTTAGTTGTATTACCTGCTATGGAATGTGGCGGTAACCTGCTATTGAACATGGTAGCTATAGTAGGCATACGATACTGGTCGTATGTTGGCTAAGATTAATATTATACTTTCAAAATGTTTTCTGCACTATGCACTAATAATAATATCCAATTGATTTTGCGTAGTAAGCATCTTTGACTATCATAAGAAGAAATCTCCTCCAATTCTGCGTTTGCATTGTGTGTGTGGCGGGAGGTCTTATGGTAGTTTCATTTTCCAAAAGCATTGCGGATTTCAATGTTTAAAATCCTTTGTTGTTGTTTAAAGATAAACTGTTTTTGTTGCTCACACCAGTCCCATGACTGATCCGGAGTTTATTGTTCCCTTCCTAAACTCTGGGTGCTCATAATTTTCCACACGAGCAGTCTAGAGTTGGGTTTCTTTTCAGATATCCAGGTTTAGTAGATTATCTGGAGCTAGTTCATTCATCGGAGTTGCTCATTTTGGAGTTATCACTTCTATTGATATTGTTCTACTGCTGATGTTATCTTTTCTTTTCCGCTACTATTTGTTGTATCATATCTCTGATGTATATTGATATTCATTGTATCACTCTGTTGTATCAGATATTATATATCAATGTATTATTCTTTTCTTCCGCTGTGTTATTTACTTAATTGTGTTATAGCTCCGGCGAATCGGATTTGTACGGTCGAATCTGCGGCATTCTAGTACAATGTGAAGTACGGATGTTGATTTTTGAGCGGGCAAAACCCGATACGTTACATTTAATTATCAGAGCTAAGGTTGATAGGGGGTTCTCGCTTCGCTCTATCTCACATCTATCTTTTTGTCTCCTTGGGTTTTGCCCGCTCGAAAATCAACATCCGTACTTCACATTGTACTAGAATGCCGCATATTCGACCTTTCAAATCAAATTCGCCGGAGCTATAACACAATTAAGTAAATAACACAGCGGAAGAAAAGAATAATACATTGATATACAATATCTGATACAACAGAGTGATACAATGAATATCAATATACATCAGAGATGATACAACAAATAGCAGCGGAAAAGAAAAATAGATAACTAACAGCAGCGGAACAATATCAATAGAAGTGATAACTCCAAAATGATCTTCAGACAGAATGAATCCACAACTCCAAGATAAGCAACTCCGATGAATGAACTAGCTCCAGATAATCTACTAAACCTGAATATCTGAAAAGAAACCCCACTCTAGACTGCTCGTGTGGAAAATTATGAGCACCCAGAGTTTTGGAAGGGAACAATAAACTCCGGATCAGTCATGGGACTGGTGTGAGCAACAAAAACAGTTTATCTTTAAACAACAGCAAAAGAATTTAAACATTGAAATCCGCAATGCTTTTGGAAAATGAAACTACCATAAGACCTCCCGCCACACACACAATGCAAACGCAGAATTGGAGGAGATTTCTTCTTATGATAGTCAAAGATGCTTACTACGTAAAATCATCTTGATATTATTATTAGTGCATAGTGCAGAAAACATTTCGAAAGTATAATATTAATCTTAGCCAACATACGACCAGTATCGTATGCCTACTATAGCTACTATGTTCAATAGCAGGTTACCGCCACATTCCATAGCAGGTAATACAACTAAAACCGTACAAGTCGCGTATTGTTTCTTTGGATTTCCAACAAATGGTCAGGCTAAGGAACTTCCTTCCGCCGCATGGGATCGCCTCTGGCGGGACGTCCCGAGAGACAAACTGCTCTCTGCAAACAAGGCCGGGTTACCCCTGTAACAGGTAACTCACGAATATGCCACCCCCCGGTCCTTTGGGACCTTTATCCGAGGCCTCGATAACCAACATCACACATAATAAAGTGTATCCACATGAGTAAGTATCTGGGCTCCATACCATGACACCACCCTTTTCCAGAAGGAAATGACATACCCTAAAGGGCGCGACCCTCATAACCTTGCTGCAACATTCCTGTTTCGACCATTTCCGGGTTGTGAGGCCCTGACGAAGTCTCGTCCACAAAGCTACGCTTTTTCAAAAAGCCACGCTTTGGGTCAACAGATGATCAACCTATGATCACAAAGATAAATGATCAAACAAATGATCATATCACAAATGATCAAACGATGATCATCACACAGCTACACGCAGCATGTCACATTACCAAATTGGGAATATATCGCTGATAAATTTCAACTACATAACCTCTGAGCTCGTACGTCTCAGAGAAGGGTGTTAAGCTAAGAGAATAAATTCTCCGCCACCAACAGAAATGTATTTGAAAGATATCAGCTTTATATCTCAAAGTGTAATGTCAGACATACAATCCATACAAGTCTGTTCCGGGATCGAACATAACCGAAGGCACTTCTCACGAAGCCCTTGCAAATCCGGATAATTTCCAATCACGTCCGGACTTCCCGTCACTAAGGATGATAAAACCTCTATATCGGGGATCAGCCGATGCAGAGTAACTTGACGGTAATCCTTCCGTTTTCAAAAATATCCGGTCTTCAACACCGGTCTTCAAATGCTACCCATAACGACGTATCACCTATTCGGAATGGGTTATACGACCCAAAGGTCCTCTCCCGGCTAAACCGAATAGTGAGCATAATATTTAAAAAATCATATGGATATGGGATTTCAATTAAGTCACAACTTAAACCCAAACTTCCTTTTCAAATGGTTTAACAAATTACCATTTTCAAATCTTTAAACAAAAAGATTCAATCTTTACGGTTTAAATAGTTTCCACACTTTAATCTTTTAAACAAAAGATTCATTCACAGATTTTCCAAATTAATTTCCATTTCAATTTGATTAACTTGTTAAATCTTCAAATCAAAGATTTAACTTATAGTTTTCAAAACAATCCCATTTCAAATGGTTTAAACAAATCATTATTTTAAATCTGTTAAAGATAACCGATTCAAATCATAGCTTTTCAAACAATTCATTCATAACTTGGAAAACCATTTTTCAATTCAATATTGAAATTCCTTTAATTAAATTGGAATTTCATTGCTTATCTGAAAGCTTTTATTCTTTTAAAACAAACAGTTTCATTTCAGAAAATCTGATTTATTCATACGAGTGGAAGTCCTTGGGTTAAATCCAAATTCTCAAAATTATACTTTTAAATGGTTTAAATTCAGATAAACACATTTATAACATTTTCAATCTCTAGTTTCAAATCATAGGATTCAATTCCAAACTTGAATTCAAATTTAAATCAAATTATTTAAATTTTTCAAGACTCGGTTAAGTTATTCAAAATAACTTTTATCTTTGAAATTCCATTTCAAAAGCTTTTCACTTTAAACCCAAATTTCCAATTTCAAAATCAATTGAAATTAAAATTTCAATTTCAAAAACATCAAATTTAAATTATCTGCGACTTAACCGATTTCCACGTGAAATCCATATTTGTGTGTGTAAAAGTGTGGTCCAGGGGTTTCACACAATAGTGCAACACAATGAATCATCACATATCAGAATACAGAAATATAATTCGATAAGCGGTATAAGAACAACGCTTATCGTTCATTCACAGATCATAGATATATAAAGGTCACAGATAAGTAAACTACAGATCACAACATAAATCAGGATATATCACAAAGCATCACATATCAGGGATATCAAACAATCAAGTCATTCAATAGAATCCAAACATCCATAAGTAAGATCAATTAATTATCCAAGAGATTTAAATCAGATTAATTACTTATGAGTAAATTACTAATCTTGGTTAATTAACATTAATTAATTACGAACCATTTTAATTAATTATCCTTTAATCATTTATTAATTAATCTTTAAGTTAATTACATAATTAATTAACCTTGAATTTTCATAATTAATAAATTCCCAATTCATTTATCTCTAATTTATTAGTTAATCAATTATAACCATTAATTAATTAAATTACTTAATTATTCTTAAATAAATCACTTAATTAACCTTTATCTTTAATTAATTAATTAACTAATTATACTTAATTTCCTAATTAACTTAAGTACGTTCCAAGATAATAAAACACCTTTTAACTTAATATACATTATCTTGTAAATACACTAATTACCATTTACATTTTAAAACCCTTTTAAATCTTTAAAATTAACTTAAACAAATTTTAGATTAAATAAATTCTAAAACTCTTTGATATTATAAAGTAATGTTTTTAAAGAAAGTTTTAATAAAATTTGTTTAAATTTCAAAAATAACATTTTTAAACTTTTTATAAAAACTGGGCATCTCTCCCACTTCGGGTCCTACCCGAATGATACTCGGGTATATCCCCGAGTCTTTTCCTTTTCCTCCCCCCGCTGTTTTCAAAACTTATATAATTTTTCTACAGTTTAAAACAAACAGGCTATTACCCTCAAATTTCTCGAGCATGAACTCGAGTAAAACCCCTAAAACACCCGAGGCACTCACGAGTCGAACTCCTCAAACACTCGAGCAACAGGAACTTCGTCTTCCCCAAACTACTACCTAGATACGCAAAAATGCACGTGCACGTGCACACTGACGCGGCGGCGCTCCGACCACCATCGCGACTCTCTGCAAATCGACCCCGACCCTCACAAGCCTCGCGACCTCCCAAATCACCCAATCTCGTCATCGATCAAAAACAAACCACCTCGACCAAAACGTTGAATAACCAACGCCTGGAAATCGCCTCGATCCCCCAACGCCAACCACCGGAAGACCCCAGACTTCGACTTCACCCTCTCCGACCATCCACGAAGCCATTTCCAAAGCCTCGTGACACTCGATCGCGTATAGGCATTGAAATCGTCACATTACAGACATGAGTAAACTTGCAACCCAAACCCTAAATTTACTTCGTCCCCCAAATTCACGCAATAAAATTTTTTTAAAACATTTTTCCCGACTTCGTAAACCATTAAGCTAGCTTCAAGCAAGATCACAACATACAATTTT
This sequence comes from Allium fistulosum, assembly GCA_030737815.1. Lineage (NCBI taxonomy): Eukaryota > Viridiplantae > Streptophyta > Magnoliopsida > Asparagales > Amaryllidaceae > Allium > Allium fistulosum. The sequence goes on from CM060904.1 coordinate 817,480,110, forward strand.
CGTTTGATCGCTGGAATTTGGATAAAAAGCATTTCCGGTTCATTTACATACTGTTCGAAGCATACTTGATTAAAAATTCCCATTTTTATTTTAAAAATCCTCTTTTCGAATGCAGTTTCAAGTTATATAATTTAGTCGATGTTTTATACCATTCGAAATTATCAAGGATTTAAGTTTGTTCTGTAAAACCAAGTTCTTTTCCAACCTGGATGTTTATAAATTTACTTGAACTGTTTTTAAGCAATAATTGATACTTAAACAAACTTATTTGCTTTTGAAAGTTTACAAAAATTTGATAAGCATACATTTAAGTTTGAAAAAGAAAAAAATGAACCTGTAACAATCAACATAGAAGCACAGAGCATCACAGTGATAACTTCAAACAATAACATATGCAAACTATATTTTCAATAAATCTAGAATCATTTTTTATCAACTTAAAGCTTTAAAATTAAAGTTACTCACAGGTAAAGAAACAAACAAGGAAATCTGGTTTAAAAAGAAAGGTTACTCACCTTGATTTCTAGAAATGGGCAGAGACAGTGAGGCCTGATTGTTGAAGTTTGAGTTGCCTTAAGTTAAAACAGTTTGATTTCATCCTAATTTCCAGCTTCCTGATTTTACTCTGTTTTGAAATGATTTTGATTTCTCGTTTTCCAGGTTGAACTTGTATGCTTTTAATTCTTTTATTATTTGCTTGAAGCTTGTTTCAGGTTGATGAGTTTTATTGAGTTGTTTGTAGCATTTTTACTCAGTTTCGAATGAGCAACTGAGATGAAGATGTTGCAATATAGAAAAGAAGGTATAGGTCATTTTGTACAGCAGGGTATATTACTTTGTACAGGTGATAATTTTCTTCTTGGTGGCTGAAGTAAACATTTTGGGGGCTAGCATTAATTAACTTGTACAAACTTATTTTATTTGATTGTACATAGATATTTCTTCTTACTTTATTTCGGCTGGAGATTTGTTATGTACAATATGATTTGGGTGAGTATACTCATATATGATTATATGTATAAAATCTTGTCTTACTTCTTTTGCAAGCTTTTGCCTATCTTCATTTACTTATTTGCATATACTTGTATGTATATTTTCTTTGCTTTGTTTTATTTTGTTTACTTGTTTGAGTGTATTTTATTCCTTTACTTTTGCTTTGTACAAAATTCACTTTATTTTATATTGAGGCTGAAATGATTTTGTTTTAGTGGCCAGAGACATTGTCTCATTTTTACTCCTCTTTTATTTTAACTTAAATTATTTATTTTACTTTTGTTCAAGTTGTATTTGTTATTTTATTTCATGTATTACTATATATATTTTATTAAACCAAAATATTTATTAAACCATAAATTCAAAATTATTTATTATTATTATTTATATTTTAAAACATCTATCTAAGATTCAAATCACCTATATATATTCACATATATGTACAATATTTACAATATTATTAAATTTAAATGATTTATTCCCATTCAAATTTTTAGTTCGGGGAAACTTGCTTCAATTTATCAATTTAATTTTACAATTTTTATTCAAAAATTCAATAAATTATCGATTTAAATAAATTTAAATATGGGGTCGTTACATGTTGCGGCAATGTTATGAGGGTCGCGCCCTTTAGGGTATGTCATTTCCTTCTCGAAAGGGGTGGTATCATGGTATGGAGCCCAGATACTTACTCATGTGGATACACTTATTTATTATGTGTGATGATGGTTATCGAGTGCTCGGATAAAGGTCCCAAAGGACCGGGTGATGACATATTCGTGAGTTACCTGTTACAGGGGTAACCCGGCCTTGTTTGGCAGAGAGCAGTTTGTCTCTCGGGACGTCCAGCCAGAGGCGATCCTATTCGGCAGGAGGAAAGGAAGTTCCTTAGCCTGACCATTTATTAGAAAATCCAAAGAAACAATACGAACCTTGTACGGTTTTAGTTGTAGAACCTGCCATTTACTTATGGTGGCGCCCCACTGTTTAGATGGTAGCTATAGTAGGCATAGTTCGGAATGTCTATGCTGGCTAAGATTAATATTATACTTTCGAAATATTTTCTCCACTAGACATTAATAATAATAATCCTATGATTGGCGTAGTAAGCATCTTTGACTATCATAAGAAGAAATCTCCTCCAATTCTGCGTTTGCATTGTGTGTGTGGTGGGAGTTCTTATGGTAGTTTCATTTTCCAAAAGCATTACGAATCTATTTTATTGTCTTTGTGAAAAATAATTGTTTTACGATCTCACACCAGTCACCATGACTGACCTGGAGTTTATTGTTTCCCTTCTAAACTCTGGGTGCCCACCAATTTCCACACGGGCAGTCTAGAGTTAGGTTATCAGGATATTCATGATATTCTAGAGCTTTGGAAGCAAGCTGGATGACGAGACGTAGTATTTGTATATGATAGTATTAATTCCGCTGTGTATTCTGTATGAGGACAAGTTTATATAACTGTCCATTGTTGTATTTTGACTCTGATTGATGTATGTATAAACTGATATAGTTCTTTGTTTTAAAAGACTAGTGATTATCTATTATATATTGTTCCACTGCGAAATGTGAGATTCTTATATTGTCTCTGATTCTGTGTTTTCTGTAGCTGTTCTTCTTTCTTTTTCTTCTATCTTTTCTTCTACCTCTTCATTTAACCCTAATGGTTCGGTATTCCGGCATTCGATTGCGCGACATTTGATATAGTGGACGTATTAATGTCGACTTTCGAGCGTCGAAAAGTCGAGATCGTTACAAGTGGTATCAGAGCATCCGGTTAAGCGACAACCCTGCTCTGTTGGGTGTTACTCATTAGAGAGAGTCAGTAGTACTCTAGAATGAGTTGAGTGTAATAATAGATATGAGCGCGTATTTGTTAGTGAATATAAAATTTTGTTTTGTATTGTGTTGACTTATCGGTTGATTGTTTATAGATTCTGGTCGGTACAGTCTAGCTAACTGTAATCGATAGGGGTTTCTAAACTCTTAAACAAGATAAACAGACACAATATTGTTTTAAATAGGGTAAATAAAATAATTTTGCCCAAAACTATTTTTGTATAGAAAAGAAATCATTTTCTATGAATTATTAGAGTATATGGTTGCATGGTTGTTAGGAAGTAATAATATTGAAATGTTATCATCATTATATGAAATTGAATAAGAAATTGAAATCGTAACTCCAAAGTTAGGGAAATAAATTCACATACGAATGAAATTTAAGAATATAAATTTTAAAAGTGATTTGTAATTTGAAACGGAATTCCAGAGAAGTTTTTGGAAAGGTTTGAAAAGAATTTGAAAATTTTGGAGATTTGGAAAGTTTAAATCCTTTTTGGAGTTGAAAATGTATTTCAAAGGTTTTGAAAAGTATTTTGAAGGAATGAAAAGCTCTAAACTCTTTTCGGTCGCTGGAAAATAATTCCGATGATGATTGCGACATCACCGGTGTTCATTTTCGGGTTTCCAAAAGAGGAATTGCTGCCAAATTGTTTTAAAGGAAGTTGTTTGGAAAAATTTGGGTTTTGTTTTGGAAATTCAATGGGTAATTTGAATTGTTTTCAAAAATGATTTTTGAATGTTGGTAAGACTCTGGAATACTATATAAAAATATTTATGAAATATTATTAAGTTGATAACTTATACAATTTGAATTATGATAGAATAAATTTAACTTAAAAGATAGAGTTAAATTAAAGAAGTATAAGTGAATAAATTTGAATAAATGAAAGTGAAATTGAAAGTTGAGATTCATTTTGAACTTGTAAGCGAATAAAAATGGAATTGAATTTGATTTGTGAAGTATTAAACTAAAATTAGTAAGTGAAGCTAATTGAATATTGACCAAATGAATAAGGTTTGAAATGAATTAAATTCAATAATTATAAAAGAAAGGTAAATTGAATTCGAATTGGAAATCCAGTTTAAATGTAAGTAGATTTAACCGAAATGGTAAATTGAAAACAAATTTTGGGAATGAACAAAAGAATAAAACTGGAATTGAAACTGAATGTTGAAAACAAATTTGAATAAAGTGAATTGGGATTTGTAATGAATTAGTAAATGAAACTAATCTAAAATGATGCAGTTGTAAATGAAAGGTAATCGATAAATTCAATATTCAGAAGTTAAATAAAATCCAAATTGAATTGAAATTGTGAATTGAATTCGAATGAAAATTTGAAATGTAAAATTGAATGAAAATAGATATATAACTTCAATAGTGAATTAGAGATGATATAAGAAGTATATATTGAAAATTTTGTAATGGAATTTGCAAAATGGTTTGAATGTTGTAACTAGATATTATGGCTAGTAGGATATACAGGTGTATTAAAGGAATTGGAATTTTGATTTTAAAGATGAATTTGAATTGCTCGACAAAAGGTAAGTATTTAAGTTTCAATATGAGATTTGATGATTTTCTTTCCTAGCCACTTGGCGTTTTCTTTTTTTTTGAAATCTGAGGGTCCGTAGGGACGTTTTGTAGTCGTACCGAGCTAGCCGCGCAAAGGAGACGCTGGCGAAATTTTTCAAAAATTTAGAGTGTTAGAAAAATTTTGAGAAAATTTTGAAAGTTTACAATTTGAATTCAAATTCGAATTTGAATTGTGAAGTGAATAAAGTAGTTTGAAAACTATGAAAGTGTTTGGAAAGTTAGTTGAAGTGATAACAAATCTTTAGTAAAAAGATTTGGGTTTGAAAATTTGTTAAAACTATTTGAATTTAAGAAAATAGTTAATGGGAATTGGAGCATTCTTCTTTACTTGTAATTTCGGGACGAAATTCTTTTAAGGGGGGAAGATTGTAACGACCCAGAATTTTGAACAATTTAAATTTAAAATATTTAATTGATTTTAAATATTCGAATAATAATTTAATTTGAAACTCAAATATCAGAGTGGAATTTGGCGATATAATTTCTGAATTTAATTATGGCAATTGGTAAAAAATGTTGAATCTCGATTTTTAAGCCGATTTAAAATATTTTCAAGGCTTGGAAAATTTATATTGATAATTCTGAAGGTAATAGAACTTTCAGAATTGAATTTGAAATTGTTTTGTTCAGTTTTGAAATTCTGTTGTTTAAATTGAATTTAAAATATAGCGGTCCGGGACACAGTCTCGGAATTCGACGAAACCAGTTCCATTGGATCTGTAATATTGAATTGTTACCGGGTTTCAATTTTCGTAATATTTGGAGTTGTTGTGTGATCGTACAATAAGCAAGCGCGCTGATATAATATAATATAACAGATATTTTTAAATATAAAAAAATAAATTTTTAATTAACTTTTCAATACCGACTTACTTTTTCTCTACAACAATCACGTTCTCGTGTCCCCTTCTTTTCCTTTTATCACGTAAGCAGAAACAAAGAAAATCTTATCTCTTTCTTACTTCGTTCTGAAGCCAGATAACAAAAGAAAATATCTCGTTCCAAAGCAGTTTAAAATCAAATGGCGACATCTCTTTCCCTATTTCTAATTCACTAAAAAAATCGAACAAGCCAGAACCTTTACTTCCCTTTCCATTTACAATTCAAATCGCATCCCTATAAAAAAAAGATTGGAAGCAGCCGAAATCAATATCTTGGACGAAAACCCTCTTCACGGCACTAAGTCGAATCAAATCAGAACGAGATTCGCGCATTTCTTCACGAATTGATTTCACGATCGATCTATTGGGATTCGACAGGGCGTCGCGAGATGGAGTTTGGCTTCATCGATTCGTTCATCATTTTTCGAGCTTGGGTGGTTGGCTGCGACGAGGCTGAGAAGGGCAAATGCGAAAGAAGCGACTCGATAGAAGTCTGACGTGATGGCAGAAGCGGCAACATCGTGGTCGGGACTTGGGCGATCGAGTGCTCGATATCGGTAAGCAGAGTAAGATATAGAGTAATTTATTTCATTCAAATTTTATACTATATATATATAGGTTTTAATGAACAAAATTTGAAATATATTATAAACAGGTAAAACAGTTCCGTTGAATGCATATAAAGGTTTTCATAAACTGTTTTCAAGAGTTGAAATTGAAAATTATCTTTCAAACATTTTATGTGGGTTAAGTTAAACTTTTAATTTTATCTGTTTATCAACAATTTTAACAATAAAGTAAAGTTTATAATTTTATTTAACCTAGTAGTTTAAAATATATATCAGCAAAATATATTGAAATATATATGTAAATGATACTTTAGTTCAAACAGATGTAGAGAATTAATACAGTAAAGTTAATATCTTTTCTGTTTTGAAATTAAAATTATATGTTAAGAAGATGAATTTAATTCTTTAGAATAAGAATATATATATATATATATATATATATATATATGTATGTATTTAGGCAAGACAGAAGTTTTGTATATGGGACTTTGAAACAATATCAAGATTAGATTTTTAAAATAAATATGAGTCATTTTGGGATAAGAAATTTCAAAGGAGGAAATTAAAATAAATTTATTTAAACGATAAATAATTATTCGATTTGTTCGAATATTAATAAAATCATATAATTTTTTTTACAAGGTCAATATCTGAAAGAAAACAAACTGGATTTGGAATGGACTGCAATTTAAAAAGCTAAGGTGAGATCTTCTCACTCAGATTTAAAAATTGAATTGCAGTTATTGATTGTGTTGATTGACTGTTTGGATGTGATATTAGATATAGTAGGATATATCTATATATATAGCAATATATACATATTGGCATATGTATATATTGGATTGATTGATTTCCCGCATCGTATAGCGGATGAGACCCTATTGCGCCGTTAGTAAGCGGATGATTTTTATAAAACCCATATACCGCGATATTCCACCTCGAAGTGGAATTGGTATTGTGCTAACGTCTGTGGATGCAGGGAAACAGGTTGGAGGGATCCAACTGGATTCCTCACCAGTATTTATTTATTTACAGATATTGTGATGTATTCTGTTATCATATGTTGATATATGATGTTTGTTGTCGTGATTGACTAATTGGTGTTGTTGCATCATCGGATTCATCTTTGAAATTTAAAAATAACGATGTTGATTTTAAAAGAGATTTTTGAAGTGATCTTTGAAAATATACATTGTATTTAAATTGTTGAATTGATTTATTTCAAATAAATAAACGTTAAAATTTTAAAGTTATAAAAGTTAAGATTTTTGGTGAAATATAACCAAAGTGATATTTTTGAAATAAAAGTTGATTTATTTATAAAATGGTTTAAGTTGGGATTTTTGAATATTGTAAACGGTCTATATAAAAGATTTATAAAGTTGATATTTATGAAATTAAAAGTATTGGAATTATAAAACGAGGTTTATAAGTGTTAAAAATGAGAATATTTATGTAATTCGTAAGTGAATGAAATTTATAGATTTATAAATTGTGGAGTTACAAAATGAATAGATTTTGTAAAACAAAAGATTTATAAGTAATAATCTTATAAATGGGATTTTGGCATTTAATTGAGATAAGAATGGAATTTGTTAATAAGGAGATTTATAAGTTGAAGTTTTATAAATAGGAATGGAATTTATAAACGTTGTTTTATAAATCCGAAACCAATTGAATTTGGTAATTTAAACGTAGAAGTTATTAAAGGAGATATATTCGTGATTTTGGACAGCGAAATATCCTTTAAGTTAAATGTTGTAAATAATAAGAGTTGGTTAGGAATTTTATCCACGATTTTGGATAGTGGATAAATTATTGAAATAAAATGTGTAGAGATTATTGAAATATAGTTAAGTGAATTATATTCACGATTTTGGACAGCGAATATATTATTGAATAAAATGGTTATGTTTGGGAAAGCAATATTTGAAATGAAGTTAATTGTTTTAACAATGTTTTAAAATGTGGTAAATATCCAAATCATAGATTTCAACAGTTATTGTTGAAATAGACGTTTTCGAGAAATAAGGAAATGGTGGACTATAACACTGTTGTTATAGTAAATGATTTTCGAAAGGAAATGTTTTTATGTAGTATTGGGATTTATACATCTATTTTAAAAATTCGAATCCCTATACTAGTGATTTTGAGTCGTCGTAACGATGTTTTACGCAACATTCGTTTTGACTCAAATAGATTTCCTTAAAGAATGAAATGTATACTTAATATTGTTTTAAGTATATGGAATATTTTCAAATGTTGAAAATAAATAGTTTTGTGAATTACTTATTTTTAAATAAGTATGGAAATGCTTTTCAAAAATGAAATGAAACGTTTTTGAGAATTTATCTTTGTAAAGATAAATCGAAAGTGAATATTTGAAATCGATTGAAAATCATATATGAGTAGATATTTGAAAATATAAATTCACTATGGAATTTATAAAGGAAAGGGAAATTGTTTAGAAAAATAAATGTTGATTTATTTTTGAAGTGTGGAAATTTTATATCTAGTAAACATATTTTGGAAAATAAATAAATTGGAAAATTATTTGGAATCTAATGATGTTGCGCATCTTTATTGATGGTTAAATAACCGACTATCAATAATTACCTTGAATGGGTATTTGTTGTGAATTGGATGAATTTGAATGCCACACTTATTTTTGAATAAGCGCTCACTATTCGGGTTAGCCGGGAAAGGACCATGGGGTCGTATAACCCATTCCGAATATGTGATACGTCGTTATGAATCGCATTTGTTGACCGGTGTTGAAGACCGGATATTTTTGAAAACGGAAGGATTACCGTCGAGTTACTCTACATCGGTTGATCTCCGATTTAGAGGTTTTATCACCCTTAGTGACGGGAAGTCCGGACGTGATTTGAAATTATCCGGATTTGCAAGGGCTTCGTGAGAAATGCCTTCGGTTCTGTTCGATCCCGGAACAGACTTGTATGGTTACGTGTCTGACATTACAATTTGAGATGTAAAGCTGATTTCTTTCAAATACATTTCTGTTGGTGGCGGAGAATTTATTCTCTTAGCTTAACACCCTTCTCTGAGACGTACGAGCTCAGAGGTTATGTAGTTGAAATTTATCAGCGATATATTCGCAATTTGGTAATGTGGCATGCTGAGTGTTGCTGTGTGATGATCAGTGTTTGATCATTTGTGATATGATCATTTGTTTGAACATTTATATTTGTGATCATAGGTTGATCATCTGTTGACCCAAAGCGTGGCTTTTTGAAAAAAAGCGTAGCTTTGTAGACAAGACTTCGTCAGGGCCTCAACAACCCGGAATTGGTCAAAACAGGAATGTTGCGGCAAGGTTATGAGGGTCGCGCCCTTTAGGGTATGTCATTTCCTTCTGGAAAGGGGTGGTATCATGGTATGGAGCCCAGATACTTACTCATGTGGATACACTTATTTATTATGTGTGATGATGGTTACCGAGCGCTCGGATAAAGGTCCCAAAGGACCGGGTGATGACATATTCGTGAGTTACCTGTTACAGGGGTAACCCGACCTTGTTTGGCAGAGAGCAGTTTGTCTCTCGGGACGTCCAGCCAGAGGCAATCCTATTCGGCAGGAGGAAAGGAAGTTCCTTAGCCTAACCATTTATTAGAAAATCCAAAGAAACAATACGAACCTTGTACGGTTTTAGTTGTAGAACCTGCCATTTACTTATGGTGGAGCCCCACTGTTTAGATGGTAGCTATAGTAGGCATAGTTCGGAATGTCTATGCTGGCTAAGATTAATATTATACTTTCGAAATGTTTTCTCCACTAGACATTAATAATAATAATCCAATGATTGGCGTAGTAAGCATCTTTGACTATCATAAGAAGAAATCTCCTCCAATTCTGCGTTTGCATTGTGTGTGTGGTGGGAGGTCTTATGGTAGTTTCATTTTCCAAAAGCATTGCGAATCTATTTTATTGTCTTTGTGAAAAATAACTGTTTTACAATCTCACACTAGTCACCATGACTGACCTGGAGTTTATTGTTTCCCTTCTAAACTCTGAGTGCCCACCAATTTCCACACGGGCAGTCTAGAGTTAGGTTATCAGGATATTCTGGATATTCTGGAGCTTTGGAAGCAAGCTGGATGACGAGACGTAGTATTTGTATTTGATAGTATTTATTCCGCTGTGTATTCTATATGAGGACAAGTTTATATAATTGTCCATTGTTGTATATTGACTCTGATTGATGTATGTATAAACTGATATAGTTCTTTGTTTTAAAAGACTAGCGATTATCTATTATATATTGTTCCGCTGCAAAATGTGAGATTCTGATATTGTCTCTGATTCTGTGTTTTCTGTAGCCGTTCTTCTTTCTTTTTCTTCTACCTTTTCTTCTACCTCTTCTTTTAACCCTAATGGTTCGGTTTACTGGCATTCGATTGTGCGGCATTTGATATAGTGGACGTATTAATGTCGACTTTCGAGCGTCGAAAAGTCGAGATCGTTACAATGATAGTCAAAGATGCTTACTACGAAAAACAAATCATTGGATTATTATTATTAGTGCATAGTGCAGAAAACATTTCAAAATTATAATATTAATCTTAGCCAACATAGACATTCCGAACTATGCCTACTATAGCTACCATCTAAATAGTGGTGACCACCATAAGTAAATGGCAGATTCTACAACTAAAACCGTACAAGGTTCGTATTGTTTCTTTGGATTTTCCAACAAATGGTCAGGTTGTAACGACCCGTAAATTTCAACTGTTTTAATAACGTAATTAGTTAAAATTTTGTGAAATTTTAAACGATAAAATTTTGAAATAAAAATTTAATATTTGGAATACGTCTAGTTAAGCATAGCAAATGGTAAATTTTCGTTCGAAAATAAGAAAGTTTATTTCGCGCGTAAATTCACTTCAATTTAATCAGTTAAAAGCAATGAAAATAAAATGTTTCTGAAACTTAAATATTTTTATATAGAAAAATTCTAAACCATCTTCTGAGGAAAATGTCAGTTTGTCGTTTTTCCAAATTCGAACATCTTTGGCTCCGTCGATCTTATTTTTCAGCGTTTTTCTTGCATTTTCCGCCAGTAGAAAAAATTCGAGTTTTTATAATTCAACCATACCACTGATGTCTGTACACTATTTTGATCGTATCGTTGTGCTGATCTCTACGGTATATCCAATTCTATGTTTTGACGTCCGGTACACAGCGGAACCCGTGTAACGGATAACCATATCGGTAGCGACCTTTTGTTTCCCGTGTGTCTTTTGATTTTCCAACGTGATAAATTTGAACAGCCACTATCATTTATTTTACGGAAACCAACGCTGGACTCTTACCATACGTACCGGTTCAAATTTGGTTCTTTGCTTTGAAACTATTATAATTTAGATTAGAGAAAAGTTTACTTGACTGTTCATTTTCTTTTTCTTTTCAAAGCCTGCACGTCATCTACTCTAACTTGCGTTATTTCTTCTCTCCCCTCTTTTCCTTGTCACATGAGCATAGTCAAATTCCCTCCTCCATCTTATCCTCTTCGCACCTCACCACTGTAGGACATGCCTCACCAGACCCGAACACTTTCAACCGCCTTCACACTTCAGATCGCCGTCACATCTCAGATCGGCATCCAACCCCAGTTGTGACGTGATCATCTCCATCGCCCTGACTCTCCTCCCTTGCCCGCGACATTCCACTGCAAACCCACCACTTGCCCGCCACCCTTTTCGGCCTCGAAACCTGCTACCAAGATCGATTCCACCTCTGGCCGGCGTCTTCCTCTTCGAAGCTCGCACCTCCCTGTCTTGTTTCCTCCTCCTCCTCGCGGACCTCCGTTAGCTTCTCTCGGCAGGCTTGCATCTCCTCTGTTGGTTAATATATGTTAGTTTTCTAAGTATATTTTCATATTTTGGTTTATATATATTCAAGTTCATAAAGTCTGTTTTGAGTATATTCGACAGCTTATGTATATATTAGTTCACGTGAGTCATTTTTCCTATATATGTTATATTCATTCGCATATAAAGGTCGGTTCATATATATATGTTTACCTACCAACTCTTTTTGTATATTGTCTGCATACCCAAGGTTGAATATATGTTATTATTGTATATGGTCTGCATTTGTCTGAGCAGCTGTCATTGATAACTCGAATTTAATATTAATGTATATATATTAGTTAAATATATTATGTAATACATCATTTAAAGGTTATGTAATGTTGCTAACGTTTTATGTATAGGTTGATGTGTAAATAGCTTGTGACAGGTGTTTGGTTATATATTTTAAGTACTACATTTTTTATATATTAGTTACAGACTGTTTTGATAATAAGTATATATTTTATTATGAAGTACATACGTGATGTCTTTGACAATGCCGTGAGCATGGCTTGGTCAATATAGGTTGATGTTTTATCTTATTTTATGGGGGATTTATCAATGATTTTGAAAATTGCATACATATATTTAATTTGAAAATGTGTTGTAATTAGAGCATGATATATATATATACATATTTATGGGTGAAATTATGCATTGTATATATATACACTTGGGTAGGTCTGTATATAAGGTGTTATGTGGGTAAATTTAGACAAGTTTAAATATAATCTATTATTATGGACATAAGTTATATGAGTGCTACATAACAAGTTGGCTCAAGTTATATAAGTTATTGTTTGTGTAGTTTTTTTTATATATCACAGTTACTATATTTTGTATGTTAACATGTATATATAAATGAATTTCAAAATTTACTGTATATATATTTGATTTTTATATATATGGGTCTTAATTTAAACTCTGATCTTTGAAGAACTATATATATATTTCTTTAATTTAAGTTTGGAACATGATTTCTTTTATATAAATTGTTATATATAGTAGTATATATACATATATGAATTCATTTATGTCATTCATTGTTATCGACCCTGTTTGATTTGATTTCGTAAATTCCTATTTATCAGTCTGCCCGTCAAATTCATGCCATTCTAGCCTTGCTTTGGGAAGTCGTGCTTTCACTACGTAACTAAATTTCATTGTCAAATCTCTCTAGCCTCGAAAGGTGAGCACTCACTCACGATTAACGTTCTTTTATTTATTAAATTTAATTTTAATTGAAACGACAATTGAAATATGCTGCTGTTAACACTGTTATATATGCTATTACCTGTATCTGTTCACCTATGACATCTGACACCATTATCTGTTAGTTATTTATGCAATGATAATACAGTTTGGCTGATAATTGATTGATTGTTGATGTTTATATTGGACATTAAATTGTTAATGTTAAAATGATAAATAGTATGCAATTGAAATTGATATAGGATAGTTAAATGTTAAATTTGATTAAATGACATTTGTATAATATGACCCCTTGAACTGTCAAAATTTATTGACACGTAGGATTTGTTTAATTACATCTTGAATTACTGAATGTATGTTGTTAAATTGATGATGGATGAAATTGTAACTGAATGTGTAACAACCCGCATATCTATCGATATTTTATTTAAATATTTTATCATTAGTCGGATGTTAGTCCGAAAAGCTACTTTTTGCATACGGTCAAATTAGGACTCGAGACCACTTCCATTGAGTTCAAAATGACGTTTGCGATCTTTTTAAGTGTAAACTTCGATATGTTTGGAGATAGTGAACTTTTCGGCACTTTTTCCCGCCTTTGACTTTGGTTTGGACTGCACCCCTTTAGTTCAGCCCAACCCTCTTTCTCATTTGTTCAAACACTTCAAGCTTTGTCAAAAATGGTGGTGGGAAAGAGAAATTAAAACTCCCAACTCAAATTCTATTGCTAATCCGAGATTCAACATCAAATTCAAGTAGAAGATTGTGGATTCAAGCTTTGGATTGCTTCTCCTTGCTTTCAATCTTCATCTTCATCAATTTCGTGGAAAAGGTGAGATTTTTGATCTCACATCTTGCCTATAATTGTCATTGGACTGTTGGGGATGATCCCTCATCAATTTAGCATGTTTGTTTGCATTTGGTTTGGATTGGATTGGCGAAAAACTACAAATTTTGGCGTTTTGGTGAGTTTCTGGCCTTAAGTCGTTTCTGGCCATCGCTAGGTCGTCCACGAGTTAACTCCTTAGGTCGTCCAAGCAAAACGTTAGGTCGTTGCCGACCTATAATCCCCAGGCAAAAGTCGTTCGCCCTTAAGTCTTAGGTCGTTGCCGACCTATAATCCCCAGGCAAAAGTCGTTCGCCCTTAAGTCTTAGGTCGTTGCCGACCTATAATCTCCAGGCAAAACGTTAGGTCGTTGCCGACCTATAATCCCCCAGGCAAACTTCAGGTCGCTCGCACTGGCTTATCTCGTAGGTCGTCTCCGACCTTGTAACGACCCGACTTTCCAGACCCGGAAAATCGAACCAATTTAGTTAAGAAGAAGAGGTAGAAGAAGAAAAATAGAAAACAACATCAGAATCTAACCATCGCAGCGGAATAAAATATAATATATATTAACAGATCTTTACACAAATCAAAACTATATCAGTTTTATATAATATAGCATCAGAGTATACACCAGAGAACACATAACATACAACTGGACAATAACCATATCATGTCCTCAATACAACAGAGTACAACAATCAACACAGCGGAATATATATATATATAAACAAGTACGGGAGATACGTCTCGCCATCCAGCTCATCTCCTGAGCTCCACAGCATCATATCCTGTAACCTATAATACTCGGTCTGACCCGAGAATCATATAAAACAACACCCGAGTCAGTCTGGAAAACCAGCGTGAGAAAATCACACTCAAATTTATTATTAAAGTTTCAAAATCCTTTGAAAACAAAAGCATCTCGTAAGACCACGCCACAAATAAACATGTCGGGTTTTTACCTTACGATAGCTAAAACACTTTATATCAAAATCCTCTGATATTATAATAGTGTCTACAGAAAGTAAAATAGAATCTAGCTGAAATGCTTGCATCTCACATTTCAACAATAGTTGGGCACAATCAAAACCGTACAGGCACGTAGGGAGAATGTATTTCCAACGAATGACTAGGCACTGGGGTACCACCTATCACAGTACGTGGCCTAGATCACAGTACCGAGGAGTACGCCCGCTCCCCTGCAACACAAGGCCGGAATCATCCCTTACTGGATAATTCCAAATAAGATCACCCCACGGTTGGGATCAGCAACCGCAACACTAAGCCGAAATAAAAGGGACATCTAGACAGGGGTGACCTTACTCTCAAGTGGGGGCTACCCACGAAGCCTTGCTGCATAACCCCTGATTTTCAGTCATTCCCGGTTGATGAGGTTCGAGGCTAAACGATACCTTTAGAGAACATATCCCTTAGAATGCCCATCGTCCACCTGACGATGTCGCGAAAGCATTCGTCCATACAAGTCCGTCCCGGGTCCGAACGGAACCGAAGGCACTATTCCTACTACATCCATTTTGGAAATATCCTCAGGATTAGTAGCGACTAGCCCTTGCACTTCATAGCTCCATCTTCGACTCCGAACACGTTACACGAAACGTACAACCGGATCGAAGTGGTATTCGAGTCTCCAGACCTAGAATCCCGGTATATGGAAACTCGATCCCGGTCTCTTCGAAACGATCAACGCATTTGGCCAATATTGATAGTCGGTTATTTAACTATCAATTTACATCCACAAGCAACCATCACACAATAAATAATTTCCCACATTATTTATTTGCCCAAATATCTTTCCAAGATATATTTCCAAATTTTCAAAGCTCATTTGAAAACAATTTCAAACAGTTTCCGCTTACGGAATACATTTCCCAAATAATTATTTCCACTGAATCACCAAGTACAAAATACTTTTAATTTTAAAATAATTTTAAAACACTTTACTATAAATATACTTTATAATATTGAAATTTAAAAACTACTTTAATACCTTAACAAAATATATACTTAAGGAATATTTAAAATGAAACCACTTTTCAAATATAAACTAAATTTCTCTTTTAAAACATAATACCAAATCACTTTTATATAATTACTACAATAATAGATTTTTGAAAATACTTACTTTGGAAATTAACCTTTAGAAATAATCAATTTCCTAAAACATGCATTTTTAAACAAATTAGAACTTTTAACTTATATTAAAAATTGCTTTGAAAACGTACTTGGCTATCCAGAGAAATACGCTTCTCTTCACATCCTTTAAAAATAAATCAACATTTATTTTTAAACCAATTCATATCTTTTTATAAATTCCCACATTGAATTTATATTTCAAATATCCACTGATATTCCATTTCACTTTATAAACCCAGTTTATAAATTCCAAAATCTCATTTCTCTTTAAATTTCAAATCCCAAAGTATTTAAATCAAATTTATAATTGATTTTCCAATTTATTTTACTTTGAAATAAATTTCTTTACTTAATCCATTTATTTCCAAATTCATTAACTTCCAGATTTTATTTCTCATTATGATTTACAATCCTTAACTGAACACAAGTTTCAGATTTCCCAAATTCCTTCTTTCTTTTTAATTACATTTAAACATTGAATTAATATAAATTATTTATTCCTTTAAATAACATCACATAAGTTTTCTTTAAATTCAATATTTCTCTGTTTATTCAAAATTCCTCTTTTCCATATTTAATTTATTCGAATTCACTAGAATTACTTAACTTAAATTTTATTCTTTATTTCTTTCCAAAAATTGTAACGACCCCGAATTTTATATATATTTTAAATGGATAATTATTGAATATTTGAATAAAAATTGTAAAATTAAATTGATAAAATGGAGCGAGTTTCCCCGGATTCAAGTATATTCTGTATGAATCATTTCAATTTAAAATATTGTAAATATATAGATATACATTTTGACTTGAATTTAAAGTGTAAGTAAATGGTTTTAAAAATAAATAAAAGAGTTTGAAATTTAGAAATGATGATGATTTGAATTTAAATAACATTAATGGAAATAAGATAATTTTTATTAGAGTTAAATTATAACAAATGGAATAAATGAAACAAAAATAATGATAGAAGTAAAATAAAATTCAAATAGAAGTTACTTGTATTTCAAAAATATAAAACTAGTACCATATTTATTCATAAAGCATGAATAGGTAAGTAGAAACAAACAATAACTAGTTAACTATAAGGACTTGTCTATATTACAAAGATAACACTAAAACAAGGTAAGTTAAATCAAATGAAACACTTTGACAGTTCTGGAAATAGTTGTAGATGTAAGGCTGTAAGTAATCATGCTAGGCAAGAAAATAAACTAGATATACATGTTGCAGGCATAACAAAGCAAAGTAATGATATGAAATATCTTTGTATACGAATGGTTCAGAGAAACATAAGTATAAAAAGGAAAGTATATCATAACATAAGTACATACGAAATAAATTAGGGGATATGTATGTGTAGACATAAGGACATAGGCATTTAATGTTAAGTCATCTTTAGTACACCAGCATATTTCATTTCAGCCTCCTCTATAGAAAAATCTCTGACCTATGTTTATTAAATAAGAAATTGTACACAAACATTACCCTGTAAACTCATATTTTTATCAAGTCTTCCTCATTTCCTTTCGTTCATCTTCCAAACTGAGCAAATATTATTTCATATTCAAACAAGCTTCATCTCAGTTTCTTCCATCAAACTAAGTTAAAATCTGAAGTGAATAAAACTCAAATTTAAATAGCAGTATAGACTCAGAGATCAACAAGGAAATCAAAAGAAAAAAAGACTTCAACTTGCCAATTGTCAAAGCCTGTTTCAAAGTGGAAGAACTATGTTCTTTTTCTGAAAACAATTGTGAGTAACACCACTTTTAAATAATTTAAAAGCATACTCTGTTGCATATATCTGTGAATGAGTATATTTACACACATATATATGAATCCTTTGTGTATATTTAAATGATTGAAGCATTGGTGTGCAGGCTGTTATTTTCATATGTTCTCTGTCTTAGTTCATAAACCAAGATTTTGATTCAAAAATCTTTTCTTCTCAATCTACCCACTGTTTGGATTAGAATTCAAACCAAAACTGTTTGTTACAGAATATACTTAAGATTAAAAATCTATTTAAGTTTGAACAACTTGTTAGTATCTCTGGAAATCGAAATACTTGAGCAAAGCTTTAAACAAGTTAAAATTTAAACTTCTTAATTTACAAAATTCAGGTTTGTAACTTAAATTCGTACACTTTAACATGAATTTTAAAACAAGAATCGTAATTTTTAGATGCGGGAATCGAGAGCAGTTCTTAGTTGAACGTGAATTGCTTTTTAGCCAATTTCTGATGATCTCTGGAATTTGGGGAGTCGTGAATCATCCTGGAGGTAGATGAATGATCAGTGACTAAAGGAAAATTAGTGGAAGAGGTGAATAATCATTATGTTGATGATGGTCGAAGTTTTCTGTTCTTAACCCTAGTTTTACTGGGTTTAGTTGTTCGATCCACCGCGGGTTCTTTGATTGATCGAGTGCAGTTTGGTTTGGAGAGATGGAAGTATGGCCATTGACGAGGCCAAGGCCGGTGGTGGTGGCTCTCAGGTGGTCGGAGCATCAAGTTTGAAGCGATGACAGGTTTGGGGTGTTTGAAATGTTTTGTTCCAGGTTTGGCTCGAGCTATCAAATTTTCGATTTTGAGTTCCTGGTGTCGAATCGAACGTTGGGTTCGAGCGTAGGGGTGAAGCGCAATTGGCTGAAGGTCGCGATGGCCACTGGAGAGGCGGCGCGGTGACGTGCACGTGCACGTGCACGTTGATTTTCTGGTTCACTGTTAGTAAGGTTGAAGAAGAAGAATACTCGAAGGAAATCGCGTGGTAACTCGAAGTAAAAATGGTGGGTGTCTCGGGGAAGAAAGAATGGCTCAGAATTGTTTTCGTACGTAAGAAATTAACATAGTAAAAGTCTGGAAAAGAAAATAAAAAGGGGGAGAAGAAGTGTACGAGAGGGGGAGTGGGTTGCTCGGGGAATTTCGTGATTGTCTCGGGATTCCTGAAGGTTGGCTCGGGTTTTAAACAATGTAAATGTTTAAATCAAGATTTTAATGAACATGAGAAGGTAAACAAAGTTAAGAAGCAACGATGAATTTAATCAAGTTTTCAAGATAAATTAACTATATTTTAGAAGCTAAAATGAATTTTAAACAAGTGTTTAACAAAGTTCAAAATTAAATTTTTAAGTTAAATGTTAAAAAGTGATTTGTTTTTCAAGTAATATATGTTAGGTTAATTTTGTTAATTTCTAAATGCTTTTCAAATGGAATTTGATGATTAATCACTTAGAGATGATTGCTAAATTTAAAATAATTAATAAATGATTAAAGTTAATTAATCAAGTGATTAAAGGATAATTTCTCAATGTAATTGATTTGTGATTTATTTATAAAAAGTGATTAGGGATAATCACTTATTGTAATTAATTAAGGGTAATTAATTAAATGGTAATTGATTAATGTGATTAATTAATGTGATTAATTAAGGGTAAATTGGTTAAGAAAATTTATTAAAGAATTAATTAATAATTAATGGTTAATTAATTTATTTTTAATGGTTAATTAATAAATGATTAAAGGATGATTAAACCAAAATGATTTGTAATATTAATTAACCAGAATTAGTAATTTATGCATAGAATTTACATCTGATTTAAATTAATCCGATAATTAACTGACATTACTTATGAATATTTGGATTTGATTGGATGATTGAATTGTTTGATATCCCTGATTTGTGATGCTTTGTGATACACCCTGATTTATGTTATGATCTGTAGTTTACTTACCTGTGATATATATCTGTGATCTGTACGATAAGCGTTATAATTTGTATCGCTTATCAACTATATTTCTGTATTCTGATCTGTGATGATTCATCGTGTTGCACTATTGTGTTAAACCCCTGGACTACACCGTTACACACACAAATATGGATTTCACGTGGAAATCGGTTAAGTCACAGATAATTTAAATCTGATGTTTTTGAAATTGAAATTTTAATTTCAATTGATTTTGAAATTGGAAATTTGGGTTTAAAGTGAAAAGCTTTTGAAATAGAATTTCAAAGATAAAAGTTATTTTGAATAACTTAATCGAGTTATGAAAATTTAAATAAGTTGATTTAAATTTGAATTCAAGTTTGGAATTGAATCCTATGATTTGAAACTAGGGATTAAAGATGTTATAAATGTGTTTATATAAAGTTAAACCATTTAAAAGTATAATTTTGAGAATTTGGATTTAACCCAAAGACTTTAACTCGTATGAATGAATCAGATTTTCTGATATGAAACTATTTGTTTCCAAAAGATAAAAGCTTTCAGATAAGCAATGAAATTCCAGTTTAATTAAAGGAATTTCAATATTGAATTGAAAATGGTTTTCCAAGTTATGAATGAATTGTTTTGAAAAGCTATGATTTGAATCTGTTATCTTTAACAGATTTAAAATAATGATTGGTTTAAATCATTTGAAATAGGATTGTTTTGAAAGCTATAAGTTAAATCTTGATTTAAAGATTTAACGAGTTAATCAAATTGGAATGGAAATTAATTTGGAAAATCTGTGAATGAATCTTTTGTTTAAAAGATTAAAGTGTGGAAACTGTTTAAACCGTAAAGATTGAATCTTTTTGTTTAAAGATTTAAAAATGGTAATTTGTCAAACCATTTGAAAAGAAAGTTTGGGTAATAAGTTGTGACTTAATTGAAATCCCATATCCATATGTTTTAAATATTACGCTCACTATTCGGTTTAGCCGGGAGAGGACCTTTGGGTCGTATAACCCATTCCGAATATGTGATACGTCGTATATGGATAGCATTTGAAGACCGGTGTTGAAGACCGGATATTTTTGAAAACGGAAGGATTACCGTCGAGTTACTCTGCATCGGCTGATCCCCGATATAGAGGTTTTATCATCCTTAGTGACGGGAAGTCCGGACGTGATTGGAAATTATCCGGATTTGCAAGGGCTTCGTGAGAAGTGCCTTCGGTTCTGTTCGAACCCGGAACAGACTTGTATGGATTGTATGTCTGACATTACACTTGAGATATAAAGCCGATTTCTTTCAAATACATTTCTGTTGGTGGCGGAGAATTTATTCTCTTAGCTTAACACCCTTCTCTGAGACGTACGAGCTCAGAGGTTATGTAGTTGAAATTTATCAGCGATATATCCCAATTTGGTAATGTGGCATGCTGAGTGCTGCTATGAAATGATCAGTGTTTGATCATTTGCGATATGATCATTTGTTTGATCTTATATCTTTGTGATCATAGGTTGATCATTTGTTTGACCCAAAGCGTGGCTTTTTGAAAAAGCGTAGCTTTGTGGACGAGACTTCGTCAGGACCTCACAACCCGGAAATGGTCGAAACAGGATCGTTGCGGCAAGGTTATGAGGGTCGCGCCCTTTAGGGTATGTCATTTCCTTCTGGAAAGGGGTGGTATTATGGTATGGAGCCCTGATACTTACTCATGTGGATACACTTTCTTTATGATGTGTGATGTTGGATACCGAGCTCGGATAAAGGTCCCAAAGGACCGGGAGGTGGCATATTCGTGAGTTACCTGTTACAGGGGTAACCCGGCCTTGTTTGGCAGAGAGCAGTTTGTCTCTCGGGACGTCCCGCCAGAGGCGATCCCATGCGGCGGAAGGAAGTTCCTTAGCCTGACCATTTGTTGGAAATCCATTTCTCCAATACGGAACTTGTACGGTTTTAGTTGTAGAACCTGCCATTTACGTACGGTGGTCACCACTGTTTAGATGGTAGCTATAGTAGGCATACGATACTGGTCGTATGCTGGCTAAGATTTATATTATACTTTCGAAATGTTTTCTGCACTATGCACTAATAATAATATCCAATTGATTTTGCGTAGTAAGCATCTTTGACTATCATAAGAAGAAATCTCCTCCAATTCTGCGTTTACATTGTGTGTGTGGTGGGAGGTCTTATGGTAGTTTCATTTTCCAAAAGCATTGCGGATTTCAATGTTTTAAATCCTTCTGTTGTGTTTGTTTAAAGATAAACTGTTTTTGTCGCTCACACCAGTCTCATGACTGATCCGGAGTTTATTGTTCCCTTCCTAAACTCTGGGTGTTCATAATTTTCCACACGAGCAGTCTAGAGTTGGGTTTCTTTTCAGGTTTAGTAGATTATCTGGAGCTAGTTCATTCATCGGAGTTGCTTATCTTGGAGTTGTAGATTCATTCTTGTATGAAGATCGTTTTGGAGTTATCATTCCTATTGATATTGTTCCGTTGCTGTTGTTATCTTTTCTTTTCCGCTGCTATTTCTTGTATCATATCTCTGATGTATATTGATATTCATTGTATCACTCTGTTGTATCAGATATTGTATATCAATGTATTATTCTTTTTATTCCGCTGTGTTATTTACTTAATTGTGTTATAGCTCCGGCGAATCGGATTTGAACGGTCGAATCTGCGGCATTCTAGTACAATGTGAAGTACGGATGTTGATTTTCGAGCGGGCAAAACCCGAGTCGTTACATGTGGTATCAGAGCTAAGGTTGAACTTTAGCTCAGGAGTATAACACGTTAAGTAGCTCATTAGAGATAGAGTGAAGTAAACTCTAGAATGAGTAATTCTCAGATATCCGTCCGTATGCCTCAGTAAATTCTCTTATTATCCACTGATAATGAGTATGAGTGCAAGAAGAGGATGAGATAGGGGACAGGGGAATACGACTATAAATGGTCGATACTCTGTAACAACGAGGAAGCCATCTTTTCTCTATCAATCTCTTTTGTTCAAATATCTTTTCTCAATTCTTCCATGATTTCTGGTAGATCCAGAAATAGATTCGATATATAAAAATGGGACATAAACTCCGAGATAGGCCAAAATTGTTTGTTTGGATGAATTGGTTGCTTTGATTGCTATGGTTGATAGGTATAATTTAATTTCTAAACTGAAAATTTTGAAATTGTATCCATATATCTATCTATTCTTTGGAACCTGGATATATTCTACGAATGGTTAGTTATCCATTTGAACTAACCGATGCCCTGCATATTTCGTAGATCTGGATAACCCGAGTATCTTCTGAAGTGTTAAAACAGATTCGTTCTTGTATCTGTTATTGATGTTCTGATTTGGTAAGTCAAAGGCAGAATAAATATTCAGTTTGAGTTGATGAAATATTCTCCATCTATCTTTTTGTCTCTTTGGTAATTTCGAGGACGAAATTCTTTTAAGGGGGGAAGTCTGTAACGACCCCGAATTTTATATATATTTTAAATGGATAATTATTGAATATTTGAATAAAAATTGTAAAATTAAATTGATAAAATGGAGCGAGTTTCCCCGGATTCAAGTATATTCTGTATGAATCATTTCAATTTAAAATATTGTAAATATATAGATATATATTTTGACTTGAATTTAAAGTGTAAGTAAATGGTTTTAAAACTAAATAAAAGAGTTTGAAATTTAGAAATGATGATGATTTGAATTTAAATAACATTAATGGAAATAAGATAATTTTTATTAGAGTTAAATTATAACAAATGGAATAAATGAAACAAAAATAATGATAGAAGTAAAATAAAATTCAAATAGAAGTTACTTGTATTTCAAAAATATAAAACTAGTACCATATTTATTCATAAAGCATGAATAGGTAAGTAGAAACAAACAATAACTAGTTAACTATAAGGACTTGTCTATATTACAAAGATAACACTAAAACAAGGTAAGTTAAATCAAATGAAACACTTTGACAGTTCTGGAAATAGTTGTAGATGTAAGGCTGTAAGTAATCATGCTAGGCAAGAAAATAAACTAGATATACATGTTGCAGGCATAACAAAGCAAAGTAATGATATGAAATATCTTTGTATACGAATGGTTCAGAGAAACATAAGTATAAAAAGGAAAGTATATCCAAACATAAGTACATACAAAATAAATTAGGGGATATGTATGTGTAGACATAAGGACATAGGCATTTAATGTTAAGTCATCTTTAGTACACCAGCATATTTCATTTCAGCCTCCTCTATAGAAAAATCTCTGACCTATGTTTATTAAATAAGAAATTGTACACAAACATTACCCTGTAAACTCATATTTTTATCAAGTCTTCCTCATTTCCTTTCGTTCATCTTCCAAACTGAGCAAATATTATTTCATATTCAAACAAGCTTCATCTCAGTTTCTTCCATCAAACTAAGTTAAAATCTGAAGTGAATAAAACTCAAATTTAAATAGCAGTATAGACTCAGAGATCAACAAGGAAATCAAAAGAAAAAAAGACTTCAACTTGCCAATTGTCAAAGCCTGTTTCAAAGTGGAAGAACTATGTTCTTTTTCTGAAAACAATTGTGAGTAACACCACTTTTAAATAATTTAAAAGCATACTCTGTTGCATATATCTGTGAATGAGTATATTTACACACATATATATGAATCCTTTGTGTATATTTAAATGATTGAAGCATTGGTGTGCAGGCTGTTATTTTCATATGTTCTCTGTCTTAGTTCATAAACCAAGATTTTGATTCAAAAATCTTTTCTTCTCAATCTACCCACTGTTTGGATTAGAATTCAAACCAAAACTGTTTGTTACAGAATATACTTAAGATTAAAAATCTATTTAAGTTTGAACAACTTGTTAGTATCTCTGGAAATCGAAATACTTGAGCAAAGCTTTAAACAAGTTAAAATTTAAACTTCTTAATTTACAAAATTCAGGTTTGTAACTTAAATTCGTACACTTTAACATGAATTTTAAAACAAGAATCATAATTTTTAGATGCGGGAATCGAGAGCAGTTCTTAGTTGAACGTGAATTGCTTTTTAGCCAATTTCTGATGATCTCTGGAATTTGGGGAGTCGTGAATCATCCTGGAGGTAGATGAATGATCAGTGACTAAAGGAAAAATAGTGGAAGAGGTGAATAATCATTATGTTGATGATGGTCGAAGTTTTCTGTTCTTAACCCTAGTTTTACTGGGTTTAGTTGTTCGATCCACCGCGGGTTCTATGATTGATCGAGTGCAGTTGGGTTTGGAGAGATGGAAGTATGGCCATTGACGAGGCCAAGGCCGGTGGTGGTGGCTCTCAGGTGGTCGGAGCATCAAGTTTGAAGCGATGACAGGTTTGGGGTGTTCGAAATGTTTTGTTCCAGGTTTGGCTCGAGCTATCAAATTTTCGATTTTGAGTTCCTGGTGTCGAATCGAACGTTGGGTTCGAGCGTAGGGGTGAAGCGCAATTGGCTGAAGGTCGCGATGGCCACTAGAGAGGCGGCGCGGTGACGTGCACGTGCACGTGCACGTTGATTTTCTGGTTCACTGTTAGTAAGGTTGAAGAAGAAGAATACTCGAAGGAAATCGCGTGGTAACTCGAAGTAAAAATGGTGGGTGTCTCGGGGAAGAAAGAATGGCTCAGAATTGTTTTCGTACGTAAGAAATTAACATAGTAACAGTCTGGAAAAGAAAATAAAAAGGGGGAGAAGAAGTGTACGAGAGGGGGAGTGGGTTGCTCGGGGAATTTCGTGATTGTCTCGGGATTCCTGAAGGTTGGCTCGGGTTTTAAACAATGTAAATGTTTAAATCAAGTTTTTAATGAACATGAGAAGGTAAACAAAGTTAAGAAGCAACGATGAATTTAATCAAGTTTTCAAGATAAATTAACTATATTTTAGAAGCTAAAATGAATTTTAAACAAGTGTTTAACAAAGTTCAAAGTTAAAATTTTAAGTTAAATGTTAAAAAGTGATTTGTTTTTCAAGTAATATATGTTAGGTTAATTTTGTTAATTTCTAAATGCTTTTCAAATGGAATTTGATGATTAATCACTTAGAGATGATTGCTAAATTTAAAATAATTAATAAATGATTAAAGTTAATTAATCAAGTGATTAAAGGATAATTTCTCAATGTAATTGATTTGTGATTTATTTATAAAAAGTGATTAGGGATAATCACTTATTGTAATTAATTAAGGGTAATTAATTAAATGGTAATTGATTAATGTGATTAATTAATGTGATTAATTAAGGGTAAATTGGTTAAGAAAATTTATTAAAGAATTAATTAATAATTAATGGTTAATTAATTTATTTTAATGGTTAATTAATAAATGATTAAAGGATGATTAAACCAAAATGATTTGTAATATTAATTAACCAGAATTAGTAATTTATGCATAGAATTTACATCTGATTTAAATTAATCCGATAATTAACTGACATTACTTATGAATATTTGGATTTGATTGGATGATTGAATTGTTTGATATCCCTGATTTGTGATGCTTTGTGATACACCCTGATTTATGTTATGATCTGTAGTTTACTTACCTGTGATATATATCTGTGATCTGTACGATAAGCGTTATAATTTGTATCGCTTATCAACTATATTTCTGTATTCTGATCTGTGATGATTCATCGTGTTGCACTATTGTGTTAAACCCCTGGACTACACCGTTACACACACAAATATGGATTTCACGTGGAAATCGGTTAAGTCACAGATAATTTAAATCTGATGTTTTTGAAATTGAAATTTTAATTTCAATTGATTTTGAAATTGGAAATTTGGGTTTAAAGTGAAAAGCTTTTGAAATAGAATTTCAAAGATAAAAGTTATTTTGAATAACTTAATCGAGTTATGAAAATTTAAATAAGTTGATTTAAATTTGAATTCAAGTTTGGAATTGAATCCTATGATTTGAAACTAGGGATTAAAGATGTTATAAATGTGTTTATATAAAGTTAAACCATTTAAAAGTATAATTTTGAGAATTTGGATTTAACCCAAAGACTTTAACTCGTATGAATGAATCAGATTTTCTGATATGAAACTATTTGTTTCCAAAAGATAAAAGCTTTCAGATAAGCAATGAAATTCCAGTTTAATTAAAGGAATTTCAATATTGAATTGAAAATGGTTTTCCAAGTTATGAATGAATTGTTTTGAAAAGCTATGATTTGAATCTGTTATCTTTAACAGATTTAAAATAATGATTGGTTTAAATCATTTGAAATGGGATTGTTTTGAAAGCTATAAGTTAAATCTTGATTTAAAGATTTAACGAGTTAATCAAATTGGAATGGAAATTAATTTGGAAAATCTGTGAATGAATCTTTTGTTTAAAAGATTAAAGTGTGGAAACTGTTTAAACCGTAAAGATTGAATCTTTTTGTTTAAAGATTTAAAAATGGTAATTTGTCAAACCATTTGAAAAGAAAGTTTGGGTAATAAGTTGTGACTTAATTGAAATCCCATATCCATATGTTTTAAATATTACGCTCACTATTCGGTTTAGCCGGGAGAGGACCTTTGGGTCGTATAACCCATTCCGAATATGTGATACGTCGTATATGGATAGCATTTGAAGACCGGTGTTGAAGACCGGATATTTTTGAAAACGGAAGGATTATCGTCGAGTTACTCTGCATCGGCTGATCCCCGATATAGAGGTTTTATCATCCTTAGTGACGGGAAGTCCGGACGTGATTGGAAATTATCCGGATTTGCAAGGGCTTCGTGAGAAGTGCCTTCGGTTCTGTTCGAACCCGGAACAGACTTGTATGGATTGTATGTCTGACATTACACTTTGAGATATAAAGCCGATTTCTTTCAAATACATTTCTGTTGGTGGCGGAGAATTTATTCTCTTAGCTTAACACCCTTCTCTGAGACGTACGAGCTCAGAGGTTATGTAGTTGAAATTTATCAGCGATATATCCCAATTTGGTAATGTGGCATGCTGAGTGCTGCTGTGAAATGATCAGTGTTTGATCATTTGCGATATGATCATTTGTTTGATCTTATATCTTTGTGATCATAGGTTGATCATTTGTTTGACCCAAAGCGTGGCTTTTTGAAAAAGCGTAGCTTTGTGGACGAGACTTCGTCAGGACCTCACAACCCGGAAATGGTCGAAACAGGATCGTTGCGGCAAGGTTATGAGGGTCGCGCCCTTTAGGGTATGTCATTTCCTTCTGGAAAGGGGTGGTATTATGGTATGGAGCCCTGATACTTACTCATGTGGATACACTTTCTTTATGATGTGTGATGTTGGATACCGAGCTCGGATAAAGGTCCCAAAGGACCGGGAGGTGGCATATTCGTGAGTTACCTGTTACAGGGGTAACCCGGCCTTGTTTGGCAGAGAGCAGTTTGTCTCTCGGGACGTCCCGCCAGAGGCGATCCCATGCGGCGGAAGGAAGTTCCTTAGCCTGACCATTTGTTGGAAATCCATTTCTCCAATACGGAACTTGTACGGTTTTAGTTGTAGAACCTGCCATTTACGTACGGTGGTCACCACTGTTTAGATGGTAGCTATAGTAGGCATACGATACTGGTCGTATGCTGGCTAAGATTTATATTATACTTTCGAAATGTTTTCTGCACTATGCACTAATAATAATATCCAATTGATTTTGCGTAGTAAGCATCTTTGACTATCATAAGAAGAAATCTCCTCCAATTCTGCGTTTGCATTGTGTGTGTGGTGGGAGGTCTTATGGTAGTTTCATTTTCCAAAAGCATTGCGGATTTCAATGTTTTAAATCCTTCTGTTGTGTTTGTTTAAAGATAAACTGTTTTTGTTGCTCACACCAGTCCCATGACTGATCCGGAGTTTATTGTTCCCTTCCTAAACTCTGGGTGTTCATAATTTTCCACACGAGCAGTCTAGAGTTGGGTTTCTTTTCAGGTTTAGTAGATTATCTGGAGCTAGTTCATTCATCGGAGTTGCTTATCTTGGAGTTGTAGATTCATTCTTGTATGAAGATCGTTTTGGAGTTATCATTCCTATTGATATTGTTCCGTTGCTGTTGTTATCTTTTCTTTTCCGCTGCTATTTCTTGTATCATATCTCTGATGTATATTGATATTCATTGTATCACTCTGTTGTATCAGATATTGTATATCAATGTATTATTCTTTTTATTCCGCTGTGTTATTTACTTAATTGTGTTATAGCTCCGGCGAATCGGATTTGAACGGTCGAATCTGCGGCATTCTAGTACAATGTGAAGTACGGATGTTGATTTTCGAGCGGGCAAAACCCGAGTCGTTACAAAAATCCAATTCAATTGCTTTTGATAACTCATTATACTGAGAAATTCAATCCAACCAAATTATCCAATATAAATCATCACAGGATATCAACAATCATATCACAGAATATTTAAACAAAATTAAATATTTTGAGGAATCCAGTTGGATCCCTCCAACCTGTTTCCCTGCATCCACAGACGTTAGCACAATACCAATTCCACTTCGAGGTGGAATATCGCAGTATATGGGTTTTATAAAATATCATCCGCTATTATGCGGCGCATAGGGTCTCATCCGCTATATAAATGCGGGAATATCAACAACTCAAATATATACATATGCCAATATGTATATATTGGTATATACTACTATATATATCACATCAAATCAAATCAATCATCCAATAAATTATTTAAATCTAACCATTTAAATTTAAATTTAACTGAGTGAGATTAACTCACCTTTGATTTTGATTTGCAATCCAATCCAAATGGCTTGTCTCCTTGATTTAAACCTTGTATAATCATTATACAATTTATTAATATTTTGATTTAATCGAACAATTTATTTCCAATTTAATAATATTTTAACCTATGATATATTTCAACTAATAGTTTGATAAATAAATATATTTTTTTTTCTTCTTTTAATAACTAAAATAATTGATAAATCAGTTAAACAAAATATCTCCTTAATATACAAATAAATGGGTAAATTTAAAATATACATTTATTTTCTTGAAACCTCATATATATAAAACTGTTTAAAAATTCAGATTCCTGTATTTCCAAAATTACCCACATATATATATATATACATATACATATTTACCAGTTGTAGTAATCAGATACATATCTATATGTATTAAATTCACTAATACCTTACTGTAAATTAAAGTCTGATCCATCTATATATATTTCATGTTCCATCTAATATGTATATACTAGTGTATATGTATTTTCTTTCCTACATACTTATTTATTTAATTAAATTAAACAAGACAATCAATACCTCACAGTCGATCGCTCTGTCACGCCACAACCCACCGTGGTCGACACCTGCCACGCAACTCAAACCATACCACGATCGATCGCGAGCCCTTCGCGATACTTGAAACCGGCTCCTTTACTTCACCGTCCCCGACGCTAGAACCCACTCGCGAATGCGCGCTTCAGGCTTTGATTGAGAGGCTAGGTTTGAGTTCGAGCAGCTCGTGAATCCTAAAGGCGAATAAAATCCTGAGCTCGACCATCGTACGCCTTCGAATACGCCTCATCCCCCTCATTCTTGCGATCGTGAGTCGCCTCCCTTTCCTCCTCCATTCGCGTGCCCCGAACGCTCGTGAGTGCCATCGCGACCTTGTCGTCGCTCCTCTCCCTCCTCGCTCGCGAATTCGACCAGAATCGTGATGCCCTATTTTGATTTGAGAAGGAAATATTAAAGGAGTAGATTTCGCTTGAACGAGAGGGTGGTTCCAGTTTTCTTTTTTAGTTGTTCGGCTATCTGTTTTGATTTTGGCTTCTGATGGAAGACAAAGAGCGCGTGATGAAGTAGGGAGAAGTAGGTCGGCTGAAATGAAATAGATCGACTGTGTGAAAAGAGTTTGACAGATGAAAAGATGAATGATATTTTAGTTTAAAATGATTTATTATTTTCGAAGCATTTTTACCTCGTACGATCACACGAAAGCTCCGAAAATTTCGAAATTTGAAATTCGATAATAAAACAATATTCCGGGTTCAATGAGACTGGTTTCGTCGAATTCCGAGACTGTGCCTCGGAAGGCTATTTTTAAATTCAATTTAAACGATATATTTTTAAAACTGAACAAAACTATTTAAAATTCCATTTTAAAAGTTTCATCACCTTCAATATTAACAATATAAATTTTCTGAACCTTTAAACTATTTTTAACAGGCTCAAAACTCAGGATCCTCTATTTTACCCTATTTTCGATTGTTTAATTCAATAATCTATCATCCAATAAATACTGTATATTTGAAAATAAAGTTAAAATTTAACCTTCGAATATTTAAAATAAATTAAATATTCTCATTTCAAATATACCAAAATTCCGGGTCGTCACATTCCTCCCCCCTTAAAAGAATTTCGTCCCCGAAATTACTAGTTAGGAAGAATGATCCACAACCCATTAACTATTTCTTCAATTCAAATAGCTTTTAACCACTTGCCAAACAAATCTTTTTATCACAAACACACTAACCATTTTCCTAATCTTTCAACTTAGCTATAAGTTTCCCAAACAATATCACTTACTTATCAATTCAAATTTAAATTCAAAACCAAATTTGAATTATCAAAATTTTCCAAAATTTTTCTGACTCCCTAAATTTCCGAAAAATTTCGCCAGCGTCTCCTTTGCGCGGCTAGCTCGGTACTACTACAAAATGGCTCTACGGCCTCCCAATCTCAAAAAGAAACAAAAATCCAAGTAGCTGGATCAAAAACCCAATCAAATTTCATATAGAAATTCAAATACATACCTTTTTGTCGGGCCATTAAATTTTATCTTCTAAAATCAAAAATCCCAATTATCCATTGCTTTTATACACCTGTATATCCTACTAAGCAATAATATTCAATCACAATTCCAAAGTCATTTTATACTTTCCTTTACAAATTTACAAATTTACAATATTTGTTTTACTTAAGCCCGTACGATTCACATATATCATCCGTACGCAATATCACATTCGATCGCTCAATCGATCACACAATTTCACTTCCGAACTAGTATCGTCCACCCGACTTCCTAGTGCGGACTCAGATCTGGTTTCTTGATCAGAAACCGTCATTCTCCTTGCATAGCCACAACTATGATAGAGAATTACCAGAATCAATCAACAATCCATATCCAGGTTCGCCGTTGAAAATCGAGTGAAAAATTCCAACTCGGATCGATATATCTATGTCGAAATTCTGTGTTCGAATCCGGATCAAATAGCTATGCGAATAAAATAATATACGTACATCTTACGTATAAATTCCAATTGATTATCAGTTATATCAATTTTCTTTTATTCACATTCCTTTTTGATTGTTATCCACTTATTCACAACTTCAAATTTTAATCGTCATTCAATTATTCATCTAGAATAATCTTCCTCAATATCAAATTACTTAAGAATCTCACCATACTTCTTAAGTTCAATATAAATATTTTACATACTGCTTATACTTATTTTCACTTCATTATTGAAGTTCATATCCTTTTCTATTCACTTTTGCCTTTACAATTCCATTTGATTTCAATTTGGCTTCCACTCGAATATTTAATTAGTTGCACTTACTAATTAATTTAAATTTCGATTAACAGTTTATTCGCAAAAAAACTTCACTTCTTTAGTTCCTTCAAATTCGCTTCACCTTACATTCACATTTGAATTAGATTTCAATATCCAATTTCAATTTCATTTGCTTAACAATTTTAAATCATTTGTCGTTAATGGAAATTTTCAAAAATTTCAAAAAATTTCTAACTCCCAAAATTTCCAGAAAATTTGGCAAAGTCTCCTTTGTACGGAGGGACTTCTACGATATCGCAGGATGCACAAATATATATATATATACATCGACCTCAGGCCGGAAATCACAATATATATCAATATAAGCAGTTCATATTTCATATTTTGAATTTTTGTGTAAGCGTACCTTAATTTAGCATTTTAAAGCAAGCAGTTATTTATTTTAGCATGTTGTGCCATCAGATTCAGCCAACCGGCTTCCCTGAACCTGTACTAACTCAATTACAACATGTAAGTGCCACATATCCAAAGTTTATTTACATTTCACTAAAATTTAAATTGCTAAAACATGGATTCAACAAACAATGCATGTTATATACTTCCATAAGTGAATTTATAAGGTTCCAACACAAATTTAAATGCTTTCAATTCATTCACCCACCATCACTTTCAATACATTCTTATTTCGTTCCATATATTAATGATAATAATTCCATATTATCACTTCTAACATCCAAACAACCATATATCTTAACTTGAATAGTTTACAAAACGTTTCTTTTTATACAAAAATAATTTGGGTAAAATTATTTCATTTACCCTACTTTAAAACAATACTCTGTCGAATTGTTCTATACAAGTGTTTAGAGATCCCTATCAATGTTGTGGCGTCCCACACATCGACCAGAATCCATAAACTACTCAATAAACCAATCAACACAATATAAAACAATTTTATATTCACTAACAAATACGTGCTCATATCTATTAATACTCTCAAAATTCCCACCAGAGCCAAGGTTGTCGCCAGCCTAAGCTCTGATACCACTGTAACAGCCCGGGTTTTTCATACACGAAAAACCGGACCATTTGTGCTAAAAGAAGAAGAGGTAGAAGAAGAAAAATAGAAAACAACATCAGAATCTAACCATCGCAGCGGAATAAAATATAATATATATTAACAGATCTTTACACAAATCAAAACTATATCAGTTTTATATAATATAGCATCAGAGTATACACCAGAGAACACATAACATACAACTGGACAATAACCATATCATGTCCTCAATACAACAGAGTACAACAATCAACACAGCGGAATATATATATATATATAAACAAGTACGGGAGATACGTCTCGCCATCCAGCTCATCTCCTGAGCTCCACAGCATCATATCCTGTAACCTATAATACTCGGTCTGACCCGAGCATCATATAAAACAACACCCGAGTCAGTCTGGAAAACCAGCGTGAGAAAATCACACTCAAATTTATTATTAAAGTTTCAAAATCCTTTGAAAACAAAAGCATCTCGTAAGACCACGCCACAAATAAACATGTCGGGTTTTTACCTTACGATAGCTAAAACACTTTATATCAAAATCCTCTGATATTATAATAGTGTCTACAGAAAGTAAAATAGAATCTAGCTGAAATGCTTGCATCTCACATTTCAACAATAGTTGGGCACAATCAAAACCGTACAGGCACGTAGGGAGAATGTATTTCCAACGAATGACTAGGCACTGGGGTACCACCTGTCACAGTACGTGGCCTAGATCACAGTACCGAGGAGTACGCCCGCTCCCCTGCAACACAAGGCCGGAATCATCCCTTACTGGATAATTCCAAATAAGATCACCCCACGGTTGGGATTAGCAACCGCAACACTAAGCCGAAATAAAAGGGACATCTAGACAGGGATGACCTTACTCTCAAGTGGGGGCTACCCACGAAGCCTTGCTGCATAACCCCTGATTTTCAGTCATTCCCGGTTGATGAGGTTCGAGGCTAAACGATACCTTTAGAGAACATATCCCTTAGAATGCCCATCGTCCACCTGACGATGTCTCGAAAGCATTCGTCCATACAAGTCCGTCCCGGGTCCAAACGGAACCGAAGGCACTATTCCTACTACATCCATTTTGGAAATATCCTCAGGATTAGTAGCGACTAGCCCTTACACTTCATAGCTCCATCTTCGACTCCGAACACGTTACACGAAACATACAACCGGATCGAAGTGGTATTCGAGTCTCCAGACCTAGAATCCCGGTATACGGAAACTCGATCCCGGTCTCTTCGAAACGATCAACGCATTTGGCCAATATTGATAGTCGGTTATTTAACTATCAATTTACATCCACAAGCAACCATCACATAATAAATAATTTCCCACATTATTTATTTGCCCAAATATCTTTCCAAGATATATTTCCAAATTTTCAAAGCTCATTTGAAAACAATTTCAAACAGTTTCCGCTTACGGAATACATTTCCCAAATAATTATTTCCACTGAATCACCAAGTACAAAATACTTTTAATTGTAAAATAATTTTAAAACACTTTACTATAAATATACTTTATAATATTGAAATTTAAAAACTACTTTAATACCTTAACAAAATATATACTTAAGGAATATTTAAAATGAAACCACTTTTCAAATATAAACTAAATTTCTCTTTTAAAACATAATACCAAATCACTTTTATATAATTACTACAATAATAGATTTTTGAAAATACTTACTTTGGAAATTAACCTTTAGAAATAATCAATTTCCTAAAACATGCATTTTTAAACAAATTAGAACTTTTAACTTATATTAAAAATTGCTTTGAAAACGTACTTGGCTATCCAGAGAAATACGCTTCTCTTCACATCCTTTAAAAATAAATCAACATTTATTTTTAAACCAATTCATATCTTTTTATAAATTCCCACATTGAATTTATATTTCAAATATCCACTGATATTCCATTTCACTTTATAAACTCAGTTTATAAATTCCAAAATCTCATTTCTCTTTAAATTTCAAATCCCAAAGTATTTAAATCAAATTTATAATTGATTTTCCAATTTATTTTACTTTGAAATAAATTTCTTTACTTAATCCATTTATTTCCAAATTCATTAACTTCCAGATTTTATTTCTCATTATGATTTACAATCCTTAACTGAACACAAGTTTCAGATTTCCCAAATTCCTTCTTTCTTTTTAATTACATTTAAACATTGAATTAAAATAAATTATTTATTCCTTTAAATAACATCACATAAGTTTTCTTTAAATTCAATATTTCTCTGTTTATTCAAAATTCCTCTTTTCCATATTTAATTTATTCGAATTCACTAGAATTACTTAACTTAAATTTTATTCTTTATTTCTTTCCAAAAATCCAATTCAATTGCTTTTGATAACTCATTATACTGGGAAATTCAATCCAACCAGATTATCCAATATAAATCATCACAGGATATCAACAATCATATCACAGAATATTTAAACAAAATTAAATATTTTGAGGAATCCAGTTGGATCCCTCCAACCTGTTTCCCTGCATCCACAGACGTTAGCACAATACCAATTCCACTTCGAGGTGGAATATCGTAGTATATGGGTTTTATAAAATATCATCCGCTATTATGCGGCGCATAGGGTCTCATCCGCTATATAAATGCGGGAATATCAACAACTCAAATATATACATATGCCAATATGTATATATTGGTATATACTACTATATATATCACATCAAATCAAATCAATCATCCAATAAATTATTTAAATCTAACCATTTAAATTTAAATTTAACTGAGTGAGATTAACTCACCTTTGATTTTGATTTGCAATCCAATCCAAATGGCTTGTCTCCTTGATTTAAACCTTGTATAATCATTATACAATTTATTAATATTTTGATTTAATCGAACAATTTATTTCCAATTTAATAATATTTTAACCTATGATATATTTCAACTAATAGTTTGATAAATAAATATTTTTTTTCTTCTTTTAATAACTAAAATAATTGATAAATCAGTTAAACAAAATATCTCCTTAATATACAAATAAATGGGTAAATTTAAAATATACATTTATTTTCTTGAAACCTCATATATATAAAACTGTTTAAAAATTCAGATTCCTGTATTTCCAAAATTACCCACATATATATATACATATACATATTTACCAGTTGCAGTAATCAGATACATATCTATATGTATTAAATTCACTAATACCTTACTGTAAATTAAAGTCTAATCCATCTATATATATTTCATGTTCCATCTAATATGTATATACTAGTGTATATGTATTTTCTTTCCTACATACTTATTTATTTAATTAAATTAAACAAGACAGTCAATACCTCACAGTCGATCGCTCTGTCACGCCACCACCCACCGTGGTCGACACCTGCCATGCAACTCAAACCATACCACGATCGATCGCGAGCCCTTCGCGATACTTGAAACCGGCTCCTTTACTTCACCGTCCCCGACGCTAGAACCCACTCGCGAATGCGCGCTTCAGGCTTTGATTGAGAGGCTAGGTTTGAGTTCGAGCAGCTCGTGAATCCTAAAGGCGAATAAAATCCTGAGCTCGACCATCTTACGCCTTCGAATACGCCTCATCCCCCTCATTCTTGCGATCGCGAGTCGCCTCCCTTTCCTCCTCCATTCGCGTGCCCCGAACGCTCGTGAGTGCCATCGCGACCTTGTCGTCGCTCCTCTCCCTCCTCGCTCGCGAATTCGACCAGAATCGTGATGCCCTATTTTGATTTGAGAAGGAAATATTAAAGGAGTAGATTTCGTTTAAACGAGAGGGTGGTTCCAGTTTTCTTTTTTAGTTGTTCGGCCATCTGTTTTGATTTTGGCTTCTGATGGAAGACAAAGAGCGCGTGATGAAGTAGGGAGAAGTAGGTCGGCTGAAATGAAATAGATCGACTATGTGAAAAGAGTTTGACAGATGAAAAGATGAATGATATTTTAATTTAAAATGATTTATTATTTTCGAAGCATTTTTACCTCGTACGATCACACGAAAGCTCTGAAAATTTCGAAATTTGAAATTCGATAATAAAACAATATTCCGGATTCAATGAGATTGGTTTCGTCGAATTCCGAGACTGTGCCTCGGAAGGCTATTTTTAAATTCAATTTAAACGATATATTTTTAAAACTGAACAAAACTATTTAAAATTCCATTTTAAAAGTTTCATCACCTTCAATATTAACAATATAAATTTTCTGAACCTTTAAACTATTTTTAACAGGCTCAAAACTCAGGATCCTCTATTTTACCCTATTTTCGATTGTTTAATTCAATAATCTATCATCCAATAAATACTGTATATTTGAAAATAAAGTTAAAATTTAACCTTCGAATATTTAAAATAAATTAAATATTCTCATTTCAAATATACCAAAATTCCGGGTCGTCACAGACCTAACCTTCTTTTCCATAAGTCATTCGCGAGTCAAGTGTTAGGTCGTCTCCGACCTAACGCCCCTCATCACCTTAGGTCGTAGCTCGTAAGTCGCTCGACCCTGCTAAGTCTTTAAGTCGCTCGAGTTAGGTCGGCCAGTATATCTCATAGGTCGTCTCCGACTTATCCTCCAGTTAAGTCGTTCGACCCTCTAGGTCGTTCGAGTTAGGTCGTTGGACCATTTACCTTAGGTCGCTTGACCTTAAGTCGTAGGTCGTCTCCGACCTATGCCCCACTAAATCGCATCCCACTTAGGTCGCAGGACTCTGTAAGTCGTAGGTCGTCGCCGACCTTACACTTGGTCTTTTTAGTTCGCGATTTCCTTAGGTCGTATGTCCTATTTTTCCTTAGGTCGCTGGACCGCTTGCCTTCACTAGGTCGAACCCCGTATTACTCTGCGTAGGCAATCTTATCTGAAAAGCATTCATCAGAACTTCCACTTTGATGCATTTTGAGCTGATTTCCTTGGATTTTATTCACGTCTTCGAATGTGAATTCTTGTGATACATTGTTCCAACAATCGTTTTATGACTTGTCACTTTAAAGATATGAAGGTTTTAATACTAGTAGTAAATATCAAAACGCTTTCATCAAATCGATTTCAACACTATTTTTAATATCAAAAGTTCGTTTTCTCAAACCGATTTCCAACCTACTAATATATATAAGCCTTTACTTCACTCGAATGAGAAATCGACTTAAACGACTTAGTAAAACGAGTGGTATGAAACGCTTGCGTTCACTTCGTCGGTTAGCTCTTGGACTTGTTCGATTGAACCCTTTTCGTGACAATTTCCTAGTGAAGATTTACAGCTTGTTCGTAAATATTTAAGTTAAGCAAGTGGTTATGGGACATGAAGCTAAACTCATATATTTACTAGCTTGGTGTGATTGACACTTCTCGCTGATCATGATGATCATTTTATGATTTAGACTAGCAATTGTGCGATGTCTCTTTGTTTGCAAGGTTAGACTAGACCGCAGTAGTGTGATTCCGACTCACACATATCTCTTTGTCCGCAAGGTTAGTCTAGACCGCAATAGTGTGATTCCGACTCACACATATCTTTTTTTTTGCGAGGTTAGGCTAGACACCACTTGTGTGATTCCATTCACACATACCTTTTTGCTTTTTGGTTAGCCTAGGCCTCAATCAGTGTGATTCCGACTCACACATATGGGGTAGCGCCCCATGGTCTTCGGACCATCATGTGATAGGCCTCTTTCTCTTTTTATGATTTCTGGATTTCTTGTTTGATTTCTGGATTTTTATGTCATTGACTTGTTATGAGTACAAGTTTAGGGTATGATGCCCTCTTTGGATCTTTGAGAAGATTCTCGTGATATTGATCATTTCTCATCGGTTGATCTACTGTTGATCATCATTTTCATACTTATAGTAGTATGTCAGTATGGATATTTTACGTTTATGCCATATCTCTTATTTTATATCATGTCATCTGATATTTATAGTTAGACTGATCCGTTTATTATTTTCTTAAATAATACTCGGGTCAGACCGAGATGTTACAGGTGCTTCTGCTTGACTTCCTTCCGGGATTTGCTACTCTGACTTTTGGCTGCCTATTTAGTTTAGCAGTTTTTGTTGTATACACTTGAGATATGGACTCATAGCTGTATTCTTTTGGTATAGCACATGTTGCTATTCTTTTGTATTATTGTGGAACTTTTTTTGACCACTACTCTGATGTACACTTTCATGTGTTAGTTATATATTCATATCTTCTTCCGCCTTTGTGATATGGATGTCTGTGACTTCTTTGTGTTATGTTTATTTCTATGTTTGTTTCCAAAGATTATTTTATAGCCACCGTGTGATAATCAATTACATGGATGGTCGCTCCTCAATAGCCTTATTCTCCGTGCTAGTTGACAGCACTACATCGTAGTGTCCTTGACTAGCGTGGGTATTGAGGTGGGGCGTCACAGAATGACAAGTGGAAACCGTAATGTAATAATCTTTAATCTACATGAAACGATAGTGTAGATTCTAGAAATAATTATATTAATTCGTACAAATAACAATGTGAATTAATACGGTTATTTCGGGATTATTTGAATTGATTATTGGATTGTTATTGATTGTTGTTATTGCTTGTTTATTTACTTTGACACCATTCCAGTTATCACACTGCAAGTTCCCTTTGCTATGTTTTGATTTTTGAATTGAATTGGAATCGGGTTGAAATGATAAATACCCAAATTGAACTTTGACCTAGGATAGGAAATTAAATAAAAACCCGATTGGTCAATAATTTGATTTAAAAATAAACGAAGATTTTATTTGAATAAATAATATGGTTTTGAAATGAAGTTGAAATTTGAATTTTAATGAAGGAAAATGTTAATGTTTAATAATCTAAAACAAAAAAAAATTAACAAATGAAATTGATGAAAGAACGATGTTTAATTTGAGAAATGATTGAATTAAGTTTGAAATTATAATTAAGTTGAAATTATTAAACTTTGAAATTATTTAATAATTAAGTTTTGAATTATTTAATAATTAAATAAGATTGAATGATTTAATGATCAAATTGAATTGAATTCTTTAATAAGAGAAATTGAATTTTTGAATAAGTGAATTTTACTTCGTAAATAATTGAAATTGAGTTTCTTTATTAATTAAGTTTTGGAAAATTATTTAAGTAAGTAAATAAGTGAAATTGATTTTCTTTAACAAGAAATAAAATGTGATAATTTTGAAAGTGATGTAAGAGTTGTAATTTAAAGAATTTGATTTGACGAATTTAATTTAATTCAAAATTGTAAGTTTTGATTTAATGAAGTTGAACTTAAGAAATTGATTTAATGAATTGGAAATTTAATAGAAATTGTTTTGAATGGTAAGTTTACTTAACGAATATTGGATGAAATCGATAAATGAATTTAAACTTGATTTGAATGTTAAATT
This sequence comes from Allium fistulosum, assembly GCA_030737815.1. Lineage (NCBI taxonomy): Eukaryota > Viridiplantae > Streptophyta > Magnoliopsida > Asparagales > Amaryllidaceae > Allium > Allium fistulosum. Next base: position 817,520,763 of record CM060904.1, read on the forward strand.
AAATTAATTTAAATGTTTTCGAAATGAAACTTATTTATGAACTTGAATCAATATTTGAATTGGTTTAAAAGAAATTAAAAATTTTATTATAAGATTTGAAATGGTAATTTGGAAGTTTTGAAACGTAAAGTACGGAAATTGGTTTTGAAAGACAAATGAAATGTTGATTTACAAATTCTATTTGAAATTGAATTGATTTGGTTTTGAAATGAATAAACGACCAATCGGTGTAATAACGACGGAAGTTATTAAAGAGACCGGAATCGGTTATGGATATACTCTCTATCTAAACCGAGAACCACTTTAATAACTATACGCGGAGTGATGATCCAGAATGAAGTGGTTGGAATTATGCACGTGATGACTGAAGAAAGAGAACGATAATGGATAGCCTTGACACTTGTGTCAAATTGGAAATGACTAAAACAGGAGCCGTGCCGGGCCAATGGAGGATTAGCTACCTCAAGTGGACACACTTCTTCGAACTACTCATTACTTGTTGTCGATTGGTGCACCCTTGATTTTTGGGAGTGTTGTTTCACGGTGTTGCGGGCGCTGCGGCGTTGCGTTCTCACCAGTCCGGATCAGGCAAACGGTAGTATCACTACCTTGGGTATTGCCTCATGTGCCTTGTCATACTTGTATTCCATTTATACGCGACCACTACGAATTTGTTTTGTACCTTTAGTATATGGATTGCCCTCTGGTGACTTCCGGTTTTGGGGAAACTACGGTCTTGTATATGCTTTTGGGAATAAAAATGTGTTAAGGGTGGAATGGGCCATGACTTAACGCTATTTTGATATCTTATTATTACTGATAGACATTATCTACTTATCGTACATTACTACCTAGTAGATAGTTTAACGGATCCTTAAAGGATGGTTATTCCAAACATCCTTTGAGTTACTTGTATTTCAATTGCTATTTCACTTGAGTTGGATTTATTAATATAAGAATGTTAATCCTGACTCGAGTGTCTTGTGTTTTGCTTTACGCTCGGGTCAGACTGAGTGGTTCAGCTTTCGAGACTCACCTTTGGAGTTGGAGCTTCGCTTGGAGATCCAGCTATCTATCCAGCTTTCAGATATTCGATGATTCCAGTGATGTATTCTGATTTGTATCTAATGTATCGTGCTACTCTTCCATTGTATCTGGTTTAACTCTGATGTATCGTATTACTCTTCTGTTGTAAACTCTGATGTATTTTATATATTCATATAATAGCTTCATGAACTACTATTTCTTTTATTTCCGCTGCAATTATTACTCTGTGTCTGTGTTCTGTGATTATTTATTTACTGTATATGTTCAGTTTTGCCGAATTTAAATTAACAACGCGGTATTTTGAGCAATTCAACCCCGGCATGAGTGTCTACCTATACACTTATAATGGATGCGAATGGTCCAAAATGGCGGGTCGTTACACAGGCTAAGGAACTTCCATTCCTACTGCCGAATGGTATCGCCTCTGGCTGGACGTCCCGAGAGACAGCTGCTCTCTGCCAACACAAGGCTGGGTTACCCCTGTAACTAGGTAACTCACGAATATGCCATTCCCCAGTCCTTTGGGACCTTTATCCGAGTGCTCGGTAATCAACATCACACATAATAAATAAGGTGTGTCCACATGAGTAAGTATCTGGGCTCCATACCATGATACCACCCTTTTCCAGAAGGAAATGACATACACTAAAGGGCGTGGCCCTCATAACCTTGCCGCATATTCCTGTTTCGACCATTTCCGTGTTGTGAGGTCCGAAGAGGTCTCATCCACAAAGCTACGCTTTTTCACAAAGCCACGCTTTGATCACAAATGATCATCACACAGCAACACTCAGCATGCCACATTACCAAATTGGGAATATACCGCTGATAAATTTCAACTACATAACCTCTGAGCTCGTATGTCTCAGAGAAGGGTGTTAAGCTAAGAGAATAAATTCTCCGCCACCAACAGAAACGTATTTGAAAGAAATCAGCTTTATATCTCAAAATGTAATGTCAGACATTTAACCATACAAGTCTGTTCCGGGTTCGAACAGAACCGAAGGCACTTCCAAAGAAGCCCTTGCAATCCGGTATCCACAATTCCGATAAAACTTCCCATCACAAAGGAAATCTCTATACCGTAGATAACAGTGCAGAAACAATCGATAGGTCATTCTATCATTTTCATAAATACCCGGTCTTCACCACCGATCTTCAATACGATCCATATCGTCGTATCACAAATTCGGAATGGGTTATATGACACATAGGTCTTTTCCTGGCTAACCAGAATAGTGAGCACAATATTTCAAACATATGGATATGGGATTTCAATTAAGTCACAACTTATTAACCAAATCATTTCCTTTAAATGGTTTAAACAGATTACCATTTTAAATCTTTAAACAAAAAGATTTACTTCACAAAGTTTCATTTAGAGATTTCCAAATCAATTTCCATTTACATTGAATTAAACCATTAAATCTTTAAATCAAGATTTAATTTACAGCTTTCGAAACTATTCACAATTCAAGTCTTTTATAATATAAAAGATACACCTTTTGAAATACTCTTTGATTTCAAAATAAAGTTTAATCATCTTCACAAAGGTTAATTCATAGTCCGCCAAACTATTTACAATTTCATTTCAACTAGAGATGTTTTCGATACAATTGGAAATCTCTTCACTTTATGAAAGCCATTATTATTTTAAAACAGATAGTTTTCATTTTGGGAAAATCGGTTACATTTTCACGGTTTAAAATCATTCAAGTAAAAACTTGAATTTAAATTTAAATTTCCAAATACCATATTTTAAATGGTTAAAATCCATATAAACACCTTTTATACTTATAAAAATCTTTTAAAACATAATTCCCAATTTATTGAATTCAATTCAAAATATTGAATCCAAAATTTAAATCAAATGATTTAAATTTCAATTCTATTAAGTTATTTAAAATACCTTTTATTTCTGAAACCCAGTTCAAAACTTTCAATTCCAATTCCAAAACCATTTTGGATTCAAAAACTCAATTTCCTAAAATTGATAAAAATCTGTGACTTAACCGATTTCCACGTGAAATCCACATTTGTGTGTGTATTGTGTAGTCCAAGGGTTTAACACAATAGTGCAACAACATTCAACCATCACAGATCAAATATAACAATATAATTGATAAGCGGTATAAACGATAACACTTATTTTTCATTACAGATCACAGATATATAAATATCACAGATAAATAAATTACAATCCCAACACAAAACAGGATATATCACAAAGCATCACACATCAAAGATGTCAAACAATTCAACATCCAATATAATCCAAACATCCATAGATAGGATTAATTAAATTATTTGATTAATTCAAATTAGATAAATTTTAAATAAATCAATTTTACTATTTATAGTAAATTAATAATTAATTAATTTCAAATTGAATTTCAAATTTATTTCAAAACACCAAATCAAATTTCCAACATTTTCAAAATTATTTCCCTTTTAAAATAAATTCCTTTATCTCTTCAAATCTATTTAAAAATCCTAAATTTAGATAAATTCTTCAGTTTATAGATAATATTTCCGAAATCTATTTATTAAGCCTTTTTTCCCAAATTTGAAATTTAACTCAATACAGCTCAAAAATAAGACTTTATCTTTTAAGCTTCTTTTAAATTTATCTAATTATCAAAAATAAAATTTTTTTCATCAATTTTCAACTTATATTTCCAAAAATCCAATTTTACTTATTTGTCGCATCCATCGATACCAAAAATATATTTGGCTAAATTATAGCCGTCTACAGATTCCATCACAATATAATCACACAATGATTTTAAATAAATCAACACACAACATTGAAATAAATTCAAATGTTTGAGGAATCCAGTTGGATCCCTCCAACCTGTTTCCCTGCATCCACAGATGTTAGCACAATACCAATTTCACTTCACAGTGAAATTATCGTGGTATATGGGATTTATAAAATACTATCCGCTATTATGCGGCGCAATAGGGTCTCATCCGCTATACAATGCGGGAAATCAACAACTCCAATATATACATATTCCAATATATATATATATATATATATATATATATTGCTATATACATATATAATACCAATTCCACTTCAATGTGAAATTATCGCGGTATATGTTTTTAATAAATAACCTCCGCTTAATATACAGCGTATAGGGTCTATTTAACACAATAAATAGCAATCATCATTCAGTCATCACAATCAACATTATCAACAATTTTAAATTCAACTATTTAAAATTTAAATCGAAACAAAACATTCGATTGAGTGAGGAGTTCTCACCTTTGCTTTTATTCGTCGCAATAGCGATTTATTCAAACTAAAATTTTCACTAGCTCAAAAAATTACCAATCCATCTCCATCGCGTAGTGCTCGTTAATACGGTTCCAACGCAATTTGTTTCGTGCGTTTTCAACCTCGTATGAAAAAGTTATGATAATTCAAAGTTTATACGATTTAATATATATAATAATTTACAAATTTTATTTCATTTAACCTAGTTTTAATCCCAACCGTCCCTTTCTCCACCATCAGATCTGGGACACCACTTGATCTTCTTCCCCTTCACGTTAATATCCAGATAACCAAAACCCATAGCCGCTGACCTTGTTTCAATTATCGCGACCACCTCGATGACTTCAAGAACGATCAGCTAGCGCCACCACGAAGCCCATCACCAGAGCCACCTACGCTGTGAGTGCGGCCAGACTCGGGAATTTAGAGAGTTAGAAAAATTTTGAGAAATTTTTGATAATTCAAAATTTGAATTCAAATTTAAATTTGAATGGATAAGTAGGTGGTATGGGTTGAACTTATGAATAAGTTTGGGAAGTTAAAAGATGATTAGTGTATCATTCATAAAAGATTGTTTGGGTATTGTTAAAACTGTTTGAATTTGGGAAATAGTAACGGGGATTGAAGCATTCTTCCTAACTAGTAATTTCGAGGACGAAATTCTTTTAAGGGGGGAGGAATGTGACGACCCGGAATTTTTGAGCATTTGAAATTGGAATATTTAATTGATTTTAAATATTTAAATGTTAATTTCTAACATGAATTTCAAATGCCACTATTTATTGAGTAATTTAATTTTTTTAAATTAAATTTATTTGAAGTTGGATAAAATAGTAAATCTGGCATTCTAAGCTAATTAAAAATATTTTGAAGGCTTGAAAAATTCATATTAATAATACTAAAGGAAATAGAACTTCTAAAATTGAATTTAAAAGTGTTTTGTTCAGTTTTAAAAATATATCGTTTAAATTGAATTTAAAAATAGCCATCCGAGGCACACTCTCGGATTTCGACGAAACCAGTTCCATTGGATCCGTAATATTGAATTATTATCGGGTTTCAATTTTCGTAGCATTTGGAGTTGTTATGTGAGCACACGATATATAAACGTGTTGGAAATTTATATAGAGACAAATCGAATTTAAATAAAATAATATCGGCCAACTCAAATTTTCTTTCAACCGTATGCATCCCGTCAATACTTTTTCGTTTCATTTCAAATTACTATAGCAAGATATTTTCCACGCAAAGCTTTCTTTACACGCCTCCTGCCTATTTAAAGCAGACAATATTCCTCCTCTATCTCATCTTCACAGTCGAAGAAATATCATCCACTTCTTTTAAGAAAATGAATCCCGTTCTTTCTAAAAATAAAATCCCTCTCGTTCTAAAGTTGAAACCCTCTTTTGAAGAAAATCACGATCACCTGAATCACTAACAAAATCTCGAACCCACCTCTTTTCGTTTCCTATTCAAACTCGAAGTCGAGACTTCCTCCTTACAGTCTCGTTCAATCGCTCCACCTCAACGAGAATCGAGAGCCATCAGTTTGGAAGCTAAGATTTTCGAGGGCGCCGGAAGGGGGTATCTCGCGAGCGGAGATGGCGAACCGAGATGTCATGGCCGTTATCGAGTGGGGTTTCGCGTTCGAGCTAGGGTTTCTGGAGTGGCGGCTCGTTCATTCGTGGTGCCTGAAGCTTTTCGCGACTGGGTTGTAAGGAAGGGGTCGCGATCGAGTTCGAAAAGGAGGGTGAGGAGCCGGAGTGTTCGAACGATAAGGGTGGGTAATGCTCAGCAGTGATGGGAGGAGACAGATTGGTATCTCGCGATCGATTGTGAGTAAATCTTCGACCTGTAATCTGAGTACTGTTAATAACCTAGTTGTTATTATTTGGTTACTGTTATCTATCCTGTTGATTGGAAGGAACAAGTTTTACGTTTACATATAAATATGAAGAAACATTTCCAACTGTGTTTGAGAATGATCAGTAAATCAGTCGTAAAAATGTTTATTTTTAGTTACTAAAGAATATTTATTTAAAGAAAATTTAAATAAATAATTAGCTAGTAAATTTATCTAAAGGGAAGTGTTCAATAAGTTCGAGTATTTATAACTTTATAATGTTGTCAAGGTCCGAAATCTTAGGAAAATACATTGTTCGATTAATTCAAATGTTAATAGACTATATAAATATTTTTACAAGGTCTAAAATCGAGAAAATACAAGTCGGAATGGAACTGGAGTGGAATAGACTGCAAACAAAATAGAAGGTGAGTTAATCTCACTCAGTTAAATTATAATTTAAATTTAATTGGTTAAATTTAAATAATTTATTGGATGATTGATTTGATTTGATGTGATATATATAGTAGTATATACCAATATATACATATTGGCATATGTATATATTTGAGTTGTTGATATTCCCGCATTTATATAGCGGATGAGACCCTATGCGCCGCATAATAGCGGATGATATTTTATAAAACCCATATACCGCGATATTCCACTTTGAAGTGAAATTGGTATTGTGCTAACATCTGTGGATGCAGGGAAACAGGTTGGAGGGATCCAACTGGATTCCTCAAAATATTTAATTTTGTTTAAATATTCTGTGATATGATTTTTGATATCCTGTGATGAATTATATGGATAATTGGATGTTATGGTTTGGTTGGACTGATTTGGATGTGCTGAATTATCAAAATCTCTAGAATGGAATTTTTGAAAAGAAATAAAAGAGTAAATTCTTAAGTAAAATAATTATAAAGAGTTTGGAATAAATTTGAGAATGAATCTGATGAAGAATAAAAGTGATTTCCAAAATTCTATTAAATATGGAAAAGAGGAATTTTGAATAAACAGAGAAATATTGAATTTAAAGAAAACTTATGTGATATTATTTAAATGAATAAATAATTTATTTTAATTCAATGTTTAAATGTAATTAAAAAGGAAGAAGTAATTTGGGAAATCTGAAACTTGTGTTCAGTTTAAAGATTTTAAATCATTATGAGAAATAAAATCTGGAAGTTAATGAATTTGGAAATAAATGGATTAAGTAAGGAAATTTATTTCAAAGTAAAATAAATTGGGAAATCAATTATAAATTGATTTAAATACTTTGGGATTTGAAATTTAAAGAGAAATGAGATTTTGGAGAGATAAACTGGGTTTATAAAGTGAAATGGAATATCAGTGGATATTTGAAATATAAATTCAAGGTGGGAATTTATAAAGGAATATGAATTGGTTTAAAAATAAATGTTGATTTATTTTTAAAAGATGGAAATGAGAAGTGTATTTCTCTGGATAACCAAGTACGTTTTCAAAGCAATTTTTAATATAAGTTAAAAGTTCTAATTGTGTTTTTAAAAGCATGTTTTAGAAAATTGATTATTTCTAAATGTTAATTTCCTAAGTAAGTATGTTTTGGAAAAAAATCTATTCTTTTTAAATGTTTAAACTTTAAAGTAAGATTTTCAAAATCTATTAACTTTAAAGTAAGATTTTCAAAATCTATTATTGTAGTAATTATATAAAAGTGATTTGCTATTATGTTTTAAAAGGAGAAATTTAGTTTATATTTATAAAGTGGTTAATTTAAAGTATATATTTTTAATAAAGTATTAAAGTAGTTTGATTTCAATGTTATAAAGTATATTTAAATAAAGTGTTTTTAAATTATTTTAAATTTAAAAGTATTTTGTACTTGGTGATTCAGTGGAAATAATTATTTGGGAAATGTATTCCGTAAGCGGAAACTGTTTTGAAATTGGTTTCAAATGAGCTTTGAAAATTTGGACATATATCTTGGAAAGATATTTGGGCAAATAAATAATGTGGGAAATTATTTATTGTGTGATGGTTGCTTGTGGATGTTAATTGATAGTTAAATAACCGACTATCAATATTGGCCAAATGCGCTGATCGTTTCGAAGAGACCGGGATCGGGTTTCCGTATACTGGGATTCTAGGTCTGGAGACTCGAATACCACTCCGATCCGGTTTGTACGTTTCGCGTAACGTGTTCGGAGTCGAAGATGGAGCTGTGAAGTGCAAGGGCTAGTCGCTACTAATCCTGAGGATATTTCCAAAATGGATGTAGTAGGAGTAGTGCCTTCGGTTCCGTTCGGACCCGGGATGGACTTGTATGGACGAATGCTTTCGTGACATCGTCAGGTTGACGATGGGCATTCTAAGGGATATGTGCTATAAAGGTATCGTTTAGCCTCAAGCCTCATCAACCGAGAATGACTGAAAATCAGGGGTTATGCAGCAAGGCTTCGTGGGTAGCCCCCACTTGAGAGTAAAGTCATCCCTGTCTAGATGTCCCTTTATTTCGGCTTAGTGGTGCGGTTGCTGATCCCAACCGTGGGGTGATTTTATTTGGAATTATCCAGTAAGGGATGATTCCGGCCTTGTGTTGCAGAGGAGCGGGCGTACTCCTCGGTACTGTGATCTAGGCCACGTACTATGACAGGTGGTACCACAGTGCCTAGTCATTCGTTGGAAATCCATTCTCCCTACGTGCCTTGTACGGTATTTGTTTGTATACCTAGTATGCTGGAATTTAATCATGTAACAATTTCAGCTATTTTAATAAGTATTTGTGAATAGACACTATTATAATATCAGATGATTTTTATAAAAAGTGTTTTAGCTATCGTAAGAAAAAAACCCGACATGTTTATTTGTGGCGTGGTCTTACGAGATGCTTTTATTTTCAAAAGGATTTTTGAAACTTTAATAATCAATTGAGTGTGATTTTCTCACGCTGGTATTCCAGACTGACTCGGGTATTGTTTTATATGATGCTCGGGTCAGACCGAGATAAACAGGTTCAGGATATAATGCTGTGGATCTCAGGAGATGAGCTGGATGGCGAAAAGTATCTCCCGTACTTGTTTATATATATATTCCACTGTGTTGATTGTTGTACTCTGTTGTATTGAGGACATGATATGGTTATTGTCCAGTTGTATGTTATGTGTTCTCTGATGTATACTCTGATGATATATTGTATAAAATTGATATAGTTTTGATTTGTGTAAAGATCTGTTAATATATATTATATTTTATTCCACTGCGATGGTTAGATTCTGATGTTGTTTTCCTATTTCTTCTTCTACCTCCTTCTTAACACAAATGGTTCGATTTTCCGGGTCTGGAAAGTCGGGTCGTTACAGTTGGTATCAGAGCTTAGTTTGGCGACAACCTTGGCTCTGTTTGGAATTTTGAGAGTATTAATAGATATAAGCGCGTATTTGTTAGTGAATATAAAATGGTTTTATATTGTGTTGGTTGATTTATTGAGTGGCATATGAACCTTCGTCGGCACAGTCTGGACAACTGTATCGAAGGGGTTTTTAAACACTTAAATAGAACAGTTCGACACAGTATTGTTTTAAATAGGGTGAATGAAATAATTCTGGCCAAATTATTTTGTATATAAAAGAAAATTTTTTCGAAAATTTTTATGGTTATATATTTGGATGCTTGGTTGTTAGAAGATGACAATAATGAGTTAGTCTCGTTATTGAGTAGAAATTGAAAACTTATAACCTAAGTTGAAGAATAAATTTATATAACAAAATGGAATTTGAAATATAGACTATAAATGAAATTTATAAATTGAGATAAAACTTTATATACAAATGTGAATTACAAATGTGATTTATAATCAAATGAGATAAATTCATAAACAAATGAAATTTGTAAATGTAAATTGTAAATGTGACTTGAAATAAAATGTGATAGAATTCCAGAGTAATGTTTGGATATAAAATTGAATGGATTTTGAATTTGAAGTTTGGGAAAGGTTTAAATTCCTTTGGACTTAAAAATAGTTTTTTTAAAGGTTTTGGGGAAATAATGGTGATACTATTTCATGAAATATTTTTGAAATTGAATTGAAATCTGTTGGGATTTAGGAATTAAAAATATTTGAAAAGTTTTAAAGTGATAAAAGCATTAAATTCTCTTTCGGTCGCTGGAAAATAATTTCGGTGATGACTGCAGCATCATCGATGTCTATTTTCGAGTTTCCAAAGAGAAATTGCTACCAAACTGTTTTAAATTGGAAGTGATTGTGAACTGGGTTGGTTTTGAAATTCAAAGGGAAAATTGTTTGGTAAAAGCAGATTATTTTGGAAATTGGGATTTGATGTGATATACCAGATATGTATGAGTTATTTATGGATTCAAAATGGTTTTTGAAATAAAACCGGGCAATTGGATTCTGGGAATTCTATTTGAAATATAAATGTGGGAATTTAAATGAATCAACAATATAAAGTATAGAATGAAGTTGATTGAAATAAGAAGGGAATGAAAGTTTAATTCTGGGATTATAATTATGAGATGAAAATAACTAAATGAGTAATATAAGTTGGTAGATAAAAGAGTTAGAGAACTTGAAGGTGAATAAAATATATTTGAATTTAACTTAAGACAAGTTAAATAAGAATTGAGAATTGGAATTGAGTTAAATGTAAATAAGTTGAAGTCGAATTGAATTGGATATAAAGGTGATGTAAAATGCTTATAATTGTGTAAAGAAATTCATATTCTTAAGTGTAATAATTTGAGATTTGATTGTAAAGATGAAAATGGACTTAAATGAATAGTCCCAGGTCTTCAGCAAGTAAGTTAAAACTTATGAATAGAAATGAAATTGTAAGTCATAGATGGGAATCCATTACTTTGAACCATTAAGAGTTATAATTTGAAATTGTAATTATCAAATGGAAACGATAAGATGAGCAATCTTAATTTTTAAATAAATCCAAACTTGAATTATAAAATAAATCGAACTTAAGAAAATTAAGTGAAGTGATATTTGGAATTAAAAAGCAAGTATTTAATTTTAACCAGCGGAGGAACTAATTTGATAATAAATTAGTTAATGAAATTGAATTGTGAGTTAATGGAATTGGATTAAAATAGTGATGGTTTGAATTGCGAATGAAATCCAAATAAGTGAAAATAAATTGGAAATGGCCTGGTTATTAATAAAATAATTCCAGATGAATTGAGTATGGAAATTAAAATTCATAATGATTGAGTGAATAAACCAATTATATTAAATAAATAAATGGATGGAATTTGATTAAATAAGAATCAAATGAAAGATGGAAATAAAACTTTAAAGGGTTGGTAAAACGGAAAATAAACTTAAGTTATTGACTTAAGTAAATGTTGAATGGAAACTGAACTCAAACAGAAGAGTGGTTTAAATAAGTTGAGAAATAGTTATTGAATGAATTAACTTGGATTGTTTTCGAGCTAAATAAAATTCAATTTTTGGAAGTTGGAGATGAATTGAATTTAAGGAAATTTTTTGAAATGAAGTAGTAAATTGAAGTAAGTTGAGATTCATATGAAATGGGAGTTCAATTTGAATATATACACTTCAGTGGTGAAGTAGTAAATAAATATAAGAAAATTTATATGAACTTAAGAATTGAAGAATGAAATTCTTAAGAAAATTGGTATTGGAAATATACTTAGTAATTTTGGAATGGAAAAATAAAATAAATATACTAAGTGAATAGTTGAATGAAGACTAAAACTGAAGTTGTGAAATGGGATAGTTGTGAATAAGTGGATAACAATAAAAAGGAATGCGAAATAAAAGAGAATTGATATAACTGGTAATCAATTGGAATTTATACGTAAGATGTACGTATATTATTTTATTCGCATAGCTATTTGGTCCAGATGTCGAACACAGAATTTCGAGATAGTTTTATCGATCCGAATTAGGATTTTTCACTCGATTTTCGACGGCGAGCCTGGATATGGATTGTTGATTGATTCTGGAAATTCTCTATCATAGTTGGTGGCTATGCAAGGAGAATGACGGTTTCTGATCAAGAAACTAGATCTGAGTCCGCACTAGGAAGTCGGGTGGACGATACTAGTTCGGAAGTGAAATTGTGTGATCGATTGAGCGATCGAATGTGATATTGCGTACGGATGATATATGTGCATCGTACGGGCTGAAGTAAAACAAATATTGGAAATTTGTAAAGAAAAGTATAAAATGACTTTGGAATTGTGATTGAATATTATTGCTTAGTAGGATATACAGGTGTATAAAAGCAATGGATAAATTGGGATTTTGATTTTTGAAGATAAAATTTAATGGCCCGACAAAAGGTATGTATTTGAATTTCTATATGAAATTTGATTGGGTTTTTGATCCAGCCACTTGGCTTTTTGTTTCTTTTTGAGATTGGGAGGCCGTAGAGCCATTTTGTATTAGTACCGAACTAGCCGCGCAAAGGAGACGCTAGCAAAAATTTTCGGAAATTTAGAGAGTTAGAAAAATTTTGAGAAATTTTTGATAATTCAAAATTTGAATTCAAATTTAAATTTGAATGGATAAGTAGGTGGTATGGGTTGAACTTATGAATAAGTTTGGGAAGTTAAAAGATGATTAGTGTATCATTAATAAAAGATTGTTTGGGTATTGTTAAAACTGTTTGAATTTGGGAAATAGTAACGGGGATTGAAGCATTCTTCCTAACTAGTAATTTCGGGGACGAAATTCTTTTAAGGGGGGAGGAATGTGACGACCCGGAATTTTTGAGCATTTGAAATTGGAATATTTAATTGATTTTAAATATTTAAATGTTAATTTCTAACATGAATTTCAAATGCCACTATTTATTGAGTAATTTAATTTTTTTAAATTAAATTTATTTGAAGTTGGATAAAATAGTAAATCTGGCATTCTAAGCTAATTAAAAATATTTTGAAGGCTTGAAAAATTCATATTAATAATACTAAAGGAAATAGAACTTCTAAAATTGAATTTAAAAGTGTTTTGTTCAGTTTTAAAAATATATCGTTTAAATTGAATTTAAAAATAGCCGTCCGAGGCACAGTCTCGAATTTCGACGAAACCAGTTCCATTGGATCCGTAATATTGAATTATTATCGGGTTTCAATTTTCGTAGCATTTGGAGTTGTTATGTGAGCACACGATATATAAACGTGTTGGAAATTTATATAGAGACAAATCGAATTTAAATAAAATAATATCGGTCAACTCAAATTTTCTTTCAACCGTAATTGCATCCCGTCAATACTTTTTCGTTTCATTTCAAATTACTATAGCTAGATATTTTCCACGCAAAGCTTTCTTTACACGCCTCCTGCCTTTTTAAAGCAGACAATATTCCTCCTCTATCTCATCTTCACAGTCGAAGAAATATCATCCTCTTCCTTTAAGAAAATGAATCCCGTTCTTTCTAAAAATAAAATCCATCTTGTTCTAAAGTTGAAACCCTCTTTTGAAGAAAATCAAGTTCACCTGAATCACTAACAAAATCTCGAACCCACCTCTTTTCGTTTCCTATTCAGACTCGAAGTCGAGACTTCCTCCTTACAGTCTCGTTCAATCGCTCCACCTCAACGAGAATCTAGAGCCATCAGTTTGGAAGCTAAGATTTTCGAGGGCGCTGGAAGGGGGTATCTCGCGAGCGGAGATGGCGAACCGAGATGTCGTGGCCGTTATCGATTGGGGTTTCGCGTTCGAGCTAGGGTTTCTGGAGTGGCGGCTCGTTCATTCGTGGTGCCTGAAGCTTTTCGCGACTGGGTTGTAAGGAAGGGGTCGCGATCGAGTTCGAAAAGGAGGGTGAGGAGCCGGAGTGTTCGAACGATAAGGGTGGGTGATGCTCAGCAGTGATGGGAGGAGATAGATTGGTATCTCGCGATCGATTGTGAGTAAATCTTCGACCTGTAATCTGAGTACTGTTAATAACCGAGTTGTTATTATTTGGTTACTGTTATCTATCCTGTTGATTGGAAGGAACAAGTTTTACGTTTACATATAAATATGAAGAAACATTTCCAATTGTGTTTGAGAATGATCAGTAAATCAGTCGTAAAAATGTTTATTTTTAGTTACTAAAGAATATTTATTTAAAGAAAATTTAAATAAATAATTAGCTAGTAAATTTATCTAAAGGGAAGTGTTCAATAAGTTCGAGTATTTATAACTTTATAATGTTGTCAAGGTCTGAAATCTTAGGAAAATACATTGTTCGATTAATTCAAATGTTAATAGACTATATAAATATTTTTACAAGGTCTAAAATCGAGAAAATACAAGTCGGAAAGGAACTGGAGTGGAATAGACTGCAAACAAAATAGAAGGTGAGTTAATCTCACTCAGTTAAATTATAATTTAAATTTAATTGGTTAAATTTAAATAATTTATTGGATGATTGATTTGATTTGATGTGATATATATAGTAGTATATACCAATATATACATATTGGCATATGTATATATTTGAGTTGTTGATATTCCCACATTTATATAGCGGATGAGACCCTATGCGCCGCATAATAGCGGATGATATTTTATAAAACCCATATACCGCGATATTCCACTTTGAAGTGAAATTGGTATTGTGCTAACATCTGTGGATGCAGGGAAACAGGTTGGAGGGATCCAACTGGATTCCTCAAAATATTTAATTTTGTTTAAATATTCTATGATATGATTTTTGATATCCTGTGATGAATTATATGGATAATTGGATGTTATGGTTTGGTTGGACTGATTTGGATGTGCTGAATTATCAAAATCTCTAGAATGGAATTTTTGAAAAGAAATAAAAGAGTAAATTCTTAAGTAAAATAATTATAAAGAGTTTGGAATAAATTTGAGAATGAATCTGATTAAGAATAAAAGTGATTTCCAAAATTCTATTAAATATGGAAAAGAGGAATTTTGAATAAACAGAGAAATATTGAATTTAAAGAAAACTTATGTGATATTATTTAAAAGAATAAATAATTTATTTTAATTCAATGTTTAAATGTAATTAAAAAGGAAGAAGTAATTTGGGAAATCTGAAACTTGTGTTCAGTTTAAAGATTTTAAATCATAATGAGAAATAAAATCTGGAAGTTAATGAATTTGGAAATAAATGGATTAAGTAAGGAAATTTATTTCAAAGTAAAATAAATTGGGAAATCAATTATAAATTGATTTAAATACTTTGGGATTTGAAATTTAAAGAGAAATGAGATTTTGGAGAGATAAACTGGGTTTATAAAGTGAAATGGAATATCAGTGGATATTTGAAATATAAATTCAAGGTGGGAATTTATAAAGGAATATGAATTGGTTTAAAAATAAATGTTGATTTATTTTTAAAAGATGGAAATGAGAAGTGTATTTCTCTGGATAGCCAAGTACGTTTTCAAAGCAATTTTTAATATAAGTTAAAAGTTCTAATTGTGTTTTTAAAAGCATGTTTTAGAAAATTGATTATTTCTAAATGTTAATTTCCTAAGTAAGTATGTTTTGGAAAAAATCTATTCTTTTTAAATGTTTAAACTTTAAAGTAAGATTTTCAAAATCTATTAACTTTAAAGTAAGATTTTCAAAATCTATTATTGTAGTAATTATATAAAAGTGATTTGCTATTATGTTTTAAAAGGAGAAATTTAGTTTATATTTATAAAGTGGTTTATTTTAAAGTATATATTTTTAATAAAGTATTAAAGTAGTTTGATTTCAATGTTATAAAGTATATTTAAATAAAGTGTTTTTAAATTATTTTAAATTTAAAAGTATTCTGGACTTGGTGATTCAGTGGAAATAATTATTTGGGAAATGTATTCCGTAAGCGGAAACTGTTTTGAAATTGGTTTCAAATGAGCTTTGAAAATTTGGACATATATCTTGGAAAGATATTTGGGCAAATAAATAATGTGGGAAATTATTTATTGTGTGATGGTTGCTTGTGGATGTTAATTGATAGTTAAATAACCGACTATCAATATTGGCCAAATGCGCTGATCGTTTCGAAGAGACCGGGATCGGGTTTCCGTATACCGGGATTCTAGGTCTGGAGACTCGAATACCACTCCGATCCGGTTTGTACGTTTCGTGTAACGTGTTCGGATTCGAAGATGGAGCTGTGAAGTGCAAGGGCTAGTCGCTACTAATCCTGAGGATATTTCCAAAATGGATGTAGTAGGAGTAGTGCCTTCGGTTCCGTTCAGACCCAGGACGGACTTGTATGGACGAATGCTTTCGTGACATCGTCAGGTGGACGATGGGAATTCTAAGGGATATGTGCTATAAAGGTATCGTTTAGCCTCAAGCCTCATCAACCGGGAATGACTGAAAATCAGGGGTTATGCAGCAAGGCTTCGTGGGTAGCCCCCACTTGAGAGTAAAGTCATCCCTGTCTAGATGTCCCTTTATTTCGGCTTAGTGGTGCGGTTGCTGATCCCAACCGTGGGGTGATTTTATTTGGAATTATCCAGTAAGGGATGATTCCGGCCTTGTGTTGTAGAGGAGCGGGCGTACTCCTCGGTACTGTGATCTAGGCCACGTACTGTGACAGGTGGTACCCCAGTGCCTAGTCATTCGTTGGAAATCCATTCTCCCTACGTGCCTTGTACGGTATTTGTTTGTATACCTAGTATGCTGGAATTTAATCATGTAACAATTTCAGCTATTTTAATAAGTATTTGTGAATAGACACTATTATAATATCATAGGATTTTTATAAAAAGTGTTTTAGCTATCGTAAGAAAAAAACCCGACATGTTTATTTATGGCGTGGTCTTACGAGATGCTTTTATTTTCAAAAGGATTTTTGAAACTTTAATAATCAATTGAGTGTGATTTTCTCACGCTGGTATTCCAGACTGACTCGGGTATTGTTTTATATGATGCTCGGGTCAGACCGAGATAAACAGGTTCAGGATATAATGCTGTGGATCTCAGGAGATGAGCTGGATGGCGAGACGTATCTCCCGTACTTGTTTATATATATATATATTCCGCTGTGTTGATTGTTGTACTCTGTTGTATTGAGGACATGATATGGTTATTTTCCAGTTGTATGTTATGTGTTCTCTGATGTATACTCTGATGATATATTGTATAAAATTGATATAGTTTTGATTTGTGTAAAGATCTGTTAATATATATTATATTTTATTCCGCTGCGATGGTTAGATTCTGATGTTGTTTTCCTATTTCTTCTTCTACCTCCTTCTTAACACAAATGGTTCGATTTTCCGGGTCTGGAAAGTCGGGTTGTTACAGCTTATAAACTTCATTCTTTTACAATTGTTGTTTTTATATAATTTATTCAACCAACTTTTATTAACTCATATATATTCACATTTTCAACAACCAAACAATCAATTTTATACACTTTAATAATTTCTGAAAAATTATTTCCTTTATATACAAAATAATACCGAGGTAAAATTACTTAATTTACCAAATTTAAAACGATACCATGTCGACTTGCCTCGTTTAAGTGTTTAGAAACCCTTATCGATAATGTGGCGTCCCACATACCGACCAAAATTCGTAAACAGCTCAACGGATAAGCAAACACAATATAAAACACTTTTATATTCACTAACAAATACGCACTCGTATCTATTATTACACTCAACTCATTCTAGAGTACTACTGACTCTATCTCTAATGAGTAATTCCCAATAAAGCCATGGTTATCGCTTAACCATCTGCTCTGATACCAAATGTAACGAACTCGACTTTTCATCGCTCGAAAATCGACATTAATACATTCACTGTATCAACTACCAAGCAATCGAATGCCGGAAAAACCGAATTGTTATGGAGAAAAAGAAGAGGTAGAAGAAAACAGAAGAAAAAGAAAGAAGAAACAACAGAAACAATATCAGAATCTCACATTCGCAGCGGAACAACATATAATAGATAAATGAATAATCTTTAAATCAAAGAACTAATCATTTTATACATTACATCCTCATCAGAGTTTACAACAACAATACAACACTGGACAGTTATATAAACTTGTCCATATACAGAATACACAGCGGAATAAATAATATCATATACAAATGCTACGCCTCGTCGTCCAACTCACCAATGAGCTCCACATCATCTCCTGAATCCAGAATGACCCGATAACCTGACTCTAGACTGCCCGTGTGGTAATTGGTGGGCACCTAGAGTTTAGGAAGGAAACAATAAACTCCAGGTCAGTCATGGTGATTGGTGTGAGAACTTAAAACAGTTTTATCTTTAAAACACAACAACAACAACAAAGGAAGTAGAAAATATCCGCAATGCTTTTGGAAAATGAAACTACCATAAGGCCTCCCGCAGACACACACAATGCAAACGCAGAATCGGAGGAGATTTCTCCTTATGATAGTCAAAGATGCTTACTACGCAAAACAAATCATTGGATTATTATTATTATTGCATAATGCAGAAAACATATCGAAAGTATAATATTAATCTTAGCCAACAAAGACATTCCGAACTTTGCCTACTATAGCTACCATCTAAACAGTGGTGACCACCATAAGTAAATGGCAGGTTCTACAACTAAAACCGTACAAAGTTCGTATTGTTTCTTAGGATTTTCCAACAAATGGTCAAGCTAAGGAACTTCCATTCCTACTGTCGAATGGGATCGCCTCTGGCTGGACGTTCTGAAAGACAACTTCTCTCTGCCAACACAAGGCCGGGTTACCCCTGTAACTAGGTAACTCACGAATATGCCATTCCCCGGTCCTTTGGGACCTTTATCCGAGCGCTCGGTAATCAACATCACACATAATAAATAAGGTGTGTCCACATGAGTAAGTATCTGGGCTCCATACCATGATACCACCCTTTTCCAGAAGGAAATGACATACCCTAAAGGGCGCGGCCCTCATAACCTTGCCGCATATTCCTGTTTCGACCATTTCCGGGTTGTGAGGTCCGAAGAGGTCTCGTCCACAAAGCTACGCTTTTTCACAAAGCCACGCTTTGATCACAAATGATCATCACACAGCAACACTCAGCATGCCACATTACCAAATTTGGAATATATCGCTGATAAATTTCAACTACATAACCTCTAAGCTCATACGTCTCAGAGAAGGGTGTTAAGCTAAGAGAATAAATTCTCCGCCACCAATAGAAATGTATTTGAAAGAAATCAACTTTATATCTCAAAATGTAATGTCAGACATGTAACCATACAAGTCTATTCCGGGTTCGAGCAGAACCGAAGGCACTTCCAAAGAAGCCCTTGCAATCCGGGTATCCACAATCCCGATAAAAATTCCCATCACAAAGGAAATCTCTATACCGTAGCTAACGGTGCAGAAACAATCGATAGGTTATTCTATCATTTTCATAAATACACGGTCTTCACCACCGGTCTTCAATACGATCCATATCGTCGTATCACAAATTCGGAATGGGTTATATGACACAGAGGTCTTTTGCTGGCTAACCCGAACAGTGAGCACAATATTTCAAACATATGGATATGGAATTTCAATTAAGTCACAACTTATTACCCAAATCCTTTCCTTTAAATGGTTTAAACAGATTACCATTTTAAATCTTTAAACAAAAAGATTTACTTCACAAAGTTTCATTTACAGATTTCCAAATCAATTTCCATTTACATTGAATTAACCCATTAAATCTTTAAATCAAGATTTAATTTACAGCTTTCGAAACTTTTCACAATTCAAGTCTTTTATAATATAAAAGATACACCTTTTGAAATACTCTTTGATTTCAAAATAAAGTTTAATCATCTTCACAAAGGTTAATTCATAGTCTTCCAAACTATTTACAATTTCATTTCAACTAGAGATGTTTTCGATACAAATTGGAAATCTCTTCACTTTTTAAAAGCCATTATTATTTGAAAATAGATAGTTTTCGTTTTGGGAAAAACGGTTACATTTTCACGGTTTAAAATCATTCAAGTAAAAACTTGAATTTAAATTTAAATTTCCAAATACCATATTTTAAATGGTTAAAATCCATATAAACACCTTTTATACTTATAAAAATCTTTTAAAACATAATTCCCAATTTATTAAATTCAATTCAAAATATTGAATCCAAAATTTAAATCAAATGATTTAAATTTCAATTCTATTAAGTTATTTAAAATAACTTTTATTTCTGAAACCCAATTCAAAACTTTCAATTCCAATTCCAAAACCATTTTGGATTCAAAAACTCAATTTCCCAAAATTGATAACAATCTGTGACTTAACCGATTTCCACGTGAAATCCACATTTGTGTGTGTATTGTGTAGTCCAAGGGTTTAACACAATAGTGCAACAACATTCAACCATCACAGATCAAATATAACAATATAATTGATAAGCGGTATAAACGATAACACTTATTTTTCATCACAGATCACAGATATATAAATATCACAGATAAATAAATCAGAATCCCAACACAAAACAAGATATATCACAAAGCATCACACATCAAAGATGTTAAACAATTCAACATCCAATATAATCCAAACATCCATAGATAGGATTAATTAAATTATTTGATTAATTCAAATCAGATAAATTTTAAATAAATCAATTTTACTAGTTATAGTAAATTAATAATTAATTAATTTCAAATTGAATTTCAAATTTATTTCAAAACACCAAATCAAATTTCCAACATTTTCAAAATTATTTCCCTTTTAAAATAAATTCCTTTATCTCTTCAAATCTATTTAAAAATCCCAAATTTAGATAAATTCTTCAGTTTATAGATAATATTTCCGAAATCTATTTATTAAGCCTTTTTTCCCAAATTTGAAATTTAACTCAATACAGTTCAAAAATAAGACTTATCTTTTAAGCTTCTTTTAAATTTATCTAATTATCAAAAATATTTTTTTTTCATCAATTTTCAACTTATATTTTCAAAAATCCAATTTTACTTATTTGTTACATCCATCGATACCAAAAATACATTTGGCTAAATTATAGCCGTCTACAGATTCCATCACAATATAATCACACAATGATTATAAATAAATCAACACACAACATTGAAATAAATTCAAATGTTTGAGGAATCCAGTTGGATCCCTCCAACCTGTTTCCCTGCATCCACAGATGTTAGCACAATACCAATTTCACTTCACAGTGAAATTATCACGGTATATGGGATTTATAAAATACTATCCGCTATTATGCGGCGCAATAGGGTCTCATCCGCTATACAATGCGGGAAATCAACAACTCCAATATATACATATTCCAATATATATATATATATATATATATATTGCTATATACATATATGTTTCCTGGAGATTTGACCAGGCAACTAGTGCTCGGCATCAGGTAGCACCCGGCAACAAGAAAGTGTCCGGCATCCAGGAGTGATCGGCGAAGCACTTGGCATCCAGGAGTGATCGGCGAAGCACTTGGCATCCAGGAGTGGTCGGCGAAGCACTTGGCATCCAGGAGTGTTCGGCGAAGCACTTGGCATCCAGGAGTGGTCGGCGAAGCACTTGGCATCCAGGAGTGTTCGGCGAAGCGCATGACATCTAGTGGGACTCGCCATCCATAAAGTTCGGCATCCGTAATGCTCGGCGACCAGGAGACTCGGCGTCAAGTAGTGTTCGGCGTCAACTAGCACTCGGCGACAACCAATGCTCAGCTCCCTAGCGTTCGGCATCATTAGAACTCGGCAACAAGAGCGTTCGGCATCCCTTGGTACTCGGCGTAGTACTCGGCAACAGGAGTACTCGGCACTCCTTGGTACTCGGCGTAGTACTCCGCAACAGGAGTACTCGGCACTCCAAGGTACTCGGCGTAGTACTCGGCAACGAGAGTACTTGGCATCCAGAAGACATTCAGTATGCACAACTACTCAAGGTGACAATGTCGTTCGGCCAGCGTGCACTTTTCGTTCAAGAGCTTCGGATAGAGACACGTTCGGCCTCAACTGACAATCATCCTGCACTTCCCACGCATCCAGCGTATCGTTCGGCATAGAAGGACTGTTCGGCATCAGAGCGTTCAGCATACCAGGATCGGCATGCAGCAACCACTGTACTGGGGCTAGAGTGTTCGGCCATCCAACCCATTTGGGAAGTCCAGCCCATATTTGCCTATAAATAGAGGGGCAGGGTCACAGTGAAAGGGATCCTTTTTTGGGGAGAGAACAATGGGGAGAATCTGCCATTTTCGATACTCATCTTCTCTACTTAAACAACTTCATGCAAGCATTTGATTCACGAATTGTATTTGTAATCAACTATAAAGAAGATCAATAAAGTTTAACCTCAAAGTGGACGTAGGCAATTACGCTGAACCACTATAAATTTGGTGTTCTTACTTTCCGCAGTTAGATTAGCATTGTCTTCTCTGTTTAATTTACTTTCATCACTTATATCTCTACACAATCTTTCTCTACGAGGTTAGTGACCAATTTTGGTGCTAACACTTTGGTGCTTTCACTGAGAATTGAATTCTTAGACCTTAAGGATCTTCTTTGAAGCTACTGGATTGAACAAATCCCCCAAAGAAGATCCGACTCACTGATAGGACATCCGTTGATTCTACTCAGAGTTTATACCGATAACTCTACAATGGCAAGACCACGTACCAGGTCAGCTTCTCATAATGCGGATGCCCATGAAACTGCTAGTGTGCAATAAGCAGGACCTAGCAATCAACCAGCGATTCCGAGTGCAGGAATTGCCACTCAAGAACAGACTCCAGTTGTCACCAGAATAGAGTTCAATGACTTGATGAGAGAACTCAGGGAAAGCAGGAGACAACTAGGAGAGCAGAAGCAAGCTAACGCCAACCTGATGGCACAACTCACTCAACAGCAGCAACAGAATGCTGGAGGCAATCCCGCTCCTTACTCTTCATCTGACAGCTCAACTTCCTCTGATGAACCTCCTAGGCGCAGACGCCGCAAGACTGACGCTGCATGAGCAGAAGCTGCTGTTCAAACAACTGGAGACCATGACCAAGCAAGAGCTGGAAACTTCAGGACCGGGGTACAGACAGAGGATAGAGGCCCGGATCATCAAAATGCTAACGATGTCGAACCTCAAGATGCACGATTGGCAGACCGCCAGGAGAGGAGGCATCAGCATGGACAGGCACGCAGAACAGACACTAACCTTCCGCCTTCCATACAGACACCAGATCTGACAGCCATGATCAGGCAGTTGATGAAGGAAAATCAGGGGTTATCGAATGATGATTGGGGAGTGTCAAGAAGTCATACTCCGTTCACGGATGTTGTGTTGCAAGCGGCGTACCCCAGGAAGTTTAGTATGCCTACTATCCCTGCGTATGAAGGGACGACTGACCCTAGACAGCATGTCATGAGGTACGAATGGATGATGGATTCAGCTAGAGCGAATGATGCCACCAAGTGTAGGTGCTTTCCGATTACTCTATCTGGGATCGCTACTATGTGGTTCACCCGACTTCCTCCGCGATCCGTATCAAATTTCGAGGAGTTGGCAAAGAAGTTTATTGAGCAGTTCAGGATATACACTACGCGCCCAAAGGACGTGATGTCTCTGTCGAGTGTAATCCAAAATCCCGGGGAGTCGTTGAAGGAATATTTACAAAGATTCTACGTAGCAGCAACTGAAGTCAGTAATCCCAATGACCATGCAATTCTGATGGCTGTAATGAGAGGTGTGGATCCAGACTATGAGTTTGGGGACTGGCTGGTAGGAAAACCTCTGGCTACACTAGAGCGTTTCTACTCAAAGGCACAACAGTTCATAAGAAGAGAGGAAGCTAGGTGGGTACGACGAGATAAGGCGCCAGGACCTGTCCAAGAGTCAATAAAGAGCAACGTTGCTGTGAAGCAGTCTGGAGACAGCTCGAGAAAGGTCAAAGTCAATGTCCAGAACAAGCCTGGGCAACCCAAGGAGTCCGGCGGAAGGAGTCAAGGGAAAAAGAGAGAAGCGGGGAAATGGAAGTCGAGAATCCCAAGCTACAGCGAGTATACTCCGCTGAACGCACCGCTTGAGAACATTTACTTATCCACCTGCAATACATTTCAATACAGAAAGCCACGTCCGAAAGAATCAACCGAGGAACAGAAGCGGACCGGAAAATATTGTCGCTTCCATGAGACTTATGGGCACAATACGGAGGAGTGCAGACACCTACACGACGCTATTGAAAAGTTGATCAGGCAGAAGAAATTGCAAGAATTTGTGAAGGATCCACAAGAAGGAGGACAGGGAACGTCCAACACAGGTCGTGCACCAGCTCCGCGTCATCCCGAGGAGCCTGCCCGAATCGTAGGTAGACTAGTCATGAATACAATTATCGGCGGACCTCACCCCGCGGATAAGAATTGGCAAGAGATGGAGCGATATGCAAGTTCCCTGAAGCATGCCGATTTTGAGTGCTGTTCGAACATGGAGGATGGGGCCCCTGCTAAGCAGCAGCGCGTAATGACAGATGATATTGTGTTCAGAAGTAGAGACGCTGATCAGATAGAGGCTCCGACCATCGATCCCATGGTCATATCTGCAACGATCGGACCAGCATATGTAAAAAGAATTCTGATTGATTGCGGGAGCTCAGTCAACATCATCTTCAAGAAGGCTTACGACCAAATGAAACTGGAAACAAAAGACCTGAAACCGTCCAAGGCTCGTATACACGGCTTTAACGGCGCGGCAACCGACGCCGTGGGGTACGTTGAGTTACCAGTTGAATTGGGACAAGGCGAGCGTCGGAGGGTGCGGATTCTACCCTTCGTAGTTTTGGATGTGGATTCTCCATATAACGTTTTCTTGGGCCGGCCGGCCCTGGCTGAGTTTAGGGCAGCGTTAGCCCCTTGGTGTTTAACTTTGAAGTTCCCGACTGACAAAGGAGTAGGTATTGTTCATGGCGATCAAGCAGCTGGTCGTTCCTGTTATGTGGCTGAGCTCCGAGAAGCCCATCGGAGGGAGAAGGGAAAGGTTGCGGACAATCCCGTCCGCATCCTTAATGCGGATAATTGACAAGTAGTGCCCGAGCCCTGGCTTGGGCATAGTTCTCGGATCTTCGGAGATATAGATCCGAGAGACGACGATGAGAAACCCAGGGAAGAGAAGGCGGCACCGGCTGAATTAACAATTGACATCTCAGTTAGCCGTGATGACCTCTCGTGAATTCTAAAAATCGGATCACAGCTTGGTCCCGTGATGACTGAAGACCTTAGCGACTTCCTTCGGGCGAATCTTGATGTTTTCACCTGGACGCATTCTGATATGTGTGGGATTTCTCCCGCCATCACGAGTCATATGTTGAACATAGACCCGAAATATGTCCCAGTTAAACAAAAAAGGAGAGGAATGGATCCGGAGAGATCCGCCGCTCTTGGAGAGGAGGTGGACAAACTCAAAGCAAATGGGTTCGTCCGCGATGCCCTTTACCCTGAATGGGTATCCAACCCCGTGCTCGTAAAAAGGCGAATGGGAAATGGAGGACTTGCGTAGATTATTCCGACTTGAACAAAGCGTGCCCTATGGACAGTTTCCCGTTGCCTAGGATCGATCAGTTGGTCGACTCCACCGCAGGACACGAGCTGTTGTCATTCATGGACGCGTACTCAGGGTACAACCAAATCCCGATGCATATTCCGGACCAAGAACACACCAGCTTCGTTACAAATGTCGGACTGTATTGCTATGTAGTGATGCCCTTTGGATTGAAGAATGCAGGAGCAACTTACCAGCGTTTAGTGAATCGAATGTTCAAGGACCAGCTGGGTAGAACGATGGAAGTCTATGTGGATGACATGCTCGTGAAGTCACGACGGTCAAACGACCACATTCGAGACTTGGCTGAAATGTTCGACATACTCAGGTTTTATGGGATGAAGATCAACCCTTTGAAGTGTTCCTTCGGCGTTGCATCAGGGAAGTTTTTGCGGTTCATCGTCAATGCTAGGGGAATCGAAGCCAACCCAGAAAAGATCCAAGCTATTCGAGATGTGCAAGCGCCCAGGAGCATAAAGCAAGTACAGAGCTTGAACGGAAAAGTAGCTGCGCTAAGTCGAATTATATCCAGGGCAACGGACAAGTGCATCACATTCTTCGATATAATAAAGAAAGGGAAGAGAAATTTTGAATGGACGTCTAGTTGTGAGGAAGCATTCCGGAATCTTATGAGGCATCTGGAGAGTCCACCAATGCTATCAAAACCAGTTGACCATGAAATGTTGTACGTATACTTAGCTGTATCCCCACATGCGATAAGTGCGGCTTTGGTTCGTGAGGAGGATCGAGTCCAGAAGCCGGTGTATTATGTTAGCAAGCATTTAACAGGGGCAGAGAGGAATTACCCTAAAATCGAGAAATTGGCTTATTGCTTGGTGATTGCATCACGTAAGCTGTGCCCATACTTTCAAGCACATTCAATCGGTGTTTATACCGATCAACCCCTGAGGCAGGTACTCCAACGGCCGGAAACTTCTGGAAGATTGCTAAGATGGAACATCGAGTTGAGCCAGTTCGATGTCGCATACTTACCGCGGAGAGCCATCCGAGGGCAAGCATTAGCAGATTTCATCGCCGAGTTTACCATACCCATCAAACCGGATGACCACGACATCATTCCCCCCGTTCGATGGAAATTATACACTGACGGTGCATCAAACGACCGTTGCTCCGGCGCGGGCGTAGTTCTTATAACTCCGGAAAACCGATCAATCTGTTATGCCCTGAAGCTCGATTTCCTGGCTACAAATAACGAAGCCGATATGAAGCACAGATCGCTGGCTTGAAGCTCATCAGGGAACTCGGGATCGAATCAGTCGAAATCTTTTGTGACTCACAGCTGGTAGTTTACCAAGTACGGGGAGACTACCAAGCAAAGGGACGAAAGCTCGCTCCGTACCTTGTTCAGGTCCAAGAGATACTATCAAATCTTGAGCGTTATGACATTTCACATATCCCGCGCGAACAGAACAAAGAAGCCGACTTATTGGCTAAGTTTGCAAGTACCGGCGATGCGCAGCAAATGGGATTGTATCCCGTCGAAGTCTTGCATGCCCCGAGCATAGACGGGATGAAAGTCGATCGCGTGTTGGAAACAGAAATCGAGAAGGAATCGTGGATAACCCCATTCAAACTGTACCTAACGACTGGGGCTTTACCAGAAAAAAGAAGCGAAAGACGGCAGGTCCTTCGAAAGGCTGCGCGATACGTAATGCAGGATGGGTCGATGTACCGAAAAGGATTCTCAGTCCCATTATTGCGATGCATCGCTCATGACGAGACAAAGCGGGTCTTAAGAGAGGTTCACGAAGGAGAATGTGGCGACCATACTGGGGGACAAACGCTAGCAAAGAAGATCCTCCGCTATGGATATTACTGGCCCACCGTAAACCGGGACGCCGCGGACTACACAAGAAAATGCGACAAGTGTCAAAGATATGCGAAAATCCCGAGGGCTCCATCAACGGAACTCACACAAATGATTAGTCCCTGGCCATTTGCGATCTGGGGAATCGACATAATCGGCTCTTTGCCTATATCCAAAGGTGGCGCAAAATATGCGATAGTTGCAGTCGACTATTTCACAAAATGGGCTGAGGCAGAACCTTTGGCCACAATCACCTCTAAGAAGGTCATTAACTTCGTTGTACGAAACATTATATGCCGCTTTAGCCTTCCATGCACCATCATTACGGACCACGGGACGCAATTTGAAAGCAGAGAGTTCAAAGAGTTCTATTTAAAGTATGGCATCGAGAAGAAGTTCGCCGCCGTGGCACACCCGAAAGCTAACGGGCAAGTCGAGTCCGTCAACAAAATAATCAAGTCCATACTGAAGAAGCGTCTGGAGAAGGTTGGAGGCAAGTGGGTAGATGAACTCCCGACATCATTATGGGCGTATAGAACTACCCACAAGTCTGCGACCAGCCACACTCCATTCGCCTTGGCATACGGCTCTGAAGCCGTTATACCCGTGGAACTTGAAGTTCCATCGCACCGAGTGACATACTATGATCCCAAGACGAACCAAAACCTCTTCCTGGAATCACTGGACTGCATCGACGAAAAGCGTGAAGAAGCTGAATTAAGGGCGGCAGCGCACAGACATCGAGTCAAGCGTTACTACGACGGCAGAGTCCGCCCAAGAATCTTTGATGTGGGTGATCTCGTTCTGAAACGAGTCTTCCCGGTACCATCACGCATGAATCCCAGCTGGGAAGGTCCGTACGCCATTGAACGGAAGCTTGGAGAAGGAACATTCAAGCTAGCGACCATTGATGGCACGACACTCCCCCGAGCATGGAACAGTGAACATTTGCGGCACTATTACATTTAGCATGTTTTCCTTCTTGTTTTAGGCACTGTTATTTCCATTCAGTCATAACTTAGTTTCCTTTCAAAAGTTGTAATCGAACAGTTTGGTTGATTTTCATTAATAAAGGCTTGAAGTCGTATTTTCTATGAATCACTAACGTTTCTATATCTCATAATTGGGTGGCAAATTACATTATCCTGTACGACGCATAAACTCGTGCAAACTATTCCAAATCTCCGAATCCCCAGAGTGCGGAGCGGAGTACTCTAAGTCCCCGGAGCGCGGATCAGAGTATAAACGACTTCAAATCTCCGAATCCCTAGAGTGCGGAGCGGAGTACTCTAAGTCCCCAGATAGCGGACTGGAGTATAAACGATTCCAAATCTCCGAATCCCCAGAGTGCGGAGCGGAGTACTCTAAGTCCCCGGAGAGCGGACTAGAGTATAAACGATTCCAAATCTCCGAATCCCCAGAGCGCGGAGCGGAGTACTCTAAGTCCCCGGAGCGCGGACTAGAGTATAAACGACTTCAAATCTCCGAATCCCCAGAGTGCGGAGTGGAGTACTCTAAGTCCCCAAATAGCGGACTGGAGTATAAACGATTCCAAATCTCCGAATCCCCAGAGCGCGGAGCGGAGTACTCTAAGTCCCCGGAGCGTGGACTAGAGTATAAACGACTTCAAATCTCCGAATCCCCAGAGTGCGGAGCGGAGTACTCTAAGTCCCCAGATAGCGGACTGGAGTATAAACGATTCCAAATCTCCAAATCCCCAGAGCGCGGAGCGGAGTACTCTAAGTCCCCGGAGCGCGGACCAGAGTATAAACAACTTCAAATCTCCGAATCCCCAGAGTGCGGAGCGGAGTACTCTAAGTCCCCAGATAGCGGACTGGAGTATAAACGATTCCAAATCTCCGATTCCCAGAGTGCGGAGCAGAGTACTCTAAGTCCCCGGAGAGCGGACTAGTGTATAAACGATTTCAAATCTTCGAGTTCCCAGAGCATAGAGTCAACGAAAAGTCCAAGTACTCGAGGGATATGGTACGAGAAGCACGCCATGTCTAAAAATGTCTGAACAACACGAGAATGAACCGGGAGATAATGCAACTCATGAGAACTCGAGTTATGGCTACAATTAGCCAGCAAATCAAAGAAAGACAAGAGAATCATTCAAACAAAAAAGAAACTAAAAACTTTATTCGAAAAGTCCAAAATGGGGTTACATGATCACTCCTACAAAATTCAGACCTGTCTATACAAACTACAAGCTACGGAAGATAAAAGCAATTACAAGACTTAAGCAAGAAGCTCGTTGAACGAG
Source organism: Allium fistulosum (assembly GCA_030737815.1). Taxonomy (NCBI): domain Eukaryota; kingdom Viridiplantae; phylum Streptophyta; class Magnoliopsida; order Asparagales; family Amaryllidaceae; genus Allium; species Allium fistulosum. The sequence continues at coordinate 817,550,518 of CM060904.1, forward strand.
TGTATCGATTATTTCTTCGATTTCTTCTTCTTGTCTTCCTTTGTCTTTTTCGATGACTCCTCTCCCTCACGCTTTTTCTTGGACTTCTTGCTTGCTAAGGAAGCGGAGTCAGGAGTAGGAGACAAAACATCTAGTGGTTTAGACCTGCCCAGGAGGATGATTTTCAAAGGTCTGTTCCGCGGGTCGGTAAGTTCCAAGATTCCAGGTTCAATCTTGACCTCGACCTTTTTCTTCTCCTCTGCGGCGAGGCGGTCCTTCATGCTTGTCTGTGAAGTATGCTCAGAGGCGCCGGTGATTTCAATTTCATCATCCCCTTCGGCAAGAGATGAAGTGTCGAGCTTATCATCATCCAGCGCCTCGATCACCTGAGCATCGGGACCAGGGAGTACTCCCGCGTGGACAGCATCGCTTGTTTTCCCTGCCTTCTCCTTGGCGTCATCGCTCCTCGGAGTTTGCTCGGTGTCAGAACAACCTGCACGAAAACATAAAGAATGAGCGTTAGAACGAGTAGCCACTGCTGAAAAAAGACGTGATCTTTCAACTTCTAGAGAAAGAAGAATTTCCTACCAGGTTCCGGTTGGCTATCGGTGGCGCGTGGGGTTTCACCCTCCAGGATAGGTGATAGCACACGAGCACCGAGCCCGGGGGCTTCGGGGTCATAACCAACATGCTGCTCGAATGGATCAAGAGTCGGCCGACCGGCCGATTAAGCAGCGGATTGAGCAGTAGTATGAAGAGCAGTAATATTGGCCTCAGACGGGCTAGCATCATCATTTTTCTCTTTTAGAAGGGGAGATTCTTTGCTGTAAAGTGCCAATGCTGTGGATAAATCCGATGGCTCATTCCCCCTAAGGAACTCTTTCACCAAGGCCTCCTCATCAACCTCTTCGGAGCCCGACTCGAACTTCCTGATCCTTATCAAAGTTTCCCAGGCCTCAGCTAGGGACTCAAGGTAGCCGTCGCCCAAGAATGTTAAGTCGCGATGCATAAGGACGCGGGCTCCATATTCAGCAATCAACGGGTCAAACATGTTTTTGACCTCTTCCCTACCGGCTTCCGAGGCCGCCTTGAGGCGAGAATTAATCTCCTCCGCAACCTCTCTTTTGCCCTCCTCACGGGCCTCATCCTTCATTTTCTCAACCCCAGCGAGTTCGTCATCGAGCTTTGTTTTCAGGAGTCGGGTAGCAACGATCTCATCACAGTATCGTTGTGATTCTTCTTGAGCAGCTACCTTATCCACCTTCTCCTTGGAGAGTAATTCTTTCAGCTCTTTGACTTGGGTGGCGAGCGCGTCCCTTTCCTTTTGGACAGAGTCTTTTTCTAGGTCGAGGGCACCGCTGCGCTGGACTGCTTCGTCAAGCTCTTTTTTGTGAGCCGCCTCTAAACGAGTAACTGCCTCAGCAGTATCTTTTGCGCTTTGCTCAGCGGCTTCCAGCTTCGACTTATACGAAGCAAGCTCTTCGTCTTGGAGTTTGATGATTTTCTTATCGCTGCCAGCCTCCAGATTCAGACGATCAATCTCATTTTGACGCTCAACAGATACTTCCGAGATCTTCTCCACCAAGTGCACAAACGTGTCATGTTAAAGATAAACGTCATTATTGCAGGCAATGGCACTCTGCTTCACATGCCCGGGAATATGATGAATGGCCGGGAGGAACTTCAGACCATCGAAGCAAATTTTTGTAAACTTGGTCTTAAGATCGACCATCTTTTCCGCAACAGTTGGGTCCACCGAAGGAATAGGAGGAGGAGGCTTTGAGAATTCCGCTCTTTTCCGTTGCTCTCGAACTTGCCTTGTACTCGATGAACTGGAGTGTTGTTCTCGAGGAGCATCAGATTGATAACCCTTTTGTAAAGACTTCTCTCTATCCGGCTCAATTGGAGGAGGAAGATCGCGGGGCTGGGAAGATTGAGAGTGTGCCTTCTTGCGGTGAGACGACTCGCGAGGACGATTGTCCCTATCTTCATAATCGCCTCTGTCCCTGCGTCTGCCTGAACCAGAATCCCGTCCAGAGTGATGAAATACATAAGAGCCCTGAAGGCGATCGAGACCGTTTGAACGCCCCATATCACCTGCAAAGAATTGAGATAACAACGAGTTAAGGAAAATTCACGAGATAAGAAAAAAGACTTGAAGTATATTATGGAATGCGCATGTGCGTGTGTGTCCTAGTGTTCCCCCCGACGGACCCGTTCGTTTATCTTTGCTAATCGGAGTGGTGTCTCCTTGGGCCGGGAGTTGAACTCCTGCATTGCCTCTCGCGGGCGAAGAAAATTTGAGAGCTTCAGGATCATCGAACCCGTAATTAAGTAAATCATCGGGAATGGACAGGTTGGACAGACCCCTCAGAGAACTTTCCAGATGCTGTGAGGAAGCCTCTTTCTCAGGCGGGATAGGCGTAACTTTTGAAGTGCCACCAACTTTCTCTTTTTGAACTGTGTATTTTAACTTCTTCTTTCCCTTTGAAGGGGAGGATGACGTCTCAATATCCTGAACTTCGATTGCCGGATTCCAAGCGGGACCCACGTTCTCGCCTTGAGTCTCAGGAACATCATCTTCTCTACGCTCACCTTCTCCGTGCGTATCGGGAGTGCGGCGCGACGATGATCCGCCCTATTTTTTCCCTTTACCGGATGGAGGTTTGGGAATGGTGACACCTTCTGGAAGGCTAATCCGACGACCAGGGGCTAGCAAGCCAAACCCCGACAGTGATTCATTTGAAATGATAGTCCGGATGTCTCGATCCTGAACAGGAAGAGCTCTAATGGCTTCAACAGCCTCAGAATATCCTCGGCCTTCCGGACGCGGGTTGATACCTGAAAAGATGAAATGAAGAGTTAGGAAAAGCATGGCTCCGATTAAATACGAATAGTGACTCAGTAGAGAGACTTACTGCCTTCAACCCATCTCCTAGCGAAACCAGAAGGGCAGCGCACATAGAACCATTCCTGTTTGTACAGGGCGAATTTACTACATGCCCCTGTCAAGATCTGGCATTTGTGGTATGGCTCGAGGAACATAAAGGAAGGACTGTATTTCCGTCTCTTGAACATATAAATGTATCTAATATCACCGGCGGTTGGAGGTCTGGAGAAGACGGCCATGAAAAGTAAGTAAGTCCCATATAGAAATGCATGGCCGTTCGGGTGCAGCTACGACGGAGCTATGTCTATATACTGCAGTACATCCGGAGAAATAAATTGAATGGAGGCACGCTGCCCATCCAACACATGAACTTGTTGCAGGTAGTGTACCCGACTGGGGGCAGATGAGGACGATCGTGTCTCGAAGGAACTAACACGTCGGCAAAAGGAATCCCATGAATGGAGCATATCCGTCGCAGAGCAGCTTCGTTGATCTTCGAGGCTTGTGAATCGATCGGACTGTCTAGTAGGATGGTTGCCTCCAGAGCATCAGGTGCCAAGTTATGAGCAGGAGAAGTCGACGGATTAGAAGTATCAGCGGCTCCTTGCCTTGATGACGGCCCAGGCCTGTCAGATATGGTGGCAGAGCTAGATTTTCTCGACATCCCCAATAAATAACAAACCTGGCTAAGTGCTTGAGAAAACTATACTTAAAAAACGTTGAACGTTAGAATTAGCAACACGAGTTTTCCCCCCACGTGGTGTGTGAACTAGTGCAAGCAATTGTGTACAAGCGATAAGAATCTAAAGATTTCAAAAATATAAAAATGAGCTTCGAATCGTGGCCTTCGAAGACCGTCATCGCTCACCGTCTCAAAGAGCCCGCCTGGTGGTGATTACAGTTCCAGATTCAGAAAACATATGATTTATAAAGTAACCGGCCTAAGTGTAGTTTGACATTTATACTGTTCGGCATTTGAATGTTGTTCGGCAATTGTATTGTTCATCCTAAGTATAGGTCGGCATGTATGTTTGTTCGACATGCCACAGTGTTCGGCTAAAGGCCTTGTTCGGCTAAGTCTGTGTTCGGCTAAAGGCCTCGTTCGGTTAAGTCATTGTCCAGTTAAAAGTCCTGTTCGGCATTCAGATTGTTCGGCCTAGGTATAGTGTTCGGCTTTGTTTTGCTCGGTCTAAGTTCTGTTCGGCAATCGTATTGTTCGGCCTCGATACTATTCGGCATCTAAGAATGTTCGGCTTGGGTTTTGTTCAGCTGAGTTATTATTCGGCTTTGGTTCGTTCGGCTAAGTTGTTGTTCGGCGTTCTAACGAGTGTTCGGCCTTAGTTTATTCAGACGAAATACTATTCGGCAGCCTCTATCATTCGGCGTATGACAACATACGCCGAACCATAACTATGCCATCCAACTTCCTTACCACCTCCAACGTTTTCCTTTTCCTTCTTTTTCGACTTTGGTTCGGCGCTATGGAGCTAAAGCCACATGTGCAAACACCTCAAATCCTTCCTCCTCGCCTCGCATTATCATTCGGCAATGAGGGCAACCTACTCGAAAGCTTTTTACATGACAAACTTGACCATCTCATTTGAAACCTATTCGAGTTATACGAGGAGCAGTACCTAGATTGCAGTTAGGAGCTTAGGAAGGAATGTTCAAGTTGTAAATCTGTTCGGCTAGAGAAAATTGCGAATCTTGGAAGAGTGACAGAAATGAAAAGGTAAAGGAGAAGGGACGGGAAGGACCTGGTTATATAGAGGGAGGTAGAAGTTGAAAAGGCTATACCCGGTAGAACCGGTCAATACCAGAGTGTTCGGCATCAAAACGAAGTGTCGTTCGGCACATGAGGGCTGTCCGGCTTCGAACGTATCGTTCGGCGTTCAAACCACGCTCGTCACGCACCTCCGTCATAGGCATTCTCGAGAAGGCATCATCAAGGGAAATTGAACCAGATTCAAAGCGCATCACGTTCGGTCACATGATACACTTTGGGGGGCAAGTGTTTCCTGGAGATTTGACCAGGCAACTAGTGCTCGGCATCAGGTATCACCCGGCAACAAGAAAGTGTCCGGCATCCAGGAGTGATCGGCGAAGCACTTGGCATCCAGGAGTGATCGGCGAAGCACTTGGCATCCAGGAGTGGTCGGCGAAGCACTTGGCATCTAGGAGTGTTCGGCGAAGCACTTGGCATCTAGGATTGGTCGGCGAAGCACTTGGCATCCAGGAGTGTTCGGCGAAGAGCACGGCATCCAGTGGGACTCGGCATCCATAGCGTTCGGCATCCGTAATGCTCGGCGACCAGGAGACTCGGTGTCAAGTAGTGTTCGGCGTCAACTGGCACTCGGCGACAACCAATGCTCAGCTCCCTAGCGTTCGGCATCATTAGAACTTGGTGATAGGAGAACTCGGTAACAAGAGCGTTCGGCATCCCTTGGTACTCGGCGTAGTACTCGGCAACAGGAGTACTCGGCACTCCTTGGTACTCGGCGTAGTACTCGGCAACAGGAGTACTCGGCACTCCAAGGTACTCGGCGTAGTACTCGGCAATGAGAGTACTTGGCATCTAAAAGACATTCAGTATGCACAACTACTCAAGGTGACAATGTTGTTCGGCCAGCGTGCACTTTTCGTTCAAGAGCTTCGGATAGAGACACGTTCGGCCTCAACTGACAATCATCCTGCACTTCCCATGCATCCAGCGTATCGTTCGGCATAGAAGGACTGTTCGGCATCAGAGCGTTCGGCATACCAGGATCGGCATGCAGCAACCACTGTACTAGGGCTAGAGTGTTCGGCCATCCAGCCCATTTGGGAAGTCCAGCCCATATTTGCCTATAAATAGAGGGGCAGGGTCACAGTGAAAGGGATCCTTTTTTGGTGAGAGAACACTGGGGAGACTCTGCCATTTTCGAGACTCATCTTCTCTACTTAAACAACTTCATGCAAGCATTTGATTCACGAATTGTATTTGTAATCAACTATAAAGAAGATCAATAAAGTTTAACCTCAAAGTGGACGTAGGCAATTACGCTGAACCACTATAAATTTGGTGTTCTTACTTTCCGCAGTTAGATTAGCATTGTCTTCTCTGTTTAATTTACTTTCATCACTTATATCTCTACACAATCTTTCTCTACGAGGTTAGTGACCAATTTTGGTGCTAACACATATATAATACCAATTCCACTTCAATGTGAAATTATTGCGGTATATGTTTTTAATAAATAACCTCCGCTTAATATACGGCGTATAGGGTCTATTTAACACAATAAATAGCAATCATCATTCAATCATCACAATCAACATTATCAACAATTTTAAATTCAACTATTTAAAATTTAAATCGAAACAAAACATTCGATTGACTGAGGAGTTCTCACCTTTGCTTTTATTCGTCGCAATAGCGATTTTTTCCGATTGAAACTAAACAGGCGTTTAATTTCAACCAAAATTTTCACTAGCTCAAAAAATTACCAATCCAGCTCCATCGTGTAGTGCTCGTCAATATGGTTCCAATGCAATTTGTTTCGTGCGTTTTCGACCTCGTATGAAAAAGTTATGATAATTCAAAGTTTATACGATTTAATATATATAATAATTTACAAATTTTATTTCATTTTAACCTAGTTTTAATCCCAACCGTCCGTTTCTCCACCATCAGATCTGGGCCGCCACTTGATCTTCTTCCCCTTCACGTTAATATCCAGATAACCAAAACTCATAGCCGCCGACCTTGTTTCAATTATCGCGACCACCTCGACGACTTCCAAAACGATCAGGTAGCGCCACCACGAAGCCCATCACCAGAGCCACCTACGCTGTGAGTGCGGCCAAACTCGGCCCCCCCTTTGCCTCGAATTGCATGAAAAACGCAGCGACTTCCATCTCGATTTGCCGTCAATCCATGGCTCCGTTTCCGATCTCCACCGTTGGATAGCTAGATCTTGATGCCCTCTACAACTTTGTAGTTGCGACTTTTGCTAATTGTTTGTAGATTTGGAGATAATAGAGGAGGAAGTTTCGAAATTCTCAGCCATTAAAATTGAAAGTGGCGGCTGGAACAATTAGGGTTAGGGTTTGATTTTAGTTAGCAAATTGAAGATGTGAGGTCCTTATATAGAAATTTCTCAAATTACTATTCATCAAAAATTTTCCGAACTCCAAACGAAGCATGCCGGCTGGCATTTCTAAGGTTTACCCCGCGTTCCGAACACAATGGAATAGGTTTCGAAGGCTAATTCGATCGTATGTGAGTGTTATGGAAATAAACGATCAAATTTAAATCAAATCGATTTAAACCGATTTCGATGCGTTTTGGCTTGCCCCGGACAAACAGTACATCCGATTGACACGAAATTTGAAACCATACAATAATTTAACATTATGGATCCGATGAAACTAGTTTCGTCGAAATCCGAGAGTGTTTGAAAAATGGTCATTTTTACTCGTCAATTTAATATTAAAATATTCAATTTTCACAAATTCACTTTAAATTCAATTTTAAAAGTTTACAAACATCAGTATAACTCCAATATGATTTAATATAACTTTATAAATCATTTTCATACACTTTTAATCCAGATTTCAATTATTTACCCAAATTCAGGTATTAAATCAATAATTTAATTGCCCAATTAAATCACTATATCGAAATTAAATTAATTCGACTCCAAAAACTTACTTATTAATATTTAAATAAACTAAATATACAAATTTCAAATGATAGAAATTCTGGGTCGTTACAGATCTGTCCATCCATTTCTATTTTAGCTCTGCCTATATATAGGCTATTGTAAACCTAGCAACCTTTTATTTTCTATTGTCTGTACGTACATTTCTTTCTCATCTCCTCCTTACCAATGGCAGGGAACCCATACACTAATTCAAATTCCAAATTCAAAATCAAACTCCAAAAATCCAAACTATCCAAACCATAGAAAATTATATATCTTTGTAAAGCTCTCGACGAACGTAATCTACTAGTGTAATTCGTTTTTCGATTGGGGGTTCGGTTTAACCAGAAATCAGCATTTAATTTTGGCCGTTCATCTTAGGTTTTCGATTTCAACGGTGGATCGTCGATTTTACGACGACCAGAAGATATAGGCTTGTATAGGTCGTTGAGCAAAATGCATCAATGGTCTTCATTCATCTCGGAGATGGGCAGAATCGCTAGAAACAGCGATTAAAGGCGGTGGCGGTGCGATGGGCAGAGGGGCATCGGGGTCGTGCGCTTTGGCAAGGGAGGAGTGGCCTGGCTCGAGCGTTGCAACGGAGTTGGTCGATCTGGTCCTTGGCGCTCCAGGCAGTGGCGAATGGCGTTTGATGATGGCGGCTGTAGGGCTTTGGTCGAGGTCGCATGTTGAAGGAGCTAGGGTTTTCTGAGGTAACGAAATTTAATAAAATGCCCTTTATTATTTTTAATTTTAATTAAAATATTTCAAACTTCTAACTATCATAACTTGTCCATACGTGCTCGGATATGGACGTGGTTTCTTGCATTGTGATCGTACCAAAATTCCAAACGACATGGAACTAGTTTGGTTGCATTCTAAGACTGTTTTATTTTGGGCTTTATTTGGATTTTAAATCAATCTGAAATCAAAGGTAAGTGATTTAACCCACTCACAAATACTAAACCTTTTTATGTTAGTTGAATAAAATTTAAGATGTGATAAGAATATTATTGGTTGCTGTTTGGTTGTTAAATTCAACATTTTAATTGAAATTTAATTTTATTGAATTAAATTGCCACTTAAATTAATATTGAATTTAAATTGATAGTTAAATACCTGATGTTGATAACCAGTTAATTGTTGCAATTTATTGACTGATTTGGATGTTAATTGTGATGGATATTTATTTATCGACATTTTGGATGATTGGATGTTATGTTTGTTATATATGTTGTTATCACACTGCAAGTTCCCTTAGTTATTGTTAGAAAAATCACAATGGGTTGAAATGATACATACCCGAACGATCTTATAGATTAGGGGAAAAAACGTTATGCGTTGAAATGATAAGCTGCAACAATTTTATGGATTTGGAAAATTGTCATTCGGGATACGGGTAGAAATGATATATATCCAGAAATTTAAATTTATTGCGGGTTGAAATGATATATATCTGTATCACTTGACCATAGGGTACAAAATTATATACGGACATTATTTTCTAAATGGTAAAGTATGTTTGATTTATAAATTAGATTTCTAAATATAATTTAATGATTTTATTTAAAAAAATATTAGGAAAATAATTTATTTTATATGTTTTAAAGCTTCAAATTATAAGTTACTATATGGGTTTAAATGTAAATTTAAGATTTTAACCTATAATTTTATTTAGTTTTAAATATATATTTTAGATAGTTTAAAATTTAATTTAATAAAATATTTAATATAGTTTTAATATATATATTTTAAAATTTAATTTAATATAATAAATATAGTTTTAAAGATTTATTTAAAATTTAATTTAAGATAATAAATATGGACTTTTATAATAACTTAATAAATAAAATATTTTAGAATTTTGTAAGGAATTTATAAAAGTTTTATAAGAGATTTTATAATGGATTTTATAAAAGGATCTTTATAAAAGATTTTTTATAAAGGATTTTATAATAGTTTTATAAAGTAGTTATAAAGGTTTTGAAGGATTTGATAAAGGGGTTTCATCAAAGAACTTGTATAAATGGATTTGGAAGCGTTTTAAAGGAATTTGCGTAGAAGTTTATGAAAAGGCAAAGAGTTGTAAACTATTTTGGAATTTATAAATAGCTTTATAAATGGGTCTAAAGATTATAGATAGTTTATAAATGGTTTAGAAGAGATTTATAAATTATTTTCGTAATTGATTAAAAGAAATCTTCCTCGGTATTTATGAATATATTTATACTTTCGAAATAAGTATATGGATATCTTGATATGGTATAAATTGTTTTCTGGATTTATTATTTAAAATGTTTTATAAAATGACCACAGTGTGAAAAATATAATGTTTGGTTGTTAAAGAGACCGGGGTCGGATATTGTCATACTCTCTACCAATTCTGAAACCACTTTAACAACTGTGCACGTGGTGGAGAATCCACAACGAAGTAGGATGGTTTGGCGAACGCTTTTGGTATGAGGTAAGAACATAGCCTTGACCCCCTCGGGTTAGCTTGAGATGACTAAAACATGGGAAATTGATGGGCCAAGTGAGGTCGCTCCTCCGATCGGACACACTTCTTCGATACCATATATGTTACTTTGTGATTGATTTGGTGGCTACCTTCGATTTGATTATGGGAGTGTTGATTCGAGGTGGGCGGTAGCTCCAACTATGCATTACCAACAGACCGGAAGTGCAAACGGTAGAATCCTACCATGGCATTGCCTCGTTGTGCCTTGTCATGTGCCTTATCGAGCCCACTATGATTTTGGTTTGTGTTGTACCTATAGAGTGCTCCCTGATAGCCTACTAGTTTATGGTGGAGGTTACCGTACTGTATAGACTACAACATTATATAAAATGTGTTAGGGAGGATATGGGTAACGCCTTAACGCTATTTTCAATATTATACTTTACTGATAGACACTACTTATAATAGCATATCTTACTACATATAGATAGTTTAACGATCCTTAGGAGATGGAAATCCCAAGCATCTCTTAAGTTATTGCATGCACGTTATACACTTGATAGGATATGTAAAATCTTGTAAACATCTCTGAAGCCGTTACACTCATATTTATTTATGTTGATTCAACTTACATAAGATCTTTTAGTTCTGACTCGAGTGTTTTGTCTTTTCATTACGCTCGGGTCAGCCTGAGCTTTTTAATTTGAAGACATTAATCTGAAGGACGAAGATGGAGTTTAGTATTATATTATTATTTTATCCCACTGTATCATGTTGTTCCACAGCATTATTTATTTTTTCCCACTGTATGTATAACTCTGATTGATATTGTAAAAGTGTAATAAAATGTTATTTGTCAAACTGTTTCATGAACTGTTTATTTGATTATTATATTTTGTCATTCCGTTGTGAGATTCTGTGTTTTGTTTTTCCTTCTTTTCTCTTATTTTCTTATTTACCCCATTAACAAACCTCCCTTTTGAATGGTTTGAGTTGACATGTATGGTTTATTGTCGATTTAAACCGTCCAAAAAGGTGGGTGGTTACATTAATGTACCCACTTGGGTTAAGAAAACCGCCGATTATTCGGCTTACTCTGTCTTTTTTCAATTTCCAGTGTTGAGGCTACGTTCGACATCTTCCATACGAGTCATCATCACTCGAACAGTTCATGAATCCCCAATTGGATTTCAACATCTCGAACAGATCCACTTCCGAGGGATAAAACATGTATCTCAGTCTTGAAATGGGTTTTGATAAGTAGCATACTTACTTGTGACGCCCCACCTCTATGCTCACGCTAGCCAAGGACACTATGGGGTAATGCCGTCAACTAGCACGAAGAATAAGGCTCTTGAGGAGCGACCATCTGTGTAATTGCTTTGTGCGAGCTCCGATATGTCAGATAGTACAACATGCATTTCATTTCAAGAGGAAATCCGACATGCCGATACAAACTCAAAGCTACCACACAGTGGCTATGAGGCCTTCGGAAACAAATATAGAAATAAGCATAAGATAAATCAGTCATAGATGTTCATATCTCAAAGGAAGAAACAGATATGAATATAACACATAAAAGTGTACATCAGAGTAGTGGTCAAATAAGATCCACAATATCACAAAATAATAGATACAAGTGCAAGACAAAAGAATAAGTATACATCATGGAGTCTATATCTCAAATGTATAACAACAAAAACTACAAATGTAATGTAGTTAGACAAAAGTCAGAAGATGATCCCAGATAAGGAGTCAAGTAGAAGCACCTGTAACATCTCGGCCTGACCCGAGTATTATTTAATAAGAAAATAATAAACGGATCGGTCTAGCTATAATTATCATTAAAGAAATGAGATATAAGCAGAGATATAATAAGAACGTATGATAACAATAATGTCATACTAGGTCATGTATGATTTAAACAACAACAAAATCATACAATATCTCAAAAATCTCAAAGGAACAAAAAAAATATCATATTCTTTATTTTATTCACCAAACTACAAATATTGACAAACATATTAATGCCAATCGCAAAAGTTGGTGAAACGCAAATTCTAGAAATCATCAATTAGAAATCCAGAAATCACAAAGTGGGAGGCCTATCACAAACGGGAGCATGAAAACTCACCAACACGTGTATCACAAACAGAACGCTATTCCATGGTCGCTAACCATAAATTTTGAGCCGAAGCTCCATAAACGGCCCGAAGACCACGGGTCGCTACCCTGCCAAATTGAACCGAAGTTCCACAAATGGGGATTGTAATCCCCACACAAACAAATAGACATCGTACATCGCTAGTCTAAATCACAAAATGATCATCATTGATCGGTAAAAAGTGTCGATTACACTAAGCTAGTAAATATATGAGTTTAGCTTCATGTCCCATAACCACTAGCTTAACTTAAATATTTACGAACAAATTGTAGATTCCCACTCGAAAATTGTCACAAGAATTTCAATCGAACAAGTCCAAAAATTAACCGACGAAGTAAACGCAAGCGTTTCATACCACTTGTTTTACTAAGCCGTTTAATTAGATTTCTCATACGAATGAGGTAAAGGTTTGTATATACTAATAGATTGGAAAACGATTTTGAAAACAAGCTTTATATTTAAAAATAGAGTCAAAATCATCTTTGAAAAAGAGTTTGAATATTTACTACTAGTATAGAAAACCTTTATATTTTAAAGTGACAAATCACAGAAATGATTGTAGAAACAATCAATCACCAAAATCCACATTCGAAGACGTGAATCAAATCAAAAGAAATCGATACCGAATCCATCAAAATGGATATTCTCAAAAGTTCCGAAAAAGAAGTCATCAAAGTCGACAAAGGTGATTACAACAAATCGGATCAACACAAATCGATTAAAAATTGGAAACCCACATAAAAAGGCAAATTGGGCCGAGACAAACAGATTCAGACGTCTGAATTTGATATTTCAGACGTCTGAACCTGATGCTCTGGTCAATATTATGCCTAGGCCAATGATGGCCAAATCATATCGGAAGCGATCGGGTGAGTAAAAATTGCTAGGGGTTGACGCCAAACCACTACACAAGCCTAAAGACTCGCCAATACTCTCCGACTAACATGTCCAAACGTCATATAAGGATTTCAAAGATTTTGATTTCAAAACACCAACATTGGAATATTCATCAAACCAATTCAATTCAAAGGTAATCCAGAAGAAATAGATGTTAGGAATTCATACCCAGCGACTATCAAAGATATAGACATAGATGTGAGTTCCAAAAACTCACCTTTAAACCCAAAAACAATGAATGAGAAGCTTAATCTCAAAGGAAAGATCAACCACTCTTCACTTCAACCCAAGAAGCTTGAATCTAAGCTCAAAAGAAGAACATTTCCTAAGTTAGGTTTAGGAAATTTCTGAAATTGAAGAGAGAATGAGTTGGAGAAGATGAAGAGGATGCTTACCTAAGCATTTCTTTGATGTTGGAGCTAGAACTTGAATTTGCAAAGAAGATTAGGGCTTAGGAATTCTAATTCTTTTTCTCTTCCTCCATTTTTCTAAAAGCTTGAGTGTTAGGAAAATAATAGAATGAGTGAAGAGAAGTTGGATGAAGGGTTAGGTTATTAGAAGGTTGATGGGCTGAAACCTAAACCCAATGCCCTAGTTGAAAACTTCAAAATTTTACCCAACTCAAAACATATCGATTTTTATACTCAAAAAAGTCGCAAACACCATTTTGAACTCAATGGAATTGGTCTCGAGTGCAAATTGTTGAACCTCAATTTCAATCTTCATTCAAACGTCTGAAATTTCCAATTCAGACGTCTGAATCTGGAAAAATATGAGTTATCTAGAACAATATTCAGACGTCTGAATCGTCCATTTCAGACGTCTGGAAATGGCTATTTTAGCTTGTTTTCTTTCTGGATTGACTCGAGCAATTCAGACATCTAAATCGTCCATTTTAGACGTCTGAATTCCTGTTTGAATGTGTTTTCAAATAGCCACTTCCAAATAGCACTATCCACATAGAATTTTCACTAATTCGACCGTTCTTCTACGAATAGTGACTTTTTCGGACTAAATTCCGACTAACGGTGCTATATTTTAAATTAAACATTTAAATATACGAATCGTAAAATATGCGGGTTGTTATAGACTCCCCTCCTTAAAGAAATTGCATCCTCGCAATAATTATGAAGAAATTAAAGGGTAACAACTATAGAAGCATATCAATACAAAGAGAAGAAAATTTGAAATAAGAAGTTCACCTTAATGAGCACGAGAGAGTAAGTCCGGATGTGTTCGCTCAATGAATTCTCTAGATTCCAAAGAGCAATCCTTAGGATTTGAGGACCATTGAACTTTCACAAGAGGAACATCTTTATTTCGAAGGCGTTTAACCTCCGAAACAATGATACGGATAGGATGTTGTTCATAAGTCAAATTAGGCGAAACTTCAATTTCTTCAATAACACCAGGCTCAAGAACAAAATCAGAATCTCGAAGGCATTTCCGTAGTTGAGAGACGTGGAATACGTCATGAATAGCGGAAAATTGAGCCGGTAACAAAAGGCGATAAGCCACGGAACCAATGTGTTCGGTGATGGGAAATGGGCCAATATATCGAGGTGCTAATTTTCCCGATCGACTGAAACGCACAACACCCTTCATAGGTGAAACACGAATAAACACAAAATCTCCCACTGAAAATTCTAATTTCCTTCTTCGGTTATCGGCATAGGATTTTTGTCTACTTTGAGCTTCTTTCATCCTATGACGAATAAGGTCAATCTTTTTGTGGCATCACGAATAAAATATGGACCTAAGACCAGCTTCTCACCAGCTTCAAGCCAACACGAAGGAGATCGGCATGGCCTTCCGTATGGTGCCTCGAAAGGTGCCATATTAATACTAGATTGGAAGCTATTGTTATAGGAAAACTCAATAAGAGAAATATGGTCTTCCCAACTTCCACCAAAATCAAGAACACATGCACGAAGAAGATCTTCAAGAATTTGATTCACACACTCAGTTTGTCCATCGGACTGAGGATGATAAGCGGTGCTAAAATTAAGCTTCGTTCCCAAAGCTTTTTGAAGAACTTTCCAGAATCCACTAGTAAACAATGGATCGCGATCGCTAACAATAGAAGTAGGAACTCCATGCAATTTAACAATTTCCTTGACAAAGAGTTTAGCCAAAATAGGTACGGTCCCATTGGACCGAACGGGAAGAAAATGGGCAGATTTTGTAAGTTTATCTACTATCACCCATAGGCTATCATGGCCCGAACAAGAATGGGGAAGACTATCAATAAAATCCATGGAAATTTGATCCCACTTCCATATTGGAATTTCCAATGGTTGCAATAACCCACCGGGCCTTCGATGCTCGGCCTTAACAAGTTGACAAGTCATGCAACGCTTAACAAAGTTAGCAATATCAGATTTCATTCCATCCCAATAATAAAGTCGCTTCAAATCCGCGTACATTTTACTACTACCGGGATGAATGGTAAATTTAGAACGATGAGAATCTTCTAAAATGTCTTTACGAAGATCACAAATATTTGGCACGATAAGTCAACCAAATTTTCGAATACCGCCACGAGCATCAATATCAAAGTCTTTCAAACCTTCAATATCAATTTTATCCCTACAACTTTGGCTAAGAAGAACCAATTCAGGATCATGCTTTTGAGCTTCAAGAATGCAGTCTAAAAGAGAAGGATGAGCCTCAAGGCTACATAACACAAGAGATGAACATGAATTGGATTCACGATCTCGAATCTCACAAGTGGATAAAGTCGCGAGATCATTCCATTCGGATATCATCATGGAAACAACCGCTTGATGCTTACGACTAAGGGCATCGGCAACACGATTTACTTTTTCGGGAGTATAAAGAATATCAAGATCATAAGATGCAAGGAACTCGAGCCAACGGTTTTGACGCAAATTAAGTTCCTTTTGAGAAAATAAATACTTCAAAGATTTATGATCGGTGTAGATAACAAATTTCTCTCCCAAAAGATAATGACACCAAATTCTAAGGGCGAAAACAATAGCCGCGAGCTCTAAATCATGAGTGGCATATCTAGTGATGCAGCGCAGCCCACATTTGTCAAAGGTATAAGTCGTGACCGACTTAACATGATAGAAGATTTAAGTCGTGACCGACTTAACAGGAGTAAAAGCATCAAAGGCATACGTCGTGACTGACTTAAGGAAGGAGGTATAAGTCGTGACCGACTTAAGGAAGGAGCTATGAGTCGTCAACGACTTAAGGGACATGCTGGGTTACGACCTAAGACTACAGGAAGAGCAACACAAGTTGAAAAATGCGAAGGTTTAAGTTGGCAACGACTTAAGGGAAGTGTTTTGGTGAGTGTACGACTTAACGAAGCAGGGAATAAGTCGTTGCCGAGTTACGACTTAGTTGAGTCGCCTGAACGACCTATCGAGTCACGCAGAGAAAAGGAAGAGCAAATTGGTGAAGTGTTAGGTCGTGAACGACCTAACGAGTCAAGAGTTAAGTCGCTGAAGCTCTGGATGTCGTTCAATCTTATGCCGAGTTAATCTAAACCGCTGTTTCTTAAGTCGCTACTATGGATGAATCATGAACTGGGTTAAGTCGTTAAGTCGTCTACGACTTAAATGTTGAGTCGTTTTATGGTATTATGTTGTATTTCTTTAAGTCGTATGTCGTCTGTACTTAAGTCATAGATCGTAGACTTGTGTTTCTGTATTGCAACTCGTAAGTCGTATGCTTTTTGTAAGTCGTAAGTCGTTATGTACATAAGTCGTGAGTCGTGTTTGTTAAGTCGGCTGAGGTGGGTTGTGTTGTAAACTGTTAAGTCGTAAACAACTTATGGTAGGTCGGCTATTTTGAGTCGTTTGTTATAAGTCGGAACCGACTTAGGAGATGATGAAATTTCTATTGTAAAGTCAAATGCCTATAAATAGGCCGTGTAAGTCATTTGTAATAGGTTGTTGATTTTTGAATAAAATTCTCTTTGTTAGCTTTGTGCTTTCATTCCAATTGGTAGTTGAGTGTAATCTCCTATCTACTCTTTTGGTTAATCGAGTGCGCTCGATTCAACGATTGCAGAAGCCGATTCGCAGAATCAAGTGCGCTTGATCAACGCTTGAAGAATTGAAGATCTTTGAACTCGGTATCGTGCGCGATCAACGAGTTCGGGATAGCTAGAATTCGGTATCTTCGGATCAACGAATTTGGGCATTTCAGCATCTTCCAATCCATCAATTACTACATTCATCGATCTACATTGTTTTGATATATCCGCTACGTTAGTTTTGGTATCGGAGCCTGTTCTAGCCAATCATAGCTAGATCGAGACTTGGAGCCTAATCATTTTGTAGTTTTGAAGAGATCAAGTGATAGCCGAGCTTGAAGTGGGAAGCCGAGCTAAGTAGAAGAGTGGGAGATCAAATTTGCCTCATTTGGAGAAGTTGTGTTCATCGTGTTCATCGCGAAATAGCAACAAAGTGGGAGTTTTCGATCCATTTCATTTTGGATCAAAGTTGGAATTGTGTTTGAATTTGAAGAGTTTGTAAAGTTTCAAGTATGCCACCAAGGAGAGCTAATCGACATCAAAACGTTGAAGCTTTGTATCGAAGAGAAGAGGCTGATGAGATGGAGCAAAGAATCAATGAAAACTTTAGTGAAAAGCTTAACGAAGGAATTAGACGGTTAGAGAAGATGATGTTAGAGATGAATCAAAATCGGAGAAGGGTTTCACCTGAATCTAACCATGGGGGAAGTAGAGTCTCATCGCAATCCAATCGAGAAAGAAGTATTGACAATGATCAAAGCCGTGGGAGGAACGTGGATGATCGAGAACGGAGGAATGTAAATAGAAGGGATGATGGTGGAAGACGTGATGGTAGTAGAGATGTGGGTGGACGAGATAGACAACGATATACATCTGATTTTGAAGAGGAGTATGATGATGGTAGTGTTCGAGGACAAGGACGAGAACAAGGAAGAAATCACTCTGAGTATGATCACAAGTGGGAGTCAGGGATGAAGACTGAAATTCCTGAATTCAAAGGTGGTATGCAAGTAGAGGAATTTCTAGATTGGGTGGCTAATGTTGAAGAGATTTTTGACTTCAAAGAAGTTCCAGAACATCGTAGAGTGAAGTTGGTTGCTACGAGGTTGAGGGGTAGAGCTTTGGCATGGTGGCAGCAAACCAAACTTACACGTGAATGGATGGGAAAGTCAAAAGTTGAATCTTGGGAGAAGATGAAGAAATTGATGAAAGCAACGTTCTTACCTTACAATTATCAGTCACTGATGTATCAACGTTTGCAGAATTTGAGGCAGGGCACAAAAACTGTCAATGATTATGCAGATGAGTTTTACCAGCTTATTGCGAGAAATGATATTATGGAAACAGAAGAACAACTGACATCTAGATTTGTTGGGGGATTGCGAATGCAGATTCAGGATATGGTTAACATGTTTGATCCAAGATCTGTAGCGGAAGCACATCAGAAAGCGTTGGCTTGGGAGAAACAAGGACGACGAGGAGGTGGTGTGTTTACTAATTCCATCAATCAAGTGAAGGGTGTTGGTGGGAGTTCTAATATTTCTAAACCTATCAGTAGACCAGTAGTGAAGGAGGCTGAGAAGACAAAGGTTAACAACGGTTTCAAATGTTACAATTGTCAGGAATTGGGTCACAAAAGTAGCGAATGTCCAAAGCCGAAGAAGAGAACTATGATAGCGGAGGTTGAGGATGAGGATGAAGAAGCTGAATGTTCCAATTCACCACCTGATGAGGAGGAAGAAGAAGTGTCGGGAGACGAAGGTTACAATCTAATGATGAAGAGGTCCTGTTTAACACCAAAGCAAGAGGAGGATTGTAGTTGGTTGAGGAGCAATATTTTTCAGTCAACATGTACTATTCTGGGGAAGGTTTGCAAATTTGTTATTGATGCTGGAAGCTGTGATAATATAATTTCTTCAGAAGCTGTGAGGAAGTTGGCGTTGAAGACTGAGAAACATCCAAAACCGTACAAGCTAGCTTGGTTGAGGAAAGGCGGGGAGGTGAAGGTTGGACGAAGGGCTTGTGTGAAGTTTTCAATTGGAAAGAAATACAAGGATGAAATCTGGTGCGATGTGGTAGATATGGATGTCTGTCATTTTTTGCTGGGAGACCGTGGCAGTATGATAGGGCGGTGCAACATGATGGGCGTACCAACAGTTACAGTTTCATGTTTGAAGGCACAAAGATTACTCTAGTTCCAAGGAAGTGGCAACAGGAGAAAAACAAGTTGGAGGAGATTGAAGAGCTTAAAACTTTGTTATCTTTGAAGGAGTTTGTGAAGGAAGTAGAGGAGGAGCCTGAAGTGTTTTTGTTGATTGGGCGAGAAAGCAGTGAAGAGGTTGAAATACCATAAGAAGTAAAACCGGTATTGAAAGCGTTTGACGATGTATTTCCAGAAGATTTACCAATGGAGTTGCCACCGTTGAGGGATATACAACATCAGATAGATCTTTTTCCAGGTGCTGTGTTGCCACACTGACCGCATTATCGAATGAGTCCGAAGGAACATGAAGAGTTGCGGAGGCAGGTAGAGGAATTGCTTGAACAGGGGCGTGTGCAGGAGAGTTTAAGTCTTTGTGTTGTACCAGCTTTATTGGTACCCAAAAAGGATGGAACGTGGAGGATGTGCACAGATAGTAGAGCATTGAATAAGATCACAGTCAGATACAGATTTCCGATGCCGAGGCTTGATGATCTATTGGATCAAATCAGTGGGTCCGTAATCTTTTCTAAGATTGACTTGAAGAGCGGTTATCATCAGATTCGCATTAGACCAGGGGATGAATGGAAGACAGCATTCAAGACGAGGGAAGGATTGTATGAATGGCTGGTAATGCCGTTTGGTCTATCGAATGCACCGAGTACACTCATGAGGGTGATGAACCAAATTTTCAGACCGTACATTGGGAAATTTGTGGTGGTTTACTTTGATGATATTCTGATCTACAGTGCTAGTAAAGAAGAGCATGTTCAGCATTTTAAGAAAGTGTTAATTATTCTTCGTGAAGAACAATTCTATGTTGCTACAAAGAAATGTGTTTTCGTGGCAAGGAGTGTTCTATTTCTGGGGTATGTTGTGTCGGAAGAAGGAATACAGGTTGACAAAAGTAAAGTTGAAGCTATCAGAGATTGGCCGCAACCCAAGACGATAACGGAAGTTCGTAGTTTTCATGGGTTGGCTTCATTTTATCGAAGGTTTATTCCACACTTTAGTAGTGTGATGGCACCTGTGACTGATTGTATGAAGGGTAAACAGTTTGCATGGACGGAGGAAGCCGGGGTTGCTCTTGATCGAATCAAAGAACTCCTGACGTCTGCACCAATTCTAATACTACCAGATTTTCAGCTAGTGTTTGAACTACATACTGATGCATCCAAGGTTGGGATTGGAGGAGTGTTGAGTCAGAGGGGACGTCCGATTGCATACTTTAGCGAGAAGTTATCAGGAGCAAAGATGAGATACATTACATATGATGTGGAATTTTATGCTGTCGTGCAATCTATTAAACACTGGAGACACTATCTATTTCAGAAGGAGTTGGTTCTTTACACTGATCATGAGGCATTGAAGCATTTACAAGGACAAGACAATATTTCAGCGAGACATGCATCGTGGATTGCATATCTGCAACAGTTTACTTTTGTTGTTAAACACAAGTCAGGGGTGACGAATCGAGTGGCTGATGCTTTGGGTAGAAGGAGTCATTTGTTGACTACACTGAAAGTTGAGGTGACAGGGTTTGATGTGTTGCCAGAATTATTTGTCGATGATCCTTATTTTGCAAAGTGTATTGATAAAGTCAAGGAGGGAAAGAAGGATGAGTTTATGATGGTAGACGGTTTTCTATTCAAAGGAAATCGATTGTGCATACCTGATTATAGTTTGAGAATGAAGATTGTAAAGGAGTTACACGAGGAAGGCCACTTGGGTAGAGACCGTACTTTGCAATTGATTTCGCAGTCTTACTTTTGGCCATCGATGAGGAAAGAAGTGGAGAGGTTTGTGGAACGATGTCATATCTGTCAGGTTTCGAAAGGAACTGCGACTAATGCTGGTTTATATATGCCGCTACCTGTACCAACTAAACCATGGGTTGATGTGAGTATGGACTTTGTGTTGGGGTTGCCGAGAACGCAGCGTGGTAATGATTCCATTTATGTGGTAGTTGACCGATTTTCGAAAATGGCACATTTTATTGCTTGTAAGAAGACGGCGGATGCTGTTCATGTTGCTCAACTATTTTTCAAAGAGATATATCGACTTCATGGATTGCCAGAATCTATTGTGTCAGATCGAGATACCCGTTTTCTAAGTCATTTTTGGCTAGTTTGTGGAAGATGGTTGGAACGAAGTTGAATTTTAGCAGCGCTTATCATCCGCAAACGGATGGACTGACCGAGGTTGTGAACAGATCATTGGGAAATTTGTTGAGGTGTCTTGTGCAAGACAATCTGAAGAGTTGGGATGTGAAGTTATGCCAGGCAGAGTTTGCCCATAATCATGTTGTAAATCGAAGTATTGGGTTCAGTCCATTCCAGATTGTATATTCTAGTATGCCAAAAGGACCGTTGGATTTGACGGTAATACCACACTCAAAGGGGACAGTTAAGAAAGCTGCTGATTTTGTTGAAGGGTTGACGGAGTGTCATAGAACCGTTCAAGAACGATTGGAGAAAGCAAATGAAAAGTATAAACGATCGGCAGATCTAAAGCGAAGAAATGTTGAATTTAATGAAGGTGATTTGGTTTACGCAGTGTTAACAAAGGATCGTTTTCCAGTGGGTGCTTATAACAAGTTAAAAGCCAGAAAAATTGGTCCTGTAGAAGTCGTGAAACGGATTAATGAAAATGCTTATAAGTTGAAGCTGCCAGAAGATGTGTACACTTCTGATGTGTTCAATGTTAAAAATCTCGTACCATATCATGGGGATGAACGAGCTGATGTGGAAGAATTTACAAATTCGAGGTCGAATTTTTCTCTGCCTGGGGAGGATGATGCAGCGCAGCCCACATTTGTCAAAGGTATAAGTCGTGACCGACTTAACATGATAGTAGATTTAAGTCGTGACCGACTTAACAGGAGTAAAAGCATCAAAGGCATAAGTCGTGACCGACTTAAGGAAGGAGGTATAAGTCGTGACCGACTTAAGGAAGGAGCTATGAGTCGTCAACGACTTAAGGGACGTGCTGGGTTACGACCTAAGACTACAGGAAGAGCAACACAAGTTGAAAAATGCGAAGGTTTAAGTCGGCAACGACTTAAGGGAAGTGTTTTGGTGAGTGTACGACTTAACGAAGCAGGGAATAAGTCGTTGCCGAGTTACGACTTAGTTGAGTCGCCTGAACGACCTATCGAGTCACGTAGAGAAAAGGAAGAGCAAATTGGTGAAGTGTTAGGTCGTGAACGACCTAACGAGTCAAGAGTTAAGTCACTGAAGCTCTGGATGCCGTTGAATCTTATGCCGAGTTAATCTAAACCGCTGTTTCTTAAGTCGCTACTATGGATGAATCGTGAACTGGGTTAAGTCGTTAAGTCGTCTACGACTTAAATGTTGAGTCGTTGTATGGTATTATGTTGTATTTCTTTAAGTCGTATGTCATCTGTACTTAAGTCATAGATCGTAGACTTGTGTTTCTGTATTGTAACTCGTAAGTCGTATGTTGTTTGTAAGTCGTAAGTCGTTATGTAGATAAGTCGTGAGTCGTGTTTGTTAAGTCGGCTGAGGCGGGTTGTGTTGTAAACTGTTAAGTCGTAAACAACTTATGGTAGGTCGGCTATTTTGAGTCGTTTGTTATAAGTCGGAACCGACTTAGGAGATGATGAAATTTCTGTTGTAAAGTCAAATGCCTATAAATAGGCCATGTAAGTCATTTGTAATAGGTTGTTGATTTTTGAATAAAATTCTCTTTGTTAGCTTTGTGCTTTCATTCCAATTGGTAGTTGAGTGTAATCTCCTATCTCCTCTTTCGGTTAATCGAGTGCGCTCGATTCAACGATTGCAGAAGCCGATTCGCGGAATCAGGTGCGCTTGATCAACGCTTAAAGAATTGAAGATCTTTGAACCCAGTATCGTGCGCGATCAACGAGTTCGGGATAGCTAGAATTCAGTATCTTCGGATCAACGAATTTGGGCTTTTCAGTATCTTCCAATCCATCGATTACTACATTCATCGATCTACATTGTTTTGATATATCCGCTGCGTCATCTAGTCTTGGCAGGCTTTAATTGCCTAGAAGCATAAGCGATAACACGTTCCCGCTGCATGAGAACGGCACCCAAACCAACACGACTACCATCAGTATAAACAATAAAATCTTGGTTCCCATCGGGAATCACAAGAATAGGAGCATCAGAAAGGAGTTCTTTTAGTTTCTGAAAAGCAGCTTCACATTTATCTGACCAAATGTATTTAACTCCCTTCTTTGTCAAATTAGTAAGAGGTACGGAAATCTTAGAAAAGTGTTTTATGAACCGACGGTAATAGCCCGCCAATCCGAGAAAGCTACGAATTTCCATCACACTCTCCGGTCTCTTCCAATTTTGAATCGCTTCAATCTTTGAAGGATCCACGGAAATTCCGGATTCAGAAATGATATGTCCTAAAAATTTCACACGAGATTGCCAAAAGTGGCATTTAGGAAAATTTTCTTTCAATTGGTTGCTCCTAAGAGTTTCCAACACAATCCGAAGATGTTTTCCATGCTCTTCCTCGGTTTAAGAATAAACAAGAATATCATCGTTAAAGATGAGAACAAATCGATCGAGGAAGTCATTGAAAACTCGATTCATAAGGTCAACGAAATAAGCTGGAGCATTCGTCAAACCAAATGGCATAACAAGCCATTCATAAGATCCATAACGAGTACGGAACGACGTCAAAGGAATGCTATCCTCTGCAATACGAAGATGATGAAAATCGGTTGCTAAGTCTAACTGTGAAAAGACTCTAGCACAACTAAGTTGATCCAATAAATCATCAATCCGAGGTAAGGGATATTTATTCTTGATGGTGAGATCATTAAGCTTGCGGTAGTCGACGCAAAGCCTAAGTGTACCATCAGATTTCTTCACAAAAATAGCTGAAGCTCCCCAAGGAGAGGAACTAGATTGAATAAATTGCTTCCCTTCCAATTCGGATAATTGTTTGTGCATCTCCTCATTTTCTTTATTGGACATACGATAAGGAGGACGAGTAATAGGTAGAGCTCCAGGGATTAGATTAATTCTGAACTCAATTGCTCGCTTAGGTGGTAATCCTAAAACAGGCTCAAATATGTCGGGAAATTCACGAACAATGTGAATGAGGAAAATGACATCTTCCTCATCATCGTTATCGTCATCATGAGGATTTAGTGAATACAAGGACGCTCTTGAATTGGAATCTGAATCTTTAAGAATAAGAGAAATCTGCTTAAAAAATTGAGGATGCCGAAGATATATAGTCCGCTCAGGACATAGGATATGGGCTTCATAACGGTTAAGCCAATCCATTCCCAAAATCATTCTGAAACCAAGGTAACGCATAACATATAAATCGACTCGGAAAGCATAATCACATAAAATAATTTCGACATCTTTACACAGTAAACTGAGTGTTGTGGATCCACCAACCGGATTCGCAATTCTCAACGAAGTCATTAAGCCAATAACATTCAAAAACAAAGCATCAACAAGTTCTTATGATATAAAAGAGTGAGATGAACCCATATCAAAAATAACTCGAATAGGAAATTCACGAAATATAATAATGCCATCAAGGATAGAATGAGAAATACCTTGACCACGAGAAGTGTTAGAAGCGGCTTGTACAACATTTAGCTTGCCCTCCTTCTTGCTTTGAAGTTTGGGACATAAAGATATAGTGTGACCCGAACTCTTCCAATAGCGGCAAGAAAGAGACTTCGAACACTTGTTTGCATAATGGTCCTTAGAACCACAATTGTAACATTCTCCATGTCGAGGGTTAGGAGTATTCGCTACCGAAGTTGTTTGCTTCCCCTTTTTGTTGGGATTAGGCTTGAATTTAAAAGGTCTCTTCTTATTGATGTTGTGTTTGACTTCAACATCACTTTCTTTATCGGCCTCTTCGAGTCGAAGAGCGATATCAACTAGCTGATCAAAAGAAACTTCGAATTTCAGAAGTAATGGCTTTTTGAGGTTCTTGTTCAACCCATAAACGAATCTCTTATTTTTCTTCAATGGGGTATTAACATACTCGGCGCCATATTTAGATAAAGATTAAAAAGAAGCGACGTAATCCGTCATAGAAGATTCACCTTGAACAAGGTCAATGAAGCGTCGAGCTAGAGATACTTTTTCAACTTCCGGCACGAATTCAACTCGAACCTTTCCCGAAATTGCTCCCAAGTAAGGTCCGATTCAATAATCTCAGAGACCAAAAGCTCATACCAGTCTAATGCTCTTTCTTGGAGCATACTAGAAGCCACTTGGACTCGATGAAGATCAATAAGATTCATGCGAGAAAAGATGCGATCGCATGTTCGAAGCCAAGCCTGGACTTCTATAACGCACTCGGAACCTTTGAATGGCTTTCCACCCAAGTTGGTGTAATCACTGCACAAGCGTGCAACCCCAGATTTAAGATGAGTGGGCTCTGGAATGGGTCTATTAGCTTGAGCATTTCTCACAAGATCTAGAAGTTGCTGAGCAGACATAAATACTCCATCCTAAGGAGTAGTACTAGATTGACCGGCGCTGGGACGGCCTGGTATAACCATTTCTCTTCTTTAAGAAAGAAAGAAAAGAGGAAAAAGGTTATTCTCAGAATGAATATCAAACAAACTTGATTGATAAAACAAGGCATCATAAAAAGAAATAGGATAGAACGGTACGAAGACTCGAATTAAATCCTATGGCACGATTCCTAAGAAAGACTTAGGGCAATGATCCTTCCTAGATTATTCTACATTGTTCCGAAATTTGGCTCCGATACCAAGCTGTGATGCCCCACCTCTATGCTCACGCTAGCCAAGGACACTACGGGGTAATGCCGTCAACTAGCGCGAAGAATAAGGCTGTTGAGGAGCGACCCTCTGTGTAATTGCTTTGTGCGAGCTCCGATACGTCAGATAGTATAACATGCATTTCATTTCAAGAGGAAATCCGACATACCCATACAAACTCAAAGCTACCACACAGTGGCTATGAGGCCTTCGGAAACAAATATAGAAATAAGCATAACATAAATCAGTCACAGATGTTTATATCTCAAAGGCGGAAACATATATGAATATAACACATAAATATGTACATCAAAGTAGTGGTCAAATAAGATCCACAATATCACAAAATAATAGATACAAGTGCTAGAAAAAAGAATAAGTATACATCATGGAGTCTATATCTCAAATGTATAACAACAAAAACTACAAATGTAATGTAGTTAGACAAAAGTCAGAAGATGATCCCAGATAAGGAGTCAAGGAGAAGCACCTGTAACATCTCGGTCTGACCCGAGTATTATTTAATAAGAAAATAATAAACGGATCAGTCTAGCTATAATTATCATTAAAGAAATGAGATATAAGCAGAGATATAATAAGAACGTATGATAACAATAATGTCATACTAGGTCATGTATGATTTAAACAACAACAAAATCATACAATATCTCAAAAATCTCAAAGCAACAAAGAATATCATATTCTTTATTTTATTCACCAAACTACAAATATTGACAAACATATTAATGCCAATCGCAAAAGTTGGTGAAACACAATTCTAGAAATCATCAATTAGAAATCTAGAAATCACAAAGGGGGAGGCCTATCACAAACGGGAGCATGAAAACTCACCAACACGTGTATCACAAACGGAACGCTATTCCATGGTCGCTAACCATAAATTTTGGGCCAAAGCTCCACAAACTGCCCGAAGACCACGGGTCGCTACCCCGCCAAATTGAACCGAAGTTTCACAAACGAGGATTGTAATCCCCGCACAAACAAATAGACATCGTACATCGCTAGTCTAAATCACAAAATGATCATCATCAATCAGTAAAAAGTGTCGATTACACTAAGCTAGTAAATATATGAGTTTAGCTTCATGTCCCATAACCACTATCTTAACTTAAATATTTACGAACAAGTTGTAGATTCCCACTCGAAAATTGTCACAAGAATTTCAATCGAACAAGTCCAAAAATTAACCGACGAAGTAAACGCAAGAGTTTCATACCACATGTTTTACTAAGCCGTTTAATTAGATTTCTCATACGAATGAGGTAAAGGTTTGTATATACTAATAGATTGGAAAACCCTTTTGAAAACAAGCTTTATATTTAAAAATATAGTCAAAATCATCTTTGAAAAAGAGTTTGAATATTTACTACTAGTATAGAAAACCTTTTTATTTTAAAGTGACAAATCACATAAATGATTGTAGAAACAATCAATCACCAAAATCCACATTCGAAGACGTGAATCAAATCCAAAGAAATCGATACCGAATCCATCAAAATGGATATTCTCAAAAGTTCCGAAAAAGAAGTCATCAAAGTCGACAAAGGTGATTACAACAAATCGAATCAACACGAATCGATTAAAAATTGGAAACCCACATAAAATAGGCAAATTGGGCTGAGACAAACAGATTCAGACGTCTGAATTTGATATTTCAGACGTCTGAACCTGATGCTCTAGGCAATATTATGCCTAGGCCAATGATGGCCAAATCATATCGGAAGCGATCGGATGAGTGACAATTGCTAGGGGTTGACGCCAAATGACAACCCAACCCTAAAGACTCGCCAATACTCTTCGACTAACATGTCCAAACGTCATATAAGGATTTTCATAGATTTTGATTTCAAAACACCAAAATTGGAATATTCATCAAACCAATTCAATTCGAAGGCAATGGAGAAGAAATAGATGTTAGGAATTCATACCCAATGACTATCAAAGATATAGACATAGATGTGAGTTCCAAAAACTCACCTTTAAACCCAAAAACAATGAATGAGAAGCTTAATCACAAAGGAAAGATCAACCACTCTTCACTTCAACCCAAGAAGCTTGAATCTAAGCTCAAAATAATAACATTTCCTAAGTTAGGTTTAGGAAATTTCTGAAATTGAAGAGAGAATGAGTTGGAGAAGATAAAGAGGATGCTTACCTAAGCTTTTCTTTGATGTTGGAACTAGAACTTGAATTTGCAAAGAAGATTAGGGCTTAGGAATTCTAATTATTTTTCTCTTCCTTCATTTTTCTAAAATCTTGAGTGTTAGGAAAATAATAGAATGAGTGGAGAGGAGTTGGATTAAGGGTTAGGTTATTAGAACGTTGATGGGCTGAAACCTAAACCCAATGCCCTAGTTGAAAACTTCAAAATTTTACCCAACTCAAAACATATCGATGTTTATATTCAAAAAAGTCACAAACACCATTTTGAACTCAATGGAATTGGTCTTCCAAATTGTTGAAACTCAATTTCAATCTTCATTCAGACGTCTGAAATTTCGAATTTCAGACGTCTAAATCTGGAAAAATATGAGTTATCTAGAACAATATTCATACGTCTGAATCGTCCATTTCAAACGTCTGAAAATGGCTATTTTAGCCTGTTTTCTTTCTGGATTGACTCGAGCAATTTCAGACATCTGAATCGTCCATTTCAGACGTCTAAATTCCTGTTTGAATGTGTTTTCAAATAGCCACTTCCAAATAGCACTATCCACATAGAATTTTCACTAATTCGACTGTTCTTCTACGAATAGTGACTTTTTCGGTATAAAATCCGACTAACGATGCTATATTTTAAATTAAACATTTAAATATACGAATCGTAAAATATGCGGATTGTTACATTACTGATTCTGATCTCTTGAAGATTGAATTGATGAATTTCCAGTTAAATCAATTCTAGTTCATTTAAAAAGTAAGTGAAAGCTAGAGACATTTCACACGAATGCCCCTCCACGGGGGTTCTCAAAACTTACGAAGCTGTGAAGCTTTTTTGTAACGACCCAGAAATTTAGTCATTTGAATTTGGAATATTTAATTGATTTTAAATATTGAAAAGTTAATTTTATAAGTTAAATAACTTGAATTTCAAATATGGCGATTTATTTGATAATTAAATTGTTAAATTTAATTTGAGGAATTGTTTAAATTTTTAAATCTTGGATTTAATTTGGATAAAAATGATTTCAAAGCTTATTTAAATTCTATTAATTAAGAATTGTAGTAATAGACTTTTAATTTAGATTTAAAAGTGGTTAATTTGGTTTTTATGATAATTCGTTTTAATTAACGTGTGAAAATAGCATTCCGAGGCAATGTCTCCGATTTTGATGAAACCAGTGGCATTGGATCCATAATAGTGAATTATTATATGCCGTTGAATTTCGTGATGATTGGACGCGTCATTTGGGCATGTGAGATCGAAACGCGTAGAAATTTATTTTAGAAAATTTATACAATAATTGGGTTTGAGAAGCTATCTTCTGTACATGATCGAATTAGGCCTCGAGACTAGTTCCATTGCGTTCGGAATAGGGATATAACATATAGAATCCCAGGCGGCATGCCTTGTTAGGAGTTAGAGATTTTTGAGTGCGTCGAATGGATATTTTTGAATTTAAAAAATATATATTCATCATGGTGCCATATCTTAGCCCATACTTTCCCCACGTCTTTACCCATACCCTTTCCCTCCTATTTAATTATGCTTACAAGAAAATTCTACGTTCGATTTTTTCAAATATAAACCATCTCCATCCAATGGCCCTCCTCCATCGACGCCACCACAAGCCAAATCGACTCTCGATTTCAACTAACAAAATGTAGAGATCGACGAAGGAGCAACATCAACGATTAGATTTTTGTATGGCAAGGCAAGATGGCCAAATTTTAGCCATGGAAAATGGTAGGTTTGGCTGCATCCAACGGCTAGAGGGCATAGCGGAGGAGAGCGATGTTTGGCGTGAGTCACGGCGGCAATGAACGAACAGTGGAGGCTTGACAATTGTTCGAAGTCGCATATATGTGGGTTAGGTTGCATGTCTGGAAAGGTGGTTTGAGAGGGAGGAGATTAAGGTTTAAAATTTTTTATTAATTAATTTTAGTTAATTTTAATTTAATTATTTCAAAAGTTCATTAATTCATAACTTACTCATACGAGGTCCAAATTGAACGCGACGAGTTGCATTGCGATCGTATCAGTGAGGGCTATGCTAAGGAGTTAGACTGGATGGATTCGGAGATAGTAGGAATTTGGGTTAAAATTGAACATCTGTTCAATTTTAATTCAAATTGGAACGTTTTGATAAAACTGGAATCAATGTGAGTTAAACTCACCTTTTTGATTAACCAGAATATTATATAGTCAATAAAAATTAATTATTGAATGTGTGGATATATTTTTATTCATTGTTATTGATTGTTTGGATGATTTACTATTTCATATTGTTGGTTTGGATATATTCCCGCCCTTAGAGCGGATGTGACCCTATTACGTTTTAATGTATGAACGAATGACCCTTTGTATAAGATCACGTCTCGAAGTGGTTGATATTTATTTTTTGGTTATATACTGTATGTGATGCAGGGGGTAGGTTGGAGGGATCCAATAGGATTCCTCACATTGTTGATTTTATTTTTCATATAATTTGATATATGATATGTTGGATGCTATATTTGATGTCGTGGATATGATTTTGCTTAAGTATGCTATAGTAGCGCTGTACCTTATTTTTGGTATTTTAAAATACTATAAAAATAATGATTTTGATTTAAAAAGGAATTTCAAAATGATTTTTCGAAATTATTCGTGTTTAATGAATATCCTTTAATTATTTAAAGAATAAATTTAATTAAAGTAAATAAAGAATACGATTTTTAGAGATATTAAATTAATAGTTTTTAAAATATTTTAAATAGAGATTTTTGAACCGTGAATAAAGATTATTTTTAAAATCTTAAAAAAAATAAGTCCGTTTTTTTATAACAAAGGGATTTGGTTTTTAAAAGAAGATAGAAATATTTTGATATAAGTATTTATTAACCGTTTTATATAAACTGATATATATATATTTAAATTTATTTATAAATGTGATAATTTATCAAATTGATATTTTACAAACGAAGCGAAGATTTGTAAAATCATATTTTTGTTAATGAAAGCATGGATTTATAAACAGTGTTTACAAATTAACGAAAACTTTTATCATTGGATAAATTGGGGAAAAATAAATCAAATTGTGGATTTATGATAATATGTGGGATGTTGTTTAGCAAAATAGTTGATTCTACTTTCAAAATTGAAAGTGAGAATAGATTGGAGATGTTAAACGGTATGTTATAAAATATAAGAGATTTATAAATATAGTTTTATAAATATGGAAATGATTATGTTGAAATTTTAAGTATGGATGTTTATCAAGGAAATATATATTTATGTTCTAAAAGTTGTTTATTTATATTAATACTGTTTTAAAGTTGTTATTAATATTTCAATATTTTGAAAAGTTAATTATCAAAATTACTAATATGGTTTGAAATTAAATATAATTATTTATCAATAAGGTTTTGGAAATTAATTATTATTTATAATAACGTTTAAGATAATTTATTATTGTTTCATTAAGAATGTTTTGAAATTATTAATTATTATCTTTAATATGTTTTGAAGTTAATGACTATTTATTTATACTATTTGTTTTATACAATAGTGTTTTAAAATAAATGATTAGAATTTATTTATAAATGTTTGATATTTGTAAATAGAGTTTATAAAAGACTTGGGTTTTATAAGGGAAGCTTTATAAAATGGTTTAAGGGCTTAAAGGAAGGTTTTACAAGGTAAAAGAGTTTTATAAATGGTTAGATATTTATAAATAATTTTAGAAATGGGTGTATAGACTTTTAAAAGGAGTTTATAAAAGGTTTTATGGAGTTAAAAAGGGGTCATAAATGAGTTTTGGAATGTATAAAATAGTTTTATAAATAGTCCCTGAGATTTATAAAATAGTTTGCAAATGGTTAAAGAAATTTATAACAGAGTTTATAAATGATTTATAATTGTATAAAAAGAGAATTTTCCTTAGTGTTGTTGAATATACTTACGTCGTTGAGATAAGTATATGGATATTTTCCAAGTATTGAGAATATAAGGGTTGTGAATGAATCTGTGTAAAAGTATTTTGGTACAAACTCCTACAAGTGATTTCAGTTAATGAAAGATTTATTTAAAAGAGGCTAGTGGTTGCTTAGGTTCTAAACTAATGTTGGTTTTCCCTATGGAATAAATCCCTGATTTGGATGTGTGTTTGTTGATAGTTAAATAACCAGTCATCTCTATTGATGTTGTACTGTGCATATAAATCTCATTTCGTTCTCCTAGGACAATAATAAGGAAATCCATCCATTAACGGTTAGGTGGTGATCTCCGCTCTTATCTTTGACTATTTATTTCCAAAAAAACTAGGGTCGAGTTTACTTGAAACTATCGAAAGTTATTTCGAAGAGACCGCGATCAGATATGTCATCCGAAAACCACTTCGATCCAACTTAAGTGTTTCAAAGTGAAGACATCTTGAAGATGATAGAATTGAAGACGGAGCTCTCAAGCATTTCGTTCAGTTCCAGAACAAACTTGTATGGATGAATGCTGGTATTGCATAGTTTCCTAGAGGGCAGTATTCACATTCCAAGTGGGAAGTGCTATATAAAGGTAAAACGTAGCCTCAAGCCCCATCAACTGGGAATGATTAAAACATGGGAGATGCGGTTGGGCTATATAGATCGCTCCTAAGTAGGGTATGATCATCCCTATCTAGAGTCGATATTATCTCTCATTTGTATACTTCAGGGTCCATTAACGGAGGGGTGATCATATTCGGTACTATCCATCAAGGGGTAGGCCGTTTCTGTGTTAGCAGGGGATCCCATTGAGGTCCTCGGTGTAATTTTATCTGGAGATGCACTGTGATGGGCGGTACCCCAGTAGCCTAGTCATTGTATGGAATCCATTCTCCAATAAGCGTCGTATGGATTTAGTTGTGCCCAACTATGCTTAAATGTAAGATGCAAGCATTTTAGCTATATTCATATTTTACTTTGACCCTTAGACGTTATTATAATAACAATGGATTTTCTATAGAAAATATTTTGGTTATCATAAGGTAAAAACCCGTCCATGTTTATGTGCGGTGTGGTTTACGAGATACTTTTAATTTTAAAGGTTTTTAAACTTTAAAATCCAATTGGGTGTGTTTTCTCATGCTGGTTTCTAGACTGACTCGGATGTTATTTTATTATAATGCTCGAGTCAGACCGAGTATGTGTAACAATCCGCAAATCCATACCCCTTGAATTGACATTAATTTCCATTAATGAACTCAAGAAGAACGGAAATACGAACCATTTGTGTTAAGAAGAAGAGGTAGAAGAAGAAAATAGAAAAACAACAGCATCTGAATCTCACATCGCAGGGGAATAAAATATAATAGATAACAACAGATCTTTATACAAATTAAAACTATATCTGTTTGCACAATACATCATCAGAGTATACATCAGAGTACACATACATACAACTAGACAATAGTCATGTCATGTCCTCAATACAATAGAGTACAGTAATCAACACAGCGGAATATATATATAAACAAGTACGGAAGATACGTCACGCCATTTTTAACTCCTATAAAGAATGTCGCGACCTAAAATCTTGAACGAGTCAATGAAGCAGCGACCTAACAAGAGTCTGCGACCTAACAAGAGTCTGCGACCTAAGAACATAGCAACCTAAGAGAGACTACGACTTAAGGAAAAGCTGCGACTTAGGAGGCTCTGCGACCTAAGATCCAGGAGGACCTCGCGACCTAACAACCTAAGAAGTTCGCGACCTAAGAAGTTCGCGACCTAAGAAGTTTGCGACCTAAGATCCAGGAGGACCTCGCGACCTAGCTACAGGAAAGGTTCGCGACCTAAGAACTTGGAAAGGTTTGCGACCTAGCCACAGGAAAGGTTCGCGACCTAAGGACTTTAGAAGTTTGCGACCTAAGAGGCTAACGAGTTAGGGCTTCAGCGACCTAGAGCTCCCACAGCTATCCCTTAACTCGCCTGCGACCTGCCACTTAATCAAATAAAGCTAAGAACTGCTTCACCAGCTAATCTTTTAAGCCGCAAGGAGACTGCGACCTAGCTTAGGTCGCTCGCGACCTACGACTTAACTAAGGTCGTACGCGACCTAAGACTTAGGCGAATTTTCTGAATTCAAATCAGCTACTATAAATACCCCACCACTTCCAACATCAAGGGGACTTTGGGCCATTCATTTCTAAAGCGCCGTTACTCTGCCGAACTCTCCAATCATTCAGCAAACCAAGATCCTTCAAGCATTCAAGACACTACAACAAACTTCGAGAGAAATTCATAACATCCGACATGGATTCGTCGAGTTTCATCGCTGAAGATTGAGCTAGTAGTCAAGATTGCTTCTTGTGATCGAGTTGTACTGTTTTCATAGGAGATTTGTATCAATTTGTAATCAGATTCAATAATAAAGAGATTCAAAGTGGATGTAGGCTAAATCTTAAGCCAAACCACTATAAATTGCTGTCTTTTACTGCATTTCTGCTATTTTCCTGCTTGATTTCTGTTCCCGTTACGCGGGTGGTGCTTTCACAATCTTACTACACACACCGGGTGTTGGCGTTCACATTTTTGACGTTAACATTTTGGTGCTTTCACTGAGAATTGAACTCAAGCAATCATCCACCGTTGCTTCGCAAAGATTCATAAAAAGAACCTCTCTTAAAAAAAAACCAGATCTGAGATAATGGCTCCTGGAAGAAGAGGTAGACCCGTCAGATCCGGAAATGCTCACGAAGGGACTTTCGCTTCCCCAACAACAGATCAAGCAACTCCAACCGTTGGAGTCACCAGGGCTGAATTGGATGACGCAGTTTCTGGATTATACCAACAAATTGAAACTCAAAATGCTTTGATGATGGATAGAATAACTGCCCTGCTTGGGGCAAATCGTCAACCAGAAAACCATCAAACCACCCTTCCTGAAACGCCACTTTTCCAAGCTGATGGTTCTAGGCCGCAACCAACTTGTCATGAACATATGCCCGGGCAAACTTCCGAGGGAAGAACTGGTGCTTGCCCGGAGGTGTCTTTGAACAATAAAGAGTACCTGTCTGAAATGGTTGGCCGCATCATGAAAGAGAGCATGCAAAGGGAAGAGGATGAGGCTGACTGGGGATTTGCGCCAAGCAGAACTCCGTTTACTGAAAGGATCCTGAGAGCAGAATTCCCAAGGAAATTTGCACCTCCTACTATCCAAGCCTATAGGGGAACCACTGACCCTAATCATTTCCTATACAAATACGATTGGCATATGACCGGTGCAAGAGCATCAGACGAGATCAAGTGTCGGTACTTTCCGGTATACCTGGAAGGTGTGGCTTTACTTTGGTTCACAAAGCTTCCAGTTCGGTCTGTAGATAAGTTTTCCGACTTAACACAAAAGTTTAAGGAACAGTTCAGATTGTATGCTTCAAAAGCTAAGGATATAATGTCACTGTCTAACCTTGAACAAGCGCCCGGAGAATCAATCAAATCTTTCTTGAGCCGTTTCAATATAGCTTTAGCCGAAGTAGAAAATGCGGAACCACGCATGATCCTGACTTATTTAATGCGAGCCATTGATAAATCGAGTAAATTTGGAATATGGCTAAAGATGAAGGAACCGAACTCACTTGATAAATTCTATAAAAAGGCCGACGAGTTCATTCGCCTTGAGAACCTTTCTACGACGTCAAAGGTGGTTGCTGCCCAAACTAATAACAACAGTGTCCTATCTAAGAAAAGAGAATCTGAAAGTCAGAAAAGGGAGAATGAAGGAGGAAAGAACCAGGGAAATGAAAAGAAACCTCGCCGCTTTAATTCTTCAGATTATACCCCTTTAACTGATACACCAAGGAATATCTATTTTGCAACAAAAGACGTTGTCCAGTATCCTAAGCCACCCGAGATGACGAAAGGTGCAAAGAGTAATGGGAAATTCTGCCAATTTCACAATCAACCTGGCCATGACACTGACCAATGTCGCCAGTTAAAGAAAGTGATTGAAGAATTGTTGGAACAAGGTAAACTCCAACAATACGTTAAGAAAAGCGGAGTCAATCCAACCTCGTCCACTCGGGATCAACAACATCCTACCCATCAATCCGATTCTCACAACAACACTGCAGTGCAAGATTCAGAAAAGCTTGTCATTAATGCTATCACATGCGGATTATATCCAGCAAGCAGAAGTTGGGATGACTACTAATTACCCACAAAACTGCGGCTGGGGCATCTCTCAATTTCTCTGGCATAAAAATCCAAAAGCTATGAATCAAACACAAATGGAAATCCAGCTTGGAGATTCTGAAACAATAATAACTAGCATTCATTTTTACTTAACAGCATTGCTTGAATGTGTAAAGATAATAATAGATGTGTAACTTCTGCATTGTAAACCGCTGAGAAATCAGCGTGACTCAATAATGAAAAAACTATGCATTGTGTTTTCTGTTATAAAATGCCTGTTATATTTCGATGTGTAAATACTCTAAATGTATTGCTAAAATATAGATCTAATACTGCAGGCCATTAAAGCAAAGCTCACCCATCGCAAAGCTAAGCGAGCCTTACAAATCATTTAGCAAATTCCAAGCAACAAAAATTTCAAACTCAAATCCCATACAAGAGAAGCTTCACATAAAAAGTTGACGGCTCCGCTATGTCAAGCCCCCGTTAACTGGTTGCGATCGTTAATATAAAAAGGCATCCAACCAAATAACTTGCGTTTATTCTGTGGAGTCATTCAACAGTGAAGTCTACTTCTTCGGATAAAGCAACTTACTTGCAAAAGAAAGTAACACGCGCTTGGAAACGATGCTAAAGGATCGCAGATTGGCGGATGATGATACAACATGAGCAGGCAAACATGGAAGCAGCCAAAGGAAGGTATGCCTCTCAACAGGAAAGCAGGTAGATCTACTAAAGGGATACCTTCCCGAGCAGAAGGAATAAGACCCTCGCTGGCTGATTGTGATGCATCCGATCAGGCAGCTTGTGTCCATCCCATGGATCTACTTGCCCCTAAGACGCAACCTTCCTGGCACACCAACCAACTGATGCTCCTTCCCAAGGGTCAACAAAGCCCTCTAACGAGGCACGCCAATAAATGGAGAGCTTTCCTCAATCAAAAAGATCGGTGGGACTACCAAGAAGGGGCACCTTGTTAATCGATTGCGATCGTTTGTACAAACAAACACCCAATCGAACGACTTACGCTTGTCCCGTGGACCCCTCCGACCATGAGAAAGTAACTTCCAGGCAACCACAAGCCCTCTTCGGAGGCACAAGCCCTCTTCGGAGGCACAAGCCCTCTTCGGAGGCACAAGCCCTCTTCGGAGGCACAAGCCCTCTTCGGAGGCACAAGCCCTCTTCGGAGGCACAAGCCATCTTCGGAGGCACAAGCCCTCTTCGGAGGCACAAGCCCTCTTCGGAGGCACAAGCCATCTTCGGAGGCAAAAGCCCTTTTCGGAGGCACATTTCACCCGTGTAGAAGTGCAAAATGCTTCTCTTCGGAGACCCACTTCACCAGAGATGAAATTCCAAAACTGCTTCTCTTCGGAGACCAAAATCGCTTCTCTTCGGAGACCAAAAGACCTCTTCAGAGGCATACTTCACCTTGCTTGAAGTACCAAAAATAAACCCTTTACTGGGGCACAAAAATCAAAACCTTCTGCAGAAGCTCATTTCACTGTGCAGGAAAATTCACTTTCAAACAAATAGAAGTGATCATTCCCAGAAGTCGAAATGTTCTTCAGGAAGAAAAAGAAAATAAAGATTTTTCCAAAGACAAGATATACTCTATTAAAAGCAGAATAATTCTTCCCTGAAAAAGTGGAAAGTTATTCTCTAAAATAAGAGTATCGGTCTTGTGAAATCAAGCAATATTACAATATACTTGTGGTGTGGGGGCAACACTATACAATTCAGTTACATTAATAAAAGTAATATACAAGCAACACACCACAAGTTCATTGCAATATCACGTAATAAAGATGTGGAGTAAATACGTTCTTAAAACACAGACAGAAAATTTGTACAAGTGAAAAGAATCGTTTACTCTATACTTCAAATGAAAAACAGATGTATTCCTACATACACAAGGATTTGTACAAGAAAAATATCTATTTATTTCAATACTATGAGAAATTTTTACATTGCACAGGTTACAAAAAGAAGCGGAGACCGGTATCCGCACAATCCCCGGTCAATACAAAAAGCAGAGAATGCAAAAACAGACTCATTTCTCCTTTTTCCCACCCTTGGAGCTTTTACCCGGTCGGGTAATAAGTTTCGAAGGTCGCGTCGGAGAAGAAGGAGGAAGAGACTCAGACGGTTCCATCTCCGCCTCATCCCCAGCAGCAGAAGAACTCTTCTTTCCTTTCTTTGAAACCACACGCTTCCCCTTCTTCTTGGAAGAAGACTCACTCCCCGGAGCAAGAAATGTAGAAAGCTTTGTGTCATAATCGAAAGACTGCTCCGGGGTTTTCTCGCTATCTTCCAGACCTTCTGCCTTCTGTTCTTCGGAAGCAGATGGTTCATCTAAACCTTGAAGGGCCGCTATTGGTTCTTCCTGTGAACCAGGTTGGGAAGCTGGAAGAGGTATAACTTGAGAAGGAGGAGGAACGGCAGCTGAAGAAGGAAGAGTTGGGGCAGTTTCTGGGGCGTCTGCTGCATAATAAAAGATATCAAAATCAGTATTCTCCGAGAAAAAAGAAAACCGTGAATTGTCAAAGTTACATGGAGAAGCCGGTTTAGCGAGATCAATCTCAAATTCCCGAGCTTGGAAGTCTTTCATTGCCTCTTCCTCTGTAGGGGTGGTTACAGTTTCTGTGTCAACCTTAGCGGGAGGCGTGGAATGAGAACTAGAGCCAGCAATATCCGCATGAGCTAAAGTCGAAGTATAAGTAGGAGCAATAGGGGGTGTTTCTTTCCCAGGAAGCTTCTCTCCCGCCACTTCGGCCCGCACTCGGACGAGCTGCTCTTTTCCTTTGGCAAGGGCATCGCGATCGCTCTCACTTAGGTAGGTAGCTTGAAGATCTGTTTCGGAGTATCCGGCACCACCAAATAAGTCAATGATTGCCTCCCACACCTCCGCTAGGGTGACTTCATACTCTGGTCCCAAAAATGAAAGGCTCCCACGCCCCAGGACACAATGCATATAGAAGTCAAACAGGGTTGCGTCAACGGTGGTTAGGGTCGCCTTATGGGATTCTTCGGCTGCAGCTTTACCAGAGAGAATTTCATCACGTTCTCTTTCAGCCTTCAGTAACTGGGATTGTAGCCTAGCAATTTCTAAGTCTCGAGAGCTGAGTTTCTCCTGAAGTTGAGCAGCGTCATCACGATATTTTCTAGTAACATGTTGTTCTGCTTCAAGTTTGACTTCAGTACCTCTCTGAGCAGCGTGGGCGTCTCGAACTTGTTTTTGAAGCATTTCCTCTTTCTGAGAATAAGAAGTGGAAGAAGTAGCAAGCTCTTTTTTAAGCCTTTCAACTTCGGCTTCGAGCTTCACATAACCATCGCTAATGCTTTTCATCTCCGAGTCATGCTGTTTGCGCCATTTGTCCCACTCAGATTTATCGTTTTCCATTGTCATCATCGCTTCAAGGTTCAGATGGTTGACCCTTTGAAGTTCGTCAACCAGCTTCTGCCACCCAGACATTCTTTCGATGTCAAGCTTTACGGCATCGACATTTTTCAGCATCGCTTGCTTATCAATGGGGACCAAGTCCAAATCAAAACGCACTCCTTTCAAACACCAATTCGGAAATCGGCTTTGGAGTGTGGGAGGACCATCTCCAGCTTGGTACTGTGGCCTATTAATGATGGTCTGGATGTCAGATTCCTTAAGGGCAGGAGAACCGGAAGATGTATTAGGAGGAACAAAAGCGGTTATCTTTTCCGAGATGGTAGATGTATCTTTCTCACCAAGTCTGGCACGTTTACTGGAATCATCAGAAGTGTGACTCTTCCCCTTATCGTCGTAAGATTTCCTTTTATAAGGATCGTCGCTTCTGCGAGAAGAGTCATGTTGCTCGTCCCTTCTCCCGTAGTATTCCTCATCTTCTCCCCGGCGACGCTCTTCATGAGCTCGCCTCTCATGAGCCTTTCGAGCAGCTCTCTCCTCATCAGTTTCTTTCACGGTACTGATATAACTCCTAAAGTCGTAAGCTTCGCGGCTTCCGTAGCGCTGAAATTTGTTGAAATAAGAGCCGCTTCGCCCCATCAGAGAACCTGAAATTGAAGAAAAAGACCAGTTTTAGAAATCCTCAAGTTGAAGAAGCTAAGTGCATATAAGTACCAAAATTCTAAGTGTGTGTGAGGTGTAAACTACGCGCGTCAAACTACAAACCACTTTTGGGTGTAGAAATGGCAATAAGTTGTGTGGAAGGTGTTGTGGATTGTTGCAAAGAAGAAGTTGCTTCGATAACAGGAGGAACCACTTTAGAAACATCATCTTCAAAGAGCTCCTGAGAGGTTATCATGATGTCGCTCAGACTATCGAAAGTATCATCGCCACGGTGCATGGGAGAATTATCTTTCTCAATTTCCATCTCAGCCGTCTTTTCAACAGTATGAAGATTTTCCTCCTCTTCAACAACCGGGGCAAGTGCTAACTTACTGGACGTCCCAGCAATGCCGGGATGAGTAGAACACTTTACCAATGAAGTCTCAGCGGTAAGTTCTTGCAGTAAAGGTTCTTCAGCAGGAACAGGGGCATCCGACTCCTCAGTAGGAAAATCAGGGACTTCATGTGGCTGAGCGGAACGGGAAGGATGTAAGAGTCCAAATTCGTGGAGGAACTCATCTCTCAATAAAAATTGAACACTTCTCTCCTCGACTGGCACGGCCATAAGCCTCTCAAAAGTCGCCTTGTGACTGGCATCTCGAAGTGGGGGAGGAAGTGCTGCAAAAAAGAAAAAATGGAGTTAAGCATTTGACAGTTCGAATTCTGAAAAGTTTTGAGAACAAATCGGAAAGATAGATAATCGTACTTCCCACTCTCCAAATGGCGTAGAATCCCGGAGGGCAGCGGACATAAAAGAATTGAGTCAAAAATCCGTGGGCACTTTCAGACAAGTCCAGAATTAGTTTGCGGTTCCTGGCACTTCTCACAAGTGTAATAGAGGGATGGTCTTTGTTCTTTACAAATGTGCACAAGAAGCGAATTTCGGCAAAACTGGGAAAACGGCCCAACGTTCTCCTGAAAAGCACACACAGTCCCAGCAGGATGGAGTATCCATTAGGGTGCAGTTGAAAAGGGGAGATAGATAGCCGAAGGAGAAGTTCTCGAAGACAATCATTAAAGGGCGGAATAGCTCCACTCAAGCACATCTGACGATTCACGGCAACAAAGCCAAGAGGCGGCCTGTCAGCAGTGTCGCTTGACCCAGGAAGTAAAGCATCTGCTTCGGCAATGCCGAACTGGATGCACAATTGTCTGAAGATCTTGTGGCTTAGAGTAGTAGAAGTCCGTTCCGGAGGGTCGTTCAGTGGAGTAGCAATTGGAAAAGCCTCTCCAGCTATTTCCAAATCTTCCTGTTGGGATGCCATTCTACACAAGGAACTGGACGATCAAATATTAAGGTGCACGTTTCCTAAAAAAGAGTGAAGTGTTGTGCAAAACTAACGCAATAACAAGCAAATATAAATGAAACTAAATTAATTGATACTTGTCGATTATAAAGTTTCGGGGCTTGATATCTTAAGTCCAAGAACAGTGTTGTGTTGATGCAAATAAATCAGCTCTAGTTGATCGTTTTAATTTTGCTTTAATACTTCACTTAGATTTGTTAGTTCACAACATTTCATTCGCGAAGTTCATTTAAGTTTGATATTCTTTGTCAACTAATCTGTCATTTGGTGTGGGCAATCAATGGCAGTATATTCGTCCCATTTTTTCTGTGAATATTGCTTCTAAACAGGTTATCGGCATTAAAGTTAAGGCAATCTGAAAAGAAGTGCAACAAAGTCTAAAATAATTCAAAAAATCAGCCAAATTCTGCCTAAATTTCTAAGTCCCAGGTCGTTCACGACCTAACATAAGTTGGAGTGATTTTAAGTCGTGCAGCGCAAATGAAAGCATTCAGGGCTATGCAGAATTGTTTAAGTTCTAAGTCATTCGGCGACCTATTCTTGGTCGGAGCACCTTTAGGTCGCACAGTGCAACTGAAGGGTTAAAAGCAATGCAAATTTGATCAAGTCCTAACTCAGCTGCGATTTAAAGCTTATGTCACGGAAAAGTTAGGTCGTTCAGCGACTTAACACAGGTTCCAGTCTTCCTTAGGCCGAACTATTCCTTAGGTCGCGAATGGTCTTAAGTCGCCTAAAACCCTTATGCTGCTAACTTCCTCTCCACGCCACAAACCACCAAACCCTATAACCCGTTATCAATTACACCTATAAACCCATCGCCTTCCTCACCCCTTCAATTCATCGAAAGATACCAAGAGCGATTCAACACATCCCTAATCCATCGCAGATCCAACACATTACTATGCCCTCATGAATCAGCCAAAGCAACTATCGAGAGTCAACCACGACAGCCACTTGAAACGGTGCACAACTCATAGAATGGGGCTAAGGTCGAAAAAGCAGGGATTCAAGATTAAACGATGATTATGATAGGATGGATGTCAAACTCACTTACGGGATGTAATGGTAAGGAAGAATCGATGACTGGAATAGGTTGAATTCGCCTTTGAAAACTCGAAAAATTCGTCAATGGCAGCAAGGGATCGAAGTAGTAGAGTAGGGAGGAAGAAGCGACCTAACCGATTTATATGAAACCAAGAAAGGAAGATGAATAGACAAGCAAGTTAGTGTTTTAGGTCGCTCGCGACCTAGCGAAGTTAAGTCGAAGCACACCATCATATCCTGTAACCTATAATACTCGGTCTGACTCGAGCATTATAGTAAAATAACACCCGAGTCAGTCTGGAATACCAGCGTGAGAAAATCACACTCAAACTGATTATTAAAGTTACAAAATCCTTTGAAATCAAAAGCATCTCGTAAGACCATGCCACAAATAAACATGTCGGGTTTTTACCTTACGATAGCTAAAACACTTCTATCAAAATCCTCTGATATTATAATAGTGTTTATATACAAATACTTATTCAAATAGCTGAAATTGTTACATGATTAAATTCCAGCATACTAGCCACAAAGTGGGTAATACAAACAAATACCGTACAAGGCACGTAGGGAGAATGGATTTCCAACGAATGACTAGGCACTGGGGTACCACCTATCACAGTACGTGGCCTAGATCACAGTACCGAGGAGTACGCCCGCTCCCCTGCAACACAAGGCCGGAACCATCCCTTACTGGATAATTCCGAATAAAATCACCCCATGGTTGGGATCAGCAACCGCACCACTAAGCCAAAATAAAAAGGGACATCTAGACAGGGATGACCTTACTCTCAAGTGGGTGCTACCCACGAAGCCTTGCTGCATAACCCCTGATTTTCAGTCATTCCCGGTTGATGAGGCTTGAGGCTAAGCGTTACCTTTCAGCACATATCCCTTAGAATGCCCATCGTCCCCTGACGATGTTCCGAAAGCATTCATCCATACAAGTCCGTCCCGGGTTCGAACGGAACCGAAGGCACTACTCCTACTACATCCATTTTGGAATCATCCTCAGGATTAGTAGCGACTAGCCCTTGCACTTCACTGCTCCATCTTTGACTCCGAAATCGTTTCCACGAAACGAACAAACCGGATCGAAGTGGTTTTCGGGAAAAACTCCCGATCCCGATCTCTTCGAAACGATCAGCGCATTGGCCAATATTGATAGCCGGTTCTTTAACTATCAATTAACATTCACAACATCCATCAAACAATAAATAATTTCCCAATTATTTATTAACCTCAAATACCTTCGCAAGATATATTTCTATTTTCAATCCTCTTTTGAAAACAGTTCAAAACAGTTTCCTCTTACGGAATACATATCTCAAATATTTATTCCCACTGAAACACCAAGTACAAAATACTTTTAGATTTTTAAAATAATTTAAAAACACTTTATTATAAATATACTTTATAACTTTGAAATTAAAACTACTTTAATACTTAAATAAAATATATACTTTAAGGATATTTTAAATAAAACCACTTTATAAATATAAACTAAATTTCTCTTTTAACATAATACCAAATCACTTTTATATAGTTACTACAATAATAGATTTTGATAATCTTACTTTGGAAATTAACATTTAGAAAAACAAATTTTCTAAAACATGTTTTTTTTAAAACATACTTAAATCCTTTAACTTCTATTTCAAATTGCTTTGAAAACGTACTTGGCTATCCAAGGAAATACACTTCTCTTCACATCTTTTAAAAATAAATCAACATTTATTTTTAAACCAATTCATATCCCTTTATAAATTCCCACCTTGAATTTATATTTTTAAATATCCACTGATATTTTATTTTACTTTATAAACCCAGTTTATAAATTCCCAAAATCTCACTTCTCTTCAAAATTTCAAATCCCAACACTTAAATCAATTTACAATTGATTTCCAATTCACTTTATTCTGAAATAAATTTTCTTACTTCATTTATCCAAAATTCATTAACTTTCAGATTTTATTTCTTAATTATGATTAAAAATCCTTTTAACGGAAAATATCAATTTCAGATTTCCAAAATTCCTTCTTATTCCT
Source organism: Allium fistulosum (assembly GCA_030737815.1). Taxonomy (NCBI): domain Eukaryota; kingdom Viridiplantae; phylum Streptophyta; class Magnoliopsida; order Asparagales; family Amaryllidaceae; genus Allium; species Allium fistulosum. The sequence goes on from CM060904.1 coordinate 817,595,393, forward strand.
TAATTAAATTAAATCCTTAAATTTAAAAATAAATCCTTCATTCTTTAAAATAATAGCACTTTAGTTTTAAAGTTTATATTTTTCCTGATTATTTCAAAATTCCCTTATTCCAATTCACTTGAATTATTTACTTAAAATTTACTCTTTTATTTCTTTCAAAAATCCAATTCTATAGAATTTAATAATTCCTTTTATTGAAATATTCAATCCAACCATATCATCCAATATTTCAATCATCAATAAAATCATCACAGGATATCAATATTCATAACACAGAATATTAAATAATCTAAATAATTTTGAGGAATCCAGTTGGATCCCTCCAACCTGTTTCCCTGCATCCACAAACGTTAGCACAATACCAATTCCACTTCGAGGTGGAATATCGCGGTATATGGGTTATAAAATATCATCCGCTATTATGCGGCGCATAGGGTCTCATCCGCTATAAAATGCGGGAATATCAACTCCAATATATACATATGCCAATATATATATATTGATATATATACTACTATATATACTATCATATCAAATCAATCCAATCATACACCCAAATATTTAAATTTAACTATTTAAATTTAAAATAAAGCCAGATGAGTGAGATTAACTCACCTTGTATTTTTGCTTTGCAATCCACTCCAGACTAGTTCGTTCCCTTCACGCTTTTAGACCTTGTATAGACATTTACAGTTTATTAATACTTAAAGTAGTCGAACAGTCAGTTCTCTTTTTAATAGATTTAATTTTAACTTACCATTTGATTTAAACTAATTTTCCTTTGAAATCTTTAGTAACTAAAATAAATTAAATCAATTTAATAAAGAGATTTAAACTCCATAATGTGTTGCATATATTTATCTCCTTAATATATTATTAACAATAACTAGTTGGTGAAGATATGATCTTACATTTATATATATCTATCTTAAAAACCTATTCACTTAAAAACAAAAATTCATCTATACAGATTTAAAAATCTAATTTTTTGTAAATTCTTTTTAACATCTATATTCCTATATATCTTCAACATTTTGTATATCTACTCACTGCTTATTCTACATATATATGTAGGTATAAATCTTTAAATCTTTAATTTTAAAAAAATAATTCCTTTCTAACCTATATACATATAATTTAAATCAGATTCAAATTTGAAATTAAATTTTTTTAATATATACCTTACTGCCAAACACTCCTCAACCATCCCGAGCAGGCCTCTTTCCATCACGTCGCTAGACCACCTCGTCTTGCTTTGCAAAGCTCGAGTCTAGCCTTCAATCCATCCATCGACGACCACATCGCCTCCAAACTGACATCGCCTCCTACCAGACAAGCCCGACTGCACTGCAGAGGAACCCTAGCTTCGAGCTACACTTGAACACGGCCGCCACTGCTCGAGCATCTCGCGTACGCACGCGTCTCCTCCAGCCTGCCGTTGATTCCATCATGCTCGCGTGCCCTAGCTTGTCTCGATTAAATCGAGAACTGAAACCCCTCTCCAAACGATCGCATGCGAACTCGAAGGGACGAACGACTTGATCACGAACGATTGATTTGGCTTCATTTCTCTGCGAGTACGGTTGAAGCTCCTTGTATAGAACTGAGGGAATTGAGGAAGAGAAGGTTCGAGTTAAATTTGAATCGAACTCGGCCATTTTTTTTCTTCGAACAAACGAACGAATTCGTTCGATTTAGAGAAGGGAAAGAACAAGATTGAAATCTGCTTTGGCCATTATATTTATTTTCAAATTTGATTTAAGCTGAAATGAAGAGGAGGGGATTTTACTTCGGCCATAAATTCTTCGATCTGTTATACGTGTTGGGTTGTTTATTTTTAAGGGGGGCGCGTATTCTACCAGTTGAACACGTGTTTAATTAATATACGTATCTACATCTAATTACTTAGGCAAGAAGAGAACGTTGCCAGGAATGACACATGCTCTGAATTTCTATACGTGTCTGCAAAGGCCTGCCACAGTATGCAATGCAATAATATTATACTTAAATTTAAATTCAAATCATCTCGGTTTCCGCAACTCACATTCTCGATCTCTAATCGAGACGTGCCACTAAGCATTTATAATGTTATACCCCTATTACGAACGCAATGGAAAAGGTTTCGAGTCCTAATTCGATCGTATGAAGAAGATAGCTTTTTGGACCCAGTTATTATATTAAATTTCCAATATAAATTTCAGCACGTTTATATATCGTACGCTCACACAACAATTCCAAACACTACGAAATTTGAAATCCGATAATAGTACAATATTATGGATCCAATGGAACTGGTCTCGTCGAATTCCGAGACTGTGCCTCGGAAAGTTATTTTCAAATATCGATTTAAACATCAAATTTTCAAAACTGAGCAAAATAGTTCCAAATTCAATTCTGAAAGTGTAACAACCCGGGATTTGCATTACCAATTAATAAATAAAAGTTAGGATTTTATTTATTTTAATGAAGCATAAAAGGATTTGGAATAACAAAATTTATTTGAAAAAGGCTATTTTAATTAAATGGGAAATATGGGATTTTAAAATGAGGATAAAGTGTTATTTTTGAAAAGTTAAATATTTTAGGAGAGGATTTAAAATGGGTTTGAATAAGAAAAGTGAGTTTTATAAACATATATGAACACTTAGAAAATTTTTGAAAACATGGAAATAACTCTCTGCATATTGGGTTATTAAACCTTACCCAATAACCCACCCAAAACTTCCTCTATAAATTATCTCAAACTCTCCTAACCTCATTCATCAAAACCCTAACCATTTCCTAAAGCTTTCATAAAAAAAATGGCCTCCCTCATCATCTCCTTCTAGTTTTAGCTTATGCAAGTCATTCTATGCAAAGGTAATGCAAATACCCACCTCAAATCCATATTTTATATCTTCATAATTTCTGAAATTTGATTAGTAACACATGTTTTATGTGTTTTTTGATCTTATAGCCTCCTAATCATCTTTTGCTAACTTGGGTTGATGCTATAATAGTCTTTGTTGCTTTCAAGAGAGGTATATTGCTAAAAACCTCTTCTAATATGTGTTTAATCATCATTTGATTTTGTTAATCAGTTAGTAACACATGTTTTATTATGTAACATGTGAATCATAGCTCTTTGATCATCTTTGCTTTCATTTTGGGGTGTGCACATAAGGTACTTGTAGTATATGCTAGCTGAAATTATAATTAGTTTATTGCTGTTAGTAAATTAGGCATATCTCATGCATCTTAAATCGGAATTAAGATTTTCTTGAAGTTCTGGAAAGCTTATTCTGTACCCAATAACTTTTATGTTTTGTGATTTGCCTAATTTTGAGGTTTGAATGGTCTAAATCATGCTTGTTTGTCGCTGACCTGACAACAAACTACAGGGTTGATAAAATAAAAACCTAAAATTAATTTGGCCATAAGTTACTCGTTTCTTATCCAAATCTAATAATTTTGGATGTTCTGGAAAGCTTAGATTTAGGGCTAAAACTTTCTGTTTTGAGTTTCATGAAATTTCAAATTTAATTTGGTCAAAACTGTGCATTCTTACCACTGTCCCGAGAGCACAACGACAGTGATATAAAATTTAGATCTGAGAATTGTTTTAGTCATAGAATTTTCATCTCTGGTCCGAATTTGACGATCTTGGTCATTCCGGAAAGCTTAGAAACTAAGCTACAACTTTTATTTTATTCATTTTGCCAGAATTTGAAGTTTACTATGCCAAAATTGTGGTTTTTCATCTCTGGCCAGTTAGTGCATAGCTATAGGCCTTAGTTTCTTTTCTCCCGTTGTTTTCAGCGTAGAACCCCGACTTTGCGATCCCAACCCGGGCTCGTCCTTTGTCGGATTTCATCGTTTTTGGTCTTGTTAAAAATATGAGATCGAGATCTTTAACCATGCAAAGTTTGGTTTAGATCTGGGTGCATTAGATACTTCGTTTCTATTACCGAAGTAGCACCCAGAAACTGTTTTACAATAGTGATCATTTTCAGTTATCGTCGGACCAACTTTGAAACATTGTCGTTTCTTCGTTTCAAGTCAAAACCGAACGATTCTTGTTGCATATCAAAGTAGGAGTACTTTACTATGCTCCTGCAAATTTTCATCAAGATCTGAGTTCATGTGACCCTTCGACCATGTCGTCGAAGTGGGACCTTTACACTGTTTTGACACGGTAAAGTTTTATGATTTTTGTCCGACTTTGAGACGACGCCGTTTCTTCGTTTCAAGTCGGAATTTCCCGATTCTGTTTGCAGTTTGGAGCAGGGATGTTGGACTATATGCCTACCAATTTTCATGCCATTCAGATTCAGTTTGCTGGTCCGAATAATTTTCCGAACTTGGGTTCGCGTCATTTTTGGACTATTTTCCAACACTTGGAATATTTTCAGTGATTTTCTGGTTTTATTGATTTCTTTGAGATTTGTCTCTAGATTTCGTACACGGGTTTTATGAATTATTTTCAAAGGATTTTTCACTCCTAAATGGCTTTCGAAATTATTATATAATATTATTTTTAATTATTAAATTAATTACTCCATGATAGGAGAGTTTTCAAAAGCCGTTTTAAAGTGATTTCAAAATCAATTATAAATCCATTTCGCACCATTATTTTCTGTAATAAAAATCTCACACTCACTTTTTAGCACGTCGAGCGAAGTGGAAAGGTGCTTAAACGGTTAGGAAATCTCCGGCCTATGGAACCGTGTGTATTTTCTTTCCAGTTAATCCCCGACCTATTCGATTGATCGTTTTGACCTTTGGGTCTAGTTTACCGTTGATACGAGGTGGACTTTTTATTGTTTGGAGTGTGAGCTTGCTATTGGTTAGTAAACCGTTTAGTGCGAACGTGGGGTATGGGACTCATTGTTAACACTTTACGGGTTCCTCTCCAAGAAGTTAGTGACACATTAGCCTCTGGGCGGCCAGTACTGGACCTCTGGGTCAACACGCCTCTGGGCAACCGTCTCTGGACACCTGCTCTATGGAGCAGTTTATTTTTCGGCATGCGCCTCTGGGCCTTTATCCTTCTGGGAAGGATCTTGCCGTCTCGCGCGTTCCGCATCTGTGCGAGTGATCGATCACAACTCTACAGTACTTGGCAACAACGACTCTGGTCGGTGCACGTGCAATATTGGTATTATTTGATGATTTTTATATCCATTCGAGTACCGCCATTCGGTGTTGGTTCTATGGAACCATACGATGTAAGTGCGATTACCTTGTGGATTCACAGTGTCTCTGGACACTGCTTTTCAGTGTTGGATTTCATTGACTTTTCAGTATATCCCCATTGCTCTTTGGAGCATCGATCTTTGCTTGGGCATTGATTACAGACTCTGGTCACTCTTGGTATTATTGCCTATGGGCATCTTTTTATGGCTTTGGCTACGCCGATGATATGAGGCGATTTTATTTATTCTACACTTTGGTGTTGATTTCTCTTTGGAGATTTTTATTGTTTATTGATGATTAGGGATCGTCATTATATTCATGTGGTTCATAATATACTTCTCTTTGGATAAGTACTGTTTTATTTATATACCGCATTATTATATATCTCAGTTATTACTGATTGTTTAGCTAGCCTGACCCGAGTGTTTTCGCTCGGGTCAGACCGAGTTGTTTCAGGTTAGGTCTCTGGACTTAGCTTCTATGCTTCCGCTTGGACATTATCTGCTATGCTGATAGATAGCGCTTTTATTTGTCCACTATTCCGCTACTCTGTTATTATTCAGACTTTGATATGTACATATTTTTAACCCACATGTGTGGGCAGTGGCTTTGTACCCACTTATAGTATTTGGATCTGTATTGACGATGTATTGTTCTAGGATTTTATATCTGTTATGTGATTCTATTCTGTGATGTTTTATCATTTATTATTATGCTTTGTCCTGATAGATCTTTAGCCATTTGTAATTTCGTTCTAAGTATTTACCGAATATGTCGAACCACTTGAAAAATATATATATATACCATCCTTTCGACGTATTCAGTAGATAGTTATAGCTTGATTACAAATGGTCGCTTCCACTATACTCTATTCTCCGCTTTAACAGACAGTATTACTCCTGTAATACTCTTTGTTACAGTGGGTCTCAGAGTGGGGTGTTACAGCTTGGTATCAGAGCCTGGTTTCAGGAATAAGCATAATAAACATAGAACATATACACTTAGTACAATACATTATAATTAGATCCGAATTAAATCAAATCCCTTCCTTATGTTATTGATAGATAAGTTAGGAATATGTATAGGAATCCGTTATATTCCGTAGTATTCCTTAATTAATTATCTATCATTGAATCATGGCTACTCTGCTGGATTGGCTCGCTCAGTACGACGCCAAAATCATTTGTTCGGAGCGGATATTATTCATTCATCACCCTGACTCGTCCTCTCCGTTAGCTATTGTTCTTCAAGATGTTGGGCTTTCTGAGGTTACTTTATTCCCTCTTGATTCACGAGATGAGGATTTGAACTTATCTCGTATTCCTGTTGTTCGGGATTTCCCCGACGTTTTCGAGCCAGTATCCGGACTGCCGCCAAAGCGAGCTATTGAGTTCTGCATCGATCTCATTCCAGGCTCTCATCCAGTTGGGCGTCCTCCTACGAGAATGTCTACTAAGGAGAATGAGGAACTCAGGAAGCAGTTAGTTGAGCTTGAAGCGAAGCAGTTCATCCGATCCAGTTCTTCGCCATGGGGTGCTACTGTGGTCTTCGTTAAGAAGGCTGATGGCCCTCTTAGGCTTTGCATTGATTATCGAAAGCTCAATGAGCTGACCATCAGAAATCGCTACCCACTTCCTCGGATAGACGACATGTTTGACCAATTGAGCGGTGCGAAGGTCTTCTCTCAGCTTGACCTTGCCACCGGATTCCATCAGTTACGAGTCGCAGAAGACAACATTCCTCTTACAGCATTTCGCACTCGTTATGGTTCTTTTGAGTGGTTGGTCATGCCGTTCGGCTTGACGAACGCTCCGGCTTTCTTCGTCGATCTTATGAATCGAGTATTCCGGGAATACATCGATAGATTCGTTCTGGTTTTCAGCGACGATATTCTTATTTATTCTAGATCCGAGGTAGAGCATGCTCGTCATCTGCGGATCGTCTTGGATACTCTTCGTCGGCATCAGCTTAGGGCCAAGCTCTCCAAGTGCCATTTCTGGGAGAGTAAGGTCAAGTTCTTGGGTCATATTGTTTCTTCTGAGAGTATTTCTGTTGATCTTGTCAAGATTGAAGCTATTCAGAATTGGAAGCAGCCTGAGAACGTTCATGATATTCGCAGCTTCCTTGGTCTGGCGGGTTATTACCGTCGATTTATCAAGGATTTCTCTCGTGTTGCACTTCCCCTCAAGACTCTGACTCGTAAGGGGGTTCGCTTTATTTGGTCTGATAAGTGTGAAGTTTCTTTCCAGCGATTGAAGGAACTTCTCACTCATGCTCCTATCCTTGTAGTTCCTGAGACTATCCAAGATCTTGTTGTTTACACCGACGCTTGTGGTAGCGGCCTCGGTGCTGTGCTTATGCAGAAAGATCGGGTAGTTGCTTACGCTTCTAGGCAGCTACGTCCGAATGAGGTTCGCTATCCTACTCATGATCTTGAGTTAGCTGCTATCGTCTTTGCCTTGAAGACGTGGCATCATTATCTATTGGGCGAACGTTTCACTCTTTACACCGATCACAAGTCTCTGAAGTATCTTTTCAGCCAGAGAGATCTCAACATGAGGGAGCAGCGATGGCTTGAGTTTCTCGCCTCATATGACTTAGATATTCAGTATACCCCTGGCAAGGGTAATCGTGTGGCTGATGCACTCAGTCGCAAACACTCGGCAGTAGTTTCTATGATGATAGCCGAGTGGGATATTCTTGAGACTCTTTCTTTGTGTGATATTCGAAATCGAGCTCCGTCTTCTGATCCTCAGATCTTGTTATTCAGCATGGAAGCTCGACCTATTCTATTGGATCGCATTGCCCATGCTCAGCGGCAGGATCCAGACTTGTTGCGATATATTCATCTCCTTGAGTCGGGATTCAGTGATGAGACATTGCTGGATTATTCTATTGATTCTCATCGGTGTCTTCGCAGGAAGAACCGTATTATGGTACCATCTGATTTATCACTTAGGCATGACATTCTGGACAAGTGTCATCGCACTAAGTACACCATCCATCCCGGTTCGAGCAAGATGTATGCCGATATGTGTCGGGTATATTATTGGGAAGGCTTGAAGAGTGATGTTGCAAGTTATGTAAGCCATTGCATGACTTGTCAACAGATCAAAGCTGAGCATCAGCGTCCATCTGGTCTTCTTCAGCCGCTAGAGATTCCATTGTGGAAATGGGATCAGATATCCATGGATTTTATTAAAGGTCTGCCTCGATCGAGGTTAGGCGATACTTCTATTTGGGTCATAGTCGATCGCTTGACCAAATCAGCTCATTTCATTCATATTAAGTCCACTCGGACTACTCCTCAGCTTGCTGCTATATGTGAAGGAAGTCGTTCGACTTCATGTTATTCCTAGCTCTATCGTCTGTGATCGAGACACTATCTTTACTAGTCACTTCTGGAAGTGCCTACAGTAAGCTTTGGGCTCAAAGCTGAATCTCTCGACTGCTTATCATCCTTAGACCGACGGTCAGACGGAGAGGGTGAATCGTGTTTTAGAGGATCTTTTGCGCTGTTGTATTCTGGATTTCAGAGGTAGTTGGGAGGATCACTTACCGCTTGTAGAGTTCTCCTACAACAACAGCTTTCAGTCTAGTATCGGCATGGCACCTTTCGAGGCTCTCTACGGAAGGCCATGTCGCTCTCTTGCTTGTTGGTTAGAATCTGGCGAGAAGCTCCTTCTTGGTCCAGATTCAGTTCGGGAATCTTCTGAGAAGATTATTCTTATCCGTCAGAGAATGAAAGAGGCACAGGACCACCAAAAATCCTACGAGGACAACCGTAGGAAGCCTCTTGAGTTCTCCATTGGTGATCATGTCTTTATTCGGATATCTCCCATGAAGGGGGTTGTGCGTTTCAGATCTACAGGGAAGTTGGCTCCTCGTTATGTCGGACCATTTCCTATTACGGAACGCATCGGCCCCGTTGCTTATCGTGTGGCTCTACCTGCTCATTTCTCTGGAATACATGATGTGTTCCATGTTTCTCAGCTTCGCAAGTGTGTGCGCGACCCTGATTCTATTATCGAGCCTCATATCGTGCCCGATTTGGAGATCTCACTCGATCTATCTATAGAGCAGCAACCTCTTCGTGTGCTTGATTCGGAGATCAGACGTCTTCGAAACAAAGAGGTTCCACTTGTGAAGATTCAATGGTCGTCTAATCCAAAGGACTGCACTTGGGAGACCAGAGAATTTATCGAGCGTACTTATCCTGGTTTTCTTCCATCTTTTGGCATGGGTGAGCATCTATATTTTATCTTCTGTATTCCTTTTGTGGATTAGATGTTATAAACGACTTCTATATTTAAGGAATTGCGGGGACGCAATTTTCTTAAGGGGGGGAGTCTGTAACAACCCGGGATTTGCATTACCAATTAATAAATAAAAGTTAGGATTTTATTTATTTTAATGAAGCATAAAAGGATTTGGAATAACAAAATTTATTTGAAAAAGGCTATTTTAATTAAATGGGAAATATGGGATTTTAAAATGAGGATAAAATGTTATTTTTGAAAAGTTAAATATTTTAGGAGAGGATTTAAAATGGGTTTGAATAAGAAAAGTGAGTTTTATAAACAAATATGAACACTTAGAAATTTTTTGAAAATATGGAAATAACTCTCTTCATATTGGGTTATTAAACCTTACCCAATAACCCACCCTAAACTTCCTCTATAAATTATCTCAAACTCTCCTAACCTCATTCATCAAAACCCTAACCATTTCCTAAAGCTTTCATAACAAAAATGGCCTCCATCTTCATCTCCTTCTAGTTTTAGCTTATGCAAGTCATTCTATGCAAAGGTAATGCAAATACCCACCTCAAATCCATATTTTATATCTTCATAATTTCTGAAATATGATTAGTAACACATGTTTTATGTGTTTTTTGATCATATAGCCTCCTAATCATCTTTTGCTAACTTGGGTTGATGCTATAATAGTCTTTGTTGCTTTCAAGAGAGGTATATTGCTAAAAACCTCTTCTAATATGTGTTTAATCATCTTTTGATTTTGGTAATCAGTTAGTAACACATGTTTTATTATGTAACATGTGAATCATAGCTCTTTGATCATCTTTGCTTTCATTTTGGGGTGTGCACATAAGGTACTTGTAGTATATGCTAGCTGAAATTATAATTAGTTTATTGCTGTTAGTAAATTAGGCACATCTCATTCATCTTAAATCGGAATTAAGATTTTCTTGAAATTCTGGAAAGCTTATTCTGTACCCTATAACTTTTATGTTTTGTGCTTTGCCTAATTTTGAGGTTTGAATGGACTAAATCATGCTTGTTTGTCGCTGACCTGACAACAAACTACAGGGTTGATAAAATAAAAACCTAAAATTGATTTGGGCATAAGTTACTCGTTTCTTATCCAAATCTAATAATTTTGGATGTTCTGGAAAGCATAGATTTAGGGATAAAACTTTCATGTTTTGAGTTTCATGAAATTTGAAAGTTAATTTGGTCAAAACTGTGCATTCTTACCACTGTCCCGAGAGCACAACGACAGTGGTATAAAATTTAGATCTGAGAATTGTTTTAGTCATAGAATTTTCATCTCTGGTCCAAATTTGACGATCTTGGTCATTCCGGAAAGCTTAGAAACTAAGCTAAAACTTTTATTTTATTCATTTTGCCAGAATTTGAAGTTTACTATGCCAAAATTGTGGTTTTTCATCTCTGGCCAGTTAGTGCATAGCTATAGGCCTTAGTTTCTTTTCTCCCGTTGTTTTCAGCGTAGAACCCCGACTTTGCGACGCCATCCCGGGCTCGTCCTTTTTCGGATTTCATCGTTTTTGGTCTCGTTAAAAAGATGAGATCGAGATCTTTAACCATGCAAAGTTTGGTTTAGATCTAGGTGCATTAGATACTTCGTTTCTATTACCGAAGTAGCACCCAGAAACTGTTTTACAATAGTGATCATTTTCAGTTATCGTCGGACCAACTTTGAAACATTGTCGTTTCTTCGTTTCAAGTCAAAACTGAACGATTCTTTTTGCATATCAAAGTAGGAGTACTTTACTACGCTCCTGCAAATTTTCATCAAGATCTGAGTTCATGTGACCCTTCGACCATGTCGTCGAAGTGGGACCTTTACACTGTTTTGACACAGTAAAGTTTTATGATTTTTGTCCGACTTTGAGACGACGCCGTTTCTTCGTTTCAAGTCGGAATTTCCCGTTTCTTTTTGAAGTTTGGAGCAGGGATGTTAGACTATATGCCTACCAATTTTCATGCCATTCGGATTCAGTTTGCTGGTCCGAATAATTTTCCGAACTTGGGTTCGCGTCATTTTTGGACTATTTTCCAACACTTAGAATATTTTCAGTGATTTTCTGGTTTTATTGATTTCTTTGAGATTTGTCTCTAGATTTCGTACACGGGTTTTATGAATTATTTTCAAAGGATTTTTCACTCCTAAATGGCTTTCGAAATTATTATATAATATTATTTTTAATTATTAAATTAATTACTCCATGATAGGAGAGTTTTCAAAAGCCGTTTTAAAGTGATTTCAAAATCAATTATAAATCCATTTCGCACCATTATTTTCTGTAATAAAAATCTCACACTCACTTTTTAGCACGTCGAGCGAAGTGGAAAGGTGCTTAAACGGTTAGGAAATCTCCGGCCTATGGAACCGTGTGTATTTTCTTTCCGGTTAATCCCCGACCTATTCGATTGATCGTTTTGACCTTTGGGTCTAGTTTACCGATGATACGAGGTGGACTTTTTATTGTTTGGAGTGTTAGCTTGCTATTGGTTAGTAAACCGTTTAGTGCGAACGTGGGGTATGGGACTCATTGTAAACACTTTACGGGTTCCTCTCCAAGAAGTTAGTGACACATTAGCCTCTGGGCGGCCAGTACTGGACCTCTGGGTCACCACGCCTCTGGGCAACCGTCTCTGGACACCTGCTCTATGGAGCAGTTTATTTTTCGGCATGCGCCTCTGGGCCTTTATCCTTCTGGGAAGGATCTTGCCGTCTCATGCGTTCCGCATCTGTGCGAGTGATCGATCACAACTCTATAGTACTTGGCAACAACGACTCTGGTCGGTGCACGTGCAATATTGGTATTATTTGATGATTTTTATATCCATTCGAGTACCGCCATTCGGTGTTGGTTCTATGGAACCATACGATGTAAGTGCGATTACCTTGTGGATTCACAGTGTCTCTGGACACTGCTTTTCAGTGTTGGATTTCATTGACTTTTCAGTATATCCCCATTGCTCTTTGGAGCATCGATCTTTGCTTGGGCATTGATTACAGACTCTGGTCACTCTTGGGATTATTGCCTATGGGCATCTTTTTATGGCTTTGGCTACGCCGATGATATGAGGCGATTTTATTTATTCTACACTTTGGTGTTGATTTCTCTTTGGAGATTTTTATTGTTTATTGATGATTAGGGATCGTCATTATATTCATGTGGTTCATAATATACTTCTCTTTGGATAAGTACTATTTTATTTATATACCGCATTATTATATATCTCAGTTATTACTGATTGTTTAGCTATCCTGACCCAAGTGTTTTCGCTCGGGTCAGACCGAGTTGTTTCAGGTTAGGTCTCTGGACTTAGCTTCTATGCTTCCGCTTGGACATTATCTGCTATGCTGATAGATAGCGCTTTTATTTGTCCACTATTCCGCTACTCTGTTATTTTTCAGACTTTGATATGTACATATTTTTAACCCAATGTGTGGGCAGTGGCTTTGTACCCACTTATAGTATTTGGATCTGTATTGACGATGTATTGTTCTAGGATTTTATATCTGTTATGTGATTCTATTCTGTGATGTTTTATCATTTATTATTATGCTTTGTCCTGATAGATCTTTAGCCATTTGTAATTTCGTTCTAAGTATTTACCGAATATGTCGAACCACTTGAAAAATATATATATATACCATCCTTTCGACGTATTCAGTAGATAGTTATAGCTTGATTACAAATGGTCGCTTCCACTATACTCTATTCTCCGCTTTAACAGACAGTATTACTCCTGTAATACTCTTTGTTACAGTGGGTCTCAGAGTGGGGTGTTACAGCTTGGTATCAGAGCCTGGTTTCAGGAATAAGCATAATAAACATAGAACATATAAACTTAGTACAATACATTTTAATTAGATCCGAATTAAATCAAATCCCTTCCTTATGTTATTGATAGATAAGTTAGGAATATGTATAGGAATCCGTTATATTCCGTAGTATTCCTTAATTAATTATCTATCATTGAATCATGGCTACTCTGCTGGATTGGCTCGCTCAGTACGACGCCAAAATCATTTGTTCGGAGCGGATATTATTCATTCATCACCCTGACTCGTCCTCTCCGTTAGCTATTGTTCTTCAAGATGTTGGGCTTTCTGAGGTTACTTTATTCCCTCTTGATTCACGAGATGAGGATTTGAACTTATCTCGTATTCCTGTTGTTCGGGATTTCCTCGATGTTTTCGAGCCAGTATCCGGACTGCCGCCAAAGCGAGCTATTGAGTTCTGCATCGATCTCATTCCAGCCTCTCATCCAGTTGGGCGTCCTCCTACGAGAATGTCTAATAAGGAGAATGAGGAACTCAGGAAGCAGTTAGTTGAGCTTGAAGCGAAGCAGTTCATCCGATCCAGTTCTTCGCCATGGGGTGCTACTGTGGTCTTCGTTAAGAAGGCTGATGGCCTTCTTAGGCTTTGCATTGATTATCGCAAGCTCAATGAGCTGACCATCAGAAATCGCTACCCACTTCCTCGGAAAGACGACATGTTTGACCAATTGAGCGGTGCGAAGGTCTTCTCTCAGCTTGACCTTGCCACCGGATTCCATCAGTTACGAGTCGCAGAAGACAACATTCCTCTTACAGCATTTCGCACTCGTTATGGTTCTTTTGAGTGGTTGGTCATGCCGTTCGGCTTGACGAACGCTTCGGCTTTCTTCGTCGATCTTATGAATCGAGTATTCTGGGAATACATCGATAGATTCGTTCTGGTTTTCATCGACGATATTCTTATTTATTCTAGATCCGAGGTAGAGCATGCTCGTCATCTGCGGATCGTCCTGGATACTCTTCGTCGGCATCAGCTTAGGGCCAAGCTCTCCAAGTGCCATTTCTGGGAGAGTAAGGTCAAGTTCTTGGGTCATATTGTTTCTTCTGAGAGTATTTCTGTTGATCTTGTCAAGATTGAAGCTATTCAGAATTGGAAGCAGCCTGAGAACGTTCATGATATTCGCAGCTTCCTTGGTCTGGCGGGTTATTACCGTCGATTTATCAAGGATTTCTCTCGTGTTGCACTTCCCCTCAAGACTCTGACTCGTAAGGGGGTTCGCTTTATTTGGTCTGATAAGTGTGAAGTTTCTTTCCAGCGATTGAAGGAACTTCTCACTCATGCTCCTATCCTTGTAGTTCCTGAGACTATCCAGGATCTTGTTGTTTACACCGACGCTTGTGGTAGCGGCCTCGGTGCTGTGCTTATGCAGAAAGATCGGGTAGTTGCTTACGCTTCTAGGCAGCTACGTCCGAATGAGGTTCGCTATCCTACTCATGATCTTGAGTTAGCTGCTATCGTCTTTGCCTTGAAGACGTGGCGTCATTATCTATTGGGCGAACGTTTCACTCTTTACACCGATCACAAGTCTCTGAAGTATCTTTTCAGCCAGAGAGATCTCAACATGAGGGAGCAGCGATGGCTTGAGTTTCTCGCCTCATATGACTTAGATATTCAGTATACCCCTGGCAAGGGTAATCGTGTGGCTGATGCACTCAGTCGCAAACACTCGGCTGTAGTTTCTATGATGATAGCCGAGTGGGATATTCTTGAGACTCTTTCTTTGTGTGATATTCGAAATCGAGCTTCGTCTTCTGATCCTCAGATCTTGTTATTCAGCATGGAAGCTCGACCTATTCTATTGGATCGCATTGCCCATGCTCAGCGGCAGGATCCAGACTTGTTGCGATATATTCATCTCCTTGAGTCGGGATTCAGTGATGAGACATTGCTGGATTATTCTATTGATTCTCATCGGTGTCTTCGCAGGAAGAACCGTATTATGGTACCATCTGATTTATCACTTAGGCATGACATTCTGGACGAGTGTCATCGCACTAAGTACACCATCCATCCCGGTTCGAGCAAGATGTATGCCGATATGTGTCGGGTATATTATTGGGAAGGCTTGAAGAGTGATGTTGCAAGTTATGTAAGCCATTGCATGACTTGTCAACAGAACAAAGCTGAGCATCAGCGTCCATCTGGTCTTCTTCAGCCGCTAGAGATTCCATTGTGGAAATGGGATCAGATATCCATGGATTTTATTAAAGGTCTGCCTCGATCGAGGTTAGGCGATACTTCTATTTGGGTCATAGTCGATCGCTTGACCAAATCAGCTCATTTCATTCATATTAAGTCCACTCGGACTACTCCTCAGCTTGCTGCTATATGTGAAGGAAGTCGTTCGACTTCATGGTATTCCTAGCTCTATCGTCTGTGATCGAGACACTATCTTTACTAGTCACTTCTGGAAGTGCCTACAGTCAGCTTTGGGCTCAAAGCTGAATCTCTCGACTGCTTATCATCCTTAGACCGACGGTCAGACGGAGAGGGTGAATCGTGTTTTAGAGGATCTTTTGCGCTGTTGTATTCTGGATTTCAGAGGTAGTTGGGAGGATCACTTACCGCTTGTAGAGTTCTCCTACAACAACAGCTTTCAGTCTAGTATCGGCATGGCACCTTTCGAGGCTCTCTACGGAAGGCCATGTCGCTCTCTTGCTTGTTGGTTAGAATCTGGCGAGAAGCTCCTTCTTGGTCCAGATTCGGTTCGGGAATCTTCTGAGAAGATTATTCTTATCCGTCAGAGAATGAAAGAGGCACAGGACCACCAAAAATCCTACGAGGACAACCGTAGGAAGCCTCTTGAGTTCTCCATTGGTGATCATGTCTTTATTCGGATATCTCCCATGAAGGGGGTTGTGCGTTTCAGCTCTACAGGGAAGTTGGCTCCTCGTTATGTCGGACCATTTCCTATTACAGAACGCATCGGCCCCGTTGCTTATCGTGTGGCTCTACCTGCTCATTTCTCTGGAATACATGATGTGTTCCATGTTTCTCAGCTTCGCAAGTGTGTGCGCGACCCTGATTCTATTATCGAGCCTCATATCGTGCCCGATTTGGAGATCTCACTCGATCTATCTATAGAGCAGCAACCTCTTCGTGTGCTTGATTCGGAGATTAGACGTCTTCGAAACAAAGAGGTTCCGCTTGTGAAGATTCAATGGTCGTCTAATCCAAAGGACTGCACTTGGGAGACCAGAGAATTTATCGAGCGTACTTATCCTGGTTTTCTTCCATCTTTTGGCATGGGTGAGCATCTATATTTTATCTTCTGTATTCCTTTTGTGGATTAGATGTTATAAACGACTTCTATATTTAAGGAATTGCGGGGACGCAATTTTCTTAAGGGGGGGAGTCTGTAACAACCCGGGATTTGCATTACCAATTAATAAATAAAAGTTAGGATTTTATTTATTTTAATGAAGCATAAAAGGATTCGGAATAACAAAATTTATTTGAAAAAGGCTATTTTAATTAAATGGGAAATATGGGATTTTAAAATGAGGATAAAATGTTATTTTTGAAAAGTTAAATATTTTAGGAGAGGATTTAAAATGGGTTTGAATAAGAAAAGTGAGTTTTATAAACAAATATGAACACTTAGAAATTTTTTGAAAATATGGAAATAACTCTCTTCATATTGGGTTATTAAACCTTACCCAATAACCCACCCTACACTTCCTCTATAAATTATCTCAAACTCTCCTAACCTCATTCATCAAAACCCTAACCATTTCCTAAAGCTTTCATAACAAAAATGGCCTCCATCTTCATCTCCTTCTAGTTTTAGCTTATGCAAGTCATTCTATGCAAAGATAATGCAAATACCCACCTCAAATTCATATTTTATATCTTCATAATTTCTGAAATATGATTAGTAACACATGTTTTATGTGTTTTTTGATCATATAGCCTCCTAATCATCTTTTGCTAACTTGGGTTGATGCTATAATAGTCTTTGTTGCTTTCAAGAGAGGTATATTGCTAAAAACCTCTTCTAATATGTTATTAATCATCTTTTGATTTTGGTAATCAGTTAGTAACACATGTTTTATTATGTAACATGTGAATCATAGCTCTTTGATCATCTTTGCTTTCATTTTGGGGTGTGCACATAAGGTACTTGTAGTATATGCTAGCTGAAATTATAATTAGTTTATTGCTGTTAGTAAATTAGGCAAATCTCATTCATCTTAAATCGGAATTAATATTTTCTTGAAATTCTGGAAAGCTTATTCTGTACCCTATAACTTTTAAGTTTTGTGCTTTGCCTAATTTTGAGGTTTGAATGGACTAAATCATGCTTGTTTGTCGCTGACCTGACAACAAACTACAGGGTTGATAAAATAAAAACCTAAAATTGATTTGGGCATAAGTTACTCGTTTCTTATCCAAATCTAATAATTTTGGATGTTCTGGAAAGCATAGATTTAGGGATAAAACTTTCATGTTTTGAGTTTCATGAAATTTGAAAGTTAATTTGGTCAAAACTGTGCATTCTTACCACTGTCCCGAGAGCACAACGACAGTGGTATAAAATTTAGATCTGAGAATTGTTTTAGTCATAGAATTTTCATCTCTGGTCCGAATTTGACGATCTTGGTCATTCCGGAAAGCTTAGAAACTAAGCTAAAACTTTTATTTTATTCATTTTGCCAGAATTTGAAGTTTAATATGCCAAAATTGTGGTTTTTCATCTCTGGCCAGTTAGTGCATAGCTATAGGCCTTAGTTTCTTTTCTCCCGTTGTTTTCAGCGTAGAACCCCGACTTTGCGACGCCATCCCGGGCTCGTCCTTTTTCGGATTTCATCATTTTTGGTCTAGTTAAAAAGATGAGATCGAGATCTTTAACCATGCAAAGTTTGGTTTAGATCTAGGTGCATTAGATACTTCGTTTCTATTACCGAAGTAGCACCCAGAAACTGTTTTACAATAGTGATCATTTTCAGTTATCGTCGGACCAACTTTGAAACATTGTCGTTTCTTCGTTTCAAGTCAAAACTGAACGATTCTTATTGCATATCAAAGTAGGAGTACTTTACTACGCTCCTGCAAATTTTCATCAAGATCTGAGTTCATGTGACCCTTCGACCATGTCATCGAAGTGGGACCTTTACACTGTTTTGACACAGTAAAGTTTTATGATTTTTGTACGACTTTGAGACGACGCCGTTTCTTCGTTTCAAGTCGGAATTTCCCGTTTCTTTTTGCAGTTTGGAGCAGGGATGTTGGACTATATGCCTACCAATTTTCATGCCATTCGGATTCAGTTTGCTGGTCCGAATAATTTTCCGAACTTGGGTTCGCGTCATTTTTGGACTATTTTCCAACACTTAGAATATTTTCAGTGATTTTCTGGTTTTATTGATTTCTTTGAGATTTGTCTCTAGATTTCGTACACGGGTTTTATGAATTACTTTCAAAGGATTTTTCACTCCTAAATGGCTTTCGAAATTATTATATAATATTATTCTTAATTATTAAATTAATTACTCCATGATAGGAGAGTTTTCAAAAGCCGTTTTAAAGTGATTTCAAAATCAATTATAAATCCATTTCGCACCATTATTTTCTGTAATAAAAATCTCACACTCACTTTTTAGCACGTCGAGCGAAGTGGAAAGGTGCTTAAACGGTTAGGAAATCTCTGGCCTATGGAACCGTGTGTATTTTCTTTCCGGTTAATCCCCGACCTATTCGATTGATCGTTTTGACCTTTGGGTCTAGTTTACCGATGATACGAGGTGGACTTTTTATTGTTTGGAGTGTTAGCTTGCTATTGGTTAGTAAACCGTTTAGTGCGAACGTGGGGTATGGGACTCATTGTAAACACTTTACGGGTTCCTCTCCAAGAAGTTAGTGACACATTAGCCTCTGGGCGGCCAGTACTGGACCTCTGGGTCACCACGCCTCTGGGCAACCGTCTCTGGACACCTGCTCTATGGAGCAGTTTATTTTTCGGCATGCGCCTCTGGGCCTTTATCCTTCTGGGAAGGATCTTGCCGTCTCATGCGTTCTGCATCTGTGCGAGTGATCGATCATAACTCTATAGTACTTGGCAACAACGACTCTGGTCGGTGCACGTGCAATATTGGTATTATTTGATGATTTTTATATCCATTCGAGTACCGCCATTCGGTGTTGGTTCTATGGAACCATACGATGTAAGTGCGATTACCTTGTGGATTCACAGTGTCTCTGGACACTGCTTTTCAGTGTTGGATTTCATTGACTTTTCAGTATATCCCCATTGCTCTTTGGAGCATCGATCTTTGCTTGGGCATTGATTACAGACTCTGGTCACTCTTGGGATTATTGCCTATGGGCATCTTTTTATGGCTTTGGCTACGCCGATGATATGAGGCGATTTTATTTATTCTACACTTTGGTGTTGATTTCTCTTTGGAGATTTTTATTGTTTATTGATGATTAGGGATCGTCATTATATTCATGTGGTTCATAATATACTTCTCTTTGGATAAGTACTATTTTATTTATATACCGCATTATTATATATCTCAGTTATTACTGATTGTTTAGCTAGCCTGACCCGAGTGTTTTCGCTCGGGTCAGACCGAGTTGTTTCAGGTTAGGTCTCTGGACTTAGCTTCTGTGCTTCCGCTTGGACATTATCTGCTAGCGCTTTTATTTGTCCACTATTCCGCTACTCTGTTATTATTCAGACTTTGATATGTACATATTTTTAACCCACATGTGTGGATAGTGGCTTTGTACCCACTTATAGTATTTGGATCTGTATTGACGATGTATTGTTCTAGGATTTTATATCTGTTATGTGATTCTATTCTGTTATGTTTTATCATTTATTATTATGCTTTGTCCTGATAGATCTTTAGCCATTTGTAATTTCGTTCTAAGTATTTACCGAATATGTCGAACCACTTGAAAAATATATATATATACCATCCTTTCGACGTATTCAGTAGATAGTTATAGCTTGATTACAAATGGTCGCTTCCACTATACTCTATTCTCCGCTTTAACAGACAGTATTACTCCTGTAATACTCTTTGTTACAGTGGGTCTCAGAGTGGGGCGTTACAGAAAGTTCCAACACCTTCAGAATCATCAACATAAATTTTCTAAGCCTTCATATTATTTTTAACGGGCTTAAAATTCCAGATTCTATATTTTACTCAAATCCAATTATTTAATTCAACAATTAAATCACCAAATAAATAATGATATTTGAAATTTTGAGTTTAAAATTAACTCTTAAATATTTAAAATCAATTAAATATTCCAATTTCAAATATACAAAAGTCCGGATCGTCACATTCCTCCCCCCTTAAAAGAATTTCGTCCCCGAAATTACTAATTAGGAAGAATGATTCAATCCCCATTAACTATTTCCTTAACCCAAATAGTTTTAACCACTTCCCAAAACAAATCTTTTAATAAAGATACATTATCCCTCTTTCTAACCTTCCAAACTTACTCCTAAGTCCCAAACAATATTACCTTTCTTATCAGTTCAAATTTAAATTTGAATTCAAATTTTGAATTATCAAAATTTTCCAAAAATTTTTCTAACTCTCTAAGTTTCCGAAAAAATTCGCCAGCGTCTCCTTTGCGCGGCTAGCTCGGTACAACTACAAAATGGCTCTACGGCCTCCCAAATTCGAAAAGAAAACAAAAAGCCAAGTGGTTGGATCAAAAACCCAATCAAATTTCATACAGAAATTTAAATACATACCTTTTTTAGTCGAGCAATTCAATTTATCTTTTGAATTCAAAAATCCCAATATCCTTTTGCTTAACATACCTGTATATCGTGCTAAGCAATAATATTAAATCACAATTCCAAAGTCATTTTATACTTTTCTTTACAAATTTCCAATATTTGTTTTACCTAAACCCGTACGATGCACATATATCATCCATACGCAATATCAAATTCGATCGCTTACTCGATCACACAATTTCACTTCCGAACTAGTATCGTCCACCCGACTTCCTAGTGCGGACTCAGATCTGGTTTCTTGATCAGAAACCGTCATTCTCCTTGCATAGCCACCAACTATGATAGAGAATTTCCAGAACCAATCAACAATCCATATCCAGGTTCACCGTCGAAAATCGAGTGAAAAATCCTACTCGGATCGGTATAATTACCTCGAAATTCTGTGCTCGAATTCTGGATCAAATCGCTATGCGAATAAAATAATATACGTACATCCTACGTATTAATTCCAATTGATTATCAACTATATCAATTTTCTTTTATTCACATTCATTTGATTTCTATTCACTTATCCACAATTATCCCATTTCACCACTTTCAATTTAAATCTTCATTCAATTATTCACTTAGTATATTTCTCCATCTCAAAATTACTTAGTATATTCCCAATACTAATTTACTTAAGAATTTCACCATTCATTTCTAAAGTCCGACATTGTTAACCCCCTTTCGACTCACACCTAGCAGGAGCCGAGTTAAGATGTTTGCCGACTTAAGAAGTATGCCGACTTAAGGTGCTTGCCGACTTAAGAAAGTTAACGACCTAACTACAAAGCCGACTTAGCAGGAGCCGAGTTAAGAAAAGCTCCGACTTAGAAAGGGCTCCGACTTAAGAAAAGCACCGAGTTAAGAAAGTCTCCGACCTAGCAGGAGCCGAGTTAAAGAAGTCTCCGACCTAAGATGCTTACCGACTTAAGAAGTATGCCGGTCGAAGGAGTGAGGCGACCTAATTCATGTGCCGACCCAAAATACTACCGACTTAATAAAACAAACGGGAAGGGACTTAACGACCTATAGGCATCACGACCTAATAACTTAAGTCGCAACCGACCTATAACCTATATGAAGTGCATCTGAGTTATAAACCTGCTCACACCAGATGTAGCCGACCTACAGCGTATGATAAGTCGCTGCCGATCTATCACTTGCGGCTAGACAACTTGTACTCAGGGATAATTAAAAGACAACTCCTATCTCGTCGCCGACCTAAGACCTACGACCTTCTATAAGTCGGCTGCGAGTTATAACTTAGGAAGATTTCCAGATTCAAGCCCGACTCCTATAAATACCCCATCACCTCCAACATGAAGGGGACTTTTGGCAAATCATTTCTAGAGCGCTATTACTCCGTCAAACTCTTCATTCATTCAGTAATCAAGGATCCTTCAAGCATTCACGACACTACAACAAGCTTCGAGAGAAATTCCTTACATCCGAGATGGATTCATCGAGTTTCACCGTCGAAGATTGAGCTAGTAGTCTAGATTGTTTCTTGTGATCGAATTGTACTGTTTCTTGAAGAGATTTGTATCAAATTGTAACCGAATCAGCAATAAGAGACTATAAAGTGGACGTAGGCTCAATTACGGGCCGAACCACTATAAATCTGTTGTTCATTTACTGCATTTCTGCTATTTTCCTGCTTAATTTCTGTTCCCGTCACACGGGTGGTGCTTTCACGATCTTATTACACACACCGGGTGTTAGCGTTCATATTTTAACGTTAACATTTTGGTGCTTTCATTGAGAGCCCAACTCAGGCTACCACTCACCATTGCTTCTCAGAAGTTTGCTGAAATATTTTCCCACAAAACCAGAAGTTTATCGGACATAATGGCTCCTGGAAGGAAACGAAAGTCTGTCAGAACTGACGATGACCGTGACAATACTGCCACTTCTCTCTCTCCAAATCAGGCAGCTCCAAGCGTCGGTGTTACGCGACAGGAGTTAGATGCTGTTGTATCCGGACTGTACCAGCAGATTGAAACTCAGAATAACCTGATGATGGAAAGGCTGAATGCTCTATTTGGTACGAGTCAAAGACCAGTAAATAATGAGGGAAACTTTGCTAATGCTGCTCCCAATTCCGAGGGAAGAAATATTCCTCACGGGGGATCAGGTGCTGCCGAAGGGGCACCCCTCCAGGCCGAAGGATCTAGGCCATCACCAGTTCTTCATGAGCATTTACCTGGACAAACTCCCGAAAAGATGGCTGAGGTCTACTCTGCGAAATCTCTGAACAATGAGGAATATCTCTCTGGTATGATCAAGCAAATAATGAAAGAGAGCATGCAAAGAGATGAAGACGAAAGCGAATGGGGATTCGCACCAAGTAGAACTCCGTTTACCGAGAAGATTCTGAAAGCTGAATTTCCTAGAAAGTTTGTTCCCCCCACTATTCCTGCTTATCGGGGGACAAGTGATCCAAATCAGTTCTTGTATAAATACGACTGGCATATGACCGGCGCAAGGGCGACCGACGAGATAAAGTGCCGA
The DNA here is from genome assembly GCA_030737815.1 of Allium fistulosum. Classification (NCBI taxonomy): domain Eukaryota; kingdom Viridiplantae; phylum Streptophyta; class Magnoliopsida; order Asparagales; family Amaryllidaceae; genus Allium; species Allium fistulosum. Next base: position 817,618,948 of record CM060904.1, read on the forward strand.
TATTTCCCAGTTTATTTAGAAGGAGTGGCGCTTCTCTGGTTTACCAAGCTTCCAGTCCGATCTGTAGATCAGTTTTCCGATCTCACCCGAAAATTCAAAGAGCAATTCAGGCTATACGCTTCAAAGGCAAAAGATATAATGTCGCTGTCCAGTCTTGAACAGAATCCGGGAGAGCCTATTAAGTCATTCTTGAACCGCTTCAACTTAGCTCTGGCAGAAGTCGATAATGCAGAGCCACGAATGATCTTGACCTATTTGATGCGTGCTATTGACAAATCAAGCGAATTTGGAAAATGGCTGAAAATGAAGGAACCAAATTCGCTCGAGAAATTCTACAAAAAGGCTGACGAATTTATACGCTTAGAGAATCTTTCCGCACCAGCTAAAGTTGTGACAACGGTGGCGGAAAATAATGCTACTACTCAAAGCAAGAAAGAATCGGCAGATCAGAAAAGGGAAAGTAATGGTGGGAAAAGGCAAAAAGACTTCAAAAAGCCCCGCTTCCTTAAACCATCAGACTTTACTCCCCTGACCGATACCCCGGAAAATATCTTCATCGCCACTAAGGATGCTGTTGAATTTCCAAAACCACCGGCCGTGAAAGTTGGGAAGAATGTTGTTCAAAGCGGGAGATTTTGCAAGTTTCACAACCAACCGGGGCATGATACCAATGAGTGCCGCCATTTGAAAAGTCTGATTGAAGAATTGCTAAGAGAGAATAAGTTGCAGCAATACGTCAAGAGGAATAGAAAGGACCCATCTTCATCCAACCAAGGGCAGTTACCTCCAATTAATTCATCTGATTCAGGAGAGAGGCCTGCTGGAAAGGAAAGACCTGTTATTAATGTGATCACAGGGGGACCTCACCCGGTTGGCAGGAGTTGGGGTGAAATGGAAAGGTATGCAAAAGCTTTGAAGTATGCACCAACCGAAGAAAGTGTCTTAATCCTGGAAGATGCTTCACCTCTAAAGCAGCAAAAGACTTTCCATGATGATATTATGTTCAGAGCCGGGGATTCTGTTAATGTGGAAGCTCCTACTGAAGACCCTTTGGTTGTCTCTGTCGGTATTGGGCCGGCTATTGTCAGAAGAGTGTTAGTTGATAGTGGTGCCTCATGCAACATCCTCTTTAAAAGGACATTTGACCAAATGAAAATTCCGATGACTATTGTACATGCTTCTTCACACAAGATTGCCGGATTTACAGGAGAGCTGAAACAGCCGATTGGAACAGTGGACTTGTTTGTTGAAATGGGCGAAGGGCACAAGAAATTGGTTCGGAAGCAAACTTTTGTAATTGTGGATGGATTCTCCGCCTATAACGCTTTCTTGGGCCGGCCTACTCTTGCTGCTTTCAGGGCCGTCCTCGCTCCTTGGTGCTTAACAATGAAATTTCCTACTGATAATGGGATTGCTGTTATTAAAGGAGATCAAAACGCAGGACGAGAATGTTATCTTGTAGAACTCTGAGAGGCCAGGAGAAAAGAAATGGGGAAAGATGCGGCAGCTCCGCTCCGCATCAAGGAACCGACCCTGTAGCAACTACGGAGCGGCCCCTGTACTGGTGAACACAGCAATGCAAGAAAAGAAATGGATCCCAGGAAAGCCAGTACAGGGGAGAATAGAGTGGTACCCGTGGAGGTAACGGTACCAGTATCTGTAGACCCGAAAGACCCAAATAAAGTACTCAATGTGGGTTCACAGCTAAGTATAACAGTTTAAAACACACTGATATCATTCTTGAAAGCCAATTTAGATGTGTTCGCTTGGTGTCATGCTGATATGTGCGGAATCTCTCCAACAATTGCTGTTCACACCCTGAATGTCGATCCGAAATTCACACCAGTAAAACAGAAAAGAAGAACTCAAGGTCCAGAAAGGTCAGCAGCTTTAAAAGAAGAGGTAGATCGTCTCCTAGAGAATAATTTCATCAAAGAATCCACTTATCCAAATTGGGTTTCAAATCCAGTACTGGTTAAGAAGGCAAATGGAAAGTGGAGAGTATGCATTGATTTCTCAGATCTGAACAAAGCTTGCCCCAAAGACTGCTTCCCGTTGCCTAGAATCGATCAACTAGTAGATGGGACGGCTGGACATGAGTTGTTATCTTTTATGGATGCCTATTCTGGATACAATCAGATTATGATGAATGAACCGGATCAAGAGGACACAAGCTTTATTACAGATGTGGGACTTTACTGTTACAAAGTCATGCCATTCGGTTTAAAGAATGCTGGGGCAACATACCAAAGACTTGTCAACGCTATGTTCAAGCCTTAGATTGGCAAAATGATGGAAGTCTATGTTGATGATATGTTAGTAAAGTCAAAGAAAGCAGTAGACCACATGGATCACCTGGCAGAAATGTTCTCAATTCTTCGGAAGTACGGAATGAAGCTCAATCCATTGAAATGTTCATTCGGAGTAGAGTCTGGAAAATTCCTGGGTTTCATCGTAAGCGCTAGGGTCATCGAGGCAAATCCTGCTCAAATCACAGCTCTAAGAGAAGTTAAAGCCCCTAGAACAAAGAAAGAACTACAAAGTCTCAATGGAAAGGTTGCCGCTCTTAGTCGCTTCATTTCCAAGGCCACAGACAAATGCATTCCCTTCTTTGATGCTCTAAAGAAAGGAAAGAAAAATTTCGAATGGACTCCTGAATGTCAAAATGCTTTCGATCAACTGATTCATCATATGAGAACTCCTCCGGTCCTCTCCAAGCCTAGTGATGGTGAAGACCTCTTCATCTATTTAGCAATTTCATCCCATGCTTTAAGTGCAGCACTCGTACGAGAAGATATGAAAATACAACGTCCGGTTTACTACATCAGCAAACGGTTCGCTGGGGCTGAAATGAATTATTCAAAGATAGAAAAACTTGCTTATTGTCTGCTAATCGCTTCCAGGAAGTTGAGACCCTATTTTCAATCTCATCCTATCAAGGTCCTGACTGATCAGCCTTTGAAGCAAGTCCTGTATCGTCCTGAAACTTCGGGTCGTCTCTTGAAGTGGAACATAGAACTCAGCCAATATGACATCACTTACCATCCCCGAAGAGCAATTAACGGACAAGCTTTAGCAGATTTCATTGCAGAATCCACTGACAAAGGTGACAGTAAGGAAGAAACCACTGACTGCATTCCGATACAATGGAAGTTGTATGTTGATGGCTCGAGAAATGATTATTGTTCTGGGGCAGGAGTTGTGCTCGAAACTCCCGAAGGACGATCACTATGTTATGCGTTAAGACTGGAATTTCCTTCGACAAACAATGAAGCAGAATATGAAGCCCTTATTGCCGGATTGAAAATCGCCAAGGAATTGAATATCAAAGTGATACAGATTTTCAGTGATTCTCAGCTTATTGTCTGTCAGGTGAAGAAGGAATTTCAAGCCAAAGGAGGGAATTTGCCTGCATATTTGACAAAAACTTCCGAACTCCTCAATGATTTAGATCACTACTCAATAATCCACATACCCCGAGAGGAAAATATGAAGGCGGATTCTTTAGCAAAGTACTCAAGTTCCGGAGAAGCTCAATTACTAGGATTAGTTCCTGTAGAAGTTCTGTCAGCTCCAAGCATTGATGAAATGGATGTTGATTGGATTATGACTACGTCTCAAGAGCATGAATCATGGATGACTCCAATCAAAGAATACTTACTCAGTGGTTCCCTGCCAGAGAGTTCTAAGGAACGTCGAAAATTATTAAGAAAAGCATCGAGGTATATAATTCAAGATGGCCGATTATACAGGTGGGGATTTTCAACCCCACTACTCCGATGTGTAACTAAGGAAGAAGCCAAGACCATCTTAACAGAGGTGCACGGAGGAGAATGTGGAGACCATTCAGGTGGTCAAACACTTGCAAAGAAAATTCTCCGATATGGATACTTCTGGCCGGATATCAATCGAGATGCTGCAACTTTTTCCAGGAAATGTGACAAATGCCAACGATTTGCAAAAATCCCAAGAGCACCCTCCACTGAACTCACACAAATGGTCAGTCCATGGCCATTTGCCATCTGGGGGATAGACCTAATTGGACCATTACCGATCGCTAAATCAGGGATTAAATATGCTATTGTTGCCGTTGATTATTTCACCAAGTGGGCTGAAGCTGAACCCTTGGCCACCATCACTTCTAAAAAGATGATAAATTTTGTAACGAAGAATATCATTTGCAGATATGGTGTGCCAAAGAAGATAATCACCGACAATGGCACTCAATTTGAAAGTGAAGAATTCCAGGATTTTTGCAAACGGTTCAGAATTCGAAAAAGCTTCTCAGCAGTGGCTCATCCGCAGGCAAATGGGCAAGTGGAAGCAGTTAACAAGATCATCAAGTCAACTATCAAAAAGCAACTTGAAAATGCAAAAGGTGGTTGGGTTGATAAGCTTCCATTAGCACTATGGGCGTACAGAACTACTCACAAAACTGCGACTGGGCACACTCCATTTTCACTGGCATACGGATCTGAGGCAATGATTCCAGTAGAAGTAGAGGTTCCTTCACATAGAAGAGTTCATTTCAATAAAACCGAAAATGAAAAACTGCAACTTGAAGCGCTTGATTTGCTTGATGAGAAAAGAGAGGAAGCTAGGCTCAGAGTTTCAGCTCATCAGCAGAGAATAGCCAGGCATTTCAATTCCAAAGTTCGCCAACGCAGCTTTGAAATCGGAGACTTGGTTTTGAAAAGGATCATGACAGCAACTGGTGTGTTTGGGCCAAACTGGGAAGGACCATATGTCATAGGCACTAAACTTCTTGATGGCACTTTCAAACTCATAACTGTTGAAGGAGATCCAATTCCAAGGGCCTGGAACAGCAACCATTTGCGCCCTTATTTTACTTGAAAAGAGCTCTGCTCAAAATTGTAAAATGATGATGAATGTATCAGTTGTATTGTGAAACATTGTAAATCAGTGTAAATGAATGAAAGCTATAAAGTGGACGTAGGCCCGATTCTTGGCCGAACCACTATAAATCCTGTGTTCTTTACTATTTCATAATGCCTGTTTTACTTTGATATGTAAATACTTTAAATGTATCGCTAAAATATCAATTCAAAATTGCAGGACATTATAACAAGGCTTGCTCATCACAAAGCTAAGCGACTTCCATAAATCAGCTATTACAAGAAAACCAAGCCACAAAATTTTTTTCCAAACTCAAATCCCAAGCAAGGAAAACCTCACATAAAAAGTTGGCGACTCCATTGTGACAAACCTTCGTTCACTAGTCGAGATTGTCGCTATGAATAGACATCCAACTAGAGAACTTGCGTTTATCTCGTAGAGTCATTCAACAGTGAAGTCCACTCCTTCGGATAAAGCAATTTACTTGTAAGAGGAAAATAAGAAGATGTGCTTGGGAATGATAATAAGAGATCGCTAACAGGCAGATGATGAGAGAAAGTTGCCAAGCAAACAAAGGAGCAGACAATGGGAGGTATGCATCTCAACAGGAAGGCCAGAAGATCCACTAAAGGGACGCCTTCCCAAGCGGAAGTAACAGGACCCTCGCTAACTGGTCGTGATGCATCCGATCAGATAGCTTACGTCCGTCCCGTGGATCCACTCGCCCCTGAGACGCAACCTACCCAGCACACCAACCAACCAAAGCCCTCTAACGAGGCACACCAATAAATGGGAGTGCTTTCCTCAACCAAAAAGATCGGTGGGACCACCGAAGGGGCATCTTGTTAATTGATTGCGGTCGTTTGTACAAACAAACATCCAATCAAGCAACTTACGCCTGCCCCGCGAACCCATCCGACCATGAGAAAGTAACTCCCAGGCACTCAAAAGCCCTCTTCGGAGGCACAAGCCCTCTTCGGAGGCACATGACCTCTTCTGAGGCAAAAGCCCTTTCCCAAGGCACCACAAGCCCTCTTCGGAGGCACATGACCTCTTCGGAGGCAAAAGCCCTTTCCCAAGGCACCACAAGCCCTCTTCGGAGGCACATGACCTCTTCGGAGGCAAAAGCCCTTTCCCAAGGCACCGCAAGCCCTCTTCGGAGGCACAAGCCCTCCTCGGAGGCACAAGCCCTTTTCAAAGGCACAAGACCTCTTCGGAGGGACAACTCTTTAAGAGGAGCCCTCTCCGGAGGCATGTCCCAAAATAAAATGCTTGAACAAAAAGCATCGTCCAGAAGCACAGTTCATGTCACGACCTGAAATTTTCGACTTTCGAAAATTCGACATCGATACTCACTTTATCGACTGCCGAGAAATCGACTGCCGGAAACTCCAATAGTGAGGGTTTTAGAAAGAAGAAAAAGGTAGAAGGAGAAGATAGAAGAAAAAGAAAGAAAAACAACAACATCAGAACAGGAAACAGTATCAGAATCTTACACATCGCAGCGGAACAATATATAATAGATAATCACTAGTCTTTTAAAACAAAGAACTATATCAGATTATACATACATCAATCATCAGAGTCAATATACAACAATGGACAGTTATATAAACCTGTCCTCATACAGAATACACAGCGGAATAAATACTATCAGATACAAATACTACGTCTCGTCATCCAGCTTATCTCCAAAGCTCCAGAATATCCAGATTACCTAATAATCTAACTCTAGACTGCCCGTGTGGAAATTTGTGGGCACCCAGAGTTTAGAAGGGAAACAATAAACTCCGAGTCAGTCATGGTGACTGGTGTGAGATCGTAAAACAGTTTAACTTTTAAAAATAAATAGCAGAGAATTTTAAAGTCAATTCGAAATGCTTTTGGAAAATGAAACTACCATAAGACCTCCCACCACACACACAATGCAAACGCAGAATTGGAGGAGATTTCTTCTTATGATAGTCAAAGATGCTTACTACGCAAAATCAAATCATTTTTGATATTATTATTAGTGCATAGTGTAGAAAACATTTCGAAAGTAGAATATAAATCTTAGCCAGCATAGGTACCATTATAGTATGCTTACTATAGCTACCATATTAAATGGCAGGTTCTACAACTAATACCGTACAAGTCGCGTATTGTTTCTTTGGATTTCCAACAAATGGTCAGGCTAAGGAACTTCCTTTTCCACGATGGGTACGTCCCTGGAATAGACGACCCGAGAACCTAACGTTGCGGTTAGATCTCTGCCAACACAAGGCCGGGTTACCTCTGCAAAAATAGGTAACTACTGACACGCGTATGCCATCCCCCGATCGTCACCGATCTTCCCGAGGATCCCCGATTTCCAACAAACCACAAAGTAATAATAACTGTGCAGAAACCACAGAGGTTAAGTATCTGGGCTCCATACCATGATACCACCTTTATCCAGAAGGAATGACATACACTAAGGGGCGCTACTCCCTAGAACCTTGCTGCATTCGTCCTGTTTCGACCATTTCCGGGGTGTGAGGCTCGATGAAGTCTCGTCCACAAAGCTACGCTTTCTCAAAAAGCCCTGCTTCGGGTCAAACAAAATGATCAACCTATGATCACAAAGATATAAGATCAAACAAATGATCATATCACAAATGATCAAACACTGATCATTTCACAGCAACACTCAGTATGCCACGTTACCAAATTGGGATATATCGCTGATAAATTTCAACTACATAACCTCTGAGCTCGTACGTCTCAGAGAAGGGTGTTAAGCTAAGAGAATAAATTCTCCGCCACCAACAGAAATGTATTTGAAAGAAATCAGCTTTATATCTCAAATTGTAACGTCAGACACACAATCCATATAAGTCTGTTCCGGGACCGAACAGAACCGAAGGCACTTCTCACGAAGCCCTTGCATTTCCGGATAATTTTCAATCACGTCAGGACTTCCCGTCACTAAGGGTGATAAAACCTCTAAACCGAAGATCAGTCGGTGTAGAGTAACTCGACGGTAATCCTTCCGTTTTCAAAAATATCCGGTCTTCAACACCGGTCTTCGAATGCAATTCATAACGACGTATCACATATTCGGAATGGGTTATACGACCCCATGGTCCTTTCCCGGCTAACCCGAATAGTGAGCGCTTATTTAAAAACAAGTGTGGCATTCAAATTCATCCAATTCACAACAAATACCTATCTAAAGGTAATTATTGATAGTCGGTTATTTAACTATCAATAAAGATGCGCAACATCATCAGATTCCAAATAATTTTCCAAATTATTTCATCTTCAAAAATATCTTTACTAGATATAAAATTTCCACACTTAACCATTTGAAAACAACTTCAAATTAATTTTCACATTTCAATTTATCTTTAAAAGATAAAAACTCAAACGGTTCATTTCACATTGGAAAAGCATTTCCATACTTATTTAAAAATAAGTAATTCACAAATCATTTATTTTCAACACTTGGAAAATATTCAATATACTTAAATCAATATTAAGTATATATTCATTCTTTAAGGAAATCATTCTTAAATCACATTTATTTGAGTCAAAACGAATGTTGCGTAAAACATCGTTACGACGACTCGAAATCACTAGTATAGGGATTCGGAATTAAGATAGATATATAAATCCCAATACTATATAAAATATTTCCTTTCGGAAATCATTTACTATAACAACAGTGTTATAGTCCACCATTTCCTTATTTTTCGAAAACGTCTATTTCAACAATAAATGTTGAAATCTATGATTTCGATAGTTCACACGTTTTAAAACATCTTTTAAAACCATTAACTTCATTTCATAATATCGCTTTCCCAAACATAACCATTTTTTTCAATAATATATTCACTGTCCAAAATCGTGAATATACTTCAATAACCAAATTTCGATCTTTTCTACACATTTATTTCAAGAATTACCCACTGTCCAAAATCGTGGATAAAATCCACTTTAACTTTTTAATTTATCAAATCCAATTGATTTCGAATTTATAAAACAACGTTTATAAATTCTATTTCTATTTTCTAACGACTTCAATTTAATAAATCTTCTTTATTAATAATTCGATCAATATCCCATTTAAAGGCAACGATCCAAGTTACAAGTAAATTTCTTATGAGTCTTTATTCTACAACTTCATTCATTTTATAACTTCATTCATTTTATAACTTCATACTTTATAAATCTATAAACTTCAATCTTTATAAATCTATAAACTTCAAATCTTTATAATTTATAATTCTATACATTTCATATCTTCACATTTTATAATTATAAATTTCATATCTTCACATTTTATAATTATAAATTTCATATCTCTTATAAAAACTTATTTTAAAATTCCAATAACTTTAATTGATAAATATCAATTTGATACATCTTTTTTATATGCATTGGTTTAAGAATTCAAAAATCTCAACTTAAACCATTTCATAAATTTCTTAACTCTTTATTTCAAAAGAAATTATTTTTTTGTTAAAATTCACAAAATCTCAACTTTTATAACTTAAAAGTTTTAACGTTTATCTTTTTAAAGTAAATCAATTCAACAATTTAAATAAACGTATATTTTCAAAGATCACTTTTAAAATTACACTTTTAAAATCAACATCGTTATTTTTAAATTTCAAAATTTGAATCCGATGATGCAACGCATCAATTAGTCAATCACAACAGTCAATATCATATCTCAACATATGACAACAGAATATATATCAACATCTGTAAATAAATAAATACAGTTGAGGAATCCAGTTGGATCCCTCCAACCTGTTTCCCTGCATCCAAAAACGTTAGCACAATACCAATTCCGCTCCAGTACGGAATTATCGCGGTATATAGGTTTTTATAAATCCGCTTACTAACGGCGCAATAGGGTCTCATCCGCTATACGAGGCGGGAAATCAATCAATCCAATATATACATATGCCAATATGTATATACTGCTATATATATAGATATATCCTATCATATCTAATACAAACAGCAATCATAGCAATCAAACAATAACTGTAAACATTCCACATTTTATTCGAGTGAGAAAAATCTCACCTTAGCTTTTATTTGCCATCCATTTATATCCCAGACTTGTTTTCTCGATTTTTCTTGCTTTATACCTTGTATAAATAATTATACAATTTTATTAATATTCGAAATAAATTGAATAACAATTTTCATTTGGTAATTTTAAACTAAAAGATTTGGTTTGAACTTATTAAACAGATTTTAGACTAAACTTCTTATTTATTTTGCTGCATCATCTCTGTAAATGCTAACTGTAATTTTTCTTTACTGTTTTTTTTTTCTTTTTTTCCTAAATTCTCTTCTTCTTTTAAAATACGTATTTATTAGATCCAAATGGAAATGAAATCTTTCTCTAATATATATGATACCGTAAAATCAATTTTTTTGATAAATATATTTAAATCGAAACAAATTATACCTCGATTCATCTCTGCCGAAGTCAAAATCGCACAGAACCCTAGCCTCCACTGTCTAGTTGACCACGACTGCGTGATGCCTCCTTGGCGACGTCGACCACTGCACTACTCGAACGCCTCCCTGACCTCACCCTCGAACGCGGCGCGCCTCGCAACCCCAATCGCCATCTTGAACTAGGGTTTCCCACACACTGACTTGCGAACGAACTCGCGCTGCCTCACTCGAATTTGCGCGCGCACACACCAGATCGCCTCGACCTCCCCAATACTCGCGCCCCTACCTTCACGCTGTACACGAATCCCCTCAGCCATGCTCGAACGCGAATGCCAACCGCTATTGCGCTACCCTTCCACTGCCTCGACGAACTCCACAAAGCTACCCCAGCACCACGCGAATGCGACATCGAACTGCTCGAAATCGAGCTCCGCCTACCCTCGATGCAGACGTTGCCATCGCGACTGACTTCTTCTCGAAGTCGTTTCCACCAGGCGCACGCTTATCATCGAAGCACGCGATTCACAAGTGAGTCTCGATCGAAAGACGAAACTCGATTTTTGTTTTTTTTCAGCGACCATGATTTCTTTTCGAATTGGGAAGGGAGAAGTTGCGTAATTATTTAAAATTGAATGAGAGGAAGGGAAAGTATGGTACGGGGGAGACAATAAAGGGGCGGGTTGTACGAGTTGTTTGTGGGAGTTGAATAATATATTCTTTAAATTTTCTCGTTATAGACACCATCGCGTATATCCATCGTACAACCACACGTCAACTCCGAATGCCACGAAATTTGAAATCCGATAATAATACAATATTACGGACCCAATGGAACTGGTTTCGTCGAATTCCGAGACTGCGCCTCGGACGACTATTTTTAAATATCGATTCGAACGATATAATTTCAAAACTGAACAAACACTTTCAAATTCGATTCTGAAACTTCAATTATCTTCAGTATCATCAATACGAATTTTAAAAGCTTTCGAAATATTTTTCTTCAACTTAAATTTGAAGATTTAAATTTTTATTCAGTTTCAATAGATTAAATTTTATAATTTAATCGCCAAATTCAAAGTTATATCGGGGATTCAAATTAAATTATCGTTCAAATATTTAAAATTAATTAAATATTCTCAATTTAAATTTGTTCAAAATTCTGGGTCGTTACAGACTTCCCCCCTTAAAAGAATTTCGTCCTCGAAATTACAAGTTAGGAAGAAAGGTCCTTAACTCGTCTACTATCTTTCACAATTCAATAGTTTTATCAATTCATCAAAATAAATCTTTCTACTAAAGATTCGTTTATTATTTCAACTAACATTTCAACTTCAACTCTAAGTTTCAAACAATCATTGTTTTACTACTAAATTCAAATTCGAATTCAAAATTCAAATTTAAACTTTCAAAATTTTCTCAAAAATTTTCTAACGCCCTAAATTCCCGAAAAATTTCGCCAGCGTCTCCTTTGCGCGGCTAATACGGTACGACTACAAAACGTCCCTACGGACTCTCAGATTTCAAAAAGAAAAAGAAAAAGCCAAGCGGCTAGAGAGAAATCATCAAAAACTCATATAGAATTTAAAATACGTACCTTTTTCAAGCAATTCAAATTTATCTTCGAAATCAAATTCCAATTCCTTTATACCTGTATATTCTACTAGCCATAATATCTAGTTACATACATACAAACCATTTTGCAAATTTCACTACAAAAATTTCAATACAAACTGCTTATATCATTTTTAGCTTACTATTGAAGTTGCATATTCAATTTCATTCAATTTTTCAATTCTCATTTGAATTAAATTTACCATTCAATTCAATTTGGATTCAGTTTTAATTCCAGTTTTATTCTTTTGCTCATTTCCAAATTTGTTTTCAATTTACCCTATGGTTAAACCTACTTTCATTTAAACTGGATTTCCAATTCGAATTCAATTTACTTTTCTTTTGTAATTATTGAATTTAATTCGTTAAACCTTATTCATTCGGTCTATATTCAATTAGCTTCACTTACTAATTTTAGTTCAATACTTCACTTCATTTTTCACAAATCAAATTCAATTCAATCTATTTCTTACAATTTTGAAATGAATCACTTTTCAATCTCATTTTATTTAATTGATTCACTTGCAAATTTATTTTGATTCAACTTAAAATTCCTTAAGTTAAATTTATTCAATCTAAATTCACAACAAATCGTATAAGTTATCAACTCATTTATTATTCTCATCAATATTTTTATATAGCATTCCAGAGTTTACCAACATTTCAAAGCCATTTGAAAACAATTTCAAATTATCCTTTGAATTTTCCTAAAACCAAACCCAAATTTTCAAAACAACCTCCATTTAAAACCATTTGGCAGTAATCCCTCTTTTGGAAACCCGAAAATGAACATCGATAATGCTGCAGTCATCATCGAAGTTATTTTCCAACGACCGAAAAGAGTTTAGAGCTTTTCATCTCTTCAAAATATTTTTCAAAACCTTCGAAACTCATTTTCAAATCAAAAAGAATTTAAACTTTTCAAATCTCCAAAATTTTCAAATTCTTTCAAAACATTTCCAAAAACTTTTCTGGAACTCCGTTTTAAATTACAATTTACATTTATAATTTACATTCTCAAATTTCATTTGTATATGGATTTTATTTCTTAACTTTGGAGTTACAATTTCAATTTCTTATTCAATTTTAACGATAATAATTTAATGTTATCATTTCTAGCAACCATGCAACCATATACTATAGTAATTCATAGAAAATTAATTCCTTTATATACAAAAATAGTTTTGGGCAAAATTATCTCATTTACCCTATTTAAAACAATACTGTGCCGAATTGTTCTATTCGAGTGTTTAGAGATCCCTATCAATGATCGTTAATTACTCGTATTGACCAGAATCCATATACCACTCAACAAATCAATCATCACAATATAAAACAATTTTTTTATATTCACTAACAAATACGCGCTCATATTTATTATTACACTCAACTCATTCTAGAGTACTACTGACTCTATCTCTAATGAGTAACACCCAACAGAGCAGGGTTGTCGCTTAACCATAGGCTCTGATACCACTTTGTCACGACCTGAAATTTTCGACTTTCGAAAATTCGACATCGATACTCACTTTATCGACTGCCGAGAAATAGACTGCCGGAAACTCCAATAGTGAGGGTTTTAGAAAGAAGAAAAAGGTAGAAGGAGAAGATAGAAGAAAAAGAAAGAAAAACAACAACATCAGAACAGGAAACAGTATCAGAATCTTACACATCGCAGCGGAACAATATATAATAGATAATCACTAGTCTTTTAAAACAAAGAACTATATCAGATTATACATACATCAATCATCAGAGTCAATATACAACAATGGACAGTTATATAAACCTGTCCTCATACAGAATACACAGCGGAATAAATACTATCAGATACAAATACTACGTCTCGTCATCCAGCTTATCTCCAAAGCTCCAGAATATCCAGATAACCTAATAATCTAACTCTAGACTGCCCGTGTGGAAATTTGTGGGCACCCAGAGTTTAGAAGGGAAACAATAAACTCCGAGTCAGTCATGGTGACTGGTGTGAGATCGTAAAACAGTTTAACTTTTAAAAATAAATAGCAGAGAATTTTAAAGTCAATTCGAAATGCTTTTGGAAAATGAAACTACCATAAGACCTCCCACCACACACACAATGCAAACGCAGAATTGGAGGAGATTTCTTCTTATGATAGTCAAAGATGCTTACTACGCAAAATCAAATCATTTTTGATATTATTATTAGTGCATAGTGTAGAAAACATTTCGAAAGTAGAATATAAATCTTAGCCAGCATAGGTACCATTATAGTATGCTTACTATAGCTACCATATTAAATGGCAGGTTCTACAACTAATACCGTACAAGTCGCGTATTGTTTCTTTGGATTTCCAACAAATGGTCAGGCTAAGGAACTTCCTTTTCCACGATGGGTACGTCCCTGGAATAGACGACCCGAGAACCTAACGTTACGGTTAGATCTCTGCCAACACAAGGCCGGGTTACCTCTGCAAAAATAGGTAACTACTGACACGCGTATGCCATCCCCCGATCGTCACCGATCTTCCCGAGGATCCCCGATTTCCAACAAACCACAAAGTAATAATAACTGTGCAGCAACCACAGAGGTTAAGTATCTGGGCTCCATACCATGATACCACCTTTATCCAGAAGGAATGACATACACTAAGGGGCGCTACTCCCTAGAACCTTGCTGCATTCGTCCTGTTTCGACCATTTCCGGGGTGTGAGGCTCGATGAAGTCTCGTCCACAAAGCTACGCTTTCTCAAAAGCCCTACTTCGGGTCAAACAAAATGATCAACCTATGATCACAAAGATATAAGATCAAACAAATGATCATATCACAAATGATCAAACACTGATCATTTCACAGCAACACTCAGTATGCCACGTTACCAAATTGGGATATATCGCTGATAAATTTCAACTACATAACCTCTGAGCTCGTACGTCTCAGAGAAGGGTGTTAAGCTAAGAGAATAAATTCTCCGCCACCAACAGAAATGTATTTGAAAGAAATCAGCTTTATATCTCAAATTGTAACGTCAGACACACAATCCATATAAGTCTGTTCCGGGACCGAACAGAACCGAAGGCACTTCTCACGAAGCCCTTGCATTTCCGGATAATTTTCAATCACGTCAGGACTTCCCGTCACTAAGGGTGATAAAACCTCTAAACCGAAGATCAGTCGGTGTAGAGTAACTCGACGGTAATCCTTCCGTTTTCAAAAATATCCGGTCTTCAACACCGGTCTTCGAATGCAATTCATAACGACGTATCACATATTCGGAATGGGTTATACGACCCCATGGTCCTTTCCCGGCTAACCCGAATAGTGAGCGCTTATTTAAAAACAAGTGTGGCATTCAAATTCATCCAATTCACAACAAATACCTATCTAAAGGTAATTATTGATAGTCGGTTATTTAACTATCAATAAAGATGCGCAACATCATCAGATTCCAAATAATTTTCCAAATTATTTCATCTTCAAAAATATCTTTACTAGATATAAAATTTCCACACTTAACCATTTGAAAACAACTTCAAATTAATTTTCACATTTCAATTTATCTTTAAAAGATAAAAACTCAAACGGTTCATTTCACATTGGAAAAGCATTTCCATACTTATTTAAAAATAAGTAATTCACAAATCATTTATTTTCAACACTTGGAAAATATTCAATATACTTAAATCAATATTAAGTATATATTCATTCTTTAAGGAAATCATTCTTAAATCACATTTATTTGAGTCAAAACGAATGTTGCGTAAAACATCGTTACGACGACTCGAAATCACTAGTATAGGGATTCAGAATTAAGATAGATATATAAATCCCAATACTATATAAAATATTTCCTTTCGGAAATCATTTACTATAACAACAGTGTTATAGTCCACCATTTCCTTATTTTTCGAAAACGTCTATTTCAACAATAAATGTTGAAATCTATGATTTCGATAGTTCACACGTTTTAAAACATCTTTTAAAACCATTAACTTCATTTCATAATATCGCTTTCCCAAACATAACCATTTTTTTCAATAATATATTCACTGTCCAAAATCGTGAATATACTTCAATAACCAAATTTCGATCTTTTCTACACATTTATTTCAAGAATTACCCACTGTCTAAAATCGTGGATAAAATCCCCTTTAACTTTTTAATTTATCAAATCCAATTGATTTTGAATTTATAAAACAACGTTTATAAATTCTATTTCTATTTTCTAACGACTTCAATTTAATAAATCTTCTTTATTAATAATTCGATCAATATCCCATTTAAAGGCAACGATCCAAGTTACAAGTAAATTTCTTATGAGTCTTTATTCTACAACTTCATTCATTTTATAACTTCATTCATTTTATAACTTCATTCATTTTATAACTTCATACTTTATAAATCTATAAACTTCAATCTTTATAAATCTATAAACTTCAAATCTTTATAATTTATAATTCTATACATTTCATATCTTCACATTTTATAATTATAAATTTCATATCTTCACATTTTATAATTATAAATTTCATATCTCTTATAAAAACTTATTTTAAAATTCCAATAACTTTAATTGATAAATATCAATTTGATACATCTTTTTTATATGCATTGGTTTAAGAATTCAAAAATCTCAACTTAAACCATTTCATAAATTTCTTAACTCTTTATTTCAAAAGAAATTATTTTTTTGTTAAAATTCACAAAATCTCAACTTTTATAACTTAAAAGTTTTAACGTTTATCTTTTTAAAGTAAATCAATTCAACAATTTAAATAAACGTATATTTTCAAAGATCACTTTTAAAATTACACTTTTAAAATCAACATCGTTATTTTTAAATTTCAAAATTTGAATCCGATGATGCAACGCATCAATTTGTCAATCACAACAGTCAATATCATATCTCAACATATGACAACAGAATATATATCAACATCTGTAAATAAATAAATACAGTTGAGGAATCCAGTTGGATCCCTCCAACCTGTTTCCCTGCATCCAAAAACGTTAGCACAATACCAATTCCGCTCCAGTACGGAATTATCGCGGTATATAGGTTTTT
Organism: Allium fistulosum; assembly: GCA_030737815.1. Lineage (NCBI taxonomy): Eukaryota > Viridiplantae > Streptophyta > Magnoliopsida > Asparagales > Amaryllidaceae > Allium > Allium fistulosum. The sequence continues at coordinate 817,635,907 of CM060904.1, forward strand.
ATAAATCCGCTTACTAACGGCGCAATAGGGTCTCATCCGCTATACGAGGCGGGAAATCAATCAATCCAATATATACATATGCCAATATGTATATACTGCTATATATATAGATATATCCTATCATATCTAATACAAACAGCAATCATAGCAATCAAACAATAATTGTAAACATTCCACATTTTATTCGAGTGAGAAAAATCTCACCTTAGCTTTTATTTGCCATCCATTTATATCCCAGACTTGTTTTCTCGATTTTTCTTGCTTTATACCTTGTATAAATAATTATACAATTTTATTAATATTCGAAATAAATCGAATAACAATTTTCATTTGGTAATTTTAAACTAAAAGATTTGGTTTGAACTTATTAAACAGATTTTAGACTAAACTTCTTATTTATTTTGCTGCATCATCTCTGTAAATGCTAACTGTAATTTTTCTTTACTGTTTTTTTTTTCTTTTTTTCCTAAATTCTCTTCTTCTTTTAACATACGTATTTATTAGATCCAAATGGAAATGAAATCTTTCTCTAATATATATGATACCGTAAAATCAATTTTTTTGATAAATATATTTAAATCGAAACAAATTATACCTCGATTCATCTCTGCCGAAGTCAAAATCGCACAGAACCCTAGCCTCCACTGTCTAGTTGACCACGACTGCGTGATGCCTCCTTGGCGACGTCGACCACTGCACTACTCGAACGCCTCCCTGACCTCACCCTCGAACGCGGCGCGCCTCGCAACCCCAATCGCCATCTTGAACTAGGGTTTCCCACACACTGACTTGCGAACGAACTCGCGCTGCCTCACTCGAATTTGCGCGCGCACACACCAGATCGCCTCGACCTCCCCAATACTCGCGCCCCTACCTTCACGCTGTACACGAATCCCCTCAGCCATGCTCGAACGCGAATGCCAACCGCTATTGCGCTACCCTTCCACTGCCTCGACGAACTCCACAAAGCTACCCCAGCACCACGCGAATGCGACATCGAACTGCTCGAAATCGAGCTCCGCCTACCCTCGATGCAGACGTTGCCATCGCGACTGACTTCTTCTCGAAGTCGTTTCCACCAGGCGCACGCTTATCATCGAAGCACGCGATTCACAAGTGAGTCTCGATCGAAAGACGAAACTCGATTTTTGTTTTTTTTCAGCGACCATGATTTCTTTTCGAACTGGGAAGGGAGAAGTTGCGTAATTATTTAAAATTGAATGAGAGGAAGGGAAAGTATGGTACGGGGGAGACAATAAAGGGGCGGGTTGTACGAGTTGTTTGTGGGAGTTGAATAATATATTCTTTAAATTTTCTCGTTATAGACACCATCGCGTATATCCATCGTACAACCACACGTCAACTCCGAATGCCACGAAATTTGAAATCCGATAATAATACAATATTACGGACCCAATGGAACTGGTTTCGTCGAATTCCGAGACTGCGCCTCGGACGACTATTTTTAAATATCGATTCGAACGATATAATTTCAAAACTGAACAAACACTTTCAAATTCGATTCTGAAACTTCAATTATCTTCAGTATCATCAATACGAATTTTAAAAGCTTTCGAAATATTTTTCTTCAACTTAAATTTGAAGATTTAAATTTTTATTCAGTTTCAATAGATTAAATTTTATAATTTAATCGCCAAATTCAAAGTTATATCGGGGATTCAAATTAAATTATCGTTCAAATATTTAAAATTAATTAAATATTCTCAATTTAAATTTGTTCAAAATTCTGGGTCGTTACAGTTCAACTCTCAAAGGAAGGACTAACTTGTTCATCTCGAAAAGTTCCTCCTAAAAAAGTTGAAAAATGCTACAAAATTCTTTCAGAAAAGCTCATTTCACTTCATAGGGAAATTCACTTCTTAATAAATAAAAGTGATTATCCCCGAAAGTTGAAGCGTTCCTTAGAAAGAGAAAATAAAAATTCTTCTAAAGACTGGATATACTCTATTAAGAGCAGAATAATTCTCCCCTTAAAAGCGGAATAATTGTCCTCTGAAGTAAGAGTATTAGTCTTAAAAAAAAGAAGGGCTAGGAATATTGCAATGCACTTACGGCATGGGGGCAATACTATACAATTCAATTATATTAATAAAAGCAACATGCCACAAGTTCGTTGCAATATCACGGAAAACAGATGTGGAATAAATGCATTCTCAAACGCAGACAAAAAGTTCGCACAAGTAAGAAGAATCGTTTGTTCTACACTAAAAATAAAAGATAGATCATTCTCACATACACAAGAGTTTGTACAAGTAAAATAATTGTTTTATTTAGTACTATGAAAATTCTTTACATGTGCAGATATCTCAAAAAGCAAAAGCGGGAACCGGTACCCGCACAATCCCCGGTCAATACATGCAAATAGCAAAAATAATAAGTAGAAAATCCAGCTTGATTATTCCTTCTTCTCACCACCCTTGGAGCTCTTTCCCGGCCTAATGATTAGCTTTTGAAGTCGTTGTGAACGGGTAGAGGCAGAAGGAGAAAGCGGTACGGCCAGATCAACTACTGCTTCCTCTTTAGTGGAAGTCTTCTTCTTCTTCCTTGCAGCACGCTTCCCCTTCCTCTTTGAAGAAGACTCGCTCCTCAGAGTAGCAAGCAGTGTTGAAAGCTTCGTGTCGTCATCAAGAGACCGCTCCGGGGTCTTCTCAATGTCTTCCAAATCCTCCGCCTTCTGTTCCTGAGAAGCAGCCGGATCATCCAAGCCTTGAAGAGCTTCGATTTTCTCTACCTGTGATCCCGGTTGAGAAGCAGAAGGAGGAGTAATTTGGGAAGATGGAGGAACGACAACCGAAGGAGTGAAAGCTTGTGTAGTGCTTGGTGCCTCTGCTGTAGAAGAAAAGAAGTTAAAATCAACGTCCCCCGAAAATAAAGAAGGCATCGGTTCACCAAAGTTTAAGTAACAAGTAAGAAGGTCATCGAATTCGGCTAAGTCAAATGACTGGTTCATTAGACCCGAGACAACGCCAAAAGTACCTGGAGGAGTTGGCTTTGCAAGATCCACTTCAAACTTCTCGGCTTCAATATCATCCAGTGCCTCATCTTCAGTAGGAGTAGTTGCAGTTTCTTGGGCAACTTTAGCTAGATGTAAAGAATGAGAGCTGGAATCCATAATATTAACGTCGGCTGAAGTGGAAGTATGAACGGGGGCAGTTAAAGGAGCTGTTTCTTTTGGAGGCTCTTCTCCCGTTGTTTCAGCTCGTACTTTGGCAAGTTGCTCCCTCCCCTTAACAAGAGCGGCACGATCCTCATCATTGAGATAGCGCTCCTCAAGTTCCAACTCATTATAGCCGGCCCCGCCAAGCATATCCATTGCGACTTCCCACACTTCAACCAATGTAATTTCATAATCGGGACCAAGAAAAGAGAGGCTTCCACGACCCAGAACGCTGTGTAAATAAAAGTCGAATAAGGTAGAGCTGATGTCTGCTTTCGTCGCCTCATGTGATTGCTCAGCCGCTTCCTTTTCGGCAACGGCAGCAACCCGGCCAGCGGTAGCCTCATCACGCTCTGCCTCAACTTTAGCAAGTCGAGACTTTAGTAACTCAATCTCTACGTTCTGAGAGGTGACTTTTTCCCGCAAATCGGTGTTTTCTGTGCGGTATTTCTCAGTAATATGCTGTTCAGCGGCAAGCTTCATTTCAACATCTCTCTGTGCAGCATGTGCATCCCGCACTTGTTTCTGAAAGACTTCTTCTTTTTGAGTATGAGATGCAGAAGAAGAGGCAAGATCTTCCTTAAGTTTTTTAACCTCGGACTCAAGTTTTGCATAACCATCAGCAATATTTGTCATCTTGAGATTATGCTGTTTGCAAATTTTGTCCCACTCCGCCTTGTCGTTTTCCATGGTCAGCATCGCCTCAAGGTTTGCACGATTAACCCTTTAGAGTTCATCGACAAGCTTCTGCCACTGCGACATCCTCTCGATATTAAGCCTGACTGCGTCAAGACTGCTAAGCATGTCTGACTTATCAATCGGAACTAGGTCCAAGTCAAAGCGCACCCCTTTTAGGCACCAATTCGGAAAACGGCTCTGAAGTGTTGGGGGGCCGTCTTTGACTTGATATTGCGGTCTGTTAATGATAGTCTGAATGTCAGATTTCTTCAGAGGAGGAGAGCCGGCCAGAATATCGGAAGGAATGGGAGCGTCAGTCTTTTCAGAAATTTCAGACGCGTCAGCCGGTTTAGATCGTTTGCTCGGTTCATCGGCAATTTGAGTTTTTCCCTTATCATCGTAAGACTTCCGCTTATGAGAGTAGTCACTCCTATGCGAAGAGTCATATCGCTCGGCATCTTTCCTTCTTTGCCACTGATCGTAATCCCGCTTCTCCTGGGCTTTCCTTCGAGCCCTCTCTTCATCTGTTTCTTTTGGGGTATCAAGGTACTTCCTAAAGTCATAGGTGCCGCGGCCTCCACGGTACTTGAATGAGTCATAATATGAACCTGTACGTCCCATTGGAGAACCTGAAAGCAGAAGAGGGGTAAAGTTTAGAAATTTCCAGGAAAAAGAGGATAAATGCTTATAAGTGCCGAAAAATCCTAAGTGTGTGTGGCGTGCAAACTACATGCGTCAAATTACAGACCACGCTTTAGTGTGGAAACAGAGACGATTGGCGTAGTAGGCATCTGGGTTTGTTTAAGGGTAGAAGTCGCCTCGACAACGAGAGAAGTCGCTTTTTGATTGCTATCCCCAAAAAGCTCTTGAGAAGTTATCATGATATCACTCAAGCCATAAAAGGTGTCATCGCCCAAGTGTTCAGCAGATTTCTCCTTCTCAACTTCCACATCAATTGATTTTTCAGAAACTCGAGGATTCTCTTCTTCCTCAATAATTGGGGGAAGTGCCGACTTGCCAGCTAACCCTACAACATCAGTGGATCCGGAACACTTTATCAAAGCAGCATCCATGACAGGTGTTTCTGATGCAGCTTCTTCCGCAGAAACTGGGGCATTCGACGCCTCTGCTTGAGAGCCCGAAGCAGCCGACGTTTCTGCATTGGAACTAGGAATTTCATGAATTCGAGTCGACCTGGAAGGGTGTAGAAGCCTAAATTGGTGCAAAAGCTCATCATCTAATAGAAACTGGATACTCCTCTCCTCTACAGGCACCGCCATAAGCCTCTCGAAAGTCACTTTGTGACTGAGATTTTTAGAAGGAGGAGGAAGTGCTGAAAAGGAAAAAAGAGCAAAGTTAGCACTTGATAACCCGAACTTCGGTAAGTTTGAAAGAACATAAGAAACAAATGCAAGTGATCTTACTCCCTATTCTCCAAATAGCATAAAACCCAGGAGGACAGCGAACATAGAAAAACGGGCTCAGGAAACTATGAACACTTTCAGGGAGACCGGTGATCAACTTACGATTTCTCGCACTCCTTACGACTATGATGGAGGGATGATCTTTATTTTTGGCAAAAGTACAAAGATAGCGAATTTCTCCGAAGGTAGGAAAGCGGCCCAGCGTTCTCCTAAAAAGCACGCATAGTCCCAGCAAGATGGCATAACCATTGGGATGTAACTGAAAAGGGGAAATAGATAGTTGGAGAAGAAGTTCTCGAATGCAGTCATTGAATGGGGGGATAGCTCCGCTCGAGCACATTTGGCGGTTAACTGCGACAAAGCCACGGGGCGGCCTGTCAGCAGTATCATTTATTTCGGGAAGCAAAGCGTCAGCTTCAGCAATGCCAAACTGGATGCATAGTTGACGAAAGGCTTTATGGCTCAAAGTAGTAGGAGTCCTCTCTGGAGGATCGTTTAGCGGGATAGCAACTGGAAATGCATCTTCAGCTTGCTCTGTTCCTTCTTGTGGAGAAGACATTCTACACAATCAGCTGAATATTCAAATGTGAAGGTGCACGTTCCCTAAAAGTGTGAAGTGTTGTGCAAAAACTAATGAAAATAAAAGACAAGCATAACTGGAATTAAATTAGTTGACAATCAATCGATTACAGAATTTCAGAACTTGTCAATGATCAAGTGCAGTGTTAATACAGACAAGTCAGTTTCATTTGACTATTATGATTTTGTTTTAATACTTCACTTGAATTGGTTATTGTACAGCATCTCGTTCATATTCATTTAATTTAACTTTCTCGTTATCAACTAATCTGTCATTCGATGTGGGCAATCAATGGCAGTATATTCATCCCAGTTTTCTGCAGATATTGTATTTAACAGGTCATTAGCATTGGAGATAATCTATAAAGAAGTGTAGACAGTTCAAAGTTCAAGACAATGCGGATATGTCAAGTTCTAACTCAGCTGCGACTTAAAGCCTTATTGTAAAAAATAAGTCGCTGAAATTATTCGAAGTTCTAGGTCGGTCACGACCTAATATAAGAAGCTACGAGATAAGTTAAGTCGGGCTGTATGCGGAGGAAGAGGTCTCAAGACAAAATGGCATGAATTTCTAAGTCCTAGCTCGGCCACGACCTAAGGCTTATGTCGGAGGATAGTTAAGTCGCAAGAAAAATTGGACTGTTGAGACAGTTAGGTCGCAGGAATTGTTGAACAGGACAGGTTATTAGATCATGAATGTTTTGAGTCGTCTCAAGCTATTTCTCCTCTCCACCAAAAATTTCACCTCCTTTCACCAATCAACCAACTCGAAATTCACCAACCCATTAACCCGTTAACACCAACATCGTAAAATCCACTATCCTCTTCGTGGGATCCATCGTTCCCTTCATACCACCAAGTCGCTGGAACAACAATTCAACACATCTCCGATCTGTCATAAACCCGACCTACTGTCATGTGTTCGTGAATCACATCAACAATTAGTGACGACCAAAAATTGATCACAGCACGATTCAAAGTGGAGCACGACGTATGATACCGATTTGGGGTTCGGAGGTTAGAATTCATGGTTCAATGGCGAACATGAAATGGAAAAGGATCGGAAACGCTTACGCAATTAGATAGCAAGGGTGAATCACCGGGTGGTGAACTTGAATTCGTATTTGAAATCGAAGAACTCTGTTAATGGCGGCACAAGAAGTTGGAACAGGTGAAGGAAGAGAAGAGACGACTTAAGCTATTTATAATCTGGGACGGTGAAATGTGAATCGACATGTCCGACCTACAACTCATCTTAAGTCGGTCGCGATCTAACACACTTACCAAGAAGCGAGCTAAGGAAATCGAAGCACACGACCTACGAATTAGGCGCGTACTTCGAGGGGCAAATGTTAACCCCCTTTCGACTCACGACCTAGCAGGAGCCGAGTTAAGATGTTTGCCGACTTAAGAAGTATGCCGACTTAAGGTGCTTGCCGACTTAAGAAAGTTAATGACCTAACTACAAAGCCGACTTAGCAGGAGCCGAGTTAAGAAAAGCTCCGACTTAGAAAGGGCTCCGACTTAAGAAAAGCACCGAGTTAAGAAAGTCTCCGACCTAGCAGGAGCCGAGTTAAAGAAGTCTCCGACCTAAGATGCTTACCGACTTAAGAAGTATGCCGGTCGAAGGAGTGAGGCGACCTAATTCATGTGCCGACCCAAAATACTACCGACTTAATAAAACTAACGGGAAGGGACTTAACGACCTATAGGCATCACGACCTAATAACTTAAGTCGCAACCGACCTATAACCTATATGAAGTGCATCTGAGTTATAAACCTGCTCACACCAGATGTAGCCGACCTACAGCGTATGATAAGTCGCTGCCGATCTATCACTTGCGGCTAGACAACTTGTACTCAGGGATAATTAAAAGACAACTCCTATCTCATCGCCGACCTAAGACCTACGACCTTCTATAAGTCGGCTGCGAGTTATAACTTAGGAAGATTTCCAGATTCAAGCCCGACTCCTATAAATACCCCATTACCTCCAAAATGAAGGGGACTTTTGGCAAATCATTTCTAGAGCGCTATTACTCCGTCAAACTCTTCATTCATTCAGTAATCAAGGATCCTTCAAGCATTCACGACACTACAACAAGCTTCGAGAGAAATTCCTTACATCCAAGATGGATTCATCGAGTTTCACCATCGAAGATTGAGCTAGTAGTCTAGATTGTTTCTTGTGATCGAATTGTACTGTTTCTTGAAGAGATTTGTATCAAATTGTAACCGAATCAGCAATAAGAGACTATAAAGTGGACGTAGGCTCAATTACGGGCCGAACCACTATAAATCTGTTGTTCATTTACTGCATTTCTGCTATTTTCCTGCTTAATTTCTGTTCCCGTCACACGGGTGGTGCTTTCACGATCTTATTACACACACCGGGTGTTAGCGTTCATATTTTAACGTTAACAGACATAAATATTTCTTATATTTATTTTCACTACTGCACTACTGAAGTTTATATTCAAATCGAACTCCAATTCCAAATGAATTTCAATTTTCTTAAATTTTCAAATTCATTTCAAATCTCAATACCTTAATTTCCAAATTTTCGTTCTGATTTTATTTTCAAATTTTTCTTGAATTCAATTTGTCTACAAATTCTGAATATTGAATTTTTTTTATCCACTTTACTTTATATACACAATTTTAAATCAAATTTCAATATTCAGTTTCCATTCTATTTGCTTACCAATTTTAAATCATTTGTCGTTATTGAAAAGTTTCAAAAATTTTCTAACTCCCAAAATTTTGGAAAATTTTTGGCAGAGTCTCCTTTGTACGGAGGGACTTCTGCGATATCGCAGGATGCACAAATATATATATATACATCGGCCTAAGGCCGGAAATCACAATATATATCAATATAAGCAGTTCATATTTCCTATTTTGAATTTTTGCGTAAGCGTACCTTATTTTAGCATTTTTAAAGCAAGCGGCGATTTATTTTAGCATTTAACGCAGTCAAAATCAGCCAAGCGGCTTCCCTGAACCTGTACTAACTCAATTTAAACAGGTTAGTGACAAATATTCAAAGTTTGTTATCATTTCAATTAATTTCAATAGCTAACACCTATATAACATAAGCAATATTCACTAATCACTTCCATAAGTGAATTTATTAGGCTCTAACACAAATTAAATGCTTCCATTTAAATGGTTTACACTTCATTTCTTATATTCTACTCATTTTAATCCAAGTTCATAGATTTAATTTATCTCTACTTACGTGGATTTTATTCACAAATTCAAACCATCTCTATGATAACCCAACTTTAGTTTATTGGACTACATTTCCACTTATATTCCATTTACTAACAATCCAAGTTACATTTAATTATAACTCGAGTTCATTTCCAATATTATTATTAACCCACAATTCAACTTCCATTTAGCCAAATTCGAATTCCATTTCCATATTCCATTCACTAATTTATTCAATTTAGTTTATACTTCAATTTTAGTCCAATATTTGATGCTCATATCAAAAATTACTTTAACTTGGAATTATACATTTTATTTAGCCAATATTTTTTTTTATTATTCCTTAAACATTTAAAATAAGCTTCCAGAGTTTAAACAATTCTCCAAAATTTCAAAATCACCTTTGAAATCAACTGCATCCAAAACCCTTAGCAAATTCAATTTCCCTTTTGAATTTTCAAACCAAACCTCGTTCACAATCAATTTCAATTTAAAATAGTTTGGTAGCAATTTCTCTTTAGAAACTCGAAAATGAACATCGATGATGCTGCAGTTATCACCGAAATTATTTTCCAACAACCAAAAGAGAATTTAATGCTTTTATCTCTTTAAAAACATTTCAAATATTTTAAATTCCCAAACTTCACTAGATTTTGAATCCAATTCAAAATATTCCCCATAATAATATCACTATTATTCCTTCAAAACCCTTGAAAACCATTCTCAAATTCAAAGGAATTAAATTTTCTCAAAATTCCAAATTCCAAATCCTTTCAGTTTATATTCAAATGTTACTCTGGAAATTTTCCACATTCAATTATATATCACACTTACAATTCACATTACAGATTCCATTCTGTTATATGAATTATTTCCTTAACTTTGTTTATAAGTTTTCAATTTCTTATTCAATTTTCCTCCTAATGATAATAATTTATTATCATCATCTAACAACCAAACATCCAAATATAAATATAATAATTCATAGAAATTATTTCTTTCTTATACAAAAATAATTTGGGTAAAATTTTTTCATTTACCCCTTTAAAACAATACTGTGTCAAATTGTCCTATTCAAGTGTTTAGAGATTCCTATCAATAACGTTAATTACTCGTATTGACCAGAATCCATAAACTTCTCAATAAACCAATCAACACAATATAAAACCATTTTATATTCACTAACAAATACGCGCTCATATCTATTAGTACACTTAAACTCATTCTAGAGTACTGTCGACTCTATTTGAGAGTAATTCCCACCAGAGCCAAGGTTATCACTAGCCTAAGCTCTGATACCACTGTAACAACCCGCAAATCCATACCCCTTGAATTGACATTAATTTCCATTAATGAACTCAAGAAGAACGGAAATACGAACCATTTGTGTTAAGAAGAAGAGGTAGAAGAAGAAAATAGAAAAACAACAGAATCTGAATCTCACATCGAGGCGGAATAAAATATAATAGATAACAACAAACCTTTATACAAATTAAAACTATATCTGTTTGCACAATACATCATCAGAGTATACATCAGAGTACACATACATACAACTGGACAATAGTCATGTCATGTCCTCAATACAATAGAGTACAGTAATCAACCAAGCGGAATATATATATAAACAAGTACGGAAGATACGTCACGCCATCCAGGTTCATCTCCTGAGCTCCACAGCATCATATCCTGTAACCTATAATACTCGGTCTGACTCGAGCATTATAGTTAAATAACACCCAAGTCAGTCTGGAATACCAGCATGAGAAAATCACACTCAAACTGATTATTAAAGTTCCAAAATCCTTTGAAATCAAAAGCATCTCATAAGACCACGCCACAAATAAACATGTCGGGTTTTTACCTTACGATAGCTAAAACACTTCTATCAAAATCCTCTGATATTATAATAGTGTCTATATACAAATACTTATTCAAATAGCTGAAATTGTTACATGATTAAATTCCAGCATACTAGCCACAAAGTGGGTAATACAAACAAATACCGTACAAGGCACGTAGGGAGAATGGATTTCCAACGAATGAATAGGCACTGGGGTACCACCTATCACAGTACGTGGCCAAGATCACAGTACCGAGGAGTACGCCCGCTCCCCTGCAACACAAGGCCGGAACCATCCCTTACTGGATAATTCCGAATAAAATCACCCCACGGTTGGGATCAGCAACCGCACCACTAAGCCGAAATAAAAAGGGACATCTAGACAGGGATGACCTTACTCTCAAGTGGGTGCTACCCACGAAGCCTTGCTGCATAACCCCTGATTTTCAGTCATTCTCGGTTGATGAGGCTTGAGGCTAAGCGTTACCTTTCAGCACATATCCCTTAGAATGCCCATCGTCCCCTGACGATGTTCCGAAAACATTCATCCATACAAGTCCGTCCCGGGTTCGAACGGAACCGAAGGCACTACTCCTACTACATCCATTTTGGAATCATTCTTAGGATTAGTAGCGACTAGCCCTTGCACTTCACTGCTCCATCTTCGACTCCGAAATCGTTTCCACGAAACGTACAAACCGGATCGAAGTGGTTTTCGGGAAAAACTCCCGATCTCGGTCTCTTCGAAACGATCAGCGCATTGGCCAATATTGATAGCCGGTTCTTTAATTATCAATTAACATTCACAACATCCATCAAACAATAAATAATTTCCCAATTATTTATTAACCTCAAATACCTTCGCAAGATATATTTCTATTTTCAAACCTCTTTTGAAAATAGTTCAAAACAGTTTCCTCTTACGGAATACATATCTCAAATATTTATTCCCACTGAAACACCAAGTACAAAATACTTTTAGATTTTTAAAATAATTTAAAAACACTTTATTATAAATATACTTTATAACTTTGAGATTTAAAACTACTTTAATACTTAAATAAAATATATACTTTAAGGATATTTTAAATAAAACCACTTTATAAATATAAACTAAATTTCTCTTTTAACATAATACCAAATCACTTTTATATAGTTACTACAATAATAGATTTTGATAATCTTACTTTGGAAATTAACATTTACAAAAACAAATTTTCTAAAACATGTTTTTTTTTAAACATATGTTAACGCTAAAAAGTGAACGCTAACACCCAGTGTGTGTAATATAATCGTGAAAGCACCACCCGCGTGACGGGAACAGAATATAAGCTGAAAATAGCAGAAAAGCAGTAAATGAACAACAGATTTATAGTGGTTCGGCCCGTAATTGAGCCTACGTCCACTTTATAGTCTTTTATTGCTGATTCGGTTACAATTCGATACAAATCACTTGTCAAATACAATGAAACTTGATCACACAACAATCTCGACTACTAGCTCAAACTTCGGTGATGAATCTTGCTAAATCCGTGTCAGATGAATGAAGTTCTTCACGAAGCTTGTTGTAGTTCCTTGAGTGTTGGAAGATCTTTACTTGTTGAATGAGTTGTGAGTGCAGCAGAGTATGGACGCTTGAAGAAATGATTTGCCCAAAAGTCCCCCCCATGTTGGAAATGGTGGCCTATTGATAGGAGCGGCTCTGAATTCTGGGCAGAAATATTACAAGTCTTAGGTCGCATACGACCTAAGTTAGGTCGTAGGTCGTGAGCGACCTAAGCTAGGTCGCAGTCTATTCGCGACTTAGGAAATCAGCTGATGTAGTAGCACTGGGCTTTATTTGAACAAGTAGTAGGTCGCTGGCGAGTTAAGGATGGTACTAGGTCGTTGTTGACTTAGGAATGATCTTTTGGGTCACTGACGACCTAAGTTAGATCGCAGGTTGCAAACGACTTAAGAAGTAGATTGATGTAGTTTCTCTCGGTCTTCTCTGTAGTAGATTGTGTGCGACCTAAGTTAAGTCGTAGGTCGCAGCTGTTTATAGGTCGCAGATAGCTTCAGCAGTTAGGTCAGGAACTCTCTTAGGTCGCTAAGTTCCTTAGGTTGCTAGCTACCATAGGTCGTTCAGTTGTGATACTTCTTAGGTCGTAGACAACTTAGGTCGTGGAGAAGTTAGGTCGCTAACTTCTTATCTTGGTAGGTCTCAGTTAGGTCACAGGCTTCCTTTATTAGTTAGGTCGCTATGTATTTAGGTCGCGAGGTTCTTGAGATAGTTAGGTCGCGGACTTTCTTCAGCAGTTAGGTCGCTATGTAGTTAGGTCGCGGAGTTCTTTAGGTCGCGGACTTCCTTAGATCGCAGAGCCTCTTAGGTCGTAGCTTCCTTAGGTCGTAGCTTCCTTAGGTCGCAACATTCTTTTAGATCACGGAGTTTTAGGTCGCTGAAATAAAGGAGTTAACATTTGCCCCTCGAAGTATATGACTATACCTTAGGTCGTATGCTTCGACTTAACTTCGCTAGGTCGCGAACGACCTAAAACTTGCACGCCTATTCGCCTTCTTCTCCCAGTTCCATATAAATAGATTAGGTCCTCCTTCCTCTCCACTTTACTACTCTGAGACCCTATTGCCATTGACGAATTCTTAATTCTTCAGAGGTTAATTCATCCCAGCAAAACATCGATTCACTTCTATCAGTATATTACGTAAGTGGATTAATCTCTCCTCTTTCGCAATCACTGATCGATCGTAAATCCACGTTTATTGACCCAAATTTAATTCCGTGTGTCATGCTTCAGTTTTTTGGTTGTTTCGATCGATTTTCGATCGTTGTTTGATATGTTGCATTGATTCATGATCGCACGGAAGTTTTCACAACGGATCGGTGGGATTTTCAATTGATTAGTCGAATGATTCAGAGGTATATGGATGACTTCCAGTTGATTTGCTGGACGACTCGAAGATGAAATGAGGAAGATATCGAATTCTTTTATAATGGCGGTATTGGGTTATTGGATCCAATATGGTGTTGCTTGGAGAGGAAGGCAATAACTTACCAGATTTGGACGACCTAAGAGTTTGGTCGTGCAGGAATATTCACGACCTAAAGAGTCTTCGACCTAAAGAGTTTACGACCTAAAGAGTCTTCGACCTAAAGAGTCTTTGCGATCTAATAATCTTCACGACCTAAAAAGTCTTCGACCTAAAGCCAAGTCGTGCGCGACCTAGGACTTAGATAAAATTGCACCGCTTTGACTTATTCAGTTACACTGTACGACCTAGAAATGCTGCGACCTATGATAGGTTGCAGAATGACCTAGGACTTGAACCACCTTGGCACTGCCTTGAACATCTTGACTCGCACAGTACGACTTAAAAGCCCTGACCTATGATAGGTCGTCAAACGACTTAAGACTTGGAGGAATTTGCACAGAAGTTGGCTGGATTCTTGAATCTGAACTGTGTTGTAATTCCTTTCACACTGTCTTGACATTAATGCTAATAACCTGCCTAAATACAACACTTGCAGAAAAACGGGACAAATATACTGCCATTGACTGCCCACATCGCATGACAGATTAGTTGATAACGAATAATTAACTTAAATGAATTCTGTGAATGAAGTGCTGTAAAATGACTAATTCAAATGAAGTGTTGAAACAAAGCTGGAATAATCAACCTAAGCTGACTTGTTTGCATCAACACAACATTGTATTTTAATTCTGAAATAACAAGCCTCGAAACTTTATAATCGACGAACATCAATTGTCTCAATTTCGGTTATACTTGCTCGTTATTGTTTTAGTTTTGCACAACACTTCACACTTTTTAGGAAACGTGCACCTTTATATTTAAATATCCAGTTGATTGTGTAGAATGATGTCTCAACAAGAAGATTCAGGACCAACTGAAGAAGCTTTCCCGATTGCCAATCCACTGATTGATCCTCCGGAGAGAACTCCGAATACCCTTAGTCACAGAATTTTTAGACAACTGTGTATCCAATTTGGTATTGCTGATTCAGACGCTATATTCCCTGGAGCAAGTGATACAGCTGACAGACCACCCCTAGGTTTTGTCGCGGTGAATCGCCATATGTGTTTGAACGGAGCTATTCCGCCTTTCAATGAATTTCTCTAGGAACTCTTCCTTCGACTAGCTATCTCGCCTTTTCAGCTACACCCCAACGGTTACGCCGTTTTGATGGGTTTATGTGTTCTGTTTAGGAGGACGCTTGACCGTCTTCCGAGCTTTGACGAAATTTGCTATCTATGCACCTTCTCTAAGAATAAAGATCATCCTTCGATTGTACTCGTAAGGGGTGCCAGGAATCGGAAATTGATCTTGGATTTGCCTGAAAGTGCTCATGGCTTTTTAAACCAGTTCTTCTTTGTTCGATGTCCTCCGGGATTCTAAGCAGTTTGGAGAATTGGGAGTAAGACTTGCCTTTCTCTGTTCATCTTATAGACTTTTCGAAATCCGAATCATCAAATGCTTATCTTCATTCTTTTTCTTTTTCCAGCACTTCCTCCTCCGCTCAGAAATCCGAGCCTCAAATCGATCCTTGAAACTTTAAATGTTGTGGCGGCAGAAGATAGAAGTGCCAAATTTTTGCTGAAAGATGAATTTTTGCACCAGTATGGGCTTTTACACTCTTCTCGCTCTACACGGCCTCATGAAGCTTCCTACTCTCCTTCGAAGACAGCAGATGCCCCACTTTCTGTTGAAGACCCCACACCGAAAGAAAATGCTACTGAAACTTTACTGGTAAAATGTCCCACACTTACCGATGTTGCGGGCCCGTCCAGCAAACTTGCACTTGCCCCAATTATCGAAGAGGAAGAAAATCCTCGAATCACTGAAAAGTCAGCCGATGTGGAAGCTGAAAAAGAAAACTCTGCTGGGCATCATGATGATGACACCTTCGATGGCTTAAGTGATATAATGATAACTTCCCGAGAGCTCTTTAAAGATGACATAACTAAAGTCACCTCTCCTGTAACAGAAGCAACATCTACCTTGCAGCAAACTTTGCCCGCTCAAGAATCAACTCCCAATTCCCAATCTGCTATTATTCCTCAACCAAAGAGTGGTTTGTAGTTTGACGCGCATAGTTTGCACATCTCACACACTTAGGATGCTCAGCACTTATACGAATTTAGCCCCCTTTAATTTGAAGATTTCTAAGACTTGTCTTTTTTTTAATTTCAGGCTCTACAATGGGACGAACTGGCTCGTATTATGACAACTTTCGGCTCTACGGAGGGCGTGATTCTTACGATTATGGACGTTATCTTCCCTCCCGCAAAGAATCTGACGAAGAGCGCGCAGCTAGAAAAACTCAAGAGAGGCGCGCTTACGAAGAGCAGCAAAGAAGGAGAGATGATGACTCTCATAAAAGAAAATATCACGATGACAAAGGGAAGAAGCATGCTACCGATGACCCAAGTAAACGGGTTAAACTTGATGAGGAGGACGCGTCTGAAATTTCTGAGAAAACTGACGCTCCTATATCTTCTAATATCCCGGCTAGCTCTCCTCCTTTAAAGAAAACCGACATTCAAGCAATCATCTCCAGGCCACAATATCAAGTTAAAGACGGCCCTCCAACGCTTCAGAGCCGATTTCCAAATTGGTGCCTAAAAGGAGTGCGCTTTGACTTGGATTTGGTTCCGATTGATAAGCAAGACATGCTTAAAAGTCTTGACGCGGTCAGGCTTAATATTGAGAGGATGTCGCAATGGCAGAAACTTGTCGACGAACTTCAAAGGGTCAACCACATTAATCTTGAGGCGATGATGACCATGGAGAATGATAAATCAGAATGGGACAAATGGTGTAAGCAGCATGATGCGGAGATGACGAGCATCGCAGACGACAACGCAAAGCTTGAATCTGAAGTCAAGCGACTTAAGGAAGATCTGGCCTCATCTTCTGCATCGCACACTCAAAAGGAAGAAGTCTTTCAGAAGCAAGTGCGGGACGCACATGCTGCGCAAAGGGACGCCGAAATGAAGCTTGCAGCTGAGCAGCACATTACTGAGAAATATCGCATAGAAAATGCTGAGCTGCGAGGAACAATTATGTCCCAAAATGCAGAGATTGAGATGCTGAAAGCTAAGCTTCTTAAAGTTGAGAAGGAACGTGATGATGCGGTCGCTGGACAAGTTGCGGCCGAAGAGTCTCACGAAGCCACTAAAGCTAGCATCGATTCTACTCTATTTGACTTCTACATGCACAGCGTTTTGGGCTGCGGCAGCCTTTCATTCTTGGGTCCCAAATATGAGATTACACTTGCTGAAGTTTGGGAGACCATACTTGATACATTTGCCAGCTATGCGGAAGCAGACCTTGTAGCGCTTTATCTAGATGATGAAGCACGTGATGCGCTTATTAGAGGCAAAGAGCAACTTGCCGAAGCTAGAGCCGGGACAGTGGTAGAGGAACATCCAGAAAAGACAACGTCTCTACATGCCCATGTCCATACTTCAACTTTGACTGATGTTGATATCATCGGTTCTAGCTCTCATTCCCTCTTGCTGTAAAAGATGCTGAAGCTAAGCTTGCTGTTAGTGAGTCTCCTCTTACCCAAGCTGAAGAAAAGAGCCAAGAAGAGACCGAGGCTGACAAATTTGAAATTGATTTGTCAAAACCAACATCTCCAGGTAACTTCAAGTCAGATCTGGCTCAAGTGGATTATTCATTCGATTCAATTGACTTGGATGAATTTCTCGCTTATTACTTAAGTCCTGGCGATCCACTATCATCTCTTTTTTCGGAGAATACTAATTTTGACTTCTTTTCTTCTGTAGCAGAAGCACCGAAAGTTGCGCTTACTTCTCCTTCTTTGGTTGCCACTCCCTCTTCTTCCCAAGTTACTCCTCTTCCAGCTTCTCAACCGGGATCGCAAGAAGAGAAAATAGAAGCTCTCAAAGACTTGGACGATCCGGTTGTTTCGCAGGAGCGAAAGGCTGTGGAGCTTGAAGAAGGTGAGAAAACTCCGGAGCAGTCCTTTGATTATGACACGAAAATTTCCACACTTCTTACTACTCCTGGAAGTGAATCTTCCTCGAAAAGGAAAGGGAAGCGTGCCATGAAGAAGAAGAAGAAGAAGAGTGTTTCGGCTGATGAAGAAAATGTTGAAGAAAATGTTGAGGAAGACCCGACTATCCCTCCTTCTCCATCTCGTCCACGCCGAATCCCGAAACTGGTCATTGAACCGGGCAAGGGTACTAAAGGTGGGAAGAAGGAGTTATAAACTGGGCTTCTTGTCTTACTTTTTGCTTGTATTGACAGGGGATTGTGCGGGCACCGGTCCCCGCTTCTTTTTGTAACCTGTACAATGTAAAAATTTCTCATAGTATTGAAATAAATAGATATTTTACTTGTACAAATTCTTGTGTATGTGAGAATGCATCTGTTTCTCTTTTTTGGTGTAGAATAAACGATTCCTTTTACTTGTACAAACTTTTTGTTTGTGTTTGGGAATACATTTATTCCACATCTATTTTTTGTGATATTGCAATGAACTTGTGGCATGTTGCTTTTATTAATACAATTAAATTATATAGTGTTGCCCCCATACCGCAAGTGCATTGCAACATTTCTAGCTTCTTCAAGACTGATATTCTTACTTCAGAGAATAACTACTTCACTTTTAAGGGAAGAATCATTCTGCTTTTAATAGAGTATATCTCGTTTTCAGAGAAGTTTTTACTTTCTCTTTCTTCCTGAAGAACACTTCGACTTTTGGGAATGATCACTTTTATTTGTTTAAAAGTGAATTTTCCTGCACAGTGAAATGAGCTTCTGAAGAAGGTTTTGATTTTGTGCCCCAGTAAAGGGTTTATTTTTGGTACTTCAAGCAAGGTGAAGTACGCCTCTGAAGAGGTCTTTTGGTCTCCGAAGAGAAGCGATTTTGGTCTCCAAAGAGAAGCAATTTTGGTCTCCGAAGAGAAGCAATTTTGGTCTCCGAAGAGAAACAATTTTGGTCTCCGAAGAGAAGCAATTTTGGTCTCCGAAGAGAAGCAATTTTGGTCTCCGAAGAGAAGCAATTTTGGTCTCCGAAGAGAAGCGATTTTTGGTCTCCGAAGAGAAGCAATTTTGGCATTTCAGCTCCGGTGAAGTGGGTCTCCGAAGAGAAGCATTTTGCACTTCTACACGGGTGAAATGTGCCTCCGAAAAGGGCTTTTTATCATTTCATCACTGGTGAAGTGGGTCTCCGAAGAGAAGCATTTTGCACTTCTAAACGGGTGAAATGTGCCTCCGAAAAGGGCTTTTTAGCATTTCATTACTGGTGAAGTGGGTCTCCGAAGAGAATCATTTTGCACTTCTACACGGGTGAAATGTGCCTTCGAAAAGGGCTTTTTAGCATTTCATCACTGGTGAAGTGGGTCTCCGAAGAGAAGCATTTTGCACTTCTACACGGGTGAAATGTGCCTCTGAAAAGGGCTTTTTAGCATTTCATCACTGGTGAAGTGGGTCTCCGAAGAGAAGCATTTTGCACTTCTACACGGGTGAAATGTGCCTCCGAAAAGGGCTTTTGCCTCCGAAGAGGTCTTGAAATTGCTTGGAAGTTACTTTCTCATGGTTGAGTGGATCCACGGGGCGGACACAAGTTGCTTGATTGGATGTTCGTTTGCACAAACGATCGCAATCAATTAACAAGGGCCCTGTTCCTTCAGCTTGGGAAGGTGCCCCTCCGGTGGTTCCACCAATCTTGTTATTGAGAGAAGCACTCTCATTTATTGGCGTGCCTCGTTAGAGGGCTTTGTTGACCTTTGGGAAGGAGCATCGGTTGGTTGGTGTGCCAGGAAGGTTGCTTCTCAGGGGCAAGTAGATCCACGGGACAGACGCAAGCTGCCTGATCGGATGCATCACGATCAGTTAGCAAGGGCCCTGTTCCTTCTGCTTGGGAAGGTGTCCCTTCGGTGGTTCTACCGGCCCTTTTATTGAGGAGCAAAATTCCTTTTGGTTGCTTCCGTGCTTGCTTGGCCATGTTCTCCCACCATCTGCCCATTAGCGATCTTTTATTATCATTTCCAAGCGTATCTTTGTTCCTTTTGTAAGTAAATTGCCTTATCCGAAGAAGTGGACTTCACTGTTGAATAACTTCATGGGACAAACGCGAGTTACCTAGCTAGATGTCTGTTCATATTGACAATCACAACCGGTTAACGAAGGCTTGCCCTAGTGAAGTTGCCAACTTTTTATGTGAAGTTCTTCTTGTATAGGATTTGAATATGGACTTTTTTGTTGCTTGGTATTTGCTTTAATAAATGATTTGTAAGGCTCGCTTAGCTTTGCGATGGGTGAGCTTTGCTTTAATGACCTGCAATATTAGATCGACATTTTAGCAATACATTTAGAGTATTTACACATCGAAATATAACAGGTATTTTATAATAGAAAACACAGAATGCATAGTTTTTCATTATTCAGTCACGCTGATTTCTCAGCGGTTTACAATGCAGAAGTTACACATCCATCATCATTTTTTACAAATTTAAGCAACGCTGTTAAGCAAAAAATGGATGCTAATGATTGTTGTTTCAGAATCTCCGGACTGATTTTCCATTTGCACTAGAGTTGCAGCTTCGGATTTATATGCCAGAGAAAGTGAAAGATGCCCCAGTTGCAGTTTTGTGGACAATTAGCAGTCGTCCCAACTTCTCCCTACTGGGTGTGGACCTCCTGTGACAACATTAATGACAAGCTTTTCTGAATCTTGCACTGCAGTGCTGTTGAGAGAATCGGATTGATGGGTAGGACGTTGTTGATCCCGAGTGGATGAGGTTGGAGCGACTCAAATTCTCTTAACGTATTGTTGGAGTTTACCCTGCTCCAGCAATTCTTCAATCACATTCTTTAATTGGCGACATTGGTCAGTGTCATGGCCAGGTTGATTGTGAAATTGGCAGAATTTTCCATTGCGCTTTGCACCTCTCGTCATCTCAGGTGGCTTAGGATACCTGACAACGTCCTTTGTTGCAAAAAAGATATTTCTTGGTGTATCAGTTAAAGGAGTATAATCCGAAGGATTAAAGTGACGAGGTTTCTTTTCATTTCCCTGGCTCTTTCCTCCTTCATTCTCCCTTTTCTGACTTTTAGATCCTCTTTTATTAGATGGGACATTGTTATTATTAGTTTGGGCAGCAACCACTTTCGATGTCGTAGAAAGGCTTTCAAGGCGAATGAACTCGTCGGCCTTTTTATAAAATTTATCAAGTGAGTTCGGTTCCTTCATCTTTAGCCATATTCCAAATTTACTCGATTTATCAATGGCTCGCATCAAATAAGTCAGGATCATGCGTGGTTCCGCATTTTCTACTTCGGCTAAAGCTATATTGAAACGGCTCAAGAAAGATTTGATTGATTCTCCTGGCGCTTGTTCAAGGTTAGACAGTGACATTATATCCTTAGCTTTTGAAGCATACAATCTGAACTGTTCTTTAAACTTTTGCGTTAAGTCGGAGAACTTATCTACAGACCGAACTGGAAGCTTTGTGAACCAAAGTAAAGCCACACCTTCCAGGTATACTGGAAAGTATCGACACTTGATCTCGTCTGATGCTCTTGCACCGGTCATATGCCAATCGTATTTGTATAGGAAATGATTAGGGTCACTGGTTCCCCTATAGGCTTGGATAGTAGGAGGTGCAAATTTCCTTGGAAACTCCGCTCTCAGGATCCTTTCAGTAAACGGAGTTCTGCTTGGCATGAATCCCCAGTCAGCCTCATCCTCTTCCCTTTGCATGCTCTCTTTCATGATGCGGCCAACCATTTCAGACAGGTACTCTTTATTGTTCAAAGACACCTCCGGGCAAGCATCAGTTCTTCCCGCGGAAGTTTGCCCGGGCATATGTTCATGACAAGTTGGTTGCGGCATAGAACCATCAGCTTGGAAAGGTGGCATTTCAGGAAGGGTGGTTTGATGGTTTTATGGTTGACGATTTGCCCCGAGCAGGGCAGTTATTCTATCCATTATCAAAGCGTTTTGAGTTTCAATTTGTTGGTATAATCTAGAAACTGCGTCATCCAATTCAGCCCTGGTGACTCCAAAGGTAGGAGTCGCTTGGTCTGTTGTTGGTGAAGCGGAAGTCCCTTCGTGAGCATTTCTAGATCTGATAGGTCTACCTCTTCTTCCAGGAGCCATTATTTCGGATCAACTTCTGGTTTTTAAGAGAGGTTCTTTTTATGAATCTTTGCGAAGCAACGGTGGATGATCGCCTGAGTTCACCTCTCAATGAAAGCACCAAAATGTTAACGCTAAAAAGTGAACGCTAACACCCGGTGTGTGTAATAGAATCGTGAAAGCACCACCCGCGTGACGGGAATAGAATATAAGCTGAAAATAGCAGAAAAGCAGTAAATGAACAACAGATTTATAGTGGTTCGGCCCGTAATTGAGCCTATGTCCACTTTATAGTCTTTTATTGCTGATTCGGTTACAATTCGATACAAATCACTTGTCAAATACAATGCAACTTGATCACACAACAATCTCGACTACTAGCTCAAACTTCGGTGATGAATCTTGCTAAATCCGTGTCAGATGAATGAAGTTCTTCACGAAGCTTGTTGTAGTGCCTTGAGTGTTGGAAGATCTTTACTTGTTGAATGAGTTGTGAGTGCAGCAGAGTATGGACGCTTGAAGAAATGATTTTCCCAAAAGTCCCCCCATGTTGGAAATGGTGGCCTATTTATAGGAGCGGCTCTGAATTCTGGGCAGAAATATTACAAGTCTTAGGTCGCATACGACCTAAGTTAGGTCGTAGGTCGTGAGCGACCTAAGCTAGGTCGCAGTCTATTCGCGACTTAGGAAATCAGCTGATGTAGTAGCACTGGGCTTTATTTGAACAAGTAGTAGGTCGCTGGCGAGTTAAGGATGGTACTAGGTCGTTGTTGACTTAGGAATGATCTTTTGGGTCGCTCACGACCTAAGTTAGATCGCAGGTTGCAAACGACTTAAGAAGTAGATTGATGTAGTTTCTTTCGGTCTTCTCTGTAGTAGTGTGCGACCTAAGTTAAGTCGTAGGTCGCAGCTGTTTATAGGTCGCAGATAGCTTCAACAGTTAGGTCAGGAACTCTCTTAGGTCGCTAAGTTCCTTAGGTTGCTAGCTACCATAGGTCGTTCAGTTGTGATACTTCTTAGGTCGTAGACAACTTAGGTCGTGGAGATGTTAGGTCGCTAACTTCTTATCTTGGTAGGTCTCAGTTAGGTCGCAGGCTTCCTTTATCAGTTAGGTCGCTATGTATTTAGGTCGCGAGGTTCTTGAGATAGTTAGGTCGCGGACTTCCTTCAGCAGTTAGGTCGCTATGTAGTTAGGTCGCGAAGTTCTTTAGGTCGCGGACTTCCTTAGATCGCAGAGCCTCTTAGGTCGTAGCTTCCTTAGGTCGTAGCTTCCTTAGGTCGCAACATTCTTTTAGATCACGGAGTTTTAGGTCGCTGAAATAAAGGAGTTAACAACATACTTAAAACCTTTAACTTCTATTTCAAATTGCTTTGAAAACGTACTTGGCTATCCAAGGAAATACACTTCTCTTCACATCTTTTAAAAATAAATCAACATTTATTTTTAAACCAATTCATATCCCTTTATAAATTCCCACCTTGAATTTATATTTTTAAATATCCACTGATATTTTATTTTACTTTATAAACCCAGTTTATAAATTCCCAAAATCTCACTTCTCTTCAAAATTTCAAATCCCAACACTTAAATCAATTTACAATTAATTTCCAATTCACTTTATTCTGAAATAAATTTTCTTACTTCATTTATCCAAAATTCATTAACTTTCAGATTTTATTTCTTAATTATGATTAAAAATCCTTTTAATTGAAAATATCAATTTCAGATTTTCAAAATTCCTTCTTATTCCTTAATTAAATTAAATCCTTAAATTTAAAAATAAATCCTTCATTCTTTAAAATAATATCACTTTAGTTTTAAAGTTTATATTTTTCCTGATTATTTCAAAATTCCCTTATTCCAATTCACTTGAATTATTTACTTAAAATTTACTCTTTTATTTCTTTCAAAAATCCAATTCTATAGAATTTAATAATTCCTTTTATTGAAATATTCAATCCAACCATATCATCCAATATTTCAATCATCAATAAAATCATCACAGGATATCAATATTCATAACACAGAATATTAAATAATCTAAATAATTTTGAGGAATCCAGTTGGATCCCTCCAACCTATTTCCCTGCATCCACAAACGTTAGCACAATACCAATTCCACTTCGAGGTGGAATATCGTGGTATATGGGTTATAAAATATCATCCGCTATTATGCGGCGCATAGGGTCTCATCCGCTATAAAATGCGGGAATATCAACTCCAATATATACATATGCCAATATATATATTGATATATATACTACTATATATACTATCATATCAAATCAATCCAATCATTCACCCAAATATTTAAAATTTAACTATTTAAATTTCAAATAAAGCCAGATGAGTGAGATTAACTCACCTTGTATTTTTACTTTGCAATCCACTCTAGACTAGTTCGTTCCCTTCACGCTTTTAGACCTTGTATAGACATTTACAGTTTATTAATATATAAAGTAGTCGAACAGTCAATTCTCTTTTTAATAGATTTAATTTTTAACTTACCATTTGATTTAAACTAATTTTCCTTTGAAATCTTTAGTAACTAAAATAAATTAAATCAATTTAATAAAGAGATTTAAACTCCATAATGTGTTACATATATTTATCTCCTTAATATATTATTAACAATAACTAGTTGGTGAAGATATGATCTTACATTTATATATATCTATCTTAAAAACCTATTCACTTAAAAACAAAAATTCATCTATATAGATTTAAAAATCTAATTTTTTATAAATTCTTTTTAACATCTATATTCCTATATATCTTTAACATTTTGTATATCTACTCACTGCTTATTCTACATATATATATAGGTATAAATCTTTAAATCTTTAATTTAAAAAAAATAATTCCTTTCTAACCTATATACATATAATTTAAATCAGATTCAAATTTGAAATTAAATTTTTTTAATATATACCTTACTGCCAAACACTCCTCAACCATCGCGAGCAGGCCTCTTTCCATTACGTCGCTAGACCACCTCATCTTGCTTTGCAAAGCTCGAGTCCATCCTTCAATCCATCCATCGACGACCACATCGCCTCCAAACTGACATCGCCTCCTACCAGACAAGCCCGACTGCACTGCAGAGGAACCCTAGCTTCGAGCTACACTTGAACGCGGCCGCCACTGCTCGAGCATCTCGCGTACGTGCGCATCTCCTCCAGCCTGCCGTTGATTCCACCGTGCTCGCGTGCCCTAGCTTGTCTCGATTAAATCGAGAACTGAAACCCTTCTCCAAACGATCGCGTGCGAACTTGAAGGGACGAACGACTGGATCACGAACGATTGATTTGGCTTCATTTCTCTGCGAGTACGGTTGAAGCTCCTTTTATAGAACTGAGGGAATTGAGGAAGAGAAGGTTAGAGTTAAATTTGAATCGAACTCGGCCATTTTTTTTCTTCGAACAAACAATCGAATTCGTTCGATTTAGGGAAGGGAAAGAACGAGATTGAAATCTCCTTTGGCCATTATATTTATTTTCAAATTTGATTTAAGCTGAAAAGAAGTGGAGGGGATTTTACTTCGGCCATAAATTCTTCGATCTGTTATACGTGTTGGGTTGTTTAATTTTAAGGGGGACGCGTGTTCTACCAGTTGAACACGTGTTTAATTAATATACGTATCTACATCTAATTACTTAGGCAAGAAGAGAACGTTGCCAGGAAGGACACATGCTCTGAATTTCTATACATGTCTGCAAAGGCCTGCCACAGTATTCAATGCAATAATATTATACTTAAATTTAAATTCAAATCGTCTCGGTTTCCGCAACTCACATTCTCGATCTCCAATCGAGAAGTGCCACTAAGCATTTATAATATTATACCCCTATTACGAACGCAATGGAAAAGGTTTCGAGTCCTAATTCGATCGTATGAAGAAGATAGCTTTTTGGACCCAGTTATTATATTAAATTTCCGATATAAATTTCAGCACGTTTATATATTGTACGCTCACACAACAATTCCAAACACTACGAAATTTGAAATCCGATAATAATACAATATTACGGATCCAATGGAACTGGTCTCGTCGAATTCCGAGACTGTTCCTCGGAAAGTTATTTTCAAATATCAATTTAAACATCAAATTTTCAAAACTGAGCAAAACAGTTCCAAATTCAATTCTGAAAGTTCCAACACCTTCAGAATCATCAGCATAAATTTTCTAAGCCTTCATATTATTTTTAACGGGCTTAAAATTCCAGATTCTATATTTTACTCAATTCCAATTATTAAATTCAACAATTAAATCACCAAATAAATAATGATATTTGAAATTTTGAGTTTAAAATTAACTCTTAAATATTTAAAATCAATTAAATATTCCAATTTCAAATATACAAAAATCCGGATCGTCACAGTATGTTTACAGATTGCTTTGGATGCATTGGAGTTCAGGAGACGAGTTGGAGGTCTTCAAGTCGTATTCACGTATATGTTCATTTTCCGCTGCTTTGTGGTTGAAATCATCAGCATTTGTGAGGATAGGTTGTTATAATTGTCCCGGCTGATGATTGTGATTTGTGTTGTACTCTGATCGATGTATGTATATTATAGTTTCTCTTTTGTAAAGATCATTAATATTATATTATATATTGTTCCACTGCGATTGTAGTATTCTATGTTGTTTTTAGTTTCTTTTTCTCTTCTCTTCTCTTCTTCTTTCTTATTTTCCCCTAGCAATCCGGTTTTCCAACGTTCGATTGCTCGGCACGCAATATAGTGAACCTATTAGTGTTGATTCTCGAGGATCGAAAATCTCGGCTGTTAAATTTTCAATACATCTTAGGTTAATTTGGTCGTATTAAAAAACAATGAAATGATCGCATATGGAAACAAAGTATCGTATACTTATCAAGTTTCAAACTTTTCAACTTCTATATCCCTCTATCAGGAGGAAAGTTGGTAAGTTAGAGCAATATCGCTCCATCCTTACTCAAACATCAATCTTGACTCTCACAGATAGAATTAAATCTACTTCGTTGGCTTTTAGTGTTAAGCACACGACTAAATGTTTTCCATTCACAAGTAATCACACAAAGCACAATTAACACACACAAAGCACGATCAAGTTACATGAACGGCTTTTAATCCCCCTTTTCATTTAATTAATATTTTATTCATTAAAACTTCTTTTATTATTAAAATTCATTTTATCTAATAAAACTTCTTTAGTTTGATTTTGTTTCTTCATTTAATTAAACTTCAATCTTTAATTAAGGCTTCATTATTAAAACTTCATTCTTTAATTAAAATTTCTCTTAATTAAAGACACCTCCTTTTAATTAAAACTTCTTTTAATTAAACATCTTTCATTAATTAACACCTTTTTTAGTCAAAAACCTTTTATTAATTGAGACGTAACTTTCTTAATTAAAATTAACTTATTTAATTTCTTATAAATTAAAACTTGTTTAATTAATCTTCTTATAAGTTAGAACTTAACTTATTTAATTAATCTACTTTATTAAACTTGTATACAGATTTAATTTCTCTTTTTAAAAGATATATACTTATATTCCACTTTTCTTTTATTCTCTTTTCTATACTTCAAAAATATTCATATACTTATCTCAAATGGTATAAGTACATTCACAAATCATTAACAAGATTTACTAACTTTAAATATAATCAAAAAAGTTTAAAAAATGTTACTCAAACATCGTTACTATAAACTTCTTTTCTTTTATCAGTTAAATTTTTACTTCTCTATCTTTATTTCAAAAGATTTCATACTTGTTATTATTATTACTAAATTTTCATTATTAAAAATCTAATCATATTTATAATAATTTTGCACTTCAAAATATAATTCAAGGGTTTAAAAATAAATGTTACTAAAACATTGTTTACGACAAACCCAAAACACTTAATTTATAATTATCATCTTTAAAAACTCTCTTTAAGGGTTTAATTACTTTTATAAGGGTTTAAGAGATGTGTTATGTAACGACCCGATTTTTCAGTCACCTGATTTTGGGATAGTTAGCTAATTTTAATTATTGAAATATTAATTTTAATAAGTTGAATAAAAAAATTCTCTGATATTGGAAATATCTGAATGGATAAAGTTTGATAAAACTATATTTAATTTTAAATTATAAAATTCTAGATATGATAAGTTTTATAGAAATATATGTATATAAACTCCACCATTTAAATTTAAAATATAATATTCATATATGTGTATATATAAATATACAAAAGCTTGCTGATATATATATATAAGTATACATGTATATATATATGTGTATATGCCCATATGAAGTGATGTATATGAAAATATGTATAAATGTAAATATATATAAATATATATATGATGATAAATATATGTAAGTAAATATATATAAGTATATATGCGTATATATATTTAGAAAAAAAAATATAGTACATGAAAATAAATGTTTATGCATAAGGGGACATCATGATGGTAAATATCTACTCAAGCATGAAATAAATCAAGTCACACACAAAACTTCAAGTCATAGGAAATCAAATCAACTAAATTCTCAAATCAAGTCAAAATTTTCAAATCAAAATAAAGAGAAAAAAGGGATGAGTACTATATAAGCTTCAGCCCCTTTTTAACTTGCTCTCCCTCCCTCCATCTTTAAATACCTTGCCTAAGATTATTCACGTTAACATTATATAGTCTAATATTCAAAAAAGAAAAAAAAAGATAACTGCCATTTTTATAACCTTAGAGACTAAATACTCAAAGCTAGGAAGTAAATCAAGCACTTAAAAGCTTCAGGAAAGTGAATCAAACAAAAACAAAGCTAGGCAATGTGTACATACAAGCGAGTAAAGCTAAAATTTTGCTTACTGGAAATGATGTAGGGATCTATATGTTTGAAATTTTGGATAAATCATTTTTATGATGTCAAGTATTCAGGTGCAAATAAGTTTTTATACAGTATAATTGTATGATTAAGCCTGTAACTTATAGTAACAAGCATTATCACTCTGTTTCCTTGAAAAGTTGATATCTTACCACTTTAAAATTCATTTTCTCTCTATCGAGTGAGTTTTAGTAGCTTGTGATTCCAAAAGGAAATTTGTTAGTTTTTGAATGTAGTTTATTTTAAAATTGATTTCGTTTGATATTATAAAGTGTAGAAGAAGAAAGATACAAATTACAGTAAATAGCTTATAAATGATCAAAAATCGACTATCATAATTAAATCTCTGGTTTACATGACTGTGTTTGTGATTGGAAATTATGATTTTTGAAAGAGGTTTGATGATTTTTAGTTACGTATTTGGAGTGATAGAGGGAGTTGAATGAATTTGGGCCTAAGGTGAAATTCAAGCGAGATACTCGATTTCGTGGCGAACGGTTGGGTGTGGAGGTGGTTTGGGTAGAGGCGCATCCAATAAAAATGGTGCGATGATTTCTGGTGGAGTGTGGAGGCGAGACGAGGTCGGGGTAGGGTTTTGTGTGAGTTTTTGTTTGGGTTTGGTTTTGGGTAATGGTGACGAAGGTAGGACGAATGAGGCGTGCGGTCCAGGGGATTAGGTGGTGATGGTTGTGGTGGAGCTCGTAGTGAAATTTGGTGATGGATGGTGGTCGAGGTTGGCAAACCGAGACGTTTGTGTGTATGGTGGTGGTTCCAGCGTTTGGGTGGGAAGTTCGAATTTTGATGGTCGAGTTGGGTGTATACATGCTCGTGTACGTGCACATCCTCTTGTTCCAGGTGATGGTAAGAAAAGAAGGAAGGAATAAAAAATTGGAAATAATAGAGAAGAGAAGAGGATGAGTTGGGACGGGTGGCATATGCCGAAGAAAAAGAAAAGGAAAAGGATAGAAAGAAAAGGAAAAGGAAAAGGGAAAAAGAAAGAAAGAAAAGAAAAGAAAAGGAAAAAGGAAAAAGGAAAAAGGAAAAAGAGAGAAAGAAAGAAAAAGAAAAGGAAAAAAGAGAAAAAAAATTGGAACTTATTTTTTTTTTTAAAACTCTAATTCTATTGTCATTATAAATCCAATCAACATGAAATCCTTTGCATTGTAATTCTACCACCTAATATTTTAAGTTTAATTTATTTTGTGTAAAGTAAAATTTAACTATTTTATAATAATTAAACCAAGTAATTAATTAAATTATTAATTAATTAAATCTTATGTTAATAATAAGATTAGCTATTAATTGAATTGCTTAATTTTAATTAACTAAAAATAAATTGTTTTTTAATAATTTCTTTAATTTATAATTAATTTGTGTTAATGATATAAATGGTTTCAGTTAATTAAAGTTAATTAAATTCTGATTTGTGAATCGTTTAAATATTGGTTATAAACCGTTAAAACTACTTATTGATCTACACCATGGTTTATTACTCTTGAATATTATTTCAATTGTTCTTGTCTGCGCCCTTTATAGCCAAACCAATTGAAAGATAGAATAAAACGTTGACACGTTTAATTTGAGACAAACATATGTAGAAAATTCCCGTATGCGAGTATAGTCACTCTGAATATGAATTGTTTATTTTAAACAATTTTTCCCTTTAAATTTATTGCCTGGATTTGAAGAGACCGAGATCAGATATCTGCATTATCCGGAACCACTTCGATCATATAATCATTACGAACCTCTACGATTTTGATCATAGAGTCCTATATGCTGGAATCAGGTTAATGTAACAAATTTGACCTTTTTAAATAAGTAATTGTACTTAGGCATATTCACAATACCTATGGATTTCTGAAAAAAGTGTTTTGGTTATAATAAAATAAAATCTCGTCGTGTTTGTACGAGTCACCTTAGTTTCCGAAGAATTATTATAACTTAAGTATTTCAAATTAAGTGGGTTTTACTCACGCTGGTTTCCTTCCTGACTCGGGTGTTACTTTATTGTAATGCTCGGGTCTGACCGAGTATTTCAGTTTTCAGGTTAGGACGCTTTGTGTGACATCCCGGAATTTCAAGGAATTTAAAATGGGATAATCTCTTATTTAAATTATTTAAAATTGATAAAATTGTTATTTTCAAATATAAATAACAGATAAATTAATAATGTGATGTTTTAAAATATGGTTATAAATTGGTTTTAAATCAGAATAATTAGTTACAAATTTAATCTGGGATATTTTATATATAAATTTAAATAGTCCTATTATTTCTAATTTAATAAGTGTTATATAAATGTTTATATTTATGTGTATATTTATGTGTTTAGAAGAAAATTATAATTTGAGGATTTAAAATAAAAAGTGTCCCAATTTAATTACAATAAAATCTATCTTAAATTTTAATAAAGTTCTGCCTATTCACTTTTGATATATATAATAATATGATGTAATTTTGGTAATAATGTTTAATTTGAAATAATCTTGTCAATATTAAATATAAATATAAAACCAATATATGGTCATAAAAGTAAGTATTAATATATAAACTTATAAACATAAGTAAATAAATAAATATAAATAAAGTGTTTGGTAAGTTAAGTTTAAAATAGAAAATACATTAGTTAAATACATTGAGTTATAAATAGAAATACAAAACAATAGTCATGTAAAACTAGAAATTAATCCACAAGCTAACATAATAAAATAAATGTAACAACTTTACTAAAGTAGGTAAGTCTAAAACAAAGTTAATATATGTACTAAGTATCTAGTTTGCAGGCAAGTAAAATATACCAACCATAACTATATGTATAAACTACTACCATACATATGCAAAGTAAAAAAATAAGTCAAGGTAAATATATATACAAGGTGTACCTACAAAATGAAAAGATATATACAAGATGAACAAAGTTACATAAATATATGTACTATAGCATTGTAGATAGGCAAGTCTAAAACAAAATAAAATATACTCAAGATGTACACAATTAAATAAACATTTGTACTATGGAAATGGAGACTTGCAGGCAAAGAAAAGAAGTAAGGAGACATAGTACATACGAATTAAAATGTAAGGGATAAGTATGACATTATTAATAAATGCTTGTGTACAACATGAATATCAGCCCCATCTAAAGGAAAATCTCTGACCCTAAAGATAAAAATCTTGTACAAATACAACTTAGCCTTTGCATTGTCTTCTTTATATCAAGACTCCTTTCCTTTTCGTTCATTAAAACAATGCAAACCAGAAATCATCTCCTCTGAAACATTTCCAAAACCCTGTAAACAATTTTCTACAAGCCTGTAGCCAGATTCATCTTCAAACTAAAAGCCTAGAATCAAGTTGAATCATCATGTACCTGTCTTAGCATTCCAGTTTTTAAAGCTCTTCCAGTTTTCAGTTTTAAGTTTCAAAGCAGAGCATTGTTCTCTGGAATCAAAACAGTAGAAGTATTCAAGTTTTCAAATTTCAGTTGCAAGCCTTTCCAGTTTTCAAAAAGCAAGCCCTCTGTTCTTTTTCAATATCAGGTGAGTAAACATTTTTATCTAAAATCTAAATAAGTAAATGATGGTTGTTTGTGAAATCTTTGTGATGATATCTTGCATATATAGAAGTATATGATTCTGTTTATATGTAGATATAAATGTTCTATATGTTGTATGTTTGAATCTGTGCATGTCTGTATATCATTTCCTCTGTTCCATATTTCAGAGTTTAAACATAGTTCCAATCCATTCTCTCTTCTCTGATCTTTAGTTCGATCTAGTTTTCAGACAAGAGTTGTTTGTTTAGTTATAAATTAAAACCTAAAAATGAAGTTAAGTAAAATATGTGGATATTTAACTGGAAATTTGGAAAGACGGTGGATTTCTTAAAATCATGTTAAAATCGATAATGGTAATTTGTCGTTTCAAGGTTATAATTCGAATACACTCTGGAAGTTAGGATTTTTAAAACAAAAATCACAATTTTTAACATTTTATCGAGTGTTGTAACGACCCGTAAATTTCAACGGTTTTAATAACGTAATTAGTTGAAATTTTGTGAAATTTTAAATAATAAAATTTTGAAATAAAAAAAATTATATTTGGAATACGTCTAGTTAAACATAGCAACTGGTAAATTTTCGTCCGAAAATATGAAAATATATTTCGCGCGTAAATTCACTTCAATTTAATCAGTTAAAAAGCAGTGAAAATAAAATGTTTCCGAAATCTAAATATTTTTACATAGAAAAATTCTAAACCATCTTCTGAGCAAGATCTCAGTTTGTCATTTTTCCAAATTTGAACATCTATTGCTCCGTCGTTCTTATTTTCTACAAAATAGCAGCATTCTGGTACCGATATCAATTTTTATCGGATGATCGTACCACTGATATCTATATACCGTTTTGATCATCTCGTCGTGCTGATCTCCATGATATATTCATATGTTTATTTTGAAGTCCGGTACTTAGCGGAATCCGTGAAACGGTTAACCGTAACGGTCCGTCTTTTTAGCTTCTTTGTAACCATTCGTTTTCCACCTTCAAACCGAATTGTCATCAGCTGTAATTATTGCTTTGAATTCGAGCAGACTTTCTCTAGTTTCAAAAGAATGAAATTAATGTACATTTGTTGAATCAATAAAAGAAAGAGGCTCTACGGTTGTTGGTATTATTTTTCTCGCACCCATTCAAAGCCTCTGGCCTTCACCTCTTCTCCCCTTTCACTGCCCCTCTTCACGTGCAGGCGCAACCATCTCCGCCTTGCCCTCTCTCTCCTCCGCCTCGCCCTCTCTCTCCTCTGCCTCATTCTCTCTCCCATACAACCCCACTCCCCTCGCTGCCACCCGAGTTCACGGGCACACCACCGAAGCAGCTCACCCAAAAAAAAAAAACTAATGTTCCCTTCCGCCCTCACACGATCTTCCACCTCACCACTCACGCCCTCACTAGCGCACCTCCGCGTGATCAGCTACCCCACGTTCATCTTCTAGCCACCAAGCTATGCCACCCCTTGCCTCGGCCTCCATCACTACAGCACAATATCACTGGCGAACCCGACAGCTCGCCTACCACCCGACAGCTGCCACTTCCACTGATAGTGCCACCACCAGACCCAAACCCGAGGCCATCCGGATCCACCTGAGCTCTCCATTCCCTTCTTCCATCCAACCATATACAGTGAGCAGCTTCCTCTTTATTAACATATTAGCATTATATTTGTGGTTATATATTATTCTTTCTTTTAAGTTGTTTTATACATTATTTTATAACTTTCGATCCGATAGTTTATATAAGTTTGTAGTTTTAATATGTTGTAGTACGCTAGATTATAAAGGAGGGAATATAGATGCGAATACATATAAGGTATATATTATACTGGTTTACAGTATTACAGTATGAAAGTATTTTATATATGCAAGTTTTAAAGTTTTAAGTTAGTTGTTATAATATATTAGTTATTAAACATTGGGTTTATGCGTATGTATATTGGTATCTGTATGTTGTTTATATATAGATTTATATAAAATACATATATGTCCATTAACATATATATTTATATACAGTCGGCATAATATATAGCCTTAAATATATATGAGTACACACATCTCTTGATCTGTTGTTATATACATACATAAAGGTACTTTGTATAAAATATATTATATGTTACATATAAAAGTTTATAAACTTGAGATACTTTTATAAAATATATTATATAAGTTTTGTGATATGTTGTTAATATATATAAATTCATATATTTGATTCGTTTGAAGTGGGTTTATTTTTGATTCTGTAATCTTTGAAGTATATATAAAGGTTTACATAAGATTTTAAGTATGGTCAAATTTGGTTGTATATATTATATAAATGAAGTCATATCAATTTTATAATGAATACTGTTTTTTAGTACGTGAGTTTATATATATGGGTATATAGTAGTATATATGGTTTTGGTTTCAAATATAATGGATATCTTTATGTGTTGGGTTTAATATTGATATGAAAATAAGTATAGATATTCTATTTTAAATATATGTTTTAAATTGATTTTTGAAAATTTATATATATGTAATATATCTTGGCTCATCGATCCCTTACCCATTTTGACCTACTTTCCCCATATCCAATTTGTCGCAGAAACTCCTAGCTTATGTGTCCCGTGTCGTGCCCGTGTCCGTGTGCGTATCCGTATCAATTGCTTCTCTTTTCGTGCTCTCTAGCCTCGGAAGGTGAGCACTCACTCACGATTAACATTCTTTTATGTATTAAATTTTATTTCAATTGAAACGACAATTGAAATATGCTGCTGTTTGATATTTACACTGTATTACCTGTATCAGTTTACCTATGACACCTGACACCATTATCTGTTAATTATTTATGCGATGATAATACAGTTTGGCTGATAATTGAGTGATTGTTGATGTTTATATTAGACGTTAAATCGTTAATGTTAAATTGATAAATAGTATGAAATTGAACTTGATATAGGATAATTAAATGTTAAATTTGATTAACTGACACTTGTATAATATGACCCCTTTAACTGTTGAATTTATTGACACGTAGGATTTGTTTAATTACACTTTGAACCACTGAATGTATGTTGTAAATTGATGATGTATGAAATTGTAATAGATGACAAGTGAAAACCGTAATGTAATAATCCTTAATCTACATGAAATGATAGTGTAGATTCTAGAAATAATTATATTAATTCGTACAAATAACAATGCGAATTAATACGGTTATTTCGGGATTATTTGAATTGATTATTGGATTGTTATTGTTTGTCGTTATTGCTTGTTTATTTACTTTGACACCATCCCAATTATCACACTGCAAGTTCCCTTTATTATGCTTTGTTTTGAATTGAATTGGAATCGGGTTGAAATGATAAATACCCAAATTGAACTTTGACCTAGGATAGGAAATTTAAATAAAACCCGATTGGTCAATAATTTGATTTAAAAATAAACGAAGATTTTATTTGAATAAATAATATTGTTTTGAAATGAAATTGAAATTTGAATTTTAATGAAAGGAAAATGTTAATATATAATAATCTGAAACAAATTATTAACAATGTAATTGATGGAAGAATGTTGTTTAATCTGAGAAATTATTGAATTAAGTTTGAAATTAGTAAACTTCGAAATGATTTAATAATTAAGTTTGAAATTATAATTAAGTTTGAAATTTTTAAACTTTGAAATTATTTAATAATTAAGTTTTGAATTATTTAAAAATTAAATAAGATTGAATTATTTAATGATTTAATTGAATTGAATTCTTTAATAAGTAAAATTGAACTTTTGAATAAGTGAATTTACTTCGTAAATAATTGAAATTGAGTTTTCTTTATCAATTAAGTTTTGGAAAATTATTTAAGTAAGTAAATAAGTGAAATGGAATTTCTTTAACAAGAAATGAAAATGTGATATTTTGGAATTAACATAAGACTTGAAATGTAAAGAATTTGATTTGATGAATTTAATTTAATTAAATTTGTAAGTTTTGATTTAATGAAGTTGAATTTAAGAAATTGATTTAATGATTTGGAAATTTAATAGAAATTGTTTTGAATGATAAATTAATTGAACGATATTGAGTGAAATTGATAAATGAATTTAAATTGATTTAAATGTTAAATTAAGTTAATTTAAATGATTTCGAAATGAAACTTATATTCGAACTTGAGTTAATATTTGGATGGTTTAAATAGAAATTGAATTTGAATTATAAGATTTTGAAATGATAATTTGAAAGTTTGAAATGTAAAGTATGGAAATTGATTTTCGAAAGACAAATGAAATGTTGATTTACGAATTCTATTTGAAATTGAAATTGATTTGGTTTTTGAAATATATAAACGACCAATCGGTGTAATAATTACGAAAGTTATTAAAGAGACCGGGATCGGTAATGGATATACTCTCTATCTGAACCGAAACCACTTTAATAACTAAACGCGGAGTGTTGATCCAGAACGAAGTGGATGGTTTTGATGAACGCGTTGACTGAAGAAAGAGAACGATTTTGGATGACCCTTGACATGAATAAAACAGGAGCCGCGCCGGGCCATTGAGGATCGCCATCTCTAGCGGACACACTTCTTCGATACCATATCTATTACTTTTGTGATTCGATTTGGGTGCACCCCTCGATTTGGGAGTGTTGTTTCGCGGTGTTGGGGTGGTAGCTGCTATGCCCAACATCAGTCCGGATCAGGCAACTACTAGTATCCTAGTTGGTATCGCCTCATGTACCTTGTCATACTGATTATCCTATTCGCGACCACTACGATTTTGATTTGTACCTTTAGTATATGGATTGCCCTCTGGTGACTTCCGGTTTTGGGGAAACTACGGTCTTGTATATGCTTTTGGGAATAAACAGGTTAAGAGGTGTATGGGCCCTGCTTAACCCTACTTTGATATCTTTATATTACTGATAGACATTACCTACTTAGCGTACATTACTACCTAGTAGATAGTTTAACGGATCCTTAAAGGATGGTTATTCCAAACATCCTTTGAGTTACTTGTATTTCAATTGCTATTTCACTTGAGTTGGATTTATTAATATAAGAATGTTAATCCTAACTCGAGTGTCTTGTGTTTTTGCTTTACGCTCGGGTCAGACTGAGTGTACCAGTATTCGAGACTCACCTTTGGAGTTGGAGCTTTGCTTGAAGATCCAGCTATCTATTCTGCTTTCAGTATTCGATGATTCCAGTGATGTATTCTGATTTGTATCTGTTACTCTTCCGTTGTATTTAGTTTAACTATGATGTATCGTATTACTCTTCTGTTGTAAACTCTGATATATCTTATATATTCATATAGTAGCTTCATGAACTACTATCTCTTTTATTTCCGCTGCACTTATTACTCTGTGTCTGTGTTCTGTGATTATTTATTTACTGTATATGTTCAGTTTTGCCAAATTTAAATTAACAACGCGGTATTTTGAGCAATTCAACTCCGGCATGAGTGTCTACCTATACACTTATAATGGACGCGAATGGTCCAAAATATCGGGTCGTTACAGTTGGTATCAGAGCTTTGGTAGCTCTAGGCAAAACTTAACATATAGGGTAAATGTATTTACAGAATCACTCTCATTCGAGTTTAAATCCCTTCCTTTCGATTCGATTCTTTGAATTTTGGAACGTTCCCTACGGTTCCAAATTTCATTCGTGTCCCTCACTATTCGTCTCCTTTCAATTCTGGAGCATCACATAACTCCACTTCGAATGACCCTTATAGTGAATCAGCAGTCTCGCCAATCTTCGAATGATTCGTAAAGGAGCAAAGTCCTTTATAATAGGCATCGATTTACCGGAGATTTCTGTATCCTCGGTTTACGATGCTATCTATTACCTGCTATACATGAATTCCACCTCATGAGATCGAGTGTTGATTTACCTCGGAATTCAGCCTCGATCTTATTCTTGAAGTTACGGACGACCCGGTTAAGGTTGCCCGTGAATTAAATAAACTTACCATCTCCCGATTCTGTTATTGAATCATCTTATCTTTTCTTTCGAATTTGTCTTCGAATCGGAATTCTCTTTGATTTGAGTCCATAAAAATTTGAATCTCTATCCTTGCTTTGAATCCATTCTTGTTTCGTCGAGTGAGAAGTGTATTTGTAAATTAATATTAAAATGTTTTATATATTGTGTTGTTTGAGTTGTTGATGTTGATTTGGGTTTCCGATCGATACGTCTGATCAACGCTATCGATAGGATTTCCAAAACACTTGAACAGAGCAAACTGACACAATATTATTTTAAAATTTGGTAAATGAAATAAATTTGTTTGATTATATTGTAAAAATATAAGTAAAATTTTCTGGAATTTAATAAGTTAATTAAATTGTTGTTTGAAATGATAATATTTGATTATCATTTATTGTTCTAAATAAATTTATAAATACGGTTTATAAATTGATTTGGAATTTGAAATGAATTTAATTCACAAATTTGAGAATTTAATTTTCGGTGATTTCCAACTTGATTTGAAAGTTTTAGGTGTACAGTTATAAATATTTTCAAATTGAAATCATTTCAAAGAATTTTAAATGTTTGAATCAGTGCTCTTCTCTTTGTCGCTGGAAAATAATTTCGGTGATGACGGCCGTATCATCGACATTCATTTTCGAGTTTCAAAGTGGAGAAACCATTCTGTAGTTTTGCTACGGTTTTGTTTTGAAAAATATCTTTTGATTTGAATTTCTTCAGTATAATTTGATTTATATATATAAGTATCTTATTTTAAAATTTAATTTGATTGATATAAATATATGATATATATCTCTAAATTGTTTAAAATTAAAAGGAAATTTAATTCTTAAAAATCATGTTAAAAGACGTTATCAATTATAAATAAAACCAAAATTTGGAATAAATATTTAAACTTGAATAATTGAATTGGGAAAATTTTATTTGTATATTGTTCAACTGCATTCTAATACAACTTACCTAAATCATTCAGTAGTTGAATATGTGATTGGATAATATATAAGATAAATTGAATTTATAAATAAAATTGAGTGTTTATAATAAATGTTATACAGTGAATTTTGATTATAAAGATGTTAATAGAATTAGATAAGATAATAAGTAAACTCAGTTAATAATGAAATAACTTCGTTTTGAAAGAATTAATAAATTTGTTTTGAAAGAATTAATAAATTGAAATTTGATCAACTTATGAAAATACCTTGAATTTGAAAGCAATTAGTAAATATAAATTAATTTAAATCGAAACTTTTATGGTTTAAATTAATTTATATGGGTTAAATATATGGGATTAGACATATTAAGTAGAATGAATTTAACAGTAATTTGGAATAAAGAAGAATTTAAATTGTTGAGAAAAAAATATGATTATAATAAAAGACTATTCAAGTCTAGGGTTTTAGAAAATTGTAAATTGAAGAAAATGGGATAATAAGATAATGAATTTAGAAATAGTTGAGATTGATTTTAGTGAAATCAAATGGATTAAATCAATTATTGAATATCAATTAAAATAAATTTGAATTTATATGGTTTAAATTAATTGTTATTTTGTATTTCAAATCTGTTTTCTTTCTGGTTGTTTCTATTCTCCTACCTCGTTCCTTTTCGGGGACGAAAAGTTTTGAGTGGGGGAGAGTGTAACGACCCGTAAATTTCAACGGTTTTAATAACGTAATTAGTTGAAATTTTGTGAAATTTTAAATAATAAAATTTTGAAATAAAAAAATTTATATTTGGAATACGTCTAGTTAAACATAGCAACTGGTAAATTTTCGTTCGAAAATATGAAAATTTATTTCGCGCGTAAATTCACTTCAATTTAATCAGTTAAAAAGCAGTGAAAATAAAATGTTTCCGAAACCTAAATATTTTTACATAGAAAAATTCTAAACCATCTTCTGAGCAAGATCTCAGTTTGTCATTTTTCCAAATTTGAACATCTATTGCTCCATCGTTCTTATTTTCTACAAAATAGCAGCATTCTGGTACCGATATCAATTTTTATCGGATGATCGTACCACTGATATCTATATACCGTTTTGATCATCTCGTCGTGCTGATCTCCATGATATATTCATATGTGTATTTTGAAGTCCGGTACTCAGCGGAATCCGTGAAACGGTTAACCGTAACGGTCCGTCTTTTTAGCTTCTTTGTAACCATTCGTTTTCCACCTTCAAACCGAATTGTCATCAGCTGTAATTATTGCTTTGAATTCGAGCAGACTTTCTCTAGTTTCAAAAGAATGAAATTAATGTACATTTGTTGAATCAATAAAAGAAAGAGGCTCTACGGTTGTTGGTATTATTTTTCTCGCACCCATTCAAAGCCTCTGGCCTTCACCTCTTCTCCCTTTCACTGCCCCTCTTCACGTGCAGGCGCAACCATCTCCGCCTCGCCCTCTCTCTCCTCCGCCTCGCCCTCTCTCTCCTCTGCCTCATTCTCTCTCCCATACAACCCCACTCCCCTCGCTGCCACCCG
The DNA here is from genome assembly GCA_030737815.1 of Allium fistulosum. Taxonomy (NCBI): domain Eukaryota; kingdom Viridiplantae; phylum Streptophyta; class Magnoliopsida; order Asparagales; family Amaryllidaceae; genus Allium; species Allium fistulosum. Next base: position 817,676,835 of record CM060904.1, read on the forward strand.
AGTGCATGGGCACACCACCGAAGCAGCTCACCCAAAAAAAAAAAACTAATGTTCCCTTCCGCCCTCACACGATCTTCCACCTCACCACTCACGCCCTCACTAGCGCACCTCCGCGTGATCAGCTACCCCACGTTCATCTTCTAGCCACCAAGCTATGCCACCCCTTGCCTCGGCCTCCATCACTGCAGTACAATATCACTGGCGAACCCGACAGCTCGCCTACCACCCGACAGCTGCCACTTCCACTGACAGTGCCACCACCAGACCCAAACCCGAGGCCATCCGGATCCACCTGAGCTCTCCATTCCCTTCTTCCATCCAACCATATACAGTGAGCAGCTTCCTCTTTATTAACATATTAGCATTATATTTGTGGTTATATATTATTCTTTCTTTTAAGTTGTTTTATACATTATTTTATAACTTTCGATCCGATAGTTTATATAAGTTTGTAGTTTTAATATGTTGTAGTACGCTAGATTATAAAGGAGGGAATATAGAGGCGAATACATATAAGGTATATATTATACTGGTTTACAGTATTACAGTATGAAAGTATTTTATATATGCAAGTTTTAAAGTTTTAAGTTAGTTGTTATAATATATTAGTTATTAAACATTAGGTTTATGCGTATGTATATTGGTATCTGTATGTTGTTTATATATAGATTTATATAAAATACATATATGTCCATTAACATATATATTTATATACAGTCGGCATGATATATAGCCTTAAATATATATGAGTACACACATCTCTTGATCTATTGTTATATACATACATAAAGGTACTTTGTATAAAATATATTATATGTTACATATAAAAGTTTATAAACTTGAGATACTTTTATAAAATATATTATATAAGTTTTGTGATATGTTGTTAATATATATAAATTCATATATTTGATTCGTTTGAAGTGGGTTTATTTTTGATTCTGTAATCTTTGAAGTATATATAAAGGTTTACATAAGATTTTAAGTATGGTCAAATTTGGTTGTATATATTATATAAATGAAGTCATATCAATTTTATAATGAATACTGTTTTTTAGTACGTGAGTTTATATATATGGGTATATAGTAGTATATATGGTTTTGGTTTCAAATATAATGGATATCTTTATGTGTTGGGTTTAATATTGATATGAAAATAAGTATAGATATTCTATTTTAAATATATGTTTTAAATTGATTTTTGAAAATTTATATATATGTAATATATCTTGGCTCATCGATCCCTTACCCATTTTACCCTACTTTCCCCATATCCAATTTGTCGCAGAAACTCCTAGCTTATGTGTCCCGTGTCGTGCCCGTGTCCGTGTGCGTATCCGTATCAGTTGCTTCTCTTTTCGTGCTCTCTAGCCTCGGAAGGTGAGCACTCACTCACGATTAACATTCTTTTATGTATTAAATTTGATTTCAATTGAAACGACAATTGAAATATGCTGCTGTTTGATATTTACACTGTATTACCTGTATCAGTTTACCTGTGACACCTGACACCATTATCTGTTAATTATTTATGCGATGATAATACAGTTTGGCTGATAATTGAGTGATTATTGATGTTTATATTAGACGTTAAATCGTTAATGTTAAATTGATAAATAGTATGAAATTGAACTTGATATAGGATAATTAAATGTTAAATTTGATTAACTGACACTTGTATAATATGACCCCTTTAACTGTTGAATTTATTGACACGTAGGATTTGTTTAATTACACTTTGAACCACTGAATGTATGTTGTAAATTGATGATGTATGAAATTGTAATAGATGACAAGTGAAAACCGTAATGTAATAATCCTTAATCTACATGAAATGATAGTGTAGATTCTAGAAATAATTATATTAATTCGTACAAATAACAATGCGAATTAATACGGTTATTTCGGGATTATTTGAATTGATTATTGGATTGTTATTGTTTGTCGTTATTGCTTGTTTATTTACTTTGACACCATCCCAATTATCACACTGCAAGTTCCCTTTATTATGCTTTGTTTTGAATTGAATTGGAATCGGGTTGAAATGATAAATACCCAAATTGAACTTTGACCTAGGATAGGAAATTTAAATAAAACCCGATTGGTCAATAATTTGATTTAAAAATAAACGAAGATTTTATTTGAATAAATAATATTGTTTTGAAATGAAATTGAAATTTGAATTTTAATGAAAGGAAAATGTTAATATATAATAATCTGAAACAAATTATTAACAATGTAATTGATGGAAGAATGTTGTTTAATCTGAGAAATTATTGAATTAAGTTTGAAATTAGTAAACTTCGAAATGATTTAATAATTAAGTTTGAAATTATAATTAAGTTTGAAATTTTTAAACTTTGAAATTATTTAATAATTAAGTTTTGAATTATTTAAAAATTAAATAAGATTGAATTATTTAATGATTTAATTGAATTGAATTCTTTAATAAGTAAAATTGAACTTTTGAATAAGTGAATTTACTTCGTAAATAATTGAAATTGAGTTTTCTTTATCAATTAAGTTTTGGAAAATTATTTAAGTAAGTAAATAAGTGAAATGGAATTTCTTTAACAAGAAATGAAAATGTGATATTTTGGAATTAACATAAGACTTGAAATGTAAAGAATTTGATTTGATGAATTTAATTTAATTAAATTTGTAAGTTTTGATTTAATGAAGTTGAATTTAAGAAATTGATTTAATGATTTGGAAATTTAATAGAAATTGTTTTGAATGATAAATTAATTGAACGATATTGAGTGAAATTGATAAATGAATTTAAATTGATTTAAATGTTAAATTAAGTTAATTTAAATGATTTCGAAATGAAACTTATATTCGAACTTGAGTTAATATTTGGATGGTTTAAATAGAAATTGAATTTGAATTATAAGATTTTGAAATGATAATTTGAAAGTTTGAAATGTAAAGTATGGAAATTGATTTTCGAAAGACAAATGAAATGTTGATTTACGAATTCTATTTGAAATTGAAATTGATTTGGTTTTTGAAATATATAAACGACCAATCGGTGTAATAATTACAAAAGTTATTAAAGAGACCGGGATCGGTAATGGATATACTCTCTATCTGAACCGAAACCACTTTAATAACTAAACGCGGAGTGTTGATCCAGAACGAAGTGGATGGTTTTGATGAACGCGTTGACTGAAGAAAGAGAACGATTTTGGATGACCCTTGACATGACTAAAACAGGAGCCGCGCCGGGCCATTGAGGATCGCCATCTCTAGCGGACACACTTCTTCGATACCATATCTATTACTTTTGTGATTCGATTTGGGTGCACCCCTCGATTTGGGAGTGTTGTTTCGCGGTGTTGGGGTGGTAGCTGCTATGCCCAACATCAGTCCGGATCAGGCAACTACTAGTATCCTAGTTGGTATCGCCTCATGTACCTTGTCATACTGATTATCCTATTCGCGACCACTACGATTTTGATTTGTACCTTTAGTATATGGATTGCCCTCTGGTGACTTCCGGTTTTGGGGAAACTACGGTCTTGTATATGCTTTTGGGAATAAACAGGTTAAGAGGTGTATGGGCCCTGCTTAACCCTACTTTGATATCTTTATATTACTGATAGACATTACCTACTTAGCGTACATTACTACCTAGTAGATAGTTTAACGGATCCTTAAAGGATGGTTATTCCAAACATCCTTTGAGTTACTTGTATTTCAATTGCTATTTCACTTGAGTTGGATTTATTAATATAAGAATGTTAATCCTGACTCGAGTGTCTTGTGTTTTTGCTTTACGCTCGGGTCAGACTGAGTGTACCAGTATTCGAGACTCACCTTTGGAGTTGGAGCTTTGCTTGAAGATCCAGCCATCTATTCTGCTTTCAGTATTCGATGATTCCAGTGATGTATTCTGATTTGTATCTGTTACTCTTCCGTTGTATTTAGTTTAACTATGATGTATCGTATTACTCTTCTGTTGTAAACTCTGATATATCTTATATATTCATATAGTAGCTTCATGAACTACTATCTCTTTTATTTCCGCTGCACTTATTACTCTGTGTTTGTGTTCTGTGATTATTTATTTACTGTATATGTTCAGTTTTGCCAAATTTAAATTAACAACGCGGTATTTTGAGCAATTCAACTCCGGCATGAGTGTCTACCTATACACTTATAATGGACGCGAATGGTCCAAAATATCGGGTCGTTACAAGTGTGGAATTTGATGTTGACCAGAATTTAGTTTTTGAGTAAATTCAGGTGGCTGGAAGATCTGGGATGGTCGGGATCTCTGGCATCGATGGAGGAGCGCTAAGGGATGATGAGAAAATTATCTGATGATGGAGCTTTTCAGTGTGGAGGTAGTGGTTGTTGTTTGAATGCTAGAACCCTAGTTTTAACTAGGTGGAGTGAATCGACCACTACGGCTGGAAGAAGTGACCGAGTTCAACGAGACTTTGGGGGATGTTAGCTGGAGCGTTGACGAAGAGGTATCCGGAGTTTCAGACCTTCTGGCGGTCGAGGAGGTAGTTGCGAGACGTTTCTTTCCGGCAATATTGAGCCCAGCTTCGAGCTGAAGGCTCGTTTTCGTTTTGGGTTAGATGTTTTCGTTTGAATGGTTGTAGGCGAGTGTCGAGTTGATTTGTGGCATGTTGAGGGTGGTAGCCATGATCGGAGCGCTGGAGAACTCGTGTGCACGTGTACGTGCATTTCGTATTTGGGTAGTTTTAATTTGGGGAAGACGAGCTGCTCGTGAGATTTGCTCGAGAATCTGGGGAGTTTACTCGAAGATGGGCTCGGGGTTTTGGGGTTTCGACTCGAGTCGTGCTCGAGTGTTTGGGAAATAGCTTCAGTTTTAAACTGTTAATTTAACTAAGTTTTAAAAGGAAGGGGAAGAAGTAGGGAAGACTCGGGATAGACCCGAGTATCATTTGGATATGACTCGAAGGGAAAGCCCAGTTTTATAAAAGTTTTAAAAATTAAGATTTTGAAATTTAAAAACAAATTTTGTTAAAACTTTATACCTTACTTTATAAATGTTATGAAAGTTAATTTTAAGATAAAAGGGTTTAAATTTATATGGTAATTAAGAAAATGTTTATCTTAAGTTAAAAGAAGATTTATTATCTTTGAAGTTAATTAAGTTAATGAAGGAATTAAATATAACTAATTAAATTAATTAATTAAGAATAAAGGTTAATTAAGTGATTAATTCAAGGATAATTAATTAATTTAATTAATTAATGATTGTGATTGATTAACTAATAATTAGAGATTAATGAATTAAAGATTTATTAATTAAGAAATTAAAGGTTGATTAATTGGAAAATAAGAAGTACTTAGTTAGTAATTGAGTTTTAGAAATAAATAAATTGGTTAATGAATAAGGAATAATTAATCTATAAAGCTTAATTAAGGATTAATTAAATTGTGATTAAATCTTATTAATTGATAATTAAGGTTTATATATTAATAATTAAAAGGATAATTAATCTGTAATTAAAGATTTATAAATTTGTTGAAAGGGCAATTAAGAAATGAATTATCAATTGTAATGGATCAAATGAATGTGGTTGATTCAAGATAATTAATTGTAAATTAATTAAAGATAACCACTTGATGGTTAATTAAGTATGAATACTTAATGAAATTGAATAGTATAATTACTTAGCAAAGTAATTAATGAATAATTACAGGATGTAATTAGATGAAGGAAATTACTTAATGGGAAGTAATTAAAGTAGGATTACTTTGTAGAAGTAATTAAAGATTTATTACTTGGTGTAATAAATAATAAGGGTTTATATAATTAATTAAGAAGTTAATTAATTAAGATAAGAAATTTCAAGATGGAAATTCCTGTATATGATTTAGGTTGATAAATGAAAGTGATTAATAGAAGTTAATTAATTAATGTAATTAATTAAGGATTAATGTAATTAATTATAGTTAATTAATTTATGGAAGTAATTTATTAAGGTTCGTTAATAAATGTAATTGATGAAGTAATTAATGGTTAATTACTGTGAATGGTTAAGAATAATTAATTTGTGAAATTAATTAAAGAGTAATTACTGAAATGTAATTAAAGGTTAGTTAATCCAAGATGATTAATTAAAATGGAAGTTGGAGAATGATTAATTAATTAATTTGTAATTAATTAATGATTTTGTAAGCAGGATTTATAAGATGAAGTAATTAATTTAATTTACTTTAAATTAATTAGAGAAGAAGTAATTAATTTAATTCATTTTAAATTAATTTGAAATGAGATAATTAATTTAATTCATTTTAAATTAATTATAAATGGTGTGATTATTTATCCTTGCTTATGTATGGATGGATGATATTGTTTGCCTTGAAGGGTTTGAGATCTCAGATATGGATGCTGTGTGATATGGATTATCTATTTATGATGATATTGTGAATTATCTATCTGTGATATTGTGGATTATCTATCTGTGATATTGAGATTTATCTATCTGTGAGTATATAGATAATATTGAATTGAATTGTTTTAACTTTAAAACAACTTGGCCTTAAAAGATACGGTTTGGATTTCGATGAGACCGGGATCGGGTTTCCGTATACCGGGATTCTAGGTCTGGAGACCCGAATACCACATCGATCCAAATTAACGATAGGTCGTGAATCTCAAGTGAAGATGAAGATTCAGAGTGCAAGGGTTATTGTCGTTAACTCTGAGGGTGATTCCAAAATGAGTGTAACGAGATAATGCCTTCGGTTTCGTTCGAACCCGGAACGAACTTGTATGGATTGAATGCTTTCAGCACATCGTTAGGTGGACGATGAGCATTCTAAGAGATGTGTTCTCTAAAGGTAATCGTAGCCTCAAGCCTCATCAACCAGGAATGGCTAAAACAGGGGAGGTGCAGCAAGGCTTCGTGGGTAGCACCCACTTGAGAGTAAGGTCATCCCTGTCTAGATGTCCCTCTTTATTTTCGGCTTAGTGTGCGGTTGTGGATCCCAACCGTGGGGTAATTTTATTCAGAACTATCCAGTAAGGGATGGGTCCGGCCTTGTGTTGCAGGGGACTTAGGGTGGGTCCTCGGTACGCTGATCTAGGCCAGGTACTGTGACGGGCATTACCCCAGTAGCCCTGCCATTGTATGGAAATTCAATCTCCAATAAGTGCCATCGGATTTGATTGTAAACCTAGTATGCTGGAATTTAATGAATGTAACAATTTCGGCTATTTCATATTTACTTGAAAACCCTAGACACTATTATAATATAACTGGATTTCCTATCAAATGTTTTAGTTAGCGTAAGGTAAAAACTTTCCATGTTTATGTGTGTGAAGTCTTACGTGATACCTTTTGTTTTCAAAGGATTTTCAAAGTTAAGCAACTTTAGTCCGTTTACTCATACTAGACCCATGTCTGACCCGGAGTTTATTTCTGTTTTCCTAAACTCTCGGGTACCCAAATTTTTACGGGTAGCCAAGGGATTCAGGTTTGCTTTGACGAATTCTGGAGGAGAAATGGAGCAGGAGGCTTCAGCGTTGTAGATAGATATATTGGTTCCGCTGTGTAGTATTTATATGTATTTCCGCTGTGTTGTATCTCTGTGATGTTGTGAGTTGTATCGAGTTGTATTAACTAGACAGGTGTTTATAACTGTCTAGTATGTGTTGTATTATCGGTGTGACTCTGATGTATATGATACTATGTATTCTCTTATGTGATATATTATATTTTATTCGTTCCGCTGTTGAGATTCTGATGTTGTTTCTTCTTTCTTCTCTATCTTTTCTATTTTCTCACCTCTTTCTTTCTTAATAATGGCACGTCTTTCCGTGTATGGATTGGCGGGCTGTTACAGTGGTATCAGAGCGATAGGTTGAGCGAATACCTAAGCTTTGAAATAGTATCTTTCTCGAGAGAGCGTACTTGTAATTTTTATCTATATATATATATTTATTTATTTCTACCTATCGGTTGGGTTACCTGTTCAGGTTTTCCAATATAATTTATAAAGGTAGATAGGGTAGTGGTGTGTGTAACACGACTACCAATAGTTGAAGTTTGAATGTTTGTGTTTGGAAGTGTATATGTCGAGACTGTAGACCTAATACCGTCTCGAGTGAGTTTGTTTGATATAAGAATTTTATTGATCTCTGAAGGAAACCTGTTAAGGATTCGGAGTTCATCATTAAAGTGCAAGTTGATCGCGCTCGCGTGAGCGGATTTTCGAGAGTTTGGATCTGTCAGTTGGACAGAAGTAAGTCATGATATCTTGATACCCCAGGATGTTGTAGTTGTGTGATGAGACACAGTGACTATGGATGTTTCTGAAGATGTTTTCTTTGGAACAAGATAAGGAAGTGTGCCTGTTTCGGAGTTGTGGCAGTGTGCCTGCTTCGATGATTGTGGCTGTGTTCAGCAGGGTGTTTCTGTTTGGTTTGTGTTCCGAGTTTCTCGAAGAGCTTTGGATAGGAAATCTTCTGGCTGGGCAGTTTTTCTTGAGGTGATTTCAGAAGCAGCAGAGTGGTTCCGTTCTTCGACGGATTGGTTTCATAAGCGTAAGCTATTCTGACTGGTTGAGAGAGAGCAGTTTTCTTTGGAGTTAGGCTGGATTGATCGTAAAAGTGACTTGCGATAATCTGAGTGTTCTCTTGGTTTGTCAGTGATTTTTTTGGATGTCTTCAGGAAATCAGAGTTTTGTCAGCATCTGGAGATTTAGTTGGTATTGACTGGATTCCAGGAGTGGTACCGATGTTTCTTAGGAAGATTCGGTGGAGCGTTTGTGTTTTCTCCTCTGTATCTAGTTTCGAGTTTCTTACAGCTAAGGGTAGCTGAAGATAGTACCCTTGACTGAGGACTCATCTGTTCTTTGAGCAGTTCGTTTCCGATTGGGGTGGATCTGATGTTGTGTGTCCTGGAGGTGTTGGTTGGGATTTTTGCTCAAATTCATCGACATTCTCATCTACTTCAGATCAGAGTTGTGCAGCGGAAGCATGGTGGCAGCTGTTCTAGAGTGGAAGCAACCGGAAGTTGCAGCGTTTTGGGATTAGAGAATTTCTACAGGGAATTTTTCTGGAATTGAGGCCAGATGGGCAAGTGTTTTGTTTTGTCTTTTTCGGATAGGAGAAGTGAGTTGTATCTACTGATGATGGTAGAGTAGAGTTGTATTCTGAATGATTGGGTAAATCTGGAGAGAATCTTTTTGGTTGAGTTATTCTAATCCAGTTGGTTATTGAAGCATCAGCAAAGTTTTGGCTGGTCGGGAAAGGATATAGGCAGCCTAGGATCGTCAAAGGAGTTTTGGGAATAAGAGGCGGAAGAATCTGGATTTCGGAGTTGGAGACTTCGATGTTGTTGAGATTTTCTTTGGTAAAAGGAGCAATAAGATTGGGTAACACTGCGAGGTCAGCTCCGGAGTATATTGGATCTTTCTGTATTCTTTTTAAGGATAAGTGTTTTGGATTACAGGAGTGAATTATCAGTTTGGATAACTGGAATTCATTGTATTTCACGTGTCTCTGAGGGAATACGTGTAAGATTCTATCTCTGGTTATAGAACCAGCAGTTCATGGAGTTTAGGTTGTTGAGTCAGACTTATCTGTAGTCTGATATCCTGTCTTGTTTTGTAGATCTAGTTGAGTAAGAGCTCAGTAGCTCAGTAGTGTAGCTAGTTTGGATTCAGTAGAGCGAGTATTCCAGTATTTATATTTGGGAAACTCGGGAAATTTTTAGGAAGCTTATCCGGATCTGTGTCCGAATAGCTAGTGTTGTTTATTTGATTGAAATTGTTTGTTTGGTTGTGTATGGCTGATATATATGTCTGAAATGGTTGAAAATAAAATAAAACTTTGGATTATCTTTCGTTTTAAATTTCGAGGACGAAATTCTTTTAAGAGGGGAGGAATGTGACATCCCGGAATTTCAAGGAATTTAAAATGGGATAATCTCTTATTTAAATTATTTAAAATTGATAAAATTGTTATTTTCAAATATAAATAACAGATAAATTAATAATGTGATGTTTTAAAATATGGTTATAAATTGATTTTAAATCAGAATAATTAGTTACAAATTTAATCTGGGATATTTTATATATAAATTTAAATAGTCCTATTATTTCTAATTTAATAAGTGTTATATAAATATTTATATTTATGTGTATATTTATGTGTTTAGAAGAAAATTATAATTTGAGGATTTAAAATAAAAAGTGTCCCAATTTAATTACAATAAAATCTATCTTAAATTTTAATAAAGTTCTGCCTATTCACTTTTGATATATATAATAATATGATGTAATTTTGGTAATAATGTTTAATTTGAAATAATCTTGTCAATATTAAATATAAATATAAAACCAATATATGGTCATAAAAGTAATTATTAATATATAAACTTATAAACATAAGTAAATAAATAAATATAAATAAAGTGTTTGGTAAGTTAAGTTTAAAATAGAAAATACATTAGTTAAATACATTGAGTTATAAATAGAAATACAAAACAATAGTCATGTAAAACTAGAAATTAATCCACAAGCTAACATAATAAAATAAATGTAACAACTTTACTAAAGTAGGTAAGTCTAAAACAAAGTTAATATATGTACTAAGTATCTAGTTTGCAGGCAAGTAAAATATACCAACCATAACTATATGTATAAACTACTACCATACATATGCAAAGTAAAAAAATAAGTCAAGGTAAATATATATACAAGGTGTACCTGCAAAATGAAAAGATATATACAAGATGAACAAAGTTACATAAATATATGTACTATAGCATTGTAGATAGGCAAGTCTAAAACAAAATAAACTATACTCAAGATGTACACAATTAAATAAACATTTGTACTATGGAAATGGAGACTTGCAGGCAAAGAAAAGAAGTAAGGAGACATAGTACATACGAATTGAAATGTAAGGGATAAGTATGACATTATTAATAAATGCTTGTGTACAACATGAATATCAGCCCCATCTAAAGGAAAATCTCTGACCCTAAAGATAAAAATCTTGTACAAATACAACTTAGCCTTTGCATTGTCTTCTTTATATCAAGACTCCTTTCCTTTTCGTTCATTAAAACAATGCAAACCAGAAATCATCTCCTCTGAAACATTTCCAAAACCCTGTAAACAATTTTCTACAAGCCTGTAGCCAGATTCATCTTCAAACTAAAAGCCTGGAATCAAGTTGAATCATCATGTACCTGTCTTAGCATTCCAGTTTTTAAAGCTCTTCCAGTTTTCAGTTTTAAGTTTCAAAGCAGAGCATTGTTCTCTGGAATCAAAACAGTAGAAGTATTCAAGTTTTCAAATTTCAGTTGCAAGCCTTTCCAGTTTTCAAAAAGCAAGCCCTCTGTTCTTTTTCAATATCAGGTGAGTAAACATTTTTATCTAAAATCTAAATAAGTAAATGATGGTTGTTTGTGAAATCTTTGTGATGATATCTTGCATATATAGAAGTATATGATTCTGTTTATATGTAGATATAAATGTTCTATATGTTGTATGTTTGAATCTGTGCATGTCTGTATATCATTTCCTCTGTTCCATATTTCAGAGTTTAAACATAGTTCCAATCCATTCTCTCTTCTCTGATCTTTAGTTCGATCTAGTTTTCAGACAAGAGTTGTTTGTTTAGTTATAAATTAAAACCTAAAAATGAAGTTAAGTAAAATATGTGGATATTTAACTGGAAATTTGGAAAGACAGTGGATTTCTTAAAATCATGTTAAAATCGATAATGGTAATTTGTCGTTTCAAGGTTATAATTCGAATACACTCTGGAAGTTAGGATTTTTAAAACAAAAATCACAATTTTTAACATTTTATCGAGTGTGGAATTTGATGTTGACCAGAATTTAGTTTTTGAGTAAATTCGGGTGGCTGGAAGATCTGGGATGGTCAGGATCTCTGGCATCGATGGAGGAGCGCTAAGGAATGATGAGAAAATTATCTGATGATGGAGCTTTTCAGTGTGGAGGTAGTAGCTGTTGTTTGAATGCTGGAACCCTAGTTTTAACTAGGTGGAGTGAATCGACCACTACGGCTGGAAGAAGTGACCGAGTTCAACGAGACTTTGGAGGATGTTACCCGGAGCGTTGACGAAGAGGTATCCGGAGTTTCAGACCTTCTGGCGGTCGAGGAGGTGGTTGCAAGACGTTTCTTTCAGGCAATATTGAGCCCAGCTTCGAGCTGAAGGCTCGTTTTCGTTTTGGGTTAGATGTTTTCGTTTGAATGGTTATAGGCGAGTGTCGAGTTGATTTGTGGCATGTTGAGGGTGGTAGCCATGATCGGAGCGCTGGCGAACTCCTGTGCACGTGTACGTGCATTTCGTATCTGGGTAGTTTTAATTTGGGGAAGTCGAGCTGCTCGTGAGATTTGCTCGAGAATCTGGGGAGTTTACTCGAAGATGGGCTCGGGTTTTTGGGGTTTCGACTCGAGTCGTGCTCGAGTGTTTGGGAAATAGCTTCAGTTTTAAACTGTTAATTTAACTAAGTTTTAAAAGGAAGGGGAAGAAGTAGGGAAGACTCGGAATAGACCCGAGTATCATTTGGATATGACTCGAAGGGAAAGCCCAGTTTTATAAAAGTTTTAAAAATAAGATTTTGAAATTTAAAAACAAATTTTGTTAAAACTTTATACCTTACTTTATAAATGTTATGAAAGTTAATTTTAAGATAAAAGGGTTTAAATGTATATGGTAATTAAGAAAATGTTTATCTTAAGTTAAAAGAAGATTTATTATCTTTGAAGTTAATTAAGTTAATGAAGGAATTAAAAATAACTAATTAAATTAATTAATTAAGAATAAAGGTTAATTAAGTGATTAATTCAAGGATAATTAATTAATTTAATTAATTAATGATTGTGATTGATTAACTAATAATTAGAGATTAATGAATTAGGGATTTATTAATTAAGAAATTAAAGGTTGATTAATTGGAAAATAAGAAGTACTTAGTTAGTAATTGAGTTTTAGAAATAAATAAATTGGTTAATGAATAAGGAATAATTAATCTATAAAGCTTAATTAAGGATTAATTAAATTGTGATTAAATCTTATTAATTGATAATTAAGGTTTATATATTAATAATTAAAAGGATAATTAATCTGTAATTAAAGATTTATAAATTTGTTGAAAGGGCAATTAAGAAATGAATTATCAATTGTAATGGATCAAATGAATGTGATTGATTCAAGATAATTAATTGTAAATTAATTAAAGATAACCACTTGATGGTTAATTAAGTATGAATACTTAATGAAATTGAATAGTATAATTACTTAGCAAAGTAATTAATGAGTAATTACAGGATGTAATTAGATGAAGGAAATTACTTAATGGGAAGTAATTAAAGTAGGATTACTTTGTAGAAGTAATTAAAGATTTATTACTTGGTGTAATAAATAATAAGGGTTTATATAATTAATTAAGAAGTTAATTAATTAAGATAAGAAATTTCAAGATGGAAATTCCTGTATATGATTTAGGTTGATAAATGAAAGTGATTAATAGAAGTTAATTAATTAATGTAATTAATTAAGGATTAATGTAATTAATTATAGTTAATTAATTTATGGAAGTAATTTATTAAGGTTCGTTAATAAATGTAATTGATGAAGTAATTAATGGTTAATTACTGTGAATGGTTAAGAATAATTAATTTATGAAATTAATTAAAGAGTAATTACTGAAATGTAATTAAAGGTTAGTTAATCCAAGATGATTAATTAAAATGGAAGTTGGAGAATGATTAATTAATTTATTTGTAATTAATTAATGATTTTGTAACCAGGATTTATAAGATGAAGTAATTAATTTAATTTACTTTAAATTAATTAGAGAAGAAGTAATTAATTTAATTCATTTTAAATTAATTTGAAATGAGATAATTAATTTAATTCATTTTAAATTAATTATAAATGGTGTGATTATTTATCCTTGCTTATGTATGGATGGATGATATTGTTTGCCTTGAAGGGTTTGAGATCTCAGATATGGATGCTGTGTGATATGGATTATCTATTTATGATGATATTGTGAATTATCTATCTGTGATATTGTGGATTATCTATCTGTGATATTGAGATTTATCTATCTGTGAGTATATAGATAATATTGAATTGAATTGTTTTAACTTTAAAACAACTTGGCCTTAAAAGATACGGTTTGGATTTCGATGAGACCGGGATCGGGTTTCCGTATACCGGGATTCTAGGTCTGGAGACCCGAATACCACATCGATCCAAATTAACGATAGGTCGTGAATCTCAAGTGAAGATGAAGATTCAGAGTGCAAGGGTTATTGTCGTTAACTCTGAGGGTGATTCCAAAATGAGTGTAACGAGATAATGCCTTCGGTTTCGTTCGAACCCGGAACGAACTTGTATGGATTGAATGCTTTCAGCACATCGTCAGGTGGACGATGAGCATTCTAAGAGATTGTCACATACCGAAATTTTCGACTTTCGAAAATTCAACATCGATACTCACTTTATCGACTGCCGAGAAATCGAACGCCGGAAACTCCAATAGTGAGGGTTTTAGAAAGAAGAAAAAGGCAGAAGAAGAAGAGAACAGAAGAAGAAAGAAGAACAACAGAACAACATCAGATACAGAAACAATATCAGAATCTCACATATCGCAGCGGAACAATATATAATAAATAAACACTAGTCTTTTAAAACAAAGAGCTATATCAGTTTATACATACATCAATCATCAGAGTCATATACAACAATGGACAGTTATATAAACTTGTCCTCATACAGAATACACAGCGGAATAAATACTATCAGATACAAATACTACATCTCGTCCTCCAGCTTATCTCCAAAGCTCCAGAATATCCTGATAACATAACTCTAGGCTGCCCGTGTGGAAATTGGTGGGCACCCAGAGTTTAGAAGGGAACAATAAACTCCGAGTCAGTCATGGTGACTGGTGTGAGATCGTAAAACAGTTATTCTTTAAAATAATCAACAGAAAATTTTAATGTCAATTCGCAATGCTTTTGGAAAATGAAACTACCATAAGACCTCCCACCACACACACAATGCAAACGCAGACTTGGAGGAGATTTCTTCTTATGATAGTCAAAGATGCTTACTACGCAAAAAATCAAATTCTTTTTGATATTATTATTAGTGCATAGTGGAAAACATTTCGAAAGTATAATATAAATCTTAGCCAGCATAGGTACCATTATATTATGCCTGCTATAGCTGCCTCCTGAGGAGACAGGTTATACAATTGAAATCGTAAAGGCTCGTATTGTTTCTTTGGATTTCCAACAAATGGTCAGGCTAAGGAACTTCCTATCCACGATGGGTACGTCCCTGGAATAGACGACCCGAGAACCTAACCGGATCTCTGCCAACACAAGGCCGGGTTACCTCTGCAAAAATAGGTAACTACTGACACGCGTATGCCATCCCCCGATCGTCACCGATCTTCCCGAGGATCCCCGATTCCAACAAACCACATAGAAAAAATAATGCAGTAACCACAGAGGTTAAGTATCTGGGCTCCATACCATGATACCACCTTTATCCAGAAGGAATGACATACACTAAGGGGCGCTACTCCCTAGAACCTTGCCGCATTCGTCCTGTTTCGACCATTTCCGGGGTGTGAGGCTCGACGAAGTCTCGTCCACAAAGCTACGCTTTCTCAAAAAGCCCTGCTTCGGGTCAAACAAAAATGATCAACCTATGATCACAAAGATATAAGATCAAACAAATGATCATATCACAAATGATCAAACACTGATCATTTCACAGCAACACTTAGTATGCCACGTTACCAAATTGGGATATATCGCTGATAAATTTCAACTACATAACCTCTGAGCTCGTACGTCTCAGAGAAGGGTGTTAAGCTAAGAGAATAAATTCTCCGCCACCAACAGAAATGCATTTGAAAGAAATCAGCTTTATATCTCAAATTGTAACGTCAGACACACAATCCATACAAGTCTGTTCCGGGATCGAACAGAACCGAAGGCACTTCTCACGAAGCCCTTGCATTTCCGGATAATTTTCTAATCACGTCCGGACTTCCCATCACTAAGGGTGATAAAACCTCTACACCGGAGATCAGCCGATGTAGAGTAACTCGACGGTAATCCTTCCGTTTTCAAAAATATCCGGTCTTCAACACCGGTCTTCAAATGCAATTCATAACGACGTATCACATATTCGGAATGGGTTATACGACCCGATGGTCCTTTCCCGGCTAACCCGAATAGTGAGCGATTATTCAAAAATAAGTGTGGCATTCAAATTCATCCAATTCACAACAAATACCTATCTAAAGGTAATTATTGATAGTCGGTTATTTAACTATCAATAAAGATGCGCAACATCATCAGATTCCAAATAATTTTCCAAATTATTTCATCTTCAAAAATATCTTTACTAGATATATTATTTCCACACTTCAATCATTTGAAAACAATTTCAAATCAACTTCCACATTTCAATTTATCTTTACTAGATAAAATCTCAAAATAGTTCATTTCATATTGGAAAAGCATTTCCATACTTATTTAAAAATAAGTATTTCACAAATCATTTATTTTCAACACTTAGAAAATATTCGATATACTTAAAATCAAAATTAAGTATATATCTCATTCTTTAAGGAAATCATTCTTAAATCACATTTATTTGAGTCAAAACGAATGTTGCGTAAAACATCGTTACGACGACTCGAAATCACTAGTATAGGGATTCAGAATTAAGATAGATATATAAATCCCAATACTATATAAAATATTTCCTTTCGGAAATCATTTACTATAACAACAGTGTTATAGTCCACCATTTCCTTATTTTTCGAAAACGTTTATTTCAACAATAAATGTTGAAATCTATGATTTCGATAGTTCACACGTTTTAAAACATCTTTTAAAACAATTAACTTCATTTCATAATATCGCATTCCCAAAACCCTATCCATTTTACTTAAAAATATATTCACTGTCCAAAATCGTGAATATACTTCACTAACCACATTTCAGTCTTTCCTACACATTTTATTTCAATAAAAATTCGCTATTTAAAATCGCGAATATATCTTCTTTAATGTCCTTCTATATTTAATTTATCAAATCCAATTGATTTCGAATTTATAAAACAACGTTTATAAATTCTATTTTTTTATTCTATAACAACTTCGATTTTATAAATTTCCTTTAATGACCCATTCAATTTTATAACTCAACGTATACATCAAAAATCCATATTATAAGTTAAATACTTATAATTTATTTATTTTAAAAGAAATCGTTCTTTTAAACTTTACAAACTGTAAATAAACCCATTTTAACATCATTTCCATTTTTAAATCCACATTCCCAAATATTCACTTTTAACCCCAAATCAAATCCCAAATTGATTTCTAATTTTACTTCAATACCAAATCAATTTCAATATTCATTTCTAAATTAATTTCCCATCCCAAATCATTTTATATTGATTTTTCCAAACTTGTTTCAATTTGCCAATTAAATTTATAATTGGACTTCCAACTTATTTCATTTTAAACAAATTCCTCTTAAAGAAAATAAATCTCTTTATCTTTTTCCAACTATTTAGAAATCCAAATTTTAATCAAATTCTCCAATGTAAAATCACTATTATACGAAATTCATTTATTTAACGTTTTCACTTGATTCTGGAATTAATTCGATAAGAATATAAAAATTAACTTTTTATACTTTAAAATTCCTTTCTTCGAATTTATTCAATCTCAAAAATTTATTTACTTAAAAATTTCTATTTTGATTTCAAAAATTCAATTTCATTTATTTTTGGAATCCAATGATATCAAACATCCATTCAGCTAAATTTTAGCTTTCAAGCAAATTCCAGACATCAATATGATCAATAACATCAATATAGTTATTCACAGATTCATATCACAGTAGAAATAAATTCAATCAATGTGAGGGGTCCAGTTGGATCCCTCCAACCTGTTTCCCTGCATCCAAAGATGTTAGCACAATACCAATTCCGCTCCAGTACGGAATTATTGCGGTATATCGGTTTTATAAAAATCCGCTTACTAACGGCGCAATAGGGTCTCATCCGCTATACGAGGCGGGAAATCATCAATCCAATATATACATATGCCAATATGTATATATTGCTATATATATAGATATATCCTATCATATCTAATACCACATCCAATAGCAATCAAATCATCAATCAATAAATAACTGAAAATTCCACTTTTCATTTGAGTGAGAAAAATCTCACCTTAGCTTTTTATTTGCAATCCACTTCCATCTTGACTTGTTTTCTCGATTTATAGCCCTTGTATAAATATTATACAAATTATTAATACTCGTATTAAATCAACTATAAATTTTCGTTTGGAAATTTTAAATTATCCCAAGATTTTTATTTTAAACCAATTTTCTTTTAATAAAATTATCTAACCAAATTTAAATTAAAACTAAATTTCCCTAAATAAATTATTTTCAATGGTTTTGTTTTAAACTAATTTCAATTATTAAATTTGAAACTAAATTTCTTATCTGATAAATTAAATTAGCAATTTTAATAAGTATACTTATTTTTCTCACTTTGACTATACATACTTATATTAAAATGATAACTCCTATAAATTTAAATTTTTTTTCAAAATCTTTTCTTTTGTATACTTACTGTTTTTAGATACATAAGTATGTGACTTATCATACGTATATAAATGTACATATATATATATATATATAAATAGATTTAGTCTGCACTTTAACTGTAATAACCCTTTTTTTCTTTTACTGTATTTTTATTTGAAACACATTTCGATTATCCAACGCTTTTATTTCAAACCAATTTTTGCCCATATATGTATATATCTAAATAAATGAAACATCTTACTGTAAAATTAAATACAGAGTTATATTTTTTTTCTTCTACATTGTATAAATCAGAAATTCAAAAACCAAAAGAATCGAACCTCATTGCTCCTTTACTCGACACCCAGGCTTGAGTTCGCGACCCACCACAACATCACTAACCCTCGCGAATTCGCCTCCTGACCACTTCGAACCCGTCTTCACGTACGCGAGCACGAGCCCCCTGCTCCACGCCTCGTGATGCCATCCCACGTGACCCCTAGTCGGAAATCGACTTGCCAAAATAAATTTCGAGCCTCCCCCTGACGCCGCTCGAGTTCGCCCAAACCCCAGTGCCTCAGGCGCACGCCATCTCCACGCCGCCTCTAACGACATCGAACCCTCCATGCGCTCGAGAATCGACGAGCCTCCCCAACGCCTCCTGCCGCCCTGCGATAGCCAGCAGTGAACTCGCGACCACTGGATTCGAACGAAGAAAAAAAAAATTTGGGAGGAATAGAATTGAAGTACAGCTCGGCAATTTGATTTCTGTTCATTCCCCTTTTTTTTCCGAGTATATATGAATTTATCGCGTGAAATTGGGTAAGAAGGGGTTGGCCATTTTTTTTTTCTACCTTGAACGAGATTGAAAAGAGAGGAGGGATTTTAATAATCAGAGAGGAGGGACGTGATTTTTAAATTGATCGAAGCATGGTTATCACGATTTCTTCCCGTGATGCTCGGCGTGATAAAAGGGAAGACAACGTGTGATATTAATTAATTTAAGTTTAAATTTCTAAATCGAATCTCATTTTATTTTAACGCGTTTAAACGTCATATGTACACACAACAACTCCAAATGCCACGAAATTTGAAATCCGGTAATAATACAATATTCCGGACCTAATGGCACTGGTTTCGTCAAATTCCGAGAATGCACCTCAGAACGCTATTTTTAAATATCGGTTCGAACGATAAATTTCAAAACTGAACAAATATATTTCAATTTAAATTCTGAAGCTTCGATTATCTTCAATATTATAAATATTAATTTTAAAAGCTTTTGAAATATTTTTCTTCAACTGTAAATTGAAGATTTAAATTTTTATTCAACTTTCAATCGATTAAATTTTAAAGTTTAATCGCAAATTTCAAAATTCAATCGGGGATTCAAATTAAATCGTCATTCAAATATTTAAAATTAATTAAATATTCTCAATTTAATTTGTTCAAAATTCTGGGTCGTTACAAACTTCCCTCCTTAAAAGAATTTCGTCCTCGAAATTACCAAGTAAGGAAAAGTGGTCCTTAACTCGTCTACTATTTTCAACATTCAATAGTTTTATCAAATTTTCCAAAACAAATCTTTCTATTAAAGATTCGTTATTCATCAACTAAATTTCAACTTCAACTCTAAGTTTCAAAACAACATTGTTTTACTTCTCAATTCAATTTGAATTTCAAATTCAAATTTTAACCTTTCAAAATTTCTCAAAAATTTTCTAACGCCCTAATTTTCAAAAAATTTCGCCAGCGTCTCCTTTGCGCGGCTAATACGGCACTACTACAAAACGTCCCTACGGACTCTCAGATTCAAAAAAGAAAAGGAAAATGCCAAGCGGCTAGACAAGAAATCATCAAAATCTCATATTTGAAATTCAAATACATACCTTTTTCGAGCAATTCAAATTTATCTTCGAAATTAAATTCCAATTCCTTTATACCTGTATATCCTACTAGCCATCATATCTAGTTACAGCATTCAATCCAATTTGCAAATTCTATTACAAAATTTCCAATATAAACTACTTATACCATCTTTACTTCACTGTTGAAATTATATATCTATTTCATTCAATTTGAACTCTCATTCCAATTCATTTGTTACTACTCCAATTTATTTATTCAAATTCTGTTTCAACTTCATTTACTACTAAATTCAAAAGAAGTTTAACATTCAGTTTTAATCTTATTCACTTCATTTAATAAGCTTCACTTACAAATTCAGATTTGCTTTCAACATTAAATTTCAATTCCAGTTTTATTCACTTTTGTTCGCTCCAAAAATTTATTTACAATTCACTATTTTGGTTTATAACCACTTATATTAAACTGGATTTCCAATAACATAAGAATTTTAATCCATCTTTCAATTTACATTATTCAATTCAATTCATTTCTTACAAATTCGAAATGAATTTCAACTTTCAATTTCACTTTCATTTAATTGATTCACTTATACTTGCTTTAATTTTAACTTCATTCTTTAAGTTAAATTTATTCAATCTAATTCACAACAAATTGTATAAGTTATCAACTCATTTATTATTCTCATAAATATTTTTATATAGCATTCCAGAGTCTTAATAACATTTTCAAAACCATTTTTGAAAACAATTCAAATTATCTTTTGAATTTCAAAACAAAACCCAAATTTTTCAAAACAACTTCCTTTTAAAACAATTTGGCAGCAATTTCCTCTTCTGGAAACCCGAAAATGAACATCAGTAATGCTGCAGTCATTACCGAAGTTATTTTCCAGCGACCGAAAAGAGTTTAGAGCTTTCATCTCTCTAAAATACTTTCCAAAACCTTCGAAATCCATTTTCATATCAAAAAGATTTAAACTTTCAAATCTCCAAAATTTTCAAATCCTTTTCAAAACATTTCCAAATACTCCTCTGGAATTCCGTTTCAACTTTTAAGTCACATTTATAATTCATATTCTCAAATTTCATTCTTTAATTTCATTCGTCTGTGAATTTTATTTCTTAACTTTGGAGTTTATAATTCCAATTTCTTATTCAATTTCAGTGATGATAATTCACTATTATTACTTCCTAACATCCATGCAACCATATACTATAGTACTTCGTAGAAAAACATTTCTTTTCTATACAAAAATAGTTTTGGGCAAAATAATTTCATTCACCCTATTTTAAAACAATACTGTGCCGAATTGTTCTATTCGAGTGTTTAGAGATCCCTATCAATGATCGTTAATTACTCGTATTGACCAGAATCCATATACCACTCAATAAATCAATCATCACAATATAAAACAATTTTATATATTCAATAACAAATACGCGCTCATATCTATTATTACACTCAACTCATTCTAGAGTACTACTGACTCTATCTCTAATGAGTAACACCCAACAGAGCAGGGTTGTCGCTTAACCATATGCTCTGATACCACGCTGTCACATACCGAAATTTTCGACTTTCGAAAATTCAACATCGATACTCACTTTATCGACTGCCGAGAAATCGAACGCCGGAAACTCCAATAGTGAGGGTTTTAGAAAGAAGAAAAAGGCAGAAGAAGAAGAGAACAGAAGAAGAAAGAAGAACAACAGAACAACATCAGATACAGAAACAATATCAGAATCTCACATATCGCAGCGGAACAATATATAATAAATAAACACTAGTCTTTTAAAACAAAGAGCTATATCAGTTTATACATACATCAATCATCAGAGTCATATACAACAATGGACAGTTATATAAACTTGTCCTCATACAGAATACACAGCGGAATAAATACTATCAGATACAAATACTACGTCTCGTCCTCCAGCTTATCTCCAAAGCTCCAGAATATCCTGATAACATAACTCTAGGCTGCCCGTGTGGAAATTGGTGGGCACCCAGAGTTTAGAAGGGAACAATAAACTCCGAGTCAGTCATGGTGACTGGTGTGAGATCGTAAAACAGTTATTCTTTAAAATAATCAACAGAAAATTTTAATGTCAATTCGCAATGCTTTTGGAAAATGAAACTACCATAAGACCTCCCACCACACACACAATGCAAACGCAGACTTGGAGGAGATTTCTTCTTATGATAGTCAAAGATGCTTACTACGCAAAAAATCAAATTCTTTTTGATATTATTATTAGTGCATAGTGGAAAACATTTCGAAAGTATAATATAAATCTTAGCCAGCATAGGTACCATTATATTATGCCTGCTATAGCTGCCTCCTAAGGAGACAGGTTATACAATTGGAATCGTAAAGGCTCGTATTGTTTCTTTGGATTTCCAACAAATGGTCAGGCTAAGGAACTTCCTATCCACGATGGGTACGTCCCTGGAATAGACGACCCGAGAACCTATGTAACGTATCGGGTTTTGCCCGCTCGAAAATCAACATCCGTACTTCACATTGTACTAGAATGCCGCAGATTCGACCGTTCAAATCCGATTCGCCGGAGCTATAACACAATTAAGTAAATAACACAGCGGAAGAAAAAGAATAATACATTGATATATAATATCTGATACAACAGAGTGATACAATGAATATCAATATACATCAGAGATATGATACAAGAAATAGCAGCGGAAAAGAAAAGATAACACCAGCAGCGGAACAATATCAATAGAAGTGATAACTCCAAAATGATCTTCAGACAGAATGAATCCACAACTCCAAGATAAGCAACTCCGATGAATGAACTAGCTCCAGATAATCTACTAAACCTGAATATCTGAAAAGAAACCCAACTCTAGACTGCTCGTGTGGAAAATTATGAGCACCCAGAGTTTAGGAAGGGAACAATAAACTTCGGATCAGTCATGGGACTGGTGTGAGCAACAAAAACAGTTTATCTTTAAACAAACACAAAAGGTTTTAAACATTGAAATCCGCAATGCTTTTGGAAAATGAAACTACCATAAGACCTCCCGCCACACACACAATGCAAACGCAGAATCGGAGGAGATTTCTCCTTATGATAGTCAAACATGCTTACTACGCAAATCATTGGATATTATCATTAGTGCATAGTGTAGAAAAACATTTCGAAAGTATAATATTAATCTTAGCCAACATACGACCAGTATCGTATGCCTACTATAGCTACTATGTTCAATAGCAGGTTACCGCCAAATTCCATAGCAGGTAATACAACTAAAACCGTACAAGGTTCGTATTGTTTCTTTGGATTTTCCAACAAATGGTCAGGCTAAGGAACTTCCTTCCGCCGCATGGGATCGCCTCTGGCTGGACGTCCCGAGAGACAAACTGCTCTCTGCCAAACAAGGCCGGGTTACCCTTGTAACAGGTAACTCACGAATATGCCACCTCCCGGTCCTTTGGGACCTTTATCCGAGCGCTCGATATCCAACATCACACATCATAAAGAAAGTGTATCCACATGAGTAAGTATCAGGGCTCCATACCATAATACCACCCCTTTCCAGAAGGAAATGACATACCCTAAAGGGCGCGACCCTCATAACCTTGCTGCAACGATCCTGTTTCGACCATTTCCGGGTTGTGAGGCTCTGACGAAGTCTCGTCCACAAAGCTACGCTTTGTCACAAAGCCATGCTTTGGGTCAACAGATGATCAACCTATGATCACAAAGATAAATGATCAAACAAATGATCATATCACAAATGATCAAACACTGATCATCACACAGCAACACTCAGCATGTCACATTACCAAATTGGGATATATCGCTGATAAATTTCAACTACATAACCTCTGAGCTCGTACGTCTCAGATGACGCAGCGGATAATTCAGAAACAATGTAGATCGTTGAATGTAGCAATCGGTGGATTGGAAGATGCTGAAATGCTCAAATTCGTTGATCCGAAGATACCGAATTTTAGCTATCTTGAATTCGTTGATCGCGCACGATACCGGGTTCGAAGATCTTCAATTCTTCAAGCGTTGATCAAGCGCACTTGATTCCGCGAATCGGCTTCTACAATCGTTGAATCGAGCGCACTCGATTAACCAAAAGAGGAGATAGGAGATTACACTCAACTACCGATTTGAATGAAAGCACAAAGCAATCAAAAGAGAATTTTATTCAATAATCAACAACCTTTACAAATGACTTCACTTGCCTATTTATAGGCTACAACACACCAAAACAGAAAAGTATACAAGTCATAAGTCGGTGACGACTTATCCCCTACGTCCTACGACTCATCATGAGTCGTTTACAACTCATCAGATTACAACATAACAACACGACTTACGACTTATACAAAACGACTTACAAGATGTAAAAACTAGCAACACACGACTCATCACACTCCGACTTATGACGCAGCCAAAATATACGACTTATTACAAACAGACGACTCACCTTAAGTCATTTACGACTTATCAACTTACAACACACCACGACTTATGACTTATAACAGATGCGACTTAACAAAGCAATACCACAGCAGCTTCCTACGACTTAAGAATCCACGGTGCAGATTAACTCGTATAAAAATCTACGGCATCCAGAGCTTCTGCGACTTAAAATATTAGCGGCATTCCAAATCAACATCTTACGAGATACTCTTTGACGACTCAAGAAATTGTGACGACTTAACACGAGTCGTAACCCGCTTCCGACTTAAAAGCCTTCACCCGCTGGGAACTTTCTGCTTCTTGATAGGTCGTGGACGACTTATAGGCTCCGTTAACTCGTATACGACTCATCAATCCTCGTGGACGACTTATAACTGCACCATTAACTCGTATACGACTCATCAACCCCGAACGACTTATACTCCCCTTAAGTCGTAACTCCCTTTCATCAGAACTGTTAGGTCGTAGGTTCGAGTTAGCTCCTTCCCCTGGTTTCCAGTTGAGTCGTGGACGACTCATTAACGCCTCCTTGAGTCGTAGACGTCTCATATGACTCATGCTCGTTTCTATAAGTCGGACACGACTTATATTTCCCTTGTTAGCTTTCTTGAGTCGGTCACGACTCATAGTCCCTTCCATAAGTCGCGTACGACTTATGCCTTCATTCCTGGCCTGAGCTACATCATCCTCCCCAGGTTGAGAGAAATTCGACCTCGAATTTGCACACTCTTCATCCCCAACAAACTCATTCCCATGATATGGTACGAGATGCTTAACATTGAATACGTCAGACGTATACACATCATCTGGCAGCTTCAGTTTATAAGCATTTTCATTGAATCGTTTCACAACTTCCACCGGACCAATTTTCCTGGCTTTCAACTTGTTGTAAGCACCTACTGGAAAACGATCTTTCGTTAATACTGCATAAACCAAATCACCTTCATGAAATTCAACATTTCTTCGTTTCAAATCTGCAGATTGTTTATACTTCTCATTTGCTTTCTCTAATCGTTCTTGAACGATTTTATGACATTTCGTCAGTCCTTCGACAAAATCAGCAGCTTTCTTAACTGTCTTCTTTGATTGTGGCACTACCGTTAAATCCAACGGACCCTTCGGTAAGCTTGAATATACTATCTGAAATGGACTGAACCCAGTACTTAGATTCACTGCATGATTATGGGCAAACTCTGCTTGGCATAACTTCACATCCCAACTCTTCAGATTATCTTGAACAAGACACCTCAACAAGTTTCCCAATGATCTGTTAACCACCTCAGTTTGTCCATCCGTTTGCGGGTGATAAGCACTACTAAACTTCAGTTTTGTTCCCACCATTTTCCACAAACTTAACCAAAAGTGACTCAGAAATCGAGTATCTCTATCCGACACAATAGATTCTGGCAATCCATGAAGTCGATAGATCTCCCTGAAAAACAATTGAGCAACATGAACAGCATCCGCCGTCTTCTTACAAGCAATAAAATGCGCCATTTTTGAAAATCTGTCAACCACCACATAAATGGAATCGTTACCACGCTGTGTCCTCGGTAATCCCAACACGAAGTCCATACTCACATCAACCCATGGTTTTACAGGTACGGGTAACGGCATATATAAACCAGCATTAGTCGCAGTTCCTTTCGAAACTTGACAAATATGACAACGCTCCACAAACCTTGCTACTTCTTTCCTCATCGATGGCCAAAAGTAGGATTGTGAAATTAACTGTAAGGTACGGTCTCTTCCAACATGCCCTTCTTCATGTAACTCCTTGATAATCTTCATTCTCAAACTACCCTCCGGTATGCACAATCGATTTCCTTTGAACAGAAAACCATTAATCAACATAAACTCAGCAGTCTTCCCTTCGTTGTCCCTTTCAACAAATTTCTTAAAATAAGAATCTTCTGCAATCTGCTCCGGCAATAATTCAAAACCAGTCACCTCAATTTTCATTGTTGTCAACAAATGACTCCTTCTACTTAAAGCATCAGCCACCCGATTCGTCACCCCTGACTTGTGTTTCACAACGAAAGTAAACTGTTGCAGATATGCAATCCATGATGCATGTCTCGCTGAAATCTTGTCTTGCCCTTGTAAATGCTTCAACGCTTCATGATCAGTGTAAAGAACAAACTCCTTATGAAATAGATAGTGTCTCCAGTGTTTAATAGATTGTACAACAGCATAAAACTCCACATCATATGTACTGTATCGCATCCTCGCTCCGGACAACTTCTCACTGAAATATGCAATAGGACGCCCCTTCTGACTCAACACCCCTCCAATCCCAACCTTGGATGCATCAGTATGTAGTTCAAATACCAACTGAAAATCAGGTAATACTAGAATTGGTGCAGTCGTCAGCAATTCCTTGATCTTCCCAAAAGCACTCCCTGCTTCCTCTGTCCATGCAAACTGTTTACCTTTCATGCAATCTGTAACAGGTGCCATCACACTACTAAAGTGTGGTATAAACCTTCGATAGAATGAAGCCAACCCATGGAAACTACGAACTTCCGTTATCGTCTTGGGTTGCGGCCAATTTCTGATCGCCTCAACTTTACTTTGGTCAACTTGTATTCCTTTCTCTGAAACAACATACCCCAAAAATAAAACACTGTGCGTCATGAACACGCATTTCTTTGTAGCAGCATAAAATTGTTCTTGTCTCAGTACCATCAGCACTTCTCTAAGATGATTCAGATGTTCCTCTGAACTCCCACTGTAAATAAGAATATCATCGAAATACACCACCACGAATTTCCCAATGAACGGTCGAAAAATCTAATTCATCACCCTCATGAAAGTACTTGGTGCATTTGATAAGCCAAACGGCATGACCAACCACTCGTATAGACCCTCCCTGGTTTTAAAAGCAGTCTTCCACTCATCTCCTGGTCTGATACGAATTTGATGATATCCGCTCTTCAAATCAATCTTCGAAAATACAGTAGCTCCACTTATTTGATCTAACAAGTCATCCAACCTCGGCATTGGAAATCTATATCTCACAGTGATCTTATTCAATGCTCGACTGTCAGTGCACATCCTCCACGTCCCATCCTTCTTGGGTACCAATAAAGCTGGTACAGCACAAGGACTCAGACTCTCTTGCACACGCCCCTGCTCAAGCAATTCCTCTACCTGCCTCCGCAATTCTTCATGTTCCTTCGGACTCAATCGATAATGTGGTCTGTGTGGCAATACAGCACCTGGAACAAGATCTATCTGATGTTGTATATCTCTCAACGGTGGCAACTCCGTTGGTAACTCCTCTGGAAATACATCGTCAAATTCTTTCAAAACTGGTTTAACTTCTTCAGGAATTTCAACTTCTTCACTGCTTTCTCGTCCAATCAACAAGAATACTTCTGGTTCTTCCTCAACCTCCTTAACAAACTCCTTTAAAGTCAATAAAATTTTCAGCTCTTCGATTTCTTCGGACTTACTTTCTTCTTGTGATCTCTTCTTCGGAACTAAGATAATCTTCGTGCCTTTAAACATAAAACTGTAACTATTGGTCCGACCGTCATGTAGTACTGCTCGATCATATTGCCATGGTCTTCCCAATAATAAGTGGCAAACATCCATATCTACTACATCACACCATATTTCATCTTTGTATTTCTTCCCAATAGAGAATGGAACTCGAACTCGTCTATCCACTTTCACTTCTCCTCCTTTTCTCAACCATGCTAACTTGTATGGACTCGGATGTTTCTCTGTCTTCAATTTCAACTTCGTCACAGCTTCGGTTGAAATAATATTATCACAGCTTCCTGCGTCAATCACAAACTTACACACCTTCCCCAGAATAGTACACGTTGACTGAAAGATGTTACTCCTCAACCAACTAGCTTCTTCCTGCTTCGGTGTTAAACACGATCTCCTCAGCATTAGGTTACAACCTTCGTCTCCTGACGCAATATCCTGCTCATCTTCCTCAACTGGACTAGAACACTCCTCATCAACATCCTCATCATCAACTTCCACAATCATGGTTCTCTTCTTTGGCTTTGGACACTCACTGCTTTTATGACCCAATTCCTGACAATTGTAACATTTGAAACCATTGTTAACCTTCGCCTTCTCAACCTCCTTCAATACTGGTCTACTGATAGGTTTAGAAACATTAGAATTTCCTCCAACACCCTTCGCTTGATTGTTAGAATTAGTAAACACACCACCTCCTCGTCTCCCTTGTTTTTCCCAAGCCAACGCTTTCTGATGTGCTTCCGCTACAGATCTTGGATCGAACATATTGACCATATCCTGAATCTGCATTCTCAATCCTCCAATGAACCTAGATGTCAGCTGCTCTTCTGTTTCCATAATATCATTCCTTGCAATGAGTTGATAAAATTCATCAGCATAGTCATTAACTGTCTTTGTGCCCTGCCTCAAGTTCTGCAAACGTTGATACATCAAAGATTGATAATTGTAAGGTAAGAACATTGCTTTCATCAATTTCTTCATCTTCTCCCAAGATTCAATCTTTGACTTCCCCATACGTTCACGTGTAAGTTTGGTTTGCTGCCACCATGCCAAAGCTCTACCCCTCAGCCTCGTAGCAACCAACTTTACTCTACGATGTTCTGGAACTTCTTTAAAGTCAAAAATCTCTTCAACATTAGCCACCCAATCTAGAAACTCCTCTGCTTGCATACCACCCTTGAATTCAGGAATTTCTGTCTTCATCCCCGACTCCCATTTGTGATCATACTCAGAATAGTTTCTTCCTTGACCTCTTCCTTGAATACTACCACCATCATACTCCTCTTCAAAATCAGATGCATAACGATGTCGATTCTGACCACCAACATCTCTACTACCATTACGTCTTCCACCATCATCCCTTCTATCTACGTTCCTCCGTTCTCGATCATTCACGTTTCTCCCACGCCCTTGATCATTGTCAATACTTCGGTCTCGATTGGAATGTGGCGAGACTCTACTACCTCCATGATTAGATTCTGGTGAAACCCTTCTCCGATTTTGATTCATTTCCGTCATAAGCTTTTCTAACCGACCAATTCCTTCGTTAAGCTTTTCACTAAAATTCTCATTGATTCTTTGCTCCATCTCATCAGCCTCTTCTCTTCGATATAAAGCTTCTACGTTTTGGTGGCGATTAGCTCTTCTTGGCGGCATACTTGAAAACTTCACAAATTCTTCAACACTTCAAATTCAAACACTTTCCGGATTTTGATCCAAAATGAAACGGATCGAAAACTTCCACTTTGTAGCAAATCGCGATGAACACGATGGACAAAGTGTCGGCCTCCAATGCAAATCCGAACTTCAACCTTCAAATCAATGCGAACAACTTCTTCTCGGCCATGGCTCAACACTTCAAGCACTCGGCTTCTCTTCAAACTTCAAATTAATAGGCTCCAAGTCTCGATCTAACTATGATTGGTTAGAACAAGCTCTGATACCAAAAACTGACGCAGCGGATAATTCAGAAACAATGTAGATCGTTGAATGTAGCAATCGGTGGATTGGAAGATGCTGAAATGCTCAAATTCGTTGATCCGAAGATACCGAATTTTAGCTATCTTGAACTCGTTGATCGCGCACGATACCGGGTTCGAAGATCTTCAATTCTTCAAGCGTTGATCAAGCGCACTTGATTCCGCGAATCGGCTTCTACAATCGTTGAATCGAGCGCACTCGATTAACCGAAAGAGGAGATAGGAGATTACACTCAACTACCGATTTGAATGAAAGCACAAAGCAATCAAAAGAGAATTTTATTCAATAATCAACAACCTTTACAAATGACTTCACTTGCCTATTTATAGGCTACAACACACCAAAACAGAAAAGTATACAAGTCATAAGTCGGTGACGACTTATCCCCTACGTCCTACGACTCATCATGAGTCGTTTACAACTCATCAGATTACAACATAACAACACGACTTACGACTTATACAAAACGACTTACAAGATGTAAAAACTAGCAACACACGACTCATCACACTCCGACTTATGACGCAGCCAAAATATACGACTTATTACAAACAGACGACTCACCTTAAGTCATTTACGACTTATCAACTTACAACACACCACGACTTATGACTTATAACAGATGCGACTTAACAAAGCAATACCACAGCAGCTTCCTACGACTTAAGAATCCACGGTGCAGATTAACTCGTATAAAAATCTACGGCATCCAGAGCTTCTGCGACTTAAAATATTAGCGGCATTCCAAATCAACATCTTACGAGATACTCTTTGACGACTCAAGAAATTGTGACGACTTAACACGAGTCGTAACCTGCTTCCGACTTAAAAGCCTTCACCCGCTGGGAACTTTCTGCTTCTTGATAGGTCGTGGACGACTTATAGGCTCCGTTAACTCGTATACGACTCATCAATCCTCGTGGACGACTTATAACTGCACCATTAACTCGTATACGACTCATCAACCCCGAACGACTTATACTCCCCTTCAGTCGTAACTCCCTTTCATCAGAACTGTTAGGTCGTAGGTTCGAGTTAGCTCCTTCCCCTGGTTTCCAGTTGAGTCGTGGACGACTCATTAATGCCTCCTTGAGTCGTAGACGTCTCATATGACTCATGCTCGTTTCTATAAGTCGGACACGACTTATATTTCCCTTGTTAGCTTTCTTGAGTCGGTCACGACTCATAGTCCCTTCCATAAGTCGCGTACGACTTATGCCTTCATTCCTGGCCTGAGCTACATCATCAGAGAAGGGTGTTAAGCTAAGAGAATAAATTCTCCGCCACCAACAGAAATGTATTTGAAAGAAATCTGCTTTATATCTCAAAGTGTAATGTCAGACATGTAACCATACAAGTCTGTTCCGGGTTCGAACAGAACCAAAGGCACTTCCGAAGAAGCCCTTGCAAATCCGGGTATTCACAATCCCGATCGGACTTCCCATCACTTAGGAGATCTCTATACCGGGCGCTACTCGGTGCAGAGACAATCGATAGGTCATCCTATCGTTTTCGCAAACACCCGGTCTTCAACACCGGTCTTCAAATGCGATCCATATACGACGTATCACTTATTCGGAATGGGATATATGACACAAAGGTCCTCTCCCGGCTAAACCGAATAGTGAGCGCAATATTTAAAAATATATGGATATGTGATTTCAATTAAGTCACAACTTATTACCCAAACTTTCTTTTCAAATGGTTTAACAAATTACCATTTTAATCTTTTTAAACAAAAAGATTCATTTTAACAACCTTCAACGGTTTAAACAATTTCCACACTTTAATCTTTTAAACAAAAGATTCATTCACAGATTTTCCAAATCAATTTCCATTTCAATTTGATTAACTCGTTAAATCTTTAAATCAAGATTTAATTGATAGCTTTCAAAACAATTTCATTTCAAATGGTTTAAACAAATCACCTTTTTAAATCTGTTAAAGATAAACAGATTTAATTCATAACTTTCAAAAAGAATTCATTCATAACTTAAAAAAAACATTTTCAATTCAAACTTGAAATTCCTTTAACTAAACTGGAATTTCATTTCTTATCGGAAAGCTTTTATCATTTGAAAACAAATAGTTTTCATTTTGGAAATCTGATTCATTTATACGAGTTAAGGTTCTTGGGTTAAATCCAAATTCTCAAACTAATATTTTTAAAATGGTTCAAATTCATATAAACACATTTATATCATCTTTAATTCCTAGTTTCAAATCATAGGATTCAATTTCAAACTTGAATTCAAATTTAAATCAAATTATTTAAATTTTCAAAATATCCAAAATATCTTTAAAACTCCTTTCAAAAGCTTTTCATATTAAACCCCAAATTTCCAATTTCAAAATCAATTGAAATTAAAATTTCAATTTTAAAAATATCAAATTTAAATTATCTGTGACTTAACCGATTTCCACGTGAAATCCATATTTGTGTGTGTATAAGTGTAGTCCAGGGGTTTCACACACAATAGTGCAACATCAATCAATCATCACAGATCAAAATACAGAAATATAATTGATAAGTGATATAAACTATAACGCTTATCGTTCATTCACAGATCATAGATATATATCACAGATAAGTAAATAAAAGATCACAACATAAATCAGGGTGTATCACAAAGCATCATATATCAGGGATATCAAACAATCAAGTCATCCAATAGAATCCAAACATTCATAAGTAAGGTCAAGTATTTAATAATCATTTATAAGCAGGATTAATTAATTGTTCAATCCCTAATTAAACCAATTAAATTTCTAATTAATTTCTTATGAATAACTAATCCTGGTTAATTACAAATCATTTTGATTAATTCTTTCTTTACTCATTAATTAACCATTTAAAATTTATAAATCAACCCTTTAATTATAATTCACCAACCTTTAATTATTAAATAACTAATCTTTAATTATTTAATTCACCATATCATTAATTATCTTTAATTAATTAATTTAACCCATGATAAGTCAATTACCGTAAATAATAATTTTCCCTAGTAAATTAAGATGAGCAATTATCCGTAATCTTAAATCAACGTTAATCACTTGATTTACCCACCTTTAATCATTAATTAATTATTTTATTAAGTAATTATCTTTCAAATCAATTACATTAATAGATTAACCATTTTAATTTTACTTAATACTTAATGAATTATACATCATCATTAGATCTTCATTAACTTAAGTCAAATCTCCTTCTTATTTATATTCAATTCACTTCTAGATTCATTTAATGTTTAACTGATTTAAACATTTAAATTTGTAAACTTCATTTCAAAACCTCGATTTCAAATTTAAACTTAAGTCCAGGTTTGAAAATGTTAATCTAAAATTTTAA
Organism: Allium fistulosum; assembly: GCA_030737815.1. Lineage (NCBI taxonomy): Eukaryota > Viridiplantae > Streptophyta > Magnoliopsida > Asparagales > Amaryllidaceae > Allium > Allium fistulosum. The sequence goes on from CM060904.1 coordinate 817,710,624, forward strand.
TTCTAAAACTCAAATCACCCTTGCTAACAAATTCAGTTTAAATTTATAAAGACAAAAACAAGTTCCTTTTTAACCCTGCTCAACATTCATCCTACGTATCCACAAATTTACACGAGCCCAACTCCGAGCTAATGCCCAAATTCCTCGATAACAGCTTCGGGTCACCCCTTCTCTTCCCAAACCCATCAGATTTATACAACTACAGCCACGTGCATGTGCACCAGAGTTCTAGCGAACTCCGATCACTGCTGTGATGACCGACGAGTCGGCGGCAACTTCCCCACGCCACCCGATCACCCAAAACCTTCGAACGACTATGAACTCGAAATATCTCCACACGACCAAATTCTGGAACAAGCTGAGCCATCAAGATCGCCTCGTTCTCTCTCCTCATACCATCGGAGGTCATGCGATCGTGCCTGAAGTTTCAACGATGACCAAAGCTTCGATTGGCGCACACGCGATCTATTCCGGTTCGACGATGATGCCGTAGTTGACCAAATTCCGGCTAATACCAAATACAAGCTTTAAACCCTAAATCATCAAATTTAAACCACCATGATGATTTATAAATTTGTTAGACATTTTTGCCACAATCCCCAAGTCTTCGTCCACCTCGGGACAAAACCCCGACCACCAAGTTTGTTCCGATCGCCAGCAAAGCCTCGAAACAGACTTTCCGTTCGACTTATGAATATTCGTGATTTCCAAATTTAAAATTTGTGATTTTGTTATTGAAAATCATAGTTTACGAAGACGAATCAGAACATGCAATCAAAACTTAGTATTTAATCTATTAAATTTTCAACCCAAATCTGATTTTTTTCTATGTTTTTACATTTCCAGTATACCCATTTATTTTTAGTACTTACAAATATTTTTAGAATAAAGATATCACAAATCTTAACATATTTCATTTAGACATCAAAATCTCAAAATGATCAAAGAGGGAGGTTTTGATTTTTTTTTCAATCAGGTTTTGAAACCTGTTATACTAATAACAGAGACACTTTTCCACCTTTAAACTGCACGGGCACATTTATCAACATACATACCCAGATTTGTTCACATATAAAGGGTTTTCAATTCATTTCAGGCATGGTCTTCAAACAACAGATAATCTAGTTTTAAATGAAGGTTTACTCACATATAAACATTCATACTTCCAGTTGTCTCATTTATTTTCAATACTCGAAAAAAAATTTAAAACTTAAATATTGATTAAGAAATCATATTTCGTTTAGATCCCAAGGCTTAACAAAGATCAGAGGAAGATAATTAAATTTCCTCTTCCTTTTTAAGTTTTTTTTATTTTAAAACTTGTACAAAGAACAGGGTTTACTTCCTGTTTCAAACATGCACAACATAATTTATACAGAGGCATATTCACACTCATGCTACCCTATTTCACAAACAACATCAATATTGATTTTATGCAGATAAAATGTGTGTGGGTTTAACAGTTGCTCACATTGTTTCCAGAAAATGAACAGAGCCTTCCTAACTTTGGAACTAGCTTGTGAAATTTGCAAGCTGAAGATCTTTTCTTTGATTCTCTGTTGTATTGAGTTGCTGGTTGTTGTAGAATGCTTGTTTAGGTTTTTAAATGAAGTTTTTATCTTAGTTTTTATCTAGCTCGAATGGAAATGAAAGATGATAGGGAAAAATAGCTTACAGGTTGAAGTATAAAACAAGCTGCAGGGTATAACATATTTTATACAAAATAGTGTACAAGTTGTACAATTTTCAGAGATAATTTCATGGTTTGGTGGCCGAGATTACATGCTCATGTACTAGAAAAGATATTTGTCTTAGCAAGCATTAAATGACCTTGTCCTTATGAATGTTTATTTACTTCCAGCCTGCATATTAGTTTACAACTTGAATATCTTTTACTGTCTTCATGCTTTTGTTTTGGTTTCTTATACTTGAGTATATTTATATACTTTCTTTTCTACTTTGGTAGGTGGCTTACTTTCTTTTAATCAGATTATTTTTCTTTTTTTTTGTTGACCAAACAATACTTGTTCGGCTGATTTGATCTTTGTACATGCTGAGAAGATGGCATTACATGCTTGTCTATTTGGTTTACAACCTATGCTATTTGTTAATATGTATGTACAGTTCCTTGTTTTTCTTCTTTACTTTAGTCATATTGTTTTGCTTTGGCCTTATCACTTTATAAAATAAGGTGAACTTCTATTTAACAAGTTGTTTGAATTTTTAGCTAATATATTCACTTTATATTCTACAAAATAGCTTTGTTGTTAGATTTAGTCAAGTGTTGCTTTTATTTTTATAGTTCATCTTTTATTTATTTATTTTACTTTAATATTTATTGTCTTATATTTATTTTATAAATAAATTTCTATTTTAAATTTGTTATCCAAATTTTTTTATTTCTAACATATATTTTTATTATACTTACTTTTATACTTGTGTCAAATGTTTTATGTTAAAAAATTATTTTTAAACCATTTACTTGAGATGACTCAAATTCAATATATACACATATATACAAATTTTCAAATCCTAATGACTTTATATATTTTTCGAGTTGAATCGAGGAAACTCGCTTCCATTTATAATCAATTTTACAATTTTTATTCAAAAATTCATTTAATTATTAATTTAAATTTATATAAAATTCGGGGTCGTTACAGACTTCCCCCTTAAAAGAGTTTCGTCCTCGAAATTACCAAGGAGACACAAAGATAGATGAAGAATGTTTCATCAAATCAAATTGAACATCTATTCTGCATTTGGCTTACCAAATCAGAATATCAATAACAGATACAAGAACAAATCTATTGAATTCTTCACAAGGTACTCGGGTTATCCAGATCTACGAAATATGCAAGGGCATCGGTTAGTTCGAAGGGATAACTAACCATTCGTAGAATATATCCGGACCCAAAGAAATAGATAGATATATGGATACAATTTCAAAAAATTTAGTTTAGAAACCAAATTATAGCTATCAACGATAACAAACAAAGCAACCAATTCATCCATACAAACAATTTTGGTCTATTCGGAGTTTATGTCCCATATTAATATATCAAATCTCTTCCTGGATCTACCAGAAACTATCGAAGAATTGAGAAAAGAGATGTTGAACAAAAGAGATTGATAGAGAAAAGATTACTTCCTCGCTGTTACAGGATATTGACCATTTATAGTCGTATTCCCCTGTCCCCTATCTCATCCTCTTCTTGCACTCATACTTACTATTAGTGGATAGTAAGAGAATTTACTGAGGCGTACGGACGGATATATGAGAATTACTCATTCTAGAGTTTACTTCACTCTATCTCTAATGAGCTACTTAATGTGTTATACTCCTGAGCTAAAGTTCAACCTTCAGCTCTGATACCACATGTAACGTATCGGGTTTTGCCCGCTCGAAAATCAACATCCGTACTTCACATTGTACTAGAATGCCGCAGATTCGACCGTTCAAATCCGATTCGCCGGAGCTATAACACAATTAAGTAAATAACACAGCGGAAGAAAACGAATAATACATTGATATATAATATCTGATACAACAGAGTAATACAATGAATATCAATATACATCAGAGATATGATACAAGAAATAGCAGCGGAAAAGAAAAGATAACACCAGCAGCGGAACAATATCAATAGAAGTGATAACTCCAAAATGATCTTCAGACAGAATGAATCCACAACTCCAAGATAAGCAACTCCGATGAATGAACTAGCTCCAGATAATCTACTAAACCTGAATATCTGAAAAGAAACCCAACTCTAGACTGCTCGTGTGGAAAATTATGAGCACCCAGAGTTTAGGAAGGGAACAATAAACTCCGGATCAGTCATGGGACTGGTGTGAGCAACAAAAACAGTTTATCTTTAAACAAACACAAAAGGTTTTAAACATTGAAATCCGCAATGCTTTTGGAAAATGAAACTACCATAAGACCTCCCGCCACACACACAATGCAAACGCAGAATCGGAGGAGATTTCTCCTTATGATAGTCAAACATGCTTACTACGCAAATCATTGGATATTATCATTAGTGCATAGTGTAGAAAAACATTTCGAAAGTATAATATTAATCTTAGCCAACATACGACCAGTATCGTATGCCTACTATAGCTACTATGTTCAATAGCAGGTTACCGCCACATTCCATAGCAGGTAATACAACTAAAACCGTACAAGGTTCGTATTGTTTCTTTGGATTTTCCAACAAATGGTCAGGCTAAGGAACTTCCTTCCGCCGCATGGGATCGCCTCTGGCTGGACGTCCCGAGAGACAAACTGCTCTCTGCCAAACAAGGCCGGGTTACCCCTGTAACAGGTAACTCACGAATATGCCACCTCCCGGTCCTTTGGGACCTTTATCCGAGCGCTCGATATCCAACATCACACATCATAAAGAAAGTGTATCCACATGAGTAAGTATCAGGGCTCCATACCATAATACCACCCCTTTCCAGAAGGAAATGACATACCCTAAAGGGCGCGACCCTCATAACCTTGCCGCAACGATCCTGTTTCGACCATTTCCGGGTTGTGAGGCTCTGACGAAGTCTCGTCCACAAAGCTACGCTTTGTCACAAAGCCATGCTTTGGGTCAACAGATGATCAACCTATGATCACAAAGATAAATGATCAAACAAATGATCATATCACAAATGATCAAACACTGATCATCACACAGCAACACTCAGCATGTCACATTACCAAATTGGGATATATCGCTGATAAATTTCAACTACATAACCTCTGAGCTCGTACGTCTCAGAGAAGGGTGTTAAGCTAAGAGAATAAATTCTCCGCCACCAACAGAAATGTATTTGAAAGAAATCTGCTTTATATCTCAAAGTGTAATGTCAGACATGTAACCATACAAGTCTGTTCCGGGTTCGAACAGAACCGAAGGCACTTCCGAAGAAGCCTGTGATATCCCGGAATTTCGAGAAGTTTAAAATGTGATAATCTCTTAATTTAAATTATTTTAAATTGATAATATTGTTATTTCAAATATAAATAACCAAATAATAATAATAATATGATGTTTTAATTATGGTATAGATTGATTTTAATAAGAATTATTATTTAAGTTGTGATTATAAATTTGATTTTAAATAGATTTATCATTTCTAAAATTAATAAGTATTGTTTAAATATATATATTGTCTTGAGTTGTTTTTAAATGAAATAATCATTTCAAACTTAATAAAATGTTTATTTAAAAGTATAAATGTTGAGTTGACTTTTAAATTGGATTTTAAAAGTAAAATTTGAATTTAAATATATCATATATGATTTTATTAGAATATAAATGAGTTTTATTTTATTTTTCTTTAAAGGTTTCATTTATGTATAATATAGGAAAGTATTTATTAAATAAGGTATGTATTTATTAATTAGGGAATTTAATTCAAAATGCTTTAAAATCAATTAAAAATAAAATAAATATATATAATTACAAGTGTTAAAATTTTAGACAAGTAAAATACATGTGTAAGATCATTAAACAATGTATAAGACAAGTGTCAACCATTTGTTCTATTTTATGTAATTTTTAATAAAAAACTAAATTAACTATATAAACTTTCATCTCCATTTTCTTTCCTTTTCTAATCTAATTTTCAAAACAAAGAAAAACCAAACCAGGAAATGTACAACCGAAATCATCTCCAAACAAAACTGAAATTTTCTCAAACCCAAAATGAAATCATCTCAAACCAAGAATCAAAGCAAATACAACCTAAAAATCATTTCCAGTTCAAAACCCTGTAATCTGAAATCTCCTCAAACCTGCAAATTCATTTCTTCAACCAGAAACAACCTGAAAACATCTTCTCTAACATAAAACCAAAATCTGAAATCAATTTCCTCAAAACTGAAAATCATTTCAAAGGTTCAAATGCCTGAGCCACTTTCAAAACCAATCTGCAATGCTCTTTCAAAGATCTGTGATCATTGTTCTTCAAAAGACCTGTCATCATTTCCAAGTGCATGCATGTTTTCAAAGCTAACAAATTCCAGAATTCATGGTTTCAAGTTTTTAAAGCAAGCATTTCAATTTTTCCAGAGCTTCCAATTTCTCTTTTCAACAGTAAAAAGGTGAGTAAACCTTTAAATTAAAAACTTAAAGTATTAAATATTATTGCATGTGAATTAAGGTGATGATAATTGCTTTGCATGTCTATAATTATGTAAGTCTTGTATATTTTTAAAGATGTGCATATCTGTTAATTCTTAGACATCTAATTATTAGTTCAATACTCTGCTTATAAACTGTGAACAATAAATCCCCTTTAGATTTGATGCAGATATAATATGTTAAAAATAAAATTGGGATGTATGTTTGAAATATATTTATGCATGTTTGTTTTTAGACCTGAATACATGTATATATGAATTATTGAAACCATGTGTGCATGTTGGTTGCTAGAGTATATCTCTGTTCATAGTTCAGAGATTAAAGTTGTGATCAAAATTCACAAATCTTGTCATCTGCTCTCTGGCAGGTTTTGTAATTCAAACAAGAATTGTTTGTTAAATCCTAATCTAAGTTCTGGAATTAAAATTAAGTAAAGAAAATTTACACATCACTTGGAAAAGAAAGTGACAGTAGGAATTTTAAAAAATGTTAAAATTCAAACTATAAAATATTGTGATTTTCTTTTATAATCTAAATACTTATCTTAGAAAATGATTTGTAAGAGTTAAATAAATTTTTTTTAAGATAGTATTGAACGAGATATCCAGGATTGATTAGAAAATGGGTTTTTGGTCTTATCTGGAAATCTAGTAGTTTGGAATGAATGGGATGGTTACTGGAGATGGTGACGAAGTAGTGGAGCTTGGGAAAAATACTCATTGGATTTTATGGTAGTCATGGCGATGGAGAAAGGCTGGGGTAGGGTTTAAAACACAGTTTTAGTTAGGATTATGAATTCAAGGGTCTGTGACGTTCTAGTGTATCGAGTGGATCGAAATTTAGTTATGTGTGACGTAGAAGACTGGCGAAGCTTGGGAAGAGGTCGCTCAAACTCTGGTGGTCGGAATCGTCTTGACGAGGCAGATCTTGGTTTTCGAATTTGGCTCCAGGAAGCCGTGATGGGTTCGATTTTACTGATGTGGTCAATCGAGGATGAAGAATGATCGGATGGATAGAGCACGACGAAGTCGACTTATTGGGGATGGTCAGAGATGCCAGAACTCTGGCGATCGGCGGTACATGTGCACCTGGTGTCAGCGTGTCAGTTGATTTGGGTTTGGGTTTCGTGGGTGTTTTCCTCGAAGTTGGTCTCGGGGAAGGAGGCTTTGGACTCGAGTAATTATATAGGGAGGTACGTGAGTGTTTTTAGGTGAAAACTGTCCTAGTTTTAACAGTTTTAAAATTTACTCGAGAGGAACTTGGGGGAAAAAGACTTGGGCTCGGGTTTGACTTCGAGTCGTTTGCAAGTGGAGTGAAACCAGGTTTTGACAGTTTAAAATTCTTAAAACCAATCTGTTTTAAGTTTGATCAAACTCTGTTTAAAAGTGAAGATGTATTTGTTTATTTCAAGTATATATGAGTCAAAAACCAAAGTAAAAGTTTTAACCAGTTTTTGAAATTTAAATAAGTTTTAAAAAAAAAACTTTAAACAATTAAGTTAAACCAATTATCTTGAAATTTCATTTCTTTGTAATGGATAAAATTAATTTGTATGATTTGTCTAACTTAATTGTATAAATTGAAACCTTAAGTTATTTTCAAACTTAATTTGAAAATAAGGTTAATTAATAAGGAAAGGTTTTATTTTAAACTTATTAAAAGTTTGATAATAAAGGAAATAAATAATGAATGATTTATTAAATTAGTTATGGTTGAGGATGAGTAAATTAACAATTAGTTTTCAAGTGATTTAGTAACTTGTAATTAAGGATTGTTAATAAATAATTAAGAGTAAGTAATTAATTATTTATTTTAAAACTTAATTAATGACATTTAATTAAGTAAGTTAATTACTAAGATCAAATATTTTTAATGATGATGTTTATCTTAAGATTAATTAAGATTTTTAAATGAGTTGAAATTAATTAATTTAATTAAGGAATTAAGATTAATTAATTTATTTAATAAGGATTGATTAAATGATTAAGAGTTAATTAAAATAGTAATTAAGGGGTACTTAATAAAGTTTTATTAAGTAATAATTAAGTTTTCTTAATTTATAATTAAGAAATTATTAATCTAAAATAAAAGTTAATTAAGGATTAATTAACTATTATTAAGGGATTAATTAATTATCATTAAAGATTGATTAATAGGTAATTATGGATTAATTAAATTGATAATTAAAGTTGTTAATTAATAATTAAGTTTTATTAATTAATAATTAAGAAGTAATTAATTAGTTAATTAAGTTTAATTAATTAATTATAAAATAATTAAGGATTGATTACTTTGTATTAAAGGATATTGATTAATAATTAAGGTTTATTAATTAATAGTTAAAGGATAATTAATCAAGGATTAATTAATTTAAAGGGTAATTAAGGATGAGTTACTCAGTTATGATTTAAGAAATGAATGTGATTTATTTAAGTAAATTAATTTGTTAATTAATTAAGGATAGTCACTTGGTAATTGATTAAGTGTAGTTACTTAATAAGATTGGTTAAGTATAATTACTTAGTGTAAGTAATTAATAAATGAATTACTAGATGTAATTGGTAAAATTAATCAAAAAGGATTTATAAAAGAAATTAAAGTAATTAAGAATAGTTAATTACTGTTAATGATTATTTAGGATTGATTAATGAAAGTAATTAATTAATTAATGCATGATTAATTAATGTAATTAATTAAGGAATAATGTAATTAATTATAGTTAATTAATTAAAGTAATTAATTAAGGATCATTAATTAATGTAATTAATGAAAGTAATTAAAGGTTAATTACTGTTAATGGTTAAGAATAATTAATTTATGAAATTAATTAAAGGATAATTACTTTATGTAATTAATGAATAATTAATCAAGAGTGATTAATATTTAATGATTAATTAATTAAATGGATAAGTAATTAATTAATGATTGATTAAGCAAAGATAAGAATTAATTCTTAAGTAATTAATTTAATTTAAGATTAAATTAATTTTAATAGAGATTAATAAATGGTTGCTTATGAATGATGGTTGAGTAGAATGTCTGATTTGGTTGATATCTAATTGATGATATGCTATGATATTCTATGATATGATATTGGATATATCAGTGACAAGTGTGTGATATTTACCTATGTTAATGCTGTGTGAATTCAAGTATTGAATTGAATTGTTTAAACCTTTAAACAACTTGGCCTTAAAAGATACGTTTTGGATTTCGATGAGACCGGGATCGGGTTTCCGTATACCGGATTTCCAGGTCTGGAGACCCGAATACCACATCGATCCAAATTAACGATAGGTCGTGAATCTCAAGTGAAGATGAAGATTCAGAGTGCAAGGGTTATTGTCGTTAACTCTGAGGGTGATTCCAAAACGAGTGTAACGAGATAATGCCTTCGGTTTCGTTCGAACCCGGAACGAACTTATATGGATTGAATGCTTTCAGCACATCGTCAGGCGGACGATGAGCATTCTAAGTGATATGTTCTGATTAAAGGTAATCGTAACCTCAAGCCTCATCAACCGGGAATGGCTAAAACAGGGGAGGTGCAGCAAGGCTTCGTGGGTAGCACCCACTGAGAGCAAGATAGATCCCTGTCTAGAGGTCCCTTTTCTTTTATTCGGCTTAGTGTGTGGTTGGTCGCGCCAACTACGGGATTATCTTGTTCGGAATTATCCAGTAAGGGATGGTTCCGGCTTTGTGTTGCAGGGGAGCGGGCGTACTCCTCGGTACGGTGATCTAGGCCACGTACTGTGACGGGCGGTACCCCAGTAGCCCTGCCATTGTATGGAATCCAAACTCCAATAAGTGCCGTACGTATTAGTTGTGCCCAACTATGTTGGAATGTGAGATGTAAGCATTTCAGCTATTTCTGTATTTTACTTGAAAACCCTAGACCCTATTATAATATAACTGGATTTCCTATCAAATGTTTTGGTTAGCGTAAGGTAAAAACTTTTCCATGTTTATGTGTGGGAAGTCTTACGTGATACCTTTGTTTCCAAAAGGTTTTGAAGTTAAACAATTTTAACCCGTTTACTCACACCAGACCCATGTCTGACCCAAGTGTTTAATTCTGTTTTATAAACTCTTGGGTACTCAAATTTTTACGAGTAGCCAAGGGATTCAGGTTTAGCTTTGACGAATATTCTGGAGGAGCAATGGAGCAGGAGGCTTCGGCGTTCGTAGATATAGTATTCCGCTGTGTTGATATCTGTGATAGTGTCTTGTCTTGTATTTGAGTTGTAATGTCTAGACAGATGTTTATAACTGTCTAGTAAGTGATGTATATGCTGTGTAACTCTGTAAATTGTTGTAAACTATGTAATAGTTTATGTTATTAATATAATTTATTCGTTCCGCTGTGAGATCGTTGTTGTTGTTTCTTTCTTTCTTCTCTTCTTTTCTATTTTCTACCCCTTTCTTTCTTCATAATGATGCGACTTTCTGGGCATAGGAAGTCGGGTCGTTACAATTGGTATCAGAGCATAGGTTGAGCGAATGCCTAAGCTTTTGGTTAAGTGAATATCAGAACACTAGGTTGAGTGAATACCTAGGTTCGGAAGGATTGTTCATTAGAGATAGGATCTGTAGCAACCTGTTGAGTCTGAGTATATATATACGAGAGCGCGTATTTGTTAGTTATATAAAATGGTTTTATATTGTGTTAATTGATCGGTTGAGTGGTATATGGATTCTGGTCAATACGAGTAGCTAACGTTATTGATAGGGATCTCTAAACACTTGACCAGGCCAACGGACACAATATTGTTTTAAAGAGGTAGATGAAATAATTCTACCCAGATATAATTTCTATATAAAAAGTATCATTTTAAATGTATATGGTATTTGTAATGATTGGTTGAGATGATAATAATTTATCATCTAGGATTAGGAGTCTAAGTGTTGAGGTTGGAAGAGTATCTGTCGAGACTGTAAACCTAATACCGTCTCGAGTGAACTTTACAGTTGTGTAAGGATTTCACAATCTCTGAAGGAAACCTGTTAAGGTTCGGAGTTCATCTTAGGAGTTGGATGAGTAGAGTTGGATCTGTCGGAGAACAGAAGCGAGTGATGGTATCTCAGGTAATAGTAGTTGTGCGATGAGATGCAGTGACTATGGATGTTCCCGAAGATGTTTTCTTTGGAACAAGTTAATGAAGTGTGTCTGCTTCGGTGTTGTGGTTGAGTTCAGCATGGTGTTTCTATTTTGTTTGGGTTCGAGTTTCTCGAAGAGCTTTGGAAAAGAAAATCTTTGGCATTTGTGGCAGCAGTGCAGCTCGGAGTATTCTGTGCATTGGCAGGAATTTTTCTGGCTGAGCAGTTTTTCTGAAGGTAGAGTTCAGAAGCAGTAGAGTGGATCCATTTCTTCGATAGATTGGATAGTTAAGTATGAGCTGTTCTGATTGGTTAAAGGGAGAACAGTTTCTTTGGAATTAGGCTGGGTTGATTGTAAAAGTGACTTGCGATAGATTGAGTATTCTCTTGAGTTATCTGAGATTTTCTGGGATGTGTTGTCCAGTTTGTGCTTGTGTTCTTCATCAGCATTTTCATTCTACTCCAGATCAGAATGGTGCAGCGGAAGTAGTTTGGCGAGTGCATCTGTTTGTCTTTTACAGATAGGAGAAGTTAGTTCGGTCTTCTGATGTTGTGAGTAGATTTGTGTTTTGGATTATGGGTAGATTTTGGAGAGATCATTCTATTGAGTTATCTTTGGTCCTGTTTGTTTCAAGAAGTGTAACGACCCGTATTTTTACGGATCGACAGGTTCGGAAAAATCTGGAGTTTTAGCATTTTGAGTCATTTCAGATTTTACGCAAATTTCGCCTAAGTCCTAAGTCGTCCACGACTTAGCATGAGTCGTGAGTCATATACGACTTAGGAGATAGGAGTGTGATGACTTAAATGAACTAACCGACTTAAGGAAAGTGCGACCTAAGGGGATAAGTCGTTGCTGGGCTAAGTCAGTAGGTCGAAGTTAACTCGGCGAGTGTTAAGCCGTAGGTTGTAAGTCGTCGCCGAGTTAAGGGATAGACAACCTAAGGAAGTGACCGACTTATGTTATTGTAGACGACTTAAGGTTTTGAGTTAAGTGTTAAGTCGGCTGACGAGTTAAGGTAGTGGTCGACTTAAGACCTGGACGACTTAGGAGTTGAGTCTTATCCTGGTAGATCGGCAAAGCTGCTATGTTAAGTCGTAGGTAGGCTGCTGTGTTGAGTCGTGGTCGAGTTAAGGTGATGAGTCGTAATACTTGATAAGTCGTAGTCGAGTTAACCGTTGAGTCGTATCTTCTGATGAGTCGTATCTTCTGATGAGTCGTAGCTTTGTGCTAAGTCGTAGACGACTTAGTGGTTGAGTCGTCTAGCCAGTAAGGCGCGTACGCACTAGGTCGTAGACAGGGGTAGTCTGGTAAGTCGTAGGTGCCTGGGATGAGTCGGAGACGACTTAGGAGATAGCTGTTAAGTCTTGAGTCGTAGAGGGGTCTGAGTGTTGAGTCGGAAGAGGCTATAAGTCGGAAACCGTTGAGTCATGGTGATCTGATGAGTCGTAGACGACTCATAGAGGCAGTCGAGTCATGGATTTCAGCTATAAATAGGAGAGCTTCTCTTCATTTTTGGGATCCGGATTTTGAAGCGACGAAGTGCTGCCATTTTGAGAGCTCGACTTCTACACTTCTTCACTTCTTTTCTCCACTCTAATCTAGTGCTTCCATCCATCCAAATCGAAGATCAAGATTGAAGATTCAAGAGCTTAGATTGAAGATCTTCATCTTTTCAAGAGAGATTTCTTCGTTTGAAGCGGATTCGTGATAGATCAAGCTTCATCCTTCGCTGTCCAGATCTGAAGTGTGTTGATTTGAGGTTGTTTAGGTGATTTGGTGAGTGGTGATTATCTCTCACACGGATCCAAAGGAGTATATCGGATTGTTGGCTTGATTTGGTGTTAAAAATAGAGATTTCCATGCATTTCCTTCATCCTATGTGTAGATCCATATAGATCCATTGTTTATGATGATGTTACATCCATTTTATCATATGTTAACCTATGCAAGTTCATTCATCAAGTCTGTAGAGATATAATCCATGTTTTCATGCTTATTGGACTTTCAACTCTTTAATTACGAAAATGCCATTATTGTTATAATTGTCTACTTAGATCATTTTTGAATGTTTGATTGCTTGGATTGATGTTTGATTTGATTGATTGTTATTAACTAGATGATTGATGATTAGATTTAGATCGAAGGTGATTCAAAAGCTAAGGGAAAGGCTCTTGTATTGGAAAAGCTGCTCGTGGCATATGTAGCGGGATGATGAAGCTCCTATGCATAGATTTGATGATGTGAAGTTGAGATGAAGCTTTGCGAGGATGTAATGAAGCGAGGCATCATATGATGAAGACTTGGTCTAATCCAGGCGGGATCATTCCAAGCATGTTGATAACTCGGTGATATGATTCGAGTTGAGGATAATGGATGCTCGAGAGGCGCTTGAGCTAGTATGGCAATAGTCGTCGAGGAGGATGACTAGGAGGTTGAGATCTCATCGTTGTTGAAGGTTCTAGCATGCTCTAAGCAAGAGTACATGGGGACGCCCAAAAGACTAAGTTGATGGTCAAGTACTCTGGGTAGATTCGATAATCCTAGGCACGGGTCACGATGACGTGCGGGAGTTATGTCTAGAACCGGGGTTACCATTAGCCCTTGACGGACGGCTGAAAGAATGTGCCGGTCATTCAATTAACGGTGATATCGCAACAATGATAACAGTGATAGCCGAGTCATGGATGTTTGGTTGTATCGTCATTCGGTCTCAAGAGCGGTATCTCCTGGGTGCTTATATGACCTTGGTTTTAGACCTTGGGATTTGTACTTGGAAAACATCGCTCTTGACTCGAGTGACAATTGCTTTACTTTAAATTGTATGCTCTGCTATGTTTGCTTCTGCTTAGTGTGTGTCTGGGGGCTATCACTGTAGAATGAGGTTGGAGTGGGAGGGTTGTATTCCTATTCCTTTTCCTTTATGCTCTTTTGGTATGTTGTTAGTTAATTTACTGCTCACTAAGACTGTTGTCTGACTCAAGGCTTTATGTTTTAATTCTTATTGCCTTGGGCTGTTCGTCCATTTTGGGACGGGCAGACTAGGTAGCAGGTGACAGGTGCTGTTCTCTTCTCACGATGCTGATATCGAAGACGAGCTGGAGGGTTGCATATTATCTTCTTATTATATGTACTGGATATTCCACTGTTTTGTATTCTCTGAGAGATATGTAGTGAGGCTGGATGTATTGACTATGTGGATGCTTGTATTCAACTATTATGGAGTTTTATATGATGTCATTTTGTTCTGTAAAGCTTCACTATACATATGTTCTATTGTATTTTGTCCATGCGCTGTGAGTAATACGATAGATTCTGTTGAGTTTATCTTACCCTGACAATCGTCCATGGTTGCCTGGCACACTTTACAGCGCACTATCTCTAGATTCGGTGCAGGGGTCATGGGCGGTCGTCACATTTGGTATCAGAGCATTGGTTAACCGATTTTACCCAACGCTCGCCGTCATAACTACGTATGAGAGACGTAATTGTATTTTGATGGATGATTACTATATATAATATAGTAGCTTAGTAGAGTTGAGTCCTTTATGCAGTTGTTTCTCTAGATGTTCTAATCATTCCTTTTTATAGATATTGAGAATGAGTCGAAGAGGGAGACCAGCTGCTAGGGAAGGCCGTGCTACTGAAGAGACTGCTGATTATGCAGCCATGTTCGAAGCTATGATGACTTCGATCATGAGAAGGATACCAGTTCCGGGGGCAGCGGTTGATGTTGGAGTTCAAGTCCAAACTCCGAAACCAGTGGATTTTGCTAAGCTGTGCAAGGATTATACTGCTCTTGGAGGGAAGGTTTTCTTGGGAACAGAATCTACCATTGAGGTCCAGAGGTGGATAGATGCTTGTAGAAGGATCTTTGGTGATTTGGGAATTGATGATGCAACTAAGAGGAAGTTGGCATCGAGGCAGCTTCAAGGGAGAGCTTCTGATTGGTGGAACTCTATTACCATCACTACTCCGGAAGAAGAGATTACTTGGGAGCAATTCCAAGTCAGATTTGAAGCTAAGTTCATCTCTACAGCTCAGAAGTCTGTTCTGTTCAAGAAGTTTGTAGAGCTCAAGCAGGGTGGAAGATCTGTTCTTGAGTATGTTTCTGAGTTTGAAGCTTTGTCCAAGTATGCTCGGTCATATATTGAATCTGCTTATCAGAAGAATGAGAAGTTTGTGACCGGCTTGGATAGTTATCTTGGGAGACAGTTGGTGGATCATTTGGACGATTCATTTGAGAAGCTTGTGGAGAAAGCTCTTAGGCATGAGAGTCTGTTTCCTAAGGAAGGA
The DNA here is from genome assembly GCA_030737815.1 of Allium fistulosum. NCBI lineage: Eukaryota > Viridiplantae > Streptophyta > Magnoliopsida > Asparagales > Amaryllidaceae > Allium > Allium fistulosum. The sequence continues at coordinate 817,726,164 of CM060904.1, forward strand.
CCATTTGTTGCTGTTACCGGGGGAGAGTCTAAACCACAGCAGGGTGGGAACAAGAAGAGAAAGCAGCAGCAGCAGAAGGGTAAGGATGGCCAGAAGAAGCCGAAAGGCGAGGTGACTTGCTACAATTGTCAGCAGAAGGGCCATTTCTCTAAGGATTGTAAGAATCCGAAGGTGCCAATGAAGTGTCACAACTGTGACAAGCCGGGGCATTTCAGGAAAAATTGTCCAGAACCGAGGAAGGACAGGCAGATTGTGCAAGCTTATGCTTTGGGAGCTGTTCCGTCGTCTTCGAAGGCTCCTACTGCGGAAGAGAAAGGAAAGAGTGTGGTTGTTCAAGGTACTCTTTTCCTATGTGGTGTTCCAGTTAGAGTTCTGTTTGATACTGGAGCGTCGCATTCATTTGTTTGTAATGAACTAGTAGGCCGGTTAGATTTGAAGCCGGATATTATTGATAGGCCATTGGTTGTGACTAATCCAGTTGGGGGTTCGTCTTGTTTGTGTATGTTATGTCGTGGTCTAGTTGTGTCGAGTCATGGTTGCTCTTTTGATTGTGATTGCTTTGTTCTGAACTTTGCGGGGTTCGGAATTATTTTGGGTATGGACTGGCTTAGGAAGTATGCGGCTAAGGTTGATTGTGAGAGGCTGGAGGTGACAGTCGGGAATGTGGAAGGGCGAAAGATTGTGATACGATGTAAGCATGAGGAAGGCGTCTTCATGAGCTTCATGTATTCGCTAGTTGTTCCACGGGATGGACTGTCTTTAGTGCCAATCGCAAATGGATTCGAGGATGTCTTTGACGAAGTCAAAGGGTTGCCGCCGCATAGAGAGATCGAGTTTCGTATAGATCTAGTTGAAGGAGCCAGACATGTTGTGATGCCTCTTAGGCGGATGGCACCTAGGGAACAGCAGGAGTTGAGGGTGCAAGTTGATGATCTTTTGCAGAAAGGATTCATTCGGCGTAGTGTGTCCGAGTGGGGTGCACCAGTTGTGTTTGCAACCAAGGCAGATGGGTCATTGAGATTGTGTGTGGATTATCGTGAGCTGAATAAGGTGACTAAGAAGAACAAGTATCCATTGCCGAGAATAGATGACTTGTTTGATCAGCTTCACGAAGCCAAGGTGTTTTCTCAGATGGATTTGGCAACGGGATTTCACCAGTTGAGAGTAGCTAAGGGTAGTGTGCCGAAGACTGCTTTTAGGACACCATCCGGTTTCTTTGAGTGGCTGGTAATGCCGTTTGGATTGACTAACGCGCCAGCATATTTTGTGGATCTTATGAATAGAGTGTTCAGAGATCAGTTGAACAAGTTCGTACTTGTGTTCGTGGATGATATTCTGATTTATTCCAGAACGGAGGAAGAGCACAAGACGCACTTGCGTATTGTTTTGGAAATTTTGCGGAAACATCAGTTGAAGGCTAAGTTTTCGAAGTGTCACTTCTGGAAGAGTGAAGTGAGGTTCTTAGGCCATGTGATTTCTGGAAATGGAATAGCGGTTGATCCCGCTAAGGTGGCAGCAATCCAGGATTGGGTTAGACCTAAGAATGCATCTGACATGAGAAGTTTTCTTGGATTAGCAGGGTATTATCGACGGTTTATCAAAGACTTCTCCAAGGTAGCTGCACCGTTAACAGGATTGACGAAAAAGAACAAAGTGTTCTGTTGGGATGCTAAGTGTGAGCAAGCTTTCGGAATCTTGAAAGAGAGATTGACGAGTGCTCCTGTTTTGACTATTCCAGGTGGGAATGATGAGATGGTGGTTTACACCGACGCATGTGGTAATGGACTTGGAGCAGTGCTGATGCAGAAGGATAAAGTTGTTGCGTATGCCAGTCGACAACTGAAGCCGCATGAAAGGAATTACCCAACTCATGACTTGGAGTTAGCGGCGATTGTATTTGCTCTGAAGATGTGGAGGCATTATCTGTTGGGAGTTCGATTCGAGTTGTTTACGGATCACAAGTCGTTGAAGTATCTTTTCTCCCAAAAGGATTTGAATCTTCGGCAGCAACGTTGGCTGGAGTTTTTGGCATCATATGACTTTGGTATAGCTTATACTCCGGGAAAAGGTAACGCAGTGGCTGATGCGTTAAGTCGAAGACATGCAGGATTGGGAGCCATGTTTTCAGAATGGAAGAGTCTCGAGTATATAGCTGGATTTGACTTCAGGCCTAGATGTGAATTGGAACCTGAGATGTTGGCAAACTTATCAATAAGACCGACTCTTGTGGAAAGGATTGGCGAGAGTCAAAAGCGAGATGATAAGCTTGTCAAGATTATCCGTGATTTAGAATCTGGATTGGATCCAGAAAAGGATAAAGGATTCGAGGTCGATAGAGAAGGTTGGCTTCGAAAGCAAGGACGACTAGTTGTTCCCGATATAGATGAATTGAGGAGTGAAGTTCTGAAGGAAAGTCATCACTCGAAGCTGACAATTCATCCAGGTGGAAACAAGATGTATCGGGATATGAAGAGAACCTACTACTAGGAAGGCATGAAGAAGGATGTTGGAGATTTCATTTCCAAGTGTATGAATTGCCAGTTGGTAAAAGCCGAACAGAAGAAGCCAAGCGGATTGCTTCAGCCATTAGAAGTTCCTACATGGAAGTGGGAACAAGTGTCGATGGATTTTATCGATGGATTACCTAGAACCAGAACGGGAAATGAAGGGATTTGGGTCATTATGGATCGTCTGACTAAGAGTGCACGATTCATTCCTGTTCGATCGACTAGGACTGCATCAAAGTTGGCTGAGTTGTATGTTAAGTGGATAGTTCGATTCCATGGTATTCCGAAAAGTATAGTGAGCGATCGAGACCCGTTGTTCACCAGTGGATTTTGGAAGAGCTTCCAGGAAGTTTTGGGAACCGAGTTGTGTTTGAGTACAGCTTATCACCCTCAAACAGATGGTCAGACCGAGAGAGTCAACCGAGTTTTGGAAGATCTTCTTAGAGCATGTGTTTTGGACTTCGGAGGATCATGGGAAGATCACCTTCATTTGGTGGAGTTTGCGTACAACAACAGTTACCAGTCAAGCATTGGTATGGCACCGTATGAGGCATTGTATGGAAGACCGTGTAACTCTCCAACATGTTGGTTGGAAACTGGGGAAAAGTTGATGCTTGGGCCAGAGATGATTCGTCAGGCTTCAGATTGTATAGAGATCATTCGGCAACGAATGAAGGCAGCCCAAGATCGTCAGAAGAGTTATGCTGATAAACGTCGTAAGGATTTGGAGTTCGACGTAGGTGATATGGTTTTTGTGAAGATTTCTCCTCTGAAGAATGTTATTCGATTCGGGAAGAAAGGAAAATTGACTCCGAGATTTGTTGGACCATTCCCGATCATCGAGCGAATTGGAAAGCTCGCCTACAGATTGGAGTTACCAGAGAAGATGTCGAGTGTGCACAATGTTTTTCATGTATCATATCTACGGAAGTATGTGCACGACTCGAGTACGGTGGTTTCTGCTGATAGCTGTGAAGACTTAGAAGTTGATCCAGTTGATAGAAGACCTCGTAAGCCGCTTCGTGTTGTTGAAACCGACACGAAACAGCTCAGGAGGAAGGTAGTTAAGTTGCTCAAGATACAATGGAGTGATGATGATAACGACTGTACGTGGGAGGTGGAAGAGAGGATGAAGGCAGCTCATCCTGAACTCTTCAAGGTATGGCCCTGAGGTGTCGTGTCATCTCGCGATATTGTAACTTGTTCTAAGTCTTAGAACTCTGTACGCTAAGCTAGAATTGGATGCATGGGTTGCTGGTTGTTATGGTTGGTAGGCGTACAGAATAGTCTTTGATTGCTTTGATTGTTTGGAATTTCGGGGGCGAAATTCCTAAGGGGGAGAGAATGTAACGACCCGTATTTTTACGGATCGACAGGTTCGGAAAAATCTGGAGTTTTAGCATTTTGAGTCATTTCAGATTTTACGCAAATTTCCCCTAAGTCCTAAGTCGTCCACGACTTAGCATGAGTCGTGAGTCGTATACGACTTAGGAGATAGGAGTGTGATGACTTAAATGAACTAACCTACTTAAGGAAAGTGCGACCTAAGGGGATAAGTCGTTGCTGGGCTAAGTCAGTAGGTCGAAGTTAACTCGGCGAGTGTTAAGCCGTAGGTTGTAAGTCGTCGCCGAGTTAAGGGATAGACAACCTAAGGAAGTGACCGACTTATGTTATTGTAGACGACTTAAGGTTTTGAGTTAAGTGTTAAGTCGGCTGACGAGTTAAGGTAGTGGTCGACTTAAGACCTGGACGACTTAGGAGTTGAGTCTTATCCTGGTAGATCGGCAAAGCTGCTATGTTAAGTCGTAGGTAGGCTGCTGTGTTGAGTCGTGGTCGAGTTAAGGTGATGAGTCGTAATACTTGATAAGTCGTAGTCGAGTTAACCGTTGAGTCGTATCTTCTGATGAGTCGTATCTTCTGATGAGTCGTAGCTTTGTGCTAAGTCGTAGACGACTTAGTGGTTGAGTCGTCTAGCCAGTAAGGCGCGTACGCACTAGGTCGTAGACAGGGGTAGTCTGGTAAGTCGTAGGTGCCTGGGATGAGTCGGAGACGACTTAGGAGATAGCTGTTAAGTCTTGAGTCGTAGAGGGGTCTGAGTGTTGAGTCGGAAGAGGCTATAAGTCGGAAACCGTTGAGTCATGGTGATCTGATGAGTCGTAGACGACTCATAGAGGCAGTCGAGTCATGGATTTCAGCTATAAATAGGAGAGCTTCTCTTCATTTTTGGGATCCGGATTTTGAAGCGACGAAGTGCTGCCATTTTGAGAGCTCGACTTCTACACTTCTTCACTTCTTTTCTCCACTCTAATCTAGTGCTTCCATCCATCCAAATCGAAGATCAAGATTGAAGATTCAAGAGCTTAGATTGAAGATCTTCATCTTTTCAAGAGAGATTTCTTCGTTTGAAGCGGATTCGTGATAGATCAAGCTTCATCCTTCGCTGTCCAGATCTGAAGTGTGTTGATTTGAGGTTGTTTAGGTGATTTGGTGAGTGGTGATTATCTCTCACACGGATCCAAAGGAGTATATCGGATTGTTGGCTTGATTTGGTGTTAAAAATAGAGATTTCCATGCATTTCCTTCATCCTATGTGTAGATCCATATAGATCCATTGTTTATGATGATGTTACATCCATTTTATCATATGTTAACCTATGCAAGTTCATTCATCAAGTCTGTAGAGATATAATCCATGTTTTCATGCTTATTGGACTTTCAACTCTTTAATTACGAAAATGCCATTATTGTTATAATTGTCTACTTAGATCATTTTTGAATGTTTGATTGCTTGGATTGATGTTTGATTTGATTGATTGTTATGAACTAGATGATTGATGATTAGATTTAGATCGAAGGTGATTCAAAAGCTAAGGGAAAGGCTCTTGTATTGGAAAAGCTGCTCGTGGCATATGTAGCGGGATGATGAAGCTCCTATGCATAGATTTGATGATGTGAAGTTGAGATGAAGCTTTGCGAGGATGTAATGAAGCGAGGCATCATATGATGAAGACTTGGTCTAATCCAGGCGGGATCATTCCAAGCATGTTGATAACTCGGTGATATGATTCGAGTTGAGGATAATGGATGCTCGAGAGGCGCTTGAGCTAGTATGGCAATAGTCGTCGAGGAGGATGACTAGGAGGTTGAGATCTCATCGTTGTTGAAGGTTCTAGCATGCTCTAAGCAAGAGTACATGGGGACGCCCAAAAGACTAAGTTGATGGTCAAGTACTCTGGGTAGATTCGATAATCCTAGGCACGGGTCACGATGACGTGCGGGAGTTATGTCTAGAACCGGGGTTACCATTAGCCCTTGACGGACGGCTGAAAGAATGTGCCGGTCATTCAATTAACGGTGATATCGCAACAATGATAACAGTGATAGCCGAGTCATGGATGTTTGGTTGTATCGTCATTCGGTCTCAAGAGCGGTATCTCCTGGGTGCTTATCTGACCTTGGTTTTAGACCTTGGGATTTGTACTTGGAAAACATCGCTCTTGACTCGAGTGACAATTGCTTTACTTTAAATTGTATGCTCTGCTATGTTTGCTTCTGCTTAGTGTGTGTCTGGGGGCTATCACTGTAGAATGAGGTTGGAGTGGGAGGGTTGTATTCCTATTCCTTTTCCTTTATGCTCTTTTGGTATGTTGTTAGTTAATTTACTGCTCACTAAGACTGTTGTCTGACTCAAGGCTTTATGTTTTAATTCTTATTGCCTTGGGCTGTTCGTCCATTTTGGGACGGGCAGACTAGGTAGCAGGTGACAGGTGCTGTTCTCTTCTCACGATGCTGATATCGAAGACGAGCTGGAGGGTTGCATATTATCTTCTTATTATATGTACTGGATATTCCGCTGTTTTGTATTCTCTGAGAGATATGTAGTGAGGCTGGATGTATTGACTATGTGGATGCTTGTATTCAACTATTATGGAGTTTTATATGATGTCATTTTGTTCTGTAAAGCTTCACTATACATATGTTCTATTGTATTTTGTCCATGCGCTGTGAGTAATACGATAGATTCTGTTGAGTTTATCTTACCCTGACAATCGTCCATGGTTGCCTGGCACACTTTACAGCGCACTATCTCTAGATTCGGTGCAGGGGTCATGGGCGGTCGTCACAAGAAGCATCAGCGAAGGTTGAGTTGATCAGGAAGGATTTGTAGTCAGCACAGGATCGTCTGAAGGATTTTGTAGATAAGAGACGGAGGAATTTGGAATTCGAGGTTGGAGACTTCGTTGTTATTTCTTCGGTAAAGGAAGAATTTGAGTTTGGGTAAGACTAGGAAGATAGCTCTGAGTATATTGGATTTTTCTGAGTTTTGTGAGGATTTGTGTTTTGGTTTCGGTATTGAATTACCAGTTTGGATTTAATAGAGCGAGTAACCCAGTATCTGTATCGGGGAAACTCGGGATAATATTAGGTAGTTTAGCCGAAGCTATGTTCGGATAGCTAGAATTGTTGTTTGTATGAATTGTTTGTTTGGATAAAATTGTTTGTTTGGATGAATGGTTGTTTGTTTGATAGTGTATGGCTGATAAGTATACTTGAATTGTTTTAAAATGGATTGAAATAAAATAAAACTTTTGGATTATCTTTTGTTTTAAATTTCGAGGACGAAATTCTTTTAAGGGGGAAGGAATGTGATATCCCGGAATTTCGAGAAGTTTAAAATGTGATAATCTCTTAATTTAAATTATTTTAAATTGATAATATTGTTATTTCAAATATAAATAACCAAATAATAATAATAATATGATGTTTTAATTATGGTATAGATTGATTTTAATAAGAATAATTATTTAAGTTGTGATTATAAATTTGATTTTAAATAGATTTATCATTTCTAAAATTAATAAGTATTGTTTAAATATATATATATTGTCTTGAGTTGTTTTTAAATGAAATAATCATTTCAAACTTAATAAAATGTTTATTTAAAAATATAAATGTTGAGTTGACTTTTAAATTGGATTTTAAAAGTAAAATTTGAATTTAAATATATCATATATGATTTTATTAGAATATAAATGAGTTTTATTTTATTTTTCTTTAAAGGTTTCATTTATGTATAATATAGGAAAGTATTTATTAAATAAGGTATGTATTTATTAATTAGGGAATTTAATTCAAAATGCTTTAAAATCAATTAAAAATAAAATAAAAATATATAATTACAAGTGTTAAAATTTTAGACAAGTAAAATACATGTGTAAGATCATTAAACAATGTATAAGACAAGTGTCAACCATTTGTTCTATTTTATGTAATTTTTAATAAAAAACTAAATTAACTATATAAACTTTCATCTCCATTTTCTTTCCTTTTCTAATCTAATTTTCAAAACAAAGAAAAACCAAACCAGGAAATGTACAACCGAAATCATCTCCAAACAAAACTGAAATTTTCTCAAACCCAAAATGAAATCATCTCAAACCAAGAATCAAAGCAAATACAACCTAAAAATCATTTCCAGTTCAAAACCCTGTAATCTGAAATCTCCTCAAACCTGCAAATTCATTTCTTCAACCAGAAACAACCTGAAAACATCTTCTCTAACATAAAACCAAAATCTGAAATCAATTTCCTCAAAACTGAAAATCATTTCAAAGGTTCAAATGCCTGAGCCACTTTCAAAACCAATCTGCAATGCTCTTTCAAAGATCTGTGATCATTGTTCTTCAAAAGACCTGTCATCATTTCCAAGTGCATGCATGTTTTCAAAGCTAACAAATTCCAGAATTCATGGTTTCAAGTTTTTAAAGCAAGCATTTCAATTTTTCCAGAGCTTCCAATTTCTCTTTTCAACAGTAAAAAGGTGAGTAAACCTTTAAATTAAAAACTTAAAGTATCAAATATTATTGCATGTGAATTAAGGTGATGATAATTGCTTTGCATGTCTATAATTATGTAAGTCTTGTATATTTTTAAAGATGTGCATATCTGTTAATTCTTAGACATCTAATTATTAGTTCAATACTCTGCTTATAAACTGTGAACAATAAATCCCCTTTAGATTTGATGCAGATATAATATGTTAAAAATAAAATTGGGATGTATGTTTGAAATATATTTATGCATGTTTGTTTTTAGACCTGAATACATGTATATATGAATTATTGAAACCATGTGTGCATGTTGGTTGCTAGAGTATATCTCTGTTCATAGTTCAGAGATTAAAGTTGTGATCAAAATTCACAAATCTTGTCATCTGCTCTCTGGCAGGTTTTGTAATTCAAACAAGAATTGTTTGTTAAATCCTAATCTAAGTTCTGGAATTAAAATTAAGTAAAGAAAATTTACACATCACTTGGAAAAGAAAGTGACAGTAGGAATTTTAATAAATGTTAAAATTCAAACTATAAAATATTGTGATTTTCTTTTATAATCTAAATACTTATCTTAGAAAATGATTTGTAAGAGTTAAATAAATTTTTTTTAAGATAGTATTGAACGAGATATCCAGGATTGATTAGAAAATGGGTTTTTGGTCTTATCTGGAAATCTAGTAGTTTGGAATGAACGGGATGGTTACTGGAGATGGTGACGAAGTAGTGGAGCTTAGGAAAAATACTCATTGGATTTTATGGTAGTCATGGCGATGGCGAAAGGCTGGGGTAGGGTTTAAAACACAGTTTTAGTTAGGATTATGAATTCAAGGGTCTGTGACGTTCTAGTGTATCGAGTGGATCGAAATTTAGTTATGTGTGACGTAGAAGACTGGCGAAGCTTGGGAAGAGGTCGCTCAAACTCTGGTGGTCGGAATCGTCTTGACGAGGCAGATCTTGGTTTTCGAATTTGGCTCCAGGAAGCCGTGATGGGTTCGATTTTACTGATGTGGTCAATCGAGGATGAAGAATGATCGGATGGATAGAGCACGACGAAGTCGACTTATTGGGGATGGTCAGAGATGCCAGAACTCCGGCGATCGGCGGTACATGTGCACCTGGTGTCAGTGTGTCAGATGATTTGGGTTTGGGTTTCGTGGGTGTTTTCCTCGAAGTTGGTCTCGGGGAAGGAGGCTTTGGACTCGAGTAATTATATAGGGAGGTACGCGAGTGTTTTTAGGTGAAAACTGTCCTAGTTTTAACAGTTTTAAAATTTACTCGAGAGGAACTTGGGGGAAAAAGACTTGGGCTCGGGTTTGACTTCGAGTCGTTTGCAAGTGGAGTGAAACCAGGTTTTGACAGTTTAAAATTCTTAAAACCAATCTGTTTTAAGTTTGATCAAACTCTGTTTAAAAGTGAAGATGTATTTGTTTATTTCAAGTATATATGAGTCAAAAACCAAAGTAAAAGTTTTAACCAGTTTTTGAAATTTAAATAAGTTTTAAAAAAAAAAACTTTAAACAATTAAGTTAAACCAATTATCTTGAAATTTCATTTCTTTGTAATGGATAAAATTAATTTGTATGATTTGTCTAACTTAATTGTATAAATTGAAACCTTAAGTTATTTTCAAACTTAATTTGAAAATAAGGTTAATTAATAAGGAAAGGTTTTATTTTAAACTTATTAAAAGTTTGATAATAAAGGAAATAAATAATGAATGATTTATTAAATTAGTTATGGTTGAGGATGAGTAAATTAACAATTAGTTTTCAAGTGATTTAGTAACTTGTAATTAAGGATTGTTAATAAATAATTAAGAGTAAGTAATTAATTATTTATTTTAAAACTTAATTAATGACATTTAATTAAGTAAGTTAATTACTAAGATCAAATATTTTTAATGATGATGTTTATCTTAAGATTAATTAAGATTTTTAAATGAGTTGAAATTAATTAATTTAATTAAGGAATTAAGATTAATTAATTTATTTAATAAGGATTGATTAAATGATTAAGAGTTAATTAAAATAGTAATTAAGGGGTACTTAATAAAGTTTTATTAAGTAATAATTAAGTTTTCTTAATTTATAATTAAGAAATTATTAATCTAAAATAAAAGTTAATTAAGGATTAATTAACTATTATTAAGGGATTAATTAATTATCATTAAAGATTGATTAATAGGTAATTATGGATTAATTAAATTGATAATTAAAGTTGTTAATTAATAATTAAGTTTTATTAATTAATAATTAAGAAGTAATTAATTAGTTAATTAAGTTTAATTAATTAATTATAAAATAATTAAGGATTGATTACTTTGTATTAAAGGATATTGATTAATAATTAAGGTTTATTAATTAATAGTTAAAGGATAATTAATCAAGGATTAATTAATTTAAAGGGTAATTAAGGATGAGTTACTCAGTTATGATTTAAGAAATGAATGTGATTTATTTAAGTAAATTAATTTGTTAATTAATTAAGGATAGTCACTTGGTAATTGATTAAGTGTAGTTACTTAATAAGATTGGTTAAGTATAATTACTTAGTGTAAGTAATTAATAAATGAATTACTAGATGTAATTGGTAAAATTAATCAAAAAGGATTTATAAAAGAAATTAAAGTAATTAAGAATAGTTAATTACTGTTAATGATTATTTAGGATTGATTAATGAAAGTAATTAATTAATTAATGCATGATTAATTAATGTAATTAATTAAGGAATAATGTAATTAATTATAGTTAATTAATTGAAGTAATTAATTAAGGATCATTAATTAATGTAATTAATGAAAGTAATTAAAGGTTAATTACTGTTAATGGTTAAGAATAATTAATTTATGAAATTAATTAAAGGATAATTACTTTATGTAATTAATGAATAATTAATCAAGAGTGATTAATATTTAATGATTAATTAATTAAATGGATAAGTAATTAATTAATGATTGATTAAGCAAAGATAAGAATTAATTCTTAAGTAATTAATTTAATTTAAGATTAAATTAATTTTAATAGAGATTAATAAATGGTTGCTTATGAATGATGGTTGAGTAGAATGTCTGATTTGGTTGATATCTAATTGATGATATGCTATGATATTCTATGATATGATATTGGATATATCAGTGACAAGTGTGTGATATTTACCTATGTTAATGCTGTGTGAATTCAAGTATTGAATTGAATTGTTTAAACCTTTAAACAACTTGGCCTTAAAAGATACGTTTTGGATTTCGATGAGACCGGGATCGGGTTTCCGTATACCGGATTTCCAGGTCTGGAGACCCGAATACCACATCGATCCAAATTAACGATAGGTCGTGAATCTCAAGTGAAGATGAAGATTCAGAGTGCAAGGGTTATTGTCGTTAACTCTGAGGGTGATTCCAAAACGAGTGTAACGAGATAATGCCTTCGGTTTCGTTCGAACCCGGAACGAACTTATATGGATTGAATGCTTTCAGCACATCGTCAGGCGGACGATGAGCATTCTAAGTGATATGTTCTGATTAAAGGTAATCTTAACCTTAAGCCTCATCAACCGGGAATGGCTAAAACAGGGGAGGTGCAGCAAGGCTTCGTGGGTAGCACCCACTGAGAGCAAGATAGATCCCTGTCTAGAGGTCCCTTTTCTTTTATTCGGCTTAGTGTGTGGTTGGTCGCGCCAACTACGGGATTATCTTGTTCGGAATTATCCAGTAAGGGATGGTTCCGGCTTTGTGTTGCAGGGGAGCGGGCGTACTCCTCGGTACGGTGATCTAGGCCACGTACTGTGACGGGCGGTACCCCAGTAGCCCTGCCATTGTATGGAATCCAAACTCCAATAAGTGCCGTACGTATTAGTTGTGCCCAACTATGTTGGAATGTGAGATGTAAGCATTTCAGATATTTCTGTATTTTACTTGAAAACCCTAGACCCTATTATAATATAACTGGATTTCCTATCAAATGTTTTGGTTAGCGTAAGGTAAAAACTTTTCCATGTTTATGTGTGGGAAGTCTTACGTGATACCTTTGTTTCCAAAAGGTTTTGAAGTTAAACAATTTTAACCCGTTTACTCACACCAGACCCATGTCTGACCCAAGTGTTTATTTCTGTTTTATAAACTCTTGGGTACTCAAATTTTTACGAGTAGCCAAGGGATTCAGGTTTAGCTTTGACGAATATTCTGGAGGAGCAATGGAGCAGGAGGCTTCGGCGTTTGTAGATATAGTATTCCGCTGTGTTGATATCTGTGATAGTGTCTTGTCTTGTATTTGAGTTGTAATGTCTAGACAGATGTTTATAACTGTCTAGTAAGTGATGTATATGCTGTGTAACTCTGTAAATTGTTGTAAACTATGTAATAGTTTATGTTATTAATATAATTTATTCGTTCCGCTGTGAGATCGTTGTTGTTGTTTCTTTCTTTCTTCTCTTCTTTTCTATTTTCTACCCCTTTCTTTCTTCATAATGATGCGACTTTCTGGGCATAGGAAGTCGGGTCGTTACAAAGCCCTTGCAAATCCGGGTATTCACAATCCCGACCGGACTTCCCATCACTTAGGAGATCTCTATACCGGGCGCTACTCGGTGCAGAGACAATCGATAGGTCATCCTATCGTTTTCGCAAACACCCGGTCTTCAACACCGGTCTTCAAATGCGATCCATATACGACGTATCACTTATTCGGAATGGGATATATGACACAAAGGTCCTCTCCCGGCTAAACCGAATAGTGAGCGCAATATTTAAAAATATATGGATATGTGATTTCAATTAAGTCACAACTTATTACCCAAACTTTCTTTTCAAATGGTTTAACAAATTACCATTTTAATCTTTTTAAACAAAAAGATTCATTTTAACAACCTTCAACGGTTTAAACAATTTCCACACTTTAATCTTTTAAACAAAAGATTCATTCATAGATTTTCCAAATCAATTTCCATTTCAATTTGATTAACTCGTTAAATCTTTAAATCAAGATTTAACTGATAGCTTTCAAAACAATTTCATTTCAAATGGTTTAAACAAATCACCATTTTAAATCTGTTAAAGATAAACAGATTTAATTCATAACTTTCAAAAAGAATTCATTCATAACTTAAAAAAAACATTTTCAATTCAAACTTGAAATTCCTTTAACTAAACTGGAATTTCATTTCTTATCGGAAAGCTTTTATCATTTGAAAACAAACAGTTTTCATTTTGGAAATCTGATTCATTTATACGAGTTAAGGTTCTTGGGTTAAATCCAAATTCTCAAACTAATATTTTTAAAATGGTTCAAATTCATATAAACACATTTATATCATCTTTAATTCCTAGTTTCAAATCATAGGATTCAATTTCAAACTTGAATTCAAATTTAAATCAAATTATTTAAATTTTCAAAATATCCAAAATATCTTTAAAACTCCTTTCAAAAGCTTTTCATATTAAACCCCAAATTTCCAATTTCAAAATCAATTGAAATTAAAATTTCAATTTTAAAAACATCAAATTTAAATTATCTGCGACTTAACCGATTTCCACGTGAAATCCATATTTGTGTGTGTATAAGTGTAGTCCAGGGGTTTCACACACAATAGTGCAACATCAATCAATCATCACAGATCAAAATACAGAAATATAATTGATAAGCGATATAAACTATAACGCTTATCGTTCATTCACAGATCATAGATATATATCATAGATAAGTAAATAAAAGATCACAACATAAATCAGGGTGTATCACAAAGCATCATATATCAGGGATATCAAACAATCAAGTCATCCAATAGAATCCAAACATTCATAAGTAAGGTCAAGTATTTAATAATCATTTATAAGCAGGATTAATTAATTGTTCAATCCCTAATTAAACCAATTAAATTTCTAATTAATTTCTTATGAATAACTAATCCTGGTTAATTACAAATCATTTTGATTAATTCTTTCTTTACTCATTAATTAACCATTTAAAATTTATAAATCAACCCTTTAATTATAATTCACCAACCTTTAATTATTAAATAACTAATCTTTAATTATTTAATTCACCATATCATTAATTATCTTTAATTAATTAATTTAACCCATGATAAGTCAATTACCGTAAATAATAATTTTCCCTAGTAAATTAAGATGAGCAATTATCCGTAATCTTAAATCAACGTTAATCACTTGATTTACCCACCTTTAATCATTAATTAATTATTTTATTAAGTAATTATCTTTCAAATCAATTACATTAATAGATTAACCATTTTAATTTTACTTAATACTTAATGAATTATACATCATCATTAGATCTTCATTAACTTAAGTCAAATCTCCTTCTTATTTATATTCAATTCACTTCTAGATTCATTTAATGTTTAACTGATTTAAACATTTAAATTTGTAAACTTCATTTCAAAACCTCGATTTCAAATTTAAACTTAAGTCCAGGTTTGAAAATGTTAATCTAAAATTTTAATTCTAAAACTCAAATCACCCTTGCTAACAAATTCAGTTTAAATTTATAAAGACAAAAACAAGTTCCTTTTTAACCCTGCTCAACATTCATCCTACGTATCCACAAATTTACACGAGCCCAACTCCGAGCTAATGCCCAAATTCCTCGATAACAGCTTCGGGTCACCCCTTCTCTTCCCAAACCCATCAGATTTATACAACTACAGCCACATGCATGTGCACCAGAGTTCTAGCGAACTCCGATCACTGCTGTGATGACCGACGAGTCGGCGGCAACTTCCCCACGCCACCCGATCACCCAAAACCTTCGAACGACTATGAACTCGAAATATCTCCACACGACCAAATTCTGGAACAAGCTGAGCCATCAAGATCGCCTTGTTCTCTCTCCTCATACCATCGGAGGTCATGCGATCGTGCCTGAAGTTTCAACGATGACCAAAGCTTCGATTGGCGCACACGCGATCTATTCCGGTTCGACGATGATGTCGTAGTTGACCAAATTCCGGCTAATACCAAATACAAGCTTTAAACCCTAAATCATCAAATTTAAACCACCATGATGATTTATAAATTTGTTAGACATTTTTGCCACAATCCCCAAGTCTTCGTCCACCTCGGGACAAAACCCCGACCACCAAGTTTGTTCCGATCGCCAGCAAAGCCTCGAAACAGACTTTCCGTTCGACTTATGAATATTCGTGATTTCCAAATTTAAAATTTGTGATTTTGTTATTGAAAATCATAGTTTACGAAGACGAATCAGAACATGCAATCAAAACTTAGTATTTAATCTATTAAATTTTCAACCCAAATCTGATTTTTTTCTATGTTTTTACATTTCCAGTATACCCATTTATTTTTAGTACTTACAAATATTTTTAGAATGAAGATATCACAAATCTTAGCATATTTCATTTAGACATCAAAATCTCAAAATGATCAAAGAGGGAGGTTTTGATTTTTTTTTCAATCAGGTTTTGAAACCTGTTATACTAATAACAGAGACACTTTTCCGCCTTTAAACTGCACGGGCACATTTATCAACATACATACCCAGATTTGTTCACATATAAAGGGTTTTCCATTCATTTCAGGCATGGTCTTCAAACAACAGATAATCTAGTTTTAAATGAAGGTTTACTCACATATAAACATTCATACTTCTAGTTGTCTCATTTATTTTCAATACTCGAAAAAAAAATTAAAACTTAAATATTGATTAAGAAATCATATTTCGTTTAGATCCCAAGGCTTAACAAAGATCAGAGGAAGATAATTAAATTTCCTCTTCCTTTTTAAGTTTTTTTTAATTTTAAAACCTGTACAAAGAACAGGGTTTACTTCCTGTTTCAAACATGCACAGCATAATTTATACAGAGGCATATTCACACTCATGCTACCCTATTTCACAAACAACATCAATATTGATTTTATGCAGATAAAATGTGTGTGGGTTTAACAGTTGCTCACATTGTTTCCAGAAAATGAACAGAGCCTTCCTAACTTTGGAACTAGCTTGTGAAATTTGCAAGCTGAAGATCTTTTCTTTGATTCTCTGTTGTATTGAGTTGCTGGTTGTTGTAGAATGCTTGTTTAGGTTTTTAAATGAAGTTTTTATCTTAGTTTTTATCTAGCTCGAATGGAAATGAAAGATGATAGGGAAAAATAGCTTACAGGTTGAAGTATAAAACAAGCTGCAGGGTATAACATATTTTATACAAAATAGTGTACAAGTTGTACAATTTTCAGAGATAATTTCATGGTTTGGTGGCCGAGATTACATGCTCATGTACTAGAAAAGATATTTGTCTTACCAAGCATTAAATGACCTTGTCCTTATGAATGTTTATTTACTTCCAGCCTGCATATTAGTTTACAACTTGAATATCTTTTACTGTCTTCATGCTTTTGTTTTGGTTTCTTATACTTGAGTATATTTATATACTTTCTTTTCTACTTTGGTAGGTGGCTTACTTTCTTTTAATCAGATTATT
Source organism: Allium fistulosum (assembly GCA_030737815.1). NCBI lineage: Eukaryota > Viridiplantae > Streptophyta > Magnoliopsida > Asparagales > Amaryllidaceae > Allium > Allium fistulosum. Next base: position 817,742,956 of record CM060904.1, read on the forward strand.
TTTCTTTTTTTTTTGTTGACCAAACAATACTTGTTCGGCTGATTTGATCTTTGTACATGCTGAGAAGATGGCATTACATGCTTGTCTATTTGGTTTACAACCTATGCTATTTGTTAATATGTATGTACAGTTCCTTGTTTTTCTTCTTTACTTTAGTCATATTGTTTTGCTTTGGCCTTATCACTTTATAAAATAAGGTGAACTTCTATTTAACAAGTTGTTTGAATTTTTAGCTAATATATTCACTTTATATTCTACAAAATAGCTTTGTTGTTAGATTTAGTCAAGTGTTGCTTTTATTTTTATAGTTCATCTTTTATTTATTTATTTTACTTTAATATTTATTGTCTTATATTTATTTTATAAATAAATTTCTATTTTAAATTTGTTATCCAAATTTTTTTATTTCTAACATATATTTTTATTATACTTACTTTTATACTTGTGTCAAATGTTTTATATTAAAAAATTATTTTTAAACCATTTACTTGAGATGACTCAAATTCAATATATACACATATATACAAATTTTCAAATCCTAATGACTTTATATATTTTTCGAGTTGAATCGAGGAAACTCGCTTCCATTTATAATCAATTTTACAATTTTTATTCAAAAATTAATTTAATTATTAATTTAAATTTATATAAAATCCGGGGTCGTTACAACCTAACCGGATCTCTGCCAACACAAGGCCGGGTTACCTCTGCAAAAATAGGTAACTACTGACACGCGTATGCCATCCCTCGATCGTCACCGATCTTCCCGAGGATCCCCGATTCCAACAAACCACATAGAAAAAATAATGCAGTAACCACAGAGGTTAAGTATCTGGGCTCCATACCATGATACCACCTTTATCCAGAAGGAATGACATACACTAAGGGGCTGTAACGACCCGTAAAATTTAACGGTTTTAAAAGTATATTTAACTGGAAATTTGTGGAATTTTAAACAATAAAATTTGAAATTAAAAATTTATTATTTGGAATACGTCTATTTTAATATAGCAATTGGTAAATTTTCATCTGATAACATTGAAGTTTATTTTCCTGTGAAATTTCATTTCAAATCAAACCGGTTAATAAAAGTGAATTTAAAAGTTTTCCGAAATCAAAATATGTCAACAAGAGAAAATTTATTCAGATCATTCTGAATCAGACTGCGAAATTCATTTTTCCAAATTTGGACTTCTACTGCTCCGTTTATCTTATTTCTGGTAAAGTAGCAGCATTTTTCGGTACCGATTATCGACTTTTGATAAATTATTCGTACCACTGATATCTGTATACCGTTTTGATTGTCTCGTCATGCTGATATCCACGGTATATTCTTTTGTTTATTTCAGCGTCTGATAAACAACAGAATCTGTAAAACAGTTCACCGCATCGGTACGTTTCGAGCCGTTTGTTAGTTGGGTCCATTCAGATTTCAAGCAGCAGCCACTAGCTTTCATTTTTAATACTTATCTCATCGGTTACTAAAATTCGACCGTGGCCATACCATCTAGATGTGTGAACGTACAAAACTAATGTACGTTTCGCATTTATTAAATGTGAACGGTTCATTTCCATTTTGCCTTTATACCTTCATTTCCGTTCCAGAGCGTTTGTAACGATCCCAGATTTTAATTTATTTAAATTAATAATTAAATGAATTTTTGAATTAAATTGAGTAATTAAATAAATTTTTGGATAAAAATTGTAAAATTAAATGATAAGGTGATGCGAGTTTCCCCGATATCCAAGTATATTTTGTATAAATCGTTTAAAATTTTAAATAAATGATTGAGATAGAAATACATATAAAAGTTAAATTATGATAAAATATAAAGTAAACATATTAGCTAACAATATAACCACATAAATTCATTCACATTGCAAAGGCAAATCAAGTCTTCAAAACAAATAACTTAAGAGGTAGGCAAGGAAATAAAACAAGGTAAGAATAAAAATATGCTACTGTAAATTTTGTATGAACAAAACAAACCATACAAATAACTAAACAATTTCTTCTACTTAGTAAAGCAAAGTGGACAAGAGAGAAACAAAATTTTATAAATAAAGAGCTTATAGAGGAAGTCAACAATATCTTCATATATATCTTTGTACAGCCGAGACAATTATATGCAAATTTGTACAAGTAATTAATGCCATGTCCTATAGCCATCACGTTCAAGCATTTCAGCCTCCAAGCTAATAAAACTATCCCTGATAATTGTACAAAAGTGTACATTGTGTTGTACAAAAATATAATAACCCTGTACAAAGTTATAATCCCTGTCTACTTCATTTCTTTTATACATATAAACTTCACCTCAGTTTCGATCATTCCAAGCCGTGAAGAGAAAAGGAAAAAAAAAAACTAAAGTATATCATCTCCTCTAACACAAACAAAGTAAACAAGCTTCTGTTCAAATTCAAACCTGGAAGTTCAAGTTCAAATTCAAATGCAATTTCCAGTCTTTCAAACACCTCATTTCCAGGCCTTACTTCATTGTTCCTGTCTTCTGTTCGAACTGTTCCAAGGTGAGCAAACTTCCATTTTTTTTACTTGATCTTCCTTATTATCTTAAGTCTGTGATAATGATAACTTGGATATGGGTGGTATGTTAGTGTGTGAAATGCTGTGTGTTTAATTTCTTGTCTCTGGCTTTAGTTCCAGGTTCAAAAGAAGAAGAAAAAAAAATCATTTGCTAATAATCCAATCTATGTTATGACTTAAGTGTTGAATCAAATATATTTGTTATGTCATAGGCTTTAGTTTTAATTTTTTTAAGTTAAAACAAATTGAATTTAGCTCTGGAAATACAGAACTTCATAGTAAACTAAAAATAAGGGAAAAAATAAATTGTCAAAAGTCTTTGAATCAGGTATAGGAATCAAATACTTAAAACAAAATCGATTTTTGAAACAAAAATGGAAGTGTTTAGTAGAGGGGATTGATAGAAATTCTGGGTTTACCAGAAAATAGAAATTCGAGTGTCTCTGTTGATCTAGATCGTCTGGAAGGCCGAGTTTCTCTCTGATGACGGTGGAGTGGTCAGTGACTAAGGGAAAAATGGTGGAAGTGGTGGTTGGTCACTGTGGTAATGGTGGGGGTCTAATTCGTTCTGTAAACCTAGTTTTGGTCTGGGTTGATGAGGTTGGTCAGTTCGATCACTATGGTTGATCGAGTTCGCTAGAACTTGGGGAGGTGGATGCTGGGGCATAGTCGAAGCTGCGGCCGGAGTTTGGTGGCGAACGGTGGTCGGGAAGGCGAGGACGAGATGTTTTCAGGTTTGATGGTGGGGTGGCGCTGTTTTTTTTTAGGTCTGAGGTTGGGTTGTTTTTCGAATTTGAAGTGGGAACGTAGCGCTGGCGGTCGGGGAGAGGAGCATGGATCATCGTCGACGTGCTCGACGACACAGCACCTCCTGGAGACGAACGTCGTCGTTGTTCACGTGCACGTGCACGTTTCCTTGTCTCTGTTTCCTTTGGGGAGGACGAAGATGTTTCCTCGGGTTTTACTCGAGTCGTTCGAGCACATGACTCGAAGAAGGGAAGGAGATGACTCGAAGAGATTTTAGTTAATTCGAGTATAATGTTTTCCAGGCTTTTGAAAGTATAGCCTGGCAGTTTTCTTAATTTTAGAATTTAATATAGAATCTGAAACATAATTTAAAACCAAGTTTAAATTTGTTTTTTTTTTAAATCTGAATTCGAATTGAAATTGAATCTTAGGTTTTGGAAGTAGCATAAAGTTTATAACTTTAAATGATGTAAATAAGTAAGAGTAAAGCATACTTTAATGATTTGAAATTTAAGAAGAAATTTAGTTAAAAATCCTTAAGTTTGAATTTAATAATTTGGATTAAATAAATTAATAAGTTAATTAAAATGGATTGAAAAATTTAATTAATAATTGGATTAATTAAGTAATTATGAGATTAAACCAATTAATAAAGGTTTAAGTTAATTATTAATTAGGAAAATTTAATTTGTGATTAAAGATCATTAATTTGAATAGATTAGATTTTAAACTAATGGTTAAATATTAATAAATCAAGTAATTAAGGTTAAATTTAGTTACATTTAAAGACTTGAATTGATTAAATAATTAATGGTTAATTTATGGATTATTAAAGATAAATAAATTTGAAATTAATATTGATTGATTTAGTTTAATTTCTTAAGAAGAGAAATTAAGAATTGTAATTAATAGTTAATGAAGGTCCTTAACTTAAGACTATTAAATAATTGATATATTAATGTGATTTATTTTAGTAGTTAATTAGATAAATTAATTAAATATAAACATTGATGAAAATGTTTAAGTGTAATTACTGAATGAAAGTAATTAAGAAATTAATTACTTAATATGATTAATTGAGTGAAATATGATTTGTTTAAGTTGATTAATTTAGTTTAATTGATTTAAATTAATCATAGGATGATTTGATAAGTATAATTACTTAAATGTAATTAATGAAGTATAATTACTTAATGAAGTAATTAATAATAATTACTGTATGTAATTGGTTGGAGATGATTTGAGTATGATAGTAATTTGGATTAAATTACTTTGTGAGATTAATTAACCAAGATTTATAGTTATTCATAGGTAATTAACCTGGTATAACTTAATTATAATCAGACAATTAACTGACCTTATCCATGGATGTTTGGATTCTATTGAATGTTGAATTGTTTGATATTTCCTGATATGTGATGATTCGTGATATACCCTGATTGTGTTTTAATCTGTGATGTAATTTATTATCTGTGATATGTATCTATGATCTGTACGATAAGCGTTATAGTTATATCGCTTATCAACTATATTTCTACATTTTGATATGTAATGATTGATGTTGCACTATTGTGTGTAAAACCCCTGGACTACACTATACACACACAAATATGGATTTCACGTGAAAATCGGTTAAGTCACAGATAATTTAAATCTGATGTTTTTGAAATTGAAATTTTAATTTCAATTGATTGTGAAATTAGAAATTTGGGTTTAAAAGTGAAAAGCTTTTGAAATGGAATTTCAGAGATAAAAGTTATTTTGAATAACTAAATCGAGTTTTGAAAATTTAAATAATTTGATTTAAATTTAAATTCAAGATTTGAAATTAAATTCTATGATTTGAAACTAGGGATTAAAGATGTTTATATATGGGTTAAACTATTTTAAAAGGTATTGATTTTGGAATGTGAATATAATTCAAGGACTTTAACCCGTGCAAATAAAATTGGATTTCTCTTAAATGAAAACTGTTTGTTTTCAAATGATAAAAGCTTTCGTATATATAAGAAATGAAATTCCAATTTAAAGGAATTTCAAGTATGAATTGAAAGATGGTTTTCCAAGTTATAAATGAATTCTTTTTGAAAGCTATGAATTGAATCTGTTTATTTTTAACAGATTTAGAATGATGTTTTGTTTAAAACATCCAAAATGAAATTATTTTGAAAGCTATAAGTTGAATCTTTATTTTAAAGATTTAACGAGTTAATCCAATTGAAACAGAAATTGTTTTGGAAAAACTGTGAATGAATCTTTGTGAAAATTAAGTGAACTCTGTAAATAAATCTTTTTGTTAAAAGATTTGAAATGGTAATTGGTTTAAACCATTTGAAGAAAAGATTTTGAGTAATAAGTTGTGACTTAATTAAAATCACATATCCATATGTTTTTGAAGTTTGCGCTCGTTATTCGGGTTAGCCGGGAAAAGACATTTGTGTCATATAACCCATTTCGAATAATGATACGTCGTATATGGATAGCATTTGAAGACCGGTGTTGAAGACCGGATATTTACGAAAACGAAAGGACAACTCGTCGAATGTCTCTGCATCGACTGGCCCCGATATAGAGATTTTATCACCCTTTGTGATGGGAAGTCCGGACGGGATTGTGAATACCCAAAATTGCAAGGGCTTCGTAAGAAGTGCCTTCGGTTCTGTTCGAACCCGGAACAGACTTGTATGGATACATGTCTGACATTACACTTTGAGATATAAAGCCGATTTCTTTCAAATACATATCTGTTGGTGGCGGAGAATTTATTCTCTTAGCTTAACACCCTTCTCTGAGACGTACGAGCTCAGAGGTTATGTAGTTGAAGGTTATCAGCGATATACTCCCAATTTGGTAATGTGGCATGCTGAGTGTTGCTGTGTGATGATCAGTGTTTGATCATTTGTGATATGATCATTTGTTTGATCTTATATCTTTGTGATCATAGGTTGATCATTTGTTTGACCCGAAGCATGGCTTTGTGACAAAGCGTAGCTTTGTGGACGAGACTTCGTCGAGCCTCACACCCCGGAAATGGTCAAAACAGGAAAGATGCGGCAAGGTTCTAGGGAGTAGCGCCCCTTAGTGTATGTCATTCCTTCTGGATAAAGGTGATATCATGGTATGGAGCCCAGATACTTAACCTCTGTGGTTGCTGCATTTTTACTATGTGGTTTGTTGTGAATCGGGGATCCTCGGGAAGATCGGTGACGATCGGGGGATGACATACGCGTGTCAGTAGTTACCTATTTTTGCAGAGGTAACCCGGCCTTGTGTTGGCAGAGATCCGGTTAGGTTCTCGGGTCGTCTATTCCAGGGACGTACCCATCGTGGATAGGAAGTTCCTTAGCCTGACCATTTGTTGGAAATCCAAAGAAACAATATGAACTGTGTACGGTATTAGTTGTAGAACCTGCCATTCACTTATGGTGGTCACCACTGTTTGGATGGTAGCTATAGTAGGCATAGTTCGGAATGTCTATGTTGGCTAAGATTAATATTATACTTTCGAAATGTTTTCTACACTATGCACTAATAATAATATCAAAAATGATTTGATTTTGCGTAGTAAGCATCTTTGACTATCATAAGAAGAAATCTCCTCCAATTCTGCGTTTGCATTGTGTGTGTGGTGGGAGGTCTTATGGTAGTTTCATTTTCCAAAAGCATTGCGAATTGACTTTAAAATTCTCTGCTATTTGTTTTTAAAGATAAACTGTTTTAGTTGCTCACACCAGTCCCATGACTGATCCGGAGTTTATTGTTTCTTTCCTAAACTCTGGATGCTCAAAATTTTTCTACACGAGCAGTCTAGAGTTGGGTTTTTCAGATAGTCAGATTAGTAGATTTATCTGGAGCTAGTTCAGTCTTTGGATCGGACTGCACTTGCTTATTCTTGGTGTATCGTTATTGGGAGTTCGAGCTACTGCTGGAGTTCTCTCTTGAAGACTATCTTAGAGTTATTTGTTCTGCTGCTGATATTTGTTATCGTTTTCTTTTCCGCTGCTATTTGTTGTATCATATCTCTGATATATATAAATATTCATTGTATCATCATTGTATCTGGATATTGTATCAGATGTTGTATATCTATATTCTTTTATTCCGCTGTGTTATTTACTTAATGTTGTTATAAGCTCCGGAGAACCAGATTTGGCATTTGAATCTACGGCATTTTGAGTACGAGTGGAGTACGGGTGCCGATTTTCGAAGGCCAACTTTTGGGTCTTTACAAGTGGTATCAGAGCTAAGGTTGAACTTTATCTCAGGAGTATAACACGTTAAGTAGCTCATTAGAGATAGAGTGAAGTAAACTCTAGAATGAGTGTATCCTTAAGATATCCGTCTGAACGTCTCAGTAAATTCTCTTACTATCCACTGATAGTAAGTATGAGTGCAAGAAGAAGACGAGATAGGGGACAAGGGAATACGACTATAAATGGTCAATACCCTATAACAGTGGAAATAACTTTCTTATCAATCTTCTTTGATTCGTTTCCAAATTCTTTTGATTTCTTCATATCAACTATAAGAAAGAAGTTTCGGTGTGAAGATGGCTCTACGAACCGTTGTAGGAGATTCTTATTTCGTATCTTCATCGGTTTCTTATCAGCTTTTTGATTTAAACCTTAATGAATTTGAAATTGAAAATTTTAAATTGAATTAAATGGATTAATAGAATATGAAGCTAAATTGAATTGAATCAATAAAACGATTTCGTTTGAAACCCGAATTTGAAATTCTATTGAAATTTCTTTTGAAAACCAAAGTCCGAAGAGGGACAAATTGGTATGTATTCTGAGATATTCCGATTTGAGTTTGGAATTCATATCTTAAGTTTGAGGAATTATAGGAGATCGAATCTGTCTATCTCTGTCTTTGTTTCGTGCCTGCGAATTTCGAGGACGAAATTCTTTTAAGGGGGGAAGTTTGTAACGATCCCAGATTTTAATTTATTTAAATTAATAATTAAATGAATTTTTGAATTAAATTGAGTAATTAAATAATTTTTTGGATAAAAATTGTAAAATTAAATGATAAGGTGATGCGAGTTTCCCCGATATCCAAGTATATTTTGTATAAATCGTTTAAAATTTTAAATAAATGATTGAGATAGAAATACATATAAAAGTTAAATTATGATAAAATATAAAGTAAACATATTAGCTAACAATATAACCACATAAATTCATTCACATTGCAAAGGCAAATCAAGTCTTCAAAACAAATAACTTAAGAGGTAGGCAAGGAAATAAAACAAGGTAAGAATAAAAATATGCTGCTGTAAATTTTGTATGAACAAAACAAACCATACAAATAACTAAACAATTTCTTCTACTTAGTAAAGCAAAGTGAACAAGAGAGAAACAAAATTTTATAAATAAAGAGCTTATAGAGGAAGTCAACAATATCTTCATATATATCTTTGTACAGCCGAGACAAAGCATAAGTATGTAGACAATTATATGCAAATTTGTACAAGTAATTAATGCCATGTCCTATAGCCATCACGTTCAAGCATTTCAGCCTCCAAGCTAATAAAACTATCCCTGATAATTGTACAAAAGTGTACATTGTGTTGTACAAAAATATAATAACCCTGTACAAAGTTATAATCCCTGTCTACTTCATTTCTTTTATACATATCAACTTCACCTCAGTTTCGATCATTCCAAGCCGTGAAGAGAAAAGGAAAAAAAAAAAAAAACTAAAGTATATCATCTCCTCTAACACAAACAAAGTAAACAAGCTTCTGTTCAAATTCAAACCTGGAAGTTCAAGTTCAAATTCAAATGCAATTTCCAGTCTTTCAAACACCTCATTTCCAGGCCTTACTTCATTGTTCCTGTCTTCTGTTCGAACTGTTCCAAGGTGAGCAAACTTCCATTTTTTTTACTTGATCTTCCTTATTATCTTAAGTCTGTGATAATGATAACTTGGATATGGGTGGTATGTTAGTGTGTGAAATGCTGTGTGTTTAATTTCTTGTCTCTGGCTTTAGTTCCAGGTTAAAAAGAAGAAGAAAAAAAAATCATTTGCTAATAATCCAATCTATGTTATGACTTAAGTGTTGAATCAAATATATTTGTTATGTCATAGGCTTTAGTTTTAATTTGTTTAAGTTAAAACAAATTGAATTTAGCTCTGGAAATACAGAACTTCATAGTAAACTAAAAATAAGGGAAAAAATAAATTGTCAAAAGTCTTTGAATCAGGTATAGGAATCAAATACTTAAAACAAAAATCGATTTTTGAAACAAAAATGGAAGTGTTTAGTAGAGGGGATTGATAGAAATTCTGGGTTTACCAGAAAATAGAAATTCAAGTGTCTCTGTTGATCTAGATCGTCTGGAAGGCCGAGTTTCTCTCTGATGACGGTGGAGTGGTCAGTGACTAAGGGAAAAATGGTGGAAGTGGTGGTTGGTCACTGTGGTGATGGTGGGGGTCTAATTCGTTCTGTAAACCTAGTTTTGGTCTGGGTTGATGAGGTTGGTCAGTTCGATCACTATGGTTGATCGAGTTCGCTAGAACTTGGGGAGGTGGATGCTGGGGCATAGTCGAAGCTGCGGCCGGAGTTTGGTGGCGAACGGTGGTCGGGAAGGCGAGGACGAGATGTTTTCAGGTTTGATGGTGGGGTGGCGCTGTTTTTTTTAGGTCTGAGGTTGGGTTGTTTTTCGAATATGAAGTGGGAACGTAGCGCTGGCGGTCGGGGAGAGGAGCATGGATCATCGTCGACGTGCTCGACGACACAGCACCTCCTGGAGACGAACGTCGTCGTTGTTCACGTGCACGTGCACGTTTCCTTGTCTCTGTTTCCTTTGGGGAGGACGAAGATGTTTCCTCGGGTTTTACTCGAGTCGTTCGAGCACATGACTCGAAGAAGGGAAGGAGATGACTTGAAGAGATTTTAGTTGATTCGAGTATAATGTTTTTCCAGGCTTTTGAAAGTATAGCCTGGCAGTTTTCTTAATTTTAGAATTTAATATAGAATCTGAAACATAATTTAAAACCAAGTTTAAATTTGTTTTTTTTTAAAATCTGAATTCGAATTGAAATTGAATCTTAGGTTTTGGAAGTAGCATAAAGTTTATAACTTTAAATGATGTAAATAAGTAAGAGTAAAGCATAATTTAATGATTTGAAATTTAAGAAGAAATTTAGTTAAAAATCCTTAAGTTTGAATTTAATAATTTGGATTCATTAAATTAATAAGTTAATTAAAATGGATTGAAAATTTTAATTAATAATTGGATTAATTAAGTAATTATGAGATTAAACCAATTAATAAAGGTTTAAGTTAATTATTAATTAGGAAAATTTAATTTGTGATTAAAGATCATTAATTTGAATAGATTAGATTTTAAACTAATGGTTAAATATTAATAAATCAAGTAATTAAGGTTAAATTTAGTTACATTTAAAGACTTGAATTGATTAAATAATTAATGGTTAATTTATGGATTATTAAAGATAAATAAATTTGAAATTAATATTGATTGATTTAGTTTAATTTCTTAAGAAGAGAAATTAAGAATTGTAATTAATAGTTAATGAAGGTCCTTAACTTAAGACTATTAAATAATTGATATCTTAATGTGATTTATTTTAGTAGTTAATTAGATAAATTAATTAAATATAAACATTGATGAAAATGTTTAAGTGTAATTACTGAATGAAAGTAATTAAGAAATTAATTACTTAATATGATTAATTGAGTTAAATATGATTTGTTTAAGTTGATTAATTTAGTTTAATTGATTTAAATTAATCATAGGATGATTTGATAAGTATAATTACTTAAATGTAATTAATGAAGTATAATTACTTAATGAAGTAATTAATAATAATTACTGTATGTAATTGGTTGGAGATGATTTGAGTATGATAGTAATTTGGATTAAATTACTTTGTGAGATTAATTAACCAAGATTTATAGTTATTCATAGGTAATTAACCTGGTATAACTTAATTATAATCAGACAATTAACTGACCTTATCCATGGATGTTTGGATTCTATTGAATGTTGAATTGTTTGATATTTCCTGATATGTGATGATTCGTGATATACCCTGATTGTGTTTTAATCTGTGATGTAATTTATTATCTGTGATATATATCTATGATCTGTACGATAAGCGTTATAGTTATATCGCTTATCAACTATATTTCTACATTTTGATATGTAATGATTGATGTTGCACTATTGTGTGTAAAACCCCTGGACTACACTATACACACACAAATATGGATTTCACGTGAAAATCGGTTAAGTCACAGATAATTTAAATCTGATGTTTTTGAAATTGAAATTTTAATTTCAATTGATTGTGAAATTAGAAATTTGGGTTTAAAAGTGAAAAGCTTTTGAAATGGAATTTCAGAGATAAAAGTTATTTTGAATAACTAAATCGAGTTTTGAAAATTTAAATAATTTGATTTAAATTTAAATTCAAGATTTGAAATTAAATTCTATGATTTGAAACTAGGGATTAAAGATGTTTATATATGGGTTAAACTATTTTTAAAGGTATTGATTTTGGAATGTGAATATAATTCAAGGACTTTAACCCGTGCAAATAAAATTGGATTTCTCTTAAATGAAAACTGTTTGTTTTCAAATGATAAAAGCTTTCGTATATATAAGAAATGAAATTCCAATTTAAAGGAATTTCAAGTATGAATTGAAAGATGGTTTTCCAAGTTATAAATGAATTCTTTTTGAAAGCTATGAATTGAATCTGTTTATTTTTAACAGATTTAGAATGATGTTTTGTTTAAAACATCCAAAATGAAATTATTTTGAAAGCTATAAGTTGAATCTTTATTTTAAAGATTTAACGAGTTAATCCAATTGAAACAGAAATTGTTTTGGAAAAACTGTGAATGAATCTTTGTGAAAATTAAGTGAACTCTGTAAATAAATCTTTTTGTTAAAAGATTTGAAATGGTAATTGGTTTAAACCATTTGAAGAAAAGATTTTGAGTAATAAGTTGTGACTTAATTAAAATCACATATCCATATGTTTTTGAAGTTTGCGCTCGTTATTCGGGTTAGCCGGGAAAAGACATTTGTGTCATATAACCCATTCCGAATAATGATACGTCGTATATGGATAGCATTTGAAGACCGGTGTTGAAGACCGGATATTTATGAAAACGAAAGGACAACTCGTCTAATGTCTCTGCATCGACTAGCCCCGATATAGAGATTTTATCACCCTTTGTGATGGGAAGTCCGGACGGGATTGTGAATACCCGGAATTGCAAGGGCTTCGTAGGAAGTGCCTTCGGTTCTGTTCGAACCCGGAACAGACTTGTATGGATACATGTCTGACATTACACTTTGAGATATAAAGCCGATTTCTTTCAAATACATATCTGTTGGTGGCAGAGAATTTATTCTCTTAGCTTAACACCCTTCTCTAAGACGTACGAGCTCAGAGGTTATGTAGTTGAAGGTTATCAGCGATATACTCCCAATTTGGTAATGTGGCATGCTGAGTGTTGCTGTGTGATGATCAGTGTTTGATCATTTGTGATATGATCATTTGTTTGATCTTATATCTTTGTGATCATAGGTTGATCATTTGTTTGACCCGAAGCATGGCTTTGTGACAAAGCGTAGCTTTGTGGACGAGACTTCGTCGAGCCTCACACCCCGGAAATGGTCAAAACAGGAAAGATGCGGCAAGGTTCTAGGGAGTAGCGCCCCTTAGTGTATGTCATTCCTTCTGGATAAAGGTGGTATCATGGTATGGAGCCCAGATACTTAACCTCTGTGGTTGCTGCATTTTTACTATGTGGTTTGTTGCGAATCGGGGATCCTCGGGAAGATCGGTGACGATCGGGGGATGACATACGCGTGTCAGTAGTTACCTATTTTTGCAGAGGTAACCCGGCCTTGTGTTGGCAGAGATCCGGTTAGGTTCTCGGGTCGTCTATTCCAGGGACGTACCCATCGTGGATAGGAAGTTCCTTAGCCTGACCATTTGTTGGAAATCCAAAGAAACAATACGAACTGTGTACGGTATTAGTTGTAGAACCTGCCATTCACTTATCGTGGTCACCACTGTTTGGATGGTAGCTATAGTAGGCATAGTTCGGAATGTCTATGTTGGCTAAGATTAATATTATACTTTCGAAATGTTTTCTACACTATGCACTAATAATAATATCAAAAATGATTTGATTTTGCGTAGTAAGCATCTTTGACTATCATAAGAAGAAATCTCCTCCAATTCTGCGTTTGCATTGTGTGTGTGGTGGGAGGTCTTATGGTAGTTTCATTTTCCAAAAGCATTGCGAATTGACTTTAAAATTCTCTGCTATTTGTTTTTAAAGATAAACTGTTTTAGTTGCTCACACCAGTCCCATGACTGATCCGGAGTTTATTGTTTCTTTCCTAAACTCTGGATGCTCAAAATTTTTCTACACGAGCAGTCTAGAGTTGGGTTTTTCAGATAGTCAGATTAGTAGATTTATCTGGAGCTAGTTCAGTCTTTGGATCGGACTGCACTTGCTTATTCTTGGTGTATCGTTATTGGGAGTTCGAGCTACTGCTGGAGTTCTCTCTTGAAGACTATCTTAGAGTTATTTGTTCTGCTGCTGATATTTGTTATCGTTTTCTTTTCCGCTGCTATTTGTTGTATCATATCTCTGATATATATAAATATTCATTGTATCATCATTGTATCTGGATATTGTATCAGATGTTGTATATCTATATTCTTTTATTCCGCTGTGTTATTTACTTAATGTTGTTATAAGCTCCGGAGAACCAGATTTGGCATTTGAATCTACGGCATTTTGAGTACGAGTGGAGTACGGGTGCCGATTTTCGAAGGCCAACTTTTGGGTCTTTACAGCGTTGCTTAAGAATTTTGCTCAAAATCTTTTAGCCTCACTTTTCTTTTGCCACCTCTCCACCTGTTCTTTTCCTCACCATTTCCTCTCTTGCTCCAGACCAACCCAAAAGCTTTGCCACTTTTCATTTCTCTTCATTTCCACCTGAAGCCACGTCTCCTCTTCATTTTCACACTTCTCCCACTTCATGCGGCATCAAACACGTCTATACCCGCCACCTTGTTCCTTCGCCAAAAACCCCTTCGCCATAGCCGCCTCCACCCGCGCCTAAGCCTCCAACCGCGTCTCCTCCGCCCTGACAGTGACCATCACCTCACAGCAGCCCCGCCGTTTTCTCACGTCCTTGCCTCCTCAAACTCATAGCACACCGTTCCCATTCCCTTCGCCTTAGATCAAAGCCCGGCCATGTCCTCGAACCCACTGCCGTGTCCTTCACCCCGAGCAACCAACGGCCACATCTCCTCCCCGATCTTCCGCCACCTCCCCTTCTTGCTGAGTCATCTTGGCTGCTTCATAGCCAAAATATTCGTACATATCTATGCTTACAGGTATGTTGCTTAAGTTGGAATCTGTTAGTGGTTTATATATATAATCATATCCAAGTAAGTTTTGTATTAATTTTACATTTTTTAAGTTATATATATGAGTGCTTAGTTATAACTGTTGTGTTCAAACATATAGTAATACATAAACATACTGTTTTAAAGAAAGAAGAAATTGTGGATACTTTACCTTATAAATTTTTATATATATATTCAGGTAGGCTATGGTCTAGTATAGAAATAGTTAACACTAAAATATAGTACATACCTTTACAACGCATGTCTTATAAGCTTGGCCAGCTGTGTTCGTGCTTTATGCAATATGCACACTTTGTTTATGCAAAGAGGTTATGATCGTTTAATTATGTAATATAAACTCGTTATCTGTGAATATAAGAATATGAGCCTAGTCTATATATTGGCTATAATATGAAGTGTAGTATCTGCTCTTATTAAACAATGATTTTTTTAAATTGGTATAAACTTTTTGATCTATCTATTGTTTATAAAGCTTACATATAAAGTACTAGTATATATCTTATTTTGATAAAGTTGGAGCTTTGCATTTGTATGTGTATTTTATAGTAAAGTAAGTGTTATTTCTTTGTATATGATTTGTGGTATATATTAATCTTTATAAGTTACAGTTTATATTTTAAAACATATGTGTTTCGGCAGTCATATAATCTTATAATTTAAAGGTATATATAGGTTCAAGTGTTTTATTTTGATTTGGTTACAACATATTCTATGCATATACAACAGTTTGTAATATCCTAAATATATGTGTATCTAACAGTTTGGTTAATGGTTTAAATGTATAACTAGGCTATAGTTATTTTATAATAATATATATAAATACTCTATGTTATAAGTGGTTTGCATAGATGCCTTATATTTTGTTTGAATAGGATTTGGTTGCCTTATGTATATGGCTGCATATATTTTATTTGTGGTATAGTCGCATGCATATATTCAGTGTATATTTCATATGGGGTCTTCATATATATATATATATATATATATATAAATATATATATGTGTGTGTTTACATATCAAGTAGGTATATAGATATACCGGTCTGCATAAATTATATAAATTTTGGAAGATTGTATATTTGTTATTTATACCTATGTTTATATATTGGTTTTTGTAGATAGGTAGATTTGAGTTTGGTTTCCACATATGTGTGTGTATATATATATATATATATATATATATGTTTAAAACTGATTTTTGAAATATATATATGTATATAAACCATATTTCGTTTCTATCAAGCAAAATTGATTTGATCCATTCTCATCGATTTCTTATCTATCAGCTTGTCCGACGAATCTGTGTCCATTGTGCTTTGCGTTGCAATTCGTGCTTGGAATCGTAGCTCATTTCTTCGTTAAATCTATCTAGCCTCGAAAGGTGAGCAATCACTCACGATTAACGTTCTTTTATTATTTAAATTTGATTTCAATTGAAATAGCAATTGAAATATGCTGCTGTAGTTATTTACATTGTTATATATGCTATTATCTGTAACTGTTCACCTGTGACATCTGACACCAGTATCTAGTATTATATGCCTGTTATTACTATCTGTTCACCTGTGACATCTGACACCAGTATCTAGTATTATATGCCTGTTATTACTATCTGTTCACCTGTGACATCTGACACCCGTATCTGTTATTTATACTGAGGATATATGCCTGTTGTTATATTTTTTTAGTATCTGTTATCACTCTGCAAGTTCCCTGTTAGTATAGAAATCACTATGGGTTGAAATGATACATACCCGAACGGACTTTAGAATAGGAGAATTTCGTTATGGGTTGAAATGATAAAACCAAGCGATCTTCATTTGAATTGAAATTGGGATTACGGGTCGAAATGATATCTACCCGTATATATTTAAATTTCAGATTGAAATGATAAATATCCGTATCACTTAACCATATGATAAAAATATATACAGACACCGTTGGTCCATATATATAAATATTTAAAAAAAAAGTGAATTCTATGGTTTTGGAAAGAAATATATGGTTTTAATAAATGTTGAGCCTTAAATTATTATATATAAATGGGAATGATTGATTTAAATACATATAATATGTTGAGTATTTAAAATCTATTTCAAAATAGATTTTGGTAATAATTTGAATAAGTTAAGGTTAGAAAGATAATTTGAATTTAGTTGAAATTGTATTCAATAAAGAATTTTATTTAATTAAACCGATTTGAAACTCATTGAAATTGAGATGTAAGATATGATTTATAACTTGAGTTTGATTTATAAGTAATCTAATGAATATTTCTTGTTTAAATAAAGGTTTAAGGAAATATTTAGTAAAATGTAATTTAAGGCTAGTTAAATGATATTGAATTTATTAAGTGAATATTCCCTGATTAAATAATAATGAAGTTAAATCAAGAGCTATATGAAACTGTTAAATTTAACTTTGAAAATGTTGAATATTAAAGCTTTGAAATATATTGAAAATTTAAATGATCTGTTTAGAAATGAATTAAATTGATGAATTGAGCTTTGAATAAATTTGAATTTGGAATTTGAAGTTGATTTGAATCGATTTGCTAGACTTGAGGAAATTAAATACTTTACTTTTCAAATCATTTAAGATATATATATACTATTTTGGAAAATAGATATATTTGAAATGAAATGATATTTGGGTTTTGAAGTATAAATTTAATTGAAATGACCACGGTGTTAAAATGTATATTTCCACCTTGTAGATAGTTCTGAAGATCCTTAGAGGATGGTTATCCCAAACATCCTTTAAGTTACTCGTATTTCAGTTGATATTTCACTTGAGTTGGACTTATTGATATAAGAATGTTAATCCTGACTCGAGTGTTTTGTGTTTTGCTTTACGCTCGGGTCAGACCGAGAGATACAGCATTTGAGACTCACCTTTGGAGTTTGGAGCTTCCTGTGGAGATCCAACTTTTGATTCAGCTTCCAGCTTTCCAGTTGATTCGTTCGCAGAAGTCATCTGTTTGGATTGGAGACTTCACCGTATTTGAGATATTCTGTTATATTTTATTTCTAACTCTGATGTTTATATAGTAGCTTCATGAACTACTATTTTATCTTTTCCGCTGCGTATTATTGTATTACTCTGGGTCTGTGATTCTGTGATTGATTTATTTACTGCATATGCTGAGTTTTTGCCAAATTTAAATTAACAATCTGATATTTTGAATTATTCAAGTCTGACATGTGTGGATTTATTGTCGATTTGAATGGTCCAAAATACCGGGTCGTTACAGTTGGTATCAGAGCTTTGGCTCTAGGCAAAACCTAGCATATATAGTAAATTTATTTACAGAATCACTTTCGTTCGAGTTTGAATTTCTTCCTTTTGACTCGATTTCCTTTGAACTTGGAACGTTCTTTGCGGTTCCAAAATTCATTCTTATCTCTCCCTATTTGTATTCTTTTGATTCTGGAGTATCCCATAACTCCACTTCGAATGATCTCTATAAGAATAGGCGATCCCACCAATCTTTGGATGATTTGTAAAGGGGTGGAACTCCTTTACAATTGGCATTGATTCACCGGAGATTTATATATCTTTGGTTTAGATACCGCTATCTCTTGCGATCGAATGTTGGTTTTTCTTGGAATTCTACATCGATCTTGTTCCTGAAGTCACGGTTGACCCGGTTAAGGTCGCCCGCGACTTGTATAAGTATATTCATCTTCTATTTTGAAATTAATTATCTCATTTTCGTTGAACTTATCTTCGAATCAGAATCCTATTTGATTAGAGTCCCTCTAAGGTTAATTTCTATCTTTGTTTTGAAATCCATTCTTGAATCATCCTTTTGAAAAATCGGGTTTATTCGTATTTTGGAAATTGTTTATATATCGAAATTTTTATAAGTATGATTATATTCTATATATAAAAGTGAAAATGTTTTCGATAAGGATTATATATACCTTTTAAAAATAAGAATTTGGATTTTTGAAAAGATTTGAAATTATATAAGAAATTGATTTATATAAAAATGATATATAACTAAAGGGTTTGAAATTTGAAATTCGAGAATTGAACTCCGGTATTTTGAAATTGGTTTTAAGATTTTGAAATATATAATAATAGTATGATTTAAAAGTATTTTCCGAATAAGAAATGTTTCCAATGATTTTAATGAGTTTCGAATGATTTCGAAGAAATTCCAAAGAAGTTTGAGAAAATAGAAGTCCAAAACTCACTTATGTCGCTGGAAAATAATTTCGGTGATGAGTGCACGCATCATCGACATTGATTTTCGAGTTTCAAAGTGAGGGATAGGCCACTTTAGTAGCATCGCTACGCGAGTGATTTTGCGAAACCAATTTTGATTTCAAAAATTTTGAAGTATGATTTGATATTCGAAAGATATATGTAAATGTATTTGAAACGATTTAAAATAAGCCGGTGTTCAGCCCTCGAGTTTTGGATTTGATATAACCCTATCTATTAAAATTGATTTACTAATTTGTTGCTGATTTCCAACTCTTGAATTTGAAAATGATTTCTTCAACTATTTTGAAGGTTCGAGCACTTCCAAATCAAGGTTAACTTTTCAAAAGATAAGAATTATGAAAAGTATAAAGTATATAAGTTGGTATGAATGTTAAAGTATGTAGTAATATGATTTAAATAAGTTGAAACTGTTTGTTAAGAAAATGAATAAGGCAATTTAAAATTCTTCTAATATGAAATTTAGATTTGAAATGTTTTGAAAATAATTTGGTCTTCAAAATATTTTGAATAAAATTTAGTTTAAATGTTTTAACTTAGTAACATCTTTATGGAACTATATATTTAACAAGTTGGAATAAATATATAAGTTGTACGTATGCTGTTTTATTCGCATAATTAATTTGATCCAAGTTTGAGTACACAAGTTCGAGGTGAATTACACCATTTCGTGTTAGGATTTTTCATTCGATTCTTGATGGCGAATATTTGATATGGAATTTGGGCTAAATTCTAGAATTCTCTATCATAGTATATGGCTATGCAAGGAGACTGATGGCTTCTAGTCGAGAAACCATATCGAAGTCCGCATTAGGGAAGTCGAATGGACAATACTAGTTCGAAAGCGAACTTGTGTGATCGAGCGAGCGATCAAATGTGATTTTTGCGAAATGATGACGTATGTACATCGTATATTCTAATATCATTGATATATTTTGATGCTGAAATTGAAAGCTGTCGGGTTAGAATATCTTTGCTTACTAAAAGAAAACTTTAAATTTAAATTACAAAGATATATAACCCATAAAAGCAAAGATACCCAATCCCATATGGCTCTTCATACAACAAAATTTATTTTGAAAAAAAATTGATCCTTATATAACATGGACCTTATGTAAGTATAAGATGATTTTGAAAACATTTGATTTTGGAAATGAATTGGTTGACTTAAATTATATTGATTTGGAAATTTGGATTTATTTTCTAAATATATTATTTTGGAAACTTTGAAACTAAAGATATTTAATTTGAGAAGAAATAATTTGGTGAAATTGTATATGATTTTGAAATTGAACTGATATTGAAACAAATTGAAATTTGAGAACCTTGTGTTACTAAATACTTGATTTGGGAGTTGTCGAACTTATATAAAAATTGATTTGTATGAGTATGAAATTGATTTGAAAACTATAGATTTGAAAAAGGGTACTCAATTTGAAAAATGAAATCTTATATAATTAAAGTCTATATAAGTGTGATTTGATATACTTTTGATTTTGGAAAAGTATTTGATTTGAAATTTAAATCTTATATATAATGGATTTTATATAAGTACGATATTTGAAAGTGATTTGAAAAGGTACTATATGATACATATTTTCGAAGTAAAGATATGGAAAGTGCCTTCTGCTTGATATCCGATTTGTGGCCACATCTTGGATTCATTCTATCGATATTATTCTCTCTGATTTTGGTTTTCTGGATATGATACTCGAGTGTCCTTCGAATTCCATGGCGTTACCCATGGTCTTATTGTTCTCTCGTGACTGCATAGCGCAACTGCCTGGCTGAGTCTTGCCTAGGGGTACGGATTGTTTCCTGGGGGATCCAGGCGTAATCATTGTGTATCCTGCAATCTGTGTAGGTCGCGAATAGTAGCGCAAATGCTTGGCTGAGTCTTGCCTGGGGGTACGGATTGTTTCCTGGGGGATCCAGGCGTAACCATTGTGTATCCTGCATTCTACTAGTCATCATGGCGTAACTCGCAGGGCTGAGAAAGCTTATGGATATGGATTGTTTCCTGGGGGACCCAGGCGTAACCATTGTGTATCTGCGAACCATGGTTAGACAAAGGTTTTGTTCGTTTTGTTGTTTGGATTGTACTTTCCATATCTGTTTTTAAAAAGTTTTTCCAGTATTTTCACTAGGTGTTGAAACAGGTCTACTAAGTACCTGGAGAATTCTAGTTTTGCGCCTGATCAACGCACTACCAGAGTCTACAGGAACAAGGATAAACTTGTTGAAACATCGAGTTATAAAAGTATTTTCGAAAGAAAATTTGTTTCGTTATAAAAAAATATTTTATTATAAAAGTATTTCCAACAAAGAAATTTTGTATTAATATTTGAAATTGAAATTCTTATGGTTCTAATTAACTATTCGTGCCCGATGCTATTCTTGTGAATCTGCCTTATCTGCTCAGCTTTATTTAATCACATATATTCTATTTTTCCAAGTACTCCTTCTTTTCCTTGTTGACTATATCCCTTTAAAATATTGTTTATTTATATACTACATGGTTTAATAGTAAATTATTAGTGTTATTAATATTTTAGAAGTTATTAATAAAATAAAACATATTTAAAGTAAATGATTAGTGGTTTATTAATAATATTTGAGAAGTATCTTGAGATAAATTTATGAATTATGGATTTAATGTTTTCAAATAGCTTCTTTGTAAATAATAAGTAATAATGTAAATAATTGTTTTCAAATAGTTTCCATATATTTATAAAGGTGTTATTTAAACATATGAATGGTACTTATAAAGGAAGCAAGAAATTTTACAAATGGGTTTTGGAAGATATTAAAGTATTAAAGATAATTGAATTGCAAATGAAGTTTTCAAATGAATATTTCAAGTAAAATTTGTATAGTTTTAAATTAATTGTTTAATCTTGAATTTCAATCTATCTTTTCTGTCTGGTTGTTTCTATTCTTCTACCTCCTTCCTTTTCGGGGACGAAAAGTTTTGAGTGGGGGAGAGTGTAACGACCCGTAAAATTTAACGGTTTTAAAAGTATATTTAACTGGAAATTTGTGGAATTTTAAACAATAAAATTTGAAATTAAAAATTTATTATTTGGAATACGTCTATTTTAATATAGCAACTGGTAAATTTTCATCTGATAACATTGAAGTTTATTTTCCTGTGAAATTTCATTTCAAATCAAACCGGTTAATAAAAGTGAATTTAAGAGTTTTCCGAAATCAAAATATGTCAACAAGAGAAAATTTATTCAGATCATTCTGAATCAGACTGCGAAATTCATTTTTCCAAATTTGGACTTCTATTGCTCCGTTTATCTTATTTCTGGTAAAGTAGCAGCATTTTTCGGTACCGATTATCGACTTTTGATAAATTATTCGTACCACTGATATCTGTATACCGTTTTGATTGTCTCGTCATGCTGATATCCACGGTATATTCATTTGTTTATTTCAGCGTCTGATAAACAACAGAATCTGTAAAATAGTTCACCGCATCGGTACGTTTCGAGCCGTTTGTTAGTTGGGTCCATTCAGATTTCAAGCAGCAGCCACTAGCTTTTATTTTTAATACTTATCTCATCGGTTACTAAAATTCGACCGTGGCCATACCATCTAGATGTGTGAACGTACAAAACTAATGTACGTTTCGCATTTATTAAATGTGAACGGTTCATTTCCATTTTGCCTTTATACCTTCATTTCCATTCCAGAGCGTTGCTTAAGAATTTTGCTCAAAATCTTTTAGCCTCACTTTTCTTTTGCCACCTCTCCACCTGTTCTTTTCCTCACCATTTCCTCTCTTGCTCCAGACCAACCCAAAAGCTTTGCCACTTTTCATTTCTCTTCATTTCCACCTGAAGCCACGTCTCCTCTTCATTTTCACACTTCTCCCACTTCATGCGGCATCAAACACGTCTATACCCGCCACCTTGTGCCTTCGCCAAAAACCCCTTCGCCATAGCCGCCTCCACCCACGCCTAAGCCTCCAACCGCGTCTCCTCCGCCCTGACAGTGACCATCACCTCACAGCAGCCCCGCCGTTTTCTCACGTCCTTGCCTCCTCAAACTCATAGCACACTGTTCCCATTCCCTTCGCCTTAGATCAAAGCCCGGCCATGTCCTCGAACCCACTGCCGTGTCCTTCACCCCGAGCAACCAACGGCCACATCTCCTCCCCGATCTTCCGCCACCTCCCCTTCTTGCCGAGTCATCTTGGCTGCTTCATAGCCAAAATATTCGTACATATCTATGCTTACAGGTATGTTGCTTAAGTTGGAATCCGTTAGTGGTTTATATATATAATCATATCCAAGTAAGTTTTGTATTAAGTTTACATTTTTTAAGTTATATATATGAGTGCTTAGTTATAACTGTTGTGTTCAAACATATAGTAATACATAAACCTACTGTTTTAAAGAAAGAAGAAATTGTGGATACTTTACCTTATAAATTTATATATATATATATTCAGGTAGGCTATGGTCTAGTATAGAAATAGTTAACACTAAAATATAGTACATACCTTTACAACGCATGTCTTATAAGCTTGGCCAGCTGTGTTCGTGCTTTATGCAATATG
Organism: Allium fistulosum; assembly: GCA_030737815.1. Classification (NCBI taxonomy): domain Eukaryota; kingdom Viridiplantae; phylum Streptophyta; class Magnoliopsida; order Asparagales; family Amaryllidaceae; genus Allium; species Allium fistulosum. Next base: position 817,766,492 of record CM060904.1, read on the forward strand.
CACACTTTGTTTATGCAAAGAGGTTATGTAATATCCCGGAAATTTTAACAATATCAATTTAATAATCTGTTAAATAATTAAATTGATATTGATGATCTTTGATAATAAGATTTGAATTTAATTTAATAATCTGATTAAATTAGTATTAATTGGTGATTTTATCTTTTAAAAGTTAATAAGATATTTTCTATTTGAATAAATATATTTATTTATATATATTGTAAATAGAAGCTTTGGGTAAATTGGGAATTTAGATTTAATTTAATATGACTTTTCAAAGTTATTTAAATTAGTAAATTTATAGTTTTAAAATACTTTAATTGCCTAAGATATTTGATAAATAACTATATAGTTTTAAATACATAAGATAAATGTTTAATTGTTTAAAAATAGATTTTAGCTTAAGTTTAAATTTAAATAAAAGGTTGGTTTTATTTCTTTAAAATTATCTATACATATAAACAAGAACTTATTAACTAATTAATTAAGTATAAGCTTATATTAAAAATAAATACAAATTAACTTAAAAAGACAAGTGTTAATTTCCTAAAGTCTCATTCTAACAAGTGTTAATTGATAAGTGAATATGATGACAAATGTCATCTTTAATTTTATTTTTCTTTTATTTTGGTAAATCATAAATTTTTACTTATATAAACAATGCTTTCTCTTTCCCATTCTTCTTTTATTTCTTTTTCAAAACTTAATGAGATTCAGCTGAACAAAATGCTCTAACAAAAATCTGAAAAGCAACTCCTCAAACCAAAATTCTCAAAAGAAACAAATCTGGAAATCAATACTTCCAAAAACCAGAGATCGAACTCAAAAATCAAATTCTCAGAAATAAACCTTGTATCCTATATCACCAACTTGAAATTTATTTTTCAACATCAAAAGCCTGCAAAATTCTTCTTCAATATGTCATCCTCTGATCAAAACATGTAGACCAGTTTCAAATTCAAAACTGAGATCATCAAACATATCTTCTCTGTTTTGAAAGCCAACATGTAACCAAAATCAAAAAGCCTGCATGCATTTTTCAAATCTGAGATTAAATCAAAGCAACTCAAGAAATCAAAATCCTGAATATCTCAGTGCAAAGATCAAAATGCAAATTAAAGAAGCAAAAGCAACTCAAGTTTTAAAGATTCAAAAGCCTGTTGTTTCAGTTTCAAAAATCTGGAGGCTCTGCTTCTTTTAAAATAGGTGAGTAACCTACTTACTTAAAATAACTTAAGTATAATTATATTTGCATGTTTAATTATATGATAATTGTGTTGTGATGTGAAGGTTTATAGTGTGTATGTTGATTACTGGAATAAGTATGCTTTGCATGTGTATATTTTGGTGAATCTTCTGTGTGTATGAATGCTTATATGTGTGTTGCTATGAATATATGCTCTTGTCTGTTCTTGGTTGTAGATCTAAGAATTGGGTGAAGACTCATTATCACTAAATCTGATACTTATTAGTGTTTAAGATTTTAAACAGAAGTTGTTGATTAAATCATGAAGTAAAGTTTATATTTTTAGAATAAAATTTGAATGTCTCTGTAAAGAAAAAGAAAGAACAGAGTTAACTTAAGATAAGTAGAAAATCAAACATTTTAATTTATTAAGTCAAGTATATAATTTGAAGTCTTAATCAAAGACTTGATTTTTAAAACCTAAATCTCGATTTTTAGGAATAGAATTAGGGAGCAGTTTGGGATTTAACAGATTTTGCATTTTTGGAAATTTCTGATAATATCAAGGGTTTGGGAGGTTGAGGTTTCTTCTGGAGGTGGAAAGATGATCGAAGTTACAGGGAAAAATAGTAGTAGATGAATTAAAACTTTGAGGCAGTTGTGATTTAGAATTTGATTTTTTAACCCTAGAAAATGAAGCTTGGAAGAATCGATCGTCGTGATCCCTGTAGTGGATCGAGTTCGTCGAGTTTTTGGGAATGAGTAGTAGTCACGTAGACGGTGTCGCGGCCGGAAGGGTTGACCTGTAGATGATCGGAACGGCGAGCTTTTGGTGATGACAGGCTTTGGCGAATTCGAACTGATGGGTTCCAGGCCTGGGAGGTGATCGAATTTCGATTCGTTGGTGGATATGGTGACCTGGGTTCACGTGAGAGACGGCGAGGCTAACGCTGGTTGATCAACGATCAGGGGAAGAGTCGGAAGGTGTTGATTCGTGGGTGTACGTGCACCGTGCACAACTATGAATCTGGCGATGTTTAGTGGTGGAGAAGAAGGGGATGTCTTGGGTCGAACTCGAGTATTTAGGTGGGTTGACTCGAAGTAGGCAAGGGAGTAAGTTGTTTTGAAGTGTTCAGGGCTGATATCCTATTGTATTTGTGGGGATGGGTTTAGCAAGGGAAGCTCGGGAATTTTGACATTTTTCTCGAAGCAATGGAGGGAATTACTCGGAGCAGAATGGGTGGACTCGGATCATGGAGATGTTGACAGTTTTTTTTTTTTTTGAAAACTGTCTGGCCTAAGTCTAAATTTTAAAAGGCATGATTTTAAATGGAGTTAAAACAAAATTGAAATGTGAATTCAAATTAAATTTTGTTTCCATAGTTTAAAAACAAGTATAAGTTTTTAAATTAAATTGTTTAAATAACTTTAATTGTTAAAATGGATATTAAATGGGTAGAATTTAAAAGTAAATTGATTTAAAATTCTTAAGTTCTTTTATAAATTAGTATTTCTTCACCATATGATTTTAAGAGTTTGTAAATGGATTTTTAGAGTTTGTTAAGGTTAAATTTTTATAAATTTTAAATCTCATATTTAAAATGGAATTTAAAGGTAAATTTGAAAGTTAAATATTTCAAATATGTTTTGATTAATAAATATCATTAATAAGGAAATGTTTTCTTAAAACTTAATGATTTGTGATGAATTAAATTAATAAGGTAAATTAATATGGATAATTAATTAATTCAATTAATTGAAGATTTGGAATTAATTAAATTATAATTAAGAATTTATTTTAATTAAAGTTTAAGATTAATTAATTAGGAATAATTAATTTGTAATTAAGGATTATTAATTAGAATATTAATTAATGATTAAGATTTAATAAAGTAATTAAATACTAATTAAGTTGTGGTTAACACTTAATTAATTGAATAAATTAGATTAATTAATTTGTTATTAAGATTAATTAATTTATAATTAATAATAATTAATCTAAGTTAATTACTTAAGAAAGTAATTAAATAATTATTAATGAAGGTTATTAATTAGAGATTATTTAATAATTAAATTAAGGTGATTAATTTTGATAATTAATTAGATTAATTAATTTAAAGATAATCATTTGTTAAATGAATTACTTAATGGAAGTAATTAAGAAATTAATTACTTATTGTAATTAATTAAGTTAATTTGATTTAGTTAAGTTAATTAATTAAGTTTAATTAATTTAGAATAATCAAGAGATGATTTGATAATAATTACTTAATGTAATCATTAAGGTATAATTATTTAGGAAGTAAATAATAGATAATTACTGGAAGTAATTAAGTGGATAGTGATGTATTAATGGGAGTAATTTGAGTTTAATTACTTGTGAATTAATCAAGGGATTAATTAAGAAATTAATTAAGGAATAATTAATTTAGTTAATAAAAGTAATTAAGGGTGGTTAATTACTATATGAAATTAATCAAGAATGATTAATAAATGTGGTTTAATTAAAGGTTAATTACTTAATGTAATTAATTTAATTAGAGTAATTAATAATTAATTTGTAATTAAGGATCATTAATTAATATAATTAATGATGTAATTAAGAATTGATTAATTAAGAAATAATTAATAAATGAAGTAATTAATTAATGTAATTAATTAAGGATAAATGTAATTAATTATAGTTGATTAATTTAATTAATTATAGTTAATTAATTAATGAAGTAATTAAATGTCAATTATTATAAGTAGTTAAGGTTAATTAATTTAAGTAATTAATTAAAGGATAAATTACTTGGATGTAATTAAAAGGTAATTAATCAAAGATGATTAATTGAAATGAATTATTAAAGGATAATTAATTAATTAAATTATAATTAATTAAAGGTTAAGTAAGCAGGATTTATAGAATGAAGTAATTAATTTAATTCACTTTAAATTAATTAGAGATGATATAGATCATTACTTATGGATGGATGATAATACTGAATGCTTTGCATTTGATTGATATCTCTGATGAGATATATGCTATGTGATATAGATGTTAGTTGAATTGTGATAATATGGATTATCTGATGATATTGATAATGTTGATTATCTATTGTGAATTATCTTTCTAAGTGTATAAAGATAATTGAATTGAATTGTTTTAACCTTTAAAACAACTTGGCCTTAAAAGATACGTCTTTGGATTTCGATGAGACCGGGATCGGGTTTCCGTATACCGGATTTCCAGGTCTGGAGACCCGAATACCACATCGATCCAAAATTACGTTAGGTCGTGAAATCCAAATGGAGCAAGTGAAGACTCGAGGTGTAAGAACGATTCTTTGTCAGTATAACTCTGTGGGTGATTCCGTAATGAGTTGACGGAGATAGTACTTTCAGATTCGAGATAAAGATTTAGAGTGCAAGGGTTATTGTCGTTAACTCTGAGGGTGATTCCAATACGAGTGTAACGAGATAATGCCTTCGGTTTCGTTCGAACCCGGAACGAACTTGTATGGATTGAATGCTTTCAGCACATCGTCAGGTGGACGATGAGCATTCTAAGATAGATGTATTCTTTTAAAAAGGTAATCGTGACCTCAAGCCTCACAAACCGGGAATGGCTAAAACAGGGGAGGTGCAGCAAGGTTAGTGGGTAGCACCAAAGTAGGACAAGATGACCTCTGTCTAGATGTCCCTTTCTATTTCGACTTAGTGTGTGCGGTTGGTCATGACAACCGTGAGGTATCTTGTGCGGGAATTATCCAGTAAGGGATGTTCCGACCTTGTGTTGCAGGGGATTGGGAGTGATCCTCGGTACGGTGATCTAGGCCACGTACTGTGACGGGCGGTACCCCGGTAGCCCTGCCATTGTATGGAATCCAATTTCCAATAAGTGACAACGGATTTGATTGTATAACCCACTTTGTTGGCTAGTATGCTGGAATTTAATAATGTAACAATTTCAGCTATTTCATATTTATTTGAAAACCCTAGACCTATTATAATACAATCGAATTTCCTATCAAATGTTTTGGTTAGCGTAAGGTAAAAACTTACCCATGTTTATTTGTGGGGAGTCTTACGTGATACCTTTTCTTTCAAAAGGTTTTGAAGTTAAACAAGTTTAACCTGTTACTCACACCAGACCCATGTCTGACCCAAGTTGTTTATTTCTGTTTTATAAACTCTTGGGTACTCAAATTTTTACGAGTAGCCAAGGGATTCAAGTTTAGCTTTGACGAGTAATCTGGAGGAGCAATGGAGCAGGAGGCTTCGGCGTTGTAGATATAGTTAGTAGTTTTCCGCTGTGTTGATCATTGTATTGATCTGTATTGTGTTGAGATGTAATAACTAGACAGATGTTTATAACTGTCTAGTATGTGATGTGTAATCTGTGTAACTCTGATAGATGATGTATATGATACTATGTAATATTTATGTGATATATTATATTTCGTTTCGATTCCGCTGTGAGTATCTGTTGTTGTTTTCTTTTCTCTTCTTCTGTTTTCTATTTCTCACCCCTTTCTTTCTTACCGTCGATGCGATTTTCCGGGAGTGGAAAGCCGGGTCGTCACACGTGGTATCAGAGCTTAGGTTGCGCGAATGCCTAAGCTTTTGGTTAAGTGAATATCAGAGCTATTGGTTGAGTGAATACCTAGCTCTGGAGTGGTATCTATCGTGAGAGAGCGTATTTGTAATTTTTATATAACTATATATATATATTCTACCTATATTGTTGGGTTACCCGTACAGGTTCTCCAATATAAGATATAAAGGTAGATAGGGTAGTAGTGTATGAAACACGACTACCAATGGTTGGAATTAAGGTTGGAAGTGTATTTATCGAGACTGTAGACCCAATACTGTCTCGAGTAAGTTTTGCTGTGATGAAGGATTTCATCGATCTCTGAAGAAAGACTGTTATGGTTTGGAGTCTATCTTTGAAGATTGGATGAGTAGAGTTGGGTCTGTCGGTTGAACAGAAGCAAGTGATGGTATCTTGATACCTCAGGTAATAGTAGCTGTGTGATGAGATGCAGTGACGATGGATGTTCCCGAAAATGTTTTCTTTGGAACGAGTTTAAGGAAGTGTGTCTGCTTCGGTGATTGTGGCTGAGTTCAGCATTGTGTTTCTGTTTGGTTTGGAGTTCGAGTTTCTTAAAGATCTTTGGATAGAAAGTCCTTGGCATCAGTATCAGCAGTGCAGCTCGGAGTATTCTGTGTTGGCAGGAAGTTTTCTGGCTGAGCAGTTTTTCTGAAAGGTGAAATTCAGAAGCAGCAGGGTGCATCCATTTCTTCGATGGATTGGATAGTTAAGTATGGGCTGTTCTGATTTGTTAAGAGGAACAGTTTTCTTTGGAAATAGGCTGGGTTGATCGCAAAAGTGACTTGCGATAGTTTGAGGGTTCTCTTGGGTTATCAGAGTTTTTCTGGATGTCTTCAGAGAAGTCAGGAGTTGTCCGCATCTGAAGGTTGAGTTTTCTTATCAACTGGATTCCAGGAGTAGTACCGGTAGTTCAGTCTAGTTGAAGGATGTTTCCTAGAGATGGAGTTGGTGCAGCAACTCAAGTTTTGATGAAGTATTTGAGTTTTATTTATGGATCAGTGAACCTTATTTGTGGAATGAGTTGTCCAGTCTGTGCTTGTGTTCTACCTCAGATCAGAATTGAGCAGCGAAAGCAGTTTGGAGTATATCTCTGGATAGGAGAAGTAAGTTTGGAATCTACTGATGTTGTGAAGTAAAGTTATGTTTGGATCTCTTCTGTGTTCTGATTTGGATAAGTATTGGTCTTCAGGATTGAATTGTCAGTTTGGATAACTGGAATTCATTGTGTTTTACGTATCTCTGAGGGAGTACGTGTAAGATCTATCTCTGGTTTTAGAATCAGTAGTTCTGGAAGGTTTAGTTGTTGAGTCAGACTCGTCTGTAGTCTGATATTCTGTTTAGTTCTGTAGATCTAGATGAGTAGGAGATCTATAGCTTAGTAGTTTAGATTGTTGTAGAGCGAGTATCCCGGTATATATATACTTGGGGAAACTCGAGGAATTCTATCTAGAATTTTGTCTGGATAGTTAGATTTGATTGATTGGATGAATTGGTTGCTATGGTTGTTAGCATATGGATGATAGTATATGCTTGTGTTTTAAAATTTAAAATCTTTAATAAGATTATTAAATTACCTTTGTTTAGATTTCGGGGACGAAATTATTTTAAGGGGGAAGGAATGTAATATCCCGGAAATTTTAACAATATCAATTTAATAATCTGTTAAATAATTAAATTGATATTGATGATCTTTGATAATAAGATTTGAATTTAATTTAATAATCTGATTAAATTAGTATTAATTGGTGATTTTATCTTTTAAAAGTTAATAAGATATTTTCTATTTGAATATATATATTTATTTATATATATTGTAAATAGAAGCTTTGGGTAAATTGGGAATTTAGATTTAATTTAATATGACTTTTCAAAGTTATTTAAATTAGTAAATTTATAGTTTTAAAATACTTTAATTGCCTAAGATATTTGATAAATAACTATATAGTTTTAAATACATAAGATAAATGTTTAATTGTTTAAAAATAGATTTTAGCTTAAGTTTAAATTTAAATAAAAGGTTGGTTTTATTTCTTTAAAATTATCTATACATATAAACAAGAACTTATTAACTAATTAATTAAGTATAAGCTTATATTAAAAATAAATACAAATTAACTTAAAAAGACAAGTGTTAATTTCCTAAAGTCTCATTCTAACAAGTGTTAATTGATAAGTGAATATGATGACAAATGTCATCTTTAATTTTATTTTTCTTTTATTTTGGTAAATCATAAATTTTTACTTATATAAACAATGCTTTCTCTTTCCCATTCTTCTTTTATTTCTTTTTCAAAACTTAATGAGATTCAGCTGAACAAAATGCTCTAACAAAAATCTGAAAAGCAACTCCTCAAACCAAAATTCTCAAAAGAAACAAATCTGGAAATCAATACTTCCAAAAACCAGAGATCGAACTCAAAAATCAAATTCTCAGAAATAAACCTTGTATCCTATATCACCAACTTGAAATTTATTTTTCAACATCAAAAGCCTGCAAAATTCTTCTTCAATATGTCATCCTCTGATCAAAACATGTAGACCAGTTTCAAATTCAAAACTGAGATCATCAAACATATCTTCTCTGTTTTGAAAGCCAACCTGTAACCAAAATCAAAAAGCCTGCATGCATTTTTCAAATCTGAGATTAAATCAAAGCAACTCAAGAAATCAAAAGCCTGAATATCTCAGTGCAAAGATCAAAATGCAAATTAAAGAAGCAAAAGCAACTCAAGTTTTAAAGATTCAAAAGCCTGTTGTTTCAGTTTCAAAAGTCTGGAGGCTCTGCTTCTTTTAAAATAGGTGAGTAACCTACTTACTTAAAATAACTTAAGTATAATTATATTTGCATGTTTAATTATATGATAATTGTGTTGTGATGTGAATGTTTATAGTGTGTATGTTGATTACTGGAATAAGTATGCTTTGCATGTGTATATTTTGGTGAATCTTCTGTGTGTATGAATGCTTATATGTGTGTTGCTATGAATATATGCTCTTGTCTGTTCTTGGTTGTAGATCTAAGAATTGGGTGAAGACTCATTATCACTAAATCTGATACTTATTAGTGTTTAAGATTTTAAACAGAAGTTGTTGATTAAATCATGAAGTAAAGTTTATATTTTTAGAATAAAATTTGAATGTCTCTGTAAAGAAAAAGAAAGAACAGAGTTAACTTAAGATAAGTAGAAAATCAAACATTTTAATTTATTAAGTCAAGTATATAATTTGAAGTCTTAATCAAAGACTTGATTTTTAAAACCTAAATCTCGATTTTTAGGAATAGAATTAGGGAGCAGTTTGGGATTTAACAGATTTTGCATTTTTGGAAATTTCTGATAATATCAAGGGTTTGGGAGGTTGAGGTTTCTTCTGGAGGTGGAAAGATGATCGAAGTTACAGGGAAAAATAGTAGTAGATGAATTAAAACTTTGAGGCAGTTGTGATTTAGAATTTGATTTTTTAACCCTAGAAAATGAAGCTTGGAAGAATCGATCGTCGTGATCCCTGTAGTGGATCGAGTTCGTCGAGTTTTTGGGAATGAGTAGTAGTCACGTAGACGGTGTCGCGGCCGGAAGGGTTGACCTGCAGATGATCGGAACGGCGAGCTTTGGGTGATGACAGGCTTTGGCGAATTCGAACTGATGGGTTCCAGGCCTGGGATGTAACGACCCTGAAATTTAAATTTATTTAAATTTATAATTAAATGAATTTTTGAATTAAATGGGGTAAATAAATAAATTTTTGAATAAAAAATTGTGAAATTAAATTGATTAAATGGAGTGAGTTTCCCCGATATCCAAGTATATTCTGTATAATCCATTTGAGATTAAAATATTATAAATAGTGTATATGTGAGTATATGTGTATATCTATTTAATGTATATATATCTTTAAGTATATACGAGCAAATTTAATATATATATTTTTAATTGATGGTTAAAGATGGTTTGAGTTTATAAAATAAATATAAGACAATAAATATTAAGTAAATAATGATAATTAATATTTGAACTAGAAATTGAAATTTATATAAGGTAAGTTTTAAATAAAAATGAAAATACAAATACAATATAAAGTAATAAAAACAAAGTAAGAAAATAAGTGAACTAAATATCTACAAACAATACAACTACATTCATATCTATAAACAAACAATAGGACTTCACTTATATTTATAAGTATGTAGGCTGTAGACTTTAGAGTAACAAAATGTATAAGTCATAAATGCAATGTCCCCAGCCGAAAGCAAAGATAGTAGAATATCTTTGTACAAAAGAAACAAATAAAATACATATACACTTAAACAAATACAAGCCATCACTATCATCTCAAATTTGTACAGCTGAAATGGAGTATGGAGAGGAAAGTATGTATGTACAAGGCAATAAATGCAATACATCTCAACATTTAATGCAACATACTTCAGCCCTGTTTATTTAATAGATAAAGATATCACCTTGTACACATCCCCTGCATATCAGCCTTCCCCTCTCCTTTGGTTCGAGTATCAAAACTAAGAAATCTGAAGTATATGTTATCTAAAACCTCAACTTAACAAAGCAACAAAAATACAACAAAGCAGATCATCAAAGCAAGAACAAACACTTCCAGTTTGCAAATTTCCAGGCCTTCTCATCTCTGTTCTTCTTTGTTCCTTCAGGAAAGGTGAGCAACTTCTTTGATCTGATCCATAAAAAGGATGTAGTGATTTATGTTGAAGTGAAGCTGTGAAATATGGTTGTATTTATACAAAAATGAATATTTTCCTCTGCATGTCTGGAAACAGAACAAAGCTTGCTTTTGTTCATTCATTCCAGATCTTAAAACTTAGTTTAAGAATTTCGACTTCTCTCTCTCTCTGATCTCTGTTAGGCTTAAGTGTTTAAACAAACTTTGGTTGTTAAAATATAAGCTAAGTTTTAAAATTTATATAAGTTAAAAACAACTTTTAATCTTCTCTGGAAAATCAAGAAGTTAGAGTTAACTTTAAATAAGCCAAATTTCGAACTTCATGATTTACGAATTCAGGTATATAACTTGAATTCCTATTGAAAAATATGATTTTTAAAACGAGATTCGTGATTTTTAGTGGAAGGAGTGGGGTGCAGTTCGAAGTTGAACGGAAAGTGGTTTTTGGGGTATTTCTGACGATCTGTGTAACTGGAGAGGTCGAGGCTCTTCTGGGTGATGGAAGAGCGATCATAGATGCTAGGAAAAATATTGGGGTGCGGTGCATTTCATCGTGGAAGTTGCAGCAGTAGGATTCTTCTTAGAACCCTAGTTTTAACGAAGCTTGGAAATTTGATCGCCGCGGTCGTCTGAGTTGATCGAGTGTTACGATATTTTGGGGAACGATGGTTGGGTAGTAGATGAAGTCGAGGTCGGAGTGACAGAACGTCTGGTGGTCGAGGTTGGGAGAACAGCGAGAGTTTTCAGGTTGATGGTGGTTCCAGTTTTGTGCCAGGAAGGTCGATTTTGATTTTGAGCTGTTTTGGATGTTTTGAGGATCGAGGATGTGTATGTGGATGATCGCCGATCTGAGGAGGTTGTCGTGGACGATCGGAAGTGGCGGCATCACTGGTGCATGTGCACGCGTGTATGGGGGTGTCAGTAGTTTGATTCGGGGAAGAAATAGTTTCGCCTGGGTTACTCGAGTTTTTATGGTGATGACTCGAAGAAGGGTAGGAGAAGTCTCGAAGCAGTTTTGTTCGTTCGAGTATGATGGTTCCAGGCTTTTGAGAAAAATAAAGCCTGGCAGTTCTGGATTTTTGAATTTAAAATAAAATTTGAAATAGAATTTAAACCAAGTTTGATTTGAATTTTTAATCTGAATTTAAACTGAGTTTGAATCTTAGGTTTTGAAAATAAATTAGTATATAAATTTAAATGACGTAAATAAGTTTAAAAGTAAAGTATACTTTAATAATTTGAAAATTTTAAAGGAAATTTAGTTTAAAATCTGTAAGTGGAATTTAGTGATTGGATTCATTAAATTATTAAGTAAAATTAAATAGATTGATAATTTAATTAATAACTGGATTAATTAAGTAATTATGAGTTTTAAACTCGTTAATTAAGTTTTAAGTAAATTAATTAGAAATAATTAAATTGGAGTTAAGATCATTAATTTGAATAAATTAGATTTTTAAACTAATAGTTAAATGTTAATTAATCAAGAAATTAAGGGTTAATTAAGTTACGGTTAAAAACTTGAATTGATTAAATAATTAGTGGTTAAGTAATATTTGGTTAAGAATTAATTAATTTGAAATTAATAAGGGTTTATCTAAGTTAAATTTCTTAAGAAAAGAAATTCAGGACTGTTAATAGTAATAAAGGTCATTTAATTAAGATTTAATTTATGGAAGTAATTAAAGAATAATTACTTATTGAAATTAATTAGAGATTAATTAATAAATGATTAAAGGATAATTAATTAAAATGGTTCGTAATTTATTAATGTTAATTAACCAGAATTAGTAATTTATTCATAGAATTTAAATCTGATTTAAATTAATCCAACAATTAATTGCCCTCACTTATGAATGTTTGGATTCTATTGGATGACTTGATTGTTTGATTTTTCCTGATATATGATGCTTTGTGATACATCCTGATTTGTATTGTGATCTGTAATTTACTTATCTGTGATATATATATTGTTATCTGAATATGCAAACCCCTTGACCCGTAAACGACATTTGAATTTCGATGCGACAGGGAGTCGGATTTCAGTTGGTTATCCGAAACCCACATCGAATCGTAATAGTGAATCTTTGTGACTGATAAATTTATTTTATCTATGAATCTGTGAATGAAGATAAGCGTTATCGATTATACCGCTTATCGATATATCTGTGATGATTGATATTGCACTGTTGTGTGTGAAACCCCTGGACTACACTTATACACACACAAATATGGATTTCACGTGGAAATCGGTTAAGTCACAGATAATTTAAATTTGATGTTTTTGAAATTGAAAATTTTAATTTCAATTGATTTTGAAATTTGAAATTCGGGGTTAAAGTAAAAAGCTTTTGAAATGGATTTTCAAAGATAAAAGTTATTTTAAATAACTTAATCGAGTTTTGGAAAATTAAATAATTAGATTTAAATTTGAATCCAAGTTTGAAATAAAATCTATGGTTTGGAAACTAGGGATAAAAGATGATATAAATGGGTTTATATGAATTTAAACCATTTTTAAAGTATAAGTTGGGAATTTGGATTTACCCAAGAACCTTAACTCGTATAAATGACTCAGAATTTCCAAAATGAAAATTGTTTGTTTCCATATGATAAAAGCTTTCAGATAAGAAAAGAAATTCCAGTTTAATTAAAGGAATTTCAAGATTTAATTGAAAATGGTTTTTCCAGTTATAAATGAATTCTGTTTTAAAAGCTATGAATTAAATCTGTTTATTTTTAACAGATCTAAAATGATGTTTTGTTAAACCATTCGAAATGAAATTGTTTTGAAAGCTATAGGTTGAATCTTTATTTTAAAGATTCAACGAGTTAACCAAATTGAAATGGAAAAACTGTTTTGGAAAATCTGTGAATGAATCTGTGGAATTAAGTGAACTTTGTGAATTGAATCTTTTTATTTAAAAAGATTAAAATGGTAATTTGTTAAACCATTTGAAAAGAAAGATGGGTTTAAATTGTGACTTAATTGAATTCTCAATATCCATATATTTTTGAATATTACGCTCACTATTCGGGTTATCCGGGAAAGGACCTTTGGGTCATATAACCCATTCCGAATAGTGATACGTCGTATATGGATAGCATTTGAAGATCGATGTTGAAGACCGGATATTTTCGAAAATGAAAGGACAACCTGTCGAATGTCTCTGCACTGGGTAGCTCCCGGTATAGAGATTTATATCACTCTTTTGTGACGGGAAGTCCGGACGTGATTGGAAATTATCCGGAATTGCAAGGGCTTCGTGAGAAGTGCCTTCGGTTCTGTTCGAACCCGGAACAGACTTGTATGGATACATGTCTGACATTACACTTTGAGATATAAAGCCGATTTCTTTCAAATACATTTCTGTTGGTGGCGGAGAATTTATTCTCTTAGCTTAACACCCTTCTCTGAGACGTACGAGCTCAGAGGTTATGTAGTTGAAATTTATCAGCGATATATCCCAATTTGGTAATGTGGCATGCTGAGTGTTGCTGTGTGATGATCAGTGTTTGATCATTTGTGATATGATCATTTGTTTGATCTTATATCTTTGTGATCATAGGTTGATCATTTGTTTGACCCGAAGCATGGCTTTGTAGAAAGCGTAGCTTTGTGGACGAGACTTCGTCGAGCCTCACACCCCGGAAATGGTCAAAACAGGAAGGATGCAGCAAGGTTCTAGGGAGTAGCGCCCCTTAGTGTATGTCATTCCTTCTGGATAAAGGTGGTATCATGGTATGGAGCCCAGATACTTAACCTCTGTGGTTGCTGCAAGTTTATTACTTTGTGGTTTGTTGGAAATCGGGGATCCTCGGGAAGATCGGTGACGATCGGGGGATGGCATACGCGTGTCAGTAGTTACCTATTTTTGCAGAGGTAACCCGGCCTTGTGTTGGCAGAGATCTAACCGTAACGTTAGGTTCTCGGGTCGTCTATTCCAGGGACGTACCCATCGTGGATAGGAAGTTCCTTAGCCTGACCATTTGTTGGAAATCCAAAGAAACAATACGTGACTTGTACGGTATTAGTTGTATTACCTGCTATGGAATGTGGCGGTAACCTGCTATTGAACATAGTAGCTATAGTAGGCATAAGTGCGGAATGCCTATGCTGGCTAAGATTAATATTATACTTTCGAAATGTTTTCTACACTATGCACTAATAATAATATCAAAAATGATTTGATTTTGCGTAGTAAGCATCTTTGACTATCATAAGAAGAAATCTCCTCCAATTCTGCGTTTGCATTGTGTGTGTGGTGGGAGGTCTTATGGTAGTTTCATTTTCCAAAAGCATTGCGAATTGACTTTAAAATCCTCTGCTATTTGTTTTTAAAGATAAACTGTTTTTGTTGCTCACACCAGTCCCATGACTGATCCGGAGTTTATTGTTCCCTTCCTAAACTCTGGGTGCCCACTATTTTCCACACGGGCAGTCTAGAGTTGGGTTCTTTCAGATATTCAGGTTCAGTAGATTTTCTGGAGCTAGTTCCGTCTTTGGATCGGACTGCACTTGCTTATTCTTGGTGTATCGTTATTTGGAGTTCAAGCTATATCTGGATTGGCATTCTGAAGATGAAGATTATCCGCTGTTGATGTTATCG
Organism: Allium fistulosum; assembly: GCA_030737815.1. Lineage (NCBI taxonomy): Eukaryota > Viridiplantae > Streptophyta > Magnoliopsida > Asparagales > Amaryllidaceae > Allium > Allium fistulosum. The sequence goes on from CM060904.1 coordinate 817,781,577, forward strand.
TTTTCTTTTCCGCTGCTATTTGTTGTATCATATCTCTGATGTATACTGATATTCATTGTATCATTCTGTTGTATCAGATATTGTATATCAATGTATTATTCATTTTTTCCGCTGTGTTATTTACTTAACTGTGTTATAAGCTCCGGCGACTCGGATTTGAACGGTCGAATCTACGGCATTCGAGTACGATGTAAAGTATGGATGTCGATTTTCGAGCGCGAAAATCCAGGTCGTTACATTTGGTATCAGAGCTAAGGTTGAACTTTAGCTCAGGAGTATAACACATTAAGTAGCTCATTAGAGATAGAGTGAAGTAAACTCTAGAATGAGTATATCCCTAAGATATCAGTCTGAACGTCTCAGTAAATTCTCTTACTATCCACAGATAGTGAGTATGAGTGCAAGAAGAGGACGAGATAGGGGACATGGAGTACGACTATAAATGATCAATACCCTGCAACAGTGGAAACAAACTTTCTTATCAATATTCTTTGATTCGTTTCCAAATTCTTTTGATTGCTTCGTATCATCTACAAGAAGAAGTTTCGGTGTGATGATGGCTCTACGAACCGTTGTAGGAAATTCTTACTTCGTATTTTCATCGGGTTCTTATCAGCTTTTTAATTTAAACCTTAATGAATTTGAAATTGAAAATTTTAAATTGAATTAAATTGATTAATAGAATATGAAGCTAAATTTGAATTAAATCGATAAAACGATTTCGTTTAAAATCAAATTTGAAATTCTATTGTAATTTCTTTTGAATACCGAAGTCCGAAGAGGGACAATTGGTATGTATTCGGAGATATTCCTACTTGTATTCGGAATCCGTATCTTGAGTTTGAGGAATTATAGGAGATCGAATCTGTCTATCTCTTCGTTGTTTTCGTGCCTGCGAATTTCGAGGACGAAATTCTTTTAAGGGGGGAAATTTGTAACGACCCTGAAATTTAAATTTATTTAAATTTATAATTAAATGAATTTTTGAATTAAATGGGGTAAATAAATAAATTTTTGAATAAAAAATTGTGAAATTAAATTGATTAAATGGAGTGAGTTTCCCCGATATCCAAGTATATTCTGTATAATCCATTTGAGATTAAAATATTATAAATAGTGTATATGTGAGTATATGTGTATATCTATTTAATGTATATATATCTTTAAGTATATACGAGCAAATTTAATATATATATTTTTAATTGATGGTTAAAGATGGTTTGAGTTTATAAAATAAATATAAGACAATAAATATTAAGTAAATAATGATAATTAATATTTGAACTAGAAATTGAAATTTATATAAGGTAAGTTTTAAATAAAAATGAAAATACAAATACAATATAAAGTAATAAAAACAAAGTAAGAAAATAAGTGAACTAAATATCTACAAACAATACAACTACATTCATATCTATAAACAAACAATAGGACTTCACTTATATTTATAAGTATGTAGGCTGTAGACTTTAGAGTAACAAAATGTATAAGTCATAAATGCAATGTCCCCAGCCGAAAGCAAAGATAGTAGAATATCTTTGTACAAAAGAAACAAATAAAATACATATACACTTAAACAAATACAAGCCATCACTATCATCTCAAATTTGTACAGCTGAAATGGAGTATGGAGAGGAAAGTATGTATGTACAAGGCAATAAATGCAATACATCTCAACATTTAATGCAACATACTTCAGCCCTGTTTATTTAATAGATAAAGATATCACCTTGTACACATCCCCTGCATATCAGCCTTCCCCTCTCCTTTGGTTCGAGTATCAAAACTAAGAAATCTGAAGTATATGTTATCTAAAACCTCAACTTAACAAAGCAACAAAAATACAACAAAGCAGATCATCAAAGCAAGAACAAACACTTCCAGTTTGCAAATTTCCAGGCCTTCTCATCTCTGTTCTTCTTTGTTCCTTCAGGAAAGGTGAGCAACTTCTTTGATCTGATCCATAAAAAGGATGTAGTGATTTATGTTGAAGTGAAGCTGTGAAATATGGTTGTATTTATACAAAAATGAATATTTTCCTCTGCATGTCTGGAAACAGAACAAAGCTTGCTTTTGTTCATTCATTCCAGATCTTAAAACTTAGTTTAAGAATTTCGACTTCTCTCTCTCTCTGATCTCTGTTAGGCTTAAGTGTTTAAACAAACTTTGGTTGTTAAAATATAAGCTAAGTTTTAAAATTTATATAAGTTAAAAACAACTTTTAATCTTCTCTGGAAAATCAAGAAGTTAGAGTTAACTTTAAATAAGCCAAATTTCGAACTTCATGATTTACGAATTCAGGTATATAACTTGAATTCCTATTGAAAAAAATGATTTTTAAAACGAGATTCGTGATTTTTAGTGGAAGGAGTGGGGTGCAGTTCGAAGTTGAACGGAAAGTGGTTTTTGGGGTATTTCTGACGATCTGTGTAACTGGAGAGGTCGAGGCTCTTCTGGGTGATGGAAGAGCGATCATAGATGCTAGGAAAAATATTGGGGTGCGGTGCATTTCATCGTGGAAGTTGCAGCAGTAGGATTCTTCTTAGAACCCTAGTTTTAACGAAGCTTGGAAATTTGATCGCCGCGGTCGTCTGAGTTGATCGAGTGTTACGATATTTTGGGGAACGATGGTTGGGTAGTAGATGAAGTCGAGGTCGGAGTGACAGAACGTCTGGTGGTCGAGGTTGGGAGAACAGCGAGAGTTTTCAGGTTGATGGTGGTTCCAGTTTTGTGCCAGGAAGGTCGATTTTGATTTTGAGCTGTTTTGGATGTTTTGAGGATCGAGGATGTGTATGTGGATGATCGCCGATCTGAGGAGGTTGTCGTGGACGATCGGAAGTGGCGGCATCACTGGTGCATGTGCACGCGTGTATGGGGGTGTCAGTAGTTTGATTCGGGGAAGAAATAGTTTCGCCTGGGTTACTCGAGTTTTTATGGTGATGACTCGAAGAAGGGTAGGAGAAGTCTCGAAGCAGTTTTGTTCGTTCGAGTATGATGGTTCCAGGCTTTTGAGAAAAATAAAGCCTGGCAGTTCTGGATTTTTGAATTTAAAATAAAATTTGAAATAGAATTTAAACCAAGTTTGATTTGAATTTTTAATCTGAATTTAAACTGAGTTTGAATCTTAGGTTTTGAAAATAAATTAGTATATAAATTTAAATGACGTAAATAAGTTTAAAAGTAAAGTATACTTTAATAATTTGAAAATTTTAAAGGAAATTTAGTTTAAAATCTGTAAGTGGAATTTAGTGATTGGATTCATTAAATTATTAAGTAAAATTAAATAGATTGATAATTTAATTAATAACTGGATTAATTAAGTAATTATGAGTTTTAAACTCGTTAATTAAGTTTTAAGTAAATTAATTAGAAATAATTAAATTGGAGTTAAGATCATTAATTTGAATAAATTAGATTTTTAAACTAATAGTTAAATGTTAATTAATCAAGAAATTAAGGGTTAATTAAGTTACGGTTAAAAACTTGAATTGATTAAATAATTAGTGGTTAAGTAATATTTGGTTAAGAATTAATTAATTTGAAATTAATAAGGGTTTATCTAAGTTAAATTTCTTAAGAAAAGAAATTCAGGACTGTTAATAGTAATAAAGGTCATTTAATTAAGATTTAATTTATGGAAGTAATTAAAGAATAATTACTTATTGAAATTAATTAGAGATTAATTAATAAATGATTAAAGGATAATTAATTAAAATGGTTCGTAATTTATTAATGTTAATTAACCAGAATTAGTAATTTATTCATAGAATTTAAATCTGATTTAAATTAATCCAACAATTAATTGCCCTCACTTATGAATGTTTGGATTCTATTGGATGACTTGATTGTTTGATTTTTCCTGATATATGATGCTTTGTGATACATCCTGATTTGTATTGTGATCTGTAATTTACTTATCTGTGATATATATATTGTTATCTGAATATGCAAACCCCTTGACCCGTAAACGACATTTGAATTTCGATGCGACAGGGAGTCGGATTTCAGTTGGTTATCCGAAACCCACATCGAATCGTAATAGTGAATCTTTGTGACTGATAAATTTATTTTATCTATGAATCTGTGAATGAAGATAAGCGTTATCGATTATACCGCTTATCGATATATCTGTGATGATTGATATTGCACTGTTGTGTGTGAAACCCCTGGACTACACTTATACACACACAAATATGGATTTCACGTGGAAATCGGTTAAGTCACAGATAATTTAAATTTGATGTTTTTGAAATTGAAAATTTTAATTTCAATTGATTTTGAAATTTGAAATTCGGGGTTAAAGTAAAAAGCTTTTGAAATGGATTTTCAAAGATAAAAGTTATTTTAAATAACTTAATCGAGTTTTGGAAAATTAAATAATTAGATTTAAATTTGAATCCAAGTTTGAAATAAAATCTATGGTTTGGAAACTAGGGATAAAAGATGATATAAATGGGTTTATATGAATTTAAACCATTTTTAAAGTATAAGTTGGGAATTTGGATTTACCCAAGAACCTTAACTCGTATAAATGACTCAGAATTTCCAAAATGAAAATTGTTTGTTTCCATATGATAAAAGCTTTCAGATAAGAAAAGAAATTCCAGTTTAATTAAAGGAATTTCAAGATTTAATTGAAAATGGTTTTTCCAGTTATAAATGAATTCTGTTTTAAAAGCTATGAATTAAATCTGTTTATTTTTAACAGATCTAAAATGATGTTTTGTTAAACCATTCGAAATGAAATTGTTTTGAAAGCTATAGGTTGAATCTTTATTTTAAAGATTCAACGAGTTAACCAAATTGAAATGGAAAAACTGTTTTGGAAAATCTGTGAATGAATCTGTGGAATTAAGTGAACTTTGTGAATTGAATCTTTTTATTTAAAAAGATTAAAATGGTAATTTGTTAAACCATTTGAAAAGAAAGATGGGTTTAAATTGTGACTTAATTGAATTCTCAATATCCATATATTTTTGAATATTACGCTCACTATTCGGGTTATCCGGGAAAGGACCTTTGGGTCATATAACCCATTCCGAATAGTGATACGTCGTATATGGATAGCATTTGAAGATCGATGTTGAAGACCGGATATTTTCGAAAATGAAAGGACAACCTGTCGAATGTCTCTGCACTGGGTAGCTCCCGGTATAGAGATTTATATCACTCTTTTGTGACGGGAAGTCCGGACGTGATTGGAAATTATCCGGAATTGCAAGGGCTTCGTGAGAAGTGCCTTCGGTTCTGTTCGAACCCGGAACAGACTTGTATGGATACATGTCTGACATTACACTTTGAGATATAAAGCCGATTTCTTTCAAATACATTTCTGTTGGTGGCGGAGAATTTATTCTCTTAGCTTAACACCCTTCTCTGAGACGTACGAGCTCAGAGGTTATGTAGTTGAAATTTATCAGCGATATATCCCAATTTGGTAATGTGGCATGCTGAGTGTTGCTGTGTGATGATCAGTGTTTGATCATTTGTGATATGATCATTTGTTTGATCTTATATCTTTGTGATCATAGGTTGATCATTTGTTTGACCCGAAGCATGGCTTTGTAGAAAGCGTAGCTTTGTGGACGAGACTTCGTCGAGCCTCACACCCCGGAAATGGTCAAAACAGGAAGGATGCAGCAAGGTTCTAGGGAGTAGCGCCCCTTAGTGTATGTCATTCCTTCTGGATAAAGGTGGTATCATGGTATGGAGCCCAGATACTTAACCTCTGTGGTTGCTGCAAGTTTATTACTTTGTGGTTTGTTGGAAATCGGGGATCCTCGGGAAGATCGGTGACGATCGGGGGATGGCATACGCGTGTCAGTAGTTACCTATTTTTGCAGAGGTAACCCGGCCTTGTGTTGGCAGAGATCTAACCGTAACGTTAGGTTCTCGGGTCGTCTATTCCAGGGACGTACCCATCGTGGATAGGAAGTTCCTTAGCCTGACCATTTGTTGGAAATCCAAAGAAACAATACGTGACTTGTACGGTATTAGTTGTATTACCTACTATGGAATGTGGCGGTAACCTGCTATTGAACATAGTAGCTATAGTAGGCATAAGTGCGGAATGCCTATGCTGGCTAAGATTAATATTATACTTTCGAAATGTTTTCTACACTATGCACTAATAATAATATCAAAAATGATTTGATTTTGCGTAGTAAGCATCTTTGACTATCATAAGAAGAAATCTCCTCCAATTCTGCGTTTGCATTGTGTGTGTGGTGGGAGGTCTTATGGTAGTTTCATTTTCCAAAAGCATTGCGAATTGACTTTAAAATCCTCTGCTATTTGTTTTTAAAGATAAACTGTTTTTGTTGCTCACACCAGTCCCATGACTGATCCGGAGTTTATTGTTCCCTTCCTAAACTCTGGGTGCCCACTATTTTCCACACGGGCAGTCTAGAGTTGGGTTCTTTCAGATATTCAGGTTCAGTAGATTTTCTGGAGCTAGTTCCGTCTTTGGATCGGACTGCACTTGCTTATTCTTGGTGTATCGTTATTTGGAGTTCAAGCTATATCTGGATTGGCATTCTGAAGATGAAGATTATCCGCTGTTGATGTTATCGTTTTCTTTTCCGCTGCTATTTGTTGTATCATATCTCTGATGTATACTGATATTCATTGTATCATTCTGTTGTATCAGATATTGTATATCAATGTATTATTCATTTTTTCCGCTGTGTTATTTACTTAACTGTGTTATAAGCTCCGGCGACTCGGATTTGAACGGTCGAATCTACGGCATTCGAGTACGATGTAAAGTATGGATGTCGATTTTCGAGCGCGAAAATCCAGGTCGTTACATTTGGTATCAGAGCTAAGGTTGAACTTTAGCTCAGGAGTATAACACATTAAGTAGCTCATTAGAGATAGAGTGAAGTAAACTCTAGAATGAGTATATCCCTAAGATATCAGTCTGAACGTCTCAGTAAATTCTCTTACTATCCACAGATAGTGAGTATGAGTGCAAGAAGAGGACGAGATAGGGGACATGGAGTACGACTATAAATGATCAATACCCTGCAACAGTGGAAACAAACTTTCTTATCAATATTCTTTGATTCGTTTCCAAATTCTTTTGATTGCTTCGTATCATCTACAAGAAGAAGTTTCGGTGTGATGATGGCTCTACGAACCGTTGTAGGAAATTCTTACTTCGTATTTTCATCGGGTTCTTATCAGCTTTTTAATTTAAACCTTAATGAATTTGAAATTGAAAATTTTAAATTGAATTAAATTGATTAATAGAATATGAAGCTAAATTTGAATTAAATCGATAAAACGATTTCGTTTAAAATCAAATTTGAAATTCTATTGTAATTTCTTTTGAATACCGAAGTCCGAAGAGGGACAATTGGTATGTATTCGGAGATATTCCTACTTGTATTCGGAATCCGTATCTTGAGTTTGAGGAATTATAGGAGATCGAATCTGTCTATCTCTTCGTTGTTTTCGTGCCTGCGAATTTCGAGGACGAAATTCTTTTAAGGGGGGAAATTTGTAACGACCCTGAAATTTAAATTTATTTAAATTTATAATTAAATGAATTTTTGAATTAAATGGGGTAAATAAATAAATTTTTGAATAAAAAATTGTGAAATTAAATTGATTAAATGGAGTGAGTTTCCCCGATATCCAAGTATATTCTGTATAATCCATTTGAGATTAAAATATTATAAATAGTGTATATGTGAGTATATGTGTATATCTATTTAATGTATATATATCTTTAAGTATATACGAGCAAATTTAATATATATATTTTTAATTGATGGTTAAAGATGGTTTGAGTTTATAAAATAAATATAAGACAATAAATATTAAGTAAATAATGATAATTAATATTTGAACTAGAAATTGAAATTTATATAAGGTAAGTTTTAAATAAAAATGAAAATACAAATACAATATAAAGTAATAAAAACAAAGTAAGAAAATAAGTGAACTAAATATCTACAAACAATACAACTACATTCATATCTATAAACAAACAATAGGACTTCACTTATATTTATAAGTATGTAGGCTGTAGACTTTAGAGTAACAAAATGTATAAGTCATAAATGCAATGTCCCCAGCCGAAAGCAAAGATAGTAGAATATCTTTGTACAAAAGAAACAAATAAAATACATATACACTTAAACAAATACAAGCCATCACTATCATCTCAAATTTGTACAGCTGAAATGGAGTATGGAGAGGAAAGTATGTATGTACAAGGCAATAAATGCAATACATCTCAACATTTAATGCAACATACTTCAGCCCTGTTTATTTAATAGATAAAGATATCACCTTGTACACATCCCCTGCATATCAGCCTTCCCCTCTCCTTTGGTTCGAGTATCAAAACTAAGAAATCTGAAGTATATGTTATCTAAAACCTCAACTTAACAAAGCAACAAAAATACAACAAAGCAGATCATCAAAGCAAGAACAAACACTTCCAGTTTGCAAATTTCCAGGCCTTCTCATCTCTGTTCTTCTTTGTTCCTTCAGGAAAGGTGAGCAACTTCTTTGATCTGATCCATAAAAAGGATGTAGTGATTTATGTTGAAGTGAAGCTGTGAAATATGGTTGTATTTATACAAAAATGAATATTTTCCTCTGCATGTCTGGAAACAGAACAAAGCTTGCTTTTGTTCATTCATTCCAGATCTTAAAACTTAGTTTAAGAATTTCGACTTCTCTCTCTCTCTGATCTCTGTTAGGCTTAAGTGTTTAAACAAACTTTGGTTGTTAAAATATAAGCTAAGTTTTAAAATTTATATAAGTTAAAAACAACTTTTAATCTTCTCTGGAAAATCAAGAAGTTAGAGTTAACTTTAAATAAGCCAAATTTCGAACTTCATGATTTACGAATTCAGGTATATAACTTGAATTCCTATTGAAAAATATGATTTTTAAAACGAGATTCGTGATTTTTAGTGGAAGGAGTGGGGTGCAGTTCGAAGTTGAACGGAAAGTGGTTTTTGGGGTATTTCTGACGATCTGTGTAACTGGAGAGGTCGAGGCTCTTCTGGGTGATGGAAGAGCGATCATAGATGCTAGGAAAAATATTGGGGTGCGGTGCATTTCATCGTGGAAGTTGCAGCAGTAGGATTCTTCTTAGAACCCTAGTTTTAACGAAGCTTGGAAATTTGATCGCCGCGGTCGTCTGAGTTGATCGAGTGTTACGATATTTTGGGGAACGATGGTTGGGTAGTAGATGAAGTCGAGGTCGGAGTGACAGAACGTCTGGTGGTCGAGGTTGGGAGAACAGCGAGAGTTTTCAGGTTGATGGTGGTTCCAGTTTTGTGCCAGGAAGGTCGATTTTGATTTTGAGCTGTTTTGGATGTTTTGAGGATCGAGGATGTGTATGTGGATGATCGCCGATCTGAGGAGGTTGTCGTGGACGATCGGAAGTGGCGGCATCACTGGTGCATGTGCACGCGTGTATGGGGGTGTCAGTAGTTTGATTCGGGGAAGAAATAGTTTCGCCTGGGTTACTCGAGTTTTTATGGTGATGACTCGAAGAAGGGTAGGAGAAGTCTCGAAGCAGTTTTGTTCGTTCGAGTATGATGGTTCCAGGCTTTTGAGAAAAATAAAGCCTGGCAGTTCTGGATTTTTGAATTTAAAATAAAATTTGAAATAGAATTTAAACCAAGTTTGATTTGAATTTTTAATCTGAATTTAAACTGAGTTTGAATCTTAGGTTTTGAAAATAAATTAGTATATAAATTTAAATGACGTAAATAAGTTTAAAAGTAAAGTATACTTTAATAATTTGAAAATTTTAAAGGAAATTTAGTTTAAAATCTGTAAGTGGAATTTAGTGATTGGATTCATTAAATTATTAAGTAAAATTAAATAGATTGATAATTTAATTAATAACTGGATTAATTAAGTAATTATGAGTTTTAAACTCGTTAATTAAGTTTTAAGTAAATTAATTAGAAATAATTAAATTGGAGTTAAGATCATTAATTTGAATAAATTAGATTTTTAAACTAATAGTTAAATGTTAATTAATCAAGAAATTAAGGGTTAATTAAGTTACGGTTAAAAACTTGAATTGATTAAATAATTAGTGGTTAAGTAATATTTGGTTAAGAATTAATTAATTTGAAATTAATAAGGGTTTATCTAAGTTAAATTTCTTAAGAAAAGAAATTCAGGACTGTTAATAGTAATAAAGGTCATTTAATTAAGATTTAATTTATGGAAGTAATTAAAGAATAATTACTTATTGAAATTAATTAGAGATTAATTAATAAATGATTAAAGGATAATTAATTAAAATGGTTCGTAATTTATTAATGTTAATTAACCAGAATTAGTAATTTATTCATAGAATTTAAATCTGATTTAAATTAATCCAACAATTAATTGCCCTCACTTATGAATGTTTGGATTCTATTGGATGACTTGATTGTTTGATTTTTCCTGATATATGATGCTTTGTGATACATCCTGATTTGTATTGTGATCTGTAATTTACTTATCTGTGATATATATATTGTTATCTGAATATGCAAACCCCTTGACCCGTAAACGACATTTGAATTTCGATGCGACAGGGAGTCGGATTTCAGTTGGTTATCCGAAACCCACATCGAATCGTAATAGTGAATCTTTGTGACTGATAAATTTATTTTATCTATGAATCTGTGAATGAAGATAAGCGTTATCGATTATACCGCTTATCGATATATCTGTGATGATTGATATTGCACTGTTGTGTGTGAAACCCCTGGACTACACTTATACACACACAAATATGGATTTCACGTGGAAATCGGTTAAGTCACAGATAATTTAAATTTGATGTTTTTGAAATTGAAAATTTTAATTTCAATTGATTTTGAAATTTGAAATTCGGGGTTAAAGTAAAAAGCTTTTGAAATGGATTTTCAAAGATAAAAGTTATTTTAAATAACTTAATCGAGTTTTGGAAAATTAAATAATTAGATTTAAATTTGAATCCAAGTTTGAAATAAAATCTATGGTTTGGAAACTAGGGATAAAAGATGATATAAATGGGTTTATATGAATTTAAACCATTTTTAAAGTATAAGTTGGGAATTTGGATTTACCCAAGAACCTTAACTCGTATAAATGACTCAGAATTTCCAAAATGAAAATTGTTTGTTTCCATATGATAAAAGCTTTCAGATAAGAAAAGAAATTCCAGTTTAATTAAAGGAATTTCAAGATTTAATTGAAAATGGTTTTTCCAGTTATAAATGAATTCTGTTTTAAAAGCTATGAATTAAATCTGTTTATTTTTAACAGATCTAAAATGATGTTTTGTTAAACCATTCGAAATGAAATTGTTTTGAAAGCTATAGGTTGAATCTTTATTTTAAAGATTCAACGAGTTAACCAAATTGAAATGGAAAAACTGTTTTGGAAAATCTGTGAATGAATCTGTGGAATTAAGTGAACTTTGTGAATTGAATCTTTTTATTTAAAAAGATTAAAATGGTAATTTGTTAAACCATTTGAAAAGAAAGATGGGTTTAAATTGTGACTTAATTGAATTCTCAATATCCATATATTTTTGAATATTACGCTCACTATTCGGGTTATCCGGGAAAGGACCTTTGGGTCATATAACCCATTCCGAATAGTGATACGTCGTATATGGATAGCATTTGAAGATCGATGTTGAAGACCGGATATTTTCGAAAATGAAAGGACAACCTGTCGAATGTCTCTGCACTGGGTAGCTCCCGGTATAGAGATTTATATCACTCTTTTGTGACGGGAAGTCCGGACGTGATTGGAAATTATCCGGAATTGCAAGGGCTTCGTGAGAAGTGCCTTCGGTTCTGTTCGAACCCGGAACAGACTTGTATGGATACATGTCTGACATTACACTTTGAGATATAAAGCCGATTTCTTTCAAATACATTTCTGTTGGTGGCGGAGAATTTATTCTCTTAGCTTAACACCCTTCTCTGAGACGTACGAGCTCAGAGGTTATGTAGTTGAAATTTATCAGCGATATATCCCAATTTGGTAATGTGGCATGCTGAGTGTTGCTGTGTGATGATCAGTGTTTGATCATTTGTGATATGATCATTTGTTTGATCTTATATCTTTGTGATCATAGGTTGATCATTTGTTTGACCCGAAGCATGGCTTTGTAGAAAGCGTAGATTTGTGGACGAGACTTCGTCGAGCCTCACACCCCGGAAATGGTCAAAACAGGAAGGATGCAGCAAGGTTCTAGGGAGTAGCGCCCCTTAGTGTATGTCATTCCTTCTGGATAAAGGTGGTATCATGGTATGGAGCCCAGATACTTAACCTCTGTGGTTGCTGCAAGTTTATTACTTTGTGGTTTGTTGGAAATCGGGGATCCTCGGGAAGATCGGTGACGATCGGGGGATGGCATACGCGTGTCAGTAGTTACCTATTTTTGCAGAGGTAACCCGGCCTTGTGTTGGCAGAGATCTAACCGTAACGTTAGGTTCTCGGGTCGTCTATTCCAGGGACGTACCCATCGTGGATAGGAAGTTCCTTAGCCTGACCATTTGTTGGAAATCCAAAGAAACAATACGTGACTTGTACGGTATTAGTTGTATTACCTGCTATGGAATGTGGCGGTAACCTGCTATTGAACATAGTAGCTATAGTAGGCATAAGTGCGGAATGCCTATGCTGGCTAAGATTAATATTATACTTTCGAAATGTTTTCTACACTATGCACTAATAATAATATCAAAAATGATTTGATTTTGCGTAGTAAGCATCTTTGACTATCATAAGAAGAAATCTCCTCCAATTCTGCGTTTGCATTGTGTGTGTGGTGGGAGGTCTTATGGTAGTTTCATTTTCCAAAAGCATTGCGAATTGACTTTAAAATCCTCTGCTATTTGTTTTTAAAGATAAACTGTTTTTGTTGCTCACACCAGTCCCATGACTGATCCGGAGTTTATTGTTCCCTTCCTAAACTCTGGGTGCCCACTATTTTCCACACGGGCAGTCTAGAGTTGGGTTCTTTCAGATATTCAGGTTCAGTAGATTTTCTGGAGCTAGTTCCGTCTTTGGATCGGACTGCACTTGCTTATTCTTGGTGTATCGTTATTTGGAGTTCAAGCTATATCTGGATTGGCATTCTGAAGATGAAGATTATCCGCTGTTGATGTTATCGTTTTCTTTTCCGCTGCTATTTGTTGTATCATATCTCTGATGTATACTGATATTCATTGTATCATTCTGTTGTATCAGATATTGTATATCAATGTATTATTCATTTTTTCCGCTGTGTTATTTACTTAACTGTGTTATAAGCTCCGGCGACTCGGATTTGAACGGTCGAATCTACGGCATTCGAGTATGATGTAAAGTATGGATGTCGATTTTCGAGCGCGAAAATCCAGGTCGTTACATTGGAGGTGATCGAATTTCGATTCGTTGGTGGATATGGTGACCTGGGTTCACGTGAGAGACGGCGAGGCTAACGGTGGTTGATCAACGATCAGGGGAAGAGTCGGAAGGTGTTGATTCGTGGGTGTACGTGCACCGTGCACAACTATGAATCTGGCGATGTTTAGTGGTGGAGAAGAAGGGGATGTCTTGGGTCGAACTCGAGTATTTAGGTGGGTTGACTCGAAGTAGGCAAGGGAGTAAGTTGTTTTGAAGTGTTCAGGGCTGATATCCTGTTGTATTTGTGGGCATGGGTTTAGCAAGGGAAGCTCGGGAATTTTGACATTTTTCTCGAAGCAATGGAGGGAATTACTCGGAGCAGAATGGGTGGACTCGGATCATAGAGATGTTGACAGTTTTTTTTTTTTGAAAACTGTCTGGCCTAAGTCTAAATTTTAAAAGGCATGATTTTAAATGGAGTTAAAACAAAATTGAAATGTGAATTCAAATTAAATTTTGTTTCCATAGTTTAAAAACAAGTATAAGTTTTTAAATTAAATTGTTTAAATAACTTTAATTGTTAAAATGGATATTAAATTGGTAGAATTTAAAAGTAAATTGATTTAAAATTCTTAAGTTCTTTTATAAATTAGTATTTCTTCACCATATGATTTTAAGAGTTTGTAAATGGATTTTTAGAGTTTGTTAAGGTTAAATTTTTATAAATTTTAAATCTCATATTTAAAATGGAATTTAAAGGTAAATTTGAAAGTTAAATATTTCAAATATGTTTTGATTAATAAATATCATTAATAAGGAAATGTTTTCTTAAAACTTAATGATTTGTGATGAATTAAATTAATAAGGTAAATTAATATGGATAATTAATTAATTCAATTAATTGAAGATTTGGAATTAATTAAATTATAATTAAGAATTTATTTTAATTAAAGTTTAAGATTAATTAATTAGGAATAATTAATTTGTAATTAAGGATTATTAATTAGAATATTAATTAATGATTAAGATTTAATAAAGTAATTAAATATTAATTAAGTTGTGTTTAACACTTAATTAATTGAATAAATTAGATTAATTAATTTGTTATTAAGATTAATTAATTTATAATTAATAATAATTAATCTAAGTTAATTACTTAAGAAAGTAATTAAATAATTATTAATGAAGGTTATTAATTAGAGATTATTTAATAATTAAATTAAGGTGATTAATTTTGATAATTAATTAGATTAATTAATTTAAAGATAATCATTTGTTAAATGAATTACTTAATGGAAGTAATTAAGAAATTAATTACTTATTGTAATTAATTAAGTTAATTTGATTTAGTTAAGTTAATTAATTAAGTTTAATTAATTTAGAATAATCAAGAGATGATTTGATAATAATTACTTAATGTAATCATTAAGGTATAATTATTTAGGAAGTAAATAATAGATAATTACTGGAAGTAATTAAGTGGATAGTGATGTATTAATGGGAGTAATTTGAGTTTAATTACTTGTGAATTAATCAAGGGATTAATTAAGAAATTAATTAAGGAATAATTAATTTAGTTAATAAAAGTAATTAAGGGTGGTTAATTACTATATGAAATTAATCAAGAGTGATTAATAAATGTGGTTTAATTAAAGGTTAATTACTTAATGTAATTAATTTAATTAGAGTAATTAATAATTAATTTGTAATTAAGGATCATTAATTAATATAATTAATGATGTAATTAAGAATTGATTAATTAAGAAATAATTAATAAATGAAGTAATTAATTAATGTAATTAATTAAGGATAAATGTAATTAATTATAGTTGATTAATTTAATTAATTATAGTTAATTAATTAATGAAGTAATTAAATGTCAATTATTATAAGTAGTTAAGGTTAATTAATTTAAGTAATTAATTAAAGGATAAATTACTTGGATGTAATTAAAAGGTAATTAATCAAAGATGATTAATTGAAATGAATTATTAAAGGATAATTAATTAATTAAATTATAATTAATTAAAGGTTAAGTAAGCAGGATTTATAGAATGAAGTAATTAATTTAATTCACTTTAAATTAATTAGAGATGATATAGATCATTACTTATGGATGGATGATAATACTGAATGCTTTGCATTTGATTGATATCTCTGATGAGATATATGCTATGTGATATGGATGTTAGTTGAATTGTGATAATATGGATTATCTGATGATATTGATAATGTTGATTATCTATTGTGAATTATCTTTCTAAGTGTATAAAGATAATTGAATTGAATTGTTTTAACCTTTAAAACAACTTGGCCTTAAAAGATACGTCTTTGGATTTCGATGAGACCGGGATCGGGTTTCCGTATACCGGATTTCCAGGTCTGGAGACCCGAATACCACATCGATCCAAAATTACATTAGGTCGTGAAATCCAAATGGAGCAAGTGAAGACTCGAGGTGTAAGAACGATTCTTTGTCAGTATAACTCTGTGGGTGATTCCGTAATGAGTTGACGGAGATAGTACTTTCAGATTCGAGATAAAGATTTAGAGTGCAAGGGTTATTGTCGTTAACTCTAAGGGTGATTCCAATACGAGTGTAACGAGATAATGCCTTCGGTTTCGTTCGAACCCGGAACGAACTTGTATGGATTGAATGCTTTCAGCACATCGTCAGGTGGACGATGAGCATTCTAAGATAGATGTATTCTTTTAAAAAGGTAATCGTGACCTCAAGCCTCACAAACCGGGAATGGCTAAAACAGGGGAGGTGTAGCAAGGTTAGTGGGTAGCACCCAAGTAGGACAAGATGACCTCTGTCTAGATGTCCCTTTCTATTTCGACTTAGTGTGTGCGGTTGGTCATGACAACCGTGAGGTATCTTGTGCAGGAATTATCCAGTAAGGGATGTTCCGACCTTGTGTTGCAGGGGATTGGGAGTGATCCTCGGTACGGTGATCTAGGCCACGTACTGTGACGGGCGGTACCCCGGTAGCCCTGCCATTGTATGGAATCCAATTTCCAATAAGTGACAACGGATTTGATTGTATAACCCACTTTGTTGGCTAGTATGCTGGAATTTAATAATGTAACAATTTCAGCTATTTCATATTTATTTGAAAACCCTAGACCTATTATAATACAATCGAATTTCCTATCAAATGTTTTGGTTAGCGTAAGGTAAAAACTTACCCATGTTTATTTGTGGGGAGTCTTACGTGATACCTTTTCTTTCAAAAGGTTTTGAAGTTAAACAAGTTTAACCTGTTACTCACACCAGACCCATGTCTGACCCAAGTTGTTTATTTCTGTTTTATAAACTCTTGGGTACTCAAATTTTTACGAGTAGCCAAGGGATTCAGGTTTAGCTTTGACGAGTAATCTGGAGGAGCAATGGAGCAGGAGGCTTCGGCGTTGTAGATATAGTTAGTAGTTTTCCGCTGTGTTGATCTTTGTATTGATCTGTATTGTGTTGAGATGTAATAACTAGACAGATGTTTATAACTGTCTAGTATGTGATGTTTAATCTGTGTAACTCTGATAGATGATGTATATGATACTATGTAATATTTATGTGATATATTATATTTCGTTTCGTTTCCGCTGTGAGTATCTGTTGTTGTTTTCTTTTCTCTTCTTCTCTTTTCTATTTCTCACCCCTTTCTTTCTTACTGTCGATGCGATTTTCTGGGAGTGGAAAGCCGGGTCGTCACAGGTTATGATGGTTTAATTATGTAATATAAACTCGTTATCTGTGAATATAAGAATATGAGCCTAGTCTATATATTGGCTATAATATGAAGTGTAGTATCTACTCTTATTAAACAATGATTTTTTTAAATTGGTATAAACTTTTTGATCTATCTATTGTTTATAAAGCTTACATATAAAGTACTAGTATATATCTTATTTTGATAAAGTTGGAGCTTTGCATTTGTATGTGTATTTTATAGTAAAGTAAGTGTTATTTCTTTGTATATGATTTGTGGTATATATTAATCTTTATAAGTTACAGTTTATATTTTAAAACATATGTGTTTCGGCAGTCATATAATCTTATAATTTAAAGGTATATATAGGTTCAAGTGTTTTATTTTGATTTGGTTACAACATATTCTATGCATATACAACAGTTTGTAATATCCTAAATATATGTGTATCTAACAGTTTGGTTAATGGTTTAAATGTATAACTAGGCTATAGTTATTTTATAATAATATATATAAATACTCTATGTTATAAGTGGTTTGCATAGATGCCTTATATTTTGTTTGAATAGGATTTGGTTGCCTTATGTATATGGCTGCATATATTTTATTTGTGGTATAGTCGCATGCATATATTCAGTGTATATTTCATATGGGGTCTTCATATATATATAAAAATATATATATGTGTGTGTTTACATATCAAGTAGGTATATAGATATACCGGTCTGCATAAATTATATAAATTTTGGAAGATTGTATATTTGTTATTTATACCTATGTTTATATATTGGTTTTTGTAGATAGGTAGATTTGAGTTTGGTTTCCACATATGTGTGTATATATATATATATATGTTTAAAACTGATTTTTGAAATATATATATGTATATAAACCATATTTCGTTTCTATCAAGCAAAATTGATTTGATCCATTCTCATCGATTTCTTATCTATCAGCTTGTCCGACGAATCTGTGTCCATTGTGCTTTGCGTTGCAATTCGTGCTTGGAATCGTAGCTCATTTCTTCGTTAAATCTATCTAGCCTCGAAAGGTGAGCAATCACTCACGATTAACGTTCTTTTATTATTTAAATTTGATTTCAATTGAAATAGCAATTGAAATATGCTGCTGTAGTTATTTACTGTAACAACCCGCATATCTATCAATTCTATATTTAAATATTTTATTTAAATATTTTATCGTTAGTCGGATGTTAGTCCGAAAAGCTACTTTTTGCATACGGTCAAATTAGGACTCGAGACCACCCCCATTGAGTTCAAAATGACGTTTGCGATCTTTTTGAGTGTAAACTTCGATATGTTTGGAGATAGTGAAATTTTCGTCACTTTTCCCGCTTGAGACTTTGGTTTGGACTGCACCTTCTTAACTCAGCCCACCCCCTCTTCTCTTCATCACTTCAAGCTTCTTCAAAAATGGTGGAGGGAAAGAGAAATTAAAACTCCCAAACACAAATTCCATTGCAAATCCGAGATTCAACATCAAATTCACGTTTAGACCATTGATTCAAGCTTGTTGGTGTTCTTGCTTTGCTCTCAAATCTCCATCTTCATCAAATTCCGTGAAAAGGTGAGATTTTTGATCTCACATCTTGCCTATATCTATCTTGGACTGTTGGGAATGATCCCCTATTGTATTTGCATCAACATTTGCATTTGGTTTGGATTGGATTGGCGAAAAACTTCGATTTTCAGCGTTTTGGTGATTTTTCTGGCGTTAAGTCGTTTCTGCCTTCGCTGAGTCGTCCACGAGTTAAGCCTAAGTCGTGAGTCGTTCACGAGTTAAGGGCTTAGGTCGCGCGCGTGTATTTCTGTTCGTCTGGCCTGAGTCGTTCACGAGTTAAAGGCCTGAGTCGTTCTCGAGTTAAAGTGTTAAGTCGTTCCAGGCGTTGAGTCGTTCTGGGTGTGCTAAGTCGTTCACGAGTTACTGGCTTGAGTCGTTCAGGAGCTAAAGGCATAAGTCGTTCAGGAGTTAAAGGCTGAGTCGTTCGCGAGTTACTGGCTTGAGTCGTTCAGGAGCTAAAGGCATAAGTCGTTCAGGAGTTAAAGGCCTTAAGTCGTAGGTCGTTTTGCAGTTAGCTCGCTCGCCCTGGCTTAAGTCGTTAAGTCGTTAAGTCGTTAAAGGCTTAAGTCGTTAAGTCGTTCAAGACTTAGGTCGTATGACCTTATCCCTTAAGTCGTAAGTCGCTTGCCTCCCTTAAGTCGTAAGTCTCTTGCCTCCCTTAAGTCCTAGGTCGTATGACTCTTAAGTCCTAGGTCGTTGGCTTTAAATCGTTAAGTCGTAGGTCGCTGCTTCTCTTAAGTCGCTTTCCTCCCTTAAGTCGTAAGTCGTTCGCGAGTTAGTACTTGGTCGTTTGACCTGTTCTTCTGCTAGCTCGCGTGGCATTCTCCACTTAGGTCGTATGACCTTATCCCCTAAGTCGTAAGTCGTTCGCGAGTTTGTACTTAGTCATTTTACTCTGCGTAGGCAATCTCTTCTGAAAAACGTTTATCAGAATTTCTACTTTGATGGTTTTGGGATTGACTTCTTTGCACTTTACTCACGTCTTCGAACGTGAATTGATTTGTTCTACCATCGTTTTATGACTTGTCACTTTAAAGATATATGAAGGTTTCAATACTAATAGTAAATATCAAAACTCTTTCATCAAAGCGATTTCAACACTATTTTAAGTATCAAAAGTTCGTTTTCTCAAACCGATTTTCAATCTACTAGTATATACAAGCCTTTACTTCACTCGAATGAGAAATCGACTTAAACGACTTAGTAAAACGAGTGGTATGAAACGCTTGCGTTCACTTCGTCGGTTAGCTCTTGGACTTGTTCGATTGAACCCTTTTTGTGACAATTTCCTAGTGAAGATTTACAGCTTGTTCGTAAATATTTAAGTTAAGCAAGTGGTTATGGGACATGAAGCTAAACTCATATATTTACTGGCTTGGTGTGATTGACACTTCCTTATGATCATGACGATCATTTTTGTGATTTAGACTAGCAATGTGCGATGTCTCTTCGTCCGTGTGTCGGACTTGCCTTCGGGCCATCCGTGTGTTCGGAAAATTTAAATGGATAGCTTCCATGAGATAACTTCTCGTCCGTGTGTCGGACTTCCCCCTTTTTGTGATTTCTGGATTTCGTGTGTTGATTTCTGGGATTTGTTCTGGATTTCGTGTGTTGATTTCTGGATTTAGTGCTTCACCAACTTTTGTGATTTTCACTGATATGATATCAGGTTTTTGTGTGTTGGTGAATTCGTGTGTCATTACCTTTTTATGTGTTTGGATCTTTGAGAAGATTCTTGTGATATTGATTAATCTTTTGTTGATTATCATTTACATACTTATAGTAGTATGTCGCTATGGTTATTACATGTTCATGTCATGCCTTTTACTGTATACCATATCATCTGATATTTATAGTTAGACTGATCCGTTTATTATTTTCTTATAAATAATACTCGGGTCAGACCGAGATGTTACAGGTGCTTCTGCTTGACTTCTCTTCAGGATTATTCTGACTTTTGGCTAACTACTTAGATTAGTAGTTTTTGGATGTACACCTTTGAGATATAGACTCTATGTTGTGTACTTATTCTTTTGTATAGCACGTGATGCTATTCTTTTGTATTATCGTGGATCTTTCTGACCACTACTCTGATGTACACTTTCATGTGTTATATATTTATTCATATCTTCTTCCGCCTTTGTGATATGGATGTCTGTGACTGATTGTCGTTATGATTATTTCTATGTTTGTTTCCGAAGATTATATATAGCCACCGTGTGATAGCTTTGTGTTTGTATCGGTATGTCGGATTTCCTCCTTAAAAGATATGCATTCTATTCTATCTGACGTATCGATGCTCGCACAAAGAAGTTACATGGATGGTCGCTCCTCCAAAGCCTTATTCTCCGCGCTAATTGACAGCACTACATCGTAGTGTTCTTGGTTAGCGTGGGTATAGAGGTGGGGCGTCACAGCTTGGTATCAGAGCCAAACTTCGGAACAACGTAGAATAACTTAACAAGGATCATCGTCCTAAGTCCACCTTAGGAGTTGTGTTTCAGGATTTAGTTCGAGTCCTCGAACCGACTTATCCTGTTTTCTTTATGATTCCTTGTTTCATCATTCAAGATTGCTTGCTGTTCAATAGTGAATAACCTTCTTCTTTCTCTTCTTTCTTTCTAAAGGAAGAGGATGTCAAGACCAGGCCGTCCCAGAGCTGGGACATCTACTGCGGCTCCTCGAGATGGAGTTTTTATGACAACTCAACAGCTTCTTGAGTTAGTGACGAATGCACAAGCAGCTGGAGCTAACCCGGAACCTACTCACCCAAAGTCGGGATTTGCACGGTTGTGCAGCGATTACACCAATTTGGGTGGGAAGCCCTTCAAAGGTTCCGAACCTATTATCGAGGTTCAAGCTTGGTTAAAATCATGTGATCGAATCTTCTCTCGCATGAACCTTGTCGACCTGCACCGTGTTCAAGTGGCTTCTAGTATGCTCCAAGAGAGAGCATTGGATTGGTATGAACTCCTTACATCCAAAATTAATGAAGCGGACCTCACCTGGGAGCACTTCCGGGAACGCTTCGAATCGAAATTCGTACCCGAGGCTGAAAAGGTAACATTGGCTCGGCGATTTATTGACCTTGTTCAAGGTCAGGCTTCTGTGGCGGATTACGTCGCATCATTCGAATCCCTTTCCAAATATGGGGTCGAATATATAAATACTCCACTGAAGAAGAACCAGAGGTTCGTTTATGGCTTAAACAAAAGCCTCAAGAAGCCATTACTTTTGAAGTTAGAAGTTTCTTTCGACCAAATTGTAGATATCGCTCTTCGTCTTGAAGAGGCTGATA
This sequence comes from Allium fistulosum, assembly GCA_030737815.1. Taxonomy (NCBI): domain Eukaryota; kingdom Viridiplantae; phylum Streptophyta; class Magnoliopsida; order Asparagales; family Amaryllidaceae; genus Allium; species Allium fistulosum. Next base: position 817,803,525 of record CM060904.1, read on the forward strand.
AAGAAAGTGATGTTGAAGTAGTAGCTTCCAAACCTGGCTTTAACAACAAAAAGAGGCCCAACAAATTTAAAGGTCCTTACCCGAACAAAAAGGGTAAACAAGCAGCTCCTACTGCTAAGACTTTTTCCTCTAATGATGGGAAATGTTATAACTGTGGTGTTAGGGGACATTTTTCGGACAAGTGTCCAAAGCCCCGCTCTTGCCGCTACTGTAAAAGTACAGATCATTTTATGCACCAATGCAAAAGGCTTCAACAGAAGGAGGGAAAGCTTAATGTGGCTCAAGCCCCTGGTAACACATCTGGCCGTCAAGGTATGTCACATTCTGTCCTTGATGGCATTATATTATTTCATGATCAACCTATTAGAGTTCTCTTTGATACGGGTGCATCCCATTCTTTTATATCAAAGGAACTTGTCGATACCTTTTCTTTAAGTGTTACTGCTTTAATGACTTCATTAAGAATTGCGAATCCGGTTGGTGGATCCGCAACTCTTAGTTTACTCTGTAAAGACGTAGAGATTATTTTGTGTGATTTTTCTTTCCTAGCCGATTTGCATGTCATGCGTTACTTAGGCTTTGGAATGATTTTGGGTATGGATTGGCTTACTCGTTATGAAGCCCAAATCCTATGTCCTGAGCGGACTATTTATCTCCGTCATCCGCAATCTGTTAATCAGATTTCTATTATTCTTAAAGATTCAGATTCTGCTTTAGTTGCATCATTATATTCTTTAAATCCTCGTGATGATGACAATGATGATGAGGAGGATGTCATTTCTCGTATTCGCATCGTTTGTGAATTTTCCGACATTTTTGAGCCCGTTTTAGGATTACCACCTAAACGAGCAATTGAGTTCAAAATTAATCTTTTACCTGGAGCTCAACCTATTACCCGTCCTCCTTATCGCATGTCTAATAAGGAGAACGAAGAGATGCGCAAACAACTATCCGAGTTGGAGACGAAGCAACTTATTCGCTCTAGTTCCTCGCCTTGGGGAGCTTCAGCTATTTTCGTAAGTAAGTCCGATGGTACACTTAGGCTTTGCGTCGACTACCGCAAGCTTAATGATCTTACTATTAAGAATAAATATCCATTGCCTCGGATTGATGATCTGTTTGATCAACTTACTGGTGCTAGAGTCTTTTCACAATTGGACTTGGCTACCGGTTTCCATCAGCTTCGTATTGCAGAGGATAGTATTCCTTTGACTTCGTTCCGTACGCGTTATGGATCTTATGAATGGCTAGTTATGCCATTTGGTTTAACGAATGCTCCGGCTTATTTCGTTGACCTTATGAATAGAGTTTTCAAAGATTTTCTCGATCGGTTTGTTCTCATCTTTATTGATGATATTCTTGTGTATTCTAAAACCGAGGAGGAACACGAAAAGCACCTTCGAATTGTATTGGAAACTCTTAGGAGCAATCAACTAAAAGCAAAATTTTCTAAATGCCATTTTTGGCAATCTAGTGTGAAATTTCTCGGTCATATTATTTCCGAATCCGGAATATCAGTGGATCCTTCAAAGATTGAAGCGATTCAAAATTGGAAGAGACCGGAGAGCGTGACTGAAATCCGTAGCTTTCTCGGATTGGCAGGTTATTACCGCCGTTTTATAAAAGACTTTTCTAAGATTGCCGTACCTCTTACTGGCTTAACAAAGAAAGGTGTTAAATACATTTGGTCGGACAAATGTGAAACTTCTTTTCAGAAATTAAAAGAACTCCTTTCTGATGCTCCTATTCTTATTATTCCCGAGGGGAATCTAGACTTTGTCGTTTATACCGATGCTAGTCGCGTTGGTTTGGGTGCCGTTCTTATGCAAAAAGAACGTGTTATTGCTTATGCTTCTAGGCAATTAAAGCCGGCTGAGACTAGATATGCCACACATGATTTAGAACTCGCGGCTATTGTTTTCGCCCTTCGAATTTGGCGACATTATCTTTTGGGAGAAAAGTTTATACTTTATACTGATCATAAGTCTTTGAAATATTTATTTTCTCAAAAGGAACTTAATTTGCGTCAACAGCGTTGGCTCGAATTTCTTGCCTCTTATGATCTTGACATTCTTTATACTCCTGGAAAGGGGAATCGTGTTGCCGACGCACTTAGTCGAAAACAACAAGCGGTGGTTTCCATGATGATATCTGAATGGAACGATCTCGAACTTTTATCCACTTGTGAAATTCGAGATCGCGTTTCCGATTTGTGTTCATCTCTTCTTTTATGTAGCCTTGAGGCTCGTCCTTCTTTATTAGACCGCATTCTTGAAGCTCAACAGCTAGATCCTGAATTGGCTTTGCTTGGCCAAAATCTTAAGGATAAAACCGATATTGAAGGTTTGAAAGACTTTGATATCGACTCTCGTGGCGGCATTCGAAAATTTGGTAGACTTATCGTACCAAATATTAGTGATCTTCGTAGAGACGTTCTAGAAGATTCTCATCGTTCCAAGTATTCCATTCATCCCGGTAGCAGTAAAATGTACGCTGATATGAAGCGACTTTATTATTGGGAGGGAATGAAATCTGATATCGCTAACTTTGTTAAGTGTTGCATGACTTGCCAACTTGTTAAGGCTGAACATCAAAGGCCCGGTGGGTTATTGCAACCATTGGAGATTCCAGTATGGAAGTGGGATCAAATTTCCATGGATTTTATAGATGGCCTTCCCCGTTCTCGTTCGGGTCATAATAGCTTATGGGTGATTGTTGATAGACTTACTAAATCCGCCCATTTTATTCCTGTTCGGTCAAACCGAACCGTTCCTCTTCTGGCCAAACTCTTTGTCAAAGAAATTGTTAAACTGCATGGAGTTCCTTCTTCCATTGTTAGTGATCGGGATCCATTGTTTACTAGTGGATTCTGGAAGAGTCTTAAAAAAGCTTTGGGAACGAAGCTTAATTTTAGCACCGCTTATCACCCCCAGTCCGATGGACAAACTGAGCGTGTGAATCAAACACTTGAAGATCTTCTTCGTGCTTGTGTTCTTGACTTTGGTGGAAGTTGGGAAGATCATATTTCACTTGTTGAATTTTCCTACAATAACAGCTTCCAATCTAGTATTGGTATGGCTCCTTTCGAGGCACTTTATGGAAGGCCATGCCGATCTCCTTCTTGTTGGCTTGAGGCCGGTGAGAAACTGGTTTTAGGGCCAGACTTTATTCGAGATTCCACAGAAAAGATTGAACTTATTCGACATAGGATGAAAGAAGCCCAGAGTAGACAAAAATCCTATGCCGATAACCGAAGAAGGAAATTAGAATTTTCCGTTGGTGATCTTGTATTTATTCGTGTTTCACCAATGAAGGGTGTTGTACGTTTCAGTCGATCGGGAAAGTTAGCGCCTCGATATATTGGGCCATTTCCTATCACTGAACGTATTGGTTCCATGGCTTACCGCCTTTCATTACCGGCTCAGTTTTCTGCTATGCATGACGTGTTTCACGTTTCTCAATTACGGAAGTGCCTTCGGGATTCCGATTCTACTCTTGAGCCCGGTGTTGTGGAAGAGATTGAAGTTTCACCTAATTTAACTTATGAGCAGCATCCTGTTCGAATTATTGCTTCGGAGATCAAACGGCTTCGAAATAAAGATGTTCCGCTTGTTAAAGTTCAATGGTCCTCAAATCCTAAGGATTGCTCTTGGGAAACTAGAGAATTCATCGAGCGTACACATCCGGAATTACTTTCTCATGCTCTTTGAGGTAAACTTCTTAATTCCAATTTCTTTTGTGTTAATATGCTTTTATGGTTGTTACTTTTTATTTCCACCATATATATATTGCGAGGACGCAATTTCTTTAAGGAGGGGAGTCTGTAACAACCCGCATATCTATCAATTCTATATTTAAATATTTTATTTAAATATTTTATCGTTAGTCGGATGTTAGTCCGAAAAGCTACTTTTTGCATACGGTCAAATTAGGACTCGAGACCACCCCCATTGAGTTCAAAATGACGTTTGCGATCTTTTTGAGTGTAAACTTCGATATGTTTGGAGATAGTGAAATTTTCGTCACTTTTCCCGCTTGAGACTTTGGTTTGGACTGCACCTTCTTAACTCAGCCCACCCCCTCTTCTCTTCATCACTTCAAGCTTCTTCAAAAATGGTGGAGGGAAAGAGAAATTAAAACTCCCAAACACAAATTCCATTGCAAATCCGAGATTCAACATCAAATTCACGTTTAGACCATTGATTCAAGCTTGTTGGTGTTCTTGCTTTGCTCTCAAATCTCCATCTTCATCAAATTCCGTGAAAAGGTGAGATTTTTGATCTCACATCTTGCCTATATCTATCTTGGACTGTTGGGAATGATCCCCTATTGTATTTGCATCAACATTTGCATTTGGTTTGGATTGGATTGGCGAAAAACTTCGATTTTCAGCGTTTTGGTGATTTTTCTGGCGTTAAGTCGTTTCTGCCTTCGCTGAGTCGTCCACGAGTTAAGCCTAAGTCGTGAGTCGTTCACGAGTTAAGGGCTTAGGTCGCGCGCGTGTATTTCTGTTCGTCTGGCCTGAGTCGTTCACGAGTTAAAGGCCTGAGTCGTTCTCGAGTTAAAGTGTTAAGTCGTTCCAGGCGTTGAGTCGTTCTGGGTGTGCTAAGTCGTTCACGAGTTACTGGCTTGAGTCGTTCAGGAGCTAAAGGCATAAGTCGTTCAGGAGTTAAAGGCTGAGTCGTTCGCGAGTTACTGGCTTGAGTCGTTCAGGAGCTAAAGGCATAAGTCGTTCAGGAGTTAAAGGCCTTAAGTCGTAGGTCGTTTTGCAGTTAGCTCGCTCGCCCTGGCTTAAGTCGTTAAGTCGTTAAGTCGTTAAAGGCTTAAGTCGTTAAGTCGTTCAAGACTTAGGTCGTATGACCTTATCCCTTAAGTCGTAAGTCGCTTGCCTCCCTTAAGTCGTAAGTCTCTTGCCTCCCTTAAGTCCTAGGTCGTATGACTCTTAAGTCCTAGGTCGTTGGCTTTAAATCGTTAAGTCGTAGGTCGCTGCTTCTCTTAAGTCGCTTTCCTCCCTTAAGTCGTAAGTCGTTCGCGAGTTAGTACTTGGTCGTTTGACCTGTTCTTCTGCTAGCTCGCGTGGCATTCTCCACTTAGGTCGTATGACCTTATCCCCTAAGTCGTAAGTCGTTCGCGAGTTTGTACTTAGTCATTTTACTCTGCGTAGGCAATCTCTTCTGAAAAACGTTTATCAGAATTTCTACTTTGATGGTTTTGGGATTGACTTCTTTGCACTTTACTCACGTCTTCGAACGTGAATTGATTTGTTCTACCATCGTTTTATGACTTGTCACTTTAAAGATATATGAAGGTTTCAATACTAATAGTAAATATCAAAACTCTTTCATCAAAGCGATTTCAACACTATTTTAAGTATCAAAAGTTCGTTTTCTCAAACCGATTTTCAATCTACTAGTATATACAAGCCTTTACTTCACTCGAATGAGAAATCGACTTAAACGACTTAGTAAAACGAGTGGTATGAAACGCTTGCGTTCACTTCGTCGGTTAGCTCTTGGACTTGTTCGATTGAACCCTTTTTGTGACAATTTCCTAGTGAAGATTTACAGCTTGTTCGTAAATATTTAAGTTAAGCAAGTGGTTATGGGACATGAAGCTAAACTCATATATTTACTGGCTTGGTGTGATTGACACTTCCTTATGATCATGACGATCATTTTTGTGATTTAGACTAGCAATGTGCGATGTCTCTTCGTCCGTGTGTCGGACTTGCCTTCGGGCCATCCGTGTGTTCGGAAAATTTAAATGGATAGCTTCCATGAGATAACTTCTCGTCCGTGTGTCGGACTTCCCCCTTTTTGTGATTTCTGGATTTCGTGTGTTGATTTCTGGGATTTGTTCTGGATTTCGTGTGTTGATTTCTGGATTTAGTGCTTCACCAACTTTTGTGATTTTCACTGATATGATATCAGGTTTTTGTGTGTTGGTGAATTCGTGTGTCATTACCTTTTTATGTGTTTGGATCTTTGAGAAGATTCTTGTGATATTGATTAATCTTTTGTTGATTATCATTTACATACTTATAGTAGTATGTCGCTATGGTTATTACATGTTCATGTCATGCCTTTTACTGTATACCATATCATCTGATATTTATAGTTAGACTGATCCGTTTATTATTTTCTTATAAATAATACTCGGGTCAGACCGAGATGTTACAGGTGCTTCTGCTTGACTTCTCTTCAGGATTATTCTGACTTTTGGCTAACTACTTAGATTAGTAGTTTTTGGATGTACACCTTTGAGATATAGACTCTATGTTGTGTACTTATTCTTTTGTATAGCACGTGATGCTATTCTTTTGTATTATCGTGGATCTTTCTGACCACTACTCTGATGTACACTTTCATGTGTTATATATTTATTCATATCTTCTTCCGCCTTTGTGATATGGATGTCTGTGACTGATTGTCGTTATGATTATTTCTATGTTTGTTTCCGAAGATTATATATAGCCACCGTGTGATAGCTTTGTGTTTGTATCGGTATGTCGGATTTCCTCCTTAAAAGATATGCATTCTATTCTATCTGACGTATCGATGCTCGCACAAAGAAGTTACATGGATGGTCGCTCCTCCAAAGCCTTATTCTCCGCGCTAATTGACAGCACTACATCGTAGTGTTCTTGGTTAGCGTGGGTATAGAGGTGGGGCGTCACATTTACATTGTTATATATGCTATTATCTGTAACTGTTCACCTGTGACATCTGACACCAGTATCTAGTATTATATGCCTGTTATTACTATCTGTTCACCTGTGACATCTGACACCAGTATCTAGTATTATATGCCTGTTATTACTATCTGTTCACCTGTGACATCTGACACCCGTATCTGTTATTTATACTGAGGATATATGCCTGTTGTTATATTTTTTTAGTATCTGTTATCACTCTGCAAGTTCCCTGTTAGTATAGAAATCACTATGGGTTGAAATGATACATACCCGAACGGACTTTAGAATAGGAGAATTTCGTTATGGGTTGAAATGATAAAACCAAGCGATCTTCATTTGAATTGAAATTAGGATTACGGGTCGAAATGATATCTACCCGTATATATTTAAATTTCGGATTGAAATGATAAATATCCGTATCACTTAACCATATGATAAAAATATATACAGACACCGTTGGTCCATATATATAAATATTTAAAAAAAAAGTGAATTCTATGGTTTTGGAAAGAAATATATGGTTTTAATAAATGTTGAGCCTTAAATTATTATATATAAATGGGAATGATTGATTTAAATACATATAATATGTTGAGTATTTAAAATCTATTTCAAAATAGATTTTGGTAATAATTTGAATAAGTTAAGGTTAGAAAGATAATTTGAATTTAGTTGAAATTGTATTCAATAAAGAATTTTATTTAATTAAACCGATTTGAAACTCATCGAAATTGAGATGTAAGATATGATTTATAACTTGAGTTTGATTTATAAGTAATCTAATGAATATTTCTTGTTTAAATAAAGGTTTAAGGAAATATTTAGTAAAATGTAATTTAAGGCTAGTTAAATGATATTGAATTTATTAAGTGAATATTCCCTGATTAAATAATAATGAAGTTAAATCAAGAGCTATATGAAACTGTTAAATTTAACTTTGAAAATGTTGAATATTAAAGCTTTGAAATATATTGAAAATTTAAATGATCTGTTTAGAAATGAATTAAATTGATGAATTGAGCTTTGAATAAATTTGAATTTGGAATTTGAAGTTGATTTGAATCGATTTGCTAGACTTGAGGAAATTAAATACTTTACTTTTCAAATCATTTAAGATATATATATACTATTTTGGAAAATAGATATATTTGAAATGAAATGATATTTGGGTTTTGAAGTATAAATTTAATTGAAATGACCACGGTGTTAAAATGTATATTTCCACCTTGTAGATAGTTCTGAAGATCCTTAGAGGATGGTTATCCCAAACATCCTTTAAGTTACTCATATTTCAGTTGATATTTCACTTGAGTTGGACTTATTGATATAAGAATGTTAATCCTGACTCGAGTGTTTTGTGTTTTGCTTTACGCTCGGGTCAGACCGAGTGATACAGCATTTGAGACTCACCTTTGGAGTTTGGAGCTTCCTGTGGAGATCCAACTTTTGATTCAGCTTCCAGCTTTCCAGTTGATTCGTTCACAGAAGTCATCTGTTTGGATTGGAGACTTCACTGTATTTGAGATATTCTGTTATATTTTATTTCTAACTCTGATGTTTATATAGTAGCTTCATGAACTACTATTTTATCTTTTCCGCTGCGTATTATTGTATTACTCTGGGTCTGTGATTCTGTGATTGATTTATTTACTGCATATGCTGAGTTTTTGCCAAATTTAAATTAAAAATCTGATATTTTGAATTATTCAAGTCTGACATGTGTGGATTTATTGTCGATTTGAATGGTCCAAAATACCGGGTCGTTACAGGGGCGCTACTCCCTAGAACCTTGCCGCATTCGTCCTGTTTCGACCATTTCCGGGGTGTGAGGCTCGACGAAGTCTCGTCCACAAAGCTACGCTTTCTCAAAAAGCCCTGCTTCGGGTCAAACAAAAATGATCAACCTATGATCACAAAGATATAAGATCAAACAAATGATCATATCACAAATGATCAAACACTGATCATTTCACAGCAACACTCAGTATGCCACGTTACCAAATTGGGATATATCGCTGATAAATTTCAACTACATAACCTCTGAGCTCGTACGTCTCAGAGAAGGGTGTTAAGCTAAGAGAATAAATTCTCCGCCACCAACAGAAATGCATTTGAAAGAAATCAGCTTTATATCTCAAATTGTAACGTCAGACTCACAATCCATACAAGTCTGTTCCGGGATCGAACAGAACCGAAGGTACTTCTCACGAAGCCCTTGCATTTCCGGATAATTTTCTAATCACGTCCGGACTTCCCGTCACTAAGGGTGATAAAACCTCTAAACCGGAGATCAGCCGATGTAGAGTAACTCGACGGTAATCCTTCCGTTTTCAAAAATATCCGGTCTTCAACACCGGTCTTCAAATGCAATTCATAACGACGTATCACATATTCGGAATGGGTTATACGACCCCATGGTCCTTTCCCGGCTAACCCGAATAGTGAGCGATTATTCAAAAATAAGTGTGGCATTCAAATTCATCCAATTCACAACAAATACCTATCTAAAGGTAATTATTGATAGTCGGTTATTTAACTATCAATAAAGATGCGCAACATCATCAGATTCCAAATAATTTTCCAAATTATTTCATCTTCAAAAATATCTTTACTAGATATATTATTTCCACACTTCAATCATTTGAAAACAATTTCAAATCAACTTCCACATTTCAATTTATCTTTACTAGATAAAATCTCAAAACAGTTCATTTCATATTGGAAAAGCATTTCCATACTTATTTAAAAATAAGTATTTCACAAATCATTTATTTTCAACACTTAGAAAATATTCGATATACTTAAAATCAAAATTAAGTATATATCTCATTCTTTAAGGAAATCATTCTTAAATCACATTTATTTGAGTCAAAACGAATGTTGCGTAAAACATCGTTACGACGACTCGTAATCATTAGTATAGGGATTCAGAATTAAGATAGATATATAAATCCCAATACTATATAAAATATTTCCTTTCGGAAATCATTTACTATAACAACAGTGTTATAGTCCACCATTTCCTTATTTTTCGAAAACGTCTATTTCAACAATAAATGTTGAAATCTATGATTTCGATAGTTCACACGTTTTAAAACATCTTTTAAAACAATTAACTTCATTTCATAATATCGCATTCCCAAAACCCTATCCATTTTACTTAAAAATATATTCACTGTCCAAAATCGTGAATATACTTCACTAACCACATTTCAGTCTTTCCTACACATTTTATTTCAATAAAAATTCGCTATTTAAAATCGCGAATATATCTTCTTTAATGTCCTTCTATATTTAATTTATCAAATCCAATTGATTTCGAATTTATAAAACAACGTTTATAAATTCTATTTTTTTATTCTATAACAACTTCGATTTTATAAATTTCCTTTAATGACCCATTCAATTTTATAACTCAACGTATACATCAAAAATCCATATTATAAGTTAAATACTTATAATTTATTCATTTTAAAAGAAATCGTTCTTTTAAACTTTACAAACTGTAAATAAACCCATTTTAACATCATTTCCATTTTTAAATCCACATTCCCAAATATTCACTTTTAACCCCAAATCAAATCCCAAATTGATTTCTAATTTTACTTCAATACCAAATCAATTTCAATATTCATTTCTAAATTAATTTCCCATCCCAAATCATTTTATATTGATTTTTCCAAACTTGTTTCAATTTGCCAATTAAATTTATAATTGGACTTCCAACTTATTTCATTTTAAACAAATTTCTCTTAAAGAAAATAAATCTCTTTATCTTTTTCCAACTATTTAGAAATCCAAATTTTAATCAAATTCTCCAATTTAAAATCACTATTATACGAAATTCATTTATTTAACGTTTTCACTTGATTCTGGAATTAATTCGATAAGAATATAAAAATTAACTTTTTATACTTTAAAATTCCTTTCTTCGAATTTATTCAATTTCTAAAAATTTATTTACTTAAAAATTTCTATTTTGATTTCAAAAATTCAATTTCATTTATTTTTGGAATCCAATGATATCAAACATCCATTCAGCTAAATTTTAGCTTTCAAGCAAATTCCAGACATCAATATGATCAATAACATCAATATAGTTATTCACAGATTCATATCACAGTAGAAATAAATTCAATCAATGTGAGGGGTCCAGTTGGATCCCTCCAACCTGTTTCCCTGCATCCAAAGATGTTAGCACAATACCAATTCCGCTCCAGTACGGAATTATCGCGGTATATGGGTTTTATAAAAATCCGCTTACTAACGGCGCAATAGGGTCTCATCCGCTATACGAGGCGGGAAATCATCAATCCAATATATACATATGCCAATATGTATATATTGCTATATATATAGATATATCCTATCATATCTAATACCACATCCAATAGCAATCAAATCATCAATCAATAAATAACTGAAAATTCCACTTTTCATTTGAGTGAGAAAAATCTCACCTTAGCTTTTTATTTGCAATCCACTTCCATCTTGACTTGTTTTCTCGATTTATAGCCCTTGTATAAATATTATACAAATTATTAATACTCGTATTAAATCAACTATAAATTTTCGTTTGGAAATTTTAAATTATCCCAAGATTTTTATTTTAAACCAATTTTCTTTTAATAAAATTATCTAACCAAATTTAAATTAAAACTAAATTTCCCTAAATAAATTATTTTCAATGGTTTTGTTTTAAACTAATTTCAATTATTAAATTTGAAACTAAATTTCTTATCTGATAAATTCAATTAGCAATTTTAATAAGTATACTTATTTTTCTCACTTTGACTATACATACTTATATTAAAATGATAACTCCTATAAATTTATTTTTTTTTTCAAAATCTTTTCTTTTGTATACTTACTGTTTTTAGATACATAAGTATGTGACTTATCATACGTATATAAATGTACATATATATATATATATATATAAATAGATTTAGTCTGCACTTTAACTGTAATAACCCTTTTTTTCTTTTACTGTATTTTTATTTGAAACACATTTCGATTATCCAACGCTTTTATTTCAAACCAATTTCTGCCCATATATGTATATATCTAAATAAATGAAACATCTTACTGTAAAATTAAATACAGAGTTATATTTTTTTTCTTCTACATTGTATAAATCAGAAATTCAAAAACCAAAAGAATCGAACCTCATTGCTCCTTTACTCGACACCCAGGCTTGAGTTCGCGACCCACCACAACATCACTAACCCTCGCGAATTCGCCTCCTGACCACTTCGAACCCGTCTTCACGTACGCGAGCACGAGCCCCCTGCTCCACGCCTCGCGATGCCATCCCACGCGACCCCTAGTCGGAAATCGACTTGCCAAAATAAATTTCGAGCCTCCCCCTGACGCCGCTCGAGTTCGCCCAAACCCCAGTGCCTCAGGCGCACGCCATCTCCACGCCGCCTCTAACGATATCGAACCCTCCATGCGCTCGAGAATCGACGAGCCTCCCCAACGCATCCTGCCGCCCTGCGATAGCCAGCAGTGAACTCGCGACCACTGGATTCGAACGAAGAAAAAAAAATTTGGGAGGAATAGAATTGAAGTACAGCTCGACAATTTGATTTCTGTTCATTCCCCTTTTTTTTTCCGAGTATATATGAATTTATCGCGTGAAATTGGGTAAGAAGGGGTCGGCCATTTTTTTTTTCTACCTTGAACGAGATTGAAAAGAGAGGAGGGATTTTAATAATCAGAGAGGAGGGACGTGATTTTTAAAATTGATCGAAGCATGGTTATCACGATTTCTTCCCGTGATGCTCGGCGTGATAAAAGGGAAGACAACGTGTGATATTAATTAATTTAAGTTTAAATTTCTAAATCGAATCTCATTTTATTTTAACGCGTTTAAACGTCATATGTACACACAACAACTCCAAATGCCACGAAATTTGAAATCCGGTAATAATACAATATTCCGGACCCAATGGCACTGGTTTCGTCAAATTCCGAGAATGCACCTCAGAACGCTATTTTTAAATATCGGTTCGAACGATAAATTTCAAAACTGAACAAATCAATTTCAATTTAAATTCTGAAGCTTCGATTATCTTCAATATTATAAATATTAATTTTAAAAGCTTTCGAAATATTTTTCTTCAACTGTAAATTGAAGATTTAAATTTTTATTCAACTTTCAATCGATTAAATTTTAAAGTTTAATCGCAAATTTCAAAATTCAATCGGGGATTCAAATTAAATCGTCATTCAAATATTTAAAATTAATTAAATATTCTCAATTTAATTTGTTCAAAATTCTGGGTCGTTACAGAGATGTGTTCTCTAAAGGTAATCGTAGCCTCAAGCCTCATCAACCGGGAATGGCTAAAACAGGGGAGGTGCAGCAAGGCTTCGTGGGTAGCACCCACTTGAGAGTAAGGTCATCCCTGTCTACATGTCCCTCTTTATTTTCGGCTTAGTGTGCGGTTGTGGATCCCAACCGTGGGGTGATTTTATTCGGAACTATCCAGTAAGGGATGGGTCCGGCCTTGTGTTGCAGGGGACTTAGGGTGGGTCCTCGGTACGCTGATCTAGGCCAGGTACTGTGACGGGCGGTACCCCAGTAGCCCTGCCATTATATGGAAATCCAATCTCCAATAAGTGCCATCGGATTTGATTGTAAACCTAGTATGCTGGAATTTAATGAATGTAACAATTTCGGCTATCTCATATTTACTTGAAAACCCTAGACACTATTATAATATAACTGGATTTCCTATCAAATGTTTTGGTTAGCGTAAGGTAAAAACTTTCCATGTTTATGTGTGGGAAGTCTTACGTGATACCTTTTGTTTTCAAAGGATTTTCAAAGTTAAGCAACTTTAGTCCGTTTACTCATACCAGACCCATGTCTGACCCGGAGTTTATTTCTGTTTTCCTAAACTCTCGGGTACCCAAATTTTTACGGGTAGCCAAGGGATTCAGGTTTGCTTTGACGAATTCTGGAGGAGAAATGGAGTAGGAGGCTTCAGCGTTGTAGATAGATATATTGGTTCCGCTGTGTAGTATTTATATGTATTTCCGCTGTGTTGTATCTCTGTGATGTTGTGAGTTGTATCGAGTTGTATTAACTAGACAGGTGTTTATAACTGTCTAGTATGTGTTGTATTATCGGTGTGACTCTGATGTATATGATACTATGTATTCTCTTATGTGATATATTATATTTTATTCGTTCCGCTGTTGAGATTCTGATGTTGTTTCTTCTTTCTTCTCTATCTTTTCTATTTTCTCACCTCTTTCTTTCTTAATAATGGCGCGTCTTTCCGTGTACGGATTGGCGGGCTGTTACACTTTGAAGCTCAGGCGACAAGCTAGATGGCAGAGACTTATTGCACGTATTTTCCGCTGTGTATTGTAGGCTGTATATTCAGCTTTTTTAGGGACAAGTTGCTATAACTGTCCAGATATATATTGATGATTATACTCTGATAACTTGTATGTATATTAACAGTTATAGTTTTCCCTTGTATAAAATGCTATTATTGTATATTATATTTTGTTCCGCCGCGATTGTGAGATTCTGTATTGTTATTTCTATTTCTTCTTTTATCTGTTTTCTTCTTTTATCTGTTTTCTTCTTAAACCCTAACAACCTGGTATTTCCAGCACTCGATTTCTCGGCACTCTATACAGTGAACGTATTAGTGTCGATTTTCGGGGTCGAAAATCGCCCGGTCATTACACGTGGTATCAGAGCTTAAGGTTAAGCGATAACCTTGGCTCTAGTGGGGATTACTCATTAGAGATAGGGTTAGTAGTACCCTAGAATGAGTTGAGTGTATTATATATGAAGGCGTACTTGTTATATAACGATTTTAAAAGCGATTTTAAAATATAAAATTATATTTTTCTATAAAAAGAAATAATTTTTCTAAATTATTATAGTGTATTAAGGTGATTGGTGATAATTATTATAATCAAATAAGATTATAAGATTTAAGTGGTTATATATGTATAACCAAATGGAAATTTTATAAGAATGAATAATGCAAATAAGTTAAGCTGAAAGTAGATTCGAACTAGAATTTAAATTCTGGAAATTTCGAAAGTGTTTTCCAAAAGTGTTTTGAAATAAAATAAGTTTACCCCTGATTAAATTTTATATATATAGAAATAATTTTTCAAAAAATTATTAAGGAATATATGATGTGTTTGGTTTCTAGATATGATAACATTGATTATTATCATAAATAGGTTGTTGTGTCTTAATAAAGGATGTTTATTACAGAATAAACAATGATATAACAGGGTGAAATGTTTTATGGATGTGAAATTATATAAGCTTAATTTATAAATATGACTTATAAATTAAAATGAATCTAAATTGTGAGGTTTTGAATCTAAGTCCCGGAAATTTTGAACTGTGTTTCAAAGTGTTTAAGGAAATAATAAGTAATATTATTAGAATATTTTTGATATGGAAAATTTTGTTTTAAACAAGAGTTGCTTTGAAAATTCCGAAGGAATTTGTTTTGGATAGAAACCAAGTTTGGTTTAAAATTTAAAGTGTAATTTGTTATGTAAATAGGACATTTACGTATATATACATATATGTTTTCAAAGTTGATTTAAAATAAATACCGAGTGTTGAATTCTGGAATCCCCCTTAAAATGAGAAGTATAACCCAGAAGAAAGGTAAGTTTTTAACTTATAAGTGGGAAATGATATTAATAAGAAATTTAAATTTGGAAGGTAAAAATTTAAATTGAGAAGGTTAAATGGATTGAACGAATTTGGAATTAACTCAGGCCAAGTTAAATAAGTTTTGAACTTATAACCTAAAATTGGAAATTTCAAGGAGAAATTAAAATTTAACATATGGAAGTTAAATAGGCTAAATTGTAAAAGAAAAAGGTATAGATTTGATAAGAGGTGCAAAAGAAGTTGAGTATGTATCTGCGATTTAAAAACGATTTTTGAAATAAAACGGTTTTCGAATTCTGGAAATTCATGATGGATGCTATTGATTGATGTTTTAGATGATTTGGATGTTTATTTACTTTGATGTATCCTGCTATCATCTTGTATGTTATTTACAGAATATAAAACTGTAAATCGAATTATTTCGAATAAATTAAGAAGTGGGTTGAAATGACATTTATTTTGGATGGAAATGATATATATCCATCCCTGAAAATTAAATAGAAATAAGACTTTGATTTGAAATTATTTAAATGATTTTTATATTAAGGAATAAAATTGAATTTATTGAAATGGAATCATTTTGAACTTAAATTTGAAATGTTAAAAATGAACTTGTCAACCGGAATTTTTTAAAGAATCGGGTTTGAAATTTTGAAGTTATAATTGGGAAATCAATTTAATTTCGAAAATTGATTTGTTTTATAAAAAAAGATTTGAACTCTTACTCGAACCTTGAAATAACTCCAAGTAAAAGTAATTTAAATGGATATTTTGAAATTTAGGCTCGGAATTGAATTATTTTTAAAGATTTGGATTGTTAAATTGAATATTGAAGGTTAATTTGGTTTAAGTGATTTGAATTGATATTTTGAAAATCGAACTCGAATTTATATAAATTGAAATGGTTAGAATTGAGAATGGAATTGAAATTAATTCAAACTGGAATTGAATTGAATTGATTGGAATTGTAATCGAAATTTATTTGAATTAAAATTGGAATCAAAGTTAATTCGAATTGAAATCGAAATTGAATCAATTTAAATGGAAATGGAAATTGATTTGAGTTGAAATATAGGGAATTGAATTAGTTTGACCTTGAAACTATTTTCAAATAAATTATGTTAACATAAACTGTGTAAAATCTATCTTCTTAAATGTTCAGATTATTTTGATTTTCCAAGCTATTTACTATAAGAACCATTTTTAAACTCAAATTGTCTTATATTAACTATTTAACTATATTAAAACTATTCAAGCTATTTTCTAAATTCAAACTGGTCAAAGTGGAAATTGTTATATTTAAATTATGTATTTAAATACAAATTGAGTTAAATTGAAGTTATAACCCAAATGGAAATTCGAAGCAAATTTGAATTGGAACCGAAATCAAGATATTAAGGCAAAAAATGATTTTGAAGTGAAATAGTATGTTTTGAGTAAATATGATGATTCTAAAAGTGAAGACTTAGTAGTTACTATAACTGGAACTTACTTTATAAGAGGTAAGAAATGTTACAAATAACTTTGAAAAGTAATCGAACTAGGAAATATTTGATTTGGCATAATAAGGTTATATATATATATTAGTTGTATATTCAAACTCCCCTTGTTAAATTTATAACCAGAATGAAATGATCTTTGAAAGATATTTGAAATACTAAATAGGGTTTATATAAGTATGAGGTGGACTCTTAAATTATTGATCCGAAAGTTATTCGAGTGGAGAGGAATGATCTTATATGCGTATGAGAATGAAACTAAGATAGTTTTGGAACCCATTTATTTTTAAAGACATTTGATTTTGGCAAATAGTCAATTTTGGAAATTTGGTAAACCAAATTTAAAACTATCAATTTTGAAGATATCGGTTTTATATAGATAAAGTTTATATGTGATAGATATAAAGAGTATAATTTTAAAAGGTACTATATATAGTATGATATGTTTTGAGATCAAAAGTATGGAAGGGCACCCCCACGAAAGTCGAAACTTAGAGTAGGAGATCCACTGGGTGGTTCTGCCTAGGAATCCATAGGGTGGGTTCAATGAGAATTGGGATCCTAAAGGATGTCCGGACAAAACTCATGAGTTCCGAGTGATCATTTGTTGGGTAGCGTAAGTCGAGAGGTGCTGATACCTACAATTACATTGGGTTTTTCTATGATAACAACGTAACCTTTGTGTAAGTGCGATCTGTCGCAGTTCCATAGCGTAATTCGGGAGGTAGTGATTGCCTACAATCTACGTTTGATTTTGCCGGGATAGTGACGTAACATCGGTAGATTGCGATCTATGTGGTTTGGTTCCATAGTGTAATTCGGGTGGTAGCGATTGCCTACAGTCTATGTTGGGTTTCACTGGGATAGTGACGCAACCTTTGTGTAACCTACGATCTATGTGGTATAGTTTTGTTTGGTAGCTTAATTCGAGGGGCAACGATTGCCTACAGACTACTTACGGTTTTGCTGTGATAGCAACGCAACCTTTGTGTAGCTGCAGACTATGGTGTTCCCATGGCGTAAGTCGAGAGGTGTGGATGCCTATGGTTTTCTTATGATTTCACCGGGATGGCGATGCAATCATCGGGTTAACTGCGATCCATGGTGGGAAAGGGAGGTGATACTTTCCATATCATTTTTGAAAAAGGTTTTCAAGTATTTTCACTGGGTGTTGAAACGGGTCTACTAAGTACTTATAGATTTTCAGTCCTACGCCTGATCAACGTATGACTAAATTTCTGTAAGAATAAGGATGGACTTGTTAGGATATAGAGTTATGAAAAATGTTTTAAATTTAAAATTAGCTTGGTAATACTATGTGGTTTAAAGTGTATGTATTTTTAAATTGTATAGTAAAGGATAAGGAGTTTAAAATGTTTAAAAGATGATTGATTTAGTAAAATACATCAAAATTAAATTTTCCTTTCGTTCCTTTTCGAGGATGAAAAGTTCTAAGGGGGGAGGAATGTAACGACGAGGGTTTTCAGTCACCTGATTTTGGGATAGTTAGCTAATTTTAATTATTGAAATATTAATTTTTATAAGTTGAATAAACAAATTTTCTGATATTGGAAATATCTGAATGTATAAAGTTTGATAAAACTATATTTAATTTTAAAATTCTGGATATGATAAATTTTATAGAAATATATGTATACAAATTCCACTATTTAAATTTAAAATAAAATATCCGTATATGTGTATATATAAATATACACAAGTTTGATGATGATAAATATATATATATATAAGTATACCTGTATTTATATGTATATATGCCCATATGAAGTGATGTATATGAAAATATGTATAAATGTAATATATATATATATATATATGATGATAAATATATGTAAGTAAATATATATAAGTATATATGTGTGTATATATTAAGAAAAATATATATATAGTATATGAAATAAATGTTTATGCATAAGGGGACACCATGAAGGTAAATATCTACTCAAGCATGAAATAAATCAAGTCACACACAAAACTTCAAATCATAGGAAATCAAATCAACTAAATTCTCAAATCAAGTCAAAATTTTCAAATCAAAATAAAGAGAGAAAAAAGGGATGAGAACTATATAAGCTTCAGCCCCTTTTCAACTTGCTCACTCTTCCTCCATCTTTAAATACCCTGCCTAAGATTATTCATGTTAACATTCTACAGTCTAATATTCAAAAAAAACTGCCATTTTTATAACCTTAGAGACTAAATGCTCAAAGCCAGGAAGTAAATCAAGCACTTAAAAGCTTCAGGAAAGTGAATCAAACAAAAACAAAGCTAGGCAGTGTGTACATACAGGTGAGTAAAGCTAAACTTTTGCTTACTGGAAATGATGTATGGATCTATATGTTTGAAATTTTGGATAAATAATTTTTATGATGTCAGGTATTCAGGTGCAAATAAGTTTTTATATAGTATAATTGTATGATTAAGCCTATAAACTGACAGTAACAAGCATTATCACTCTGTTTCCTTGAAAAGTTGATATCTTACCACTTTAAAAATCATTTTCTCTATCCAGTGAGTTTTAGTAGCTTGTGATTCCAAAAGAAAATTTGTTAGTTTTTGAATGTAGTTTATTTTAAAATTGGTTTCGTTCGATATTATAAAGTGTAGAAGAAGAAAGATACAAATTACAGTAGATAGCTTATAAATGACCAAAAATCGACTATCATAATTAAATCTCTGGTTTACATGACTGTGTTTGGGATTGGAAATGATGATTTTTGAAAGAGGTTTGATGATTTTTAGTTACGTATTTGGAGTGAAAGAGGGAGTTGAACAGATATGGGCCTAAGGTGAAATTCACGCGAGATACTCGATTTCGTGGCGAACAGTTGGGTGTGGATGTGGTTTGGGTGGAGGCGCATCCAAGAAAAATGGTGTGGCGATTTCTGGTGGAGTGTGGAGGCGAGACGAGGTCAGAGTAGGGTTTTGTGCGAGTTGTTATTTGGGTTCGGTTTTGGGTAATGGTGACGAAGATAGGACGAACGAGGCGTGCGGTCCAGGGGATTAGGTGGCGATCGTTATGGTGGAGCTTGTGGTGAAATTTGGTGACGGATGGTGGTTGAGGTTTGCAAGGCGAGACGTTTGTGTGTAACGTGGTGGTTCCAGCGTTTGCGTGGGAAGTTCGAATTTCGATCAAAGCTTTAGATCGCATTTCTGGGAAGACAGTCGAGGTGCTGGGGCAGTGGACGATCGGCGATGATAGTCAGCGTCGTGAATCAATGGTCGAGTTGGGTGTATACTTGCACGTGCACGTCCTCCTGTTCTAGGCGATGGTAAGAAAAGAAGGAAGGAATATAAACTGGAAATAAGAGAGAAGAGAGGAGGAGGAGTTGGGCCGGGTGGCACAGGCCGAAGAAAAAGAAAAGGAATAAAGAAAAAGGAAGAAATAAAAGGAAAAGGAAAAAGGAAAAAGAAAGAAAGAAAAGAAAAGGAGAAGGAAAAAGGGAAAAGGAAAAGGAAAGAAAGAAAGAAAAAGAAAAGGAAAAAAGAGAAAAAAATGGAACTTATTTTTTTTTAAACTCTAATTCTTTTGTCATTATAAATCCAATCAACATGAAATCCTTTGCATTGTAATTCTACCACCTAATATTTTAAGTTTAATTTATTTTGTGTAAAGTAAAATTTAACTATTTTATAATAATTAAAGTGATTAATTAATTAAATTCTTAATTAATTAAATCTTATGTTAATAATAAGATTAGCTATTAATTGGATTGCTTAATTTTAATTAACTAAAAATAAATTGTTTTTTATATATAATTTCTTTAATTTATAATTAATTTTGGTTAATAATATAAATGGTTTCAGTTAATTAAAGTTAAATAATTCTGATTTGTGAATTGTTTAAATATTGGTTATAAACTGTTAAAACTAGTTAATGATCTACACCATGGTTTATTGCTCTTGAATATTATTTCAATTGTTCTTGTATGTGCCCTTTGTAGCCAAACCAGTTGAAAGATAGAATAAAACGTTGACATGTTTAATTTGAGACAAACATATGTAGAAAATTCCCATATGCGAGTATAGTCACTCTGAATATGAATTGTTTATTTTAAACAATTTTGCCCTTTAAATTTATTGCCTGGATTTGAAGAGACTGGGATCGGATATCTGCATTATCTGGAACCACTTCGATCATATAATCATTACGAACCTCTACGATTTTGATCATAGAGTCCTATATGCTGGAATCGGGTTAATGTAACAAATTTGACAATTTTAAATAAGTAATTGTACTTAGGCATATTCACAATACCTATGGATTTCTGAAAAAAGTGTTTTGGTTATAATAAAATAAAAACTCGTCGTGTTTGTACGAGTCACCATAGTTTCCGAAGAATTATTATAACATAAGTATTTCAAATTAAGTGGGTTTTACTCACTTTGGTTTCCAGCCTGACTCGGGTGTTACTTTATTGTAATGCTCGGGCCAGACTGAGTATTACAGTTTTCAAGTTAGGACGCTTTGGAGCTCAGGAGACGAGCTGGATGGCAGAGACGTATTGCACGTATTTTCCGCTGTGTATTGTAGGCTGTATATTCAGCATTTTTAGGGACAAGTTGGTATAACTGTCCAAATATATATTGATGATTGTACTCTGGTAACTTGATGTATATTAACAGTTACAGTTTTCCCTTGTATAAAATGATATTATTGTATATTATATTTTGTTCCGTTGTGATTGTGAGATTCTGTATTGCTATTTCTGTTTCTTCTTCTATCTCTTTTCTTCTTAAACCCTAACAAGCTAGTATTTCCGGCACTCGATTGCTCGACACTCTAT
The DNA here is from genome assembly GCA_030737815.1 of Allium fistulosum. Classification (NCBI taxonomy): domain Eukaryota; kingdom Viridiplantae; phylum Streptophyta; class Magnoliopsida; order Asparagales; family Amaryllidaceae; genus Allium; species Allium fistulosum. The sequence continues at coordinate 817,825,200 of CM060904.1, forward strand.
ACAGTGAACGTATTAGTATCGATTTTCGGGGTCGAAAATCACCCGGTCGTTACACGTTACTTAGACATTTGTCACAACAAACCAAAAACATTTTCACACTTAACCATTTTCTTTAAAACTTGCTTTTTAAAGATATAATTACATTTATGGGTTAAAGATAATCATTGCTTAAACAATGTCTACTACAACCCAAAACCATTTACTTAAAGTTATCTTTAAAATATTCAATATTAAATATCTAATTATATTCCTAAGCGTAATTAATAATAAGGTTTAAAAACAAATGTCACTCATCCATCGTCTGCTATAACGTAAAACCATATTTATACTTATCAATAACTGTAGCGACCCGTAGTTCCGTACCTTTTGAGTTGATAATAATTCACTCCTGTTCAACCCCAATTGTACGAAAGAGCGAATAACTAGGGTAAAGAAGAAAAAATAGAAGAAGAAATAGAAACACAACACAGAATCTCACAATTGCAGCGGAACAAGATATAATATATAATAACAGATTTTTATACAAAAGAATCTGTAATAGTTTATATACATACAATCATCAGAGTACATAGTCAATACATGAATGTGGATAGTTATAATCACTTGTCCTCACACATCGGAAAATATAAACCAAGTACGAAAATACGTCTGATCTCCTCCAACTCGTCTCCTGAGCTCCATAGCATTTAAACCTGAACCTGTGATACTCGGTCTGGCCCGAGCATTATAATAAAATAACACCTGAGTTAGTCTGGAAAACCAGTGTGAGAAAACACAATCAATTTAAGTTTATTAGAGTTATCAAATCCTTTAAAAAACAAAGGTATCTCGTAAGACCGCGTCACATATAAACACGACGGGTTTTTCCCTTACGATAACCAAAACATTTTATAGAAGATCTAGTTATATTATAATAGTGTTTAGATACAAATACTTATTCATATAGCTGAAATTGTTACATCATAGTACACCTCTAGAACAATGTACCGAGGACCTCGTCGGAATCCCCTGCTACATAAGACCAGCCTACCTTTAACCTGGATAGACCGAATATGTTATCACCCCGGGTGTTCCCACCCTTACCATCGAGTGCTCCTTCTTTCATGCACAACCATATCCATAATAAATAGGTTTCCGAGGACATCTAGAAAAGTGATAACATACCCTAATTGGGTGCGACCCACTTAGCCTTGCTGCATCTCCCCTGTTTTAGTCATTCCCGGTTGATGAGGCTCGAGGCTAAGCGTTACCTTTCAAGAACACAATTCTACTTAGAATGCTCATCGTCCTCCAATAACGATGTTCTAACAGCATTCGTCCATACAAGTTGTCCTCGGTGTGGACAAACCGAATCACCGTCTTCATCATCTTCACGGTATTCATTCATTATGTTCAAACCGGATCGAAGTGGTTTTCGGATAATTAATTCTGTTCCCGGTTTTGTCGAAACGATTAATGAAATTTGCCAAAATTGATAGTCGGTTATTTAACTCTCAATATAACATCCATAAGCAATCACTAGGCCATTATTTGAAATTTCTTCCAAATTACTCATTTCAAAAATGTCTTTACAAAGACATACGTTCAGTACTTCAACATTTGAAAACAGTTTCAATTCCTTATATTCTCAACGGAATATTCTCATCCATCCCAATTCTCTTAATATTTTTCCCCACTCCATTTATATTCACACTTAGGAAGTATCCATCTATTTCCTTACTTCCTATTTCTCGAAATCATTTACAATTTTATTTGTAAATTCCTTGACCAGTTTATAATGAATCCTATAAATTCCAAAATTTCTTAATTAATTCCCTTTAATATTTCAAAGCCAATTATACTTGCTTAAAATTTCAATTTACCTCTGTACTCCTTTATGAATTCTATTTCATTTTTTTGAAGTTCACTTTTATTTAACTACTTCGGGAAAAATTTCTTGCTTTTTCCCAAGATTCCATTTTAAGGATTTTCTTATAATCCCGTCTACTGAATAACCCCATTTCTAGACTTCCGAGAAGGTTTATAAATAAATTTAAAACATTTCAGAACTATATATATATACACATATGTAAATAAAAATAAGTTTCTTAAAATAAAATAATAATAATTTATTTTTAAGACATATCCAAATAATTTTTTAAAATATTGGAACACTTTTTATAACATCACTTTTCAAAGCAGGTTTAAAAATTTAGGATTTTATTAAAAAAATATTAAATATTTGAAAATTCATTTCTGAAGTATTTCAATACTAACTAACTTTAAAATTTGTTAGTTTAATAAATAAGAATTTTCCTTTTTAAATGAAACTTAACTTATCAATAAAATAAATTTTTAAATCTCAATAACCAAATTTCAATTTATAAATCTTCTCGATTTCCATCACATCACTTCCATTCCAGTCTCCTTAACATTTCCACTTCAAAAATAATATCTACTATTTTTCTCTCACCCTATTTCTGTATTCAAAAATAAATTCTTCTCGTAAAATTCATATCCCAAATTAATCATCCGATGTCACTTTCCTTTATTTATAAACATCGTTTATCAATTTTATAACCCCTTTGGTTTTACCTATTTATAAAACAAATCTCATTTACCAAATTCCATTCTATAAATTCATTTTTGGTAAATTCCATTTATACTACCAATCTACTTTTAATATTGGTTTTAACTCCTTTTTATATTTCCAGAATATCATTTATGAATTCTCTTATACGATTCATTTTTTTAAATCTCCATTTAATAATTCACTATAGTTAAGGATAACCAAAAATCAAATATATTTTTTTTCTAATTCGTTTACTTTTAAATAACCCAATTCCAATATAAATATTTTTATACCAAAAATTCCCTTTAATTTCCCCTATTTTAAAAATATATTTATGGTATGTAAAATATCAAAATTCATGCTAGTGCTATAATAACATCCAATAACTTCAATTTCAATAATAATCTATAACAGATTACCTACTCAAATCATATATCGCTATATATGAAAAATAAACAATATATTTGAGGAATCCAGTTGGATCCCTCCAACCTGTTTCACTGCATCCACAAATGTTAGACAACAATAAAAATACCAATCCTACTTTGAGAAGGATATCGCGGTATATAGAGTCATCCGCTATTATACGGGGCACATAGGGTCTCATCCGCTATAATATGCGGGAATATCACTCCAAATACTAGTGTAGATATATATATATACCACTATATTTATAATATAATATCATTCAACAGATACTCAATTCAGCTAAACATCTAGAATTAATTTTAACCAATTAAAATTTAAAGGCTAGCAATCCAAAAAAGAGGGAGATTTACTCACCTTGATTTTTATTTTCGTCGAACATCCTAATTTTATCCTTTTTCCCTAAATCCTAGTTACCTCCGAAAATTTCAAACCCATCCTAATTCATAGATTTTCCAGCTACGAATCAATACGACTTCTTTCATTGATTTTGGCCCTCGTATAAATAAATTATAAAATTTATTAACATTCGTATTCACATAGTATAATCAATAAATTTTTAATTATCATTTATCCTTTATTATCTTATATATATAAACTTATAAAAAATTACCTATTCGACTCTCCTCCCTCACCATGCCGGAGACCATCCTCGCTTTACTAGAGTTCGCCACCTCCACTACCAATAGCCACCTTGCCGAAAACCCTACTGCCCAACGTCGTCCCCAAACTTGAACACTCGAACCCTAGCCTTTCAATTGAAATTGTGACTGTTGCTTCCCTCGTGTTCGTTTACTATTTCATGCGACAACGATCATCGCCGATGCCCTAAAACCCTGGCCTACAAAACTATCCTCGATGCCAAAACCAAATCCAAGCTGTTAATCAACCACAACCGCCTACACATCCCACTGGGTCTAGCCCTAGTCGCTACCACTAGAAACGCCATCCCCCGCTCTTGTTCCCACCAAAGCGCCTCACCAAAATTCGCGACCGATGTTAGCCTCACGCCATCGTGACCACTACTAGAACCCATGCTCCCATTGACGCCAACCATGACCTACCACATGCTCTCGTGACAGTAACATCGCCTCTACTCACGCGACTCGACTTCATTTGTTTCCCTCTTTTTTTCAATTTATACGAATTGATTCATTTTCGAACTGAGGAGGACATAGATAGAGGCTCGCGATTTTAATTTTTGATGACAGTGTGATTTTTTTTCTTTTAAAACTTTGATCGACCTTGTTATTTAAAGAAGAAGAAGAGATACCATGATTTTTATTTTGAACTGAAAGAAGAGAAGGTTGCGTGTATGGATAGACTATGGTACAGTGATTTGAAAAGGTGAAAATAAAACCGATGTCAATATTTGACTAGACAATTTATTTATATAAAATTTCAAAACGTCTCAATTTATGCAACTAAAAATCCCGAACTCCTATCTAGGCATGCCGCTAGGCATTTATAATGTTATGCCCCTATTTCGAATTCAATGGAAAAGGTTTCGCGTCCTAATTCGATCGTATGGAGAAGATAGCTCTTTGGACCCAATTATTATTTTAAATTTTCGATATAAATTTCAGTGTGTTTATATCCCGTACGACCAAACAATAACACCAAACGCTATGGAAGTTGAAATCCAATAATAATACACTATTATGAATCCAATGGAACTGGTTTCGTTGAATTCCGAGACTGTGCCCCGGATCGCTATTTTAACTCGTCGATTAAATCGACGATTTCAAATCTTTACGAAATCGCTTTTAAAAATCCAGTTTTAAAACTTATTTACCGAATTCTAATTCAAATAGAATTTTCATAAATATTATAAATTGTTTCGATTTCATATTTAACTACAATTCAACTATTTAAACGATTTTTAATTATTAACTCAATAATTAAATTTATTAATTGAATTGCTATATTTGGAATTTTAAATTCATTTTAAAGTTTCAATTAGAATCTTCATATCTAAAATCAATTTATATTCCAAATTCAATATTTAAAGCCACTTAAATATTCAGAATCAAACGACCAAATCCCGGGTCGTTACATTAACTTTAAAACATTAATTTTTTAAAGATTAAAGCATATCCACACTTATTGATTTAGGTAATACACTTTTAGTTAATTTCACAAAATAATTTATTTTATCTTAGTGTTAAAATCCAAACTTCCATTATTATATTTATAAATTACTTAACTTACTTTTTATAACTTACATACATATATAGAAATACCTTTAAATTACTTATTAATATGTTAAAATGCATTTAAACTACTTACAAATATATTATAATTATTTTTGTATGATATTGTGTTAAAATAACAAGTTTTGAAATAAATATAAAAACCAAAATAAACATGTTTTATTTTTAAAAGCGACTTACATTAAAAATTCATAATTAATTATTAAAAATATATTTTAACTAAAAAATACTTTTAAAATACTCTTTTATATGTTAGAACATACTTCTAAAAATAATTAGAAAAAAAGTTAATTTTAAACATGATTATCAAACTTTTAATAAACAAGTTATTTTAACGAACAACTCATATAACGACCCTTTTAAATTTCTTTACTTTGTTTGACTAGTATTAAACTCTTTTAGAACTTGATTTTTTTACGTTACTAAATAATTATATTTTACTTATTAAAACCATAAAGAAAACCATAAGGATATATTTCTAAATATTGTTTGAAATTCATGTCTTCTACAAAGTGTCCATATATCGACTATTTCGTTATAAATTTTGCCACTTTGATCTATAATATCATCCAATTTCCAAATCAATTATTTACTATACAAAACACTTATAAAAGTGTAGAGGACAACCAAAACAAGTTATATAATGATATGTCCATAAATCACCAAATAACACAAGCTAAAGTTAAGGATTTCAAAGTGCTTTCATAGCGACTTTCTCGCTTCAAACATTCTCAAACACAATTTTACATCACATACAACATATCCAAATATGTATACATTAAGTCATAGCCATGTTAAAAGTTTTAGAGGGATTATAAGAATTTATAATACATATACGTTTTCATTTGCTTTCAAAAGCAAGAGGGGTCCAAAAATGTAAAAACTTGCATTTGCTTTCATATAGCATTTTATATTTTTGCACAACAACATTACATCACAACATATACAACAACATTACATCACAACATTATATATTTGCTACCGCCTTTGCTCACCAAAACACAAGCCAAGTCTTTCATCCCTCAGAGAATGCTCACAGTCTGGTAGGGGTAATCCCTTTGCTCCACCTTTTTCCAACTTCTTGTATGCTATAACACGTTCTAATGATGATATAAGGGGTTTGTGAAAGTTTGGCGGAGATTGGATTTGATTTGAATAGATTTATAGAAAGTTGGAGAGGAGAAAGAGAGGATGAAGACATAAAAAGAGTAAAGTTTCTTTGAGAATTTTGAGTGAAAAAATAAGAGGGCTAAGGGGTGTTTATATAGAGTTAGAAATAAGGCAAATGACCATCCATAACCCTCCAAACAAAGCCTCTTTGCACCTTCCTTTCCTCCTTTCAAGCCATGAGACAAGCCATCTTACATGCCTTAATCCATGCCTTATTTTGCTCTTTAAATCAAGGGTCTTTACCTCCGTTACTTTTATTAATCAATTCTTAGTTTAATAAAAAAATTATTACTAAAAGGGAGATGTTTAATTCTTTTTAATGTGCTTATATGTTGATATACAACTTCAAAAATATTTATACAACTTTTAATGAATAAAAAGTTGATTTTCAATAAAAAGTTCAATAAAAGACAATCAACATAGAATCTCACATCGTATTCAACATTTAATTATACATAAGAGTAGTACATGCAATTACTCCAAATTGCTCCATCAGAGTACTAGTAAGTACTAATCTAGCTAGGATAGTGTAACGACCCGGAATTTCACTACTTTGATTAGTGAATATTCAATTTATAGGTTTTATAATGAAAATAAACTCATTTTGATTAATTAATAATGATGGAATCGTTTTCAAATTTTTTTTAACAAATTAAATAGTTTGTAGAAAAACAGAAGATGTGACCGAAGAACGTTTTCTGAAATTTCGATCTTCCGACACCAGTAAGTTTTCGGGAACGTTGTTCGTCTTTGTGCACTATATGTACATATGTAAATGAGTTAATTAACTAGATAATAATACGCTTAGAAATAAATTATCCTATACTAATTTGGATTAGTAAGTGACATGACAAGATATAGTTATAAAAATAATAAACATTTTATATAAATATATAATAAGTACTGTCACATCTAAGATTTGTAACCATTAACCATAATTATCTCTTGTCACATCTTAGTTAATTAATAATTAAACTTACATATATATATATATATATATAGAGAAAGTGATATGACTAATAATTATATATATATAAAGTGATGTGACTAAACATAATTATATTTACATATAAAAGAGTGATGTGATTAAACATAATTATATATATATATATATATATTATAAAAGATTTGTGATGTGACTAGATATAATGATGACATAGGAAATTTTCCTATAAATAGCCATATGTTTCTCCATTTTTCATCCTCTAGCGTTTTCTTCCTCATTTCTAACTCAAATGAGTTTTTCTTTTTTTTAAATCGTGCGAAATTTTAATGGCTACAACATTGTAGTTGAAATTTTTTCAAATTACTATCATAGCTATGCCATAATACACAATGTTTGCAAAGCAATTTTTCACCAAGAATTTCAAGTCTGAAAATTACCCTTCTTATTTTGATCATAACTTCTTCAAAACAAAACGAAAATGAGTGTTTCGTTTACTGAAATGATAGAGAAAAGAAATTCCAATAACTTTCGCTTTGTGTGCCTTTTGAAATTCCATGAGTAGATAGCCCAAAAATCAATTGCAAAATGACCTATTTTCGGGTTTATTATTGAGAAATCAATGTTTATCCGAAGTCGCTCTACATTACCAAAACATGTCTCACTTCCTTGTTCATCCATGGCCTAGCCTTCCTTGTACATTTAGGATTCAAGACTTCATCTACTTAGGAATGAATGTGCTAAGTCGTACTCAAGTCAACGAAAGTTTGGATAGCCTTCGGTGAGTAAATTCCTTAACTTTTTGGGAAAGAATTTACATTGATATATATGGTTGTTATATAGTTGTATTTGCGATGTTATTATTTGGATTATAGTATGGTTTAAATGTATATGTGTGTGCTAATTTGTGGTTTAGCTTTAGAACATTGAATTGATGATTTAAGTGGTGTTTTGGTTATAAAATTGCGATCTTTGGCTTGGAATTGGGAGTGATATGTAAAGTTAGTAAGTAAAATTAGCAAATGGAAGAGTTAGTGAGCAACAAGTTTGAAATTACGGGTATCCATAGCGATAGTCGCTATGGATGCAATTCTTTTTAAAATTCAATTTTCACAAAGTTTGGTTTTTATACTACAAATTGTTTGTAAATTGTTTATAAACTAAATAATGATATTTTAAAAGGTAAATTAAGAATTTAATAATAAATTTTTAATTAATTATGTTTTGATAATTAATACTTAATTAAAGATTAAACAAGGGTTATTAACTTTTATTAATTAATGGTTGGTTGTTAATTATTATCTTTTAAAGTTAAGATTTATTTTAATTAATTATTAATTAAGTTAGTTAGTTACGAGTTAAGTATATGATTTATTTCTAATTAACTACTATCGAAATATAGGATTAATTATTAATTAATTAATAATCAAGTGTTTAATTATTTTTAAATTATAAATTAATTAAGGTTTAATTTATAATAAACTATTAATTAAAGGTTTAATTTATTATTTAAGTTTAATTAAGGATTATTTAATTAATTAATTGATATTAATTAATATTTAATTATTAATAATGGTTTAATTAATTATTTAATAATTAATAAAGGATTAATTTAGATTTAATAATAGTTAATTATTGTTAACTATTTAATTAAGTTAAGACTCAATTTAAATTAATTATGATTTAAATAAGGTTTTAACTTATAATTAATTATTTTTTAAAGGGTTTGAAAATTTTAAATCCTTTGGTTTTTCAAAAGTAAAATTGTTTAAAGGTACTTCTTCAAAGATGGTTTGAATACAAGTGATTCAAGTGTTGATACCATTAAGAAACCATATAACTGTGAATGAGTTATAATGTAGATCGTTGGTTTGTTTGGACATGTGTTAGTTGAATAAATCCTCGTTCTGCTATAAATCGATTGTTTGTTTGTTTGGTTGTTTGGACGTGTTAGAAGAATAAATCCCCGTTCTGCTATATATTGATTGCTGGTTTGATTGTGTGGCGTATGTTAAGCAGAATAAATCCCCGTTCTACTATAAATTGATTGAATTGTTTGAACATCTATTTAGCATGATAAATCACCAACCTGTTGTTATGTTATTTGGACTTGTATATGCCAATTAGTTATATTGACTTGTTATTCTCCAATTGGATATGAACTATATTTACATATATGGTAGCTTATATGAATAATTGTTATGAGATTTGGGAATCGAATTGAAATTAAATGGTAAATTAAATTAGTATCATTGGGACTGCTAAGCCTCATTTGGAATTTACAAAGTATGGTTCTGAATTTACTTAAATTCTTTAATCAATTTGAGATTAAGGGTTTATAAATGGTTTTTCAAGTTATATAATTCTTATAAAGGTATTTATAAATGACAACTTGTGTATAGAATGGGGTTTTACTATCGGAAAGGTTTATTAAGGTGTTTTACAAAAGTTGTTTTATGATATTTATAAAGGAGTATAGAAAGGTTTATATAAAGAGTTTTAAAAATAGGAAAAAAGTTTATAAATCATTTCAGAGATTTGAAAAGAGGTTTATAAATTAACTTAAGGGTTTATAAAAGTGGGTTATAACTTTATTTTGAAAGTTACAAGTTAATTGAAATATGAGATGAGCTTTTAAAGGGGGAATTTTTGATAAAGGAAAAGAGGAATGTTTTATTTGGATAAAATGTTTGGTTATTTAATATGGGATTTGGAAAGAAGAAAACTTTGAAAAAGGTTTTTAAATATACTTGTACTGATAAGATAAGTATACGATTTTGTTTCAAGGCATGAAAGTAAAATGTTTTGGGTAATATACTTATAACATTGAGGTAAATGTTTCCCAAGTATGAAAGGAAATGTAAGGGGGTTAGGAATAGTGTTTTGAAAAATATCTTGTGATCAGATTTTTATAACATGGTTTTATTAATTAAAGAGAATTAATAAAGGCTTAGTGTATCCCATATGGAAATTAAGCCATGATTGGATGTTTGTTTATTTGATAGTTAAATAACTATCAAAACTGGACCCAAAACGTAACTTTGGAAATATCTAGGAGAAACACGAGTATTATATGGTACAGTTACCGTCGAAGGTGCTATACTGTACATATGAACACGTTTCGTGCTTCAAGGACGAATGATAAGGATATCCATCCACTAACGGTTGGAAGGCGAACTCCACTCTTGTCATTTGTCTGTTTATTTGCTAAAGAACAGGGTTTGAGTTTACCAGAAATTATAGAAAGTTGTGTCGAAGAGACCGGGATCAGATATGTAATCCGAAAACCACTTCGATCCAACTCAAGCGTTGTGAACTGAAGACATCGTAAAGAGTTTGGAATCGAAGATAGAAAGGTGAAGTGCAAAGGCCAGTGGCTACTAATCCTAAGGGTGATTCCAAAATGTATGTCGTAGGAATAGTGCTTTCGGTTTTGTTCAGATCCAGGACGAACTTGTATGGATGAATACCAAATATTCATTAGTTGGAATCCATTCTCCAATACGAGTTTTACGGTTTTAGTTGTATACCAAATATGTTGGAAAGTGAGATGCAAGCATTCCACCTATTTTAATATTTTACTTTGAACCCTTAGACATTATTATAATATCACTGGATTTTCTATAAATGTGATTTTGTAACGACCCAGAATTTTTGATAATTAAAATTCGAATATTTAATTGATTTTAAATATTAATAAATGAATTTAATAAGTCGAATAATTTATTATTCGAATATTGGATTTAATTTGGTCAATTAAATCGATAATTTAATGATTGAAATTATAGAAATAATTGAAGTATGGGTTTAATGTGCTGGAAATGATTTATAAAGTTATATTAAATCATACTGGAGTTATAGAAAGGTTATAGAACTTTTAAAATTGAATTTAGAGTTAATCTGTGAAAATTGAATATTTTAATATTTAATTATCGACTGAAAAATAGTCAATTTTCGAACAGTCTCAGAATTGAACGAGACCAGTTCCATTGGATCCGTAATAGTTAGTTATTATCGGATTTCAATTTTCGTAGCAATCGAAGTTATCGTTTGACCGTGGCAGCTCGAAACGCATCGATATCGTTTTAATTTTAAATCGCGAGTTAAAAATAGTCATTTTTTGAACAGTCTCGGATTTCGACGAAACCAGTTTCATCGGATCCGTAATGTGATATTATTGTAAGATTTCAAATTTCGTAATTTTTGGAGTTACCGTTTGTCCGGTACAAATTAAAACGCCTCGAAATCGATTTAAATCGGTTTAATTTAAATCGATCGTTTATTGCCATATCTCACACATACGATCGAATTAGCTTTCGAAACCTATTCCATTGTGTCCGGAACGCGGGATAAACCCCAGAAATGCCAGTTACAGCGCGTAGATTGGAGTTTGGAAATTCCGGATGAATAGTGTTCGTTCAAACTTCTATAAATAGGCCCATTTTCACAATTTTAAAAAAAAGAAAAAAATAAAAACCCTAAACCCTAATTTAAATGGCCGGCCGCCACTCTCTATTTCTAAGGCCAGAAAACATTCTCACTTCCCCTCGATTTTCTCCTCATCCACGCGTTTTTAGGCGACGATCTCAACTAGAGAATCGAAGAGGGTAGCGAGGCCGAGGCATCCAATGGTGGAGATCAAGATCGGTGCGGCGGAGAGGGAGTTTTTGGGCCACGTATGGCTGCAGGTCGCGCGCATCTCGTGAGGGGTGGGGACCACCGAGCTCGACCGCTCTCTGGTCGTTGGTGGCTCGTGGGATGGTCGTTCATTTGGCGTCACTTGATCGTGGTGGAAGGCAATGAGGAGGTCGCGAGATGTAACCCTAGATGGCGGCACGTTGGGTTCTTCTTTTACGCGACCTGGGGAAGGAGATGATGCGTGCAAAGGCTCAGATCTTGGACTTGAAATCTAATGGCCATAATCGTTTATAGGTTAAAATTTAAAGAAAAAGTAAATTGTTTTATATTATAAAAATTGTAAGATGTTTAAACTGCGATATCTCTTCCATACAAGGTCGGAAAATTACGAAACGAAAAGCGTTGGCTTCGTTTTGTCGAACACTATGCAATACAATTGGATTGGAGTCGTTTGGAGTCAATGAAAATTTCGGGTAAAATTAAACGCGCGTTTAATTTTATTCGAAATAAACGCTGAAATCAGAATTAAAATCAAGGTGAGATCTTGTAACAACCCGCATTTATACGATAATATATTTAAATATTTTATATAAATATGACATCGTCTATTCGTATTTAAAATCCTAAATATGAATTTTTATCGTGTTTGAATCCGTTGTTCTAATGGATTCAAATCATGTTTTAAATATCACCAAAGTGTTTAATAAACATGGTTAAAAGTATTCGGGCTTTATAAATTTTAAAATCTTGGCCCATGCTTGATCTGTTGCCGTGATAAGTGATAACCCATCCCCTTCATCCATTCGAAATCCCTAAGCCCAAAATCGAAGCAAAGCGAAATAATGGCGGTCTCGTCTCCTCCAAACTAGGGCTTCGATTTCGAATTCGCTCGTCTCTGTGATGCTTGGCCGCTTCCATTGAGTCGTTCTCGTCGCCGCTTCGAAGCAAGGTGAGTGAAAGCTCACATCTAATTCACTCGACCCTGTTGGTTTTCGTTCGTTTCTAGATAGCTTCGATTTGTTAGTTTTCGTTCGACTTTATCTGATGTTAGGTGGTTTCGACGTTGACCAATTTAAATGAAATTTCCATGACTTCGACATTGTTTTGACTATCTCTTTGAATTGCCGTGACTTTGGCTTTGACAAAACTGTAAATTGGAAGAATTGCTTGACAGTGATGACTCCACATATGTGCATATATACCATTGTGGGTGTATGCATATAGTGTGGAATCCACACTTGAGATTACATCTCTCTTGTAAAATGTTGTAGAGCTACTGTCTCACTGTTTTGATTCCTAGTCTTTCGATTGTTTTTAAATACTTCGAGTAAACTTTGGTTGTCTTGACAACTCGATGTCGAGGCTGCTGCTGTTTCCATTTTTCGGTTGCTTTATCATGTGTATTGTGACATGATACTCGACTGTGTACTTGTACTCTCTGACCATCTTTGTGATACCTGATGGTTTGTAAACTGCTTCATTCTTGTTTAAAATTGCATACATCTATTTGATTGTCTCTCTGTCTAGTTCAGTATCTTGCATTGTTTTCCACTGTATATTTATATATACAAGCTGACATTTGTACATAAACTCCGGCCACTTTGAATTGAAGTTGCTGTTCGATATTTGCCTTACCACCATGGTTATCGATTGTCTGCATTGTGTACTTGGTCACCGTTGGGTCAACATCATTCACTCTTGTTCAATATACTGTTTACTGGAGATATTGTGTTCATGTATTTTTGGTATTGCTGTTGTCATTAGTCTTGTTACCATTTTCACTAGCCTGACAATTCTTAAAATCGCATAGTACTATAAGTGGTATCTGATAGCCTGGCAGTGAATGCACTACATTTTATTATCCTTACAACTATCAAACTGTGAATATATATATATATAAATAATTAGAATAGAATATAGTTGGTTGTGGTCTTGCAATGGGATTTGTTTACTTTGGATTTGTATGTCTTCTATGCCTTTGCTTGGAAAGTGGTCAAGCATCACCCATGTATTTGGGTTTAAATGCAGATTCTTTCTTTTGTGAACAGTAGCAACTTATATTGCTTTTAACATTGATACGTCCTAGCCTAGCTTGAAAGTTGTCATATATATTTGCTCTAGCATTAAATGCATGCGTCCTTGCCTTGGCATGTCAACCTATGTTTTGTTTAAGTTGCATTCCTCTGGTCTCTTCATTTTTGACACTGTTTTGTCGCTGAGGTTGCCCTTGCACATGCTTCACTGCATCATCTTCTACCTGTTGCACTTGCAATGATGTTCTCCATTTCATGTTCGAATTCATACTTGTCTGCACTGTATACATTTCTGGCCATTGTTTTATCACTGTTACTTCCCTGACCTGTTGCATTTGTTGTCGTGGCACATCTCTGGTTCATGCCTGATTCACTGTTGTAGCTGCTGTATATAAGTTCTGACAAACTTTGGTCTTGACTTCATTTATTCGTATAGCCGGTATGATTCCAGTTTTACTTGAACTGTCGTTGTTGCAGTATAATGTGACAGGCTCGATCACTCGAGATTGCCTGCTTGGTAGCTTTTGTTGTTGTCCAGTTTGTACTTGCCTTGTTGAACTTGTACACGCATGTGCCTTGTTGCTGTGACATTCTAGATTGCATTATTGCTGCTACTTGAATTTGTAGTTGTTCGATTGCCTTCTGATTCACTTGACCATTTGTATACATACTTTCAAGTATGTATTCAGATGTATGTTCACTTTTGCATATCCATGTGTCATTTTCACTTGCATCTGTTCATCCTTGAGCACTTGCTGACCTGCTGCATTTTCGTAGCAGTTTTACCCTTGTCCCGTGTGGTGACTTTATATTCCGTTGTGGCGAGGCAGTGCACGCGTGCGTGCACTGCAGTCACACCGAATTGATAGATTTTAATCGATATCTTTTTTATTCTTAATTCATCGACCTGTTGCGTAATTCGTAGGCTGTATTGGCGAGGCAGTACACGTTAGCGTGTACTGCAGCCAATTAGCATTGATATTTTTAAATTGACATTTCAATTGCTTAAACTGCTTTGGATTTCTATTTTGTGGATTAACACTGTTTAGTGTTATATCTGCCGTTATCCAATTCTCGTATCGAGAGTTGGATATACAAGATTTCTGTGACTGTCATCTATATTGAGATTGATTATTATTGCTTCTATGCTCTAATAACTGATTTTGAATTAGACTGATCCGAGTATTATTTTCTTTTGAATGTAATACTCGGGTCAGACCGAGTATTTACAGGTTGTAGATTTTTAGCTTTGGGTTGCTGCTAGAGCTATGAAGACTTTTTATATCATTTGAAGTGGTCTTCGTCTTGTTGTAGTAGCCAGTGTGTCTGTTTTAAGATGATAATGTATTCATGTATATTAGTCGATAATGTACTTGTATATATAACTTCTTGAGTCGACAATTGTAGTTGTATCATTTGTATTGTGTCAAATGTATTGTAACTGATATCAGTTATTGTATATATGAGACTTTTCGTTCCATCTGTATTCCGCATTTATGTTATCTGTGTTATTTTTATATCTATTGTCCTAAACTATTATAGCCACTGTGTAGTAGCTTTGAGTTTGTATCGGTATGTCGGGTTTCCTCTAAAAATGAAATGTAATGTTTTATTATCTGACATATCGGTGCTCGCCCAAAGCAATTACACGGATGGTCGCTCCTCAACAGCCTTATTCTCCGTGCTAGTTGACAGCACTACACCGTAGTGTTCTTGGCTAGCGTGGGTATAGAGGTGGGGCGTCACAGCTTGGTATTAGAGCCTGAGGCTTAGGACAATTATAAAACATAACTTAGATGGAGCTTGTGTTACAACTATTTGTCGATGTTTATCTCTCATCTTTACATATGATTATTTTTGACTGTTAGGTATGAATTCCTAACGCTTATTCTTGTGTTTTCGGCTTTGAATTGATTTAGCCGATGTTGATTTTGTTTTAATTTGGCAAATTAAAGCCATTTTGACTTTTGGACTTTGTTCCACTTTTGTTCTATGCTATGAGTGTCATTGTGTACCTGTTACACTGTGATGAAAAATAGCTGGGCCAGTTGCAAATTGAGTGATTTTGATTTCTCATTCACATCTAGTTTGAATCTCAGCGAGTTTGAACTCGATATTTTGTGGTTTCCTCATCTTGAATTCCATTCGACTTCGGTCACTTTGTTTTTGAGAAATTGCTAATTTCTTGATTTTTAAGACTCTGATTTTGTTTGCCGTTGGTTTCTTTGATAATGATGATTGATTCATTTTGTACTCGACTGCGGCTATTAATTGTTGACTTCGACATTGACTTGATTCTTACTTTTGTTGAAGTCATTTATGCATTTCTGCTCGATTTGCTTTGTTTTTCCAATTGATAATCGATTCTTCTTTTCTAATTAGTTGTTATCACCTTTGTCGATTTTGATAACTTCTATTTCTGGAATTTTTGGGTATTCCTACTTTGATGAATTTGGAAGCGAATTATTTGGATTTTATTCACGTCTTCGAACGTGAAATTTTAGTGAACTGACTTGGTTTCCTAATTTAATCGATTCTTGATCATTTCCCCGATTTGTTGCTATCATTTATTAGCAACTTTGATGACATTTTCTTCGGGATTTTTGTGAACATACTTTCTGATGGATTCAGTATCGATTTCTTTGGATTCCATTCACATCTTCGTATGTGAATTCTTGTGATTGGTTGTTTCTACAATCATTTTTGTGATTTGTCACTTTAAAAATATAAAGGTTTTCTATACTAGTAGTAAATATTAAAATCCTTTTTCCAAACGATTTCAAAACTATTTTACTACAAAGCTCTTTTTCCTAAACCGTTTTCCAATCTATTAGTATATACAAGCCTTTATTTCACTCGTATGAGAAATTGAATTAAACGGCTTAGTAAAACAAGTGGTATGAAACGCTTGCGTTTACTTCGTCGGTTAACTCCTGGACTTGTTCGATTGAACTTTTTGTGACAATTTTCTAGTGTAATTGACACTTCTCGTTGATCATGACGATCATTTTAAGGTTAGTCTAGACCGCAGTAGTATGATTCCGACTCACACATATCTTTTTGTTTCCAAGGTTAGACTAGACCGCAGTAGTGTGATTCCGACTCACACATATCTCTTTGTCCGCAAGGTTAGTCTAGACCGCAGTAGTGTGATTCCGACTCACACATATCTTTTTGTTTCCAAGGTTAGACTAGACCGCAGTAGTGTGATTCCGACTCACACATACCTTTTTGTTTGCAAGGTTAGACTAGACACCACTTGTGTGATTCCATTCACACATACCTTTTTGCTTTTTGGTTAGTCTGGACCTTAATTTGTGTGATTCCACTCACACATTTCTTTTTGTTTGCAAGGTTAGACTAGACACCACTTGTGTGATTCCATTCACACATACCTTTTTGCTTTTTGGTTAGTCTGGACCTTAATTTGTGTGATTCCACTCACCCATGTCTTTTTCTCTACGAGGTTAGCCTAGATCTCAATCTGTGTGATTCCGACTCACACGCGTGGGATAGCGACCCACGGTCTTCGGACCATTCCTGTGTGAAACTTTAATGGATGGCTTCCATGAGATAGCGTCTCATCTTGTGATACCGGTATTTTGGAGTTTTCATGCTCCCATTTTGTGATAGGCATTTCCCTTTTCCTTTTTATGGTTTAGACTAGCAAATGTGCGATGTCTCTTTCTCTGCGAGGTTAGCCTAGACCTCAATCTGTGTGATTCCGACTCACACGCGTGGGATAGCGACCCACGGTCTTCGGACCATTCCTGTGTGAAACTTTAATGGTTAGCCACCATGAGATAGCGTCTCGTCTTGTGAAACCGGTGTTTTGGAGTTTTCATACTCCCGTTTTCTGATAGGCTCTTTTTCCCCCTTTTTATGATTTCTGGATTTCTTGGGATGATTTCTAGAATTTGTGCTTCACCAATTTTCGTGATTTCTATTGACAAGTTTTGTCAATTTTTGTGTATTGGTGAATTCATGTGTTATTAACTTGTTATGAATACAAGTTTAGGGTATGATATCCCTTTCTATCTTTGAGAAGATTCTTGTGACATTTTTGATGAATGAAAATTCATTTGGCATTATATTTTGATGCCAGTTATTTTGATGAGATTTTGACGTGTTAACTTCAGTACTCGTCAATTTTGAAATGGATTTACAAGCGGTTCTCCCGCAATACTGATATTGCTAATTTAATCACGTGTTTTCAAAATTCTTTATTTTTAAAAGTTGTTTCAAAAATATAAATTAAAATTGTTTTCAAATTTTTACAGCTTACATTTTCAAAAGAACGAGGAAGCGATTTAAACATTTCAGAAAAATCAAGGACTATGACCCCTTTCTTTTACTGATTCGCTTAATTCCGGACTTGTCCGTTTGAGAATGTGAAATGCTATTTTTAAAACACACAATTCTGCACTTTCAAGAAAACGATAAAGAGATTTAAACGATTTAGCAAAAGTAAGGAGTATGGAACCATACTTTTACTACTTCGGTTAATTCCGGACTCGTTAATTGAATATTTATGACTTCTGATTATCATTTTTGATAATCAGATATTTGTGAAATTTAATTATCATTTGTGATAATTAAATATTTTCCAATTTGATTATCATTTGGGATAATTAAATATTTTTCGATTTGATAATCGAATATTTGTGATTTCTGATTATCGTTTTTGGTAATCAGATATTTGTGAAATTGATTATCGTTTGAGATAATTAAATATTTTTCGATTTGATAATCGAATATTTGTGGTTTCTGCTTATCGTTTTTGATAATCAGATATTTGTGAAAATTCGATTATCGTTTTTGATGATTGAATATTTGCGATTTTGAGATTCGAGCTTCTTCTTTTTCTTTGGCAATTCAGGTGAGTAATCTGATTTACTCACATTCAATTCGTGCAGTACGTGATTTCTGCTCTATTGTTCCTTTTCTTTTAAATGCTGGAACTTGATTGATTCTCCCTTTTGATAGTCGTCTGATTTTGATTCCTTGATCCCCACGATTGTTGATTCTTTTGACTTGAAGCAGTCGAACCTTTTTGATTCTATATCTGATACTTCCCTGCTGACATTTGCTTTGCTTATGAATTCGACATTGCCATGCTCTTATGGTTGTTACCTTTTATCCATTTATTCCTTATGATTGCGAGGACGCAATTTCTTTAAGGAGGGAAGTCTGTAACAACCCGCATTTATACGATAATATATTTAAATATTTTATATAAATATGACATCGTCTATTCGTATTTAAAATCCTAAATATGAATTTTTATCGTGTTCGAATCCGTTGTTCTAATGGATTCAAATCATGTTTTAAATATCACCAAAGTGTTTAATAAACATGGTTAAAAGTATTCGGGCTTTATAAATTTTAAAATCTTGGCCCATGCTTGATCTGTTGCCGTGATAAGTGATAACCCATCCCCTTCATCCATTCGAAATCCCTAAGCCCAAAATCGAAGCAAAGCGAAATAATGGCGGTCTCGTCTCCTCCAAACTAGGGCTTCGATTTCGAATTCGCTCGTCTCTGTGATGCTTGGCCGCTTCCATTGAGTCGTTCTCGTCGCCGCTTCGAAGCAAGGTGAGTGAAAGCTCACATCTAATTCACTCGACCCTGTTGGTTTTCGTTCGTTTCTAGATAGCTTCGATTTGTTAGTTTTCGTTCGACTTTATCTGATGTTAGGTGGTTTCGACGTTGACCAATTTAAATGAAATTGCCATGACTTCGACATTGTTTTGACTATCTCTTTGAATTGCCGTGACTTTGGCTTTGACAAAACTGTAAATTGGAAGAATTGCTTGACAGTGATGACTCCACATATGTGCATATATACCATTGTGGGTGTATGCATATAGTGTGGAATCCACACTTGAGATTACATCTCTCTTGTAAAATGTTGTAGAGCTACTGTCTCACTGTTTTGATTCCTAGTCTTTCGATTGTTTTTAAATACTTCGAGTAAACTTTGGTTGTCTTGACAACTCGATGTCGAGGCTGCTGCTGTTTCCATTTTTGGGTTGCTTTATCATGTGTATTGTGACATGATACTCGACTGTGTACTTGTACTCTCTGACCATCTTTGTGATACCTGATGGTTTGTAAACTACTTCATTCTTGTTTAAAATTGCATGCATCTATTTGATTGTCTCTCTGTCTAGTTCAGTATCTTGCATTGTTTTCCACTGTATATTTATATATACAAGCTGACATTTGTACATAAACTCCGGCCACTTTGAATTGAAGTTGCTGTTCGATATTTGCCTTACCACCATGGTTATCGATTGTCTGCATTGTGTACTTGGTCACCGTTGGGTCAACATCATTCACTCTTGTTCAATATACTGTTTACTGGAGATATTGTGTTCATGTATTTTTGGTATTGCTGTAGTCATTAGTCTTGTTACCATTTTCACTAGCCTGACAATTCTTAAAATCGCATAGTACTATAAGTGGTATCTGATAGCCTGGCAGTGAATGCACTACATTTTATTATCCTTACAACTATCAAACTGTGAATATATATATATAAATAATTAGAATAGAATATAGTTGGTTGTGGTCTTGCAATGGGATTTGTTTACTTTGGATTTGTATGTCTTCTATGCCTTTGCTTGGAAAGTGGTCAAGCATCACCCATGTATTTGGGTTTAAATGCAGATTCTTTCTTTTGTGAACAGTAGCAACTTTTATTGCTTTTAACATTGATACGTCCTAGCCTAGCTTGAAAGTTGTCATATATATTTGCTCTAGCATTAAATGCATGCGTCCTTGCCTTGGCATGTCAACCTATGTTTTGTTTAAGTTGCATTCCTCTGGTCTCTTCATTTTTGACACTGTTTTGTCGCTGAGGTTGCCCTTGCACATGCTTCACTGCATCATCTTCTACCTGTTGCACTTGCAATGATGTTCTCCATTTCATGTTCGAATTCATACTTGTCTGCACTGTATACATTTTTGGCCATTGTTTTATCACTGTTACTTCCCTGACCTGTTGCATTTGTTGTCGTGGCACATCTCTGGTTCATGCCTGATTCACTGTTGTAGCTGCTGTATATAAGTTCTGACAAACTTTGGTCTTGACTTCATTTATTCGTATAGCCGGTATGATTCCAGTTTTACTTGAACTGTCGTTGTTGCAGTATATTGTGACAGGCTCGATCACTCGAGATTGCCTGCTTGGTAGCTTTTGTTGTTGTCCAGTTTGTACTTGCCTTGTTGAACTTGTACACGCATGTGCCTTGTTGCTGTGACATTCTAGATTGCATTATTGCTGCTACTTGAATTTGTAGTTGTTCGATTGCCTTCTGATTCACTTGACCATTTGTATACATAATTTCAAGTATGTATTCAGATGTATGTTCACTTTTGCATATCCATGTGTCATTTTCACTTGCATCTGTTCATCCTTGAGCACTTGCTGACCTGCTGCATTTTCGTAGCAGTTTTACCCTTGTCCCGTGTGGTGACTTTATATTCCGTTGTGGCGAGGCAGTGCATGCGTGCGTGCACTGCAGTCACACCGAATTGACAGATTTTAATCGATATCTTTTTTATTCTTAATTCATCGACCTGTTGCGTAATTCGTAGGCTGTATTGGCGAGGCAGTACACGTTAGCGTGTACTGCAGCCAATTAGCATTGATATTTTAAAATTGACATTTCAATTGCTTAAACTGCTTTGGATTTCTATTTTGTGGATTAACACTGTTTAGTGTTATATCTGCCGTTATCCAATTCTCGTATCGAGAGTTGGATATACGAAATTTCTGTGACTGTCATCTATATTGAGATTGATTATTATTGCTTCTATGCTCTAATAACTGATTTTGAATTAGACTGATCCGAGTATTATTTTCTTTTGAATGTAATACTCGGGTCAGACCGAGTATTTACAGGTTGTAGATTTTTAGCTTTGGGTTGCTGCTAGAGCTATGAAGACTTTTTATATCATTTGAAGTGGTCTTCGTCTTGTTGTAGTAGCCAGTGTGTCTGTTTTAAGATGATAATGTATTCATGTATATTAGTTGATAATGTACTTGTATATATAACTTCTTGAGTCGACAATTGTAGTTGTATCATTTGTATTGTGTCAAATGTATTGTAACTGATATCAGTTATTGTATATATGAGACTTTTCGTTCCATCTGTATTCCGCATTTATGTTATCTGTGTTATTTTTATATCTATTGTCCTAAACTATTATAGCCACTGTGTAGTAGCTTTGAGTTTGTATCGGTATGTCGGGTTTCCTCTAAAAATGAAATGCAATGTTTTATTATCTGACATATCGGTGCTCGCCCAAAGCAATTACACGGATGGTCGCTCCTCAACAGCCTTATTCTCCGTGCTAGTTGACAGCACTACACCGTAGTGTTCTTGGCTAGCGTGGGTATAGAGGTGGGGCGTCACAGATCTTCTCACTCAAATTGAATGTGGAATTTTTACAGTTATTGATTGATGATTGACTGTTTGGATGTGATATTAGATATAGTAGGATATATATATCTATATATAGCAATATATACATATTGGCATATGTATATATTGGATTGATGATTTCCCGCCTCGTATAGCGGATGAGACCCTATTGCGCCGTTAGTAAGCGGATTTTTATAAAACCCATATACCGCGATAATTCCGTACTGGAGCGGAATTGGTATTGTGCTAACATCTGTGGATGCAGGGAAACAGGTTGGAGGGATCCAACTGGATTCCTCACACGTAGTTATTTATTTACAGATATTGATGTATATTCTGTTATCATATGTTGATATATGATGTTGTTGTCGTGATTGACTAATTGGTGCTGTTGCATCATCGGATTCAAGTTTTAAAAATAACGACTTTTAAGTTAAAAGGTTTTAAAGTGATTTTTGAAAATATACGGTTTATGGAATTTTTGAATCGATTTATAAACGTAAAATTTTAAAGTTATAAAAGTTATAATTTTTAGTGAAATATAACCGAAGTGTCGTTTTTGAAATAAAAGTCGATTTATTTATAAAATGGTTTAAGTTTGGATTTTTCGAATAACTATAAACGATTGGTATAGAAAGATTTGTAAAATTGATATTTTATAAATCAAAATATTGGACTTATAAAACGAATTTTATAAGTGTTAAAAAAAAAGAAGTATAAATGGATTTCATAAGTAAATGAAATTAATAGATTGATAACGTGAAGTTATAAAGTGAACAGATGTTGTAGAATAAAAGATTTATAAGAAATTTACTGATAAATTAGATTTTTGCACTTAGATGGGATATAAATAGAAATTGCTAAATGAAACGATTTCATAAGTCGAAATTGTTATAAAGTATAAAAGTGATTTATAAACATTGTTTTATAAATCCGAAATCACTTATTTTGATGAGTGAATTATAGAAGTCAATAAAAAGGAATCTATAAATCAAAGTGTTATGGAATATAAAAAGGTGAATTTATAAACGTTGTTTTATAAATTCGAAATCAATTGGATTTGATAAATTAAAATGTTAAAGAAGATATATTCGCGATTTTGGATAGCGAATTATTATTGAAATAAAATGTGTAGAAAATAGTGAAATGTAATTAGTGAAGTATATTCACGATTTTGGACAGTGAATATATTATTGAGTAAAATGGTTATGTTTGGGAAAGCGATATTATAAAATGAAGTAATTGTTTTAAAAGATGTTTTAAAACGTGTTAAGTATCGAATACATAGATTTCAACATTTATTGTTGAAATAGACGTTTTCGAGGAATTTAAGGAAATGATGGACTATAACAATGTTGTTATAGTAAATGGTTTCCGAAAGGAAATATTTTTGTATGGTATTGGGATTCATATATCTATCTAAATTTCGAATCCCTATACTAGTGATTTTGAGTCGTCGTAACGATGTTTTACGTAACATTCGTTTTGACTCAAATAAATGTTGTTATAGTAATGTTTTCCTTAAAGAATGAATTTATATTTAAATTTTGATTTAAGTATATCGAATATTTTCAAATGTTGAAAATAAAAGATTTGTGGAACACTTATTATTAAATAAGTATGGAATGTTTTCCAATATGAAATGAAATGTTTTTGAGAATTTATCTTCTTAAAGATAAATTGAAATTGAATATTGACATCGATTTGAAAATCGTATATTAGTAGATATTTTGAAAATATAAATTCACTATGGAATTTATGAAGGAAAGGGAAATTGTTTTAGAAAAATAAACGTTGATTTATTTTTGAAGTGTGGAAATAATATATCTAGTAAAGATATTTTTGAAGATGAAATAATTTGGAAAATTATTTGGAATCTGATGATGTTGCGCATCTTTATTAATAGTTAAATAACCGACTATCAATAATTACCTTTAGATAGGCATTTGTTGTGAATTGGATGAATTTGAATGCCACACTTATTTTTTTTGAATAATCGCTCACTATTCGGGTTAGCCGGGAAAGGACCATGGGGTCGTATAACCCATTCCGAATATGTGATACGTCGTTATGAATTGCATTCGAAGACCGGTGTTGAAGACCGGATATTTTTGAAAACGGAAGGATTACAGTCGAGTTACTCTACATCGGCTGATCTCCGATTTAGAGGTTTTATCACCCTTAGTGACGGGAAGTCCGGACGTGATTAGAAAATTATCCGGAAATGCAAGGGCTTCGTGAGAAGTGCCTTCGGTTCTGTTCGATCCCAGAACAGACTTGTATGGATTGTGTGTCTGACGTTACACTTTGAGATATAAAGCTGATTTCTTTCAAATACATTTCTGTTGGTGGCGGAGAATTTATTCTCTTAGCTTAACACCCTTCTCTGAGACGTACGAGCTCAGAGGTTATGTAGTTGAAATTTATCAGCGATATATCCCAATTTGGTAACGTGGCATACTGAGTGTTGCTGTGAAATGATCAGTGTTTGATCATTTGCGATATGATCATTTGTTTGATCTTATATCTTTGTGATCATAGGTTGATCAATTTGTTTGACCCGAAGCAGGGCTTTTTGAGAAAGTGTAGCTTTGTGGACGAGACTTCGTCGAGCCTCACACCCCGGAAATGGTCGAAACAGGAAGGATGCAGCAAGGTTCTAGGGAGTAGCGCCCCTTAGTGTATGTCATTCCTTCTGGATAGAGGTGGTATCATGGTATGGAGCCCAGATACTTAACCTATGTGGTTGCTGCATTATTATCTATGTGGTTTGTTGGAAATCGGGGATCCTCGGGAAGATCGGTTACGATCGGGGGATGGCATACGCGTGTCAGTAGTTACCTATTTTTGCAGAGGTAACCCGGCCTTGTGTTGGCAGAGATCCGGTTAGGTTCTCGGGTCGTCTATTCCAGGGACGTACCCATCGTGGATAGGAAGTTCCTTAGCCTGACCATTTGTTGGAAATCCAAACTCCAATACGAACTTTGTACGGTATTAGTTGTAGAACATGCCATTTACGTACGGTGGTCACCACTGTTTAGATGGTAGCTATAGTAGGCATACGATACTGGTCGTATGTTGGCTAAGATTAATATTATACTTTCGAAATGTTTCTACACTATGCACTAATAATAATATCAAAAAGGATTTGATTTTGCGTAGTAAGCATCTTTGACTATCATAAGAAGAAATCTCCTCCAATTCTGCGTTTGCATTGTGTGTGTGGTGGGAGGTCTTATGGTAGTTTCATTTTCCAAAAGCATTTCGAATTGACTTAAAAAAATTATTTTGTTGTTATAAAGAATAACTGTTTTACGATCTCACACCAATCACCATGACTGACTCAGAGTTTATTGTTTCCCTTCTAAACTCTGGGTGCCCACAAATTTCCACACGGGCAGTCTAGAGTTAGATTATCAGGATATTCTGGATATTCTGGAGCTTTGGAGATAAGCTGGAGGACGAGACGTAGTATTTGTATCTGATAGTATTTATTCCGCTGTGTATTCTATATGAGGACAAGTTTATATAACTGTCCATTGTTGTATATTGACTCTGATTGATGTATGTATAAACTGATATAGTTCTTTGTTTTAAAAGACTAGTGTTTATCTATTATATATTGTTCCGCTGCGATATGTGAGATTCTGATATTGTTTCTGTTTCTGATGTTGTTCTGTTGTTGTTCTTTTTCCTTCTTTCTTCTTTTTCTTCTACTTCTCTTTTTCTTCTACTTCTTCTTTCTAAAACCCTCACTATTGGAGTTTCCGGCGTTCGATTTCTCGGTAGTCGATAAAGTGAGTATCGATGTCGAATTTTCCAAAGTCGAAAATTCCAGGACATGACAGCGTGGTATCGGAGCATATGGTTAAGCGACAACCCTGCTCTGTTCGGTGTTACTCATTAGAGATAGAGTCAGTAGTACTCTAGAATGAGTTGAGTGTAATAATAGACACGAGTACGTATTTGTTAGTGAATATAAAATTGTTTTATATTGTGATGATTGGTTTGTTGAGTGGTATATGGATTCTGGTCGGTATTGTCCGTACAACTCTATCGATAGGGATCTCTAAACACTTGAATAGAACAATTCGGCACAGTATTGTTTTAAATAGGGTAAATGAGATAATTTTGCTCAAAACTATTTTTGTATAGAAAATAAATGTTTTTCTATAAAGTACTATAGTATATGGTTGCATGGATGTTAGGAAGTAATAATAGTGAATTATCATCACTGAAATTAAATAAGAAATTGAAATCGTAACTCCAAAGTTAAGAAATAAATCCATTTACAAATGAAATTTAAGAATGTAAATTATAAATGTGAATTGTAATTTAAAACGGAATTCCAGAGAAGTTTTTGGAAATGTTTGAAAAGAATTTGGAAATTTTGGAGATTTGGGAAGTTTAAATCTTTTTGGAGTTGAAAATGAATTTCGAAGGTTTTGAAAAGTATTTTGGAGAGTTGAAAGCTCTAAACTCTTTTCGGTCGCTGGAAAATAACTTCGGTAATGACTGCAGCATTATCGATGTTCATTTTCGGGTTTCCAAAAGAGAAATTGCTGCCAAATTGTTTTAAAAGGAAGTTGTTTGAAAAATTTGGGTTTTGTTTTAGAAAATTCAAAGGATAATTTGAGTTGTTTTCAAAAATGGTTTTGAAAAGATTGAAAAGACTCTGGAATACTATATAAAAATACTTATGAAATAAGAAATAAGTTGATAACTTATACAAATTGAATTTTGATAGAATAAATTTAACTTAAAGGATGAAGTTAAATCAAAGCAAGTACAAGTGAATCAATTTAATGAAAGTAAATTGAATATTGAAAAATTCATTTCGAATTTGTAAAGTAATGTATTGAAATAAAATTAGTAATTGAAACTAATTAAAGAAATGACAAATTAATATGGTTTGAAATGAATTAAAATTCATATGGAATTTGAAATCCAGTTTAATATGAGTGGTTATAAACCAAAATAGTGAATTGTAAATAAATTTTGGGAATGAACTAAAGTTAATTGATAAAAATTCAATATTCAGAAGATAAACTGAATTCAAATTGGAATTGTGAATTGAATTCAAATGGAATCTTGAAATGCAAAATTGAACGAAATTGAATATATAACTTCAATAGTGAATTAGAGATGATATAAGCAGTTATATTGAAAATTTTGTAATTGAATGTACGAAATGGTTTGAATATATGCAACTAGATATTATGGCTAGTAGGATATACAGGTATAAAGGAATTAGAATTTAATTTCGAAGATAAATTTGAATGGCTCGACAAAAGGTAAGTATTTGAATTCGAATATGAGATTTGATGACTTATTTCTCTAGCCGCTTGGCTTTTTCTTTTTCTTTTTGAAATCTGAGAGTCCGTAGGGACGTTTTGTAGTCGTGCCATGTTAACCGCGCAAAGGAGACGCTGGCGAAATTTTCTGAAAATTTAAGGCGTTAGAAATTTTTGAGAAAATTTTGAAGTTTAAATTTTGAATTTAAACTCGAATTTGAATTTTGAAGTAAACAATGTTGTTTGGAACTTATAATTGAAGTTGGAAAACGAGATTAAATGATAACGAATCTTTAGTAGAAAGATTTGTTTTGATAGATTGATAAAACTATTGATTGTGAAAAATAGTAGACGAGTTAAGGACTTTTTTCCTAACTTGGTAATTTCGAGGACGAAATTCTTTTAAGGGGGGAAGTCTGTAACGACCCAGAATTTTTGATAATTAAAATTCGAATATTTAATTGATTTTAAATATTAAAAAAAGAATTTAATAAGTCGAATAATTTATTATTCGAATATTGGATTTAATTTGGTCAATTAAATCGATAATTTAATGATTGAAATTATAGAAATAATTGAAGTATGGGTTTAATGTGCTGGAAATGATTTATAAAGTTATATTAAATCATACTGGAGTTATAGAACTTTTAAAATTGAATTTAGAGTTAATCTGTGAAAATTGAATATTTTAATATTTAATTATCGACTGAAAAATAGTCAATTTTCGAACAGTCTCAGAATTGAACGAGACCAGTTCCATTGGATCCGTAATAGTTAGTTATTATCGGATTTCAATTTTCGTAGCAATCGAAGTTATCGTTTGACCGTGGCAGCTTGAAACGCATCGATATCGTTTTAATTTTAAATCGTCGAGTTAAAAATAGTCATTTTTTGAACAGTCTCGGATTTCGACGAAACCAGTTTCATCGGATCCGTAATGTGATATTATTGTAAGATTTCAAATTTCGTAATTTTTGGAGTTACCGTTTGTCCGGTACAAATTAAAACGCCTCGAAATCGATTTAAATCGGTTTAATTTAAATCGATCGTTTATTGCCATATCTCACACATACGATCGAATTAGCTTTCGAAATCTGTTCCATTGTGTCCGGAACGCGGGATTAACCCCAGAAATGCCAGTTACAGCGCGTAGATTGGAGTTTGGAAATTCCGGATGAATACTGTTCGTTCAAACTTCTATAAATATGCCCATTTTCACAATTTTAAAAAAAAGAAAAAAATAAAAACCCTAAACCCTAATTTAAATGGCCGGCCGCCACTCTCTATTTCTAAGGCCAGAAAACATTCTCACTTCCCCTCGATTTTCTCCTCATCCGCGCGTTTTTAGGCGACGATCTCAACTAGAGAATCGAAGAGGGTAGCGAGGCCGAGGCATCCAACGGTGGAGATCAAGATCGGTGCGGCGGAGAGGGAGTTTTTGGGCCACGTATGGCTGCAGGTCGCGCGCGTCTCGTGAGGGGTGGGGACCACCGAGCTCGACCGCTCTCTGGTCGTTGGTGGCTCGTGGGATGGTCGTTCATTTGGCGTCACTTGATCGTGGTGGAAGGCAATGAGGAGGTCGCGAGATGTAACCCTAGATGGCGGCACGTTGGGTTCTTCTTGTACGCGACCTGGGGAAGGAGATGATGCGTGCAAAGGCTCAGATCTTGGACTTGAAATCTAATGGCCAGAATCGTTTATAGGTTAAAATTTAAAGAAAAAGTAAATTGTTTTATATTATAAAAATTGTAAGATGTTTAAACTGCGATATCTCTTCCATACAAGGTCGGAAAATTACGAAACGAAAAGCGCTGGCTTCGTTTTGTCGAACACTACGCAATACAATTGGATTGGAGTCGTTTGGAGTCAATGAAAATTTTGGGTAAAATTAAACGCGCGTTTAATTTTATTCGAAATAAACGCTGAAATCAGAATTAAAATCAAGGTGAGATCTTCTCACTCAAATTGAATGTGGAATTTTTACAGTTATTGATTGATGATTGACTGTTTGGATGTGATATTAGATATAGTAGGATATATATATCTATATATAGCAATATATACATATTGGCATATGTATATATTGGATTGATGATTTCCCGCCTCATATAGCGGATGAGACCCTATTGCGCCGTTAGTAAGCGGATTTTTATAAAACCCATATACCGCGATAATTCCGTACTGGAGCGGAATTGGTATTGTGCTAACGTCTGTGGATGCAGGGAAACAGGTTGGAGGGATCCAACTGGATTCCTCACCAGTAGTTATTTATTTACAGATATTGATGTATATTATGTTATCATATGTTGATATATGATGTTGTTGTCGTGATTGACTAATTGGTGCTGTTGCATCATCGGATTCAAGTTTTAAAAATAACGACTTTTAAGTTAAAAGGTTTTAAAGTGATTTTTGAAAATATACGGTTTATGGAATTTTTGAATCGATTTATAAACGTAAAATTTTAAAGTTATAAAAGTTATAATTTTTAGTGAAATATAACCGAAGTGTCGTTTTTGAAATAAAAGTCGATTTATTTATAAAATGGTTTAAGTTGGGATTTTTCGAATAACTATAAACGATTGGTATAGAAAGATTTGTAAAATTGATATTTTATAAATCAAAATATTGGACTTATAAAACGAATTTTATAAGTGTTAAAAAAAAAGAAGTATAAATGGATTTCATAAGTAAATGAAATTAATAGATTGATAACGTGAAGTTATAAAGTGAACAGATGTTGTAGAATAAAAGATTTATAAGAAATTTACTGATAAATTAGATTTTTGCACTTAGATGGGATATAAATAGAAATTGCTAAATGAAACGATTTCATAAGTCGAAATTGTTATAAAGTATAAAAGTGATTTATAAACATTGTTTTATAAATCCGAAATCACTTATTTTGATGAGTGAATTATAGAAGTCAATAAAAAGGAATCTATAAATCAAAGTGTTATGGAATATAAAAAGGTGAATTTATAAACGTTGTTTTATAAATTCGAAATCAATTGGATTTGATAAATTAAAATGTTAAAGAAGATATATTCGCGATTTTGGATAGCGAATTATTATTGAAATAAAATGTGTAGAAAATAGTGAAATGTAATTAGTGAAGTATATTCACGATTTTGGACAGTGAATATATTATTGAGTAAAATGGTTATGTTTGGGAAAGCGATATTATAAAATGAAGTAATTGTTTTAAAAGATGTTTTAAAACGTGTTAAGTATCGAATACATAGATTTCAACATTTATTGTTGAAATAGACGTTTTCGAGGAATTTAAGGAAATGATGGACTATAACAATGTTGTTATAGTAAATGGTTTCCGAAAGGAAATATTTTTGTATGGTATTGGGATTCATATATCTATCTAAATTTCGAATCCCTATACTAGTGATTTTGAGTCGTCGTAACGATGTTTTACGTAACATTCGTTTTGACTCAAATTCAAGTGTTTAAAGAGAATGATTTCCTTAAAGAATGAATATATACTTAATTTTGATTTTAAGTATATCGAATATTTTCTAAGTGTTGAAAATAAATGATTTTGTGAATTACTTATTTTTAAATAAGTATGGAAATGCTTTTCCAATATGAAGTGAACTGTTTAGAGATTTTATCTTTTAAAGATAAATTGAAAAGTGAATATTTGAAAATTTGTTTTCAAATGGTGAAGTGTGGAAATTATATATCTAGTAAAGATATTTTTGAAGATAAATAATTTGGGAAAATTATTTGGAATCTGATGATGTTGCGCATCTTTATTGATAGTTAAATAACCGACTATCAATAATTACCTTGAATAGGTATTTGTTGTGAATTGGATGAATTTGAATGCCACACTTGTTTTTAAATAAACGCTCACTATTCGGGTTAACCGGGAAAGGACCATGGGGTCGTATAACCCATTCCGAATATGTGATACGTCGTTATGAATTGCATTCGAAGACCGGTGTTGAAGACCGGATATTTTTGAAAAACGGAAGGATTACCGTCGAGTTACTCTACATCGGCTGATCTCCGGTTTAGAGGTTTTATCATCCTTAGTGACGGGAAGTCCCAACGTGATTGAAAATTATCCGGATGTGCAAGGGCTTCGTGAGAAGTGCCTTCGGTTCTGTTCGATCCCGGAACAGACTTGTATGGATTGTGTGTCTGACGTTACAATTTGAGATATAAAGCTGATTTCTTTCAAATACATATCTGTTGGTGGCGGAGAATTTATTCTCTTAGCTTAACACCCTTCTCTGAGACGTACGAGCTCAGAGGTTATGTAGTTGAAGTTATCAGCGATATATCCCAATTTGGTAACGTGGCATACTGAGTGTTGCTGTAAAATGATCGGTGTTTGATCATTTGTGATATGATCATTTGTTTGATCTTATATCTTTGTGATCATAGGTTGATCATTTTGTTGGACCCGAAGCAGGGCTTTTTGAGAAAGCGTAGCTTTGTGGACGAGACTTCGTCGAGCCTCACACCCCGGAAATGGTCGAAACAGGAATGTTGCGGCAAGGTTATGAGGGTCGCGCCCTTTAGGGTATGTCATTTCCTTCTGGAAAGGGGTGGTATCATGGTATGGAGCCCAGATACTTACTCATGTGGATACACTTTCTTTATGATGTGTGATGTTGGATATCGAGCGCTCGGATAAAGGTCCTAAAGGACCGGGTGATGACATATTCGTGAGTTACCTGTTACAGGGGTAACCCGGCCTTGTTTGGCAGAGAGCAGTTTGTCTCTCGGGACGTCCAGCCAGAGGCGATCCCAATCGGCAGGAGGAAAGGAAGTTCCTTAGCCTGACCATTTGTTGGAAAATCCAAAGAAACAATATGAACCCTGTACGGTTTTAGTTGTATTACCTGCTATGGAATGTGGCGGTAACCTGCTATTGAACATAGTAGCTATAGTAGGCATACGATACTGGTCGTATGTTGGCTAATATTAATATTATACTTTCGAAATGTTTTCTACACTATGCACTAATAATAATATCAAAAATGATTTGATTTTGCGTAGTAAGCATCTTTGACTATCATAAGAAGAAATCTCCTCCAATCCTGCGTTTGCATTGTGTGTGTGGTGGGAGGTCTTATGGTAGTTTCATTTTCCAAAAGCATTTCGAATTGACTTTAAAATTATCCTGTTGTTTATTTTAAAGAATAACTGTTTTACGATCTCACACCAGTCACCATGACTGACTCGGAGTTTATTGTTCCCTTCTAAACTCTGGGTGCCCACCAATTTACACACGGGCAGCCTAGAGTTATATTATCAGGATATTCTGGATATTCTGGAGCTTTGGAAGCAAGCTGGATGACGAGACGTAGTATTTGTATCTGATAGTATTTATTCCGCTGTGTATTCTGTATGAGGACAAGTTTATATAACTGTCCATTGTTGTTTATTAACTCTGATGATATGATGTGATGTAATGTAATAACAGATATAATTCTTTGTTTTAAAGATTATGCAATTATCTATTATATATTGTTCCGCTGCGATATGTGAGATTCTGATATTGTCTCTGTTGCTGTTCTGTTGTTCTTCTTCTTTCTTCTTACCTTTTTTTTTTCTTCTTCTATCTTTTCTTCTACCTCTTCTTTTGAAAAGTTATGGTTTGTTGGGTGGATAGAAGATTATTAAAGAAGATATATTCGCGATTTTGGATAGCGAATTTCTATTGAAATAAAAATGTGTAGAAATGATTGAAAATTGGGTTTAGTGAATTATATTCACGATTTTGGACAGTGAATATATTGTTAAGTAAAATGGATACGTTTTTGAAGAAGTGATATTAAAATGAAGTTAAACATTTTAAAGATGTTTTAAAACGTATTATGAATCGAAAGCATAGATTTCAACGTTCACTGTTGAAATAGGCGTTTTCGAGAAATTTAAGGAAATGGTGGACTATAACACTATTGTTATAGTAAATGATTTCCGAAAGGAAATGTTTTAATGTAGTATTGGGATTTATATATCTATCTAAATTCGAATCCCTATACTAGTGATTTTGAGTCGTCGTAACGATGTTTTACGTAACATTCGTTTTGACTCAAATAAAAGTGTTTAAAGAGAATGATTTCCTTAAAGAATGAATATATACTTAATTTTGATTTTAAGTATATCGAATATTTTCTAAGTGTTGAAAATAAATGATTTTGTGAATTACTTATTTTTAAATAAGTATGGAAATGCTTTTCCAATATGAAGTGAACTGTTTAGAGATTTTATCTTTTAAAGATAAATTGAAAAGTGAATATTTGAAAATTTGTTTTCAAATGGTGAAGTGTGGAAATTATATATCTAGTAAAGATATTTTTGAAGATAAATAATTTGGGAAAATTATTTGGAATCTGATGATGTTGCGCATCTTTATTGATAGTTAAATAACCGACTATCAATAATTACCTTGAATAGGTATTTGTTGTGAATTGGATGAATTTGAATGCCACACTTGTTTTTAAATAAACGCTCACTATTCGGGTTAACCGGGAAAGGACCATGGGGTCGTATAACCCATTCCGAATATGTGATACGTCGTTATGAATTGCATTCGAAGACCGGTGTTGAAGACCGGATATTTTTGAAAAACGGAAGGATTACCGTCGAGTTACTCTACATCGGCTGATCTCCGGTTTAGAGGTTTTATCATCCTTAGTGACGGGAAGTCCCGACGTGATTGAAAATTATCCGGATGTGCAAGGGCTTCGTGAGAAGTGCCTTCGGTTCTGTTCGATCCCGGAACAGACTTGTATGGATTGTGTGTCTGACGTTACAATTTGAGATATAAAGCTGATTTCTTTCAAATACATATCTGTTGGTGGCGGAGAATTTATTCTCTTAGCTTAACACCCTTCTCTGAGACGTACGAGCTCAGAGGTTATGTAGTTGAAGTTATCAGCGATATATC
Organism: Allium fistulosum; assembly: GCA_030737815.1. Taxonomy (NCBI): domain Eukaryota; kingdom Viridiplantae; phylum Streptophyta; class Magnoliopsida; order Asparagales; family Amaryllidaceae; genus Allium; species Allium fistulosum. Next base: position 817,859,822 of record CM060904.1, read on the forward strand.
CCAATTTGGTAACGTGGCATACTGAGTGTTGCTGTAAAATGATCGGTGTTTGATCATTTGTGATATGATCATTTGTTTGATCTTATATCTTTGTGATCATAGGTTGATCATTTTGTTGGACCCGAAGCAGGGCTTTTTGAGAAAGCGTAGCTTTGTGGACGAGACTTCGTCGAGCCTCACACCCCGGAAATGGTCGAAACAGGAATGTTGTGGCAAGGTTATGAGGGTCGCGCCCTTTAGGGTATGTCATTTCCTTCTGGAAAGGGGTGGTATCATGGTATGGAGCCCAGATACTTACTCATGTGGATACACTTTCTTTATGATGTGTGATGTTGGATATCGAGCGCTCGGATAAAGGTCCTAAAGGACCGGGTGATGACATATTCGTGAGTTACCTGTTACAGGGGTAACCCGGCCTTGTTTGGCAGAGAGCAGTTTGTCTCTCGGGACGTCCAGCCAGAGGCGATCCCAATCGGCAGGAGGAAAGGAAGTTCCTTAGCCTGACCATTTGTTGGAAAATCCAAAGAAACAATACGAACCCTGTACGGTTTTAGTTGTATTGCCTGCTATGGAATGTGGCGGTAACCTGCTATTGAACATAGTAGCTATAGTAGGCATACGATACTGGTCGTATGTTGGCTAAGATTAATATTATACTTTCGAAATGTTTTCTACACTATGCACTAATAATAATATCAAAAATGATTTGATTTTGCGTAGTAAGCATCTTTGACTATCATAAGAAGAAATCTCCTCCAATCCTGCGTTTGCATTGTGTGTGTGGTGGGAGGTCTTATGGTAGTTTCATTTTCCAAAAGCATTTCGAATTGACTTTAAAATTATCCTGTTGTTTATTTTAAAGAATAACTATTTTACGATCTCACACCAGTCACCATGACTGACTCGGAGTTTATTGTTCCCTTCTAAACTCTGGGTGCCCACCAATTTCCACACGGGCAGCCTAGAGTTATATTATCAGGATATTCTGGATATTCTGGAGCTTTGGAAGCAAGCTGGATGACGAGACGTAGTATTTGTATCTGATAGTATTTATTCCGCTGTGTATTCTGTATGAGGACAAGTTTATATAACTGTCCATTGTTGTTTATTAACTCTGATGATATGATGTGATGTAATGTAATAACAGATATAATTCTTTGTTTTAAAGATTATGCAATTATCTATTATATATTGTTCCGCTGCGATATGTGAGATTCTGATATTGTCTCTGTTGCTGTTCTGTTGTTCTTCTTCTTTCTTCTTACCTTTTTTTTTTCTTCTTCTATCTTTTCTTCTACCTCTTCTTTTAAAAACCCTAATGGTTCGGTTTTTCGTTCACCTTGAGTAAATAGATGGAGATTAGTGTCTATTCAAGGGGTACGGAAAAGCGGGCTATTACAGGTTACGATCGGGGGATGGCATACGCGTGTCAGTAGTTACCTATTTTTGCAGAGGTAACCCGGCCTTGTGTTGGCAGAGATCCGGTTAGGTTCTCGGGTCGTCTATTCCAGGGACGTACCCATCGTGGATAGGAAGTTCCTTAGCCTGACCATTTGTTGGAAATCCAAACTCCAAAACGAACTTTGTACGGTATTAGTTGTAGAACCTGCCATTTACGTACGGTGGTCACCACTGTTTAGATGGTAGCTATAGTAGGCATACGATACTGGTCGTATGTTGGCTAAGATTAATATTATACTTTTGAAATGTTTCTACACTATGCACTAATAATAATATCAAAAAGGATTTGATTTTGCGTAGTAAGCATCTTTGACTATCATAAGAAGAAATCTCCTCCAATTCTGCGTTTGCATTGTGTGTGTGGTGGGAGGTCTTATGGTAGTTTCATTTTCCAAAAGCATTTCGAATTGACTTAAAAAAAATATTTTGTTGTTATAAAGAATAACTGTTTTACGATCTCACACCAGTCACCATGACTGATTCGGAGTTTATTGTTTCCCTTCTAAACTCTGGGTGCCCACAAATTTCCACACGGGCAGTCTAGAGTTAGATTATCAGGATATTCTGGATATTCTGGAGCTTTGGAGATAAGCTGGAGGACGAGACGTAGTATTTGTATCTGATAGTATTTATTCCGCTGTGTATTCTATATGAGGACAAGTTTATATAACTGTCCATTGTTGTATATTGACTCTGATTGATGTATGTATAAACTGATATAGTTCTTTGTTTTAAAAGACTAGTGTTTATCTATTATATATTGTTCCGCTGCGGTATGTGAGATTCTGATATTGTTTCTGTTTCTGATGTTGTTCTGTTGTTGTTCTTTTTCCTTCTTTCTTCTTTTTCTTCTACTTCTCTTTTTCTTCCACTTCTTCTTTCTAAAACCCTCACTATTGGAGTTTCCGGTGTTCGATTTCTCGGCAGTCGATAAAGTGAGTATCGATGTCGAATTTTCGAAAGTCGAAAATTCCAGGACGTGACAGATTTTATTATCGTAAGGTAAAAACACATCCGTGTTTATGTGCAGTGAGGTCTAACGAGATACCTTTGATTTCAAAGGATTTTTCAAGTTAATAAATAAATAAAGTTTTTTTTGTGATTTGAGTTTACTCATGCTGGTATTCTAGACTAACCTGGGGGTTATTTCATTATAATGCTCGGGTCAAACTGAGCATGTTTTCCAGGTTAGCTTTAGATGCTTTGGAGCTATGGAATTGAGTTGGAGGCCTAGGACGTACTCTCGTATTTTGGATATCTTCCGTCGTGTATGTGTTATATGTAGTTTATCTGTTGTTGTAAGGATAGGTGTTGTAACTGTCCAACTCTAATATGTATATGTATAAAAAAAGGGTCTCAGATTTTGTAAAGAATTGATTATATTATATATTATTCCATTGCGTTGTGAGATTCCATGTTTGTTCCTAGTTCTTCAATCTTCTATCTCCTTTCTTTCCCTTAACAGTCTGTCTTTCCAGCACTTAGTTGTTCGACATGCTAATATCGTGGATGTATTAGTGTCGACTTCTGGGGTTCGGAAAGGTGGGTCATTACAACATGGTATAAGAGATGAAGGTTAAGTGAGTACCTTGGCTTTGGTGGGGTTAACTCATTAGAGATAGGGTAAGTGATAGCCTAGAATGAGTTTGACTGTATATATATGAGAGTGTGTATTTGTTAGTGAAATAAAATGTTTTATATTGTTTTTTTTGATCCGTTGAGTGGCTTAAGAATTCTAATCGATGTGTTTGGCTAATGTTATCGGTAAGGATTTCCTAAACACTTAACCAAGTTTAATCGACAAAGTATTATTTTGAAATTGGGTAAATGAAATAAATTTAAATAGAATATATTTTATATATAAATAGAACGATTTTCAAAAATAGTATAGTATAGTTGGCTGAGGTATTAGGAGATAATAATATGTTATTGTTATCATTTAAGGCTTGTTTAGTCATGTTCATCTTGTTTAGCATTGACTATGGTTTGTATGTATAGGAAGTTTCCTTTTTAAGATATGGGTTGGGTAGATACATTTGGGAAAATACGGCAACGAACACCTTGTGAATTAAGTTTCACAGTTTGATTATAGGGTGTTCGAAGTTAATGTTGCGGTAGAATTTGATTTAAAAGTTAAAATATTTTGAGATAAATATTTAAAATGGTTTAATATAAGTGATTTATAAAACGGGTTTATAAAAATGTATCATTTAAGTAGGAAGAATTTTGGTTGAACACTTGAGAACCTAAGTCCTGGTGCTTTTGGAAAAAAGATTTTCAAGATTTTTGGAAAATAATAATAATAATATTTGAAACCAATTTGGTTTAAGTATAAATTTTTGGGAATAAAAGTGTAGGTAAGAAGTGTTATCTTTGGATTGGTACGGGGAACAAGTCTTGATTGTTTTGTGATGATCAGAATAATCTTCTAAGTGACGATCATATGTTTGCCTAGGTGAACGTTATGGGGTACTTAGTAAATTATTCTCTTTACAATTGTACAGTCGAAACAAGCTCATCCTGAACGAACCCAAAGTAAGTTGGAAATAGATGTTTTGTTGGAAAATGTAATGTATTGTTTCAAAAATGAGAATTTAGAAATAAAAGGAATATTTTTAAGTTAACTAGTTCGAGTGGCTCGGAAATGACTTAAAATTGGGAAAGGGATGAGTTCAGATGGTAAACACTTCTCTTAAGTATTACTCTTCTTTGTAAGGGAATGTATATTAGTGTTTGCAAGTACCTAGTTCCTTAGTATCATTTCAGAGTTACTCGGGCTATATCTATATATTTGTATGATTTAAAATATAGAGTTCCATTTCAAAAAGTTTTTGAAAATAAAAGCCAGATATTTGGATCTTGAATTTCCTTAGGGAAGTAAATGAAAATGAAATAGTGGAATCAAATAGAGGTATATACTCTTAGGTTGTAGTGGAGTATTATCCAAGTTAAACTAGTGTAGTTTATGAAATGTTTTCATAAATGATTTAGTGGAAATTGAATTGGTATTAGGGAGAACTAATTAGTTAGTTTATAGGGTGGACATAGATTATTTCTGCTTCTCATATATTTTTGATCCAAGATTCGAGTACAAGACTTTGAGGTGTTTGCACCAATCCAAATAAGGATCTATTGCTCGACTTTTGATGGCAAGCACTTGATGAGGGTTCTTGGTCTGTGACCAAAGTTTTCTATCATAGTTACACCTATGAAAGGAGAATAGAGGTTCAAAATCAAGGAGCCTGATAGGAGTCCGCACTAGGGAATCGGGTGAGCGATACTAGTTCGGAAGGAAAGTTATGTATTCCAGTTGAGATTGAATCATATTTTGCATAAGAATGATCTATGTACATCACAAGAGCAGATGTATAGTATTAAGCATTTCCTGGGATATGTCGAGGTGTAATTTTGGGGATGAAATTCTTTTAAGGGAGAAGAATGTGACGACCCGGAATTTCACTGCTTTGATTAGTGAATATTTAAATGATTTTAAATATTCAATATATAGGTTTTATAATGAAAATAAACTCATTTTAATTAATTAATAATGATGGAATCATTTTCAAAATTTGTTTACTAAATTAAATAGTTCGTAGAAAAATAGAAGATGTGGCCGTAGAACGTTCCGAAATTTCGACCATCCGACGTCGGAAAGTTGTCGGGAACGTTGTTCGTCTTTGTGCACTATATGTACATATATATAAGAATTAAATAACTACATAACAATACGTTTAGAAATAAATTATCTTATATTAATTTGGATTAGTAAGTATAATGACCCGGAGTTTTCGATCCCGAAAATTCCAGATAGTTAGGGAAAAGAAGAAAAGAGGTAAAAGAAGAAACTGAAAACAAAACACAGATTCTCACATTCGCAGTGGATCAAAGTATAATATCAAATAATATCCTTTATACAAAGAAAGCTGTATCAGTCAATTACATTTTTATACATCAGAGTTACAATCATTCACAAAAGCTGGACAGTATAACCACTTGTCCCAGATATACAACAATAATATACTCAGCAGAATACACTCCATACGTTCCTGCCATCCAGCTCGCCACCTGAGCTCCAGAACGTTCTTACCTGAAAATCTGTAATACTCGGTCTGACCCGAGCATTACAACAAAGTAACACCCGGGTCAGGCTGGAAACCAGCGTGAGTAAACCCATGTAAAATGGAATACCAAGCTATATAACTTATGTGAATTACCAGGGTAACTCGTACCTTTACGAGTTCTTATAGTCAAACATTTATCACACAACAGTTTCAGGTTAAATGTCCATGATACTCAATTCATTCCATTCCAGCCTATTTAGTTTTACATATCCAATTGTAAAAACTTAGATTACTAATCGAAGTGGGTTCGGGTATTTGCTGATACCCGACCCCGGTCTCTTTGAATCCAATACCATCATTAATCCAAGTTGTTTAAGTTAATACAATTCAATTTTAAAATACAGGATGTCACATTTACACAGCAATTCACCATCGATAGATAACCCACATTATCCCAGTTCAACTCAAACATATTACATCACAGTACATCACAAGTTATCAAACTAGATATTAATCCAATTATTCAATACAATTCAATCATCCATAGGCTAGATTGATTCATTCTTAATTAAATTAATTAATCTCCAATTAACTTAATCATCAACTTTAATTCATTAAATCATGCTTACTTAACATTAATTAATTACCACCCAATTAATTAATTATTCTTTAATCATCCATCTTAATTAATCATCCTTGATTAATTGTTTTTTTATTTACATTAAGTAATTAACCTTTAATTAATTACATAAATTAATTAGCCTTAGCCATTCACAATAATTAACCTTTAATTACTCTCATTAATTAATTTATGTTCCTCTAATTACTTTTATTAATTAATCTTAAATAATTACATTATTCTTTATTTGAGAATCATTTAGGAATTAACTTTATGATTATATCTGATATAATTACTTTTAAACACAACTTGAAGATATACTTAAATCAAAACAAATTAAATTGCAAGATCAATTGACCTAAAATTTATATTGAAATTCGTTTTGAGAACTTAACTTATACTTGCTCTTGAATTATTTTCCCTTACATTAAAAACCAGATAACTTATCGAAATATCCCGAGCCCAAGCCCAAGCCCAGAAAACTCGATCGACTATTCGAGCCAAACTTCAAACTTCCCATGCCAAAATTCAATTACCTCATCCATCGAACTCGAGAACAACCTCGAGTGAACTACCTTCTTTCCCGAGGCTCAACACATCAACCAAAATCAGAAACAAACCCGCCTTGTGCACAATCATTCCGGTCACCTCCGACCGGCGTCGCAACCCTCATCAAGTCGGCGATGTCGTCGACGTGCCGCCCGACAACCCAGAAAACACTAAATCTCAACAACGCGAAATCGAGCAACCTGAGTGAACCCAGGTACAAAGTCGACCATCCAAAAAACCTTCCGCAATGCCACCATAGACCACCGGTGGCCACGAAACTCTGGCCTAGGCATCGTCTCGACCCCTCGCGACTTTTCCCCTAGGACCGATCGAGTTCGGTGATTCATCGACGTCGCAAACCTCTGGCGAACCCAGACATTCCCATCAGTACCCAAAACCCTATATTGATACCTCGCCGCCGCCACGTTGGATGATAAATCCAGCGAGCAATTTTGTCGTGACCGCCGACCTCCCAGCCACCTCCAAAAGTGATCTCGACCTCCCACATCACTCCGATCACCAGAAAATGCTAAAAATTCCTTTCCCGCTCAACCCATGATTTCTCTCGAATTAAAATCCTAAAAATCATGATTCTTTCTCTAAAATCATAGTTTTCAAAGATAAAAAAGATTTTATACAAGAATTCACCAATTATTTAAGTCGGGATTTTGATATATTTGAGTTTTTTACTGAAATCCTTACATCCCAGTTAAATTGTCTTTAATTTCTACTTCAAAATATTTTTAAAACCTAAATCTTGTTGTTACAAACAAAATTTGTTTATTCATTGAAGTCTAAGAAAATCAGGGAGAGAGGAATTGGAAGTTGACCAGGCTTTGAAGCCTGAAACTAGAACAGAGCATACATATGGGTACACGGATATGCATAGCAGTATTAACATACATATATACATGAAATCATCTTTGAACAAACATGCAAAGCATACTACTCTACAAAATTTCAAGTATTATCACATGCAACAGGTTATTAAACAACTTAGGCTTTGTAGGAAAGTTTACTCACCATTTTTCCTTTGAAACAGAGTACTGCTTTAAAAAAAATGCTGCTTGCTTTGATTTATTTTTTTCTTATGTTTTTAAATGGCAGACTTGTATCGTTTTATGTTTGTGAACCAGATTGTATACGTGGGGTATAAGCAGTGAATATATATATACGTGTGAAAGAAGTGTGCTGTGCAAGCTAGAGGGAGAGGATATGTACCTGTACAACCTCTTCTTTTTTTCTGTTTTATACATATCTTTTCTGTTGAAAAAATAGGTGACCTGATTTGATTTTTTCCCAGGTTGATTTGCCATTTTATGTGTTTGACTAGATTTGGTTTTGACCTTGATTTAAGGTTTTGTGTGCTTGAAATGCCATTTGGCATGATGTTGTCTCCTTGTGTTCATACATACATACATATATACATATATATATATATACATATACATATAAACATACATCTCATATGTATATTTGTTTTTACTAAATGCATTTGTATTTGTTATCATATATATACTTATACATTCCCATATTTTCAAATGCTATATGTTTCTAACTTATATATACATATATATATAAGTATTATATATATATATTTATATATATATCCCACATTGTTTCCTGTTTACATATATATTTGTTTTCTATGGGTATACATACATACTTGTATACTTATATATATATAATTTTAACCCTTACTAACTTGTGTATATATATATATATATTGTATGGATATTTTTATCTTAATTTAAATGGTGGGGTTTTATATATTCATATAATTTATTTTTTTCTATGAGGTTTATCATATTCAAAGGTTTATAATTCAAATTTTATTATGGTTTTTAAATCAATATATAACTATATCCAAATATCCTAATTATCAGAATTTTATTTGTACGACTTAATAAATCAATATTTCAATAATTGAAACAGTTAATTACCTCATTTCCAGTCGTCAAAAACCCGGGTCATTACATTCCTCCCCTCTTTAGAACTTTTCATCCTCGAAAAGAAATGAACGAGAATTTTTATTTACTGCGTATTATAGTCAAATTATTCTTTAAACATTTTTAACTCCTTTACTCTCTTATTTCAAAATTTCAAAATTTTAAACACTTATAAATAACATAATATAACCAAAATAGCTTTTATATAAAAAAATACTTTTTATAACTCAATGTTTCAACAAGTCCATCCTTGTTCTCATAGAAATTCGGTCAGACGTTGATCAGACATAGGACTGAAAATCTATAAGTACTTAGTAGACCCATTTCAACACCTAGTGAAAATACTTGAAAAATAATTTATTGAAAATATCGAAAACATTTTTGAAAACAGAGGAAATATCTTTGGTGAGAATGCTTTGGAAATCATCACCACCATCCATGGTCGTAGTTAACCTGATGGTTACGTTGCCATCCCGGCAAAATCCATAGAGCACTGTAGGCCTCCGCGCTCCTCGATTACACCATGGAACCAACTACAGATCGCAGTTATAACCGGGCTTTACGTTGCTATCACAACAAAAACCCATATAACCGTAGGCATCAGCTCCCTCGAATTTCGCTGCCAAAAGAATGAAACTCCTCCACTCGACCATAGATCACAGCCTACCGATATTACGTTGCCGTACAGACAAAATCAAGTGTAGACTGTTGGCACTCATCCTCCACACGATTTTCGCTACAGTCCACACAGTAGATCGTAGCGACATCGAGTTACACTGTCGTCACAGTATAACCCAAATGCCCCTGTAGGCATCAGCGACTTCGACTTTCGCTACCCAACAATCCTCAGGTACTAGTTTGTCCAGACTACTCACAGGATCAACTTTAGAACCCCCCTTAGGACTCAAGGCAGTACCATCCTGTGGCACTCCTGAGAAGTTCATTCAAGGGAGCGCCTTTGTAACGACCCGATATTTTCAACCATTCGCATCCATTATAAGTGTATAGGTAGACACTCATGCCGGAGTTGAATTGCTCAAAATACCGCGTTGTAATTAAAATTTGGCAAATCTCAAAATATACAGTAAATAAATATAAGCACAGATCACAAACACAGAGTAAAATAATGCAGCGGAAGTAAAAGAGATAGTAGTTCATGAAGCTACTATATAAATATAACAAAGTTACATAAGATACAACAGGAGGAATAAAGTACAACAGAAGTCTCAAGACATAGAAGTCTACTAATACAAGAGCTTAAATAGAACAACAGACTGAACAGATAAAACCAGATAGTAGCTGGATAAGGATGATCTCCAGTAGTCCTAGCTCCGTGAAGATGAAGTCCAACTGATACTCAGGCTGACCCGAGCGTAAAATAAAACATAAACACTCGAGTCAGGATATACATACTTATACAATGTAAACCAACTCAAATGAACTGTAGTAAAGGTACAAGTAACTTAGAAGATGCTTGGGACCTCCCATCCTCTAAGGATCCGTTAAAATATCTACTATGTAGTAATATTCGCTATTATAATAGTGTCTAAATAAGTAAAGTATAATCATATCGGAAAATAGCATTAAGGGGATGGAGAACCTTAACGCGGTCGGATCTTAAAATCATAATCGTAGTAAAGCTCGATATGGTAGGTGACACGGCACAACTAGGCAATGCCAGGGTAGATATACCAATTACGCACACGGACTGATGGATACGCATAGCAGCCACTACCGTTCCACCTCGAACAACATTCCCAAATCGGAGGATGGCCATCTAGTCAAATCACAAGTAAGAGTATAATATCGAAGAAATGTGTCCGAGAAGAGGTGCTACCTCACTGGTCCGAGATCGCTCCTGTTTTAGCCACCTTATGCCAACTCACGGGAGTTGGGTCCACGTAACATACCTTAAGAACGTCGCCACCATCCTACTTCATTCTGGAATCTCCACCGCGTACACGGTTGTCAAAGTGGTTTTCGGTAAGACAGAGAGTATGTCCATATCCGATCCCGGTCTCTTTAACAACCCAACGTTATTATAACCCGTGGTTATAAGTTTAAGAACAGTTTATACTCCAAAATAGAATCTCATTTCAAATCCAAATCTTTATCAAAATAAAGATTAAATCAATTCCAAACCATTTCCATATTTTTAAAATATCATATCATTTCAAAACTTCATTTCAAATCATTTTAATATTCCAAATATCATTTGAGTTCAAATCTAAATATTCAACTTTAAATACCTTTTAAATTCAAAGATATCGTTCATTTACTATCATTTCACATCACTTTTAAATAGTTTATATTCCAATCAAAATAATTCATTTAAACCTTTTAAAAGTGTAATTATCATATTTTCAAATCAAGTATTCAATTTCCAAAGTTTCAAACCATTCTGAGTTCGTTTACTAAGTCAAAAACTCTAATTATTAAAATTTCAGCATTTCACAGCATTTAATAACAACTGCTATAAGTTATATTTGAAAACATATTAATTCAGCAAAACAACTTTTATAAACTGTTATAATAGTTCAGTTTTAAACAGAATTATATTTCCGCCTACTGCAGTCCTTAACAAGTGCTACAGTAGCCCTTTTATTAGTTCAGATTCAGTTTTAGTTTCTGCTACAACAGCACTTACCAAGTACTATCACAGCCTTAGTTCATTTTAGTCCTTTGGTTCACTTATATAACCACAGCACTTAACAAGTGCTACAGATTCTACCTAGTTCAGACTTATAAAATTATACATTAAAAATGTTCATTTCGATCCTTTAACTGATTTATTTTAAAGAGAAATTTTACAAGTTAAAACCAAAACTTACAAATTTTCTTATTACATTCATTTCAACATTTAAAATTAAACTCCATTTTTCCACCAATTTAAAACTAAATTTTCATTTCAATTTAATTAACTTAAGTTTCCATCTTTTCTTTTAGTCAAAATTTCAAATTTAAGTTTCGTTTAAAATCAATATTCCTCCATTTATTTATATTTATCACATAGAAAAATCATTTCTATTCTAAATAAATCACTTAAAAAAATTCGATTTAAATCAATTTAATATTATTACAATATTTAAATTATTTAAAAGTATCCAGAAAATACAGAAAAATAACCACGGGTCTGTATAATATTTTCTAGCCTAAGTCAATTGATACGGATACTATATCATTTCAATCCGTAATTTACAAAGAAAAATCCGGGTTTTATCATTTCAAACCCGCAATCCCAAGTAAATAAAATTTTATTGAAAATCATTCAGGCCTATCATTTCAGCCCATAACGATCTTCCCTTATTCTAAAGTCCGTTCGGGTATGTATCATTTCAACCCATAGTGATTCTATTCTACAGGGAACTTGCAGTGTGATTTAACAGAATAGAATAACAGTAAAATAAGAACAGAATATAACAGATGATACGATATGCAGGTTTAACAATTAACATCAACTATAAATAAATCACAGGTAGTTATAACATCATTTATTTATTTCTACACATTCAGTTGCGGTTGTTTCACAATCATATAAGTATGAATATTCGTGTGAGATTTACTCACCTCTACGGAGCTGGAGATTCGGAAGAAGAAATACGATGTCTATCGAAAGCACATGGAAAGCACGATCAGTTGTTGGCGGATTCGCCAACTGGATTCAAATTTAAAATCAAAGAATAAAGCAAAATTCGAATAAGCTAACGCACGTTAATTACCTCAACATTTTTGAGTAAATCAACTGGAAATCAAATTGAAACAAAAGTAAGGCTCGAAGGACAATTTGGCCGTGACTTCAACCAAAAGCTGGGTGGCATACAAATCATGAATTCAAAAATGACAAAAGCAATTTTTTTCAAAACAAGGGTCAGTCACGTGATAAAAGCAACTTCTCATTTTCTTTCCAAACAAATGCCAGAGGGAATAATATAAGCCACGGTTTAAAACAAAAATGCAGAGGTGACACAAAACAATACTTTTGTTCATCATTTTTCAAACAGAGGTTCATGAAATAGAATAGACAAAATACCAACGGCCAAGATAACAAAATCACTTCACTGCTCCAGTTCACAATACAAGTTCGGTCTGTCATGAGTTGGAGATGGGTGGTGTAACGACCCACTATTTTGGACCATTCAAATCGACAATAATCCACACATGTCTGGCTTGAATAATTCAAAATAACAGATTGTAAATAAATTTGGAGCAAATGAAATCAAATACACAGAATCACAGACATAGAACATATCAGAATAACTCGCAGCGGAATATAAAAAAACCATAGTAGTTCATGAAGCTACTATAACAAACTCTCAAAACATAATACATAATATCTGCTTGAAAACATATACAATAGACATCTCAAATAAATAGAAGTTTATGAATACCAGAACTGAAATAGAACAACTGAACTGAAAGGAACAGATAACTAGACAAGCAGAATCTCCAGCGATTCCTAGCTCCAGAAAGAAATCCAAAGCTAAGCTGTAAATACTCAAGCTGACCCGAGCGTAAAGTAAAACACAAAACACTCGAGTCAGGACAATATATACTTATATAATGTAAACCAACTCAAGTGAACTGTAGTAGAAATGCACAATAACTCAAAGGATGCTTGGGATCGCCCATCCTTTAAGGATCAGTTAAACTATAAATTAAATACATCCCGTGGTTAAAATTTCAAAATGGTATTTTATACTTCGAAATCAAATATCATTTCAAAATTCAATATCCTTATAAAATCCATTTCAAAATATCAAAATATCATATTTCAAAATAATTTATATTTCGAAACAAATTACTTCATTTTAAATCATAAAAATGAAGTTAGTATATTTAATAATTAAAATTTTAAATTTCCAAAAATTTAACTTTTCAAAGTTCATTCGTTCACTTAAATTAATTAAAACAATGAAATTTCAACTTTCGCAGCATTTAGAAAATGCTACGGAAAGTCACATTTAAAATAGTTCAATTTAACAAAAGACAGCATTTAAAATTCTGTAATATGGTTACATTAGTTTCAAATAAACTTAGTTAAATTCAACCATTATAACATTTACAAAAATGCTATAATAGCCTTTAATTAAATTTAGCCATTTGGTTCATTATTATCAACTACAGCATTTACAAATGTTGTATTATCATTTACATTAGAATTTAATAGCGTTTCAGAAATGTAGTTAACTAACTTCAAATATTCAGTATAATTTCACAGACAATTATATTTTTATATAAATCATTTTTTTTACTTATAAAATCATATAATTTCACTTTTAAAACAATTATTCAAATACCCTTATATTCATGATTTTATAAAGTTAAAACTCCATTCAAAAATCAAAATTTAATAATAATTTACTTATTAAATTCCAATATTAAGTTATAAATTCATTAAATTAAATTAACTTAACACTTAAGTTTAAATTTTCAAATATAACTTAATTCCATTTTTATTTACTTAACTTAAAAATTCACTTTTAAGCCAAATTCACAAATTTCCAATTTTAGATATATTTCAAAATTTCAACTTAAATATTCATTCATTTCACATTTTAACTTTATTCAAAAAAAAACATTAATATATTATAAAATATTTTAAATTCACTTTAATCCAAATTATCATGAATTTATCACATTTCATATTTAATTTAAATTCCAATTATCACCAAATTAAAATTTCCCAAAATAACTTACATTTCAAATTTTCTAATTTTACCATTAATTTATTTCACTTATAAATTTTCAGAAAATCAATAATGCTTTACAAAAATCATTTTTATTTAGTTTAAATCAAAATATTATAATATTTACATTTCTAAAATATTAAAAAAAACATATTTTAACAACGGGTCTATATTTCATTTTCTAGCCTAGGTAAAGTGATACGGGTAATTTATCATTTCAACCCGTAATTTACAAAGATACCCGGGTTTGATCATTTCAAACCCGCAATCCCAAGTAAATGAAAATAATTGAAAATCATTCAGGCATATCATTTCAGCCCATAACGATTTTCTCCTATTCTAAAGTCCGTTCAGGTATGTATCATTTCAACCCATAGTGATTCTAATCTAAAGGGAACTTGCAGTGTGATAAACTGATAAAAATAAAAGAACAACATAATATAACAGTAACATATGATATAACAGGTGTTTAAGCATGGGTGAACATCATATAATCATAACATAGCAGTTATAACAGGATGCAATACATTTACAGATTCAAGTGGTGTCGGTTTATCAGTTATATAGGTACAGATTGTCTGGTGAGAATAACTCACCTGTTAAGCTGGAGATTTGCCAACAAGCACACAACACAAAGATTACGAAGGCACGACAACTCTAATACAATTTGAGTGTGGAGAGAAAATCCAATGATATAGATCTTGTGTTACAACCCAAACAAAAATCAAAGCAAACCATAAATTTCAATACACTAGAAATGAAATAACTTTTAAATAAAGAGAGATACGAATGCCAAATCTTTTGCCATACTTTCTCTATTCTTTTTTCATGGCCTAGGGATGGTTTTGGCTCTGGTTTGAACAAGTTTGGCTCAGGTTTGGTCATGTGTATGCATGGCCTAGGCAGTAGAATATGAGGAGGAAGTTTATACAAAGGAATATGAAGAGTTTAAGGCAAAATAAGTGGGTTTTGTTCACAAAAATGGCTCGGCCATGGGCTTGTGTGGTCAGGTCAGAGGGGTATGGATCAGGTCAGTGGAAGGAAAGGTGTGTGGTGGTCTGGCCAGAGGTGGTGGAGGCGGCCTAAGGTGGTGGTGGTGGTGGAAAATGGAGTGGTGAAGCAATAGTGGTAAACAATCATGTTTTTATGGCTTGTTTTGCAATTTTTATGGAGTTTTGGCATCATGCTGTTGATGGCAGGGAAGAGATGTAGGAGTTTGTGGCCATGGATGTGGAGGAGAGGCCTATCCAAAAACAAGAGAAAACAAGGCAATTTTCATAGAAAAATAAGGAGAAAAGAAGAAAAATGAAACCATTACCAAAAGCTTTTGCTTCAGATCTGAAGTGGTCGAATGATGAAATGAAAAATGAGAGTTTTCACGTGAAACAAAAGTAAAAGTCATGGCCAAAGCATAAAGGAGGGGTTATGGCAATTGAAAAGACTTAAGGAGGTGAAAGGACATCGGTTTCTAAGCAATTTTAAACCCTTCATATTTCTTTTTCTTTTTAATTCCAATAAAACAAAAATAAACTCAGAAATAAGCTCTAACAACTGAAAAAAAATATTATAAATAAAAATAATTAATTAATTTTAAAGAAAATGGAAAAAGAATATAAGAAATTGCTTAAAAATTGAAAACAGGGTCCAGAAATTACAAATAAATCACGATTGTCTTTGGAAAATTATCTACTTCATTTTAAAAATATTCTAAAGAAAATTTTTGAAATAAAATAATTTCTAAAGTATTTTCAAAGTGAAATAAATAATTTTATTTAGAAAAAATAGAAAAAAAACTAAAGAAAAATGTTTAAAAATTGGAAATAAGACATGAAAATTACAAATAAATATCACTAGCCTTATAAAATTTCTATTTCACTTTAAACAAATAAAAGGTCAAATAAATAAAATAAATGAGGAAAAAAATAAAGTGGGAATGAGAATAAAATAATATTTTAAGAAAAAAATAGAAAAACAAATAAAGAATTACTTTAATTAATTGAAACTGGAAATTAGAATTTTAAACAAAATACAGCTAACACTGGAAAATGCCAATTATATCTTTAAAATGTTTTAAAACCAAAGTATATACATAACATTTTATTTTACCCATATAAATATAAATTATAATATTACATGACCAAATAAAATATTATTTTTTTATAATTTAAAATAAATAATTTTGTTAAATACAACAAATTACACACAATATTTAAAAGGGTATAACTTTCACATTATAAATCAGATTTTAACGAAACGAAAAGCATTATTCTTAAAATTTTATTTACTTTCATAATAAAAGATAAAATTCAAATTTTCAAACTTTAAAATTTCTAAATTAAAAGTCAAAGTTTGACCATATTGACCAAAATTCACTTTTCTAGAAAATATCCTTTTTAGTCATGTTTGGAATTCTAATTCACATCAAAATCAAAATTTATATTTAAAATAACAAAATTTATTCATTTTAATAAATAAAATAAAGTTTTTAAATCAGGAAATCAATTAAAATAACCAAAATAAATAATTAAAATAATCACAAAATACAGGGTTGTTACACTCTCCCCCACTCAAATCTTTTCGTCCTCGAAAAGGAATGAGGTACGGAAAACACAGAAAAGATAAAATGGAATAGGATTAAGACAAGATGACAAGAAGATTAAAATTATACCTGATAACTATTGTTATGGGTAAGTTTAATAAGGTGGAGAATAGGAATAGCTAGAAGGGAAAATAGGACGAAAGACAAGGATGGGCCATTAATTTAAAATTGTTGGTTGAAGAGGTAAAATATTTAAAACACTTTAAAATCGTTTAAAAAGGAAATAACTAATCAAAGTATCATTTATATAATATTTTATCAAAATACTTTTATAACTCGATGTCTTAACAAGTTTATCCTTGTTCCTGTAGACTCTGGTAGTGCGTTGATCAGGCGCAAAACTAGAATTCTCCAGGTACTTAGTAGACTTGTTTCAACACCCAGTGAAAATACTGGAAAAACTTTTAAAAACAGATATGGAAAGTACAATCCAAACAAAAACAAACAAAACCTTTGTCTAACCATGGTTCGCAGATACACAATGGTTACGCCTGGATCCCCCAGGAAACAATCCATATCCGTAAGCTTTCTCAGCCCTGCGAGTTACGCCATGATGACTAGTAGAATGCAGGATACACAATGGTTACGCCTGGATCCCCCAGGAAACAATCCGTACCCCCAGGCAAGACTCAGCCAAGCATTTGCGCTACTATTCGCGACCTACACAGATTGCAGGATACACAATGGTTACGCCTGGATCCCCCAGGAAACAATCCGTACCCCTAGGCAAGACTCAGCCAGGCAGTTGCGCTATGCAGTCACGATCGTAAGACCATGGGTAACGCCATGGAATTCGAAGGACACTCGAGTATCATATCCGGAAAACCAAAAATCAGAGAGAATAATATCGATAGAATGAATCCAAGATGTGGCCACAAATCGGATATTAAGCAGAAGGCACTTTCCATATCTTTACTTCGAAAATATGTATCATATAGTACCTTTTCAAATCACTTTCAAATATCGTACTTATATAAAATCCATTATATATAAGATTTAATTTTCAAATCAAATACTTTCCAAAATCAATAGTATATCAAATCATACTTATATAGACTTCAATTATATAAGATTTCACTTTCAAATTGAGTACCTTTTCAAATCTATAGTTTTCGAATCAATTTCATACTCATACAAATCAATTTTATATAAGTTCGACAACTCCCAAATCAAGTGTTTAGTAACATAAGGTTCTCAAATTTAAATTTGTTTCAATATCAGTTCAATTTCAAAATCATATACAATTTCACCAAATTATTTTCTTCTCAAATTAAATATCTTTAGTTTCAAAGTTTCCAAAATAATAGATTTTTGAAAATAAATCCAAATTTCCAAATCAATATAATTTAAGTCAACCAATTCATTTCCAAAATCAAATGTTTTCAAAATCATCTTATACTTACGTAAGGTCCGTCTTATATAAGGATCAAATTTTCCAAAATAAATTTCGCTGTATGAAGAGCCATATGGGATTTGAATATCTTTTCTTTTATAGGTTATATATCTTTGTAATTTAAATTGGAAAAGTAAGCAAAGATATTCTAACCCGATAGCTTTCAATTTCAGCGTCAAAATATATCACTGATATTAGAATATAAGATGTACACACGTCATCATTTCGCAAAATCACATTTGATCGCTCGCTCGATCACACAAGTTCGCTTTCGAACTAGTATTGTCCATTCAATTTCCCTAATGCGGACTTCGATATGGTTTCTCGACTAGAAGCCATCAGTCTCCTTGCATAGCCATATACTATGATAGAGAAGTCTGGAATCAAGCCCAAAATCCATATCAAATATTCGCCATCAAGAATCGAATGAAAAATCCTAACACGAAATGGTGTAATCCACCTCGAACTTGTGTACTCAAACTTGGATCAAATTAATTATTCGAATAAAACAGCATACGTACAACTTATATATTTATTTCAACTTGTTAAATATATAGTTTCATAAAGATGTTACTAAGTTAAAACATTTAAACTAAATTTTATTCAAAATATTTTGAAGACCAAATTCTTTTCAAAACATTTCAAATCTAAATTTCATATTAGAAAATTTTAAAATTGCTTTATTCATTTACTTAACCAAACAGTTTCAACTTATTTAAATCATATTACTTCATACTTAAACATTCAAAACAAACTTATATACTTTATCAAATTACATTTCAAAATTTCTTAGCTTTGAAAAGTTAACCTTGATTTGGAAGTGCTCGAACCTTTAAAATAGTTGAAGAAATCATATTTCAATCCAAGAGTTGGAAATCACAATTAAATCAGTAAATCCATTCCAAAAATAGGGTTATATCAAATCAAATCCAAAACTCAAGGACTGAACACCGGCTCATTTCAAATTTTACAAATATATATACATATATCTTTCGAATATCACATCACACTTTGGAATTTGAAATCTAAATTGGTTTCACAAATCAATCGCATAGCAATTCTACCGAAGTGGCCTCTCCCTCACTCAGAAACTCGAAAATCAATGTCGATGATGCGTGCACTCATCACCGAAATTATTTTCCAGCGACACAAGTGAGTTCTGGACTTCCATTTACTTTGAAAACTTCTTTGAAATTCCTTCAAAATCATTAAAACCCATTAAAATCATTGTAACATTACTTATTCGGAAAAATAATTTCAATCATATTATTTATTATTTCAAAATCTTAAAACCAGTTCCAAAATGCCGGAGTTCAATCACTTAAATTCAGATTCAAAACCTTCAGTTATAAATCATTTTATATGAAACCATTTCTTATAAAATTTTCACAATTTCAAATCCTTTCAAAACTTCAAATTCTCATTTTTTTAAAAGGTATATAATCCTTATCAAAAACATTTCATCTTTATATAAAAATATGGTCATCCTTATCAAAATAAAACTACGATGAATACAAAATTTTTAAAAGACAATCAACCACAAACTTTCCAAGGGACGATTCAAGGATGGATTTCAAAGCAAAACAGAGATTCAAATTTAGAAGGACTCTAATCAAATAGAATTCTAATTCAAAGATAGGCTCAAACGAAGATAAGATAATTAAATTACCAAATACAAGATGGATAAGCCTATATGAATCGCGGGCGACCTTAACCGGTCAACCGTGATTTCAAGAATATAATCGATGCGAAAATCTAAGGAAAATCGACCTTCGATTGCCAGAGATAGAATCTAAATATAGCAGAAGATAGAAAACATCGTAAACCGAGGATACAGAAATCTCCGGTGAATCAATGCCAATTATAATCATTCAAAGATTGGCGGAATCGCCACCCTATAAAGGTCATACAAAGTGGAGTGATGCAATGCTCCAAAATCAAAAGAATACAATTAGGGGAGATAGGAATGGATTTCAGAACAAGTGAGCATTCCAAAATTCAAAGGAATCTTATTCGATAAGAATCCAAACGAAGATTAGAGAAATATAACCTATATCGATACAGAAAAATTCCCATTCAAAATTTGGAAAGACTCGAATTCATAACATACGAAAACAGAAGCTTAAATATCTTTAGTTGGACAACTTTAGCTAAGCAAAAGATACAACAGAGTGTACTCAAAGCAACCTAACAAACTACTGATTTTGCCATACCCAAAATAGATTCCTATCAACAATGGATCTAGATCAATCAAGAGAGAAGTTCAAAATTTTAGAGGATCCTAATCAAAGAAATTGCTAACAAGGTGGATACGAAAAGAATGAAGTTTAGAAAATTTTACTTTCAAAGCAAGAAAATTTATATCAAAATAATCTTTGAAAATTCTTTAAAAATCATTTGAAAATCATTTTATACTTCGAAAATACGTTCTCTCACAAAGAAATGATTCTGAGATTGATTTCACTCATTCTAGGGTATTTCTATCCTATCTCTAATGAGTTTTTGCTCCGTAGGCTAAGGTTTGCCTAAAACCAAAGCTCTGATACCAACTGTAACGGACCGCGTCAGTGGGGTAACGCCCACCGTAGCATACAGCAGTACCTGTGTTCTGCCTTTACAGCCAGCCTCTCGACTGCACCAACCCCGCAGGGACATGTAGGAGTAAGAGTCATCCGCTCGCTACCAAACCAAATGCGAGAACCCCCTATCATGCTGCACCCGCCAAGTGCATAGGCAGACACACATGTCTGGCTTGAATAATTCAAAATAACAGATTGTAAATAAATTTGGAGCAAATGAAATCAAATACACAGAATCACATACACAGAACATATCAGAATAACTCGCAGCGGAATATAAAAAAACCATAGTAGTTCATGAAGCTACTATAACAAACTCTCAAAACATAATACATAATATCTGCTTGAAAACATGTACAATAGACATCTCAAATAAATAGAAGTTTATGAATACCAGAACTGAAATAGAACAACTGAACTGAAAGGAACAGATAACTAGACAAGCAGAATCTCCAGCGATTCCTAGCTCCAGAAAGAAATCCAAAGCTAAGCTGTAAATACTCAGGCTGACCCGAGCGTAAAGTAAAACACAAAACACTCGAGTCAGGACAATATATACTTATATAATGTAAACCAACTCAAGTGAACTGTAGTAGAAATGCACAATAACTCAAAGGATGCTTGGGATCGCCCATCCTTTAAGGATCAGTTAAACTATAAATTAAATACATCCCGTGGTTAAAATTTCAAAATGGTATTTTATACTTCGAAATCAAATATCATTTCAAAATTCAATATCCTTATAAAATCCATTTCAAAATATCAAAATATCATATTTCAAAATAATTTATATTTCGAAACAAATTACTTCATTTTAAATCATAAAAATGAAGTTAGTATATTTAATAATTAAAATTTTAAATTTCCAAAAATTTAACTTTTCAAAGTTCATTCGTTCACTTAAATTAATTAAAACAATGAAATTTCAACTTTCGCAGCATTTAGAAAATGCTACGGAAAGTCACATTTAAAATAGTTCAATTTAACAAAAGACAGCATTTAAAATTCTGTAATATGGTTACATTAGTTTCAAATAAACTTAGTTTAATTCAACCATTATAACATTTACAAAAATGCTATAATAGCCTTTAATTAAATTTAGCCATTTGGTTCATTATTATCAACTACAGCATTTACAAATGTTGTATTATCATTTACATTAGAATTTAATAGCGTTTCAGAAATGCAGTTAACTAACTTCAAATATTCAGTATAATTTCACAGACAATTATATTTTTATATAAATCATTTTTTTTACTTATAAAATCATATAATTTCACTTTTAAAACAATTATTCAAATACCCTTATATTCATGATTTTATAAAGTTAAAACTCCATTCAAAAATCAAAATTTAATAATAATTCACTTATTAAATTCCAATATTAAGTTATAAATTCATTAAATTAAATTAACTTAACACTTAAGTTTAAATTTTCAAATATAACTTAATTCCATTTTTATTTACTTAACTTAAAAATTCACTTTTAAGCCAAATTCACAAATTTCCAATTTTAGATATATTTCAAAATTTCAACTTAAATATTCATTCATTTCACATTTTAACTTTATTCAAAAAAAACATTAATATATTATAAAATATTTTAAATTCACTTTAATCCAAATTATCATGAATTTATCACATTTCATATTTAATTTAAATTCCAATTATCACCAAATTAAAATTTCCCAAAATAACTTACATTTCAAATTTTCTAATTTTACCATTAATTTATTTCACTTATAAATTTTCAGAAAATCAATAATGCTTTACAAAAATCATTTTTATTTAGTTTAAATCAAAATATTATAATATTTACATTTCTAAAATATTAAAAAAAAACATATTTTAACAACGGGTCTATATTTCATTTTCTAGGCTAGGTAAAATGATACGGGTAATTTATCATTTCAACCCGTAATTTACAAAGATACCCGGGTTTGATCATTTCAAACCCGCAATCCCAAGTAAATGAAAATAATTGAAAATCATTCAGGCATATCATTTAAGCCCATAATGATTTTCTCCTATTCTAAAGTCCGTTCGGGTATGTATCATTTCAACCCATAGTGATTCTAATCTAAAGGGAACTTGCAGTGTGATAAACTGATAAAAATAAAAGAACAACATAATATAACAGTAACATATGATATAACAGGTGTTTAAGCATGGGTGAACATCATATAATCATAACATAGCAGTTATAACAGGATGCAATACATTTACAGATTCAAGTGGTGTCGGTTTATCAGTTATATAGGTACAGATTGTCTGGTGAGAATAACTCACCTGTTAAGCTGGAGATTTGCCAACAAGCACACAACACAAAGATTACGAAGGCACGACAACTCTAATACAATTTGAGTGTGGAGAGCAAATCCAATGATATAGATCTTGTGTTACAACCCAAACAAAAATCAAAGCAAACCATAAATTTCAATACACTAGAAATGAAATAACTTTTAAATAAAGAGAGATACGAATGCCAAATCTTTTGTCATGCTTTCTCTATTCTTTTTTCATGGCCTAGGGATGGTTTTGGCTCTGGTTTGAACAAGTTTGGCTCAGGTTTGGTCATGTGTATGCATGGCCTAGGCAGTAGAATATGAGGAGGAAGTTTATACAAAGGAATATGAAGAGTTTAAGGCAAAATAAGTGGGTTTTGTTCACAAAAATGGCTCGGCCATGGGCTTGTGTGGTCAGGTCAGAGGGGTATGGATCAGGTCAGTGGAAGGAAAGGTGTGTGGTGGTCTGGCCAGAGGTGGTGGAGGCGGCCTAAGGTGGTGGTGGTGGTGGAAAATGGAGTGGTGAAGCAATAGTGGTAAACAATCATGTTTTTATGGCTTGTTTTGCAATTTTTGTGGAGTTTTGGCATCATGGTGGCTCGGCCTTGGTCAAGACCAGAGGAGTAGCTGCTGTTGATGGCAGGGAAGAGATGTAGGAGTTTGTGGCCATGGATGTGGAGGAGAGGCCTATCCAAAAACAAGAGAAAACAAGGCAATTTTCATAGAAAAATAAGGAGAAAAGAAGAAAAATGAAACCATTACCAAAAGCTTTTGCTTCAGATCTGAAGTGGTCGAATGATGAAATGAAAAATGAGAGTTTTCACGTGAAAACAAAAGTAAAAGTCATGGCCAAAGCATAAAGGAGGGGTTATGGCAATTGAAAAGACTTAAGGAGGTGAAAGGACATCGGTTTCTAAGCAATTTTAAACCCTTCATATTTCTTTTTCTTTTTAATTCCAATAAAACAAAAATAAACTCAGAAATAAGCTCTAACAACTGAAACAAAATATTATAAATATAAATAATTAATTAATTTTAAAGAAAATGGAAAAAGAATATAAGAAATTGCTTAAAAATTGAAAACAGGGTCCAGAAATTACAAATAAATCACGATTGTCTTTGGAAAATTATCTACTTCATTTTAAAAATATTCTAAAGAAAAATTTTGAAATAAAATAATTTCTAAAGTATTTTCAAAGTGAAATAAATAATTTAATTTAGAAAAAATAGAAAAAAACTAAAGAAAAATGTTTAAAAATTGGAAATAAGACATGAAAATTACAAATAAATATCACTAGCCTTATAAAATTTCTATTTCACTTTAAACAAATAAAAGGTCAAATAAATAAAATAAATGAGGAACAAAATAAAGTGGGAATGAGAATAAAATAATATTTTAAGAAAAAAATAGAAAAACAAATAAAGAATTACTTTAATTAATTGAAACTGGAAATTAGAATTTTAAACAAAATACAGCTAACACTGGAAAATGCCAATTATATCTTTAAAATGTTTTAAAACCAAAGTATATACATAACATTTTATTTTACCCATATAAATATAAATTATAATATTACATGACCAAATAAAATATTATTTTTTTATAATTTAAAATAAATAATTTTGTTAAATACAACAAATTACACACAATATTTAAAAGGGTATAACTTTCACATTATAAATCAGATTTTAACGAAACGAAAAGCATTATTCTTAAAATTTTATTTACTTTCATAATAAAAGATAAAATTCAAATTTTCAAACTTTAAAATTTCTAAATTAAAAGTCAAAGTTTGACCATATTGACCAAAATTCACTTTTCTGGAAAATATCCTTTTTAGTCATGTTTGGAATTCTAATTCACATCAAAATCAAAATTTATATTTAAAATAACTAAATTTATTCATTTTAATAAATAAAATAAAGTTTTTAAATCAGGAAATCAATTAAAATAACCAAAATAAATAATTAAAATAATCACAAAATACAGGGTTGTTACAGGTGGTCTGGTCTTGGTCGTGATTGGAGTAGGGCAGCCTCGGCATGGAGGCAAATGGGGCAGGTGATGCCTGGAGTTCGGTTGAAGGCGTGGGGTTCTCGGCTGGTGTTGTGGTTGCAGGCAGGGCATATGGCTCGGTGGTGGGCTGGTCATGGTCTGGTGGAGTGAGATCTCGGTCTGGGGAGGAAGGTGGAGTAGTTCGGTCTGGTGGTGGTCTCGCATGGGCGGTGGCGTGGTGATCTGGGTAGGGTCGGTGGTGCCTGGGTGTGGGAATTCTCTGGCGTGGGGTTGGGTCAGGCGAAGGGGGTTGGTCACGATCTGGTGGGGCATGGCGTGGGATTTCTCTGGCGGTGGCAGGTCACGGCCTGGGGTGGAGGAAGGCTGACGAATGGGTTCAGGCGAAGGGGTTCACACGGTGGTGGTTGAAGGCAGGCAAGGCTGGGTTCGGTGGTGGCTTTGGCGTACGTGGTGGTGGGCGTGGTTTCGGCAGTGGGTTATGGCAGGGCGTAGGGCGGAGCATGGAGGAGCGGTGGAGTTGCCTGGGTGGGTGGTAGGCTTCGAGATCAGCCAAGGTTTGGAAGAAAAGAAAAAAAAATAAAAATAAAAGCAAAACGAACGAAAGTTAAGAACAGCAAACAAAAGCAAAGGCCACCACTTTTTTATATACAAATGGAAAAAAGAAGAAAGGAATTAAAACCAAACTACAAACAGCCAAAACAAAATATAAATGAAAGAAGTAGGCATGCTTACTCTTTTTAGATGCACACGAGATTTGAAACGAAAGCTACAGAGAAAGCTTTTTGAGAAATGAAGATTTGAACAATAGAAAATGAACATCTGTCTACTTTTGTAGAAAGAAGGCAACGAAAAGTTTTTGAACTGTAGGCACATTAAGGCAGTAAATAGAGTTGAACGGTAGGCAAATAATATTATTAAGTTTGAACGAAACGTAAGGAAGATAAAGGGGAATGGAATGATTCTCACGCGCACAATTCAATGCAAGATTAAATTGAAATTTTCAAACTGAAAATATAGAGCTGAAATAGCACTATTAACGCAAGAAAATATCAAATGGACAAAGAACAACGAACGTAAAGTGTAACGCCCAAAGTAACGTACAACCGTTACTTGTTTCTTTTATTTAATAAATTAAAAAAATAACGTATCATTTCGAACTAAAATAAAATAGCTATTATCATCAATTAATAAAATTTTGATTGTTAAATATAAAGTTAAGAACGGATATAAATATACGAAAGAAGAAATATGTAAAGTTTAAATTCCGTTTCACACAAATTACTACACTTTATATTTAAATCAATATTTCGAAATTGTATAATTTTAATAAAATTTCGTTTAAAAATTTTGGGCTGTTACACTCTCCCCCACTCAAAACTTTTCGTCCTCGAAAAGGAACGAAAAAGGAATCAAAGAAAGATAAGACAGAATAGCAAAAGTACCTGAAATAAACTGTTCCTGATTCGAAGCACGAATGCTCTCCTCCGTCTCCCAGGTGCAATCCCGTTCATCAGTGCTCCACTGCACTTTGACCAGGTTGACAGATTTTCTTCTTAGCTGCTTCGTACCTCGATCGACGATACGAAGTGGCTTCCTCTCAACAGTCAGATTTGGCTCAATATCTAAACTATCAAGAGCAGAAGGCTGAATAATAAGAGATGGATCATGCAGATAGCGACGAAGATGAGATACATGAAAGACATTGTGTATTCCAGAAAATTTCTCGGGTAAATCTAGACGATAAGCAAGAGAGCCAATTCTTTCCAAAATGCGGAAAGGACCTACAAATCTAGGAGAAAGCTTTCCTCTACGACCGAAACGAATAACATTCATTAAGGGAGAGACCTTAAGGAAAACCAAAAGATAGTTTGAAAAACAAAATAAGATAATAAATTTGAAACAATAATGCTTTGAAATCATAACAAATTTAGGGATGTTTATCATTTGGAAATCATACTACTAAAAATCATAACACTTTGGAAATGTTATTCTTAAAAAGTACATAATACTTAGAAAATCATAACACCTTTTTTTTAAAATAATCTTCCTTTAAACCATTTTAATTCAAGGTCAAATAATACTCATTTTAAAGTTGTAGCATTTCTAAGTACATTCAATTATTAAATTTCCAAAACATTGTATTTTCAAACGGCAGTACTTATAAATTGCTACAGTAGATATATTAGTATTTCAAATCAGTTTTATTCCAGAAATATTCATTTATTAGGTCAAAAGTTCATTATTTTACTTAGCTCTTCATTTAACAAATAACTTAACACTTTATTTAAAATGCCCATTTCATAAATAGATATTCCTTCAATAAGTTACACTTAAATTTTCCATTTGAAAAACCAAATTCTCAATTATCCAATTTAGTGATGTTAAAATACATTTTAACTATCATAATTATTCATTTTTCAAGACATATCAATTCATAAATAAAATATTTATCATAGCAAATATAACAATCAAATTTCTTTACATATTTATTCATTTAGACATCACTTAAACTATGAATTCAAATTAAATAAACTTTATTACAAAATGTCCAATTCCAATGTATTTTATCTTATCTATTCAAAGATACATTATTCATTATACAACATATTCATTTCAGGAAATAACCTTTATTAAAATTCCTAGGTTAGACTTAAGGTTCGATATACAATCAAATTTGATTATTAAGTTATTTAAATAAAATCTCTTTAAATTCCTTTTTCACTATTTACCTCTTGTTAATCTTTTATAACTAAAATTTAAGTGTATAACATGTATTATAACCACTCAAATTTTATTTATAAAAATCCCTTTTTATATTGTATATTATCCAATTTCATATTCAACTTCTGTGTAATTTAGGTAAGTTATATTGGAATGAAATTGTGTGTTATACAAATAAAACTTTCCAATTCAATTATCTTAATTTTGAATCATTTATCCAAATTTTTGAATTTTTTCTTCTTATAATTGAAATTATCTTCAAGATAAAATTTAAGAATTTGAATCTTCGAACATCTTCAAACCATTTGGAGATAAGTAATTATATATACATAATATGTTAAATCAAATTTAAATCATATATCTATATATATATTATAATCCAGTCATATTTTAGAAATTCAAATCAATTAGATTTTCCAAAACAAAGCTGTAGCAAGACTACAGAATGGTTTCTTCACTTCGAAACTCGAAAATGAATGTCGATGATGCTGCAGTCATCACCGAAATTATTTTCCAGCGACAAAGAGAAGAGCACTAAATTTTTGAACTTTAAAATCCTTTAGAGACAAATTTTTATTCAAAATACTTTAAATAATATCCCTTTAAAAATTTTAAACACAAGGTTTGAAACCATCGGAAAATTAAATTCTTTAACTTTCTTGTTTTAATTTCAGTTCCCAAATAAATTTATAAACAACTATTTATAAATTCATTTGTAGAACAACAAATGATAAATAAAGTATTATCACTTCAAATTATCAATTTAAATCAATTTATTAAGTTCCATAAATTTACCTATAACAAAATTTATTTCATTAACAATTTTAAAATAATATTGTGTCAATCTGTTCTGTGAAAGTGTTTTAGAAATCCTATCGATAGCGTTGATCAGACGAATCGATCGGAAACCCAAATCAACATCAACAACCCAAACAACACAACTATAGAACAAAACATAGATTTACAAGTACAATTCAAAATGTTTGGAGATAGTTTAGAAACAAAAGACAAGATGGTTAAACAGAGTAGAGAGATGGGTAAGCTTAGATAAATCGCGGACAACCTTAACCGGGTCAACCGTGACTTAATGGATAAGATCAAATGTGGATTTTCAGGGGTAAATCTACTTCCGATCTCAAGAGATAGAGTTTGGAATAATAAAAGACATTAGCATCTAAACCAAGGATAGATATAAATCTACGGTGAATCGATGCAAATTTGTAAAGGAGTTTCCCCCTTTACCAGAAAATTAGAATATTGGCGAGACAGCCAATTCACTATAAAGATCATTCGAAGTGGAGTTATGTGATACTCCAAAATCAAAAGAAGATGAATAGTGAGGGACAAGAATGAATTTTGGAACCGCAGGGAACGTTCCAAAATTCAAAGGAAATTCGAATCAAGAGGAAAAGATTCAAACTCGAACGAAAGTGATTCTGTAAATAAATCTACTCTATATGCTGAGTTTTGCCTCAAAACCAAAGCTCTGATACCAACTGTAACGACCCGATATTTTCAACCATTCGCATCCATTATAAGTGTATAGGTAGACACTCATGCCGGAGTTGAATTGCTCAAAATACCGCGTTGTAATTAAAATTTGGCAAATCTCAGAATATACAGTAAATAAATATAAGCACGGATCACAGACACAGAGTAAAATAACGTAGCGGAAGTAAAAGAGATAGTAGTTCATGAAGCTACTATATAAATATAACAAAGTTACATAAGATACAACAGGAGGAATAGAGTACAACAGAAGTCTCAAGACATAGAAGTCTACTAATACAAGAGCTTAAATAAAACAACAGACTGAACAGATAAAACCAGATAGTAGCTGGATAAGGATGATCTCCAGTAGTCCTAGCTCCGTGAAGATGAAGTCCAACTGATACTCAGGCTGACCCGAGCGTAAAATAAAACATAAACACTCGAGTCAGGATATACATACTTATACAATGTAAACCAACTCAAATGAACTGTAGTAAAGGTACAAGTAACTTAGAAGATGCTTGGGACCGCCCATCCTCTAAGGATCCGTTAAAATATCTACTATGTAGTAATATTCGCTATTATAATAGTGTCTAAATAAGTAAAGTATAATCATATCGGAAAATAGCGTTAAGGGGATGGAGAACCTTAACGCGGTCGGATCTTAAAATCATAATCGTAGTAAAGCTCGATATGGTAGGTGACACGGCACAACTAGGCAATGCCAGGGTAGATATACCAATTACGCACACGGACTGATGGATACGCATAGCAGCCACTACCGTTCCACCTCGAACAACATTCCCAAATCGGAGGATGGCCATCTAGTCAAATCACAAGTAAGAGTATAATATCGAAGAAATGTGTCCGAGAAGAGGTGCTACCTCACTGGTCCGAGATCGCTCCTGTTTTAGCCACCTTATGCCAACTCACGGGAGTTGGGTCCACGTAACATACCTTTAGAACGTCGCCACCATCCTACTTCATTCTGGAATCTCCACCGCGTACACGGTTGTCAAAGTGGTTTTCGGTAAGACAGAGAGTATGTCCATATCCGATCCCGGTCTCTTTAACAACCCAACGTTATTATAACCCGTGGTTATAAGTTTAAAAACAGTTTATACTCCAAAATAGAATCTCATTTCAAATCCAAATCTTTATCAAAATAAAGATTAAATCAATTCCAAACCATTTCCATATTTTTAAAATATCATATCATTTCAAAACTTCATTTCAAATCATTTTAATATTCCAAATATCATTTGAGTTCAAATCTAAATATTCAACTTTAAATACCTTTTAAATTCAAAGATATCGTTCATTTACTATCATTTCACATCACTTTTAAATAGTTTATATTCCAATCAAAATAATTCATTTAAACCTTTTAAAAGTGTAATTATCATATTTTCAAATCAAGTATTCAATTTCCAAAGTTTCAAACCATTCTGAGTTCGTTTACTAAGTCAAAAACTCTAATTATTAAAATTTCAGCATTTCACATCATTTAATAACAACTGCTATAAGTTATATTTGAAAACATTTTAATTCAGCAAAACAACATTTATAAACTGCTATAATAGTTCAGTTTTAAACAGAATTATATTTCCGCCTACTGTAGTCCTTAACAAGTGCTACAGTAGCCCTTTTATTAGTTCAGATTCAGTTTTAGTTTCTGCTACAACAGCACTTACCAAGTACTATCACAGCCTTAGTTCATTTTAGTCCTTTGGTTCACTTATATAACCACAGCACTTAACAAGTGCTACAGATTCTACCTAGTTCAGACTTATAAAATTATACATTAAAAATGTTCATTTCGATCCTTTAACTGATTTATTTTAAAGAGAAATTTTACAAGTTAAAACCAAAACTTACAAATTTTCTTATTACATTCATTTCAACATTTAAAATTAAACTCCATTTTTCCACCAATTTAAAACTAAATTTTCATTTCAATTTAATTAACTTAAGTTTCCATCTTTTCTTTTAGTCAAAATTTCAAATTTAAGTTTCGTTTAAAATCAATATTCCTCCATTTATTTATATTTATCACATAGAAAAATCATTTCTATTCTAAATAAATCACATAAAAAAATTCGATTTAAATCAATTTAATATTATTACAATATTTAAATTATTTAAAAGTATCCCGAAAATACAAAAAAATAACCACGGGTCTGTATAATATTTTCTAGCCTAAGTCAAGTGATACAGATACTATATCATTTCAATCCGTAATTTACAAAGAAAAATCCGGGTTTTATCATTTCAAACCCGCAATCCCAAGTAAATAAAATTTTATTGAAAATCATTCAGGCCTATC
Source organism: Allium fistulosum (assembly GCA_030737815.1). Classification (NCBI taxonomy): domain Eukaryota; kingdom Viridiplantae; phylum Streptophyta; class Magnoliopsida; order Asparagales; family Amaryllidaceae; genus Allium; species Allium fistulosum. The sequence continues at coordinate 817,891,559 of CM060904.1, forward strand.
ATTTCAGCCCATAACGATCTTCCCTTATTCTAAAGTCCGTTCGGGTATGTATCATTTCAACCCATAGTGATTCTATTCTACAGGGAACTTGCAGTGTGATTTAACAGAATAGAATAATAGTAAAATAAGAACAGAATATAACAGATGATACGATATGCAGGTTTAACAATTAACATCAACTATAAATAAATCACAGGTAGTTATAACATCATTTATTTATTTATTTATTTCTACATATTCAGTTGCGGTCGTTTCACAATCATATAAGTATGAATATTCGTGTGAGATTTACTCACCTCTACGGAGCTGGAGATTCGGAAGAAGAAATACGATGTCTATCGAAAGCACGCGGAAAGCACGATCAGTTGTTGGCGGATTCGCCAACTTGATTCAAATCTAAAATCAAAGAATAAAGCAAAATTCGAATAAGCTAACGCACGTTAATTACCTCAACATTTTTGAGTAAATCAACTGGAAATCAAATTGAAACAAAAGTAAGGCTCGAAGGACAATTTGGCCGTGACTTCAACCAAAAGCTGGGTGGCATACAAATCATGAATTCAAAAATGACAAAAGCAATTTTTTTCAAAACAAAGGTCAGTCACGTGACAAAAGCAACTTCTCATTTTCTTTCCAAACAAATGCCAGAGGGAATAATATAAGCCACGGTTTAAAACAAAAATGCAGAGGTGACACAAAACAATACTTTTGTTCATCATTTTTCAAACAGAGGTTCATGAAATAGAATAGACAAAATACCAACGGCCAAGATAACAAAATCACTTCACTGCTCCATTTCACAATACAAGTTCGGTCTGTCATGTGTTGGAGATGGGTGGTCTGGTCTTGGTCGTGAATGGAGTAGGGCAGCCTCGGCATGGAGGCAAATGGGGCAGGTGATGCCTGGTGTAACAACCCGTAAATTCGTAGCATTTAATTATCGCCATTAGGTGATTAAATCGTTCGTAAATTTTTATTGAAATTAAAAATCAATTTGAAATTCTTTTATAAAATGGTTGGTGGAGTTTCTATGTCGAGTAGAAATTCTTTTAATAAAATTTCGTAATTTTGGAAACGGGCTTTAAAGAGAGCTATTGTGGCCCGTACTCATTGTTACCGTGATATTTATCTAACCGATCCCCTTTTTAATTTTTCATTCGTTCATTAGACCCGTTCCCCCTTTATCAATTTCACTAACCTAAATCGAAACGAGAAAGAAATAAAAATGGCGACCGTCCCTCTCTCTTGTTCGATCAAAGTTAGGGCTTTCAGAATGCCGATTTTAGATGGATGATTTATCACGTTCGCACGTTTCTCTGAGTTGCTCTCGGCCCTCTGAAATCGATCGAGTTTGTGGATGATTGCTTGTTTGATTTATCGATCGATCGTCTTCCTCTTTGCTCTGAAAATTTGGGGTTGCGAAAAATTGAAGGTGTCGTTCTGTCGAATTTACTGTTTGGTGCTTGCGACTCCTTCTCTCGAGTTCGTCTCCGCTTCAAACAAGGTGAGTAATCCCCTTACTCACATCTACTTCGAACCGTTCGAACTTAACTGTAAAGCTTGATTTTTGTTTGATGTTGAACTGCATATTTTTTTTGGGCTTCGGCTTTGACACATTTGTAATGCTTGGCCCCCTTCGGTTTCATTATCTCTGGGCAGTTGTTCATTTGAGTTTGTGGATTGCTACTGCAGTTTTGGTTTGTAGTTGTTGTCGTTACCAGACTTAAATTCTTGTACCAGGTCTTCTGGCCTTACAGTATCTTCATTTGTATATATATGTATATATATGCATTCATGTGTATATATATATGGTTGTTATTACTTTTGGTCATTTGCTTGTACCCTTTTGAGCTTGAGCTCACTGTGTTGTCTCGACCAGTCCACTTCTGATTTCACTGCATATGTTTTGAGTCACTGTTGCATACTTATCCATTATATAGTCCCTAATACCGAGTTGTGAACATAAGTTAGGTTCCATCGAGTCTGAATTTGTACTCTGGTAGTCATTATGCATCCCTTACCTATTACACTGGTAGTGGATAGAATGCCTGTTCTTTGTTCTGTTTACTCAAGTTTGTTTATCGAGTTGCCTCTGCGTGTAGTTTGGTTGGCGTCGATCTGTAGTTGTGTAGACTGTAGTCTCTTTGCATTATGATTACTGTGAACCATCTGACCATGTTGGATTTCTTTGTATGTCTGTGACATTGTTGTTGACCCTGGGTAGCTCTGGTTACTTGATCATCACTGTTGTATTGGTCATCTGGACTTGTATTTGTTTGTATTTGTACTGATGTGGCCTGGCCTGGTGGCATCATGTATATTTGCAGTTTCTCTTTACTGTGACCTTGTTCATTTGTACATGAGTGTGAAGTAGTGTTGCATTCTTTAGTGCTCGACCCGATGCCTGCTCTGTTCACTTCTGTTGTGTCTTGTTCATCTGGTTAAATTGAGTCAGGCTCCATTTATGTCTAGTGGTCTGCACCCTGGAGATTCATTTGAGTTGCATTATTGGTCTGTACCATTCTGACCTGTTACATTGAGTTGGTCTGGCCTGAACTCGATTTTAGGGTAATTGTTGTTGTGCACTGATTTGAGCTTCTTATCTGATTTGCTTCTGAGTTCATTTGCATGATGTTGAGCATTAGATTTCATTGTGTATATCTGCACTTGACACTGTCGAACTTAATGTGGTAATTGGGTTAGTGTTCTGGTTCATGTAATTTCTTACAGTCACTGCCTTGTAATTTCAGAGCCTTATCGTCACTGACGTTTCTGTCGTATTGAGGTTGCTTGGCATTTATTGCCCCTGTCCACTGTTTCATTATGGTGCCCTGTAGTTGTTGGCGTCTCCGTACATTGCCTGAGTCACTTGTATCTGCTGTTGCTTGTTGTTCGATCTATTTGACTTCGCCTTTGTTTATGACGTTGGTACTTCACTCTATCTTCTACCTGTAGTCTCACTGTTTCATGTTATCTCTTCTGGGTATCTGCCTTCGCCTGCGTTCATTTCAGTTGAACTGCAATTCATATTAAGTTGTGCACTTGATTTAGTTGTACACTTACTGTGCACATTTCATATCATGCCCTGATATTGTGCAGCCCTCTCGACACTGTGTTACTTTGACTGTTCATTGGCCTTGTGTTGAACCCGATTTTTTTGGGTCTGACCTTTGCAGATTCTTCGCACTGTTGTGGCGAGGCAGTGCACGCGTGCGTGCACTGCAGCCACCCAGAATCGACAGTTTTGAATTGATCTTTTATGCCGTGTTGGCGAGGCCGTACACGCGTGCGTGTACGACAGCCAATCAGCATTGATATTTTTAAATTGACATTTCAATTATTTAAACTGGTTTGAATTAGACTGATCCGGGTATTATTTTCTTTTGAATGTAATACTCGGGTCAGACCGAGTATTTACAGGTTGTAGATTTTTAGCTTTGGGTTGCTGCTAGAGCTATGAAGACTTTTTATATCAGTTGAGGTGGTCTTCGTACTGTTGTAGTAGTCAGTGTGTCTGTTTTAAGATGATAATGTATTCATGTATATTAGTCGATAATGTACTTGTATATGTATAACTTCTTGAGTCGACAGTTGTAGTTGTATCATTTGTATTGTGTCAAATGTATTGTAACTGATATCAGTTATTGTATATATGAGACTTTTCGTTCCATCTGTATTCCGCATTTATGTTATCTGTGTTATTTTTATATCTATTGTCCTAAACTATTATAGCCACTGTGTAGTAGCTTTGAGTTTGTATCGGTATGTCGGATTTCCTCCAGTAATGAACTGCAATGTTTTTATTATCTGACATATCGGTGCTCGCACAAGGCAATTACATAGATGGTCGCTCCTCAACAGCCTTATTCTCCGTGCTAGTTGACAGCACTACTCAGTAGTGTTCTTGGCTAGCGTGGGTATAGAGGTGGGGCGTCACAGCTTGGTATCAGAGCCTGGGGTTTAGGACAATTATAAAACATAACTTAGATGGAACATGTGTTACAACTATTTGTCGATGTTTTATCTCTCATCTTTACATATGACTATTTTTGACCGTTAGGTATGAATTCCTAACACTTATTCTTGTGTTTTCGGCTTTGGATTGATTTAGCCGATGTTGATTTTGTTTTAATTTGGCAAATTAAAGCCATTTTGACTTTTGGACTTTGTTCCACTTTTGTCTATGCTATGAGTGTCATTGTGTACCTGTTACACTGTGATGAAAAATAGCTGGACCAGTTGCAAATTGAGTGATTTTGATTTCTCATTAACATCTAGTTTGAATCTCAGCGATTTTGAACTTGATATTTTGTTTTTCCAGTTGATAATCGATTCTTCTTCTCTTATTAGTTGTTATCACCTTTATTGATTTTGATAACTTCTATTTCTGGAATTTTTGGTATTCCTACTTTGATGGATTTGGGATTGACTTCTTTGGACTTTACTCACGTCTTCGAACGTGAATTGATTTGTTTCTACAATCGTTTATGACTTGTCACTTTAAAGATATATGAAGGTTTCAATACTAATAGTAAATATCAAAACTCTTTCATCAAAGCGATTTCAACACTATTTTAAAATATCAAAAGTTCGTTTCCTCAAACCGATTTTCAATCTACTAGTATATACAAGCCTTTACTTCACTCGAATGAGAAATCGACTTAAACGACTTAGTAAAACGGGTGGTATGAAACGCTTGCGTTCACTTCGTCGGTTAGCTCTTGGACTTGTTCGATTGAACCCTTTTTGTGACAATTTCCTAGTGAAGATTTACAGCTTGTTCGTAAATATTTAAGTTAAGCAAGTGGTTATGGGACATGAAGCTAAACTCATATATTTACTAGCTTGGTGTGATTGACACTTCCTTATGATCATGACGATCATTTTTGTGATTTAGACTAGCGATTGTGCGATGTCTCTTCTTCCATATGAAGGACTGTACTTCATTTTATTGAGCTTCGTCTCATTTCTTTGTGGGCTGGCAACCCAAGTACTTTTAATGTTCGATTCATCTGATGTACCGTTTGTACTACATCGATGTCTCTGTCTTTCTGATTCATTGGACGTACCGTTTGCACTGCGTCAATGTTCGATTCATCTGATGTACCGTTTGTACTACATCGATGTCTCTGTCTTTCTGATTCATTGGACGTACCGTTTGCACTGCGTCAATGTTTGATTCATCTGATGTACCGTTTGTACTACATCGATGTCTTAGCTTTCTGATTCATTGGACGTACCGTTTGCACTGCGTCAATGTTCGATTCATCTGATGTACCGTTTGTACTACATCGATGTCTCTGTCTTTCTGATTCATTGGACGTACCGTTTGCACTGCGTCAATGTTTGATTCATCTGATGTACCGTTTGTACTACATCGATGTCTTAGCTTTCTGATTCATTGGACGTACCGTTTGCACTGCGTCAATGTTTGATTCATCTGATGTACCGTTTGTACTACATCGATGTCTTGGCTTTCTGGTTCATTGGACGTACCGTTTGCACTGCGTCAATGTACCGGCTTTCATACTCCCATTTTTACGCTAGGCCTTCCCCCCCTTCATGTGTTTTCTGGATTTCTTGTGATGATTTCTAGAATTTGTGCTTCACCAATTTTCGTGATTTCTATTGACCAGTTTCGTCAATTTATGTGTATTGGTGAATTCATGTGTTATTGACTTGTTATGAATACAAGTTTAGGGTATGATATCCCTTTCTATCTTTGAGAAGATTCTTGTGACATCTTTGATGAATGAAAATTCATTTGGTATTATGTTTTGATGCCAGTATTTTTATGAGACTTTGACGTGTTAACTTCGGTAACCGTCAATTTTGAAATGGATTTACAAGCGGTTCTCCCGCAACACTGATATTGCTAATTTAATCACGCGTTTTCAAAATTCTTCATTTTTAAAAGTTGTTTCAAAAATATAAATTAAAATTGTTTTCAAAATTTTTACAGTTTACAATTTTCAAAAGAACGAGGAAGCGATTTAAACGTTTCAGCAAAATCGAGGACTATGACCCCTTTCTTTTACTGATTCGCTTAATTCCGGACTTGTCCGTTTGAGAATGTGAAATGTTATTTTTAAAACACACAATTCTGCACTTTCAAGAAAACGATAAAGAGATTTAAACGATTTAGCAAAAGTAAGGAGTATGGAACCATACTTTTACTACTTCGGTTAATTCCGGACTCGTTAATTGAATATTTATGACTTCTGATTATCGTTTTTGATAATTAGATGTTTGTGTTTCTGATTATCGTTTTTGATAATCAGATATTTGTGAAATTTGATTATCGTTTGAGATAATTAAATATTTTTCGATTTGATAATCGAATCTTTGTGTTTCTGATTATCGTTTTTGGTAATCAGATATTTGTGAAATTTGATTATCATTTGTGATAATTAAATATTTTCCAATTTAATTATCGTCTGAGATAATTAAATATTTTTCGATTTGATAATCGAATCTTTGTGTTTCTGATTATCGTTTTTGATAATCAGATATTTGTGAAATTTGATTATCATTTGAGATAATTAAATATTTTTCGATTTGATTAATCGAATATTTGTGTTTCTGATTATCGTTTTTGATAATCAGATATTTGTGAAATTTAATTATCCTTTGAGATAATTAAATATTTTTCGATTTGATTAATCGAATATTTGTGTTTCTGATTATCGTTTTTGATAATCAGATATTTGTGAAATTTGATTATCATTTGAGATAATTAAATATTTTTCGATTTGATTAATCGAATATTTGTGTTTCTGATTATCGTTTTTGATAATCAGATATTTGTGAAATTTGATTATCATTTGAGATAATTAAATATTTTTCGATTTGATTAATCGAATATTTGTGTTTCTGATTATCGTTTTTGATAATCAGATATTTGTGAAATTTGATTATCATTTGTGATAATTAAATATTTTCCAATTTAATTATCGTCTGAGATAATTAAATATTTTTCGATTTGATTAATCGAATATTTGTGTTTCTGATTATCGTTTTTGATAATCAGATATTTGTGAAATTTGATTATCATTTGAGATAATTAAATATTTTTCGATTTGATTAATCGAATATTTGTGTTTCTGATTATCGTTTTTGATAATCAGATATTTGTGAAATTTGATTATCATTTGAGATAATTAAATATTTTTCGATTTGATAATCGAATCTTTGTGTTTCTGATTATCGTTTTTGATAATCAGATATTTGTGAAATTTGATTATCATTTGAGATAATTAAATATTTTTCGATTTGATTAATCGAATATTTGTGTTTCTGATTATCGTTTTTGATAATCAGATATTTGTGAAATTTAATTATCCTTTGAGATAATTAAATATTTTTCGATTTGATTAATCGAATATTTGTGTTTCTGATTATCGTTTTTGATAATCAGATATTTGTGAAATTTGATTATCATTTGAGATAATTAAATATTTTTCGATTTGATTAATCGAATATTTGTGTTTCTGATTATCGTTTTTGATAATCAGATATTTGTGAAATTTGATTATCCTTTGAGATAATTAAATATTTTTCGATTTGATTAATCGAATATTTGTGTTTCTGATTATCGTTTTTGATAATCAGATATTTGTGAAATTTGATTATCATTTGAGATAATTAAATATTTTTCGATTTGATTAATCGAATATTTGTGTTTCTGATTATCGTTTTTGATAATCAGATATTTGTGAAATTTGATTATCATTTAAGATAATTAAATATTTTTCGATTTGATTAATCGAATATTTGTGTTTCTGATTATCGTTTTTGATAATCAGATATTTGTGAAATTTGATTATCATTTGAGATAATTAAATATTTTTCGATTTGATTAATCGAATATTTGTGTTTCTGATTATCGTTTTTGATAATCAGATATTTGTGAAATTTGATTATCATTTGTGATAATTAAATATTTTCCAATTTAATTATCGTCTGAGATAATTAAATATTTTTCGATTTGATTAATCGAATATTTGTGTTTCTGATTATCGTTTTTGATAATCAGATATTTGTGAAATTTGATTATCGTTTGAGATAATTAAATATTTTTCGATTTGATAATCGAATCTTTGTGATTTCTGATTATCATTTTTGATAATCAGATATTTTTGAAAATTCAATTATCGTTTTTGATGATTGAATATTTGCGATTTTGAGATTCGAGCTTCGTCTTTTTCTCTGGCAATTCAGGTGAGTAATCTGATTTACTCACATTCAATTCGTGCAGTACGTAATTTCTGCTCTGATTCCTTTTCCTTTAAATGCTGGAACTCGATTGATTCTTGCTCTTTGATAGTCGTCTGATTTTGATTCCTTGATCCCCTCGATGTTGATCCTTTTGACTTGAAGCAGTCGAACCTTTTTGATTCTTTATCTGATACTTCCATAATTCTAATGCTTCCCTGTGGCATTTGCTTTGCTTATGCATTCAACATTGCCATACTCTTATGGTTGTTACCTTTTGTCCATTTATTCCTTATGATTGCGAGGACGCAATTCCTTTAAGGAGGGGAGTCTGTAACAACCCGTAAATTCGTAGCATTTAATTATCGCCATTAGGTGATTAAATCGTTCGTAAATTTTTATTGAAATTAAAAATCAATTTGAAATTCTTTTATAAAATGGTTGGTGGAGTTTCTATGTCGAGTAGAAATTCTTTTAATAAAATTTCGTAATTTTGGAAACGGGCTTTAAAGAGAGCTATTGTGGCCCGTACTCATTGTTACCGTGATATTTATCTAACCGATCCCCTTTTTAATTTTTCATTCGTTCATTAGACCCGTTCCCCCTTTATCAATTTCACTAACCTAAATCGAAACGAGAAAGAAATAAAAATGGCGACCGTCCCTCTCTCTTGTTCGATCAAAGTTAGGGCTTTCAGAATGCCGATTTTAGATGGATGATTTATCACGTTCGCACGTTTCTCTGAGTTGCTCTCGGCCCTCTGAAATCGATCGAGTTTGTGGATGATTGCTTGTTTGATTTATCGATCGATCGTCTTCCTCTTTGCTCTGAAAATTTGGGGTTGCGAAAAATTGAAGGTGTCGTTCTGTCGAATTTACTGTTTGGTGCTTGCGACTCCTTCTCTCGAGTTCGTCTCCGCTTCAAACAAGGTGAGTAATCCCCTTACTCACATCTACTTCGAACCGTTCGAACTTAACTGTAAAGCTTGATTTTTGTTTGATGTTGAACTGCATATTTTTTTTGGGCTTCGGCTTTGACACATTTGTAATGCTTGGCCCCCTTCGGTTTCATTATCTCTGGGCAGTTGTTCATTTGAGTTTGTGGATTGCTACTGCAGTTTTGGTTTGTAGTTGTTGTCGTTACCAGACTTAAATTCTTGTACCAGGTCTTCTGGCCTTACAGTATCTTCATTTGTATATATATGTATATATATGCATTCATGTGTATATATATATGGTTGTTATTACTTTTGGTCATTTGCTTGTACCCTTTTGAGCTTGAGCTCACTGTGTTGTCTCGACCAGTCCACTTCTGATTTCACTGCATATGTTTTGAGTCACTGTTGCATACTTATCCATTATATAGTCCCTAATACCGAGTTGTGAACATAAGTTAGGTTCCATCGAGTCTGAATTTGTACTCTGGTAGTCATTATGCATCCCTTACCTATTACACTGGTAGTGGATAGAATGCCTGTTCTTTGTTCTGTTTACTCAAGTTTGTTTATCGAGTTGCCTCTGCGTGTAGTTTGGTTGGCGTCGATCTGTAGTTGTGTAGACTGTAGTCTCTTTGCATTATGATTACTGTGAACCATCTGACCATGTTGGATTTCTTTGTATGTCTGTGACATTGTTGTTGACCCTGGGTAGCTCTGGTTACTTGATCATCACTGTTGTATTGGTCATCTGGACTTGTATTTGTTTGTATTTGTACTGATGTGGCCTGGCCTGGTGGCATCATGTATATTTGCAGTTTCGCTTTACTGTGACCTTGTTCATTTGTACATGAGTGTGAAGTAGTGTTGCATTCTTTAGTGCTCGACCCGATGCCTGCTCTGTTCACTTCTGTTGTGTCTTGTTCATCTGGTTAAATTGAGTCAGGCTCCATTTATGTCTAGTGGTCTGCACCCTGGAGATTCATTTGAGTTGCATTATTGGTCTGTACCATTCTGACCTGTTACATTGAGTTGGTCTGGCCTGAACTCGATTTTAGGGTAATTGTTGTTGTGCACTGATTTGAGCTTCTTATCTGATTTGCTTCTGAGTTCATTTGCATGATGTTGAGCATTAGATTTCATTGTGTATATCTGCACTTGACACTGTCGAACTTAATGTGGTAATTGGGTTAGTGTTCTGGTTCATGTAATTTCTTACAGTCACTGCCTTGTAATTTCAGAGCCTTATCGTCACTGACGTTTCTGTCGTATTGAGGTTGCTTGGCATTTATTGCCCCTGTCCACTGTTTCATTATGGTGCCCTGTAGTTGTTGGCGTCTCCGTACATTGCCTGAGTCACTTGTATCTGATGTTGCTTGTTGTTCGATCTATTTGACTTCGCCTTTGTTTATGACGTTGGTACTTCACTCTATCTTCTACCTGTAGTCTCACTGTTTCATGTTATCTCTTCTGGGTATCTGCCTTCGCCTGCGTTCATTTCAGTTGAACTGCAATTCATATTAAGTTGTGCACTTGATTTAGTTGTACACTTACTGTGCACATTTCATATCATGCCCTGATATTGTGCAGCCCTCTCGACACTGTGTTACTTTGACTGTTCATTGGCCTTGTGTTGAACCCGATTTTTTTGGGTCTGACCTTTGCAGATTCTTCGCACTGTTGTGGCGAGGCAGTGCACGCGTGCGTGCACTGCAGCCACCCAGAATCGACAGTTTTGAATTGATCTTTTATGCCGTGTTGGCGAGGCCGTACACGCGTGCGTGTACGACAGCCAATCAGCATTGATATTTTTAAATTGACATTTCAATTATTTAAACTGGTTTGAATTAGACTGATCCGGGTATTATTTTCTTTTGAATGTAATACTCGGGTCAGACCGAGTATTTACAGGTTGTAGATTTTTAGCTTTGGGTTGCTGCTAGAGCTATGAAGACTTTTTATATCAGTTGAGGTGGTCTTCGTACTGTTGTAGTAGTCAGTGTGTCTGTTTTAAGATGATAATGTATTCATGTATATTAGTCGATAATGTACTTGTATATGTATAACTTCTTGAGTCGACAGTTGTAGTTGTATCATTTGTATTGTGTCAAATGTATTGTAACTGATATCAGTTATTGTATATATGAGACTTTTCGTTCCATCTGTATTCCGCATTTATGTTATCTGTGTTATTTTTATATCTATTGTCCTAAACTATTATAGCCACTGTGTAGTAGCTTTGAGTTTGTATCGGTATGTCGGATTTCCTCCAGTAATGAACTGCAATGTTTTTATTATCTGACATATCGGTGCTCGCACAAGGCAATTACATAGATGGTCGCTCCTCAACAGCCTTATTCTCCGTGCTAGTTGACAGCACTACTCAGTAGTGTTCTTGGCTAGCGTGGGTATAGAGGTGGGGCGTCACACCTGGAGTTCGGTTGAAGGCGTGGGGTTCTCGGCTGGTGTTGTGGTGGCAGGCAGGGCATAGGGCTCGGTGGTGGGCTGGTCATGGTCTGGTGGAGTGAGATCTCGGTCTGGGGAGGAAGGTGGAGTAGTTCGGTCTGGTGGTGGTCTTGCATGGGCGGAGGCGTGGTGATCTGGGTAGGGTCGTTGGTGCCTGGGTGCGGGAATTCTCTGGCGTGGGGTTGGGTCAGGCGAAGGGGGTTGGTCACGATCTGGTGAGGCATGGCGTGGGATTTCTCTGGCGGTGGCAGGTCACGGCCTGGGGTGGAGGAAGGCTGACGAATGGGTTTAGGCGAAGGGGTTCACACGGTGGTGGTTGAAGGCAGGCAAGGCTGTGTTCGGTGGTAGCTTTGGCGTATGTGGTGGTGGGCGTGGTTTCGGCAGTGGGTTATGGCAGGGCGTAGGGCGGAGCATGGAGGAGCGGTGGAGTTGCCTGGGTGGGTGGTAGGTTTCGAGATCAGCCAAGGTTTGGAAGAAAAGAAAATAAAAATAAAAATAAAAGCAAAACGAACGAAAGTTAAGAACAGCAAACAAAAGCAAAGGCCACCACTTTTTTATATACAAATGGAAAAAAGAAGAAAGGAATTAAAACCAAACTGCAAACAGCCAAAACAAAATATAAATGAAAGAAGTAGGCATGCTTACTCTTTTTAGATGCACACGAGATTTGAAACGAAAGCTACAGAGAAAGCTTTTTGAGAAATGAAGATTTGAACAATAGAAAATGAACAGCTGTTTACTTTTGTAGAAAGAAGGCAACGAAAAGTTTTTGAACTGTAGGCACATTAAGGCAGTAAATAGAGTTGAACGGTAGGCAAATAATATTATTAAGTTTGAACGAAACGTAAGGAAGATAAAGGGGAATGGAATGATTCTCACGCGCACAATTCAATGCAAGATTAAATTGAAATTTTCAAACTGAAAATATAGAGCTGAAATAGCACTATTAACGCAAGAAAATATCAAATGGACAAAGAACAACGAACGTAAAGTGTAACGCCCAAAGTAACGTACAACCGTTACTTGTTTCTTTTATTTAATAAATTAAAAAAATAACGTATCATTTCAAACTAAAATAAAATAGCTATTATCATCAATTAATAAAATTTTGATTGTTAAATATAAAGTTAAGAACAGATATAAATATACGAAAGAAAAAAAATGTAAAGTTTAAATTTCCGTTTCACACAAATTACTACACTTTATATTTAAATCAATATTTCGAAATTGTATAATTTTAATAAAATTTCGTTTAAAAATTTTGGGCTGTTACAGCCTTTTTCCCCAGAGCCACTTCAAAACACTTTATACTATATATATATATAGTATTTCCAAATCATACACCAAGTATGAATCTCATATAAATCTCCTTTCTCAAAATCGATTATCCTAAAATCGATAATTCACAAACTAGGCTTTCCAAATTCCAAATTTGATTTTCCTCAAAAATCAAAAGCCTTTTTTTAGAAATCCATAGGTTCGCGAAAACCTTTTTTCCAAAATCATTTTCACAAAATCCTTTATATATACATATATATATATATAATAACCTTGGGAAATTTTTGAATCACTTCATACTTGTATAAATTCACTTTTATACTTCAAATACTTTCAAAACCCTTTTCTTCAGGCAATAGATTCAACAAGGGGAGTTTACCATATATAACAAAGATATATAGCTTTGTTTATTCTAAATCAAATATTCAAATTTGATTACTCTTTTATAAAGTTATTAACCACATTACTTTTCTTCATAAAGTGAATCTTTAATCATAGAAATTTCCAATTTCCATTTTACACCATCATATATTTCACAAAATATACTCTTCATTTCAAAGACCATTTTGCAATTCTTATCCATAAATTTTCAATATCAATTTCATTCAAACCCGTACGATGTACACATATCATCCGTACGCTATATCAATCTGATCACTCACTCGATCACACAATTTCACTTCCGAACTAGTATTGTCCACCCGACTTCCTAGTGCGGACTCGGATCTGGTTTCTTGATCAGAAACCGTTATTCTCCTTGCATAGTCACAACTATGATAGAGAATATCCAGAACCAATCAAAAATCCATATCCAGGTTCGCCGTCGAAAATCGAGCGAAAAATCCCAACTAGGATTGATAATACTATCTCAAAATTCTGTGCTTGAATTTTGATCAAATCACTATGCGAATAGAATAATATACGTACATCCTACGTATTTGTCTTCATTAATTATCAGTTAAATCAATTCCGTTTCTATTCATCCTCACTTTGATTTTATTCACTTATTCACATTTTCCTTAATCCCCATTTGGATTATCACTTCAATTCTTATCTCAGTTGGGTATTTAATCAATAACAGTTTGAACTCTATCCAGCTTATATTTAGAAAATAGCTTGAATTTTTTTTAAATAGATAACTAGTTGAAAATAATTACTAGATTGTAAAATAGCTGTAAAACAGTATGTAATTGTAAAATAGTTGGAAAATAGTCAAATAGCTATAGAAATTTTAAATAATTGCAAAATAGTCATAAAACAGTAATTAGTTATAAAGTAGTAGAAAAAATAGTAATTGGTTTATAAACAGTTGTAAAATAGTTAAATAGTTCCAAAAGTAGATATAAAATAAGTATAAGGTAGTTTGGGGTTTAGAAAGAAAGGTTGCATATAGTAAATAGCTTGGAAGATTATATTTAAGAAAGTTTATATTAAAATAATTTGTTTGAAAATAGTCCAGAGCTAAACTGTTCCACTACCCAATCTTTATTCCAACTAATTCAATTTTAAATTTCCACTTCCTCTTAACATTGATTCTATCTCAACTCCATTTAAACAACTTCAATTCCCACTCCAAATTTAACCTTATTCCACTTCGATTTCAATCTTAATTTATTCAAATAAATTTCAAATTGAACCAAATTTTCAATTTCAATTCATTTCAACTCCAGTATGAATTAATCCCAATTCAAGTTGAATTAACCTCGATTCTTTCTAAATTAAAATCAAATTCCATTTGATTTTAAACATATTCACTTTAATTACAATTCCAAATTATTCCAATTAATTTAGACTAATTTCAAATTGAATCTGTAACATCCCGAAAATTTTCGACTTTCGAAAATTCAACATCGATACTCACTTTATCGACTGCTGAGCCATCGAATGCCGGAAACCCGAAAAGTTATGGTTTTAAGAAAGAAGAAAAAGATAGAAGAAGAAGATAGAAGAAAAAGAAAGAAAAAGAAAGCAGAAGAAGAAAGAAGAACAACAACAGAAACAGAAAACAATATCAGAATCTCACATATCGCAGCGGAACAATATATAATAAATAAACACTAGTCTTTTAAAACAAAGAACTATATCATTTTATACATACATCAATCATCAGAGTCAATATACAACAATGGACAGTTATATAACTTGTCCTCATACAAAATACACAGCGGAGTAAATACTATCAGATACAAATACTACGTCTCGTCATCCAGCTTATCTCCAAGCTCTAGAATATCCAGAATATCCTGATAATATAACTCTAGGCTGCCCGTGTGGAAATTGGTGGGCACCCAGAGTTTAGAAGGGAAACAATAAACTCCGAGTCAGTCATGGTGACTGGTGTGAGATCGTAAAACGGTTATTCTTTAAAAATAAACAGCAGAGAATTTTAAAGTCAATTCGCAATGCTTTTGGAAAATGAAACTACCATAAGACCTCCCGCCACACACACAATGCAAACGCAGAATTGGAGGAGATTTCTTCTTATGATAGTCAAAGATGCTTACTACGCAAAATCAAATCATTTTGATATTATTATTAGTGCATAGTGTAGAAAACAGTTCGAAAGTATAATATAAATCTTAGCCAGCATAGACATTCCGAACTATGCCTACTATAGCTACCATCCAAACAGTGGTGACCACCATAAGTGAATGGCAGGTTCTACAACTAAAACCGTACAAGTGTCGTATTGTTTCTTTGGATTTCCAACAAATGGTCAGGCTAAGGAACTTCCTATCCACGATGGGTACGTCCCTGGAATAGACGACCCGAGAACCTAACCGGTTCTCTGCCAACACAAGGCCGGGTTACCTCTGCAAAAATAGGTAACTACTGACACGCGTATGCCATCCCCCGATCGTCACCGATCTTCCCGAGGATCCCCGATTCGCAACAAACCACATAGATAATAATAATGCAGTAACCACAGAGGTTAAGTATCTGGGCTCCATACCATGATACCACCTTTATCCAGAAGGAATGACATACACTAAGGGGCGCTACTCCCTAGAACCTTGCCGCATCCTTCCTGTTTCGACCATTTCCGGGGTGTGAGGCTCGATGAAGTCTCGTCCACAAAGCTACGCTTTCTCAAAAAGCCCTGCTTCGGGTCAAACAAAATGATCAACCTATGATCACAAAGATATAAGATCAAACAAATGATCATATCACAAATGATCAAACACTGATCATTTCACAACAACACTTAGTATGCCACGTTACCAAATTGGGATATATCGCTGATAAATTTCAACTACATAACCTCTGAGCTCGTACGTCTCAGAGAAGGGTGTTAAGCTAAGAGAATAAATTCTCCGCCACCAACAGAAATGTATTTGAAAGAAATCAGCTTTATATCTCAAATTGTAACGTCAGACACACAATCCATACAAGTCTGTTCCGGGATCGAACAGAACCGAAGGCACTTCTCACGAAGCCCTTGCATATCCGGATAATTTTCAATCACGTCAGGACTTCCCGTCACTAAGGGTGATAAAACCTCTAAATCGAAGATCAGTCGATGTAGAGTAACTCGACGGTAATCCTTCCGTTTTCAAAAATATCCGGTCTTAAAATGCGATTCATAACGACGTATCACATATTCGGAATGGGTTATACGACCCCATGGTCCTTTCCCGGCTAACCCGAATAGTGAGCGCTAATTCAAAAATAAGTGTGGCATTCAAATTCATCCAATCACAACAAATACCTACTCAAGGTAATTATTGATAGTCGGTTATTTAACTATCAATAAAGATGCGCAACATCATCAGATTCCAAATAATTTCCTCAAATTATTTATCTTTCAAAATATCTTTTACTAGATATATAATTTCCACACTTAACCGTTTGAAAACAATTTCAAATCAATTTCCACATTTCTTTTTATCTTTGAAGATAAAATCTCAAAACAGTTCATTTCATATTGGAAAAGCATTTCCATACTTATTTAAAAATAAGTATTTCACAAATCATTTATTTTCAACACTTGAAAATATTCAATATACTTAAATCAATATTAAGTATACATTTCATTCTTTAAGGAAATCATTCTTTAAACATATTTTATTTGAGTCAAAACGAATGTTACGTAAAACATCGTTACGACGACTCAAAATCACTAGTATAGGGATTCGAATTTAGATAGATATATAAATCCCAATACCATACAAAAATATTTCCTTTCGGAAACCATTTACTATAACAACAGTGTTATAGTCCACCATTTCCTTATTTCTCGAAAACGTCTATTTCAACAATAAATGTTGAAATCTATGTATTCGATACTTATCACGTTTTAAAACATCTTTTAAAACAATTACTTCATTTCTGTAATATCGCTTTCCCAAAAACAAGTTCATTTTACTTAACAATATATTCACTATCCAGAATCGTGAATATACTTTACTATTTACATTTCACTATTTTCTACACGTTTTATTTCGATAATAATTCGCTATCCAAAATCACGAATATATCTCCTTTGATAATCTTCTATATTTAATTTATCAAATTCAATCGATTGGTTTCCGAATTCATAAAACAACGTTTAAAATTCCATTTTCTATTTTCTATAACAACTCCGGTTAATAAATCTCATTTTATTAACTTCAAAAATTCACTTATAAGAATAAGTGATTCTGGATTCATAAACAACGTTTATAAATCGCATTTATACTTTATAACAATTTCCACTTATAAAATCATTTCATTTAGCAATTTCTATTCATATCTCATCTAAGTGTAAAAGTCAAATTTATAAGTAAATTTCTTATAAATCCTTTATTCTACAGTATCTATTCACTTTATAACTTCACGTTATAAATCTATTTATTTCATTCACTTATACTTCTTTTTAACACTTATAAAAAAAACGTTTTATAAGTCCAATATTTTGATTTATAAATTATCAAATTTATAAACCTTTTTATACAAATCATTTATAGTTATTCAAAAATCCCAACTTAAACCATTTTATAAATAAATCGACTTTTATTTCAAAAACGACACTTCGGTTATATTTCACTAAAAATTATAACTTTTATAACTTTAAAATTTTACATTTATAAATCGATTCAAAAATTCCATAAAACGTATATTTTCAAAAATCACTTTAAAAACCCTTTTAAAGTAAAAGTCGTTATTTTTACATTTCAAAACTGAATCTGATGATGTAACAACACCAATCAGTCCATCACAACAGTCAAATATCATATATCATCATATGATAACAGAATATATCAAAATATCTGTAAATAAATAACTACTGGTGAGGAATCCAGTTGGATCCCTCCAACCTGTTTCCCTGCATCCACAGATGTTAGCACAATACCAATTCCGCTCCAGTACGGAATTATCGCGGTATATGGGTTTTTATAAATCCGCTTACTAACGGCGCAATAGGGTCTCATCCGCTATACGAGGCGGGAAATCAATCAATCCAATATATACATATGCCAATATGTATATACTGCTATATATAGATATATATCCTATAATATCTAATATCACATCGAATAGCAATCATCAAATCAATAACTGTAAAAATTCCACATTCAATTCTTGAGTGAGAAGATCTCACCTTGATTTCAATTCTGATCCAGCATTTATTTCGAATAAAATTAAACGCGCGTTTAATTTTACCCGAAATTTTCATTGACTCCAAACGACTCCAAACCAATTGCATCGCGTAGTATTCGCAAATACGATTCCAACGCACTTTGTTTCATCGAAATCTGATAACGTATGAAGAAGTTATCGCATTACAAAGATTATACGATTTAAATTAAAATTAATTTACAAAATTTCTTTTTATTTTAACCTAGATCAAATCAGGACCGTGAGATTTTCAAACCCCCCCCCCAGATCGTCACGCACGCGCTCTTCTTCTCCCAGGTAATCACGTTCGACTTTGAACCCAACCGGCCGCCCCTATTCATCGAAATTTTGAGCCACCTCCGATCGTCTTTATATCGATCAAGAACCACCGTTCCACGCGCCCCGCTCCCCCTCACCAACGCCCCAGACCCGCTGGTACTCGGTCGAGCCAAGGCTGTGGAATTGGCCTTCGAACGTGCGTGCTTTAAGTGGAGATTACCGTCGATCTGTGCTTCTAAACTCAATCATAACCGTTGAGATCGTAGTTCTCAACGATCTTTACAAGTTTGTAGTTGGAGATTTCTGGAATTAACATGTGGATGAAGAGAAAAATTGAGGGAAAAGCAAGAACATTTCGGCCATTGATGTTGTGAACGGCGGCTACGAAGAAGATAACTAGGGTTTTGTTATTTTTCTTCAAAATGAAATAAATGAAATGCTATATATAGAATTTTGACGAACACTATTCATCCGGCTTTCCCGAACTCCGATTTACGCACGGTCACTATCGTTTCTGGGGTTTATCCCGCGTTCCGGACACAATGGAATAGGTTTCGAAAGCTAATTCGATCGTATGTGTGAGATATGGCAATAAACGATCGATTTAAATTAAACCGATTTAAATCGATTTCGAGGCGTTTTGATTCGTACCGGACAAACGGTAAATCCAAAAATTACGAAATTTGAAATCTTACAATAATATCACATTACGGATCCGATGAAACTGGTTTCGTCGAAATCCGACACTGTTTGAAAAATGACTATTTTAACTCGACGATTTAAAATTAAAACGATATCGATGCGTTTCGAGCTGCCACGGTCAAACGACAACTCCGATGGATACGAAAATTGAAATCCGATAATAACTAACTATTACGGATCCAATGGAACTGGTTTCGTTCAATTCTGAGACTGTTCGAAAATTGGCTATTTTTACAGTCGATAATTAAATATTAAAATAATCGATTTTCACAAATTAACTCCAAATTCAATTTTAAGAGTTCTAAAATATTTCTATAACTCCAGTATGATTAAATAAAATTTCCCAAATCATTTTCAATCATTTTAAACTCGATTTTTAATTATCTCTGGAATTTCACTATTTAAATTATCGATTTAATTGACCAAATTAAATCCAATATTCGAAAAATAAATCATTCGACTTCTAAATTCCATTTATTAATATTTGAAATTAATTAAATATTCGAATTTTAATTATCAAAAATTCTGGGTCGTTACAAATTTACCCCCTTAAAAGAATTTCGTCCTCGAAATTACCAAGTAAGGAAAAGATACAAAATCCGTTAACTTTCCAAAACAAACCGTTCAAATTAGATTTTCAAATCTGTTAAGTGTTTAACTTCTCCAAAATTCATAGTTAACTTCTCACAAAATCTTTACTAAGTTTTCAAATCATAACTTAGTTTTCAAAATTTTCAAATCTCTCAAAAATATTCTAACGCCTTAAATTTTCAGAAAATTTCGCCAGCGTCTCCTTTGCGCGGCTCGATCCGAAAAAAAATAACAGTGTATATATATCACAAATATACATCCCATCAAGTGATGAGGCATCCCGTAGGGAAAAAAGTGTAAAAGTACGATATTTAATCCGAGATATGTACCTTATTATTTTTTTAGCGAGCGTATACGGCTAATATAGCGCGAAAGCGAGCTCCAAATGCGAAGCAACGCCATCCGCACCTACTAAACACTCAACAAACCATATGAGAACATGTAGATATGAAAATATAGTCAATATACATCATATAGCAACATAATACTACATATGTCAACATAGCAAATGCAACAAACAACAAATGCAACCATCATCCAATAAACATTCAACACTTTATAACCAAATCAATATAGATTCACTTCTCATTAACATTCATTGAATTGGTTTTCAATTTACTCACATTTGATTCGTTAATATTGGATTTAACTAACATTCATTCATTTGTTTCCAATTAGTTTACATTCCACTAATTTACATTCATGTTGGTTCATTTTCAATTTGAATCAAATTCATTTCTATTCAAATTTACATATTATCAATTTGAATTTAATCACTTTGCTTCCAATTTGTCGATTCAATTTCATTAACCCTTAATGAATTACACGAAATCAACTAACAATCAATCTAACAACCAATATATAACCAATCATAACCAAATTTATTCAATTTACATTTCTTTACATTCAATTTGGTTCAACACTTTAAGTTTCAATTTGTTGATATTAAATTGATTTCCATTCAATTATTCAATTTCTTTAGCTTCTAATGAATTAGCACTTATATTCATTGCTTCATATCAATTATTTATATTCAATTGATTGACATTCAATCCATTTATTAATTCAATTGCTAATTCATTTTAACAAATAAAATTGAATTTTATATAACTCAAGTTCACATTCATTTAATAAATTCACTTTATTAATTTCTTTGATATCAAAATAAACTTCACTTCAACATCACTTAAGTTATTTTCCATTTAAACGACATTTGTTTAACTTAACTTAAGTTTCCACTTATAAATCCAATTCAGATTTTGTTTTTTCTTAACAAAACTCATTTAACCTTTTACCAAAATCAAATTTCATCAATCATTCAAATTTATATCACATTTGACTTTCTTTTAGTTAAATTTCACATCATATTTCATTATGCTACTCAAATTCATTAACTTTACCAAAGTTAAATCTATTATCTCATATCATAAGTATAAATCTTATTTCACTTATATTTACCATATTTAAATTTGGACTTTAATTTTCAAATTTGTTTATCACAACAAAACCTCAATTTCCAATTTACTAAGGTAGCAAATCAATCACACAGAAACTCGAAAATGATACCGATGATGCTGCAGTCATCACTGTACTATTTCCCAGCAACATAGTGAAATCAGTGCTTAAATTCTTTCAAAAATTTCCTTGATTTATAAATCTCATTACAAATATTTTACTTTTGTAATCTCACTATTTATATATAAGATTATTTTACCATTGTAAATCATATCAATTATAACTTCATACATTATAATTCATTTGCTTATACAATTTACTCTTTCACAATTGTTGTTTTAATTCAACTTATTCAAACAACTTTAACTAACTTGTATATATTTACATTTTCAAACTATCAAATAATCAATTATATACACTTTAACACTGAAAAATTATTTCTTTATATAAAAAATATAATCGAGGTAAAATTATTCCATTTACCCAATTTAAAACAATACTGTGCCGAATTGTTCTATATAAGTGTTTAGAGATCCCTATCGATAGAGTTGTACGGACAATACCGACCAGAATCCATATACCACTCAACAAACCAATCATCACAATATAAAATAATTTTATATTCACTAACAAATACGCACTCATATCTATTATTACACTCAAACTCATTCTAGAGTACTACTGACTCTATCTCTAATGAGTAATACCCAACAAAGCAGGGTTGTCGCTTAACCATATGCTCTGATACCACTTGTAACATCCCGAAAATTTTCGACTTTCGAAAATTCAACATCGATACTCACTTTATCGACTGCTGAGCCATAGAATGCCGGAAACCCGAAAAGTTATGGTTTTAAGAAAGAAGAAAAAGATAGAAGAAGAAGATAGAAGAAAAAGAAAGAAAAAGAAAGCAGAAGAAGAAAGAAGAACAACAACAGAAACAGAAAACAATATCAGAATCTCACATATCGCAGCGGAACAATATATAATAAATAAACACTAGTCTTTTAAAACAAAGAACTATATCATTTTATACATACATCAATCATCAGAGTCAATATACAACAATGGACAGTTATATAACTTGTCCTCATACAGAATACACAGCGGAGTAAATACTATCAGATACAAATACTACGTCTCGTCATCCAGCTTATCTCCAAGCTCCAGAATATCCAGAATATCCTGATAATATAACTCTAGGCTGCCCGTGTGGAAATTGGTGGGCACCCAGAGTTTAGAAGGGAAACAATAAACTCCGAGTCAGTCATGGTGACTGGTGTGAGATCGTAAAACAGTTATTCTTTAAAAATAAACAGCAGAGAATTTTAAAGTCAATTCGCAATGCTTTTGGAAAATGAAACTACCATAAGACCTCCCGCCACACACACAATGCAAACACAGAATTGGAGGAGATTTCTTCTTATGATAGTCAAAGATGCTTACTACGCAAAATCAAATCATTTTGATATTATTATTAGTGCATAGTGTAGAAAACAGTTCGAAAGTATAATATAAATCTTAGCCAGCATAGACATTCCGAACTATGCCTACTATAGCTACCATCCAAATAGTGGTGACCACCATAAGTGAATGGCAGGTTCTACAACTAAAACAATACAAGTGTCGTATTGTTTCTTTGGATTTCCAACAAATGGTCAGGCTAAGGAACTTCCTATCCACGATGGGTACGTCCCTGGAATAGACGACCCGAGAACCTAACCGGATCTCTGCCAACACAAGGCCGGGTTACCTCTGCAAAAATAGGTAACTACTGACACGCGTATGCCATCCCCCGATCGTCACCGATCTTCCCGAGGATCCCCGATTCGCAACAAACCACATAGATAATAATAATGCAGTAACCACAGAGGTTAAGTATCTGGGCTCCATACCATGATACCACCTTTATCCAGAAGGAATGACATACACTAAGGGGCGCTACTCCCTAGAACCTTGCCGCATCCTTCCTGTTTCGACCATTTCCGGGGTGTGAGGCTCGATGAAGTCTCGTCCACAAAGCTACGCTTTCTCAAAAAGCCCTACTTCGGGTCAAACAAAATGATCAACCTATGATCACAAAGATATAAGATCAAACAAATGATCATATCACAAATGATCAAACACTGATCATTTCACAGCAACACTTAGTATGCCACGTTACCAAATTGGGATATATCGCTGATAAATTTCAACTACATAACCTCTGAGCTCGTACGTCTCAGAGAAGGGTGTTAAGCTAAGAGAATAAATTCTCCGCCACCAACAGAAATGTATTTGAAAGAAATCAGCTTTATATCTCAAATTGTAACGTCAGACACACAATCCATACAAGTCTGTTCCGGGATCGAACAGAACCGAAGGCACTTCTCACGAAGCCCTTGCATATCCGGATAATTTTCAATCACGTCAGGACTTCCCGTCACTAAGGGTGATAAAACCTCTAAATCGAAGATCAGTCGATGTAGAGTAACTCGACGGTAATCCTTCCGTTTTCAAAAATATCCGGTCTTCAAATGCGATTCATAACGACGTATCACATATTCGGAATGGGTTATACGACCCCATGGTCCTTTCCCGGCTAACCCGAATAGTGAGCGCTAATTCAAAAATAAGTGTGGCATTCAAATTCATCCAATCACAACAAATACCTACTCAAGGTAATTATTGATAGTCGGTTATTTAACTATCAATAAAGATGCGCAACATCATCAGATTCCAAATAATTTCCTCAAATTATTTATCTTTCAAAATATCTTTTACTAGATATATAATTTCCACACTTAACCGTTTGAAAACAATTTCAAATCAATTTCCACATTTCTTTTTATCTTTGAAGATAAAATCTCAAAACAGTTCATTTCATATTGGAAAAGCATTTCCATACTTATTTAAAAATAAGTATTTCACAAATCATTTATTTTCAACACTTGAAAATATTCAATATACTTAAATCAATATTAAGTATACATTTCATTCTTTAAGGAAATCATTCTTTAAACATATTTTATTTGAGTCAAAACGAATGTTACGTAAAACATCGTTACGACGACTCAAAATCACTAGTATAGGGATTCGAATTTAGATAGATATATAAATCCCAATACCATACAAAAATATTTCCTTTCGGAAACCATTTACTATAACAACAGTGTTATAGTCCACCATTTCCTTATTTCTCGAAAACGTCTATTTCAACAATAAATGTTGAAATCTATGTATTCGATACTTATCACGTTTTAAAACATCTTTTAAAACAATTACTTCATTTCTGTAATATCGCTTTCCCAAAAACAAGTTCATTTTACTTAACAATATATTCACTATCCAGAATCGTGAATATACTTTACTATTTACATTTCACTATTTTCTACACGTTTTATTTCGATAATAATTCGCTATCCAAAATCACGAATATATCTCCTTTGATAATCTTCTATATTTAATTTATCAAATTCAATCGATTGGTTTCCGAATTCATAAAACAACGTTTAAAATTCCATTTTCTATTTTCTATAACAACTCCGGTTAATAAATCTCATTTTATTAACTTCAAAAATTCACTTATAAGAATAAGTGATTCTGGATTCATAAACAACGTTTATAAATCGCATTTATACTTTATAACAATTTCCACTTATAAAATCATTTCATTTAGCAATTTCTATTCATATCTCATCTAAGTGTAAAAGTCAAATTTATAAGTAAATTTCTTATAAATCCTTTATTCTACAGTATCTATTCACTTTATAACTTCACGTTATAAATCTATTTATTTCATTCACTTATACTTCTTTTTAACACTTATAAAAAAAACGTTTTATAAGTCCAATATTTTGATTTATAAATTATCAAATTTATAAACCTTTTTATACAAATCATTTATAGTTATTCAAAAATCCCAACTTAAACCATTTTATAAATAAATCGACTTTTATTTCAAAAACGACACTTCGGTTATATTTCACTAAAAATTATAACTTTTATAACTTTAAAATTTTACATTTATAAATCGATTCAAAAATTCCATAAAACGTATATTTTCAAAAATCACTTTAAAAACCCTTTTAAAGTAAAAGTCGTTATTTTTACATTTCAAAACTGAATCTGATGATGTAACAACACCAATCAGTCCATCACAACAGTCAAATATCATATATCATCATATGATAACAGAATATATCAAAATATCTGTAAATAAATAACTACTGGTGAGGAATCCAGTTGGATCCCTCCAACCTGTTTCCCTGCATCCACAGATGTTAGCACAATACCAATTCCGCTCCAGTACGGAATTATCGCGGTATATGGGTTTTTATAAATCCGCTTACTAACGGCGCAATAGGGTCTCATCCGCTATACGAGGCGGGAAATCAATCAATCCAATATATACATATGCCAATATGTATATACTGCTATATATAGATATATATCCTATAATATCTAATATCACATCGAATAGCAATCATCAAATCAATAACTGTAAAAATTCCACATTCAATTCTTGAGTGAGAAGATCTCACCTTGATTTCAATTCTGATCCAGCATTTATTTCGAATAAAATTAAACGCGCGTTTAATTTTACCCGAAATTTTCATTGACTCCAAACGACTCCAAACCAATTGCATCGCGTAGTATTCGCAAATACGATTCCAACGCACTTTGTTTCATCGAAATCTGATAACGTATGAAGAAGTTATCGCATTACAAAGATTATACGATTTAAATTAAAATTAATTTACAAAATTTCTTTTTATTTTAACCTAGATCAAATCAGGACCGTGAGATTTTCAAACCCCCCCCCCCCCCAGATCGTCATGCACGCGCTCTTCTTCTCCCAGGTAATCACGTTCGACTTTGAACCCAACCGGCCGCCCCTATTCATCGAAATTTTGAGCCACCTCCGATCGTCTTTATATCGATCAAGAACCACCGTTCCACGCGCCCCGCTCCCCCTCACCAACGCCCCAGACCCGGTGGTACTCGGTCGAGCCAAGGCTGTGGAATTGGCCTTCGAACGTGCGTGCTTTAAGTGGAGATTACCGTCGATCTGTGCTTCTAAACTCAATCATAACCGTTGAGATCGTAGTTCTCAACGATCTTTACAAGTTTGTAGTTGGAGATTTCTGGAATTAACATGTGGATGAAGAGAAAAATTGAGGGAAAAGCAAGAACATTTCGGCCATTGATGTTGTGAACGGCGGCTACGAAGAAGATAACTAGGGTTTTGTTATTTTTCTTCAAAATGAAATAAATGAAATGCTATATATAGAATTTTGACGAACACTATTCATCCGGCTTTCCCGAACTCCGATTTACGCACGGTCACTATCGTTTCTGGGGTTTATCCCGCGTTCCGGACACAATGGAATAGGTTTCGAAAGCTAATTCGATCGTATGTGTGAGATATGGCAATAAACGATCGATTTAAATTAAACCGATTTAAATCGATTTCGAGGCGTTTTGATTCGTACCGGACAAACGGTAAATCCAAAAATTACGAAATTTGAAATCTTACAATAATATCACATTACGGATCCGATGAAACTGGTTTCGTCGAAATCCGACACTGTTTGAAAAATGACTATTTTAACTCGACGATTTAAAATTAAAACGATATCGATGCGTTTCGAGCTGCCACGGTCAAACGACAACTCCGATGGATACGAAAATTGAAATCCGATAATAACTAACTATTACGGATCCAATGGAACTGGTTTCGTTCAATTCTGAGACTGTTCGAAAATTGGCTATTTTTACAGTCGATAATTAAATATTAAAATAATCGATTTTCACAAATTAACTCCAAATTCAATTTTAAGAGTTCTAAAATATTTCTATAACTCCAGTATGATTAAATAAAATTTCCCAAATCATTTTCAATCATTTTAAACTCGATTTTTAATTATCTCTGGAATTTCACTATTTAAATTATCGATTTAATTGACCAAATTAAATCCAATATTCGAAAAATAAATCATTCGACTTCTAAATTCCATTTATTAATATTTGAAATTAATTAAATATTCGAATTTTAATTATCAAAAATTCTGGGTCGTTACAAATTTACCCCCTTAAAAGAATTTCGTCCTCGAAATTACCAAGTAAGGAAAAGATACAAAATCCGTTAACTTTCCAAAACAAACCGTTCAAATTAGATTTTCAAATCTGTTAAGTGTTTAACTTCTCCAAAATTCATAGTTAACTTCTCACAAAATCTTTACTAAGTTTTCAAATCATAACTTAGTTTTCAAAATTTTCAAATCTCTCAAAAATATTCTAACGCCTTAAATTTTCAGAAAATTTCGCCAGCGTCTCCTTTGCGCGGCTCGATCCGAAAAAAAATAACAGTGTATATATATCACAAATATACATCCCATCAAGTGATGAGGCATCCCGTAGGGAAAAAAGTGTAAAAGTACGATATTTAATCCGAGATATGTACCTTATTATTTTTTTAGCGAGCGTATACGGCTAATATAGCGCGAAAGCGAGCTCCAAATGCGAAGCAACGCCATCCGCACCTACTAAACACTCAACAAACCATATGAGAACATGTAGATATGAAAATATAGTCAATATACATCATATAGCAACATAATACTACATATGTCAACATAGCAAATGCAACAAACAACAAATGCAACCATCATCCAATAAACATTCAACACTTTATAACCAAATCAATATAGATTCACTTCTCATTAACATTCATTGAATTGGTTTTCAATTTACTCACATTTGATTCGTTAATATTGGATTTAACTAACATTCATTCATTTGTTTCCAATTAGTTTACATTCCACTAATTTACATTCATGTTGGTTCATTTTCAATTTGAATCAAATTCATTTCTATTCAAATTTACATATTATCAATTTGAATTTAATCACTTTGCTTCCAATTTGTCGATTCAATTTCATTAACCCTTAATGAATTACACGAAATCAACTAACAATCAATCTAACAACCAATATATAACCAATCATAACCAAATTTATTCAATTTACATTTCTTTACATTCAATTTGGTTCAACACTTTAAGTTTCAATTTGTTGATATTAAATTGATTTCCATTCAATTATTCAATTTCTTTAGCTTCTAATGAATTAGCACTTATATTCATTGCTTCATATCAATTATTTATATTCAATTGATTGACATTCAATCCATTTATTAATTCAATTGCTAATTCATTTTAACAAATAAAATTGAATTTTATATAACTCAAGTTCACATTCATTTAATAAATTCACTTTATTAATTTCTTTGATATCAAAATAAACTTCACTTCAACATCACTTAAGTTATTTTCCATTTAAACGACATTTGTTTAACTTAACTTAAGTTTCCACTTATAAATCCAATTCAGATTTTGTTTTTTCTTAACAAAATTCATTTAACCTTTTACCAAAATCAAATTTCATCAATCATTCAAATTTATATCACATTTGACTTTCTTTTAGTTAAATTTCACATCATATTTCATTATGCTACTCAAATTCATTAACTTTACCAAAGTTAAATCTATTATCTCATATCATAAGTATAAATCTTATTTCACTTATATTTACCATATTTAAATTTGGACTTTAATTTTCAAATTTGTTTATCACAACAAAACCTCAATTTCCAATTTACTAAGGTAGCAAATCAATCACACAGAAACTCGAAAATGATACCGATGATGCTGCAGTCATCACTGTACTATTTCCCAGCAACATAGTGAAATCAGTGCTTAAATTCTTTCAAAAATTTCCTTGATTTATAAATCTCATTACAAATATTTTACTTTTGTAATCTCACTATTTATATATAAGATTATTTTACCATTGTAAATCATATCAATTATAACTTCATACATTATAATTCATTTGCTTATACAATTTACTCTTTCACAATTGTTGTTTTAATTCAACTTATTCAAACAACTTTAACTAACTTGTATATATTTACATTTTCAAACTATCAAATAATCAATTATATACACTTTAACACTGAAAAATTATTTCTTTATATAAAAAATATAATCGAGGTAAAATTATTCCATTTACCCAATTTAAAACAATACTGTGCCGAATTGTTCTATATAAGTGTTTAGAGATCCCTATCGATAGAGTTGTACGGACAATACCGACCAGAATCCATATACCACTCAACAAACCAATCATCACAATATAAAATAATTTTATATTCACTAACAAATACGCACTCATATCTATTATTACACTCAAACTCATTCTAGAGTACTACTGACTCTATCTCTAATGAGTAATACCCAACAAAGCAGGGTTGTCGCTTAACCATATGCTCTGATACCACTTGTAACATCCCGAAAATTTTCGACTTTCGAAAATTCAACATCGATACTCACTTTATCGACTGCTGAGCCATAGAATGCCGGAAACCCGAAAAGTTATGGTTTTAAGAAAGAAGAAAAAGATAGAAGAAGAAGATAGAAGAAAAAGAAAGAAAAAGAAAGCAGAAGAAGAAAGAAGAACAACAACAGAAACAGAAAACAATATCAGAATCTCACATATCGCAGCGGAACAATATATAATAAATAAACACTAGTCTTTTAAAACAAAGAACTATATCATTTTATACATACATCAATCATCAGAGTCAATATACAACAATGGACAGTTATATAACTTGTCCTCATACAGAATACACAGCGGAGTAAATACTATCAGATACAAATACTACGTCTCGTCATCCAGCTTATCTCCAAGCTCCAGAATATCCAGAATATCCTGATAATATAACTCTAGGCTGCCCGTGTGGAAATTGGTGGGCACCCAGAGTTTAGAAGGGAAACAATAAACTCCGAGTCAGTCATGGTGACTGGTGTGAGATCGTAAAACAGTTATTCTTTAAAAATAAACAGCAGAGAATTTTAAAGTCAATTCGCAATGCTTTTGGAAAATGAAACTACCATAAGACCTCCCGCCACACACACAATGCAAACACAGAATTGGAGGAGATTTCTTCTTATGATAGTCAAAGATGCTTACTACGCAAAATCAAATCATTTTGATATTATTATTAGTGCATAGTGTAGAAAACAGTTCGAAAGTATAATATAAATCTTAGCCAGCATAGACATTCCGAACTATGCCTACTATAGCTACCATCCAAATAGTGGTGACCACCATAAGTGAATGGCAGGTTCTACAACTAAAACAATACAAGTGTCGTATTGTTTCTTTGGATTTCCAACAAATGGTCAGGCTAAGGAACTTCCTATCCACGATGGGTACGTCCCTGGAATAGACGACCCGAGAACCTAACCGGATCTCTGCCAACACAAGGCCGGGTTACCTCTGCAAAAATAGGTAACTACTGACACGCGTATGCCATCCCCCGATCGTCACCGATCTTCCCGAGGATCCCCGATTCGCAACAAACCACATAGATAATAATAATGCAGTAACCACAGAGGTTAAGTATCTGGGCTCCATACCATGATACCACCTTTATCCAGAAGGAATGACATACACTAAGGGGCGCTACTCCCTAGAACCTTGCCGCATCCTTCCTGTTTCGACCATTTCCGGGGTGTGAGGCTCGATGAAGTCTCGTCCACAAAGCTACGCTTTCTCAAAAAGCCCTACTTCGGGTCAAACAAAATGATCAACCTATGATCACAAAGATATAAGATCAAACAAATGATCATATCACAAATGATCAAACACTGATCATTTCACAGCAACACTTAGTATGCCACGTTACCAAATTGGGATATATCGCTGATAAATTTCAACTACATAACCTCTGAGCTCGTACGTCTCAGAGAAGGGTGTTAAGCTAAGAGAATAAATTCTCCGCCACCAACAGAAATGTATTTGAAAGAAATCAGCTTTATATCTCAAATTGTAACGTCAGACACACAATCCATACAAGTCTGTTCCGGGATCGAACAGAACCGAAGGCACTTCTCACGAAGCCCTTGCATATCCGGATAATTTTCAATCACGTCAGGACTTCCCGTCACTAAGGGTGATAAAACCTCTAAATCGAAGATCAGTCGATGTAGAGTAACTCGACGGTAATCCTTCCGTTTTCAAAAATATCCGGTCTTCAACACCGGTCTTAAAATGCGATTCATAACGACGTATCACATATTCGGAATGGGTTATACGACCCCATGGTCCTTTCCCGGCTAACCCGAATAGTGAGCGCTAATTCAAAAATAAGTGTGGCATTCAAATTCATCCAATCACAACAAATACCTACTCAAGGTAATTATTGATAGTCGGTTATTTAACTATCAATAAAGATGCGCAACATCATCAGATTCCAAATAATTTCCTCAAATTATTTATCTTTCAAAATATCTTTTACTAGATATATAATTTCCACACTTAACCGTTTGAAAACAATTTCAAATCAATTTCCACATTTCTTTTTATCTTTGAAGATAAAATCTCAAAACAGTTCATTTCATATTGGAAAAGCATTTCCATACTTATTTAAAAATAAGTATTTCACAAATCATTTATTTTCAACACTTGAAAATATTCAATATACTTAAATCAATATTAAGTATACATTTCATTCTTTAAGGAAATCATTCTTTAAACATATTTTATTTGAGTCAAAACGAATGTTACGTAAAACATCGTTACGACGACTCAAAATCACTAGTATAGGGATTCGAATTTAGATAGATATATAAATCCCAATACCATACAAAAATATTTCCTTTCGGAAACCATTTACTATAACAACAGTGTTATAGTCCACCATTTCCTTATTTCTCGAAAACGTCTATTTCAACAATAAATGTTGAAATCTATGTATTCGATACTTATCACGTTTAAAAACATCTTTTAAAACAATTACTTCATTTCTGTAATATCGCTTTCCCAAAAACAAGTTCATTTTACTTAACAATATATTCACTATCCAAAATCGTGAATATACTTTACTATTTACATTTCACTATTTTCTACACGTTTTATTTCGATAATAATTCGCTATCCAAAATCGCGAATATATCTCCGTTGATAATCTTCTATATTTAATTTATCAAATTCAATCGATTGGTTTCCGAATTCATAAAACAACGTTTATAAATTCCATTTTCTATTTTCTATAACAACTCCGGTTAATAAATCTCATTTTATTAACTTCAAAAATTCACTTATAAGAATAAGTGATTCCGGATTCATAAACAACGTTTATAAATCGCATTTATACTTTATAACAATTTCCACTTATAAAATCATTTCATTTAGCAATTTCTATTCATATCTCATCTAAGTGTAAAAGTCAAATTTATAAGTAAATTTCTTATAAATCCTTTATTCTACAGTATCTATTCACTTTATAACTTCACGTTATAAATCTATTTATTTCATTCACTTATACTTCTTTTTAACACTTATAAAAAAAAACGTTTTATAAGTCCAATATTTTGATTTATAAATTATCAAATTTATAAACCTTTTTATACAAATCATTTATAGTTATTCAAAAATCCCAACTTAAACCATTTTATAAATAAATCGACTTTTATTTCAAAAACGACACTTCGGTTATATTTCACTAAAAATTATAACTTTTATAACTTTAAAATTTTACGTTTATAAATCGATTCAAAAATTCCATAAAACGTATATTTTCAAAAATCACTTTAAAAACCCTTTTAAAGTAAAAGTCGTTATTTTTACATTTCAAAACTGAATCTGATGATGTAACAACACCAATCAGTCCATCACAACAGTCAAATATCATATATCATCATATGATAACAGAATATATCAAAATATCTGTAAATAAATAACTACTGGTGAGGAATCCAGTTGGATCCCTCCAACCTGTTTCCCTGCATCCACAGATGTTAGCACAATACCAATTCCGCTCCAGTACGGAATTATCACGGTATATGGGTTTTTATAAATCCGCTTACTAACGGCGCAATAGGGTCTCATCCGCTATACGAGGCGGGAAATCAATCAATCCAATATATACATATGCCAATATGTATATACTGCTATATATAGATATATATCCTATAATATCTAATATCACATCGAATAGCAATCATCAAATCAATAACTGTAAAAATTCCACATTCAATTCTTGAGTGAGAAGATCTCACCTTGATTTCAATTCTGATCCAGCGTTTATTTCGAATAAAATTAAACGCGCGTTTAATTTTACCCGAAATTTTCATTGACTCCAAACGACTCCAAACCAATTGCATCGCGTAGTATTCGCAAATACGATTCCAACGCACTTTGTTTCATCGAAATCTGATAACGTATGAAGAAGTTATCGCATTACAAAGATTATACGATTTAAATTAAAATTAATTTACAAAATTTCTTTTTATTTTAACCTAGATCAAATCAGGACCGTGAGATTTTCAAACCCCCCCCAGATCGTCACGCACGCGCTCTTCTTCTCCCAGGTAATCACGTTCGACTTTGAACCCAACCGGCCGCCCCTATTCATCGAAATTTTGAGCCACCTCCGATCGTCTTTATATCGATCAAGAACCACCGTTCCACGCGCCCCGCTCCCCCTCACCAACGCCCCAGACCCGGTGGTACTCGGTCGAGCCAAGGCTGTGGAATTGGCCTTCGAACGTGCGTGCTTTAAGTGGAGATTACCGTCGATCTGTGCTTCTAAACTCAATCATAACCGTTGAGATCGTAGTTCTCAACGATCTTTACAAGTTTGTAGTTGGAGATTTCTGGAATTAACATGTGGATGAAGAGAAAAATTGAGGGAAAAGCAAGAACATTTCGGCCATTGATGTTGTGAACGGCGGCTACGAAGAAGATAACTAGGGTTTTGTTATTTTTCTTCAAAATGAAATAAATGAAATGCTATATATAGAATTTTGACGAACACTATTCATCCGGCTTTCCCGAACTCCGATTTATGCACGGTCACTATCGTTTCTGGGGTTTATCCCGCGTTCCGGACACAATGGAACAGGTTTCGAAAGCTAATTCGATCGTATGTGTGAGATATGGCAATAAACGATCGATTTAAATTAAATCGATTTAAATCGATTTCGAGGCGTTTTGATTCGTACCGGACAAACGGTAAATCCAAAAATTACGAAATTTGAAATCTTACAATAATATCACATTACGGATCCGATGAAACTGGTTTCGTCGAAATCCGACACTGTTTGAAAAATGACTATTTTAACTCGACGATTTAAAATTAAAACGATATCGATGCGTTTCGAGCTGCCACGGTCAAACGACAACTCCAATTGATACGAAAATTGAAATCCGATAATAACTAATTATTACGGATCCAATGGAACTAGTTTCGTTCAATTCTGAGACTGTTCGAAAATTGGCTATTTTTACAGTCGATAATTAAATATTAAAATAATCGATTTTCACAAATTAACTCCAAATTCAATTTTAAGAGTTCTAAAATATTTCTATAACTCCAGTATGATTAAATAAAATTTCCCAAATCATTTTCAATCATTTTAAACTCGATTTTTAATTATCTCTGGAATTTCACTATTTAAATTATCGATTTAATTGACCAAATTAAATCCAATATTCGAAAAATAAATCATTCGACTTCTAAATTCCATTTATTAATATTTGAAATTAATTAAATATTCGAATTTTAATTATCAAAAATTCTGGGTCGTTACAGAATCCACTTCAATTTCAAATCATTTTAATTTCTATATAAATTAATCCCAATTCCCATTTGAATTTGAACTCGTTCAGTCTTCAATTTTATTTCAAATTAATCCAATTCAAATTTTCCATTTGAATTTTATACTTATCCATTTTCAATTCTAATTAATTAAAACTAAATTCAATTTGAACTAATGAAATCGAAATCTCAACTTTAAACCATCTCGAATTATATAAATTCGAGTTAAATTTTCAAATGTTGATTTAACCCCTTAAATCAAATTAACCTTTATTTTTAAATCAATAATCCCAATCTTTAAACAATTTAATTCTGAGTCCCATTCTTAAAATTCCATTTTAAATTATCTTTACTTAACTTATTTCAAAGTTCAAATAAGAGTTCAAAACAATTTTATCTTAAAAATTCAATTTATTACCCAATTTTATCTTCCAGTTGTGAAACCAGTTCTTAAACAAATTTTAATTTACAAATTCAATTATTCAAATTTTCAGTTCAAAGTAATTCCATATCCTTAATTTCAAATTAAAATTTAATTTCCCTTTTATCTCAATAATGGATATATTACCACACTTCATTCTTCATTCATTTAAACAAATCCAATTCACAATTTAAAGATTATTAATAATAATAGGATGATATCATCCAATTTATTTTAAAACATCCACCCATTTCCAATTTCCAGATCTCAAACTATAACGACCCGGTATTTTCAACCATTCGCATTCGTTATAAGTGTATAGGTAGACACTCATGCCGGAGTTGAATTGCTCAAAATACCGCGTTGTAAATAAAATTTAGCAAATCTCAGAATATACAGTAAATAAATATAATCACAGATCACAGACACAGAGTAAAATAATGCAGCGGAAGTAAAAGAAATAGTAGTTCATGAAGCTACTATATAAATATATCAGAGTTACATAAGATATAACATAAGAAATAGAGTACAACAGAAGTCTCAATAAAATAACCAACTACAAGCTGAGTAGAACAACGGAATTGAAATAGATAGGACATGACAAGCAGATAATCTCCAGCGATTCAAATCTCCAAGAGAGTGGAAATCCAAATCTGTGAATAACTCAGGCTGACCCGAGCGTAAGGCAAAACACAAAACACTCGAGTCAGGACAATATATACTTATATAATGTAAACCAACTCAAGTGAACTGTAATAAAGGTACAAGTAACTTAAAGAATGCTTGGGATCGCCCATTCTTTAAGGATCCGTTAAACTATTTACTATGTAGTAATATATGCTATATACAGTAGTGTCTAATTAGTAAAGTATAATCATATAGAAAATAGCGTTAAGGGGATGGTGGACCTTAACGCGGTCGGATCTTTAAACCAAAATCGTAGTGGGCTCGATATGGTAGGTGACACGGCACACAAGGCAATGCCAGGGTAGATATACCAATTACGCATCCGAACTGGTGGTGACGCATAGCAGCCACTACCGCCCACCTCGAACAACACTCCCAAATCAAGAGTGGCCACCAAATCAATCACAAGTAATAGAATGGTATCGAAGAAGTGTGTCCGATCAGAGGTGCTACCTCATTGGTCCGTCAATCGCTCTTGTTTTAGCCACCTTATGCCAACTCACGGGAGTTGGGTCCACGTATATACCTTAGGATCGTCGCCACCATCCTACTTCATTCTGGAAACTCCACCGCGTACACAGTTGTCAAAGTGGTTTTTGGTATCGACAAAGAGTATGTCCATATCCGATCCCGGTCTCTTTAACAACCAAGGTTATTATAACACCGTGGTCATTTTAAAAATATATATACTTTTAAAATAAAATCTCATTTCCAAACCCAATCTTCATCAAAATGAAGATTAAATCAATTCCAAACCATTTCAATTCCAAAACTTCATTTCAATTCATTTCAATATATAAAAATATCATATCTTTCCAACTTCATTTCAAACCATTTTAATATAATAAAATATCATATCAGTTCAAATCCAAATATTCAACTTTTAGATACCTTTTAAATTCAAAGATATCATTCATTCACTATCATTTTAAATCACCTTAAATAGTTTATATTTCAATCAAAATAATTCATTTAACCCTTTTAAAAGTGTAATTATTATACTTTCAAATCAAGTATTCAATTTCCAAAGTTTCAAACCATTCTGAGTTCGTTTACTAAGTCAATAACCCTAATTATTAAAATTTCGGCATTTCACAACATTTAAAAACAACTGCTATAAGTTATATTTGAAAACATTTTTAATTCGTATTAAATTTCACAGCATTTACACAATTTTAGTTCAAAATAGAATCTATAGCATTTCTGAATGCTATCAAAAGTAGATTTCAGGTTTAGTGTATTTCCAGCAATTAAATAACTTCAATTTAAAACACATAAACATTTTAAAAATCATATTTTAACATTTAAAATGTTCATTTACATATCATTTAACATATATCTTTTTCACAATAAATTTCTTATAATTAAATCCAATTTTCAACAATTTACTTAATAAATTTAAGTGTAAAAGTTTCCAATTCTTCACATTTCAACAAATAAACGTAACACTTCAAATTTAAATTACCATTTCACAAATTTAACTAAATTTACAATTTTATTTAATTAACTTAACCTTTAATTAAAACCAAATTTCACATTTCCAAGTCAAGTTATATTTTAAAAGATCACTTTTAAACATTCATTTATTTAACCACTTAAATTCATAGAAAAATCAATAATACTTTAATAAATCACTTAAATTCAAATTTAATCAAATTATCATATTTTACCATTTTCGAAATATAATTAAATTTCCATTTTATTCATATAACTTAAATATCATTTTTAACCAAAATTCCAAATTCCAAACTTAAGTTATATTTCAATAATCCAATTTAACCATTCATTAATTACATTTTAACTCATAGAAAAATCATAATTTCTTTATTTTAAAAACATTTCAAAATCTATTTACATCAAATTTCATAAATTTATATTTTTAAAAATACTTAAAATCATCCAAAACACTTTATAAAATAACCACGGGCCTGTATATAGTTTTCTAACCTAGGTCAAGTGATACGGATATGTATCATTTCAACCCGCAGTTTAAAAAAAGAAAAATCCGGGTTATATCATTTCAAATCCACAATCCCAAGTTAAATGAATGACTTTGAAAACCGCTCAGGCCTATCAATTCAGCCCATAATGATATTCCCTTATTCTAAAGTCCGTTCGAGTATGTATCATTTCAACCCATAGTGATTCTAGTCTACAGGGAACTTGCAATGTGATAAACTGATATAAATAAACAGAATAACATAAAACAACAGTAACATATGATATAACAGGTGTAATGACAGGTGTGAACATCATATGATAATAATATAAGCATATATAACATGATAATATACATTACAGATTCAAATGGTGTCGGTTTATCAGTTATTAGGTACATATTGTCTAGTGAGGATAACTCACCTGTTAAAGCTGGAGATTAGCGATCAAAACACACAGAATAGATTCCAAAAAGCACAACAAGCATGATATAGCATGACTTTTGATTTGAATGAATGGAGAGCCTTGATATTTATCTTGTAAACAATAACCAAACAAGACAATATACACATAAATATTCAACGCAAACAATGTTGAGACAATGAAGATAAGAAGCGACAACAGAATAGATTACTTGACCATGCTCAAACCATTCAAAAGCTCGAACAAGGGGTTCATTTTCTCAGCCATGATGATGATGAGTGTGGGAGAGACAAGGTTAACTCCTCGGATACATAAGACAAAACAATACAAATAATGGTGAGGTTTCAAACCAAAACTATGATAAACTATGCTAGAAATAACTTTATAAAACCAAGCTGAAATGCTTTGCACTTGATTCCGACACTCCATAGGCTCGGCCAGAGGTGGATTACAGCTCTAAGGCAATGATTTTGGGTCAGGTCTGGGTTGCTAAGGTCGGTCTACCATGAGTTTGTTGATGACAAAAGTTATGGAGATGGAACATCAACACAACAAGGTATTACAACTAATAACATCACAAGTTTCAAGCCAAATAGGGCTCGGCCAAGGCTGCTATGGTCATGGCCAGAGGAGTGGGGCCCAAGGTGATGATGTGGAATAGGGTCCAGGTGGTGCTGGAGGTGGTGGAGGTGGTGTTGATGGCGGCCATGGGTGGTGGAAGGTTATGGTACCAAAACTAGGTCAGGTTGAGTGCATAGGTGATAGCTAGTGCTAGTTTAGATGGATTTTTAAGATGATCTTCATCATGGCTTGGCTTGGGCTGAGGAGGAGAGGTGTTAGGCTGTGTGATGGTCAGAGAAAAGTAGTGGTGGTGGTCAGCCACAGCTTGGAGGAAGGGGAATACAGCTATGAAGGTGGAGAGCATGTGCAAATTCAAGTAAAAAATCATTAAAAGACAAGAAGAAGATAGAATTTTTTTACCTAAGCTTCACAAGGAGAATAGCCGTGATTTTTTTGTGAGAGGAGGAGAAATGAATTTCGTGAAAGTGGAAAAAAAATGCAGCTGAAATGAGTAGATTACACGCCCAAAACAATTAAGAGAAGAGTTGGGAAAATGAAAGGTCGGGAGATGGAAAGCCTTAGGAGTTGCAAGAGTTTAAAACTTTTCAAACTTCCTCTATTTCTTTTTAAAAAGTTTAAATATCTGAAAATACATATAATTTCAGTTAAAATTCGAAAATGTAACAAATAAAAAAATATATAAATAAATAAATATTAATTATAAATAATTAAATCAGAAAATAGCAAAAATTGTCAACTAGGCTAGAAAATTTGAAAATAAATGGTATAAACTTTAGAAAATTCATATGAGCTTGTAATATATTTTTAAACATAAATAATAACATAAAATAAAAATACATTCACAAATATAAATAAAAAAAATTAATTTAAATATAATTTTAATGAAGAAAATAGCAGAAAATAAGAAAACAGCCTTTAAAAATAGGAAATCAACACAGTAAACATTGGAAAAATTCTATTATCAATTTAAAAATATTTGAAAGTCAAAATATACATAATACAACATATTAAACATATTAAAATAAAATATGACAAAGAAAATATAATTTATACAATTTAAAATAACAAAATTGCAAAATAAACAATTTTTACTCAAAATTGAAATGTACAT
The DNA here is from genome assembly GCA_030737815.1 of Allium fistulosum. NCBI lineage: Eukaryota > Viridiplantae > Streptophyta > Magnoliopsida > Asparagales > Amaryllidaceae > Allium > Allium fistulosum. Next base: position 817,931,888 of record CM060904.1, read on the forward strand.
ATCTTTTGCAGTTTAACTCCGTTTTCAACGAAACAAAAAGCAGTTTTCAAGTTATTTCATCTATTTTCATAATAAAAGATAAAATTTAAGATTTTAAATAATTTGAATTTTAAGTTTAAAAGTCAAAGTTTGAACAGTTTGACCAGAAATTCACTTTACAGTAAAATATTCAAATTATACTAGTTTGGACTATAAATCACTTAATAATCAACATTTATATTTAAAAATGAAATGTTTGAAATAAAATAAGTCTAAAATAATTTAAAATAAAATAAAGTCAAATTTAAATAATATACAAAAATCTTGGGTTGTTACACTCTCCCCCACTCAAAACTTTTCGTCCCCGAAAAGGAATGAGGTACGGGAAAGCACAGAAAAAGATAGAGTGAAATAGGTTTTAGAAAAGATGACAATTAGATTAAAATTATACCTGATGACAATTTCTATAGGTAAGTTTAAGAAGAGGGAGGTGATCAAATCAAGAACACAAACACGAAAAGATCCTCTAGAGTCTGAATCACCCTTTTCACTTGACCGACGGTCTATGAATGGAAAAATAGTGTTCAGATCCAGATGAGTAACAAAGATTATCAAAGATTACAGAAAGATTTCTAAACGGACTGGTATAAGCAATAGCCTTCCCATTCTGTAACAAGATAAGAGAAATAAGGACAACCAAAAGGTAGTTTGAAAAACAAAATAAGAACCATAATGCTTTGAAATCATAACAATTTAGGGATGTTTATCATTTGGAAATCATACTACTAAAAATCATAACACTTTGGAAATGTTATTCTTAAAAAAAACATAACACTTAGAAAACCATAACACCTTTTTAAAAATAATCTTTATTTAAACCATTTTAATCCAAGATCAAACAATATTCATTTTAAAGTTGTAACATTTCTAAGTTCATTCAATTTTAAAATTTTCCAAAACACTGTATTTTCAAAACAGCAACACTTATAAAATGCTGCAGTAGATATATTAATATTTCAAATCAGTTTAATATCAGAAATATTCATTTGGATATCATTTAACTTATAACTTATTAAAACAAACTTTTATGAATGGAATATTCAAATCAAACTATACCTCATTTATTAAGTTAAAAGTTCACTATTTAGTTAGCTCTTAATTTAACACATAACCTAACACTCTATTTAAAATACCCATTTTACAAATAGATATTCCTTTAATAAGTTACACTTAAAATTCCATTTGAAAACCAAATTCTCAATTATCAATTTTTAGTGATGTTAAAATACATTTTAACTATGTAAATCATAATTATTCATTTTTCAAGACATATCTATTTCATAAATAAAATATTTATCATAGCAAATATAACAATCAAATTTCTTTACACATTTATTCATTTAGACATCAATTAAACTATGAATTCAAGTTAAATAAACTTTGTTACAAAATGTCCAATTCAAATGTATTTTATTTTATCTATTCAAAGATACTTATTATACAACATATTCATTTCAGGAAATAACCTTTATTTAAATTCCTAGGTTAGACTTAAGGTTACATATTAAATCAAATTTGATTATTAAGTTATTTAAATAAAATCTCTTTAAATTCCTTTTTCACTATTTACCTCTGTTAATCTTTTATAACTAAAATTTAAGTGTATAACATTTATTATAACCACTAAAATTTTATTTATAAAATCCTTTTTATATTGTATATTACCCAATTTCATATTCAACTTCTGTGTAATTTAGGTAAGTTATATTGGAATGAAATTGTGTGTTATACAAATAAAACTTTCCGATTCAATTATCTCAAGTTTGAATTATTTATCAAATTTTTTTTTTATTTTTCTTTTTATAATTGAAATTATTCTTTAAGAAAAAAAAATGTAAGAATTAATTTCCGATTTCCTTCAAACCAGTTAGAGATAAATAAATATATGTACATAATATGTCAAATCAAATTTAAATCATATATCTATATATATTATAAATCAAGTCATATTTTTAGAAATTCATATTAATTAAATTCCCCAAAACAAAGCTGTAGCAAGACTACAGAACAGTCTCTTCACTTCGAAACTCGAAAATGAACGTCGATGATGCTGCAGTCATCACCGAAATTATTTTCCAGCGACAAAGAGAAGAGCACTTAATTTTTAAACTTTAAAATCCTTTAGAGACAAATTTTTATTCAAAATACTTTAAATAATATCCTTTTAAAATTTTTAAACACAAGGTTTGAAACCATCGGAAATTAAATTCTTTAAATTTCTTGTTTTAAATTCATTTCAGTTCCCAAATAAATTTATAAACATCTATTTATAAATTCATTTATAGAATGATAAATCAAGCATTATCATTTCAAATAATCAATTTAAATCAATTTATTAAGTTCCATAATATTTACTTATATCAAAATTTATTTTATTAACCAATTTTTTTTAAAATAATATTGTGTCAGTTTGTTCTATCAAAGTGTTTTGGAACCTTATCGATAGCGTTGATAAGACGAATCGATCGGAAACCCAATTCAACATCAACAACTTAACCAACACAATATATAAAACAAACATAGATTTACAAGTACAATTCAAAATGTTTGGGGATATTTTGGAAACAAAACAAGATGATTAATTAACAAAATATGAAGATGGATAAGCTTAGATAAATCGCGAGCAACCTTAACTGGGTCAACCGTGACTTAATGAATAAGATCAAATGTGGATGTTTCTGGGGTAAATCTACATCCGATCTCAAGAGATAGAGTTTGGAATAACAAAAGATATTAGCATCTAAACCAAGGATAGATATAAATCTGTAACATCCCGAAAATTTTCGACTTTCGAAAATTCGACATCGATACTCACTTTATCGATTGCCGAGCCATCGAATGCCGGAAACTCGAAAAGTTATGGTTTTAAGAAAGAAGAAAAAAAGTAGAAGAAGAAGATAGAAGAAAAAGAAAGAAGAACAACAACAGAACAACAGAACAGCAACAGAAAACAATATCAGAATCTCACATATCGCAGCGGAATAACATATAATAGATAATCAATAGTCTTTTAAAACAAAGAACTATATCAGTTTATACATACATCAATCATCAGAATCAATATACAACACTGGACAGTTATATAAACTTGTCCTCATACAGAATACACAGCGGAATAAATATATCAGATACAAATACTACGTCTCGTCATCCAGCTTATCTCCAAAGCTCCAGAATATCCAGAATATCCTGATAACATAACTCTAGGCTGCCCGTGTGGAAATTGGTGGGCACCCAGAGTTTAGAAGGGAACAATAAACTCCGAGTCAGTCATGGTGACTGGTGTGAGATCGTAAAACAGTTATTCTTTAAAATAAACAACAGAGAATTTTAAAGTAAATTCGCAATGTTTTTTGGAAAATGAAACTACCATAAGACCTCCCACCACACACACAATGCAAACGCAGAATTGGAGGAGATTTCTTCTTATGATAGTCAAAGATGCTTACTACGCAAAATCAAATCATTTTGATATTATTATTAGTGCATAGTGTAGAAATCATTTCGAAAGTATAATATTAATCTTAGCCAGCATAGGCATTCCGCACTTATGCCTACTATAGCTACCATCCAAACAGTGGTGACCACCATAAGTGAATGATAGGTTCTACAACTAAAATCGTACAAGTGTCGTATTGTTTCTTTGGATTTCCAACAAATGGTCAGGCTAAGGAACTTCCTATCCACGATGGGTACGTCCCTGGAATAGACGACCCGAGAACCTAACCGGATCTCTGCCAACACAAGGCCGGGTTACCTCTGCAAAAATAGGTAACTACTGACACGCGTATGCCATCCCCCGATCGTCACCGATCTTCCCGAGGATCCCCGATTCGCAACAAACCACATAGATAATAATAATGCAGTAACCACAGAGGTTAAGTATCTGGGCTCCATACCATGATACCACCTTTATCCAGAAGGAATGACATACACTAAGGGGCGCTACTCCCTAGAACCTTGTCGCATCCTTCCTGTTTCGACCATTTCCGGGGTGTGAGGCTCGATGAAGTCTCGTCCACAAAGCTACGCTTTATCAAAAAGCGCTGCTTTGGGTCAAACAAAAATGATCAACCTATGATCACAAAGATATAAGATCAAACAAATGATCATATCACAAATGATCAAACACTGATCATTTCACAGCAACACTCAGTATGCCACGTTACCAAACTGGGATATATCGCTGATAAATTTCAACTACATAACCTCTGAGCTCGTACGTCTCAGAGAAGGGTGTTAAGCTAAGAGAATAAATTCTCCACCACCAACAGAAATGTATTTGAAAGAAATCAGCTTTATATCTCAAATTGTAACGTCAGACACACAATCCATACAAGTCTGTTCCGGGATCGAACAGAACCGAAGGCACTTCTCACGAAGCCCTTGCATATCCGGATAAATTTCTAATCACGTCAGGACTTCCCGTCACTAAGGGTGATAAAACCTCTAAACCGGAGATCAGCCGATGTAGAGTAACTCGACGGTAATCCTTCCGTTTTCAAAAATATCCGGTCTTCAACACCGGTCTTCAAATGCGATTCATAACGACGTATCACATATTCGGAATGGGTTATACGACCCCATGGTCCTTTCCCGGTTAACCCGGATAGTGAGCGATTATTAAAAAATAAGTGTGGCATTCAAATTCATCCAATTCACAACAAATACCTATCTAAAGGTAATTAATGATAGTCGGTTATTTAACTATCAATAAATATGCGCAACATCATCAGATTCCAAATAATTTTTCCCAAATTATTTATTTTCCAAAATATCTTTACTAGATATAAAAGTTCCACACTTCAAAAATAAATCAACGTTTATTTTTAAACAACTTTCCTTTCTTTTATAAATTCCATATTGAATTTATATTTTCAAAATATCTACAGATATACGATTTTCAAATCGTTTTCAATATTCAATCTCGATTTATCTTTAAGAAGATAAAATCTCAAAACGTTCGTTTCATATTGGAAAAGCAATTCCATACTTATTTAATAATAAGTAATTCACAAATCATTTATTTTCAACATTTGAAAATATTCAATATACTTAAATCAATATTAGGTATACATTCATTCTTTAAGGAAATCATAAATTTTACATCTATTTGAGTCAAAACGAATGTTGCGTAAAACATCGTACGACGACTCAAAATCACTAGTATAGGGATTCGAATTTAGGTAGATATATAAATCCCAATACTACATTAAAAGCATTTCCTTTCGGAAATCATTTACTATAACAACAGTGTTATAGTCCACCATTTCCTTAAATTTCTCGAAAACGTCTATTTCAACAAGAACTGCGGAAATCTCTGCTTTCGATTTATAATACATTTTAAAACATCTCTAAAATGTTTAACTTCATTTTTCAATATCACTTTCCCAAAACATTATCCATTTTACTTAACAATATATTCACTGTCCAAAATCGTGAATATTCTTCACTAACCCAATTTCAATCATTTCTACACATTTTTATCTCAATAAAAATTCGCTATCCAAAATCGCGAATATATCTTCTTTAAAAATCTTCTATATTTAATTTCTCAAATCCCATTGATTTCGAATTTATAAAACAACGTTTATAAATTCTATTTCTATTTTATAACAACTTCGATTTAATAAATCTCCTTTTATTTACAAATTCGATCAATATTCCATTTAAAGGCAAAAATCCAATTTATAAGTTAATCTCTTATAAATCTTTTATGCTACAGTTTCATCCATTTTATAACTTCATACTTTATGAATCTATAAAATTCATATTTTCACAATTTATAATTCTATAAATCTCATGTCTTCACAATTTATAATTCTATAAATCTCTAACACTTATAAACACTCGTTTTAAAATTCCAATACTTTACATTGATAAATATCAATTCTGTACATCTTTTATATACATCATTTTTAGTAATTCAAAAGAAATCCAAACTTAAACTATTTTATAAATTACTTGGCTATTTATTTCAAAATCACCTTTCAGTTATATTTCACAATTTTAAAATTTTCATAACTTTAAATTTATAACATTTATTTATTTAAAGTAAACCAATTCAAAGATTCAAATAAAACGTATACTTTCAAATAATCACTTTTAAAATCTCTTTTTAGTGTTAAAATCGTTATTTTTAAACTTCAAAATTTGAATACGATGATGCAACGCATCAATTAGTCAATCACAACAGTCAATATCATATATCAATATGATAACAGCATATATATCAATATCTGTAAATAAATAAATACAGTTGAGGAATCCAGTTGGATCCCTCCAACCTGTTTCCCTGCATCCAAAGACGTCAGCACAATACCAATTCCGCTCCAATACGGAATTATCGCGGTATATAGGTTTTATAAAAATCCGCTTACTAACGGCGCAATAGGGTCTCATCCGCTATACGAGGCGGGAAATCAATCAATCCAATATATACATATGCCAATATGTATATATTGCTATATATAGATATATATACTACTATATCTAATATCACATCGAATAGCAATCATCAAATCAATAACTGTAAAAATTCCACATTCAATTCTTGAGTGAGAAGATCTCACCTTGGTTTCAAATTCAGTTCCAGCGTTTATTTCGAATAAAATTAAACGGACGTTTAATTTTACCCGAAATTTTCGCTAGCTCCAAACGCGCTCAAATCTGCGCTGCAGCGTGTATTTCGTCGCTGCGATTCCAACGCCACCAAATTCGTCAAATTCTGACCTCGTATGACAAAGATACACTAATTTAAACATTACACGATTTAATATATATATTATTTACAATTCTATTTTACATTTTTCAACCTTATTAAATCTGGATCGTTCAATTTCTTTGAAGCAAATCTGGGCCGCACGCGTTGTCTTCCCCGTTCACTCCCAGTACACGCACACGAAATGAACCCAAAGCCATCGACCTAGGGTTAATAGCCGCACCTTCCCTACTAAACTTCGCGACGATCTACGACTTCCACCCTGTAGCCTAGCTCGAGAGCTACCCACGGCCCCAAAAGAGTGGAGCTCGGCCTCCCCTCTGCCGTGATTTGCGTGCTCGAACGGTAGGAGGACGTGGCCTCTAGCTCCTCGATTGTCGCCTCGTTTCACATCTCGACCGTATAGATAGAAAGCCCTTACAACGCTCTTCAGCTTTGTAGTTGGTAATTTTTGATGAATGCTGACGGATTAGAAGAGATTAGTGGAAGAAGATGAACAATTTCCAGCCCTTGATAACTAATGGTGGCGGCTGATGAATAACAAGCTAGGGTTTTGCAATTGTTTTGATGTTGAGGTTCCTTTTATAGAAAATTCCCAAAAAAAACACTATTCATCCGACTTTTCCGAACTCCGATTTACATGCGTTGACTGGCGTTTCTAGGGTTTATCCCGTGTTCCGGACACAATGGAACAGGTTTCGGAAGCTAATTCGATCGTATGTGTGAGATATGAATTTAAACGATCAATTTAAATTAAACCGATTTAAATCGATTTCGAGGCGTTTTAATTCGTACCGGACAAATGGTAAATCCAAAAATTACGAAATTTGAAATCTTAGAATAATATCACATTACGGATCCGATGAAACTGGTTTCGTCGAAATCCGACACATTTTGAAAAATGACTATTTTAATTCGACGATTTAAAATTAAAACGATATCGATGCGTTTCGAGTTGCCAGGGTCAATCGACAACTCCGATGGATACGAAAATTGAAATCCGATAATAACTAACTATTACGGATCCAATGGAACTAGTCTCGTTCAATTATGAGACTGTTCGAAAATTGGCTATTTTTACAGTCGATAATTAAATATTAAAATATTCAATTTTCACAGATTAACTTTAAATTCAGTTTTAAAAGTTCTAAAACATTTCTATAACTCCAGTATGATTAAATAAAATTTTACAAATCATTTTCAATCATATTAAACTCGATTTTCAATTATCTCTGGAGTTTCACTATTTAATTTATCGATTTAATTATCAAATTAAATCCAATATTCGAATAATAAAGTATTCGACTTCTAAATCCCATTTATTAATATTTAAAATCAATTAAATATTCAAATTTTAATTTTCAAAAATTCTGGGTCGTTACAGACTTCCCCCCTTAAAAGAATTTCGTCCTCGAAATTACAAGTTAGGAAAAAATGTCCTTAACTCGTCTACTATTTTTCAACATTCAATAGTTTTATCAATTTATCAAAACAAATCTTTCTACTAAAGATTCGTTATTGATTCAACTAACTTTCTAACATTTTCATAATCTTCAAACAACATTGTTTAACTTCAAAATTCAAATTCGAGTTTAAATTCAAATTTTAAACTTTCAAAATTTCTCAAAAATTTTCTAACACTCGAAATTTTCGAAAAATTTCGCCAGCATCTCCTTTGCGTGGCTAATACGGCACGACTACAAAACGTCCCTACGGACTCTCAGATTTCAAAAAGAAAAAGAAAAGGCCAAGCGGCTAGAGAAATAAGTCATCAAATCTCATATAGAAATTTAAACACTTACCTTTTGTCGAGCAATTCGAATTATCTGTGAAATAAATTTTCCAATCCCTTTATACACCTGTATATCCTACTAGCCATTATATCTAGTTACAGCATTCAATCATTTTGCAAATTCGATTTCAAATTTTCAATATATACTTCTTATATCCTCTTTAAATTCGCTGTTGAAGTTACATATTCAATTCCGTTAAATTTTTCATTTCACATTCATTTGAACTTATAATTCACATTTTCAATTCTATTTTCATTTATGAATCATATTTACAATTCATATTCATAATTTTTATTCATATATGAATTTATTTCCTTATACTTTCAATTTACATTATTCAATTCAATTCATTTGCTTACGAATTCGAAATGAATTTTTAACATTCGATTTTATTTTCTCGCATTTGCCATTGCAAATTTATTTATTTGTTCACAAATTCTTTTATTTCAATTTGAACTTTCATTTCAATCAGATTTCCAATATTCTATAAGTCATCAACGTATTAATATTTCATAAATATTTCTACATAGTATTCCAGAGTTTACCAACATTTCAAAAACCATTTTTGAAAACAATTCAAATTATCCTTTGAATTTTCTAAAACAAAATCCAAATTTTTCAAACAACTTTTATTTAAAACAATTTAGCAGCAATTCCTCTTTTGGAAACCCGAAAATGAACACCAACGATGCCGCGGTCATCATCGAAGTTATTTTCCAGCGACCGAAAAGAGTTTAGAGATTTTCATCTCTCTAAAATACTTTTCAAAACCTTTGAAATTCATTTTCAAATCAAAAAGGAATTTAAACTTTTCGAATCTCCAAAATTTACAAATTCCTTTCAAAACATTTCCAAAACTTCTCTGGAATCTCATTTTAAATTACAAATCACATTTATCATTTATATTCTCAAATTTCATTTGCATGTGAATTTCTTTCTTTACTTTGGAGTTACGATTTGAATTTCTTATTCAATTTCAATGATAATAATTTACTATTATTACTTCCTAACATCCATGCAACCATATACTATAGTACTTTATAGAAAAACATTTCTTTTCTATACAAAAATAGTTTTGGGCAAAATTATTTCATTTACCCTATTTAAAACAATACTGTGCCGAATTGTTCTATATAAGTGTTTAGAGATCCCTATCGATAGAGTTGTACGGACAATACCGACCAGAATCCATATACCACTCAACAAACCAATCATCACAATATAAAACAACTTTATATTCACTAACAAATACGCACTCGTATCTATTATTACACTCAACTCATTCTAGAGTACTACTGACTCGATCTCTAATGAGTAACACCCAACAGAGCAGGGTTGTCGCTTAACCATATGCTCTGATACCAAATGTAACATCCCGAAAATTTTCGACTTTCGAAAATTCGACATCGATACTCACTTTATCGATTGCCGAGCCATCGAATGCCGGAAACCCGAAAAGTTATGGTTTTAAGAAAGAAGAAAAAAAGTAGAAGAAGAAGATAGAAGAAAAAGAAAGAAGAACAACAACAGAACAACAGAACAGCAACAGAAAACAATATCAGAATCTCACATATCGCAGCGGAATAACATATAATAGATAATCAATAGTCTTTTAAAACAAAGAACTATATCAGTTTATACATACATCAATCATCAGAATCAATATACAACACTGGACAGTTATATAAACTTGTCCTCATACAGAATACACAGCGGAATAAATATATCAGATACAAATACTACGTCTCGTCATCCAGCTTATCTCCAAAGCTCCAGAATATCCAGAATATCCTGATAACATAACTCTAGGCTGCCCGTGTGGAAATTGGTGGGCACCTAGAGTTTAGAAGGGAACAATAAACTCCGAGTCAGTCATGGTGACTGGTGTGAGATCGTAAAACAGTTATTCTTTAAAATAAACAACAGAGAATTTTAAAGTAAATTCGCAATGTTTTTTGGAAAATGAAACTACCATAAGACCTCCCACCACACACACAATGCAAACGCAGAATTGGAGGAGATTTCTTCTTATGATAGTCAAAGATGCTTACTATGCAAAATCAAATCATTTTGATATTATTATTAGTGCATAGTGTAGAAATCATTTCGAAAGTATAATATTAATCTTAGCCAGCATAGGCATTCCGCACTTATGCCTACTATAGCTACCATCCAAACAGTGGTGACCACCATAAGTGAATGATAGGTTCTACAACTAAAATCGTACAAGTGTCGTATTGTTTCTTTGGATTTCCAACAAATGGTCAGGCTAAGGAACTTCCTATCCACGATGGGTACGTCCCTGGAATAGACGACCCGAGAACCTAACCGGATCTCTGCCAACACAAGGCCGGGTTACCTCTGCAAAAATAGGTAACTACTGACACGCGTATGCCATCCCCCGATCGTCACCGATCTTCCCGAGGATCCCCTATTCGCAACAAACCACATAGATAATAATAATGCAGTAACCACAGAGGTTAAGTATCTGGGCTCCATACCATGATACCACCTTTATCCAGAAGGAATGACATACACTAAGGGGCGCTACTCCCTAGAACCTTGCCGCATCCTTCCTGTTTCGACCATTTCCGGGGTGTGAGGCTCGATGAAGTCTCGTCCACAAAGCTACGCTTTCTCAAAAAGCCCTGCTTTGGGTCAACCAAAAATGATCAACCTATGATCACAAAGATATAAGATCAAACAAATTATCATATCACAAATGATCAAACACTGATCATTTCACAGCAACACTCAGTATGCCACGTTACCAAATTGGGATATATCGCTGATAAATTTCAACTACATAACCTCTGAGCTCGTACGTCTCAGAGAAGGATGTTAAGCTAAGAGAATAAATTCTCCGCCACCAACAGAAATGTATTTGAAAGAAATCAGCTTTATATCTCAAATTGTAACGTCAGACACACAATCCATACAAGTCTGTTCCAGGATCGAACAGAACCGAAGGCACTTCTCACGAAGCCCTTGCATATCCGGATAAATTTCTAATCACGTCAGGACTTCCCGTCACTAAGGGTGATAAAACCTCTAAACCGGAGATCAGCCGATGTAGAGTAACTCGACGGTAATCCTTCCGTTTTCAAAAATATCCGGTCTTCAACACCGGTCTTCAAATGCGATTCATAACGACGTATCACATATTCGGAATGGGTTATACGACCCCATGGTCCTTTCCCAGTTAACCCGAATAGTGAGCGATTATTAAAAAATAAGTGTGGCATTCAAATTCATCCAATTCACAACAAATACCTATCTAAAGGTAATTATTGATAGTCGGTTATTTAACTATCAATAAAGATGCGCAACATCATCAGATTCCAAATAATTTTTCCCAAATTATTTATTTTCCAAAATATCTTTACTAGATATAAAAGTTCCACACTTCAAAAATAAATCAACGTTTATTTTTAAACAACTTCCCTTTCTTTTATAAATTCCATATTGAATTTATATTTTCAAAATATCTACAGATATACGATTTTCAAATCGTTTTCAATATTCAATCTCGATTTATCTTTAAGAAGATAAAATCTCAAAACGTTCGTTTCATATTGGAAAAGCAATTCCATACTTATTTAATAATAAGTAATTCACAAATCATTTATTTTCAACATTTGAAAATATTCAATATACTTAAATCAATATTAGGTATACATTCATTCTTTAAGGAAATCATAAATTTTACATCTATTTGAGTCAAAACGAATGTTGCGTAAAACATCGTTACGACGACTCAAAATCACTAGTATAGGGATTCGAATTTAGGTAGATATATAAATCCCAATACTACATTAAAAGCATTTCCTTTCGGAAATCATTTACTATAACAACAGTGTTATAGTCCACCATTTCCTTAAATTTCTCGAAAACGTCTATTTCAACAAGAACTGCGGAAATCTCTGCTTTCGATTTATAATACATTTTAAAACATCTCTAAAATGTTTAACTTCATTTTTCAATATCACTTTCCCAAAACAGTATCCATTTTACTTAACAATATATTCACTGTCCAAAATCGTGAATATACTTCACTAACCCAATTTCAATCATTTCTACACATTTTTATCTCAATAAAAATTCGCTAACCAAAATCGCGAATATATCTTCTTTAAAAATCTTCTATATTTAATTTCTCAAATCCCATTGATTTCGAATTTATAAAACAACGTTTATAAATTCTATTTCTATTTTATAACAACTTCGATTTAATAAATCTCCTTTTATTTACAAATTCGATCAATATTCCATTTAAAGGCAAAAATCCAATTTATAAGTTAATCTCTTATAAATCTTTTATGCTACAGTTTCATCCATTTTATAACTTCATACTTTATGAATCTACAAAATTCATATTTTCACAATTTATAATTCTATAAATCTCATGTCTTCACAATTTATAATTCTATAAATCTCTAACACTTATAAACACTCGTTTTAAAATTCCAATACTTTACATTGATAAATATCAATTCTGTACATCTTTTATATACATCATTTTTAGTAATTCAAAAGAAATCCAAACTTAAACTATTTTATAAATTACTTGGCTATTTATTTCAAAATCACCTTTCAGTTATATTTCACAATTTTAAAATTTTCATAACTTTAAATTTATAACATTTATTTATTTAAAGTAAACCAATTCAAAGATTCAAATAAAACGTATACTTTCAAATAATCACTTTTAAAATCTCTTTTTAGTGTTAAAATCGTTATTTTTAAACTTCAAAATTTGAATCCGATGATGCAACGCATCAATTAGTCAATCACAACAGTCAATATCATATATCAATATGATAACAGCATATATATCAATATCTGTAAATAAATAAATACAGTTGAGGAATCCAGTTGGATCCCTCCAACCTGTTTCCCTGCATCCAAAGACGTCAGCACAATACCAATTCCGCTCCAGTACGGAATTATCGCGGTATATAGGTTTTATAAAAATCCGCTTACTAACGGCGCAATAGGGTCTCATCCGCTATACGAGGCGGGAAATCAATCAATCCAATATATACATATGCCAATATGTATATATTGCTATATATAGATATATATCCTACTATATCTAATATCACATCGAATAGCAATCATCAAATCAATAACTGTAAAAATTCCACATTCAATTCTTGAGTGAGAAGATCTCACCTTGGTTTCAAATTCAGTTCCAGCGTTTATTTCGAATAAAATTAAACGGACGTTTAATTTTACCCGAAATTTTCGCTAGCTCCAAACGCGCTCAAATCTGCGCTGCAGCGTGTATTTCGTCGCTGCGATTCCAACGCCACCAAATTCGTCAAATTCTGACCTCGTATGACAAAGATACACTAATTTAAACATTACACGATTTAATATATATATTATTTACAATTCTATTTTACATTTTTCAACCTTATTAAATCTGGATCGTTCAATTTCTTTGAAGCAAATCTGGGCCGCATGCGTTGTCTTCCCCGTTCACTCCCAGTACACGCACACGAAATGAACCCAAAGCCATCGACCTAGGGTTAATAGCCGCACCTTCCCTACTCCACTTCGCGACGATCTACGACTTCCACCCTGTAGCCCAGCTCGAGAGCTACCCACGGCCCCAAAAGAGTGGAGCTCGGCCTCCCCTCTGCCGTGATTTGCGTGCTCGAACGGTAGGAGGACGTGGCCTCTAGCTCCTCGATTGTCGCCTCGTTTCACATCTCGACCGTATAGATAGAAAGCCCTTACAACGCTCTTCAGCTTTGTAGTTGGTAATTTTTGATGAATGCTGACGGATTAGAAGAGATTAGTGGAAGAAGATGAACAATTTCCAGCCCTTGATAACTAATGGTGGCGGCTGATGAATAACAAGCTAGGGTTTTGCAATTGTTTTGATGTTGAGGTTCCTTTTATAGAAAATTCCAAAAAAAACCACTATTCATCCGACTTTTCCGAACTCCGATTTACATGCGGTGACTGGCGTTTCTAGGGTTTATCCCGTGTTCCGGACACAATGGAACAGGTTTCGGAAGCTAATTCGATCGTATGTGTGAGATATGAATTTAAATGATCAATTTAAATTAAACCGATTTAAATCGATTTCGAGGCGTTTTAATTCGTACCGGACAAATGGTAAATCCAAAAATTACGAAATTTGAAATCTTACAATAATATCACATTATGGATCCGACGAAACTGGTTTCGTCGAAATCCGACACTTTTTGAAAAATGACTATTTTAACTCGACGATTTAAAATTAAAACGATATCGATGCGTTTTGAGTTGCCATGGTCAATCGACAACTCCGATGGATACGAAAATTGAAATCCGATAATAACTAACTATTACGGATCCAATGGAACTGGTCTCGTTCAATTTTGAGACTGTTCGAAAATTGGCTATTTTTACAGTCGATAATTAAATATTAAAATATTCAATTTTCACAGATTAACTTTAAATTCAGTTTTAAAAGTTCTAAAACATTTCTATAACTCCAGTATGATTAAATAAAATTTTACAAATCATTTTCAATCATATTAAACTCGATTTTCAATTATCTCTGGAGTTTCACTATTTAATTTATCGATTTAATTATCAAATTAAATCCAATATTCGAATAATAAATTATTCGACTTCTAAATCCCATTTATTAATATTTAAAATCAATTAAATATTCAAATTTTAATTATCAAAAATTCTGGGTCGTTACAGACTTCCCCCCTTAAAAGAATTTCGTCCTCGAAATTACAAGTTAGGAAAAAATGTCCTTAACTCGTCTACTATTTTTCAACATTCAATAGTTTTATCAATTTATCAAAACAAATCTTTCTACTAAAGATTCGTTATTGATTCAACTAACTTTCTAACATTTTCATAATCTTCAAACAACATTGTTTAACTTCAAAATTCAAATTCGAGTTTAAATTCAAATTTTAAACTTTCAAAATTTCTCAAAAATTTTCTAACACTCGAAATGTTCGAAAAATTTCGCCAGTGTCTCCTTTGCGTGGCTAATACGGCATGACTACAAAACGTCCCTACGGACTCTCAGATTTCAAAAAGAAAAAGAAAAGGCCAAGCGGCTAGAGAAATAAGTCATCAAATCTCATATAGAAATTTAAACACTTACCTTTTGTCGAGCAATTCGAATTATCAGTGAAATAAATTTTCCAATCCCTTTATACACCTGTATATCCTACTAGCCAATATATCTAGTTACAGCATTCAATCATTTTGCAAATTCGATTTCAAATTTTCAATATATACTTCTTATATCCTCTTTAAATTCGCTGTTGAAGTTACATATTCAATTCCGTTCAATTTTTCATTTCACATTCATTTGAACTTATAATTCACATTTTCAATTCTATTTTCATTTATGAATCATATTTACAATTCATATTCATAATTTTTATTCATATATGAATTTATTTCCTTATACTTTCAATTTACATTATTCAATTCAACTCATTTGCTTACGAATTCGAAATGAATTTTTAACATTCGATTTTATTTTCTCGCATTTGCCATTGCAAATTTATTTATTTGTTCACAAATTCTTTTATTTCAATTTGAACTTTCATTTCAATCAGATTTCCAATATTCTATAAGTCATCAACGTATTAATATTTCATAAATATTTCTACATAGTATTCCAGAGTTTACCAACATTTCAAAAACCATTTTTGAAAACAATTCAAATTATCCTTTGAATTTTCTAAAACAAAATCCAAATTTTTCAAACAACTTTTATTTAAAACAATTTAGCAGCAATTCCTCTTTTGGAAACCCGAAAATGAACACCAACGATGCCGCGGTCATCATCGAAGTTATTTTCCAGCGACCGAAAAGAGTTTAGAGCTTTTCATCTCTCCAAAATACTTTTCAAAACCTTTGAAATTCATTTTCAAATCAAAAAGGAATTTAAACTTTTTGAATCTCCAAAATTTACAAATTCCTTTCAAAACATTTCCAAAACTTCTCTGGAATCTCATTTTAAATTACAAATCACATTTATCATTTATATTCTCAAATTTCATTTGCATGTGAATTTCTTTCTTTACTTTGGAGTTACGATTTGAATTTCTTATTCAATTTCAATGATAATAATTTACTATTATTACTTCCTAACATCCATGCAACCATATACTATAGTACTTTATAGAAAAACATTTCTTTTCTATACAAAAACAGTTTTGGGCAAAATTATTTCATTTACCCTATTTAAAACAATACTGTGCCGAATTGTTCTATATAAGTGTTTAGAGATCCCTATCGATAGAGTTGTACGGACAATACCGACCAGAATCCATATACCACTCAACAAACCAATCATCACAATATAAAACAACTTTATATTCACTAACAAATACGCACTCGTATCTATTATTACACTCAACTCATTCTAGAGTACTACTGACTCTATCTCTAATGAGTAACACCCAACAGAGCAGGGTTGTCGCTTAACCATATGCTCTGATACCAAATGTAACATCCCGAAAATTTTCGACTTTCGAAAATTCGACATCGATACTCACTTTATCGATTGCCGAGCCATCGAATGCCGGAAACCCGAAAAGTTATGGTTTTAAGAAAGAAGAAAAAAAGTAGAAGAAGAAGATAGAAGAAAAAGAAAGACGAACAACAACAGAACAACAGAACAGCAACAGAAAACAATATCAGAATCTCACATATCGCAGCGGAATAACATATAATAGATAATCAATAGTCTTTTAAAACAAAGAACTATATCAGTTTATACATACATCAATCATCAGAATCAATATACAACACTGGACAGTTATATAAACTTGTCCACATACAGAATACACAGCGGAATAAATATATCAGATACAAATACTACGTCTCGTCATCCAGCTTATCTCCAAAGCTCCAGAATATCCAGAATATCCTGATAACATAACTCTAGGCTGCCCGTGTGGAAATTGGTGGGCACCCAGAGTTTAGAAGGGAACAATAAACTCCGAGTCAGTCATGGTGACTGGTGTGAGATCGTAAAACAGTTATTCTTTAAAATAAACAACAGAGAATTTTAAAGTAAATTCGCAATGTTTTTTGGAAAATGAAACTACCATAAGACCTCCCACCACACACACAATGCAAACGCAGAATTGGAGGAGATTTCTTCTTATGATAGTCAAAGATGCTTACTACGCAAAATCAAATCATTTTGATATTATTATTAGTGCATAGTGTAGAAATTATTTCGAAAGTATAATATTAATCTTAGCCAGCATAGGCATTCCGCACTTATGCCTACTATAGCTACCATCCAAACAGTGGTGACCACCATAAGTGAATGATAGGTTCTACAACTAAAATCGTACAAGTGTCGTATTGTTTCTTTGGATTTCCAACAAATGGTCAGGCTAAGGAACTTCCTATCCACGATGGGTACGTCCCTGGAATAGACGACCCGAGAACCTAACCGGATCTCTGCCAACACAAGGCCGGGTTACCTCTGCAAAAATAGGTAACTACTGACACGTGTATGCCATCCCCCGATCGTCACCGATCTTCCTGAGGATCCCCGATTCGCAACAAACCACATAGATAATAATAATGCAGTAACCACAGAGGTTAAGTATCTGGGCTCCATACCATGATACCACCTTTATCCAGAAGGAATGACATACACTAAGGGGCGCTACTCCAAAGAACCTTGCCGCATCCTTCTTGTTTCGACCATTTCCGGGGTGTGAGGCTCGATGAAGTCTCGTCCACAAAGCTACGCTTTCTCAAAAAGCCCTGCTTTGGGTCAAACAAAAATGATCAACCTATGATCACAAAGATATAAGATCAAACAAATGATCATATCACAAATGATCAAACACTGATCATTTCACAGCAACACTCAGTATGCCACGTTACCAAATTGGGATATATCGCTGATAAATTTCAACTACATAACCTCTGAGCTCGTACGTCTCAGAGAAGGGTGTTAAGCTAAGAGAATAAATTCTCCGCCACCAACAGAAATGTATTTGAAAGAAATCAGCTTTATATCTCAAATTGTAACGTCAGACACACAATCCATACAAGTCTGTTCCGGGATCGAACAGAACCGAAGGCACTTCTCACGAAGCCCTTGCATATCCGGATAAATTTCTAATCACGTCAGGACTTCCCGTCACTAAGGGTGATAAAACCTCTAAACCGGAGATCAGCCGATGTAGAGTAACTCGACGGTAATCCTTCCGTTTTCAAAAATATCCGGTCTTCAACACCGGTCTTCAAATGCGATTCATAACGACGTATCACATATTCGGAATGGGTTATACGACCCCATGGTCCTTTCCCGGTTAACCCGAATAGTGAGCGATTATTAAAAAATAAGTGTGGCATTCAAATTCATCCAATTCACAACAAATACCTATCTAAAGGTAATTATTGATAGTCGGTTATTTAACTATCAATAAAGATGCGCAACATCATCAGATTCCAAATAATTTTTCCCAAATTATTTATTTTCCAAAATATCTTTACTAGATATAAAAGTTCCACACTTCAAAAATAAATCAACGTTTATTTTTAAACAACTTCCCTTTCTTTTATAAATTCCATATTGAATTTATATTTTCAAAATATCTACAGATATACGATTTTCAAATCGTTTTCAATATTCAATCTCGATTTATCTTTACGAAGATAAAATCTCAAAACGTTCGTTTCATATTGGAAAAGCAATTCCATACTTATTTAATAATAAGTAATTCACAAATCATTTATTTTCAACATTTGAAAATATTCAATATACTTAAATCAATATTAGGTATACATTCATTCTTTAAGGAAATCATAAATTTTACATCTATTTGAGTCAAAACGAATGTTGCGTAAAACATCGTTACGACGACTCAAAATCACTAGTATAGGGATTCGAATTTAGGTAGATATATAAATCCCAATACTACATTAAAAGCATTTCCTTTCGGAAATCATTTACTATAACAACAGTGTTATAGTCCACCATTTCCTTAAATTTCTCGAAAACGTCTATTTCAACAAGAACTGTGGAAATCTCTGCTTTCGATTTATAATACATTTTAAAACATCTCTAAAATGTTTAACTTCATTTTTCAATATCACTTTCCCAAAACAGTATCCATTTTACTTAACAATATATTCACTGTCCAAAATCGTGAATATACTTCACTAACCCAATTTCAATCATTTCTACACATTTTTATCTCAATAAAAATTCGCTATCCAAAATCGCGAATATATCTTCTTTAAAAATCTTCTATATTTAATTTCTCAAATCCCATTGATTTCGAATTTATAAAACAACGTTTATAAATTCTATTTCTATTTTATAACAACTTCGATTTAATAAATCTCCTTTTATTTACAAATTCGATCAATATTCCATTTAAAGGCAAAAATCCAATTTATAAGTTAATCTCTTATAAATCTTTTATGCTACACTTTCATCCATTTTATAACTTCATACTTTATGAATCTATAAAATTCATATTTTCACAATTTATAATTCTATAAATCTCATGTCTTCACAATTTATAATTCTATAAATCTCTAACACTTATAAACACTCGTTTTAAAATTCCAATACTTTACATTGATAAATATCAATTCTGTACATCTTTTATATACATCATTTTTAGTAATTCAAAAGAAATCCAAACTTAAACTATTTTATAAATTACTTGGCTATTTATTTCAAAATCACCTTTCAGTTATATTTCACAATTTTAAAATTTTCATAACTTTAAATTTATAACATTTATTTATTTAAAGTAAACCAATTCAAAGATTCAAATAAAACGTATACTTTCAAATAATCACTTTTAAAATCTCTTTTTAGTGTTAAAATCGTTATTTTTAAACTTCAAAATTTGAATCCGATGATGCAACGCATCAATTAGTCAATCACAACAGTCAATATCATATATCAATATGATAACAGCATATATATCAATATCTGTAAATAAATAAATACAGTTGAGGAATCCAGTTGGATCCCTCCAACCTGTTTCCCTGCATCCAAAGACGTCAGCACAATACCAATTCCGCTCCAGTACGGAATTATCGCGGTATATAGGTTTTATAAAAATCCGCTTACTAACGGCGCAATAGGGTCTCATCCGCTATACGAGGCGGGAAATCAATCAATCCAATATATACATATGCCAATATGTATATATTGCTATATATAGATATATATCCTACTATATCTAATATCACATCGAATAGCAATCATCAAATCAATAACTGTAAAAATTCCACATTCAATTCTTGAGTGAGAAGATCTCACCTTGGTTTCAAATTCAGTTCCAGCGTTTATTTCGAATAAAATTAAACGGACGTTTAATTTTACCTGAAATTTTCGCTAGCTCCAAACGCGCTCAAATCTGCGCTGCAGCGTGTATTTCGTCGCTGCGATTCCAACGCCACAAAATTCGTCAAATTCTGACCTCGTATGACAAAGATACACTAATTTAAACATTACACGATTTAATATATATATTATTTACAATTCTATTTTACATTTTTCAACCTTATTAAATCTGGATCATTCAATTTCTTTGAAGCAAATCTGGGCCGCACGCGTTGTCTTCCCCGTTCACTCCCAGTACACGCACACGAAATGAACCCAAAGCCATCGACCTAGGGTTAATAGTCGCACCTTCCCTACTCCACTTCGCGACGATCTACGACTTCCACCCTGTAGCCCAGCTCGAGAGCTACCCACGGCCCCAAAAGAGTGGAGCTCGGCCTCCCCTCTGCCGTGATTTGCGTGCTCGAAGGGTAGGAGGACGTGGCCTCTAGCTCCTCGATTGTCGCCTCGTTTCACATCTCGACCGTATAGATAGAAAGCCCTTACAACGCTCTTCAGCTTTGTAGTTGGTAATTTTTGATGAATGCTGACGGATTAGAAGAGATTAGTGGAAGAAGATGAACAATTTCCAGCCCTTGATAACTAATGGTGGCGGCTGATGAATAACAAGCTAGGGTTTTGCAATTGTTTTGATGTTGAGGTTCCTTTTATAGAAAATTCCCAAAAAAAACACTATTCATCCGACTTTTCCGAACTCCGATTTACATGCGGTGACTGGCGTTTCTAGGGTTTATCCTGTGTTCCGGACACAATGGAATAGGTTTCGGAAGCTAATTCGATCGTATGTGTGAGATATGAATTTAGACGATCAATTTAAATTAAACCGATTTAAATTGATTTCGAGGCGTTTTAATTCGTACCGGACAAATGGTAAATCCAAAAATTACGAAATTTGAAATCTTATAATAATATCACATTACGGATCCGATGAAACTGGTTTCGTCGAAATCCGACACTTTTTGAAAAATGACTATTTTAACTCGACGATTTAAAATTAAAACGATATCGATGCGTTTCGAGTTGCCAGGGTCAATCGACAACTCCGATGGATACGAAAATTGAAATCCGATAATAACTAACTATTACGGATCCAATGGAACTAGTCTCGTTCAATTATGAGACTGTTCGAAAATTGGCTATTTTTACAGTCGATAATTAAATATTAAAATATTCAATTTTCACAGATTAACTTTAAATTCAGTTTTAAAAGTTCTAAAACATTTCTATAACTCCAGTATGATTAAATAAAATTTTACAAATCATTTTCAATCATATTAAACTCGATTTTCAATTATCTCTGGAGTTTCACTATTTAATTTATCGATTTAATTATCAAATTAAATCCAATATTCGAATAATAAATTATTCGACTTCTAAATCCCATTTATTAATATTTAAAATCAATTAAATATTCAAATTTTAATTATCAAAAATTCTGGGTCGTTACAAAATCTCTGGTGAATCGATGCAAATTTGTAAAGAAGTTTCCCCCTTTACCAGAAAATTAGAATATTGGCGAGACAGCCAATTCACTATAAAGATCATTCGAAGTGGAGTTATGGGATACTCCAGAATCAAAAGAAGATGAATAGTGAGGGACAAGAATGAATTTTGGAACCGCAGGGAACGTTCCAAAAATTCAAAGGAAATTCGAATCAAAAGGAAAAGATTCAAACTCGAACGAAAGTGATTCTGTAAATAAATCTACTCCATATGCTGAGTTTTGCCTCAAAGCCAAAGCTCCGATAGCAACTGTAACGACCCGGTATTTTCAACCATTTGCATCCGTTATAAGTGTATAGGTAGACAATCATGCCGGAGTTGAATTTCTCAAAATACCGCGTTGTAAATAAAATTTGGCAAATCTCAGAATATACAGTAAATAAATATAATCACAGATCACATACACAGAGTAAAATAATGCAGCGGAAGTAAAAGAAATAGTAGTTCATGAAGCTACTATATAAATATATCAGAGTTACATAAGATATAACATAAGAAATAGAGTACAACAGAAGTCTCAATAAAATAACCAACTACAAGCTGAGTAGAACAACGGAATTGAAATAGATAGGACATGACAAGCAGATAATCTCCAGCGATTCAAATCTCCAAGAGAGTGGAAATCCAAATCTGTGAATAACTCAGGCTGACCAGAGCGTAAGGCAAAACACAAAACACTCGAGTCAGGTGTCAGGACAATATATACTTATATAATGTAAACCAACTCAAGTGAACTGTAATAAAGGTACAAGTAACTTAAAGAATGCTTGGGATCACCCATTCTTTAAGGATCCGTTAAACTATTTACTATGTAGTAATATACGCTATATACAGTAGTGTCTAATTAGTAAAGTATAATCATATAGAAAATAGCGTTAAGGGGATGGTGAACCTTAACGCGGTCGGATCTTTAAACCAAAATCGTAGTGGGCTCGATATGGTAGGTGACACGGCACACAAGGCAATGCCAGGGTAGATATACCAATTACGCATCCGGACTGGTGGTGACGCATAGCAGCCACTACCGCCCACCTCGAACAACACTCCCAAATCAAGGGTGGCCACCAAATCAATCACAAGTAATAGAATGGTATCAAAGAAGTGTGTCCGATCAGAGGTGCTACCTCATTGGTCCGTCAATCGCTCATGTTTTAGCCACCTTATGCCAACTCACGGGAGTTGGGTCCACGTATATACCTTAGGATCGTCGCCACCATCCTACTTCATTCTTGAAACTCCACCGCGTACACAGTTGTCAAAGTGGTTTTCGGTATTGACAGATAGTATGTCCATATCCGATCCCGGTCTCTTTAACAACCAACGTTATTATAACACAGTGGTCATTTTAAAAATATATATACTTTTAAAATAAAATCTCATTTCCAAACCCAATCTTTATCAAAATGAAGATTAAATCAATTTCAAACCATTTCAATATATTAAAATATCATATCTTTCCAAAACTTCATTTCAATTCATTTCAATATATAAAAATATCATATCTTTCCAACTTCATTTCAAACCATTTTAATATAATAAAATATCATATCAGTTCAAATCTAAATATTCAACTTTTAGATACCTTTTAAATTCAAAGATATCATTCATTCACTATCATTTTAAATCACCTTTAAATAGTTTATATTTCAATCAAAATAATTCATTTAACCCTTTTAAAAGTGTAATTATTATACTTTCAAATCAAGAATTCAATTTCCAAAGTTTCGAACCATTCTGAGTTCGTTTACTAAGTCAAAAACCCTAATTATTAAAATTTCAGCATTTCACAGCATTTAAAAACAACTGCTATAAGTTATATTTGAAAACATTTTTAATTCAGCAAAGACAGCACTTAAAACTGCTGTTAAAACTCAGTTTTAGTTGATTTATAGTTCAAAACAGAAAAGACGGCATTTTAGAAGTGCTGCGGTTGTTCAGATTTCAAAACAAGGGTTAAATTTGGTTTCAGCAAAGACTGGAGACCATTATAGCATTTCCAGAGAATGCTATAATAGGCCTGAGTTCAATAATAGCCTATAAGTTCAATTACAGCAACTACAGCATTTCAGAAATGCTGTAATAGCTCTTTTTACACAATTTTAGTTCAAAATAGAATCTATAGCATTTCTAAATGTTATTAAAAGTAGATTTCAGGTGTTAGTGTATTTCCAGCAATTAAATAACTTCAATTTAAAACACATAAACATTTTAAAAATCATATTTTAACATTTAAAATGTTCATTTACATATCATTTAACATATATCTTTTTCACAATAAATTTCTTATAATTAAATCCAATTTTCAACAATTTACTTAATAAATTTAAGTGTAAAAGTTTCCAATTCTTCACATTTCAACAAATAAACGTAACACTTCAAATTTAAATTACCATTTCACAAATTTAACTAAATTTACAATTTTATTTAATTAACTTAACCTTTAATTAAAACCAAATTTCACATTTCCAAGTCAAGTTATATTTTAAAAGATCACTTTTAAACATTCATTTATTTAACCACTTAAATTCATAGAAAAATCAATAATACTTTAATAAATCACTTAAATTCAAATTTAATCAAATTATCATATTTTACCATTTTCCAAATATAATTAAATTTCCATTTTATTCATATAACTTAAATATCATTTTTAACCAAAATTCCAAATTCCAAACTTAAGTTATATTTCAATAATCCAATTTAACCATTCATTAATTACATTTTAACTCATAGAAAAATCATAATTTCTTTATTTTAAAAACATTTCAAAATCTATTTACGTTAAATTTCATAAATTTATATTTTTAAAAATACTTAAAACCATCCAAAACACTTTATAAAATAACCACGGGCCTGTATATAGTTTTCTAACCTAGGTCAAGTGATACGGATATGTATCATTTCAACCTGCAGTTTATAAAAAGAAAAATCTGGGTTATATCATTTCAAACCCTCAATCCCAAGTTAAATGAATGACTTTGAAAACCGCTCAGGCTTATCATTTCAGCCCATAACGATATTCCCTTATTCTAAAGTCCGTTCGGGTATGTATCATTTCAACCCATAGTGATTCTAGTCTACAGGGAACTTGCAATGTGATAAACTGATATAAATAAACAGAATAACATAAAACAACAGTAACATATGATATAACAGGTGTAATGACAGGTGTGAACATCATATGATAATAATATAAGCATATATAACATGATAATATACATTACAGATTCAAATGGTATCGGTTTATCAGTTATATAGGTACATATTGTCTGGTGAGGATAACTCACTTGTTAAAGCTAGAGATTAGCGATCAAAACACACAGAATAGATTCCAGAAAGCACAACAAGCACGATATAGCATGACTTTTGATTTGAATGAATGGAGAGCCTTGATAATTATCTTGTAAACAATAACCAAACAAGACAATATACACATAAATATTCAACGCAAACAATGTTGAGACAATGAAGATAAGATGCAACAACGGAATAAATTACTTGACCATGCTCAAACCATTCAAAAGCTCGAACAAGGGGTTCATTTTCTCAGCCATGATGATGATGAATGTGGGAGAGACAAGGTTAACTCCTCGGATACATAAGACAAAACAATACAAACAATGCTGAGGTTTCAAACCAAAACTACGATAAACTATGCTAGAAATAACTTTATAAAACCAAGCTGAAATGCTTTGCACTTGATTCCGACACTCCATAGGCTCGGCCAGAGGTGGAGTACAGGTCTAAGGCAATGATTTTGGGTCAGGTCTGGATTGCTAAGGTCGGCCTACCATGAGTTTGTTGATGGCAAAATTTATGGAGATGGAACATCAACACAACAAGGTATTACAACTAATAACATCACAAGTTTCAAGCCAAATAGGGCTCGGCCAAGGCTGCTATTGTCATGGCCAGAGGAGTGGGGCCCAAGGTGATGACGTGGCATAGGGTCCAAGTGGTGCTGGAGGTGGTGGAGGTGGTGTTGGTGGCGGCCATGGGTGGTGGAAGGTGATGGTACCAAAACTAGGTCAGCTTGAGTGCATAGGTGATGGCTAGTGCTAGTTTAGATGGATTTTTGTGATGATCTTCATCATGGCTTGGCTTGGCCTGAGGAGGAGAGGTGTTAGGCTGTGTGATGGTCAGAGAAAAGTGGTGGTGGTGGTCAGCCACAGCTTGGAGGAAGGGGAATACAGCTATGAAGGTGGAGAGCATGTGCAAATTCAAGTAGAAAATCATAAAAAGACATGAAGAAGATAGAATTTTTTTACCTAAGCTTCACAAGGAGAATAGCCATGATTTTTTTGTGAGAGGAGGAGAAATGAATTTCTTGAAAGTGAAAAAAAATGCAGCTGAAATGAGTAGATTACACGCCCAAAACAATTAAGAGAAGAGTTGGGAAAATGAAAGGTCGGGAGATGGAAAGCCTTAGGAGTTTCAAGATTTTAAAACTTTTCAAACTTCCTCTATTTCTTTTTAATAAGTTTAAATATCTTAAAATACATATAATTTCAGTTAAAATTCGAAAATGTAACAAATAAAAAAATATATAAATAAATAAATATTAATTATAAATAATTAAATCAAGCAAATAGCAAAAATTGTCAACTAGGCTAGAAAATTTGAAAATAAATGGTATAAACTTTAGAAAATTCATATGAGCTTGTAATAAATTTTTAAACATAAATAATAACATAAAATGAAAATACATTCACAAAAATAAATAAATAAAAATTAATTTAAATATAATTTTAATGAAGAAAATAGCAGAAAATAAGAAAACAGCCTTTAAAAATAGGAAATCAACACAGTAAACATTGGAAAAAATTCTATTATCAATTTAAAAATATTTAAAAGTCAAAATACACATAATATAACATATTACACATATTAAAATAAAATATGACAAAGAAAATATAATTTATACAATTTAAAATAACAAAATTGCAAAATAAACAATTTTTACTCAAAATTGAAATGTACATATCTTTTGCAGTTTAACTCCGTTTTCAACGAAACAAAAAGCAGTGTTCAAGTTATTTCATAAATTTTCATAATAAAAGATAAAATTTAAGATTTTAAATAATTTGAATTTGAAGTTTAAAAGTCAAAGTTTGAATAGTTTGACCAGAAATTCACTTTATAGTATAATATTCAAATTATACTAGTTTGAACTATAAATCGCTTAATAATCAATATTTATATTTAAAAATGAAATATTTGAAAAAAAATAAGTCTAAAATAATTTAAAATAAAATAAAGTCAAATTTAAATAATATACAAAAATCTAGGGTTGTTACACAAACCCATTTTGAGATCACACAAACTCCCAATTCAAATTAACCATTTAACTCCCCAAGTTAAATCTCAATTTCATCTTGAAATTTCCAATTCTGGTTGCTTGTTAACTTATTTAACTTTCCCAAAGTTAAATTCAATTTACTTAATCTAAACAACCTTACCCAATTTGAATTCCCATTTCAGACTTTAAACTTCATATTAACAGTCTCCTCACTTATAAGTTCAAAAACTTATCACTTTGGGTTTTCACATCACATTCCAAGCCTAATTTAAACTCAACACTTAGATTTTAATTCAAATCATCTTTGATATTATGTATGTCCCTCATATATACATATTTCCTTTATACCCTAAGTTATCCTTAAATTTTAAACCACTTTTGGTTTTAGTTCAAACAGTTTCCTTTAATGCTTTCAAACAACTCTTATTTTAAAATAAGCTCACATTCACAATATTCTGAATAATACTTTTTATTATTTCTATTAACATTTGAAACAATTTCAAAACTTTTCAATTTACATCCTTTCTAATTTACAAGTTATTCACATCTAATGGTTACTTCCCTAAAACATTTATGTGTTTATTGGAAAACAATCATCCTATTTAAACTCAATAACCATTTATTTTCTGGTTTAAAACCATTTAATTCATCTTATTTGTATAGTTCATTTTATCCAATCCTTATTTGGATATGTATATATATGTTACTTAATTTCATATTTAATAACCAATTATTGCTTTATAAATATGATATAAGCTTTTATAAAATCATCCAGTTTTAAAACCAGTTTTAAAACCTTTATATAAGAGAATAACAAGTACGCTCTCATATATATATATATACAATCAAATCATCCTAGGGTACCGCTGACCCTATCCTTGATGTGTAAACCCAGCAGAGCCAAGGTTCTCGCTTAACCTTCGCTCTGATACCAAATGTAACAACCCGGGGTTTCTGATCCCAAAAATTCCAGATAGTTAGGGAAAAGAATAAAAGAGGTAGAAGAAGAAACAGAAAAAAAACACAGATTCTCACATTCACAGCGGATCTAAATATAATATCAAATAATATCCTTTATACAAAGAAAGTTGTATCAGTCAATTACATTTTTATACATCAGGGTTACAATCATTCACAAAAGCTGGACAGTATCACCACTTGTCCCAGATATACAACAATAATATACTCAGCGGAATACACTCCATACGTTCCTGCCATCCAGCTCGCCACCTGAGCTCCATAACGTTCTTACCTGAAAATCTGTAATACTCGGTCTGACCCGAGCATTACAACGAAGTAACACCCGGGTCAGGATGGAAACCAGCTGGAGTAAACCCATGTAAAATGGAATACCAAGCTATATAACTTATGTGAATTACCAGGGTAACTCGTACCTTTACGAGTTCTTATAGTCAAACATTTATCACACAATAGTTTCAGGTTAAATGTCCATGATACTCAATTCATTCCATTCCAGCCTGTTTAGTTTTACATATCCAATTATAAAAACTTAGATTAATAATCGAAGTGGGTTCGGGTATTTGCTGATACCCGACCCCGGTCTCTTCGAATCCAATACCATCATTAATCCAAGTTGTTTAAGTTAATACAATTCAATTTTAAAATACAGGGCGTCACATTTACACAGCGATTCACCATCGATAGATAACCCACATTATCCTAGTTCAACTCAAACATATCACATCACAGTACATTACGAGTTATCAAACTAGATATTAATCCAATTATTCAATACAATTCAATCATCCATAGGCTAGATTGATTCATTCTTAATTAAATTAATTAATCTCCAATTAACTTAATAATCAACTTTAAATCATTAAATCCTTCTTACTTAACATTAATTAATTACCACCCAATTAATTAATTATTCTTTAATCATCCATCTTAATTAATAATCCTTGATTAATTGTTTTTTTATTTACATTAAGTAATTAACCTTTAATTAATTACATAAATTAATTAGCCTTAGCCATTCACAATAATTAACCTTTAATTACTCTCATTAATTAATTTATGTTCCTCTAATTACTTTTATTAATTACTCTTAAATAATTACATTATTCTTTATTTGAGAATCATTTAGGAATTAACTTTATGATTATATCTGATATAATTACTTTTAAACACAACTTGAAGATATACTTAAATCAAAAAAAATTAAATTGCAAGATCAATTGACCTAAAATTTATATTGAAATTCGTTTTGAGAACTTAACTTATACTTGCTCTTGAATTATTCTCCCTTACATTAAAAACCAGATAACTGATCGAAATATCCCGAGCCCAAGCCCAGAAAACTCGATCGACTATTCGAGCCAAACTTCAAACTTCCCGTGCCAAAATTCAATTACCTCATCCATCGAACTCGAGAACAACCTCGAGTGAACTACCTTCTTTCCCGAGGCTCAACACATCAACCAAAATCAGAAATGAACCCTCCTTGTGCACGTGCACAATCATTCCGGTCACCTCCGACTGGCGTCGCAACCCTCATCAAGTCGGCGATGTCGTCGACGTGCCGCCCGACAACCCAGAAAACACTAAATCTCAATAACGCGAAATCGACCAACCTGAGTGAACCCAGGTACAAAGTCGACCATCCAAAAAACCTTCCGCAACGCCACCATAGACCACCGGTGGCCACGAAACTCTGGCCTAGGCATCGTCTCGACCCCTCGTGACTTTTCCCCTAGGACCGATCGAGTTCGGTGATTCGTCGACGTCGCAAACCTCTGGCGAACCCAGACGTTCCCATCAGTACCCAAAACCCTATATTGATGCCTCGCCGCCGCCACGGTGGATGATAAAATCCAGCGAGCAATTTTGTCGTGACCGCCGACCTCCCAGCCACCTCCAGAAGTGATCTCGACCTCCCACATCACTCCGATCACCAGAAACTGCTAAAAATTCCTTTCCCGTTCAACCCATGACTTCTCTCGAATTAAAATCCTAAAAATCATGATTCTTTCTCTAAAATCATAGTTTTCAAAGATAAAAAAGATTATATACAAGAATTCACCAATTATTTAAGTCGGGATTTTGATATATTTGAGTTTTTTTACTGAAATCCTTACATCCCAGTTAAACTGTCTTTAATTTATACTTCAAAATATTTTTAAAACCTAAATCTTGTTGTTACAAACAAAATTTGTTTATTCATTGAAGTCTAAGAAAATCAGGGAGAGAGGAATTGGAAGTTGACCAGGCTTTGAAGCCTGAAACTAGAACAGAGCATACATATGGGTACACAGATATGCATAGCAGTATTACATACATATACACATGAAATCATCTCTGAACAAACATGCAAAGCATACTACTCTACAAAATTTCAAGTATTATCACATGCAACTTGTTATCAAACAACTTAGGCTTTATAGGAAAGTTTACTCACCATTTTTCCTTTGAAACAGAGTACTGCTTTGAAAAAAAATGCTACTTGCTTTGCTTTTTTTGTTATGTTTTTAAATGGCAGACTTGTATTGTTTTATGTTTGTGAACCAGAGTGTATACGTGGGGTATAAGCAGTGAAAATATATATACGTGGGGAAGAACTGTGCTATGCAAGCTAGAGGGAGAGGATATGTACTTGTACAGCCTCTTCTTTTTTTCCATTTTATACATATCTTTTCTGTTGAAAAAATAGGTGACCTGATTTGATATTTTCCCAGGTTTATTTTCCATTTTATGTGTTTGACTAGATTTGGTTTTCACCTTGCTGTAAGGTTTTGTGTGCTTGAAAAGCCGTTTGCCATGATGTTGTCTCCTTGTGTTCATACATATATATATATACACACACACACACACATACATCTCATATGTATATTTGTTTTTACTAAATGTATTTGTATTTGTTATCATATATATACTTATACATTCCCATATTTTCAAATGCTATATGTTTCTTACTTATATATATGCATATATATAAGTATTATATATATATATTTATATATATATCCCACATTATTTCCTGTTTACATATAAATTTGTTTTCTATTGGTATACATACATACTTGTATACTTTTATATATATAGATTTAACCCTTACAAACTTGTATATATATTTATATATATATATATTGTATGGATATTTTCATCTTAATTTAAATGGTGGGGTTTTATATATTCATATAATTTATTTTTTTCTATGAGGTTTATCATATTCAAAGGTTTATAATTCAAATTTTATTATGGTATTTAAATCAATATATACCTATATCCAAATATCCTAATTATCAGAATTTTATTTGTTCGACTTAATAAATCAATATTTCAATAATTGAAACAGTTAATTACCTCATTTCCAGGCGTCAAAAACCCGGGTCGTTATAGTAAGTGACGTGACAAGGCATAGTTTTAAAAATAACAAATGTTTGCACAAAAAATGGACAAACACCTCCAAGTCATATGATTTAATTGATTTTATGTTGTTCTTAGTGATTTGGGTGATTTATGCAAATATATGAAAAGCAGGGACTAAACTGTAAATGACATGCAGATTTATAGTGGTTCGGCCAGAATGTGCCTACGTCCACTTTATATGTTATTCTCCTTTTTCTATTCAAATTACAAGTACAAAGCTTTGATACAAGTATATGAAAGTTGTATGAAAGTTCTATCCGTGCTTGAGCTCTCAAATTTTTGTCCTCCATTGTTGTACCCCTGCCCCTCTATTTATAGAGTGAGGCTGGGGGCAGGGGTCTTGGATGTATATAGCTGCTGGTGGGCCTGGGCTGATGCGATCTGGCCTGGCAGTGTTGATTTGGTACGCCTTGGTCCGGCTATGAGTGGATGGGGTTTGGTTCGGTGGAGCAGCTTTGGTTCGGTAGGTAGGGGAAGGAGTTGGTCCGGCTGTTGGTGGAAGCAGAGTTGGTTCGGCTGTACAGGGGAATGGAGTTGGTCCGGCTGTTGGTGGAAGCAGAGTTGGTTCGGCTGTACAGGGAAATGGAGTTGGTCCGGTTGTTGGTGGAAGTAGAGTTGGTTCGGCTGTACAGGGAAATGGAGTTGGTCCGGCTGTTGGTGGAAGCAGAGTTGGTTCGGTTGTAGGCTTCCCTTATCTTGGTTCGGTGATACCGGTCTAGTGAAAACATACCCAACATTTGCCCCCCAAAGCGGGGCATATGCCTGTATATGCCGCGTTTTGTTTTAGCTTGGACACTCTCATCCGATCCTGTGTGCCGAACCAATTGGTCCGGTCGTTTCTATTTGCCTATAAGTATGGGCATTACCTTCTCGCTATTCCCTACCAAGTGAGATAGCCGAATCAGAATTTTTTGCCGAACCAATCATCTTGCCGGATCAAACTTGACTACCGAATCAGGTAATTTCCGAATGAATTTTATGTTTTGAACCAACCGAATGAATCCATGGAGTATGAGTGCCGGATGAAGCTTCGAGCCTTGAGCTATCGGATTAATATGAATGCCGGATGAACTTGTGAGCCGGATGAACTTGAGTGCCGAACGAACTTGAGTGTCGGATGAACTTGCGAGCCGGATGAACTTGAGTGCCGAACGAACTCAAGTGCCGGATGAACTTTAGTGCCAAACGAACTCGAGTGCCGGATGAACTTTAGTGCCAAACGAACTTGAGTGCCGGATGAACTTGAGTGCCAAACGAATTCGAGTGCCGGATGAACTTTCGTCTCGAATTAACGATCGGGCTTTTATGTGAATGATATGCCATGCCGTATGCACTTGCTTGTTTGTGTCTCCGCCCTCCTTGTTCCAATAACGTGTTTTCTCCTGTCGTAGATAATGTCTCACAAAGTTGAAACCCGATCAGAAAAGAAGAAATCCCAAGGCAGAGAAGATCCTTCCGCAGTGCCCCCGGCTCAGTCAGGATCGGGACGTCATGGGCCCACCCCAAGGTCACTAGTAGATGGGTACGGCCCTCAGGAACTTCTGAACTCACCTCCTGACTGTTTCCCTAGCTCTCTCAAAGGCGGGCAGCTTGATGTTATTTCTCGCTCCTTTGGGATTGACAGAGCTCGCATGCTATTACCGGGGGAGGGAGTGATGCCATATAATCCCCCCGAAGGATATTTCGCTTATAGTAGGTATCATTGTATGTGTGTGGCCATTCCCCCGATCAATGCTTGGATAATCAGCTTCATCACCTACTTGTAGGTGGCTCCATTTCAGCTTCAGTCTAACTCCTACGCCATCCTGGTGAGCTTGTTTATCATTTTCCAAAGGAGATACGGGCGTCCTCCCTCCAACCGGGAGATACGGTATTTATACAATTTGAGAGGCTACAAGAAGTGGTCTCCATACATTATCTTGGAATCAGCCGTATCTTTCAAGCCGGTCCTGGACTTATATTCGAAGTTCGGCATGTTCAAGAAAGAATGGTTTTTCATCAAGGATGACCCTATTTCCATCCGTCGTTTCACCTCTGGCTGTAAGTTGAAGCTTATTTATGATTTCCGTTCTGACTGCAATGCTTCTTCTTATGTGCTTTTATTTCTTGCTAGCGACAGGTGGCTTTGCGGTCGTGGAAAACGATCGCCTGGTTCAGATGGCTGTGGAAATAGAGGCCATTACGGGAAGGGATAGGTCGGCTTCTTACTTGATCAGGAACGTTACACTTCTGGGGCACAACCTTATTCTACCACATTAGTCTGTGGTCAAGCAGAGAGACACGGCGAAGGAGAGGGCTGTCAACGCTAAAGGAGGGGCTACAGCGAAGAGCAGCAAAAGGAGACCCTTCTTGATACACCTAGTTGCTGGGGGGAAGAAACTCAAGAAGTCAGATGGACCCTCCCCTATCACATGTCCAGATGTTCCGGAGGAGAAAAATGTGGAGGAGGAAAGAGACGAGGATGAAGGAGGTGAGGCGGAGAGCGGAAGTGGTAAAGAAGGTGACAGTGATCATCACGGCGATGATGGTGGCGAAGGACAGGGCGATGATGGAACCGAGGCTTTGACTTCTGGGAAGGCAGGCGTGATTCAAGAGTGGACGGATGGCGCTCTCCACCAAGCCTTCGAAGAGTTGGAGGAAGGACCGGCCTTGGCGGAGAAGCCCAAGAAAGCTGGTAAGGCCGGGACTGGCACTGATTTATCTTCCTGGAGCGCTTCTACGGAGGCGACTTATGCGATTCAAGGTGAATTTCTCTTTATTCTTTTTTAATTCTTGAACAATTTCTCAATGCATGCTGGTGACACTTGGTTTTCATTTTAGGAGCGAGCAAAACGGCCAAGGCCTCAGATCTTCGGCATAGTCTTGAACAATTCAGACTTCTCAAAGCTTCTGCCAAACCGAAGCCTCCTACTAACCGCCCTGGAGACGTAGTCGGCTATCGTCCTCTTCTTGGAGTTATTGAAGAAGATATACAAAAGAGGAAGAAGAGTCGATCTTCGTTTGAATCTCTTCCTGGCCCTCCGGCCCTACTCCAGCCTATTCACGATATTACGGAGGATGATACTGAGCTTATGCCTTCCCCACATCCATCCGAGAATCCAACCTTCACCCCGATAGATCACCCTGGCTTGGTTCGTAATCTGTTTGCGGGTCATCCAGACCTGGACCCGGCCTCTCTTGACATCTCCTTCGATGAGGCTACTGGTGAGCACCTGCACCCTCGTAATCCTATGGTACGGGTGCTTGACGAAGCTAAGTCCCTGGACCTTGATTTGCTTACCACCCGGGTTGTAACTCTGGGGGATGAAGCTAAGGCGAACATCGACCGGGTTGCCGAGGAGACCAGGAAATTGATGGGGCATCATGCCCGATTAGTCAAGGCCGGGGAGGAAATTGGGAGTGCGAACATTCGGTTACGGTTAATGGTTTCCGACCAGGCCAAGCAACTTGCCGATCAAGCCATTCAAATTTCTCAACACGAGGCCACATCCAGGCAACTGAAGAAGACTATGGAAGAGGCCAGCAGGGCAGAGTTTGCGAAAAATGGAGGCCGCCTGCAAGGAGCGGATTGACATGGCCATTGCGACGGTGGATGAAGTTCGACAAGCGGACCTCAAGCGGGTACAGGAATTATCGGGGAGACTCGAGGCCACGGAGCTTGCTCAGTCCAGGTTGAAGGAGGAGATGGAGGCGATGAGGATATCCCTTTAGGCTGACCGCTCACGATACCGATCGGAGAGGGATGCTACCGTTGCTAAGCTGCGTGCTTCTGAGGCTCGAATGAGGGAGCTTGAGGAAAACGAGGGGATGATGGATGAGATGCTCCAGGATATGTATTTCCGCACTTGGAAACAGGGTAGCTTATCCTGGATGGATGATTACCCTCGAGTTATGGCCAGGATTTATCTCCGGGCTCTGGAGGAGGCTAGGGCTTATGCAGATACAGAGGGTGGTGCGGTCTTCAGAATGGACGTGGTCACTGCCCAGTTTACCAAGGAGGAGAAGGTGGCGGTGAAGGAGGGTATGCGGCTGCTTGCCGCTGAGGAGGCAAGTGTGCAAGTAGAGGATGATGATCAGGATGGTCAGGAAGCGGGCGCTGGTAAGTCTTCCCTTCTAGTCTTTCCGTTAACTTGGTTGCTTATCACTAATGAATTCTTTCCTTGACCGGACAAGTGGGCAACATGACAAGGGTAAAGCTCCGACGCAGCCGGCTCCTTGATTTGACCTGGATATCTTTTTGTTGACTTGACATTGTTGTATATGTTAGTCTCAAAATAGTAACGTAACTTTTAGGTTGTCATTATGTTACTTGTAATAAACAACATTATTCTTGACGTGTAATTTTTTTTAACTTAAGCTAATTCTGTCGTTTTTGAATGTTTTTGCTATTTTGACACGTTGTGTGAGAAATATAGCTGTGCGTGTGCTTGTAATTCAATTGTGTTTGATGTCAAGTTCTCGCTTAAAACATAATTTCATGCCTTGCAATGCTAGTGTGATGTATGAATAAATTATAGTCGTGTATTTGTACACAAAAGAAGAAAATACCGCCTTTCATGTTCTAATTGTAGATGGCAGTTTTGAATATCTTGTATGACCGGGTATGGAATGCAGTTGAATGCCCTGCCATCCTATTGTGAGTTCCTACTCCCATTGGCGATTATCTCTTACACTGTATCCTGTACTTTAGGGATTGTTATAGAGGACAGGAGAAAAGTTCTTTAAATAGAATTGAAATATGAGAAATTGTAAAACTTCCAATCACGGAAGGCCGTCGATGTGCTTAAGTTCATGGAAAACGGGCTTTGTAGTCACTTTCCCTAGATGTGGGTCTTAGAGACATTTGTCACCCATCTTACGCCTCCGCGGGGAGTTAATCTTTTTTACCACAGCCGTACTTAAGACACATCGGAGCCGATTTCGCGCACAGTAACTACCCGGGCCATTATGGCCCGTAATCGTGGGTATTATTCGATTTACTGTGGCTGGCTAGCATGGGTGTCGATCGTCAACCGTGAACTACCCCTGGCTGGCCACACCTTATGTTGGGACTTAAAGTAGTTTCACAGTTGCCGGCGAGCCGAACGCCATAATGAGCTGCCTTGGCTATAGTCGGCCTTCTTGATGGCTTATAATTGGCTCATTACAGTTGGCTTTGAGGGCCGTCGCGAGCAATGAGTTAACCCGCAGCAGAGGGATGCCGGAGCAAAAGTGTCTCATTGGCGAGGGCATAGATTCATATAGTACCTGTTAGGTCTTGTCCAGGTGGAGTCGTGCCACGATGTGTTTTGAATGGAAATGTCATTACACAAGATTTTGTTCAACAGAAAAGGATAAAGTTAACAAGCAGCCAAGATATAAAGGAACAAGTTAAAAAGAGACAAGTTTTTTAAAGTGGTTCGGCACGAAAATGCCTACGTCAACTGATTCTCTTTGTTAATTCACTTCATATGGGCAGTACAAGTTAAGAAAAGTATCGACGAAGGTGTTGGATGTTCCATGCCCTCTGGAACACCTCCCCGTCCACTGTTGACAAAATATAAGCTCCATTGTGGAGATCTTTATGAATTACATATGGTCCATCCCAGATTGGATCTAGTGCTCCGGGGCGTGGGAAGATTCGCTTGAGGACAAGATCTCCCTCTTGTAAGCTACGATGATTGACTTTGGAGTTGTATTGTGCTGCCACTTTTTGCTTGTGAGCTAATGTTTTGAGTGCTGCATCGTTTCTTCTCTCTTCAATTAGATCCAAAGACATATGGAGGAGTTCTTCATTTTCTTCTGGGTTGTAGTGGATCCTACGGTGGGAAGGCACTATAGTTTCAACTGGGAGCATAGCCTCCGATCCGTATGCCAAAGAGAAAAGAGTATGCCTCGTTGATGTTCTGAAAGATGTGCGATAGGCCCACAGTGCCGTAGGAAGTTCATCCACCCAAGCGCCTTTTGACTTTTCGAGTTTCTTTTTTATTACAGTTTTGAGAATTTTGTTGACGGCTTCGACTTGTCCGTTTGCCTGGGGATAAGCTACGGATGAGAAGCTTTTGTGAATTCCATGCTCTTGGCACCAGTTGGCGAACTCCTCGCTGTCAAACTGAAGTCCATTGTCTGATATGATTTTGAATGGGACTCTGTACCTGCATAGAACATTTTTGATCAAGAAGTTAATAACTTTTGTTGAAGATACTTTATTTAGGGGTTCTGCTTCCGCCCATTTGGTGAAATAGTCGACTGCCACTATGGCATATTTGGCCCTGCCTCGGCCCATTGGCAGTTCGCCAATCAAGTCAATTCCCCATACTGCAAAGGGCCAAGGGCTGGTCATTTGAGTAATATCAGTCGTTGGTAGCCGCAGGATCTTAGCAAATTTCTGACATCTGTCACATTTTCTGACGAAATCTAAGGCGTCCTTGCTTAAGGTGGGCCAGAAATATCCATATCAGAGTATCTTTTTTTCCAAAGTCTGCCCTCCAGTGTGATCTCCGCAGCTTCCTTGATGGATGTTGGATAAGATTTCCTTGGC
This sequence comes from Allium fistulosum, assembly GCA_030737815.1. Taxonomy (NCBI): domain Eukaryota; kingdom Viridiplantae; phylum Streptophyta; class Magnoliopsida; order Asparagales; family Amaryllidaceae; genus Allium; species Allium fistulosum. Next base: position 817,970,528 of record CM060904.1, read on the forward strand.
TTCCCTTCCAGCGACACACCTTAATAAGGGGTTAGAGAAGCCACGTCGATAGAGGATACCCTCTTGTATTGTGTAGCGAGAAGCTTTCCTTAAGATTTTCTTGACTTCGTTACGCCCTTTGGGTAGTGTGCCACTTTGTAAGTAGTCTTGGATGGGAGTCATCCAAGTTGCTTCTTCGGTTGCAGCTATCAGATTCACTTGCTCAAAACTTGGGGTCAGTTGCTTTGAGATGGTCACTGCTCCGGAAATAGCACCGTCTCTCATGCTAGCTTGCTTTGCCAATTCGTCGGCCTCTTGGTTCTCTTCCCGAGGGATGTGTTTGATTAAGTAGTGATCCAATCGATTGAGAAGCAACTTGGTCTTCTTTAAATATGCTATGAGTCGTTCTTCTCGAGCCTGGAATTCTCCGAGTATTTGATTTACAATAAGTTGAGAATCGCAATGAAGACACAAAGAATTGGCTCCGATTTCTAAGGCAAGTTCTAATCCAGCTATCACTGCTTCATACTTTGCATCGTTGTTGGTGGCGGCGAATTCCAACCTTATAGCATAGTGTAGCTTATTTCCCCTAGGAGTGATTATTACCACACCTGCCCTCGAGCCTTGTTCGTTTGACGCACCATCCACAAAGAGATTCCACTTGATGTCTTCTGCTACTTCCGATTGCTCCTTACCTTCGTTGGTAGTGAATTCGGCAATGAAATCGGCCATGGCTTGTCCCTTGATGGCGGTGCGAGGATGGTAGGTGATATCATATTGACTTAGTTCAATGCACCATTTAAGTAGTCGCCCAGAAGTGTCGGGACGATGGAGCACCTGCCTCAGTGGTTGATCGGTCAGAACTTTGATGGAATGGGACTGGAAGTAGTGACGTAGTTTCCGTGATGTGATTAGCAAACAGTATGCTAGTTTCTCAAGTTTAGGATATCTGGGTTCCGCCCCTGTAAACCTCTTGCTTACGAAGTATACTGGCCGCTGCGTGCGTTCGTCTTCTCTAACCAATGCAGCGCTTAGAGCATGAGATGACACAACAAGGTATAGGTATAGCTCTTCGCCTCTGTTCGGAGTTGAGAGTACTGGCGGTCTCTGGAGGTGTTCGATTAGGTTAAGGAAAGCTATTAAGCATTCGTCAGTCCATTCGAATTTTCCTTTCTCTTTCTTTAGAGCTTCGAAGAAGGGGATGCATTTGTCGGTCGCTTTGGAGATGAATCTGCTCAGGGCGGCCACCTTCCCATTTAGGCTCTGCATTTCCTTTCGGGTAGAAGGTATCCGGATATCTTTCAGATCTCGGACTTGTTCAGGATTTGCTTCAATTCCTCTAGCATGGACGATGAATCCTAGAAACTTTCCTGATGATACTCCGAAGGAGCACTTTAGAGAATTCAGCTTCATTCCATATTGACGAAGTACTTGAAACATTTCATCCAGGTGGCTTACGTGATTGTCGGCTTCCCTTGACTTTACCAGCATGTCGTCCACATAAACTTCCATAGTTTGTCCTATTAGCCCTACAAACATCTTGTTGACGACGCGCTGATAGGTGGCCCCTGCGTTTTTAAGTCCGAAAGGCATTACCTTGTAGCAGTACAATCCCCGATGAGTGATGAAACTAGTGTGGTCTTGATCGGGAGCATGCATAGGAATTTGGTTATATCCTGAGTATGCGTCCATGAAAGATAAGAGTTCGTGCCCGGCTGTGTTGTCCACAAGCTGATCGATTCGGGGAAGTGGGAAGCAATCCTTCGGGCATGCGTCATTTAAGTTGGAGAAGTCAATGCATGTTCGCCACTTCCCATTATCCTTCTTTACCAGCATCGGATTGGCGATCCACTCTGGGTAGATGGCTTCTTGTATGAAGTCATTGGCAAGTAGGTTCTTTACTTCTTCATCGAGGGCTGCTGATCGTTCTGGCCCCATACTTCTCTTTTTCTGTTTTACAGGCGCCTTGGTAGGATCAATGTTTAGTACGTGGCATCCTATGTTAGGGGAGATTCTGGTCATGTCAGCGTGTGACCATGCAAATACGTCCAAGTTGTGGCAGAGAAAATCAATGAGTTGTTCCTTCAATTCTGCTTTTAGTTGGGATCCGACTTTCAATAGTCTACTCGAGTCATGTCGGTCTTTAGATACAAATTCCATAGCCTCTGTAGGCTCGGCGGTGCCCTCCTCCTCTTTGTCCCTGGGGTCTAATTCATTGAAAGGGTCGTTGGTATATCGAAGAGGAGGGGCTTTCTTTAGTTGCTATGCTTCCAAACTTTTTGTGCAGAGGGCAATCTCTACACTCTTCCCTTTATCCTTCCTGTGGTTGTTGCGAAGTTCAGTTACATAGCAGTCTCGAGCAATGTCCTGGTCTCCCTCTACTTCCCCTACTCCATTGTCCGTTGGAAATTTCATCTTTAGGCACCATGGGGCCAGGACAATTTGGAAGTCAGACAAGGCTGGCCTTCCTAAGAAGGCGTTGTAGGCTAAGTGGTTTTCTATCAGCACAAATGTCTATTTCCGCACAACGGAGCGGGGATGACTTCCAATTTCAACAAAGAGGTCGAGTTGCCCGAGGGGCATCTTCGCATCTCCAGTGAAACCGTGTAGTGGTTTATTGCAGGGAGAAACATCCTTTATTGACAGTTTCATTTTTTCGAATGCATGCTTGAATAGGATATTTACTGAGCTTCCAGTGTCTACTAGAATTCGGAAAACTTCGGCTGGACCGAGCCGGGCAGAGATAACCATAGGATCAATGTGAGGGTACTGCCTTCCCTCTAGGTCACGCCTACTAAATGTGATGTCATCACTCTCTTTCCGCTTCGGGTGGCGTTCTTCTATAACAGAGTTAACGCAGTCTTCATTGTTTCTAAGTGACTTTCCATATCTTTCCATCTCTGCCCAGCTTATGTCGGCGATGTGTGGTCCTCCCGAGATGGTATGGACCACTATCTTCTCTTGACTGGAGCCGCTAGTGTTGCGGTTTCCTCTGTCTATCTCTGGGGAGGGTAGCCTTGGGTTCTCATTGGCAAGAGCTGGAGTCCTGTTATGACCTTTTACATAGCATTCCAGTCTCTTCCTTTTGATGTGTTCTTCAATCGAGTCCCGGAGATGATGGCATTCATTGGTATCATGTCCATGAGATTCGTGGAAGCGGCAGAACTTTCCAGATTTAAGTGCGTTATCTGATTCCTTCTTGTATGGTGGGCGTTTGTATCTAACTTCGTCTTGGGTGGCAAGGAAGATGTTTTCGATGGTTTCATTCAAAGGAGTGTAAGTGTTGAATCTCAGTCCGGGCCGATATAGGCGCTTTTCTCCCTTCTTGCCCCAGCATTGTCTCTAGAATCATTTCTTTGAATGTCCTTCGCTACAGTGGGCGTGTTGCCGTGAGCTATCTTATTTTGTTGCCCTGACTGCCCCTCAGTGGCAGCGTCTTCAAGCCTCATATATTTCCTGGCTTCATGGAAGAAATCGAGTAAAGTAGCTGGTTTTTCTTTTGTCAATCTTCTAGCAAATTTAGTATCCGGATGCACACCACTACAGAGGGCCATTAAGATAAGCTTCTCATCGGCATCTTGGACTGCGGCCGTTGCGGCATTGAATGGGGTTAGGTATTGGTGCAGCTTCTCTCCAGGTTTCTTTTTGATACTGGATAAGGAATAAGCATCCTTGGGTTGTTCTACATGAATGTGGAACTGGCTGATAAACTTTTCTTTCAGCATCTCCCACGAGCTGATGGATCCTTGGGGTAGATGACAGAACTAGGAGGTAGCTAGATCTACTAAGAATAGTGGAAAGCATTTGCACAGTACTCCCTCTATTGCTTCACTCATGAGCATATGCTGTGTGTATCTCTGTAAGTGTACAACGGGGTCGGAGGTTCCTTTGTAAGGTTCCATTGTTGGCATTTTCCATTCTCGGAGGGTGATGGCAATTTCGATATTGTGGGCGAAGGGGCTGGTTACTCTAGCGCCTATCCCTTGATCTCTTTGATCCCGTTGGACGCACTCTCTGAACAAGCGTGCCATCCTTTCATCAGAATTTGGAGCAGATAGAAATGAGTTTGGTTCTGCTCTGTGGGACTGATTCCGTCCCGATGACCTGTAGGGATGGTATCGTCTATCATTCCTGATATTTTCCAGTGGTTGTCTTTGATCTTCTGGGGCATGCTAGGGTCAGCTACAGTTGGCCCTTGCCTTGATCTTCCCCTGCTGGGCTCTGATCTAAGCACTTCCTCCGGTCCAACTTCGGGCTGGACTCTAGCTCGGCCCCGTTCACTGGTGTTTCCGTGGTTAGGCAGTATGAAAGGCTCGACTACAGTTGACCTTCGCCCGGTACCTCCCCCGTTGGGTTCGGTTCCAAGCGTTTCCTCAGGTCTAACTTCGGGCTGAGCTCGGTCTCGACTCCTACCATGGCCGCTTCTGTCGTTAGCTCCTTCGAAGAAGGAAGATCTTTGTTGTCTCTGAGATCCTCCAGACTAGGACTCACCCCATGATTCAGTGTTGCGGTTGGACTCTTCAGCATCCCTTAAGCGTGACATGAGTTGGTCCACCAAGGCTTCCTTCATTTGGTACTGCTGTTGGAAGGGGACGATTTACTTGATTTGTGACCACTGGATCTGGAAGACTACTGGTTGCGATGTTTTTTCCTTTGTTAACATCTTTCTTCTGCTTGGGAGGCATGTCTTCCAAGCAATGTGCGATGCTGATAGGAAGAACGTTAAGTGGGAGAAGCTGAAGTCCGGGGTTCAGCGTTCTCAGTGAAAGCACCAAAAATGTTTGCACAAAAAATGGACAAACACCTCCAAGTCGTATGATTTAATTTATTTTATGTTGTTCTTAGTGATTTGGGTGATTTATGCAAATATATGAAATGCAGGGACTAAACTGTAAAAGACACGCAGATTTATAGTGGTTCGGCCAGAATGTGCCTACGTCCACTTTATATGTTATTCTCCTTTTTCTATTCAAATTACAAGTACATAGCTTTGATACAAGTATATGAAAGTTGTTTGAAAGTTCTATCCGTGCTTGAGCTCTCAAATTTTTGTCCTCCATTGTTGTACCCCTGCCCCTTTATTTATAGAGTGAGGCTGGGGGCAGGGGTCTTGGATGTATATAGCTGCTGGTGGGCCTGGGCTGATGCGATCTGGCCTGGCAGTGTTGATTTGGTATGCCTTGGTCCGGTTATGAGTGGATGGGGTTTGGTTCGGTGGAGCAGCTTCGGTTCGGTAGGCAGGGGAAGGAGTTGGTACGGCTGTTGGTGGAAGCAGAGTTGGTTCGGCTGTACAGGGGAATGAAGTTGGTCCGGCTGTTGGTGGAAGCAGAGTTGGTTCGGCTGTACAGGGGAATGGAGTTGGTCCGGCTGTTGGTGGAAGCAGAGTTGGTTCGGCTGTACAGGGAAATGGAGTTGGTCCAGCTTTTGGTGGAAGCAGAGTTGGTTCGGTTGTACAGGGAAATGGAGTTGGTCCGGCTGTTGGTGGAAGCAGAGTTGGTTCGGTTGTAGGCTTCCCTTATCTTGGTTTGGTGATACCGGTCTAGTGAAAACATACCCAACAACAAACATTTTATATAAATATATATATATCAAGTATTGTCACATCTTAGATTTGTAATCATTAACCATAATTATCTCTTGTCACATCTTAGATTTGTAATCATTAACCATAATTATCTCTTGTCACATCTTAGTTAATTAATAGTTAAACTTATATATATATATATATATATATTTAGAAAGTGATGGGACTAAACATAATAATTATATATATATATATAATTGAAAGTGATGTGACTAAATAAAATTATATATATACAAGAGTGATGTGATTAAAAACAATTATATATATATATATTATAAAAGATTTGTGATGTGACTAGATATAATGATGACATAGGAAATTTTTCTATAAATAACCATATGTTTCTCCATTTTTCATCCTTCTTCCTCCAAACTTTTCTTCCTTATTTCTAACTCAAATGGAGTTTTCTTTTTTGAAAACCATGTGAAATTTTAATGGCTACAACATTGTAGTTGATCACTTCTTCAAATTTCTATCATAGCTATGCCAAAATACACAATCTTTGGAAAGCAATTTTTCACCAAGAATTTAAAGTCCGAAAATTACCCTTCTTATTTTGATCATAACTTTTTCAAAACAAAATGAAAATGAGTGATTATTTTATTGAACTGATAGAGAAAAGAAATTCCAATAAATTTCACTTTGGGTGCTTTTCGAAATTCCATGAGTAGATAGCCCAAAAATCAGTTGCAAAATGACCTATTTTCGGGTTTATTATTGAGAAATGATGTTTATCCGAATTCGCTCTACATTACCAAAACATGTCTCACTTCCTTGTTCATCCATGGCCTAGCCTACCTAGTACATTTAGGATTCATGACTTCGTCTGCTTATTAATGAAAGTGCTAGGTCGTACTCAAGTCAGCGAAAGTTTGGATAGCCTTCGGTGAGTAAATTCCTTAACTTATTGGGAAAGAATTTACATTTATATATATGGTTGTTATATGGTTGTATTTGTGATGTTATTATTTGGGTTATAGTATGGTTTAGATGTGTATGTGTGTGCTAAATTGTGGTTTAGCGTTAGAATCTTGAATTGATGATTTAAGTGGTGTTTTGATTACAAAATTGTGATCTTTGGCTTGGAATTGGGAGTGATATGAAAAGTTAGTAAGTAAAATTAGCAAATGGAAGAGTTAGTGAGCAACAAGTTGGAAAATATGGGTATCCATAGCGATAGTCCCTATGGATGTAGTTCGTTTAAAAATTCGATTTTCGCAAAGTTTGGTTTTTATACTTCAATTTGTTTTGTAAATGGTTTATAAACTAAATAATGATATTTTAAAAGGTAAATTAAGAATTTAATAATAAATTTTTAATTAATTATTTTTGATAATTAATAATGAATTAAGGATTAAACAAGGGTTATTAACTTTTATTAATTTAAGGTTTGTTGTTAATTAATTATCTTTCAAAGTTAAGATTTCTTTTAACTAATTATTATTTAAGTTAGTTAATTATGAGTTAAGTATACGATTTATTTTTAATTAACTATTATCGAAATATAGGATTAATTATTATTTAATTATTAATCAAGTGTTTAATTATTTTCAAATTATAAATTAACTGAGGTTTAATTTATAATAAACTATTTATTAAAGGTATAATTTATTATTTTAGTTTAATTAAGGTCTAATTAATTAATTAATTAATTGAGATTAATTAATATTTAATTATTAATAAAGCTTTGATTAATTATTTAATAATTAATAAAGATTAATTTTGATTTAATTAATAGTTAATTATTGTTAACTATTTAACCAAATTAAGTTAAGACTCAATTAAAATTAGTTATGATTTAAATAAGGTTTTAACTTATAATTAATTATTTTTAAAAGGGTTTAAAAAGTTTTAAATCCTTTGGTTTTTCAAAAGTAAAATTGTTTAAAGGTTCTTCTTTTTCAAAGATGGTTTGAATACAAGTGATTCAAGTGTTGATACCATTAAGAAACCATATAATTATGAATGAGTTATAATGTAGATCGTTGGGTTTTTTTGACATGTGTTAGCAGAATAAATCCCCATTCTACTATAAATTGATTTTTTGTTTGTTTGTTTGTTTGTTTGGACATGTGTTAGCAGAATAAATCCCCGTTCTGTTATATATTGAATCCTTGTTTGATTGTGTGGACATGTGTTAAGCAGAATAAATCCCCGTTCTTCTATAAATCGATTGAATTGTTTGGACATCTATTTAGCAGGATAAATCACCATCCTGTTGTTATGTTATTTGGACTTGTATATGCCAATTAGTTATATTGACTTGTTATTCCCCAATTGGATATGAACTGTATTTACATATATGGTAGCTTATGTAAATAATTGTTATGTGAATTGGGAATCAAATTGAAATTAAATGGTAAATTAAATTAGTATCATTGGGACTGCTAAGCCTCATTTGGAATTTACAAAGTATGGTTCTGAATTTACTTAAATTCTTTAATCAATTTGAGACTAAGGGTATATAAATGGTTTTTCAAGTTATATAATTCTTATAAAGGTATTTATAAATGATAACTTGTGTATAGAATGGGGTTTTACTATCAGAAAGGGTTATTAAGGTGTTTTACAAAAGTTGTTTTATGATATTTATAAAGGAGTATAGAAAGGTTTATATAAAGAGATTTAAAAATAGGAAAAAAGTTTATAAATCATTTAAGTGATTTGGACAGAGGTTTATAAATTAACTTAAGGGTTTATAAAAGTGGGTTATAACTTTATTTTGAAAGTTATAAGTTAATTGAAATATGAGATTAGCTTTTAAAAACGGAATTTTTGATAAAGGATAAGCGGAATGTTTTATTTGGATGAAATGTTTGGTTATTTAATATGGATTTGGAAAGAAGAAAACTTTGAAAAAGGATTTTAAATATACTTGTATTGATAAGATAAGTATATTATTTTGTTTTAAGGCATGAAAGTAAAATGTTTTGGGTAATATACTTATAACAATGAGGTAAATGTTTCCTAAGTATAAAAGGAAATGAAAAAAATCTTGTGATTAGATTTTTATAAAGTGGTTTTATTAATTAAAGAGAATTAATAAAGGCTTAGTGGATCCCATATGGAAATTAAGCCATGATTGGATGTTTGTTTATTTGATAGTTAAATAACCGACTATCAAAACTGGACCAAAAAACTTTGGAAATATCTAGGAGAAACACGAGTATTATATGATACAGTTACCGTCAAAGGTGCTATATTGTACGTATAAACACGTTTTGTGCTTCAAGGACAAATGATAAGGAAATCCATCCACTAACGGTTGGAAGGCGAACTCCACTCTTGTCATTTGTCTGTTTATTTGCTAAAGAACAAGGGTTGAGTTTACCAGAAATTATAGAAAGTTGTGTGGAAGAGACCGTGATCAGATATGTAATCCGAAAACCACTTCGATCCAACTCAATCGTTGTGAACTGAAGACATCATGAAGAGTTTGGAATCGAAGATAGAAAGGTGAAGTGCAAAGGCTAGTTGCTACTAATCCTGATGGTGATTCCAAAATGGATGTCGTAGGAATAGAGCCTTCGGTCTCGTTCAGACCCAGGACGAACTTGTATGGATGAATGATATCAACACATTGTCATTGGAGGGCAATAAGCATTCCAAGTGTAAATGTTCCTGAAAGGTAATCGTAGCCCCAAGCCTCATCAACTGGGATTGACTAAAACAGGGGAGATGCAGCAGGGCTATGTGGGTCGCACCCATTAGGGTATGTCATCGCCTTTCTAGATGATCATTCATATTTCAGATTCAGTTGTGCATATGAGCTCAGTAAAACAGTTGGGAACAACTATAGTAATGACATATTCGGTACTATCTAGCAAGGGGTAGGCCGGTCCTGTGTTGGCAGGGGTCATTAGGTACGATCTCGGTACATTGGTCTAAAGGTGTACTGTGACGGGCGGTACCCCAGTAGCCCAGCCATTAGTTGGAATCCATTCTCCAATACAAGCTTTACTGTTTTAGTTGTACAGCAAATATGTTGGAACGTGAAATGCAAGCATTCTAGGTATTTCAATATTTTACTTTGAACCCTTAGACATTATTATAATATCACTGGATATTCTATAAAAGTGTTTTGGTTATCTTATGGTAAAAACACATCCATGTTTATTTTCTTATGAGATACCTTTGATTTCAAAGGATTTTTCAAGTTAATAAATCAATAAAGTTTTTTTGTGATTTGAGTTTACTCACGCTGGTATTCCAGACTGACCTGGGAGTTATTTCTTTATAATGCTCGGGTCAAACCGAGCATGTTTGCTAGGTTAGCTGTAGATGCTTTGGAGCTATAGAGTCGAGTTGGAGGCCCACGATGTACTCTCGTATTTTGGATATCTTCCATTGCGTATGTGTTATGTGTAATTTGTCTGTTGTTGTAAGGATAGGTGTTATAACTGTCCAATTCTGATATGTATATGTATAAAAAAAAGGGTCTCAAATTTTGTAAAGACTTGATTATATTATATATTATTCCATTGCGTTGTGAGATTCCATGTTTGTTCCTAGTTCTTCTATCTTCTATCTCCTTACTTTCCCATAACAATCTGTCTTTCTGGCACTTAGTTGTTCGACATGTTAATACCGTGGATGTATTAGTGTCGATTTCTAAGGTTCGGAAAGGTTGGTCGTTACAGATAGTTATTATTGACTATCCTCACAAGTGATGGTAGATACATAAAAAAATACAGCGGATGTAACATTTTCATTCTTATAAATACAAGCCTAAACCCTTCTTTCTTCACTACATTTTCATTCTACAAAATTCTAAACTCCATTATCTTCCTCTTCCATTACTTGCTCCTTCTTCCTCCATTTCCATGGCTTCCCATGTAACATCCCACCTTTTTGTACACCTAAAGCAGACACGCATGCCGACTCAAACCATACAGAAGGGCGGATTGTTATTGGGGTGAATAAGAAAAAGCAGAGAAAGAAAAAAAACAAAACAGAATCTCGAAGCGGAATAACAAAATATAATAATCAAATAACAGTTCATGAAGCTGTATACAAAACATTTGATTATACTTATACAATAAAAACTCAGAGTTACACATATCAGATGTAACGACCCTGAATTTTGAACAAATTAAATTGAGAATATTTAATTTATTTTAAATATTTGAACGATGATTTAATTTGAATCCCCGATTGAACTTTGAAATTTGCGATTAAACTTTAAAATTTAATCTGTTGAATGTTGAATAAAAATTTGAATCTTCAATTTAAAGTTGAAGAAAAATATTTCGAAAGCTTTCAAAAATTATATTGATGATACTGAAGGTAATAGAACTTTCAGAATTGAATTTGAAACTGTTTTGTTCAGTTTTGAAATTACATCGTTTGAATTGATATTTAAAAATAGCCGTCCGGGGCGCAGTCTCAGAATTCGACGAAACCGGTTCTATTGGATTCGTAATATTGTATTATTACCGGATTTCAAATTTCGTATTTATCGGAGTTGTTATGTGACCGTACGAGGAATAAACGCATAGAAGCTTTTACTATGACACATTTAATTTAAAAACGATATTCGTTTTCTTTCATTCGACATTATGTACAACCCGCCACCGATATGTTCCCTTCGTACCCATTCCTTTCTTTTCCCTCTTTTCAAAATTTCGCAGTTTTCTTTCTATATCATGTACCCTTTTCCACTTCTCTAAGAAGCTAAAATCGAATCCATTGCAAAAGAGAAGATAGCCGAGATAAATGGCAGCTAAAAAATCAAATCATTCGTATACAAAAAAAATGGCCACCTGTTCTTTTCTTTTTAAAACCCACTTCAAAAACAATTCGTTCAAACGAACGAAATCCTCGTTCATTCTACAATTTAAATCAATGGCCGAAGCCGGAGGGGAGGCGACTTGATTATCGGAGAAGGCAGTTAGGGTTCATCGTAGGGAAAATCGAATCGATCAATTCGAGTTCAAATCGACAGCGAGGGCTTTGGGGATTTCGTGTGCTCGAAGACGTAGTTCGTCGAGCTAGGGCAGTGGCGACTTCATCGCGACTGGGAGGCGAGTCAATCGCAGCGGCAGGTGGATCGCGAGGGGTTGCAGTGGCATTTGGGTAGTGGTGGCCTCGGTCGTGAGTGGTGATGGTCTCGCGACATTTATTGATGGGTTCAAAGGTGATGGGGGGGCAGCAGTTGTCAAATCGGGGTGCGCGACCACTCGCGTACAGGTTGAAGTCGAGAGCCTGGCACGAACTTCGATGGTCGAGCGGTAAACTCGAAGCTGGGTTGGCCTCGTTCCAGTATTCACATCGAATACCATTTCCAAATCGAGATCGGGGTTGGCTGTCATCATCGACTTCGGGTTGCGACATTTGGCCAGAGAAATCGAAGCAGAGGAAGAAGTTGTGGCTGTTGATGGGGTGACGTATGGTTGTATGCTCGAGTTCGAGCTTGGTGGTTTCACAGCAAGGTATTTTGTTAGTCTATTTGTGAATTAGGAAATTAAATAGATTTACAATGCTGTCAAGTATATATGTATATACATAAAACTGATTTTGGATTCTGTAAAGATTTATTTTAAAATGTACATAGATTTTAATTTATAAGTGTACATGAGTTTCAAAAGGAAAAGAAAATATTACAGTAAGGTAATTTTAAAATATACGTGATTTCAAAATAATAATATGCATATTTGCATTTATACAGTAAAACAGAAAGTTAAACTTTTATTCACTGCAGAATATTCAAGTGTAAAACGAAAGGTTTATTTCAGAAAAATAAATGTTTACAGTTTATATAAATGGAAGTTTACAGTTATAAAATTTTGGCTAAGTAAATAAATAGAACGATAATTTAAAAGTTCGACTTAATTCGAATATTGATAAACTGTGTAAATATTTATACAAGGTATAAATCAAGAAAAATCGAGTCAAGACGAAAATGGATGGTAAAGGAATAAAAAGCTAAGGTGAGATCTTTCTCACTCAAATGAAAAGTGGATTTTTTTGCAGTTATTGATTTGATTGCTATTGGATGTGATATTAGATATAGTAGGATATATCTATATATATATAGCAATATATACATATTGGCATATGTATATATTGGATTGATTGATTTCCCGCCTCGTATAGCGGATGAGACCCTATTGCGCCGTTAGTAAGCGGATTATTTTTATAAAACCCATATACCGCGATATTCCACCTTGAAGTGGAATTGGTATTGTGCTAACATCTATGGATGCAGGGAAACAGGTTGGAGGGATCCAACTGGATTCCTCACCAGTATTTATTTATTTACAGATATTAATGGATATTCTGTTATCATATTGATATATGATGTTTGCTGTTGTGATTGACGAATTGGTGCTGTTGCATCATCAGATTTAAATTTTGAAGTTTAAAAATAACGACTTTTACTTTAAAAGGATTTAAAAGTGATCTTTGAAAATATACGTTTATTTAAATTGTTGAATTGATTTATTTTAAATAAATAAACGTTAAAACTTTAAAGTTATAAAAGTTAAGATTTTGTGAATTTTAACCAAAAAGTAATTTCTTTTGAAATAAAGAATTAAGAAATTTATAAAATGGAAACGATGTTAAAATGATTTATAAAGGAATAAACATTTCAGTTGTAAAGTTTTAAAAGAACGATTTTTGAAAATAAAGGAATTATAAGTATTTAACTTATAATATGGATTGTTGGTATAAGATTTGAGTTATGAATCGAATTGTTAATAAAGGGGATTTATTAAATTGAAGTTGTTACAAAATAGAAATGGAATTTATGAACGTTGTTTCATAAATTCGAAAATCAATCAAATTTGATGAATTGAATATAGAAGGTTATTAAGGGAATTTTATCAACGATTTTGGACAGTGAATATATTTTTAAGTAAAATGGATATGGTTTTGGGAAAGTGATATTTGAAATGAAGTTAATTGTTTTAAAGATGTTTTCAATATAATGAATATCGAATACATAGATTTCAACATTTTTATTGTTGAAATAGACGTTTTCGAGAAATAAGGAAATGATGGACTATAACACTGTTGTTATAGTAAATGATTTTCGAAAGAAAATGTTTTATGTAGTATTGGGATTTACATATATCTATCTTAAAATCCGAATCCCTATACTAGTGATTTCGAGTCGTCGTAACGATGTTTTACGCAACATTCGTTTTGACTCAAATAGATGTTAAAATTAAGGATTTCCTGAAAGAATGAATGTATACTTAATTTGATTTTAAGTATATCGAATATTTTCAAATGTTGAAAATAAATGGATTTGTGAATTACTGACTTATTTTTAAATAAGTATGGAAATGTTTTTCCAATATGAAATGAACTGTTTTGAGATTTTATCTTCTTAAAGATAAATCGAAATGAATATTGAAATCGATTTGAAAATCGAATATCAGTAGATATTCGAAGATATAAATTCACTATGGAATTTATAAAGGAAAGGGAAACTGTTTAATAAAAAAATAAACGTTGATTTATTTTTAAAGTGTGGAAATTTTATATCTAGTAAAGATATTTTTGAAGATGAAATAATTTGGAAAATTATTTGGAATCTGATGATGTTGCGCATCTTTATTGATAGTTAAATAACCGACTATCAATAATTACCTTTTAGATAGGTATTTGTTGTGAATTGGATGAATTTGAATGCCACACTTATTTTTGAATAATCGCTCACTATTCGGGTTAGCCGGGAAAGGACCATGGGGTCGTATAACCCATTCCGAATATGTGATACGTCGTTATGAATCGCAATGGAAGACCGGTGTTGAAGACCGGATATTTTTGAAAACGGAAGGATTACCGTCGAGTTACTCTACATCGACTGATCTTCGATTTAGAGGTTTTATCACCCTTAGTGACGGGAAGTCCTGACGTGATTGAAAATTATCCGGATATGCAAGGGCTTCGTGAGAAGTGCCTTCGGTTCTGTTCGATCCCGGAACAGACTTGTATGGATTGTGTGTCTGACGTTACAATTTGAGATATAAAGCTGATTTCTTTCAAATACATATCTGTTGGTGGCGGAGAATTTATTCTCTTAGCTTAACACCCTTCTCTGAGACGTACGAGCTCAGAGGTTATGTAGTTGAAATTTCTCAGCGATATATCCCAATTTGGTAACGTGGCATACTGAGTGTTGCTGTGAAATGATCAGTGTTTGATCATTTGTGATATGATCATTTGTTTGATTTTATATCTTTGTGATCATAGGTTGATCATTTTGTTTGACCCGAAGCAGGGCTTTTTGAGAAAGCGTAGCTTTGTGGACGAGACTTCGTCGAGCCTCACACCCCGGAAATGGTCGAAACAGGACGAATGCAGCAAGGTTCTAGGGAGTAGCGCCCCTTAGTGTATGTCATTCCTTCTGGATAAAGGTGGTATCATGGTATGGAGCCCAGATACTTAACCTCTGTGGTTGCTGCAAAATTTATTTCTTTGTGGTTGTTGGAAATCGGGGATCCTCGGGAAGATCGGTGACGATCGGGGGATGGCATACGCGTGTCAGTAGTTACCTATTTTTGCAGAGGTAACCCGACCTTGTGTTGGCAGAGATCCGGTTAGGTTCTCGGGTCGTCTATTCCAGGGACGTACCCATCGTGGATAGGAAGTTCCTTAGCCTGACCATTTGTTGGAAATCCAAAGAAACAATACGAGCCTTGTACGGTTTTAGTTGTAGAACCTATCATTCACTTATGGTGGCGCCCCACTGTTTGGATGGTAGCTATAGTAGGCATAGTTCGAAATGTCTATGCTGGCTAAGATTAATATTATACTTTCGAAATGTTTTCTACACTATGCACTAATAATAATATCAAGAATGATTTGATTTTGCGTAGTAAGCATCTTTGACTATCATAAGAAGAAATCTCCTCCAATTCTGCGTTTGCATTGTGTGTGTGGTGGGAGGTCTTATGGTAGTTTCATTTTCCAAAGGCATTGCGAAATTTACCTTAAATCTTCCTGTTGTTTATTTTAAAGAATAACTGTTTTACGATCTCACACCAGTCACCATGACTGACTCGGAGTTTATTGTTCCCTTCTAAACTCTGGGTGCCCACCAATTTCCACACGGGCAGCCTAGAGTTATGTTATCAGGATATTCTGGATATTCTGGAGCTTGGAGATAAGCTGGATGACGAGACGTAGTATTTGTATCTGATAGTATTTATTCCACTGTGTATTCTGTATGAGGACAAGTTATATAACTGTCCATTGTTGTATATTGACTCTGATGATTGATGTATGTATAAACTGATATAATTCTTTTGTTTTTAAATGATATTCATTTATCTATTATATATTGTTCCGCTGCGATGTGTAAGATTCTGATATTGTCTCTGTTCTGTGTTTCTATTGATGTCGTTCAGATGTTTTCTGTTGTTCTTCTTCTTTCTTTCTTCTCTTTTTCTTCTATCTCCTTCTCTTCTTCTTTCTTCTTCTTCTATCTTTTCTTCTATTTCTTTTTCTTAAAACCCCTCACTATTGGAGTTTCCGGCACTCGATTGCTCGACAGTCGATAAAGTGAGTATCGATGTCGAATTTTCGAAAGTCGAAAATTTCGGTATGTGACAGCGTGGTATCAGAGCATATGGTTAAGCGACAACCCTGCTCTGTTGGGTGTTACTCATTAGAGATAGAGTCAGTAGTACTCTAGAATGAGTTGAGTGTAATAATAGATATGAGCGCGTATTTGTTATTTGAATATAAAATTGTTTTATATTGTGATGATTGGTTTATTGAGTGGTATATGAGCCTTCCTCGGCACAGTCTTGCAAAACTGTATCGAAGGGGTTTCTAAACACTTGAATAGAACAATTCGGCACAGTATTGTTTTAAAATAGGGTGAATGAGATAATTTTGCCCAAAACTATTTTCGTATAGAAAAGAAATGTTTTTCTATAAAGTACTATAGTATATGGTTGTATGGATGTTAGGAAGTAATAATAGTGAATTATCATCACTGAAATTAAATAAGAAATGGAAATTGTAATTCCAAAGTTAAGAAATAAATCCATATACAAATGAAATTTAAGAATATAAATTATAAATGTGATTTGTAATTTGAAACGGAATTCCAGAGAAGTTTTTGGAAAGGGTTTGAAAAGAATTTGAAAATTTTGGAGATTTGGAAAGTTTAAATCATTTTTGATTTGAAAATAGATTTCGAAGGTTTGAAAAGTATTTTAGAGAGATAAAAGCTCTAAACTCTTTTAGGTCGCTGGAAAATAATTCCGATGATGATCGCGACATCACCGGTGTTCATTTTCGGGTTTCCAAAAGAGAAATTGCTGCCAAATGGTTTTAAATGGAAGTTGTTTGAAAAATTTGGATTTTGTTTTAGGAAATTCAAAGAATGATTTGGATTGTTTTCAAAAATGGCTTTGAAATGTTGAAAAGACTCTGGAATACTATAAAAAAAAATATTTATGAAATGATACTAAGTTGATAACTTATACAATTTGAATGTTGATAGAATAAATTTAACTTAAAGAATGGAGTTAAATCAAAGTAAGTATAAGTGAATATAACTGGAATTGAAATTTGATTTGAAAATCAGATTCGAATTGGAAATGAAAGAAATAGTGAATGAGTTTCAGAATGTATAAATAAATCTGAATTCGTAAGTTAAGTAAAACTGAAATTGAAGATGAATGTGAAACTTTGTTCTGAAGTTGTTAGTAAATGTAATTCAAGCTGAATATTGAAATTTAAAATGAATTAGCGAATGAAACTAATATAAAGAGTGATATGAATTAGTAAATGAAAGATGATCGATAGAAATTCAATATTCAGAATAGAAGATAAAATTAAATTTCAAATGAAAATTGAAATGTGAAATTGAATGATAATGAATATGTAACTTCAGTAGAGAATTAGAAATGATATAAGAAGTACATATTGAAGTTTTGTAATCGAATTTGCAAAATAGTTTGAATGCTGTAACTAGATATAATGGCTAGTAGATATACAGGTATAAAGGGAATTGAATTTGATTTCACAGATAATTTGAATTGCTCGACAAAAGGTACGTATTTGAATTATAATATGAGTTTTTGATGATTTCTTGTCTAGCCGCTTGGCTTTTTCTTTTCTTTTAGAAATCTGAGAGTCCGTAGGGACGTTTTGTAGTAGTGCCGTATTAGCCGCGCAAAGGAGACGCTGGCGAAATTTTTCGGAAATTTCGAGTGTTAGAAAATTTTTGAGAAAATTTCGAAAGTTTAAATTTGAATTTAAACTTAAATTTAAATTATTAAGAAACAATGTTGTTTTGAAACTTAAAACTGAAGTTGGAAATTTAGTTGAAATGATAACGAATCTTTAGTAGAAAGATTTGTTTCGATAATTTGATAAAACTATTGAATTGTGAAAAATAGTAGACGAGTTAAGGACCTTTCTTTCTAACTTGTAATTTCGAGGACGAAATTATTTTAAGGGGGGAAGTCTGTAACGACCCTGAATTTTGAACAAATTAAATTGAGAATATTTAATTTATTTTAAATATTTGAACGATGATTTAATTTGAATCCCCGATTGAACTTTGAAATTTGCGATTAAACTTTAAAATTTAATCTGTTGAATGTTGAATAAAAATTTGAATCTTCAATTTAAAGTTGAAGAAAAATATTTCGAAAGCTTTCAAAAATTATATTGATGATACTGAAGGTAATAGAACTTTCAGAATTGAATTTGAAACTGTTTTGTTCAGTTTTGAAATTACATCGTTTGAATTGATATTTAAAAATAGCCGTCCGGGGCGCAGTCTCAGAATTCGACGAAACCGGTTCTATTGGATTCGTAATATTGTATTATTACCGGATTTCAAATTTCGTATTTATCGGAGTTGTTATGTGACCGTACGAGGAATAAACGCATAGAAGCTTTTACTATGACACATTTAATTTAAAAACGATATTCGTTTTCTTTCATTCGACATTATGTACAACCCGCCACCGATATGTTCCCTTCGTACCCATTCCTTTCTTTTCCCTCTTTTCAAAATTTCGCAGTTTTCTGTCTATATCACGTACCCTTTTCCACTTCTCTGAGAAGCTAAAATCGAATCCATTGCAAAAGAGAAGATAGCCGAGATAAATGGCAGCTAAAAAATCAAATCGTTCGTATACAAAAAAAAATGGCCACCTGTTCTTTTCTTTTTAAAACCCACTTCAAAAACAATTCGTTCAAACGAACGAAATCCTCGTTCATTCTACAATTTAAATCAATGGCCGAAGCCGGAGGGGAGGCGACTTGATTATCGGAGAAGGCAGTTAGGGTTCATCGTAGGGAAAATCGAATCGATCAATTCGAGTTCAAATCGACAGCGAGGGCTTTGGGGATTTCGTGTGCTCGAAGACGTGGTTCGTCGAGCTAGGGCAGTGGCGACTTCATCGCGACTGGGAGGCGAGTCAACCGCAGCGGCAGGTGGATCGCGAGGGGTTGCAGTGGCATTTGGGTAGTGGTGGCCTCGGTCGTGAGTGGTGATGGTCTCGTGACATTTATTGATGGGTTCAAAGGTGATGGGGGGCAGCAGTTGTCAAATCGGGGTGCGCGACCACTCGCGTACAGGTTGAAGTCGAGAGCCTGGCACGAACTTCGATGGTCGAGCGGTGAACTCGAAGCTGGGTTGGCCTCGTTCCAGTATTCACATCGAATACCATTTCCAAATCGAGATCGGGGTTGGCTGTCATCATCGACTTCGGGTTGCGACATTTGGCCAGAGAAATCGAAGCAGAGGAAGAAGTTGTGGCTGTTGATGGGGTGACGTATGGTTGTATGCTCGAGTTCGAGCTTGGTGGTTTCACAGCAAGGTATTTTGTTAGTCTATTTGTGAATTAGGAAATTAAATAGATTTACAATGCTGTCAAGTATATATGTATATACATAAAACTGATTTTGGATTCTGTAAAGATTTATTTTAAAATGTACATAGATTTTAATTTATAAGTGTACATGAGTTTCAAAAGGAAAAGAAAATATTACAGTAAGGTAATTTTAAAATATACGTGATTTCAAAATAATAATATGCATATTTGCATTTATACAGTAAAACAGAAAGTTAAACTTTTATTCACTGCAGAATATTCAAGTGTAAAACGAAAGGTTTATTTCAGAAAAATAAATGTTTACAGTTTATATAAATGGAAGTTTACAGTTATAAAATTTTGGCTAAGTAAATAAATAGAACGATAATTTAAAAGTTCGACTTAATTCGAATATTGATAAACTGTGTAAATATTTATACAAGGTATAAATCAAGAAAAATCGAGTCAAGACGAAAATGGATGGTAAAGGAATAAAAAGCTAAGGTGAGATCTTTCTCACTCAAATGAAAAGTGGATTTTTTTGCAGTTATTGATTTGATTGCTATTGGATGTGATATTAGATATAGTAGGATATATCTATATATATATAGCAATATATACATATTGGCATATGTATATATTGGATTGATTGATTTCCCGCCTCGTATAGCGGATGAGACCCTATTGCGCCGTTAGTAAGCGGATTATTTTTATAAAACCCATATACCGCGATATTCCACCTTGAAGTGGAATTGGTATTGTGCTAACATCTATGGATGCAGGGAAACAGGTTGGAGGGATCCAACTGGATTCCTCACCAGTATTTATTTATTTACAGATATTGATGGATATTCTGTTATCATATTGATATATGATGTTTGCTGTTGTGATTGACGAATTGGTGCTGTTGCATCATCAGATTTAAATTTTGAAGTTTAAAAATAACGACTTTTACTTTAAAAGGATTTAAAAGTGATCTTTGAAAATATACGTTTATTTAAATTGTTGAATTGATTTATTTTAAATAAATAAACGTTAAAACTTTAAAGTTATAAAAGTTAAGATTTTGTGAATTTTAACCAAAAAGTAATTTCTTTTGAAATAAAGAATTAAGAAATTTATAAAATGGAAACGATGTTAAAATGATTTATAAAGGAATAAACATTTCAGTTGTAAAGTTTTAAAAGAACGATTTTTGAAAATAAAGGAATTATAAGTATTTAACTTATAATATGGATTGTTGGTATAAGATTTGAGTTATGAATCGAATTGTTAATAAAGGGGATTTATTAAATTGAAGTTGTTACAAAATAGAAATGGAATTTATGAACGTTGTTTCATAAATTCGAAAATCAATCAAATTTGATGAATTGAATATAGAAGGTTATTAAGGGAATTTTATCAACGATTTTGGACAGTGAATATATTTTTAAGTAAAATGGATATGGTTTTGGGAAAGTGATATTTGAAATGAAGTTAATTGTTTTAAAGATGTTTTCAATATAATGAATATCGAATACATAGATTTCAACATTTTTATTGTTGAAATAGACGTTTTCGAGAAATAAGGAAATGATGGACTATAACACTGTTGTTATAGTAAATGATTTTCGAAAGAAAATGTTTTATGTAGTATTGGGATTTACATATATCTATCTTAAAATCCGAATCCCTATACTAGTGATTTCGAGTCGTCGTAACGATGTTTTACGCAACATTCGTTTTGACTCAAATAGATGTTAAAATTAAGGATTTCCTGAAAGAATGAATGTATACTTAATTTGATTTTAAGTATATCGAATATTTTCAAATGTTGAAAATAAATGGATTTGTGAATTACTGACTTATTTTTAAATAAGTATGGAAATGTTTTTCCAATATGAAATGAACTGTTTTGAGATTTTATCTTCTTAAAGATAAATCGAAATGAATATTGAAATCGATTTGAAAATCGAATATCAGTAGATATTCGAAGATATAAATTCACTATGGAATTTATAAAGGAAAGGGAAACTGTTTAATAAAAAAATAAACGTTGATTTATTTTTAAAGTGTGGAAATTTTATATCTAGTAAAGATATTTTTGAAGATGAAATAATTTGGAAAATTATTTGGAATCTGATGATGTTGCGCATCTTTATTGATAGTTAAATAACCGACTATCAATAATTACCTTTTAGATAGGTATTTGTTGTGAATTGGATGAATTTGAATGCCACACTTATTTTTGAATAATCGCTCACTATTCGGGTTAGCCGGGAAAGGACCATGGGGTCGTATAACCCATTCCGAATATGTGATACGTCGTTATGAATCGCAATGGAAGACCGGTGTTGAAGACCGGATATTTTTGAAAACGGAAGGATTACCGTCGAGTTACTCTACATCGACTGATCTTCGATTTAGAGGTTTTATCACCCTTAGTGACGGGAAGTCCTGACGTGATTGAAAATTATCCGGATATGCAAGGGCTTCGTGAGAAGTGCCTTCGGTTCTGTTCGATCCCGGAACAGACTTGTATGGATTGTGTGTCTGACGTTACAATTTGAGATATAAAGCTGATTTCTTTCAAATACATATCTGTTGGTGGCGGAGAATTTATTCTCTTAGCTTAACACCCTTCTCTGAGACGTACGAGCTCAGAGGTTATGTAGTTGAAATTTCTCAGCGATATATCCCAATTTGGTAACGTGGCATACTGAGTGTTGCTGTGAAATGATCAGTGTTTGATCATTTGTGATATGATCATTTGTTTGATTTTATATCTTTGTGATCATAGGTTGATCATTTTGTTTGACCCGAAGCAGGGCTTTTTGAGAAAGCGTAGCTTTGTGGACGAGACTTCGTCGAGCCTCACACCCCGGAAATGGTCGAAACAGGACGAATGCAGCAAGGTTCTAGGGAGTAGCGCCCCTTAGTGTATGTCATTCCTTCTGGATAAAGGTGGTATCATGGTATGGAGCCCAGATACTTAACCTCTGTGGTTGCTGCAAAATTTATTTCTTTGTGGTTGTTGGAAATCGGGGATCCTCGGGAAGATCGGTGACGATCGGGGGATGGCATACGCGTGTCAGTAGTTACCTATTTTTGCAGAGGTAACCCGACCTTGTGTTGGCAGAGATCCGGTTAGGTTCTCGGGTCGTCTATTCCAGGGACGTACCCATCGTGGATAGGAAGTTCCTTAGCCTGACCATTTGTTGGAAATCCAAAGAAACAATACGAGCCTTGTACGGTTTTAGTTGTAGAACCTATCATTCACTTATGGTGGCGCCCCACTGTTTGGATGGTAGCTATAGTAGGCATAGTTCGAAATGTCTATGCTGGCTAAGATTAATATTATACTTTCGAAATGTTTTCTACACTATGCACTAATAATAATATCAAGAATGATTTGATTTTGCGTAGTAAGCATCTTTGACTATCATAAGAAGAAATCTCCTCCAATTCTGCGTTTGCATTGTGTGTGTGGTGGGAGGTCTTATGGTAGTTTCATTTTCCAAAGGCATTGCGAAATTTACCTTAAATCTTCATGTTGTTTATTTTAAAGAATAACTGTTTTACGATCTCACACCAGTCACCATGACTGACTCGGAGTTTATTGTTCCCTTCTAAACTCTGGGTGCCCACCAATTTCCACACGGGCAGCCTAGAGTTATGTTATCAGGATATTCTGGATATTCTGGAGCTTGGAGATAAGCTGGATGACGAGACGTAGTATTTGTATCTGATAGTATTTATTCCACTGTGTATTCTGTATGAGGACAAGTTATATAACTGTCCATTGTTGTATATTGACTCTGATGATTGATGTATGTATAAACTGATATAATTCTTTTGTTTTTAAATGATATTCATTTATCTATTATATATTGTTCCGCTGCGATGTGTAAGATTCTGATATTGTCTCTGTTCTGTGTTTCTATTGATGTCGTTCAGATGTTTTCTGTTGTTCTTCTTCTTTCTTTCTTCTCTTTTTCTTCTATCTCCTTCTCTTCTTCTTTCTTCTTCTTCTATCTTTTCTTCTATTTCTTTTTCTTAAAACCCCTCACTATTGGAGTTTCCGGCACTCGATTGCTCGACAGTCGATAAAGTGAGTATCGATGTCGAATTTTCGAAAGTCGAAAATTTCGGTATGTGACATCAGAGATAAACAAATGATAATGCAGCGGAACAGTATGATGCGGTGGAATAATATAGTAAATAATAATACAATCTTCGTCTTCATCCTCCAGAAACAAGTCTTCAAATCCTGAAATGCTCAAGCTGACCCGAGCGAATTGAAAAGACAAAACACTCGAGTCATAAGTAAAAGATCTTATATAAGTTAAATCAACGGTAAATAAAGATGAGTGTAAACGGCGTCGGAGATGTTTACGAGGTTTGACATCTCTTATCCAGTGTCTAACGTGAGTGCAATAACTTAAGAGTTGTTTGGGATTCACATCTCCTAAGGATCCTTTAAACTATCTACTATGTAGTACAATATGCTATTATAATATGTCTATAGTAAAGTAAAAGTATTAAAATAGCGTTAAGGCATTACCCATATCCCCCTTAACACATTTTATAATGCCAATAGTCTATACAGTACCGAAACTCCCCGTAAACTGGAGCCGCCAGAGGATACCACATAGGTACGACATAAAACAAACTCGTAGAAGGCACGCTAGGGTAGGTGACATGGCACAACTAGGCAATTCCATGGTAGATATACCAATTACACTTCCGGACTGTTGGTAACGCATAGCCGCAACTACCGCCCAACTCGGACCACACTCCCGAATCAAAAAAATCGAGGGTGGCCACCAAATAAATCGCAAAGTCAGAATATAGTATCGAAGGAATGTGCCCGATCAGAGGAATGACCTCACTTAGCTCGTCAATTGCTCATGTTTTAGCCACCTTAAGCTAACTCATGGGAGTCGGGTCCATGTATATACCTTTAGGATCGTCGCCACCATCCAACTTCATTCTAGAATCTACACCGCGTACACAGTTGTCAAAGTGGTTTTCGTTATTGACAAAGAGTATGCCCATATCTGATCCCGGTCTCTTTAACAACCAATCAATTAGTACACACCGGATGGTTCTTTTACATTCCAAAATCATTTCATTATTGATATCAAAATATCATATTCAATTCAAATCATATCACTTTCGAAATCATTACTTACTTCCGAAATTATATCATATTGAAATCATAGTTCGAAATTATATTTCCTTTCAGAAGTCGTGTTTCCAAAATAGGTTAAACTCTCATTTCAAAATTATCATATTAAACCAAATATGCCATTTAAATCCCAAATTAGGTTATAATGTCGGTTAACCACATTCACTTTAAAAATCAATTATTTGAATATAAACTCATCCATTTTACTTAGTTTGGAATTTAGAAGAAAATAGTTTTAAATAGTTATAAATAGTTAATATAGATTTAAAATAGATTAAATAAAATTAAAATAGATTAAATAGCTATAAAATAGATTAATTAGATTTAAAATAAGTCAAATGGTTAAATTAGTTTAAAAGTTTGAAAATCTTAATAATTAAAGTCTTTTAAAATAATATATTTAAAATAGTTTATATGAAAATATGAATTTGAAATTTATATCAATTTAAACTATTTATTTCAATCCAACACATTTTAACCATTTCAATGTCCCAAAACCAAAATTCAAATTTTCCGATTCAGAATTCTAAATAAATATTAAATTCAATATTGCTTAAATCCATGTTGAAACATCGATTTAATTACTCAAATTTCAATATATTTCAAAGTTATACTTCAACGATTTTAATAACTCAATTTCGATAAACTTCACTTGTATTTCAAATTCACTATAAAATTTCAATTTTATTCCTTCAACAAATCTTTCAAAACAATTCGATTTTAATATAAAACTCGAAGTTCGATAAAAAATTTGATTTATATAGCCCAAATTTTTATTTCAAAATATCATTTAACTCAATGCAAAATTTAAGGATTCAAATTCATTTAATTTAACCAATCCGGTGTCCGTATATAATTCTCTGCCCTAGGGTCAAGTGATACGGATATTTATCATTTCAGTCCGAAATTTAAAATTGTATATTTACTGATATATATCATTTCAATCTGTAATCCCAAAAATATTAAATCCATAAAATCGCTCGAGTCTATCATTTCAACCCATAACGATTTTTCCTTAATCTATTGATCATTCGGGTATGTATCATTTCAACCCATAATGAACTTGCAGTTTATAACGATATATAAAATAAAACATCCATTCATCCAATACAACAAATCAAACATTCATCATAATCATCGTCCAAATCAATCAATAAATATCAATATAGAACTGATAATCAATAACAGGTATTTAACTGGCAATTTATATTCAATAATAAATGAAATAACGATTTAATTCAAATAAATTCAAATTAATGGAGAAGATGATTTAAATATATCAAAAAGCCGTAATAAATTTCTAATCACATCAAAAATTAATTTGACAAACATAAGAAATTTTAAAAGTTGTGAGTGGGTCAAAACACTCACCTTTGAATTTAAATCAAATTTAAATTCGAATTAAGCCCAAATTTTGAACGGTCTCAGAATTCATTAAAACTAGCGTCAAAATGTTCGGAATTTTAATACGATCACAACGCAAAAAACCGTGCGTGAAACGGACCTCGTATGAAAAAGTTATTCACGTTTAAACTTTAAGTTAAATAAAAATTAAAATGAAAAGGGACGAACCAATACCGCGGTGCCACATCACCCGAGCTAATCACGTAAATCCTAATCTCGGTCGGCAACCATCTGCAGCTGCCACTTCCATGCAAAACGTCGACTGTCTTGCTTGATTTCACCTAGATCAGAGCTCGCCATCGAGCAGCACTCTCCAGGCCGACCACGGCGATTGTCGCCTCGGTCTCTCTACCTCTCGATTTCAATTGCACCGCCACCGATGTAAAACGCCCAAAATCGATGAACTTTGATGACTTCAAGACGAGCGAATGTTACCACAGGGCCTGCTCTCCATCCTCTTCCCAATGCCACTCCCCAATCATCGATCGGACAACGATCCACCGTTGGATCATCCAAAACCTTGTATGGACGGCTGCTGTTCATCCTCGATTTCTAGACGAACGGTGCATCGCATTGAAAAACGAATCACCGAATTGAGATGCGCTCATCGAGCTCCAAAACGGTATATAATTTGATAGGGTTTGGAGGAGTTAATCAAAGGGGGCTGACTTAGTAGTGTCCGGTACGCTACTAGGAATAACAGCCGCAACTTCTCGAATTGTTTCCTCCTTACTTGAAGCACGGAACTAACGTCGGTACTTATCACTGCATCTGGCAGTAAGGGCTATTTGAAGTTGAATTTTGAATCGAAATTGCAATTGGGGAATTCGGGTTTCGATTTGTCTGCCATTAGAAAGAAGAGTTGAGAAAGAAACATACGTACAGAAAAAATGAAATAAGAAATGACCTAGGGTTTATAACGATATATATATATATATATATATATATATATATATAGGCAGAACAAAATAGAAATGAATGGGCTCGATTGGTTTGGAAAGTTGAACGATAAACGATCTGAAAAGCCCGTTTCGCTCCCGAAATGAAAATAGGTCATCCCATATATCAAAATAGATGTTTTGGATAGTTTTAAACTCAATGGAACAGGTTTCAAGTCCTAAATTCCATCGTATGAAGAAGTTATGCTAAAATCAGCTTATTTCAAATTGATTTCTATTAAATAAATTTCTAGGCGTTTCGAGTCCCTAGAATCAAACGACAAGTTCGATCGTTACGAAACTTGGAATCCTAGAATAATTCACTGTTATGGATCCGATGAAACTGGTTTCGTCGAAATCCTACACTAACGAATACGATCTCTCATATATATACTCTCAAGGAATCATTCTAGGGTATTACTACCCTATTTTTATATGAGTCGGACCCCACAAAGCTAAGGTTATCGCTAAACCTGGCTCTGATGCCAACTGTAACATCCCGCCTTTTTGTACGCCTTAAGCAGACACGCATGCCAACTCAAACCATACAGAAGGGCAGATTATTATTGGGGTAAATAAGAAAAAGCAAAGAAAGAAAAAAAAAACTGAATCTCGCAGCGGAATAACAAAATATAATAATCAAATAATAGTTCATAAAGCTGTATACAAAACATTTGATTATACTTATACAATACAAACTTAGAGTTACACATATCAGAGATAAACAAATGATAATGCAGCAGAACAGTATGATGAAGTGGAATAATATAGTAAATAATAATACAATCTTCGTCTTCGTCCTCCAGAAATAAGTCTTCAAATCCTGAAATGCTCAAGCTGACCCGAACGAATTGTAAAGACAAAACACTCGAGTCAGAAATAAAAGATCTTATATAAGTTAAATCAACGATAAATAAATATGAGTGTAAATGGCGTCGGAGATGTTTACGGGGTTTGACATCTCTTATCCAGTGTCTAACGTGAGTGTAGTAACTTAAGAGATGTTCGGGATTCACATCTCCTAAGGATATGTTATACTATCTACTATGTAGTACAATACGCTATTATCATATGTCTACAGTAAAGTAAAAGTATTAAAATAGCGTTAAGGCATTACCCATATCCCCCTTAACACATTTTATAATGCCAATAGTCTATACAGTACCGTAACTCCCCGTAAAATGGAGCCACCAGAGGATACCACATAGGTACAACATAAAACAAACTCGTAGAAGGCGGGCTAGGGTAGGTGACACGGCACAACTAGGCAATGCCAGGGTTGATATACCAATTACACTTCCAGACTGTTGGTAACGCATAGCCGCAACTACCGCCCAACTCGGAACACACTCCCGAATCAAAAAAATCGAAGGTGGCCACCAAATAAATCGCAAAGTCAGAATATAGTATCGATGGAATGTGCCCGATTGGAGGAATGACCTCACTTAGCCTGTCAATTGCTCCTGTTTTAGCCACCTTAAGCTAACTCATGGGAGTCAGGTCCACGTATATACCTTTAGGATCGTCGCCACCATCCTACTTCATTTTGGAATCTCCACTGCGTACATAGTTGTCAAAGTGGTTTTCGGTATCGATAGAGAGTATGCCCATATCCAATCCTGGTCTCTTGAACAACCAATCGCTTCTTACACACCGGATGGTTCTTTTACATTTCTAAAATCATTTCATAATTGATATCAAAATATCATATTCAATTCAATCATATCACTTTCGAAATCATTACTGTTTGCGCTAAAATTGGTCACAAACACCCAATTGTCGATGAAAGCACCCGTTCACAATCAAAAATCTCAGATAACAAGTATGTAGAGAATTAAAAATGAAGAACACTCAGAGAAGTAAGAGGAAAACAGTAAAGAACACAGAGTTTATAATGGTTTGGCAATCCGGCCTACGTCCACTTTGAATTTGATTATTTTATTGATGTTTGCTTACTGATTACAACGAGTTACCACTAATTACAGCAGCCAATTTCAAGTACAATGATGATTCCGGCAGAGTCTGGACGTAGAAGAGCCAAAAGTCCCTTTTCTGTAGGCTTTAGGATGCTATTTATAGGCGTAGGATGCAAATATCTCGCTCAGATCTCGGGAGACCTCTTCTGGCATGTGCACGGGCCCACGCGACCGATCCCATGCGATTTTGACTCGATCCGTGATCGATACGAATGAATTTCGTATCGATCATGATCTTTCCCGATCGAGTCGAGATCGATCATGAACATTCTTTAGGTTGTAAGCAAGCTCCTGTGAAAATTTGGTGGCATTTGGACTTAAAGATTGTGAGATATGATCGATGCAAGTTCGTTTTTTTCAAAGGCTGTCTTCTTCGCATCGATCACCTATGCCTTGTTCGTATCGATCGCCCCTGCTTTGTTCATATAGATCACCATTGCACTGTTTGTATCGATCGCCTCTGCCTTGTTTGAATCGATCACCATTGCACTGTTCTTATCGATCGTGATGGATACGAAATGACGACCACTTGATGGATACGAACAGTTGACGATTGATGGATATGAACAGTTGACGATTGATGGATATGAACAGTTGAGGCTGATGGATACAAACAGTAGAGGATTGATGGATACGAATAGTTGATGATTGATGGATACGAACAGCTCAGGCCTGATGGATACGAACAGTAGAGATTGATGGATACGAATAGTTGATTCCCAAGTTTGCATCGATCATACCTTGAGCATACGAACTCGGATTGACTTGAAATTTGAAACGTCAGCTTTTAAGTTTTGCTTGTCATGTCTTGTCAATTGCAGCTCGAACCGGACCCAGACAAAATTTACCAATATCCATAGTGAAACAGTGTATAACCAATCTGTGACGCACCACCTCTATACTCACGCAAGCGAAGAACACTACGGAGTAATGCTATCAACTAACGCGAAGAATAAGGCTGTTGAGGAGCGACCATCTGTGTAATTGCTTTGTGCGAGTACCGATATGTCAGAAATTATAACTTACATTTCTTTTCAAGAGGAAATCCGACATACCGATTCAAACTCAAAGCTACCACACAGTGGTTAAGTGGACCTCGGAAACAAATATAGAAATAAACATAACTCAAATCAGTCATAGACATTCATATCACAAAGGCGGAAACAGATATGAATATAACACAAAGAAGTGTACATCAAATTAGTGGTAAAACAAGATCCACTACATCACAAGAGAATAGGTAAGGTGCTTGACAAAATAATGATTATACATCAAGGAGTCTATATCTCAAATGTATAATAACAAAAACTACTAATCTAAAGTAGTTAGCCAAAGGATTCAGATGATAATCCCTGATAAGGAGTCAAGCAGGAGCACTTGAAATACCTCGGTCTGACCCGAGTATTATTTAAGAAGAAAATAATAAACGGATCAGTCTAGCTATAAATATCAGATAAATAAGGTATAGGATAAGAGATATGACCAAAAACGTATGATAACATAAATGTCATATTGTGTCAAGTATAAATCAAAAAACAACAAAAATCATACAATATCTCAAATCAACTCGAAGCACCAAAAAGAATCACATTCTTTAAATAATTCACCAAAACACAATTATTGACAAAACATATCAATGCCAATCCCAAAAGTTGGTGAAACACAAATTCTAGAAATCAGAACCAGAAATCCAGAAATCTCAAAAGGGGGAAGGCCTATCACAAACGGGAGCATGAAAACTCACGAACACATGTATCACAAACGGAATGCTATTCCATGGTCGCTAACCATAGAGCCGGTGCCATGACTTAGTACAACGAACGCCCGAGGAACCAAACTAAAATAATCAGGCACAACGACGTAGTACAGTAAACGCCCGATGAACCTGAACACAAATAATACGGAACAACGACGTTGTACAGCGAACGGCCGATGAACCGAACTCCATAAAACCATAGGTCGCTAGCCTATAAAAATGAGATGAAACTCAACATAACGGGGAAGAGTCCCCCACGCGGACAAAGAGACATCACACATTGCTTGTCTAAATCATAAAATGATCATCATCAATCATCAAGAAGTGTCAATTACACTAAGCTAGTAAATATAAGAGTTTAGCTTCATGTCCCATAACCACTAGCTTAACTTAAATATTTACGAACAAATTGTAGATTTCCACTCGAAAATTGTCACAAGAGTTCAATCGAACAATTCCAAGAATTAACCGACGAAGTGAACGCAAGCGTTTCATACCACTTGTTTTACTAAGCTGTTTAATTAGATTTCTCATACGAATGAGGTAAAGGTTTGTATATACTAATAGAATGGAAAACAGTTTTGGAAATAAGCTTTATATTTAAAAGTAGAGTTGAAATCATCTTTGTAAAAGAGTTTGAATATTTACTACTAGTATAGAAACCTTTGTATTTTAAAGTGACAAATCACAGAAATGATTGTAGAAACAATCAATCACCAAAATCCACATACGAAGACGTAAATCATATCCAAAAAAATCGATACCGAATCCATAAAAATGGATATTCTCAAAAGTCCCGAAAAAGAAGTCATCAAAGTCAATAATAGATGATAACAATAAATCGGATAATCACGAATCGATATGAATTGGAACCTCAAGCTAAATGGGCAAAATAGGCAAAAACAAGCAAGTCAGTCGACAGGCCTTCTGTAGTCAGTTGACTGAACCAGAAACCAGAAAATTTCATTTCCTACAGTTAGTCGACTGACTGCAGTGGGCCAGTCGACTGACTGTAGAAAATAGAGACTCTCTATTTCTGCAGACAGTCCCAGATTCGCCTGGTTTCTACAACCAATCGACTGACTGTATAGGGTCAATCGACTGACTCACAATGGTGCTGTTTTTTAGTCTATTCAAATGAAGAGCAAACTCTTCCAAATTGCGATCGAACGAGCAATGGGCGCTAGGGGTTTATGCCAATCGACAACCCAGCCCTATAGGCTCTTCGATACACAACCAAAAGCATGATCAAACATCAAAGCTAAGATTTTTAGAGTTTTAGACTTCAAAACACCAAAAATTGAAATGTTCACCAAATCAATCCAAACCAAAATCAAATGAACATGTAAAGATGTTAGGAATTCATACCTAACAATCAAGGATAATTATAGACATAGATGTGAGATAAAAATCCCACCTTTAAACCCAAAAACAATGAATGAGAAGCTTAATCACAATGGAAAGATCAACACTCTTCACTTCAACCCAAGAAGCTTGAATCTAAGCTCAAAAGAAGAACATTCCCTAAGTTAGGTTTAGGAAATTTCTGAAATTGAAGAGAGAATGAGTTGGAGAAGATGAAGAGGATGCTTACCTAAGCTTCTCCTTGATTTCTAGCTTGAAGTTGATAATTCCTAAGAGAGTTAGGGCTTAGGATTTCTAATTCTTTCTCTCTTCCCCCATTTTTATCTAAAGCTTGAAGGTATTAGGAGATGAAAGTGAATGAAGAGAAGAGGGGGTGGAGCTAGGGTCTTATGTTAGGTTATTGGGTAAAACCCAAACCCAAAGCCCTAAGTGAAAAATAGCAAAATTCACCCAACTCCAAACATATCGATGTTTATACTCAAAAAAGTCACAAATGCCATTTTGCACTCAATGGAAGTGGTCTCGAGTGCCAATTCGACCATTTGCAAAAAGTAGCTTTTCGAACTTTAATCCGATCAACGATTCTATATTTAAATAAAATATTTAAATATTCAATCATAAAATATGCGGGCTGTTACAGACTCCCCTCCTTAAAGAAATTGCATCCTCGCAATAATTAAGAGGAAAATAAAAAGTAACAACCATAAAAGCATATCAACGCAAAAGAAAATTTGAAATAAGAAGTTCACCATAAAGAGCACGAAAGAATAAGTCTGGATGTGTTTGCTCGATAAATTCTCAAGATTCCCAAGAGAAATCCTTAGGATTTGAGGACCATTGAGCTTTCACAAGAAGAACATCTTTATTTCGAAGGAGTTCAACCTCCGAAGTAATGATACGAATAGAATATTGCTCATAAGTCAAATTTGGTGAAACTTCAATTTCTTCAATTACACCGGGCTCAAGAATAAAAATCGGAATCCCCAAGGTATTTTCGTAGTAGAGAGACGTGAAAAACGTCATAAATAGCAAAAGATTGAGCCGGTAATAAAAGGAGATAAGCCACGGAACAGTGCGTTCGGTGATGGGAAATGGACCAACATAACGAGGTGCTAACTTTCCCGATCAACTGAAACGCACAACAACCATCATAGGTGAAACACAAATGAATACCAATAAAATATGGACCTAAAACCAGCTTCTCACCGGCTTCAAGCCAACGCGAAGGAAATCGGCACGGCCTTCCGTAGAGTACCTCGAAAGGTGCCATACCAATACAAGATTGGAAGCTTATTATAGGAAGAAAACTCAATAAGATACATTGATCTTCCCAACTTCCACCAAAAACAAGAACACATGCACGGAAGAGATCTTCAAGAGTTGATTCACACGCTCTATTTGTCCATCGGATTGAGGACGATAAGCGGTGCTAAAAATTAAGCTTTGTTCCCAAAGATTTTGAAGACTCTACAAAAATCCACTAGTAAAATAATGGATCACGGTTGCTAACAATAGAAGTAGGAACTCCATGCAATTTAGTTTGACATAGAGTTTAGCCAAAAGAGGTATGGTCCAAAAGAGAAGGACGAGCCTCGAGGCTACACAAAATAAGAGATGAACATGAATTGGATTCACGATCTCGAATCTCACAAGTGGATAAAGTCTCGAGATCATTCCATTTAGATATCATCAAAGAAACAACTACATGTTGCTTACAACTAAGGGAATCGACAACACGATTACTCTTTTCCAGAGTACAAAGAATATCAAGATCATAAGATGGAAGGAACTCGAGCCAACATTGTTGACGCAAATTAAGTTCCTTTCGAGAAAATAAATACTTCAAAAACTTATGATCGGGGTAGAGAACAATTTCTCTCCCAAAAGATAATGTCGCCAAATTCTAAGAGCGAAATCAATAGCCGCGAGCACCAGATCATGAATGGTATATCTAGTCTCGATAAGCTTTAACTGTCAAGAGGAAAATGCGATAACTCATTCCCTTTGCAGGAGAATGACACTAAAACCAATATGACTCGTATCGGTACAAACAATAAAGCCTTGGTTCCCTTCGGGAACCGTAAGAATAAAAGCATCGGAAAAGAGTTCCTTTAATCGATTCTCTTTCCCGAAAAGCTAAGACTTTCAAAATTATAATTAACTTTATGTAATCATCTTTTTAGAAAAATTTACGTTTTACAAGTCAATTTATTGTGTTTGACTGTCTCATTGTAATATCCCGGAAATTTTAACAATATCAATTTAATAATCTGTTGAATAATTAAATTGATATGGATAATCTTTGATAATAAGATTTGAATTTAATTTAATAATCTGATTAAATTAGTATTAATTGATGATTTTATCTTTTAAAAGTTAATAAGATATTTTCTATTTGAATATATATATTTATTTATATATATTGTAAATAGAAAGCTTTGGAAAAATTGGGAATTTAGATTTAATTTAATATGACTTTTCAAAGTTATTTAAATTAATAATTTTATAGTTTTAAATATACTCTAAGTAAATATTTTTGTTTAAGAGATATTTTAACTTAAGTTTAAATAAATAAGATTTACAAAAATGGTTTGTTTTATTTCTTTTTAAATATTTCTAGAATATTTGTATAAACTTTTATTTATAAATATAATTGGTTTTGTTTCTTTCAAATAATTTATATATATATATATAAGTATTTTATAAATTAAGAAAAGGTTTTTATTTACTTTTAAACTAAATAAAAATAAGATAAATACTTAAAAGACAAGTGTCATTTAACTAATGCCTTGTCTTAACATGTGTAAATAAAAGATAAACTCAAAATGACAAGTGTCTTCATTTATTTTTATTTTCTTTTATTTTTATAAAATCATAAATTTACTTACATATATAAACATATGCATTCCCTTTACTTGATTCTTTCTATTTCTTTCTTTTCAAAAACAAGATAAACTCAGATTTAACTCTAATTCAAATCTGAATCAAGTCAGTAATCTATTGCCTCAAACTAAAATTCATACCCTTCTCAAACCAATTCTCTAATCTAAAATCTATAATCAGTAATTAAACACCTCAAACCAAATCAAAGATCTATAACCATTCCTCAAACCAGAGATTATCAAAATCAAATCTCTGTAAACCATTTTCCAAAACCTGGAATCAAGTTTAAAAGCCTGCTGCAATTCTTTTCATCTCTGGAATCATGTTCAAAGCAAAAAGGAGATGCTCTGCATCATCTTCAAAAATCAGTCTGCATTCATTTTTTCGACCTGGAGGCAAGCATGCATGCAGTTCTAAATTCAATCAGTAAAGCCCCAGCAATTCAAGTTTTTAAATCAAATGAGGCATGCAAGTTTAAAGATTCAAAGAGGAATTCAAGTTTCTCAGTTTCAAAAGATTTTCAAAATATAAACCTCTGTTCATCTGCATGTTTGGTGAGTAACATTCTTATTAAAATAACTTAAGTATAATTATGGTTGCATGCTTAATTCTGTGATAAATATTGTTTTGGTGTGAATGTATATAGATGGTTCTACATATATATATAAATGTATATAGGTGTGCATGTTGCTTTGTATCAGTGTGTCTCTGTTTTCTTTAATTCCAGGCTCCAGATTTGATTAAAATCATTATCCCATGATCCAGTTTTGATTTGGATCTAAGATTTAAACAAAATTAGTTTGTTTCATCATAAACTAAAGTTTAAAATTTAATTAAGTCCAACTTCAAACTTGAGTGCCTCTGTAAACCAAAAACAACAGAGCAATGTCTATAAAAGTGAAAAACTCAAACCTTGTAATTCGTAAAACCAGGAGTATAAATTGATTACTTGTACTAAAACTTGATTTTTAAAACATAAATCATAATTTATAGTTTAGAAATGAAGGTGCAGTTTTGTTTTTAGCTAAATATGAATTTTTGGGAAATTCTGTTGATCTAGATGGTTTGGTATATTGAATTCTTCAGTAGTAATGGT
The DNA here is from genome assembly GCA_030737815.1 of Allium fistulosum. NCBI lineage: Eukaryota > Viridiplantae > Streptophyta > Magnoliopsida > Asparagales > Amaryllidaceae > Allium > Allium fistulosum. The sequence continues at coordinate 818,006,475 of CM060904.1, forward strand.
GGGATGATCGAAGATGTAAGGAAAATTAGTGGAAATTAAAATAGAGTAGTGAGGCAGTAGTGATTTAGGATTTAAATTTTTAAACCTAGTTTTACTGGGTTAGGGAAAAATGATCACCACGGTTTATTCTAGTGATCGAGTGTTTCAGGGCTTTGGGTAAGGGAAGGTTTGGGTTTGACGAAGACATGATCGGAATTCCAGAACCTCTGGTGATCGGGATTTCGAAAACGAGGAGTTGTTGACAGGTTTTGGAGGAAGTCTGTGTTCCAGTTTAGTGCTCGAAGTTCTCGATTTCGATTTCGCGTATTGATAGAAGATTGGATGATCGTTTTCTAGTAGGTGGATGAACGTCATCATGTGGGAATACTCATGGATGGTCGGAGGTGGTGGAATCTCTGGTGCACGTGCACAGTGAAACTGAGATATCTGGTGAAGTTTGGGTTTTAAACAGAGGAGTGGTTCTCGGGTTTTGTTCGTGAGAGGCTCGGAGAAATTAGGGTTGCGACTCGAAGTAAAATAAGGTGGGCTCGAGTACTTTTGTTGTTGACAGGCTTTTAAAACTGTCTGTTTAAGTTTTAAGCTAAATTTATATTTGTAAAGAGATATTTAAATAGAATTTTTAAATCTAAAGTTAATCTGGAATCTAGTTTAAATCTGTATCTCAGATTTGAAATAAAAGCAGTTTTTATATTAAATTGTTTTAAATAACTTTAGTGTTTAAATTGTATATTAAATGGATAGAATTTAAAGGTAAATTTGATTCAAATTCTTAAGTTATTTATAAGATGAGTATTTCTTTAACTTGTAAAATAAAAGAGTTTTAGAAATGTCGTTTAAAACATGGTTAAAGATAATTTGTTTCATTTTAAATCTTTAAATTTAAATGAAATTTTGAAGGAAAAATTAAAGTAAATTGATTTAAAATACTTTGTAAATGATAACTTGATTATTAATAAGAACAAGTTTTATCTTAAAGTAATTAGAGATTTGTGTTCATTAAATTTATAAGGAAATTTAATGGATAATTAATTTATTTGATTAATTAATCATTTGGATTAATTAAATAGGTAATTAAAGGTTTAAACTAATTAATTAATGATTAAGATTAAGTAATTAGGAATAATAAATTTGTAATTAAGGATTATAAATTAGAATATTAATTAATGATTAAGAATTAATTAATAAAGTAATTAAATATTAATTAAGTTATGGTTAACACTTAATTAATTAAATAATTAGAGATTAATTAATTGGTTATTAAGATTTATTAATTTGTAATTAATAATAATTAATCTAAGTTAATTACTTAAGAAAAGTAATTAAAGAGTTGTTAATAGTTAATGAAGGTCAATAATTTGAGATTATTTAATAATTAATTTATGTGATTAATTTTTAATAATTAATTAGATTAATTAATTTAAAGATAATCAATTATAGAATTTGTTAAATGAATTACTTAATGGAAGTAATTAAGAAATTAATTACTTATTGTAATTAATTAAGTTAAATTGATTAGTTAAATTAATTAATTAAGTTTAATTAAGTTAGAATAATCAAATGGATGATTTGATAAATAATTACTTAATTGTAATTAATATGTATGATTATTTAGGGAGGTAAATAATAGATAATTACTGGAAGTAATTAGTTGAATAATGATTGTATTAATGAAGTAATTTGAGTTAATTACTTGTGAATTAATCAAGGGATTAAGAAATTAATTAAGGAGTAATTAATTTAGTTAATGAAAGTAATTAAGGGTAATTAATTACTGATTGAAGATTAATCAAGGTGATTAATAAATGTTGTTTAATTAAAGATTAATTACTTAATGTAATAAATTTAATTAGAGTAATTAATAATGAAAATGTAATTAAGGATCATTAATTAATATAATTAATGATGTAGTTAAGAATTGATTAATTAAGTAATAATTAATAAATGAAGTAGTTAATTAATGTAATTAATTAAGGATTAATGTGATTAATTATAGATGATTAATTTAATTAATTATAGTTAATTAATTAATGAAGTAATTAAAGGTTAATTACTATAAATGGTTAAGGATGATTAATTTAAGTAATTAATCAAAGGATAATTTACTTGGATGCAATTAAAAGGTAATTAATCAAAGATGATTAATTAAAATGAATTATTAGAGGATAATTAATTAATTGATTGTAATTAAAGGTTAAGTAAGCAGGATTTCTAGAATGAAGTAATTAATTTAATTCACTTTAAACTAATTTAAGATAGTATAAATCATTACTTATGGATGGATGATAATACTGAATGCTTTGCATTTGTTTGATATCTCTGATGAGATATATGCTGTGTGATATGGATGTTTAGTTGAATTGTGATGATAATATGGATTATCTGATAATGTTGATTATCTATTGTGAATTATCTTTCTATGTGTATAAAGATAATGAATTGAATTGTTTTAACTCTAAAACAACTTGTCCTTAAAAGATACTATTTGGATTTCGATGAGACCGGGATCGGGTTTCCGTATACCGGATTTCCAGGTCTGGAGACCCGAATACCACATCGATCCAAATTAACGATAGGTCGTGAATCAAGTGAAGATGAAGATTCAGAGTGCAAGGGTTATTGTCGTTAACTCTGAGGGTGATTCCAAAACGAGTGTAACGAGATAATGCTGTAACGACCCGTATTTTTACGGATCGAAAAGTTCGTTCAAATCTGGAATTTTCAACATTTTTGGTTGTTTCAGATTTTGGGAAGAATTTTGGTTAAGTCCTAAGTCGTAGCCGACTTATGGGTTCTGGACGAGTTAGGAAGTCTGGACGAGTTAAGGACTAAAGTATAGGTCGGCGGCGACCTAAGGAAGATAGGGGAGTGGTTTAAGTCGGTTGACAGTTTAGGACGACCTAAGGAATTAACCGGGTTAAGGAAGTTAAGTCATAGAGTGGCTTAGGACGAGTGACCGACTTAAGGGAGTAGCCTATCTAAGAAGTTGACCGACTTATAGTGTTGACCGACTTAAGATAGGAAATGACCTAAGAGATAGGTCGGCAGTGATCTAAGGAAATTAAGTCGTGACCGAGTTAAGTGTTAAGTCGGCTGACCGAGTTAACGACTTAGGAGTTTGGCGATAGGATGTGAGCGACCTAAGTCTAGAAGTTATGTTGTAACTCAGTTGAGTCGTGGCCGAGTTAAGGAGATAGAGAGATGAGTCGTATACCAGCTAGGTTGTAACCGACCTAGGGGTTAGCTGCTTAGTTATAAGTCGTAGTCTGCTAAGTCGGTAGGTCGTTCAGGGGAGCATGTGTTGAGTCGAAGCTTGGTTAAGTCGGAGGCCTTTTCAGTTAAGTCGTAGGCGCATGCCATAAGTCGTAACCGACTTAGGAGACAGCTGTTTTGTTGCGAGTCATAGGCAGATGAGTTTTTAGGTCGGCAAGGCACTAGGTCGGCAAGGCACTAGGTCGGCATGGTGTTAAGTCGGCACCGACTTAAGAAGATAGCCGAGTTACGACTTAAGGGCAGTTTTCAGCTATAAATAGGAGGGGTTGTTCTCACTTTTTGGGATCCGGATTTTGAAGCGACGAAGTGCTGCCATTTTGAGAGCTCGACTTCTACACTTCTTCACTTCTTTTCTCCACTCTAATCTAGTGCTTCCATCCATCCAAATCGAAGATCAAGATTGAAGATTCAAGAGCTTAGATTGAAGATCTTCATCTTTTCAAGAGAGATTTCTTCATTTGAAGCGGATTTGTGATAGATCAAGCTTGATCCTTTGCTGTCCAGATCTGAAGCGTATTGATTTGGGTTTGTTTAGGTGATTTGGTGAGTGGTGATTATCTCTCACACGGATCCAAAGGAGTATATCGAATTGTTGGCTCGTTATGGTGTTAAAATAGTGATTTCCATGCATTTTCTTCATCCTATGTGTAGATCCATATAGATCCATTGTTCATGATGATGTTACATCCATTTTATCATATGTTAACCTATGCAAGTTCATTCATCAAGTTTGTAGAGATATAATCCATGTTTTCATGCTTATTGGACTTTCAACTCTTTAATTACGAAAATGCCATTATTGTTATAATTGTCTACTTAGATCATTTTTGAATGCTTGATTGCTTGGATTGATGTTTGATTTGATTGATTGTTATGAACTAGATGATTGATGATTAGATTTAGATCGAAGGTGATTCAAAAGCTAAGGGAAAGGCTCTTGAATTGGAAAAGCTGCTCGTGGCATATGTAGCGGGATGATGAAGCTCCTATGCATAGATTTGATGATGTGAAGTTGAGATGAAGCTTTGCGAGGATGTAATGAAGCGAGGCATCATATGATGAAGACTTGGTCTAATCCAGGCGGGATCATTCCAAGCATGTTGATAACTCGGTGATATGATTCGAGTTGAGGATAATGGATGCTCGAGAGGCGCTTGAGCTAGTATGGCAATAGTCGTCGAGGAGGATGACTAGGAGGTTGAGATCTCATCGTTGTTGAAGGTTCTAGCATGCTCTAAGCAAGAGTACATGGGGACGCCCAAAAGACTAAGTTGATGGTCAAGTACTCTGGGTAGATTCGATAATCCTAGGCACGGGTCACGATGACGTGCGGGAGTTATGTCTAGAACCGGGGTTACCATTAGCCCTTGACGGACGGCTGAAAGAATGTGCCGGTCATTCAATTAACGGTGATATCGCAACAATGATAACAGTGATAGCCGAGTCATGGATGTTTGGTTGTATCGTCATTCGGTCTCAAGAGCGGTATTTCCTGGGTGCTTATCTGACCTTGGTTTTAGACCTTGGGATTTGTACTTGGAAAACATCGCTCTTGACTCGAGTGACAATTGCTTTACTTTAAATTGTATGCTCTGCTATGTTTGCTTCTGCTTAGTGTGTGTCTGGGGGCTATCACTGTAGAATGAGGTTGGAGTGGGAGGGTTGTATTCCTATTCCTTTTCCTTTATGCTCTTTTGGTATGTTGTTAGTTAATTTACTGCTCACTAAGACTGTTGTCTGACTCAAGGCTTTATGTTTTTAATTCTTATTGCCTTGGGCTGTTCGTCCATTTTGGGACGGGCAGACTAGGTAGCAGGTGACAGGTGCTGTTCTCTTCTCACGATGCTGATATCGAAGACGAGCTGGAGGATTGCATATTATCTTCTTATTATATGTACTGGATATTCCGCTGTTTTGTATTCTCCGAGAGATATGTAGTGAGGCTGGATGTATTGACTATGTGGATGCTTGTATTCAACTATTATGGAGTTTTATATGATGTCATTTTGTTCTGTAAAGCTTCACTATACATATGTTCTATTGTATTTTGTCCATGCGCTGTGAGTAATACGATAGATTCTTTCGTTTTAAATCTTACCTTGACAATCGTCCATGGTCGCCTGGCACACCTTACAGCGCACTATCTCTAGATTCGGTGCAGGGGTCATGGGCGGTCGTCACATTTGGTATCAGAGCATTGGTTAATCGATTTTACCCAACGCTCGCTGAAGTAACTACGTATGAGAGACGTAATTGTATTTTGATGGATGATTACTATATATAATATAGTAGCTTGGTAGAGTTTGAGTCCTTTATGCAGTTGTTTCTCTAAATGTTCTGATCATTCCTTTTTATAGATATTGAGAATGAGTCGAAGAGGGAGACCAGCTGCTAGGGAAGGCCGTACTACTGGAGAGACTGCTGATTATGCAGCCATGTTCGAAGCTATGATGACTTCGATCATGAGGAGGATACCAATTCCGGGGGCAGCAGTTGATGTTGGAGTTCAAGTCCAAACTCCGAAACCAGTGGATTTTGCTAAGCTGTGCAAGGATTATACTGCTCTTGGAGGGAAGGTTTTCTTGGGAACAGAATCTACCATTGAAGTCCAGAGGTGGATAGATGCTTGTAGAAGGATCTTTGGTGATTTGGGAATTGATGATGCAACTAAGAGGAAGTTGGCATCAAGGCAGCTTCAGGGGAGAGCTTCTGATTGGTGGAACTCTATTACCATCACTACTCCGGAAGAAGAGATTACTTGGGAGCAATTCCAAGTCAGATTTGAAGCTAAGTTCATTTCTACAGCTCAGAAGTCTGTTCTGTTCAAGAAGTTTGTAGAGCTCAAGCAGGGTGGAAGATCTGTTCTTGAGTATGTTTCTGAGTTTGAAGCTTTTTCCAAGTATGCCCGGTCATATATTGAGTCTGCTTATCAGAAGAATGAGAAGTTTGTGACCGGCTTGGATAGTTATCTTGGGAGACAGTTGGTGGATCATTTGGACGATTCATTTGAGAAACTGGTGGAGAAAGCTCTTAGGCATGAGAGTCTGTTTCCTAAGGAAGGACCTATTGTTGCTGCTACCAAGGGAGAGTCTAAACCACAGCAGGGTGGAAACCAGAAGAGGAAGCAGCAGCAGCAGAAGGGTAAGGATGGCCAGAAGAAGCCGAAAGGTGAGGTGACTTGCTACAACTGTCGGCAGAAGGGCCATTTCTCGAAGGATTGTAAGAATCCTAAGGTGCCGATGAAGTGTCACAACTGTGACAAGCCAGGGCATTTCAGGAAGAATTGTCCAGAACCAAGGAAGGACAGGCAGATTGTACAAGCCTATGCTTTAGGAGCTGTTCCGTCATCTTCGAAAGCTCCTACCGCTGAAGAGAAAGGAAAGAGTGTGGTTGTTCAAGGTACTCTTTTCCTATGTGGTGTTCCAGTTAGAGTTCTGTTTGATACTGGAGCGTTGCATTCGTTTGTTTGTAATGAACTAGTAGGCCGGTTAGGTTTGAAGCCGGATATTGTTGATAGGCCATTGGTTGTGACTAATCCAGTTGGGGGTTCGTCTTGTTTGTGTATGTTATGCCGTGGTCTAGTTGTGTCGAGTCATGGTTGCTCTTTTGTTTGTGATTGCTTTGTTCTGAACTTTGCGGGGTTCGGAATTATTTTGGGTATGGACTGGCTTAGGAAGTATGCGGCTAAGGTTGATTGTGAGAGGCTAGAGGTGACAGTCGAGAATGTGGAAGGGCGAAAGACTGTGATACGATGTAAGCATGAGGAAGGCGTCTTCATGAGCTTCATGTATTCGCTAGTTGTTCCACGGGATGGACTGTCTTTAGTGCCAATCGCAAATGGATTCGAGGATGTCTTTGACGAAGTCAAAGGGTTGCCGCCGCATAGAGAGATCGAGTTTCGTATAAATCTAGTTGAAGGAGCCAGACCTGTTGTGATGCCTCTTAGGCGGATGGCGCCTAGGGAACAGCAAGAGTTGAGGGTGCAAGTTGATGATCTTTTGCAGAAAGGATTCATTCGGCGTAGTGTGTCCGAGTGGGGTGCACCAGTTGTGTTTGCAACCAAGGCAGATGGGTCGTTGAGATTGTGCGTCGATTATCGTGAGCTGAATAAGGTGACTAAGAAGAACAAGTATCCATTGCCGAGAATAGATGACTTGTTTGATCAGCTTCACGAAGCTAAGGTGTTTTCTCAGATGGATTTGGCAACGGGATTTCACCAGTTGAGAGTGGCTAAGGATAGTGTGCCGAAGACTGCTTTTAGGACACCATCCGGTTTCTTTGAGTGGCTGGTAATGCCGTTTGGATTGACTAACGCGCCAGCATATTTTGTGGATCTTATGAATAGAGTGTTCAGAGATCAGTTGAACAAGTTCGTACTTGTGTTCGTGGATGATATTCTGATTTATTCCAGAACTGAAGAAGAGCACAAGACGCACTTGCATATTGTTTTGGAGATCTTGCGAAAACATCAGCTGAAGGCTAAGTTTTCGAAGTGTCACTTCTGGAAGAGTGAGGTGAGGTTCTTAGGCCATGTGATTTCTGGGAATGGAATAGCGGTTGATCCCGCTAAGGTGGCAGCAATCCAGGATTGGGTTAGACCTAAGAATGCATCAGATGTGAGAAGTTTTCTTGGATTAGCAGGATATTATCGACGGTTTATCAAAGACTTCTCCAAGGTAGCTGCACCGTTAACAGGATTAACGAAGAAGAACCAAGTGTTCAGTTGGGATGCTAAGTGTGAGCAAGCTTTCGGAATCCTGAAAGAGCGACTGACGAGTGCTCCTGTTTTAACTATTCCTAGTGGGAATGATGAGATGGTGGTTTACACCGACGCATGTGGTACTGGACTTGGAGCAGTGCTGATGCAGAAGGATAAAGTTGTTGCGTATGCCAGTCGACAACTAAAGCCGCATGAAAGGAATTACCCGACTCATGATTTGGAGTTAGCGGCGATTGTATTTGCTCTGAAGATGTGGAGGCATTATTTGTTGGGAGTTCGATTCGAGGTGTTTACGGATCACAAGTCGTTGAAGTATCTTTTCTCCCAAAAGGATTTGAATCTTCGGCAGCAACGTTGGCTAGAGTTTTTGGCATCATATGATTTTGGTATAGCTTATACTCCGGGAAAGGGTAACGCAGTGGCAGATGCGTTAAGTCGAAGACATGCAGGATTGGGAGCCATGTTTTCAGAATGGAAGAGCCTCGAGTATTTAGCTGGATTTGACTTCAGGCCTAGATGTGAATTGGAACCTGAGATGTTGGCAAACTTATCGATAAGACCCACTCTTGTGGAAAGGATTGGCGAGGGCCAAAAGCGAGATGATAAGATTGTCAAGATTATCCGTGAATTGGAATCTGGATTGGATCCAGAAAAGGATAAAGGATTCGAGGTCGATCGAGAGGGTTGGCTTCGGAAGCAAGGACGACTAGTTGTTCCCGATATAGATGAATTGAGGAGTGAAGTTCTGAAGGAAAGTCATCACTCGAAGCTGACAATTCATCCAGGTGGAAATAAGATGTATCGGGATATGAAGAGAACCTACTACTGGGAAGGCATGAAGAAGGATGTTGGAGATTTCATTTCCAAGTGTATGAACTGTCAGTTGGTAAAGGCTGAACAGAAGAAGCCAAGTGGATTGCTTCAGCCCTTAGAAGTTCCTACATGGAAGTGGGAACAAGTGTCGATGGATTTTATCGATGGATTGCCTAGAACCAGAACGGGAAATGAAGGGATTTGGGTCATTGTGGATCGTTTGACCAAGAGTGCAAGATTCATTCCGGTTCGATCGACTAGGACTGCATCAAAGTTGGCTGAGTTGTATGTTAAGTGGATAGTTCGTTTCCATGGTATTCCGAAGAGTATAGTGAGCGATCGAGATCCATTGTTCACTAGTGGATTTTGGAAGAGCTTCCAGGAAGTTTTGGGAACCGAGTTGTGTTTGAGTACAGCTTATCACCCTCAAACTGATGGTCAGACCGAGAGAGTCAACCGAGTTTTGGAAGATCTCCTCAGAGCTTGTGTTTTGGATTTCGGAGGATCATGGGAAGATCACCTTCATTTGGTGGAGTTTGCGTACAACAACAGTTACCAGTCAAGTATTGGTATGGCACCGTATGAGGCGTTGTATGGAAGACCGTGTAACTCTCCGACATGTTGGTTGGAAACTGGAGAAAAGTTGATGCTTGGGCCAGAGATGATTCGGCAGACTTCAGATTGTATAGAGATCATTCGGCAACGAATGAAAGCAGCCCAAGATCGTCAGAAGAGTTATGCCGATAAGCGTCGAAAGGATTTGGAATTCGATGTAGGAGATATGGTTTTTGTGAAGATTTCTCCACTGAAGAATGTTATTCGATTCGGGAAGAAAGGAAAATTGACTCCGAGATTTGTTGGACCATTCCCGATCATCGAGCGAATTGGAAAGCTCGCCTACAGATTGGAGTTACCGGAGAAGATGTCGGGTGTGCACAATGTTTTTCATGTATCGTATCTACGGAAGTATGTGCACGACTCGAGTACAGTGGTTTCTGCTGATAGCTGTGAAGATTTCGAAGTTGATCCAGTTGATAGAAGACCTCGTAAGCCGCTTCGTGTTGTTGAAACTGACACGAAACAGCTTAGGAGGAAGATAGTTAAGTTGCTCAAGATACAATGGAGTGATGATGATAACGACTGTACGTGGGAGGTGGAAGAGAGGATGAAAGCAGCTCATCCTGAACTCTTCGAGGTATGGCCCTAAGGTGTCGTGTCATCTAACGAAATTGTAACTTGTTCTAGTTTTAGAATTCTGCATGCTAAGCTAGAATTGGATGCATGATTTGTTGATTGCTATGGATGGTAGGCGTGCAGAATAGTTTTTGATTGCTTTGTTTGTTTGGAATTTCGGGGGCGAAATTCCTAAGGGGGAGAGAATGTAACGACCCGTATTTTTACGCATCGAAATGTTCGTTCAAATCTGGAATTTTCAACATTTTTGGTTGTTTCAGATTTTGGGAAGAATTTTGGTTAAGTCCTAAGTCGTAGCCGACTTATGGGTTCTGGACGAGTTAGGAAGTCTGGACGAGTTAAGGACTAAAGTATAGGTCGGCGGCGACCTAAGGAAGATAGGGGAGTGGTTTAAGTCGGTTGACAGTTTGGGACGACCTAAGGAATTAACCGGGTTAAGGAAGTTAAGTCATAGAGTGGCTTAGGACGAGTGACCGACTTAAGGGAGTAGCCTATCTAAGAAGTTGACCGACTTATAGTGTTGACCGACTTAAGATAGGAAATGACCTAAGAGATAGGTCGGCAGTGATCTAAGGAAATTAAGTCGTGACCGAGTTAAGTGTTAAGTCGGCTGACCGAGTTAACGACTTAGGAGTTTGGCGATAGGATGTGAGCGACCTAAGTCTAGAAGTTATGTTGTAACTCAGTTGAGTCGTGGCCGAGTTAAGGAGATAGAGAGATGAGTCGTATACCAGCTAGGTTGTAACCGACCTAGGGGTTAGCTGCTTAGTTATAAGTCGTAGTCTGCTAAGTCGGTAGGTCGTTCAGGGGAGCATGTGTTGAGTCGAAGCTTGGTTAAGTCGGAGGCCTTTTCAGTTAAGTCGTAGGCGCATGCCATAAGTCGTAACCGACTTAGGAGACAGCTGTTTTGTTGCGAGTCATAGGCAGATGAGTTTTTAGGTCGGCAAGGCACTAGGTCGGCAAGGCACTAGGTCGGCATGGTGTTAAGTCGGCACCGACTTAAGAAGATAGCCGAGTTACGACTTAAGGGCAGTTTTCAGCTATAAATAGGAGGGGTTGTTCTCACTTTTTGGGATCCGGATTTTGAAGCGACGAAGTGCTGCCATTTTGAGAGCTCGACTTCTACACTTCTTCACTTCTTTTCTCCACTCTAATCTAGTGCTTCCATCCATCCAAATCGAAGATCAAGATTGAAGATTCAAGAGCTTAGATTGAAGATCTTCATCTTTTCAAGAGAGATTTCTTCATTTGAAGCGGATTTGTGATAGATCAAGCTTGATCCTTTGCTGTCCAGATCTGAAGCGTATTGATTTGGGTTTGTTTAGGTGATTTGGTGAGTGGTGATTATCTCTCACACGGATCCAAAGGAGTATATCGGATTGTTGGCTCGTTATGGTGTTAAAATAGTGATTTCCATGCATTTTCTTCATCCTATGTGTAGATCCATATAGATCCATTGTTCATGATGATGTTACATCCATTTTATCATATGTTAACCTATGCAAGTTCATTCATCAAGTTTGTAGAGATATAATCCATGTTTTCATGCTTATTGGACTTTCAACTCTTTAATTACGAAAATGCCATTATTGTTATAATTGTCTACTTAGATCATTTTTGAATGCTTGATTGCTTGGATTGATGTTTGATTTGATTGATTGTTATGAACTAGATGATTGATGATTAGATTTAGATCGAAGGTGATTCAAAAGCTAAGGGAAAGGCTCTTGAATTGGAAAAGCTGCTCGTGGCATATGTAGCGGGATGATGAAGCTCCTATGCATAGATTTGATGATGTGAAGTTGAGATGAAGCTTTGCGAGGATGTAATGAAGCGAGGCATCATATGATGAAGACTTGGTCTAATCCAGGCGGGATCATTCCAAGCATGTTGATAACTCGGTGATATGATTCGAGTTGAGGATAATGGATGCTCGAGAAGCGCTTGAGCTAGTATGGCAATAGTCGTCGAGGAGGATGACTAGGAGGTTGAGATCTCATCGTTGTTGAAGGTTCTAGCATGCTCTAAGCAAGAGTACATGGGGACGCCCAAAAGACTAAGTTGATGGTCAAGTACTCTGGGTAGATTCGATAATCCTAGGCATGGGTCACGATGACGTGCGGGAGTTATGTCTAGAACCGGGGTTACCATTAGCCCTTGACGGACGGCTGAAAGAATGTGCCGGTCATTCAATTAACGGTGATATCGCAACAATGATAACAGTGATAGCCGAGTCATGGATGTTTGGTTGTATCGTCATTCGGTCTCAAGAGCGGTATTTCCTGGGTGCTTATCTAACCTTGGTTTTAGACCTTGGGATTTGTACTTGGAAAACATCGCTCTTGACTCGAGTGACAATTGCTTTACTTTAAATTGTATGCTCTGCTATGTTTGCTTCTGCTTAGTGTGTGTCTGGGGGCTATCACTGTAGAATGAGGTTGGAGTGGGAGGGTTGTATTCCTATTCCTTTTCCTTTATGCTCTTTTGGTATGTTGTTAGTTAATTTACTGCTCACTAAGACTGTTGTCTGACTCAAGGCTTTATGTTTTTAATTCTTATTGCCTTGGGCTGTTCGTCCATTTTGGGACGGGCAGACTAGGTAGCAGGTGACAGGTGCTGTTCTCTTCTCACGATGCTGATATCGAAGACGAGCTGGAGGATTGCATATTATCTTCTTATTATATGTACTGGATATTCCGCTGTTTTGTATTCTCCGAGAGATATGTAGTGAGGCTGGATGTATTGACTATGTGGATGCTTGTATTCAACTATTATGGAGTTTTATATGATGTCATTTTGTTCTGTAAAGCTTCACTATACATATGTTCTATTGTATTTTGTCCATGCGCTGTGAGTAATACGATAGATTCTTTCGTTTTAAATCTTACCTTGACAATCGTCCATGGTCGCCTGGCACACCTTACAGCGCACTATCTCTAGATTCGGTGCAGGGGTCATGGGCGGTCGTCATAAATGCCTTCGGTTTCGTTCGAACCCGGAACGAACTTGTATGGATTGAATGCTTTCAGCACATCGTCAGGTGGACGATGAGCATTCTAAGTGATGTGTTCTATTTAAAGGTAATCGTGACCTCAAGCCTCGCAAACCGGGAATGGCTAAAACAGGGGAGGTGCAGCAAGGTTAGTGGGTAGTACCCAAGTAGGACAAGGTTACCTCTGTCTAGATGTCCCTTTCTATTTTCGACTTAGTGGTGCGGTTGCTGATCCCAACCGTGAGGTATCTTGTGCGGGAATTATCCAGTAAGGGATGTTCCGACCTTGTGTTGCAGGGGATTGGGAGTGATCCTCGGTACGGTGATCTAGGCCACGTACTGTGACGGGCGGTACCCCGGTAGCCCTGCCATTGTATGGAATCCAATTTCCAATAAGTGATAACGGACTTGATTGTATAACCCACTTTGTTGGCTAGTATGCTGGAATTTAATAATGTAACAATTTCAGCTATTTCATATTTATTTGAAAACCCTAGACCCTATTATAATACAATCGAATTTCCTATCAAATGTTTTGGTTAGCGTAAGGTAAAAACTTACCCATGTTTATTTGTGGGGAGTCTTACGTGATACCTTTTCTTTCAAAAGGTTTTGAAGTTAAACAAGTTTAACCTGTTACTCACACCAGACCCATGTCTGACCCAAGTTGTTTATTTCTGTTTTATAAACTCTTGGGTACTCAAATTTTTACGAGTAGCCAAGGGATTCAGGTTAGCCTTGACGAATTGTGGAGGAGCAATGGAGCAGGAGGCTTCAGCGTTGTAGATATAGATAGTAGTTTCCGCTGTGTTGATCTTGTTTAGATCTTTGTTTTGTATTGAGTTGTAATAACTAGACAGATGTTTATAACTGTCTAGTATGTGATGTGTAATCTGTGTAACTCTGATAAGTGTTGTATATGATACTATGTAATATTTATGTGATATAATATATTTTGTTCGTTTCCGCTGTGAGTATTTGTGTTTGTTTCTTTTCTCTTCTTCTCTTTTCTACTTCTCACCCCTTTCTTTCTTACTGTCGATGCGATTTTCCGGGAGTGGAAAGCCGGGTCGTCACACGTGGTATCAGAGCGAGGTTGAGTGAATACCTAGGCTCTGAAGTGGTGTCTATCTTGAGAGCGCGTAATTGTTGGTTATATAAAAATGGTTTTATATTGTGTTAATTGATCGTTTGAGTGGTATATGGATTCTGGTCAATACGAGTAGCTAACGTTATTGATAGGGATCTCTAAACACTTGAACCAGGCCAACGGACACAATATTGTTTTAAAGAGGTAGATGAAATAATTTTACCCAGAAATAATTTCTATATAAAAAAAAAATATATCATTTTAAATATATATATTTATGTATTTCTACCTATCTGTTGGGTTACCCGTACAGGTTTTCCAATATAGGATATAAAGGTAGATAGGGTAGTGGTGTGTGTAACACGACTACCAATGGTTGGAGTCTGAGTGTTGAGGTTGGAAGTGTATCTGTCGAGACTGTAGACCCAATACCGTCTCGAGTAAGCTTTGCTGTGGTAAAGGATTTCATCGATCTCCGAAGGAAACTGTAATGGTTCGGAGTTTATCTTTGAAGTGTGGATGAGTAGAGTTGGATCTGTCGATGAGGCAGAAGTGAGTGATGGTACCTTGATACCTCAGGTAATAGTAGCTGTATGATGAGATACAGTGACGATGGATGTTCCTGAAGATGTTTTCTTTGGAACAAGATTAAGGAAATGTGTATGCTTTGGTATTGTGGCTGAGTTCAGCATGGTGTTTCTGTTTGGTTTGGAGTTCGAGTTTCTCGAAGATCTTTGGAATAGGAAGTCCTTGGCATCAGTGTCAGCAGTGCAGCTCGGAGTATTCCGTGATGGCAGGAAGTTTTCGGGATGAGCAGTTTTTCTGGAAGTGAAGTTCAGAAGCAGCAGAGTGGATCCATTTCTTCGATGGATTGGATAGTTAAGTATGAGATGTTCGGATTGTGTAAAGAGGAACAGTTTTTCTTTGGAAATAGGTTGGGTTGATCGCAAAAGTGACTTGCGATTGTCTGAGTGTTCTCTTGGGTTGTCAGAGATTTTCTGGATGTCTTCAGAGAAGTCAGAAGTTTGTCCGCATCTGAAAGTTGAGTTTTCTTATCAACTTGGATTCCAGGAGTGATACCGGTGGTTCAGTCTAGTTGAAGGATGTTTTCCTAGAGATAGAGTTTGGTGAAGCAACTCAAGTTTTGCTGGAGTATCTGAGTTTTCTTTATGGATCAGTGAACCTTATTTCTAGAAGTGAGTTGTCCAGTCTGTGCTTGTGTTCTACCTCAGATCAGAGTTGAGCAGCGAAAGCAGTTTGGAGTGTATCTCTGGATGGGAGAAGTAAGTTTCGAATCTACTGATGTTGTGAAGTAGAGTTATGTTTGGATCTCGTCTGTGTTTTGATTTGGATAAGTAATTGGTCTACTTGGTTGAATTGTCAGTTTGGATAACTGGAATTCATTGAGTTTTACGTATCTCCTAGGGAATACGTATTTGATCTATCTCTGGTTTTAGAATCTGCAGTTTGGGAAGTTTGGTAGTTGAGTCAGACTCGTCTGTAGTCTGATATTCTGTTTAGTTCTATAAATCTAGATGAGTAGGAGATCTATAGCTTAGTAGTTTAGATTGTTTGTAGAGCGAGTATTCCGGTATATATATATACTTGGGGAAACTCGAGGAATTTTATCTAGAATTTAGTCTAGATAGTTAGAATTGTTTGATTGGATGATTTGGTTGCTATGGTTGCTAGCATATGGATGATAGTAGATGCTTGTGTTTTAAATTAAAATCTTTAATAAGATTATTAAATTACCTTTGTTTAAATTTCGGGGATGAAATTATTTTAAGGGGGGAGGAATGTAATATCCCGGAAATTTTAACAATATCAATTTAATAATCTGTTGAATAATTAAATTGATATGGATAATCTTTGATAATAAGATTTGAATTTAATTTAATAATCTGATTAAATTAGTATTAATTGATGATTTTATCTTTTAAAAGTTAATAAGATATTTTCTATTTGAATATATATATTTATTTATATATATTGTAAATAGAAAGCTTTGGAAAAATTGGGAATTTAGATTTAATTTAATATGACTTTTCAAAGTTATTTAAATTAATAATTTTATAGTTTTAAATATACTCTAAGTAAATATTTTTGTTTAAGAGATATTTTAACTTAAGTTTAAATAAATAAGATTTACAAAAATGGTTTGTTTTATTTCTTTTTAAATATTTCTAGAATATTTGTATAAACTTTTATTTATAAATATAATTGGTTTTGTTTCTTTCAAATAATTTATATATATATATAAGTATTTTATAAATTAAGAAAAGGTTTTTATTTACTTTTAAACTAAATAAAAATAAGATAAATACTTAAAAGAGAAGTGTCATTTAACTAATGCCTTGTCTTAACATGTGTAAATAAAAGATAAACTCAAAATGACAAGTGTCTTCTTTTATTTTTATTTTCTTTTATTTTTATAAAATCATAAATTTACTTACATATATAAACATATGCATTCCCTTTACTTGATTCTTTCTATTTCTTTCTTTTCAAAAACAAGATAAACTCATATTTATCTCTAATTCAAATCTGAATCAAGTCAGTAATCTATTGCCTCAAACAAAAATTCATACCCTTCTCAAACCAATTCTCTAATCTAAAATCTATAATCAGTAATTAAACACCTCAAACCAAATCAAAGATTTGTAACCATTCCTCAAACCAGAGATTATCAAAATCAAATCTCTGTAAACCATTTTCCAAAACCTGGAATCAAGTTTAAAAGCCTGCTGCAATTCTTTTCATCTCTGGAATCATGTTCAAAGCAAAAAGGAGATGCTCTGCATCATCTTCAAAAATCAGTCTGCATTCATTTTTTCAACCTGGAGGCAAGCATGCATGCAGTTCTAAATTCAATCAGTAAAGCCCCAGCAATTCAAGTTTTTAAATCAAATGAGGCATGCAAGTTTAAAGATTCAAAGAGGAATTCAAGTTTCTCAGTTTCAAAAGATTTTCAAAATATAAACCTCTGTTCATCTGCATGTTTGGTGAGTAACATTCTTATTAAAATAACTTAAGTATAATTATGGTTGCATGCTTAATTCTGTGATAAATATTGTTTTGGTGTGAATGTATATAGATGGTTCTACATATATATATAAATGTATATAGGTGTGCATGTTGCTTTGTATCAGTGTGTCTCTGTTTTCTTTAATTCCAGGCTCCAGATTTGATTAAAATCATTATCCCATGATCCAGTTTTGATTTGGATCTAAGATTTAAACAAAATTAGTTTGTTTCATCATAAACTAAAGTTTAAAATTTAATTAAGTCCAACTTCAAACTTGAGTGCCTCTGTAAACCAAAAACAACAGAGCAATGTCTATAAAAGTGAAAAACTCAAACCTTGTAATTCGTAAAACCAGGAGTATAAATTGATTACTTATACTAAAACTTGATTTTTAAAACATAAATCATAATTTATAGTTTAGAAATGAAGGTGCAGTTTTGTTTTTAGCTAAATATGAATTTTTGGGAAATTCTGTTGATCTAGATGGTTTGGTATATTGAATTCTTCAGTAGTAATGGTGGGATGATCGAAGATGTAAGGAAAATTACTGGAAATTAAAATAGAGTAGTGAGGCAGTAGTGATTTAGGATTTAAATTTTTAAACCTAGTTTTACTGGGTTAGGGAAAAATGATCACCACTGTTTATTCTAGTGATCGAGTGTTTCAGGGCTTTGGGTAAGGGAAGGTTTGGGTTTGACGAAGACATGATCGGAATTCCAGAACCTCTGGTGATCGGGATTTCGAAGACGAGGAGTTGTTGACAGGTTTTGGAGGAAGTCTGTGTTCCAGTTTAGTGCTCGAAGTTCTCGATTTCGATTTCGCGTATTGATAGAAGATTGGATGATCGTTTTCTGGTAGGTGGATGAACGTCGTCATATGGGAATACTCATGGATGGTCGGAGGTGGTGGAATCTCTAGTGCACGTGCACAGTGAAACTGAGATATCTGGTGAAGTTTGGGTTTTAAACAGAGGAGTGGTTCTCGGGTTTTGTTCGTGAGAGGCTCGGAGAAATTAGGGTTGCGACTCGAAGTAAAATAAGGTGGGCTCGAGTACTTTTGTTGTTGATAGGCTTTTAAAACTGTCTGTTTAAGTTTTAAGCTAAATTTATATTTGTAAAGAGATATTTAAATAGAATTTTTAAATCTAAAGTTAATCTGGAATCTAGTTTAAATCTGTATCTCAGATTTGAAATAAAAGCAGTTTTTATATTAAATTGTTTTAAATAACTTTAGTGTTTAAATTGTATATTAAATGGATAGAATTTAAAGGTAATTTTGATTCAAATTCTTAAGTTATTTATAAGATGAGTATTTCTTTAACTTGTAAAATAAAAGAGTTTTAGAAATGTCGTTTAAAACGTGGTTAAAGATAATTTGTTTCATTTTAAATCTTTAAATTTAAATGAAATTTTGAAGGAAAAATTAAAGTAAATTGATTTAAAATACTTTGTAAATGATAACTTGATTATTAATAAGAACAAGTTTTATCTTAAAGTAATTAGAGATTTGTGTTCATTAAATTTATAAGGAAATTTAATGGATAATTAATTTATTTGATTAATTAATCATTTGGATTAATTAAATAGGTAATTAAAGGTTTAAACTAATTAATTAATGATTAAGATTAAGTAATTAGGAATAATAAATTTGTAATTAAGGATTATAAATTAGAATATTAATTAATGATTAAGAATTAATTAATAAAGTAATTAAAGATTAATTAAGTTATGGTTAACACTTAATTAATTAAATAATTAGAGATTAATTAATTGGTTATTAAGATTTATTAATTTGTAATTAATAATAATTAATCTAAGTTAATTACTTAAGAAAAGTAATTAAAGAGTTGTTAATAGTTAATGAAGGTCAATAATTTGAGATTATTTAATAATTAATTTATGTGATTAATTTTTAATAATTAATTAGATTAATTAATTTAAAGATAATCAATTATAGAATTTGTTAAATGAATTACTTAATGGAAGTAATTAAGAAATTAATTACTTATTGTAATTAATTAAGTTAAATTGATTAGTTAAATTAATTAATTAAGTTTAATTAAGTTAGAATAATCAAATGGATGATTTGATAAATAATTACTTAATTGTAATTAATATGTATGATTATTTAGGGAGGTAAATAATAGATAATTACTGGAAGTAATTAGTTGAATAATGATTGTATTAATGAAGTAATTTGAGTTAATTACTTGTGAATTAATCAAGGGATTAAGAAATTAATTAAGGAGTAATTAATTTAGTTAATGAAAGTAATTAAGGGTAATTAATTACTGATTGAAGATTAATCAAGGTGATTAATAAATGTTGTTTAATTAAAGATTAATTACTTAATGTAATAAATTTAATTAGAGTAATTAATAATGAAAATGTAATTAAGGATCATTAATTAATATAATTAATGATGTAGTTAAGAATTGATTAATTAAGTAATAATTAATAAATGAAGTAGTTAATTAATGTAATTAATTAAGGATTAATGTGATTAATTATAGATGATTAATTTAATTAATTATAGTTAATTAATTAATGAAGTAATTAAAGGTTAATTACTATAAATGGTTAAGGATGATTAATT
The DNA here is from genome assembly GCA_030737815.1 of Allium fistulosum. Classification (NCBI taxonomy): domain Eukaryota; kingdom Viridiplantae; phylum Streptophyta; class Magnoliopsida; order Asparagales; family Amaryllidaceae; genus Allium; species Allium fistulosum. The sequence goes on from CM060904.1 coordinate 818,026,177, forward strand.
TAAGTAATTAATCAAAGGATAATTTACTTGGATGCAATTAAAAGGTAATTAATCAAAGATGATTAATTAAAATGAATTATTAGAGGATAATTAATTAATTGATTGTAATTAAAGGTTAAGTAAGCAGGATTTCTAGAATGAAGTAATTAATTTAATTCACTTTAAATTAATTTAAGATAGTATAAATCATTACTTATGGATGGATGATAATACTGAATGCTTTGCATTTGTTTGATATCTCTGATGAGATATATGCTGTGTGATATGGATGTTTAGTTGAATTGTGATGATAATATGGATTATCTGATAATGTTGATTATCTATTGTGAATTATCTTTCTATGTGTATAAAGATAATGAATTGAATTGTTTTAACTCTAAAACAACTTGTCCTTAAAAGATACGTTTTGGATTTCGATGAGACCGGGATCGGGTTTCCGTATACCGGATTTCCAGGTCTGGAGACCCGAATACCACATCGATCCAAATTAACGATAGGTCGTGAATCAAGTGAAGATGAAGATTCAGAGTGCAAGGGTTATTGTCGTTAACTCTGAGGGTGATTCCAAAACGAGTGTAACGAGATAATGCCTTCGGTTTCGTTCGAACCCGGAACGAACTTGTATGGATTGAATGCTTTCAGCACATCGTCAGGTGGACGATGAGCATTCTAAGTGATGTGTTCTATTTAAAGGTAATCGTGACCTCAAGCCTCACAAACGGGAATGGCTAAAACAGGGGAGGTGCAGCAACGTTAGTGGGTAGCACCCAAGTAGGACAAGGTTACCTCTGTCTAGATGTCCCTTTCTATTTTCGACTTAGTGGTGCGGTTGCTGATCCCAACCGTGAGGTATCTTGTGCGGGAATTATCCAGTAAGGGATGTTCCGACCTTGTGTTGCAGGGGATTGGGAGTGATCCTCGGTACGGTGATCTAGGCCACGTACTTTGACGGGCTGTACCCCGGTAGCCCTGCCATTGTATGGAATCCAATTTCCAATAAGTGATAACGGACTTGATTGTATAACCCACTTTGTTGGCTAGTATGCTGGAATTTAATAATGTAACAATTTCAGCTATTTCATATTTATTTGAAAACCCTAGACCCTATTATAATACAATCGAATTTCCTATCAAATGTTTTGGTTAGCGTAAGGTAAAAACTTACCCATGTTTATTTGTGGGGAGTCTTACGTGATACCTTTTCTTTCAAAAGGTTTTGAAGTTAAACAAGTTTAACCTGTTACTCACACCAGACCCATGTCTGACCCAAGTTGTTTATTTCTGTTTTATAAACTCTTGGGTACTCAAATTTTTACGAGTAGCCAAGGGATTCAGGTTAGCCTTGACGAATTGTGGAGGAGCAATGGAGCAGGAGGCTTCAGCGTTGTAGATATAGATAGTAGTTTCCGTTGTGTTGATCTTGTTTAGATCTTTGTTTTGTATTGAGTTGTAATAACTAGACATATGTTTATAACTATCTAGTATGTGATGTGTAATCTGTGTAACTCTGATAAGTGTTGTATATGATACTATGTAATATTTATGTGATATAATATATTTTGTTCGTTTCCGCTGTGAGTATTTGTGTTTGTTTCTTTTCTCTTCTTCTCTTTTCTACTTCTCACCCCTTTCTTTCTTACTGTCGATGCGATTTTCCGGGAGTGGAAAGCCGGGTCGTCACACTCATCATAGCGTTTAGGAGATTCCTATCGATAACGTTGATCAAGCGCATCGACCAGAATTCTTAAAGCACTAAATGGGCAAAATAACACAAAATCATTTTCTATATGATAACCATGACTCTTATAAAATTTACAAATATTCTTTGCTCGTTTTAAGAACAAAATCCAATCTTACTTATAAATATCTTATTAAAAGATTTGCAAATTTTAAATTTGTTATTTTCATCCATAATCAATAAATATAAGGATAAACTAATCGAGATATTCTTAGAATACTCGATTCATAAGATGGATAAAATAAGGCAGAAGGTTCGTCAAACCTAATGATAGAACGAACCACTCACAAGAATCGTAACGAGTGCGGAATGTGGTAAGTGGAATGCTATCCTCTGCAACTCGTAGCTGATGAAAACCGATGGCAAGGTCAAGCTGAAAAGACCTTGGCACCACTCAATAGATTGCTTAGGTGATAATCCTAAGACAAGCTCAAATATATTACGGAAATCCATAAATTACTTGAATGAGAAAAATAACATCTTCTTCATCAAGTGGGTTTAAAGAATAAAATGTTGCCACCAAATTTGGAAATCAAAATCTTTAAAAACAATAGAAATCTGCTTAACAGATTGAGAATGTCGAAGATAAATATTCCGCATTGGACATAGGATATGGGCTTCATAATGATTAAGCCAATCCTTTCCTAAAAAATCAATCTCGAAGCCTAAGTAACGCATAACATGCAAATCGACTCGAAAAGAATAATCACATAAAATAATCTCGACATTTTCACATAGTAAATTGAGTGTTGTGGATCCATCAATCGAATTCGCAATTCTCAATGAAGTCATCAAGCCCAAAAATTTAAAAAGAGAAAAAATCATCAAGTTCCTTTGATATAAAATAATGAGATGAACCCAAATAAAAAAGAACTCGAATAAGATAATCACAAAACAAATATCGTCAAGGATAGAATGAGAAATACCTTGACCAAGAGAAGTGTCACTAGGAGATTGCACGACATTCAACTCTCCCTCTCTCCTACTTTGGAGTATGGGACATGTAGATATAAGATGGCCCGAACTTTTGCAATAACGACAAAAAAATGGTTTCGGTCACTCATTTGCATAGTGGTCCGTAAGACCACAATTGTAGCATCGTCCACGATTAGAGGTAGGAGTCTTTGCTACCGAAGTTTCTTGCTTCCCTTTCTTGTTGGGATTGGGGCCTTTGAACTTAATAGGCCTTTTCATGTCATTGTTGAAGTTTTGTTTGGCATGCACAACTTCAACATCACTTTCTCTATCGGCCTCTTCAAGTCGAAGAGCGATATCAATAAGCTGATCAAAAGAAACTTCTAGTTTCAGAAGCAAAGGGTTTTTAAGGTTCTTATTCAACCCATAGAAAAACCTTTGATTTTTCTTCAATGGGGTATTAATATACTCGACCCCATATTTAGAGAGAGATTCAAAAGATGTGACATAATCTGCCATAGAGGATTCACCTTGAACAAGGTCAATAAAGTGTCGGGCTAAAGTTACTTTTTCAGCCTCCGGTACAAACTTTAATTCGAATCTTTCCCGGAATTTCTCCCAAGTAAGATCCGCTTCGATAATTTCCGAAATCAAAAGCTCATACCAATCTAATTCTCTTTCTTAGAGCATGCTAGAAGCCACTTGGACACGAAGTGAATCAATAAGATCCATGCGGGAAAAGATGTGATCGCATGATCTAAACCAAGCTTGGATTTCTATAACGTTTTCGGATCCCTTGAACGGCCTTCCACCCAAAGTGGTATAGTCTCTACACAAGCGTGCAAACCCGGATCTAGGGTGAGTTAGCGCTGGAACGGGTCTGGCGGCTCGGGCATTGTTCACAAGATCTAAAAGTTGTTGAGCTGGCATAAATACTCCATCCTGAGGAGTAGCACAAGATTGACCGGCGCTGGGACGACCAGGTCTAACCATTTCTCTTCTCTACGAAAGAAAGAAAGAAGAGGAAAAAGGTTATTCTCAAAATGAATATCAAACAACCTTGATTGATAAAACAAGGCATCACAAAAGAAAATAGGATAGAACGGTACGAAGACTCGAATGAAATCCTATAGAACGATTCCTAAGGAAGACTTAGGACAATGATCCTTGCTAGATTATTCTACATTGTTCCGAAGTTTGGCTTTGATACCAAGCTGTGACGCCCCACCTCTATATTCATGCTAGCCAAGAACACTACGGAGTAATGCTGTCAACTAGCGCGAAGAATAATGCCGTTGAGGAGCGACCATCTATGTAATTGCTTTGTGCGAGTACCGATATGTCAGAAATTATAACTTACATTTCTTTTCAAGAGGAAATCCGACATACCGATTCAAACTCAAAGCTACCACACAGTGGCTAAGTGGACCTCGGAAACAAATATAGAAATAAACATAACTCAAATCAGTCGCAGACATTCATATCACAAAGGCGGAAACAGATATGAATATAACACAAAGAAGTGTACATCAAAGTAGTGGTAAAACAAGATCCACTACATCACAAGAGAATAGGTAAGGCGCTAGACAAAATAATGATTATACATCAAGGAGTCTATATCTCAAATGTATAATAACAAAAACTACTAATCTAAAGTAGTTAACCAAAAGAGTAAGATGATAATCCTTGATAAGGAGTCAAGCAGGAGCACCTGAAATACCTCGGTCTGACCCGAGTATTATTTAAGAAGAAAATAATAAACAGATCAGTCTAGCTATAAATATCAGATAAATAAGGTATAGGATAAGAGATATGACCAAAAACGTATGATAACATAAATGTCATGCCGTGTCAAGTATACATCAAAAACAACAAAAATCATACAATATCTCAAATCAACTCGAAGCACCAAAAAGAATCACATTCTTTAAATAATTCACCAAAACACAATTATTGACAAAACATATCAATGCTAATGCCAAAAGTTGGTGAAACACAAATTCTAGAAATCACAACCAAAAATCCAGAAATCTCAAAAGGGGGAAGGCCTATCACAAACGGGAGCATGAAAACTCACCAACACGTGTATCACAAACGGAACGCTATTCCATGGTCGCTAACTATAGAGCCGGTGCCACAACGTAGTATAGCGAACGCCCGAGGAACCAAACTCAAATAATCCAGAACATTGACGTAGTACAGCATTACGCCCGAAGAACCAAACTCAAATAATCAGGAACAACGACGTAGTACAGCGAACGCCCGATGAACCTGAACACAAATAATACTGAACAACGACGTAGTACAGCGAACGCCCGATGAATCGAACTCCATAAAAGCATAGGTCGCTAGCCTATAAAAATGAGACGAAACTCAACAAAACGGGGTACAGTCCCCCATGCGGACAAAGAGACATCGCACATCGCTAGTCTAAATCATAAAATGATCATTATCGATCATCCAGAAGTGTCGATTACACTAAGCCAGTAAATATAAGAGTTTAGTTTCATGTCCCATAACCACTAGCTTAACTTAAATATTTACGAACAAATTGTAGATTTCCACTGGAAAATTGTCACAAGAGTTCAATCGAACAAGTCTAAGAATTAACCGACGAAGTGAACGCAAGCGTTTCATACCACTTGTTTTACTAAGCCGTTTAATCAGATTTCTCATATGAATGAGGTAAAGGTTTGTATATACTAATAGATTGGAAAACAGTTTTGGAAACAAGCTTTATATTTAAAAGTAGAGTTGAAATCATCTTTGTAAAAGAGTTTGAATATTTACTACTAGTATAGAAACCTTTGTATTTTAAAGTGACAAATCACAGAAATGATTGTAGAAATAATCAATCACCAAAATCCACATACGAAGACGTGAATCAAATCCAAAGAAATCGATACCGAATCCATAAAAATGGATATTCTCAAAAGTCTCGAAAAAGAAGTCATCAAAGTCAATAATAGATGATAACAATAAATCGGATAATCACGAATCAATAAGAATTGGAACCTCAAGCTAAATGTGCAAAATAGGAAAAAACAAGCAGGTCTGTCGACTGGCCTTCTGTAGTCAGTCGACTGAACTAGAAACCAAAAAATTTCATTTCCTGCAGTCAGTCGACTGACTGCAGAAAACAGAGACTCTCTATTTCTGCAAACAGTCCCAGATTCGCCTGGTTTCTACAGCCAGTCGACTGACTGCAAAGGGTCAGTCGACTGACTGGCACTGGGGCTGTTTTTCAGCCTATTCAAATGAATAGCAACCTCTTCCAAATTGCGATCGGACGAGCAATGGGCGCTAGGGGTTTATGCCAATCGACAACCCAGCCCTATAGGCTCTTCGATACACCACCAAAAGCATGATCAAACAACAAAGCTAAGATTTTTAGAGTTTTAGACTTCAAAACACCAAAAATTGAAATGTTCACCAAATCAATCCAAACCAAAATCAAATGAACATGTAAAGATGTTAGATATTCATACCTAATAATCAAGGATAATTATAGACATAGATGTAAGATAAAAATCTCACCTTTAAACCCAAAAACAATGAATGAGAAGCTTAATCACAAAGGAAAGATCAACACTCTTCACTTCAACCCAAGAAGCTTGAATCTAAGCTCAAAAGAAGAACATTCCCTAAGTTAGGTTTAGGAAATTTCTGAAATTGAAGAGAGAATGAGTTGGAGAAGATGAAGAGGATGCTTACCTAAGCTTCTCCTTGATTTCTAGCTTGAAGTTGATAATTCCTAAGAGAGTTAGGGCTTAGGATTTCTAATTCTTTCTCTCTTCCCACATTTTTATTCAAAGCTTGAAGGTATTAGGAAATGAAAGTGAATGAAGAGAAGAGGGGGTGGAGTTAGGGTCTTATGTTAGGTTATTGGGCTAAAACCCAAACCCAAGGCCCTAAGTGAAAAATAGCAAAATTCACCCAACTCCAAACATATCGATATTTATACTCAAAAAAGTCGCAAATGCCATTTTGGACTCAATGGAAGTGGTCTCGAGTCCCAATTTGACCGTTTGCAAAAAGTATCTTTTCGGACTTTAAATCGATCAACGATTCTATATTTAAATAAAATATTTAAATATTCAATCGTAAAATATGCGGGTTATTACTGGGACGAACTGTTCTTGATTTCCAGTCAACTTTTTGGTGTCATGGCCTTAGCAAAAGACGGGATAACACTTGCCCCCCAAAACATGCCTTGCGATAGGAAGGTGTGTTTTGTAGTTCGATAAGCTGGATGTTCGTATCCTGTTAATGACCTGCAAAGAAATTGATAATCTTATTTGACTGTGAATAATGATCGTTAGCGATTGTATGCCGTTCGGGGCGGTATATGACCGTTCGCGGTCAGGTGCCGTTCGAGGCGAATTATGACCGTTCGCGGTCGGATGCTGTAACAACCCGAGTTTTTCTAACACGAAAAACCGGACCATTTGGGTAAAAAGAAGAAGAGGTAGAAGAAGAAAATAAAAGAAAAACAACATCAGAATCTAACCATCGCAGCGGAATAAAATATAATATATCAACAGATCTTTACACAAATCAAAATTATATCTGTTTATAAAATACATCAGAATACATCATCAGAGTACATCAACATCCATAACATAGAACTAAATACACAGCGGAAAAATAATAACAAGTACGGGAGTACGTATCGACATCCAGCTCGTCTCCTGAGCTCCACAGCATCATATCCTGAACATGTTTATCTCGGTCTGACCCGAGCATCATATAAAACAATACCCGAGTCAGTCTGGAAAACCAGCGTGAGAAAATCACACTCAAATTGATTATTAAAGTTTCAAAATCTTTTGAAAACAAAAGCATCCCGTAAGACCACGCCACAAATAAACATGTCGGGTTTTTACCTTACGATAGCTAAAACACTTTATATCAAAATCCTCTGATATTATAATAGTGTCTACAGAAAGTAAAATAGAATCTAGCTGAAATGCTTGCATCTCACATTTCAACAATAGTTGGGCACAATCAAAACCGTACAAGCACGTAGGGAGAATGGATTTCCAACGAATGACTAGGCACTGGGGTACCACCTATCACAGTACGTGGCCTAGATCACCGTACCGAGGAGTACGCCCGCTCCCCTGCAACACAAGGCCGGAACCATCCCTTACTGGATGATCCCGAATAAAATCACCCCACGGTTGGGATTAGCAACCGCACCACTAAGCCGAAATAAAAAGGGACATCTAGACAGGGATGACCTTACCCTCCAGTGGGAGCTACCCACGAAGCCTTGCTGCATAACCCCTGATTTTCAGTCATTCCCGGTTGATGAGGTTCGAGGCTAAACGATACCTTTTCAGAACATATCCCTTAGAATGCCCATCGTCCGCTGACGATGTTTCGCAAGCATTCGTCCATACAAGTCCGTCCTGGGTTTGAACGGAACCGAAGGCACTACTCCTACTACATCCATTTTGGAAATATCCTCAGGATTAGTAGCGACTAGCCCTTGCACTTCACAGCTCCATCTTCGACTCCGAAATCATTACACGAAACGTATAAACCGGATCGAAGTGGTATTCGAGTCTCCAGACCTAGAATCCCGGTATACGGAAACTCGATCCCGGTCTCTTCGAAACGATCAGCGCATTTGGCCAATATTGATAGTCGGTTATTTAACTATCAATTAACATCCACAAGCAACCATCACACAATTAAATAATTTCCCACATTATTTATTTGCCCAAATATCTTTCCAAGATATATTTCCGAATTTTCAAAACTCATTTGAAAACAATTTCAACACAGTTTCCGCTTACGGAAAACATTTCCCAAATAATTATTTCCACTGAATCACCAAGTACAAAATACTTTTATTTTTAAAATAATTTAAAAACACTTTATTTTAAATATATTTTATAACATTGAAATCAAACTACTTTAATACTTTATTAAAAATATATACTTTAAAATAAACCACTTTATAAATATAAACTAAATTTCTCTTTTTAAAACAGAATAGCAAATCACTTTTATATAATTACTACAATAATAGATTTTAAAAATACCTACTTTGAAAATTAACATTTAGAAATAATCAATTTTCTAAAACATGCTTTTTAAATCATACTTAAAACTTTTAACTTATATTTAAATTGCTTTGAAAACGTACTTGGCTATTCAGAGAAATACACTTCTCATTTCCATCTTTTAAAAATAAATCAACATTTATTTTTAAACCAAACCATATCTTTTTATAAATTCCCACCTTGAATTTATATTCAAATATCCACTGATATTTTATTTTACTTTATAAACCCAGTTTATATTTCCAAAATCTCACTTCTCTTTTAAAATTCCAATTTTAAACAACTAAATCAATTTCCAATTGATTTTCCAATTTACTTTACTTTACTTTGAAATAAATTTCCTTTACTACTTCATTTATTTCAAAATACATTAACTTTTAGATTTATTCCTTTATTTGAGTTAAAACCCTTTTTAACTGAAAATATCAATTTTAAACTTCCAAAATTCCTTCTTTAGCCTTTAATTAAATTTAATCCTTACATTCAAAATAAATCCTTTATTCTTTAAATTTAATATCACTTTAGTTTAAAGTTAATATTTCCCTTGTTATTTCGAAATTCCCTTATTCCAATTCACTTGAATTATTTACTTAAAATTTACTCTTTTATTTCTTTCAAAATCCAATTCAATATATTTTGATAACTCCTTTTATTGAAATATTCAATCCAACCATATCATCCAATATTTCAATCATAAATAAAATCATCACAGGATATCAATATTCATAGAACAGAATATCAAATAATCTAAATAATTTTGAGGAATCCAGTTGGATCCCTCCAACCTGTTTCCCTGCATCCACAGACGTTAGCACAATACCAATTCCACTTCAAAATGGAATATCGCGGTATATGGGATTTATATAAATCATCCTCTATTATGCGGCGCATAGGGTCTCATCCGCTATATAAATGCGGGAATATCAACAACTCAAATATATACATATGCCAATATGTATATATTGCTATATACTACTATATATATATAATATAGCATATTCAATCAATGCAATCATCCAATCAATTATTTAAATTTAACCATTTAAATTTAAAATAAAATTCAACTGAGTGAGATTAACTCACCTTTGATTTTGTTTGCAGTCTATTCCACTCCAGTTCCATTCTGACTTGTATTTTCTCGATTTTAGACCTTGAATAAATATTTGATAAATTTATTAACACTTGTAATTTAAATCAAACAATTTATTCACTTATTTAATTTAACTGATTATTAAAGTTAAAACTAAACCCCTTTAAATAAACTAATTAGTTAACCATTCAATTTTAACTAAATAATATTTATTATTTTAAATGGAAACTACATCCAATAAAAATGGTCTTTACGAGTTTCAAAATCCAACCTTTATATAAATTGAACAACATTTACAACTTCCATATACTATATTTGGAATAAAATGGCTTTTATCTTTTACTGTAAAAACATTATATATATATTAAAACTAGACTGTCTTGAAATCCACCAAAATTTAAAACCTACTGTTTTACAGACAATATCTTAAAACTGATGTTAATATACATACTGCAAATTTTCTGTTTTGAAATTAACCAAATCCATTTTCCAGAAATCAAGTCAAATTATTCATAACATCAAGTTCTCAGTTTTTATTTTAAAATAAGTATGTGTATAACTAACTTAATTAGTAAACTAATATGAATATACCTTCTAACTAGCTGCCGAATCTCGACTTGCCACCATGACTGCCCCAAATCCCAAGCCTTAATCGCGACCTCGAACTCGCGGTTGCCATCGCTATGCAACTCGCTGTCTGCTTTGAGAATGCGACCCTAAATGACTTCGCCTAAATGCAGAAACCCCAGGCCAGAGCATGTCGCCATTCAACTATGACCCGAGTCCAGCAAAGCAAATCCCCTCGTCGCACGCGAAGCCACCCACCCTCCTCGCGAACTCCACTCGCCAAACGAACAACCCATCGTCAGAGACGAATCCACCCAAACCACCAGCCCTCCTAACACGCGCGCGCGCCTTCACCTCGTCGTACTGCCCCGACATCGCTCCTCCATCGAACGAAATGAAGCGCTCTTCTCTTTTTTTTCGCGAATTAATGATTCGATTTCATTTTGAATTAAAGGGGATAAGGGAAAGGATATGCGGTTATAAACTGGGATGGAATGGCGTGTTTAAAACGTTACACGTGTTGAGTTGTTTATTTTTAAGGGGGACGCGTGTTCTACCAGTTGAACACGTATTTAAATTAATATACATATCTACATCTAATTACTTAGGCAAGAAGAGAACGTTGCCAGGAAGGACACATGCTCTGAATTTATGTACGTTTATATACCGTATGTTTACACAACAACTCCAAACGCTCCGAAATTTAAAATCCGATAATAATACAATATTACGGATCCAATGAAACTGGTTTCGCTGAATTCCGAGATTGTGCCTCGGACGGCTATTTTTTTTTTTTTTTAAATTCAATTTCAACGATATATTTTTAAAACTGAACAAAACTCTTTAAAATTCCATTTTAAAAGTTCTATCATCTTCAGTATTAACAATATAAATTTTCTGAACCTTTGAACTATTTTTAACAGGCTAAAAATCAAGATTCCATATTTTACCCAATCCCGATAATTAAATTTAATGATTAATTATCCAAATAAATACTGTATATTTGAAATTAAAGTTAAAATTTAACCTTCGGATATTTAAAATAACTTAAATATTCACATTTCAAATATACAAAAATTCCGGGTCGTCACATTCCTCCCCCCTTAAAAGAATTTCGTCCCCGAAATTACCAGTTAAGAGAAATGATTCGATACCCGTTCTTTTTCCCAATCCAAATAGTTTTAACTTTCCATAACAATCTTTTATTATGATACACTAATCATCTTTAACTTTCCAAACTTATTCATAAGTTCAACCCATACTACCTACTTATCCATTCAAATTTAAATTTGAATTCAAATTTTTGAATTATCAAAAATTTCTCAAAAATTTTCTAACTCCCTAAATTTCCGAAAAATTTCGCCAGCGTCTCCTTTGCGCGGCTAGCTCGGTACTACTACAAAATGGCTCTACGGCCTCTCAATCTCAAAAAGAAAACAAAAATCCAAGTGGCTGGATCCAAAACCCAATCAAATTTCATATAGAAATTCAAATACATACCTTTTTGTCGGGCCATTAAATTTTATCTCTTAAATCAAAAATCCCAATTTATCCATTGCTTTTATACACCTGTATATCCTACTAAGCAATAATATCCACTCACAATTCCAAAGTCATTTTATCGACTTCTTTACAAATTTCCAATATTTGTTTTACTTAAGCCCGTACGATGCACATATATCATCCGTACGCAATATCACATTCGATCGCTCAATCGATCACACAATTCCACTTCCGAACTAGTATCGTCCACCCGACTTCCTAGTGCGGACTCAGATCTGGTTTCTTGATCAGAAACCGTCATTCTCCTTGCATAGCCACCAACTATGATAGAGAATTTCCAGAATCAATCAACAATCCATATCCAGGTTCGCCGTTGAAAATCGAGTGAAAAATCCTGATTTGGACCGATAAAATTATCTCGAAATTCTGTGTTCGACATCTGGACCAAATAGCTATGCGAATAAAATAATATACGTACACCTTACGTATTAATTTCAATTGATTATCAGTTATATCAATTCTCTTTTATTCACATTCCTTTTTGATTGTTATCCCCTTATTCACAACTATCCCATTTCACAACTTCAGTTTTAGTCTTCATTCAACTATTCACTTAGTATATATATATATTTCCATTCCAAAATTACTAAGTATACCTCCAATACAAATTTTCTTAAGAATTTCATTCTTCAATTCTTAAGTTCATATAAATTTTCTTATATTTATTTACTACTTCACCACTGAAGTGTATATATTCAAATTGAACTCCCATTTCATATGAATTCCAACTTACTTCAATTTACTACTTCATTTCCAATTTTTTTCCTTAAATTCAATTCATCTTCAACTTCCAAAAATTGAATTTTATTTAGCTCGACAACAATCCAAGTTAATTCATTAAATAACTATTTCTCAACTTATTTAAACTACTCCTCTGTTTGAGTTCAGTTTCCATTCAATATTTACTTAAGTCAATAACTTAAGTTTATTTTCCATTTAACCAACCCTTTTAAGTTTTATTTCCATCTTTCATTTGATTCTTATTTAATCAAATTCCATCCATTTATTTATTTAATATAATTGGTTCATTCACTCAATCATTATGAATTTTAATTTTCCATACTCAATCCATCTGGAATTAATTTATTAATAACCAGGCCATTTCCAATTTATTTTCACTTATTTGGTTTTCATTCGCAATCCAAACCATCATTATTTTAATCCAATTCCATTAACTCCCAATTCAATTTCATTAACTAATTTATTATCTAATTAGTTCCTCCACTGGTTAAAATTAAATACTTGCCTTTTAATTCCAAATATCACTTCACTTAATTTTCTTAAGTTCAATTTATTTTATAATTCAAGTTTGGATTTATTTAAAAATTAAGATTGCTCATCTTAGTCGTTTCTATTTGATAATTACAATTTCAAATTATAACTCTTAATGGTTCAAAGTAATGATTCCCATTTATGACTTACAATTTCATTTCTATTCATAAGTTTTAACTTACTTGCTGAAGACCTGGGACTATTCATTTAAGTCCGTTTCATCTTTATAATCAAATTTCAAATTATTATACTTAAGAACTTAAGAATATGAATTTCTTTACACAATTATAAGCATTTTACATTGCCTTTATATCCAATTCAATTCGACTTCAACTTACTTACATTTAATTCAATTCCAATTCTCAATTTTATTTAAATTATCCTAAGTTAAATTCAAATATATTTTATTCACCTTCATATACTCGAATTAAATTTTAATTCTAGGATACAATTTTATACAAGTTTTACAATTCATTCACCTTCAAGTTCTCTAATTCTTTTATCTACCAGCTTATATTACTCATTGAGTTAATTTCATCTCATAATTATAATCCCAGAATTTAACTTTCATTCCTTTCTTATTTCAATCAACTTCATTCTATACTTTATATTGTTGATTCATTTAAATTTCCACATTTAAATTTTAAATAGAATTCCCAGAATTCAATTGCCCGGTTTTATTTCAAAACCATTTTGAATCCATAAATAACTCATACACATCTGGTATATCACATCAAATCCAAATTTCCAAAACAATCTGCTTTTACCAAACAATTTTCCCTTTGAATTTCAAAACCAACCCAATTCACAATCATTTCCAATTTAAAACAGTTTGGTAGCAATTTCTCTTTGGAAACTCGAAAATAGACATCGATGATGCTGCAGTCATCACCGAAATTATTTTCCAGCGACCGAAAGAGAATTTAATGCTTTTATCACTTTAAAACATTTCAAACATTTTAAAATCCCAAATCCCACCAGATTTCAATTCAATTCCAAAAATATTCATGAAATAATATCACCATTATTTCCCTAAAACCTTTAAAAACTATTTTAATCCAAAGGAATTTAAACCTTTCCCAAAACTTCAAATTCAAAGTCCATTCAATTTTATATCCAAACATTTCTCTGGAATTCTATCACGTTTTATTTCAAGTTATAAGTCACTTTTACCATTTACATTTACAAATTTCATTTGTTTATGAATTAATCTCATTTGATTATAAATCACATTTGTAATTCACATTTGTATATAAAGTTTATCTCAATTTATAAATTTCATTTATAGTCTATATTTCAAATTCCATTTTGTTATATAAATTTATTCTTCAACTTGGGTTATAAGTTTTCAATTTCTACTCAATAATGAGACTAACTCATTATTGTCATTTTCTAACAACCAAGCAACCAAATATATAATTTACAAAAGTTATCCTTTTATATATAAAAATAATTTGGGTAAAATTATTTCATTCACCCTATTTAAAACAATATTGTGTCGAACTGTTCTATTCAAGTGTTTAGAAACCCCTTCGATACAGTTGTCCAGACTGTGCCGACGAAGGTTCATATGCCACTCAATAAATCAATCAACACAATATAAAACCATTTTTATATCCACTAACAAATACGCGCTCATATCTATTAGTACTCTCAAAATTCCCAACAGAGCCAAGGTTATCGCTAGCCTAAGCTCTGATACCACTGTAACAACCCGAGTTTTTCTAACACGAAAAACCGGACCATTTGGGTAAAAAGAAGAAGAGGTAGAAGAAGAAAATAAAAGAAAAACAACATCAGAATCTAACCATCGCAGCGGAATAAAATATAATATATCAACAGATCTTTACACAAATCAAAATTATATATGTTTATACAATACATCAGAATACATCATCAGAGTACATCAACATCCATAACATACAACTAAATACACAGCGGAAAAATAATAACAAGTACGGGAGTACGTATCGACATCCAGCTCGTCTCCTGAGCTCCACAGCATCATATCCTGAACCTGTTTATCTCGGTCTGACCCGAGCATCATATAAAACAATACCCGAGTCAGTCTGGAAAACCAGCGTGAGAAAATCACACTCAAATTGATTATTAAAGTTTCAAAATCTTTTGAAAACAAAAGCATCTCGTAAGACCACGCCACAAATAAACATGTCGGGTTTTTACCTTACGATAGCTAAAACACTTTATATCAAAATCCTCTGATATTATAATAGTGTCTACAGAAAGTAAAATAGAATCTAGCTGAAATGCTTGCATCTCACATTTCAACAATAGTTGGGCACAATCAAAACCGTACAAGCACGTAGGGAGAATGGATTTCCAACGAATGACTAGGCACTGGGGTACCACCTATCACAGTACGTGGCCTAGATCACCGTACCGAGGAGTACGCCCGCTCCCCTGCAACACAAGGCCGGAACCATCCCTTACTGGATGATCCCGAATAAAATCACCCCACGGTTGGGATCAGCAACCGCACCACTAAGCCGAAATAAAAAGGGACATCTAGACAGGGATGACCTTACCCTCCAGTGGGAGCTACCCACGAAGCCTTGCTGCATAACCCCTGATTTTCAGTCATTCCCGGTTGATGAGGTTCGAGGCTAAACGATACCTTTTCAGAACATATCCCTTAGAATGCCCATCGTCCGCTGACGATGTTTCGCAAGCATTCGTCCATACAAGTCCGTCCTGGGTTTGAACGGAACCGAAGGCACTACTCCTACTACATCCATTTTGGAAATATCCTCAGGATTAGTAGCGACTAGCCCTTGCACTTCACAGCTCCATCTTCGACTCCGAAATCATTACACGAAACGTATAAACCGGATCGAAGTGGTATTCGAGTCTCCAGACCTAGAATCCCGGTATACGGAAACTCGATCCCGGTCTCTTCGAAACGATCAGCGCATTTGGCCAATATTGATAGTCGGTTATTTAACTATCAATTAACATCCACAAGCAACCATCACACAATTAAATAATTTCCCACATTATTTATTTGCCCAAATATCTTTCCAAGATATATTTCCGAATTTTCAAAACTCATTTGAAAACAATTTCAACACAGTTTCCGCTTACGGAAAACATTTCCCAAATAATTATTTCCACTGAATCACCAAGTACAAAATACTTTTATTTTTAAAATAATTTAAAAACACTTTATTTTAAATATATTTTATAACATTGAAATCAAACTACTTTAATACTTTATTAAAAATATATACTTTAAAATAAACCACTTTATAAATATAAACTAAATTTCTCTTTTTAAAACAGAATAGCAAATCACTTTTATATAATTACTACAATAATAGATTTTAAAAATACCTACTTTGAAAATTAACATTTAGAAATAATCAATTTTCTAAAACATGCTTTTTAAATCATACTTAAAACTTTTAACTTATATTTAAATTGCTTTGAAAACGTACTTGGCTATTCAGAGAAATACACTTCTCATTTCCATCTTTTAAAAATAAATCAACATTTATTTTTAAACCAAACCATATCTTTTTATAAATTCCCACCTTGAATTTATATTCAAATATCCACTGATATTTTATTTTACTTTATAAACCCAGTTTATATTTCCAAAATCTCACTTCTCTTTTAAAATTCCAATTTTAAACAACTAAATCAATTTCCAATTGATTTTCCAATTTACTTTACTTTACTTTGAAATAAATTTCCTTTACTACTTCATTTATTTCAAAATACATTAACTTTTAGATTTATTCCTTTATTTGAGTTAAAACCCTTTTTAACTGAAAATATCAATTTTAAACTTCCAAAATTCCTTCTTTAGCCTTTAATTAAATTTAATCCTTACATTCAAAATAAATCCTTTATTCTTTAAATTTAATATCACTTTAGTTTAAAGTTAATATTTCCCTTGTTATTTCGAAATTCCCTTATTCCAATTCACTTGAATTATTTACTTAAAATTTACTCTTTTATTTCTTTCAAAATCCAATTCAATATATTTTGATAACTCCTTTTATTGAAATATTCAATCCAACCATATCATCCAATATTTCAATCATAAATAAAATCATCACAGGATATCAATATTCATAGAACAGAATATCAAATAATCTAAATAATTTTGAGGAATCCAGTTGGATCCCTCCAACCTGTTTCCCTGCATCCACAGACGTTAGCACAATACCAATTCCACTTCAAAATGGAATATCGCGGTATATGGGATTTATATAAATCATCCGCTATTATGCGGCGCATAGGGTCTCATCCGCTATATAAATGCGGGAATATCAACAACTCAAATATATACATATGCCAATATGTATATATTGCTATATACTACTATATATATATAATATAGCATATTCAATCAATGCAATCATCCAATCAATTATTTAAATTTAACCATTTAAATTTAAAATAAAATTCAACTGAGTGAGATTAACTCACCTTTGATTTTGTTTGCAGTCTATTCCACTCCAGTTCCATTCTGACTTGTATTTTCTCGATTTTAGACCTTGAATAAATATTTGATAAATTTATTAACACTTGTAATTTAAATCAAACAATTTATTCACTTATTTAATTTAACTGATTATTAAAGTTAAAACTAAACCCCTTTAAATAAACTAATTAGTTAACCATTCAATTTTAACTAAATAATATTTATTATTTTAAATGGAAACTACATCCAATAAAAATGGTCTTTACGAGTTTCAAAATCCAACCTTTATATAAATTGAACAACATTTACAACTTCCATATACTATATTTGGAATAAAATGGCTTTTATCTTTTACTGTAAAAACATTATATATATATTAAAACTAGACTGTCTTGAAATCCACCAAAATTTAAAACCTACTGTTTTACAGACAATATCTTAAAACTGATGTTAATATACATACTGCAAATTTTCTGTTTTGAAATTAACCAAATCCATTTTCCAGAAATCAAGTCAAATTATTCATAACATCAAGTTCTCAGTTTTTATTTAAAAATAAGTATGTGTATAACTAACTTAATTAGTAAACTAATATGAATATACCTTCTAACTAGCTGCCGAATCTCGACTTGCCACCATGACAGCCCCAAATCCCAAGCCCTAATCGCGACCTCGAACTCGCAGTTGCCATCGCTATGCAACTCGCTGTCTGCTTTGAGAATGCGACCCTAAATGACTTCGCCTAAATGCCAGAAACCCCAGGCCAGAGCATGTCGCCATTCAACTATGACCCGAGTCCAGCAAAGCAAATCCCCTCGTCGCACGCGAAGCCACCCACCCTCCTCGCGAACTCCACTCGCCAAACGAACAACCCATCGTCAGAGACGAATCCACCCAAACCACCAGCCCTCCTAACACACGCGCGCGCCTTCACCTCGTCGTACTGCCCCGACATCGCTCCTCCATCGAACGAAATGAAGCGCTCTTCTCTTTTTTTTTCGCGAATTAATGATTCGATTTCATTTTGAATTAAAGGGGATAAGGGAAAGGATATGCGGTTATAAACTGGGATGGAATGGCGTGTTTAAAACGTTACACGTGTTGAGTTGTTTAATTTTAAGGGGGACGCGTGTTCTACCAGTTGAACACGTATTTAAATTAATATACGTATCTACATCTAATTACTTAGGCAAGAAGAGAACGTTGCCAGGAAGGACACATGCTCTGAATTTCTATACGTTTATATACCGTATGTTTACACAACAACTCCAAACGCTCCGAAATTTAAAATCCGATAATAATACAATATTACGGATCCAATGAAACTGGTTTTGCTGAATTCCGAGATTGTGCCTCGGACGGCTATTTTTTTTTTTTTTAAATTCAATTTCAACGATATATTTTTAAAACTGAACAAAACTCTTTAAAATTCCATTTTAAAAGTTCTATCATCTTCAGTATTAACAATATAAATTTTCTGAACCTTTGAACTATTTTTATCAGGCTAAAAATCAAGATTCCATATTTTACCCAATCCCGATAATTAAATTTAATGATTAATTATCCAAATAAATACTGTATATTTGAAATTAAAGTTAAAATTTAACCTTCGGATATTTAAAATAACTTAAATATTCACATTTCAAATATACAAAAATTCCGGGTCGTCACAGATGCCGTTCGCGGCGAGTTGTGACTGTTGGCGGTCGGGTGCCGTTCAAGGCGAATTGTGACCATTTGCGGTCGGATGCCGTTCGAGGCGAATTATGACCGTTCGCGGTCGGATGCCGTTCGCGACGAGTTGTGACCGTTCGCGGTCGGGTGCCGTTCGAGGCAAATTATGACCATTCGCGGTCGGATGTCGTTCGAGGCGAATTATGACCGTTCACGGTCGGATGCCATTCACGGCGAGTTATGTGTGCCCCGGGGGGGACTTGGTATCATTAACGTCAGATTTCACGTTCGAGTGAGTTTCTAAGTTGCTTGTTATGGCAGTTTATCGCATCTCAGAGCATGCCTGAGGATCATTTGCGATCCCATACATGTGTAAGTAGCTTAGCCGTTATGGAATCACAAATAGCAGATTTTCATTCAAAATAAGTATTTCAACAGAAATGTTCAACAAAATCAAGTTCAAACGTGCGAAATAGAAAGCAAAAGCAAAAAAAGACGTCAAAGTGCAAACACCTACACTGATGCGATTGGAAGTCGTATCAGAGCATGCCTGAGGATCGTTCGCGATCCTGTACATGTGTAAATGACTTAATCATATTGGTGTGGAGTTTGCTACTTATTTGTCATTATTTCAATCAGTTGATGATAAGCTGATGCCTCGATCCTAAGCCGTTCCCAGTTGGTGCAGGTGGTGGTTGTTCTTGCTCCACCGTTGTGGCTCGCCTCCTTACATATTGCGGTAGCAGGCCATTCCGGATATGTCCCTCTATTTCATCCCTCAAGTGCCTACAATCATTGGTACTGTGGCCGCTTTGCTCATGGAATAAGCAGTACTTGTCTGATTTCCTCTCATTGCTGGTCGGGTCCCTTCTCATTGGCTTTCGATAAGGAATCTGCCCCCTGGTGTCCTGGTAGATCAGTTCCAAGTTTTCGCTCAGCTCTGAATAGGAAGCAAATCTTGGTTCTTTTCGTGATCGCTTTGGTCCATCATCGCTATCCTCAACTATTCGTTTTCCTTTATCCTTGCCTGAATCTTTTTTGGGAGGATATCCACCTTTGACTGCATAAACTTCTGTTCCCTCTCCTTCCTCTCTTTCAACATTTGTGTCCTCTAATCGTAGGAATCCTTCGGCCTCATGATAAAATTCTCCTAGATCCATAGGCGGATCCCTTGCTAGTGAATTTTTAAATTCTGTTCCATCAGCTATGCCAGATATGGCTGCCATCAAAACCATGGATGGATCTAGATGATCCATCGATGCCGCTGCTGCATTAAATCATGTTAGAAAATTCCTCAAAGATTCTTCGGTTCCTTACTTCAGTGTTTCCAAACTCATCACATTCTTAGGTCTCGAAATGTGAACTCTGAACTACCTCATAAACTTCTCAATCAAATCGGTCCATGTTCAAATGGAGCCGCTCTCTAGTTGTCTAAACCATAGTGCTGCAATGTCTGTCAAATACAACGGGAAGCACCGGGCCATGACTTCCTCCGATGCTCCCAGTACCTCCATATGCCTCATGTACCTTGTCAGATGAACTGCAGGATCCGTCCTCCCATCGTACGTCTCCAGTGTTGGTAGCTTGAATTCTGGTGGATTCCTAACCCGTCTAATTGTGGGAGCGAAGGGGCTCTTGTTCACGTCTTCCAGAACTCTATTCACTAGTCCACCTCTCATGGCTCATTTGACCATCTCCGCCAATCTGTCACTGTCGCCAAGCTATGGTCCTTGTTCGTTGCCTCTGATCTGCCCCCCGAGTTCACGAGGGTGTTCTGAAATCTTCTCTCTTGGACGAGCATCCATTCCTCTATCAATGCGGTGTTGAACAACTCCACCTAGTACTCTTCCCAGGGTTGGATTAGCATGCTCCGGGTGATTTCCCCTAGATCTGGTGCTGCTCCTGATGGTCCTGCCGTATTCTGAACTCTGGTTGCTCCGTGCTCCTGATCTCTATCTCCAGCATCTCCTACAGCAGCGTTCCCTTGATTTTGCATTCTGGCTTGTCCAGCTTGTTGGAGTAGGTTCTGCATCATCTCCTCTTGTCTTTTCAGCATTCCTTCCTGCATAGCTTCCATCATTATCTCCATCTCATCCCAGGTGATGAAGATTGAGGTGTGATTTGCTCCAAAGGAAGCCTCCCGGCTCCCTTCATGCTGACTCCTTCCAGCTCTTTGTCTTCTTTTTGATTGTCTTGCCATAGCTTTCCAGATCCAAGTCTTTAAGCTTTCAGATTCGAAGTCTTGGTTGTAGAATTCCTGAGCACTAGCGTTCTAATTGAAAGCACCAAAATGTTTGCGCCAAAATTGGTCACAGACACCCAATTGTCGATGAAAGCACCCGTTCATAATCACAGATCACAGATAACAAGTATATAGAGAATTAAAAATGAAGAACACTCCGAGAAGTAAGAGGAAAGCATTAAAGAACACAGAGTTTATAGTGGTTCGGCAATCCGGCCTACGTCCACTTTGAATTTGATGATTTTATTGATGTTTGCTTGCTGATTACAACGAGTTACCACTGAATACAACAGCCAATTTCGAGTACAATGATGATTCCGGCAGAGTCTAGACGTAGAAGAGCCAAAAGTCCCTTTTCTGTAGGCTTTAGGATGCTATTTATAGGCGTAGGATGCAAATATCTCGCTCAGATCTCGGGAGACCACTTCTGGCACATGCACGGGCCCACGCGACCGATCCCATGCGATTTTGACTCGATCCGTGATCGATACGAATGAATTTCGTATCGATTAAGATCTTGCCCGATTGAGTCGAGATCGATCATGAACATTCTTTAGATTGTACGCAAGCTCCTGTGAAAATTTGGTGGCATTTGGACTTGTAGATTGTGAGATATGATCGATGCAAGTTCATGTTTTTCAAAGGCTGTCTTCTTCGCATCGATCACCTCTGCCTTGTTTGTATCGATCGCCTCTGCTTTGTTTATATCGATCACCATTGCACTGTTCGTATCGATCGCCTCTGCCTTGTTCGTATCGATCACCATTGCACTATTCGTATCGATCGTGATGGATACGAAATGATGACCACTTGATGGATAAGAACAGTGGAGGATTGATGGATATGAACAGTTGATGATTGATGGATACGAATAGTTTTCGTATCGATCGTGATGGATACGAAATGACGACCACTTGATGGATAAGAACAGTGGAGGATTGATGGATACGAACAGTTGATGATTGATGGATACGAACAGTTGAGGCCTGATGGATACGAACAGTAGAGGATTGATGGATACGAATAGTTGATGATTGATGGATACGAACAGTTGAGGCCTGATGGATACGAACAGTAGAGGATTGATGGATACGAATAATTGATTCCCAAGTTTGCATCGATCATATCTTGAGCATACGAACTCAGATTGACTTGAAATTTGAAACGTCGGCTTTTATAGCTATGTTTGTCATGTCTTATCAATTGCATCTCGATCTGGACTCGGACAAAATTTACCGATATCCATAGTGAAACGGTGTATAACCAATCTTTAGGATGAACTGTTCTTGATTTCCAGTCAACTTTTTGGAGTCATGGCCTTGCCAAAAGATGGGATAACAATTACTTACTTTCGAAATTATATCACACTGAAATCATAGTTTGAAATTGTATTTCCTTTCAAAAGTCGTGTTTCCAAAATAGGTTAAACTCTCATTTCAAAATTATCATATTAAACCAAATAAGCCATTTAAAGCCCAACTTAGGTTATAATGTCGCTTAACCACATTCACTTTAAAAATCAAGGATTTGAATATAAACCCATCCATTTTACTTAGTTTGGAATTTAGAAGAAAATAGTTTTAAATAGTTACAAATAGTTAATATAGATTTAAAATAGATTAAATAAAATTAAAATAGATTAAATAGCTTTAAAATAGATTAATTAGATTGAAAATAAGTCAAATGGTTTAATTAGTTTAAAAGTTTTAAAATCTTAATAATTAAAGTCTTTTAAAATAATATATTAAAACAGTTCATATGAAAATATGAATTTGAAATTTATATCAATTTAAACTATTTATTTCAATCCAACACATTTTGACCATTTCAATGTCCCAAAACCCAATTTCAAATTTTCCGATTCAGAATTCTAAATAAATATTAAATTCAATATCGCTTAAATCCATGTTAAAACATCGATTTAATTACTCAAATTTCAATATATTTCAAAGTTATACTTCAACGATTTTAATAACTCAATTTCGATAAACTTCACTTGTATTTCAAAGTCACTATAAAATTTCAATTTTATTCCTTCAACAAATCTTTCAAAACAATTCGATTTTAATATAAAACTCGAAGTTCGATAAAAAATTTGATTTATATAACCCAAATTTTTATTTCAAAATATCATTTAACTCAATGCAAAATTTAAGGATTCAAAATCATTTAATTTATCCAATCCGGTGTCCGTATATAATTCTCTACCCTAGGGTCAAGTGATACGGATATTTATCATTTCAGTCTGAAATTAAATTTTTTAATTACGGATATACATCATTTCAATCCGCAATCCCGAAAATATTAAATCCATAAAATCGCTCGAGTCTATCATTTCAACCCATAATGATTTTTCCTTAATCTATTAATCATTCGGGTATGTATCATTTCAACCCATAGTGAACTTGTAGTTTATAACGATATATAAAATAAACATCCATTCATCCAATACAACAAATCAAACATTCATCACGGTCATCATCCAAATCAATCAATAAATATCAATATAGAACAGATAATCAATAACAGGTATTTAACTGGCAATTTATATTCAATAATAAATTAAATAACGATTTAATTAAAATAAATTCAAATTAATAGAGATGATGATTTAAATATATCAAACAGCCATAATAAATTTCTAATCACATCAAAAATTAATTTAACAAACATAAGAAATTTTAGAAGTTGTGAGTGAGTCAAAACAATCTCCTTTGAATTTAAATCGAATTCAAATTCGAATTAAGCCCAAAATTTGAACGGTCTCAGAATTTGTCCAAACCAGCGTCAGAATGTCCAGAATTTTAATACGACCCCAACGCAAGAAACCGTGTATGAATCGACCTCGTATGCAAAAGTTATTCACGTTAGAACATTTAAACTTTAAGTTAAATAAAAATTAAAATGAGAAGGGACAAACCAATACCGTGGTGCCACATCACATGATCTAACCATTCACGTAAACCCTAATCTTGATCGGCAACCAGCTGCAGCCGCCACTTCCATCCAAAACGCCGACCATCTTGCTTGATTTCACCCAGATCAGAGCTCGACATCGAGCAGCAATCTCCAGGCCGACCACGGCGATGGTCGCCTCGGTCCCTCCGCCTCTCGATTTCAATTGTGCCGCCACCAACGTAATACGCCCAAAATCGACGAACTCTGATGACTTCAAGATGAGCGAACGTTACAACATGGCCTGCTCTGCATCCTCTTCCCAACGCCACTCCCCGATCGTCGATCGGACGACGATCCACCGTTGGATCGTCCAAAACCTAGTATGGACTGCTGCGGTTCATCCTCGATTTTTGGACGAACGGTGCATCAAATTGAAAAACAAATCACAGAATTGAGATGCGCTCATCGAGAGCTCCAAAACGGTATATAATTTGATAGGGTTTGGAGGAGTTAAATTTTGAAGTTGAATTTGCAATTTGGGAATTAGGGTTTTGATTTATCTGCCATTAGAAAGAGGAGTTGAGAAAGAAACATATGTACATACAAATTGAAATAAGAAATGACCTAGGGTTTATAACGATATATATATAGACAGGACAAAATAGAAATGAATGGGCTCGATTGGTTTGGAAAGTTGAACGATAAATGACCCGAAAAACCCGTTTCGCTCCCAAAATGAAAATGGGTCATCCCATATATCAAAATAGATGTTTTGGATAGTTTTAAACTCAATGGAACAGGTTTCAAGTCCTAAATTCCATCGTATGAAGAAGTTATGCTAAAATCAGCTTATTTCAAATTGATTTCAATTAAATAAATTTCTAGGCGTTTCGAGTCCGTACGATCAAACGACAAGTTCGATCGTTACGAAACTTGGAATCCTACAATAATTCACCGTTATGGATCCGATGAAACTGGTTTCGTCAAAATCCAAGAGAGTGGCCAAAATGGCTATTTTCAAATTAATTAAATAAATTAACATTAAATTAATTAAATCAAATTTTCAATTTCAATTCTATAATTGACACTTTTTATCATTTTTGATTTTTTAGACAATTTCAAAAATTTAAACAACTTAGATATCAAATTTAAAGTTAATAAATTTACCTATATTTAAAATTTAATAATTCCATTTAATTGACCTTTCACCCTATTATTCAATCCATTATTATCAAATGGATGAAATTAACATTGGTTCATGATCTGTAACATTAATTTTCTCAAATTTCATCATCCATTAACCTAATATTTAAATATTTAATTTCATTTATTTGCAATTAATCCAATTATAAATATTTAAATCCTAATAAATTAATAACCTTGATTTCCATTCTTTATATTAATTTAATTTACATTACATAATATTTAATTACATTTATTGAAATTTATTTCCAATTTAAATTGACATGCTAAATAGGTAGGTAACATACTGTAACGAACCGACATTTTGAACCATTCGCGTCCATTATAAGTGTATAGGTAGACACTCATGCCGGAGTTGAATTGCTCAAAATACCGCGTTGTTAATTAAAATTTGGCAAAACTGAACATATACAGTAAATAAATAATCACGGATCACAGACACAGAGTAATAAATGCAGCGGAAATAAAAAAGATAGTAGTTCATGAAGCTACTATATGAATATATAAAATACATCAGAGTTTACAACAGAAGAGTAATACGATACATCAAAGTTAAACCAGATATAACGGAAGAGTAACACGATACATCAGATACAAATCAGAATACATCACTGGAATCATCGAACACTAAAAGCAGAATAGATGGCTGGATCTTCAAGCAAAGCTCCAACTTCAAAGGTGAGTCTCGAATACTGGTACACTCAGTCTGACCCGAGCGTAAAGCAAAACACAAAACACTCGAGTCAGGATTAACATTCTTATATTAATAAATCCAACTCAAGTGAAATAGCAATTAAAATACAATGTGACGCCCCACCTCTATACCCACGCTAACCAAGAACACTACGATGTAGTGCTGTCAATTAGCACGGAGAATAAGGCTGTTGAGGAGCGACCATCCATGTAACTTCTTTGTGCGGGCACCGACATGTCAGATAGAATAGGATGCATATCTTTTAAGGAGGAAATCCGACATACCGATACAAACACAAAGCTATCACACGGTGGCTATATATAATCTTCGGAAACAAATATAGAAATAAACGTAACATAAATCAGTCACAGACAATTCATATCACAGAGGCGGAAATAGATATGAATAAATATATAACACATGAAAGTGTACATCAGAGTAGTGGTCAGAAAGATCCACAATAACACAAAAGAATAGATACAAGTGCTAACCAAAAGAATATGTATACATCAAGGAGTCTAATCTCAAATGTATACAAACAAAAACTACAAAACTAGAGTAGTTAGCCAAAAGTCAGATGATGGCTCCAGATAGGAAGTCATGAGGAAGCACCTGTAAAATCTCAGTCTGACCCGAGTATTATTTAAGAAGAAAATAATAAACGGATCAGTCTAGCTATAATTATCAGATAAAATGAGATAGAATATGAGATATGATAATAGAACGTATGATAACAAAAAGGTGTCATACTATGATAAGTATACATTAGAAATCCCACAAAAGTCATACAATATCTCAATAATCTCAAAACAGAGAAAAGAATGTCATATTCTTAATTTAATTCACCGAGCCACAATAAAATGACATACTCATCAATGTCAATGGTAAAAGCTGGTGAAACATAAAATTCCAGAAATCAATAATTAGAAATCCAGAAATCACAAGAAAGAGGATGGCCAATCCTATAAAAATGAGCCGGAGCTCCTCCTGACAGGGTATAGTCCCCCATTGCGGACTTTGAGCCGAAGCTCCTCCTGATGAGCCGAAGCTCCTCCTGACTGGGTATAGTCCCCCATTGCGGACTTTGAGCCGAAGCTCCTCCTGATTGAGCCGAAGCTCCTCCTGACTGGGTATAGTCCCCCATTGCGGACTTTGAGCCGAAGCTCCTCCTGATTGAGCCGAAGCTCCTCCTGACTGGGTATAGTCCCCCATTGCGGACTTTGAGCCGAAGCTCCTCCTGACTGGGTATAGTCCCCCATTGCGGACTTTGAGCCGAAGCTCCTCCTGACTGGGTATAGTCCCCCATTGCGGACTTTGAGCCGAAGCTCCTCCTGATTGAGTCGAAGCTCAATAAAATGAAGTACAGTCCTTCACACGGACAAAGAGACATCGCACATTGCTAGTCTAAATCACAAGAATGATCGTCATGATCATAAGGAAGTGTCGATTACACTAAGCTAGTAAATATAAGAGTTTAGCTTCATGTCCCATAACCACTTGCTTAACTCAAATATTTACGAACAGATTGTAGATCTGCACTAGAAAACTGTCACAAGAGATTCAATCGAACAAGTCCATAAATTAACCGACGAAGTAAACGCAAGCGTTTCATACCACTTGTTTTGCTAAGCCGTTTAATTATATTTTCTCATACGAATGAGGTAAAGGTTTGTATATACTAATAGATTGGAAAACGGTTTTAAGAAAACGAGCTTTGATATTGAAAATAGAGTTGAAATCGTTTTAATGAAAGAGTTTTGATATTTAATACTAGTATAGAAAACCTTTATATTTTGAAGTGACAAATCATAGAAGTGATTGTAGAAACAATCAATTATAAAAGTTCACGTTCGAAGACGTGAGTAAAGTTCAAAGAAATCAATTCTCAAAACCATCAAAGTAAGAAGCTCGGTTAAATGGCTTTCGGATAAGATTGCCTACGCAGAGTAATTCGGGGTTCGACCTGCCCGGTCAGGTCGCGGGGGTCCAGGGGGCAGCGCCCACGGCGGGGTGCGGGGCAGCGCCCCGTCACGGTATGACTTAGTGAAGGCAATCTGTCCAGCGACCTAAGGAAAAATAGGTGGGCGACTAAACAAAGTGGCCGATAATAAATGATAACAACAAAAAGGGAATCAACCCGATTTGATTAGAGTTGGATATTCAAGCTAAAAAAACAACTAGGCAAAACACAGCAGATTCAGACGTCTGAGATCAAGAATTCAGACGTCTGAATCTGGAAAATAAACTATTTTCCAGAACAGAATTCAGACGTCTGAATCCTAGACTTCAGACGTCTGAAATAGGCACTTTTTAGCCTACTTCTTTTCTGGTTCAAAACGAACCAATTCAGACGTCTGGAATTTTGATTCAGACGTCTGAATGCTGGGAGAAGAAAATTCCCAGTATTCCATTCAGACGTCTGAACCATACGTTCAGACGGCTGAAACTGTTATTCAGGGCATTCCTGAACCTAGGCCAAAAAATGGCCAAACGACATCGACAACGATCGGTCGAGCAACAACGACTAAGGAATTGCACAAGGATAAGTGTTAGGAATTCATACCTAACAATCGAAGATAATTATTAACTTAGATGTGAGATAAAAATCTCACCTTTATACACAAGCACAAGTATGAAGGAGCTATAGAGCAATGGCAATGACAATCTCTTTTCAATCCCAACTCAACAAGCTTGATTCTAAGCTAAAAAAGAGAAACATTTCCTAAATTAGGTTTAGGAATTTCTGAAATTGATAAGAGAGTGAGTTGGGGAAGAAGAAGAGGAGACTTACCAAAGCTTCTTCTATTGATTTGGAGCTAGAACTTGATTTGTAGATGGAAACTAGGGTTTTAGAGTTTTAATTTCCCATTCCACTCACCATTAATCTCTTTAGAACTGAAATGAAGAGGAGAAGGGAGTGAATGAAGAGGGGGTTTCAGTTTGGAGTGTTAAGTTAAAACATAGGGCTGAACCAAACCCAAACCCAAAGTGAAAATGGTCGAATTTTTGACTAGCTCCAAACATATCGAAGTTTACACTTAAAAAGATCGCAAACGACATTTTGAACTCAATGGGAGTGGTCTCGAGTCCCAATTCGACTGTTTGCAAAAAGTAGCTTTTCGGACCAAAATCCGACGAACGATGAAATATTTAAATAAAATATTTAAATATAAAATCGATAAATATGCGGGTTGTTACATACAAGTAACTTAAAAGATGTTTGGAATAACCATCTTTTAAGGATCCGTTAAACAATCTACTAGGTAGTAGTGTACGATAAGTAGATAATGTCTATCAGTAATATAAAGATATCAAAATAGTGTTAAGTCATGGCCCATTCCACCCTTAACACATTTTTATTCCCAAAAGCATATACAAGACCGTAGTTTCCCCAAAACCGGAAGTCACCAGAGGGCAATCCATATACTAAAGGTACAAACCAAAATCGTAGTGGTCGCGTATAAATGGAATACAAGTATGACAAGGCATATGAGGCAATACCTAAGGTAGTGATACTACCGTCTGCCTGATCCGGACTGGTGAGAACGCAACGCCGCAGCGCCCGCAACACCGTGAAACAACACTCCCAAAATCAAGGGTGCACCAATCGATAACAAGTAATGAGTATTTCGAAGAAGTGTGTCCACTTGAGGTAGCTAATCCTCCATTGGCCCGGCACGGCTCCTGTTTTAGTCATTTCCAATTTGACACAAGTGTCAAGGCTATCCATTATCGTTCACTTTCTTCAGTCATCACATACATCATTCCAACCACTTCATTCTGGATCACACTCCGCGTATAGTTATTAAAGTGGTTTCAGTTTAGATAGAGAGTATATCCATTACCGATCCCGGTCTCTTTAATAACTTTCGTAATTATTACACCGATTGGTCGTTTATATATTTCAAAAACCAAATCAATTTCAATTTCAATGTCAATTCGTAAACCAACATTTCATTTGTCTTTCAAAAACCAATTTCCAAAATTTACGTTTCAAAACTTCAATTTACCATTTCAAAACCTTATAATTCAATTTCAAATTTCTATTTAAACAATTCAAATATTGATTCAAGTTCGTATATAAGTTTCATTTCGAAATCATTTAAATTAATTTGATTTAACATTTAAATCAATTTAAATTCATTTATCGATCTCATTCAATATTCATTTATCGATCTCATTCAATATTCATTTAGTAAATTTTCCATTCAAAACAATTTCTATTAAATTTCCAATTCATTAAATCCATTATTTAAATTCAACTTCCTTATTTCAAAACTTACAATTTGAATTAAATTAAATTCATCAAATCAAATTCTTTAAATTACAAGTCTTACATTAATTTCAATAAATCACATTTTATTTCTTGTTAAAGAAAATCCATTTCACTTATTTACTTTCTTAAATAATTTTCCAAAACTTACTTAATAAAGAAATTCAGTTTCAATTATTTACGAAACAAAATTCACTTATTGAAAAGTTCAATTTTTCTTATTAGAAATTCAATTCAATTTAATCATTAAAAAATTCAATCTTATTTAATTATCAAATAATTGAAAACTTAATTATTAAATAATTTCAAAGTTTAATAATTTCAAACTTAATTATAATTTCAAAACTTAATTATTAAATCATTTCAAAGTTTAATAATTTCAAACTTAATTCAGTCATTTCTCAAATTAAACAACATTCTTCCATCAATTACATTGTTAACATTTTGTTTCAGATTAAATATTAACATTTTCCTTTCATTGAAAATTCAATTTCAACTTCATTTCAAAACCATATTCTTTATTCAAATAAAATCTTCATTTTATTTTTAAATCAAATTATTGACCAATCGGGTTTTTTATTATTTAATTCTCTATCCTAGGTCAAAGTTCAATTTGGGTATTTATCATTTCAACCCGATTCCAATTCAATTCAAAATCAAAGCATAGTAAAGGGAACTTGCAGTGTGATAACTGGGATGGTGTCAAAGTAAATAAACAAGCAATAACAACAATCAATATCAATCCAATAATCAATTCAAATAATCCCGAAATAACCGCATTAATTCGCATTGTTATTTGTACGAATTAATATAATTATTTCTAGAATCTACACTGTCATTTCATGTAGATTAAAGATTATTACATTACGGTTTCACTTGTCATATATTTACAATTTCATACATCATCAATATAACAACATACATTCAGTGGTTCAAAGTATAATTAAACAAATCCTACGTGTCAATAAATTCAATAGTAATAGGGGTCATATTATACAAATGTCATTTAATCAAATTCAACATTTAACTATCCTATATCAAGTTCAAATTCATACTATTTATCATTTTAACATTAACAATTTAATGTCCGATATAAACATCAACAATCAATCAATTATCAGCCAAACTGTATTATCATCACATAAATAATTAACAGATAATGGTGTCAGATGTCACAGGTGAACTGATACAGGCAATAACATATATAACAGTGTAATTAACTAACAGCGGCATATTTCAATTGTCGTTTCAATTGAAATCAGATTTAATAAATAAAAGACGTTAATCGTGAGTGAGTGTTCACCTTTCGAGGCTAGAGAAAACGAGACGAGATGGAAATGGGCACTAGCAAACATGGATAATCGACAAATCATCGAACTGATGTGGATAAGCACGAAGTGACAACGGGATAGTGGCCCAGCAAAGCAAGTCTATTCAAATTCGATAAAAGCACAATCAAAACAAATCCGATATAATGGAATAACTACCTATATATATATTAAAAGTTTGACATTTCATTTTAGACTCTATATTAAAATAAAATCGCTATATATATATATTATTCTAAAATCGTTTTTTTTAACCCATTAAATACAGCAAATCTCTATATGTATATAAAATATTTTAAAACAATAACATCTATACTTATCCTAATAAAATATAATTTAAAACTTTATACATTTCTGAAGCAAATATAAATATCAATACACTTTTGTCATATATACATAAATAGGCAAGTCGATATGTACATTAAAACCAAATAAGACACAAAAAAATACTTCGAAATCACTAACACCAATATATAAACAAATGGACTCATACACGCACACAACTAACAGATGGAAACTTATTTTATAAAACTATAAAATATATACGGCAAACAGATGCAGATCATAACCAACAAAATAAGTAAACAAATTAAACAAATTGTATGTAGACACATTATGAATGACCATTTACGTATAGTATATCTTTTAAAATTTATATTTAAAATAAGATTAATTTAACTTACTTTGTTAATATATAAATATGCACTCAACAGATTTCATAATACTGCTACCAGCAAAATACCATTACAAATTTAATTTCAAAAAGCAAAAGACCTTATTCCTTAATAACTAATATATACAAACATATATATACATACCGAGTTTGACATTAAAAGAAGGAGCTGGAAGGCTAATCATGTTGAAACGTCAATATAGATATGTATAGAGAAAATACTATCAGACTTAAATATATATATACCCCTTTATAAATAACCAAACATATGCTACCTTTTCAAACTAATAGTAAAACCTCTAGCTGATCTCTGTATATATACTATACAAATAAAAGTAAAGCTTTGTAAGTAGATTCTCCTTGTAAACAATATATAGGTTGGTATAGAACTGTGTCTATAAGTAACTAGATTATAGAAAATAAAATAAAAAATATAAGCTACAATCTAACAGCCTGCACATATACTAATTCAAAATAGAAAACTCTGAATTATACACACACACATATTTCGATCCAAAACTAACATATACTACTTTAAAATCGTAAACGACAGTGATAAATAAAATACTATATCTTGCAGAAACCTATATATATATATGATACCTTGTTAAGAATAATAGGTCAAAGGTGCTGCTGAAAGTAAATGCAAACAAAACCGGAGGGTGTTGTCAAAAGGATGGGGCAGATCCGGTCGGAGGGAGTTGGCGCGGGTCACGCGGTAGAGGAAAAATGCTCGGCATTGTGTGGTGGGAGAACTCGTCGGAGGAAGTGGTGGCCGATCGTGTGGAGGCGGGTGCGATGGGCGAAGGAAAGTCAAAGTACGGGGTGTGTGGGTGGGCAAGGTGGAGGCCGGAACGGTGACATGGTGGGCTCTGAGGTTTGGCTCAGCGTTGGGGTGAGCCGGGGCTGATCGGCCAGCGAAGAGGGCCGATGTGGTTGTTCAGGGCGGCGGTGCAAGATGGATGGAGCGGAGGCTGGATTGGCCGAGCTAGTGCACGTGAGGAGAGGCGGGTTCCCGGTTGTAGGCAATAGATGGAGCGGAGGCTGGGTGTGAAGAGGATTTGCATGGAATGAGAAGGGGAGAGGGTTTGCATTGGTTGGCTGAAGAGGAAGGTAGGGACGGAGAATAATAAGATATTCATAAATGATATATGGTCTTCTGATTAAATGAACTGGCTATATTAATTTGCAATTAATGAGATCGGGTATAAAATGAAAGTACCCAGGAAAACAGCTGAATGAGAAAAGCAAGTGGCCTTTAGATTTCCAAAGCTAGGTAGATGAAAGGATAGTAACCCAAAAAGTTTTAAAACGTGTGCCGGTACGATTAATAGTTCCACAGATTCCATCCCTATCGGATTTTCGAATTGCACAAATGAATACAGTGTTGAGACCAGCACGAGGAAACGATCAAAATGGTATACCTAAATCAGTGGTATGATCGAATTGTAAAATTCGAATTTTCTACTGGTGGAAAATGCAAGAAAAACGCTGAAAAATAAGATCGACGGAGACAAAGATGTCCGAATTTGGAAAAACAACAAACTGACATCTTGCTCAGAAGATGGTTTAGAACTTTTCTATGTAAAAATATTTAGGTTTCAGAAACATTTTATTTTCATCGCTTTTTAACTGATTAAATTGAAGTAAATTTACGCGCGAGATAAACTTCCATATTTTCGGACGAAAATTTACCAGTCGCTATGTTTAACTAGACGTATCCAAATATTAAATTTTTATTTCAAAATTTATCGTTTAAAATTTCACTAAATTTCAACTAATTACGTTATTAAAACAGTTGAAATTTACGGGTCGTTACACTCTCCCCCACTCAAAACTTTTCGTCCCCGAAAAGGAACGAGGTAGGAGAATAGAAACAACCTGAAGGAAAAACAGATTTGAAATTCCAAATAACAATTAATTTAAACCATATAAATTCAAATTTAAATTAATTGATATTCAATAATTGATTTATCCATTTGATTTCACTAAAATCAATCTTAACTATTTCTAAATTCATTATCTTATTATCCAATTATCTTAAATTTACAATTTCTAAAACCATAAATTTGAATAGTCTTTTATTATAATCATATTTTCTTCAACAATTTTAAATTCTTCTTTATTCCAAATTATTGTTAAATTTATTCTACTTAATATATCTAATCTCATATATTTAACCCATATAAATTGATTTAAAACATAAAAGTTTCGATTTAAATTAATTTATATTCTCTAATTTCTTTTAAATTCAAGGTATTTCATATGTTGATCAAATTTCAATTTATTAATTCTTTCAAAACAAATTTATTTCATTATTATCTGAGTTTTACTTATTATCCTATCTAACTCTATCTACATCTTTATAATCAAAATTTAGTGTATAACATTTATTATAACGCTCAAATTTTATTTATAAATTCAATTTATCTTATATATTATCCAATTACATATTCAACTTCTGAATGATTTAGGTAAGTTGTATTAGAATGCAGTTGAACAATATATAAATAAAATTTTCACAATTCAATTATTCAAGTTTAAATATTTATTCCAAATTTTTGGTTTTATTAAAATCATCTTTTAACAAAATTTAAGAATTAGATTTCCGATTAACTTTAAACAATTTAGAGTTATATATCATATATTTATATCAATCAAATTAAATTTTAAAATAAGATACTTACATATATATAAATCAAATTATACTGAAGAAATTCAATCAAAATATTTTTTTTCTCAAAACAAAACCGTAGCACAGCTACAGAATGGTTTCTCCACTTCGAAACTCGAAAATGAATGTCGATGATGCGGCCGCCATCACCGAAATTATTTTCCAACGACAAAGAGAAGAGCACTGATTTCAACATTTTTTTTTAAAATTCTTTGAAAACGATTTCTATTCGAAAATACTTTCAATATATATACTTTAAAATTTTAAAAACCAAAGTTCGAAATCACCGGAAACTAATAAATTCTCAAATTTATGAATTTAATTCATTTCAAATTCCAATCAATTTATAACCAACTTTATAAATTCATTTATTTATATTATGCAATAGTCAATGGTTTACAAAACAATAAATAAAAATCAAATATTATTATTTCAGACAACAGATTCATTAACAATTTAATTTCAGAAAACTTATATTAAAACATTTTTAATATTAATTTACAAATACACTTCTTTGCTCGACGATACAGGAATGAATTTTCAAAATAAGGATAGGGATTCAAATTTATTGACTCAGATCAAAGAGAATTTTGATTCGAAAATAAGTTTGAAACAGAAAATGAGATAATTCAATTACCACAATCAGGAGATGGATGAGTTTATTAAATTCACGGGCAACCTTAACCGGGTCGTCCGTGACTTCAAGAATAAGATCGATGCTGAATTCCGAGGTAAATCAACACTCGATCTCAAGAGATGGGATTCAGGTATAGCAGGGAATAGATAGCATCGTAAACCGAGGATACAGAAATCTCCGGTAAATCGATGCCTATTATAAAGGAGTTTTGCTCCTTTACGAATCATTCTAAGATTGGCGAGACCGCCAATCTATTATAGATAACATTTAGAATGGAGTTATGGGGTGCTCCATGATTGAAAGAAGACGAATAGTGAAGGACACGAATGAATTTCGGAACCGAGGGGAACGTTCCAAAATTCAAAGGAATCGAGTCAAAGGAAGAGATTGAAACTCGAATGAGAGTGATTCTGTAAATACATTTACCCTATATGTTAAGTTTGCCTAGAGCTACCAAAGCTCTGATACCAACTGTAACGACCCGACATTTTGAACCATTCGCGTCCATTATAAGTGTATAGGTAGACACACATGCCGGAGTTGAATTGCTCAAAATACCGCGTTGTTAATTAAAATTTGGCAAAACTGAACATATACAGTAAATAAATAATCACGGATCACAGACACAGAGTAATAAATGCAGCGGAAATAAAAAAGATAGTAGTTCATGAAGCTACTATATGAATATATAAAATACATAAGAGTTTACAACAGAAGAGTAATACGATACATCAAAGTTAAACCAGATACAACGGAAGAGTAACACGATACATCAGATACAAATCAGAATACATCACTGGAATCATCGAACACTAAAAGTAGAATAGATGGCTGGATCTTCAAGCAAAGCTCCAACTTCAAAGGTGAGTCTCGAATACTGGTACACTCAGTCTGACCCGAGCGTAAAGCAAAACACAAAACTCTCGAGTCAGGATTAACATTCTTATATTAATAAATCCAACTCAAGTGAAATAGCAATTGAAATACAAGTAACTCAAAAGATGTTTGGAATAACCATCCTTTAAGGATCCGTTAAACTATCTACTAGGTAGTAGTGTACGATAAGTAGATAATGTCTATCGGTAATATAAAGATATCAAAATAGTGTTAAGTCATGGCCCATTCCACCCTTAACACATTTTTATTCCCAAAAGCATATACAAGACCGTAGTTTCCCCAAAACCGGAAGTCACCAGAGGGCAATCCATATACTAAAGCTACAAACCAAAATCATAGTGGTCGCGTATAAATGGAATACAAGTATGACAAGGCACATGAGGCAATACTGTAACGACCCGACTTTCTATGCCCAGAAAGACGTATCGTGAATTAAGAAAGAAAGGGATAGAAGAAGAAAAGAAAGAAAAGAAGAAAGAACAACAACATCAGAAACTCACAGCGGAACGAATGAAATATAATATATCATATAAAATATTACATAGTATCATATACATCAGAGTTACACAACTTATAAAACACATATTAGACAGTTATAAACATCTGTCTAATTCATACAACTCAAGTATCACAGATACAGACACAACATATACACAGCGGAATCATCATATATCTACACGGTGAAGCCTCCTGCTCCAAATCACCTCCAGAATTCGTCAAAGCTTACCTGAATCCCTCGACTACTCAATACAATATTGAGTACCCAAGAGTTTAATAAAACAGAAAATAAATACTTGGGTCAGACATGGGTCTGGTGTGAGTAAACGGTTTAAATTGCTTAACTTTGAAAACCTTTGAAAACAAAAGTATCACGTAAGACTCCCCACAAATAAACATGGGTAAGTTTTTACCTTACGCTAACTAAAACATTTGATAGGAAATCCGATTGTATTATAATAGGGTCTAGGGTTTCCAAGTAAAATACAGAAATAGCTGAAATGCTTACATCTCACATTCCAACATAGTTGGGCACAACTAATACGTACGGCACTTATTGGAGTTTGGATTCCATACAATGGCAGGGCTACTGGGGTACCGCCCATCACAGTACGTGGCCTAGATCACCGTACCGAGGAGTACGCCCGCTCCCCTGCAACACAAAGCCGGAACCATCCCTTACTAGATAATCCCGAACAAGACAATCCCGTAGTTGGCGCGACCAACCACACACTAAGCCGAATAAAAGAAAAGGGACCTCTAGACAGGGATCTATCTTGCTCTCAGTGGGTGCTACCCACGAAGCCTTGCTGCACCTCCCCTGTTTTAGCCATTCCCGGTTGATGAGGCTTGAGGTTACGATTACCTTTAATCAGAACATATCACTTAGAATGCTCATCGTCCGCCTGACGATGTGCTGAAAGCATTCAATCCATACAAGTTCGTTCCGGGTTCGAACGAAACCGAAGGCATTATCTCGTTACACTCGTTTTGGCATCACCCTCAGAGTTAACGACAATAACCCTTGCACTCTGAATCTTCATCTTCACTTGAGATTCACGACCTATCGTAAATTTGGATCGATGTGGTATTCGGGTCTCCAGACCTGGAATACCGGTATACGGAAACCCGATCCCGGTCTCATCGAAATCCAAAACGTATCTTTTAAGGCCAAGTTGTTTAAAGGTTTTAACCAATTAAACTTATATTCAGGATGATATAAACAGATAGATAAATAACATTATCATAATAGATAATTCATATCAACATTCATCCAATATCAACCATTACCCAATATCAATCATCCAATATAAATCAATCATCCAATATTAGTTAATCAACATTAACCAATCATTCTTTAAACATAATTGATTAACTCTTAATCAATTTAATTAACCTTTAATTAAATTAATTACTATCCTTTAATTACTTGGATTATCTTAATCCTTTTTCATAGATTTATTACATATCAATTTATTAATCATCTCTTAATGATCTTCCTTAATTAATCTTCCCTGATTAATTATACTTTAATTACATTCAAGTAATTAGCCTTTAATTAATTTCACAAATTAATTATCCTTAACCTTTTCAGTAATTAACCTTTAATTACTATCATTAATTATAATAATTAATGATCTTTCATTTACTTCCATTTATTAATTTTATTAATTAATTAACTATAATTAATTACACTCAATTAATTAATTACAATTAATTAGTCATACTTTAATTAATTACTTTTATTAATCAACCCTGATTAATTACATTAATTATATTAATTAATAATCCTCTAATTACTTCATTAATTAATTACCTTCTAGTTAATTAAATAATTAATCTTTAATTAACTACATTCATTTATTAACCTTAATTAATCATAAACAGTAATTAACCATCCTGTAATTACTTACCTTAATTAATTAACTCCTTAATTAATTATATTAATCCTTTGATTACTTCCATTAATTAATTACTCATTTAATTAATCACCTTAGCAAATAATTAATCACATTATTAATTAACCTTAACCCTTTAATTAATTAATTACTCTTTAATTAATTAATTAATCAATTAACTTTTTAATTAGTTTTATTAATAAATCCTTTAATTAATAACATTAAGTGATTAACCCTTAATCACTTCCATTTAATTACTTTCATAATTAATTACTCTTTCTTAATTACATTCAGTAATTATCCATTTATTACTTGACTAACTAATTACACTTAATTAATCATAAATGATTATCTTAACTAATTAAACTAATTAATTAACCTAAAATTAATTACATCAATTAATTAATCAATTAATCATCACTTAATCTTTAATTAATTTATTTCTACTAATTACTTCATTAAGTAATTATCCTTAATTACAATTAAGTAATTAACCTTAAAATTAATTATCCTTAATTAATCTCAACTTAACTAATTAAGAATAAACTCTTTATTTAATTTAATTACTTATTCCAATTATTAACTTATTTAAAACCAATTTACAATCAATTATATATTTGAAATATAAATCTTACTTAAGAAGCAAACAATTAAATTTTTGATATATTTAAAACCCAGTTAAACATATTTAATAAATTAAACGGATATTTATCTTTGAAATCTTAATTATTATATTTTCTAAACTTATCTATTCAAAATAAAACTTGAAATCTATTTTAAACATTTCTTTATAATTTTCTTTGAAAATAACTTTAATTGGAAAACTTGTTTTTACTTTACTTTAAACTTTGAAACATTTGAAATGCTTGAGTACATTCTTTAATAACCTGGTATACTCAAATTACCCGAGCCAAACACGTTTCTTCCCCGAGCTAGCTTCGAGTCACTCGCCTTTTCATCTGCTTCGAGTCGCCTACCCTAAAACGCGAGAGCTATCCCGAGTCTCTTCCTTCTTCCCCAAAACGTCGATCCCTCTGTTACACGAACGTGCACACGTGCACGTGCACGATCGTTCAACGTCTCTCCGACCTTAACTTTGATCGTCGACCAGTCCCCCTTGGCCTCGACATCCCAACCACCAACCCAGCAACCAAGTTCCATCATCGAAACGAGATTTCGATCATCGATCCAATTCCTGGAGCAACTCGATCCACCCAAAACTTTCGCCACCGTCGATCATGTTGACTGGAACCACGACACTCAACCCAAAGCACCACCACATCGCCACGCTACTATCTCCTGCCTCGCGATCCACTCCGATCTTCCCCAACCTATGCCATTTCCTCGACAGCAACCACGATCGAAAACACACCAAAAACCCTACTTCAATCGAATTCGAACAATTCGTCCATAAGAAAAATTCAATTGTATTTTTCCCATGATCACAATCAATCAACCCTCCTCCATACCAAAAATCGTTCAACTCTAACATGCGGATCACCACTAATCGCCTATCAACCCAAATTCGAACAAACCCAAATTACGTTCGAATTTCCAAACTAAAATTTTTGATATGCATGCCTAAATTCATGATTTTTCAGTACGATTTCATATATATAATTCAACTTAGAATTTAGAGCAATTGATTTTTAACTTATATTTTAATTTCACTGTATTTTCTTCAATTCGAGGGAAATTCCAAATTATAAAATCCTAGAATTATTTTTAGATGATAATTTACATGATTACAAACAACTTCTATTTACAAATCAAAGGCCAATTCGAATTAAAAATCTAGTTATTGAATTTACTATGGCAATTGAAACTGTTATAAATATACAGAGCATATACAGGCATCTCAATATCATCATTCACTCAATCACCAACATACATCAATTAAATCTAAGAATTCAGACACATCATCATGATTTCATCACAAGAATAACGTATAAATCCAGGATTAAAACTGTTTTTAAAATTTCATTTACTCACCTTAATATCAAAACAGAGAGACAGGCTTTTAAATTTCTGATTTCTGGAAACTGCTCTTGATTTTGTTATTGAGATTTGAAATCCTTTTGCATGCTTTATTTATGTTGAATCTGGTGTGGAAGTTGCTGTTGAACTTCATTTGCATGTTGAATTACAGAGCTTGATTTAGTTGCAGGTTGATTTCGAGTTGCAGCATTCACTTTCAAACTGATTTTGCACATTTTACATTCCCAGATTTTTTTATCTTCATTTGCTTTTAGTTTTGTTTCAGGTTTTTAGAAGAAGAAAGAGTATTTAGAAAGAAAAGATTCGAACCGAGCAAATGAAGACCAGATTTCTTCTTTTACTACATTATTTTTAAATTAAATTTTAAATGAAGATAATGTTGCCACTTGTATTTTTATTAGTATTACAAATGTCCCAACTTGGTTTATGTGTTTACAAGTGTTTTTATCATGTGTTAAGATATTAACACATGTCCTAAGTAATTTTAAATAAATTTTTATTTAATTTAAATGTTAATATAAACTTACTTTTTTAATTACTTAATTAATAAATATTAATTTACCTTTAAAAGAAAATATGTTAAAACTAATTATAAATATAAATAAATTCCTTATTCATGTATTTTAAAGTCTAGAACATTATATAACCATTTAAAATTTAACACTTTAAAGAAAACTAAAATAAAACTTTGATTAAACCCCTTTTTAAACTATCACATTTAAAATAAACAATTGTCTTATATTTTGAAAACAATTGAATTAAATCTAAATTAACCTTTTGAAAATTGTTAAATTATAAAACAAAGCTTTTAAAATCACAATTTATACATATATAAATTATCAATAGATTAAAATAAATTTCAAGCAATATCAAATTATAACATATACATACTATATATATTACAATTTGAAAATACAGTTTTTTTTTATTTAAAACAAAAGATATCCTATTCACAATATATAACAATATATATATTATAAATAGATTAAAACTTTATTAGCTTTAAAAATAAATCTTATCAATAATGCCAGATTATACATTTATTAACCTTTAAAATATTAAATTAACCAATTTAAATTAAAATTATAAAGAAAATTATCAAATCAATTAAATTATCAATACAGATTATTAGATTTATATTGCCCAAAACCCCGGGATATCACAAATACCCAAGGTAGTGATACTACCGTCTGCCTGATCCGGACTGGTGAGAATGCAACGCCGCAGCGCCCGCAACACCATGAAACAACACTCCAAAAATCAAGGGTGCACCAATCGACAACAAGTAATGAGTAGTTCGAAGAAGTGTGTCCACTTGAGGTAGCTAATCCTCCATTGGCCCGACACGGCTCCTGTTTTAGTCATTTCCAATTTGACACAAGTGTCAAGGCTATCCATTATCGTTCTCTTTCTTCAGTCATCACGTACATCATTCCAACCACTTCATTCTGGATCACACTCCGCGTATAGTTATTAAAGTGGTTTCGGTTTAGATAGAGAGTATATCCATTACCGATCCCGGTCTCTTTAATAACTTTCGTAATTATTACACCGATTGGTCGTTTATATATTTCAAAAACCAAATCAATTTCAATTTCAATGTCAATTCGTAAACCAACATTTCATTTGTCTTTCAAAAACCAATTTCCAAAATTTACGTTTCAAAACTTCAATTTACCATTTCAAAACCTTATAATTCAATTTCAAATTTCTATTTAAACAATTCAAATATTGATTCAAGTTCGTATATAAGTTTCATTTCAAAATCACTTAAATTAATTTGATTTAACATTTAAATCAATTTAAATTCATTTATCGATCTCATTCAATATTCATTTAGTAAATTTTCCATTCAAAACAATTTCTATTAAATTTCCAATTCATTAAATCCATTATTTAAATTCAACTTCCTTATTTCAAAACTTACAATTTGAATTAAATTAAATTCATCAAATCAAATTCTTTAAATTACAAGTCTTACATTAATTTCAATAAATCACATTTTATTTCTTGTTAAAGAAAATCCATTTCACTTATTTACTTTCTTAAATAATTTTCCAAAACTTACTTAATAAAGAAATTCAGTTTCAATTATTTACGAAACAAAATTCACTTATTGAAAAGTTCAATTTTTCTTATTAGAAATCGAATTCAATTTAATCATTAAAAAACTCAATCTTATTTAATTATTAAATAATTCAAAACTTATTTATTAAATAATTTCAAAGTTTAATAATTTCAAACTTAATTATAATTTCAAAACTTAATTATTAAATCATTTCAAAGTTTAATAATTTCAAACTTAATTCAATCATTTCTCAAATTAAACAACATTCTTCCATCAATTACATTGTTAACATTTTGTTTCGGATTAAATATTAACATTTTCCTTTCATTGAAAATTCAATTTCAACTTCATTTCAAAACCATATTCTTTATTCAAATAAAAT
Source organism: Allium fistulosum (assembly GCA_030737815.1). Lineage (NCBI taxonomy): Eukaryota > Viridiplantae > Streptophyta > Magnoliopsida > Asparagales > Amaryllidaceae > Allium > Allium fistulosum. The sequence continues at coordinate 818,069,883 of CM060904.1, forward strand.
CTTCATTTTATTTTTAAATCAAATTATTGACCAATCGGGTTTTTTATTATTTAATTCTCTATCCTAGGTCAAAGTTCAATTTGGGTATTTATCATTTCAACCCGATTCCAATTCAATTCAAAATCAAAGCATAGTAAAGGGAACTTGCAGTGTGATAACTGGGATGGTGTCAAAGTAAATAAACAAGCAATAACAACAATCAATATCAATCCAATAATCAATTCAAATAATCCCGAAATAACAGTATTAATTCGTATTGTTATTTGTACGAATTAATATAATTATTTCTAGAATCTACACTATCATTTCATGTAGATTAAAGATTATTACATTACAGTTTTCACTTGTCATATATTTACAATTTCATACATCATCAATATAACAACATACATTCAGTGGTTCAAAGTATAATTAAACAAATCCTACGTGTCAATAAATTCAACAGTAAAAGGGGTCATATTATACAAATGTCATTTAATCAAATTCAACATTTAACTATCCTATATCAAGTTCAATTTCATATTATTTATCATTTTAACATTAACAATTTAACGTCCGATATAAACATCAACAATCAATCAATTATCAGCCAAACTGTATTATCATCACATAAATAATTAACAGATAATGGTGTCAGATGTCACACGTGAACTGATACAGGCAATAACATATATAACAGTGTAATTAACTAACAGCGGCATATTTCAACTGTCGTTTCAATTGAAATCAGATTTAATAAATAAAAGACGTTAATCGTGAGTGAGTGCTCACCTTTCGAGGCTAGAGAAAACGAGACGAGATGGAAATGGGCACTAGCAAACATGGATAATCGACAAATCATCGAACTGATGTGGATAAGCACGAAGTGACAACAGGATAGCGGCCCAACAAAGCAAGTCTATTCAAATTCGATAAAAGCACAATCAGAACAAATCCGATATAAAGGAATAACTACCTATATATATATTAAAAGTTTGACATTTCATTTTAGACTCTATATTAAAATAAAATCGCTATATATATATATATTATTCTAAAATCGTTTTTTTTAACACACTAAATACAACAAATCTCTATATGTATATAAAATATTTTAAAACAATAACATTTATACTTATCCTAATAAAATATAATTTAAAACTTTATACATTTCTGAAGCGAATATAAATATCAATACACTTATGTCATATATACATAAATAGGCAAGTTGATATGTACATTAAAACCAAATAAGACACAAAAAAATACTTCGAAATCACTAACACCAATATATAAACAAATGGACTCATACACGCACACAACTAACAGATGGAAACTTATTTTATAAAACTATAAAATATATACGGCAAATAGATGTAGATCATAACCAACAAAATAAGTAAACAAATTAAACAAATTGTATGTAGACACATTATGAATGACCATTTACGTATAGTATATCTTTTAAAATTTATATTTAAAATAAGATTAATTTAACTTACTTTGTTAATATATAAATATGCACTCAACAGATTTCATAATACTGCTACCAGCAAAATACCATTACAAATTTAATTTCAAAAAGCAACGGACCTTATTCCTTAATAACTAATATATACAAACATATATATACATACCGAGTTTGACATTAAAAGAAGGAGCTGGAAGGCTAATCATGTTGAAACGTCAATATAGTATATGTGTAGAGAAAATACTATCACACTTAAATATATATATACCCCTTTATAAATAACCAAACATATGCTACCTTTTCAAACTAATAGTAAAACCTCTAGCCGATCTCTGTATATATACTATACAAATAAAAGTAAAGCTTTGTAAGTAGATTCTCCTTGTAAACAATATATAGGTTGGTATAGAACTGTGTCTATAAGTAACTAGATTATAGAAAATAAAATAAAAAATATAAGCTACAATCTAACAGCCTGCACATATACTAATTCAAAATAGAAAACTCTGAATTATACACACACACATATTTCGATCCAAAACTAACATATACTACTTTAAAATCGTAAACGACAGTGATAAATAAAATACTATATCTTGCAGAAACCTATATATATATGGTACCTTGTTAAGAAAAATAGGCCGAAGGTGCTGCTGAAAGTAAATGCAAACAAAACCGGAGGGTGTTGTCAAAAGGATGGGGCAGATCCGGTCGGAGGGAGGTGGCGCAGGTCACGCGGTAGAGGAAAAATGCTCGGCATTGTGTGGTGGGCGAACTCGTCGGAGGAAGTGGTGGCCGATCGTGTGGAGGCGGGTGCGATGGGCGAAGGAAAGTCAAAGTACGGGGTGTGTGGGTGGGCAAGGTGGAGGCCGGAACGGTGACAGGGTGGGCTCTGAGGTTTGGCTCAGCGTTGGGGTGAGCCGGGGCTGATCGGCCAGCGAAGAGGGCCGATGTGGTTGTTCAGGGCGGCGGTGCAAGATGGATGGAGCGGAGGCTGGGTTGGCCGAGCTAGTGCACGTGAGGAGAGGCGGGTTCCCGGTTGTAGGCAATAGATGGAGCGGAGGCTGGGTGTGAAGAGGATTTGCATGGAATGAGAAGGGGAGAGGGTTTGCATTGGTTGACTGAAGAGGAAGGTAGGGATGGAGAATAATAAGATATTCATAAATGATATATGGTCTTCTGGTTAAATGAACTGGCTATATTAATTTGCAATTAATGATATCGGGTATAAAATGAAAGTACCCAGGAAAACAGCTGAATGAGAAAAGCAAGTGGCCTTTAGATTTCCAAAGCTAGGTAGATGAAAGGATAGTAACCCAAAAAGTTTTAAAACGTGTGCCGGTACGATTAACAGTTCCACAGATTTCATCCCTATCGGATTTTCGAATTGCACAAATGAATACAGTGTTGAGACCAGCACGAGGAAACGATCAAAACGGTATACCTAAATCAGTGGTATGATCGAATTGTAAAATTCGAATTTTCTACTGGTGGAAAATGCAAGAAAAACGCTGAAAAATAAGATCGACGGAGCCAAAGATGTCCGAATTTGGAAAAACAACAAACTGACATCTTGCTCAGAAGATGGTTTAGAATTTTTCTATGTAAAAATATTTAGGTTTCGGAAACATTTTATTTTCATCGCTTTTTAACTAATTAAATTGAAATAAATTTTTACGCGCGAAATAAACTTCCATATTTTCGGACGAAAATTTACCAGTCGCTATGTTTAACTAGACGTATTCCAAATATTAAATTTTTATTTCAAAATTTATCGTTTAAAATTTCACAAAATTTCAACTAATTACGTTATTAAAACAGTTGAAATTTACGGGTCGTTACACTCTCCCCCACTCAAAACTTTTCGTCCCCGAAAAGGAACGAGGTAGGAGAATAGAAACAACCTGAAGGAAAAACAGATTTGAAATTCCAATAACAATTAATTTAAACCATATAAATTCAAATTTAAATTAATTGATATTCAATAATTGATTTATCCATTTGATTTCACTAAAATCAACCTTAACTATTTCTAAATTCATTATCTTATTATCCAATTATCTTAAATTTACAATTTCTAAAACCATAAATTTGAATAGTCTTTTATTATAATCATATTTTCTTCAACAATTTTAAATTCTTCTTTATTCCAAATTATTGTTAAATTTATTCTACTTAATATATCTAATCTCATATATTTAACCCATATAAATTAATTTAAAACATAAAAGTTTCTGTTTAAATTAATTTATATTCTCTAATTGCTTTTAAATTCAAGGTATTTCATATGTTGATCAAATTTCAATTTATTAATTCTTTCAAAACAAATTTATTTCATTATTATCTGAGTTTTACTTATTATCCTATCTAACTCTATCTACATCTTTATAATCAAAATTTAGTGTATAACATTTATTATAACGCTCAAATTTTATTTATAAATTCAATTTATCTTATATATTATCCAATTACATATTCAACTTCTGAATGATTTAGGTAAGTTGTATTAGAATGCAGTTGAACAATATACAAATAAAATTTTCACAATTCAATTATTCAAGTTTAAATATTTATTCCAAATTTTTGGTTTTATTAAAATCATCTTTTAACAAAATTTAAGAATTAGATTTCCGATTAACTTTAAACAATTTAGAGTTATATATCATATATTTATATCAATCAAATTAAATTTTAAAATAAGATACTTATATATATATAAATCAAATTATACTGAATAAATTCAATCAAAATATTTTTTTTTCTCAAAACAAAACCGTAGCACAGCTACAGAATGGTTTCTCCACTTCGAAACTCGAAAATGAATGTTGATGATGCGGCCGCCATCACCGAAATTATTTTCCAACGACAAAGAGAAGAGCACTGATTTCAACATTTTTTTTTTAAAAAATTCTTTGAAAACGATTTCTATTCGAAAATACTTTCAATATGTATACTTTAAAATTTTAAAAACCAAAGTTCGAAATCACCGGAAACTAATAAATTCTCAAATTTCTGAATTTAATTCATTTCAAATTCCAATCAATTTATAACCAAGTTTATAAATTCATTTATTTATATTATGCAATAGTCAATGGTTTACAAAACAATAAATAAAAATCAAATATTATTATTTCAGACAACAGATTCATTAACAATTTAATTTCAGAAAACTTATATTAAAACATTTTTAATATTAATTTACAAATACACTTCTTTGCTCGACGATACAGGAATGAATTTTCAAAATAAGGATAGGGATTCAAATTTATTGACTCAGATCAAAGAGAATTTTGATTCGAAAATAAGTTTGAAACAGAAAATGAGATAATTCAATTACCACAATCAGGAGATGGATGAGTTTATTAAATTCACGGGAAACCTTAACCGGGTCGTCCGTGACTTCAAGAATAAGATCGATGCTGAATTCCGAGGTAAATCAACACTCGATCTCAAGAGATGGGATTCAGGTATAGCAGGGAATAGATAGCATCGTAAACCGAGGATACAGAAATCTCCGGTAAATCGATGCCTATTATAAAGGAGTTTTGCTCCTTTACGAATCATTCTAAGATTGGCGAGACCGCCGATCTATTATAGATAACATTTAGAATGGAGTTATGGGGTGCTCCATGATTGAAAGAAGACGAATAGTGAAGGACACGAATGAATTTCAGAACCGAGGGGAACGTTCCAAAATTCAAAGGAATCGAGTCAAAGGAAGAGATTGAAACTCGAATGAGAGTGATTCTGTAAATACATTTACCCTATATGTTAAGTTTGCCTAAAGCTACCAAAGCTCTGATACCAACTGTAACGACCCGACATTTTGAACCATTCGCGTCCATTATAAGTGTATAGGTAGACACTCATGCCGAAGTTTAATTGCTCAAAATACCGCGTTGTTAATTAAAATTTTGCAAAACTGAACATATATAGTAAATAAATAATCACAGATCACAAACACAGAGTAATAAATGCAGCGGAAATAAAAGATATAGTAGTTCATGAAGCTACTATATGAATATATAAAATACATCAGAGTTTACAACAGAAGAGTAATACGATACATCAGAGTTAAACCAGATACAACGGAAGAGTAACACGATACATCAGATACAAATCAGAATACATCACTTGAATCATCAAACACTAAAAGCAGAATAGATGGCTGGATCTTCAAGCAAAGCTCCAACTTCAAAGGTGAGTCTCGAATACTGGTACACTCAGTCTGACCCGAGCGTAAAGCAAAACACAAAACACTCGAGTCAGGATTAACATTCTTATATTAATAAATCCAACTCAAGTGAAATAGCAATTGAAATACAAGTAACTCAAAAGATGTTTGGAATAACCATCCTTTAAGGATCCGTTAAACTATCTACTAGGTAGTAGTGTATGATAAGTAGATAATGTCTATCGGTAATATAAAGATATCAAAATAGTGTTAAGTCATGGCCCATTCCACCCTTAACACATTTTTATTCCCAAAAGCATATACAAGACCGTAGTTTCCCCAAAAACGGAAGTCACCAGAGGGCAATCCATATACTAAAGGTACAAACCAAAATCGTAGTGGTCGCGTATAAATGGAATACAAGTATGACAAGGCACATGAGGCAATACCCAAGGTAGTGATACTACCGTCTGCCTGATCCGGACTGGTGAGAACGCAACGCCGCAGCGCCCGCAACACCGTGAAACAACACTCCCAAAATCAAGGTTGCACCAATCGACAACAAGTAATGAGTAGTTCGAAGAAGTGTGTCCACTTGAGGTAGCTAATCCTCCATTGGCCCGGCACGGCTCCTGTTTTAGTCATTTCCAATTTGACACAAGTGTCAAGGCTATCCATTATCGTTCTCTTTCTTCAGTCATCACGTACATCATTCCAACCACTTCATTCTGGATCACACTCCGCGTATAGTTATTAAAGTGGTTTCGGTTTAGATAGAGAGTATATCCATTACCGATCCCGGTCTCTTTAATAACTTTCATAATTATTACACCGATTGGTCGTTTATATATTTCAAAAACCAAATCAATTTCAATTTCAATGTCAATTCGTAAACCAACATTTCATTTGTCTTTCAAAAACCAATTTCCAAAATTTACGTTTCAAAACTTCAATTTACCATTTCAAAACCTTATAATTCAATTTCAAATTTCTATTTAAACAATTCAAATATTGATTCAAGTTCGTATATAAGTTTCATTTCGAAATCACTTAAATTAATTTGATTTAACATTAAATCAATTTAAATTCATTTATCGATCTCATTCAATATTCATTTAGTAAATTTTCCATTCAAAACAATTTCTATTAAATTTCCAATTCATTAAATCCATTATTTAAATTCAACTTCCTTATTTCAAAACTTACAATTTGAATTAAATTAAATTCATCAAATCAAATTCTTTAAATTACAAGTCTTACATTAATTTCAATAAATCACATTTTATTTCTTGTTAAAGAAAATCCATTTCACTTATTTACTTTCTTAAATAATTTTCCAAAACTTACTTAATAAAGAAATTCAGTTTCAATTATTTACGAAACAAAATTCACTTATTGAAAAGTTCAATTTTTCTTATTAGAAATCCAATTCAATTTAATCATTAAAAAATTCAATCTTATTTAATTATTAAATAATTCAAAACTTAATTATTAAATAATTTCAAAGTTTAATAATTTCAAACTTAATTATAATTTCAAAACTTAATTTTTAAATCATTTCAAAGTTTAATAATTTCAAACTTAATTCAATCATTTCTCAAATTAAACAACATTCTTCCATCAATTACATTGTTAACATTTTGTTTCGGATTAAATATTAACATTTTCCTTTCATTGAAAATTCAATTTCAACTTCATTTCAAAACCATATTCTTTGTGACGACCCGGAATTTTTGTATATTTGAAATGTGAATATTTAATTTATTTTAAATATCCGAAGGTTAAATTTTAACTTTAATTTCAAATATACAGTATTTATTTGGATAATAAATTATTAAATTTAATTATCGGGATTGGGTAAAATATTGAATCTTGATTTTAAGCTTGTTAAAAATAGTTCAAAGGTTCAGAAAATTTATATTGTTAATACTGAAGATGATAGAACTTTTAAAATGGAATTTTAAAGAGTTTTGTTCAGTTTTAAAAATATATCGTTGAAATTGAATTTAAAAATAGCCGTCCGAGGCACAGTCTCGGAATGCGACGAAACCAGTTCCATTAGATCCGTAATATTGTATTATTATTGGATTTCAATTTTCGTAGTATTTGGAGTTGTCGTGTGATCATACGGAATGTAAACGCGCTGAAATTTTATCGGAAATTTAATATTTTAACTGGTCGATATTTCTTTCCATATCCAGACTACGAGCCTTCTGGATCACGCTGTTTGCCCACGCGTTGAAACATCTGTACACGCGTCTCCTTCTCCTTCCAGTTCAGAGTACTCAAATTCCGTTCGTTCCTTAATATGAAAGAAATCATGGCTTCTTTTCAAAATCAAAAATTTACAGTTCGACTCGAAAGGAATAAAATGGCTTCCAAACGAACTCCTCTTCATTTTCAAAATCCATGCCCTATCCTCGTTCTCGTTTTCTGTTAATCGAATACAGATTTCAAAGCGATTTCTTCATGAGATGTTGGGGTTCCAGAGATTCGCGAGGCTCAAATTGAGAAGGGTGGCTGCGAGATCGTACAAGCGGGAAGGCGGAGGAGTCGCGATTCGTCGCGATGAAGTCGCTCGTGCTTAGGAAACCTACGGCGTCGATGGGAGTTTGTTCGATCTGGCGATGGGGTGACTTGCGACTGGCGAGGCGATTTAAAGGTGAGTAGGCGCATCGATTTGGGAAGTTTCGGCGTAGGGTTTTGCCTGTGATTCGGGGTTCGTGTGCGTTCGTTGATGAGAGGGAGCTACGACCATCGCCAACTGGTCTCGAACATAGGGTTTGGATCCGCGAGATGAGCGACTTCGAGGGTTTTCAGCGTTCGACTTCAACAGTGGCGTTCGTAAGGGGGTTGGCAGCAACCTAGTGGTCATTCTCGAGTAAGGTATTTGTTTTCTTTCCATTCGATTTAGCTTGATTTTCAGATAAAATAATAAATACAGTAAACTATATAAATAATTTTGTTTAATTTAAATGTGTATAAGGTTTAGAACAGAAATATATATAAGTAGAGTTTTGGAACAAATTAATCAAATGATGAGTACGTTTAAATAGATACAATTTACTAGTTTGTTTTAATAATTTATTTAGGTGATTAATTTGTTTAATTTACTCATATAATTATGTTAGTTACTAAAAATAATTTATTAAAAGGAAATTAGTTCAAACTAAAATTTATTAAGAATCATTGATTTATTAAATTTATAAATGGAAATAAATTGTCCGATTGTTTCAAAATATTAATAAATTATCTAATGTTATACAAGGTTATAAAACGGGAAACCCAGATGGAAATTGGAGTGGATTGCAAATGAAAGGCAAAGGTGAGTTAATCTCACTCAGTTGAATTTTATTTTAAATTTAAATGGTTAAATTTAAATAATTGATTGGATGATTGCATTGATTGAATATGCTATATTATATATATAGTAGTATATAGCAATATATACATATTGGCATATGTATATATTTGAGTTGTTGATATTCCCGCATTTATATAGCGGATGAGACCCTATGCGCCGCATAATAGCGGATGATTTTATATAAATCCCATATACCGCGATATTCCACTTTGAAGTGGAATTGGTATTTTGCTAACGTTTGTGGATGCAGGGAAACAGGTTGGAGGGATCCAACTGGATTCCTCAAAATTATTTAGATTATTTGATATTCTGTTCTATGAATATTGATATCCTGTGATGATTTTATTGATGATTGAAATATTGGATGATATGGTTGGATTGAATATTTCAATAAAAGGAGTTATCAAAATATATTGAATTGGATTTTGAAAGAAATAAAAGAGTAAAATTTAAGTAAATAATTCAAGTGAATTGGAATAAGGGAATTTCGAAATAACAAGGGAAATATTAACTTTAAACTAAAGTGATATTAAATTTAAAGAATAAAGGATTTATTTTGAATGTAAGGATTAAATTTAATTAAAGGCTAAAGAAGGAATTTTGGAAGTTTAAAATTGGTATTTTCAGTTAAAAAGGGTTTTAACTCAAATAAAGGAATAAATCTAAAAGTTAATGTATTTTGAAATAAATGAAGTAGTAAAGGAAATTTATTTCAAAGTAAAGTAAAGTAAATTGGAAAATCAATTGGAAATTGATTTAGTTGTTTAAAATTGGAATTAAAAGAGAAGTGAGATTTTGGAGATATAAACTGGGTTTATAAAGTAAAATAAAATATCAGTGGATATTTGAATATAAATTCAAGGTGGGAATTTATAAAAAGATATGGTTTGGTTTAAAAATAAATGTTGATTTATTTTTAAAAGATGGAAATGAGAAGTGTATTTCTCTGGATAGCCAAGTACGTTTTAAAAGTAATTTTTAATATAAGTTAAAAGTTCTAATTGTGTTTTTAAAAGCATGTTTTAGAAAATTGATTATTTCTAAATGTTAATTTTCAAAGTAGGTATATTTTAAAAATCTATTATTGTAGTAATTATATAAAAGTGATTTGTTATTCTGTTTTAAAAAGAGAAATTTAGTTTATATTTATAAAGTGGTTTAATTTAAAGTATATATTTTTAATAAAGTATTAAAGTAGTTTGATTTCAATGTTATAAAATATATTTTAAAATAAAGTGTTTTTTTTTAAATTATTTTAAAATCTAAAAGTGTTTTGTACTTGGTGTTTCAGAGAAATAAATATTTGGAAATGTATTCCGTAAGCGGAAATTGTTTGAAATTGTTTTCAAAAGGAGTTTGAAAATTTGGAAATATATCTTGGAAAGATATTTGGGCAAATAAATGTGGGAAATTATTTATTGTGTGATGGTTGCTTGTGGATGTTAATTGATAGTTAAATAACCGACTATCAATATTGGCCAATGCGCTGATCGTTTCGAAGAGACCGGGATCGAGTTTCCGTATACCGGGATTCTAGGTCTGGAGACTCGAATACCACTTCGATTCGGTTTGTACGTTTCGTGTAACGTGTTCAGAGTCGAAGATGGAGCAGTGAAGTGCAAGGGCTAGTCGCTACTAATCCTGAGGATATTTCCAAATGGATGTAGTAGGAATAGTGCCTTCGGTTCCGTTCGAACCCGGGACGGACTTGTATGGATGAATGCTTGCGAAACATCGTCAGCGGACGATGGGCATTCTAAGGGATATGTTCTGAAAAGGTATCGTTTAGCCTCGAACCTCATCAACCGGGAATGACTGAAAATCAGGGGTTATGCAGCAAGGCTTCGTGGGTAGCACCCACTTGAGAGTAAGGTCATCCCTGTCTAGATGTCCCTTTTTATTTCGGCTTAGTGGTGCGGTTGCTGATCCCAACCGTGGGGTGATTTTATTCGGGATCATCCAGTAAGGGATGGTTCCGGCCTTGTGTTGCAGGGGAGCGGGCGTACTCCTCGGTACGGTGATCTAGGCCACGTACTGTGATAGGTGGTACCCCAGTGCCTAGTCATTCGTTGGAAATCCATTCTCCCTACGTGCCTGTACGGTTTTGATTGTGCCCAACTATTGCTGAAACGTGAGATGCAAGCATTTCAGCTAGATTCTAGTTTACTTTCTGTAGACACTATTATAATATCAGAGGATTTTGATATAAAGTGTTTTAGCTATCGTAAGGTAAAAATCCGACATGTTTATTTGTGGCGTGGTCTTACGAGATGCTTTTGTTTTCAAAGGATTTTGAAACTTTAATAATCAATTTGAGTGTGATTTTCTCACGCTGGTTTTCCAGACTGACTCGGGTATTGTTTTATATGATGCTCGGGTCAGACCGAGTATTATAGGTTACAGGATATGATGATGTGGAGCTCAGGAGACGAGCTGGATGACGATACGTACTCTCGTACTTGCTATTATTTTTCCACTGTGTATTCAGTTGTATGATATTGATGTGATGTACTCTGATGATGTATTTGGATGTATATATATATATACAGATACAGTTTGATTTGTGTAAAGATCTGTTGATATATATTATATTTTATTCCGCTGCGTATGTGAGATTCTGTTGTTGTTTTCTATTTTTCTTCTTCTTCTACCTCTTCTTCTTAACCAAATGGTCCGGTTTTTCGTGTTAGAAAAACTCGGGTTGTTACATTCTTTATTCAAATAAAATCTTCATTTTATTTTTAAATCAAATTATTGACCAATCGGGTTTTTTATTATTTAATTCTCTATCCTAGGTCAAAGTTCAATTTGGGTATTTATCATTTCAACCCGATTCCAATTCAATTCAAAATCAAAGCATAGTAAAGGGAACTTGCAGTGTGATAACTGGGATGGTGTCAAAGTAAATAAACAAGCAATAACAACAATCAATATCAATCCAATAATCAATTCAAATAATCTCGAAATAACCGTATTAATTCGCATTGTTATTTGTACGAATTAATATAATTATTTCTAGAATCTACACTATCATTTCATGTAGATTAAAGATTATTACATTACGGTTTTCACTTGTCATATATTTACAATTTCATACATCATCAATATAACAACATACATTCAGTGGTTCAAAGTATAATTAAACAAATCCTACGTGTCAATAAATTCAACAGTAAAAGGGGTCATATTATACAAATGTCATTTAATCAAATTCAACATTTAACTATCCTATATCAAGTTCAATTTCATACTATTTATCATTTTAACATTAACAATTTAACGTCCGATATAAACATCAACAATCAATCAATTATCAGCCAAACTGTATTATCATCACATAAATAATTAACAGATAATGGTGTCAGATGTCACAGGTGAACTGATACAGGCAATAACATATATAACAGTGTAATTAACTAACAGCAGCATATTTCAATTGTCGTTTCAATTGAAATCAGATTTAATAAATAAAAGACGTTAATCGTGAGTGAGTGCTCGCCTTTCGAGGCTAGAGAAAACGAGACGAGATGGAAATGGGCACTAGCAAACATGGATAATCGACAAATCATCGAACTGATGTGGATAAGCACAAAGTGACAACAGGATAGCGGCCCAGCAAAGCAAGTCTATTCAAATTCGATAAAAGCACAATCAGAACAAATCCGATATAAAGGAATAACTACCTATATATATATTAAAAGTTTGACATTTCATTTTAGACTCTATATTAAAATAAAATCGCTATATATATATATTATTCTAAAATCGTTTTTTTAACCCACTAAATACAACAAATCTCTATATGTATATAAAATATTTTAAAACAATAACATCTATACTTATCCTAATAAAATATAATTTAAAACTTTATACATTTCTGAAGCAAATATAAATATCAATACACTTATGTCATATATACATAAATAGGCAAGTCGATATGTACATTAAAACCAAATAAGACACAAAAAAATACTTCGAAATCACTAACACCAATATATAAACAAATGGACTCATACACGCACACAACTAACAGATGGAAACTTATTTTATAAAACTATAAAATATATACGGCAAACAGATGCAGATCATAACCAACAAAATAAGTAAACAAATTAAACAAATTGTATGTAGACACATTATGAATGACCATTTACGTATAGTATATCTTTTAAAATTTATATTTAAAATAAGATTAATTTAACTTACTTTGTTAATATATAAATATGCACTCAACAGATTTCATAATACTGCTACCAGCAAAATACCATTACAAATTTAATTTCAAAAAGCAACAGACCTTATTCCTTAATAACTAATATATACAAACATATATATACATACCGAGTTTGACATTAAAAGAAGGAGTTGGAAGGCTAATCATGTTGAAACGTCAATATAGTATATGTATAGAGAAAATACTATCAGACTTAAATATATATATACCCCTTTATAAATAACCAAACATATGCTACCTTTTCAAAGTAATAGTAAAACCTCTAGCCGATCTCTGTATATATACTATACAAATAAAAGTAAAGCTTTGTAAGTAGATTCTCCTTGTAAACAATATATAGGTTGGTATAGAACTGTGTCTATAAGTAACTAGATTATAGAAAATAAAATAAAAAATATAAGCTACAATCTACCAGCCTGCACATATACTAATTCAAAATAGAAAACTATGAATTATACACACACACATATTTCGATCCAAAACTAACATATACTACTTTAAAATCGTAAACGACAGTGATAAATAAAATACTATATCTTGCAGAAACCTATATATATATGATACCTTGTTAAGAAAAATAGGCCGAAGGTGCTGCTGAAAGTAAATGCAAACAAAACCGGAGGGTGTTGTCAAAAGGATGGGGCAGATCCGGTCGGAGGGAGGTGGCGCGGGTCACGCGGTAGAGGAAAAATGCTCGGCACTGTGTGGTGGGCGAACTCGTCGGAGGAAGTGGTGGCCGATCGTGTGGAGGCGGGTGCGATGGGCGAAGGAAAGTCAAAGTACGGGGTGTGTGGGTGGGCAAGGTGGAGGCCGGAACGGTGACAGGGTGGGCTCTGAGGTTTGGCTCAGCGTTGGGGTGAGCCGGGGCTGATCGGCCAGCGAAGAGGGCCGATGTGGTTGTTCAGGGCGGCGGTGCAAGATGGATGGAGTGGATGCTGGGTTGGCCGAGCTAGTGCACGTGAGGAGAGGCGGGTTCCCGGTTGTAGGCAATAGATGGAGCGGAGGCTGGGTGTGAAGAGGATTTGCATGGAATGAGAAGTGGAGAGGGTTTTCATTGGTTGGCTGAAGAGGAAGGTAGGGATGGAGAATAATAAGATATTCATAAATGATATATGGTCTTCTAATTAAATGAACTGGCTATATTAATTTGCAATTAATGAGATCGGGTATAAAATGAAAGTACCCAGGAAAACAGTTGAATGAGAAAATCAAGTGGCCTTTAGATTTCCAAAGCTAGGTAGATGAAAGGATAGTAACCCAAAAAGTTTTAAAACGTGTGCCGGTACGATTAACAGTTCCACAGATTCCATCCCTATCGGATTTTCGAATTGCACAAATGAATACAGTGTTGAGACCAGCACGAGGAAACGATCAAAACGGTATACCTAAATCAGTGGTATGATCGAATTGTAAAATTCGAATTTTCTACTGGTGGAAAATGCAAGAAAAACGCTGAAAAATAAGATCGACGGAGCCAAAGATGTCCGAATTTGGAAAAACAACAAACTGATATCTTGCTCAGAAGATGGTTTAGAATTTTTCTATGTAAAAATATTTAGGTTTCGGAAACATTTTATTTTCATCGCTTTTTAACTGATTAAATTGAAGTAAATTTACGCGCGAAATAAACTTCCATATTTTCAGACGAAAATTTACCAGTCGCTATGTTTAACTAGACGTATTCCAAATATTAAATTTTTATTTCAAAATTTATCGTTTAAAATTTCACAAAATTTCAACTAATTACGTTATTAAAACAGTTGAAATTTACGGGTCGTTACACATACAACAATTTGCCACAGTTAACCTTTAGTCACATTAATAAGCTTTTATTACTTACAAATCATTGTTGCAATTTATTTTCATAATACTAATTTCATTCAATTTCCATTAACTATCTATTATTTCCTTGGTTAATCCAATATTTCATTTATTCACTTATATTCAACTTATAACCAAGTATTGCATTTTTATTACTTCAATTAATTGGAATTTCATTCAATTTATCAAAAATTTACTTTAATTAACCTTGTTACATTTCATTTTAGTATTCATTTCATTATTACATTACAACTTTTTATTTCTTCCAATATTAAATAACAAGATTCATTAAATTAACAAATTAAATTATCGAAAATTTACGGGTTGTTACATCCCACCTCTCCATTCCCTTCCACCGTCTCCATCAAGCTCCACCACCACCTAAACCCACATCCACCTCGGCCAAACACATCTACCCACCCCCAAAACCCCACACCCTCCACACAACCACCCTAGCCGAGCCCTACACACCCATACCCACCTCCGTAAGCCATGCACCCCCTTTACCTACCCCAACCCGAGCACACACACCACCTACGCACCTCCACAAAAGTCGTACCCCACTCCACACCCCATGGCCAAAGCACATACCCCCTCCCCTATAGCCATGGCCATAAAGAAAAAAATATATAAAAGAGAAAAAAAAGAGAGAAAAAGAAAAGAAAAGGAAAGAAACAAAAAGAGAAGGAAAAAAGAGGCATATTCGAGACGTTCGGAAAATAGCAAGTTAGCTCGAGAGATGCGTATCTTACCTTAAAGATTTGATGGAGTGGATATGAAGGTGAGAAATCCTCATCTCTTTTGAATTTATATTTTGGTTATGTTAAAACAATCACATTTATACCCTTACGACATATGAATGTTTATACCAAATTGATTATTAATATGGATGTTTGATAGTTGGTTAGATAATTTGAATTGTGATAATATATCTCGTTATAGTATTAATTGTGAATGTTGAATTTGAAATCATATGTTTTGTGATTGGTTTAATGGATGTTATGTTACTGATAAATATGGATATTGGTTATGTTGATTTAATAATCCCTTTGTTAATAAGACCATATTTTAGTGATATGAGATATTTTAAAAAAATAAGTCACTTTTCGATTATAAGTGAAATTAAAGTAAAAATAAAAGAGAATTTGAAATTTGAAGTGAACCGAGTTCAAAAAGGATAGTTAAATTAAAATTGAAATGAATAGTGAAATTGAAATTGAAATCGATTTCGAAAAATGAAATTGAGATTAAGGTTGAATTAAAGTTTAAATTTAAATTAGATTTGAAATCTAAGTTTTAATTGAGTTTAATTTGAAGTTAGAATTGAAATTGAACTGAAATTGGAATTTAAAATTTAATATTAATATAATAGGAATAAAATAATATTATAATATGGAAATAGTGAAAATACAATTTTATAAGCTTAAAAAAGAGAAAATATTGATTTAAAATGATTTGTAATGATTTTATAAGTAATAAAATTCAATTTGAATCGATTATTTCAAATGTTGGAAAATGAGTTAAAAATAAGCGCGTCACGCAACGGTAGTTCGCGATTTCGCGCCGAAAAGTTCAAATAAATGTGTAAACTGGAATTTAACTCGGAATTCTTCGAAATAAGAAAATTCCGGACTATTATATCCATATCTTCTAAACGAAGAAAGAAAATCAAAATTTCGTTAAATATAAATTGAATTGTATCCAAATCAATTTTCTAGAAAAATCACACCAGTGTAGTTAAGTGACCATAACGGGAAATCCGTTTAAATGAACGTTTTTATTATGCAAAAATATAGAATAAATTTGATAAATCTATTTATATAGTTTAAAAGAGATTTGGATTGGAAAATATGAATTATCGAATGTTTAAAAGTTGTTTAAATCAAATAAGCTTATATAGCACTTTCCACAGCACTTTTATGCTGCGAATTCTATAACCTTTTGAATATGAATTTAAACTTAACGATTTTTCCTGAAATCAATTGTAAATGTTTTGAAAAGAATAATTAAGTGTTTTAAATGATAAATCATTTCTAAAATGAAGATTGATAACCGAGTATGCGGAAACGACTAGTACATTTGTCCCGCGTGTGAGATCTAGGAAGATAAAACAAGGTGTTTAACTAAGGTTAGGGATGGAGCAACCAGTGCCCTGAACTTACCTGGCCTATGTTTTCTTTTCTTAGGCGAGGGGTGGAATAGATCAAAAGGAAAGCCCGGATGCTCTAAAAAAATTGTATTAAGTTTCCAAAATAAAAGGGGATTGATATTATCCAAAATTTAAGCAATCTCCAAAATAAATGGTTTCTATGATCCTATTTACTCAAAAATGTTTGCTAAGATTGATTTAGGGTTTATCGTAAACGATGTCTTAAATAACATTGTTTTTGACCTGCCTAAAAAGGTTAAGGAATTTGGATCGAGAGTTAAGTGAGTAAATTGAAATATTATCCAAAGCAAAAGAATGAATTACATAGAATTATTCTAAGACAAAAGAAAGAGATTTCAACATTATCCGAATTGAAATTAAAGTGAAAAGAGACTTAATAAATCCTGTATACTCATATTCACTTTTTATGGATAATTCGATTTCGAAGGAACCGGGGTCGGATTTGGGTGATTCCTTTCCGAAAACCACTTCGAACCAGTTTACATGTTCTAAGAATGAAGATATTTGAAGACAGAGATATTGAGATGAATAACAACGAGGGACTACATATTGATTAATTAGGGATAAACTCCTAATTCACTATGTTGTAGTAGTGGTCTCTTTGTTATGAAAAACCTCAAAACCACAAGGGCTTCTCGCCTAGTAATGGCTGAGGAAAGTACCTTCATTTTCGTTCGGTCCCAGAACGAACTTGTATGGATGAGTGTCTTACCTTGCATTCTAAATCACAATGAGTGATCTCTATAAATGTATATCTGTTTGGTGGCGGAGAAGACACCTTCTCTTAGCTTAACATGCTTTCTTGAGACGTATGAGCTCAGGAGTTATACGTTTGTAGAAATCAGTCATGTGAATGTGGAATGGAAATGTGGCATTCAAAGTGAAAGAAGATGTGCTATGTTAAAAGGTAATCGTAGCCTCGAGCCTCATCAACCGGAAATGACCGAAACATGATTAGATGCAGCAAGGCTAAGTGGGTCATTCCCAATTAGGGTATGATCATCCCCTTCTAGATATAATTCTTCCTGCTATGACGTTCAGGATGTAAATTAATGTGGTGTATGGAAAACGAGCGCTCGGTTAAAGGTCGGTAACGACCGGGGGATGACATATTCGGTACTACCTAGTTAAAGAGGTAGGTCGGTCTTGTGTTGGTAGAGGGCAGATGTTCTGTGCCTCGGGACATCCATTTAGAGGTGTACCCATCGAAAGGTAGTCCCTTCACCTGGTCATTTGTATGGAAATCTATTCTCTAATAAGAAGCTGTGGTTTTGTTTGTAGTGGCGTAATGAATAGCCTCGAAATGCTATATGGGTAATCATTTCAGATAAGATTAATAAGTTTATTTGTAAATGTTTTCAAAGAGATGTCATTAGAACTAATATCAAATATTTTGATATGTTAAAGTGTTTTAGTTATCATAAGGTAAAAACCCGTCCGTGTTTATGTATGGACGTGGTCTTATGAGATACTCTTTATTTTCAAAGGATTTTATTTAAAGGCTGATATATGACACTGTCATTTATTATTAAGTTTTTCTCATGCTGGTTTATCAAGCCTGATTCGGGTATATTCCATACTCGGGTCAGATCCGAGTAGTTTCAGGTTTAGTCGAAGACGGTTGAAGTTTCCAAAGGAGAGCTGGAGATATTCATTTACGTATGGACATATTCTATTTTCTGTTGTGTTTTGTTTGTGATTGATCTTTATCAGCAATTGGAAGGACGAATGTTTATAACCGTCCAAGCTGGAATTAGGCTAGACTCTGATATATGTAATGTAAAGGTTTTCCACGGTAAAGATATTGTTCAATATTATATATTATTCCATTCATGTGAGATTCTTTTCTGTCTATTTTTCTTTATTACACTTCATGTTCCATCTTTTCATGCAATTTGAGTTAGACATGTGTGGTTTACTGTCAATTCAAATGGTACGAGAAAACGGATCTTGACATACTTAGCTGCCCTGAAAAATAGAGCGCCTAGAGTTTAAAGGGAAAAGAAAATAAACTCCGGGTCAGTCATGGGACTGGTATGAGAAACTCAAAATACGGCTATTTCAAAACAAAGGGTATCTTATAAGACCACGCCACACATAAAAACAGAATGGGTTTTTACCTTATGATAACCAAAATCTTTACTACACAAAATCTGGTAATATTATTTTTAATGACATTCTTATGAAAACACTTTTTAAGTAAATATACAAAATCTAAGCCGAAATTGTTACATTATTAAATTCCAGCGTACTAGGCTCTACAATCAAGTTCGAAGGCACTTAATGGAGAATGGATTTCCATACAATGGCAGGTAAGGATCTACCTTCCGTATAGTACATCTCTAGAGGGATGTACAGAGGACCAATAACTTTTGAAACCTCTACACCTAGCAAGACCGACATACCCGCAGACCCATCTTGGTGGCAGATAGAACCGATTATGACATCACCTCGATCAAAACCGACCTATCCGAGATCCTATAGCATACACAATATACTCGATAGAGTAATCTAGAAAGTTAATGATCATACCCTAATGGTTGCGAACCACATAGCCTTATGGCATGCCCTGTTTAAGCCATTACGGATGATGAGCCCTGAGGTAATGATTACCTTTTACAGAGCACATTCTACTTTGAATGCCACATTGCCAATTCAATCACACACCATTTATTTCCACAAATGTACAACCTCTGAGCTCATACGTCCCATAGAAGGGTGTTAAGTATAGGAAAATTACTTCCTATACCACCAAACAGATGTACGTTCGTAAAAATCAATGTACATGTATGTTGGAAATGTAGTGTCGGACAATCATCCATACAAGTTTTCCAGGAACAGGACAAAGCAAAGGAACTCTTCTACCACATCCTGT
Source organism: Allium fistulosum (assembly GCA_030737815.1). NCBI lineage: Eukaryota > Viridiplantae > Streptophyta > Magnoliopsida > Asparagales > Amaryllidaceae > Allium > Allium fistulosum. Next base: position 818,089,971 of record CM060904.1, read on the forward strand.
CGGGAATAATCCCTAGGATTAGTAGTGAGCCGCCCTTGCATCGTAGACTAAATGAAGATACTACTGCCATTTATATATATATATATGTGTGTATGTATGTATATATGTATGTATGTATGTATGATATGGGAAATTTCCCCCAAGGGTCACTGATAAGAAACCCTTCGTTCCATTTATTATCCTTCCAAGTTTTAGTTTCGAATACGTAAATTAGTTCGAAGTGGTTTTGGATAAAAATCACTTTAATCTGATCCTGGTTCCTTAAAATCAAATATCGATAAAAAATGTTAAGTAAATAGGTGCTTATCGTTGGATTAATTACTTTCTTTTTATCAAAAATATCTTCTAGAGATATATATCTTTAAAACATTTATTTTCGGTATATACAGAATCATTAAACCTCTCTTTTACTTTGGAATACCAAATCATTTCATAAGTCGTATTGGAAAACATTATTGAGTTAAAAACTATCAACAGAAATTATACTAATTCTACTCAACATCAATTTCTATATTCAAACTTTATTATCCGTCAAATAACGGTGAAATCACCTTTTAAATTTACATGTATAGTATGGGTTCCCTCCTTGGAATTTAATACCATGTATAAGAAGATTATTTCTATACAACCCAAGTTGTATTAAATTTGGGGAAATTAAATCTTTTATATTTGCCCCATTTCCGACATTTCGCCCTTATCTATTGCTCGCCCAAGAAAGAGGCCAAGTGACCCAGGACACTGGTTTCTCCTGAACGTCTCCTTGGTTTAAGCACCTAATATCTGGATCTCGTGAATAGAAAAATCCAGTCTACTCATCGGCTTTTAGAGCCAAGATTAAATCGCTTGATTACAACGGCTTTTATTTAAATCATTTATTTAAACTCTTTTAAATACATTAAAAAACCTTCAAATCATCTTTAAAATACTTAAATATATTTAAAAAATATATATGTAATATTTGGAAAAGAATACTTAAGCTTAAAGCCATATTTTAAAAGTTATTACAAGTGCAGCAAAAAGTGCTGCAAATAGTGTTACGAATAGTGCTTTTATTGCTTATTTGATCAAAACAGCTTTTCTATAGTTTAGAAATTAATTTTTATAACTCAAGTCTCTTTTAAAACATTTTAAAAATTTATAGAATTTATTCCATATTTTTAAAGAATTAAAAATATCATTTTTAAAGGATTTGTCGCTTTTGTTTCTGAAATGCCAAACCGCGTGTAATGACCCAGAATTTTCGATCCCGAAATTTCCAGATAGTTAGGGAAAGAAGAAAGAGATAGAAGAAGAAACAGAAAATAAAACACAGAATCTCACATTCGCAGCGGATCAAAATATAATATCAAATAATAACAGTTATACAAATGAAATCTGTACTTGTCAAATTACACTTTAATACATTAGAGTTACAACATATACACAAACACCGGGCATATACAATTAACACGTCTCAGATAAACTACAATATATCACAGTGGAATACACTCCATACGTTCCTGCCGTCCAGCTCGTCTCCTGAGCTCCAGAACGTCCTTACCTGAAAATCTGTAATACTCGGTCTGACCCGAGCATTACATCAAAGTAACACCCGGGTCATGCTGGAAACCAACGTGAGTAAACCCATATAATATGAAATACCAAGTTATATGACTAATTTGCAAACCCGGGTAACTCGTACCTTACTACGAGTTCTAACATTTTATAACTAACACTTATTTCACAAACAATCCTTTAAGTACCACTACATAATTTCAATGGTCCAGTTTACTTAAATTATTCCACTCCAACCTATTGATTTAACATATCAAATCTATAAAGAATTATTGTTGATTACAAATCAAAGTGGTTTCAGATATTTACTAGTACCCGACTCCGGTCTCTTCGAATCCAATGTTATTCATTAAACCAAAAGTTTAAGTTTAACAATACAACAATTCATCTCATATCACAAAGCAGCACATATCACATATCAGAAATATCATATAATCCAAGGTATTCAATATCATTCAATTTATTCATAAGCAAGATTTATTAGATATATAATGCCTAATTAATTTAATTTATCTCCAATTAAATTAATTACCAACTTTAATCACTTAGATTACCTATAAATCCTGCTTACTTATCAATAATTATATACAAATAAATTAATTAATCATCAATTAATCATCCATCTTAATTACTCATCCTTAATTAAATTTTCTTTAATTACACTAAGTAATTATCCTTAAATTAATTAAGTAAATTAATTGCCCCTCAACCATTCACATTAATTAACCTTTAAATCACTCTCGTTAATTTATTAATCACATTAATTAATGATCCTTTATTTGGTTACATTAAGACCTTAATAAATCAAGATAAACTATTTACCTTAATTAACTATTTGCTTATCATTTATCTTACTTAAATTAAATGTTTGAAAATAATCCCTTGAAAACTTTTAATTTATTTACAGCTTAATATACTAATTTTAAATACTTACTTAATCCCATCACTTTATTATATTTTGAGATACTTAGGGATTTAATTAATTTACCTATCATAATTATTCAAAATCAAACAAATTTAAATTTAAAAACATTCTTATTTAAAAACTTAAATTTTATAACTTGTTTATTAAAACTTTGTTTTCAAACAGGTTACAAAATTTCCTTGCTTAAAAACTTGATCACCTTTATCTTTTCATTGCTTTACTACCATTACAAATAACCCGAGCTACTTCTTCTTCTTCCCTTTTCCTTTAAACATTGTTTTATTTTAAATTTTAAAAAAACTGTTACACAGCTAAACACTCACGAACACCCCGGTGAAAATCTCGAGCCAACAACCCAATTTCCCCGAGTTAAACCCCTAGACCATCTCTTCTTCTCAAACTCTCTGACACACATATACGTGTGCACCTGCACATCCCGTTGCCGCAGCTCCGTTCATCGCCACCACCTCCAACACGTCGGCGACGACCATCTCAAACCAAGCGATCACCCAGAACTCCGAATCAAACACAAAAATGAAATCGAGCATATGAGAACCCACTGGCACCCAAAACTGATCAACGGAACCAACTCGTGCCGCCGTCTACGACCATCTGAAACCATGTCGATCAACCCATAGCTTCGTCTTGGAACAATGCTTCGATTCCACCAGCTCCGGTCAAGTCCGATTCACCCTCGACGTCGCACGAGCCTCAAAATCATCGTCGACCAAAACTAAGTTTAAAACCATAGATTGTCGTCGTCCAGCCACCACGGCGTTCGAGAATTCCGCTGGGCAATTTTCCATTGACCACCAGACTTCCAGCTACTTCAGCATCGAGTACGACGCCCAAACCTTTGTCGATCGCCAAAAATTGATGAAAATGCAAATCCCGTTCAACTCGAGAATTCCCATCAAACAAAATATTAAAAATCATGATATGATTATCAAAAATCACCATTCTTCAATACGAATCAGATCATATAATTAAAACATGGAATTTGGATACTTGATTTTCTGACTTTAATTGATTTTTCATTGTAATTCTCTTCTACCAGTAAAACTACCTTCAAATTTTACTTGAAAATATTTTTAAAACTAATATCTTGTTATTCCAAACATATTTGGTTTATACATCATAACCTATAGAAGATTAGGGGAAGAGAAATTGATTTTTGAACTTGTTTGGGTCTGTAAAACCAAACAGAGGTCTGTTTATATATATACAGACATGCACATCTAAATCTACACATATATACACACATGCAAGCCTATTTACATTCATACAAACATTTTCCACAATTTTACTTCAAGTATTTATCACATACAAATCAAGATATAACAGGTTTAAACTTTTAAAAGGTTAGTTTACTCATCTACTTATGAAGGAAACAGAGAGCTTTTTGAACAGGTTTGATACTGTAAGCCTGGAACAGAACTAAAGTTCCTATTTTCCAAACATGCACATAACATATTCACCTATATACACTTATTTATACACATGCAAACATTTTTCACATACATTCAGGCATGATCTCAAATAACAAGTTTATAATCCAGATTCGAAAAGGTTTACTCACCTTATTTCCAGAAGAAAGAACAGAGCTTGCTTTACTTGTTGACACAGGCTTGTATTTCCAGTTGAAAGCCTGCTAGTTTGATTCTGTGGTTGATATGAATTGTATTGTTGTTTTTAATTGTAGTTTTGTTTAAGTTTGGAAATAGTATTTGCTTTAGATTTTCATAGATTTTGATGAACGGAATGTAATGGGAAGCTTGATATATAAGAAAAATGAGCTACAGGGTGTTATTATGTGTTATGTATTGGAAATCCTTTGTTTATATCTTGGCCAGAGATTTTTATCTCAAATTGGAGGCTGAAGTCATTTCCGAATTGACTTTGGTTTGCTGTATTAAATGCTTATGTCCTTTATGTTTCTTCATTTTGCTTTGTTTTATTACTTTACTTGTTTCATACTTACCTCTCCTTTGTTTGAATACTTGAATAAAATTTGCTGTCTTCTTTTTGCAAGCTACATAGATCTTTTCTTTTTCAGGTTCTTGTCTTGCATTTCTATCCTACATGCAACATACATTACTTGCCTGGCAGCCTTTATACTTTATGTTTGTATTTCTTTTTTTGAATGTGCATTTACCTTTGTTTGTTTCATTTGCAAGTACTTTCATATACATGCTCTTGTTTATAAGCTTACATACTTAGTTTATTTTCAAGTCTACATACATATCTTTATACTTGTATATATTTTTATCTTTGCTTTTTTTTCAAATGAATTCCTATAATTATTATGTTGTTATAATTTTTCTAATGTATTCATTTAACAATTTACATTGGGTGTTAATAAGGTAGAGTTTTATATTTAAATATTCTTGAGATTGTTAAATTAAATGTTATAATGGAAACATAAATAAAGTGATTTGACAACTTATAAAATTAATATTCCGATAATTTAAACCGGTTAATTACCAATTTACTTATGTAAAAAAAATCCGGGTTGTCACATTCCTCCCCCCTTTAGAACTTTTCGTCCTCGAAAAGGAACAAAACCAGAATTATTAAAATGCTTAAAATCTAATAGATTTTCTTTGATTATTTTCAAAACACTTTTTAATATCTGTATAATATTATTACAAAAATTTTTTTTATAAAAATACTTTTATAACTCGATGTTTCGACAAGTCCATCCTTGTTCTCACAGAAATTCGGTCATACGTTGATCGGGCGTAGAACTGAAAATCTATAAGTACTTGGTAAACTCGTTTCCAACACCCAATGAAAATACTTTGGAAAATAATTTTATTGAAAATATAGAAAACGGTTTCGAAAATAGAGGAAATATCTTTGGTAAAAATGCTCTGGAAATCATCACCCCCATCCATGGTCGCAGTTAACTCGATGGTTACATTGCCGTCCCGGCAAAATCCAAAGACAACTGTATGTCTCCGCGCTCCTTGATTACGCCATGGAACCCGCTACAGATTGCAGTTATACCCGGGCTATACGTTGCTATCACAGCAAAAACCCATATAACTGTAGGCATCAGTGCCACTGAATTTCGCTGCCAAAAGAATGAAACTCCTCCACTTGACCATAGACCGCAGTCTACTGATGTTGCACTGCCATCCCGGCAAAATCAAGTGTAGACTGTTGGCACTCATCCTCCACACGATTTTCGCTATGGTCCACACAGTAGATCGCAGCGACATCGAGTCACACTGTCATCACAACATAACCCAAATGCCCATGTAGGCATCAGTGCCATTGACTTTCGCTACCAAATAATCCTCAGGAACTAGTTTGTCCGGACTCCTCACAGGATCAACTTTAGAACCTCCCCTTTAGAGGCTCAAGGCAGTACCACTTAGTGGCACTCCTGAGAAGTTCATTCAACACTTTATACTATACACATATAGTATTTTTCAAATCATACACCAAGTATGAATCTCATATAAAGCTCCTTTCTCAAAATCGATAATTCTTAAATTAGGCTTTTCCAAATTCCAAATTTGATTTTCCACAAAATCAAAAGCCTTTTCAAATCCATAGGTTCCAAAAATCTTTCCTCAAAATCATTTTCACAAATCCTTTTTATGTATACATATTTATAATAATCTTGGAAAATCTTTGGTTAAATTCATACTTGTATAAATTAATTTTTTTTATTTTTATACTTCAAATACTTCCAAAACCCTTTTCTTGTGGTAAAAGTGTAACGACCCGATATTTTGGACCATTCGCGTCCATTATAAGTGTATAGGTAGACACTCATGCCGGAGTTGAATTGCTCAAAATACCGCGTTGTTAATTTAAATTTGGCAAAACTGAACATATAAAATAAATAAAAAATCACAGATCACAGACACAGAGTAATAAGTGCAGCGGAAATAAAAAGATAGTAGTTCATGAAGCTACTATATAAATGTATAAGATACAACAGAGTTTACAACAGAAGAGTAATACGATACATCAGAGTTAAACCAGATACAACGGAAGAGTAATATGATACATCAGATACAAATCAGAATACATCACTGGAATCATCGAATACTGGAAGCAGAATAGATGGCTGGATCTTCAAGCAAAGCTCCAACTCCAAAGGTGAGCATCGAATACTGGTACACTCAGTCTGACCCGAGCGTAAAGCAAAAACACAAGACACTCGAGTCAGGATTAACATTCTTATATTAATAAATCCAACTCAAGTGAAATAGCAATTGAAATACAAGTAACTCAAAGGATGTTTGGAATAACCATCCTTTAAGGATCCGTTAAACTATCTACTAGGTAGTAATGTACGCTAAGTAGATAATGTCTATCAGTAATATAAAGATATCAAAGTAGGGTTAAGCAGGGCCCATATACCTCTTAACCTGTTTATTCCCAAAAGCATATACAAGACCGTAGTTTCCCCAAAATCGGAAGTCACCAGAGGGCAATCCATATACTAAAGGTACAAATCAAAATCGTAGTGGTCGCGAATAAATGGAATACAAGTATGACAAGGTACATGAGGCGATACCAACTAGGATACTAGTAGTTGCCTGATCCGGACTGATGTTGGGCATAGCAGCTACTACCCCAACACCGCGAACAACACTCCCAAATCGAGGGGTGCACCCAAATCGAATCACAAAGTAATAGATATGGTATCGAAGAAGTGTGTCCGCTAGAGATGGCGATCCTCAATGGCCCGGCGCGGCTCCTGTTTTAGTCATGTCAAGGGTCATCCAAAATCGTTCTCTTTCTTCAGTCAACGCGTTCATCAAAACCATCCACTTCGTTCTGGATCAACACTCCGCGTATAGTTATTAAAGTGGTTTCGGTTCAGATAGAGAGTATATCCATTACCGATCCCGGTCTCTTTAATAACTTTCGTAATTATTACACCGATTGGTCGTTTATATATTTCAAAAACCAAATCAATTTCAATTTCAAATAGAATTCGTAAATCAACATTTCATTTGTCTTTCTAAAACAATTTCCAAATTTTTTTTTTTTTTTTACGTTTCAAAACATCCAAATCATAATTTCCAAATCTTATAATTCAATTTCAAATTTCTATTTAAAACGATTCAAATATTGATCCAAGTACGTACAAAAGTTTCATTTCGAAATCATTAGAATCAATTCAGTTTTACCATTCAAATCAATTTAAACTCATTTATCGATTTCATTCAATATTCGTTAAGTTACTTTATCATACAAAACAATTTCCATTAAATTTCCAATTCATTAAATCAATTCTTAAGTTCAACTTCATTAAATCAAAACTTACAATTTAATTAAATTAAATTCATCAAATTAAATCCTTTAAATTTCAAGTCTTACATTAATTCCAAAATATCACATTTTCATTTCTTGTTAAAGAAAATTCAATTTCAATTATTTATTTACTTACTTTAAATAATTTCCAAAACTTAATTAATAAAGAAATCTCAATTTCAATTATTACGAAGTACAATTCACTTATTCAAAAATTCAATTTAATTTAATCATTAAATAATTCAATCTTATTTAATTATTAAATAATTCAAACTTAATTATTACATAATTTCAAAGTTTAATAATTTCACTTAATTAAAATTTTCAACTTAATTATTAAATCATTTCCAAGTTTAATAATTTCAATCTTAATTATAATTTCAAACTTAATTTAATCATTTCTCAAATTAAACAACATTTCTTTCATCAATTATATTGCTAATATTTTGTTTCAGATTATTATATATTAACATTTTCCTTTCATTAAAATTCAAATTTCAACTTCATTTCAAAAGTATATTATTTATTCAAATAAATCTTCAATTTATTTTCAAATCAAATTATTGACCAATCGGGTTTTATTTAATTTTCTTTCCTAGGTCAAAGTTCAATTTGGGTATTTATCATTTCAACCCGATTCCAATTCAATTCAAAAATCAAAACATAGCAAAGGGAACTTGCAGTGTGATAACTGGGATGGTGTCAAAGTAAATAAACAAGCAATAACAACGAACAATAACAATCCAATAATCAATTCAAATAATCCTGAAATAACCGTATTAATTCGCATTGTTATTTGTACGAATTAATATAATTATTTCTAGAATCTACACTATCATTTCATGTAGATTAAAGATTATTACATTACAGTTCTTCACTTTCTCATCTATTACGATTACATACATCATCAGTTTAAACAAAATACAATTCAATGGTTCAAGGTATAGTTAACACTATTCTACGTGTTAATTTATTTAACATTTAAAGGGGTCATACTATACAAATGTCAGTTAATCAAATTTAACATTCAATTATCCTATATCAAGTTCAATTTCATACTGTTTATCATTTTAACATCAACAATTTAACGTCCAATATAAACATCAACAATCAATCAATTATCAGCCAAACTGTATTATCATCGCATAAATAATTAACAGATAATGGTGTCAGATGTCACAGGTGAACTGATACAGATAATAGCATATATAACAGTGTAATTAACTAATAGCAGCATATTTCAATTGTCGTTTCAATTGAAATCAAATCTAATAAATAAAAGAACGTTAATCGTGAGTGAGTGCTCACCTTTCGAGGCTAGAGATGGACGAGAATAAGATGAGTTACGCATCCAAGCACGAATTTCGGAACAAAGTACGATGGACAAGAGTTCGACGATCAAAGCTGATAAATAGGAATTGACGAAATCAAAATCAAAACTGGATCGATGAAGATAATTGGTATAAGTAAAATATATATGTAACTGTATACTATTGACATATATAAAACATATCCTAAATTCAAACACATTTGAATTAAATTTATATGTATTTCAATTCCATTATTCAAACTAAACACATATATCGGTACCAACCTATATATTATTATTAAATTTAAAAATCAAAATCATAAACTCAGATTACAGCAAGTATAATTATTCATTGTACACACTTTTTATATATAAACAATTTTTAAAATCAGCGCTTTTTTTTTTAAATACTCAGTAAAAACACAGTAAAACGCATATAACTTAGAATATAGATACTACCAACTCACATACAGCAACAAATATAACTTAGAATACATATTTAATATATAACACTTCCAATACACAGTAAAAGCTCACGTCACTCATATAAAAGCTACTATATATAATATTGTAAAAGAGAATATGCGAAATGACCTTTCAATATATATATCATACAATAGCTGAGCAAACTAAGATAAAGTACAAAGATAATGTGGCAGGCTTAGACTTCAGAACATGTAAACTATATATACATACGCTCAAAACTGAGCTTTGCTAATATACATAGCCTATGGGTACTAGTTAATATAAAAATCATTATATATAGTATTATATAACCCAACCGACTTTATAAATACTTATATGTATAAATCCTATATATTATACCACTCTAAACATATAATAACTATACTATACCATAATCTACATATATACCTACACGGAAGGCTAAAGAACAAGATAGCAAGGTGGTCGCCCAGCTGTCTCGCATGGAGGGGAGAGGGGAAGAGGCGGAAATGATGGCGCTCGGCAGTGAGGGGAGGAAGAGGAGAACGGGCACTGAGCCCGGTTGAGTCGAGGAGGCGCTTGGGTTCCGTTCAGGGGAGGAGGCGGAGGGAATAGCAGGCGAGGTGGACGGCGGATGGAGGATGGAAGGCAGTGGCCGGTAGTGTGGTCGAGTGAGAGTGGAAGTTGAGGCCGGGGAAGGTTGTGATGCGGGCTGCAGGCAGGTAGAAGTGGAGCACCGTTGTTCGGCCATGGTTGGAGGAGAGTGGGAAGGAGATGAGGTGGTGGATTATGGCACTTGCGTGGGTGAAAAAGAGGGAGAGAGAGATAAGAGGAGGTGAGTGTATATTTTTTTTTTGGACTGGAGGAAAAGAAACGTAGGTGAAAAGAATAATGTAGGCAAGGCTAAACTAAATATAACTATGCACCGTCCGCACAAATTAAATGAAAGGTCCAGAAGATAATAAAGTGAACGATAGGAATAGTAATAGACAGTATTGAATTCTCTAGGAAATATCAAAAGACCAGCTGGCTGTTGTATTTGAATAGGTGAGTAAATGAATGGTCACAAAGAGTTTAAAAGTCAAAATTTCGCAACCGATACGGCAGACGTTTTGCAAAGTGCAACGTACACCGGACTCCGAATTGGACAATCGAATATACCGTAGAGATCAGCACGACGAGACGATCAAAACGGTATATAGAAATCAGTGGTACGATCATCCGATAAAAATCGATATCGGTACCAGAATACTGCTATTTTGCAGAAAATAAGAACGACGGAGCCAAAGATGTCCGAATTTGGAAAAATGACAAACTGATATTTTGCTTAGAAGATGGTTTAGAATTTTTCTATGTAAAAATATTTAGGTTTCGGAAACATTTTATTTTCATCGCTTTTTAACTGATTGAATTGAAGTGAATTTACGTGCGAAATAAACTTTCGTATTTTCGGACGAAAATTTACCAGTCGCTATGTTTAACTAGACGTATTCCAAATATCAAATTTATATTTCAAAATTATATCGTTTAAAATTTCACAAAATTTCAACTAATTACGTTACTAAAACAGTTGAAATTTACGGGTCGTTACATTCTCCCCCACTCAAAACTTTTCGTCCCCAAAAAGGAACGAGGTAGGAGAATAGAAACAACCAGAAAGAAAAACAGATTTGAAATACAAAAATAACAATTAATTTAAACCATATAAATTCCGATTTAAATTAATTGATATTCAATAATTGATTTAATCCATTTGATTTCACTAAAATCAATCTCAACTATTTCTAAATTCATTGTCTTATTATCCAATTATCTTCAATTTACAATTTCTAAAACCATAAATTTGAATAGTCTTTTATTATAATCATATTTTCAGCAATTTAATTTCTTCTTTATTCCAAATTATTGTTAAATTTATTCTATTTAATATATCTAATCACATATATTTAACCCATATAAATTAATTTAAACCATAAAAGTTTCGATTTAAATCTTATATTTACTAATTGCCTTAAAATTCAAGGTATTTCATAAGTTGATCAAATTTCAATTTGTTAATTCTTTTAAACAAATTTATTTCATTATTAACTGAGTTTTATTTATTATCCTATCTAACTCTATTAACATCTTAATAATTAAAATTTAGTGTATAACATTTATTATAACCACTCAAATTTTATTTATAAATTCAATTTATCTTATATATTATCCAATTACATATTCAACTTCTGAATGATTTCGGTAAGTTGTATTAGAATGCAGTTGAACAATATACAAATAAATTTTTTCCCAATTCAATTATTCAAGTTTAAATATTTATTCTAAATTTTGGTTTTATTTATAATTAAAATCATCCTTTAGCAAAATTTAAGAATTAGATTTCCGATTAACTTTTAAAAATTTAGAGATATATATAATATATTTATATCCAATCAAATTAAAATTTTAAAAATAAGATACCCATATATATATATATATAAATCAAATTATACTAAAGAAATTCAAATTAAAATATATTTTTTCAAAACAAAACCGTAGCAAAGCTACAGAATGGTTTCTCAACTTCGAAACTCGAAAATGAACGTCGATGATGCGGCCGCCATCACCGAAATTATTTTCCAGCGACAAAGAGAAGAGTACTGATTTCAACATTTTAAAATTCTTTGAAAATGATTTCTATTTGAAAATACTTTCAATAATATATACTTTAAAATTTAAAAAAAACAAAGTCCGAAGTCACCGGAAACTAAATTCTCAAATTTCTGAATTTAATTCATTTCAAATTCCAAATCAATTTATAAACTGTATTTACAAATTTATTTAGAACAATAAATGATAATCAAATATTATCATTTCAAACAAACAATTTCATTAACCTATTAAATTCTAGAAAATTTTACTTATATTTTCACAATATAATCAAACAAATTTATTTCATTTTCCAAATTTGAAAATAATATTGTGTCAGTTTTCTCTGTTCAAGTGTTTTGGAAATCCTATCGATAGCGTTGATCAGACGAATCGATCGGAAACCCAAATCAACATCAACAACTCAAACAACACAATATATAAATCATTTTTAATTTAATTTACAAATACACTCCTTTGCTTGACGATACAGGAATGGATTTTCAAAATAAGGATAGGGATTCAAATTTGATGGACTCAAATCAAAGAGAATTTTGATTCGAAGACAAATTCGAAAGAAAAGATAAGATGATTCAATAATAGAATCGAGAGATGGGTAAGTTTATTTAATTCACGGGCAACCTTAACCGAGTCGTCCGTAACTTCAAGAATAAGATCGATGCTGAATTCCGAGGTAAATCAACACTCGATCTCAAGAGATAGAATTCAGGTATATCAGGTAATAGATAACATCGTAAACCGAGGATACAGAAATCTCCGGTAAAACGATGCCTATTATAAAGAAGTTTACTCCCTTACGAATTATTCGAAGATTGGCGAGACCGCCGATTTACTATAGAGATCATTCAAAGTGGAGTTATGGGGACACTCCAAGGTCAAGAAAAGACGAATATCGAGGGACACAAATGAATTTCGGAACCGCAGTGAACGTTCCAAAATTCAAATGAATCGAGTCAAAACAGAAGAGATTGAAACTCGAAATGAAAGTGATTCTGTAAATACATTTACCCTACATGTTGAGTTTTGCCTAGAGCTACCAAAGCTCTGATACCAACTGTAACGACCCGATATTTTGGACCATTCGCGTCCATTATAAGTGTATAGGTAGACACTCATGCCGGAGTTGAATTGCTCAAAATACCGCGTTGTTAATTTAAATTTGGCAAAACTGAACATATAAAATAAATAAAAAATCACAGATCACAGACACAGAGTAATAAGTGCAGCGGAAATAAAAAGATAGTAGTTCATGAAGCTACTATATAAATGTATAAGATACAACAGAGTTTACAACAGAAGAGTAATACGATACATCAGAGTTAAACCAGATACAACGGAAGAGTAATATGATACATCAGATACAAATCAGAATACATCACTGGAATCATCGAATACTGGAAGCAGAATAGATGGCTGGATCTTCAAGCAAAGCTCCAACTCCAAAGGTGAGCATCGAATACTGGTACACTCAGTCTGACCCGAGCGTAAAGCAAAAACACAAGACACTCGAGTCAGGATTAACATTCTTATATTAATAAATCCAACTCAAGTGAAATAGCAATTGAAATACAAGTAACTCAAAGGATGTTTGGAATAACCATCCTTTAAGGATCCGTTAAACTATCTACTAGGTAGTAATGTACGCTAAGTAGATAATGTCTATCAGTAATATAAAGATATCAAAGTAGGGTTAAGCAGGGCCCATACACCTCTTAACCTGTTTATTCCCAAAAGCATATACAAGACCGTAGTTTCCCCAAAACCGGAAGTCACCAGAGGGCAATCCATATACTAAAGGTACAAATCAAAATCGTAGTGGTCGCGAATAAATGGAATACAAGTATGACAAGGTACATGAGGCGATACCAACTAGGATACTAGTAGTTGCCTGATCCGGACTGATGTTGGGCATAGCAGCTACTACCCCAACACCGCGAACAACACTCCCAAATCGAGGGGTGCACCCAAATCGAATCACAAAGTAATAGATATGGTATCGAAGAAGTGTGTCCGCTAGAGATGGCGATCCTCAATGGCCCGGCGCGGCTCCTGTTTTAGTCATGTCAAGGGTCATCCAAAATCGTTCTCTTTCTTCAGTCAACGCGTTCATCAAAACCATCCACTTCGTTCTGGATCAACACTCCGCGTATAGTTATTAAAGTGGTTTCGGTTCAGATAGAGAGTATATCCATTACCGATCCCGGTCTCTTTAATAACTTTCGTAATTATTACACCGATTGGTCGTTTATATATTTCAAAAACCAAATCAATTTCAATTTCAAATAGAATTCGTAAATCAACATTTCATTTGTCTTTCTAAAACAATTTCCAAATTTTTTTTTTTTTTACGTTTCAAAACTTCCAAATCATAATTTCCAAATCTTATAATTCAATTTCAAATTTCTATTTAAAACGATTCAAATATTGATCCAAGTACGTACAAAAGTTTCATTTCGAAATCATTAGAATCAATTCAGTTTTACCATTCAAATCAATTTAAACTCATTTATCGATTTCATTCAATATTCGTTAAGTTACTTTATCATACAAAACAATTTCCATTAAATTTCCAATTCATTAAATCAATTCTTAAGTTCAACTTCATTAAATCAAAACTTACAATTTAATTAAATTAAATTCATCAAATTAAATCCTTTAAATTTCAAGTCTTACATTAATTCCAAAATATCACATTTTCATTTCTTGTTAAAGAAAATTCAATTTCAATTATTTATTTACTTACTTTAAATAATTTCCAAAACTTAATTAATAAAGAAATCTCAATTTCAATTATTACGAAGTACAATTCACTTATTCAAAAATTCAATTTAATTTAATCATTAAATAATTCAATCTTATTTAATTATTAAATAATTCAAACTTAATTATTACATAATTTCAAAGTTTAATAATTTCACTTAATTAAAATTTTCAACTTAATTATTAAATCATTTCCAAGTTTAATAATTTCAATCTTAATTATAATTTCAAACTTAATTTAATCATTTCTCAAATTAAACAACATTTCTTTCATCAATTATATTGCTAATATTTTGTTTCAGATTATTATATATTAACATTTTCCTTTCATTAAAATTCAAATTTCAACTTCATTTCAAAAGTATATTATTTATTCAAATAAATCTTCAATTTATTTTCAAATCAAATTATTGACCAATCGGGTTTTATTTAATTTTCTTTCCTAGGTCAAAGTTCAATTTGGGTATTTATCATTTCAACCCGATTCCAATTCAATTCAAAAATCAAAACATAGCAAAGGGAACTTGCAGTGTGATAACTGGGATGGTGTCAAAGTAAATAAACAAGCAATAACAACGAACAATAACAATCCAATAATCAATTCAAATAATCCCGAAATAACCGTATTAATTCGCATTGTTATTTGTACGAATTAATATAATTATTTCTAGAATCTACACTATCATTTCATGTAGATTAAAGATTATTACATTACAG
Organism: Allium fistulosum; assembly: GCA_030737815.1. Taxonomy (NCBI): domain Eukaryota; kingdom Viridiplantae; phylum Streptophyta; class Magnoliopsida; order Asparagales; family Amaryllidaceae; genus Allium; species Allium fistulosum. The sequence continues at coordinate 818,105,609 of CM060904.1, forward strand.
TTCTTCACTTTCTCATCTATTACGATTACATACATCATCAGTTTAAACAAAATACAATTCAATGGTTCAAGGTATAGTTAACACTATTCTACGTGTTAATTTATTTAACATTTAAAGGGGTCATACTATACAAATGTCAGTTAATCAAATTTAACATTCAATTATCCTATATCAAGTTCAATTTCATACTGTTTATCATTTTAACATCAACAATTTAACGTCCAATATAAACATCAACAATCAATCAATTATCAGCCAAACTGTATTATCATCGCATAAATAATTAACAGATAATGGTGTCAGATGTCACAGGTGAACTGATACAGATAATAGCATATATAACAGTGTAATTAACTAATAGCAGCATATTTCAATTGTCGTTTCAATTGAAATCAAATCTAATAAATAAAAGAACGTTAATCGTGAGTGAGTGCTCACCTTTCGAGGCTAGAGATGGACGAGAATAAGATGAGTTACGCATCCAAGCACGAATTTCGGAACAAAGTACGATGGACAAGAGTTCGACGATCAAAGCTGATAAATAGGAATTGACGAAATCAAAATCAAAACTGGATCGATGAAGATAATTGGTATAAGTAAAATATATATGTAACTGTATACTATTGACATATATAAAACATATCCTAAATTCAAACACATTTGAATTAAATTTATATGTATTTCAATTCCATTATTCAAACTAAACACATATATCGGTACCAACCTATATATTATTATTAAATTTAAAAATCAAAATCATAAACTCAGATTACAGCAAGTATAATTATTCATTGTACACACTTTTTATATATAAACAATTTTTAAAATCAGCGCTTTTTTTTTTTTTAAATACTCAGTAAAAACACAGTAAAACGCATATAACTTAGAATATAGATACTACCAACTCACATACAGCAACAAATATAACTTAGAATACATATTTAATATATAACACTTCCAATACACAGTAAAAGCTCACGTCACTCATATAAAAGCTACTATATATAATATTGTAAAAGAGAATATGCGAAATGACCTTTCAATATATATATATCATACAATAGCTGAGCAAACTAAGATAAAGTACAAAGATAATGTGGCAGGCTTAGACTTCAGAACATGTAAACTATATATACATACGCTCAAAACTGAGCTTTGCTAATATACATAGCCTATGGGTACTAGTTAATATAAAAATCATTATATATAGTATTATATAACCCAACCGACTTTATAAATACTTATATGTATAAATCCTATATATTATACCACTCTAAACATATAATAACTATACTATACCATAATCTACATATATACCTACACGGAAGGCTAAAGAACAAGATAGCAAGGTGGTCGCCCAGCTGTCTCGCATGGAGGGGAGAGGGGAAGAGGCGGAAATGATGGCGCTCGGCAGTGAGGGGAGGAAGAGGAGAACGGGCACTGAGCCCGGTTGAGTCGAGGAGGCGCTTGGGTTCCGTTCAGGGGAGGAGGCGGAGGGAATAGCAGGCGAGGTGGACGGCGGATGGAGGATGGAAGGCAGTGGCCGGTAGTGTGGTCGAGTGAGAGTGGAAGTTGAGGCCGGGGAAGGTTGTGATGCGGGCTGCAGGCAGGTAGAAGTGGAGCACCGTTGTTCGGCCATGGTTGGAGGAGAGTGGGAAGGAGATGAGGTGGTGGATTATGGCACTTGCGTGGGTGAAAAAGAGGGAGAGAGAGATAAGAGGAGGTGAGTGTATATTTTTTTTTTGGACTGGAGGAAAAGAAACGTAGGTGAAAAGAATAATGTAGGCAAGGCTAAACTAAATATAACTATGCACCGTCCGCACAAATTAAATGAAAGGTCCAGAAGATAATAAAGTGAACGATAGGAATAGTAATAGACAGTATTGAATTCTCTAGGAAATATCAAAAGACCAGCTGGCTGTTGTATTTGAATAGGTGAGTAAATGAATGGTCACAAAGAGTTTAAAAGTCAAAATTTCGCAACCGATACGGCAGACGTTTTGCAAAGTGCAACGTACACCGGACTCCGAATTGGACAATCGAATATACCGTAGAGATCAGCACGACGAGACGATCAAAACGGTATATAGAAATCAGTGGTACGATCATCCGATAAAAATCGATATCGGTACCAGAATACTGCTATTTTGCAGAAAATAAGAACGACGGAGCCAAAGATGTCCGAATTTGGAAAAATGACAAACTGATATTTTGCTTAGAAGATGGTTTAGAATTTTTCTATGTAAAAATATTTAGGTTTCGGAAACATTTTATTTTCATCGCTTTTTAACTGATTGAATTGAAGTGAATTTACGTGCGAAATAAACTTTCGTATTTTCGGACGAAAATTTACCAGTCGCTATGTTTAACTAGACGTATTCCAAATATCAAATTTATATTTCAAAATTATATCGTTTAAAATTTCACAAAATTTCAACTAATTACGTTACTAAAACAGTTGAAATTTACGGGTCGTTACAAAAAGATTCAATAAGGGGAGATTTATATATATATATAACAAGGATATATAACTTTGTTTATTGCAAATTAATATTCAAATTTCGACTACTCTTTTGTAAAGTCATTCACCATATTGCTTACTTCCACAAAATAAATTTTTAATCATAGGAATATTCAATTCCCACTTTACTTCATCATATATTTCACAAAATATACTTTCAAATTTCAAAAATCATATTACAGTCCTTATCTCCAATTCAATATCAATTTCATTCAAACTCGTACGATGTCCACATATCATCCGTACGCAGTATCAATCTGATCGCTCACTCGATCACACAATTTCACTTCCGAACTAGTATTGTCCACCCGACTTCCTAGTGCGGACTCACATTTGGTTTCTTGATCAGAAATCGTCATTCTCCTTGCATAGTCACACCTATGATAGAGAATATGCAGAACTAATCAAAAATCCATATCCAGGTTCGCCGTCGAAAATCGAACGAAAAATCCCAAATCGGATCGATAATATTATCTCGAAATTCTGTGCTCGAATCTGGATCAAATCACTATGTGAATAGAATAATATACGTACATCCTACGTATTTATCTTCATTGATTATCAGTTAAATCAATTTCCTTTCTATTCATCCTCACTTTGATTTTATTCACTTATTCACATTTGCCTTAATCCCCACTTGGATTACCACTTCACTTCTTATCCCAATTGGGTATTTAATCAATAACAATTTGAACTCCGACTAGTTTATATTTAGAAAATAGCTTGAAAATTTTAAAAATAGACAAATAGTTGGAAAATAATTATTAGTTTGTAAAATAGTTGTAAAACAGTAATCAGTTATAAAGTAGTAGAAAAATAGTAATTAGTTTATAAAACAGTTGTAAAATAGTTAAATAGTTCCAAAAGCAATTATAGAATAAGTTTAAGATAGTTTTTGGTTTAAAAAGAAAAGTTGTGTAGTAAATAGTTTGGAAAAATAGATTTATATTAAAACAATTTATTTTGAAAATAGTCCTGAGTCAAACTATTCAATTCCCCATCAATTCAATTTAAATTTCCACACCTATTTAAATTGACTCACTTCTAATTTGAATAACTTCAATTTCCCTTGAACTTGATTTATCCCCAATTCAAGTTGAAATAACCTCAACTTCTTTCCAAATTCAAATCAAATTCAGTTTGAACTAACTCAATTTTAAACCATCTCGAATTATATAAATTTGAGTTAAATTTTCAAAAGTTGATTTAACCCCTTAAATCAAATTAACCTTTATTTTTAAATTAATAATCCAAATTTTTAAAAAATTTAATTCTGAGTCCAATTCTCAAAATTCCATTTTAAGTTATCTTTACTTAACTTATTTCAAAGTTCAAATAAGTCAAATTAATTTTACCTTAAAAATTCAATTTATTACCCAATTACAATTTTGAAACCAGTGCTTAACAATTTAAATTTCCAATTCTTTTTAAACATTTAAACCTTAAATTCAAAGTGGTTTCATCTCCTTAATTCCAAATTTTAGTTTCCCTTTTAGCTAAATAATGGATATATCACCACAATCCATTTCTTCATTCATTTAAACAAATCCAATTCACAATCTAAAGATTATTAATAACAATAGGATGATATCATCCAGTTTATTTTAAAACATCCATCAAATCTCAAACCCATCTTGAGATCACACGATCTCCCAATTCAAATTAACCATTTAACTTCCCAAGTTAAATATCAATTTCATCTTGAAATTTCCAATTCAGGTTGTTTGTTAACTTATTTAACTTACCCAAAGTTAAATTCAATTTACTTAATCTAGCCAACCTTACCCAAATTTGAATTCCCATTTCAAATTTTAAACTTTACATTAATAATCTTATACGTTCAAAACTTATCACCTTGGGTTTCACATCTCATTCCAAATTTAAAACTCAACATTTAGAGTTTATTTCAACCCATTTTTGATATTATGTATATTCCCCATATACATATTTATTTCTTAGCCCACCAGGCTATACTTTAAAATTTAAACCACCTTTGGTTTTAATTTAAGACAGATCTCTTTTTAAGGTTTCAAACAACTTCTTATTTTAAAATAATGTAACGACCCCGAATTTATATAAATTTGAAATTTATAATTAAATTTATTTTTGAATAAAAATTGTAAAATTTATTGATAAATTGATTCGAGTTTCCCCGAAATCAAATATAAATGTGTTACATCATTTTAATTTAAAATATTGTATATATATTGAATTTGAATATTTAAGTCGTATTTAATAAATAAATGATTTAAATGTTGATAGTTAAAAATTTATAACAATAACCATACTAATTTATATATGTACATTAAGTATGGAAGCTGGCAGATATGTTCAACTAAATGTAGGCTGATAGAGGAAGTAACAACAAAGCAATAAAATAAGAAACCAGACGACATTATAATTTTAAAAGTATGAAACCAGACTTGGAAACAAAAGACAAAAGAAAATATATAAGATCTTGAACTTGCCAGAGAAGATATGTACTCAATGTATAATATAAAAAGAAATGTACACAACAACAATTAATGCAGCAGCCTCCAAAATGAACCTGGCAAATAAAAAAAAGGAGTAAATCTATGAACAAAGGAATAGAATATATCCTCAGCCTCTTTAGTACACGAACCAGCCACCAAGACAAGAAAATATCCCTGCTCATTTTGTATAAACAAAATTATCACCCTGTACAATGTTAGCACATCACATAGTAAAGCTCTTCTCTTTATATCAACATCTCCATTTCGTCCATTTTCAAAACTGAGGGTAGCATCATCTACAACTTTAACAATACAAATCAACTCAGCAATACAAAGATTCAAGATTTAGTTTTAATGTGAAACAAACAACCTGGAACCCCACGCAAATAAGACTCAACTCAGTGTAGACCAGATTTCAGTGTTGCAATATTCAAGTTTCCAACTTCAACCTGATCAAGTTTTGAATCTGGAAAATCAAAACAACATGCCCTGTTCTTCTTTGTTCTTTCAGGAATCAGGTGATCAACTTTGTTTTTTCCAGGCTTCTTTGTTTTGACCAAGTGAGTAACAAACGTTTTAAAATATAAATATATAGTTGTTTTACTTGATCATCCTTAGAGATAAATATGCCTGTAGTCATGTTTTTAAAGCTCTGTGAACATATTATGTAAATGCTTGGTGTTATGGTGGGGATGTTTACTGGTTTCAAATTCAAAACCCATGCATAAATCAAACACTCATAATTTCATCTTCATTGGTACCTGAGTTTAGAGCTATATAGGTTGTTATATCTTAGAATACAAACTGGTTTAAGTATAAACAACTTGAGTTACATCTGGAACAAAGAAAATACAGAGTACACTTAAACAAGTTAAAATCCAACCATCAAAATTTTTAGATTCAGGCATATGAATCGATTTCTTATACTTAAATATGATTTTTAAAACAAATTTTATAAATTCTAGAATAAGCAAATAAGAGCAGTTTGGGTTTACCTGTGTTAAGCAATTCGAGTCGCCTCGGTCGATCTAGGGGACTGGAAGTGTCGAGTTTCCTCCAATGGGCCGAGGAGTGATCGGTTGAGCTCAGAAAAATATTGGATGGCGGTAATTTTCATCGTGGTGGCAGCGGTGACGTTTTCGTGTCCAGAGCCCTAGTTTTTGATAGGCTTAGAAAATTTGTTGTCGTGACTTTCGTGGGGGATCGAGTGCAATGAAACACTGGGATATGATGGCTTGGTGTGTTGACGAGGTGTGGTCGAAGTTATGGAAATTCCGGTGGGCTGAGGAGCATTGGCGAAGGGGTTTTTGCTCGGTGATGTTGGGTTGCAGTATCGACGAAGTGGCAAAAATTCGCTTTCGAATTCTCTGGGTAGAATCGAAGTTTAATTTCACGTTGGCATTGAATTTTCGACTTGCTGATGATCGCGGTGGTCATCGGAGTGGCGGCGAACCACTGTGCACGTGCACAGTGGTGTTGGTGTCTGTAGTTTGGGGTATCCGTTTATTGGCTGTAGGAAGCTCGAGTTAAAACTCGAAGAAAAGCACGTTTGGCTCGGGAAGGAACTCGCGTACGCGAGCATACTTTTGGCTATCTTGGTTTAGGTACTTAAACTGGAAAGGAAAAAAAAAGAAGAAGAAGAAGATGCGTACAGGGGAGTGTCTCGGGAAGATCTGCACTTGGCTCGGGTTGGCACTCGGGATAGCTTCGGGTTTGACCCGAGTATGTGAAATTACAGTTTAAAAACTTTAAACAAATCAAGTTTAAATCAATTTCTTAATTAATTCTTTTATATAATGATTGTTTTAGTTAAGTTTGGATTAATTAAAGGTTAATTAAAGATTGATTAAGGTTAAGTTAATTGCATGATTAAGGTTGATTGATAAATTAAAAGTAATTAAATAATTAAAATTAATTAATTAAATGATTAAAGGATAATTAATCAGAATGATTTGTAATTAATTAATGTTGATTAATCAGGATTAGTAATTCATAAGAAATTAATCTGATCTGAATTTATCAGACAATTAACTGATCTTACTTGTGAATGTTTGGACTTGAATGAATAATTGAATTGTTTGATATCCCTGATATACGATGCTTTGTGATACATCCTGATCTATGTTGTGATCTGAAATTTCTATTTCTGTGATATATTACTATGTGAATATGAAAACCCTTGACCCGTAAAACGGCATTTGAATTTCGATGCGATAGGGAGTCGGATTCCAGTTGGTTATCCGAAACCCACATCGAATTTTAATTGTGAATCTTTGTGACTGATAAATTTATTTTATCTATGAATCTGTGAATGAAGATAAGCATTGTGGATTATACCGCTTATCGATATCGATATATCTGTGATGATTGATGTTGTGCACTATTGTGTGAAACCCCTAGACTACACCATACACACACAAATATGGATTTCACGTGGAAATCGGTTAAGTCACAGATAATTTAATTTTGATGTTTTTGAAATTGAAATTTTAATTTCAATTGATTTTGAAATTGGAAATTTGGGTTTAATATGAAAAGCTTTTGAAATGGAATTTCAAAGTTATTTTTAATAACTTAATCGAGTTTTGAAAATTTAAATAATTTGATTTAAATTTGAATTCCAGTTTGAAATTGAATTCTATGATTTGAAACTAGGGATTAAAGAGGCTGTACAAGTTATATATGGGTTAAACCGTTTAAAGGTATTGATTTGGGAATTTGAATTTAATTCAAGGGTTTTAACTCGTGTAAATATAACTGGATTTTTCTGAAACGAACTATTTGTTTTCAAATAGTAAAAGCTTTCACATAAGTAATGAACTTCCAATTTGTGTTGAAAGAATTTCAAGTTCGAAATGGAATTGAAATGTTTTGAAAACTATGAAACGAGTCTTTGATTTTAAAGACCGGATGAGTTAATCTAACTTGAAATGGAATTGTTTTGAAAGACTATGAATGAATCTTTGGAAACGAGTTTTGAAAGCTATAAGTTAAATCTTGATTTAAAGATTTAACGAGTTAATCCAATTGAAATGGAAATCGATTTGGAAATCTGTGAATGAATCTTTGTGAACGGGGTTAACTTTGTGAAGTAAATCTTTTTGTTTAAAGATTAAAAGTGTGGAGATTGTTTAAACCATCGAAGGTTTTTGAAATGAATCTTTTTGTTTAAAAGATTGGAAATGGTAATTTGTTTTACCATTCGAATGAAAAGTTTTGGGCTTTTAAGCTGTGATTTAACTGAGACCCCAGTATCCATATGATTTTTTAATTTCGCTCGTTATTCGGTTTAGCCGGGAGAGGACCTTTGTGTCATATAACCCATTCCGAATAGTGATACGACGATATGGATAGCATTTGAAGACCGGTGGTGAAGACCGGGTATTTGCGAGAGCGATATGATGACCTATCGATTTTCTCTGCATCATGGCTCCGGTATAGAGATTCCCTAAGTGATGGGAAGTCCGATCGAGATTGTGAATACCCGGATTTGCAAGGGCTTCTTCTGAAGTGCCTTCGGTTCTGTTCGAACCCGGAACAGACTTGTATGGATGTGTGTCTGACGTTACACTTTGAGATGTAAAGCTGGTTTCTATCAAATACATTTCTGTTGGTGGCGGAGAATTTATTCTCTTAGCTTAACACCCTTCTCTGAGACGTACGAGCTCAGAGGTTATGTAGTTGATGGTTACTAGTGATACATTCCCAATTTGGTAATGTGGCATACGAAGTGCTGCTGATCATTTGTTGATCGAAGCGTGGCTTTGTGAAAAAGCGTGGCTTTGTGGACGAGACTTCGTCAAGCCTCACAACCCGGTAATGGTCAAAACAGGAATGTTGCGGCAAAGGTTTGTAGGGGTAGCGCCCCTAGGGTATGTCATTTTCTTCTGGATAAAAGGTGATATCATGGTATGGAGCCCAGATATTTTACCTATGTTGATTATACTTTGTGGCTGTTGCTTTGCGATTGAGGATCCTCGGATAATGGTCGGTGACGACCGGGGGATGACATGACTCGTGTGTTAGTTACCTAGTTACAGCTGTACAGCGTGAGGTAGCGTCGGCCTTTTGTTTGCAGAGATCCGGTTAGGATCCGGGGCGTCTTTCCAGAGGCGTTTCTATTTCGGTAAGGAAGTTCCTTAGCCTGATCATTTGTTGGAAATCCAAAGAAACAATACGAACCCTGTACGGTTTTAGTTGTATAACCTGCTACGGAATGTGGCGGTAACCTGCTATTGAACGTAGTAGCTATAGTAGGCATACAACAATTGTTGTATGTTGGCTAAGATTGATATTATATTTTCGAAATGTTTTTGACACTATGCACTAATAATAATAATAATATCGAATGATTTTGCGTAGTAAGCATTTTTGACTATCATAAGAAGAAACCTCCTCCAATTCTGCGTTTGCATTGTGTGTGTGGTGGGAGGTCTTATGGTAGTTTCATTTTCCAAAAGCATTGCGGGTTTCAATGTTTAAAACCTTTTGTTGTTGTTTAAAGATAAACTGTTTTTGTTGCTCACACCAGTCCCATGACTGATCCGGAGTTTATTGTTCCCTTCCTAAACTCTGGGTGCCCACTACTTTCCACACGGGCAGTCTAGAGTTGGGTTTTTCAGCTATTCAGGTTGAGTAGATTATCTGGAGCTAGTCAGTTCTTAGAGTTCATGGATTGACGTTGCTTATCTTGGAGCATTCTATTGGGGATATTCTATCCGCTGCTGGTGTTATCTATTTTCTTTCCGCTGCTATTTCTTGTATCATATCTCTGGTGTATATTGATATCTGTTGTATCATTCTGTTGTATCAGATTTTTGTATCTGTCATGGTATCAATGTAATATATATTGATATATTCTTTATTCCGCTGTGTTGTTATACTTAATGGTGTTATAAGCTCCGGCGAATCGGATTTGAACGGTCGAATCTATGGCATTCGAGTACGATGTAAAGTACGGATGTCGATTTTCGAACGGGCAAAACCCGAGTCGTTACAAGTGGTATCAGAGCTAAGGTTGAACTTTAGCTCAGGAGTATAACACATTAAGTAGCTCATTAGAGATAGGGTGAAGTATACCCTAGAATGAGTAATTCTCAGATATCCGTCCGTATGCCTCAGTAAATTCTCTTGCTATCTACTGATAGTAAGTATGAGCGCAAGAAGAGGATGAGATAGGGGACAGGGGAATACGACTACAAATGGTCGATACTCTGAACAATGAGGAAACGATCTTTTCTCTATCAATCTCTTTTGTTCAGCATCTCTTTCTCAATTCTTCGATAGTTTCTGGTAGATCCAGAAAGAAGATTCGATATATTTGTATGGGACATAAACTCCAACTGAGCCAAAATTGTTTGTTTGGATGAATTATTTGCTTTGATTGCTATGGCTGATAGGTGTACTCTCGTTCTAAACTAAAATTTTTAAAATTGTATCCACATATCTATCTATTCTTTAGGATTCCGATTTATTCTACGGATGGTTAGTTATCATTTCGACCTAACCGATGCCATTGTATATTTCGTAGATCTGGATAACCCGAGTATTTTGTGAGGTGTTAAACAGATTCGTTCTTGTATCTGTTATTGATATTCTGATTTGGTAAGCCAAATGCAGAATGAATACTCAGTTGATTCGATGAAATATTCTTCATCTGTCTTTGTGTCTCCCTGGCAAATTTCGAGGACGAAATTCTTTTAAGGGGGGAAGTTTGTAACGACCCCGAATTTATATAAATTTGAAATTTATAATTAAATTTATTTTTGAATAAAAATTGTAAAATTTATTGATAAATTGATTCGAGTTTCCCCGAAATCAAATATAAATGTGTTACATCATTTTAATTTAAAATATTGTATATATATTGAATTTGAATATTTAAGTCGTATTTAATAAATAAATGATTTAAATGTTGATAGTTAAAAATTTATAACAATAACCATACTAATTTATATATGTACATTAAGTATGGAAGCTGGCAGATATGTTCAACTAAATGTAGGCTGATAGAGGAAGTAACAACAAAGCAATAAAATAAGAAACCAGACGACATTATAATTTTAAAAGTATGAAACCAGACTTGGAAACAAAAGACAAAAGAAAATATATAAGATCTTGAACTTGCCAGAGAAGATATGTACTCAATGTATAATATAAAAAGAAATGTACACAACAACAATTAATGCAGCAGCCTCCAAAATGAACCTGGCAAATAAAAAAAAGGAGTAAATCTATGAACAAAGGAATAGAATATATCCTCAGCCTCTTTAGTACACGAACCAGCCACCAAGACAAGAAAATATCCCTGCTCATTTTGTATAAACAAAATTATCACCCTGTACAATGTTAGTACATCACATAGTAAAGCTCTTCTCTTTATATCAACATCTCCATTTCGTCCATTTTCAAAACTGAGGGTAGCATCATCTACAACTTTAACAATACAAATCAACTCAGCAATACAAAGATTCAAGATTTAGTTTTAATGTGAAACAAACAACCTGGAACCCCACGCAAATAAGACTCAACTCAGTGTAGACCAGATTTCAGTGTTGCAATATTCAAGTTTCCAACTTCAACCTGATCAAGTTTTGAATCTGGAAAATCAAAACAACATGCCCTGTTCTTCTTTGTTCTTTCAGGAATCAGGTGATCAACTTTGTTTTTTCCAGGCTTCTTTGTTTTGACCAAGTGAGTAACAAACGTTTTAAAATATAAATATATAGTTGTTTTACTTGATCATCCTTAGAGATAAATATGCCTGTAGTCATGTTTTTAAAGCTCTGTGAACATATTATGTAAATGCTTGGTGTTATGGTGGGGATGTTTACTGGTTTCAAATTCAAAACCCATGCATAAATCAAACACTCATAATTTCATCTTCATTGGTACCTGAGTTTAGAGCTATATAGGTTGTTATATCTTAGAATACAAACTGGTTTAAGTATAAACAACTTGAGTTACATCTGGAACAAAGAAAATACAGAGTACACTTAAACAAGTTAAAATCCAACCATCAAAATTTTTAGATTCAGGCATATGAATCGATTTCTTATACTTAAATATGATTTTTAAAACAAATTTTATAAATTTTAGAATAAGCAAATAAGAGCAGTTTGGGTTTACCTGTGTTAAGCAATTCGAGTCGCCTCGGTCGATCTAGGGGACTGGAAGTGTCGAGTTTCCTCCAATGGGCCGAGGAGTGATCGGTTGAGCTCAGAAAAATATTGGATGGCGGTAATTTTCATCGTGGTGGCAGCGGTGACGTTTTCGTGTCCAGAGCCCTAGTTTTTGATAGGCTTAGAAAATTTGTTGTCGTGACTTTCGTGGGGGATCGAGTGCAATGAAACACTGGGATATGATGGCTTGGTGTGTTGACGAGGTGTGGTCGAAGTTATGGAAATTCCGGTGGGCTGAGGAGCATTGGCGAAGGGGTTTTTGCTCGGTGATGTTGGGTTGCAGTATCGACGAAGTGGCAAAAATTCGCTTTCGAATTCTCTGGGTAGAATCGAAGTTTGATTTCACGTTGGCATTGAATTTTCGACTTGCTGATGATCGCGGTGGTCATCGGAGTGGCGGCGAACCACTGTGCACGTGCACAGTGGTGTTGGTGTCTGTAGTTTGGGGTATCCGTGTATTGGCTGTAGGAAGCTCGAGTTAAAACTCGAAGAAAAGCACGTTTGGCTCGGGAAGGAACTCGCGTACGCGAGCATACTTTTGGCTATCTTGGTTTAGGTACTTAAACTGGAAAGGAAAAAAAAAAGAAGAAGAAGAAGATGCGTACAGGGGAGTGTCTCGGGAAGATCTGCACTTGGCTCGGGTTGGCACTCGGGATAGCTTCGGGTTTGACCCGAGTATGTGAAATTACAGTTTAAAAACTTTAAACAAATCAAGTTTAAATCAATTTCTTAATTAATTCTTTTATATAATGATTGTTTTAGTTAAGTTTGGATTAATTAAAGGTTAATTAAAGATTGATTAAGGTTAAGTTAATTGCATGATTAAGGTTGATTGATAAATTAAAAGTAATTAAATAATTAAAATTAATTAATTAAATGATTAAAGGATAATTAATCAGAATGATTTGTAATTAATTAATGTTGATTAATCAGGATTAGTAATTCATAAGAAATTAATCTGATCTGAATTTATCAGACAATTAACTGATCTTACTTGTGAATGTTTGGACTTGACTGAATAATTGAATTGTTTGATATCCCTGATATACGATGCTTTGTGATACATCCTGATCTATGTTGTGATCTGAAATTTCTATTTCTGTGATATATTACTATGTGAATATGAAAACCCTTGACCCGTAAAACGGCATTTGAATTTCGATGCGACAGGGAGTCGGATTCCAGTTGGTTATCCGAAACCCACATCGAATTTTAATTGTGAATCTTTGTGACTGATAAATTTATTTTATCTATGAATCTGTGAATGAAGATAAGCGTTGTGGATTATACCGCTTATCGATATCGATATATCTGTGATGATTGATGTTGTGCACTATTGTGTGAAACCCCTAGACTACACCATACACACACAAATATGGATTTCACGTGGAAATCGGTTAAGTCACAGATAATTTAATTTTGATGTTTTTGAAATTGAAATTTTAATTTCAATTGATTTTGAAATTGGAAATTTGGGTTTAATATGAAAAGCTTTTGAAATGGAATTTCAAAGTTATTTTTAATAACTTAATCGAGTTTTGAAAATTTAAATAATTTGATTTAAATTTGAATTCCAGTTTGAAATTGAATTCTATGATTTGAAACTAGGGATTAAAGAGGCTGTACAAGTTATATATGGGTTAAACCGTTTAAAGGTATTGATTTGGGAATTTGAATTTAATTCAACGGTTTTAACTCGTGTAAATATAACTGGATTTTTCTGAAACGAACTATTTGTTTTCAAATAGTAAAAGCTTTCACATAAGTAATGAACTTCCAATTTGTGTTGAAAGAATTTCAAGTTCGAAATGGAATTGAAATGTTTTGAAAACTATGAAACGAGTCTTTGATTTCAAAGACCGGATGAGTTAATCTAACTTGAAATGGAATTGTTTTGAAAGACTATGAATGAATCTTTGGAAACGAGTTTTGAAAGCTATAAGTTTAATCTTGATTTAAAGATTTAACGAGTTAATCCAATTGAAATGGAAATCGATTTGGAAATCTGTGAATGAATCTTTGTGAACGGGGTTAACTTTGTGAAATAAATCTTTTTGTTTAAAGATTAAAAGTGTGGAGATTGTTTAAACCATCGAAGGTTTTTGAAATGAATCTTTTTGTTTAAAAGATTGGAAATGGTAATTTGTTTTACCATTCGAATGAAAAGTTTTGGGCTTTTAAGCTGTGATTTAACTGAGACCCCAGTATCCATATGATTTTTTAATTTCGCTCGTTATTCGGTTTAGCCGGGAGAGGACCTTTGTGTCATATAACCCATTCCGAATAGTGATACGACGATATGAATAGCATTTGAAGACCGGTGGTGAAGACCGGGTATTTGCGAGAGCGATATGATGACCTATCGATTTTCTCTGCATCATGGCTCCGGTATAGAGATTCCCTAAGTGATGGGAAGTCCGATCGAGATTGTGAATACCCGGATTTGCAAGGGCTTCTTCTGAAGTGCCTTCGGTTCTGTTCGAACCCGAAACAGACTTGTATGGATGTGTTTCTGACGTTACACTTTGAGATGTAAAGCTGGTTTCTATCAAATACATTTCTGTTGGTGGCGGAGAATTTATTCTCTTAGCTTAACACCCTTCTCTGAGACGTACGAGCTCAGAGGTTATGTAGTTGATGGTTACTAGTGATACATTCCCAATTTGGTAATGTGGCATACGAAGTGCTGCTGATCATTTGTTGATCGAAGCGTGGCTTTGTGAAAAAGCGTGGCTTTGTGGACAAGACTTCGTCAAGCCTCACAACCCGGTAATGGTCAAAACAGGAATGTTGCGGCAAAGGTTTGTAGGGGTAGCGCCCCTAGGGTATGTCATTTCCTTCTGGATAAAAGGTGATATCATGGTATGGAGCCCAGATATTTTACCTATGTTGATTATACTTTGTGGCTGTTGCTTTGCGATTGAGGATCCTCGGATAATGGTCGGTGACGACCGGGGGATGACATGACTCGTGTGTTAGTTACCTAGTTACAGCTGTACAGCATGAGGTAGCGTCGGCCTTTTGTTTGCAGAGATCCGGTTAGGATCCGGGGCGTCTTTCCAGAGGCGTTTCTATTTCGGTAAGGAAGTTCCTTAGCCTGATCATTTGTTGGAAATCCAAAGAAACAATACGAACCCTGTACGGTTTTAGTTGTATAACCTGCTATGGAATGTGGCGGTAACCTGCTATTGAACGTAGTAGCTATAGTAGGCATACAACAATTGTTGTATGTTGGCTAAGATTGATATTATATTTTCGAAATGTTTTCGACACTATGCACTAATAATAATAATAATATCGAATGATTTTGCGTAGTAAGCATTTTTGACTATCATAAGAAGAAATCTCCTCCAATTCTGGGTTTGCATTGTGTGTGTGGTGGGAGGTCTTATGGTAGTTTCATTTTCCAAAAGCATTGTGGGTTTCAATGTTTAAAACCTTTTGTTGTTGTTTAAAGATAAACTGTTTTTGTTGCTCACACCAGTCCCATGACTGATCCGGAGTTTATTGTTCCCTTCCTAAACTCTGGGTGCCCACTACTTTCCACACGGGCAGTCTAGAGTTGGGTTTTTCAGCTATTCAGGTTGAGTAGATTATCTGGAGCTAGTCAGTTCTTGGAGTTCATGGATTGACGTTTCTTATCTTGGAGCATTCTATTGGGGATATTCTATCCGCTGCTGGTGTTATCTATTTTCTTTCCGCTGCTATTTCTTGTATCATATCTCTGGTGTATATTGATATCTGTTGTATCATTCTGTTGTATCAGATTTTTGTATCTGTCATGGTATCAATGTAATATATATATTGATATATTCTTTATTCCGCTGTGTTGTTATACTTAATGGTGTTATAAGCTCCGGCGAATCGGATTTGAACGGTCGAATCTATGGCATTCGAGTACGATGTAAAGTACGGATGTCGATTTTCGAACGGGCAAAACCCGAGTCGTTACAAATAAGATCACATTCAAATATATTCTGAATAATATTATTTATTCTTTTCTCTAAACACTTTGAAACAATTCAAATGTTTCTAAATTTAGGTTTTAAACTTCACAATTTGAATCCGTTCTAATTTACAAGTTATACTCATCTAAGTTTATATCCTTAACACATTTTATTTTGCTTACTCATTAATACACATTCCACTATTACATACAACAACCATTTATGATAATAACCAAGATTATCATATCTAGAAACCACTTCATTATCTTCCCATTCTGAAAATACTTTTACAAATTCAGGATTTTAGTTTCAGTTTGGATCCATTCTAAACTTATCTTCATTCAATTTCAACTCGTTTGTATTACTTAATTCTCATTATTTTATTTAATTCCAATCATCAACAACCAATTTCATTAATATTTATTAGTAAGAAATATTGCTTTATATATATCAAAATATATTCTTACATAAAATCATTTAAAATCTTTATATAAGAAAATAACAAGTACGCTCTCATATATATATACACACACACTCAACTCATTCTAGGGTACTATTGACCCTATCCTTAATGAGTAAACCCACTAGAGCCAAAGTTCTCGCTTAACCTTTGCTCTGATACCGACTGTAACAACCCGGAATTTTCGATCCCGAAAATTCCAGATAGTTAGGGAAAGAAGAAAGAGATAGAAGAAGAAACAGAAAATAAAACACAGTATCTCACATTCGCAGCGGATCAAAATATAATATCAAATAATAACAGTTATACAAATGAAATCTGTACTTGTCAAATTACACTTTAATACATCAGAGTTACAACATATACATAAACACCGGACAGATACAATTAACATGTCTCAGACAACTACAATATATCACAGTGGAATACACTCTATACGTTCCTGCCATCCAGCTCGTCTCCTGAGCTCCAGAACGTCCTTACCTGAAAAACTATAATACTCGGTCTGACCCGAGCATTACCTCAAAGTAACACCCGGGTCAGGCTGGAAACCAGCATGAGTAAACCCATATAATATGAAATACCAAGTTATAAGACTAATTTGCAAACCCGGGTAACTCGTACCTTACTACGAGTTCTAACATGTTATAACTAACACTTATTTCACAAACAATCCTTTAAGTACCACTACATAATTTCAATGGTCCAGTTTACTTAAATTATTCCATTCCAGCCTATTGATTTCACATATCAAATCTATAAAGAATTATTGTGGATTACAAATCAAAGTGGTTTCGGATATTTACTGATACCCGACTCCGGTCTCTTCGAATCCAATGTTATTCGTTAAACCAAAAGTTTAAGTTTAACAATACAACAATTCATCTCATATCACAAAGCAGCACATATCACATATCAGAAATATCACATAATCCAAGGTATTCAATATCATTCAATTTATTCATAAGCAAGATTTATTAGATATATAATTCCTAATTAATTTAATTTATCTCCAATTAAATTAATTACCAACTTTAATCACTTAGATTACATATAAATCCTGCTTACTTATCAATAATTAATTACAAATAAATTAATTAATCATCAATTAATCATCCATCTTAATTACTCATCCTTAATTAAATTTTCTTTAATTACACTAAGTAATTATCCTTAAATTAATTAAGTAAATTAATTGCCCCTCAACCATTCACATTAATTAACCATTAAATCACTCTCGTTAATTTATTAATCACATTAATTAATGATCCTTTATTTGGTTACATTTAGAGCTTAATAAATCAAGATAAACTATTTACCTTAATTAACTATTTGCTTATCATTTATCTTACTTAAATTAAATGTTTGAAAATAATCCCTTGAAAACTTTCAATTTATTTACAGCTTAATATACTAATTTTAAATACTTACTTAATCCCATCACTTTATTATATTTTGAGATACTTAGGGATTTAATTAATTTACCTATCATAATTATTCAAAATCAAACAAATTTAAATTTAAAAACATTCTTATTTAAAAACTTAAATTTTATAACTTGTTTATTAAAACTTTGTTTTTAAACAGGTTACAAAATTTCCTTGCTTTAAAACTTGATCACCTTTATCTTTTCATTGCTTTACTACCATTTCAAATAACCCGAGCTACTTCTTCTTCTTCCCTTTTCCTTTAAACATTGTTTTATTTTAAATTTAAAAAAAACTGTTACACAGCTAAACACTCACGAACACCCCGGTGAAAATCTCGAGCCAACAACCCAATTTCCCCGAGTTAAACCCCTAGACCATCTCTTCTTCCCAAACTCTCTAACACACAGATACGTGTGCACCTGCACATCCCGTTGCCGTAGCTCCGTTCATCGCCACCACCTCCAACACGTCGGCGACGACCATCTCAAACCAAGCGATCACCCAGAACCCCGAATCAAACTCAAAAACGAAATCGAGCATACGAGAACCCACTGGCACCCAAAACTGATCAACGGAACCACCTCGTGCCGCCGTTTACGGCCATCTGAAACCATGCCGATCAACCCATAGCTTCGTCTTGGAACACTGCTTCGATTCCACCACCTCCGGTCAAGTCCGATTCACCCTCGACTTCGCACGAACCTCAAAATCATCGTCGACCAAAACTAACTTTAAAACCCTAGATTGCTGTCTTCCAGCCACCACGGCGTTCGAGAATTCCGCTGGGCATTTTTCCATTGATCACCAGACTTCCAGCTACTTCCAGCTACTTCCAGCGTCGAGTACGACGCCCAAACCTTCGCCGATCGCCAAAAATTGACGAAAATGCAAACCCGTTCAACTCGAGAATTCCCATCAAACAAAATCTTAAAAATCATGATATGATTATCAAAAATCACCATTCTTCAATACGAATCAGATCATATAATTAAAACATGGAATTTGGATACTTGATTTTCTGACTTTAATTGATTTTTCACTGTAATTCTCTTCTACCAGTAAAACTACCTTCAAATTTTACTTGAAAATATTTTTAAAACTAATATCTTGTTATTCCAAACATATTTGGTTTATACATCATAACCTATAGAAGATTAGGGGAAGAGAAATTGATTTTTGAACTTGTTTGGGTCTGTAAAACCAAACAGAGGTCTGTTTATATATATACAGACATGCACATCTAAATCTACACATATATATACACATGCAAGCCTATTTACATTCATACAAACATTTTCTACAATTTTACTTCAAGTATTTATCACATACAAATCAAGATATAACAGGTTTAAACTTTTTAAAAGGTTAGTTTACTCACCTACTTATGAAGGAAACAGAGAGCTTTTTGAATAGGTTTGATACTGTAAGCCTGGAACAGAACTAAAGTTCCTATTTTCCAAACATGCACATAACATATTCACATATATACACTTATTTATACACATGCAAACATTTTTCACATACATTCAGGCATGATCTCAAATAACAAGTTTATAATCCAGATTCGAAAAGGTTTACTCACCTTATTTCCAGAAGAAAGAACAGAGCTTGCTTTACTTGTTGACACAGGCTTGTATTTCCAGTTGAAAGCCTGCTAGTTTGATTCTGTGGTTGATCTGAATTGTATTTTTGTTTTTAATTGTAGTTTTGTTTAAGTTTGGAAATAGTATTTGCTTTAGATTTTCATAGATTTTGACGAACGGAATGTAATGGGAAGCTTGATATATAAGAAAAATGAGCTATATGGTGTTATTATGTGTTATGTACTGGAAATCCTTTGTTTATATCTTGGCCAGAGATTTTTATCTCAAATTGGAGGCTGAAGTCATTTTCGAATTGACTTTGGTTTGTTGTATTAAATGCTTATGTCCTTTATGTTTCTTCATTTTTCTTTGTTTTATTACTTTACTTGTTTCATACTTACCTCTCCTTTGTTTGAATAGTTGAATAAAATTTGTTGTCTTCTTTTTGCAAGCTACATAGATCATTTCTTTTTCAGGTTCTTGTCTTGCATTTCTATCCTACAGGCAACATACATTACTTGCCTGGCAGCCTTTATACTTTATGTTTGTATTTCTTTTTTTGAATGTGCATTTACCTTTGTTTGTTTCTTTTGCAAGTACTTCATATACATGCTCTTGTTTATAAGCTTACATACTTAGTTTATTTTCAAGTCTACATACATATCTTTATACTTGTATATATTTTTATCTTTGCTTTTTTTTCAAATGAATTCCTATAATTATTATGTTGTTATAATTTTTCTAATGTATTCATTTAACAATTTACATTGGGTGTTAATAAGGTAGAGTTTTATATTTAAATATTCTTGAGATTGTTAAATTAAATGTTATAATGGAAACATAAATAAAGGGGTTTGACAACTTATAAAACTAATATTCCGATAATTTAAACCGGTTAATTACCAATTTACTTATGTAAAAAAAATCCGTGTTGTCACACCGCGACTATTTTGAAAACTTGATTTGCTCATATTTCAAAACTATGAAATGAATTCTCAATCCTTTTCTTTTGTTTGAAAACTATGATTATAAGAGATTGGAATATTCATATTCCAAAGAATTCTGACTCTTAACCCATCGTATAAATGGATTTTACTTTCTACGGCGTGAAATCGTGAACTGGTGTTATGCGAAGCGCCTATTTTTGACTCAATTTTCATAATTTGTCAAAACTTCACCAAACTGGATTTTAATGTTTATAAAACACTTATAAATCATTTTAAACCATTTTAAAGATGTTTAACAATCTCATATACACCATTTCATTTATTAAAGAAAAGTGATATCCTTTGTGATATTCGACGTGTATTAAACACAAATCATTTCAACATCAAAATAACCATATAATCAGTATCCAAACTTGATGATCAAAAATATTAAACAATCATAGTAATCATATCACATCATCATGTTATAAATATATAAATAGGGTCTCTCAGTTGAACTTCAATCAAACTAATTTTAAATTGGCTATAGCTCCGCTACGATCGCATGGGAGCCTATGGAATCGAGCCTTGTACCCTTGGGAAGGCTCAGCCTATGCTTGCTAGTGGAGGTGGGCTTGGCCTTGGTTGGTGAAAGGTGTGGTTGTGGGTTGTACAGGCGGAAAAGAAGTGGATTTGCTTTTGTTTTGAAGAGTTTTGATAATATATACATTACTATATTATTTTAGTTTCTTTTTTCCATATATTTTCTTAGGCAAGAGGCCATTAAAGTGGATTATTAGAAGTGAAGAAGCTTTAGGAATTTTATGTAGAAATTAAGTGAACGAAATGAAGAGAGATGGGTGCTATTTTTAGGAAAAAGTGAGGATGTAAATATCATGATATTTCTACACAAATACATCACTATTTGCTTACCACCCCACTCCCCTCCTACCTCATCTGTAACGACCCGTATTTTTACGGATCGAAAAGTTCGTTCAAATCTGGAATTTTCAACATTTTAGGTTGTTTCAGATTTTGGAAAAGAATTTTTGGTTAAGTCCTAAGTCGTAGCCGACTTATGGGTTCTGGACGAGTTAGTGATGAGTCTGGGCGAGTTAAGGACTTAAGGGGTGAGTCGGCGACGACCTAAGGAGATAAGTCGTAGCTGGGATAGGTTAGTAGGTTGAAGTTAACTCGGCAAGTGTTAAGTCGTAGGTTGTAAGTCGTCGCCGAGTTAAGGGATAGACAACCTAAGGAAGTGACCGACTTATGTTATTGTAGACGACTTAAGGTTTTGAGTTAAGTGTTAAGTCGGCTGACGAGTTAAGGTAGTGGTCGACTTAAGACCTGGACGACTTAGGAGTTGAGTCTTATCCTGGTAGGTCGGCAAAGCTGCTATGTTAAGTCGTAGGTAGGCTGCCGTGTTGAGTCGTGGCCGAGTTAAGGTGATGAGTCGTATCCGAGTCATCTCATGAGTCGTACCCTAAGTCATCCGATGAGTCGTATCCGAGTCATCTCATGAGTCGTACTTAAGTTGTTTGATGAGTCGTAGGTTGAACTCTTTGTTAAGTCGTATCTTCTGATGAGTCGTAGCCTTTGTGTTGAGTCGGAAGATGCTATAAGTCGTATACGACTTAGGAGATGGCTGTTTTATCGTGAGTCGTAATACTTGATAAGTCGTAGTCGAGTTAACCGTTGAGTCGTACCTTCTGATGAGTCGTACCTTCTGATGAGTCGTAAGCTGATGAGTCGCGCATGGGTGATAACTCGTGCAAGTGGATGAGTCGTAGCTTGGTTAAGTCGTAGGGGGGTGGTTGAGTCGTGGGGGACTTAAGTCATAAGTCGGAAACGACTTAGGAGATAGACTAGTCACGACTCAAGGGCAGTTTTCAGCTATAAATAGGAGGGGTTGTTCTCACTTTTTGGGATCCGGATTTTGAAGCGACGAAGTGCTGCCATTTTGAGAGCTCGACTTCTACAGTTCTTCACTTCTTTTCTCCACTCTAATCTAGTGCTTACATCCATCCAAGTTGAAGATCAAGATTGAAGATTCAAGAGCTAAAGTTGAAGATCTTCATCTTTTCAAGAGAGATTTCATCGTTTGAAGCGGATTCGTGATAGATCAAGCTTGATCCTTCGCTGTCCAGATCTGAAGCGTGTTGATTTGAGGTTGTTTAGGTGATTTGGTGAGTGGTGATTATCTCTCACACGGATCCAAAGGAGTATATCTGATTGTTGGCTCGATTTAGTGTTAAAATAGAGATTTCCATGCATTTCCTTCATCCTATGTGTAGATCCATACAGATCCATTGTTCATAATGATGTTACATCCATTTTATCATATGTTAACCTATGCAAGTTCATTCATCAAGTTTGTAGAGATATAATCCATGTTTTCATGCTTATTGGACTTTCAACTCTTTAATTACGAAAATGCCATTATTGTTATAATTGTCTACTTAGATCATATTTGAATGCTTGATTGTTTAGATTGATGTTTGATTTGATTGATTATTATGAACTAGATGATTGATGATTAGATTTAGACCGAAGACGATTCAAAAGCTAAGGGAAAGGCTCTTGAATTGGGAAAGCTGCTCGTGGCATATGTAGCGGGATGATGAAGCTCTTATGCATAGATTTGATGATGTGATGATGAGATGAGGCTTTGCGAGGATGTAATGAAGCGAGGCAATCATGTGATGAAGACTTGGTCTAATCCAGACGGGATCATTCCAAGCATGTTGATAACTCGGTGATATGATTCGGGTCGAGGATAATGAATGGATATGATAATAGTCGTCGAGGAGGATGACTAGGAGGCTTGGATAGCATCGTTGTTGAAGGTTCTAGCATGCTCTAAGCAAGAGTACGTTTGGGCAGATTCGATAGTCCCAACGGCCAACTGTTGATGGTCGAGTACTCTGGGCAGATTCGATAGTCCTAGGCACGGGCTGCGACGACGTGCGGGAGTTATGTCTAGAACCGGGGTTTCCATTAGCCCTTGACGGACGGCTGAAAGAATGTGCCGGTCATTCAATTAACGGTGATATCGAAGCAATGATAACAGTGATAGCCAGAGTCATGGATGTTTGGTTGTATCGTCATTCGGACTCAAGAGCGGTATTTTCTGGGTGCTTATCTGATTTAGGCCTTGGTACTTGGAAAACATCGCCCTTGACTCGAGTGATAGTAGCTTTACCTTAAATTGTATGCTCTGCTATGTTTGCTTCTGCTTAGTGTGTGTCTGGGGGCTATCACTGTAGAATGAGGTTGGAATGGGAGGGTTGTATTCCTATTCCTTTTCCTTTATGCTCTTTTGGTATGTTGTTAGTTAATTTTACTGCTCACTAAGACTGTTGTCTGACTCAAGGCTTTATGTTTTAATTCTTATTGCCTTGGGCTGTTCGTCCATTTTGGGATGGGCAGACTAGGTAGCAGGTGACAGGTGCTGTTCTCTTCTCACGATGCTGATATCGAAGACGAGCCGGAGGGTTGCATATTATCTTCTTATTATATGTACTGGATATTCCGCTGTGTTGTATTCTCTGAGAGATATGTAGTGAGGCTTGATGTATTGACTATGTGGATGCTTGTATTCAACTATTATGGAGTTTTATATGATGTCATTTTGTTCTGTAAAGCTTCACTATACATATGTTCTATTGTATTTTGTCCATGCGCTGTGAGTAATATGATAGACTTTGTTGTTTTAATCTTACCTTGACAATCGTCCATGGTCGCCTGGCACACTTTACAGCGCTCTATCTTTAGATTCGGTGCAGGGGTCATGGGCGGTCGTCACATTTGGTATCAGAGCATTGGTTAATCGATTTTACCCAACGCTCGCTGTCGTAACTATGTATGAGAGACGTAATTGTATTTTGATGGATGAATACTATAGATAATATAGTAGTTTAGTAGAGTTGAGTCCTTTATGCAGTTGTTTCTCTAGATGTTCTAATCATTCCTTTTTATAGATATTGAGAATGAGTCGAAGAGGGAGACCAGCTGCTAGGGAAGGCCGTGCTACTGAAGAGACTGCTGATTATGCAGCCATGTTCGAAGCTATGATGACTTCGATCATGAGGAGGATACCAGTTCCGGGAGCAGCAGTTGATGTTGGAGTTCAAGTCCAAACTCCGAAACCAGTGGATTTTGCTAAGCTGTGCAAGGATTATACCGCTCTTGGAGGGAAGGTTTTCTTGGGAATAGAATTAACTATCGAAGTCCAGAGATGGATAGATGCTTGTAGAAGGATCTTTGGTGATTTGGGAATTGATGATGCAACTAAGAGGAAGTTGGCATCAAGGCAGCTTCAAGGGAGAGCCTCTGATTGGTGGAACTCTATTACCATCAATACTGCGGAGGAAGAGATTACTTGGGAGCAATTCCAAGCTAGATTTGAAGCTAAGTTCATTTCTACAGCTAAGAAGTCTGTTCTGTTCAAGAAGTTCGTGGAGCTCAAGCAAGGTGGGAGATCTGTTCTTGAGTATGTTTCTGAGTTTGAAGCTTTGTCCAAGTATGTCCGGTCATATATTGAATCTGCTTATCAAAAGAACGAGAAGTTTGTGACCGGCTTGGATAGTTATCTTGGGAGGCAGTTGGTGGATCATTTGGACGATTCATTTGAGAAGCTTGTGGAGAAAGCTCTTAGGCATGAGAGTCTGTTTCCTAAGGAAGGACCTGTTGTTGCTGTTACCAAGGGAGAATCTAAACCACAGCAGGGTGGAAACCAGAAGAGGAAGCAGCAGCAGCAGCAGAAAGGTAAGGATGGCCAGAAGAAGCCGAAAGGCGAGGTGACTTGCTACAATTGTCAGCAGAAGGGCCATTTCTCTAAGGATTGTAAGAATCCTAAGGTGCCGATGAAGTGTCACAACTGTGACAAGCCGGGGCATTTCAGGAAGAATTGTCCAGAACCAAGGAAGGACAGGCAGATTGTGCAAGCTTATGCTTTGGGAGCTGTTCCGTCGTCTTCAAAAGCTCCTACTGCTGAAGAAAAGGGAAAGAGTGTGGTTGTTCAAGGTACTCTTTTCCTATGTGGTGTTTCAGTTAGAGTTTTGTTTGATACTGGAGCATCGCATTCGTTTGTTTGTAATGAACTAGTAGGCCGGTTAGATTTGAAGCCGGATATTGTTGATAGGCCATTGGTTGTGACTAATCCAGTTGGGGGTTCGTCTTGCTTGTGTATGTTATGCCGTGGTCTAGTTGTGTCGAGTCATGGTTGCTCTTTTGTTTGTGATTGCTTTGTTCTGAACTTTGCGGGGTTCGGAATTATCTTGGGTATGGACTGGCTCAGGAAGTATGCGGCTAAGGTTGATTGTGAGAGGCTGGAGGTGACAGTCGAGAATGTGGAAGGGCGAAAGATTGTGATACGATGTAAGCATGAGGAAGGCGTCTTCATGAGCTTCATGTATTCGCTAGTTGTTCCACGGGATGGACTGTCTTTAGTGCCAATCGCAAATGGATTCGAGGATGTCTTTGACGAAGTCAAAGGGTTGCCGCCGCATAGAGAGATCGAGTTTCGTATAGATCTAGTTGAAGGAGCCAGACCTGTTGTGATGCCTCTAAGGCGGATGGCGCCTAGGGAACAGCAGGAGTTGAGGGTGCAAGTTGATGACCTTTTACAGAAAGGATTCATTCGGCGTAGTGTGTCCGAGTGGGGTGCACCGGTTGTGTTTGCAACCAAGGCAGATGGGTCGTTGAGATTGTGCGTCGATTATCGTGAGCTGAATAAGGTGACTAAGAAGAACAAGTATCCATTGCCGAGAATAGATGACTTGTTTGATCAGCTTCACGAAGCTAAGGTGTTTTCTCAGATGGATTTGGCAACGGGATTTCACCAGTTGCGAGTGGCTAAGGATAGTGTGCCGAAGACTGCTTTTAGGACACCATCCGGTTTCTTTGAGTGGCTGGTAATTGTGTTTGGATTGACTAACGCGCCAGCATATTTTGTGGATCTTATGAATAGAGTGTTCAGAGATCAGTTGAACAAGTTTGTACTTGTGTTCGTGGATGATATCCTGATTTATTCCAGGACAGAGAAAGAACACAAGACGCACTTGCGTATTGTTTTGGAGATCTTACGAAAACATCAGCTGAAGGCTAAGTTTTCGAAGTGTCACTTCTGGAAGAGTGAAGTGAGGTTCTTAGGCCATGTGATTTCTGGAAATGGAATAGCGGTTGATCCCGCTAAGGTGGCAGCAATCCAGGATTGGGGTAGACCTAAGAATGCATCAGATGTGAGAAGTTTTCTTGGATTAGCAGGATATTATCGACGGTTTATCAAAGACTTCTCCAAGATAGCTGCACCGTTAACAGGATTGACGAAGAAGAACCAAATGTTCAGTTGGAATGCTAAGTGTGAGCAAGCCTTCGGAATCCTGAAAGAGAGACTGACGAGTGCTCCTGTTTTGACTATTCCAAGTGGGAATGATGAGATGCTGGTTTACACCGACGCATGTGGTACGGGACTTGGAGCAGTGCTGATGCAGAAGGATAAAGTTGTTGCGTATGCAAGTCGACAACTGAAGCCGCATGAAAGGAATTACCCAACTCATGATTTGGAGTTAGCGGCGATTGTATTTGCTCTGAAGATGTGGAGGCATTATCTGTTGGGAGTTCGATTCGAGTTGTTTACGGATCACAAGTCGCTGAAGTATGTTTTCTCCCAAAAGGATTTGAATCTTCGGCAGCAACGCTGGCTAGAGTTTTTGGCATCATATGATTTTGGTATAGCTTATACTCCGGGAAAAGGTAACGCAGTGGCAGATGCGTTAAGTCGAAGACATGCAGGATTGGGAGCCATGTTTTCAGAATGGAAGAGTCTCGAGTATTTAGCTGGATTTGACTTCAGGCCTAGATGCGAATTGGAACCTGAGATGTTGGCAAACTTATCGATAAGACCCACTCTTGTGGAAAGGATTGGTGAGGGCCAAAAGCGAGATGATAAGCTTGTCAAGGTTATCCGTGAATTGGAATCTGGATTGGATCCAGAAAAGGATAAAGGATTCGAGGTCGATCGAGAGGGTTGGCTTCGGAAGCAAGTACGACTAGTTGTTCCCGATATAGATGAATTGAGGAGTGAATGTAATGACCCAAGATTTTAGGAATTTATTCTGGAAAATATAAATAAATTTAAAATGAGTTTTAAATAAATTTTGAAGGAGGAATTGATGTAGCTTGATAGTGTATCAGTGTGTGTACATGTGTGCACAGGAAATGCACATGAATATAAGCTAAAACCCTGAACTCCAAGAATACATACATATTGATGTGTATGGAAATATACATATATATATATATATATATGTAGATTAAATTCTTAAAAGTAGTATGCATGAGTGAATATATATATATATATATATGTATGCTACTGAATATTGTTGAGTGTACATGTGCATGTGTGTGTGTCAGTATAGAATGATGTATGAATATATAGGAGGGTATACTAATTATTTCAGATAGACTTATATACAAATATATATGTGTTAATAAAATACTAGAGTTTAAACTAGTGAAATAAAATATACAGACACATTTTAATATAAGCAGAAATGAAAAGAATGGAGATATAAAAAGGAATAATTCTCCTATAAATAAATGAAGGGAGTACATACCATTTGCATGAAAGCTAAAAATAGAAAAGAGTATTTAATAAATAACAAAAACCAAGTCACATTTTTAGCATGATTGTAGACAAGGGGGAAAAGTATTTTCTCAAAAGCAAATTTCTGAAAAAAAATGTGTAACCACTTTTCTCTTCACCCAAATTAAGCCGGGAAGGGGTAAAACTTTGGGTTTAAAATGCAGATAACATGATTTTTCTGGTGGGCAAAAATGGCTTTAGCCAATACCCAAAACCCTAAGAAAGACTCTGTATATATACAAGTATATGCAGCAGCCTCCTCTTCTCCTCAGAAAAGAATTTTGAAAAAAAAAAGAAGAAAAACAATACCACAGAAATCATAAGACAAGGGAGGGAGAGAGCTTGAGGCTAAGGGCAGGAGTTCATCAATTAATTAAGGAAACAAAGGAGAGAGCTAGGTGAGAAAACTCACTCAAAAATCTAAGGCAATAAGTCCTAATGTAGGCAGCCAGATAAAAGTATTTTTATTAAAAGAGTATTTTCATATATGAAGTTTATCTGTGAATTTAAACCTGAATATGTTTTGACTTTCTTTGGTTGATCACTTGTTTTATTATAACAAAGTTTTAAGTGTTGTTAGCATACCTGTCTGTTTTATACACTCAGATCTCTGATATGTTAATATTTAGGGATATAAACAAATACCCAGAAAATAAAATGTTGAGAATAGGCAAGTAGTATTGGTTTTGGCTCAACCCAGAGAGATGTAAATAATGTTGAGCTGCAATATACTCATGTATAAGTGCTGAGGCTTGAAATAAAAAGGAATTAGGGGAGCAATAGGTTTGCCTATGTGCTGATGCTCCTGATTCAATAAAATGCATAGTAAACAAAATTTTGTGATTCAGTGAAACCAGGTCATCCTGAGTTTAACTCAAGCACAAATGTTTGCAAAAGAAAAACTCTCCCAGAAGCTATAAGCCAATGTTAGTTGCCTAAACTCCTTTTAAAAATACCAGGATGAATATATATATACAGAACCTTATTTTGTAATCACAAATGGTTGTTGCTTGTTTGCCTCTGTATGGTTATGAATAATATGAGATGCCATGTTATGGATGTTTTAGCTAGTAAAATGAATCACTGAATGGTTTTGTCATGAAAAACCAAAAGAGTTATTATTAACTTAAAACTGATTAGGAAATTGGGGTCAAGAACACTGCAGGAATGACTTGTGTGCTTGAGTAACACAAGTTGACACATGGCTTGTTTAGGTCCTGAGATCTTTGTGTAATGGAGTGAATTAGTTCATTACAGTGTGTCCATTGATTCATAAATATTGCAGATGAGACCAAGGATAGATAAATGTACCAAGGAAATAATACTTGAGCAGATGAGAAAACTAGAGTTTTTCCCAGATTTGAAATATGAGAATTGAATAAATGATTTAACTCATATTGGTTATTCTCCTGTTTGGTATGAATGATTGTTTGTCTATGATTGAGTTGTATGCTTGAATGTATGTGCCATATTCATATGTGTAGTCTCTGGAAAGAAAATTAAAGTGTGCACATGCACAATGACACAGAGCATGCACACAAGTATTTGCCTGATTCCAAAGGACAGAACCTTATGTATATGTACTTAACTTGATTTTAAACTAATTAACAAATTGCTTTTGTGAATTTTCTCATACCAGACATGTGTCTGACCCTAGTGTGCTAATGGCATCTGGGGTGTCTCATTTAAAATGAGGCAGTTTCAAATGCTTTTTCAGGGATTGCAGCAACTAAGTAGGAGTAGGAGCAAGGCCTTGAGAAGAAGATATAGCATGCTAAAACTTAGTTAGATAAGAGCCTAAATGTTGAAATCTGCATGTATTGACAATTTAAATTGCTACTTGTATTAAGTGTTGAATATTGGATGGGTATTTTGTTAGGCATTTTGTTAAGGGATTGATTTGTATCTGGAAACTATGAACTAAGTTAAATATCTGTTATGTTTAAAAAGAATTTTAATCAAATCTTGTAAGTAGATTTAGCAAGAACACCATGTTAAAATTGAATGATTACATTTTATAAATGCATTAGTCAATCATGAATCTTTGGAAAGGATTTAAGTTTTGGAAAATCTGGAGAGATGATTCTCAGAAAATTTAAATGGTTTTATTTTCTAATATAGCATATGTATGCAAAAGAAATAGGCATAGGTTAATGTTTTATATGGCTGCAAGGTTTCCATAGTTAAACTTGTTTCATACAAATGTCTCATGTACTATATTTTTAATTAAAGAAAGGATCTGTAATAAGGTAGATGGAAGCCAGATTCAAATAGTTGCAGATATATATGCACATAAATATGTTTAGTGCAAACATTACCACATCTTTTTCTTTGCACTTGTAATAGGAATCTGAATTTCACTCAGATTTTAACCAAATGCATTTTAAATACCAGACAGATCTTATAAGAAGAAATACAAACCTGAATAATGACAAACACTTCTATCATCCTCAAAACCCAAGAACCAGACCCTTAACTCATATCAATTCTGAAGCCTTCCAGGTTATAGGGATGGGTTTCAAAAATAATTAAGCAAGAATTCTTGTTTTGTATGATGGAATATAGGAAAAAATAAAGTATACATATATATGTGCAGATATAGGTAGATAATAGATTGCAAACTGTACAGGAGAAAAAAAAAGGAAAAACCAAAAATTGTGTTTGAACCGACCAGCATAGCACTCGAACTCGTGACCTTTCATGTATAAGTTAGGCGCGTTTCCATTACGCCTAGATGTTGCTTGTGTTCCCTTAGGATCCACTTTCTTTTATACTGAATTTGTCACTATTCAGAACTTAACACAAACATCTATATTAAAAGCTTGTTTACTATTGATTATTACTTGATCACTTCTTAGTTAGTATAATCAGACTAATGTGTATGTTTCCAGTGGATTGTTTAGTCAAAAAAAAAAATTTATTAGCAATCCAACATCCTCTTGTTTTCCAGAACTCTGATTCAAACAAGAGAGGCATATACATCCTCACATGTATGTGCTTACCTTTGTGAATGTACTGATATATTTATATTGGTTGATTATTGTGATCCTGGATATATTTGGTTTATTGGAGAAAGATATTGACCTTGAGAATTATATTGCAATGGATGATATATCTATCTATATATATATATATATATATATCCTCTTTACCTTAAAAAAAAAATTCTTATGGAATTAGAGTAGAAATAGGAGGGTCATTTCAGTTGGTATCAGAGCTATGTTATTCAACATAGTAGAAGTAAGGATCAAGTCCTTAGATAGAAATAAAATTAAAGGGAACTAAATATCAAACTAACCAGCTATGTAAATTATTATTAGCAAACTATGGTAGGGAGACCACCAAATCAGGGAGCAGGATCTTCCCATGCACCACCAATGGTCAATCTGCAAGACTTGGTGAGAGCATTTAGGGATGGGGCAGGACAAAGGCAAGAAAATCCCTATGAAGAACTCTCAAAATTACTTAAGACATATACTCATTTAGGAGGCAAAAGCTTTGAAGGGACAGAGAGTATCATGGAAATTCAAACATGGTTGAGAACATTGGAAATAATTTTCAATGACATGCAACTTGATGATCAAAGAAAGAGGCAAGTGGCTTCAAGACAGCTGAAAGGAGTAGCTTTAGGCTGGTGGGAAGTAATCATTGTAGGAAGGAATGAGAATGAAATCACTTGGAACCAATTCAAAGAGATGTTGGAGGCAAGGTTTGTACCAGCATCAGCAAAGACTACCTTGCTAGAAGAATTCATTAGACTTAGACAAGGAACCATGACTGTCACAGAATACACTCAAAGGTTTGAGGGGCTTTCCACATATGGAGCAATGCTTGTGGCAGATGAGGCATCTAAAAATGATAGGTACATAAAAGGTCTGAATCCAGGACTTAGCAGAGCTATGTTACCCTATGCAGACAAGACTTTTGATCATGTGATAGACTTAGCTTTGAGGTTGGAGCAGCATGACAAGGAAAGGGAGAAGTTCAGAAATTTTAAGAGCAATAATAACAAGAAAGGTAAGGGGAGGTATCACCCTTATGATAAGAAGAAAGAAGAGGCTAGTAACAAAAGCACTGGAGATGTCAAAGCTAAGGAAGACAAGAAGAAAATTGTGTGCCATCAGTGTGGAAAGGAAGGGCATATCAAACCAAAATGTCCAGAATTGAAAGGAGGAGCTTTCAAATGCTATCTATGTGGGAAAGAGGGGCATATGAAGAGGAATTGTCCTGAGTATAAACAGCAAGGCAAATTGGCAAATTTGGAAGGAAAAGGCAAAGCCATAGTGGAGAGTAACACTGTAAACCATAGCCAAGTGGAAGGTACATTACTTATTTGTACCATACCCATAACAGTAGTATATGATACTGGGGCAACTCACTCCTTAATTTCTTATGAACTGGTTAGAATGCTAAAACTGAATTGCATATTAGTTGAAACCCCATTGCATATACAAAGTCCATTGGGGAGTTCTAGTGTTTTAAATATGATTTGTGTGGATGTGGAGTTAAACATAGGGGGAAATATTTTTATTTCCAATTTATATGTTTTGAATTACCCAAATATAGGTGTTATAATGGGGGTAGACTGGTTAAGGCAATTTAAAGCCATAATTAATTTAGACTCATCCACCATATCATTGCAAAATTCTAGAGGCCAGAGAATCACAGTTTTATGTGAGGTAGCTAAGGAAGGAAAATTATATCATTTAGTTGACTCAGAAAAAGATTTCAGTGAACTAACCATTGAAGAAATTCCCATAGTCAATGAATATTTGGATGTGTTTGGTGAGGTCAAGGGTATTCCACACCATAGACCAGTAGAATTCCAGATCAATCTAGTTCCAGGAGCAAGCCCAGTGATTAAAAAGCCAACTAGAATGGGGCCAAATGAACTAAAAGAATTAAAGAAACAATTAGAAGAATTGGAAGAAAAGGGTTTTATAAGACCAAGTAATTCTTGCTGGGGAGCACCAGTGGTGTTTGTTAAGAAGCAAGATGGCTCCTTAAGACTCTGTATAGATTATAGAGAATTAAACAAAGTAACTATTAAAAATAAATACCCATTGCCAAGAATAGATGATCTTTTTGATCAATTAGCAGGGGCAAAAGTATTTTCTAGACTAGACTTAGCATCTGGTTTTCATCAAATGAAGGTGGAAGAATCAAGCATCAAGTACACTGCCTTTAACACTAGGTATGGGTTGTATGAATTTTTGGTTATGCCATTTGGCTTGACCAATGCACCATCATACTTTGTAGATTTAATGAACAGAACCTTTAGAGATTGTTTAGACAAGTTTGTGCTTATTTTTATAGATGACATTTTGATTTATTCCAAGACAGTGGAAGAACATAAGCATCATTTGCACCTGGTTTTGTCTAGATTAAGGGAAAAAGATTTAAAGGCAAAATTTTCAAAATGTGTGTTTTGGAAGGAGGAAGTACATTTTCTTGGCCATGTTATATCTGCCAAAGGAATTTCTGTGAACCCCAATAAAGTAGTGGCTATTCAAGCATGGAAGAGGCCAAGCACTGTGAGTGAAGTGAGGTCATTTATGGGGATGGCAGGGTATTATAGGAGGTTTATAAAAGATTTTTCAAAAATTTCTACACCACTCACTAACCTAACCAGGAAGAACCAAGCTTTTGTTTGGTCAGAAAAATGTGAAAAGTCTTTTGAACAGTTGAAGGAGGCATTGGTGAATGCTCCAATTTTAAAGGTACCACATGGAAATGAAGAATTAGTGGTATACACTGATGCTAGTGGATTTGGCTTGGGTGCAGTGTTGATGCAACAAGGCCAAGTCATTGCATATGCATCCAGACAACTTAAACCCCATGAAGTAAGGTATGCCACACATGATCTCGAATTAGCAGCTGTGATTTATGCTTTAAAACTTTGGAGACATTATTTGTTAGGCACTAAGTTTGAACTTTACACTGACCACAAGTCTCTAAAATATTTGTTTTCACAAAAAGATTTGAACATGAGGCAACATAGATGGGTGGAGTTCTTAGCTGCCTATGATTTTGACATACTCTATACACCAGGGAAAGCAAACAAAGTTGCAGATGCTCTAAGTAGACAGCATGCTAAATTGGCTATGATGATGATAGAAGAATTTAAAAACTTATTTTTGCTAACTGAGTTAGAGATTGGGGAGAATGGTTGTGTGCACATTAATGAGCAGATGCATGGTGCACAAGAAGATAAAGGGAAGTTAAGCTTAATGACACTTCAACCAGATTTAATTCTGAAGGTATGAAAAATGCAAGAACAAGATGCTCACTTATTAGAGAAGAAAATACTCCTCTCAAGAGGGGAGGAAGTAATGAATCACCACATTGATAAAGATGGTTATGTGAGATACCAGAATAGGATGTGTGTACCAGAGGACATAGAATTGAAGAAGGAGATATTGAATGAATATCACAGAAGTAAATACTCCATACACCCAGGTAACACAAAATTGTATCAAAATTTGAAAAGGGACTTCTGGTGGAAGGGGATGAAATCTGATATAGCCAAGTACATTGCCAAATGTATGACTTGCCAACAAGTCAAGGCTGAAACTCAAAGACCATCAGGGTTGATGCAACCTCTTAGTGTACCACAGTGGAAGTGGGAAGACATATCTATAGACTTCATAGATGGACTGCCTAGAACTAAGAGAGGTAATACAAGCATATGGGTGATAGTTGATAGGCTAACCAAGGTAGCACACTTCATCCCAGTCAAGTCAGAAAGAACAGCACCAAAACTAGCTCAAATTTTTATAAAAGAAGTGGTAAGGTTACATGGCATTCCCAAAACCATTGTGAGTGATAGGGATACCATCTTCACTTCAAAATTCTGGAGAAGCTTTCAAGAAGCAATGGGAAGTGAACTATGTTTAAGTACTGCCTACCATCCTCAATCAGATGGGCAGACTGAGGTGGTAAACAAAGTTTTGGAGGACATGTTGAGGGCATGTATACTGGATTTTGGGGGCAACTGGGAAGATTATCTTCATCTAGTTGAATTTACATACAACAACAGCTACCAAAGCACCATAGGAATGGCTCCATTTGAAGCCTTATATGGAAAACCCTGTTTGTCACCTGTTTGCTGGGTAGAAGCAGGAGAAAGGTCTATTTTAGGACCTGAGTACATACAAGAAACCAAGGAGAAAATTGAGTTGATAAGAAGAAGAATGACAACAGCTCAAGATAGGCAAAAGAAATTTGCAGACATGAGAAGGAGGCAGGTAGAATATGAGGTGGGAAATTTTGTTTTCATCAAAATCTCACCCATGAAAAATGTGCTGAGGTTTGGAAAACAAGGCAAATTAACCCCAAGATATATTGGACCGTACAAAATTCTGGAGAGAATTGGTCCCTTGGCATATAAGTTGGAATTACCAGAAAACATGCAAGGTATACATGATGTTTTTCATGTATCACAATTGAGAAGATGGGTCCATGACAAGGCAGAAATTCTTGAAACCCCAACCCAAGTGCAGATAAATCCTAATTTGATTTATGAAAAGGATCCAGTGGGAATTTTGGCAAAAGATGTGAAGAAGTTGAGGAATAAATCTCTGAAACTTGTGAAGGTATAGTGGAGTCTTGATCCTAGTGATTGCACATGGGAATTAGAAGACAAAGTTAGGATGAATTATCCTAAGCTATTTTCAGATTAAGGTAATTCTGATTTTGATTGTTTTCTTTATTTTGGATGAATATATTTTTAGTTAGTATAGAACTAAGAATCTATTTGGTAGAGAATATACTTGTTCTCTAAATTAAGTTTAAAATTTATTTTAAGCTTAGGAAAATTGTGGGACACAATTTCTAAAAGGAGGGGTGTATGTAATGACCCAAGATTTTAGGAATTTATTCTGGAAAATATAAATAAATTTAAAATGAGTTTTAAATAAATTTTGAAGGAGGAATTGATGTAGCTTGATAGTGTATCAGTGTGTGTACATGTGTGCACAGGAAATGCACATGAATATAAGCTAAAACCCTGAACTCCAAGAATACATACATATTGATGTGTATGGAAATATACATATATATATATGTAGATTAAATTCTTAAAAGTAGTATGCATGAGTGAATATATATATATGTATGCTACTGAATATTGTTGAGTGTACATGTGCATGTGTGTGTGTCAGTATAGAATGATGTATGAATATATAGGAGGGTATACTAATTATTTCAGAAAGACTTATATACAAATATATGTGTGTTAATAAAATACTAGAGCTTAAACTAGTGAAATAAAATATACAGACACATTTTAATATAAGCAGAAATGAAAAGAATGGAGATATAAAAAGGAATAATTCTCCTATAAATAAATGAAGGGAGTACATACCATTTGCATGAAAGCTAAAAATATAAAAGAGTATTTAATAAATAACAAAAACCAAGTCACATTTTTAGCATGATTGTAGACAAGGGGGAAAAGTATTTTCTGAAAAGCAAATTTCTGAAAAAAAATGTGTAACCACTTTTCTCTTCACCCAAATTAAGCCGGGAAGGGGTAAAACTTTGGGTTTAAAATGCAGATAACATGATTTTTCTGGTGGGCAAAAATGGCTTTAGCCAATACCCAAAACCCTAAGAAAGACTCTGTATATATACAAGTATATGCAGCAGCCTCCTCTTCTCCTCAGAAAAGAATTTTGAAAAAAAAAGAAGAAAAACAATACCACAGAAATCATAAGACAAGGGAGGGAGAGAGCTTGAGGCTAAGGGCAGGAGTTCATCAATTAATTAAGGAAACAAAGGAGAGAGCTAGGTGAGAAAACTCACTCAAAAATCTAAGGCAATAAGTCCTAATGTAGGCAGCCAGATAAAAGTATTTTTATTAAAAGAGTATTTTCATATATGAAGTTTATCTGTGAATTTAAACCTGAATATGTTTTGACTTTCTTTGGTTGATCACTTGTTTTATTATAACAAAGTTTTAAGTGTTGTTAGCATACCTGTCTGTTTTATACACTCAGATCTCTGATATGTTAATATTTAGGGATATAAACAAATACCCAGAAAATAAAATGTTGAGAATAGGCAAGTAGTATTGGTTTTGGCTCAACCCAGAGAGATGTAAATAATGTTGAGCTGCAATATACTCATGTATAAGTGCTGAGGCTTGAAATAAAAAGGAATTAGGGGAGAAATAGGATTGCCTATGTGCTGATGCTCCTGATTCAATAAAATGCATAGTAAACAAAATTTTGTGATTCAGTGAAACCAGGTCATCCTGAGTTTAACTCAAGCACAAATGTTTGCAAAAGAAAAACTCTCCCAGAAGCTATAAGCCAATGTTAGTTGCCTAAACTCCTTTTAAAAATACCAGGATGAATATATATATACAGAACCTTATTTTGTAATCACAAATGGTTGTTGCTTGTTTGCCTCTGTATGGTTATGAATAATATGAGATGCCATGTTATGGATGTTTTAGCTAGTAAAATGAATCACTGAATGGTTTTGTCATGAAAAACCAAAAGAGTTATTATTAACTTAAAACTGATTAGGAAATTGGGGTCAAGAACACTGCAGGAATGACTTGTGTGCTTGAGTAACACAAGTTGACACATGGCTTGTTTAGGTCCTAAGATCTTTGTGTAATGGAGTGAATTAGTTCATTACAGTGTGTCCATTGATTCATAAATATTGCAGATGAGACCAAGGATAGATAAATGTACCAAGGAAATAATACTTGAGCAGATGAGAAAACTAGAGTTTTTCCCAGATTTGAAATATGAGAATTGAATAAATGATTTAACTCATATTGGTTATTCTCCTGTTTGGTATGAATGATTGTTTGTCTATGATTGAGTTGTATGCTTGAATGTATGTGCCATATTCATATGTGTAGTCTCTGGAAAGAAAATTAAAGTGTGCACATGCACAATGACACAGAGCATGCACACAAGTATTTGCCTGATTCCAAAGGACAGAACCTTATGTATATGTACTTAACTTGATTTTAAACTAATTAACAAATTGCTTTTGTGAATTTTCTCATACCAGACATGTGTCTGACCCTAGTGTGCTAATGGCATCTGGGGTGTCTCATTTAAAATGAGGCAGTTTCAAATGCTTTTTCAGGGATTGCAGCAACTAAGTAGGAGTAGGAGCAAGGCCTTGAGAAGAAGATATAGCATGCTAAAACTTAGTTAGATAAGAGCCTAAATGTTGAAATCTGCATGTATTGACAATTTAAATTGCTACTTGTATTAAGTGTTGAATATTGGATGGGTATTTTGTTAGGCATTTTGTTAAGGGATTGATTTGTATCTGGAAACTATGAACTAAGTTAAATATCTGTTATGTTTAAAAAGAATTTTAATCAAATCTTGTAAGTAGATTTAGCAAGAACACCATGTTAAAATTGAATGATTACATTTTATAAATGCATTAGCCAATCATGAATCTTTGGAAAGGATTTAAGTTTTGGAAAATCTGGAGAGATGATTCTCAGAAAATTTAAATGGTTTTATTTTCTAATATAGCATATGTATGCAAAAGAAATAGGCATAGGTTAATGTTTTATATGGCTGCAAGGTTTCCATAGTTAAACTTGTTTCATACAAATATCTCATGTACTATATTTTTAATTAAAGAAAGGATCTGTAATAAGGTAGATGGAAGCCAGATTCAAATAGTTGCAGATATATATGCACATAAATATGTTTAGTGCAAACATTACCACATCTTTTTCTTTGCACTTGTAATAGGAATCTGAATTTCACTCAGATTTTAACCAAATGCATTTTAAATACCAGACAGATCTTATAAGAAGAAATACAAACCTGAATAATGACAAACACTTCTATCATCCTCAAAACCCAAGAACCAGACCCTTAACTCATATCAATTCTGAAGCCTTCCAGGTTATAGGGATGGGTTTCAAAAATAATTAAGCAAGAATTCTTGTTTTGTATGATGGAATATAGGCAAAAATAAAGTATACATATATATGTGCAGATATAGGTAGATAATAGATTGCAAACTGTACAGGAGAAAAAAAAAGGAAAAACCAAAAATTGTGTTTGAACCGACCAGCATAGCACTCGAACTCGTGACCTTTCATGTATAAGTTAGGTGCGTTTCCATTACGCCTAGATGTTGCTTGTGTTCCCTTAGGATCCACTTTCTTTTATACTGAATTTGTCACTATTCAGAACTTAACACAAACATCTATATTAAAAGCTTGTTTACTATTGATTATTACTTGATCACTTCTTAGTTAGTATAATCAGACTAATGTGTATGTTTCCAGTGGATTGTTTAGTCAAAAAAAAAATTTATTAGCAATCCAACATCCTCTTGTTTTCCAGAACTCTGATTCAAACAAGAGAGGCATATACATCCTCACATGTATGTGCTTACCTTTGTGAATGTACTGATATATTTATATTGGTTGATTATTGTGATCCTGGATATATTTGGTTTATTGGAGAAAGATATTGACCTTGAGAATTATATTGCAATGGATGATATATCTATCTATATATATATATATATATCCTCTTTACCTTAAAAAAAAAATTCTTATGGAATTAGAGTAGAAATAGGAGGGTCATTTCAGTGAAGTTCTGAAGGAAAGTCATCACTCGAAGCTGACAATTCATCCAGGAGGAAATAAGATGTATCGGGATATGAAGAGAACCTACTACTGGGAAGGTATGAAGAAGGATGTTGGAAATTTTATTTCCAAGTGTATGAACTGCCAGTTGGTTAAAGCCGAACAGAAGAAGCCAAGTGGATTGCTTCAGCCATTAGAAGTTCCTACATGGAAGTGGGAACAAGTGTCGATGGATTTTATCGATGGATTGCCTAGAACCAGAACGGGAAATGAAGGGATTTGGGTCATTGTAGATCGTTTGACTAAGAGTGCACGATTCATTCCTGTTCGATCGACTAGGACTGCATCAAAGTTGGCTGAGTTGTATGTTAAGTGGATAGTTCGATTCCATGGTATTCCGAAGAGTATAGTGAGCGATCGAGACCCATTGTTCACTAGTGGATTTTGGAGGAGCTTCCAGGAAGTTTTGGGAACCGAGTTGTGTTTGAGTACAGCTTATCACCCTCAAACAGATGGTCAGACTGAGAGAGTCAACCGAGTTTTGGAAGATTTCCTCAGAGCTTGTGTTTTGGATTTCGGAGGATCATGGGAAGATCACCTTCATTTGGTGGAGTTTGCGTACAACAACAGTTACCAGTCAAGCATTGGTATGGCACCGTATGAGGCATTGTATGGAAGACCGTGTAACTCGCCAACATGCTGGTTGGAAACTGGAGAAAAGCTGATGCTTGGGCCAGAGATGATTCGTCAGACTTCAGATTGTATAGAGATCATTCGACAACGAATGAAGGCAGCCCAAGACCGTCAGAAGAGTTATGCCGATAAGCGTCGTAAGGATTTAGAATTCGACATTGGAGATATGGTTTTTGTGAAGATTTCTCCACTGAAGAATGTTATTCGATTCGGGAAGAAAGGAAAATTGACTCCGAGATTTGTTGGACCATTCCCGATCATCGAGCGAATTGGAAAGCTCGCTTACAGATTGGAGTTACCAGAGAAGATGTCGAGTGTGCACAATGTTTTTCATGTATCATATCTACGGAAGTATGTGCACGACTCGAATACCGTGGTTTCTGCTGATAGCTGTGAAGATTTCGAAGTTGATCCAGTTGATAGAAGACCTCGTAAGCCGCTTCGTGTTGTTGAAACCGACACGAAACAACTTAGGAGGAAGGTAGTTAAGTTACTCAAGATACAATGGAGTGATGATGATAACGACTGTACGTGGGAA
This sequence comes from Allium fistulosum, assembly GCA_030737815.1. Taxonomy (NCBI): domain Eukaryota; kingdom Viridiplantae; phylum Streptophyta; class Magnoliopsida; order Asparagales; family Amaryllidaceae; genus Allium; species Allium fistulosum. Next base: position 818,146,600 of record CM060904.1, read on the forward strand.
GTGGAAGAGAGGATGAAAGCAGCTCATCCTGAACTCTTCGAGGTATGACCCTAAGGTGTCGTGTCATCTAACGAAATTGTAACTTGTTCTAGTTTTAGAATTTTGCATGCTAAGCTAGAATTGGATGCATGGTTTGTTGATTGCTATGGATGGTAGGCGTGCAGAATAGTTTATGATTGCTTTGTTTGTTTGGAATTTCGGGGGCGAAATTCCTAAGGGGGAGAGAATGTAACGACCCGTATTTTTACGGATCGAAAAGTTCGTTCAAATCTGGAATTTTCAACATTTTAGGTTGTTTCAGATTTTGGAAAAGAATTTTTGGTTAAGTCCTAAGTCGTAGCCGACTTATGGGTTCTGGACGAGTTAGTGATGAGTCTGGGCGAGTTAAGGACTTAAGGGGTGAGTCGGCGACGACCTAAGGAGATAAGTCGTAGCTGGGATAGGTTAGTAGGTTGAAGTTAACTCGGCAAGTGTTAAGTCGTAGGTTGTAAGTCGTCACCGAGTTAAGGGATAGACAACCTAAGGAAGTGACCGACTTATGTTATTGTAGACGACTTAAGGTTTTGAGTTAAGTGTTAAGTCGGCTGACGAGTTAAGGTAGTGGTCGACTTAAGACCTGGACGACTTAGGAGTTGAGTCTTATCCTGGTAGGTCGGCAAAGCTGCTATGTTAAGTCGTAGGTAGGCTGCTGTGTTGAGTCGTGGCTGAGTTAAGGTGATGAGTCGTATCCGAGTCATCTCATGAGTCGTACCCCAAGTCATCCGATGAGTCGTATCCGAGTCATCTCATGAGTCGTACTTAAGTTGTTTGATGAGTCGTAGGTTGAACTCTTTGTTAAGTCGTATCTTCTGATGAGTCGTAGCCTTTGTGTTGAGTCGGAAGATGCTATAAGTCGTATACGACTTAGGAGATGGCTGTTTTATCGTGAGTCGTAATACTTGATAAGTCGTAGTCGAGTTAACCGTTGAGTCGTACCTTCTGATGAGTCATACCTTCTGATGAGTCGTAAGCTGATGAGTCGCGCATGGGTGATAACTCGTGCAATTGGATGAGTCGTAGCTTGGTTAAGTCGTAGGGGGGTGGTTGAGTCGTGGGGGACTTAAGTCATAAGTCGGAAACGACTTAGGAGATAGACTAGTCACGACTCAAGGGCAGTTTTCAGCTATAAATAGGAGGGGTTGTTCTCACTTTTTGGGATCCGGATTTTGAAGCGACGAAGTGCTGCCATTTTGAGAGCTCGACTTCTACAGTTCTTCACTTCTTTTCTCCACTCTAATCTAGTGCTTACATCCATCCAAGTTGAAGATCAAGATTGAAGATTCAAGAGCTAAAGTTGAAGATCTTCATCTTTTCAAGAGAGATTTCATCGTTTGAAGCGGATTCGTGATAGATCAAGCTTGATCCTTCGCTGTCCAGATCTGAAGCGTGTTGATTTGAGGTTGTTTAGGTGATTTGGTGAGTGGTGATTATCTCTCACACGGATCCAAAGGAGTATATCGGATTGTTGGCTCGATTTAGTGTTAAAATAGAGATTTCCATGCATTTCCTTCATCCTATGTGTAGATCCATACAGATCCATTGTTCATAATGATGTTACATCCATTTTATCATATGTTAACCTATGCAAGTTCATTCATCAAGTTTGTAGAGATATAATCCATGTTTTCATGCTTATTGGACTTTCAACTCTTTAATTACGAAAATGCCATTATTGTTATAATTGTCTACTTAGATCATATTTGAATGCTTGATTGTTTAGATTGATGTTTGATTTGATTGATTATTATGAACTAGATGATTGATGATTAGATTTAGACCGAAGACGATTCAAAAGCTAAGGGAAAGGCTCTTGAATTGGGAAAGCTGCTCGTGGCATATGTAGCGGGATGATGAAGCTCTTATGCATAGATTTGATGATGTGATGATGAGATGAGGCTTTTCGAGGATGTAATGAAGCGAGGCAATCATGTGATGAAGACTTGGTCTAATCCAGACGGGATCATTCCAAGCATGTTGATAACTCGGTGATATGATTCGGGTTGAGGATAATGAATGGATATGAGAATAGTCGTCGAGGAGGATGACTAGGAGGCTTGGATAGCATCGTTGTTGAAGGTTCTAGCATGCTCTAAGCAAGAGTACGTTTGGGCAGATTCGATAGTCCCAACGGCCAACTGTTGATGGTCGAGTACTCTGGGCAGATTCGATAGTCCTAGGCACGGGCTGCGACGACGTGCGGGAGTTATGTCTAGAACCGGGGTTTCCATTAGCCCTTGACGGATGGCTGAAAGAATGTGCCGGTCATTCAAATAACGGTGATATTGAAGCAATGATAACAGTGATAGCCAGAGTCATGGATGTTTGGTTGTATCGTCATTCGGACTCAAGAGCGGTATTTTCTGGGTGCTTATCTGATTTAGGCCTTGGTACTTGGAAAACATCGCCCTTGACTCGAGTGATAGTAGCTTTACCTTAAATTGTATGCTCTGCTATGTTTGCTTCTGCTTAGTGTGTGTCTGGGGGCTATCACTGTAGAATGAGGTTGGAATGGGAGGGTTGTATTCCTATTCCTTTTCCTTTATGCTCTTTTGGTATGTTGTTAGTTAATTTTACTGCTCACTAAGACTGTTGTCTGACTCAAGGCTTTATGTTTTAATTCTTATTGCCTTGGGCTGTTCGTCCATTTTGGGATGGGCAGACTAGGTAGCAGGTGACAGGTGCTGTTCTCTTCTCACGATGCTGATATCGAAGACGAGCCGGAGGGTTGCATATTATCTTCTTATTATATGTACTGGATATTCCGCTGTGTTGTATTCTCTGAGAGATATGTAGTGAGGCTTGATGTATTGACTATGTGGATGCTTGTATTCAACTATTATGGAGTTTTATATGATGTCATTTTGTTCTGTAAAGCTTCACTATACATATGTTCTATTGTATTTTGTCCATGCGTTGTGAGTAATACGATAGACTCTGTTGTTTTAATCTTACCTTGACAATCGTCCATGGTCGCCTGGCACACTTTACAGCGCTCTATCTTTAGATTCGGTGCAGGGGTCATGGGCGGTCGTCACATCATCATATTTGGTCGTGTACCCCCTCCCATGTGCTTGTACTTACTGTGTAAGGTGTTGACTTTGGTTTTACTTAAAGGTGAAGTATATGGAAAATATCTTGATATTTTGTAATATATATGTATATATAAATGTATAAGTATATTTGTATGTGTATATGTGCTCATGTGCATGTGAATGTGTTCATGTATATGTACATGTATGCGTGCATTTGTATATCTCAAATGATTCACAATGTTGCACAATTTTTCTACGTTGAATCATTACGGATTCCGATTTCGATTTTCAGTCATATTTTCACTTCTTATTTAATATGTATATATTTGTAAATAAAGTTTGATAATAATATTTCTATCATTATATAATAATTAAAAGGGCTTATTTGATAATTAAAATAGTTATTAAATCATTTAAAATCAATTTAAATCAAAAAATCATTTATTTCAAAATAGTGATATTCAAAAATGAATTAAATAATTTTATTACATATTCTCACTCATATATATAAATGAGTGTATGTATCCAGCTTCGTGCACGATGTCGGATGGTCTATAAGCTATTTGTTGATAAAACGAGTTTTGGTCATTTTATCGATATATCTTCCAAAGTATATATTATTGTACATATTTATTCAAATTAAGATTACCAATATTATTTATTTTTCAAATCATTATCATTTATGTTAAAATATCTTATATTTGAATATTTGAAAAAATTTCTGAAGTGATGAATTTGTGGGTCATTACACATACAATATCAAAAATAGTACAAAACTGTCACTCTATGATAGAAAGTATACTAGAGTTACAATTCTAAATACTATCATCAGCCTGAATTGTTATAACAACGTGTTCTCACAAATTCTAATATGTACAATATAGTAATGCACTAGAAATAAGAATACTACGATAGATAAAACATCCAGCTCGTCTCCTACCTTTCACAGACTGCTCGAAAGAGCACATGAGGAATTTAGAGAAGAAAAAAAACCATATGTCAGACCTAAGTCTTGTGTGAGACACTCAAGAAACGAGTGTGCAACATGTAATAGCATCTGTTAAGACCGTCGTAACGATTATCCCCTCAGAAAAACCAAACCATCTAATAAGTACATATTGCGATATAACTGATAATATCTAAGGTGGAGAATATAAATAAAAAAATTGATGTTGGTGCTTACATTAATCACACCACAACAGTAGTGAAGTACAATCAAAACCGCTAAGGTATGTTTGCATAATGGATTTTCCATGTAGATCCCTTTAGTTAAGCCGAAATCCAATCTCCTTCATAAGGGTCAAAAGCTACCTATGAGCATTGTATATCTCTAGATAGAATATACTATAAGGTAAACATAGCTGGTCCATGTCTAAAACACGTGATCCCAAATATCATCAACTCTCGTATGCCACATTGATAAGCATATGCTAGATATGCTGTTGATAATACCCTGTTGCGAGTTAGCTAAACCCCATACTATCCATCCTACTCTGTTTTTTGTTATTTCCGATGTCGAGGTTATGTTCAGCATCTCTCACCCGTGTCTTCATCACTCGAATAGATCTTGAATCTCCACATGGATTTTTACATAAGTCCTCCGACGAATGCTAATGTTGAATTCTACTTGGACTTAACTTTAGTTCAAAACATAGAACCCGTATATTAGTTTTCAAGTGGTATTAAATAAGTAAAGCACTTACTGATCCCAGTCTCATCAAAAACAAATCGATGGATTTCTGGTTAAGTAAGCAACTATATGTAAAGAAGAGTCCTCTTCGAGGGATCTAGTATATATAAGTTCTTAAAGCTAAAGACATTTCATACCAATACTCTTCCACAAGAGTTCTAGAATCATTTGAAACCGTGAAGCTTTTAGATACATCCCAAGTTAATTTAGTTAATTCTGATTGTCGACTAATTGAATATCAAGTTCAAAATAAACAATTGCATATAGAAGCCAAGTCTCATATACTTATCATGTTTTAGTTCTTTTCAAATTATAGTATCCCTCAGTCAAGTGTGAAGCCAATTAAGTTAGACACTAATTTCATCAAAGCCCTACCCAGACACTTCATTCTTAACTCTCAAAGATAGACAAGCCTATCATCAGATTTTAGTGCTAAGTATGCGACTGAATACTTTCCATAAACGAGTGAACATATAAAGCACGATCAAGTCAAACAAAGAACGATTAAGTCACATAAGTGACTTCTAATCCCCTTTTTATTTAATTAATACTTTTATTAATTAAAACTTCTTTTATTGGTAAAACTTTTTATATCTAATAAAACTTCGTTTGTCAATTTCTACTATTCATTTGTACACATTCAACGCTTCAAAATGTATTCGTATACTTATCTCAAATGGTACAAGTATATTCACAAATCTTTTACAAAGGTTTCTCACTTTAACCCTTTGAGTTTTCTATCTTTTTCCAAAAGATTCCATATTTGTTATTACTTTCAAATATCTGTTTTAAGCATCTAAGTACATTAACAAATCTATTCAAAAAGGTTTAAGACTAATGTTACTTAAATTTTTTCACTACAAACCTAAAACCATTTCACTTATGCTTATCTTTAAAACATGCTCTTCAAAGATCTATTAACATTCATAAGTATAATCACAAAAGGGTTATAGACGAATGTTGTTAACACACTATGACAACAAACCCAAAACCTTCCATACTTGTTATTATCTTTAAAACATTCTTTTAAAGATCCAAGTACACTTATTTACAAGATAATATACTTTTACATAACTTCACAAAACCGTTTATTACAACATAAGTGTTATAATTCAAAATTTCCTTTGTTCTTTTATAAAACACTTAAATCACTTTTCCAAACTTATATATATACTTATAAATAGGTTTTAAATATATATAAAATATTATTTAAAAATAACCAATTTATAATTTGATGAAAATAATTAAAAAGCATGATTTATATTATAAAACCTCTTTACTTCAAAAATAAATATATAATTATTTACAATATTTTCAAACTTCAAATAAACTTTTAAATACTAAAACATATATTACAAAACATCCTAAAAAGATTAGAGAAAAATACCAAATTTAAATATTATTTGTAGATACTTAAAACCTCTAGCAACTTACTACAGCATTCATAAATGCTGTTAAAAGTCCTGATAAAGAACAACATAGAAAAGCACAATCTTTGCGACCAGTTTTAACTACACAAACAAATGATTTAAGACTTGAGATTTTTACTATAAGTACTACCCTTAGAGTAATTAAAACCCATGGAATGAAACCCATAAGGATATCTGACAAATTAATTATAAAAATTCCCAAAAATAAGTTATTTACTAAAATGATTATTTAACGACATTTTTACTCCAACTTTATCCATTTTGTTTGACCGGTTTCAAAACCTTTTAAACTTCAATTTTTTTCAAGTAATAACATATAATAATTATTAAAAATGCAAATAAACCTTAAGAATGTCTACCAATTTAATTACATAAATTCCAAAAACATGGTATTTCAAAATGCTCATATAGCGACCTTCTACTCACTATGACTTTTGCAACTTTTTCCTAAAAGTTAATGAATGATTTAAACTTTACTATTTTTCTAGTAAAAATTACACCTATATAACTTGTTAAAAATTAAAAGAAACCCCTAGGATGTCTCTCAATGTTAACTTTGAAAATGCCAAACACAAGGCATTTTCAAAGCGCATCCATAGCGACCTTTTCGCTTCTAACTTTCACAATTTTGTTTCACAATTTCTATAGCTTTCCAAACAATTTCTTTACTGTCCCATATACCAAAATATGTGTGGAGAACAACCAAATCAAATTATCCCAAGTTTAGATCATAAACCTTCCATTCACACATGTTAAAGTTAAGGGATATCAAAGTGCACTTATAGCTACTATTCTCGCTTCAAACACTTTCAAACATACTTCAATTCAACAAACAATCTAAACAACCATTTAACCAACAATCAAGTCCATGCCACTTTTTATAAAAGGTAAAATGAGTGATGTTATACAATAACAAATTGTCAATTACTTTCAAAAACAAAAGGGGTCTAAAGTTTATAACTTTATAATGTCGCTTTAACTTTATATTTGCATACACATATTTATACACAATATATACATACAAGATAGTGAGAAAACTCACCCAAATCTTAGCCAAACACAAGCCCAATCATAAAAAAACCCATAAACACCTCCTATCATACTCAAACATTCAAAGATATAATCTTTAGCACTTATAAACCAAGGCAACACATCCCCCTCATCTTTAAAGCTCACAGCCCAAAATGGATCCCTACTTTCTCTCATCTTTCTTCAATTTTGACTTTAGATATAAGCTTCATATGGTGTTGGTGAAAGTTTGGTGAAGTTTTAAAAAGATTTAAATTAATTAGAGAAAGATTAGTGAAGAACAAAGTGGATTAGTGCTAACCACTTCCAACATTTCTGAGTTTTTATTTCTTTTAAAGATTTTGATTATTATGAATTGTTACTACATGTAACCCTCTCCTTTAGCCTCCTATTTCTTGTCGAAGAGAGTCCCTCCCTATGCCTTGCATGCATTTCAATTTACATATCTTAAATATCTCTTTTCTTTCACACCTAACCAGTTAACTTTAAGAAGCTTCTAGAAGATTCTTAAGAGTTATAGTGCAAAATATTTTTAGTTGCTAATTAACTTTACAATGATTAATTCGACAAGCACAAAAAAATTTGAACGACTTCCACTGAGACAAAAGCAGTTTGTCAATAAAGCGAATTTCGGTCATTTTATCGGTATTTCAATAAACTATATATTTTTGCAAACACTTTTCTTAAACAAGTATGCCATCATTAGTTATGATTTAAAAGGGGTTTAACAAGGCTATTAAATCAATTTAATTAAATTTAATCCAATATTCAAATTCTTAAATAATTCAGATATTTAAATACAAAGTGTTCAAAATTCTAGGTTGTTACAATTATAGAGTTGAACTGTCTATCCTAAGGTTAAGTCCAAGGGAGAGGTCAGTGTTAAGATTTTAGACTAATGCTATAGAGTTGAACTATCTATCCTAAGGTCAAATCCAAAGGGGAGGTCAATGTAAGCATTTGTTGGTCGACTTGTGTTGGAATCCATGAAAGGATTTGAGTTCAATTCGAGTGATGAAGACTCGTGTGAGAGATGTCGTACGTGACTTCGACATTGGAAATGATAGAAATTAGAGTAGGGTGCATATCTAGTAGGTTTAACTAACCTAAGGGTATATCAACTCCATATTTAGAGATGCTTATCAAATGTTTCCAACGGAAGTTGATGATATTCGTATCGCGTGTTAAGGCATGGACCAGCTATGTTTACCTTAAGGGTATATTTATTTAGAGATATAAGATGCTCGAAAGGTAGCTTCTGACCCTTGTCAGTGGTCCACATCAGTTTAGTGAGCCACCTCTATGGAAAAACTATATGCGAACGTATCTTAGAGGTTTTAGATGTACTTCTAATATTGTTGTGTGTGAGATGCAAGTAACACAACTATTTTTTATTTATATTCTACACCCTAGATATTATTTATTATATCAAGATATTTACTTAACAAATGGTTTGTAACAACCGTGGTTTAGATTACCTGAAATTAAATTAGGAGAATAATTTAATTTAGTGCTAATTAAATAATTAAGAGATTTGGGAATTTTTAGTGTTAATTAAATTTGAGTTTGGAGAATCTATTTGTATGGAGTTCATGTAAATGAATTTTGTACTAAAAATGGGTATTTGAGAAATTTTAGTAATAATGGAAATAAATTCAACATTTGAAATATGAATTTTCCATAAATAGATTATTTCAGTACTACTATGAAGAATAATTTTTATTCTAAAAGTTTTATTAAATTTTGGACACAAACGGTGTATTTTTACATCATTAATAATAACAATACATTTTATTACAGAAAATATGGTTTAATTAAATTTAAACATGTTGTAATTTATAAAATGAAGATTTTATCTTATAGAGCTTGTTAAAAGTTGAGTGGTTGAATTTTTAAAAAAATAATAAACAAGTTTGTTTAAATCTAAAGTAAAGTGTTTTATAATTCAAAGTTGTAATTAGCAACACCTTATAATAAGAGAATTTAGCAACACTTCTTATTGGATATATACCCATTATCCAATAGCCCATTAGCACTTAAACAAATGAGAATACGTTCATCTCATTTCCATCTCTCACAAACCAGCAAACACAAATCATCTCCACCTTCTTCTCAAACCAAATCAAAGAGCAAACTCCATTTTATCAAAATTTTCACAAAACCCTACTTGCTCCAAAAATCATAACAAATCAAATAAATTCTCAAAAATTCTCAATTTTAGATATATTGTTGCTAACATGTTCCAGAACCTCTGCTCCAAATTTTGTGGCATTTAATTTAGTTTTGATGGGTCATAGTTCATCTATTGTCAAGTAGTTTCCGAGTAGACCTGGGCTGAAAAACGAAGGTCAGTATAAAATTCATAACTAATTGTATAAAAGTCATAAAAATCCCTAGTTTGGATATGTTGTTCTCAACTCATAAATACACCTTCTGAAAATTTCATAGGAAAATACTTAGTTTTGCTATGTCAAATCATTGCTGCACTAAGGGTCAAATTATGGAAATTTTGGTTGTGTGGGTTGAAACAAAATGCGAGCAATTTAAAGCCTTAAGCATGATTGAGGTGAGTAACCCTCACATTTCTGGTCTAGATTCATTTGCCTATGGTTGAATGGTGAAAATACTAGTTTTATTGATATTTATTTGGTGATTAATGTTGGTGTTTTCTAAATCTACTCCTTGTTTGCTCACTGTCAGTTTACTGCTTTCTAAATGTTGAAATTAGACTTTGCTCAACTAATGTTGTTTTTCGATGATTTTCTAATATGAATTTTGGGTTTTGAATTAATGAAAAATAATTGCATTTTGATGCTTTTGTGTTCTATGGAAGAAATTCCATTTTTGATGCCTTTGTGTTCTTTGGAAGAAATTACATTTTTTGTGTATTCAATTATTGCTGAATTTCGGTGGTTTAATTCGTATTTTGATGATATGAATATTTGTGAATTTTTTTTGATAAGTTGTTTTTCTAATAAATAGAAATTTTGATTGAAAAATAAATATATAGATTTCAAGTGATTTATAAAGTGATTTTGGAGTAATTCAATTATATTGCATAATTGTTCCTAACTCCTATTTTATTAAAACACTTTGATACTATTTATAAACATTTAAAAATCTCATTTTATGGATTTATTTGTGTTTTACCAAATATTTTGTGAGATTTTCTTTTATAAGCTATTACTAGTTTTGTGATTTGTTGAATAATTTAAGAAGGATAATATTCCTCTTTGTTTAACTCTATGTGAGTTTTATGTTCCTATTATGGCTTGTAAACTATCATCACTTTTATCTCACATTGATTCGAATTAGACTAGACTGATCCGTTTATTATCTTTGTAACGACCCTGAATTTTGAACAAATTAAATTGAAAATATTTAATTAATTTTAAATATTTGAACGATGATTTAATTTGAATCCCCGCCCAAACTTAGAATTTGGGCGATTAAATTATATAATTTAATCTATTGAATGTTGAATAAAAATTTAAATCTTCAATTTACAGTTGAAGAAAAATATTTCAAAAGTTTCTAAAATTCGTATTTATAATACCAAAGATAATCGAACCTTCAGAATCTGATTTCAAACTGTTCTGTTCAGTTTTGAATCTAATTGTTCGAATCGATATTAAAAATAGCCGTCCGAGGCACAGTCTCGGAATTCGACGAAACGAGTTCCATTGGGTCCGGAATATCGAATTATTATCGGATTCCAAATTTTGTATTTTTCGGAATTCATATGTGAGAAAACGACAGGTAAACGCGTTGAAAGTTGTATCGAAACAAACTGAGTTTAAAATTTAAATTTAAAATTAAAAACAAAAGATAGCGTCCCTAACCTCGTGCCTAAATTCACGCCAAATATCACGGAAGAAATCGTGATAACCATAACTCTATACCTTCGTTACTCCTCTTCAAGTTCAAAACATCAGAACGAAATCAAATTCGTTTCGAAAATGGCCGCCCTCATTCTCTCGTTTCAAATAAAATAAAATTAAAAAAAAAGGAGGAATCACGAGTACGATTAGGGTATGGCTCGAGCGAGCAGGAATGGCGACCGAGGCGTACGCGAGCTGGGGCACTTCGAGCCTGGATGGTTCGATCTCGAGCTCGACATTGATGGGTGGTCTCGGGTGTATTTGGTGCAAGCGGCGACTATGAACAGCGAGGGTCGAGCAATTTCGATTTGTGGAGACAGCGACGATGATGGTGGTCGAAGTGGTGATTCACGTCTAGGTTCATTGGTTTGTGGCCGCGATTACTCGCGTGTTCGCAAGGGTTGGTGGCGATCTAGGGAGGGCCAGTGGATCTCAAGTGTTCTCGCGGCGACGAGGCGAGACAGGGGACGAGGATGCGGCTTCGTGCGATGCGATCTCGCGTGTACAGGGTAGTAAGGTACTGAAACAATTTTTCTTCAATTTCAAATTATATATATATATATACATATATATGTATATAAGTAAAGTCAGAAAATATATATATATGAATTTTAAATGTGTTAAAGTTATGAAAAGTTAGATTGTTATCTATATAAATTATTTCTTTTAAGTATATGTACATGAGATTTTAAAACAAATATACAACTTATTTTAAAATCAAAATAAATATTCCAGTGCGTGTTTGAAATATATACATGTATAAATAGTTTGAAAAAAAAATGTAAAAGAGGTTGTCCACTATTTCTGTTAATTAGAAATAAATTTTATCTAAAATTTTAAGTAGATGAATTTTTGAAATTATTAAAGTTTGATCATTTGTTAAAATAAACTATTAATTATAAATCAGAAATTTGGTTAGAATTAATGTGTTAACTAACTTGAATTTATTAAAAAGGAAATTTAATGTTCAAAAATCTCGAATATTAATAAATGGTATAAATTGTTTATACAAGGTTAAATCAAGAAAACAAATTGGATGGAAATGGATGGCAAAATAAAGCAAAGGTGAGATTTTTCTCACTCGATTGAAAAGTGGATTTTACAGTTATTGATTGATGATTGCTGTTTGGATGTGATATTAGATATGGTAGGATATATCTATATATATAGCAATATATACATATTGGCATATGTATATATTGGATTGATTGATTCCCGCCTCGTATAGCGGATGTAACATCCCGAAATTTTCGACTTTCGAAAATTCGACATCGATACTCACTTTATCGACTGCCGAGAAATCGAACGCCGGAAACTCGGAAAGTGAGGGTTTTAGAAAGAAGAAAAAGGCAGAAGAAGAGAACAGAAGAAGAAAGAAGAAGAACAACAGTACAACAACAGAAACAGAAAACAATATCAGAATCTCACATATCGCAGCGGAACAATATATAATAGATAAATGAATAATCTTTAAACAAAGAACTATATCATTTTATACATACATCAATCATCAGAGTCAATATACAACTCAGTACAACAATGGACAGTTTTATACTTGTCCTCATACAGAATACACAGCGGAATAAATACTATACTATCAGATACAAATACTACGTCTCGTCATCCAGCTTATCTCCAAGGCTCCAGAATATCCAGAATATCCTGATAATATAACTCTAGGCTGCCCGTGTGGAAATTGGTGGGCACCCAGAGTTTAGAAGGGAACAATAAACTCCGAGTCAGTCATGGTGACTGGTGTGAGATCGTAAAACAGTTATTCTTTAAAATAAACAACAGGAAAACTTTAATGTCAATTCGCAATGCTTTTGGAAAATGAAACTACCATTAGACCTCCCACCACACACACAATGCAAACGCAGGCTTGGAGGAGATTTCTTCTTATGATAGTCAAAGATGCTTACTACGCGGAAATCAAATTCTTTTTGATATTATTATTAGTGCATAGTGTAGAAAACATTTCGAAAGTATAATATTAATCTTAGCCAGCATACGACCAGTATCGTATGCCTACTATAGCTACCATCTAAACAGTGGTGACCACCGTACGTAAATGGCAGGTTCTACAACTAATACCGTACAAAGTTCGTATTGGAGTTTGGATTTCCAACAAATGGTCAGGCTAAGGAACTTCCTATCCACGATGGGTACGTCCCTGGAATAGACGACCCGAGAACCTAACCGGATCTCTGCCAACACAAGGCCGTGTTACCTCTGCAAAAATAGGTAACTACTGACACGCGTATGCCATCCCCCGATCGTCACCGATCTTCCCGAGGATCCCCGATTCGCAACAAACCACATAGATAATAATAATGCAGTAACCACAGAGGTTAAGTATCTGGGCTCCATACCATGATACCACCTTTATCCAGAAGGAATGACATACACTAAGGGGCGCTACTCCCTAGAACCTTGCTGCATTCGTCCTGTTTCGACCATTTCCGGGGTGTGAGGCTCGATGAAGTCTCGTCCACAAAGCTACGCTTTCTCAAAAAGCCCTGCTTCGGGTCAAACAAAATGATCAACCTATGATCACAAAGATATAAGATCAAACAAATGATCATATCGCAAATGATCAAACACTGATCATTTCACAGCAACACTCAGTATGCCACGTTACCAAATTGGGATATATCGCTGATAAATTTCAACTACATAACCTCTGAGCTCGTACGTCTCAGAGAAGGGTGTTAAGCTAAGAGAATAAATTCTCCGCCACCAACAGAAATGTATTTGAAAGAAATCAGCTTTATATCTCAAATTGTAACGTCAGACACACAATCCATACAAGTCTGTTCCGGGATCGAACAGAACCGAAGGCACTTCTCACGAAGCCCTTGCAATTCCGGAAAATTTTCAATCACGTCAGGACTTCCCGTCACTAAGGGTGATAAAACCTCTAAACCGAAGATCAGTCGGTGTAGATTAACTCGACGGTAATCCTTCCGTTTTCAAAAATATCCGATCTTCAACACCGGTCTTCAAATGCAATTCATTACGACGTATCACATATTCGGAATGGGTTATGCGACCCCATGGTCCTTTCCCGGCTAACCCGAATAGTGAGCGTATATTTAAAAATAAGTGTGGCATTCAAATTCATCCAATTCACAACAAATACCTATCTAAAGGTAATTATTGATAGTCGGTTATTTAACTATCAATAAAGATGCGCAACATCATCAGATTCCAAATAATTTTCCAAATTATTTCATCTTCAAAAATATCTTTACTAGATATATTATTTCCACACTTCAATCATTTGAAAACAGTTTCAAATCAACTTCCACATTTCAATTTATCTTTAAAAGATAAAATCTCAAAACAGTTCATTTCATATTGGGAAAGCATTTCCATACTTATTAAATAATAAGTATTTCACAATCATTTATTTTCAACACTTGGAAAATATTCGATATACTTAAATCAAAATTAAGTATATATTTTATTCTTTAAGGAAATCTATTTTCTATAACAACATCAATTTGAGTCAAAACGAATGCTACGTAAAACATCGTTAGGACGACTCAAAAATCACTAGTATAGGGATTCGAAATTTAGATAGATATGTAAATCCCAATACTAGATAAAAACATTTCCTTTTGGAAATCATTTACTATAACAACAGTGTTATAGTCCACCATTTCCTTATTTTTCGGAAACGTCTATTTCAACAATAAATGTTGAAATCTATGATTTCGATAGTTCACACGTTTTTAAAACATCTTTTAAAACAATTAACTTCATTTCATAATATCGCTTTCCCAAAACCCTATCCATTTTACTTAAAAATATATTCACTGTCCAAAATCGTGAATATACTTCACTAATCACATTTTCAGTCTTTTCTACACATTTTATTTCAATAAAAATTCGCTATTTAAAATCGCGAATATATCTTCTTTAATGTCTTTCTATATTTAATTTATCAAACCCAATTGATTTCGAATTTATAAAACAACGTTTATAAATTTCAATTCTATTTGTAAAAACTACAATTTATAAATCTTCTTTATTAACTAGTTCAATTCATAACTCAATTTTATACTAACGGTCCATCTTATAAGTTAATACTTATAATTCATTTATTTTCAAAAATCGTTCTTTTAAAACTTTACAAATCATTTTAACATCATTTCCATTTTAAATTCACATTTCCTTATTTCAATTGGATTCATTTTTCCAAATATTCACTTTTGAATCTAAAATCGGATTTCAAATTAATTTCTAATTCTACTTTAACTCCAAATCAATTACAAATTGATTTCTAAATTTATCTTCACTACTAAAATAAATTCTTATTCTTTTCAAATTATACAATATCCTGTTTTTAAAGAGATTCTTCAAATTGAGATCATTTTATATTGATTTCCCAAATTATTTCAATCTACCAATTAAATTCCTAATTGGATTTCCAACTTATCTCTTTTTTTGAATAAATTCCTTTTTAAAGAAAACAAATCTCAATTGTTTCTTTCAATTTATTTAAAAATCCAAATTTTAAATTAAATTCTTCAAATTTTAATCACTATTTTACGAAAACCATTTATTTAGCATTTTCACTTTATTCTGGAATTTATTCAATACGATTATACTTTAAAAATTCCTTTCTTCAAAATTTCTTCAATTTCAAAAATTGATTCACTTAGAAATTTTCTACTTGAATTTCAAAAATTCAATTTCGTTTATCTTTGGAATCCAATG
The DNA here is from genome assembly GCA_030737815.1 of Allium fistulosum. NCBI lineage: Eukaryota > Viridiplantae > Streptophyta > Magnoliopsida > Asparagales > Amaryllidaceae > Allium > Allium fistulosum. Next base: position 818,162,426 of record CM060904.1, read on the forward strand.
ATGTCAAAACATCCATTCAGCTAAATTTTAGCTTTCAAACAATTTCCAAATATCAATATGATTAATAGCATCACTATAATCATTCACAGATTTATATCACAATAGAAATAAATTCAATCAATGTGAGGGGTCCAGTTGGATCCCTCCAACCTGTTTCCCTGCATCCAAAGACGTTAGCACAATACCAATTCCGTTCCAGTACGGAATTATCGCGGTATATAGGTTTTTATAAATCCGCTTACTAACGGCGCAATAGGGTCTCATCCGCTATACGAGGCGGGAATCAATCAATCCAATATATACATATGCCAATATGTATATACTGCTATATATATAGATATATCCTATCATATCTAATAGCACATTCAATAGCAATCAACACAATCAATAAATAACTGAAAATTTCACTTTCATTTTTTGAGTGAGAAAAATCTCACCTTTGCTTTTATTTTGCAATCCGTTTCTCATTCCGACTCGATTTTCTGGATTTATACCTTGCACAAATAATTATACAATTTTATTAATATTCGAATTAATCGAACTATTACATTTTCATTTGAAAATTTCAATTCACCGATGATTTTATTCTAAACCAGTTTCTTTTAAATAAAATTATTTAACTAAAATTTTAGTTTAAAACTAAATTTTTTTTCTTTTTGTATTCTATTATCATTTTTCCTTTTATAATAGAATTACCTTACTGTAAATAAATCTAACCATAAAATCTTTCTTTACTGTAAATATATTTTCTTTCTAACTGTTTTAAATTCCATCTATATCTACAAACCAAAATCGAACCAAGAAAAGGGAAAAATATGAAGTTCGAATACCTCGCTGAAGCTCGACCATCGACACGCGATAAAGACGCAACCCATCGACTCGCCCCGCTACGTACGCCACCGCCATCACCATCCTTCGTTTGCTACAGCACATGCGACACACACCACCGCCGTTGCCTATCCTTCCACCTACACGGGTCTACGCGCGCGCCTCCCAGAACACTGCCCAGGCCATCGACGAACGCCGCCGCCTCCACAACGATGCCACGCTCGCACTCGTCTCAAGCTCGACGTACGCGAGATTGAACTCGCGAGAATCTCTACCCCAAGCCCTAGCTTCGACGTCGAGTCGACCGCCGCCACCCAGTCGAACTACCCCAAAATCCAGTCGCGAAATCTCCACGCGTTGATCGCCTTCATCGCTCGCTGAAATCGAGTTCGGTCGAAATTGATTTGAACAAAACGGGGGTCGCGATTTTTATCTGAGGGCGGTTTCGATTTTTGAGAGAGGGGGCATGCGGTGGAATACAAGAGGTAAATGGGGAGGGAACGAACAAATTGAATTGAAAGGGAAGAAGTATCTACCATGATTTGTTTTCGCAATTGAATAGAAGTAGGAGAATAGCACGCGGCCATAAATTTTCTTTTCAACGAAATGATGAAGTGTTCTGCCGTGAACAAAATAAAAGGGACAAGATGCGTACGTGCTTGGAAAAGGCAGGAGACAAAGTAGGCAGTAGGGTGGCTGAGTTGACCAAAAAATTAAATTAAAAATGAATTTGAATTTGATTTTATTTCAACGCGTTTACTCTCCGTACGGTTACATAACAAATCCGATCAATACGAAATATGAAATCCGGTAATAACAAACTATTACGGACCCAATGAAACTGGTTTCGTCGAATTCCGAGACTGTGCCTCGGACGGCTATTTTTAAATATCGGTTGAACGATATAATTTCGAAACTGAACCAAACAGTTTAAATTTCAATTCTGAAGCTGCTGTTATCTTCAGTATCATCAATATAAATATTAAAAGCTTTTCGAAATATTTTTCTTCAACTTAAAATTGAAGATTCACATTTTTTTATTCAACTTTTCAATCGATTAAATTTTAAAGTTTAATCGCAAATTTCAAAATTATATCGGGGATTCAAATTAAATTATCGTGCAAATATTTAAAATTAATTAAATATTCTCAATTTAATTCGTTCAAAATTCTGGGTCGTTACAGCGGATGAGACCCTATTGCGCTGTTAGTAAGCAGATATTTTTATAAAAACCCATATACCGCGATATTCCACCTCGAAGTGGAATTGGTATTGTGCTAACGTCTTTGGATGCAGGGAAACAGGTCGGAGGGATCCAACTGGATTCCTCACCAATATTATTATTTGCAGATATTTGTTGTATATGTTGTTATCATATTGATATATGATATTGAATGTTGTGATGGACTAATTGGTGCGTTGCATCATCAGGTTCAATTTTAAAGTTTAAAAATAAACGATTTTTACTTTAAAAGGGATTTTGAAGTGATTTTTGGAAAGTATACGATTTATTAAATTTTTGAATTTATTTATCTTAAATAAATAAATGTTATAAATTTAAAGTTATGAAAATTTTAAATTGTGAAATATAACTGAAAGGTGATTTTGAAATAAATAGTCAAGTAATTTATAAAATAGTTTAAGTTTGGATTTCTTTTGAATTATAAAAAAATGACGTATATAAAAGATGTACAGAATTGATATTTATCAATTAAAAGTATTGGAATTTTAAAACGAGTTTTTATAAGTGTTAGAAATTTATAGATGTATAAATTGTGAAGTTAAAAAGAATGAAATTTATAGATGTATAAATCGGGAAGTTAAAAGGAATGAAATTGTAGAATAGAAGATTTATAAGAAATTAACTTATAAATTGGATTTTTGCCTTCAAATGAAATATTGGTCGAATTTGTTAATAAAGGAGATTTACAAATCGAAGTTGTTATAAAATAGAAATAGAATTTATAAACGTTGTTTTATAAATTCAAAATCAATTGAATTTGATAAATTAAATATAGAAGATTATCAAAGGAGATATATTCGCGATTTTGGATAGCGAATTTTTATTGAGATAAAAATGTGTAGAAATGATTGAAATTGGGTTAAGTGAATTATATTCACGATTTTGGACAGTGAATATATTATTAAATAAAATGGATTTATTTTTGAAGAAGTGATATTAAAAGTGAAGTTAAACATTTTAAAGATGTTTTAAAATGTATTATGAATCGAAAGCATAGATTTCCGCAGTTCTTGTTGAAATAGACGTTTTCGAAAAATAAGGAAATGGTGGACTATAACACTGTTGTTATAGTAAATGATTTCCAAAAGGAAATGTTTTTATTGTAGTATTGGGATTTATATATCTATCTAAATCTGAATCCCTATACTAGTGATTTTGAGTCGTCGTAACGATGTTTTACGAAACATTCGTTTTGACTCAAATAAATGTTGTCAAAGTAAATGATTTCCTTAAAGAATGAAATATATACTTAATTTTGATTTAAGTATATAGAATATTTTCCAAGTATTGAAAATAAATGATTTGTGAAATACTTATTATTAAATAAGTAGGGGAATGCATTCCCAAAATGAAATGAAACGTTTTGAGATTTTATCTTTTTAAAGATAAAATGAAATTGAATATTTGAAATCGATTTGAGAATCGTATATCAGTAGATATTTTGAAAATATAAATTCAATATGGAATTTATAAAGGAAAGGGAAACTGTTTAGAAAAATAAATATTGATTTATTTTTTTTGAAGTGTGGAAAATTTTATATCTAGTAAAGATATTTTGGAAATTAAATGATTTTGGAAAATTATTTGGAATCTGATGATGTTGCGCATCTTTATTGATAGTTAAATAACCGACTGTCAATAATTACCTTGAGTAGGTATTTGTTGTGAATTGGATGAATTTGAATGCCACACTTATTTTTGAACAATCGCTCACTATTCGGGTTAGCCGGGAAAGGACCATGGGGTCGTATAACCCATTCCGAATGTAACGACCCGATATTTTCAACCATTCACATCCATTATAAGTGTATAGGTAGACACTCATGCCGGAGTTGAATTGCTCAAAATAGGTAGTGGCTGCTATGCGTCACCACTAGTCCGGATGCGTAATTGGTATATCTACCCTGGCATTGCCTAGTTGTGCCGTGTCACCTACCATATCGAGCTTTACTACGATTATGATTTTAAGATCCGACCGCGTTAAGGTTCTCCATCCCCTTAACGCTATTTTCTATATGATTATACTTTACTGATTAGACATTATTATAATAGCGAATATTACTACATAGTAGATAGTTTAACGGATCCTTAAAGAATGGGCGGTCCCAAGCATTCTTTAAGTTACTTGTACCTTATTACAGTTCACTTGAGTTGGTTTATATTATATAAGTATATATTGTCCTGACTCGAGTGTTTGTGTTTTGCTTTACGCTCGGGTCAGCCTGAGTATTCACAGATTTGGATTTCCACCTTCTAGAGATTTGAATCGCTGGAGATTATCTGCTAGTCTTGTTCTATCGACTTCAGTTATGTTGCTCTGTTCAGCTTGTACTTGGTTATCTTATTTATACTTCCGTTGTACTCTATTTCTTCTATTGTATCTTATGTACTCTGATATATTTATATAGTAGCTTCATGAACTACTATTTCTTTTACTTCCGCTGCATTATTTTACTCTGTGTCTGTAATCTGTGATTATATTTATTTACTGTATATTCTGAGATTTGCCAAATTTTAATTACAACGCGGTATTTTGAGCAATTCAACTCCGGCATGAGTGTCTACCTATACACTTATAATGGATGTGAATGGTTGAAAATATCGGGTCGTTACAGTTGGTATCAAAGCCAGGTTTTGAGGCAAAACTCAGCATATGGAGTAGATTTATTTACAGAATCACTTTCGTTCGAGTTTGAATCTTTTCCTCTTGATTCGAATTTCCTTTGAATTTTTGGAACGTTCCCTGCGGTTCCAAAATTCATTCTTGTCCCTCACTATTCATCTTCTTTTGATTCTGGAGTATTCCAAAACTCCACTTCGAATGATCTTTATAGTGAATTGGCGGTCTCGCCAATATTCTAATTTTCTTGTAAAAGGGTGAAACTCCTTTACAATTAGCATCGATTCACCAGAGATTTATATTTATCCTTGGTTTAGATGCTAATATCTTTTGTTATTCCAAACTTTATCTCTTGAGATCGGATGTAGATTTACCCCAGGAAAATCCACATTTGCTCTTATTCATTAAGTCACGGTTGACCCGGTTAAGGTTGCCCGCGATTTATCTAAGCTTATCCATCTTCATATTTTGTTAATTAATCATCTTGTCTTTGTTTCCAAACTATCTCCAACATTTTGAATTGTACTTTTAAATCTATATTTTATTATATATTGTGTTGTTTGAGTTGTTGATGTCGATTTGGGTTTCCGATCGATTCGTTTGATCAACGCTATCGATAGGATTTCTAAAACACTTTGACAGAAAAACCGATACAATATTATTTTAAAATTTGGTTAATTAAATAAATTTTAATATATAAGTAAATTTATGGAACTTAATAAATTGGTTTAAATTGATTATTTAAAATGATAATACTTGATTTATCATTTATTGTTCTATAAAGGAATTTATAAATAGTTGTTTATAAATTTATTTGGGAACTGAAATGAATTTAAAACAAGAAATTTAAAGAGTTTAATTTCCGATGGATTTCAAACCTTGTGTTTAAAATTTTTAAAAGGATATTATTTAAAGTATTTTTGAATAAATTTTTTTTTTGTCTCTAAAGGATTTTAAAGTTTAAAAATTAAGTGCTCTTCTCTTTGTCGCTGGAAAATAATTTCGGTGATGACTGCAGCATCATCGACGTTCATTTTCGAGTTTCGAAGTGAAGAAACCATTCTGTAGTCTTGCTACAGCTTTGTTTTGGGAAACTTGATTGATATGAATTTCTAAAAGATGATTTGATTTATAATATATATAGATATATGATTTAAAATTTGATTTGACAAATTTTGTGCATACATTTATTTATCTCTAAATGGTTTGAAAAGAATCGGAAATTTTATTCTTAAATTCTATCTTAAATAATAACTTCAAGTATAAAAAGAAAATCAAAATTTTGAATAAATATTCAAGCTTGAAATGATTGAATTAGAATGTTTATAGTGTATATTAATTTTAGAAAGTTTATTTGTATAATTCTCAATTGCATTCCAATATAACTTACCTTAATTTTTAGAAGTTAATAATGTAATTGGATAATATACAATATAAAAAGATTTTTATAAATAAAATTTAAGTGGTTATAATAAATATTATACACTTAAATTTTAGTTATAAAAAGAATAAAAGAGGTAAATAGACTAAAAGGTTAATTGAATAATTTACAATATAAATGATGTTAAGGGAATTAGGAATAAATTAAAATGGTTATAATAAGTGTAAGTATATTTAACATAGGTGATAAAATATTGAAAGTGATAAATTTAATTATAATTAGGAATAGAGAAGAATTAAATTTATTAAGTACATTATGAGTATAATAATGATTTTTCCAATCCATGATTTCTGAAATTGTTAGTTTAAGAAAATTGGATGATAAGATAATGTAATTAGAGGTAGTTAAGATTTATTTAACTTGTGTAAAATTAATTATCAATTTAAGCTGAAACCATGGAAATTTCAAACCTATTATCTTATTTTGTTTTCAAACTGTCTTTTGGTTATTCTTATTTTCCTCATCTTGCTACAGACTGGTATAGGCATCTTTTAATAATCTTTCTATTAAGAAATCTTTCTATAATCTTTAATAATCTTTGGTACTTATTTTAATCTGAGCATTGCTTGCCATCCACCTTTTTAAACTTACCTATAACAATAGTTGTCAGGTATAATCTCAATCTCCTTGTCATCTTGTCTTAATCTTATTTCACTCTATTTTTTCTGTGCTTTCCCGTACTTCATTCCTTTTCGGGGACGAAAAGTTTTGAGTGGGGGAGAGTGTAACAACCCTAGATTTTGCATATATTTTAATTTTGACTTTATTTTAATTTTAAATTATTTAAACTTGTTCTATTTCAAACATTTCATTTTTAAACTAAAACTTAATTATTAGGTGAATTATAATTTCAAAATGGTGTAATTTGGATATTTTACTGAAAAATGGATTTCTAGTCAAACTGGTCAAACTTTGACTTTTAACTTTTAAATTTAAATATTAAAATTCTTAAATTTTATCTTTTATTATGAAAATAGATTTAATAACTTGAATATAGCTTTTTGTTTCATTGGAAACGGAGTTAAATTGTAGAAGTTATGTAATTTTCAATTTTGTGTATAAACTGTTTATTTTGCAATATTATTTATTTTAAATCATATAAATTATATTTTTATTGTCATATTTTGTTTTAATATGTGTTAATAGGTTATTTAATGTCTTTTAATATTTTTAAAATGATAATATAATTTTTCTAAAGTATACTTGAATTTATTTCAATTTATAAAGCCTAGTTTCCATTTTTTTGCTATTTTCTTCACTAAATTATATTTAATTAAATTTATTTATTTATTTTTGTGAATTAATTTTTATTGTGTGTTCTTATCTTTATTTATAAATATTTTTCAAGTACATAAAGATTGTCTAAAGTTCATTTGAATTTGTTTCAAATTTATAAAGCCTAGTTATGTATATATTGCCATTTTCTTTATTTATTTGATTTTTATTTAAATTTATTTATTTTCTTTTCTTATTTATTTTATTTTCTGAGTTTATTTATCTTTATTATCAGCCTTGTTATGTATTTATAAAATTAAAATGAATTTGTGGAAATTTGAAAAGACTTGAAACTCTTAGATTTCCAAAGTCTTTTCCTCTTCCGACCTTTCATTTTCCCAACTCCTCTCTTTATTGATTTTGGCCGTATACTTCAATTCTCTTCAGCCTCATCTTCATTTTCACGTGAATTACACTTCCTCAAACATTCCTCAACAAAAAAAATACGGCCATCTCCTTGTTATTCAAAAATTTGGTAAAAAACATCTTTTCTTTTCATGTTTTCTTTGTTTTCTTTTGTGATTTGCACTTGCCTTCTTCATCTCTATTGGATCGGCCTCCTTGCTCCTCCACCTTGGCCACCTCCACCACCACCCCCTCTGAACAACAGCACCTCCAGCACCTTCCCATGCCATAGCCGAGCCCCTATGTGATGAAACTCCACCAAAGTTGCACAAACATCACCTATATGCATACAAGCCGAGCCATCCACCTTCCATCACCTCTCTCCACCACATGGCTGACCATATATCACCACCACCTCCTGTTCCAGACCTGACACATCATGCCACATCACCACCTGACCCCCTGAGCCATGGCCATGCCCCTCCATGCCTTGCCCGAGCCTTGTAGTGGCCTTGAACTCATGCTTTTGCCTTGTATTGGTAGTTTCTACATCACCAAATGTTGCACCACTTTCTCTAGGTTAGGCCGACCCATACACCACCACCACCAGCCTTTTCCTGACCCATACACCTCTGCCACACCTGTAGTTGACCACCTGAAGACTGTCCGTGACTTGGAGTGCTTGGCCGTGACCTTTAGTTCCTTGAAAACAGTGCGTGTTTCCTTGTAGTTGTTGTTTCGTGCTCACAAACCTTTGCTCCATCATTTTCCCATGCTATGACCGACCTTTAGGAACACAAACCTGATCTAAAACCATGATGTAGCCGTGCCATTTCAGATCATAACTGAAGCATAGATGGTAGAAAGCAAGTGCAAACACTTTGGCTTTGTTTTATGCATCCAATTCTAGCATTGTTAATGGTATCTTGTGTTGAAACTTATATATTGTTTTATTGTTTGTTCAAATGTATCCAAGGAGATTCATCTTTGGCTCTCTCACTCAAATCATATTCAAGTTGTCGTGCCTTCGTAGTCTTTGTATTGTGTGCTTTGGTGGCTATCTCCAGCTTTTAACAAGTGAGTAATTCTCACCAGACAATGTGTACTTATATAACTAGTAAACTGACACCATTTGAATCTGTAAAATTATATCATCCTGTTGTAACTGTTATATTATGATCATATAATGTTTACCCCTGTTATTACATATGTTATATCATCTATTACTGTTATCTCATGCTATTCTGTTTATTTATATCAGTTTATCACACTGCAAGTTCCCTATAGATTAGAATCACTATGGGTTGAAATGATACATACCCGAACGGACTTTAGAATAAGGAAAAATCGTTATGGGCTGAAATGATAGGCCTGAACGGTTTTTATTTATTTATTTATATTACTTGGGATTGCGGGTTTGAAATGATAAAACCCGGTTTTTCTTTGTAAACTGCGGATTGAAATGATACATATCCGTATCACTTGACCTAGGCTAGAAAATTATATACAGACCCGTGGTTTATATATTTTTCAGAAATTTTTAAAATACTTTTTTAATGTAAATATTATGGTATTTTGATTTAAATTTCATTAAAATGATTTCTATAAAGTATTTGTGATTTTCTACAAATTAAATAAGTGAATTAAGTAAATGGTGAAGTAGAATTTGAAATATAAGTTAATTTTGAAATTTATGATTTTGTTTATAAATGGAATTTTTGTAAAGTAAGAAAATATGACAAATTTGATTTAAAGATGAATTTAATGATTTTTATTAAGTAATAATAATGTTTTAAAGGTGTTAATGATTTTGTATAAATTAAAATATGGAATAAATGAACATTTAAGCTGAATTTGGAAATATAACTTAAATTGAATTTTGTGAAATTTGTTTAAAAGTGAAATTTTAATTAAGTAAAATAAATGGAAATAAGCTATATTTTTGGAAATTTAAACTTAGTTGTTAAGTTAATAATTTAATTAAAGAAATGAAAATTTAATTGTTATTAAATTTGATTTTTGTATGGAAATTTGATTTTATAAAATCATAGAAATAAAGGTATTTAAATGATCGTGTTAATTAACTGTTTTAAACTATAACTTTACGTAGCATTTTATAAGTGCTACGGAAACTATATTTTGTTGTTTTAAATTAATTTTAATGAAAAATAATCTCTGGAAAATGATATAATTTTGGGAAATTAAATGTTAAATTTCTAAAGATAATGAAGAGATATGTAAGTGGAAGAATTTGATTTCTAATGTGAGTTTAAAATGGTATTTAAATTTAATAAAATGAATGGATTTAAATGAATAAAAATGAATGGTGTTTTGAATAATATTTTGATATTGTGAAATGAGTTTGAAATGATACTTGATTTCTGACCTATTTAATTTATTTGATAAATGAATATTTGAAGTATATATTAATTGAGTTTATTTAAATGATATTGGATTTATGAAATGTAGGAGATTTAAAGTTTTGAAATATACTAAAGATTGAATATTGTATTTTGTGGATTTAATCTATATTGGGAATTGATAAGATTTGAAATGGTTTGTTGGTAAACTGTAATTGAATTGAAATTTGATGGTTTGAATTTAATAAGTTGTAAATGTATAGAATTAAAAGATGATTTTAAATATATGATTTCGAAATGCTGTGATTTTCAAAGTATAATGATTTCAAATGTTTTGTTTCAAAAGAGTTATAACTTTGAAAGTATAGACTATTTGAAAGGTGAATATATGTTTGAAATGGAAATGATGTTGTTTTGAAATGAACATAGTTTAGAAATAAAATGATTTTGGTTTCGAAGTATAACTATCAAAGGTATGATATTTTGATATATAAAAATGATTTGAAATAAAGTTTGAAAAGATATAATATTTTGATGTATTAAAATGATTTGAAAAGAAGTTTGAAAGGATACGATATTTTAGAATATTGAAATGATTTGGAAATGATAAATCTTTATTTTGATAAAGACATGATTTTGAAATGATATCTTATTTTGAAGTAAAGTATTGTTTTTAAAAGTTATAACCACGGGTTATAATAACGATTGGTTGGCAAAGAGACCGGGATCGGATATGGACATACTCTCTGTCGATACCGAAAACATATCCGATCCCGGTCTCTTTGCCAACCAATCGTTATTATAACCCGTGGTTATAACTTTTAAAAACAATACTTTACTTCAAAATAAGATATCATTTCAAAATCATGTCTTTATCAAAATAAAGATTTATCATTTCCAAATCATTTCAATATTCTAAAATATCGTATCCTTTCAAACTTCTTTTCAAATCATTTTAATACATCAAAATATTATATCTTTTCAAACTTTATTTCAAATCATTTTTATATATCAAAATATCATACCTTTGATAGTTATACTTCGAAACCAAAATCATTTTATTTCTAAACTATGTTCATTTCAAAACAACATCATTTCCATTTCAAACATATATTCACCTTTCAAATAGTCTATACTTTCAAAGTTATAACTCTTTTGAAACAAAACATTTGAAATCATTATACTTTGAAAATCACAGCATTTCGAAATCATATATTTAAAATCATCTTTTAATTCTATACATTTATAACTTATTAAATTCAAACCATCAAATTTCAATTCAATTACAGTTTACCAACAAACCATTTCAAATCTTATCAATTCCCAATATAGATTAAATCCACAAAATACAATATTCAATCTTTAGTATATTTCAAAACTTTAAATCTCCTACATTTCATAAATCCAATATCATTTAAATAAACTCAATTAATATATACTTCAAATATTCATTTATCAAATAAATTAAATAGGTCAGAAATCAAGTATCATTTCAAACTCATTTCACAATATCAAAATATTATTCAAAACACCATTCATTTTTATTCATTTAAATCCATTCATTTTATTAAATTTAAATACCATTTTAAACTCACATTAGAAATCAAATTCTTCCACTTAAATATCTCTTCATTATCTTTAGAAATTTAACATTTAATTTCCCAAAATTATATCATTTTCCAGAGATTATTTTTCATTAAAATTAATTTAAAACAACAAAATATAGTTTCCGTAGCACTTATAAAATGCTACGTAAAGTTATAGTTTAAAACAGTTAATTAACACGATCATTTAAATATCTTTATTTCTATGATTTTATAAAATCAAATTTCCATACAAAAATCAAATTTAATAACAATTAAATTTTCATTTCTTTAATTAAATTATTAACTTAACAACTAAGTTTAAATTTCCAAAAATATAGCTTATTTCCATTTATTTTACTTAATTAAAATTTCACTTTTAAACAAATTTCACAAAATTCAATTTAAGTTATATTTCCAAATTCAGCTTAAATGTTCATTTATTCCATATTTTAATTTATACAAAATCATTAACACCTTTAAAACATTATTATTACTTAATAAAAATCATTAAATTCATCTTTAAATCAAATTTGTCATATTTTCTTACTTTACAAAAATTCCATTTATAAACAAAATCATAAATTTCAAAATTAACTTATATTTCAAATTCTACTTCACCATTTACTTAATTCACTTATTTAATTTGTAGAAAATCACAAATACTTTATAGAAATCATTTTAATGAAATTTAAATCAAAATACCATAATATTTACATTAAAAAAGTATTTTAAAAATTTCAGAAAAATATATAAACCACGGGTCTGTATATAATTTTCTAGCCTAGGTCAAGTGATACGGATATGTATCATTTCAATCCGCAGTTTACAAAGAAAAACCGGGTTTTATCATTTCAAACCCGCAATCCCAAGTAATATAAATAAATAAATAAAAACCGTTCAGGCCTATCATTTCAGCCCATAACGATTTTTCCTTATTCTAAAGTCCGTTCGGGTATGTATCATTTCAACCCATAGTGATTCTAATCTACAGGGAACTTGCAGTGTGATAAACTGATATAAATAAACAGAATAGCATGAGATAACAGTAATAGATGATATAACATATGTAATAACAGGGGTAAACATTATATGATCATAATATAACAGTTACAACAGGATGATATAATTTTACAGATTCAAATGGTGTCAGTTTACTAGTTATATAAGTACACATTGTCTGGTGAGAATTACTCACTTGTTAAAAGCTGGAGATAGCCACCAAAGCACACAATACAAAGACTACGAAGGCACGACAACTTGAATATGATTTGAGTGAGAGAGCCAAAGATGAATCTCCTTGGATACATTTGAACAAACAATAAAACAATATATAAGTTTCAACACAAGATACCATTAACAATGCTAGAATTGGATGCATAAAACAAAGCCAAAGTGTTTGCACTTGCTTTCTACCATCTATGCTTCAGTTATGATCTGAAATGGCACGGCTACATCATGGTTTTAGATCAGGTTTGTGTTCCTAAAGGTCAGTCATAGCATGGGAAAATGATGGAGCAAAGGTTTGTGAGCACGAAACAACAACTACAAGGCAACACGCACTGTTTTCAAGGAACTAAAGGTCACGGCCAAGCACTCCAAGTCACGGACAGTCTTCAGGTGGTCAACTACAGGTGTGGCAGAGGTGTATGGGTCAGGAAAAGGCTGGTGGTGGTGGTGTATGGGTCGGCCTAACCTAGAGAAAGTGGTGCAACATTTGGTGATGTAGAAACTACCAATACAAGGCAAAAGCATGAGTTCAAGGCCACTACAAGGCTCGGGCAAGGCATGGAGGGGCATGGCCATGGCTCAGGGGGTCAGGTGGTGATGTGGCATGATGTGTCAGGTCTGGAACAGGAGGTGGTGGTGATATATGGTCAGCCATGTGGTGGAGAGAGGTGATGGAAGGTGGATGGCTCGGCTTGTATGCATATAGGTGATGTTTGTGCAACTTTGGTGGAGTTTCATCACATAGGGGCTCGACTATGTCATGGGAAGGTGCTGGAGGTGCTGTTGTTCAGAGTGGGTGGTGGTGGAGGTGGCCAAGGTGGAGGAGGAAGGAGGCCGATCCAATAGAGATGAAGAAGGCAAGTGCAAATCACAAAAGAAAACAAAGGAAACATGAAAAGAAAAGATGTTTTTTACCAAATTTTTGAATAACAAGGAGATGGCCGTATTTTTTTTGTTGAGGAATGTTTGAGGAAGTGTAATTCACGTGAAAATGAAGATGAGGCTGAAGAGAATTGAAGTATACGGCCAAAATCAATAAAGAGAGGAGTTGGGAAAATGAAAGGTCGGAAGAGGAAAAGACTTTGGAAATCTAAGAGTTTCAAGTCTTTTCAAATTTCCACAAATTCATTTTAATTTTATAAATACATAACAAGGCTGATAATAAAGATAAATAAACTCAGAAAATAAAATAAATAAGAAAAGAAAATAAATAAATTTAAATAAAAATCGAATAAATAAAGAAAATGGCAATATATACATAACTAGGCTTTATAAATTTGAAACAAATTCAAATGAACTTTAGACAATCTTTATGTACTTGAAAAATATTTATAAATAAAGATAAGAACACACACTAAAAATTAATTCACAAAAATAAATAAATAAAATTTAATTAAATATAATTTAATGAAGAAAATAGCAAAAAAATGGAAACTAGGCTTTATAAATTGAAAAAAATTCAAGTATACTTTAGAAAAATTATATTATCATTTTAAAAATATTAAAAGACATTAAATAACCTATTAACACATATTAAAACAAAATATGACAATAAAAATATAATTTATATGATTTAAAATAAATAATATTGCAAAATAAACAGTTTATACACAAAATTGAAAATTACATAACTTCTACAATTTAACTCCGTTTCCAACGAAACGAAAAGCTGTATTCAAGTTATTAAATCTATTTTCATAATAAAAGATAAAATTTAAGAATTTTAATATTTAAATTTAAAATTTAAAAGTCAAAGTTTGACCAGTTTGACTAGAAATCCATTTTTCAGTAAAATATCCAAATTACACCATTTTGAAATTATAATTCACCTAATAATTAAGTTTTATTTTAAAAATGAAATGTTTGAAATAGAACAAGTTTAAATAATTTAAAATTAAAATAAAGTCAAAATTAAAATATATGCAAAATCTAGGGTTGTTACACCGAATATGTGATACGTCGTTATGAATTGCATTCGAAGACCGGTGTTGAAGACCGGATATTTTTGAAAACGGAAGGATTACCGTCGAGTTACTCTACATCGGCTGATCTCCGGTTTAGAGGTTTTATCACCCTTAGTGACGGGAAGTCCGGACGTGATTAGAAATTTATCCGGATATGCAAGGGCTTCGTGAGAAGTGCCTTCGGTTCTGTTCGATCCCGGAACAGACTTGTATGGATTGTGTGTCTGACGTTACAATTTGAGATATAAAGCTGATTCCTTTCAAATACATTTCTGTTGGTGGCGGAGAATTTATTCTCTTAGCTTAACACCCTTCTCTGAGACGTACGAGCTCAGAGGTTATGTAGTTGAAATTTATCAGCGATATATCCCAATTTGGTAACGTGGCATACTGAGTGTTGCTGTGAAATGATCAGTGTTTGATCATTTGTGATATGATCATTTGTTTGATCTTATATCTTTGTGATCATAGGTTGATCATTTTGTTTGACCCGAAGCATGGCTTTGTAGAAAGCGTATCTTTGTGGACGAGACTTCGTCGAGCCTCACACCCCGGAAATGGTCGAAACAGGAAGGATGCAGCAAGGTTCTAGGGAGTAGCGCCCCTTAGTGTATGTCATTCCTTCTGGATAAAGGTGGTATCATGGTATGGAGCCCAGATACTTAACCTCTGTGGTTACTACATTATTTTTACTATGTGGTTTGTTGCGAATCGGGGATCCTCGGGAAGATCGGTGACGATCGGGGGATGGCATACGCGTGTCAGTAGTTACCTACTTTTGCAGAGGTAACCCGACCTTGTGTTGGCAGAGATCTAACCGTAATGTTAGGTTATTTCACGGGTCGTCTATTCCAGGGACGTACCCATCGTGGATAGGAAGTTCCTTAGCCTGACCATTTGTTGGAAATCCAAAGAAACAATACGAACCTTTACGATTTCAATTGTATAACCTGTCTCCTCAGGAGGCAGCTATAGCAGGCATAATATAATGGTACCTATGCTGGCTAAGATTTATATTCTACTTTCGAAATGTTTTCTACACTATGCACTAATAATAATATCAAAAATGATTTGATTTTGCGTAGTAAGCATCTTTGACTAACATAAGAAGAAATCTCCTCCAAGTCTGCGTTTGCATTGTGTGTGTGGTGGGAGGTCTTATGGTAGTTTCATTTTCCAAAAGCATTACGAATTGACTTTAAAAATATTACTCTGTTTATTTTAAAGATAAACTGTTTTACGTTCTCACACCAGTCTCCATGACTGACTCGGAGTTTATTGTTTCCCTTCTAAACTCTGGGTGCCCACAAATTTCCACACGGGCGGTCTAGAGTTAGATTATCAGGATATTCTGGATATTCTGGAGCCTTGGAAGCAAGCTGGATGGAGAAACGTATCACCTATATTTTTGTATTATTCCGCTGTGTATTCTGTATGAGGACAAGTTTATATAACTGTCCATTGTTGTATATTGACTCTGATGATTGATGTATGTATAAACTGATATAGTTCTTTGTTTTAAAATATTACTGATTTATCTATTATATATTGTTCCGCTGCGATGTGAGATTTTGATATTGTTCTGTTTCTGTTTCTGTTGTTCTTCTTCTTTCTTCTTCTATCTTTTCTTCTATTTCTTTTTCTTAAACCCTCACTATTGGAGTTTCCGGCACTCGATGGCCCGGCAGTCGATAAAGTGAGTATCGATATCGAATTTTCGAAAGTCGAAAATTCTCGTACGTGACAGCGTGGTATCAGAGCATATGGTTAAGCGACAACCCTACTCTGTTGGGTGTTACTCATTAGAGATAGAGTCAGTAGTACTCTAGAATGAGTTGAGTGTAATAATAGATACGAGCGCGTATTTGTTAGTGAATATAAAAATGTTTTATATTGTGTTTTCTTATCCGTTGAGATGTTTGTGAATTTTGGTCGGTATGTGGGACGCCATATTATCGATAGGGATTTCTAAACACTTAAACGAGGCAAGACGACATAGTATCATTTTAAAATAGGGTGAATGAAATAATTTTGCCCAAACTATTTTTGTATATAAAAGAAATGATTTTCTATGAATTATCATAGTATATGGATGTTTGGTTGTTATAAAATAATAACATTGAATTATTATCATTGTTATATAACTTGAATAAGGAATAAAATAATAACCAAAGATTTGAAAATAAATCCATTTAACAAATGGAAATTTTAAATGTGAATTGAAATATAAGGAAATAAATTCATATAAGAATAAAATTGTGGATATGAATTGTAAATGTGATTTATAAATGAAATTAAAGAATGTAAATTATAAATGTGAATTGTAATTTAAAACGGAATTCCAGAGAAGTTTTTGAAAATGTTTTGAAAAGAATTTGAAAATTTTGGAGATTTGAAAATGAAGTCATTTTTGATTTGAAAATAAATTTCAAAGGTTTGAAAAATGTTTTGAAGAAATGAAAAGCTCTAAACTCTTTTCGGTCGCTGGAAAATAACTTCGGTAATGACTGCAGCATTATCGATGTTCATTTTCGGGTTTCCAAAAGAGGTATTGCTGCCAAATTGTTTTAAATGGAAGTTGTTTGAAAAATTTGGATTTGGTTTTAGAAATTCAAAGGATAAATTGAATTGATTTCAAAAAATGGTTTTGAAAAGGTTGAAAAGACTTTGGAATTGAGTATTGAATTATGAAAATAAAATTGTGAATGAATGAATCAATTTGCAATTGCAAGTACATGAATGTAAATTGAATTCGAATTGAAATCCAGTTTAATATAAGTGATTATAAACCAAAATAGTGAATTGAAAATACAATTTGGGAATGAACAAAAGAATGAAACTGGAATTGAAATTGAATGTTGAAAACAAATGTGAATTGTGCAAAAATTAAATGAAGCTTCAAGATTAGTTTGAAGTGAACTAAAAATAATCGATAAAATTCAATATTCAGAAGATAAACTGAATCCAAATTGAATTAAATGTTGGAATTGAATTCAAATGAAATTTGAAATGCAAAATTGAATGATAATAGATATGTGTAACTTCAATAGTGAATTAGAGATGATATAAGAAGTTTATATTGAAAATTTTGTAATAGAATTTGCAAAATAGTTTGAATATATGTAACTAGATATTATGGCTAGTAGGATATATAGGTGTTATGAAAGGAATTGGAAAATTTATTTCAAAGATGAATTTGAATTGCTCGAAAAAGGTATGTACTTAAATTTGAATATGAGATTTGATGACTTTTTTCTCTAGCCGCTTGGCTTTTTCTTTTTCTTTTTGAAATCTGAGAGTCCGTAGGGACGTTTTGTAGTCGTACCGTATTAGCCGCGCAAAGGAGACGCTGGCAAAAATTTTTGAAATTTCCGGGTGTTAGAAAATTTTTGAGAAAATTTTGAAAGTTTAAGTTAAAATTTGAATTTAAACTCGAATTTGGATTTAGAAGTTAAACAATGTTGTTTGAAACTTAAAATTGAAGTTGGGAATTTAGTTGAGGTGATAACGAATCTCTAGTAGAGAGATTTGTTTTGAAAGTTTGATAAAACTATTAGATGTTGGAAAAAGAGTAGACGAGTTAAGGACCATTCTTCCTAACTTGTAATTTCGAGGACGAAATTCTTTTAAGGGGGGAAATCTGTAACGACCCTGAATTTTGAACAAATTAAATTGAAAATATTTAATTAATTTTAAATATTTGAACGATGATTTAATTTGAATCCCCGCCCAAACTTAGAATTTGGGCGATAAAATTATATAATTTAATCTATTGAATGTTGAATAAAAATTTAAATCTTCAATTTACAGTTGAAGAAAAATATTTCGAAAGTTTCTAAAATTCGTATTTATAATACCAAAGATAATCGAACCTTCAGAATCTGATTTCAAACTGTTCTGTTCAGTTTTGAATCTAATTGTTCGAATCGATATTAAAAATAGCCATCCGAGGCACAGTCTCGGAATTCGACGAAACGAGTTCCATTGGGTCCGGAATATCGAATTATTATCGGATTCCAAATTTTGTATTTTTCGGAATTCATATGTGAGAAAACGAAAGGTAAACGCGTTGAAAGTTGTATCGAAACAAACTGAGTTTAAAATTTAAATTTAAAATTAAAAACAAAAGACAGCGTCCCTAACCTCGTGCCTAAATTCACGCCAAATATCACGGAAGAAATCGTGATAACCATAACTCTATACCTTCGTTACTCCTCTTCAAGTTCAAAACATCAGAACGAAATCAAATTCGTTTCGAAAATGGCCGCCCTCATTCTCTCGTTTCAAATAAAATAAAATTAAAAAAAAAGGAGGAATCGCGAGTACGATTAGGATATGGCTCGAGCGAGCAGGAATGGCGACCGAGGCGTACGCGAGCTGGGGCACTTCGAGCATGGGTGGTTCGATCTCGAGCTCGACATTGATGGGTGGTCTCGGGTGTATTTGGGGCAAGCGGCGACTATGAACAGCAAGGGTCGAGCAATTTCGATTTGTGGAGACAGCGACGATGATGGTGGTCGAAGTGGTGATTCACGTCTGGGTTCATTGGTTTATGGCCGCGATTACTCGTGTGTTCGCAAGGGTTGGTGGCGATCTAGGGAGGGCCAGTGGATCTCAAGTGTTCTCGCGGCGACGAGGCGAGGCAGGGGACGAGGCTGCGGCTTCGTGCGATGCGATCTCGCGTGTATAGGGTAGTAAGGTACTGAAACAATTTTTCTTCAATTTAAAATTATATATATATACATATATATGTATATAAGTAAAGTCAGAAAATATATATATATATGAATTTTAAATGTGTTAAAGTTATGAAAAGTTAGATTGTTATCTATATAAATTATTTCTTTTAAGTGTATGTACATGAGATTTTAAAACAAATATACAGCTTATTTTAAAATCAAAATAAATATTCCAGTGCGTGTTTGAAATATATACATGTATAAATAGTTTGAAAAAAAAATGTAAAATAGGTTGTCCACTATTTCTGTTAATTAGAAATAAATTTTATCTAAAATTTTAAGTAGATGAATTTTTGAAATTATTAAAGTTTGATCATTTGTTAAAATAAACTATTAATTATAAATCAGAAATTTGGTTAGAATTAATGTGTTAACTAACTTGAATTTATTAAAAAGGAAATTTAATGTTTAAAAATCTCGAATATTAATAAATGGTATAAATTGTTTATACAAGGTTAAATCAAGAAAACAAATTGGATGGAAATGGATGGCAAAATAAAGCAAAGGTGAGATTTTTCTCACTCGATTGAAAAGTGGATTTTACAGTTATTGATTGATGATTGCTGTTTGGATGTGATATTAGATATGGTAGGATATATATATATATAGCAATATATACATATTGGCATATGTATATATTGGATTGATTGATTCCCGCCTCGTATAGCGGATGAGACCCTATTGCGCCGTTAGTAAGCAGATATTTTTATAAAAACCCATATACCGCGATATTCCACCTCGAAGTGGAATTGGTATTGTGCTAACGTCTTTGGATGCAGGGAAACAGGTCGGAGGGATCCAACTGGATTCCTCACCAATATTATTATTTGCAGATATTTGTTGTATATGTTGTTATCATATTGATATATGATATTGAATGTTGTGATGGACTAATTGGTGCGTTGCATCATCGGGTTCAATTTTAAAGTTTAAAAATAAACGATTTTTACTTTAAAAGGGATTTTGAAGTGATTTTTGGAAAGTATACGATTTATTAAATTTTTGAATTTATTTATCTTAAATAAATAAATGTTATAAATTTAAATTTATGAAAATTTTAAATTGTGAAATATAACTGAAAGGTGATTTTGAAATAAATAGTCAAGTAATTTATAAAATAGTTTAAGTTTGGATTTCTTTTGAATTATAAAAAAATGACGTATATAAAAGATGTACAGAATTGATATTTATCAATTAAAAGTATTGGAATTTTAAAACGAGTTTTTATAAGTGTTAGAAATTTATAGATGTATAAATTGTGAAGTTAAAAAGAATGAAATTTATAGATGTATAAATCGGGAAGTTAAAAGGAATGAAATTGTAGAATAGAAGATTTATAAGAAATCAACTTATAAATTGGATTTTTGCCTTCAAATGAAATATTGGTCGAATTTGTTAATAAAGGAGATTTACAAATCGAAGTTGTTATAAAATAGAAATAGAATTTATAAACGTTGTTTTATAAATTCAAAATCAATTGAATTTGATAAATTAAATATAGAAGATTATCAAAGGAGATATATTCGCGATTTTGGATAGCGAATTTTTATTGAGATAAAAATGTGTAGAAATGATTGAAATTGGGTTAAGTGAATTATATTCACGATTTTGGACAGTGAATATATTATTAAATAAAATGGATTTATTTTTGAAGAAGTGATATTAAAAGTGAAGTTAAACATTTTAAAGATGTTTTAAAATGTATTATGAATCGAAAGCATAGATTTCCGCAGTTCTTGTTGAAATAGACGTTTTCGAAAAATAAGGAAATGGTGGACTATAACACTGTTGTTATAGTAAATGATTTCCAAAAGGAAATGTTTTTAATGTAGTATTGGGATTTATATATCTATCTAAATCCGAATCCCTATACTAGTGATTTTGAGTCATCGTAACGATGTTTTACGTAGCATTCGTTTTGACTCAAATAAATGTTGTCAAAGTAAATGATTTCCTTAAAGAATGAAATATATACTTAATTTTGATTTAAGTATATAGAATATTTTCCAAGTATTGAAAATAAATGATTTGTGAAATACTTATTATTAAATAAGTAGGGGAATGCATTCCCAAAATGAAATGAAACGTTTTGAGATTTTATCTTTTTAAAGATAAAATGAAATTGAATATTTGAAATCGATTTGAGAATCGTATATCAGTAGATATTTTGAAAATATAAATTCAATATGGAATTTATAAAGGAAAGGGAAACTGTTTAGAAAAATAAATATTGATTTATTTTTTTTGAAGTGTGGAAAATTTTATATCTAGTAAAGATATTTTGGAAATTAAATGATTTTGGAAAATTATTTGGAATCTGATGATGTTGCGCATCTTTATTGATAGTTAAATAACCGACTGTCAATAATTACCTTGAGTAGGTATTTGTTGTGAATTGGATGAATTTGAATGCCACACTTATTTTTGAACAATCGCTCACTATTCGGGTTAGCCGGGAAAGGACCATGGGGTCGTATAACCCATTCCGAATATGTGATACGTCGTTATGAATTGCATTCGAAGACCGGTGTTGAAGACCGGATATTTTTGAAAACGGAAGGATTACCGTCGAGTTACTCTACATCGGCTGATCTCCGGTTTAGAGGTTTTATCACCCTTAGTGACGGGAAGTCCGGACGTGATTAGAAATTTATCCGGATATGCAAGGGCTTTGTGAGAAGTGCCTTCGGTTCTGTTCGATCCCGGAACAGACTTGTATGGATTGTGTGTCTGACGTTACAATTTGAGATATAAAGCTGATTCCTTTCAAATACATTTCTGTTGGTGGCGGAGAATTTATTCTCTTAGCTTAACACCCTTCTCTGAGACGTACGAGCTCAGAGGTTATGTAGTTGAAATTTATCAGCGATATATCCCAATTTGGTAACGTGGCATACTGAGTGTTGCTGTGAAATGATCAGTGTTTGATCATTTGCGATATGATCATTTGTTTGATCTTATATCTTTGTGATCATAGGTTGATCAATTTGTTTGACCCGAAGCATGGCTTTGTAGAAAGCGTAGCTTTGTGGACGAGACTTCGTCGAGCCTCACACCCCGGAAATGGTCGAAACAGGAAGGATGCAGCAAGGTTCTAGGGAGTAGCGCCCCTTAGTGTATGTCATTCCTTCTGGATAAAGGTGGTATCATGGTATGGAGCCCAGATACTTAACCTCTGTGGTTACTGCATTATTTTTACTATGTGGTTTGTTGCGAATCGGGGATCCTCGGGAAGATCGGTGACGATCGGGGGATGGCATACGCGTGTCAGTAGTTACCTACTTTTGCAGAGGTAACCCGGCCTTGTGTTGGCAGAGATCTAACCGTAATGTTAGGTTATTTCTCGGGTCGTCTATTCCAGGGACGTACCCATCGTGGATAGGAAGTTCCTTAGCCTGACCATTTGTTGGAAATCCAAAGAAACAATACGAGCCTTTACGATTTCAATTGTATAACCTGTCTCCTCAGGAGGCAGCTATAGCAGGCATAATATAATGGTACCTATGCTGGCTAAGATTTATATTCTACTTTCGAAATGTTTTCTACACTATGCACTAATAATAATATCAAAAATGATTTGATTTTGCGTAGTAAGCATCTTTGACTAACATAAGAAGAAATCTCCTCCAAGTCTGCGTTTGCATTGTGTGTGTGGTGGGAGGTCTTATGGTAGTTTCATTTTCCAAAAGCATTGCGAATTGACTTTAAAAATATTCCTCTGTTTATTTTAAAGATAAACTATTTTACGATCTCACACCAGTCTCCATGACTGACTCAGAGTTTATTGTTTCCCTTCTAAACTCTGGGTGCCCACAAATTTCCACACGGGCAGTCTAGAGTTAGATTATCAGGATATTCTGGATATTCTGGAGCCTTGGAAGCAAGCTGGATGGCGAAACATATCACCTATATTTTTGTATTATTCCGCTGTGTATTCTGTATGAGGACAAGTTTATATAACTGTCCATTGTTGTATATTGACTTTGATGATTGATGTATGTATAAACTGATATAGTTCTTTGTTTTAAAAGATTACTGATTTATCTATTATATATTGTTCCGCTGCGATGTGAGATTCTGATATTGTTCTATTTCTGTTTCTGTTGTTCTTCTTCTTTCTTCTTCTATCTTTTCTTCTATTTCTTTTTCTTAAACCCTCACTATTGGAGTTTCCGGCACTCGATGGCCTGGTAGTCGATAAAGTGAGTATCGATGTCGAATTTTCGAAAGTCGAAAATTCTCGTACGTGACAATCTTTATGTAATACTCGGGTCAGACTGAGATATTTCAGGTTCTTCAGCATGATGGTCTTAGAGTTGGATTAGTTTGAGGCTTCTTCGTAAGCTTTGGTAGACTTGTAGTATAATTATGTTGTAGTCCTCCTTGTATGTCGAAATAGAGATTCATTTTGATGTATATTCATTTATGTTGTCTTAGATATCTCATATGTATATTGTGGATCTTTTACGACTACTTTTTGTAGTTCACATCATGTATCATATACATGTTCACACCCGCTTCATTAGAAATGTTTATATTTCTTTGTCGCGTTCTGTGATTCTATGTTCTGTTATATTTTATATTGTTCTAAATTATATTAAGCCATTGTGTTGTTGTTTTGTGCCGGGGTCGGATACGTTGAATCCTCTTATGAAAGAAAAATATTTTCACTCAATTCAATGTATCGATACTAGCCCCAAGTAATAATATAGATGGTCGCTGTAAAGACCCAAAAGTCGGCCTTCGAAAATCGGCACCCGTACTTCACTTGTACTCAAAATGCCGTAGATTCAAACGCCGAATCTGGTTCTTCGGAGCTTATAACACCATTAAGTATAACAACACAGCGGAAGAAAAAGAATAATATCATTGATATACAACACTGATACAATATCTGATACAACAGAGTGATACGATGAATATCAATATACATCAGAGATATGATATAAGAAATAACATCGGAAAAGAAATAGATAACAACAGCAGTGGATAGAATATCTCCAATAGAATGCTCCAATCCATAGCTAGCGGAAAGCAAGGTCAGTCGTCCAAGGACTGACTAGCTCCAGATAATCTACTCAACCTGAATATCTGAAAACCCCAACTCTAGACTGCTCGTGTAGAAAATTATGAGCACCCAGAGTTTAGGAAAGGAACAATAAACTCCAAGTCAGTCGTGGGACTGGTGTGAGCAACAAAAACAGTTTATCTTTAAACAACCATAAAATAATTTTAACAATGAAATCCGCAATGCTTTTGGAAAATGAAACTACCATAAGACCTCCCACCACACACACAATGCAATCGCAGACTTGGAGGAGATTGCTTCTTATGATGGTCAAATATGCTTACTACGCAAACAAACTCTTTTGATATTATTATTAGTGTATATTGCACAAAATCATTTCCAAAAATACAATATTAATCTTAGCTAGCATATGTACCATTATATTATGCCTGCTATAGCTGCCGCCTGAGGAGACAGGTTATACAATTGCAATAGTAAAGGTTTGTATTGTTTCTTTAGATTTTCCAACAAATGGTCAGGCTAAGGAACTTCCTATGCCACGTAGGAAACGCCTCTGGCGGGACGCTCCGAGAGACAAACTGCTCTCTGTCAACAAGGCCGGGTTACCCCTGTAACTAGGTAAATCACGAATATGCCACCCCCCGGTCCTTTGGGACCTTTATCCGAGCGCTCGGTAACCAACATCACACATAATAAATAAAGTGTGTCCACATGAGTAAGTATCTGGGCTCCATACCATGATACCACCCTTTTCCAGAAGGAAATGACATACCCTAAAGGGTGCGACCCTCATAACCTTGCCGCAACATTCCTGTTTCGAACATTTCCGGGTTGTGAGGCCCTGGCGAAGTCTCGTCCACAAACCTACGCTTTGTCACAAAGCCATGCTTTGGGTCAACAGATGATCAAAGAAATGATCACAAAGATAAATGATCAAACAAATGATCATATCACAAATGATCAAACGATGATCATCACGCAGCAACACTCAGCATGTCACATTACCAAATTAGGAATATATCGCTGATAACCTTCAACTACATAACCTCTGAGCTCGTACGTCTCAGAGAAGGGTGTTAAGCTAAGAGAATAAATTCTCCGCCACCAACAGAAATGTATTTGAAAGAAATCTGCTTTATATCTCAAAGTGTAATGTCAGACATGTAACTATACAAGTCTGTTCCGGGTTCGAACAGAACCGAAGGCACTTCCGAAGAAGCCCTTGCAAATCCGGGTATTCACAATCCCGATCGGACTTCCCATCACTTAGGAAATCTCTATATCGGCGCGACTCAGTGCAGAGACAATCGATAGGTCATCCTATCGTTCTCGCAAATACCCGGTCTTCAACACCGGTCTTCAAATGCATCCATATACGACGAATCACTTATTCGGAATGGGTTATGTGACACAAAGGTCCTCTCCCGGCTAAACCGAATAATGAGCACGATATTTAAAAACATATGGATATTGGGATTTCAATTAAGTCACAACTTATTACCCAAAACTTTGCTTTCAAATGGTTTAAACAAATTACCATTTACAGTCTTTTAAAACAAAAAGATTCATTTTAACAACCTTCAAGGGTTTAAATAGTTTCCACACTTTAATCTTTAAACGAAAGATTCATTCATAGATTTTCCAAAACCAATTTCCATTTCAATTGGATTAACTCCTTAAATCTTGAAAACAAAGATTTAACTAATAGTTTTCAAAAACATGTTTCAAAGATTTATTCGTAATTTGGAAAATCATCTTCAATTCAACTTAAAAATCCTTTATTTCAAATTGGAAATCAATTTCTTATATAAGAGCTTTTATCAGTTGAAAACAATTAGTTTTCCAAATCATTGAATTCAATTCTAAATATTGAATTCGAATCTAAATCAAATTATTTTAAATTTCAAATTTTATTAAGTTATTTAAAAATAACTTTTACATTCAAAACTCATTTCAAAGCTCTTAATTTCAAATTTCCAAAACCATTTAGATTCAAGAAGTCGATCTTTAAAATTGTCAAAAATCTGCGACTTAACTGATTTCCATGTGAAATCCATATTTGTGTGTGTATGGTGTAGTCCAGGGGTTTTACACAGTATAGTGCAACATCATTCAATCATCACAGATTAAATTCAGAAATATAATTAATAAGTGATAAGCGGTATAACTATACCACTTATCGTTCATGCACAGACCACAGATATATAAATATCCCAGATAATAAATTACATCACAGATAAATAACTACATTACAGATTACACACAAATCAGGTTATACCACAAAGTATCACAGATCAGAGAGTATCAACAATTCAATCATTCAGTCAGGTCCAAACATTCACAGACAAATTTATTGATCAACTGATTAACTTTAATCAGATGTATTTACTAAAAAAATAAATTATTATTCTGGGTTGATTATTATAATTTAATTACAAATTATTTGAAATCAATTCTCCTCTCAAATTTATTTGTTAACCTTTAATTATCGATTATCCCTTAATCAATTTCCCTTAATTAATTCATTAATAAATTGGTCAACCCTTAATTAATTATTCTTAATTAATTACAGTAAGTGATCATTACTAATCACTTAATCAACTTTAATTTATTAAAATATCCAAATTGGATTACAATAAGTAATTAATCCCTTAATTATTTTCATTAAGTAATTAATAATTTATAATCGATTATCTTGATTAATTAACCTATTCATTTATGAAATTAATTTCAAAAAAAAAGTTCTTAGTCAATTATCTTCATTTACTAATAACATTTCTTAATTACTTTTAATTAATTTCTAATTATAAATAAATCTAAATCATTAATTAATTAAATTATTCTTTCTTAATTATCTTATAAATTAAATCATTTTCACCCTTTAATTATTTCCTTGATAATTTATTCCTTTATTAATGATTAAATTAATATTAAAGTGTATTTTAAAACATTACCTTTTTTTTCTTCATTTCAAAACTAGATATAAATTAAATTTGATTCCAGATTAAACTTTGGTTTAAGACTTTACTTTACATTTTAAAACTTCATTTTTTTAAATTCCAACTATTTGAATATTTTAAGGTTTAAAACAATTTAAATTTTTTCTAAACTATATTTAATCTCAAATTAAATTCTAATTCATCTTGAATTTACCTTTAGTTTTGACTAAAGATTTCAGTTTTAAAAACCTTGATTTAAATTTCAAATTTAGTTCAGATTTTCCAGAACAGGTTCTGGTTCCAAGGTCTGGAATCATATTCTTACCCGAGGCCTCAACCCCCTTACTTCGAGTCACTTACTCGATTTACTCGAGTACGACGCGAGGAAGATCAATTCTTCCCAAGCAAACAAACAACCACCCAAACACCACGTACTCGTGCACGTGCACATCGCCATTGGCGAACTCCGGTCAACCCCACCTCGTCGAGCAAGTTGACGACCATTAGTGCACCAACCTCCGATCATCTGAACCTCGCCATTCACTTAACATTGGAATTCGAGATAAAACCAAACCTGGCAACACGCGGCTGCTCCCCTCTTCAAACCTGTCATCGCTTCCCCCACGGCGCTCCGACCACCAGCGAACTTCCACCTCTGGCCTCGACTTCAACATCACCCAAACTTCGACCACCCAAAGTAGCGAAACACTCGAATCCATATTGAGACTGCGGTGAACAATTTCCCATCATTGCTAAAAACTAGGTTAAATTTTTTTTTTAATCCAAATCACAAAATCTACATAGCTTAATTCTATGATTCAATATTTTTCTAGCTACCCCGTAAGCCCCCCTACCTCCTCGCGAAACCCCGGCCAACCCAGTGCTTCCGACCACCTTATTTCGACCAAAACCCATTTTCCGTTCAACACCACAATGCCATCTCATTCTATCACTAAAAAATGTGATTCGAGTTTCAAAAATCCTAATTTTGATTAAGCAATCAGTTTATAAACATGAATCGATAATTCGTGATGTTTGAATTTGTCACTTATATTGAGTATTACTGTTCTTAAGTTTTTTCACAGAGCATATCAACTTTATTTACCATAAATTAAATTTTACAATCTACTTTATACTCAACCAAACATATTTGGTTTAGATGATTTGTCCTAACAATCAATAGGTTGAGCACATATGATCTTTGAAGCAACTCAGGCCTCTAAAAATTTTAAACAGAGCATCATCCAGATAAAAGAAAATGAGCAGGCTTCATTTTATCAAAATATCTGATATTCATCATACACTAGATTTAAACTTAGGTTGTTTGATAAAAGTAAAGTTACTCACTTTATTTTGATGCTTGGTTTTTAACAGGTTTTACATTTTCTACTGTAATTCCTTGATTTACAGTGATATAAAATCTTGTTTTACTTAAATACAATTTTAGATCTTAATTTATGTTCAAACCAATATATTTTGTTTGAAAACCAAAGGCTATCAGAGATCAGTTAAAAAGAATTTGAATTTATTACTTGTTCTAAAATCCTGTAACCTGGAACAGAAAGAATCAAACATGCACTAAATATATTTGCATATTTTGAACATGCAAGCCAAAATCTCATCCATGCAAACAATTGCCATAGCATCTATTAAATATATTCATCTCAAACAACAATTTAAAACAAGAGTCAGATTGTTTACTCACCTTATTTTCCAGCGTTTCAGATTTAAGTTGAAGTTGTAGTCTTTTAAGTTGAAGTTGTAATCTGGTTTTGAACTTGATAGCTGAAACTTCTTCTTGATCTCAGACTTTGGATAAATTGTTTTGATGTTTTAAAGTTAATGTTTGTTTGAGTATGAAATGATATTGCTTTAGTTTTCTACTCAGTTTTGAAAATAAACGAACTGAAATGAGGTTGGTTGATGTATAGAAAGGAAGAGTACTGGTGATATTATTTTGCTGTACCATATACCAGAGATTTATTTTTCCTCTTGGTGGCTGAAGTGATTT
Organism: Allium fistulosum; assembly: GCA_030737815.1. Lineage (NCBI taxonomy): Eukaryota > Viridiplantae > Streptophyta > Magnoliopsida > Asparagales > Amaryllidaceae > Allium > Allium fistulosum. The sequence continues at coordinate 818,192,033 of CM060904.1, forward strand.
GTTGCTTTAATTATCTTGTACCATATCTCATTTATATAATTTTCCTTCTTGCGTTGACTATGCTAATATTTGATTTTGGTTGTACAAATATATGAAGATAATTTGTGTCTTCTTTAGCAAGCTTTACCTTATATATTTTTTTGTTTTCTCTGTTTTACAAGTGGTTCATGAATATATAAAATTGTTTGCCTTATTTTTCTCTTTAGTTCGGCTGATGGATACTCGTATGGAGCTGAAGATATATGGCATTAATTGCCAAGTACTTTATGTCTTCTTTCTCATATATATATTTTTTTATTTGTTTCGTCATTTCCCCTTTTATGGTTTACTTGCTTTGTTCATAGTTTATTGCTATCTATATTTTCTTTGTTGTCTTGATTCACTTTGCAGTATTATAAGTTGTTAAAATTTTGCTAATGTGTTTTACCTTATATTTTACAATTTGTCTTGTATATTTTTATTTCTATTTCTGACTTAAATTATTATTATTATTTTTGTAAGTATATTTTGTTTGTGTTTTATTTTACTTTATAATATTTATCTTTATAGTTTATATAATTCTAGAGTTATTTAATATGTTCATTTCATATGTTATATAATTATAAATTTATTTGTTTAACATCAACACTCATTTTAATTCTTTTAAAAGTTTAATTATCTAACATCAAATTTAATTATATCCAAAATACAAATACAAATTTGTTTTCTAAAATATTTAAATTAAATTTCCAATTCAAATTTTATTCAAATACATTTTTCTTCTTCAAGTAATTCATAATTCAACCGATATTTAATATCAATTACCCATTCATTCGCAATTTTTTATTCAGAAATAAATTAATTATCAGTTTAAATTTATATAAAATTCGGGATCGTTACAGTCGCTCATAACAAGCCTTATTCTCCACATTAACAGACAATATTACATTGTAATGTTCTTTGTTAATGAGGGCATAAAGTTGGGGCATCACAACTTGGTATCAATGGGAGTTGCAATAATTTGTTAGGATAAATGCATTGATGAGACTGATAAATAAAAAAGTTGAATTAACAACAGTGGAATAGTTAAAAAGATTACTGATTGGATATTAGTAAACTTATAAATGTCTTAGGAAATGTCCTTAGGATGATATTCATTTATCTTGGACAAGTTGACATTTGTGAATATGTAATTAAACAGGGAATTGGTTAGTAATGGAATATTTATGGTAGATATATAGCCTTAAATAACAAAAGGGGATTAGTAAGCTAAGTCCAACATTCAACTTGGAATAATAAATTAATTAATTAATTAAAAAATAATAAGCCAAGGATAGTATGGCTTAAAAATAAAATAATAATAAGCTTAGGTTAATTAATTGGACTTAGTAGGTTGGAAATGCGAGGCCAGTAGAGTTTTAGAACAAAAGTCTACCAATCACTCAGAGGCTACAAGCAGTTGTGCAAACTTATTATTGATGTGAGATATTTCCAACTGTAGAATCCGAATAAAAGATTGTAAAAGCAAAACAGTAAGGAATTCTTATATAGCCTAATCAATTGACATGGTGAGATGTGTGTGTGTATATAAGAATGTGGTAAATATGGCTAAGTCATAAGGGTATCTCCTATGATAAGTACGTGGCTATGAATCAAGATTACTCCCAAATTCTATAGGGTAAATATATCCAGCTAATCTGGCTACCAGTTCCTATGAATAGTCTGACTAATGTGAGATGTCATTGTGAGTATAGAACATAAACTGAAGAACCTGCTTCGGGAATTTGAAGGAATTAAGTGGTTGTTTGAGGACCCACATCTCTTAAAGTATTAAATGGTCAACCTATGAAAATAAATTAAGGACCTGCTTGAAGGATCTGAGGTATTAAGTGGTTGTTTGAGGGCCAGCCTCTTTCCTGAATTAGAAAAGTATTAAATGGTCAATATATGCGGTTAAGAGCGGTAGAGGATATCTCGGGAATAGTCCGCTTTGGGTTTGAGGTCTTGAGTGACTGTAATAGGGTTTGCCTCAGCCTATAACATAAGTATCAAGTGACCAAGCTAGATTTCAAGCAATGTAAGCTAGATTGTAACCTTGGGGAATCCGTTTGAGGTTTGGTATTAAATGATGGGGGCCGGCTTTGGGGGTTTTGAAGGTGTTAAGTGGTTGTTTGAGGATCCGCCTCTCTCAATGTATTAAATGGTCAAAAGTATGTCTAGTCCTTGTTATATTAAGTGTCTTGGATACTTTCTCTCATATAACTAGACTTTTATTGATGATAGATGTGTTAGTAGAATGGCAATTATATTTTAAAATGCCATGTATAGAGGTTAAAGGTCTTGGTAGCTAGGATCAAAAAACAAACGTTGACTATGCTAGGGGGTCGCTTCATTTTAGGAAGTATTAAGTGGCTAAATAAAACAAGTCATACCTTTGTAAAAGGTTAGGTAGATTTAAGGTAGATAACCTATTGTATGCGTATGGTAAACAAATTGATTTTACCTTAAATAATAGACATAACAGTTAAATAGAAACCTATCAGTGTAAATTTATGTTATGAACATTGTATAGATTTTTCGATTACCAGAACATTGTTCCGACTCCTTCCTCATTACAACCCACATGACAGATTAGAGGGACAGGTCAATGGAGTTGAATATGATCGATTGATGTCGTGTCTTCTCTCTCTCATGCTCGATATTGACAAGGCGATTGATGCCCAAGGATTTCTATAAATTCTGAGGTAGTAACCACTGTCAATACTTATATCCTAACATTAATACTTCCACCATGAGTTTAGATTCATCAATCTATGATATGCTTATCGAAATTTGGACTTGGGTTTCGATTTTTATCGAAATTTGGACCCATTGAGGTAAAGGTTGTTACATCTCGGTGCCAACTCTGCTGATTTTCCAAATCTCATGACTTTTATAAGAAAGGAAACTTTGATAAACATCATGTCTCCAACCTTGAACTCCAATTCTTTCCTTCTCTTATCTACATACGATTTCTGGCAACCTTGCCTTGCTTTCATACATTGCCTAATCAACTCAATCTTTTTTGAAGTTCCACGAATTAAATTTCGTTTGAGTAGAATTTTTTGGTTGTTTTCCTCAAACAATTTGGCGATTTGCATGACCTCCAATAAAGTGCTTTAAAGGGTGCCGTACAAATTGTCGATTGGTATCTATTGTTATAAGAAAATTATACTAAAGGTAGGTGCTGCTCCCATTATCCTTCGAAGTCCGTGATTCGAGCTCTTAACAAGTCATCTAAGATCCTATTCGCTCTTTAAGTTTTTCCATTTGTCTATAGGTGGTAAGCGATACTAAGATTCAACGAAGTTCCTAAAACTTTCTACAAAATCCTCCAAAATTTGCTAGTAAATAAGGGGTCTCTATCACTAACGATGCAAACCAAGATCCCATGAAGTCGAACCAGCTCCTTAATACAAATCTGCGATAGATACGCTTAGGTCCTATTGCTTTTAATGGGAATAAATAGGTGCTTTTTGTGAGTCTATCCACTATGACCCAAATTTCTTCATTGCCTCTTTGACTCCTAGGAAACTCATCTATAAAGTCCATTGATATATGTTTCCATTTCCAAATCAGGATTTCTGATAGAAATAACAATCCTCCAGGTTTCCTTTGCTCAACTTCAATCCTTTGACACTTCAGACACCTCGATACAAATTCAGCTAATCTCTTCTTCATCCCTGGCCAATTGAAAATCCGTTTCATATCCATATACATCTTATCTCCTCCGGGATGAATAGTCATCCTTGACTGGTGATACTTCACAAGCACTTCCTTCAACATACTATCATTCTTTGGAACGCAAAGGCGTCCATCTATCCTAAAACATCCCTTTTCGTCAACTACATACCCACTAAGTGGGGAAATTGTTCTCCTTTACTTAGCTTATCCAAGATATAAACTATCTCATCATCTCTATTTTGTTCGTTTAATGCGCTCCATCAATTCCGGCCTAACCTCCATTGCTGCCAAATAGTTTTGAGTGGGTCCTGTTGGCAGTTGAAAGTTGAAATTCGAGAGGAACTCCAACTACCTCCACTCCTATATTTCACCCAAAGTAGCATGCCTCTGGCTAAGGGTGTCGGCGATGACATTCCTTTTTCTGAGAGTATAGAGTATCCCAAAGTCGTAGGATGTTATGAGCTCCATCCACCTCTGCTACCTAAGATTCAATTCTTTTTGGGAAAAAATATATTTGAGTGATTTATGGTAAAAAACTCAAATCTTTCCCCAAAAGATAGTTCCTCCACATCTTCAAGGCGAAAACAATGGTTGCTAACTCTATGTTATGAACTGGGTATTTCTTCTCATGGTCCTTCAATTGCCTACTAGCAAAAGCTATCACCCTTTCTTCTTGCGTAAGAACTGCTTCTAATATTGTGCCACATGCATCTATGTAAACCGTAAAAGGTTTTGTTCCATTGGGAATGACGAGTACTGGTGCACTTGTCAATAATTCCTTTAGCTTCTCAAATGCTTTCATATATCTTTCATACCATGCAAAGACTATATTCTTCTCGGTTATGCAAGTTAAAGGGACTGCTATCTTTGCAAAAGCCTTTATGAATTTCCTATAATAACCCACTAACCATGGAAAACTCCTAACCGTTGAGGCATTCTTTAGAATCTTCCAACTTTGAATAGCTTCCACTTTTGCCAATTCCACCGCTAATCCATGCTTAGAAACAATATGCACTAGAAATCTCACATCCTTCTTCTAAAAGTGGAACTTTGAGAATATGGCTTTAAGTCAGTGCCTTCTCTAAGGTTCATAATATCTCTCTCAAGTGATTCTCATAATCTCCATCACTCTTAAAGAATACTAAGATGTCATTAACAAAAACTACGATAAATTTATTCGACTGTCCCCTAAATATCATACTCTTAAATCTATGAAGTATGAGAGGGTATTAGTTAATCCAAAAGGCATCACTTCCCATTCATAGAGTCCATCTGGCGTGTGGAATGCGGTCTTTAGTTTGCTATCCTCTGCAATCCTCAATTGATGAAATCAAGTTATCAAGTCCAATTGGTAGAAGACTTTAGCTCCCACAAGCAAACAAATCATCTATCCTAGGAAAGGGATAGGTATTCTTCTTCATCAACTTGTTGAGTTCCCTATAGTCAACACATACCATGAGCCATCTTCCTTAGTAACAAAGACAACAAGGGTTCCCTATACCGAGGTACTTCATCGAATGAATCATTTTTATAGTAGCTCCGAGATCTGCTTATCTAATTCTCTCCTTTCCCTAAGGGCCATGTATCTTAATGGCAGAGAGAATGGTCTGGTGTCCTTCTCTAGATCAATTTTAACTAAATCTCCCTTTGGAGGGGAAGCCCTAAAACTTATTCAAAGACATCATAGAATTCTCGAACTATAGGCACAGAAGAAAGTTTGTTTTGTAATAGGTTCATCGAGTATAGATAGCTTAACTCGACTGAAATCTGGGGTGTGCATTGAACGTCCATATCCCATCCTTTACAACTCTTTAACCGTACCACTCCCTAACCACATTCTAAGATTACCCTATAGTGCAACAACCAATCCATTCCTAAATAAGTCCATACCCCTCAAAAATTTAGAATGTGCGCATTACATATTAAATCAACATCACATATGTTTAATACTAGGTCTATGCAAATTGAAAAAAGTTCTGTCGTTGCCCCAATAAGTTTTGAAACTACTATTGGGTTGGTGATGATTTGGGTTTGAAGATTTAAGGAGTTAATGACATTCCTAGCTATGAATGAACGTGATGCTCCAGAGTCGAATAGAGTATGAATTTTGTTCCTAAAAATAAGAGTTATACCTTCCATAGCTGTCTTCCATTGGCCTCCAGGGGGTGGTCTAGTCGAAATAGAGACAACTTTTATTGCATAGGCTTGCCCCCTCTGCCATTCCTTCATCAACTTCAGACACTAATTTTGAAGTGACCCTCTTTGTTTGATAACACTTTCCCTTAAAAGCTTCCTTTAACAAATTCACCCTTCAATCTTTAGCAATATTTCCTTTCTTTTGGCATTTGATACACAACTTACCTTCTTTCTTAAAATTTCCTTTCATCATCTTATTCGCCCAAAAATTCCCTTTCTTGGCTCCTCCATGATTATGTGTATGTCCTGCCTTCTACTTCTCCATCTCTTTCTCCTCAGCATTAGCCGTTTGTAGTGAAGTCATCTCAACAAGCATCACATAAGTGGCACCAATGGGTATTTGAGTTAACAATCATTCCTTAAGCGAGGAGTTTAGGCCCTTGACAAACTTCATGGCCTTTCTCATGGGTGTATCAATCAAACTCATTCTGAACGTGGCTAGCTCCATAAATTTACTAATTTACTCCTTCAGAGTGGAATCTCCCTACCTAAGATGTATAAAATTTTCAAATTGCAAGCTCACTTTTTCTCTTGATGTAAACTTTGTCACAAATAGGTTCTTGAACTCATCCCAAGTGACAATCCTACTAGCATCCTCCTTAGCCACCATATTCCACTAACCTAAGGCCTCTCCCTTAAATTGCCAAGTTTCTATCCTCTGCTTCAATTGATCCTCCCAACCAAGCTTCCAAAATATCCTTTCGCTGTCGTTTATCCATGCCTTTATCTTCATGAAGCTTTCCTTTCTAGCATATACTCTTCCTCTCATATTCATAAGATCCTTACACGTTTTGGGAAAATCAATGGGATGGTGCTGCCTCGGCATATGCGACAACGGGTGCCGCTGGTGCAGTTTGCTGGGGAACATGGACCAGTCCTACTTGCCTAAGGTACTGTTTAAACCATACTGGCATTCCTCAAATGGTGGACATTCCTCTGGTGGGGTCCCAATCTCAGAAGAAGGAGGGTTTTCAGCCATAATCTATTAGCAGTAGATTAAACTTTTAGTTATGGTTTCCTAGTATAGTATTATACGCTAAAATAAAGATTTGCCTAGTGTACATGCGTATTTCATAATATGTATAAATAATATGTTTTTTTTGGAAAACTTTCTTTTAAAAATAACAAGTACATCCCTCATATGTATATTTATCCCCGTTGATCGAGCAACCTAAGATTTGATACCAAATTTAACAACCCGTCCGGAAATGGACCTAAATTCCGACCCTGAAAAGGCCATTAGAACTTAGATCCAATCCAAAGTTGACTGGTGGTTGGTAAAAAGAATAATACAAATCTATTTATCTACATATTCAGATCTTACAACGGAAGGATAAAATATAATAATAACAACAGTATCTGTTTTATTATAATTTCAAAATTTCATAAAACCATAACACAAAAACTAATAATAACCGTTACATATTCATAGTACATCATATTTAAAATACAACAGTTTCCAATGCGTACATCTGAAAATAATTAGAGTAGATAAATAGATAGACCATCAGAAGCTTTCTCCATGCCTTCGCCATAAACATCATCATCTTTCCTAACCTATGTTGTAATGAGGAGGGAGTTAAAATAAAATATGTCTAGTGAATAAAAATCATGACCCTTACTATGGTAGTACTTCAGAAGTATAATTTAAATAGGAATATGTCTTTCGCAATTTATCTGCATCTCAAATCTTTCCAAATATAAGTCAGAAAGGCTTTCCAAATATAAGCCCATAGCCATCTCGCCTTCAACCCAATAATCTATATCATTAATAATGTCCTATCAATGTAGGAGGTAGTACCTAAGTCACTTAATACCCATTTATTGTGAACTATGCAGACAACAACCATTTAATACCTCTTTCAAGGTAGGTCCCTGTAACGACCCGGAAATTTCGAACCCGAAAATTCCAGATAGTTAGAAGAAAAAGAAAAGAGATAGAAGAAAGAAACAGAATAAGACACAGATTCTCACATTCGCAGCGGATCAAAATACAATATCAAATAGTAATATCAGTTATACAAAGAAAACTGTATTTGTTAATTACATTTTAATACAACAGAGTTACAACATTCACAAATATACTAGACAGTTAGAATTAACATGTCTCTGACAACTATAATATATCACAGCGGAATATACTCCATACATTCCTGCCATCCAGCTCGCCTCCTGAACTCCAGAACGTCCTTACCTGAAATCTGTAATACTCGGTCTAACCCGAGCATTACCACAAAGTAACACCCGGGTCAGGCTGGAAACCAGCGTGAGTAAACTCATCTAACATGAAATTTAAATCCATAGAACTTATTTAAACCCGGGGTAACTCGTACTATACTACAAGTAAACAACTTATACAGTCCACATTTTATTTTCACAAAACAATATCTATGTATCCAACTTAGTTTAAATGATCTATATTATCCCAAACCAGCATATTGATTTCACATGTCAATCTATAAGAAATTATAGAAGATTTCAAATCGAAGTGGTGTCGGATATTTCTGATACCCGACTCCGATCTCTTCGAATCCAATATCATCCTAAATCCAAGTTGTTTAAGTGAATTTACTTTAATTTAAATATAGGGTGTCACATTCACTCAGCAATTTATCATTGATAGATAACCCACATTATCACAGTCAAACCAAACATATCATATCACAGTATATCACAAATTATCAGACTAGATATTAATCCAATCCTTCAATACAATTTACTCATCCATAAGCAAGATTAATTTGTCACTCAATCTAATTAATTTAATTAATACCAAAATGAATTAATTACCTTTAAATCCTGCTTAATTAACATTAATTAAACCATTTAATTAATTATTGAAATTAATTAATTATTCTTTAATCATTTAATCATTCACATTAATTAATTAACCTTTAATTACTTACCTTAATTAATTATCCTTTAATTAATTTCATAAATTAATTATCCTTTAATTACTTAAGTTAATTAATTATCCTATAATTACTTAAGTTAATTAATTAACCCTTAATTACTTAAGTCCTTAATTAATCTAAGTAAAACCATCATCTTAATTAATTACTTAATTAAATCATTTAAATCTTATTTAAATTAAAGGATTTAAATTAATTTATTCAAAATCACTTGAGACCTTTTTATTAATTAAAGTTTAATACACTTACCTTGATCACCTATTAAGTACATCATTGAATTACATTTGAAATCACTTAGAGATTTAATTAAACAATTAACCTAATTAAAATTATTCAATCAAAACAAATTAAATTTCAAAAACATTTAATTTATATTGAAACATGTTTTTTTATAACTTGATCACACTTTATTTTGAAAAAAACTTGTTTAATAATTACTTTGAAAAGTTTTTTTTTACATTTTCTTTTATAATTAAAAAAAACAGGTTAACTAACAAAAAAACCAACCCGAGCCCAAGACAGAACTTCTCGAGCCCAAACGAGCCACTCTTGCATCTACTACCTCTCGATAAACTCGAGATCTGCTTCGAGCAAATCTTCATCTTTCCCGAGCTCGAACATCACAGCAACATCACCAGACACGAAGGACACATGTGCACGTGCACACCAGATCTGACCAACTCCGATCCATGCTCCGACCACCAACAAGTCGCCGATCTTCCTCTGAGTTGTCCCAACCACCCAGATCAACGATACCCATAGTAAATCGAAAACGAGCACGTCGAGTTCTTCCTGGAATCCAAACCCATCGACGACATCACCCGCGCCGCCGCGTACCATCGCCAGAGACCCCGCGATCCCGTTCCAGAGTTGCGTCACTGTCCCACGCATCAATCCCCCTCACTCCAGTCATCTCCGGTTCACCCACGTCGTCGCCATGACCTTTAGAACAACGATGACCAAAACTGCTCGTTAAACCCTACTTCAACGACAACCCGCCACCATGGCCACTAATAAAATCCACCCCCATTTTTCTAGTAATCTCCATCCTTCCAGCTACCACCGACCTCAAGCTTGTCCAATATCGCATCGCCCATCATCGGCAATTGGTGAAAACTTGAAATTCGTTCAACTCACAAATTCTCGTGATATACTAAAATAAAAATCATGAATTTTCTTTTAAAAATCATGGTTTTCACTGTCGAACACAATGATGTATATGAATCAATAGATTTCGAGATTTGAATTTATCATGTTTATGAAACTTTTCACTGTATATTTAAACTTCCAGATAAACTCAATTTAAATCTTCTCAAAAGTATTTTTAAGGCCTAGATCTTGACTTTACAAACAAATTCAGTTTAAATACCCAGGCCTAACAGAGAATCTAAGCTTTAAACTCTGAAATTTAGAACAGAGATGATCACTTATATGTCCAGACATACTCACAGTATCTTCATTCGTATAAACATGTATTTAAGATTTAAAACAATCATGCATATGCATTTTCAAACAATCGTACTTCAAGTATCAACCACAATATCAAACACATAGGTAGATAAGTGAGTTTTCTCACCTGGCTTTTGAAAGACAGAGAATAAGCTTTGAAACTGGACATTTTCTTAGTTGAGTTGATCTTGCTTTAAATCCGAGATGATCTTGTTTTGATTTAGCTTGATGATTCAGGCTGAGAGAGTGGTTGCTTTAAATTTCCTGGTTTGCTAATTTTTGTTTTACAGGCTTTTAATTTTTATCTTCTGGTTTGAAGTTGTTCACAGGTCTTGGTTTCTTAATTTTGAAAATAAGGATATCAAAGAAATGAAAGAGAGGAGTGTAAATATATTTATAGCTTGATTTCCTAATATTTTTAAAAATAAAAGAAAATGAATAAAGGTGACACTTGTTAAATTATCTTGCCATTTGTAATTTGCATGTTATACTTGCCTTACATTTGTTAAATGGTAAGAACCTATGTTTTTATATATATTTATATCATATTCTATTTAATTTATATTTATATATGTATGTTTTTTTTAAATCTATACATATTTTAATTTATTCTTATTCATGTGTAATTTTAAAAGAAAGAGTATTTATTCTTTATTTAAATCTTTTCTTATGTTTTATACAAATTTATGTATCATTTGTTTTAAACCATTATAGTTTAAGAAATTTTAAAAGAAATCAAAATAAATCCTTTATTAAATTATATTTTAACTATCATACCTTTAAATGAATAAATATTTATTTTTAGAGTTTTAAAATACATAGTTAACTTTAAATAACTTTTGAAAATTTATTATATTAGATTCAAACCCATGCTTCAAAACACAATATATATATATATATATACACACACACTCATATACTTGTAAACTTATAAATTCCAACTTTATAGAGTTTTGCATATATCTATTTATAATATTCATCCAGATATTAGTATAAATTTGTTCAACTAAATAAAATCTTTATTTTAATAGTAAAAATCAGTTAATTTACCAATTTACCAGATATCCAAAATCCTGGGTTATCACATTCCTCCCCCTTTAAATCTTTTCGTCCTCGAAAAGGAACGAAGCCAGAATTTATTTAATACTTAAAATCAGATAAATCATTCTCTTATCATTTTTTTTAATTTTAAATCACTTTAAAATCTATATAATATTGTCAAAATAGTTTTATAAAAATACTTTTATAACTCGATGTTTTAACAAGTCCATCCTCGTTCTCATAGAAATTCGGTCATACGTTGATCAGGCGTAGGACTGAAAATCTATAAGAACTTGGTAAACCTGTCCTCAACACCCAGTGAAAATACTTGGAAAATAATTTATGAAAATATAGAAAATAGTTTTGAAAATAGAGGAAATATCTTTGGTGAGAATGCTCTGGAAATCATCACCCCCATCCATGGTCACAGTTGCATCACGGGTTACGTTGCCATCGCAGCAAAAGTCCATGTAATTGATGACAGCATGGAACTCACAACAGATCGCAGTTACATTCCAAGGTTACGTTGCCATCGCAGCAAAAGTCCATGTAACTGTTGGCTCTCAGCGGCACACACGATTTCGCTTTCAAAATGAAACTTCTCTACTCTACATAGGTCGCAGTCTACCGATATAAAATCAAACGCAGACTGTTGGCTCTCAACGGCACACATGACTTTCGCTATGTTACCATAGTTTCATAGTCTACCGATATAAAATCAAATGTAGACAGTTGGCTCTCAACGGCACACATGACTTTCGCTATGGTCTGTAGTAGATCGCAGTGACATTGAGTTAAACTGTCGTCACAGCATAACCCAAATGCCTCTGTGGGCACCAGCCCCTCGACTTTCGCTACACAAATAATCCTCAGGAACTAATTTTGTCCGGACTCCTCACAGGATAAACTTTAGAATCCCCCCTTGGGGTTCAAGGCAGTACCACCCAGTGGCACTCCTGAGAAGTTCATTTCAAGGGAGCGCCTTTTTCCCCAGAGCTATTCTCAAAACACTTTATACTATATACTTATAGTATCTTCAAATCATACCCTTTATGATTTATATCAAAATCTCCTTTACTCTAAATCGATATCCAAAATCGATAGTTCCAAACTTGGCTTTCCAAAATCCAAAATTGATTTTCCGAAAAATCAAAAGCCTTTTCCAAATTTACATAGGTTCCCAAAACCTTTTCCAAAATCATTCTCATAAGATCCTTTATATATAGATATAGATATATATAACTTTGAAAATCTTTGGATCATTTCAAACTTGTATAAAACCTCTTTTATACTTCAAATATTTCAAAACCCTTTTTATTCTGGCTAGATTCAATAAGGGAAGTTTATCATATTACAAAATATAACTTTATTTATTGTCAATCAAATATTCAATTTTGATTTCTTTATAAAGTTATTTACCATTTACTTACCCCCATAAAGTAAATTTCAACCAAAGAAATATCCAATTCCATTATATTTCACAAATATACTTTTCATTTCAAAGACCATTTTACAATCCTTATCCACAAATTTCAATATCAATTTCATCCAAACTCGTACGATGTACACATATCATCCGTACGCAATATCAGTCTGATCGCTCAATCGATCACACAATTTCACTTCCGAACTAGTATCGTCCACCCGACTTTCTAGTGCGGACTCAGATCTGATTCCTTGATCAGAAACTGTCATTCTCCTTGCATAGTCACAACTATGATAGAGAATATCCAGAACCAATCAAAAACCCATATCCAGGTTCGCCGTTAAAAATCGAGCGAAAAATCCCAACTCGGATCGATAATTCTATCTCGAAATTCTGTGTTCGAATCTGGATCAAATCACTATGCGAATAGAATAATATACGTATATCCTACGTATTTATCTTTATTGGTTATTAGCCAAATCAATTTTCTTTCTATTCACATTTCCTTTAATTCCATTCACTTATTCTCAATTGCTTCCATTACCAATTGAGTTATTACTTCAATTACAAACAGTTTGAACTCTGACCTATTTAAATTTAAAAATAGCTTGAAAAAGTTTAAAATAGATAAGTAGTTGAAAAATAGTTATTAGTTTGTAAAATAGCTGTAAAATAGTTAAGTAATTGTAAATAGTTGAAAAATAGAAATTAGTTTATAAATCATTCGTAAAATTGTTAAATAGTTCCAAAAGTAATTGTAAAACAAGCTTAAGATAGTTCGGGTTTTAAGAAGAAAGATTGTATAGTAAATAGTTTGGAAAAATATATTTGTATTAAAACAATTTATTTTCAAAATAATCCAGAGCCAAACTATTTAATTTCCCAATCTCCATTTCCAAATAATTTCCCATCAATTCAATTTAAATTTCCACTTCCATTTAAATTGACTCAATACTTCAATTGATTTAATCCCAATTCAATTTGAATTAACCTTAATTCCTTTCCAAATTCAAACAAAATTCCATTTGATATTTTTTTTAAACTTATTCATCTTTAATCATAATTCCAAATTATTTCAAATCAATTTGGAATAATTTCAAATTGAACCAGCTTCAATTTCAAAACATTTCAATTCTAATTTACCATTTTAATTTTTAAACTTATACATCTTCAATCACAATTCTAATTAATTAAAATCAAATTCAATTTGAACTAATTCTATTCAAATCTCAACTTAAAACCATCTCGAATTATATAATTTCGAGTTAAATATTTTAAATGTTGATTTAATCCCTTAAGTCAAATTAACCCTTACTTTTAAATCAAATCAACCTTTATTTTTAGGTTGACAACTTAAATCTTTAAACCATTTAATTCTGAATCCAAATTCCAAAATTCCATTTTAAAATTATCTTTACTTAACTTATTACAAAGTTCGAATTAGAGTTCAAAACTTTTTAAATGATTAAATCTTCAGAATCCAATCAACCTTACTCAATTTGAATTCTCCATTTCAAATTTTAAACTTCTTATTAATAAACTTTCCATTTAAGTTTAAAAACTTACTTCACTTTGGGTTTCACATCACATCAGAAGGAAAATTCAAAACTAAACCTTAGAGTTTATTTCCAAATATAGATATTTATTTCCTTTAAACACCAAGTTATACCTTAATTTTTTTTAAAACCACCTTTGGTTCTAATTCAAAACAGATTTCTTTAAAATAATTTCAAGTTTTCTAGATTTAGATTTAAAACTTCACAATTTTAAATTATCTTCAATTCCAATTTATAAGTCATACTCACCTAAAAGTTTACTTTCATAAAACATTTCATTTTACTTAATTATTAACAACATTTTATTATTAAACACAACAACCATTTATGATAATAACCAAGATTATCATATCTGGAAACAAATTTATTATTATCTTTATTCTGATAACACTTCTACAAATTCAATATTTTAATTTCAGTTTGGATCCATTTGAAACTTATCTTCTTTCAATTTCAATTTGGTTGTATTACCACTTAATTCTTATTATTTTATTTTATTCTAATGATTCAACAACCAATTTCTTTAATATATCTAATAATTAGAAAACTATTTCTTTATATATCAAAAGTTAAACTTATATAAAAATCATTTATTTTTAAAAAAAAAACCATTTAAAAACCTTTATATAAGAAAACAACAAGTACGCTCTCATATATATATATATATATACTCAACTCATCCTAGGGTACTATTGATCCTATCCCTAATGAGTAAATCCCACCAGAGCCAAGGTTCTCACTTAACCTTCGCTCTGATACCAAATGTAACGACCCGAAAATTTCGAACCCGAAAATTCCAGATAGTTAGAAGAAAAAGAAAAGAGATAGAAGAAAGAAACAGAATAAGACACAGATTCTCACATTCGCAGCGGATCAAAATACAATATCAAATAGTAATATCAGTTATACAAAGAAAACTGTATTTGTTAATTACATTTTAATACATCAGAGTTACAACATTCACAAATATACTAGACAGTTAGAATTAACATGTCTCTGACAACTATAATATATCACAACGGAATATACTCCATACGTTCCTGCCATCCAGCTCGCCTCCTGAACTCCAGAACGTCCTTACCTGAAAACTGTAATACTCGGTCTGACCCGAGCATTACCACAAAGTAACACCCGGGTCAGGCTGGAAACCAGCGTGAGAAAACTCATCTAACATGAAATTTAAATCCATAGAACTTATTTAAACCCGGGGTAACTCGTACTTTACTACAAGTAAACAACTTATACAGTCCACATTTTATTTTCACAAAACAATATCTAAGTATCCAACTTAGTTTAAATGATCCATATTATCCCAAACCAACATATTGATTTCACATGTCAATCTATAAGGAATTATAGAAAATTTCAAATCGAAGTGGTGTCGGATATTTCTAATACCCGACTCCGGTCTCTTCGAATCCAATAGCATCCTAAATCCAAGTTGTTTAAGTGAATTTACTTTAATTTAAATACAGGGTGTCACATTCACTCAGCAATTTATCATTGATAGATAACCCACATTATCACAGTCAAACCAAACATATCATATCACAGTATATCACAAATTATCAGACTAGATATTAATCCAATCCTTCAATACAATTTACTCATCCATAAGCAAGATTAATTTGTCACCCAATCTAATTAATTTAATTAACACAAAATGAATTAATTACCTTTAAATCCTGCTTAATTAATTTTAATTAAACCATTTAATTAATTACTTACATTAATTAATTATCCTTTAATTAATTTCATAAATTAATTATCCTTTAATTAATTTCATTAATTAATTATCCTATAATTACTTAAGTTAATTAATTAACCCTTAGTTACTTAAGTCCTTAATTAATCTAAGTAAAACCATCATCTTAATTAATTACTTAATTAAATCATTTAAATCTTATTTAAATTAAAGGATTTAAATTAATTTATTCAAAATCACTTGAGACCTTTTTATTAATTAAAGTTTAATACACTTACCTTGATCACCTATTAAGTACATCATTGAATTACATTTGAAATCACTTAGAGATTTAATTAAACAATTAACCAAATAAAAATTATTCAATCAAAAAGAATTAAATTTCAAAAACATTTAATTTATATTGAAACTTGTTTTTTTATAACTTGATCACACTTTATTTTGAAAAAAACTTGTTTAATAATTACTTTGAAAACTTTTTTTTTACATTTTCTTTTATAATTAAAAAAAAACTGGTTAACTAATTAAAAACCCAACCCGAGCCCAAGACAGAACTTCTCGAGCCCAAACGAGCCACTCTCGCATCTACTACCTCTCGATAAACTCGAGAACTGCTTCGAGCAAATCTTCATCTTTTCTGAGCTCGAACATCACAGCAACATCACCAGACACGAAGGACACATGTGCACGTGCTCACCAGATCTGACCAACTCCGATCCATGCTCAGACCACCAACAAGTCGCCGATCTTCCCCTGAGTTGTCCCAACCACCCAGATCAACGATACCCACAGTAAATCGAAAACGAGCACGTCGAGTTCTTCCTGGAATCCAAACCCATCGACGACATCACCCGCGCCGCCGCGTACCATCGCCAGAGACCCCGCGATCCCGTTCCAGAGTTGCGTCACTGTCCCACGCATCAATCCCCCTCACTCCGGTCATCTCCGGTTCACTCACGTCGTCGCCATGACCTTTAGAACAACGATGACCAAAACTGCTTGTTAAACCCTACTTCAATGACAACCCGCCACCATGGCCACTAATAAAACCCACCACCATTTTTCTAGCAATCTCCATCCTTCCAACTACCACCGACCTCAAGCTTGTCTAATATCGCCTCGCCCATCGTCGGCAATTTGTGAAAACTTGAAATTCGTTCAACTCACAAATTCTCGTGATATACTAAATTAAAAATCATGAATTTTCTTTTAAAAATCATGGTTTTCACTGTCGAACACAATGATGTATATGAATTAATAGATTTCGAGATTTGAATTTATCATGTTTATGAAACTTTTCACTGTATATTTAAACTTCCAGATAAACTCAATTTAAATCTTCTCAAAAGTATTTTTAAGGCCTAGATCTTGACTTTACAAACAAATTCAGTTTAAATACCCAGGCCTAACAGAGATTAGAGTGAGAAGAATTGGAATTTTAATCTAAGCTTTAAACTCTAAAATTTAGAACAGAGATGATCACTTATATGTCCAGACATACTCACAGTATCTTCATTCGTATAAACATGTATTGAAGATTTAAAACAATCATGCATACACATTTTCAAACAATCGTACTTCAAGTATCAACCACAATATCAAAAACACATAGGTAGATAAGTGAGGTTGCTCACCTGGCTTTTGAAAGACAGAGAATAAGCTTTGAAACTGGACATTTTCTTAGTTGAGTTGATCTTGCTTTAAATCCGAGATGATCTTGTTTTGATTTAGCTTGATGATTCAGGCTGAGAGAGTGGTTGCTTTAAATTTCCGGGTTTGCTAATTTTTGTTTTACAGGCTTTTGATTTTTATCTTCTGGTTTGAAGTTGTTCACAGGTCTTGGTTTCTTAATTTTGAAAATAAAGATATCAAAGAAATGAAAGAGAGGAGTGTAAATATATTTATAGCTTTATTTCCTAATATTTTAAAAATAAAAGAAAATGAATAAAGGTGACACTTGTTAAATTATCTTGCCATTTGTAATTTGCATGTTATACTTGACTTACATTTGTTAAATGGTAAGAACCTATGTTTTTATATATATTTATATCATATTCTATTTAATTTATATTTATATATGTATGTTTTTTTTAAATCTATACATATTTTAAATTATTCTTATTCATGTGTAATTTTAAAAGAAAGAGTATTTATTCTTTATTTAAATCTTTTCTTATGTTTTATACAAATTTATGTATCATTTGTTTTAAACCATTAAAGTTTATGAAATTTTAAAAGAAATCAAAATAAATCCTTTATTAAATCTTATTTTAACTATCATACCTTTAAATGAATAAATATTTATTTTTAGAGTTTTAAAATACATAGTTAACTTTAAATAACTTTTGAAAATTTATTATTTTGGATTCAAACCCATGCTTCAAAACACAATATATATATATATACACACACACACACACACTCATATACTTGTAAACTTATAAATTCCAACTTTATAGAGTTTTGCATATATCTATTTATAAAATTCATCCAGATATCAGTATAAATTTGTTCAACTAAATAAAATCTGTATTTTAATAGTAAAACTCAGTTAATTTACCAATTTACCAGATATCCAAAATGCTGGGTTATCACAGTCCCCATCCTTTAATACCAATCCAAAGGCGGATTCCTCTCTAGTAGCTATCAAGCTGACATTGCACGGAATCTCTTCAGCCACTTAATATTTCATATAAAAATGGGTCCTTTCTCAAGAAATCCTCTACCATGCATAATCCATAACCCCGACCATTTTCTACTTCCTACATAGGGAATAGGCCGGCCCTCACACAACTACTTAACACCTTCAATCCTTAGAGCAGGTCCTTCGTATTTTGACCCGTACCCCATAGTGACATCTCACATTAGTCCGACTATTCGTAGGTACTAGTAGCCAGATTAGCTGGGTATATTTATCCTACAGAATTTGGGACTAACCTCGCGTTATTCATATTTACTTATCATAGACGATGTCCCACATAAGTCCCAAAGTCATACTGCTTGTGGCCAGATTAGTTGGACAAAATTCTATGCGCTTTTGGCTGACCTTGCATCCCTATAACTTAGTAATAATATATAACACTCTCTACATATATTATCACATATCTCGCATCTATTATTGAGGCCTTACAAGAAATCTTTCTTATTTCTCCTCTACCATTAATTACCTTCCTAATGGGGATCTAATAATAATTAATAGCCTATTAACTACGCAATTAATACATTATATTTATACATCACCTATGTTAATACACACACACCTAATAAATTTCTAAGCATGCAGAGAATAAGCCCTAAACTAAGTTTAAATGTCAAATCTTTAAAAATTATACAAGTCCCATTTCCATATTAACTAATGTACCATAAATTCAATATTCATAATTCAATCAACAGACTTGCATAAAATAGAATACAAACCCAATTTATTTTATACTAAAACAACAGAATAAATCAATATAAGAAAACTACAATTTATATACTTTTACATTCTATTCAAATTCTTTTAATGAAATTAGACAAAGGGAATTTCTATTAGAATTGTGGAAGTAGGCAGTGCTAACTACAAATAAGACTTCGTACCTTACACACCATTTCCTAATCAAACTCTTAATCAGATTCAAGGAAAAAGATAAGAAGTGGAATAGAAGATAAAACATTGAAATTGTAAAATCTACACAAAGTCAATTATTTAATATAAAAACAATGAGATTTCAACCTAAGAATTGATATTTCGCTTTGAGGGAATTTTGGGGGTTTTAATATAATGTTTTCTTAAACCAAAATTCCCCAAAGCATATATCAAATCCAAACTATACTATTCAGTTACTAAAATAAGAAAGACTAGGATTTCCACTTATTGTGGATCGTTAGCTTTGGCTCCTTTTGGATTTGACACGCCTTCAATGATCTCTTTCAGATCTCTTCCGTTTGATATATACAATAAAGGATTTGTATATACATAAGATTTGGAAAATTAGAGGTTCTGAGGAGAATAGGTTTAGAAAATAAACAACAAACAAAAATAAATATATAGGATTTCTTTCCTGAAACACTAAGGAAGTTTCAGAATCTTGGAAGAGATGAACTGACAGAGCTAGGCTAAGTTCCCAAAATAATTTGTGAATAAAAGTGAGGGGGCTTGGTTCTTATTTATAGTGATTGAAATGCACTAGAACCATCAAATTTAATTCAGTTTAAAATAATAAAAATTCATACTTTCACTGTTGTAGGAAACCCTAGCCGCCACTACCTTCAATGGTCGACCGCTAGCGGTTGACCGGTCCTAGCTTGTTTGTCAATAATAAATGCTTGCTTGTTTAAAAATAAAGCTTAGAACCCATTAAAGATTTACATTGAGTAGAATTTACCATTTGAGAATTTAAAAGACTTACTTGATACTAATTGGACCTTATGGTGTATAGATTTGAGTCATTAGAGCATTACATAAATGAATTTGGTTTAATAATTAGTTTATCCTATGGGTAATTAAATTAAAAATTAAGATGAATTTTAAAATGGATAATTGATTAAAGTAAGCATGGATAAAAGGAAATATCATTGAATTGATTTTAATGAAGTATCATTTATAAAGTAGGTAAAGGCATTGAAAGAAATTTAATAAAAAGAAATCTTTGGAAATTCTATTTTGTGTGATAAGTTGTCCCTTAGATGCCTTAAGAATTCTAGTCGAAGCGTTTAGCCAACGTTTTTCGATAGAGGATCCTAAAAATTTGACCGAGGCAATGAGACACTGAAATTTGAGTTCCAATGTTTTAAAATCTTAAATGTTCAAAAGATTTTTAAATAATATTTAGACGAGGAAATAAAACTTTTTGAAAGTTGAAACATTATTTGGAATTGAATACTATTTGAGAAAAGATGTATGTATACAATTGTAAAGTTTTGAAAATGAAAAAAAAATTCAATTTTAAACATTTTCTATAAAAAAATTTCATACGAAGTTTTTTTTTTGAGAGGTTCATCTTGATTGTGGTTTTCGTTAGAAAATATCACTCAAGTTCGTGTCTCATACGAGTTTGAGTGATTCAAACCCAACGATATCTTTAGTTGTGAAATTGCAATTAAAAAATCCTCTCACAATTCTTATTTTAATTTGATTATATTTTATTTTTTAATATATATTTATAGTAAAAATAGATGTTCGCAAAGTTGAATTAAAAACTTAGAATAAAACTATAGTGTTCACAAACACGCTTTAATCACTATACCTTTGTATGCATGTGTTAGTAAATTGAACATATCATTTTCATTTCTAGTCGGATTTTGATAATTTTAGATGTTCCGAAAAGCTAACTTCATGTGTGAAAACTTTTATGTTAATCACTTTTAAAAATTTTGAGCATAGGTTGATCGAAAACTTGTTGCAAACTCTTAGCTCTGTCCCTTTGAAATTTATATTCTTTGGGCTAAGCACCCTTAGTAAATTGAGAATATCTTTTACATTTATGATCTGATTTCAATAATTTTTAGTGTTTTGAAAAGCTAACTTCGTGTGTGACAACTTTTATGTTGAACACTTTTACAAATTATGAGCATAGGTTGATCGAAAACCTATTGCAAACTCTCAGCTCTGTCCTTTTGAAATTTATATTCTTTGAGATAAACACTGTTAGTAAATTGGCCATATATTTTCAATTTCTCTTCGGATTTTAATAATATTTTATGTTTTGGAAAGCTGACTTTATGTGTGACAACTTTCATGTTGAACACTTTTATAAATTTTGAAATTAGATGCTTCGAAAAGCTGTCCAAAAACAAAGTCATTCGCTGTCCTGAATTTGAAATAAGTTAAAGCTCTAATCTTTGTTTCTTTATTGTTTTTGCTTGAGCATTCCTTTTCTTGTTTTCTTACCTGGTTGCTGCATTTTTAATCATATGTTAGGTTTAAAGAAAAAATTACACTTAGCTAATAATAATGCAATTGTGATAATGTTTATTTAATTTGATGTTAAATTCTTTTCAAAATTGTGTAAACTTAAGATAAAATAATTAATGTAGATAATAATATAATTGCTTGAAAATTGTAACTACCCGCTATTTTGGACCATTCGCATCCGCACATGTCGAACTTGAATAATTCAAAATACCGAATTGTTAATTTAAATTTGGCAAAACTGAACTTATACAGTAAATAAAATAATCACAGATCATAGAGTAATAATTTGCAGCGGAAACAAAAGATAGTAGTTCATGAAGCTACTATATACATATCAGAGTTAAATAAGGTACAACAGATGTCTCGAATACAATAATCAAATACAGTGTCAGAATACATCACTGGAATCAACTGAATATCTGAAAGCTGGATAGATAGCTAGATCTCCAAGCGAAGCTCCAACTCCAAAGGTGAGTCTCGAATACTGGTACACTCAGTCTGACCCGAGCGTAATGCAAACCACAAAACACTCGAGTCAGGATTAACATTCTTATATCAATAAATCCAACTCAAGTGAAATAGCAATTGAAATACAAGTAACTGAAAGGATGTTTGGAATAACCATACTTTAAGGATCCGTTAAACTATCTACTATGTAGTAGTGTACGATAAGTAGATAATGCCTATCAGTAATATAAGATATCAAAATAGTGTTAAGGCGTTACCATTATCACCCTTAACACATTTTATATAAGCGTCATAGTCTATACAGCACTGCAAACTCCACCGTAAACTAGTGGGCTATCAGGGAGTACGCCATAGGTATAACTGTAACGACCCCGGATTTTATATAAATTTAAATTGATAATTTATTGAATTTTTGAATAAAATTTGTAAAAATATAAAGTGAATACATTGGATAAAATTTTAACAACATATTTAAAATAGAAATTAATTATACTATGAAATAATAAGACTAAAGAAGAAAAATAAAATATAACATAACTAAATATAAGTATGTAAACAAAGCATAAGTCAAAAAGAAGAGGGAATAAAATACGCTCAAACATGTAAGCAAACAAAAAGAAAAGAAATAACATATGTATATATGAGCTAACTTATAAAGCAAGACAAAAATAAAACAAAGCAAAAGTATGAAACCAAAACCAAATGCAAATACCTTTAGTACATAAGATAAATACTATCAGCCCCGAAAAGAAGAAACAAAATGAGTATATGTTTGTACACCTTAATTAATGCAAGGTACCTTAGCCTCTTTAGTACACGAACCAGCCACCAAAGCCAAGAAAAATCCCTGTCCTATTTTGTACAAAACACATTATATCACCCTGTACACTTCTTCTTTATATCAACTTCTCTCATCACAGTTCGTTCATTCAGAACTGAGTAAAGCTTGAGTAGGCTTCATCTTTAACTTTAAAACAAAAAAATTCAATTTAAAACAACAACTCAACTACAAACCAGACCAAATCAAAGAATCAAGAAAGGAAGATTTCAACAGCCAGTTTTTCAAAAGCCTGTAACAACTGCAAGCCTGAAATCAAGTCTTGAATCATCTCATCATCAAGTCTAGTTCAACTAAGTATTTCAGTTTCAAAGATCTAAGCTTTCAAGCCTCAGTAAATAAAAGAGTTTAAGCTCTGTTCTTCCTCTTTAGATCAGGTGAGCAAACTAACTTCTAAATCCCTTAAATTTGTTTATATCTTGGTTTTCATGTGATCAGTGTTTGATGCAAGTCATGAATTATGTTGGTATGAATGTGGAAGGTGCTTGTATCTTTGAATATATGCATATATTTGTGACTATGTACAGGCATATACCTCTGTTGTTCCTTACAAGGTTTGAAACCTGTTAGGGAATTCAAATCATCACCCCCAATTGAATTTAGGATTCAATCTTTAAATGAGAGGTGGTCATAATGATGAAATCCAAATTTTAAAAATATATTCAAGCTAAATAAATCGGGAATTATTTTGAAAATCAGGATTTACAAGGAAATTTATATCGAGCCAGAAAATCGTTGGATTATAATTCATGTTTTAAATATATAATCTGATTCGCATTATGAAATCTTGAATTTTGATGCAAATATAAAAAAATTTAAGTTTGAAATTGAAGAAATGTCATGAGATGACCAGATTTTGGTCCTCTGCTGATTTCCGATGAACAATGCAATGGGGATCATCAGGCTTAGAACCGTAGCTAGCTGAAGGTAAGGGGATTCGAGGAAAAATGGTAACAGAGGTTTTTGATGACCGGAACGGCGGCTTGGAGTTGTTCTAGGGTTTAAGGGCTCGTCTTGGACGATGGCAAAAAACGAGATTGATGCGATGCCCATGGTAGATCGAGATCAACGAGACCTGGGGGAATCGGTGCAGTGAACTTCGGCGAGGGTCTGGATGCGATGGCGGAGCGTCAGATCGATGGAGGGGGTGAAGCGTGGAAGTTTTTGGTTGGTGAGTTTTAGTTCAGGTTCGAACGAAGGGGAGAATCGTGATCTGGATGTTGTGGCATCGTGTTGATATAGGATTTCGATTGTGGGGATCGTACGCGACTTGCTGGTGGCGGCGAAGTTGGTCAGAGCGTCGATGATCGCGTGTACACGTGCACGGAGGGAGAGGTGTATCTGTGTTCTAGAATGGTTGGGGAAGAAGATGAAGTACTCGGGTTTGGTTTCGTGTAGCTCGCGAGTGGCCTATCATGTTAACAGGTTTAAATTAAAACTAAGCTAAGTTTTTAAAGGAAATTTATAAACGTGAAGGCTCGGGGAAACCCAGATTTGGCTCGGGTAAATCATGGTGGGCTTGGGTTTTTGTTATATCTAGATTTTACATGAAAAGAGAGAAAAAAAATATATAACTAGGGTTTCAAAGTGAAATGTTAAACAAGTTTTAAACAAATTTCCAAGTTTAAAATTTTAGAGGGGAAATTGTTTTGATATTGAAAATTTTCACATTAGTTAATTTATTAATTAACAAGTGTTTTTGAAAATATAACGATGTGGTATTAAACTTTAAATAGCTTAATTAAGAAGTTAGTTTAAAAGATAAAGATGTTTATAGTTGTAATTAAATTAAAGGTAACTATTTAATGAAAGTAACTAAAGATAATTACTTAATTAATTAATGATTAGGGTTGATTAATTAATCAACTGATTAAAACTGATTTGTGATTTAAGTAATATAAGTGATTAGAGGTAATCACTCATGGAAATTAGTTAAGAATGGTAATTAATTAAGGTAATTAATTAAGGATAATTAATTAATATGATTTATTAATTAAGGTAATAAATTTGAGGATAATTAATTGAAATGGTTTATAATTAATTAATGATTAACTAACCAAGATTTGTAGTTTATTCATAAGTAATTAATCTGGTATAAATTAATTTTAATCAGATAGTAATTGATCTTACTTATGGATGTTTGGATTCTATTGGATGACTTGATTGTTTGATATCCCTGATATATGATGCTTTGTGATACATCCTGATTTATGTTGTGATCTGTAATTTACTTATCTGCGATATATATATCTGTGATTTCTGTTTCTGTGATATATTACTATGTGAATATGAAACCCTTGGCCCGTAAAACGGCACTTGAATTTCGATGCGACAGGGAGTCGGATTCCAGTTGGTTATCCGAAACCCACATCGAATTGTAATGATGAATCTTTGTGACTGATAAATTTATTTTATCTATGAATCTGTGAATGAGGATAAGCGTTGTGAATTATACCGCTTATCGATAATGATATATCTGTGATGATTGATGATGTTGCACTATTGTGTGTAAAACCCCTAGACCACACTTATACACACACAAATATGGATTTCACGTGGAAATCAGTTAAATCACAGATGATTTAAATTCAATGTTTTTGAATTTGAAATTTTTAATTTCAATTGATTTTGAAATTGGAAATTTCGGTTTAAAGTGAAAAGCTTTTGAAATGGAATTTCAAAGATAAAAGTTATTTCGAATAACTTAATCGAGTCTTGAAATTTAAATAATTTGATTTAAATTTGAATTCAAGTTTGAAATTGAATTCTATGATTTGAAACTAGAGATTAAAAATGCTGTACAAATTATATATGGGTTAAACCATTTTAAAAGTATTGATTTGGGAATTTGAATTTAAATTCAAGGGTTTTAACTCGTGTGAATATACCTGGATTTTTCCGAAACGAAAACTACTTGTTTTCAAATAATAATAGCTTTCATTTTAAGAAAGGATTTCCAAATTGTGTTGAAAGAATTTCAAGTTTGAAATGGAATTGAAATGTTTTGAAATTTATGAAATGAGTCTTTGATTCAAAGACCGAACGAGTTAATCCAACTTGAAATGGAATTGAAATGTTTTGAAATTTATGAAATGAGTCTTTGATTCAAAGACCGAACGAGTTAATCCAACTTGAAATGGAATTGTTTTAAAAGCTATAAGTTTAATCTTGATTTAAGGATTTAACGAGTTAATTCAATTGAAATGGAAATCGATTTGAAATTCTATGAATGAATCTTTGTGAACGGGGTAAACTTTGTGAATTGAATCTTTTTGTTTAAAAGATTAAAAGTGTGTAAATTGTTTAAACCATTGAAGGTTTTTGAAATGAATCTTTTTTTTTAAAAGATTGGAAATGGTAATTTGTTTTAACCATTCGAATAAAAAGTTTTGGGCTTTTAAGCTGTGATTTAACTGAGACCCCAGTATCCATATGATTTTTTAATTGCGCTCGTTATTCGGTTTAGCCGGGAGAGGACCTTTGTGTCATATAACCCATTCCGAATAGTGATACGACGATATGGATAGCATTTGAAGACCGGTGGTGAAGACTGGGTATTTGCGAGAGCGATATGATGACCTATCGATTTTCTCTGCATCATGGCTCCGGTATAGAGATTTCTTAAGTGATGGGAAGTCCGATCGAGATTGTGAATACCCGGATTTGCAAGGGCTTCTTCGGAAGTGCCTTCGGTTCTGTTCGAACCCGGAACAGACTTGTATGGATGTGTGTCTGACATTACACTTTGAGATGTAAAGCTGGTTTCTATCAAATACATTTCTGTTGGTGGCGGAGAATTTATTCTCTTAGCTTAACACCCTTCTCTGAGACGTACGAGCTCAGAGGTTATGTAGTTGATGGTTACTAGTGATACATTCCCAATTTGGTAATGTGGCATACGAAGTGCTGCTGATCATTGGTTGATCAAAGCGTGGCTTTGTGAAAAGCGTGGATTTGTGAAAAAGCGTTGCTTTGTGAAAAAGCGTGGCTTTGTGGACGAGACTTCGTCGAGCCTCACAACCCGGTAATGGTCAAAACAGGAATGTTGCGACAAAGGTTTGTAGGGGTAGCGCCCCTAGGGTATGTCATTTCCTTCTGGATAAAGGGTGGTATCATGGTATGGAGCCCAGATACTTAACTCGTGTGGACACGGTAATTTATTACTGTATGATGTTGCTTTGTTGGTTTTCGGGATCCCGCGGATAAAGGTCGGTAACGACCGGGGGATGACATAGCTCGTGTGTTAGTTACCTAGTTACAGCTGTACAGCGTGAGGTAGCGTCAATGTGTTAGTTACCTAGTTACATCTGTACAGCGTGAGGTAGCGTCGGCCTTTTGTTTGCAGAGATCCGATTAGGTTCTTGGGGCGTCTTTCCAGAGGCGTTTCTATTTCGGTAAGGAAGTTCCTTAGCCTGATCATTTGTTGGAAATCCAAAGAAACAATACGAACCCTGTACGGTTTTAGTTGTATTACCTGCTATGGGATGTGGCGGTAACCTGCTATTGAACGTAGTAGCTATAGTAGGCATACAACAATGGTTGTATGCTGGCTAAGATTTATATTGTATTTTCGAAAGGATTTTCACACTATGCACTAATGATAATAATATCGAATGATTTTGCATAGTAAGCATTTTCGACTATCATAAGAAGAAATCTCCTCCAATTCTGCGATTGCATTGTGTGTGTGGCGGGAGGTCTTATGGTAGTTTCATTTTCAAAAAGCATTGCGGATTTCAATGTTAAACAACCTTTTGTGTTTGTTTAAAGATAAACTGTTTTTGTTGCTCACACCAGTCCCATGACTGATCCGGAGTTTATTGTTCCCTTCCTAAACTCTGGGTGCCCACAATTTTCCACACGGGCAGTCTAGAGTTGGGTTTTTTCAGATATTCAGGTTTAGTAGATTATCTGGAGCTGGTTCAGTTCTTGGAGTTCAGGACTGCACTTGCTTCTCCTTGTGGTTCGAGCTTGACGTTGGAGTTGTTGGAGTCATTCTCTTTTGTAGATCGTTTGGAGTGATCTCTTCTGTTCTGTTATTTCCGCTGTATCATTATTTATCTCTGATATTGTTGTATCATATTGATATCATTATTGTATATCATTCTGGATATTGTATTCATTGGATTGTATATGATATCATTGTTTTCTTTCTTCTGCTGTGTTATTTACTTAATTGTATTATAGCTCCGGCGAATCGGATTTGAACGGTCGAATCTGCGGCATTCGAGTACGATGTAAAGTATGGATGTCGATTTTCGAACGCGAAAATCCGGATCGTTACATTTGGTATCAGAGCTAAGGTTGAACTTTAGCTCAGGAGTATAACACATTAAGTAGCTCATTGGAGATAGGGTGAAGTATACCCTAGAATGAGTAATTCTCAAATATCTGTTCGAATACCTCAGTAAATTCTCTTGCTATACACTGATAGTAAGTATGAGTGCAAGAAGAGGATGAGATAGGGGACAGAGGGAATACGACTATAAATGGTCAATACTCTGTAACAACGAGGAAGCCATCTTTTCTCTATTAATCTTTTTTGTTCAAATATCTCTTCTCAATTCTTCGATAGTTTCTGGTAGATCCAGAAAGGAGATTCGATATATTAAAATGGGACATAAACTCCAGATAGGCCAGACTTGGTTGTTTGGATGTATTGGTTGCCTCGGTTGCTTTAATTGCTATGGTTGATAGGTATACTTTAGTTTCTAAACTGAAAATTTTGAAATTGTATCCATATATCTATCTATCCTTTGGGTCCGGATATATCCTACGAATGGTTAGTTATCCCTTTCGAACTACCCAATGCCACTACATATTTCGTAGATCTGGATAACCCGAGTATTTTGTAAAGTGTTAAACAGATTCGTTCTTGTATCTGTTATTGATATTCTGATTTGGTAAGCCAAATGCAGAATAGATGTTCAGTTTGATTTGATGAAATATTCTTCATCTATCTTTGTGTCTCCTTGGTAATTTCGAGGACGAAATTCTTTTAAGGGGGGAAGTTTGTAACGACCCCGGATTTTATATAAATTTAAATTGATAATTTATTGAATTTTTGAATAAAATTTGTAAAAATATAAAGTGAATACATTAGATAAAATTTTAACAACATATTTAAAATAGAAATTAATTATACTATGAAATAATAAGACTAAAGAAGAAAAATAAAATATAACATAACTAAATATAAGTATGTAAACAAAGCATAAGTCAAAAAGAAGAGGGAATAAAATACGCTCAAACATGTAAGCAAACAAAAAGAAAAGAAATAACATATGTATATATGAGCTAACTTATAAAGCAAGACAAAAATAAAACAAAGCAAAAGTATGAAACCAAAACCAAATGCAAATACCTTTAGTACATAAGATAAATACTATCAGCCCCGAAAAGAAGAAACAAAATGAGTATATGTTTGTACACCTTAATTAATGCAAGGTACCTTAGCCTCTTTAGTACACGAACCAGCCACCAAAGCCAAGAAAAATCCCTGTCCTATTTTGTACAAAACACATTATATCACCCTGTACACTTCTTCTTTATATCAACTTCTCTCATCACAGTTCGTTCATTCAGAACTGAGTAAAGCTTGAGTAGGCTTCATCTTTAACTTTAAAACAAAAAAATTCAATTTAAAACAACAACTCAACTACAAACCAGACCAAATCAAAGAATCAAGAAAGGAAGATTTCAACAGCCAGTTTTTCAAAAGCCTGTAACAACTGCAAGCCTGAAATCAAGTCTTGAATTATCTCATCATCAAGTCTAGTTCAACTAAGTATTTCAGTTTCAAAGATCTAAGCTTTCAAGCCTCAGTAAATAAAAGAGTTTAAGCTCTGTTCTTCCTCTTTAGATCAGGTGAGCAAACTAACTTCTAAATCCCTTAAATTTGTTTATATCTTGGTTTTCATGTGATCAGTGTTTGATGCAAGTCATGAATTATGTTGGTATGAATGTGGAAGGTGCTTGTATCTTTGAATATATGCATATATTTGTGACTATGTACAGGCATATACCTCTGTTGTTCCTTACAAGGTTTGAAACCTGTTAGGGAATTCAAATCATCACCCCCAATTGAATTTAGGATTCAATCTTTAAATGAGAGGTGGTCATAATGATGAAATCCAAATTTTAAAAATATATTCAAGCTAAATAAATCGGGAATTATTTTGAAAATCAGGATTTACAAGGAAATTTATATCGAGCCAGAAAATCGTTGGATTATAATTCATGTTTTAAATATATAATCTGATTCGCATTATGAAATCTTGAATTTTGATGCAAATATAAAAAAATTTAAGTTTGAAATTGAAGAAATGTCATGAGATGACCAGATTTTGGTCCTCTGCTGATTTCCGATGAACAATGCAATGGGGATCATCAGGCTTAGAACCGTAGCTAGCTGAAGGTAAGGGGATTCGAGGAAAAATGGTAACAGAGGTTTTTGATGACCGGAACGGCGGCTTGGAGTTGTTCTAGGGTTTAAGGGATCGTCTTGGACGATGGCAAAAAACGAGATTGATGCGACGCCCATGGTAGATCGAGATCAACGAGACCTGGGGGAATCGGTGCAGTGAACTTCGGCGAGGGTCTGGATGCGATGGCGGAGCGTCAGATCGACGGAGGGGGTGAAGCGTGGAAGTTTTTGGTTGGTGAGTTTTAGTTCAGGTTCGAACGAAGGGGCGAATCGTGATCTGGATGTTGTGGCATCGTGTTGATATAGGATTTCGATTGTGGGGATCGTACGCGACTTGCTGGTGGCGGCGAAGTTGGTCAGAGCGTCGATGATCGCGTGTACACGTGCACGGAGGGAGAGGTGTATCTGTGTTCTAGAATGGTTGGGGAAGAAGATGAAGTACTCGGGTTTGGTTTCGTGTAGCTCGCGAGTGGCCTATCATGTTAACAGGTTTAAATTAAAACTAAGCTAAGTTTTTAAAGGAAATTTATAAACGTGAAGGCTCGGGGAAACCCAGATTTGGCTCGGGTAAATCATGGTGGGCTCGGGTTTTTGTTATATCTAGATTTTACATGAAAAGAGAGAAAAAAAATATATAACTAGGGTTTCAAAGTGAAATGTTAAACAAGTTTTAAACAAATTTCCAAGTTTAAAATTTTAAAGGGGAAATTGTTTTGATATTGAAAATTTTCACATTAGTTAATTTATTAATTAACAAGTGTTTTTGAAAATATAACGATGTGGTATTAAACTTTAAATAGCTTAATTAAGAAGTTAGTTTAAAAGATAAAGATGTTTATAGTTGTAATTAAATTAAAGGTAACTATTTAATGAAAGTAACTAAAGATAATTACTTAATTAATTAATGATTAGGGTTGATTAATTAATCAACTGATTAAAACTGATTTGTGATTTAAGTAATATAAGTGATTAGAGGTAATCACTCATGGAAATTAGTTAAGAATGGTAATTAATTAAGGTAATTAATTAAGGATAATTAATTAATATGATTTATTAATTAAGGTAATAAATTTGAGGATAATTAATTGAAATGGTTTATAATTAATTAATGATTAACTAACCAAGATTTGTAGTTTATTCATAAGTAATTAATCTGGTATAAATTAATTTTAATCAGATAGTAATTGATCTTACTTATGGATGTTTGGATTCTATTGGATGACTTGATTGTTTGATATCCCTGATATATGATGCTTTGTGATACATCCTGATTTATGTTGTGATCTGTAATTTACTTATCTGCGATATATATATCTGTGATTTCTGTTTCTGTGATATATTACTATGTGAATATGAAACCCTTGGCCCGTAAAACGGCACTTGAATTTCGATGCGACAGGGAGTCGGATTCCAGTTGGTTATCCGAAACCCACATCGAATTGTAATGATGAATCTTTGTGACTGATAAATTTATTTTATCTATGAATCTGTGAATGAAGATAAGCGTTGTGAATTATACCGCTTATCGATAATGATATATCTGTGATGATTGATGATGTTGCACTATTGTGTGTAAAACCCCTAGACCACACTTATACACACACAAATATGGATTTCACGTGGAAATCGGTTAAATCACAGATGATTTAAATTCAATGTTTTTGAATTTGAAATTTTTAATTTCAATTGATTTTGAAATTGGAAATTTCGGTTTAAAGTGAAAAGCTTTTGAAATGGAATTTCAAAGATAAAAGTTATTTCGAATAACTTAATCGAGTCTTGAAATTTAAATAATTTGATTTAAATTTGAATTCAAGTTTGAAATTGAATTCTATGATTTGAAACTAGAGATTAAAAATGCTGTACAAATTATATATGGGTTAAACCATTTTAAAAGTATTGATTTGGGAATTTGAATTTAAATTCAAGGGTTTTAACTCGTGTGAATATACCTGGATTTTTCCGAAACAAAAACTACTTGTTTTCAAATAATAATAGCTGTCATTTTAAGAATGGATTTCCAAATTGTGTTGAAAGAATTTCAAGTTTGAAATGGAATTGAAATGGTTTGAAATTTATGAAATGAGTCTTTGATTCAAAGACCAAACGAGTTAATCCAACTTGAAATGGAATTGAAATGTTTTGAAATTTATGAAATGAGTCTTTGATTCAAAGACCGAACGAGTTAATCCAACTTGAAATGGAATTGTTTTAAAAGCTATAAGTTAAATCTTGATTTAAGGATTTAACGAGTAAATTCAATTGAAATGGAAATCGATTTGAAATTCTATGAATGAATCTTTGTGAACGGGGTAAACTTTGTGAATTGAATCTTTTTGTTTAAAAGATTAAAAGTGTGGAAATTGTTTAAACCATTGAAGGTTTTTGAAATGAATCTTTTTGTTTAAAAGATTGGAAATGGTAATTTGTTTTAACCATTCGAATAAAAAGTTTTGGGCTTTTAAGCTGTGATTTAACTGAGACCCCAGTATCCATATGATTTTTTTATTTGCGCTCGTTATTCGGTTTAGCCGGGAGAGGACCTTTGTGTCATATAACTCATTCCGAATAGTGATACGACGATATGGATAGCATTTGAAGACCGGTGGTGAAGACCGGGTATTTGCGAGAGCGATATGATGACCTATCGATTTTCTCTGCATCATGGCTCCGGTATAGAGATTTCTTAAGTGATGGGAAGTCCGATCGAGATTGTGAATACCCGGATTTGCAAGGGCTTCTTCGGAAGTGCCTTCGGTTCTGTTCGAACCCGGAACAGACTTGTATGGATGTGTGTCTGACATTACACTTTGAGATGTAAAGCTGGTTTCTATCAAATACATTTCTGTTGGTGGCGGAGAATTTATTCTCTTAGCTTAACACCCTTCTCTGAGACGTACGAGCTCAGAGGTTATGTAGTTGATGGTTACTAGTGATACATTCCCAATTTGGTAATGTGGCATACGAAGTGCTGTTGATCATTGGTTGATCAAAGCGTGGCTTTGTGAAAAGCGTGGCTTTGTGAAAAAGCGTTGCTTTGTGAAAAAGCGTGGCTTTGTGGACGAGACTTCGTCGAGCCTCACAACCCGGTAATGGTCAAAACAGGAATGTTGCGACAAAGGTTTGTAGGGGTAGCGCCCCTAGGGTATGTCATTTCCTTCTGGATAAAGGGAGGTATCATGGTATGGAGCCCAGATACTTAACTCGTGTGGACACGGTAATTTATTACTGTATGATGTTGCTTTGTTGGTTTTCGGGATCCCGCGGATAAAGGTCGGTAACGACCGGGGGATGACATAGCTCGTGTGTTAGTTACCTAGTTACAACTGTACAGCGTGAGGTAGCGTCGGCCTTTTGTTTGCAGAGATCCGATTAGGTTCTCGGGGCGTCTTTCCAGAGGCGTTTCTATTTCGGTAAGGAAGTTCCTTAGCCTGATCATTTGTTGGAAATCCAAAGAAACAATACGAACCCTGTACGGTTTTAGTTGTATTATCTGCTATGGGATGTGGCGGTAACCTGCTATTGAACGTAGTAGCTATAGTAGGCATACAACAATGGTTGTATGCTGGCTAAGATTTATATTGTATTTTCGAAAGGATTTTCACACTATGCACTAATGATAATAATATCGAATGATTTTGCGTAGTAAGCATTTTCGACTATCATAAGAAGAAATCTCCTCCAATTCTGCGATTGCATTGTGTGTGTGGCGGGAGGTCTTATGGTAGTTTCATTTTCAAAAAGCATTGCGGATTTCAATGTTAAACAACCTTTTATGTTTGTTTAAAGATAAACTATTTTTTTTGCTCACACCAGTCCCATGACTGATCCGGAGTTTATTGTTCCCTTCCTAAACTCTGGGTGCCCACAATTTTCCACACGGGCAGTCTAGAGTTGGGTTTTTTCAGATATTCAGGTTTAGTAGATTATCTGGAGCTGGTTCAGTTCTTGGAGTTCAGGACTGCACTTGCTTCTCCTTGTGGTTCGAGCTTGACGTTGGAGTTGTTGGAGTCATTCTCTTTTGTAGATCGTTTGGAGTGATCTCTTCTGTTCTGTTATTTCCGCTGTATCATTATTTATCTCTGATATTGTTGTATCATATTGATATCATTATTGTATATCATTCTGGATATTGTATTCATTGGATTGTATATGATATCATTGTTTTCTTTCTTCCGCTGTGTTATTTACTTAATTGTATTATAGCTCCGGCGAATCGGATTTGAACGGTCGAATCTGCGGCATTCGAGTACGATGTAAAGTATGGATGTCGATTTTCGAACGCGAAAATCCGGATCGTTACAATAACACAAAACAAATTGTAGTGGTCGCGTATATAGGGATACAAGTATGACAAGGCACATGAGGCAATACCCAAGGTAGTGAAACTACCATTTTCCTGATCCGGACTGGTGAGAACGCATCGCCGCAGCGATCGCAACACCACGAAACAACACTCCCAAAATGAAGGGTGCACCAATCGACAACAAGTAATGAGTAGTTTTCGAAGAAGTGTGTTCGCTCGAGGTAGCAAACCCCCATTTGGCCCGGCACGGCTCCTGTTTTAGTCATTTCCAATTTGACACAAGTGTCAAGGCTATCCATTATCGTTCTCTTTCTTCAGTCATCACGTACATCATTCCAACCACTTCATTCTGGATCACAATCCGCGTATAGTTATTAAAGTGGTTTTCAGTTTAGACAGTGAGTATGTCCTTAACCGATACCGGTCTCTTTAATAACCTTCGTGATTATTACACCGATTGGTCATTTATTTATTTCAAAACCAAATCAATTACAATTTCAATTAGAATTTGTAAATCAACATTTCATTTGTTTCTCTAAAACAATTTCCATAATTTACGTTTCAAAACTTCCAAATTCATAATTTCAAAATCTTATAATTCAATTTCAATTTCTTTTAAGACAATTCAAATATTGATTCAAGTTCGTATATAAGTTTAATTCCGAAATCATTTAATTTAATTTAATTTAACATTCAAATCAATTTAAATTCATTTATCTATTTCATTCAATATTTGTTAAGTTAATTAGTCATTCAAAACAATTTCTATTAAATTTCCAATTTGTTAAATCAATTACTTAAGCTCAACTTCATTATATCCAAACTTCAAATTGAATTAAATTAGATTCGTCAGATCAAATTCTTTACATTTCAAGTCTTACATTAATTTCAATAAAACACATTTATTTCTTGTTAGTGAAATTCAATTTCACTTATTAATTTACTTAATTACAAATTTCAAAACTTAGTTAATAATGAAACTTAGTTTCACTTATTCAAGAGGTTCAATTTTACTTAACAAAGAATTCAATTTTATTTAATTATTAAATAATTCAATCTTATTCAATTATTAAATAATTTCAAAACTTAATTATTAAATAATTTCAAACTTAATTTATTAAATAAATTTCAAAACTTTATTCAATCGTTTCTCAAATTAAACAACGTTCTTTCATCAATTACATTGTTAATACTTTGTTTCATATTATTAAATATATAACATTTTCCTTTCATAAAAATTCAAATTCCAACTTCATTTCAAAACCTTATCATTTATTCAAATAAAATCTTTATTTTATTTTTAAATCAAATTATTGACCAATCGGGTTTTATTTAATTTTCTATCCTAAGTCAAAGTTCAATTTGGGTATTTATCATTTCAACCCGATTCCAATTCAACTCAAAATCAAAGCATAGCAAAGGGAACTTGCAGTGTGATAATTGGGATGGTGTCAAAGTAAATAAACAAGCAATAACAACAACCAATATCAATCCAATAATCAATTAAAATAATCCCGAAATAATCGTGTTATGTAACGACCCAGAATTTTGAACGAATTAAATTGAAAATATTTAATTAATTTTAAATATTTGAACGATAATTTAATTTGAATCCCCGATATAATTTTGAAATTTGCGATTAAACTTTAAATTATTTTAATCTACTGAATGTTGAAAAAAAATTTGAATCTTCTGTTTTAAGCTGAAGAAAAATATTTCAAAAGCTTTCAAAATTTATATTGATAATACTAAAGATAATAGAAGCTTCAGAATCGAATTTGGGAGTGAATTGTTCAGTTTGAAATTATATCGTTTGAATCAATATTTAAAAATAGCCGTCCGAGGCACAGTCTCGGAATTCGACGAAACCAGTTCCATTGGGTCCGTAATATTGAATTATTATCGAATTTCAATTTTCGTATTCTTCGGAGTTGTTATGTGACCATACGACGGTTAAACGCATTGAAATTTAAATTGAATTCAATTTAAATCTAAATTTAAATTATTAAATTTGGTCAAATGGCAGCACGACATCTCCTTCATCCACGCCTAAAATCGCGCCTGATATCACGAAATTTATCGTGCAACCCATCACGCAACCATCCTCTTTCAATTTTAAAAACCTTCTTCCTTTGCCACTTCTCAGTTCAAAATCCAAACGAGAAAAATAATAGCCGACACACATTTTCTTTCCCCCTCGTTCCAAAACAAATCAAAACAAATTCAGCCGAGCCTCCTTCTTCTATTCAAAAAAAAAATTTTGTTCGAGACTAAGAAAAATAATCAATGGCGACGAATTTGGGAGGGGAGACTCGATCGAGTCTGAGTCGCGACTTGAGGCGGCATCCACAGTGAAATAGGGGAGGCTCGCAGGGCTCGATCGAATTGCGATGGGGCGGCGCGCGACTATGATTGGGCGTCGAGATGGATTTTGGGGTTTCGTTCGCGAGGTCGCGAAGCAGTTGCAGGCGGATGATGTTGGCATTCGACTGTCGAGTCGTAATGGCGAAGAGACTCGCGATGGTCGCGACTGGAACGGAGTTGGTGTTCGTTTGCATGAGGTGGCAGGTCGCTGGCGAAGCTTGGTCGACTGTGAGGTGATATTGGAATTCAAGGTCGCGATAGCAGGTGGGTCCGGTATCGTCGCGTGGGAGTGGCAGAAGCATTATCGTGGTTTCTCGTTCGTGATAAGCTTAAGTGCGATGGCCTTGAATTAGGTGACGTGGTCGGCATCGGAAATCGCTATGTCAGTAGGTGGAGGTCTAAGATGGAAAGACAAGTTGGAAATGGAAAATGATTGCAAAATAAAGGGCAAAGGTGAGATTTTTTCTCACTCAAAACAAATTTGTATTGCAGTTATTTATTGACTGTTTGATTGCTATTGGATGTGATATTAGATATAGTAGGATATATCTATATATAGCAATATATACATATTGGCATATGTATATATTGGATTGATTGATTTCCCGCCTCGTATAGCGGATGAGACCCTATTGTGCCGTTAGTAAGCGGATGATTTTTTATAAAACCCATATACCGCGATATTCCACCTCGAAGTGGAATTGGTATTGTGCTAACGTCTGTGGATGCAGGGAAACAGGTTGGAGGGATCCAACTGGATTCCTCAACTGTATTTATTTATTTACAGATATTGATATATATTCTGTTATCATATGATGATATATGATGTTTGATGTTGTGATGGACTAATTGGTGCGTTGCATCATTGGATTCAAAATTTTGAAGTGTTAAAAATAACGATTTTAAACTTTAAAAGAGATTTTAAAAGTGATTACTTGAAAGTATACGTTTTATTTAAGTTTTTGAAGTGATTTATTTTAAATAAATAAACGTTCAAATTTTAAAGTTATAAAAGTTAAGACTTTTGTGAAATATAACCGAAAAGTGATTTTTGGAATAAATAGTTGACTGATTTATAAAATGGTTTAAATTGAGATTTTTAAAGTATTATAAACGGTTTACTTAAAAGGTTTATAAATTTGACATTTTTTATAAATTTAGATATTGGAATTATAAAACGAGTTTTTATAAGTGTTAAAAATGAAGTGATAATAAAAATCATATATGAACGAGATTTATAGATTTATAAATTATGAAGTATAAATTGTATAGAAGTTGTAGAATAGAAGATTTATAAGTAATTTGCTTATAAATTAGATTTTTGGCACTTAGATGAGATTTGAACAGAATTTGCTAATAAAATGATTTTATAAGTTGAAATTGTTATGAAGTATAAATGTGATTTATAAACGTTGTTTATTGTAACAACCCGCATATCTATCGATTTTATATTTAAATATTTTATCGTTAGTCGGATGTTAGTCCGAAAAGCTACTTTTTGCATACAGTCAAATTAGGACTCGAGACCACCCCCATTGAGTTCAAAATGACGTTTGCGATCTTTTTGAGTGTAAACTTCGATATGTTTGGAGACAGTGAAATTTTCGTCACTTTTCCCACTTGTGACTTTGGTTGGGACTGCACCTTCTTAACTCATCCCAACTCCCTCTTCTCTTCATCACTTCATCAAATACTTCAAGCTTCTTCAAAAATGGTGGATGGAAAGAGAAATTAAAATTCCAAGCTCGAGATCTTTAGTGAATTAAGCATCAAACTCCGACTTCAAGGTGAAGAACATAGATTCAAGCTAGGGGTTGATTCTTGCTTTGCTCTTAAGCTCTCCAACATCAATTTCGTGGAAAAGGTGAGATTTTTGATCTCACATCTTGCCTATGATTGTCATTGGACTGTTGGGAATGATCCCCTATCACTCTAGCATCAACATTTGCATTTGGTTTGGATTGGATTGGCGAAAAACTCCAAAATTTAGTGATTTTGGTGAAAAACTGCTACTAGGTCGTTCTGGCCATTTTTAGCTCGTTCGGAGTTAGGTCGTTCTGACCCTTAAGTCGTAGGTCGTTGCCGACCTATAATCTCCAGGCAAAATGTTAAGTCGTTCACGAGCTAAAGGCATAAGTCGTTCAGGAGTTAAAGGCATAAGTCGTTCACGAGTTAAAGGCTTAAGTCGTTTGCAGTTAGCTCGCTCGCCCTGGCTTATGTCGTAGGTCGTCCCCGACCTAATTTCACTAGGTCGTTCCAGGCCTTAAGTCGTAGGTCGTCCTCGACCTAACTTCACTAGGTTGTTCCAACTTTAGCTCGTAGCTTGTATTTGAGCTTAAGTCGTTAAGTCGTTCAAGGCTTAAGTCGTTAAGTCGTTCAAGGCTTAGGTCGTTAAGTCGTTCATTCCACTAAGTCGTTCAAGGCTTAGGTCGTTAAGACATTCGTTTGCTAGGTCGTAGGTCGCTCGACTCTGTTAAGCCGTAGGTCGTTGGACCTTAAGTCGCTCGCCTCCCTTAACTCCACTTAGGTCGTATGACCTTATCCCTTAAGTCGTAAGTCGCTTGCCTCCCTTAAGTCGTAAGTCTCTTGCCTCCCTTAAGTCGTAAGTCGCTTGCCTTCCTTAAGTCGTTCATCTGGTTGAGTCGCACCATTCCTTAGCTCGGTCATGCTACCACTGGACCAGCTTGCCTTCACTAAGTAGGCAATCTCTTCTGAAAAACATTTATCAGAATTTCTACTTTGATGGTTTTGGGATTGACTTCTTTGGACTTTACTCACGTCTTCGAACGTGAATTGATTTGTTTCTACAATCGTTTTATGACTTGTCACTTTAAAGATATATGAAGGTTTCAATACTAATAGTAAATATCAAAACTCTTTCATCAAAGCAATTTCAACACTATTTTAAATATCAAAAGTTCGTTTTCTCAAATCGATTTTAAATCTACTAGTAATTACAAGCCTTTACTTCACTCGAATGAGAAATCGACTTAAACGACTTAGTAAAACGAGTGGTATGAAACGCTTGCGTTCACTTCGTCGGTTAGCTCTTGGACTTGTTCGATTGAACCCTTTTGTGACAATTTCCTAGTGAAGATCTACAGTTTGTTCGTAAATATTTAAGTTAAGCAAGTGGTTATGGGACATGAAGCTAAACTCATATATTTACTAGCTTAGTGTGATTGACACTTCCTTATGATCATCACGATCATTCTTGTGATTTAGACTAGCGATTGAGCGATGTCTCTTCGTCCGTGTGTTCGGACTTGCCTTCGGGCCATCCGTGTGTTCGGAAAAATTAAATGGATAGCTTCCATGAGATAGCTTCTCGTCCGTGTGTTCGGACTTCCCCCTTTTAGTGATTTCTGGATTTCGTGTGTTGATTTCTGGGATTTGTTCTGGATTTCGTGTGTTGATTTCTGGATTTAGTGCTTCACCAACTTTTGTGGTTTTCACTGATATGATATCAGTTTTTGTGTATTGGTGAATTTGTGTGTCATTACCTTTTTATGTGTTTGTATCTTTGAGAAGATTCTTGTGACATTGATTAATCCCTTGTTGATTATCATTTACATACTTATAGTAGTATGCCATCATGGTTATTATATGTTTATGCCATACCCCTTATCCTATATCATGTCATCTGATATTTATAGTTAGACTGATCCGTTTATTATTTTCTTATAAATAATACTCGGGTCAGACCGAGATGTTACAGGTGCTTCTGCTTGACTTCTCTTCTGGATTACTCTGACTTTTGGCTAACTACATAGATTAGTAGTTTTTGGATGTACACCTTTGAGATATAGACTCTATGTTATGTACTTATTCTTTTGTATAGCACGTGATGCTATTCTTTTGTATTATAGTGGATCTTTCTGACCACTACTCTGATGTACACTTTCATGTGTTATATATTTATTCATATCTTCTTCCGCCTTTGTGATATGGATGTCTGTGACTGATTTATGTTATGATTATTTCTATGTTTGTTTCCGAAGATTATATATAGCCACCGTGTGATAGCTTTGTGTTTGTATCGGTATGTCGGATTTCCTCCTTAAAAGATATGCATTCTATTCTATCTGACGTATCGGTGCTCGCACAAAGAAGTTACATGGATGGTCGCTCCTCCACAGCCTTATTCTCCGTGCTAATTGACAGCACTACATCGTAGTGTTCTTGGTTAGCGTGGGTATAGAGGTGGGGCGTCACATTTATAAATCCGAAATCACTTATTTTGATAAGTAATTTTAGAAGTTAATAAAAGGAGAATTTTATAAATCAAAGTTGTTATAAAATAGAAATGGAATTTATAAACGTTGTTTTATAAATTCGAAATCAATCAAATTTGATGAATTTAATATAGAAGTTATTAAGGGAATTTTATCCACGATTTTGGATAGTGGATAATTCTTGAAAAAATAAATGTGTAGAAAAGATTGAAATTTGGTTAGTGAAGTATATTCACGATTTTGGACAGTGAATATATTATTAAGTAAAATGGATCTGTTTGGGAAATTGTTACCGGAATAAGATGAAAACGATTTAACAATGTTTTCAAATATATTGAATATCGAAATCATAGATTTCAACATTCATTGTTGAAATAGACGTTTTCGAGAAATAGAAGGAAATGGTGGACTATAACACTGTTGTTATAGTAAATGATTTCCGAAAGGAAATGTTTTTATGTAGTATTGGGATTTATATATCTATCTAAATCCGAATCCCTATACTAGTGATTTTGAGTCGTCGTAACGATGTTTTACGTAACATTCGTTTTGACTCAAATAGATGTTATAGTAAATGATTTCCTTAAAGAATGAAATATATACTTAACATTTACTTAAGTATATCGAATATTTTCAAATGTTGAAAATAAATGATTTGTGAATTACTTATTTTTAAATAAGTATGGAAATGTTTTTCCAATATGAAAGATAAATTGAAATGTGGAAATTGATTTGAAATTGTTTTCAAACGGTTAAGTGTGGGAAAATTATATATCTTGTAAAGATATTTTTGGAGATAAAATTATTTGGAATCTGATGATGTTGCGCATCTTTATTGATAGTTAAATAACCGACTATCAATAATTACCTTTAGATGGGTATTTGTTGTGAATTGGATGAATTTGAATGCCACACTTATTTTTGAATAAGCGCTCACTATTCGGGTTAGCCGGGAAAGGACCATGGGGTCGTATAACCCATTCCGAATATGTAATACGTCGTTATGAATTGCATTTGATGACCGGTGTTGAAGACCGGATATTTTTGAAAACGGAAGGATTACCGTCGAGTTACTCTACATCGGCTGATCTCCGATTTAGAGGTTTTATCACCCTTAGTGACGGGAAGTCCGGACGTGATTAGAAAATTATCCGGATGTGCAAGGGCTTCGTGAGAAGTGCCTTCGGTTCTGTTCGATCCCGGAACAGACTTGTATGGATTGTATGTGTGACGTTACAAATTTGAGATATAAAGCTGATTTCTTTCAAATACATTTCTGTTGGTGGCGGAGAATTTATTCTCTTAGCTTAACACCCTTTTCTGAGACGTATGAGCTCAGAGGTTATGTAGTTGAAATTTATCAGCGATATACTCCCAATTTGGTAATGTGGCATACTAAGTTTTGCTGTGAAATGATCAGTGTTTGATCATTTGTGATATGATCATTTATTTGATCATTTATCTTTGTGATCATAGGTTGATCATTTGTTGACCCAAGGCATGGCTTTGTGAACAAAGCGTAGCTTTGTGGACGAGACTTCGTTGAGCCTCACATCCCGGAAATGGTCAAAACAGGAAGGATGCAGCAAGGTTCTAGGGAGTAGCGCCCCTTAGTGTATGTCATTCTTTCTGGATAGAGGTGGTATCATGGTATGGAGCCCAGATACTTAACCTATGTTGATACTGCTTATTTTGTGGTTTGTTGCGAATCGGGGATCCTCGGGAAGATCGGTTATGATCGGGGGATGGCATACGCATGTCAGTAGTTACCTATTTTTGCAGAGGTAACCCAGCCTTGTGTTGGCAGAGATCCGGTTAGGTTCTCGGGACGTCATTCCAGAGGCGTTCTGTTCGTGGAATAGGAAGTTCCTTAGCCTGACCATTTGTTGGAAATCCAAACTCAAATACGCACCTTGTACGGTTTTAGTTGTAGAACCTGCCATCTAATATGGCAGCTATAGTAAGCATACTATAATGGTACCTATTCTGGCTAAGATTTATATTTTACTTTCGAAATGTTTTATACACTATGCACTAATAATAATATCAAAAAGATTTGATTTTGCGTAGTAAGCATCTTTGACTATCATAAGAAGAAATCTCCTCCAATTCTGCGTTTGCATTGTGTGTGTGGTGGGAGGTCTTATGGTAGTTTCATTTTCCAAAAGCATTGCGAATTGACTTTAAAATTTTTCCTGTTGTTTATTTTAAAGATAAACTGTTTTACGATCTCACACCAGTCACCATGACTGACTCGGAGTTTATTGTTTCCCTTCTAAACTCTGGGTGCCCACCAATTTCCACACGGGCAGCCTAGAGTTATGTTATCAGGATATTCTGGATATTTTGGGGCTTTGGAAGCAAGCTGGATGGCGAGACGTATATCCGTAATTATTTATTTATTCCGCTGTGTATTCTGTATGAGGACAAGTTTATATAACTGTCCATTGTTGTATTGAGTTGTATATTGACTCTAATTGATGTATGTAAAAACTGATATAGTTCTTTGTTTATAAAAAAAAACTAGTGATTATTTATTATATATTGTTCCGCTACGATGTGAAAGATTCTGATATTGTTTCTGTATCTGATGTTGTTCCCTTCTTGTTGTTCTTCTTTCTTCTTTTCTTTTTCTTCTTCTACTTTTTCTTTTTCTTAAAACCCCTCAGGGTTCGTATCTCCGTGCATCTTGAATTAATCAAGGGAGTTTAGTGTTTAATCAAGGGTACGGATTTGCGGGCCGTGACAGTTGGTATCAGAGCATATGGTTAAGCGACAACCCTGCTCTGTTGGGTGTTACTCATTAGAGATAGAGTCAGTAGTACTCTAGAATGAGTTTGAGTGTAATAATAGATATGAGTGCGTATTTGTTAGTTAATATAAAAAATTGTTTTATATTGTGATGATTGATTTATTGAGTGGCATATGAACCTTCGTCGGCACAATCTACACAACTGGATCGAAGGGGTTTCTAAACACTTGAATAGAACAATTCGGCACAGTATTGTTTTTGAATGGGGTAAATGAGATAATTTTACCCAAAACTATTTTTGTATAGAAAAGAA
Source organism: Allium fistulosum (assembly GCA_030737815.1). Classification (NCBI taxonomy): domain Eukaryota; kingdom Viridiplantae; phylum Streptophyta; class Magnoliopsida; order Asparagales; family Amaryllidaceae; genus Allium; species Allium fistulosum. Next base: position 818,236,618 of record CM060904.1, read on the forward strand.
ATAATTTTCTATGAATTATCATAGTATATGGATGCATGGTTGTTAGGAAAGTGATAATATTGAAATGTTATCATTATTATATGAATTTGAATAAGAAATTCAAATAGTAACTCCAAAGTTAGGAAATGAATTCGTATACAAATGAAATTTGAGAATATAAATTATAAATGTGATTTGTAATTTGAAACGGAATTCCAGAGAAGTTTTTGGAAATGTTTTGAAAAGATTTTGAAAATTTTGGAGATTTGGAAAGTTTAAAATCTTTTTGATTTGAAAATGAATTTCAAAGGTTTTGAAAAGTATTCTGAAGGAATGAAAAGCTCTAAACTCTTTTCGGTCGCTGGAAAATAACTTCGGCAATGACTGCAGCATCATCGATGTTCATTTTCGGGTTTCCAAAAGAGGAATTACTGCCAAATTGTTTTAAATGGAAGTTGTTTGGAAAATTTGGGTTTTGTTTTGGAAATTCAAAGGATAATTTGAATTTTTTTTCAAAAAAATGATTTTTGAAAAGGTTGAAGACTCTGGAATCCTATTTAAAATATTTATTGGATTAATAAATGAATTGATAACTTATACAATTCGAATTTTGATAGAATAAATCTAACTTAAAAGATGGAGTTAAATAAATGTAAGTACAGGTGAATCAATTAAATGAAAGTTGAGATTCATTTTTAAGTTGTAAGCAATAAATTAAAATTGAAAAATGAAATGAGACTTGAATCAAGTGGAATAAAATCCAAACCTGAGAAAAATAAAATGGATTGAATCCGAATAAACTACTTTGATAATTAATTCATGAAATAGAAGTTGAATTAGTGAAATTAAAACTTGAATTGTGAACTAAATAAAAGAATGGTTCGAATTTGCAAACATATTCAAGTAAGTAGAAATAAATTTCTAAATGAATGGAATTTACAGTTGCTAGTAAATAAAATTAAAGATGAATGTTAAACTTTGTTTTGAATTTGTTAGTAAATGTAATTCAAGCTGAATATTGAAAATTGAAATTTAAAATGAATTAGTGAATGAAAATAATATAAAGAGTGATATGAATTAGTAAATGAAAGATAATTAATAAATTCAATATTCAGAAGCTAAACTGAATCCAAATTAGATTGGGATAGTGAATTGAATTCAAATGAATTGAAATGTAAAATTGAATGAATAGGATGTAACTTCAAATAGTGGAGTAAAAATGTATAAGAAGTGTATATTGAAAATTTTGTAATAGAATGTGCAAAATGGTTTGAATATGTAACTAGATATTATGGCTAGTAGGATATACATGTATATAAAGGAATTGGAATTTTGATTTCAAAGATAAACTTGAATTGCTCAACAAAAGGTAAGTATTTGAATTTCAATATGAGATTTACTGATTTCTTGTCTAAGCCGTTTGGCTTTTTCTTTTTCTTTTTGAAATCTGAGAGTCCGTAGGGACATTTTGTATTCGTACCGTATTAGCCGCGCAAAGGAGACGCTGGCGAAATTTTTCGAGAATTTCGGGTGTTAGAAAATTTTTGAGAAATTTTTGAAAGTTTAAAATTTGAATTTAAATTTAAATTTGAATTGAGAAGTAAAACAATAATGTTTTGAAACTTAAAATTAGAGTTGGAAATTTAGTTGAAATGATAGCGAATCTTTAATAGAGAGATTTGTTTTGAAAATTTGATAAAATTATTAGATGTGAAAAATAGTAGACGAGTTAAGGACATTTTTTTCCTAACTTGTAATTTCGGGACGAAATTCTTTTAAGGAGGGAAGTTTGTAATGACCCAGAATTTTGAACGAATTAAATTGAAAATATTTAATTAATTTTAAATATTTGAACGATAATTTAATTTGAATCCCCGATATAATTTTGAAATTTGCGATTAAACTTTAAATTATTTTAATCTACTGAATGTTGAATAAAAATTTGAATCTTCTGTTATAAGCTGAAGAAAAATATTTCAAAATTTATATTGATAATACTGAAGATAATAGAAGCTTCAGAATCGAATTTGGGAGTGAATTGTTCAGTTTGAAATTATATCGTTTGAATCAATATTTAAAAATAGCCGTCCGAGGCACAGTCTCGGAATTCGACGAAACCAGTTCCATTGGGTCTGTAATATTGAATTATTATCGGATTTCAATTTTCGTATTCTTCGGAGTTGTTATGTGACCATACGACGGTTAAACGCATTGAAATTTAAATTGAATTCAATTTAAATCTAAATTTAAATTATTAAATTTGGTCAAATGGCAGCACGACATCTCCTTCATGCACGCCTAAAATCGCGCCTGATATCACGAAATTTATCGTGCAACCCATCACGCAACCATCCTCTTTCAATTTTAAAAACCTTCTTCCTTTGCCACTTCTCAGTTCAAAATCCAAACGAGAAAAATAATGGCCGACACACATTTTCTTTCCCCCTCGTTCCAAAACAAATCAAAACAAATTCAGCCGAGCCTCCTTCTTCTATTCAAAAAAATAAATAAATAAATAAATCGTTCGAGACTAAGAAAAATAATCAATGGCGACAAATTTGGGGGGGGGAGACTCGATTGAGTCTGAGTCGCGACTCGAGGCGGCATCCACGGTGAAATAGGGGAGGCTCGCAGGGCTCGATCGAATTGCAAGGGGGCGGCGCGCGACTACGATTGGGCGTCGAGATGGATTTTGGGGTTTCGTTCGTGAGGTTGCGAAGCAGTTGCAGGCGGATGATGTTGGCATTCGACTGTCGAGTCATAATGGCGAAGAGACTCGTGATGGTCGCGACTGGAACGGAGTTGGGGTTCGTTTGCGTGAGGTGGCAGGTCGCTGGCGAAGCTTGGTCGACTGTGAGGTGATATTGGAATTCAAGGTCGCGATAGCAGGTGGGTCCGGTATCGTCGCGTGGGAGTGGCAGAAGCATTATCGTGGTTTCTCGTTCGTGATAAGCTCAAGTGCGATGGCCTTGAATTAGGCGACGTGGTCGGCATCGGAAATCGCTATGTCAGTAGGTGGAGGTCTAAGATGGAAAGACAAGTTGGAAATTGAAAATGATTCCAAAATAAAGGGCTAAGGTGAGATTTTTTCTCACTCAAAACAAATTTGTAATGCAGTTATTTATTGACTGTTTGATTGCTATTGGATGTCATATTAGATATAGTAGGATATATCTATATATATATAGCAATATATACATATTGGCATATGTATATATTGGATTGATTGATTTCCCGCCTCGTATAGCGGATGAGACCCTATTGCGCCGTTAGTAAGCGGATGATTTTTTATAAAACCCATATACCGCGATATTCCACCTCGAAGTGGAATTGGTATTGTGCTAACGTCTGTGGATGCAGGGAAACAGGTTGGAGGGATCCAACTGGATTCCTCAACTGTATTTATTTATTTACAGATATTGATATATATTCTGTTATCATTAGATGATATATGATGTTTGATGTTGTGATGGACTAATTGATCCGTTGCATCATTGGATTCAAAATTTTCAAGTGTTAAAAATAACGATTTTAAACTTTAAAAGAGATTTTAAAAGTGATTACTTGAAAGTATACGTTTTATTTAAGTTTTTGAAGTGATTTATTTTAAATAAATAAACGTTCAAATTTTAAAGTTATAAAAGTTAAGACTTTTGTGAAATATAACCGAAAAGTGATTTTTGGAATAAATAGTTGATTGATTTATAAAATGGTTTAAATTGAGATTTTTAAAGTATTATAAACGGTTTACTTAAAAGGTTTATAAAGTTGACATTTTTTATAAATTAAGATATTGGAATTATAAAACGAGTTTTTATAAGTGTTAAAAATGAAGTGATAATAAAAATCATATATGAACGAGATTTATAGATTTATAAATTGTGAAGTATAAATTGTATAGAAGTTGTAGAATAGAAGATTTATAAGTAATTTGCTTATAAATTAGATTTTTGGCACTTAGATGAGATTTGAACAGAATTTGCTAATAAAATGATTTTATAAGTTGAAATTGTTATGAAGTATAAATGTGATTTATAAACGTTGTTTATAAATCCGAAATCACTTATTTTGATAAGTAATTTTAGAAGTTAATAAAAGGAGAATTTTATAAATCAAAGTTGTTATAAAATAGAAATGGAATTTATAAACGTTGTTTTATAATTTCGAAATCAATCAAATTTGATGAATTTAATATAGAAGTTATTAAGGGAATTTTATCCACAATTTTGGATAGTGGATAATTCTTGAAATATAAATGTGTAGAAAAGATTAAAATTGGTTAGTGAAGTATATTCACGATTTTGGACAGTGAATATATTATTAAGTAAAATGGATCTGTTTGGGAAATTGTTACCGGAATAAGATGAAAACGATTTAACAATGTTTTCAAATATATTGAATATCGAAATCATAGATTTCAACATTCATTGTTGAAATAGACGTTTTCGAGAAATAGAAGGAAATGGTGGACAATAACACTGTTGTTATAGTAAATGATTTTTGAAAGGAAATGTTTTTATGTAGTATTGGGATTTATATATCTATCTAAATCTGAATCCCTATACTAGTGATTTTGAGTCGTCGTAACGATGTTTTACGTAACATTCGTTTTGACTCAAATAGATGTTATAGTAAATGATTTCCTTAAAGAATGAAATATATACTTAACATTTACTTAAGTATATCGAATATTTTCAAATGTTGAAAATAAATGATTTGTGAATTACTTATTTTTAAATAAGTATGGAAATGTTTTTCCAATATGAAAGATAAATTGAAATGTGGAAATTGATTTGAAATTGTTTTCAAACGGTTAAGTGTGGGAAAATTATATATCTTGTAAAGATATTTTTGGAGATAAAATAATTTGGAAAATAATTTGGAATCTGATAATGTTGCGCATCTTTATTGATAGTTAAATAACCGACTATCAATAATTACCTTTAGATGGGTATTTGTTGTGAATTGGATGAATTTGAATGCCACACTTATTTTTGAATAAGCGCTCACTATTCGGGTTAGCCGGGAAAGTACCATGGGGTCGTATAACCCATTCCGAATATGTAATACGTTGTTATGAATTGCATTTGATGACCGGTGTTGAAGACCGGATATTTTTGAAAACGGAAGGATTACCGTCGAGTTACTCTACATCGGCTGATCTCCGATTTAGAGGTTTTATCACCCTTAGTGACAGGAAGTCCGGACGTGATTAGAAAATTATCCGGATGTGCAAGGGCTTCGTGAGAAGTGCCTTCGGTTCTGTTCGATCCCGGAACAGACTTGTATGGATTGTCTGTCTGACGTTACAAATTTGAGATATAAAGCTGATTTCTTTCAAATACATTTCTGTTGGTGGCGGAGAATTTATTCTCTTAGCTTAACACCCTTCTCTAAGACGTACGAGCTCAGAGGTTATGTAGTTGAAATTTATCAGCGATATACTCCCAATTTGGTAATGTGGCATACTAAGTGTTGCTGTGAAATGATCAGTGTTTGATCATTTGTGATATGATCATTTATTTGATCATTTATCTTTGTGATCATAGGTTGATCATTTGTTGACCCAAGGCATGGCTTTGTGAACAAAGCGTAGCTTTGTGGACGAGACTTCGTTGAGCCTCACATCCCGGAAATGGTCAAAACAGGAAGGATGCAGCAAGGTTCTAGGGAGTAGCGCCCCTTAGTGTATGTCATTCTTTCTGGATAGAGGTGGTATCATGGTATGGAGCCCAGATACTTAACCTATGTTGATACTGCTTATTTTGTGGTTTGTTGCAAATCGGGGATCCCCGGGAAGATCGGTTACGATCGGGGGATGGCATACGCGTGTCAGTAGTTACCTATTTTTGCAGAGGTAACCCGGCCTTATGTTGGCAGAGATCCGGTTAGGTTCTCGGGACGTCATTCCAGAGGCGTTCTGTTCGTGGAATAGGAAGTTCCTTAGCCTGACCATTTGTTGGAAATCCAAACTCCAATACGCACCTTATACGGTTTTAGTTGTAGAACCTGCCATCTAATATGGCAGCTATAGTAAGCATACTATAATGGTACCTATGCTGGCTAAGATTTATATTTTACTTTCGAAATGTTTTATACACTATGCACTAATAATAATATCAAAAAGATTTGATTTTGCGTAGTAAGCATCTTTGACTATCATAAGAAGAAATCTCCTCCAATTCTGCGTTTGCATTGTGTGTGTGGCGGGAGGTCTTATGGTAGTTTCATTTTCCAAAAGCATTGCGAATTGACTTTAAAATTTTCCTGTTGTTTATTTTAAAGATAAAATGTTTTACGATCTCACACCAGTCACCATGACTGACTCGGAGTTTATTGTTTCCCTTCTAAACTCTGGGTGCCCAATAATTTCCACACGGGCAGCCTAGAGTTATGTTATCAGGATATTCTGCATATTTTGGGGCTTTGGAAGCAAGCTGGATGGCGAGACGTATATCCGTAATTATTTATTTATTCCGCTGTGTATTCTGTATGAGGACAAGTTTATATAACTGTCCATTGTTGTATTGAGTTGTATATTGACTCTGATTGATGTATGTAAAAACTGATATAGTTCTTTGTTTATAAAAAAAACTAGTGATTATTTATTATATATTGTTTCGCTGCGATGTGAAAGATTCTGATATTGTTTCTGTATCTGATGTTGTTCCCTTCTTGTTGATCTTCTTTCTTCTGCTTCTTTCTTTTCTTCTTTTCTTTTTCTTCTTCTACTTTTTCTTTTTCTTAAAACCCCTCAGGGTTCGTATCTCCGTGCATCTTGAGTTAATCAAGGGAGTTTAGTGTTTAATCAAGGGTACGGATTTGCGGGTCGTGACATGTTAATTCACATTTGTTGTTAATGCAAATTAATATAATTATTTCAAGAATCTACACTATCATTTCATGTAGATTAAAGATTATTACACTGCTGTTTATACGGTTCTTCACTTGTCTTTCATTATTTAATTTTCTACTACATAAATTATTCAACATACATTCAATGGTTCAAAGTGTAGTTAACACTATTCTACTTGTTAATTTATTTAACATTTAAAAGGGGTCACATTTAACTAATCAAATTCAACATATATGTCCATTTTAATTTTTAACTATCTTATAACAAATTCAATTGCATATTATTTATCACTTTAACATTTTCAATTAACGTCCAATTTCATCATCATACAACAATCATTTATCAACCAAACTTGTATAATCATCGCATAAGTAACAGATAATGGTGTCAGATGTCACAGGTGAACTGATACAGGTAATAGCATATATAACAGTGTAATTAACTAACAGCAGCATATTTCAATTGTCATTTCAATTGAAATCAAATTTAATAAATAAAGAACATTAATCGTGAGTGATTGCTCACCTTTCGAGGCTAGCGATATTTGGTACTGAAATTGAGTTACGGAATGCAAGCACGACTTCCAAAACAAGCTAGATTGGCACGAATCGACGAACAAAACTGATAAATCAGAATTGACGAGATCAGATCAGAACTGGACCGATGAAAACAAATTGAATCAGTTTGATATAAACCGAAAAATATATACATTATTATTATTTCCTAAAATCAATATTTTAATTTAAAATACATATACATTTTTAAATAAATCTTAAATTTAAATATATATATATATACACTCAAAAAAACTGTAGACTTATATTATAAAATGTTATAACTTATATACCTTAACATAACCAGTTTTGTAAAATACTCGTATTTGAAATAGTATATATATACAAAATACTTGTTCAAGGAATATTTACAAACCAACTCGAATATACTGTAACATATAAAAGAGAACGCATCCCAAAATTTCCACTTATATATTATTCTACATTCACACATTTAAAGCAGAAATCAAAACACGTATATTACTTACTCAAACTATACAAACCAGATTCTTCAAATCAATAATTCCCAGACTCAATATCTTCAAACAGTTGAAAGCTATAAATAAATAAGTATATAAGATGACTGCAACAATACTTTCATATATATACATTCGCTTATATCAAGATATTATATTATGCATGTAATATTTTCATGGAATAAGACATATGACCGAGTAATATAAAATACCCATAAAATACGTACGAACTAACATATATGAATAATCTATATACTTTTGGAGCATCTCAACATAACAAGGTTTTAAACATATTATATTTTATATCCTCAAACATAATATATACAAATGATACAACATCAATATACAACTGTGAGCATGTACATTTCTGTAAATATATATATATATATATATATATATATATATATATAAATTTATACAAAACCATCGCAGTGAACTTGGATTTTAAATCAAACCGGTTATGAAGAAAACAACTTGGAAATTTTTTTTATATGGCAATCAGTTTTAAAACCAAACTTATCTTTTTAACTCATATATATAATAGTTTAATATATATATATATATAAAACAACATCACCTTACAAAAATTTAATACAAAAATCAAAATATAAAATCTATAAAACAATTATATATACCTTGCACAAAGAATGGAAGAGGTTGCACGAGAGCAAGGGAAGCAGTTCGGTCAGATGTTTTTGCGTGTGGGTACGATGGTCGTGGTAGGCTCTTGCTCGCTTGGTGGTAGGGAGGAAGGTAGGAAGAAGAATGGCTTTGAAGTTCTTGGTTGAAGCTACGGGGAGAACTACTGGGTGAAGGCCGAGTGGGTTTGTTGCTAGTGGTTCAGGGACAGGCGGTGATGAGGAAGAGGGGAGCAAGGTTGCTGACGGCAAGCACTGAGTGGAGGAGCTCGGCTCGGGTTGCTTTGGGTGTTCGTCAGAGGTGTGCTTGGTCGACAGGAAATGGCGGGGTCGGAGAGGTGTGGCTGGCGGCGGGTTGTGGGCGACTACATGGCTGCTCAGGTTGAGGACAGCTGCTGTTATGCTGAGGAGAGTGTCACGGCAGGGGTTGGTCTGGCTGTGATGCAGTGAGACGTTGTAGGCTGAAGGTGATGGTTGTGCGCAGCTAGGCTGCTGTGCTCGGGGTTTTCCTGGCGGTGGGCGTCAGGGGATGGTGGACGTGGAAGTAGGTCGGCATGTTGGAGAGATGGTGGAAGGTGGAAAGAAAGCGGAGGCGGATGGCAGTCGAGATGGAGACATGTCGCGTGAAGGGGATGATGGGTCGATTGGTTAGGGAGGCAGACTATCACCATTTTGAACGAACAGATATATAACATATATTTATGAAGGAAAATATGTAAGCTTCTCAAAATGGAAGACCAGGCAAAGTGGACGTCGGTATCACAAAATGGGGAAGAAGATTTCATGCAAGTTCCAGAAACAAAGAAGGCTACAGACTAAATATATTTATTTTTCCCTTTTTAATTTAACGTTTCAGAATGGAAAGGGACATAAAGAATATGAACGAACCGACGTGAGACAGATTGAAATAGGGAACAGAATGGTCACGAATTAAATTCAGTAAATAATAACAGCAAATGTCCATTTGTTATAAACGGTGGATAACGAATGGTCACAAAGAAACAAAAGGGCGGACCGTTATGGTAACCGTTTCTTAGATTCCGCCACGAACCGGACTCCGAAATACACAAACAAATATACCGTAAAGGTCAGTGCGACGAGGCGATCAAAACGGTATACGGATATCAGTGGTACGATTGAATTATAAAAATTCGAATTTTCCACTAGCGGAAAATGCAGCAAAAACGCAGAAAAATAAGATCGACGGAGCTAAAGATATCTGAATTTGGAAAAATGAAAAATGACTCTTGCTCAGAAGATGATTTAGAATTTTTCTATATAAAAATATTTGGGTTTCGAAAACGTTTTATTTTCATCGCTTTTTAACTGATTAAATTGAAGTAAATTTACGCACGAAATAAACTTTCATATTTTTTGATGAAAATTTACAGTTTGCTATGTTTAATTAGACTCATTCCAAATAATAAATTTTTATTTCAAAATTTTATCGTTTAAAATTTCACAAAATTTCGACTAATTACGTTATTAAAACAATTAAAATTTAAGGGTCGTTACACTCTCCCCCACTCAAAACTTTTCGTCCCCGAAAAGGAAGGAGGTAGGAGAATAGAAACAACTAGAAAGAAAAATAGATTGAAAAACAAAATAAACAATTAGTTCAAACCATATAAATTTCAATAAATTTATATTCAAAAATTTGTTTTTAAATTCAAGGTTTCCATTAAATTTATTTCATTTTACATTTATTAATGTTAGGTGCAAAAGGTTTCTTTCAAATGAAATTCAATTTAAATTCAATTAATTCAAGATACACCCTTAAGTTGGTTTAATTCAATTTATTAACTTTTCAAAACAAATTTTTCTTCTTTCAATATCACCTATTATTTATTTAACTTATTATTCTATTTATCTCCATAAAAATTTTACAATTAAAATTTAAGTGTATAACATTTATTATACGCACTCAAATTTTATTTACAAAGACATTTATATTGTAAATTATCCAATTATCTTAAATTAACAATTTCAAAGATCATAAATTTGGATAGTCATTTATTATAATCATACTTTATTCGACAAATTTTAATTCTTCTTTATTCCAAATTATTATTAAATTTATTCTACTTAATATATCTTATCACATATATATTAAGTATATTTACACTTATTATAACTACTCAAGTTTATTTAAAAATTCCTTTGATATCATTTATATTGTATAATATTCAATTACATAATTAACTTTTGAAAATTTAGGTAAATTATATATAATGCAATTGAGTATTATCCGAATGAAATTTACAATTCACTTATTTCAAGTTAAGTATTTAGTCAAAAAAAAATTTGGCTTCGTTGAAAATCATCCTTAAATCAAAATTTTAATAATTAAATCCCGATTAGCTTCAAACAACTTAGAGACAAATATATATAAAATCAAATCCATAATTAGATACCAATATATATTATAGATCAAGTCATACTGTAATATCCCGGAAATTTTGGACAATATCAATTTAATAATCTGTTTAAAAATAATTAAATTGATTTGTTAATCTTTGATAATAAATATTTGAATTGATTTAATAATCTAATTAAATGAATATTTAATTAGTAAATTTATCCTTTAAAAATTTATAAGATGATTTCTATTTATAATGTATATACAATTGTATATATTGTATTTGGATAAGCTTGTGTTTGATATTTAATAAATAAATGAAATCTTGTTTTTAAATTTCTAATATACATTTTGATAGTTTGGAAATTATGATTTATTTAATATTAAGTTTTTCAAAGCTATTTAAACAAAATAACTATATGGTTTTAAATAAGATTAATAATAAAGTTTATTTTATTTTCTTTTTGAAATATTGCTTAATAAATAAGATTTAAGAGGGTATATATATATAAGTTTAAAATACAATATTAATAGTGTATTGTTTTATATATATAGATATAAATAGACTTTAGTAAAATAAGATTTGTTATTTCAAATTGAATATGTTCTTATAAATTGACTTTAAATTGGATTTTAAAAATATAATTTGAATTTGAATTTAGATTTAATTTTGAAATTCAAAAGAGGTAATATTTAAATAGTTTGGATTTTAAAATATATGTATAAGATCTTATTTTTATATATATATTTGGTTTATTTTCTTTAAAAGTATATATATACATAGATAAGTAATAAGTGTTTAATAAATAAGGAAAAGGTTTTTACATTTAAAATAAATATAAATTAAATATAAAGACATGTGTAAACATATGAAGGCTTGTTTAAAACAAGTGTAAACAAATTAACACATATGAAGACAAGTGTCATTTTTATTTTTATTTTTCTTTTATTTTTATTAAATCACAAATAAACCTATATTTTCATTTACTCCTCATTCTCATTCCTTTTCTATTTCTTTTCAAGTCATAAAAGAATTCAGCCTATTCTCTAAGCAAAATCTGAAGTATACTCAAACCAAAATTCTCAAAAACTAAACCTATAACAAATTCTTCAATCTGAACATTCTTCTTCAAATCAGTAATCAACATTCCTTAAACCTTATTCTCAAAACAAAGATCTGTAACCATTTCTTCAATCTGAAAATCAAAAGCCTGGAAGTGTTAAACCTGAAACCATTTTCAAATCAAAGCCCGATAGCCTGCATTTTTCTTTAATCTGGAATGAATTTAAAAAGCTTGCATCATTTTTAAAAGATTCAAAAGCCTGTTTTTCTCTTCAAATCTGGAAGCCTGCATACTTTCTGTAATCTGGAAGCAAGCAATCTGATTTAGAGAAACATCTCAATAATCAAAGCATGCATGCAAGTTTCTTCAGAAACATTCAAGTTAAAAGTTTTTAAAGATCAAATAGCAACTCAGTTTGAATCAAAGCAAGTATTCCAGTTCATGTTTCCAGGATTTATTATGCTCTGTTCATCCTCAAATAGGTGAGTAACATTCTTCTTATAAATTAAAGTATATAGATATTTGTTTGCATGTGAAATGCTGGAATAAAATGAGTATTGAATGGATGTATATGATTGAATATCTGCATATAGATTTGAATGTATAGATGCATGTTACTGTGATATCTGTTTTAACCTATTCTTACCTTTAGAAGTTAATATCATGATAAAAATTCAATCTCTCTTAATATAATCTCTGTTAGGATTTAGTATTCAAACACATTCAATTGTTTAATCATAATTTAAGGTTTAAACTTTATTTAAACAAATTAAAATGGGAATTTGCTCTGGAAAACTAAATAGAACAGGAAGACTTGAGTTTTTGTTAAAAATTCGAGCTCCTTAAATCATTGATTCAGGCATATGATCTGGATCCCTGATCGAAACCATGAATTTTAAAATTCGAATCATGATTTTTAGAAGTAGGTTGAGGGAGCAGTTCTAGTTTGATCGAAATGGGAGTTTTAGGTCGCCTCTGATGATCTAGTCGATCGGAAAGGTCGGGTTTTGTTCTGGAGATAGTTGAATGATAAGGGAGGACCGGAAAAATAGTGGATGGTCGTATTGATGACCGTGGTAATGGTGGTTGGTCGATTAAATTTCTAAACCTAGTTTGAACAGGTTGAGCATTTTGATTCATAGATATAGCTCGGGTTGATCGAGTGTAGTAGGATTTTGGGTGACGAAAGTTAGTGAGCTATCGAAACAGTGGTCGGAGTTTCAGTCATCACGATGATTGGAGAAGTGAGCACGAATGATTTCCAGGTTCGAGTTCTATTCCAGGTGATGATCGATGTGGTCGAATTCGAATTGTGAAGTTTGATCGAGTTTCTGGTGGTTGGGATTGAGAGAGGTGGTCGTGGTTGATTTGCCGGTGATGGAAGCGATGATCGAAGACGAGCGTCTCGCCTGTGCACGTGCACCAGGTAGCAGCCATGTCTGGAATGAATTTAAGGAAGAAGCAGTTGTTCTCAAGGTAGATGTTGAAATGACTCGAAGTCATGTTCGGGAAAGAAGGGAAATGACTCGGGTTCGTTGAGAGGAACTCGCGTGAGATTTTAAACTCTGTTTCAAATTTTTTTTAAACATAACAGTTTTTAATAAAAGGAAAAGGGAAAAACTCGAAGCAGGCTCGGGATTTCTGGAATTTTTCTCGGGTAATTGATGTTTTGGCTCGGGTCAATTACCTGTTGCAGTTTTCTTTTTAATCGGTTTGTTTTTAAAACTTTAAACTTATTTTAAAATTGAAAGCAAGATTTAAATCTAGTTTTAAATCAAATATAAAGTATGGATTCAAGTTAATTTGTATATTAATTTAAATAAATAAGTTGATAAAATTTATAATGTTTTAACAAATGAAAAATGTTAAAAGTATAATTTTATAAAGGTTTGAATTTAAAAATCTTATAAATTTCTTATAAAAATGTTAAGTGTTCGTAACATTTGAATTTAAAAAGATTTTTTGTAAATTTGATTTAAGTCTTAGTTAAAGTTAAATTGTAATTATTTTAAATCTTTGATTTAAGATAAATTAAAAGAAAGATTTTAAAGTAAATGTTTTAAAGTCTTTGTTAATAATAATAATTAAAGTAGTTAAAGGTAAATACTTTATTTTAGATAGTAATTAAGATTTAATGATATAGGAGTCATTAAATTAATAAAGTAATTTAAGAATAATTTAATAATTTAATTAATTAATGGTTTAGTGATAATTAATTAAATAATTAGGATTATAAGTTAATTAATTAAGTGTTAATTAATTTGGGATTTAGGATCATTTGTTTAATTAAGTATGAGTTATTAATAAATGATTAGACAAATAAATTAATATTGGTTAAGTATAAATTACTTAATGAAAGTAATTAAAGTAAATTAATTACTGAAGGTAATTAATTAAATAAATTTGATAAGTTTAAATTAATTAGTTAAATTAATTTAAGATAATGATTTGGAAATTTGATAATTACTTAAATGTAATTAGTGAAAGTATAATTACTTAGGAAAGTAATTAAAAGTAATTACTGGATGTAATTAACTGAAGATGATTTAATAATAAAAGTAATTTGAGTTAATTACTTTTGTATAATTAATCAAGGGATTAATTAAAAGATAATTAATTAATGAGTAATTAATTTATGGAAGAGTAATTAAGGATAGTTAATTACTAAATGAGATTAATCAAAGGTGATTAATAAATGTGACTAATTAATTATTAATTTAAATAAGATAATTAATTAAGAATAATTAAGGATCATTAATTAATTTATGATGTAATTAAGGATTGGTTAATTAAGATTAATTAATAAATAATTAGTGATTAAAGTAATTAATTAATTGTAATTAATTAAGGATTAATGTAATTAAATATAGTTAATTAATTAATGAAGTAATTAAAGATTAATTACTGAATAGTTTAAGATAATTAATTTGTGAAATTAATTAAGTATTAATTACTTAAAGTAAATAAAAGGGTAATTAATCAGGAATAATTAATTAAGATGGATACTTAGAGTAATGATTAATTAATTGGTTTAATTAATAATTAAGTAAGCAGGATTTATAGAATGAAGTAATTAATTTAATTCACTTTAAATTAATTAGATATGATAAATCATTACTTAAGAATGGATGAATGATATTGAATGCTTTGCATTGTTGATATCTCTGATAAGAGATGTGCTGATCTATGATATAGATGTTTGGTTGGATTGAAATGATAATATGAATTATCTGTTTGGATGATAATATGGATTATCTATTGTAAATTATCTATCTGTGTGTAGTATAGATAAGAATTGAATTGTTTTAACCTTAAAACAACATGGCCCTTAAAAGATACGTTTTGGATTTCGATGAGACCGGGATCGGGTTTCCGTATACCGGAATTCCAGGTCTGGAGACCCGAATACCACATCGATCCAAATTTACGATAGGTCGTGAATCTCAAGTGAAGATGAAGATTCAAAGTGCAAGGGTTATTGTCGTTAACTCTGAGGGTGATTCCAACACGAGTGTAACGAGATAATGCCTTCGGTTTCGTTCGAACCCGGAACGAACTTGTATGGATTGAATGCTTTCAGAACATCGTCAGGTGGACGATGAGCATTCTAAGTGATGTGTTCTGATTTAAAGGTAAATCGTAACCTCAAGCCTCATCAACCGGGAATGGCTAAAACAGGGGAGGTGCAGCAAGGCTTCGTGGGTAGCACCCACTGAGAGTAAGGTCATCCCTGTCTAGAGAGTTCCTTCTTTTATTTCGGCTTAGTGGTGCAGTTGGCGACGGCCATCTGTGGGGTGATTTTATTCGGGATTATCCAGTAAGGGATGGTTCCGGCTTTGTGTTGCAGGGGATTGGGAGTGATCCTCGGTACGGTGATCTAGGCCCCGTACTGTGATGAGCGGTACCCCGGTAGCTCTGCCATTGTATGGAGATCCAAATTCCAATAAGTGATAACGGACTTGATTGTATACTTATGTATGCTGGAATTTAATAATGTAACAATTTCGGCTATTTCATATTTATTTGAAGACCCTAGACCCTATTATAATACAATCAAATTTCCTATCAAATGTTTTGGTTATCGTAAGGTAAAAACTTTTCCGTGTTTATGTGCGGAAAGTCTTACGAGATACTTTTTCTTTCCAAATGGTTTTCAAAGTTAAACAAGTTTAACCTGTTACTCACACCAGACCCATGTCTGACCCAAGTTGTTTATTTCTGTTTTATAAACTCTTGGGTACTCAAATTTTTACGAGTAGCCAAGGGATTCAGGTTTAGCTTTGACGAATTGTGGAGGAGCAATGGAGCAGGAGGCTTCGGCGTTCGTAGATATAGTATTCCGCTGTGTTGATATCTGTGTTAGAGTCTTGTATTTGAGTTGTAATATCTAGACAGATGTTTATAACTGTCTAGTATGTGTTGTATAGTTGTGTAAACTCTGATAAGTGTTTTATACTATGTAATAGTTTCTTTATGTTATAATTTATTCTTTCCGCTGTGAGATAGTTGTTGTTGTTTCTTTCTTTCTTCTCTTCTTTTCTATTTTCTACCCCTTTCTTTCTTCATAATGATGCGACTTTCTGTGCATAGAAAGTCGGGTCGTTACAGTTGGTATCAGAGCTTAGGTTGAGCGAATGCCTAAGCTTTTGGTTAAGTGAATATCAGAACACTAGGTTGAGTGAATACCTAGGTTCAGAAGGATTGTTCATTAGAGATAGGATCTGTAGCAACCTGTTGAGTTTGAGTATATATATACGAGAGTGCGTATTTGTTAGTTATATAAAATGGTTTTATATTGTGTTAATTGATCGGTTAAGTGGTATATGGATTCTGGTCAATACGAGTAGCTACCGTTATTGATAGGGATCTCTAAACACTTGGACCAGGCCAACGGACACAATATTGTTTTAAAAAGGGAAGGTGAAATAATTTTACCCAGATATATTTTCTATATATAAAAAGTATCATTTTAAAAGTATATGGTATTTATAATGATTGGTTGAGATGATAATAATTTATCATCTAAGATTAGGAGTCTGAGTGTTGAGGTTGGAAGTGTATTTATCGAGACTGTAAACCTAATACCGTCTCGAGTGAACTTTGCTGTGATGAAGGATTTCATCGATCTTCGAAGGAAACTGTTATGGTTCGGAGTTTATCTTTGTAGTTTGGATGAGTAAAGTTGGAGCTGTCGGTTGGACAGAAGCGAGTGATGGTATCTTGATACTTCTGGAAGAAGTAGCTGCGTGATGAGATGCAGTGACTATGGATGTTCCTGAAGATGTTTTCTTTGGAACAAGTTAATGAAGTGTGTCTGCTTCGGTGTCGAGGCTGAGTTCAGCAAGATGTTTTTGTTCTGTTTGAAGTCCGAATTTCTCGAAGAACTTTGGATTGAGAAGTCTGTGGCATCGGTGGCAGTAGTGCAGCTCGGAGTGTTCTGTTTCCGGCAGAAGTTTTTCTGAAGGTGAAGTTCAGAAGCAGCAGAGAGAATCCATTTCTTCGATGGATTGGATAGTCAAGTGTGAACTGTTCTGATTGGTAAAGAGAGAACAGTTTTATTTGGCTGGGTGGATCGCAAAAGTGACTTGCGATAGTTTGAGTATTCTTTTAAGTTATCCGATATTTTCTGGGATGTGTTGTCCAGTCTTTGCTCGTGTTCTTCATCAACATTTTCATTCTACTCCAGATCAGAGTGGTGCAGCAGAAG
Source organism: Allium fistulosum (assembly GCA_030737815.1). Lineage (NCBI taxonomy): Eukaryota > Viridiplantae > Streptophyta > Magnoliopsida > Asparagales > Amaryllidaceae > Allium > Allium fistulosum. The sequence continues at coordinate 818,254,251 of CM060904.1, forward strand.
CAGTTGGCGAGTGCTCCTATTTGTCTTTTCCAGATAGGAGAAGTTAGTTTGGAATCTTCGGATAATGGTGAAGTAGAGTTTGGTTTTGGATTGGGTAGATCTTGAGAGGATCATTGGTTGAGTTATCTTTGGTCCGGTTTGTTTCAAGAAGCATCAGCGAAGGTTGAGCTGATCAGGAAGGATTTGTAGGAAGTCCAAGATCGTTTGAAGGATTTTGTGGATAAGAGACGGAGGAATTTTGAATTCGAAGTTGGAGACTTCGTTGATATTGAAGTTTTCTCTGGTAAAAGGGAGCTATAAGATTGGGTAAGTCTGGGAAGTTAGCTCCGAGTTATTCTGGATCTTTTCTGTGATCTAATTTGGATAAGTACTTTGATCTACAAGGTTGAATTGTCAGTTTGGATAACTGGAATTCAATGAATTTTACGTATCTCTGAGGGAGTACGTGTTTGATCTATCTCTGGTTTTGGAACCAGCAGTTCTTGAGGATTTGGTTGTTGAGTCAGATTCGTCTGTAGTCTGATATTCTGTTTAGTATTGTAGATCTAGATGAGTAGGAGCTCTATAGCTTAGTAGTATTGGTTGTTTGGATTGTTGTAGAGCGAGTATCCCGGTATATATATACTTGGGGAAACTCGAGGAAATTCTATTCAGAATTTTTCGCTGGATAATTAAAATTGTTTGTTTGGATGATTGTTTGCTATGGTTGTTAGCATATGGATGATAATATTTGTTTGTGATTTAAATAGATTATTAAATTACTTTTGTTTTAAATTTCGGGGACGAAATTATTTTAAGGGGGAAGGAATGTAATATCCCGGAAATTTTGGACAATATCAATTTAATAATCTGTTTAAAAATAATTAAATTGATTTGTTAATCTTTGATAATAAATATTTGAATTGATTTAATAATCTAATTAAATGAATATTTAATTAGTAAATTTATCCTTTAAAAATTTATAAGATGATTTCTATTTATAATGTATATACAATTGTATATATTGTATTTGGATAAGCTTGTGTTTGATATTTAATAAATAAATGAAATCTTGTTTTTAAATTTCTAATATACATTTTGATAGTTTGGAAATTATGATTTATTTAATATTAAGTTTTTCAAAGCTATTTAAACAAAATAACTATATGGTTTTAAATAAGATTAATAATAAAGTTTATTTTATTTTCTTTTTGAAATATTGCTTAATAAATAAGATTTAAGAGGGTATATATATATAAGTTTAAAATACAATATTAATAGTGTATTGTTTTATATATATAGATATAAATAGACTTTAGTAAAATAAGATTTGTTATTTCAAATTGAATATGTTCTTATAAATTGACTTTAAATTGGATTTTAAAAATATAATTTGAATTTGAATTTAGATTTAATTTTGAAATTCAAAAGAGGTAATATTTAAATAGTTTGGATTTTAAAATATATGTATAAGATCTTATTTTTATATATATATTTGGTTTATTTTCTTTAAAAGTATATATATACATAGATAAGTAATAAGTGTTTAATAAATAAGGAAAAGGTTTTTACATTTAAAATAAATATAAATTAAATATAAAGACATGTGTAAACATATGAAGGCTTGTTTAAAACAAGTGTAAACAAATTAACACATATGAAGACAAGTGTCATTTTTATTTTTATTTTTCTTTTATTTTTATTAAATCACAAATAAACCTATATTTTCATTTACTCCTCATTCTCATTCCTTTTCTATTTCTTTTCAAGTCATAAAAGAATTCAGCCTATTCTCTAAGCAAAATCTGAAGTATACTCAAACCAAAATTCTCAAAAACTAAACCTATAACAAATTCTTCAATCTGAACATTCTTCTTCAAATCAGTAATCAACATTCCTTAAACCATATTCTCAAAACAAAGATCTGTAACCATTTCTTCAATCTGAAAATCAAAAGCCTGGAAGTGTTAAACCTGAAACCATTTTCAAATCAAAGCCCGATAGCCTGCATTTTTCTTTAATCTGGAATGAATTTAAAAAGCTTGCATCATTTTTAAAAGATTCAAAAGCCTGTTTTTCTCTTCAAATCTGGAAGCCTGCATACTTTCTGTAATCTGGAAGCAAGCAATCTGATTTAGAGAAACATCTCAATAATCAAAGCATGCATGCAAGTTTCTTCAGAAACATTCAAGTTAAAAGTTTTTAAAGATCAAATAGCAACTCAGTTTGAATCAAAGCAAGTATTCCAGTTCATGTTTCCAGGATTTATTATGCTCTGTTCATCCTCAAATAGGTGAGTAACATTCTTCTTATAAATTAAAGTATATAGATATTTGTTTGCATGTGAAATGCTGGAATAAAATGAGTATTGAATGGATGTATATGATTGAATATCTGCATATAGATTTGAATGTATAGATGCATGTTACTGTGATATCTGTTTTTACCTATTCTTACCTTTAGAAGTTAATATCATGATAAAAATTCAATCTCTCTTAATATAATCTCTGTTAGGATTTAGTATTCAAACACATTCAATTGTTTAATCATAATTTAAGGTTTAAACTTTATTTAAACAAATTAAAATGGGAATTTGCTCTGGAAAACTAAATAGAACAGGAAGACTTGAGTTTTTGTTAAAAATTCGAGCTCCTTAAATCATTGATTCAGGCATATGATCTGGATCCCTGATCGAAACCATGAATTTTAAAATTCGAATCATGATTTTTAGAAGTAGGTTGAGGGAGCAGTTCTAGTTTGATCGAAATGGGAGTTTTAGGTCGCCTCTGATGATCTAGTCGATCGGAAAGGTCGGGTTTTGTTCTGGAGATAGTTGAATGATAAGGGAGGACCGGAAAAATAGTGGATGGTCGTATTGATGACCGTGGTAATGGTGGTTGGTCGATTAAATTTCTAAACCTAGTTTGAACAGGTTGAGCATTTTGATTCATAGATATAGCTCGGGTTGATCGAGTGTAGTAGGATTTTGGGTGACGAAAGTTAGTGAGCTATCGAAACAGTGGTCGGAGTTTCAGTCATCACGATGATTGGAGAAGTGAGCACGAATGATTTCCAGGTTCGAGTTCTATTCCAGGTGATGATCGATGTGGTCGAATTCGAATTGTGAAGTTTGATCGAGTTTCTGGTGGTTGGGATTGAGAGAGGTGGTCGTGGTTGATTTGCCGGTGATGGAAGCGATGATCGAAGACGAGCGTCTCGCCTGTGCACGTGCACCAGGTAGCAGCCATGTCTGGAATGAATTTAAGGAAGAAGCAGTTGTTCTCAAGGTAGATGTTGAAATGACTCGAAGTCATGTTCGGGAAAGAAGGGAAATGACTCGGGTTCGTTGAGAGGAACTCGCGTGAGATTTTAAACTCTGTTTCAAATTTTTTTTAAACATAACAGTTTTTAATAAAAGGAAAAGGGAAAAACTCGAAGCAGGCTCGGGATTTCTGGAATTTTTCTCGGGTAATTGATGTTTTGGCTCGGGTCAATTACCTGTTGCAGTTTTCTTTTTAATCGGTTTGTTTTTAAAACTTTAAACTTATTTTAAAATTGAAAGCAAGATTTAAATCTAGTTTTAAATCAAATATAAAGTATGGATTCAAGTTAATTTGTATATTAATTTAAATAAATAAGTTGATAAAATTTATAATGTTTTAACAAATGAAAAATGTTAAAAGTATAATTTTATAAAGGTTTGAATTTAAAAACCTTATAAATTTCTTATAAAAATGTTAAGTGTTCGTAACATTTGAATTTAAAAAGATTTTTTGTAAATTTGATTTAAGTCTTAGTTAAAGTTAAATTGTAATTATTTTAAATCTTTGATTTAAGATAAATTAAAAGAAAGATTTTAAAGTAAATGTTTTAAAGTCTTTGTTAATAATAATAATTAAAGTAGTTAAAGGTAAATACTTTATTTTAGATAGTAATTAAGATTTAATGATATAGGAGTCATTAAATTAATAAAGTAATTTAAGAATAATTTAATAATTTAATTAATTAATGGTTTAGTGATAATTAATTAAATAATTAGGATTATAAGTTAATTAATTAAGTGTTAATTAATTTGGGATTTAGGATCATTTGTTTAATTAAGTATGAGTTATTAATAAATGATTAGACAAATAAATTAATATTGGTTAAGTATAAATTACTTAATGAAAGTAATTAAAGTAAATTAATTACTGAAGGTAATTAATTAAATAAATTTGATAAGTTTAAATTAATTAGTTAAATTAATTTAAGATAATGATTTGGAAATTTGATAATTACTTAAATGTAATTAGTGAAAGTATAATTACTTAGGAAAGTAATTAAAAGTAATTACTGGATGTAATTAACTGAAGATGATTTAATAATAAAAGTAATTTGAGTTAATTACTTTTGTATAATTAATCAAGGGATTAATTAAAAGATAATTAATTAATGAGTAATTAATTTATGGAAGAGTAATTAAGGATAGTTAATTACTAAATGAGATTAATCAAAGGTGATTAATAAATGTGACTAATTAATTATTAATTTAAATAAGATAATTAATTAAGAATAATTAAGGATCATTAATTAATTTATGATGTAATTAAGGATTGGTTAATTAAGATTAATTAATAAATAATTAGTGATTAAAGTAATTAATTAATTGTAATTAATTAAGGATTAATGTAATTAAATATAGTTAATTAATTAATGAAGTAATTAAAGATTAATTACTGAATAGTTTAAGATAATTAATTTGTGAAATTAATTAAGTATTAATTACTTAAAGTAAATAAAAGGGTAATTAATCAGGAATAATTAATTAAGATGGATACTTAGAGTAATGATTAATTAATTGGTTTAATTAATAATTAAGTAAGCAGGATTTATAGAATGAAGTAATTAATTTAATTCACTTTAAATTAATTAGATATGATAAATCATTACTTAAGAATGGATGAATGATATTGAATGCTTTGCATTGTTGATATCTCTGATAAGAGATGTGCTGATCTATGATATAGATGTTTGGTTGGATTGAAATGATAATATGAATTATCTGTTTGGATGATAATATGGATTATCTATTGTAAATTATCTATCTGTGTGTAGTATAGATAAGAATTGAATTGTTTTAACCTTAAAACAACATGGCCCTTAAAAGATACGTTTTGGATTTCGATGAGACCGGGATCGGGTTTCCGTATACCGGAATTCCAGGTCTGGAGACCCGAATACCACATCGATCCAAATTTACGATAGGTCGTGAATCTCAAGTGAAGATGAAGATTCAAAGTGCAAGGGTTATTGTCGTTAACTCTGAGGGTGATTCCAACACGAGTGTAACGAGATAATGCCTTCGGTTTCGTTCGAACCCGGAACGAACTTGTATGGATTGAATGCTTTCAGAACATCGTCAGGTGGACGATGAGCATTCTAAGTGATGTGTTCTGATTTAAAGGTAAATCGTAACCTCAAGCCTCATCAACCGGGAATGGCTAAAACAGGGGAGGTGCAGCAAGGCTTCGTGGGTAGCACCCACTGAGAGTAAGGTCATCCCTGTCTAGAGAGTTCCTTCTTTTATTTCGGCTTAGTGGTGCAGTTGGCGACGGCCATCTGTGGGGTGATTTTATTCGGGATTATCCAGTAAGGGATGGTTCCGGCTTTGTGTTGCAGGGGATTGGGAGTGATCCTCGGTACGGTGATCTAGGCCCCGTACTGTGATGAGCGGTACCCCGGTAGCTCTGCCATTGTATGGAGATCCAAATTCCAATAAGTGATAACGGACTTGATTGTATACTTATGTATGCTGGAATTTAATAATGTAACAATTTCGGCTATTTCATATTTATTTGAAGACCCTAGACCCTATTATAATACAATCAAATTTCCTATCAAATGTTTTGGTTATCGTAAGGTAAAAACTTTTCCGTGTTTATGTGCGGAAAGTCTTACGAGATACTTTTTCTTTCCAAATGGTTTTCAAAGTTAAACAAGTTTAACCTGTTACTCACACCAGACCCATGTCTGACCCAAGTTGTTTATTTCTGTTTTATAAACTCTTGGGTACTCAAATTTTTACGAGTAGCCAAGGGATTCAGGTTTAGCTTTGACGAATTGTGGAGGAGCAATGGAGCAGGAGGCTTCGGCGTTCGTAGATATAGTATTCCGCTGTGTTGATATCTGTGTTAGAGTCTTGTATTTGAGTTGTAATATCTAGACAGATGTTTATAACTGTCTAGTATGTGTTGTATAGTTGTGTAAACTCTGATAAGTGTTTTATACTATGTAATAGTTTCTTTATGTTATAATTTATTCTTTCCGCTGTGAGATAGTTGTTGTTGTTTCTTTCTTTCTTCTCTTCTTTTCTATTTTCTACCCCTTTCTTTCTTCATAATGATGCGACTTTCTGTGCATAGAAAGTCGGGTCGTTACACATACTTTAGAAATTTCAAATAAATTAAATTATCAATACATAAGTGCAGCAAGCCTACAGTATGGTCTCTCCTCTTCGAAACTCGAAAATGAATGTCGATGATGCAGCCGTCATCACCGAAATTATTTTCCAGCGACAAAACAAGAGAGCACTGATTTAAACTTTAAAATTTCTTTGAAAACCATTTCTATTCGAAAATATTTTAAATAATATCAATTTGAAAACTTTAAAACCATAGTTCGAAATTATCGGAAATTAAATTCTCAAATTCTAATTTAAATTCACTTCAAAATCCAAATCAAATTATAACTAAGTTTTATAAATTCATTTATATATATTGTGCAATAGTCAATGGTTTATAAAACAATAAAGGAAAATCAAATATTATCATTTCTAACAACAAGCTTCATTAACAATTTAATTTCAGAAAACTTATATTTATATATAATATAATCATACAAAACTATTTTGTTTACCAAATTTGAAAACAATATTGTGTCAGTTTGCTCTGCTCAAGTGTTTTGGAAATCCTATCGATAGCGTTGATCAGACGAATCGATCGGAAACCCAAATCAACATCAACAACTCAAACAACACCGCATATATTAAAACATTTATATATTAGTTTACAAATACATTTCTTTGCTCGACGATACAGGAATGAATTTTCAAAATAAGGATAGGGTTTCAAATTTGATGGACTCAAATCAAAGAGAAATTTGATTTGAAGATAAGTTTGAAATAAAGATATGATGATTAAATAACAAAGTAGAAAGATTGATAAGTTTATATAAATCGCTGGCTACCTTAACCAGGTCTACCGTGACTTCAAAAATAAGATCGATGCAGAATTTCGAGGCAAATCTACATTTGATCTCAAGAAATAGCATTCGGGTATAGCAGGAGATAGATAGCATCGTAAACCGAGGATATAGAAATCTCCGGTAAATCGATGCTATTATAAAGGAGTTTAACCCCTTTTGCAAAATTTTGAAGATTGGCGAGACCGCCGATTCATTATAAAGATCATTCAAAATGGAGTTATGGGATACTTCGGAATTAAAAGACGAATAGTGAGGGACCCGAATGGATTTTGGAACCGCAGGGAACGTTCCAAAAATTCGAAGGAATCGAGTCAAAAGGAAGAGACTGAAACTTGAATGAGAGTGATTCTGTAAATACATTTATCCTATATGCTAAGTTTTGCCTAGAGCTACCAAAGCTCTGATAACAACTGTAATGACCCGCTATTTTGGACCATTCGCATCCGCACATGTCGAACTTGAATAATTCAAAATACTGAATTGTTAATTTAAATTTGGAAAAACTGAACATATACAGTAAATAAAATAATCACAGATCACAGACACAGAGTAATAATTTGCAGTGGAAACAAAAGATAGTAGTTCATGAAGCTACTATATACATATCAGAGTTAAATAAGGTACAACAGATGTCTCGAATACAATAATCAAATACAATATCAGAATACATCACTAGAATCAACTGAATATCTGAAAGCTGGATAGATAGCTGGATCTCCAAGCGAATCTCCAACTCTAAAGGTGAGTCTCGAATACTGGTACACTCGGTCTGACCCGAGCGTAAAGCAAAGCACTAAACACTCGAGTCAGGATTAACATTCTTATATCAATAAATCCAACTCAAGTGAAATAGCAATTGAAATACAAGTAACTCAAAGGATGTTTGGAATAACCATCCTTTAAGGATCCGTTAAACTATCTACTATGTAGTAGTGTACGATAAGTAGATAATGCCTATCAGTAATATAAGATATCAAAATAGTGTTAAGGCGTTACCATTATCGCCCTTAACACATTTTATATAAGCGTCATAGTCTATACAGCACTGTAACTCCACAGTAAACTAGTGGGCTATCAGGGAGTACTCCATAGGTATAACACAAAACAAATTGTAGTGGTCGCGTATATAGGGATACAAGTATGACAAGGCACATGAGGCAATACCCAAGGTAGTGAAACTACCATTTGCATGATCCGGACTGGTGAGAACGCATCGCCGCAGCAATCACAACACCGCGAAACAACACTCCCAAAATCAAGGGTGCACCAATCGACAACAAGTAATGAGTAGTTTTCGAAGAAGTGTGTTCGCTCGAGGTAGCTAACCCCCATTTGGCCCGGCACGACTCCTGTTTTAGTCATTTCCAATTTGACACAAGTGTCAAGGCTATCCATTATCGTTCTCTTTCTTCAGTCATCACGTACATCATTCCAACCACTTCATTCTGGATCACACTCCGCGTATAGTTATTAAAGTGGTTTTCGGTTTAGACAGTGAGTATGTCCTTAACCGATTCCGGTCTCTTTAATAACCTTCGTGATTATTACACCGATTGGTCGTTTATTTATTTCAAAACCAAATCAATTACAATTTCAATTAGAATTTGTAAATCAACATTTCATTTGTTTCTCTAAAACAATTTCCATAATTTACGTTTCAAAACTTCCAAATTCATAATTTCAAAATCTTATAATTCAATTTCAATTTCTTTTTAGACAATTCAAATATTGATTCAAGTTCGTATATAAGTTTTATTACAAAATCATTTAAATTAATTTAATTTAACATTCAAATCAATTTAAATTCATTTATCTATTTCATTCAATATTTGTTAAGTTAATTAGTCATTCAAAACAATTTCTATTAAATTTTGAATTCGTTAAATCAATTACTTAAGCTCAACTTCATTATATCCAAACTTCAAATTGAATTAAATTAGATTTGTCAAATCAAATTCTTTACATTTCAAGTCTTACATTAATTTCAATAAAACACATTTATTTCTTGTTAGAGAAATTCAATTTCACTTATTTATTTACTTAATTACAAATTTCAAAACTCAGTTAATAATGAAAATTAGTTTCACTTATTCAAGAAGTTCAATTTTACTTAACAAAGAATTCAATTTTATTTAATTATTAAATAATTCAATCTTATTCAATTATTAAATAAATTCAAAACTTAATTATTAAATAATTTCAAACTTAATTATTAAATAATTTCAAACTTAATTTATTAAATAAATTTCAAAACTTTATTCAATCGTTTCTCAAATTAAACAACGTTCTTTCATCAATTACATTGTTAATATTTTGTTTCATATTATTAAATATATAACATTTTCCTTTCATAAAAATTCAAATTCCAACTTCATTTCAAAACCTTATCATTTATTCAAATAAAATCTTTATTTTATTTTTAAATCAAATTATTGACCAATCGGGTTTTATTTAATTTTATATCCTAAGTCAAAGTTCAATTTGTGTATTTATCATTTCGACCCGATTCCAATTCAACTCAAAATCAAAGTATAGCAAAGGGAACTTGCAGTGTGATAACTGGAATGGTGTCAAAGTAAATAAACAAGCAATAACAACAACCAATATCAATCCAATAATCAATTCAAATAATCCCGAAATAATCGTGTTAATTCACATTTGTTGTTAATGCAAATTAATATAATTATTTCTAGAATCTACACTATCATTTCATGTGGATTAAAGATTATAACACTACTGTTTATACGGTTCTTCACTTGTCTTTCATTATTCAATTTGCTACTACATAAATTATTCAACATACAATCAATGGTTCAAAGTTTACTTAACACTAATCTACGTGTCAATTTATTTAACATTTAAAAGGGGTCACATTTAACTAATCAAATTCAACATATATGTCCATTTTAATTGTTAACTATCTTATAACAAATTCAATTGCATACTATTTATCACTTTAACATTTTCAATTAACGTCCAATTTCATCATCATACAACAATCATTTATCAACCAAACTTGTATAATCATCGCATAAGTAACAGATAATGGTGTCAGATGTCACAGGTGAACTGATACAGGTAATAGCATATATAACAGTGTAATTAACTAACAGTAGCATATTTCAATTGTCGTTTCAATTGAAATCAAATTTAATAAATAAAGAACATTAATCGTGAGTGATTGCTCACCTTCCGAGGCTAGCGATATTTGGTACTGAAATTGAGTTACGGAATGCAAGCACGACTTCCAAAACAAGCTAGATTGGCATGAATCGACGAACAAAACTGATAAATCGGAATTGACGAGATCAGATCAGAACTGGACCGATGAAAACAAATTGAATCAGTTTGATATAAACCGAAAAATATATACATTATTATTATTTCCTAAAATCAATATTTTAATTTAAAATACATATACATTTTTAAATAAATCTTAAATTTAAATATATATATATACACTCAAAAAAACTATAGACTTATATTATAAAATGTTATAACTTATATACCTTAACATAACCAATTTTGTAAAATACTCGTATTTGAAATAGTATATATATACAAAATACTTGTTCACAGAATATTTACAAACCAACTTGAATATACTATAACATATAAAAGAGCACGCATCCCAAAATTTCCACTTATATATTATTCTACATTCACACATTTAAAGCAGAAATCAAAACACATATATTACTTACTCAAACTATACAAACCAGATTCTTCAAATCAATAATTCCCAGACTCAATATCTTCAAACAGTTGAAAGCTCTAAATAAATAAGTATATAAGATGACTGCAATGATATTTTCATATATATACATTCGCTTATATCAAGATATTATATTATACATGTAATATTTTCCTGGAATAAGACATAAGACCGAGTACTATACAATACCCATAAAATACGTACGAACTAACATATATGAATAATCTATATACTTTTGGAGCATCTCAACATAACAAGGTTTTAAACATATTATATTTTATATCCTCAAACATAATATATACAAACGATACAACATCAATATACAACTGTGAGCATGTACATTTATGTAAATAAATAAATATATATATATATATATATATATTTATTTATTTATACAAAACAATCGCAGTGAACTTGGATTTTAAATCAAACCGGTTATGAAGAAAACAACTTGGAATTTTTTTTATATGGCAATCAGTTTTAAAACCAAACTTATCTTTTTAACTCATATATATAATAGTTTAATATATATATAAAACAACATCACCTTACAAAAATTTAATACAACAATCAAAATATAAAATCTATAAAACAATTATATATACCTTGCACAAAGAATGGAAGAGGTTGCACGAGAGCAAGGGAAGTAGTTCGGTCAGATGTTTTTGCATGTGGGTACGATGGTCGTGGCAGGCTCTTGCTCGCCTGGTGGCAGGGAGGAAGGTAGGAAGAAGAATGGCTTTGCAGTTCTTGGTTGAAGCTACGGGGAGAACTGCTGGGTGAAGGCCGAGTGGGTTTGTTGCTAGTGGTTCAGGGACAGGCGGTGATGAGGAAGAGTGGAGCAAGGTTGCTGACGGCAGGCACTGAGTGGAGGAGCTCGGCTCGGGTTGCTTTGGGTGTTCGTCAGAGGTGTGCTTGGTCGACAGGAAATGGCGGGGTCAGAGAGGTGTGGCTGGCGGCGGGTTGTGAGCGACTGCATGGCTGCTCGGGTTGAGGACAGCTGTCGTTATGCTGAGGAGAGTGTCACGGCAGGGGTTGGTCTGGCTGTGATGCAGTGAGACGTTGTAGGCTGAAGGTGATGGTTGTGCGCAGCTAGGCTGCTGTGCTCTGGGTTTTCCTAGCGGTGGGCGTCAGAGGATGGTGGACGTGGAAGTAGGTCGGCATGTTGGAGAGATGGTGGAAGGTGGCAAGAAAGCGGAGGTGGATGGCGGTCGAGATGGAGACATGTCGCGTGAAGGGGATGATGGGTCGATTGGTTAGGGAAGCAGACTATCACCATTTTGAACGAACAGATATATAACATATATTTATGAAGGCAAATATGTAAGCTTCTCAAAATGGAAGACCAGGCAAAGTGGACGTCAGTATCACAAAATGGGGAAGAAGATTTCATGCAAGTTCCAGAAACAAAGAAGGCTACAGACTAAATAAATTTATTTTTCCCTTTTTAATTTAACGTTTCAGAATGGAAAGGGACATAAAGAAAATGAACGAACTGACGTGAGACAGATTGAAATAGGTAACATAATGGTCACGAATTAAATTCAGTAAATAATAATAGCAAATGTCCATTTGTTTTAAACGGTGGATAAAGAATGGTCACAAAAAAACAAAAGGGCGGACCGTTATGGTAACCGTTTCGCAGATTCCGCCACGAACCGGACTCCGAAATACACAAACAAATATACCGTAAAGGTCAGTGCGACGAGGCAATCAAAACGGTATACGGATATCAGCGGTACGATTGAATTATAAAAATTCGAATTTTCTACTAGCGGAAAATGCAGCAAAAACGCAGAAAAATAAGATCGACGGAGCTAAAGATATCTGAATTTGGAAAAACGAAAAATGACGTCTTGCTCAGAAGATGGTTTAGAACTTTTCTATATAAAAATATTTGGGTTTCGAAAACGTTTTATTTTCATCGCGTTTTAACTGATTAAAATGAAGTAAATTTACGCACGAAATAAACTTTCATATTTTCTGACGAAAATTTACAGTTTGCTATGTTTAATTAGACTCATTCCAAATAATAAATTTTTATTTCAAAATTTTATCGTTTAAAATTTCACAAAATTTCGACTAATTACGTTATTAAAATAGTTAAAATTTATGGGTCGTTACAAAAATTATTGTTAATCTTATAAACTTATGTATTGTGATGAAATATTAATGTTTATGGGCCATTAGTAATTTTTAACATAACACCGAACTTATTATTTCGATTTTTATCAAAAAAACTATGATTTTATTATATAATCAAAAAAGTGATTTTGGGAACAAAGGAATAACTTTAACCGGATGAGCTAGTATTCATTCCACTAGCCGACTAATTTATCGGAATCACGTTGTTAACGGTAAAAAGTGAACGCTAACACCCTGTGTGTGTAATAGAATTGTGAAAGCACCACCCGTTGGTACGGGAACAGAATATGAGCTGAGAATAGCAGAAAAGTAGTAAATGAACAACAGATTTATAGTGGTTCAGCCCGTAATTGAGCCTACATCCACTTTATAGTCTTTTATTGCTGATTTGATTACAATTCGATACAATATCCCTTTAAATACAATACAATTTGATCATCAAATCATTCTTGACTACTAGCTTGATCTTTAATGATGAAACTCGACGAATCCGCGTGGGATGTTAAGAGTTCTTCTCGAAGATCGTTGTAGTGTCTCGAATGCTTGAAGATCTTTGATTGCTGAATGGGAGGAGGCTTCGACAGCGTAACGGCGCTTGGAGAAATGAATGGCCAAAAGTCCCCCCCATGCTGGAAGTGGTGGGGTATTTATAGGAGCTGATCTGGACCCAGGAATTTTCTCTAAGTATTTAAGTCGTAGCCGACTTATGGTAGGTCGGTGATGAGTTAAGGAATAGGGTTAGGTCGGTGGCGAGTTAAGGAATAAGGTTAGGGCGCAGCAGAGTTAACTCACAATCTTAAGTCGACTATTTGTTAAGTCCTAGATCGCGTACGACCCAAGCTAGGTCTTAGGTCGCGAGCGACCTAAGATAAGTCGTAGTCCATTCGCGACTTACCAAATGCAGCGATGAAGTACGTGGTCTTTTCTAAGTGATAAGTCGGTGATGACTCAAGAGATCATGCGCGACTTATTATAAGTCGTAGGTCTTCCACAACTGTCTTAAGTCAATCCCTTATCTTATAGATCCTTAACTCGCGGCACTTCTTAACTCGGAGCACTGCATAACTCGGAGAGCTTTTAGGTCGCAACATTGTTAGATCGCAATGTTCCTTAGGTCGCAGAGCCTCTTAGATCGCGGGCTTCTTTAGGTCGGCAGGCTCCTTAACTCGGCATCCTTCTTAAGTCGGTCTTAACTCCTGAGTCACGGATCTTCTTAAGTCGGCAGGCTCCTAAGTCGACACAACTCTTAAGTCGGCAGCTCTTCTCAGTAGTTAGATCGGCAACTGTTGGGTCAGAGCTTTCCTTAAGTCGGTTACGCCTTTAACTTGTTAGGTCGTCTTCTGTCTTAAGTCGGCAAGCACCTTAACTCGGCATACCTTTTTAAGTCACCAAACCCCTTAACTCGGCATGCTGCTAGGTCGTGAGTCAAAAAGGGGTTAACATTTGCCCCTCGAAGTATATGCCTAAGCCATAGGTCGTATGCTTCGATTCTCTTAACTCTTTGGTTAGGTCGGTGCCGACTTAACAAATGCCTTAGGTCGTACACCGTGTGTCGATTCGTCTTTCACTGCCCCAGTGAGTAAATAGCTTAAGTCGTCCCTTCTCTTCCTTCACCTGTTCCAACTTCCTGTGCCGCCATTAACAAAGTTCTTCAATTTCGAATACAAATTCAAGTCCACCACCCAGCGATTCACCCTTGCTGTCCAATTGCGTAAGCGTTTTCGATCCTTTTCCACTTCACGTTCGCCATTGAACCATGAATTCTAACCTCCGAGCCCCGAATCGGAATCATACGTCGCGCTTCACATTGAATCGTGCTGTGATCAATTTTTAATCGTCACTAGTTGTTGATGTGATTTACGAACGCGTGACAGTAGGTCAGGTTTATGACAGATTGGAGATGTGTTGAATTGTCATTCCAGCGACTTGGTGATATGAAGGGAACGGTGAATTTCGAGTTGATTGGTGGAAGGAGGTGAATTTTATGATGGAGGAGAAGTAGCTTGAGACCTCCAAACATTCATGCGACCTAACTATCTCAGCAGCCCAATTTTTCTTGCGACTTAACTATTTGCCGACATAAGCCTTAGGTCGCGGCCGAGCTAGGACTTAGACATTCATGCCGTTCTGACTTGAGACCTTTTGCACGCAGCCCGACTTAACTTATCACACAGCTTCTTGTATTAGGTCGTAACCGACCTAGAACTTGGAATAATTTCAATGACTTATTTTTCACAACAAGGTTTTAGGTCGCAGCCGAGTTAGGACTTAGAGAATTTCTGGTTGCCTCGAACTAATTTTTTGTTTCTTTATTCGACCTAAGACTTGGGGACTGCCGACCTAGACCCATAGGGAATCTCTTAAGTCGTTACCGAGTTAATACTTGGGTTTTCAGCAAACTAAGCAGATGACTTTTAAACTTTGCCTGGACCTTGAACTGTTGAACTATAAACCATGTTGCATGTATTTCTTTTTACGGATTGCTTCAATTTTGCAAACTAACAATCCTGCTTAAAACAACATTCACAGAATACTGGGACGAATATACTGTCACTGACTGCCCATATCGAATGACAGATTAGTTGGTAAAGAGAAAGTTAAATTAAGTGAATATGAATGAGATGCTGTACAATAACCAATTCAAGTGAAGTATTAAAACAAAATCATAATAGTCAAATGAAACTGACTTGTCTGTATTAACACTGCACTTGATCATTGACAAGTTCTGAAATTCTGTAATCGATTGATTGTCAACTCATTTAATTCCAGTTATGCTTGTCTTTTATTTTCATTAGTTTTTGCACAACACTTCACACTTTTTAGGGAACGTGCACCTTCACATTTGAACATTCAGCTGATTGTGTAGAATGTCTTCTCCACAAGAAGGAACAGAGCAAGCTGAAGATGTATTTCCAGTTGCTATCCCGCTGAACGATCCTCCAGAGAGGACTCCTACTACCTTGAGCCATAAAGCCTTTCGTCAGCTATGCATCCAGTTTGGCATTGCGGAAGCTGACGCTTTGCTTCCCGAAACAAATGATACTGCTGACAGGCCGCCCCATGGCTTTGTTGCAGTTAACCGTCAAATGTGCTTGAGCGGAGCTATCCCCCCATTCAATGACTGCATTCGAGAACTTCTTCTCCAACTATCTATCTCCCCTTTTCAGTTACATCCCAATGGCTACGCTATCTTGCTGGGACTATGCGTGCTTTTTAGGAGAACGCTGGGCCGCTTTCCTACCTTCGGAGAAATTCGCTATCTTTGTACCTTTGCCAAGAATAAAGATCATCCCTCCATCATAGTCGTAAGGAGTGCGAGGAATCGTAAGTTGATCACCGGTCTCCCTGAAAGTGTTCACAGTTTCCTGAGCCCGTTCTTTTATGTCCGCTGTCCTCCTGGGTTTTATGCTATTTGGAGAATAGGGAGTAAGATCACTTGCATTTGTCTCTTATGTTCTTTCAAACTTACCGAAGTTCGGATTATCAAGTGCTAACTTCGCTCTTTTTTCCTTTTCAGCACTTCCTCCTCCTTCTAAAAATCTCAGTCACAAAGTGACTTTCGAGAGGCTTATGGCGGTGCCTGTGGAGGAGAGGAGTATCCAGTTTCTATTAGATGATGAACTTTTGCACCAATTTGGGCTTCTACACCCTTCCAGGTCGACTCGAATTCATGAAACTCCTAGCTCTGATGCAGAAATGTCGGCTGCTTCGGGTTCTCAAACAGAGGCGTCAAATGCCCCAGTTTCTGCGGAAGAAGCTGCATCAAAAACACTCGTCATGGATGCTGCTTTGATAAAGTGTTCTGGATCTACTGATGTTGTAGGGTTAGCTGGCAAGTCGGCACTTCCCCCAATCATTGAGGAAGAAGAGAATCTTCGAGCTTCTGAAAAATCAACTGATGTGGAAGTTGAGAAGGAGAAATCTGCCGAACACTTGGGCGATGACACCTTTGATGGCTTGAGTGACATTATGATTACTTCTCAAGAGCTTTTCAAGGATAATATTCCAAAGGCAAACTCTCCTGTCATTGAAGCGACTTCCTCTTTGAAACAGATCTCGACGCCTTCGACACCTGTCGTCTCCGTTCCTGCACTGAAGCGTGGTTTGTAGTTTGACGCGCGTAGTTCGCACGCCGCACACACTTAGGATTTTTCTGCACTTATAAGCATGTACTTTTTCTTTCTGGAAATTTCTAAACTTTACTTCTTTCCTGTTTTCAGATTCTTCGATGGGACGCTCCGGCTCATATTATGACTCATTTCAGCGCCATGGAGGCCGTGGATCCTATGACTTCAGGAAATATCTTGGTGACCAGAGAGAGACAGATGAGGAACGGGCCCAAAGGAAGGCTCAAGAAAAATGGGATTATGAGCAGCGACAGAGGAGAAGAGATGCTGATCGATACGATTCTTCTTACAAAACTTACGATTCTCATAAACGAAAATCTTATGATGACAAAGGGAAGACTCAAATTATTGATGAATCGAGCAAACGGTCTAAGCCGAGTGACGCGTCTGCTATTTCTGAAAAGACCAACGCTCCCATTTCTTCTGACATTCCGGCCGGTTCTCCTCCTCTAAAGGAAACTGACATTCAAACCATCATTAACATTCCACAATACCAAGTTAAAGACGGCCCTCCAACGCTTCAGAACCGATTTCCGAATTGGTGTCTAAGAGGAGTCCGCTTTGACTTAGATTTGGTTCCTATAGATAAGCAGGCAATGCTGAGAAATGTCGATGCCGTCAAGCTTGATATTGAAAGAATGTCTGGATGGCAGAAGTTGGTCGATGAACTTCAAAGGGTCAACCATCTTAACCTTGAGGCGATGATGACGATGGAGAATGATAAAGCAGAATGGGACAAATGGCGTAAGCAGCATGACGCGGAAATGACGAGTATTGCAGACGACAATGCAAAGCTTGCGTCTGAAGTTAAGCAGCTTAAGGAAAATCTCGCTTCTTCTTCTGCATCATATACTCAAAAAGAAGAAGTCTTTCAGAAGCAGGTGCGGGACGCACACGCTGCACAAAGAGATGTAGAAATGAAGCTTGCCGCCGAACAGCATATCAATGAGAAGTATCGCGCAGAGAACGCCGAACTGCGGGCAAAAGTCACCTCCCAGAACGTGGAGATTGAGTTATTAAAGTCTCAACTTGCTAAGGCTGAGGCAGCTTGTGATGAGGCTATTACTGGTAGGGTTGCTGCCATTGCCGAAAAAGAAGCGACTGAACAGTCACATGAGGCAACGAAAGCAAGCATCAGTTCTACCTTATTCGACTTTTATTTACACTGCGTTCTGGGTCGTGGGAGCCTTGCTTTTCTGGGTCCAGATTATGAAATTACCCTGGCGGAAGTGTGGGAGGCCGCATTAGATATGTTTAAAGGTGCCGGCTATGATGAAGCAAAATTTGAGGAAGCAAAATTTGAGGCTCGCTATCTTGATGATGAGGCTCGCGCCGCTCTGGTTAGAGGGAAGGAGCAGCTTGCTAGGGCACGGGCTGAATCATTGGGAGAAGAACTCTCAAAAGAGGAAGCTCTTTTAACTGCCCCTGTTCATGCTTCCACTTCGGCTGACGCAAACATTATGGATTCCAGCTCTCATCCTTCACCTCCAGTTGTAACCACTCCTACAGAAGAGGAGGCAATGAAGGACTTTCAGGCTCGGGAATTTGAGATTGATCTTGCCAAACCGGCTTCTCCAGGTAACTTTGACGATTCACGGTCTTCTTTTTTCTCGAGGAAAACTAATTTTGATTTCTTTTATTATGCAGCAGTCGCGCCGGAAACTGCACTAATTCTTCCTTCTTCAGCTGCCATTCCTTCTTCTCAGGTTACTCCTCTTCCAGCTTCTCAACCAGGTTCACAGGAAGAACCGATAGCAGCCCTTCAAGGTTTGGACGAACCATCTGCTTCCGAGGAACAGAAAGCAGAAGATCTGGAAGATAGCGAGAAGACCCCGGAGCGGTCTTTCGACTACGACACAAAACTTTCTACATTTCTTACTCCGGGGAGTGAATCTTCTTCCAAGAAGAAGGGGAAACGTGTGGTTTCGAAGAGAGGAAAGAAGAGTTCTACTGCTGCTGGGGATGAGGCAGAGATTGATCCGGCTGAGTCTCTTTCTCCTTCTTCTCCGACGCGGCCTACGAAGCTAATTACCAGGCCGGGTAAAAGTTCCAAGGGTGGGAAGAAGGGGAAATGAGTTTGATTTTGCATTTTCTGCTTTTTGTATTGACCGGGGATTGTGCGGATTCCGGTCTCCGCTTCTTTTTGTAACCTGTACAATGTAAAAATTTCTCATAGTGTTGAAATAAATAGATATTTTTCTTGTACAAATCCTTGTGTATGTAGGAATACATCTGTTTTTCATTTGAAGTGTAGAGTAAATGATTCTTTTCGCTTGTACAAATTTTTTGTCTGTGTTTCAAGAACGCACTTACTCCACATCTTTATTACGTGATATTGCAATGAACTTGTGGTATGTTGCTTGTATATTACTTTTATTAATGTAACTGAATTGTATAATGTTGCCCCCATACCACAAGTATATTGTAATATTTCTTGATTTCACAAGACCGATACTCTTATTTTAGAGAATAACTTTCCACTTTTTCAGAGAAGAATTATTCTGCTTTTAATAGAGTATATCTTGTCTTTGGAGAAATCTTTATTTTCTATTTCTTCCTGAAGAACACTTCGACTTCTGGGAATGATCACTTTTATTTGTTTGAAAGTGAATTTTCCTGTACAGTGAAATGAGCTTCTGAAAAAGGTTTTGACTTTCGTGCCCCGGTAAAGGGTTTATTTTTGGTACTTCAAGCAAGGTGAAATACGCCTCTGAAGAGGTCTTTTGGTCTCCGAAGAGAAGCGATTTTGGTCTCCGAAGAGAAGCAGTTTTGGTCTCCGAAGAGAAGCAGTTTTGGTCTCCGAAGAGAAGCAGTTTTGGTCTCCGAAGAGAAGCAGTTTTGGTCTCCAAAGAGAAGCAGTTTTGGCATTTCATCACTGGTGAAGTGGGTCTCCGAAGAGAAGCATTTTGCACTTCTACACGGGTGAAATGTGCCTCCGAAAAGGGCTTTTTAGCATTTCATCACTGGTGAAGTGGGTCTCTGAAGAGAAGCATTTTGCACTTCTACACGGGTGAAATGTGCCTCCGAAAAGGGCTTGTGCCTCCGAAGAGGGCTTGTGCCTCCGAAGAGGGCTTGTAATTGCCTGGAAGTTACTTTCTCATGGTCGGAGGGGTCCACGGGACAAGCGTAAGTCATTTGATTGGATGTTTGTTTGTACAAACGATCGCAATCGATTAACAAGGTGCCCCTTTTTGGTAGTCCCACCGATCTTTTTGATTGAGGAAAGCTCTCCATTTATTGGCGTGCCTCGTTAGAGGGCTTTGTTGATCCTTGGGAAGGAGCATCAGTTGGTTGGTGTGCCAGGAAGGTTGCGTCTTAGGGGCAAGTAGATCCATGGGATGGACACAAGCTGCCTGATCGGATGCATCACAATCAGCCAGCGAGGGTCTTATTCCTTCTGCTTGGGAAGTTATCCCTTTAGTGGATCTACCTGCTTTCCTGTTGAGAGGCATACCTTCCTTTGGCTGCTTCCATGTTTGCCTGCTCATGTTGTATCATCATCCACCAATCTGCGATCCTTTATCATCGTTTCCAAGCGCATTTTTCTTTCTCTTGCAAGTAAATTGCTTTATTCGAAGAAGTAGACTTCACTGTTGAATGACTCCACAGAGTAAACGCAAGTTATTTGGTTGGATGCCTTTTTTACATCAGCGATCACAACCAGTTAACGAGGGCTTGACCTAGTGGAGCCGTCAACTTTTTATGTGAAGTTCCTCTTGTATGAGATTCGAGTTTGAAATTTTTGTTGCTTGAAATTTTGCTAAATGATTTGTAAGGCTCGCTTAGCTTTGCGATGGGTGAGCTTTGCTTTAATGACCTGCAGTATTAGATCGATATTTTAGCAATACATTTAGAGTATTTACACATCGAAATATAACAGGCATTTTATAATAGAAAACACAATGCATAGTTTTTTCATTATTGAGTCACGCTGATTTCTCAGCGGTTTACAATGCAGAAATTGCACATCTATCACTATCTTTACAAATTCAAGCAATGCTGTTAAGTAAAAATGAATGCTAGTTATTGTTGTTCCAGAGTCTCCAAGCTGGATTTCCATTTGTGCTTGATTCATAGCTTTTGGATTTTTCATGTCAGAGAAAGCGAGAGATGCCCCAGTCGCAGTTTTGTGAGTGATTAGTAGTCATCCCAACTTCTGCTTGCTGGGTATGGTCCCCCTGTGATAGCATTAATGACAAGCTTTTCTGAATCTTGCACTGCAGTGTTGTTGAGAGAATCGGGTTGATGGGTAAGACGTTGTTGATCCCGAGTGGATGGGGTTGGATCGACTCCGGCTCTTTTAACGTATTGTTGGAGTTTACCCTGCTCTAGCAATTCTTCAATCACCTTCTTTAATTCGCGACACTGGTCAGTGTCATGGCCAGGTTGATTGTGAAATTGGCAGAACTTTCCATTACGCTTTGCCCCTCTCGTCATCTCAGGCGGCTTAGGGTACCTGACAACATCCTTTGTTGCAAAAAAGATATTTCTTGGCGTATCAGTTAAAGGAGTAAAGTCCGGAGGATTAAAGCGGCGAGGTTTCTTTTCATTTCCCTGGCTTTTTCCTCCTTCATTCTCCCTTTTCTGACTTTCGGATTCTCTTTTCTTAGGTGCGACATTGTCATTGTTAGTCTGGGCAGTAACCACTTTCGATGTTGCAGAAAGGCTTTCAAGGCGAATGAACTCATCGGCCTTTTTATAAAATTTATCAAGTGAGTTTGGTTCTTTCATCTTTAACCATATCCCAAATTCACTCGATTTATCAATGGCTCTCATCAAATAAGTCAGGATCATGCGTGGTTCTGCATTTTCTACTTCGGCTAAAGCTATATTGAAACGGCTCAAGAAAGATTTGATTGATTCTCCGGGTGCTTGTTCAAGGTTAGACAGTGACATTATATCCTTAGCTTTTGAAGCATACAATCTGAACTGTTCTTTAAACTTTTGCGTTAAGTCGGATAATTTATCTACAGACCGAACTGGAAGCTTTGTGAACCAAAGTAAAGCCACACCTTCTAGGTATACCAGAAAGTATCGACACTTGATCTCGTCTGATGCTCTTGCACCAGTCATATGCCAATCGTACTTGTAGAGGAAATGATTAGGGTCACTGGTTCCCCTATAAGCTTGGATAGTAGGAGGTGCAAATTTCCTTGGAAACTCTGCTCTTAGGATCCTTTCAGTAAACGGAGTTCTGCTTGGTGCAAATCCCCAGTCAGCCTCATCTTCTTTCCTTTGCATGCTCTCTTTCATGATGCGGCCAACCATTTCAGACAGGTACTCCTTATTGTTCAAAGACACCTCCGGGCAAGTATTAGTTCTTCCTTCGGAATTTTGCTCGGGCATCTGCTCATGACAAGTTGGTTGCGGCATAGGACCATCAGTTTGGAAAGGTGGCATTTCAGGAAGAGTAGTTCGACGGTTTTCTGGTTGACGATTTGCCCCGAGCAGAGCAGTTAATCTATCCATCATCAAAGCGTTTTGAGTTTCAATTTGTTGGCATAATCCAGAAACTGCGTCATCCAATTCAGCCCTGGTGACCCCAACGGTTGGAGTTGCTTGGTCTGCTATTGGGGAAGCGGAAGTTCCTTCGTGAGCGTTTCCGGATCTGATAGGTCTACCTCTCCTTCCAGGAGCCATTATTTCAGATCTGTTTTTTTTTTTAAAAGAGAGGTTCTTTTTATGAATCTTTGCGAAGCAACGGTGGATGATCGCCTGAGTTGGGCTCTCAATGAAAGCACCAAAATGTTAACGGTAAAAAGTGAACGCTAACACCCTGTGTGTGTAATAGAATTGTGAAAGCACCACCCGTTGGTACGGGAACAGAATATGAGCTGAGAATAGCAGAAAAGTAGTAAATGAACAACAGATTTATAGTGGTTCGGCCCGTAATTGAGCCTACATCCACTTTATAGTCTTTTATTGCTGATTTGATTACAATTCGATACAATATCCCTTTAAATACAATACAATTTGATCATCAAATCATTCTTGACTACTAGCTTGATCTTTAATGATGAAACTCGACGAATCCGCGTGGGATGTTAAGAGTTCTTCTCGAAGATCGTTGTAGTGTCTCGAATGCTTGAAGATCTTTGATTGCTGAATGGGAGGAGGCTTCGACAGCGTAACGGCGCTTGGAGAAATGAATGGCCAAAAGTCCCCCCCATGCTGGAAGTGGTGGGGTATTTATAGGAGCTGATCTGGACCCAGGAATTTTCTCTAAGTATTTAAGTCGTAGCCGACTTATGGTAGGTCGGTGATGAGTTAAGGAATAGGGTTAGGTCGGTGGCGAGTTAAGGAATAAGGTTAGGGCGCAGCAGAGTTAACTCGCAATCTTAAGTCGACTATTTGTTAAGTCCTAGATCGCGTACGACCCAAGCTAGGTCTTAGGTCGCGAGCGACCTAAGATAAGTCGTAGTCCATTCGCGACTTACCAAATGCAGCGATGAAGTACGTGGTCTTTTCTAAGTGATAAGTCGGTGATGACTCAAGAGATCATGCGCGACTTATTATAAGTCGTAGGTCTTCCACAACTGTCTTAAGTCAATCCCTTATCTTATAGATCCTTAACTCGCGGCACTTATTAACTCGGAGCACTGCATAACTCGGAGAGCTTTTAGGTCGCAACATTGTTAGATCGCAATGTTCCTTAGGTCGCAGAGCCTCTTAGATCGCGGGCTTCTTTAGGTCGGCAGGCTCCTTAACTCGGCATCCTTCTTAAGTCGGTCTTAACTCCTGAGTCACGGATCTTCTTAAGTCGGCAGGCTCCTAAGTCGGCACAACTCTTAAGTCGGCAGCTCTTCTCAGTAGTTAGATCGGCAACTGTTGGGTCAGAGCTTTCCTTAAGTCGGTTACGCCTTTAACTTGTTAGGTCGTCTTCTGTCTTAAGTCGGCAAGCACCTTAACTCGGCATACCTTTTTAAGTCACCAAACCCCTTAACTCGGCATGCTGCTAGGTCGTGAGTCAAAAAGGGGTTAACACACGTCAACCAGCCTTTGTCATAATTGTCAACGACCAGCCGCGCGCATGGCTAGTGTTAATTATTATTAATAGAAATGAAAGTTATATCTATCACCGATAATTTCTTTGATCATTGTTTGAGGCTGTGTTAGTACACCTTTCGAAAGTACAGTATTAGATTTTATGGGTTTGGATGTGTATTCATCATAACTGGTGGCGATACCGCGAGATCTTATTGTTTTGGGTGGTAGATGATCGTGTGGAGGCATCCACTTTGGTTTTGATAATTATATGTCGTGGCAACGACTTTCGACATAAGCTAAACGTCATCGACATAACGTTATAAAATCACATGATCCCGGTTATTTAATGGTTACTTTTCATACTCCAAATTTTTTAAGTAATTTCATTTACTAAAGAAATGGTTGAAATAATCCTAGCGAGGTGTAAGCGACCTTGTCACAGACGAAACTACTTAGCGAGGTGTTAGCGACCTTGTCATGAACGAAACTGCTTGGGGAGGTGTTAGCGACCTTGTCATTGCATTTGAGATCCATTTCTTTTGTGAATTTGGAGATTTCAAATTGTTATCACCATATTTTTAATGATAGTCAAATTGAGACTTGATATGGATTTATGAAATGGTGATTTTGATTACTATGCCTTATTATGACTATGGGTTTCGGGCATATTTTATTATGGCTTATTTGTATGCTAAGTCATATGTTTATAATTATGGGTTTATTAATTTAAACATTGTGATTTGACATTTAGTTGGGACTTCACCTCAATTCAGTTTTGCCTATGGAAGGTTATATTTGTGTATCTCATGATTTATTGAAATATGACATAAGTTACCATTTACTTTCTTATGACTAGATTTTAAAATCATTCACTATGAGTTATTACTATGGTTAATGAGGTTAATTACTATATTTTATAAGTTTTATATTTTGAGTTTTGTAAAATTCTGAGGTTTAACTGGTCTAAGTTGCACATCTTTGCTGTAGTCTTGAGATTGATCGACAGCGATATTGAATTTTGAACTCGCACTTGTTTTAATCATAACATTTAAACCATTGATCTGATTTCAATAAACTTGTGCTTCTGAAAAGCTATGAGAGTAAGGAAATTTTTTATTACAAGTTTTGTCAAATTATGCTTTATATTATTTGTTAAACACCTATTTGTTTAAAAGATAGTTTGATATAAAGTTACATTTGTTGTTTATAAAATTGAGAATAATTATGCGTTGTTAGTAGTTTGAAAATTTTACATATCCATTGGCATTAGTGCATATTAAATGAATTTTGTGTAGTAGTTTGGAAGTAATGTAAATTTTAGTATAGTTGAAATAAAGATAAAAATTTACTATTCAAATAGAGTAGGAAGTGTCAAAAGTTAGTGAAGTTATTTTATTAGATGATTTGATTTTGAAAGTTGGTTGAATAGGGTAAATTCTAAAATTTTGAAGTCTTCAACTTTTCAAAAGATAGATTTTGTGATGAATGATATAGTGTAAAGATTTCTTTGGAGAATATATGGTTCTGGATTTTGAAATTGTTTGAAAGAAATAATTTTAAGATGGCCTTAGTATTGAAATTTTGATTAAAAATGCGCTGTACTAAAGCAGCGATATCTTGAGAATTATAGCTCCAAATAGAGTAAATCATTTTTTGAAAGAAAATACTTACAGTAAGCTAAAATTTTTCTTTTTACCATTTTTTAAAATCGTGAAATTTGTTTGGTCTAAAATGAGTTTGAAAATTAATGGGCAGCTCTGTCCTTTTAGTAATTTATAAGACTAAAGGCTGAAAGTACTTCTGTAACGACCCGCCATTTTTCCCATACTCTCCGTTCATCACTCTACCTCCACAAAGAGCCCTGACCTCTCCGAGCACATAGATCATCAAAGACAACCAAAAATGCACTTTCTGATCAAACCAGAACTGCTCCAATATCCCATTACTAAAAATTGTGATTTGAATCTTAAAAATCGTGTTTTAGTTTAGGGATTCAGTTTATAACCTTGAATCAATAAATTAAGATGTTGAATTTTTAACAAAATTCCAACTTGTACTATTCTACTTGATTTTACAGAGCAATTTCAAATTTAATTTACTTAAATAAAATTTTAAACTTTAATCTATGCTTAAACAAACAAATTTTATTTGAATTCTAAGACCTAATAGTGGTTGGTTAAAGAGATAATTGATTTTGACCGAATTCTTAGTTTTTAAAACTAAGAACAGAAAGGTTCAAGCATGCATACATCATACATCATAAATTAAACCATATAAATATACAAACACTTCACAATACAATATTAATCACAGCAATAACATGCAACCAAAAGTATACTTTAAGTTTAAAAGTGAAGTTACTCACCAGATTATAAATGAAGATGAACAGAGCCTTGATTTTTGAAATCTTGAATTGTCTTTAAAATTGGAAACTGGAATGGCCTTAGCTTTATTGATTTCTTTGAAAACTGATTGTTATTGAATCTTGCTTTTGATTTTGCTTTGCTTTTTAAAACTGCACGCACTCTTCCAGATTTGAAAAGAAATGCAGGCTTTGATTACTTGCTTTAGATTTAGTTTTGATCTTTGCAAACTTGGTTACAGGTTTGTTTTCAAAACAGAGAAGATTGTTTGATGATCTCTGCTTTGATTTTGAAACTGATCCACATGTTTTTTATCTTAGAAAATGGATTGCAGATTTTAGAATTTGAAAATGGTTTGCATGATTGTTGAATTTTTGATTTCTGGTTTGCTTTAGAAGTGGAAAATGAATTACCGATTTTTGAAATGAAGATTAGAAAAGAAAGGAAGAGGAGGAAAACATGTTTTATAAGTATAAATGATTTATTTTTAAAATAAAAGAAAAAGTAAAACAAAAATGACACTTGTTATCATAATTGTTCATCAGCCTACACATGTTTAAACAAAGCTTTATATATTTACATTTGTCACTTAAGTCATTTCTTTTTATTTTAAATGTAAATAAAAGTATTTACTTAATTTATTTATTCTTATGTACATGTATACATTAATTTCTTTTTAAAGGAAATGTAATAAAACAAATTATATAGTGTAATAAAATCTTATACATATATTCTTAAATCCAAATTAAAGTCAATTTATAACAATACATCAAATTTGAAATAACAATTCTATTTTATTAAAGTCTAAAAACAATACATTATTAATATTGTTTGAATAATTAATAAAAGAAATTATCTTATTACATATATACATTACTTATCTTTCTAAATGAATTAATATATCATATATTAATTTATTTAAACTTTCATATCTAATTACAAATCATATTTATTAAGCAATATTTAAAAAGAAATAAAACAAACCTTTTATTTAAATTTGAACTTAAGCTAAAATATAATTTAAACAATAAATCATTTATTTTAAGTATTTTTAAAACCATATAGTTATTTATTAAATAGCTTTGAAAAGCTTAATATTAAATAAATCATAATTCCCAAACTATCAAAATGTATATTAGAAATTTAAAAACAAGATTTTATTTATTTATTAAATTTCAAACCAAAGCTTATCTATTTACAATATATACAATTATATATATACATTATAAATAGAAAATATTTTATTAACTTTTTAAAAGATAAAATTTATCAATTAAATATTTATTTAATTAGACTATTAAATTAATTCAAATTTATTAACAAAGATTATCAAATCAATTTAATTTTTAATACAGATTATTAAATTGATATTGCCCAAAATTCCGGGATATCACATTCCTCCCCCCTTAAAATAATTTCGTCCCCGAAATTTAAAACAAAGGTAATTTAATAATCTCATTAAAGATTTTAATTTTAAATCACAATCATATATTATCAACCATATGCTAACAACCATAGCAACCAATTCACCCAATCAAACAATTCTAACTATCCAGACAAAAATTCTGAATAGAATTTCCTAGAGTTTCCCAAGTATAAATACCGGGATACTCGCTCTATAGAAGCCAAACAATCTATCTTACAGAGCTCCTACTCAACTAGACCTATAAAACTAGACAGTATATCAGACTACAGATAAGTCTGACTCAACAACCAAATCTTCCTGAACTGCTGACTCCAAATCCAGAGATAGATCATATACGTACTCCCACAGAGATACGTAAAACACATCGAATTCCAGTCATCCAAACTGGCCATTCAACCTTGTAGACCAAACGCTTATCCAAATCAGAACACAGAAGAGATCCAAAACACAACTCTACTATCATCAGAAGGCTGAACTAACTTCTCCTATCCAGCGATGCACTTCCCTGAAGACATCCAGAAAAACATTGATAACCCAAGAGAACACTCAGCAATCGCAAGTCACTTTTGCGATCAACCCAACCTATTTCCGAAGAAAACTGTTCTCCCTTTACAAATCAGAACAGCTTATACTTAACTATCCAATCCATCGAAGAAATGGATCCACTCTGCTATTTCTGAACTTCACCTGGAACACTACTAAGCCAGAAGACCTTCCTGCCAACGCACAGAATACCCTGAGCTGCACTACTGCCACCGAAGCCAAAGACTACTTAATACAAAGCTCTTCGAGAAACTCGAACCTCAATCCAAACAGAAACACCATACTGAACTCAGCCACAACACCGAAGCATATATACTTCCATAAACTTGTTCCAAAGAAAAAATCTTCGGGAACATCCATAGTCACTACGTCTCATCACACAGCTACTATTTCCTGAAGTATCAAGATACCATTACTCGATTCTGCTCAACTGACAGATCCAAACTCTACTCATCCAAACTACAAAGATAAACTCCGAACCTTAACAGTTTCCTTCGGAGATCGATGAAATCCTTCACCACAGCAAAGCTCACTTGAGACGGTATTCGGTCTACAGTGTCGGCAGATACACTTCCAACTTCAACATATTCAAACTCCTATCATTGGTAGTCGTGCTACACACACCACTACCCCATCTACCTCTAAAACTCATATTGGAAAACCCGAACAAGTAACCCAACAAATAGGTAGAATAAATATATATAGAGTTATATAAAAATTACAAATACACTCTCTCAAGAAAGAAATCACTCCAAAGCCTAGGTATTCACTCAACCTAGAGCTCTGATACCACTGTAATGACCCGCCATTTTTCCCATACTCTCCGTTCATCACTCTACCTCCACAAAGAACCCTAACCTCTCCGAGCAAATAGATCATCAGAGACAACCAAAAATGCACTTTCTGATCAAACCAGAACTGCTCCAATATCCCATTACTAAAAATTGTGATTTGAATCTTAAAAATCGTGTTTTAGTTTAGGGATTCAGTTTATAACCCTGAATCGATAAATTAAGATGTTGAATTTTTAACAAAATTCCAACTTGTACTGTTCTACTTGATTTTACAGAGCAATTTCAAATTTAATTTACTTAAATAAAATTTTAAACTTTAATCTATGCTTAAACAAACAAATTTTATTTGACTTCTAAGACCTAATAGAGATTGGTTGAAGAGATAATGGATTTTGACCAAACTCTTAGTTTTTAAAACTAAGAACAGAAAGGTTCAGGCATGCATACATCATACATCATAAATTCAACCATATAAATATACAAACACTTCACAATACAATATTAATCACAGCAATAACATGCAACCAAAAGTATACTTTAAGTTTAAAAGTGAAGTTACACACCAGATTATAAATGAAGATGAACAGAGCCTTGATTTTTGAAATCTTGAATTGTCTTTAAAATTGGAAACTGGAATGGCCTTAGCTTTATTGATTTCTTTGAAAACTGATTGTTATTGAATCTTTCTTTTGATTTTGCTTTGCTTATTAAAACTGCACGCACTCTTCCAGATTTGAAAAGAAATGCAGGCTTTGATTACTTGCTTCAGATTTAGTTTTGATCTTTGCAAACTTGGTTACAGGTTTGTTTTCAAAACAGAGAAGATTGTTTGATGATCTCTGCTTTGATTTTGAAACTGACCCACATGTTTTTTATCTTAGAAAATGGATTGCGGATTTTAGAATTTGAAAATGGTAGTGTAAGTAATTAATTTGTAATTACTTAATGTAATTAATTATAGGTAACTAATTTAGGAATAATCACTTATTATAATTAATTAAGAACAGTTAATTAAACTTAAATAAATCACATTCATTTTTAAGTGTAAATGTACCTTTTGTATTTATTTATTATATAAATTTAGGAAGTGTTTATTTAATAATAAATAAATACAAAAGGTATATTTACACTTAAAAATGAATGTGATTTATTTAAGTTGTTTGAATTTAATAAGATTTAAATGGTGAATTAGTGTTTACTTAAGATAAATGAATTACCTTTAATTAATATAGGTTTTAAATGATTAAAGGTTAATGAATAAATAAAATGGTAATTAATTATAGGTAACTAATTTCAGAATAATCACTTATTAAAATTAATTAAGAACAATTAATTAAATGGTAATTAATTAAGGGTTAATGAATTTATGAGATTAATTAAAAATAATTACTTAGGGTAAGTAATTAATGGGAAGTTAATAGGTAGTTAATGATGGGATCATTAACTAGTGATTAGAAATAATTATTGTAATTAAATTAAGATAATTAATTAATTGATTGATTAAGTAATTAAGGATAAACTTTGAATTGGATTAAGTATAAATTACTTAATGTAATTAATTAAGTAAATTACTTAGTGTAAGTAATTAATTTGTAATTACTAAATGTAATTAATTAAAGAGGATAATTTGTTTATAGAAGTAATTAAGGAAGTAATTAAAGATTAATTATTTGAAGACTTAATTGAAGGTTAATGTGATTAATTAATGTGATTAATTAATGAATATAATTAATTAGTGAATGTGATTAATAAATGGGTAATTAATGAAGTGATTAATAAAAGGATAATTACTTAATTTAAAAGTAATTAGTGGATAATTAATGAAAGTAATTTATGGATAATTACTTAATGGAAATGATTTAAGGTTAATTTATGGGAGTAATTGAGGAATAATTACTTAGTGTAATTAATAAATAAATAAATTAAGGTTTAATTAATTAAAGGTAAGTGATTTATAAATTGATTAATTAATGTAATTAATTAAGAATAATTAATTAATGTAATTAATTATGATATAATAAATTAATGGAATTAATTAAAGATTAATTAATGTAAATGGTTTAAGGATAATTAATTTTTATAATTAATTAAAGGCTAATTACTTAATGTAATTAAAGAATAATTAATAAAAGATGATTAATTAAGACGAATGATTAAAGGATGATTAATTAATTAGTTTGTAATTAATTAATGATAAGTAAGAAGAGATTTATAATGATGAAGTAATTAATTTAATTTATTTTAAATTAATTAGAAATAAAGTAATTAATTTAATTCACTTTAAATTAATTAGAATGATGATTTATAAATCATTACTTATGGATGGTTGAATAATATTGAATGCTTTGCATTGTTAGATATCTCTGATGAGATATGTGCTGATCTATGATATGGATGTTTTGGTTGAATTGTGATGATAATATGAATTATCTATTTGTGATAATAGTGTAGATTATCTATTGTGATATTGTAAATTATCTATCTGTGTGTAAATAGATAATAGAACTGAATTGTTTTAACCTTAAAACAACTTGGCCTTAAAAGATACGGTTTGGATTTCGATGAGACCGGGATCGGGTTTCTAGATTTGGACATCCGAATACCACATCGATCCAAACTAACGATAGGTCGTGAATCTCAAGTGAAGATGAAGATTCAGAGTGCAAGGGTTATTGTCGTTAACTCTGAGGGTGATTCCAAAACGAGTGTAACAAGATAATGCCTTCGGTTTCGTTCGAACCCGGAACGAACTTGTATGGATTGAATGCTTTCAGCACATCGTCAGGTGGACGATGAGCATTCTAAGTGATGTGTTCTGATTAAAGGGAATCGTGACCTCAAGCCTCATCAACCGGGAATGGCTAAAACAGGGGAGGTGCAGCAAGGCTTTGTGGGTAGCGCCCACTGAGAGTAAGGTCATCCCTGTCTAGATGTCCCTTTCTATTACGGCTTAGTGGTGCGGTTGATGTACACAACCGTGGGGTGATTTTTATTCGGAATTATCCAGTAAGGGATAGTTCCGGCCTTGTGTTGCAGGGGATTGGGCGTGATCCTCGGTACGCTGATCTAGGCCAAGTACTGTAATGGGCGGTACCCCAGTAGCCCTGCCATTGTATGGAATCCAACTTCCAATAAGTGATAACGGACTTGATTGTATACCTATGTATGTTGGAATTTAATGAATGTAACAATTTCGGCTATTTCATATTTATTTGAAAACCCTAGACCCTATTGTAGTATAACTGAATTTCCTATCAATGTTTTGGTTAGCGTAAGGTAAAAACTTACCCATGTTTATGTGTGGGGAGTCTTACGTGATACCTTTGTTTTCAAAAGGTTTTGAAGTTAAGCAACTTTAACCCATTTACTCACACCAGACCCATGTCTGACCCAAGTGTTTAATTTCTGTTTATTTTCTTTCATGAAGAGTTTCAGTCAACAGTTGTGTCCATATCTCTTGAAATAGAGGACATTCCTCTTCATGAAATGATCTCATCTCTTCAGTAAACTAGCCATTATTCTCTGGTCGGTCGACCGGAAAATCTGGCCGGTCGGCTGAGTTTGAAATCGTACACAAAACAGAAAGTACCTGTGCACATAACATAGGGTCAGTCGACCGAGGATCCTGGTCGGTCAGCCGACCTGATGTTATTTGCACAGTGTACACTTATATATGTATAAATTAACATGGATAAATTTGTGTGTATGTGTGACTAACTGAGGAATGATTTTAACAATATTCTAAGACTCAATAAAATAAAATATTCATACTAATCTCTGGATTGTAGTCTTATCTCCTTTGTAGTTAACAATATTTGTTTATTCTCTTTTTGTCGCTTTCATATAGTATTCTCTTTGTATTTCGTCGTATGATCTCTGAAGCTTGTGTCATGAATCAAAACTCATGAATCAACATTCTCCACCTTTTTGATTGATGACAATACTTATGTGACGAAGTAAAACTTATCTATATTATAATTCTCCCCCTGAATATATGGCGACTTTTCTGCAAAAAATATGTTAGCTTTCATACATTTTTCTCCCCCTTTGTCATCGACAAAAAGGGATACTTACGAGAAGTAATATGTTAAAATAATGCGAACTATTGAAATTTAAATACTAAATATTCAAACCAAAAATAGGAACAAATTAAGGATGTTTGCTTAGTACACAACAATAACGAAGAACAATATATTGTGCTCATAAAGAAGTTCTTGAAATTAAATTGTAAAATACTATAATTACTCCTCATCATCATCAGAATCCCAGAATTCTGGACGAGTATTATCATCCAGTGGAGCCGGTTCCTTACCCCGTCTTTGTGTGTGAGGAACGTGAGTTGCCGATGTGCTGGAACTTGTGTTATCGGATGTAGACCAAGAGAAATTTGGCGCTTGTATTTTTCCAGGAGCAACAAATGAAGCACCGGCTTCGGAAGTACATGATAAGGCATCCCATAGATTTACGAAGAAGCCTTTGATCTTCTTGAACCGCCTATCAATTTTTCGAAGTCGAGAATCCAAAGCTAGTTGATTTCGAGCCAAAATATCAATGGCAGCCTCCGTACTAGTTTCGGGAGTTGGTCGTTGAATTGAGGTTTGACGAGTTATACGTTCCGTAGAATAAGTAGATGGTTGAGGTGTAGAATAGCTTCGACGTAGTTGTTCTCGAGGAGTAGTACGCCATTGCTAAAAAGTTGTAATTTGGGACGGTGCATCGGGTATCTTCATTAGTTTTATGGTTCGCGAGTCAAAATTACGAACTTTGGATGTTTCGGATTCCGGAGAATGGGTGACAAAGTTATTAATCAACCTTATTATGTATTCTCCATAATAAATATGGAGCATCTTTCCTTGGTTGAAAGAGAGAAATTCATCCATAAGAAGTTGTGTCCAATTTACTCGAATATTTCCTCATATAGCATACAATGCTTTGAAGTTTTCGGGATATACTAGATGGTATGATCCTCCTCTTGGAACAATAGACTTCATCGTGAATCGATGAAAGAGTCGGGATTTAGGTCGAAGGGATGAAGTTTGCCTTAAATCAGTAGCGTCATCTTCAAAAAATAGATGACTTAGACGGTCACGAGTCGATGTATTACAATCTACATCATGTAACGAAATTCCGCCCGGTCGATAATTTAAAATGTGGTTAATTCGATCAATGGAAAGAAAAAACGAAGTGCCACAAACCGATGTCCAAACACAATTTTCAGTGTTTCTCGGTGGATTTACAAGATTGAGATTTGCTAGAAATAACTTGACCATTATATGATTAATCTTCAAGTTATTTTTCCTATGGTCAAGAAATGTATCAAGACCACTTTCAAGGACGGCATTTTCAATACCGTAGGCGGTAAAATCAGGATAACTTACGAATGACTCCTCAAAGATTTTAGCATCTTGAAGCCTTATCCATCTTTCTAAAGCTTTGTCACTTACTAGCCAAGAAGCAATTTGAGAGTCTATAGGAGTTGATGAAGATGAGCCAGC
This sequence comes from Allium fistulosum, assembly GCA_030737815.1. Lineage (NCBI taxonomy): Eukaryota > Viridiplantae > Streptophyta > Magnoliopsida > Asparagales > Amaryllidaceae > Allium > Allium fistulosum. The sequence goes on from CM060904.1 coordinate 818,289,067, forward strand.
ATTAGTCTTAGATTTCTTCTTAGGGGCCATTTTTGTTTGAAGAAATTGAAGAAATTTTGGGTGGTTGTAATGGGGGCTAGGGTTAAAATCTGTTTTGGAAGAGTAAAAAGTGAAGAGACAAAGTATAAAAGGTGAAAAGTGTAACAACCCTGTATTTTACAATTAATTTTAATTTGATTTTTCCAAATTTAAGAGCTTTATTTATGAAAAGAATAAATGTTGTTATTGTAAATATAAAAAAACTTTGATTTTGTATGTGGATTTGAATTCCAAATATGACTAAATTTAATATTTCCAGAAAATGTGAATTTTGGTCAAATAGTCAAACTTCGACTTTTAACTTGAAAATTTAAAAGTTTGAAATTTATGAATTTTATCTTTTATTATAAAAATAGATTTAATAACTTGAATACTGCTTTTCGTTTCGTTGCAAACGGATTTAAATTGCAAAAGTTATATTATTTTCAATATTGTGTGTATATTGGGTTATTCAGCAATATTCTTTATTTTAAAATTATATAAATGAGATTTTTATTTGATATATTTTATTCTAATTTGTACATTTATGTTATATAAAATATATTTTGGCTTTTAAATATTTTTAAAGTAAGGTAGGAATTTTTCCAGAGTTAGTAGTATTTTTCTTGCAAATTTCCATGCCCTGTTTGTAAATTTTAAACATTTTTCTTTAATCCTTTTCTATTTTCTCCAATTTAATTATCTATTTTATTTTTAAAATGATAAATAAATTATTTTAATTCAAATTTTCACTTCATAATATTTTTATAATGAAGTGTATAGTTTTTCAAGACTGACAGTGATTTATTTATAATTTTTGAACACTGTTTGGAATTTTTAAGTAATTTTCTTCATTCTTTTTATATTTTTCCAAAATTAATTATTTTTTTCTCATATTTATAATTGATTTCGGTTTGTAAATTATTTTTCTGAATATTTTTGGTTATATAAAGATTAAAAAGAAAAGAAATATGAAAGGTTGTAAAACACTTTGAAACTTAAGCCCTTTTTTGTCCAAACCCTTCATTTTCTTTAACTCCTCAAATTTTGCCCTAGCCATCTAAAACCCTAGTGTAGCCGCCACTTTTTGTTTCTCATCTTTTCACGTGAAAACAAATCAGCTCCTCATTTCTCATGGCTTCATCCAAAAATAGGTAATGGCCTCTCCTTCTTTTTCTTCTTTTCTCTTCATTTTCAATGATTTTTGCCATGTTTCTCTTGCTTTGCTTGGCCTAACACCTCCACCATCTCCTCCACCGGCCACCACCACTTCCTTCCCCACACCATCCACGACCAAACACCCTCCTCCTCTGACCATGACAGGCCATGCACTCCTTTTGACTAAAAACCACACAAAACCTTGCACAAATCCCTTAAAACAATACCTTCGCCCACCACCACCTTGCTACCACTAGTTGCAACATACCTTCGCCCACCACCTTGGAAACCACCTCTACCCGCCACCACCACCTTGCTACCACCACTACACATCACCATCTCCTCTGTCCAGACCTGTAGCAAGTCATGGCCAAGCCTAGGACCTTGTAGACCGAGCCAAAGATGAACCAAAACTCCACCATATTGCATAAAACTCTTCACATGCCTATGTTGTAACTTCCCCATCATCTCTAGCTTGTAGCCGTGCATCCCTTGGTCCAAACCAGACCCAAACCATGTCCAAACCTGAACCAAAACATTCCCTAGGCCATGCAAAAGGATAGAGAAAGCAAGGCAAAAGATTTGACATTCAAATCTCTTTTCGTTTAAAAGTTATTCCATTTCAAGTGCGTTGAAATTGTGTTTGTTTTGATGTATGTTTTGGGTTGTAATACAAGAGTTGTAGCTTTGGATCTTGCTCTCCACTCAAGTCCGTAGTCTTGTCATCGTGCTTTTGTTCCATTGTGTCATTGGTTTTGATATCTCCAGCACAAACAGGTGAGTTATTCTCACCAGACAATATGTACCTATATAACTGATAAACCGACACCATTTGAATCTGTAATGTATATCATCATGTTATATATGTTTATATTATTATCATATGATGTTCACACCTGTTATTACACTTATTATATCATATGTTACTATTATTTAATGTTATTCTGTTATTTATATCTGTTATCACCATTGCAAGTTCCCTGTAGATTAGAATCACTATGGGTTGAAATGATACATACCCGAACGGACTTTAGAATAGGGAAAAATCGTTATGGGCTGAAATGATAGGCCTGAATGATTTTTATTTAAATTATTTTAACTTGGGATTGCAGGTTTGAAATGATAGAACCCAGATTTTTCTTTTTAACTGCGGATTGAAATGATACATATCCGTATCACTTGACCTAGGTTAGAAAATTATATATAGGCCCGTGGTTATTTTATAAAGTGGTTTGAATATTTTTAAATATTTTAAAAATATAAATTTATGAAATTTGATTTAAATAGATTTTGAAATATTTTGAATTAAAGAAATTATGATTTTTCTATGTGTTAAAAATGTAATTAATGAATGGTTTAACTGGATTTTTGAAATATAACTTAAGTTGGAAATTTGGAATTTTGGTTAAAAATGATATTTAAGTTATATAAATAAAATGGATATTAAATTTTATTTGGAAATGGTAAATATGTTAATTTGATTAAATTTGAATTTAAGTGATTATTAAGTATTATTGATTTTTCTAGGAATTTAAGTGGTTAAATAAATGAATGTTTAAAAGTGATCTTTTAAAATATAACTTGACTAGGAAATGTGAAATTTGGTTTTAATTAAAGGTTTAAGTTAATTAAATAAAATTGGAAATTTTGTTAAATTGTGAAATGGTAATTTAAATTTGAAGTGTTAAGTCTATTTGTTGAAATGTGAAGAATTGGAACTTTTACACTTAAACTTATTAAGTAAATTGTTGAAAATTGGATTTAATTATAAGAAATTTATTGTGAAAGAAACGTGTAAAGTTCTAATTAATGAAAGAAATATGTAAAGTTTAATTTATGAAAGAAACGTGTAAAGTTCTAATTAATGAAAGAAATATGTAAAGTTTTACCTACTGAAAGAAACATGTAAAGTCTTAATTAATGAAAGAAACATGTAAGTCTTAATTTGTGTAATATTGATTTAAAATAATAAATGCCCTTTTGTAATAAAACGTAAATTAAAACGTACATTCGATAATGTAAGTTTAATTAGTGTAATATTGATTAAATGATAAATGCTCTTTACTGTAATAGGAATGTAAGTTAAAAAGTACATTTAATATGTAAGTTTTAATTAATGTAAATGACATATTTTAATGACTAAAATAATAAAGTTTCTTTATTGTAATGATAATGTAAGTTAATAAGGTACTCTTAACTTAACATAAGAATTTTAGCATTAAATTGGATATTACAGTAACAAAGTTTATTTAACTATAAGGCTATGATAAAATGACCATGTTAAAAATTTGTAAGTATATAAATACTTTGATTATATAAAATGTTAAATTGGGAAGTATTACATTCCAAAAATGCTATGATTCCTTAAGGTTACATTACCAAAATGCTATGATAATTTAAAGGAAGATTTCAAGTTTAATAAATTAAAGGAAATATTTAGTGATTTTGAAATTTGGGTTTTATTGAAATGATATATTATTGAATTGGTTTTGAAATGGAAATGATATATTTTTGAATTGGTTTTGAATAGATATGTTTTGGGTTTGAAAGTATGTACTAGTTTGAAATAAATGATATGATTTTGAAATGGTTTAAAGGATGTATTTTGATTTGAAACATAAACTATTTTTAAAAGTTATAACCACGGGTTATAATAACGATTGGTTGGCAAAGAGACCGGGATCGGATATGGACATACTCTCTGTCGATACCAAAAACCACTTTGACAACCGTGTACGCGGTGGAGATTCCAGAATGAAGTAGTATGGTGGCGACGTTCTTAAGGTATGTTACGTGGACCCAACTCCCGTGAGTTGGCATAAGGTGGCTAAAACAGGAGCGATCTCGGACCAGTGAGGTAGCACCTCTTCTCGGACACATTTCTTCGATATTATACTCTTACTTGTGATTGATTAGATGGCCATCCTCCGATTTGGGAGTGTTGTTCGAGGTGGAACGGTAGTGGCTGCTATGCGTATCCATCAGTCCGTGTGCGTAATTGGTATATCTACCCTGGCATTGCCTAGTTGTGCCGTGTCACCTACCATATCGAGCTTTACTACGATTATGATTTTAAGATCCGACCGCGTTAAGGTTCTCCATCCCCTTAACGCTATTTTCTATATGATTATACTTTACTTATTAGACATTATTATAATAGTGAATATTACTTGTGACGCCCCACCTCAATACCCACGCTAGCCAAGAACACTACGGTGTAGTGCTGTCAACTAGCACGGAGAATAAGGCTGTTGAGGAGCGACCATCTATGTAATTGCTTTGTGCAAGCACCGATGTGTCAGATAATAAAACATTGCATTTCAATTTTTAGAGGAATACCGACATACTGATACAAACTCAAAGCTACTACACAGTGGCTATAATATTTTAGGACAATAGATATAAAGATAACACAGATAGACATAAATGCGGAATAAAGATGGAATGAAAAGTCTCATATATACAATAACTGATATCAGTTACAATACATTTGACACAATACAAATGATACAACTACAACTGTCGACTCAAGAAGTTATATATACAAGTACATTATCGACTAATATACATGAATACATTATCATCTTAAAACAAACACACTGACTACTACAACAAGACGAAGACCACATCAAATGATATAAATAGTCTTCATAGCTCTAGCAGCAACCCAAAGCTAAAAATCTACAACCTGTAAATACTCGGTCTGACCCGAGTATTACATTCAAAAGAAAATAATACCCGGATCAGTCTAATTCAAACCAGTTTATTAGTGCATATAGGCAGTAATAATTTAAATAGACGATAGTCACAATAATTCCCGTCTATCCGATTCTTTAACCAAAGAAACCGGATGACGGTCAATATAACACTTAACAGTGTTTAACAAAAATCAGCAGATTTAAATCATCAACAGAGATAAATAAACAATTTATCAAATCGACTAAATCAATTCAAAACTGTCAATTCTGGGTGGCTGCAGTGCACGCACGCGTGCACTGCCTCGCCACCACCGAATATAAAGTCACCACCACAATGAAACTGCAGTGGCAAACAAGTAGGAATTCAAATATGAAATGGAGAACATCATTGCAAGTGCAACAGGTAGAAGATGATGCAGTGAAGCCAATATGGCAAATAATGATGAAGCATATAAGTGCAGGCAACGAAAATAAACAAAGATGAATGAAACTGATCAAGCAAGTGCAGCAGGTACAAAGGCCCGACGACCAAGTGCACAAAACAATTTCAAGTGAAGGCCAATGAAATCAAGTACACATGAACTACAAGTGAACATGTTAATCTTTGAATGGTCATACAATTATATACATACATGAATGTATGTATACAATGCAACAGTAAACCTGATAGCAGTTACACACAGGAAAGCAGTGAAATGGGCAAAAGTATCAAGTCTGGAAAGCAAGAATGCCCAGACTCAACAAAGATGTACACAGTGAAGTGTGGTACACATGAAGCAGCATGACTGTACGAACTATATACAAAAGAGAATATGCTATGTAGTGAAGCAAAACAGGTCAAGGATGAACACACGAGAAGTCACAGGTCAGGGATGCATGAAGTCAGGGATCAAAGATCAAACATGCAACTACAACACAACTACACAATATAGGAATGAATAAAATCAAGTCTAGATACTCAAAGGCAACAGACTCAAGTGACCAGAGTAGCTCAAGTTCAAGTAAATACATATAACCACATCAAACTGCAGCAGTGACTAAGTGAACAAGATGAAGACAGAAACAACATGCACCATTTCAGATACATGAAGACCATATTCAAGTGCATAGGTAGATCGAATACCCCATTGAAAATATAGTCACTAACAGGTACAACAAAGTGTACCAGAGAGACCAGTGAACAAGGCACAGTGCGGTTTCAATGCTACAAGGCTCAAGTATACATGAATACACATATAAGGTGACACAACGGTAGGTTGAAGCACCAGAGTTACAAAACTCGAAGTCAAGTGATCAAGTGCAACTACTAGGTGGATACAGGAAGGCCACAGTAATCAGGTTATATAAAGTGAAGTACAACCACTACATCGGAATATGAGATTAATCAAAGTGGAAGCCGAAGTCAAATAGATCGAACAACAAGTAACAGCAGTTACAGGTGACTCAGGCAAATGTGAGAGGCATCAACAACTACAGGGGCAACATAATGAAACTGTGGACAGGGACAAGGCTACAGCTCAAACCCCATGTGCAAATTGAAATAGGCAGCAACATGGTTGACAAAGGCAACTGGGTTGAAATGCAACCTTAAAAAGAATCACAAATATTGGCACAAAACAGAACTGGCAAGCAAAAGAACAAGGGTAACCACTAACACACATATACACCCATAAATACATGGGTATATATGGCATATACAAGTGGACCAATTCAGTAGCCAGGACAATGTATTAATAACAGTGCAAGCTACAACTTCAAGTAAAGCCAATACACAACAACTACGAGATGCCAACTACAAAGTTTTAAAACCATGGTCATCAAAAATTCAAGTCAAACCGAGGTCACTGGAAACAAAATAATACTACAGGGATGGACGGAAATGGTCAAGCAAACTGGAGTCAAAGCCGAGACCAAGACAAGGTAGTGAAAATCAAATACACCTTAAGATTTCAAACTGATAATTCAAAACCATTTCAAGTCGAAAATTTCCAAAAACCAAGTCAAGGCCGAGTATATCGTACTGTGGTGGCCAAGCAAAACCAGAAGAAATCAAATATACGCATATGAAAAGGGTCAGAATTCACCACAATCATCAAAACAATGTTGAACATCCAAAGACGAATTCAACATAGAATATACGAACGAGGAAACAGGGTTACGAAACCATATAAATTCAACCCAAAATCATGCACTGGAGAATTGAATTAGATGTGAGTTTTCACTCACCTTGTTTGAAGCGGAGGCGAACTCGAGAGAAGGAGTCGCAAGCACCAACATCACATTCGACAGAGCAACGAATGAACGACCAGTAATCGATCAACCTTCAAGCAGCAGCTTCAAAGATTTCAGCCGAAGCCCTGATTAAAGAACGAAGCATCGAGAGGCCATAAACACAAAGCCTTAATTCCAGAATCAAGCGAAGAGAAGCTGAAGTCTCAATTCGCCAGAGTTTCAGAAAGCGAGGCCAAGCCCTAAATTTCTCAGATCGAAGAAAAATAATCACCTCCATTTTCTTTTCAGAGCAAAAAGGAACGAGTTAGAGAACAAAAGAAATAGGGCCGGCTGGTCTAGATGATTATCACGGCAACAATGAGTATGGGCCACAATAGTTCTCTTTAAAGCCCGTTTCCATAATTACGAAATTTTATTAAAAGAATTTCTACTCGATATAGAAACTCCACCAACCATTTTATAAAAGAATTTCAAATTGATTTTTAATTTCAATAAAAATTTACGAACGATTTAATCACCTAATGGCGATAATTAAATGCTACGAATTTGCGGGTTGTTACAGACTTCCCTCCTTAAAGAAATTGCGTCCTCGCAATCATAAGGAATAAATGGATAAAAGGTAACAACCATAAGAGCATGGCAATGTCGAATGCATAAGCAAAGCAAATGTCAGCAGGGAAGTATAGGAATTATGGAAGTATCAGATATAGAATCAAAAAGGTTCGACTGCTTCAAGTCAAAAGAATCGACATCGAGGGGATCAAGGAATCAAAATCAGACGACTGCTAAAGCAAGAATCAATCGAGTTCCAGTATTTAAAAGAAAAGGAAAACAGAGTAGAATTCACATACTGCACGAATTGAATGCGAGTAAAGCAAATTACTCACCTGAATCGACAGAGAAAAAGACGAAGCTCAAATCTCAAAATCGCAAATATTCAATCATCAAAAATGATAATCGAATTTCACGAATATCTAATTATCAAAAACGATAATCAGAAACATAAACATTCGATTAATCAAATCGAAAAATATTTAATTATCTCAGACGATAATTAAATTTCACAAATATCTGATTATCAAAAACGATAATCAGAAATCACAAATATTCGATTATCAAATCAAAAAATATTTGATTATCTCAAACGATAATCAAATTTTACAAATATCGGATTATCAAAAACGATAATCAGAACCACAAATATTCGATTAATCAAATCGAAAAATATTTAATTATCTCAGACTATAATTAAATTGGAAAATATTTAATTATCACAAATGATAATCAAATTTCACAAATATCTGATTATCAAAAACGATAATCAGAAACACAAACATTCGATTAATCAAATCGAAAAATAATTAATTATCTCAGACGATAATTAAATTTCACAAATATCTGATTATCAAAAACGATAATCAGAAACACAAACGTTCGATTAATCAAATCGAAAAATATTTAATTATCTCAGATGATAATTAAATTTCACAAATATCTGATTATCAAAAACGATAATCAGAAATCACAAATATTCGATTATCAAATCGAAAAATATTTAATTATCTCAAACGATAATCAAATTTCACAAATATCTGATTATCAAAAACGATAATCAGAAACACAAACGTTCGATTAATCAAATCGAAAAATATTTAATTATCTCAGACGATAATTAAATTTCACAAATATCTTATTATCAAAAACGATAATCAGAAACACAAACCTCCGATTATCAAAAACGATAATCAGAAGTCGTAAATATTCAATTAACGAGTCCGGAATTAACCGAAGTAGTAAAAGTATGGTTCCATACTCCTTTCTTTTGCTAAATCGTTTAAATCTCTTTATCGTTTCCTTGAAAGTGCAGAATTGTGTGTTTAAAAATAACATTTCACATTCTCAAACGGACAAGTCCGGAATTAAGCGAATCAGTAAAAGAAAGGGGTCATAGTCCTCGATTTTGCTGAAACATTTAAATCGCTTCCTCGTTCTTTTGAAAATTGTAAACTGTAAAAATTTTGAAAACAATTTTAATTTATATTTTTGAAACAACTTTTAAAAATAACGAATTTTGAAAATACGTGATTAAATTAGCAATATTAGTGTTGCGGGAGAACCGCTTGTAAGTCCATTTCAAAATTGACGGTTACCGAAGTTAACACGTCAAAGTCTCATCAAAATAACTGGCATCAAAATATAATACCAAATGAATTTTCATTCATCAAAAATGTCACAAGAATCTTCCCAAAGATAGAAAGGGATATCATACCCTAAACTTGTATTCATAACAAGTTAATAACACATGAATTTACCAATACACAAAAATTGACAAAACTTGTCAATAGAAATCACGAAAATTGGTGAAGCACAAAATTCCATAAATCATCACAAGAAATCCAGAAAACACATAAATAAGGGGGGAGGCCTAACACATGAATGGGAGCATGAAAACTCACCTACGCGTAAACACATGACGAGAAGCTATCTCATGGAAGCTATCCATAAAATTTTCACACAGGAATGGCCCGAAGACCGTAGGGTGCTACCCTAGAAATGTGATGGCGAAACATCACATAATCGGGGTATAGTCTCCCATGTAGACAAAGAAATATGTGATGGCGAAACATCACATAATCGGGGTATAGTCTCCCCGTAGACGAAGAAATATGTGATGGTGAAACATCACATAATCGGGGTATAGTCTCCCCGTAGACGAAGAAATATGTGATGGCGAAACATCACATAATCGGGGTATAGTCTCCCCGTAGACGAAGAAATATGTGATGGCGAAACATCACATAATCGGGGTATAGTCTCCCCATAGACGAAGAAATATGTGATGGCGAAACATCACATAATCGGGGTATAGTCTCCCCGTAGACGAAGAAATATGTGTGAGACGAAATCACACAAAGAGTATCCAGACAACCCTCAAAGCCCAAGAGATATGTGTGAGACGAAATCACACCGATGAGGCCTAGTCTAACCGTGCAATATGTGTGAGACGAAATCACACACTGGTGTCTAGACAATCCTCAAAGCCCAAGAGATATGTGTGAGACGAAATCACACCGATGAGGTCCAGTCTAAATCATAAAAATGATCGTCATGATCATAAAGAAAGTGTCAATTACACTAAGCTAGTAAATATAAGAGTTTAGCTTCATGTCCCATAACCACTTGCTTAACTCAAATATTTACGAACAGATTGTAAATCTCCACTAGGAAATTGTCACAAAAAGGGTTCAATCGAGCAAGTCCAAGAGCTAACCGACGAAGTGAACGCAAGCGTTTCATACCACTCGTTTTACTAAGTCGTATAAGTCGATTTCTCATTCAAGTGAAGTAAAGGCTTGTATATACTAATAGATTGGAAACCCGTTTAAGAAAAAGAGTTTTGTAGTAAAATAGTTTTGAAACTGTTTGGAGAAAAGGATTTTAATATTTACTATTAGTATAGAAGACCTTTATATTTTTAAAGTGACAAATCACAAAAATGATTGTAGAAACAATCAATCACAAGAATTCACATACGAAGATGTGAATGGAATCCAAAGAAATCGATACTGAATCCATCAAAAAGTATGTCCACAAAAATCCCGAAGAAAATGTCATCAAAGTTGCTAATAAATGATAGCAACAAATCGGGGAAATGATCAAGAATCGATCAAATTAGGAAACCAACGGCAAACAAAATCAGAGTCTTGAAAATCAAGAAATTAGCAATTTCTCAAAAACAAAGTGACCGAAGTCGAAGGGAAATCCAGATGAGGAAAACACAAAAATATCAAGTTCAAAATCGCTGAGATTCAAACTAGATGTGAATGAGAAATCAAAATCACTCAATTTGCAACTGGTCCAGCTATTTTTCATCACAGTGTAACAGGTACACAATGACACTCATAGCATAGAACAAAAGTGGAACAAAGTCCAAAAGTCAAAATGGCTTTAATTTGCCAAATTAAAACAAAATCAACATCGGCTAAATCAATTCAAAGCCGAAAACACAAGAATAAGCGTTAGGAATTCATACCTAACGGCCAAAAATAGTCATATGTAAAGATGAGAGATAAAACATCGACAAATAGTTGTAACACATGTTCCATCTAAGTTATGTTTTATAATTGTCCTAAACCCCAGGCTCCGATACCAAGCTGTGACGCCCCACCTCAATACCCACGCTAGCCAAGAACACTACGGTGTAGTGCTGTCAACTAGCACGGAGAATAAGGCTGTTGAGGAGCGACCATCTATGTAATTGCTTTGTGCGAGCACCGATGTTTCAGATAATAAAACATTGCATTTCAATTTTTAGAGGAATACCGACATACCGATACAAACTCAAAGCTACTACACAGTGGCTATAATAGTTTAGGACAATAGATATAAAGATAACACAGATAGACATAAATGCGGAATAAAGATGGAACGAAAAGTCTCATATATACAATAACTGATATCAGTTACAATACATTTGACACAATACAAATGATACAACTACAACTGTCGACTCAAGAAGTTATATATACAAGTACATTATCGACTAATATACATGAATACATTATCATCTTAAAACAAACACACTGACTACTACAACAAGACGAAGACCACATCAAATGATATAAATAGTCTTCATAGCTCTAGCAGCAACCCAAAGCTAAAAATCTACAACCTGTAAATACTCGGTCTGACCCGAGTATTACATTCAAAAGAAAATAATACCCGGATCAGTCTAATTCAAACCAGTTTATTAGTGCATATAGGCAGTAATAATTTAAATAGACGACAGTCACAATAATTCCCGTCTATCCGATTCTTTAACCAAAGAAACCGGATGACGGTCAATATAACACTTAACAATGTTTAACAAAAATCAGCAGATTTAAATCATCAACAGAGATAAATAAACAATTTATCAAATCGACTAAATCAATTCAAAACTGTCAATTCTGGGTGGCTGCAGTGCACGCACGCGTGCACTGCCTCGCCACCACCGAATATAAAGTCACCACCACAATGAAACTGAAGTGGCAAACAAGTAGGAATTCAAATATGAAATGGAGAACATCATTGCAAGTGCAACAGGTAGAAGATGATGCAGTGAAGCCAATATGGCAAATAATGATGAAGCATATAAGTGCAGGCAACGAAAATAAACAAAGATGAATGAAACTGATCAAGCAAGTGCAGCAGGTACAAAGGCCCGACGACCAAGTGCACAAAACAATTTCAAGTGAAGGCCAATGAAATCAAGTACACATGAACTACAAGTGAACATGTTAATCTTTGAATGGTCATACAATTATATACATACATGAATGTATGTATACAATGCAACAGTAAACCTGATAGCAGTTACACACAGGAAAGCAGTGAAATGGGCAAAAGTATCAAGTCTGGAAAGCAAGAATGCCCAGACTCAATAAAGATGTACACAGTGAAGTGTGGTACACATGAAGCAGCATGACTGTACGAACTATATACAAAAGAGAATATGCTATGTAGTGAAGCAAAACAGGTCAAGGATGAACACACGAGAAGTCACAGGTCAGGGATGCATGAAGTCAGGGATCAAAGATCAAACATGCAACTACAACACAACTACACAATATAGGAATTAATAAAATCAAGTCCAGATACTCAAAGGCAACAGACTCAAGTGACCAGAGTAGCTCAAGTTCAAGTAAATACATATAACCACATCAAACTGCAGCAGTGACTAAGTGAACAAGATGAAGACAGAAACAGTATGCACCATTTCAGATACATGAAGACCATATTCAAGTGCATAGGTAGATCGAATACCCCATTGAAAATATAGTCACTAACAGGTACAACAAAGTGTACCAGAGAGACCAGTGAACAAGGCACAGTGCGGTTTCAATGCTGCAAGGCTCAAGTATACATGAATACACATATAAGGTGACACAACGGTATGTTGAAGCACCAGAGTTACAAAACTCGAAGTCAAGTGATCAAGTGCAACTACTAGGTGGATATAGGAAGGCCACAGTAATCAGGTTATATAAAGTGAAGTACAACCACTACATCGGAATATGAGATTAATCAAAGTGGAAGCCGAAGTCAAATAGATCGAACAACAAGTAAGAGCAGTTACAGGTGACTCAGGCAAATGTGCAGAGGCATCAACAACTACAGGGGCAACATAATGAAACTGTGGACAGGGACAAGGCTACAGCTATAACCCCATGTGCAAATTGAAATAGGCAGCAACATGGTTGACAAAGGCAACTGGGTTGAAATGCAACCTTAAAAAGAATCACAAATATTGGCACAAAACAGAACTGGCAAGCAAAAGGAACAAGGGTAACCACTAACACACATATACACCCATAAATACATGGGTATATATGGCATATACAAGTGGACCAATTCAGTAGCCAGGACAATGTATTAATAACAGTGCAAGCTACAACTTCAAGTAAAGCCAATACACAACAACTACGAGATGCCAACTACAAAGTTTTAAAACCATGGTCATCAAAAATTCAAGTCAAACCGAGGTCACTGGAAACAAAATAATACTACAGGGATGGACGGAAATGGTCAAGCAAACTGGAGTCAAAGCCGAGACCAAGACAAGGCAGTGAAAATCAAATACACCTTAAGATTTCAAACTGATAATTCAAAACCATTTCAAGTCGAAAATTTCCAAAAACCAAGTCAAGGCCGAGTATATCGTACTGTGGTGGCCAAGCAAAACCAGAAGAAATCAAATATACGCATATGAAAAGGGTCAGAATTCACCACAATCATCAAAACAATGTTGAACATCCAAAGACGAATTCAACATAGAATATACGAACGAGGAAACAGGGTTACGAAACCATATAAATTCAACCCAAAATCATGCACTGGAGAATTGAATTAGATGTGAGTTTTCACTCACCTTGTTTGAAGCGGAGGCGAACTCGAGAGAAGGAGTCGCAAGCACCAACATCACATTCGATAGAGCAACGAATGAACGACCAGTAATCGATCAACCTTCAAGCAGCAGCTTCAAAGATTTCAGCCGAAGCCCTGATTAAAGAACGAAGCATCGAGAGGCCATAAACACAAAGCCTTAATTCCAGAATCAAGCAAAGAGAAGCTGAAGTCTCAATTCGCCATAGTTTCAGAAAGCGAGGCCAAGCCCTAAATTTCTCAGATCGAAGAAAAATAATCACCTCCATTTTCTTTTCAGAGCAAAAAGGAACGAGTTAGAGAACAAAAGAAATAGGGCCGGCTGGTCTATATGATTATCACGGCAACAATGAGTATGGGCCACAATAGTTCTCTTTAAAGCCCGTTTCCATAATTACGAAATTTTATTAAAAGAATTTCTACTCGATATAGAAACTCCACCAACCATTTTATAAAAGAATTTCAAATTGATTTTTAATTTCAATAAAAATTTACGAACGATTTAATCACCTAATGGCGATAATTAAATGCTACGAATTTGCGGGTTGTTACATTACTACATAGTAGATATTTTAACGGATCCTTAGAGGATGGACGGTCCCAAGCATCTTCTAAGTTACTTGTACCTTTATTACAGTTCACTTGAGTTGGTTTACATTATATAAGTATATATTGTCCTGACTCGAGTGTTTTGTGTTTTGCTTTACACTCGGGTCAGCCTGAGTTATTCACATATTTGTATTTCCACCTTCTGGAGATTTGAATCGCTGGAGATTATCTGCTAGTCTTCTTCTATCTACTTCAGTTATGTTGCTCTGTTCAGCTTGTACTTGGTTATCTTATTGATACTTCTGTTGTACTCTATTTCTTCTGTTGTATCTTATGTAACTCTGATATATTTACATAGTAGCTTCATGAACTACTATTTCTTTTACTTCCGCTGCATTATTTTACTCTATGTCTGTGATTATATTTATTTACTGTATATTCTGAGATTTGCCAAATTTTAATTACAACGCGGTATTTTAAGCAATTCAACTCCGGCATGAGTGTCTACCTATACACTTATAATGGATGCGAATGGTTGAAAATATTGGGTTGTTACAGTTGGTATCAGAGCTTTGGCTTTGAGGCAAAACTCAGCATATGGAGTAGATTTATTTACAGAATCACTTTCGTTCGAGTTTGAATCTTTTCCTCTTGATTCGAATTTCCTTTGAATTTTTGGAACGTTCCCTACGGTTCCAAAATTCATTCTTGTCCCTCACTATTCATCTTCTTTTGATTTTGGAGTATCACATAACTCCACTTCGAATGATCTTTATAGTAAATTGGCGGTCTCGCCAATATTCTAATTTTCTTGTAAAGGGGTGAAAATCCTTTACAATCAGCATCGATTAACCAGAGATTTATATTTATCCTTGGTTTAGATGCTAATATCTTTTGTTATTCCAAACTCTATCTCTTGAGATCGAAGGTAGATTTACCCCAGAAAATCCACATTTGATCTTATCCATTAAGTTACGGTTGACCCGGTTAAGGTTGTCCGCGATTTATCTAAGTTTACCCATCTCTCTACTCTGTTTAATCATCTTGTCTTTTGTTCCAATCTATCTTCCAAACATTTTGAACTGTACTTGTAAATTAATGTTTTGTTTTATATTGTGTTGTTTGAGTTGTTGATGTTGATTTGGGTTTCCGATCGATTCATCTGATCAACGCTATCGATAGGATTTCTAAAACACTTTGACAGAACAAATTGACACAATATTATTTTAAAATTTGGTTAATGAAATAAATTTGGATATATAATTTTATGGAACTTAATAAATTGATTTAAATTGATAATTTGAAATGATAATACTTGATTTATCATTTATTGTTCTACAAATGAATTTATAAATAGTTGTTTATAAATTTATTTGGGAACTGAAATGAATTTAAAATAAGAAATTTAAAGAATTTAATTTCCGATGGATTTCAAACTTTGTGTTTAAAATTTTTAAAAGGATATTATTTAAAGTATTTTTGAATAAAAATTTGTCTCTAAAGGATTTTAAAGTTTAAAAATTTAGTGCTCTTCTCTTTGTCGCTGGAAAATAATTTCGGTGATGACTGCAGCATCATCGACATTCATTTTCGAGTTTTGAACTGAAGAGACCGTTCTGTAGTCTTACTACAGCTTTGTTTTGAAAGATTTAATTTATTTGAATTTCTAAATATGATTTGATTTATAATATATATAGATAAATGATTTAAATTGATTTGACATATTATGTACATATATTTATTTATCTCTAAATGGTTTGAAGGAAATCAGAAATTTAATTCTTACATTTTTTTTCTTAAAGAATAATTTCAATTATAAAAAGAAAAATCAAAATTTTGGATAAATAATTCAAACTTGAGATAATTGAATTGGATAGTTTTATTTGTATATTACAATTGCATTCAAATATAACTTACCTTAAATTTTTTTAGAAGTTAACAATGTAATTGGATAATATACAATATAAAAAGGATTTTATACACTTAAATATTAGTTATAAAAGATTAACAGAGGTAAATAGTGAAAAAGGAATTTAAAGAGATTTTATTTAAATAACTTAATAATCAAATTGATTTAATATGGAACCTTAAGTCTAACCTAGGAATTTTAATAAAGGTTATTTCCTGAAATGAATATGTTGTTAATAAATAATGTATCTTTGAATAGATAAAATAAAATACATTGGAATTGGACATTTTGTAATAAAGTTTATTTAACTTGAATTCATAGTTTAATTGATGTCTAAATGAATAAATGTGTAAAGAATTTTGATTGTTATATTTTCTATGATAAATATTTTATTTATGAAATTGATATGTCTTGAAAAATGGATAATTATGATAGTTATAATGTATTTTAACATCACTAAATTTGATAATTGAGAATTTGGTTTTCAAATGGAAATTTTAAGTGAAACTTATTGAAGGAATATCTATTTATGAAATGGGCATTTTAAATAAAGTGTTAGGCTATTTGTTTAATGAAGAGCTAAGTAAAATAGTGAGCTTTTGACTTAATAAACGAAGTATAGTTTAATTTGGATATTCCATTCGTAAAAGTTTGTTTTAATAAGTCATAAGTTAAATGATATCCAAATGAATATTCTAGAATAAAACTGATTTGAAATATTAATATATCTACTGTAGCATTTTATAAGTGCTGCTGTTTTGAAAATACAATGTTTTGGAAGTTTTATAATTGAATGAACTTAGAAATGTGTCAACTTTAAAATGAATATTATTTGACCTTGAATTAAAATGGTTTAAATAAAGATTATTTTAAAAGGTGTTATGATTTTCTAAGTATTATGTTTTTTTTAGAATTACATTTCCAAAGTGTTATGATTTTAGTAGTATGATTTCCAAATGATAAACATCTCTAATTTGTTATGATTTCAAAGCGTTATTGTTTCACATTTATTATCTTATTTTGTTTTTTTTTCAAACTATCTTTTTGTTGTCCTTATTTCTCTTATCTTGTTACAGAATGGGAAGGCTATTGCTTATACCAGTCTGTTTAGACATCTTTTTATAATCTTTGAAATCTTTGTTACTCATCTGGATCTGAACACTGTTTTTCCATTCATAGACCATCAGTCAAATGAAAGGGGTGATTCAGACTCTAGAGGATCTTTTTCGTGTTTGTGTTCTTGATTTGATCACCTCCAACTTGTTAAACTTGCCTATAACAATAGTTATCAGGTGTAATTCCAATATTCTTATCATCTTGTCTTAATTCTATTCATTCTATCTTTTTAGGTGCTTTCCCGTACCTCGTTCCTTTTCGGGGACGAAAAGTTTTGAGTGGGGGAGAGTGTAACAACCCTGTATTTTACAATTAATTTTAATTTGATTTTTCCAAATTTAAGAGCTTTATTTATGAAAAGAATAAATGTTGTTATTGTAAATATAAAAAAACTTTGATTTTGTATGTGGATTTGAATTCCAAATATGACTAAATTTAATATTTCAGAAAATGTGAATTTTGGTCAAATAGTCAAACTTCGACTTTTAACTTGAAAATTTAAAAGTTTGAAATTTATGAATTTTATCTTTTATTATAAAAATAGATTTAATAACTTGAATACTGCTTTTCATTTCGTTGCAAATGGATTTAAATTGCAAAAGTTATACTATTTTCAATATTGTGTGTATATTGGGTTATTCAGCAATATTCTTTATTTTAAAATTATATAAATGACATTTTTATTTGATATATTTTATTCTAATTTGTACATTTATGTTATATAAAATATATTTTGGATTTTAAATATTTTTAAAGTAAGGTAGGAATTTTTTCCAGAGTTAGTAGTATTTTTCTTACAAATTTCCATGCCCTGTTTGTAAATTTTAAACATTTTTCTTTAATCCTTTTCTATTTTCTCCAATTTAATTATCTATTTTATTTTGAAAATGATAAATAAATTATTTTAATTCAAATTTTCACTTCATAATATTTTTATAATGAAGTGTATAGTTTTTCAAGACTGACCGTGATTTATTTATAATTTTTGAACACTGTTTGGAATTTTTAAGTAATTTTCTTCATTCTTTTTATATTTTTCCAAAATTTATTATTTGTTTTCTCATATTTATAATTGATTTCGGTTTGTAAATTATTTTTCTGAATATTTTTGTTTATATAAAGATTAAAAAGAAAAGAAATATGAAAGGTTGTAAAACACTTTGAAACTTAAGCCCTTTTTTGTCCAAACCCTTCATTTTCTTTAACTCCTCAAATTTTGCCCTAGCCATCTAAAACCCTAGTGTAGCCGCCACTTTTTGTTTCTCATCTTTACACGTGAAAACAAATCAGCTCCTCATTTCTCATGGCTTCATCCAAAAATAGGAAATGGCCTCTCCTTCTTTTTCTTCTTTTCTTTTCATTTTCAATGATTTTTGCCATGTTTCTCTTGCTTTGCTTGGCCTAACACCTCCACCATCTCCTCCACCGGCCACCACCACTTCCTTCCCCACACCATCCACGACCAAACCCCCTCCTCCTCTGACCATGACAGGCCATGCACTCCTTTTGACTAAAAATCACACAAAACCTTGCACAAATCCCTTAAAACAATGCATAGCCACCACTAGTTGCAACATACCTTCGCCCACCACCTTGGAAACCACCTCTACCCGCCACCACCACCTTGCTACCACCACTACACATCACCATCTCCTCTGTCCAGACCTGTAGCAAGTCATGGCCAAGCCTAGGACCTTGTAGACCGAGCCAAAGATGAACCAAAACTCCACCATATTGCATAAAACTCTTCACATGCCTATGTTGTAACTTCCCCATCATCTCTAGCTTGTAGCCGTGCATCCCTTGGTCCAAACCAGACCCAAACCATGTCCAAACCTGAACCAAAACATTCCCTAGGCCATGCAAAAGGATAGAGAAAGCAAGGCAAAAGATTTGACATTCAAATCTCTTTTCGTTTAAAAGTTATTCCATTTCAAGTGCGTTGAAATTGTGTTTGTTTTGATGTATGTTTTGGGTTGTAATACAAGAGTTGTAGCTTTGGATCTTTCTCTCCACTCAAGTCCGTAGTCTTGTCATCGTGCTTTTGTTCCATTGTGTCATTGGTTTTGATATCTCCAACACAAACAGGTGAGTTATTCTCACCAGACAATATGTACCTATATAACTGATAAACCGACACCATTTGAATCTGTAATGTATATCATCATGTTATATATGTTTATATTATTATCATATGATGTTCACACCTGTTATTACACTTATTATATCATATGTTACTATTATTTAATGTTATTCTGTTATTTATATCTGTTATCACCATTGCAAGTTCCCTGTAGATTAGAATCACTATGGGTTGAAATGATACATACCCGAACGGACTTTAGAATAGGGAAAAATCGTTATGGGCTGAAATGATAGGCCTGAATGATTTTTATTTAAATTATTTTAACTTGGGATTGCGGGTTTGAAATGATAGAACCTGGATTTTTCTTTTTAACTGCGGATTGAAATGATACATATCCGTATCACTTGACCTAGGTTAGAAAATTATATACAGGCCTGTGGTTATTTCATAAAGTGTTTTGAATATTTTTAAGTAATTTAAAAATATAAATTTATGAAATTTGACTTAAATAGATTTTGAAATATTTTGAATTAAAGAAATTATGATTTTTCTATGTGTTAAAAATGTAATTAATGAATGGTTTAACTAGATTTTTGAAATATAACTTAAGTTGGAAATTTGGAAATTTGGTTAAAAATGATATTTAAGTTATATAAATAAAATGGATATTAAATTTTATTTGGAAAGGGTGAATATGATAATTTGATTAAATTTGAATTTAAGTGATTATTAAGTATTATTGATTTTTCTATGAATTTAAGTGGTTAAATAAATGAATGTTTAAAAGTGATCTTTTAAAATATAACTTGACTAGGAAATGTGAAATTTGGTTTTAATTAAAGGTTTAAGTTAATTAAATAAAATTGGAAATTTTGTTAAATTGTGAAATGGTAATTTAAATTTGAAGTGTTAAGTCTATTTGTTGAAATGTGAAGAATTGGAACTTTTACACTTAAACTTATTAAGTAAATTGTTGAAAATTGGATTTAATTATAAGAAATTTATTGTGAAAGAAACGTGTAAATTTCTAATTAATGAAAGAAATATGTAAAGTTTAATTTATGAAAGAAACGTGTAAAGTTCTAATTAATGAAAGAAATATGTAAAGTTTTACCTACTGAAAGAAACATGTAAAGTCTTAATTAATGAAAGAAACATGTAAGTCTTAATTTGTGTAATTTTGATTTAAAATAATAAATGCCCTTTTGTAATAAAACGTAAATTAAAACGTACATTCGATAATGTAAGTTTAATTAGTGTAATATTGATTAAATGATAAATGCTCTTTACTGTAATAGGAATGTAAGTTAAAAAGTACATTTAATATGTAAGTTTTAATTAATGTAAATGACATATTTTAATGACTAAAATAATAAAGTTTCTTTATTGTAATGATAATGTAAGTTAATAAGGTACTCTTAACTTAACATAAGAATTTTAGCATTAAATTGGATATTACAGTAACAAAGTTTATTTAACTATAAGGCTATGATAAAATGACCATGTTAAAAATTTGTAAGTATATAAATACTTTGATTATATAAAATGTTAAATTGGGAAGTATTACATTCCAAAAATGCTATGATTCCTTAAGGTTACATTACCAAAATGCTATGATAATTAAAAGGAAGATTTCAAGTTTAATAAATTAAAGGAAATATTCAGTGATTTTGAAATTTGGGTTTTATTGAAATGATATATTATTGAATTCGTTTTGAAATGGAAATGATATATTTTTGAATTGGTTTTGAATAGATATGTTTTGGGTTTGAAAGTATGTATTAGTTTGAAATAAATGATATGATTTTGAAATGGTTTAAAGGATGTATTTTGATTTGAAACATAAACTATTTTTAAAAGTTATAACCACGGGTTATAATAACGATTGGTTGGCAAAGAGACCGGGATCGGATATGGACATACTCTCTGTCGATACCGAAAACCACTTTGACAACCGTGTACGCGGTGGAGATTCCAGAATGAAGTAGTATGGTGGCGACGTTCTTATGGTATGTTACGTGGACCCAACTCCCGTGAGTTGGCATAAGGTGGCTAAAACAGGAGCGATCTCGGACCAGTGAGGTAGCACCTCTTCTCGGACACATTTCTTCGATATTATACTCTTACTTGTGATTGATTAAATGGCCATCCTCCGATTTGGGAGTGTTGTTCGAGGTGGAACGGTAGTGGCTGCTATGCGTATCCATCAGTCCGTGTGCGTAATTGGTATATCTACCCTGGCATTGCCTAGTTGTGCCGTGTCACCTACCATATCGAGCTTTACTACGATTATGATTTTAAGATCCGACCGTGTTAAGGTTCTCCATCCCCTTAACGCTATTTTCTATATGATTATACTTTACTTATTAGACATTATTATAATAGCGAATATTACTACATAGTAGATATTTTAACGGATCCTTAGAGGATGGGCGGTCCCAAGCATCTTCTAAGTTACTTGTACCTTTATTACAGTTCACTTGAGTTGGTTTACATTATATAAGTATATATTTTCCTGACTCGAGTGTTTTGTGTTTTGCTTTACGCTCGGGTCAGCCTGAGTTATTCACAGATTTGGATTTCCACCTTCTGGAGATTTGAATCGCTGAAGATTATCTGCTAGTCTTCTATCTACTTCAGTTATGTTGCTCTGTTCAGCTTGTACTTGGTTATCTTATTGATACTTCTGTTGTACTCTATTTCTTCTGTTGTATCTTATGTAACTCTGATATATTTACATAGTAGCTTCATGAACTACTATTTCTTTTACTTCTGCTGCATTATTTTACTCTGTGTCTGTGATCTGTGATTATATTTATTTACTGTATATTCTGAGATTTGCCAAATTTTAATTACAACGTGGTATTTTAAGCAATTCAACTCCGGCATGAGTGTCTACCTATACACTTATAATGGATGCGAATGGTTGAAAATATTGGGTTGTTACATGAAAGGATGGGTATAAAACTTAAGTAAAAAACAGAAAAAGATACGTTCGGTCGACCGGAAGCACTAGGTCGGCTGACCGAAGTGGCAATCTGAAAGATGGTGAAATTCTCGGGAAGGGTTCGGCTGACCGAGTCAGGGAATTCGGTCGACCGATCTGGCAGAAAATATGTTTTTAAACTTCTCGGGATAGCTTCGGCTGACCGAGTCAGGCTCTTCGGTCGACCGAGGTATGTAAACAAACAAATTTCAGCTATTTTTTTCAAAATTTTTTTTTATAGAAATATAAATTACATTATTTATATCTATACATCTTATTGAAAATAATAACATATATATATTAAATTATAGCCATGGTTCATCAGCATCTACGTTCCCATGAGTTTGGAGATGGAACATTTTCTATTGGTGACCATCTTGGAGCTATTGGAGTTTGAACGGGGTTTGAAGGTGATGGAGATCTGTAAGAAGGTTCAGCAACATCATCCTTCTTAGATGAACAAATTTTCATGGCAATCTTTTCAAGAAAACTTAAACGTCTTGCCGTGACTTTTTGTTCGTAGTAGAGTTCCCGTTGCATATTCATTTGCTGTTGTTGGTAGTGATGTATTTCATCAATCTTTTGTTTGGTTGATGGGGATACTACCATTGTATTCTTTCCTTTCTTCTTTTCAGGTGTATAGCCTGTATGGGAGTCTTCCCATGGTTTCCACCCATGTCGGCGGTCTTTATCTGGAGAGGAGAAGTCTAGAACACGGTTAGGCATTGGAAAAGTAGGATAGGGACCATTTTCGGGGATCCGATCAGAACAATCGTCGTCTGGAGATGTGTATGAAAGATGAGAATTTTCAGAGTTATAGTAATCATTGTTTGAAGACATATTTTCAAGTTTTGTTTTGTAAAAAGATTTTTGTATTATATGTTCTAATCAATAAACATAGTACATATATATAACCATTTATTTTCTAAAAAAAATAGTCGTTTAAAACAAATTTTAATTTTAATCACAGAACTTTAAAACAAAACTGTTTGTAATTGTATGATATATAGGCTTTAGAGTCAAAAATAGTTTGTTCTGAAATTAAAGTTAATGGTACAGATTGTAAATAGTACTAGAACAAGAAACACCCATAGCTCAAGTAGCTATAATACGACATTTAACAAATAAGTCAGAGGTCATGAGTTCGAGTTCCGCTTTGGTCAGAAATAAGACAATTTTTGATTTTTGATATTTTTGAATAATTTTATTCATAAATCTTTAAACGACATTATACCTAAATCACGTCTTAGTTTTATAAAAATATTTTCATTTAGCGGTTTAGTAAAAATGTCAGCTATTTGATTTTCAGTGTTGATAAATTCTAAATTTATTAATCCTTTTTCCAAACAATCACGAAGAAAGTGATGACGAATATCAATGTGTTTTGTTCGTGAGTGATTGACCGGATTTTTAGAAAGATTTATTGCACTAGTATTATCACAATAAATTATTGATTTTTCAAGATGACAATTAAAATATTGTAGTGTTTGTTGCATATATATGACTTGTGCACATGCCAAAGCAGCAGATATATATTCTACTTCACATGTTGATAAAGAAACCCAGTTTTGTTTCTTACTAAACCAAGAAACTAAGGAACGTCCAATGAAATGACACGTTCCGCTCGTACTTTTTCGATCCGTCCGACTTCCTCCAAAATCAGCATCACTATAGGAAACTAATTCGAAAGGACATTCTTTCGGATAAAATAGTCCGAAATCTTTGGTTTTAGTTAGATAACGAATAATGCGTTTAACTGCTCTCATACGTGATTCTTTGGGATTTGCTTGAAATCGAGCACATAAACAAACACTCATCATAATATCGGGTCGACTTGCTGTTAAATAAAGTAAAGAACTGACGCAGCGGATAATTCAAAACAATGTAGATCGGTGAAAGTAGCAGTCGATGGATTGATGAATGCTGAATTGCCCGAATTCGTTGATCCGAAGATACCGAACTCTAGCTATCTCGAACTCGTTGATCGCGCACGATACCGGGTTCAAAGATCTTCAATTCTTCAAGCGTTGATCAAGCGCACTTGATTCCGCGAATCGGCTTCTACAATCGTTGAATCGAGCGCACTCGATTAACCGAAAGAGGAGATAGGAGATTACACTCAACTACCAATTTGGAATGAAAGCACAAAGCAATCAAAAGAGAATTTTATTCAAAAATCAACAACCTTTACAAATGACCATACACGCCTATTTATAGGCTACAACTCAACACAGCAGAAAAGTTTCAAAATATTACAAGTACTTAGGTCGAAAACGACCTTCGACCTTGAATGTTGCGACCTAGTACAGACGCGTCCTAACAAACATGTTAAAAGACAAACAACTCACTTAGGTCGGTAACGACCTAATTACATTATTCCACGACTTAACAAATGAACACACAGCATTCCAGATCGGCGAGTTAGGGAAATCAATGGCCTCCAGAGCTTTGCGACCTAAGAGTGAACGGCATCCCTTCGTTTGCGACCTAACAGAAGCGGCTTCAGAGATTCTTCGCGACCTAAGCCTTCGCGACCTAAGGCCTTGCGACCTAATCCTTTGCGACCTAAGGCTTTGCGACCTAGGCCTTTGCGACCTAAGACTATGCGACCTAAGCCTTTGCGACCTAAGACTTTGCGACCTAGGCCTTTGCGACCTAAGACTTTGCGACCTATCTTAAGTCGTGATTTGTTAGGTCGGAGCACCCCATTAGCTCGTTCCAGCCCCCTCTTTCCTATCTCGCTAGGTCGTACGCGACCTAAAAGCATGTTAGGTCGTTCCAGCGACCTATCTCCTTGTTTTAGTTCGCCATCCACTAACCCGTTAGGTCGTAGCTCTGTACTTGGTGTTATGTTAGATCGTTCACCATGTTGCACTGCACAGTTAGGTCGTACGCGACCTAAGAACATGTTAGGTCGTTTCAGCACCTCGTTTCTGTTAGGTCGTAGCTCCAACTTAAAAGCCTTGTTAGGTCGTATGCGACCTAACACTTCACCGAATTGGACTTTCTTCTCGGTATCACTCACTCCCCCCTTTAACTCCTTAGGTCGTGAGCGACCTACACACTCCTTAGGTCGTGAGCGACCTAGACCCTTAGCTTTCTGCACTGCATCATCCTCCCCTGGTTGAGAGAAATTCGACCTCGAATTCGCACACTCTTCATCCCCAACAAACTCTTCCCCATGATATGGTACAAGATGTTTAACATTGAATACGTCAGATGTATACACATCATCTGGCAGCTTCAGTTTATAAGCATTTTCATTGATTCGTTTCACAACTTCCACCGGACCAATTTTCCTGGCTTTCAACTTGTTATAAGCGCTCACTGGGAAACGATCTTTTGTTAATACTGCATAAACCAAATCTCCTTCGTTAAACTCAACATTTCGTCGTTTCAAATCTGCAGCTCGTTTATATTTCTCATTTGCTTTCTCTAATCGTTCTTGAACGATTTTATGACACTCCGTCAGCCCTTCGACAAAATCAGCAGCTTTCTTAATTGTCCCCTTCGAGTGTGGTATCATCGTTAAGTCTAACGGTCCCTTCGGTAAATTTGAATAAACAATCTGGAATGGACTGAACCCAGTACTTCGATTCACAGCATGATTATGGGCAAACTCTGCCTGGCATAACTTCACGTCCCAACTCTTCAGATTATCTTGCACAAGACATCTCAACAAGTTTCCCAATGATCTGTTAACCACCTCAGTCTGTCCATCCGTTTGTGGGTGATAAGCACTACTAAACTTCAGCTTCGTTCCCACCATTTTCCACAAACTTAGCCAAAAATGACTCAAAAAACGAGTATCCCTGTCCGACACAATCGATTCTGGCAATCCATGAAGTCGATAGATCTCTTTGAAAAATAACTGAGCAACATGAACAGCATCCGCCGTCTTCTTACAAGCAATAAAATGTGCCATTTTCGAAAATCTGTCAACCACCACATAAATGGAATCATTACCACGCTGTGTTCTCGGCAACCCCAACACAAAGTCCATACTCACATCAACCCATGGTTTAGTTGGTACTGGTAACGGCATATACAAACCTGCATTAGTCGCAGTTCCTTTCGAAACTTGACAGATATGGCATCTCTCAACAAATCTCTCCACTTCTTTCCTCATCGATGGCCAAAAGTAGGATTGTGAAATTAATTGTAAGGTACGGTCTCTTCCAACATGCCCTTCTTCGTGTAACTCCTTGATAATCTTCATTCTCAGACTACCCTCCGGTATGCACAATCGACTTCCTTTAAAAAGAAAACCATCTACCATCAAGAACTCATCCGTCTTTCCCTCCTTAACTTTATCAACAAACTTCATGAAGTAAGGATCTTCAACAAATAATTCCGGCAACATTTCAAACCCCATCACTTCAACTTTCAGTGTAGTCAACAAATGACTCCTCCTACTCAAAGCATCAGCCACTCGATTTGTCACCCCTGACTTGTGTTTCACAACAAAAGTAAACTGTTGCAGATATGCAATCCACGATGCATGTCTCGCTGAAATCTTGTCTTGCCCTTGCAAATGCTTCAATGCTTCATGATCAGTATACAGAACAAACTCTTTCTGAAACAGATAGTGTCTCCAGTGCTTAATAGATTGTACAACAGCATAGAACTCCACATCATACGTACTGTATCGCATCTTCGCTCCTGACAACTTCTCACTGAAATAGGCAATTGGACGTCCCTTCTGACTCAACACCCCTCCAATCCCAACCTTGGATGCATCAGTATGTAGTTCAAATACCAACTGAAAATCAGGTAATACTAGAATTGGTGCAGTCGTCAGCAATTCCTTGATCTTCACAAAAGCAACTCCTGCTTCTTCTGACCATGAAAACTGTTTGCCTTTCATACAATCTGTAACAGGTGCCATCACACTACTAAAGTGTGGAATGAACCTTCGATAGAATGAAGCCAACCCATGAAAACTACGAACTTCCGTTATCGTCTTGGGTTGCGGCCAATTTCTGATCGCCTCGACTTTACTTTGGTCAACCTGTATTCCTTTCTCTGAAACAACATACCCCAGAAATAAAACACTGTGCGTCATGAACACGCACTTCTTTGTAGCAGCATAAAATTGTTCTTGTCTCAGTACCATCAGTACTTCTCTAAGATGATTCAGATGTTCCTCTGAACTCCCACTGTAAATAAGAATATCATCGAAATACACCACCACGAATTTTCCAATGAATGGTCGAAAAATCTGATTCATCACCCTCATGAACGTACTTGGTGCATTGGATAAACCAAATGGCATGACCAACCACTCGTATAGACCCTCCCTGGTTTTAAAAGCAGTCTTCCATTCATCGCCTGGTCTGATACGAATTTGATGATATCCGCTCTTCAAATCAATCTTCGAAAAGATAATAGCTCCACTTATTTGATCTAACAAGTCATCCAACCTCGGCATCGGAAATCTATATCTCACAGTAATCTTGTTCAATGCTCGGCTGTCAGTGCACATCCTCCACGTCCCATCCTTCTTGGGTACCAATAAAGCTGGTACAGCACAAGGACTCAGACTCTCCTGCACACGCCCCTGCTCAAGCAATTCCTCTACCTGCCTCCGCAATTCTTCATGTTCCTTCGGACTCATTCGATAATGTGGTCTGTGTGGCAACACAGCACCTGGAACAAGATCTATCTGATGTTGTATATCCCTCAACGGTGGCAACTCCGTTGGTAACTCCTTTGGAAATACATCGTCAAATTCTTTCAAGATTGGTTTAACTTCTTCAGGAATTTCAACTTCTTCACTACTCTCACGTCCAATCAACAAGAATACTTCCGGTTCTTCTTCAACTTCTTTAACAAACTCCTTCAAAGTCAATAAAGTTTTCAGCTCTTCGATTTCTTCGGACTTACTTTCTTCTTGTGATCTCTTCTTTGGAACTAATATAATCTTCGTGCCTTTAAACATAAAACTGTAGCTATTGGTCCGACCGTCATGTTGTACTGCTCGATCATACTGCCATGGTCTTCCCAATAATAAATGACAAACATCCATCTCTACTACATCACACCATATTTCATCTTTGTATTTCTTCCCAATAGAGAATGGTACACGAACTCGTCTATCCACTTTCACTTCTCCTCCTTTTCTCAACCATGCTAACTTGTATGGACTCGGATGTTTCTCTGTCTTTAATTTCAACTTCGTCACAGCTTCGGTTGAAATAATATTATCACAGCTTCCTGCGTCAATCACAAACTTACACACCTTCCCCAGAATAGTACATGTTGACTGAAAGATATTACTCCTCAACCAACTAGCTTCTTCCTGCTTCGGTGTTAAACACGATCTCCTCAGCATTAGGTTACAACCTTCGTCTCCTGACGCAATATCCTGCTCATCCTCCTCAACTAGATTAGAACAATCCTCAACAACATCCTCTTCGTCAACTTCTGCAATCATGGTTCTCTTCTTTGGCTTTGGACACTCACTGCTTTTATGACCCAATTCTTGACAATTGTAACATTTGAAACCATTGTTAACTTTCGCCTTCTCAGCCTCTTTCACCACTGGTCTACTGATAGGTTTAGAAACATTAGAATTTCCTCCAACACCCTTCGCTTGATTGTTAGAATTAGTAAACACACCACCTCCTCGTCTCCCTTGTTTTTCCCAAGCCAACGCTTTCTGATGTGCTTCCGCTACAGATCTTGGATCGAACATATTGACCATATCCTGAATCTGCATTCTCAATCCTCCAATGAACCTAGATGTCAGCTGCTCTTCTGTTTCCATAATATCATTCCTCGCAATCAGTTGGTAAAATTCATCAGCATAGTCATTAACTGTCTTTGTGCCCTGCCTCAAGTTTTGCAAACGTTGATACATCAAAGATTGATAATTGTAAGGTAAGAACGTTGCTTTCATTAACTTCTTCATCTTCTCCCAAGACTCAATTTTTGACTTCCCCATTCGTTCACGTGTAAGCTTGGTCTGCTGCCACCATGCCAAAGCTCTACCCCTCAGCCTTGTAGCAACCAACTTTACTCTACGATGTTCTGGTACTTCTTTAAAGTCAAAAATCTCCTCAACATTAGCCACCCAATCTAGAAACTCCTCTGCTTGCATACCACCTTTGAATTCAGGAATTTCAGTCTTCATCCCCGACTCCCACTTGTGATCATACTCAGAGTAATTTCTTCCTTGACCTCTTCCTTGAACACTACCACCATCATACTCCTCTTCAAAATCAGATGCATAACGATGTCGATTCTGACCACCAACATCTCTACTAGCATTACGCCTTCCACCTTCATCCCTTCTATCGACATTCCTCCGTTCACGACCATTCACGTTCCTCCCACGCCCTTGGTCATTTTCAACACTTCGGTCTCGATTGGAATGTGGTGAGACTCTACTACCTCCATGGTTAGATTCTGGTGAAACCCTTCTCCGATTTTGATTCATCTCTGTCATAAGCCTCTCTAACCGGCCAATTCCTTCGTTAAGCTTTTCACTAAAATTCTCATTGATTCTTTGCTCCATCTCATCAGCTTCTTCTCTTCGATATAAAGCTTCTACGTTTTGGTGGCGATTAGCTCTTCTTGGCGGCATACTTGAAAACTTCACAAATCTTCAAATTCAAACACTTTTCGGATTTTGATCCAAAATGAAACGGATCGAAAACTTCCACTTTGTAGCAAATCGCGATGAACACGATGGACAAAGTTTCGGTCTCCCACTACAAATTCGATCAAACAATCTTCAATGCAAGGTCGAACAACTTCACTTGCTCACGGCTCACACCTCAAGCTCTCGGCTATCACTTCAAACTTCAAATCTCTTCAAATGATTAGGCTCCAAGTCTCGATCTAGCTATGATTGGCTAGAACAGGCTCTGATACCAAAAACTGACGCAGCGGATAATTCAAAACAATGTAGATCGGTGAAAGTAGCAGTCGATGGATTGATGAATGCTGAATTGCCCGAATTCGTTGATCCGAAGATACCGAACTCTAGCTATCTCGAACTCGTTGATCGCGCACGATACCGGGTTCAAAGATCTTCAATTCTTCAAGCGTTGATCAAGCGCACTTGATTCCGCGAATCGGCTTCTACAATCGTTGAATCGAGCGCACTCGATTAACCGAAAGAGGAGATAGGAGATTACACTCAACTACCAATTTGGAATGAAAGCACAAAGCAATCAAAAGAGAATTTTATTCAAAAATCAACAACCTTTACAAATGACCATACACGCCTATTTATAGGCTACAACTCAACACAGCAGAAAAGTTTCAAAATATTACAAGTACTTAGGTCGAAAACGACCTTCGACCTTGAATGTTGCGACCTAGTACAGACGCGTCCTAACAAACATGTTAAAAGACAAACAACTCACTTAGGTCGGTAACGACCTAATTACATTATTCCACGACTTAACAAATGAACACACAGCATTCCAGATCGGCGAGTTAGGGAAATCAATGGCCTCCAGAGCTTTGCGACCTAAGAGTGAACGGCATCCCTTCGTTTGCGACCTAACAGAAGCGGCTTCAGAGATTCTTCGCGACCTAAGCCTTCGCGACCTAAGGCCTTGCGACCTAATCCTTTGCGACCTAAGGCTTTGCGACCTAGGCCTTTGCGACCTAAGACTATGCGACCTAAGCCTTTGCGACCTAAGACTTTGCGACCTAGGCCTTTGCGACCTAAGACTTTGCGACCTATCTTAAGTCGTGATTTGTTAGGTCGGAGCACCCCATTAGCTCGTTCCAGCCCCCTCTTTCCTATCTCGCTAGGTCGTACGCGACCTAAAAGCATGTTAGGTCGTTCCAGCGACCTATCTCCTTGTTTTAGTTCGCCATCCACTAACCCGTTAGGTCGTAGCTCTGTACTTGGTGTTATGTTAGATCGTTCACCATGTTGCACTGCACAGTTAGGTCGTACGCGACCTAAGAACATGTTAGGTCGTTTCAGCACCTCGTTTCTGTTAGGTCGTAGCTCCAACTTAAAAGCCTTGTTAGGTCGTATGCGACCTAACACTTCACCGAATTGGACTTTCTTCTCGGTATCACTCACTCCCCCCTTTAACTCCTTAGGTCGTGAGCGACCTACACACTCCTTAGGTCGTGAGCGACCTAGACCCTTAGCTTTCTGCACTGCATCAAGAACCTATCATACTACGATATAACTTTTGATCAACACTTTTGCCATCTTCATCTCTATCGAGATGAATCGTTGTGCTCATAGGAGTTGGTTTGGCAGCAGTGTTTTCCAGACCTAAACGTTTGATTAAATTATAACAATATTTTTCTTGATTAATAAAAATTCCATTTTCAATTTGTTTAATTTGTAATCCAAGAAAATATGACAATTCTCCCATATGAGACATTTCAAATTCATTCGTCATTATAGTTGAAAATTCTTGACATAGTTTTTCATTTGTTGAGCCGAAAATAATATCGTCAACATATATTTGAACTATTAAAATATCTTTATTAGTTTTCTTAATAAAAAGCGTTTGATCTACTTTACCTATTTCAAAACCAGATTCTAATAAATAGCCTTTAAGACGATCATACCAAGCACGTGGTGTTTGTTTTAAACCGTATAACGCCTTTTTGAGTTTATATACATGATCCGGAAATTTTTCATGATTGAACAAAGGTGGTTGTTCAACAAAAACGTTTTCTTTTAAGAATCCATTTAAAAATGCGCTTTTAACATCCATTTGATATAATTTAAAATTATGAAAACACGCGTAAGCTAATAATATTCGTATTGCTTCAAGTCGGGCAACCGGAGTAAACGTCTCTTCGTAATCAATTCCTTCTTCTTGATTATATCCTCGTGCAACTAATCTAGCTTTATTCCTCGTTATATTTCCTAGTTCATCTGCTTTATTTTTGAAAACCCATTTAGTACCGATGACTGATTGATCACTGGGTCTAGGAACGACTTCCCAAACTTCGTTTCGTTCGAATTGATTTAGTTCTTCTTGCATGGCAAGAATCCAGTAGTCATCAGTTGAAGCTTCTTTTATATTCTTAGGTTCTATGTTAGAGAGAAAAGCTACATGACCAACTTGATTTAGTTGATGTCTGGTTTTAACATTCGTATTAACTTCTCCAATTATATTTTGCACAGGATGGTCTCTTAAAATTCTAGGTGGAGATTTTATTATATTAGGAGTAACGTTTGTATTAGTTTCATGAATATCAAAATTTTCATTTGTATTACTATTTTCATTCTGAGTAGTTTCATCATCAGAATCAATAGTAACATTTGGATTTATATTTTTAAAATTTTCGTTGAAAGAAACATGTAAACTTTCTTCAATAATTTGAGTTCGTTTATTATAAATTCGATAAGCCTTGCTTCGTTCCGAATATCCAACGAATATTCCTTCATCGGATTTTGGATCGAATTTGCCTAGTTGATCTTTAGTATTTAAAATAAAACATTTAGAACCAAAAACTTTAAGATATGAAATATTTGGTTTTCTTCCATTTAGAAGTTCATATGGGGTATTCTTAGTTAATGGTCGAATAGAAACGCGATTCAGTACATAACAAGCAGTAGCTACAGCTTCTGCCCAAAAGTGTTTCGATAAAGTGGTTCCATTTAGTAAAGTTCTTGCACATTCTTGTAACGTTCTATTTTTCCTTTCTACAACTCCATTTTGTTGTGGTGTTCTAGGAAATGAAAAATTATGGTTAATACCTTTCTTGTTACAAAATTGTTTAAAAACTTCATTTTCAAATTCGCCTCCATGATCACTTCTTATATTTTTAATTTTCAATGTTTAAATATTTTGAATTCTTTTCACAAAAACTTTAAAATTATCAAAAGTATCACTTTTATTTTTCAAAAAGAAAATCCAAGTATGTCTAGAGAAATCATCTACAAAAACAAACACATATCTATTATGATTAATAGACTGTACTTGAGTTGGACCAAAAAGATCCATATGTAAAAGTTCAAGTGGTTGTTCTGTAGATATTACTTTCTTTGATTTAAAAGAAGATTTTGTTAATTTTCCTAATTTACATGCATCACAAAATATGTTAGTTTCGAATTTTATATTGGGTAAACCTTTAACTAATTTATTTTTAGCTAGTTTGTTGATGGTATTAAAATTGATGTGACAAAATCTTTTGTGCCAAAGACAAGAATCGTTTTCTTTAGCCACTAGACACAAATTTGAATCATTATTAACGTTCATATTTAAGATGTAAATATTTTTATCTCTTTTTCCTTCGAAAATAATGTTGTGATTTTTATCAAAAATGTTACATTTATTTTCTGAAAAAGTTATATTAAAACCTTTATCGCATAGTTGACTAATACTTAATAAATTATGTTTTAAATTTTTAACTAATAAAACATCAGTAATGAGAGGCAAATTTGATGTACCGTTGCTATTGACATTGCCTTTGCCGATAATATATCATTTTGAGTTATCTCCAAAGGTGACTGTTCCTCCATTTGAGTGTATAATGTTTGACAACATTTCATTGTTTCCAGTCATGTGTTTTGAGCAACCACTATCTAAAATCCATTTTCTTCTCTTCTTATGTGGTACCTGCAAAAAGTTTATAAAAAGTTGGTACCCAATCTTTTTAGGGTCCTAAGAGTTAGATCTTAGGAAGCCAAACCCATACGGGTTCAGAATTCCCTTTATAAACATAATTTTGTTATTATGAACAGTTTCCATAAACATTTTGATATGTTTATTCCTTATCAATACATTATTTGTTTTTGGAATCCATATCTTAATGGTTTTTGTATTTGAATAAACTGTTTTCTTAATATCTTTCTTAACTTTATTATTAATCCTACTTTTAGCAAAATTATTTTTTTTCTTAAATCCTAGTCCAGATTTATTGTTAGAGGATTGAGAGTTTTCTAGTATACTAGAAAGATTTTCTCTTCCTTTATTGAAATTAGAATCATTTTTAGAAATATCATCAAATTTTATTTTAAGACTAGATTTTTCAAACTCTAAATCCTTAATCTTAGATTTTAAACTATTATTTTCGAAAAGTAAAACATCATTTTTATTTTTCTGAATTTCTAGTTCTTCAGATATTGACGTAATTTGAGAAGATAAGTTAGAATTCGATTGTTGAGAAATTTCAAGTTCTTCTTCCAATATTATCTTCTCATCTTTTAACATATCTACTTCTAAAACTGTTCTATCTAACTTTCTTTGCAACTCCTTATTTTTCTTTTTAAGTTGTTTTGTTAAATTTACTAATTCAGAATTTATTTCAATTAAATCTTCAAAAGTAAAATCACTTACATCGTCTGACGAAGCCATGAAGCATACATTTGCTTGTTCATTATCACTTTCACTCTCTGATGAGGATGATGAGTCAGTGTCGTCCCAAGTGACTGAAAAAGCTTTTCGTTTGGTTTTATCCTTCTTGAAGTTATTCTTTTTACGATCTGGACAATCCTTCTTCATGTGTCCTTTCTTATGACATTCATAACATTCCATTGTTGAAGATGATGGTTTGTAGCTATTGGAATTATTGTTGGAATTATTTTTGTTTCCCTTGAATTTGTTTCTGTTGAATTTCAAAAAAAAAATTAAATTTTTAGCGATCATTGCCATATCTTCATTATCTGAGTCGAAATCATCTTTTTCTGCTTGGAATGCCACATTTTTCTTTTCTTGTGCACCATTTCGTTTTGCCTGCAAATTTACTTCGTAGGACATTAAATTACCTATCAATTCTTCTGGTTTTAATGTTGACAAATCAGTTGCTTCTTCAATAGCTAGGACTTTTCGTTCCCATTCGTCCGTTAAAGAATTTAAGATTTTTGTAACAACATCAAAATCAGTAAACTTTTGTTCTAATGATAATAAAGCATGATAAATATCCTAAAATCTAGAGTACATGTCATTTATAGATTCATTTGGCCTCATTTTAAAATTTTCAAACTGATGTTTCAACATTGAAATTTTGCTCAATTTAACTTTGTTCGTTCCTTCATGTGAAACTTTAAGAGTTCTCCGAATTTCATAACCGGAAGTGCACATGCTAACTCTATTGAATTCATTTCTATCTAATGCACAAAATAAAATATTCATAGCCTTAGCATTTGATGAAGCATCTAGTTTTTGTGTGTTACTCCAAGTTGAGTATTCTCCAGTAGGAGTTGTGTACTCACTTTGTATAATATTCCATATATCAAATCCACTTGATTGCATATAGATTCTCATTCTAGTTGACCAATAATTGTAATTTATACCATTGAAAAGTGGAGGTCGTGAAGTCGATTGACCTTCTGTGAAACTAGAATTAGTGTGAGTGTTAACATCGTTAATTTGTGTGGTTGCCATATTACTAGAAATAAATATCAAATAACTTTGTGATGGTTATAGGATGACCTTGCTTTGATACCAAATGAAAGTGTACGTGTAGTACTAAGGATCGTGTAATATGGTATATAAATGCGGAAACTGGTAATAACAGTAAAGTAAAAATTAAAGTAAGCACACCAGGAATTTTTATACTGGTTCGAACTTTCCGTTCTACATCCAGTCCCATAATACCCTCTGGATTTAAACTAAACCCCTCACTTAACCCGGAGGAATAGGTATACGACACCTGAGCAGCCGAACAGGAATTTTTCCGCCTCAACAACCGAAGAGGACTTCAGCCTAATATAAATTGTTTGTTGACGAATGTGTTCTAAATAACACTGATTGTCTTTATATAGTACAACTTTCCTATAATCAAATCCTCAAGAGTATATATGTGTGTGAAGATTTAGAAGGAAGATAATCACGTAGAATCGAAGTATATAAATTAAAACAAGGATTCTAGTGATATTAATTAAGAATGAAAACTATTATTTGCAGAAATGAATAGAGATTGGATTTCAGAAATATAAACAAGAATCGGAGATTGTAGAAGTGAATTGAATATGTTTATATAGTTGTAGAAGAGTTATAATCTTTCACGAAGAGTTTCAGTCAATAGTTGTGTCCATATCTCTTGAAATAGAGGACATTCCTCTTCACGAAATGATCGCATCTCTTCAGTAAACTAGCCGTTATTCTCTGGTCGATCGACCAGAAAATCTGGCCGGTCAGCTGAGTTCGAAATCGTACACAAAACAGAAAGTACCTATGCACATAACACAGGGTCGGTCGACCGAGGATCCTGGTCGGTCAGCCGACCTGATGTTATTTGCACAATGTACACTTATATATGTATAAATTAACATGGATAAATTTGTGTGTATGTGTGACTACCTGAGGAATGATTTTAACAATATTCTAAGACTCAATAAAATAAAATATTCATACTAATCTCTAGATTGTAGTCTTATCTCCTTTGTATTTAACAATATTCGTTTATTCTCTTTTTGTCGCTTTCATATAGTATTCTCTTTGTATTTCGTCGTATGATCTCTGAAGCTTGTGTCATGAATCAAAACTCATGAATCAACACAATGGAGCAGGAGGCTTCAGCGTTCGTAGATATATAGTGTTCCGCTGTGTTGATCTTTGTATTGATCTCTATATTGTATTTAAGTTGTAATGTCTAGACAGATGTTTATAACTGTCTAGTATGTGATGTATAATCTG
Organism: Allium fistulosum; assembly: GCA_030737815.1. Classification (NCBI taxonomy): domain Eukaryota; kingdom Viridiplantae; phylum Streptophyta; class Magnoliopsida; order Asparagales; family Amaryllidaceae; genus Allium; species Allium fistulosum. Next base: position 818,326,322 of record CM060904.1, read on the forward strand.
TGTAACTCTGATAGATGTTGTATATTATGTAATACTTATGTTATTAATAAAAAATTTTCGTTCCACTGTTGAGATTCTAATGTTGTTTCTTTCTCTCTTCTCTTGTTTTCTCTTTTCTATCCCTTTCTTTCTTATTAATGATGCATCATTCTGTGGAATGAATGGCGGGTCGTTACAACTTCAGAAATAACTTTTAAACTATAAATCTGATTTTGATAATCTTTATCTTGTCGAAAAGCTTAGACTGTATAACAACTTTCATTTTAAGAGTTTTGGAAAAGTTTGAGTTTCTAGGTGAAAATTTGGATTTTATATAGCAGCCTAAAAATTAGAAAAGGAAATTTTATGAACTTAGAGTTTGAACAATTTGAGATTTACACTTTTGGTATAAGTTATATATACGAGAATAGGTACCATTAGAGTATATTTGGATTAATTAGCAGATTTTGGTTCTCTTGTGCTTGCAATAAGCTAAATAGCTTGCTTATAATGCAAAAATAAGGTACGCCTACGGATTAAAATATTGAAATGCTAAAATTTTGATATATAACTTATTTTCGACCATGTTTTGCTCGATGTATATCTAAATTATTATATTGTTATTATTCAGAAGGCTCTCCAAACAAAGAAGACTGTGCCAAAAAAATTTAAATTTTCGACACTCAAAATATTTCATTAAATTTTGTACGGTTTAAAAATATAGTAAATAGTGTTTTGAATTGGTGATCTAATTAAGAGAATTTGATTTCTCAAGCCTTGAATTGTAGAATCTAAATTGGTTTAAATCTTTTATTGTTAAATAAAAGAGGACTTTGGAAGACAAAATTTTGAAATGTTACATTAAAGGAAGCTTAAAAAAGGGAAAAATTAATTTTAGTGATTGTAAACTGCAAAGTTTAAAGACATAAGTTGAAATACATATAAATTATGTGAATTTTTGGGTAGGAAACTTAGTTTCCATTCGTGTTGTGATAACCCGGATTTTGAACTATCTGTTAATTTGATAATTAACTGATTTTAAACTATTGAGATACTGATTTATAGATTGAACAATTAAATCTGATAATAAAGGATATCTGAATATGTAAATGAATTTGATTTTGGATTTAAATTTGGAATTTAAAAGATATATATCTTAATTATATTTTGGATTTTTAAATATATTATATGTGACTTTATTTAGAATATAATTAGTTTTTATTTTATTTTCTTTAAAAGGGTTTATTTATATAAATTAAGAAAGGTATTTATAATTTAGGAAAAATAATACAAAAGCTTTAATTTAACATTTAAAAATAAATAAGAATGAATAATTACAAGTGTTAGCCTTTAAATCATGTTAAATACATGTGTAATAAGATTAAAATATGAAATGGACAAATGTTAACTAATGTAACAAGTGTCATCTTTGTATTTTTATTTTCTTTTAAGTTTTAATAAATCACAATTAAGCTTATATAAACATATATCTTCTCCCTTCCATTCTTTTCCTATTCTCATTTCTAAAACAAAGAAAACTCAAAAATCAAAACCTGTAAAACAAATCACCGGATCAAATTAAAACCTGTAAACCATTTTCAAACTCAAGTGAAAAACCTAAAGCCTGTAGCATTTTTATCTTAAAAATCAACAAAACAAGCTTCGACCTGTAATCTAGCAAGATCATCTCTGTTTCAAGTTTTTAATCTGGAAATTAAAGATCAACTCAACAACATCAGATTCAAGCTAAGATCAGAATCAAATACAAGTTTTAGAAAACGAAAGCATTCCCAGATCATCATCAAAAAAAAAAAAAATACTGTTCTCTGCTCCAGGATATAAATGTGAGTAAACAAATCTATTTAAAAGTTTTAAATCTGTCTTAAACATAGATGCATGCTGAAATTCCTTAAAATGAATTATGATAAGTGATTGCATGATTGTTTAAATATGATTGCATGTATATATGTATGATGTTATTTGTGTGCATGTCTGGATTTTGAAGGTGTATGTTTGTATTCAAAACCGTTGTCTCTGTTCTTGTTGTTCAAGCTTCAAAACTTGAAGAAAATTCAAGATCTTCTTCTCTGAATCTTTTTAGACTTCAAATTATAATAAAAGTTGTTTGTTATATCACAATATAAATTTTAAAAATGTTTCAAAGTTCAATCTGAAGCTAGTTTAAATAAAAGGGAAGAAGAACAGTAGGTTTGAGAATATATCAAAATCCCGAACAAAATAATTGTTTCTTTCAAAGTCTATAATCTGTTTTGTCATCGAAAACAAAGATTTTTAAAATTAAAATAAAGATTTTTAGGCGGTTAAATTATGAGAAATCGAGAGATGAACGTATTTCAGATTTCGAGCGTTTTCCAACGAACCCATCGGAGATAGGCGTCGAATTTGCTGCTGGAGGAAGCTCGTGTGGCGAGGGTCTTGGGAAAATTAGTAGGTGAATTTTTAGTTCGCCGTGGAGATGGTACGACGATGGAATAGGGTTTGTCGACCAGTTTTGGCCGAGGATGTTTCAGAGGGAAATTTGTCACCGTGGGTGAACCGGTCTTGACCGGAGCGAGGGGGATTGTAGCGTAGGATCGTGACGAGGCTCGAGGTTGATCGGCAAGGACTCAGGTGGTTGTAGGTGGCGATACGTGGTGGTTGTCGTTGATCGATGGGTTCCAGTGGGTACTCGTATAGCTCGTTTCCGATTTCGGGATCGATTTGAAGTTCTGGGCGATGAGGATCGTAGGCGAGGAGATTGGCGACTTGTGGGTGGTCGCAGCGATGGTCGGAGTGGCCTCGATCGGTGTGCACGGTGCACATGTGTCCTTCGTGTCAGGTGAGTTGCTGGGATTACTTGAAGCATCGAGAAGGTCAGGGTTTTGCTCGGGTTTTGGTACGTGAAGTTTGGTCCCTGGCTCGAGTTTCTCAAACCTTTATAAAAGCAAACCTTATATACAAATTCAAAGTTAAGAAAGATAAGGGTGATCAGATTTAGAATAAGAAATATACAGTTTTATCTAGAGCAATGTTTAAGCAACTTTAAAGTTTTAAAGGTTACTAAAGTAAATTTTATATATTTTAATTATGTAATTAATTCGAAATGTTTTTCTAATGAAGTTTAATAAGTAATTAATGGAGATAACGAATTTATCTTTAATTAATTAGGAATATGATTAAATAGATAATTAGGGGTAAATATATTGAACCTTAAGATTCGAGTGAGTTTGTATAAATAAATTTTAAAACGTTTGGTTTAAATAAGATTTAAGAGTAATTAAGTAATTAATCAAGATAATTATTTGTCTTAAATTTATGAAAGTTGATTAATTTATAATTAATCAAGTGATTGATTGATTGTAGAAAATTAATATAAGTAATTAAAGATTAATTATTTAAGAAATTATTACTTAATAAAAGTGATTAAATGATTAATTACTCAAAAGGATTAAATTTTATGTGGATTTTTAATTAAAGATTAATTAATTTATTAAGGAAAGTAATTAAAGTTAATTAATCAAGGATCGATTAATTAAGGAAGATAATTAAAAGATGATTAATTATTTAGAGTAAATCACTTAATGAAATTAATTAATGACAAATACCTAATGAAGTAATTATAGAAATAATTACTTAATGTCATTAGTTAAGGTGGGTAATTAATAGACAATTACTAAATGTGATCTATTAAAGGATAATTACTTAAAGTAAGTAATTAAAGGTTTGATTAATTAAGGGAACTTATTTAGGGTTAGTTAATTAATGAGTATGATTAATTAAGGGATAATTAATCGATATAAGTGATTATAAGATAACTAATTTAAGTGATTAATTAAGGATAATTACTGTAATGGTTAAGGATAATTAATTTGTGAAATTAATTAAAGGCTAATTACTTAATGTAATTAAAGTATAATTAATCAAGGGTGATTAATTAAAATGGAAAATTTTTGGATGATTAATTAAATGGGTTTGTAATTAATAAGCAAGGTTTAAAAGTAATTGAAGTAATTAATTTAATTCATTTGTGATTAATTAAATTAATTAGAGATGGTGTGGTTGATTAATCTTGCTATGAATGATTGAATGATATTGTATGCCTTGGATTAGTTGATATCTCTGGTATGTGATATGGAATGCTATGTGATAAAATATGTTGGGTTAAAACAGTGACACCCTGTATTTAAAGTTTGAATTATATTTCATTTGAATAACTTGGGTTAAGATGACATTGGATTCGAAGAGACCGGAGTCGGGTATTAGTTAATACCCGAAACCACTTCGATTTGAAATCTTCTATAACTCTTTATAAATTGATATGTGATATCAATAGGCCGGTTTGGGATAATATGGACCACTTAAACTAAGTTGGATACCTAGATATTGTTTTGTGAAAAATAAGTGATGACTATATAAGTTGTTTACGTATAGTAAGTACGAGTTACCCGGGTTTTATATAAGTTCTATGAATTGGAATTTCTTGTTAGATGAGTTTACTCACGCTGGTTTCCAGCCTGACCCGGGTGTTACTTTGATGTAATGCTCGGGTCAGACCGAGTATTACAGATTTCAGGTAAGGACGTTCTGGAGCTCAAAAGGCGAGCTGGATGGCAGGAACGTATGGAGTATATTCCGCTGTGATATTATAGTTGTCTGAGACATGCTAATTTTAACTGTCTAGTACATTTGTGAATGTTGTAACTCTGATGTGTTAAAATGTAATTAACAAATACAGTTTTCTTTGTATAACTGATATTATTATTTGTTATTATATTTAATCCGCTGCGAATGTGAGATGTTGTGTTCTCTGTTCTTCTTTCTTCTTTCTGTTTCTTTCTTCTATCTCTTTCTTTTCTTCTAACTATCTGGAATTTTCGGGTTCGAAAATCCTCGGGTCGTTACAGTTGGTATCAGAGCAAAAGGTTAAGCGAGAACCTTGGCTCTGTTGGGATTACTCGTTAAGGATAGGGTCAATGGTACCCTAGAACGAGTTGAGTGTATATATATATATATGAGAGCGTAATTGTTATTTTCTTATATAAGGATTTTAAATGATTTTATATAAGAATATATTTTGATATATAAAATGATATTTCTTTCTAATAAATATTAAGGTAATTGGTTGTTAAAATATTGGAATTAAATTAAGTGGTAATAAAAATAAAGCCAATTGAATAAAGATAAGTTTGAAATGAATTCAAACTGAAATTAAAATCTTGAATTTGTAGAAATGTTATCAAGAATAAAGGTAATAATGAATTGGTTTCCAGATATGATAATCTTGGTTATTATCATAAATGGTAATTGTGTTTAATAATGAATGTTGTTAATGATTTAGCAAAATGAAATGTTTAGGGAAGTAAACATTTAAGTGAGTATAACTTATAAATTGGAATTGAAGATAATTTAAAATTGTGAAGTTTTAAATCTAAGTCCAGAAAACTTGAGATTGTTTTAAAGAAATTTGTTTTGAAATTAAAAACCAAGAATGGTTTAAAATTTAAAGTATAACTTGGTGTGTAAAGAAAATGTATATATGAGGAAAATACATAATACCAATGATGATTTGAAATAAACACTTAGTGTTGAGTTTTAAATTGGAATGTGATGTAAAACCCAAAGTAAAGTAAGTTTTTAAACTTAAAAAGGGGAAAGACTATTAATCTAAAGTTTAAAATTTGAATGGGAATTCAAATTGTGAAAAGTTGACCGGATTAAGTAAATTTAACTTGAAGAAAGTTAAATAAGTTGAATAAATAACTTGAATTGGAAATTTCAAGATGAAATTTAAATTTAACTTGGGTAGTTAAATGGTTAATTTAAATGGGAGTTATGAGTGATCTCAAAATGGGTTTGAGATCTGGAAATTGAAAATGGATAATAAATTAGAATCTGAAGATTAAATTGTTTTTGAATTCTTATTTGAACTTTGTAATAAGTTAAGTAAAGATAATTTTTAAAATGGAATTTTGAAATTTGAATTCAGAATTAAAAGGTTTAAAGATTTAATTTGTTAAAATAAAAAAAATAAAGGTTGAATTAATTTAAAAGTGAAGGAATTGTGATTTAAGGAATTAAATCAATATTTAAAAATTTTAACTCGAATTTATATAATTCGAGATAGTTTAAAATTGTGATTTAAACTGAATTAGTTCAAACTGAATTTGATTTGAATAAATGGGAATTGGGATTAATTCATATAGAAATTGAAATGATTTGAAATTTAAGTGGATTCAATTTGAAATTAGTTTGAATAATTTGAAATTGTAATTAAAATGAATATGTTTAAAATCAAATGGAATTTGATTTGAAATTTGGAAAGGAATTAAGATTAATTCAACTTGAATTGGGATTGAATAAAATTCAATGGAAATTGAAGTATTGAGTCAATTTAAATGGAAGTGGAAATTTAAATTGAATTAATGGGAAATTAATTGGAAATGGAGATTGGGAAATTAAACAGTTTGGCTCTGGATTATTTTTAAATTGTTTTAATACAAGTATATGTTTCCAAACTATTTACTATACAATTTTTCTTCTTAAACCCCAAACTATCTTATACTTATTTTACAATTATTTTGAAACTATTTAATTATTTCGAAATTATTTAACTATTTTGAAACTGTCTTATAAACTAATTACTATTTTTCAGTTACTTATATCTAATCGCTATTTTAAAAACTATTTTGCAATTATCTAACTATTTTATACCTATTTAACTATTTTACAGCTATTTTACAAACTAATAACTATTTTTCAACTACTTATCTACTTTAAACTTTTCCACGCTATTTTTAAATTTAAATAGGTCAGAGTTCAAACTGTTTGTAATTGAAGTAATAACTCAATTAGAAATGGAAGCAATTGAGAATAAGTGAATGGAATTAAAGGAAATGTGAATAGAAAAGAGAATTGATTTGGCTAATAACCAACAAAGATAAATACGTAGGATATACGTATATTATTCTATTCGCATAGTGATTTGAACCAGATTCGAACACAGAATTTCGAGATAATATTATCGATCCGAGTTAGGATTTTTCGCTCGATTTTCGACGGCGAACCTGGATATGGATTTTTGATTGGTTCTGGATATTCTCTATCATAGCTACGACTATGCAAGGAGAATGATGGATTCTGGTCAAGAAACCAGATCTGAGTCCGCACTAGGAAGTCGGGTGGACGATACTAGTTCGGAAGTGAAATTTTGTGATCGAGTGAGTGATCAAATTGATATAGCGTACGGATGATATGTGTACATCGTACGGGTTTGAATGAAATTGGTATTGAAAATTAGTGGATAAGAACTGTAAAAAGGGTTTTGAAATATTTGAAGTATAAAAGAGGTTTTATACAAAGTTGAAATGATCCAAAGATTTTAAAAATTATATATATCTATATCTATATATATATAAAGGATCTTATGAGAATGATTTTGGAAAAGGTTTTGGGAACCTATATAATTTGGAAAAGGCTTTTGATTTTTGGAAAATCAATTTTGGATTTTGAAAAGCCTAGTTTGAGAATTATCGATTTTGGTAATCGATTTTGTGAAAAGGAGATTTTGATAAATCATAAAGGGTATGATTTGAAGATACTATAAGTATATAGTATAAAGTGTTTTGAGAATAGCTCTGGGGAAAAAGGCGCTTCCTTGAAATGAACTTCTCAGGAGTACCACTGGGTGGTACTGCCTTGAGCCCCAAGGGGGGTTTCTAAAGTTAATCCTGTGAGGAGTCCGGAATAAACTAGTTCCTGAGGATTATTTGTGTAGCGAAAGTCGAGGGGCTGGTGCCCACAGAGGCATTTGGGTTATGCTGTGACGACAGTTTAACTCGATGTCACTGCGATCTACTGCAGACCATAGCGGAAGTCATGTGTGCCGCTGAGAGCCAACTGTCTACGTTTGATTTTATATCGGTAGACTGTGACACTATGGTAACATAGCGAAAGTCGTTTGTGCCGCTGAGAGCCAACTGTCTACGTTTGATTTTATATCGGTAGACTGCGACCTATGTGGGAGAAGTTTCATTTTGACAGCGAAATCGTGTGTGCCGCTGAGAGCCAACAGTTACATGGACTTTTGCTGCGACGGCAACGTAACCCTGGAATGTAACTGCGATCTGTTGTGGGTTCCATGCTGTTATTAGTTACATGGACTTTTGCTGCGATGGCAACGTAACCCGTGATGTAACTGTGACCATGGATGGGGGTGATGATTTCCAGAGCATTCTTACCAAAATGTTTCCTCTATTTTCAAAAATATTTTCTATATTTTCAATAAATTATTTTCCAAGTATTTTCACTGGGTGTTGAAAACGGGTTTGCTAAGTCCTTATAGATTTTCAGTCCTATGTCTGATCAACGTATGACCGAATTTCTGTGAGAACGAGGATGGACTGGTTGAGACATCAAGTTATAAAAGTATTTTTGCAAAAAAACTATCTTATAAAATTATATAGATTTTAAAAGTGTTTTAAAAATGATCAAAGAATAATTTATCTAATTTTAAGTATTGAATAAATTTTGGCTTCGTTCCTTTTCGAGGACGAAAAGTTTTAAAGGGGGGAGGAATGTGATAACCCGGATTTTGAACTATCTGTTAATTTGATAATTAACTGATTTTAAACTATTGAGATACTGATTTATAGATTGAACAATTAAATCTGATAATAAAGGATATCTGAATATGTAAATGAATTTGATTTTGGATTTAAATTTGGAATTTAAAAGATATATATCTTAATTATATTTTGGATTTTTAAATATATTATATGTGACTTTATTTAGAATATAATTAGTTTTTATTTTATTTTCTTTAAAAGGGTTTATTTATATAAATTAAGAAAGGTATTTATAATTTAGGAAAAATAATACAAAAGCTTTAATTTAACATTTAAAAATAAATAAGAATGAATAATTACAAGTGTTAGCCTTTAAATCATGTTAAATACATGTGTAATAAGATTAAAATATGAAATGGACAAATGTTAACTAATGTAACAAGTGTCATCTTTGTATTTTTATTTTCTTTTAAGTTTTAATAAATCACAATTAAGCTTATATAAACATATATCTTCTCCCTTCCATTCTTTTCCTATTCTCATTTCTAAAACAAAGAAAACTCAAAAATCAAAACCTGTAAAACAAATCACCGGATCAAATTAAAACCTGTAAACCATTTTCAAACTCAAGTGAAAAACCTAAAGCCTGTAGCATTTTTATCTTAAAAATCAACAAAACAAGCTTCGACCTGTAATCTAGCAAGATCATCTCTGTTTCAAGTTTTTAATCTGGAAATTAAAGATCAACTCAACAACATCAGATTCAAGCTAAGATCAGAATCAAATACAAGTTTTAGAAAACGAAAGCATTCCCAGATCATCATCAAAAAAAAAAAAAATACTGTTCTCTGCTCCAGGATATAAATGTGAGTAAACAAATCTATTTAAAAGTTTTAAATCTGTCTTAAACATAGATGCATGCTGAAATTCCTTAAAATGAATTATGATAAGTGATTGCATGATTGTTTAAATATGATTGCATGTATATATGTATGATGTTATTTGTGTGCATGTCTGGATTTTGAAGGTGTATGTTTGTATTCAAAACCGTTGTCTCTGTTCTTGTTGTTCAAGCTTCAAAACTTGAAGAAAATTCAAGATCTTCTTCTCTGAATCTTTTTAGACTTCAAATTATAATAAAAGTTGTTTGTTATATCACAATATAAATTTTAAAAATGTTTCAAAGTTCAATCTGAAGCTAGTTTAAATAAAAGGGAAGAAGAACAGTAGGTTTGAGAATATATCAAAATCCCGAACAAAATAATTGTTTCTTTCAAAGTCTATAATCTGTTTTGTCATCGAAAACAAAGATTTTTAAAATTAAAATAAAGATTTTTAGGCGGTTAAATTATGAGAAATCGAGAGATGAACGTATTTCAGATTTCGAGCGTTTTCCAACGAACCCATCGGAGATAGGCGTCGAATTTGCTGCTGGAGGAAGCTCGTGTGGCGAGGGTCTTGGGAAAATTAGTAGGTGAATTTTTAGTTCGCCGTGGAGATGGTACGACGATGGAATAGGGTTTGTCGACCAGTTTTGGCCGAGGATGTTTCAGAGGGAAATTTGTCACCGTGGGTGAACCGGTCTTGACCGGAGCGAGGGGGATTGTAGCGTAGGATCGTGACGAGGCTCGAGGTTGATCGGCAAGGACTCAGGTGGTTGTAGGTGGCGATACGTGGTGGTTGTCGTTGATCGATGGGTTCCAGTGGGTACTCGTATAGCTCGTTTCCGATTTCGGGATCGATTTGAAGTTCTGGGCGATGAGGATCGTAGGCGAGGAGATTGGCGACTTGTGGGTGGTCGCAGCGATGGTCGGAGTGGCCTCGATCGGTGTGCACGGTGCACATGTGTCCTTCGTGTCAGGTGAGTTGCTGGGATTACTTGAAGCATCGAGAAGGTCAGGGTTTTGCTCGGGTTTTGGTACGTGAAGTTTGGTCCCTGGCTCGAGTTTCTCAAACCTTTATAAAAGCAAACCTTATATACAAATTCAAAGTTAAGAAAGATAAGGGTGATCAGATTTAGAATAAGAAATATACAGTTTTATCTAGAGCAATGTTTAAGCAACTTTAAAGTTTTAAAGGTTACTAAAGTAAATTTTATATATTTTAATTATGTAATTAATTCGAAATGTTTTTCTAATGAAGTTTAATAAGTAATTAATGGAGATAACGAATTTATCTTTAATTAATTAGGAATATGATTAAATAGATAATTAGGGGTAAATATATTGAACCTTAAGATTCGAGTGAGTTTGTATAAATAAATTTTAAAACGTTTGGTTTAAATAAGATTTAAGAGTAATTAAGTAATTAATCAAGATAATTATTTGTCTTAAATTTATGAAAGTTGATTAATTTATAATTAATCAAGTGATTGATTGATTGTAGAAAATTAATATAAGTAATTAAAGATTAATTATTTAAGAAATTATTACTTAATAAAAGTGATTAAATGATTAATTACTCAAAAGGATTAAATTTTATGTGGATTTTTAATTAAAGATTAATTAATTTATTAAGGAAAGTAATTAAAGTTAATTAATCAAGGATCGATTAATTAAGGAAGATAATTAAAAGATGATTAATTATTTAGAGTAAATCACTTAATGAAATTAATTAATGACAAATACCTAATGAAGTAATTATAGAAATAATTACTTAATGTCATTAGTTAAGGTGGGTAATTAATAGACAATTACTAAATGTGATCTATTAAAGGATAATTACTTAAAGTAAGTAATTAAAGGTTTGATTAATTAAGGGAACTTATTTAGGGTTAGTTAATTAATGAGTATGATTAATTAAGGGATAATTAATCGATATAAGTGATTATAAGATAACTAATTTAAGTGATTAATTAAGGATAATTACTGTAATGGTTAAGGATAATTAATTTGTGAAATTAATTAAAGGCTAATTACTTAATGTAATTAAAGTATAATTAATCAAGGGTGATTAATTAAAATGGAAAATTTTTGGATGATTAATTAAATGGGTTTGTAATTAATAAGCAAGGTTTAAAAGTAATTGAAGTAATTAATTTAATTCATTTGTGATTAATTAAATTAATTAGAGATGGTGTGGTTGATTAATCTTGCTATGAATGATTGAATGATATTGTATGCCTTGGATTAGTTGATATCTCTGGTATGTGATATGGAATGCTATGTGATAAAATATGTTGGGTTAAAACAGTGACACCCTGTATTTAAAGTTTGAATTATATTTCATTTGAATAACTTGGGTTAAGATGACATTGGATTCGAAGAGACCGGAGTCGGGTATTAGTTAATACCCGAAACCACTTCGATTTGAAATCTTCTATAACTCTTTATAAATTGATATGTGATATCAATAGGCCGGTTTGGGATAATATGGACCACTTAAACTAAGTTGGATACCTAGATATTGTTTTGTGAAAAATAAGTGATGACTATATAAGTTGTTTACGTATAGTAAGTACGAGTTACCCGGGTTTTATATAAGTTCTATGAATTGGAATTTCTTGTTAGATGAGTTTACTCACGCTGGTTTCCAGCCTGACCCGGGTGTTACTTTGATGTAATGCTCGGGTCAGACCGAGTATTACAGATTTCAGGTAAGGACGTTCTGGAGCTCAAAAGGCGAGCTGGATGGCAGGAACGTATGGAGTATATTCCGCTGTGATATTATAGTTGTCTGAGACATGCTAATTTTAACTGTCTAGTACATTTGTGAATGTTGTAACTCTGATGTGTTAAAATGTAATTAACAAATACAGTTTTCTTTGTATAACTGATATTATTATTTGTTATTATATTTAATCCGCTGCGAATGTGAGATGTTGTGTTCTCTGTTCTTCTTTCTTCTTTCTGTTTCTTTCTTCTATCTCTTTCTTTTCTTCTAACTATCTGGAATTTTCGGGTTCGAAAATCCTCGGGTCGTTACACGTGTTCTTCTATTTTAGGGTGTTATGCATTACAATTAGTGAACGCATCATCCCAATTGCTTATCGAGTCACTTTCCAGCTACATTTGCCGCTATTCTTAATGTCTTCTTTGTATCTTATTTTCAGAAATGTCTAAGAGAATCTGATTTGTGTTCTTAAGCCTAAAGCTCTTCAAGATTTTTAAATCTCATTCGATTTGACTTAGGAGTATAATCCTAATCGTGTTATTGCTTCAGATGTCGTACGCATTCCGTATTATCCTCTACTGCTCGCTTGTGATGTTTCCTTCATTTAAAGATCCTTTATTGATTGCTTATTTATCTTTTGAAAGATGTATTCGTTTGAGAATTGTTATTGACTTTTCTCTATAAAGAATTGCGAGGATGCAATTTTCGTAAGGAGGAAGTCTGTAACAACCCTGGTTTAGATTACCTGAAATTAAATTAGGAGAATAATTTAATTTCGTGATAATTAAATAATTAAGAGATTTGGGAATTTTTAATGTTAATTAAATTGGAGTTTAGAGAATCTATTTGTACGGAGTTCATGTAAATGAATTTTGTACTAAAAATGGGTATTTGAGAAATTTTAGTAATAATGTAAATAATTTCAACATTTGAAATATGATTTTTCCATAAATAGAATCTTTTGTTACTATTATGAAGAATAATTGTTATTCTAAAAGGTATTAAATTTTGGACATAGACGGTGTAGAAAGGAAAATATAGTTTAATTAAATTTAAACATGTCGTAATTTATAAAATATAGATTTTATCTTATAGAGCTTGTTAAAAGTTGAGTGGGTGAATTTATAAAAAAATATACAAGTTTATTTAAATATAAAGTAAAGTGTTTTATAATTCAAAGTTGTAATTAGAAATACCTTGTGATAAGAGAATTTAGCAACACTTCTTATAGGATATCTACCTATTCCCCTAAATCCCATTAGCACTTAAACAAATGAAAATAGGTTCATCTCACTTCCATCTCTCTCAAACCAGGAAACACAAATCATCTCCACCTTCTTCTCAAACCAAATCAAAGAGCAAACTTCATTTTCTCAAAATTTTCACAAAACCCTAGCTGCTCCAAAATTCATAAAAAATCAAATAAATTTCCAAAAATTATCAATTTTGGATATATTTTTGCTAATACGTTCATGCTCCTCTGCTCCAAGTTTCATGGCATTTGGTTGAGTTTTGATGGGTTAAAGGTCATCTTTTCTCAAGTGGTTTTTGAGTAGATCTGGCTGAAAAATGAAGGTCGGTATAAAATTCATAACTAATTGTATAAAATCATAAAAATCTAAAATTTGGATATGTTGTTCTCATCTCAAAATACACCTTTTGTTAAAATTTCATAGGAAAATACTTAGTTTTGCTATGTCAAATCGTTACTGCACTAAGGGTTAAATTATGGAAATTTTGGTTGTTTGGGTTGAAACAAAATGCAAGCAATTTGAAGCTTTAAGCATGATTGAGATGGGTAACCTTGACACTTCAAGTCTAGATTCATTTGCATGTAGTTGAATGGTGAAAATAATAGTTTTATTGATCTTTGTTTGGTGATTAATGTCAGTGTTTTCTAAATCTACTCCTTGTTTGCTCAGTGTCAGTTTACTGCTTTCTAAATGGTGAAATTAGACTTTGCTCAAATTTTTAATGTTGCTTTCCGATGATTTTCTAATATGAATTTTAATTTTTGAGTCAATGAAAAATTATTGCATTTTGATGCTTTTATGTTCTATGAAATAAATTCCAATGTTGATGTCTTTGTTCTATGGAAGAAATTCCATTTTTGATGTATTCAATTACTGTTGAATTTCAGTGGTTTAATTCGTATTTTAATGATACGAATATTTGTGATTTTTTAATAAGTTGGTTTTCTAATAAATATCAATTTTGATTGAAAAATATATAAATATATTTCAAGTGATTTATAAGTGATTTTGGTGTAATTCAATTATATTGCATCAAGGTTCCTAACTCCTATTTTTATTAAAACACTTTGACACTTTTTATGAACATTTAAAAATATCATTTTATGGATTTATTTCTGCTTCACCAAACATTTTCTGAGATTTGCTTTTATAAGCTAATAATGGTTTGTGATTTGGTGAATAATTTTAAAAAGGACAATATTCCTCTTTGTTTAACTATAGGTGAGTTTTATGTTAACTCTATGTGAGTTTTTATGTTCCTATTTTGGCTTGTAAACTATAATCGCTTTTATCTCACATTGATTCCAATTAGACTAGACCGATCAATTTATTATCTTTATGTAAACTCGGGTCGGATCGAGATATTTCATGTTCTTCAGCATGATGATCTTAGAGTTGGATCAGTTTGAGGCTTCTTCGTATGCTTTAGTAGACTTGTAGTCTAATTATGTTGTAGTCCTTCTTGTATGTCGAAATAGAGATTCATTTTGATGTATATTCATTTATATTGTCTTAGATATCTCGTATGTATATCATGGATCTTTTATGACTACCTTTTGTAGTTCACATCATGTATCATATACATGTTCACATCCGCTTTATGAGAAATGTTTACATTTCTTTGTCGCATTCTGTGATTCTATGTTCTGTTATATTTTATATTGTTCTGAATTATATTAAGCCATTATGTTGTTGTTTTGTCCCTGGATCGGAATAGTTGAATCCTCTTATAAAAGAAAAATATTTTCACTCAATTCAACGTATTGATACTCGCACAAAGTAATAATAAAGATGATTGCTCCTAAAAAGCCTTATTCTCCACAATAATAGATGATATTACATTGTAATGTTTTTGTTAACGAGGGCATAAAGGTGGTGCATCACAGTTTGGTTTCTTTCGAGGGGAAACCTGGTGTGGTGATCCATACGGTTTTAAAAGTTACTATTATATGGATGCATGTATCTTGAGTTTCTCATATTAGACTTATGTTTGACACATGGTTTTTATTTTTCCCAAATTCCTCATGTACTCTTTCGACCAGGCTAAGTAAAGTTGGTTTTACTTTGAATACTTTAGAGCTTTAGGTGATGTGTTGGAGGCTTCCGTTTATCCATCTATTTATATTTCTATTGCACTGTTATTATGTTTGTATCAGCATTGTGAGGACATGTACTTAACACTATCCAGTTGATGATAGTACTTAGGTTTAGTAACTTTGAAATTACTTTGTATTTTGGAGTAACCCTTTGTACCATCTTTTTGGATATTGTATATTATCTTTCTATTGTGAGATTCTGAATTTGTGCTCTTTCTTTCTGTTCTATTTCGTTTTCTTTTACTTTACCCTGATTATCTATCTTTTCGTCATTTAGGTGCTTGGCACATGAATACTGTGGATGTATTAGTATCGACATTCGAGGGTCAAAAAATTGAGTCATTGCAAGTTTCTCATAATAGACTTATGTTTGACTCGTGGTTTTATTTTTTTCTTAATTCCTCAAGTGCTCTTTCGAGCAGTTTGAGAAAGGCGGGTTTTCATTGGATATTCTTTGAAGCTCAAGGAGATGAGTTGGATGCTTTCACCTATTGTAGTATTCTTATTTCTACTACACTAATAGTATGTATATCAACATTTGTGAGGACATGCTTTTATAACTGTCCAGGCTAATGATAATACTTAGGATTATGAGTCTAAAATGCTATGTATCTTAAAGTAGCACTTTGTATTATCTGTTGATAATATATGTTATCGTTTCATTATGAAATTCAGATGCTTTGTTCTCTTCTTTCTTATTATTTTTCATCTTCGTTTTCTTTTTCTTTTCACCCAAACAATCTGTTTTATTGATACTTGGATGTTCGATATGTGAATACCATGGATGTATTAGTGTCAATGGTTGGGGGTTGAAAAGGTCGATCACTACAGTTGGTATCAAAGTTAAAGGTTAAGTGAGAACCATGACTTTGGTTGGTATAACTCATTAGAGATAGGGTAAGTGATGCCCTAGAATAAGTAGAGTGTGTTATGCATATAAGAGTGTATATGTATTTGTTATATATACGTATTTATGTAAGTATGACTTATAAGTGTATTCTGATTAATGTCGAGATTAATGATGGTCATCCGTTATCCCTCATTAATTAGCTTAGTCTTGCTTAGCAAGTTTACGAGCATGTTTATCATTTGTTGATTAATTTTTCATGCTTGGCTAGTATATGAGCATTAATTATTATTTGTTGATTATTGATTAGTGCTCATTCAATTTATGAGCAAATTTACCTTTTTACTACATTGGTTGTAACGACCCATAAATTTTCGATATTTAAAATGGTTAATTAAATAAGATTTTGTGATTTAATATTTGGAAAAATAAAATTTTTGTAACTTATTAATGAAATAATAAGTAAAATAAGACGTAAGAATGTCAATTAAAGTTAATCATTAATGAATTGAATGAAATGCCAATTAATGAAAATAATTTAAATGTTATACTTGGCTATAAATTGAATATAAGGAAACAAGTGTAGATATTGAACTAATTGATGAGTCAGTATATAATTAATGATAATTGGATAAAAACAGTGTTATGTAAGCAATTGTAACATTGGTTTGTCAATAATAACTTATAGTGTAATTAAAAGTTAACGGTAACAATTATTATAAGTTACCTATATATTTAATCTGTTAAATTGAATTTGAAATCAATTGCAATAAATCTAATGTATTATTACGTTAATGCAAATTAAGGTAATATTTGGAAATAATGTTAATTTACTCATATTATGACAATTAGTTGAATTAAAAGAATAGAAATAAAGATTTATCAATTTATTGGAATTTAAAACTATAGTGATTGGATTAATTGCAAATAAAGGAAATTAAATATTTAAATATTACGTTAGTGGGAAATTAAGAGAAAATTTGAGAATATTAATGTAATAAATCATGAACCAATGTTAATTTCACCTATTGGATAATAATGGATTGAATAATAGGACGAAAGGTCAAATTAAATGGAATTACTGAAAATTTAATTTATAATTTCTTGATTTAATGAAATTGCAATAAAACACTGAAATTGATAGATTAATCAACTTTAAATTGACTTCTAAATTTTTTTAAATTATTGTAAGTGATTAAGAAATAAAAAATGATAGAAGTTGTAAATTATTAAAATTTAAACTGAAAACGTGATTTAATTAATTTAATATTAATTTATTTAATTAACTGAAATATAGCCATTTTGGTCACTGACTCGGATTTCGACGAAACTAGTTTCATCAGATCCGTAATGGAGAATTATTGTAGGATTTCAAGTTTCGTAACGATCGGACTTGTCGTTTGATCGTACGGGCTCGAAACGCGTAGAAATCAATTTAATTGAAATCAATTGAAATCAATTTGAAATAAACTGATTTTATCATAACTTCTTCATACGATTGAATTAGGATTTGAAACCTCTTCCATTGAATTTGAAATCATCAAAAACACCTATTTTGATATATGGGATGCCCCATTTTCGTTCCAGAGACAGAACGGGCTTTTCGGGCATTTATCGTTCAACGTTATAATCAAATCTTGTCCATTCATCTCAATTCTGACCTACCTATAAATAACCTATTATAAACCCTAGTGTTCCTCAACTCAGTTTGTCTGTATGTAAAATTTCATCTATTCTTCTCTTTTCAATGGCAGACAAACCCTAATTCTCAACTTCAATTTCAAATCAAAAATCAAATCAAAAATTTCAAACTCCTCAATATATATCGAATTATATATCAATTTGAAGATCTTGACGAGCACAGGTTAAGTCTGTGACCTGTTTTTCAATCTGGGTTGCTGTGTGGCTGGAACTGGGGGATTTAGTCTCGGCCGTTCATTGGCGTTTGATTATCTTCGACGGATCGTCGATTGGAGGTTAGCGTTTTGTAGAGTGGGCTGAGGGGAGTGTATCAGCGTTGTTCGCATTTCGAATTGATGGTTAGATTAGTCGTGAAAATTGCGTTAGGGTTCAAGTGAATAACGGCGGCTGCTTTGTTTTCATCGTCGAAGGACGATCGGAGGGGGAGGTCGTAGGAGCTCGGTCGGTCGGTCAGGCATAGGGGTGTGGTTGGCGGAGCCTGGAGACGATCGATCGTCTCTGGCGATCGGCGTGAGTGAAGGAGTGTGGCGGCTGCGTGATAATGGGTTGTAGGGTTCATTTGTTTGGGGACGGTGACGTGGCGATGTTGGGTGAGTTGTTTTTTTTTCATTTTTTTTCCTTTGAATTTCAAAATGTTCTAACTTACGTAACTTGCGCATACGAGGTCCGATTTATGCGCTGTTGGATCCGTTGGGATCGTATCAAAATTCCAGACATTTTGACGCTGGTTTGGACGAATTTTGAGGCCGTTCAAATTTTGGGCTTAAATTGAATTTTAATTCAATTTAAATTCAAAGGTGAGTGTTTTAACCCACTCAGAACTTCTAAATATGTTAGTTAAATTAATTTTTGATGTGATTAGAAATTTATTTATGGCTGTTTGATATATTTTAAATCATCATCTCAGTTAATTTGTTATATTTTTAAATTAAATTTTTATTTAATTTATTATTGAATATAAATTGCCAGTTAAATACCTGTTATTGATTATCAGTTCTATATTGATATTTATTGATTGATTTGGATGATGTTTGTAATGGATGTTGATTTTTTTTATATTGGATGAATGGATGTTTTATTTTATATATCGTTATAAACTGCAAGTTCACTATGGGTTGAAATGATACATACCCGAATGATCAATAGATTAAGGAAAAATCGTTATGGGTTGAAATGATAGACTCGAGCGATTTTATTGATTTTTATTATTATTTTGGGATTGCGGTTTGAAATGATATATAACCATAACATTGTAAATTTTGGATTGAAATGATAAATATCTGTATCACTTTACCCTAGGGTAGAGAATTATATACGGACACCGGATTGGTAAAATTTAAATAATTTTGAATCCTTAAATTTTGCATTGATTTAAATGATATTTTGAAATAAAAAATTGATTTATACGAATTGAATTATTATCGAAATTCAAGTTTATGATAAAATTGGAATTGGTTTAAAGGTATTGTTAAAAGAATTTAATTGAAATTTCAAAGTTGAATTTGGAATAAAAAGTGAAATTTGTCAGAATTGAATTATTTTAAGTTGTTTGAAATATAACTTTGAGATATATTGAATTTGGAGTAATTTAAATTGATATTTCGAACATGGATTGGAGGCAATATTGAATTAAATATTTTATTAGAATTTGAATTGGAAAAATTGGAAATTGGGTTTTGGGATATTGAAATGGTCCAAATGTGTGGGAATGAAATAAATAGTTTAAATTGATATAAATTTCAAATTCGTATTTCTATATAATCTATTTTAGAAATATATTATTTTAAAGACTTTAATTATTAAGATTTTCAACTTTTAAACTGATTAACCTGTTTTAACTTATTTAAATCTAATTAATCTATTTTAAAGCTATTTAATCTATTTTAAACTAATTAATCTATTTTAAATCTATATTAACTATTTATAACTATTTAAAACTATTTTCTTCTAAATTCCAAACTAAGTAAAATGGATGGGTTATATTCAAATTCTCGATTTTTAAAGTGAATGGGGTTAAGCGACATTATAACCTAAGTTGGGATTTAAATAGCATATTTGGTTTATATGATAATTTTGAAATGAGAGTTTAACTTATTTTGGAAATATGACTTTTGAAAGGAAATATAATTTCGAACTATGATTTCAATGTGATATAATTTTGGAAGTAAGTAATGATTTCGAACATGATATGATTTGAATTGAATATGATATTTTTATATCAATTATGAAATGATTTGGAAATGTAAAAGAATTATCCAGTGTGTAATAAGCGATTGGTTGTTAAAGAGACCGGGATCGGATATGGGCATACTCTCTATCGATACCGAAAACCACTTTGACAACTGTGTACGCGGTAGAGATTCCAGAATGAAGTAGGATTGTGGCGACGATCCTATATGAGGTATATACGTGGACCCGACTCCCGTGAGTTGGCATAAGTTGGCTAAAATAGGAACAATTGACGGGCCAATGAGGTAGCTCCTCGAATCGGACACACTCCATCGATCTATATTCTGACTTTCTGATTTATTCG
Organism: Allium fistulosum; assembly: GCA_030737815.1. Classification (NCBI taxonomy): domain Eukaryota; kingdom Viridiplantae; phylum Streptophyta; class Magnoliopsida; order Asparagales; family Amaryllidaceae; genus Allium; species Allium fistulosum. Next base: position 818,346,907 of record CM060904.1, read on the forward strand.
GTGGCCACCCTTCGATTTTACTTGGGAGTGTGTTTCGAGTTGGGCGGTAGTTGCGGCTATGCGTTACCAACAGTCCGGAAGTGTAATTGGTATATCTACCCTGGCATTGCCTAGTTGTGCCGTGTCACCTACCCTAGCCTGCCTTCTTCGAGTTTGTTTTATGTCGTACCTATGTGGTATCCTCTGGCGGCTCTAGTTTACGGGGAGTTACAGCACTGTATAGACTATTGGAATACCTATAAATGTGTTAAGGTGGAAAATGTAAAGCCTTAACACTCTTTTCAAATAGTATACTTTACTTTAGACACTATTATAATAGCGTATTGTACTACATAGTAGATAGTTTAACGGATCCTTAGGAGATGTGAATGCCAAACATCTTTTAAGTTACTGCACTCACGTTAGACACTGGATAGGAGATGTCAAACCCCGTAAACATCTCCGATGCCGTTTACACTCATATTTATTTACCGTTGATTTAACTCACATAAGATCTTTTAGTTCTGACTCGAGTGTTTTGTCTTTTCAATTCGCTCGGGTCAGCCTGAGCATTTCAGGATTTGAAGACCTTATTTTCGAAGGACGAAGACAAAAATTATATTTTTATTATTTACCATATTATTCCACTGCATCATACTGTTCCGCTGCAATGTTATGTATTTATCTTTGATATGTGTAACTCTGATTTCTGTATTGTATAAGTAAAATCAAAATTTTTATAAATAACTTCATGAATTGTTATTTGATTATTACATTTTTTCATTCCGCTGCGAGATTCTGTGTAACGACCCATAATTTTTAATGATTTTATTTATTAAATTAATTGAAATTTTGTGAAATTTAAACAATAAAATTTGGAAATAAAAATTTATTATTTGGAATACGTCTATTTTAATATAGCAACTGGTAAATTTTCATCTGATAATATTTAAGTTTATTTTCTTGTGAAATTATTTCAATTTAAGTCAGTTAATTATTGATGAAAATAAAATGTTTTTCAAACTTGAATGTTTTATACAGTAAATTTCTAAATCTTCTTCTAAGTAAGATGTCATCTTTCGTTTTTCCAAATTTGGACTTCTACTGCTCCGTTTATCTTAATTCTGGCAAAATAGCAGCATTTCTGGTACCGATTGTCGACTTTTGATCGGATGATCGTACCACTGATACATGTATACCGTTTTGATCACCTCGTTGTGCTGATCGCTGCAGTATATTTATTTCTGTAATTTGAGGTCCGGTACGTAACGGTGACGAGGAAACAGCTCGTCATAACGGTACCGAAATTTTGACTTTATATTTTCCCGTGTGGTTCAAATCTGAAACTTGCTGTCCAAACAAGCAGTAAATTGTTTTAATTACCTTTGCTGAATCAAGCGGACGGACCGTTAAATGTTTTTAATTATATTTGTTAACTTTCACGTCTCTTGCTCTTTCCTTTTTTTTCCAAACAAACATATATATTAAGTATATTCCAACAGCTCATCTCTGTGATGTCTCTTCGTTGTTCCAGCTATGCTTTTTAAGGAAATTATTAAAATAATATACGTATTGGCATTTGGAAACCCATTACATTCGTTCTCCTCTGCTCTGCAAAATTTTCATTTTGTTTTGTAAAGCCTTGAATCTGAGGTTGCTCGTTCTTTTCGCCTCACCTACATCATTCTCTACGTGAAACGTCAGTTGGCATTCTTGGCCACTAATCCCTGGTCATTCACCTTCCTCTCCCTGACAACCGCCCTCTATTTCTTACCTGTTAACAAATAAATTACATCATCATTTATATATATAGAGTTTATATAACAGAGCATGCTGGCACGTCCTTCCTTCCCCTTTATTTTATTTTATGAACCTCTCAAGCTCATAAATTTTTCTCCAATCCTATTCACTTATACACTCGGCCACCATCTCCTTGTGACCATCTCCAGCACCTTTCCACCACCACATGACCCCTCCTCCACTGACCGAGACTCTGCCGACCAAAGCTGCATCACCAAAGCCTACAACCCGACTCCTCCTCGAATCTGACCTGCTCGGCATGTAGTTGCGCCTCCACCGCCTTGCGATCGACAGCCATCCAGGCCTTCCACCTCTGTTCACCACCGCCTACCCTGGTTCCAGCCTCACCTTCTCCAACCGTGTATATGTATGTATCTTAATCTATATTTGATATTTTAAATATGTGTATTATAATTAGTATCTACTATTTGTCCAGCTAGCATCCTCTTTCTCTTTTAATATATATAAAAAGTATTTTATATATTATAAAGTTCATACTTTTGTTCTGTTATAAAAAAAAAGCTTGATTAAAAATTTTAAGTATAAAACATGGTGGTAATAACATGTCTGTTTGTTATATAAGTTAAGTAAGTTGATAGTTACTTTATATGTTTTACACTGTATTATATTTATGTGTTATACTGTTTTTATATATAGTGATGGTTCTGCATGCCTTTCGGTTTTTTTTTTCGTGTATAGTTATTTTAAGATATGTTTTTAAGCTAAGTGTGGTTTGTAATATATTATATGTATATACAGATTTTGTTAAATAGGCTGTAGATGAGCTGTTTTATATATATATATAAATTGTCTGCATCTGCTATGAATGTAAATTTTGAGATATTGTTATATATTTAATATGTATTTATATGAAAGTTATGTTTTAAGTACATTTGTATTTTATATGTAAGTATATATAGCTTATATATGACAATTTTCTATTATATATATGTTTTCATTTCAGTTTACGATTTCAGATTTTTATATGTATGTTTAGAAGCTGCTGCCGTTTTATATATAGGCGAGGCCATCATTAATTCATTCTTTTATTTTCATCAGTTTTGGTTTATGTATTTAGTAATCCTAACTAAGCTATATTTATAATAATAATTACTCTGTTTTACAAGTTATCTAAGATTGCATATTTTGTTATGTGAATAAGCATTATTATGCATATGGGTTACAACACAATATATATATGTTACGATTTTTATGTAATAAGTTATTTTTAAAGTTACTATATATAAATTAGTAAAATTTAAGGTGTCAGCTTTATTATATTAGTTAAAGTATATGCATAGTTTATATGTCGTAGCTTGCTACTTTCCAATTCTATTCAACTAGGTTATAATAATATTGATTTTTGGAAATAATAATAATGATAATATATAAAATTGCTGTTTTATCAAACTGATTTGATCCTTTATTTCCAATCTACCAGCTTTGTCTGTCGTGCCCGTTTTTCTTCATTGAATCGTGTCCATTTAGCTTTGCTTCGGAATTCATAGCTCATTTCTTTGTCTATCCTCGAGCCTCGAAAGGTGAGTAATCACTCACGATTTAACGTTCTTATATTTATTAAATTTGATTTCAATTGAAACGACAATTGAAATATGTTGCTGTAGCTATTTAAATTGCTATATATGCTATTATTTGTAACTGTTCACCTGTGGGATATGACACCATATCCTGTTGTTTATATTCTATTGTTATTGATGATATATGCCTGTTGTTGTATTTTATATTATCTGTTATCACTCTGCAAGTTCCCTGTTAGTATAGAATTCACTATGGGTTGAAATGATACATACCCGAACAGACTTTAGAATAGGAGAATTTCGTTATGGGTTGAAATGATAAACCCAAGCGATTTTCATTTGAATTGAATTTGGGATTGCGGGTCGAAATTGATATCTACCCGTATATATTTAAATTATGGATTGAAATGATAAATATCCGTACTACTTGACAATAGATAGGAAATTATATACAGACACCGTTGGTCCATATATAAATGTTTTAGAAATAAATTCTATGGTTTTGGAAACAAATATATAGTTTTAATAAATGATTCTTAAATTTTTATATATAAAGGGTAATGATATATATATAGATTTAATAATAATATTTAATTTAATTTAGATTGATCTAATACATATAATATGTTTAAGTGTTTAAATTTATATTTCAAACTAGATTTTGGTAATAATTTGAATAAGTTAAGGTTGGGAAGATAATTTATTTAATTAAATCGATTTGAAACTTATTGAAATTGAGATTTAAGATATGAGTTATAACTTGGGTTTGATTTAAGTAATTTAATGAGTATTTCTTGTTTAAATAAATTTAAGGAAATATTTAGTAAAAAAATGTAATTTAAGGCTAGTTAAAGATATTGAATTTATTAAGTGAATATTCCCTGATTAAATAATAATGAAGTTAAATCAAGAGCTATATGAAACTGTTAAATTTAACTTTGAAAATATTGAATATTAAAACCTTGAAATATATTGGAATTTAAATGGTCTATTGAGAACTGAATTGAATTGATGAATTGAGCTTTGAATAAATTTGAATGTGGAATTTGAGTTAATTTGAATTGATTTGTGAGACTTGAGGAAATTTTAAATACTGTACTTTATAAATTATTTAATGTATATACACTATTTTGGAAAATAGATATTTTTGAAATGAAAATGATATTTTGGTTTTGAAGTATAAATTTATTTGAAATGACCATGGTGTTATAGTATATATTTCTACCTTGTAGATAGTTCCGCAGATCCTTAGAGGATGGTTATCCCAAACGTCATTTATGTTACTTGTATTTCAGTTGATATTTCACTTGAGTTGGATTTATTGATATAAGAATGTTAATCCTAACTCGAGTGTTTTATGTTTTTCTTTACGCTCGGGTCAGACCGAGTGATACAGCATTTGAGACTCACCTTTGGAGTTTGGAGCTTCCTTTGGAGATCCAACTATCGATTCAGCATTCAGCTTTTCCAGTTGATTTGTTCAGAGAGGTCATCTATTTGTACTGAAGACTTCACTATATTTGAGATATTCTATTGTATTTTATTTTAACTCTGATGTTTATATAGTAGCTTCATGAACTACTATTTTATCTATTCCGCTGCGAATTATTGTATTACTTTGTGTCTGTGATTCTATGATTGATTATTTACTGCATATGCTGAGTTTTTCCAAATTTAAATTAACAATCTGATATTTTGAATTATTCAAGTCAGACATGTGTGGATTTATTGTCGATTTGAATGGTCCAAAATAGCGGGTCGTTACAGTTGGTATCAGAGCTTTGGCTCTAGGCGAAACTTAGCATATATTGTAAATTTATTTACAGAATCACTTCATTCGAGTTTAATCTCTTCCTTTTCACTCGATTTCCTTTGAACTTTGGAACGTTCCCTACGGTTTCAAAATTCATTCTTGTCCCTCTCTATTAGTATTCTTTTGATCTTGGAGTATCCCATAACTCCACTTCGAATGATCTCTATAAGAATAGGATCCCACAAATCTTTGAATGATTTGTGAAGGGGTGAAACTCCTTCACAATTGGCATTGATTCACCGGAGATTTCTATATCTTTGGTTTAGATGCCGCTATCTTTTGGGATCGAATGTTGATTTTTCTTAGAATTATGAATGGATCTTGTTCTTGAAGTCACGGTTGACCCGGTTAAGGTTGCCCACGATTTATATAAGTGTATCCATATACTGTTTTGTAATTAATTATCTCATTTTCGTTCGAACTTATCTTCGAATCAGAATCCTATTTGATTAGAGTCCTTCTAATTTGAATTTCTATCTTTGTTTTGAAATCCATTCTTGAACCATCCTTTTAAAATCGGGCTTGTTTATACTTTAGAAATTGTTTTATATATCGAAAGTATTATCTTGATAAATATGATTTTATTCTATATATAAAGGTGAAATGTTTTCGATAAAGATTATATACCCTTTTTAAAATGAGAATTTGAGGTTTCGAAAGGATTTGTAATTTTGAGAAAAAATTATATAAGAAATTTGATCTATCTAAAAATGATTTATAACTAAAGGATATTAAATTTGAAATTCGAGAATTGAACTCCGGTATTTTAAAACTAGTTTTAAGATTTTGAAATATATAATACTAATATGATTTAAAAGTATTTGCCGAATTTGAAATGTTTCAAATGATTTTATTGAGTTTTGAATGATTTCGAAGAAATTTCAAAGAAGTTTTCAAGAAAATAGAAGTCCAGAACTCACTTATGTCGTTGGAAAATAATTTCGGTGATGAGTGCACGCATCATCGACATTGATTTTCGAGTTTCATAGTGGGGGAGAGGCCACTTTAGTAGCATTGCTACGCGAGTGATTTTGTGAAACCATTTTGATTTCAAATTCTGAAGTAAGATTTGATATTCGAAAGATATATGTATATATATATATGAAATGATTTGAAGTAAGCCGGTGTTCAGTCCTCGAGTTTCGAATTTGATATAAACCTATCTTTTGAAATTGATTTACTGATTTGTTGTTGATTTCCAACTGTTGAATTTGAAAATGATTTCTTCTACTATTTTGAAGGTTCGAGCACTTCCAAATCAAGGTTAACTTTTCAAAAGCTAAGAAATTTTGAAGTATAAAGTATATAAGTTTGGTATGTATGTTAAAGTATGAATAAGGCAATTTTAAAATTTTCTAATATGAAATTTAGATTTGAAATGTTTTGAAAAGAATTTGGTCTTCAAAATATTTTGAATAAATTTTAAATGTTTTAACTTAGTAACATATTTATGAAACTATATATTTAACAAGTTGGAACAAATATATAAGTTGTACGTATGCTGTTTAATTCGCATAATTAAGCTGATCCAGGTTTGAGTACACAAGTTCGAGGTGAATCACACCATTTCGTGTTAGGATTTTTCATTCGATTCTTGATGGCGAATATTTGATATGGATTTTGGGCTTGATTCTAGAATTCTCTATCATAGTATATGGCTATGCAAGGAGACTGATGGCTTCTAGTCGAGAAACCATATCGAAGTCCGCATTAGGGAAGTCGAAGGGACAATACTAGTTCGAAAGTGAACTTGTGTGATCGAGCGAGCGATCAAATGTGATTCTGCGAAATGATGACGTATGTACATCTTATATTCTAATATCATTGATATATTTTGACGCTGAAATTGAAAGCTGTCATGTTAGAATATTTTTGCTTACTAAAAGAAAATTTCCAATTTAAATTACAAAGATATATAACCCATAAAAGCAAAGATATTCAATCCCATATGGCTCTTTATACAGCGAAATTTATTTTGAAAAATTTGATCCTTATATAAGATAGACCTTACGTAAGTATAAGATGATTTTGAAAACATTTGATTTTGGAAATGAATTGGTTGACTTAAATTATATTGATTTGGAAATTTGGATTTATTTTCTAAATCTATTATTTTGGAAACTTTGAAACTAAAGATATTTAATTTGAGAAGAAATAATTTGGTGAAATTGTATATGATTTTAAAATTGAACTGATATTGAAACAAATTGAAATTTGAGAACCTTATGTTAATAAACACTTGATTTGGGAGTTATCGAACTTATATAAATTTGATTTGTATGAGTATGAAATTGATTCGAAAACTATGGATTTGAAAAAGGTACTCAATTTGAAAAGTGAAATCTTATATAATTAAAGTCTATATAAGTATGATTTGATATACTTTTGATTTTGGAAAAGTATTTGATTTGAAAATTAAATCTTATATATAATGGATTTTATATAAGTACGATATTTGAAAGTGATTTGAAAAGGTACTATATGATACATATTTTTGAAGTAAAGATATGGAAAGTGCCTTCTGCTTGATATCCGATTTGTGGCCACATCTTGGATTCATTCTATCGATATTATTCTCTCTGATTTTTGGTTTTCCGGATATGATACTCGAGTGTCCTTCGAATTCCATGGCGTTACCCATGGTCTTACGAGCGCGGATGCATAGCGCAACTGCCTGGCTGAGTCTTGCCTAGGGGTACGGATTGTTTCCTGGGGGATCCAGGCGTAATCATTGTGTATCCTACATCTATGTAGGCCGCGAATAGTAGCGCAAATGCTTGGCTGAGTCTTGCCTGGGGGTACGGATTGTTTCCTGGGGGATCCAGGCGTAACCATTGTGTATCCTGCATTCTACTAGTCATCATGGCGTAACTCGCAGGGCTGAGAAAGCTTACGGATATGGATTGTCTCCTGGGGGATCCAGGCGTAACCATTGTGTATCTACGAACCATGGTTAGACAAAGGTTTTGTTTGTTTTTGTTTGGATTGTACTTTCCATATCTGTTTTTAAAAGTTTTTCCAGTATTTTCACTGGGTGTTGAAACGGGTCTACTAAGTACCTGGAGAATTCTAGTTTTGCGCCTGATCAACGCACTACCAGAGTCTACAGGAACAAGGATAAACTTGTTGAAACATCGAGTTATAAAAGTATTTTATAAATAAAATTATTTCCAACAAGGAAATTTTGTATTAATAGTTGAAATTGAAGTCCTTATGGTTTGAATTAATTATTCACTGCCCGATACTATTCTTTTGAATCTACCTTATCTGCTCAGCTTTATTTATTCACATATATTCTGTTCCCAAATCCTCCCTCTTTTCCTTGTTGACTATATCCTTTTTAAATAATTATTGATTTCTTAATAATGTTTGAAAAGTATCTTGAGATAAATTAATAAATGTATGAATTATGGATTTAATGTTTTCAAATAGCTTCTTTGTAAATATAAGTAATAATGTAAATAACTATTTTCAAATAGTTTCCATATATTTATAAAGGTGTTATTTAAACATATAAATGGTATTTAAAAAGGAAGCAAGAAATTTTACAAATGGGTTTTGGAAGATATTAAAGTATTAAAGATAATTGAATTGCAAATGAAGTTTTCAAATGAATATTTCAAGTAAATTTTATATATAGTTTCAAATTAACTGTTTATCCTTGTCTTTAAATCTATCTATTTTGTTTGGTTGTTTCTATTCTTCTACCTCCTTTCTTTTCGGGGACGAAAAGTTTTGAGTGGGGGAGAGTGTAACGACCCATAATTTTTAATGATTTTATTTATTAAATTAATTGAAATTTTGTGAAATTTAAACAATAAAATTTGGAAATAAAAATTTATTATTTGGAATACGTCTATTTTAATATAGCAACTGGTAAATTTTCATCTGATAATATTTAAGTTTATTTTCTTGTGAAATTATTTCAATTTAAGTCAGTTAATTATTGATGAAAATAAAATGTTTTTCAAACTTGAATGTTTTATACAGTAAATTTCTAAATCTTCTTCTAAGTAAGATGTCATCTTTCGTTTTTTCAAATTTGGACTTCTACTGCTCCGTTTATCTTAATTCTGGCAAAATAGCAGCATTTCTGGTACCGATTGTCGACTTTTGATCGGATGATCGTACCACTGATACATGTATACCGTTTTGATCACCTCGTTGTGCTGATCGCTGCAGTATATTTATTTCTGTAATTTGAGGTCCGGTACGTAACGGTGACGAGGAAACAGCTCGTCATAACGGTACCGAAATTTTGACTTTATATTTTCCCGTGTGGTTCAAATCTGAAACTTGCTGTCCAAACAAGCAGTAAATTGTTTTAATTACCTTTGCTGAATCAAGCGGACGGACCGTTACAATTTTTTTAATTATATTTGTTAACTTTCACGTCTCTTGCTCTTTCCTTTTTTTTCCAAACAAACATATATATTAAGTATATTCCAACAGCTCATCTCTGTGATGTCTCTTCGTTGTTCCAGCTATGCTTTTTAAGGAAATTATTAAAATAATATACGTATTGGCATTTGGAAACCCATTACATTCGTTCTCCTCTGCTCTGCAAAATTTTCATTTTGTTTTGTAAAGCCTTGAATCTGAGGTTGCTCGTTCTTTTCGCCTCACCTACATCATTCTCTACGTGAAACGTCAGTTGGCATTCTTGGCCACTAATCCCTGGTCATTCACCTTCCTCTCCCTGACAACCGCCCTCTATTTCTTACCTGTTAACAAATAAATTACATCATCATTTATATATATAGAGTTTATATAACAGAGCATGCTGGCACGTCCTTCCTTCCCCTTTATTTTATTTTATGAACCTCTCAAGCTCATAAATTTTTCTCCAATCCTATTCACTTATACACTCGGCCACCATCTCCTTGTGACCATCTCCAGCACCTTTCCACCACCACATGACCCCTCCTCCACTGACCGAGACTCTGCCGACCAAAGCTGCATCACCAAAGCCTACAACCCGACTCCTCCTCGAATCCGACCTGCTCGGCATGTAGTTGCGCCTCCACCGCCTTGCGATCGACAGCCTTCCAGGCCTTCCACCTCTGTTCACCACCGCCTACCCTGGTTCCAGCCTCACCTTCTCCAACCGTGTATATGTATGTATCTTAATCTATATTTGATATTTTAAATATGTGTATTATAATTAGTATCTACTATTTGTCCAGCTAGCATCCTCTTTCTCTTTTAATATATATAAAAAGTATTTTATATATTATAAAGTTCATACTTTTGTTCTGTTATAAAAAAAAGCTTGATTAAAAATTTTAAGTATAAAACATGGTGGTAATAACATGTCTGTTTGTTATATAAGTTAAGTAAGTTGATAGTTACTTTATATGTTTTACACTGTATTATATTTATGTGTTATACTGTTTTTATATATAGTGATGGGTCTGCATGCCTTTCGGTTTTTTTTTCGTGTATAGTTATTTTAAGATATGTTTTTAAGCTAAGTGTGGTTTGTAATATATTATATGTATATACAGATTTTGTTAAATAGGCTGTAGATGAGTTGTTTTATATATATATATAAATTGTCTGCATCTGCTATGAATGTAAATTTTGAGATATTGTTATATATTTAATATGTATTTATATGAAAGTTATGTTTTAAGTACATTTGTATTTTATATGTAAGTATATATAGCTTATATATGACAATTTTCTATTATATATATGTTTTCATTTCAGTTTACGATTTCAGATTTTTATATGTATGTTTAGAAGCTGCTGCCGTTTTATATATAGGCGAGGCCATCATTAATTCATTCTTTTATTTTCATCAGTTTTGGTTTATGTATTTAGTAATCCTAACTAAGCTATATTTATAATAATAATTACTCTGTTTTACAAGTTATCTAAGATTGCATATTTTGTTATGTGAATAAGCATTATTATGCATATGGGTTACAACACAATATATATATGTTACGATTTTTATGTAATAAGTTATTTTTAAAGTTACTATATATAAATTAGTAAAATTTAAGGTGTCAGCTTTATTATATTAGTTAAAGTATATGCATAGTTTATATGTCGTAGCTTGCTACTTTCCAATTCTATTCAACTAGGTTATAATAATATTGATTTTTGGAAATAATAATAATGATAATATATAAAATTGCTGTTTTATCAAACTGATTTGATCCTTTATTTCCAATCTACCAGCTTTGTCTGTCGTGCCCGTTTTTCTTCATTGAATCGTGTCCATTTAGCTTTGCTTCGGAATTCATAGCTCATTTCTTTGTCTATCCTCGAGCCTCGAAAGGTGAGTAATCACTCACGATTTAACGTTCTTATATTTATTAAATTTGATTTCAATTGAAACGACAATTGAAATATGTTGCTGTAGCTATTTAAATTGCTATATATGCTATTATTTGTAACTGTTCACCTGTGGGATATGACACCATATCCTGTTGTTTATATTCTATTGTTATTGATGATATATGCCTGTTGTTGTATTTTATATTATCTGTTATCACTCTGCAAGTTCCCTGTTAGTATAGAATTCACTATGGGTTGAAATGATACATACCCGAACAGACTTTAGAATAGGAGAATTTCGTTATGGGTTGAAATGATAAACCCAAGCGATTTTCATTTGAATTGAATTTGGGATTGCGGGTCGAAATTGATATCTACCCGTATATATTTAAATTATGGATTGAAATGATAAATATCCGTACTACTTGACAATAGATAGGAAATTATATACAGACACCGTTGGTCCATATATAAATGTTTTAGAAATAAATTCTATGGTTTTGGAAACAAATATATAGTTTTAATAAATGATTCTTAAATTTTTATATATAAAGGGTAATGATATATATATAGATTTAATAATAATATTTAATTTAATTTAGATTGATCTAATACATATAATATGTTTAAGTGTTTAAATTTATATTTCAAACTAGATTTTGGTAATAATTTGAATAAGTTAAGGTTGGGAAGATAATTTATTTAATTAAATCGATTTGAAACTTATTGAAATTGAGATTTAAGATATGAGTTATAACTTGGGTTTGATTTAAGTAATTTAATGAGTATTTCTTGTTTAAATAAATTTAAGGAAATATTTAGTAAAAAAAATGTAATTTAAGGCTAGTTAAAGATATTGAATTTATTAAGTGAATATTCCCTGATTAAATAATAATGAAGTTAAATCAAGAGCTATATGAAACTGTTAAATTTAACTTTGAAAATATTGAATATTAAAACCTTGAAATATATTGGAATTTAAATGGTCTATTGAGAACTGAATTGAATTGATGAATTGAGCTTTGAATAAATTTGAATGTGGAATTTGAGTTAATTTGAATTGATTTGTGAGACTTGAGGAAATTTTAAATACTGTACTTTATAAATTATTTAATGTATATACACTATTTTGGAAAATAGATATTTTTGAAATGAAAATGATATTTTGGTTTTGAAGTATAAATTTATTTGAAATGACCATGGTGTTATAGTATATATTTCTACCTTGTAGATAGTTCCGCAGATCCTTAGAGGATGGTTATCCCAAACGTCATTTATGTTACTTGTATTTCAGTTGATATTTCACTTGAGTTGGATTTATTGATATAAGAATGTTAATCCTAACTCGAGTGTTTTATGTTTTTCTTTACGCTCGGGTCAGACCGAGTGATACAGCATTTGAGACTCACCTTTGGAGTTTGGAGCTTCCTTTGGAGATCCAACTATCGATTCAGCATTCAGCTTTTCCAGTTGATTTGTTCAGAGAGGTCATCTATTTGTACTGAAGACTTCACTATATTTGAGATATTCTATTGTATTTTATTTTAACTCTGATGTTTATATAGTAGCTTCATGAACTACTATTTTATCTATTCCGCTGCGAATTATTGTATTACTTTGTGTCTGTGATTCTATGATTGATTATTTACTGCATATGCTGAGTTTTTTCAAATTTAAATTAACAATCTGATATTTTGAATTATTCAAGTCAGACATGTGTGGATTTATTGTCGATTTGAATGGTCCAAAATAGCGGGTCGTTACATTCTGTGTTGTTTTTATTTCTTTCTCTTTTTCCTATTCACCTGTAACAACCCGGGATTTGCATTACCAATTAATAAATAAAAGTTAGGATTTTTATTTATTTTAATGAAGCATAAAAGGATTTGGAATTACAAAAATTTATTTGAAGAAGGCTATTTTAATTAAATGGGAAATATGGGATTTAAAATGAGGATAAAATGTTATTTTTGGAAAGTTAAATATTTTAGGAGAGATTTTTAAACGGGTTTGGATAAGAAAAATGAGTTTTATAAACATATATGACCACTTAGACTAATTGTTGGAAACATGTAAATAACTCTCTTCTTATTGGGTTACTAAACCTAGCCCAATAACCCACCCTAAACCTCCTCTATAAATTATCTCAAACTCTCATAACCTCATTCATTCATCTCTAATCAAAACCCTAATCATTTCCTAAAGCTTTCATAACAAAAATGGCATCTATCTTCATCTCCTTCTAGTTTTAGCTTATGCAAGTCATTCTATGCAAAGGTAATGCAAATACCCATCTCAAATCAATTTTTATATCTTTCTTATTTCTGAAATTGATTTGGTAACACATGTTTTATGTGTTTTTTTGATCTTATAGCCTCCTAATCATCTTTTGCTAACTTGGGTTGATGCTATAGTAGTCTTTGTTGCTTTCTAGAGAGGTATATTGCTAAAAACCTCTTCTAATATGTGTTTAATCATCTTTTGATTTTGGTAATCAGTTAGTAAAACATGTTTTATTATGTAACATGTGAATCATAGCTCTTTGATCATCTTTGCTTTCATTTTGGGGTGTGCACATAAGGTACTTGTAATATATGCTAGCTGAAATTATAATTAGTTTATTGCTGTTAGTAAATTAGGCATATCTCATTCATCTTAAATCGGAATTAAGATTTTCTTGAAGTTCTGGAAAGCTTATTCTGTAGCCTATAACTTTCATGTTTTGAGCTTTGCCTAGTTTTGTGGTTTGAATGGTCGAAATCACGTTTGTTTATCGCTGACCTGACAACAAACTACAGGGTTGATAAAATAAAACCCTGAAATTGATTTGGCCATAAGTTACTCGTTTTTTATCCGAATTAGATAATTTTGGATGTTCCGGAAAGCATAAAACCTATGCTACAATTTTTGTTTAGTGAGTTTTCTGTAATATGGCCATTTAGATGACCTGAAATGCGTTCAAAGACAGAAGACCAATTTTGTCTTTAACAATTTATCTTGAGTTTCAATCTGATATTGTTTTGCATGTATCTCTCGTTTCTTATCCAAATCTAATAATTTTGGATGTTCTGGAAAGCTTAGATTTAGAGCTAAAACTTTCATGTTTTGAGTTTCATGAAATTTCGAAGTTAATTTGGTCAAAACTGTGCATTCTTACCACTGTCCCGAGAGCACAACGACAGTGATATAAAATTTAGATCTGAGAATTGTTTTAGTCATAGAATTTTCATCTCTGGTCAGAATTTGACGATCTTGGTCATTCCGGAAAGCTTAGAAACTAAGCTACAACTTTCATTTTATTCATTTTGCCAGTATTTGAAGTTTACTATGCCAAAATTGTGGTTTTTCATCTCTGGCCAGTTAGTGCATAGCTATAGGCCTTAGTCTCTTTTCTCCCGTTGTTTTCAGCGTAGAACCCCGACTTTGCGACGCCATCCCGGGCCCGTCCTTTGTCGGATTTCATCGTTTTTAGTCTCGTTAAAAAGATGAGATCGAGATCTTTATCCATGCAAAGTTTGGTTTAGATCTGGGTGCATTAGGTACTTCGTTTCTATTGCCGAAGTAGCACCCAGAAACTGTTTTACAATAGTGATCATTTTCAGTTATCGTCGGACCAACTTCGAAACATTGTCGTTTCTTCGTTTCAAGTCGAAACCGAACGATTCTTGTTGCATATCAAATTAGGAGTACTTTTCTACGCCCCTGCAAATTTTCATCAAGATCTGAGTTCATGTGACCCTTCGACCATGTCGTCGAAGTGGGACCTTTACACTGTTTTGACACAGTAAAGTTTTATGATTTTTGTCCGACTTTGAGACGACGCCGTTTCTTCGTTTCAAGTCGGAATTTCTCGATTCTTTTGCATCTTAAAGTATGGATGTTGGACTACATGCCTGCAAATTTTCATGACATTTGGACACAGTTTGCTGGTCCAAATAAATTGCCGAACTTTGGTTCGCGTCAGTTTTTTTGAATGTTTACAAACACTTAGAATATTTTTCAGTGATTTTCTGGTTTTATTGATTTCTTTGAGATTTGTCTCTAGATTTTGTACACGGGTTTTATGAATCATTTTCAAAAGATTTTTCACTCCTAAATGGCTTTCGAAATTATTATATAATATTATTTTTAATTATTAAATTAATTACTCCATAATAGGAGATTTTTCAAAAGCCGTTTTAAAGTGATTTCAAAATCAATTATAAATCCGTTTCGCACCATTATTTTCTATAATAAAAACCTCACACTCACTTTTTAGCACGTCGAGCGAAGTGGAAAGGTGCTTAAATGGTTAGGAAATCTCCGGCCTATGGAACCGTGTGTATTTTCTTTCCGGTTAATCCCCGACCTATTCGATTGATCGTTTTGACCTTTGGGTCTAGTATACCGATGATACGAGGTGGACTTTTTATTGTTTGGAGTGTGAGCTTGCTATTGGTTAGGAAACCGTTTAGTGCGAACGTGGGGTATGGGACTCATTGTTAACACTTTACGGGTTCCTCTCCAAGAAGTTAGTGACACATTAGCCTCTGGGCGGCCAGTACTGGACCTCTGGGTCACCACGCCTCTGGGCAACTGTCTCTGGACACCTGCTCTATGGAGCAGTTTATTTTTCGGCATGTAAGAAATGTTGTGAGCGACCTAAGTTTTGTTAAGTGTTAGGTCGGCTGGGAAAGTTAGCGACCTAGTAGTTGCCGAGTTAGCGACCTAGTGGTATTAGCTTGTTAGCGACCTAAGGAGTTAGCTTGTTAGCGACCTAGTAGAGTTAACGACTTAGGGAATAAGCAGTTTGCGACCTATAAGAGTTAGCGACCTATGGGATTGACCGACCTAAGTGTTAGCGTAGTTAGGTCGTTAGATCTGTGTTGAGTTAGGTCGTAGGCGACCTAAGATGGTTAGGTCGCGTGTGTGTTAGGTCGCGAGTTTGCTGAGTCGTAGGTCGCGTGAGTTGTTAGGTCGCTAGAATAGTTTAAGTGTTAGGTCGCGTGGATCTAACTGTTAGGTCGTATGTTGTTTTAGGTCGACATGTGTTAGGTCGCGTAGGAGCCTAAGTTGTTAGGTCGCAACCCAACTGAGTCGTAGGTTGTTAAGTCGCTTAGATAGTTTAAGTGTTAGGTCGTAGCCTATGCTTTAAGACGAAAGCGACCTAGGAGTTAAGTGTTAGGTCGTAACATCGTTAGGTCGTAAGATGGGGAGGCCTGTTAGGTCGCTAAGCGCGTAAGAGGTTAGGTCGCGCGTGCGATGAGTCGCTGGGTCTGGCTAAGTCGTTAGGTCGGAGAAGCTTAGGTCGGAGAGTCTTAGGTCGGAAACGACCTAGGGAGATAGCCAGATTTCGACTTAAGGACAGATTTCAGCTATAAATAGGAGGGGTTGTTCTCACTTTTTGGGATCCGGATTTTGAAGCGACGAAGTGCTGCCATTTTGAGAGCTCGACTTCTACACTTCTTCACTTCTTTTCTCCACTCTAATCTAGTGCTTCCTTCCATCCAAATCGAAGATCAAGATTGAAGATTCAAGAGCTTGGATTGAAGATCTTCATCTTTTCAAGAGAGATTTCATCGTTTGAAGTGAGATCTTGTCGGATCTAGCTTAGTTCTTCGCTGTCCAGATCTGAAGTTGTTATCTTTTGGATTGTTTAGGTGATTTGGTGAGTGGTGATTATCTCTCACACGGATCCAAAGGAGTATATCGGATTGTTGGCCCGATTTGGTGTTAAAATAGTGATTTCCATGCATTTTCTTCATCCTATGTGTAGATCCATATAGATCCATTGTTCATGATGATGTTACATCCATTTTATCATATGTTAACCTATGCAAGTTCATTCATCAAGTTTGTAGAGATATAATCCATGTTTTCATACTTATTGGACTTTCAACTCTTTAATTACGAAAATGCCATTATTGTTATAATTGTCTACTTAGATCATATTTGAATGCTTGATTGCTTGGATTGATGTTTGATTTGATTGATTGTTATGAACTAGATGATTGATGATTAGATTAGATCGAAGATGATTCAAAAGCTAAGGGAAAGGCTCTTGAATTGGAAAAGCTGCTCGTGGCATATGTAGCGGGATGATGAAGCTCTTATGCATAGATTCGATGATGCGATGATGAGATGAGGCTTTGCGAGGATGTAATGAAGCGAGGCAAATCATGTGATGAAGACTTGGTCTAATCCAGACGGGATCATTCCAAGCATGTTGATAACTCGGTGATATGATTCGAGTTGAGGATAATGAATGGATATGAGAATAGTCGTCGAAGAGGATGACTAGGAGGCTTGGATAGCATCGTTGTTGAAGGTTCTAGCATGCTCTAAGCAAGAGTACGTTTGGGCAGATTCGATAGTCCCAACGGCCAATTGTTGATGGTCGAGTACTCTGGGCAGATTCGATAGTCCTAGGCACGGGCTGCGACGACGTGCGGGAGTTATGTCTAGAACCGGGGTTTTCATTAGCCCTTGACGGACGGCTGAAAGAATGTGCCGGTCATTCAATTAACGGTGATATCGAAGCAATGATAACAGTGATAGCCAGAGTCATGGATGTTTGGTTGTATCGTCATTCGGACTCAAGAGCGGTATTTTCTGGGTGCTTATCTGATTTAGGCCTTGGTATTTGGAAAACATCGCCCTTGACTAGAGTGATAGTAGTTTTACTTTAAATTGTATGCTCTGCTATGTTTGCTTCTGCTTAGTGTGTGTCTGGGGGCTATCACTGTAGAATGAGGTTGGAGTGGGAGGGTTGTTTTCCTATTCCTTTTCCTTTATGCTCTTTTGGTATGTTGTTAGTTAATTTACTGCTCACTAAGACTGTTGTCTGACTCAAGGCTTTATGTTTTTAATTCTTATTGCCTTGGGCTGTTCGTCCATTTTGGGACGGGCAGACTAGGTAGCAGGTGACAGGTGCTGTTCTCTTCTCACGATGCTGATATCGAAGACGAGCTGGAGGGTTGCATATTATCTTCTTATTATATGTATTGGATATTCCGCTGTTTTGTATTCTCTGAGAGATATGTAGTGAGGCTGGATGTATTGACTTTGTAGATGCTTGTATTCAACTATTATGGAGTTTTATATGATATCATTTTGTTCAGTAAAGCTTCACTATACATATGTTCTATTGTATTTTGTCCATGCGCTGTGAGTAATACGATAGATTCTTTTGTTTTAAATCTTACCTTGACAATCGTCCATGGTCGCCTAGCACACTTTACAGCGCTTATTCTCTAGATTCGGTGCAGGGGTCATGGGCGGTCGTCACATTTGGTATCAGAGCCAGGTTAATCGATTTTACCCAACGCTCGCTGTCGTAACTACGTATGAGAGACGTAATTGTATTTTGATGGATGATTACTATATATAATATAGTAGCTTAGTAGGGTTTGAGTCCTTTATGCAGTTGTTTCTCTAGATGTTCTAATCATTCCTTTTTATAGATATTGAGAATGAGTCGAAGAGGGAGACCAGCTGCTAGGGGAGGCCGTGCTACTGAAGAGACTGCTGATTATGCAGCCATGTTCGAAGCTATGATGACTTCGATCATGAGAAGGATACCAGTTCCGGGGGCAGCAGTTGATGTTGGAGTTCAAGTCCAAACTCCAAAACCGGTGGATTTTGCTAAGCTGTGCAAGGATTATACTGCTCTTGGAGGGAAGGTTTTCTTGGGAACAGAATCTACCATTGAGGTCCAGAGATGGATAGATGCTTGTAGAAGGATCTTTGGTGATTTGGGAATTGATGATGCAACTAAGAGGAAGTTGGCATCGAGGCAGCTTCAAGGGAGAGCCTCTGATTGGTGGAACTCTATTACCATCACTACTGCGGAGGAAGAGATTACTTGGGAGCAATTCCAAGCTAGATTTGAAGCTAAGTTCATTTCTACAGCTCAGAAGTCTGTTCTGTTCAAGAAGTTCGTGGAGCTCAAGCAGGATGGAAGATCTGTTCTTGAGTATGTTTCTGAGTTCGAAGCTTTGTCCAAGTATGCCCGGTCGTATATTGAATCTGCTTACCAGAAGAATGAGAAGTTTGTGACCGGCTTGGATAGTTATCTCGGGAGACAGTTGGTGGATCATTTGGACGATTCATTTGAGAAGCTTGTGGAGAAAGCTCTTAGGCATGAGAGTCTGTTTCCTAAGGAAGGACCTGTTGTTGCTATTGCCAAGGGAGAATCTAAACCACAGCAGGGTGGAAACCAGAAGAGGAAGCAGCAGCAGCAGAAGGGTAAGGATGGCCAGAAGAAGCCGAAAGGCGAGGTGACTTGCTACAATTGTCAGCAGAAGGGCCATTTCTCTAAGGATTGTAAGAATCCTAAGGTACCGATGAAGTGTCACAACTGTGACAAACCGGGGCATTTCAGGAAGAATTGTCCAGAACCGAGGAAGGACAGGCAGATTGTGCAAGCCTATGCTTTAGGAGCTGTTCCGTCGTCTTCGAAAGCTCCTACTGCAGAAGAGAAGGGAAAGAGTGTGGTTGTTCAAGGTACTCTTTTCCTATGTGGTATTCCAGTTAGAGTTTTGTTTGATACTGGAGCATCGCATTCGTTTGTTTGTAATGAACTAGTAGGCCGGTTAGGTTTGGAATCGGATATTGTTGATAGGCCATTGGTTGTGACTAATCCAGTTGGGGGTTCGTCTTGTTTGTGTATGTTATGCCGTGGTCTAGTTGTGTCGAGTCATGGTTGCTCTTTTGTTTGTGATTGCTTTGTTCTGAACTTTGCGGGGTTCGGAATTATCTTGGGTATGGACTGGCTTAGGAAGTATGCGGCTAAAGTTGATTGCGAAAGGTTGGAAGTGACAGTCGAGAATGTGGAGGGACGAAAGATTGTGATACGATGTAAGCATGAAGAAGGCGTCTTCATGAGCTTCATGTATTCGCTAGTTGTTCCACGGGATGGACTGTCTTTAGTACCAATCGCAAATGGATTCGAGGATGTCTTTGACGAAGTCAAAGGGTTGCCGCCGCATAGAGAGATCGAGTTTCGTATAGATCTAGTTGAAGGAGCCAGACCTGTTGTGATGCCTCTTAGGCGGATGGCGCCTAGGGAACAGCAGGAGTTGAGGGTGCAAGTTGATGATCTTTTGCAGAAAGGATTCATTCGGCGTAGTGTGTCCGAGTGGGGTGCACCAGTTGTGTTTGCAACCAAGGCAGATGGGTCGTTGAGATTGTGCGTCGATTATCGTGAGCTGAATAAGGTGACTAAGAAGAACAAGTATCCATTGCCGAGAATAGATGACTTGTTTGATCAGCTTCACGAAGCTAAGGTGTTTTCTCAGATGGATTTGGCAACGGGATTTCACCAGTTGAGAGTGGCTAAGGATAGTGTGCCGAAGACTGCTTTTAGGACACCATCCGGTTTCTTTGAGTGGCTGGTAATGCCGTTTGGATTGACTAACGCGCCAGCATATTTTGTGGATCTTATGAATAGAGTGTTCAGAGATCAGTTGAACAAGTTCGTACTTGTGTTCGTGGATGATATTCTGATTTATTCCAGAACTGAAGAAGAGCACAAGACGCACTTGCGTATTGTTTTGGAAATCTTACGGAAACATCAGCTGAAGGCTAAGTTTTCGAAGTGTCACTTCTGGAAGAGTGAAGTGAGATTCTTAGGCCATGTGATTTCTGGAAATGGAATAGCGGTTGATCCCGCTAAGGTGGCAGCAATCCAGGATTGGGTTAGACCTAAGAATGCGTCTGATGTGAGAAGTTTTCTTGGATTAGCAGGATATTATCGACGGTTTATCAAAGACTTCTCCAAGATAGCTGCACCGTTAACAGGATTGACGAAGAAGAACCAAGTGTTCTGTTGGGATGCTAAGTGTGAGCAAGCTTTCGGAATCCTGAAAGAGCGATTGACGAGTGCTCCTGTTTTGACTATTCCAGGTGGGAATGATGAGATGGTGGTTTACACCGACGCATGTGGTACTGGACTTGGAGCAGTGCTGATGCAGAAGGATAAAGTTGTTGCGTATGCCAGTCGACAACTGAAGCCGCATGAAAGGAATTACCCAACTCATGATTTGGAATTAGCGGCGATTGTATTTGCTCTGAAGATGTGGAGGCATTATCTGTTGGGAGTTCGATTCGAGTTGTTTACGGATCATAAGTCGTTGAAGTATCTTTTCTCCCAAAAGGATTTGAATCTTCGGCAGCAACGTTGGCTAGAGTTTTTGGCATCATATGATTTTGGTATAGCTTATACTCCAGGAAAAGGTAACGCAGTGGCTGATGCGTTAAGTCGAAGACATGCAGGATTGGGAGCCATGTTTTCTGAATGGAAGAATCTCGAGTATTTAGCTGGATTTGACTTCAGGCCTAGATGCGAATTGGAACCTGAAATGTTGGCAAACTTATCGATAAGACCGACTCTTGTGGAAAGGATTGGCGAGAGTCAAAAGCGAGATGATAAGCTTGTCAAGATTATCCGTGAATTGGAATCTGGATTGGAGCCAGAAAAGGATAAAGGATTCGAGGTCGATAGAGAAGGTTGGCTTCGAAAGCAAGGACGACTAGTGGTTCCCGATATAGATGAATTGAGGAGTGAAGTTCTGAAGGAAAGTCATCACTCGAAGTTGACAATTCATCCAGGTGGGAATAAGATGTATCGGGATATGAAGAGAACCTACTACTGGGAAGGCATGAAGAAGGATGTTGGAGATTTCATTTCCAAGTGTATGAACTGTCAGTTGGTAAAGGCTGAACAGAAGAAGCCAAGTGGATTGCTTCAACCCTTAGAAGTTCCTACATGGAAGTGGGAACAAGTGTCGATGGATTTTATTGATGGATTGCCTAGAACCAGAACGGGGAATGAAGGGATTTGGGTCATTGTGGATCGTCTGACTAAGAGTGCACGATTCATTCCTGTTCGATCGACTAGGACTGCATCAAAGTTGGCTGAGTTGTATGTTAAGTGGATAGTTCGTTTCCATGGTATTCCGAAAAGTATAGTGAGCGATCGAGACCCATTGTTCACTAGTGGATTTTGGAAGAGCTTCCAGGAAGTTTTGGGAACCGAGTTGTGTTTGAGTACAGCTTATCATCCCCAAACAGATGGTCAGACCGAGAGAGTCAACCGAGTTTTGGAAGATCTTCTCAGAGCATGTGTTTTGGACTTCGGAGGATCATGGGAAGATCACCTTCATTTAGTGGAGTTTGCGTACAACAATAGTTACCAGTCAAGCATTGGTATGGCACCGTATGAGGCATTGTATGGAAGACCGTGTAACTCTCCGACATGTTGGTTGGAAACTGGAGAAAAGCTGATACTTGGGCCAGAGATGATTCGTCAGACCTCAGATTGCATAGAGATCATTCGGCAACGAATGAAGGCAGCCCAAGACCGTCAGAAGAGTTATGCCGATAAGCGTCGAAAGGATTTGGAATTCGACGTAGGGGATATGGTTTTTGTGAAGATTTCTCCACTGAAGAATGTTATTAGATTCGGGAAGAAAGGAAAATTGACTCCGAGATTTGTTGGACCATTCCCGATCATCGAGCGAATTGGAAAGCTCGCTTATAGATTGGAGTTACCGGAGAAGATGTCGGGTGTGCACAATGTTTTTCACATATCGTATCTACGGAAGTATGTGCATGACTCGAATGCGGTGGTTTCTGCTGATAGCTGTGAAGACTTAGAAGTTGATCCAGTTGATAGAAGACCTCGTAAGCCGCTTCGTGTTGTTGAAACCGACACGAAACAGCTTAGGAGGAAGGTAGTTAAGTTGCTCAAGATACAATGGAGTGATGATGATAACGACTTTACGTGGGAGGTGGAAGGGAGGATGAAGGCAGCTCATCCTGAACTCTTCAAGGTATGGCCCTAAAGTGTCGTCTCATCTCACGATATTGTAACTTGTTCTAAGTCTTAGAATTCTGTACGCTAAGCTAGAATTGGATGCATGGTTTGTTGATTGCTATGAATGGTAGGCGTACAGAATAGTCTTTGATTGCTTTGTTTGCTTGGAATTTCGGGGGCGAAATTCCTAAGGGGGAGAGAATGTAACGACCTGTATTTCTCACGGATCGACATGTTCGTCAAAATCTGGAATTTTAGCACTTTCAGATTTTTAGGCAAATTTGTCTAAGTCCTAGGTCGTACGCGACCTAAGGGTTGTTGGCAACATAGAGAAGGTCTGCGACTTAAGAAATGTTGTGAGCGACCTAAGTTTTGTTAAGTGTTAGGTCGGCTGGGAAAGTTAGCGACCTAGTAGTTGCCGAGTTAGCGACCTAGTGGTATTAGCTTGTTAGCGACCTAAGGAGTTAGCTTGTTAGCGACCTAGTAGAGTTAACGACTTAGGGAATAAGCAGTTTGCGACCTATAAGAGTTAGCGACCTATGGGATTGACCGACCTAAGTGTTAGCGTAGTTAGGTCGTTAGATCTGTGTTGAGTTAGGTCGTAGGCGACCTAAGATGGTTAGGTCGCGTGTGTGTTAGGTCGCGAGTTTGCTGAGTCGTAGGTCGCGTGAGTTGTTAGGTCGCTAGAATAGTTTAAGTGTTAGGTCGCGTGGATCTAACTGTTAGGTCGTATGTTGTTTTAGGTCGACATGTGTTAGGTCGCGTAGGAGCCTAAGTTGTTAGGTCGCAACCCAACTGAGTCGTAGGTTGTTAAGTCGCTTAGATAGTTTAAGTGTTAGGTCGTAGCCTATGCTTTAAGACGAAAGCGACCTAGGAGTTAAGTGTTAGGTCGTAACATCGTTAGGTCGTAAGATGGGGAGGCCTGTTAGGTCGCTAAGCGCGTAAGAGGTTAGGTCGCGCGTGCGATGAGTCGCTGGGTCTGGCTAAGTCGTTAGGTCGGAGAAGCTTAGGTCGGAGAGTCTTAGGTCGGAAACGACCTAGGGAGATAGCCAGATTTCGACTTAAGGACAGATTTCAGCTATAAATAGGAGGGGTTGTTCTCACTTTTTGGGATCCGGATTTTGAAGCGACGAAGTGCTGCCATTTTGAGAGCTCGACTTCTACACTTCTTCACTTCTTTTCTCCACTCTAATCTAGTGCTTCCTTCCATCCAAATCGAAGATCAAGATTGAAGATTCAAGAGCTTGGATTGAAGATCTTCATCTTTTCAAGAGAGATTTCATCGTTTGAAGTGAGATCTTGTCGGATCTAGCTTAGTTCTTCGCTGTCCAGATCTGAAGTTGTTATCTTTTGGATTGTTTAGGTGATTTGGTGAGTGGTGATTATCTCTCACACGGATCCAAAGGAGTATATCGGATTGTTGGCCCGATTTGGTGTTAAAATAGTGATTTCCATGCATTTTCTTCATCCTATGTGTAGATCCATATAGATCCATTGTTCATGATGATGTTACATCCATTTTATCATATGTTAACCTATGCAAGTTCATTCATCAAGTTTGTAGAGATATAATCCATGTTTTCATACTTATTGGACTTTCAACTCTTTAATTACGAAAATGCCATTATTGTTATAATTGTCTACTTAGATCATATTTGAATGCTTGATTGCTTGGATTGATGTTTGATTTGATTGATTGTTATGAACTAGATGATTGATGATTAGATTAGATCGAAGATGATTCAAAAGCTAAGGGAAAGGCTCTTGAATTGGAAAAGCTGCTCGTGGCATATGTAGCGGGATGATGAAGCTCTTATGCATAGATTCGATGATGCGATGATGAGATGAGGCTTTGCGAGGATGTAATGAAGCGAGGCAAATCATGTGATGAAGACTTGGTCTAATCCAGACGGGATCATTCCAAGCATGTTGATAACTCGGTGATATGATTCGAGTTGAGGATAATGAATGGATATGAGAATAGTCGTCGAAGAGGATGACTAGGAGGCTTGGATAGCATCGTTGTTGAAGGTTCTAGCATGCTCTAAGCAAGAGTACGTTTGGGCAGATTCGATAGTCCCAACGGCCAACTGTTGATGGTCGAGTACTCTGGGCAGATTCGATAGTCCTAGGCACGGGCTGCGACGACGTGCGGGAGTTATGTCTAGAACCGGGGAAGGATCTTGTCGTCTCGCGCGTTCCGCATCTGTGCGAGTGATCGATCACAACTCTACAGTACTTGGCAACAACGACTCTGGTCGGTGCACGTGCAATATTGGTATTATTTGATGATTTTTATATCCATTCGAGTACCGCCATTCGGTGTTGGTTCTATGGAACCATACGATGTAAGTGCGATTACCTTGTGGATTCACAGTGTCTCTGGACACTGCTTTTCAGTGTTGGATTTCATTGACTTTTCAGTATATCCCCATTGCTCTTTGGAGCATCGATCTTTGCTTGGGCATTGATTACAGACTCTGGTCACTCTTGGGATTATTGCCTATGGGCATCTTTTTATAGCTTTGGCTACGCCGATGATATGAGGCGATTTTATTTATTCTACACTTTGGTGTTGATTTCTCTTTGGAGATTTTTATTGTTTATTGATGATTAGGGATCGTCATTATATTCATGTGGTTCATAATATACTTCTCTTTGGATAAGTACTGTTTTATTTATCTACCGCATTATTCTATATCTCAGTTATTACTGATTGTTTAGCTAGCCTAACCCGAGTGTTTTCGCTCGGGTTAGACAGAGTTGTTTCAGGTTAGGTCTCTGGACTTAGCTGCTCTGTGCTTCCGCTTTGGACTTATCTGCTATGCTTTTGAGATAGCTTATCTTAGTGTCCGCCTCTGTTATTATTCAGACTTTGATATGTACATATTTTTAACCCACATGTGTGGGCAGTGGCTTTGTACCCACTTATTGTATTTGGATCTGTATTGACGATGTATTGTTCTAGGATTTTATATCTGTTATGTGATTCTGTTCTGTGATGTTTTATCATTTAATATTATGCTTTGTCCTGATAGATCTTTAGCCATTTGTAATTTCGTTATAAGTATTTACTGAATATGTCGAACCACTTGAAAAATATATATATATATACCATCCTTTCGACGTATTCAGTAGATAGTTATAGCTTGATTACAAAAGGTCGCTCCCACTATACTCTATTCTCCGCTTTAACAGACAGTATTACTCCCGTAATACTCTTTGTTACAGTGGGTCTCAGAGTGGGGCGTTACATCACCCCAAATAACAATTCATCCTTCTGTATGGTTTGAGTCAGCATGTGTGTCTGCTTAAAGCGTACAAAAAGCGGGATGTTACAGTTGGTATCAGAGCCAGGTTTAGCGATAACCTTAGCTTTGTAGGGTCTGACTCTTTATTAATAGGGTAGTAATACCCTATGATGAGTCACTGAGTATATATATATGAGAGAGCGTATTTGTTAGTGTTATAAAAGGTTTTTATATTGTGTTAATTTGTTCCGTTTTGTATTTATAAATTCTAGTTGGTGCATAGGACGCCATGACATCGATAGGGATTTCTAAATACTTAATAGGACATACCGACACAATATTTGTTTTGAAATATAGGTAAAAGAGATAATTTTACCTATTGTATATTTTGTATATATAAAATAATAGATTTTATAAATGATATATTTGGTTGTAATCTATTTGTTGTTAGGTAGTGAAATTTATAAATATTGGTTGGAAATAAGATTTGAAAACAAAATAAATGAAATTTGGAAATTTAGAACTTAATTTCCGGGATTTTTGAAAATTTCTTTCAAAGGATTTTGGAATATAGTAGTAGTATTTTTTGGAGGTATTTTCTGATATATGTATTTCAATATAATTTGGAAGAAATGTTTTAAAAGAATTTTGGATAGAAATAAGTTATGTACTCCCCTCTCTGTCGTTGGAAAATAATTTCGGTGATGAGTGCATGCATCAACGATGTTCATTTTCGATTTTCTAATTGGGAAGGCCATTGTAGTAGTTGTACTACAGATTCATTTTGATAAACAAATATAAATTTCAAATTGCTTTAAAAATGATAGGATAAAAAAAGTTATGAGTATATATATATATATGTATATATTATTTTAAATGATTTGAAATGGAACCCGACATTTAGTTCTTAAATTTCTATAAATTAGAGATTTCAATTATTGAAATGGTATAAATTTTTTAACTATTTAATAATTGAAACTTCTAAATGAAAATAAGAAATGATATGCTAAGTTATAACTCAAATGTAACAACCCTGTATTTTGCAATTATTTTAATTGTATATTTTAATTATTTTAATTGAATTCCCTGATTTAAAAACTTTATTTTATTTATTTAAAGAATAAATTTTGTTATTTTAAATATAAATTTTGATTTTTGTGTGAAATTATAATTCCAAACCTGGATAAATGGAATATTTCCAATAAAAATGGATTTTGGTCAAAATGGTCAAACTTTGACTTTTAAATTTAAAATTTAAATATTTGAAATTTTTAATTTTATCTTTTATTTTGAAAATAGATTTAATTTCATGAATACTACTTTTCGTTTCGTTGAAATCGGATTAATATTGTGAAAGTTATGCTTTTTACAATATTGTGTGTAAATTGTTTTATTTAACAAAATTGTGTATTTTAATTTATATAAATAATATTTTTATTTGTCATATCTTGTTCTAATTTGTGTATATTGTGTAATATGACATGTTATGTATAAATTTTGGTTTTAAAACATTTTAAAAGTATATTTGACATTTTCTAGTGTCAGTTGTATTCTGTTTATAAATTTTAATTTCCAGCTTCAATTAATTAAAGAAATTCTTTATTTATTCCTCTATTTCCTTAAGAACTTATTTTATTTAATCTCCACTTTATTTTTTTCATCATTTATTTTACTTATTTGACTTTTATTTTTTTTAAAGTGAAATAGAAATTTTATAAAGCTAGTGATGTTTTATTTGTAGTTTTAAGCCTTGTTTAAATTAAATAAACTATTTCTTTATTCTTTTTCTATTTTCTCTAAATTTAATTATTTATTTCACTTTAGAAATGATAAGTGAATTATTTTATCTCAAAACTTTTCTTTAGAATAATTTTTAAAAATGAAGTTGTCAATTTTCCAAAGTCAATAGTGATTTATTTGTAATTTCTGGACCCTGTTTCCAATTTTTAAGCAATTTCTTATATTCTTTTTCCATTTTCTTTAAAATTAATTAATTATTTTTATTTTATATTACTTTGTTTCGGTTCTAAAGTCAAATTACTGATTTTTTTTTTATTTGAATTAAAGAAAAAGGAAATATTAAAGAGTTTAAAATGCTTTAGAAATTGAAGTCTTTTCATCTCCTATGTCCTTTCAATTGCCACAACTCCTCATTTACTTCTTTTGGCTGTGTATTACTTTGTTTGGCCATGTATTCCAGTGCTCATTCCTGCAAAAAAAAATTTGTTCCTCATTCTATTCATAGCTTGCAATAAAATTTGGTAATTACTACTTTTTCCTTCTTCTTTTTCTCATTTTCATGGTTTTGTCTTGTTTCTTGGATTCTTTTGCACTTACTCCTCCTCATATCCACGGCCACCACCTCCTACACCTCTTCCCAGCCATCATCGCCAACTATACTCCAGGTCATGACCATGGGCAAACCCACCATGGTGACCAAACCCCTCAAAAATACAACCTAGGCCTTAAAAACAATGTTGTGACCACTATTTGCATCACCACTTCATTTTCCACCACCACCACCACCTTTGGCCGCCACCACCACCTCTGACCAGACCACCACACACCCCTCTAGCCTCTGACCAGACCCACACTCCACTGGCCGACCCCAAACACCCCATGGAGGAGCCTCTTTGTTGAACCAAAACTCCTCTTTGTTGCCTAAAACCTCTTCACCTTCCTATGTTGTAACTTCCTCCACTTGTTCTAGCCTTTATGCCATACATTCCTATGTTCAAACCTGAGCCAAAGTCATGCCAAAACATTCCCTAGGCTGTGCAAGCAAATGTAGAAAGCAAGGCAAAAGTCGTTGCATTCATATTTGTTTTTATTCCAAAGTTATATCATTTCAAGGTTGCATTGAAATTTATAATTTGTTTGGTTTTGTTTTGGGTTGTAACAAAAGATCTATAGCTTGGATCTCGCCATCCACTCAAATTCTAGTCTTGTCATCGTGCTTTTGATTCCGTTGTGTCATTTGTATTGCAATCTCCAGCCATAGAGGTGAGTAAATCTCACTTGACATTTTATACTTATGCAAATGTGAACTGACAACAATTGAATGTGTAGTACTATTATGTTATGCTATAACTGCCTGTGATTATTTATGTATGATGTTAAACCTGTAAATTACATGTCATATCATCTGTTACTGTTTTATAACGCTATTCTGTTTATTTATATCAGTTTATCACACTACAAGTTCCCTATAGAATAGAATCACTATGGGTTGAAATGATACATACCCGAACGGACTTTAGAATAAGGAAAAATCGTTATGGGCTAAAATGATAGGCCTGAATGATTTTTATTTATTTCATTTAACTTGGGATTGCGGGTTTGAAATGATAAAACCCGGATTTTTCCTTTGTAAATTACAGATTGAAATGATATATTATCCGTATCATTTGACTTAGGTTAGAAAAATTTATATACAGACCCGTGGTTAATATATATATATTTTCTTGAAATTATAAAATATGTTAAAAATGTAAATATTATGATAATTTGATTTTTATTTTAATTTAAAATGATTTTATAAAGTGTTATTGATTTTTCTATAAATTAAAAATAGTTAAATAAATAAATGTTTAAAAGTTGAAATTTGAAGTATAACTTAACTTGGAAAATGTGAAACTGTTTTAAAATAAAAGTTAAGTTAAGAAAATAAAATGGAATTTAAATAAAATAATGAAATGGTAAACTTAATTAAAATGTTAAGTAAATGAAATATTATAAATTTTACATTTATTTTATAAGTGAATTATTAAAGATTTGATAATTGTTTGTGAAACTTTCACTTTGTAAAATCATAAATTAAGGGTTATTTAAATAATTGTTTTTAAAGTAAGAAAATATGATTTTTATAAGTTAAAATGGATTTAAATAAATGTTAATTGTTTATGAAATTGTAGTGAAAGTTTGGAATTTAAATTGACAGCATTCCTGAAATGCTATCATTTCCAAAGTTAAAGATATTACAGCATCTTGTAAATGCTGTAATTGATATAAATGAACTAAATAGCTAAAATGAACTAAGTGCTATAGTTGCTGAATTTAACTAAAGTTTTATTTGAAATCTAAACCTATTACAGCATCTAAATGCTGTCTTTTGCTAATTGAATTGTTTTTAAACATAACTTTCCGTAGCATTTTCTAAATGCTGCAAAAGTTGAAATTTCATTGTTTTAATAAATTTAAGTGAATAAATGAATTCTGAAATGGTAAAATTTTGAGAATTGAATATTGACTATTAAATATAATAACTTCATTTTTAAATGATTTAAATGGAATAATTTGATTTGAAATATTTTTATATTTTGAAATGGATTGGAAATGATATTTGATTTCGAAGTATAAATTACCATTTGGAATTTTAACCACGGGATGTAATTAAGTTGATGGTTTTATGGATCCTTAAAGGATCGGCGATCCCAAGCATCCTTTAAGTTATTATGCATTGCTATTACAGTTCACCTGAGTTGGTTTACATTGTATAAGTATATATGTCCTGACTCGAGTGTTTTGTGTTTTAATTTACGCTCGGGTCAGCCTGAGAATCACAGCTTTGGATTCACCTTCTGGAGCTGGAGATCTGTTGGAGCTTATTTATCTATCGGTTCATCGACTTCTATTCCAGTTATTTCTTATTCAGTATTGTCTCGGTATTATTGATTTATGTATCCTGACTTCTATTATATTTATTTTGACTATGAGATTTTATATATGTTTTGAGAGTTTTTGTATAGTAGCTTCATGAACTACTATGGTATTTTATTTCCGCTGGGAGTTATTCTGATATTCTGTGTCTATGATTCTGTATTTGATTTTATTTGCTCCAAATTTTATTCCAATCTGTTATTTTGAATTATTTAAGTCAGACATGTGTGGATTATTGTCGATTTGAATGGTCCAAAATAGTGGGTCGTTACATGAAATATACAAGGAAATTAAATTTGTAACTTGTAAACGAAAAGAATATGAAAATAAGAAACAATATTTATTGAACCTTAAGTTAATTAAAATAAGTAAGTCAAACTTGTTAAACTTCCAATTGCATTCTTAAAGACACACACACACACACAGATATATATATATATATATAACTTACAAATTATAAAAAGTTGAAATGTTAAAAGAATATGTAATGGAAATTTTTATAAGTAAAACTTATGTAATGGAAGTGTTCAATGAAATTTACTTTTATAAATAAGAAATTTGATATGAAAATAGTTATAAACTTGAGTTAAAATTTTAATACTACTAATTAAATGAAATATAAAATGAGTACTGTAAGTAAAGGATTTTCAACTTAAGTTAATATTGAAACTATTCATAATTAAAGTAATAAATGAATAAATGAATGTAATGCAATAAAAGAAATTGACATGATATGAATAAATGAAAAATGAATTTGTAAGTAATGAATGAAAATAAATGAAATAAGCACTGAATGAATGAATGGAAATAGAAATTTATAAGAAATAAATGTAAATTAAAAAGACAAATCATTGTGTAAATGAAAAGGCGAATAAACAATAAATGTTGTGAAATGAAATTAATAAGGGTGAACTTGATTAATGAAATTATTGTTTGTTTTGGTTTATGGGTTGTTTGGGATAGGATACTTCTAATTGTTTAAGATGTATGAATAATCTATTGAGTTCATCTAAGACTGTTGAGTAAATGGTGCACTCAGTCGTTTATTTTTTATTCTAGGTGGTTAAAAGTTTATGAACTCGAACAAACCATTTGTTTGTTTGTTATGGATGGATAGTTGATTTTATTGACTTCATATGATGGTGGTATGCTGTGATTGCAAATGATTGTTGTTTTATATTGATTTGTTTGTTAGTGGTTGAAACAACTTTAAATGTTTCATTTTATATAATTATTAACTCTTTTATATTATATAAGTGAAATACAGGTTATGGAAGCAATTGCCAATGCTTTTGGTTTCGTAATTAAGCGGTGTTTGCCCGACAAATAGGTATGTTCTCGGATTACGTTTTTTCTAGCGATGTTATATTATTTTCCCGCTGTTGGGAAATATATTATTTTGAAAATTATGATATATTTTGATATTATTGATATTATTATTTCTCCTGAGCCTCTCCGTACAAAGGAGACTCTACCGAAATTTTCTGAAAATTTTGGACTTAGAAAATTTTATGAAATGTTTTCCAAAGTTTTGTCAACTTGAATATAAAGGATTTAAGTGTTATAAATTGATATATTTTATTTAAATTACTTAATCTTGTAAATTAATTGTTTATAAATTTAATATTCTAAATAAGATATATTGATTACTTGATTCCTTCTCTTCCCTTCTTTTTCCTTTTCGAGGACGAAAAGTTTTGAGTGGGGGAGAGTGTAACGACCCGTAAATTTTCGATAATTAAAATGGTTAATTAAATAAGATTTTGTGATTTAATATTTGGAGAAATAAAATTTTTGTAACTTATTAATGAAATAATAAGTAAAATAAGACGTAACAATGTCAATTAAAGTTAATCATTAATGAATTGAATGAAATGCCAATTAATGAAAATAATTTAAATGTTATACTTGGCTATAAATTGAATATAAGGAAACAAGTGTAGATATTGAACTAATTGATGAGTCAGTATATAATTAATGATAATTGAATAAAAACAGTGTTATGTAAGCGATTGTAACATTGGTTTGTCAATAATAACTTATAGTGTAATTAAAAGTTAACGGTAACAATTATTATAAGTTACCTATATATTTAATCTGTTAAATTGAATTTGAAATCAATTGCAATAAATCTAATGTAGTTATACGTTAATGCAAATTAAGGTAATATTTGGCAATAATGTTAATTTATTCATATTATGACAATTAGTTGAATTAAAAGAATAGAAATAAAGATTTATCAATTTATTGGAATTTAAAACTATAGTAATTGGATTAATTACAAATAAATGAAATTAAATATTTAAATATTACGTTAGTGGGAAATTAAGAGGAAATTTGAGAATATTAATGTAATAAATCATGAACCAATGTTAATTTCACCTATTGGATAATAATGGATTGAATAATAGGACGAAAGGTCAAATTAAATGGAATTACTGAAAATTTAATTTATAATTTCTTGATTTAATGAAATTGAAATAAAACACTGAAATTGATAGATTAATCAACTTTAAATTGACTTCTAATTTTTTTTAAATTATTGTAAGTGATTAAGAAATAAAAAATGATAGAAGTTGTAAATTATTAAAATTTAAACTGAAAACGTGATTTAATTAATTTAATATTAATTTATTTAATTAACTAAAATATAGCCATTTTGGTCACTGACTCGGATTTCGACGAAACTAGTTTCATCGGATCCGTAACGGAGAATTATTGTAGGATTTCAAGTTTCGTAACGATCGGACTTGTCGTTTGATCGTACGGGCTCGAAACGCGTAGAAATCAATTTAATTGAAATCAATTGAAATCAAATTGAAATAAAGTGATTTTATCATAACTTCTTCATACGATTGAATTAGGATTTGAAACCTCTTCCATTGAATTTGAAATCATCGAAAACACCTATTTTGATATATGGGATGCCCCATTTTCGTTCCAGAGACAGAACGGGCTTTTCGGGCATTTATCGTTCAACGTTATAATCAAATCTTGTCCATTCATCTCAATTCTGACATACCTATAAATAACCTATTATAAACCCTAGTGTTCCTCAACTCAGTTTGTCTGTACGTACAATTTCATCTATTCTTCTCTTTCCAATGGCAGACAAACCCTAATTCTCAAGCCACAAACAAGCACAATTATATCTGGGTATATTTTTTTAGATAAAACAAGCAGTGCTTGCTTCCAGCCACAAACAACCACAATTATATCAAAACAGCTCCATTTCAAGCATATATACATAACAACTATACCAAAACATATCCAAACATATAGATATAACCAAATCATGCATATTTTTCAACATAAACCAATATCCAAACATAACCAACATCAAAAAATCCAAACCAACATCCACAACCAAACCTTGAGAATGTATCAAATCCAAATATACACAGAAACCATCAGAATGTATCAAATTCTCACTAACTCCAAAATATACATGCCAATAACAAAACATACCTAAATCACTCCGCACCAGAACCACCAGATGAAGGAGGCTGTCCATACTGTGCGATGAACTCCGCCATAAGTCGGTTCATCTCCTCCGTCCTTGATTCATGCAGCAAATTGCGTTCTCGCATCTCGGTAAGCTCGGCTCGTAGCTGCGCAATCTCTTCCTTATCTTGAGCCTTTTGATACTCTCTTTAGGCTGTCTGAGCTTGTAAACAAATTTAAATTATCAACTACACTAAAAAAATTAGTATTAAAATAATTGCAAATTAACTAACCTATATATATTCACTAACAAATTCATAAAACAAACTACGGATATGGAAGCGTCTGCCGTGGGTATAAGGATAGTTCAAAATATGAATGGAATACACTAGTATAAGGATATTTACTAACTTAAAATTTAACTTAAAATTACCGATTGGCTTCCATATCCGTAGCTTCTGCCGCGGGTCACTGGATCCATGATAGACTCAAAAATGGCGTCCTCCTCATCGGGGGTCAAGTGAGCTCGTCCCGTATCATCAAGTAAGGCTGTCCGCGCTTCCTGGAACTTTTGCTATCATGCAAAATATAATTGAATTTAGTTAACGTTATTTCAATTAACTTGTAAGTTTTAGTTACTTATGTTATACTTACATAGGCAACACGCGCTTTGTCATCGTGGTCCCAAGAGTAAGAAACTGTGCCGGAATCATCGACCTGAGTCAAGGCATGTGTATGGGTAAACACATCCCAATAACTAACAGCACCCCCGCGTTGTCTCTCCTGAAATATGCACATATAAATATACATTATTTATATTTTAATAAATTAAAACTTAAAATAATTAACTATTTATCTTATTTAATAATTATACCAAATCCTCCCGGTGATGCTGGAAAGACTTGGAACCACCGCGATGTGTAACGGGGTTCCTGCTCCTGTTTGCAGAATTCCTCTCGGACTGCCTCTACAAATTTAAATTGAAAACAAAATTTGTTTTGACAGTTTTAATTATTTATATATTATTTGCCTTAAACAATGTAAATTAAATATATGATAGATTTACCACAAAATCCTCGTTGCTCCACCAGGTGGCAAAATCATCAAAGACAGCTTCACTCATCCAATGAGGGCTCTTTCCTGATGTTTTGACGCTGTTTATTGTTTCGCGATAGTTTTTTGCAATTTTGCTGCTCCAATAGCACCGGACAACAGAAACATCAGAATCGGCCAAGTCCACTTCCCCCTGCACGTTTGAAAAAATATGAGTTATACAGTTGCTACAAATAGTGCAAACATGACTTGACATAATGTACATGACTACATAATGCAATAATTGATATACCACACATACCAAAAAGTCCTGCCAGATAGCCTCCCGCACCCCCTCTGGTATCGCAGTCCACCATGGCCAACACGAGGTCATACGAGCCATATACGCCCGTCGCGAGATCGTGAGCACTATGTTGGAAGGCTCCAACGTAAACCCACCGCTGTGTAAAACAGGAAAAAAACATTTAATATTCCGTTACTACTATATATATTTGATAAAAGATTGTATGGAATAAAATTTAATTTTGAAACTTTATACTTACCTGCCATCGGCTTTGGGTTTCATCCATACTGTAGGCCGAACACCCGGCTGTGAAGGACCAGCATCATCACCTCTCTATGAGCTAGAAGATCCGGAGTGTGAACGTCTGCATCCCGACATACCTATATGAAATCATAGTATAAAGAAAAGTAAGAGTAACAATGATTAATTTAGTATGCAAATGGTGTCAGTATAATGAACATGGCGTAACATACATTATGGCGTAACATAAAAGAGACTATGTGATACATATCATATAAAATTACTTTGGAAACAGAAAAATGAAAAAAATTTACCTTCTCAAAATATTGATTAGTAATCAATCCTCATCGCTTTCGGATTCAGACTCTTCTTCGCACTCTATATTTTGTTCCTCTATACTCTCAAATGCTTCAATTAATGCATTTGATTCATCGTTTAGAGGTCTTTGATCGTCGGTTACTTTTATTCCTCTATTTTCCTCGATATCTGCTTGGTAAGCTTGTTGTTTAGGAATATTCCGTCCATCAAATGTAAACCTTGGTTTGGTTTTAAAAACAGCCGACCAAACTATTTTATCTCTTCTTAAAGATGGATAAGGAGCATAGTAAACTTGAAGAGCTTGTTTGGCAAGTACAAAAGGATCGTACTTATAATATGTGACAACCCGGATTTTTGAACATCTGATAGTTGAATAATTATCTGGTTTATGGATTGAACAGATAAGAATTTTGATAATAAAAATATATATATATATATATATATCTTGGAATTATTTTAGATATAAAACGTATGGATAAGTTTCTATTTAAGATAAGATTTTGTTTTCCTTAAGGAGTATTATTTATATAAATGTAGAAAAGCATTTATTAATTTACAAATGCATTTATTTATTAGGAAAATTAATTTAAAAAGCTTTTAAGTCTTTTAAAGATAAATAAAAATGAAATATGTGGGGATATACATATATATTTGGTAACTTGAAATAAATGTATAAAATGCATAAGTATATAAATGTATATTTGGTAATTAAGAAGTATACAAGCTTATGACATGTAAATGTAGGAACAAGTATAAAAGTGATTTGCAATGTGTATGAAACAAAAGTAAAACATATGAGATTAACCTTGGTAAAATATACAGGAATATTTGTATGTATGTAAGGCAATAAAACAAAATATAATATGTATGGGATATGTATGTACATAGGAATGAATATGTGTAAACAAAAGGGGAGACAACATTTAAATCCCAGCACACAAAACATATAAACAATGTCAGTAGCAAAACATAAGGTCAGGTCAAAACAAAATCAAATCAAGTCCTATATTTTCAAAAGAAAAAAAAAAGAAAAAAACAACAACAAATATCAGCTTTGGCTTGCCCTGCAAGCCTTATCCCTGTCTTCATTTATCAGGTTCGAACAAGCTAAGTATAACAACAGATAAACGTTTCTTTCTTCTTCTAACTTAGAACAAACTAAAAAAAAAGAAGAAAAAGAAAGCTTCAACCTGGAAACAAGAACTGGGAAAAGCAAAATCTAGACTGTGTTCTTCTCAAGCCTGGACTGCTCTGTTCAAAATGAAACCAAGGTGAGTAAGCTACATCTAACAAAAAAAATTATTATTTTTAAAGGTAACAAAACAATTTATAGTGGTGTCTGGAAAATGAAAATACTTTCATGCCTGGATATGAAATATAGATGCCTGTATGGATGTTATCATCTCTTCTCTGTTCAAATGCACTATGAGTAAACTTTTCCTTCAACAGTTAAAATTATGTGAGTAACATCACTCTAAAAGCGAATTTAAAATGAAATTTTGTTGCATTTACGTATGTAGATGAGTATGTTAAATTTATATGTATATATGAATGCCTGTGAGTGTTTGAAGCCTGTGTACATGCTGATGTTTCTTCCCTGCTCTCTGTTGGAAGTTTCAAACAAGACTTCAATTTTTTTAAAAATCCATTTTCTACTTAATCTACTAAACGTTTGGACTCGGAATCAAAACAATTGTGGTTCGTTGAAGTCTGCTGATAATTGTAAAAATAGTTTTTGGATTTTTATTTCAACTAATAACTTTTAAATTTGGTAATAACAGTAAAAAGGTTATATTTGTTAAAAATCAACGATTCCAATTTCTGATTTGGATCACATGATTGTATTCGAGAGGGAAAGTGATGAATTTAGGTGGTAGAATCGGTTTTTTTAGGCCAGAAATTGTTGAGTTTTTCTGAGTTGATCAGGAAATAGACTTTCGTCAATTATCGGCGATCGGAGAATTTTCTTAAGGCCGGTCTTGGACTGGAGGAGGATGGCGGCAAGGGGGTCTCGGGAAAAATGGTTTCGCATTTTTTCGATGGCCGTAGAGATCAGGGCATGGCCAAGTAGGGTTTTAATGTTGAACTGGGTGGTCGAACTTGCAGGGCAAAGGACGGTGGTGCGGAGATGATTGGTGAGTGCGGTGTATGGGGATTAGAGAGAGGGGAGTGTGGCGAGTTTCCCGGTGCGATGATGAAGACTCTGGTGATCGGAGTTGGTGTCGCGAGGCATTGACAAGTTGGGTGGCAGTTTTTGTATCGGTTCCAGATTTTGGTGGTGAGGCTCGAATTTGATTTCGAGTTTGTAGCGACGATTTGAGGATCGGAATCGAGTTCAAGGGGGATTGCCGACATGCGTAGGCCATCGCGAGTGGTCGGAAGGGGTGTCAGTGCTGGTGCATGTGCACGGAGGTGATGGTGTATCTGCAGTTGAGTTTGGGAAGAAGAATTGGGCCGGGTTATTCTCGAAGTTTTCTCGTGTTAGACTCGAGGAAGGGTCACGCGATATGACGCTCGGGTATTTTGGTAGGCAACTCGAGTAAAGCTCGAGTAGATCATGAGTGA
The DNA here is from genome assembly GCA_030737815.1 of Allium fistulosum. Lineage (NCBI taxonomy): Eukaryota > Viridiplantae > Streptophyta > Magnoliopsida > Asparagales > Amaryllidaceae > Allium > Allium fistulosum. The sequence goes on from CM060904.1 coordinate 818,385,935, forward strand.
AATCTGCTCCAGGATTTTTAGCTTAAAAATAAATCCTAGTTTTATAACAGCAAGTCTTATTTTCAAAGTCAAATTTGAAACTAGTGTTAAACTGTTACTTGATAATGTTTAAGTATTTAAAGGAAGTTACGATTTGGTAACTTAAATTATCAAGGTAAATGTTTATTTTATTTCAAAACTAAATTAAATGTTTAATTGGGGAGGCTAATTATAAAGATGAAATGTTTTAAATGTAGATGATAATTATGTCATTTATAAAGATAATGTTTTACCTTAAAGGATGATTAAGATATTAATGAGTTGAGATTGATTAAGTTAATTAAGAAAAATTTAAGAGAAATTAATTAATTAAATTAATTAATGATTAAGGATTAATTATTTTATAAGTGAGGGTTATAATTAAGTAATTAAAAGTTAATTAACTTGTAATTAAGGATTTTTAATGAAGTAATTAAGATTAGAGAATAATTAATTAAGTAATCAGAGGTAAATTAATTGGTAATTAAGAAGTACTTAATTTATAATTAAGCGTTATTAATAATTAGGTTTTATTAATAATTAAGGGTTAATTAATCTGCAATTATAGATTAGTTAAGAATGGTCAACTGTAAACTCGGGATAATTTACCAATGCAATAATTACGTAATGGAAGTGATTATGGATGACTAAATTAGATTAATAATTAAAGAATGGTAAATAAATTCAAATAGTTTGAAATTATCTAATGATTGTTTTAGCAGGGTTAGGTGATTAATTCTTTAATGGTTAAATTAATGTGATTTAATTAAATTAATTATAGTATGAATTAATCCTGTTTATGGATGATTAAGTTGTATTGAAATACCTCCGATTGTTATTAACTCTAGTATGTACCTCGTAATGTTCTGTGATATGAAATGTTTGGTTGGACTGTGATAGATATGAGTTATTTATCTGTGATGGAATTGCTGTGAGAATATGACAATCTGAAGTCAAAATTGAATTGTTTAAACTTAAATAACTTAGCTTAAAAAGGATGACTTTGAACTCGAAGAGACCGGAGTCGGGTATCGGTAAATACCCGGAACCACTTCGATTTGTAAACCACAAAATTCTTTATAAAACTGAATACGTGGTATTAAATAGGCTGGACTAAAGTAAGTTAAGTATCATGGATATTTAAAATTGGATAACGATTCTTGAATATTGTTTTGAGATAAATGATCAATTTAAATAGGAGTAGAACTCGTAGAAAAGTACGAGTTACCCTGGGTTGCAAATAAGTTATATAGTTTGGTATTTCATGCTATGTGGGTTTACTCACGCTGGTTTCCAGCCTGACCCGGGTGTTACTTTGATGTAATGCTCGGGTCAGACCGAGTATTACAGATTTTCAGGTAAGGACGTTCTGGAGCTCAGGAGGAGTACTGGATGACATGACGTATGGAGTGATTCCGCTATGACTATTATTTTTGATTATCTGAGACATATTTGATTTATATATGACCATCGTTGTGTATTGGAATATAACTCTGATGTAAATAAATGTAAATTGACAGATACAGTATTCTTTTGTAAACTGTTATTATTTGATATTATATTTTGTTCCGCTGCGAATGTGAGCATCTGCGTTATGTTTTCTGTTTCTTTCCTTCTATCTCTTCTTCATTTCATAACTATCTGGAATTTTCGGGCTCGAAATTTCCGAGTCGTTACAGTTGGTATCAGAGCAAAGGTTAGGCGAGAACCTTGGCTCTGGTGGGTGTACTCATAAGGATAGGGACAATAGTACCCTAGAATGAGTTGAGTGTTTATATATATATATATGAGTGCGTACTTGTTATTTTCATATATAAAGATTTTAAATGATTTTATGTAAGAATATATTTTGATATATATAAAGCAATATTTCTTACTAATAAATGTTAAAGTTATTGGTTGTTAAAAGTTATTGGAATTAAATAAAATAATGAGAATTAAGTGGTAATAGTAATACAATCAAATTGAAATGGAACGAAGATACATTTGAAATGGATCCAAACTGAAATTAAAATCCTGAATTTATAGAATGTTTTCAGAATAAAGAATAAATAATATTATTCAGGATATATTTGAATGTGATCTTATTTTAAAATAAGAAGCTGTTTGAAAACTAAAAAAAAGATCCTAATTCAACAAAAGTTGGTTGGAATTTGTTTGAAACCCAAGGTGGTTTAAAAATTTAAATGTATAGCCTGGTAGACTAAGAAATAAATATGTATATATGGATACAAAGATGGTTTGAAAATAAACTCTAAATGTTGAGTTTTAAATTTGGAAATGAGGTGTGATATCCAAGGTAATAAGTTTTTGAACTTATAAGATTTATTAATGTGAAGTTTAAAACTTGAAGTGGGAATTCAAATTTGAGTAAGTTTGGCGAGATTAAATTGAATTTAACTTAAGGGAAGTTAAATAAGTTTGGAATAAACAACCTGAATTGGAAATTTCAAGATGAAATTGAGGTTTAACTTAGGGAAGTTAAATGGGTTGATTTGGTAGGGAACTATATGTGGTCTCAGATAGGATTGAGATCTGGAATGGGTAGTGGATGATGAATGTTTTAAATAAATTGGATGATAGATTCGGTAATATCTATCCCAATATTTGAATTAAATGGAATTAAACTTTAATTTGAAATTACTTAAGTAATTTTGATTTTAAAGATAAAAATTAAACTTGAGAAAATGGGATCACTTTGAACATTAAGATTTGAATGTTTAAAATGAACATGTAAACTGAAATGATTAGGGATTGGTTCCAAGATTGAATTTGGGTAATAAATTGAAATTCAAAGATTTAATTGTTTAAAAAGGGGTTTGAATTATTCTTTGAACTTTGAAATAAGTTAAGTGAAGATAATTTAAAATGGAATTTTGAGAATTGAACTCAGAAATTAAATTGTTTAAAGATATTGATTTGAAGATAAATGTTAATTGGATTAAGGGAGTAAATCAACATTTGAAAATTTAACTCGAATTTATAAAATTCGAGATGGTTTGAAATTGAGATTTAAATTGAATTAGTTCAAACTGAATTTGATTTGAACTAATGGGAATTGTGATTTATGATGGATAAGTATAAAATTCAAATGAGAAATTTGAATTGGATTAATTTGTAATAAAATTGAAGTTATTCAAATTGGGATTGAGTCAATTTAAATGTAAGTGGAAATTTAAATTGAATTTATGGAGATGGAGATGGGGTATTTAACAGTTTGACTCTGGACTATTTTCAAAATAAATTGTTTAATATAAACCTATTTTTCCAAACTATTTACTACACAACTATTCTTTTTAAACCTAAAACTATCTTAAACCTGTTTTACAATTACTTTGGAACTATTTAACTATTTTACAACTGTTTTATAAACTAATTACTATTTTTCTACTACTTTATAACGGATTACTGTTTTACAACTATTTTACAATTACTTAATTTTTTTTACAGCTTTTTTACAGTTAATAATTATTTTTCAACTACTTATCTATTTTAATTTTTTCAAGCTATTTTCTAAATATAAACTGGTCGGAGTTCAAACTGTTATTGAGTAAATACCCAACTGAGATAAGAATTGAAGTGATAATCCAAGTGGGGATTTAGCCAAATGTGAATAAGTGAATAAAATCAAAGTGCAGGTGAATAGAAAGGAAATTGATTTAACTGATAATCAATGAAGATAAATACGTAGGATGTACGTATATTATTCTATTCGCATAGTGATTTGATCCAGATTCGAGCATAGAATTTCGAGATAGTATTATCGATCCAAGTTGGGATTTTTCGCTCGATTTTCGATGGCGAACCTGGATATGGATTTTTGATTGGTTCTGGATATTCTCTATCATAGGTGTGACTATGCAAGGAGAATGACGGTTTCTGATCAAGAAACCAGATCTGAGTCCGCACTAGGAAGTCGGGTGAACGATACTAGTTCGCAAGTGAAATTGTGTGATTGAGTGAGCGATCAGATTGGTATTGCGTACGAACAATATGGGGACATCGTACAAGTTTGAATGAAATTGGCATTGAAAATTTGTGGATAAAAACTGGAAAGATTTTTGAAATTAAAAGTATATTTTGAGAAATTGACAATGAATAAAGGTGGAAATTGATTTTGAAGTTGTAGATAAAAGGTTATAAGATGATTTTTTGAAATGGAAAATATATTTTTGAATATATGAGGAACTAAAATAAAATAAATTTAAAATTTATATTTCTATGGTAGAAATTAACTTTATGGAAATAAAGTGGAAATTGAATATTTTTCTGAGTTAAAGTTTACTTTATAATAAAAGTAAGAAATTTGGCAAGTGACTTTATAAAGTAATCAAAATTTGAATTTTGATTTGGACTAAACAAAGTTATTTATCTTCGTTATATATAATAAAATCTCCCTGTTGAATCTATTGCCAGAAGAAAATGATTTTTTGAAAGTATTTGAAGTATAAAAGTGAATTTATACAAGTATAAATTGATTCAAAGATTTTTCAAAACTTTTATATATATGTATTTATAAAAAGGATTTGTGAAAATGATTTTGAGGAAAGGTTTTTGGAACCTTTGAATTTTGGACAGGCTTTTGATTTTGGGAAAAATCAATATTGTAATTTGGAAAAGCCTAATATGAGAATTATCGATTTTGAGAATCGATTTTGTAAAGGCATTTATATGAGATTCATACTAGGTATATGATTTGGAAAATACTATATGTATATAGTATAAAGTGTTTTGAGATTTGCTCTGGGGAAAAAGGCGCTCCCTTGTAATGAACTTCTCAGGAGTGCCACAGGGTGGCACTGCCTTGAGCCTCAAAGGGGGAGGTTCTAAAGTTGATCCTGTGAGGAGTCCGGACAAAACTAGTTTCTGAGGATTATTTGTAGCGAAAGTCGAGGGGCTGGTGCCTACAGGGGCATTTGGGTTATGCTGTGACGACAGTGTAACTCGATGTCACTACGATCTACTGCAGACCATAGCGAAAGTCGTGTGTGCCGCTGAGAGCCAACAGTCTACGTTTGATTTTATATCGGTAGACTGCGACACTATGGTAACATAGCGAAAGTCGCGTGAGCCGCTGAGAGCCAATAGTCTGTGTTTGATTTTACATCGGTAGACTGCGACCTATGTTACAGTGGAGAAGTTTCATTTTGACAGCGAAAATCGTGTGTGCCGCTGAGAGCCAACAGTTACATGGACTTTTGCTGTGACGGCAACGTAACCCTGGATGTAACTGCGATCTGTTGTGGGTTCCATGGTGTAATCAGTTATATGGACTTTTGCTGCGATGGCAACATAACCCGTGATGTAACTGTGACCATGGATGGGGGTGATGATTTCCAGAGCATTTTCACCAAAGATGTTTCCTCTATTTTCAAAAACTGATTTCTATATTTTCAGTAAAATTATTTTCTCAAGTATTTTCACTGGATGTTGAAACGGGTCTGCCAAGCGCTTATAGATTTTCAGTCATACGCCTGATCAACGTATGACCGAATTTCTGTGAGAACAAAGATGGACTTGTCGAAAACATCGAGTTATAAAAATATTTTTATAAAAACTATTTCAGTAATATTATATATGTTTTTAAAGTAGTTTAAAATGATCTAAGAAAATTTATATGATTTTAAGCATTTTAATAATTCTGGCTTCGTTCCTTTTCGAGGACGAAAAGTTCTAAAGGGGGGAGGAATGCGACAACCCGGATTTTTGAACATCTGTAGTTGAATAATTATCTGGTTTATGGATTGAACAGATAAGAATTTTGATAATAATAATAAAAAAAATATATATCTTGGAATTATTTTAGATATAAAACGTATGGATAAGTTTCTATTTAAGATAAGATTTTGTTTTCCTTAAGGAGTATTATTTATATAAATGTAGAAAAGCATTTATTAATTTACAAATGCATTTATTTATTAGGAAAATTAATTTAAAAAGCTTTTAACTCTTTTAAAGATAAATAAAAATGAAATATGTGGAGATATACATATATATTTGGTAACTTGAAATAAATGTATAAAATGCATAAGTATATAAATGTGTATTTGGTAATTAAGAAGTATACAAGCTTATGACATGTAAATGTATGAACAAGTATAAAAGTGATTTACAATGTGTATGAAACAAAAGTAAAACATATGAGATTAACCTTGGTAAAATATACAGGAATATTTGTATGTATGTAAGGCAATAAAACAAAATATAATATGTATGGGATATGTATGTACATAGGAATGAATATGTGTAAACAAAAGGGGAGACAACATTTAAATCCCAGCACACAAAACATATAAACAATGTCATCAGCAAAACATAAGGTCAGGTCAAAACAAAATCAAATCAAGTCCTATATTTTCAAAAGAAAAAAAAAGAAAACAACAACAACAAATATCAGCTTTGGCTTGCCCTGCAAGCCTTATCCCTGTCTTCATTTATCAGGTTCGAACAAGCTAAGTACAACAACAGATAAACGTTTCTTTCTTCTTCTAACTTAGAACAAACTGCCACTACAAACTAAAAAAGAAGAAGAAAAAGAAAGCTTCAACCTGGAAACAAGAACTGGGAAAAGCAAAATCTAGACTGTGTTCTTCTCAAGCCCAAGAACTGCTCTGTTCAAAATGAAACCAAGGTGAGTAAGCTACATCTAACAAAAAAAAATTATTATTTTTAAAGGTAACAAAACAATTTATAGTGGTGTCTGGAAAATGAAAAAACTTTCATGCCTGGATATGAAATATAGATGCCTGTATGGATGTTATCATCTCTTCTCTGTTCAAATGCACTATGAGTAAACTTTACCTTCAACAGTTAAAATTATGTGAGTAACATCACTCTAAAAGCGAATTTAAAATGAAATTTTGTTGCATTTACGTATGTAGATGAGTATGTTAAATTTATATGTATATATGAATGCTTGTGAGTGTTTGAAGCCTGTGTCCATGCTGATGTTTCTTCCCTGCTCTCTGTTGGAAGTTTCAAACAAGACTTCAATTTTTAAAAAAATCCATTTTCTACTTAATCTACTAAACGTTTGGACTCGGAATCAAAACAATTGTGGTTCGTTGAAGTCTGCTGATAATTGTAAACATAGTTTCTGGATTTTTATTTCAACAAATAACTTTTAAATTTGGTAATAACAGTAAAAAGGTTATATTTTTTAAAAATCAACGATTCCAATTTCTGATTTGGATCACATGATTGTATTCGAGAGGGAAAGTGATGAATTTAGGTGGTAGAATCGGTTTTTTTTAGGCCAGAAATTGTTGAGTTTTTCTGAGTTGATCAGGAAATAGACTTTCGTCAATTATCGGCGATCGGAGAATTTTCTTGAGGCCGGTCTTGGACTGGAGGAAGATGGCGGCAAGGGGGTCTCGGGAAAAATGGTTTCGCATTTTTTCGATGGCCGTAGAGGTCAGGGCATGGCCAAGTAGGGTTTTAATGTTGAACTGGGTGGTCGAACTTGAAGGGCAAAGGACGGTGGTGCGGAGATGTTTGGTGAGTGCGGTGTATGGGGATTAGAGAGAGGGGAGTGTGGCGAGTTTCCCGGTGCGATGATGAAGACTCTGGTGATCGGAGTTGGTGTCGCGAGGCATTGACAAGTTGGGTGGCAGTTTTTGTATTGGTTCCAGATTTTGGTGGTGAGGCTCGAATTTGATTTCGAATTTGTAGCGACGATTTGAGGATCGGAATCGAGTTCAAGGGGGATTGCCGACATGCGTAGGCCATCGCGAGTGGTCGGAATGGTTGTCAGTGCTAGTGCATGTGCACGGAGGTGATGGTGTATCTGCAGTTGAGTTTGGGAAGAAGAATTGGGCCGGGTTATTCTTGAAGTTTTCTCGTGTGCGACTCGAGGAAGGGTCACGCGATATGACGCTCGGGTATTTTGGTAGGCAACTCGAGTAAAGCTCGAGTAGATCGTGAGTGAAATCTGCTCCAGGATTTTTAGCTTAAAAATAAATCCAAGTTTTATAACAGCAAGTCTTATTTTCAAAGTCAAATTTGAAACTAGTGTTAAACTGTTACTTGATAATGTTTAAGTATTTAAAGGAAGTTACGATTTGGTAACTTAAATTATCAAGGTAAATGTTTATTTTATTTCAAAACTAAATTAAATGTTTAATTGGGGAGGCTAATTATAAAGATGAAATGTTTTAAATGTAGATGATAATTATGTCATTTATAAAGATAATGTTTTACCTTAAAGGATGATTAAGATATTAATGAGTTGAGATTGATTAAGTTAATTAAGAAAAATTTAAGAGAAATTAATTAATTAAATTAATTAATGATTAAGGATTAATTATTTTATAAGTGAGGGTTATAATTAAGTAATTAAAAGTTAATTAACTTGTAATTAAGGATTTTTAATGAAGTAATTAAGATTAGAGAATAATTAATTAAGTAATCAGAGGTAAATTAATTGGTAATTAAGAAGTACTTAATTTATAATTAAGCGTTATTAATAATTAGGTTTTATTAATAATTAAGGGTTAATTAATCTTCAATTATAGATTAGTTAAGAATGGTCAACTGTAAACTTGGGATAATTTACCAATGCAATAATTACGTAATGGAAGTGATTATGGATGACTAAATTTGATTGATAATTAAAGAATGGTAAATAAATTCAAATAGTTTGAAATTATCTAATGATTATTTTAGCAGGGTTAGGTGATTAATTCTTTAATGGTTAAATTAATGTGATTTAATTAATTTAATTATAGTATGAATTAATCCTGTTTATGGATGATTAAGTTGTATTGAAATACCTCCGATTGTTATTAACTCTAGTATGTACCTCGTAATGTTCTGTGATATGAAATGTTTGGTTGGACTGTGATAGATATGAGTTATTTATCTGTGATGGAATTGCTGGGAGAATATGACAATCTGAAGTCAAAATTGAATTGTTTAAACTTAAATAACATGGCTTAAAAAGGATGACGTTGAACTCGAAGAGACCGGAGTCGGGTATCGGTAAATACCCGGAACCACTTTGTAACAACCCTAGATTTTGCATATATTTTAATTTTGACTTTATTTTAATTTTAAATTATTTAAACTTGTTCTATTTCAAACATTTCATTTTTAAAATAAAACTTAATTATTAGGTGAATTATAATTTCAAAATGGTGTAATTTGGATATTTTACTGAAAATGGATTTGTAGTCAAACTGGTCAAACTTTGACTTTTAACTTTTAAATTTAAATATTAAAATTCTTAAATTTTATCTTTTATTATGAAAATAGATTTAATAACTTGAATACAGCTTTTCGTTTCGTTGGAAACGGAGTTAAATTGTAGAAGTTATGTAATTTTCAATTTTGTGTATAAACTGTTTATTTTGCAATATTATTTATTTTAAATCATATAAATTATATTTTTATTGTCATATTTTTTTTTAATATGTGTTAATAGGTTATTTAATGTCTTTTAATATTTTTAAAATGATAATATAATTTTTCTAAAGTATACTTGAATTTATTTCAATTTATAAAGCCTAGTTTCCATTTTTTTGCTATTTTCTTCATTAAATTATATTTAATTAAATTTTATTTATTTATTTTTGTGAATTAATTTTTATTGTGTGTTCTTATCTTTATTTATAAATATTTTTCAAGTACATAAAGATTGTCTAAAGTTCATTTGAATTTGTTTCAAATTTATAAAGCCTAGTTATGTATATATTGCCATTTTCTTTATTTATTTGATTTTTATTTAAATTTATTTATTTTCTTTTCTTATTTATTTTATTTTCTGAGTTTATTTATCTTTATTATCAGCCTTGTTATGTATTTATAAAATTAAAATGAATTTGTGGAAATTTGAAAAGACTTGAAACTCTTAGATTTCCAAAGTCTTTTCCTCTTTCGACCTTTCATTTTCCCAACTCCTCTCTTTATTGATTTTGGCCGTATACTTCAATTCTCTTCAGCCTCATCTTCATTTTCACGTGAATTACACTTCCTCAAACATTCCTCAACAAAAAAAAATATGGCCATCTCCTTGTTATTCAAAAATTTGGTAAAAAACATCTTTTCTTTTCATGTTTTCTTTGTTTTCTTTTGTGATTTGCACTTGCCTTCTTCATCTCTATTGGATCGGCCTCCTTCCTCCTCCACCTTGGCCACCTCCACCACCACCCCCTCTGAACAACAGCACCTCCAGCACCTTCCCATGCCATAGCCGAGCCCCTATGTGATGAAACTCCACCAAAGTTGCACAAACATCACCTATATGCATACAAGCCGAGCCATCCACCTTCCATCACCTCTCTCCACCACATGGCTGACCATATATCACCACCACCTCCTGTTCCAGACCTGACACATCATGCCACATCACCACCTGACCCCCTGAGCCATGGCCATGCCCCTCCATGCCTTGCCCGAGCCTTGTAGTGGCCTTGAACTCATGCTTTTGCCTTGTATTGGTAGTTTCTACATCACCAAATGTTGCACCACTTTCTCTAGGTTAGGCCGACCCATACACCACCACCACCAGCCTTTTCCTGACCCATACACCTCTGCCACACCTGTAGTTGACCACCTGAAGACCGTCCGTGACTTGGAGTGCTTGGCCGTGACCTTTAGTTCCTTGAAAACAGTGCGTGTTGCCTTGTAGTTGTTGTTTCGTGCTCACAAACCTTTGCTCCATCATTTTCCCATGCTATGACCGACCTTTAGGAACACAAACCTGATCTAAAACCATGATGTAGCCGTGCCATTTCAGATCATAACTGAAGCATAGATGGTAGAAAGCAAGTGCAAACACTTTGGCTTTGTTTTATGCATCCAATTCTAGCATTGTTAATGGTATCTTGTGTTGAAACTTATATATTGTTTTATTGTTTGTTCAAATGTATCCAAGGAGATTCATCTTTGGCTCTCTCACTCAAATCATATTCAAGTTGTCGTGCCTTCGTAGTCTTTGTATTGTGTGCTTTGGTGGCTATCTCCAGCTTTTAACAAGTGAGTAATTCTCACCAGACAATGTGTACTTATATAACTAGTAAACTGACACCATTTGAATCTGTAAAATTATATCATCCTGTTGTAACTGTTATATTATGATCATATAATGTTTACCCCTGTTATTACATATGTTATATCATCTATTACTGTTATCTCATGCTATTCTGTTTATTTATATCAGTTTATCACACTGCAAGTTCCCTGTAGATTAGAATCACTATGGGTTGAAATGATACATACCCGAACGGACTTTAGAATAAGGAAAAATCGTTATGGGCTGAAATGATAGGCCTGAACGGTTTTTATTTATTTATTTATATTACTTGGGATTGCGGGTTTGAAATGATAAAACCTGGTTTTTCTTTGTAAACTGCGGATTGAAATGATACATATCCGTATCACTTGACCTAGGCTAGAAAATTATATACAGACCCGTGGTTTATATATTTTTCTGAAATTTTTAAAATACTTTTTTTAATGTAAATATTATGGTATTTTGATTTAAATTTCATTAAAATGATTTCTATAAAGTATTTGTGATTTTCTACAAATTAAATAAGTGAATTAAGTAAATGGTGAAGTAGAATTTGAAATATAAGTTAATTTTGAAATTTATGATTTTGTTTATAAATGGAATTTTTGTAAAGTAAGAAAATATGACAAATTTGATTTAAAGATGAATTTAATGATTTTTATTAAGTAATAATAATGTTTTAAAGGTGTTAATGATTTTGTATAAATTAAAATATGGAATAAATGAACATTTAAGCTGAATTTGGAAATATAACTTAAATTGAATTTTGTGAAATTTGTTTAAAAGTGAAATTTTAATTAAGTAAAATAAATGGAAATAAGCTATATTTTTGGAAATTTAAACTTAGTTGTTAAGTTAATAATTTAATTAAAGAAATGAAAATTTAATTGTTATTAAATTTGATTTTTGTATGGAAATTTGATTTTATAAAATCATAGAAATAAAGGTATTTAAATGATCGTGTTAATTAACTGTTTTAAACTATAACTTTACGTAGCATTTTATAAGTGCTACGGAAACTATATTTTGTTGTTTTAAATTAATTTTAATGAAAAATAATCTCTGGAAAATGATATAATTTTGGGAAATTAAATGTTAAATTTCTAAAGATAATGAAGAGATATTTAAGTGGAAGAATTTGATTTCTAATGTGAGTTTAAAATGGTATTTAAATTTAATAAAATGAATGGATTTAAATGAATAAAAATGAATGGTGTTTTGAATAATATTTTGATATTGTGAAATGAGTTTGAAATGATACTTGATTTCTGACTTATTTAATTTATTTGATAAATGAATATTTGAAGTATATATTAATTGAGTTTATTTAAATGATATTGGATTTATGAAATGTGGGAGATTTAAAGTTTTGAAATATACTAAAGATTGAATATTGTATTTTGTGGATTTAATCTATATTGGGAATTGATAAGATTTGAAACGGTTTGTTGGTAAACTGTAATTGAATTGAAATTTGATGGTTTGAATTTAATAAGTTGTAAATGTATAGAATTAAAAGATGATTTTAAATATATGATTTCGAAATACTGTGATTTTCAAAGTATAATGATTTCAAATGTTTTGTTTCAAAAGAGTTATAACTTTGAAAGTATAGACTATTTGAAAGGTGAATATATGTTTGAAATGGAAATGATGTTGTTTTGAAATGAACATAGTTTAGAAATAAAATGATTTTGGTTTCGAAGTATAACTATCAAAGGTATGATATTTTGATATATAAAAATGATTTGAAATAAAGTTTGAAAAGATATAATATTTTGATGTATTAAAATGATTTGAAAAGAAGTTTGAAAGGATACGATATTTTAGAATATTGAAATGATTTGGAAATGATAAATCTTTATTTTGATAAAGACATGATTTTGAAATGATATCTTATTTTGAAGTAAAGTATTGTTTTTAAAAGTTATAACCACGGGTTATAATAACGATTGGTTGGCAAAGAGACCGGGATCGGATATGGACATACTCTCTGTCGATACCGAAAACCACTTTGACAACCGTGTACGCGGTGGAGATTCCAGAATGAAGTAGGATGGTGGCGACGTTCTTAAGGTATGTTACGTGGACCCAACTCCCGTGAGTTGGCATAAGGTGGCTAAAACAGGAGCGATTGACGGACCAAGGAGGTAGCACCTCTTATCGGACACACTTCTTCGATACCATTCTATTACTTGTGATTGATTTGGTGGCCACCCTTGATTGGGAGTGTTGTTCGAGGTGGGCGGTAGTGGCTGCTATGCGTCACCACTAGTCCGGATGCGTAATTGGTATATCTACCCTGGCATTGCCTAGTTGTGCCGTGTCACCTACCATATCGAGCTTTACTACGATTATGATTTTAAGATCCGACCGCGTTAAGGTTCTCCATCCCCTTAACGCTATTTTCTATATGATTATACTTTACTGATTAGACATTATTATAATAGCGAATATTACTACATAGTAGATAGTTTAACGGATCCTTAAAGAATGGGCGGTCCCAAGCATTCTTTAAGTTACTTGTACCTTATTACAGTTCACTTGAGTTGGTTTATATTATATAAGTATATATTGTCCTGACTCGAGTGTTTGTGTTTTGCTTTACGCTCGGGTCAGCCTGAGTATTTACAGATTTGGATTTCCACCTTCTGGAGATTTGAATCGCTGGAGATTTTCTGCTAGTCTTGTTCTATCGACTTCAGTTATGTTGCTCTGTTCAGCTTGTACTTGGTTATCTTATTTATACTTCCGTTGTACTCTATTTCTTCTATTGTATCTTATGTACTCTGATATATTTATATAGTAGCTTCATGAACTACTATTTCTTTTACTTCCGCTGCATTATTTTACTCTGTGTCTGTGATCTGTGATTATATTTATTTACTGTATATTCTGAGATTTGCCAAATTTTAATTACAACGCGGTATTTTGAGCAATTCAACTCCGGCATGAGTGTCTACCTATACACTTATAATGGATGTGAATGGTTGAAAATATCGGGTCGTTACAGTTGGTATCAGAGCTTTGGCTTTGAGGCAAAACTCAGCATATGGAGTAGATTTATTTACAGAATCACTTTCGTTCGAGTTTGAATCATTTCCTCTTGATTCGAATTTCCTTTGAATTTTTGGAACGTTCCCTGCGGTTCCAAAATTCATTCTTGTCCCTCACTATTCATCTTCTTTTGATTCTGGAGTATTCCAAAACTCCACTTCGAATGATCTTTATAGTGAATTGGCGGTCTCGCTAATATTCTAATTTTCTTATAAAAGGGTGAAACTCCTTTACAATTAGCATCGATTCACCAGAGATTTATATTTATCCTTGGTTTAGATGCTAATATCTTTTGTTATTCCAAACTCTATCTCTTGAGATCGGATGTAGATTTACCCCAGGAAAATCCACATTTGCTCTTATTCATTAAGTCACGGTTGACCCGGTTAAGGTTGCCCGCGATTTATCTAAGCTTATCCATCTTCATATTTTGTTAATTAATCATCTTGTCTTTGTTTCCAAACTATCTCCAACATTTTGAATTGTACTTTTAAATCTATATTTTATTATATATTGTGTTGTTTGAGTTGTTGATGTCGATTTGGGTTTCCGATCGATTCGTTTGATCAACGCTATCGATAGGATTTCTAAAACACTTTGACAGAAAAACCGATACAATATTATTTTAAAATTTGGTTAATTAAATAAATTTTAATATATAAGTAAATTTATGGAACTTAATAAATTGGTTTAAATTGATTATTTAAAATGATAATACTTGATTTATCATTTATTGTTCTATAAAGGAATTTATAAATAGTTGTTTATAAATTTATTTGGGAACTGAAATGAATTTAAAACAAGAAATTTAAAGAGTTTAATTTCCGATGGATTTCAAACCTTGTGTTTAAAATTTTTAAAAGGATATTATTTAAAGTATTTTTGAATAAATTTTTTTTTTGTCTCTAAAGGATTTTAAAGTTTAAAAATTAAGTGCTCTTCTCTTTGTCGCTGGAAAATAATTTCGGTGATGACTGCAGCATCATCGACGTTCATTTTCGAGTTTCGAAGTGAAGAAACCATTCTGTAGTCTTGCTACAGCTTTGTTTTGGGAAACTTGATTGATATGAATTTCTAAAAGATGATTTGATTTATAATATATATAGATATATGATTTAAAATTTGATTTGACAAATTTTGTGCATACATTTATTTATCTCTAAATGGTTTGAAAAGAATCGGAAATTTTATTCTTAAATTCTATCTTAAATAATAACTTCAAGTATAAAAAGTAAATCAAAATTTTGAATAAATATTCAAGCTTGAAATGATTGAATTAGAATGTTTATAGTGTATATTAATTTTAGAAAGTTTATTTGTATAATTCTCAATTGCATTCCAATATAACTTACCTTAATTTTTAGAAGTTAATAATGTAATTGGATAATATACAATATAAAAAGATTTTTATAAATAAAATTTAAGTGGTTATAATAAATATTATACACTTAAATTTTAGTT
The DNA here is from genome assembly GCA_030737815.1 of Allium fistulosum. Classification (NCBI taxonomy): domain Eukaryota; kingdom Viridiplantae; phylum Streptophyta; class Magnoliopsida; order Asparagales; family Amaryllidaceae; genus Allium; species Allium fistulosum. The sequence goes on from CM060904.1 coordinate 818,401,482, forward strand.
ATAAAAAGAATAAAAGAGGTAAATAGACTAAAAGGTTAATTGAATAATTTACAATATAAATGATGTTAAGGGAATTAGGAATAAATTAAAATGGTTATAATAAGTGTAAGTATATTTAACATAGGTGATAAAATATTGAAAGTGATAAATTTAATTATAATTAGGAATAGAGAAGAATTAAATTTATTAAGTACATTATGAGTATAATAATGATTTTTCCAATCCATGATTTCTGAAATTGTTAGTTTAAGAAAATTGGATGATAAGATAATGTAATTAGAGGTAGTTAAGATTTATTTAACTTGTGTAAAATTAATTATCAGTTTAAGCTGAAACCATGGAAATTTCAAACCTATTATCTTATTTTGTTTTCAAACTGTCTTTTGGTTATTCTTATTTTCCTCATCTTGCTACAGACTGGTATAGGCATCTTTTAATAATCTTTCTATTAAGAAATCTTTCTATAATCTTTAATAATCTTTGGTACTTATTTTAATCTGAGCATTGCTTGCCATCCACCTTGTTAAACTTACCTATAACAATAGTTGTCAGGTATAATCTCAATCTCCTTGTCATCTTGTCTTAATCTTATTTCACTCTATTTTTTCTGTGCTTTCCCGTACTTCATTCCTTTTCGGGGACGAAAAGTTTTGAGTGGGGGAGAGTGTAACAACCCTAGATTTTGCATATATTTTAATTTTGACTTTATTTTAATTTTAAATTATTTAAACTTGTTCTATTTCAAACATTTCATTTTTAAAATAAAACTTAATTATTAGGTGAATTATAATTTCAAAATGGTGTAATTTGGATATTTTACTGAAAAATGGATTTCTAGTCAAACTGGTCAAACTTTGACTTTTAACTTTTAAATTTAAATATTAAAATTCTTAAATTTTATCTTTTATTATGAAAATAGATTTAATAACTTGAATACAGCTTTTCGTTTCGTTGGAAACGGAGTTAAATTGTAGAAGTTATGTAATTTTCAATTTTGCGTATAAACTGTTTATTTTGCAATATTATTTATTTTAAATCATATAAATTATATTTTTATTGTCATATTTTGTTTTAATATGTGTTAATAGGTTATTTAATGTCTTTTAATATTTTTAAAATGATAATATAATTTTTCTAAAGTATACTTGAATTTATTTCAATTTATAAAGCCTAGTTTCCATTTTTTTGCTATTTTCTTCATTAAATTATATTTAATTAAATTTTATTTATTTATTTTTGTGAATTAATTTTTATTGTGTGTTCTTATCTTTATTTATAAATATTTTTCAAGTACATAAAGATTGTCTAAAGTTCATTTGAATTTGTTTCAAATTTATAAAGCCTAGTTATGTATATATTGCCATTTTCTTTATTTATTTGATTTTTATTTAAATTTATTTATTTTCTTTTCTTATTTATTTTATTTTCTGAGTTTATTTATCTTTATTATCAGCCTTGTTATGTATTTATAAAATTAAAATGAATTTGTGGAAATTTGAAAAGACTTGAAACTCTTAGATTTCCAAAGTCTTTTCCTCTTTCGACCTTTCATTTTCCCAACTCCTCTCTTTATTGATTTTGGCCGTATACTTCAATTCTCTTCAGCCTCATCTTCATTTTTACGTGAATTACACTTCCTCAAACATTCCTCAACAAAAAAAAATACGGCCATCTCCTTGTTATTCAAAAATTTGGTAAAAAACATCTTTTCTTTTCATGTTTTCTTTGTTTTCTTTTGTGATTTGCACTTGCCTTCTTCATCTCTATTGGATCGGCCTCCTTCCTCCTCCACCTTGGCCACCTCCACCACCACACCCTCTGAACAACAGCACCTCCAGCACCTTCCCATGCCATAGCCGAGCCCCTATGTGATGAAACTCCACCAAAGTTGCACAAACATCACCTATATGCATACAAGCCGAGCCATCCACCTTCCATCACCTCTCTCCACCACATGGCTGACCATATATCACCACCACCTCCTGTTCCAGACCTGACACATCATGCCACATCACCACCTGACCCCCTGAGCCATGGCCATGCCCCTCCATGCCTTGCCCGAGCCTTGTAGTGGCCTTGAACTCATGCTTTTGCCTTGTATTGGTAGTTTCTACATCACCAAATGTTGCACCACTTTCTCTAGGTTAGGCCGACCCATACACCACCACCACCAGCCTTTTCCTGACCCATACACCTCTGCCACACCTGTAGTTGACCACCTGAAGACTGTCCGTGACTTGGAGTGCTTGGCCGTGACCTTTAGTTCCTTGAAAACAGTGCGTGTTGCCTTGTAGTTGTTGTTTCGTGCTCACAAACCTTTGCTCCATCATTTTCCCATGCTATGACCGACCTTTAGGAACACAAACCTGATCTAAAACCATGATGTAGCCGTTCCATTTCAGATCATAACTGAAGCATAGATGGTAGAAAGCAAGTGCAAACACTTTGGCTTTGTTTTATGCATCCAATTCTAGCATTGTTAATGGTATCTTGTGTTGAAACTTATATATTGTTTTATTGTTTGTTCAAATGTATCCAAGGAGATTCATCTTTGGCTCTCTCACTCAAATCATATTCAAGTTGTCGTGCCTTCGTAGTCTTTGTATTGTGTGCTTTGGTGGCTATCTCCAGCTTTTAACAAGTGAGTAATTCTCACCAGACAATGTGTACTTATATAACTAGTAAACTGACACCATTTGAATCTGTAAAATTATATCATCCTGTTGTAACTGTTATATTATGATCATATAGTGTTTACCCCTGTTATTACATATGTTATATCATCTATTACTGTTATCTCATGCTATTCTGTTTATTTATATCAGTTTATCACACTGCAAGTTCCCTGTAGATTAGAATCACTATGGGTTGAAATGATACATACCCGAACGGACTTTAGAATAAGGAAAAATCGTTATGGGCTGAAATGATAGGCCTGAACGGTTTTTATTTATTTATTTATATTACTTGGGATTGCGGGTTTGAAATGATAAAACCCGGTTTTTCTTTGTAAACTGCGGATTGAAATGATACATATCTGTATCACTTGACCTAGGCTAGAAAATTATATACAGACCCGTGGTTTATATATTTTTCTGAAATTTTTAAAATACTTTTTTTAATGTAAATATTATGGTATTTTGATTTAAATTTCATTAAAATGATTTCTATAAAGTATTTGTGATTTTCTACAAATTAAATAAGTGAATTAAGTAAATGGTGAAGTAGAATTTGAAATATAAGTTAATTTTGAAATTTATGATTTTGTTTATAAATGGAATTTTTGTAAAGTAAGAAAATATGACAAATTTGATTTAAAGATGAATTTAATGATTTTTATTAAGTAATAATAATGTTTTAAAGGTGTTAATGATTTTGTATAAATTAAAATATGGAATAAATGAACATTTAAGCTGAATTTGGAAATATAACTTAAATTGAATTTTGTGAAATTTGTTTAAAAGTGAAATTTTAATTAAGTAAAATAAATGGAAATAAGCTATATTTTTGGAAATTTAAACTTAGTTGTTAAGTTAATAATTTAATTAAAGAAATGAAAATTTAATTGTTATTAAATTTGATTTTTGTATGGAAATTTGATTTTATAAAATCATAGAAATAAAGGTATTTAAATGATCGTGTTAATTAACTGTTTTAAACTATAACTTTACGTAGCATTTTATAAGTGCTACGGAAACTATATTTTGTTGTTTTAAATTAATTTTAATGAAAAATAATCTCTGGAAAATGATATAATTTTGGGAAATTAAATGTTAAATTTCTAAAGATAATGAAGAGATATTTAAGTGGAAGAATTTGATTTCTAATGTGAGTTTAAAATGGTATTTAAATTTAATAAAATGAATGGATTTAAATGAATAAAAATGAATGGTGTTTTGAATAATATTTTGATATTGTGAAATGAGTTTGAAATGATACTTGATTTCTGACTTATTTAATTTATTTGATAAATGAATATTTGAAGTATATATTAATTGAGTTTATTTAAATGATATTGGATTTATGAAATGTGGGAGATTTAAAGTTTTGAAATATACTAAAGATTGAATATTGTATTTTGTGGATTTAATCTATATTGGGAATTGATAAGATTTGAAACGGTTTGTTGGTAAACTGTAATTGAATTGAAATTTGATGGTTTGAATTTAATAAGTTGTAAATGTATAGAATTAAAAGATGATTTTAAATATATGATTTCGAAATACTGTGATTTTCAAAGTATAATGATTTCAAATGTTTTGTTTCAAAAGAGTTATAACTTTGAAAGTATAGACTATTTGAAAGGTGAATATATGTTTGAAATGGAAATGATGTTGTTTTGAAATGAACATAGTTTAGAAATAAAATGATTTTGGTTTCGAAGTATAACTATCAAAGGTATGATATTTTGATATATAAAAATGATTTGAAATAAAGTTTGAAAAGATATAATATTTTGATGTATTAAAATGATTTGAAAAGAAGTTTGAAAGGATACGATATTTTAGAATATTGAAATGATTTGGAAATGATAAATCTTTATTTTGATAAAGACATGATTTTGAAATGATATCTTATTTTGAAGTAAAGTATTGTTTTTAAAAGTTATAACCACGGGTTATAATAACGATTGGTTGGCAAAGAGACCGGGATCGGATATGGACATACTCTCTGTCGATACCGAAAACCACTTTGACAACCGTGTACGCAGTGGAGATTCCAGAATGAAGTAGGATGGTGGCGACGTTCTTAAGGTATGTTACGTGGACCCAACTCCCGTGAGTTGGCATAAGGTGGCTAAAACAGGAGCGATTGACGGACCAAGGAGGTAGCACCTCTTATCGGACACACTTCTTCGATACCATTCTATTACTTGTGATTGATTTGGTGGCCACCCTTGATTGGGAGTGTTGTTCGAGGTGGGCGGTAGTGGCTGCTATGCGTCACCACTAGTCCGGATGCGTAATTGGTATATCTACCCTGGCATTGCCTAGTTGTGCCGTGTCACCTACCATATCGAGCTTTACTACGATTATGATTTTAAGATCCGACCGCGTTAAGGTTCTCCATCCCCTTAACGCTATTTTCTATATGATTATACTTTACTGATTAGACATTATTATAATAGCGAATATTACTACATAGTAGATAGTTTAACGGATCCTTAAAGAATGGGCGGTCCCAAGCATTCTTTAAGTTACTTGTACCTTATTACAGTTCACTTGAGTTGGTTTATATTATATAAGTATATATTGTCCTGACTCGAGTGTTTGTGTTTTGCTTTACGCTCGGGTCAGCCTGAGTATTTACAGATTTGGATTTCCACCTTCTGGAGATTTGAATCGCTGGAGATTATCTGCTAGTCTTGTTCTATCGACTTCAGTTATGTTGCTCTGTTCAGCTTGTACTTGGTTATCTTATTTATACTTCCGTTGTACTCTATTTCTTCTATTGTATCTTATGTACTCTGATATATTTATATAGTAGCTTCATGAACTACTATTTCTTTTACTTCCGCTGCATTATTTTACTCTGTGTCTGTGATCTGTGATTATATTTATTTACTGTATATTCTGAGATTTGCCAAATTTTAATTACAACGCGGTATTTTGAGCAATTCAACTCCGGCATGAGTGTCTACCTATACACTTATAATGGATGTGAATGGTTGAAAATATCGGGTCGTTACACACTTCGATTTGTAAACCACAAAATTCTTTATAAAACTGAATACGTGGTATTAAATAGGCTGGACTGAAGTAAGTTAAGTATCATGGATATTTAAAACTGGATAACGATTCTTGAATATTCATTTGAGATAAATGATCAATTTAAATAGGAGTAGAACTCGTAGAAAAGTACGAGTTACCCTGGGTTGCAAATAAGTTATATAGTTTGGTATTTCATGCTATGTGGGTTTACTCACGCTGGTTTCCAGCCTAACCCGGGTGTTACTTTGATGTAATGCTCGGGTCAGACCGAGTATTACAGATTTTCAGGTAAGGACGTTCTAGAGCTCAGGAGGAGTACTGGATGGCATGACGTATGGAGTGATTCCGTTGTGACTATTATTTTTGATTATCTGAGACATATTTGATTTATATATGACCATCGTTGTGTATTGGAATATAACTCTGATGTAAATAAATGTAAATTGACAGATACAATATTCTTTTGTAAACTATTATTATTTGATATTATATTTTGTTCCGCTGCGAATGTAAGCATCTGCGTTATGTTTTCTGTTTCTTTCCTTCTATCTCTTCTTCATTTCATAACTATCTGCAATTTTCGGGCTCGAAATTTCCGGGTCGTTACATAATACCTCGAAGTATGTTTTATTTCTATAAGATTATATTTTGGATCCACGTTTATTCCTGTAACGACCCCGGATTTTATATATATTTAAATTGATAATTAAATTAATTTTTGAATAAAAATTTGTAAAATTTATTTTTAAATGGATTAATTGATTGCGAGTTTCCCCGAGTTCAAATAAAATGTGTTAAATTTTTTGAATTTAAAATCTTAAATATAAATGGTTTGAAAATAAATTTTAAAGTATATACATATAGAGAAATATAAGACAATAAATATTTAAGTTAGAAATACATCTTTAAGTTAGAAAAATAAATAAATAAATATATATATATATAAGTCAATCTATTAGATAAAGTATAAAAACAAGTAACTAGAACTTCATTCAAATTACAAAGCATAAAACAAAACTTAATATTCATGTGACAAATAAACAAAGTAAGCAAATAAACAAAGCACAAAGGTAATATCACCAGCCTACATAAAGTTGAACAAATCAAATTTTGGTATGGAAGTGTATAAGAAAAAGGTCAAAGGACTTAAGCAATAAATGCTAGCCATGTTTTGGTCATTTGAAATGTACATAAAATTGCTTTCAGCCTCCATACCCAAGACTTTTACCCTGTTGTACAACACATTTATTTTATCACCACAACCCTATTATCTTCAGTCCTATACAAGAATCATATCAGCCACCATATTTTTTCTCTAATGCAATGTATATTCATGCGCAAGCAAAATGTAAGTATGAAGACCAAAACAAGTAAACATATATTGGACATAAAGTACTTGGCATTAAATGCTGGCAATATTTTTGTCAACTCGAAAATGTCTTCAGCCCCAAAGCAAATAAATGTTACTGACTATTGTACAAAGATATTACTTTGCATTGTACAAATATCATCATCAACCTGTAATCTTCTTTATACATCAAGCTTCCTCATTTCATTTCGTTCAAAACCAAACTTAGAAAGCCTGAAAGCAAACTATGAAAGCAAATAGCAAACCAGAGAAAAAGAAATAAACATCACCACTTACAAGAATTCAAATATCACTCAAGATCAAAAGTCAGGCAATTTGAAAACTTAAAATCATAAATCAAACTTCAACCTAATCAAGTTTGAATCTGGAAAATCAAAGCTCAGACAAAAATCAAAACAACATGCCCTATTCATCTTCCCAGACCAGGTGAGCAAACTTTCTACTTTGAATCTGTATGGTTGTATGTGAGTAACATCACATTTTTCAAAAATAAGTATGATTATGGTTGCCTGTTATTTCTGTGATATATATGTATGGTGTTTATATGTATATATATATATATAAGAGTAATGTGCTGTGAATGTACATCTGAGTGTATGCCTGAAAACATCTCTGTTTTCTGTTTTCAAACTCAAGAATTTAAATAAAATTCTTTATCTCCTGATCAAACCTTTGTTAGGGTTTAAGTTCTAAATAAAATTTGTTGTTGAATCATAGAGTAAGTTTTTAAAATTTTATTTAAGTTAAATTAAATTTAATTCTACTCTGGAAAACTCTAAGAACAGGAAAGCTTGAGTTTTGTGAAAATTTCAAACATCTTAGTTTATAAATTCAGGGTTATAAACTGAAGTCTTGTACTAAAATATGATTTTTGAAGTAAAAATTATGATTTTTATATCAAGGATTTGAGAGCAACTCGTATTTGTTCGAAAATGGGTTTTTTATCAATTGAGGTTGATCGGAGTGAGGTTGGTGATCGAGTTTCCTCCTGGAGGTGGAGGAGTGACCGGTGGAGCTTGGAAAAATGGCATGGTAGTGATCAGACAACGGTGGCGGCGGCGGCGAAGGTTTAAAATTTTTAAACCTAGTTTTGACACAGTTTTTGTTTTGATCTCGTTCGATGACCAGGGGTGATCGAGTCTTATGGGCTGTTGGGGAATGGAAGAGGAAGTGTCAACGAGGGTTTAGCCGGAGTCTCAGACTGTTTGGTGGTCGGGGATGCATTGACGAGGCGGTTCCAGGTTGTGATGTTGTTCCAGTCTTGAGCCTTGATGCTCGATTTTGATTCGAGGTAAGTTAGGGTGATTGGATGTCTGAAGATGGTTGCTGGGTTGGTGGTTGACGTGCCGGAAGGTTCGCCGTTGGTCGAAGTCGCCTCCGGTGTCGTGCACGTGCACGTGATGATTGAGATATATCTGTTGATGGAATTGAAGAAAAAAGAAGGAGTCGAACACGAAGCAGATGATGATTTTGCTCTAGGAAGTATCGAAGTAAGACTCGGGATTTGTTCGTGAAAATTTTAGTTCGACACGAAGCTGAGTGGTTGACGTGATTACTCGAGAGCGTCTCGAGATTTTTGATGGTTTACTCGGGTCGAATGTGGGTTTACAGGTTTCAATATTTAAACATGTTCTGTTTTTAAATCTAAACAATGATTTTTGAATTATTAAGCAAAGTTTAAACCATGTTTTTAAAGCTAAGTTAAAACAGTTTTACTTTGAAAATTTTCAGATTTTAAACACTTGTAAACAATGTTTTCAAAGGTAATTTAAAAGACTTAAGGTAATAAAGAATTAATGACTTAATGTAATAAAGGATGGTTAATTAATTTGTGTAATCGATTTAAAGAATTGATTTATTACTGTGAATCATAAATTAAGGTAATTAATTAAAGATGATAAATTTATTAAAGGCGATTAATTAATGATAATTACTTAATAAAAGTAATCAAATAGGGATAATTACTTGTTATGATCAATTAAGGGAAATTAATCTAAATGTTTTATAATTAATTAATGATTAATTAACCAAGATTAGTAATTGAATTCATGGGTAATTAATCTGATTTAAATTTATCAGATAACTAATTGATCTTACTTATGAATATTTGAATTTTATTGAGTGCTTTCTATTGATTGATATCCCTAATATATGATGCTTTGTGATATACCCTGATTTATGATGTGATCGGTAATCTACTTATCTGCGATATATATATCTGTAATTTCTGTTTCTCTGATATATGACTATGTGAATATGAAAACCCTTGGTCCGTAAAACGACACTTGAATTTCGATGCGACAGGGAGTCGGATTCCAGTTGGTTATCCGAAACCCACATCGAATCGTAATGATGAATCTTTGTGACTGATAAATTTATTTTATCTATGAATCTGTGAATGAAGATAAGCGTTATGGGTTATACCGCTTATCGATATATCTGTGATGATTGATGTTGTGCACTATTGTGTGAAAACCCCTGGACTACACCTTTACACACACAAATATGGATTTCACGTGGAAATCGGTTAAATCACAGATGATTTAAATTCAATGTTTTTGAAATTGAAATTTTAATTTCAATTGATTTTGAAATTGGAAATTGGGGTTTAATATGAAAAGCTTTTGAAAATGGAATTTCAAATATAAAAGTTATTTCGAATAACTTGATTAAGTTTTGGAATTTAAATAATTTGATTTAAATTTGAATTCAAGTTTGAAATTGAATCCTATGATTTGAAACTAGGGATTAAAGATGATGTACAAGTTATATATGGGTTAAACCATTTTTAAATGTATTGATTTGGGAATTTGAATTTAATTCAAGGGTTTTAACTCGTGTAAATATAACTGGATTTTTCCGAAACGAAAACTACTTGTTTTCAAATAATAATAGCTTCCATTTTAAGAAAGGATTTCCAAATTTGTGTTGAACGGTTTCAAGTTTGAAATGGAATTGAAATGTTTTGAAAACTATGAAATGAGTCTTTGATTTCAAAGACCGGATGAGTTAATCCAACTTGAAATAGAATTGTTTTGAAAGGCTATGAATGAATCTTGGAAACGAGTTTTGAAAGCTATAAGTTAAAATCTTGACTTAAAGATTTAACGAGTTAATTCAATTGAAATGGAAATTGTTTTGAAATCCATAAATGGATCTTTGTGAATGGGGTAAACTTTGTGAATTGAATCTTTTTGTTTAAAAGATTAAAAGTGTGGAAATTGTTTAAACCATTGAAGGTTTTTGAAATGAATCTTTTTGTTTAAAAGATTGGAAATGGTAATTTGTTTTAACCATTCGAATGAAAAGTTTTGGGCTTTAAGCTGTGATTTAACTGAGACCCCAGTATCCATATGATTTTTAATTGCGCTCGTTATTCGGTTTAGCCGGGAGAGGACCTTTGTGTCGTATAACCCATTCCGAATAATGATACGTCGTATATGGATCGCATTTGAAGACCGGTGGTGAAGATCGGGTATTTGCGAGAACGATAGGATGACCTATCGATTGTCTCTGCACTGAGTCGCGCCGGTATAGAGATTTCTTAAGTGATGGAAAATCCGATCGAGATTGTGAATACCCGGATTGCAAGGGCTTCTTTGGAAGTGCCTTCGGTTCTGTTCGAACCCGGAACAGACTTGTATGGATGTGTGTCTGACGTTACACTTTGAGATGTAAAGCTGGTTTCTATCAAATACATTTCTGTTGGTGGTGGAGAATTTATTCTCTTAGCTTAACACCCTTCTCTGAGACGTACGAGCTCAGAGGTTATGTAGTTGATGGTTACTAGTGATACATTCCCAATTTGGTAATGTGGCATACGAAGTGCTGATGATCATTTGTGGATCAAAGCGTTGCTTTGTGAAAAAACGTGGCTTTGTGAAAAAGCGTTGCTTTGTGAAAAAGCGTAGCGTATGTGGACGAGACTTCGTCGAGCCTCACAACCCGGTAATGGTCGAAACAGGAATGTTGCGACAAAGGTTTGTAGGGGTAGCGCCCCTAGGGTATGTCATTTCCTTCTGGATAAAAGGGTGGTATCATGGTATGGAGCCCAGATACTTACTCATGTGGATACACTTTATTTTTTATGTGTGATGTTGGTTATCGAGCGCTCGGATAAAGGTCGGTAATGACCGGAGGATGACATGACTCGTGTGTTAGTTACCTAGTTACAGCTGTACAGCGTGAGGTAGCGTCAGTGTGTTAGTTACCTAGTTACAGCTGTATAGCGTGAGGTAGCGTCGACCTTTTGTTTGCAGAGATCCGGTTAGGATCCGGGGCGTCTTTCCAGAGGCGTTTCTATTTCGGTAAGGAAGTTCCTTAGCCTGATCATTTGTTGGAAATCCAAAGAAACAATACGAACTCTGTACGGTTTTAGTTGTATTACCTGCTATGGAATGTGGCGGTAACCTGCTATTGAACGTAGTAGCTATAGTAGGCATACAACAATGGTTGTATGCTGGCTAAGATTAATATTATATTTTAGAAATATTTTCACACTATGCACTAGTAATAATATCAAGAGAGTTTTTCTTGCGTAGTAAGCATTTTTGACTATTATAAGAAGAAATCTCCTCCAATTCTGCGATTGCATTGTGTGTGTGGCGGGAGGCCTTATGGTAGTTTCATTTTCGAAAAGCATTGCGGATTTCAATGTTTAAGAGCCTTTGGTGTTTGTTTAAAGATAAACTGTTTTTGTTGCTCACACCAGTCCCATGACTGATCTGGAGTTTATTGTTCCCTTCCTAAACTCTGGGTGCCCACAATTTTCCACACGGGCAGTCTAGAGTTGGGTTTTCTCAGATATTCAGGTTTAGTAGATTATCTGGAGCTGGTTCAGTTCTTGGAGTTCAGGACTGCACTTGCTTCTCCTTGTGGTTCGAGCTTGACGTTGGAGTTGTTGGAGTCATTCTCTTTTGTAGATCATTTGGAGTGATCTCTTCTGTTCTGTTATTTTCGCTGTATCATTATTTATCTCTGATATTGTTGTATCATATTGATATCATTGTTGTATATCATTCTGGATATTGTATTCATTGGATTGTATATGATATCATTGTTTTCTTTCTTTCGCTGTGTTGTTATACTTACTGTGTTATAAGCTCCGGCGAATCGGATTTGAACGGTCGAATCTGCGGCATTCTAGTACAATGTGAAGTACGGATGTCGATTTTCGTGCGGGCAAAACCCGAGTCGTTACATGTGGTATCAGAGCTAAGGTTGAACTTTAGCTCAGGAGTATAACACATTAAGTACCTCATTAGAGATGGGGTGAAGTATACCCTAGAATGAGTAATTCTCAGATATCCGTCTGAATGCCTCAGTAAATTCTCCTGCTATCTACTGATAGTGAGTATGAGTGCGAGAAGAGGATGAGATAGAGGACAGGGAAATACGGCTATAAATGGTCGATACTCTGTAACAACAAGGGAACAATCTTTTCTCTATCAATCTCTTTTGTTCAGCATCTCTTCTCAATTCTTCGATAGTTCCTGGTAGATCCAGGAAAGAGATTCGATATATTTGTATGGGACATAAACTCCAACTGAACCAAAATTGTTTGTTTGGATGAATTGTTTGCTTTGGGTTGCTATGGTTGATAGGTATACTCTAGTTCTAAACTAAAAGTTTTGAAATTGTATCCATATATCTATCTATTCTTTGGGTCCCGATATGTTCTACGAGTGGTTAGTTATCCCTTTGAACTAACCGATGCCACCGTATATTTCGTAGATCTGGATAACCCGAGTATCGTGTGAAAGAATTCAACAGATTCGTTCTTGTATCTATTATTGATATTCTGATTTGGTAAGCCAAATGCAGAATAGATATTCAGTTTGATTTGATGGAATGTTCTTTATCTATCTTTTTGTCTCCTTGGCAAATTTCGAGGACGAAATTCTTTTAAGGGGGGAAGTCTGTAACGACCCCGGATTTTATATATATTTAAATTGATAATTAAATTAATTTTTGAATAAAAATTTGTAAAATTTATTTTTAAATGGATTAATTGATTGCGAGTTTCCCCGAGTTCAAATAAAATGTGTTAAATTTTTTGAATTTAAAATCTTAAATATAAATGGTTTGAAAATAAATTTTAAAGTATATACATATAGAGAAATATAAGATAATAAATATTTAAGTTAGAAATACATCTTTAAGTTAGAAAAATAAATAAATAAATATATATATATATATATAAGTCAATCTATTAGATAAAGTATAAAAACAAGTAACTAGAACTTCATTCAAATTACAAAGCATAAAACAAAACTTAATATTCATGTGACAAATAAACAAAGTAAGCAAATAAACAAAGCACAAAGGTAATATCACCAGCCTGCATAAAGTTGAACAAATCAAATTTTGGTATGGAAGTGTATAAGAAAAAGGTCAAAGGACTTAAGCAATAAATGCTAGCCATGTTTTGGTCATTTGAAATGTACATAAAATTGCTTTCAGCCTCCATACCCAAGACTTTTACCCTGTTGTACAACACATTTTTTTTATCACCACAACCCTATTATCTTCAGCCCTATACAAGAATCATATCAGCCACCAGATTTTTTCTCTAATGAAATGTATATTCATGCGCAAGCAAAATGTAAGTATGAAGACCAAAACAAGTAAACATATATTGGACATAAAGTACTTGGCATTAAATGCTGGCAACATTTTTGTCAACTCGAAAATGTCTTCAGCCCCAAAGCAAAGAAATGTTACTGACTATTGTACAAAGATATTACTTTGCATTGTACAAATATCATCATCAACCTGTAATCTTCTTTATACATCAAGCTTCCTCATTTCATTTCGTTCAAAACCAAACTTAGAAAGCCTGAAAGCAAACTATGAAAGCAAATAGAAAACCAGAGAAAAAGAAATAAACATCACCACTTACAAGAATTCAAATATCACTCAAGATCACAAGTCAGGCAATTTGAAAAATTAAAATCATAAATCAAACTTCAACCTAATCAAGTTTGAATCTGGAAAATCAAAGCTCAGACAAAAATCAAAACAACATGCCCTATTCATCTTCCCAGACTAGGTGAGCAAACTTTCTACTTTGAATCTGTATGGTTGTATGTGAGTAACATCACATTTTTCAAAAATAAGTATGATTATGGTTGCCTGTTATTTCTGTGATATATATGTATGGTGTTTATATATATATATATATATAAGAGTAATGTGCTGTGAATGTACATCTGAGTGTATGCCTGAAAACATCTCTGTTTTCTGTTTTCAAACTCAAGAATTTAAATAAAATTCTTTATCTCCTGATCAAACCTTTGTTAGGGTTTAAGTTCTAAATAAAATTTGTTGTTGAATCATAGAGTAAGTTTTTAAAATTTTATTTAAGTTAAATTAAATTTAATTCTACTCTGGAAAACTCTAAGAACAGGAAAGCTTGAGTTTTGTGAAAATTTCAAACATCTTAGTTTATAAATTCAGGGTTATAAACTGAAGTCTTGTACTAAAATATGATTTTTGAAGTAAAAATTATGATTTTTATATCAAGGATTTGAGAGCAACTCGTATTTGTTCGAAAATGGGTTTTTTATCAATTGAGGTTGATCGGAGTGAGGTTGGTGATCGAGTTTCCTCCTGGAGGTGGAGGAGTGACCGGTGGAGCTTGGAAAAATGGCATGGTAGTGATCAGACAATGGTGGCGGCGGCGGCGAAGGTTTAAAATTTTTAAACCTAGTTTTGACACAGTTTTTGTTTTGATCTCGTTCGATGACCAGGGGTGATCGAGTCTTATGGGCTGTTGGGGAATGGAAGAGGAAGTGTCAACGAGGGTTTAGCCGGAGTCTCAGACTGTTTGGTGGTCGGGGATGCATTGACGAGGCGGTTCCAGGTTGTGATGTTGTTCCAGTCTTGAGCCTTGATGCTCGATTTTGATTCGAGGTAAGTTAGGGTGATTGGATGTCTGAAGATGGTTGCTGGGTTGGTGGTTGACGTGCCGGAAGGTTCGCCGTTGGTCGAAGTCGCCTCCGGTGTCATGCACGTGCACGTGATGATTGAGATATATCTGTTGATGGAATTGAAGAAAAAAGAAGGAGTCGAACACGAAGCAGATGATGATTTTTCTCTAGGAAGTATCGAAGTAAGACTCGGGATTTGTTCGTGAAAATTTTAGTTCGACACGAAGCTGAGTGGTTGACGTGATTACTCGAGAGCGTCTCGAGATTTTTGATGGTTTACTCGGGTCGAATGTGGGTTTACAGGTTTCAATATTTAAACCTGTTCTGTTTTTAAATCTAAACAATGATTTTTGAATTATTAAGCAAAGTTTAAACCATGTTTTTAAAGCTAAGTTAAAACAGTTTTACTTTGAAAATTTTCAGATTTTAAACACTTGTAAACAATGTTTTCAAAGGTGATTTAAAAGACTTAAGGTAATAAAGAATTAATGACTTAATGTAATAAAGGATGGTTAATTAATTTGTGTAATCGATTTAAAGAATTGATTTATTAATGTGAATCATAAATTAAGGTAATTAATTAAAGATGATAAATTTATTAAAGGCGATTAATTAATGATAATTACTTAATAAAAGTAATCAAATAGGGATAATTACTTGTTATGATCAATTAAGGGAAATTAATCTAAATGTTTTATAATTAATTAATGATTAATTAACCAAGATTAGTAATTGAATTCATGGGTAATTAATCTGATTTAAATTTATCAGATAACTAATTGATCTTACTTATGAATATTTGAATTTTATTGAGTGCTTTCTATTGATTGATATCCCTAATATATGATGCTTTGTGATATACCCTGATTTATGATGTGATCGGTAATCTACTTATCTGCGATATATATATCTGTAATTTCTGTTTCTCTGATATATGACTATGTGAATATGAAAACCCTTGGTCCGTAAAATGACACTTGAATTTCGATGCGACAGGGAGTCGGATTCCAGTTGGTTATCCGAAACCCACATCGAATCGTAATGATGAATCTTTGTGACTGATAAATTTATTTTATCTATGAATCTGTGAATGAAGATAAGCGTTATGGGTTATACCGCTTATCGATATATCTGTGATGATTGATGTTGTGCACTATTATGTGAAAACCCCTGGACTACACCTTTACACACACAAATATGGATTTCACGTGGAAATCGATTAAATCACAGATGATTTAAATTCAATGTTTTTGAAATTGAAATTTTAATTTCAATTGATTTTGAAATTGGAAATTAGGGTTTAATATGAAAAGCTTTTGAAAATGGAATTTCAAATATAAAAGTTATTTCGAATAACTTGATTAAGTTTTGGAATTTAAATAATTTGATTTAAATTTGAATTCAAGTTTGAAATTGAATCCTATGATTTGAAACTAGGGATTAAAGATGATGTACAAGTTATATATGGGTTAAACCATTTTTAAATGTATTGATTTGGGAATTTGAATTTAATTCAAGGGTTTTAACTCGTGTAAATATAAATGGGTTTTTCCGAAACGAAAACTACTTGTTTTCAAATAATAATAGCTTCCATTTTAAGAAAGGATTTCCAAATTTGTGTTGAACGGTTTCAAGTTTGAAATGGAATTGAAATGTTTTGAAAACTATGAAATGAGTCTTTGATTTCAAAGACCGGATGAGTTAATCCAACTTGAAATAGAATTGTTTTGAAAGGCTATGAATGAATCTTGGAAACGAGTTTTGAAAGCTATAAGTTAAAATCTTGACTTAAAGATTTAACGAGTTAATTCAATTGAAATGGAAATTGTTT
Organism: Allium fistulosum; assembly: GCA_030737815.1. Classification (NCBI taxonomy): domain Eukaryota; kingdom Viridiplantae; phylum Streptophyta; class Magnoliopsida; order Asparagales; family Amaryllidaceae; genus Allium; species Allium fistulosum. Next base: position 818,418,324 of record CM060904.1, read on the forward strand.
TGAAATCCATAAATGGATCTTTGTGAACGGGGTAAACTTTGTGAATTGAATCTTTTTGTTTAAAAGATTAAAAGTGTGGAAATTGTTTAAACCATTGAAGGTTTTTGAAATGAATCTTTTTGTTTAAAAGATTGGAAATGGTAATTTGTTTTAACCATTCGAATGAAAAGTTTTGGGCTTTAAGCTGTGATTTAACTGAGACCCCAGTATCCATATGATTTTTAATTGCGCTCGTTATTCGGTTTAGCCGGGAGAGGACCTTTGTGTCGTATAACCCATTCCGAATAATGATACGTCGTATATGGATCGGATTTGAAGACCGGTGGTGAAGACCGGGTATTTGCAAGAACGATAGGATGACCTATCGATTGTCTCTGCACTGAGTCGCGCCGGTATAGAGATTTCTTAAGTGATGGAAAATCCGATCGAGATTGTGAATACTCGGATTGCAAGGGCTTCTTTGGAAGTGCCTTCGGTTCTGTTCGAACCCGGAACAGACTTGTATGGATGTGTGTCTGACGTTACACTTTGAGATGTAAAGCTGGTTTCTATCAAATACATTTCTGTTGGTGGTGGAGAATTTATTCTCTTAGCTTAACACCATTCTCTGAGACGTACGAGCTCAGAGGTTATGTAGTTGATGGTTACTAGTGATACATTCCCAATTTGGTAATGTGGCATACGAAGTGCTGATGATCATTTGTGGATCAAAGCGTTGCTTTGTGAAAAAACGTGGCTTTGTGAAAAAGCGTTGCTTTGTGAAAAAGCGTAGCGTATGTGGACGAGACTTCGTCGAGCCTCACAACCCGGTAATGGTCGAAACAGGAATGTTGCGACAAAGGTTTGTAGGGGTAGCGCCCCTAGGGTATGTCATTTCCTTCTGGATAAAAGGGTGGTATCATGGTATGGAGCCCAGATACTTACTCATGTGGATACACTTTATTTTTTATGTGTGATGTTGGTTATCGAGCGCTCGGATAAAGGTCGGTAACGACTGGGGGATGACATGACTCGTGTGTTAGTTACCTAGTTACAGCTGTACAGCGTGAGGTAGCGTCAGTGTGTTAGTTACCTAGTTACAGCTGTATAGCGTGAGGTAGCGTCGACCTTTTGTTTGCAGAGATCCGGTTAGGATCCGGGGCGTCTTTCCAGAGGCGTTTCTATTTCGGTAAGGAAGTTCCTTAGCCTGATCATTTGTTGGAAATCCAAAGAAACAATACGAACTCTGTATGGTTTTAGTTGTATTACCTGCTATGGAATGTGGCGGTAACCTGCTATTGAACGTAGTAGCTATAGTAGGCATACAACAATGGTTGTATGCTGGCTAAGATTAATATTATATTTTCGAAATATTTTCACACTATGCACTAGTAATAATATCAAGAGAGTTTTTCTTGCGTAGTAAGCATTTTTGACTATTATAAGAAGAAATCTCCTCCAATTATGCGATTGCATTGTGTGTGTGGCGGGAGGCCTTATGGTAGTTTCATTTTCGAAAAGCATTGCGGATTTCAATGTTTAAGAGCCTTTGGTGTTTGTTTAAAGAAAAACTGTTTTTGTTGCTCACACCAGTCCCATGACTGATCTGGAGTTTATTGTTCCCTTCCTAAACTCTGGGTGCCCACAATTTTCCACACGGGCAGTCTAGAGTTGGGTTTTCTCAGATATTCAGGTTTAGTAGATTATCTGGAGCTGGTTCAGTTCTTGGAGTTCAGGACTGCACTTGCTTCTCCTTGTGGTTCGAGCTTGACGTTGGAGTTGTTGGAGTCATTCTCTTTTGTAGATCATTTGGAGTGATCTCTTCTGTTCTGTTATTTTCACTGTATCATTATTTATCTCTGATATTGTTGTATCATATTGATATCATTGTTGTATATCATTCTGGATATTGTATTCATTGGATTGTATATGATATCATTGTTTTCTTTCTTTCGCTGTGTTGTTATACTTACTGTGTTATAAGCTCCGGCGAATCGGATTTGAACGGTCGAATCTGCGGCATTCTACTACAATGTGAAGTACGGATGTCGATTTTCGAGCGGGCAAAACCCGAGTCGTTACAATTCCAGAACCTGGAACGTTGCTGAACCAGTTGCATTTAAACAAAAATACTTCTTCTGCGGGTCGGGTGAAATATGTCAACTGCAAAATCTGGGTCAGCACGCCATAAAAGTCATTTATGTGATCATTTGGATCATCACTACCTTTGACAAATACACTAGTATTGTTAGTTGATTTTTCGGCACCGTATTCTTTGGTATTAAATTGATATCCATTGACAAAGAATATTGGATATGTCTTGACTATGCTTTTTGGTCCCATAGCTAAATGTTTCAATCCTTCATCTACAACACAATTTGTTGTATTAAAAACGTAGTTAGAAAACCAAGCAGCAAATTCTTTACCGATATCGTCGTTTGGATGTTGTGATTCGTAAATACTACAATTATAGAACAAATGTTGCATTATGATTAAAATACATGTGTGCATATTTGTGTATACATATGTGTAGATGATATGCATGTGTGTATGTGTATATATATTACCTAATAAATGGTGCAACTTCGGCACAGTTGAGAAGAATGTACGTGTGTGCTACTTGATAATCTCTATCATCCAACCATACTTCCACACATTTACCAGCAGGCCGACCAGTTTTTTTAAAAATAGATAAAGTCGCTTGACAATCATCTTCATCAATGCCTTCATCATTACACGTAGCACTTTCAAATGATATGTTCACATGGTCGCTGAAATAGTGAGAGAAAAAAAACGAAGCTTCTTCTTCGATGTACGATTTGCAAATATGGACCATCGGGACCAGGGACGACAACTGTAAGTAACATATATGGAGTTTTCATACACATCCAAGGAGGTAAATTATAAGGTGTGACAATTATAGGCCATGACGAATATTTCGAAACAAATTGAGAGAATGGGGAAAATCCATCCGTACATAAACCAAGTCTAACATTACGAATTTCGGACGCAAAATCAGAATATTTCTGGTCAAAATGCTTCCATGCTTCCCCATCAGCTGGATGTGTTAACGTACCTTCTTCCTGTGTTCTCACACCATGCCATCTCATATGTTGCGCATTTACAGAAGATGCATATAACCTTTGAAGTCTAGGAGTAATTGGTAAATAATGCATACGCTTATACGGGACTTCCTTTCCCTTTTTCTTTCTTGGTTTGTATCTTTCCTGATTACATATTTTACAATTTCTAAGGTTGATATCTTCTTTCCAAAACACATGCAACCCTTTAGACATGTATCTATTTTTTGATACGGTAAACCGAAAGCCGACATCAGTTTTTTTACTTCATAATGATTTTCGCACATTAGATTATTAGGAGGCATATGTCGTTTCGCAGCTTGTACAACAGTCGTAAATCCAGATTCTGTGAGGTTGTATTTGGATTTCATCGCAATGTATTCAGAAGTTACTGTAAGAACCCAATATTTTGGACCATTCGCATCCATTATAAGTGTATTGGTAGACACTTATGCTGGAGTTGAATTACTCAAAATACCGCGTTGTAAATAAAATTTGGCTAAACTCAGCATATACAATAAATAAAATAATTACAGATCCCAAACACAGAGTAATATATCAATAATGTAGCGGAAACAAAAGGATAGTAGTTCATGAAGCTACTATATATATAACAGAGTCAAACAAGATACAACAGAAGTCTCGAATACAATAGATATCTCAATACAATAATCAAATACAAGATCTGAATACATCACTAGAATCAACAGAATAACTGAAAGCAGGATCGATAGATTGTTGGATCTCCAAGCGAAGCTCCAACTCCAAAGGTGAGTCTCAAATGCTGTATCACTCAGTCTGACCCGAGCGTAAAGCAAAACACAAAACACTCGAGTTAGGATTAACATTCTTATATTCAATAAATCCAACTCAAGTGAAATATCAACTGGAATACAAGTAACTTAAAGGATGTTTGGGATAACCATCCTCTAAGGGTCCGTTAAACTATTTACTATGTAGTAATATTCGCTATTATAATAGTGTCTAAATAAGTAAAGTATAATCATATCGGAAAATAGCGTTAAGGGGATGGAGAACCTTAACGAGGTCGGATCTTAAAATCATAATCGTAGTAAAGCTCGATATGGTAGGTGACACGGCACAACTAGGCAATGCCAGGGTAGATATACCAATTACGCACACGGACTGATGGAGCGCATAGCAGCCACTATCGTCCACCTCGAACAACATTCCCAAATCGGAGGATGGCCATCTAGTCAAATCACAAATAAGAGTATAATATCGAAGAAATGTGTCCGAGAAGAGGTGCTACCTCACTGGTCCGAGATCGCTCCTGTTTTAGCCACCTTATGCCAACTCACGGGAGTTGGGTCCACGTAACATACCTTAAGAACGTCGCCACCATCCTACTTCATTCTGGAATCTCCACCGCGTACACGGTTGTCAAAGTGGTTTTCGGTATCGACAGAGAGTATGTCCATATCCGATCCCGGTCTCTTTGCCAACCAATCGTTATTATAACACCGTGGTGATTTCAAAATAGTTTATACTTCAAAACCAAAATATAATTATCATCTCAAAACCCAATTTAATATGATATCATTTCACCTCAAATATATCCATTTCAAAATCATATTACTTTCCAAAGTTATAATGCTTTCGAAATCATAGTCTGGAAATCACAGTATTTTGGCAATCATAACACTTTCCTTTTAAACAGTTTAGATAATAAAATTCCGTTATAATATAAATTAGTTTCCTCAAATTTCACAAATCGATTCAAATTAACTCGAATTCCAAAAATTTAATTTAATCAAATCTCAAATCATCAGTTTCAACTCGATTCAGCTTCTAAATAAACCATTTCAAATTATTGATTTCAAATACATATCTGAACCATAAACTAGGCCATTTCAATTTTAATATATTTCAAAGCTTTAAATATTCAACATTTCAAAACTAAATTCGATAAATTTATATACATATCAAATTCACTTTACAATTATTTAGTTTGAAAAAATAACTTAACATTTCCATAACATTTGAATACACTTTCAATTTACAATTTAAATAAACAAAATATCTCATTTAAATATTTATACGTTTGAAATATCCATTTAAGTCACCTTTTCAAATTTCAAGTTGTAAATCACTTCTTTAAATTTCAAATTCAATACATTATAAATTCAATACATTTCAAATCAAACTTATTTAAGTATAATTCTTAAATAAAATAAAATTTCAATCAATTTCAAATCATTATAAATTCTATATTTCAAAAATATAGATATTAAATAAATACTTAAACATATTAGTTATCAACTTATTAAATCGACTTTAATAAATCTTTAAAATCAGTATTTATCAAAATCATATATTTCCTTTCAAACCAAAGAAATCATTTTCAAAACATTTATAAATGGACCAACGGTGTCTGTATATAATTTTCTATCCTATGGTCAAGTGATATGGATATTTATCATTTCAATCCGCAATTTAAATTATATATACGGGTATATATCTTTTCAACCCGCAATCCCAAATTCAATTAATTGAAAACCGCTTGGGTTTATCATTTCAACCCATAACGATTTTCTCCTATTCTACAAGATCGTTCGGGTATGTATCATTTCAACCCATAGTGATTCTATACTAATAGGGAACTTGCAGAGTGATAACATATATGATAATAAAATAACAACAGCAACAGGCATATATCAACAATATAAATGACAGATAATGGTGTCAGATATCACAGGTGAACAGATACAGATAATAAAATATATAACAATGTAAATAACTAACATCAGCATATTTCAATTGACATTTCAATTGAAATCAAATTTAATAAATATAAGAATGTTAATCAGAGTGATTGCTCACCTTTCGAGGCTAGAGAGAGAACAGAATGAGAAGAGATACGAACCAAAGCACACATTTTGAAGCAAAGCAATATTGACAAGAATCAACGACGAACAAGCTGATAGATAGGAATCGATGAGAATAAATCAAATTTGTTTGACACATATATAAATCAACCTTGTCAAGACCCAAAAGTCGACCTTCGAAAATCGGCACCCGTACTTCACTTGTACTCAAAATGCCGTAGATTCAAATGCCGAATCTGGTTCTCGGGAGCTTATAACACAGTTAAGTAAATAACACAGCGGAATAAATGAATAATACATTGATATACAATATCTGATACAACAGAGTGATACAATGAATATCAATATACATCAGAGATATGATACAACAAATAGCAGCGGAAAGAAAACGATAACATCAGCAACGGATAGAATATCTCCAGTAGAATGCTCCAATCCATAGCTAGCGAAAAGCAAGGTCAGTCGTCCAAGGACTGACTAGCTCCAGATAATCTATTAAACCTGAATATCTGAGAAACCCAACTCTAGACTGCCCGTGTGGAAAATAGTGGGCACCCAGAGTTTAGGAAGGGAACAATAAACTCCGGGTCAGTCATGGGACTGGTGTGAGCAACAAAAACAGTTTATCTTTAAAAACAAGTAGCAGAGAATTTAAAGTCAATTCGCAATGCTTTTGAAAAATGAAACTACCATAAGACCTCCCGCCACACACACAATGCAAACGCAGAATTGGAGGAGATTTCTTCTTATGATAGTCAAAGATGCTTACTACGCAAAATCAAATCAATTTTTGATATTATCATTAGTGCATAGTGTAGAAAACATTTCGAAAGTAGAATATAAATCTTAGCCAGCATAGGCATTCCGCACTTATGCCTACTATAGCTACTATGTTCAATAGCAGGTTACCGCCACATTCCATAGCAGGTAATACAACTAAAACCGTACACGTCGCGTATTGTTTCTTTGGATTTCCAACAAATGGTCAGGCTAAGGAACTTCCTTTTCCACGATGGGTACGTCCCTGGAATAGACGACCCGAGAACCTAACCGGATCTCTGCCAACACAAGGCCGGGTTACCTCTGCAAAAATAGGTAACTACTGACACGCGTATGCCATCCCCCGATCGTCACCGATCTTCCCGAGGATCCTCGATTTCCAACAACCACATAATAATAATAAAGCAGTAACCACAGAGTTTAAGTATCTGGGCTCCATACCATGATACCACCTTTATCCAGAAGGAATGACATACACTAAGGGGCGCTACTCCCTAGAACCTTGCCGCATCCTTCCTGTTTTGACCATTTCCAGGGTGTGAGGCTCGACGAAGTCTCGTCCACAAAGCTACGCTTTGTCACAAAGCCATGCTTTGGGTCAAACAAATGATCAACCTATGATCACAAAGATATAAGACCAAACAAATGATCATATCACAAATGATCAAACACTGATCATCACACAGCAACACTCAGCATGTCACATTACCAAATTGGGATATATCGCTGATAAATTTCAACTACATAACCTCTGAGCTCGTACGTCTCAGAGAAAGGTGTTAAGCTAAGAGAATAAATTCTCCGCCACCAACAGAAATGTATTTGAAAGAAATCGGCTTTATATCTCAAAGTGTAATGTCAGACATGTAACCATACAAGTCTGTTCCGGGATCGAACAGAACCGAAGGCACTTCTTACGAAGCCCTTGCAATTTCGGGTAATTTCCAATCACGTCCGGACTTCCCGTCACAAAAGAGTGATATAAATCTCTATACCGGAGCAACTCAGTGCAGAGACATTCGACAGGTTGTCCTTTCATTTTCGAAAAATATCCGGTCTTCAACACCGGTCTTCAAATGCCATCCATATACGACGTATCACTAATCGGAATGGGTTATACGACCCAAAGGTCCTTTCCCGGCTAACCCGAATAGTGAGCGCAATATTCAAAACATATGGATATTGGGATTTCAATTAAGTCACAACTTATTACCCAAAAATCTTTCTTCAAATGGTTTAAACAAGTTACCATTTTAATCTTTTTAAACAAAAAGATTAAATTCACAAAGTTCACTTAATTTCACAAAGATTCATTCACAGATTTTCCAAATCGATTTCCATTTCAGTTTAATTAATTCGTTAAATCTTTAAATCAAAGATTTAAGTAATAGCTTTCAAAACAATTCCATTTCAAATGGTTTAAACAAACATCTTTTTAAATCTGTTAAGATAACAGATTTAATTCATAGCTTTTTAAAACAGTTCATTCATAACTTGGAAAAATAATTCCAATTCAATCTTGAAATTCCTTTAATTAAACTGGAATTTCATTTCTTATCTGAAAGCTTTTATTCCTTTGAAAACAAACAGTTTCATTTTGGAAATCTGATTCATTCATATGAGTTGAAATCCTTGGGTTAAATTCAAATTCCCAAAACTTTACTTTTAATTGGTTTAACTTCATATAAACACATTTATATCATCTTTTATCCCTAGTTTCAAAATCATAGATTAATTTCAAACTTGAATTCAAATTTAAATCTAATTATTTAAATTTCAAAACTTGATTTAAGTTATTCAAAATAACTTTTATCTTTGAAATTCCATTTCAAAAGCTTCTACTTTAAACCCAAATTCCAAATTTCAAAATCAATTGAAATTAAAATTTCAATTTCAAAAACATCAAATTTAAATTATCTGTGACTTAACCGATTTCCACGTGAAATCCATATTTGTGTGTGTAAAAGTGTAGTCCAGGGGTTTTACACACAATAGTGCAACATCAATCATCACAGATCAAAATACAGGATATAGTTGATAAGCGATATAACTATAACGCTTATCGTACTGATCATAGATATATAATAAAATTACAGATAATAAATTACATCACAGATAATTTATCACATATCACAATACAAATCAGGGTGTATCTCAAAGCATCATATATCAGGGATATCAACCATCAATCATTCAGTCAAGTCCAAACATTCACAAGTGAATTTATTAATCAACTGACTCATTTAAATCGAATGTATCGATTATTAATCCGGGTTAATTATCATAAGTTAATTACAAATTATTTGAAATAAATCTTCTTTCAAATTTATTAGTTAACTCTTAATTATTAACTAATCAGTTCTTAATTCATGAATTAGTTGATCTTTAATTATTAATTAATAAACCTTAATTATCAATTAATAAACTTAATAACAAATCACTTAATCCTTAATTAATCTCTATAGATCTATCATTTCTTATTCATTAATTAATTAGCAATACACTCAATTTCACTAAGTACTTCTTAATTACAAATTAATTAACCTTAAATTTTCTAAATTATTAAATTTCAATTTATTAATCTCTAATTATTAGTTAATCAATCATAATCATTAATCAATTAAATTACTTAATTATTCTTAGATTAATCACTTAATTAACCTTTATCTTTAATTAATTAAATCAACCAATTATACTTAATTTCCTAATTAACTTAAGTAATTTCCAAGATAATAAAACTCCTTTTAACTTAAGCTACATTATCTTGTAAATACACTAATTACCATTTACATTAAAAAACCCTTTAAATCTTTAAAATTAACTTAAACAAATTTTAGATTAAATAAATTCTAAAACTCTTTAACAAATGTTAAGAAACCATTTGATATTCATAAAGTAATGTTTTAAAGAAAGTTTTAATAAAATTTGTTTAAATTTCGAAAATAACATTTTTAAACTTTTTATAAAAACTGGGTTCTTCCTTCACTTCGGGTCATACCCGACTGATACTCGGGACGATTCCCAAGTCTTCTCCCATTTTTCCCCGGTTTACAAAACTTAGTAATTTTTTTTTTACAGTTTTAGAAACAGTGGCCTATCCTCTTCAAATCACTTGAGTGCAGACCCGAGTTAAACACCCTAAAACCCCTACCTCGCTTCGAGTCGTCACCATAAAAACTCGAGTAACCCAGGCGAAACTCTTTCTTCCCCAATCCAAACTACAGGGATACGAAATGCACGCGTGCACGTGCACCACTCCATTGTGATACTCCGATCAACGTCATGGCCTCCGGCACGTCTCTCACCATCGCCATACCCAAAAACGACCACCCAAACGCTCGCACACGCTTCGAATAGAGATCGAGCATTCCGATGGACCTAAACCCAAAACTCGATCAACTAATCCACCTCGTCAATGTCAACGAGTTCACCAGAAAATCCACGACTCTGGCTACGCCTTCCCCAGCCTCTACACCACCATTCCTCTGAGTTTCGTACAACTCGACTCAACAGGGAAGAAGTAACACGCGAATTCCCAGACTTGACTAAACACAGTTCGAAACCCTAAGTCGACGCCACGCCGCCGCTACGACGCACTAAAAATTCTACGAGCATTTTTCCCTTGCTCCTCGACACGTTATCTTCTTCCACCCTTGACCACGGTGCATATGATCTTGTCGATCACCAGTAATCGATCGAAATCCAAATTATGTTCAACCCCAGATATCTCAACGAATATTAGCTTAAAAATCATAAATTTTCTTTTAAAAATCCTATTTTACCATGACAAACCAGATTGTAACCTGGAAATACTAAATCATCTCGATCGAAATTTGGGTTTAGTTTGAGATTTTACTGCTCTACCTTCTTTAGGATGAACTATTCTTCAATACTATCTAGAAGTATTTCCAGATCGAACATTTAGTCATTAATAACAAGTTTTATTCTTATACCTATGTCTAAAATAAATCAAACAAAGAGATATTAGGTTTAGTTCATATTTTTTTTGAGAACCTGTGAAATCAACAGAGTATGATCATCCATACAGATATAAGCATATATCAACAATCCATTCTAAACAACATGCTAATACTTATCATTCTTCACTTTGTAGAATTTATAGCATGTATCTATATTGAAGAGATTCAATTTGTTCACTCACCTGGTTCTAGAAGAAAGAACAGAGTTGTATTTAGGTTGAAACAGCGGTTTGAATTTCCTAGTTGAAATCTTTCATTTGATTCTCTGGAATTTGTATTGATTTGTTTGCTGTTTTCAATGGAATGTTGTTTGAGTTGATCTGATACTTGATTTTGCAGTTGATTTGAATTGTTGTTTATATTTGAATCCTTGTTTAAGTTTGTAGATGATGCTTCAGATGTAAAAATACTTGATATGTTTTGATATAAACGAATAGAAGTGAAGAGGCTTGATGTATTATATAAAATGAAGCATACAGGTGATATATTTTATTCAACAAAGTCATTACATTATCTTGTACAATATACTAGAGATGTCCTTGCTTATGGAGGCTGAAAGCACATTTGTATATTTTCGAATGACCAAAGTATGGCTGAGATGATCTTGCATTAAATGCTTTGTCTTGCATTCTATTACACATACTTACCTACTTGTTGACTATGCAAAAACTCATTTCGGCTGAGAGGATTATATTTGTACTGAGGTGAAGGCATTAAATGCCCGAGTACTTGTTGTTCCCTTATGATATTTATTTTTCTTTTCTTCTTGCCTACTCTTGCTTTAACTCGGCTGATAGGTATCATATTATGTACTTTGTTTTGTTTTGGTTTCACATTTATATGTATTTTATTTACCTTGTTCATTTGCAAAAAGATATTAGTGACTTGCATTTATGACTTGTACAAAAGATATATTTTGTTTTCTTTCTTTTGCAAGCTTTAATACTTCGGCTGAGATGATGAGAAGAAGTACATATGCTTACTTCTTTGCCTACATGAATTATCTTTTTTAGTGTTTTATAACTAATACATATCTTTCTTTTGTTATATTGCTTTGTACGGTTACTTTCTTATCTTATGGCTTTGTAATAAAATTGATATTCTATTTTAATATGTTGTTAAAATTGTTCTAGTTTTATTTACTTTACAATGTAACAATTCTTACTTTTATTTGATTGTCATTCTATATACATAGATCTATATTTTATAAATATACTTTGTTTGTAGTTCATTTTACTTATATATTAAATTCTAATTTAACTTAAACATTTATTTCTAGAATTTCCATATTTTATTTTTTTATACTTGGATATCGGGGAAACTCGCATTACCTTATCATTTAATTTTACAAATTTTAATTAAAAAATTAATTTAATTATCAATTAAATGTAATTAAAATTCGGGGTCGTTACAGACTTCCCCCCTTAAAAGAATTTCGTCCTCGAAATTGCCAAGGAGACAAAAAGATAGACGAAACAGGATTTATCAAATCAACTGAACATCTATTCTGCATTTGGCTTACCAAATCAGAATATCAATAATAGATACAAGAACGAATCTGTTTGACACTTCACAAGATACTCGGGTTAACCAGATCTACGAAATATACAGTGGCATCGGTTAGTCCGAAGGGATAACTAACCATTCGTAGAACATATCGGGACCCAAAGATAGATAGACATATGGATACAATTTCAAAGCTTTTAGTTCAGAACTAAGTATCTATCAACCATAGCAACCAAAACAAACAAGGCAACCAATACATCCAAACAACAATTTTGGTCCTTCCGGAGTTTATGTTCCATACAAATATATCGAATTTCCTTTCTGGATCTACTAGAAACTATCGAAGAATTGAGAAAAGATGTTGAACAAAAGAGATTGATGGAGAAAAGATTGCTTCCTTGTTGTTACAGAGTATTGACCATTTGTAGTCGTATTCTCTCGTCCTCTATCTCATCCTCTTCTTGCACTTATACTTACTATCAGTGGATAGCAAGAGAATTTACCGAGGCGTACGGACAGATATCTTAAGGATTACTCATTCTAGGGTATACTTCACCCTATCTCTAATGAGCTACTTAATGTGTTATACTCCTGAACTAAAGTTCAACCTTAGCTCTGATACCACTTGTCAAGACCCAAAAGTCGACCTTAGAAAATCGGCACCCGTACTTCACATGTACTCAAAATGCCGTAGATTCAAATGCCGAATCTGGTTCTCGGGAGCTTATAACACAGTTAAGTAAATAACACAGCGGAATAAATGAATAATACATTGATATACAATATCTGATACAACAGGGTGATACAATGAATATCAATATACATCAGAGATATGATACAACAAATAGCAGCGGAAAGAAAACGATAACATCAGCAAAGGATAGAATATCTCCAGTAGAATGCTCCAATCCATAGCTAGCGAAAAGCAAGGTCAGTTGTCCAAGGACTGACTAGCTCCAGATAATCTACTAAACCTGAATATCTGAGAAACCCAACTCTAGACTGCCCGTGTGGAAAATAGTGGGCACCCAGAGTTTAGGAAGGGAACAATAAACTCCGGGTCAGTCATGGGACTGGTGTGAGCAACAAAAACAGTTTATCTTTAAAAACAAGTAGCAGAGAATTTAAAGTCAATTCGCAATGCTTTTGAAAAATGAAACTACCATAAGACCTCCCGCCACACACACAATGCAAACGCAGAATTGGAGGAGATTTCTTCTTATGATAGTCAAAGATGCTTACTACGCAAAATCAAATCAATTTTTGATATTATCATTAGTGCATAGTGTAGAAAACATTTCGAAAGTAGAATATAAATCTTAGCCAGCATAGGCATTCCGCACTTATGCCTACTATAGCTACTATGTTCAATAGCAGGTTACCGCCACATTCCATAGCAGGTAATACAACTAAAACCGTACACGTCGCATATTGTTTCTTTGGATTTCCAACAAATGGTCAGGCTAAGGAACTTCCTTTTCCACGATGGGTACGTCCCTGGAATAGACGACCCGAGAACCTAACCGGATCTCTGCCAACACAAGGCCGGGTTACCTCTGCAAAAATAGGTAACTACTGACACGCGTATGCCATCCCCCGATCGTCACCGATCTTCCCGAGGATCCTCGATTTCCAACAACCACATAATAATAATAATGCAGTAACCACAGAGGTTAAGTATCTAGGCTCCATACCATGATACCACCTTTATCCAGAAGGAATGACATACACTAAGGGGCGCTACTCCCTAGAACCTTGCCGCATCCTTCCTGTTTTGACCATTTCCGAGGTGTGAGGCTCGACGAAGTCTCGTCCACAAAGCTACGCTTTTGTCACAAAGCCATGCTTTGGGTCAAACAAATGATCAACCTATGATCACAAAGATATAAGACCAAACAAATGATCATATCACAAATGATCAAACACTGATCATCACACTGCAACACTCAGCATGTCACATTACCAAATTGGGATATATCGCTGATAAATTTCAACTACATAACCTCTGAGCTCGTACGTCTCAGAGAAGGGTGTTAAGCTAAGAGAATAAATTCTCCGCCACCAACAGAAATGTATTTGAAAGAAATCGGCTTTATATCTCAAAGTGTAATGTCAGACATGTAACCATACAAGTCTGTTCCGGGATCGAACAGAACCGAAGGCACTTCTTACGAAGCCCTTGCAATTCCGGGTAATTTCCAATCACGTCTAGACTTCCCATCACAAAAGAGTGATATAAATCTCTATACCGGAGCAACTCAGTGCAGAGACATTCGACAGGTTGTCCTTTCATTTTCGAAAAATATCCGGTCTTCAACACCGGTCTTCAAATGCCATCCATATACGACGTATCACTATTCGGAATGGGTTATACGACCCAAAGGTCCTTTCCCGGCTAACCCGAATAGTGAGCGCAATATTCAAAACATATGGATATTGGGATTTCAATTAAGTCACAACTTATTACCCAAAAATCTTTCTTCAAATGGTTTAAACAAGTTACCATTTTAATCTTTTTAAACAAAAAGATTAAATTCACAAAGTTCACTTAATTTCACAAAGATTCATTCACAGATTTTCCAAATCGATTTCCATTTCAGTTTAATTAATTCGTTAAATCTTTAAATCAAAGATTTAACTAATAGCTTTCAAAACAATTCCATTTCAAATGGTTTAAACAAACATCATTTTAAATCTGTTAAGATAACAGATTTAATTCATAGCTTTTTAAAACAGTTCATTCATAACTTGGAAAAATAATTCCAATTCAATCTTGAAATTTGTAACGACTCGGATTTTGCCCGCTCGAAAATCAACATCCGCACTTCACATTGTACTAGAATGCCGCAGATTCGACCGTTCAAATTCGATTCGCCGGAGCTATGACACAATTAAGTATAACAACACAGCGGAAGAAAAAGAATAATACATTGATATACAATATCTGATACAACAGAGTGATACAATGAATATCAATATACATCAGAGATATGATACAACAAATAGCAGCGGAAAAGAAAAAGAATAACATCAACAGCGGATAGAATATCTCCAATAGAATGCTCCAATCCATAGCTAGCGGAAAGCAAGGTCAGTCGTCCAAGAACTGACTAGCTCCAGATAATCTACCCAACCTGAATATCTAAGAAACCCAACTCTAGACTGCCCGTGTGGAAAATAGTGGGCACCCAGAGTTTAGGAAGGGAACAATAAACTCCGGATCAGTCATGGGACTGGTGTGAGCAACAAAAACAGTTTATCTTTAAAACAAACAACAAAAGGATTTTAAATATTGAAATCCGCAATGCTTTTGGAAAATGAAACTACCATAAGACCTCCCACCACACACACAATGCAAACGCAGAATTGGAGGAGATTTCTTCTTATGATAGTCAAAGATGCTTACTACACAAAATCATTGGATTATTATTATTAGTGCATAGTGGAAAACAATTTGAAAGTATAATATTAATCTTAGCCAGCATACAACCATTATTGTATGCCTACTATAGCTACTATGTTCAACAGCAGGTTACCGCCACATTCCATAGCAGGTTATACAACTAAAACCGTACAAGGTTCGTATTGTTTCTTTGGATTTTCCAACAAATGGTCAGGCTAAGGAACTTCCTATTCCACGAAAGAAACGCCTCTGGCGGGACGCTCCGAGAGACAAACTGCTCTCTGCCAAACAAGGTCGGGTTACCCCTGTAACAGGTAACTCACGAATATGCCATCCCCCGGTCCTTTGGGACCTTTATCCGAGCGCTCGTAACCATCATCACACATCATAAAGAAGGTGTATCCACATGAGTAAGTATCTGGGCTCCATACCATAATACCACCCTTTTCCAGAAGGAAATGACATACCCTAAAGGGCGCGACCCTCATAACCTTGCCGCAACGATCCTGTTTCGACCATTTCTGGGTTGTGAGGCCCTGATGAAGTCTCGTCCACAAAGCTACGCTTTTTCAAAAAGCCACGCTTTGGGTCAACAGATGATCAACCTATGATCACAAAGATAAATGATCAAACAAATGATCATATCACAAATGATCAAACACTGATCATCACACGGCAACACTCAGCATGCCACATTACCAAATTGGGATATATCGCTGATAACTTCAACTACATAACCTCTGAGCTCGTATGTCTCAGAGAAGGGTGTTAAGCTAAGAGAATAAATTCTCCGCCACCAAACAGAAATGTATTTGAAAGAAATCGGCTTTATACCTCAAAGTGTAATGTTAGACATGTATCCATACAAGTCTGTTCCGGGTTCGAACAGAACCGAAGGCACTTCTCACGAAGCCCTTGCAAATCCGGATAATTCTCAATCACGTCCAGACTTCCCGTCACAAAAGAGTGATATAAATCTCTATACCGGCGCGACTCAGTGCAGAGACATTCGACAGGTTGTCCTTTCATTTTCGAAAAATATCCGGTCTTCAACACCGGTCTTCAAATGATATCCATATCGTCGAATCACTTATTCGGAATGTGTTATGTGACACAAAGTTCCTCTCCCGGCTAAACCGAATAGTGAGCGCAATATTTAAAAATATACGGATATTGGGATTTCAATTAAGTCACAACTTAAACCCAAACTTTCTTTTCAAATGGTTTAACAAATTACCATTTCAAATCTTTTTAAACAAAAAAAGATTCAATTCATAAAGTTCACTTAATTTCACAAAGATTCATTCATAGATTTTCCAAATCGATTTCCATTTCAGTTTAATTAACTCGTTAAATCTTTAAATCAAAGATTTAACTCATAGTTTTCAAAGCAATTTCATTTCGAATGGGTTAAACAAATCATCACTTTAAATCTGTTAAAAATAGACAGATTTAATTCATAGCTTTCAAAAACAATTCATTCATAACTTGGAAAATCCATTTTTCAAGTCACTTGAAATTCCTTTAATTTAAACTGGAATTTCTTTTCTTATCTAAAAGCTTTTATCATTTGAAAACAACAGTTTTCAATTTGGAAATCTGATTCATTCATACGAGTTGAAATCCTTGGGTTAAATTCAAATTCCCAAAATTATACTTTTAAAATGGTTTAATTCATACAAACACATTTATATCATCTTTTATCCCTAGTTTCAATCATAGATTTAATTTCAAACTTGAATTCAAATTTAAATCAAATTATTTAAATTTCAAAACTCGATTAAGTTATTCAAAATAACTTTTATCTTTGAAATTCCATTTCAAAAGCTTTTCACATTTAAACCCCAAATTTCTAATTTCAAAATCAATTGAAATTAAAATTTCAATTTCAAAAACATCAAATTTAAATTATCTGTGACTTAACCGATTTCCACGTGAAATCCATATTTGTGTGTGTAAAAGTGTAGTCCAGGGGTTTCACACACAATAGTGCAACATCAATCATCACATAACAAAATACAGGATATAGTTGATAAGCGGTATAAACTATATCGCTTATCGTACAGATCACAGATATATATAAATTTCAGATAAATAAACTACAGTAAAGGTTACGCACCAATCAGAATATATCACAAATTATCATATATCAGGGATATCAAACAATTCACATTCAATAGAATCTAAACATTCATAAGTAAGGTGTAATAACCCGCTTTTTCCGTACCCCTTGAATAGACACTAATCTCCATCTATTTACTCAAGGTGAACGAAAAACCGAACCATTAGGGTTTTTAAAAGAAGAGGTAGAAGAAAAGATAGAAGAAAAGAGAAAGAAGAAACAAAAGAACAACATCAGAAACAGAAACAATATCAGAATCTCACATATCGCAGCGGAACAAAATATAATAGATAATCACTAGTCTTTTAAAAACAAAGAACTATATCAGTTTATATATACATCAATCATCAGAGTCAATATACACAATGGACAGTTATATAACTTGTCCTCATACAGAATACACAGCGGAATAAATATATCAGATACAAATACTACGTCTCGCCATCCAGCTTGCTTCCAAAGCTCCAGAATATCCAGAATATCCTGATAATATAACTCTAGGCTGCCCGTGTGGAAATTGGTGGGCACCTAGAGTTTAGAAGGGAACAATAAACTCCGAGTCAGTCATGGTGACTGGTGTGAGATCGTAAAACAGTTATTCTTTAAAATAAACAACAGGATAATTTTAAAGTCAATTCGAAATGCTTTTGGAAAATGAAACTACCATAAGACCTCCCGCCACACACACAATGCAAACGCAGAATTGGAGGAGATTTCTTCTTATGATAGTCAAAGATGCTTACTACGCAAAATCAAATCATTTTTGATATTATTATTAGTGCATAGTGTAGAAAACATTTCGAAAGTATAATATTAATCTTAGCCAACATACGACCAGTATCGTATGCCTACTATAGCTACTATGTTCAATAGCAGGTTACCGCCACATTCCATAGCAGGTAATACAACTAAAACCGTACAGGGTTCGTATTGTTTCTTTGGATTTTCCAACAAATGGTCAGGCTAAGGAACTTCCTTTCCTCCTGCCGATTGGGATCGCCTCTGGCTGGACGTCCCGAGAGACAAACTGCTCTCTGCCAAACAAGGCCGGGTTACCCCTGTAACAAGTAACTCACGAATATGTCATCACCCGGTCCTTTGGGACCTTTATCCGAGCGCTCGATATCCAACATCACACATCATAAAGAAAGTGTATCCACATGAGTAAGTATCTGGGCTCCATACCATGATACCACCCCTTTCCAGAAGGAAATGACATACCCTAAAGGGCGCGACCCTCATAACCTTGCCGCAACATTCCTGTTTCGACCATTTCCGGGTTGTGAGGCTCTGACGAAGTCTCGTCCACAAAGCTACGCTTTGTTCACAAAGCCATGCTTTGGGTCAACAGATGATCAACCTATGATCACAAAGATATAAGATCAAACAAATGATCATATCACAAATGATCAAACACCGATCATTTCACAGCAACACTCAGTATGCCACGTTACCAAATTGGGATATATCGCTGATAAATTTCAACTACATAACCTCTGAGCTCGTACGTCTCAGAGAAGGGTGTTAAGCTAAGAGAATAAATTCTCCGCCACCAACAGATATGTATTTGAAAGAAATCAGCTTTATATCTCAAATTGTAACGTCAGACACACAATCCATACAAGTCTGTTCCGGGATCGAACAGAACCGAAGGCACTTCTCACGAAGCCCTTGCACATCCGGATAATTTTCAATCACGTCGGGACTTCCCGTCACTAAGGACGATAAAACCTCTAAACCGGAGATCAGCCGATGTAGAGTAACTCGACGGTAATCCTTCCGTTTTCAAAAATATCCGGTCTTCAACACCGGTCTTCAAATGCAATTCATAACGACGTATCACATATTCGGAATGGGTTATACGACCCCATGGTCCTTTCCCGGCTAACCCGAATAGCGAGCGTTTATTCAAAAATAAGTGTGGCATTCAAATTCATCCAATTCACAACAAATACCTATCTAAAGGTAATTATTGATAGTCGGTTATTTAACTATCAATAAAGATGCGCAACATCATCAGATTCCAAATAATTTTCCAAATTATTTTATCTTCCAAAATATCTTTTACTAGATATAAAATTTCCACACTTAATCATTTGAAAACAATTTCAAATCAATTTCCACATTTCATTTTATCTTTGAAGATAAAATCTCAAAACAGTTCATTTCATATTGGAAAAGCATTTCCATACTTATTTAACAATAAGTATTTCACAAATCAATTTAATTTCAACATTTGAAAATATTCGATATACTTAAATCAATATTAAGTATATATTCATCCTTTAAGGAAATCATAAATTTTACATCTATTTGAGTCAAAACGAATGTTGCGTAAAACATCGTTACGACGACTCAAAATCACTAGTATAGGGATTCGGAATTTAGATAGATATATGAATCCCAATACTACATCAAAACATTTCCTTTCGGAAATCATTTACTATAACAACAGCGTTATAGTCCATCATTTCCTTATTTCTCGAAACGTCTATTTCAACAATAAATGTTGAAATCTATGTATTCGATACTTATCACGTTTTAAAACATCTTTTAAAACAATTACTTCATTTCATGATATCGCTTTCCCAAACATAACCATTTTACTTAACAATATATTCACTGTCCAAAATCGTGAATATACTTCACTAGCCACATTCCAATATTTTCTACACATTTATTCCAAGAATTATCCACTGTCCAAAATCGTGGATAAAATTCCCTTAATAATCTCTATATTTAAAATCAATCAAATTTAATTGATTTTCGAATTTATAAAACAACGTTTATAAATTCGATTTCCATTTTCTAACAACTTCGATTTATAAATCTTCTTTATTAATAAATTCGAGTTATACTCGATATAAATATCACAAGTCCATATTATAAGTTAATAACTTATCATTCATTTTCAACTTCACAATTTATAAATCTATAAATTTCATTCACTTACGGATTCCATAATATTTCATTTTTTTTACACTTATAAAAACTCATTTTATAATTTCAACATTCTTAATTTTGCAGATATCAATTTCATAAATCTTTTATATGAACCGTTACAGAAATTCAAAAATCTCAATCTAAACCATTTCATAAATCAGTCAACTATTTATCCCAAAAATCACTTTTCGGTTATATTTCACAAATCTATAAATTTTTGTAACTTTAAAATTTTAACGTTTATTTATTTAAAATAAATCACTTCAGAAATTTAATAAAACGTATAATTTCAAAGATCATTTAAAAATCCTTTTAAATTAAAAGTCGTCATTTTTAAAGTTCAAAACTGAATCCGATGATGCCACAACACCAATCAGTCCATCACAACAGTCAAATATCATATATCATCATATGATAACAGAATATATCAAAATATCTGTAAATAATCAATACGGTGAGGAATCCAGTCGGATCCCTCCAACCTGTTTCCCTGCATCCACAGATGTTAGCACAATACCAATTCCGCTCCAGTACGGAATTATCGCGGTATATGGGTTTTTATAAATCCGCTTACTAACGGCGCAATAGGGTCTCATCCGCTATACGAGGCGGGAAATCAATCAATCCAATATATACATATGCCAATATGTATATACTGCTATATATATAGATATATCCTAAAATATCTAATAGCACATCCAAACAGTCAATCATCAATCAATAACTGTAAATAATTCCACATTCAATTGAGTGAGAAGATCTCACCGTGATTTTAATTCTGATTCCAGCGTTTATTTCGAATAAAATTAAACGGCCGTTTAATTTTACTCAAAAATTTCACTGATTCCAAACACGCCCAGATCTGCGCTACAGCGTAGAGCACGGCGCTGCGATTCCAACGCTTCTGGTTTCGTAATTTTCTGACCTCGTATGAAAGAGATACATCGTTTTAAACTTTTTACAAATTATAAAATAATAATTTTACAATTTTCCTTTATTTTATTATACCCAGACAATCGTGGCCGTTCATCCTTGCAATTTCGCATCTGGGCCACACTCGTATTCTTCTTCCCACTCACGACATGCTCCAGGTTCGAACGCAACCCACCACGCCGCCCTAAACCCTAACGCACGCGACCCCCACGACGATCTTCACCCCATCTTATCACCACCATTCGAACGCCCATCACACGAGCTACCTCCAGCTGGAATCACGTGAAGCTCGGTTCCCCCTAGCGCGCGTGATACGAGGCCGAACGCGACGTCTTCACGCTCGATTTCTGGCCACCACGTCACGATCCAGGCGATCATCGCCGTATGGATCGATAGAACTCGCCATCCTCTTTGTCTTTGCAGTTGAAAAATTCTTGTGAAAGTTGATAGATTGGAAGATAATAAGGGAGGAAAATCGTGAGTTTCTGGCCATCGAAAAAGAGGTGGCGGCTGTAACTAGAAACCCTAGTTTGTTTTGCAAAAGGAAAATATGAGGTCCTTTTATAGAAAATTGCACGATTTACTATTCATCGAATTTTTTCGAACTCCGATTCGAGCGTGCCGGCTGACGTTCGTAAGGTTTACCCCGCGTTCCGGACACAACAGAACAGGTTTCGGAAGCTAATTCGATCGTCTGTGTGAGATATGACGATAAACGATCAATTTAAATTTAACCGATTTAAATCGATTTCGAGGCGTTTTAATTTGTACCGGACAAATGGTAAATCCAAAAATTACGAAATTTGAAATCTTACAATAACATCACATTACGGATCCGATGAAACTGGTTTCGTCGAAATCCGAGACTTTTTGAAAAATGACTATTTTAACTCGACGATTTAAAATTAAAACGATATCGATGCGTTTCGAGCTGCCACGGTCAAATGACAACTTCGATTGATACGAAAATTGGAATCCGATAATAACTAACTATTACGGATCCAATGGAACTGGTCTCGTTCAATTCTGAGACTGTCCGAAAATTGGCTATTTTTACAGTCGATAATTAAATATTAAAATATTCAATTTTCATAGATTAACTCCAAATTCAATTTTAAAAGTTCTATAACCTTTCTATAATTCCAGTATGATTAAATAAAATTTTACAAATCATTTTCAATCAATTTAAACTCGATTTTTAATTATCTCTGGAATTCCACTATTTAATTTATCGATTTAATTATCAAATAAAACCCAATATTCGAAAAATAAATCATTCGACTTCTAAATTCCATTTATTAATATTTAAAATCAATTAAATATTCGAATTTTAATTATCAAAAATTCTGGGTCGTTACAGACTTCCCCCCTTAAAAGAATTTCGTCCTCGAAATTACAAGTTAGGAAGAAGATACAAAATCCATTAACTTTCCAAAACAAACCGTTCAAATTAGATTTTCAAATCTGTTAAGTGTTTAACTTCTCCAAAATTCATAGTTAACTTCTCACAAAATCTTTACTAAGTTTTCAAATCATAACTTAGTTTTCAAAATTTTCAAATTTCTCAAAAATATTCTAACGCCTTAAATTTTCAGAAAATTTCGCCAGCGTCTTCTTTGCGCGGCTAATATGGTACGACTACAAAACGTCCCTACGGACTCTCAGATTTCAAAAAGAAAAAGAAAAAGCCAAGCGGCTAGAGAAATAAGTCATCAAATCTCATATTCAAATTTAAATACTTACCTTTTGTCGAGCCATTCAAATTTATCTTCGAAATTATATCCCAATTCCTTTATACCTGTATATCCTACTAGCCATAATATCTAGTTACATATATTCAAACCATTTTGTACATTTAATTACAAAATTTTCGATACTTACTTCCATATCATCTTTAATTCACTATTGAAGTTATATATTCAATTTCGTTCAATCTTTACATTTCAATTCCATTTGAATTCAATTCACAATTCCAATTTGAATTCAGTTTATCTTCTGAATATTGAATTTTTATCAATTAACTTTAGTTCATTCCCAAAATTTATTTACAATTCACTATTTTGGTTTATAACCACTCATATTAAACTGGATTTCAAATTCCATATGAATTTTAATTCATTTCAAACCATATTAATTTGTCATTTCTTTAATTAGTTTCAATTACTAATTTTATTTCAATACATTACTTTACAAATTCGAAATGAATTTTTCAATATTCAATTTACTTTCATTAAATTGATTCACTTGTACTTGCTTTGATTTAACTTCATCCTTTAAGTTAAATTTATTCTACCAAAATTCAATTGGTATAAGTTATCAACTTAGTAATATTTCATAAATATCTTTATATAGCATTCCAGAGTTTACCAACATTTCAAAGCCATTTTGAAAACAATTCAATTTATCCTTTGAATTTCCAAAACAAAACCCAAATTTTCAAACAACTTTCATTTAAAATAATTTGGCAGCAATTCCTCTTTTGGAAACCCGAAAATGAACACCAACGATGCCGCGGTCATCATCGAAGTTATTTTCCAGCGACCGAAAAGAGTTTAGAGCTTTTATCCCTCCAAAATACTTTTCAAAACCTTCGAAATCCATTTCCAAATCAAAAAGGATTTAAACTTTCAAATCTCCAAAATTTTCAAATTCTTTTCAAAACATTTCCAAATACTTCTCTGGAATTCCGTTTAAATTACAATTCACATTTATAATTCATATTCTTTAAATTTCATTCATATGTGAATTTATTTCTTTACTTTGGAGTTACGATTTGAATTTCTTATTCAATTTCATATAAAAATGATAACTTTCAATATTATCACTTTCCTAACATCCATGCAACCATATACTATAGTACTTCATAGAAAAACATTTCTTTTCTATACAAAAATAGTTTTGGGCAAAATTATTTCATTTACCCTATTTCAAAATAATACTGTGCCGAATTGTTCTATTCAAGTGTTTAGAGATCCCTATCGATAGAGTTGTACGGACAATACCGACCAGAATCCATATACCACTCAACAAACCAATCATCACAATATAAAACAATTTTATATTCACTAACAAATACGCACTCGTATCTATTATTACACTCAACTCATTCTAGAGTACTACTGACTCTATCTCTAATGAGTAACACCCAACAGAGCAGGGTTGTCGCTTAACCATATGCTCTGATACCAAATGTAATAACCCGCTTTTTCCGTACCCCTTGAATAGACACTAATCTCCATCTATTTACTCAAGGTGAACGAAAAACCGAACCATTAGGGTTTTTAAAAGAAGAGGTAGAAGAAAAGATAGAAGAAAAGAGAAAGAAGAAACAAAAGAACAACATCAGAAACAGAAACAATATCAGAATCTCACATATCGCAGCGGAACAAAATATAATAGATAATCACTAGTCTTTTAAAAACAAAGAACTATATCAGTTTATATATACATCAATCATCAGAGTCAATATACACAATGGACAGTTATATAACTTGTCCTCATACAGAATACACAGCGGAATAAATATATCAGATACAAATACTACGTCTCGCCATCCAGCTTGCTTCTAAAGCTCCAGAATATCCAGAATATCCTGATAATATAACTCTAGGCTGCCCGTGTGGAAATTGGTGGGCACCCAGAGTTTAGAAGGGAACAATAAACTCCGAGTCAGTCATGGTGACTGGTGTGAGATCGTAAAACAGTTATTCTTTAAAATAAACAACAGGATAATTTTAAAGTCAATTCGAAATGCTTTTGGAAAATGAAACTACCATAAGACCTCCCGCCACACACACAATGCAAACGCAGAATTGGAGGAGATTTCTTCTTATGATAGTCAAAGATGCTTACTACGCAAAATCAAATCATTTTTGATATTATTATTAGTGCATAGTGTAGAAAACATTTCGAAAGTATAATATTAATCTTAGCCAACATACGACCAGTATCGTATGCCTACTATAGCTACTATGTTCAATAGCAGGTTACCGCCACATTCCATAGCAGGTAATACAACTAAAACCGTACAGGGTTCGTATTGTTTCTTTGGATTTTCCAACAAATGGTCAGGCTAAGGAACTTCCTTTCCTCCTGCCGATTGGGATCGCCTCTGGCTGGACGTCCCGAGAGACAAACTGCTCTCTGCCAAACAAGGCCGGGTTACCCCTGTAACAGGTAACTCACGAATATGTCATCACCCGGTCCTTTGGGACCTTTATCCGAGCGCTCGATATCCAACATCACACATCATAAAGAAAGTGTATCCACATGAGTAAGTATCTGGGCTCCATACCATGATACCACCCCTTTCCAGAAGGAAATGACATACCCTAAAGGGCGCGACCCTCATAACCTTGCCGCAACATTCCTGTTTCGACCATTTCCGGGTTGTGAGGCTATGACGAAGTCTCGTCCACAAAGCTACGCTTTGTTCACAAAGCCATGCTTTGGGTCAACAGATGATCAACCTATGATCACAAAGATATAAGATCAAACAAATGATCATATCACAAATGATCAAACACCGATCATTTCACAGCAACACTCAGTATGCCACGTTACCAAATTGGGATATATCGCTGATAAATTTCAACTACATAACCTCTGAGCTCGTACGTCTCAGAGAAGGGTGTTAAGCTAAGAGAATAAATTCTCCGCCACCAACAGATATGTATTTGAAAGAAATCAGCTTTATATCTCAAATTGTAACGTCAGACACACAATCCATACAAGTCTGTTCCGGGATCGAACAGAACCGAAGGCACTTCTCACGAAGCCCTTGCACATCCGGATAATTTTCAATCACGTCGGGACTTCCCGTCACTAAGGATGATAAAACCTCTAAACCGGAGATCAGCCGATGTAGAGTAACTCGACGGTAATCCTTCCGTTTTCAAAAATATCCGGTCTTCAACACCGGTCTTCAAATGCAATTCATAACGACGTATCACATATTCGGAATGGGTTATACGACCCCATGGTCCTTTCCCGGCTAACCCGAATAGCGAGCGTTTATTCAAAAATAAGTGTGGCATTCAAATTCATCCAATTCACAACAAATACCTATCTAAAGGTAATTATTGATAGTCGGTTATTTAACTATCAATAAAGATGCGCAACATCATCAGATTCCAAATAATTTTCCAAATTATTTTATCTTCCAAAATATCTTTTACTAGATATAAAATTTCCACACTTAATCATTTGAAAACAATTTCAAATCAATTTCCACATTTCATTTTATCTTTGAAGATAAAATCTCAAAACAGTTCATTTCATATTGGAAAAGCATTTCCATACTTATTTAACAATAAGTATTTCACAAATCAATTTAATTTCAACATTTGAAAATATTCGATATACTTAAATCAATATTAAGTATATATTCATCCTTTAAGGAAATCATAAATTTTACATCTATTTGAGTCAAAACGAATGTTGCGTAAAACATCGTTACGACGACTCAAAATCACTAGTATAGGGATTCAGAATTTAGATAGATATATGAATCCCAATACTACATCAAAACATTTCCTTTCGGAAATCATTTACTATAACAACAGCGTTATAGTCCATCATTTCCTTATTTCTCGAAACGTCTATTTCAACAATAAATGTTGAAATCTATGTATTCGATACTTATCACGTTTTAAAACATCTTTTAAAACAATTACTTCATTTCATGATATCGCTTTCCCAAACATAACCATTTTACTTAACAATATATTCACTGTCCAAAATCGTGAATATACTTCACTAGCCACATTCCAATATTTTCTACACATTTATTCCAAGAATTATCCACTGTCCAAAATCGTGGATAAAACTCCCTTAATAATCTCTATATTTAAAATCAATCAAATTTAATTGATTTTCGAATTTATAAAACAACGTTTATAAATTCGATTTCCATTTTCTAACAACTTCGATTTATAAATCTTCTTTATTAACAAATTCGAGTTATACTCGATATAAATATCACAAGTCCATATTATAAGTTAATAACTTATCATTCATTTTCAACTTCACAATTTATAAATCTATAAATTTCATTCACTTACGGATTCCATAATATTTCATTTTTTTTACACTTATAAAAACTCATTTTATAATTTCAACATTCTTAATTTTGCAGATATCAATTTCATAAATCTTTTATATGAACCGTTACAGAAATTCAAAAATCTCAATCTAAACCATTTCATAAATCAGTCAACTATTTATCCCAAAAATCACTTTTCGGTTATATTTCACAAATCTATAAATTTTTGTAACTTTAAAATTTTAACGTTTATTTATTTAAAATAAATCACTTCAGAAATTTAATAAAACGTATAATTTCAAAGATCATTTAAAAATCCTTTTAAATTAAAAGTCGTCATTTTTAAAGTTCAAAACTGAATCCGATGATGCCACAACACCAATCAGTCCATCACAACAGTCAAATATCATATATCATCATATGATAACAGAATATATCAAAATATCTGTAAATAATCAATACGGTGAGGAATCCAGTCGGATCCCTCCAACCTGTTTCCCTGCATCCACAGATGTTAGCACAATACCAATTCCGCTCCAGTACGGAATTATCGCGGTATATGGGTTTTTATAAATCCGCTTACTAACGGCGCAATAGGGTCTCATCCGCTATACGAGGCGGGAAATCAATCAATCCAATATATACATATGCCAATATGTATATACTGCTATATATATAGATATATCCTAAAATATCTAATAGCACATCCAAACAGTCAATCATCAATCAATAACTGTAAATAATTCCACATTCAATTGTGTGAGAAGATCTCACCGTGATTTTAATTCTGATTCCAGCGTTTATTTCGAATAAAATTAAACGGCCGTTTAATTTTACTCAAAAATTTCACTGATTCCAAACACGCCCAGATCTGCGCTACAGCGTAGAGCGCGGCGCTGCGATTCCAACGCTTCTGGTTTCGTAATTTTCTGACCTCGTATGAAAGAGATACATCGTTTTAAACTTTTTACAAATTATAAAATAATAATTTTACAATTTTTCTTTATTTTATTATACCCAGACAATCGTGGCCGTTCATCCTTGCAATTTCGCATCTGGGCCACACTCGTATTCTTCTTCCCACTCACGACATGCTCCAGGTTCGAACGCAACCCACCACGCCGCCCTAAACCCTAACGCACGCGACCCCCACGACGATCTTCACCCCATCTTATCACCACCATTCGAACGCCCATCACACGAGCTACCTCCAGCTGGAATCACGTGAAGCTCGGTTCCCCCTAGCGCGCGCGATACGAGGCCGAACGCGACGTCTTCACGCTCGATTTCTGGCCACCACGTCACGATCCAGGCGATCATCGCCGTATGGATCGATAGAACTCGCCATCCTCTTTGTCTTTGCAGTTGAAAAATTCTTGTGAAAGTTGATAGATTGGAAGATAATAAGGGAGGAAAATCGTGAGTTTCTGGCCATCGAAAAAGAGGTGGCGGCTGTAACTAGAAACCCTAGTTTGTTTTGCAAAAGGAAAATATGAGGTCCTTTTATAGAAAATTGCACGATTTACTATTCATCGAATTTTTTCGAACTCCGATTCGAGCGTGCCGGCTGACGTTCGTAAGGTTTACCCCGCGTTCCGGACACAACGGAACAGGTTTCGGAAGCTAATTCGATCGTCTGTGTGAGATATGACGATAAACGATCAATTTAAATTTAACCGATTTAAATCGATTTCGAGGCGTTTTAATTTGTACCGGACAAATGGTAAATCCAAAAATTACGAAATTTGAAATCTTACAATAACATCACATTACGGATCCGATGAAACTGGTTTCGTCGAAATCCGAGACTTTTTGAAAAATGACTATTTTAACTCGACGATTTAAAATTAAAACGATATCGATGCGTTTCGAGCTGCCACGGTCAAATGACAACTTCGATTGATACGAAAATTGGAATCCGATAATAACTAACTATTACGGATCCAATGGAACTGGTCTCGTTCAATTCTGAGACTGTCCGAAAATTGGCTATTTTTACAGTCGATAATTAAATATTAAAATATTCAATTTTCATAGATTAACTCCAAATTCAATTTTAAAAGTTCTATAACCTTTCTATAATTCCAGTATGATTAAATAAAATTTTACAAATCATTTTCAATCAATTTAAACTCGATTTTTAATTATCTCTGGAATTCCACTATTTAATTTATCGATTTAATTATCAAATAAAACCCAATATTCGAAAAATAAATCATTCGACTTCTAAATTCCATTTATTAATATTTAAAATCAATTAAATATTCGAATTTTAATTATCAAAAATTCTGGGTCGTTACAGTAAGGTCAGTTAATTGTCTGGTTAATTTAAATCAGATTAATTTCTTATGAATTTCTAACCTTGGTTAATCAATATCAATAATTTACAAATCATTTTAATTAATTATTCTTTAATCATTTATAAATTAACCATTTATAATAAATTAATTAGCCTTTAATTATTATTCTTATCATCCTTTAATTATTAAATAATTAACCTTTAATTATTTAATTCACCATTTAATCAATTATCTTTAATTAATTACTTTAATTAATTTTTCCTCAATTAATTATCATTCCTTAATCACCTTCATTTATTAATAAATTACTCTTAAATTAATTACCTTAATAAATTAATCACATTAATTAATTATTCTTTAAATTAATTAACCTTTAAACACTTGGATTCTAAATCTTTAATCATAAATTAACCATCCTTAATTACTTTCACTTAGTAATTATCTTTAAGTCATAATTCACCCTTTTATCATTACTTAATTTATTCACTTAATCACTTTATTAATAAATTAACCTATCATCATTATTACTTTAAAATAAACAATTTTTTTTTTCATTCACTTAAAAGATTAAATCTTTGAGAAACTTGTTTAAATTCTTCCTTGATAATTTAACATATATTTTAAATTCAAGTTCTTTAAATTTTACACTTCAAAATTATTAAACAAATTTAGATATTTAAAACCTTATCTATTCCCAAACCAAGACTCGCACTAACTTGAATTCATATTTGAACCCTTGATTTATATTTTCAGTTTAAACCTTAGTTTATAAATTTAGATTTAGCTTCCTAAACCTGGAAACCAGACAGGTACAATATTTGTTTTACAATTTAAAACCTGGTACAGATTTCATTCTTAAAATTTTGAAGATCTGTAACCTTTTTGTTTTCAATTCAACAGGCTCGAGCTATATTACTTCGAGTCAAACGCTTTAAAACCTCGAACAACAACCCGCGCAAGCTTATCTTCTTCCCCGAGACACTCAACGTTCCAATTTCCCAGATACGTGATGACACACGTGCACGTGCACGAGGGCCGCCGACTACCGGCGATCATCACGATGATGCTCCATGACCCCACGGCCTCCCTCAATCACGAAGACGTACCCAGATCGTACGCAAACACTACGGAGCGAAATCGAGCAAAAACTCGACCAATCGAAGACCCAGATCATCAGAAAACTCGACCTCCATGTCGCCTCCGACCTCGAAACCATCGGCCACCTTTACCGAAACTCCGACACACCTTCCAGCATCCTTTCCCCCACTCGCGATACCCTCCGTCGCCTCCACGACCACGTGCGAACCCTTACTCCTTTATCGAGACGAAACCCTAAAATCACCAACCCCGATCACTACGGCTACGATAAAATTGCCGTACCAATTTTGCCGAGATCCCCATGCCTCAGATCACCTCCAGCCCAAACATCGGCCAACATCACCACGCCGATCAACAGCGATTCCCCAAAACGCCCCAAACTGATTTTTCGAAATTCCCAATCGATTATCACACTAAAAATTACGAAATGTATGTTAAAAATCATGATTTTCGATAACGAACTTATACAGGTAATTTAAAACAGAAATTGACTTCGTTGATTTTCAACTTATATATATAATCTTACTGTTAAGTTCATTTTTTTAAGCCTATTTGTTAAATTTAAAACCTTGAAACAATTTTTTATAAACACCATCATACAATAACAACCATCTTCTATTTAAACATCAAAGTCTAATTTCAATTCTATTGGAAGCTTTGAATTTTTGAAGGCGAGATAGGAACTAAAAACAACAGGAAACAGGGTATGTGTATATACAGACATACTCACACATATATACATAATGCAATTTTAATTATATAAAAACTGAGAAGTTTTTATGCAACATCAATATCAAGTAGCATATCAACTCATTGCTTACTCACAGGCATCAAAACATTAAAACGTGTTATAGGTTTAAAAGAAAAGTTGCTCACCTTGGTTTCAAAAGAAGAACAGAGGTGCCCTCTATGTTGAACCAGATTTTGAGATTGCTAGTTGAAGCCTTTACTTGATTCTTTAAATCTCTGGTTTGTAGTTGATATGTATTGTTTGTTTAAAGTGAAGTTTTGTTTACTTCAGATTTTTACTTAGCTTTGAAAATGGACGAATTTGAAATTGAGGAAGGCTGATATAGAAGAAGCTTATAGCGATGTATTATTTTGTACAACAGGGTATGTTATTTGTTTGTACAAAGTGACATTATTTGTTTAGTACCAGTGATGTTTTATTTTGCACACGTATAGGCAGAGATATCTTTCATTGTGGAGGCTGAAAATCTTGTATTAAATGCTTTGTACAATATATACTTGAATATATATATTTCTTTTTATTATTTTATTTTTGTTTGTTGACTTACAATGCTTGTTCGGCCGAGAAGATAGGGGTTAGTACAAATGTTTCTTCTTTAGTGTACATGAATCATTTCATTTGATTTTTTTTAGCTCAGTCGAATCTATGCTTGCTTCCATTAATTTCCCAGATTTGATCTTTGTTTCAGGTTAAAGTTTGATGTATTATGAAGCTACAGGCTGGTATGGTTAGTACAAGGTGAAGTATAAATCTTGTAGAGGTAATATTTGTTTATAAAATAGGGTATGGTTTGAACAATACAAAGCATTGGTTTGTTTGTACTTGCTTTACAAGCTTGTCTCGGCTGGGGTATGATATTGTATTGGTTTTGTTTTGCTTATATGTACTAGAGATATTTACTGTCTTGTTACTTTGTATTTTATTTACCTTGTTCATTTGCAAAAAGATATTGGTGACTTGCATTTATGACTTGTACAAAAAGATATATTTTGTTTTCTTTCTTTTGCAAGCTTTAATACTTGAATGTATATTATTCATTTTCTTTTCTTAGGTTTGTATTTGTTTAAGACTTTTAGAAACTGGGATTGCAAAGTCTTTTGTAACGAATGAAAGAAGATAAGTTGATAAATAACCATTTAAGCTTAGATTTAAACTCGAATTCATTTAATTATCAATTTAAATAAAATTTAAATTTCGGGGTCGTTACAAACTTCCCCCCTTAAAAGAATTTCGTCCTCGAAATTACCAAGGAGACAAAAAGATAGATGAAGAATATTTCATCAACTCAAACTGAACATTTATTCTGCATTTGGCTCACCAAATCAGAATATCAATAATAGATACAAGAACGAATCTGTTTAACACTTCACAAGATACTCGGGTTATCCAGATCTACGAAATATACAAGGGCATCGGTTAGTTCAAAAGAATAACTAACCATTCGTAGAATATATCCGGACCCAAAGAATAGATAGATAGATGGATACGATTTCAAAACTTTTAGTTTAGAAACTAAATTATAAATTATACCTATCAACTATAGCAACCAAAGAAAACAATTCATCCAAACAAACAAATTTGGCTCAGTTGGAGTTTATGTCCCATACAAATATATCAGATCTCTTCCTGGATCTACCAGAAATCATCGAAGAATTGAGAAAAGATGCTGAACAAAAGAGATTGATAGAAAAAAAATTACTTCCTTGTTGTTACAGAGTATTGACCATTTATAGTTGTATTTCCCTGTCCCCTATCTCGTCCTCTTCTTGCACTCATACTTACTATCAGTGGATAGTAAGAGAATTTACTGAGACGTTCAGACGGATATCTGAGAATACTCATTCTAGAGTTTACTTCACTCTATCTCTAATGAGCTACTTAACGTGTTATACTCCTGAACTAAAGTTCAACCTTAGCTCTGATACCAAATGTAACGACTCGGATTTTGCCCGCTCGAAAATCAACATCCGTACTTCACATTGTACTAGAATGCCGCAGATTCGACCGTTCAAATCTGATTCGCCGGAGCTATAACACAATTAAGTATAACAACACAGCGGAAGAAAAAGAATAATACATTGATATACAATATCTGATACAACAGAGTGATACAATGAATATCAATATACATCAGAGATATGATACAACAAATAGCAGCGGAAAAGAAAAAGAATAACATCAACAGCGGATAGAATATCTCCAATAGAATGCTCCAATCCATAGCTAGCGGAAAGCAAGGTCAGTCGTCCCAGAACTGACTAGCTCCAGATAATCTACCCAACCTGAATATCTAAGAAACCCAACTCTAGACTGCCCGTGTGGAAAATAGTGGGCACCCAGAGTTTAGGAAGGGAACAATAAACTCTGGATCAGTCATGGGACTGGTGTGAGCAACAAAAACAGTTTATCTTTAAAACAAACAACAAAAGGATTTTAAATATTGAAATCCGCAATGCTTTTGGAAAATGAAACTACCATAAGACCTCCCACCATACACACAATGCAAACGCAGAATTGGAGGAGATTTCTTCTTATGATAGTCAAAGATGCTTACTACGCAAAATCATTGGATTATTATTATTAATGCATAGTGGAAAACAATTTGAAAGTATAATATTAATCTTAGCCAGCATACAACCATTATTGTATGCCTACTATAGCTACTATGTTCAACAGCAGGTTAATTCCACATTCCATAGCAGGTTATACAACTAAAACCGTACAAGGTTCGTATTGTTTCTTTGGATTTTCCAACAAATGGTCAGGCTAAGGAACTTCCTATTCCACGAAAGAAACGCCTCTGGCGGGACGCTCCGAGAGACAAACTGCTCTCTGCCAAACAAGGCCGGGTTACCCCTGTAACAGGTAACTCACGAATATGCCATCCCCCGGTCCTTTGGGACCTTTATCCGAGCGCTCGTAACCATCATCACACATCATAAAGAAGGTGTATCCACATGAGTAAGTATCTGGGCTCCATACCATAATACCACCCTTTTCCAGAAGGAAATGACATACCCTAAAGGGCGCGACCCTCATAACCTTGCCGCAACGATCCTGTTTCGACCATTTCCGGGTTGTGAGGCCCTGATGAAGTCTCGTCCACAAAGCTACGCTTTTTCAAAAAGCCACACTTTGGGTCAACAGATGATCAACCTATGATCACAAAGATAAATGATCAAACAAATGATCATATCACAAATGATCAAACACTGATCATCACACAGCAACACTCAGCATGCCACATTACCAAATTGGGATATATCGCTGATAACTTCAACTACATAACCTCTGAGCTCGTATGTCTCAGAGAAGGGTGTTAAGCTAAGAGAATAAATTCTCCGCCACCAAACAGAAATGTATTTGAAAGAAATCGGCTTTATACCTCAAAGTGTAATGTCAGACATGTATCCATACAAGTCTGTTCCGGGTTCGAACAGAACCGAAGGCACTTCTCACGAAGCCCTTGCAAATCCGGATAATTCTCAATCACGTCCGGACTTCCCGTCACAAAAGAGTGATATAAATCTCTATACCGGCACGACTCAGTGCAGAGACATTCGACAGGTTGTCCTTTCATTTTCGAAAAATATCCGGTCTTCAACACCGGTCTTCAAATGCTATCCATATCGTCGAATCACTTATTCGGAATGGGTTATGTGACACAAAGGTCCTCTCCCGGCTAAACCGAATAGTGAGCGCAATATTTAAAAATATACGGATATTGGGATTTCAATTAAGTCACAACTTAAACCCAAACTTTCTTTTCAAATGGTTTAACAAATTACCATTTCAAATCTTTTTAAACAAAAAAAGATTCAATTCATAAAGTTCACTTAATTTCACAAAGATTCATTCATAGATTTTCCAAATCGATTTCCATTTCAGTTTAATTAACTCGTTAAATCTTTAAATCAAAGATTTAACTCATAGTTTTCAAAGCAATTTCATTTCGAATGGGTTAAACAAATCATCACTTTAAATCTGTTAAAAATAGACAGATTTAATTCATAGCTTTCAAAAACAATTCATTCATAACTTGGAAAATCCATTTTTCAAGTCACTTGAAATTCCTTTAATTTAAACTGGAATTTCTTTTCTTATCTAAAAGCTTTTATCATTTGAAAACAACAGTTTTCAATTTGGAAATCTGATTCATTCATACGAGTTGAAATCCTTGGGTTAAATTCAAATTCCCAAAATTATACTTTTAAAATGGTTTAATTCATACAAACACATTTATATCATCTTTTATCCCTAGTTTCAATCATAGATTTAATTTCAAACTTGAATTCAAATTTAAATCAAATTATTTAAATTTCAAAACTCGATTAAGTTATTCAAAATAACTTTTATCTTTGAAATTCCATTTCAAAAGCTTTTCACATTTAAACCCCAAATTTCTAATTTCAAAATCAATTGAAATTAAAATTTCAATTTCAAAAACATCAAATTTAAATTTTCTGTGACTTAACCGATTTCCACGTGAAATCCATATTTGTGTGTGTAAAAGTGTAGTCCAGGGGTTTCACACACAATAGTGCAACATCAATCATCACATAACAAAATATAGGATATAGTTGATAAGCGGTATAAACTATATCGCTTATCGTACAGATCACAGATATATATAAATTTCAGATAAATAAACTACAGTAAAGGTTACGCACCAATCAGAATATATCACAAATTATCATATATCAGGGATATCAAACAATTCACATTCAATAGAATCTAAACATTCATAAGTAAGGTCAGTTAATTATCTGGTTAATTTAAATCAGATTAATTTCTTATGAATTTCTAACCTTGGTTAATCAATATCAATAATTTACAAATCATTTTAATTAATTATTCTTTAATCATTTATAAATTAACCATTTATAATAAATTAATTAGCCTTTAATTATTATTCTTATCATCCTTTAATTATTAAATAATTAACCTTTAATTATTTAATTCACCATTTAATCAATTATCTTTAATTAATTACTTTAATTAATTTTTCCTCAATTAATTATCATTCCTTAATCACCTTCATTTATTAATAAATTACTCTTAAATTAATTACCTTAATAAATTAATCACATTAATTAATTATTCTTTAAATTAATTAACCTTTAAACACTTGGATTCTAAATCTTTAATCATAAATTAACCATCCTTAATTACTTTCACTTAGTAATTATCTTTAAGTCATAATTCACCCTTTTATCATTACTTAATTTATTCACTTAATCACTTTATTAATAAATTAACCTATCATCATTATTACTTTAAAATAAACAATTTTTTTTTCATTCACTTAAAAGATTAAATCTTTGAGAAACTTGTTTAAATTCTTCCTTGATAATTTAACATATATTTTAAATTCAAGTTCTTTAAATTTTACACTTCAAAATTATTAAACAAATTTAGATATTTAAAACCTTATCTATTCCCAAACCAAGACTCGCACTAACTTGAATTCATATTTCAACCCTTGATTTATATTTTCAGTTTAAACCTTAGTTTATAAATTTAGATTTAGCTTCCTAAACCTGGAAACCAGACAGGTACAATATTTGTTTTACAATTTAAAACCTGGTACAGATTTCATTCTCAAAATTTTGAAGATCTGTAACCTTTTT
Source organism: Allium fistulosum (assembly GCA_030737815.1). Taxonomy (NCBI): domain Eukaryota; kingdom Viridiplantae; phylum Streptophyta; class Magnoliopsida; order Asparagales; family Amaryllidaceae; genus Allium; species Allium fistulosum. The sequence goes on from CM060904.1 coordinate 818,455,721, forward strand.
GTTTTCAATTCAACAGGCTCGAGCTATATTACTTCGAGTCAAACGCTTTAAAACCTCGAACAACAACCCGCGCAAGCTTATCTTCTTCCCCGAGACACTCAACGTTCCAATTTCCCAGATACGTGATGACACACGTGCACGTGCACGAGCGCCGCCGACTACCGGCGATCATCACGATGATGCTCCATGACCCCACGGCCTCCCTCAATCACGAAGACGTACCCAGATCGTACGCAAACACTACGGAGCGAAATCGAGCAAAAACTCGACCAATCGAAGACCCAGATCATCAGAAAACTCGACCTCCATGTTGCCTCCGACCTCGAAACCATCGGCCACCTTTACCGAAACTCCGACACACCTTCCAGCATCCTTTCCCCCACTCGCGATACCCTCCGTCGCCTCCACGACCACGTGCGAACCCTTACTCCTTTATCGAGACGAAACCCTAAAATCACCAACCCCGATCACTACGGCTACGATAAAATTGCCGTACCAATTTTGCCGAGATCCCCATGCCTCAGATCACCTCCAGCCCAAACATCGGCCAACATCACCACGCCGATCAACGGTGATTCCCCAAAACGCCCCAAACTGATTTTTCGAAATTCCCAATCGATTATCACACTAAAAATTACGAAATGTATGTTAAAAATCATGATTTTCGATAACGAACTTATACAGGTAATTTAAAACAGAAATTGACTTCGTTGATTTTTAACTTATATATATAATCTTACTGTTAAGTTCATTTTTTTAAGCCTATTTGTTAAATTTAAAACCTTGAAACAATTTTTTATAAACACCATCATACAATAACAACCATCTTCTATTTAAACATCAAAGTCTAATTTCAATTCTATTGGAAGCTTTGAATTTTTGAAGGCGAGATAGGAACTAAAAACAACAGGAAACAGGGTATGTGTATATACAGACATACTCACACATATATACATAATGCAATTTTAATTATATAAAAACTGAGAAGTTTTTATGCAACATCAATATCAAGTAGCATATCAACTCATTGCTTACTCACAGGCATCAAAACATTAAAACGTGTTATAGGTTTAAAAGAAAAGTTGCTCACCTTGGTTTCAAAAGAAGAACAGAGGTGCCCTCTATGTTGAACCAGATTTTGAGATTGCTAGTTGAAGCCTTTACTTGATTCTTTAAATCTCTGGTTTGTAGTTGATATGTATTGTTTGTTTCAAAGTGAAGTTTTGTTTACTTCAGATTTTTACTTAGCTTTGAAAATGGACGAATTTGAAATTGAGGAAGGCTGATATAGAAGAAGCTTATAGCGATGTATTATTTTGTACAACAGGGTATGTTATTTGTTTGTACAAAGTGACATTATTTGTTTAGTACCAGTGATGTTTTATTTTGCACACGTATAGGTAGAGATATCTTTCATTGTGGAGGCTGAAAATCTTGTATTAAATGCTTTGTACAATATATACTTGAATATATATATTTCTTTTTATTATTTTATTTTTGTTTGTTGACTTACAATGCTTGTTCGGCTGAGAAGATAGGGGTTAGTACAAATGTTTCTTCTTTAGTGTACATGAATCATTTCATTTGATTTTTTTTAGCTCAGTCGAATATATGCTTGCTTCCATTAATTTCCCAGATTTGATCTTTGTTTCAGGTTAAAGTTTGATGTATTATGAAGCTACAGGCTGGTATGGTTAGTACAAGGTGAAGTATAGATCTTGTAGAGGTAATATTTGTTTATAAAATAGGGTATGGTTTGAACAATACAAAGCATTGGTTTGTTTGTACTTGCTTTACAAGCTTGTCTCGGCTGGGGTATGATATTGTATTGGTTTTGTTTTGCTTATATGTACTAGAGATATTTGCTGTCTTGTTACTTTGTATTTTATTTACCTTATTCATTTGCAAAAAGATATTGGTGACTTGCATTTATGACTTGTACAAAAAGATATATTTTGTTTTCTTTCTTTTGCAAGCTTTAATACTTGAATGTATATTATTCATTTTCTTTTCTTAGGTTTGTATTTGTTTAAGACTTTTAGAAACTGGGATTGCAAAGTCTTTTGTAACGAATGAAAGAAGATAAGTTGATAAATAACCATTTAAACTTAGATTTAAACTCGAATTCATTTAATTATCAATTTAAATAAAATTTAAATTTCGGGGTCGTTAAAAAATTCCTTTAATTAAAATGGAATTTCATTTCTTATCTGAAAGCTTTTATTCCTTTGAAAACAAACAGTTTCATTTTGGAAATCTGATTCATTCATACGAGTTGAAATCCTTGGGTTAAATTCAAATTCCCAAAACTTTACTTTTAATTGGTTTAACTTCATATAAACACATTTATATCATCTTTTATCCCTAGTTTCAAAATCATAGATTTAATTTCAAACTTGAATTCAAATTTAAATCTAATTATTTAAATTTCAAAACTTGATTTAAGTTATTCAAAATAACTTTTATCTTTGAAATTCCATTTCAAAAGCTTCTACTTTAAACCCAAATTCCAAATTTCAAAATCAATTGAAATTAAAATTTCAATTTCAAAAACATCAAATTTAAATTATCTGTGACTTAACCGATTTCCACGTGAAATCCATATTTGTGTGTGTAAAAGTGTAGTCCAGGGGTTTTACACACAATAGTGCAACATCAATCATCACAGATCAAAATACAGGATATAGTTGATAAGTGATATAGCTATAACGCTTATCGTACAGATCATAGATATATAATAAAATTACAAATAATAAATTACATCACAGATAATTTATCACATATCACAATACAAATCAGGGTGTATCTCAAAGCATCATATATCAGGGATATCAACCATCAATCATTCAGTCAAGTCCAAACATTCACAAGTGAATTTATTAATCAACTGACTCATTTAAATCGAATGTATCGATTATTAATCCGGGTTAATTATCATAAGTTAATTACAAATTATTTGAAATAAATCTTCTTTCAAATTTATTAGTTAACTCTTAATTATTAACTAATCAGTTCTAAATTCATGAATTAGTTGATCTTTAATTATTAATTAATAAACCTTAATTATCAATTAATAAACTTAATAACAAATCACTTAATCCTTAATTGATCTCTATAGATCAATCATTTCTTATTCATTAATTAATTAATAAAACCAAGTTATTAAGCAATACACTCAATTTCACTTAGTACTTCTTAATTACAAATTAATTAACCTTAAATTTTCTAAATTATTAAATTTCAATTTATTAATCTCTAATTATTAGTTAATCAATCATAATCATTAATCAATTAAATTACTTAATTATTCTTAGATTAATCACTTAATTAACCTTTATCTTTAATTAATTAAATCAACCAATTATACTTAATTTCCTAATTAACTTAAGTAATTTCCAAGATAATAAAACTCCTTTTAACTTAAGCTACATTATCTTGTAAATACACTAATTACCATTTACATTTAAAAACCCTTTAAATCTTTAAAATTAACTTAAACAAATTTTAGATTAAATAAATTCTAAAACTCTTTAACAAATGTTAAGAAACCATTTGATATTCATAAAGTAATGTTTTAAAGAAAGTTTTAATAAAATTTGTTTAAATTTCGAAAATAACATTTTTAAACTTTTTATAAAAACTGGGTTCTTCCTTCGCTTCGGGTCATACCCGACTGATACTCGGGACGATTCCCAAGTCTTCTCCCATTTTTCCCCGGTTTACAAAACTTAGTAATTTTTTTTTACAGTTTTAAAAACAGTGGCCTATCCTCTTCAAATCACTTGAGTGCAGACCCGAGTTAAACACCCTAAAACCCCTACCTCGCTTCGAGTCGTCACCATAAAAACTCGAGTAACCCAGGCGAAACTCTTTCTTCCCCAATCCAAACTACAGGGATACGAAATGCACGCGTGCACGTGCACCACTCCATTGTGATACTCCGATCAACGTCATGGCCTCCGGCACGTCTCTCACCATCGCCACACCCCAAAACGACCACCCAAACGCTCGCACACGCTTCGAATAGAAATCGAGCATTCTGATGGACCTAAACCCAAAACTCGATCAACTAATCCACCTCGTCAATGTCAACGAGTTCACCAGAAAATCCACGACTCTGGCTACGCCTTCCCCAGCCTCTACACCACCATTCCTCTGAGTTTCGTACAACTCGACTCAACAGGGAAGAAGCAACACGCGAATTCCCAGACTCGACTAAACACAGTTCAAAACCCTAAGTCGACGCCACGCCGCCGCTACGACGCACTAAAAATTCTACGAGCATTTTTCCCTTGCTCCTCGACACGTTATCTTCTTCCACCCTTGACCACGGTGCATATGATCTTGCCGATCACCAGTAATCGATCGAAATCCAAATTATGTTCAACCCCAGATATCTCAACGAATATTAGCTTAAAAATCATAAATTTTCTTTTAAAAATCCTATTTTACCATGACAAACCAGATTGTAACATGGAAATACTAAATCATCTCGATCGAAATTTGGGTTTAGTTTGAGATTTTACTGCTTTACCTTCTTTAGGATGAACTATTCTTCAATGCTATCTAGAAGTATTACCAGATCGAACATTTAGTCATTAATAACAAGTTTTATTCTTATACCTATGTCTAAAATAAATCAAACAAAGAGATATTAGGTTTATTTCATTTTTTTTTTTTGAGAACCTGTGAAATCAACAGAGTATGATCATCCATACAGATATAAGCATATATCAACAATCCATTCTAAACAACATGCTAATACTTATCATTCTTCACTTTGCAGAATTTATAGCATGTATCTATATTGAAGAGATTCAATTTGTTCACTCACTTGGTTCTAGAAGAAAGAACAGAGTTGTAGTTAGGTTGAAACAGCGGTTTGAATTTCCTAGTTGAAATCTTTCATTTGATTCTCTGGAATTTGTATTGATTTGTTTGCTGTTTTCAATGGAATGTTGTTTGAGTTGATCTGATACTTGATTTTGCAGTTGATTTGAATTGTTGTTTATATTTGAATCCTTGTTTAAGTTTGTAGATGATGCTTCAGATGTAAAAATACTTGCTATGTTTTGATATAAACGAATAGAAGTGAAGAGGCTTGATGTATTATATAAAATGAAGCATACAGGTGATATATTTTATTCAACAAAGTCATTACATTATCTTGTACAATATACCAGAGATGTCCTTGCTTATGGAGGCTGAAAGCACATTTGTATATTTTCGAATGACCAAAGTATGGCTGAGATGATCTTGCATTAAATGCTTTGTCTTGCATTCTATTACACATACTTACCTACTTGTTGACTATGCAAAAACTCATTTCGGCTGAGAGGATTATATTTGTACTGAGGTGAAGGCATTAAATGCCCGAGTACTTGTTGTTCCCTTATGATATTTATTTTTCTTTTCTTCTTGCCTACTCTTGCTTTAACTCGGCTGATAGGTATCATATTATGTACTTTGTTTTGTTTTGGTTTCACATTTATATGTATTTTATTTACCTTGTTCATTTGCAAAAAGATATTAGTGACTTGCATTTATGACTTGTACAAAAGATATATTTTGTTTTCTTTCTTTTGCAAGCTTTAATACTTCGGCTGAGATGATGAGAAGAAGTACATATGGTTACTTCTTTGTCTACATGAATTATCTTTTTTAGTGTTTTATAACTAATACATATCTTTCTTTTGTTATATTGCTTTGTACGGTTACTTTCTTATCTTATGGCTTTGTAATAAAATTGATATTCTATTTTAATATGTTGTTAAAATTGTTCTAGTTTTATTTACTTTACAATGTAACAATTCTTACTTTTATTTGATTGTCATTCTATATACATAGATCTATATTTTATAAATATACTTTGTTTGTAGTTCATTTTACTTATATATTAAATTCTAATTTAACTTAAACATTTATTTCTAGAATTTCCATATTTTATTTTTTTATACTTGGATATCGGGGAAACTCGCATTACCTTATCATTTAATTTTACAAATTTTAATTCAAAAATTAATTTAATTATCAATTAAATGTAATTAAAATTCGGGGTCATTACAAACCTACTTAAACATATATACAGAACCAGCAAAACACATATATATACAAGATAGTACAGTATATATATAGTGTGGCTTAATAGGAAATATATATATAACTACAATGCATAAAGACATGTAAGAGAAATATAATTTCAATACAACAGATCAACTTATACTACATGATTAATATATATGACAGACAACTTATATTATATTAATCAACAACTTCCAAATGCTTACCAATATAAACAGAAATTTGTTCATTCAGTATGAAACTTATATATGCAGACTCACATTTATATAACTAACACAGCCTATATATATACACATATAATGACTCAGATTATACTAGAATTCATATTATTGCAATCATATATAAATTTCGACCGAACACTACCTATATATATATATATCATTATATAAACCGCACCCCAATGTAAAAAAAAAGAAAACAGATTATATAACTGACATATATTAACTGGTCATGTATATATATTAACATATAACGTGATTCTATATACATAAACAAACAACTTTTATGTCATATATATATATACGACATGTTTTATATAACTATATATATGTATTGGAATTGTGTAATAGGTTCGTACAAGAATGCATATAGTTTGATACACATGCAGACAACAAGTAAAGGTGAATGTAGGCAAGGCCACTATAAAACACAGTATTAGAATTATGAATGGATATATGGCACTTAACTAATACACGCAGCCTACAGTTTGAATAAATTTAAGAAAAGAAGGAAAAACAGTTGAGCAAGAGGCTTCAGAACCCAGGCATAAGCATATAAATATATTTCTCTATATTTTATGTAAAATTAAGGGAGGTTGTAAATGGACAAGCAATACATGTAAAATATATAGAAAAAGAGGGGTAAGATTTCTGGAAACAATTACAAAATAAAATAAAATATTCTAATATAAAATACATATCTGCTTACATACCTATCATATTTAAACAATACCTTTATCAAAACAAGTCCTGATAAAACTCAAGTATGCAGTATGCTTATATATATTTAAAACATATTTTATATAACATATACTGTTTATAAACTCTTATACACAACAGATAATATATTCATATGATTCATATACATATACAAGATCATACATAGTTTATAACTTTTGTATGGAACAGATAATATATGAGAAAATGAAAATATACTATATATATATATAAGTTCTACTTGTATAATGCATGTTGTCAACAAGGATGTACTTTTACTTATATGCTAACTGACCATAACGTGGGCATGCTATATACATATAGGTAGTTAACCCCTAACATACTATAATATATAAAATAAAACAGAGATGGGAATGAGTGATGTACTCTGTTGCAAGAAGGTTGATAGGAGGCCAAGCTTTGTCACGCGCATGGAAAGAGAGAGAGGACGGGTTGCTGTTTTGTCGGAGGAGATGGTCACGATCTTGGGCGAAGGGAAGGATTTGAGTGGAGGCTGCAGGTTGATACGAGATGAGAGGAGAAGGCTTTTCGATGGGTTGAAGGCCGAAGGGTGAGAGCAGAGGTGGAAGACGTGAAGATGAGGGGAGTTGCTGGCCGGAGAAGGAGGAAGGGAAGGGAGGGATCGGTGAAGTCTGGGTGAAGCAGTGGGGCTCATCACGTGGCTGTGGGGTCGAGATGGGCGAGGCGATGGGTTCTCGGGGATGGGAAGGGTGGTCTTCGGCTGCAAGGTCGTATGGAGGAGGGCATGATGGTGATTGGGGGAACGCGACATGGAGAAGGTGGCCAGTTGCAAAAATACAAGTAGGGGAAAGAGCAGTATTCATGGGAATGGAACCCAATAGCTTCTATGATATGTTTTACTTTATATAATAAATATTTTCAAATGAACGAAGAGAAAGAAGGGAGAAAGTCACGTGTAGAGAGAAGATCTGAATATATAAACTTTGTATGTAGTACTGACCTTTCCTTTCCAAAATGAAATAACCATAAGCAACTTGAAAAACAACATTTCGAAGTAACCAAAGAACAATTTGAAAGGACAACCTGTCTATACTTTGAACAGAGGGAATAGGAAAAGGTCAGCACGAATTAGGGAATAATAAAAGCAATGATCGTTTGAATTCTACCGTTGCAATTTGAATGGACACAGGAAACCAGAGCCTTCAAACGGATACTTATACGGCTAACCGTTTCATAGTCTCCGCCAAGGTTTCAAATCTCGGATTTTGGCCAATATCTCGGGCAAATATCTCGGCTGTCTCGGGCGATATTTAAAAGACTTATAACTAACCAAACTGCCAAATCTCGGATTTTGGCTAATATCTCGGATTTTCATCTCGGCTGATCTCGGGGAGATTTAAAACCTTGGTCTCCGCCGCGTACCGAACACTAAAGCACGCAAATTAATATACTGCGGAGATCGGCATGATGAGACGATCAAAATGGTATATAGATATCTGTGGTACGATTATCCGATTAAAAGTCGATAATCGGTACCGAAATGCTGCAATTTTTGCCAAAAATAAGACAAACGGAGCAATAGATGTCTGAATTTGATGAAACGAAATACGACGTCATGCTCAGAAGATGATTTACAAATTTTCTATGTAAAAATATTCAGGTTTGGAAAACATTTTATTATCATCAATTTTAACTGATATAAATTGGAATAAAATTACACTAGAAAATAAACTCCCAAATTTTCTGATGAAAATTTACCAGTTGCTATATTAAGACAAATGCATTTCGAATATCAAAATTTTTATTTCAAAATTTTATTGTTTAAAATTTCACACAAAATAAATAAATTAAATAAATAAAACCACTACAATTTACGGGTCTTTACAGTTACTGATAATTGGGTTCCGCTTGTGCAGCCTTCCCAAAGGGGTTTTTTCGCGGCATCTAACAAATCATATTTTTTTTTGACCCAATATTTGGATCTTCTTCAGCATTACAATCATCATCAATTAATTGAGGAACAGGAAACATTGAACGTGCAACATCTTCAACCATATGTTCTACAAGATTTGTCGTACCAATTTCATTACTCACCACCTCCTCATTTTGTATGGGATCCGATTCTAACTGTTCCCCATGACGATCCCAAATCAAATAGTTCGACACGAAACCGTACTGACGCAAATGAACTCTAACCATTTGTGGTATCAAATGCTTTAACAGTTTGCATTTACTACATGGACAACGGATTTCTTTGTAGTTTCCGTTATTACGTAAAGCAAAATCCATAAACGCTAACACCATTATTAAAATGTTCACTTGTTGAGCCTTCAGTGTCGACCCTTCGTTTTTTGTACATCCAGCTCCGATCAGTAAAATAATTGTCCATTTACCTATGTATATAATTAAAAAGTATGATATAAATTTGCATTGACATTTTTTATTAAAACAATTTTATAAACATTCTTCTTGTTTGTGTTCTATCTGTTAAAATAATACTTAAAGCTTATTTTGAAATGAACAATATATTCTATTTAAACAATTTTATTAGCGAATTTGATATTAATTGATCATTGACACTTTGTTGATGGGTCATCCTACCTCCATTACAAATACAATAACATAATTAAATCGCATAAATCATTTCAATTTAAACGATTCAACAAAATTTCGACAGCACTTCGCTTTAGTTCCCTGAACAGTACACAATTGCGTGTACACAGGGAACATAAAGGGAAGCGGTGCCGAAATTTTGCGAACCGTTTAAACTGAAATGATTTACAAGATTTAATTACGTTATTGGTTTTGTAACTTGTCCAATACAAGGACAAATCCAACAAATACTGTATACGATGAATATAGATGTCCGTTCTGTTAAAAAAACAAATATCCACACAACGATAATATACAATACTTATCAGACGGGGCCAAAAACACTCTAAGGGTTTAAATTTTAAAATTAGCGATACAAAAGTTTAAATTTTAGTTTCATAAAATTTAAACTTTTATATCAATAAACAATATCACGTCAAGTCATGCACAAAATGTATCACGTATATATCGTATCATAACATGTCCAAAGTGAACAATTTATAGGTCAATATCATCACTTTCTATGTACGATTTTATGCAATTCAATCACCAATATAATAATAAGTGAGGTTCATGCTTAGGTTAGTAACGATTATTAAGTGTGACACTAATTTAATAATAAACCTAATTTAACAAATCATAGTTAAACATGCAATAATTAGTTTAATAACATTAATTACGGTCCAATACACTACACTACACAAACAATAGCACAATACATACACAAAAATTACCAATTTAACCTAATATTAAAAATTTAACAAAATTAGGGTTTTAGCAAATAATACCTGATTTTGGAGGTTGTGGAGCTTGCAAACGAAGATGGGGATGCTAGAACGGGTAGAAGGGGAAAAAATGGGGTTGGAAGTTTTTTAGGGGGGGGGGAAATTAGGGAAAGTTGGTTGTTTTTCGGGTAGAATGAGAATGAGGAAGAAGAAGTTTGAGCTGCAGGTTAGTCGTGGATTTCCAACGGCGAGCAACGGCCGCCAACGGCAATATTCCAACGGCTTCCAACGGCATGTGTTTTTTGTTATTAAAAAATTCCTAGAAAAAGCTTGCCGTTGCTCGCCATTGGAAGCCGTTGGTCAAAAGCCGTTGGCGGTCGTTGCCCCCCCATTGCTATAAACAGTAATTCTTGTAGTGAAAGAAATAATGATTTATCAATTTATTGGAATTTAAAACTATAGTAATTGGATTAATTGCAAATAAATGAAATTAATTATTTAAATATTATGTTAGTGGGAAATTAAGAGGAAATTTGAGAATAATAATGTAATAAATCATGAACCAATGTTAGTTTCACCTATTGGATAATAATGGATTGAATAATAGGATGAAAGGTCAAATTAAATGGAATTACTGAAAATTTAATTTATAATTTCTGGATTTAATGAAATTGAAATTAAACACTGAAATTGATGGATTAATCAACTTTAAATTGACATCTAAATTTTTTTAAATTATTGTAAGTGATTAAGAAATCAAAAATCATAGAAGTTGTAAATTATTAAAATTTAAACTGAAAATGTGATTTAATTTATTTAATATTAATTTATTTTTAACTGAAATATAGCCATTTTGGTCACTGACTCGGATTTCGATGAAACCAGTTTCATCGGATCCGTAACGGTGAATTATTGTAGATTCCATGTTTCGTAACGATCAGACTTGTCGTTTGATCGTACGGGCTCGAAACGACTAGAAATCAGTTTAACTGAAATCAATTTGAAATAAACTGATTTTATCATAACTTCTTCATACGATTGAATTAGGATTTGAAACCTCTTCCATTGAATTTGAAATCATCAAAAACACCTATTTTGATATATGGGATGCCCCATTTTCGTCCCGGAGACAGAATGGGCTTTTCGGGCATTTATCGTTCAATGTTATAATCAAATCTTGTCCATTCATCTCAATTCTGACCTACCTATAAATAACCTGTTATAAACCCTAGTGTTCCTCAACTCTGTTTGTCTATACGTACAATTTCATCTATTCCTCTCTTTCCAATGGCAAACAAACCCTAATTCCCAATTTCAATTTCAAACTCCTCAATATATACTGAATTATATATCAATTTGAAGTTCTCGACGAGCGCAGGTCAAATCTATGACTTGTTTTCTGATCTGGGTTGCTGTGTGGCCGGAACTGGGGGATTTAGTCTCGGCCGTTCATTGGCGTTTGATTATCTTCGACGGATCCTTTATTGGAGGATAGCGTTTTGTAGAGTGGGCTGAGGGGAGTGCATCAGCGTTGTTCGCATGTCGAATTGATGGTCAGATTGGTCGTGAAAATTGCGTTAGGGTTCAAGTGAATAACATCGGCTGCTTGGTTTTCATCGTCGAACGACGATCGGAGGGGGAGGTCGCAGGAGCTCGGTCAGTCGGTTAGGCATAGGGGTGTGGTTGACGAAGCCTGGAGACGATCTATCGTCTCTGGTGATCGGCGTGAGTGAAGGAGTGTGGCGACTGCATGATAATGGGCTGTAGGGTTCGTTCGTTTGGGGACGGTGATATGGCGATGTTGGGAGAGTCGTTTTTTTTTCATTTTTTTCCTTTGAATTTCAAAACATTCTAACTTACGTAACTTGCGCATACGAGGTCTGATTTACGCACAGTTAGATCCGTTGGGATCGTTCAAATTTTGAGGTTAAATTGAATTTAAATTCAATCTAAATTCAAAGGTGAGTGTTTTAACCCACTCACAACTTCTAAAATTTCTTATGTTAGTTAAATTAATTTTTTATGTGATTAAAATTTATTTATGACTGTTTGATATATTTTAAATCATCATCTCAGTTAATTTGTTATATTTTTAAATTAAATTGTTATTTAATTTATTATTGAATATAAATTGCCAGTTAAATACCTGTTATTGATTATCAGTTCTATATTGATATTTATTGATTGATTTGGATGATGTTTGTAATGGATGTTGATTTTTTTTATTGGATGAATGGATGTTTTATTTTATATATCGTTATAAACTGCAAGTTCACTTTGGGTTGAAATGATAAATACCCAAATGATCAATAGATTAAAGAAAAATCATTATGGGTTGAAAAGATAGACTCGAGCGATTTTATGGATTTTTATTATTATTTCAGGATTGCGGTTTGAAATGATATATAACCGTAACATTGTAAATTTCGGATTGAAATGATAAATATCTATATCACTTGACCCTAGGGTAGAGAATTATATACGGACACCGGATTGGTTAAATTTAAATGATTTTGAATCCTTAAATTTTACATTGATTTAAATGATATTTTGAAATAAAAAATTGATTTATACGAATTGAATTATTATCGAAATTCAGGTTTATGATAAAATTGGAATTGGTTTAAAGGTATTGTTAAAAGAATTTAATTGAAATTTCAAAGTTGAATTTGGAATAAAAAGTGAAATTTGTCAGAATTGAATTATTTTAAGTTGTTTGAAATATAACTTTGAAATATATTGAATTTGGAGTAATTTAAATTGATATTTCAAACATGGATTGGAGGCGATATTGAATTAAATATTTTATTAGAATTTTAATTGGAAAAATTGGAAATTGGGTTTTGGGATATTGAAATGGTCCAAATGTGTAGGAATGAAATAAATAGTTTAAATTGATATAAATTTCAAATTAGTATTTCTATATAAACTGTTTTAAAAATATATTATTTTAAAGACTTTAATTATTAAGATTTTCAACTTTTAAACTGATTAACCTATTTTAACTTATTTAAATCTAATTAATCTATTTTAAAGCTATTTAATCTATTTTAAACTAATTAATCTATTTTAAATCTATATTATCTATTTATAACTGTTTAAAAATATTTTCTTCTAAATTCTAAACTAAGTAAAATGGATGTGTTATATTCAAATTCTCGATTTTTAAAGTGAATGGGGTTAAGCGACATTATAACCTAAGTTGGGATTTAAATAGCATATTTGGTTTATATGATAATTTTGAAATGAGAGTTTAACTTATTTTGGAAATACGACTTTTGAAAGGAAATATAATTTCGAACTATGATTTCAATGTGATATAATTTCGGAAGTAAGTAGTGATTTCGAAAATGATATGATTTGAATTGAATATGATATTTTGATATCAATTATGAAATGATTTTGGAAATGTAAAAGAACCATCCAGTGTGTAATAAGCGATTGGTTGTTAAAGAGACCGAGATCAGATATGGGCATACTCTCTGTCGATACCAAAAACCACTTTGACAACCGTGTATGCGATGGAGATTCCAGAATGAAGTAGGATGGTGGCAACGATCCTATATGATGTATATACGTGGACACGACTCCCGTGAGTTGGCTTAAGGTGGCTAAAATAGGAGCAATTGACGGGCTAATGAGGTAGCTCCTCTGATCGGACACACCGTTGATACGCTATATTTTGATCAATGACAATGTGCTTCAACAAAAAGGAAGAGATATGTGAAAAGCTAAAGGGAGAACTATGAAGACCAAAGATTCCATAAGTATGATTTAAATATAGGTCTTAGTTTAGATTCATTGTTAAAATCTATCCTCAAGAAGCTTGCACAAACACAAGAACACATTTCATAACTTAATTTTTTTAGTGTTCACTATGCAGAAACTACCAGTTCAGTCGACTGAACAGGAAATTTTAGTCGACTGAACCTGTTACAGAATTACAACATGCACAGTTTCAGTCAACTGAAATTCCCTGTTGAGTCGACTGAATTCGAACCTGCGAATTTTTAATGAAAAGACACCTTCTTCTTCCCAAGAGTTACAACCATTCTCCAATGGTAATGGATGCATCTCTTGCTTGAATCTTTTGCAAATAGATACACCTCTTCTACACCTATAAATACAAGTTTCTATTATTTGCAAATCATGAATTCTAATTTCTTTAATCTCTCTATTTTCTTGAACATACTTTCAGATTTCTTAAGTTTTCAAAAGCAATCACAAACCACTTCAATTGCTTGAATCTCTTATTTATCTTAAATACTCTTTTGATTCATAGCAATTTATATTTCCTAAATCTTCATAAACACATATCATATTCTTGAGGTTAAGATTATAGGAAAGTTGTACTTAATTAGACTAATTAGTGTTATCAAGAACACAACAAGTCAGAAATACTCTTTGTATCCAGTTGAAGTCCTCTTCGGTAGTTGAGGCAAGAAATCCCGTTCTGTTGTTCGGGTAAGTTGTAAACCTATTCCTCCAGGTTAAGTGAGGGTTTTAGTTAGTAGAATTCCTAAGAGGAGCTTAATGGCTGGACGTAGGACAAGAGGTCTAAACTCGTATAAAGTCTTGGTGTCTACTTTACTTACTACTACTTATTGCTATCTACCTAGACCATTCCACTATTCCATATTATACGATCCTACCGCATACCCCTCTTTCAATTGGTATCAGAGCAAGGCCGTCTTATAACCATAACACCGTTATTTGACATTTTGATAATATGGAAAATAACACAAGCACAACAACTGCCTATAACTCTACATTTGCGGAAGGACAATCTACCCAAAGACCCCCTCTATTCAATGGACTAGACTATAATTATTGGGCTACAAGGATGAGGATTTATATGCAAGCAACAAGCTTTGAAGCCTGGAATGCAACTCAAGCAGAGTTCGTTGTACCCATAACTGATTACCCTACATGGACACAAACTCAGAAGAATGAAGCTAGTGCAAATGCCAAAGCTATGAATATGATATTTTGCGCTTTGGATAGAAATGAGTTCAATCGTGTTAGCATTTGTACTACTGCACATCAGATATGGAGTACACTTAGAACCATACATGAAGGCACAAACAAGGTCAAACAAACAAATATCTCTATGCTAAAGAACCAGTTCCAAAACTTTAGAATGCGACAGAATGAATCCATCAATGACATGTACTCGAGATTTCAGGACATTAATCATGCTTTAATAGGACTAGGAGAAAAATACATGGATTTTGATATTGTATCTAAAGTTCTAAATTCACTCACTGATGAATGGGAGAGAAAAGTCTTAGCAATCGAAGGAGCAAACGATCTATCTAAAATGAAACCAGAAGAATTAATTGAAAACCTTATGTCTTATGAAGTTAACATGCAAGCTAAGAAAGATCAAGCACAAGAAAGAAGGAATGTAGCTTTTCATGCGGAAACGGACGAATCAGAGTCTAAAGATGAGGATTTAGCATTTATAGCCAAAAATTTCAAGAAATTTTTAAGATATAGAAAAGGAAATAAAAACGGATTCAAAAAGAATTTCTTGAACAAACCTACATCCTTGAATATAGAATGTTTCAACTGTCACAAGAAAGGTCACATGCACAAAGATTGTCCAGAGCGAAAGAAGGAGAATCAGAGAACTCTCAATAACAAAAACAAGAAAGAAAAATTCAAAAAGAAGGCATTCTCTGTAACATAGGACGATTCAGATTCATCTTCATCTGAAAGTGAAAATGATAGCGACAATGAACAAGCGAATGTATGTTTTATGGCTCAAGAATTTGAGGTTAGTAATTTAACTTTCGACGATTTAATTGATGTAAACACTGAAATTTTGAGCACAATAAAAACTCTTAAAAGGAAACTCAAGGAAACTCGTGAAAATCAAAACAAAGCTGAATTTGAAAGAGATATGTTAAAAGATGAAAAGAAAATTCTAGAAGAAGAACTTGAAAAAGTTCAAGAGTCTCTTTCAAATTCGGAAACTCAATTATCACTTTTAAGTCAAGAAATTGAAACTCAAAAGACAAAGAATGATATAATTGTTTCTGAAAATCATGAGTTAAAAACTAAGATTAGACAAGTTGAGTTAGAAAATAATAGTCTTCAAGCTAGATTAGATAACATCACTAAAAATGTCTCTAATTTTAACAAAGGAAGGGAAAATTTATCTAAGATTTTAGAAAATTCTCAATCCTCCTCAAATAAACATGGATTAGGATATAAAAAGGAGTCAAAAATTCCTAAAAAGAAAAATACAAATTTTAAGAGGAATATTGATTCAAAACAACAAATGTTATTAAGAGAACCTATTAGAACAAAAGTAGAAACTAAGATAGTTAAAATTTGGGTTCCAAAGACTAACAATATTTTAATTAGGAATAAATATATTAAAACATTTATGGATAGTGTTCATAATAATAAAAATTATATTTATAAAAAGGATACTGAACCGAATTGGGTTTGGTTTTCTAAGTTCTAACTTTTAGGACCCTATTGAAAGGTGGGTACCAATAATTTTGTATTTATTTTCAGGTCCCACTCAAAAAGAAGAAATGGATACTAGACAGTGGTTGCTCAAAACACATGACCGGCGACAAAGATATGCTTACAAACATCACATACTTTGATGGTGGCTCGGTTACCTTCGGAGACAATTCAAAAGGCTATATCATTGGCAAAGGAGATGTGAGCAATTACGGTACATCGAATTTACCTTTTAATACAAATGTTTCATTAGTTGAAAATCTAAAACATAATCTACTAAGCATAAGTCAACTTTGTGACAAAGGTTTTGAAATAACTTTTTCGGAAAATAAATGTAGTATTTTTGATCAAAACCAAAATTTTGTTTTTAAGGGAAATAGAGATAGAAATATTTATGTTCTAAATATGAAAATGAATCATAATACAAATATGTGTTTACTAGCCAAAGATAATGATCCTTGGTTGTGGCACAAAAGATTATGTCATATTAATTTCAAAACTATTAGAAAACTTTCTAAAAATGAATTAGTAAGAGGTTTACCTAAGATAAACTTTAAAATAAAAAATCTTTGTGATGATTGTCAAATAGGAAAATTAACAAAATCATCTTTCAAATCTAAGAAAAATATTTCAACTTTACATCCAATAGAATTACTTCATATGGATCTTTTCGGACCAACACAAGTTCAATCCATTAATCATAATCGATATGTATTTGTAATAGTTGATGATTTCTCAAGATATACGTGGACTATTTTTATGAAAAATAAAAGTGATACATTTGAACATTTTAAAACATTTGTCAAAAGAATTCAAAACACTAAAGATTTGAAAATTAAGAATATACGAAGTGATCATGGTGGCGAATTCAAAAATGAAGCTTTTGAATCTTTCTGTAAAAAGAAAGGAATAAATCATAACTTTTCATTTCCTAGAACTCCTCAACAAAATGGAGTAGTAGAAAGAAAGAATAGAACATTACAAGAATGTGCAAGAACATTATTAAATGGAAGCCTTCTACCAAAACATTTTTGGGCAGAAGCCGTAGCTGCTGCATGTTATGTATTAAATCGTATTTCTATTAGACCATTAACTAAAAATACTTCATATGAACTTTTTAACAATAGAAAGCCAAATATATCTTATTTTAAAATATTTGGATCAAAATGTTTTATTTTAAATACAAAAGACCAACTAGGAAAATTTGATCCGAAAGCTGATGAAGGAATTTTTGTAGGATACTCAGAACGAAGTAAGGCATATCGAGTTTTTAATAAACGAACAAATATAATCGAAGAAACTTTACACGTATCTTTTGATGAAACTTTAATAAAAACTTGAGTATAAAAGATGATGACGAATTTATAATAAATACAGACATAACAAATCTTGAAAATATGAATAATACCGAACTTAGATCTCCACCTAGAATCTTACGAGATCACCCTGTACAAAACATAATCTATGAAATTGATTCTCAAGTTAAAACTAGAAGTCAACTAAACCAAATGGGACATGTTGCTTTTATTTCTACATTAGAACCTAAAAATCCTAAAGAAGCATCAACAGACGACTACTGGATTGTTGCTAGGCAAGAAGAATTAAATCAATTCGAACGTAACGATGTTTGGGATTTAGTTCCCCGTCCTAATAATCAATCTGTTATAGGAACAAAATGGGTTTACAAAAATAAAGTAGACGAACAAGGAAACATAACTAGGAATGAAGCTAGACTAATAGCATAAGGATATAATCAAGAGGAAGGTATCGACTGTAATATCCCGGAAATTTTAACAATATCAATTTAATAATCTGTTGAATAATTAAATTAATATGGATAATCTTTGATAATAAGATTTGAATTTAATTTAATAATCTGATTAAATTAGTATTTAATTGATGATTTTATCTTTTAAAAGTTAATAAGATATTTTCTATTTGAATATATACATATTTATTTGTATATATTGTAAATAGAAGCTTTGGTAAATTGGAAATTTATATTTAATTTAATCTGGACTTTTCAAAGATATTTAAATAAGTAATTTTATAGTTTTAAAATACTTCAGGTAAATATTTAATTGGTTTAAGATATTTTTACTTAAGCTTAAATATAAATAAGATTTACAAAATTGGTTTGTTTTATTTCTTTTTAAATATTTCTTGATAATATAATCTCTTGTTTAAATTATAAGATATGTTATTTTCAAATAACAAGTATAATGTATTATTTTTAATATGTATGAATTTTAATGCTAAAAGGAATTGTTATTTTAAATGGAATAAATAGTGTATGTAAATATATATAACTTAACTTTTAAATTGAATCTTAGGATTTAATTTTATTTAAACTTGAATTTAAAGTTTTGAAATTCAAAAGAATATATATTTAAATTGTTTTGGATTTTAAAATATTTGTATAAACTTTTATTTATAAGTATAATTAGCTTTTGTTTTTCTTTAATAAGTAATATATATAGATAAGTGTTTAATAAATAAGAAAAAGACTTTTTAATTACTTTTAAAATAAATAAAAATATGAATAATTACTTAAAAGACATGTGTCTTTATCTAAAGCCTTGTTTTAACATGTGTAATGTAAGTAATCAATGTATAGGACAAGTGTCCTTATTTATTTTCATTTTCTTTTATTTTATAAAATCAAAAATATACATGTATGTAAACATTTGCATTTCTTCAATTCATTCTTTCTAAAACTCTTTTTCAAAGCCAAGAGAAATCAGATTTTCTCTCTAATTCAAATCTGAACAAATCTAATACCTCAATCCAATAATAAAACCTGAAAATCAATACCACTTCTCAACTTTTCCTCTAATCTAAATCAGAAATTATTTCTCAAGCAAAATGAATTCATATTCAAATCTGGAAATCTTCCTCAAAACATAAGATCTGTAACCAAGTTACAGATCTGAAATCAAAAAGCTTGCATTCATTTTAAATCTGGAATCAACTCAGAGAACTGCCTGCATTTTTCATCTCTGGAAGCAACATGCAAGTTTAAATTCAAAAGTAAAAAGAGAATCTGGATTTGTTCAAGTCTGCATGCAAGTCTAAAACAACATATCACAAGTTTTATCAAAAGCAAAGAAGATTTGGCCTTATATTTTCAAGTCTTCAAAACAGTTTTCAAAAGATAGGCTCTGTCTCCATTTTAATGGTGAGTAACAATTTTATTTAAAAATAACCTAAATAAGTTGCTTGATCTCTTCATCTGATAATCCTGTTTACAGTAAATAAATGATGCAATTCTCTGTATTTTGCTTGGTTTTGAATGCATGTTGATTTTGGTATGTTCTTGCCTATTATCAAATGCCAGTTTCAGATATTGATCAAAAATTAATGATTTCATGTTAAGTCCTAGTCTATAAACTGATTTCATATGAATGTTTGTAGATAGTTCTGTATATATATATGTGTATGGTGAAATGCTTCTTGTTTGTATATGTGAATGTATTGTGTGCATGAATATCAGTGTGACCCTGTTATCTTGAATTCCAGGCTACTGTTTTTGATATAAATCATATCTCATGATCTAGTTTTAAATGTGGATCTAAGGTTTAAATAAAATTAGTTGTTCCATAGTAAACTAAAGATTTAAAAGGTTAATTAAGTAAAAATTTAGTCTGAGTGCCTCTGTAAACAAAAACAACAGAGACATGTTTTATAAAGTGAAAATTTGAACTCTGTAATTTATAAATTCAAATGTATAAATTGAAAACATAGATGATAATATGATTTTTAGCATGAATATCATAGTTTTTAGCCTAGTAGGAAAAGAGCAGTTCTGGTTTATGTTAGAAATGAAGTTCTGGTGATTTTGATCATCTCAGTGAAATTGGAAGTTCGAAATCTTTAGTAATGGTAGTGGAATGATCATGGATGATAGGAAAATTGTCAGGAGGATTTTTAAAGTAGTAAGGCAGAAATGATTTAGGATCTAAGATTTTAACCCTAGTTTTATTGGGTCACTGCTTTTGCTCTAGTGTGGTCTCCTCGGTTGATCGAGTTCAACCATTGTTTGCGTACTGGTAGATGGTAGTTGGAGGAAGCTTTTGCCGGAGTATGGAAGATGAAGGTGGTCGGAATCGCGAGCATGAGCGATGTGCCAGGTTTGGTCAGTGGTGATGGTTCTGTTCCAGGTTTTGATTTTTAGGCTCGATTTTGATTTGGTGAATGAATCGAAGATAGGATGGTTGTTTTCTAGTATGTGGATGAACGTGGACTGATGGAAGATGTCGTCGATGACCGGAGTTGCCGTAGGTGACCGTGCACGTGCACGAGATCGAAGGTATCTGGGTTTTAACAGAGAGGCCACTCGAGTTTTTCTCGGGTTTTGTTCGTGAGAGTCTCGGAGGAATTAGGGATGCGACTCGAAGTAATTTTGTAAGGTCTCGAGTACTTTTGTGTTGACAGGTTATTAAACTGTCTGGTTTTTAAAACTTTAAACTGGTTTTAAATTTGTAAATTTTAAACTAGAATTCAAATCAAAGTTTAACTACATAGATCCAAGTTGGTTTTGAATCTTAAAAATTTGAAATAAATAAGTTTATAAATATATATATGTTTTAAATAGGTTTTAAATGGTAGTTAGATTTAAATTGTTTGAAATTAAAAAAAGAAATTTGTTTAAACTCTTCTTAAATTTCTTTTATAAGAGATAAGGATTTTAGTAAGTAAAAGTTTTTAAATTGGTTTTAAAAACTCTGTTAAAAATAAATTGAAATTTCATTTTAAATACAGAATTTAAAATGAAATTTAAAAGTAGATTTGAAATGGAGGTTTCAAATATGAATTGTAAATGATAACTTATTTATCAATAAGAATAAAGTTTATCTTAAAGTAGTTAGAGATTTATATTCATTAAATTAATTAGAAAATTTATTGGATAATTAAATTGTTTGATTAATTAATCATTTGGATTAATTAAATAAATAATTAATGGTTTAAACTAATTAATTAGTGATTAAGATTAATTAATTAGAATAATTAATTTGTAATTAAGGATTATAATTAGAATATTAATTAATGGTTAGGAATTAATTAATAAGAAATTAAATATTAATTAAGTTATGGTTGACACTTAATTAATTTAGTAATTAGAGATTAATAAATTGGTTATTAAGATTTATTAATTTAGAATTAATAATAATTAATATAAGTTAATTACTTAAGGAAA
This sequence comes from Allium fistulosum, assembly GCA_030737815.1. Lineage (NCBI taxonomy): Eukaryota > Viridiplantae > Streptophyta > Magnoliopsida > Asparagales > Amaryllidaceae > Allium > Allium fistulosum. The sequence continues at coordinate 818,477,713 of CM060904.1, forward strand.
GTAATTAAATAATTGTTAATGAAGTCATTAACTATGGATTATTAAATAATTAATTAATAGGATTAATTTTGATAATTAATTAGTTGAATTAATTTAAGGATAATCATTTATGAAATTGTTTAAATGTAATTACTTATTGGAAGTAATTAAGAATTAATTACTTATTGTAATTAATTGAGTTAATTTGATTTAGTTAAATTAATTAATTAAGTTTAATTAATTTAGAATAATCAAGAGATGATTTGATAATAATTACTTAATGTAATTATTAAGGTAAGATTATTTAGGGAGGTAAATAATAAGATAATTACTGGAAGTAATTAATTGAATAATGATTTTATTAATAGAAGTAATTTGAGTTAATTACTTTGAATAATTAATCAAGGGATTAATTAAGAAATTAATTAAGGAAGTAATTAATTTAGTTAGTGAAAGTAATTAAGGGTAGTTAATTACTGATTGAAGATTAATCAAGAGTGATTAATAAATGTTGTTTAATTAAAGGTTAATTACTTAATGTAATTAATTTAATTAAGTAATTAATAATTAAGTTGTAATTAAGGATCATTAATTAATATAATTAATGATGTAATTAAGATTGATTAATTAAGTAATAATTAATAAATGAAGTGATTAATCAATGTAATTAATTAAGGATTAATGTAATTAATTTTAGTTGATTAAGTTAATTAATTTTAGTTAATTAATTAATGAATAATTAAAGGTTAATTACTATAAGTGGTTAAGGATAATTAATTTAAGTAATTAATTGAGAATAAATTACTTGAATATAATCAAAAGATAATTAATCAAGATGATTAATTAAAATGAATTATTAGAGGATAATTTATTAATTAATTGTAATTAATTAATGGTTAAGTAAGAAGGATTTATAAAATAAAGTAATTAATTTAATTCACTTTAAATTAATTAGAGATGATATAAATCATTACTTATGAATGGGTGTTAGTATTGAATACTTAGCATTGATTGATATCTCTGATGAGATATATGTTGTATGATATGGATGTTAGTTGAATTGTATGGATTATCTGATAATGTTGATTATCTGTTGTGAATTATCTTTCTTTTTTTTTTTTGAAAAAGGGGCTCAAATTCTCTATTAATGTAAACCAGGTCCAAACAAACCAAAATACAAAGACAATAACAGGCCCAAGTTCAAAGACAAAACCAACATGTACAAACAATAAAAGAAAAACTAAAACGAAGCCCAAGGCCTAGAAGGCAGCCCGTAGACTGGAAGACTCCAGAAACTTCCACACTCATCTCGTAGGATAGAAGGCAATCCGACACTTCTAAACTTCATCTCTCCATACTTTCCAAAACAGCCTAGAGGAAACAAAAATGGCTGCCAACTAAGAAGACGAACTCCTACTTAAAACTTCGCTGAGACGAAACTAGCAGCCTCACTTCAAAGTATCAACTATAACAGCGAGCTACGATCCCTCCAGGAAACATAAGGTATGCTTTCTTTCTCAATTATCTTCAGCTAAAAAGTAAATCTACCAAAACTAACAATAAAAATTGTTAATAGGATTGTTGTACAGATCTGAATTCTCACAGATCTAAAGTTAAGCAAGGCAAACAGATTGTTGTGAATTATCTTTCTTTGTGTATAAAGATAATGAATTGGATTTGTTTTAACCTTTAAAACAACTTGGCCTTAAAAGATACGCTTTGGATTTCGATGAGACCGGGATCGGGTTTCCGTATACCGGATTTCCAGGTCTGGAGACCCGAATACCACATCGATCCAAATTAACGATAGGTCGTGAATCAAGTGAAGATGAAGATTCAGAGTGCAAGGGTTATTGTCGTTAACTCTGAGGGTGATTCCAAAACGAGTGTAACGAGATAATGCCTTCGGTTTCGTTCGAACCCGGAACGAACTTGTATGGATTGAATGCTTTCAGAACATCGTCAGGTGGACGATGAGCATTCTAAGTGATGTGTTCTTTTCTAAGGTAATCGTGACCTCAAGCCTCACAAACCGAGAATGGCTAAAACAGGGGAGGTGCAGCAAGGTTAGTGGGTAGCACCCAAGTAGGACAAGGTTACCTCTGTCTAGATGTCCCTTTCTATTTTCGACTTAGTGGTGCGGTTGCTGATCCCAACCGTGAGGTATCTTGTGCGGGAATTATCCAGTAAGGGATGTTCCGACCTTGTGTTGCAGGGGATTGGGAGTGATCCTCGGTACGGTGATCTAGGCCACGTACTGTGACGGGCGGTACCCCGGTAGCCCTGCCATTGTATGGAATCCAAACTCCAATAAGTGCCGTACGTATTAGTTGTGCCCAACTATGTTGGAATGTGAGATGTAAGCATTTAAGCTATTTCTGTATTTTACTTGAAAACCCTAGACCCTATTATAATACAATCGAATTTCCTATCAAATGTTTTGGTTAGCGTAAGGTAAAAACTTACCCATGTTTATTTGTGGGGAGTCTTACGTGATACCTTTTCTTTCAAAAGGTTTTGAAGTTAAACAAGTTTAACCTGTTACTCACACCAGACCCATGTCTGACCCAAGTTGTTTATTTCTGTTTTATAAACTCTTGGGTACTCAAATTTTTACGAGTAGCCAAGGGATTCAGGTTAACCTTGACGAATTGTGGAGGAGCAATGGAGCAGGAGGCTTCAGCGTTGTAGATATAGATAGTAGTTTCCGCTGTGTTGATCTTGTTTAGATCTTTGTTTTGTATTGAGTTGTAATAACTAGACAGATGTTTATAACTGTCTAGTATATGATGTGTAATCTGTGTAACTCTGATAAGTGTTGTATATGATACTATGTAATATTTATGTGATATAATATATTTTGTTCGTTTCCGCTGTGAGTATTTGTGTTTGTTTCTTTTCTCTCTTCTTTTCTATTTTCTACCCCTTTCTTTCTTATTGACGATACGTCATTCTGTAGAATGAGTGGCGGGTTGTTACAGTGGTATCAGAGCATTAGGTTGAGTGAATACCTAAGCACTGGAGTGGTGTCTATCTTGAGAGCGCGTAATTGTTAGTTATATAAAAATGATTTTATATTGTGTTAATTGATCGGTTTAGTGGTATATGGATTCTGGTCAATACGAGTAGCTAACGTTATTGATAGGGATCTCTAAACACTTGAACCAGGCCAACGGACACAATATTGTTTTAAAGAGGTAAATGAAATAATTTTACCCAGAAATAATTTCTATATAAAAAGTATCATTTTAAATATATATATATTTCTACCTATTTGTTGGGTTACCTGTTCGGGTTTTCCAATATAGGATATAAAGGTAGATAGGGTAGTGGTGTGTGTAACACGACTACAAATAGTTAGAATTTGAATGTTGAGGTTGGAAGTGTATCTGTCGAGACTGTAGACCCAATACCGTCTCGAGTAAGCTTTGCTGTGGTGAAGGATTTCATCGATCTCCGAAGGAAACTGTAATGGTTCGGAGTTTATCTTTGAAGTTTGGATGAGTAGAGTTGGATCTGTCGATGAGGCAGAAGTGAGTGATGGTACCTTGATACCTCAGGTAATAGTAGCTGTATGATGAGATACAGTGACGATGGATGTTCCCGAAGATGTTTTCTTTGGAACAAGATTAAGGAAGTGTGAATGCTTCGGTGTTGTGGCTGAGTTCAGCATGAAGTTTCTGCTTTGGTTTGGAGTCCGAGTTTCTCGAAGAGCTTTGGATTGAGAAGTCTCTGGCACCTGTGGCAGTAGTGCAGCTCGGAGTATTCTGTGCATTGGCAGGAAGTTTTCTGGCTGAGCAGTTTTTCTGGAAGTGAAGTTCAGAAGCAGCAGAGTGGATCCATTTCTTCGATAAATTGGATAAATAAGTGTAAGCTGTTCTAATTAGTAAAGAGAGGACAGTTTTCTTTGGAATTAGGATGGGTTGATCGCAAAAGTGACTTGCGATTGTCTGAGTGTTCTCTTGGGTTGTCAGAGATTTTCTGGATGTCTTCAGAGAAGTCAGAAGTTTGTCCGCATCTGAAGGTTGAGTTTTCTTATCGATTGGATTCCAGGAGTGATATCGGTGGTTCAGTCTAGTGGAAGGATGTTTCCTAGAGATGGAGTTGGTGAAGCAGCTCAAGTTTTGCTGGAGTATCTGAGTTTTCTTTATGGATCAGTGAACCTTATTTCTGGAATGAGTTGTCCAGTCTGTGCTTGTGTTCTACCTCAGATCAGAGTTGAGCAGCGAAAGCAGTTTGGAGTGTATCTCTGGATAGGAGAAGTAAGTTTGGAATCTACTGATGTTGTGAAGTAGAGTTATGTTTGGATCTCGTCTGTGTTCTGATTTGGATAAGTATTTGGACTTCTGAATTGAATTGTCAGTTTGGATAATTTGAATTCATTGAGTTGTACGTATCTCTGAGGGAGTACGTATTTGATCTATCTCTGGTTTTAGAATCTGCAGTTTGGGAAGTTTGGTAGTTGAGTCAGACTCGTCTGTAGTCTGATATTCTGTTTAGTTCTGTAAATCTAGATGTGTAGGAGATATATAGCTTAATAGTTTAGATTGTTTGTAGAGCGAGTATCCCGGTATATATATATATACTTGGGGAAACTCGAGGAATTTTATCTAGAATTTAGTCTAGATAGTTAGAATTGTTTGATTGGATGATTTGGTTGCTATGGTTGCTAGCATATGGACGATAGTAGATGCTTGTGTTTTGAATTTAAATCTTTAATAAGATTATTAAATTACCTTTGTTTAAATTTCGGGGACGAAATTATTTTAAGGGGGGAGGAATGTAATATCCCGGAAATTTTAACAATATCAATTTAATAATCTGTTGAATAATTAAATTGATATGGATAATCTTTGATAATAAGATTTGAATTTAATTTAATAATCTGATTAAATTAGTATTTAATTGATGATTTTATCTTTTAAAAGTTAATAAGATATTTTCTATTTGAATATATACATATTTATTTGTATATATTGTAAATAGAAGCTTTGGTAAATTGGAAATTTATATTTAATTTAATCTGGACTTTTCAAAGATATTTAAATAAGTAATTTTATAGTTTTAAAATACTTCAGGTAAATATTTAATTGGTTTAAGATATTTTTACTTAAGCTTAAATATAAATAAGATTTACAAAATTGGTTTGTTTTATTTCTTTTTAAATATTTCTTGATAATATAATCTCTTGTTTAAATTATAAGATATGTTATTTTCAAATAACAAGTATAATGTATTATTTTTAATATGTATGAATTTTAATGCTAAAAGGAATTGTTATTTTAAATGGAATAAATAGTGTATGTAAATATATATAACTTAACTTTTAAATTGAATCTTAGGATTTAATTTTATTTAAACTTGAATTTAAAGTTTTGAAATTCAAAAGAATATATATTTAAATTGTTTTGGATTTTAAAATATTTGTATAAACTTTTATTTATAAGTATAATTAGCTTTTGTTTTTCTTTAATAAGTAATATATATAGATAAGTGTTTAATAAATAAGAAAAAGGCTTTTTAATTACTTTTAAAATAAATAAAAATATGAATAATTACTTAAAAGACATGTGTCTTTATCTAAAGCCTTGTTTTAACATGTGTAATGTAAGTAATCAATGTATAGGACAAGTGTCCTTATTTATTTTCATTTTCTTTTATTTTATAAAATCAAAAATATACATGTATGTAAACATTTGCATTTCTTCAATTCATTCTTTCTAAAACTCTTTTTCAAAGCCAAGAGAAATCAGATTTTCTCTTTAATTCAAATCTGAACAAATCTAATACCTCAATCCAATAATAAAACCTGAAAATCAATACCACTTCTCAACTTTTCCTCTAATCTAAATCAGAAATTATTTCTCAAGCAAAATGAATTCATATTCAAATCTGGAAATCTTCCTCAAAACATAAGATCTGTAACCAAGTTACAGATCTGAAATCAAAAAGCTTGCATTCATTTTAAATCTGGAATCAACTCAGAGAACTGCCTGCATTTTTCATCTCTGGAAGCAACATGCAAGTTTAAATTCAAAAGTAAAAAGAGAATCTGGATTTGTTCAAGTCTGCATGCAAGTCTAAAACAACATATCACAAGTTTTATCAAAAGCAAAGAAGATTTGGCCTTATATTTTCAAGTCTTCAAAACAGTTTTCAAAAGATAGGCTCTGTCTCCATTTTAATGGTGAGTAACAATTTTATTTAAAAATAACCTAAATAAGTTGCTTGATCTCTTCATCTGATAATCCTGTTTACAGTAAATAAATGATGCAATTCTCTGTATTTTGCTTGGTTTTGAATGCATGTTGATTTTGGTATGTTCTTGCCTGTTATCAAATGCCAGTTTCAGATATTGATCAAAAATTAATGATTTCATGTTAAGTCCTAGTCTATAAACTGATTTCATATGAATGTTTGTAGATAGTTCTGTATATATATATGTGTATGGTGAAATGCTTCTTGTTTGTATATGTGAATGTATTGTGTGCATGAATATCAGTGTGACCCTGTTATCTTGAATTCCAGGCTACTGTTTTTGATATAAATCATATCTCATGATCTAGTTTTAAATGTGGATCTAAGGTTTAAATAAAATTAGTTGTTCCATAGTAAACTAAAGATTTAAAAGGTTAATTAAGTAAAAATTTTGTCTGAGTGCCTCTGTAAATAAAAACAACAGAGACATGTTTTATAAAGTGAAAATTTGAACTCTGTAATTTATAAATTCAAATGTATAAATTGAAAACATAGATGATAATATGATTTTTAGCATGAATATCATAGTTTTTAGCCTAGTAGGAAAAGAGCAGTTCTGGTTTATGTTAGAAATGAAGTTCTGGTGATTTTGATCATCTCAGTGAAATTGGAAGTTCGAAATCTTTAGTAATGGTAGTGGAATGATCATGGATGATAGGAAAATTGTCAAGAGGATTTTTAAAGTAGTAAGGCAGAAATGATTTAGGATCTAAGATTTTAACCCTAGTTTTATTGGGTCACTGCTTTTGCTCTAGTGTGGTCTCCTCGGTTGATCGAGTTCAACCATTGTTTGCGTACTGGTAGATGGTAGTTGGAGGAAGCTTTCGCCGGAGTATGGAAGATGAAGGTGGTCGGAATCGCGAGCATGAGCGATGTGCCAGGTTTGGTTAGTGGTGATGGTTCTGTTCCAGGTTTTGATTTTTAGGCTCGATTTTGATTTGGTGAATGAATCGAAGATAGGATGGTTGTTTTCTAGTATGTGGATGAACGTGGACTGATGGAAGATGTTGTCGATGACCGGAGTTGCCGTAGGTGACCGTGCACGTGCACGAGATCGAAGGTATCTGGGTTTTAACAGAGAGGCCACTCGAGTTTTTCTCGGGTTTTGTTCGTGAGAGTCTCGGAGGAATTAGGGATGCGACTCGAAGTAATTTTGTAAGGTCTCGAGTACTTTTGTGTTGACAGGTTATTAAACTGTCTGGTTTTTAAAACTTTAAACTGGTTTTAAATTTGTAAATTTTAAACTAGAATTCAAATCAAAGTTTAACTACATAGATTCAAGTTGGTTTTGAATCTTAAAGATTTGAAATAAATAAGTTTATAAATATATATATGTTTTAAATAGGTTTTAAATGGTAGTTAGATTTAAATTGTTTGAAATTAAAAAAAGAAATTTGTTTAAACTCTTCTTAAATTTCTTTTATAAGAGATAAGGATTTTAGTAAGTAAAAGTTTTTAAATTGGTTTTAAAAACTCTGTTAAAAATAAATTGAAATTTCATTTTAAATACAGAATTTAAAATGAAATTTAAAAGTAGATTTGAAATGGAGGTTTCAAATATGAATTGTAAATGATAACTTGTTTATCAATAAGAATAAAGTTTATCTTAAAGTGTTAGAGATTTATATTCATTAAATTAATTAGAAAATTTATTGGATAATTAAATTGTTTGATTAATTAATCATTTGGATTAATTAAATAAATAATTAATGGTTTAAACTAATTAATTAGTGATTAAGATTAATTAATTAGAATAATTAATTTGTAATTAAGGATTATAATTAGAATATTAATTAATGGTTAGGAATTAATTAATAAGAAATTAAATATTAATTAAGTTATGGTTGACACTTAATTAATTTAGTAATTAGAGATTAATAAATTGGTTATTAAGATTTATTAATTTAGAATTAATAATAATTAATATAAGTTAATTACTTAAGGAAAGTAATTAAATAATTGTTAATGAAGTCATTAACTATGGATTATTAAATAATTAATTAATAGGATTAATTTTGATAATTAATTAGTTGAATTAATTTAAGGATAATCATTTATGAAATTGTTTAAATGTAATTACTTATTGGAAGTAATTAAGAATTAATTACTTATTGTAATTAATTGAGTTAATTTGATTTAGTTAAATTAATTAATTAAGTTTAATTAATTTAGAATAATCAAGAGATGATTTGATAATAATTACTTAATGTAATTATTAAGGTAAGATTATTTAGGGAGGTAAATAATAAGATAATTACTGGAAGTAATTAATTGAATAATGATTTTATTAATAGAAGTAATTTGAGTTAATTACTTTGAATAATTAATCAAGGGACTAATTAAGAAATTAATTAAGGAAGTAATTAATTTAGTTAGTGAAAGTAATTAAGGGTAGTTAATTACTAATTGAAGATTAATCAAGAGTGATTAATAAATGTTGTTTAATTAAAGGTTAATTACTTAATGTAATTAATTTAATTAAGTAATTAATAATTAAGTTGTAATTAAGGATCATTAATTAATATAATTAATGATGTAATTAAGATTGATTAATTAAGTAATAATTAATAAATGAAGTGATTAATCAATGTAATTAATTAAGGATTAATGTAATTAATTTTAGTTGATTAAGTTAATTAATTTTAGTTAATTAATTAATGAATAATTAAAGGTTAATTACTATAAGTGGTTAAGGATAATTAATTTAAGTAATTAATTGAGAATAAATTACTTGAATATAATCAAAAGATAATTAATCAAGATGATTAATTAAAATGAATTATTAGAGGATAATTTATTAATTAATTGTAATTAATTAATGGTTAAGTAAGAAGGATTTATAAAATAAAGTAATTAATTTAATTCACTTTAAATTAATTAGAGATGATATAAATCATTACTTATGAATGGGTGTTAGTATTGAATACTTAGCATTGATTGATATCTCTGATGAGATATATGTTGTATGATATGGATGTTAGTTGAATTGTATGGATTATCTGATAATGTTGATTATCTGTTGTGAATTATCTTTCTTTGTGTATAAAGATAATGAATTGGATTTGTTTTAACCTTTAAAACAACTTGGCCTTAAAAGATACGCTTTGGATTTCGATGAGACCGGGATCGGGTTTCCGTATACCGGATTTCCAGGTCTGGAGACCCGAATACCACATCGATCCAAATTAACGATAGGTCGTGAATCAAGTGAAGATGAAGATTCAGAGTGCAAGGGTTATTGTCGTTAACTCTGAGGGTGATTCCAAAACGAGTGTAACGAGATAATGCCTTCGGTTTCGTTCGAACCCGGAACGAACTTGTATGGATTGAATGCTTTCAGAACATCGTCAGGTGGACGATGAGCATTCTAAGTGATGTGTTCTTTTCTAAGGTAATCGTGACCTCAAGCCTCACAAACCGGGAATGGCTAAAACAGGGGAGGTGCAGCAAGGTTAGTGGGTAGCACCCAAGTAGGACAAGGTTACCTCTGTCTAGATGTCCCTTTCTATTTTCGACTTAGTGGTGCGGTTGCTGATCCCAACCGTGAGGTATCTTGTGCGGGAATTATCCAGTAAGGGATGTTCCGACCTTGTGTTGCAGGGGATTGGGAGTGATCCTCGGTACGGTGATCTAGGCCACGTACTGTGACGGGCGGTACCCCGGTAGCCCTGCCATTGTATGGAATCCAAACTCCAATAAGTGCCGTACGTATTAGTTGTGCCCAACTATGTTGGAATGTGAGATGTAAGCATTTCAGCTATTTCTGTATTTTACTTGAAAACCCTAGACCCTATTATAATACAATCGAATTTCCTATCAAATGTTTTGGTTAGCGTAAGGTAAAAACTTACCCATGTTTATTTGTGGGGAGTCTTACGTGATACCTTTTATTTCAAAAGGTTTTGAAGTTAAACAAGTTTAACCTGTTACTCACACCAGACCCATGTCTGACCCAAGTTGTTTATTTCTGTTTTATAAACTCTTGGGTTCTCAAATTTTTACGAGTAGCCAAGGGATTCAGGTTAGCCTTGACGAATTGTGGAGGAGCAATGGAGCAGGAGGCTTCAGCGTTGTAGATATAGATAGTAGTTTCCGCTGTGTTGATCTTGTTTAGATCTTTGTTTTGTATTGAGTTGTAATAACTAGACAGATGTTTATAACTGTCTAGTATATGATGTGTAATCTGTGTAACTCTGATAAGTGTTGTATATGATACTATGTAATATTTATGTGATATAATATATTTTGTTCGTTTCCGCTGTGAGTATTTGGGTTTGTTTCTTTTCTCTCTTCTTTTCTATTTTCTACCCCTTCCTTTCTTATTGACGATACGTCATTCTGTAGAATGAGTGTCGGGTTGTTACATCGACTTTGAAGAAACATTTGCTCCCGTTGCAAGACTTGAAGCAATACGTATTCTATTAGCCTTCGCGTGTTTTCACAATTTTAAACTTTATCAAATGGATGTTAAAGGTGCTTTTCTAAATTGTTTTATAAAAGAAAATGTGTACGTAGAGCAACCCCCTTTATTCATACATGAAAAATATCCGGTTCATGTATATAAATTAAAGAAAGCCTTATATGGTCTTAAACAAGCACCTCGTGCTTGGTATGAGAGACTTAAAAGCTATTTACTAGATTCAGGATTTCAAATCGGAAAAGTAGATCAAACTCTATTCATTAAAAACACTACTATAGACATTCTAATAATTCAAATATATGTAGATGACATTATATTTGGTTCAACTAATGAAAGCTTGTGTAAAGAATTTTCAAATATAATGACTAAGGAGTTCGACATGTCACACATGGGAGAATTATCTTATTTTCTCGGATTACAAATTAAACAATTAACGAATGGAATTTTTTTAAACCAAGAAAAATATTGTGCTAATCTAATTAAACATTTTGGATTGGAAAACACTTCTGGAAAACCTACTCCTATGAGTACCACAACTCATCTCGATCGAGATGAAAATGGCAAAAGTGTAGACCAAACGTTGTTTAGAAGTATGATAGGCTCTTTACTATACTTAACCGCTAGTAGACCAGACATAATGATGAGTGTATGTTTATGTGCACGTTTTCAAGCTAATCCTAAAGAATCACATTTAAGAGCCGTAAAACGAATTATGCGATATCTTAATAATACTAAGGACTTTGGTCTTTTCTATCCAAAAGATTGTCCATTCGAGTTAGTGTCATTTAGTGATGCTGATTTTGCTGGATCTCGAACTGATAGAAAAAGTACAAGTGGTACGTGCCATTTCATTGGAAAATCACTTGTATCTTGGTTTAGTAAGAAACAAAATTGTGTTTCACTTTCAACTTGTGAAGCAGAATATATATTTGTTGCTCTGGCTTGTACCCAAGTCATATATATGCAACAAACACTTAAAGATTTTAATATAAATTTAACAAATTCTACAATATATTGTCATAATACAAGCACAATAAATTTGTCTAAAAATCCGATAAATCACTCTCGTACAAAACATATTGATATTCGTCACCATTTTCTACATGACAATATCGAAAAAGGAATTATCAATTTAGAGCATATTTCTACCGAAAACCAAATTGCCGATATATTTACTAAACCATTACTAGAAAACTCGTTTATAAAATTACGAAGAGAACTAGGAATAATTTCATTCAAAGATATTTAATAGCAAATATGATAATAAATATAATACTTAAATATACTTCATCTAAACAAAAGTCAAACAAAAATTTAGTTCACTTAACTATAGGTTTAAAAACTTAATCTACTCCTAAGACCATTCATTTCAAAGTAAATATGAACCAATAACATAATTTCTGGATCTAAATCCCTATTAACTCTATACCACACATTTTTAAACAACTAATTCTATATATACATGCACATATGATTTTTCAAAAACTAAAAATTTCAAACTCTGTAGAAAAAAAATGTCTTCCAATAAATCAAACTCTCCAATCAACATAACCTCCTCATCTGATATCTCACCTACATCACCACATCTTCCTACTCCAACACCAAAACACGAGCCGGTTTATAAATGGGAAAATTATCAAACTGGCTATACACCGGATTCGAAGAAGTCCAAACGTGGACTATTTACCTCTCCTGATACGAAAAGAAAAACTGATGAAATTCATCATTATCAACAGCAGCAAATTGATCTTCAACGTGAATTATATTTTGAATAAAAAGTTACTGCTAGACGCTTAAGCTTTCTTGAGCAAATTGGTTTACGATTTTGTAGCTCGAAGAAAAATGATGTGAGTGAGCCCCTACCTCGACCAGTTAGTTCGGTTGATCCATCTTCATCATATCGTACACCAATCGATCCGATAAATCCTTGGGTATCACCAAAAACTCCTCAATATAGCCCAAATTCATGGGACAGGAACTATATGGCGAATGAAGGAAATAAAACACCGAAGAACATTAGTCCTTCTCCAAAGAAATGATTTTTTTTTTTAAAATCAAAATAATGTGTTATATTGTAATATGTTTGTACAATTGTAATCATTTCTTTCAATAAAATATTCGCATTTAAAACATTCAAGAAGAACACCAAAGGTTCAGTCGACTGAATCTTACTGCTCAGTCGACTGAACATAAGATAGGAAACTATAATTCAATAGTTTAGTCAACTAAAAACTCTGTTCAGTCGACTGAATCTTACCTAGAAAATTTTCGGGCTCTAATTCAGTCGACTGAACGTCGTTTCCCAGGTTACTTTTCCCTTTTCAACATCAGTTTTTTTATTTTACTTCTCACTTTTACTTTTACTTTTTACTGATTCCAAACTTCATCTTCCCCATCTCAAAGAAAACCCTAGCCCCCCAATTTCTTTTTTTTTCACAATTTCTTCCTCAAATTTCCACAATTATGCCTCCTAAACGTTCTAGAGCTTCATCTTCAACCTACTCCGACTCAATTGATGCCCAAATCGCTCAATGACTTTACAATGAAGTTGCGGTCACTCGGTGGAACAAGATGAAGAATTCAAGGATCTTCGAGCACTCATTTTTTGATTTCCAAGGTCTTCAATCCTACAATATTCAAGCTTTAATAGACCAGGCAAGTTGGACATCAATTTTAGATATTAATAGGAATGACCATGCCATCGACCATATTATGGTCAAATTATTCTATGCCAACCTCAACCTCGGACACCAAACTCCACGAAATCCGAACGATAGTGTTTGGAGTATGGTATGCGGGAAAAAGGTATGGTTTTCACTTGATCGCATAGCTCATATTCTAGGATCCCCAAACATTGGTATAAAGCTTGAGGACATAGATTTCAATCCTCATATTCGTGATAATATAAATCATCATTTTTTAGACGATGAGATCAACGTCCTAGATATTAAATCCACCTCCTTAAGACCAAGAGCTAGGCTTCTAGACAAAGCACTTATGAGGACCATTACCCCCCGCACCGGCTCCTATGAAATTGTATACCCGAATAACTACCGGGCACTATATGCTATATGGGGAAATATTAAAGTAAATTGGGTGCAATTGATACTTGATGAATTTCTTTCCTTCAACAATGGTAAAATGAGAACGATATATTTTGGCGAATACATAATGAAACTTCTACTAGACGTTGATACGCCACTACCGAACTCAGAAAATATGATGGTTCATCAAATCAACCATCGGACTATAAGCCTCATGCAACTACCAGTAAGGCCTCCTCATATCATGTCTCTAGCCGAATGGGAAGCACGTCATCAAGAACCTCACCAACCTCAACCTCAACGTCTACAACAAGAACCTCGTGATCACGATGGTGAAATCCGTCTTGTTCAACCAGATTTTCCTACAAATCAATCGTTGGGAATTCTATCAAGAAATCAACAAATCCTTGCTACTCGTCTCAAAAAGGTTGATCACAAACTTGATAGGGTAAAAGGGTTCTTCACCAAACTATGGGATGCTATTTCATGCGCCAGCACCAGTTCTGTTTCAACCTCACGCGGCAAGCGCCCAGCTCCAACGTTCACGTGGACATCTTCCGAGGAGAATCCAAGCAGCAGCACTAGTGGCAACAATGATGGTCAAGGAGGAAGAGCTTTTAGACAACCAACTGGTGGCCCTGTTATTCGTGAATGAGAAGGAGATCGTGAAGGCTCTTATGATTGGGAATCCTGGATCATTTTGATGGTTTGATTTCCGGAACTCTTTATTAATTTTTAACCACTTCTGAAAAGTCTTGTATAAATAGCCTTCTTTTATTTGTGATACTCTGTGGTTTGTATGATTCACACTGTGTGGTTGCTTTGTTGCTTGCCAATTATACACTTCTACATATTATTACTTCCTTTTTGTCGATGACAAAGGGGGAGAAATCTATGTCACTAACTTTGTTTTGTAGGAAAGATAGTGCATAGATTCAGGGGGAGGAAAGATAATTACATCTCTACAAACATAGGTATTGTCATCAATCAAAAAGTGGGAGAATGTTGATACGCTATATTTTGATCAATGACAATGTCCTTCAACAAAAAGGAAGAGATATGTGCAAAGCTAAAGGGAGAACTATGAAGACCAAAGATACCATAAGTATGATTTAAATAGTTTAGATTCATTGTTAAAATCTATCCTCAAGAAGCTTGCACAAACACAAGAACACATTTCATAACTTAATTTTTTTTAGTGTTTACTGTGCAGAAACTACCAGTTCAGTCGACTGAACAGGAAATTTTAGTCGACTGAACCTGTTACAGAATTACAACATGCACAGTTTCAGTCGACTGAAATTCCCTGTTCAGTCGACAGAATTCGAACCTACGAATTTTTAATGAAAAGACACCTTCTTCTTCCCAAGAGTTGCAGCCATTCTCCAATGGTAATGGATGCATCTCTTGCCCGAATCTTTTGCAAATAGATACAACTCTTCTACATCTATAAATACATGTTTCTATCATTTGCAAATCACGAATTCTAATTGCTTTAATCTCTCTATTTTCTTGAACATACTTTCAGATTTCTTAAGTTTTCAAAAGCAATCACAAACCACTTCAATTGCTTGAATCTCTTATTTATCTTAAATACTCTTTTGATTCATAGCAATTTATATTTCCTAAATCTTCATAAACACATTTCATATTCTTGAGGATAAGATTATAGGAAAGTTGTACTCAATTAGACTCATTAGTGTTATCAAGAACACAACAAGTCAGAAATACTCTTTGTATCTAGTTAAAGTCCTCTTCGGTAGTTGAGGCAAGAAATCCCGTTCTGTTGTTCGGGTAAGTTGTAAACCTATTCCTCCAGGTTAAGTGAGGGTTTTAGTTAGTAGAATTCCTAAGAGGAGCTTAGGGACTAGATGTAGGACAAGAGGTCCGAACCAGTATAAAGTCTTGGTGTCTACTTTACTTACTACAGCTTATTGCTATCTACCTAGACCATTCCACTATTCCATATTATACGATCCTACCACATACCCCTCTTTCACACACTCCATTGATCTATATTCTGACTTTCTGATTTATTCGGTGGCCACCCTTCAATTTTAATCGGGAGTGTGTTTTGAGTTGGGTGGTAGTTGCGGCTATGCGTTACCAACAGTCCGGAAGTGTAATTGGTATATCTACCCTGACATTGCCTAGTTGTGCCGTGTCACCTACCCTAGCGCTCCTTCTACGAGTTTGTTTTATGTCGTACCTATGTGGTATCCTCTGGCGGCTCCAGTTTACTGGGAGTTACGGTACTGTATAGACTATTGGCATACCTAAAAATGTGTTAAGGTGGAAAATGTAAAGCCTTAACGCTCTTTTTAAATAGTATACTTTACTTTAGACACTATTACAATAGCGTATTGTACTACATAGTAGATAGTTTAACGGATCCTTAGGAGATGTGAATCCCGAACATCTTTTAAGTTACTGCACTCACGTTAGACACTGGATAGTATATGTCAAACCCCGTAAACATCTCCGACGCCGTTTACACTCATATTTATTTACCGTTGATTTAACTCACATAAGATCTTTTAGTTCTCACTCGAGTGTTTTGTCTTTTCAATTCGCTCGGGTCAGCCTGAGCATTTCAGGATTTGAAGACCTTATTTCCGGAGGACGAAGACAAAGATTGTATTATTATTATTTACCGTATTATTCCACTGCATCATACTGTTCCGCTGCAATGTTATGTATTTATCTCTGATATGTGTAACTCTGAATTCTGTATTGTATAAGTAAAATCAAAAGTTTTGTAAATAGCTTCATGAACTGTTATTTGATTATTATATTTTGTCATTCTGCTGCAAGATTCTGTTTTGTTTTTATTTCTTTCTCTTTTTCTTATTCACCCCAAATACCAATTCGCCCTTCTATATGGTTTGAGTCAACATGTGTGTCTGCTTAAAGCATACAAAAAGGCGGGATGTTACATGGGTTGGGTATACATTAATTAATTGATGCACTGAAACGAACATCCTGTGAATTGAATTTAACAGTTTAATTATAAGGCGTTTGGTGATAATGTTGGGTTAAAAATTAACTTTAATAAAAGATGTTTATTATAATATAAAGGAAAGATAAGATATTCTAGGAAATAATATTTGTCAAATGATTCTATATAAGAAAATGACTTTATATATGAATGGTTATAAAATATGGTTTATAAACAAAAATGATTTAAACTGATTTTTTGAGAACACAAATCCCAACGTCTTTGAAATGGTTTCCAAAATTTAAGAGAAAATACTAACAGTATTAATTGAAAGTATTTGTGAATACTAATATTTTGACAAAAGTTCAAGATTTGTTCGGTTCGGGGTTGCTCTTGGAATGGCCGAGTCAATAAGGGAACAAAGTATTTTTATGTTAGCTGGTTCGAGTGACTCGAAAGTGACTAAAAATGGATGAAAGATGTATTTAGTTGGTAAGCACTTCTCATGAGTATTATCCTTCGTAGTAAAGTAAATATGTTACGACTTGGTAGTACCTGTTTCCTTAGTATCATTTTGGTGTTACTCAATCTATATATATATTTTTTCTATGGATTTTAAAGAAAATATTTGGGAAATTAGTTTATAAATTGAGATCATGATACTTACTATGATTTTATAAAGTATTGATACACCTTTAAAAATGATGTTTGGTTAAATCTCGAAAGTATGAATTGATATACAAGAAGGTATATGTACATATTATTAATTCTATAACGACCCGGAATTTTGGTCGTTTGTTTTTGAACGTTTAATTTATTTTTAAATGTTGAATTTGAAATATTAATTGATTTTGAATATGGAGATTTAGGTTGAATTAGTAAAATAGTTTAAAATTTTCCAAATATATTGGTTTAACGAATTGGTTAAATATGTGAATCTGGTGTTAAATGTGATTGGAAATGGGTTCTAAAGTTGATTTCAAACTTTATTTGATTTAGAGTGATGATAGTGGACTTTTGAATGGAATTAAAAATCGATAAGTTAAAATTTTGAATTTTATATATTAATTTAATAGTGAAATTAATATATAGTAATAGTGTAAATAATTGAACTTTGATTTAATATGAATCGGAATGATTTCTAATATGAATATAAATTCTATTTGAAGTATAATTGAGTTGGTAAGTTTTAAAATGGAAATTTCAAGCAATTTTGTCGATTTTGGAAATCGCTCGATTTAATCGACGCGTTAAAATAGCCTTCCGGAGCACAGTCTCGGAATTTGACGAAACCAGTTCCATTGGATCTGTAATAGTGTATTATTATCGGATTTCAAATTTTGTAGTGTTTGGAGTTACCGTTTGGTCGTACAGGATAGAAATGCGTTGAATTTAATATCGAAAAATTAATATTTTAATTCGATTCGAAAAGCTATCTTCCACGTACGATCAAATTAGGCTCCAAAACATGTTCCATTGTGTTTGGAATAGGAGTAAAACATTACAAATGCCAGGCGGCACGCTTCGATTGGAGTTCGTCCGGGAAAGTATGTAATTTGTGAAAATAATATTAAAATAATATGTATGCCTATATATACTTTGGGGAGCTGTAAAACCTAGCAAACATTTGCAGCCGCCGCCTCTTTACAAATAAATAGCCAAAAACTTCTAACCTTCTCCCCTCGATCTCCGTTAATCCATTCAATATCAAGCCACGTCTCCAACATGAAAAACGTAGAGGGCAGTGAGATATGCACATCCAACGGTGGAATTTTGTTATCGTGGTTGTTTGGAGGAGATTTTTAGCCTGGTTTACCTTGGGTTCGAACGTGTTTTCCCAGGCTATGGTATAGCCAAGCTCATCGCCGTTCAGGGGAGGGGTGCATGGGGCTATGGCGCTTCGGTTGGTGGTGCTAGATTGGTCTCTGGCTCACGGAGGAGGCCGCGGCAAGGAGATGGATGAGCATGAAGTTGGGTTCCTGATACTCGAGGGAACGATGGAAGAAAAGAAAAAGGGCAGCTACTATCTAAAAGTTTGAAATGAACAGGCCAGATCTATTAGGATAAAAAAAGAAATTTATTTATATAAATTTTATTCAAATGTTTAAAAACGTGTATCTTTCACATGCGAGGTACGATTAAGACGAAACATACGGGGTTGTCGTAGCGACGAGTACTACGTTTTGGAACAGATTTGGAGTCGTTCAGAGATAGCTAAAATTTTAGGTTAAATCGAACGTGTTCGATTTAATTTAAAATTGGAGCGTTTGGCAAAGTTAAAACTCAGGGTGAGAATTTCTCACTCATTTGGATTGCCACATTTGTATTTAAATGTTTAAATTAAAATTATTTAATGCTTGATTGGATTGATAAATTATAATTATCTATGGATGTTTACATATATATAGTAGTATATATATATATATATTAGTAATTGGAGTGATATTCCCGCACATTATAGCGGACCAGACCCTATGCGCCTAGGATAATAGTAGATGACCCTATATACCGCGATATTCTGCCTTGCATAAACGTGAATTAATTAGTATTGTTATTTTAAAAAAAGATAAATTATTCAATATTAATATTTTATATAATAACTTTTATTTAAGAGTATTGCTTAAAGTTTAACTTGGAAAAATTATTATAGGGGTTTCATAAGCATTATTTTGAAAATTTTTAAATAAAGTTTTCGGGAAGTAATGGTATACTCGCATGGCAAAATCAGAGGTAGTTAGTGCCTGCAGTTAAGTTTGGATTTCTCTAGGATAGAGACGTAACCATTGAGTTGTGAATCCATGGTTTGATAACGCAGTGGTACTTTCTGGATATTTTAAAGGTTTCCAAATATCTTTGAAAAGAATAGATTGTGAACAAACTAAATTCGGTAAGAAAGTATATATTTTGGATAAAGAGATTTAAGTGATTGAAATTTAAATTGAATAAGACTTAGTGTTTTTCAGTGGAAAATGGAATCTGTGATTGTATGATTGTTATTTGATAGTTAAATAACCGACTATCAAATCTGGACCCAAAATATAACTTTGGGAATATCTAGGAGAAATACGGAAATTATATGGTACGGTTACAGTTCGAGGCGCTAGACTGTACGTATAAACTCGTTTCGTTCTTCTAGGACGTTGATAAGGAAATCCATCCCCTAACGGTTAGGAGGTGATCTCTGTTCTTATCTTCGTCTGTTTATTTCCTAAAGAACCGGGGTTGAATTTACCGGAAAATATCGAACGTTGTCGCTGAAGAGACCGCGATCGGATAAGTTATCCAAAAACCACTTCAATCCAACGAGTACGTTTTCGAAAGGAAAATAAGAGCATGGAGTCGAAGATGAAGCAGTGAAGTGCAAGGGCTAATCGCTACTAATCCTGAGGATTTTTTTCAAAAATGGATGTAGTAGGAGTAGTGTCTTCGGTTCCATTGGGACACAGAGCGGACTTGTATGGATCAATGCTATCAGTACATTGTCATTAGAGGACAATGAGCATTCTAAGTGGAAATTCCTTAAAAAGGTAATCGTAGCCTCTAGCCTCATCAACCGGGAATGACTAAAAAGCAGGGGAGATGCCGCAAGGCTAAGTGGGTCGCACCCAATTAGGGTATGTTTATCACCTTTCTAGATACCCTCAGATATTACTTTATTTCTACGATACATGGAAGGAGCTCGGAAAAGGGTGGGAACACCTGGGGTGATAGCATATTCGGTCTATCCAGGTTAGGGATAGTCCGGTCTTGTGTTGCAGAGGATCCCAGCGTGGTCCTCGGTACATTGTTTCTAGACGTGTACTGTGACAGGTGATACCCCAGTACCTAGTCATTCGTATTGAATCCATTCTTCAATACGTGCCTTTACGGTTTTGGTTGTAGAGCCTAGTATGCTGGAATTTAATTAATGTAACAATTTCAGCTATTTGAATAAGTATTTGTACTTAGACACTATTATAATATCAAAGGATTTGATATTAAATGTTTTGGTTATCTTAAGGTAAAAACCCGTCGTGTTTATGTGTGGTGTGTGGTCTTACGAGATACCTTTTTTTTCAAAGGATTTTGATAACTTTAATAAATTCAAATTGAGTGTGTTTTCTCACGCTGGTTTTGTCACATCCTAGAATTTTCGACTTTCGAAAATTCGACATCGATACTCACTTTATCGACTGCCGAGCAATCGAGTGCCGGAAACTCCAATAGTGAGGGTTTTAGAAAGAAGAAAAAGTAGAAGAAAAGATAGAAGAGAAAGAAAGAAGAACAACAGAACAACATCAGAACAGAAAAACAATATCAGAATCTTACACATCGCAGCGGAACAATATATAATAGATAACACTAGTCTTTTAAAACAAAGAACTGTATCAGTTTTTATACATGCATCAACAGAGTCAATATACAACTCAATACAACAATGGACAGTTATATAACTTGTCCTCATACAGAATACACAGCGGAATAAATACTATCAGATACAAATACTACGTCTCGTCCTCCAGCTTATCTCCAAAGCTCCAGAATATCCAGAATATCCTGATAATCTAACTCTAGACTGCCCGTGTGGAAATTGGTGGGCACCCAGAGTTTAGAAGGGAACAATAAACTCCGAGTCAGTCATGGTGACTGGTGTGAGATCGTAAAACAGTTATCTTTAAAATAAACAGAGGAATATTTTTAAAGTCAATTCGAAATGCTTTTGGAAAATGAAACTACCATAAGACCTCCCGCCACACACACAATGCAAACGCAGAATTGGAGGAGATTCCTTCTTATGATAGTCAAAGATGCTTACTACGCAAAATCAAATCATTTTTGATATTATTATTAGTGCATAGTGTAGAAAACATTTCGAAAGTATAATATTAATCTTAGCCAACATACGACCAGTATCGTATGCCTACTATAGCTACCATGTTCAATAGCAGGTTACCGCCACATTCCATGGCAGGTAATACAACTAATACCGTACAAGTCACGTATTGTTTCTTTGGATTTCCAACAAATGGTCAGGCTAAGGAACTTCCTTTTCCACGATGGGTACGTCCCTGGAATAGACGACCCGAGAATCTAACGTTACGGTTAGATCTCTGCCAACACAAGGCCGGGTTACCTCTGCAAAAATAGGTAACTACTGACACGCGTATGCCATCCCCCGATCGTCACCGATCTTCCCGAGGATCCCCGATTTCCAACAAACCACAAAGTAATAATAACTGTGCAGCAACCACAGAGGTTAAGTATCTGGGCTCCATACCATGATACCACCTTTATCCAGAAGGAATGACATACACTAAGGGGCGCTACTCCCTAGAACCTTGCCGCATTCGTCCTGTTTCGACCATTTCCGGGGTGTGAGGCTCGACGAAGTCTCGTCCACAAAGCTACGCTTTCTCAAAAAGCCCTGCTTCGGGTCAAACAAAATGATCAACCTATGATCACAAAGATATAAGATCAAACAAATGATCATATCACAAATGACCAAACACTGATCATTTCACAGCAACACTCAGTATGCCACGTTACCAAATTGGGATATATCGCTGATAAATTTCAACTACATAACCTCTGAGCTCGTACGTCTCAGAGAAGGGTGTTAAGCTAAGAGAATAAATTCTCCGCCACCAACAGAAATGTATTTGAAAGAAATCAGCTTTATATCTCAAATTGTAACGTCAGACACACAATCCATACAAGTCTGTTCCGGGATCGAACAGAACCGAAGGCACTTCTCACGAAGCCCTTGCATTTCCGGATAAATTTCAATCACGTCAGGACTTCCCGTCACTAAGGGTGATAAAACCTCTAAATCGAAGATCAGTCGATGTAGAGTAACTCGACGGTAATCCTTCCGTTTTCAAAAATATCCGGTATTCAACACCGGTCTTCGAATGCAATTCATTACGACGTATCACATATTCGGAATGGGTTATACGACCCCATGGTCCTTTCCCGGTTAACCCGAATAGTGAGCGATTATTCAAAAATAAGTGTGGCATTCAAATTCATCCAATTCACAACAAATACCTATTTAAGGTAATTATCGATAGTCGGTTATTTAACTATCAATAAAGATGCGCGACATCATCAGATTCCAAATAATTTTCCCAAATTATTTATTCTTCAAAAAAATATCTTACTAGATATATAATTTCCACACTTCAAAAATAAATCAACGTTTATTTTAAAACGAATTCCCATTTCTTTATAAATTCCATATTGAATTTATATTTCAAAATATCTTCTGATATACGATTCTCAAATCGTTTTCAATATTCAATCTCGATTTATCTTTAAGAAGATAAAATCTCAAAACGTTCATTTCATATTGGAAAAGCAATTCCATACTTATTTAATAATAAGTACTTCACAAATCATTTATTTTCAACATTTGAAAATATTCGATATACTTAAATCAATATTAAGTATACATTCATTCTTTAAGGAAATCATAAATTTTACATCTATTTGAGTCAAAACGAATGTTGCGTAAAACATCGTTACGACGACTCAAAATCACTAGTATAGGGATTCGGATTTAGATAGATATATAAATCCCAATACTACTTCAAAACATTTCCTTTCGGAAATCATTTACTATAACAACAGTGTTATAGTCCACCATTTCCTTAAATTTCTCGAAAACGTCTATTTCAACAAGAACTGCGGAAATCTCTGCTTTCGATTTATAATACATTTTTAAGACATCTTTAAAATGTTTAACTTCATTTTTCAATATCACTTTCCCAAAACAGTATCCATTTTACTTAACAATATATTCACTGTCCAAAATCGTGAATATACTTCACAAACCTCATTTCAATATTTTCTACCCATTTTATTTCAATAAATATCCACTATCCAAAATCGCGGACATATCTCCTTTATTAAACTTCTATGTTTAACCTATCAATTTCGATTGGTTTTGGATTTATAAAACAATGTTTATAAATTTCACCTTTTATATTTTATAACAACTTCGATTTGTACATCTCCTTTATTAACAAATGCGATCAATATTGCTTTTGTAGGCAAAAATCCAATTTATAAGTTAATTCCTTATAAATCTTCTATTCTACAATTTTATTCATTTTAACTTCACAATTTATACATCTATAAATTTCATATCTTCAAATTTTAAAATTCTATAAGATTCATATCTTCACTTATAAAAACTTGTTTTAAAATTCCAAAAATTTTAATTGATAAATACATCAATTTTTCTGTACATCTTTTATAATACTTTAAAAATCTCAATTTAACCCATTTTACAATTAAATCAAGTTTCATTTCAAAAATCACACTTTGGTTATATTTCACCAAAAATCTTAACTCTTATAACTTTAAAATTCTAGACGTTTATTTTTCTGAAATAAATCAATTCAAAAATTCGATAAACGTCTATTTTTCAAAAATCACTTAAAAATCTTTTTAAAATAAAAGTCGTTATTTTTAAACTTCAAAACTGAATCCGATGATGTCACAACACCAATCAGTCCATCACAACAGTCAAATATCATATATCATCATATGATAACAGAATATATCACAATATCTGAAAATAAATAACTACTGGTGAGGAATCCAGTTGGATCCCTCCAACCTGTTTCCCTGCATCCACAGATGTTAGCACAATACCAATTCCGCTCCAGTACGGAATTATCGCGGTATATAGGTTTTTATAAATCCGCTTACTAACGGCGCAATAGGGTCTCATCCGCTATACGAGGCGGGAAATCAATCAATCCAATATATACATATGCCAATATGTATATACTGCTATATATATAGATATATCCTATTATATCTAATAGCACATTCAATAGCAATCAAACAGTAAATCAAATCAATAACTGAAAATTCCACTTTTCATTTGAGTGAGAAAAATCTCACCTTTGAATTTATTTGCTATCCCATTCCAATCCAATTTGTTTTCTCCATTTCCAACCTTGTATAAATATTTATACAATTCGTTAATATTCGAAATAAATCGAACAACCAATTACCATTTGTTTATTTGTTTTAAACTATTAATTTTAGTTAATTTTTTTTTCTTAAACATATATGTACCTTCCATTTCTTCTTGAAACTACATACATACTTATAAAACAAATTTTTTTTTGAAACTTTATATATATGTATACTTATAAAATAACCTATATAGATTTGAAATTTTGATTTTATATAAATTACTTAAACATCTAAATTTCTATTTAACTTCCAAAATCTTATTAAATAAAAATTCTTTTCAAACCGGTATATAGTTGAATAATTTAAACAAAAACTGTTTTATAAAAATTCACTGTAGAATGATATTTATTTTAATTATACTTCCTGTTCAACATCTCAGAGGTAATATTATTTCTTTTTATACATATATAGAATTAAAACTAACAGGTTTATACTTTACTGTATATAAATTTTTTACTGTTTTTCTTGTATATTAACTCATTGTAAAATCAAAATTATCTTACAGTAAGTGTATATATATTATTGTTATTACTGTTAACTGTTGACTACTCTATACATACATATATACCTTTAAATTAAATCTTATTGAAAATTAAAAACAAAATCATAAATCTTACAGCGAAGGTGAACCAAAACTCTAGAATGCCGCTCCAACTATGATCGAACTCGAGCTACCCTCGATGACCCCAAACGGCAGCAACCTCCTCCTCGCCATCGACCTGGGTACGAACCCCCTTAATGCTACCACGGCTGCTACTCTCCCCACCTTCGAACTACTCGCAGCCCCCACTTTGATTAGCCGCGATACCCTCCATCGCTCGCGAGCTCGTTCGCGCATCCCTACCGCGAATGCAAATCGCCGCCGACCTAATGCAATGCAGCCATCGCCCAATTTCTTCGCGCGTGCCTCCTGAGTTCTAGCCCTAGCTTTATCGCGACATCGTGACAACAAAGACGAGCGAATCTCGTTTGGTCCTTCATTCCTCGAATTTTTTTTTTTTTTTTATTACTGCTGGGTGAGTTCGAAATAATTTGAGAATGAGGGGAGAAGGGGATCGAACAAATTGAATTATAGGGGAAGGTGCTCGGTTTTGATTTTAAAGAGAGGGGAACGATTTGTTTTTGAATGAAAAAGGGGCTCGATTTTTCTTTCCTTTTAAACGAACAAATTGCGTTCGATTTGAAGGCAGTGGCCATTACAAATTTTCTTTTCTTCGTTCGATTTGGAACTGAGGAATGAGGGAAAGGGGAAGACAACAAGTACGTGATTTTTAAATGAGAAGGCGGCTTCCTTTTTCGTGATTTAACTAAAGAGAAAGAAAGCGTGTACGAGAGGAGACAATAGGGGGTGGGCTGTACGAGTTGTCGGATTATAGGAAAGCAATTTGATTTTTATTTAAATTCAATCGGTCCCGGTATAAATTTCTATGCGTTCATATATCGTACGCTCACATATCAATTCCGAAAAATACGAAAATTGAAATCCGACAATAATTCAATATTACGGATCCAATGGAACTGGTTTCGTTGCATTCCGAGACTGCGCCTCGGATGGCTATATTTTAAATATCGATTGAAACAATAAAAATTCAAACTGATCAAAACAGTTTATAATTCAATTCTGAAAGTTTCTATCATCTTCAATGTTATCAATACGAATTTTAAAAGCTTTCAAAATATTTTTCTTCAACTGTAAATTGAAGATTTAAATTTCTATTCACTTTCAATCGATTAAATTTTAAAGTTTAATCGCAAATTTCAAAGTTATATCGGGGATTCAAATTAAATCATCGTTCAAATATTTAAAATTAATTAAATATTCTCAATTTAATTTGTTCAAAATTCTGGGTCGTTACAAACTTCCCCCCTTAAAAGAATTTCGTCCTCGAAATTACAAGTTAGGAAAAAATGATCCTTAACTCGTCTACTATTTTTCACAATCTAAATAGTTTTATCAATTTATCGAAACAAATCTTTCTACTAAAGATTCGTTATTCATCAACTAAATTTCAACTTCAACTCTAAGTTCAAAACAACATTGTTCGCTTAACAATTCAAATTCAAATTCAAATTCAAATTTTAAACTTTCAATTTTTCTCAAAAATTTTCTAACGCCCTAAATTTTCGAAAAATTTCGCCAGCGTCTCCTTTGCGCGGCTAATACGGCACTACTACAAAACGTCCCTACGGACTCTCAGATTTCAAAAAGAAAAAGAAAAAGCCAAGCGGCTAGAGAGAAATCATCAAAAACTCATATTAAAACTCAAATACGTACCTTTTTCGAGCAATTCAAATTTATCTGTGAAATAAATTTTCCAATCCCTTTATACACCTGTATATCCTACTAGCCATTATATCTAGTTACAGCATTCAAATCATTTTGCAAATTTGATTACAAATTTTCCAATATAAACTACTTATACCATCTTTAAATTCGCTATTGAAGTTACATATTCAATTTCGTTCAATTTTTTCATTTCACATTCATTTGAACTTATAATTCACATTTTCAATTCTATTGGAATTCAATTTATCTTCATTTATGATCATTGAATTTAATTCGTTCAAACCTTATCCATTTGGTCAATAATCAATTAGCTTCACTTACTAACTTTCAGTTTAATACTTCATTCACTTACAATTGTAAATTCCGTTCATTTGAAATTTATTTCTTCTTACTTGAATTTATTTGCAATTCCGAACCATTCTTTCATTTAGTTCACAATTCAAGGTTTAATTTCACCAATTAAATTTTCAATTTCACTTTCATTAAATCACAATTGATTCACTTGTACTTACATTTATTTAACTTCATCTTTAAGTTAAATTTATTCTATCAAAATTCAATTTGTATAAGTTATCAACTTAGTAATATTTCATAAATATCTTTAGATAGCATTCCAGAGTTTACCAACATTTCAAGGCCATTTTGAAAACAAATCAAATTATCTTTTGAATTTCAAAACAAAACCCAAATTTTTCAAACAACTTTCATTTAAAACAACTTGGCAGCAATTTCTCTTTTGGAAACCCGAAAATGAACACCAACGATGCCGCGGTCATCATCGAAGTTATTTTCCAGCGACCGAAAAGAGTTTAGAGCTTTTCATTTCTCCAAAATACTTTTCAAAACCTTCGAAATTCATTTTCAACTCCAAAAAGATTTAACCTTCCCAAATCTCCAAAAATTTTCAAATTTCTTTCAAAACATTTCCAAATACTTCTCTGGAATCCCGTTTTAATTTACAATTCACATTTATAATTTACATTCTCAAATTTCACTTGTCTGTGAATTAATTTCTTAACTTTGGAGTAACGATTTCAATTTCTTATTTAATTTCAATGAGAATAATTTAATATTATTACTTCTAGCAACCATGCAACCATATACTATTATAATTTACAGAAAATAATTTCTTTTCTATACAAAAATAGTTTTGGACAAAATTATTTCATTCACCCAATTTTAAAACAATACTGTGCCGAACTGTTCCATTCAAGTGTTTAGAAACCCCTTCGATACAGTTTTGCAAGACTGTGCCGACGAAGGTTCATATACTACTCAATAAACCAATCATCACAATATAAAACAATTTTATATTCAATAACAAATACGCGCTCATATCTATTATTACACTCAACTCATTCTAGAGTACTGCTGACTCTATCTCTAATGAGTAACACCCAACAGAGCAGGGTTGTCGCTTAACCATATGCTCTGATACCACTTTGTCACATCCTAGAATTTTCGACTTTCGAAAATTCGACATCGATACTCACTTTATCGACTGCCGAGCAATCGAGTGCCGGAAACTCCAATAGTGAGGGTTTTAGAAAGAAGAAAAAGTAGAAGAAAAGATAGAAGAGAAAGAAAGAAGAACAACAGAACAACATCATAACAGAAAAACAATATCAGAATCTTACACATCGCAGCGGAACAATATATAATAGATAACACTAGTCTTTTAAAACAAAGAACTGTATCAGTTTT
Source organism: Allium fistulosum (assembly GCA_030737815.1). Lineage (NCBI taxonomy): Eukaryota > Viridiplantae > Streptophyta > Magnoliopsida > Asparagales > Amaryllidaceae > Allium > Allium fistulosum. The sequence continues at coordinate 818,506,314 of CM060904.1, forward strand.
TATACATGCATCAACAGAGTCAATATACAACTCAATACAACAATGGACAGTTATATAACTTGTCCTCATACAGAATACACAGCGGAATAAATACTATCAGATACAAATACTACGTCTCGTCCTCCAGCTTATCTCCAAAGCTCCAGAATATCCAGAATATCCTGATAATCTAACTCTAGACTGCCCGTGTGGAAATTGGTGGGCACCCAGAGTTTAGAAGGGAACAATAAACTCCGAGTCAGTCATGGTGACTGGTGTGAGATCGTAAAACAGTTATCTTTAAAATAAACAGAGGAATATTTTTAAAGTCAATTCGAAATGCTTTTGGAAAATGAAACTACCATAAGACCTCCCGCCACACACACAATGCAAACGCAGAATTGGAGGAGATTCCTTCTTATGATAGTCAAAGATGCTTACTACGCAAAATCAAATCATTTTTGATATTATTATTAGTGCACAGTGTAGAAAACATTTCGAAAGTATAATATTAATCTTAGCCAACATACGACCAGTATCGTATGCCTACTATAGCTACCATGTTCAATAGCAGGTTACCGCCACATTCCATGGCAGGTAATACAACTAATACCGTACAAGTCACGTATTGTTTCTTTGGATTTCCAACAAATGGTCAGGCTAAGGAACTTCCTTTTCCACGATGGGTACGTCCCTGGAATAGACGACCCGAGAATCTAACGTTACGGTTAGATCTCTGCCAACACAAGGCCGGGTTACCTCTGCAAAAATAGGTAACTACTGACACGCGTATGCCATCCCCCGATCGTCACCGATCTTCCCGAGGATCCCCGATTTCCAACAAACCACAAAGTAATAATAACTGTGCAGCAACCACAGAGGTTAAGTATCTGGGCTCCATACCATGATACCACCTTTATCCAGAAGGAATGACATACACTAAGGGGCGCTACTCCCTAGAACCTTGCCGCATTCGTCCTGTTTCGACCATTTCCGGGGTGTGAGGCTCGACGAAGTCTCGTCCACAAAGCTACGCTTTCTCAAAAAGCCCTGCTTCGGGTCAAACAAAATGATCAACCTATGATCACAAAGATATAAGATCAAACAAATGATCATATCACAAATGACCAAACACTGATCATTTCACAGCAACACTCAGTATGCCACGTTACCAAATTGGGATATATCGCTGATAAATTTCAACTACATAACCTCTGAGCTCGTACGTCTCAGAGAAGGGTGTTAAGCTAAGAGAATAAATTCTCCGCCACCAACAGAAATGTATTTGAAAGAAATCAGCTTTATATCTCAAATTGTAACGTCAGACACACAATCCATACAAGTCTGTTCCGGGATCGAACAGAACCGAAGGCACTTCTCACGAAGCCCTTGCATTTCCGGATAAATTTCAATCACGTCAGGACTTCCCGTCACTAAGGGTGATAAAACCTCTAAATCGAAGATCAGTCGATGTAGAGTAACTCGACGATAATCCTTCCGTTTTCAAAAATATCCGGTCTTCAACACCGGTCTTCGAATGCAATTCATTACGACGTATCACATATTCGGAATGGGTTATACGACCCCATGGTCCTTTCCCGGTTAACCCGAATAGTGAGCGATTATTCAAAAATAAGTGTGGCATTCAAATTCATCCAATTCACAACAAATACCTATTTAAGGTAATTATCGATAGTCGGTTATTTAACTATCAATAAAGATGCGCGACATCATCAGATTCCAAATAATTTTCCCAAATTATTTATTCTTCAAAAAAATATCTTACTAGATATATAATTTCCACACTTCAAAAATAAATCAACGTTTATTTTAAAACGAATTCCCATTTCTTTATAAATTCCATATTGAATTTATATTTCAAAATATCTTCTGATATACGATTCTCAAATCGTTTTCAATATTCAATCTCGATTTATCTTTAAGAAGATAAAATCTCAAAACGTTCATTTCATATTGGAAAAGCAATTCCATACTTATTTAATAATAAGTACTTCACAAATCATTTATTTTCAACATTTGAAAATATTCGATATACTTAAATCAATATTAAGTATACATTCATTCTTTAAGGAAATCATAAATTTTACATCTATTTGAGTCAAAACGAATGTTGCGTAAAACATCGTTACGACGACTCAAAATCACTAGTATAGGGATTCGGATTTAGATAGATATATAAATCCCAATACTACTTCAAAACATTTCCTTTCGGAAATCATTTACTATAACAACAGTGTTATAGTCCACCATTTCCTTAAATTTCTCGAAAACGTCTATTTCAACAAGAACTGCGGAAATCTCTGCTTTCGATTTATAATACATTTTTAAGACATCTTTAAAATGTTTAACTTCATTTTTCAATATCACTTTCCCAAAACAGTATCCATTTTACTTAACAATATATTCACTGTCCAAAATCGTGAATATACTTCACAAACCTCATTTCAATATTTTCTACCCATTTTATTTCAATAAATATCCACTATCCAAAATCGCGGACATATCTCCTTTATTAAACTTCTATGTTTAACCTATCAATTTCGACTGGTTTTGGATTTATAAAACAATGTTTATAAATTTCACCTTTTATATTTTATAACAACTTCGATTTGTACATCTCCTTTATTAACAAATGCGATCAATATTGCTTTTGTAGGCAAAAATCCAATTTATAAGTTAATTCCTTATAAATCTTCTATTCTACAATTTTATTCATTTTAACTTCACAATTTATACATCTATAAATTTCATATCTTCAAATTTTAAAATTCTATAAGATTCATATCTTCACTTATAAAAACTTGTTTTAAAATTCCAAAAATTTTAATTGGTAAATACATCAATTTTTCTGTACATCTTTTATAATACTTTAAAAATCTCAATTTAACCCATTTTACAATTAAATCAACTTTCATTTCAAAAATCACACTTTGGTTATATTTCACCAAAAATCTTAACTCTTATAACTTTAAAATTCTAGACGTTTATTTTTCTGAAATAAATCAATTCAAAAATTCGATAAACGTCTATTTTTCAAAAATCACTTAAAAATCTTTTTAAAATAAAAGTCGTTATTTTTAAACTTCAAAACTGAATCCGATGATGTCACAACACCAATCAGTCCATCACAACAGTCAAATATCATATATCATCATATGATAACAGAATATATCACAATATCTGAAAATAAATAACTACTGGTGAGGAATCCAGTTGGATCCCTCCAACCTGTTTCCCTGCATCCACAGATGTTAGCACAATACCAATTCCGCTCCAGTACGGAATTATCGCGGTATATAGGTTTTTATAAATCCGCTTACTAACGGCGCAATAGGGTCTCATCCGCTATACGAGGCGGGAAATCAATCAATCCAATATATACATATGCCAATATGTATATACTGCTATATATATAGATATATCCTATTATATCTAATAGCACATTCAATAGCAATCAAACAGTAAATCAAATCAATAACTGAAAATTCCACTTTTCATTTGAGTGAGAAAAATCTCACCTTTGAATTTATTTGCTATCCCATTCCAATCCAATTTGTTTTCTCCATTTCCAACCTTGTATAAATATTTATACAATTCGTTAATATTCGAAATAAATCGAACAACCAATTACCATTTGTTTATTTGTTTTAAACTATTAATTTTAGTTAATTTTTTTTTCTTAAACATATATGTACCTTCCATTTCTTCTTGAAACTACATACATACTTATAAAACAATTTTTTTTTTGAAACTTTATATATATGTATACTTATAAAATAACCTATATAGATTTGAAATTTTGATTTTATATAAATTAATTAAACATCTAAATTTCTATTTAACTTCCAAAATCTTATTAAATAAAAATTCTTTTCAAACCGGTATATAGTTGAATAATTTAAACAAAAACTGTTTTATAAAAATTCACTGTAGAATGATATTTATTTTAATTATACTTCCTGTTCAACATCTCAGAGGTAATATTATTTCTTTTTATACATATATAGAATTAAAACTAACAGGTTTATACTTTACTGTATATAAATTTTTTACTGTTTTTCTTGTATATTAACTCATTGTAAAATCAAAATTATCTTACAGTAAGTGTATATATATTATTGTTATTACTGTTAACTGTTGACTACTCTATACATACATATATACCTTTAAATTAAATCTTATTGAAAATTAAAAACAAAATCATAAATCTTACAGCGAAGGTGAACCAAAACTTTAGAATGCCGCTCCAACTATGATCGAACTCGAGCTACCCTCGATGACCCCAAACGGCAGCAACCTCCTCCTCGCCATCGACCTGGGTACGAACCCCCTTAATGCTACCACGGCTGCTACTCTCCCCACCTTCGAACTACTCGCAGCCCCCACTTTGATTAGCCGCGATACCCTCCATCGCTCGCGAGCTCGTTCGCGCATCCCTACCGCGAATGCAAATCGCCGCCGACCTAATGCAATGCAGCCATCGCCCAATTTCTTCGCGCGTGCCTCCTGAGTTCTAGCCCTAGCTTTATCGCGACATCGTGACAACAAAGACGAGCGAATCTCGTTTGGTCCTTCATTCCTCGAATTTTTTTTTTTTTTTTTTTATTACTGCTGGGTGAGTTCGAAATAATTTGAGAATGAGGGGAGAAGGGGATCGAACAAATTGAATTATAGGGGAAGGTGCTCGGTTTTGATTTTAAAGAGAGGGGAACGATTTGTTTTTGAATGAAAAAGGGGCTCGATTTTTCTTTCCTTTTAAACGAACAAATTGCGTTCGATTTGAAGGCAGTGGCCATTACAAATTTTCTTTTCTTCATTCGATTTGGAACTGAGGAATGAGGGAAAGGGGAAGACAACAAGTACGTGATTTTTAAATGAGAAGGCGGCTTCCTTTTTCGTGATTTAACTAAAGAGAAAGAAAGCGTGTACGAGAGGAGACAATAGGGGGTGGGCTGTACGAGTTGTCGGATTATAGGAAAGCAATTTGATTTTTATTTAAATTCAATCGGTCCCGGTATAAATTTCTATGCGTTCATATATCGTACGCTCACATATCAATTCCGAAAAATACGAAAATTGAAATCCGACAATAATTCAATATTACGGATCCAATGGAACTGGTTTCGTTGCATTCCGAGACTGCGCCTCGGATGGCTATATTTTAAATATCGATTGAAACAATAAAAATTCAAACTGATCAAAACAGTTTATAATTCAATTCTGAAAGTTTCTATCATCTTCAGTGTTATCAATACGAATTTTAAAAGCTTTCAAAATATTTTTCTTCAACTGTAAATTGAAGATTTAAATTTCTATTCACTTTCAATCGATTAAATTTTAAAGTTTAATCGCAAATTTCAAAGTTATATCGGGGATTCAAATTAAATCATCGTTCAAATATTTAAAATTAATTAAATATTCTCAATTTAATTTGTTCAAAATTCTGGGTCGTTACAGGTTTTCTAGACAGACTCGGGTGTTATTTTATTATAATGCTCAGGTCAGACCGAGTATTACAGGTTTAGGTTAGGATACTATGGAGCTCAGGAGACGAGCTGGAGACCGAGACGTATTCTCGTACTTGTTTAATCCGCTATAATGCTTTTGTTGAAATTATCAACAGTTGTGAGGACAGGTTGTTATAACTGTCCAGGCTAGTAACTATTGATTTATGTACTCGGATGTGAGATATGTATATTACAGTTTTGATTTGTGTAAAGAACTATTTATATTATATGTTATTCAGTCCGCTGTGAGATTCTGTTTTGTTTAGTTTCTTCTTTCTTCTACCTACTTTCTTTTCCCGTCAACAATCTGTCTTTCCGGCACTCGATCGTTCGGCATGTTATACATTGAGCGTATTTATGTCGCTTTTCGAGGGTCGAAAAGGCGGGTCTTTACAATTTAAATTGATTTGAAATAAAACACGGATATGTAGTTCTAAAGTTTTCTTTAAAGGAAACTGGATATAAAATGCATAATTCTAAAACCCTACAAATATTTAGTAATTAATTTATTAATTAAAAGGCTAAGATAAGTTTTGACACATGATACATGTAATGAAAATTCTTAGCTAATCAATTTACTTAAATAGTATTTGAATATACTGAACTTACTTCTATCACATGAAAATAATTCTACGGATGACTACAGCATCATCGACACTCATTTTTGGGTTTCTGTAACGACCCGTAAAATTTTAACGGTTTTAATAACATAATTAACTGAATTTTTGGGAAATTTTAAATAGTTGAATTTGGAAATAAAAATTTAATATTTGGTATACGTCAATTTTAACATAACAACTGGTAAATTTTCATCGGAAAATATGAAGTTTATTTTCTGTTGTGTAATTTCATTTCAATTCAAATCGATCAATATTTAGATGATAATAAAAAAAATTTAAACCTAAATATTTTTATATAATAAATTTGTAAATCATCTTCTGAGTGAGACGTCATATTTCGTTTCGCCAAATTTGGACTGATATTGCTCCGTTTATCTTAATTCCGGCGTTTTAGCAACATTTTTCGATACCGAATATCGACTTTTGATAGTTCGATCGTACCACTTATATCTGTATACTGCTTTGATCGTCTCGTTGTACTGATCTCAACAGTGTATACATTTGTGCATCTCAGAATCCGGTACACGTTGAAATCGTGAAATGGTTAGCTATATCGGTACCACTTTTACACTTTTTGATAGTGGTGTCCATTCAAATTTCAAAATGGGAATTGACAGCAACTAGCATTTATTATAACATTCATTATTTACTAAAATTCATCCGTTGGCATCCCATCACCATTTCTAAAATCAAAACGTATAAATTGGTATACGTTTGCATTTCACTATTTTGAACGGTTCATATTTTTATTAGCTTTATAACTTCATCTGTTTTTTATTTCGTCTCCTTTATATTACATGTAATTTCCTTTTGCTGTGAACTATTCTTCTTGCCATTCCTCTCCGTGTTTTTTCTTTCCATGGCCGACAACCCATTCTCCTTCTAAATTTTTTTTTTCATTTTGTTTGATCTGCATCTCCTCTCTCACCCGCATCCACCCCGACCATGCACCTACGCCACCCTTGCTGTTCGCCTGGCCTCTTCACCTCCTCCCATCGGCCGAGTTTCTTTCCCCTCCATCCCACTGTCGATAGCCCCTACACCATCACCGGACCCCTCCTCGTCATGGCAGCACGCAAGCCCGAGAAGTACACTCGTCCACTGGCCGTAGCTTGGCCACACCGCCCTCCGCTCCTCCTCTCTTCTCACCAGCCGATGACAGTAGTCTTCACCTGCTCCTTTCCCACTCATCTCCTTTGGCTGTGCCTCGCCATCGAAACAACTCCACCTTCCTTCAACTTCCATCTCGAGTTTGCCATTCTCGAGATTCCTCCAAACCGAGTCTTGTAAGTATATGATATATATATTGTTTTAATAATATGTGTGTATGAGATACTAATATTGATTCAATATATATATATATATGGTATGTTGTAATCTCTGCTTATTTATTTATATAACAGTGTATGTATTTATGAGGAACAGAGAAGATATATATGGTTTGTTATTTCTAAAGTATGTAGGTTTATTTGTTTTAGTATAAAAAGTTGTATTATATAGTTACAGTATATTTTTTTGTGTTGGATATGCGTTGAATATATATTTGAAGCTATAGAGTGCATATACTTATATATGAGTCAACACATTATGTTGAAGCATTCACATATTGAAGGCTGCATATTTTTATTGTACATATATTTGGTTCATATATACAAATAGTCTGCATATATTTTATGTACTTACATTTTATTTTGAGTACAAGTTTATACTAGTTTTATAATATATTAGTTATACAGAATATTATATTATAAAGGAAGTCATACAGTTATGTCAATCTATATGCACGTGTTTTGCTTCTATATATATTCTTATATATGTATATCTTCGCATACCTACTTTGGTTTGTGTTCCACCTATATATGTATATTTTCACATGTTTGTTGGCTATAAAAGTTATGTAAATTATTATTTGATCTTAAATACATATGGTTCATATATATATATATATATATTTACTCTATTGCTCCTTGGTCAATATTGTAACTTAGTACAGGATTTTATATTAGTTTATTTATATAAGTATATTTGGGTCTGAGTTTTGATAAAGCTCATATAGAGATCTTATTATATAAGTATTTAAATTTAGTATTTATTTAAAAAAATATATTTTAAATATGAGTTTAAAATCTTATATTAATATGAATTAATATTAGATTTTAAATTTTATATATCTTTATTCTCATTGATCCCTATTTATCAGCTTGTCCGTCGAATTCATGCCAGTTTTGCTTTGCTTCGAAGTTCGTGCTTGGATTCGTAACTCATCTCATTCTTGTTCAACTCTAGCCTCGAAAGGTGAGCAATCACTCACGATTAACATTCTTATATTTATTAAATTTGATTTCAATTGAAATGACAATTGAAATATGCTGCTGTTAGTTATCTAAATTTCTATATATATGCTATTATCTGTATTTGTTCACCTATGACATCTGATACCATGATCTGTGTAACGATCCCGAATTTTATAAATATTTAAAATGATAGTTTATTAATTTTTGAATTAATATTTGTGAAATAAAACGATAAATGGATTGAAGAGATGCGAGTTTCCCCGGATTCTAATATATTCTATATAAATCATTTCAAATTAAAAATATTATATATATGTGTATATATGTATTTGGGCATATACGAGTGAATTTGAAAATAATAAATATATAGATATATATTTGACTTGAATTTAAATCGTAAATAAATGGTTTAATAATAATTTGAGTTTATGAAAATATATATATGTAAGTATAAAATAGATAAACATGTTTTATAAATTAAAAATGAAATAAGGGCTAAACATAATTTTTTTTTATAAAAATAAAAATACCCAATTTTTATCATATTTGACAAATGTTTGATAAGTAACCACTTGGTATACTAGTGCTAAAACATAACATACAAGTGGCAATGTTATCTTTTTCTTTTGAAATTTAATTTTATAAAACAATGAATTAAAGAAGTATCACCAGATTTTATCATTTCAAAAACTCAAACTGGAAATGAGAATTTGGGAGTGGATTAAGTCTGGGAATCAAAACTATAAAATAAGATTGGATAAATACTATAAGTATGAAACAAATAAATATGTATATGCTATCACCTTGTGTATGCATGTAACAAGTCATAACAAAGCAAAAGAAATATTTGTATTAGCAAATGAAGCTTTGCAGGCAAGAAAGAAATAAGATAATATAGTACACACGAAATGTAAAGTATAAGATAATTTGTAGACATAAAGGACATTGTCATTAAATGCTTGCTAAGACAATATCTCCTCTAGTACATTAGTATACAATCTCGGCCACCAAAAATATAGAAAAATCTTTCAAAATTTGTACAAAGTGTACACTGTTTTGCCTAAAGAAATGATACCCTATAACCTGTTTTAAAAACATCAACCTGTGAACTATTTTCCCATACCAGTTTTCATTTTCATTTCGAACTAAACAAAAGTAAGATAAAACTCCATTTGAAACCTAAACAAAGATTCAACAACCATCAGCAACTCAACAAAAACAGAAGCAAGGTGATTGGCAGGATGATCTAAATGGAAAACATTTTCCAGTTTCAATCTGTTTTCAAAAACAAGGTGTTCTGTTCTTCTCTGATAATTGGTGAGTATCACTTTATTTTAAAGGTTTAATCTTAAGTAAATATGGTATATGCTATTCTCGATGAAAATGTATACTTGGTGTACATATGTTATGTAAAAGTCTGGATACTCTTGTTTCTTTTATGCTCTATTGCCTGTAGTAGTTTTGAGTGAACATGGAGATAAACCTTTATCACTTAATCTAGCTATTGTATGAATGTATGGTATAAACTACAATTGTTTGTTTAACAAAAATCTAGATGTTAAAATTTTAAATAGGTTAAACTAGCAGCTAGGTGACTCTGTAACCAAGAAAACATATACAACTTTAAATATGTTAAAAATCAAACTTCTGGATTTAAGAATTCAGGATTATAAATTGAAACTACAAACAAAATTATGATTTTTAAAACAAGAAGTACGATTTTAAAGCAGGGGAGTAAAGAGCAGTTCTCATGTCACCATTTTGAACGTTTTGAGTTGCCGGAGACGTTCGAATCGACTGGAGTCGACGTAGTTGGTCGAGGGGGTAGAGGAGTGATGGGGGAAGCTAGAAAAAATGGAGTCAAGGTCGCCAGATCAACGTGGAGTAGGCGGCAACGTTTTCTTACCTGTAAACCTAATTTTTAAGTACCTCGGTAAATTGTCTCGTTCGAAGTCGAAGCTCGATCGAGTGTTGTGAATTTCTGGGTATATGTAGTGAGGTGATGGACGAAGTCGTGGCCAAATTTTTAGGCGCATAGGTGGTCGGAGCGACGAACTGGAAGCGTTGTCAGGTTAGGTGATAAGGACAGTGTTTCCAGACTTTGAGGTGAGGAGCTCGATCTCGTTTTCGAGGCTGGGAATACGATCGGAGGTTAGGGATAGGTCGAAGAGGGTGTCGCCGATATGTGGGGATGATCGTGGATGACTGGACGTGGTGGTCGGAGGCGTGCATGTGCACGGTGCCCATTTGTGCTATGGTAGAATATGGGTTGTCAAGGAAGAGAGCTCGAGATTTACTCGAGTTAATTCGTGATTGGCTCGAGTGAAACCATGTTTTTCTCGAAGTAAATAAGGGGAAACTCGAGTATGTTTGGATTTCCAGTTTTTAACCTACAACTTGTTTTCAATTTTAAAAGGTTGGGTTTAAGATTCAAATCAAGTTATCTGGCACTAGAGTTAAATTTAAATTTCCAGATTTTTGAAATGAAGAGGAAGTTTTAAATTTAAATAATTTAAATAAGTTTAAATATTTTGAATTAAAGGAAATTTGATTTGAATCCCTTCCTAGCAAAATATTGCTTTAAGTTATAATTTAAAGTTTTTTAAAAGTTTTAATTTAAAGTGATTTAAAGTTAAATTAATGATCGTTTGAACTTGGAGTTTAAAATGAAAGTTCAAAGAAAATTTGAAATAAATGTTTCCAAACATATTTAAGTGTAAACTTAAATAAATAAATGGAAAATGGGTTTTCTTTAAGTAAATGAAGATTAAGATTTAAATTCTTTAACCATTAAGATAATGAGAGTGGTAATTGATAATTTGTAATGTATTAACTAAAGTTTAAATTAATAATCACTTGATGATTTGTAAAATAAAAATTACTTAGAGAAGTAATGAATAAATAATTACTGAATGTAATTAATTAAATGATAATTTAAAATGTGAATTAATTATTTGTTAATAAATCAAAGGATTAATTAATAATGGCAATTAATTAAGATTAATTGATTCATTGATTTAAGAATGCTTAGTTAATAATTAAGGGTTAACCAATAAATTTGAAAGAAAGATTTTCAAATAATTTGTAATTAAATTACGATAATTAACCCGGATTATTAAATTGATAAATCTGGTTTAAATTAATCATTTGATTAATAAATTCACTTGTGAATGTTTAGGTTCCATTGAATGTTAAATTGTTTGATATCCCTGATATATGATGCTTTGTGATACATCCTGATTTATGTTGTGATCTGTAGTTTACTTATCTGTGACCTTTATATATCTATGATCTGTGAATGAACGATAAGCGTTGTTCTTATACCACTTATCGAATTATATTTCTGTATTCTGATATGTGATGATTCATTGTGTTGCACTATTGTGTGAAACCCCTGGACTACACCTTTACACACACAAATATGGATTTCACGTGGAAATCAGTTAAGTCACAGATAATTTAAATTTGATGTATTTGAAATTGAAATTTTAATTTCAATTGATTTTGAAATTTGAAATTTGGGTTTAAAGTGAAAAGCAATTGAAATAGAATTTCAAAGATAAAAGTTATTTTGAATAACTTAATCGAGTTATTAAAATTTAAATAATTTGATTTAAATTTGAATTCAAGTTTGAAATTGAATCCTATGATTTGAAACTAGGGATTGAAAATGTTATAAATGTGTTTGTATGAATCTAAACCATTTAAAAGTGAAATTTTGAGAATTTGGATTTAACCCAAATACTTTAACTCGTATGAATAAATCAAATTTTCTGAAATGAAACTATTTGTTTTCAAAAGATAAAAGCTTTCAGATAAGCAATGAAATTCCAGTTTAATTAAAGGAATTTCAATATTGAATTAAAAAATGGTTTTCCAAGTTATGAATGAATTTTTTTTTGAAAGCTATGAATTAAATCTGTTTATTTTTAACAGATTTAAAATGATGTTTTGTTTAAACCATTCGAAATGGGATTGTTTTGAAAGCTATAAGTTAAATCTTGATTTAAAGGTTTAACGAGTTAATCAAATTGAAATGGAAATTAATTTGGAAAATCTGTGAATGAATCTTTTGTTTAAAGGATTAAAGTGTGGAAACTGTTTAAACCGTAAAGATTGAATCTTTTTGTTTAAAGATTTAAATGGTAATTTGTTTTAACCATTTGAAAAGAGAAGTTTTGGGTAATAAGTTGTGACTTAATTGAAATCTCATATCCATATGCTTTTAAATATTTCGCTCACTATTCGGTTTAGCCGGGAGAGGACCTTTGGGTCGTATAACCCATTCTGAATATGTGATACGTCGTATATGGATCGCATTTTGGAGTCAGTCTCTCTGACTGATCATTTGGAGTTATCATTTCTGTTTTCCGCTGTATCATTATTTATCTCTGATATTGTTGTATCATATTGATATCATTGTTGTATATCATTCTGGATATTGTATTCATTGGAGTTGTATATGATATCATTGTTTTCTTTATTCCGCTGTGTTGTTATACTTAATGGTGTTATAAGCTCCGGCGAATCGGATTTGAACGGTCGATTCTACGGCATTCTAGTACAATGTGAAGTACGGATGTCGATTTTCGAACGCGAAATATCCAATTCGTTACATGTGGTATCAGAGTTGAGGGTAAAACTTTAGCTCAGGAGTATAACACATTAAGTAGCTCATTAGAGATAGGGTGAAGTATACCCTAGAATGAGTAATTCTCAGATATCCGTCCGTACGTCTCAGTAAATTCTCTTGCTATCCACTGATAGTGAGTATGAGTGCAAGAAGAGGATGAGATAGGGGACAGAGAAATACGACTAGAAACGGTCAATACTCTGTAACAACAAGGAAGCAATCTTTTTGTCTATCCTTTCTCTATCGATCTCTTTGTTCGTCATCTTTTCTCAATTCTTCGATAGTTTCTGGTAGATCCAGGAATAAATTCGATATATAAAAATGGGACAAAAACTCCAATCGAGCCAAAATTGTTTGTTTGGATGAATTGGTTGCTTTGATTGCTATGGTTGATAGGTATACTTTAGTTCTAAACTAAAAATTTTGAAATCGTATCCATATATCTATCTATTCTTTGGGTCCGGATATATTCTACGAATGGTTAGTTATCCTTTGAACTAACCTATGCCACTGCATATTTCGTAGATCTGGATAACCCGAGTATCGTGTGAAAGAATTCAACAGATTCGTTCTTGTGTATATTATTGATATTCTGATTTGGTAAGCCAAATGCAGAATTGATATTCAGTTTGATTCAATGAAATATTCTTCATCTATCTTTTTGTCTCCTTGGTAATTTCGAGGACGATATTCTTTTAAGGGGGAAGTCTGTAACAACCCCGAATTTTATAAATATTTAAAATGATAGTTTATTAATTTTTGAATTAATATTTGTGAAATAAAACGATAAATGGATTGAAGAGATGCGAGTTTCCCCGGATTCTAATATATTCTTTATAAATCATTTCAAATTAAAAATATTATATATATGTGTATATATGTATTTGGGCATATACGAGTGAATTTGAAAATAATAAATATATAGATATATATTTGACTTGAATTTAAATCGTAAATAAATGGTTTAATAATAATTTGAGTTTATGAAAATATATATATGTAAGTATAAAATAGATAAACATGTTTTATAAATTAAAAATGAAATAAGGGCTAAACATAATTTTTTTTTATAAAAATAAAAATACCCAATTTTTATCATATTTGACAAATGTTTGATAAGTAACCACTTGGTATACTAGTGCTAAAACATAACATACAAGTGGCAATGTTATCTTTTTCTTTTGAAATTTAATTTTATAAAACAATGAATTAAAGAAGTATAACCAGATTTTATCATTTCAAAACTCAAACTGGAAATGAGAATTTGGGAGTGGATTAAGTCTGGGAATCAAAACTATAAAACAAGATTGGATAAATACTATAAGTATGAAACAAATAAATATGTATATGCTATCACCTTGTGTATGCATGTAACAAGTCATAACAAAGCAAAAGAAATATTTGTATTAGCAAATGAAGCTTTGCAGGCAAGAAAGAAATAAGATAATATAGTACACACGAAATGTAAAGTATAAGATAATTTGTAGACATAAAGGACATTGTCATTAAATGCTTGCTAAGACAATATCTCCTCTAGTACATTAGTATACAATCTCGGCCACCAAAAATATAGAAAAATCTCTGAAAATTTGTACAAAGTGTACACTGTTTTGCCTAAAGAAATGATACCCTGTAACCTGTTTTAAAAACATCAACCTGTGAACTATTTTCCCATACCAGTTTTCATTTTCAGTTCGAACTAAACAAAAGTAAGATAAAACTCCATTTGAAACCTAAACAAAGATTCAACAACCATCAGCAACTCAACAAAAACAGAAGCAAGGTGATTGGCAGGATTATCTAAATGGAAAACATTTTCCAGTTTCAATCTGTTTTCAAAAACAAGGTGTTCTGTTCTTCTCTGTTAATTGGTGAGTAACACTTTATTTTAAAGGTTTAATCTTAAGTAAATATGGTATATGCTATTCTCGGTGAAAATGTATACTTGGTGTACATATGTTGTGTAAAAGTCTGGATACTCTTGTTTCTTTTATGCTCTGTTGCCTGTAGTAGTTTTGAGTGAACATGGAGATAAACCTTTATCACTTAATATAGCTATTGTTTGAATGTATGGTATAAACTACAATTGTTAGTTTAACAAAAATCTAGATGTTAAAAATTTAAATAGGTTAAACTAGCAGCTAGGTGACTCTGTAAACCAAGAAAACATATACAACTTTAAATATGTTAAAAATCAAACTTCTGGATTTAAGAATTCAGGATTATAAATTGAAACTACAAACAAAATTATGATTTTTAAAACAAGAAGTACGATTTTAAAGCAGGGGAGTAAAGAGCAGTTCTCATGTCACCATTTTGAACATTTTGAGTTGCCGGAGACGTTCGAATCGATTGGAGTCGACGTAGTTGGTCGAGAGGGTAGAGGAGTGATGGGGGAAGCTAGGAAAAATGGAGTCGAGGTCGCCAGATCAACGTGGAGCAGGCGGCAACGTTTTCTTACCTGTAAACATAATTTTTAAGTACCTCGGTAAATTGTCTCGTTCGATGTCGAAGCTCGATCGAGTGTTGCAAATTTCTGGGTATATGTAGTGGGGTAATGGACGAAGTCGTGGCCAAATTTTCAGGCGCACAGGTGGTCGGAGCGACGAACTGGAAGCGTTGCCAGGTTAGATGATAAGGACAGTGTTTCCAGACTTTGAGGTGAGGAGCTCGATCTTGTTTTCGAGGTTGGGAATACGATCGGAGGTTAGGGATAGGTCGAAGAGGGTGTCGCCGATATGTGGGGATGATCGTGGATGACTGGACGTGGTGGTCGGAGGCGTGCATGTGCACGGTGCCCATTTGTGCTATGGTAGAATATGGGTTGTCAGGGAAGAGAACTCGAGATTTACTCGAGTTAATTCGTGATTGGCTCGAGTGAAACCATGTTTTTCTCGAAGTAAATAAGGGGAAACTCGGGTATGTTTGGATTTCCAGTTTTTAACCTGCAACTTGTTTTCAGTTTTAAAAGGTTGGGTTTAAGATTCAAATCAAGTTATCTGGCACTAGAGTTAAATTTAAATTTCCAGATTTTTGAAATGAAGAGGAAGTTTTAAATTTAAATAATTTAAATAAGTTTAAATATTTTGAATTAAAGGAAATTTGATTTGAATCCCTTCCTAGCAAAATATTGCTTTAAGTTATAATTTAAAGTTTTTTTAAAAGTTTTAATTTAAAGTGATTTAAAGTTAAATTAATGATCGTTTGAACTTGGAGTTTAAAATGAAAGTTCAAAGAAAATTTGAAATATATGTTTCCAAACATATTTAAGTGAAAACTTAAATAAATAAATGGAAAATGGGTTTTCTTTAAGTAAATGAAGATTAAGATTTAAATTCTTTAACCATTAAGATAATGAGAGTGGTAATTGATAATTTGTAATGTATTAACTAAAGTTTAAATTAATAATCACTTGACGATTTGGAAAATAAAAATTACTTAGAGAAGTAATGAATAAATAATTACTGAATGTAATTAATTAAATGATAATTTAAAATGTGAATTAATTATTTGTTAATAAATCAAAGGATTAATTAATAATGGCAATTAATTAAGATTAATTGATTCATTGATTTAAGAATGCTTAGTTAATAATTAAGGGTTAACCAATAAATTTGAAAGAAAGATTTTCAAATAATTTGTAATTAAATTACGATAATTAACCCGGATTATTAAATTGATACATCTGATTTAAATTAATCAGTTGATTAATAAATTCACTTGTGAATGTTTAGATTCCATTGAATGTTAAATTGTTTGATATCCCTGATATATGATGCTTTGTGATACATCCTGATTTATGTTGTGATCTGTAGTATACTTATCTGTGACCTTTATATATCTATGATCTGTGAATGAACGATAAGCGTTGTTCTTATACCGCTTATCGAATTATATTTCTGTATTCTGATATGTGATGATTCATTGTGTTGCACTATTGTGTGAAACCCCTGGACTACACCTTTACACACACAAATATGGATTTCACGTGGAAATCAGTTAAGTCACAGATAATTTAAATTTGATGTATTTGAAATTGAAATTTTAATTTCAATTGATTTTGAAATTTGAAATTTGGGTTTAAAGTGAAAAGCAATTGAAATAGAATTTCAAAGATAAAAGTTATTTTGAATAACTTAATCGAGTTATGAAAATTTAAATAATTTGATTTAAATTTGAATTCAAGTTTGAAATTGAATCCTATGATTTGAAACTAGGGATTGAAAATGTTATAAATGTGTTTGTATGAATCTAAACCATTTAAAAGTGAAATTTTGAGAATTTGGATTTAACCCAAAGACTTTAACTCGTATGAATAAATCAAATTTTCTGAAATTAAACTATTTGTTTTCAAAAGATAAAAGCTTTCAGATAAGCAATGAAATTCCAGTTTAATTAAAGGAATTTCAATACTGAATTAAAAAATGGTTTTCCAAGTTATGAATGAATTTTTTTTTGAAAGCTATGAATTAAATCTGTTTATTTTTAACAGATTTAAAATGATGTTTTGTTTAAACCATTCGAAATGGGATTGTTTTGAAAGCTATAAGTTAAATCTTGATTTAAAGGTTTAACGAGTTAATCAAATTGAAATGGAAATTAATTTGGAAAATCTGTGAATGCATCTTTTGTTTAAAGGATTAAAGTGTGGAAATTGTTTAAACCGTAAAGATTGAATCTTTTTGTTTAAAGATTTAAATGGTAATTTGTTTTAACCATTTGAAAAGAGAAGTTTTGGGTAATAAGTTGTGACTTAATTGAAATCTCATATCCATATGTTTTTAAATATTTCGCTCACTATTCGGTTTAGCCGGGAGAGGACCTTTGGATCGTATAACCCATTCCGAATATGTGATACGTCGTATATGGATCGCATTTTGGAGTCAGTCTCTCTGACTGATCATTTGGAGTTATCATTTCTGTTTTCCGCTGTATCATTATTTATCTCTGATATTGTTGTATCATATTGATATCATTGTTGTATATCATTCTGGATATTGTATTCATTGGAGTTGTATATGATATCATTGTTTTCTTTATTCCGCTGTGTTGTTATACTTAATGGTGTTATAAGCTCCGGCGAATCGGATTTGAACGGTCGATTCTGCGGCATTCTAGTACAATGTGAAGTACGGATGTCGATTTTCGAACGCGAAAAATCCAATTCGTTACATGTGGTATCAGAGCTGAGGGTAAAACTTTAGCTCAGGAGTATAACACATTAAGTAGCTCATTAGAGATAGGGTGAAGTATACCCTAGAATGAGTAATTCTCAGATATCCGTCCGTACGTCCCAGTAAATTCTCTTGCTATCCACTGATAGTGAGTATGAGTGCAAGAAGAGGATGAGATAGGGGACAGAGAAATACGACTAGAAATGGTCAATACTCTGTAACAACAAGGAAGCAATCTTTTTGTCTATCCTTTCTCTATCGATCTCTTTTTTCGTCATCTTTTCTCAATTCTTCGATAGTTTCTGGTAGATCCAGGAATAAATTCGATATATAAAAATGGGACATAAACTCCAATCGAGCCAAAATTGTTTGTTTGGATGAATTGGTTGCTTTGATTGCTATGGTTGATAGGTATACTTTAGTTCTAAACTAAAAATTTTGAAATCGTATCCATATATCTATCTATTCTTTGGGTCCGGATATATTCTACGAATGGTTAGTTATCCTTTGAACTAACCTATGCCACTGCATATTTCGTAGATCTGGATAACCCGAGTATCGTGTGAAAGAATTCAACAGATTCGTTCTTGTGTATATTATTGATATTCTGATTTGGTAAGCCAAATGCAGAATTGATATTCAGTTTGATTCAATGAAATATTCTTCATCTATCTTTTTGCCTCCTTGGTAATTTCGAGGACGAAATTCTTTTAAGGGGGGAAGTCTGTAACGACCCCGAATTTTATAAATATTTAAAATGATAGTTTATTAATTTTTGAATTAATATTTGTGAAATAAAACGATAAATGGATTGAAGAGATGCGAGTTTCCCCGGATTCTAATATATTCTATATAAATCATTTCAAATTAAAAATATTATATATATGTGTATATATGTATTTGGGCATATACGAGTGAATTTGAAAATAATAAATATATAGATATATATTTGACTTGAATTTAAATCGTAAATAAATGGTTTAATAATAATTTGAGTTTATGAAAATATATATATATATGTAAGTATAAAATAGATAAACATGTTTTATAAATTAAAAATGAAATAAGGGCTAAACATAATTTTTTTTTATAAAAATAAAAATACCCAATTTTTATCATATTTGACAAATGTTTGATAAGTAACCACTTGGTATACTATTGCTAAAACATAACATACAAGTGGCAATGTTATCTTTTCCTTTTGAAATTTAATTTTATAAAACAATGAATTAAAGAAGTATAACCAGATTTTATCATTTCAAAACTCAAACTGGAAATGAGAATTTGGGAGTGGATTAAGTCTGGGAATCAAAACTATAAAACAAGATTGGATAAATACTATAAGTATGAAACAAATAAATATGTATATGCTATAACCTTGTGTATGCATGTAACAAGTCATAACAAAGCAAAAGAAATATTTGTATTAGCAAATGAAGCTTTGCAGGCAAGAAAGAAATAAGATAATATAGTACACACGAAATGTAAAGTATAAGATAATTTGTAGACATAAAGGAAATTGTCATTAAATGCTTGCTAAGACAATATCTCCTCTAGTACATTAGTATACAATCTCGGCCACCAAAAATATAGAAAAATCTCTGAAAATTTGTACAAAGTGTACACTGTTTTGCCTAAAGAAATGATACCCTGTAACCTGTTTTAAAAACATCAACCTGTGAACTATTTTCCCATACCAGTTTTCATTTTCAGTTCGAACTAAACAAAAGTAAGATAAAACTCCATTTGAAACCTAAACAAAGATTCAACAACCATCAGCAACTCAACAAAAACAGAAGCAAGGTGATTGGCAGGATGATCTAAATGGAAAACATTTTCCAGTTTCAATCTGTTTTCAAAAACAAGGTATTCTGTTCTTCTCTGTTAATTGGTGAGTAACACTTTATTTTAAAGGTTTAATCTTAAGTAAATATGGTATATGCTTGTCACATACCAAAATTTTCGACTTTCGAAAATTCGACATCGATACTCACTTTATCGACTGCCGAGAAATCGAGTGCCGGAAACTCCAATAGTGAGGGTTTTAGAAAGAAGAAATAGAAGAGAAGATAGAAGAAAAAGAGAAGAAAGAAGAAAAGAGGAAAAAGATATAAGAGAAGAACAACAACACAAGAACAGAACAGAAAACAATATCAGAATCTCACATATCGCAGCGGAACAATATATAATAGATAACACTAGTCTTTTAAAACAAAGAACTATATCATTTTATTCATACATCAATCAGAGTCAATATACAACAATGGACAGTTATATAAACTTGTCCTCATACAGAATACACAGCGGAATAAATAATTTCAGATACAAATACTACGTCTCGTCATCCAGCTTATCTCCAAAGCTCCAGAATATCCAGAATATCCTGATAATCTAACTCTAGACTGCCCGTGTGGAAATTGGTGGGCACCTAGAGTTTAGAAGGGAAACAATAAACTCCGAGTCAGTCATGGTGACTGGTGTGAGATCGTAAAACAGTTATTCTTTCACAAAGAAAATAAAACAAATTCGCAATGCTTATGGAAAATGAAACTACCATAAGACCTCCCACCACACACACAATGCAAACGCAGAATTGGAGGAGATTTCTTCTTATGATAGTCAAAGATGCTTACTACGCAAAAATCAAATTCTTTTTGATATTATTATTAGTGCATAGTGTAGAAACATTTCGAAAGTATAATATTAATCTTAGCCAACATACGACCAGTATCGTATGCCTACTATAGCTACCATCTAAACAGTGGTGACCACCGTACGTAAATGGCAGGTTCTACAACTAATACCGTACAAGTTCCGTATTGGGAAATGGATTTCCAACAAATGGTCAGGCTAAGGAACTTCCTATCCACGATGGGTACGTCCCTGGAATAGACGACCCGAGAACCTAACCGGATCTCTGCCAACACAAGGCCGGGTTACCTCTGCAAAAATAGGTAACTACTGACACGCGTATGCCATCCCCCGATCGTAACCGATCTTCCCGAGGATCCCCGATTTCCAACAAACCACATAGATAATAATGCAGCAACCACATAGGTTAAGTATCTAGGCTCCATACCATGATACCACCTCTATCCAGAAGGAATGACATACACTAAGGGGCGCTACTCCCTAGAACCTTGCGGCATCCTTCCTGTTTCGACCATTTCCGGGGTGTGAGGCTCGATGAAGTCTCGTCCACAAAGCTACGCTTTCTCAAAAAGCCCTGCTTCGGGTCAAACAAAATGATCAACCTATGATCACAAAGATATAAGATCAAATAAATGATCATATCGCAAATGATCAAACACTGATCATTTCACAGCAACACTCAGTATGCCACGTTACCAAATTGGGATATATCGCTGATAAATTTCAACTACATAACCTCTGAGCTCGTATGTCTCAGAGAAGGGTGTTAAGCTAAGAGAATAAATTCTCCGCCACCAACAGATATGTATTTGAAAGAAATCAGCTTTATATCTCAAATTGTAACGTCAGACACACAATCCATACAAGTCTGTTCCGGGATCGAACAGAACCGAAGGCACTTCTCACGAAGCCTTTGCATTTCCGGATAATTTTCAATCACGTCAGGACTTCCCGTCACTAAGGGTGATAAAACCTCTAAATCAGAGATCAGCCGATGTAGAGTAACTCGACGGTAATCCTTCCGTTTTCAAAAATATCCGGTCTTCAACACCGGTCTTCGAATGCAATTCATAACGACGTATCACATATTCGGAATGGGTTATACGACCCCATGGTCCTTTCCCGGCTAACCCGAATAGTGAGCGCTTATTCAAAAATAAGTGTGGCATTCAAATTCATCCAATTCACAACAAATACCTATCTAAAGGTAATTATTGATAGTCGGTTATTTAACTATCAATAAAAATGCGCAACATCATCAGATTCCAAATAATTTTCCAAATTATTTCATCTTCAAAAAATATCTTTACTAGATATATTATTTCCACACTTCAATCATTTGAAAACAATTTCAAATCAACTTCCACATTTCAATTTATCTTTAAAAGATAAAATCTCAAAACAGTTCATTTCATATTGGAAAAGCATTTCCATACTTATTAAATAATAAGTATTTCACAATCATTTATTTTCAACACTTGGAAAATATTCGATATACTTAAATCAAATTAAGTATACATTCATTCTTTAAGGAAATCATTTATTCTAACATCTATTTGAGTCAAAACGAATGTTACGTAAAACATCGTTACGACGACTCGAAATCACTAGTATAGGGATTTGAAATTTTAAGGTAGATATATGAAAATCCCAATACTACATAAAACATTTTCTTTTCGAAAATCATTTACTATAACAACAGTGTTATAGTCCATCATTACCTTATATTTCTCGAAAACGTCTATTTCAACAATAAATGTTGAAATCTATGATTTCGATATTTAACACGTTTTAAAACATCTTTTAAAACAATTAACTTCATTTCATAATATCGCTTTCCCAAAACCCTATCCATTTTATTTAAAAAAAATATATTCACTGTCCAAAATCGTGAATATACTTCACTAACCACATTTCAGTCCTTTCTACACATTTTATTTCAATAGAGATTCGCTATCCAAAATCGCGGATATATCTTCTTTAGAAATCTTCTATATTAAATTTATCCAATTCAATCTATTTCGAATTTATAAACACAGTTATAAATTCTATTTCTATTTTAATAACAATCTCGACTTATAAATCTTCTTTTTATCAACTTCTATATTTTTACTTATCAAAATAAGTGATTTCGGATTTATAAACAACTTTTATAAATTCCAATTACATTTATAAAACTTCAATACCAAATCAATTTCAATATTGATTTCTAAATTTATTTTCAACTTTAAATAAAAGATTCCATACTGATTTCTCAAAAGTTCTTTTCCAAATACTAAATCAATTACAGATTGATTTCTAATTTTATTTATCACTACTAAATAAATTCCTTATTTTTCTCAAATTACTCAACATCCTGTTTTTAAATGGATTCTTCAAATTGAAATCATTTTTCATTGATTTCCCAAATTATTTCAATTTACCAAATTAAATTTCTAGTTGGATTTTCAACTGATCTCCTTTTAAATAAATTCCTTTTTACGAAATCCATTTATTTAACATTTTCACTTGATTCTGGAATTAATTCGATAAGGTTATAAAAATTTAACTTTTTATATTTTAAAATTCCTTTCTTCAAAAATTTAATCAATTAAAATTAATTCACTTAGAAATTTCTATTTTGATTTCAAAAATTCAATTTCATTTATTTTTGGAATCCAATGATATCAATTCAATAACATCAATAATCATTCACAGATTATCACATCACAGTAGAAATAAATTCAATCAATGTGAGGGGTCCAGTTGGATCCCTCCAACCTGTTTCCCTGCATCCAAAGACGTTAGCACAATACCAATTCCGCTCCAGTACGGAATTATCGCGGTATATGGGTTTTATAAAAATCCGCTTACTAACGGCGCAATAGGGTCTCATCCGCTATACGAGGCGGGAAATCAATCAATCCAATATATACATATGCCAATATGTATATATTGCTATATATATATATATATAGATATATCCTACTATATCTAATATCACATCCAAACAGTCAATCAATCAAACAATAACTGCAAAAATTAAATTTTCCTTCGAGTGAGAAAATCTCACCTTAGCTTTTATTTTGCCATCCATTTTCCATTCTCGACCCAATTTCTTGATTTATACCTTGTATAAATAATCATATAAATTTATTAATATTCGAACCAATCAAATAACCAATTTCCGTTTTTAATTGTTAAATTTTGATAGTTCTTTCTAAACCAATTTCTAAATTAATAAATTTTATTTAACCATCATTTAAATTTCTTTAAACCATTCCCTTTTATAAATTTATTTAACTAAACAATTTAAATTTAAAACTAAACTTCTTTTAAATAAATTTATTTAAACTAATCATTTTACTTTAGATAAATATCTTTAAATCAATTTCTTTTAAATAAATTGGTTTAACTAAATTATTTAGTTTTAAAACCAAATTCCCTTATTTAATCATTTTCTAAAAATAAATTTCTAACAGATTTTTTTTCTTTTACAAAATATTTTCCATTTGATACTAAAATAAACAACAAAATTTATACCTTTACTTATAAAATTAAATATATGTGTGTATGTATATTTTCCTTCAATCTATACAAAACAGAAATCTCCTTTTACTGTTATTATCAATTTCATTCATCATTTCTTTTTTTTTCTCTTCTTTTTTTTTCTTTCAAATCTAAATACATATTTATAAATCAAATTTAGTGAACTGGAATTACCTTACTGTGAAAAATCAAAGAGGATTGGATATCATCACTAGTCGCAGTCGTGACCACGAACGAACGCGCTCGAACATCACTATACCCCATCGGTCGATCATCCATCTCCGGCTATTCCATCACTTCGAACTGCTCGCGTGTCCACGAGACTTCCCAGGTCTGCTTGGTGACAGCGCACGCGAGATCGAACTCGCCTTAGCCTCGCAGTCGCCGCTTGTCGAATCGTCTCTAACCACCTCGCGAATTCATCGCAATTCCCATCGTGAGCTCGAGCTCGACTTCGCCTATACGCGCGCGTGCCTCCATAAACCACCGCGACTACCCCAAAAGCAACCGCCCCTAGGCTTCCCCTGCCGTGTGTCTTGACGTCGCCACGAACAACATCCAGTCCCCCCCCTTTGCCAACTCGCACGCGAGCGCGGACTCGCCACAAATCGCGTAACCCTAGTTCGACAGCCTCGAACTCGATCTGATTGGCAAGCGCGACCAATTTTTTATTTTATTTTCTTTACTTCGTCAGTTTTGAATTTTTTTGAACAGGAGGTTTCGACTTTGAACTGGGAAAATATATAAGGAGAAGACGCCATTCCTTGCTTTTACTCGAAATCGATTTCATTTATTTAAAATAGAAGAAGTGGCCATTTTTCATATTCGCTTTGTTTGATTTAAAAAAAACTGGAGAGGGAGATGGTTGGCACGATTTGTTTCGTGATAACAGGCGTGAATTTAGGCATGAAAGAAGGGAGAACGTGTTGATGTTAAATAATATAAATTTAAATTTTAAATTGAATTCGATTTGAAAATTCCCACGCGTTTATGTGTCGCATACTCACATAACAACTCCGAAAAATCCGAAATTTGAAATCCGATAATAATTCGATATTACGGACCCAATGAAACTGGTTTCGTCGAATTCCGAGACTGTTTGAAAAATGACTATTTTTAAATATCGGTTAAAACGATATGAATTCAAACTGAACAATTCACTCCTAAATTCAATTCCGAAGCTTCTATCATCTTCAGTATCATCAATATAAATTTTAACAGCTTTTGAAATATTTTAAATCAACTTTAACTGAAGATTCATATTTTTTATTCAATTCAATAGATTAAATTTTATAATTTAATCGCCAAATTTCAAAGTTATATTCGGGATTCAAATTAAATCGTCATTCAAATATTTAAAATTAATTAAATATTCTCAATTTAATTTGTTCAAAATTCTGGGTCGTTACAATGCTATTCTCGGTGAAAATGTATACTTGGTGTACATATGTTGTGTAAAAGTCTGGATACTCTTGTTTCTTTTATGCTCTGTTGCCTGTAGTAGTTTTGAGTGAACATGGAGATAAACCTTTATCACTTAATATAGCTATTGTTTGAATGTATGGTATAAACTACAATTGTTTGTTTAACAAAAATCTAGATGTTAAAAATTTAAATAGGTTAAACTAGCAGCTAGGTGACTCTGTAAACCAAGAAAACATATACAACTTTAAATATGTTAAAAATCAAACTTCTGGATTTAAGAATTCAGGATTATAAATTGAAACTACAAACAAAATTATGATTTTTAAAACAAGAAGTACGATTTTAAAGCAGGGGAGTAAAGAGCAGTTCTCATGTCACCATTTTGAACATTTTGAGTTGCCGGAGACGTTCGAATCGACTGGAGTCAACGTAGTTGGTCGAGGGGGTAGAGGAGTGATGGGGGAAGCTAGGAAAAATGGAGTCGAGGTCGCCAGATCAACGTGGAGCAGGCGGCAACGTTTTCTTACCTGTAAACCTAATTTTTAAGTACCTCGGTAAATTGTCTCGTTCGAAGTCGAAGCTCGATCGAGTGTTGCGAATTTCTGGGTATATGTAGTGGGGTGATGGACGAAGTCGTGGCCAAATTTTCAGGCGCACAGGTGGTCGGAGCGACGAACTGGAAGCTGGAAGCGTTGCCAGGTTAGGTGATAAGGACAGTGTTTCCAGACTTTGAGGTGAGGAGCTCGATCTCGTTTTCGAGGTTGGGAATACGATCGGAGGTTAGGGATAGGTCGAAGAGGGTGTCGCCGATATGTGGGGATGATCGTGGATGACTGGACGTGGTGGTCGGAGGCGTGCATGTGCACGGTGCCCATTTGTGCTATGGTAGAATATGGGTTGTCAGGGAAGAGAACTCGAGATTTACTCGAGTTAATTCATGATTGGCTCGAGTGAAACCATGTTTTTCTCGAAGTAAATAAGGGGAAACTCGGGTATGTTTGGATTTCCAGTTTTTAACCTGCAACTTGTTTTCAGTTTTAAAAGGTTGGGTTTAAGATTTAAATCAAGTTATCTGGCACTAGAGTTAAATTTAAATTTCTAGATTTTTGAAATGAAGAGGAAGTTTTAAATTTAAATAATTTAAATAAGTTTAAATATTTTGAATTAAAGGAAATTTGATTTGAATCCCTTCCTAGCAAAATATTGCTTTAAGTTATAATTTAAAGTTTTTTTAAAAGTTTTAATTTAAAGTGATTTAAAGTTAAATTAATGATCGTTTGAACTTGGAGTTTAAAATGAAAGTTCAAAGAAAATTTGAAATAAATGTTTCCAAACATATTTAAGTGAAAACTTAAATAAATAAATGGAAAATGGGTTTTCTTTAAGTAAATGAAGATTAAGATTTAAATTCTTTAACCATAAAGATAATGAGAGTGGTAATTGATAATTTGTAATGTATTAACTAAAGTTTAAATTAATAATCACTTGACGATTTGGAAAATAAAAATTACTTAGAGAAGTAATGAATAAATAATTACTGAATGTAATTAATTAAATGATAATTTAAAATGTGAATTAATTATTTGTTAATAAATCAAAGGATTAATTAATAATGGCAATTAATTAAGATTAATTGATTCATTGATTTAAGAATGCTTAGTTAATAATTAAGGGTTAACCAATAAATTTGAAAGAAAGATTTTCAAATAATTTGTAATTAAATTACGATAATTAACCCGGATTATTAAATTGATACATCTGAATAAATTAATCAGTTGATTAATAAATTCACTTGTGAATGTTTAGATTCCATTGAATGTTAAATTGTTTGATATCCCTGATATATGATGCTTTGTGATACATCCTGATTTATGTTGTGATCTGTAGTTTACTTATCTGTGACCTTTATATATCTATGATCTGTGAATGAACGATAAGCGTTGTTCTTATACCGCTTATCGAATTATATTTCTGTATTCTGATATGTGATGATTCATTGTGTTGCACTATTGTGTGAAACCCCTGGACTACACCTTTACACACACAAATATGGATTTCACGTATAAATCAGTTAAGTCACAGATAATTTAAATTTGATGTATTTGAAATTGAAATTTTAATTTCAATTGATTTTGAAATTTGAAATTTGGGTTTAAATTGAAAAGCAATTGAAATAGAATTTCAAAGATAAAAGTTATTTTGAATAACTTAATCGAGTTATGAAAATTTAAATAATTTGATTTAAATTTGAATTCAAGTTTGAAATTGAATCCTATGATTTGAAACTAGGGATTGAAAATGTTATAAATGTGTTTGTATGAATCTAAACCATTTAAAAGTGAAATTTTGAGAATTTGGATTTAACCCAAAGACTTTAACTCGTATGAATAAATCAAATTTTCTGAAATGAAACTATTTGTTTTCAAAAGATAAAAGCTTTCAGATAAGCAATGAAATTCCAGTTTAATTAAAGGAATTTCAATATTGAATTAAAAAATGGTTTTCCAAGTTATGAATGAAATTTTTTTTTGAAAGCTATGAATTAAATCTGTTTATTTTTAACAGATTTAAAATGATGTTTTGTTTAAACCATTCGAAATGGGATTGTTTTGAAAGCTATAAGTTAAATCTTGATTTAAAGGTTTAACGAGTTAATCAAATTGAAATGGAAATTAATTTGGAAAACCTGTGAATGAATCTTTTGTTTAAAGGATTAAAGTGTGGAAACTGTTTAAACCGTAAAGATTGAATCTTTTTGTTTAAAGATTTAAATGGTAATTTGTTTTAACCATTTGAAAAGAGAAGTTTTGGGTAATAAGTTGTGACTTAATTGAATTCTCATATCCATATGTTTTTAAATATTTCGCTCACTATTCGGTTTAGCCGGGAGAGGACCTTTGGGTCGTATAACCCATTCCGAATATGTGATACGTCGTATATGGATAGCATTTGAAGACCGGTGTTGAAGACCGGATATTTTTGAAAACGGAAGGATTACCGTCGAGTTACTCTACATCGGCTGATACCCGATATAGAGGTTTTATCACCCTTAGTGACGGGAAGTCCGGACGTGATTGGAAATTATCCGGATTTGCAAGGGCTTCGTGAGAAGTGCCTTCGGTTCTGTTCGATCCCGGAACAGACTTGTATGGATTGTATGTCTGACATTACAAATTGAGATATAAAGCTGATTTCTTTCAAATACATTTCTATTGGTGGCGGAGAATTTATTCTCTTAGCTTAACACCCTTCTCTGAGACGTACGAGCTCAGAGGTTATGTAGTTGAAGGTTATCAGCGATATATTCCCAATTTGGTAATGTGGCATGCTGAGTGTTGCTGTGTGATGATCATTGTTTGATCATTTGTGATATGATCATTTGTTTGATCATTTATCTTTGTGATCATTACTTTGATCATCTGTTGACCCAAAGCGTGGCTTTTTGAAAAAGCGTAGCTTTGTGGGCAAGACTTCGTCAAACCTCACAACCCGGAAATGGTCGAAACAGGAATATGCGGCAAGGTTATGAGGGTCGCGCCCTTTAGGTTATGTCATTTTCTTCTGGAAAAGGGTAGTATCATGGTATGGAGCCCAGATACTTACTCATGTGGATA
Source organism: Allium fistulosum (assembly GCA_030737815.1). Classification (NCBI taxonomy): domain Eukaryota; kingdom Viridiplantae; phylum Streptophyta; class Magnoliopsida; order Asparagales; family Amaryllidaceae; genus Allium; species Allium fistulosum. The sequence continues at coordinate 818,535,761 of CM060904.1, forward strand.
CACTTTATTATGTGTGATGTTGGTTTAGAGGTGCCTCGGATAAAGGTCCCAAAGGACCGGGGGGTGGCATATTCGTGAGTTACCTGTTACAGGGGTAACCCGGCCTTGTGTTTGCAGAGAGCAGTTTGTCTCTCGGGACGTCCTGCCAGAGGCGATCCCATGCGGCGGAAGGAAGTTCCTTAGCCTGACCATTTGTTGGAAATCCATCTTCCAATACGAACCGTGTACGGTTTTAGTTGTAGAACCTGCCATTTACGTACGGTGGTCACCACTGTTTAGATGGTAGCTATACTAGGCATACGATACTGGTCGTATGTTGGCTAAGATTAATATTATACTTTCGAAATGTTTTTCTACACTATGCACTAATGATAATATCCAATGATTTGCGTAGTAAGCATGTTTGACTATCATAAGAAGAAATCTCCTCCAATTCTGCGTTTGCATTGTGTGTGTGGCGGGAGGTCTTATGGTAGTTTCATTTTCCAAAAGCATTATGGATTTCAATGTTTAAAATCCTTTTGTTGTTGTTTAAAGATAAACTGCTTTTGTTGCTCACACCAGTCCTATGACTGACTCGGAGTTTATTGTTCCCTTCCTAAACTCTGGGTGCCCACCATTTTCCACACGGGCAGTCTAGAGTTGGGTTTCTCAAATATTCAGGTTTAGTAGATTATCTGGAGCCAGTTCAGTATTTGGATGTGACGACCGCCCATGACCCCTGCACCGAATCTTGAGATAGAGCGCTGTAAAGTGTGCCAGGCGACCATGGACGATTGTCAAGGTAAGATTTAAAACAACAGAATCTATCGTATTACTCACAGCGCATGGACAAAATACAATAGAACATATGTATAGTGAAGCTTTACAGAATAAAATGACATCATATAAAACTCCATAATAGTTGAATACAAGCATCCACATAGTCAATACATCCAGCCTCACTACATATCTCTCAGAGAATACAAAACAGCAGAATATCCAGTACATATAATAAGAAGATAATATGCAACCCTCTAGCTCGTCTTCGATATCAGCATTGTGAGAAGAGAACAGCACCTGTCACCTGCTACCTAGTCTGCCCGTCCCCAAAATGGACGAACAGCCCAAGGCAATAAGAATTAAAACATAAAGCCTTGAGTCAGACAACAGTCTTAGTGAGCAGTAAATTAACTAGCAACATACCAAAAGGGCATAAAGGAAAAGGAATAGGAATACAACCCTCCCACTCCAACCTCATTTTACAGTGATAGCCCCCAGACACACACTAAGCAGAAGCAAACATAGCAGAGCATACAATTTAAAGTAAAGCTACTATCACTCGAGTCAAGGGCGATGTTTTCCAAGTACCAAGGCCTAAATCAGATAAGCACCCAGAAAATACCGCTCTTGAGTCCGAATGACGATACAACCAAACATCCATGACTCTGGCTATCACTGTTATCATTGCTTCGATATCACTGTTAATTGAGTGACCGGCACATTCTTTCAGCCGTCCGTCAAGGGCTAATGGAAACCCCGGTTCTAGACATAACTCCCGCACGTCGTCGCAGCCCGTGCCTAGGACTATCGAATCTGCCCAGAGTACTCGACCATCAACAGTTAGCCGTTGGGACTATCGAATCTGCCCAAACGTACTCTTGCTTAGAGCATGCTAGAACCTTCAACAACGATGCTATCCAAGCCTCCTAGTCATCCTCCTCGACGACTATTCTCATATCCATTCATTATCCTCAACTCGAATCATATCACCGAGTTATCAACATGCTTGGAATGATCCCGTCTGGATTAGACCAAGTCTTCATCACATGATTGCCTCGCTTCATTACATCCTCGCAAAGCCTCATCTCAACATCACATCATCAAATCTATGCATAAGAGCTTCATCATCCCGCTACAAATGCCACGAGCAGCTTTTCCAATTCAAGAGCCATTCCCTTAGCTTTTGAATCACCTACGATCTAAATCTAATCATCAATCATCTAGTTCATAACAATCAATCAAATCAAACATCAATCCAAGCAATCAAGCATTCAAAAATGATCTAAGTAGACAATTATAACAATAATGGCATTTTCGTAATTAAAGAGTTGAAAGTCCAATAAGCATGAAAACATGGATTATATCTCTACAAACTTGATGAATGAACTTGCATAGGTTAACATATGATAAAATGGATGTAATATCATCATGAACAATGGATCTATATGGATCTACACTTTGGATGAAGAAAATGCATGGAAATCTCTATTTTAACACCAAATCGAGCCAACAATCCGATATACTCCTTTGGATCCGTGTGAGAGATAATCACCACTCACCGAATCACCTAAACAATCCCAAATCAACACACTTCAGATCTGGACAGCGAAGGATGAAGCTTGATCTATCACGAATCCGCTTCAAACGAAGAAATCTCTCTTGAAAAGATGAAGATCTTCAATCTAAGCTCTTGGATCTTCAATCTTGATCTTCAACTTGGATGGATGGAAGCACTAGATTAGAGTGGAGAAAAGAAGTGAAGAAGTGTAGAAGTCGAGCTCTCAAAATGGCAGCACTTCGTCGCTTCAAAATCCGGATCCCAAAAAGTGAGAACAACCCCTCCTATTTATAGCTGAAATTCCTTAAGTCGAAATCTGGCTATCTCCCTAAGTCGCTTCCGACTTACGACCTAAGCCTCTCCGACCTAACCCTTCTGCGCATCCAAACACCCAGCGACCTACGACCTAACTCAACGCGCGCCTTAACACATAGGCTACGACTCAACTCCTCGGCAACCTAACACATCGCGACTTAACAACCATAGAAGTCCACGACCTAACTTAGGTCGTTGCCGACCTAACACTTAACTGCCTTGCCGACCTACGACATAACGAGGATACGACTTAATACCGACTCCCACGCGACCTAACACTTAAGCTAACCCGCGACCTAACAACTTACTAAGCTACGACCTAAGACTTACAAAACCCTGCGACCTAACAACTTAGCACCCACGCGACCTAATGGTGTTACGACCTACCACTCAACTCTTAGGTCGCCCACTACAGCCCCAGCTTCCTTAGGTCGCTGCCGACCTAACTATATACTAGGTCGCTAACTCGTTAACCACTAGGTCGTAAGTTCCTTAGCTCGCGCTTCCCTTAGGTCGCAAACATTCTATAGGCTGACCCAAACTAACTCGCAACCTAAACCACTACGCAATCCAACTGCTGGTCCTCCTTAGGTCGTCTACAACATAGCTCTTAACTCGCTACCATCCTATAGGTCGGTCACGACTTAGCTCTTAGGTCGTCCACGACCTAGGACTTAGACAAATCTGCCTAAAAATCTGAAATGACATGAAAGTGCTAAAATTCCAGATTTTGACGAACATGTCGATCCGTAAAAATACGGGTCGTTACATTCTCTCCCCCTTAGAAATTTCGCCCCCAAAATTCCAAGCAATCAAAAACTATTCTGTACGCCTACCATACATAGCAATCAACAAACCATGCATCCAATTCTAGCTTAGCGTACAGAATTCTAAGACTTAGAACAAGTTACAATATCGCGAGATGAGACGACACCTTAGGGCCATACCTTGAAGAGTTCAGGATGAGCTGCCTTCATCCTCTCTTCCACCTCCCACGTACAGTCGTTATCATCGTCACTCCATTGTATCTTGAGCAATTTAACTACCTTCCTCCTAAGCTGTTTCGTGTCGGTTTCAACAACACGAAGCGGCTTACGAGGTCTTCTATTGACTGGATCAACTTCGAAGTCTTCACAGCTATCAGCAGAAACCACTGTATTCGAGTCGTGCACATACTTTCGTAGATATGATACATGAAAAACATTGTGCACACCCGACATCTTCTCAGGTAACTCCAACCTATAGGCGAGCTTTCCAATTCGCTCGATGATCGGGAATGGTCCAACAAATCTCGGAGTCAATTTTCCTTTCTTCCCGAATCGAATAACATTCTTTAGTGGAGAAATCTTCACAAAAACCATATCTCCTGCGCCGAATTCCAAATCCTTTCGACGCTTATCTGCATAACTCTTCTGACGGTCTTAGGCTGCCTTCATTCGTTGCCGAATGATCTCTATACAATCTGAAGTCTGCCGAATCATCTCTGGCCCAAGTATCAGCTTTTCTCCAGTTTCCAACCAACATGTTGGAGAGTTACACGGTCTTCCATACAATGCCTCATACGGTGCCATACCAATGCTTGACTGGTAACTGTTGTTGTACGCAAACTCCACCAAATGAAGGTGATCTTCCCATGATCCTCCGAAATCCAAAACACAAGCTCTGAGGAGATCTTCCAAAACTCGGTTGACTCTCTCGGTCTGACCATCTGTTTGAGGGTGATAAGCTGTACTCAAACACAACTCGGTTCCCAAAACTTCCTGGAAGCTCTTCCAAAATCCACTAGTGAACAATGGGTCTCGATCGCTCACTATACTCTTCGGAATACCATTGAAACGAACTATCCACTTAACATACAGCTCAGCCAACTTTGATGCAGTCCTAGTCGATCGAACAGGAATGAATCGTGCACTCTTAGTCAGACGATCCACAATGACCCAAATCCCTTCATTTCCCATTCTGGTTCTAGGCAATCCATCGATAAAATCCATCGACACTTGTTCCCACTTCCATGTAGGAACTTCTAATGGCTGAAGCAATCCACTTGGCTTCTTCTGTTCGGCTTTTACCAACTGGCAGTTCATACATTTGGAAATAAAATTTCCAACATCCTTCTTCATACCTTCCCAGTAGTAGGTTCTCTTCATATCCCGATACATCTTATTTCCACCTGGATGAATTGTCAACTTCGAGTGATGACTTTCCTTCAAAACTTCACTCCTCAATTCATCTATATCGGGTACAACTAGTCGTCCTTGCTTTCGAAGCCAACCCTCTCGATCGACCTCGAATCCTTTATCCTTTTCTGGATCCAATCCAGATTCTAAATCACGGATAATCTTGACAAGCTTATCGTCTCGCTTTTGGCTCTCGCCAATCCTTTCCACAAGAGAAGGTCTTATCGATAAGTTTGCCAACATCTCAGGTTCCAATTCACATCTAGGCCTGAAGTCAAATCCAGCTAAATACTCGAGATTCTTCCATTCTGAAAACATGGCTCCCAATCCTGCATGTCTTCGACTTAACGCATCTGCCACTGCGTTACCTTTTCCTGGAGTATAAGCTATACCAAAATCATATGATGCCAAAAACTCTAGCCAACGTTGCTGCCGAAGATTCAAATCCTTTTGGGAGAAAAGATACTTCAACGACTTGTGATCCGTAAACAACTCGAATCGAACTCCCAACAGATAATGCCTCCACATCTTCAGAGCAAATACAATCGCTGCTAACTCCAAATCATGAGTCGGGTAATTCCTTTCATGCGGCTTTAGTTGTCGACTGGCATACGCAACAACTTTATCCTTCTGCATCAGCACTGCTCCAAGTCCAGTACCACATGCGTCGGTGTAAACCACCATCTCATCATTCCCACTTGGAATAGTCAAAACAGGAGCACTCGTCAATCGCTCTTTCAGGATTCCGAAAGCTTGCTCACACTTAGCATCCCAACTGAACACTTGGTTCTTTTTCGTCAATCCTGTTAACGGTGCAGCTACCTTCGAGAACTCTTTGATAAACCGTCGATAATATCCTGCTAATCCAAGAAAACTTCTCACATCAGATGCATTCTTAGGTCTAACCCAATCCTGGATTGCTGCCACCTTAGCGGGATCAACCGCTATTCCATTTCCAGAAATCACATGGCCTAAGAACCTCACTTCACTCTTCCAGAAGTGACACTTCGAAAACTTAGCCTTCAGCTGATGTTTCCGCAAGATCTCCAAAACAATACGCAAGTGCGTCTTGTGCTCTTCTTCCGTTCTGGAATAAATCAGAATATCATCCACGAACACAAGTACGAACTTGTTCAACTGATCTCTGAACACTCTATTCATAAGATCCACAAAATATGCTGGCGCGTTAGTCAATCCAAACGGCATTACCAGCCACTCAAAGAAACCGGATGGTATCCTAAAAGCAGTCTTCGGCACACTATCCTTAGCCACTCTCAACTGGTGAAATCCCGTTGCCAAATCCATCTGAGAAAACACCTTAGCTTCGTGAAGCTGATCAAACAAGTCATCTATTCTCGGCAATGGATACTTGTTCTTCTTAGTCACCTTATTCAGCTCACGATAATCCACACACAATCTCAACGACCCATCTGCCTTGGTTGCAAACACAACTGGTGCACCCCACTCGGACACACTACGCCGAATGAATCCTTTCTGTAAAAGGTCATCAACTTGCACCCTCAACTCTTGCTGTTCCCTAGGCGCCATCCGCCTAAGAGGCATCACAACAGGTCTGGCTCCTTCTACTAGATCTATACGAAACTCGATCTCTCTATGCGGCGGCAACCCTTTGACTTCGTCAAAGACATCCTCGAATCTGTTAGCGATCGGCACTGATGACAGTCCATCCCGTGGAACAACTAGCGAATACATGAAGCTCATGAAGACGCCTTCTTCATGCTTACATCGTATCACAACCTTTCGCCCCTCCACATTCTCGACTGTCACTTCCAACCTTTCGCAATCAACCTTTGCCGCATACTTCCTAAGCCAGTCCATACCCAAAATAATTCCGAACCCCGCAAAGTTCAGAACAAAACAATCACAAACAAAAGAGCAACCATGACTCGATACAACTAGACCACGGCATAACATACACAAACAAGACGAACCCCCAACTGGATTAGTCACTACCAATGGCCTATCAACAATATCCGGTGCCAAACCTAACCGGCCTACGAGTTCATTACAAACAAACGAATGCGATGCTCCAGTATCAAACAGAACTCTAACTGGAACACCACATAGGAAAAGAGTACCTTGAACCACCACACTCTTTCCCTTCTCTTCAGCGGTAGGGGCTTTCGAAGACGTCGGAACAGCTCCCAAAGCATAAGCTTGTACAATCTGCCTGTCCTTCCTTGGTTCTGGACAATTCTTCCTGAAATGCCCCGGCTTGTCACAGTTATGACACTTCATCGGCACCTTAGGATTCTTACAATCCTTCGAGAAATGGCCCTTCTGCTGACAATTGTAGCAAGTCACCTCGCCTTTCGGCTTCTTCTGGCCATCCTTACCCTTCTGCTGCTGCTGCTTCCTCTTCTTGATTCCACCCTGCTGGGGTATAGACTCTTCCCTAGTCACAGCAACAACAGATCCTTCCTTAGGAAACAGACTCTCATGCCTAAGAGCTTTCTCCACAAGCTTCTCAAATGAATCGTCCAAATGATCCACCAACTGTCTCCCAAGATAACTATCCAAGCCGGTCACAAACTTCTCATTCTTCTGGTAAGCAGACTCAATATATGACCGGGCATACTTGGACAAAGCTTCAAACTCAGAAACATACTCAAGAACAGATCTTCCACCCTGCTTGAGCTCCACAAACCTCTTGAACAGAACAGACTTCTGAGCTGTAGAAATGAACTTAGCTTCAAATCTGACTTGGAATTGCTCCCAAGTAATCTCTTCTTCCGGAGTAGTGATGGTAATAGAGTTCCACCAATCAGAGGCTCTCCCTTGAAGCTGCCTTGATGCCAACTTCCTCTTAGTTGCATCATCAATTCCCAAATCACCAAAGATCCTTCTACAAGCATCAATCCATCTCTGGACTTCAATAGTTGATTCTGTTCCCAAGAAAACCTTCCCTCCAAGAGCAGTATAATCCTTGCACAACTTAGCAAAATCCACTGGCTTCGGAGTTTGGACTTGAACTCCAACATCAACTGCCGCCCCCGGAACTGGTATCCTCCTCATGATCGAAGTCATCATAGCTTCGAACATGGCTGCATAATCAGCAGTCTCTTCAGTAGCACGGCCTTCCCTAGCAGCTGGTCTCCCTCTTCGACTCATTCTCAATATCTATAAAAAGGAATGATTAGAACATCTAGAGAAACAACTGCATAAAGGACTTAAACCCTACTAAGCTACTATATTATATATAGTAATCATCCATCAAAATACAATTACGTCTCTCATACGTGGTTAATCGATTAACCAATGCTCTGATACCAAATGTGACGACCGCCCATGACCCCTGCACCGAATCTAGAGATAGAGCGCTGTAAAGTGTGCCAGGCGACCATGGACGATTGTCAAGGTAAGATTTAAAACAACAGAATCTATCGTATTACTCACAGCGCATGGACAAAATACAATAGAACATATGTATAGTGAAGCTTTACAGAATAAAATGACATCATATAAAACTCCATAATAGTTGAATACAAGCATCCACATAGTCAATACATCCAGCCTCACTACATATCTCTCAGAGAATACAAAACAGCGGAATATCCAGTACATATAATAAGAAGATAATATGCAACCCTCTAGCTCGTCTTCGATATCAACATTGTGAGAAGAGAACAGCACCTGTCACCTGCTACGTAGTCTGCCCGTCCCCAAAATGGACGAACAGCCCAAGGCAATAAGAATTAAAACATAAAGCCTTGAGTCAGACAACAGTCTTAGTGAGTAGTAAATTAACTAGCAACATACCAAAAGGGCATAAAGGAAAAGGAATAGGAATACAACCCTCCAACTCCAACCTCATTTTACAGTGATAGCCCCCAGACACACACTAAGCAGAAGCAAACATAGCAGAGCATACAATTTAAAGTAAAGCTACTATCACTCGAGTCAAGGGCGATGTTTTCCAAGTACCAAGGCCTAAATCAGATAAGCACCCAGAAAATACCGCTCTTGAGTCCGAATGACGATACAACCAAACATCCATGACTTTGGCTATCACTGTTATCATTGCTTCGATATCACCGTTAATTGAGTGACCGGCACATTCTTTCAGCCGTCCGTCAAGGGCTAATGGAAACCCCGGTTCTAGACATAACTCCCGCACGTCGTCGCAGCCCGTGCCTAGGACTATCGAATCTGCCCAGAGTACTCGACCATCAACAGTTAGCCGTTGGGACTATCGAATCTGCCCAAACGTACTCTTGCTTAGAGCATGCTAGAACCTTCAACAACGATGCTATCCAAGCCTCCTAGTCATCCTCCTCGACGACTATTCTCATATCCATTCATTATCCTCAACTCGAATCATATCACCGAGTTATCAACATGCTTGGAATGATCCCGTCTGGATTAGACCAAGTCTTCATCACATGATTGCCTCGCTTCATTACATCCTCACAAAGCCTCATCTCAACATCACATCATCAAATCTATGCATAAGAGCTTCATCATCCCGCTACAAATGCCACGAGAAGCTTTTCCAATTCAAGAGCCTTTCCCTTAGCTTTTGAATCACCTTCGATCTAAATCTAATCATCAATCATCTAGTTCATAACAATCAATCAAATCAAACATCAATCCAAGCAATCAAGCATTCAAAAATGATCTAAGTAGACAATTATAACAATAATGGCATTTTCGTAATTAAAGAGTTGAAAGTCCAATAAGCATGAAAACATGGATTATATCTCTACAAACTTGATGAATGAACTTGCATAGGTTAACATATGATAAAATGGATGTAACATCATCATGAACAATGGATCTATATGGATCTACACTTTGGATGAAGAAAATACATGGAAATCTCTATTTTAACACCAAATCGAGCCAACAATCCGATATACTCCTTTGGATCCGTGTGAGAGATAATCACCACTCACCGAATCACCTAAACAATCCCAAATCAACACACTTCAGATCTGGACAGCGAAGGATGAAGCTTGATCTATCACGAATCCGCTTCAAACGAAGAAATCTCTCTTGAAAAGATGAAGATCTTCAATCTAAGCTCTTGGATCTTCAATCTTGATCTTCAACTTGGATGGATGGAAGCACTAGATTAGAGTGGAGAAAAGAAGTGAAGAAGTGTAGAAGTCGAGCTCTCAAAATGGCAGCACTTCGTCGCTTCAAAATCCGGATCCCAAAAAGTGAGAACAACCCCTCCTATTTATAGCTGAAATTCCTTAAGTCGAAATCTGGCTATCTCCCTAAGTCACTTCCGACTTACGACCTAAGCCTCTCCGACCTAACCCTTCTGCGCATCCAAACACCCAGCGACCTACGACCTAACTCAACGCGCGCCTTAACACATAGGCTACGACTCAACTCCTCAGCGACCTAACACATCGCGACTTAACAACCATAGAAGTCCACGACCTAACTTAGGTCGTTGCCGACCTAACACTTAACTGCCTTGCCGACCTACGACATAACGAGGTTACGACTTAATACCGACTCCCACGCGACCTAGCACTTAAGCCAACCCGCGACATAACAACTTACTAAGCTACGACCTAAGACTTACAAAACCCTGCGACCTAACAACTTAGCACCCACGCGACCTAATGGTGTTACGACCTACCACTCAACTCTTAGGTCGCCCACTACAGCCCCAGCTTCCTTAGGTCGCAGCCGACCTAACTATATACTAGGTCGCTAACTCGTTAACCACTAGGTCGTAAGTTCCTTAGCTCGCGCTTCCCTTATGTCGCAAACATTCTATAGGCTGACCCAAACTAACTCGCGACCTAAACCACTACGCAATCCAACTGCTGGTCCTCCTTAGGTCGTCTACAACATAGCTCTTAACTCGCTACCATCCTATAGGTCGGTCACGACTTAGCTCTTAGGTTGTCCACGACCTAGGACTTAGACAAATCTGCCTAAAAATCTGCAATGACATGAAAGTGCTAAAATTCCAGATTTTGACGAACATGTCGATCCCTAAAAATACGGGTCGTTACATTGGAGTTCAGGACTGCACTTGCTTCTCTTTGTGGTTCGAGCTTGACATTGAAGATCATTTTGGAGTCAGTCTCTCTGACTGATCATTTGGAGTTATCATTTCTGTTTTCCGCTGTATCATTATTTATCTCTGATATTGTTGTATCATATTGATATCATTGTTGTATATCATTCTGGATATTGTATTCATTGGAGTTGTATATGATATCATTGTTTTCTTTATTCCGCTGTGTTGTTATACTTAATGGTGTTATAAGCTCCGGTGAATCGGATTTGAACGGTCGATTCTGCGGCATTCTAGTACAATGTGAAGTACGGATGTCGATTTTCGAACGCGAGAAATCCAATTCGTTACAATCTGTTAGTTATTTTATTATCACTAATGATATATACCTGTTATTGATATGTTATATTATTATCATACCTATTCTCACTCTGCAAGTTCCCTGTTAGTATAGAATTCCCTATGGGTTAAAATGATACATCCCCGAATGATCTTGTAGAATAGGAGAAAATCGTTATAGGTTGAAATGATAAACCCAAGCGATTTTGATTGAATTGAATTTGGGATTGCGGGTTGAAATGATATATACCCGTATATAGTTAATTTGCAGATTGAAATAATAACTATCCGTATCACTTGACCATAGGATAGGAAATTTTATACAAACACCGTTGGTCTATATATATTTTGAAAATGATTTCCAAGGTTTTGAAAGGAGATATATGGGTTTAAATAAATATAAATTTTAAAAAATATAATATATAAATGTTATTTTCATATATGTCTAAATTTTAGATTTTAAAAAATTATATGTTTTGGAATTTTGAATTTATAAGTTAGTTTAGAAATTATAAATTTTAATATTTTCCTTATAATTTTATTTTCTTAAAATATATATAATAATATGTAATGTAATAAAATTTAATTTAATTAGTATATAATGTGTTTTAAAATATTTATTTAAAATTTATATTAATATTTTAAAATAGATTTATAACTTTAATAAGAAAGGTTGGAAAGATAAATAAATGTTGACTTGGAATGTGTTGTGTGGCTCAATTGGTAATAGTTGGATTTAAGAAAGAATTGATTTAAACTTATGGGTTTCGAGATTTGAAAAGATAAGATTATAACTTGGTTTAAAACTTGATTTGATAATAAGTGATTAAACGAATAGTCTCAACTTTAAATAAAATTGAGATTGAAAATTTGATATTTATATAAATATATAAATTAGGATTGAAATAAATTGTTATTAAAATGGTTAAGTGGATATTTTCCAATTTGAATTAACTTAAAGTTAAATGTTGAAATATAATTGAAATTTATATTGTAAATGTTTGAATACTTAAACTGAAATCTTTGAACTTTAAAATTTGAAATGGTTACACTGGAATTGATTCAGATTGGATTTTGAATTTAAAATGATTTAAATCGATTTGAGAAATTTGAGAAAACTATTTTAGTTTATAAAGTATTTTTATATATGTACTATTTTCAATATCTAAGCTGTTTAGGTGGAAAGTGTTATAATTTTTGAAAGTGTTGATATGATATTTTGATATGAATTATGAACTATTTGAAATGAAATGACCACAATGTTATAATAACATTTGGTTGTTAAAGTGACCGAGATCGGATATTGTCATACTCTCAGCCAATACCAAAAACCACTTTAACTACTATGTACGTGGTGGAGATTCCAAAATGAAGTAGAATGGTTTGGTGACGATTTTGTATGGTATTTACGTAGCCCTGACTCCCGTGAGTCAGCTTGATGTGTCTAAAACAGGAGCCATACCGGGCCAAGTGAGGTCATTCCTTCTATCGGACACACTTCTTCAATACCATTCTATTGCTTTTGTGATTTGATTGGGTGCACCCTTTGATTTGGGAGTGTGTCCTGAGATAAGCGGTAGTGGTTGTTATGCGTTACCACCAGTCCGGATCCGCAAATGGTATATCTACCATGGCATTGCCTCGAGTGCCGTTTCACATGCCCTATCGCGCCTTCTACGAGTTTTTTTTGTGTCGTACCTATGGAGTGCTCCCTGATAGCCCACTTGCGAGTGGAGTTTACAGTTTCTATATAGACTACGACATTATAAAAATCTGTTAAAGGGGATATGGGTAACGCCTTAATGCTATTTTTATAGTTTACTTTACTATAGACATATTATAATAGCGTATTGTACTACATAGTAGATAGTTCCATGGATCCTTCGAGGATGGCTATCCCAAACATCATTTGAGTTACTTGTATTTAGTTGGTATTTCACTTGAGTAAGATTTATTGATATAAGAATGTTAATCCTGACTCGAGTGTTTTGTGTTGTTGCTTTACGCTCGGGTCAGACTGAGTGTCACAACATTTGAGACTCGCCTTTGGAGTTGGAGCTTCGCTTGGAGATCCATCTATCTATTCAGCTTGTAGTTATTCAGTTGACTCCAGTGATATATTCCGATCTTGTTATTTGATTATTGTATTCGAGACTTCTGTTGTATCTTGTTTAACTCTGTTATATATAGTAGCTTCATGAACTACTATTTATTTATTTCCGATGCTTATTGTTATATTACTCTGTGTCTGTGATTTTGTGATTGATTTATTTACTGTATATGCTGAGTTTTGCCAAATATAAATTAAAAATCTGATATTTTGAGCAATTCAAGATTTGCATGTGTGGATGCGAATGGCACGAAATACCGGGTCATTACAGTTTCAAAGTGGGGTATGCTACAATAATAGTTTGCTATAGAGTAGTTTTGGCAAAAAGATTTTGATATGAACTTTTTGTGTAGAAAATTTATATGTATGTTATGTGGGGAGCCCAAGTGGTACGGACATAGCTCAGAATAAAGGATGAAACATTTTCATGTTTTCCCTTTATAGTAAAGTGTGTCTAATAAATAAGTGAAGCTTTGTTAAGTTATTTTAATGAAGCGTGTAACCTATGCATTAGGATAGTGTGTCATGTTAATTATGTTTTATGTGTTTGTTTGGTAGTTTTCAGTTGTTAGAACGAAATGATTTTTTTGACGATTTTGGGTAGTCTAAAACTTCGTGATCTTTATAGAACTTAAATCTTAATGTTTTATGAAATGTTTTATAAATAAAGTTATATCTTGATAAAATATTTATAAACTTAAGTTTGTTTCATGAAATTGTTCATAAATCATTTTAGAATTGAATGAGATATTATTTGTGTAAATGAATACGATATACAAAGAAATTGGAACAGTTAAAGAAACCAATAGGATAAATACGCAAGTTGTACGTAGATAGTTTAATTTGCATGACAGTTATTTATCCAGGATTTGAGTATATGGTTTCTAAGAGAATTACACCAGTCCAAACAAGGATTTTTCATTTGATTCTCAACGATGAACACTTCAAATGGATACTTGATATGATCCTGAAATTTTTTACCATGGTATATGGCTATATAAGGGAAACAAAGTTTTCTAATCAAGGGACCTAATTGGAATCTGAATTAGAGAGGTCAGGTGATCTATATTAGTTTGGAAGTGAAATTTATGAGATCGAGAAAGTGATCAGATTGGATATTGATTATGGATGATCCATGCACATCGTATGGGCTTATATACATACATACATACTTATGTATATATATGCATGCTATATTTTTTGGCTTATGAAGAGTGCAAAAAATGGCTCATTGTTTTGTTTTGAGGTAGCTCGAATAATTGACTAAGTAATAACCTAAGGCTGTTGAGCATAAGGTACACTTAGTAGGTTATTTATCGTCTTTGTGCAATGAGAGTCTTTTTGGACCTAAGTAAACCATGAGCTTTATTTGCTAGTGATTATGAATACTATTAAATATTGGTTAGTGGTTGTTTCTTTTGTGTGTTGGTCATGCGGAATTTCGAGGAAGAAATGTATTAAGTAGGGAGAATGTAACGACCTGGAATTTCGAATACTTCGTGTTTAAATATCTGAATATTGGGATATTAAGATGTTTGGTCTGTCCATCATCATGGCATTTGTTATTATTGAATATGTTTGATGTCACATTGTATGTTATGTAATAGTTCTTTGGTCATAGTGTTTATGCAATTGTGGTTTGCATAGTCATGTGGTTATTATGAGTTGTAATGAGTTTTCTTAGTGCAACATGTTGTTTAGTAGTTAGGCACTCGGCCTATCTCCTGTTTCTCTAACGTATTTATTACTTGTTGTAATAAAAAGTGGACGGTCCACTATAAAAACCGACCGGCCTTGCCAAAAAAATCTAAATATTTAAATATTTGTATCTTGGTTAAATATGAGTAAATAGATTTTATAACCTTGGTAACTCCTTTTTAAGTAATAACTAAGGAAGGTAAACTTGTATTTGAAAAATGTTTACAAAAATAAATAGTTCGAAGAAACATCGACAATGTGGTTGAAAATTGTTTTAGTAATAAACGGCTTTTTACTTGATAAAAGTTGTTCAAACTTGTTATGCTTGCTTAGAATATTATTGTATAATTAATTAGCAAAAAAATATTTTTTTTATTATGGTTAACTAATGGTTGTTAGTGAAGATTTGCAAGTGGGTTAGAGGAGAAGATATTTTGGTGAATAGTATAGAGATATTTGTTTTCATATGTGAGGTGGAAAGTAGGAATATGAGGGGGAGCATATTTTTTGGTTGGCCAAGAAGGTTTATGAGGTGATAGTAACCTCTTGTAAACTTTATTTAATCACTCTAAAGGGTCACAAAGTTTACTTACGAAGTAATGAACAAAAATGTCTTCATGATCCTCTTCTCCTCTTCACTTTAACTTTCCTAAATCATATCAAATGAACTCCAAACTGTCTCAAACTTTGGCAAAGCCTTAAGGCAACCTAGGGATAAGGAAAAGCATCACAAAGCTTAAATAAAGTTGGCATAAGGTGGAGATCCTAATTTGGCCTTGAGCAACATAAGCTGTGGAAGGTGGCTAAGAGCATATAGGAGCTAAAGGTTAGATCTTTGGTTGTTTGCTGATGGAAGGAAGTGGTTCTAGTGTTCTAATGCTAGTGTTTTGTTGTTAAAAAAGTTTTGAGGTGGGTTTACTCATCATTTGATAGTGTATATATGTATATATTATGTGTGTGTGTTATGTAAATATAAAGTAAAGTAAAGAATAATGGAAGTTATAAATTTTGAACCCCCTTGCTTTGGAAAGCGAGTGACAACTTTGTATGTAGTATTATCACTTCTATTACCCTCTATAACATGTAACGTGGCCTTACTTGTGTGTTTACATGCTTGTTTTGAACGTGTGTGAAGTTGAAGTGTGTTTGAAAGTGTTAAAGTGAAAATGGTTGCTATAAGTAAACTTTAAAACCCCTTGTGTTTAACTTTATTAAAATAGTTATATGTGAATATATTATGAAAGCATATATTTGGTTATGCTTCACACTTTTAATAGTGTATAGGATAGGGAGGAAGTGGTTCGGAAAGTTATAGAACCTGTAGAACAAAGTTGTAAAATTTGTAGGGAATATGTCACTATATGAGCACTTTATAAATGCCTTATGTTCGACGATTTTTAATACTATTTTGAAAGACATCCTTAGGGGTTTATTTTCTATCACTAAGTATTATATGTGTATTTCTTACAATAAAAATATGATAGTCTAAATCATTTGATAACTAGTCGAACGAAGTTGTAAAAGTTAGCGAAAAGGTTGCTGTATGGGCACTTGTAAATAGCTTATTTTCGGAATTTTTATTATGATTTTGGAATATATCCTGTGATGATCCGCCTTTTTGACCCTCAAAAATCGACATTAATACGTCCACGACATTCACGTGTCTAATATCCAAGTGTTGGAAAGACAGATTGATCAAGGGTATAAAGAAAATAAAGACAGAACAAAATCTTACATGAATGGAATAGCGTATATTATTTCAATATATAATTCTTACAGTGGAAATTTTAAATACATATATAAGAGTCTATCCTAATTTCATCCTGGATAGTTATAAATCTCTATCCCTACTAGCATTGAATACAAACAGTAAACAAATGCAGCGTAAAAGGAAATGGATAACTATCTACATAGGAAACTCCAACTCCTGCTTCAAGCTCCTCCAAAATGTTCCAAGCAAGACCTGAACAACTTAGCCGCCTAGAAAAATAGGGCACCCAAGGTTTTAGGGAAATAAGGAAATAAACTCTGGATCAGTCATGTGACTAGTGTGAGAAAACTCAAAACATGAATATTTATGAAAACAAAGGGTTTCTCATAAGACCACGTCGTACATAAATAAGAATGAGTTTTTACCTTATGATAACCAAACCATTTGCTACACAAAATCAGCGATTTTATTTTTAAAGACATTCTTTGAAAATTCTTTCAAATAAACATATATAATCTTAGCCGAAATTGTTACATTTATTAAATTCTAGCATAATAGGTTTACAACTAAAACCGTAAAGGCTCATACTGGAGAATGGATTCCATACAATGATAATGTAAGTGATCGCCTTTCGACTATACATCTCTAGAGGGATGCACCTAGGGCTCCAACCTCTACAAACACAGAACTGGCTTATCTTACCATAGATAGTACTGAATATGCCATCACCCCAATCGTTCATGATCTATCAGCAGCCATAGCATACACCACAAACTCGAAATATAGAGGGCGATCTAGAAAGGTGATGACTATATCCTAATGGAAGCGACCCACTTAGCCGTGCCACATCAACCTTGTTTTTGTCATTCCCGATGTGCGAGGCTTAAGGTAACGTTTTAGCTTTCACAGAACAAATCCCACTTTGAATGCCACATCGCCATTTCCAACAACACACTAGTTGATTTCCAAAAAAGTACAACCTCTGAGCTCGTACGTCTTAGAGAAGGGTGTCAAGTATAGGAGGGGTTGCCTCCTACACCACTAAACAGATGTACGTTTGTAGCGATCAATGTACGTGGTCTTAGAAATGCAATGCTAGGCATTCGTTCATACAAGTTGTTCGGGCATGGGACAAACCGGAGGTACTCTCCTACTATATCCTGTCGGGAATCAACCCTAGGATTAGTAGCGAGCAGTCCTTGCATCGAAGATTTTCAGAATAAAGCACTACTGCCACCATATATGTAACGACCCGAGATTTTAGTCATTTGATTTTGAATATTTAATTAATTTTAATTATTGGAATATTGGTTTAAAAAGGTTTAATAACTTAAATTCAAATATATGGGTTATTTTAAAAGTTAATATCTGGAATTCAAATATAAGGATAGTTTAAAATATTGAATTGAGAATTAATATTTGAATAGTGTTTCAATTAACGGGATTTACAATAGAATGTTAATTTTAATTGATTAATATACTTGTTTAAATCCTTTTAAATTATAAATAATAACAGTGAATTCAATTTGTAATTTTATTTACAGTAATAAATGGTTCAAATAAATAATCAAAAAATTTATTCTTATTTTTATGACTAGATTTTCATTAACGTATTTCCACTTTATTTTTCTATCTTTTCATGATTTTTAATTTTAAAAATATTTAAATTGTCGTTTGACGAATTTTTTGGAAACGATGGTGTTTTTATGAGTTTACAGTATTCAATAACCAGTGTATATTATTATTGTTTTGGGGTCGCGTCGCTGTTCTGAGCGCGACCATATTTTTGTTTTTTCATTCAGGGTTCATACGTGAACGAAGATTAGTGCGATGAGATACCAGAAAATTAAAAGTATATATAATAACTCAAGACATTTTAGTACAAACAAGCACAAATTTTCTCTGATCCCTGTCTTCCCCGTATGCTTCCTTTATTTTTCATCTTGATCAATGAAAGAAAACTATCTCCATCATTAGAAATCAATACCAAGCATTTTACTCCTTGAAAATTCCCAAATCTTGAATCTTTAATCTTGAAAAGAGTAGGCCTTCAATTCCTTACCCATATGGTAGCTTGCGGCCGTCTATTGGGTTGATCGACATTGCTTGGTCGTCTCTATGGCTTTAGATTCTTGGTGATTTAGGCAATGATAATCTTGTCATTTGTTCCGTTGATCTTATCATGTCAAAGAGCAGACTTGGCCAGAATTTCATGATGATCGGTGCTTAGAGGTAGGTCACGACCCAGTAGGGTTTACATAAGAGGCTAGAGGTCGCGTTTCGACCAGGGGATCCGAGCTAGGGACGGTGGTGATAGGCGGGTCGAGCGTGAAGGGAGAAAGTCGATGGTGTTATCAAATTTTTTATTTGTGGTGTGGTGCTCCATGTCAAGGTTGAGTGTGCACGACCTGGATGCGTTCATGAACGTTTGCATAGCAATTTAGGCAGGAGAGGTATCAGTGTTTGAGAAGAAGAAGTTAAGTAGGGTAATTAAATATAATTGTAATTAGTAGTTAATTAAACCGCTTTAATTTCAAAATCTTATAAAATTTAATACCTTTCTTGTACGAGGTCCAATTAAGACACGGATTTCTGCGTTGCACTCGTAATGATGTAAGCTTCACTGTAACAGCCCTAGATTTTTGTATATATTTTATTTGACTTTATTATATTTTGAAAACTATTTTAAACTTGTTTTATTTCAAACATTTCATTTTTAAATATAAATGTTGATTATTATGTAACTTTTAATTTCAAACTGGTATAAATTGAACATTTCCTGAAAAAGGGATTTCTGGTCAAACTGGTCAAACTTTGACTTTTAAAACTTCAAATTTAAACTGTTTAAAATCTTAAATTTTATCTTATATTATGAAAATAGACTTAATAACATGAATACTGCTTTTTGTTTCGTTGAAAATGGAATTAAATTGTAAAAGTTATGTACATTTCAATTTTGAGTATAATTTGTTTTATTTTGCAATTTTGCCTATTTTAAATTTTATAAATCATATTTTCTTTGTCATATTTTATTTTAAAATGTGTTAATATGTTATTTTATGTATATTTTTGTCTTTTAATATTTTTGAAGTGATAATAAAACTTTTCTAAAATTTATTGCATTTATTAAAGACTAGTTTCTATTTTTCTACTATATTCTTCATTTAAATTTTATTTAATTAAAATTTATTTATATATTTTTGTGAATGCATTTTTATTTTATGTTCTTATCTTTATTTATAAATATTTTTCCAAGTCCATACAATTTTCCCTAAGTTTATTTCATTTATTTTCAAATTTTCTAGACTAGTTTTCATTTTGTACTATTTTCTTATTTTAATCATATATAATTAATATTTATTTATTTATATTTTGTATATTTGTTACATTTTCGAATTGAAACTGAATTTTTAATTATTTTCAGTTATTTAAACTTATTAAAAAGAAATAAAAGTGATTTGAAAGGTTTGTGGCTTTTTATTTCCTAAGGCCTTTTGAATTCCCACCTTTTCACATTTCAACATTACTTTTCATTCAATTGGCCTTAACTCCTCATTCTTTCAGCTGCATATCTCATTTTGCAATTCACGTGAAAACATGACTTTCTCATTCCTCATTCACATATGTTTTCAGATCTGAAGAAAAAGAATTGTAATGTCTTCCTCTGTTCTATTCTTTTTCACCTTCTTTTATTGATTTTCCTTTGTAAATTGCCTTGAAATCTTCATGCTTTGCTCAGCCCATAGCCTCACCATCACCACCATCGACCACCATCCCTTCCTCCCCACTAAATCCACGGCCAAACCATCATTCTCCACTGACATGAAAGTGCCATGGCCTCCCCTTGAGAAAAACTCCACAAAAAACATTGAAAACTCTACAATTATCGCCTACCCGAGCCATGTATGCAACCTTCCCTTCATTTTACACCACCACCACCACCATAGGCTGCCACCACCACCTTTTCCAGACCTCCCCACACCACTCCAACCTCTGTCCAGACCTGAGCTTGACTGGCCAAGCATATAACCCCATGACCGAGCCCTTTTAGTTGCCAAAAACCATGTTTTAGCCTAAAACCCTTCACATCCCTGTGTTGTAACTTCCTCCATCATGTTCTACCTTGTAGCCTTACCTTTTCCAGACCCATACCTGATCCAAACCAAGCACAAAACTGACCTAATTGATCCCCTAGGCCATGCAAACAAGTAGAGAAAGCAAGGTAAAAAGTTTCGTATTCAAACTGCTTTTTGTTCCAAAGTTATTCAAATTCAATCGTATTGATTTTTAACTATTATTTTGGTTTTGTTTTTGGGTTGTAACACAAGATCTATAACTTGGATCTCGCTCTCCACTCTCAAGTCATTCCCGTGTTGTCGTGCCTTCGTAGTGTCAGTATTGTGTGCTTTTGTGGCTATCTCCAGCTTTTAACAAGTGAGTTATTCTCACCAGACAGTGTATACCTATATAACTAGTAAATTGACCACTTTTGAATCTGTAAAATGCATCACCATATTATATCTGCTATGTTATGATTATATGATGTTCACCCATGCTTAAACACCTGTTATATCATATGTTATTGTTATATTATGTTGTTCTGTTATTTTTATCAGTTTATCACACTGCAAGTTCCCTTTAGATTAGAATCACTATGGGTTGAAATGATACATACCCGAACGGACTTTAGAATAAGAGAAAATCGTTATGGGCTGAAATGATAGGCCTGAATGATTTTCAATTATTTTCATTTGCTTGGGATTGCGGGTTTGAAATGATCAAACCCGGGTATCTTTGTAAATTACGGGTTGAAATGATAAATTACCCGTATCACTTTACCTAGGCTAGAAAATGAAATACAGACCCGTTGTTAAAATATGTTTTATAATTTTTTTTTAAATTATTTTAGAAATGTAAATATTATAATATTTTGACTTAAACTAAATAAAAATGATTTTTGTAAAGCGTTATTGATTTTCTGAAAATTTATAAGTGAAATAAATTAATGGTAAAATTAGAAAATTTGAAATGTAAGTTATTTTGGGAAATTTTAATTTGGTGATAATTGGAATTTAAATTAAATATGAAATGTGATACATTCATGATAATTTGGATTAAAGTGAATTTAAATGATTTATTTTATATTAATGATTTTGAATAAAGTTAAAATGTGAAATGAATGAATATTTAAGTTGAAATTTTGAAATATAACTAAAATTGGAAATTTGTGAATTTGGCTTAAAAATGAATTTTAAGTTAAGTAAATAAAAATGGAATTAAGTTATATTTGAAAATTTAAACTTAAGTGTTAAGTTAATTTAATTTAATGAATTTATAATTTAATATTGGAATTTAATAAGTGAATTATTATTAAATTTTGATTTTTGAATGGAGGTTTAACTTTATAAAATCATGAATATAAGGGTATTTGAATGATTGTTTTAAAAGTGAAATTATATGATTTTATAAGTTAAAAATGATTTATATAAAAATATAATTGTTGTGAAGTTATACTAAATATTTGAAGTTAATTAACTGCATTTCTAAAATGCTATTAATTCTAATGTAAATGATAATACAACATTTGTAAATGTTGTAGTTGATAATAATGAACCAAATGGATGAATTTAATTAAAGGCTATTATGGCATTTTTGTAAATGTTATAATGGTTGAATTTAACTAAGTTTATTTGAAACTAATGTAACCCTATTACAGCATTTTAAATGCTGTCTTTTGTTAAATTGAACTGTTTTAAATGTGACTTTCCATAGCATTTTCTAAATGTTGCGAAAGTTGAATTTTCGTTGTTTTAATTAATTTAAGTGAACGAATGAACTTTGAAAGATTAAAATTTTGGAAATTTAATAATTTAATTATTTAATATAATAACTTCATTTTATGATTTAAAATGAAGTAATTTGTTTCGTAATATAAACTATTTTGAAATATGATATTTTGATATTTTGAACTGCATTTTTGAATGATATTGAATTTTGAAATGATATTTGATTTCGAAATATAAAATACCAATTTTGAAATTTTAACCACGGGATGTATTTAATTTATGGTTTAACTGATCCTTAGAGGATGGGCGATCCCAAGCATCCTTTAAGTTATTATGCATTACTGCTACAGTTCACTTGAGTTGGTTTACATTATATAAGTATATATTGTCCTGACTCGAGTGTTTTGTATTTTGCTTTACGCTCGGGTCAGCCTGAGTATTTACAGCTTAGATTTGGATCTCTTTCTGGAGCTAGGAATCGTTGGAGATTCTGCTTATCTAGTTATCTATCCATTCCAGTTTCAGTTGTTCTATTTCAGCTCTGGTATTATAAACTTCTATGTATTTGAGATTTCTATTGTATATGTTTTCAAACAGATATTATGTATTTTGTTTTGAGAGTTTGTTATAGTAGCTTCATGAACTACTATGGTTTTTATATTCCGCTGCGAGTTATTCTGATATTCTGTGTCTGTGATTCTGTGTATTTGATTTCATTTGCTCCAAATTTATTTACAATCTGTTATTTTGAATTATTCAAGTCAGACATGTGTGGATTATTGTCGATTTGAATGGTCTAAAATAGTGGGTCGTTACAGTTGGTATCAGAGCTTTGGTTTTAGGCAAACCTTAGCCTACGGAGCAAAAACTCATTAGAGATAGGGTAGAAATACCCTAGTATAAGTGAAATCAATCTCAGAATCATTTCTTTGTGAGAGAACGTATTTTTGAAGTATAAAATGATTTTCAAATGATTTTTAAAGAATTTTCAAAGATTATTTTGATATAAATTTCCTTGCTTTGAAAGTAAAATATTTCTTAAACTTCATTCCTTTTGTATCCACCTTGTTAGTAATTTCTTTGATTAGGATCCTCTAAAATTTTGAACTTCTCTCTTGATTAATCTAGATCCATTGTTGATAGGAATCTATTTTGAGTATGGCAAAATCAGTAGTTTGTTAAGTTGTTTTGAGTAAACTCTGTTGTATCTTTTGCTTAGCTAAAGTTGTCCAACTAAAGATATTTATGCTTCTGTTTTCGTATGTTATGAATTCGAGTCATTCCAAATTTTGAATGGGAATTTTTCTGTATCGATATAGGTTATATATCTCTAATCTTCGTTTGGATTCTTATCGAATAGGATTCCTTTGAATTTTGGAACGCTCCCACTTGTTCTGAAATCCATTCCTGTCTCCCATAATTGTATTCTTTTGATTTTGGAGCATTGCATCACTCCACTTTGTATGACCTTTATAGGGTGGCGATTCCGCCAATCTTTGAATGATTATAATTGGCATTGATTCATCGGATATTTCTTTATCCTCGGTTTACGATGTTTTCTATCTTCTGCTATATTTAGATTCTATCTCTGGCAATCGAAGGTCGATTTGCCTTAGATTTTCGCATCGATTATATTCCTGAAGTCACGGTTGACCGGTTAAGGTCGCCCGCGATTCATATAGGCTTATCCATCTTCTGTTTGGTAATTTAATTATCTTATCTTCGTTTGAGCCTATCTTTGAATTAAAATTCTATTTGATTAGAGTCCTTCTAAATTTGAATCTCTGTTTTGCTTTGAAATCCATCCTTGAATCGTCCCATGGAAAGTTTGTGGTTGATTGTCTTTTGAAAATTGTGTATTCATCGTAGTTTTTATTTTGATAAGGATGACCATATTTTTATATAAAGATGAAATGTTTTGATAAGGATTATATACCTTTTAAAAAAATTGAGAATTTGAAGTTTTGAACGGATTTGAAATTGTGAAAATTTTATAAGAAATGGTTTCATATAAAATGATTTATAACTGAAGGTTTTGAATCTGAATTTAAGTGATTGAACTCCGGCATTTTGGAACTGGTTTTAGGATTTTGAAATAATAAATAATATGATTTGAAATTATTTTTCCGAATAAGTAATGTTTCAATGATTTTAATGGGTTTTAATGATTTCGAAGGAATTTCAAAGAAGTTTTCAAAGTAAATGGAAGTCCAGAACTCACTTGTGTCGCTGGAAAATAATTTCGGTGATGAGTGCACGCATCATCGACATTGATTTTCGAGTTTCTGAGTGAGGGAGAGGCCACTTTAATAGCTTTGCTATGCGAGTGATTTTGTGAAACCATTTTTGATTTCAAATTCCGAAGTATGATTTGATATTCGAAAGATATATGTAAATATATTTGAAACGATTTGAAATGAACCGGTGTTCAGTCCTCGAGTTTTGGATTTGATATAACCCTATCTATTAAAATTGATTTACTGATTTGTTGCTAATTTCCAACTCTTGAATTTGAAAATGATTTCTTCAACTATTTCGAAGTTCGAGTACTTCCAAATCAAGGTTAACCTTTCAAAGCTAAGAAATTTGAAAAGTATTTTGATAAAGTATATAAGTTTGTTTTGAATGTTTAAGTATGAAGTAATATGATTTAAATAAGTTGAAACTGTTTTGTTAAGTAAATGAATAAGGCAATTTAAATTTTTTTTTTCTAATATGAAATTTAGATTTGAAATGTTTTGAAAAGAAATTGTTCTTCAAAATATTTTGAATAAATTTTAAGTGTTTTAACTTAGTAACATCTTTATGAAACTATATAGGTAACAAGTTGGAATAAATATATAAGTTGTACGTATGCTGTTTTATTCGCATAATTAATTTGATCCAAGTTTGAGTACACAAGTTTGAGGTGAATTACACCATTTCGTGTTAGGATTTTTCATTCGATTCTTGATGACGAATATTTGATATGGATTTTGGGCTCGATTCTAGAATTCTCTATCATAGTATATGGCTATGCAAGGAGACTGATGGCTTCTAGTCGAGAAACCATATCGAAATCCGCATTAGGGAAGTGAATGGACAATACTAGTTCGAAAGCGAACTTGTGTGATCGATCGAGCGATCGAATGTGACTTTGCGAAATGATGACATATGTACATCTTATATTCTAATATCTTTGATATATTTTGACGCTGAAATTGAAAGCCGTCGAGTTAGAATATCTTTGCTTACTAAAAGAAATTTCCAATTTAAATTACAAAGATATATAACCCATAAAAGCAAAGATATGCAATCCCATATGGCTCTTCATACAGCGAAATTATTTTGAAAATTTGATCCTTATGTAAGATAGACCTTACGTAAGTATAAGATGATTTTGAAAACATTTGATTTTGGAAATGAATTGGTTGACTTAAATTATATTGATTTGGAAATTTGGATTTATTTTCTAAATCTATTATTTTGGAAACTTTGAAACTAAAGATAATTAATTTGAGAAGAAATAATTTGGTGAAATTGTATATGATTTTGAAATTGAACTGATATTGAAACAAATTGAAATTTGAGAACCTTATGTTACTAAACACTTGATTTGGGAGTTGTCGAACTTATATAAAATTGATTTGTATGAGTATGAAATTGATTTGAAAACTATAGATTTGAAAAGGTACTAAATTTGAAAGTGAAATCTTATATAATTGAAGTCTATATAAGTACGATTTGATATACTATTGATTTTGGAAAGTATTCGATTTGAAAATAAAATCTTATATATAATGGATTTTATATAAGTACGATATTTGAAAGTGATTTGAAAAGGTACTATATGATACATATTTTCGAAGTAAAGATATGGAAAGTGCCTTCTGCTTGATATTCGATTTGTGGCCACATCTTGGATTCATTCTATCGATATTATTCTCTCTGATTTTTGGTTTTCCGGATATGATACTCGAGTGTCCTTCGAATTCCATGGCGTTACCCATGGTCTTATTGTTCTCTCGTGACTGCATAGCGCAACTGCCTGGCTGAGTCTTGCCTAGGGGTACGGATTGTTTCCTGGGGGATCCAGGCGTAATCATTGTGTATCCTGCAATCTGTGTAGGTCGCGAATAGTAGCGCAAATGCTTGGCTGAGTCTTGCCCAGGGGTACGGATTGTTTCCTGGGGGATCCAGGCGTAACCATTGTGTATCCTGCATTCTACTAGTCATCATGGCGTAACTCGCAGGGCTGAGAAAGCTTACGGATATGGATTGTTTCCTGGGGGATCCAGGCGTAACCATTGTGTATCTGCGAACCATGGTTAGACAAAGGTTTTGTTTGTTTTTGTTTGGATTGTACTTTCCATATCTGTTTTTAAAAGTTTTTCCAGTATTTTCACTGGGTGTTGAAACAAGTCTACTAAGTACCTGGAGAATTCTAGTTTTGCGCCTGATCAACGCACTACCAGAGTCTACAGGAACAAGGATAAACTTGTTAAGACATCGAGTTATAAAAGTATTTTGATAAAATATTATATAAATGATACTTTGATTAGTTATTTCCTTTTTAAACGATTTTAAAGTGTTTTAAATATTTTACCTCTTCAACCAACAATTATAAATTAATGGCTCATCCTTGTCTTTCATCCTATTTTCCCTTCTTGCTATTCCTATTCTCCACCTTGTTAAACTTACCTATAACAACAGTTATCAGGTATAATTTTAATATTCTTGTCATCTTGTCTTAATCCTATTCCATTCTATCTTTTTCTATGTTTTCCATACTTCATTCCTTTTCGAGGACGAAAAGATTTGAGTGGGGGAGAGTGTAACAGCCCTAGATTTTTGTATATATTTTATTTGACTTTATTATATTTTGAAAACTATTTTAAACTTGTTTTAATTCAAACATTTCATTTTTAAATATAAATGTTGATTATTATGTAACTTTTAATTTCAAACTGGTATAAATTGAACATTTCCTGAAAAAGGGATTTCTGGTCAAACTGGTCAAACTTTGACTTTTAAAACTTCAAATTTAAACTGTTTAAAATCTTAAATTTTATCTTATATTATGAAAATAGACTTAATAACATGAATACTGCTTTTTGTTTCGTTGAAAATGGAATTAAATTGTAAAAGTTATGTACATTTCAATTTTGAGTATAATTTGTTTTATTTTGCAATTTTGCCTATTTTAAATTTTATAAATCATATTTTCTTTGTCATATTTTATTTTAAAATGTGTTAATATGTTATTTTATGTATATTTTTGTCTTTTAATATTTTTGAAGTGATAATAAAACTTTTCTAAAATTTATTGCATTTATTAAAGACTAGTTTCTATTTTTCTACTATATTCTTCATTTAAATTTTATTTAATTAAAATTTATTTATATATTTTTGTGAATGCATTTTTATTTTATGTTCTTATCTTTATTTATAAATATTTTTCCAAGTCCATACAATTTTCCCTAAGTTTATTTCATTTATTTTCAAATTTTCTAGACTAGTTTTCATTTTGTACTATTTTCTTATTTTAATCATATATAATTAATATTTATTTATTTATATTTTGTATATTTGTTACATTTTCGAATTGAAACTGAATTTTTAATTATTTTCAGTTATTTAAACTTATTAAAAAGAAATAAAAGTGATTTGAAAGGTTTGTGGCTTTTTATTTCCTAAGGCCTTTTGAATTCCCACCTTTTCACATTTCAACATTACTTTTCATTCAATTGGCCTTAACTCCTCATTCTTTCAGCTGCATATCTCATTTTGCAATTCACGTGAAAACATGACTTTCTCATTCCTCATTCACATATGTTTTCAGATCTGAAGAAAAAGAATTGTAATGTCTTCCTCTGTTCTATTCTTTTTCACCTTCTTTTATTGATTTTCCTTTGTAAATTGCCTTGAAATCTTCATGCTTTGCTCAGCCCATAGCCTCACCATCACCACCATCGACCACCATCCCTTCCTCCCCACTAAATCCATGGCCAAACCATCATTCTCCACTGACATGAAAGTGCCATGGCCTCCCCTTGAGAAAAACTCCACAAAAAACATTGAAAACTCTACAATTATCGCCTACCCGAGCCATGTATGCAACCTTCCCTTCATTTTACACCACCACCACCACCATAGGCTGCCACCACCACCTTTTCCAGACCTCCCCACACCACTCCAACCTCTGTCCAGACCTGAGCTTGACTGGCCAAGCATATAACCCCATGACCGAGCCCTTTTAGTTGCCAAAAACCATGTTTTAGCCTAAAACCCTTCACATCCCTGTGTTGTAACTTCCTCCATCATGTTCTACCTTGTAGCCTTACCTTTTCCAGACCCATACCTGATCCAAACCAAGTACAAAACTGACCTAATTGATCCCCTAGGCCATGCAAACAAGTAGAGAAAGCAAGGTAAAAAGTTTCGTATTCAAACTGCTTTTTGTTCCAAAGTTATTCAAATTCAATCGTATTGATTTTTAACTATTATTTTGGTTTTGTTTTTGGGTTGTAACACAAGATCTATAACTTGGATCTCGCTCTCCACTCTCAAGTCATTCCCGTGTTGTCGTGCCTTTGTAGTGTCAGTATTGTGTGCTTTTGTGGCTATCTCCAGCTTTTAACAAGTGAGTTATTCTCACCAGACAGTGTATACCTATATAACTAGTAAATTGACCACTTTTGAATCTGTAAAATGCATCACCATATTATATCTGCTATGTTATGATTATATGATGTTCACCCATGCTTAAACACCTGTTATATCATATGTTATTGTTATATTATGTTGTTCTGTTATTTTTATCAGTTTATCACACTGCAAGTTCCCTTTAGATTAGAATCACTATGGGTTGAAATGATACATACCCGAACGGACTTTAGAATAAGAGAAAATCGTTATGGGCTGAAATGATAGGCCTGAATGATTTTCAATTATTTTCATTTGCTTGAGATTGCGGGTTTGAAATGATCAAACCCGGGTATCTTTGTAAATTACGGGTTGAAATGATAAATTACCCGTATCACTTTACCTAGGCTAGAAAATGAAATACAGACCCGTTGTTAAAATATGTTTTATAATTTTTTTTTAAATTATTTTAGAAATGTAAATATTATAATATTTTGACTTAAACTAAATAAAAATGATTTTTGTAAAGCGTTATTGATTTTCTGAAAATTTATAAGTGAAATAAATTAATGGTAAAATTAGAAAATTTGAAATGTAAGTTATTTTGGGAAATTTTAATTTGGTGATAATTGGAATTTAAATTAAATATGAAATGTGATACATTCATGATAATTTGGATTAAAGTGAATTTAAATGATTTATTTTATATTAATGATTTTGAATAAAGTTAAAATGTGAAATGAATGAATATTTAAGTTGAAATTTTGAAATATAACTAAAATTGGAAATTTGTGAATTTGGCTTAAAAATGAATTTTAAGTTAAGTAAATAAAAATGGAATTAAGTTATATTTGAAAATTTAAACTTAAGTGTTAAGTTAATTTAATTTAATGAATTTATAATTTAATATTGGAATTTAATAAGTGAATTATTATTAAATTTTGATTTTTGAATGGAGGTTTAACTTTATAAAATCATGAATATAAGGGTATTTGAATGATTGTTTTAAAAGTGAAATTATATGATTTTATAAGTTAAAAATGATTTATATAAAAATATAATTGTTGTGAAGTTATACTAAATATTTGAAGTTAATTAACTGCATTTCTAAAATGCTATTAATTCTAATGTAAATGATAATACAACATTTGTAAATGTTGTAGTTGATAATAATGAACCAAATGGATGAATTTAATTAAAGGCTATTATGGCATTTTTGTAAATGTTATAATGGTTGAATTTAACTAAGTTTATTTGAAACTAATGTAACCCTATTACAGCATTTTAAATGCTGTCTTTTGTTAAATTGAACTGTTTTAAATGTGACTTTCCATAGCATTTTCTAAATGTTGCGAAAGTTGAATTTTCGTTGTTTTAATTAATTTAAGTGAACGAATGAACTTTGAAAGATTAAAATTTTGGAAATTTAATAATTTAATTATTTAATATAATAACTTCATTTTATGATTTAAAATGAAGTAATTTGTTTCGTAATATAAACTATTTTGAAATATGATATTTTGATATTTTGAACTGCATTTTTGAATGATATTGAATTTTGAAATGATATTTGATTTCGAAATATAAAATACCAATTTTGAAATTTTAACCACGGGATGTATTTAATTTATGGTTTAACTGATCCTTAGAGGATGGGCGATCCCAAGCATCCTTTAAGTTATTATGCATTACTGCTACAGTTCACTTGAGTTGGTTTACATTATATAAGTATATATTGTCCCGACTCGAGTGTTTTGTATTTTGCTTTACGCTCGGGTCAGCCTGAGTATTTACAGCTTAGATTTGGATCTCTTTCTGGAGCTAGGAATCGTTGGAGATTCTGCTTATCTAGTTATCTATCCATTCCAGTTTCAGTTGTTCTATTTCAGCTCTGGTATTATAAACTTCTATGTATTTGAGATTTCTATTGTATATGTTTTCAAACAGATATTATGTATTTTGTTTTGAGAGTTTGTTATAGTAGCTTCATGAACTACTATGGTTTTTATATTCCGCTGCGAGTTATTCTGATATTCTGTGTCTGTGATTCTGTGTATTTGATTTCATTTGCTCCAAATTTATTTACAATCTGTTATTTTGAATTATTCAAGTCAGACATGTGTGGATTATTGTCGATTTGAATGGTCTAAAATAGTGGGTCGTTACATTCACGATGGAACGAGTTTGGATGCATTTGGAGCATGTTGAAATTTTGGCTAAAATCGGACGTCGTTTGATTTTAGTTCAAAACAGAACACTCCGACGCCAAATGGAACTTCTATGAGTTTAACTCACCGTTTTGGTCAATTCAGTATGTTATATAGTAGATAAAATTTAATGTTCGTGTTTGGTTGAATTATTTGGCTGTTTGGTTAATTATTCGCTTTTACAAGCGATTGTTATTTAAAATTGAAATACATGAATGTTATTGAGAAATCCAGATTTCTCCATATTTTTAATTTTATGTAACGAACCGTAAATTTTGATAAATAAAACTATTTAATTAAATAAGATTTTGAAATTTAATATTGTGGGAAATTAAGATTTATGATTTAATAATTTGGTTTGAATATTATTGACAACTATTTTAATGTAATTTCAATCAATTGAAATAATTGTAAAGTTAATTTGGTTATAATTTGTAAATAAGAAGGTAAATTAAATGTTGGGTTTAATGTTGAATTTATCTGTATTAATTGAAATGGGTTTATTATAGAATATGAGTCAAATTTATTAGTACATAAATTATTAGCTTTTGTTTGTTGAAAATTAACTCTGAAATGTGTTTAAATTTGTAGTCGTAACAAATGTTTATTTATCACCTTATTATTCAATCCGTTGAAATTAATTTGGAAATCAATTAAAATTAATGTAATTAAATATTGTAGTTAATATGAGTTAAGATGGTAAATGTAGAATATGAATGTAATAAAATGTAAACTAATGTTAATTATATTCATAAGGTAATAGTTGAGTGAATAATAAGGGAGTAAACCAAAATAAAAGAAATTGATTGAAATTAAAATATAATTAACTGGGATTTTATTACAGTTGTAATTGAACGCTGTAATTAGTGCAATATTTAAATATTGGACTTAACATGGAAAATTTATTTTAAGATTATAAATTCTATGTAATCTTGAATGATGGAAATTTGTAAACTTTTAATTTAGAATATAAAAGTGATTAAATCAATGTAATAATAATTTATTTAATTAACGTGAAAATTAGCCATTTTGGCTACTATCTCGGAATTCGATGAAATTAGTTTCATCGGATCCATAACAGTGAATTATTATAGGGTTTCAAGTTTCATAGCGATCGGACTTATCGTTTGGCCGTGCGAGCATAAAATGCATAGAAATCAATTAAAAGAATTTAATTGAATATAATCTAATTTTGAAAGCTAACTTCTATATACAATGGAATTTGGATTTGAAACTAGTTCCATTGAGTTTAAAAATATTGAAAACCTATATTTTGATATATTGTATGACCTACTTTTGTTTTGGTAGCTTTTCGTGTTGTTATTGTCTTTTCGGCCCAAATTCGATCTGTCCACTCGTTCTTATCCATCCGTCCACATAAATAGATTCTTTTCTCTCACCCTAGCAGCCTTTCATTTTATTTCTGTAAGTACTTTATTCTCATCTGCTCCTTCCTTCCGTATCTGTTCCTTCTCAAACATGTCAAACCCTAGTTCCAAAATTTAAATCAATCTTTAAAAATTCAAACTCCTCAAACTATAGCAAATTATATATCATTGGAAAGCTCTCGACGAGCGCAATCTACTGTTGCAGTTTATTTTTCGATTCGAGTCACGGTTTGGCCAGAAATCATCGATTTGTCCTCAGCCGTTGAAATTAGGTTTCGATTTCAACGGTGGATCGTCGATTTAACGACGATCAGAAAGTATGGGCTTGTAGAGGTCGTCGAGCAGAATGCATCCATAGTCTTCGTTCGTCTCGGAGATGGCCAGAATCACCAAATTTAGCAGTGGAAGCTTGCGGCGGCGGAGGCGCCTGGGGGCGCGGCGTGGCATCGCGACTATGGTAGAGGGGCGGCGGAGCACGAGGAAGGTGGCAGTGGTTGTGGATCGTGTCGAAGCTTGCCACGGTGGCATGTGGTAGAGGATTATCATCAGCGGCAGTAGGGTTCTGGAGTAGTGTTGTCGCGTACGAGGCTGAGCTAGGGTTAGATAATTATTACGATTTTGCCCTTATGATTATTTTTATTTAATTTAAATTTTCATGTGTTCTAACATCAATAACTTTTCCATACGAGCTCGGATTCGCACGCGGTTTTCTCTATTGCGATCGTAACGAAATTTCGGAAAAAAGGGAACTAGTTTGGTTGAATTCTGAGATTGTTTTATTTTTGGGCTTTATTTGGATTTTAAATCGACTAAAAATCAAAGGTGGGTGATTTAACCTACTCACGAATACTAAATCATCTTATGTTAGTTAAATTAAATTTATGATGTGATTAGAAATTTATTGATTGTTGTTTGGTATTTTAAATTTAATTTGAACTTATATTGAATTAAAGTGCCATTTAAATTTATATTGAATATTTAAATTGTTAGTTAAATACCTAATAATGATAAATAGTTAATTGTTGTGATTTATTGGTTGATATGAATGATGATTGTGATGGATGCTTAATTGTTGATATTTTGGATGATTTGATGTTATGTTTATTATATACTAGTATAAATTGCACGATACGTGCATCTAGTAGCTAAAGATATTTGGTTTTTATTTAAAAAAATTAATGGATGGATATGTGATATACGTGCAAAATCATTAATGGTCACAACACTTTTATTTCAATAGTTGTTGGCGGTGTTGGATGTAAATTGATAGTGAAATGCGTTGATGGGTGGTCGATCGTTGGAGAAGACGTAGAAATCGCTGTCGGTGTAGAATTGATTTCAGTTAGTGGACAATCGACTGATGTAGTTGCAGTAGGGGAGGATTGCGTCGATGTAGTTGAAGTAGTGGAGGATTAGGAAATGAGACTAACATTGTTTTCGTGAGCCAGCAAGCGGATTGTAAAGGGGGCGACATGTGAAGGGTACTTTGGGGATTTCAAAAAGACATGGTTGATCTTAGTTCATTGAATTACTATTATTAGTAGTAGAGATGTTGTTATCACACTACAAGTTCCCTTAGTTTATTGTTAGGAAAATTACTATGGGTTGAAATGATACATACCCGAACGATCTTATTGATTAGGGAAAATTGTTATGGGTTTAAACGATAAACCCGAGCGATTTTATGGATTTGGAAAACTATGATTCGGGATACAGGTTGAAATGATATATATTTCGAAATTTAAATTTATTGCGGGTTGAAATGATATATATCCGTATCACTTGACCATAGGGTAGAAAATTATATACGAACACCGGACTAGTTAAATTAAATGATTTTAAATCCTTAATTTTTGAATCCAGTTAAATGATATTATTTTAAATGAAATGAAATTAGATTTATATGAACTGAATTATTTTCAAAATCCAAGCTTTTAAAATGTTGAAATTGAAATTGGTTTAAATGAATTGTTTAAAGAATTTAAATTAAAATCTTAAAGTTGAATTTGAAATATAATTGAAATTTATCAAAATTGAGTTATTTTAAACGTTCAAATATTTAAACTTTGAAACCTATTGAATTTGAAGTGGTTTAAATTTTAGTTCAAACATGGATTTGAAATCGATATAAATTGAAATGGTTTTTAATGAGAATTTGAATTGAACCTTTAGCCTTTGGAATTGAAATCGTTGAACTGAGACTGATTTGAATTGAATTTTTGGAACTAAAGTTGATTTGAATTAATTTGTGATTTTGGAAGAAATAATTATAATTTGAAACTATTTTCGATATAAACTCTTTTAATATATGAACTCTTTTAACATATAAACTATTTTTCTCATATAAACCATTTTAATATATCAATAATTTTTAATAAATTAACTATTTCTAATATATAACCTATTTTAATATATAAACTATTTTAATATATAAACTATTTTAATCTATAACCTATATTTAATATATATAAACTATTTTAATATATATTATTTTAAATTTATAAATAACTTTTGATATATTTATTTTAATGTATAAACTATTTTTAATGTATAACTATTCCGATACACAAACTAATTTCCATATTCAAACTGTTTAAAGTTGAAAGTATTATGATTTAGATTTAATTGATTAAAATGCAAATATTGAAATACCCCACACCCCTTAATATACCCAAAAGACACATTAAAAGGCATGGTGCGTTGTAGGTATAAATAAAACTAACAGAGACTAACATCTACAAGACAAAAATAGGTAAAAACAGCGGAAACTAAATAAGTATTAAGTAAAACAAAGCCTCAGAATTAATTCATAAATAAGTCAAAAGCCAAATAAAACATTCAAAACCCATAGTGTCTTATGAAATAAAACTTCATAGTCTCAAAATCAGAGTATGTGATATCCCTCATAAATAAAACAGTGCATACAAGAACAACAACTGAAAATAAAAGAAGTACATTGAAGAAATCTCCTTTAAGAAGAACTCCAAGCTATAGCAATCTACTAGCTTCTTTCTTGATTGCCTAAGGGAGAAAAGGGGGAAATAGAGGAGTGGGTCGGACTAAAAGTCTGGTGAATGATAGTAATTACTAGAGTCTTTAAGCAAGATAAAAGTAATAGATTCTACAACAGTTCTAGCATAAATAAGGATAAAAAAGGAAATAGGAAAGAGATAAACTAGTAATAAATACGATTAAATATTGCTCAAGATAGGTTAACTTTGATTGCTTGCGCTTGTTCTGATTCAATTAGGCTGAATTCCTAATCCTGTAGTTAGGATGTGACCCTAATTTTACCCTTTTTGATCGGCCTGCTACTCCATAGACCTTTCTGTGAACCAGTCACTATTTAACTCCCTGCACAGCAGCCAATGGTATCTACGGAAGATGCTAAAAGCATCTACTGCAGATCCGGACGCCATATATAGCTCCATACATAGAAGACAATGGTGTCTACTAAGACATCATACTAAGCGCTTGGAACTCATAGCTATTAATGAGCACTCGAATGGAAGTCGCACACGTAACTACCACCATGCCCATGCTACCTTTGGCTCCACCTATTGGGTCTTCTTATTACCTCCAACGTACAGCATAACATGCCCCTCATCTCACTTCAGGCTAATGCGAGATCACCGTGTGTTCATAGATAAAATAGGGGAAATGCTGTTGGTACCGGCCCTTCATCCAGACAATATCTAGTTGCGCCACTTATCCAAATCCCCGTGATTTGGACTTCTATTTGACCAATTACTACCATTCTTAGCATAAGCGTGCCCTAGGGAATGTTATTTGGTAAAGGTCCTACTTTCATCATTGCTAATTAACTTAGATAAATTATTTAAATAAGCCTTTATTACCATTTTTACTTTCTACGCTTATTAATTTATCCCAAGCCTTAACATAAGCCCATTCCGTTCTTTTTCTTATTATAACCTACGTTATAATCATGCTTATTACTTAACCCAAGGTCTAAGTGTTAAAATAAGCTTCTTTCATCTTTTACTTCATTTAGTTATAATCCTAAGTTATAACTATGACAATTATCTTTAATTAGTCCAATTATAATTATAATTAGGCGTAAATTTAGTCCAATTCCATTATTTAATTATAGTCTTTGTAATTTACATCTTATCTTCTTCATTTAATATTCTTACTTATAAAATTAATATCCGCGTTTTTAATTTAATCTAATCCATATGCGCAGAAAAGGGGAATAAGAGAATGGACGCTTGCATAAAATCCAAAACGTTGAAAAGATGTAAATAAGAAATAAATAACTGTAAATAAACTTAAATACTGTAAATATACTGTAAATTAATAAAAAGCTATGCTTAACAGTAATAATTTATAATTAGCAGAAATGATATTAAATTACTGAAAGGAATAACTAAATAGACTGAAAATAATTAAAAACTGTAAATAATTACCGAAAAAGGCTATTCCAAAAATCGTAGAAAACTACAACTATTGGAAACCCTATTATTTTAAATTACTTAAAGAAATCTTAAAATAATTACAATCACTCACCTCTGGTCCTAAACTCTTCCCTTGGTCTTCTCTGATTCACTTGGAGTTGCAAAATAATTTTTATTAAAAAGATTCTCTCCTTGGAAAATTATTCCTTTTAGGGTCCTTCTTAATAAGGTGAACGCAGGCGAAGAAAATCTAGAATGAGAAAAAGTGTTATATCTAGGGGCTATTTATACGTGTAGAAGTGGATCTCGGACTGTTGGATTTGGAGATTGAATAGGATGCAACCACATCATAGGCTGAATATGAGCCATCGGATGCAGCAACGGAGGGACTGGATTAAACAAAATGGTGCAAATGACGTGTTCCGACGTCCCTAATTCGTTCGAATGAATTCTCGTTCGTTCAGCTGCCAATTTACAAGGCGGGTCGCCCGACTGGTCGACCGCCCCCCACCCAGGTCGATCGGCCGGTCGACCTGACCATGTATATTTTTTTGTTTTATTTCTGCTTATTTTGTTTCTTTTATAACTTGGTCATATTAGCTCGGTTTTTGACGTTCTATATAAGGAAATTGACCGGAAAATTACCACGGACACAATGGTGCAACTCTCATGGCTCAATTCTGATAATTTCACAAAGTTATTTTATCATTCCATTTATTCGTTAATTAATTATTATAGTTTAATTTTCCGGGTTTTTACATTCTCCCCCCTTAAGGGATTTCGTCCCCGAAATCTCTAAGGATAAAAGAATGTACTAAATGTTTTCATTCAATTCTACAACCAACTACTCAATCATCAACTACTCATCCATTGTCCTTAAGTTTTCTAATGCATTTTACGATTGTAACGACCCGTATTTTTTAACACTTTAAAAATACGAATTAAAATAAAAATTTTGGATAAAAATCCGAAGGAAATAAAATTTTGTGTTGTTAAATGTGAATTTCTAGTTAAAATACAAAACTGAATTCTGAAATAACTTATTTGTAAATTAAATATGGATGTTAACTTGTATTGAATGTAAATAATGAATTGAATTTGATTGTAAACCAAATTGGTTATGATTGTAAACAAAGAATAAATAAAATGTTACATTTAATATTGAAGTTATAATAATTGAAATCAACGTAAATGAATGTAATTTAATATTACTGTGAATTTAAATAAGATGATAGCTGAAGAAAATGAAAGTAAATGAATTATAAACTATTGATAATAATGTATAGGTAAATGGTTGATCCAATAATGAAAGTGTAAATCGAAATAAAAGAATTCATTTGGAATTAAATAACTTTAATTTGAATTACAATATAATTGAACGTGGAATCTAATATAATCTTTTATATTGGATTTATAATGGAAGATTGCATTGTAAAAGATTGTTAATTACTATGAAATTAAAAATGGAATTTGTGAACAATTGAAATTTGATTTAAAAGTTAATAATTTAAAATGGGGAATTTTATATTGAAATTAAACAGTCGAATAATTTATTTTTCGAATATTGGATTTAATTAGACAATTAAATCGATAAATTAATAAGTTAAATTTCAGAAATAATTGAAAATCGAGTTGAATATGATTGAAAATGATTTGTAAAATTTTATCTTATCATATTGGAGTTATAGTAATGTTATAGAACTTTTAAAATTGAATTTAAAGTTAATCTGTGAAAATTGAATATTTTTAATATTTAACTATCGACTGAAAAATAGCCATTTTTCGAACAGTTTCAGAATTGAACAAAACTAGTTCCATTGGATCCGTAATAGTTTGTTATTGTCGGATTTCAATTTTCGTAGCAATCGGACTTGTCGTTTGGCCGTGCGAGCTTGAAACGCGTAGAAATTTAAATTTCGAATTTAATTAAAATAATCGATTTCAAAAGCTATCTTCCACATACGATCGAATTAGGGCTTGAAACCTTTTCCATTGCGTCCGAAATAGGGATATAACATTATGAACGCCTAGCGGCATGCCTCGATAGGGGTTCATGATTTTAAGTTGCATAAATTGGGATATTTTGAAATTTAAATTAATATATTGTCTAGTCAACTTTTCACATCAGCTTCTTTTACAAATCACTGTAGTAAGCCTCCCACACGCAAGAATCAACTCTCCTCCTTTTAAATTTGCACGCAAGCTTCAGGCAGTAAGAGAAAAAAAACAATGGAAACTTTGAAAAATCATAACTCGATTTCCACTCAACTAAAAATCGCGAAACTTGTTTCTAAATTCTTGTTTTCACCCGAGCTTCGAAGCGGTATGCGATTTGAAGGGTGCGGCTTCGATCTGGGTTGCTCGACTATGAAGGTCGAATGGGCGGTAGAGCTAGGGTTGCTTGTTTCTCGAGCTTTGGCCATCGATAAGGAGCGGGGTTTGTGGCATCGCATTCGTCACGAGGAATAGCACCTAGGTGCCAAGTTTGGAGACGTGCGGCCACTCCTTGAGGGGCGCGACTTTTACTGTAGCAGGAGGTTGTTTGCATGCGCATTTCAGTTGGTAGGTGCGAGCTTCGATGTGAGGGGTCCGGGAGATGGAGATAGAGAGGAGAAGCTTCGCGGCGCAATCGGTTTCGATTTTCATCTCCTGTAGCTCCGTATCACTGGAGATTAGTGCACGGCTTGGTGGGTTTCTTCCTCTGTGCATGTCCAGGCAAGTTGGGGAAGATGGAGTTTAGTGGGCTGGGCTTCTTTGCTTTGGGGTATGGATTTATCTAAGTATAATATGAATTGTTTTATAAATTCAAATGTCGATAACTTAAAAATGTATAACTCTCACATACGAGGTCCGATTGGAACGAGAATTTTTGCGTTGCGATCGTAATGACGAGAGCTTCGAAATGAAACTAGTTTGGATGGATTTGGAGACGGTGGAAATTTGGGCTAAAGTTGAGCGTCGTTCAGTTTTAGTTCCAAACCGGAACGTCTCGGCGACAACAGAAAATCAAGGTGAATGTTTATACACTCACAATTGACTAAAATAATTTATGGTAGTTAAATTTGATATTGTGAAGTGATATGAATTTTATTTGTCATTTTTGATAAAAAAAAATTAATTGTCATATAGATTGTCATTTGAATTCACCGTTGAAAATTAAATTGACAGTCAAATTGAAATAAAAATTGAATTGCGATTAAATTACCTGACATTGATAACTATGAAATTGTCATGAATTGTATTGTCTATTGGATGATTTATTTTGATGGATGCTATTGGTTGATATTTAAATGTTTGGATGTTTATTTGCTTATATGTATCCTGTTATACCTACATATGACATTGTGATTGGTTTATGTGATATATATTCATCCCTGACATTTAACTGAAATAAATAATCACTTGGCCGTAGGTTAGAAAATTATATACGGACACCGGGTTGGTTAAATTAAATGATTTTAAAAAGTTGTTTTGAAATTATTTAAATGAATTGATTTTATGAAAAAATCCAATTTATGGAAATTGAATTATTTTAAATTGAAGCTCGAGATGTTGGAATTTAAACTTGGTAAATGAAATTGTTTAATTATTCATTTGGTTTAGATTTTTAAGAAAAATAAAATACGGCGTAAATTTTCGAAAGTTGATTTGTTTTAAAGGATTGGACTTTTAATCGAACTCTGAATATTTCTAAGGAAATTTATATGAAATGATATTTCAAGTTTGAGTTTGGAATTGAAAATTTATTTGAAATTGAGATTCAATTAATTTGGAATTGAATTGAAATTTAAAGAAATTTGTGAATTGAACTAAATTGAAACTATTGAATTAAAATTTGAAGATAAAATTGATTTGAATAGGATTTGAACTGAAATTTATTTGGAATGTAATACTTAAATGAATTCTTGAAATCCGAATATAAATCTACGTTTATTGAATTGGAATTGTTCCAGAAATTAAGTAAATTACTTATTACGGATGTTTAATTTGAAGTATATTCTAATTTGAATACGAAATGGTTTTAAAAGCGAATCTTATATGCTTATATAAATATATGAACAGTTTTGAAATGTGAATATTTAAAGCTTTGAAATATAATGAAAGTTAGATGGCTTATTTTGTGGTTCAAACATTTATTTGAAATTGATAATTTGAAATGGTTTATTGAGAAGCTGAATCGAGTTGAAATTGATGATTTGAGATTTGATTAAATTTTAATTTTAGAATTCGAGTTTATGGAAAGTGTTAGGATTTCAAAATGTTATGATTTCAAGCTATGATTTCAAAGTGTTATGAATTTCAAGGTTTTGATTTCCAAAGTGTTTTGATTTTAAAAGACTTATGATTTCGAAAGCGGTATAACTTTGGAATGTGATACGATTTTGAAATTGAAATGAGATATTGAGGCGAAATGATTTTTGAAATGAAATCGTATATTTTGAGTAGATATGATGATTTTGAAATGGATTTGATCTTTGAAGCGAATATGATATTTTGATAATCAATTATGAATTGATTTTGAAAATGTAAAAGATCCAACCGGTGTGAAAAATATAACGTAGTTATTAAAGAGACCGGGATCAGATATGGACATACTCTTTGTTGATACCGAAAACCACTTTAATAACTATATTCGTGGAGTGTTGATCCAGAATGAAGTGAATGGTTTGATGAACGTGTTGACTGAAGAAAGAGAACGATATTGGATGACCCCTGACATGACTAAAACAGGAGCCGCGCCGGGCCATTGAGGATCGCCATCTCTAGCGGACACACTCCTTCGATACCATGTCTATTACTTTTGTG
This sequence comes from Allium fistulosum, assembly GCA_030737815.1. Taxonomy (NCBI): domain Eukaryota; kingdom Viridiplantae; phylum Streptophyta; class Magnoliopsida; order Asparagales; family Amaryllidaceae; genus Allium; species Allium fistulosum. Next base: position 818,577,661 of record CM060904.1, read on the forward strand.
ATTCGATTTGGGTGCACCCCACGATTTTGGGAGTGTTGTTTCGTGGTGTTGGGGTAGTAGCTGCTATGCCCAACATCAGTCCGGATCAGGCAACTACTAGTATCCTAGTTGGTATCGCCTCATGTACCTTGTCATACTGATTATCCTATTCGCGACCACTACGTTTTGTTTTTTACCTTTAGTATATGGATTGCCCTCTGGTGACTTCCGGTTTTGGGGAAACTACGGTCTTGTATATGCTCTTAGGAATATAAACTGTGTTAAGGGTGGAATGGGCCATGGCTTAACGCTATTTTAATACTTTTACTTTAATGTAGACATATTATAATAGCGTATTGTACTACATAGTAGATAGTTTAACGGATCCTTGAGAGATGGAAAATCCCGTAACATCTCTTAAGTTATTGCACTCACGTTGACAAGGGATAGGAGATGTCAAACCCCGTAAACATCTCTGACGCCGTCACACTCATATTTCTTATTCGATTTGACTTAGATAAGATATTTTAGTCCTGACTCGAGTGTTTTGTCTTTTCATTACGCTCGGGTCAGCTTGAGCATTTTAGATAAGGTTGAAGATCTATTTTGGAGGACGAAGACGGAGTTTGGTATTACATCATTTGTATTCTACTACCATATTATTTTTCCGCTGCATTATTGTACTATCTCTGATATGTATGTAACTCTGATTTATGATGTATAATAACAATCAAATTTATTTATTTAACAGCTTCATGAACTGTTATTTTATTATTATCTCTTGTTCCTTCCGTTGCGAGATTCTGAGTTTGTTTCCGTTCTTCCTTTTCTTTTCTTATTTAACCCCAATAACTATCTGCCTTTTGAACGGTTTGAGTTGGACATGTGTGGATTATTGTTGACTTGAACGGTCAAAAATGCGGGTCGTTACAGTTGGTATCAGAGCTTTGGTTTAGATTACCTTAGCTCTAGTGGGGAATAACTCGTTGAAATAGGGTTGAAACCTATGAATGAGTTTGAGGGTACGAGAGAGCGTATTTGTTATTTTGATATAAAATGGTTTTATATTGTGTTGATCTGTTCCGTTGAGTATTTATAAATTCTGGTCGGTACATGGGACGCCATGGCATCGATAGGGGTTTCTAAACACTCGAATAGGACAAATTGACATAATATTGTTTTGACTTATATTTATATATAAATATTACTACGGATATATAACTTTGATTTTATTGGTTGGTAGGAGATGATAATATTAGATTATCGTCGTCAATTAGTTAACTTGTCAATATTTCTAAATTATTGACAAATGAAAAAAAAATGAATTTGGGAAATATAATTGGAAATGGAATTAAATGAATATGATTTTAAATTTGAGAATATAAACTCCAATGTTTTGAAATTTGTACCAATGGTTTGGAAATAATCTACGTATCATTTGAAAAATTTGAATAGGAATGATTTGCCAAATGATTTTGAAATAAATAAGTGGTGTATGCCCCGCTTGATGTTTGGAAAATAAGTTTTTGTAATGAGTGCACGCATTATCGACGTTTATTTTTCAAAAGTCCGAGTGGGGGAGACCCTCAATGTTTTCTGTACTCTTTGAATAAAATGCAAATTGAAATTTTTCTAAAATATGAAATAGAATTTGAAGGTTAAAAATGAAAATTTAAATTGCAATAGTAAACCTTAATGTGATTAATAATAAATTGAAGATTTATTAAATAGGCTCAACACTAAAATTTAATGAAAATAAGTTGTATATTATCAACTACGCTAAATTTGCATAACCATAACTTACCTAATATTTAAAAGTTTAAAATGCATATTCTGATAAGTAAGAAATAATATACAAGTACGATTGTGAAAACAAAATGTGGAGATTCTTTGATAGTTGTGAATATAAAAGAAATTCAATTGAAATTGAATAATATATACTTAGTTAATAGTGTGAATTTAATTTAAACAAGTAAATTAACCGAATTGAAACAATAAAGTAAACAAATAAATTAAATGAGGGAATTTGCTTTAACTTAAACAAAGCAAATGAATGAGTAAACTGGATTTGTTAGGAATTATAAAAGATGGAAAGTTAAGCTAAAATTTAGAGTGAAAGAAATATACAAAGGAATGAATTAGATTTAAATCAATGAAATATAAAACTTGTAAATGTAAACTAAGTAAATTTGAATAAACTAAATGTCAATAAACTTGAAATTGATTGACTTGGTGGGAAATTTTGTATGGATGTTAATGTTGTGGTGCAATGGTTGTTAGATGGATGTTAATTGATTAAGTATGATTCATTTTGTTAATAAATTGAATAAATGGAATATAAATTTAAATAATTAAATTCAATTTGAAGTAAGGTGATGTTGAATATAATTGTATTCAATTTAATTTGAAGAAAAATTGTCTTGAGTTAAATATGGATGTAATAAAGTGAATAAACCGGAAAAAAAATTTAATGTAAACTTATTTCATAAAAATATAAAAGAAATTAACAACTTTGTGTTAATGCTTGATTTTCCGGAAACTTTAAATTGGATAGTTTGTATTTGTAATAACAAACAAATGTGGAAATCTAAAATTATCCGGTATGTGCTGAAACTAAAAGTACCATAACTTTTAAATGAATAATCGGAATTTGATGATCTTGGACTTTTCGGAAAGTCTAGAATCTGTAGCACGACTTTTGTTTAGAGTATTTCAGAAAATTCATTTGTTTACTAGGATAAAAATGTAAATGTCTATCGCTGTCCTGTGTAAGAATAAGCAAAACCAATAGCATTTGACCTTAGTATTTATGACATAACTTTTTACTGGTTTATCAGATTTTCATGATCTTGTACTTTCTGGAAACCTCAGAACCTATGCTCCAACTTTTGTTTTAGAAGCCTTGCATTTTGCTGAAGTTTAGAAGGTCGAAAGTGTGCGTGAAGGTCGCTGACCTGCACGGACCTGAAACGTATTCTCGTAGTAAAACGGCTGTAACTTTTGAACGGATAGTCCGAATTAGACGATTTTGGACATTCCGGAAACCCTGAAACAAATGCCACAACTTTAATTTTGATTACCTAGCAAAATTATGTCGTTCAGCTAGCTAAAAACTATGTTCTGCTCGTTGTCCAGAATTTTGGTATTTCAGTTTTGAAGTTAAAGATGTTATATACGTGTGTATATGCTAAGTATATTGATATATATTCATTTGCACGGTTCTAACTTGGTTATTGAGCATTTTAGTAGGTAGCAAAGGGGTTGCGCTTCGCTTGTGGAGCTCGCTTCTGCGCTTAATGCAAAATGTAAGTTAAAATGCTAATAAACGCTAAATAAAAGGTATGTTCTCGGATTACAGTTTATGTTGTGGTATATTATTGTGTTCCCCATGTTTTGGGATGCCTCATTCTTGTAATGAGATGTATATCATGCAATTATTACCACTGTGAAATTTTTCGGTCCTAGCCGCGCAAAGGAGGTGCTGCCGAAATTTTTCAAAAATCCGAAAGTAAGAAAATTTTGTGAAAAAAAATCCTATAACTAAATTTTGCAAATAAGTAGAATATTTTGAATGAATTATATCTAAATGATGGTTTCCCCTTCTCCGTTCTTTTTCGAGGACGAAAAGTTTTAAGTGGGGGAGAATGTAACGACCCGTATTTTTTAACACTTTAAAAATATGAATTAAAATAAAAATTTTGGATAAAAATCCGAAGGAAATAAAATTTTGTGTTGTTAAATGTGAATTTCTAGTTAAAATACAAAACTGAATTCTGAAATAACTTATTTGTAAATTAAATATGGATGTTAACTTGTATTGAATGTAAATAATGAATTGAATTTGATTGTAAACCAAATTGGTTATGATTGTAAACAAAGAATAAATAAAATGTTACATTTAATATTGAAGTTATAATAATTGAAATCAACGTAAATGAATGTAATTTAATATTACTGTGAATTTAAATAAGATGATAGCTGAAGAAAATGAAAGTAAATGAATTATAAACTATTGATAATAATGTATAGGTAAATGGTTGATCCAATAATGAAAGTGTAAATCGAAATAAAAGAATTCATTTGGAATTAAATAACTTTAATTTGAATTACAATATAATTGAACGTGGAATCTAATATAATCTTTTATATTGGATTTATAATGGAAGTGTAACGATACGGATTTTCGCACTTGAAAATCGACATCCATACTTTACATCGTACTCGAATGTCGTAGATTCGAGCGTTCAAATCCGAGTCGCCGGAGCTTATAACACAGTTAAGTAAATAACACAGCGGAAGAAATGAATAATACATTGATATACAATATCTGATACAACAGAATGATACAATGAATATCAATATACATCAGAGATATGATACAACAAATAGCAGCGGAAAAGAAAATGATAACATCAGCAGCGGAATAAAATGTCTCCAATAGAATGCTCCAAGATAAGCAACGTCAGTCCATGAACTCCAAGAACTGAACTAGCTCCAGATAATCTACTAAACCTGAATATCTGAAAAACCCAACTCTAGACTGCTCGTGTAGAAAATCATGAGCACCCAGAGTTTAGGAAATGAACAATAAACTCCGGATCAGTCGTGGGACTGGTGTGAGCAACAAAAACAGTTTATCTTTAAATAACACAAAAGAATTTTTAACATTGAAAACCACAATGCTTTTGGAAAATGAAACTACCATAAGACCTCCCACCACACACACAATGCAACGCAGAATTGGAGGAGATTTCTTCTTATGATAGTCAAAGATGCTTACTACGCAAAATCAAATCATTTTGATATTATTATTAGTGCATAGTGTAGAAATCATTTCGAAAGTATAATATTAATCTTAGCCAACATACGACCAGTATCGTATGCCTACTATAGCTACCATCTAAACAGTGGTGACCACCGTACGTAAATGGCAGGTTCTACAACTAATACCGTACAAAGTTCGTATTGGAAGATGGATTTCCAACAAATGATCAGGCTAAGGAACTTCCTTTTCCACGATGGGTACGTCCCTGGAATAGACGACCCGAGAACCTAACCGGATCTCTGCCAACACAAGGCCGGGTTACCTCTGCAAAAATAGGTAACTACTGACACGCGTATGCCATCCCCCGATCGTCACCGATCTTCCCGAGGATCTTCGATTTCCAACAACCACATAATAATAATAATGCAGTAACTGTAACAACCCGCATATCTATCGATTCTATATTTAAATATTTTATTTAAATATTTTATCGTTAGTCGGATGTTAGTCCGAAAAGCTACTTTTTGCATACGGTCAAATTAGGACTCGAGACCACCCCCATTGAGTTCAAAATGACGTTTGCGATCTTTTTGAGTGTAAACTTCGATATGTTTGGAGATAGTGAAATTTTCGTCACTTTTCCCGCTTGAGACTTTGGTTTGGACTGCATTAACTCAGCCCAACCCCCTCTTCTCTTCATCACTTCATCAAATACTTCAAGCTTCTTCAAAAATGGTGGAGGGAAAGAGAAATTAAAACTCCCAACTCAAATTCTATTGCAAATCCGAGATTCAACATCAAATTCAAGTAGAAGATTGTGGATTCAAGCTTTGGATTGCTTCCCCTTGCTTTCAATCTTCATCTTCATCAATTTCGTGGAAAAGGTGAGATTTTTGATCTCACATCTTGCCTATATCTATCTTGGACTGTTGGGAATGATCCCCTATTGTATTTGCATCAACATTTGCATTTGGTTTGGATTGGATTGGCGAAAAACTTCAATTTTCAGCGTTTTGGTGATTTTCCTGGCCTTAAGTCGTTTCTGGCCTTCGCTGAGTCGTCCACGAGTTAAGCCTAAGTCGTGAGTCGTTCACGAGTTAAGGGCTTAGGTCGCGCGCGTGTATTTCTGTTCGTCTGGCCTGAGTCGTTCACGAGTTAAAGGCCTGAGTCGTTCTCGAGTTAAAGTGTTAAGTCGTTTCTGCCTGGCCTGAGTCGTTCTCGAGTTAAAGTGTTAAGTCGTTTCTGCCTGGCCTGAGTCGTTCACGAGTTAAAGGCATGAGTCGTTCACGAGTTAAAGGCATGAGTCGTTCACGAGTTAAAGGCTTAAGTCGTTTGCAGTTAGCTCGTTCGCCTCGAGTTAAGTCGTAGGTCGTTTGGCCTTAAGTCGTTTGCAGTTAGCTCGTTCGCCTCGAGTTAAGTCGTAGGTCGTTTGGCCTTAAGTCGTTTGCAGTTAGCTCGTAGCTCGTATGGCTCTTAAGTCCTAGGTCGTTGGCTTTTAAGTCGTTAAGTCGTTCGTTCCACTAAGTCGTTCAGGGCTTAAGTCGTTAAGTCGTTCGCGAGTTAGTACTTGGTCGTTTGACCTGTTCTTCTGCCAGCTCGCGTGGCATTCTCCACTTAGGTCGTAAGACCTTATCCCTTAAGTCGTAAGTCGCTTACCCCCTTAAGTCGTAAGTCGTAGGTCGTCGCCGACCTTACACTTGGTCTTTTTAGGTCGCGATTTTCCTTTGGTCGCAGGACTTTGTTAAGTCGTAGGTCGTCTCCGACCTTATCCTTAGCCTTGTTAGGTCGCGTGAACTCTTAGGTCGTATGACCTACTTTTCCTTAGGTCGTTGGACCAGCTTGCCTTCACTAAGTCGTACCGTGACGGGGCGCTGCCCCGCACCCCGCCGTGGGCGCTGCCCCCTGGACCCCCGCGACCTGACCGGGCAGGTCGAACCCCGTATTACTCTGCGTAGGCAATCTCGTCTGAAAAACATTGATCAGAATTTCTACTTTGATGGTTTTGGAATTTGACTTCTTTGGACTTTACTCACGTCTTCGAACGTGAATTGATTTGTTCTACCATCGTTTTATGACTTGTCACTTTAAAGATATATGAAGGTTTCAATACTAATAGTAAATATCAAAACTCTTTCATCAAAGCGATTTCAACACTATTTTAAGTATCAAAAGTTCGTTTTCTCAAACCGATTTTCAATCTACTAGTATATACAAGCCTTTACTTCACTCGAATGAGAAATCGACTTAAACGACTTAGTAAAACGAGTGGTATGAAACGCTTGCGTTCACTTCGTCGGTTAGCTCTTGGACTTGTTCGATTGAACCCTTTTTGTGACAATTTCCTAGTGAAGATTTACAGCTTGTTCGTAAATATTTAAGTTAAGCAAGTGGTTATGGGACATGAAGCTAAACTCATATATTTACTGGCTTGGTGTGATTGACACTTCCTTATGATCATGACGATCATTTTTGTGATTTAGACTAGCAATTGAGCGATGTCTCTTTGTCTACGTGGGAGACTATACCCCGATCATGTGATGTTTCGCCATCACATTTCCTATGGTCTTCGGGCCATTCATGTGTAAAAATTTAATGGATAGCTTCCATGAGATAACTTCTCGTCATGTGTTTACGCGTAGGTGAGCTTCATGCTCCCATTCATGTGTTAGGCCTCCCCCCCCTTTATGTGTTTTCTGGATTTCTGATGATGATTTCTGGAATTTTGTGCTTCACCAATTTTCATGATTTTCATTGATATGATATCAGTTTTTGTGCATTGGTGAATTCATGTGTTATTGACTTGTTATGAATACAAGTTTAGGGTATGATACCCTATTTTATCTTTGAGAAGATTCTTGTGATATTGATTAATCTTTTGTTGATTATCATTTACATACTTATAGTAGTATGTCGCTATGGTTATTACATGTTCATGTCATGCCTTTTACTGTATACTATATCATCTGATATTTATAGTTAGACTGATCCGTTTATTATTTTCTTATAAATAATACTCGGGTCAGACCGAGATGTTACAGGTGCTTCTGCTTGACTTCTCTTCAGGATTATTCTGACTTTTGGCTAACTACTTAGATTAGTAGTTTTTGGATGTACACCTTTGAGATATAGACTCTATGTTGTGTACTTATTCTTTTGTATAGCACGTGATGCTATTCTTTTGTATTATCGTGGATCTTTCTGACCACTACTCTGATGTACACTTTCATGTGTTATATATTTATTCATATCTTCTTCCGCCTTTGTGATATGGATGTCTGTGACTGATTTATGTTATGATTATTTCTATGTTTGTTTTCCGAAGATTATATATAGCCACCGTGTGATAGCTTTGTGTTTGTATCGGTATGTCGGATTTCCTCCTTAAAAGATATGCATTCTATTCTATCTGACGTATCGATGCTCGCACAAAGAAGTTACATGGATGGTCGCTCCTCCACAGCCTTATTCTCCGCGCTAATTGACAGCACTACATCGTAGTGTTCTTGGTTAGCGTGGGTATAGAGGTGGGGCGTCACAGCTTGGTATCAGAGCCAAACTTCGGAACAATGTAGAATAACTTAACAAGGATCATCGTCCTAAGTCCACCTTAGGAGTTGTGTTTCAGGATTTAGCTCGAGTCTTCGAACCGACTTATCCTATTTTCTTTATGATTCCTTGTTTCATCATTCAAGATTGTTTGATGTTCATTGGTGAATAACCTTCTTCTTTCTCTTCTTTCTTTCTAAAGGAAGAGGATGTCAAGACCAGGCCGTCCCAGAGCTGGGACATCTACTGCGGCTCCTCGAGATGGAGTTTTTATGACAACTCAACAGCTTCTTGAGTTAGTGACGAATGCCCAAGCAGCTGGAGTTAACCCGGAACCTACTCACCCAAAGTCGGGATTTGCACGGTTGTGCAGCGATTACACCAATTTGGGTGGGAAGCCTTTCAAAGGTTCCGAACCTATTATCGAGGTTCAAGCTTGGTTAAAATCATGCGATCGAATTTTCTCTCGCATGAACCTTATCGACCTGCATCGCGTTCAAGTGGCTTCCAGTATGCTCCAAGAGAGAGCATTGGATTGGTATGAACTTCTCACTTCCGAAATTAATGAAGCGGACCTCACTTGGGAGCACTTCCGAGACCGCTTCGAATCGAAATTCGTACCCGAGGCTGAAAAGGTAACGTTAGCTCGGCGATTTATTGACCTTGTTCAAGGTCAGGCTTCTGTGGCGGACTACGTCGCATCATTCGAATCCCTTTCCAAATATGGGGTCGAATATATAAATACCCCACTAAAGAAGAACCAGAGGTTCGTTTATGGCTTAAACAAAAGCCTCAAGAAGCCATTACTTTTGAAGTTAGAAGTTTCTTTCGACCAAATTGTAGATATCGCTCTTCGTCTTGAAGAGGCTGATAAAGAAAGTGATGTTGAAGTAGTAGCTTCCAAACCTGGCTTTAACAACAAAAAGAGGCCCAACAAATTTAAAGGTCCTTACCCGAACAAAAAGGGTAAACAAGCAGCTCCTACTGCAAAGACTTTTTCCTCTGATGATAACAAATGCTACAACTGTGGTGTTAAGGGCCATTATTCGAACAAGTGTCCAAAGCCCCGCTCTTGCCGCTACTGTAAAGGCACAGATCATTATATGCACCAATGCAAAAGGCTTCAACAGAAGGAGGGAAAGCTTAATGTGGCTCAAGCCCCTGGTAACACATCTGGCCGTCAAGGTATGTCACATTCTGTCCTTGATGGCATTATATTATTTCATGATCAACCAATTAGAGTTCTCTTTGATACGGGTGCATCCCATTCTTTTATATCAAAAGAACTTGTCGATACTTTTTCTATAAGTGTTACTGCTTTAATGACTTCATTAAGAATTGCGAATCCGGTTGGTGGATCCGCAACTCTTAGTTTACTTTGTAAAGACGTAGAGATTATTTTATGTGATTTTTCTTTCCTAGCCGATTTGCATGTCATGCGTTACTTAGGCTTTGGAATGATTTTGGGTATGGATTGGCTTACTCGTTATGAAGCTCATATCCTATGTCCTGAGCGGACTATTTATCTCCGTCATCCGCAATCTGTTAATCAGATTTCTATTATTCTTAAAGATTCGGATTCCGCTTTAGTTGCATCATTATATTCTTTAAATCCTCGCGATGATGACAATGATGATGAGGAGGATGTCATTTCTCGTATTCGCATAGTTCATGAATTTTCCGACATCTTTGAGCCCGTTTTAGGATTACCACCTAAACGAGCAATTGAGTTCAAAATTAACCTTTTACCTGGAGCTCAACCTATTACCCGTCCTCCTTATCGCATGTCTAATAAGGAGAACGAAGAGATGCGCAAACAACTATCCGAGTTGGAGACGAAGCAACTTATTCGCTCTAGTTCCTCGCCTTGGGGAGCTTCAGCTATTTTCGTAAGTAAGTCCGATGGTACACTTAGGCTTTGCGTCGACTATCGCAAGCTTAATGATCTTACTATTAAGAATAAATATCCATTGCCTCGGATTGATGATCTGTTTGATCAACTCACTGGTGCTAGAGTATTTTCACAATTGGACTTGGCTACCGGTTTCCATCAGCTTCGTATTGCAGAGGATAGTATTCCTTTGACTTCGTTCCGTACGCGATATGGATCTTATGAATGGCTAGTTATGCCATTCGGTTTAACGAATGCTCCGGCTTATTTCGTTGACCTTATGAATAGAGTTTTCAAAGATTTTCTCGATCGGTTTGTTCTCATCTTTATTGATGATATACTTGTGTTTTCTAAAACCGAGGAGGAACACGAAAAGCATCTTCGAATTGTATTGGAAACTCTTAGGAGCAATCAACTAAAAGCAAAATTTTCTAAATGCCATTTTTGGCAATCTAGTGTGAAATTTCTCGGTCATATTATTTCTGAATCCGGAATATCAGTGGATCCTTCAAAGATTGAAGCGATTCAAAATTGGAAGAGACCAGAAAGCGTGACTGAAATCCGTAGCTTTCTCGGATTGGCAGGTTATTACCGCCGTTTTATAAAAGACTTTTCTAAGATTGCCGTACCTCTTACTGGCTTAACAAAGAAAGGTGTTAAATACAATTGGTCAGACAAATGTGAAACTTCTTTTCAGAAATTAAAAGAACTCCTTTCTGATGCTCCTATTCTTATTATTCCCGAAGGGAATCAAGACCTTGTCGTTTACACCGATGCTAGTCGCGTTGGTTTGGGTGCCGTTCTTATGCAAAAAGAACGTGTTATTGCTTATGCTTCTAGGCAATTGAAGCCGGCTGAGACTAGATATGCCACGCATGATTTAGAACTCGCGGCTATCGTTTTCGCCCTTCGAATTTGGCGACATTATCTTTTGGGAGAAAAGTTTATTCTTTATACTGATCATAAGTCTTTGAAATATTTGTTTTCTCAAAAGGAACTTAATTTGCGTCAACAACGTTGGCTCGAATTTCTTGCCTCTTATGATCTTGACATTCTTTATACTCCCGGAAAGGGGAATCGTGTTGCCGACGCACTTAGTCGAAAACAACAAGCGATTGTTTCCATGATGATATCTGAATGGAACGATCTCGAACTTTTATCCACTTGTGAAATTCGAGATCGCGTTTCCGATTTGTGTTCATCTCTTGTTTTATGTAGCCTTGAGGCTCGTCCTTCTTTATTAGACCGCATTCTTGAAGCTCAACAACTAGATCCTGAATTGGCTTTGCTTGGCCAAAATCTTAAGGATAAAACCGATATTGAAGGTTTGAAAGACTTTGATATCGACTTTCGTGGCGGCATTCGAAAATTTGGTAGACTTATCGTACCAAATATTAGTGATCTTCGTAGAGACGTTCTAGAAGATTCTCATCGTTCCAAGTATTCCATTCATCCCGGTAGCAGTAAAATGTACGCTGATATGAAGCGACTTTATTATTGGGAGGGAATGAAATCTGATATCGCTAACTTTGTTAAGTGTTGCATGACTTGCCAACTTGTTAAGGCTGAACATCAAAGGCCCGGTGGGTTATTGCAACCATTGGAAATTCCAGTATGGAAGTGGGATCAAATTTCCATGGATTTTATAGATGGCCTTCCCCGTTCTCGTTCGGGTCATAATAGCTTATGGGTGATTGTTGATAGACTTACTAAGTCTGCCCATTTTATTCCTGTTCGGTCGAACCGAACCGTTCCTCTACTGGCCAAACTTTTTATTAAAGAAATTGTTAAACTGCATGGAGTTCCTTCTTCTATTGTTAGTGATCGGGATCCATTGTTTACTAGTGGATTCTGGAAGAGTCTTCAAAAAGCTTTGGGAACGAAGCTTAATTTTAGCACCGCTTATCACCCCCAGTCCGATGGACAAACTGAGCGTGTGAATCAAACACTTGAAGATCTTCTTCGTGCTTGTGTTCTTGACTTTAGTGGAAGTTGGGAAGATCATATTTCGCTTGTTGAATTTTCCTACAATAACAGCTTCCAATCTAGTATTGGTATGGCTCCTTTCGAGGCACTTTATGGAAGGCCATGCCGATCTCCTTCTTGTTGGCTTGAGGCCGGTGAGAAACTGGTTTTAGGACCAGACTTTATTCGAGATTCCACAGAAAAGATTGAACTTATTCGACATAGGATGAAAGAAGCCCAGAGTAGACAAAAATCCTATGCCGACAACCGAAGAAGGAAATTAGAATTTTCTGTTGGTGATCTTGTATTTATTCGTGTTTCACCAATGAAGGGTGTTGTACGTTTCAGTCGATCGGGAAAGTTAGCGCCTCGATATATTGGGCCATTTCCTATCACCGAGCGTATTGGTTCCATGGCTTACCGCCTTTCATTACCGGCTCAGTTTTCTGCTATGCATGACGTGTTTCACGTTTCTCAATTACGGAAGTGCCTTCGGGATTCCGATTCTACTCTTGAGCCCGGTGTTGTGGAAGAGATTGAAGTTTCACCTAATTTAACTTATGAGCAGCATCCTGTTCGAATTATTGCTTCGGAGATCAAACGGCTTCGAAATAAAGATGTTCCGCTGGTTAAAGTTCAATGGTCCTCAAATCCTAAGGATTGCTCTTGGGAAACTAGAGAATTCATCGAGCGTACACATCCGGAATTACTTTCTCATGCTCTTTAAGGTAAACTTCTTAATCCCAATTTCTTTTTGTGTTAGTATGCTTTTATGGTTGTTACTTTTATTTCCATCATATATATTGCGAGGACGCAATTTCTTTAAGGAGGGGAGTCTGTAACAACCCGCATATCTATCGATTCTATATTTAAATATTTTATTTAAATATTTTATCGTTAGTCGGATGTTAGTCCGAAAAGCTACTTTTTGCATACGGTCAAATTAGGACTCGAGACCACCCCCATTGAGTTCAAAATGACGTTTGCGATCTTTTTGAGTGTAAACTTCGATATGTTTGGAGATAGTGAAATTTTCGTCACTTTTCCCGCTTGAGACTTTGGTTTGGACTGCATTAACTCAGCCCAACCCCCTCTTCTCTTCATCACTTCATCAAATACTTCAAGCTTCTTCAAAAATGGTGGAGGGAAAGAGAAATTAAAACTCCCAACTCAAATTCTATTGCAAATCCGAGATTCAACATCAAATTCAAGTAGAAGATTGTGGATTCAAGCTTTGGATTGCTTCCCCTTGCTTTCAATCTTCATCTTCATCAATTTCGTGGAAAAGGTGAGATTTTTGATCTCACATCTTGCCTATATCTATCTTGGACTGTTGGGAATGATCCCCTATTGTATTTGCATCAACATTTGCATTTGGTTTGGATTGGATTGGCGAAAAACTTCAATTTTCAGCGTTTTGGTGATTTTCCTGGCCTTAAGTCGTTTCTGGCCTTCGCTGAGTCGTCCACGAGTTAAGCCTAAGTCGTGAGTCGTTCACGAGTTAAGGGCTTAGGTCGCGCGCGTGTATTTCTGTTCGTCTGGCCTGAGTCGTTCACGAGTTAAAGGCCTGAGTCGTTCTCGAGTTAAAGTGTTAAGTCGTTTCTGCCTGGCCTGAGTCGTTCTCGAGTTAAAGTGTTAAGTCGTTTCTGCCTGGCCTGAGTCGTTCACGAGTTAAAGGCATGAGTCGTTCACGAGTTAAAGGCATGAGTCGTTCACGAGTTAAAGGCTTAAGTCGTTTGCAGTTAGCTCGTTCGCCTCGAGTTAAGTCGTAGGTCGTTTGGCCTTAAGTCGTTTGCAGTTAGCTCGTTCGCCTCGAGTTAAGTCGTAGGTCGTTTGGCCTTAAGTCGTTTGCAGTTAGCTCGTAGCTCGTATGGCTCTTAAGTCCTAGGTCGTTGGCTTTTAAGTCGTTAAGTCGTTCGTTCCACTAAGTCGTTCAGGGCTTAAGTCGTTAAGTCGTTCGCGAGTTAGTACTTGGTCGTTTGACCTGTTCTTCTGCCAGCTCGCGTGGCATTCTCCACTTAGGTCGTAAGACCTTATCCCTTAAGTCGTAAGTCGCTTACCCCCTTAAGTCGTAAGTCGTAGGTCGTCGCCGACCTTACACTTGGTCTTTTTAGGTCGCGATTTTCCTTTGGTCGCAGGACTTTGTTAAGTCGTAGGTCGTCTCCGACCTTATCCTTAGCCTTGTTAGGTCGCGTGAACTCTTAGGTCGTATGACCTACTTTTCCTTAGGTCGTTGGACCAGCTTGCCTTCACTAAGTCGTACCGTGACGGGGCGCTGCCCCGCACCCCGCCGTGGGCGCTGCCCCCTGGACCCCCGCGACCTGACCGGGCAGGTCGAACCCCGTATTACTCTGCGTAGGCAATCTCGTCTGAAAAACATTGATCAGAATTTCTACTTTGATGGTTTTGGAATTTGACTTCTTTGGACTTTACTCACGTCTTCGAACGTGAATTGATTTGTTCTACCATCGTTTTATGACTTGTCACTTTAAAGATATATGAAGGTTTCAATACTAATAGTAAATATCAAAACTCTTTCATCAAAGCGATTTCAACACTATTTTAAGTATCAAAAGTTCGTTTTCTCAAACCGATTTTCAATCTACTAGTATATACAAGCCTTTACTTCACTCGAATGAGAAATCGACTTAAACGACTTAGTAAAACGAGTGGTATGAAACGCTTGCGTTCACTTCGTCGGTTAGCTCTTGGACTTGTTCGATTGAACCCTTTTTGTGACAATTTCCTAGTGAAGATTTACAGCTTGTTCGTAAATATTTAAGTTAAGCAAGTGGTTATGGGACATGAAGCTAAACTCATATATTTACTGGCTTGGTGTGATTGACACTTCCTTATGATCATGACGATCATTTTTGTGATTTAGACTAGCAATTGAGCGATGTCTCTTTGTCTACGTGGGAGACTATACCCCGATCATGTGATGTTTCGCCATCACATTTCCTATGGTCTTCGGGCCATTCATGTGTAAAAATTTAATGGATAGCTTCCATGAGATAACTTCTCGTCATGTGTTTACGCGTAGGTGAGCTTCATGCTCCCATTCATGTGTTAGGCCTCCCCCCCCTTTATGTGTTTTCTGGATTTCTGATGATGATTTCTGGAATTTTGTGCTTCACCAATTTTCATGATTTTCATTGATATGATATCAGTTTTTGTGCATTGGTGAATTCATGTGTTATTGACTTGTTATGAATACAAGTTTAGGGTATGATACCCTATTTTATCTTTGAGAAGATTCTTGTGATATTGATTAATCTTTTGTTGATTATCATTTACATACTTATAGTAGTATGTCGCTATGGTTATTACATGTTCATGTCATGCCTTTTACTGTATACCATATCATCTGATATTTATAGTTAGACTGATCCGTTTATTATTTTCTTATAAATAATACTCGGGTCAGACCGAGATGTTACAGGTGCTTCTGCTTGACTTCTCTTCAGGATTATTCTGACTTTTGGCTAACTACTTAGATTAGTAGTTTTTGGATGTACACCTTTGAGATATAGACTCTATGTTGTGTACTTATTCTTTTGTATAGCACGTGATGCTATTCTTTTGTATTATCGTGGATCTTTCTGACCACTACTCTGATGTACACTTTCATGTGTTATATATTTATTCATATCTTCTTCCGCCTTTGTGATATGGATGTCTGTGACTGATTTATGTTATGATTATTTCTATGTTTGTTTTCCGAAGATTATATATAGCCACCGTGTGATAGCTTTGTGTTTGTATCGGTATGTCGGATTTCCTCCTTAAAAGATATGCATTCTATTCTATCTGACGTATCGATGCTCGCACAAAGAAGTTACATGGATGGTCGCTCCTCCACAGCCTTATTCTCCGCGCTAATTGACAGCACTACATCGTAGTGTTCTTGGTTAGCGTGGGTATAGAGGTGGGGCGTCACAGTAACCACAGAGGTTAAGTATCTGGGCTCCATACCATGATACCACCTTTATCCAGAAGGAATGACATACACTAAGGGGCGCTACTCCCTAGAACCTTGCTGCATCCTTCCTGTTTCGACCATTTCCGGGGTGTGAGGCTCGATGAAGTCTCGTCCACAAAGCTACGCTTTGTCACAAAGCCATGCTTTGGGTCAAACAAATGATCAACCTATGATCAAAAAGATATAAGATCAAACAAATGATCATATCGCAAATGATCAAACATTGATCATCACACAGCAACACTCAGCATGCCACATTACCAAATTGGGATATATCGCTGATAAATTTCAACTACATAACCTCTGAGCTCGTACGTCTCAGAGAAGGGTGTTAAGCTAAGAGAATAAATTCTCCGCCACCAACAGAAATGTATTTGAAAGAAATCGGCTTTATATCTCAAAGTGTAATGTCAGACATGTAACCATACAAGTCTGTTCCGGGATCGAACAGAACTGAAGGCACTTCTTACGAAGCCCTTGCAATTTCCGGGTAATTTCCAATCACGTCCGGACTTCCCGTCACAAAAGAGTGATATAAATCTCTATATCGGAGCAACTCAGTGCAGAGACATTCGACAGGTTGTCCTTTCATTTTCGAAAAATATCCGGTCTTCAACACCGGTCTTCAAATGCCATCCATATACGACGAATCACATATTCGGAATGGGTTATACGACCCAAAGGTCCTTTCCCGGCTAACCCGAATAGTGAGCGCAATATTCAAAACATATGGATATTGGGATTTCAATTAAGTCACAACTTATTACCCAAAAATCTTTCTTCAAATGGTTTAAACAAATTACCATTTTAATCTTTTAAACAAAAAGATTCAATTCACGAAGTTCACTTAATTTCACAAAGATTCATTCACAGATTTTCCAAATCGATTTCCATTTCAGTTTAACTCGTTAAATCTTTGAATCAAGATTTAACTGATAGCTTTCAAAACAATTCCATTTCAAATGGTTTAAACAAACATCATTTTAAATCTGTTAAGATAACAAATTTAATTCATAGCTTTTTAAAACAGTTCATTCATAACTTGGAAAAATAATTCCAATTCAATCTTGAAATTCCTTTAATTAAACTGGAATTTCATTTCTTATCTGAAAGCTTTTATTCCTTTTAAAACAACAGTTTTCATTTTGGAAATCTGATTCATTAATACGAGTTAAGGTTCTTGGGTTAAATTCAAATTCTCAAAATTATACTTTTAAATGGTTTAACTTCATATAAACACATTTATAACATTTTTAATCCCTAGTTTCAAATCATAGGATTCAATTTCAAACTTGAATTCAAATTTAAATTAAATTATTTACATTTTCAAAACTCGGTTAAGTTATTCAAAATAACTTTTATATTTGAAATCCCGTTTCAAAAGCTTTTCATTGTAAACCCCAAATTTCCAATTTCAAAATCAATTGAAATTAAAATTTCAATTTCAAAAACATCAAATTTAAATTATCTATGACTTAACTGATTTCCACGTGAAATCCATATTTGTGTGTGTAACCGTGTAGTCCATGGGTTTTACACAATAGTGCGACACGATGAATCATCACAGATCAAATACAGAAATATAGTTGATAAACGATATAAACTATATCGCTTATCTTTATGCACAGATCACAGGTATATATCACAGACAATAGATTACATCACAGATAATTTATCACAGATCACAATACAAATCAGGGTGTATCACAAAGCATCATATATCAAGGATATCAAACAATTCAAATCAATAGAATTCAAACATCCATAAGTAAGGACAGTTGATTGTCTGATTTATTTAAATCAGATTAATTTCTTATGAATTTATTTCTACTCCTGGTTAATTAATTATTAATAAATTACAAATCATTTTGAAAAAATTTTCTTTAATCATTTATTAATTAACAATTTAAAATAAATTAACTAACCTTAAATTACTTAATAATTAACCTTCACTTATTTAATTCACCATTTAATTCATTATCTTCAATAGATAAATTAACCCTTAATTAATTACCATTTTATTAATTATCTTCAATTAATCTTTTCATTGATAAATTAACCATTAATTAATTACTATTTAATTAACCATTCTTGATAAATTTCAATAAGTGATTATCTTTAATCGCTTAATTTACTTTGCCTATTAATTAATTTCTTTCAACTAAGTAATTACATTTAAGTAATTAACTACATCTAATTGCATATATATTAATTAATTTTCTAATTAATTAATTATTCTTAATCGTGAAACTAATTAGCCTTAATCAATCTTTGATTAAGTAGTTATCCTTAAAATTTCTTATATTGAAAAATTTTCTTCAATACTTGAATCAAGTAATCACTTAAGACTTTTAATCATATACAAACCATCCTTTTACTTTAAATTTATTTCTATAAATATTAAAGGTTATTCCTAAATATTATTTAAAATATAATTTTTTTTTAAACTTTTAAAACCAAGAATTGTATAAAAGAATTTTTTTTTTCACAATTCATTAAAACTTAATTAGACTTTTATAAACTTGATTTAAATTTTTAAACTTATTTTAGCTTTGCTTGATAATTTAAATTCAGTTTTAAAGTTTAGAGACAAACCAGATCCTTAAAAACCTGCTACCCAAATAGACCCGAAGTACATCACTCCTTCTTCGAGTCCTCCAGGCCAAATCACGACATCATCTTCGAGTTCCTCGCCTCCCCCTCCTGCTTCGAGTAAAGTACTCGAATAACTCGAGAAAAACGCGAGTGTCCCCTGCTCCAACCCAGGCTATCCACTTCTCAAGTTCCAGACTCGTGCACGTGCACATGGCCGTTGGCCAACTTCGATCGCCACCGATACTTCGAACACGTCGCAGGCCACCCCAGCTCCACTTCCAGTCACCCACTTCGGCCAGATCATCATTGGTCTCGGATTCGAGAACTACAAGCCTGGAACATAATATATATCGCCATGACCAAACCTGTCAACGCCGACTGCTCGCCGCTCCGACCACCATTCGTTGTCAAACTCCGACCTCAGCTTCGCCACTCTTCCCTCTACCTTCCCACAAAACCACGTCGAACTCGATGCTACACTGACGATGCGCGAGACCAAAATCCACGACCCTCCAAAACTAGGTTTAGAAATTAGAATCTAACGCCGCCGCCACCAAAGTGCTCCGGCCACCTCCAGACTATTTTCCCCCGACCCACTGCAGTCTTTTCCACCTCCAGACCCAACGCCGAGACTTCCAGCCGCCTCGATCAACCACGGCGACTAAAAAGGTCGAAAACAGGAAGCTACGAACTGCTCTTAAATTCGACCACTAAAAATTGTAAATTTCACTTTAAAAAACATGTTTTGGTTATCGCATTCGAATTAAAATCCTGGAATTTAGAATATACACGTTTGAATTTTTGGCTTGAACAATAAATCTCACTGTCAAATTTTGTTTCCAGATATATTCCCAATTATTTTGACTTAATCAAACTATTAAACTTTTGTTTTTACTTAAACAAACAAATCTTCTTTTAAATCCTAAGTTCAAAAACAAATAGATCAGTGGATAGTGTTTGGTTGCAAATTTGGGTCTGGAATAAAATAAACAGGCATATCACCATAAACAGATATGCACACATCACATTCATCCATCTACAAATAGGCACTTATAAATATACTCACATCAATATTTTCCTAGAGAAGATCAAACAACCAAAATCGTGTTTAAGTTTAAAGAGAGAAAGGTGTTACTCACCTGGAAAAGAAAGAAATAGAAACCAAGAAGAACAGAGGAAGATTGAGGCTTGAAGGCTGCAGTTTTTATTTTCCTTTACAAACTTGCTTTGTTTTGTTGTTGAACAGCATTCCTTTCTGATAATACTCCTTATTGTTTAAGCTTTGAACTTCCTTTTTTTTAAAACTGGAGAATATTTTTGCTGTGATCTTCTAATTGAAATCATCTTGCTTGACTCTCTGGTTTTGATGAATTCATATTGTTTTGTTTGCCTCAGTTTTACTTTACTATGAAGGAACGAAAATGAACAGGTGAGGATGATATATATAAAAGTGAAGTTGATTATTTGTTTATACAAAGCAGGTACAAGATTTTCCTTATTTTTCTTTTTAAATCTTTGGCCAGAGATTTTGATATGGAGGCTGAGGTAACTCGTTTGGGGCTGCATTTATGAGCTTGTACACATACACATCTTTGCATTTATTAGCTTTGTACCATGTATATATCTCACATACTTCAGCTGTACAAGCTTAAACTTGATTTCGGCTGTGAGCATTGTTTTGGTAGCTGCATTAATTAACATGTACCAGCTTACATTTTCTTTTATTTGTTTCCATCTTATCTCGGCTGATAGATGTTATTTTACTGTGTCTTTGTATGTATTTTATTTTATTTTTTCATTTTGTTTACAGCAAACCACTTTTGTACTTCTTTTGTTTGAGTTTGAACTTAGATGAATTTGTTTCATTTGCATACTTGTCTTCTTTTCCTATTCTTGCCTGCATAACATTTCTTTGCTATTTCTTTTCTTTCTAAAAATGGTGGCTGCACTTATTATGTTGTCTTGTTTCCTAAATCCTATCACTTTGCAATATAAATGAATTAAATGTTGTTATATTTTTAACAATTGTATTTACTTATTTGAATGTAAGTTGTTTTCCTTTTGTTTTGTTTTGATTACTTTTAAAATACAAGTGAACTTCGAATTTTTTATTAAATCTTTCTTTATTATTTTTATTTGTTTTATACTCACTTAATTAAATCATACTTAAATGTATTTTATTATAACATACATTTTAAAATTTTATTTT
Source organism: Allium fistulosum (assembly GCA_030737815.1). Classification (NCBI taxonomy): domain Eukaryota; kingdom Viridiplantae; phylum Streptophyta; class Magnoliopsida; order Asparagales; family Amaryllidaceae; genus Allium; species Allium fistulosum. The sequence goes on from CM060904.1 coordinate 818,598,593, forward strand.
CTATTTAAAGTTTAATTATCAACATTCACCTAATATTTATTGTCTTATATCTATTTTATAAACTCAAACCATTTATTTTTAACTTTTAAATCCAAATAGAAATATATATTAAATTTGCTCGTATATACCTAAATATATATATACATTCAATATATACACATATACTCACATATACACTATTTACAATATTTTAATCTCAAATGATTTATACAGAATATACTTGGATATTGGGGAAACTCGCTCTCAATTTATCAATTAAATTTACAAATTTTTATCTAAAATTTATTTAATCATAAATTTAACTCAAGAATTCATTTAATTATAAATTTAAATAAATTTAAATTTCGGGGTCGTGACAAATTTCCCCCCTTAAAAGAATTTCGTCCTCGAAATTCGCAGGCACGAAAACAACGACAGAGATAGACAGATTCGATCTCCTATAACTCCTCGAACACAAGATATGGATTCCGAATTCAAGTCGGAAGATCACAAAATACATACCGATTTGTCCCTCTTCGAACTTTGGTATTCACAGAAATTTCAATAGAATTTCAAATTTTGTTTTAAACGAAATCATTTTATTGATTTAATTCAAATTTAGCTTCATATTCTTTTAATCAATTTAACTCAAATTAAAACTTCCAATTTCAAATTCATTAAAGTTTAAATGGAAAAGCTGATAAGAAACCGATGAAAATACGAAGTAAGGATCTTCTACAACGATTCGTAGAATCATCATCACACCGAAACTTCTTCTTGTAGCTGATACGAAGAAATGAAAAGAATTTGGAAACGAATCAAAAGATATTGATGGAGAAAGATTGTTTCCACTGTCACAGGGTATTGACATTTATAGTCGTATTCCCTTGTCCCTTATCTCGTCCTCTTCTTGCACTCATGCTCACTATCAGTGGATAGTAAGAGAATTTACTGAGACGTTCAGACGGATATCTGAGAATTACTCATTCTAGAGTTTACTTCACTCTATCTCTAATGAGTTACTTAACGTGTTACACTCCTGAGCTAAAGTTCAACCTTAGCTCTGATACCAAATGTAACGACTCGAGACAGTGGGCACTGGTAGGCTTTGCAACCATCCCAGCCCCACCGTGGCTTACACTGGCACCTCGCATTTACTTTTACGGCCAGCCTCTCGACTGTCACGGCCTCCGCCTAACCAACCCATCCCTCTCAGGGACATGTAGGGGTAAGAGTCTCCCGTTCGCCACCAAACTGCGAAGCGAGAATCCCCTATCATGCTGTAATATAGCAAGACTGGTGTGAGCAACAAAAACAGTTTATCTTTAAATAACACAAAAGAATTTTTAACATTGAAAACCACAATGCTTTTGGAAAATGAAACTACCATAAGACCTCCCACCACACACACAATGCAACGCAGAATTGGAGGAGATTTCTTCTTATGATAGTCAAAGATGCTTACTACGCAAAATCAAATCATTTTGATATTATTATTAGTGCATAGTGTAGAAATCATTTCGAAAGTATAATATTAATCTTAGCCAACATACGACCAGTATCGTATGCCTACTATAGCTACCATCTAAACAGTGGTGACCACCGTACGTAAATGGCAGGTTCTACAACTAATACCGTACAAAGTTCGTATTGGAAGATGGATTTCCAACAAATGATCAGGCTAAGGAACTTCCTTTTCCACGATGGGTACGTCCCTGGAATAGACGACCCGAGAACCTAACCGGATCTCTGCCAACACAAGGCCGGGTTACCTCTGCAAAAATAGGTAACTACTGACACGCGTATGCCATCCCCCGATCGTCACCGATCTTCCCGAGGATCCTCGATTTCCAACAACCACATAATAATAATAATGCAGTAACCACAGAGGTTAAGTATCTGGGCTCCATACCATGATACCACCTTTATCCAGAAGGAATGACATACACTAAGGGGCGCTACTCCCTAGAACCTTGCTGCATCCTTCCTGTTTCGACCATTTCCGGGGTGTGAGGCTCGACGAAGTCTCGTCCACAAAGCTACGCTTTGTCACAAAGCCATGCTTTGGGTCAAACAAATGATCAACCTATGATCACAAAGATATAAGATCAAACAAATGATCATATCGCAAATGATCAAACATTGATCATCACACAGCAACACTCAGCATGCCACATTACCAAATTGGGATATATCGCTGATAAATTTCAACTACATAACCTCTGAGCTCGTACGTCTCAGAGAAGGGTGTTAAGCTAAGAGAATAAATTCTCCGCCACCAACAGAAATGTATTTGAAAGAAATCGGCTTTATATCTCAAAGTGTAATGTCAGACATGTAACCATACAAGTCTGTTCCGGGATCGAACAGAACTGAAGGCACTTCTTACGAAGCCCTTGCAATTTCCGGGTAATTTCCAATCACGTCCGGACTTCCCGTCACAAAAGAGTGATATAAATCTCTATACCGGAGCAACTCAGTGCAGAGACATTCGACAGGTTGTCCTTTCATTTTCGAAAAATATCCGGTCTTCAACACCGGTCTTCAAATGCCATCCATATACGACGAATCACATATTCGGAATGGGTTATACGACCCAAAGGTCCTTTCCCGGCTAACCCGAATAGTGAGCGCAATATTCAAAACATATGGATATTGGGATTTCAATTAAGTCACAACTTATTACCCAAAAATCTTTCTTCAAATGGTTTAAACAAATTACCATTTTAATCTTTTAAACAAAAAGATTCAATTCACGAAGTTCACTTAATTTCACAAAGATTCATTCACAGATTTTCCAAATCGATTTCCATTTCAGTTTAACTCGTTAAATCTTTGAATCAAGATTTAACTGATAGCTTTCAAAACAATTCCATTTCAAATGGTTTAAACAAACATCATTTTAAATCTGTTAAGATAACAAATTTAATTCATAGCTTTTTAAAACAGTTCATTCATAACTTGGAAAAATAATTCCAATTCAATCTTGAAATTCCTTTAATTAAACTGGAATTTCATTTCTTATCTGAAAGCTTTTATTCCTTTTAAAACAACAGTTTTCATTTTGGAAATCTGATTCATTAATACGAGTTAAGGTTCTTGGGTTAAATTCAAATTCTCAAAATTATACTTTTAAATGGTTTAACTTCATATAAACACATTTATAACATTTTTAATCCCTAGTTTCAAATTATAGGATTCAATTTCAAACTTGAATTCAAATTTAAATTAAATTATTTACATTTTCAAAACTCGGTTAAGTTATTCAAAATAACTTTTATATTTGAAATCCCGTTTCAAAAGCTTTTCATTGTAAACCCCAAATTTCCAATTTCAAAATCAATTGAAATTAAAATTTCAATTTCAAAAACATCAAATTTAAATTATCTATGACTTAACTGATTTCCACGTGAAATCCATATTTGTGTGTGTAACCGTGTAGTCCATGGGTTTTACACAATAGTGCGACACGATGAATCATCACAGATCAAATACAGAAATATAGTTGATAAACGATATAAACTATATCGCTTATCTTTATGCACAGATCACAGGTATATATCACAGACAATAGATTACATCACAGATAATTTATCACAGATCACAATACAAATCAGGGTGTATCACAAAGCATCATATATCAAGGATATCAAACAATTCAAATCAATAGAATTCAAACATCCATAAGTAAGGACAGTTGATTGTCTGATTTATTTAAATCAGATTAATTTCTTATGAATTTATTTCTACTCCTGGTTAATTAATTATTAATAAATTACAAATCATTTTGAAAAAATTTTCTTTAATCATTTATTAATTAACAATTTAAAATAAATTAACTAACCTTAAATTACTTAATAATTAACCTTCACTTATTTAATTCACCATTTAATTCATTATCTTCAATAGATAAATTAACCCTTAATTAATTACCATTTTATTAATTATCTTCAATTAATCTTTTCATTGATAAATTAACCATTAATTAATTACTATTTAATTAACCATTCTTGATAAATTTCAATAAGTGATTATCTTTAATCGCTTAATTTACTTTGCCTATTAATTAATTTCTTTCAACTAAGTAATTACATTTAAGTAATTAACTACATCTAATTGCATATATATTAATTAATTTTCTAATTAATTAATTATTCTTAATCGTGAAACTAATTAGCCTTAATCAATCTTTGATTAAGTAGTTATCCTTAAAATTTCTTATATTGAAAAATTTTCTTCAATACTTGAATCAAGTAATCACTTAAGACTTTTAATCATATACAAACCATCCCTTTACTTTAAATTTATTTCTATAAATATTAAAGGTTATTCCTAAATATTATTTAAAATATAATTTTTTTTTTAAACTTTTAAAACCAAGAATTGTATAAAAGAATTTTTTTTTTTCACAATTCATTAAAACTTAATTAGACTTTTATAAACTTGATTTAAATTTTTAAACTTATTTTAGCTTTGCTTGATAATTTAAATTCAGTTTTAAAGTTTAGAGACAAACCAGATCCTTCAAAACCTGCTACCCAAATAGACCCGAAGTACATCACTCCTTCTTCGAGTCCTCCAGGCCAAATCACGACATCATCTTCGAGTTCCTCGCCTCCCCCTCCTGCTTCGAGTAAAGTACTCGAATAACTCGAGAAAAACGCGAGTGTCCCCTGCTCCAACCCAGGCTATCCACTTCTCAAGTTCCAGACTCATGCACGTGCACATGGCCGTTGGCCAACTTCGATCGCCACCGATACTTCGAACACGTCGCAGGCCACCCCAGCTCCACTTCCAGTCACCCACTTCGGCCAGATCATCATTGGTCTCGGATTCGAGAACTACAAGCCTGGAACATAATATATATCGCCATGACCAAACCTGTCAACGCCGACTGCTCGCCGCTCCGACCACCATTCGTTGTCAAACTCCGACCTCAGCTTCGCCACTCTTCCCTCTACCTTCCCACAAAACCACGTCGAACTCGATGCTACACTGACGATGCGCGAGACCAAAATCCACGACCCTCCAAAACTAGGTTTAGAAATTAGAATCTAACGCCGCCGCCACCACAGTGCTCCGGCCACCTCCAGACTATTTTCCCCCGACCCACTGCAGTCTTTTCCACCTCCAGACCCAACGCCGAGACTTCCAGCCGCCTCGATCAACCACGGCGACTAAAAAGGTCGAAAACAGGAAGCTACGAACTGCTCTTAAATTCGACCACTAAAAATTGTAAATTTCACTTTAAAAAACATGTTTTGGTTATCGCATTCGAATTAAAATCCTGGAATTTAGAATATACACGTTTGAATTTTTGGCTTGAACAATAAATCTCACTGTCAAATTTTGTTTCCAGATATATTCCCAATTATTTTGACTTAATCAAACTATTAAACTTTTGTTTTTACTTAAACAAACAAATCTTCTTTTAAATCCTAAGTTCAAAAACAAATAGATCAGTGGATAGTGTTTGGTTGCAAATTTGGGTCTGGAATAAAATAAACAGGCATATCACCATAAACAGATATGCACACATCACATTCATCCATCTACAAATAGGCACTTATAAATATACTCACATCAATATTTTCCTAGAGAAGATCAAACAACCAAAATCGTGTTTAAGTTTAAAGAGAGAAAGGTGTTACTCACCTGGAAAAGAAAGAAATAGAAACCAAGAAGAACAGAGGAAGATTGAGGCTTGAAGGCTGCAGTTTTTATTTTCCTTTACAAACTTGCTTTGTTTTGTTGTTGAACAGCATTCCTTTCTGATAATACTCCTTATTGTTTAAGCTTTGAACTTCCTTTTTTTTAAAACTGGAGAATATTTTTGCTGTGATCTTCTAATTGAAATCATCTTGCTTGACTCTCTGGTTTTGATGAATTCATATTGTTTTGTTTGCCTCAGTTTTACTTTACTTTGAAGGAACGAAAATGAACAGGTGAGGATGATATATATAAAAGTGAAGTTGATTATTTGTTTATACAAAGCAGGTACAAGATTTTCCTTATTTTTCTTTTTAAATCTTTGGCCAGAGATTTTGATATGGAGGCTGAGGTAACTCGTTTGGGGCTGCATTTATGAGCTTGTACACATACACATCTTTGCATTTATTAGCTTTGTACCATGTATATATCTCACATACTTCAGCTGTACAAGCTTAAACTTGATTTCGGCTGTGAGCATTGTTTTGGTAGCTGCATTAATTAACATGTACCAGCTTACATTTTCTTTTATTTGTTTCCATCTTATCTCGGCTGATAGATGTTATTTTACTTTGTCTTTGTATGTATTTTATTTTATTTTTTCATTTTGTTTACAGCAAACCACTTTTGTACTTCTTTTGTTTGAGTTTGAACTTAGATGAATTTGTTTCATTTGCATACTTGTCTTCTTTTCCTATTCTTGCCTGCATAACATTTCTTTGCTATTTCTTTTCTTTCTAAAAATGGTGGCTGCACTTATTATGTTGTCTTGTTTCCTAAATCCTATCACTTTGCAATATAAATGAATTAAATGTTGTTATATTTTTAACAATTGTATTTACTTATTTGAATGTAAGTTGTTTTCCTTTTGTTTTGTTTTGATTACTTTTAAAATACAAGTGAACTTCGAATTTTTTATTAAATCTTTCTTTATTATTTTTATTTGTTTTATACTCACTTAATTAAATCATACTTAAATGTATTTTATTATAACATACATTTTAAAATTTTATTTTCTATTTAAAGTTTAATTATCAACATTCACCTAATATTTATTGTCTTATATCTATTTTATAAACTCAAACCATTTATTTTTAACTTTTAAATCCAAATAGAAATATATATTAAATTTGCTCGTATATACCTAAATATATATATACATTCAATATATACACATATACTCACATATACACTATTTACAATATTTTAATCTCAAATGATTTATACAGAATATACTTGGATATTGGGGAAACTCGCTCTCAATTTATCAATTAAATTTACAAATTTTTATCTAAAATTTATTTAATCATAAATTTAACTCAAGAATTCATTTAATTATAAATTTAAATAAATTTAAATTTCGGGGTCGTGACAGGAAGATTGCATTGTAAAAGATTGTTAATTACTGTGAAATTAAAAATGGAATTTGTGAACAATTGAAATTTGATTTAAAAGTTAATAATTTAAAATGGGGAATTTTATATTGAAATTAAACAGTCGAATAATTTATTTTTCGAATATTAGATTTAATTAGACAATTAAATCGATAAATTAATAAGTTAAATTTCAGAAATAATTGAAAATCGAGTTGAATATGATTGAAAATGATTTGTAAAATTTTATCTTATCATATTGGAGTTATAGTAATGTTATAGAACTTTTAAAATTGAATTTAAAGTTAATCTGTGAAAATTGAATATTTTTAATATTTAATTATCGACTGAAAAATAGCCATTTTTCGAACAGTTTCAGAATTGAACGAAACTAGTTCCATTGGATCCGTAATAGTTTGTTATTGTCGGATTTCAATTTTCGTAGCAATCGGACTTGTCGTTTGGCCGTGCGAGCTTGAAACGCGTAGAAATTTAAATTTCGAATTTAATTAAAATAATCGATTTCAAAAGCTATCTTCCACATACGATCGAATTAGGGCTTGAAACCTTTTCCATTGCGTCCGGAATAGGGATATAACATTATGAACGCCTAGCGGCATGCCTCGATAGGGGTTCATGATTTTAAGTTGCATAAATTGGGATATTTTGAAATTTAAATTAATATATTGTCTAGTCAACTTTTCACATCAGCTTCTTTTTCAAATCACTGTAGTAAGCCTCCTGTGATATCCCGGAATTTTGGGCAATATCAATTTAATAATCTGTATTGAAAATTAAATTGATTTGTTAACCTTTGTTAATAAATTTGAATTAGTTTAATAATCTAATTTAATAAATATTTAACTGGTGAATTTTATCTTTTAAAAATTAATAAAATATTTTCTATTTATAATATATATATATATAACTGTATATATTGTAAATAGATGAGCTTTGGTTTGAAATAAATAAATCTTGTTTTCTAATATATATTTTGGTAATTTGGGAATCATGATTAATTTAATATTAAGCTTTTCAAAGTTATTTAACAAATAACTATATGGTTTTAAAATACATAAAATAAATGTTTAATTGTTTAAATAGATTTAAGCTTAAGTTTAAATTTAAATAAAAGGTTTGTTTTATTTCTTTAAAAGTTATCTATATATATAAATAAGTATTTGTAAATTTATAAATTAAGTAAAAAGCTTTTAATTTTATATAATTGGTTTTATTTACATTTTCTTTAAAGTAATTTATATACATATATACATTTAGGTAAGTATTTATAAATAGTAAACTAGTATAAAAGTTTTATTAACATTTTAAAATAAATAAAAATTATGTATTAAATACTTAAAAGACAAATGTCACCATATTAAAACTTAAATAAAACATGTGTAATGTAAATAGCTAATGTATATGACAAGTGTCATTTAATCTTGTTTTTCTTTTATTTTTATTTTTAAATAATTTCAGCCTTTATATAAACATACATCTCCATTTTCTTTTCTTTTCTAATCTCCTTTCTAAACAAAGAAAATTTAACAAATCTCAGATCAACAAAACCTGAAACAAATAAAGTAAGAAACTCTTCAAAACAAAAATGTAATCAAAGCCTGTAAATCAAATCCTTCACACTGGAAATTCAAAAACCTGCATTTCTTCAACCTGGAATCAAAGCAGAGATCAAACTTCTCTGTTTTGAAATCAAAGCCTACATGTATTCTTCAAAAACAGAAGCAAGCAAATCTGGAATTAAAAAGCAAATCAAAAGCATGCAGTTTTAAAAACCAAAGATTTATCAAAATCAAAAGCCTGTTGTCTCAGTTTCAAAAATCTGGAGGCTCTGCTTCTTTTAAAATCTGGTGAGTAACTTAGATTTTAAAAACAGATAAATTTGATTTGTGTGGTAAAATATCTGAAGTAAATTGTGGTTCATGTTGGAAATTATGTATGCATGTTTGTTTTAGATCTAGTTACATGTATATATGAATGAAGATACTATGTGTATGTTTGGTTGTATCAGTGATCATCTCTGTTTAAAGTTCTCAGTTTAAAATTTAGATCTAAATTCCAATTCTCCCAAACTAATCTCTGTTAGAACTAGGATTTCAAACAAAAGTTGTTTGTTAAGTCATGAGGTAAAGTTTAAAATTTTAATAAAGTTAGAATAAACTTGAATGTCTCTGAAAATTTAAAAAAGAACAGAGCAAGCTAAAAATAAGTGGAAATCCAAATATCCTAAATAATTGTTTCAGGCATATGATCTAAATTACAATCAAAAACCATGATTTTTGGAAGAGAAATCATAAATTTTAATTTAGTTTTGGGTATGCATTTCTGAGTTGAACAGAAATGGAGTTGTGGGTAATATCTGGCGATCTACGTGATCGGAGAGGATGGGGTCATCACTGAAGGTAGTAGAGTGGTCGGAGACTTTGAGAAAAATATCAGAAGTGATAATAATTCACTGTGACGAAAGGAATTGATCGAGATTATCTGTAGACCTAGTTTTTGTTGTGGTCGAAATAGTTGTCGTCACGTTGTCTCTGGTGGACCGAGTTCCACCAGACTCTGGAGTTTGGAAGCAGGAACGTTGACGAAGGTACGGCTAGAAGGTCAGGTGCTCCGGTGGCCAGAAAGTTGGATTCGAGAGTTTTCCAGGTTTGGGCTGTTTCCAGTTTCGTGATCGAGATTGCTCGATTTCGATTGATGAGGTTGTTCGAGTTTCTGGTGGTCAAGATCGTGAGAGATGGTCATGGACGATATGTCGGCGATGGAATCGATGATCGTAGGCGATAAATTCGCTTGTGCACGTGTACATGTACGTTTCGTACATCTGGAAGTTGATAGTTGAGGAAGAAGACGTTCTCGAGTGGATGTTAGGTTTGGCTCGAAGTCGTTCTCGTGAGAACTGGGAGTTGGCTCGGGATTTCGAAGGAGAGACTCGCGTGAGTTTTAAAACTGTTTCTAAATTTAAACATAACAGTGTTTAAAAATAAAAGAGGGAAGGAACTCGAAGTTGGTCTCGGGAAAACTGGGTTTTTACTCGGGGGGAAAATGGATTTGGCTCGGGTAGATGTAGAAATTGCAGTTTTAAAACAGACAGTGTTTTTAATTTAAATTGAGCTTTAAAATTTTGAAGCAAGATTTAGATCCAGTTTTTAATCAAATATAAAGTATAGATTCAAGTTAATTTGTATCTTAGTTGAGATAAATAAGTTGATAAGATTTGAAATGTTTTAACTATAAAATTTAAAATGTTAAAAGTATAATTTTATAAAGAATTGAATTTAAAAATCTTATAAACTTCTTTTATAATTGTTAAGTGTTTTTCTTAACATTTGAATTTAAAAAGATTTTGTATATTAAAAGTTAAATTTGTAATTATTTTAAATCTTTGATTTAAGATAAATTAAAAGGAAGATTTTAAAGTAAATGTTTTAAAGTCTTTGTTAATAATAATAATTAAAGTAGTTAAAGGTAAATACTTTATTTTAGATAGTAATTAAGATTTAATGATATAGGAGTCATTAAATTAATAAAGTAATTTAAGAATAATTTAATAATTTAATTAATTAATGGTTTAGTGATAATTAATTAAATAATTAGGATTATAAGTTAATTAATTAAGTGTTAATTAATTTGGGATTTAGGATCATTTGTTTAATTAAGTATGAGTTATTAATAAATGATTAGACAAATAAATTAATATTGGTTAAGTATAAATTACTTAATGAAAGTAATTAAAGTAAATTAATTACTGAAGGTAATTAATTAAATAAATTTGATAAGTTTAAATTAATTAGTTAAATTAATTTAAGATAATGATTTGGAAATTTGATAATTACTTAAATGTAATTAGTGAAAGTATAATTACTTAGGAAAGTAATTAAAAGTAATTACTGGATGTAATTAACTGAAGATGATTTAATAATAAAAGTAATTTGAGTTAATTACTTTTGAATAATTAATCAAGGGATTAATTAAAGGATAATTAATTAAGGAGTAATTAATTTATGAAGTGGAGTAATTAAGGGAAGTTAATTACTAAATGAGATTAATCAAAGGTGATTAATAAATGTGACTAATTAATTATTAAATGTAATTAATTTAAATAAGATAATTAATTAAGAGTAATTAAGGATCATTAATTAATAAAATTAATGATGTAATTAAGAATTGATTAATTAAGATTAATTAATAAATAATAAGTGATTAAAGTAATTAATTAATTGTAATTAATTAAGGATTAAGATAATTAAGTATAATTAATTAATTAATGAAGTAATTAAAAATTAATTACTGAATGGTTTAAGATAATTAATTTGTGAAATTAATTAAGTATTAATTACTTAAAGTAATTAAAGGGTAATTAATCAGGAATGATTAATTTAGATGGATTCTTAGAGTAATGATTAATTAATTGGTTTAATTAATAATTAAGTAAGCAGGATTTATAGGATGAAGTAGTTAATTTAATTCACTTTAAATTAATTAGAGATGATAAATCATTACTTAAGAATGGATGAATGATATTGAATGCTTTGCATTGTTGATATCTCTGATAAGAGATGTGTGATCTATGATATAGATGTTTGGTTGGATTGAAATGATAATATGAATTATCTGTTTGGATGATAATATGGATTATCTATTGTAAATTATCTATCTGTGTGTATATAGATAAGAATTGAATTGTTTTAACCTTAAAACAACTTGGCCCTTAAAAGATACGTTTTGGATTTCGATGAGACCGGGATCGGGTTTCCGTATACCGGAATTCCAGGTCTGGAGACCCGAATACCACATCGATCCAAATTTACGATAGGTCGTGAATCTCAAGTGAAGATGAAGATTCAGAGTGCAAGGGTTATTGTCGTTAACTCTGAGGGTGATTCCAAAACGAGTGTAACGAGATAATGCCTTCGGTTTCGTTCGAACCCGGAACGAACTTGTATGGATTGAATGCTTTCAGCACATCGTCAGGCGGACGATGAGCATTCTAAGTGATATGTTCTGGTTAAAGGTAATCGTAACCTCAAGCCTCATCAACCGGGAATGGCTAAAACAGGGGAGGTGCAGCAAGGCTTCGTGGGTAGCACCCACTGAGAGCAAGATAGATCCCTGTCTAGAGGTCCCTTTTCTTTTTATTCGGCTTAGTGTGTGGTTGGTCGCGCCAACTACGGGGTTATCTTGTTCGGAATTATCCAGTAAGGGATGGTTCCGGCTTTGTGTTGCAGGGGAGCGGGCGTACTCCTCGGTACGGTGATCTAGGCCACGTACTGTGACGGGCGGTACCCCAGTAGCCCTGCCATTGTATGGAAACTCATTCTTCCTACGTGCCCTTACGGTTTTGATTGTATAACCCACTTTGTGGCTAGTATGCTGGAATTTAATAATGTAACAATTTCAGCTATTTCATATTTATTTGAAAACCCTAGACCCTATTATAATATAACTGGATTTCCTATCAAATGTTTTGGTTAGCGTAAGGTAAAAACTTACCCATGTTTATTTGTGGGGAGTCTTACGTGATACCTTTTCTTTCTAAAGGTTTTGAAGTTAAGCAAGTTTAACCTGTTACTCACACCAGACCCATGTCTGACCCAAGTGTTTATTTCTGTTTTATAAACTCTTGGGTACTCAAATTTTTACGAGTAGCCAAGGGATTCAAGTTTAGCTTTGACGAATATTCTGGAGGAGCAATGGAGCAGGAGGCTTCGGCGTTCGTAGATATAGTATTCCGCTGTGTTGATATCTGTGTTAGAGTCTTGTATTGTATTTGAGTTGTAATATCTAGACAGATGTTTATAACTGTCTAGTATGTGTTGTATAGTTGTGTAAACTCTGATAAGTGTTGTATACTATGTAATAGTTTATGTTATTAATATAATTTATTCGTTCCGCTGTGAGATCGTTGTTGTTGTTTCTTTCTTTCTTCTCTTCTTTTCTATTTTCTACCCCTTTCTTTCTTATTAATGAAGCGTCATTCTGTGGAATGAGTGGCGGGTCATTACACCTCCCACACGCAAGAATCAACTCTCCTCCTTTTAAATTTACACGCAAGCTTCAGGCAGTAAGAGAAAAAAAACAATGGAAACTTTGAAAAATCATAACTCGATTTCCACTCAACTAAAAATCGCGAAACTTGTTTCTAAATTCTTGTTTTCACCCGAGCTTCAAAGCGGTATGCAATTTGAAGGGTGCGGCTTCGATCTGGGTTGCTCGACTATGAAGGTCAAATGGGCAGTAGAGCTAGGGTTGCTTGTTTCTAGAGCTTTGGCCATCGATAAGGAGCGGGGTTTGTGGCATCGCATTTGTCACGAGGAATAACACCTAGGTGCCAAGTTTGGAGACGTGCGGCCACTCCTTGAGGGGCGCGACTTTTACTGTAGCGGGAGGTTGTTCGCATGCGCATTTCGGTTGGTAGGTGCGAGCTTCGATGTGAGGGGTCCGGGAGATGGAGATCGAGAGGAGAAGCTTCGCGGCGCAATCGGTTTCGATTTTCATCGCCTGTAGCTCCGTATCACTGGAGATTAGTGCACGGCTTGGTGGGTTTCTTCCTCTGTGCGTGTCCAGGCAAGTTGGGGAAGATGGAGTTTAGTGGGCTGGGCTTCTTTGCTTTGGGGTATGGATTTATCTAAGTATAATATGAATTGTTTTATAAATTCAAATGTCGATAACTTAAAAATGTATAACTCTCACATACGAGGTCCGATTGGAACGAGAATTTTTGCGTTGCGATCGTAATGACGAGAGCTTCGAAACGAAACTGGTTTGGATGGATTTGGAGACGGTGGAAATTTGGGCTAAAGTTGAGCGTCGTCCAGTTTTAGTTCCAAACCGGAACGTCTCGGCGACAACAGAAAATCAAGGTGAGTGTTTATACGCTCACAATTGACTAAAATAATTTATGGTAGTTAAATTTGATATTGTGAAGTGATATGAATTTTATTTGTCGTTTTTGATAAAAAAAATTAGTTGTCATATAGATTGTCATTTGAATTCACCGTTGAAAATTAAATTGACAGTCAAATTGAAATAAAAATTGAATTGCGATTAAATTACTTGACATTGATAACTATGAAATTGTCATGAATTGTATTGTCTATTGGATGATTTATTTCGATGGATGCTATTGGTTGATATTTAAATGTTTGGATGTTTATTTGCTTATATGTATCCTGTTATACCTACATATGACATTGTGATTGGTTTATGTGATATATATTCATCCCTGACATTTAACTGAAATAAATAATCACTTGGCCGTAGGTTAGAAAATTATATACGGACACCGGGTTGGTTAAATTAAATGATTTTAAAAAGTTGTTTTGAAATTATTTAAATGAATTGATTTTATGAAAAAATCCAATTTATGGAAATTGAATTATTTTAAATTGAAGCTCGAGATGTTGGAATTTAAACTTGGTAAATGAAATTGTTTAATTATTCATTTGGTTTAGATTTTTAAGAAAAATAAAATACGGCGTAAATTTTCGAAAGTTGATTTGTTTTAAAGGATTGGACTTTTAATCGAACTCTGAATATTTCTAAGGAAATTTATATGAAATGATATTTCAAGTTTGAGTTTGGAATTGAAAATTTATTTGAAATTAAGATTCAATTAATTTGGAATTGAATTGAAATTTAAAGAAATTTGTGAATTGAACTAAATTGAAACTATTGAATTAAAATTTGAAGATAAAATTGATTTGAATAGGATTTGAACTGAAATTTATTTGGAATGTAATACTTAAATGAATTCTTGAAATCCGAATATAAATCTACGTTTATTGAATTGGAATTGTTCCAGAAATTAAGTAAATTACTTATTACGGATGTTTAATTTGAAGTATATTCTAATTTGAATACGAAATGGTTTTAAAAGCGAATCTTATATGCTTATATAAATATATGAACTGTTTTGAAATGTGAATATTTAAAGCTTTGAAATATAATGAAAGTTAGATGGCTTATTTTGTGGTTCAAACATGTTTTTGAAATTGATAATTTGAAATGGTTTATTGAGAAGCTGAATCGAGTTGAAATTGATGATTTGAGATTTGATTAAATTTTAATTTTAGAATTCGAGTTTATGGAAAGTGTTAGGATTTCAAAATGTTATGATTTCAAGCTATGATTTCAAAGTGTTATGAATTTCAAGGTTTTGATTTCCAAAGTGTTTTGATTTTAAAAGACTTATGATTTCGAAAGCGGTATAACTTTGGAATGTGATACGATTTTGAAATTGAAATGAGATATTGAGGCGAAATGATTTTTGAAATGAAATCATATATTTTGAGTAGATATGATGATTTTGAAATGGATTTGATCTTTGAAGCGAATATGATATTTTGATAATCAATTATGAATTGATTTTGAAAATGTAAAAGATCCAACCGGTGTGAAAACTATAACGTAGTTATTAAAGTGACCGGGATCGGATATGGACATACTCTCTGTCGATACCGAAAACCACTTTAATAACTATATTCGTGGAGTGTTGATCCAGAATGAAGTGGATGGTTTGATGAACGTGTTGACTGAAGAAAGAGAACGATATTGGATGACCCCTGACATGACTAAAACAGGAGCCGCGCCGGGCCATTGAGGATCGCCATCTCTAGCGGACACACTCCTTCGATACCATGTCTATTACTTTTGTGATTCGATTTGGGTGCACCCCGCGATTTTGGGAGTGTTGTTTCGCGGTGTTGGGGTAGTAGCTGCTATGCCCAACATCAGTCCGGATCAGGCAACTACTAGTATCCTAGTTGGTATCGCCTCATGTACCTTGTCATACTGATTATCCTATTCGCGACCACTACGTTTTTCTTTGTACCTTTAGTATATGGATTGTCCTCTGGTGACTTCCGGTTTTGGGGAAACTACGGTCTTATATATGCTCTTAGGAATATAAACTGTGTTAAGGGTGGAATGGGCCATGGCTTAACGCTATTTTAATACTTTTACTTTAATGTAGACATATTATAATAGCGTATTGTACTACATAGTAGATAGTTTAACGGATCCTTGAGAGATGGAAAATCCCGTAACATCTCTTAAGTTATTGCACTCACGTTGAAACGGGATAGGAGATGTCAAACCCCGTAAACATCTCTGACGCCGTCACACTCATATTTCTTATTCGATTTGACTTAGATAAGATATTTTAGTCCTGACTCGAGTGTTTTGTCTTTTCATTACGCTCGGGTCAGCTTGAGCATTTCAGATAAGGTTGAAGATCTATTTTGGAGGACAAAGACGGAGTTTGGTATTACATCATTTGTATTCTACTACCATATTATTTTTCCGCTGCATTATTGTATTATCTCTGATATGTATGTAACTCTGATTTATGATGTATAATAACAATCAAATTTATTTATTTAACAGCTTCATGAACTGTTATTTTATTATTATCTCTTGTTCCTTCCGCTGCGAGATTCTGTGTTTGTTTCTGTTCTTCCTTTTCTTTTCTTATTTAACCCAAATAACTATCTGCCTTTTGAACGGTTTGAGTTGGACATGTGTGGATTATTGTTGACTTGAACGGTCAAAAATGCGGGTCGTTACAACGATACTTATGCAATTAGTGTAGTGTAAATGTCCCTAACTAATGCAAAAGATTAGGCGGTCCATTAATTCAGTTGACCTCCTTTTATGCAACCATGTCTGTTCCATGTATCCAAATGAATGCAAAAATTTCCTAATGATACTGATAATTCTATATGCGTGCTACAAACATCATCCAAATGCCCAATCATGTGATAAACATCCATTTATAGTAATCATGGAAATAAAATAAAAAAGCGCACACATCCATATGCATATGCTCTAGTGTCCTAGTTAGGTCGATCCCCAAGGAATAATAGTGGCTAGTGTACCTATATGCGTCCATAGCATCCACTAGCCAACACTTGCAACCACTAGCATACATCATTCATAACATGTTCTATTAAAATGTTTACATCAAATCCTACAATCCATAGGTTAAATCCTAAGTTCTACCCTCCCAAAAGATAATAAAGGAAAGAACCTATTCAAATCTAAAGATGGAAAAAGGAATTCTAAAACTTACCATAAAAAAGATGAGGATAGGAAGTACAAATCTTCTCCTCTGCTTCCCAAGTGGCGTCTGCAACATCATCTCCCTATTCCACCTTTACCAGTGGAACCTCCTTATTCCTTAGTCGCTTGATATCTCTTCCAACAATCTTCGTGGGGATACCCAAATAGAAGCTTCTCTTTCTACCTCCGCCTCCTCTGATTGACTAGGCTCCACTACCAACGCCGAGTCATGTAAGCACTTTCGCAAGTGCGAAACATGGAAAACGTCGTGCACTCCTGCGAGCTTATTTGGTAGCTTTACTTGGTAAGCCATCTTCCCAACTCTCTTTGTGATAGGAAATGGTCAAACAAATCTAGGGGCTAACTTTCCATTTGATCCGAATCTTACCACTTTCCTAAGCGGGGATACTTTGATAAAAACTAAGTCTCTAACCTCAAACTCTAAGTCTCTCCTCCGCCTATCCGCATACGACTTCTGTCTATCTTGAGCCGTCTTCATCCTTCGCCAAATCAAATCCATCCTCTCAGAGGTCTCCCTAATCATATCGGGTCCAAGTAATAACTTCTCCGTAGACTCTACCCAACATGATGGGTACTTGAAAGGTCTCCCATATAAAGCCTCGAATGGTGCCATTCCTATACTTGCTTGTAACTATTATTGTACGCAAATTCAACCAACGGAAGATGCTCCTCCCAAGTTCCTCCAAAGTCCAAAATGCACATCCACGGCATATCCTCAAGTACTCTATTTACCCTCTCTGTTTGGCCATCCGTCTGGGGGTGATAGGCCGTACTTAACCTAAGTTGCGTCCCTAGAGCCTCTTGTAAGCTTCTCCAAAACTCACTAGTGAAAATGGGATCTCTATCACTAACAACACTAGAAGGAACTCCGTCTAGATGGACTATCTCTCGAATATACAAGGATGCCAAATATGAAGCCGTACGCTAACTCTTAACTGGTATGAAGTGAGCACTCTTGGTTAATCTATCAACAATTACCCAAATGCTAGTGTTCCCTTTCCTAGAACGAGGTAAACCATCAATGAAATCCATAGAAATACAGTCCCACTTCCACTCCGGTACATTTAAGGGTTGAAGTAATCCACCGGGCTTCTACTGCTCTGCTTTTACCCTATGGCATATGACACACTTAGCTACAAATTATGCCACGTCCTTTTTCATACCACCCCAATAGAACATCCTCTTCATATCCCAATACATTTTGTCACCACCCGGATGAATAGTCATACAGGAATGGTGCGCCTCCTCCAAAACTTCTCTCAACAAGTCACCGGCGCGTGGAACACAAAGCCTCCCATCTCTCCTAAGACATCCTCTACTATCAATGGAATAGCGTTGGAGATGTCTTGAGACCTCTCCTCAGCTAATCCTATCCATAATGTCCATGAGTTCTGAATCCTCCCGCTGCCTCGAGCTAATCTGATCCATAAGGTTAGGCATTACCTCTAAGGTTGCCAACAATCCGGTAGTAATGTCCGTAGAGGGCTTAAAATCAATAGTAGAAATAAACTCCAAGCTCCTCCACTCTACGAACAAAGGACTAAGGGTTGCTTTCTTTCTACTCAATGCATCTGCAACCACATTACCCTTGTCAGGGGTATAAGCTATCTCAAAATCATATGAGGCCAAAAACTCCATCCACTTTTGTTGCCTTAAGTTCAAGTCCTTCTGCAAGAATAGATACTTCAAAGACTTATGGTCGGTAAAAAGCTCAAACCTCTCTCCAAGAAAATTGTGCCTCCAAGTCTTAAGTTCAAAAACTATAGCAGCCAACTCCAAATCGTGGGTAGGATAGTTCTTCTCGTGCGCCCTCAACTGCATACTAAAATAACGCACTACCCTTCCTTCTTGCATCAACACTGCTCCTAGGCCAGTTCTGCATGCATCAGTGTATACAGTAAAAGGCTTAGCTCCATTGGGTAAAACTAATATTGGTGCACTAGTAAAAGGAATCCTCACAATCCACGTCTCACACGAAAGCTTTATTCTTCTTAGTAAGGCGTGTGAGTGGTGCCGAAATTTTGGCAAAGTATCTAATGAACTTCCTATAGTATCCTGCCAATCCTAAGAAGCTCCTAATCTCGGTAACGTTCTTGGGGGCTTTCCAATCTTGTACTGCACTAACCTTGGCAGGGTCAACAGCCAAACCTTCCTTCGAGACTACGTGCCTGAAGAAACGAACTTCCTCTCTCTAAAAATGACACTTCGAAAACTTAGCTCTCAAATGATGGCTACGATGTGTGCGAAGAACTTCTTCCAAATGAACAGCATGCTCCTCCATATTCTTGGAAAATACCAAGATATCATCCACGAACACCACCACAAACTTATTTAGGACATCCCTAAAGACGCGGCTCATCAAATCAACGAAATAGGCTGGAGCATTGGTTAGCCCAAAAGGCATAACCAACCACTCGAAGAATCCGTCCGGTGTCCTAAAGGTAGTCTTATCTATGCTTTCATCAGCGACACTAAGCTAATGGAATCCCGTGGCTAAATCAAGTTGAGAGAGAACTGAAGAACCTACTAACTGGTCAAAAACATCATCAATCCTAGGAAGTGGATATCGGTTCTTCTTGGTGAGCTTATTCAATTCCCTATAGTCCACGCAAAGTCGGAGAGAACCATCCACCTTAGTGGCGAAGACGACTTGCGCTCCCCACTCCGATATGCTCCTTCTTATGAATCCCTTCTCCAAGAGCTCACGAATTTGCTTGCTCAATTCTCTCCTCTCCCTAGGTGCCATGTGCCTCACAGGTAACACTACTGGCTTGGCATTCTCGATCAAATAAATCCTGAAGTCAATCTCTCTCTTAGGGGGTAGTATCCTAATCTCCTCAAAGACGTCTACAAAATTTCTGACGATGGGAACCGAATGCAACTCTGATGAAGATGAATCAAGGAAATAGAGCAAACTCAACAGGACTGACCCTTGCAGGTCGCAAGATACCTCCAGAGTCCTACCACTGCAAGTCTCAAGTCTAACGACTCTCCTCTCGCAGTCTAAGATAGCTCCGTATGTGGATAGCCAATCCATCCCTAAGATCATCCCATACCCTGAGAATCCCAAAACATAGGCATCGCAGCCAAACTCTACGCCTAAAATAAAGATTTTCAAACCCCTACAAATCATAGATATGTGTGCTAATCCTCCTATGGGGTTTGAAATAATAATGGGGTCTACTGCTAATGATATGTCCAATTGCAAACAATCTACTAGAGGGCTAGAGATAAAAGAGTGTGATGCTCCAGAATCAAATAAAGTCCGAATAGGAAAATCGGATATAGAAATCAAACCTTCAACTGTGACATTCCTACTTCTATCTGGAATGCTACTGGAAGGTGCTGTGTCTAACGCTTGAATCTACACAACTGGTGCACTCGCTCCCTGAGGACAACTCCTACTCATATGACCGGGCTGCTCGCAAGTATAGTACTTACCCTTCATCTTCTCCTTCCAGCAATCCTTGGCCACATGCGCAACCTTCCCACAAACATGACATTTTATTCCTTTCTTAATCTGCTTCTGAGGACCATCACCTTTCTTGTGACGACCCGCCCTTCTCTCCACAGAAGGACGCATCGCTAATAAGAAAGAAAGGGATAGAAAGAGAAAAGATGAGAAGAAAGAAAGAAACAACAACAGAATCTAAACAGCGGAACGAATAAATTATATTAATAACATAAACTATTACATAGTATCATATACAACAACTATCAGAGTTACACAACATATACAACACATACTAGACAGTTATAAACACCTGTCTAGTTTCTACAATATAAGATACAACACAGATAACAATGACTCAGAGATCAACACAGCGGAACTACTATATCTCTACAGCGCTGAAGCCTCCTGCTCCATTGCTCCTCCAGATAACTCGTCAAAGCAAACCTGATTCTCTTGGCTACTCGTAAAAATTTGAGTACCCAAGAGTTTATATAAAACAGAAATAAACACTTGGGTCAGACATGGGTCTGGTGTGAGTAAACGGTTTAACTTACTTAACTTCAAAATCTTTGAAATCAAAAGGTATCACGTAAGACTTCCCACACATAAACATGGGTAAGTTTTTACCTTACGCTAACCAAAACATTTGATAGGAAATTCGATTGTATTATAATAGGTCTAGGGTTTTCAAATAAATATGAAATAGCCGAAATTGTTACATTATTAAATTCCAGCATACATAGGTATACAATCAAGACCGTTATCACTTATTGGAAGTTGGATTTCCATACAATGGCAGGGCTACTGGGGTACCGCCCGTCACAGTACGTGGCCTAGATCACCGTACCGAGGAGTACGCCCGCTCCCCTGCAACACAAAGCCGGAACCATCCCTTACTGGATAATTCCGAATAAAATCACCCCACGGTTGTGTACATCAACCGCACCACTAAGTCGAAAATAGAAAGGGACATCTAGACAGGGATGACCTTACTCTCAGTGGGCGCTACCCACGAAGCCTTGCTGCACCTCCCCTGTTTTAGCCATTCCCGGTTGATGAGGCTTGAGGTCACGATTACCTTTAATCAGAACACTTCACTTAGAATGCTCATCGTCCACCTGACGATGTTCTGAAATCTTTCAATCCATACAAGTTCGTTCCGGGTTCGAACGAAACCGAAGGCATTATCTCGTTACACTCGTTTTGGAATCACCCTCAGAGTTAACGACAATAACCCTTGCACTCTGAATCTTCATCTTCACTTGAGATTCACGACCTATCGTTAATTTGGATCGATGTGGTATTCGGGTCTCCAGACCTGGAAATCCGGTATACGGAAACCCGATCCCGGTCTCATCGAAATCCAAAACGTATCTTTTAAGGCCAAGTTGTTTAAAGGTTTAAACAATTCAATTCAATACTTGAATTCACACAGCTTTAACATAGATAAATATCACACATTTATCATAGATATATCTAATATCATATCACAGAATATCATAGTATATCATCCAATAGATATCAACCAAATCAGACATTCTACTCAACCATCATTCATAAGCAACCATTTATTAATCTCTATTATAATTAATTTAATCAACTTAAATTAAATTAATTACTTAAGAATTAATTCCTATTCTTGCTTAATCAACATTAATTAATTACAATCCATTTAATTAATTAATCATTAAATATTAATCACTCTTGATTAATTATTTATTACATAAAGTAATTATCCTTAATTAATTTCACAAATTAATTATCCTTAATCATTTATAGTAATTAACCTTTAATTACTCTCATTAACTACAATAATTAATGATCCTTAATTAATTACATTAATTAATTAATTAACTATAATTAATTACATTATTCCTTAATTAATTACATTAATTAATCATGCATTAATTAATTACTTCCATTAATCAACCTTAAATAATCATTAACAGTAATTAACTATTCTTAATTACTTTAATTTCTTTTATAAATCCTTTTTGATTAAATTCACCAATTACATATAGTAATTCATTTATTAATTACTTACACTAAGTAATTATACTTATCCAGTCTTATTAAGTAACTACACTTAATCAATTACCAAGTGACTATCCTTAATTAATTAACAAATTAATTAACTTAAATAAATCACATTCATTTCTTAAATCATAACTGAGTAACTCATCCTTAATTACCCTTTAAACAAATTAATTAATCCTTGATTAATTATTCTTTAACTATTAATTAATAAACCTTAATTATTAATCAATATTCTTTAATACAAAGTAATCAATCCTTAATTACTTTTATAATTAATTACTTAAACTTAATTAACTAATTAATTACTTCTTAATTATTAATTAATAAAACTTAATTATTAATTAACAACCTTAATTACCAATTTAATTAATCCATAATTATCTATTAATCAATCTTTAATGATAATTAACTAACCTTAATAACAGTTAATTAATCCTTAATTAACTTTAATTATAAATTAATAATTTCTTAATTATAAATTAAGAACCCTTAATTATTACTTAACAAAACTTATTAAGTACTTCTTAATTACCATTTTAATTAATCCTTAATCATTTAATTAATCCTTACCAATAATTAATTAAATAAATAAATTAATCTTAATTTCTTAATTAAATAAATTAATTTTAACTTATTTAAAAAAAATCTTAATTAATCTTAAGATAAAACATTATCATTAAAAACATTTGATCTTAATAATTAACTTACTTAATTAAAATCATTAATTAAGTTTTAAAATCAATAATCATCCATTACTTATCTCTAATTATTAATCATCAATTAATTTAATAAATTACTCTTTATTTATCTCATTTACTATCAAACTTTAATTAAGTTTTAAAATGAAACTTTTCTTTATTAATTAACCTTATTTTCAAATTAAGTTTGAAAATAAGTTAAGATTTTACTTAATAAAATTAAGTAAATTAATTCATACAATTTAATTTATTCAAATCATTCATTTCAAAGAAATGAATTTCAAGACAATTGATTTAACTCGATTTTCCAAAATTTAAAACTTACTTTTGTTTTAAATTTTAAAAACTGATTAACATTATCTTTGGGTTTAACTCATATATACTTGAACAAAACAAATACATCTTCCTTTTTCCAGAGTTTGATTTATAAAAATTTTAAACTGTTTAAAACTGGTTTCACTTAACTTACAACCAACCCGAAGGCAATCCCGAGCCAAAGCTCTTCTTCCCCGAGGTCCTCTCCGATAAATTTTTAAAAACTTGTTTGTTTAAAAATTTAAACTGTTAAAACTTAACAGTTTCGTTCAACACTCGCGTACGACCCAGATATCACTCGAGCTAAAACATCATCCATGCGAGTTCTACTTCGAGTCTCTTTCGTCATCCCCAGTTCCATAATTTCCCAATGCACACAACATACACGGTGCACGTACCCCATCACCTCCGGCCGCCGTAGAACGTCGCGACCTTCGCCGACGATCACACAAACTCATGCGAGCATGCATATATACCCAGATCGAACAATTCAAGCTCAAAACGAAATTCGACCAATCACTCGAAAAACTGCAGCAGCAACTGGACACAAAATTCCCCAACGCCGACCATCTCGTCGCCGATAAACTTCGCCGACCCCTTCTAATCCATCTTCATTCATCCACGAACCTTCCTTCAAAACCTCATCGAACTCGATCGCTCAGAGAAGTGGTGGTGATCTCATTTTCCAGGCCAACCAGAATTAGGTTTAAAACCCAAATCCACCTGCCGCCGTTGCCACGACCATCAGACAATTCACCACCCATTTTTCCCGTACCACCAGATTCTTCCTCTACCTCCTTCCAAAATCCCGATCCCCATAGATCTCGTGATCATCAAATATCACCCAAAATCCCAATTTCAGAAAAGTCCTAATTTCTCATTCCTTACTTCTTTTAAAATCTTGACTTTGATTCTAATATTCCTAATTTTACAAATGGATTCAAGACATGAACTTGAATTACTCAAATTTATCATTTGATTTTACATATTTTAAAAGATCTTCACTGTTGTTTTACAAATGCAAGCATATCTCAAAACATATATACTTGTTTATATTTTTATTACCTAGATTATGCTATAACTAAACTATTTTGTCTTTAATTGAAATCCTAACAGTGAATAAATAAAAAGATATGGAATTTTGCTAAACTAGTTATCTCTAAAACTGGGAAACAGAGATATATCAACATGCACAGTCAAATTTCTCATATACATACAGAAGACATACATAAAAATAAACATGTAAAGATAATTCATTCAACAATCATTCGAAAACAAATTTATATCTATTTTAACTTTTGAAAATAATTTGTTTACTCACCTAAATAATGTTGAACAGAGAAACTGGAAGTTTTGAACCAGAATTGCTTTGAAACTTCATCTGCTTGTTTTTGAAAATTGGAAACTTGCTTTGGAAACTTTGCTTTGATTCCTTTAAAAGATTTGAAAAGCTTTTGACACTTGCTTCTGCCTTAAATTATATTGCCTGAACTTGGAATAATTCAGACTTGAATCTTTGAAACAGGAGAATGTTAACAGGTCTTGAAAACAATTGTTACAGGCTATTGAATTTGAGAATTAAGCCTTTGAAATGATTCCAGGTTTTAGATTCTTGGTTTAAGATGAATTCAGGTAATTTCAGATTTGAGGATAAATGATTTCAGAGTAAATTGTTAGAGGAGATTTGATTTTGGTTTGAGAGGAATTTCAGATTTGATCTGGTTTGAGTTTTCTTTCTTAGCTTTTGGTTTGAAGATGATTACGGTTTGATAAATTTTCTGATTTGGTTTTTGTCTTTGAAGATGTGAGAATAAAAACAGGAAATGGAAGAGAGGGAGGATATAGTTTTATATAAATTCATTTAGATTTACTTTAAAATTAAAGAAAATAGAAGTAAACTTATGACACATGTCTCATACATTGTTTAATTACCTTACACATGTATTTTACATGTTTAGAAATTTTACACTTGTCATTATCCATTTATATTCTTTTTAAAAAGAGTTTTAAAACTTTTATATTAATTTCTTAATTAATAAATTCATTTCTTAATTAGGAAATGCTTTCCTATATTATAAATAAATGGAAACTTTTAAAATAAAATAAAATAATACCCATTTATATTATAATAAAATCATATATAATATATTTAAGTCAATTTAAAGTGTAAATATACCTTTTGTATTTATTTACTATTAAATAAATACTTTCTAAATTTATATACAAAATCTCTTTAAGGAAGACAAAAATAAAACAAAAGCCTTATTTTAAATAAAAGCCTTGTTCATATATTTTTAAACCCAAATATATTAAAATAATTATCTTTTAAAGATTCAAATTTAAATCCAATTTAAAAATCAACTCAACATTTATATTTTAAATAAACACATTATTAAGTTTGAAATTGATATATTTCATTTAAAAACAACTCAAGACATATATATACATATTTAAACAATACTTATTAATTTTGGAAATGATAAATCTATTTAGAAATCAAATTTATAAAATAACACAATTTAAAATTATTATTCTTATTATAATTCAATCTATACCATAATTAAAACATCATATCATTATTATTTGGTTATTTATATTTGAAAATAACAATTTTATCAATTTAAAATAATTTAAATTTAGAGATTATCACATTTTAAATTCCTCGAAATCCCGGGATATTACATTTCTTCTTCTTCTTATTCTTTTCCCACCACTTCTTCTTTGGACCTTCTGATTTAACCTCCTCTTTAGACTCTCCTTCCTTGGTTGTATCTGACATAAGCGCCATCTCAACCAAAGACTCATAAGTAGCTCCCATCGGTACATGAGTCGGCAATAATCCCTGAAGGGGTTGGTTCAATCCCTTCATAAACTTCATAGCTTTCTTATGCGCCGTGTTCACCAAGTCCATGCCAAACCGCGATAGCTCATTGAATTGATTAATGTACTCCTTGATAGACAAACTCCCTTGCTTTAAAATGATAAACTTTTCCAGCTGAACACTTTCTTCTACCTGAGATAGAAACTTCCTATCGAATCGCTCCTGGAATCCATCCCAAGTAATATTCCTTCCCTCCAACTCGATCGCCTCCCACCAAAAAGATGCCTCCTCCTTCAACTGCCAAGCGGCTAGCTGAACTCGCTGCTAACCATCCAATCCCAAAAGACCAAAAATCCTCTGTGTCCCTAAGCCATGCTCTCGCCTCCACAAAAGTCTCCTTACCGGAAAAAGTCTTCCCGCCAAAACTCGAAAAATCTTTACAAAGCTTAGAGAAATTGATGGCGGCGGGTGGGTTGATGGGATTCCCACCCGCTGGTGCAGGATTGGGCGCAGACCCGTGCACCTTTGGAGTCGTGGCTTGTAAGTACCTACAAAACCCGGCTGGGACTAGAATGCCCTCGAGAAGGTTCGGGGCATCAGCCATACTACGAAAAGAAAATGATAGTTTAGGGAAGAGTCAAAGGGAGATTGAACTGGACTTATGAGGGGATCTTTATAAAAATTCTTTTATACTTAAAATCTTTCCCAAAAGTTTTCCTTTTAAAACAATTTATTTTGAAAAATACTTTACTTTCAAAAATAAATTTTTGGAATCCTATAACCTCATGCTCTGATACCAAGTGAAACACCAAACACCCTTTAATATACCAAAAAGGAAACATTAAAAGGCATGGTGCGTTGTAGGTATAAATAAAACAAACAAAGACTATGATCCATAAGACAAAAATAGGTAAAAATAGCGAAAACTAAATAAGTATTAAGTAAAACAAAGCCTCATAATTAATTCATAAATAAGTCAAAAGCCAAATACAACATTCAAAACCCATAGTGTCTTATGAAATAAAACTTCATAGTCTCAAAATCAGATTATGTAATATCCCTCATAAATAAACTAGTTCATAAAAGAACAACAACTGAAAATAAAAGAAGTACATTGAAGAAATCTCCTAAAAGAAGAACTCCAAGCTGCAGCAATCTACTAGCTTCTTCCTTGATTGCCTAAGGGGGGAAAGGGGGAAATAGAGGAGTGAGTCAGACTAAATGTCTAGTGAATGATGGTAATTACTAGAGTCTTTAAGTAAGATAAAAGTAATAGACTCTACAACAGTTTTAGCATAAATAAGGATAACAGAGGAAATAGGAAAGAGATAAACTAGAAATAAATACGACTAAATATTGCTCAAGATAGGTCAGCTTTGATTGCTTGCACTTGTTCTGATTCAATTAGGTTGAATTCCTAATCCCGTAGTTAGGATGTGACCCTAATTCTACCCTTTTTGATCTGCCTGCTACTCCATAGACCTTTCTGTGGACCGACCGCTATATAACTCCCTGCACAGCAGCCAATGGTATCTACGGAAGATGCTCAGAGCAACCACTATCGATCTGGACGACATATATAGGTCCCTACACAGAAGGCAATGGTGCCTACTAAGACACCATACTAAGTGCTTGGAACTCATAGCTATTATTGAGATCCGAATGGAAGTCGCACGCATAACTGCCACCATGCCCATGCTACCTTTTGCTCCACCTATTCGGTCTTCTTATTACCTCCAACATATAGCATTGCCTGCCCCTCATCTCGCTTCAGGCTAATGCGAGATCACCGTGTGTCCGTAGAAAAACTAGGGGAAATGCTGTTGGTACTGACCATTCATCCAAACAATATCTAGTTGCGCCCCTTATCCAAATCACCGTGATTTGGACTTCTATTTGACCAATTACTACCATTCTTAGCATAAGCGTGCCCTAGGGAATGCTATTTGGTATAGGTCCTACTTTCATCATTGCTTATTAACTTCGATAAATTATTTAAATAAGCCTTTCTTACCATTTTTACTTTCTACGCTTATTAATTTATCCCAAGCCTTAAAATAAGCCCATTCCGTTCTTTTTCTTATTATAACCTACATTATAATCATGCTTATTACTTCACCCAAGGTCTAAGTGTGAAAATAAGCTTCTTTCATCTTTTACTTCATTTAGTTATAATCCTAAGTTATAACTGTGCCAATTATCTTTAATTAGTCCAATTCTAATTATAATTAGGCGTAAGTTCAGTCCAATTCCATTATTTAATTACAGTCTCCATAATTTACATCTTATCTTCTTTATTTAATATTCTTACTTATAAAATCCATATCCACATTTTTAATTTAATCTAATCCATATGCACAGAAATAGGGAATGAAGAGAATGGACGCTTGCATAAAATCCAAAACATCGAAAAGATGTAAATAAGAAATAAATAACAGTAAATAAACTTAAATACTGTAAATAGACTATAAATTAATAAAAAGCTATGCTTAACAGTAATAATTTATAATTAGCAGAAATGATATTAAATTACTGAAAGGAATAGCTAAATAGAATGAAAATAATTAAAAACTGTAAATAATTACTAAAAAGGCTATTTCAAAAATCGTAGAAAACTACAACTATTGGAAACCCTATTATTTTAAATTACTTAAAGAAATCATAAAATAATTACAATCACTCACCTCCGGTCCTAAGCTCTTCCTTTGGTCTTCCCGGATCCACTTGGAATTGTAAAATATTTTTATTAAAAAGATTCTCTCCTTGAAAAATTATTCCTTTTAGGGTCCTTCCTAAAAATGTGAACCTAGGCGGAGAAAATCTAGAATGAGAAAAAGTGTTAGGTCTAGGGGTCTATTTATACATGTAGAAGTGGATCTCGGACCGTTGGATTTGGAGATTGAATAGGATGCAACCACGTCATAGGCTGAATAGGAGCCATCGGATGCAGCAACGGAAGGACTGGATTGAACAAAACAGTGCAAATGACGCGTTCCGACGTCTCTAATTCGATCGAATGAATTCTCGTTCGTTCGGCTGCCAATTTACAAAGCGGTTCGACCGGCCGGTCGACCGCCTTCTCACCCAGGTCGACCGGCTGGTCGACCTGACCATGTATATAATTTTTTTTGTTATATTTCTGCTTAATTTGTTTCTTTTATAACTTGGTCATATTTGCTCGGTTTCTGACATTCTATATATGGAAATTGACCAGAAAATTACCACGGACACAATGGTGCAACTCCCGTCACTCAATTCTAATAATTTCATAAAGTTATTTTACCATTTCATTTATTCGTTAATTAATTATTATAGTTTAATTTTCCGGGTTGTTACAAATATTTTGATATGATGGTTTAACCTATTTTTGTGGTAATAATTTTGAAAACGAATATGATTTAAAGTGAATAATGATTTCAAAAGTTAATATGATTTTGAAATGATTATGATTTGGAAGTGAATTTGATTTCGAAGTAAATAATGATTTCGAAAGTGAATATTATTTTGAAATGATTATGATTTGGAAGGAATATGATTTTGAAGTAAACAATGATTTCGAAAGTGATATGATTTTGAAGTGAATATGATATTTTGCTATGAAGTATGAACTATTTGAAATGTAAAAGAACCATCCGGTATGTAAAATATAACGATTGGTTGTTACAAAGACCGGGGCCGACTATTAGCATACTCTTTGCCAATACCGGAACCACATTAACAACTGTGCACGTGGTGGAGAATCCAGAATGAAGTAGGATGGTTTAGTGAACGCTACTGTATGAGGTATGAATGCAGCCCTGACTTCCTCGGGTCAGATTGAGATGGCTAAAACAGGAGCTATCTCGGGCCAAGTGAGGTCGCTCCTCCTATCGGACATGCTTCTTCGATGCCATATCTATTACTTTATGATTGATTTGGTGGCCACCTTCGATTTGATTTTAGGAGTGTGTTCCGAGGTGGGCGGTAGTAGCTGCTATGCGGTACCACCAGTCCGCGCATGCAAACTGTAGAATCCTACCCTAGCATTGCCTCATTGTGCCTTGTCATCTGCCTTATCGAGCCCACTACGATTTTGGTTTGTGTCGTACCTATGGAGTGCTCCCTGTTAGCCCACCGGTTTGGTGGAGTTTACGGTACTATATAGACTACGGTATTTATAAAATGTGTTAAGGGGGATATGGGTAACGCCTTAACGCTATTTTAATACTTTACTTTACGCATAGACACTATATATATAGCGTATATTACTACATAGTAAATAGTTTAACGGATCCTTAGGAGATGGAATTCCGAACATCCCTTAAATTATTGCACGCACGTTATATACTGGATAGGATCTAAAATCCCATAAACATCCCTGAAGCCGTTACACTCATATTTATTTACTTTTGATTTAACTTATATAAGATCTTTTAGTTTTGACTCGAGTCTTTTGCCTTTTCATTATGCTCGGGTCAGCCTGAGCATTTCAATGTTGAAGACCTTATTTCTGGAGGACGAAGACGGAGTTTAGTATTATATTGTATATATATTCCACTGCATCATGCTATTCCACTGCGTTATCCTATATTATCTGATGTATGTATAACTCTGATTGTATTGTAAAAGTGTAATCAAATGTTATTTGTAAAACAGCTTCATGAACTGTTTATTTGATTATTATATTTTGTCATTACGCTGTGAGATTCTGTGTTTTGTTTTTTTCCTTCTTTTCTCTTATTTTCTTATTTACCCCATTGGCAATCCTCCCTTTTGAATGGTCTGAGTTTGACATGTGTGGTTTATTGTCGATATAAACTATCCAAAAAGGTGGGTCATTACAGTTGGTATAAGAGCTTTGGTTTAGCGATAACCTTAGCTTTGTTGGGTTTGACTCATTAGAGATAAGGTTATTAATACCCTAGAATGAGTTTGTCCGAGCGTATATATATAAGAGAGCGTATTTGTTAGTGTTATAAAAATATTTTTATATATTATGTTAATTTGTTCTCTTTAGTATTTATAAATTCTTGTCGGTACATAGGACGCTATGGCATCGATACAGATTTCTAAACACTTAATAGGGCAGACCGACACAATATTGTTTTTAAAATAGGTAAATGAAATAATTTTACATAGTATTATATTTTGTATATAAAAGAATAAATTTTATAAATGGATATCATTGTATGTGATATGTTTGTTAGGAACTGAAATTTTATAAGTATTGGTTGCAAAATAGAGTTTACAAACAAAGTGAAAACAAATTGGAAATTTGAGAACTTCAGTTCCGGGGTTTTGAAATTGGTTTTCAAAAGGTTTTTGAATATAATATTAGTATTATTTGGAAGTATTTTCGGATATAAATATTTTCAATGTGATTTGAAAGAAATGTTTTAAAAGAATTTTTAAAGGAAATAAGCTTTGTACTCCCCTCTTCTATCGTTGGAAAATAATTTTGGTGATGACGGCCGCATCATCTTCGAGTTTCAAAGTGGGAAGACTACTGTAGTAGTTTTGCTACACATTTTTTTTGATAAACAAATTTTATTTTTATTTTCTTAAGTATGTTTTGATAAATATAAAAGATATAAGTATATATTATTTCAAGATGATTTGAAATGAACCCGGTATTTAGTTCTTAAGTTTCTACTAGTTAATAATTTCAATTACTGTAATGAAATGAAATTTTGACTATTTTAATAGTTGGAAACTTCTAAAATGAAAAATAAGAAATT
Organism: Allium fistulosum; assembly: GCA_030737815.1. Taxonomy (NCBI): domain Eukaryota; kingdom Viridiplantae; phylum Streptophyta; class Magnoliopsida; order Asparagales; family Amaryllidaceae; genus Allium; species Allium fistulosum. Next base: position 818,630,797 of record CM060904.1, read on the forward strand.
AGAAGCTAAGTGATTAATGGAACTGTAAAAAAATTGTAAATTTGTCAATTGTAAATTAAAGGGTAATGAAATTTAGAAGACGTAAATTATTGAATATTTTGTTAACTAAAATGAATAAGATAATTTCTATTACATTTTAAAACATATAAACTTACCAGAAATGTTTAAAAGTTGAAATGTTAATATGAATGGGTAATAGAATATTATACAAATAAAAGCTTAATAACAAAAATGCTTCAAAATGAATATATGTTTATAAATGAAAATTTAAGATGCTACAAGAATGTTGTAAACATAAGTTAAAATTTTTAAAAGCTAGTAATTAAATTAAATTGGAAAAAAGTGAATACTATATTAAGTAAATGACATTAACTTCAGAAAATGTTGAAATGATTTAGAAATAGATTTAATATTCAATAGTACTATATATGAAAGAAATAAACGTGAAGAAAAAAATAGAGAACCTTAAGTATGAATTGATTTACTAATGAATATTAATCTTAATTGGAAATCCAGTTATGAATTGAGTGGAAATATATTATGTAAGTAACTGAATGAAAATTTATAAAAGATGACCTGGTATGAATGGGAATTGGAAATAAACGATAAGTAAATGATGAAAAAAAACAATAGAATAAACCTAAATAACATTTAATTTCTTTGTTTTTTGGCTTATGGGAAGTTTGAGAAATGATACTTCAAATTATTTAAGGATGTATGAATAATCTATTAAGTAATTATCTAAGGCTGTTGAGCGTAAGGTACACTTGATAGTTTATTTATCACCCTTGTACGATGAGAAGTTTTTGAAACTGAACAAACCATTAGTTTGATTGCTATGGATGTAAGATGGATAATTTGATTTGCATATAATTGTTGTACAGTTTTGTTTGCATATGTTTTGTGTTGATTTGCTTTTGTTACTAATTGAAACAACTAAATATTTCTCTTGTACATAATTCTCACTATTTTGGATTATATAAGTGGAATACAAGTTTATGTGTGACGACCCAACTTTCTACTGCCAGAAAGTCGCATCATCTTAAAGAAAGAAAGAGACGAGAAATAGAAAAGATAGTGAAAAAAGAAGAAACAACATCAGAATCTCAGCAGCGGGATGAATGAAATATAATATATCACATAAGAGATTACATAGTATACAACATCAATCAGAGTTACACAGAAAATACATCACATACTAGACAGTTATAAACACCTGTCTAGTTAATACAACTTGATAAAACTCAAATACAACACTGATATACCAACATAGCGGAACACTATATATATCTACAATGCTGAAGCCTCCTGCTCCATTGCTCCTCCACAATTCGTCAAAGCTAACCTGAATCCCTTGGCTACTCGTAAAAATTTGAGTACCCGAGAGTTTAAGAAAAACAGAAATAAACTCCGGGTCAGACATGGGTCTGGTGTGAGTAACAGGTTAAAGTTGCTTAACTTTGAAAATTCTTTGAAAACAAAAGGTATCACGTAAGACTTCCCACACATAAACATGGAAAAGTTTTTACCTTACGCTAACCAAAACTTTGATAGGAAATTCAGTGATATTATAATAGGTCTAGGGTTTTCAAGTAAATAAGAAATAGCTGAAATTATTACATCTATTAAATTCCAGCATACTAGTGGGTAATACAATCAAATCTGAGGGCACTTATTGGAGATTGGTTTCCATACAATGGCGGGGCTATTGGGGTACCGCCCATCACAGTACCTGGCCTAGATCAACGTACCGAGGATTACTCCCAATCCCCTACAACACAAGGCCGGAACCATCCCTTACTAGACAGTCCCTGTGACGACCCGGAATTTTTGAGCATTTGAAATTGGAATATTTAATTAATTTAAAATATTAAGAGGTTAATTATAAACTTAAATTTCAAATATCGATGTTTATTGAGTAATTTAATAATTAAATTAAATTTAGTTGAAGTTGGATAAAATAGTAAATCTGGTATTCTAAGCTAATTAAAAATATTTTGAAGGCTTGAAAAATTCATATTAATAATACTAAAGGTAATAGAACTCCTAAAACTTGATTTAAAAGTGTTTTGCTCAGTTTTGAAATTATATCGTTTAAATTGAATTTAAAAATAGCCTTCCGATGAGATGGGAGATGGGAACCAAAGGACTGTGTCCGGGCAGGTTCGAATCCCAGCGCCAAACCATCAGTGGGAGTTTCAACGTTACGCATCCGTGTGCGACGAATAAGTAAAAGCGGGGTAGACACACGGCGTGGGGTTTACTTAAGTGAGTATCAATGAATACCATGATCTTAAGGTTCCCCATGATCTCAAAAAAAAAATAGCCTTCCGAGGCACAGTCTCGAAATTCGACGAAACCAGTTCCATTGGATCCGTAATATTGTATTATTGTCGGATTTCAATTTTCGTAGCATTTGAAGTCGTTGCATGAGCGTACGATATATAAACGCGCTGAAAATTAAATTGAAATTCAAATATAAATAATAAGTTATATTGACCAGTTAAAAAGAATTTCACATCAGATCTTTTCCCTTCATTTCGAATGTCACTGTAGATGGCCTAATTGAACATGTTACCCTCCTTTCAAAGACATCACATACTCTGTCTTTCTTTAGAAGCTAAAAACAATAATTCGATGCTTCCAGTATAAACCCGAGCTACTCCATCTTTTCTTTCGTTTGAAATCAACCCTAGCTCCTTCTCTTCATTTTTAAGTTGTAATCGAACGGAAAAAAAAAATAGAAAATTTATGGCCGAACGAAATCGTTCGTTAAAAACCCAGTTCTCATTCAATCGTTCACCTCTCTGAATTCACCATGCATTCCATTATTCTCCTTCATATTCCGATCTCTCTTCCAGTTCGAATCGATTTCCCCTCCGCCCTCCTTCATTCGAAAAAAAAGAAAAAGAAAGAAAGGACCGACTTTGATTCAAATCGATTCGCGATCGATTTAGGATGGGGTAGGGAGTCTCGTGTGTAGGGCTGTAGTTCCAGGAAGTGGAGAAGACGACTGCTAGGGCTTGGGGGTATCTCGATGACGGCGACGAATCGAAGGCGACCTCCGCTCTAGGGTTCAAGCTACGATTGATTAAGGTGGTAGTCGTGGGCGTGGTGGGGGTTGAGTGTCGATCAGCAGTCTCGTATGGAGCTTAGAGCTTAGCCATTGATTTTGTTTCTTGGCGATTTTGAGGTAATTTGAATTTTAAGCATTCTTAAATTTATTGTACTTAAAGTTTAAAAACCCTTAAATTAATTTGTTAAATTTTATTTCTTTATCTGGAATTAAAAGTATAGTAGTTTAAAGTTTAAAGTGTCAATAAATTGGTCAGACGGTAAAACTATATATCCTGATATATATACAGAAAAACAGTAATATTTAGAGATTTATATAGATAAAGTTTGGTAAGATATATAGGGATTTTGTATATTGAAGTCAATATAACAATAGAATTTTAAATCTATGTAAATAAGTTGTATAAGTAGGCGAATAGTCTCAGAAGAAATAAATATATATCTACACCCTTTTGAATTTACTGGTTTAACTTTAAAGTAATATATTTGTTTAGTTAACTTATTTAAAATTTATTTTAGTTATTAAGAGATCTGAAAAGGAAAATTAGTTCAATGGTTTAAATCATTTGTTTAAATTGAATCATGAGTTAAAATTTAAAACTGTTAACGGTAATTGGTTGTTCGACTTGTTCGAATATTAATAAAATCATCTAATATTTTACAAGGTCTAAAATCAAGGAAAATCAAGTCGGGTTGGATGGATTGCAAAACAAAAATAACAGGTGAGTTAATCTCACTCAGCTGAATTTTTATTTTAAATTTAATTGGTTAAATTTAAATAATTGATTGGATGATTGCATTGGTTGATATGATACTATATATAGTAGTATATAGCAATATATACATATTGGCATATGTATATATTGGAGTTGTTGATATTCCCGCATTTATATAGCGGATGAGACCTTATGCGCCGCATAATAGCGGATGATATTTTATAAAACCCATATACCGCGATATTCCACCTCGAAGTGGAATTGGTATTGTGCTAACGTCTTTGGATGCAGGGAAACAGGTTGGAGGGATCCAACTGGATTCCTCAAAATTATTAGATTATTTAATATTCTATGTTCTGAATATTTGATATTATGTGATGATTTTATATTGGATGATGTGGTTGATTTGGATTGTCTAGTATAATAAATTATAAAATCTATGGAATTGAATTTTTGGAAAGAAATCAAGGAGTAAAAGTTTAAGTAAAATAATTCGAGGAATTGGGATAAAATTTATAACGAATTGAAATAAAAATAAGGTGATTTGGAATTTTAACAAATATGAAATAAGGGGATTTTGAATCTACAAGGGATAATAAATTTTATACTTAAGTGATATTATTTGAAGAATAAAAGAAGTTATTTTTGAAATTAAGGATTAAAGTTAATTAAAGAATAAATGAGGAGTTTTGGAAATCTGTAATTGATATTGGTAAAAAGGGGTTTAACTCGTAATAAGGAATAAAAATCTAAAGGTTAATGTATTTTGGAATAAATGAAGTAGCAAAGGAAATTTATTTCAAAGTAAGTAGAGTAAATTGAGAAATCAATTGGGAATTGATTTAGTTGTTTAAAATTGGAATTTTAGAAGAGAAATGAGATTTTGGAATTTATAAACTGGGTTTATAAAATAAAATAAAATATCAGTGGATATTAGAAAATATAAATTCAAGGTGGGAATTTATAAAGGGATATGAATTGGTTTAAAATAAATGTTGGTTTATTTTTAAAGGATGGAAATGAGAAGTGTATTTCTCTGGATAGCCAAGTACGTTTTCAAGGTAGTTTTAAATATAAGTTAAAAGTTTTAATATGTTTTAAAAAACATGTTTTAGAAAATTGATTATTTTTAAATGTTAACTTTTTAAAGTAAGTAGTTTCAAAAATCTATTATTGTAGTAATTATATAAAAGTAATTTGGCATTATGTTTTAAAGAGGAAGTCAGCTTATATTTATAAAGTGGTTTTACTTTAAATATTCTTAAAATATATATTTTGATAAAGTATTAAAGTAGTTTTAAAATTTCAATGTTATAAAATATATTTGGTGTTTTTAAATTATTTTAAAATTAAAAGTATTTTGTACTTGGTGATTCAGTGGAAATAATTATTTGGGAAATGTATTCCGTAAGTGGAAACTGTTTGAAACGGTTTTCAAATGAGCTTTGAAAATTTGGAAATATATCTTGAAAAGATATTTGGGCAAATAAATAATGTGGGAAATTATTTATTGTGTGATGGTTGCTTGTGGATGTTAATTGATAGTTAAATAACCGACTATCAATATTGGCCAAATGCGCTGATCGTTTCGAAGAGACCGGGATCGAGTTTCCGTATACCGGGATTCTAGGTCTGGAGACTCGAATACCACTTCGATCCGGTTTGTACGTTTCGTGTAACGATTTCGGAGTCGAAGATGGAGCAGTGAAGTGCAAGGGCTAGTCGCTACTAATCCTGAGGATATTTCCAAAATGGATGTAGTAGGAGTAGTGCCTTCGGTTCCGTTCAAACCCAGGACGGACTTGTATGGACGAATGCTTGCGAAACATCGTCAGCGGACGATGGGCATTCTAAGGGATATGTTCTCTAAAAGGTATCGTTTAGCCTCGAACCTCATCAACCGGGAATGACTGAAAATCAGGGGTTATGCAGCAAGGCTTCGTGGGTAGCTCCCACTGGAGGGTAAGGTCATCCCTGTCTAGATGTCCCTTTTTATTTCGGCTTAGTGGTGCGGTTGCTGATCCCAACCGTGGGGTGATTTTATTCGGGATCATCCAGTAAGGGATGGTTCCGGCCTTGTGTTGCAGGGGAGCGGGCGTACTCCTCGGTACGGTGATCTAGGCCACGTACTGTGATAGGTGGTACCCCAGTGCCTAGTCATTCGTTGGAAATCCATTTTTCCTACGTGCCTTGTAAGGTATTTGTTTGTATTACCCACTTTTGTGGCTAGTATGCTGGAATTTAATAATGTAACAATTTCAGCTATTTTAATAAGTATGTGTGTATAGACACTATTATAATATCAGAGGAATTTGATAAAAAGTGTTTTAGCTATCGTAAGGTAAAAACCCGACATGTTTATTTGTGGCGTGGTCTTACGAGATGCTTTTGTTTTCAAAGGGTTTGAAACTTTAATAATCAATTGAGTGTGATTTTCTCACGCTGGTTTTCCAGACTGACTCGGGTATTGTTTTATATGATGCTCGGGTCAGACCGAGATAAACAGGTTCAGGATATGATGCTGTGGAGCTCAGGAGACGAGCTGGATGACGATACGTACTTCCGTACTTGCTATTAATTTTCCGCTGTGTATTCAGTTGTATGTTATGGATGTTGATGTACTCTGATGATGTATTGTATAAACAGATATAGTTTTTGATTTGTGTAAAGATCTGTTGATATATTATATTTTATTCCGCTGCGATGGTTAGATTCTGATGTTGTTTTCTATTTTTCTTCTTCTACCTCTTCTTCTTAACTAAAATGGTTCGATTTTCCGGGTCTGGAAAGTCGGGTCGTTACATTTGGTATCAGAGCTTAGGCTAGCGATAACCTTGGCTCTGGTGGGAATTTTGAGAGTATTAATAGATATGAGCGCGTATTTGTTAGTGAATATAAAATGGTTTTCTATTGTGTTGGTTGATTTATTGAGTGGCATATGAACCTTCGTCGGCACAGTCTGGACAACTGTATCGAAGGGGTTTCTAAACACTTGAATAGAACAGTTCGACACATTATTGTTTTAAATAGGGTAAATGAAATAATTTGCCCAAATTATTTTGTATATAAAAGAAATAATTATTAGAAATTTATTATAGTTATATATTTGGATGCTTGGTTGTTAGAAAATGACAATAATGAGTTAGTCTCATTATTGAGTAGAAACTGAAAACTTATAACCTAAGTTGAAGAATAAATTTATATAACAAGATGGAATTTGAAATATAGACTAAATGAAATTATAAATTGAAATAAGCTTTATATACAAATGTGAATTACAAATGTGATTTATAATCAAATGAGATAAATTCATAAACAAATGAAATTTGTAAATGTAAATTGTAAATGTGATTTATAACTTGAAATAAAACGTGATAGAATTTCAGAGTAATGTTTGGATATAAAATTGAATGGATTTTGAATTTAAAATTTTGGGAAAGGTTTAAAATTCCTTTGGATTTAAAAATAGTTTTTAAAGGTTTTGGGGAAATAATGGTGTATTATTTCATTAATATTTTTGAAATTGAATTGAAATCTGGTGGGAATTTGGGATTTAAAAATGTTTGAAATGTTTTAAAATGATAAAAGCATTAAATTCTCTTTCGATCGCTGGAAAATAATTTCGGTGATGACTGCAGCATCATCGATGTTCATTTTCGAGTTTCCAAAGAGAAATTGCTACCAAACTGTTTTAAATTGGAAATGATTGTGAACTGGGTTGGTTTTGAAATTCAAAGGGAAAAATGTTTGGTAAAAGCAGATTATTTTGGAAATTGGGATTTGAGGTGATATACCAGATATGTATGAGTTATTTATGGATTCAAAATGGTTTTGAAATAAAACCGGGCAATTGGATTCTGGGAATTCTATTTAAAATATAAATGTGGAAATTTAAACGAATCAACAATATAAAGTATAGAATGAAGTTGATTGAAATAAGAAGGGAATGAAAGTTTAACTCTGGGATTATAATTATGAGATGAAAATAACTCAATGAGTAATATAAGTTGGTAGATAAAAGAGTTAGAGAACTTGAAGGTGAATGAATTGTAAAACTTGTATAAAATTTGTATCCTGGAATTAAAATTTAATTCGAGTATATGAAGGTGAATAAAATATATTTGAATTTAACTTAAGATGAGTTAAATAAAATTGAGATTTGGAATTGAATTAAATGTAAGTCGAATTGAATTGGATATAAAGGTAATGTAAAATGCTTAAAATTGTGTAAAGAAATTCATATTCTTAAGTTCTTAAGTGTAATAATTTGAAATTGATTATAAAGATGAAATGGACTTAAATGAATAGTCCTAGATCTTAAGTAAGTAAGTTAAAACTTATGAATAGAAATGAAATTGTAAGTCATAAATGGGAATTCATTACTTTGAACCATTAAGAGTTATAATTTGAAATTGTAATTATCAAATGGAAACGACTAAGATGAGTAATCTTAATTTTTAAAGAAATCCAAACTTGAATTATAAAATAAATTGAACTTAAGATAATTAAGTAAAGTGATATTTGGAATTAAAAGGCAAGTATTTAATTTTAACCAGCGGAGGAACTAATTAGATAATAAATTAGTTAATGAAATTGAATTGTGAGTTAATGAAATTGGATTAAAATAGTGATGGTTTAAATTGCAAATGAAATCCAAATAAGTGAAAATAAATTGGAAATGGCCTGGTTATTAATAAAATAATTCCAGATGAATTGAGTATGGGAATTAAAATTCATAATGATGGAGTGAATGAACCAATTATATTAAATAAATAAATGGATGGAATTTGATTAAATAAGAATCAAATGAAAGATGGAAATAAAACTTTAAAAGGGTTGGTTAAATGGAAAATAAACTTAAGTTATTGACTTAAGTAAGTGTTGAATGGAAACTGAACTCAAACAGAGGAGTGGTTTAAATAAGTTGAGAAATAGTTATTGAATGAATTAACTTGGATTGTTTTCGAGCTAAATAAAATTCGATTTTTGGAAGTTGGAGATGAATTGAATTTTAAAAAAAAAATTTGGAAATGAAGTAGTAAATTGAAGTAAATTGAAATTCATATGAAATTGAAATTCGATTTGAATATATACACTTCAGTGGTGAAGTAGTAAATAAATATAAGAAAGATTTATATTGGACTTAAGAATTGAAGAATGAAATTCTTAAGAAAATTGGTATTGGAAATATACTTAGTAAATTTTGGAATGGAAAAATAAAAATCTATATACTAAGTGAATAGTTGAATGAAGACTAAAACTGAAGTTGTGGAATGGGATAGTTGTGAATAAGGGGATAACAATCAAAAAGGAATGTGAATAAAAGAAAATTGATATAACTGATAATCAATTGGAATTTATACGTAAGATGTATGTATATTATTTTATTCGCATAGCTATTTGGTCCAGATATCAAACACAGAATTTCGAGATAGTTTTATCGATCCGAATCAGGATTTTTCACTCGATTTTCGACGGCGAGCCTGGATACGGATTGTTGATTGATTCTGGATATTCTCTATCATAGTTGGTGACTATGCAAGGAGAATGACGGTTTCTGATCGAGAAACCAGATCTGAGTCCGCACTAGGAAGTCGGGTGGACGATACTAGTTCGGAAGTGGAATTGTGTGATCGATTGAGCGATCGAATGTGATATTGCGTACGGATAATATATGTGCATCGTACGGGCTTAAGTAAAACAAATATTGTAAATTTGTAAAGAAAAGTATAAAATAACTTTGGAATTGTGATGGGATATTATTCCTTAGTAGGATATACAGGTGTATAAAAGCAATGGATAATTGGGATTTTTGATTTTAGAAGATAAAATTTAATGGCCCGACAAAAAGGTATGTATTTGAATTTCTATATGAAATTTGATTGGGTTTTGGATCCAGCCACTTGGTTTTTTGTTTTCTTTTTGAGTTTGGGAGGCCGTAGAGCCATTTTGTAGTTGTACCGAGCTAGCCGCGCAAAGGAGACGCTGGCGAAATTTTTCAGAAATTTAGAGAGTTAGAAAAATTTTGAGAAATTTTTGATTATTCAAAATTTGAATTCAAATTTAAATTTGAATGGATAAGTAGGTGGTATGGGTTGAACTTATGAATAAGTTTGGGAAGTTAAAAGATGATTAGTGTATCATTAATAAAAGATTGTTTGGGTATTGTTAAAACTGTTTGAATTTGGGAAATAGTTAACGGGGATTGAATCATTCCTCTTAACTGGTAATTTCGGGGACGAAATTCTTTTAAGAGGGGAGGAATGTGACGACCCGGAATTTTTGAGCATTTGAAATTGGAATATTTAATTAATTTAAAATATTAAGAGGTTAATTATAAACTTAAATTTCAAATATCGATGTTTATTGAGTAATTTAATAATTATATTAAATTTAGTTGAAGTTGGATAAAATAGTAAATCTGGTATTCTAAGCTAATTAAAAATATTTTGAAGGCTTGAAAAATTCATATTAATAATACTAAAGGTAATAGAACTCCTAAAACTTGATTTAAAAGTGTTTTGCTCAGTTTTGAAATTATATCGTTTAAATTGAATTTAAAAATAGCCTTCCGAGGCACAGTCTCGAAATTCGACGAAACCAGTTCCATTGGATCCGTAATATTGTATTATTGTCGGATTTCAATTTTCGTAGCATTTGAAGTCGTTGCGTGAGCGTACGATATATAAACGCGCTGAAAATTAAATTGAAATTCAAATATAAATAATAAGTTATATTGACCAGTTAAAAAGAATTTCACATCTGATCTTTTCCCTTCATTTCGAATGTCACTGTAGATGGCCTAATTGAACATGTTACCCTCCTTTCAAAGACATCACATACTCTGTCTTTCTTTAGAAGCCAAAAACAATAATTCGATGCTTCCAGTATAAACCCGAGCTACTCGATCTTTTCTTTCGTTTGAAATCAACCCTAGCTCCTTCTCTTCATTTTTAAGTTGTAATCGAACGGAAAAAAAAAATAGAAAATTTATGGCCGAACGAAATCGTTCGTTAAAAACCCAGTTCTCATTCAATCGTTCACCTCTCTGAATTCACCATGCATTCCATTATTCTCCTTCATATTCCGATCTCTCTTCCAGTTCGAATCGATTTCCCCTCCGCCCTCCTTCATTCGAAAAAAAAGAAAAAGAAAGAAAGGACCGACTTTGATTCAAATCGATTCGCGATCGATTTAGGATGGGGTAGGGAGTCTCGTGTGTAGGGCTGTAGTTCCAGGAAGTGGAGAAGACGACTGCTAGGGCTTGGGGGTATCTCGATGACGGCGACGAATCGAAGGCGACCTCCGCTCTAGGGTTCAAGCTACGATTGATTAAGGTGGTAGTCGTGGGCGTGGTGGGGGTTGAGTGTCGATCAGCAGTCTCGTATGGAGCTTAGAGCTTAGCCATTGATTTTGTTTCTTGGCGATTTTGAGGTAATTTGAATTTTAAGCATTCTTAAATTTATTGTACTTAAAGTTTAAAAACCCTTAAATTAATTTGTTAAATTTTATTTCTTTATCTGGAATTAAAAGTATAGTAGTTTAAAGTTTAAAGTGTCAATAAATTGGTCAGACAGTAAAACTATATATCCTGATATATATATAGAAAAACAGTAATATTTAGAGATTTATATAGATAAAGTTTGGTAAGATATATAGGGATTTTGTATATTGAAGTCAATATAACAATAGAATTTTAAATCTATGTAAATAAGTTGTATAAGTAGGCGAACAGTCTCAGAAGAAATAAATATATATCTACACCCTTTTGAATTTACTGGTTTAACTTTAAAGTAATATATTTGTTTAGTTAACTTATTTAAAATTTATTTTAGTTATTAAGAGATCTGAAAAGGAAAATTAGTTTAAAGGTTTAAATCATTTGTTTAAATTGAATCATGAGTTAAAATTTAAAACTGTTAACGGTAATTGGTTGTTCGACTTGTTCGAATATTAATAAAATCATCTAATATTTTACAAGGTCTAAAATCAAGGAAAATCAAGTCGGGTTGGATGGATTGCAAAACAAAAATAATAGGTGAGTTAATCTCACTCAGCTGAATTTTTATTTTAAATTTAATTGGTTAAATTTAAATAATTGATTGGATGATTGCATTGGTTGATATGATACTATATATAGTAGTATATAGCAATATATACATATTGGCATATGTATATATTGGAGTTGTTGATATTCCCGCATTTATATAGCGGATGAGACCCTATGCGCCGCATAATAGCGGATGATATTTTATAAAACCCATATACCGCGATATTCCACCTCGAAGTGGAATTGGTATTGTGCTAACGTCTTTGGATGCAGGGAAACAGGTTGGAGGGATCCAACTGGATTCCTCAAAATTATTAGATTATTTAATATTCTATGTTCTGAATATTTGATATTATGTGATGATTTTATATTGGATGATGTGGTTGATTTGGATTGTCCAGTATAATAAATTATAAAATCTATGGAATTGAATTTTTGGAAAGAAATCAAGGAGTAAAAGTTTAAGTAAAATAATTCGAGGAATTGGGATAAAATTTATAACGAATTGAAATAAAAATAAGGTGATTTGGAATTTTAACAAATATGAAATAAGGGGATTTTGAATCTACAAGGGATAATAAATTTTATACTTAAGTGATATTATTTGAAGAATAAAAGAAGTTATTTTTGAAATTAAGGATTAAAGTTAATTAAAGAATAAATGAGGAGTTTTGGAAATCTGTAATTGATATTGGTAAAAAGGGGTTTAACTCGTAATAAGGAATAAAAATCTAAAGGTTAATGTATTTTGGAATAAATGAAGTAGCAAAGGAAATTTATTTCAAAGTAAGTAGAGTAAATTGAGAAATCAATTGGGAATTGATTTAGTTGTTTAAAATTGGAATTTTAGAAGAGAAATGAGATTTTGGAATTTATAAACTGGGTTTATAAAATAAAATAAAATATCAGTGGATATTAGAAAATATAAATTCAAGGTGGGAATTTATAAAGGGATATGAATTGGTTTAAAATAAATGTTGGTTTATTTTTAAAGGATGGAAATGAGAAGTGTATTTCTCTGGATAGCCAAGTACGTTTTCAAGGTAGTTTTAAATATAAGTTAAAAGTTTTAATATGTTTTAAAAAACATGTTTTAGAAAATTGATTATTTTTAAATGTTAACTTTTTAAAGTAAGTAGTTTCAAAAATCTATTATTGTAGTAATTATATAAAAGTAATTTGGCATTATGTTTTAAAGAGGAAGTCAGCTTATATTTATAAAGTGGTTTTACTTTAAATATTCTTAAAATATATATTTTGATAAAGTATTAAAGTAGTTTTAAAATTTCAATGTTATAAAATATATTTGGTGTTTTTAAATTATTTTAAAATTAAAAGTATTTTGTACTTGGTGATTCAGTGGAAATAATTATTTGGGAAATGTATTCCGTAAGTGGAAACTGTTTGAAACGGTTTTCAAATGAGCTTTGAAAATTTGGAAATATATCTTGAAAAGATATTTGGGCAAATAAATAATGTGGGAAATTATTTATTGTGTGATGGTTGCTTGTGGATGTTAATTGATAGTTAAATAACCGACTATCAATATTGGCCAAATGCGTTGATCGTTTCGAAGAGACCGGGATCGAGTTTCCGTATACCGGGATTCTAGGTCTGGAGACTCGAATACCACTTCGATCCGGTTTGTACGTTTCGTGTAACGATTTCGGAGTCGAAGATGGAGCAGTGAAGTGCAAGGGCTAGTCGCTACTAATCCTGAGGATATTTCCAAAATGGATGTAGTAGGAGTAGTGCCTTCGGTTCCGTTCAAACCCAGGACGGACTTGTATGGACGAATGCTTGCGAAACATCGTCAGCGGACGATGGGCATTCTAAGGGATATGTTCTCTAAAAGGTATCGTTTAGCCTCGAACCTCATCAACCGGGAATGACTGAAAATCAGGGGTTATGCAGCAAGGCTTCGTGGGTAGCTCCCACTGGAGGGTAAGGTCATCCCTGTCTAGATGTCCCTTTTTATTTCGGCTTAGTGGTGCGGTTGCTGATCCCAACCGTGGGGTGATTTTATTCGGGATCATCCAGTAAGGGATGGTTCCGGCCTTGTGTTGCAGGGGAGCGGGCGTACTCCTCGGTACGGTGATCTAGGCCACGTACTGTGATAGGTGGTACCCCAGTGCCTAGTCATTCGTTGGAAATCCATTTTTCCTACGTGCCTTGTACGGTATTTGTTTGTATTACCCACTTTTGTGGCTAGTATGCTGGAATTTAATAATGTAACAATTTCAGCTATTTTAATAAGTATGTGTGTATAGACACTATTATAATATCAGAGGAATTTGATAAAAAGTGTTTTAGCTATCGTAAGGTAAAAACCCGACATGTTTATTTATGGCGTGGTCTTACGAGATGCTTTTGTTTTCAAAGGGTTTGAAACTTTAATAATCAATTGAGTGTGATTTTCTCACGCTGGTTTTCCAGACTGACTCGGGTATTGTTTTATATGATGCTCGGGTCAGACCGAGATAAACAGGTTCAGGATATGATGCTGTGGAGCTCAGGAGACGAGCTGGATGACGATACGTACTTCCGTACTTCCGTACTTGCTATTAATTTTCCGCTGTGTATTCAGTTGTATGTTATGGATGTTGATGTACTCTGATGATGTATTGTATAAACATATATAGTTTTTGATTTGTGTAAAGATCTGTTGATATATTATATTTTATTCCGCTGCGATAGTTAGATTCTGATGTTGTTTTCTATTTTTCTTCTTCTACCTCTTCTTCTTAACTAAAATGGTTCGATTTTCCGGGTCTGGAAAGTCGGGTCGTTACAGTCCCGAACGAAACAACCCCATGGTTGTCGCGACCAACCGCACACACAGCCGAAATAATAAGGGACATCTAGACAGGGGTATATCTCGCTCTCAAGTGGGTGCTACCCATGAAGCCTTGCTACACCTCCCCTGTTTTAGCTATTCCTGGTTGATGAGGCTTGAGGCTACGATTACCTTAAGAGAACACATCTCTTAGAATGCTCATCGTCCACCTGACGATGTTCTGAAAGCATTCAATCCATACAAGTTCGTTTCGGGTTCGAACGAAACCGAAGGCATTATCTCGTTACACTCATTTTGGAGTCACCTTCAGAGTTAACGACAATAACCCTTGCACCCTGAATCTTCATCTTCACTTGAGATTCACAACCTATCGTTAATTTGGATCGATGTGGTTTTCGGATATCCAAATCTGGAAACCCGATCCCGGTCTCATCGAAATCCAAAACTTATCTTTTAAGGCCAAGTTGTTTTAAAGTTAAAACAATTCATTTCAATTCAATTCAATACTTTGAATTTACACAGCATTTAACACAGATAAATATCACACATTTATCACAGATATATCCAATATCATATCACAGAATATCACAACATATCATCCAATAGATATCATCCAATTCAGATATAAACAAGAATTAATAATCACACCATTTATAATTAATTTAAAATTAATTAAATTAATTACTTATCTCTAATTAATTTAAAATAAATTAAATTAATTACTTCATCATTATAAATCTTGCTTACATAACCATTAATTAATTACAAATCAATTAATTAATCATTCTCAAATTTCCATCTTAATTAATCATCCTGGATTAATTATCCTTTAATTACATTCAAGTAATTATCCTTTAATTAATTTCACAAATTAATTATCCTTAACCAAATACAGTAATTAACCTTTAATTACTCTATTAATTAATTAACTATAATTAATTACATTAATCCTTAATTAATTACATTAATTAATTACTCGAAATTGATTAATTAATCTAAATTAATCAACCTTTAGTTTTATCATTAATTATATTAATTAATGATCCCTAATTACATTTTTAATTAATTATCCTATTTAAATAAGTTACATTAAGAAATTAATCTTTACTTAAACCATAATTATTAATCACTCTTGATTAATCTCATTCATTAATCAACTACCCTTAATTACTTCATTTAATAAATTAATTACTCCTTAATTAATTATCTTAATTAATCCCTTGATTAATTTCATAAAGTAATTTAATCCAAATTACTTACTTCCATTATTAAATCACCTTCAATTAATTACATACAGTAATTACCCATCAAATCATTTAGTGATTAATTAAAATTAATTAAATTTAATTAATTAACTTAACTAATCAAATTAAACTCAATTAATTACATTAAGTAATTAATTCCTTAATTACTTCCATTTTGTAATTACACTTAATCAATTCTACCAATGATTATCTTTAATTAATTAATAAAATTAATTATTTAATTTAATCACATTAATTAATTATTTAACAATCTCTAGTTAATGATCTTCATTAACTATTAACAATTTCTTCAATTACTTCTCTTAAGTTATTAAACTTAGATTAATCATTATTAATTACAAGTTAGTAAATCTTTAATAACCCATTAATTAATCCTAATTATTTAATTAATTAATTTCCAATCATTAATTAATAATCAAATCTTATTTAATTAATGGTCCTCAATTACAAATTAATTATTCCTTAAACAATAAATCTTAAACCTTAATAAATTAAATTAAGATCCTTAATTACTAATTTAATTAATCTAGATTATTAATAAATTAAATTAATTAATTATCCATTTTAATTACCTTACTAATTTAATGAATCACAATGCATTAAATCTTTATTCACTTTAAAATAAGAACATTTCTTATTGATGATTTCATTATTTTTAACGAAACAATTTAAAACAATTTACTTTTAAATTTGTTTCCAAATGTCATTTTAAATTTAAGATTTAAAATGAAGACAAACTTAACTTCAACAAAGTTTAAAACCATTTAAAAACCTTTAAAGTTATTTAAACACTTGAATTTTAAAACTTCCTTTATTTCAAATTTATGATTCAAATTTGGTTTTGAATCCAGATTTTAAACTTAGGTTCAAATCTCTATTTTTTTTATTTAAAGCTTTACTTTTAAATTTAAACTATTTAACATTCCAAAGTTGTTCAAACAATTTAAATTTTTAAAAACTTTATTTTATTTTAAAACTGAGATTCAAACTACCTTTGAATCCAACTTAAACTTTGACTTAAATCTAGTTTTAAATCACTAGTTCATATTTTAAATTCCAGTTTTAAATTTTAAAAACTTACAGGTTAAAACCTGTAACTAAAAAATTACCTGAGTCAACCTATATTTTCCTCGAGCAAAACCCTATATTTCTTCGAGTAAATCATAGGATCTACTCGACAAATCTCGTGATCTCTCTGCTCAAATCAACTTCAACAACACCCAGATATGCACCGTGCATATGCACCGGCCATTCACCCACTTTCGACCACCCACGGTGACCCTCACTAGTCGTCGATCACCCTCCAACCAAAACCAGATCACCGTAACTTCGACAACACTCGAAATTCAAAATCGAGCTCTAACCCAAAAACTGGAACAAAGACGAAACCTTGAACCACCAACGTTCTCACGTCTCCGATCATCAGAGTGGTAATGCCTCCGGCCACGTCTTCGTCTACGCTTAAGCTACCATCACCCAAAACCCAGTAGCACTCGATCAACTCTACGTGCCGTGGTTGATCGAACTACCTAATCTAGTAAAACTAGGGTTTTAGAAATGAATCCACTGCCACAACTTCCTCGATGAATTCCATCACCATCGTCCATTTTTCCCCTCAACTACGATCACTCCTCCCTCATTAGGAAGAACCCCGACCACCACCATCCAGTAGATCGCCAGAAAACATCTCATAACCATATTCTGTTCAAACTAGAACTGCACTCCATTCTTATTACTAAAAATTATGCTTTTAGTTATAAAAATCAAGTTTTTATATATGGTTTCAGATCACATGCCTGAAACTATAATTTCGTATGTTTGAAATTTTGACAAAAGCTTAAGTATTACTGTCCTTTTTGGTTTCCAGAACCATTTCAGATTTATATAACTTAATTAAAAATTTTAAACCTACTATATGATCAAACAAACAAGTTTTGTTTGTTACTTAAATCAGATTAATGACTAGATTAAGAGCTAGAGAATTTAAACTAAAAACTGGGCTTAAACTTAGACAGAGATGTTCCAGACATTTCAGACATGCACACATCAATATATGCATATATATATACACAGAGTTTAACTATATTCACAAACATACTTGTTTTCCAGAGTTGAACATGCAATATAATTATATACTTAAATTTTAAAAATAATGTTACTCACCAGTTTTTAAAAGAGGAAGAACAGAGCATCATTTTGAAAACAGGCTTTGATACTTTAAAACTGGAAAATGTTTTTGAAAGTTGATACCCTATTGTTTTGATTTCCTGAAAGCTTTGCCTTGTTTAAACTGGAATGCTTTTAAGACTTTTGAAAACTTGAAACTGGAGACTTAGTTGAGATGAACTATTGTAAAGCTTCAGTTCAAATAAAATTTCTAGAATGCTAAGTTCTTAAATGAAAAGAAGAAGAGATTGATATATAGATAGATGTTTACAGTATTGTTTATTTGTCTGGTACAAGCTTTTATTAATTTTGGGTCAGATATTTTTCTCTATGGGGGCTGAAATGAGATATATTGGTGTACTAGAAATACAAACATTTAATGCTTATGTCCTTATGTCTACAAACTTATACTTTTAATTTATATTTCGTATGTACTTAGACATAAAATTTCTTTTCAAGTGTACATGCTTATCCAATACAATTTCTATGTTCATAGATGTTTATATATTTCCTGTACAAACATGAAGATGTCTTTTCCCTTTTATACTTTGTTTATTTTTGCCTTACATACTTACTTATAGGTTACATACAAGATGCTTCAACCTTGAATCTAAATGCTCTTTCTAGAATTTCAAGTGTTCATTTATCTTGCCTTGTTTTAGTCTTATCTTTAAAATATAAGTAGGTTTCTATATTTAACAAAATGTTTAGAATTTACCTACTTTATTTTTATGTTCCATTTCTAACTTAAATACTTATTTTTATTTATTATTTATTTTTATGAATTTCCTTTTAGAGAAAATAAAACAAAGCTATGTATATATATAAATAAAAGCTTATACAAATGTCTTTAAAATCCAAAACATTTTAAATATTTACTGTAACAACCCGCATATCTATCGATTTTATATTTAAATATTTTATCGTTAGTCGGATGTTAGTCCGAAAAGCTACTTTTTGCATACGGTCAAATTAGGACTCGAGACCACCCCCATTGAGTTCAAAATGACGTTTGCGATCTTTTTGAGTGTAAACTTCGATATGTTTGGAGATAGTGAAATTTTCGTCACTTTTCCCGCTTGAGACTTTGGTTTGGACTGCACCTTCTTAACTCAGCCCAACCCCCTCTTCTCTTCATCACTTCATCAAATACTTCAAGCTTCTTCAAAAATGGTGGAGGGAAAGAGAAATTAAAACTCCCAACTCAAATTCTATTGCAAATCCGAGATTCAACATCAAATTCAAGTAGAAGATTGTGGATTCAAGCTTTGGATTGCTTCTCCTTGCTTTCAATCTTCATCTTCATCAATTTCGTGGAAAAGGTGAGATTTTTGATCTCACATCTTGCCTATAATCGTCATTGGACTGTTGGGAATGATTCCTCATCACTTTAGCATGTTTGTTGCATTTGGTTTGGATTGGATTGGCGAAAAATTCCAAATTTTAGTGATTTTGGTGAAAAAACTGCTACTAGGTCGTTCTGGCCATTTTTAGCTCGTTCGGAGTTAGGTCGTCCATCCATAGGTCGTAGGTCACCTGCGAGTTAAGTCTTAGGTCACCTGCGAGTTAAGTCTTAGGTCACCTGCGAGTTAAAACTTAGGTCGCTGCCGACCTATAAATCCCAGGCAAAAACTTAGGTCGCTGCCGACCTATAAATCCCAGGCAAAAACTTAGGTCGCTGCCGACCTATAAATCCCAGGCAAAATCTTAGGTCGTTGCCGACCTAAAATCCCCAGGCAAAATCTTAGGTCGTTGCCGACCTAAAATCCCCAGGCAAAACGTTAGGTCGTTGCCGACCTATAATCTCCAGGCAAAGTTAAGTCGCTCGAATTTTGTTAAGTCTTAGGTCGTTGCCGACCTATAATTCCCAGGCAAAAAAGTTAAGTCGTTCGCGAGTTAAACCTTAAGTCTTAGGTCGTTGCCGACCTATAATTCCCAGGCAAGATGTTAAGTCGTTCGCGAGTTAAACCTTATGTCTTAGGTCGTTGCCGACCTATAATCCCCAGGCCAAGTTAAGTCGTTCGCGAGTTAAACCTTAAGTCGTAGGTCGTCTCCGACTTATCCCCCAGTTAAGTCGTTCAAGTTAGGTCGTCGCCGACCTTACACTTGGTCTTTTGAGTTCGCGAATTCCTTAGGTCGTATGACCTATTTTTCCTTAGGTCGAACCCCGAATTACTCTGCGTAGGCAATCTTATCTGACAAAGCATTTATCAGAATTTCTACTTTGATGGTTTTGGGATTGACTTCTTTGGACTTTACTCACGTCTTCGAACGTGAATTGATTTGTTTCTACAATCGTTTTATGACTTGTCACTTTAAAGATATATGAAGGTTTCAATACTAATAGTAAATATCAAAACTCTTTCATCAAAGCGATTTCAACACTATTTTAAGTATCAAAAGTTCGTTTTCTCAAACCGATTTTCAATCTACTAGTATATACAAGCCTTTACTTCACTCGAATGAGAAATCGACTTAAACGACTTAGTAAAACGAGTGGTATGAAACGCTTGCGTTCACTTCGTCGGTTAGCTCTTGGACTTGTTCGATTGAACCCTTTTTGTGACAATTTCCTAGTGAAGATTTACAGCTTGTTCGTAAATATTTAAGTTAAGCAAGTGGTTATGGGACATGAAGCTAAACTCATATATTTACTAGCTTGGTGTGATTGACACTTCCTTATGATCATGACGATCATTTTTGTGATTTAGACTAGCGATTGAGCGATGTCTCTTTGTCTACGTGGGAGACTATACCCCGATTATGTGATGTTTCGCCATCACATTTCCTACGGTCTTCGGGCCATTCCTGTGTGAAAATTTAATGGATAGCTTCCATGAGATAACTTCTCGTCATGTGTTTACGCGTAGGTGAGTTTTCATGCTCCCATTCATGTGTTAGGCCTCCCCCCTTTATGTGTTTTCTGGATTTCTGATGATGATTTCTGGAATTTTGTGCTTCACCAATTTTCATGATTTTCATTGATATGATATCAGTTTTTGGTGCATTGGTGAATTCATGTGTTATTGACTTGTTATGAATACAAGTTTAGGGTATGATACCCTATTTTATCTTTGAGAAGATTCTTGTGATATTGATTAATCTTTTGTTGATTATCACTTACATACTTATAGTAGCATGTCGCTATGGTTATTACATGTTCAGGTCATGCCTTTTACTGTATACCATATCATCTGATATTTATAGTTAGACTGATCCGTTTATTATTTTCTTATAAATAATACTCGGGTCAGACCGAGATGTTACAGGTGCTTCTGCTTGACTTCTCTTCAGGATATTTCTGACTTTTGGCTAACTACCTAGATTAGTAGTTTTTGGATGTACACCTTTGAGATATAGACTCTATGTTGTGTACTTATTCTTTTGTATAGCACGTGATGCTATTCTTTTGTATTATCGTGGATCTTTCCGACCACTACTCTGATGTACACTTTCATGTGATATATATATTTATTCATATCTTCTTCCGCCTTTGTGATATGGATGTCTGTGACTGATTTATGTTATGCATACTTCTATATTTGTTTCCGAAGATTTTATATAGCCACCGTGTGATAGCTTTGTGTTTGTATCGGTATGTCGGATTTCCTCCTTAAAAGATATGCATTCTATACTATCTGACATATCGGTTCTCGCACAAAGAAATTTCATGGAGGGTCGCTCCTCAACAGCCTTATTCTCCATGCTAATTGACAGCACTACCCCGTAGTGTTCTTGGTTAGCGTGGGTATAGAGGTGGGGCGTCACAGCTTGGTATCAGAGCCAAACTTCGGAACAACGTAGAATAACTTAACAAGGATCATCGTCCTAAGTCCACCTTAGGAGTTGTGTTTCAGGATTTAGTTCGAGTCTTCGAACCGACTTATCCTATTTTCTTTATGATTCCTTGTTTCATCATTCAAGATTGTTTGATGTTCATTGGTGAATAACCTTCTTCTTTCTCTTCTTTCTTTCTAAAGGAAGAGGATGTCAAGACCAGGCCGTCCCAGAGCTGGGACATCTACTGCGGCTCCTCGAGATGGAGTTTTTATGACAACTCAACAGCTTCTTGAGTTAGTGACGAATGCCCAAGCAGCTGGAGTTAACCCGGAACCTACTCACCCAAAGTCGGGATTTGCACGGTTGTGCAGCGATTACACCAATTTGGGTGGGAAGCCTTTCAAAGGTTCCGAACCTATTATCGAGGTTCAAGCTTGGTTAAAATCATGCGATCGAATTTTCTCTCGCATGAACCTTATCGACCTGCACCGCGTTCAAGTGGCTTCCAGTATGCTCCAAGAGAGAGCATTGGATTGGTATGAACTTCTCACTTCCGAAATTAATGAAGCGGACCTCACTTGGGAGCACTTCCGAGACCGCTTCGAATCGAAATTCGTACCCGAGGCTGAAAAGGTAACGTTAGCTCGGCGATTTATTGACCTTGTTCAAGGTCAGGCTTCTGTGGCGGACTACGTCGCATCATTCGAATCCCTTTCCAAATATGGGGTCGAATATATAAATACCCCACTAAAGAAGAACCAGAGGTTCGTTTATGGCTTAAACAAAAGCCTCAAGAAGCCATTACTTTTGAAGTTAGAAGTTTCTTTCGACCAAATTGTAGATATCGCTCTTCGTCTTGAAGAGGCTGATAAAGAAAGTGATGTTGAAGTAGTAGCTTCCAAACCTGGCTTTAACAACAAAAAGAGGCCCAACAAATTTAAAGGTCCTTACCCGAACAAAAAGGGTAAACAAGCAGCTCCTACTGCAAAGACTTTTTCCTCTGATGATAACAAATGCTACAACTGTGGTGTTAAGGGCCATTATTCGAACAAGTGTCCAAAGCCCCGCTCTTGCCGCTACTGTAAAGGCACAGATCATTATATGCACCAATGCAAAAGGCTTCAACAGAAGGAGGGAAAGCTTAATGTGGCTCAAGCCCCTGGTAACACATCTGGCCGTCAAGGTATGTCACATTCTGTCCTTGATGGCATTATATTATTTCATGATCAACCAATTAGAGTTCTCTTTGATACGGGTGCATCCCATTCTTTTATATCAAAAGAACTTGTCGATACTTTTTCTTTAAGTGTTACTGCTTTAATGACTTCATTAAGAATTGCGAATCCGGTTGGTGGATCCGCAACTCTTAGTTTACTTTGTAAAGACGTAGAGATTATTTTATGTGATTTTTCTTTCCTAGCCGATTTGCATGTCATGCGTTACTTAGGCTTTGGAATGATTTAGGGTATGGATTGGCTTACTCGTTATGAAGCTCATATCCTATGTCCTGAGCGGACTATTTATCTCCGTCATCCGCAATCTGTTAATCAGATTTCTATTATTCTTAAAGATTCGGATTCCGTTTTAGTTGCATCATTATATTCTTTAAATCCTCGTGACGATGACAATGATGATGAGGAGGATGTCATTTCTCGTATTCGCATCGTTCGTGAATTTTCCGACATCTTTGAGCCCGTTTTAGGATTACCACCTAAACGAGCAATTGAGTTCAAAATTAATCTTTTACCTGGAGCACAACCTATTACCCGTCCTCCTTATCGCATGTCTAATAAGGAGAACGAAGAGATGCGCAAACAACTATCCGAGTTGGAGACGAAGCAACTTATTCGCTCTAGTTCCTCGCCTTGGGGAGCTTCAGCTATTTTCGTAAGTAAGTCCGATGGTACACTTAGGCTTTGCGTCGACTACCGCAAGCTTAATGATCTTACTATTAAGAATAAATATCCATTGCCTCGGATTGATGATCTGTTTGATCAACTCACTGGTGCTAGAGTATTTTCACAATTGGACTTGGCTACCGGTTTTCATCAGCTTCGTATTGCAGAGGATAGTATTCCTTTGACTTCGTTCCGTACGCATTATGGATCTTATGAATGGCTAGTTATGCCATTCGGTTTAACGAATGCTCCGGCTTATTTCGTTGACCTTATGAATAGGGTTTTCAAAAATTTTCTCGATCGGTTTGTTCTCATCTTTATTGATGATATTCTTGTGTTTTCTAAAACCGAGGAGGAACACGAAAAGCATCTTCGAATTGTATTGGAAACCCTTAGGAGCAATCAACTAAAAGCAAAATTTTCTAAATGCCATTTTTGGCAATCTAGTGTGAAGTTTCTCGGTCATATTATTTCCGAATCCGGAATATCAGTGGACCCTTCAAAGATTGAAGCGATTCAAAATTGGAAGAGACCGGAGAGCGTGACTGAAATCCGTAGCTTTCTCGGATTGGCAGGTTATTACCGCCGTTTTATAAAAGACTTTTCTAAGATTGCCGTACCTCTTACTGGCTTAACAAAGAAAGGTGTTAAATACATTTGGTCAGACAAATGTGAAACTTCTTTTCAGAAATTAAAAGAACTCCTTTCTGATGCTCCTATTCTTATTATTCCCGAGGGAAATCTAGACTTTGTCGTTTATACCGATGCTAGTCGCGTTGGTTTGGGTGCCGTTCTTATGCAAAAAGAACGTGTTATTGCTTATGCTTCTAGGCA
The DNA here is from genome assembly GCA_030737815.1 of Allium fistulosum. Classification (NCBI taxonomy): domain Eukaryota; kingdom Viridiplantae; phylum Streptophyta; class Magnoliopsida; order Asparagales; family Amaryllidaceae; genus Allium; species Allium fistulosum. The sequence continues at coordinate 818,655,378 of CM060904.1, forward strand.
ATTGAAGCCGGCTGAGACTAGATATGCCACACATGATTTAGAACTCGCGGCTATCGTTTTCGCCCTTCGAATTTGGCGACATTATCTTTTGGGAGAAAAGTTTATACTTTATACTGATCATAAGTCTTTGAAATATTTATTTTCTCAAAAGGAACTTAATTTGCGTCAACAGCGTTGGCTCGAATTTCTTGCCTCTTATGATCTTGACATTCTTTATACTCCCGGAAAGGGGAATCGTGTTGCCGACGCACTTAGTCGAAAACAACAAGCGGTTGTTTCCATGATGATATCTGAATGGAACGATCTCGAACTTTTATCCACTTGTGAAATTCGAGATCGCGTTTCCGATTTGTGTTCATCTCTTGTTTTATGTAGCCTTGAGGCTCGTCCTTCTTTATTAGACCGCATTCTTGAAGCTCAACAGCTAGATCCTGAATTGGCTTTGCTTGGCCAAAATCTTAAGGATAAAACCGATATTGAAGGTTTGAAAGACTTTGATATCGACTCTAGTGGCGGCATTCGAAAATTTGGTAGACTTATCGTACCAAATATTAGTGATCTTCGTAGAGACGTTCTAGAAGATTCTCATCGTTCCAAGTATTCCATTCATCCCGGTAGTAGTAAAATGTACGCTGATATGAAGCGACTTTATTATTGGGAGGGAATGAAATCTGATATCGCTAACTTTGTTAAGTGTTGCATGACTTGCCAACTTGTTAAGGCTGAACATCAAAGGCCCGGTGGGTTATTGCAACCATTGGAGGTTCCAGTATGGAAGTGGGATCAAATTTCCATGGATTTTATAGATGGCCTTCCCCGTTCTCGTTCGGGTCATAATAGCTTATGGGTGATTGTTGATAGACTTACTAAATCCGCCCATTTTATTCCTGTTCGGTCAAACCGAACCGTTCCTCTTCTGGCCAAACTCTTTGTCAAAGAAATTGTTAAACTGCATGGAGTTCCTTCTTCCATTGTTAGTGATCGGGATCCATTGTTTACTAGTGGATTCTGGAAGAGTCTTCAAAAAGCTTTGGGAACGAAGCTTAATTTTAGCACCGCTTATCACCCCCAGTCCGATGGACAAACTGAGCGTGTGAATCAAACACTTGAAGATCTTCTTCGTGCTTGTGTCCTTGACTTTGGTGGAAGCTGGGAAGATCATATTTCACTTGTTGAGTTTTCCTATAATAACAGCTTCCAATCTAGTATTGGTATGGCTCCTTTTGAGGCACTCTATGGAAGGCCATGCCGATCTCCTTCTTGTTGGCTTGAGGCCGGTGAGAAACTGGTTTTAGGACCAGACTTTATTCGAGATTCCACAGAAAAGATTGAACTTATTCGACATAGGATGAAAGAAGCCCATAGTAGACAAAAATCCTATGCCGACAACCGAAGAAGGAAATTAGAATTTTCTGTTGGTGATCTTGTATTTATTCGTGTTTCACCAATGAAGGGTGTTGTACGTTTCAGTCGATCGGGAAAGTTAGCGCCTCGATATATTGGGCCATTTCCTATCACCGAACGTATTGGTTCCATGGCTTATCGCCTTTCATTACCGGCTCAGTTTTCTGCTATGCATGACGTGTTTCACGTTTCTCAATTACGGAAGTGCCTTCGGGATTCCGATTCTACTCTTGAGCCCGGTGTTGTGGAAGAGATTGAAGTTTCACCTAATTTAACTTATGAGCAGCATCCTGTTCGAATTATTGCTTCGGAGACCAAACGACTTCGAAATAAAGATGTTTCGCTTGTTAAAGTTCAATGGTCCTCAAATCCTAAGGATTGCTCTTGGGAAACTAGAGAATTCATCGAGCGTACACATCCGGAATTGCTTTCTCCTGCTCTTTAAGGTAAACTTCTTAATTCCAATTTCTTTTTGTGTTAATATGCTTTTTGGTTGTTACTTTTTATTTCCACCATATATATTGCGAGGACGCAATTTCTTTAAGGAGGGGAGTCTGTAACAACCCGCATATCTATCGATTTTATATTTAAATATTTTATTGTTAGTCGGATGTTAGTCCGAAAAGCTACTTTTTGCATACGGTCAAATTAGGACTCGAGACCACCCCCATTGAGTTCAAAATGACGTTTGCGATCTTTTTGAGTGTAAACTTCGATATGTTTGGAGATAGTGAAATTTTCGTCACTTTTCCCGCTTGAGACTTTGGTTTGGACTGCACCTTCTTAACTCAGCCCAACCCCCTCTTCTCTTCATCACTTCATCAAATACTTCAAGCTTCTTCAAAAATGGTGGAGGGAAAGAGAAATTAAAACTCCCAACTCAAATTCTATTGCAAATCCGAGATTCAACATCAAATTCAAGTAGAAGATTGTGGATTCAAGCTTTGGATTGCTTCTCCTTGCTTTCAATCTTCATCTTCATCAATTTCGTGGAAAAGGTGAGATTTTTGATCTCACATCTTGCCTATAATCGTCATTGGACTGTTGGGAATGATTCCTCATCACTTTAGCATGTTTGTTGCATTTGGTTTGGATTGGATTGGCGAAAAATTCCAAATTTTAGTGATTTTGGTGAAAAAACTGCTACTAGGTCGTTCTGGCCATTTTTAGCTCGTTCGGAGTTAGGTCGTCCATCCATAGGTCGTAGGTCACCTGCGAGTTAAGTCTTAGGTCACCTGCGAGTTAAGTCTTAGGTCACCTGCGAGTTAAAACTTAGGTCGCTGCCGACCTATAAATCCCAGGCAAAAACTTAGGTCGCTGCCGACCTATAAATCCCAGGCAAAAACTTAGGTCGCTGCCGACCTATAAATCCCAGGCAAAATCTTAGGTCGTTGCCGACCTAAAATCCCCAGGCAAAATCTTAGGTCGTTGCCGACCTAAAATCCCCAGGCAAAACGTTAGGTCGTTGCCGACCTATAATCTCCAGGCAAAGTTAAGTCGCTCGAATTTTGTTAAGTCTTAGGTCGTTGCCGACCTATAATTCCCAGGCAAAAAAGTTAAGTCGTTCGCGAGGTAAACCTTAAGTCTTAGGTCGTTGCCGACCTATAATTCCCAGGCAAGATGTTAAGTCGTTCGCGAGTTAAACCTTATGTCTTAGGTCGTTGCCGACCTATAATCCCCAGGCCAAGTTAAGTCATTCGCGAGTTAAACCTTAAGTCGTAGGTCGTCTCCGACTTATCCCCCAGTTAAGTCGTTCAAGTTAGGTCGTCGCCGACCTTACACTTGGTCTTTTGAGTTCGCGAATTCCTTAGGTCGTATGACCTATTTTTCCTTAGGTCGAACCTCGAATTACTCTGCGTAGGCAATCTTATCTGACAAAGCATTTATCAGAATTTCTACTTTGATGGTTTTGGGATTGACTTCTTTGGACTTTACTCACGTCTTCGAACGTGAATTGATTTGTTTCTACAATCGTTTTATGACTTGTCACTTTAAAGATATATGAAGGTTTCAATACTAATAGTAAATATCAAAACTCTTTCATCAAAGCGATTTCAACACTATTTTAAGTATCAAAAGTTCGTTTTCTCAAACCGATTTTCAATCTACTAGTATATACAAGCCTTTACTTCACTCGAATGAGAAATCGACTTAAACGACTTAGTAAAACGAGTGGTATGAAACGCTTGCGTTCACTTCGTCGGTTAGCTCTTGGACTTGTTCGATTGAACCCTTTTTGTGACAATTTCCTAGTGAAGATTTACAGCTTGTTCGTAAATATTTAAGTTAAGCAAGTGGTTATGGGACATGAAGCTAAACTCATATATTTACTAGCTTGGTGTGATTGACACTTCCTTATGATCATGACGATCATTTTTGTGATTTAGACTAGCGATTGAGCGATGTCTCTTTGTCTACGTGGGAGACTATACCCCGATTATGTGATGTTTCGCCATCACATTTCCTACGGTCTTCGGGCCATTCCTGTGTGAAAATTTAATGGATAGCTTCCATGAGATAACTTCTCGTCATGTGTTTACGCGTAGGTGAGTTTTCATGCTCCCATTCATGTGTTAGGCCTCCCCCCCTTTATGTGTTTTCTGGATTTCTGATGATGATTTCTGGAATTTTGTGCTTCACCAATTTTCATGATTTTCATTGATATGATATCAGTTTTTGGTGCATTGGTGAATTCATGTGTTATTGACTTGTTATGAATACAAATTTAGGGTATGATACCCTATTTTATCTTTGAGAAGATTCTTGTGATATTGATTAATCTTTTGTTGATTATCACTTACATACTTATAGTAGCATGTCGCTATGGTTATTACATGTTCAGGTCATGCCTTTTACTGTATACCATATCATCTGATATTTATAGTTAGACTGATCCGTTTATTATTTTCTTATAAATAATACTCGGGTCAGACCGAGATGTTACAGGTGCTTCTGCTTGACTTCTCTTCAGGATATTTCTGACTTTTGGCTAACTACCTAGATTAGTAGTTTTTGGATGTACACCTTTGAGATATAGACTCTATGTTGTGTACTTATTCTTTTGTATAGCACGTGATGCTATTCTTTTGTATTATCGTGGATCTTTCCGACCACTACTCTGATGTACACTTTCATGTGATATATATATTTATTCATATCTTCTTCCGCCTTTGTGATATGGATGTCTGTGACTGATTTATGTTATGCATACTTCTATATTTGTTTCCGAAGATTTTATATAGCCACCGTGTGATAGCTTTGTGTTTGTATCGGTATGTCGGATTTCCTCCTTAAAAGATATGCATTCTATACTATCTGACATATCGGTTCTCGCACAAAGAAATTTCATGGAGGGTCGCTCCTCAACAGCCTTATTCTCCGTGCTAATTGACAGCACTACCCCGTAGTGTTCTTGGTTAGCGTGGGTATAGAGGTGGGGCGTCACATTTACTCTTTTTAATTTCAAGGCTTTTGAATTCAAAATAAATTCAAAAATCCAATTTTAAAATCAAGTTATATATATACATATATAACACATATTAAATTTGAAAATAACACTTCTATTTAAAAATCTATTTATATTTATATATAAAACAATACATTAATAATGTTATTTGAAAATAACAATTTGTCAAATTTAAATAATTTATAACAGAGATTATATGTTCCTATTATTATTAAATAAATTAATATGTCATATTTATTAACAATATTCTAAAACAAACCTTTTTAATTGATCTTAAACTTAAGCTATAATTAAATCAATTAAACATTTACCTTAAATACTTTAAAACCATATATTTAAATTTAATTAAAATTTCCAAATTACCAAAATATATTAGAATTATAAAATATGCCTTGTTAATTAAATTTAAAACAAAGCTCATCCATTTACAATATATATAAATTTATATACATTATAAATAGAAAATAATTTATTAGCTTTTTAAAAGATAAAATCACCCATTTCATATTTATTAAAAGAAGATTATTAAATCAATTCATATTTATTATTAACAATATTATCAAATCTATTTAATTTTAACACAGATTATTAAATTTATATCGCCAAAAATTCCAGGATATCACATTTCTCCCCCCTTAAAAGAATTTTGTCCTCGAAATTTAAAAGCAAAAATAATTTAATAATCTCATTAATGATTAAATTTTAAAACACAAGCATATATTAATCATATGCTAGCAACTATAGCAACCAATTCATCCAATCAAACAAATCTAACTATCTAGACAAAATCAGGATAGGACTATCTAGAGTTTCCCAAGTATAAACACCGGGATAGTCGCTCTACAGAGTCCAAACAAAACTACACTACTAAGATACAGAGCTCCTACTCCTCTAGATCTACAAAACTAGACAGGATATCAGACTATAGACAAGTCTGACTCAACAAACAAACCTCCCTGGACTGCTGGTTCCAAAACCAGAGATAGATCATACACGTACACCCTCAGAGATACGTGAAACATATCGACTTCCAGCTATCCAAATTGACAATTCACTCCAGAAGACCAAACACTTATCCTCACCAGAACATAGAGAAACTCAAAAATACCTCGGAGCTAGCTTCCCAATCTTGCCAAAATTTAAAGCTCCTTCGATCGGAGAAAACTTACTCAAAATCAAATCCCTGACTTTGAAATCCAAATTCCTTCGTCCCTTATCCACAAAACTCATCTAACGATCCAGGGCTACCTCCATCTCTACTGATCAGCTCAACCTACACTGAAGCCCCAAAAACAACTCATCAAAACGATCCACTCACAAACAATCCAAGAACACAAACTCTACTCCTCAAATATCAGAAGACTGAACTTACTCTCCTATCCGAAAAGATAAAACAGATGCACTCCCAAACTGCTTCCACTGCACAACTCTGATCTGGAGAAGATGAAAATGCTGATGACACACCCGAGCACAATTGGACAACACATCCTAGAAATATGGTTCAACAGATCCATAAAGAAGAAAACTCAGAAATCCCGAAAGATCTCTGACAAATCGAGAGAACACTCAACAATCGCAAGTCACTTTTGCGATCACCCCAATCAAATATCCATAGAAAACTGCTCTCTCTTTACCAATCAGAACAGCTTAAGCCTATCTAGCCAATCAATCGAAGAAATGGGTCCACATAACTGCTTCTGAACTTCACCTCAAGAAAACTGCTGACAAATGACCTCCTTGTCTGCACACAGAACAATCTGAGCTGCGCCGCTGCCACTGATGCCAAAGACTTCCTAATCCAAACTCCACGAGAAACTCGGACCTCAAACCAAACAGAAACACCCTGCTGAACACAGCCACAACACCAAAGCAGACACACTTCCTTATACTTGTTCCAAAGAAACATCTTCGGAGACATCCATAGTCACTGTGTCTCATCACACAGCTACTAATCCCTGAGATACTAAGGTAACATCACTAGCTTCTGCTCAACTATCAGAATCCAAATTCTGCTCATTCAAACCGCACTTCAAAAAAAAGGACTTCGAACCCTAACAGATTTCCTTTAGAGATTGGTGAAATCCATTATCACATCAAAGCTTACTCGAGACGATATTGGGTCTATAGTCTCGACAAATACACTTCCAACCACAATACTCAGACTTCTTCCATTGGTAGTCGCGTTACAAACACCACTACCCTATCTACCTTTATAACTTATGTTGGAAAACCTGAACAGGTAACCGAACAAATAGGTAGAAATATATATATATATATATATATATCAAAATTACAAATACGCTCTCTCAAGAAAGAAACCACTCAAGAGCCTAGGTATTCACTCAACCTAGCGCTCTGATACCAAGTGTGACGACCCAACTTTCTACTACCAAAAAGTCGCATCATCTTAAAGAAAGAAAGAGATGAGAAATAGAAAAGATAGTGAACAAAGAAGAAACAACATCAGAATCTCAACAGCGGGATGAATGAAATATAATATATCACATAAGAGATTACATAGTATACAACATCAATCAGAGTTACACAGAAAATACATCACATACTAGACAGTTATAAACACTTGTCTAGTTAATACAACTCGATACAACTCAAATACAACACAGAGATACCAACACATCGGAACACTATTTATATCTACAATGCTAAAGCCTCCTGCTCCATTGCTCCTCCATAATTCGTCAAAGCTAACCTAAATCCCTTGGCTACTCGTAAAAATTTGAGTACCTGAGAGTTTAAGAAAAACAGAAATAAACTCCGGGTCAGACATGGGTCTGGTGTGAGTAACAGGTTAAAGTTGCTTAACTTTGAAAATTCTTTGAAAACAAAAGGTATCACGTAATACTTCCCACACATAAACATGGAAAAGTTTTTACCTTACGCTAACCAAAACTTTGATAGGAAATTCAGTGATATTATAATAGGTCTAGGGTTTTCAAGTAAATAAGAAATGGCTGAAATTGTTACATCTATTAAATTCCAGCATACTAGCCAACATGTGGGTAATACAATCAAATCCGAGGGCACTTATTGGAGATTGGATTCCATACAATGGCAGGGCTACTGCAGTACCGCCCGTCATAGTACCTGGCCTAGATCAGCGTACCGACGATTACTCCCAATCCCCTACAACACAAGGCCTGAACCATCCCTTACTGGACAGTCCCGAACGATACAACCCCACGGTTGTCGCGACCAACCGCACACACAGCCGAAATAATAAGGGACATGTAGACAAGGGTATATCTCGCTCTCAAGTGGGTGCTACCCATGAAGCCTTGCTGCACCTCCCCTGTTTTAGCCATTCCCGGTTGATGAGGCTTAAGGCTACGATTACCTTAAGATAACACATCTCTTAGAATGCTCATCGTCCACCTAACGATGTTCTTAAAGCATTCAATCCATACAAGTTCATTCCGGGTTCGAACGAAACCGAAGGCATTATCTCGTTACACTCATTTTGGAATCACCCTCAGAGTTAACGACAATAACCCTTGCACTCTGAATCTTCATCTTCACTTGAGATTCACGACCTATCGTTAATTTGGATCGATGTGGTTTTCGGATATCCAAATCTGGAAACCCGATCCCGGTCTCATCGAAATCCAAAACGTATCTTTTAAGGCCAAGTTGTTTTAAAGTTAAAACAATTCATTTCAATTCAATTCAATACTTTGAATTTACATAGCATTTAACACAGATAAATATCACACATTTATCACAGATATATCCAATATCATATCACAGAATATCACAACATATCATCCAATAGATATCGTCCAATTCAGATATAAACAAGAATTAATAATCACACCATTTTTAATTAATTTAAAATGAATTAAATTAATTTCTTATCTCTAATTAATTTAAAATAAGTTAAATTAATTACTTCATCATTATAAATCTTGCTTACATAACCATTAATTAATTACAAATCAATTAATTAATCATTCTTAAATTTCCATCTTAATTAATCATCCTGGATTAATTATCCTTTAATTACATTCAAGTAATTATCCTTTAATTAATTTCACAAATTAATTATCCTTAACCAAATACAGTAATTAACCTTTAATTACTCTATTAATTAATTAACTATAATTAATTACATTAATCCTTAATTAATTACATTAATTAATTACTCGAAATTGATTAATTAATCTAAATTAATCAGCCTTTAGTTTTATCATTAATTATATTAATTAATGATCCCTAATTACATTTTTAATTAATTATCATATTTAAATAAATTACATTAAGAAATTAATCTTTACTTAAACCATAATTATTAATCACTCTTGATTAATCTCATTCAATAATCAACTACCCTTAATTACTTCAGTTAATAAATTAATTACTCCTTAATTAATTATCTTAGTTAATCCCTTGATTAATTTCACAAAGTAATTTAATCCAAATTACTTCCTTCCATTATTAAATCACCTTTAATTAATTACATACAGTAATTACCCATCAAATCATTTAGTGATTAATTAAAATTAATTAAATTTAATTAATTAACTTAACTAATCAAATTAAACTCAATTAATTACATTAAGTAATTAATTCCTTAATTACTTCCATTTAGTAATTACACTTAATCAATTCTACCAATGATTATCTTTAATTAATAAATAAAATTAATTATTTAATTTAATCACATTAATGAATTATTTAATAATCTCTAGTTAATGATCTTCATTAACTATTAACAATTTCTTTAATTACTTCTCTTAAGTGATTAAACTTAGATTAATCATTATTAATTACAAGTTAATAAATCTTTAATAACCCATTAATTAATCCTAATTATTTAATTAATTAATTCCCAATCATTAATTAATAATCAAAACATATTTAATTAATGATCCTCAATTACAAATTAATTATTCCTTAAACAATAAATCTTAAACCTTAGTAAATTAAATTAAGATCCTTAATTACTAATTTAATTAATCCAGATTATTAATAAATTAAATTAATTAATTATCCATTTTAATTACCTTACTAATTTAATGAATCACAATTCATTAAATCTTTATTCACTTTAAAATAAGAACATTTCTTATTGATGATTTCATTATTTTTAACAAAATAATTTACTTTTAAATTTGTTTCCAAATCTCATTTTAAATTTAAGATTTAAAATGAAGACAAACTTAACTTCAACAAAGTTTAAAACCATTTAAAAACCTTTAAAGTTGTTTAAACACTTGAATTTTAAAACTTCCTTTATTTCAAATTTATGATTCAAATTTGGTTTTGAATCCAGATTTTAAACTTAGGATCAAATCTCTATTTTTTTATTTATTTAAAGCTTTACTTTTAAATTTAAACTATTTAACATTCCAAAGTTGTTCAAACAATTTAAATTTTTAAAAACTTTATTTTATTTTAAAACTGAGATTCAAACTACCTTTGAATCCAACTTAAACTTTGATTTAAATCTAGTTTTAAATCTCTAGTTCATATTTTAAATTCCAGTTTTAAATTTTAAAAAGTTACAGGTTAAAACCTGTAACTAAAAAATTACCCGAGTCAACCTATATTTTCCTCGAGCAAAACCCTATATTTCTTCGAGTAAATCACAGGATCTACTCGACAAATCTCGTGATCATCTCTCTGCTCAAATCAACTCCAATAACACCCAGATATGCACCGTGCATATGCACCGGCCATCCACCCACTTCCGACCACCCACGGTGACCCTCACCAGTCGCCGATCACCCTCCAACCAAAACCCGATCACCGTAACTTCGACAACACTCGAAATTCAAAATCGAGCTCTAACCCAAAAACTGGAACAAAGACGAAACCTGGAACCACCAACGTTCTCACATCTCCGATCATCACAGTGGCAATGCCTCTGGCCACGTCTTCGTCTACGCTTAAGCTACCCTCACTCAAAACCCAGTAGCACTCGATCAACTCTACGTGCCATGGTTGATCGAACTACCTAATCTAGTAAAACTAGGGTTTTAGAAATGAATCCACTGCCACAACTTCCTCGATGAATTCCATCACCATTGGCCATTTTTCCCCTCAACTACGATCACTCCTCCCTCATCAGGAAGAACCTCGACCACCACCATCCAGTAGATCGCCAAAAAACATCTCATAACCATATTCTGTTCAAACTAGAACTGCACTCCATTCCTATTACTAAAAATTAAGCTTTTAGTATTAAAAATCAAGTTTTTATATATGGTTTCAGATCACATGCCTGAAACTATAATTTCGTATGTTTGAAATTTTGACAAAAGCTTAAGTATTACTGTCCTTTTTGGTTTCCAGAACCATTTCAGATTTATATAACTTAATTAAAAATTTTAAACCTACTCTATGATCAAACAAACAAGTTTTGTTTGTTACATAAATCAGATTAATGAGATTAAGAGCTAGAGAATTTAAACTAAAAACTGGGCTTAAACTTAGACAGAGATGTTCCAGACTTTTCAGACATGCACACATCAATATATGCATATATATATACACACAGAGTTTAACTATATTCACAAACATACTTGTTTTCCAGAGTTGAACATGTAATATAATTATATACTTAAATTTTAAAAATAATGTTACTCACTAGTTTTTAAAAGAGGAAGAACAGAGCATCATTTTGAAAGCAGGCTTTGATACTTTAAAACTGGAAAATGATTTTGAAAGTTGCTACCCTATTGTTTTGATTTCCTGAAAGCTTTGGCTTGTTTAAACTGGAATGCTTTTAAGACTTTTGAAAACTTGAAACTGGAGACTTAGTTGAGATGAACTGTTGTAAAGCTTCAGTTGAAATAAAATTTCTAGAATGCTAAGTTCTTGAACGAAAAGAAGAAGAGATTGATATATAGATAGATGTTTACAGTATTGTTTATTTTCCTGGTACAAGCTTTTCTTAATTTTGGGTCAGAGATTTTTCTCTATGGGGGTTGAAATGAGATATATTGGTGTACTAGAAATACAAACATTTAATGCTTATGTTCTTATGTCTACAAACTTATACTTTTAATTTATATTTCGTATGTACTTAGACATAAATTTTCCTTTCAAGTGTACATGCTTATCCAATACAATTTCTATGTTCATAGATGTTTATATCTTTCCTGTACAAACATGAAGATGTCTTTTCCCTTTTATACTTTGTTTATTTTTGCCTTACATACTTACTTATAGGTTACATACAAGATGCTTCAGCCTTCAATCTAAATGCTCTTTCCAGAATTTCAAGTGTTCATTTATCTTGCCTTGTTTTAGTCTTATCTTTGAAATATAAGTAGGTTTCTATATTTAACAAAATGTTTAGAATTTACCTACTTTATTTTTATGTTCCATTTCTAACTTAAATACTTATTTTTATTTATTGTTTATTTTTATGAATTTCCTTTTAGAGAAAATAAAACAAAGCTATGTATATATATATATATAAATAAAGGCTTATACAAATGTCTTTAAAATCCAAAACATTTTAAATATTTACTCTTTTTAATTTCAAGGCTTTTGAATTCAAAATAAATTCAAAAATCCAATTTTAAAATCAAGTTATATATATACATATACAACACATATTAAATTTGAAAATAACACTTCTATTTAAAAATCTATTTATATTTATTTATAAAACAATACATTAATAATGTTATTTGAAAATAAAAATTTGTCAAATTTAAATAATTTATAACAGAGATTATACGTTCCTATTATTATTAAATAAATTAATATATCATATTTATTAACAATATTCTAAAACAAACCTTTTTAATTGATCTTAAACTTAAGCTATAATTAAATCAATTAAACATTTACCTTAAATACTTTAAAACCATATATTTTAAATTAAATTAAAATTTCCAAATTACCAAAATATATTAGAATTATAAAATATGCCTTATTAATTAAATTTAAAACAAAGCTAATCTATTTACAATATATATAAATTTATATACATTATAAATAGAAAATAATTTATTAGCTTTTTAAAAGATAAAATCACCCATTTCATATTTATTAAAAGAAGATTATTAAATCAATTCATATTTATTATTAACAATATTATCAAATATATTTAATTTTAACACAGATTATTAAATTTATATCGCCAAAAATTCAGGGATATCACATTCCTCCCCCATTAAGAATTTCGTCCTCGAAATTTAAAAGCAAAGATAATTTAATAATCTCATTAATGATTAAATTTTAAAACACAAGCATATATTAATCATATGCTAGCAACTTGTGACGACCGCCCATGACCCCTGCACCGAATCTAGAGATAGAGCGCTGTAAAGTGTGCCAGGCGACCATGGACGATTGTCAAGGTAAGATTTAAAACAACAGAATCTATCATATTACTCACAGCGCATGGACAAAATACAATAGAACATATGTATAGTGAAGCTTTACAGAACAAAATGACATCATATAAAACTCCATAATAGTTGAATACAAGCATCCACATAGTCAATACATCCAGCCTCACTACATATCTCTCAAAGAGTACAAAACAGCGGAATATCCAGTACATATAATAAGAAGATAATATGCAACCCTCTAGCTCGTCTTCGATATCAGCATCGTGAGAAGAGAACAGCACCTGTCACCTGCTACCTAGTCTGCCCGTCCCAAAATGGACGAACAGCCCAAGGCAATAAGAATTAAAACATAAAGCCTTGAGTCAGACAACAGTCTTAGTGAGCAGTAAATTAACTAACAACATACCAAAAGAGCATAAAGGAAAAGGAATAGGGATACAACCCTCCTACTCCAACCTCATTCTACAGTGATAGCCCCCAGACACAGACTAAGCAGAAGCAAACATAGCAGAGCATACAATTTAAAGTAAAGCTATTATCACTCGAGTCAAGGGCGATGTTTTCCAAGTACCAAGGCCTAAATCAGATAAGCACCCAGAAAATACCGCTCTTGAGTCCGAAATGACGTTACAACCAAACATCCATGACTCTGGCTATCACTGTTATCATTGCTTCGATATCACCGTTAATTGAATGACCGACACATTCTTTCAGCCGTCCGTCAAGGGCTAATGGAAACCCCGGTTCTAGACATAACTCCCGCACGTCGTCGCAGCCCGTGCCTAGGACTATCGAATCTGCCCAAAGTACTCGACCATCAACAGTTAGCCGTTGGGACTATCAAATCTGCCCAAACGTACTCTTGCTTAGAGCATGCTAGAACCTTCAACAACGATGCTATCCAAGCCTCCTAGTCATCCTCCGCGACGACTATTCTCATATCCATTCATTATCCTCAACTCGAATCATATCACCGAGTTATCAACATGCTTGGAATGATCCCGTCTGGATTAGACCAAGTCTTCATCACATGATTGCCTCGCTTCATTACATCCTCGCAAAGCCTCGTCTCATCATCACATCATCAAATCTATGCATAAGAGCTTCATCATCCCGCTACATATGCCACGAGCAGCTTTCCCAATTCAAGAGCCTTTCCCTTAGCTTTTGAATCACCTTCGATCTAAATCTAATCATCAATCATCTAGTTCATAACAATCAATCAAATCAAACATCAATCCAAGCAATCAAGCATTCAAAAATGATCTAAGTAGACAATTATAACAATAATGGCATTTTCGTAATTAAAGAGTTGAAAGTCCAATAAGCATGAAAACATGGATTATATCTCTACAAACTTGATGAATGAACTTGCATAGGTTAACATATGATAAAATGGATGTAAAATCATCATGAACAATGGATCTATATGGATCTACACTTAGGATGAAGAAAATACATGGGAATCACTATTTTAACACCAAATCAGGCCAACAATCCGATATACTCCTTTGGATCCGTGTGAGAGATAATCACCACTCACCAAATCACCAAAACAAACCCTAATCAACACGCTTCAGATCTGGACAGCGAAGGATCGAGCTTGATCTATCGACCTAACTATGCCCTAGGTCGCTAAACTACCCATTTCCTAACTCCTTAAGTCGTTGCCGACCTATCCCCCTTAGGTCGCTAACTCACCCTGTGATATCCCGGGATTTCGAGAAGTTTAAAATGTGATAATCTCTTAATTTAAATTATTTTAAATTGATAAATTTGTTATTTTCAAATATTTTATAACCAAATAATAATAATATGATGTTTTAATTATAGTATAGATTGATTATAATAAGAATAATAATTTAAATTGTATTATTTTATAAATTTGATTTTTAAATAGATTTATCATTTCCAAAATTAATAAGTATTGTTTAAATATGTATATATATATGTCTTGAGTTGTTTTTAAATGAAATATATCAATTTCAAACTAAATAAAATGTTTATTTAAAAATATAAATGTTGAGTTGATTTTTAAATTGGATTTTAAAAGTCAAATTTGAATTTGAATCTGGATTTAAATTTGAATCTTTAAAGATAAATATTTTAATATATTTGGTTATAAAATATATGAACAAGGCTTTTATTCAAAATAAGATTTGTTTTACAATATTTTCTTTAAAAGGAATTTTATTCATATAAATTTAGAAAGTGTTTATTTAATAGTAAATAAATACAAAAGATATGTTTACACTTAAAAATGAATTAAAAATATTGTATATAATTTTATTAGGATATAAATGAGTTTTATTGTATTTCTTTTAAAGGTTTTATTTATTTATAATATAGAAAAGCATTTATTTAAAAAGATATGTATTTATCTATTTAGGAAATACATATAAAAGCTTTTAAAATCTTTTTAAAAATAATATAAAAAGATTAAGGACAAGTGTTAAATTTTTAAAACATGTAAAATACATGTGTAAGGTAATTAAACAATGTATGAGACAAGTGTCATAATTTATTTCTATTTTCTTTAATTTTAAAAACAAATCTATATAAATCTATATCCTTCTCTCTTCCATTTCTTTGTTCATCTTCACGTTTTTAAAAAAAAAATGAAACTAAAACCAGACAAAAGAAATCTATAACCTGAAACCAAAATCTTCTCAAACCAAAAGCTGGATTCATTTCTCAAACCAGATAATGTTCAAACCTGAGAACATTTACTCCAATAAAAATCAAAGCCTGTAAACTAGGTCTGTAATCAAAAATCCTCAAACCTGAATTCATCTTCAAAAAGTTTGATTCTCAAATGCCTGAAACCATTTATTATACAACCTGAAACCCTACAAACATTTCTCAAATTCAAAGATCTGTAACCATGTTCTTCAAGTCTGAGATCCTTTCCAAGTGCATGCAACTGCAAGCATTTCCTTCTAATCTGGAAATTATCTAAAGCAAGCATGCATGTCGTCTTCAAGTTTTCAAGGGCAAGAAGCATTTCAGTTTCAAACATAAGCAAGCATCCCAGTTTCAAGTTTTTAAAGCAAGTTCCTGTTTTTAAAAAGAAATCAAGCAGTTCAGTTCAAAATTCCAGTTTCTCACTTCTCTGTTCAACATTAAATAGGTGAGTAAACTTTACTTTAAAAACAGTTTGAATCTATTTGCAAGTGATAAATTTATATGGATATGATATAATATGGTTGCCTAAATGATTATTTCTAGAATATGTTGAAACTACCCTGTTTATATGACTGTATATGACAGAGTGTATATATTTCTTGTCTCTGTTATTTTAAAACTAGTAAGCAAACCCCTCATATCTGCCTATATCCTTTGATATTGTGATGGATGCCTGAAGTATTATCTAGAATGTGTTTGCATGTATGAAATTATGTGTTGTATGTATTGAACTATGTATATATGCCTCTGTTTCCAGACTGTTGTGATAACTTAGTTACCAAATTCCATATCTTTTATTTATTCATTGTTGGGATTTGGTTTAAAAACAAAATAGCTAGTTATAGCATAATCTAGGTAATAAAAAATATAAACAAGTATATAAGTTTTGAGATATGCTTGCATTTGTAAAACAACAGTGAAGATCTTTTAAAATATGAAAAATCAAATAATGAATTTGAGTGATTCAAGTTCATGTCTTGAATCCATTTGAAAAATTAGGATTTTTAAAATCAAAATCAAGATTTTAAATGAAGTAAGGAATGAGAAATTAGGACTTTTCTGGAATTGGGATTTTGGGTGATATTTGATGATCACGAGATCTATGGGGATCGGGATTTTGGAAGGAGGTAGAGGAAGAGTCTGGTGGTACGGGAAAAATGGGTGGTGAATTGTCTGATGGTCGTGGCAACGGTGGCAAGTGGATTTGGGTTTTAAACCTAATTCTGGTAGGCCTGGAAAATGAGATCATCACCACTTCTCTGAGCGATCGAGTTGGATGAAGTTTTGAAGGAAGGTTCGTGGATGAATGAAGATGGATTAGAAGGGGTCGGCGAAGTTCATCGGCGACGAGATGGGCGGCGTTGGGGAATTTTGTGTCCAGTTGCTGCTGCAGTTTTTTTGAGTGAATGGTCGAATTTCGTTTTGAGCTTGAATTGTTCGATCTGGGTATATATGCATGCTCGCATGAGTTTGTGTGATCGTAGGAGAAGGTCGCGATGATCTACGGTGGCCGGAGGTGATGGGGTACGTGCACGAGCTTGTTCGTGTGCATCTGGAGTTTTGAATTGGGGAAGAAGGCTGGAACCCGAGTTTCCATCGGGGTTTTGAGTTTTTTTCTCGAAGCAGGAAATGGGTTAGGGGATACTCGGTTTCATTCGAGTATTTAGAAGATGGACGTGAGATTCTGAGGGGTTTTCGCGAATTTGGTCTGTTTACTCGGAGCTGACGTGGGTTTTGTTAAGGGTTGTTCGAGTTTTTTTTTAAAGCTTGAATTCGTTCGAGTTTAACAGTTTTAAAATTGAAGTTTCAAAAGGATTTTAAAATTCAACAGTAATGTTTTAAAAGTTTAAACGAAAGTTAAACAAGTTTTTACTTATGAACTAAATTTGTTTCAAGTTAAGTTTCAAACAAGTTTTTATATTTTAAAATATGAAAGTTTTAAAATAGAATAAGTTTTAAAGATTTAAAGGTTTAATTTAAAATGTGTTTAATAATTTATTGATTTCTAAATCTTATATTTTTAATTTAATTAAGGTTTAATGATTAAGATTTAGTAATCAATTAAAATAAGAATTGTCTTAAGTATTCAAAATGTTGATTTAATTAAAGTTAATTAAATTTGAAAAGGAAATTTAGATAAATTAAATTATATCATGTGTTATTGGTAAATGATTGATTTAATTAAGATAATAGTTCTTAATTAAGAACCTTTAATATAGTAAGTTAAGAATCATTTAATTAAATTTAAATGATTAAGTTAAATTAATAATTAATTAATTAAGTAATTTGTGATTAATTAGAGATAATCATTTATAAATTAATTTAGTATAATTACTTGATGAAGTAATTAAGAAATAATTACTGGATGTAATTTAGTAAAGATAAAATATTTAATAAAGTAATTAGAGGATAATTATTTTATGAAAGTAATTAAATAAGAAGTGATTAAGAGTTAATTACTTAGTGTTATTAATTAAATAAATTATTTAATTAAGTTAATTAAAGAATTAAGATTAATTATAAGGTAATTATGTGATAACCCGGATTTTTAGAATAGCTATAATTAATAAATTAACTGGATTTAATAGAAATATTGATAAATGATTCTGGTAATAAAATATATCTTAAATTATACTTTGGTTTTAAAATGTATTTTATATGATTTTATTTAAAAACATAAATTGTTTTATATTATTTTCTTTTTAAAGGAATTTATTTATATATGTATAAATTAGGAAATTTATTTTTAAGGCTTTATAAACATTTAAAAATTAATTAATGCATGTAAAGTTACATGTGTTAAGTTATAAACCTCTCTAATAACATGTGTTAGCAAATTATTTAAGGATTATGACAAGTGTTGATAAAATTGTACAAGTGTCTTTATTTTATTTTTTTCAAAAAAAAAAGTTAAATAAAGATAAATAAAACCTCTCCACTCTCCTCTCTCGTTTTCTTTACCAATTCCTTTTCAAAACTAAGAAAAAGAAATAACCTGTAAAATCCAGTAAAACTAAATAAGGAATTCAAGCAAATCTTCTCTAAGAATTCAAATCTAAAGGCAGGCTTTTCAAAAATTCAAGTACAACTAATCAGATCGGTAGGAAAAATCATTCAGCTCAAGTTCCTAGCAACATTAATCAGCAGGCAAAACAAAGTTCCAGTTTTTAAGAAACAAGTATTTTCCAGTTCCAAATTCAAGCAATTTTATTTGAGTTCAAAGTCTTCAAACATCTTAAAATTTAGAGCTCTGTTCATCTTCTTTAAAACAGGTGAGTAAACATCATTTTCTCAACCCAAACTTCATTATATTATTGTGCATTTAATGATTTATGGTAGTATTGACATGAAATGTCTTGCATGGATGAAATGGATGTTTTGCCTGGTAGATAAGTATGAAGTTGATGTGTATGTATTTTTGCATGTCTGTGAATATAAGTCTGGTCTCTGATTCTTGTTTAACAGAACCAACAAACACTCAAAAATTTAAAAGCATTTCCAGTTTCAAGTTCAAATCAATATCCAGATTTTCTAAAAAGCTTTGCTCTGTTAATCAATTACAAGTGAGTAAACAAACCCCTAAAAGTTTAAATTAAGTTTAAATCTTGATCTCATGCGATAAAATTTGAAGTATGATTATGAGAAAATGTTTGTATGAATGGAATTATGCCTGCATGTTTGTTTTTGGTGTGCATATCAGCAAACAGAATTGTTGTTCTGTTTACAGGCTTTTAGCCTGATCAAAAATCAAGTTCTTCCTTCCTGATCTTCTTTAGGCTAAAATTTGTAAACAAAATTTATTTGTTTTAACAAGGTATCAATGAAAAAAATATTTTCAAGTGGAATCTGGAGTTAGTTTTTACAGAAAGGAAGAAGAACAGTAGATCCTAATATATATCTAAAATTCGATCTAAACGATTTGCTGTTTCAGGATCATAATCAGATCAGTTATCGAATTATAGGATTTTTAAAAAATAAAATCTTGATTTTTAATGTTGTAAATCATGGGAAATCAAGAGATGAACGTATTATGGGTTTCGAACGATTCTGGCGAACGTTGTAGTTTTGGATGGTCGGGGTCTCTGCTGAAGCTAGCCTGGAGGTAAGCGATGTCGGCAAAAATGGTCGTAGGATTTCATGACCAACGTGACGGCGGCAGATTGACGTAGTAGGGTTTAACCCTAGTTTTGGTTGAGGTTGGAAATCAGATGACTGCATCACCGTTGTAGCATCGGAGGAGACAGGTCATGGGGGAAAAGGAGCGTACGTCATTGGCAAAGCTATGGGTGGAGTCTCGAGAACTCTGGTGGTCGGAGGCGTCTGGACGAAGCGATTCTTGATCGGGGTGTTCTGTTCTGGTGGGTTCGATCAAGTCGAATCTCGATTTCGTGATCGTTTTGGAAGATAGGTGGTCAGGATCGGAAGGGTAGGTCGGCGTCGTCTTGTCGACAGTGGATTGGAAGGCCAGATCGTCGACGATCAGCCGTGCACGTGCACGTGGTATCTCTGGTGTCAGAGTTTTAGTTTAGGGATGAAGGTAAGTCTCTCGGGTAGAGCTCGGGAAAAGGTAGGTTTAGCTCGAGATTGTCTTCGGGGTTTGATTCGAGTACGTGAGTGACTAATCCTTTAACAGTTAAAATTTAAATCATAGAAAAAAAAAAGAAATGGAAGACTCGGGTTTTGGTTCGAGTATCCCTAGGATTGTCTCGTAAACTAATTATGTTTTTAAGTGTTTAAAGATAACATAATTAAATTTTTTTTAAAATTCACTTAATCATTATTTTAAATAAAGGTGTTATTAAATGTTGATTTAATTAAGTTGTAAAATTTATTTTACTTAGTAAGTTATTTCTTAAAGTTTACTTAATTAATAATGATTAAAGGATTAATTAATAAATAATTAATCAGTAATTAAAGGATAAATTATGAATTAATTACGTGATTAATTAAAGGTTAATTAGTATAAGTAATTAAAGAATAGTTAATTACTTAATGTCATTAATCAAGGTGATTAATTAATGGATAATTTCTTAATATGATAAATTAAAGGTTAATTAATTTATGTAATTAATTAAAGGATAATTAATTAATTTAATTAAGAAATAATTAATTTAGGATAATTAATTAAGATGAATAATTTAAGGATGATTAGTTAATTGGTTTATAATTAATTAATGTTAAGTAAGTAGGATTAAGGATAATCCAGATAATTAAGAAGGTAATTAATTAAGGATCATTAATTAATGTAATTAATTATAGTATAATTAATTAAAGAGAATAATTAAAGGTTAATTAATGTGAATGATTAAGGATAATTAAATTATAATTACTAATGTAATTAAGAGTAATTAATTAAGGATGATTAATTAAGATGGATAATTAAGGGATGATTAATTAATTAATTTGTAATTAATTAATGTTAAGAAAACATGGTTTAAAAGTAATTAAAGTAATTAATTTAATGCATTGATGGTTAATTAAATTAATTAGAGATGGTGAGGTTGATTAATCTTGCTTAATGATTGATTGAATGATATTGGATGCCTTGGATTATGTGATATCTCCGATATGTGATATGTGCTGATGTGTGATATGAGATGAATTGTTGTGTATAAATTGAATTGTTTAAACTTAAACTTTTGGTTTAATGAATAACGTTGGATTCGAAGAGACCGGAGTCGGGTATCAGCAATATCCGAAACCACTTCGATTCTTTATAGATCGATATGCGAAGTAAGTATTGAGCATAACAAGCTATGAACTCGTAGTGAAGTACGAGTTACCCCGGGCTTTTCTTTTATGGTTTGAACTTAGTATTTCAAATTATATGGGTTTACTCACGCTGGTTTCCAGCCTGACCCGGGTGTTACTTTGATGTAATGCTCGGGTCAGACCGAGTATTACAGATTTCAGGTAAGGACGTTCTGGAGCTCAGGAGGCGAGTTGGATGGCAGGAACGTATGGAGTGTGATATATTATAGTTGTTTGAGACATGTTAATTCTAACTGTCTAGTACATTTGTGAATGTTGTAACTCTGATGTATAAAAATGTAATTAACAAATACAGTTTTCTTTGTATAACTGATATTATTATTTGATATTGTATTTTGATCCGTTGCGAATGTGAGAATCTGTGTCTTGTTCTGTTTCTTTCTTCTATCTCTTTTCTTTTTCTCCTAACTATCTGGAATTTTCGGGTTCGAAAATTCCGGGTCGTTACATATGGTATCAGAGCTGAAGGTTAAGCGAGAACCTTGGCTCTGTTGGGATTACTCATTAAGGATAGGGTCAATAGTACCCTAGAATGAGTTGAGTGTATATATATATATATATGAGAGCGTACTTGTTATTTTCTTATATAAAGGTTTTAAAATGGTTTTAAAAATAAATGGTTTTTATATAAGTTTATCTTTTGATGTATATAGAAATAATTTTCTAATTATTAAATATATTAAAGAAATTGGTTTTTAAATTAATTGGAATTAAATAAGATAATGAGAATTAAGTAGTAATGGTAATACAACCAAATAAAAATTGAATGAAGATAAGTTTGAAATGGATCCAAACTGAAAAAAAAAAAATCCAATTAGAATTGAAGATAATTTAAAATTGTGAAATTTTAAATCTAAATCCAGAAAACTTGAAATTATTTTAAAGGAATTTGTTTTAAATTAAAACAAAGGTGGTTTAAAATTTTAAGGTATAACTTGGTGTGTAAAGGAAATAAATATGTATAAATGAGGATATACATTATATTAAAGATAATTTGAAATAAACTCTAAGTATTGAGTTTTAAATTTTTCCTTGGAATGTGATGTGAAAACCCAAAGTGAATAAGTTTTTAAACTTAAGTGGGAAGATTTTTAATAAGAAGTTTAAAATTTGAATGGGAATTCAATTTGGGTAAAGATAAATTGAATTTAACTTAAGGAAAGTTAAATGAGTTTAGAATGAACAACTTGAATAAGAAATTTCAAAATGAAATTAAAATTTAACTTGGGAAGTTAAATGGTTGATTAAAATGGGAGTTATGAGTGATCTCAAAATGGGTTTGAGATTTGGAAATTGAAAATGGATAATAAATTATAATCTAAAATTTAATTGTTTTTAAATTCTTATTTGAACTTTATAATAAGTTAAGTAAAGATAATCTTAAAATGGAATTTTGGAATTTGGATCCAGAATTAAATGGTTTAAAGATTTAAGTTGTTAAATTAAAAATTAAGGTTGAGTTGATTTAAAAGTAAAGGTTAATTTGATTTAAAGGATTAAATCAACATTTAAAATTTAACTCGAATTTATATAATTCGAGATAGTTTAAAATTGAGATTTAAATTGAATTAGTTCAAACTGAAATTGATTTAAATAAATGGGAATTGTGATTTAAGATGAATAAGTTTAAAATTCAAATGGAAAATTTGAATTGAATTAATTTGAAATAAAAATTGAAGATTGAATGGGTTCAAAATTCAAATGGGAATTGGGATTAATTCATATAGAAATTGAAATGATTTGAAATTTGAAGTGGATTCAATTTGAAATTAGTTTGAATAATTTGAAATTGTAATTAAAATGAATATGTTTAAAATCAAATGAAATTTGATTTGAATTAGAAAAAAAATTGAGGATTTATTCAACTTGAATTGAGGTTAAATCAATTTCAATAGAAATTGAAGTTGTTTAAATTGGAATTGAGTTAATTTAAATGGAAGTAGAAATTTAAATTGAATTGATAGGGAATTGAACGGTTTGACTCTGGACTATTTTCAAAGTAATTTGTTTTAATATAAACCTATTTTTTCAAACTATTTACTATACAATCTTTTTCTTAAACCCCAAACTATCTTATACTTATTTTACAATTATTTCAGAACTATTTAACTATTTTGAAACTGTCTTATAAACTAATTACTATTTTTTTTTTCTGTTATTTATATCTAATCACTATTTAAAAAAAAAAACTATTTTGCAATTATCTAACTATTTTATACCTACTTAACTATTTTACAGCTATTTTACAAACTAATAACTATTTTTCAACTACTTATCTATTTTAAACTTTTTCAAGCTATTTTTAAATTTAATTTGGTCAGAGTTCAAACTGTTTGTAATTGAAGTAATAACTCAATTGGAAATGGAAGCAATTGAGAATAAGTGAATGGAATTAAAGGAAATGTGAATAGAAAAGAGAATTGATTTGGCTAATAATCAATGAAGTTAAATACGTAGGATGAACGTATATTATTCTATTCGCATAGTGGTTTGATCCAGATTCGAGCACAGAATTTCGATATAATATTATCGATCCGAGTTAGAATTTTTCGCTCGATTTTCGACGGCGAACCTGAATATGGATTGTTGATTGGTTCTAGATATTCTCTATCATAGCTACGACTATGCAAGGAGAATGACGGTTTCTGATCAAGAAACCAAATCTGAGTCCGCACTAGGAAGTCGGGTGGACGATACTAGTTCGGAAGTGAAATTGTGTGATCGATTGAGTGATCAGATTGATATTGTGTACGAATGGTATGTGTACATCGTACGGATTTGAATAAAATTGATATTAAAATTTGTGGATAAGAACTGTAAAATGGTTTTTGGAAATAAAAAGTAATATGGTTAATAACTTTATAAAAAGATTTATCAAATTTGAATATTTGATTTGGAACAAATAAAGTTATATATATCTATATATATATAAAGAATTTTATGAGAATGATTTTGGAAAAGGTTTTGGGAACCTATATAATTTGGAAAAGGCTTTTTGATTTTTGGAAAATCAATTTTGGATTTTGAAAAGCCTAGTTTGAGAATTATCGATTTTGGTAATCGATTTTGTGTAAAGGAGATTTTGATAAATCATAAAGGGTATGATTTGAAGATACTATAAGTATATAGTATAAAGTGTTTTGAGAATAGCTCTGGGGAAAAAGGCGCTTCCTTGAAATGAACTTCTCAGGAGTACCACTGGGTGGTACTGCCTTGAGCCCCAAGGGGGGTTTCTAAAGTTGATCCTGTGAGGAGTCCGGACAAAACTAGTTCCTGAGGATTATTTGTGTAGCGAAAGTCGAGGGGCTGGTGCCCACAGAGGCATTTGAGTTATGCTGTGACAACAATTTAACTCAATGTCACTGCGATCTACTGCAGACCATAGCGGAAGTCATGTGTGCCGCTGAGAGCCAACTGTCTACGTTTGATTTTATATCGGTAGACTGTGACACTATGGTAACATAGCGAAAGTCGTTTGTGCCGCTGAGAGCCAACAGTCTGCGTTTGATTTTATATCGGTAGACTGCGACCTATGTGGGAGAAGTTTCATTTTGACAGCGAAATCGTGTGTGCCGCTGAGAGCCAACAGTTACATGGACTTTTGCTGCGACGGCAACGTAACCCTGGATGTAACTACGATCTGTTGTGGGTTCCATGGTGTAATCAGTTACATGGACTTTTGCTGCGATGGCAACGTAACCCGTGATGTAACTGTGACCTTGGATGGGGGTAATGATTTCCAGAGCATTCTCACCAAAGATATTTCCTCGATTTCAAAAATGTTTTCGATATTTTCAATAAAATTATTTTTAAAGTATTTTCACTGGATGTTGAAAACGGGTCTGCCAGGCACTTATAGATTTTCAGTCCTACGTCTGATCAACGTATGACCGAATTTCTGTGAGAACAAGGATTGACTTGTTGAAACATCGAGTTATAAAAAGTATTTTTATAAAAACTATTATAGTAATATTATATAGATTTTAAAAAGTGTTTTTAAAAAAATGATCAAAGAAAATTTATCTGATTTTAAGCAATTTAATAAAATTGGCTTTGTTCCTTTTCGAGGACGAAAAGATTCTAAGGGGGGAGGAATGTGATAACCCGGATTTTTAGAATAGCTATAATTAATAAATTAACTGGATTTAATAGAAATATTGATAAATGATTCTGGTAATAAAATATATCTTAAATTATACTTTGGTTTTAAAATGTATTTTATATGATTTTATTTAAAAACATAAATTGTTTTATATTATTTTCTTTTTAAAGGAATTTATTTATATATGTATAAATTAGGAAATTTATTTTTAAGGCTTTATAAACATTTAAAAATTAATTAATGCATGTAAAGTTACATGTGTTAAGTTATAAACCTCTCTAATAACATGTGTTAGCAAATTATTTAAGGATTATGACAAGTGTTGATAAAATTGTACAAGTGTCTTTATTTTATTTTTTTCAAAAAAAAAAGTTAAATAAAGATAAATAAAACCTCTCCACTCTCCTCTCTCGTTTTCTTTACCAATTCCTTTTCAAAACTAAGAAAAAGAAATAACCTGTAAAATCCAGTAAAACTAAATAAGGAATTCAAGCAAATCTTCTCTAAGAATTCAAATCTAAAGGCAGGCTTTTCAAAAATTCAAGTACAACTAATCAGATCGGTAGGAAAAATCATTCAGCTCAAGTTCCTAGCAACATTAATCAGCAGGCAAAACAAAGTTCCAGTTTTTAAGAAACAAGTATTTTCCAGTTCCAAATTCAAGCAATTTTATTTGAGTTCAAAGTCTTCAAACATCTTCAAATTTAGAGCTCTGTTCATCTTCTTTAAAACAGGTGAGTAAACATCATTTTCTCAACCCAAACTTCATTATATTATTGTGCATTTAATGATTTATGGTAGTATTGACATGAAATGTCTTGCATGGATGAAATGGATGTTTTGCCTGGTAGATAAGTATGAAGTTGATGTGTATGTATATTTGCATGTCTGTGAATATAAGTCTGGTCTCTGATTCTTGTTTAACAGAACCAACAAACACTCAAAAATTTAAAAGCATTTCCAGTTTCAAGTTCAAATCAATATCCAGATTTTCTAAAAAGCTTTGCTCTGTTAATCAATTACAAGTGAGTAAACAAACCCCTAAAAGTTTAAATTAAGTTTAAATCTTGATCTCATGCGATAAAATTTGAAGTATGATTATGAGAAAATGTTTGTATGAATGGAATTATGCCTGCATGTTTGTTTTTGGTGTGCATATCAGCAAACAGAATTGTTGTTCTGTTTACAGGCTTTTAGCCTGATCAAAAATCAAGTTCTTCCTTCCTGATCTTCTTTAGGCTAAAATTTGTAAACAAAATTTATTTGTTTTAACAAGGGATCAATGAAAAAAATATTTTCAAGTGGAATCTGGAGTTAGTTTTTACAGAAAGGAAGAAGAACAGTAGATCCTAATATATATCTAAAATTCGATCTAAACGATTTGCTGTTTCAGGATCATAATCAGATCAGTTATCGAATTATAGGATTTTTAAAAAATAAAATCTTGATTTTTAATGTTGTAAATCATGGGAAATCAAGAGATGAACGTATTATGGGTTTCGAACGATTTTGGCGAACGTTGTAGTTTTGGATGGTCGGGGTCTCTGCTGAAGCTAGCCTGGAGGTAAGCGATGTCGGCAAAAATGGTCGTAGGATTTCATGACCAACGTGACGGCGGCAGATTGACGTAGTAGGGTTTAACCCTAGTTTTGGTTGAGGTTGGAAATCAGATGACTGCATCACCGTTGTAGCATCGGAGGAGACAGGTCATGGGGGAAAAGGAGCGTACGTCATTGGCAAAGCTATGGGTGGAGTCTCGAGAACTCTGGTGGTCGGAGGCGTTTGGACGAAGCGATTCTTGATCGGGGTGTTCTGTTCTGGTGGGTTCGATCAAGTCGAATCTCGATTTCGTGATCGTTTTGGAAGATAGGTGGTCAGGATCGGAAGGGTAGGTCGGCGTCGTCTTGTCGACAGTGGATTGGAAGGCCAGATCCTCGACGATCAGCCGTGCACGTGCACGTGGTATCTCTGGTGTCAGAGTTTTAGTTTAGGGATGAAGGTAAGTCTCTCGGGTAGAGCTCGGTAAAAGGTAGGTTTAGCTCGAGATTGTCTTCGGGGTTTGATTCGAGTACGTGAGTGACTAATCCTTTAACAGTTAAAATTTAAATCATAGAAAAAAAAAAGAAATGGAAGACTCGGGTTTTGGTTCGAGTATCCCTAGGATTGTCTCGTAAAATAATTATGTTTTTAAGTGTTTAAAGATAACATAATTAAATTTTTTTTAAAATTCACTTAATCATTATTTTAAATAAAGGTGTTATTAAATGTTGATTTAATTAAGTTGTAAAATTTATTTTACTTAGTAAGTTATTTCTTAAAGTTTACTTAATTAATAATGATTAAAGGATTAATTAATAAATAATTAATCAGTAATTAAAGGATAAATTATGAATTAATTATGTGATTAATTAAAGGTTAATTAGTATAAGTAATTAAAGAATAGTTAATTACTTAATGTCATTAATCAAGGTGATTAATTAATGGATAATTTCTTAATATGATAAATTAAAGGTTAATTAATTTATGTAATTAATTAAAGGATAATTAATTAATTTAATTAAGAAATAATTAATTTAGGATAATTAATTAAGATGAATAATTTAAGGATGATTAGTTAATTGGTTTATAATTAATTAATGTTAAGTAAGTAGGATTAAGGATAATCCAGATAATTAAGAAGGTAATTAATTAAGGATCATTAATTAATGTAATTAATTATAGTATAATTAATTAAAGAGAATAATTAAAGGTTAATTAATGTGAATGATTAAGGATAATTAAATTATAATTACTAATGTAATTAAGAGTAATTAATTAAGGATGATTAATTAAGATGGATAATTAAGGGATGATTAATTAATTAATTTGTAATTAATTAATGTTAAGAAAACAGGGTTTAAAAGTAATTAAAGTAATTAATTTAATGCATTGATGGTTAATTAAATTAATTAGAGATGGTGAGGTTGATTAATCTTGCTTAATGATTGATTGAATGATATTGGATGCCTTGGATTATGTGATATCTCCGATATGTGATATGTGCTGATGTGTGATATGAGATGAATTGTTGTGTATAAATTGAATTGTTTAAACTTAAACTTTTGGTTTAATGAATAACGTTGGATTCGAAGAGACCAGAGTCGGGTATCAGCAATATCCGAAACCACTTCGATTCTTTATAGATCGATATGCGAAGTAAGTATTGAGCATAACAAGCTATGAACTCGTAGTGAAGTACGAGTTACCCCGGGCTTTTCTTTTATGGTTTGAACTTAGTATTTCAAATTATATGGGTTTACTCACGCTGGTTTCCAGCCTGACCCGGGTGTTACTTTGATGTAATGCTCAGGTCAGACCGAGTATTACAGATTTCAGGTAAGGACGTTCTGGAGCTCAGGAGGCGAGCTGGATGGCAGGAACGTATGGAGTGTGATATATTATAGTTGTTTGAGACATGTTAATTCTAACTGTCTAGTACATTTGTGAATGTTGTAACTCTGATGTATAAAAATGTAATTAACAAATACAGTTTTCTTTGTATAACTGATATTATTATTTGATATTGTATTTTGATCCGCTGCGAATGTGAGAATCTGTGTCTTGTTCTGTTTCTTTCTTCTATCTCTTTCTTTTTCTCCTAACTATCTGGAATTTTTGGGTTCGAAAATTCCGGGTCGTTACAAATTAATTATTTGTTAAGGTAATTAATTCAAAGGTAATTAATTAATGGAAGTAATTAAGGGAAGTTAATTACTGGATTAGATTAATCAAAGGTGATTAATAAATTGTGGTTTAATTAAGGTTAATTACTTAATGTAATTAATAGAATAATTAAAGATATAATTAAGGATCATTAGTTTATAATTAATGATGTAATTAAGAATTGATTAATTAAGATTAATTAATCAGATGATAACTAATTAATTGTAATTAATTAAGGATTAAAGTAATTGATTATAATTAATTAATTAATGAAGTAATTAAAGATTAATTACTGTATTTGGTTAAGGATAATTAATTTGTGAAATTAATTAAGATAATTACTTAAATGTAATTAAAGAATGATTAATCAAGGTGATTAATTAAAGTGGATAATTAGAGAAAGATTAATTAATTTATTTGTAATTAATTAATGATTATATAAGTAAGGTTTATAATGAAGTAATTAATTTAATTTATTTTAAATTAATTAAGAGATGAAGTAATTAATTTAATTCACTTTAAATTAATTAAAGATAGAGATAGTTAATTTAATTCATTTTAAATTAATTATGTTGTGATTAAGTAAATCATTGCTTATATAAGAATGGATGACATTTATTGTCTTGAATGGATGTAATCTCAGAAATGAGATAAGTAATGTGGTGTGATATGAATGCTTGGTTGCATTATGATGATAATATAGATTAACTATTGTGATGTTGATATGGATTACCTATTTGGTTATGAATCATCTGTTTAAATGATAATGTGATTATCAATTGTAACTTGTGAATTATCTATCTGTATAGATAAGTTAAATTGTTTAAACCTTTAAAACAACTTGGCCTTAAAAGATACGTTTTGGATTTCGATGAGACCGGGATCGGGTTTCCGTATACCGGTATTCCAGGTCTGGAGACCCGAATACCACATCGATCCAAATTTACGATAGGTCGTGAATCTCAAGTAAAGATGAAGATTTAGAGTGCAAGGGTTATTGTCGTTAACTCTGAGGGTGATTCCAAAACGAGTGTAACGAGATAATGCCTTCGGTTTCGTTCAAACCCGGAACGAACTTGTATGGATTGAATGCTTTCAGCACATCGTCAGGCGGACGATGAGCATTCTAAGTGATATGTTCTGATTAAAGGTAATCGTAACCTCAAGCCTCATCAACCGGGAATGGCTAAAACAGGGGAGGTGCAGCAAGGCTTCGTGGGTAGCACCCACTGAGAGCAAGATAGATCCCTGTCTAGAGGTCCCTTTTTCTTTTATTCGGCTTAGTGTGTGGTTGGTCGCGCCAACTACGGGATTATCTTGTTCGGGATTATCCAGTAAGGGATGGTTCCGGCTTTGTGTTGCAGGGGAGCGGGCGTACTCCTCGGTACGGTGATCTAGGCCACGTACTGTGACGGGCGGTACCCCAGTAGCCCTGCCATTGTATGGAATCCAAACTCCAATAAGTGCCGTACGTATTAGTTGTGCCCAACTATGTTGGAATGTGAGATGTAAGCATTTCAGCTATTTCTGTATTTTACTTGAAAACCCTAGACCCTATTATAATATAACTGGATTTCCTATCAAATGTTTTGGTTAGCGTAAGGTAAAAACTTTTCCATGTTTATGTGTGGGAAGTCTTACGTGATACCTTTGTTTTCAAAAGGTTTTGAAGTTAAACAATTTTAACCCGTTTACTCACACCAGACCCATGTCTGACCCAAGTGTTTATTTTCTGTTTTATTAAACTCTTGGGTACTCAAATTTTTACGAGTAGCCAAGGGATTCAGGTTAGTCTTGACGAATTCTGGAGGAGCTGTGAAGCAGAAGGCTTCAGCGAGTAGATATATAGAGTTTCCGCTGTGTTTGTATTAGTCTGTATTGTACTGATGTACTTGTGTTGTATAATAGACAGAAGTTTATAACTGTCTATTCTGTGATGTATAAGTTGTGTAGCTCTGATGTAATATGATACTATGTAATATTTTATGTGATATATTATATTTTATTCGTTCCGCTGTGAGATTCTGATGTGTTGTTCTTTCTTCTTTTCTATCTTTTCTTCTTCTATCCCTTTCTTTCTTAATTCATGATACGTCTTTCTGGTGGTAGAAAGTCGGGTCGTGACAGTTGGTATCAGAGCGGTAGGTTGAGTGAATACCTAGGCTCTGAAGTGGTGTCTATCTTGAGAGCGCGTAATTGTTAGTTATATAAAAATGATTTTATATTGTGTTAATTGATCGGTTGAGTGGTATATGGATTCTGGTCAATACGAGTAGCTAACGTTATTGATAGGGATCTCTAAACACTTGAACCAGGCCAACGGACACAATATTGTTTTAAAGAGGTAAATGAAATAATTTTACCCAGAAATAATTTCTATATAAAAAGTATCATTTTAAATATATATATATATTTCTACCGATTTATTGGGTTACCTATTCGGGTTTTCCAATATAAGTTATAAAGGGAGATAAGGTGGTAGTGTGTGTAACACAATTACCAATAGTTGGAGTTTGAATGTTTGAGGTTGGAAGTATATATCGAGACTGTAAACCCAATATCATCGCGAGTAAGTTGGCAGTATGAAGTAAGTGATGGTAGCTTGGCGACTTCAGGAAGGAGCAGTTGTGTGATAAGACGCAGTATCTATGGATGTTCCCGAAGGAGATTTTCTTTTGGAACAAGATTAAGAAGGTATTGGAGGAACAGTTGATGTCCACCGCAGGAAAGACTCGACTATATATAGGATGTAACAACCCGCATATCTATCGATTCTATATTTAAATATTTTATTTAAATATTTTATCGTTAGTCGGATGTTAGTCCGAAAAGCTACTTTTTGCATACGGTCAAATTAGGACTCGAGACCACCCCCATTGAGTTCAAAATGACGTTTGCGATCTTTTTGAGTGTAAACTTCGATATGTATGGAGATAGTGAAATTTTCAACACTTTTTCCCGCCTTTGACTTTGGTTTGGACTGCACCCCTTTAGTTCAGCCCAACCATCTTCCTCACTCCATCAAAACACTTGAAGCTTTCTCAAAAATGGTGGTGGGAAGTGGAAATTAAAACTCCAAACACAAATTCCATTGCAAATCCGAGATTCAACATCAAATTCACGTGAAGACCATTGATTCAAGCTTGTTGGTGTTCTTGCTTTGCTCTCAAATCTCCATCTTCATCAAATTCCGTGAAAAGGTGAGATTTTTGATCTCACATCTTGCCTATAATCGTCATTGGACTGTTGGGAATGATTCCTCACCACTTTAGCATGTTTGTTGCATTTGGTTTGGATTGGATTGGCGAAAAATTCCAAATTTTAGTGATTTTGGTGAAAAAACTGCTACTAGGTCGTTCTGGCCATTTTTAGCTCGTTCGGAGTTAGGTCGTCCATCCATAGGTCGTAGGTCGCCTGCGAGTTAAGTCTTAGGTCACCTGCGAGTTAAGTCTTAGGTCACCTGCGAGTTAAGTCTTAGGTCACCTGCGAGTTAAGTCTTAGGTCGTCGCCGACCTATAAATCCCAGGCAAAAACTTAGGTCGCTGCCGACCTATAAATCCCAGGCAAAAACTTAGGTCGTTGCCGACCTAAAATCCCCAGGCAAAAAAGTTAAGTCGTTCGCGAGTTAAACCTTAAGTCTTAGGTCGTTGCCGACCTATAATTCCCAGGCAAGATGTTAAGTCGTTCGCGAGTTAAACCTTATGTCTTAGGTCGTTGCCGACCTATAATCCCCAGGCCAAGTTAAGTCGTTCGCGAGTTAAACCTTATGTCTTAGGTCGTTGCCGACCTATAATCCCCAGGCCAAGTTAAGTCGTTCGCGAGTTAAACCTTAAGTCGTAGGTCGTCTCCGACTTATCCCCCAGTTAAGTCGTTCAAGTTAGGTCGTCGCCGACCTTACACTTGGTCTTTTGAGTTCGCGAATTCCTTAGGTCGTATGACCTATTTTTCCTTAGGTCGAACCCCGAATTACTCTGCGTAGGCAATCTTATCTGACAAAGCATTTATCAGAATTTCTACTTTGATGGTTTTGGGATTGACTTCTTTGGACTTTACTCACGTCTTCGAACGTGAATTGATTTGTTTCTACAATCGTTTTATGACTTGTCACTTTAAAGATATATGAAGGTTTCAATACTAATAGTAAATATCAAAACTCTTTCATCAAAGCGATTTCAACACTATTTTAAGTATCAAAAGTTCGTTTTCTCAAACCGATTTTCAATCTACTAGTATATACAAGCCTTTACTTCACTCGAATGAGAAATCGACTTAAACGACTTAGTAAAACGAGTGGTATGAAACGCTTGCGTTCACTTCGTCGGTTAGCTCTTGGACTTGTTCGATTGAACCCTTTTTGTGACAATTTCCTAGTGAAGATTTACAGCTTGTTCGTAAATATTTAAGTTAAGCAAGTGGTTATGGGACATGAAGCTAAACTCATATATTTACTAGCTTGGTGTGATTGACACTTCCTTATGATCATGACGGTCATTTTTGTGATTTAGACTAGCGATTGAGCGATGTCTCTTTGTCTACGTGGGAGACTATACCCCGATTATGTGATGTTTCGCCATCACATTTCCTACGGTCTTCGGGCCATTCCTGTGTGAAAATTTAATGGATAGCTTCCATGAGATATCTTCTCGTCATGTGTTTACGCGTAGGTGAGTTTTCATGCTCCCATTCATGTGTTAGGCCTCCCCCCTTTTTATGTGTTTTCTGGATTTCTGATGATGATTTCTGGAATTTTGTGCTTCACCAATTTTCATGATTTTCATTGATATGATATCAGTTTTTGTGCATTGGTGAATTCATGTGTTATTGACTTGTTATGAATACAAGTTTAGGGTATGATACCCTATTTTATCTTTGAGAAGATTCTTGTGATATTGATTAATCTTTTGTTGATTATCATTTACATACTTATAGTAGCATGTCGCTATGGTTATTACATGTTCAGGTCATGCCTTTTACTGTATACCATATCATCTGATATTTATAGTTAGACTGATCCGTTTATTATTTTCTTATAAATAATACTCGGGTCAGACCGAGATGTTACAGGTGCTTCTGCTTGACTTCTCTTCAGGATATTTCTGACTTTTGGCTAACTACCTAGATTAGTAGTTTTTGGATGTACACCTTTGAGATATAGACTCTATGTTGTGTACTTATTCTTTTGTATAGCACGTGATGCTATTCTTTTGTATTATCGTGGATCTTTCCGACCACTACTCTGATGTACACTTTCATGTGATATATATATTTATTCATATCTTCTTCCGCCTTTGTGATATGGATGTCTGTGACTGATTTATGTTATGCATACTTCTATATTTGTTTCCGAAGATTTTATATAGCCACCGTGTGATAGCTTTGTGTTTGTATCGGTATGTCGGATTTCCTCCTTAAAAGATATGCATTCTATACTATCTGACATATCGGTTCTCGCACAAAGAAATTTCATGGATGGTCGCTCCTCAACAGCCTTATTCTCCGTGCTAATTGACAGCACTACCCCGTAGTGTTCTTGGTTAGCGTGGGTATAGAGGTGGGGCGTCACATAGGAATTCTCTGATATCAAGTAAGAGAGTTTTGTCTATTTTGAAGTATGGGACTAAGGTCGATTAGTTGTTCTTCGGACATGGTCTCATTGTTCCCTTAAGAAGAGTAAGTTATTGGCGATTGATTTGGAGCCCGAGTTTCTTTTGGACATCTGCCATCTCGGAGATTCGTTGAGAGGTTTGTTAATGGTTTTAGTTTTGAGAAGCCTTTGGATTAGAAGTTCTTGGTTAGCTGTGATAGCAGTGCAGCTCGGAGTGTTCGGTGTGCTGTCGAGATAGAGTTTGGAAGCAGCAGTGTGGTTCATTTCTTCGATGGTTCCGGAATCTTTGTGGTTCTTCTATCAGCAGTCCGAGTAGATGGTGAAGTTTTTCTTGAAGGGTTAACCTTGTTTGGAAAAGCTAGACTGTTTTGATGGATTAAGAAAGAACAGTAATTTTTGGATATTGGACTGGATAGGATCGCAAAAGTGACTTGCGATAATTGAGTATTCTCTTGGGAAATCTTTGCTTGGGTTTGAGGCATCTCTAGAAGATGTAGGAGTTATAGAGTTGTCAGAAATTTTCTGGAGTATTGATCTAGTTTGTGTTCGAGTTCATAGACGACATCTAGACTAGAGTTGAGCAGCGAAAGCTTGGTAGTAGTTGTTATAGAGTGGAAGCAACCGGAAGTTGCAGTATTTGGATTATAGACGGAGGAATTTGGAATTCGAAGTTGGAGACTTCGTTGTTATTTCTTCGGTAAATGGAGCAAATAAGATTGGATAAGACTAGGAAGATAGCTCCGAGTATATTGGATCTTTCTGAGTTTTTGTGAGGATATGTGTTTTGGCTTCGGTATTGAATTACCAGTTTGGATTTAATAGAGCGAGTAACCCAGTATCTGTATCGGGGAAACTCGGGATAATTTTAGGTAGTTTATTTGGATCTATGTCCGGATAGCTAGAGTTGTTTGTTTGTATGGATTGTTTGTTTAGATAAAATTGTTTGTTTGGATGAATGGTTGTTTGATTGATAGTATATGGCTGTTAAGTATAATTGAATTGTTTTAAAATTGGTTGAAATAAATATAAAAATCTTTGGATTATCTTTTGTTTTAAATTTCGAGGACGAAATTCTTTTAAGGGGGAAAGAATGTGATATCCCGGGATTTCGAGAAGTTTAAAATGTGATAATCTCTTAATTTAAATTATTTTAAATTGATAAATTTGTTATTTTCAAATATTTTATAACCAAATAATAATAATATGATGTTTTAATTATAGTATAGATTGATTATAATAAGAATAATAATTTAAATTGTATTATTTTATAAATTTGATTTTTAAATAGATTTATCATTTCCAAAATTAATAAGTATTGTTTAAATATGTATATATATATGTCTTGAGTTGTTTTTAAATGAAATATATCAATTTCAAACTAAATAAAATGTTTATTTAAAAATATAAATGTTGAGTTGATTTTTAAATTGGATTTTAAAAGTCAAATTTGAATTTGAATCTGGATTTAAATTTGAATCTTTAAAGATAAATATTTTAATATATTTGGTTATAAAATATATGAACAAGGCTTTTATTCAAAATAAGATTTGTTTTACAATATTTTCTTTAAAAGGAATTTTATTCATATAAATTTAGAAAGTGTTTATTTAATAGTAAATAAATACAAAAGATATGTTTACACTTAAAAATGAATTAAAAATATTGTATATAATTTTATTAGGATATAAATGAGTTTTATTGTATTTCTTTTAAAGGTTTTATTTATTTATAATATAGAAAAGCATTTATTTAAAAAGATATATATTTATCTATTTAGGAAATACATATAAAAGCTTTTAAAATCTTTTTAAAAATAATATAAAAAGATTAAGGACAAGTGTTAAATTTTTAAAACATGTAAAATACATGTGTAAGGTAATTAAACAATGTATGAGACAAGTGTCATAATTTATTTCTATTTTCTTTAATTTTGAAAACAAATCTATATAAATCTATATCCTTCTCTCTTCCATTTCTTTGTTCATCTTCACGTTTTTTAAAAAAAAATGAAACTAAAACCAGACAAAAGAAATCTATAACCTGAAACCAAAATCTTCTCAAACCAAAAGCTGGATTCATTTCTCAAACCAGATAATGTTCAAACCTGAGAACATTTACTCCAATAAAAATCAAAGCCTGTAAACTAGGTCTGTAATCAAAAATCCTCAAACCTGAATTCATCTTCAAAAAGTTTGATTCTCAAATGCCTGAAACCATTTATTATACAACCTGAAACCCTACAAACATTTCTCAAATTCAAAGATCTGTAACCATGTTCTTCAAGTCTGAGATCCTTTCCAAGTGCATGCAACTGCAAGCATTTCCTTCTAATCTGGAAATTATCTAAAGCAAGCATGCATGTCGTCTTCAAGTTTTCAAGGGCAAGAAGCATTTCAGTTTCAAACATAAGCAAGCATCCCAGTTTCAAGTTTTTAAAGCAAGTTCCTGTTTTTAAAAAGAAATCAAGCAGTTCAGTTCAAAATTCCAGTTTCTCACTTCTCTGTTCAACATTAAATAGGTGAGTAAACTTTACTTTAAAAACAGTTTGAATCTATTTGCAAGTGATAAATTTATATGGATATGATATAATATGGTTGCCTAAATGATTATTTCTAGAATATGTTGAAACTACCCTGTTTATATGACTGTATATGACAGAGTGTATATATTTCTTGTCTCTGTTATTTTAAAACTAGTAAGCAAACCCCTCATATCTGCCTATATCCTTTGATATTGTGATGGATGCCTGAAGTATTATCTAGAATGTGTTTGCATGTATGAAATTATGTGTTGTATGTATTGAACTATGTATATATGCCTCTGTTTCCAGACTGTTGTGATAACTTAGTTACCAAATTCCATATCTTTTATTTATTCATTGTTGGGATTTGGTTTAAAAACAAAATAGCTAGTTATAGCATAATCTAGGTAATAAAAAATATAAACAAGTATATAAGTTTTGAGATATGCTTGCATTTGTAAAACAACAGTGAAGATCTTTTAAAATATGAAAAATCAAATAATCAATTTGAGTGATTCAAGTTCATGTCTTGAATCCATTTGAAAAATTAGGATTTTTAAAATCAAAATCAAGATTTTAAATGAAGTAAGGAATGAGAAATTAGGACTTTTATGGAATTGGGATTTTGGGTGATATTTGATGATCACGAGATCTATGGGGATCGGGATTTTGGAAGGAGGTAGAGGAAGAGTCTGGTGGTACGGGAAAAATGGGTGGTGAATTGTCTGATGGTCGTGGCAACGGTGGCAAGTGGATTTGGGTTTTAAACCTAATTCTGGTAGGCCTGGAAAATGAGATCATCACCACTTCTCTGAGCGATCGAGTTGGATGAAGTTTTGAAGGAAGGTTCGTGGATGAATGAAGATGGATTAGAAGGGGTCGGCGAAGTTCATCGGCGACGAGATGGGCGGCGTTGGGGAATTTTGTGTCCAGTTGCTGCTGCAGTTTTTTTGAGTGAATGGTCGAATTTAGTTTTGAGCTTGAATTGTTCGATCTGGGTATATATGCATGCTCGCATGAGTTTGTGTGATCGTAGGAGAAGGTCGCGATGATCTACGGTGGCCGGAGGTGATGGGGTACGTGCACGAGCTTGTTCGTGTGCATCTGGAGTTTTGAATTGGGGAAGAAGGCTGGAACCCGAGTTTCCATCGGGGTTTTGAGTTTTTTTCTCGAAGCAGGAAATGGGTTAGGGGATACTCGGTTTCATTCGAGTATTTAGAAGATGGACGTGAGATTCTGAGGGGTTTTCGCGAATTTGGTCTGTTTACTCGGAGCTGACGTGGGTTTTGTTAAGGGTTGTTCGAGTTTTTTTTTAAAGCTTGAATTCGTTCGAGTTTAACAGTTTTAAAATTGAAGTTTCAAAAGGATTTTAAAATTCAACAGTAATGTTTTAAAAGTTTAAACGAAAGTTAAACAAGTTTTTACTTATGAACTAAATTTGTTTCAAGTTAAGTTTCAAACAAGTTTTTATATTTTAAAATATGAAAGTTTTAAAATAGAATAAGTTTTAAAGATTTAAAGGTTTAATTTAAAATGTGTTTAATAATTTATTGATTTCTAAATCTTATATTTTTAATTTAATTAAGGTTTAATGATTAAGATTTAGTAATCAATTAAAATAAGAATTGTCTTAAGTATTCAAAATGTTGATTTAATTAAAGTTAATTAAATTTGAAAAGGAAATTTAGATAAATTAAATTATATCAAGTGTTATTGGTAAATGATTGATTTAATTAAGATAATAGTTCTTAATTAAGAACCTTTAATATAGTAAGTTAAGAATCATTTAATTAAATTTAAATGATTAAGTTAAATTAATAATTAATTAATTAAGTAATTTGTGATTAATTAGAGATAATCATTTATAAATTAATTTAGTATAATTACTTGATGAAGTAATTAAGAAATAATTACTGGATGTAATTTAGTAAAGATAAAATATTTAATAAAGTAATTAGAGGATAATTATTTTATGAAAGTAATTAAATAAGAAGTGATTAAGAGTTAATTACTTAGTGTTATTAATTAAATAAATTATTTAATTAAGTTAATTAAAGAATTAAGATTAATTATAAGGTAATTAATTATTTGTTAAGGTAATTAATTCAAAGGTAATTAATTAATGGAAGTAATTAAGGGAAGTTAATTACTGGATTAGATTAATCAAAGGTGATTAATAAATTGTGGTTTAATTAAGGTTAATTACTTAATGTAATTAATAGAATAATTAAAGATATAATTAAGGATCATTAGTTTATAATTAATGATGTAATTAAGAATTGATTAATTAAGATTAATTAATCAGATGATAACTAATTAATTGTAATTAATTAAGGATTAAAGTAATTGATTATAATTAATTAATTAATGAAGTAATTAAAGATTAATTACTGTATTTGGTTAAGGATAATTAATTTGTGAAATTAATTAAGATAATTACTTAAATGTAATTAAAGAATGATTAATCAAGGTGATTAATTAAAGTGGATAATTAGAGAAAGATTAATTAATTTATTTGTAATTAATTAATGATTATATAAGTAAGGTTTATAATGAAGTAATTAATTTAATTTATTTTAAATTAATTAAGAGATGAAGTAATTAATTTAATTCACTTTAAATTAATTAAAGATAGAGATAGTTAATTTAATTCATTTTAAATTAATTATGTTGTGATTAAGTAAATCATTGCTTATATAAGAATGGATGACATTTATTGTCTTGAATGGATGTAATCTCAGAAATGAGATAAGTAATGTGGTGTGATATGAATGCTTGGTTGCATTATGATGATAATATAGATTAACTATTGTGATGTTGATATGGATTACCTATTTGGTTATGAATCATCTGTTTAAATGATAATGTGATTATCAATTGTAACTTGTGAATTATCTATCTGTATAGATAAGTTAAATTGTTTAAACCTTTAAAACAACTTGGCCTTAAAAGATACGTTTTGGATTTCGATGAGACCGGGATCGGGTTTCCGTATACCGGTATTCCAGGTCTGGAGACCCGAATACCACATCGATCCAAATTTACGATAGGTCGTGAATCTCAAGTAAAGATGAAGATTTAGAGTGCAAGGGTTATTGTCGTTAACTCTGAGGGTGATTCCAAAACGAGTGTAATGAGATAATGCCTTCGGTTTCGTTCAAACCCGGAACGAACTTGTATGGATTGAATGCTTTCAGCACATCGTCAGGCGGACGATGAGCATTCTAAGTGATATGTTCTGATTAAAGGTAATCGTAACCTCAAGCCTCATCAACCGGGAATGGCTAAAACAGGGGAGGTGCAGCAAGGCTTCGTGGGTAGCACCCACTGAGAGCAAGATAGATCCCTGTCTAGAGGTCCCTTTTTCTTTTATTCGGCTTAGTGTGTGGTTGGTCGCGCCAACTACGGGATTATCTTGTTCGGGATTATCCAGTAAGGGATGGTTCCGGCTTTGTGTTGCAGGGGAGCGGGCGTACTCCTCGGTACGGTGATCTAGGCCACGTACTGTGACGGGCGGTACCCCAGTAGCCCTGCCATTGTATGGAATCCAAACTCCAATAAGTGCCGTACGTATTAGTTGTGCCCAACTATGTTGGAATGTGAGATGTAAGCATTTCAGCTATTTTTGTATTTTACTTGAAAACCCTAGACCCTATTATAATATAACTGGATTTCCTATCAAATGTTTTGGTTAGCGTAAGGTAAAAACTTTTCCATGTTTATGTGTGGGAAGTCTTACGTGATACCTTTGTTTTCAAAAGGTTTTGAAGTTAAACAATTTTAACCCGTTTACTCACACCAGACCCATGTCTGACCCAAGTGTTTATTTTCTGTTTTATTAAACTCTTGGGTACTCAAATTTTTACGAGTAGCCAAGGGATTCAGGTTAGTCTTGACGAATTCTGGAGGAGCTGTGAAGCAGAAGGCTTCAGCGAGTAGATATATAGAGTTTCCGCTGTGTTTCTATTAGTCTGTATTGTACTGATGTACTTGTGTTGTATAATAGACAGAAGTTTATAACTGTCTATTCTGTGATGTATAAGTTGTGTAGATCTGATGTAATATGATACTATGTAATATTTTATGTGATATATTATATTTTATTCGTTCCGTTGTGAGATTCTGATGTGTTGTTCTTTCTTCTTTTCTATCTTTTCTTCTTCTATCCCTTTCTTTCTTAATTCATGATACGTCTTTCTGGTGGTAGAAAGTCGGGTCGTGACACACCCAGAAGCCCACAACCTATCTTAGGTCGCCAATCCTATAAGTCGGTCACGACTTATCACTTAGGTCATTCACTATTAACCCCAGCTTCCTTAAGTCGTCGCCGACCTACCCCTTAAGTCATCCACTACCTTAGGTCGCTCATACACCCTACGACTTAAGCTGCTACGACTCAACTCCTAACTCGCCGAATTCCTTAACTCGGTCACGACTTAGCTCTTAGGTCGTTCACGACCTAGGACTTAGACAAATCTGCCTAAAAATCTGAAATGACTTGAAAGTGCTAAAATTCCAGATTTTGACGAACTTGTCGATCCGTAAAAATACGGGTCGTTACATTCTCTCCCCCTTAGGAATTTCGCCCCCGAAATTCCAAGCAACAAAGCAATCAAAGACTATTCTGTACGCCTATCATCCATAACAATCAACAAACCATGCATCCAATTCTAACTTAGCGTACAGAATTCTAAAACTAGAACAAGTTACAATATCGCGAGATGACACGACACCTTAGGACCATACCTTGAAGAGTTCAGGATGAGCTGCCTTCATCCTCTCTTCCACCTCTCACGTACAGTCGTTATCATCATCACTCCATTGTACCTTGAGCAACTTAACTACCTTCCTCCTAAGCTGTTTCGTGTCAGTTTCAACAACACGAAGCGGCTTACGAGGTCTTCTATCAACTGGATCAACTTCAAAATCTTCATAGCTATTTGCAGAAACTACTGCATTTGAGTCGTGTACATACTTCTGTAGATATGATACATGAAAAACATTGTGCACACTCGACATCTTCTCTGGTAACTCCAATCTGTAAGCGAGCTTTCCAATTCGCTCGATGATCGGGAATGGTCCAAAAAATCTCGGAGTCAATTTTCCTCTCTTCCCGAATCGAATAACATTCTTCAGTGGAGAAATCTTCACAAAAACCATATCTCCAACGTCGAATTCTAAATCCTTACGACGCTTATCGGCATAACTCTTCTGACGGTCTTGGGCTGCCTTCATTCGTTGCCGAATGATCTCTATACAATCTGAAGTCTGACGAATCATCTCTGGCCCAAGCATCAGCTTTTCTCCAGTTTCCAACCAACATGTCGGAGAGTTACACGGTCTTCCATACAATGCCTCATACGGTGCCATACCAATGCTTGACTGGTAACTGTTGTTGTACGCAAACTCCACCAAATGAAGGTGATCTTCCCATGATCCTCCGAAGTCCAAAACACATGCTCTGAGAAGGTCTTCCAAAACTCGGTTGACACTCTCAGTCTGACCATCTGTTTGGGGATGATAAGCTGTACTCAAACACAACTTGGTTCCCAAAACTTCCTGGAAGCTCCTCCAAAATCCACTAGTGAACAATGGGTCTCGATCGCTCACTATACTCTTCGGAATACCATGGAATCGAACTATCCACTTAACATACAACTCAGCCAACTTTGATGCAGTCCTAGTCGATCGAACAGGAATGAATCGTGCACTCTTAGTCAGACGATCCACAATGACCCAAACCCCTTCATTTCCCGTTCTGGTTCTAGGCAATCCATCGATAAAATCCATCGACACTTGTTCCCACTTCCATGTAGGAACTTCTAATGGCTGAAGCAATCCACTTGGCTTCTTCTGTTCGGCTTTTACCAACTGGCAGTTCATACATTTGGAAATAAAATTTCCAACATCCTTCTTCATACCTTCCCAGTAGTAGGTTCTCTTCATATCCCGATACATCTTATTTCCATCTGGATGAATTGTCAGCTTCGAGTGATGACTTTCCTTCAGAACTTCACTCCTTAATTCATCTATATCGGGAACAACTAGTCGTCCTTGCTTCCGAAGCCAACCCTCTCGATCGACCTCGAATCCTTTATCCTTTTCTGGATCCAATCCAGATTCCAATTCACGGATAATCTTGACAAGCTTATCATCTCTCTTTTGGCCCTCGCCAATCCTTTCCACAAGAGTGGGTCTTATCGATAAGTTTGCCAACATCTCAGGTTCCAATTCACATCTAGGCCTGAAGTCAAATCCAGCTAAATACTCGAGACTCTTCCATTCTGAAAACATGGCTCCCAATCCTGCATGTCTTCGACTTAACGCATCTGCCACTGCGTTACCTTTTCCCGGAGTATAAGCTATACCAAAATCATATGAGGCTAAAAACTCTAGCCAACGTTGCTGCCGAAGATTCAAATCCTTTTGGGAGAAAAGATACTTCAACGACTTATGATCCATA
The DNA here is from genome assembly GCA_030737815.1 of Allium fistulosum. NCBI lineage: Eukaryota > Viridiplantae > Streptophyta > Magnoliopsida > Asparagales > Amaryllidaceae > Allium > Allium fistulosum. The sequence continues at coordinate 818,699,425 of CM060904.1, forward strand.
AACAACTCGAATCAAACTCCCAACAGATAATGCCTCCACATTTTCAGAGCAAATACAATCGCCGCTAACTCCAAATCATGAGTCGGGTAATTCCTTTCATGCGGCTTCAGTTGTCGACTGGCATACGCAACAACTTTATCCCTCTGCATCAGCACTGCTCCAAGTCCAGTACCACATGCGTCGGTGTAAACCACCATCTCATCATTCCCACTTGGAATAGTCAAAACAGGAGCACTCGTCAATCTCTCTTTCAGGATTCCGAAAGCTTGCTCACACTTAGCATCCCAACTGAACACTTGGTTCTTCTTCGTCAATCCTGTTAACGGTGCAGCTACCTTGGAGAAGTCTTTGATAAACCGTCGATAATATCCTGCTAATCCAAGAAAACTTCTTACATCAGATGCATTCTTAGGTCTAACCCAATCCTGGATTGCTGCCACCTTAGCGGGATCAACCGCTATTCCACTTCCAGAAATCACATGGCCTAAGAACCTCACACTCTTCCAGAAGTGACACTTCGAAAACTTAGCCTTCAGCTGATGTTTCCGTAAGATCTCTAAAACAATACGCAAGTGCGTCTTGTGTTCTTCTTCCGTTCTGGAATAAATCAGAATATCATCCACGAACACAAGTACGAACTTGTTCAACTGATCTCTGAACACTCTATTCATAAGATCCACAAAATATGCTGGCGCGTTAGTCAATCCAAACGACATTACCAGCCACTCAAAGAAACCGGATGGTGTCCTAAAAGCAGTCTTCGGCACACTATCCTTAGCCACTCTCAACTGGTGAAATCCCGTTGCCAAATCCATCTGAGAAAACACCTTAGCTTCGTGAAGCTGATCAAACAAGTCATCTATCCTCGGCAATGGATACTTGTTCTTCTTAGTCACTTTATTCAGCTCACGATAATCCACACACAATCTCAACGACCCATCTGCCTTGGTTGCGAACACAACTGGTGCACCCCACTTGGACACACTACGCCGAATGAATCCTTTCTGTAAAAGGTCATCAACTTTCACCCTCAACTCCTGCTGTTCCCTAGGCGCCATCCGCCTAAGAGGCATCACAACAGGTCTGGCTCCTTCAACTAGATCTATACGAAACTCGATCTCTCTATGCGGCGGCAACCCTTTGACTTCGTCAAAGACATCCTCGAATCCATTTGCGATTGGCACTAAAGACAGTCCATCCCGTGGAACAACTAGCGAATACATGAAGCTCATGAAGACGCCTTCCTCATGCTTACATCGTATCATAATCTTTCGCCCTTCCACATTCTCGACTGTCACCTCCAGCCTCTCACAATCAACCTTAGCCGCATACTTCCTAAGCCAGTCCATACCCAAAATAATTCCGAACCCCGCAAAGTTCAGAACAAAACAATCACAAACAAAAGAGCAACCATGACTGGATACAACTAGACCACGGCATAACATACACAAACAAGACGAACCCCCAACTGGATTAGTCACAACCAATGGCTTATCAACAATATCTGGTTCCAAACCCAACCGGCTTACGAGTTCACTACAAACAAATGAATGCGACGCTCCAGTATCAAACAGAACTCTAACTGGAACACCACATAGGAAAAGAGTACCTTGAACAACCACACCCTTTCCCTTCTCTTCAGCAGTAGGAGCTTTCGAAGACGACGGAACAGCTCCTAAAGCATAGGCTTGCACAATCTGCCTGTCCTTCCTCGGTTCTGGACAATTCTTCCTGAAATGCCCCGGCTTGTCACAGTTGTGACACTTCATCGGTGCCTTCGGATTCTTACAATCCTTAGAGAAATGGCCCTTCTGCTGACAATTGTAGCAAATCACCTCGCCTTTCGGCTTCTTCTGGCCATCCTTACCCTTCTGCTGCTGCTGCTTCCTCTTCTGGTTTCCACCCTACTGTGGTCTAGATTCTCCCTTGGTAACAGCAACAACAGGTCCTTCCTTAGGAAACAGACTCTCATGCCTAAGAGCTTTCTCCACAAGCTTCTCAAATGAATCGTCCAAATGATCCACCAACTGTCTCCCAAGATAGCTGTCCAAGCCTGTCACAAACTTCTCATTCTTCTGATAAGCAGACTCAATATATGACCGGGCATACTTGGACAAAGCTTCAAACTCAGAAACATACTCCAGAACCGATCTCCCACCTTGCTTGAGCTCCACAAACCTCTTGAACAGAACAGACTTCTGAGCTGTAGAAATGAACTTAGCTTCAAATCTAGCTTGGAATTGCTCCCAAGTAATCTCTTCCTCCGCAGTATTGATGGTAATAGAGTTCCACCAATCAGAGGCTCTCCCTTGAAGCTGCCTTGATGCCAACTTCCTCTTAGTTGCATCATTAATTCCCAAATCACCAAAGATCCTTCTACAAGCATCTATCCACCTCTGGACCTCAATAGTTGATTCTGTTCCCAAGAAAACCTTTCCTCCAAGAGCAGTATAATCCTTGCACAACTTAGCAAAATCCACTGGTTTCGGAGTTTGGACTTGAACTCCAACATCAACTGCTGCCCCCGAAACTGGTATCCTTCTCATGATCGAAGTCATCATAGCTTCGAACATGGCTGCATAATCAGCAGTCTCTTCAGTAGCATGGCCTTCCCTAGCAGCTGGCCTCCCTCTTCGACTCATTCTCAATATCTAAAAAAAAGGAATGATTAGAACATCTAGAGAAACAACTGCATAAAGGACTCAAACTCTACTAAGCTACTAATTATATATAGTAGTCATCCATCAAAATTACAATTACGTCTCTCATACGTAGTTACGACAGCGAGCGTTGGGTAAAATCGATTAACCAATGCTCTGATACCAAATGTGACGACCGCCCATGACCCCTGCACCGAATCTAGAGATAGAGCGCTGTAAAGTGTGCCAGGCGACCATGGACGATTGTCAAGGTAAGATTTAAAGCAACAGAATCTATCGTATTACTCACAGCGCATGGACAAAATACAATAGAACATATGTATAGTGAAGCTTTACAGAACAAAATGACATCATATAAAACTCCATAATAGTTGAATACAAGCATCCACATAGTCAATACATCCAGCCTCACTACATATCTCTCAGAGAATACAAAACAGCAGAATATCCAGTACATATAATAAGAAGATAATATGCAACCCTCTAGCTCGTCTTCGATATCAGCATCGTGAGAAGAGAACAGCACCTGTCACCTGCTACCTAGTCTGCCCGTCCCAAAATGGACGAACAACCCAAGGCAATAAGAATTAAAACATAAAGCCTTGAGTCAGACAACAGTCTTAGTGAGCAGTAAATTAACTAACAACATACCAAAAGAGCATAAAGGAAAAGGAATAGGGATATAACCCTCCTACTCCAACCTCATTCTACAGTGATAGCCCCCAGACACAGAATAAGCAGAAGCAAACATAGCAGAGCATACAATTTAAAGTAAAGCTATTATCACTCGAGTCAAGGGCGATGTTTTCCAAGTACCAAGGCCTAAATTAGATAAGCACCCAGAAAATACTGCTGTTGAGTCCGAAATGACGTTACAACCAAACATCCATGACTCTGGCTATCACTGTTATCATTGCTTCGATATCACCGTTAATTGAATGACCGGCACATTCTTTCAGCCGTCCGTCAAGGGCTAATGGAAACCCCGGTTCTAGACATAACTCCCGCACGTCGTCGCAGCCCGTGCCTAGGACTATCGAATCTGCCCAGAGTACTCGACCATCAACAGTTAGCCGTTGGGACTATCAAATCTGCCCAAACGTACTCTTGCTTAGAGCATGCTAGAACCTTCAACAACGATGCTATCCAAGCCTCCTTGTCATCCTCCTCGACGACTATTCTCATATCCATTCATTATCCTCAACTCGAATCATATCACCGAGTTATCAACATGCTTGGAATGATCCCGTCTGGATTAGACCAAGTCTTCATCACATGATTGCCTCGCTTCATTACATCCTCGCAAAGCCTCATCTCATCATCACATCATCAAATCTATGCATAAGAGCTTCATCATCCCGCTACATATGCCACGAGCAGCTTTCCCAATTCAAGAGCCTTTCCCTTAGCTTTTGAATCACCTTCGATCTAAATCTAATCATCAATCATCTAGTTCATAACAATCAATCAAATCAAACATCAATCCAAGCAATCAAGCATTCAAAAATGATCTAAGTAGAAAATTATAACAATAATGGCATTTTCGTAATTAAAGAGTTGAAAGTCCAATAAGCATGAAAACATGGATTATATCTCTACAAACTTGATGAATGAACTTGCATAGGTTAACATATGATAAAATGGATGTAACATCATCATGAACAATGGATCTATATGGATCTACACTTAGGATGAAGAAAATACATGGGAATCACTATTTTAACACCAAATCGGGCCAACAATCCGATATACTCCTTTGGATCCGTGTGAGAGATAATCACCACTCACCAAATCACCAAAACAAACCCTAATCAACACGCTTCAGATCTGGACAGCGAAGGATCGAGCTTGATCTATCACGAATCCGCTTCAAACGAAGAAATCTCTCTTGAAAAGATGAAGATCTTCAATCTAAGCTCTTGAATCTTCAATCTTAATCTTCGATTTGGATGGATGGAAGCACTAGATTAGTGTTTCCTAGGGATTTGACCAGGCAACTAGTGCTTGGCATCAGAGAGTGTCCGGCATCCAGGAATGTACGGCGAAGCAACCATCATCCATGAGTACTCGGCGTAGTACTCGGCGTCCTTAGTATCCGGTGTCCAGGAGTGTTCGGCATAATACTCAGCAGTGTTCGGCATCGAGACTACTCGGCGTAGTACTCGGCAGCAAGGGTACTCGGCACCAAGTAGTGTTCGGCAACAACCTATGCTCAGCGTCGACTGGTGTTCGGCATCCCATAAGTGCTTGGCATCAAGACTGCTCGGCGTACCAGAGTACTCGGCATCAAGACTGCTCGGCATGCAAGACTGCTTGGCATACCAGAGTACTCGGCATCGAGGCTGTTCGGCATACAAGGTCGCTCGGAATCAGGGCTGTTCGGCATCAAGACTGCTCGGCGTACCAGAGTACTCGGCATCAAGACTGCTCGGCATGCAAGACTGCTCGGCATACCAGAGTACTCGGCATCGAGGCTGTTCGGCATACAAGGTCGCTCGGAATCAGGGCTGTTCGGCATCAAGACTGCTCGGCATGCAAGACTGCTCGGCATACCAGAGTACTTGGCATCAAGGCTGTTCGGCATACAAGGTCGCTCGGAATCAAGGCTGCTCGGCATACAGGAGTACTCGGCATCCTATGGTGTTCGGCGTAATACTCGTCATCCAGAAGACGTTCAACACGACTAACCAGCACACCGTTCGGCATAGAAGGAATGGTTCGGCGGAACTCGTTCGGCGAACCTTGCTCGGCATACGGCGACCACTGTACTCGGGCTGGAACGTTCGGCAATCAGCCCACTTGGGAAGTCCAGCCCATCTTTGCCTATAAATAGAGGGGCAGGGTCACAGTGAAAGGGATCCTTTTTTTTAGAGCAAATACGGGGAGACTCTGCCATTTTCAAGACTCATCTTCTCTACTCAAACACCTTCATTCAAGCATTTGATTCACGAATTGTATTTGTAATCAATCAATCATAAAGGAAATCAATAAAGTTGAGCAAAGTGGACGTAGGCAATTACGCCGAACCACTATAAATTTGGTGTTCTTACTTTGTGCACTTGAATTAAGTTTGTCTTCTCTGTTTAATTGCTTTCATCACTTATATCTCTACACAATCTTTCTGAACGAGGTTAGTGACCAATTTTGGTGCTAACACTTTGGTGCTTTCACCGAGAATCGAATTCTCAGACCTCAAGGATCTGCTTTGAAGCTACTGGATTGAACAAATCCCCCAAAGAAGATCCGACTTACTGATAGGACATCCGTTGATTCTACTCAGAGTTCATACCAATAACTCTACAATGGCAAGACCACGTACCAGGTCAGCTTCCCTTAATGCGGATGCCCGAGAGACTGCTAGCGTGCAACAAGCAGGACCTAGCAATCAACCAGCAATCCCGAGTGCAGGGATTGCCGCTCAAGAACAGACTCCAGTTGTCACCAGAGTGGAGTTCAACGACTTGATGAGAGAACTTAGGGAAAGCAGGAGACAACTGGGAGAACAGATGCAAGCTAATGCCAACCTGATGGCACAACTCACTCAACAGCAGCAACAGAATGCTGGGGGCAATCAAGCTGCTTATTCCTCTTCTGATAGCTCAACTTCTTCTGATGAGCCACCCAGGCGCAGACGCCGTAAGACTGAAACTGCAAGGGCAGATGCTGCTGTTCGAACAACAGGAGACCGCGACCAAGCCAGAACTGGAAACTTCCGAACTGGAGTACAGGTGGAGGAGGGAGCTCCAGATCATCAAGATGTTAACAATGTTGAACCTCATGACGCACGATTGGCAGATCGCCAGGAAAGGAGGCATCAGCATGGACAGGCACGTAGAACTGACTCCAACCTCCCAGCTTCCATACAGACACCCGATTTGACAGCCATGATCAAGCAACTGATGAAAGAAAATCAGGGCTTGTCAAATGACGATTGGGGAGTGTCAAGAAGTCATACTCCGTTCACGGATGTTGTGCTACAAGCGTCCTACCCCAAGAAGTTTAGCATGCCAACCATTCCTGCATACGAAGGAAAGACTGACCCCAGACAACATGTAATGAGGTATGAATGGATGATGGATTCAGCCAGAGCAAATGATGCCACCAAATGTAGGTGCTTTCCGATTACTCTATCTGGGATCGCTACTATGTGGTTCACCCGACTTCCTCCGCGATCCGTATCAAATTTCGAGGAGTTGGCAAAGAAGTTTATTGAGCAGTTCAGGATACACACTACACGCCCGAAGGACGTGATGTCTCTGTCGAGTGTAATCCAAAATCCCGGAGAGTCGCTGAAGGAGTACTTACAAAGATTCCACGTTGCGGCAACTGAAGTCAGTAATCCCAACGACCACGCAATTCTAATGGCTGTGATGAGAGGTGTAGATCCGGATTCTGAATTCGGGGATTGGCTGGCAGGAAAACCTCCGACTACGCTAGAGCGTTTCTACTCCAAGGCGCACCAGTTCATAAGAAGAGATGAAGCTAGGTGGGTACGACGAGACAAGGCACCGGGACCCGCCCAAGAGTCAATTAAGAGCAACATTGCTGTGAAGCAATCTGGAGACAATTCAGGAAAGGTCCAAGTCAACGTCCAGAATAAGCCTGTGCAGCCCAAAGAGTCCGGAGGAAGGAGTCAAGGAAAGAGGAAAGAAGCGGGAAAGTGGAAGTCGAGAATTCCAAGCTACAACGAGTACACTCCGCTAAACGCCCCACTTGAGAACATTTACCTATCCACATGCAATACTTTTCAGTACAGAAAACCACGTCCGAGAGAATCGCTGAAGAACAGAAACGGACTGGGAAATATTGCCGCTTCCATGAAACCTATGGACACAACACGGAAGAATGCAGACACCTACATGACGCTATCGAGAAATTGATCAGACAAAAGAAGTTGCAAGAATTTGTGAAGGATCCGCAGGAAGGAGGACAGGGAACGTCCGACCCAGGTCGTGCACCAGCTCCACGTCATCCAGAGGAACCTGCCCGAACTGTTGGGAGACTGGTTATAAATACAATTATCGGCGGACCTCATCCCGCAGATAAGAACTGGCAAGAGATGGAGCGATATGCGGGCTCCTTGAAGCATGCGGATTTCGAGTGTTGTTCAAACGTAGAGGACGGGGCCCCTGCTAAGCAGCAGCGCGTGATGACAGACGATATTGTGTTCAGAAACAGAGACGCTGATCAGATAGAGGCTCCGACCATCGATCCCATGGTCATATCTGCAACAATCGGACCAGCGTATGTAAAAAGAATCTTGATTGATTGTGGAAGTTCAGTCAACATCATCTTCAAGAAGGCATATGATCAGATGAAGCTAGAGACAAAAGACTTGAAACCATCCAAAGCTCGTATCCACGGTTTTAACGGCGCTGCGACTGATGCAGTGGGATATGTCGAGTTACCAGTTGAACTGGGACAAGGCGAGCGTCGGAGGGTACGAATTCTACCCTTTGTAGTTTTGGATGTGGACTCTCCATACAATGTTTTCTTGGGTCGGCCGGCCCTGGCTGAATTTAGGGCGGCACTAGCCCCGTGGTGCTTGACTTTGAAGTTCCCAACTGACAAAGGAGTAGGCATTGTTCACGGAGACCAAGCAGCTGGTCGTTCTTGTTATGTGGCCGAGCTCCGTGAAGCCCACCGGAGGGAAAAAGGAAAGGGTACGGACAATCCTGTCCGCATCCTCAACACGAATAATTGACAAGTAGTGCCCGAGCCCTGGCTCGGGCATAGTTCTCGGATCTACGGAGATATAGATCCGAGAGACGACGATGAGAAACCCAGGGAAGAGAAGGCGGCACCGGCTGAATTAACAATCGACATCTCAGTTAGCCGTGACGACCCTTCGCGAGTACTGAAAATCGGATCACAGTTAAGCCCCGCAATGACAGAAGACCTTAGCGACTTCCTCCGAGAAAACCTCGATGTTTTCGCCTGGACGCATTCTGATATGTGTGGGATTTCTCCCGCCATCACAAGTCATATGTTGAACATAGACCCGAAATACGTCCCAGTCAAGCAAAAGAGGAGAGGAATGGATCCAGAGAGATCCGCCGCTCTTGGAGAGGAGGTGGACAAACTCAAAGCAAATGGGTTCGTCCGCGACGCCCTCTACCCGGAGTGGGTCTCCAACCCTGTGCTAGTAAAAAAGGCAAATGGGAAATGGAGGACTTGTGTAGATTATTCCGACTTGAACAAAGCATGCCCTAAGGACAGTTTCCCGTTGCCTAGGATCGATCAGTTGGTCGATTCCACAGTAGGACACGAATTATTGTCATTCATGGATGCGTACTCAGGATACAACCAAATCCCAATGCATATTCCGGACCAAGAACACACCAGCTTCGTTACAAATGTCGGGCTGTATTGCTATGTAGTGATGCCCTTTGGATTAAAGAATGTTGGAGCAACTTACCAACGTCTGGTGAATCGAATGTTCAAGGACCAGTTGGGCAAAACCATGGAAGTCTATGTGGATGACATGCTCGTGAAGTCACGGCAGTCAAACGACCACATCCAAGACTTAGCTGAAATGTTTAACATACTCAGGTCCTATGGAATGAAGATCAACCCGCTGAAGTGTTCTTTCGGCGTTGCATCAGGGAAGTTTTTAGGATTCATCGTCAACGCTAGGGGAATCGAAGCCAACCCAGAAAAGATCCAAGCCATTCGAGACGTACAAGCACCCAGGACTATAAAGCAGGTACAGAGCTTGAACGGGAAAGTGGCTGCGCTAAGTCGGTTTATATCCAAGGCAACTGACAAGTGCATCCCATTCTTCGACATAATAAAGAAAGGAAAGAGGAATTTTGAATGGACGTCTAGCTGCGAGGAAGCTTTCCAGAACCTGGTAAGGCATCTGGAGAGCCCACCGATGCTATCTAAACCAGTTGACCATGAGATGCTGTATGTTTACTTGGCTATATCCCCTCATGCGATAAGCGCAGCTTTGGTCCGTGAGGAGGATCGAGTCCAGAAGCCGGTATATTATGTTAGCAAGCGTTTAACGGGGGCAGAGAAGAATTACCCTAAAATTGAGAAATTGGCTTATTGCCTGGTGATTGCATCACGCAAGCTACGCCCATACTTTCAAGCGCATTCAATCGGCGTTTATACCGATCAACCCCTGAGGCAGGTACTTCAGCGACCAGAAACTTCTGGAAGATTGCTAAAATGGAACATCGAGTTGAGCCAATTCGATATCGCGTACTTACCACGGAGAGCTATCCGAGGGCAAGCGTTAGCAGACTTCATCGCTGAATTTACCATACCCATCAAACCGGACGATCACGACATCATTCCCCCCATACGATGGAAGTTATACACTGACGGTGCATCAAATGACCATTGCTCCGGCGCGGGCGTAGTTCTTATGACTCCGGAAAACCGATCAATCTGTTATGCCCTGAAGCTCGATTTTCCGGCTACAAACAACGAAGCTGAATATGAAGCATTGATCGCTGGCTTGAAGCTTATCAAAGAACTCGGAATCAAATCAATCGAAATCTTTTGTGACTCGCAGTTAGTGGTATACCAAGTGCGAGGAGACTACCAAGCAAAAGGACGAAAGCTTGCTCCGTACCTCGTTCAGGTCCAGGAACTACTATCAAATCTTGAGCGTTATGACATTTCGCACATCCCTCGAGAACAAAACAAAGAAGCCGACTTGTTGGCTAAGTTCGCAAGTACCAACGATGTCCAGCAAATGGGATTGTATCCCATGGAAGTCTTGCATGCCCCGAGTACGGGCGAGATGAAAATCGATCTTGTGTTGGAAACAGAGATCGAGAAGGACTCGTGGATAACCCCATTCAAACTGTACCTGACAACTGGGGCTTTACCAGAAAGAAGAAGCGAAAGACGACAGGTCCTTCGAAAGGCTGCGCGGTACGTAATGCAGGATGGATCCATGTACCGGAAAGGATTCTCAATCCCATTACTACGATGCATCGCTCATGATGAAACAAAGCGAGTCTTGAGGGAAGTCCATGAAGGGAAATGCGGCGACCATACTGGGGGGCAAACGCTAGCAAAAAAGATCCTCCGCTATGGGTATTACTGGCCTACCGTAAACCGGGATGCCGCGGACTACGCAAGAAAATGCGACAAGTGTCAAAGATATGCAAAAATCCCGAGGGCTCCGTCAACGGAACTCACACAAATGATCAGCCATTGGCCATTCGCGATCTGGAGAATCGACATAATCGGCTCTTTGCCTCTATCCAAAGGTGGTGCGAAATACGCGATAGTTGCGGTCGACTATTTCACGAAATGGGCCGAGGCAGAACCTTTGGCCACTATCACCTCTAAGAAAGTCATTAATTTCGTTGTACGAAACATCATATGCCGCTTTGGTCTTCCACGCACCATCATTACAGATAACGGAACGCAATTCGAAAGTAGAGAGTTCAAAGAGTTCTGTCTAAAGTACGGCATCGAGAAAAAGTTCGCTGCCGTTGCACACCCAAAAGCTAACGGACAAGTCGAGGCCGTTAACAAGGTAATCAAGTCCATACTAAAGAAGCGTCTGGAGAAGGTTGGAGGCAAGTGGGTAGATGAACTCCCGACGGCATTATGGGCATATAGGACTACCCACAAGTCCGCGACCGGCCACACTCCGTTCGCCTTGGCATACGGTTCTGAAGCCGTGATACCCGTGGAACTTGAAGTTCCATCGCACCGAGTGACATACTATGACCCCAAGACGAACCAAAACCTCTTGCTGGAATCACTGGACTGCATCGACGAAAAGCGTGAAGAAGCTGAGTTAAGGGCGGCGGCGCACAGACATCGAGTTAAGCGCTACTACGATGGCAGAGTCCGCCCAAGAATCTTTGATGTGGGTGATCTCGTTCTGAAACGAGTCTTCCCAGTACCATCACGCATGAATCCCAGCTGGGAAGGCCCATATGCCATTGAACGGAAGCTTGGAGAAGGAACATTCAAGCTAGCGACCGTTGATGGCACGACACTCCCCCGAGCATGGAACAGTGAACATTTGCGGCACTATTACATTTAGCATGTTTCCCTTTCTTGTTATAGGCATTATTGTTTTCCGCATGTTTCCATTCAATAATGACTTAGTTTCCTTTTGAAGTTGTAATCGAACAATTTAGTTGATTTTCATTAATAAAGGCTTGAAGCCACATTTTCTATGAAGTTTCTGTATCTCTTAATCGAATGATAAATTACATTATTCTGTGCGGCGTACAGACTCATACAAACGATTTCCAATCTCCGAATCCCCAGAGTGCGGAGCGGAGTACTCTAAGTCCCCAGAGCGCGGACTAGAGTATAAACGATTTTCCAATCTCCGAATCCCCAGAGTGCGGAGCGGAGTACTCTAAGTCCCCAGAGCGCGGACTAGAGTATAAACGATTTACAATCTCCGAATCCCCAGAGTGCGGAGCGGAGTACTCTGAGTCCCCAGAGCGCGGACTAGAGTATAAACGGTTTCCAATCTCCGAATCCCCAGAGTGCGGAGCGGAGTACTCTAAGTCCCCAGAGCGCGGACTAGAGTATAAACGATTTTCCAATCTCCGAATCCCCAGAGTGCGGAGCGGAGTACTCTAAGTCCCCAGAGCGCGGACTAGAGTATAAACGATTTACAATCTCCGAATCCCCAGAGTGCGGAGCGGAGTACTCTGAGTCCCCAGAGCGCGGACTAGAGTATAAACGGTTTCCAATCTCCGAATCCCCAGAGTGCGGAGCGGAGTACTCTAAGTCCCCAGAGCGCGGACTAGAGTATAAACGATTTTCCAATCTCCGAATCCCCAGAGTGCGGAGCGGAGTACTCTAAGTCCCCAGAGCGCGGACTAGAGTATAAACGATTTACAATCTCCGAATCCCCGGAGTGCGGAGCGGAGTACTCTGAGTCCCCAGAGCGCGGACTAGAGTATAAACGGTTTCCAATCTCCGAATCCCCAGAGTGCGGAGCGGAGTACTCTAAGTCCCCAGAGCGCGGACTAGAGTATAAACGATTTTCCAATCTCCGAATCCCCAGAGTGCGGAGTGGAGTACTCTAAGTCCCCAGAGCGCGGACTAGAGTATAAACGATTTACAATCTCCGAATCCCCAGAGTGCGGAGCGGAGTACTCTAAGTCCCCAGAGCGCGGACTAGAGTATAAACGATTTCCAATCTCCGAGTCCCCGGAGTACGGAGCGGAGTACTCTAAGCCCCCTGAGCGCGGACTAGAGTATGAACAGTCTTAAGTCTCCAAGTCCCCGGAGCACAGTGTCAGCAAACCAAATAAAGACAAGAGAATCATCCAAACAAGAAGAAACTGAAATTTTATTCGATAAGTCCAAAATAGGGATACAAGATCACTCCTACAAAATTCGGGTCTGTACAAACTACAAGTTATGAAAGGTAGAAACTATTACAAACTTAAGCAAAAGACTTGTTGAACAAGTGCATCGATCATTTCTTCGACTTCTTCTTCTTGTCCGCCTTCGGTGTCTCCGACGACTCCTCTCCCTCACGTTTCTTCTTGGACTTTTTGCTTGCTAAAGAGACGGAGTCAGGAGCAGGAGACGGAACATCTAATGGTTTGGACCTGCCCGGGAGAATGATTTTCAAAGGTCTATTCCGCGGGTCGGTAAGTTCCAGGACTTCGGATTCAACCTTGACTTTGACCTTTCTCTTCTCCTCGTCGGCGAGACGATCCTTCATGCTCATCTCTGAAGTATGCTCAGAGGCGCCAGTAATTTTAACTTCGTCGCTTCCTTCGGCCGGAGACGAGGTGTCAAGTTTGTCATCATCGAGCGCCCCGATCACTTGAGCGTCTGGGCCGGGAGTCACCTCTGCGTGAGCAGCGTCGCTTGTTTTCCCCGCTTCCTCCTTGGCGTCGTCGCTCCTCGGAGTTGGCTCAGTGTCAGAACAACCTGTGAGAAATATAAGAAGTGGGCATTAGAACAAATAACCACTGTTGAAAAATGACGGGATCACTTCGATTTCTAGAGAAAGAAGAATATCCTACCAGGATCAGGTTGACTGTCGGTGGCGCGCGGGGTTTCACCCTCCAGGATAGGTGACAGCACATGAACGCCAAGCCCGGGATCTTCGGGATCATAACTGGCGTGTTGCTCGAATGGATCAAGCGTCGACCGACCGGCCGATTGAGCAGCATAAGGAGCGGCAATGTGAGGAGTAGTAGTGTCGGCCTCTGATGGGCCAGCCTCGTTGTTCTTCTCTTTCGAAGGGGAAGAGCCTTTGCCATAGAGAGCCAATGCTACGGATAAATCCGATGGCTCATTCCCCCTCAGGAACTCCTTCACCAGTGCATCCTCGTCGATTTCTTCGGAGCCTGATTCGACTTTCTTGATCTTTATCAGAGTCTCCCATGCCTCAGCCAGGGATTCATGGTAGCCGTCGCCCAAGAATGTTAGGTCGCGATGCATAAGGACGCGGGCTCCGTACTCGGCAATCAACGGGTCAAACATACTTTTGACCTCTTCCCTGCCAGCCTCTGCGGCCGCCTCAAGGCGAGAATCAAGCTCCTCCTCAGCCATTCTTTTACCCTCCTCACGGGCTTCATCCTTCATTCTCTCGACCCCGGCAAGTTCACCGTCGAGCTTTGCCTTGAGGAGCCGGGTAGCAACAATCTCATCGCAATACCGCTGTGATTCTTCCTGAGCGGCTATTTTGTCTTCTTTCTCCTTGGAGAGTTGTTCTTTCAGCTCTTTGACTTGAATAGCGAGCACGTCCCTTTCTTTTTGAACAGAGTCTTTTTCTAGGGCAAGGGCGCCGCTGCGCTGAACTGCTTCATCAAGCTCCTTTTTGTGAGCCACCTCTAAGCGAGTAACTGCCTCGGCAGTATCTTTTGCGCCTTGTTCAGCGGCTTCTAGCTTTAACTTATAAGAGGCGAGCTCTTCGTCTTGGAGTTTGATGATTTTCTTATCGCTGTCAGCCTCCAGAGTCAGACGGTCAATCTCGTGTTGACGCTCAACAGATACTTCTGATATCTTCTCCACCAAGTGCACGAATGCGTCATGTTGAACATAGACGTCATTGTTGCATGCAATGGCACTTTGCTTCACGTGCCCAGGAATGTGATGGACGGCCGGGAGAAATTTCAAACCGTCAAAACAAATCTTCGGAAACTTGGCCTTAAGGTCGACCATCTTTTCCGCAACGGTTGGGTCCACGGCAGGAGCAGGAGGAGGAGGCTTAGAGAATTCCGTTCTTTTACGCGGCTCCCGAACTTGCCTCGTACTCGATGAACTGGAATGTTGTTCTCGAGCAGCATCTGACTGATAGCCCTTCTGCAGAGACTTCTCTTTATCCGGCTCAGTTGCAGGAGGAAGATCACGGGACTGAGAAGATTGATAGTGCGCTTTCTTGCGATGAGACGATTCGCGCGGACGATTGTCCCTATCCTCATAATCACCTCGGTCCCGGCGTCTGCCCGAACCGGAGTCCCGTCCGGAGTGATGAAATATTGAAGACCCTTGAAGGCGATCAAGTCCGTGGGAGCGGCCCATATCACCTGCAAAGAAGGAAGATAACAACGAATTAAGGAGAATTCACGAATTAAAAAGACTTGAAGTATGCTATGGAATGCGCGTGTGCGTGTGTGTCCTAAGTGTTCCCCCCGACGGACCCGTTCGTTTGTCTTTGCTAATCGGGGTATTGTCTCTGTGAGCCGGGAGTTGAACTCCTACATTGCCTCTAGCGGGCGACGAGAATTTGAGAGCTTCAGGATCATCGAACCCATAATTAAGTATGTCTTCGGGGATAGAGAGGTTCGAGAGACCCCTTAGAGAACTCTCCAGACGCTGTGAAGAAGCCTCTTTTTCAGGAGGGATAGGCGTAGGTTTTGAGGTGTCGCCGACTTTCTCTTTCTGAACCGTATATTTCAGCTTTTTCTTTCCCTTCGAAGGGGAGGATGACGTCTCAATATCCTGGATTTCGATTGCCGGATTCCAAGCAGGACCCACGTTCTCGCCCTGAGTGTCGGGTGCATCACCCTCTCTACGCTCGCCTTCTTCGTGCGCGACGGGAGCGCGACGTGACGACGGGCCGGCAAGTTTTTTCCCTTTACCGGATGGAGGTTTGGGAATTGTAACGCCTTCTGGAAGGCTGACCCGACGATCAGGAGCTAGCAAGCCGAACCCCGACAGCGATTCATTTGAAATGATAGCTCGAATATCTCGGTCCTCGGCCGGGAGAGCTCTAATCGTGTCAACAGCATCAGAATATCCTCGGCCTTCCGGACGCGGGTTAATACCTGAAAAGATGAGATGAAGAGTTAGGAAAAAACATGACTCCCATTAAGTACAAGTAACGGTTCAGCAGAGAGACTTACTGCCTTCAACCCATCTCCTAGCGAAACCAGACGGGCATCGCACATAGAACCATTCCTGTTTGTACAGGGCGAACTTGCTGCAGGCCCCTGTCAGGATCTGGCACTTGTGATACGGCTCGAGGAAGATGAAGGAGGGGCTATCTTTCCGTCTCTTGAACATGTAAATGTATCGAATATCACCGGGGGTTGGAGGTCTGGAGAAGACAGCCATGAAGAGTAAATAAGTCCCATATAGGAACGCATGACCATTCGGGTGCAGCTGCGACGGAGCGATATCTATATACTGCAGCACATCCCGGAGAAATAGGTTAAACGGAGGCACGCTGCCCATCCAGCACATGAACTTGTTGCAGGCCGTGTACCCGACCGGGGGCAAGTGAGGATGGTCGTGTCTCGAAGGAACTAACACGTCGGTAAAGGGAATTCCGTGAATGGAACATATCCGTCGCAGAGCGGCCTCGTTGATCCTCGAGGCTTGAGAATCGACCGGATTGTCCAATAAGATGGTTGACTCTAGAGCATCGGGCGCCAGATTATGAGCTAGAGAGATGGACGGATTGGAAGCATCTGCGGCTCCTTGCTTTGCTGACGGCCCAGGCCTGTCAGATACGGTGGCCGAACTAGATTTTCCTGACATCCCGAATAAATAATGAACCTGGCTAAATGCTTGAGAACGCTATACTTGAAAAACGTTGAGCGTTAGAATCAGCATCACGAATTTTCCCCCCACGTGGTGTGTGAACTAGTGCAAGCAATTGTGTAAAGACAGCAATAAAGATATAATAATTAGCTGCGGATCATCGCTTTCGAAGACCGTCATCGCTGACCGTCTCAAAGGCCCGCCTTGAGGTAATTACAGTTTCAGGCTCAAAAGACATATGATTTCTAGAGTGACCGGCCTAAGTGTAGTTTAACATTTATACTGATCGGCATTTTAGTAATGTTCATCGTCCTAAGTAAAGTGTTCGGCAATTGTATTGTTCGGCATATAAGGTGTTCGGCAATTACATTGTTCGGCATGAAAGGTGTTCGGCAATTGTATTGTTCGGCATATAACGTGTTCGGCAATTATATTGTTCGGCATGAAAGGTGTTCGGCAATTGTATTGTTCGGCATATAACGTGTTCGGCAATTATATTGTTCGGCATGAAAGGTGTTCGGCAATTATATTGTTCGGCATGTCAAGTGTTCGGCAATTGCATTGTTCGGCATGTGAAATGTTCGGCGTTTGGGCATTGATTGGCTTTGTTTCGTTCGGCTCAATTATAGTTCGACTTGTTAGTGAGCGTTCGGCCTGGCCTTGCCCGGCTGAGGTACCGTTCGGCAACTAACCGTTACACCGACCGGCACATGACCACATGCGTCGGAGCAGCGAACGGCGCCATTACCCTCTCCAACACCTCTCATTCTTTTTCTTCCTTTTGACCTCGATCCAACACGAGGAGACTAAGGCAATAAGCGGACATACTCCTAACCCCTCCACGCTATGTCGTTCGGCAATACAGACAAGCTATACAAAAACCCTCTACACGACTTCGTTCGAACATCTCGTTTGAGTTTACGATGAAAAATACCTAAGTGTGCAGATCGAAGATTGAGATGAAGTAGTTAAGTCTCAAATTCGGACGATTGAACGGAATTGTGAGAGCGGAGGAAATAAGAAGTAAAAGGAGAAAAGGAAGAGAAGGGACTAGTTTTATAGAGGGAAATGGAGGAAGTCGAAGGGGCTATTCTCGGTAGAACCGGTCAATACCGGAGTACTCGGCGTTAGGGTGGAATGACGTTCGGCACGCTGGGAACGTTCGGCTCAGAACGTGTCATTCGGCATCCCAAGCTTGTTCATCTCGCACCTCCCTTTGCTAGCATTCTCGAGAGGGTACCTCCGAGGTAGATTGTACCAGATTCAAAGCGCATCACGTTCGGCCACGCAATACACTTTGGGGGGCAAGTGTTTCCTAGGGATTTGACCAGGCAACTAGTGCTCGGCATCAGAGAGTGTCCGGCATCCAGGAATGTACGGCGAAGCAACCATCATCCATGAGTACTCGGCGTAGTACTCGGCGTCCTTAGTATCCGGTGTCCAGGAGTGTTCGGCATAATACTCAGCAGTGTTCGGCATCGAGACTACTCGGCGTAGTACTCGGCAGCAAGGGTACTCGGCACCAAGTAGTGTTCGGCAACAACCTATGCTCAGCGTCGACTGGTGTTCGGCATCCCATAAGTGCTTGGCATCAAGACTGCTCGGCGTACCAGAGTACTCGGCATCAAGACTGCTCGGCATGCAAGACTGCTCGGCATACCAGAGTACTCGGCATCGAGGCTGTTCGGCATACAAGGTCGCTCGGAATCAGGGCTGTTCGGCATCAAGACTGCTCGGCGTACCAGAGTACTCGGCATCAAGACTACTCGGCATGCAAGACTGCTCGGCATACCAGAGTACTTGGCATCGAGGCTGTTCGGCATACAAGGTCGCTCGGAATCAGGGCTGTTCGGCATCAAGACTGCTCGGCATGCAAGACTGCTCGGCATACCAGAGTACTTGGCATCAAGGCTGTTCGGCATACAAGGTCGCTCGGAATCAAGGCTGCTCGGCATACAGGAGTACTCGGCATCCTATGGTGTTCGGCATAATACTCGTCATCCAGAAGACGTTCAACACGACTAACCAGCACACCGTTCGGCATAGAAGGAATGGTTCGGCGGAACTCGTTCGGCGAACCTTGCTCGGCATACGGCGACCACTGTACTCGGGCTGGAACGTTCGGCAATCAGCCCACTTGGGAAGTCCAGCCCATCTTTGCCTATAAATAGAGGGGCAGGGTCACAGTGAAAGGGATCCTTTTTTTTGAGAGCAAATACGGGGAGACTCTGCCATTTTCAAGACTCATCTTCTCTACTCAAACACCTTCATTCAAGCATTTGATTCACGAATTGTATTTGTAATCAATCAATCATAAAGGAAATCAATAAAGTTGAGCAAAGTGGACGTAGGCAATTACGCCGAACCACTATAAATTTGGTGTTCTTACTTTCTGCACTTGAATTAAGTTTGTCTTCTCTGTTTAATTGCTTTCATCACTTATATCTCTACACAATCTTTCTGAACGAGGTTAGTGACCAATTTTGGTGCTAACAATTAGAGTGGAGAAAAGAAGTGAAGAAGTGTAGAAGTCGAGCTCTCAAAATGGCAGCACTTCATCGCTTCAAAATCCGGATCCCAAAAAGTGAGAACAACCCCTCCTATTTATAGCTGAAATTCCTTAAGTCGAAATCTGGCTATCTCCCTAAGTCGCTTCCGACTTACGACCTAAGCCCCTACGACTTAACAAAACCCAGCGACCTAACAATGCTACGCCAAACCCCTCAGCGACCTATCGCTTGCGCCTCTTCGACTTAAGACTTACGAGAATGCGACTTAGCAAAACTGCGCACCCAGGCGACCTACCAAAGCCCTACAACTTACGACCTAACGAGGCTTCGACTTATCACTTAGCGACCTAACCACAGGTGCGACCTATCACTTAAGTGCTTACGCGACCTAATCAACATAGCGCATCAGCGACCTACGACTTAGCAAACTTGCGACCTAACTATCTTAGGTCGCCTACGACCTAACTCAACACTAAACAGGGCCTCCGACTTAACACTTGCCGAGTTAGCTTCGACCTGCTAACTTAAGTCGTAGCTGGTTTATTTCCTTAGGTCGTCTACCGACCTAACTATGCCCTAGGTCGCTAAACTACCCATTTCCTAACTCCTTAAGTCGTTGCCGACCTATCCCCCTTAGGTCGCTAACTCACCCAGAAGCCCACAACCTATCTTAGGTCGCCAATCCTATAAGTCGGTCACGACTTATCACTTAGGTCATTCACTATTAACCCCAGCTTCCTTAAGTCGTCGCCGACCTACCCCTTAAGTCATCCACTACCTTAGGTCGCTCCAACACCCTACGACTTAAGCTGCTACGACTCAACTCCTAACTCGCCGAATTCCTTAACTCGGTCACGACTTAGCTCTTAGGTCGTTCACGACCTAGGACTTAGACAAATCTGCCTAAAAATCTGAAATGACTTGAAAGTGCTAAAATTCCAGATTTTGACGAACTTGTCGATCCGTAAAAATACGGGTCGTTACACAACTATAGCAACCAATTCACCCGAACAATCTTATAGATTTGGGAAAATTGTTAGGGGTTGAAATGATAAACCCGAGCGATTTTATAGATTTGGAAAATTGTGATTCGGGATATGGGTTGAAATGATATATATCTGAAAATTTAATTTATTGTGGGTTCAAATGATATATATCTGTATCACTTAATCATAGGGTAGAAAATTATATACGGACACTGGACTGGTTAAATTAAATGATTTTAAATCCTTAATTTTTGAATCCAGTTAAATGATATTATTTTAAATGAAATAAAATTAGATTTATATGAACTGAATTATTTTCAAAATCCAAGCTTTTAAAATGTTGAAATTGAAATTGGTTTAAATGAATTGTTCAAAGAATTTAAATTGAAATCTTAATGTTGAATTTGAAATATAATTGAAATTTATCAAGATTGAGTTATTTTAAACGTTTGAATATTTAAACTTTGAAAACTATTTAATTTGAAGTGGTTTAAATTTGTAGTTCGAACATGGATTTGAAATCGATAAAGACTGAAATAGTTTTGAATGAGAATTTGAATTGAAACCTTTAGCCTTTTGAATGGAAATCGTTGAACTGAGATTGATTTGAATTGAATTTTTGGAACTAAAGTTGATTTGAATTGATTTGTGAAATTGGAAGAAACAAATCTAATTTGAAACTATTTTCGATATAAACTCTTTTAATATACAAACTCTTTTAACATATAAACTATTTTCTTATATAAACCATTTTAATATATTAATAATTTTTAGTAAATTAACTATTTTTAATATATAACCTATTTTAATATATAAACTATTTTAATATATAAACTATTTTAATCTATAACCTATTTTTAATATATAAACTATTTATATATATATTATTTTAAATTTATAAACAACTTTTGATATATTTATTTTAATGTATAAAATATTTTTAATGTATAACTATTCCAATACACAAACTAATTTCCATATTCAAAATGTTTAAAGTTGGAACTGTTATGATTTAGATTTAATTGATTAAAATGCGAATATTTTGATATGATGGTTTAACCTATTTTTGTGGTTATGATTTTGAAAACGAATATGATTTAAAGTGAATAATGATTTCGAAAATGAATATGATTTTGAAATGTTTATGATTTGGAAGTGAATATGATTTTGAAGAAAATAATGATTTTGAAAGTGAATATGATTTTGAAATGATTATGATTTGGAAGTGAATATGGTTTTGAAGTAAATAATGATTTCGAAAGTGATACGATTTTGAAGTGAATATGATATTTTGATATGAAGTATGAACTGTTTGAAATGTAAAAGAACCATCTGGTGTATAAAATATAACGATTGGTTGTTAAAGAGACCGGGGCCGACTAATGGCATACTCTCTATCAATACCGGAACCACATTAACAACTGTGCACGTGGTGGAGAATTCAAAACAAAGTAGGATGATTTGGCGAACGCTACTATATGAGGTATGAACGCAGCCTTAACCCCCTCGGGTTAGTTTGAGATGGCTAAAACAGGAGTTATCCTGGGCCATGTGAGGTCGCTCCTCCTATCAGACATGCTTCTACAATGCTATATCTGTTACTTTATGATTGATTTGGTGGCCACCTTTGATTTGATTTTGGGAGTATGTTCCGAGGTGGGCGGTAGTAGCTGCTATGAGTTACCACCAGTCCGGGCGTGCAAACGGTAGAATCCTACCCTGGCATTGCCTCGTTGTGCCTTGTCATCTGCCTTATCGAGCCCACTACGATTTTGGTTTGTGTCGTACATATGGAGTGCTCCACGATAGCCCACCAGTTTGGTGGAGTTTACAGTACTGTATAGAGTACGACATTTATAAAATGTGTTAAGGGGGATATGGGTAACGCCTTAACGCTATTTTAATACTTTACTTTACTGATAGACACTATATTTAGCTTATATTACTACACAGTAAATAGTTTAATGGATCCTTAGGAGACAGAATTCTGAACATCTCTTAAGTTATTGCATGCCCGTTATACACTGGATAGGAGATGTAAAATCCCATAAAAAACTCTAAAGCCGTTACACTGATATTTATTTACTGTTGATTTAACTTATATAAGATCTTTTAGTTCTGACTCGAGTGTTTTGTCTTTTCAATACGCTCGGATCAGCCTGAGCATTTCAGTGTTGAAGACCTTATTTCTGGAGGACGAAGATAGAGTTTAGTATTATATATATATGTATGTATATATATGATATATATACATATGTATACATATGTATATATATGATATATATACATATGTATATATACATATGTATATAAATATATATTCCACTGCATCATGTTGTTCCGCTGCATTATCCTATATTATCTGATGTATGTATAACTCTGATTGTATTGTAAAAGTGTAATCAAATGTTATTTGTAAAACAGCTTCATGAACTGTTTATTTGATTATTATATTTTGACATTCCGCTGTGAGATTCTGTGTTTTGTTTTTTCCTTCTTTTCTCTTATTTTCTTTTCTACCCCATTGACAATCCTCCCTTTCGAATGGTTTGAGTTTGACATGTGTGGTTTATTATCGATATAAACCATCCAAAAAGGTAGGCCGTTACATTTTAAATTTCTAGTTATATTCCCGTGGATTCTATTTCAGTTATAACTCTGTTATATAGATTGTTAAATTTGTTGAATCTTGATTGTTTAGCACCGATAGTTTTGTGTGAAGACCCAAATTATTGAGATGAAAATAATTTTATAAAAATCAGTTAATGGAAAATATTCAAAGAATAAAATAAATTGAAAATAAATATCAAGAATGGGTGAAATAAATAAGGAAGAGGATAGTGGTTTTCAATAAATAATAATTAGAAGAAAACAACTAAGTATGAATGAGTTTTATATTCACATATCTCACATATATATAAGTAGTCAGAAGAGTATAGAGTGATAAAATAAACTCTTATGAATATTAAAATATATGAAACCAGATTATTATTATATAGGTATAAATACATTTTATAATCAAGAGAAAACAAATGCTTGAAACATTAGCAAGGAATTAATTGATAAAAAGATATATATGTGAACATTTCAGATTTGTCTTAAGAAAATAAATAATGTAGATAAGTCACATGAAAATAGTGTGTAGGTGAAACATGCAAATGGCATGTACACAGAAAAAGAAGAAAAGCAACTGAAATACCCGAAATGGAATCAAAAAGAAAATGGCATATTTAGCCATAAAAACATATACAAAATTCTCTTATTTGTGTGGAATTAAAATGGGGTTTTTCACTCCACTAAAACCCTAGCTAAATGTTTTAAAATCAAAGGATAAGAAGCAGTTTATTTTGGGAAAACAGAAAGATATTTTAGAAAATAAAAAGAAGAGCAAAATCACAATGTTTTCAAGTTAGAGCATTCTCGGGTTATGAAGAAGGAAGGTGAGTGATAAATCATCTTATGAGATTTAAGGCATTAAGACCCAAGTTAAGGGCAGCCATATTACTTATATAAAACCATATCATGTTTTTGTTTAATTTTATTCTCTGAATAAATAAATGTTGATCATGTTTGGTGTTTTGGCTGAGTCTTTGGTTGATGTTTTGATCTGTTTTGATTGTTTTGATTTATACTTTGAAAAGACAAACACCCTGATCACAGAAATGGCTTCTATAACTTATAATCCAGTTTTTATATGGGAATGAGATAAAGATTTTTATAGAAAAAAGGGTACTAATGAAGAATGAAGTAGGCAGTGTGAATAAGGAGATTCATGCTTATGTCTAGTTCATTTTAAAAATGATATGAACAATGCAATATTATATATATGTGCTGATTTGTTCAAATCACGAGTTAATATGTTTTTATGGGTTTTTCTCAAAAACCTTACCCTATGTTCATAGTAAAATAAATGTAATATTTTATATGACTTCACCAGATTTATGTAGGAATTGGGAAAATTTCTGAAAATAAAGATATGCAAGTTTTAGAAAATATGATTGAATAAAAATGACCCTAAATGGGATATGGTGTTTTGCATGAATGCTTTGTATGACTGGTTGAAATCCCTGAGTGAGTTTGAATCTCTTTGATTTATGAAAGGAAGAAAATAATATAAAGCATTTCCAAGAATTAATAAAAATTCTCCTGAAAGAAAATGAGAATGGTCTCTAGATTATAAAGCTAATCTAGGAGTAGTGCCTTGATCTATTCATCATTAGGTGGATGATGGGTATGTGCATGACTTGTTTAAGTCCTGTAGGCCTCTGTGTAAAGGGTTAACAGAATTGAGCCCCTTTGTAATGCACACATGGTGTTCAATGGCAAGAGTTAAGACCAAATAAATGATAAATGGGGATTGAGAAATTGAGCTATGGAATTAAGGGAGTCAATCCATAGGGTTATATGTACATATAACTGAATTGTGTTGATGAACGAATACTTGTGTGCATGTATGTTAGTATGAGCTTATATGTATATATATACTCAGATTTTAGTATGAACCTAAATAAGTATCAAACATATGAATCTCTGCACAGAGTTTAGGAATTAAAAGTTATTTATAAACTATGATTTCACTCACACCAGAATATATTTTCTGACCTTATTTGTTGCCTTTGCAATCTTTGGGGTGTCTCATTTTCATTAAGATGGATCAAAATGTTGCTGCAGGGAAAGACGCTTGAGTAGCTTGCTTGTATGGATGCTTGAAGAACTTGCTAGTTTTAAAATGTATCAGAGAAGTAAAAGTCTAATTGTAATAAATAATCTAGGCAAACTCTCTTATGTCTTGTGTATTTCCAGGATTTATACCTGCTTTGTTTTCTTGAAAAGAACATGTAAAAGGAAAAAAAAACTTAAGTATTATATGTGCTTGTGAGTTGTTGATTCAAGTAGCAGACTCTGGAAATAATCTAGAGGATTATAATGAAGGAGAACATGCCATATAATCTGGTGTCTGGATATATTCTCCTTAGCATGTTTGTTATATTTTAGTTATAAAGTTTAAGTTGTTTTTGAATAAATATGTGCCAAAGTATTGAGTGGATGAGTTGAACATGGTCTTGGCTAACCAGTAAGGCTTGTACATGTCTTGTAATTGATACAAGTACATGCAAAAGATTGAAGCCATAGTCTTCAGATTCCTGAAGCAAACAAGACCATAGTGTAAGCTAATTCGAAATGCAACTAAATCCTATGGTATGTCTAGAACAAGAGTAGGATTATGTTACCATAAAACCTGAAAATCATAAGTATATAAGGATTTAGGAATTGGAATTGGTAAAATCTGGAACTGGTTTCAATATGAAACTGAAGTAGCAAGTCAGAAATAGGGATAAACAGTATAGACTTAACAAGAATGTAGAGTAATTTTGTTAAGTGTATAAAAATCTAGAACATCACACTCTATATGCTTTTAGCCAGAAAAATGCAAAGATCTTTCTAAAATCATATTCAACACTATTTCCAATCTAAATATCAAAAATCTGTAGGACCTTTAGATTAGTCTATAACTGTATTACTCACATGATCATTACATTCTTCATGAACCTGGATATATGCATTTTGCTGACCTGAATTGCTTGTGCATGTTTGTGCATGTCTTGTGTAGGTTTATGTTTGAATCCAGAATCTGGGCTAGACTAACCAGTGATCCATAGATCAAACCAAGTTTTAATATGTTTTATCATTCTAAAATAACATGTATGAATTTATGAATCCCAAAGATCTAATACATGGGTTATAAATCCAAAATTAATCAATATGGTGTATAGATTAATCTGGAAAATGAAGAAGAGAAAAATAGGTGCTAATACTTGGAAAATGTATTAGTCAATCTTGAGTCATTCCAAGATGAAAATACCTGAAAATGTATTAGTTAATCCTGAGTCATTTTAAGGTAGTAACCCATGAATCATGTATTAGTCAGTCTTGAGTCAAATAAAAGATTAAAGTGTAGAAATAGCTACGTGACACAAAACTTTTCAATTATGGAAAATGTTGTGTGATTAAATTTCTTTGCTACTTTAACACTCTGATAGGCAAAGAAACATTTATATATCTTCACATATATAAATGATATGACTTGATTAAAATACTGATATTTTTATATTAGTAAATTCTGGATCTTGGGAAATTAATTAAAAGAAATGAAGGAGGCAAGAAAAGAAGTGATCCCTTGTTTAAAAAAAACTCAACAAAAAATCAGTAAAATATAGTAGAAGATGCTGAACAATATGTCCCAGAAGATGCTGAGCCAAGGAGGCGAAATACAGACCGTCGACAACGCCCGGTCCAAACTCGCACTGTGGAACCCGACCACACCTTAGCTCAGCATGCCCAGAATGTGCCAGTGTCAGATATCTCGACCATGATACGTCAGATGATACACGAGAGTCAGGGGCTCACTAATGATGATTGGGGAATCTCCCGTAGTCATACCCCTTTTAAAGACGAGATATTATACGCTGAACCCCCTCGGCAATTCAGAATGCCAACTCTCCTAATGTATGAAGGAAATAGTGACCCTAATCAACATATTTTGAAATATGAATGGTCAATGAGTGCTACAAGACCTGATGATGCAGTGAAGTGTCGAAGTTTCCCCATCTTTCTAGGGGGAATCGCGACAATGTGGTTTACACGGCTACCACCTAGATCTATTTCTTCGTTCGATCAACTGGCCAAAAAGTTTGTGGAACAATTTCGTATGCATGTTGCTAGACCTAAAGACGTTAATACCCTGTCTAGTGTCACCCAAGCTCATGGAGAGATGCTCAAGCGTTACTTAGAAAGATTCCACGTGACATGTGTTGAGATTAGCAATCCCAACGACAACTCGATCTTGATGGCGTTAACCAAAGGGATTGATCCCGATTCTGAGTTTGGGAATTGGCTAGCTGGAAAACCACCCGCATCGTTGGACCGTTTCTACTCCAAAGCCGCTTAGTTCTTACGGCAAAAGGACGCGAAATAGTCTAGGAAGTAGGACAATGTGAGGCCCAGTAGTGAAGGAATACAGAGTAATGTGGCGGTTAAGCAGTCCGGTGAGAGTTCCGGAAAAGTTCAGCTGAATATACAGAACAAGCAAACTCAGCCGAGAGTCGGCAACGGCTAGGATAAGAAAAGAGATCAGAACCGAGGCCCACGGCGTATGGCTCAAATGTTCGACAATTACACGCCGTTGAATACGTCATTGGAGAACGTATACTTACAAACTTGCAATACTGTACAGTACAAGAAGCTTGCTCCGAAACCTTTATCGGAGAGGCAGGGTCAAACAGGAAAGTTCTATAGATTCCACGAAAGCTACGGCCACAATACCAATGAGTGTCGACATTTGCAGGACCTCATCGAGAAGTTGATCAGAGAGAGGAAGTTAGATCAGTTTGTGCGGGCGCCGCAGTCTGGTGGTGCGGGCCCTTCAAATCAGAACCTTTCACAGAATCAAGAAAGACAGGAAGAACCCGCTCGTGCCGGCGGGAGGTTGGTTATCAACACAATAAGTGGTGGTCCCCACCCAGTAGACAGAAGCTGGGGGGAAATAGAGTCGTATGCTAGTTCTATCAGGCATGCAGACTTCGAATGTTGTAGTAACTGTGAAGATGGAACTCCGGCTAAACAACTGAAGATAATGTATGATGATATCATATTCAGAAGCCGAGACGCGGATAAGGTCGAAGCCCCTACAATTGACCCACTAGTCATATCTGCCCAGGTAGGTCCTGCTTGGATGAAGAGGATCCTGGTTGACAGTGGAAGCTCTATGAATATCTTGCTTAAACGGGCTTACGATTTAATGAAAATGGAAGCAAAGGATTTGAAACCTTGCCAATCCCGAATCCACGGTTTCAATGGGAGTGCTACGATACCCATTGGAGTAACAGAACTGCCGGTGGAATTGGGAGTTGGAGAATGCCGGAGAGTCCGGATGTTACAGTTTGTCGTTTTAGAGATTGATTCACCTTATAATGCGTTTTTGGGCCGACCGACCCTTGCTGAGTTTAGGGCGGCCATCGC
Source organism: Allium fistulosum (assembly GCA_030737815.1). Taxonomy (NCBI): domain Eukaryota; kingdom Viridiplantae; phylum Streptophyta; class Magnoliopsida; order Asparagales; family Amaryllidaceae; genus Allium; species Allium fistulosum. The sequence goes on from CM060904.1 coordinate 818,727,550, forward strand.
CCCATGGTGCTTGACTCTGAAGTTCCCCACCAATCGTGGGATTGGAGTCGTTCAAGGAGATCAGGCAACAGGGAGGGCCTGCTACGTTGCTGAGCTGCGCGGGGCGCAGCGAAAGGAGAAGGGAAAGGGCGTAGAGGAATCTCTCTGCGTCTGTTCTATCGATGATTGACAATTGATGCCTAGGCCTCGGCCCAGGCACCACAACCAATTCCTGAAAGACCTTGACCCTAGGGACAATGAGGATAAAGACGAATATAAGGAGAGTCAAGCTTCTCCGGCCGAACTGACTGTGGACGTCCCAATCAGTGAGGATGATGATTCGAGGATGCTAAAAGTTAGGTCTCAACTGAGCAAGCAGACACAGCAGGAATTGGTTGAATTTCTCCGGGCGAATCTCGACGTCTTCGCTTGGACACTCTGAAATGTGCGGGATTTCTCTAAGCATTGCAAGTCACTCCTTGAATATAGATCCGCGATACGCCCCGGTCAAGCAAAAAAGGCGCGGTATGGATCTAGAGAGATCTGTCGCCCTTAAGGAGGAGGTTGATAAGTTACAGTCGAATGGTTTTATTCGAGATACCTTGTATCCAGAATGGGTGTCCAACCCCGTACTGGTTCGAAAGCCAAACGGGAAATGGAGAACTTGCGTCGATTACTCTGACTTAAACAAGGCTTATCCGAAAGATAGTATCCCACTCCCTCGAATTGACCAGCTCGTAGATTCGACAGCCGGACATGAATTACTATCTTTTATGGATGCTTATTCTGGCTACAATCAAATGCCCATGCATTTTCCTGATCAAGAGCATACCAGCTTCGTAACCGATCTAGGACTCTACTGTTACAAAGTCATGCCATTTGGTCTAAAGAACGCCGGAGCAACATACCAACGCTTGGTCAACCGGATGTTCGCCAACCAGATCGGGAAGACCATGGAGGTTTATGTGGATGATATGCTAGTGAAATATCGATTCTCCACGGATCATGTCAGAGATCTAGATTCGATGTTCCGCATCCTTCAGGAATAAGGAATGAAGCTTAACCCATTAAAGTGCCACTTCGACGTTGCATCTGGAAAGTTCCTCGGGTTCATCGTCAACGCTCGAGGGATAGAAGCGAATCCCGAAAAGATCTGGGCAATAAGGAACCTGCAAACCCCAAGAAGCATAAAGCAAGTCCAGAGCCTAAACGGGAAAGTGGCAGCATTGAGCAGGTTCATCTCGAAGTCCACCGATAAATGCATTCCTTTCTTTGATCTGATCCGAAAAGGAAAACGAAACTTTGAATGGACCACGGAATGTGAAGGCACGTTCCAATCACTGATTCAACATCTTTCCACGCCTCCGATCTTGTCAAAACCAGTCGACCACGAGCAACCGTACCTTTATCTGGTAGTATCGGAGCATGCGATCAGTGCCGCTTTAGTTTGGGAGGAAGACAAAGTGTAGAAACCGTTCTACTATGTCAGTAAACGACTAACAGGAGCTGAAAGAAATTACCCAAGACTGGAGAAACTGGCTTATTGCCTGGTCATTGCCTCAAGAAAGCTCCGCCCTTACTTCCAAGCTCACCCTCTTACTGTGTATACCGATCAGCCGTTACGAAAGGTCCTCACGCGGCCTGAGACGTCTGGTAGGTTACTCAAATGGAACATTGAATTAAGCCAATTTGATATCACTTATGCTCCGCGGAGAGCCATTCAAGGAAAAGTCCTGGTAGATTTCATAGCCGAATTTACCATTTCAAAGGACTTGCCCGAAACTAGTAAATCCCCCGAATACATCTGGAAGTTGCATACTGACGGCGCATCAAACGACCGGTGTTCGGGCGCTGGTGTTGTACTTGAGACGCCCGAAGGCCGATCTATATGTTACGCTTTGAAGTTCGATTTTCATGCAACTAATAACGAAGCTAAATATGAAGCCCTCTTAACCGGCCTAAAACTTGCCATAGATTTGAGGATTATCGCTGTGAAAATTTATTGTAATTCACAGTTAGTGGTATGTCAAGTACGGGGAGAATATCAAGCGAGAGATCGAAGCCTGGCTGCTTACTTGGCTCAAGTTCAGAAAGTACTGAATCAGTTTAATTATTATGCCATTCATTATATACCTCGAGAGCTCAATCAAAAAGCCGATTCATTGGCAAAGTTAGCTAGCACGGGTGAAGCGCAGCAAATGGGACTTGTCCCCGTTGAAACTTTGGCCTCCCCGAGCATCGATCAAATAGAGATGAATTTTGTGTTTGAAACCGCTCCCAGTAGAGAATCATGGATGACTCCGTATCGAAATTACATTGAAAATGGGACGTTGCCTGAGCATAGAAATGAGAAAAGACAAATTCTACGAAAAGCCTCACGGTTCACCATTCAAGATGGAGTCATGTACAAAAGAGGTTATTCTGTTCCTCTCCTCCGATGTATCACACACGATGAAATCAAACGAGTATTACATGACGTACATGATGGAGCATGTGGCGATCACGCCGGTGGACAAGCTCTCGCTAAAAAGATACTCCGATACGGATATTACTGGCCGACAGTGAACCGAGATGCATCGAACTATGCCAGAAAGTGCGATAGGTGCCAGAAACATGCGCGAATTCCAAGAGCCCCGCCTACCGAGATAACTCAAATGGCCAGTCCCTGGCCGTTCGCGATGTGGGGCATCGACATCATCGGTGCTCTACCTTTGGCAAAAGGTGGTGCGAAGTACGCCATCGTTGTCGTTGACTACTTTACAAAGTGGGCTGAAGTTGAAGCCCTCGCAACCATTACGACAAAGAAAGTGATAAATTTTGTGGTTCGCAACATCATCTATCGATTTGGGCTTCCGCATACCATCATCACCGATAACGGAACCCAATTCGAAAGCGCAGAATTCAAGAATTTTTGTCAATGGTTTCATATCCATAAAAAATTCTCGGTAGTCGCACATCCCCAGGCAAGTGGACAGGTTGAAGATGTCAATAAAGTCATAAAATCCATCCTAAAGAAACGACTGGAAAAGGCCGGGGGCAAATGGGTTGATGAACTTCCTATGGCATTATGGGCTTATCGAACGACTCACAAGACCGCAACCGGACACACCCCGTTCTCCCTATCTAATGGCACAGAGGCCATTATTCCAGTCGAGACGGAAGTGTTTTCCCATCGCGTGACTTACTACGATCCGAAAACGAACGCAATATTGCTTGCTGAATCTTTGGATCTACTGGATGAGAAACGGGAAGAGGCTGATTTGAGAGCAGCCGCATATCGAAGTCGAGTCGCCCGATTGTACAATGCCAAAGTTTGCCCTCGAACTTTTGAACTCGGCGATCTCGTTCTCAAAAGGATCTATCCAGTTCCTTCACACATGAAACCAAATTGGGAAGGACCATATGTGATTACACGAAGACTCGGGAATGGCACATTCAAACTATCGACCGTTGACGATCTTGATTTGCCAAGGGCCTGGAACAGCGAGAGTCTCCATTGCTATTACACATGACAGGCTTTGTTTATTTCATTATACCTTATTTAGCAATTTGTTTCCGCATTTCAAAATTTGAATTTTGTAATAAGGCAACTGACTTTGCCGCATTTTCTTATTTCAGCAATAAAATGCCATCTCTTCAAGCCGGAGCTGTGATTCATTAAATACAATGTATGACATCACGATGCACGGAGAGCTAAGTCCCATCACGTGGTGGGATTTATTCAGATAGAGAGTGGCTGTGATACGACCGGTCACTCGCTAAGTGAAACCCGAGCTCGGGGGCAAGTCATTACACCAATGTTAATAGGATTGACACATGACAATCCTACATTCAACTCTGTATTCCCAGAGTGCGAGACGGAGTATAAACATTCAACTTCGTATTCCCAGAGTGCGAAGCGGAGTATAAACATTCAACTCCGTATTCCCAGAGTGCGAGACGGAGTATAAACATTCAACTCCGTATTCCCAAAGTGCGAAACGGAGTATAAACAATCAACTCCGTATTCCCAGAGTGCGAGACGGAGTATAAACATTCAACTCCGTATTCCCAGAGTGCGAAACGGAGTATAAATAATCAACTTCGTATTCACAGAGTGTGAGACGGAGTATACACAATCAACTCGGTATTCCCAGAGTGCGAAGCGGAGTATAAACATTCAACTCCGTATTCCCAGAGTGCGAGACGGAGTATAAACATTCAACTTCGTATTCCCAGAGTGTGAAACGGAGTATAAACAGTCGACTTCGAACTCCCGGAGTGCGAGTCAGAGTGTGAACAACCGCTCACGAGATGACTTGTATCCCCAGAGTGTGGATAAAACGATTCGTAAGGTAACAAGTGTGGTTCGATCGCTCGATCCTCGCTCCTTACGATCGCAAGCTGATAACCATAACTACACCCCGGAACTAGGGGCATGTTCAAGTTTTAATCACTACCCAAAACTGCATGGTGTACAAGTCCGATTCAATCTCCGATCACAAATCAAGTCCGAAATTTCCAGACTTGACAGATAAAACAAGCTATGCTCAAGCGCCAAAATAATGCAAGCACATCGGACTGAAGTTCGAACACTGCAACATTTAAGCGTAAGAGGAATTTAAGTTGAAACAAGAAGACAAAACTTTATTTCAACTAATCAAAAGCAATGGTTCATACACGAGCCTTTCCAAAAAAAAATTCCTACTAGTCGGGGCCGAACCCGCATCTAAACACGGCCTACGAAAATAAAAAGACAACAAAATTCCTGACTGCAAAAAGGGAAAACACATGCCTAAAAAAGGTCTGTCTAATCTTTCTGCCTCCTCAGCTTCTTCTTCCTCGAGGAGCTACTGGAGCCACCAGTGATCTTTCGTTTGGAGCCTTTCTCCTTAGGCGAGCTTCCCTCGGACGAAGGCATGATGTCAACATCATCCTCCGAGCTAGAGCCTATGTGGATACTTCCCGCAGGAGAAGTTGGAGGAACAGAATCTATAGCCGGGGGCGGGGCTGGTGCACTAACATCAACGAGCGTGCCCCTGGGAGATACAATCATAAGGGGAGTAGGGCCTTGTGCTACTGCTCCGCCATCTGAGCTGCCACCATGCGCCGCCGCCACCATCTCGGCATTAATCTCAGCCAACATCAGTGCTTCTCGCTGTGCTCGGGCCTCACTATGCGCCGCAGTGGTCTGAGTTGAGATATTAGAAGCGGATGAGAATCCACCCAGGCCGAACGGCAAGTCTGCAAAAGGGTCACTCTGACGGTCGAGGAGCTCGTTTATCATCTGTTCATCTAAAGAAAGTGAGCTCCCCTGCGTTACTTCGACTGGTGCAACTGTCGCGACGGAGGTCGCCTCAGAGATGATGGCCTCCTGCACTTGGCATGATTCCTGAGATGCAGGTGGTGTAGCGGGTGCGACATCAATCACTGATTAGAGAAAAGAAACATTTGTTAGTATATGCTTCTATACAAATTCTTCAGTCCAAGTAAACAAGAGATCAGTTCAGAGTACCTTCCTTGGTTCGGCTCAGGGTCGTTTGAACAATCTTAGAAGGATGCTCCTTAATAGGAGATAGGCATGGCTGGTCGGGATCATATGCCGGTATAGGCTGGGAATCGATCACCGGAGTTGGCTCAGATTGAGATGACACGACAATCTCAGAACTCGTAATATGGTGCACAGCACCAGAGCTTTCTCCAACTTCCTGAGGCTGGGTACCAAGCCTCTCCTTCTCGTAAGAAATCATGGAGCCATGGAGAACTTTCTTCTCGTCATCATTGAGTATGCGATTCTCCAGCTCGAATTCATCGATGGCTTCATCAGGGTGCCCAGATTTCTCCTCTTCAACCAGTAAGTTCCAGGCGTTGTAGATATGTGTTGGGTAATCATCGAGCCATGTCAGATCTCGATGCCTTAGCACGTTGGCATTGTAAGTGACAAGTAACTCTTCTACCTCAGCCTCAATCCTGGCCACCGCCTGTCGTACCTTCTCATCAACCCCAGCTTCAGCTTCGCGGACTTTTTCCATAGCCGCTTCCTTCTCCTTCAGGAGCACCACCGCCTAATCATAGGCCTCCTGAGTAGAGACATTGGCCGCATCCTTCTCCCTCGCCATATTGGAGAATTTTGATTTCAGCTCATTAAGCTCCTTAAGAGCGGCGTCCCTCTCGGCGGTAATGGTGGTATTCCTATGACCCATGTCTTCGATGGCGGTATAGTGCTCTTGTTTCATTCTGGTCATGGCCGAGTTTACTTCATCGACCTTTTTCAGAGCTTCCATTTTGGATTTATGGGAAGACTCAGCCTCAGCGTTGAGCACTTTCACGATTCGGTCTTTTTGACCCAACTCCTTCTCAAGCTTTTCATTGGGGACAGCTCGATCAAATGCTACTTTGGACGCTTTCCTCGTGGCCCTTGCCCACTCCTTATACTGAAAAAATATGTCCGCAACATAATCATGGATAGTGTTTTCAGCTGATGGCTGAATTCTCTTCAAATGTGGAGGAAAGACATAACCGTCAAAGTAGATATCGGGGAATTCCTTCCTCATCTGTGCCAATTTAAGTGCTCCTTCCCTGGTCGGATCAGTCACGACCGGTGCAGTAGTTGAGGAGGTGGCTATTTCAGTCCCACGTGGAGGATCGGGCCTTGGAGCTTGAGAAGGCGGCTTAGGCCTTGAAGTTTTAGGAGGATGGGCAACTACTACCGTGGGCGGTACGGAAGTCCTGGGAGGAGGAGAACGAGATCGGGATCGGCGCACGTATCCCCTGTCTCTGTCAGACCTCTCCTGACCAAAGTGTCCTGAATCATAATCCCTCTCTCCCTCTCTCCTGCGTGGCTCATAGTAACGGTGCTTGTTGCCCAAACTGCCCAACACAGAACCTCATCCAGACGTCATACCTGAAAAATAAAATACGGGAGATCAGTAACCATCTATGATATACTGTTTACAGTTAGAGAACTGTACTGTGCCATGAAGAGTGTATGGATGTGTAACCTCCCGGACCAACTAGAAGTGTCGATCGTGTTGGTAGGAAGAGACTCGCTAACGTCGAGGGTATGCTGTAATTCATCCAATTCAACGTCTTGTTGTGCGGACGTAAGGTCCGGAATTGGAAGGTCAGTGAGCCCTTCGAATTGATTTTCGGCTTGCAAGGTGGACGCCTCCGAGATTTTAACTCCTGAAGGAGGGCGGTTTAAGACCACAGACTTTCGTCTCCCAGATTTAGCCTGTTTAAAGGCCACTGCCTTGCCCTTTCTTTTTTCATCAGAATCCGGGGTTGCATCAGCAGGCCCAACCAATGGCTCCTTATCAATATGAGTTCTTTCGGAGTCAGGTTCCTCGATTATTATGACTTAGGGTTTCTTCCGCATGACCTTTTCTCTGGAGACAGCCTTTAGTGTGCCATCGAGCCTTATGCTTTGTCTCCGCCCAATCAACCCAAGAATTCTGAGATTCCAGTCCGTCAACAACAATTCGATATTCCTTTCTTCACTTGGAACTTCTTGAAGGACCCGAACTATCTATTTATAATAACCGCCTTCAGGTCGCTGGATTATTGCTAGAAGAAAAGAAATAGAAAATATGAGTTCAAATTCATTCATGAATTGCCTTGTCAACTACTTGGAAAAATAATGGTACTCACGTCTGAACAACCATCTTCTGGCAAACCCCGGAGGACATCGGACGTAGAACCACTCCGACTTGAAGTAGCTCAGTCTAGTCCAAGACCCCGTGACCACTTGGTAGTTTCTTACAGACTCCAAGAATGTGAAAGATGGACTATCGGTTCGACTTTTGAAATTGAATAGGTACCTTATATCGGTCATACGGGGAGGTCGGTGGAGGTACTTCATAAAAGCAATGAACAAGCTATTGAGTGAAGCATATCCATTCGGGTGTAGCTGAGATGGAGCGGTCCCCAGATAAGCCAACACTTCTCTTATATATTCATTAAACAGAGGAAGTGTCCCAGTTGTGCATGCATGTTGGTTAAATGCGGTATATCCCTCCGGGGGATTATATGGTCTGTCATCCGGTCCCGGCAATAATACATCGTCCAACGATAGGCCATGCCTTAAGCATATTCTCCCTAGCATATCTTCGAAGATATTGGATGGAACAGAGTCCGAATGGACTATTGATGAGAGATGCGTCAGGTAACTCATCCGGGGCTGGACCGATGACTTCGGCCTCGATGTCCGGTATTACAAGTCTCGGAGGGGTTAGATTCTGAGTTTCTGGCTGCTGCGAACTTGATGATTCCATAACAAGCTAACTCACGAGAAACCATCATTAGATGATAAAAAGCCCGTGCATTCCCCAGTGCAGAGTGTATGAATGAGTTGTGCAGTGCAAGTATTGTGCATGATTTGAGCAAATTCTACAGAATTAAAGGAAATATGCAAAAGACGAAACTTTGAAAGTCAGACCAGAAGTGACCGTCATTGCTGACCGTCGCAACCGCGCCATCCGAATACTAACGATCGATTCAAGTTAAAGTTAATTTATACTTTTTGTTTTTGTTGAATAGCAGTTCCATCGGCGAGCTTCAAAAGGCAGTCAAGTATACAGTTCTGTGATCAGGTTTAGTTATGCAAGGCAGAAGCTCGTCGGAGTCAAGTGTTTAGGTGTTCAAAATTTCTCTAAGTTCGTCAAGATTTAGGTTGGAATCGATCGCCGCATTTCGTTTTCGTATCGAGTAAGGGGAGTCATGCATTACGACCCGGCTGTGTTCGAATCGATACATTCGTATCGATCGTCTCGGAATAGGAGATACGTTCGTATCGATCAAGCTGGAATGAGAGTACTTCGTGTCGATCGGGTTCGACTCGATACGATCGTATCGGTCAAGCTGGAATGAGAGTGCTTCGTATCGATCAGGTTCGAATCAATACGAATCGTGTCGATCAAAGGCAAATCAATTCGCATCGATCGAATTCGCCAACTTCACATCGATCTAATAACAACGGCTTCGCATCGATCGCCGCTCTCGTCCCCCTACCGATACGAACGTATGCTATCTGGATCGATCCGAATAATCCCATTTCAGGTCAACACAAAACGAAGCAAAGATGATTTCCTCCGTATCTCCTTCTTCCCCAAAGGATCTCAACTCCATGGCCACGCTCCGTCCCCCAATCTCGTTTCCTCTCATCCAGATCTCAAATTCATCAAAACTGGTCGTAAAAGCAAGAAGGATGATTGAGATCTCGAGTTTCGTCATTATTAACATGATTCTATCCATTAATTACCTGATTTTAGCGATTACACTCAAAGGATCGAAGGCTTGGTTCGATTCGAAAACAAGCAGTTCTTTCTCTCAGTCTATCGATATGAAAGTAAAAAAAACAGAGAGCAACAGTAAAAATAGAAGGTAAAAAAGTGAAAAATGACGAAGCCCCAGGTATTTATATGGAGCCTAGGGTAGAACCGAGTCGATTCGACTCCCAATCAAACTGACCGGTCGCAACCAGTCAAACAACGCATCGAAACGAAAGCCCGTTTCGAATCCACCAGACTTCATCGATTCGAAGCACACAAAGAAGCCACCTGAAGATGATGGACTCAATTGATTCGAAGCATCCATTTTATGGACCGTCGATTCACAACAGAGCAGGTTTGTCGATACGAGCACGGTATTCGTATCTATCAGAATCCATCGATACGAATAATTATTTCGTATCCATTAGAGATCATCAATGCGAATCAGAATCCACCACAATTTGTGACCCTCGATGCGAATGAACATTCTGTATCCATCAATTCAGCCCGCATCGATACGAAAAAATACTTTCCAACTTTTTTTGCATCGATTCGTGAGAGGATCGATATAAGAGAATAGTCAAAAACAACCATCAGACGTCGTTCCAACTCGGATTTCAAGTCGGTTCAGGAGAGAATCAATGCGAAATTCAATAACGAGCTAAATTGACAACGACTCGTGAACTTGCAGCTTTTCAAAGCACGTCATGTTTTCACAAGAAGTACTTTGGGGGGCAAATGTTATCCCGCCTTTTGGCAAGGCCCGGACACCAAGGAATTGATCGGATTCCACATATCGCTTTTCATGAATATCGATGAATTTTGTGTGAGTCTGAATCGAGCTACAATTGATGAGACATGACTAGAAGAGCAAAGGAAGCCAACATTCCAAGTTTCAAGACAATCTGAGTTCATATGCTCAAGTTATGACGGATACAAGTTGGAGGGAAAAACATGTTTTCGTATCCATCAATGATGTTCATTTCGTATCCATCAGGGAACACCGTTTCATATCGATAAAGGTGGCCGTGTTTCAAATCCATCGAGTTCGTATCGATGGATTTCATGTCTATCGATAATTAGTACAACTCGTATCGATTGGCCAAATGCCTTACTCGTATCCACCGGGTTACCTTACTTCGTGTCCATCCAGCTCATGTCCATCATCCGCTTTACATCGGCAAGTCCCCGTGGCTTCGTAACGATCAGGTTGGCAACGTTCGAACCCATCGAGTTCGCATCGATCAGATTCGTATCCATCAACGGCTGACGTGTCTCGCAACCATCAGCTAGTGTCTACTTCGTATACATCGGACCAGCGCTCTTCGTATCCATCAGAGGACCTCACTTCGAATCCATGCCCAATGACTTATTCATATCCAACAAGTCAACTAACTAGGGTGACGTGTAATCCATCAAAGCAAAACGAGGCGAGATACATGGAGTCGAAGCGGTCAACGCGGAGGGAATACTGGATCGAAACAAAGTGCGCGCGCCACATCATCTCAGAAGCACGTGTAGTGATCGATACGATGGGATCGACTCGAAGCCATGGAGTCGAACGGAACAGCCAGCGATGAATGTCATTTCGTATCAACGATATCTCGCAATCCACTGATCCAAATCCAATGAGATTTTCAGGGAAGCTTGCATACACATTGAAGAATTTCCCTGCCAAATTTCAAATGAATTGGACATCATCTTGATCGATACGAAATGGATTTGTATCGATCGTAGATCGAGGTGAAACTTTCTGGAAATGGTCGCGTGGGTCCCCTCACGTGCCAGACCAAGTCTTCTGAAGTTTGAGCGGAATCTCAGCCTCCTACGCCTATAAATAGAGCCCCAGAGCATACAGAAAGGGGATCTTTTGATTCTGAAGCGTCCAGACTCTACCGGATTGAGATTTGCATCTTATTCCTACCGTTGAATTCAAATTCCAAACTATAATTCACTGTTGTTCACTGTAATTGCTTGTAATCATTGAAAGAGAATCAATAAAATCATCAAAACTTCATAGTGGACGTAGGCATTACGCCGAACCACTCTAAATTGCTTGTCTTTGCATTTTACGTTCTTGTTTGTTGGAGGTTTTGTTAGATAATCTCTATTTTACATTTATATTCATCATTTTATCTCTTCAAATAACTCCCGAAGAGTGTTTTGCCCATTTTTGGTACAAACATTATATCTCAACAAGGGATTTGTGTAGACCCAAACAAAGTCATGGTAGTGCCATCATGTAGTAGACCCAAATCAGTGACTGAGGTGAGGTCATTTTTAGGAATGGCAGGCTACTATAGAAGGTTTATAAAAGACTTTGCAAGGATAGCCATTCCATTAACCAAGCTAACCAGAAAAGAGCAACCATATGTGTGGATAGAAAAATGTGAACAAGCTTTTGAATCATTGAAGAAGGCATTGATGGAAGCTCCAGTCTTGTAAGTTCCAGAGGGAAATGAGGGATTAGTGGTTTATACTGATGCTAGTGGGTCTAGGTTAGGGGTAGTACTCATGCAACATGGAAGAGTCATAGCATATGCATCAAGGCAACTCAAGCCAAATGAAACCTGATATGCCACTCATGATCTAGAGCTTGCTGCCATTGTTTACGCATTAAAGCTATGGAGACACTACTTTTTAGGTACTAAATTTGAATTATTTACAGACCATAAATCACTTAAGTATTTGTTTTCTCAAAAAGACTTGAATATGAGACAACATAGGTGGGTAGAGTTTTTAGCTGCCTATGATCTTGATATATTATATACTCCTGGAAAAGCTAACAAGGTAGCAGATGCTTTGAGTAGACATCAAGCAAGATTGGCAAGCTTAATGATGACTGAATTCAAGGATTTAACAATCCTTAGTGAAGTAGAAATGAAGGAAGAAATTGGTGCATCAGACAATGTACATAGTGACATGATTGAATATGGGAAACTAAGTCTCATCTCCTTAAGATCAACCCTGGTTGATAAAATAGGGAATATGCAGAATCAAGACACTAAATTAAAAGAAAAGAAGGACATGATTTCACAAGTCATGTCAGTGGAAAATTATGAAGTTGATGATAGAGGCAACTTAAGAAAGAAAGGGAAACTCTGCATACCCAATATAGAAGAACTGAAGTAAGAGGTTATGGATGAGCATTACAAGACAAAGTACACTATACATCCAGGTGGTACAAAAATGTACCATGATCTTAAAAGAAATTATTGGTGGCCAGGAATGAAAGGGGCAGTGGCAAGATATGTGGCAAAGTGTTAAACATGTTATTATCCCGCCTTTTGGCAAGGCCGGAACACCAAGGAATTGATTGGATTCCAAATGCCGTTTGTCATGGATATCGATGAATTCTGTCCGAATCCGGATCGAGCTACAATTGATAAGACATGACTAGGAAAGCAAAGGAAGTCAACGTTCCAAGTTTCAAGTCAATCCAAGTTCATATGCTCGAGTTATGATGGATGTAAGTTGGAGTCAAAAGCATGTTTTCATATCCATTAATAAGACCCATTTCGTACCCATCAGGGAGCATTGTTTCATATCGATAGAGGTAGCCGTGTTTCGAATACATCGAGTTCGTATAGATGGATTTCGTGTCCATCGATAGTTATTACAACTCGTATCAACTTACCAAATGTCTGCTTCGTATCCATCATGGGAACCTCACTTCGTATCCATCTGGGCAGAGCAATTCGTATCCATTAGGTTACCTTTCTCCGTATCCATCAAAAGACTTCGGTTCGCATAAATTGACTTCGTGTCCATTAGGGAAGCTATGTGGCTCGTATCCATCAAGGAGAGGACAGTTCGTAACCATTGGCCTTCGCTACTTCGTATCCATCAAGTCAACAAGCCTGGGTGACGTGTCAGATTCGATACGAACAAGGCGAGATCTATGAAGTCGAAGCGGTCAACACGGAGTGAAAACTAGATCGAAGCGAAGTGCGCGCGCCACATCATCTTAGAAACACGTGCAGTCATCGACACGAATGGATCAAGTCGAAGCCATGGAGATGAACCAAACATCCTTCGAGAAATTCCATTTCTTATCGACGATATCTCATGATCCACTGATCCAAATTCAATGAAATTTTCACAGGAGCTTGCATACTCACTAAAGAATGTCTCTGCCAAATTTTAGCTCGATTGGACAACATCCTGATCGATACAAAATGAGTTCGTATCGATCACAGATCAGGGCAAAAGTTTCTGGAAACGGTCGCGTGGGCCCCCTCACGTGCCAGACCAATTCTCCCGAAGTTTGAGCGAAATCTCAGCCTCCTACGCCTATAAATAGAGCCCCAGAGCATACAGAAAAGGGATCTTTTGATTCTAAAGCGCCCAGACTCTGCCAGATTGAGACTTGCATCCCACTCTTACTATTGAATTCGAGTTCTAAATTGTAATTCGCTGTTGTTCGCTATAATCGCTTGTAATCATTGAAAGAGAATCAATAAAATCATCAAAACTTCATAGTGGACGTAGGCAACATGCCGAACCACTCTAAATCGCTTGTCTTTGCATTTTACGTTTCCGTTTGTTGGAGTTTTTGTTAGATAATTTCTGTTTTACATTTACATTCCTCATTTTATCTCTTCAAATAACTTCCAAAGAGTGTTGTGCCCATTTTTGGTACAAACACTTTGGTGCTTTCACTGAGAGAACTAGTTTTTTCTCCTGCTCCTTGGATCGACCATCGATACCAGATTGCATAAATCCAAGAGGAAGATCCATATATGTAATCCGGAATCCTTCCATACTATTCAGATTTGCGTAAAGTCTAGGAAAGGACTCCACCATTGAAAATGGTTAGCACAAGAACTGCCGCTACAGCTGCTGATCAAGAAGGTCGGGATAGACAGAATCCTGCACCGCAGCCTTCATCCAATCAGGACAACACTGCTCACTCGGATCCGTCAGGACCAGTCACCAGACAAGAGTTTCAAGTGTTGCTCCACTAGCTGACTCAAAGTCGGCAACAGTTGGCTGAACAATTGCGCGCTAATGTTGAATTGACCAACCAACTAAACCGCCAAAGCCGCAGAAGGTCCAGGAGGGATGATGTTTCCCGCGCGTCTATTGAAAGTTCCGCCTCGTCTGACTATTACCACAGGTCTACCCGTCCCCGATTAGACGGGAGTCACGCACAAACTACCTGATATCAACCCGCCTTGACCGTTGGATAATTGAGGGTAGGACCGTCAACCATCTTCCAGACTGGGCCTCATCACGAGGAGGTGCTATCCCACGTTATACCACCGACGATCGCACGGCGACCGCCGCGGCAGAAACAAGGGTCGATGCCCGAAATCTGTCAGATCCAAACAATCAACAGCATGGGCGTACTCCTGAACCATACGTCTCGGAAGATGCTGACCCAAGGAGGCGAAATACGGACCATCGACAGCGCCCGGTCCAAACTCGCACTATGGAACCCGACCACACCTTAGCTCAGCATACGCAGAATGTGCCAGTGCCAGATATTTCAACCAAGATACGTCAGATGATTCGCGAGAGTCAGGGGCTCACTAATGACGATTGGGGAATCTCCCGTAGTCATACCCCTTTTACAGATGATGTATTATACGCTGAACCCCCTCGGCGATTCAGAATGCCAACTCTTCCAATGTATGAAGGAAGTAGTGACCCCAATCAACATATTTTGAAATATGAATGGTCAATGAGCACTGCAAGAGCTGATGATGTAGTGAAGTGTCGAAGTTTCCCCATCTCTCTGGGGGGAATCGCAACAATGTGGTTTACAAGGTTACCACCTAGATCTATTTCTTCGTTCGATCAACTGGCTAAAAGGTTTGTAGAACAGTTTCGTATGCATGTTGCTAGACCTAAAGACGTTAACACCCTATCTAGTGTCACCCAAGCTCATGGAGAGACGCTCAGGCGTTATTTAGAGAGGTTCCACGCATCATGCGTTGAGATTAGTAATCCCAATGATAACTCGATCTTGATGGCATTAACCAAAGGGATTGATCCCGATTCTGAATTTGGAAATTGGTTAGCTGGGAAACCACCCGCATCATTGGACCGTTTCTACTCCAAAGTCGCTCAATTCTTACGGCAAGAGGACGCAAAACAGTCTAGGAAGCAGGACGATGTGAGGCCCAGTAGTGAGGGAATACAAAGTAACGTGGTAGTTAAGCAGTCCGGTGAGAGTTCCGGAAAAGTTGAGTTGAACATACAGAACAAACAAACCCAACCGAGGAGCAACAATGGTCAGGATAAGAAAAGAGATCAGAACCGAGGTCCACGACGTAGGGCTCCAATGTTTGACAATTACACACCGTTAAATACGTCTTTGGAGAACGTTTACCTACAAACTTGCAACATTGTGCAGTATAAGAAGCCTGCTTCGAAACCCTCATCAGAGAGGTAGGTTCAAACAGGAAAGTTCTGTAGATTCCATGAAAGTTACGGCCACAATACCAATGAGTGTCGACATTTGCAGGACCTCATCGAGAAGTTGATCAGGGAGAGGAAGTTAGATCAGTTTGTGCGGGCGCCAGAGTTTGGTGGTGCGGGCCCTTCAAATCAAAATCGTTCATAGAATCAAGAAAGACAGGAAGAACCTGCTCGTATGGGCGGAAGGCTGGTTATTAACACGATATGTGGTGGTCCCCACCCAGCAGACAGAAGCTGGGGGGAAATGGAGTCGTATGCTAGTTCGATCAGGCATGCGGACTTCGAATGCTGCAGTAATTGTGAAGATGGAACTCCGGCTAAACAACAGAAGACAATGTCTAATGATATCGTATTTAGAAGCCGAGACGCTGATAAGGTCGAAGCCCCTACAATTGACCCACTAGTCATATCTGCCCAGGTAGGTCCTGCTTGGATGAAGAGGATCCTGGTTGACAGTGGGAGCTCTGTAAACATCTTACTTAAACGGGATTACGATTTAATGAAAATGGAAGCGAAGGAT
This sequence comes from Allium fistulosum, assembly GCA_030737815.1. NCBI lineage: Eukaryota > Viridiplantae > Streptophyta > Magnoliopsida > Asparagales > Amaryllidaceae > Allium > Allium fistulosum. The sequence continues at coordinate 818,743,723 of CM060904.1, forward strand.
TTGAAACCCTACCAATCCCGAATCCACGGTTTTAACGGGAGTGCTACAATACCCATTGGAGTAACAAAACTACCGGTGGAATTGGGAGTTGGAGAACGTCGGAGAGTCCGGATGTTACAGTTTGTTGTTTTAGAGATTGATTCACCTTATAACGCATTTTTGGGCCGACCGGCCCTTGCTGAGTTCAGGGCAGCCATTGCCCCATGGTGTTTGACTCTGAAGTTCCCCACCGATCGCGGGATTGGAGTCATCCAAGGAGATCAGGCAATGGGGATGACCTGCTATGTTGCTGAGCTGCGCGGGGCGCAGCGAAAGGAGAAGGGAAAGGACGTAGCGGAATCTCTCTGCGTCCGTTCTATTGATAATTGACAATAGATGCCTGGGCCTCGGCCCGGGCAACACAACCAATTCCAGAAAGACCTTGACCATAGGGACAATAAAGATAAAGACGAATCTAAGAAGAGTCAAGCTTCTCCGACCAAACTGACTGTGGACGTCCCAATCAGTGAAGATGATGATTCGAGGATGCTAAAAGTTGGGTCTCAACTGGGCAAACAGACACAACAGGAATTGGTTGAATTTCTCCGGGCGAATCTCGACGTCTTCGCCTAGACACACTCTGACATGTGCGGGATCTCGCCGAACATTACAAGTCACTCCCTGAATATTGATCTGCAGTATGTCCCGGTCAAGCAGAAAAGGCGCGGTATGGATCCAGAGAGATCTGCCGCCCTTAAAGAGGAGGTTGATAAGTTACAATCAAATGGGTTTATCCGAGATGCCTTGTATCCAGAATGGCTGTCCAATCCTGTACTGGTTTGAAAGTCGAACGGGAAATGGAGAACTTGCGTCGATTACTCTGACTTAAACAAAGCTTGTCCGAAAGATAGCTTTCCACTACCTCGAATTGACCAGCTTGTAGATTCGACAGCTGGGCATGAATTACTATTTTTTATGGATGCTTATTCTAGCTACAATCAAATACCCATGCATTTGCCGGATCAAGAGCATACCAGCTTCGTAACTGATCTAGGACTCTACTGTTACAAAGTCATGCCATTTGGTCTAAAGAACGCCGGAGCGACATACCAACGCTTGGTCAACCGGATGTTCGCCAACCAGATCAGGAAGACCATGGAGGTCAATGTGGATGACATGCTAGTAAAATCTCGATTCTCCACAGATCACGTCAGAGATTTAAATTCGATGTTCTGCATCCTTTGGGAATATGGAATGAAGCTCAACCCATTAAAATGCCACTTCGGTGTCGCATCTGGAAAGTTCCTTGGGTTTATCGTTAACACCCGAGGAATAGAAGCGAATCCCGAAAAGATCTGGGCAATAAGGAACCTGCAAACCCCAAGAACCATAAAGCAAGTCCAGAGTCTCAACGGGAAGGTAGCAGCATTGAGAAGGTTCATTTCAAAGTCCACCGATAAATGCATTCCTTTCTTCGATCTGATCCGGAAGGGAAAGCGAAACTTTGAATGGACCATGGAATGTGAAGACGCGTTCCGATCACTGGTTCAACATCTTTCCACACCACCGATCTTGTCGAAACCAGTTCACCACGAGCAACTGTACCTTTACCTGGCAGTGTCGGAGCATGCGATCAGTGATGCTCTAGTTCGGGAAGAAGACCGAGTGCAGAAACCGGTCTACTATGTTAGTAAACGGCTAACAGGAGCTAAAAGAAATTACCCAAGACTAGAGAAACTGGCTTATTGCCTGGTCATTGCCTCAAGAAAGCTCCGTCCTTACTTCCAAGCTCATCCTCTTACTGTGTATACCAATCAGCCGTTATGACAGGTCCTCATGCGGCCTGAGATGTCTGGTAGGTTACTCAAGTGGAACATTGAACTGAGCCAATTTGATATCACGTACGCTCCGCGGAGAGCCATTCAAGGACAAGTCCTGGTAGATTTCATAGCCGAATTTACTATTTCACAGGATCTGCCTGAAACCACTACACCTCCTAAATACATTTGGAAGCTGCACACTAATGGCGCATCAAACGATCAGTGTTTAGGTGCCGGGATAGTACTTGAAACTCCCAAAGGCCGATCTATCTGCTACGCTCTGAGGTTCGAATTTCGCACAACCAATAATGAAGCCGAATATGAAGCTTTGCTTGCTGGATTAAAACTCGCTTTGGATCTAAAGATTGTCGCTGTGGAAATTTATTGTGATTCCCAGTTGGTTGTATATCAAGTTCTGGGCGAGTATCGGGCCAAAGATCGACGACTAGCTGCCTACCTGGCCCAAGTCCAAGAAGCACTGGATCGATTCGATTACTATGCTATCTACCATATACCCCGTGAGCGTAACCAGAAGGCTGACTCGTTAGCAAAGTTAGCAAGTACAGGTGAAGCACAGCAGATGGGACTTGTCCCACTCGAAACTTTATCCTCCTCAAGTATTGATCAAGTAGAGACGGATTTTGTGTTTGAAACCGCTCCCAATAGAGAATCGTGGATGACTCCATACCGAAATTACATCGAGAATGGAACATTGCCTGAGCATAGAAATGAGAAAATACAAATTCTACGAAAGGCTTCAAGGTTCGTCATTCAGAACGGAGTCATGTACAGAAGAGGTTATTCTGTTCCTCTCCTCCGATGTGTCGCGCACGATGAAATCAAACGAGTGTTACATGACGTACATGAAGGAGAGTGTGGCGATCACACCGGTGGGCAAGCTCTCGCTAAGAAGATACTCCGATATGGATACTACTGGCCGACAGTAAACCAAGATGCAACAAACTATGCCAGAAAGTGCGATAGGTGCCAGAAACACGCCTGAATTCCAAGAGCCCCGCCTACCGAGATAACTCAAATGGTCAGTCCCTGGCCGTTCGCAATGTGGGGCATCGATAACATCGACGCTCTACCTCTGGCAAAAGGTGGTGCGAAGTATGCCATCGTCGCCGTTGACTACTTTATAAAGTGTGCTGAAGCTGAAGCCCTTGCAACCATTACGACAAAGAAAGTGATAAATTTCGTGGTTCCCAACATCATCTGTCGATTTGGACTCCCGCATACCATCATCACCGATAACGGAGCCCAATTCGAAAGTGCAGAATTTAAGAATTTTTGTCAACGGTTTCATATCCATAAAAAATTCTCAACAGTTGCACATCCTCAGGCAAATGGTCAGGTCGAAGCTGTCAATAAAGTTATAAAATCCATCCTAAAGAAACGACTAGAAAAAGCCGGGGGCAAATGGGTTGATGAACTTCCTATGGCATTATGGGCTTATCGAACGACCCACAAGACCGCGACCGGGCACACCCCGTTTTCCCTATCTTACGGCTCAGAGGCCGTTATTCCGGTCGAGACGGAAGTGTTTTCCCATCGCGTGACTTACTATGATCCGAAAACAAACGCTATATAGCTTGCTGAATCTTTGGATCTACTGGACGAGAAGCGGGAAGAGGCTGATTTGAGAGCAGCCGCATATCGAAGTCGAGTCGCCCAATTGTACAATACCAAAGTTCGACCTCGAACCTTTGAACTCGGAAATCACGTTCTCAAGAGAATCTATCCAGTTCCTTCACACATGAAACCAAATTGGGAAGGACCATACGTGATTACACAAAGACTCGGAGATGGCACATTCAAGTTATCGACCGTTGACGGTCTTACTTTGCCAAGGGCGTGGAACAGCAAAAGTCTCCGTCGCTATTACACATGACATGCTTTATTTATTTCATTATATCTTTCCATTTAGCAATTTGTTTCTGCATTTTGAAATTTGAATTCTGTAATAAGGCAACTGACTTTGCCACATTTTCTTATTTTAGCAATAAAATGCCATCTCTTCGAGCCAGAGCTGTGATTCATTGAATACGATGTACGACATCACGATGCACGGAGAGCTAAGTCCCATCACGCAGTGGGATTTATTCAAATAGAGAGTGGCTGTGATACGACCGGCCACTCGCTAAGTGAAACCCGAGCTCGGGGACAAGTCATTACACCAATGTTAAATAGGATTGACACACAACAATCCTATAATCAACTCCGTATTCCCAGAGTGCGAAACGGAGTATGTAACATCCCACCCTTTTGTATGCTTAAGCAGACACACATGCCGACTTCAACCATATGGAAGGGTGGATTGTTATGGGGTAAATAAGAAAAAGTGGAGAAATAAAAGAAACAAAATAGAATCTTGCAGCGGAACGATAAAATATAATAATCAAATAACAGTTCATGAAGCTGTTTTACAAAACATTTGATTATACTTATACAATACATATCAGAGTTACACATACCAGAGAATGATAATATGCAGCGGAATACAATGGTGTAGTGGAATATATAACAAATAGTAATAATAAAATCTTCGTCTTCGTCCTTCAGAAATAGGGCCTTCAAATCCTGAAATGCTCAGGCTGACCCGAGCGAATTGAAAAGACAAAACACTCGAGTCAGAACTAAAAGATCTTATGTAAGTTAAATCAATGAAATAAATATGAGTGTAAACGGTGTCAGAGATGTTTACGGGGTTTGACATCTCCTATCCAGTGTCTAACGTGAGTGCAGTAACTTAAGAAATGTTAGGGATTCACATCTCTTAAGGATCCATTAAACTATCTACTATGTAGTAATATTCGCTATTATAATAATGTCTAATATAAAATAAACATACTTTTTAATAGCGTCAAGGGGTTACCCATATAGCCCTTAACACGTAATAGTCCCAGTAGTCTATCCAGTATTAGCATACTCCCAAAAATAGGGGCTACCCTAGATACTCCACAGGCTACGGGAGAAATCACAAATCGTAGTAAAGCTCGATATGGTAGGTGACACGGCACACAAGGAAATGCCAGGGTAGATATACCAATTACGCACACGGACTGATGGAGCGCATAGCAGCCACTACTATCCACCTCAAACAACATTCCCAAATCGAAGGGTGGCCACCAAAAATCAAAAAGTAATAGAATGGAATCGAAGAAGTGCGTCCGATAAGAGGTGCTACCTCACTGGTCCGAGATCGCTCCTGTTTTACCACCTTATGCCAACTCATGGGAGTTGGGTCCACGTATATATATACCTTAGGATCGTCGCCACCATCCTACTTCATTCTGGAAACTCCACCGCGTACATAGTTGCCAAAGTGGTTTTCGGTATCGACAGAGAGTATGTCCATAACCGATCCCAGTCTCTTTAACAACCAAACGTTATTATAACACCATGGTCATTTAAAAATATATATACTTTTAAAACACAATCATTGCCCTTTCAAAACATATTCTTTATTTCAGATAGTATATACTTCAAAACCCAAAATGTTATTGCCATTTTAAACCATATCCTTTACTTCAAAATAGTATATACTTAAAACCAAAATATTTTTCCATTTCAAAACATATCCTTTACTTCAAATAGTATACACTTTAAACCAAAATATAATTACTATTTCAAACCCAAATTATCAATGTATTATTTCCATTTCAAAAACCCAATTCAATAATATATCATTTCCATTTCCAAAACAATTCAATAATATCTTATTTAAATAAAACAAAATTTCCAATCACTAATCTTTCTTAAATTTAGATAACTTGAAATATTCTTTTAAATCATCTTAAACCCAAACCACATTTTGAAGTCATATTCTAAATTTTCAATTTCAATAGGTTTCCAATCCATATATTCACAGATAATTCTTAAATAAATTCCATTTCAAATAAATTCATTTTTCAAACCATATTACTTTCAAAGTTATAACAATTTCAAAAACCAATACTTTGAAAATAATAATACCTTAATTTCAATAAAACATTTCAATTTTGATATATTTCAAGACTTTAAATATTCCAAAATTCCCAACCAAATCTGATAATCTTATATATACCTTAATTCAATTTATTATTATTTAGTTTAGAAATATTTATTTAATAAATTCAATATCACTTAAATAAAGCTCAAACTTGAAATATTCGTAAATCAAACTTAAAACATCATCAAGTTATACATAGCTTAAATTTTAGAATTTAACCATATATAAAATAATATTTATATAATATCAAAATTAGTATATATATAAACTCTTATTTTCCAAAACCCATAGAAAATCACTTTAAAATATTATATATATATAGATCACGGTGCCTGTATATAATTTTCTATCCTATGGTCAAGTGATACAGATATTTATCATTTCAATCCGTAATTTTAAAAATAAAAGTTTACAGTTATATATCATTTCAAACCGCAATCCCGAATGGAATGAAAATGCATAATAACTTGCAGTTTATATAAAATATAGCATCCATTCATCCAAATATCAATAAATAACCATTTATTTCAATCATCATCCAATTTAAACAAAACATCAATATAAAGCATATAAAATATAACAGGCATCAACGAATAGTTTATAGTCAATAAAAATTAATAACTGTTTAACTGGCAGTTTATATGCAATAATAAATAAATTTAACTATCAAATTATATGCAATAATAAAATTAAATAACAATTTAATTTAAATAAATGCTATCTAACTGAGATGATGATTAAATATATGCCCAAACAATCATAGATAAATTTTAAATCACATCAAAATTTAATTTAACAAACATAAGAAATCTTAGAAGTTGTGAGCGGGTTAAAACACTCACCTTTTGAATTTAAATTGAATTTAAATTCAATTTAAACCCAAAAATTTGACAGTCTCCAAATCCATCCAAACAAGCGTCAAAGTGTCTGAAATTTCGATTAGATCCCAGCAAAATAAACTGTGTATGAATCCGAGCTCGTATGAAAAAGTTATGAAAATTTGAAGATTGGAAAATTCTGGTCCTTTGTTGACTTCGGGTTCAACTTCGGTCCACAGCCTCAAATCCCCAGTACTTGCTTGGAGTTTTTGCGAAAACGACCCGGAGACCCGAGTCATTTTCATCCTGACCCGAAGTATCTCCAGGGTTTTTGCCTCTGAAATCCGAAGCGCGACTCGTGCTGCAGGTTTGAATATTTTTTTTTAAATTGAAATTGGATTGGAAAGATTAGGGTTTGCAGCCATTGGAATGAGAAAGAGCAAATTAAATTGTACATATAGAAATGAGGAATAGAGGCTGCTAGGGTTTATAACTGGATATATATAGGCAAAGTCGAAATAGGATAGATGGACCCGATCTATAAACGCGCTGAACGATGAATGGCCAAAAAGCCCGTTTCGACTCCGGAACGAAATTGGGTCAACCCATATATCAAAATAGATGTTTTAAAATATTTTAAACGCAATAGAAAAAGTTTCAAGTCCAAATTCCATCGAATGAAGAAGTTATGCTAAAATCAAAATTTTCAAATTGATTTCAATTGATTACAATTGCATAAATTTCAAGGCGTTTCGAGTTCGTACGATCAAACGACAAGTTCGATCACTACGAAACTTGAAAAACTATTATAATTCACCGTTACAGATCCGATGAAACTGGTTTCGTCGAAATCTGAGTCAGTGGTTAAAATGGCTATTTTTCCATTTAGTAAATAAATTTAAAATAAATTAATAAAATCAAATTTCCTATTTAAATTCTGAAATTGACAATCTTTAACACTTTTATTTTCTTAATCATTCACATTAGTTAAACCAAATCTAGACGTAAATTTAGAGTTAACTAATTTATTTATTTCAGCGTTAAATTTCAATTTCATTATATCCACAACTTATAAATTAGATTTGCAATAATTCCCTTTTATTGACTTTCATTCAATTATTCAATCTATTGGTATCCAATAGATGAGACTACCATTGGATTCATACTCTATTACGTAAATATCTCCAAATTTCATCTAAGTTTATATTTACATAATATCTAAATATTAAATTATATTTTATTGCAATTAAATCTAATTATTACAGTTCGAATCTCAAAAATTTATAAATCTTTATTTCCACTCTTGTATTCAACGCACTTTCTATATTACATCTGATGAAATTAACACTTGATTCAAAATCTATTATAACAATATCCTCCCATTACATCTAGTTTCAATTAATGTAATAATAAATGTTGAATTTCATTTATTTGCAATAAATTTATTTTATTGAATTTTACACTTCACTCAAAATATTAAATCTTGCTTTCAAATCTTTAAATCAAACAAATTTCATAAAGTAAATAGGCTTATATTACATCTTATAAATTTACCATCTTCAATGCCAACTCGAATCTACCCTAACTGCATAATTTAAGTCTATTGATTGTAATTTATTCCACATTAAATGTTATTAATTAAAAATTAAAACCTCAATAAATTCGTTTATTGATTTAAAAAACTAACTATTTAATAATTTGACATTGTATGGGTATAATTAACAATGAATTATATTACACATCATTAATGTATAAATTAATTTATTTCCCATTTAACGTGCTACTTAATCTCCTCTGATTGCAAACTGATTTCCAAATTTTATGCAACATACTAAAGAAATAAACACATATCTTAATTGATTCGTTTTTCCCAGTCATTATAAATTAATGCACACATACAAATTAAGATCCTAAATCCCATTAATCATTCCATCTTGGTTCTATTCCTTTTTCACACCAACTATAACTTTATGAATAAAATAGCATTTCGTATTCATTTTGTTACATTCACTTACATTCACTTTATAAATAAATTGGTATTCCATTTAATCCATTAATTATTATCTTTAATTATTGCAATTCATTATCTAATATAAGTTTTGAATCTATTTCCTAATTTTCAAATTTCAATAAAATAAAACCTTACAATTGTTTACAAAAAAAATGGGGATTGTACTAAATAAATTATTTATTGTCCTGCATTACTTTATTACCTCAATTTACATTCAATTTCCCTAAATCAATATTTTAAATAAATTCAATTGATTCCCACACACCATTTAATAACCTAAGTAAACTAGTAACCATTAATAACGGTCACTAATTTCCCTAAATCACATTTATGGTTTTATAGTTTCCCATAAATGTTGCAATAACTCATATGGTATTAATTTATCCAATCACCATTTAATTTATACTAATACATCAATTTGCACAATATATCTCTTGTTTCCTTAAAATAAATTTATGTTTTTATTCAGTTTTCATTTACTCTTGCGTTACTTTATTAATGATCATTAAAGTAACGTTTATATCAATAACACATTATTATTACATACCATTTAAATGCGTTTGATTTCTAATAAGTTAATTGACCATTTAATTAGGTAATTTATACAAATTTGTTATCATACCCATAAATTTACACGTATAACTAAGTCCTACATTTGAATTTATTCAAATTACTATAAATAGGTTTTAATTACCATTGCTACATTTTAATTTAGCGTTCACTCCAATATAAATTTATCACCTTTTATTATTTCTACTAAATTTTAATTACAAAATCCTATTAAATTAACAAATTTAATTGTCGAAATTTACGGGTCGTTACAGAGTATAAACATTCAACTTCGTATTCCCATAGTGCGAAATGGAGTATAAACAATCAACTCTGTATTCCCAGAGTGCGAAACGGAGTATAAACAATCAAGTCTGTATTCCCAGAGTGCGAAACGGAGTACAGACATTCAACTTCGTATTCCCAGAGTGCGTACCGGAGTATAAACAATCAACTCCGTATTCCCAAAGTGCGAAACAGAGTATAAACATTCAACTCCGTATTCCCAGGGTGCGAAACGGAGTACAGACATTCAACTCCGTATTCCCAGAGTGCGAAACGGAGCATAAACAATCAACTCCGTATTCCAAGAGTGCGAAATGGAGTATATACAATCAAGTCTGTATTCCCAGAGTGCGAAACGGAGTACAGACATTCAACTCCGTATTCCCAGAGTGCGAAACGGAGTACAGACATTCAACTTCATATTCCCAGGGTGCGAAACGAAGTATAAACATTCAACTCCGTATTTCCAGGGTGCGATGCGGAATATAAACTTTCAACTCCGAACTCCTGGAGTGCGAGTCGGAATGCGAACACTAACTCCCACTTCCCAGAATATGGGTTGGAGTACTAACGTCAATCTTAAGTTCCCAGAGTTTGAACAACCGCTCACGAGATGACTTGTATCCCCAGAGTGTGGAGTAATACTCAAAAACATTCGACAGTTATGACGGACCACAAGAATGCAAGAGCAAACCCCCAGAGTGTGGATGAAATGATTCATAAGGAAGCGAGTGTAGTTCGACCGCTCGATCCTCACACATTGAGATCGCAAGCTGATCATCATAACTTAACCCCGGAACTGGGGGCAAATGCAAGTGTTAATCACCACCTGAAATGAATTAAAGTAATGCAAAGACACAGAACTGAGGTTCGAGCGTTGCGACATTTGGGCATGAAAGGAATAAAAGTTGAAACAAAAGGACAAAATTTTATTCCAACTAATCGAACGACGGCTCGTATACCAACCTTTCCAAAAAATTCCTACTAGCGGAGGCCGAACCCGCATCTATACACGGCCTATGAAAGAAAAAAGTTGACAAAATTCCTAACTGCAAAAGGGAATACATGCCCAAAAATAGTCTATCTACTCTTTCTTTTTTCTTAGCTTCTTCTTCGACGAAGAGCCGCCAGAGCCGCTAGTGATCTTCCGCTTTGAGCCCTTTTCTTTAGGAAGACTGTCTCCGGACGGGGGCATGATGTCGACCTCCTCCTCCAAACTGGAGTCTAAGGCAATGCTTCCCGCTGGAGGAGTTGGAAGAACGGGATCTACAGCTGAAGGCGAGACTGGCGCATTGGTATCGACAAGCGTGCCCCAGGGGATATCGTCATAAGTGGTGTAGGGTCATGCACCGCTACTCCACTCCCTGAGCTGCCACCACGTGCTGATGCCTCCATCTCGACGTTAATTTCAGCCAGTATACTTTCTTCTCGGAGGGCTCGGGCTTCACTGTGTGCCATGGTAGTTTGTGTCGAAATATCAGAAGTAGATGAAAATCCACCCAGGCCGAATGGCAAGTCTGCAAAGGGGTCACTCTGTCGGCCAAGAAGCTCATTTATCATATGTTCATCAAAAGCGAGTGAGCTCCCATGCGTTACTTCGACAGGCGCAATCGTTACGACAGAGGTCGCCTCAGAAATGATCGCTTCCTGCGCTTGGCATGATTCTTGGATTGCAGGAAGCGTTGTCGGTGCGACTTCGGTCACTGAGCAAAGAAAAGGAACATTTGTTAATACACACTTCTATACAAATTCTTCAGTCCAAATGTACAAGGGATTAGTTCAGAGTACCTTCCTCAGTTTGGCCCAAGGTTGTTTGAACGACTTTTGAAAGGTGCTCCTTAATAGGAGATAGATGCGGCTGGTTCGGATCATAAGCCGGTATAGGCTGGGAGTCGATCATCGGAGTTGGCTCAGATTGAGATGACGTGATAATCTCGGAACTCGTAATATGGTGCTCAGCACCAGAGCCTTCTCCAACTTCCTGAAACTGGGTACCAAGCCTCTCCTTCTCACGAGAAATCATGGAGTCATGAAGAACCTTCTTTTCGTCATCATTGAGTATGCGGTTCTCCAGCTCAAATTCATCAATGGCTTCATCAGGATGCCCAGATTTCTCCTCCTCAACCAGCATGTTCCAGGCATTGTAGAGATGTGTGGGATAATCATCGAGCCAAGTCAAATCTCGGTGCCATAGTACGTTGGCATTGTAAGTGACAAGTAGCTCTTCTACCTCAGCCTCAATCCTGGCTTCCGCCTATCGTACCTTCTCATCAACCCCGGCTTCAGCTTCGCGGACTTTTTCCATAGCCGCGTCCTTCTCCTTCCGAAGCATCCCCGCCTGATCACAGGCCTCTTGCACGGAGAAATTGGCCGCATCCTTCTCCCTCGCGATTTCGGAGAACTTTGATTTCATCTCATTAAGCTCCTTGAGGGCGGCGTCTCTCTCGGCAGTAATGGTGGTGTTCCTATGACCCATGTCTTCGATTGAGGTATAGTGCTCTTGTTTCATTCTGGTCATAGCCGAGTTTGCCTCATCGACCTTTTTCAGAGCTTCCATTTCAGATTTACGGGAGGACTCGGCCTCAACGTTGAGAATTTTCATAAATCAGTCTTTTTGACCCAGCTCCTTCTCCATCTTTTCAATGGCGACGGCCTGATCAAATGCTACTTTGGATGCTTTCCTCGCGGCCCTTGCCCACTCCTTGTACTGAAAGAATATGTCCGCAACATAATCATGGATAGTATTTTCAGTTGTTGGCGGAATTCTCCTCAGGTGCGGAGGGAAGACATAACCGTCAAAGCAGATGTCGGGGAATTCCTTCCTCATTTGTGCCAGTTTAAGTGCTCCTTCCCCGGTCGAATCAGTCACGACCGGTGTAGTAGTTGAGGAGGTGGCTATTTCAGTTCCACATGGAGGGTCGGACCTCGGAACGTGAGAAGGCGGCTTAGGCCGTGAAGTTTCAGGAGGACGGGCAACTACAACCATGGGCGGTACAGAGATCCTGGGAGGAGGAGAGCGGGATCGAGATCGGTGTACGTATCTCCTATCTCTGTCAGACCTCTCCTGACCAGAATGGCCAGACTCATAATCTCTCTTGCCCTCTCTCCTGCATGGCTCATAATAACGGCGCTTGTTGCGCAAACTGCCGAGCACAGAACCGCGACCAGACATCGTACCTGAAAAGTAAAATACGGAGAATCAATGACCATTTATGATATGCAGTTTACGGTTAAAAGACTGTGTAGTGCCGTGAAGAATGTTTGGATGTGTAACCCCCCAGACCAACCAAAAGTGTCGACCACACTAGTAGTAAGAGACTCGCTAACATCAAGAGTATGTTGCAGTTCATCCAATTCGACGTCATGTTGTGCGGACGTGAGATCCGGAATTGGGAGGTTGGCGAGCCCTTCGAAAGGATTTTCTGCTTGCGGGGAGGGTGCCTCCGATATTCTAACTCCTGAGGGCGGTCGGTTTAAGACCACAAACTTCCGCCTTCCAGATTTAGATTGTTTAAAAGCCACTGCCTTGCCTTTCCTCTTTTCCTCGGAGCCCGGGGTCCCGTCGGCAGGCCCGACCAATGGCTCCTCGTCGTTATGAGTTCTTTCGGAGTCGGCTTCCTCGATTATAACAACTTTGGGCTTCTTCCGCTTGACTTTTTATCTGGAGACAGTCTTCAGTGCGCCATCAAGCCTTATGCTTTGTCTCCGCCCAATCAACCCGAGAATTCTGAGATTCTGGTCCGTCAACATCAGTTCAATATTCCTTTCTTCACTTGGAATTTCTTAGAGAACCCGGACTATCTCTTTATAGTAACCACCTTCAGGTCGCTGGATTATTGCTGGAGGAAAAGAAATAGAAAATATGAGTTCAATTTCATTCATGAATTGCCTTGTCAACTACTTGGGAGAGAGACGATACTCACGTCTGAACAGCCATCTTCTGGCAAACCCTAGAGGACATCGGACGTAGAACCACTCTGACTTGAAGTAGCTTAATCTAGTCCAAGACCCTATGACCACTTGGCAATTTCTTACAGACTCCAGGAATGTAAAAGATGGACTGTCAGTTCGAGTTTTGAAGTTGAACAAATATCTTATATCGGTCATGCGAGGAGGTCGATAGAGGTACTCCATAAATGCGATAAACAGGCTGTTGAACGAAGCATATCCATTCGGGTGTAGCTGAGATGGGGCAATCTCCAGATAAGCCAACACTTCTCTTATATAGTCATTGAACGGTGGGAGTGTCCCGGCTGCGCACGCAGGCGATTAAACGCAGTATATCCCTCCGGGGGATTATGCGGTCTATCATCTGGTCCTAGCAATATTACATCATCCAGTGACAGACCATGCCTTAAGCATATTCTCCCTAGCGTATCTTCGGAAATATTGGACGGGACAGAGTCAGTCGGACTATTAATGAAGGACGCATCAGGCAGTTCGTCCGGGGTTGGACCGATGACTTCGGCCTCAATGTCCGGTATTTCAAGTCTGAGAGGAGTTAGATTCTGAGTTTCTTACTGCTGCGAACTTGATGGTTCCATAACTAGCTAACTCACAAGAAATCATCATTAGACGATAAAAAGCCCGTGCATTCCCTAGTGTAAAGTGTATGAATGTGTGCTGTAGTACAAGTGTTATGCGTAACTTGAGCAAATTATGTAGAATTAAAGAAAATATGCAAATGACAAAACTTCGAGGTCCAGTAGGAATGACCGTCATCACTGACCATCACAACCATACCATTAAGATATTGACAATCGATTCAAGCTAAAGTCCGTTATCACGTTGTTAAGTTACAGTTCCATCGACGAGCTTCAAAAGGCAGTCAAATATGCAGTTCTACGATCAAGTTCGGTTATGAAAGGCAGAAGCTCGTCGGAGTCGAGTGTTAAGGTATGCAAGAGTTCGCTAAGTTCGTCGAATTTCAGTATGGAATCGATCGCGTACAGATTCAAGTCGAGTCAGAAGCAATATTTTTCGTATCGACCCTGTTCGAATCGATACTTTCATATCGATCAAGGGCAACTTGATGCTTTTCGTATCGATAGGCTTCAAATCGATAACATTTCATATCGACCAGAGGAGTGGATTTCGGATCGATCAGGAAAGCTTGCTTCGTATCGACCAAGGGTTAACGGCCTCGTATCGACAAAATCCATTGGTTTTGTATCGATCTAAAACTGTTGATTTTGTGTCGATCATTCCTGGTCTTCGTATCGATCGTGGGAGGCAGAATCTCGTATCGATCGTATGTGCCAAATACTCACATCGGTCATTTAAGATCGACACAAGCCCCAACCATCTTCAATCGATGCGAATCTCTTCATTAACTCTTCAATCGATACAGAGTCATATAATCTGGGTCGATTCGAACCCTCCTATCCCGAATCGACACGAAATAGAGGTGAAGCAATTCTTCTACTCCTCCTTCTCCAATCAACACGAGCATCGCCATGGCCATCCTCGACCAAGCTATGGCCCAGATCTGGCCTTGGCACTGTCAAAATTGATAATCAACAAGAGTATGATGAATCTGAGATTTGAACCTCGTCGCTTGAATTTAGTCGTGATTGGCTAATTACCTGAATTGAAATTGGGATTCGAAGGATTAAATAATAATGTTCGATCGATTCGAAGACGAAGCGCAGTTCTCGTTTTACCAAGCTCCAGGATCGATGCGAAAGCAGAAGGCAACAGTAAAAAGTAGAAAGTAAAAAAGTGAAAAATGGCGAAGTCCAAGGTATTTATATGGAGCCAAGGGTAAAATCGTGTCGATTCGTCTCCCAGTCCACGTGACCGGTCACAACCGGTTAACACTACGAATTGAGTCGAACGCTCTGTTCCTATCCATCTGACCAGGATTCTCATCGAGGCGAAATGGTCAGCGAATCCACCGTTACGAAGCGCACAGCGGAGATGGCCGAAGATGGTGAATCTCATCGATTCGAAATGTACAGTGAGCACATCGATTCGTAGCCCCTGGTCGCATCAACAAGTCCACAACTCCATCCACTGCATGTCGATACGAACAACGATTTCGTATCCATCATATCTTAAACATCAGCATCGATGCGAACGAGCATTTCGCTGGTTCCAAATCCTCCATTTATCGATGCGAAGTTAGCCTTTCAACCTTCTATGTCGATTCCGGAGGGGATCAATACGAAGGAACTTCTCAAAAACAACCATCAAGCGTTGTTTCAACTCGAATTTCAAATCGGGTCAAGAGAGAATCAATACGAAATTCGATAACAAGCTAAACTGACAACGTTAACGAGAGTCAACTAATCATTATCACACTGCAGTCAATTACAGCGATACAGAGTACAACTTTCAAATTGTTCAGAGAGAACCTGCAGCTTTTCAAAGCACGTCATGTTTCCACAAGACGTACTTTGGGGGGCAAATTTATCCCGCCTTTTGGTAAGGCCGGGACACCAAGGAATTGATTGGATTCCAAATGCTGTTTGTCATGGATATCGATGAATTCTGTCCGAGTCTGGATCGAGCTACAATTGATAAGACATGACTAGGAAAGCAAAGGAAGTCAACGTTCCAAGTTTCAAGTCAATCCAAGTTCATATGCTCGAGTTATGATGGATGTAAGTTGGAGGCAAAATCATGTTTTCGTATCCATCAATAAGACCCATTTCGTACCCATTAGGGAGCATTGCTTCGTATCGATAGAGGTAGCCGTGTTTCGAATCCATCGAGTTTGTATCAATGGATTTTGTTTCCATCGATAGTTAGTAAAACTCGTATCAACTGACCAAATGTCTGCTTCGTATCCATCATGGGAACCTCACTTCGTATCTATCTGGGAAGAGCAATTCGTATCCATCAGGTTACCTTTCTCCGTATCCATCAAAAGACTCCGGTTTGCATCAATTGACTTCGTGTCCATTAGGGAAGCTATGTGGCTCGTATCCATCAAGGAGAGGCCAGTTCGTAACCATCGGCCTTCGCTACTTCGTATCCATCAAGTGAACAAGCCTGGGTGACGTGTCAGATTCGATACGAACAAGGCGAGATCTATGGAGTCGAAGCGGTCAACACGGAGTGAAAACCGGATTGAAGCAAAGTGCGCTGCCACATCATCTCAGAAACATGTGCAGTCATCGACACGAATGGATCGAGTCGAAGCCATGGAGGCGAACCAAACAGCCTTCGAGAAATTCCATTTCGTATCGACGATATCTCGTGATCCACTGATCCAAATTCAATGAAATTTACATAGGAGCATGCATACTCACTAAAGAATGTCTCTGCCAGACAAGGGCAAAACTTTTTGGAAACGGTCGTGTGGGCCCCCTTACATGCCAGACCAAGTCTCCCGAAGTTTGAGCGAAATCTCAGCCTCATACGCCTATAAATAGAGCCCTAGAGCATACAGAAAAGGGATCTTTTGATTCTAAAGCGCCCAGACTCTGCCGAATTGTGACTTGCATCCCACTCTTACTGTTGAATTCGAGTTCTAAATTGTAATTCACTGTTGTTTGCTGTAATCGCTTGTAATCATTGAAAGAGAATCAATAAAATCATCAAAACTTCATAGGGGATGTAGGAAACACGCCGTACCACTCTAAATCGCTTGTCTTTGCATTTTACGTTTCCGTTTGTTGGAGTTTTAGTTAGATAATTTCTGTTTTACATTTACATTCCTCATTTTATCTCTTCAAATAACTTCCGAAGAGTGTTGTGCCCATTTTTGGTACAAACACATGTCAACAAGTCAAGGCAGATTATCAAAGACCTTCAGGCTTACTACAACCTCTGGAAGTGCCTACATGGAAATGGGAAAGCATTTCAATGGATTTTGTGGATGGTTTGCCAAGAAAAAGAAGAGGCAATGATAGTATTTGGGTTGTGGTTGATATACTCAGAAAAACAGCTCACTTTATTCCAGTGAATTCAAATAGAAATGCTCACAAATTAGCTCAATTATTTGTGAAGGAGATAGTGAGATTACATGGAATCCCCAAGACTATCATTAGTGATAGAGATACCTTGTTTACCTTGAGGTTCTGGGGTAGCTTTCAAGAGGCTATGGGGACAGAATTAAGCTTGAGCACAGCTTACCACCCACAAACAGATGAGCAAACTGAGATTGTTAACAAGATTTTAGAAGATTTGCTCAGAGCATGTATACTTGACTTTGGAGGCAACTGGGAAGATCATCTCTATTTAGCTGAATTTGCTTATAACAATAGCTATCAGACCACTATAGGTATGGCTCCATTTGAGGCTTTGTATGGGAAGCCTTGTGTATCTCCTGCTTGCTGGATGGAGGAATGTGAAAGAGTGTTGCTTGGACCAGAACATGTGAAATAGACCTCTGCAAGGATTGAACTTGTAAGGCAGAGAATGGGAGCAAAACAAGAGAGACAAAAAGCCTATGCAGATAAAGGGAGAAGGCCAGTGGAATTTGAAGTGGTAAATTATGTATTTCTCAAAGTTTCACCAATGAGAAAATATTGAGGTTTGGCAAGGCAGGAAAATTGTCACCAAGATATATAGGGCCATATGAAATTATTCAAAGGGTAGGAACTTTGGCTTATAAGTTGAAATTGCCAGAGGAATTGAGTAATATACATGATGTATTTCATGTATCCCAATTAAGAAGATGGGTGCATGATAAGGAGACCATTCTGAAATCTCCTACACAAGTTGAAATTCAAGAAAATCTGGTTTATAAGAAGGAACCAGTGGGTATTGTGGCTAGAGAAGAAAAGAAATTGGGAAATAAGATAATTAAATTGGTTAAAATCCAGCGAAGTTTAGATGAGAGTGATTGTACATGGGAGACTGAAGATAGGATGAAAGATAAATATCCTAATCTATTTTCTACTTAAAGGTATGCCTAAAATTATGATAAACTTAAACATTACGTATGTATGTTTAATTGGTTTCGAATGAATGAGTTTCTGAAATTTCTGAAATGAAATTATGCTTTGTATACAATTGGATGGAAATGTATGAGAAAAATAATTGTGGGACACAATTCCTTTTAGGAGGAGAGTATGTGAAGACCCAAATTATTGAGATGAAAATAATTTTATAAAATTCAGTTAATGGAAAATATTCAAAGAATAAAATAAATTGAAAATAAATATCAAGAATGGGTGAAATAAATAAGGAAGAGGATAGTGGTTTTCAATAAATAATAATGAGAAGAAAATAACTAAGTATGAATGAGTTTTATATTCACATATCTCACATATATATATATATATATATATATAAGTAGTCAGAAGAGTATACAGTGATAAAATAAACTCTTATGATGATTAAAATATATGAAACCAGATTATTATTATATAGGTATAAATACATTTTATAATCAAGAGAAAACAAATGGCTTGAAACATTAGCAAGGAATTAATTGATAAAAAGATATATATGTGAACATTTCAGATTTGTCTTAAGAAAATAAATAATGTAGATAAGTCACATGAAAATAGTGTGAAGGCGAAACATGCAAATGGCATGTACACAGAAAAAGAAGAAAAGCAACTGAAATACCCGAAATGGAATCAAAAAGAAAATGGCATATTTAGCCATAAAAACATATACAAATTTATCTTATTTGTGTGGGGATAAAATTGGTTTTTCACTCCACTAAAACCCTAGCTAAATGTATTAAAATCAAAGGATAAGCAGCAATTTATTTTAGGAAAACAGAAAGATATTTTAGAAAATAAAAAGAAGAGCAAACTTACATTGTTTTCAAGTTAGAGCATTCTCGAGGAAAGAAGAAGGAAGGTGAGTGATTAATCATCTTATGAGATTTAAGGCATTAAGACCCAAGTTAAGGGCATCCATATTACTTATATAAAACCATATCATGTTTTTGTTTAATTTTATTCTCTGAATAAATAAATGTTGATCATGGTTGGTGTTTTGGCTGAGTCTTTGGTTATTGTTTTGATTAATACTTTGAAAAGACAAACACCCTGATCACAGAAATGGCTTCTATAACTTATAATCCATTTTTTATATGGGAATGAATTAAACATTTTTACTGAGAAAAAGGGTACTAATGAAGAATGAAGTAGGCAGTGTGAATAAGGAGATTCGTGCTTATGTCTAGTTCATTTTAAAAATGATTTGAACAATGCAATATTATATATATGTGCTGATTTGTTCAAATCACAAGTAAATATGTTTTTATGGGTTTTTCTCAAAAACCTTACCCTATGTTCACAGTAAAATAAATGTAATATTTTATATGACTTCAATAGATTTATGTAGGAAATGGGAAAATTTCTGAAAATAAAGATATACAAGTTTTAGAAAATATGATTGAATAAAAATGACCCTAAATGGGATATGGTGTTTTGCATGAATGCTTTGTATGACTGGCTGAAATCCCTGAGTGAGTTTGATACTTTTTGATTTATGAAAGGAAGAAAAGAATATAAAGCATTTCCAAGAATTAATAAAAATTCTACTGAAAGAAAATGAGAATGGTCTCTAGATTATAAAGCTAATCTAGGAGTAGTGCCTTGATCTATTCATCCTTAGGTGGATGATGGGTATGTGCATGACTTGTTTAAGTCCTGTAGGCCTTTGTGTAAAGGGTTAACAGAATTGAGCCCATTTGCAATGCACACATGGTGTTCAATGGCAAGAGTTAAGACCAAATAAATGATAAATGGGGATTGATAAATTGAGCTATGGAATTAAGGGAGTCAATCCATAGGGGTATATGTACATATAACTGAATTGTGTTGATGAATGAATACTTATGTGCATGTATGTTAGTATGAGCTTACATGTATATATATATACATACACACACACACTCAGATTTTAGTATGAACCTAAATAAGTATCAAACATATGAATCTCTGCATAGAGTTTAGGAATTACAAGTTATTTATAAACTATGATTTCACTCACACCAGAATATATTTTCTGACCCTATTTGTTGCCTTTGCAATCTTTGGGATGTCTCATTTTCATTGAGACAGATCAAAGTGTTGCTGTAGGGAAAGATGCTTGAGTATCTTGCTTGTATGGATGCTTGATGAACTTGCTGGTTTTAAAATGTTTTAGAGAAGTAAAAGTCTAATTGTAATAAATAGTCTAGGCAAACTCTCTTATGTCTTGTGTATTTCCATGATTGATACCTGCTTAGTTTTCTTGAAAAGAACATGTAAAGTGAAAAAAACTTAAGCATTATATGTGCTTGTGAGTTGTTGATTCAAGTAGCAGACTCTGGAAATAATCCAGAGGATTATAATCAAGGAGAACATGCCATATAATCTGATATGTGGTTATATTCTCTTTGGCATGTTTGTTATATTTCAGTTATAAAGTTTAATTTTTTTTGAATAAATATGTGCCAAAGTATTGAGTGGATGAGTTGAACATGGTCTTGGCTAACCAGTAAGGCTTGTACATGTCTTGTAATTGATACAAGTACATGCAAAAGCTTGAAGCCATAGTCTTCAGATTCCTGAAGCAAACAAGAACATAGTGTAAGCTAATTCGAAATGCAACTAAATCCTATGGTATGTCTAGAACAAGAGTAGGATTATGTTAGCATAAAACCTGAAAATCATAAGTATATGAGGATTTAGGAATTGGGATTGGTAAAATCTGGAACTGACTTCAATATGAAACTAAAGTTGCAGTCAGAAATAGGGATAAACAATATAGACTTAAAGAAGAATGTAGAGTAATTTTGTTAAGTGTATAAAAATCTAGAACATCACACTCTATATGCTTTTAGCCAGAAAAATGCAAAGATCTTTCTAAAATCATATTCAACACTATTTCCAATCTAAATATAAAAAATCTGTAGGACCTTTAGATTAGTCTACAATTGTATTACTCACATGATCATTACATGCTTCATGAACTTAGATATATGCATTTTGCTGACTTGAATTGCTTGTGCATGTTTGTGCATGTCTTGTGTATGTTTATGTTTGAATCCTGAATCTGGGCTAGACTAACCAGTGATCCATAGATCAAACCAAGTTCTAATATGTTTTATCATTCTAAAACAACATGTATGAATTTATGAATCCCAAAGATCTAATACATGGGTTATAAATCCACAAATTAATCAATCTGGTGTATAGATTAATCTGGAAAATGAAGAAGATAAAAATAGGTGCTAATACTTGGAAAATGTATTAGTCAATCTTGAGTCATTCCAAGATGAAAATACCTGAAAATGTATTAGTTAATCCTGAGTCATTTTAAGGTAGTAACCCTTGAATCATGTATTATTCAGTCTTGAGTCAAATAAAAGATTAAAGTGTAGAAATAGCTACGTGACACAAAACTTTTCAATTATGGAAAATGTTGTGTGATTAAATTTCTTTGCTACTTTAACACTCTGATAGGCAAAGAAACATTTATATATCTTCACATATATAAATGATATGACTTGATTAAAATACTGATATTTTTATATTAGTAAATTCTGGATCTTGGGAAATTAATTAAAAGAAATGAAAGAGGCAAGAAAAGAAGTGATCCCTTGTTTAAAAAAAACTCAACAAAAAATCAGTAAAATATAGTAGAAGAAAAAGTGGGTTACTTCAGTTGGTATCAGAACTATGTTACTAAAAACATAGCAAAAAAAAATCTAATTTTCTTATGTGGATAAAATCCTAAGGAACAAACCACATAGAAATATTTTCAGTAGGAATAAATTACTGAAACAATTAAATAAAAAACAAGATTAACTAGCTCTGTAAATTATATAGCAAATCATGGTAGGAAGACCACCAAGCTCTGGAGCAGGACCCTCTAGTGCAACACCATTGGTCAATTTGCAAGATTTGGTGAGGGCATTTAGGGAAGGAGCAGTGCAGAAGGAAGAAAATCCTCATGAGGAGTTATCTAAGCTACTGAAAACATTCTCAAATTTAGGAGGCAAGGATTTTGAAGGCACTGAAGGAGTCATGGGTGTGCAAATATGGCTAAGAACTTTGGAAAGGATATTTGCAGACATGCAAATCAATGACCAAAGGAAGAGGCAAATAGCTTCCAGAAGGCTCAAAGGAGCAGCACTGGATTGGTGGGAGGTAATCCTCACAGGAAGACCAGAAAATGAGATAACATGGGATCAGTTCAAGGATATGCTTGAGGCTAGGTTTGTCCCAGCAACAGCTAAGGCAATATTGCTTGAGGAGTTCATAAGATTGAGGCAAGGATCAATGTGTGTGACTGAATACACTCAAAAGTTTGAGAGCTTGTCTAAGTATGGAACCATGCTCATAGGGAATGAGGAATCAAAGAATTCAAGATTTATTCAAGGACTTAATGGTGGTTTAAGTAGAGCAATGCTACCATACAAAGTCAAAACATTTGATCAAGTCATAGATCTCACTCTTTCTTTTGAACAACAAGATAATGCAAGGGAGAAATTCAGGAACATGAGAGCTAATAACAACAACAAGAAGGGGAAAAATAAAGCACATCCTTATGACAAGCATAATTCAGACAAGAAGGTTGAAGGAGCAACCAGTGGGGAAGTTAAGAAGAAAATTATTTGCTACAACTATGGCAAGGAAGGACACATGAGTAATAGGTGTCAAGCAGCTAAGAAAACCCCATTCAGTTGCTATAATTGTGGGAAAGAAGGTCATATCAAAAGGAATTGCCCAGAGTTCAAGAAAGGAACAAAGGTAGGAGCATTGGAAGGTAAAGCAAAGGCAAATGAAGTGGGAAATTCTGGACAATTGGAAGGTATACTCCTAATTAAAGATTATCCAATCTCAGTTATATATGACACTGGGGCTACACATTCCTTAATATCACAAGACATAGTAAATAAATTGGCTCTCGCATGCAATCTAGTTGATAAACCTTTGTTTATTCAGAGCCCCCTAGGTAGTTCCTACATGCTAGGAATTAAATGTTTCGGAGTAAAATTAAACATAGGTGGAAATATGTTTAAATCTGATTTGTTTGTGTTAAAATATCCTGGAATAGGAATTATTTTAGGAGTAGATTGATTGAGTAAATTCAAAGCAATTTTGAACTTGGAAAATTTCACTATTTCTTTAAAAACAGAAAATGGTAAAAATATTATAGTCATGAGTGAAATAGCCAAAACAAATTGCCTTAATCAAATGTGGAGCATGACTGAAAAAGAATTAATTCTGGAAGACATAAAAGTATTAAATGAATACCCAGATGTCTTTGGAGAGGTTATAGGAGTTCCTGAAAATAGGCAAGTTGAATTTCAGATAAGATTAATCCCAGGAGCAAGTCCTATCATCAAGAAGCCTACCAGAATGGGTCCTAAAGAATTAGTGGAATTGAAACAACAATTGGAAGAATTGGAGCAGAAAGGCTTCATAAGGCCTAGTAGTTCAAACTGGGGTTCTCTAGTGGTATTTGTAAAGAAACATGATGGTACAATGAGGATGTGTATTGATTACAGGGAATTAAACAAAGTTACCATCAAGAATAAATATCCACTCCCCAGAATTGATGATTTATTTGATCAATTAAATGGAGCAAGAATCTTTTCAAGGCTAGACTTAGCCTCTGGATTCCATCAAATGAAGGTTGAGGAGGAGAGTATTAAATACACTGCATTCAGCATAAGATATCGGCTATATGAATTTTTAGTAATGCCTTTTGGATTGACAAATGCACCAACCTATTTTGTAGATTTAATGAATAGGACATTCAGAGATTTTCTAGATAAATTTGTATTTGTTTTCATTGATGATATATTGGTGTATTCAAAATCAGAAGAGGAGCATGCAACGCACTTGCATCTGGTTTGGTCAAGATTAAGAGCACATGATTTAAAGGCAAAATTTACTAAGTGTACATTTTGGCAGAATGAAGTTAAATTTTTGGGACATATTATATCTCAACAAGGGATTTGTGTAGACCCAAACAAAGTTATGGCAGTGCAATAATGGAGTAGACCCAAATCAGTGACTGAGGTGAGGTCATTTTTAGGAATGGCAGGCTACTATAGAAGGTTTATAAAAGACTTTGCAAGGATAGCCATTCCATTAACCAAGCTAACCAGAAAAGAGCAACCATATGTGTGGACAGAAAAATGTGAACAAGCTTTTGAATCATTGAAGAAGGCATTGATGGAAGCTCTAGTCTTGCAAGTTCCAGAGGGAAATGAGGGATTAGTGGTTTATACTGATGCTAGTGGGTCTGGGTTAGGGACAGTACTCATGCAACATGGAAGAGTCATAGCATATGCATCAAGGCAACTCAAGCCAAATGAAACCAGATATGCCACTCATGATCTAGAGCTTACTGTCATTGTTTTTGCATTAAAGCTATGGAGACACTACTTGTTAGGTACTAAATTTGAATTGTTTACAAACCATAAACCACTTAAGTATTTGTTTTCTCAAAAAGACTTGAATATGAGACAACGTAGGTGGGTAGAGTTTTTAGCTGCCTATGATCTTGATATATTATATAATCCTGGAAAAGCTAACAAGGTAGCAAATGCTTTGAGTAGACATCAAGCAAGATTGGAAAGCTTAATAATGACTGCATTCAAGGATTTAACAATCCTTAGTGGAGTAGCAATGAAGAAAGAAATTGGTGCATCAGACAATGTACATAGTGACATGATTGAATATGGGAAAGTAAGTCTCATCTCCTTAAGATCAACCTTGGTTGATAAAATAGGGAATATGCAGAATCAAGACACTAAATTAAAAGAAAAGAAGGACATGATATCACAAGGCATGTCAGTGGAAAATTATGAAGTTGATGATAGAGGCTACTTAAGAAATAAAGGAAAACTCTGCATACCCAATATAGAAGAACTGAAGCAAGAGGTTATGGATGAGCATTAGAAGACAAAGTACACTATACATCTAGGAGGTACACAAATGTACCATGATCTTAAAAGAAATTATTGGTGGCCAGGAATGAAAGGGGCAGTGGCAAGATATGTGGCCAAGTGTGTAACATGTCAACAAGTCAAGGCAGATTATCAAAGACCTCCAGGATTACTACAACCTCTGGAATGGCCTACCTGGAAATGGGAAAGCATTTAAATGGATTTTGTGGATGGTTTGCCAAGAACAAGAAGAGGCAATGATAGTATTTGGGTTGTGGTTGATAGACTCAGAAAAATAGCTCACTTCATTCCAGTGAATTCAAATAGAAATGCTCACAAATTAGCTCAATTATTTGTGAAGGAGATAGTGAGATTACATGGAATCCCCAAGACTATCATTAGTGATAGAGATACCTTGTTTACCTTGAGGTTCTGGGGTAGCTTTCAAGAGGCTATGGGGACAGAATTATGCTTGAGCACAGCTTACCACCCACAAATAGATGGGCAAACTGAGATTGTTAACAAGATTTTAGAAGATTTGCTTAGAGCATGTATACTTGAATTTGGAGGCAACTGGGAAGATCATCTTTATTTAGCTGAATTTGCTTATAACAATAGCTATCAGACCACTATAGGTATGGCTCCATTTGAGGCTTTGTATGGGAAGCCTTGTGTATCTCCTACATGCTGGATGGAGGCATGTGAAAGAGTGTTGCTTGGACCAGAACATGTGAAAGAGACCTCTGCAAGGATTGAACTTGTAAGGCAGAGAATGAGAGCAGCACAAGAGAGACAAAAAGCCTATGCAGATAAAGAGAGAAGGCCAGTGGAATTTGAAGTGGGAAATTATGTATTTATCAAAGTTTCACCAATGAGAAAAATATTGAGGTTTGGCAAGGTAGGAAAATTGTCACCAAGATATATAGGGCCATATGAAATTATTCAAGGGGTAGGAACTTTGGCTTATAAGTTGAAATTGCCGGAGGAATTGAGTAATATACATGATGTATTTCATGTATCCCAATTAAGAAGATGGGTGCATGATAAGGAGACCATTCTGAAATCTCCTACACAAGTTGAAATTCAAGAAAATCTAGTTTATAAGAAGGAACCAGTGGGTATTGTGGCTAGAGAAGAAAAGAAATTGAGAAATAAAATAATTAAATTGGTTAAAATCCAGTGGAGTTTAGATGAGAGTGATTGTATATGGGAGACTGAAGATAGGATGAAAGATAAATATCCTAATCTATTTTCTGCTTAAAGGTATGCCTAAAATTATGATAAACTTAAATATTACTTATGTATGTCTGATTGGTTTCGAATGAATGAGTGTTTGAAATTTCTGAAATGAAATTATGCTTTGTATACAGTTGGATGGAAATGTATGAGAAAAATAATTGTGGGACACAATTCCTTTTAGGAGGAGAGTATGTGAAGACCCAAATTATTGAGATGAAAATAATTTTATAAAAATCAGTTAATGGAAAATATTCAAAGAATAAAATAAATTGAAAATAAATATCAAGAATGGGTGAAATAAATAAGGAAGAGGATAGTGGTTTTCAATAAATAATAATGAGAAGAAAATAACTAAGTATGAATGAGTTTTATATTCACATATCTCACATATATATATAAGTAGTTAGAAGAGTATAGAGTGATAAAATAAACTCTTATGATGATTAAAATATATGAAACCAGATTATTATTATATAGGTATAAATACATTTTATAATCAAGAGAAAACAAATGGCTTGAAACATTAGCAAGGAATTAATTGATAAAAAGATATATATGTGAACATTTCAGATTTGTTTTAAGAAAATAAATAATGTGGATAAGTCACATGAAAATAGTGTGTAGGTGAAACATGCAAATGGCATGTACACAGAAAAAGAAGAAAAGCAACTGAAATACCCGAAATGGAATCAAAAAGAAAATGGCATATTTAGCCATAAAAACATATACAAATTTATCTTATTTGTGTGGGGATAAAATGGGTTTTCACTCCACTAAAACCCTAGCTAAATGTTTTAAAATCAAAGGATAAGTAGCAGTTTATTTTGGGAAAACAGAAAGATATTTTAGAAAATAAAAAGAAGAGCAAACTCACACTGTTTTCAAGTTAGAGCATTCTCGGGGAAAGAAGAAGGAAGGTGAGTGATTAATCATCTTATGAGATTTAAGGCATTAAGACCCAAGTTAAGGGCAGCCATATTACTTATATAAAACCATATCATGTTTTTGTTTAATTTTATTCTCTGAATAAATAAATGTTGATCATGGTTCGTGTTTTGGTTGAGTCTTTGGTTAATGTTTTGATTGTTTTGATTAATACTTTGAAAAGACAAACACCCTGATCACAGAAATGGATTCTATAACTTATAATCTAGTTTTTATACGGGAATGAGTTAAACATTTTTACTGAGAAAAAGGGTACTAATGAAGAATGAAGTAGGCAGTGTGAATAAGGAGATTCATGCTTATGTCTAGTTCATTTTAAAAATGATATGAACAATGCAATATTATATATATGTGCTGATTTGTTCAAATCACAAGTTAATACGTTTTTATGGGTTATTCTCAAAAACCTTACCCCATGTTCACAGTAAAATAAAATAATATTTTATATGACTTCAACAGATTTATGTAGGAAATGGGAAAATTTCTGAAAATAAAGATATGCAAGTTTTAGAAAATATGATTGAATAAAAATGACCCTAAATGGGATATGGTGTTTTGCATGAATGCTTTGTATGACTGGCTGGAATCCCTAAGTGAATTTGATACTCTTTGATTTATGAAAGGAAGAAAAGAATATAAAGCATTTCCAATAATTAATAAAAATTCTCCTGAAAGAAAATCAGAATGGTCTCTAGATGATAAAGCTAATCTAGGAGTAGTGCCTTGATCTATTCATCGTTAGGTGGATGATGGGTATGTGCATGAATTGTTTAAGTCATGTAGGCCTCTGTGTAAAGGGTTAACAGAATTGAGCCCCTTTGCAATGCACACATGGTGTTCAATGGCAAGAGTTAAGCCAAATAAATGATAAATGGGGATTGAGAAATTGAGCTATGGAATTAAGGGAGTCAATCCATAGGGGTATATGTACATATAACTGAATTGTGTTGATGAATGAATACTTGTGTGCAAGTATGTTAGTATGAGCTTACATGTATATATATATACTCAGATTTTAGTATGAACCTAAATAAGTATCAAACATATGAATCTCTGCACAGAGTTTAGGAATTACAAGTTATTTATAAACTATGATTTCACTCACACCAGAATATATTTTCTGACCCTATTTGTTGCCTTTGCAATCTTTGGGGTGTCTCATTTTCATTGAGACAGATCAAAGTGTTGTTGTGGGGAAAGATGCTTGAGTAGCTTGCTTGTATGGATGCTTGAAGAACTTGCTGGTTTTAAAATGTTTTAGAGAAGTAAAAGTCTAATTGTAATAAATAATCTAGGCAAACTCTCTTATGTCTTATGTATTTCCATGATTGATACCTGCTTTGTTTCCTTGAAAAGAACATGTAGAAGGAAAAAAAACTTAAGTATTATATGTGCTTGTGAGTTGTTGATTTAAGTAGCAGACTCTGAAAATAATATATAGGATTATAATGAAGAAGAACATGCCATATAATCTGATATGTGGATATATTCTCCGTGGCATGTTTGTTATATTTCAGTTATAAAGTTTAATTTTTTTTTGAATAAATATGTGCCAAAGTATTGAGTGGATGAGTTGAACTTGGTCTTGGCTAACCAGTAAGGCTTGTACATGTCTTGTAATTGATACAAGTACACGCAAAAGCTTGAAGCCATAGTCTTCAGATTCCTGAAGCAAACAAGACCATAGTGTAAGCTAATTCGAAATGCAACTAAATCCTATGGTATGTCAAGAACAAGAGTAGGATTATGTTACCATAAAACCTGAAAATCATAAGTATATAAGGATTTAGGAATTGGAATTGGTAAAATCTGGAACTGACTTCAATATGAAACTGAAGTAGCAAGTCAGAAATAGGGATAAACAATATAGACTTAAACAAGAATGTAGATTAATTTTGTTAAGTGTATAAAAATCTAGAACATCACACTCTATATGCTTTTAGCCAGAAAAATGCAAAGATTTTCTAAAATCATATTCAACACTATTTCCAATCTAAATATCAAAAATCTGTAGGACCTTTAGATTAGTCTACAACTGTATTACTCACATGATCATTACATGCTTCATGAACCTGGATATAGGCATTTTGCTGACCTGAATTGCTTGTGCATGTCTTGTGTATGTTTATGTTTGAATCCTGAATCTGGGCTAGACTAACCAGTGATCCATAGATCAAACCAAGTTTTAATATGTTTTATCATTCTAAAACAACATGTATGAATTTATGAATCCCAAAGATCTAATACATGGGTTATAAATCCACAAATTAATCAATCTGGTGTATAGATTAATCTGGAAAATGAAGGAGAGAAAAATAGGTGCTAATACTTGGAAAATGTATTAGTCAATCTTGAGTCATTCCAAGATGAAAATACCTGAAAATGTATTAGTTAATCCTGAGTCATTTTAAGGTAGTAACCCTTGAATCATGTATTAGTCAGTCTTGAGTCAAATAAAAGATTAAAGTGTAGAAATAGCTATGTGACACAAAACTTTTCAATTATGGAAAATGTTGTGTGATTAAATTTCTTTGCTACTTTAACACTCTGATAGGCAAAGAAACATTTATATATCTTCACATATATAAATGATATGATTTGATTAAAATACTGATATTTTTATATTAGTAAATTCTAGATCTTGGGAAATTAATTAAAAGAAATGAAAGAGGCAAGAAAGGAAGTGATCCCTTCTTTAAAAAAACTCAATTAAAAATCAGTAAAATATAGTAAAAGAAAAAGTGGGTCACTTCAGTTGGTATCGGAGCTATGTTACCAAAAACATAGCAAAAAATAATAATCTAATTTTCTTATGTGGATAAAATCCTAAGGAACAAACCACATAGAAATATTTTCAATAGGAATAAATTACTGAAACAATTAAATCAAAAACAAGACTAACTAGCTATGTAAATTATATAGCAAATCATGGTAGGAAGACCACCAAGCTCTGGAGCAGAACCCTCTAGTGCAACACCATTGGTCAATTTGCAAGATTTGGTGAGGGCATTTAGTGATGGAGCAGTGCAGAGGGAAGAAAATCCTCATGAGGAGTTATCTAAGCTACTGAAAACATTCTCAAATTCAGGAGGCAAGGATTTTGAAGGCACTGAAGGAGTCATAGGTGTGCAAACATGGCTAAGAACTTTGGAAATGATATTTGCAGACATGCAAATCAATGACCAAAGGAAGAGGCAAATAGCTTCCAGAAAGCTCAAAGGAGCAGCATTGGATTGGTGGGAGGTAATCCTCACAGGAAGACCAGAAAACGAGATAACATGGGATCAGTTCAAGGATATGCTTGAGGCTAGGTTTGTCCCAGCAACAGCTAAGGCAATATTGCTTGAGGAGTTCATAAGATTAAGGCAAGGATCAATGAGTGTGACTAAATACACTCAAAAGTTTGAGAGCTTTTCTAAGTATGGAACCATGCTCATAGGGAATGAGGAATCAAAGAATTCAAGATTTATTCAAGGACTTAATGCTGGTTTAAGTAGAGCAATGCAACCATACAAAGACAAAACATTTGATCAAGTCATAGATCTCACTCTTTCGTTTGAACAACATGATAATGCAAGGGAGAAATTCAGGAACATGAGAGCTAATAACAACAACAACAAGGGGAAAAATAGAGCACATCCTTATGACAAGAAGAATTCAGACAAGAAGGTTGAAGGAGCAACCAGTGGGGAAGTTAAGAAGAAAATTATTTGCTACAACTGTGGCAAGGAAGGACACATGAGTAATAGGTGTCAAGCAGCTAAGAAAACCCCATTCAGTTGCTATAATTGTGGGAAAGAAGGTCATATCAAAAGGAATTGCCCAGAGTTCAAGAAAGGAGCAAAGGTAGGAGAATTGGAAGGCAAAGCAAAGGCAAATGTAGTGGGAAATTCGGGACAATTGGAAGGTATACTCCTAATTAAAGATTATCCAATCTCAGTTATATATGACACTGGGGCTACACATTCCTTAATATCACTAGACAAAGTAAATAAATTGGCTCTCACATGCAATCTAGTTGATAAACCTTTGTTTATTCAGAGCCCCCTAGCTAGTTCCTACATGCTAGGAATTAAATGTTTGGGAGTAAAATTTAACATAGGTGGTAATATGTTTAAATCTGATTTGTTTGTGTTAAAATATCCTGGAATAGGAATTATTTTAGGAGTAGATTGGTTGAGTAAATTCAAAGCAATTTTGAACTTGGAAAATTTCACTATTTCTTTGAAAACAGAAAATGGTAAAAATATTATAGTCATGAGTGAAATAGCCAAAACAAATTGCCTTAATCAAATGTGGAGCATGACTGAAAAAGAATTAATTCTCGAAGACATAAAAGTAATAAATGAATACCTAGATGTCTTTGGAGAGGTTATAGGAGTTCCAGAAAATAGGCAAGTTGAATTTCAGATAAGATTAATCCCAGGAGCAAGTCCTATCATCAAGAAGCCTACCAGAATGGGTCCTAAAGAATTAGTGGAATTGAAACAACAATTGGAAGAATTGGAGCAGAAAGGCTTCATAAGGTCTAGTAGTTCAAACTGGGGTTCTCCAGTGGTATTTGTAAAGAAACATGATGGTACAATGAGGATGTGTATTGATTACAGGGAATTAAACAAAGTTACCATCAAGAATAAATATCCACTCCCCAGAATTGATGATTTATTTGATCAATTAAATGGAGCAAGAATCTTTTCAAGGCTAGACTTAGGCTCTAGATTCCATCAAATGAAGGTTGAGGAGGAGAGTATTAAATACACTGCATTCAGCACAAGATATGGGCTATATTAAATTAAATTATTTAAAGTTGGATAAAATAGTAAATCTGGTATTCTAAGCTGATTAAAAATATTTCAAAAGCTTGTAAAATTCATATTGATAACACTGAAGATAATAGAAGCTTCAAAATTTAATTTGAAATTGATTTGTTCAATTTTGAAATTATATCGTTTGAATCGATATTTAAAAATAGCCTTCCGAGGCACAGTCTCGGAATTCGACGAAACCAGTTCCATTGGGTCCGTAATATTGAATTATTATCGGATTTCAAATTCCGTAGTGATCGGAGTTGTTGTGTGAGCATACGGTATATAAACGCTTTGAAATAATTATTGAAGACGATTTGGAAATATAAAAATATACAATGTATAAACATTGATCAGTCAAAGCTATATCAACATCAGCCGAAAGAACAAATAAAGAATACATAATAATAATCGTTTAATCTCGTGGCCTCGTTCCTTCCAGATTCCTCCTTTGAGAAGCTGTTCGAAATTTAAGTGGCTTCTTTCAGAAGCTAACGAACGAAGGGAAATATCGTGCCTCTCGTCCTCTCTAAAAATAAAAAAAAATCCTCGGCCCTCAGGAGAAAAAAATATAGGCGAATTAATTCAAGTGGGACGCAAGCCTTTCAATTCAATCTATTTCGTGAATTAAAAATCGAAGCTCCTCTCATTCCAGTATCTATTTTCTTTCCCCTCCGAATTGAAATCGCCCTTTTGAAATTTTGTTTCCCAGATAATCGCGATTTAAAAAAAAAATAAAAAAAAAATCAAAACCCTATTTCGGCCTCGTCTTCTTCCAGAATGGAATCGCGATGGAGGAGGGATGCTCGAACTCGTGGGGCGATGTCGCGGGGGATCAGTAGCTGCTAGGGTTAGGGGGATTGCTCACGACGTAAATTTTTGGGCTCGGATGGATTTCGTTGCGGGAGGAGGCTCAGTGGCGGAGATGCGTTCGATCAAGGAAGACAACGAGGCATGCTCGAGGTCGTAGGGAAGCCTCACGATAGTCGAGCCCCGTTCGAAGTCAATGACAGGCAGAAGACGAAGGGTGGTCGGGGAACTGTCTTGGTTGGGGGTTTGTCGATAGCAGTGAGGTAATTTGCTGTTCAATTTATATATAACATATTTGTAAGTAAGTAAAAATAAAAATCGTACTGGAAAACCATGAATTTAGGCAATTGATTTTTAACTTATATTTTAATTTCACTGTATTTTCTTCAATTCGAGGGAAATTTCAAATTATAAAATCCTAGAATTATTTTTAGATGATAATTTACATGATTACAAACAACCTTCATTTACAAATCAAAGTCCAATTTGTATTCAAAATCAAGATATTGAAATTTTTCTCAGGTTTGAAAACTGTTTATAAACACAGTAACAATCCTTTACTCTACAGGAAATTCAAAGCATTCAATTCAACAAGTTCGTTCCGGATTCGAACGAAACCGAAGGCATTATCTCGTTACACTCGTTTTGGAATCACCCTCAGAGTTAACGACAATAACCCTTGCACTCTGAATCTTCATCTTCACTTGAGATTCACGACCTATCGTTAATTTGGATCGATGTGGTATTCGGGTCTCCAGACCTGGAATCCCGGTATACGGAAACCCGATCCCGGTCTCATCGAAATCCAAAACGTATCTTTTAAGGCCAAGTTGTTTAAAGGTTTAAACATTTAAACTTATATTCTGAATGATATAAACAGATAGATAAATAACATTATCACAATAGATAATTCATATCAACATTCATCTCACAAAGCAGCATATATCATATATATATCAGAGACATACAAATCATCCAATATCAACCAATCACCCAATATCAAACATCCAGTATTAATCAATTATCTAAACAGAATTGATTTACTCTAATCAATTAAATTAACCTTTAATTAAATTAATTACTATCCTTTAATTACTTGGATTATCTTAATCCTGCTCACTATCATTAATTAATTACAAATTAATTAATTAATTAAACATCTAAATGATCTTCCTTAATTAATCTCCTTTGATTAATTATCTTTAATTACATCAAGTAATTATCCTTAACCATATACAGTAATTAACCTTTAATTACTATCATTAATTACAATAATCCTTATTAATTAATTAACCTTTTTTTATTAATTAAATAATTAATTTTAATCAACCACTTCATTAATTAATTAGACTTAATTAATCATAAACAGTAATTAACAATTTGTAATT
Organism: Allium fistulosum; assembly: GCA_030737815.1. Taxonomy (NCBI): domain Eukaryota; kingdom Viridiplantae; phylum Streptophyta; class Magnoliopsida; order Asparagales; family Amaryllidaceae; genus Allium; species Allium fistulosum. The sequence goes on from CM060904.1 coordinate 818,778,168, forward strand.
ACTTATCTTAATTAATTACTTCTTAATTAATTATATTAACCTTGATTAATAAATCTAATTAGTTAATCTTTAATTACTTCATTAAGTATTATTAATCAATTTTAATTTAACAAATAATCCTTAATTAATTACTTTTAATTAATTACACTTAGTAATTAATCTTAAATTAAAAACAATTAATTAATCACATTAATTAATTAACTAAATTATGTAAGTAATTAACAACTGTGACGACCCGGAAATTTCAAACCCGAAAATTCCAAATAGTTAGAAAAGAAAAGAAAGAGAAAGAAGAAGAACAGAACAAGACACAGATTCTCACATTCGCAGCGGATCAAAATACAATATCAAATATTAATATTAGTTATACAAAGAAAACTGTATCAGTCAATTACATTTTAATATATCAGAGTTACAACATTTCACAATCACTGGACAGTTAAAATAACTCGTCCCAATAATTTACAATATATCACACTCCATACGTTCCTGCCATCCAGCTCGCCTCCTGAGCTCCAGAACGTCCTTACCTAAAATTTGTAATACTCGGTCTGACCCGAGTTAATTACATTGATTAATTACTTCATTTATTAATTATTACTTAATTAACCAATCTTAATTACATCATTAATTAATTTAATTGAGTAATTAATAATTAAAGTTGTAATTAAGGATCATTAATTAATATAATTAATGATGTAATTAAGATTGGTTAATTAAGTAATAATTAATAAATGGAGTAATTAATCAATGACTTATGTGATGTTATTTAAAGGGATAAATAATTTATTTTAATTCAATGTTTAAATGTAATTAAAAAGAAAGAAAGAATTTGGGAAATCTGAAACTTGTGTTTTGGTTTAAAGATTTTAAATCATAATGAGAAATAAAATCTGGAAGTTAATGAATTTGGAAATAAATGGATTAAGTAAAGGAATTTATTTCAAAGTAAAATAAATTGGGAAATCAATTATAAATTTGATTTAAATACTTTGGGATTTGGAATTTAAAGAGAAATGAGATTTTGGAGATATAAACTAGGTTTATAAAGTAAAATAAAATATCAGTGGATATTTGAAAATATAAATTCAAGGTGGGAATTTATAAAAGAATATGAATTGGATTAAAAATAAATGTTGATTTATTTTTAAGGGATGTGAAGAGAAGTGTATTTCTTTGGATAGCCAAGTACGTTTTTCAAAGCAAAGCAATTTTTAATATAAGTTAAAAGTTCTAATTTGTTTAAAAAGGCATGTTTTAGAAAATTGATTATTTTTAAATGTTAATTTCCAAAGTAAGTATTTTCAAAAATCTATTATTGTAGTAATTATATAAAAGTGATTTGGTATTATGTTTTAAAAAGAGAAATTTAGTTTATATTTGAAAAGTGGTTTCATTTTAAATATTCCTTAAGTATATATTTTGTTAAGGTATTAAAGTAGTTTTTAAATTTCAATATTATAAAGTATATTTATAGTAAAGTGTTTTAAAATTATTTTAAAATCTAAAAGTATTTTGTACTTGGTGATTCAGTGGAAATAATTATTTGGGAAATTTTTTCCGTAAGCGGAAACTGTTTGAAATTGTTTTCAAATGAGCTTTGAAAATTTGGAAATATATCTTGGAAAGATATTTGGGTAAATAAATAATGTGGGAAATTATTTATTGTGTGATGGTTGCTTGTGGATGTAAATTGATAGTTAAATAACCGACTATCAATATTGGCCAAATGCGCTGATCGTTTCGAAGAGACCGGGATCGGGTTTCCGTATACCGGGATTCTAGGTCTGGAGACTCGAATACCACTTCGATCCGGTTTGTACGTTTCGTGTAACGATTTCGGAGTCGAAGATGGAGCAGTGAAGTGCAAGGGCTAGTCGCTACTAATCCTGAGGATATTTCCAAAATGGATGTAGTAGGAATAGTGCCTTCGGTTCCGTTCGAACCCGGGACGGACTTGTATGGACGAATGCTTTCGTGACATCGTCAGGTGGACGATGGGCATTCTAAGGGATATGTGCTATAAAGGTATCGTTTAGCCTCGAACCTCATCAACCGGGAATGACTGAAAATCAGGGGTTATGCAGCAAGGCTTCGTGGGTAGCCCCCACTTGAGAGTAAAGTCATCCCTGTCTAGATGTCCCTTTATTTCGGCTTAGTGGTGCGGTTGCTGATCCCAACCGTGGGATGATTTTATTTGGAATTATCCAGTAAGGGATGATTCTGGCCTTGTGTTGCAGGGGAGCGGGCGTACTCCTCGGTACTGTGATCTAGGCCACGTACTGTGACAGGTGGTACCCCAGTGCCTAGTCATTCGTTGGAAATCCATTCTCCCTACGTGCCTGTACGGTTTTGATTGTGCCCAACTATTGTTGAAATGTGAGATGCAAGCATTTCAGCTAGATTCTATTTTACTTTCTGTAGACACTATTATAATATCAGAGGATTTTGATATAAAGTGTTTTAGCTATCGTAAGGTAAAAACCCGACATGTTTATTTGTGGCGTGGTCTTACGAGATGCTTTTATTTTCAAAAGGATTTTTGAAACTTTAATAATCAATTGAGTGTGATTTTCTCACGCTGGTATTCCAGACTGACTCGGGTATTGTTTTATATGATGCTCGGGTCAGACCGAGTATTATAGGTTACAGGATATGATGCTGTGGAGCTCAGGAGATGAGCTGGATGGCGAGACGTATCTCCCGTACTTGTTTATATATATATATTCTGCTGTGTTGATTGTTGTACTCTGTTGTATTGAGGACATGATATGGTTATTGTCCAGTTGTATGTTATGTGTTCTCTGGTGTATACTCTGATGCTATATTATATAAAACTGATATAGTTTTGATTTGTGTAAAGATCTGTTAATATATATTATATTTTATTCCGCTGCGATGGTTAGATTCTGATTTTGTTTTCTATTTTTTTCTTCTTCTACCTCTTCTTCTTAACTAAAATGGTTCGATTTTCCGGGTCTGGAAAGTCGAGTCATTACAGTGGTATCAGAGCTTAGGCTGGCGATAACCTTGGCTCTGGTGGGAATTTTGAGAGTATTAATAGATATGAGCGCGTATTTGTTAGTGAATATAAAATGATTTTATATTGTGTTGGTTGATTTATTGAGTGGCATATGAACCTTCGTCGGCACAGTCTGGACAACTGTATTGAAGGGGTTTCTAAACACTTGAATAGAACAATTCGACATAGTATTATTTTAAACAGGGTAAATGAAATAATTTTGCCCAAATTATTTTTGTATATGAAAGAAATAATTTTTTTTGAAATTTATTGTAGTTATATATTTGGATGCTTGGTTGTTAGAAAATGACAATAATGAGTTAGTCTCATTTATTGAGTAGAAATTGAAAACTTATAACCTAAGTTGAAGAATAAATTTATATAACAAAATGGAATTTGAAATATAGACTATAAATGAAATTTATAAATTGAGATAAACTTTATATACAAATGTGAATTACAAATGTGATTTATAATCAAATGAGATAAATTCATAAACAAATGAAATTTGTAAATGTGACTTATAACTTGAAGTAAAATGTGATAGAATTCCAAAGTAATGGTTGGATATTAAGTTGAATGGATTTTGAATTTGAAGTTTTGGGAAAGGTTTAAATTCCTTTGGATTTAAAAATAGTTTTAAGGGTTTGGGGAAATAATGGTGATATTATTTCATGAATATTTTTGAAATTGAATTGAAATCTAGTGGGAATTTGGGATTTTAAAAATGTTTGAAATGTTTTAAAAAGATAAAAGCATTTAATTCTCTTTCGGTCGCTGGAAAATAATTTCGGTGATGACTGCAGCATCATCGATGTCTATTTTCGAGTTTCCAAAGAGAAATTGCTACCAAACTGTTTTAAATTGGAAGTGATTGTGAACTGGGTTGGTTTTGAAATTCAAAGGGAAAGTTGTTGGTAAAAGCAGATTATTTTGGAAATTGGGATTTGAGGTGATATACCAGATATGTATGAGTTATTTATTGATTCAAAATGGTTTTGAAATAAAACCGTGCAATTAGATTCTGGGAATTCTATTTAAAATATAAATGTGGAAATTTAAATGAATCAACAATATAAAGTATAGAATGAAGTTGATTGAAATAAGAAGGGAATGAAAGTTTAATTCTTGGATTATAATTATGAGATGAAAATAACTCAATGAGTAATATAAGTTGGTAGATAAAAGAGTTAGAGAACTTGAAGGTGAATAAAATATATTTGAATTTAACTTAAGATAAGTTAAATAAAATTGAGAATTGGAATTGAGTTAAATGTAAATAAGTTGAAGTCGAATTGAATTGGATATAAAGGTAATGTAAAATGCTTATAATTGTGTAAAGAAATTCATATTCTTAAGTTCTTAAGTGTAATAATTTGAAATTTGATTGTAAAGATGAAAATGGACTTAAATGAATAGTCTCAGGTCTTCAGCAAGTAAGTTAAAACTTATGAATAGAAATAAAATTGTAAGTCATAAATGGGAATCCATTACTTTGAACCATTAAGAGTTATAATTTGAAATTGTAATTATCAAATGGAAACGACTAAGATGAGCAATCTTAATTTTTAAATAAATCCAAACTTGAATTATAAAATAAATTGAACTTAAGAAAATTAAGTGAAGTGATATTTGGATTTAAAAAGCAAGTATTTAATTTTAACCAGCGGAGGAACTAATTTGATAATAAATTAGTAAATGAAATTGAATTGTGAGTTAATGAAATTGGATTAAAATAGTGATGGTTTGAATTGCAAATGAAACCCAAATAAGTGAAAATAAATTGGAAATGACCTGGTTATTAATAAAATAATTCCAGATGAATTGAGTATGGAAAATAAAACTCATAATGATTGAGTGAATGAACCACTTATATTAAATAAATAAATGGATGGAATTTGATTAAATAAGAATCAAATGAAAGATGGAAATAAAACTTTAAAAGGTTGGTTAAATGGAAAATAAATTTAAGTTATTGGCTTAAGTAAATGTTGAATGGAAACTGAACTCAACAGAAGAGTGGTTTAAATAAGCTGAGAAATAGTTATTGAATGAATTAACTTGGATTGTTTTTGAGCTAAATGAAATTCAATTTTTGGAAGTTGGGGATGAATTGAATTTAAGGAATAAATTGGAAATGAAGTAGTAAATTTAAGTAAGTTGGAATTCATATGAAATGGGAGTTCAATTTGAATATATACACTTCAGTGGTGAAGTAGTAAATAAATATAAGAAAATTTATATGAACTTAAGAATTGAAGGATGAAATTCTTAAGAAAATTTGTATTGGGAATATACTTAGTAATTTTGGAATGGAAAAAAATAAATATATACTAAGTGAATAGTTGAATGAAGACTAAAACTGAAGTTGTGAAATGGGATAGTTGTGAATAAAGGGATAACAATCAAAAAGGAATGTGAATAAAAGAGAATTGATGAAATTGGTAATCAATTGGAATTTATACGTAAGATGTACGTATATTATTTTATTCGCATAGCTATTTGGTCCAGATGTCGAACACAGAATTTCGAGATAGATATATCGATCCGAATCAGGATTTTTCACTCGATTTTCAACGGCGAGCCTGGATATGGATTGTTGATTGATTCTGGATATTCTCTATCATAGTTGGTGGCTATGCAAGGAGAATGACGGTTTCTGATCAAGAAACCAGATCTGAGTCCGCACTAGGAAGTCGGGTGGACAATACTAGTTCGGAAGTGAAATTGTGTGATCGAGTGAGCGATCAAATGTGATATTGCGTACGGATGATATATGTGCATCGTATAGGCTTAAGTAAAACAAATGTTTAAAATTTGGAAAGAAAAGTATAAAATGACTTTGGAATTGTGATGGAATATTATTGCTTAGTAGGATATACAGGTGTATAAAAGCAATGGATAAATTGAGATTTTTGATTTTAGAAGATAAAATTTAATGGCCCGACAAAAGGTATGTATTTGAATTTCTATATGAAACTTGATTGGGTTTTTGATCCAGCCACTTGGCCTTTTGTTTTCTTTTTGAGATTGGGAGGCCGTAGAGCCATTTTGTAGTAGTACCGAGCTAGCTGCGCAAAGGAGACGCTGGCGAAATTTTTCGGGAATTTAGGGAGTTAGAAAAATTTTGGAAAATTTTGATAATTCAAAATTTTAACTCAAATTTAAATTTGAATGGATAAGTAGGTGGTATGGGTTGAACTTATGAATAAGTTTGGGAAGTTAAAAGATGATTAGTGTATAATTAATAAAAGATTGTTTGGGTATTATTAAAAATGTTTGGATTTGAGGAATAGTTAACGGGTATTGAATCATTCTTCCTAACTGGCAATTTCGAGGACGAAATTCTTTTAAAGGGGGAGGAATGTGACGACCCGGAATTTTTGTATATTTGAAATTGGAATATTTAATTAATTTTAAATATTCAGAGGTTAATTATAAACTTAAATTTCAAATATCGCTGTTTATTGAGTAATTTAATTATTAAATTAAATTATTTGAAGTTGGATAAAATAGTAAATCTGGTATTCTAAGCTGATTAAAAATATTTCAAAAGCTTGTAAAATTCATATTGATAACACTGAAGATAATAGAAGCTTCAGAATTTAATTTGAAATTGATTTGTTCAATTTTGAAATTATATCGTTTGAATCGATATTTAAAAATAGCCTTCCGAGGCACAGTCTCGGAATTCGACGAATCCAGTTCCATTGGGTCCGTAATATTGAATTATTATCGGATTTCAAATTCCGTAGTGATCGGAGTTGTTGTGTGAGCATACGGTATATAAACGCTTTGAAATAATTATTGAAGACGATTTGGAAATATAAAAATATACAATGTATAAACATTGATCAGTCAAAGCTATATCAACATCAGCCGAAAGAACAAATAAAGAATACATAATAATAATCGTTTAATCTCGTGGCCTCGTTCCTTCCAGATTCCTCCTTTGAGAAGCTGTTCGAAATTTAAGTGGCTTCTTTCAGAAGCTAACGAACGAAGGGAAATATCGTTCCTCTCGTCCTCTCTAAAAATAAAAAAAATTCCTCGGCACTCAGGAGAAAAAAATATAGGCGAATTAATTCAAGTGGGATGCAAGCCTTTCAATTCAATCTATTTCGTGAATTAAAAATCGAAGCTCCTCTCATTCCAGTATCTATTTTCTTTCCCCTCCGAATTGAAATCGCCCTTTTGAAATTTTGTTTCCCAGATAATCGCGATTTAAAAAAAAAAAAAAAAATCAAAACCCTATTTCGGCCTCGTCTTCTTCCAGAATGGAATCGCGATGGAGGAGGGATGCTCGAACTCGTGGGGCGATGTCGCAGGGGATCAGTAGCTGCTAGGGTTAGGGGGATTGCTCACGACGTAAATTTTTGGGCTCGGATGGATTTCGTTGCGGGAGGAGGCTCAGTGGCGGAGACGCGTTCGATCAAGGAAGACAACGAGGCATGCTCGAGGTCGTAGGGAAGCCTCACGATAGTCGAGCCCCGTTCGAAGTCAATGACAGGCAGAAGACGAAGGGTGGTCGGGGAACTGTCTTGGTTGGGGGTTTGTCGATAGCAGTGAGGTAATTTGCTGTTCAATTTATATATAACATATTTGTAAGTAAGTAAAAAAAAGGGTTAGAGCAAGGTAAATATACAACTTATTTCGTTGAGTTCATAGTGTATATATACGTACAGATATATACAGTAAAATAGATAGGTATTTTTGAGATTTATTCCCTAAATTTGAATCTTGATATCCAAGGAAAGGTAAGTATATATATAAATCAAGTGCACACTTTAAAATGTACGAATTATTGTAATAATGTACAATAGTGATTTGTGTGGTTAATAAACTTATTTACTTTACGGGAATTAGTTTTAAATTAATTTGTTAATTAAAATAAATAGGAATTAATTAGTCCCATATTAATAAAATCATAGTGTGTTATTCAAGGTATAAAATATGGAAGGGAAACAAGCTGGGCTGAAATGGATTTCAAAACAAAATAAAAGGTGAGTTAATCTCACTCAGTTTAATTTTAAATTTAATTGGTTAAATTTAAATATGGATGAATGATTGAATTGATTGATTTGATTGATATGGTATATAGTAGTATATAGCAATATATACATATTGGCATATGTATATATTTGAGTTGTTGATATTCCCGCATTTATATAGCGGATGAGACCCTATGCGCCGCATAATAGCGGATGATATTTTATAAAACCCATATACCGCGATATTCCACTTTGAAGTGAAATTGGTATTGTGCTAACGTCTGTGGATGCAGGGAAACAGGTTGGAGGGATCCAACTGGATTCCTCAAAATATTTAATTTTGTTTAAATATTCTGTGATATGATTGTTGATATCCTGTGATGATTTATATTGGATAATCTGGTTGGATTGAATTTCCCAGTATAACGAGTTATCAAAAGCAATTGAATTGGATTTTTGGAAAGAAATAAAAGAGTAAAATTTAAGTTAAGTAATTCTAGTAAATTCGAATAAATTAAAAATGGAAAAAAAAGAATTTTAAATAAACAGAGAATATTGAATCTAAAGAAAACTTATGTGATGTTATTTAAAGGGATAAATAATTTATTTTAATTCAATGTTTAAATGTAATTAAAAAGAAAGAAAGAATTTGGGAAATCTGAAACTTGTGTTTCGGTTTAAAGATTTTAAATCATAATGAGAAATAAAATCTGGAAGTTAATGAATTTGGAAATAAATGGATTAAGTAAAGGAATTTATTTCAAAGTAAAATAAATTGGGAAATCAATTATAAATTTGATTTAAATACTTTGGGATTTGGAATTTAAAGAGAAATGAGATTTTGGAGATATAAACTGGGTTTATAAAGTAAAATAAAATATCAGTGGATATTTGAAAATATAAATTCAAGGTGGGAATTTATAAAAGAATATGAATTGGATTAAAAATAAATGTTGATTTATTTTTAATGGATGTGAAGAGAAGTGTATTTCTCTGGATAGCCAAGTACGTTTTTCAAAGCAAAGCAATTTTTAATATAAGTTAAAAGTTCTAATTTGTTTAAAAAGGCATGTTTTAGAAAATTGATTATTTTTAAATGTTAATTTCCAAAGTAAGTATTTTCAAAAATCTATTATTGTAGTAATTATATAAAAGTGATTTGGTATTATGTTTTAAAAAGAGAAATTTAGTTTATATTTGAAAAGTGGTTTCATTTTAAATATTCCTTAAGTATATATTTTGTTAAGGTATTAAAGTAGTTTTTAAATTTCAATATTATAAAGTATATTTATAGTAAAGTGTTTTAAAATTATTTTAAAATCTAAAAGTATTTTGTACTTGGTGATTCAGTGGAAATAATTATTTGGGAAATGTTTTCCGTAAGCGGAAACTGTTTGAAATTGTTTTCAAATGAGGTTTGAAAATTTGAAAATATATCTTGGAAAGATATTTGGGCAAATAAATAATGTTGGTAATTATTTATTGTGTGATGGTTGCTTGTGGATGTAAATTGATAGTTAAATAACCGACTATCAATATTGGCCAAATGCGCTGATCGTTTCGAAGAGACCGGGATCGGGTTTCCGTATACCGGGATTCTAGGTCTGGAGACTCGAATACCACTTCGATCCGGTTTGTACGTTTCGTGTAACGATTTCGGAGTCGAAGATGGAGCAGTGAAGTGCAAGGGCTAGTCGCTACTAATCCTGAGGATATTTCCAAAATGGATGTAGTAGGAATAGTGCCTTCGGTTCCGTTCGAACCTGGGACGGACTTGTATGGACGAATGCTTTCATGACATCGTCAGGTGGACGATGGGCATTCTAAGGGATATGTGCTATAAAGGTATCGTTTAGCCTCGAACCTCATCAACCGGGAATGACTGAAAATCAGGGGTTATGCAGCAAGGCTTCGTGGGTAGCCCCCACTTGAGACTAAAGTCATCCCTGTCTAGATGTCCCTTTATTTCGGCTTAGTGGTGCGGTTGCTGATCCCAACCGTGGGATGATTTTATTTGGAATTATCCAGTAAGGGATAATTCCGGCCTTGTGTTGCAGGGGAGCGGGCGTACTCCTCGGTACTGTGATCTAGGCCACGTACTGTGACAGGTGGTACCCCAGTGCCTAGTCATTCGTTGGAAATCCATTCTCCCTACGTGCCTGTACGGTTTTGATTGTGCCCAACTATTGTTGAAATGTGAGATGCAAGCATTTCAGCTAGATTCTATTTTACTTTCTGTAGACACTATTATAATATCAGAGGATTTTGATATAAAGTGTTTTAGCTATCGTAAGGTAAAAACCCGACATGTTTATTTGTGGCGTGGTCTTACGAGATGCTTTTATTTTCAAAAGGATTTTTGAAACTTTAATAATCAATTGAGTGTGATTTTCTCACGCTGGTATTCCAGACTGACTCGGGTATTGTTTTATATGATGCTCGGGTCAGACCGAGTATTATAGGTTACAGGATATGATGCTGTGGAGCTCAGGAGATGAGATGGATGGCGACACGTATCTCCCGTACTTGTTTATATATATATATTCCGCTGTGTTGATTGTTGTACTCTGTTGTATTGAGGACATGATATGGTTATTGTCCAGTTGTATGTTATGTGTTCTCTGGTGTATACTCTGATGCTATATTATATAAAACTGATATAGTTTTGATTTGTGTAAAGATCTGTTAATATATATTATATTTTATTCTGCTGCGATGGTTAGATTCTGATTTTGTTTTCTATTTTTTTCTTCTTCTACCTCTTCTTCTTAACTAAAATGGTTCGATTTTCCGGGTCTGGAAAGTCGGGTCGTTACAACTTAAGTATTTGTTTTCTCAAAAAGACTTGAATATGAGACAACGTAGGTGGGTAGAGTTTTTAGCTGCCTATGATCTTGATATATTATATAATCCTGGAAAAGCTAACAAAGTAGAAGATGCTTTGAGTAGACATCAAGCAAGATTGGCAAGCTTAATGATGACTGAATTCAAGGATTTAACAATCCTTAGTGGAGTAGCAATGAAGAAAGAAATTGGTGCATCAGACAATGTACATAGTGACATGATTGAATATGGGAAAGTAAGTCTCATCTCCTTAAGATCAACCCTGGTTGATAAAATAGGGAATATGCAGAATCAAGACACTAAATTAAAAGAAAAGAAGGACATGATATCACAAGTCATGTCAGTGGAAAATTATGAAGTTGATGATAGAGGCTACTTAAGAAATTAAGGGAAACTCTGCATACCCAATATAGAAGAACTGAAGTAAGAGGTTATGGATGAGCATTACAAGACAAAGTGCACTATACATCCAGGTGGTACAAAAATGTACCATGATCTTAAAAGAAATTATTGGTGGCCAGGAATGAAAAGGGCAGTGGCAAGATATGTGGCAAAGTGTTTAACATGTCAACAAGTCAAGGCAAGTTATCAAAGACCTTCAGGCTTACTACAACCTCTGGAAGTGCCTACCTAGAAATGGGAAAGCATTTCAATGGATTTTGTGGATGGTTTGCCAAGAAAAAGAAGAGGCAATGATATTATTTGGGTTGTGGTTGATAGACTAAGAAAAACAGCTCACTTTATTCCAGTGAATTCAAATAGAAATGCTCACAGATTAGCTCAATTATTTGTGAAGGAGACAGTGAGATTACATGGAATCCCCAAGACTATCATTAGTGATATAGATACCTTGTTTACCTCGAGGTTCTAGGGTAGCTTTCAAGAGGCTATGCGGACAGAATTAAGCATTAGCACAGCTTACAACCCACAAACAGATGGGCAAACTGAGATTGTTAAGAAGATTTTAGAAGATTTGCTTAGAGCATGTATACTTGACTTTGGAGGCAACTGGGAAGATCATCTCTATTTAGCTGAATTTGCTTATAACAATAGCTATCAGACCACTATAGGTATGGCTCCATTTGAGGCTTTGTATGGGAAGCCTTGTGTATCTCTTGCATGCTGGATGGAGGCATGTGAAAGAGTGTTGCTTGGACCAGAACATGTGAAAGAGACCTCTGCAAGGATTGAACTTGTAAGGCAGAGAATGAGAGCAGAACAAGAGAGACAAAAAGCCTATGCAGATAAAGGGAGAAGGCCAGTGGAATTTGAAGTGGGAAATTATGTATTTCTCAAAGTTTCACCAATGAGAAAAATATTGAGGTTTGGCAAGGCAGGAAAATTGTCACCAAGATATATAGGGCCATATGAAATTATTCAAAGGGTAGGAATGGCTTATAAGTTGAAATTGCCAGAGGAATTGAGTAATATACATGATGTATTTCATGTATCCCAATTAAGAAGATGGGTGCATGATAAGGAGACCATTCTGAAATCTCCTACACAAGTTGAAATTCAAGAAAATCTGGTTTATAAGAAGGAACCAGTGGGTATTGTGGCTAGAGAAGAAAAGAAATTGAGAAATAAAATAATTAAATTGGTTAAAATCCAGTGGTGTTTAGATGAGAGTGATTGTACATGGGAGACTGAAGATAGGATGAAAGATAAATATCCTAATCTATTTTCTGCTTAAAGGTATGCCTAAAATTATGATAAACTTAAATATTACTTATGTATGTTTGATTGGTTTCGAATGAATGAGTTTCTGAAATTTTTGAAATGAAATTATGCTTTGTGTACAGTTGGATGGAAATGTATGAGAAAAATAATTGTGGCACACAATTCCTTTTAGGAGGAGAGTACGTGAAGACCCAAATTATCGGGATGAAAATAATTTTATAAAAATCAGTTAATGGAAAATATTCAAAGAATAAAATAAATTGAAAATAAATATCAAGAATGGGTGAAATAAATAAGGAAGAGGATAGTGGTTTTCAATAAATAATAATGAGAAGAAAATAACTAAGTATGAATGAGTTTTATATTCACATATCTCACATATATATATATAAGTAGTCAGAAGAGTATAGAGTGATAAAATAAACTCTTGTGATGATTAAAATATATGAAACCAGATTATTATTATATAGGTATAAATACATTTTATAATCAAGAGAAAACAAATGGCTTGAAACATTAGCAAGGAATTAATTGATAAAAAGATATATATGTGAACATTTCAGATTTGTCTTAAGAAAATAAATAATGTAGATAAGTCACATGAAAATAGTGTGTAGGTGAAACATGCAAATGGCATGTACACAGAAAAAGAAGAAAAGCAACTCAAATACCCGAAATGGAATCAAAAAGAAAATGGCATATTTAGCCATAAAAACATATACAAAATTCTCTTATTTGTGTGGGGATAAAATGGGTTTTTCACTCCACTAAAACCATAGCTAAATGTTTTAAAATCAAAGGATAAGCAGCAGTTTATTTTGGGAAAACAGAAAGATATTTTAGAAAATAAAAAGAAGAGCAAACTCACACTGTTTTCAAGTTAGAGCATTATCGGGGAAAGAAGAAGGAAGGTGAGTGATTAATCATCTTATGAGATTTAAGGCATTAGGACCCAAGTTAAGGGCAGCCATATTACTTATATAAAACCATATCATGTTTTTGGTTAATTTTATTCTCTGAATAAATAAATGTTGATCATGGTTGGTGTTTTGGCAGAGTCTTTGGTTGATGTTTTGATCTGTTTTGATTAATACTTTGGAAAGACAAACACCTTGATTACAGAAATGGCTTATATAACTTATAATCCAGTTTTTATATGGGAATGAGATAAACATTTTTACTGAGAAAAAGGGTACTAATGAAGAATGAAGTAGGCAGTGTGAATAAGGAGATTCATGCTTATGTCTAGTTCATTTTAAAAATGATATTAACAATGAAATATTATATATATGTGCTGATTTGTTCAAATCACAAGTTAATATGTTTTTATTGGTTTTTCTCAAAAATCTTACCCTATGTTTACAGTAAAATAAATGTAATATTTTATATGACTTCAACAGATTTATCTAGGAAATGGGAAAATTTCTGAAAATAAAGATATGCAAGTTTTATAAAATATGATTGAATAAAAATGACCCTAAATGGGATATGGTGTTTTGCATGAATGCTTTGTATGACTTGCTGAAATCCATGAGTGAGTTTGATACTCTTTGATTTATGAAAGGAAAAAAAGAATATAAATCATTTCCAAGAATTAATAAAAATTCTCCTGAAAGAAAATGAGAATGGTCTCTAGATTATAAAGCTAATCTAGGAGTATTGCCTTGATCTATTCATCCTTAGGTGGATAAGGGGTATGTGCATGACTTGTTTAAGTCCTATAGGTCTCTGTGTAAAGGGTTAACAGAATTGAGCCCCTTTGCAATGCACACATGGTGTTCAATGGCAAGAGTTAAGACCAAAGAAATGATAAATGGGGATTGAGAAATTGAGCTATGGAATTAAGGGAGTCAATCCATAGGGGTATATGTACATATAACTGAATTGTGTTGATGAATGAATACTTGTGTGCATGTATGTTCGTATGAGCTTACATGTATATATATACACTCAAATTTTAGTATGAACCTAAATAAGTATCAAACATATGAATCTCCGCACAGAGTTTAGGAATTACAAGTTATTTATAAACTATGATTTCACTCACACCAGAATATATTTTCTGACCCTATTTGTTGCCTTTGCAATCTTTGGGGTGTCTCATTTTCATTGAGACAGATCAAAGTGTTGCTGTAGGGAAAGATGCTTGAGTAGCTTGCTTGTATGGATGCTTGAAGAACTTGCTGGTTTTAAAATGTTTTAGAGAAGTAAAAGTCTAATTGTAATAAATAATCTAGGCAAACTCTCTTATGTCTTGTGTATTTCCATGATTGATACCTGCTTTGTTTCCTTGAAAAGAACATGTAAAAGGAAAAAAAACTTAAGTATTATATGTGTTTGTGAGTTGTTGATTCAAGTAGCAAACTCTGGAAATAATCCAGAGGATTATAATGAAGGAGAACATGCCATATAATCAGATATGTGGATATATTCTCCTTGGCATGTTTTTTATATTTTAGTTACAAAGTTTAAGTTGTTTTTGAATCAATATGTGCTAAAGTATTGAGTGGATGAGTTGAACATGGTCTTGGCTAACCAGTAAGGCTTGTACATGTCTTGTAATTGATACAAGTACATGCAAAAGCTTGAAGCCATAGTCTTTAGATTCCTGAAGCAAACAAGAACATAGTGTAAGCTAATTCGAAATGCAACTAAATCCTATGGTATGTCTAGAACAAGAGTAGGATTATGTTACCATAAAACCTGAAAATCATAAGTATATAACAATTTAGGAATTGGAATTGGTAAAATCTGGAACTGACTTCAATATGAAACTGAAGTAGCAAGTCAGAAATAGGGATAAACAATATAGACTTAAACAAGAATGTAGAGTAATTTTGTTAAGTGTATAAAAATCTAGAACATCACACTCTATATGCTTTTAGCCAGAAAAATGCAAAGATCTTTCTAAAATCATATTCAATATATTTCCAATCTAAATATCAAAAATCTGTAGGACCTTTAGATTAGTCTACAACTATATTACTCACATGATCATTACATGCTTCATGAACCTGGATATATGCATTTTTCTTACCTGAATTGCTTGTGCATATTTGTGCATGTCTTGTGTATGTTTATGTTTGAATCCTGAATCTGGGCTAGACTAACCACTGATCCATAGATCAAACCAAGTTTTAATATGTTTTATCATTCTAAAACAACATGTATGAATTTATGAATCCCAAAGATCTAATACATGGGTTATAAATCCACAAATTAATCAATCTGGTGTATAGATTAATCTGGAAAATGAAGAAGAGAAAAATAGGTGCTAATACTTGGAAAATGTATTAGTCAATCTTTAGTCATTCCAAGATGAAAATACCTGAAAATGTATTAGTTAATCCTGAGTCATTTTAAGGTAGTAACCCTTGAATCATGTATTAGTTAGTCTTGAGTCAAATAAAAGATTAAAGTGTAGAAATAGCTATGTGACACAAAACTTTTCAATTATGGAAAATGTTGTGTGATTAAATTTCTTTGCTACTTTAACACTCTGATAGGAAAAGAAACATTTATATATCTTCACATATATAAATGATATGACTTGATTAAAATACTGATATTTTTACATTAGTAAATTCTGGATCTTGGGAAATTAATTAAAGAAATGAAAGAGGCAAGAAAAGAAGTGATCCCTTGTTTAAAAAAAACTCAACTAAAAATCAGTAAAATATAGTAGAAGAAAAAGTGGGTCACTTCATTATGACATCGTTATATTTTCAAATTTAACCCCTGTAGTGATAAAAATCAATAACAGTATTGGTTAAGTACTTGGTGGTTATTGGCCTCAATTTAGTATTTTGAAATACTATTAATTGCCGTTAGGCTTAAAATGATTTTGATTCAGAGAATTATTTTAAATCTAACTTTTGGCTTTCCGGAACACTGTGGTTAAAATGGAATTTGGAAACTTCTTATTCACTCCAACCTTTATTTGTCTTTTCTAATATATTTATAAATGACTTATAGTTGTTTTAGTATTATTTTATAATATTCTAAAGTTGTTTAATTATTATTTAATAATGTCTAAAATTGTTTAATTATTGTTTAAATGTTGTTTATTTACATTTAATGATTTAATGGTTATTTATAAATATTTTAATATTGTTAAAAGTTATTTATTTAAATAATTAATATTGTTTGAGGATAATAATAATAATTATTTATTAATAATGTTTTGGAATTAATAATAATTATTTGTTATAATAAAGTCGAGGACTATTTACTATTATTTATTTAATAATGTTTTAAATTATTAGTTATTTTATTTATAATATTTTTGAAGTTAATAATTATTATTTATCTATAATGTTATATTATTAATAATTTTTATGATATAATAATGTTTGAAGTAAATAAAAATAACTATTTATTTATGATGTTTAAAATTAATTAATTAATTTAATTAATTGTATTTATAAATAATAAATTGATCTTTAAAGGAATTGCATTTAGTAAAGATTTTATCAATGAAAATTGAGTTTGGGTTTGTAAAGGATTTTTATAAAGGGGTTTTAGTAGGAATTTTTATTAGATTCTTTATAAAAGACTTTTATAAAAAAAATAAAGTTATATAAATGGTTTTATAGATTTATAAAAGGAGTTTATAAATAATTTTATAAATTTATGAAATATTTTTATAAATGGCTTTAGAGATTTATAAAAGGAGTTTTATAAATGATTTTAGAGCTGTATAAATGCATTTTATAAGTAGTGAAAGTGTAGTGTTTTGTGAATATACTTATATGTTGAGATAAGTATATGGATATTTTTCAAAGTATAAAAAAGGAGTATGAAGCGTTTTGAATATATCTTTGTAAAAGTATTTTGATACAAGTATTTGCAAAGCGATTTTTGTTCACGAAAGGAATTATTAAAGAGGTTAGTGGTTGCTTGTATGCTTAACCAATGTTGGTTTCCCTATGGAAATAAATCCTTGATTCGATTGATGTTTGTTTGTTAATTTGATAATTAAATAACTAACTAATAAACTTGGCCAGTTTTAAATTATCGTTGTCGGTTCAGAGAGACCGAGATCAATTATGTTATCCGAAAACAACTTCAAATCGGCATTAGTGGTTCGAATTGGAATATCTGGAAGATAGTTGAAAACAGAGCTCTTTAAAGTGCAAGGGTGACTTGCTACTAATCCCGAGGGTTATTCCAAAATGGATGTAGTAGAAGTAGTGTCGTCGGTTTCGTTCAGACCTAGAACGAACTTGTATGGATGAATGCTAGCAGTGCATTCTGCTTGGAGGGCAGTGTTAGCATTCCAAGTGGGATTGCTATATTAAAAAGGTAAAATGTAGCCTAAAGCCTCATCAACCGAGAATGACTAAAATCAAGGGAGATGCAGCGGGGCTAAGTGTTTTGCACCCATTAGGGTATTGTCATCACCTTTCTAGATTTATTCATTTATGGATTTGGTTGTGCATGAGAGCTCTCGGCAAGGTTGCAAGAGAAACCGGGGTGATGAAATATTCATTACTGTCCGGTAAGGGATAAGTCGGTCCTGTGTTGGCAGGGAGTCTATCTGTGGCTCTCGGTACATTTTTCTAGATGTGTGCCATTGTAGGTGGCACCCCGGTGTCTTGTCATTGTATGGAAATCCATTCTCCAATAAGTGCCTTTGAACTTAGTTGTATATCTATTATGCTGGAATTTAATTAATGTAATAATTTCGGCAATGATTCGATATTTATTTTAAACCATAGATATTATTATAACATCATTGGATTTTCTATAGAAATTTTTTGGTTATCATAAGGTAAAAACTCGTCCGTGTTTATGTGCGGCGTGGTCTTACGAGATACCTTTATTTTCAAAAGATTTTTATAACATTAAAATCAAATTGAGGTTTGTTTCTCACACTTTACCAGACTAATTCGGGTGTTATTTTATTATAATGCTCGGGTCAAACCGAGTAAATTTATAGATCTAGTTTGGATGCTTTGGAGGTTCAGGAGATGAACCGGATGCCTCCAATTCGTATTCACGTATATTCTATTTTATTTCCGCTGTATTGGTTGTTTATTTATCAGCAATTGTCAAGATAGGTTGCTATAACTGTCTAGGCTAATGATTAGTGATTAATGTACTCTGATTTGATGTATGTATATTAATGTCTTCTTTTGGTAAAGATCTGTTGTATATTATGTATTACTCATCACGATGTGAGATTCTGTCCTGTCTTTTCTTCCTTTTCCCCAACAATTTGTCCTTCCAGTACTTGGATGTTCGGCACGTGAATACCGTGGATATATAGTAGACTTCTGAGGGCCGAAAGAGCGGGTCGTTACATCGTGGTATCAGAGCTTAGATTAAGCGAATACCTAAGCTTTGGTGGGGTTAATTTATTTGAGGTAGGGTAAGTGAGACCCTAGGGTGAGTTTGAGTGTGTGTGTATATATATATATATATATATATATATATATGAGCGTGTATTTATTAGTGATATAAAAATATTTTATATTGTGTTGATTTATCGGTTGAGTGGTTATGAATTCTTGTCGATAAAGAAGGAAAAACTATATCGATAGGGTTTCTAGACACTTAAACAAGGTAAACCGACACAGTATTGTTTTGAAATTGGGTAAATGAAATAATTTTACCTAGATTATATTTCTTCTATGAAAAGAATAATTTCTAAGAATTAATACAGTTATATATGCCGTGTTTGGTTGTTAAAGAATGATAATATTTGATTATTATCATTTATTGTTGATTAGTTATGCTCAGATATTTTACGAGAATTTATTATTGGTTAAATTAAGTACGAATACTTTATGAATTCAATTTCACATTTTGACTATAAGGTGTTCGATGATAATATTGAGTTGAATTTTAATTATAATAAAAGTTTTTTATTATAATATATGCAAAGAGAAACAATTATGAAATGACCTTATATAAGAAGTGAAATTATATAAATAAGATTTATAAATATAGCTTATAAATAAGGATTTAAAACTGAGAATTTGAAAACATAAATCCTGGCGTTTTAGAAATTATTTTTGAAAAGTTTCAAAGAATAATAATAGTATTATTGGAGAGTGTTTTGGAATAGAAATTTTCTTAAATATGTTTTGTAAATAAAAATGAATTTAAACTGAGAAACTTAGAACTCAAAGCTGGTGTCTGGAAATTGTTTTCAAATTTTTGGGAAAAATAATAATGGTATTATTTTGGAAGTGTTGATTAATAAAAATATTGTAAAAGAATTTGGAAGAGTTAAAAAGCACTAAACTCACTTCGGTCGCTGGAAAATAATTTCGATGATGACCATAGCATCATTAACATTCATTTTTGAGTTTCTAAGTGACGGATTGTTATCATGGTAGTTTTGCTTCAAATTTGTTTTAGGTAAAACAAGTTTTTCTTTAAAATTTCTGAAAGTATGATTTGATATACAAAGGAATTATATGTATATTATTATTAATATTTCAAAAAGGGCATTTGAAATCAAACCGGCTGTTTTGGTTCTAATAATTTCATTTAAGTAATATTATAGACTAGTGTATATTAACCATTTGGATAGTCTGGTTTGTGCATCTGGTTTTGAAAGATTGTTTGGTAATTTTCAGGTAGTAAAATGAAATGAAATTTCCGACGATTTTTGGTAGTCGAGACTTTCAAATTTAATATAGAAATTAAAACTAAGTGTTTTATGAAATATAAGAAAATAAGTTTTGTAACTTATAAATTTAAAGAAATAGAAATTTAAAAACAAGTTTTCAATTTGTTGAATATTCGGGTTAAGTAAAGCAATTCTGAATATTGAATATATGCTCTTAGAAAGTAGAAGAGTATTTTGCAAATATGAATTTGAGTTATAGAATGTTAATAGATTTAAGTAATGTCTCTTAAGTAAAATAACGATTCCTTAAAAGGTAAGTATAATCTAGGGAAAATGTTTTATTAATAAAGATAAGTTTTTACAAAGTGTTTATAAGCTTAAAGTAATATGTTATGAAATGACTCAGAAAATGAATTCTAGTATTAATTAATGTAACCAGCCGTAAATTTTAATGGTTTTAATAATGTAATTAACTGAATTTTGTGAAATTTTAAATAATTAAATTTATAAATGAAAATTTAATATTTGGAATACATCTATATAATCATAGCAAATGGTAAATTTTCATCAGATAATATTGGAATTTATTTTGCTGTGTAATTTTATTTAAATTAAACTGGTTAATATTTGATGATGACAAAATATTTACAAAACCTGAATATTTTTATACAATAAATTTGTAAATTATCTTCTGAGTGAGACGACATAATTCGTTTCGCCAAATTTGGACTGTCATTGCTTCATTTATCTTAATTTCGACATTTTAGCGGCATTTTCGCTACCGAATATCGACTTTTGATAGGATGATCGTATCGCTGATATCTGTATACCATTTTGATCATCTCGTCGTGCTGATCTCCGTAGTATATTCAGTTGTCAACTTCGAAGTCCAGGAGACGACGAAATCTACGGAACGATTTCTGTATCGGTTCCGCAATTTGGGTTTTGGATTTCCCGTGACCATTAATTGCTCACCCTGTGTAAACCAATAGCCTCTAACATTTATGTTTACTGAATTCAACGCTTGACTTTCAATATTCACATCAGTTTCTTTATTAATACTGGCTCATCCTTTCATTTCCCTGGTTCCTTACTCTCACTCTGCTCTTTTATATTTGAAAAAAAAATTGAAAGAAATTGTTGCCTGGAAACCAACAGCCCTTCACCCATCTTCCTTCGGGCTCAACAAAACTTCCACCATAGTCATGCTCAAATAGCCCAGCCGAGCATCCATGCTTTCCCCTGCAAGTGCCGAACTTGTAACGACCCGTAAATTTTCAATAATTAAAGTTGTCAATTTAATAAGATTTTGGTAAATAAATTTGGAAGAGAAAAAAAAACTTTGTAATTTAATGATGAAATGAATGCCAAAATGAAATGTAACAATGTATTTAAAAACTAATTATTTGTGAAGACCCAAATTATTGAGATGAGAATAATTAGATTAAAATCAGAAAAATGAAAACTTTCAAATATATATATATATATAGTCTGAAGATAAATATTGAGAGTGAGTTAAAAGTAATAATAGCTAAATTGAGTAAGTCTTATATTCACATGTATATATATATATATCTTGAATATAAATAGTAAGAAGGAAATGGTATTTCAGAGGGAAGAGGATATATATAACTGAGCGCATATATGGATTATATATTACCATATGTTATATTTATATATATATATATACCCAGAAAGAATAAACATAAAGTAATAAGGAAAGAACACCAGGGTAATTAAAAATATGAATACATTTACATATCAAGGGAAAATAGATAGTTTGAAATATTAACCAGGGGTTAATTGATAAAAGGATATACATATATATTGTAGTCTAACATAAAGAAAATAAAATAATTCAGTAAAGAGAAAATTGTTTTCAACAATTAAGTGATAAGGAGAAAATGATATATTCTTTGGTAAATTAAAATGCTTAAAAACCAGTTTTATATTAGTTATACATAAGTACGATTTTTAAATAAGTCAAGAGTAAACAAATAGACTGAGATAATAGCTAGGAATGGAAAATAACTC
Organism: Allium fistulosum; assembly: GCA_030737815.1. NCBI lineage: Eukaryota > Viridiplantae > Streptophyta > Magnoliopsida > Asparagales > Amaryllidaceae > Allium > Allium fistulosum. The sequence continues at coordinate 818,800,321 of CM060904.1, forward strand.
GGGCATAATAAAAGGTATTAAAAGAAAAAAAATATATAAGCCACATGAAAATAATATACAAGTGAGTCATGCAAATTGCATGCATACAGGAAAAGCAGTGGATAACTGCTTTTACCAGAAATAGAAACCAAGGGAAAATGGCACATTTAGCCATAACAGCACACACATAATTCTCTGAGTGATGTGAGGATAAAATAGGTTTTTCCCTTCAGTAAAACCCTAGTGAAAATGATTTAAATCAAGAGAAGAAGCAGAGGTTTTACTCTGAGGGAAAACAGAAACACATTAAAAAAAAAGAGAAGAACATACACTGTTTGCAAGCTTAGGCAATCTCGGGGAAAAGAAGGGAAAGGTGAGTGATTAATCAATCTCATGAGGTTAAGGCATTAAGACCCAAGTAAAGGGCAGCCATTTTATTTTTGTGCTTGATCAACTTGTTTTTCTCTGAATAAATGAATGCTGAGAATGGTTGGTGTATTGATAAATCTTTGGTTGATGCTCTGATTTTTTTTGTTTGATTGTTTGATAAGAACAATGTCATGATCTCTGATATGGATCCAGTACCTTAAACCACCAGTTTGTAAATATGTTTAGTAAGATAAACACATTTTATTATGAAGTAGGGTAATACTGGAAAATAGGCTAGGCAGTGTGAACAAAAGGAGGTTCATGCTCATGTCTAGATTGTTTCAAATTCGAGATGAATAATGCAATAATTTATATATGTGCTGATCTATTCAGATCTAAAGCTAAAATGTTTTATGGGTTTTTCTCTAAAAACCTTACCCTATGTTCACAATAGAATTAGGTATAAGAATTTTTATATGATTTTCTGGATTTGTTTAAGAGATCATGATATTCTTGAATATAGGAGATGCAAAGGATAAAACAAATTTTGAATGAGACAACTGAAAAAAATATGAAATAAAGTATTATTTTCATAATGAAGTCATGGTCAGTGAAACCCATGAGAGAGTTTAACTCTCTCTGATTGAGGGAAAAAGAAAGAAAGAATGTAAAAGCATTCCATGAGTTAATAAATCTTTTTGAAATAAGAGATGAGACTGGTCACTAGATTATAAAACTAATCTAGGAGAGAAGCCTTGATCTATTCATCATAAGGAGTATGATGGGTATGTGCATGACTTGTTTAAGTCCTATAGGCCTTTGTGTAGGGGTTAACATAATTGAGTCCCTTACAATGCACACATGGTGTTCAATGGCAAAGAGATATGACCAAATTTTATTAATGAATCAAGATTCAGAGCTGAACTATGGAATTAAAATGAGTTAATTCCATAAGAGTATGTGTATATATATACTGTATTGAATGAATGGATGATTGCATATGTGCATGAGTGTAGTAGAAGCTTAGATATATATACTTAAACCCAGTTCATATTATAAATTCAAATTGTATATAGCATATGAATACTCTCCACAAGAATTTAAAAAAAAATGACAAGTATTTATATTTTGATTTCACTCATACCAGAATTTCATTTCTGACCCTATTTGTTGCTTTGTAACATCTGGGGTGTCTCATTTTTATTGAGGCAGCTCTAGATGTTGCTGCAGGAAAGGAAGCATAAGAAACCTGTATGTGTGGACAATTGAAGATTTACTTGCATTTAGAATGTTTAAGGAGTTATGCAGACATGTTGTAATAATTAAGCTAGGCAAATGTTTTAAGTATTTTCTGGATTGATATGTGTTTGTTTTTCTGAGAAGAGAACATGTAAGAATTTTAGTATTTTACATATATGCATATGTGGGTTGCTGCCTTAATATCTGATCTGGATAATCTCTGGTGAAGTGTTAGATAGGAGATCATGCCATATAATTTGATATGTGAGCATGTTTCCTTTGGCAATGTCTGATGAATCTTAAAAATTGTAAAGTAGAAATGATCATAGGAAGAAGGGAATATAGCACAATCATTAAATCTTGTAAAAGATGAGTTGAATCCAAAACTGGGCTAACCAGAAATATATGAATATGACTTATAATTGATATAAGTACATAGTTAACCTGAAATGAAATTTATAACCTTAGTCTAGGTATTTCAATTGCAGTAGAAGTTGTATTGCTCTGTGAAGTAGATCCATGTATATATGATTTGGTGAAACTTGTAGGTCTCATTGCACCATGCTTCACACATTTTATTACTTAAATATGCAGTACCCAAGTCTGAGTACATTTGATCATGATCAAGGCTATTATAAATGACTTGCAGTCCTGTGGTAATAGGCAAAAATCATCACCACACAACTCTTTAGACACTTCCACATGATGTTTAGAATACTTCAGCTATTTATTTGACAAGTTCACCTAAGAAGTGTGTATTAATTTGGTTTGCAACATGGCTTCAATTACTTTGTCTTCAATCATATGTTAAGTCTTAGATTTGTACATGTGTTTGTATATATATATACTCTGCCTAAATACATTGTTCCTCTGCTTGAACCTCAATCCAGATTAACATCTGGTCATTTATATGAACCTTGTTCAACATACAAATCAAAACATGAATAACATACCTGACACCAAAAATTGTTAGAACATGAATTATAAACTCCGGGCTAACTTGTAATTAGTAAGTTATCTTAGACACCCTGATTTGTAGCAAAGGATCTAGTAGTGGCTAATTACCAAATCCCAGGATCTGAATTTTCTGCTTGGAAAATTCAGGGATCAATTAATCTGAGGATTAAAACAAGAAAAGAAGAAAAAATGGAGTATTTGATCTTAAATCAAGCTTGAGCTTAAAAAAAAAGAAAAGAGAATGATTAGAAAAGGCTATGTGACACCATATCTCTGGAATATGAGAAACAAGGTGGGAATGAGTTGCTTTGCTGTTTTAATCACTCTGATAAGCAAAGAACCATTTATATATCTTCATATATATAAATGATAGAATTTAATTAAGTATTGATATATTTATATTAGTAAAATTCAGGATCTTGGGGGGGAATCAAATTAAGAGAAGTGATCCATTGAGAAGTATATATATATAGAGAGAAAAAAAATCTAACAGAAAATTCACTATAAATAAATGAATAGAGAAGTGGGTCATTTCATTATTAACAATTGAAATGAAATTACAATTTATTGAAGTAATGAAAATTGTAAATTTATGTAAGATAACAAATGCAAACATTAAAATTTATAAATGATTTAGTGTGAAATAAATGACCACTGAATAAAGATTAGATATATAAGAATGGTAACATATGTTTGTGAACAATGAATTCAAAAAGGGCGATTAAAAGTTATAGTAACGGTTGTAAGTTACTATTTAATTGGTCTATTAATTAAATTGTAAATGTCATATTTGGGGTATAAAACTGAATATAAGTGAATAAATGTAAGTGTGATATGAATAAATGAATTTGTATATAGTTTATGGTAATTGGATAAATTAAACATTTTGTAAGCAATTATGATAATTAGTGGACATAATAAACTTGAATGTAAATAAAGATAATGATAACATTTATTGCAAGATACATTCTATTTAGGCTATAAAATGAATTGGAAATTTATTACATTTAAATGTATGTAAATGTTCATTTAACTTGGGATAGGACAGTAAATTGTAAAATGTGAGTGTAATGAAATAAATGGACATGCATATTTTATTCATAAGGTAATATAAAAGAATGAAACTGTAACGACCCAACTTTCCAGACTCGGAAAATCGAACCATTTTAGTTAAGAAGAAGAGGTAGAAGAAGAAAAATAGAAAACAACATCAGAATCTAACCATCGCAGCGGAATAAAATATAATATATTAACAGATCTTTACACAAATCAAAAACTATATCTGTTTATACAATACATCATCAGAATACATCATCAGAGTACATCAACATCCATAACATACAACTGAATACACAGCGGAAAAATAATAGCAAGTACGAGAGTACGTATCGGCATCCAGCTCGTCTCCTGAGCTCCACAACATCATATCCTGAACCTGTTTATCTCGGTCTGACCCGAGCATTATATAAACAACACCCGAGTCAGTCTGGAATACCAGCGTGAGAAAATCACACTCAATTTGATTATTAAAGTTTCAAAATCCTTTGAAAAACAAAAGCATCTCGTAAGACCACGCCACAAATAAACATGTCGGGTTTTTACCTTACGATAGCTAAAACACCTTTTTATAAAATCCTCTGATATTATAATAGTGTCTATTTACAAATACTTATTCAAATAGCTGAAATTATTACATGATTAAATTCCAGCATACTAGGTATACAAACAAAACTCGTACAAGGCACGTAGGGAGAATGGATTTCCAACGAATGACTAGGCACTGGGGTACCACCTGTCACAGTACGTGGCCTAGATCACAGTACCGAGGAGTACGCCCGCTCCCCTGCAACACAAGACCGGAATCATCCCTTACTGGATAATTCCAAGTAAAATCACCCCACGGTTGTGATCAGCAACCGCACCACTAAGCCGAAATAAAAGGGGACATCTAGACAGGGATGACCTTACTCTCAAGTGGGGGCTACCCACGAAGCCTTGCTGCATAACCCCTGATTTTCAGTCATTCCCGGTTGATGAGGCTTGAGGCTAAACGTTACCTTCAGAACGTTTCACTTAGAATGCCCATCGTCCCCTGACGATGTCCGAAAGCATTCGTCCATACAAGTCCGTTCTAGGTCCGAACAGAACTGATAACACTATCCCCTTATCAATATTACCCTCGTTTCCCCACGAAACGTACAACCCGGATCGAAGTGGTTTTCGAGTCTCCAGACCTAGAATCCCGGTATACGGAAACCCGATCCCGGTCTCTTCGAAACGATCAGCGCATTTGGCCAATATTGATAGTCGGTTGTTTAACTATCAATTAACATCCATAACAACCATCAACAATCAATAATTACTCCAAATTATTTATATCCCTCAAAATATATTCACAAGATATTATTTCCATTTCAATTCCCATTGGAAACAATTTCAAACTATATTCCTCTCACGGAATAATTTCCCAAATATTTATTTTCACTGGAATGCCAAGTACAAACCATTTTAGATTTTTAAAATAATTTTAAAATACTTTATTATAAAAATACTTTATAAGAACGCCTTTTTAAACTTCTTTAATATTTAAGTTAAAAATATATATTTAAAGATATTTAAATAAAACCATTTTAAAGAATATAAACAAATTTCCTTTTATAACATATTATCAAATCTCATTTGTATTAACTACAATAATAGATTGAAAATTTCTTACTTTAGAAATTTAACATTTGGAAATAATAGATTTTTAAACTTGACTTTTAAAAATACCAATAAATCTTTAACAAATATTTGAAATTTCTTTTCAAAACAAATCGTACTTGGCTATCCAGAAAATACTTCTCTTTCACAACCTTTAAAATAAATCTCTGTTTATTTTTTTTTAAAACAGATTCACAATCCTTTATAAATTCACACCTTGAATTTATATTAAAATCCGCTTCACTTTATAAACTCAGTTTATAGATCTCAAAATCTCATTTCTCTTTAAAATTTCCAGTTTCAATATTTAGATCAATTCTACAATTTTATTTCAAATTTGCTTTATCTTGAAATAAAATTCCCTTATTTACCTTATTTATTTCAAATACAATTATTCGGGTTTTTAATTTTAATTTCTAGTTAAAACCCCTTTATCTGAAAATTCCTATTTTAAATTCCCAACATTCCTTATTAACGCTTTTAATTAAATTAACTCATTTAATTAGAAATAATTTCTTTATTTCTTTAAAAACCATATCACTTGAGTTTTAAATTTTTATTACTCCTTCGTAAATTTAAATTCCTTTATCCCATATTTATTACAATTCCAATTCACTTTATTTTATCTTATTTTCAATTCACTTTTAAATTTATTCCAATTTACTTAAATTATTATTCTTTATTTTCTTCAAAAATTCAATTCCATAGATTTTCAAAATTTATTATATTGGAATTCAATCAACCACAACATCCAATATCAAATCATCACAGGATATCAATATTCCGATCACAGAATAATAAAATAAATTTTTGAGGAATCCAGTTGGATCCCTCCAACCTGTTTCCCTGCATCCACAGACGTTAGCACAATACCAATTCCACTTCGAGGTGGAATATCGCGGTATATGGGATTTAAAATAAATCATCCGCTATTATGCGGCGCATAGGGTCTCATCCGCTATACAATGCGGGAATATCAACAATTCCAATATATACATATGCCAATATGTATATATTGCTATATACTACTATATATAATATAGCACATCCAAATCAATTCACCCATTCAATCAATTATTTAAATTTAACCATTTAAATTTAAATTCAACTGAGTGAGATTAACTCACCTTTGACTCCTGATTTGCAATTCATTCCAAACCGACTTGATTTTCCATGATTCTGACCTTGAATAAACAATTTATATGATATTATTATTATCTGAGAAAATCTACAAATAATTTACTAATCCATTAATTAACTCGACCAATAATTTACTTTTAAACTAATAATTTTATTTTAACTCAAATTTCCGTTAAACAACTTTTAGTAACCAAAATAATTATATAAGTTAATTTAACAAACTAACTCCCTAAATACATATTTTAAATAAACTAGTAAGTTAAAATGTGTAGAGGCGTATGTATTTCATTTCATTGAAACTACATATATATACTTAAATAAACAGAATCATTTCATACTTCTCTGGTCATTTATCTTCTCATACTTTTTTGTCATCATTTCCTAACATATGTATACAAAGAGTTACAGAACTAAAATTTGTTTATACCTCACTGCTGAAATGAGAACCCCACTATCGAGCACCTCGACCGAGCCTCAATCTCACGCGTACGTAACCATCGCAGTGCCACGCCACCCAGCTAGGTCGCCGCGAGTATCTCATCCCTCTGGCCTACACGAGCACGCGACCAACATTCACCCACGCATCCCTCATCGCGAGCCCTAGCCTCTCGCGCACCTGCATTTCACAACATCGCGAACACCCACGCCGTTCACTGCGTCGCCCACGCGCCTCTTGAATCCCCACCTTCGCTTGACCTTGCCCCATGCTCGCGCCTCGAGGCGAGACGATGCTTGAGCGACCGCGACACTTCGCCCCTTTCACATTCATTCGATTTCGTATCGAACGAAGGCAGCCCTAGGTTATAATTTGGAATGAGGGAGGGCGAAGCTCTCCTTTTTTTTTTATAAGAGGGGAACTGAATTGGGGTTTTAAACTAGAAGAAGGAAGAGGGGTTTCGGCATTCGCTTCGTGAATTTGATTTGAACGGCTTGGCTTTAGAAGGAAGATAAGATAACGTGATTAAAACGAGACAAGGAAAATATCTCTGCACGTTCAGAAGGTAAGGTGGCTGATGTGAGATGTATTGGACAGGTGGGAGTATTAAATTTAACTTCGAATCGGTTATTATCAATTAGATTTTACACGCGTTAACATATCGTACGCTCAAACCACAGCTCCAATTACTACGAAAATTGAAATCCGGTAATAAAACAATATTACGGACCCAATGGAATTAATTTCGTCGGATTCCGAGACTATGCCCCGGAAGGATATTTTTAAATTCAATTTAAACGATATATTTTTAAAACTGAACAAAACTCTTTCAAATTCAATTTTAACAGTTCTAATATCTTCAGTATTATAAATATAAATTTTATAAGTCTTCAAATTATTTTTAACAGGCTTAAAGCTCCAGATTCAATAATTTTACCCAATTCCGATAATTAAATTCACAATTAATTATCCAATAAATACTGATATTTGAAATTAAAGTTAATAATTATCCTTTGAATATTTAAAATTAATTAAATATTCCTAATTCAAATACTCAAAAATTCCGGGTCGTCACATTCCTCCCCCCTTAAAAGAATTTCGTCCCCGAAATTACTAGTTAGGAAGAATGATTCAATCCCCGTTAACTATTTCCCAAATTCAAACAGTTTTAACAATACCCAAACAATCTTTTATTAATGATACACTAATCATCTTTTAACTTCCCAAACTTATTCATAAATTCAACCCATACCACCCACTTATTCATTCAAATTTAAATTTGAATTCAAATTATAAATTATCAAAAAAAATCTCAAAATTTTTCTAACTCTCTAAATTCCCGAAAAATTTTGCCAGCGTCTCCTTTGCGCGGCTAGCTCGGTACTACTACAAAATGGCTCTACGGCCTCCCAATCTCAAAAAGAAAACAAAAGACCAAGTGGCTGTATCAAAAACCCAATCAAGTTTCATATAGAAATTTAAATACATACCTTTTTGTCGGGCCATTAAATTTTATCCTCTAAAATCAAAAATCCCAATTTATCCATTGCTTTTATACACCTGTATATCCTACTAACCAATAATATTCAACCACAATTCCAAAGTCATTTTATACTTTCCTTTACAAATTTCCAATATTTGTTTTACTTAAGCCCGTACGATGCACATATATCATCCGTACGCAACATCACATTCGATCGCTCACTCGATCACACAATCTCACTTCCGAACTAGTATCGTCCACCCGACTTCCTAGTGCGGACTCAGATCTGGTTTCTTGATCGGAAACCATCATTCTCCTTGCATAGTCATAACTACGATAGAGAATTACCAGAATCAACCAACAATCCATATCCAGGTTCGCCGTCGAAAATCGAGTGAAAAATCCTAATTCGGATCGATAAAACTATCTCGAAATTATGTGTTCGAATCTGGATCAAATAGCTATGCGATCAAATAATATACGTACACCTTACGTATAAATTCCAATTGATTACCAATTATATCAATTCTCTTTTATTCACATTCAGTTTGATCACATTCACTTATTCACAATTATCCCATTTCACAACTTCCAATTTTACATCTTTATTCAATTATTCACTTAGAATAATTTTCCCTCATTACCAAATTACTTAAGAATCTCACCATATTTCTTAAGTTCAAAATAAATATTTTACATAATGCTCATACTTATTTTCACTTCATTATTGAAGTTCATATCCATTTCTATTTACTCTTGTCTTTACAATTCCATTTGATTTCAATTTGGCTTCCACTTGAATATTTAATTAGTTGCACTTACTAATTAATTTAAATTTCAATTAACAGTTTATTCGCAAACTTCACTTCTTTAGTTCCTTCGATTTCACTTCACTTTTACATTCACATTTGAATTAGATTCCAATATCCAGTTTCAATTCTCTTTGCTTAACAAATTTAAATCATTTGTCGTCAAATGAAAATTTTCAAAAATCCCAAAAATTTTCTAACTCCTGAAATTTACGAAAAATTTTGACAGAGCCTCCCTTGTACGGAGGGACTTCTGCGATATCGCAGGATGCACAAAATGTATATACATCAGCCTCAGGCCGGAAAAAGAATCAAAACAGTTCATATTTCCTATTTTGAATTTTTGGCGTAGGCGTACCTTTTATTTAGCATTTTTAAAGCAAAGCGGTTTATTTATTAGCATTTGCGCAACCCAAGTGCAATCAAACGGCTTCCCTGAACCTGTACTGACTCAATTTAAACACGTCAGTGACAAATATAAGAAAATCCCTTAACATTCCATTAAATTCCAATAGTAACAAGCAGTTTCCATAAGCAATGCACTTAAAATAATTTCCATTAGCCATTTATATGGTCTCAATACAATTTCAATCGTCTACAACCAATTCACATACCATTTCTATTCAATTCAATGTTTTGCAATACATTTTGTTCCATTCTATTCATTTTTGAGCAAAATGAATCCATATCCATTTCAATTGATTCAATTCAATTTAATTTGCATTTCACTTCCAAACTCAAGTTACGGTTTCCTTGTAAACAATTTATAATTCAAATCTTTGGTTTGATTTTCATTTGATCGAATCTATTACCTTTACTAATCCATTTAATTTTTCCATTCACTTATTCATTCTAAATTTCAATTTCCGTATTCAATTCACCGTGAATTTATTTAATCTTTAACAAGGAAATTTCCAATTTATTTTTAACACCATACCATTTTTAAAATTTAGCTGGTATACTTACTGAATCCAATATTAATTCCAACTCATATCCAATAATTTATCTCTAACTTGAATTTGATAGATATCAATCCATTTCACATCATTCCTACTTACTTGAATTTTATTTACAATTCAAATTATCACTCATATACTCCAATTCCAATGATCATTCACACTTTCAGCTTTTATTACCAAATCCAAATTCCATTAACATATTTGATTTACTAATTTATTCCAAATTAGTTTACTTCCATTTTAACCAATATAATATTTGATATTTATCCTTACAAATCACCCTAGTTAATCTCCTCGGGTTTTATAATTCAAGTACTGGATCTTATTCATTCCCAAAATACCAAACAAATTTATTTACTTAGCTATAACTTCCCATTCAAGCCACAATTAATTTAATTTTCCAATAAATTTAATTCCTTTACCATTATCCAAGCTAAATTTAATTTAACCCAAATCTCTATTCCAAACTGCACATCTCTTATTCATCTTACTCTTACTTGTTAATGTAAGGATTTTAATTTCACTCAATATTATTTATAATTCAACTGAATTTCATTACAATTTATTTTATTTAACTTAACTTCAACCAAATCATTTTATTCTCCTAATAACATTTACATCACAATTTATTTCAATTTGATTCCAACAATCCAAATACAATTGGATTAATTTGATTCAATTTTATTTAATTTTATTCAAATACGACTGGATATCATTTTCAACTTATTTAATTAATTTTCATCTAGTCAAAAATTTTCAATCCAAGTCAATTTCATTTTTGACCTTTCCCCTTTTTAAACCCCCGGCTTTTAATTTCAAACCATTTTGGAATCTCCAACATCTCCAAATCACATTTCTCTGATTTTTAAACCAATCCTGGCTTTTAATTCCAACAAATTTCCTTTGGAAATTTCAAAAACAACTAGCTTTTCTGAATAATCAATTTGGCAGCAATTCGTCACTCAGGAGTTCGAAAATAAATTCTGAAGATGCGGCCGTCATCCTCCGAATTATTTCCAGCAACTGAAATGAATTTATTGCTATATCCCTTTCAAAAATTTATTTGAAACAATTTTCCTTCCAGAAATACTTTCCAAAATAATAATGCTTGTGTTTATCTTCAAAACACTTTGAAAACACTTCCAAATATCCAGGGTTTAAATTTACCGTTTGATTAAATCAAATTTTTAGTTATAATTCATTTGTACAATTCATATTTATACAAATATCCATTGGTTAAGTAAATCATTCTGATTTTACAATCTTACCATATTTTTTTCAATTTTATTTGTTAGAATATTTTAATCCAAACATCCAAATATATAATAATTCAAAAGAAATATTTCTTTTATATCAAAATACATTTTTCGGGAAAAATTATTTCATCTACCCGTTTCAAAACAATATTGTGTCGAATTGTTCTATTCGAGTGTTTAGAAACCCCTTCGATACAGTTGCGCAGACTGTGCCGACGAAGGTTCATATACCACTCAATAAATCAACCAACACAATATAAAACCATTTTATATTCATTAACAAATACGCGCTCATATTTATTTATACTCTCAAAATTCCCACCAGAGCCAAGGTTATCGCCAACCTTTGCTCTGATACCACTGTAACGACCCAACTTTCCAGACTTGGAAAATCGAACCATTTTAGTTAAGAAGAAGAGGTAGAAGAAGAAAAATAGAAAACAACATCAGAATCTAACCATCGCAGCGGAATAAAATATAATATATTAACAGATCTTTACACAAATCAAAAACTATATCTGTTTATACAATACATCATTAGAATACATCATCAGAGTACATCAACATCCATAACATACAACTGAATACACAGCGGAAAAATAATAGCAAGTACGAGAGTACGTATCGGCATCCAGCTCGTCTCCTGAGCTCCACAACATCATATCCTGAACCTGTTTATCTCGGTCTGACCCGAGCATTATATAAACAACACCCGAGTCAGTCTGGAATACCAGCGTGAGAAAATCACACTCAATTTGATTATTAAAGTTTCAAAATCCTTTGAAAAACAAAAGCATCTCGTAAGACCACGCCACAAATAAACATGTCGGGTTTTTACCTTACGATAGCTAAAACACCTTTTTATAAAATCCTCTGATATTATAATAGTGTCTATTTACAAATACTTATTCAAATAGCTGAAATTGTTACATGATTAAATTCCAGCATACTAGGTATACAAACAAAACTCGTACAAGGCACGTAGGGAGAATGGATATCCAACGAATGACTAGGCACTGGGTACCACCTGTCACAGTACGTGGCCTAGATCACAGTACCGAGGAGTACGCCCGCTCCCCTGCAACACAAGACCGGAATCATCCCTTACTGGATAATTCCAAGTAAAATCACCCCACGGTTGTGATCAGCAACCGCACCACTAAGCCGAAATAAAAAGGGACATCTAGACAGGGATGACCTTACTCTCAAGTGGGGGCTACCCACGAAGCCTTGCTGCATAACCCCTGATTTTCAGTCATTCCCGGTTGATGAGGCTTGAGGCTAAACGTTACCTTCAGAACGTTTCACTTAGAATGCCCATCGTCCCCTGACGATGTCCGAAAGCATTCGTCCATACAAGTCCGTTCCAGGTCCGAACAGAACTGATAACACTATCCCCTTATCAATATTACCCTCGTTTCCCCACGAAACGTACAACCCGGATCGAAGTGGTTTTCGAGTCTCCAGACCTAGAATCCCGGTATACGGAAACCCGATCCCGGTCTCTTCGAAACGATCAGCGCATTTGGCCAATATTGATAGTCGGTTGTTTAACTATCAATTAACATCCATAACAACCATCAACAATCAATAATTACTCCAAATTATTTATATCCCTCAAAATATCTTCACAAGATATTATTTCCATTTCAATTCCCATTGGAAACAATTTCAAACTATATTCCTCTCACGGAATAATTTCCCAAATATTTATTTTCACTGGAATGCCAAGTACAAACCATTTTAGATTTTTAAAATAATTTTAAAATACTTTATTATAAAAATACTTTATAAGAACGCCTTTTTAAACTTCTTTAATATTTAAGTTAAAAATATATATTTAAAGATATTTAAATAAAACCATTTTAAAGAATATAAACAAATTTCCTTTTATAACATATTATCAAATCTCATTTGTATTAACTACAATAATAGATTGAAAATTTCTTACTTTAGAAATTTAACATTTGGAAATAATAGATTTTTAAACTTGACTTTTAAAAATAACAATAAATCTTTAACAAATATTTGAAATTTCTTTTCAAAACAAATCGTACTTGGCTATCCAGAAAATACTTCTCTTTCACAACCTTTAAAATAAATCTCTGTTTATTTTTTTTTAAAACAGATTCACAATCCTTTATAAATTCACACCTTGAATTTATATTAAAATCCGCTTCACTTTATAAACTCAGTTTATAGATCTCAAAATCACATTTCTCTTTAAAATTTCCAGTTTCAATATTTAGATCAATTCTACAATTTTATTTCAAATTTGCTTTATCTTGAAATAAAATTCCCTTATTTACCTTATTTATTTCAAATACAATTATTCGGGTTTTTAATTTTAATTTCTAGTTAAAACCCCTTTATCTGAAAATTCCTATTTTAAATTCCCAACATTCCTTATTAACGCTTTTAATTAAATTAACTCATTTAATTAGAAATAATTTCTTTATTTCTTTAAAAACCATATCACTTGAGTTTTAAATTTTTATTACTCCTTCGTAAATTTAAATTCCTTTATCCCATATTTATTACAATTCCAATTCACTTTATTTTATCTTATTTTCAATTCACTTTTAAATTTATTCCAATTTACTTAAATTATTATTCTTTATTTTCTTCAAAAATTCAATTCCATAGATTTTCAAAATTTATTATATTGGAATTCAATCAACCACAACATCCAATATCAAATCATCACAGGATATCAATATTCCGATCACAGAATAATAAAATAAATTTTTGAGGAATCCAGTTGGATCCCTCCAACCTGTTTCCCTGCATCCACAGACGTTAGCACAATACCAATTCCACTTCGAGGTGGAATATCGCGGTATATGGGATTTAAAATAAATCATCCGCTATTATGCGGCGCATAGGGTCTCATCCGCTATACAATGCGGGAATATCAACAATTCCAATATATACATATGCCAATATGTATATATTGCTATATACTACTATATATAATATAGCACATCCAAATCAATTCACCCATTCAATCAATTATTTAAATTTAACCATTTAAATTTAAATTCAACTGAGTGAGATTAACTCACCTTTGACTCCTGATTTGCAATTCATTCCAAACCGACTTGATTTTCCATGATTCTGACCTTGAATAAACAATTTATATGATATTATTATTATCTGAGAAAATCTACAAATAATTTACTAATCCATTAATTAACTCGACCAATAATTTACTTTTAAACTAATAATTTTATTTTAACTCAAATTTCCGTTAAACAACTTTTAGTAACCAAAATAATTATATAAGTTAATTTAACAAACTAACTCCCTAAATACATATTTTAAATAAACTAGTAAGTTAAAATGTGTAGAGGCGTATGTATTTCATTTCATTGAAACTACATATATATACTTAAATAAACAGAATCATTTCATACTTCTCTGGTCATTTATCTTCTCATACTTTTTTGTCATCATTTCCTAACATATGTATACAAAGAGTTACAGAACTAAAATTTGTTTATACCTCACTGCTGAAATGAGAACCCCACTATCGAGCACCTCGACCGAGCCTCAATCTCACGCGTACGTAACCATCGCAGTGCCACGCCGCCCAGCTAGGTCGCCGCGAGTATCTCATCCCTCTGGCCTACACGAGCACGCGACCAACATTCACCCACGCATCCCTCATCGCGAGCCCTAGCCTCTCGCGCACCTGCATTTCACAACATCGCGAACACCCACGCCGTTCACTGCGTCGCCCACGCGCCTCTTGAATCCCCACCTTCGCTTGACCTTGCCCCATGCTCGCGCCTCGAGGCGAGACGATGCTTGAGCGACCGCGACACTTCGCCCCTTTCACATTCGTTCGATTTCGTATCGAACGAAGGCAGCCCTAGGTTATAATTTGGAATGAGGGAGGGCGAAGCTCTCCTTTTTTTTTTTTTTAATAAGAGGGGAACTGAATTGGGGTTTTAAACTAGAAGAAGGAAGAGGGGTTTCGGCATTCGCTTCGTGAATTTGATTTGAACGGCTTGGCTTCAGAAGGAAGATAAGATAACGTGATTAAAACGAGACAAGGAAAATATCTCTGCACGTTCAGAAGGTAAGGTGGCTGATGTGAGATGTATTGGACAGGTGGGAGTATTAAATTTAACTTCGAATCGGTTATTATCAATTAGATTTTACACGCGTTAACATATCGTACGCTCAAACCACAGCTCCAATTACTACGAAAATTGAAATCCGGTAATAAAACAATATTACGGACCCAATGGAATTAATTTCGTCGGATTCCGAGACTATGCCCCGGAAGGATATTTTTAAATTCAATTTAAACGATATATTTTTAAAACTGAACAAAACTCTTTCAAATTCAATTTTAACAGTTCTAATATCTTCAGTATTATAAATATAAATTTTATAAGTCTTCAAATTATTTTTAACAGGCTTAAAGCTCCAGATTCAATAATTTTACCCAATTTCGATAATTAAATTCACAATTAATTATCCAATAAATACTGATATTTGAAATTAAAGTTAATAATTATCCTTTGAATATTTAAAATTAATTAAATATTCCTAATTCAAATACTCAAAAATTCCGGGTCGTCACAGAAACCTATCTGAATGAATTAATGGAGTATTCAATCATAATAAATGTATACGTTTAACAAAATTCAATATAATTGAGAATAAATGTTAATCCAAAGGAAAGATGGATATTTGTATATATATTAATGTAATGAAATTTGTAGAGTGGTATAGACTTAATAAATGGATTAGAATTGAATCAAATCAGTTTATTTGAAATTTATTTATAACTTATGGGAATTCAATTTCATAACAAATAGATTTATGGTAAGAAAATGAAATTAATTACTATGTAAACTGAAATTTGAATGAATTGGGAAGTTATTAATGTATTAGTATCTAAACCAATGTTAATATGGATTTATTGGGAATTTAAACTTATACTTTTAAAATTAGATAATAATACAGTGTTTACACGTAATGACATTCTATATTTTATTTTCTATCTCCCAATGTTTGTTTCTCTAATTTTTATTTTCTATTTTATTTGTATAAATTTTGAATATATTCATTTGTTCTTTGATTGATTTTTCTTTGAATAATAGATTAGGAATTTCAAGAGACATAGGTTACCTGTTTTGTATATTTATTGCATTTTTATTGCATGCAAACAAAGGAAAATTACACAAGATTCTTCCTCCTTAATTTGTGCCTTTTTAATTTCTTGCCTTTTTTTTACCTACCCTCTTTATTTCAAACCTTAGCCAATTACTTCCCACATCTCTAGCCGTGCATAACTCCTTCTATTAGCCATGAGAAACATCTCATTTCCTATCTCTTCATTCTTATTCATGGCTAAGAAAAGGAAATTTAATTTAATCCATTAAGCCATTTGATTAAATAGGAAATAAATCCCCTCATTTACTAGCCTCTTTTTTTGATGCCATTCTTTTGGCCATTCATCTTCATAACCCTAGCCGCCATATCATATTTGCAATTCACGTACAAAGCTTTCCTACATCTCATTCTCACGTTCATTTCTATTTTGAGAAAAAAATGTAAGTTTTTTCCATGGCTTCTTCCTTTCTTATTCTCTTTTTATTTTGTTTTTTTTTCCTCTTTCTTTTGTTTTCTATTTTGTTCAAGTAATGGTTTCCTTCTTCCTTCTCTTTTTTTTTCATTTTGTTTTCTTTGTCTTCCTCCAAGCTAGGCTCAGCCTCCATCTTCTCCTAGCACACCTCTAACCATCATGACCAAGCAACACAAGATGATGGTTGAACCCATATGTGGTGTAGCTAAGCCATTGATTGATTAAGGCAAGTTATGCCACTTTGATTCATTTATTTTTCCATTGTTTTAACCTCTATTCTTTTGTATTGTATTCATATTTATATCTTGCTTTGTTTATTTTGTGAATACAAGATTTACATCTTGGCTCTCTCTCCATCCAAATCTAGTCGTGCTTTCGTGCTTTCCAGATTTTTGTTTGTGTGTTTGCTTTGCAAACTTCAGCGTAAAAAGGTGAGTAATCACCCTGACATTCATACTTATATAATTGTGAATTGATAGCAAGTGAAAGTGTAGAAATAATTATATTATGTTATACATGCCTGTGATATATTTATATGATATTAAATACAATTTATATGCATGTTATATCATCTGCTATAATATTATTTGTGTACTGTTATTTATTTCATGCTTATCATCACTGCAAGTTCCCTATCACTATGGGTTGAAATGATACATACCCGAACGGACTTTAGAATAGGAAAAAATCATTATGCGCTGAAATGATAGGCCTGAGCGATTTTTATTTAACTTGGGATTGCGGGTTTGAAATGATAGAACCCGTATTTTTCTTTGTAAATTACGGATTGAAATGATATATTATCCGTATCACATGACCTAGGTTAGAAAATATTATGCAGACCCGTGGTTATTTTATATAATTTTTTCTGGAAGTTTTAAGTATTTTGAAAATGTAAATTTTGATATTTTAATTTAAATTTAGTTTTTAAAATAATTTAATAAAGTGAAAAATGATTTTATATGTATTAAAAATGTTAGATAAATGAATGGAAATTTGTGATTGGAAATATAAACTAATTTGGAAATATGTGATATTGATTAAGACAATAAATGCTCTTTATTGTGAAAATAAAATGTATGTTAAAAATGAAATTTTGACATGAAATTTTAATTAATGGAATTTAAAGAGTCTTATTTATGATAAATAACTTAATAATTAAGTTTGATTTAATCTGGAATCTTAAATATAACCTACTAATTGTAATAAAGGTTGTTTCCTGGGATGGACATATTTTGTATAATAACTAATGTATTTTTGAATAAATAAAATGAAATATATTTTTATGGGGCATCTTGTAATAAGTTTTGAAATCATAGTGGAATTGATGTCTAAAGAAATACGTAAAGTTTTAATTTATGAAAGAAACGTGTAAAGTCCTAATTAATGAAAGAAATATGTAAAGTTTTAATTTATGAAAGAAACGTGTAAAGTTCTAATTAATGAAAGAAATATGTAAAGTTTTAATTATGAAAGAAACGTGTAAAGTTCTAATTAATGAAAGAAATATGTAAAGTTTTAATTATGAAAGAAACGTGTAAAGTTCTAATTAATGAAAGAATATGTAAAGTTTTAATTTATGAAAGAAACGTGTAAAGTTCTAATTAATGAAAGAAATATGTAAAGTTTTAATTATGAAAGAAACGTGTAAAGTTCTAATTAATGAAAGAATATGTAAAGTTTTAATTTATGAAAGAAACGTATAAAGTTCTAATTAATGAAAGAATATGTAAAGTTTTAATTTATGAAAGAAACGTGTAAAGTTCTAATTAATGAAAGAATATGTAAATTTTTAATTTATGAAAGAAACGTGTAAAGTTCTAATTAATGAAAGAAATATGTAAAGTTTTAATTTATGAAAGAGACGTGTAAAGTTCTAATTAATGAAAGAAATATGTAAAGTTTTAATTTATGAAAGAGACGTGTAAAGTTCTAATTAATGAAAGAAATATGTAAAGTTTTACTTACTAAAAGAAACATGTAAAGTCTTAATTAATGAAAGAAACATGTAATTCTTAATTAGTGTAATATTGATTAAAATAATAAATGCCCTTTTTGTAATAAAATGTAAATTAAAACGTACATTTGATAATGTAAGTTTAATTAGTGTAATATTGATTAAATGATAAATGCTCTTTACTGTAATAGAAATGTAAGTTAAAAAGTACATTTAATATGTAAGTTACTTTAATGTAAATGACATATTTTAATGACTAAAATAATAAAGTTTCTTTATTGTAATGATAATGTAAGTTAATAAGGTACTTTTAACTTAACATAAGAATTTCAGCATTAAATTGGATATTACAGTAACAAAGTTTATTTAACTATAAGGCTATGATAAAATGACCATGTTAAAAATTTCTAAGTATATAAATACTTTGATTATATACAATGTTAAATTTGAAAGTATTACATTTCAAAAATGCTATGATTCCTTAAGGTTACATTACCAAAATGCTATGATAACTTAAAGGGAGATTTCAAGTTTAATAAATTAAAGGAAATATTCAGTGATTTTCAAATTTGGGTTTTATTGAAATGATATATTATTGAATTGGTTTTGAAATGGAAAGATATATTTTTGAATTAGTTTTGAATGAATATGTTTTGGGTTTGAAAGTATGTATTATTTTGAAATAAATGATATGATTTTGAAATGGTTTAAAGGATGTATTTTGATTTGAAAAATAAACTATTTTTAAATGACCACGGTGTTATAATAACGATTGATTGTTAAAGAGACCGGGATCGGATATGGACATACTCTCTGTCGATACCGAAAACCACTTTGACAACTGTGTACGCGGTGGAGTTTCCAGAATGAAGTAGGATGGTGGCGACGATCCTAAAGGTATATACGTGGACCCAACTCCCGTGAGTTGGCATAAGGTGGCTAAAACAGGAGCGATTGACGGACCAAGGAGGTAGCACCTCTGATCGGACACACTTCTTCGATACCATTCTATTACTTGTGATTGATTTGGTGGCCACCCTTGATTTGGGAGTGTTGTTCGAGGTGGGCGGTAGTGGCTGCTATGTGTCACCGCCAGTCCGGATGCGTAATTGGTATATCTACCCTGGTATTGCCTTGTGTATCGTGTCACCTACCATATCGAGCCCACTACAATTTTGGTTTAAAGATCCAACCGCGTTAAGGTTCACCATCCCCTTAACGCTATTTTCTATATGATTATACTTTACTAATTAGACACTACTGTATATAGCGTATATTACTACATAGTAAATAGTTTAACGGATCCTTAAAGAATGGGCGATCCTAAGCATTCTTTAAGTTACTTGTACCTTATTACAGTTCACTTGAGTTGGTTTACATTATATAAGTATATATTGTCCTGACTCGAGTGTTTGTATTTTTATTTACGCTCGGGTCAGCCTGAGTATTCACAGATTTGGATTTCCACTTTCTGGAGATTGGAATCGCTGGAGATTATCTGCTTATCTAGTTTTATCTATCTCAGTTCTGTTGTTCTATTCAGCTTGTACTTGGTTATCATATTGAGACTTCTGTTGTACTTTATTTCTTCTATTGTATCTTATTTAACTCTGATATATTTACATAGTAGCTTCATGAACTACTATTTCTTTTACTTCCGCTGCATTATTTTACTTTGTGTCTGTGATCTGTGATTATATTTATTTACTGTATATTCTGAGATTTGCCAAATTTTATTTACAACGCGGTATTTTGAGCAATTCAATTCCGGCAAGAGTGACTACCTATACACTTATAATGGATGCGAATGGTTGGAAATACCGGATCGTTACAGTTGGTATCAGAGCTCTGGTTTTAGGCAAAACTCAGTATATAGAGTAAATTTAATTTCAGAATCACTTTCGTTCGAGCTTGAATTCCTTCTTCTTCAATTCGGTTTCCTTTGAATTTTGGAACGTTCCCTGCTGTTCCAAAATCCATTCATGTCCCTCACTATTCATCTTCTTGATTCTGGAGTATCCCATAACTCCGCTTCGAATGATCTTTATAGCGAATTGGCGGTCCCGCCAATCTCAAAATTTGAATTGTAAAAGGGTAAAACTCCTTTACAATCAGCATCGATTCACCAGAGATTTATATCTATCCTTGGTTTAGATGCTAATATCTTTTGTTATTCCAAACTCTAACTCTTGAGATCGAATGTAGATTTACCCCAGAAAATCCACATTGATCTTATTCTTTAAGTCACGGTTAACCCGGTTAAGGTTGCTCGTGATACATATAAGCTTATCCATCTTCCTATTCTGTTATTTAATCATGTCATCCTTATTTCCAACTTATTTCCAAATCATAATTTCCTTTGATTTGAGTTAATCATATTTGAATCTCTATCTTTCTTTAAAAATCTATTCATGTATAGGGTATTTGTAAACTAATATTTAAAATTAAAATGTTTTATATATTGTGTTGTTTGAGTTGTTGATGTTGATTTGGGTTTCCGATCGGTTCGCCTGATCAACGCTATCGATGGGATCTCCAAAACACTTGAACAAAGCAAACTGATACAATATGGTTTTAAATTTAGTAGATGGATAAATTTTGTATAATTATAATATGTATAAGGTTAATTTTCTAAATTTTTAACAATTAATGGAATTGGGTGTTAAGAAATAATATTTAACTTTGCATGTATTTTATAATCATTGGCTTTAGTTTCATATATAAATAATTAAACATGATTATAAATTAATTTGGGAATTTAAATGGATTTAAATCAAGAATGTGAGAATTTAATTTCCGATGATTTCGAACTTTGTTTTGAAAGTTTTAAAAGGATATATTATTTAAAGGTAATTGTAGTAGGAATTGTTTCAAAGAATTTTAATTTGTAAATCAGTGTTCTTTTCTTTGTCGCTGGAAAATAATTTCGGTGATGACTGCAGCATCATCGATGTTCATTTTCGAGTTTCGAAGCGAAGAGACCATCTTGTAGCCTTGCTATAGTTTTGTTTTGGAAAATTAAATTGATTTGGCTTTCTAATTATGACTTGATTTATAATATATGTGGTTTAAGAGTTGATTTGATGTGACGCCCCACCTCTATACCCACGCTAGCCAAGAACACTACGGTGTAGTGCTGTCAACTAGCACGGAGAATAAGGCTGTTGAGGAGCGACCATCTATGTAATTGCTTTGTGCGAGCACCGATATGTCAGATAGAATAACATGCATTTTTATTTCAGGAGGAAATCCGACATACCGATACAAACTCAAAGCTACTACACAGTGGCTATAATAGTTTAGGACAATAGATATAAAAATAACACAGATAACATAAATGCTGAATACAGATGGAACGAAAAGTCTCATATATACAATAACTGATATCAGTTACAATACATTTGACACAATACAAATGATACAACTACAACTGTCGACTCAAGAAGTTATATATACAAGTACATTATCGACTAATATACATGAATACATTATCATCTTAAAACAGACACACTGACTACTACAACAAGACGAAGACCACTTCAAATGATATAAAAAGTCTTCATAGCTCTAGCAGCAATCCAAAGCTAAAAATCTACAACCTGTAAATACTCGGTCTGACCCGAGTATTAAATTCAAAAGAAAATAATACACGGGTCAGTCTAATTCAAACTCAGTTATTAATGCACTGAAGCAATAATAATCAAATATCAAATGGACGACAGTCACAGAATTCTCGTATACCCAACTTCTCGATAAGAGAACCGGATAACGGCAGATATAACACTAAAGAGTGTTAATCCACAAAACAGAAATCCAAAGCAGTTTAAACAATTGAAATGTCAATTTAAAAACATCAATGCTAATTGGCTGTAGTACACGCTAACGTGTACTGCCTCGCCAATACAGCCTACGAATTACGCAACAGGTCGATGAATCAAGAACAAAAGAAATATCGATTAAAATCTGTCAATTCGGTGTGGCTGCAGTGCACGCACGCGTGCACTGCCTCGCCACAACAGAATATAAAGTCACCACCACTCCAAGTATTTACAATAATTGATACGTCGAAAAAATCAAAATATCTAACCCAGATTGGTCAGAAAGTAAACAGACTCAAAAGATATCATAAGAGATACGAGTGAAGCTACAACATAAGCTTCAACAAGCATAGGAACATGAACAGCTAAAGACAGTAACAAGAAAGGGCAGACATGACTCGACATGTATGAATGGCTTCAACGTCAAAGACAGAGAGACCAAAATGAAACTGCACATGCCTAAATAACAACTACATGGAACAGGAGATTGCAACTTAAATAGAAAATGCACGTGAACCTCATGGCAGCAATTCAAGGCAACAGTGACAACTCAAATACAATCCAAATGCCATCAGTGAAGCAAAATGACAAAATGCAAATGATACAAGGCATCAATGCAATGTATCCGATTCGAGAACAAGGCAGTGCAGCAGGTCAGCAAGTGCTCAGGGATGAACAGATGCAAGTGAAAATGACACATGAATATGCAGTGTATACCCAAGTACAACTAAAATGCAACAATGTTTCTGAATGGATCAAGCTATGGCAAATGAGACAGTGAATCAACTAGAACCTCAATATGTACATCAAAAACTAAAGTTCGAGCTATATCACAATGCAACAACGACAGTTCAAGTAAAACTGGAAGCATACAGGCAACATGAACCAATGAAGTCAAGGCCAAAGTTTGTCAGAATTTATATACAACAGCTACAACAGTGAATCAAAGTATAAACCAGGGTGCACTATAATGAATTCAGAATGAACGGAAATGGTCAAGTATAACAGAGTTCGACAATATGCACAAAGGCATAGCAAGAGTCACAAGACCATCAAGCAGTGAGCAGTGAAGACGTGAACAAGTGATCGGTAAACAAAGACATAAATGGAATCTGAACCAATACACTTGAATGCACCAAGTAAGCTACAAAGATGACACTGCAGCACCAGTACAAATCAGTGAAATACAACAAAGATGAACCAGTTCAATATGATATACAACTTGAACCACGGACCCAACATTTCAACTGACACATATATGCAGTAGTCGAACCAAAGAGCTAACATATGCAACTGAAATCAAGTGAAGTCATGAAGGCTACTGGACATTAGACATAACAGATCAAAAGCCAGCAAAGACTATACAAAAGATGTCAACCCAGTGTGGATGCAAACTATATGATAAGCAATCTGAATATGAATGCAAGGGAGCAATGCACTAAGCAAATGAAGCAACTGACACAAACAACATTAGCAACTACATGCGCAGTAAAGACGGCCAGAGAACAAAGCTCACAAGTGCCAGAGAAACCAACTCCAAACTCACGA
This sequence comes from Allium fistulosum, assembly GCA_030737815.1. NCBI lineage: Eukaryota > Viridiplantae > Streptophyta > Magnoliopsida > Asparagales > Amaryllidaceae > Allium > Allium fistulosum. The sequence continues at coordinate 818,824,576 of CM060904.1, forward strand.
GAATAAAATTATAACAAGTTCGTATTTTTATTGTTTAAAAAAGGTCATAGTAAAGCCGTGGTCATCACAAAAGTCGAGTTTGTAGTCGTAGACTAACTGGAGTTCAAAGGTTGCAGAAGTCATGGAACGAACAAGTCAAAGCAAATAATTCACGGAAATTGAAATCAACAGCGTCAACAAGACTGTGAAGCAACTCAAAGACCAAGTCGAAGTCGAACTGTTCTCAACAGACTCAAATACGAGCTCCAGAAGAATAATGTCACTTCAGAGCAAAACAAATGACGCAATGTATGAAATCGGTATGAACTCGGTAAGTAAGCACAAGTGCTTTAACTCATAGGCAATTATATCAAGTTAAAAGAGCAAGCCCGAGTCAATTCTCGTCTAAATTATTTTCACAAACTAAAGTTTGCAGATATAAAACCAAAGCCAGAAACATCAAATTCGAATACAAATGAACTGGAGCTGGAATTAGATGTGAGATGAACTCACCTTGTTCGAAGCGGAGACGAACTCGAGAGAAGGAGTTGAATCGCCAGAGAGTCGAAACATCGCCGAAGCCCTAGTTTTCAAATCGCCATTATCTCAAAGGGGATCGAGCCAGAAGAAAATAAAATAAAATGAAAGGGGATCGACTCGAGAATAATAAAAAGGGGTCGAAGATAAAGATAATACTAGGCCGGCCATTTTTTTAAAAAAAAAATAAAGAAAAAATATTTATCTAAAGCCTAAAATAAATTTCTCAATCATTTTTATAAAAGAATTTTAACTTAATAAAATTCCAATAAAAATTGGCGAACGGTTTATATCACCTAGTGGCGATAATTAAATGCTACGAATTTGCGGGTTGTTACAGACTTCCCTCCTTAAAGAAATTGCGTCCTCGCAATCATAAGGAATAAATAGACAAAAGGTAACAACCATAAGAGCATGGCAATGTCGAATGCATAAGCCAAGCAAATGTCAACAGGGAAGTATTGAAAACATGGAAGTATTAGATATAAAATCAAAAGGTTCGACTGCTTCAAATCAAAAGAATCAACATCGTGGGGATCAAGGAATCAAAATCAGACGACTATCAAAAGCAAGAATCAATCGAGTTCCAGCATTTAAAAGAAAAGGAAAAAAAACAGAGCAGAATTCACGTACTGCACGAATTGAATGTGAGTAAATCAAATTACTCACCTGAATCGCTAGAGAAAAAGACGAAGCTCGAATCTCAAAATCGTAAATATTTAATCATCAAAAACGATAATCGAATTTTCAAATCGCAAATATTTACTTATCTCAAACGATAATTAAATTTCACAAATATCTGATTATCAAAAACGATAATCAGAAACACAAGCATTCGATTAATCAAATCAAAAAATATTTAATTATCTCAAACGATAATCAAATTTCACAAATATCTGATTATCAAAAACGATAATCAGAAACACAAGCATTCGATTAATCAAATCGAAAAATATTTAATTATCTCAAACGATAATCAAATTTCACAAATATCTGATTATCAAAAACGATAATCAGAAACACAAGCATTCGATTAATCAAATCGAAAAATATTTAATTATCTCAAACGATAATCAAATTTCACAAATATCTGATTATCAAAAACGTTAATCAGAAATCAAAAATATCCGATTATCAAAAACGATAATCAGAAGTCATAAATATTCAATTAACGAGTCCGGAATTAACCGAAGTAGTAAAAGTATGGTTCCATACTCCGTACTTTTGCTAAATCGTTTAAATCTCTTTATCGTTTCCTTGAAAGTGCAAGATTGTGTGTTTTAAAAAATAACATTTCACATTCTCAAACGGACAAGTCCGGAATTAAGCGAACCAGTAAAAGAAAGGGATCATAGTCCTTGATTTTACTGAAACGTTTAAATCGCTTCCTCATTCTTTTGGAAATGCAAACTGTAAGAATTTTGAAAACAATTTTAATTTATATTTTGAAACAACTTTTAAAAATAACGAATTTTGAAAATACATGATTAAATTAGCAATATCAGTGTTGCGGGAGAACCGCTTGTAAATCCATTTCAAAATCGACGGTTACTGAAGTTAACACGTCAAAATCTCATCAAAATAACTGGCATCAAAATATAATACCAATGAATTTTCATTCATCAAAAATGTCACAAGAATCTTCTCAAAGATAGAAAGGGATATCATACCCTAAACTTGTATTCATAACAAGTCAATAACACATATAAATTCACCAATACACAAAAACTGACAAAACTTGTCAATAGAAATCATGAAAATTGATGAAGCACAAATTCTAGAAATCAGCAAAAGAAATCCAGAAATCACAAGTTCTAGAAATCTACACACGAAATCCAGAAAACACAAATTCTAGAAATCTACAAACGAAATCCAGAAAACACAAAGAAGGGGGAAGTCCGAACACACGGACGAGAAGCTATCCATTTAATTTTCCGAACACATGGATGGGAAGCTATCCATTTAATTTTCCAAACACACGGATGGGAAGTTATCCATTTAATTTTCCGAACACACGGATGGGAAGCTATCCATTTAATTTTCCGAACACACGGATGGGAAGCTATCCATTTAATTTTCCGAACACACGGATGGGAAGCTATCCATTTAATTTTCCGAACACACGGATGGGAAGCTATCCATTTAATTTTCCGAACACACGGATGGGAAGCTATCCATTTAATTTTCCGAACACACGGATGGGAAGCTATCCATTTAATTTTCCGAACACACGGATGGCCCGAAGGCCTTTGACACACGAATGGTCCAAAGACCATGGGGTACAGCCCCATATATGTGAGTAGAAACATCACCCAAGCGGGGTCTAGTCTCCCTCGCAGGCAAAGAGACATCGCTCAATCGCTAGTCTAAATCACAAGAACGATCGTCATGATCAGAAGGAAGTGTCAATCACACAAAGCTAGTAAATATAAGAGTTTAGCTTCATGTCCCATATCCACTTGTTTAACTCATATATTTACGAACAGATTGTAGATCTGCACTAGAAAATTGTCACAAGAGTTTCAATATGTGTGAATCGAAATCACACCAATGAGGTATAGACTAACCTTGAAGATAAAGAGAAAGGTATGTGTGAGTCGGAATCACACTACTGCGGTCTAGACTAACCTTACGGACAAAGAGATATGTGTGAGTCGGAATCACACTACTGCGGTCTAGTCTAACCTTGCAAACAAAGAGAAAGGTATGTGTGAGTCGGAATCACACTACTGCGGTCTAGACTAACCTTACGGACAAAGAGATATGTGTGAGTCGGAATCACACTACTTCGGTCTAGTCTAACCTTGCAAACAAAGAGAAAGGTATGTGTGAGTCGGAATCACACTACTGCGGTCTAGACTAACCTTACGGACAAAGAGATATGTGTGAGTCGGAATCACACTACTTCGGTCTAGTCTAAGCTTGCAAACAAAGAGACATCGCACAATTGCTAGTCTAAATCATAAAATGATCGTCATGATCAACGAGAAGTGTCAATTACACTAAGCTAGTAAATATAAAAGTTTAGCTTCATGTCCCATAACCACTTGTTTAACTCAAATATTTACAAACAGATTGTAGATCTGCACTAGAACATTGTCACAAAAGGGTTCAATCGAACAAGTCCAGGAGTTAACCGACGAAGTAAACGCAAGCGTTTCATACCACTTGTTTTACTAAGCCGTTTAATTCAATTTCTCATATGAGTGAAATAAAGGCTTGTATATACTAATAGATTGGAAAACGGTTTAAGAAAAAGAGTTTTGTAGTAAAATAGTTTTGAAACTGTTTGGAGAAAAGGATTTTAATATTTACTACTAGTATAGAAAACCTTTATATTTTTTAAAGTGACAAATCACAAACATGATTGTAGAAACAATCAATCACAAGAATTCACATACGAAGATGTGAATAGAATCCAAAGAAATCGATACTGAATCCATAAAAGGTATGTTCACAAAATCCCGAAGAAAATGTCATTAAAGTTGCTAATAAATGATAGCAACCAATCGGGGGAAATGATCACGAATCAATTAAACTTTGGAAACCAAATCAATTCACTAAAATTTACATTCGAAGACGTGAATAAAATCCAAAGAATTCGATTCCAAATTCATCAAGGTAGACATACCCAAAAATTCTGAGAGTAGAAGTTATCAAAGTCGACAAAAGTGATAACAACCAATTGGAAAAGAAGAATCGATTAACACTTGGAAAAACGAAGCGAAACGAGCATAGATGCAAAAATGACTTCAACAAAAATAAAAATCAAGTCAATGTTGAAGTCAACAATAATTGGCCGCAGTCGAGTACAAAATGAATCAATCATTATCATCAAAGAATCCAACGGTAAACAGAATCAGAGTCTTGGAAATCAAGAAATCAGCAATTTCTCAAAAAGCAAACTGACCGAAGTCGAATGGAATCCAAGATGAGGAAAACACAAAATATCAAGTTCAAAATCGCTGAGATTTAACCTAGATGTGAATGAGAAATCAAAATCACTCAATTTGCAACTGGTCCAGCTATTTTTCATCACAGTGTAACAGGTACACAATGACACTCATAGCATAGAACAAAAGTGCAACAAAGTCCAAAAGTCAAAATGGCTTTAATTTGCCAAATTAAAACAAAATCAACATCGGTTAAATCAATTCAAAGCCGAAAACACAAGCATAAGCGTTAGGAATTCATACCTAGCAGTCAAAAATAGTCATATGTAAAGATGAGAGATAAAACATCGACAAATAGTTGTAACACATGCTCCATCTAAGTTATGTTTTATAATTGTCCTAAACCCCAGGCTCTGATACCAAGCTGTGACGCCCCACCTCTATACCCACGCTAGCCAAGAACACTACGGTGTAGTGCTGTCAACTAGCACGGAGAATAAGGCTGTTGAGGAGCGACCATATATGTAATTGCTTTGTGCGAGCACCGATATGTCAGATAGAATAACATGCATTTTTATTTCAGGAGGAAATCCGACATACCGATACAAACTCAAAGCTACTACACAGTGGCTATAATAGTTTAGGACAATAGATATAAAAATAACACAGATAACATAAATGCGGAATACAGATGGAACGAAAAGTCTCATATATACAATAACTGATATCAGTTACAATACATTTGACACAATACAAATGATACAACTACAACTGTCGACTCAAGAAGTTATATATACAAGTACATTATCGACTAATATACATGAATACATTATCATCTTAAAACAGACACACTGACTACTACAACAAGACGAAGACCACTTCAAATGATATAAAAAGTATTCATAGCTCTAGCAGCAACCCAAAGCTAAAAATCTACAACCTGTAAATACTCGGTCTGACCCGAGTATTAAATTCAAAAGAAAATAATACACGGGACAGTCTAATTCAAACTCAGTTATTAATGCACGGAAGCAATAATAATCAAATATCAAATGGACGACAGTCACAGAATTCTTGTATACCCAACTTCTCGATAAGAGAACCGGATAAAGGCAGATATAACACTAAACAGTGTTAATCCACAAAACAGAAATCCAAAGCAGTTTAAACAATTGAAATGTCAATTTAAAAACATCAATGCTAATTGGCTGCAGTACACGCTAACGTGTACTGCCTCGCCAATACAGCCTACGAATTACGCAACAGGTCGATGAATCAAGAACAAAAGAAATATCGATTAAAATCTGTCAATTCAGTGTGGCTGCAGTGCACGCACGCGTGCACTGCCTCGCCACAACAGAATATAAAGTCACCACAACTCCAAGTATTAACAATAATTGATACGTAGAAAAATATCAAAATATCTAACCCAGATTGGTCAGAAAGTAAACAGACTCAAAAGATATCATAAGAGATACGAGTGAAGCTACAACATAAGCTTCAACAAGCATAGGAACATGAACAGCTAAAGACAGTAACAAGAAAGGGCAGACATGACTCGACATGTATGAATGGCTTCAACGTCAAAGACAGAGAGACCAAAATGAAACTGCACATGCCTCAATAACAACTACATGGAACAGGAGATTGCAACTTAAATAGAAAATGCACGTGAACCTCATGGCAGCAATTCAAGGCAACAGTGACAACTCAAATACAATCCAAATGCCATCAGTGAAGAAAAATGACAAAATGCAAATGATACAAGGCATCAATGCAATGTATCCGATTCGAGAACAAGGCAGTGCAGCAGGTCAGCAAGTGCTCAGGGATGAACAGATGCAAGTGAAAATGACACATGAATATGCAGTGTATACCCAAGTACAACTAAAATGCAACAATGTTTCTGAATGGATCAAGCTATGGCAAATGAGATAGTGAATCAACTAGAACCTCAATATGTACATCAAAAACTAAAGTTCGAGCTATATCACAATGCAACAACGACAGTTCAAGTAAAACTGGAAGCATACATGCAACATGAACCAATGAAGTCAAGGCCAAAGTTTGTCAGAATTTATATACAGCAGCTACAACAGTGAATCAAAGTATAAACCAGGGTGCACTATAATGAATGCAGAATGAACGGAAATGGTCAAGTATAACAGAGTTCGACAATATGCACAAAGGCATAGCAAGAGTCACAAGACCATCAAGCAGTGAGCAGTGAAGACGTGAACAAGTGATCGGTAAACAAAGACATAAATGGAATCTGAACCAATACACTTGAATGCACCAAGTAAGCTACAGAGATGACACTGCAGCACCAGTACAAATCAGTGAAATACAACAAAGATGAACCAGTTCAATATGATATACAACTTGAACCACAGACCCAACATTTCAACTGACACATATATGCAGTAGTCGAACCAAAGAGCTAACATATGCAACTGAAATCAAGTGAAGTCATGAAGGCTACTGGACAGTAGACATAACAGATCAAAAGCAAGCAAAGACTATACAAAAGATGTCAACCCAGTGTGGATGCAAACTATATGATAAGCAATCTGAATATGAATGCAAGGGAGCAATGCACTAAGCAAATGAAGCAACTGACACAAACAACATTAGCAACTACATGCGCAGTAAAGATGGCCAGAGAACAAAGCTCACAAGTGCCAGAGAAACCAACTCCAAACTCACGAGAATAAAATTATAACAAGTTCGTATTTTTATTGTTAAAAAAAGGTCATAGTAAAGCCGTGGTCATCACAAAAGTCGAGTTTGTAGTCGAAGACTAACTGGAGTTCAAAGGTTGCAGAAGTCATGGAACGAACAAGTCAAAGCAAATAATTCACGGAAATTGAAATCAACAGCGTCAACAAGACTGTGAAGCAACTCAAAGACCAAGTCGAAGTCGAACTGTTCTCAACAGACTCAAATACGAGCTCCAGAAGAACAATGTCACTTCAGAGCAAAATAAATGATGCAATGTATGAAATCAGTATGAACTCAGTAAGTAAGCACAAGTGCTTTAACTCATAGGCAATTATATCAAGTTAAAAGAGCAAGCCCGAGTCAATTCTCGTCTAAATTATTTTCACAAACTAAAGTTTGCAGATATAAAACCAAAGCCAGAAATATCAAATTCGAATACGAATGAACTGGAGCTGGAATTAGATGTGAGGTGAACTCAACTTGTTCGAAGCGGAGACGAACTCGAGAGAAGGAGTTGAATCGCCAAAGAGTCGAAACATCGCCGAAGCCCTAGTTTTCAAATCGCCATTATCTCAAAGGGGATCGAGCTAGAAGAAAATAAAATAAAATGAAAGGGGATCGACTCGAGAATAATAAAAAGGGGTCGAAGATAAAGATAATACTAGGCCGGCCATTTTTTTTTTAAAAAAATAAAGAAAAAATATTTATCTAAAGCCCAAAATAAATTTCTCAATCATTTTTATAAAAGAATTTTAACTTAATAAAATTCCAATAAAAATTGGCGAACGGTTTATATCACCTAGTGGCGATAATTAAATGCTACGAATTTGCGGGTTGTTACAGACTTCCCTCCTTAAAGAAATTGCGTCCTCGCAATCATAAGGAATAAATAGACAAAAGGTAACAACCATAAGAGCATGGCAATGTCGAATGCATAAGCCAAGCAAATGTCAACAGGGAAGTATTGAAAACATGGAAGTATCAGATATAAAATCAAAAGGTTCGACTGCTTCAAATCAAAAGAATCAACATCGTGGGGATCAAGGAATCAAAATCAGACAACTATCAAAAGCAAGAATCAATCGAGTTCCAGCATTTAAAAGAAAAGGAAAAAAAACAGAGCAGAATTCACGTACTGCACGAATTGAATATGAGTAAATCAAATTACTCACCTGAATCGCTAAAGAAAAAGACGAAGCTCGAATCTCAAAATCGTAAATATTCAATCATCAAAAACGATAATCGAATTTTCAAATCGCAAATATTTACTTATCTCAAACGATAATTAAATTTCACAAATATCTGATTATCAAAAACGATAACCAGAAACACAAGTATTCGATTAATCAAATCAAAAAATATTTAATTATCTCAAATGATAATCAAATTTCACAATTATCTAATTATCAAAAACGATAATCAGAAACACAAGCATTCGATTAATCAAATCGAAAAATATTTAATTATCTCAAACGATAATCAAATTTCACAAATATCTGATTATCAAAAACGATAATCAGAAACACAAGCATTCGATTAATCAAATCGAAAAATATTTAATTATCTCAAACGATAATCAAATTTCACAAATATCTGATTATCAAAAACGTTAATCAGAAATAAAAAATATCCGATTATCAAAAACGATAATCAGAAGTCATAAATATTCAATTAACGAGTCCGGAATTAACCGAAGTAGTAAAAGTATGGTTCCATACTCCGTACTTTTGCTAAATCGTTTAAATCTCTTTATCGTTTCCTTGAAAGTGCAAGATTGTGTGTTTTAAAAAATAACATTTCACATTCTCAAACGGACAAGTCCGGAATTAAGCGAACCAGTAAAAGAAAGGGATCATAGTCCTTGATTTTACTGAAACGTTTAAATCGCTTCCTCATTCTTTTGAAAATGCAAACTGTAAGAATTTTGAAAACAATTTTAATTTATATTTTGAAACAACTTTTAAAAATAACGAATTTTGAAAATACGTGATTAAATTAGCAATATCAGTGTTGCGGGAGAACCGCTTGTAAATCCATTTCAAAATCGACGGTTACTGAAGTTAACACGTCAAAATCTCATCAAAATAACTGGCATCAAAATATAATACCAATGAATTTTCATTCATCAAAAATGTCACAAGAATCTTCTCAAAGATAGAAAGGGATATCATACCCTAAACTTGTATTCATAACAAGTCAATAACACATATAAATTCACCAATACACAAAAACTGACAAAACTTGTCAATAGAAATCATGAAAATTGATGAAGCACAAATTCTAGAAATCAGCACAAGAAATCCAGAAATCACAAGTTCTAGAAATCTACACACGAAATCCAGAAAACACAAATTCTAGAAATCTACAAACGAAATCCAGAAAACACAAAGAAGGGGGAAGTCCGAACACACGGACGAGAAGCTATCCATTTAATTTTCCGAACACACGGATTGAATGTGAGTAAATCAAATTACTCACCTGAATCGCTAGAGAAAAAGACGAAGCTCGAATCTCAAAATCGTAAATATTCAATCATCAAAAATGATAATCGAATTTTCAAATCGCAAATATTTACTTATCTCAAACGATAAATAAATTTCACAAATATCTGATTATCAAAAACGATAACCAGAAACACAAGTATTCGATTAATCAAATCAAAAAATATTTAATTATCTCAAACGATAATCAAATTTCACAAATATCTAATTATCAAAAACGATAATCAGAAACACAAGCATTCGATTAATCAAATCGAAAAATATTTAATTATCTCAAACGATAATCAAATTTCACAAATATCTGATTATAAAAAATGATAATAAAAACACAAGCATTCGATTAATCAAATCGAAAAATATTTAATTATCTCAAACGATAATCAAATTTCACAAATATCTGATTATCAAAAACGATAATCAGAAATCAAAAATATCCGATTATCAAAAACGATAATCAGAAGTCATAAATATTCAATTAACGAGTCCGGAATTAACCGAAGTAGTAAAAGTATGGTTCCATACTCCGTACTTTTGCTAAATCGTTTAAATCTCTTTATCGTTTCCTTGAAAGTGCAAGATTGTGTGTTTTAAAAAATAACATTTCACATTCTCAAACGGACAAGTCCGGAATTAAGCGAACCAGTAAAAGAAAGGGATCATAGTCCTTGATTTTACTGAAACGTTTAAATCGCTTCCTCATTCTTTTGAAAATGCAAACTGTAAGAATTTTGAAAACAATTTTAATTTATATTTTGAGACAACTTTTAAAAATAACGAATTTTGAAAATACGTGATTAAATTAGCAATATCAGTGTTGCGGGAGAACCGCTTGTAAATCCATTTCAAAATCGACGGTTACTGAAGTTAACACGTCAAAATCTCATCAAAATAACTGGCATCAAAATATAATACCAATGAATTTTCATTCATCAAAAATGTCACAAGAATCTTCTCAAAGATAGAAAGGGATATCATACCCTAAACTTGTATTCATAACAAGTCAATAACACATATAAATTCACCAATACACAAAAACTGACAAAACTTGTCAATAGAAATCATGAAAATTGATGAAGCACAAATTCTAGAAATCAGCACAAGAAATCCAGAAATCACAAGTTCTAGAAATCTACACACGAAATCCAGAAAACACAAATTCTAGAAATCTACAAACGAAATCCAGAAAACACAAAGAAGGGGGAAGTCCGAACACACGGACGAGAAGCTATCCATTTAATTTTCCGAACACACGGATTGAATGTGAGTAAATCAAATTACTCACCTGAATCGCTAGAGAAAAAGACGAAGCTCGAATCTCAAAATCGTAAATATTCAATCATCAAAAATGATAATCGAATTTTCAAATCGCAAATATTTACTTATCTCAAACGATAAATAAATTTCACAAATATCTGATTATCAAAAACGATAACCAGAAACACAAGTATTCGATTAATCAAATCAAAAAATATTTAATTATCTCAAACGATAATCAAATTTCACAAATATCTAATTATCAAAAACGATAATCAGAAACACAAGCATTCGATTAATCAAATCGAAAAATATTTAATTATCTCAAACGATAATCAAATTTCACAAATATCTGATTATCAAAAACGATAATAAAAACACAAGCATTCGATTAATCAAATCGAAAAATATTTAATTATCTCAAACGATAATCAAATTTCACAAATATCTGATTATCAAAAACGATAATCAGAAATCAAAAATATCCGATTATCAAAAACGATAATCAGAAGTCATAAATATTCAATTAACGAGTCCGGAATTAACCGAAGTAGTAAAAGTATGGTTCCATACTCCGTACTTTTGCTAAATCGTTTAAATCTCTTTATCGTTTCCTTGAAAGTGCAAGATTGTGTGTTTTAAAAAATAACATTTCACATTCTCAAACGGACAAGTCCGGAATTAAGCGAACCAGTAAAAGAAAGGGATCATAGTCCTTGATTTTACTGAAACGTTTAAATCGCTTCCTCATTCTTTTGAAAATGCAAACTGTAAGAATTTTGAAAACAATTTTAATTTATATTTTGAAACAACTTTTAAAAATAACGAATTTTGAAAATACGTGATTAAATTAGCAATATCAGTGTTGCGGGAGAACCGCTTGTAAATCCATTTCAAAATCGACGGTTACTGAAGTTAACACGTCAAAATCTCATCAAAATAACTGGCATCAAAATATAATACCAATGAATTTTCATTCATCAAAAATGTCACAAGAATCTTCTCAAAGATAGAAAGGGATATCATACCCTAAACTTGTATTCATAACAAGTCAATAACACATATAAATTCACCAATACACAAAAACTGACAAAACTTGTCAATAGAAATCATGAAAATTGATGAAGCACAAATTCTAGAAATCAGCACAAGAAATCCAGAAATCACAAGTTCTAGAAATCTACACACGAAATCCAGAAAACACAAATTCTAGAAATCTACACACGAAATCCAGAAAACACAAAGAAGGGGGAAGTCCGAACACACGGACGAGAAGCTATCCATTTAATTTTCCGAACACACGGATGGGAAGCTATCCATTTAATTTTCCGAACACACGGATGGGAAGCTATCCATTTAATTTTCCGAACACACGGATGGGAAGCTATCCATTTAATTTTCCGAACACACGGATGGGAAGCTATCCATTTAATTTTCCGAACACACGGATGGGAAGCTATCCATTTAATTTTCTGAACACACGGATGGGAAGCTATCCATTTAATTTTCCAAACACACGGATGGCCCGAAGGCCTTTGACACACGAACGGTCCAAAGACCATGCGGTACAGCCCCATATATGTGAGTAGAAACATCACCCAAGCGGGGTCTAGTCTCCCTCGCAGACAAAGAGACATCGCTCAATCGCTAGTCTAAATCACAAGAACGATCGTCATGATCGGAAGGAAGTGTCAATCACACAAAGCTAGTAAATATAAGAGTTTAGCTTCATGTCCCATATCCACTTGTTTAACTCAAATATTTACGAACAGATTGTAGATCTGCACTAGAAAATTGTCACAAGAGTTTCAATATGTGTGAATCGAAATCACACCAATGAGGTATAGACTAACCTTGAAGATAAAGAGAAAGGTATGTGTGAGTCGGAATCACACTACTGCGGTCTAGACTAACCTTACGGACAAAGAGATATGTGTGAGTCGGAATCACACTACTGCGGTCTAGTCTAACCTTGCAAACAAAGAGAAAGGTATGTGTGAGTCGGAATCACACTACTGCGGTCTAGACTAACCTTACGGACAAAGAGATATGTGTGAGTCGGAATCACACTACTTCGGTCTAGTCTAACCTTGCAAACAAAGAGAAAGGTATGTGTGAGTCGGAATCACACTACTGCGGTCTAGACTAACCTTACGGACAAAGAGATATGTGTGAGTCGGAATCACACTACTTCGGTCTAGTCTAAGCTTGCAAACAAAGAGACAGCACACAATTGCTAGTCTAAATCATAAAATGATCGTCATGATCAACGAGAAGTGTCAATTACACTAAGCTAGTAAATATAAAAGTTTAGCTTCATGTCCCATAACCACTTGTTTAACTCAAATATTTACGAACAGATTGTAGATCTGCACTAGAAAATTGTCACAAAAGGGTTCAATCGAACAAGTCCAGGAGTTAACCGACGAAGTAAACGCAAGCGTTTCATACCACTTGTTTTACTAAGCCGTTTAATTCAATTTCTCATATGAGTGAAATAAAGGCTTGTATATACTAATAGATTGGAAAACGGTTTAAGAAAAAGAGTTTTGTAGTAAAATAGTTTTGAAACTGTTTGGAGAAAAGGATTTTAATATTTACTACTAGTATAGAAAACCTTTATATTTTTTAAAGTGACAAATCACAAACATGATTGTAGAAACAATCAATCACAAGAATTCACATACGAAGATGTGAATAGAATCCAAAGAAATCGATACTGAATCCATCAAAAGGTATGTTCACAAAATCCAGAAGAAAATGTCATTAAAGTTGCTAATAAATGATAGCAACCAATCGGGGGAAATGATCACGAATCGATTAAACTTTGGAAACCAAATCAATTCACTAAAATTCACATTCGAAGACGTGAGTAAAATCCAAAGAATTCGATTCCAAATTCATCAAGGTAGACATACCCAAAAATTCTGAGAGTAGAAGTTATCAAAGTCGACAAAAGTGATAACAACCAATTGGAAAAGAAGAATCGATTAACACTTGGAAAAACGAAGCGAAACGAGCATAGATGCAAAAATGACTTCAACAAAAATAAAAATCAAGTCAATGTCGAAGTCAACAATAATTGGCCGCAGTCGAGTACAAAATGAATCAATCATTATCATCAAAGAATCCAACGGCAAACAGAATCAGAGTCTTGGAAATCAAGAAATCAGCAATTTCTCAAAAAGCAAAGTGACCGAAGTCGAATGGAATCCAAGATGAGGAAAACACAAAATATCAAGTTCAAAATCGCTGAGATTCAACCTAGATGTGAATGAGAAATCAAAATCACTCAATTTGCAACTGGTCCAGCTATTTTTCATCACAGTGTAACAGGTACACAATGACACTCATAGCATAGAACAAAAGTGGAACAAAGTCCAAAAGTCAAAATGGCTTTAATTTGCCAAATTAAAACAAAATCAACATCGACTAAATCAATTCAAAGCCGAAAACACAAGCATAAGCGTTAGGAATTCATACCTAGCAGTCAAAAATAGTCATATGTAAAGATGAGAGATAAAACATCGACAAATAGTTGTAACACGTGCTCCATCTAAGTTATGTTTTATAATTGTCCTAAACCCCAGGCTCTGATACCAAGCTGTGACGCCCCACCTCTATACCCACGCTAGCCAAGAACACTACGGTGTAGTGCTGTCAACTAGCACGGAGAATAAGGCTGTTGAGGAGCGACCATCTATGTAATTGCTTTGTGCGAGCACCGATATGTCAGATAGAATAACATGCATTTTTATTTCAGGAGGAAATCCGACATACCGATACAAACTCAAAGCTACTACACAGTGGCTATAATAGTTTAGGACAATAGATATAAAAATAACACAGATAACATAAATGCGGAATACAGATGGAACGAAAAGTCTCATATATACAATAACTGATATTAGTTACAATACATTTGACACAATACAAATGATACAACTACAACTGTCGACTCAAGAAGTTATATATACAAGTACATTATCGACTAATATACATGAATACATTATCATCTTAAAACAGACACACTGACTACTACAACAAGACGAAGACCACTTCAAATGATATAAAAAGTCTTCATAGCTCTAGCAGCAACCCAAAGCTAAAAATCTACAACCTGTAAATACTCGGTCTGACCCGAGTATTAAATTCAAAAGAAAATAATACACGGGTCAGTCTAATTCAAACTCAGTTATTAATGCACGGAAGCAATAATAATCAAATATCAAATGGACGACAGTCACAGAATTCTCGTATACCCAACTTCTCGATAAGAGAACCGGATAACGGCAGATATAACACTAAACAGTGTTAATCCACAAAACAGAAATCCAAAGCAGTTTAAACAATTGAAATGTCAATTTAAAAACATCAATGCTAATTGGCTGCAGTACACGCTAACGTGTACTGCCTCGCCAATACAGCCTACGAATTACGCAACAGGTTGATGAATCAAGAACAAAAGAAATATCGATTAAAATCTGTCAATTCGGTGTGGCTGCAGTGCACGCACGCGTGCACTGCCTCGCCACAGCAGAATATAAAGTCACCACAACTCCATGTATTAACAATAATTGATACATCGAAAAAATCAAAATATCTAACCCAGATTGGTCAGAAAGTAAACAGACTCAAAAGATATCATAAGAGATACGAGTGAAGCTACAACATAAGCTTCAACAAGCATAGGAACATGAACAGCTAAAGACAGTAACAAGAAAGGGCAGACATGACTCGACATGTATGAATGGCTTCAACGTCAAAGACAGAGAGACCAAAATGAAACTGCACATGCCTCAATAACAACTACATGGAACAGGAGATTGCAACTTAAATAGAAAATGCACGTGAACTTCATGGCAGCAATTCAAGGCAACAGTGACAACTCAAATACAATCCAAATGCCATCAGTGAAGCAAAATGACAAAATGCAAATGATACAAGGCATCAATGCAATGTATCCGATTCGAGAACAAGGCAGTGCAACAGGTCAGCAAGTGCTCAGGGATGAACAGATGCAAGTGAAAATGACACATGAATATGCAGTGTATACCCAAGTACAACTAAAATGCAACAATGTTTCTGAATGGATCAAGCTATGGCAAATGAGACAGTGAATCAACTAGAACCTAATATGTACATCAACAACTAAAGTTCGAGCTATATCACAATGCAACAACGACAGTTCAAGTAAAACTGGAAGCATACAGGCAACATGAACCAATGAAGTCAAGGCCAAAGTTTGTCAGAATTTATATATAGCAGCTACAACAGTGAATCAAAGTATAAACCAGGGTGCACTATAATGAATGCAGAACGAACGGAAATGGTCAAGTATAACAGAGTTCGACAATATGCACAAAGGCATAGCAAGAGTCACAAGACCATCAAGCAGTGAGCAGTGAAGACGTGAACAAGTGATCGGTAAACAAAGACATAAATGGAATCTGAACCAATACACTTGAATGCACCAAGTAAGCTACAGAGATGACACTGCAGGACCAGTACAAATCAGTGAAATACAACAAAGATGAACCAGTTCAATATAATATACAACTTGAACCACAGACCCAACATTTCAACTGACACATTTATGCAGTAGTCGAACCAAAGAGCTAAAATATGCAACTGAAATCAAGTGAAGTCATGAAGGCTACTGGACA
Organism: Allium fistulosum; assembly: GCA_030737815.1. Taxonomy (NCBI): domain Eukaryota; kingdom Viridiplantae; phylum Streptophyta; class Magnoliopsida; order Asparagales; family Amaryllidaceae; genus Allium; species Allium fistulosum. Next base: position 818,841,127 of record CM060904.1, read on the forward strand.
GTAGACATAACAGATCAAAAGCCAGCAAAGACTATACAAAAGATGTCAACCCAGTGTGGATGCAAACTATATGATAAGCAATCTGAATATGCATGCAAGGGAGCAATGCACTAAGCAAATGAAGCAACTGACACAAACAACATTAGCAACTACATGCGCAGTAAAGATGGCCAGAGAACAAAGCTCACAAGTGCCAGAGAAACCAACTCCAAACTCACGAGAATAAAATTATAACAAGTTCGTATTTTTATTGTTAAAAAAAGTTCATAGTAAAGCTGTAGTCATCACAAAAGTCGAGTTTGTAGTCGAAGACTAACTGGAGTTCAAAGGTTGCAGAAGTCATGGAACGAACAAGTCAAAGCAAATATTTCACGGAAATTGAAATCAACAGCGTCAACAAGACTGTGAAGCAACTCAAAGACCAAGTCGAAGTCGAACTGTTCTCAACAGACTCAAATACGAGCTCCAGAAGAACAATGTCACTTCAGAGCAAAACAAATGACGCAATGTATGAAATCAGTATGAACTCAGTAAGTAAGCACAAGTGCTTTAACTCATAGGCAATTATATCAAGTTAAAAGAGCAAGCCCGAGTCAATTCTCGTCTAAATTATTTTCACAAACTAAAGTTTGCAGATATAAAACAAAAGCCAGAAACATCAAATTCGAATATGAATGAACTGGAGCTGGAATTAGATGTGAGATGAACTCACCTTGTTCGAAGCGGAGACGAACTCGAGAGAAGGAGTTGAATCGCCAGAGAGTCGAAACATCGCCGAAGCCCTAGTTTTCAAATCGCCATTATCTCAAAGGGGATCGAGCCAGAAGAAAAAAAATAAAATGAAATGGGATCGACTCGAGAATAATAAAAAGGGGTCGAAGATAAAGATAATACTAGGCCGGCCATTTTTTTTTAAAAAAAAATAAAGAAAAAATATTTATCTAAAGCCCAAAATAAATTTCTCAATCATTTTTATAAAAGAATTTTAACTTAATAAAATTCCAATAAAAATTGGCGAACGGTTTATATCACCTAGTGGCGATAATTAAATGCTACGAATTTGCGGGTTGTTACATTTGATATATATTGTGTATATTTAATTATCTCTAAAATAGTTTGAAGTTAATCGGAAATCTAATTCTTAAATTTTATCTTAAAGGATAATTTCAATTATAAAAGGGAATCAAAATTTGAATAAATATTGAAGCTTGGATAATTGAATTAAGAAATTTTTATTTGTGTAATATTCTCTTGCATTCCAATATAACTTACCTAAATTATTAAAAGTTAAATATGTAATTGGAGAACACATAATATAAAGGAGATTTTATAAATAAAATTTGAGTGGTCATAATAAATGTTATACACTTAAATTTTAGTTATAAAGGATCAATAGAGGTGAATAGAATAAAAGGTTAATTGAATAATTTATAAGTTAAAATAGTATTAAAGGAATTATAAACAAATTTGGGTAGTTATAAAGGTGTAAATATACTTAATATATATGATTTGATATATTAAGTGGAATAAATTTAAGAATAAATTGGAATAAAGAAGAATGAAATTTAATGAATAAAGATGAATATAATAAATGATTGTTCAAATTCATGACTTTATAAATTGTTGATTTGATGATGAGATTTATAAATAATTAAGATCTATTTAACTTAAGAAAGAAAATCAAATGGATGACATTAATTATTAATGTAAGTTGAAATTTCCATGGTTTTAGATTTATTATCTTCTTTGCTTGCCAATCTCTTTTCTTTCAGGTTGTTTCTTTCCTCCTACCTTCCTCCTTTTCGGGGACGAAAAGTTTTGAGTGGGGGAGAGTGTAACGACCCGTAAATTTTCAATAATTAAAGTTGTCAATTTAATAAGATTTTGGTAAATAAATTTGGAAGAGAAAAAAAAAACTTTGTAATTTAATGATGAAATGAATGCCAAAATGAAATGTAACAATGTATTTTAAAACTAATTATTAACAATTGAAATGAAATTACAATTTATTGAAGTAATGTAAATTGTTATACTTGGCTATAAATTTATGTAAGATAACAAATGCAAACATTAAAATTTACAAATGATTTAGTGTGAAATAAATGACCACTGAATAAAGATTAGATATATAAGAATGGTAACATATGTTTGTGAACAATGAATTCAAAAAGGGTGATTAAAAGTTATAGTAACGGTTGTAAGTTACTATTTAATTTATCTATTAATTAAATTGTAAATGTTAGATTTGGGGTATAAAACTGAATATAAGTGAATAAATGTAAGTGTGATATGAATAAATGAATTTGTATATAGTTTATGGTAATTGGATGAATTAAACATTTTGTAAGCAATTATGATAATTAGTGGACATAATAAACTTGAATGTAAATAAAGATAATGATAACATTTATTGCAAGATACATTCTATTTAGGCTATAAAATGAATTGGAAATTTATTACATTTAAATGTAAGTAAATGTTTATTTAACTTGGGATAGGACAGTAAATTGTAAAATGTGAGTGTAATGAAATAAATGGACATGCATATTTTATTCATAAGGTAATATAAAAGAATGAAACCTATCTGAATGAATTAATGGAGTATTCAATCATAACAAATGTATACATTTAACAAAATTCAATATAATTGAGAACAAATGTTAATCCAAAGGAAAGATGGATATTTGTATATATATTAATGTAATGAAATTTGTAGAGTGGTATAGACTTAATAAATGGATTAGAATTGAATCAAATCAGTTTATTTGAAATTTATTTATAACTTATGGGAATTCAATTTCATAACAAATAGATTTATGGTAAGAAAATGAAATTAATTACTATGTAAACTGAAATTTGAATGAATTGGGAAGTTATTAATGTATTAGTATCTAAACCAATGTTAATATGGATTTATTGGGAATTTAAACTTATACTTTTAAAATTAGATAATAATACAGTGTTTACACGTAATGACATTCTATATTTTATTTTCTATCTCCCTATGTTTGTTTCTCTAATTTTTATTTTCTATTTTATTTGTATAAATTTTGAATATATTCATTTGTTCTTTGATTGATTTTTCTTTGAATAATAGCTTAGGAATTTCAAGAGATATAGGTTACCTGTTTTGTATATTTATTGCATTTTTATTGCATCCAAACAAAGGAAAATTACACAAGATTCTTCCTCCTTAATTTGTGCCTTTTTAATTTCTTGCCTTTTTTTACCTACCCTCTTTATTTCAAACCTTAGCCAATTACTTCCCACATCTCTAGCCGTGCATAACTCCTTCTATTAGCCATGAGAAACATCTCATTTCCTATCTCTTCATTCTTATTCATTGCTAAGAAAAGGAAATTTAATTTAATCCATTAAGCCATTTGATTAAATAGGAAATAAATCCCCTCATTTACTAGCCTCTTTATTTCTTGCCATTCTTTTGGCCATTCATCTTCATAACCCTAGCCGCCATATCATATTTGCAATTCACGTACAAAGCTTTCCTACATCTCATTCTCACGTTCATTTCTATTTTGAGAAAAAAATGTAAGCTTTTTCCATGGCTTCTTCCTTTCTTATTCTCTTTTTATTTTGTTTTTTTCCTCTTTCTTTTGTTTTCTATTTTGTTCGAGTAATGGTTTCCTTCTTCCTTCTCTTTTTTTTTCATTTTGTTTTCTTTGTCTTCCTCCAAGCTAGGCTCAGCCTCCATCTTCTCCTAGCACACCTCTAACCATCATGACCAAGCAACACAAGATGATGGTTGAACCCATATGTGGTGTAGCTAAGCCATTGATTGATTAAGGCAAGTTATGCCACTTTGATTCATTTATTTTTCCATTATTTTAACCTCTATTCTTTTGTATTGTATTCATATTTGTATCTTGCTTTGTTTATTTTGTGAATACAAGATTTACATCTTGGCTCTCTTTACATCCAAATCTAGTCGTGCTTTCGTGCTTTCCGGATTTTTGTTTGTGTGTTTGCTTTGCAAACTTCAGCATACAAAGGTGAGTAATCACCCTGACATTCATACTTATATAACTGTGAATTGATAGCAAGTGAAAGTGTAGAAATAATTATATTATGTTATACATGCCTGTGATATATTTATATGATATTAAATACTATTTATATGCATGTTATATCATCTGCTATAATATTATTTGTGTACTATTATTTATTTCCTGCTTATCATCACTGCAAGTTCCCTATCACTATGGGTTGAAATGATACATACCCGAACGGACTTTAGAATAGGAAAAAATCATTATGGGCTGAAATGATAGGCCTGAGCGGTTTTTATTTATTTTTATTTAACTTGGGATTGCGGGTTTGAAATGATAGAACCCGGATTTTTCTTTGTAAATTACGGATTGAAATGATATATTATCCGTATCACTTGACCTAGGTTAGAAAATATTATACAGACCCGTGGTTATTTTATATAATTTTTTCTGGATGTTTTAAGTATTTTGAAAATGTAAATTTTGATATTTTAATTTAAATTTAGTTTTTAAAATAATTTAATAAAGTGAAAAATGATTTTATATGTATTAAAAATGTTAGATAAATGAATGGAAATTTGTGATTGGAAATATAAACTAATTTGGAAATATGTGATATTGATTAAGACAATAAATGCTCTTTATTGTGAAAATAAAATGTATGTTAAAAATGAAAATTTGACATGAAATTTTAATTAATGGAATTTAAAGAGTCTTATTTATGATAAATAACTTAATAATTAAGTTTGATTTAATTTGGAATCTTAAATATAACCTAGTAATTGTAATAAAGGTTGTTTCCTGGGATGGACATATTTTGTATAATAACTAATGTATTTTTGAATAAATAAAATGAAATACATTTTTATGGGGCATCTTGTAATAAGTTTTGGAATCATAGTGGAATTGATGTCTAAAGAAATATGTAAAGTTTTAATTTATGAAAGAAACGTGTAAAGTTCTAATTAATGAAAGAAATATGTAAAGTTTTAATTATGAAAGAAACGTGTAAAGTTCTAATTAATGAAAGAATATGTAAAGTTTTAATTTATGAAAGAAACGTGTAAAGTTCTAATTAATGAAAGAAATATGTAAAGTTTTAATTTATGAAAGAAACGTGTAAAGTTCTAATTAATGAAAGAAATATGTAAAGTTTTAATTTATGAAAGAGACGTGTAAAGTTCTAATTAATGAAAGAAACATGTAAATTCTTAATTAATGAAAGAAACAAGTAAGTCTTAATTAGTGTAATATTGATTAAAATAATAAATGCCCTTTTTGTAATATAACGTAAATTAAAACATACATTTGATAATGTAAGTTTAATTAGTGTAATATTGATTAAATGATAAATGCTCTTTACTGTAATAGAAATGTAAGGTAAAAGTACATTTAATATGTAAGTTTTAATTAATGTAAATAACATATTTTAATGACTAAAATATTAAAGTTTCTTTATTGTAATGATAATGTAAGTTAATAAGGTACTTTTAACTTAACATAAGAATTTCAGCATTAAATTGGATATTACAGTAACAAAGTTTATTTAACTATAAGGCTATGATAAAATGACCGTGTTAAAAATTTGTAAGTATATAAATACTTTGATTATATACAATGTTAAATTTGAAAGTATTACATTCCAAAAATGCTATGATTCCTTAAGGTTACATTACCAAAATGCTATGATAACTTAAAGGGAGATTTCAAGTTTAATAAATTAAAGGAAATATTCAGTGATTTTGAAATTTGGGTTTTATTGAAATGATATATTATTGAATTGGTTTTGAAATGGAAAGATATATTTTTGAATTAGTTTTGAATGAATATGTTTTGGGTTTGAAAGTATATATTATTTTGAAATAAATGATATGATTTTGAAATAGTTTAAAGGATGTATTTTGATTTGAAAAATAAACTATTTTTAAATGACCACGGTGTTATAATAACGATTGGTTGTTAAAGAGACCGGGATCGGATATGGACATACTCTCTGTCAATACCGAAAACCACTTTGACAACTGTGTACGCGGTGGAGTTTCCAGAATGAAGTATGACGCAGCGGATAATTCAAAACAATGTAGATCGGTGAAAGTAGCAGTCGATGGATTAATGGATGCTGAATTGCCCGAATTCGTTGATCCGAAGATACCGAACTCTAGCTATCTCGAACTCGTTGATCGCGCACGATACCGGGTTCAAAGATCTTCAATTCTTCAAGCGTTGATCAAGCGCACTTGATTCCGCGAATCGGCTTCTACAATCGTTGAATCGAGCGCACTCGATTATCCGAAAGAGGAGATAGGAGATTACACTCAACTACCAATTTGAAATGAAAGCACAAAGCAATCAAAAGAGAATTTTATTCAATATTCAACCTTTACAAATGACTTCACTTGCCTATTTATAGGCTACAACACAAATCCAGAAAATTTCCTAAGTCATAAGTCGTTTCCGACTCATCATCCATGACCTACGACTCATCATAAGTCGTATACGACTTATCAACTTTCAATACAAATCAAAAGTAAACGACTCATAACAGACGCGACTTAACAACCAACGCAACAGCCACTTCCTTCGATTTAGAATTCACGGTGTAGATTAACTCGCAGAAGATACCACGCTTCAGTCTTCAGCGACTCATCCCAACGGTAGAGATTAACTCGGAGGAAGATCCCACGCTTCAGTCTTCAGCGACTCATCCCTTCTCTTAAGTCGTAGACGACTTATCCCTTGTTTGTTTTCAACTCGTGTTGCCCTTCCTGGATCCTTCTTCTTAAGTCGTAGACGACTTATAGCTCTGTCTTTAACTCGCGGTTGACTTACCTCCTCATCTCCGTTAAGTCGTGGACGACTCATACCTGTTTCCTTAAGTCGGAGACGACATATATCTTCCATCCAGTTGAGTCGTGGACGACTTATAGCTGCACCGTTAACTCGTATACGACTCATCAACACCGAACGACTCATGCTCTCCTTAAGTCGTAACTCCATTTCATCAGAACTGTTAGGTCGTAGGTTCGAGTTAGCTCTTTCCCCTGGTTTCCAGTTGAGTCGTGGATGACTCATCACCGCCTCCATAAGTCGTAGACGACTCATGCCTGTCTCTATGAGTCTTGGACGACTCATCACCGCTTCCTTGAGTCGTAGTCGACTTATATCTCCACCTTTGGTTGTCCAGTTGAGTCGTGGACGACTCATCAACGCCTCCTTGAGTCGTAGACGACTTATACCTTGGCCAAATAAAGGTTGCGCTGCATCATCCTCCCCAGGTTGAGAGAAATTCGACCTCGAATTTGCACGCTCTTCATCCCCAACAAACTCATCCCCATGATATGGTACAAGATGTTTAACATTGAATACGTCAGATGTATACACATCATCTGGCAGCTTCAGTTTATAAGCATTTTCATTGATTCGTTTCACAACTTCCACCGGACCAATTTTCCTGGCTTTCAACTTGTTATAAGCGCCCACTGGAAAACGATCTTTTGTTAATACTGCATAAACCAAATCTCCTTCGTTAAACTCAACATTTCGTCGTTTCAAATCTGCAGACTGTTTATACTTCTCATTAGCTTTCTCTAATCTTTCTTGAACGATTTTATGACATTCCGTCAGCCCTTCAACAAAATCAGCGGCTTTCTTAATTGTCCCCTGTGAATGTGGTATCGCAGTTAAATCCAACGGTCCTTTCGGTAAGCTCGAATAGACAATCTGGAATGGACTGAACCCAGTACTTCGATTCATAGTGTAACGACCCGTATTTTTAACACTTTAAAAATACGAATTAAAATGAAAATTTTGGATAAAAATCCAAAGGAAATAAAATTTTGTGTTGGTAAATGTGAATTACAAGTTAAAATACAAAACTGAATTCTGAAATGACTTATTTGTAAATTAAATAAAGATGTTAACTTGTAATTGAACGTAAGTAAAGATTTAAATTTGAAGGTAACAAGTAATTGAATTGAATTGAATTTGATTGTAAACAACGAAATAAATAAAATGTTACATTTAATATTGAAGTTATAATATGGAAATCAACGTAAATGAATGTAATTTAATATTACTGTGAATTTAAATAAGATGATAGCTGAAGAAAATGAAAGTAAATGAATTATAAACTATTGATAATAAAGAATAAATAAAATGGTTGATTCAATAATGAAAGTGTAAATCGAAATAAAAGAATTCTTTTGAAATTAAATAACTTGAATTTCAATTATAATATAATTGAATGCTGAATCTAATATAATCTTTTATATTGGATTTATAATGGAAAACTAAATTGTAAAAGATTGTTAATTACTGTGAAATTAAAAATGGGATTTGTGAACAATTGAAATTTGATTTAAAAAGTTAATAATTTAAAATTGGTAATTTTATATTGAAATTAAACAGTCGAATAATTTATTTTTCGAATATTGGATTTAATTAGACAATTAAATCGATAATTTAATAAGTTAAATTTCATAAATAATTGAAAATCGAGTTGAATATGATTTAAAATGATTTGTAAAATTTTATCTTATCATATTGGAGTTATAGTGATGTTATAGAACTTTTAAAATTGAATTTAAAGTTAATTTGTGAAAATTGAATATTTTAATATTTAATTATCGACTGAAAAATAGACATTTTTCGAACAGTCTCAGAATTGAACGAAACTTGTTCCATTGGATCCGTAATAGTTTGTTATTGTCGGATTTCAATTTTTGTAGCAATCGGAGTTATCGTTTGACCGTGGCAGCTCTAAACGCATCGAATTGTTTTTAATATTAATTCGGCGAGAGAAAATAGTCATTTTTCAAAAAGTCTCGGATTTGGACGAAACTAGTTTCATCGGATCCGTAATGTCATATTATTGTAAGGTTTCAAATTTCAAGTCGATTGGATTTACCGTTTGTCCGGTACGAATTAAAACGCATCGAAGTCGGTTTAAATCGGTTTAATTTAAATCGATCGTTTATTGCCATAACTCACACATACGATCGAATTAGCTTCCGAAACCTATTCCATTGTGTCCGGAACGTGGGGTAAACCTTAGAAACGCCAGCCGGCACGCTTCGTTTGGAGTTCGGAAAATTTCGGGTGAATAGTGTTTTGCAATTTTCTATAAAAGGCCCTCCATTTCACAATTTGCAAACAAAGGCTAGGGTTTCAAGCCAGCCGCCACTTATACTTCAATGGCCAGAAATGCACGAATCTTCTTCCCTCAATTACTCAAAATCCGTCGATAATTAGAGAAAACTTCCAACACGAAAGTTGTAGAGCACGACGAGAGCTTCAAATCCATACGGAGATGATCGAAAACGGAGCTTCGAGTCAACGGGAAATCGAGCACAAAGGGGCTGCGTTTTTCACGCAATTCGAGGCAGAGGAGGAGGCCGAGCTTCAAGCTATTCCAGGTGAAGGTGGAGTAAGGCGGTGGCTTCGAAGTGGTGTAACCTGATCGTCTTCAAGTTGCTCGGTTTGGTCGTGAAAATTCATGGAGTAAAGGCGGCTATGGGTTTGTGTTCTACGTATTTATCACGTTGAAGAGGAAGATGAAGGGGCGGTCCAGATCTGAAGCAAGCAAGATTGAACGGCCAGAATCTGATCTGGTATAAAAAAAAAAAAAAATTTTTTTTTTATATATATATATTTGTATACAAACTTTGAAAATTCATATCTTTTTCATACGAGGTCGAAAACGCGTGAAACTTTTTGCGTTGGAATCGTGGCGACGAGCTCTACATCATGGAATTGATTTGGAGACATTTGAAGCTAACTAAAATTTTAGGTTAAATCGAACGTCGTTCGATTTGATTTAAAATTGAAAATCAAGGTGAGTGTTTATACGCTCACAATTGACTAAAATAATTTTGTTAGTTAAATTTGATATTATGAAGTGATATGAATTTATTTGTCGTTGTTTGATAAAAATTTAAATTGTCATATAGATTGTCATGTGAATTCACCGTTGGAAAATTTAATGGACAGTAAATTGAGATTAGGATTTAATCAAAATCAAATTTCCCGATATTGATAACTATGAAATTGCCGTGAATTGTATTGACTATTGGATGATTTATTTCGATGGATGCTATTGGTTGATATTTAAATGTTTGGATGTTTATTTGCTTATATATATCCTGTTATACATGCATATGACACTATGATTGGTTTAAGTAATATATATTCATCCCTGACATGTAATTGAAATAATAATCACTTGGCCATAGGATAGAAAATTACATACGGACACCGGGTTGGTTAAATTAAATGATTTTAAAAAGTTGTTTTGAAATTATTTAAATGAATTGATTTTAAGAATAAAATCAAATTTATGGAAATCGAATTATTTTGAATTGAAGCTCGAAATGTTGGAATTTAAACTTGGTAAATGAAATTGTTTAATTATTCGAAGTTTAGATTTTAAGAAAAATTTGAAATACGGCGTAAATTTTCGAAAGTTGATTTGTTTTAAAAGATTGGACTTTTAATCGAACTTTGAATATTTCTAAGAAAATTTATATGAAATGATATTTCAAGTTTGAGTTTGGAATTGAAAATTAATTTGAAATTGAGATTTAATTAATTTGGAATTTAATTGAAATTCAAAGGAATTTGTGAATTGGACTAAATTAAAACTATTGAATTAAATTTGATGATAAAATTGATTTGAATAGGATTTGAACTGAAACTGATTTGGAATGTAATACTTAAATGAATTCTTGAAATCCGAATATTAATCTAAGTTTATTGAATTGGAATTGTTCCAGAAATTAAGTAAACTACTTAATACGGATGTTTAATTTGAAGTATATTCTAAGTTGAATACGAAATGGTTTTAAAGCGAATCTTATATTCTTATATAAATATATGAACTATTTTGAAATGTGAAATATTTAAAGTTTCGAAATATATCGAAAGTGAAATTGTTTATTTTATGGTTCAAATATGTATTTGAAATTGATAATTTGAAATGGTTTATTGAGAAGCTGAATCGAGTTGAAATTGATGATTTGAAATCTGATTAAATTTTAATTTTGAAATTCGAGTTTATGTGAATCGATTTGTGAAATTTGAGGAAGCTATATTTTATATAAAGTGTTTCGATTTCCAAAGTGTTTTGATTTTAAAAGACTTATGATTTCGAAAGCGGTATAACTTTGGAAAGTGATACGATTTTGGAAATGGATTTATTTAAAGTGAAATGTTTATATTTAAATCTTGAATTTAAATACGAATTGGGTTAAATGAAGTTGCGACCTAAATTGAAATTCGAAAATGATTTTGAAATCGAAATGAGATATTGAGGCGAAAAATGATTTTGAAATCGAAATGAGATATTGAGGCGAAAATGATTTTTGAAATGAAATTGTATACTTTGAGTAGATATGATGATTTTGAAATGGATTTGATTTTGAAGCGAATATGATATTTTGATATCAATTATGAATCGATTTGAAATGTAAAAGAGCCACCGGTGTGAAAAATATAACGTAGTTATTAAAGAGACCGGGATCGGATATGGACATACTCTATGTCGATACCGAAAACCACTTTAATAACTATATTCGTGGAGTGTTGATCCAGAATGAAGTGGATGGTTTGATGAACGTGTTGACTGAAGAAAGAGAACGATATTGGATGACCCCTGACATGACTAAAACAGGAGCCGCGCCGGGCCATTGAGGATCGCCATCTCTAGCGGACACACTCCTTCGATACCATGTCTATTACTTTTGTGATTCGATTTGGGTGCACCCCGCGATTTGGGAGTGTTGTTTCGCGGTGTTGGGGTAGTAGCTGCTATGCCCAACATCAGTCCGGATCAGGCAACTACTAGTATCCTAGTTGGTATCGCCTCATGTACCTTGTCATACTGATTATCCTATTCGCGACCACTACGTTTTGGTTTGTACCTTGAGTATATGGATTGCCCTCTGGTGACTTCCGGTTTTGGGGAAACTACGGTCTTTTATATGCTCTTGGGAATATAAACTGTGTTAAGGGTGGAATGGGCCATGGCTTAACGCTATTTTAATACTTTTACTTTAATGTAGACATATTATAATAGCGTATTGTACTACATAGTAGATAGTTTAACGGATCCTTGAGAGATGGAAAATCCCGTAACATCTCTTAAGTTATTGCACTCACGTTGACACTGGATAGGAGGTGTCTAAAACCCGTAAATATCTCCGACGCCGTCGCACTCATATTTACTTATTCGATTTAACCTACATGAGATATTTTAGTCCTGACTCGAGTGTTTTGTCTTTTCATTACGCTCGGGTCAGCCTGAGCATTTCAGATTAGGTTGAAGGTATATTCTGGAGGACGAAGACGGAGTTTGGTATTACATCATTTGTATTCTACTATTGTATTATTTTTCCGCTGCATTGTTGTTTTATCTCTGATATGTATGTAACTCTGATTTATGATGTATAATAATAATCAAAAAAATTTATTTAACAGCTTCATGAACTGTTATTTTATTATTATATCTTGTTCCTTCCGCTGCAAGATTCTGAGTTTGCTTCTGTTCTTTCTTTCCTTTTCTTATTTAACCCCAATAACCATCTGCCTTTTTGAACGGTTTGAGTTGGACATGTGTGGATTATTGTCGACTTGAACGGTCAAAAATGCGGGTTGTTACAGTTGGTATCAGAGCTTTGGTTTAGATTACCTTGGCTCTAGTGGGGAATAACTCATTGAAATAGGGTTAAACCTTACGAATGAGTTTGAGTGTATATGAGAGAGCGTATTTGTAATTTTGATATAAAAATGATTTTATATTGTGTTAATTTGTTCCGTTGAGTATTTATGAATTCTGGTTGGTACTTGGGACGCCAAGGCATCGATTGGAATTTCTAAACACTCGAATAGGACAGATTGACATAATGTTGTTTTAGATTATATTTTATATATAAAAGAATTATCTTGAAAATTTATAAATTTTGATTGTATTGGTTGTTAGGAGATGATAATATTAGATTATCATCGTTTATTGTTGATTAGTCAATATTTCTAACTATTGACTAATGGATGATTTTTAAGGAATGAAACTTGTAAATATGACTGACAATGAATATAAATGGTAAATAAAATAAAATAAAAATGAATTTAAATTAAGATGGAGAATTTAAATTCCGGTGTTTTGAAAATTTATTATCAAAAATTTGAAATGTATAATATAAGTATTATATGATAGTATATTTGATTAGAAATTGTTTTCAAAGGATTTTCAAATGAAGTAAGTGTTATACTCCCCTCTTGACACTAGAAAATGATTCCGGTGATGAGTGCACGCATCATCGACTTTATTTTCGAGAGTCTAAGTGGGGGAGATCACTTAAAGTTTTTCTAAACCCTGTTTTGATTAAAAATTGTAAATTTCTAAAGTATGAAATGAAAATAGGTATATGTATATATATTTCAATGCTGATTAAAATTCTTCTAAAAAGTATGATTTGAGATATAAAGATATTAGTATATATATATTTATATTTTTATAAAAAAAAGGGTTTAAATCGAATCCGGAGTTGAAATTCTTAAGTTCTCAAATAAGGAATGATTTTAATTATTAAACTAAAGTAAATCTTGAATTTTTGAAACTTATGAATGGAAAAAGGTGAAATTGAATTTAAGTGTAAAAAAAAAAAATTAATTTAAAATTGTAGTAGTAACCCTTAATTTGGAAAATAATAAATTGGAAATTTATTTAATAGGTATAACACTCAAATTGAACGAAAAGAAGTTGTATATTGTTTAACTACATTCTATTTGCATATCTATAACTTACCAAATACTTAAAAAGTTTAAAATGCTAATAAGGATAAGTAAATGAATAATATACAAGTGTGATTGCAAATAATAAAAATGTGAAGATCTATTGATAGTTGTAAATATAAAGGAAATTTAAGTTGTAAAATGAATTAAATTTAAAATTAATTAAATATAAAATTAGTAAATGGAAACTAATTAAATTTGAATAAAACTAAATGTCAATAAACTTGGAAGTGTATGAAATTAAAATTTTGACTTGGAAATGTATAATTGATTTAGTGTAGATTATGGATGGATGTTAATGTTTGATATGCATTGGTTGTTATGTTAGATGGATGATAATTGATTAAATAGAATTCATTAGTGTTAATGGAATTGAATAAACGGAATAAAATTTTAAATAATTAAATTCAAATTTAAAGCAAAGTGAAATTAAATATAATTGAATTCAAATTAAATTGAAGCAAATTGACTTGAATTTAAATTAAGAATGAAACAAACTTGAATAAATTGGAAACAAATCGAATGTAAACTTATTTCATGGATATATAAGAAAATAAACGACTTTGTGTTTATGATTGTTTCTTTAGAAAATTTGAAGTTGATGGTTTGTACTTTGAAATAAGAAAAGCAAATTTTTGGAAAAATCCAAAATTGTCCAATATATGCTGAAACAAAAACAACCATAACTTTTAAATGGTTGAACGGAATTTGACGATCTTGGACTTTTCGGAAAGCCTAGAAACTGTGCTACATCTTTTGTTTAGAATGTTTTGATAAATACCTTCATCCACTAGGCTTAAAACACCAATATTAGTTGCTGGCCTGTGCGAAGTAGAAATCTGAAGCACCTTAGTATTCTTGCCATAACTTTTTACTGATGTATCGGATTTTGACGATCTTGCCCTTTCTGGAAAGCTTAGAACTTAAGCTAAAACTTTTGCTTTAAATGTATTGTGTTTTTCTGTCATTTAGAGGGTCAAAAACGTGAGTGGAAGTCGCTGACCTGCGCAATTCATTGCCCAGGCTGAGGCGTATCCTTTTAGTAAAACGGCCGTAACTTTTGAACGGATGGTCCGAATTCGATGATTTTGGACATTCCGGAAAGCCTGAAATGAATGCAACAACTTTTGTTTAGATTCCATTGCCAAATTTTATCGTTCAGGTAACCAAAAACTGAGATTCGTTTGCTGTCCTGGAATTGGAATTGCAGTTTTTAAGCTAAACATGTTATATGTATGTTGTTTATGATAAGTATATCGATCTATCTTTATATGCATGGTTCTAACTTGGTTATTGAGAATTTTAGTAGGTAGCAAAGGGGTTGCGCTTCGTTTGTGGAGCTCGCTTCTGCGCTTAATGCAAAATGTAAGTTAAAATGCTAATAAACGCTAAATAAAAGGTACGTTCTCGGATTACGGTTTATGTTGTGGTATATTATTGTGTTCCCCATGTTTTGGGATGCCTCATTCTTGTAATGAGATGTATATCATGCAATTATTACCACTGTGAAATTTTTCGGTCCTAGCCGCGCAAAGGAGGTGCTGCCGAAATTTTTCAAAAATCCGGGAGTTAGAAAATTTTGTAAAAAAAAAAAAAATCCTATAACTAAATTTTGCAAATAAGTAGAATATTTTGAATGAATTATATCTAAATGATGGTTTCCCCTTCTCCGTTCCTTTTCGAGGACGAAAAGTTTTAAGTGGGGGAGAATGTAACGACCCGTATTTTTAACACTTTAAAAATACGAATTAAAATGAAAATTTTGGATAAAAATCCGAAGGAAATAAAATTTTGTGTTGGTAAATGTGAATTACAAGTTAAAATACAAAACTGAATTCTGAAATGACTTATTTGTAAATTAAATAAAGATGTTAACTTGTAATTGAACGTAAGTAAAGATTTAAATTTGAAGGTAACAAGTAATTGAATTGAATTGAATTTGATTGTAAACAACGAAATAAATAAAATGTTACATTTAATATTGAAGTTATAATATGGAAATCAACGTAAATGAATGTAATTTAATATTACTGTGAATTTAAATAAGATGATAGCTGAAGAAAATGAAAGTAAATGAATTATAAACTATTGATAATAAAGAATAAATAAAATGGTTGATTCAATAATGAAAGTGTAAATCGAAATAAAAGAATTCTTTTGAAATTAAATAACTTGAATTTCAATTATAATATAATTGAACGCTGAATCTAATATAATCTTTTATATTGGATTTATAATGGAAAACTAAATTGTAAAAGATTGTTAATTACTGTGAAATTAAAAATGGGATTTGTGAACAATTGAAATTTGATTTAAAAAGTTAATAATTTAAAATTGGTAATTTTATATTGAAATTAAACAGTCGAATAATTTATTTTTCGAATATTGGATTTAATTAGACAATTAAATCGATAATTTAATAAGTTAAATTTCATAAATAATTGAAAATCGAGTTGAATATGATTTAAAATGATTTGTAAAATTTTATCTTATCATATTGGAGTTATAGAACTTTTAAAATTGAATTTAAAGTTAATTTGTGAAAATTGAATATTTTAATATTTAATTATCGACTGAAAAATAGACATTTTTCGAACAGTCTCAGAATTGAACGAAACTTGTTCCATTGGATCCGTAATAGTTTGTTATTGTCGGATTTCAATTTTTGTAGCAATCGGAGTTATCGTTTGACCGTGGCAGCTCTAAACGCATCGAATTGTTTTTAATATTAATTCGGCGAGAGAAAATAGTCATTTTTCAAAAAGTCTCGGATTTGGACGAAACTAGTTTCATCGGATCCGTAATGTCATATTATTGTAAGGTTTCAAATTTCAAGTCGATTGGATTTACCGTTTGTCCGGTACGAATTAAAACGCATCGAAGTCGGTTTAAATCGGTTTAATTTAAATCGATCGTTTATTGCCATAACTCACACATACGATCGAATTAGCTTCCGAAACCTATTCCATTGTGTCCGGAACGTGGGGTAAACCTTAGAAACGCCAGCCGGCACGCTTCGTTTGGAGTTCGGAAAATTTCGGGTGAATAGTGTTTTGCAATTTTCTATAAAAGGCCCTCCATTTCACAATTTGCAAACAAAGGCTAGGGTTTCAAGCCAGCCGCCACTTATACTTCAATGGCCAGAAATGCACGAATCTTCTCCCCTCAATTACTCAAAATCCGTCGATAATTAGAGAAAACTTCCAACACGAAAGTTGTAGAGCACGACGAGAGCTTCAAATCCATACGGAGATGATCGAAAACGGAGCTTCGAGTCAACGGGAAATCGAGCACAAAGGGGCTGCGTTTTTCACGCAATTCGAGGCAGAGGAGGAGGCCGAGCTTCAAGCTATTCCAGGTGAAGGTGGAGTAAGGCGGTGGCTTCGAAGTGGTGTAACCTGATCGTCTTCAAGTTGCTCGGTTTGGTCGTGAAAATTCATGGAGTAAAGGCGGCTATGGGTTTGTGTTCTACGTATTTATCACGTTGAAGAGGAAGATGAAGGGGCGGTCCAGATCTGAAGCAAGCAAGATTGAACGGCCAGAATCTGATCTGGTATAAAAAAAAAAAAAATTTTTTTTATATATATATATTTGTATACAAACTTTGAAAATTCATATCTTTTTCATACGAGGTCGAAAACGCGTGAAACTTTTTGCGTTGGAATCGTGGCGACGAGCTCTACATCATGGAATTGATTTGGAGACATTTGAAGCTAACTAAAATTTTAGGTTAAATCGAACGTCGTTCGATTTGATTTAAAATTGAAAATCAAGGTGAGTGTTTATACGCTCACAATTGACTAAAATAATTTTGTTAGTTAAATTTGATATTATGAAGTGATATGAATTTATTTGTCGTTGTTTGATAAAAATTTAAATTGTCATATAGATTGTCATGTGAATTCACCGTTGGAAAATTTAATGGACAGTAAATTGAGATTAGGATTTAATCAAAATCAAATTTCCCGATATTGATAACTATGAAATTGCCGTGAATTGTATTGACTATTGGATGATTTATTTCGATGGATGCTATTGGTTGATATTTAAATGTTTGGATGTTTATTTGCTTATATATATCCTGTTATACATGCATATGACACTATGATTGGTTTAAGTAATATATATTCATCCCTGACATGTAATTGAAATAATAATCACTTGGCCATAGGATAGAAAATTACATACGGACACAGGGTTGGTTAAATTAAATGATTTTAAAAAGTTGTTTTGAAATTATTTAAATGAATTGATTTTAAGAATAAAATCAAATTTATGGAAATCGAATTATTTTGAATTGAAGCTCGAAATGTTGGAATTTAAACTTGGTATATGAAATTGTTTAATTATTCGAAGTTTAGATTTTAAGAAAAATTTGAAATACGGCGTAAATTTTCGAAAGTTGATTTGTTTTAAAAGATTGGACTTATAATCGAACTTTGAATATTTCTAAGAAAATTTATATGAAATGATATTTCAAGTTTGAGTTTGGAATTGAAAATTAATTTGAAATTGAGATTTAATTAATTTGGAATTTAATTGAAATTCAAAGGAATTTGTGAATTGGACTAAATTAAAACTATTGAATTAAATTTGATGATAAAATTGATTTGAATAGGATTTGAACTGAAACTGATTTGGAATGTAATACTTAAATGAATTCTTGAAATCCGAATATTAATCTAAGTTTATTGAATTGGAATTGTTCCAGAAATTAAGTAAACTACTTAATACGGATGTTTAATTTGAAGTATATTCTAAGTTGAATACGAAATGGTTTTAAAGCGAATCTTATATTCTTATATAAATATATGAACTATTTTGAAATGTGAAATATTTAAAGTTTCGAAATATATCGAAAGTGAAATTGTTTATTTTATGGTTCAAATATGTATTTGAAATTGATAATTTGAAATGGTTTATTGAGAAGCTGAATCGAGTTGAAATTGATGATTTGAAATCTGATTAAATTTTAATTTTGAAATTCGAGTTTATGTGAATCGATTTGTGAAATTTGAGGAAGCTATATTTTATATAAAGTGTTTCGATTTCCAAAGTGTTTTGATTTTAAAAGACTTATGATTTCGAAAGCGGTATAACTTTGGAAAGTGATACGATTTTGGAAATGGATTTATTTAAAGTGAAATGTTTATATTTAAATCTTGAATTTAAATACGAATTGGGTTAAATGAAGTTGCGACCTAAATTGAAATTCGAAAATGATTTTGAAATCGAAATGAGATATTGAGGCGAAAAATGATTTTGAAATCGAAATGAGATATTGAGGCGAAAATGATTTTTGAAATGAAATTGTATACTTTGAGTAGATATGATGATTTTGAAATGGATTTGATTTTGAAGCGAATATGATATTTTGATATCAATTATGAATCGATTTGAAATGTAAAAGAGCCACCGGTGTGAAAAATATAACGTAGTTATTAAAGAGACCGGGATCGGATATGGACATACTCTCTGTCGATACCGAAAACCACTTTAATAACTATATTCGTGGAGTGTTGATCCAGAATGAAGTGGATGGTTTGATGAACGTGTTGACTGAAGAAAGAGAACGATATTGGATGACCCCTGACATGACTAAAACAGGAGCCGCGCCGGGCCATTGAGGATCGCCATCTCTAGCGGACACACTCCTTCGATACCATGTCTATTACTTTTGTGATTCGATTTGGGTGCACCCCGCGATTTGGGAGTGTTGTTTCGCGGTGTTGGGGTAGTAGCTGCTATGCCCAACATCAGTCCGGATCAGGCAACTACTAGTATCCTAGTTGGTATCGCCTCATGTACCTTGTCATACTGATTATCCTATTCGCGACCACTACGTTTTGGTTTGTACCTTGAGTATATGGATTGCCCTCTGGTGACTTCCGGTTTTGGGGAAACTACGGTCTTGTATATGCTCTTGGGAATATAAACTGTGTTAAGGGTGGAATGGGCCATGGCTTAACGCTATTTTAATACTTTTACTTTAATGTAGACATATTATAATAGCGTATTGTACTACATAGTAGATAGTTTAACGGATCCTTGAGAGATGGAAAATCCCGTAACATCTCTTAAGTTATTGCACTCACGTTGACACTGGATAGGAGGTGTCTAAAACCCGTAAACATCTCCGACGCCGTCGCACTCATATTTACTTATTCGATTTAACCTACATGAGATATTTTAGTCCTGACTCGAGTGTTTTGTCTTTTCATTACGCTCGGGTCAGCCTGAGCATTTCAGATTAGGTTGAAGGTATATTCTGGAGGACGAAGACGGAGTTTGGTATTACATCATTTGTATTCTACTATTGTATTATTTTTCCGCTGCATTGTTGTTTTATCTCTGATATGTATGTAACTCTGATTTATGATGTATAATAATAATCAAAAAAATTTATTTAACAGCTTCATGAACTGTTATTTTATTATTATATCTTGTTCCTTCCGCTGCAAGATTCTGAGTTTGCTTCTGTTCTTTCTTTCCTTTTCTTATTTAACCCCAATAACCATCTGCCTTTTTGAACGGTTTGAGTTGGACATGTGTGGATTATTGTCGACTTGAACGGTCAAAAATGCGGGTTGTTACACATAGCATGATTATGAGCAAATTCTGCTTGGCATAACTTCACATCCCAACTCCTCAGATTATCTTGAACAAGACACCTCAACAGGTTTCCCAATGATCTGTTAACCACCTCAGTCTGTCCATCCGTTTGCGGATGATAAGCACTACTAAACTTCAGCTTTGTTCCCACCATTTTCCACAAACTCAACCAAAAGTGACTCAAAAATCGAGTATCTCCATCCGACACAATAGATTCTGGCAATCCATGAAGTCGATAGATCTCCCTGAAAAACAATTGAGCGACATGAATAGCATCTGCCGTCTTTTTGCAAGCAATAAAATGTGCCATCTTCGAAAATCTGTCCACCACAACGAATATAGAATCATTTCCCCTTTGAGTTCTAGGCAAACCCAAAACAAAATCCATACTGATATCCACCCATGGTTTTATAGGCACTGGTAACGGCATATATAAACCCGCATTAGTCGCAGTTCCTTTCGAAACCTGACAAATATGACAACGCTCCACAAACCTCTCTACTTCCTTCCTCATTGATGGCCAAAAGTAAGATTGCGAAATCAATTGTAGTGTACGGTCTCTTCCCACATGACCTTCTTCGTGTAATTCTTTCACAATCTTCAACCGTAAACTGCAATCTGGTATACATAATCGAGTTCCCTTGAACAGAAAACCATCTACCATCACAAATTCATCAGTACTTCCGTCTTTGACTTTCTCAACAAGCTTTGCAAAATAAGGATCTTCTTCAAACAATTCTAGCAATAATTCAAATCCTGTTACTTCAACCTTCAGTGTAGTCAACAAATGACTCCTCCGACTCAAAGCATCAGCTACTCGATTCGTCACCCCTGACTTGTGTTTAACAACAAAAGTAAACTGTTGCAGATATGCGATCCACGATGCATGTCTCGCTGAAATCTTATCTTGCCCTTGCAAATGCTTCAATGCTTCATGATCAGTATATAGAACAAATTCTTTCTGAAATAGATAGTGTCTCCAGTGTTTAATAGATTGTACAACAGCATAAAATTGTTCTTGTCTTAGTACCATCAGCACTTCTCTAAGATGATTCAGATGTTCCTCTGAACTCCCACTGTAAATAAGAATATCATCGAAATACACCACCACAAATTTCCCAATGAACGGTCGAAAAATCTGGTTCATCACCCTCATGAAAGTACTTGGTGCATTTGATAAACCAAATGGCATGACCAACCATTCGTATAGACCCTCCCTGGTTTTAAAAGCAGTCTTCCACTCATCGCCTGGTCTGATACGAATTTGATGATATCCGCTCTTCAAATCAATCTTCGAAAAGATAATAGCTCCGCTTATTTGATCTAACAAGTCATCCAACCTCGGCATTGGAAATCTATATCTCACAGTGATCTTATTCAATGCTCGACTGTCAGTGCACATCCTCCACGTCCCATCCTTCTTGGGTACCAATAAAGCTGGTACAGCACAAGGACTCAGACTCTCTTGCACACGCCCCTGCTCAAGCAATTCCTCTACCTGCCTCCGCAATTCTTCATGTTCCTTCGGACTCATTCGATAATGTGGTCTGTGTGGCAATACCGCACCTGGAACAAGATCTATCTGATGTTGTATATCTCTCAACGGTGGCAACTCCGTTGGTAACTCCTCTGGAAATACATCGTCAAATTCTTTCAAAACTGGTTTAACTTCTTCAGGAATTTCAACTTCTTCACTGCTTTCTCGTCCAATCAACAAGAATACTTCTGGTTCTTCCTCAACCTCCTTAACAAACTCCTTTAAAGTCAATAAAATTTTCAGCTCTTCGATTTCTTCGGACTTACTTTCTTCTTGTGATCTCTTCTTCGGAACTAAGATAATCTTCGTGCCTTTAAACATAAAACTGTAACTATTGGTCCGACCGTCATGTTGTACTGCTCGATCATATTGCCATGGTCTTCCCAATAATAAATGACAAACATCCATCTCTACTACATCACACCATATTTCATCTTTGTATTTCTTCCCAATAGAGAATGGTACACGAACTCGTCTATCCACTTTCACTTCTCCTCCTTTTCTCAACCATGCTAACTTGTATGGACTCGGATGTTTCTCTGTCTTCAATTTCAACTTCGTCACAGCTTCGGTTGAAATAATATTATCACAGCTTCCTGCGTCAATCACAAACTTACACACCTTCCCCAGAATAGTACACGTTGACTGAAAGATATTACTCCTCAACCAACTAGCTTCTTCCTGCTTCGGTGTTAAACACGATCTCCTCAGCATTAGGTTACAACCTTCGTCTCCTGACGCAATATCCTGCTCATCCTCCTCAGCTGGATTAGAACAATCTTCATCAACATCCTCATCGTCAACTTCTGCAATCATGGTTCTCTTCTTTGGTTTTGGACACTCACTGCTTTTATGACCCATTTCCTGACAATTGTAACATTTGAAACCATTGTTAACCCTTGTCTTCTCAGCCTTCTTCACCACTGGTCTACTGATAGGTTTAGAAACATTAGAATTTCCTCCAACACCCTTCGCTTGATTGTTAGAATTAGTAAACACACCACCTCCTCGTCTCCCTTGTTTTTCCCAAGCCAACGCTTTCTGATGTGCTTCTGCCACAGATCTTGGATCGAACATATTCACCATATCCTGAATCTGCATTCTCAATCCCCCAATGAATCTAGATGTCAGCTGCTCTTCTGTTTCCATAATATCGTTCCTTGCAATAAGTTGATAGAATTCATCAGCATAGTCATTCACAGTTTTCGTCCCTTGTCTCAAGTTTTGCAAACGTTGATACATCAAAGATTGATAATTGTATGGTAAGAACGTTGCTTTCATCAATTTCTTCATCTTCTCCCAAGATTCAACTTTTGACTTCCCCATACGTTCACGTGTAAGCTTGGTTTGCTGCCACCATGCCAAAGCTCTACCCCTCAGCCTCGTAGCAACCAACTTCACTCTACGATGTTCTGGAACTTCTTTGAAGTCAAAAATCTCCTCAACATTAGCCACCCAATCTAGAAACTCCTCTGCTTGCATACCACCCTTGAATTCAGGAATTTCTGTCTTCATCCCCGACTCCCATTTGTGATCATACTCAGAATAGTTTCTTCCTTGACCTCTTCCTTGAATACTACCACCATCATATTCCTCTTCAAAATCAGATGCATAACGATGTCGATTCTGACCACCAACATCTCTACTACCATTGCGCCTTCCACCATCATCCCTTCTATCAACGTTCCTCCGTGCATGATCATTCACGTTCCTTCCACGCCCTTGATCATTTTCAACACTTCGGTCTCGATTAGAATGCGGTGAGACTCTACTACCCCCATGGTTAGATTCAGGTGAAACCCTTCTCCGATTTTGATTCATCTCCGTCATAAGCCTCTCTAATCGGCCAATTCCTTCATTAAGCTTCTCGCTAAAATTCTCATTGATTCTTTGCTCCATCTCATCAGCCTCTTCTCTTCGATATAAAGCTTCTACGTTTTGGTGGCGATTTGCTCTTCTTGGCGGCATACTTGAAAACTTCACAAATTCTAACACTTTTCGGATTTTGATCCAAAATGAAACGGATCGAAAACTTCCACTTTGTAGCAAATCGCGATGAACACGATGGACAAAGTTTCGGCCTCCAATGCAAATCCGATCAAACAATCTTCGAACAATGATGACTTCTTCTTTTGCTCACGGCTCACGGTTTAACCCTTCAAGCACTCGTCTTCTCTTCAAACTTCAAATCTCTTCAAATGATTAGGCTCCAAGTCTCGATCTAGCTATGATTGGCTAGAACAAGCTCTGATACCAAAAACTGACGCAGCGGATAATTCAAAACAATGTAGATCGGTGAAAGTAGCAGTCGATGGATTAATGGATGCTGAATTGCCCGAATTCGTTGATCCGAAGATACCGAACTCTAGCTATCTCGAACTCGTTGATCGCGCACGATACCGGGTTCAAAGATCTTCAATTCTTCAAGCGTTGATCAAGCGCACTTGATTCCGCGAATCGGCTTCTACAATCGTTGAATCGAGCGCACTCGATTATCCGAAAGAGGAGATAGGAGATTACACTCAACTACCAATTTGAAATGAAAGCACAAAGCAATCAAAAGAGAATTTTATTCAATATTCAACCTTTACAAATGACTTCACTTGCCTATTTATAGGCTACAACACAAATCCAGAAAATTTCCTAAGTCATAAGTCGTTTCCGACTCATCATCCATGACCTACGACTCATCATAAGTCGTATACGACTTATCAACTTTCAATACAAATCAAAAGTAAACGACTCATAACAGACGCGACTTAACAACCAACGCAACAGCCACTTCCTTCGATTTAGAATTCACGGTGTAGATTAACTCGCAGAAGATACCACGCTTCAGTCTTCAGCGACTCATCCCAACGGTAGAGATTAACTCGGAGGAAGATCCCACGCTTCAGTCTTCAGCGACTCATCCCTTCTCTTAAGTCGTAGACGACTTATCCCTTGTTTGTTTTCAACTCGTGTTGCCCTTCCTGGATCCTTCTTCTTAAGTCGTAGACGACTTATAGCTCTGTCTTTAACTCGCGGTTGACTTACCTCCTCATCTCCGTTAAGTCGTGGACGACTCATACCTGTTTCCTTAAGTCGGAGACGACATATATCTTCCATCCAGTTGAGTCGTGGACGACTTATAGCTGCACCGTTAACTCGTATACGACTCATCAACACCGAACGACTCATGCTCTCCTTAAGTCGTAACTCCATTTCATCAGAACTGTTAGGTCGTAGGTTCGAGTTAGCTCTTTCCCCTGGTTTCCAGTTGAGTCGTGGACGACTCATCACCGCCTCCATAAGTCGTAGACGACTCATGCCTGTCTCTATGAGTCTTGGACGACTCATCACCGCTTCCTTGAGTCGTAGTCGACTTATATCTCCACCTTTGGTTGTCCAGTTGAGTCGTGGACGACTCATCAACGCCTCCTTGAGTCGTAGACGACTTATACCTTGGCCAAATAAAGGTTGCGCTGCATCAAAGTAGGATGGTGGCGACGATCCTAAAGGTATATACGTGGACCCAACTCCCGTGAGTTGGCATAAGGTGGCTAAAACAGGAGCGATTGACGGACCAAGGAGGTAGCACCTCTGATTGGACACACTTTTTCGATACCATTCTATTACTTGTGATTGATTGGGTGGCCACCCTTGATTTGGGAGTGTTGTTCGAGGAGGGCGGTGGTGGCTGCTATGCGTCACCACCAGTCCGGATGCGTAATTGGTATATCTACCCTGGCATTACCTTGTGTGCCGTGTCACCTACCATATCGAGCCCACTACGATTTTGGTTTAAAGATCCGACCGCGTTAAGGTTCACCATCCCCTTAACGCTATTTTCTATATGATTATACTTTACTAATTAGACACTACTGTATATAGCGTATATTACTACATAGTAAATAGTTTAACGGATCCTTAAAGAATGGGCGATCCCAAGCATTCTTTAAGTTACTTGTACCTTATTACAGTTCACTTGAGTTGGTTTACATTATATAAGTATATATTGTCCTGACTCGAGTGTTTGTATTTTTATTTACGCTCGGGTCAGCCTGAGTATTCACAGATTTGGATTTCCACTTTCTGGAGATTGGAATCGCTGGAGATTATCTGCTTATCTAGTTTTATCTATCTCAGTTATGTTGTTCTATTCAGCTTGTACTTGGTTATCATATTGAGACTTCTGTTGTACTTTATTTCTTCTGTTGTATCTTATTTAACTCTGATATATTTACATAGTAGCTTCATGAACTACTATTTCTTTTACTTCCGCTGCATTATTTTACTCTATGTCTGTGATCTGTGATTATATTTATTTACTGTATATTCTGAGATTTGCCAAATTTTATTTACAACCCGGTATTTTGAGCAATTCAATTCTGGCATGACTGACTACCTATACACTTATAATGGAAGCGAATGGTTGAAAATATCGGGTCGTTATAGTTGGTATCTGAAATGACCCTCCTATTTCCACCCTAATTTCATAAGGATTTTTTTTTAAGAGATGATATATAGATATATCATTCATTACAAATATATTTCCCAGGGTCATTTTCTTTCTCCAATAAACAAAATATATCCAGGATCTTTCACAATATAAAAATATTGTTTTAAATCTAAATCATTCCTAACATACATATATGAAGATATCTATGTTATATTCTACTAGAATCAGAGCATGATAATATGTAAGTAGAAATTGTCACGACCCGACTTCCTACGCCCAGAAATCGTATCGTTTTGAAGAAAAGAAAGAGGTGAGAAAGTAGAAAAGAAAGAGAAGAAGAAGAAGAAGAAACACATCAGAATCTCAACAGCGGAACGAATAAAATATAATATATCATATAAATTAATACATAGTATCATATACATCAGAGTTACACAGATAGTACATCACATACTAGACAGTTATAAACACCTGTCAAGTTAATACAACTCACACATCACAGAGATACAACACAAGAGATACAACACAGCGGAAATACAAAATAAACTCTAATCACATCGGAATCACTATATATCTACACGCTGAAGCCTCCTGCTCCATTGCTCCTCCAGAGTTCGTCAAATCTAACCTGAATCCCTTGACTACCCGTAAAAATTTGGGTACCCGAGAGTTTATGAAAAACAGAAATAAACTTCGGGTCAGACATGGGTCTGGTATGAGTAACAGGTTAAGGTTGTTTAACTTTGAAAACCATTTGAAAACAAAAGGTATCACGTAAGACATCCCACACATAAACATGGAAATGTTTTTACCTTACGCTAACCAAAAACATTTGATAGGGAATCCGGTGATATTATAATAGTGTCTAGGGTTTTCAAGTAAATAGAAAATAGCTGAAATTGTTACATCTATTAAATTCCAGCATACTAGCCACAAAGTGGGTAATACAATCAAAACCGTAGGGTCTCGTAGGGAAAATGGGTTTCCTTCAATGGCTGGGCTACTGGGGTACCGCCCGTCACAGTACGTGGCCTAGATCACCGTACCGAGGAGTATGCCCGCTCCCCTGCAACACAAGGCCGGACCCATCCCTTACTGGACAGTTCCAAATAAGATCACCCCACAGTTGGCGCGACCAACCGTACACTAAACCGAAATAAATAGGGACATCTAGACAGGGGTAAACCTTACTCTCAAGTGGGGGCTACCCACGAAGCCTTGCTGCACCTCCCCTGTTTTAGCCATTCCCGGTTGATGAGGCTTGAGGTCACGATTACCTTTACAGAACTCATCTCTTAGAATGCTCATCGTCCGCCTGACGATGTTCTGAAAGCATTCGATCCATACAAGTTCGTTCCGGGTTCGAACGAAACCGAAGGCATTATCTCGTTACACTCGTATTGGAATCACCCTCAGAGTTAACGACAATAACCCTTGCATTCTGAATCACCATCTCGAATCTATAAGTACTATCTTCGTCAAACTCATTACGGAATCACCCACAGAGTTATACTGACGAATAGTTCTTATACCTCGAGTCTTCACTTGCTCCATTTGGATTTCACGACCTAACGTTATTTTGGATCGATGTGGTATTCGGGTCTCCAGACCTGGAATCCCGGTATACGGAAACCCGATCCCGGTCTCATCGAAATCCAAAACGTGTCTTTTAAGGCCAAGTTGTTTTAAAGGTTTAAAACAAATCAATTCAAATATCTATATATTAACACAGATAGATAAATCACAATATCACAGATAGATGATCACATATCAGCATAAATGGATAATCTATATCATCACACTTCAAACAAAGCATCCATATCACAACAATATTACTCATCTCATATCTGAGATCACAATCAATCAATGGGATATCAATATCAATCATCATACATAAGCAAGGATTAATAATCACATCATTGATAATTAATTTAAAATGAATTAAATTAATTACCTTAGTTTAATTAATTTAAAGTTAATTAAATTAATTACTTCATCATTATTAAACTTGCTTATACTACTATTAATTATAAATCAATTAATCAATCATCATCCCATTTTTCCTTTTAATTAATCATCCCGATTAACCATCTTTAATTACATTTAAGTAATTATCTTCAAATTATTCCACAGATTAATTTCTTTAACCAAATATAGAAGTAAATCCCTACATTACTTCATTTATTCATTAACCAGAGTTAATTACTTGCTTAATTATTTATTTTAATAAATCTCTTCATTTATCAATTATATTCCAGATAAATCCATTTTAAATTCAACATTAATTATTAAAATTAATGATCTCAAATTATAATTACAATTTAAATTAATTACATCAAAGTAATTTATCCTTAAATTAATCCAAAATATTAATCACCTTTGATTAATCGTAATCAGTAATTAACTCCTTTAATTACTAAATAAATTAATTACTCCATAATTAATTATCTCAAATTAATCCTTTGATTAATTTTACAAAGTAATTTTACTCGAATTACTTTATTAACAAAATATCATCCCATTAATTACATCCTGTAATTAAACATCAATTACTTCTCTAAGTAATCATACTTATCACATCATCAATTTATTTATCCAAATTAATTAAAATAAATTAATTAACTCCAATAAATCAAATTACTTAATTAATTTAAATGAGTAATTATCTCTTTAGTTACTCCCCATTTATCATTTACACTTAAACAATTAAAATGTTGATTAATACATCAATTTATCCAATCAATTATATTGATTAATTATAAAATAATTCAGTTAATGACCTTCATTAACATTTATTAAATTATACATCTAAAATAATTAACTACATCAATTATTATTAAGTTTAATTTACCTTCAATAATTAATTAAATTAATTAAAGTCTAACCTATGATTTTTGATAACATATTAAATACTTAATTCATTATTTAACTTTAATTAATATCTTTAATCTTATAATTACAAATTAATCCATATAAATTATCAACTCTCATTCTAATTTCCTTAATAGTTAAATGAATTCAAATCTTTGATCTTTATTGTTTAAAGAAAACTCATTTTCCACAATTGATTAAAATTTTACTTCAAATGTTTAAAAACGTTTATTTACTTTCTTTGAATTTCCATTTAAAAATTCAAGTTTAACTAACACTCATTTGAACTTCGAATCACCTTATAAAACCCCGACCTTTGAAAACTTTTAATTTACCAATTTAAACGATACTTTCGTTATGAAGAGATTTTAAATCAAAATCCATTAAACTTACATATTTAAATTCATTAAAAGTATTTAAATTTGAAACTTCTTTTATTTGAAAAATCTAGATTTTTAAACACTCAATTTTGACATCAGTTTTAATTTAAAAATCCACTAATTTAAAAACTGTAAAGGCTGGGTACTATTTAGACTTGAAACAACCTACTCGAGTCTCCGGGTTTTGCTTGAGTAAAACGTGAAAACACCCGAGCAAAATCAGATCTTTCCCGAGTACATACTGGGTACTAAAATGTTGTAAGGCAAAACAACTTGAGTTCCTTTATTTTACTTCGACGAAAACATGAGATCACCCGAGTCGAACGATGAATTACTCGAGTAATTCTCGAGTTTATTTCCTGTTACCCCAAAAAGAATCACAGCCACCAAACCTTCGACTGTGCACGTACACACACACATCAGCCACCTCCGGTCGACCCCGACCATCCCTACATCACGGCGACCATCTCTACAGCCTATTCCAACCTTCAGATCGACACCAAAAATTCGAGATCGAGATCGAGTTTCTAAATCAAGCCTGGAACCAACAACATCCCATTTTCAAAACCTGGCAGTTCGACTTCCTCCAATCTTCGACCACCAGAGGACCACCACCACTGGCCACAGCCTCGTCTATCTCCACTCTACCCAACCTCCAACGCACGCGACACTCGATCCAGCCATGAGTTCGAATGAGACGTAAAACAAGGGCCACGCAAAACTAGGTCTAGGGAAAAGGATTCGACGCCGCCACCACCACCGTTAACTAACCACCACCGCACTATTTTTCCGAACATCCCTGGTCGCTCCTCTACCTTTCGACCAAGACTCAACGTCTCCGGTCGACTACATCGACCACGGCGACTCAAATTGTTCGAAACAGTGAAGTTTAAACTGCTCTTCATTTTCTTGCCTAAAAATTCTAATTCTTGTTTTAAAAATCATGATTTAGTATGTGTTTTCATTTGATGCAACTGGATTCTTTAAACAAAAGGTTTGATTTTTAACATATTTAAGGATGTGCATGTTTTCTTGAGTTACCAGAGAAAGTTATGGATTGTTTCAGCTTTAATAAAATTTTAATATAAAGATTTCAACAAAATAAACAGCTCTTGTTCTCATCTCAAGTTCAGTCAGGGGTTAGATCAAGTGCTAAAGTGTTGTTTTCATACTCACAAGAAATAAAAACAGATACAGGTATCACCAGAAACAGATACTCAAAGATTTCAATCATATACATACAAAATACAGAGGAAGCATGCCATAAATATCAGTTATAAGTTTTTTTTTTAATAAAATTGTTACTCACCAAGCATTGAAGAAGAACAGAGACTGTTTTGAACTAAAAACAATGTTTCTACTTTGATCTTCAGGTCATCCTTCTTCACTGTTATCTCGACTTGCTGGATGTTTGATGTTTGTAGAATGTTGTTTTAAGTTTTAATGGAGTTTCATTTTATTTTGTTTTAGTTCGAACTGGAATTTGAAAATGAATAAGAAAAAGTGGCTTACAGGCTATAATATAAAACAGAGCATATTTTCTTTATTTTTGTCAGAGATTTTTATAAAGAATGGAGGCTGAGAATACATTATGGCGAGCTAGAGAAGAGCATGACTAGCATTAATTGCTTTGTACCATGATACTTCCATTTCCATACTTATCTATATTTTATAACTTGCCTGAGACTTCTTTCTCAAGCTACAGGTATGTTTCCTCTTTCTTTTATATTTGCTTTTGTTTTCCTTAAGTATTGCAGGCATGTTTATATTCGAACCATCCATTTGTTTTGATGTTATCCTGTACAACTTTAGTTATATTTTTCTTGGTTCAATTGACTATGCAGGCTTGTTTTACATTTTAACAATTTAAAAAGTTACTCTAGTATATTTATAAAGTGTAATGGATGTTGTTTGATTACTTGGTATATTTGTTTTATTGTTATTTTAACATGTGTTTTTGTTATGCGTATTATCATATTGTATCTCTATTTTGAACATTTTATTTATTTATATTATAAAAGTTCACTTATCAAATTTAAAAATAATTTAAACAAAGAAATTATTCTTTCATTCACATTACCTATTTTATAATATACACTAGAATATCATTTGACAAAAATTGAATTTATAACATATGTACATTTTAAACTAAAATTTTTAACAAGCAATATTTTAAAAGAAAAGAAAATAGAACAAAACCCTTTTGTTAATAAATATAAATTTAAACCAAAGTCAGAAATAGTTCTAGACAATTTAAACATTTATCTAAAATATTTAAAACACTATATTTATGAATTTAATAGCTTTGAAAAACTCATTTTTAAATAAATAATAATTTCCAAATCTCTAGAATATATATATATATATTAGAAATTTAAAATAAAAATTATCAATTCAATTTGAAACCGAGTTTCCCTATTTACTATATATACCAATATATATAAATAAATAGAGAATAATATATTGGATTTTACAGATAGAAATCACCCATCCGATATTTATCCGAAGAAAATATCGCTTCAAACCTTATAATTCAATAATCAATTTAATATTTAATATAAATTATTAAATTGATTATTGCTCGAAATTCCGGGATGTCACATTCCTCCCCCCTTAAAAGAATTTCGTCCCCGAAATTTAAAACAAAGGTAATTTAATAATTTATTTACAATTTAATTTTAAAACACATGCATATATCAACAACCATAGCAATCAATCATTTAAAACAAACAAGTCTAACTATCCAGACAAAAATCCTGAATTGGATTCTCTCGAGTTTCCCCGAGTAAGAGTATCGGGTTACTCGCTCTATAGAATCCAACCAGTCAATACCACTAAGCTACAGAGCTCCTACTCCTCTAGATCTGCAATACAAGACAGTATATCAGCCTACAGACGAATCAGACTCGCAACCAAAATTCCCAAAACTACTCGTTCTATTACCAGAAATAGAATCTTACACGTACTCCCTCAGAGATACGCGAAACACAACGAATCCCAGCTATCCAAGCTGGCAATTCACTCCAGACGAACAAACACTAACTTTTCTAGAACATAGAGAAAATCCAGGACACTTCGGAGCTGACTTCTCAGACTTACCAAACTATACAACTCCTTCAATCAGAGAAACTCATCCAGAATCAAATCTCTGATTCTGAAATCCAAATTCCTCAATCTCTTATCTACCAAACTCTTCGGATGATCCAAATCTGCCTTCATCACTACTGATCAGCTAAATCTCCGATGATGCCTTCCAGAACAGTCTGAATCCAAAAACAATCCAGTAGACGATCTTCTCACTATCAACCAAAATCAGGAACATAATCCTTACCATCAGCCGTAGAAAACAACTTCTCCTTTCCTAGAAAAGAAAAACAGATGTACCCCAAACTGCTTCCGCTGCACAACTCTGATATGAGAGCAGATGAAATGCTGATGACGAACACCAATACAAACTCCCACTGATACCACTGTGACGGACCTAGGCTTTGCAACCATCAGTCATTAATCACAACTGGTCTCTCCAACCGTCCTGGAAATATGGCTTAATAGATCCAAAATAAAACTTGGAAGTTCCTCCACAAACCATCCTACTACTAAGTTAAACCATCGGTATCACTCCTGGAATACAGTCGATACCAAACTAAATCTCCAGATGTTAACAAAACACTGACTTCTATCCATTACCACTCAATTATAAATTCATTTGTTTATTTATAAATTTAGTTTTCAATAATAAATTTTGTTTCCAAACACTTATTACTTCCAGTCCACTTTAACTAATTCTACACTTCACTTTCATTTGACATGATTTAGTTACATTCCAATTTAATTTAAACTTTAAGTTTTCCAAACCCATTTATTTATTCCACAACATTTTAAATTTACTTCCAGAGTTTAAGCAATTTCCAAAGTACAAAATCACCTTTGAAATCAACTATATCCAAAATTCTTTGGCAATTCAAATATTCTTTTGAATTTCAAAACCAAACCCAGTTCGCAAACAATTCCAATTTGAAATAATTTGATAGCAAACTTTTCTTTTGGAAATTCGAAAATGAACATCGATGATGCTGCAGTCATCCCCGACGTTATTTTCTAACAACCGAAAGAGTTCAAATGCTTTTATTTCTTTTAAACATCTCAAATATTTTTAAATTTTAAATCTTTCCAGATTTCAAATCTAACTCAAAAATATCCTTGAAATAATACCATTTTTTTTTCCAGAACCTTTGAAAACACTTCCAAATCCAAAAGAATTTAAATTTTCTCAAAATTCCAGATCCATC
The DNA here is from genome assembly GCA_030737815.1 of Allium fistulosum. NCBI lineage: Eukaryota > Viridiplantae > Streptophyta > Magnoliopsida > Asparagales > Amaryllidaceae > Allium > Allium fistulosum. Next base: position 818,875,050 of record CM060904.1, read on the forward strand.
CAATTTCTATTCAAACATTACCTTGGAATTTTATTTCAATTTCAATTGCAAATCACATTTATAATTCACATTTACAAAATTCCATTTGGTTATATGAATTTATTTCTTGACTATTGATTAAATTCCAATTCTTATTAAATTTTCCCAATGACAATGATAATCGTTCAATATTATCATTTCCTAACAATCAAGCAACCATACATAACTATAAAAATTTTCAGAAAATATTTTCTTTTATATACAAAAATAATTTGGGTAAAATTATTTCATCTACCCTATTTTAAAACAATATTGTGTCGGTTTATCTTGTTAAGAGTTTAGAAATTCCTATCGATATTGTGGCGTCCCACACACCGATCAAAATCTATAAACACCTAACCGATAAGTCAACACAATATAAAACAATTTTATATTCACTAACAAATACGCTCTCTCAGGAAAGAAATCACTTAAGAGCCTAGGTATTCGCTCAACCTAGTGCTCTGATACCACCAGTCACGACCCGACTTCCTACGCCCAGAAATCGTATCGTTTTGAAGAAAAGAAAGAGGTGAGAAAGTAGAAAAGAAAGAGAAGAAGAAGAAGAAGAAGAAACACATCAGAATCTCAACAGCGGAACGAATAAAATATAATATATCATATAAATTAATACATAGTATCATATACATCAGAGTTACACAGATAGTACATCACATACTAGATAGTTATAAACACCTGTCTAGTTAATACAACTCACACATCACAGAGATACAACACAAGAGATACAACACAGCGGAAATACAAAATAAACTCTAATCACAGCGGAATCACTATATATCTACACGCTGAAGCCTCCTGCTCCATTGCTCCTCCAGAGTTCGTCAAATCTAACCTGAATCCCTTGACTACCCGTAAAAATTTGGGTACCCGAGAGTTTATGAAAAACAGAAATAAACTTCGGGTCAGACATGGGTCTGGTATGAGTAACAGGTTAAGGTTGTTTAACTTTGAAAACCATTTGAAAACAAAAGGTATCACGTAAGACATCCCACACATAAACATGGAAATGTTTTTACCTTACGCTAACCAAAAACATTTGATAGGGAATCCGGTGATATTATAATAGTGTCTAGGGTTTTCATGTAACGACCCGCCATTTTGAACCATTCGCATCCATTATAAGTGTATAGGTAGACACTCATGCCGGAGTTGAATTGCACAAAATACCGCGTTGTTAATTTAAATTTGGCAAAACAGAACATATACAGTAAATAAATATAATCACAGATCACAGACACAGAGTAATAAGTGCAGCGGAAATAAAAGAGATAGTAGTTCATGAAGCTACTATATGAATATATAAAAATACATCATAGTTTACAACAGAAGAGTAATACGATACATCAGAGTTAAACTAGATACAACGGAAGAGTAACAGATACAGATCAGAATACGTCACTGGAATCATCGAATATCTGAAAGCTGGATAGATAGCTGAATCTCCAAGCGAAGCTCCAACTCCAAAGGTGAGTCTCGAAAGCTGAACTACTCAGTCTGACCCGAGCGTAAAGCAAAAACACAAGACACTCGAGTCAGGATTAACATTCTTATATTAATAAATCCAACTCAAGTGAAATAGCAATTGAAATACAAGTAACTCAAAGGATGTTTGGAATAACCATCCTTTAAGGATCCGTTAAACTATCTACTATGTAGTAGTGTACGATAAGTAGATAATGTCTATCAGTAATCATAAGATATCAAAATAGCGTTAAGTCATGGCCCATTCCACCCTTAACACATTTTTATTCCCACAAGCATATACAAGACCGTAGTTTCCCCAAAACCGGAAGTCACCAGAGGGCAATCCATATACTCAAGGTACAAATCAAAATCGTAGTGGTCGCGCATAAATGGAATACAAGTATGACAAGGCACATGAGGCTATACCCAAGGTAGTGATACTACCGTTCGCCTGATCCGGGCTGGTGAGAACGCAACGCCGCAGCGCCCGCAACACCGTGAAACAACACTCCCAAAATCAAGGGTGCACCAATCGACAACAAGTATAAGTAGTTCGAAGAAGTGTGTCCACTTGAGGTAGCTAATCCTCCATTGGCCCGGCACAGCTCCTGTTTTAGTCATTTCCAATTTGACACAAGTGTCAAGGCTATCCATCATCGTTCTCTTCCTTCAGTCATCACGTACATCATTCCAACCACTTCATTCTGGATCATCACTCCGCGTATAGTTATTAAAGTGGTTTTCGGTTTAGATAGAGAGTATATCCATAACCGAATTCCGGTCTCTTTAATAACTTTCGTAATTATTACACCGATTGGTCGTTTATATATTTCAAACCAAATCAATTCAATTTCAATTACAATTCGTAAACCAACATTTCATTTGTCTTTCAAAAACCAATTTCCAAAATTTACGATTCAAAACTTCAATTTACCATTTCAAAATCTTATAATTCAATTTCAATATCTATTTAAAACCATTCAAATATTGATTCAAGTTCGTATATAAGTTTCATTCCGAAATCATTTAAACAAATTTTATTTAACATTCAAATCAAATTTAAACTCATTTATCGATTTCATTCAATATTCATTAAGTAAATTTCCATTCAAAACAATTTCTATTAAATTTCCAATCATTAAATCAATTTCTTAAGTTCAACTTCATTAAATCAAAACTTACAATTTTGAATTAAATTAAATTCGTCAAATCAATTCTTTCAATTACAAGTCTTACATTAATTTCAATAAATCACATTTTATTTCTTGTTAAAGAAATCCAATTTCATTTATTTATTTACTTAATTACAAATTTCAAAGCTTAATTAATAAAGAACTAAATTTCACTTATTCAAGAAGTTCAATTTTTCTTATTAAAGAATTCAATTTTATTTAATTATTAAATAATCCAATCTTATTTAATTATTAAATAATTTCAAAACTTGATTATTAAATAATTTCAAACTTAATTATTAATAATTCCAAATTTAATTGTTAAATAATTAATTTTAAAACAACGTTCATTCATCATCTACTATGTAAATATTTTGATTCAGATTATTAAATATTAACATTTCCTTTCATAAAAATTCAAATTCCAACTTCATTTCAAAATCTTATCCTTTCAAATAAAACTTTATTTATTTTAAATCAAATTATTGACCAATCGGGTTTTATTTAATTCTCTATCCTAGGTCAAAGTTTTATTTGGGTATTTATCATTTCAACCCGATTCCAATTCAATTCAAAATCAAAGCATAGTAAAGGGAACTTGCAGTGTGATAACTGGGATGGTGTCAAAGTAAATAAACAAGCAATAACAACAATCAATATCAATCCAATAATCAATTCAAATAATCCCGAAATAACCGTATTAATTCACATTGTTATTTGTACGAATTAATATAATTATCCCTAGAATCTACACTATCATTTCATGTAGATTAAAGATTATTACATTACGGTTTTTCACTTGTCATCTATTACAATTTCATACATCATCAATTTAACAACATACATTCAGTGGTTCAAGGTGTAATTAAACAAATCCTACGTGTCAATAAATTTTGACAGTTAAATGGGTCATATTATACAAATGTCATTAAATCAAATTTAACATTTAACTATCCTATATCAATTTCAATTGCATACTATTTATCATTTTAACATTAACGTCCAATATAAACATCAACAATCAATCAATTTCCAGCCAAACTGTATTATCATCGCATAAATAATTAACAGATAATGGTGTCAGATGTCACAGGTGAACTGATACATGTAATAGCATATAAAACAGTGTGAATAACTGACTGCAGTATATTTCAATTGTCGTTTCAATTGAAATCAAATTTAATTAAATAAAAGAACATTAATCGTGAGTGATTGCTCACCTTTCGAGGCTAGAGATGAACGAGAATGAGATGAGTTATGAATCCAAGCACGAGATCCAAATCAAAGTGAGATGGGCACGCATTCGATGGACAAAGCTGATAGGTAAGGAATAGGCGAAATCAAATCAGAACTGGATCGATAAAAAAAATTGATGTAATCGACTTATATATAACCATATATAACTATTTATATAAAATCATATTTTTAATGTTCAACCACATATCAAATTAAATATATACGTATTTCAAAAATCGTTTAAATTAAACACACATGAAAAATCAAACATATAAGTATACATTATATATTTTGAAATGAATATATATATGTATAGACACACACACTTATAACATGCGAAAATACTTACATACATGCTATATCTTTTTTAATTTTTTTTTTTACTTTACTTTACTTGCTGTAACTAAACTTATACAAGGCATATATTAACCTATGTATACATATTCCTATAAATCTTATACATATGCGCAACAGCAAATAACATAATATATACAAGTATACACCTTAACTTTTATAGCTCATATATACATACCTTATAAACATTATGACATTGTATATATAGATATATATGTTATAACCAGTTATACATATCAACAACTCATATAACGTTACATATAGCAGCCTTTATATGTGTATATATATAAACCAACTTTATAAAATCAAATATTATAAACACCTATACAATATAACATTGAAATATTACGTTTCCAGACTATACATATATAAACCATAACTTTATACTTTATAACAAACAGGGTCACACAGATATATAATGACTTAACAGATTTAAAATTTTATACAAGCTCCCATATATAGACTACTGTGTAAACACATGTATAACTATATAATATGTGCATAACCATATTATACAAAATCTTATCTAAACTTCTTCATAGGACTGATTTATAGTTTGTATACACTTTTCTATATAAATCTTCTTCTTCTAGTAATAATATACTACAACAAAACCATACATGCTAGCATATATGAATAAACACTTATTAACAATTCTGTATATAATAATATACATAGCCTAACTTATATATGTCTCAGGCAACATATATATCTCTGCAAAAAGTACTGACTTCGCACCAAACTTATATATGTATTAAAACAGCTAGCTATCACATATACCTATAACTGACATATGAAAATTTAGATAACCAGCCTACTATATAATTTATATAAACTAGTAATATATTTTAGTATTCACAAATTTCGAACCAATATATATATAAAGTAGTTTTTTTTTGTTACTTATATAATACACGTGTACCTACCGAAGAAAAGGCTGTAAATATGAGGCGCAAGAGGACTTGGGTCGGTGGCTGATGGCTGCGTGCTCACGAAGATGGCCGGTTGTGTGGTGGGAAGCGGCGAGCTCGGGCTGTCGATGTGTGTGAGGTTGGAAGAGGCTGTTGTACGTGCAGGTGGGGTTGCGTGATGTAGTAGGGTCGACTGTCGAGAGGCGGAGAGGGAGGGATGAAAGATGGTTGGAGCTTATTGGTCAAAGCTCGGCGTATGGTGGTCGGATGAGGCTGAGCACGGCGGACTTCGGTCGGGCATAGTGGAAGTGGGAACGGCTGCTTATTGTTGATGGGCTCGGCTTATGGAAGGGCCGGCTTCAAGGTGGCGGGGTGGTTGCCTACGTGTGAGTTGAGGGTAGAGAGATGTTTCCAGTGGAAAAAGAAACACCATATGAAGTTAAGTATCTTTTTTTTCTATCAAGTGAGAGGGACGTGACCTATAGCTCATGTAGCAAAGCGAAGCAAGAGATAAAACATATTTAAACTTTATTTCAATGAAAAGTAGCTGGTTACCATTTCAATGAAGAGGTGATCCTATCAGAGGAGAAAAAGAATGAATGGACGCCGACTCATAACAGTAGGAACAGGAAAGAACAAGCACCAATTGAAACTGATGGAATAACAAAGGCCAAAAGCTGATTTCCAAGAAAGTCATTAAGGCAATCTATTTGATTCCTTGGGTTGCACGTTTGAAATCTTTAAAGGTACGGTAAGTTACAATTCAAAATTTTGTGGTACCGATACAATGCACCGATTAAAGTTTCTGTCACGCATCAGACCTCCAAACATAGAATTGAATATACTGCAGGAATCTACACGACAAGACGATCAAAACGGTATATTGATATTAGTAGTACGATTAAATTATAAAAATTCGAATTTTCTAATAGCGGAAAATGCAAGAAAAACGCTGAAAAATAAGATCGACGGAGCCAAAGATGTCCGAATTTGGAAAAACGACAAACTGGCATCTTGCTCAGAAGATGGTTTAGAATTTTTCTATGTAAAAATATTTTGGTTTCGGAAACATTTTATTTTCATCGCTTTTTAACTGATTAAATTGAAGTGAATTTACGCGCGAAATAAACTTTCATATTTTCGGACGAAAATTTACCAGTCGCTATGTTTAACTAGACGTATTCCAAATATTAAATTTTTATTTCAAAATTTTATCGTTTAAAATTTCACAAAATTTTAACTAATTACGTTATTAAAATAGTTGAAATTTTACGGGTCGTTACACTCTCCCCCACTCAAAACCTTTCGTCCCCGAAAAGGAACGAAGTAGGAGAATAGAAACAACCAGAAAAAAAAAATGGTTTTTGAAAACAAAATAAACAACTAATTTAAAGCCAAATAAATTTTCAACTCAAATTAATTAATATTCAATAATTTGATTTAATCCATTTGATTTCACTAAAATAAATCTCAACTATTTCTAAATTCATTATCTTATTATCCAATTATCCTCAATCTACAATTTTTAAAACCATAAATTTGAATAATCTTTTATTATAATCATATTTTTCAGCAATTTTAAATTCTTCTTTATTCCAAATTATTGTTGAATTAATTCTACTTAATATATCTAATCACATATATTTAACCCATATAAATTAATTTTAAACCATAAAAGTTTCGATTTAAATTAATTTACATCTATTAATTTCGTTTAAATTCAAGGTATTTTCTTATGTTGATCAATTTCAATTTATTAATTCTTTCAAAACAAATTTATTTCATTATTAACTGAATTTTACTTATTATCCTATCTAACTCTATTAACATCTTTATAATCAAACTTAAGTGTATAACATTTATTATAAACACTCAAATTTATTTATAAATTCAATTTATCTTATATATTATCCAATTACATATTCAACTTCTGAATGATTTAGGTAAGTTGTTTTAGAATGCAGTTGAACAATATACAAATAAAATTTTCCCAATTCAATTATTCAAGTTTAAACATCTATTCCAAATTTTGGTTTATTTATAATTAAAATCATCCTTTAACAACATTTAAGAACTAGATTTCCAATTAACTTAAACAATTTAGAGTTATATATAATATATTTATATTAAATCAAATCAAATTTTAAAATAAGATACATATATATATGTGAATCAAAATATACTGAAGAAATTCAATTCAAAATATATATTTATTTTTTTTCTTCTCAAAACAAAATGTAGCAAAGCTACAGAATGGTATCTCCACTTCGAAACTCAAAAATGAATGTCGATGATGCGTCCGCCATCACCAAAATTATTTTCCAGCGACAAAGAGAAGATCACTGATTTCGACATTTTAAAATTCTTAGAAAATCATTTATATTCGAAAATACTTTAAATAATATACATTTAAAACCTTAAAACCATAGTTCGAAATTATCGGAAATTAAATTTTCAAATTCTAATTTTAAATTCATTTCAAATTCCAATCAATTTATAACCAAGTGTATAAATTCATTTATTTATATTATGCAATAGTCAATGGTTTACAAAACAACAAATGAAAATCAAATATTATTATTTCTGACAACAAATTCATTAACAATTTAATTTCAGAAAACTTATATTTATATAATATAATCATTCAAAACTATTTTGTTGATCAAATTTGAAAACAACATTTTAATATAAATTTAGAAATACATTTCTTTGCTCGACGATACAGGAATGGATTTTCAAAATAAGGATAGAGATTCAAATTTGATGGACTTAAATCAAAGAGAAATTTGATTCGAAGATAGGTTTGAAACAGAAGATAAGATAATTCGATCACCACAATCGGGAGATGGACGAGTTTATTTAATTCACGGGCAACCTTAACCGAGTCGTCCGTAACTTCAAGAATAAGATCGATGCGGAATTCCGAGGTAAATCAACACTCGATCTCACGAGATGGAATTCAGGTATAGCATGGAATAGATAGCATCGTAAACCAAGGATACTGAAATCTCCGGTAAATCGATGCCTATTATAAAGGAGTTTTGCTCCTTTACGAATCATTCGAATATTGGCGAGACCGTCGATTCACTGTAAGGGTCATTCGAAGTGGAGTTTTGTGTTGCTCCAGAATTGAAAGAAGATGAATAGTGAGGGACACGAATAAAATTTGGAACCGCAGGGAACGTTCCAAAAATTCAAAGGAATCGAGTCAAAAGGAAGAGATTAAATTCTCGAATGAGAGTGATTCTGTAAATATATTTACCCTATATGTTGAGTTTTGCCTAGAGCTACCAAAGCTCTGATACCAACTGTAACGACCCGCCATTTTGAACCATTCGCATCCATTATAAGTGTATAGGTAGACACTCATGCCGGAGTTGAATTGCACAAAATACCGCGTTGTTAATTTAAATTTGGCAAAACAGAACATATACAGTAAATAAATATAATCACAGATCACAGACACAGAGTAATAAGTGCAGCGGAAATAAAAGAGATAGTAGTTCATGAAGCTACTATATGAATATATAAAAATACATCATAGTTTACAACAGAAGAGTAATACGATACATCAGAGTTAAACTAGATACAACGGAAGAGTAACAGATACAGATCAGAATACGTCACTGGAATCATCGAATATCTGAAAGCTGGATAGATAGCTGAATCTCCAAGCGAAGCTCCAACTCCAAAGGTGAGTCTCGAAAGCTGAACTACTCAGTCTGACCCGAGCGTAAAGCAAAAACACAAGACACTCGAGTCAGGATTAACATTCTTATATTAATAAATCCAACTCAAGTGAAATAGCAATTGAAATACAAGTAACTCAAAGGATGTTTGGAATAACCATCCTTTAAGGATCCGTTAAACTATCTACTATGTAGTAGTGTACGATAAGTAGATAATGTCTATCAGTAATCATAAGATATCAAAATAGCGTTAAGTCATGGCCCATTCCACCCTTAACACATTTTTATTCCCACAAGCATATACAAGACCGTAGTTTCCCCAAAACCGGAAGTCACCAGAGGGCAATCCATATACTCAAGGTACAAATCAAAATCGTAGTGGTCGCGCATAAATGGAATACAAGTATGACAAGGCACATGAGGCTATACCCAAGGTAGTGATACTACCGTTCGCCTGATCCGGGCTGGTGAGAACGCAACGCCACAGCGCCCGCAACACCGTGAAACAACACTCCCAAAATCAAGGGTGCACCAATCGACAACAAGTATAAGTAGTTCGAAGAAGTGTGTCCACTTGAGGTAGCTAATCCTCCATTGGCCCGGCACAGCTCCTGTTTTAGTCATTTCCAATTTGACACAAGTGTCAAGGCTATCCATCATCGTTCTCTTCCTTCAGTCATCACGTACATCATTCCAACCACTTCATTCTGGATCATCACTCCGCGTATAGTTATTAAAGTGGTTTTCGGTTTAGATAGAGAGTATATCCATAACCGAATTCCGGTCTCTTTAATAACTTTCGTAATTATTACACCGATTGGTCGTTTATATATTTCAAACCAAATCAATTCAATTTCAATTACAATTCGTAAACCAACATTTCATTTGTCTTTCAAAAACCAATTTCCAAAATTTACGATTCAAAACTTCAATTTACCATTTCAAAATCTTATAATTCAATTTCAATATCTATTTAAAACCATTCAAATATTGATTCAAGTTCGTATATAAGTTTCATTCCGAAATCATTTAAACAAATTTTATTTAACATTCAAATCAAATTTAAACTCATTTATCGATTTCATTCAATATTCATTAAGTAAATTTCCATTCAAAACAATTTCTATTAAATTTCCAATCATTAAATCAATTTCTTAAGTTCAACTTCATTAAATCAAAACTTACAATTTTGAATTAAATTAAATTCGTCAAATCAATTCTTTCAATTACAAGTCTTACATTAATTTCAATAAATCACATTTTATTTCTTGTTAAAGAAATCCAATTTCATTTATTTATTTACTTAATTACAAATTTCAAAGCTTAATTAATAAAGAACTAAATTTCACTTATTCAAGAAGTTCAATTTTTCTTATTAAAGAATTCAATTTTATTTAATTATTAAATAATCCAATCTTATTTAATTATTAAATAATTTCAAAACTTGATTATTAAATAATTTCAAACTTAATTATTAATAATTCCAAATTTAATTGTTAAATAATTAATTTTAAAACAACGTTCATTCATCATCTACTATGTAAATATTTTGATTCAGATTATTAAATATTAACATTTCCTTTCATAAAAATTCAAATTCCAACTTCATTTCAAAATCTTATCCTTTCAAATAAAACTTTATTTATTTTAAATCAAATTATTGACCAATCGGGTTTTATTTAATTCTCTATCCTAGGTCAAAGTTTTATTTGGGTATTTATCATTTCAACCCGATTCCAATTCAATTCAAAATCAAAGCATAGTAAAGGGAACTTGCAGTGTGATAACTGGGATGGTGTCAAAGTAAATAAACAAGCAATAACAACAATCAATATCAATCCAATAATCAATTCAAATAATCCCGAAATAACCGTATTAATTCACATTGTTATTTGTACGAATTAATATAATTATCCCTAGAATCTACACTATCATTTCATGTAGATTAAAGATTATTACATTACGGTTTTTCACTTGTCATCTATTACAATTTCATACATCATCAATTTAACAACATACATTCAGTGGTTCAAGGTGTAATTAAACAAATCCTACGTGTCAATAAATTTTGACAGTTAAATGGGTCATATTATACAAATGTCATTAAATCAAATTTAACATTTAACTATCCTATATCAATTTCAATTGCATATTATTTATCATTTTAACATTAACGTCCAATATAAACATCAACAATCAATCAATTTCCAGCCAAACTGTATTATCATCGCATAAATAATTAACAGATAATGGTGTCAGATGTCACAGGTGAACTGATACATGTAATAGCATATAAAACAGTGTGAATAACTGACTGCAGTATATTTCAATTGTCGTTTCAATTGAAATCAAATTTAATTAAATAAAAGAACATTAATCGTGAGTGATTGCTCACCTTTCGAGGCTAGAGATGAACGAGAATGAGATGAGTTATGAATCCAAGCACGAGATCCAAATCAAAGTGAGATGGGCACGCATTCGATGGACAAAGCTGATAGGTAAGGAATAGGCGAAATCAAATCAGAACTGGATCTATAAAAAAAATTGATGTAATCGACTTATATATAACCATATATAACTATTTATATAAAATCATATTTTTAATGTTCAACCACATATCAAATTAAATATATACGTATTTCAAAAATCGTTTAAATTAAACACACATGAAAAATCAAACATATAAGTATACATTATATATTTTGAAATGAATATATATATGTATAGACACACACACTTATAACATGCGAAAATACTTACATACATGCTATATCTTTTTTTATTTATTTTTTTTACTTTACTTTACTTGCTGTAACTAAACTTATACAAGGCATATATTAACCTATGTATACATATTCCTATAAATCTTATACATATGCGCAACAGCAAATAACATAATATATACAAGTATACACCTTAACTTTTATAGCTCATATATACATACCTTATAAACATTATGACATTGTATATATAGATATATATGTTATAACCAGTTATACATATCAACAACTCATATAACGTTACATATAGCAGCCTTTATATGTGTATATATATAAACCAACTTTATAAAATCAAATATTATAAACACCTATACAATATAACATTGAAATATTACGTTTCCAGACTATACATATATAAACCATAACTTTATACTTTATAACAAACAGGGTCACACAGATATATAATGACTTAACAGATTTAAAATTTTATACAAGCTCCCATATATAGACTACTGTGTAAACACATGTATAACTATATAATATGTGCATAACCATATTATACAAAATCTTATCTAAACTTCTTCATAGGACTGATCTATAGTTTGTATACACTTTTCTATATAAATCTTCTTCTTCTAGTAATAATATACTACAACAAAACCATACATACTAGCATATATGAATAAACACTTATTAACAATTCTGTATATAATAATATACATAGCCTAACTTATATATGTCTCAGGCAACATATATATCTCTGCAAAAAGTACTGACTTCGCACCAAACTTATATATGTATTAAAACAGCTAGCTATCACATATACCTATAACTGACATATGAAAATTTAGATAACCAGCCTACTATATAATTTATATAAACTAGTAATATATTTCAGTATTCACAAATTTCGAACCAATATATATATAAAGTAGTTTTTTTTTGTTACTTATATAATACACGTGTACCTACCGAAGAAAAGGCTGTAAATATGAGGCGCAAGAGGACTTGGGTTGGTGGCTGATGGCTGCGTGCTCACGAAGATGGCCGGTTGTGTGGTGGGAAGCGGCGAGCTCGGGCTGTCGATGTGTGTGAAGTTGGAAGAGGCTGTTGTACGTGCAGGTGGGGTTGCGTGATGTAGTAGGGTCGACTGTCGAGAGGCGGAGAGGGAGGGATGAAAGATGGTTGGAGCTTATTGGTCAAAGCTCGGCGTATGGTGGTCGGATGAGGCTGAGCACGGCGGACTTCGGCCGGGCATAGTGGAAGTGGGAACGGCTGCTTATTGTTGATGGGCTCGGCTTATGGAAGGGCCGGCTTCAAGGTGGCGGGGTGGTTGCCTACGTGTGAGTTGAGGGTAGAGAGATGTTTCCAGTGGAAAAAGAAACACCATATGAAGTTAAGTATCTTTTTTTTCTATCAAATGAGAGGGACGTGACCTATAGCTCATGTAGCAAAGCAAAGCAAGAGATAAAACATATTTAAACTTTATTTCAATGAAAAGTAGCTGGTTACCATTTCAATGAAGAGGTGATCCTATCAGAGGAGAAAAAGAATGAATGGACGCCGGCTCATAACAGTAGGAACAGGAAAGAACAAGCACCAATTGAAACTGATGGAATAACAAAGGCCAAAAGCTGATTTCCAAGAAAGTCATTAAGGCAATCTATTTGATTCCTTGGGTTGCACGTTTGAAATCTTTAAAGGTACGGTAAGTTACAATTCAAAATTTTGTGGTACCGATACAATGCACCGATTAAAGTTTCTGTCACGCATCAGACCTCCAAACATAGAATTGAATATACTGCAGGAATCTACACGACAAGACGATCAAAACGGTATATTGATATTAGTAGTACGATTAAATTATAAAAATTCGAATTTTCTAATAGCGGAAAATGCAAGAAAAACGCTGAAAAATAAGATCGACGGAGCCAAAGATGTCCGAATTTGGAAAAACGACAAACTGGCATCTTGCTCAGAAGATGGTTTAGAATTTTTCTATGTAAAAATATTTTGGTTTCGGAAACATTTTATTTTCATCGCTTTTTAACTGATTAAATTGAAGTGAATTTACGCGCGAAATAAACTTTCATATTTTCGGACGAAAATTTACCAGTCGCTATGTTTAACTAGACGTATTCCAAATATTAAATTTTTATTTCAAAATTTTATCGTTTAAAATTTCACAAAATTTTAACTAATTACGTTATTAAAATAGTTGAAATTTTACGGGTCGTTACATTTCAAGTAAATAGAAAATAGCTGAAATTGTTACATCTATTAAATTCCAGCATACTAGCCACAAAGTGGGTAATACAATCAAAACCGTAGGGTCTCGTAGGGAAAATGGGTTTCCATCAATGGCTGGGCTACTGGGGTACCGCCCGTCACAGTACGTGGCCTAGATCACCGTACCGAGGAGTACGCCCGCTCCCCTGCAACACAAGGCCGGACCCATCCCTTACTGGACAGTTCCAAATAAGATCACCCCATAGTTGGCGCGACCAACCGTACACTAAACCGAAATAAATAGGGACATCTAGACAGGGGTAAACCTTACTCTCAAGTGGGGGCTACCCACGAAGCCTTGCTGCACCTCCTGTGACGACCGCCCATGACCCCTACACCGAATCTAGAGATAGAGCGCTGTAAAGTGTGCCAGGCGACCATGGACGATTGTCAAGGTAAGATTAAAACAACAGGATCTATCGTATTACTCACAGCGCATGGACAAAATATAATAGAACATATGTATAGTGAAGCTTTACAGAATAAAATGACATCATATAAAACTCCATAATAGTTGAATACAAGCATCCACATAGTCAATACATCCAGCCTCACTACATAACTCTCAGAGAATACAAAACAGCGGAAAAATCCAGTACATATAAGAAGATAATATGCAACCCTCTAGCTCGTCTTCGATATCAGCATCGTGAGAAGAGAACAGCACCTGTCACCTGCTACCTAGTCTGCCCGTCCCAAAATGGACGAACAGCCCAAGGCAATAAGAATTAAAAACATAAAGCCTTGAGTCAGACAACAGTCTTAGTGAGCAGTAAATTAACTAACAACATACCAAAAGAGCATAAAGGAAAAGGAATAGGAATACAACCCTCCCACTCCAACCTCATTCTACAGTGATAGCCCCCAGACACACACTAAGCAGAAGCAAACATAGCAGAGCGTACAATTTAAAGTAAAGCAATTGTCACTCGAGTCAAGAGCGATGTTTTCCAAGTACAAATCCCAAGGTCTAAAACCAAGGTCAGATAAGCACCCAGGAAATACCGCTCTTGAGACCGAATGATGATACAACCAAACATCCATGACTCGGCTATCACTGTTATCATTGTTGCGATATCACCGTTAATTGAATGACCGGCACATTCTTTCAGCCGTCCGTCAAGGGCTAATGGTAACCCCGGTTCTAGACATAACTCCCGCACGTCATCGTGACCCGTGCCTAGGATTATCGAATCTACCCAGAGTACTCGACCATCAACTTAGTCTTTTGGGCGTCCCCATGTACTCTTGCTTAGAGCATGCTAGAACCTTCAACAACGATGAGATCTCAACCTCCTAGTCATCCTCCTCGACGACTATTGCCATACTAGCTCAAGCGCCTCTCGAGCATCCATTATCCTCAACTCGAATCATATCACCGAGTTATCAACATGCTTGGAATGATCCCGCCTGGATTCGACCAAGTCTTCATCATATGATTGCCTCGCTTCATAACATCCTCGCGAAGCTTCATCTCAACATCACATCATCAAATCTATGCATAAGAGCTTCATCATCCCGCTACATATGCCCCGAGCAGCTTTCCCAATCCAAGAGCCTTTCCTTTAGCTTTTGAATCACCTTTGGTCTAAATCTAATCATCAATCATCTAGTTCATAACAATCAATCAAATCAAACATCAATCCAAGCAATCAAGCATTCAAATATGATCTAAGTAGACAATTATAACAATAATGGCATTTTCGTAATTAAAGAGTTGAAAGTCCAATAAGCATGAAAACATGTATTATATCTCTACAAACTTGATGAATGAACTTGCATAGGTTAACATATGATAAAATGGATACAACATCATCATGAACAATGGATCTATATGGATCTACACATAGGATGAAGAAAATGCATGGAAATCTCTATTTTAACACCAAAACGAGCCAACAATCCGATATACTCCTTTGGATCCGTGTGAGAGATAATCACCACTCACCAAATCACCTAAACAATCCAAAAGATATCAACTTCAGATCTGGACAGCGAAGAACTAAGCTAGATCCGACAAGATCTCACTTCAAACGATGAAATCTCTCTTGAAAAGATGAAGATCTTCAATCTAAGCTCTTGAATCTTTAATCTTGATCTTCGATTTGGATGGATGGAAGCACTAGATTAGAGTGGAGAAAAGAAGTGAAGAAGTGTAGAAGTCGAGCTCTCAAAATGGCAGCACTTCGTCGCTTCAAAATCCGGATCCCAAAAAGTGAGAACAACCCCTCCTATTTATAGCTGAAAACTGCCTGAGTCGTAACTCGGCTATCTCCTTAAGTCGTTGCCGACCTAACATATGCCGACCTACGACCTAAAAACCCCCACGACTTAACAGAGCCTCCGACCTAACCCTTAGCCAACAACTCCGACCTAACAGATACGCGCGCCTCAACTCCTACGATCTAACACTTCTGCGCATACGACCTAACTATTAAGTCGACCTACGACTTAACACATACTTCGACCTAACACTTAGACGAAACCCAGCGACCTACGACTTAACAGGTTACGACCTAATTCCTTAAGCCTCCACGCGACCTAACACTTAGCCTAACTCCTAAGGTCGCCAACTTGTTAACTCCTTAGGTCCTTAGGTCGCCAACACTAGGTCGCTAACTCGGCAACTACTAGGTCGCTAACTCGGCAACTACTAGGTCGCTAACTCGGCAACTACTAGGTCGCTAACTCGGCAACTACTAGGTCGCTAACTCGGCAACTACTAGGTCGCTAACTCGGCAACTACTAGGTCGTTAACTCGCCCTGCCGACCTAATTACTTAACTAAATCCTAGGTTGCACAATTTTATAGGTCGCTCCAACTAACCCACGACCTAACACTAACTCGCAAGTCCTTAACTCGGTCACGACTTAGCTCTTAGGTCGTCCACGACCTAGGACTTAGACAAATTTCCCCAAAAATCTGAAATGACTTAAAAATGCAAAAATTCCAGATTTGACGAACTTTTCGATCCGTGAAAAATACGGGTCGTTACATTCTCTCCCCCTTAGGAATTTCGCCCCCGAAATTCCAAGCAAACAAAGCAATCAAAGACTATTCTGTACGCCTACCATCCATAGCAATCAACAAACAATGCATCCAATTCTAACTTAGCGTACAGAATTCTAAAACTTAGAACAAGTTACAATATCGCGAGATGAGACGACACCTTAGGGCCATACCTTGAAGAGTTCAGGATGAGCTGCTTTCATCCTCTCTTCCACCTCCCACGTACAGTCGTTATCATCATCACTCCATTGTATCTTGAGCATCTTAACTACCTTCCTCCTAAGCTGTTTCGTGTCGGTTTCCACAACACGAAGTGGCTTACGAGGTCTTCTATCAACTGGATCAACTTCAAAGTCTTCATAGCTATCAGCAGAAACCACCGTACTCGAGTCGTGCACATACTTCCGTAGATATGATACGTGAAAAACATTGTGCACACTCGACATTTTCTCTGGTAACTCCAATCTGTAAGCGAGCTTTCCAATTCGCTCGATAATCGGGAATGGTCCAACAAATCTCGGAGTCAATTTTCCTTTCTTCCCGAATCGAATAACATTCTTCAGTGGAGAAATCTTCACAAAAACCATATCTCCAACGTCGAATTCCAAATCCTTACGACGTTTATCGGCATAACTTTTCTGACGGTCTTGGGCTGCCTTCATCCGTTGCCGAATGATCTCTATGCAATCCGAAGTCTGTCGAATCATCTCTGGCCCAAGCATCAGCTTTTCTCCAGTTTCCAACCAACATGTCGGAGAGTTACACGGTCTTCCATACAATGCCTCATATGGTGCCATACCAATGCTTGACTGGTAACTGTTGTTGTACGCAAACTCCACCAAATGAAGGTGATCTTCCCATGATCCTCCGAAATCCAAAACACAAGCTCTGAGGAGATCTTCCAAAACTCGGTTGACTCTCTCAGTCTGACCATCTGTTTGAGGGTGATAAGCTGTACTCAAACACAACTCGGTTCCCAAGACTTCCTGGAAGCTCTTCCAAAATCCACTAGTGAACAATGGGTCTCGATCGCTCACTATACTCTTCGGAACACCATGGAATCGAACTATCCACTTCACATACAACTCAGCCAACTTTGATGCAGTCCTAGTCGATCGAACAGGAATGAATCGTGCACTCTTAGTCAGACGATCCACAATGACCCAAATCCCTTCATTTCCCGTTCTGGTTCTAGGCAATCCATCAATAAAATCCATCGACACTTGTTCCCACTTCCATGTAGGAACTTCTAAGGGTTGAAGCAATCCACTTGGCTTCTTCTGTTCAGCCTTTACCAACTGACAGTTCATACACTTGGAAATGAAATCTCCAACATCCTTCTTCATGCCTTCCCAGTAGTAGGTTCTCTTCATATCCCGATACATCTTATTTCCACCTGGATGAATTGTCAACTTCGAGTGATGACTTTCCTTCAGAACTTCACTCCTCAATTCATCTATATCGGGAACCACTAGTCGTCCTTGCTTTCGAAGCCAACCTTCTCTATCGACCTCGAATCCTTTATCCTTTTCTGGATCCAATTCACGGATAATCTTGACAAGCTTATCATCTCGCTTTTGACTCTCGCCAATCCTTTCCACAAGAGTCGGTCTTATCGATAAGTTTGCCAACATTTCAGGTTCCAATTCGCATCCAGGCCTGAAGTCAAATCCAGCTAAATACTCGAGACTCTTCCATTCAGAAAACATGGCTCCCAATCCTGCATGTCTTCGACTTAACGCATCAGCCACTGCGTTACCTTTTCCCGGAGTATAAGCTATACCAAAATCATACGATGCCAAAAACTCTAGCCAACGTTGCTGCCGAAGATTCAAATCCTTCTGGGAGAAAAGATACTTCAACGACTTATGATCCGTAAACAACTCGAATCGAACCCCCAACAGATAATGCCTCCACATCTTCAGAGCAAATACAATCGCCGCTAACTCCAAGTCATGAGTTGGGTAATTCCTTTCATGCGGCTTCAGTTGTCGACTGGCATACGCAACAACTTTATCCTTCTGCATCAGCACTGCTCCAAGTCCAGTACCACATGCATCGGTGTAAACCACCATCTCATCATTCCCACTTGGAATAGTCAAAACAGGAGCACTCGTCAATCGCTCTTTCATGATTCCGAAAGCTTGCTCACACTTAGCACCCCAACTGAACACTTGGTTCTTCTTCGTCAATCCTGTTAACGGTGCAGCTATCTTGGAGAAGTCTTTGATAAACCGTCGATAATATCCTGCTAATCCAAGAAAACTCCTCACATCAGATGCATTCTTAGGTCTAACCCAATCCTGGATTGCTGCCACCTTAGCGGGATCAACCGCTATTCCATTTCCAGAAATCACATGGCCTAAGAACCTCACTTCACTCTTCCAGAAGTGACACTTCGAAAACTTAGCCTTCAGCTGATGTTTCCGTAAGATCTCCAAAACAATACGCAAGTGCGTCTTGTGCTCTTCTTCCGTTCTGGAATAAATCAGAATATCATCCACGAACACAAGTACGAACTTGTTCAACTGATCTCTGAACACTCTATTCATAAGATCCACAAAATATGCTGGCGCGTTAGTCAATCCAAATGGCATTACCAGCCACTCAAAGAAACCGGATGGTGTCCTAAAAGCAGTCTTCGACACACTATCCTTTGCCACTCTCAACTGGTGAAATCCCGTTGCCAAATCCATCTGAGAAAACACCTTAGCTTCGTGAAGCTGATCAAACAAGTCATCTATTCTCGGTAATGGATACTTGTTCTTCTTAGTCACCTTATTCAGCTCACGATAATCGACGCACAATCTCAACGACCCATCTGCCTTGGTTGCAAACACAACTGGTGCACCCCACTCGGACACACTACGCCGAATGAATCCTTTCTGCAAAAGATCATCAACTTGCACCCTCAACTCCTGCTGCTCCCTAGGCGCCATCCGCCTAAGGGGCATCACAACAGGTCTGGCTCCTTCAACTAGATCTATACGAAACTCGATCTCTCTATGCGGCGGCAACCCTTTGACTTCGTCAAAGACATCCTCGAATCCATTAGCGATCGGTACTGATGACAGTCCATCCCGTGGAACAACTAGCGAATACATGAAGCTCATGAAGACGCCTTCTTCATGCTTACATCGTATCACAATCTTTCGCCCCTCCACATTCTCGACTGTCACTTCCAACTTTTCGCAATCAACCTTAGCCGCATACTTCCTAAGCCAGTCCATACCCAAGATAATTCCGAACCCCGTAAAGTTCAGAACAAAGCAATCACAAACAAAAGAGCAACCATGACTCGACACAACTAGACCACGGCATAACATACACAAACAAGACGAACCCCCAACTGGATTAGTCACTACCAATGGCCTATCAACAATATCCGGCTTCAAACCTAACCGGCCTACTAGTTCATTACAAACAAATGAATGCGACGCTCCAGTATCAAACAAAACTCTAACTGGAACACCACATAGGAAAAGAGTACCTTGAACAACCACACTCTTTCCCTTTTCTTCAGCAGTAGGAGCTTTCGAAGACGACGGAACAGCTCCCAAAGCATAGGCTTGCACAATCTGCCTGTCCTTCCTTGGTTCTGGACAATTCTTCCTGAAATGCCCCGGCTTGTCACAGTTGTGACACTTCATCGGTGCCTTCGGATTCTTACAATCCTTAGAGAAATGGCCCTTCTGCTGACAATTGTAGCAAGTTACCTCGCCTTTCGGCTTCTTCTGGCCATCCTTACCCTTCTGCTGCTGCTGCTTCCTCTTCTGGTTTCCACCCTGCTGTGGTTTAGATTCTCCCTTGGTAACAGCAACAACAGGTCCTTCCTTAGGAAACAGACTCTCATGCCTAAGAGCTTTCTCCACAAGCTTCTCAAATGAATCGTCCAAATGATCCACCAACTGTCTCCCAAGATAACTATCCAAGCCGGTCACAAACTTCTCATTCTTCTGATAAGCAGATTCAATATACGACCGGGCATACTTGGACAAAGCTTCGAACTCAGAAACATACTCAAGAACAGATCTTCCACCCTGCTTGAGCTCTACAAACTTCTTGAACAGAACAGACTTCTGAGATGTAGAAATGAACTTAGCTTCAAATCTAGCTTGGAATTGCTCCCAAGTAATCTCTTCCTCCGCAGTATCGATGGTAATAGAATTCCACCAATCAGAGGCTCTCCCTTGAAGCTGCCTTGATGCCAACTTCCTCTTAGTTGCATCATCAATTCCCAAATCACCAAAGATCCTTCTACAAGCATCTATCCACCTCTGGACCTCAATGGTAGATTCTGTTCCCAAGAAAACCTTCCCTCCAAGAGCAGTATAATCCTTGCACAGCTTAGCAAAATCCACTGGTTTCGGAGTTTGGACTTGAACTCCAACATCAACTGCCGCCCCCGGAACTGGTATCCTTCTCATGATCGAAGTCATCATAGCTTCGAACATGGCTGCATAATCAGCAGTCTCTTCAGTAGCACGACCTCCCCTAGCAGCTGGTCTCCCTCTTCGACTCATTCTCAATATCTATAAGAAGGAATGATTAGAACATCTAGAGAATCAACTGCATAAAGGACTCAAATTCTACTAAGCCACTATATTATATATAGTAATCATCCATCAAAATACAATTACGTCTCTCATACGTAGTTACGACAGCGAGCGTTGGGTAAAATCGATTAACCAATGCTCTGATACCAAATGTGACGACCGCCCATGACCCCTACACCGAATCTAGAGATAGAGCGCTGTAAAGTGTGCCAGGCGACCATGGACGATTGTCAAGGTAAGATTAAAACAACAGGATCTATCGTATTACTCACAGCGCATGGACAAAATATAATAGAACATATGTATAGTGAAGCTTTACAGAATAAAATGACATCATATAAAACTCCATAATAGTTGAATACAAGCATCCACATAGTCAATACATCCAGCCTCACTACATAACTCTCAGAGAATACAAAACAGCGGAAAAATCCAGTACATATAAGAAGATAATATGCAACCCTCTAGCTCGTCTTCGATATCAGCATCGTGAGAAGAGAACAGCACCTGTCACCTGCTACCTAGTCTGCCCGTCCCAAAATGGACGAACAGCCCAAGGCAATAAGAATTAAAAACATAAAGCCTTGAGTCAGACAACAGTCTTAGTGAGCAGTAAATTAACTAACAACATACCAAAAGAGCATAAAGGAAAAGGAATAGGAATACAACCCTCCCACTCCAACCTCATTCTACAGTGATAGCCCCCAGACACACACTAAGCAGAAGCAAACATAGCAGAGCGTACAATTTAAAGTAAAGCAATTGTCACTCGAGTCAAGAGCGATGTTTTCCAAGTACAAATCCCAAGGTCTAAAACCAAGGTCAGATAAGCACCCAGGAAATACCGCTCTTGAGACCGAATGATGATACAACCAAACATCCATGACTCGGCTATCACTGTTATCATTGTTGCGATATCACCGTTAATTGAATGACCGGCACATTCTTTCAGCCGTCCGTCAAGGGCTAATGGTAACCCCGGTTCTAGACATAACTCCCGCACGTCATCGTGACCCGTGCCTAGGATTATCGAATCTACCCAGAGTACTCGACCATCAACTTAGTCTTTTGGGCGTCCCCATGTACTCTTGCTTAGAGCATGCTAGAACCTTCAACAACGATGAGATCTCAACCTCCTAGTCATCCTCCTCGACGACTATTGCCATACTAGCTCAAGCGCCTCTCGAGCATCCATTATCCTCAACTCGAATCATATCACCGAGTTATCAACATGCTTGGAATGATCCCGCCTGGATTCGACCAAGTCTTCATCATATGATTGCCTCGCTTCATAACATCCTCGCGAAGCTTCATCTCAACATCACATCATCAAATCTATGCATAAGAGCTTCATCATCCCGCTACATATGCCCCGAGCAGCTTTCCCAATCCAAGAGCCTTTCCTTTAGCTTTTGAATCACCTTTGGTCTAAATCTAATCATCAATCATCTAGTTCATAACAATCAATCAAATCAAACATCAATCCAAGCAATCAAGCATTCAAATATGATCTAAGTAGACAATTATAACAATAATGGCATTTTCGTAATTAAAGAGTTGAAAGTCCAATAAGCATGAAAACATGTATTATATCTCTACAAACTTGATGAATGAACTTGCATAGGTTAACATATGATAAAATGGATACAACATCATCATGAACAATGGATCTATATGGATCTACACATAGGATGAAGAAAATGCATGGAAATCTCTATTTTAACACCAAAACGAGCCAACAATCCGATATACTCCTTTGGATCCGTGTGAGAGATAATCACCACTCACCAAATCACCTAAACAATCCAAAAGATATCAACTTCAGATCTGGACAGCGAAGAACTAAGCTAGATCCGACAAGATCTCACTTCAAACGATGAAATCTCTCTTGAAAAGATGAAGATCTTCAATCTAAGCTCTTGAATCTTTAATCTTGATCTTCGATTTGGATGGATGGAAGCACTAGATTAGAGTGGAGAAAAGAAGTGAAGAAGTGTAGAAGTCGAGCTCTCAAAATGGCAGCACTTCGTCGCTTCAAAATCCGGATCCCAAAAAGTGAGAACAACCCCTCCTATTTATAGCTGAAAACTGCCTGAGTCGTAACTCGGCTATCTCCTTAAGTCGTTGCCGACCTAACATATGCCGACCTACGACCTAAAAACCCCCACGACTTAACAGAGCCTCCGACCTAACCCTTAGCCAACAACTCCGACCTAACAGATACGCGCGCCTCAACTCCTACGATCTAACACTTCTGCGCATACGACCTAACTATTAAGTCGACCTACGACTTAACACATACTTCGACCTAACACTTAGACGAAACCCAGCGACCTACGACTTAACAGGTTACGACCTAATTCCTTAAGCCTCCACGCGACCTAACACTTAGCCTAACTCCTAAGGTCGCCAACTTGTTAACTCCTTAGGTCCTTAGGTCGCCAACACTAGGTCGCTAACTCGGCAACTACTAGGTCGCTAACTCGGCAACTACTAGGTCGCTAACTCGGCAACTACTAGGTCGCTAACTCGGCAACTACTAGGTCGCTAACTCGGCAACTACTAGGTCGCTAACTCGGCAACTACTAGGTCGTTAACTCGCCCTGCCGACCTAATTACTTAACTAAATCCTAGGTTGCACAATTTTATAGGTCGCTCCAACTAACCCACGACCTAACACTAACTCGCAAGTCCTTAACTCGGTCACGACTTAGCTCTTAGGTCGTCCACGACCTAGGACTTAGACAAATTTCCCCAAAAATCTGAAATGACTTAAAAATGCAAAAATTCCAGATTTGACGAACTTTTCGATCCGTGAAAAATACGGGTCGTTACACCTCCCCTGTTTTAGCCATTCCCGGTTGATGAGGCTTGAGGTCACGATTACCTTTACAGAACTCATCTCTTAGAATGCTCATCGTCCGCCTGACGATGTTCTGAAAGCATTCGATCCATACAAGTTCGTTCCGGGTTCGAACGAAACCGAAGGCATTATCTCGTTACACTCGTATTGGAATCACCCTCAGAGTTAACGACAATAACCCTTGCATTCTGAATCACCATCTCGAATCTATAAGTACTATCTTCGTCAAACTCATTACGGAATCACCCACAGAGTTATACTGACGAATAGTTCTTATACCTCGAGTCTTCACTTGCTCCATTTGGATTTCACGACCTAACGTTATTTTGGATCGATGTGGTATTCGGGTCTCCAGACCTGGAATCCCGGTATACGGAAACCCGATCCCGGTCTCATCGAAATCCAAAACGTGTCTTTTAAGGCCAAGTTGTTTTAAAGGTTTAAAACAAATCAATTCAAATATCTATATATTAACACAGATAGATAAATCACAATATCACAGATAGATGATCACATATCAGCATAAATGGATAATCTATATCATCACACTTCAAACAAAGCATCCATATCACAACAATATTACTCATCTCATATCTGAGATCACAATCAATCAATGGGATATCAATATCAATCATCATACATAAGCAAGGATTAATAATCACATCATTGATAATTAATTTAAAATGAATTAAATTAATTACCTTAGTTTAATTAATTTAAAGTTAATTAAATTAATTACTTCATCATTATTAAACTTTCTTATACTACTATTAATTATAAATCAATTAATCAATCATCATCCCATTTTTCCTTTTAATTAATCATCCCGATTAACCATCTTTAATTACATTTAAGTAATTATCTTCAAATTATTCCACAGATTAATTTCTTTAACCAAATATAGAAGTAAATCCCTACATTACTTCATTTATTCATTAACCAGAGTTAATTACTTGCTTAATTATTTATTTTAATAAATCTCTTCATTTATCAATTATATTCCAGATAAATCCATTTTAAATTCAACATTAATTATTAAAATTAATGATCTCAAATTATAATTACAATTTAAATTAATTACATCAAAGTAATTTATCCTTAAATTAATCCAAAATATTAATCACCTTTGATTAATCGTAATCAGTAATTAACTCCTTTAATTACTAAATAAATTAATTACTCCATAATTAATTATCTCAAATTAATCCTTTGATTAATTTTACAAAGTAATTTTACTCGAATTACTTTATTAACAAAATATCATCCCATTAATTACATCCTGTAATTAAACATCAATTACTTCTCTAAGTAATCATACTTATCACATCATCAATTTATTTATCCAAATTAATTAAAATAAATTAATTAACTCCAATAAATCAAATTACTTAATTAATTAAAATGAGTAATTATCTCTTTAGTTACTCCCCATTTATCATTTACACTTAAACAATTAAAATGTTGATTAATACATCAATTTATCCAATCAATTATATTGATTAATTATAAAATAATTCAGTTAATGACCTTCATTAACATTTATTAAATTATACATCTAAAATAATTAACTACATCAATTATTATTAAGTTTAATTTACCTTCAATAATTAATTAAATTAATTAAAGTCTAACCTATGATTTTTGATAACATATTAAATACTTAATTCATTATTTAACTTTAATTAATATCTTTAATCTTATAATTACAAATTAATCCATATAAATTATCAACTCTCATTCTAATTTCCTTAATAGTTAAATGAATTCAAATCTTTGATCTTTATTGTTTAAAGAAAACTCATTTTCCACAATTGATTAAAATTTTACTTCAAATGTTTAAAAACGTTTATTTACTTTCTTTGAATTTCCATTTAAAAATTCAAGTTTAACTAACACTCATTTGAACTTCGAATCACCTTATAAAACCCCGACCTTTGAAAACTTTTAATTTACCAATTTAAACGATACTTTCGTTATGAAGAGATTTTAAATCAAAATCCATTAAACTTACATATTTAAATTCATTAAAAGTATTTAAATTTGAAACTTCTTTTATTTGAAAAATCTAGATTTTTAAACACTCAATTTTGACATCAGTTTTAATTTAAAAATCCACTAATTTAAAAACTGTAAAGGCTGGGTACTGTTTAGACTTGAAACAACCTACTCGAGTCTCCGGGTTTTGCTTGAGTAAAACGTGAAAACACCCGAGCAAAATCAGATCTTTCCCGAGTACATACTGGGTACTAAAATGTTGTAAGGCAAAACAACTTGAGTTCCTTTATTTAACTTCGACGAAAACATGAGATCACCCGAGTCGAACGATGAATTACTCGAGTAATTCTCGAGTTTATTTCCTGTTACCCCAAAAAGAATCACAGCCACCAAACCTTCGACTGTGCACGTACACACACACATCAGCCACCTCCGGTCGACCCCGACCATCCCTACATCACGGCGACCATCTCTACAGCCTGTTCCAACCTTCAGATCGACACCAAAAATTCGAGATCGAGATCGAGTTTCTAAATCAAGCCTAGAACCAACAACATCCCATTTTCAAAACCTGGCAGTTCGACTTCCTCCAATCTTCGACCACCAGAGGACCACCACCATTGGCCACAGCCTCGTCTATCTCCACTCTACCCAACCTCCAACGCACACGACACTCGATCCAGCCATGAGTTCGAATGAGACGTAAAACAAGGGGGACGCAAAACTAGGTCTAGGGAAAAGGATTCGACGCCGCCACCACCGTCGTTAACTAACCACCACCGCACTATTTTTCCGAACATCCCTGGTCGCTCCTCTACCTTTCGACCAAGACTCAACGTCTCCGGTCGACTACATCGACCACGGCGACTCAAATTGTTCGAAACAGTGAAGTTTAAACTGCTCTTCATTTTCTTGCCTAAAAATTCTAATTCTTGTTTTAAAAATCATGATTTAGTATGTGTTTTCATTTGATGCAACTGGATTCTTTAAACAAAAGGTTTGATTTTTAACATATTTAAGGATGTGCATGTTTTCTTGAGTTACCAGAGAAAGTTATGGATTGTTTCAGCTTTAATAAAATTTTAATATAAAGATTTCAACAAAATAAACAGCTCTTGTTCTCATCTCAAGTTCAGTCAGGGGTTAGATCAAGTGCTAAAGTGTAATTTCCCGGAAATTTGGGGCAATATCAATTTAATAATCTGTTTAAATAATTAAATCGATTTGTTAATCTTTGATAATAAATATTTGAATTGGTTTAATAATCTAATTGAATAAATATTTAATTAGTGAATTTTATCTTTAAAAAACTAATAAAATGATTTCTATTTATAATGTGTATATATATGTGTGTATATTGTAAATAGATAAGCTTTGGTTTGAAATACAATTTACATATGATATGTTAATTCATTTAATAATAATAGAAATTTATAATCTCTTTTATAAATTATTTTTAAATTGATAAATGTGTTATTTTCAAACAATATTAATAGTGTATTGTTTTTAAATAAATAGATTTTAATGTAAATAAGAATTGTTTTTTTCAATTTGAATGTGTTGTTTTAAATTGACTTTAAATTGGATTTTAAATATAATTTGAATTTGAATTTAGATTTAATTTTGAATTCAAAAAGAGGTAATATTCAAATAGTTTGGATTTCAAAATATATGTAAACTTTTATTTATAATAATTAGTTTTATTTCTTTATAATTAATATATATAGATATGTATCTAATAAGTTAAGAAAAAGGTTTTTATATTTAAAATAAATAAATAATTAAAGGGACATGTGTTAGTTCCTAAGACTTTAATATAATAGGTGTTATAAGATTAGGATATGAGAAGGACAAATGTCAAGTTTTTAAAATTTTTAGTTTTCTTTTATTTTAAATAAACTACAAATTAACTTATATAAACAATACACCTCCCCTCTCTTCTATTTCTTCCCTTATCTTCTCATTTTCAAAATCTTCAGCCTGAGACAAATTTTCAAAACAATCTGTAATCAAACACTCCTATAAACCAAAACTATCAAAACCGAAACCTGAAATCAAACCTTCCTCATAAACCAGAGATTATCAATCCTCTGAAAAGCTTCTTCCAACTCTGTAATTCATTTTCAAAACAAATCTGTAAACATTTCTTCAACCTGCAATTCTTTTTCAACATCAAATTGGAGCATGCAAAGCATTTTCAAAAATTTAAGAGAAAGGGCCTGTAGCAGATAATCAAAAGCAAGTCTGGAATCAAGCAGTAATCTCTGCAACAAGCTTTTTAGATCAAAACAATTCAAGTTTTAAATCAAAAGAAATTGCCAGATCAAAATTTAAAGCCTGGGAAATTTCTCTGCTTTTAAAAATGGTGAGTAACTTTTTATTTAAAAAGTCTCAGTAAAATAAACCTATTGTATGTTCATATATATATATATTTGAATAGTCGTACGTACATATATATTAGTGTATGTCTGGGTATATATATGAATATGTGTGTACATGAATGTTTCTGGTAATATTCTCTGTCCTTAGTTTCTAATCCTAGGTTTAAACCGAATCCAATTATCTGTTGACCTATTTGTTGTCTTGAACTTAGGAGTAAGGCAAAGACTGTTGGTTTAATATAAACTAAAGTGTAAATGTTCATGAAAGTTGAAATAACTGGGACATACCAGGAAATCAAACAGTACAGAGAAATTTCTCATTTAAGCTAAAACCCAAATATGTTCTTTTACAAATCCAGTATTATAATTTGAATACGTAAATCAAACCATGATTTTGAAATGGTGTTTGTTTATGCGCATAGCAGTTTGCCTCTGTAGATATAATTATGCTATGGGTTTTGATATATTTGAAACTGTGTGTGTTGATTTCCTTTTCCTCTCTGTAAAGTCTGAGTTAAAACCAAATCTTCAAGTTATTTTCTAATTAAACAACAGTTAGGATTTTGGTTCAAGCAAAATAAGTTAGATTAAGTACAAACCAAGAACCAGGGATAGAACTAAGTGCTGGTATTTGAAATTCATCTGGAAAACAAATAATGCAGTAACAAATTATTACCAATGTTTGAAATCAAGTGTTGAATTTGATTAAAATAATTATATAAACTAAAGTATCACTGGAAATTATGAATTTTGGAAAGAAATTCAAAATTTTAAAAATTGTATTGAGTGAGTACTTGGGAGTTTCCTGAAAGTTGGGTTTTGGTCTAATTCTGTTGATCCATGCATCTGGGTTGCTCGAGATTGATGATGGAGCTAGGTGAAGCATTGGAGAGGATAGAAAAAAATGGTTGAAGGGATGATAATTCACTGTGCAGTTTAAATTTGCTCGAGATTTGTTTTAAACCTAGTTTTACGGGGTTTCAATGTTTGTTTGAGTTCGTTTTGCTCTGTTGATCGAACTGCTTGGGGATTTGGGTATTGGAAGATGGTGGGTTGACGAGTACTTCACCGAAGTTTCAACGACGATGGTGGTCGGAGGAAGGAATACGAGTCGTTGACAGGTTTGGGAAGATTTCCAGCTTCTTGTTCCAGGTTGAGATTTATGTTCGATTTCGATTGTTGATGTTGTTCGAGTTTCTGGTGATCGAGATCGTAAGAGATGGCCGTGGACGAGATGCTGGCGTGGTCATCGATGATCGGAGGTGATCATCTCGTGTGTACACGTGAATGAGTATCAGCGTGTCAGTGTTTTGTTTGGCTTAGCAGAGGAGGTCGCGAATTTTTCTCGAGTAAAGTGCGTGAGCGACTCGAAGTCGTGCTCGTGATTGTTGGGATCTGGCTCGAGTTGTTTCCAGGGGAAAACTCGTATGGGTTATAACAGTTTTTAGAAATAAAATAGAAGGAAAAACTCGAAGGGATACTCGGGGGTTTTCAACTTTTTCTCGGGTATTTTGTGATATGGCTCGGGTAAGTTGAATAGTTACAGGTTTTAAAGCCTGTGTGTTTTTAAATTTTAAAATTGATTTAAAATTTGAAAACAGAAATTTAAACTTAAATCCCAGTTGTAAAAATAAATAAGTTTTTATTTTAATATTTAAACATCTTTAAATGTTTAAAGTATAGTTTAAAAGAATTTTTAAATTAAATAAATTGGTTTTAAAATCTTGTAAATTTCTTTTATAAATGTTAAGTGTTCTTAACATTTGTTTTAAAAAGATTTTGTATATTTGATTTAAATATTGGTTAAAGTTAAATTGTAATCTATTTTAAATCTTTTAATTTAAAATGAATTAAAAGAAAAGATTTTAAAGAAAAATGTTTTAAAGACTTTTGTTAATAATAACTAAAGTAGTTAAAGGTTAATTCTTTAGTTCAAAAAGTAATTAAGATTTAATTTTATAGGAGTAATTAAATTAATAAGGTAATTAAAGAATGATTGATAATTTAATTAATTAATTGGTAAGTAAGAGTTTATCAAGTTGTTTTAATAATTGATTAAAGATTAATTACCTAAAGAAATAATTAAAGAATTTTTATTAATTAACGAGGGATCATTAATTAAGGGTTATTAAATAATTAATTAATATGATTGATTTTGATAATCAATTAGATTAATTAATCATTATGAAATTAGTTAAGTATAATTACTTAATGGAAGTAATTAAGGTAATTAATTACTTAAGGTAATTAATTTAATAAATTTGATTTAGTTAAATTTATTAATTGAATTAATTTAAGATAATCACTTGATTATGTGATAAGTATAATTACTTAAATGTAATTAGTGAATTGTAATTACTTAGGAAGTAATTAAAGATAATTACTGGATGTAATTAAATGGAGATAATGAAAGTAATTTGAGTTAATTACTTAGAATAATTAATCAAGGGATTAATTAAAAGATAATTAATTAATGAGTAATTAATTTATGGAAGAGTAATTAAGGGAAGTTAATTACTAAATGAAATTAATCAAAGGTGATTAATAAATATGGTTTAATTTAAGATTAATTATTAAATGTAATTAATTTAAATGGAGTAATTAGGGATTATTAATTAATATAATTAATAATGTAATTAAAGGTTGATTAATTAAGATTAATTAATCAATAATAAATGATTAAAGTAATTAATTAATTAATGAAGTAATTTAAGATTAATTACTGAATGGTTTAAGATAATTAATTTGTGAAATTAATTAAGTATTAATTACTTAAAGTAATTAAAGTATAATTAATCAGGAATGATTAATTAAGATGATACTATTAATTAAGATGATACTTAAAGTATGATTAATTAATTGGTTTAATTAATAATTAAGTAAGCAGGATTTATAAAATGAAGTAATTAATTTAATTCACTTTAAATTGATTAGAGATGATATAAATCATTACTTATGATGGATGATGTAACGACCCGCCACTCATTCTACAGAATGACGCATCGTTAATAAGAAAGAAAGGGATAGAAGAGAGAAAGAAGAGAAGAAAGAACAACAACACATCAGAAATCTCACAGCGGAACGAGAAATATATTATATCACATAAGATATTACACAGTATCATATACATCAGAGTACACAACTTATACATCACAATATAGACAGTTATAAACTTCTGTCTATTTTACAACACAACTACATAAATACGATACAACATACACAGCGGAAACTCTATATATCTACACGCTGAAGCCTCCTGCTCCTCAGCTCCTCCAGTATTCGTCAAGACTAACCTGAATCCCTCGACTACTCAATACAATATTGAGTACCCAAGAGTTTAATAAAACAGAAAATAAACACTTGGGTCAGACATGGGTCTGGTGTGAGTAAACGGTTTAAATTGCTTAATTTTGAAAACCTTTGAAAACAAAAGTATCACGTAAGACTCCCCACACATAAACATGGGTAAGTTTTTACCTTACGCTAACTAAAACATTTGATAGGAAATCCAGTTATATTATAATAGGGTCTAGGGTTTCCAAGTAAAATACAGAAATAGCTGAAATGCTTACATCTCACATTCCAACATAGTTGGGCACAACTAATACGTACGGCACTTATTGGAGTTTGGATTCCATACAATGGCAGGGCTACTGGGGTACCGCCCGTCACAGTACGTGGCCTAGATCACCGTACCGAGGAGTACGCCCGCTCCCCTGCAACACAAAGCCGGAACCATCCCTTACTGGATAATCCCGAACAAGACAATCCCGTAGTTGGCGCGACCAACCACACACTAAGCCGAATAAAAGAAAAGGGTCCTCTAGACAGGGATCTATCTTGCTCTCAGTGGGTGCTACCCACGAAGCCTTGCTGCACCTCCCCTGTTTTAGCCATTCCCGGTTGATGAGGCTTGAGGTTACGATTACCTTTAATCAGATCATATCACTTAGAATGCTCATCGTCCGCCTGACGATGTGCTGAAAGCATTCAATCCATACAAGTTCGTTCCGGGTTCGAACGAAACCGAAGGCATTATCTCGTTACACTCGTTTTGGAATCACCCTCAGAGTTAACGACAATAACCCTTGCACTCTGAATCTTCATCTTCACTTGAGATTCACGACCTATCGTTAATTTGGATCGATGTGGTATTCGGGTCTCCAGACCTGGAATTCCGGTATACGGAAACCCGATCCCGGTCTCATCGAAATCCAAAACGTATCTTTTAAGGGCCAAGTTGTTTTAAGGTTAAAACAATTCAATTCTTATCTATACTACACACAGATAGATAATTTACAATAGATAATCCATATTATCATCCAAACAGATAATTCATATTATCATTTCAATCCAACCAAACTTCTATATCATAGATCAGCACATCTCTTATCAGAGATATCAACAATGTAAAGCATTCAATATCATTCATCCATTCTTAAGTAATGATTTATCGTCTCTGATTAATTTAAAGTGAATTAAATTAATTACTTCATCCCATAAATCCTGCTTACTTAATTATTAATTAAACCAATTAATTAATCATTACTCTAAGTATCCATCTTAATTAATCATTCCTGATTAATTACCCTTTAATTACTTTAAGTAATTAATACTTAATTAATTTCACAAATTAATTATCTTAAACCATTTCAGTAATTAATCTTAAATTACTTCATTAATTAATTACTTTAATCCTTTATTATTGATTAATTAATTTTAATTAACCAATCCTTAATTACATCATTTAAATTAATTATATCTAATAATTAATTCTTAATTAAACCACATTTATTAATCACCTTTGATTAATCTCATTTAGTAATTAACTATCCTTAATTACTCTTCCATAAATTAATTACTCATTAATTAATTATCTTTTAATTAATCCCTTGATTAATTATACAAAAGTAATTAAATTCAAATTACTTCCATTATTTCATCTCCCTTAATTAATTACATCCAGTAATTACCTTTAATTACTTTCCTAAGTAATTACACTTTACTAATTACAATTAAGTAATTATACTTATCAAATCACTAAATGATAATCTTAAATTAATTTAATTAATTTATTTAAACTTACCAAATTTATTTAATTAATTACCTTAAGTAATTAATTTCTTTAATTACTTCCATTAAGTAATTACTTAACCAATTCATAAAAGATTATCATTCTAATCGATTATCAAAATTAATCCCATTAATTAATTATTTAATTATCCCTAATTAATGATCTCTCATTAACTATTAACAATTCTTCATTTAAGTAATTAAACTTAAATCAACCATTATTAATTAATTCTTAATTACCAATTAATTAATCTCTAATTACTAAATTAATTTCTTAATTAATCTTTAATCACTTGATTAATTTCTAATCATTTATTAATAATCTATACTTATATAAATAAATGATCCTTAATTCCAAATTAATTAACCTTAATTAATTAATTTATAATCCTAATTATTTAATTAATTAACACTAAACCTTTAATTAATTAAATTATTAAATTATTCTTTAATTACCTTATTAATTTAATGAATCTTAAATCATTAAACCTTAATTAATCTCTAAATTAAAGTATTAACCTTTATAACTTGAACTTGTTTAAACATTTGCTTCTTTATATAACAGTTCATTTTTTTGCTTAACTTTAAAAACTGTTAACAATCACAACAAAACAACTCGAGCAAAATTACAGGAAACCCGAGCAAACACTGCTACACTCACGAACTATCAACACCCGCACCTGCTTCGAGTCGAACTCTGGAATACTTCGAGATTCCCCGAGTTAGCTTCTTCTTCCCAAACGATCAAACAAACTCAGACACACACGAGTGCACCATGCACGTGCACGCCAATTCTGGCCATCCACGATCATCGCCGCTACCCTCCTCCAGTCACCCACAACCTCACTAACCCATTCGAATAAACAGAACCACGAGATCGCCTACAGAACGAAATCGAGCATCTCGGTTGCTACCTGGAAACCCCATCGTCATCGAAAATTCCCTCGTCTCCGATGATCCCTATCGCGAAAAGCCTCGCCGTCTACACTGTAACTCCGTCTTGACTTCCAGTTTCGCTTCACATCATCGCGAACGAGTCCGGTCCCATGTCAACGACGAACGAACCTCAACAACTTCGATAGCAAAAACCCAATGCTAAACCCTAATTCCAACAAATTCGAACAGTTCACTCAATAGAAAAATTCTACTGCATTTTTCCTCTAATCTACCATCCACAATCAAGCTTCGATCCAAATATCAAAACAATTTATAGCGTGGATAATCAGCAATCCACAAAAGACCCAATTTCGAACAAACTTCAAATTCAAACGAAATACCCAACTAAAAATTTCAAATTGCATATCTAAATTCATGATTTCCTATCATGGTTACATGCATGTAGTTCAAATTAGAAATTAAGATAGTTGGTTTTTAACAAAAATTCCAGTTCCTCTGTAAATTTTTAATTTAAACATGATTCAGGGTATTTAAAATTCCTGGAATGATTTAAAAACCTTCATCATACAATTACAAACAGTTTTCATTTATATAGCAATATCTAATTTTAATTTGGTTGAGAGATTTTTAAATTTCTTATGAAATCAGTTCAACTATAAAAGAACAGAGAACAACATCAATATACACAGACCCCTCTATAAATATATACATGCATACATTCATATCAGATCTATATAACAATTTAATTTATCACAGAAGTCAATCATCATCAGGTTAAACTGTTTTTAAAATAAATATTTACTCACCAGACATGTTGAGACAGAATACAAAACTTTGTTTCCAGGCTCATTGAATTTCCTTCTGCATGATGAAATAATCTTGTTGCTGTTGATTTCCAGATTAACTTCTTTTGTTCACAGATTTTACAGTTTCCAGATTTTCATATTTGCATTTGATTTGAACGGCTTGATGAAGTTTTACATCCTGTTGCTAATTGTACTTGAAGATGAACTTGCATTTGCCTCTGTTTTGAATTTTCCAGATTTCTACTTTGCTTTAGATTTTACAGATTTCCAGCTTTTATTTTATCTTTAGATTCGAATTTAGTTTTAGTTGAGAAAATTGAAGAAAGATGAATTCAGCTGAAAAGTGAAAACAAATTTCTTCTTTTTATTTTTATTTATTTATGACTTAATTTTCAAAAAAATAAATTTTAGCCACTTGTCCCCTATAGTATTAATTTGCTTACACATAAGCTTTTATGTTTACAAATGTCTCTAGACCAATTTAATATGGTTACAAGTGTAAACTCTTGTTTATTAATTTATTTAAAACATATACATGTATTTAAGAAATGTTTGCATAGATAAAATGTATTTATATAAATAAGCTTTTAGATTTTTACATATATATACAAATGTGAATTTATGTAAACAATTATAAATTACTTATGTTTTGATCATATTAAATGTATCATATGCTTGAGTATTTTTGTTTTACTTTATATATATACTTTCACAAAACAATTTATCTTATGATAAAAGACTATTAAACAATGAATCCTTGATTTAAATCTTAAATATCATTTTCAAAAGTATTAAATCAAATTAACCTTTCAAATTACAAATTATATATATATATATATTATTAAGGTTTGAAAACATCATAATTAAATTTAAATCCAATACTTTTCCATTTCAATATATACAAATATATATATATATATATATTCTAAATGGAAAATATTTTTAACATTAGCTTTTATAATTACTCATATTGAAATTTAATACATAACTTCAAATAACAATATATATATACATATATATTAAGATTTGAAAACATAGTTTTATTAAATTAAAAGACTCCCCATTTATAATACATATACCAATATATATATATACATTATAAATATAAAACATTTATATAAGTTTTAGAAAGATAAATCTTCCCAATTTAAAATTGTTAGAAAAGATATTCCCAATTTAAAATGTTATTAATTTTCAAAAGAAATAAACTTGCCAATTTAAAATATTATTAACCTTTAAAATGAATAAACTTGTCAATTTATAAAATAAATCAACAAATCAATTTAATTATTAATAAAGATTATTAAATTGATATTGCCAAATTCCCGGGATATCACATTCCTCCCCCCTTAAAATAATTTCGTCCCCGAAATTAAAAGCAAAGATAATTTAATAATCCAGCAAAATTTTAATTTCAAACAGCAACCATACATATCAATCATATTCTAACAACCATAGCAACCAATTTAATCAAACAAATTTAATTATCCAGACAAATTCTGGATAGAATTTCCTCGAGTTTCCCCAAGTATACATATATACCGGAATACTCGTTCTATAGGATCTTAACTAACTATCTACAAAAATCTAGAACTCCTTCCCATCTAGATCACAAATCTGAACAAAATATCAGACTATACTCAAAACCATCCCAACTACCAAATCCTTCTGAACTGCTGATTTCATCACTCGATGAATCATACACATATTCCTCAGAGATATGTGAAATACAATGAATTCCAGTTTTCCGAACTGGCAACTCAATCCTGGGGATCCAAAATCTAATTTCCAGAGAACACAGAAAAACTCAAAATACTTTCGAAACTAGCTTTTTAGTTTTTCCACACCTTATATCTCCTTTGATCGGAGAATCTTAAATAATATCCAAATTTCAACTTCAATTTCCAAATTCCATCAATTCTTAACTGCATAACTTTCCTGACGATCCCGAGTCACTTCATCCTTCCTGATCAGCTTAACTCTTGCTGATGCCTCTTGAAACAGACCAGACCAACATCAAACCAATTTTTTTTTTTTTTTTTTTTTTTTTTTTTTTTTGAATCCTATTCAACAAAATGGTTTCCCAAAAATACACCAAAATCCAGAATACAACTCTACTCCACAATCATTAGAGCACTACGAACTACTTCTCCTTTCTGGAATAGCCAAACAGTTGCACTTGACAACCTTATCTCCAAATCCTGAAAATTTCTTCACACATAGAGATACACTTGAATTTCCTATAGAAATCCTCTACTCGAAGAAAATTACAACTCTCGGTTGCTTCCACTCTAGAATAGCTGCTATCTTGCTTTCGCTGCACAATTCTGATCTTGAACAGATGAGAATGCCATCGGAGAAACTCGAGCACAAACTTGATCATCCACGGTTCACCATACCATAAAATCTTAGTGAACCATTCCACTTGGTCAAAAACATCCCAGTAGAATCCCCTCCAGA
Source organism: Allium fistulosum (assembly GCA_030737815.1). Classification (NCBI taxonomy): domain Eukaryota; kingdom Viridiplantae; phylum Streptophyta; class Magnoliopsida; order Asparagales; family Amaryllidaceae; genus Allium; species Allium fistulosum. Next base: position 818,912,964 of record CM060904.1, read on the forward strand.
AAATTAGGACTGATCAATCCTTCTTCAAAGAATCCTGAGCTGTTTCACCAAATTCTTCTCTAGAAGACATCCTTCTACTAAGCTGAACCTCTGGTAACTCCACGAATCAAGTTGATACGAAATCTCAATCTCCAATAATCCCAAGAGAATACTTAAACAATCGCAAGTCACTTTTGCGATCAGCTCGGCCTAATTTCCAAAGATAACTGTTCTCTCTTCACTAATCAAAACAGCTTATATTTGACTAACCAATCCATCGAAGAAATGGATTCACTCTACTGCTCCTGAACTTCACCTTCAGAAAATCTGCTCAGCCAGAAACTTTCTGCCAACATAGAACACTCCGAGTCGCATTGCTGTCACAGATACCAAAGACTTCTTATCCGAAACTCTTTGAGAAACTCGGACTTCAAAGCAAAAAGAAACACCCCGCTGGACTCAGCCACAACACCAGAACAGACTCACTTCCTTAAACTTACTTCAGAAGAAACATCTTCAGAAACGTCCATAGTCACTGCGTCTCACTATACAGCTACTACTTCCTGAAGTTGCCAAGATACTATCACTTGCTTCAGCTCATCCAATAGATCTACTCTATTCATCCAACTTCAAAGATAAACTCCAAACCTTAACAGTTCCTTCGGAGATTGATGAAATCTTTACACCATAACAAAGTTCACTCGAGACAGTATTAGATCTACAGTCTCGACAGATACACTTCCAATCTCAACACTCAAATTCTAACTATTGGTAGTCATGTTACTCACACTACCACCTTATCTACCTTTATAACTTATATTGGAAAACCCGAACAGGTAACCCAACAAATAGGTAGAAATATATATATATTTATAATGGTACTTTTTTTTATATAGAAATTATTTCTGGGTAAAATTATTTCATTTACCTCTTTAAAACAATATTGTGTCCGTTGGCCTAGTTCAAGTGTTTAGAGATCCCTATCAATAACGTTAGCTACTCGTATTGACCAGAATCCATATACCACTCAACCGATCAATTAACACAATATAAAACCATTTTTATATAATTAACAATTACGCGCTCTCAAGATAGACACCACTTCAGAGCCTAGATATTCACTCAACCTACAGCTCTGATACCATATGTAACGACCCGCCACTCATTCTACAGAATGACGCATCGTTAATAAGAAAGAAAGGGATAGAAGAGAGAAAGAAGAGAAGAAAGAACAACAACACATCAGAAATCTCACAGCGGAACGAGAAATATATTATATCACATAAGATATTACACAGTATCATATACATCAGAGTACACAACTTATACATCACAATATAGACAGTTATAAACTTCTGTCTATTTTACAACACAACTACATAAATACGATACAACATACACAGCGGAAACTCTATATATCTACACGCTGAAGCCTCCTGCTCCTCAGCTCCTCCAGTATTCGTCAAGACTAACCTGAATCCCTCGACTACTCAATACAATATTGAGTACCCAAGAGTTTAATAAAACAGAAAATAAACACTTGGGTCAGACATGGGTCTGGTGTGAGTAAACGGTTTAAATTGCTTAATTTTGAAAACCTTTGAAAACAAAAGTATCACGTAAGACTCCCCACACATAAACATGGGTAAGTTTTTACCTTACGCTAACTAAAACATTTGATAGGAAATCCAGTTATATTATAATAGGGTCTAGGGTTTCCAAGTAAAATACAGAAATAGCTGAAATGCTTACATCTCACATTCCAACATAGTTGGGCACAACTAATACGTACGGCACTTATTGGAGTTTGGATTCCATACAATGGCAGGGCTACTGGGGTACCGCCCGTCACAGTACGTGGCCTAGATCACCGTACCGAGGAGTACGCCCGCTCCCCTGCAACACAAAGCCGGAACCATCCCTTACTGGATAATCCCGAACAAGACAATCCCGTAGTTGGCGCGACCAACCACACACTAAGCCGAATAAAAGAAAAGGGTCCTCTAGACAGGGATCTATCTTGCTCTCAGTGGGTGCTACCCACGAAGCCTTGCTGCACCTCCCCTGTTTTAGCCATTCCCGGTTGATGAGGCTTGAGGTTACGATTACCTTTAATCAGATCATATCACTTAGAATGCTCATCGTCCGCCTGACGATGTGCTGAAAGCATTCAATCCATACAAGTTCGTTCCGGGTTCGAACGAAACCGAAGGCATTATCTCGTTACACTCGTTTTGGAATCACCCTCAGAGTTAACGACAATAACCCTTGCACTCTGAATCTTCATCTTCACTTGAGATTCACGACCTATCGTTAATTTGGATCGATGTGGTATTCGGGTCTCCAGACCTGGAATTCCGGTATACGGAAACCCGATCCCGGTCTCATCGAAATCCAAAACGTATCTTTTAAGGGCCAAGTTGTTTTAAGGTTAAAACAATTCAATTCTTATCTATACTACACACAGATAGATAATTTACAATAGATAATCCATATTATCATCCAAACAGATAATTCATATTATCATTTCAATCCAACCAAACTTCTATATCATAGATCAGCACATCTCTTATCAGAGATATCAACAATGTAAAGCATTCAATATCATTCATCCATTCTTAAGTAATGATTTATCGTCTCTGATTAATTTAAAGTGAATTAAATTAATTACTTCATCCCATAAATCCTGCTTACTTAATTATTAATTAAACCAATTAATTAATCATTACTCTAAGTATCCATCTTAATTAATCATTCCTGATTAATTACCCTTTAATTACTTTAAGTAATTAATACTTAATTAATTTCACAAATTAATTATCTTAAACCATTTCAGTAATTAATCTTAAATTACTTCATTAATTAATTACTTTAATCCTTTATTATTGATTAATTAATTTTAATTAACCAATCCTTAATTACATCATTTAAATTAATTATATCTAATAATTAATTCTTAATTAAACCACATTTATTAATCACCTTTGATTAATCTCATTTAGTAATTAACTATCCTTAATTACTCTTCCATAAATTAATTACTCATTAATTAATTATCTTTTAATTAATCCCTTGATTAATTATACAAAAGTAATTAAATTCAAATTACTTCCATTATTTCATCTCCCTTAATTAATTACATCCAGTAATTACCTTTAATTACTTTCCTAAGTAATTACACTTTACTAATTACAATTAAGTAATTATACTTATCAAATCACTAAATGATAATCTTAAATTAATTTAATTAATTTATTTAAACTTACCAAATTTATTTAATTAATTACCTTAAGTAATTAATTTCTTTAATTACTTCCATTAAGTAATTACTTAACCAATTCATAAAAGATTATCATTCTAATCGATTATCAAAATTAATCCCATTAATTAATTATTTAATTATCCCTAATTAATGATCTCTCATTAACTATTAACAATTCTTCATTTAAGTAATTAAACTTAAATCAACCATTATTAATTAATTCTTAATTACCAATTAATTAATCTCTAATTACTAAATTAATTTCTTAATTAATCTTTAATCACTTGATTAATTTCTAATCATTTATTAATAATCTATACTTATATAAATAAATGATCCTTAATTCCAAATTAATTAACCTTAATTAATTAATTTATAATCCTAATTATTTAATTAATTAACACTAAACCTTTAATTAATTAAATTATTAAATTATTCTTTAATTACCTTATTAATTTAATGAATCTTAAATCATTAAACCTTAATTAATCTCTAAATTAAAGTATTAACCTTTATAACTTGAACTTGTTTAAACATTTGCTTCTTTATATAACAGTTCATTTTTTTGCTTAACTTTAAAAACTGTTAACAATCACAACAAAACAACTCGAGCAAAATTACAGGAAACCCGAGCAAACACTGCTACACTCACGAACTATCAACACCCGCACCTGCTTCGAGTCGAACTCTGGAATACTTCGAGATTCCCCGAGTTAGCTTCTTCTTCCCAAACGATCAAACAAACTCAGACACACACGAGTGCACCATGCACGTGCACGCCAATTCTGGCCATCCACGATCATCGCCGCTACCCTCCTCCAGTCACCCACAACCTCACTAACCCATTCGAATAAACAGAACCACGAGATCGCCTACAGAACGAAATCGAGCATCTCGGTTGCTACCTGGAAACCCCATCGTCATCGAAAATTCCCTCGTCTCCGATGATCCCTATCGCGAAAAGCCTCGCCGTCTACACTGTAACTCCGTCTTGACTTCCAGTTTCGCTTCACATCATCGCGAACGAGTCCGGTCCCATGTCAACGACGAACGAACCTCAACAACTTCGATAGCAAAAACCCAATGCTAAACCCTAATTCCAACAAATTCGAACAGTTCACTCAATAGAAAAATTCTACTGCATTTTTCCTCTAATCTACCATCCACAATCAAGCTTCGATCCAAATATCAAAACAATTTATAGCGTGGATAATCAGCAATCCACAAAAGACCCAATTTCGAACAAACTTCAAATTCAAACGAAATACCCAACTAAAAATTTCAAATTGCATATCTAAATTCATGATTTCCTATCATGGTTACATGCATGTAGTTCAAATTAGAAATTAAGATAGTTGGTTTTTAACAAAAATTCCAGTTCCTCTGTAAATTTTTAATTTAAACATGATTCAGGGTATTTAAAATTCCTGGAATGATTTAAAAACCTTCATCATACAATTACAAACAGTTTTCATTTATATAGCAATATCTAATTTTAATTTGGTTGAGAGATTTTTAAATTTCTTATGAAATCAGTTCAACTATAAAAGAACAGAGAACAACATCAATATACACAGACCCCTCTATAAATATATACATGCATACATTCATATCAGATCTATATAACAATTTAATTTATCACAGAAGTCAATCATCATCAGGTTAAACTGTTTTTAAAATAAATATTTACTCACCAGACATGTTGAGACAGAATACAAAACTTTGTTTCCAGGCTCATTGAATTTCCTTCTGCATGATGAAATAATCTTGTTGCTGTTGATTTCCAGATTAACTTCTTTTGTTCACAGATTTTACAGTTTCCAGATTTTCATATTTGCATTTGATTTGAACGGCTTGATGAAGTTTTACATCCTGTTGCTAATTGTACTTGAAGATGAACTTGCATTTGCCTCTGTTTTGAATTTTCCAGATTTCTACTTTGCTTTAGATTTTACAGATTTCCAGCTTTTATTTTATCTTTAGATTCGAATTTAGTTTTAGTTGAGAAAATTGAAGAAAGATGAATTCAGCTGAAAAGTGAAAACAAATTTCTTCTTTTTATTTTTATTTATTTATGACTTAATTTTCAAAAAAATAAATTTTAGCCACTTGTCCCCTATAGTATTAATTTGCTTACACATAAGCTTTTATGTTTACAAATGTCTCTAGACCAATTTAATATGGTTACAAGTGTAAACTCTTGTTTATTAATTTATTTAAAACATATACATGTATTTAAGAAATGTTTGCATAGATAAAATGTATTTATATAAATAAGCTTTTAGATTTTTACATATATATACAAATGTGAATTTATGTAAACAATTATAAATTACTTATGTTTTGATCATATTAAATGTATCATATGCTTGAGTATTTTTGTTTTACTTTATATATATACTTTCACAAAACAATTTATCTTATGATAAAAGACTATTAAACAATGAATCCTTGATTTAAATCTTAAATATCATTTTCAAAAGTATTAAATCAAATTAACCTTTCAAATTACAAATTATATATATATATATATTATTAAGGTTTGAAAACATCATAATTAAATTTAAATCCAATACTTTTCCATTTCAATATATACAAATATATATATATATATTCTAAATGGAAAATATTTTTAACATTAGCTTTTATAATTACTCATATTGAAATTTAATACATAACTTCAAATAACAATATATATATACATATATATTAAGATTTGAAAACATAGTTTTATTAAATTAAAAGACTCCCCATTTATAATACATATACCAATATATATATATATACATTATAAATATAAAACATTTATATAAGTTTTAGAAAGATAAATCTTCCCAATTTAAAATTGTTAGAAAAGATATTCCCAATTTAAAATGTTATTAATTTTCAAAAGAAATAAACTTGCCAATTTAAAATATTATTAACCTTTAAAATGAATAAACTTGTCAATTTATAAAATAAATCAACAAATCAATTTAATTATTAATAAAGATTATTAAATTGATATTGCCAAATTCCCGGGATATCACAGATGAGTAGTATTAAATGCTTTGCATTGTTGATATCTCTGATAAGAGATATACTGATCTATGATATAGATGTTGGTTGGATTAAAATGATAATATGAATTATCTGTTTGGATGATAATATGGATTATCTATTATCTATCTGTGTGTAGTATAGATAAGAATTGAATTGTTTTAACTTTAAAACAACTTGGCCTTAAAAGATACGTTTTGGATTTCGATGAGACCGGGATCGGGTTTCCATATACCGGGATGCCAGGTCTGGAGACCCGAATACCACATCGATCCAAATTAACGATAGGTCGTGAATCTCAAGTGAAGATGAAGATTCAAAGTGCAAGGGTTATTGTCGTTAACTCTGAGGGTGATTCCAACACGAGTGTAACGAGATAATGCCTTCGGTTTCGTTCGAACCCGGAACGAACTTGTATGGATCGAATGCTTTCAAAACATCGTCAGGTGGACGATGAGCATTCTAAGTGATGTTCTGATTTAAAGGTAAATCGTGACCTCAAGCCTCATCAAACCGGAAATGGCTAAAACAGGGGAGGTGCAGCAAGGCTTCATGGGTAGCACCCACTGAGAGTAAGGTCATCCCTGTCTAGAGAGTTCCTTCTTTTATTTCGGCTTAGTGGTGCAGTTGGCGACGGCCATCTGTGGGGTGATTTTATTCGGAATTATCCAGTAAGGGATGGTTCCGGCTTTGTGTTGCAGGGGATTGGGAGTGATCCTCGGTACGGTGATCTAGACCCCGTACTGTGATGAGCGGTACCCCGGTAGCTCTGCCATTGTATGGAAATCCAAATTTCAATAAGTGATAACGGACTTGATTGTATACTCATGTATGCTGGAATTTAATAATGTAACAATTTCGGCTATTTCATATTTATTTGAAAACCCTAGACCCTATTATAATACAATCGAATTTCCTATCAAATGTTTTGGTTAGCGTAAGGTAAAAACTTACCCATGTTTATTTGTGGGGAGTCTTACGTGATACCTTTTCTTTCTAAAGGTTTTGAAGTTAAGCAAGTTTAACCTGTTACTCACACCAGACCCATGTCTGACCCAAGTTGTTTATTTCTGTTTTATAAAATCTTGGGTACTCAAATTTTTACGAGTAGCCAAGGGATTCAGGTTTAGCTTTGACGAATTGTGGAGGAGCAATGGAGCAGGAGGCTTCAGCGTTGTAGATATATATAGTAGTTCCGCTGTGTCTGTATCTCTGTAGTGTATTGAGTTGTAATGTCTAGACAGATGTTATAACTGTCTAGTAAGTGATGTATATGCTGTGTAACTCTGTAAGTGTTGTATACTATGTAATAGTATATGTTATTAATATAATTTATTCGTTCCGCTGTGAGATCGTTATTGTTGTTTCTTTCTTTCTTCTCTTCTTTTCTATTTTCTACCCCTTTCTTTCTTATTAGCGATACGACTTTCTATGAAGAGAAAGGCTTGGACGTTACAGTGGTATCAGAGCTTAGGTTGAGCGAATGCCTAAGCTTTTGGTTAAGTGAACATCAGAGAACTAGGTTGAGTGAATACCTAGGTTCGGAAGGGTTGTTCATTAGAGATAGGATCTGTAGCCACCTATTTTAGTCTGAGTGTATATATATATACGAGAGCGCGTATTTGTTAGTTATGTAAAATGGTTTTATATTGTGTTAATTGATCGGTTGGGTGGTATATGGATTCTGGTCAATACGAGTAGCTACCGTTATTGATAGGGATCTCTAAACACTTGGACCAGGCCAACGGACACAATATTGTTTTAAAAGGGAAGGTGAAATAATTTTACCCAGATATATTTTCTATATATAAAAAGTATCATTTTAAAAGTATATGGTACTTGTGATGATTGGTTGAGATGATAATAATTTATCATCTAGGATTTAGTGGTCTTAGTTGTCAACCTTGTGTATTTTACTGGTTGCCTTTTTACTTAAATATACCCTAAATTCCTTAGAAATCTGAACCCTTTAGGATTCGAATCTTGGAAAGTAAATTTTACTAAGTTTATTTACTAAAGAAATTTGGAAACTTTTTAAACTAGTAAATTTTTAAGAAATTTTCCATCCTTTAAAGATAATTTTAGAATAATGGGTTTCTAAAAAGAGATGTTTAAAATTTAAAAATCTTATAACAATTTGTTTATAATCCATATATATATATATATATGGATTTATGAATTGAAGGAATAATAGGTTTATAAACTTACTATATATGTGTATATTTTCTCTAACTATAATCACTTTTCAAAAATATCTTAAATTATTTTGAAATAATGATTTTAAGAAAATCTTGGGTAATAAGAATCTAAAAGGGAATAAATTTTGAAATATTAATCTTGATATACTCTTAGTCTATATAAGTCTAAACCTTAGATCTCACCTTTGGATTTTGGTATTGATTTTAGAGAACCCGTAGCGTTTGCCGTGGAGTCTTGGCTAAGGCAAGAAGAGATGGTGATGTTGAAAGGGTTAAAAGAATTTTAGCAGAACTTAGACAACCGTCCTTATATGAAGAAGAGCCTGATGAGCAGCCTCAGCCTCAGCCTCAAGAAGAAGAAATTGAGGAAAAAGAAGAAATTGAGGAAAAAGAAGAAATTGAGGAAGAAGAAGAATTTGAGGAAGAAGAAGAATTTGAGGAAGAAGAAGAATTTGAGGACGAAGAAGAATTCGAAGAAGAGGAAGACTCCGAATCAGAAAATGATGATGCCATTATTTGGAATTTAGATAATGGAATAGAAAGGCCGGCCAAGGGTGTGAGTTTCATTCCTTGGGTAGGTGATCCAGAGGATGTTTCGGAACCAGATAGTGATTGGGAGGACAGGGTGTTGTCAGGACCTGAGGGGGAGGACTCCAGTAGCAAGAGTCCATAGTTGATTAGGGTGTTTCCTTTTTAGTATGTGTCTATGACCCTTGGACGTCATGGAGGATAGGTGTTAAATGTTAGTAAAGTGATATATGTATCTGTATATATAGGCATGCTTGTATGGGAATGATAGCACTTGTAAAAATATTTTGACTGGTACTAAATATAATATATATTTTGATATACAATATGAATCTATGTATTGATTGTTTGGATTCTATAGAGCGAGTATCCCGGTATATATATATACTTGGGGAAACTCGAGGAAATTCTATTCAGAATTTTTTCGCTGGATAGTTAGAATTGTTTGTTTGGATGATTGGTTGCTATGATTGTTAGCATATGTGTGACGCCCCACCTCTATACCCAAGCTAACCAAGAACACTACGATGTAGTGCTGTCAATTAGCGCGGAGAATAAGGCTGTGGAGGAGCGACCATCCATGTAACTTCTTTGTGCGAGCACCGATACGTCAGATAGAATAGAATGCATATCTTTTAAGGAGGAAATCCGACATACCGATACAAACACAAAGCTATCACACGGTGGCTATATATAATCTTCGGAAACAAACATAGAAATAATCATAACATAAATCAGTCACAGACATCCATATCACAAAGGCGGAAGAAGATATGAATAAATATATAACACATGAAAGTGTACATCAGAGTAGTGGTCAGAAAGATCCACGATAATACAAAAGAATAGCATCACGTGCTATACAAAAGAATAAGTACACAACATAGAGTCTATATCTCAAAGGTGTACATCCAAAAACTACTAATCTAAGTAGTTAGCCAAAAGTCAGAATAATCCTGAAGAGAAGTCAAGCAGAAGCACCTGTAACATCTCGGTCTGACCCGAGTATTATTTATAAGAAAATAATAAACGGATCAGTCTAACTATAAATATCAGATGATATGGTATACAGTAAAAGGCATGACATGAACATGTAATAACCATAGCGACATACTACTATAAGTATGTAAATGATAATCAACAAAAGATTAATCAATATCACAAGAATCTTCTCAAAGATCCAAACACATAAAAAGGTAATGACACACGAATTCACCAATACACAAAAACCTGATATCATATCAGTGAAAATCACAAAAGTTGGTGAAGCACTAAATCCAGAAATCAACACACGAAATCCAGAACAAATCCCAGAAATCAACACACGAAATCCAGAAATCACAAAAAGGGGGAAGTCCGACACACGGACGAGAAGTTATCTCATGGAAGCTATCCATTTAAATTTTCCGAACACACGGATGGCCCGAAGGCAAGTCCGACACACGGACGAAGAGACATCGCACATTGCTAGTCTAAATCACAAAAATGATCGTCATGATCATAAGGAAGTGTCAATCACACCAAGCCAGTAAATATATGAGTTTAGCTTCATGTCCCATAACCACTTGCTTAACTTAAATATTTACGAACAAGCTGTAAATCTTCACTAGGAAATTGTCACAAAAAGGGTTCAATCGAACAAGTCCAAGAGCTAACCGACGAAGTGAACGCAAGCGTTTCATACCACTCGTTTTACTAAGTCGTTTAAGTCGATTTCTCATTCGAGTGAAGTAAAGGCTTGTATATACTAGTAGATTGAAAATCGGTTTGAGAAAACGAACTTTTGATACTTAAAATAGTGTTGAAATCGCTTTGATGAAAGAGTTTTGATATTTACTATTAGTATTGAAACCTTCATATATCTTTAAAGTGACAAGTCATAAAACGATGGTAGAACAAATCAATTCACGTTCGAAGACGTGAGTAAAGTGCAAAGAAGTCAATCCCAAAACCATCAAAGTAGAAATTCTGATAAACGTTTTTCAGAAGAGATTGCCTACGCAGAGTAATACGGGGGTCCAGGGGGCAGCGCCCACGGCGGGGTGCGGGGCAGCGCCCCGTCACGGTACGACTTAGTGAAGGCAAGCTGGTCCAACGACCTAAGGAGAAGTAGGTCATACGACCTAAGGGAAGACTGCCGTGCAACCTAGCTGAAGAACAGGTAAAATGACTAAGTACAAACTCGCGAACGACTTACGACTTAGGGGATAAGGTCATACGACCTAAGTGGAGAATGCCACGCGAGCTAGCAGAAGAACAGGTCAAACGACCAAGTACTAACCCGCGAACGACTTACGACTTAAGGGAGGAATGCCACACGACCTAGCAGATAACAGGTCATTCGACCTAAGGGTAAGGTCGGTGGCGACCTACGACTTAACAAAGTCGAGCAACCTACGACTTAACGAAATCAAGCGACCTACGACTTAGGGTCAAGCGACCTAAGAGAAGCAGCGGGAATGTTAGGTCTGAGACGACCTACGACTTAACGATTTAAAGCCAACGACCTAGGACTTAAGAGTCATACGACCTAGGACTTAAGGGAGGCAAGAGACTTACGACTTAAGGGATAAAGTCATAAGACCTAAGTCTTGAACGACTTAACGACTTAAGCCTTTAACGACTTAACGACTTAAGCCAGGGCGAGCGAGCTAACTGCAAAACGACCTACGACTTAAGGCCTTTAACTCCTGAACGACTTATGCCAGTAACTCGCGAACGACTCAGCCTTTACTTCGTGAACGACCTAGCACACCCAGAACGACTCAACGCCTGGAACGACTTAACACTTTAACTCGAGGACGACTCAGGCCTTTAACTCGCGAACGACTCAGGCCAGACGAACAGAAATACACGCGCGCGACCTAAGCCCTTAACTCGTGAACGACTCACGACTTAGGCTTAACTCGTGGACGACTCAGCGAAGGCCAGAAACGACTTAAGGCCAGGAAAATCACCAAAACGCTGAAAATTGAAGTTTTTCGCCAATCCAATCCAAACCAAATGCAAATATTGATGCAAATACAATAGGGGATCATTCCCAACAGTCCAAGATAGATATAGGCAAGATGTGAGATCAAAAATCTCACCTTTTCACGGAATTTGATGAAGATGGAGATTTGAGAGCGAAGCAAGAACACCAACAAGCTTGAATCAATGGTCTAAACGTGAATTTGATGTTGAATCTCGGATTTGCAATGGAATTTGTGTTTGGGAGTTTTAATTTCTCTTTCCCTCCACCATTTTTGAAGAAGCTTGAAGTGATGAAGAGAAGAGGGGGTGGGCTGAGTTAAGAAGGTGCAGTCCAATCCAAAGTCTCAAGCGGGAAAAGTGACGAAAATTTCACTATCTCCAAACATATCGAAGTTTACACTCAAAAAGATCGCAAACGTCATTTTGAACTCAATGGGGGTGGTCTCGAGTCCTAATTTGACCGTATGCAAAAAGTAGCTTTTCGGACTAACATCCGACTAACGATAAAATATTTAAATAAAATATTTAAATATAGAATTGATAGATATGCGGGTTGTTACAGACTCCCCTCCTTAAAGAAATTGCGTCCTCGCAATATATATATGGTGGAAATAAAAAGTAACAACCATAAAAGCATATTAACACAAAAGAAATTGGAATTAAGAAGTTTACCTCAAAGAGCATGAGAAAGTAATTCCGGATGTGTACGCTCGATGAATTCTCTAGTTTCCCAAGAGCAATCCTTAGGATTTGAGGACCATTGAACTTTAACAAGCGGAACATCTTTATTTCGAAGCCGTTTGATCTCCGAAGCAATAATTCGAACAGGATGCTGCTCATAAGTTAAATTAGGTGAAACTTCAATCTCTTCCACAACACCGGGCTCAAGAGTAGAATCGGAATCCCGAAGGCACTTCCGTAATTGAGAAACGTGAAACACGTCATGCATAGCAGAAAACTGAGCCGGTAATGAAAGGCGGTAAGCCATGGAACCAATACGTTCAGTGATAGGAAATGGCCCAATATATCGAGGCGCTAACTTTCCCGATCGACTGAAACGTACAACACCCTTCATTGGTGAAACACGAATAAATACAAGATCACCAACGGAAAATTCTAATTTCCTTCTTCGGTTATCGGCATAGGATTTTTGTCTACTCTGGGCTTCTTTCATCCTATGTCGAATAAGTTCAATCTTTTCTGTGGAATCTCGAATAAAGTCTGGTCCTAAAACCAGTTTCTCACCGGCCTCAAGCCAACAAGAAGGAGATCGGCATGGCCTTCCATAAAGTGCCTCGAAAGGAGCCATACAAATACTAGATTGGAAGCTGTTATTGTAGGAAAATTCAACAAGTGAAATATGATCTTCCCAACTTCCACCAAAGTCAAGAACACAAGCACGAAGAAGATCTTCAAGTGTTTGATTCACACGCTCAGTTTGTCCATCGGACTGGGGGTGATAAGCGGTGCTAAAATTAAGCTTCGTTCCCAAAGCTTTTTGAAGACTCTTCCAGAATCCACTAGTAAACAATGGATCCCGATCACTAACAATGGAAGAAGGAACTCCATGCAGTTTAACAATTTCTTTGACAAAGAGTTTGGCCAGAAGAGGAACGGTTCGGTTTGACCGAACAGGAATAAAATGGGCGGATTTAGTAAGTCTATCAACAATCACCCATAAGCTATTATGACCCGAACGAGAACGGGGAAGGCCATCTACAAAATCCATGGAAATTTGATCCCACTTCCATACTGGAATTTCCAATGGTTGCAATAACCCACCGGGCCTTTGATGTTCAGCCTTAACAAGTTGGCAAGTCATGCAACACTTAACAAAGTTAGCGATATCAGATTTCATTCCCTCCCAATAATAAAGTCGCTTCATATCAGCGTACATTTTACTGCTACCGGGATGAATGGAATACTTGGAACGATGAGAATCTTCTAGAACGTCTCTACGAAGATCACTAATATTTGGTACGATCAATCTACCAAATTTTCGAATGCCGCCACGAGAATCGATATCAAAGTCTTTCAAACCTTCAATATCGGTTTTATCCTTAAGATTTTGGCCAAGCAAAGCCAATTCAGGATCTAGCTGTTGAGCTTCAAGAATGCGGTCTAATAAAGAAGGACGAGCCTCAAGGCTACATAAAACAAGAGATGAACACAAATCGGAAACGCGATCTCGAATTTCACAAGTGGATAAAAGTTCGAGATCGTTCCATTCAGATATCATCATGGAAACAACCGCTTGTTGTTTTCGACTAAGTGCGTCGGCAACACGATTCCCCTTTCCGGGAGTATAAAGAATGTCAAGATCATAAGAGGCAAGAAATTCGAGCCAACGCTGTTGACGCAAATTAAGTTCCTTTTGAGAAAATAAATATTTCAAAGACTTATGATCAGTATAAAGTATAAACTTTTCTCCCAAAAGATAATGTCGCCAAATTCGAAGGGCGAAAACGATAGCCGCGAGTTCTAAATCATGTGTGGCATATCTAGTCTCAGCCGGCTTTAATTGCCTAGAAGCATAAGCAATAACACGTTCTTTTTGCATAAGAACGGCACCCAAACCAACGCGACTAGCATCGGTATAAACGACAAAGTCTAGATTCCCCTCGGGAATAATAAGAATAGGAGCATCAGAAAGGAGTTCTTTTAATTTCTGAAAAGAAGTTTCACATTTGTCCGACCAAATGTATTTAACACCTTTCTTTGTTAAGCCAGTAAGAGGTACGGCAATCTTAGAAAAGTCTTTTATAAAACGGCGGTAATAACCTGCCAATCCGAGAAAGCTACGGATTTCAGTCATGCTCTCCGGTCTCTTCCAATTTTGAATCGCTTCAATCTTTGAAGGATCCACGGATATTCCGGATTCAGAAATAATATGACCGAGAAATTTCACACTAGATTGCCAAAAATGGCATTTAGAAAATTTTGCTTTTAGTTGATTGCTCCTAAGAGTTTCCAATACAATTCGAAGGTGCTTTTCGTGTTCCTCCTCGGTTTTAGAATACACAAGAATATCATCAATAAAGATGAGAACAAACCGATCGAGAAAATCTTTGAAAACTCTATTCATAAGGTCAACGAAATAAGCCGGAGCATTCGTTAAACCAAATGGCATAACTAGCCATTCATAAGATCCATAACGCGTACGGAACGAAGTCAAAGGAATACTATCCTCTGCAATACGAAGCTGATGGAAACCGGTAGCCAAGTCCAATTGTGAAAAGACTCTAGCACCAGTAAGTTGATCAAACAGATCATCAATCCGAGGCAATGGATATTTATTCTTAATAGTAAGATCATTAAGCTTGCGGTAGTCGACGCAAAGCCTAAGTGTACCATCGGACTTACTTACGAAAATAGCTGAAGCTCCCCAAGGCGAGGAACTAGAGCGAATAAGTTGCTTCGTCTCCAACTCGGATAGTTGTTTGCGCATCTCTTCGTTCTCCTTATTAGACATGCGATAAGGAGGACGGGTAATAGGTTGAGCTCCAGGTAAAAGATTAATTTTGAACTCAATTGCTCGTTTAGGTGGTAATCCTAAAACGGGCTCAAAAATGTCGGAAAATTCACAAACGATGCGAATACGAGAAATGACATCCTCCTCATCATCATTGTCATCATCACGAGGATTTAAAGAATATAATGATGCAACTAAAGCAGAATCTGAATCTTTAAGAATAATAGAAATCTGATTAACAGATTGCGGATGACGGAGATAAATAGTCCGCTCAGGACATAGGATATGGGCTTCATAACGAGTAAGCCAATCCATACCCAAAATCATTCCAAAGCCTAAGTAACGCATGACATGCAAATCGGCTAGGAAAGAAAAATCACACAAAATAATCTCTACGTCTTTACAGAGTAAACTAAGAGTTGCGGATCCACCAACCGGATTCGCAATTCTTAATGAAGTCATTAAAGCAGTAACACTTAAAGAAAAGGTATCGACAAGTTCCTTTGATATAAAAGAATGGGATGCACCCGTATCAAAGAGAACTCTAATAGGTTGATCATGAAATAATATAATGCCATCAAGGACAGAATGTGACATACCTTGACGGCCAGATGTGTTACCAGGGGCTTGAGCCACATTAAGCTTTCCCTCCTTCTGTTGAAGCCTTTTGCATTGGTGCATAAAATGATCTGTACTTTTACAGTAGCGGCAAGAGCGGGGCTTTGGACACTTGTCCGAAAAATGTCCCCTAACACCACAGTTATAACATTTCCCATCATTAGAGGAAAAAGTCTTAGCAGTAGGAGCTGCTTGTTTACCCTTTTTGTTCGGGTAAGGACCTTTAAATTTGTTGGGCCTCTTTTTGTTGTTAAAGCCAGGTTTGGAAGCTACTACTTCAACATCACTTTCTTTATCAGCCTCTTCAAGACGAAGAGCGATATCTACAATTTGGTCGAAAGAAACTTCTAACTTCAAAAGTAATGGCTTCTTGAGGCTTTTGTTTAAGCCATAAACGAACCGCTGGTTCTTCTTCAGTGGAGTATTTATATATTCGACCCCATATTTGGAAAGGGATTCGAATGATGCGACGTAATCCGCCACAGAAGCCTGACCTTGAACAAGGTCAATAAATCGCCGAGCCAATGTTACCTTTTCAGCCTCGGGTACGAATTTCGATTCGAAGCGTTCTCGGAAGTGCTCCCAAGTGAGGTCCGCTTCATTAATTTCGGAAGTGAGAAGTTCATACCAATCCAATGCTCTCTCTTGGAGCATACTGGAAGCCACTTGAACGCGGTGCAGGTCGATAAGGTTCATGCGAGAGAAAATTCGATCGCATGATTTTAACCAAGCTTGAACCTCGATAATTGGTTCGGAACCTTTGAAGGGCTTCCCACCCAAATTGGTGTAATCGCTGCACAACCGTGCAAATCCCGACTTTGGGTGAGTAGGTTCCGGGTTAACTCCAGCTGCTTGGGCATTCGTCACTAACTCAAGAAGCTGTTGAGTTGTCATAAAAACTCCATCTCGAGGAGCCGCAGTAGATGTCCCAGCTCTGGGACGGCCTGGTCTTGACATCCTCTTCCTTTAGAAAGAAAGAAGATAAAGAAGAAGGTTATTCATCAATGAACATCAAGCAATCTTGAATGATGAAACAAGGAATCATAAAGAAAATAGGATAAATCGGTTCGAAGACTCGAACTAAATCCTGAAACACAACTCCTAAGGTGGACTTAGGACGATGATCCTTGTTAAGTTATTCTACATTGTTCCGAAGTTTGGCTCTGATACCAAGCTGTGACGCCCCACCTCTATACCCAAGCTAACCAAGAACACTACGATGTAGTGCTGTCAATTAGCGCGGAGAATAAGGCTGTGGAGGAGCGACCATCCATGTAACTTCTTTGTGCGAGCACCGATACGTCAGATAGAATAGAATGCATATCTTTTAAGGAGGAAATCCGACATACCGATACAAACACAAAGCTATCACACGGTGGCTATATATAATCTTCGGAAACAAACATAGAAATAATCATAACATAAATCAGTCACAGACATCCATATCACAAAGGCGGAAGAAGATATGAATAAATATATAACACATGAAAGTGTACATCAGAGTAGTGGTCAGAAAGATCCACGATAATACAAAAGAATAGCATCACGTGCTATACAAAAGAATAAGTACACAACATAGAGTCTATATCTCAAAGGTGTACATCCAAAAACTACTAATCTAAGTAGTTAGCCAAAAGTCAGAATAATCCTGAAGAGAAGTCAAGCAGAAGCACCTGTAACATCTCGGTCTGACCCGAGTATTATTTATAAGAAAATAATAAACGGATCAGTCTAACTATAAATATCAGATGATATGGTATACAGTAAAAGGCATGACATGAACATGTAATAACCATAGCGACATACTACTATAAGTATGTAAATGATAATCAACAAAAGATTAATCAATATCACAAGAATCTTCTCAAAGATCCAAACACATAAAAAGGTAATGACACACGAATTCACCAATACACAAAAACCTGATATCATATCAGTGAAAATCACAAAAGTTGGTGAAGCACTAAATCCAGAAATCAACACACGAAATCCAGAACAAATCCCAGAAATCAACACACGAAATCCAGAAATCACAAAAAGGGGGAAGTCCGACACACGGACGAGAAGTTATCTCATGGAAGCTATCCATTTAAATTTTCCGAACACACGGATGGCCCGAAGGCAAGTCCGACACACGGACGAAGAGACATCGCACATTGCTAGTCTAAATCACAAAAATGATCGTCATGATCATAAGGAAGTGTCAATCACACCAAGCCAGTAAATATATGAGTTTAGCTTCATGTCCCATAACCACTTGCTTAACTTAAATATTTACGAACAAGCTGTAAATCTTCACTAGGAAATTGTCACAAAAAGGGTTCAATCGAACAAGTCCAAGAGCTAACCGACGAAGTGAACGCAAGCGTTTCATACCACTCGTTTTACTAAGTCGTTTAAGTCGATTTCTCATTCGAGTGAAGTAAAGGCTTGTATATACTAGTAGATTGAAAATCGGTTTGAGAAAACGAACTTTTGATACTTAAAATAGTGTTGAAATCGCTTTGATGAAAGAGTTTTGATATTTACTATTAGTATTGAAACCTTCATATATCTTTAAAGTGACAAGTCATAAAACGATGGTAGAACAAATCAATTCACGTTCGAAGACGTGAGTAAAGTGCAAAGAAGTCAATCCCAAAACCATCAAAGTAGAAATTCTGATAAACGTTTTTCAGAAGAGATTGCCTACGCAGAGTAATACGGGGGTCCAGGGGGCAGCGCCCACGGCGGGGTGCGGGGCAGCGCCCCGTCACGGTACGACTTAGTGAAGGCAAGCTGGTCCAACGACCTAAGGAGAAGTAGGTCATACGACCTAAGGGAAGACTGCCGTGCAACCTAGCTGAAGAACAGGTAAAATGACTAAGTACAAACTCGCGAACGACTTACGACTTAGGGGATAAGGTCATACGACCTAAGTGGAGAATGCCACGCGAGCTAGCAGAAGAACAGGTCAAACGACCAAGTACTAACCCGCGAACGACTTACGACTTAAGGGAGGAATGCCACACGACCTAGCAGATAACAGGTCATTCGACCTAAGGGTAAGGTCGGTGGCGACCTACGACTTAACAAAGTCGAGCAACCTACGACTTAACGAAATCAAGCGACCTACGACTTAGGGTCAAGCGACCTAAGAGAAGCAGCGGGAATGTTAGGTCTGAGACGACCTACGACTTAACGATTTAAAGCCAACGACCTAGGACTTAAGAGTCATACGACCTAGGACTTAAGGGAGGCAAGAGACTTACGACTTAAGGGATAAAGTCATAAGACCTAAGTCTTGAACGACTTAACGACTTAAGCCTTTAACGACTTAACGACTTAAGCCAGGGCGAGCGAGCTAACTGCAAAACGACCTACGACTTAAGGCCTTTAACTCCTGAACGACTTATGCCAGTAACTCGCGAACGACTCAGCCTTTACTTCGTGAACGACCTAGCACACCCAGAACGACTCAACGCCTGGAACGACTTAACACTTTAACTCGAGGACGACTCAGGCCTTTAACTCGCGAACGACTCAGGCCAGACGAACAGAAATACACGCGCGCGACCTAAGCCCTTAACTCGTGAACGACTCACGACTTAGGCTTAACTCGTGGACGACTCAGCGAAGGCCAGAAACGACTTAAGGCCAGGAAAATCACCAAAACGCTGAAAATTGAAGTTTTTCGCCAATCCAATCCAAACCAAATGCAAATATTGATGCAAATACAATAGGGGATCATTCCCAACAGTCCAAGATAGATATAGGCAAGATGTGAGATCAAAAATCTCACCTTTTCACGGAATTTGATGAAGATGGAGATTTGAGAGCGAAGCAAGAACACCAACAAGCTTGAATCAATGGTCTAAACGTGAATTTGATGTTGAATCTCGGATTTGCAATGGAATTTGTGTTTGGGAGTTTTAATTTCTCTTTCCCTCCACCATTTTTGAAGAAGCTTGAAGTGATGAAGAGAAGAGGGGGTGGGCTGAGTTAAGAAGGTGCAGTCCAATCCAAAGTCTCAAGCGGGAAAAGTGACGAAAATTTCACTATCTCCAAACATATCGAAGTTTACACTCAAAAAGATCGCAAACGTCATTTTGAACTCAATGGGGGTGGTCTCGAGTCCTAATTTGACCGTATGCAAAAAGTAGCTTTTCGGACTAACATCCGACTAACGATAAAATATTTAAATAAAATATTTAAATATAGAATTGATAGATATGCGGGTTGTTACAATATGGATGATAATACATCCTTGTGATTTAAAAAGATTATTAAATTACCTTTGTTTTAAATTTCGGGGACGAAATTATTTTAAGGGGGGAGGAATGTAATATCCCGGAAATTTGGGGCAATATCAATTTAATAATCTGTTTAAATAATTAAATCGATTTGTTAATCTTTGATAATAAATATTTGAATTGGTTTAATAATCTAATTGAATAAATATTTAATTAGTGAATTTTATCTTTAAAAAACTAATAAAATGATTTCTATTTATAATGTGTATATATATGTGTGTATATTGTAAATAGATAAGCTTTGGTTTGAAATACAATTTACATATGATATGTTAATTCATTTAATAATAATAGAAATTTATAATCTCTTTTATAAATTATTTTTAAATTGATAAATGTGTTATTTTCAAACAATATTAATAGTGTATTGTTTTTAAATAAATAGATTTTAATGTAAATAAGAATTGTTTTTTTCAATTTGAATGTGTTGTTTTAAATTGACTTTAAATTGGATTTTAAATATAATTTGAATTTGAATTTAGATTTAATTTTGAATTCAAAAAGAGGTAATATTCAAATAGTTTGGATTTCAAAATATATGTAAACTTTTATTTATAATAATTAGTTTTATTTCTTTATAATTAATATATATAGATATGTATCTAATAAGTTAAGAAAAAGGTTTTTATATTTAAAATAAATAAATAATTAAAGGGAAATGTGTTAGTTCCTAAGACTTTAATATAATAGGTGTTATAAGATTAGGATATGAGAAGGACAAATGTCAAGTTTTTAAAATTTTTAGTTTTCTTTTATTTTAAATAAACTACAAATTAACTTATATAAACAATACACCTCCCCTCTCTTCTATTTCTTCCCTTATCTTCTCATTTTCAAAATCTTCAGCCTGAGACAAATTTTCAAAACAATCTGTAATCAAACACTCCTATAAACCAAAACTATCAAAACCGAAACCTGAAATCAAACCTTCCTCATAAACCAGAGATTATCAATCCTCTGAAAAGCTTCTTCCAACTCTGTAATTCATTTTCAAAACAAATCTGTAAACATTTCTTCAACCTGCAATTCTTTTTCAACATCAAATTGGAGCATGCAAAGCATTTTCAAAAATTTAAGAGAAAGGGCCTGTAGCAGATAATCAAAAGCAAGTCTGGAATCAAGCAGTAATCTCTGCAACAAGCTTTTTAGATCAAAACAATTCAAGTTTTAAATCAAAAGAAATTGCCAGATCAAAATTTAAAGCCTGGGAAATTTCTCTGCTTTTAAAAATGGTGAGTAACTTTTTATTTAAAAAGTCTCAGTAAAATAAACCTATTGTATGTTCATATATATATATATTTGAATAGTCGTACGTACATATATATTAGTGTATGTCTGGGTATATATATGAATATGTGTGTACATGAATGTTTCTGGTAATATTCTCTGTCCTTAGTTTCTAATCCTAGGTTTAAACCGAATCCAATTATCTGTTGACCTATTTGTTGTCTTGAACTTAGGAGTAAGGCAAAGACTGTTGGTTTAATATAAACTAAAGTGTAAATGTTCATGAAAGTTGAAATAACTGGGACATACCAGGAAATCAAACAGTACAGAGAAATTTCTCATTTAAGCTAAAACCCAAATATGTTCTTTTACAAATCCAGTATTATAATTTGAATACGTAAATCAAACCATGATTTTGAAATGGTGTTTGTTTATGCGCATAGCAGTTTGACTCTGTAGATATAATTATGCTATGGGTTTTGATATATTTGAAACTGTGTGTGTTGATTTCCTTTTCGTCTCTGTAAAGTCTGAGTTAAAACCAAATCTTCAAGTTATTTTCTAATTAAACAACAGTTAGGATTTTGGTTCAAGCAAAATAAGTTAGATTAAGTACAAACCAAGAACCAGGGATAGAACTAAGTGCTGGTATTTGAAATTCATCTGGAAAACAAATAATGCAGTAACAAATTATTATCAATGTTTGAAATCAAGTGTTGAATTTGATTAAAATAATTATATAAACTAAAGTATCACTGGAAATTATGAATTTTGGAAAGAAATTCAAAATTTTAAAAATTGTATTGAGTGAGTACTTGGGGGTTTCCTGAAAGTTGGGTTTTGGTCTAATTCTGTTGATCCATGCATCTGGGTTGCTCGAGATTGATGATGGAGCTAGGTGAAGCATTGGAGAGGATAGAAAAAAATGGTTGAAGGGATGATAATTCACTGTGTAGTTTAAATTTGCTCGAGATTTGTTTTAAACCTAGTTTTACGGGGTTTCAATGTTTGTTTGAGTTCGTTTTGCTCTGTTGATCGAACTGCTTGGGGATTTGGGTATTGGAAGATGGTGGGTTGACGAGTACTTCACCGAAGTTTCAACGACGATGGTGGTCGGAGGAAGGAATACGAGTCGTTGACAGGTTTGGGAAGATTTCCAGCTTCTTGTTCAAGGTTGAGATTTATGTTCGATTTCGATTGTTGATGTTGTTCGAGTTTCTGGTGATCGAGATCGTAAGAGATGGCCGTGGACGAGATGCTGGCGTGGTCATCGATGATCGGAGGTGATCATCTCGTGTGTACACGTGAATGAGTATCAGCGTGTCAGTGTTTTGTTTGGCTTAGCAGAGGAGGTCGCGAATTTTTCTCGAGTAAAGTGCGTGAGCGACTCGAAGTCGTGCTCGTGATTGTTGGGATCTGGCTCGAGTTGTTTCCAGGGGAAAACTCGTATGGGTTATAACAGTTTTTAGAAATAAAATTGAAGGAAAAACTCGAAGGGATACTCGGGGGTTTTCAACTTTTTCTCGGGTATTTTGTGATATGGCTCGGGTAATGTTAACTCCCATTAAGAAGCGACCTAAAATATTGAGCGAGTCAATGAAGCTTGCGACCTAACTGCTAAAGAGATTCTGCGACCTAACTGGAGTCTGCGACCTAAGAACATAGCAACCTAAGAGAGTCTACGACCTAACTGCTGAAAGGAACAGCTGCGACTTAGGAGGCTCTGCGACCTAAGGAAAAGTTGCGACCTAGGAAGTTTGCGACCTAAGATCCAGAGTGACCTCGCGACCTAACAGCTTAAGAGGCTCGCGACCTAGCAACAGAAAGGATTGCGACCTATGGAACTCAACAACCTAAGGTAGCTAGCGACCTAAGGACTTGGAAAGGTTTGAGACCTAGCTACAGGAAAGGTTCGCGACCTAACTACAGAAGAGTTCGCGACCTAAGAAGTTTGCGACCTAAGGTAGCTAGCGACCTAAAGGTTCGCGACCTAGCTACAGGAAAGGTTCGCGACCTAACTACAGAAAGGTTCGCGACCTAACTACAGAAGAGTTCGCGACCTAACTACAGAAAGGTTCGCGACCTAACTACAGAAGAGTTCGCGACCTAACTACAGAAGAGTTCACGACCTAAGAAGTTTGCGACCTAAGGTAGCTAGCGACCTAAAGGTTCGCGACCTAAGCTACAGGAATGTCACGACCTAAAGAAGTTAGCAACTTTACTGCTGAAAAGACTCAACGACCTAAAGGTTTCACGGTTTAGCAGTGTTACGACCTAGAGCAATTTGAAGTCCATAACTTATCTTAGGTCGCTTGCGACCTAAGACCCAATTAAGGTCGTCCCCGACCTAAGACCGCACTTATAACTCAAGCTGCAAGGTTACCAAAGGAAGAGGATTTATCTTAGGTCGCTTGCGACCTAAGACCTAACTTAGGTCGTTTGCGACCTAAGACTTAGCAGAAAATTAGCACTCAGATCTGCTCCTATAAATACCCCATAACCTCCAACATGGTGGGGACTTTTGGCAATTCATTTCTAAAGCGCCGTTACTCTGCCGAACTCTCCAATCATTCAGCAAACCAAGATCCTTCAAGCATTCAAGACACTACAACAAACTTCGAGAGAAATTCATAACATCCGATATGGATTCGTCGAGTTTCATCGCTGAAGATTGAGCTAGTAGTCAAGATCGCTTCTTGTGATCGAGTTGTACTGTTTTCATAGGAGATTCGTATCAATTTGTAATCAGATTCAATAATAAAGAGATTCAAAGTGGATGTAGGCTAAATCTTAAGCCGAACCACTATAAATTGCTGTCTTTTACTGCATTTCTGCTATTTTCCTGCTTGATTTCTGTTCCCGTTACGCGGGTGGTGCTTTCACAATCTTACTACACACACCGGGTGTTGGCGTTCACACTTTTGACGTTAACATTTTGGTGCTTTCACTGAGAGACCAACTCAGGCAATCATCCACCGTTGCTTCGCAAAGATTCATAAAAAGAACCTCTCTTAAAAAACCAGATCCGAGATAATGGCTCCTGGAAGAAGAGGTAGACCCGTCAGATCCGGAAATGCTCACGAAGGGACTTTCGCTTCCCCAACAACAGATCAAGCAACTCCAACCGTTGGAGTCACCAGGGCTGAATTGGATGACGCAGTTTCTGGATTATACCAACAAATTGAAACTCAAAATGCTTTGATGATGGATAGAATAACTGCCCTGCTTGGGGCAAATCGTCAACCAGAAAACCATCAAACCACCCTTCCTGAAACGCCACCTTTCCAAGCTGATGGTTCTAGGCCGCAACCAACTTGTCATGAACATATGCCCGGGCAAACTTCCGAGGGAAGAACTGGTGCTTGCCCGGAGGTGTCTTTGAACAATAAAGAGTACCTGTCTGAAATGGTTGGCCGCATCATGAAAGAGAGCATGCAAAGGGAAGAGGATGAGGCTGACTGGGGATTTGCGCCAAGCAGAACTCCGTTTACTGAAAGGATCCTGAGAGTAGAATTCCCAAGGAAATTTGCACCTCCTACTATCCAAGCCTATAGGGGAACCACTGACCCTAATCATTTCCTATACAAATACGATTGGCATATGACCGGTGCAAGAGCATCAGACGAGATCAAGTGTCGGTACTTTCCGGTATACCTGGAAGGTGTGGCTTTACTTTGGTTCACAAAGCTTCCAGTTCGGTCTGTAGATAAGTTCTCCGACTTAACACAAAAGTTTAAGGAACAGTTCAGATTGTATGCTTCAAAAGCTAAGGATATAATGTCACTGTCTAACCTTGAACAAGCGCCCGGAGAATCAATCAAATCTTTCTTGAGCCGTTTCAATATAGCTTTAGCCGAAGTGGAAAATGCGGAACCACGCATGATCCTGACTTATTTGATGCGAGCCATTGATAAATCGAGTAAATTTGGAATATGGCTAAAGATGAAGGAACCGAACTCACTTGATAAATTCTATAAAAAGGCCGACGAGTTCATTCGCCTTGAAAACCTTTCTACGACGTCAAAGGTGGTTGCTGCCCAAACTAATAACAACAGTGTCCTATCTAAGAAAAGAGAATTTGAAAGTCAGAAAAGGGAGAATGAAGGAGGAAAGAACCAGGGAAATGAAAAGAAACCTCGCCGCTTTAATTCTTCAGATTATACCCCTTTAACTGATACACCAAGGAATATCTATTTTGCAACAAAAGACGTTGTCCAGTATCCTAAGCCACCTGAGATGACGAAAGGTGCAAAGAGTAATGGGAAATTCTGCCAATTTCACAATCAACCTGGCCATGACACTGACCAATGTCGCCAGTTAAAGAAAGTAATTGAAGAATTGTTGGAACAAGGTAAACTCCAACAATACGTTAAGAAAAGCGGAGTCAATCCAACCTCATCCACTCGGGATCAACAACATCCTACCCATCAATCCGATTCTCACAACAACACTGCAGTGCAAGATTCAGAAAAGCTTGTCATTAATGCTATCACAGGCGGATTATACCCAGCAAGCAGAAGTTGGGATGACTACTAATTACCCACAAAACTGCGGCTGGGGCATCTCTCAATTTCTCTGGCATAAAAATCCAAAAGCTATGAATCAAGCACAAATGGAAATCCAGCTTGGAGATTCTGAAACAATAATAACTAGCATTCATTTTTACTTAACAGCATTGCTTGAATGTGTAAAGATAATAATAGATGTGTAACTTCTGCATTGTAAACCGTTGAGAAATCAGCGTGACTCAATAATGAAAAACTATGCATTGTGTTTTCTGTTATAAAATGCCTGTTATATTTCGATGTGTAAATACTCTAAATGTATTGCTAAAATATCGATCTAATACTGCAGGCCATTAAAGCAAAGCTCACCCATCGCAAAGCTAAGCGAGCCTTACAAATCATTTAGCAAATTCCAAGCAACAAAAATTTCAAACTCAAATCCTATACAAGAGAAGCTTCACATAAAAAGTTGACGGCTCCGCTATGTCAAGCCCTCGTTAACTGGTTGCGATAGTTAATATAAAAAGGCATCCAACCAAATAACTTGCGTTTACTCTGTGGAGTCATTCAACAGTGAAGTCTACTTCTTCGGATAAAGCAATTCACTTGCAAAAGAAGGGAACACGCACTTGGAAACGATGATAAAGGATCGCAGATTGGCGGATGATGATACAACATGAGCAGGCAAACAAGGAAGCAGCCAAAGGAAGGTATGCCTCTCAACAGGAAAGCAGGTAGATCCACTAAAGGGATACCTTCCCGAGCAGAAGGAATAAGACCCTCGCTGGCTGATTGTGATGCATCCAATCAGGCAGCTTGTGTCCATCCCATGGATCCACTTGCCCCTAAGACGCAACCTTCCTGGCACACCAACCAACTGATGCTCCTTCCCAAGGGTCAACAAAGCCCTCTAACGAGGCACGCCAATAAATGGAGAGCTTTCCTCAATCAAAAAGATCGGTGGGACTACCAAAAAGGGGCACCTTGTTAATCGATTGCGATCGTTTGTACAAACAAACATCCAATCGAACGACTTACGCTTGTCCCGTGGACCCCTCCGACCATGAGAAAGTAACTTCCAGGCAACCACAAGCCCTCTTCGGAGGCACAAGCCCTCTTCGGAGGCACAAGCCCTCTTCGGAGGCACAAGCCCTCTTCGGAGGCACAAGCCATCTTCGGAGGCACAAGCCCTCTTCGGAGGCACAAGCCCTCTTCGGAGGCACAAGCCCTCTTCGGAGGCACAAGCCATCTTCGGAGGCAAAAGCCCTTTTCGGAGGCACATTTCACCCGTGTAGAAGTGCAAAATGCTTCTCTTCGGAGACCCACTTCACCAGAGATGAAATTCCAAAATCGCTTCTCTTTGGAGACCAAAAGACCTCTTCAGAGGCGTACTTCACCTTGCTTGAAATACCAAAAATAAACCCTTTACTGGGGCACAAAAATCAAAACCTTCTGCGGAAGCTCATTTCACTGTGCAGGAAAATTCACTTTCAAACAAATAAAAGTGATCATTCCCAGAAGTCGAAATGTTCTTCAGGAAGAAAAAGAAAATAAAGATTTCTCCAAAGACAAGATATACTCTATTAAAAGCAGAATAATTCTTCCCTGAAAAAGTGGAAAGTTATTCTCTAAAATAAGAGTATCGGTCTTGTGAAATCAAGAAATATTACAATATACTTGTGGTGTGGGGGCAACACTATACAATTCAGTTACATTAATAAAAGTAATATACAAGCAACATACCACAAGTTCATTGCAATATCACGTAATAAAGATGTGGAGTAAATGCGTTCTTGAAACACAGACAGAAAATTTGTACAAGTGAAAAGAATCGTTTACTCTATACTTCAAATGAAAAACAGATGTATTCCTACATACACAAGGATTTGTACAAGAAAAATATCTATTTATTTCAATACTATGAGAAATTTTTACATTGTACAGGTTACAAAAAGAAGCGGAGACCGGTATCCGCACAATCCCCGGTCAATACAAAAAGCAGAAAATGCAAAATCAAACTCATTTCTCCTTCTTCCCACCCTTGGAGCTTTTACCCGGCCTGGTAATTAGCTTCGTAGGCCGCATCGGAGAAGAAGGAGAAAGAGACTCAGCCGGATCAATATCTGCCTCATCCCCAGCAGCAGAGGAACTCTTCTTTCCTTTCTTTGAAACCACACGCTTCCCCTTCTTCTTGGAAGAAGACTCACTCCCCGGGGCAAGAAATGTAGAAAGCTTTGTGTCATAATCGAAAGACTGCTCCGGGGTCTTCTCGCTATCTTCCAAACCTTCTGCCTTCTGTTCTTCGGAAGCAGATGGTTCATCTAAACCTTGAAGGGCCGCTATTGGTTCTTCCTGTGAACCAGGTTGGGAAGCCGGAAGAGGTATAACTTGAGAAGGGGGAGGAACGGCAGCTGAAGAAGGAAGAGTTGGGGCAGTTTCTGGGGCGTCTGCTGCATAATAAAAGATATCAAAATCAGTATTCTCCGAGAAAAAAGAAAACCGTGAATTGTCAAAGTTACCTGGAGAAGCCGGTTTAGCGAGATCAATCTCAAATTCCCGAGCTTGGAAGTCTTTCATTGCCTCTTCCTCTGTAGGGGTGGTTGCAGTTTCTGTGTCAACCTTAGCAGGAGGCGTGGAATGAGAACTAGAGCCAGCAATATCCGCATGAGCTAAAGTCGAAGTATAAGCAGGAGCAATAGGGGGTGTTTCTTTCCCAGGAAGCTTCTCTCCCGTCGCTTCGGCCCGCACTCGGACGAGCTGCTCTTTTCCTTTGGCAAGGGCATCGCGATCGCTCTCACTTAGGTAGGTAGCTTGAAGATCTGTTTCGGAATATCCGGTACCACCAAATAAGTCAATGATTGCCTCCCACATCTCCGCTAGGGTGACTTCATACTCTGGTCCCAAAAATGAAAGGCTCCCACGCCCCAGGACACAATGCATATAGAAGTCAAACAGGGTCGCGTCAACGGTGGCTAGGGTCGCCTTATGGGATTCTTCGGCTGCAACTTTACCAGAGAGAACTTCATCACATTCTCTTTCAGCCTTCAGTAACTGGGATTGTAGCCTAGCAATTTCTAAGTCTCGAGAGCTGAGTTTCTCCTGAAGTTGAGCAGCGTCATCACGATATTTTCTAGTAACATGTTGTTCTGCTTCAAGTTTGACTTCAGTATCTCTCTGAGCAGCGTGGGCGTCTCGAACTTGTTTTTGAAGCATTTCCTCTTTCTGAGAATAAGAAGTGGAAGAAGTAGCAAGCTCTTTTTTAAGCCTTTCAACTTCGGCTTCGAGCTTCACATAACCATCGCTAATGCTTTTCATCTCCGAGTCATGCTGTTTGCGCCATTTGTCCCACTCAGATTTATCATTTTCCATTGTCATCATCGCTTCAAGGTTCAGATGGTTGACCCTTTGAAGTTCGTCAACCAGCTTCTGCCACCCAGACATTCTTTCGATGTCAAGCTTTACGGCATCGACATTTTTCAGCATCGCTTGCTTATCAATGGGGACCAAGTCCAAATCAAAACGCACTCCTTTCAGACACCAATTCGGAAATCGGCTCTGGAGTGTGGGAGGACCATCTCCAGCTTGGTACTGTGGCCTATTAATGATGGTCTGGATGTCAGATTCCTTAAGGGCAGGAGAACCGGAAGATGTATTAGGAGGAATAGAAGCGGTTGTCTTTTCCGAGATGTTAGATGTGTCTTTCTCACCAAGTCTGGCACGTTTACTGGAATCATCAGAAGTGTGACTCTTCCCCTTATCGTCGTAAGATTTCCTTTTATAAGGATCGTCGCTTCTGCGAGAAGAGTCATGTTGCTCGTCCCTTCTCCCGTAGTATTCCTCATCTTCTCTCCGGCGACGCTCTTCATGAGCTCGCCTCTCATGAGCCTTTCGAGCAGCTCTCTCCTCATCAGTTTCTTTCACGGCACTGATATAACTCCTAAAGTCGTAAGCTTCACGGCTTCCGTAGCGCTGAAATTTGTTGAAGTAAGAGCCGCTTCGCCCCATCAGAGAACCTGAAATTGAAGAAAAAGACCAGTTTTAGAAATCCTCAAGTTGAAGAAGCTAAGTGCATATAAGTACCAAAATTCTAAGTGTGTGTGATGTGTAAACTACGCGCGTCAGACTACAAACCACTTTTGGGTGTAGAAATGGCAATAAGTTGTGTGGAAGGTGTTGTGGATTGTTGCAAAGAAGAAGTTGCTTTGATAACAGGAGGAACCACTTTAGAAACATCATCTTTAAAGAGCTCCTGAGAGGTTATCATGATGTCGCTCAGACTATCGAAAGTATCATCGCCATGGTGCGTGGGAGAATTATCTTTCTCAATTTCCATCTCAGCCGTCTTTTCAACAGTGTGAAGATTTTCCTCCTCTTCAACAACCGGGGCAAGTGCTAACTTACTGGACGTCTCAGCAATGCCGGAACGAGTAGAACACTTTACCAATGAAGTCTCAGCGGTAAGTTCTTGCAATAAAGGTTCTTCAGCAGGAACAGGGGCATCCGACTCCTCAGCAGGAGAATCAGGGACTTCATGTAGCTGAGCGGAACGGGAAGGATGTAAGAGTCCAAATTCGTGGAGGAACTCATCTCTCAATAAAAATTGAACACTTCTCTCCTCGACTGGCATGGCCATAAGCCTCTCAAAAGTCACCTTGTGACTGGCATCTCGAAGAGGGGGAGGAAGTGCTGCAAAAAAGAAAGAATGGAGTTAAGCATTTGACAGTTCGAATTCTGAAAAGTTTTGAGAACAAATCGGAAAGATAGATAATCGTACTTCCCACTCTCCAAATGGCGTAGAATCCGGGAGGGCAGCGGACATAAAAGAATTGAGTCAAAAATCCGTGGGCACTTTCAGACAAGTCCAGAATTAGTTTGCGGTTCCTGGCACTTCTCACAAGTGTAATAGAGGGATGATCTTTGTTCTTTACAAATGTGCACAAGAAGCGAATTTCGGCAAAACTGGGAAAACGGCCCAACGTTCTCCTGAAAAGCACACACAGTCCCAGCAGGATGGAGTATCCATTAGGGTGCAGTTGAAAAGGGGAGATAGATAGCCGAAGGAGAAGTTCTCGAAGACAATCATTAAAGGGTGGAATAGCTCCGCTCAAGCACATCTGACGATTCACGGCAACAAAGCCAAGAGGCGGCCTGTCAGCAGTGTCGCTTGACCTAGGAAGTAAAGCATCTGCTTCGGCAATGCCGAACTGGATGCACAATTGTCTGAAGATCTTGTGGCTTAGAGTAGTAGAAGTCTGTTCCGGAGGGTCGTTCAGTGGAGTAGCAATTGGAAAAGCCTCTCCAGCTATTTCCAAGTCTTCCTGTTGGGATGCCATTCTACACAAGGAACTGGACGATCAAATATTAAGGTGCACGTTTCCTAAAAAAGAGTGAAGTGTTGTGCAAAACTAACGCAATAACAAGCAAATATAAATGAAACTAAATTAATTGATACTTGTCGATTATAAAGTTTCGGGGCTTGATATCTTAAGTCCAAGAACAGTGTTGTGTTGATGCAAATAAATCAGCTTTAGTTGATCGTTTCAATTTTGCTTTAATACTTCACTTAGATTTGTTAGTTCACAACATTTCATTCGCGAAGTTCATTTAAGTTTGATATTCTTTGTCAACTAATCTGTCATTTGGTGTGGGCAATCAATGGCAGTATATTCGTCCCATTTTTTCTGTGAATATTGTTTCTAAACAGGTTATCAGCATTAAAGTTAAGGCAATCTGAAAAGAAGTGCAACAAAGTCTAAAACAATTCAAAAAATCAGCCAAATTCTGCCTAAATTTCTAAGTCCCAGGTCGTTCACGACCTAACATAAGTTGGAGTGATTTTAAGTCGTGCAGTGCAAATAAAAGCATTCAGGGCTATGCAGAATTGTTTTAAGTTCTAAGTCATTCGGCGACCTATTCTTGGTCGAAACACCTTTAGGTCGCACAGTGCAACTGAAGGGTTAAAAGCAATACAGATTTGATCAAGTCCTAACTCGGCTGCGATTTAAAGCTTATGTCACGAGAAAGTTAGGTCGTTCAGCGACCTAACACAGGTTCCAGTCTTCCTTAGGCCGAACTATTCCTTAGGTCGCGAATGGTCTTAAGTCGCCTGAAACCCTTACTGCTAACTTCCTCTCCACGCCACAAACCACCAAACCCTATAACCCGTTATCAATTACACCTATAAACCCATCGCCTTCCTCACCCCTTCAATTCATCGAAAGATACCAAGAGCGATTCAACACATCCCTAATCCATCGCAGATCCAACACATTACTATGCCCTCATGAATCAGCCAAAGCAACTATCGAGAGTCAACCACGACAGCCACTTGAAACGGTGCACAACTCATAGAATGGGGCTAAGGTCGAAAAAGCAGGGATTCAAGATTAAACGATGATTATGATAGGATGTATGTCAAACTCACTTACGGGATGTAATGGTACGGAAGAATCGATGACTGGAATAGGTTGAATTCGCCTTTGAAAACTCGAAAAATTCGTCAATGGCAGCAAGGGATCGAAGTAGTAGAGTAGGGAGGAAGAAGCGACCTAACCGGTTTATATGAAACCAAGAAAGGAAGATGAATAGACAAGCAAGTTAGTGTTTTAGGTCGCTCGCGACCTAGCGGAGTTAAGTCGAAGCACGCGACCTATGACTTCGGCCCGTACTTCGAGGGGCAAATGTTAACTCTCATTAAGAAGCGACCTAAAATATTGAGCGAGTCAATGAAGCTTGCGACCTAACTGCTAAAGAGATTCTGCGACCTAACTGGAGTCTGCGACCTAAGAACATAGCAACCTAAGAGAGTCTACGACCTAACTGCTGAAAGGAACAGCTGCGACTTAGGAGGCTCTGCGACCTAAGGAAAAGTTGCGACCTAGGAAGTTTGCGACCTAAGATCCAGAGTGACCTCGCGACCTAACAGCTTAAGAGGCTCGCGACCTAGCAACAGAAAGGATTGCGACCTATGGAACTCAACAACCTAAGGTAGCTAGCGACCTAAGGACTTGGAAAGGTTTGCGACCTAGCTACAGGAAAGGTTCGCGACCTAACTACAGAAGAGTTCGCGACCTAAGAAGTTTGCGACCTAAGGTAGCTAGCGACCTAAAGGTTCGCGACCTAGCTACAGGAAAGGTTCGCGACCTAACTACAGAAAGGTTCGCGACCTAACTACAGAAGAGTTCGCGACCTAACTACAGAAAGGTTCGCGACCTAACTACAGAAGAGTTCGCGACCTAACTACAGAAGAGTTCGCGACCTAAGAAGTTTGCGACCTAAGGTAGCTAGCGACCTAAAGGTTCGCGACCTAAGCTACAGGAATGTCACGACCTAAAGAAGTTAGCAACTTTACTGCTGAAAAGACTCAACGACCTAAAGGTTTCACGGTTTAGCAGTGTTACGACCTAGAGCAATTTGAAGTCCATAACTTATCTTAGGTCGCTTGCGACCTAAGACCCAATTAAGGTCGTCCCCGACCTAAGACCGCACTTATAACTCAAGCTGCAAGGTTACCAAAGGAAGAGGATTTATCTTAGGTCGCTCGCGACCTAAGACCTAACTTAGGTCGTTTGCGACCTAAGACTTAGCAGAAAATTAGCACTCAGATCTGCTCCTATAAATACCCCATAACCTCCAACATGGTGGGGACTTTTGGCAATTCATTTCTAAAGCGCCGTTACTCTGCCGAACTCTCCAATCATTCAGCAAACCAAGATCCTTCAAGCATTCAAGACACTACAACAAACTTCGAGAGAAATTCATAACATCCGATATGGATTCGTCGAGTTTCATCGCTGAAGATTGAGCTAGTAGTCAAGATCGCTTCTTGTGATCGAGTTGTACTGTTTTCATAGGAGATTCGTATCAATTTGTAATCAGATTCAATAATAAAGAGATTCAAAGTGGATGTAGGCTAAATCTTAAGCCGAACCACTATAAATTGCTGTCTTTTACTGCATTTCTGCTATTTTCCTGCTTGATTTCTGTTCCCGTTACGCGGGTGGTGCTTTCACAATCTTACTACACACACCGGGTGTTGGCGTTCACACTTTTGACGTTAACAGGTAAGTTGAATAGTTACAGGTTTTAAAGCCTGTGTGTTTTTAAATTTTAAAATTGATTTAAAATTTGAAAACAGAAATTTAAACTTAAATCCCAGTTGTAAAAATAAATAAGTTGGTTTTAAAATCTTGTAAATTTCTTTTATAAATGTTAAGTGTTCTTAACATTTGTTTTAAAAAGATTTTGTATATTTGATTTAAATATTGGTTAAAGTTAAATTGTAATCTATTTTAAATCTTTTAATTTAAAATGAATTAAAAGAAAAGATTTTAAAGAAAAATGTTTTAAAGACTTTTGTTAATAATAACTAAAGTAGTTAAAGGTTAATTCTTTAGTTCAGAAAGTAATTAAGATTTAATTTTATAGGAGTAATTAAATTAATAAGGTAATTAAAGAATGATTGATAATTTAATTAATTAATCGGTAAGTAAGAGTTTATCAAGTTGTTTTAATAATTGATTAAAGATTAATTACCTAAAGAAATAATTAAAGAATTTTTATTAATTAACGAGGGATCATTAATTAAGGGTTATTAAATAATTAATTAATATGATTGATTTTGATAATCAATTAGATTAATTAATCATTATGAAATTAGTTAAGTATAATTACTTAATGGAAGTAATTAAGGTAATTAATTACTTAAGGTAATTAATTTAATAAATTTGATTTAGTTAAATTTATTAATTGAATTAATTTAAGATAATCACTTGATTATGTGATAAGTATAATTACTTAAATGTAATTAGTGAAATGTAATTACTTAGGAAGTAATTAAAGATAATTACTGGATGTAATTAAATGGAGATAATGAAAGTAATTTGAGTTAATTACTTAGAATAATTAATCAAGGGATTAATTAAAAGATAATTAATTAATGAGTAATTAATTTATGGAAGAGTAATTAAGGGAAGTTAATTACTAAATGAAATTAATCAAAGGTGATTAATAAATATGGTTTAATTTAAGATTAATTATTAAATGTAATTAATTTAAATGGAGTAATTAGGGATTATTAATTAATATAATTAATAATGTAATTAAAGGTTGATTAATTAAGATTAATTAATCAATAATAAATGATTAAAGTAATTAATTAATTAATGAAGTAATTTAAGATTAATTACTGAATGGTTTAAGATAATTAATTTGTGAAATTAATTAAGTATTAATTACTTAAAGTAATTAAAGTATAATTAATCAGGAATGATTAATTAAGATGATACTATTAATTAAGATGATACTTAAAGTATGATTAATTAATTGGTTTAATTAATAATTAAGTAAGCATGATTTATAAAATGAAGTAATTAATTTAATTCACTTTAAATTGATTAGAGATGATATAAATCATTACTTATGATGGATGAGTAGTATTAAATGCTTTGCATTGTTGATATCTCTGATAAGAGATATACTGATCTATGATATAGATGTTGGTTGGATTAAAATGATAATATGAATTATCTGTTTGGATGATAATATGGATTACCTATTATCTATCTGTGTGTAGTATAGATAAGAATTGAATTGTTTTAACTTTAAAACAACTTGGCCTTAAAAGATACGTTTTGGATTTCGATGAGACCGGGATCGGGTTTCCGTATACCGGGATGCCAGGTCTGGAGACCCGAATACCACATCGATCCAAATTAACGATAGGTCGTGAATCTCAAGTGAAGATGAAGATTCAAAGTGCAAGGGTTATTGTCGTTAACTCTGAGGGTGATTCCAACACGAGTGTAACGAGATAATGCCTTCGGTTTCGTTCGAACCCGGAACGAACTTGTATGGATCGAATGCTTTCAAAACATCGTCAGGTGGACGATGAGCATTCTAAGTGATGTTCTGATTTAAAGGTAAATCGTGACCTCAAGCCTCATCAAACCGGAAATGGCTAAAACAGGGGAGGTGCAGCAAGGCTTCGTGGGTAGCACCCACTGAGAGTAAGGTCATCCCTGTCTAGAGAGTTCCTTCTTTTATTTCGGCTTAGTGGTGCAGTTGGCGACGGCCATCTGTGGGGTGATTTTATTCGGAATTATCCAGTAAGGGATGGTTCCGGCTTTGTGTTGCAGGGGATTGGGAGCAGGCTTTTAAATCTCCCCGAGATGGCCGAGATGAAAAATCCGAGATATCAGCCAAAATCCGAGATTTGGCAGCCTATTTAGTTATAAGTGTTTTAAATATCGCCCGAGATAGCCGAGATATTTTCCCGAGATATTGGCCAAAATCCGAGATTTAAAACACTGATTGGGAGTGATCCTCGGTACGGTGATCTAGACCCCGTACTGTGATGAGCGGTACCCCGGTAGCTCTGCCATTGTATGGAAATCCAAATTTCAATAAGTGATAACGGACTTGATTGTATACTTATGTATGCTGGAATTTAATAATGTAACAATTTCGGCTATTTCATATTTATTTGAAAACCCTAGACCCTATTATAATACAATCGAATTTCCTATCAAATGTTTTGGTTAGCGTAAGGTAAAAACTTACCCATGTTTATTTGTGGGGAGTCTTACGTGATACCTTTTCTTTCTAAAGGTTTTGAAGTTAAGCAAGTTTAACCTGTTACTCACACCAGACCCATGTCTGACCCAAGTTGTTTATTTCTGTTTTATAAACTCTTGGGTACTCAAATTTTTTACGAGTAGCCAAGGGATTCAGGTTTAGCTTTGACGAATTGTGGAGGAGCAATGGAGCAGGAGGCTTCAGCGTTGTAGATATATATAGTAGTTCCGCTGTGTCTGTATCTCTGTAGTGTATTGAGTTGTAATGTCTAGACAGATGTTATAACTGTCTAGTAAGTGATGTATATGCTGTGTAACTCTGTAAAGTGTTGTATACTATGTAATAGTATATGTTATTAATATAATTTATTCGTTCCGCTGTGAGATCGTTATTGTTGTTTCTTTCTTTCTTCTCTTCTTTTCTATTTTCTACCCCTTTCTTTCTTATTAGCGATACGACTTTCTATGAAGAGAAAGGCTTGGACGTTACATAAAGTGTTGTTTTCATACTCACAAGAAATAAAAACAGATACAGGTATCACCAGAAACAGATACTCAAAGATTTCAATCATATACATACAAAATACAGAGGAAGCATGCCATAAATATCAATTATAAGTTTTTTTTTTAATAAAATTGTTACTCACCAAGCTTTGAAGAAGAACAGAGACTGTTTTGAACTAAAAACAATGTTTCTACTTTGATCTTCAGGTCATCCTTCTTCACTGTTATCTCGACTTGCTGGATGTTTGATGTTTGTAGAATGTTGTTTTAAGTTTTAATGGAGTTTCATTTTATTTTGTTTTAGTTCGAACTGGAATTTGAAAATGAATAAGAAAAAGTGGCTTACAGGCTATAATATAAAACAGAGCATATTTTCTTTATTTTTGTCAGAGATTTTTATAAAGAATGGAGGCTGAGAATACATTATGGCGAGCTAGAGAAGAGCATGACTAGCATTAATTGCTTTGTACCATGATACTTCCATTTCCATACTTATCTATATTTTATAACTTGCCTGAGACTTCTTTCTCAAGCTACAGGTATGTTTCCTCTTTCTTTTATATTTGCTTTTGTTTTCCTTAAGTATTGCAGGCATGTTTATATTCGAACCATCCATTTGTTTTGATGTTATCCTGTACAACTTTAGTTATATTTTTCTTGGTTCAATTGACTATGCAGGCTTGTTTTACATTTTAACAATTTAAAATGTTACTCTAGTATATTTATAAAGTGTAATGGATGTTGTTTGATTACTTGGTATATTTGTTTTATTGTTATTTTAACATGTGTTTTTGTTATGCGTATTATCATATTGTATCTCTATTTTGAACATTTTATTTATTTATATTATAAAAGTTCACTTATCAAATTTAAAAATAATTTAAACAAAGAAATTATTCTTTCATTCACATTACCTATTTTATAATATACACTAGAATATCATTTGACAAAAATTGAATTTATAACATATGTACATTTTAAACTAAAATTTTTAACAAGCAATATTTTAAAAGAAAAGAAAATAGAACAAAACCCTTTTGTTAATAAATATAAATTTAAACCAAAGTCAGAAATAGTTCTAGACAATTTAAACATTTATCTAAAATATTTAAAACACTATATTTATGAATTTAATAGCTTTGAAAAATTCATTTTTAAATAAATAATAATTTCCAAATCTCTAGAATATATATATATATATATATTAGAAATTTAAAAAAAATTATCAATTCAATTTGAAACCGAGTTTCCCTATTTACGATATATACCAATATATATAAATAAATAGAGAATAATATATTGGATTTTACAGATAGAAATCACCCATCCGATATTTATCCGAAGAAAATATCGCTTCAAACCTTATAATTCAATAATCAATTTAATATTTAATATAAATTATTAAATTGATTATTGCTCGAAATTCCGGGATGTCACAGAAATCCTTTTAAATCTATTAAAATGTGATAATTCCCTTTTAAAAGATTAATTATTGTATCCTGATTTTTGACCATAGAATCCACTGGAAACATGTACTTTAGTCTGTTATTCTAATTAAGAAATGATCAAGTAATAATCAGTGGAAAGCAAGCTTTTAATATGGATGATTGTGTTAAAGTCTGGATAGTATCAAACTCAGGCTAAAAGAAAGTGGATCATAAGTGAACACAAGCAACATCTAGGCGTAATGGAAACGCGCCTAACTTACACATGAGAGGTCACGAGTTCGAGTGCTATGCTGGTCGGTTCAAACCCAATTTTTGTTTTGTTTTTTTTTCTTTTTATTTTTCTCCTGTATGGTTTGAAATCTGATATCTACCTATATCTGCACATATATACTTAATTTTTGCCTATAATCTAACATACAAAACCATATTTCTTACTTTATTATTTTTGAAACCCATTCCTACAACTGTTCTAGGAATTTATGTTTATATTTTTGCCCAAATATCAACATGTACACAGATATACATGCACATGTCAATATCTTTGCTCATTTTCCAGAAAACTGGGTTCAAATGGTTCCTTGCTTCATTGATTTGAAGTGAACAATTTGCCTGACCTATGGTCTAACCATGTGGTTAATCTGACCATTCTTTTATTTGCATTTTACAAACCAGAATCTACCTAAACTTCAGAGTATATGGAGTGTTGCCAGGTTTTGTTTGTTCAAACCAGTTTACATTGCTTATCTGTCTTAATCTTTTAAAGATGATTGTGGTGAAACAATTGCTAAATGTACTAAGCTTTTGAAATGCATTTTTATTTTCAAAATACAATCTATCATGATCAACCAATACATCATTTATTTGAAGCTGGTTAACTCATGTATCCTGTATCTGCTACACACTAGTTCAAAGCAATGGAGATACCATTCATTGCATTCTGTCTGAAGCTTTTAAAAACATTTTACTTTTCTCAATACGATTCAGAAATGAATTCAAACTTATTTACAAAGCATTTCAGTAAAAAGGAAACTAAAATCCTTATAAGTTTACTTCTAGCTAAATCCAGATTTTATTCTAAAACTCAGTGCTCTGTTATGTCTCAAGATTAACTAATACATAATATAAATTATGCAAAACAGTAGCTCACCTACATATGCATATTTCTTTTCCAAGCATCCATATCAATACTTAAGATCATTTCCTTGTTCCCCACTCAGATATTTCTTTTAGATTTTAAACCTTAGTGCATAACAATATATTTAACATGATACAACTAGTCCATCTAACCATAATAGAATTCATTACATGACTGGAAATCTTAGAAACATAAAATTTTTCCTGAATACATGCAGATATAATCAATTTAAG
This sequence comes from Allium fistulosum, assembly GCA_030737815.1. Classification (NCBI taxonomy): domain Eukaryota; kingdom Viridiplantae; phylum Streptophyta; class Magnoliopsida; order Asparagales; family Amaryllidaceae; genus Allium; species Allium fistulosum. The sequence goes on from CM060904.1 coordinate 818,952,951, forward strand.
CTCTTATTGAAACTAGCTAGCATGTTCATTCACTCCTCCATAATAGCCATAACTTCATTTTTACTTAGTGCCTGCGTTCCCTGAAAGAGCATAAGTGGCTGCCTCATTTTAAAATGAGACACCCCATATGCCATGAGCAAACAAGGGTCAGATCTAAGATCTGGTATGAGTAACATCAATACATTCATGATATTAAGCAACAAAGAATGTAAGAGTACCAACTAGTTATTTAAGCAAATTTCTGCATCCAATTACTTTAACATAGTATAAATAAGTTGATTCTGGTATGATATATTCATCTATTATTTTACACTTGCATACATAACCATGCAAACATAATTATCTATTTGCAACATTTGCATTCACTGGAACCATCATGGTTCCATACCAACCAATCCTAAGAAATATTCATATTCCTATTTCTTCATTTATAGGTTGCATAATTCAATTTAAATTCCTGCCTCATCTGCTATTAAGGAATCACAGGGACACATTGCAATGAACTAATTCACATCATTGCACAAAGATCTCAGGGCTTAAACAAACCATGTGCCAACTTGCATACTTCAAATATGACAAGCATTCCAGCAGCCTTCTTGGCCTTCCCTTCCCTAGTTTATTTACTAGTGTATTGACTTAAATCCTATCATCAAATATGCTAAGTGAACATGTCACTGCAAGCATGGAAACATCCATGATCTTTCCTAGCATAATTCTCCTCAGAAATAAGCAGACAGTTATTTCCTAAATGGGGTCAATATGTCTTGATCTCAGTAAGATATAAGAATATTTTCAACTGTAAAAGAGGCATGGCATGTTCTTATTATATTGATCTGCAAGCCTTTATGATTGATTCAGATTCAGGATCTGGTTCAATCATAATTTTAGCTTGTGAGTTTCTTTTTTTTTTTTGATTTGATTAAGGGCTCAGCACTTAGAAAATTTCTATTGCACCCTTAACATTTTTCTTCTCAAGCCTCAGCACTTATACCAAGTATAATGCAGCTCCCAACATTTTTGTAAAGTTTCCATGCCATAGATCTATAACAGTTGAGAGTATTCTCTATATAATTTTAAGATCCTAGACTTTAACATTTTTGAGTATAAATAAAACAGTATGATACACATCCAAAGACAAATGTCTCAGCAAATCAAAGATCACCAAAATCATCCATATTAAATCATATCAGATTTAAAATAAGACATCCAAAAAGCATTGATGAAATCATATACATCAAAACCAGCAATATATAAATGGCAATATAAAAAGTGGCTGCCTCATCTCAGGTCTTAATGCCATGAACTCAGTGAGGTTACTCACCTAAATATTTCTTCTTATTAATCCAGAAAAATCCTTGTATGAGTGTTTTCTCCTTCTTTCCAATATTTTTTTTCTTCCTTTCTTATTTTTGTGCAGCTCGGGGTAAAAATAATTTTACTGGCTGAAACTTCCTATTTATATGCATTTTTCCACTAGGGTTTTGTTAAAACAAAATTCCATTTCTGACCTAACCATCTTCATGCATTTTTCATTCATTTTCCTCCTTAATACCCCGGCCATATTAACCAATTTAAAGGCTGCATTTTCTTTCTTTTACTTTTCAGAAAATGGCCACTCACCTAGTCATGTTAAAAGTGTGACTATCCTATTTTTATATTTTAATTATTCCTAAGAATCCCCTTTGCTATTTTTGCCTACACAAGCATATTGACTTGTATCACATTTCATGTCATTTTAATGTTATAGTTTCACTTGCTTATATATATATACTTTTTAGTACTTAAAAATGTATATTTGTATACATATCTTATCTAGGCTTATTTAATTCCTCTTTAATTTCAGAAACATATGCACCTATATGTATACAGGTTTACAAATCCTTATAACATATATATGTATAATTTTCTTTTCTGGGTTTTAAATGAAATCTGTTTACCGATTTAAAGTAAAACTTACTTTTCTTATTTTCTAAGATGATCCATATAATTTCCAGAAATCAAATATCCATGTTGCAAAATCATGTTTGTATTGCTTTTTAATTCTTGTTTTAAATCCAAGAAATCTGGAGTTCTTCCTTGTGCCATTTCAGTGTGCACGTGCACACATATACTTGCACACTATTTATTCCAAAAATTTCACCATATTTAAATCTAAATATTTCAAAAATTAAATCATTTTACAAAAATGATTTTTCACAAAATTTTGGGGTATTACATTCACCCCTCCTTTTAGGAATTGTGTCCTCACAATTTTTCTAACATTTATAACAAGCATCATTTTCTTTTCTGAAAGCTTATCAAACATATGCATAAGCAAACAAATTCAACCATATCAACCATGCATAACAAAATTTTTCCAGAAAAAAAAAATTACCTTTTAATTTGCAAAAAGCTTAGGATAATCCATTCTAATCTTATCCTCTAACTCCCATGTGCAGTCATTAGGATCACTACTCCACTGGATCTTAACTAGTTTCAAGGTTTTGCTCCTTAATTTCTTTTCTTCCTTGGCTACAATCCCCACTGGTTCTTTTTCATAAACCAAGTCAGGATTTATTTGAATTTTGGTAGGCTCTTCCAAAATGTCTTCTTTATCATGTACTCATCTTCTAAGTTGGGACACATGAAAAACATTATGCATTGCTTTCATTTCCTCTGGTAGTTCTAATTTGTAAGCCAATGAACCAATTCTTTCCAGAATTTTATAGGGTCCAACATACCTTGGTGTGAGCTTACCTTGCTTGCCAAATCTCAAGACTTTCTTCATAGGTGAAATCTTGATGAAAACAAAGTCTCCCACTTCATATTCCACTTGCTTTCTCTTCCTATCTGCAAATTTCTTTTGCCTATCTTGAGCTGCTGCTATTCTTTTTCTTATTAACCCAATTTTCTCTGTAGTTTCTTTAACATATTCAGGTCCAAGAACAGCCCTTTCTCCAGTCTCTACCCAGCATATAGGTGATAAACATGGCTTGCCATATAAGGCTTCAAATGGTGCCATCCCTATGGTGCTTTGGTAACTGTTATTGTATGTGAATTCAGCTAGATGGAGGTGGTCTTCCCAGTTGCCTCCAAAGTCCAGTGTACATGCTCTCAACAAATCCTCTAAGACTTTGTTCACCACCTCAGTTTGACCATCTGATTGTGGATGGTAGGCAGTGCTTAAGCACAATTCACTCCCCATGGCCTCTTGAAAACTTTTCCAAAATCTTGAGGTGAAGATGGTATCCCTATCACTCACAATGGTTTTGGGTATGCCATGCAACCTTACTACCTCTTTCATGAATATTTGAGCCATTTTTGGAGCATTTCTTTCTTTTTTAACTGGGATAAATTGTGCTACCTTAGTTAGCCTATCCACTATTACCCATATACTTGTGTTTCCCTTCTTAGATCTAGGCAGACCATCTATGAAATCCATAGATATATCCTCCCACTTCCACTGTGGTATACTAAGGGGTTGCAATAGTCCTGATGGCCTTTGTGTCTCTGCCTTGACTTGTTGGCAAGTCATGCACCTTGCAACATGTCTGGCCACATCTGACTTCATCCCCTTCCACCAAAGATTTCTTTTTAAATTTTGATACATCTTGGTGCTACCTGGGTGTATGGAGTACTTACTCCTATGGTATTCATTTAATATTTCCTCCTTCAATTCTATATTTTCTGGAACACATATCCTATTTTTATTCCTTAAATAACCATTTTTATCAACTTGATAATTTATTACTTCCTCCCCTTTTGATATGAGCATTTTCTTTTCCACCATGTTTAGGTCTTGTTCCTGCATTTTCCCAATCTTAAGAAGTAAATCTGATTGCAGAGATATCATACTTAATTTCCCTTTACCTTCACCTTCTTCAATGGGCATCATTTGTACCTCACTGTTTTCCTCAATTTCCAAATCAGTAAGTATAGACAAATCCCTAAACTCTTCCATCATCAACATGGCTACTTTGGCATGTTGTCTACTCAAGGCATCTGCAACTTTATTTCCCTTGCCTGGTGTATACAGTATATCTAGATCATAGGCAGCTAGGAACTCTACCCATCTATGTTGCCTCATATTCAAATCTTTTTGTGAGAATAAATATTTCAGTGCCTTATGATCAGTGTACAAAATGAATTTGGCACCTAACAAATAATGTCTCCAAAGTTTCAAAGCATACACAACTGCTGCTAGTTCAAGATCATGGGTTGCATATCTTGTTTCATGTGGCTTTAATTGCCTAGATGCATAGGCTACCACCTGGTCTTGCTGCATCAACACAGCCCCTAACCCAGAGCCACTTGCATCAGTGTACACAACCAAATTTTCATTTCCTTCTGGCACTCTCAATACTGGTGCATTAATCAGAGCTTCCTTTATTTTGATAAAAGCTTGCTCACATTTTTCTGTCCATACAAAGGCTTGGTTCTTTCTAGTTAAATTGGTAAGTGGTGATGATATTTTTGAGAAATCTTTTATAAATCTCCTATAATATCCTGCCATCCCCATAAATGATCTAATCTCACTGATGGTACTAGGCCTTTTCCATGCTTGGATTGCCACTACCTTATTAGGGTTTACTGATATTCCTTTGGCAGAGATAACATGCCCAAGAAAATGCACTTCTTCTTTCCAAAATGCACATTTTGAAAATTTTGCCTTTAAATCATTTTCCCTTAGTCTTGACAAAACTAAATGCAAATGATTTTTATGCTCTTCCATTGTCTTAGAATAAATCAAAATGTCATCAATAAAAATCAGTACAAACTTGTCTAAATAATCGCTAAATATTCTATTCATTAAATCAACAAAATATGAAGGAGCATTTGTCAAACCAAATGGCATAACCAAAAATTCATATAAGCCATATCTTGTGTTAAATGCAGTATACTTAACACTTGAGTCTTCAACCTTCATTTGATGGAATCCTGATGCTAAGTCTAGCCTAGAAAATATTTTAGCTTCACTGAGTTGGTCAAAGAGATCATCTATTCTAGGCAATGGGTATTTATTCTTGATGGTTACTTTATTTAGTTCTCTGTAATCTATGCACATTCTCAAGGTACCATCATGTTTTCTTACAAACACTACTGGAGAACCCCAGCAGGAATTGCTTGGCCTTATAAATCCCTTGCCTTCTAATTCTTCCAACTGATTTTTCAATTCTTTCAGTTCACTTGGCCCCATTCTATAAGGTTTCTTGATTATTGGACTTGCTCCTGGAATGAGATTAATTTGGAACTCAACTGGTCTGTGGTGTGGAACACCCTTAACTTCCCCAAACACATCCAAGTATTCATTAACTATGGGAATTTCTTCAAGGTTAGTTCACTCAGATCTTTTTCTAAGTCAACTAAATGATACAATTTCCCTTCCTTAGCTACTTCACATAGAACTGTGATCCTCTGGCCTCTAGAATTTTGCAATGATATGGTGGATGAGTCTAAATTAATTATGGCTTTAAATTGCCTTAACCAATCTACCCCCAATATAACTCCTATATTTGGGTAATTTAAAACATATAAATTGGAAATAAAAATATTTCCTCCTATGTTTAACTCCACATCCACACAATTCATGTTCAAAACAATAGAACTCCCTAGGGGACTTTGTATAAGCAATGGGGTTTCAACCAATATGCAGTTTAATTTTAACACTTTAACTAATTCATAGGAAATCAAAGAGTGTGTTGCTCCAGTATCATATACTACTGGTATGGATATGGCACAAATGAGTAATGTACCTTCCACTTGGCCATGATTTTCAGCATCAATTTTCACTGCAGATTTGCCTTTACCTTCCAAAGTTGCCAATTTCCCTTGCTGTTTATTCTCAGGACAGTTCCTCTTCATATGCCCCTCTTTCCCACATAGGTAGCATTTGAAGGCTCCTCCTTTTAACTCTGGGCACCTTGGTTTGATGTGTCCTTCTTTTCCACAATGATGGCAAACCAATTTCTTCTTAGTATCATTGGCTTTTGTATCTTTACTCTTCCTGTTGTCTGCCTCCTCCTTCTTTTTATCATAAGGGTGATATCTTCCCTTATCCTTCTTGTTGTTGCTCATAAAATTCCTATATTTCTCTCTTTCTTTGTCATGTTGTTCCAGTTTCAAGGTCAGATCAATTACTTGATCAAATGTTCTATCTGCATATGGTATCATAGCTCTGCTAAGTCCTGGGTTCAGTCCTTTTATATACCAATCATTTTTGGATGCTTCATCTGCCACTAGCATTGCTCCATAATTGGATAACCCCTCAAACTTTTGAGTGTATTCAGTGACATTCAAAGTTCCCTGCCTAAGTTTGATAAATTCTTCAAGCAAAATGGTCTTGGCTGATGCTGGTACAAATCTTGCCTCCAACATCTCCTTGAACTGATTCCAAGTGATTTCATTTTCATTTCTTCCAGCTATGATCACCTCCCACTAGCTTAAAGCTACCCCTTTCAGTTGTCTAGAAGCTACTTGCCTCTTCCTTTGGTCATCCAACTGCATGTCATTGAAAATCCTATCAAGTGTTCTCAACCATGCTTGAATTTCCATCACACTCTCAGTTCCTTCAAAACTCCTGCCTCCCAAATTGGAATAAGTCTTCAGTAGTTTTGAAAGCTCTTCATGTGGGTTCTCAGGCCTATGCCCAATTCCATCTCTTAAAACCCTCACAAATTCTTGCATATCAAGCATTTGAGGTGCACTGGGTCCTGCATTGTGATGAGATCCTCTTCCTACCATGGTCTGCTAACTAAATTCTGGGCAAATGGTATTAGTATATTATGAGTACTTCTATAATTTTTATTTACTTATCTAAATTATTTCATCCAAAACAAACAGACATAATACATTTCTATAATACTTAACAATCAATGCAACCAAGTGCTCTGATACCAACTGAAATGACCCTCCTATTTCCACCCTAATTTCATAAGGATTTTTTTTAAGAGATGATATATAGATATATCATTCATTACAAATATATTTCCCAGGGTCATTTTCTTTCTCCAATAAACAAAATATATCTAGGATCTTTCACAATATAAAAATATTGTTTTAAATCTAAATCATTCCTAACATACATATATGAAGATATCTATGTTATATTCTACTAGAATCAGAGCATGATAATATGTAAGTAGAAATCCTTTTAAATCTATTAAAATGTGATAATTCCCTTTTAAAAGATTAATTATTGTATCCTGATTTTTGACCATAGAATCCACTGGAAACATGTACTTTAGTCTGTTATTCTAATTAAGAAATGATCAAGTAATAATCAGTGAAAAGCAAGCTTTTAATATGGATGATTGTGTTAAAGTCTGGATAGTATCAAACTCAGGCTAAAAGAAAGTGGATCATAAGTGAACACAAGCAACATCTAGGCGTAATGGAAACGCGCCTAACTTACACATGAGAGGTCACGAGTTCGAGTGCTATGCTGGTCGGTTCAAACCCAATTTTTGTTTTGTTTTTTTTTCTTTTTATTTTTCTCCTGTATGGTTTGAAATCTGATATCTACCTATATCTGCACATATATACTTAATTTTTGCCTATAATCTAACATACAAAACAATATTTCTTACTTTATTATTTTTGAAACCCATTCCTACAACTGTTCTAGGAATTTATGTTTATATTTTTGCCCAAATATCAACATGTACACAGATATACATGCACATGTCAATATCTTTGCTCATTTTCCAGAAAACTGGGTTCAAATGGTTCCTTGCTTCATTGATTTGAAGTGAACAATTTGCCTGACCTATGGTCTAACCATGTGGTTAATCTGACCATTCTTTTATTTGCATTTTACAAACCAGAATCTACCTAAACTTTAGAGTATATGGAGTGTTGCCAGGTTTTGTTTGTTCAAACCAGTTTACATTGCTTATCTGTCTTAATCTTTTAAAGATGATTGTGGTGAAACAATTGCTAAATGTACTAAGCTTTTGAAATGCATTTTTATTTTCAAAATACAATCTATCATGATCAACCAATACATCATTTATTTGAAGCTGGTTAACTCATGTATCCTGTATCTGCTACACACTAGTTCAAAGCAATGGAGATACCATTCATTGCATTCTGTCTGAAGCTTTTAAAAACATTTTACTTTTCTCAATACGATTCAGAAATGAATTCAAACTTATTTACAAAGCATTTCAGTAAAAAGGAAACTAAAATCCTTATAAGTTTACTTCTAGCTAAATCCAGATTTTATTCTAAAACTCAGTGCTCTGTTATGTCTCAAGATTAACTAGTACATAATATAAATTATGCAAAACAGTAGCTCACCTACATATGCATATTTCTTTTCCAAGCATCCATATCAATACTTAAGATCATTTCCTTGTTCCCCACTCAGATATTTCTTTTAGATTTTAAACCTTAGTGCATAACAATATATTTAACATGATACAACTAGTCCATCTAACCATAATAGAATTCATTACATGACTGGAAATCTTAGAAACATAAAATTTTTCCTGAATACATGCAGATATAATCAATTTAAGCTCTTATTGAAACTAGCTAGCATGTTCATTCACTCCTCCATAATAGCCATAACTTCATTTTTACTTAGTGCCTGCGTTCCCTGAAAGAGCATAAGTGGCTGCCTCATTTTAAAATGAGACACCCCATATGCCATGAGCAAACAAGGGTCAGATCTAAGATCTGGTATGAGTAACATCAATACATTCATGATATTAAGCAACAAAGAATGTAAGAGTACCAACTAGTTATTTAAGCAAATTTCTGCATCCAATTACTTTAACATAGTATAAATAAGTTGATTCTGGTATGATATATTCATCTATTATTTTACACTTGCATACATAACCATGCAAACATAATTATCTATTTGCAACATTTGCATTCACTGGAACCATCATGGTTCCATACCAACCAATCCTAAGAAATATTCATATTCCTATTTCTTCATTTATAGGTTGCATAATTCAATTTAAATTCCTGCCTCATCTGCTATTAAGGAATCACAGGGACACATTGCAATGAACTAATTCACATCATTGCACAAAGATCTCAGGGCTTAAACAAACCATGTGCCAACTTGCATACTTCAAATATGACAAGCATTCCAGCAGCCTTCTTGGCCTTCCCTTCCCTAGTTTATTTACTAGTGTATTGACTTAAATCCTATCATCAAATATGCTAAGTGAACATGTCACTGCAAGCATGGAAACATCCATGATCTTTCCTAGCATAATTCTCCTCAGAAATAAGCAGACAGTTATTTCCTAAATGGGGTCAATATGTCTTGATCTCAGTAAGATATAAGAATATTTTCAACTGTAAAAGTGGCATGGCATGTTCTTATTATATTGATCTGCAAGCCTTTATGATTGATTCAGATTCAGGATCTGGTTCAATCATAATTTTAGCTTGTGAGTTTCTTTTTTTTTTGATTTGATTAAGGGCTCAGCACTTAGAAAATTTCTATTGCACCCTTAACATTTTTCTTCTCAAGCCTCAGCACTTATACCAAGTATAATGCAGCTCCCAACATTTTTGTAAAGTTTCCATGCCATAGATCTATAACAGTTGAGAGTATTCTCTATATAATTTTAAGATCCTAGACTTTAACATTTTTGAGTATAAATAAAACAGTATGATACACATCCAAAGACAAATGTCTCAGCAAATCAAAGATCACCAAAATCATCCATATTAAATCATATCAGATTTAAAATAAGACATCCAAAAAGCATTGATGAAATCATATACATCAAAACCAGCAATATATAAATGGCAATATAAAAAGTGGCTGCCTCATCTCAAGTCTTAATGCCATGAACTCAGTGAGGTTACTCACCTAAATATTTCTTCTTATTAATCCAGAAAAATCCTTGTATGAGTGTTTTCTCCTTCTTTCCAATATTTTTTTTTCTTCCTTTCTTATTTTTGTGCAGCTCGGGGTAAAAATAATTTTACTGGCTGAAACTGCCTATTTATATGCATTTTTCCACTAGGGTTTTGTTAAAACAAAATTCCATTTCTGACCTAACCATCTTCATGCATTTTTCATTCATTTTCCTCCTTAATACCCCGGCCATATTAACCAATTTAAAGGCTGCATTTTCTTTCTTTTACTTTTCAGAAAATGGCCACTCACCTAGTCATGTTAAAAGTGTGACTATCCTATTTTTATATTTTAATTATTCCTGAGAATCCCCTTTGCTATTTTTGCCTACACAAGCATATTGACTTGTATCACATTTCATGTCATTTTAATGTTATAGTTTCACTTGCTTATATATATATATATATACTTTTCAGTACTTAAAAATGTATATTTGTATACATATCTTATCTAGGCTTATTTAATTCCTCTTTAATTTCAGAAACATATGCACCTATATGTATACAGGTTTACAAATCCTTATAACATATATATGTATAATTTTCTTTTCTGGGTTTTAAATGAAATCTGTTTACCGATTTAAAGTAAAACTTACTTTTCTTATTTTCTAAGATGATCCATATAATTTCCAGAAATCAAATATCCATGTTGCAAAATCATGTTTGTATTGCTTTTTAATTCTTGTTTTAAATCCAAGAAATCTGGAGTTCTTCCTTGTGCCATTTCAATGTGCACGTGCACACATATACTTGCACACTATTTATTCCAAAAATTTCACCATATTTAAATCTAAATATTTCAAAAATTAAATCATTTTACAAAAATGATTTTTCACAAAATTTTGGGGTATTACAGTATCAGAGCTCTGGTTTTAGGCAAAACTCAGTATATAGAGTAAATTTAATTTCAGAATCACTTTCGTTCGAGCTTGAATTCCTTCTTCTTCAATTCGGTTTCCTTTGAATTTTGGAACGTTCCCTGCTGTTCCAAAATCCATTCATGTCCCTCACTATTCATCTTCTTCATTCTGGAGTATCTCATAACTCCGCTTCGAATGATCTTTATAGCGAATTGGTGGTCCCGCCAATCTCAAAATTTGAATTGTAAAAGGGTAAAACTCCTTTACAATCAGCATCGATTCACCAGAGATTTATATCTATCCTTGGTTTAGATGCTAATATCTTTTGTTATTCCAAACTCTAACTCTTGAGATCGAATGTAGATTTACCCCAGAAAATCCACATTGATCTTATTCTTTAAGTCACGGTTAACCCGGTTAAGGTTGCTCATGATACATATAAGCTTATCCATCTTCCTATTCTGTTATTTAATCATGTCATCCTTATTTCAAACTTATTTCCAAATCAGAATTTCCTTTGATTTGAGTTAATCACATTTGAATCTCTATCTTTCTTTAAAAATCTATTCATGTATAGGGTATTTGTAAACTAATATTTAAAATTAAAATGTTTTATATATTGTGTTGTTTGAGTTGTTGATGTTGATTTGGGTTTCCGATCGGTTCGACTGATCAACGCTATCGATGGGATCTCCAAAACACTTGAACAAAGCAAATTGATACAATATGGTTTTAAATTTAGTAGATGGATAAATTTTTTATAATTATAATATGTATAAGGTTAATTTTCTAAATTATTGATAATTAATGGAATTGGGTGTTAAGAAATAATATTTAACTTTGCATGTATTTTATAATCATTGGCTTTAGTTTCATATATAAATAATTAAACATGATTATAAATTAATTTGGAAATTTAAATGGATTTAAATCAAGAATGTGAGAATTTAATTTCCGATGATTTCGACCTTTGTTTTGAAAGTTTTAAAAGGATATATTATTTAAAGGTAATTCTAGTAGGAATTGTTTCAAAGGATTTTAATTTGTAAATCAGTGTTCTTTTCTTTGTCGCTGGAAAATAATTTCGGTGATGACTGCAGCATCATCGACGTTCATTTTCGAGTTTCGAAGCAAAGAGACCATCTTGTAGCCTTGCTATAGTTTTGTTTTGGAAAATTAAATTGATTTGGCTTTCTAATTATGACATTATTTATAATATATGTGGTTTAAGAGTTGATTTGATATATATTGTGTATATTTAATTATCTCTAAAATAGTTTGAAGTTAAACGGAAATCTAATTCTTAAATTTTATCTTAAAGGATAATTTCAATTATAAAAGGAAATCAAAATTTGAATAAATATTGAAGCTTGGATAATTGAATTAAGAAATTTTTATTTGTGTAATATTCTCTTGCATTCCAATATAACTTACCTAAATTATTAAAAGTTAAATATGTAATTGGAGAACACACAATATATGTAACGACCCCGAAATTTAAATTTATTTAATTTAATAATTAATGGTATTTTTTGAATAAAAATAGTGAAATAAAATGATTAAGTAAGCGAGTTTCCCCGGATCCAAATTAAAATTTGTTAAATCTTTAAATTAAAATATTGTATATATAGGTGATTTGAATCTTAGATAGATGTTTTAAAATATAAATAATAATAATAAATAATTTTGAATTTATGGTTTAATAAATATTTGGGTTAATAAAATATATATAGTAATACATGAAATAAAATAACAAATACAACTTGAAAAAAAAGTAAAATAAATAATTTAAGTTAAAATAAAAGAGGAATAAAAATGAGACAATAAAACAAAAGAAATACAAGATAATAAATATCTACAAAGTATAAACTACACATATACAATTCCTATGTAAACAAAATAGGTAAACAACTATGTACAATGCATGGGCAGGCAAGCCACTAAAATCATCTCAGTCGAGTTTGAAAGCCAAGAAAGTATATATGGTACAAAGCAATAAATGCAACATGCCTCATGCATTTAATGCAAATGTCTTCAGCATTCTTTTTGTACAAATAATATACTGCATACTTTCTATTTATATGCATCAATCCTCACTTCAGTTCGATAATCACAACTGAGTAAAAATGGAAACAAACGTTATCTTGAAAACTCAAAATATCATTCAAGTCAAGAAAACAAAACAGGTTTTAAAAGGAAATTAAATCTGCAGTTGCAAACAAGTTAAGGAAAAAATGAAGTGAATGTCATTCGTAAACAAAACAAGCAACTCAAACAAACCTGAAGCCTTAGAGATCTAAAATTTCAAAACTGGTTCAACAATAAAGGCTTTGTTCTTCCTCTATTCCCCTTGTCCTCTGTCTTTCTCAATGCCAGGTGAGCAACCTTCAACTCTGAATTTGCTTATTTTTGTTGTGAGCAAACTGACCTGTTTAAATGTTTAATCTGTTTATATATGTGATGATTGTGGTGGACACTTCCAGCTGTTGTGAAAAAGGAAAAAAAAACTTAAACTATGTTGTTCTTTGTGAATACATATCTATGTGTATGTTTATATATCCACAAGTATATACTCTGTTAAATTTACAATCTTAAAACTATTATAAGAAAAAAAAATCAATTGCCATTTATATAACCAATTTTTGGTCTTGATTTATAAATAGAAAACGATTATGAGACTATAACCTTATTTATAAAAAAAAATTCTTAAAATGAAAACTGAAAATAGTTTTGTCTGGGTAAAGATAAACAGTGGATTTTAAATGCATGTTAAAATTCGAGTATCAAAGTTTATTGATTCACTTATATCACCAAGTTTGATTCAGAAAACCATGATTTTCAAAGCAAAAATCAAGATTTTTAATTTTGGTTCGAGATAAAATTCTCGAGTTGAATGAAAAACGCAAAATAGTCGAATTCTGGTGATTTAGTTTTTTTCAGATCTCAAGTTTAAGGCCGTAGCTGGTTGGAAGGCCAGGGACCATCAAAAAAATGAGCAATGAATTTAGGATCCATTGTGGAAGGTAGATAAGCTCGATTTAGGGTTTAGTGAATGGTTTTGGACATTGTTGAAGTCGAGGTCCTTTCGAAGTCGAGGGTGAACAGGAAGCTATCGCACCTAGGGGAAAATGTTCAGGGGGTCGTGGCGAAGCTTTGGTCAAACTCGCATGGATTCTGATGACCTTGGGTGGCGTGGCGAAGTGATTTTCATCGATGGGATTTTGTGTTCCTGGGTGTCGTGTGTCTCGATTTTGATTTCGAACTTGCTTTGGGTTTTGGGTGGTTGAAGTCGAGTGAGGAGATGGTCAGTGACTTGCTCAACGATGAGGCGATGCCGGAAGATGGCCGATGGCGAAGTGCACGTGCACGGAGCTTCTCTGTGCATCAGTATGTTGTACTCGAAGAAGAAGAAGGAGATGTTGGGGAGAGACGAAGTTTTATCGGGAGTTACTCGAGGAAAACGATGGGTTTGCTCGAAGGAAGCCGCGTGGTTACTCGAAGTCAAATGATGAGTGTCTCGTGGGGGAAAGAATGGCTCGGGATTGTTTTCGTACGTGAGAAATTAACATAGTAACAGTTTGGAAAAAATGTACCTGGGTTTGATCCGGGAAATGTTAGCATTTGCTCGGGTTTTTGATAAATGGGCTCGAATCTTTAACTTGATAATTATCAAGTTTTAAAGCTATGATAAGATTAAGTTTTCAAACAAATTAAAACAAAGTTTAAAGCAAATATAAACTAAGTTTCCAAAAGTAAAGTATTTACAAGGTTTTAAACAAGTTTCTCAAAGATTTAATTTTTTAAATCGAATGTTTAAAATTGTTTATTTTGAAGTAAAATGATGACAGGTTAATTTATTAATAAAGTGTTTAAGATACATATAACCTTTGTTCTGAAATTTATTAATGTAATCAAGTGGTTAATTAAGAAGGATAAAAGGTTTTGAAGGTTAAATACCTTAATATAATTAAAGGTTAATTATTAAATGATTAAAGGTTGATGAATTATAATTAAAAGTTAATTTATTTATTATTAATGGTTAATTAATAAAGGATTAAAAAGTAGTAAATCAAAATGATTTGTAATTCATTTATGTTAATTAACCAGGATTAATAATTCATAAGAAATAAATCTGATTTAAATTTATCAGATGATTAACTGATCTTACTTATGAATGCTTGGATTCTATAGAATGGTTGAATTGTTTGATATCCCTGATATATGATGCTTTGTGATACATCCTGATTTATGTTGTGATCTGAGATTTTCTGTTTCTGTGATATATTACTATGTGAATGTGAAAACCTTTTGACCCGTAAACGACACTTGAATTTCGATGCGACAGGGAGTCGGATTCCAATTGGATATCCGAAACCCACATCGAATTGTATTGATGAATCTTTGTGACTGATAAATTTATTTTATCTATGAATCTGTGAATGGAGATAAGCGTTATCGATTTTACCGCTTATCGATATATCTGTGATGATTGATGTTGCACTATTGTGTGTAAAACCCCTGGACCACACTTTTACACACATAAATATGGATTTCACGTGGAAATCGGTTAAGTCACAGATAATTTAAATTTGATGTTTTGAAATTGAAATTTTAATTTCAATTTATTTTGAAGTTAGAAATTTGGGGTTTAAAGTGAAAAGCTTTTGAAATGGAATTTCAAAGATAAAAGTTATTTTGAATAACTTAATCGAGTTTTGAAATTTAAATAATTTGATTTAAATTTGAATTCAAGTTTGAAATTAAATCTATGATTTGGAAACTAGGGATAAAAGATGATATAAATGTGTTTGTATGAATTAAACCATTTTAAAAGTATAATTTTAGGAATTTGAATTTAAACCAAGGATTTCAACTCGTATGAATGAATAAGATTTCCAAATTGAAAACTGTTGTTTTCAAATGATAAAAGCTTTTAGATAAGAAAAGAAATTCCAGTTTAAATTAAAGGAAAGTGAATTGAAAAATGGATTTTCCAAGTTATGAATGAATTCTTTTTGAAAGCTATGAATTAAATCTGTCTATTTTTAACAGATTTAAAGTGATGATTTGTTTAACCCATTCGAAATGAAATTATTTTGAAAACTATGAGTTAAATCTTTGATTTAAAGATTTAACGAATTAATCAAATTGAAAGGGAAATTGATTTGGAAAATCTATGAATGAATCTTTGTGAAATTAAGTGAACTTTGTGAATTGAATCTTTTTGTTTAAAAGATTAAAATGGTAATTTGTTAAACCATTTGAAAAGAAAGTTTGGGTAATAAGTTGTGACTTAATTGAAATCCCAATATCCGTATATTTTTAAATATTGCGCTCACTATTCGGTTTAGCCGGGAGAGGACCTTTGTGTCACATAACCCATTCCGAATAAGTGATTCGACGATATGGATAGCATTTGAAGACCGGTGTAGAAGACCGGATATTTTTCGAAAATGAAAGGACAACTCATCGAATGTCTCTGCATCGAATGGCCCCGATATAGAGATTTTATCACCCTTTGTGATGGGAAGTCCGGACGCGATCGTGAATACCCGGAATTGCAAGGGCTTCGTAAGAAGTGCCTTCGGTTCTGTTCGAACCCAGAACAGACTTGTATGGTTACATGTCTGACATTACACTTTGAGATATAAAGCCGATTTCTTTCAAATACATATCTGTTTGGTGGCGGAGAATTTATTCTCTTAGCTTAACACCCTTCTCTGAAACGTACGAGCTCAGAGGTTATGTAGTTGAAATTTATCAGCGATATATCCCAATTTGGTAATGTGGCATGCTGAGTGTTGCTGTGTGATGATCAATGTTTGATCATTTGTGATATGATCTTTTGTTTGATCATTTATCTTTGTGATCATAGGTTGATCATCTGTTGACCCAAAGCGTGGCTTTTTGAAAAAGCGTAGCTTTGTGGACGAGACTTCGTCGAGCCTCACAACCCGGTAATGGTCGAAACAGGAATTGTGCGGCAAGGTTTTCAGGGGTAGCTCCCCTAGGGTATGACCATTCCTTCTGGAAAAGGGTAGTATCATGGTATGGAGCCCAGATACTTACTCATGTGGATACACTTTATTTATGATGTGTGATGTTGGTTATCGAGCGCTCGGATAAAGGTCACAAAGGACCGGGGGTGGCATATCTGAGGTTTCTTTTATCCCTTGGGAAAAGGGGTTGCCGGCCTTGTTTGGCAGAGAACAGTTGGTTCTCGGAACGTCCCGCCAGAGGCGTTTCTTTCGTGGAATAGGAAGTTCCTTAGCCTGACCATTTGTTGGAAATCCAAACAAAACAATACGAGCCCTGTACGGTTTTAGTTGTATTACCTGCCATGGAATGTGGTGGTAACCTGCTATTGAACATGGTAGCTATAGTAGGCATAAGTGCGAAATGTCTATGCTGGCTAAGATTTATATTCTACTTTCGAAATTGTTTTCTACACTATGCACTAGTAATAATATCAAATGATTTGATTTTGCGTAGTAAGCATCTTTGACTATCATAAGAAGAAATCTCCTCCAATTCTGCGTTTGCATTGTGTGTGTGGTGGGAGGTCTTATGGTAGTTTCATTTTCCAAAAGCATTGCGAATTGACCTTAAAATTCTCTGCTATTGGTTTTAAAGATAAACTGTTTTTGTTTCTCACACCAGTCCCATGACTGATCCGGAGTTTATTGTTCCCTTCCTAAACTCTGGGTGCCCACCATTTTCCACACGGGCAGTCTAGAGTTTGGTTTTTCAGATAGTCAGATTAGTAGGTTATCTGGAGCTAGTTCAGTCTTTGGATCAGACTGCACTTGCTTATCTTTGTGCCTCGTTATTGGGAGTTCAAGCTATTTCTGGATTAGTGCTTTGAAGATGGAGATTATCCGCTGCTCATGTTATCATTTTCTTTTCCGCTGCTATTTGTTGTATCATATCTCTGATGTATATTGATATTCATTGTATCATTCTGTTGTATCAGATATTGTATATCAATGTATTATTCATTTCTTCCGCTGTGTTATTTACTTAACTGTGTTATAAGCTCCGGCGACTCGGATTTGAACGCTCGAATCTACGACATTCGAGTACGATGTAAAGTATGGATGTCGATTTTCGAACGCGAAAATCCGGATCAGATGTGAAAAACCACATCTGAAAATGCCGTAGATTCGACTTTCGACTGCCGAGCCATCGAGTGCCGGAAACTCCAATAGTGAGGGTTTTAAGAAAAAGAAAAAGGCAGCAGAAGAAGAAAGAAGAACAAGAAAGAACAGAAGAAGAGAAAATAAAGAGAAGAACAACAGAACAACATCAGAACAGAAAACAATATCAGAATCTTACACATCGCAGCGGGACAAAATATAATAGATAAATGAATAATCTTTAAAACAAAGAACTATATCATTTTATACATACATCAATCATCAGAGTCAATATACAACAATGGACAGTTATATAAACTTGTCCTCATACAGAATACACAGCGGAGTAAATAAATAATTACGGATATACGTCTCGCCTTCCAGCTTGCTTCCAAAGCTCCAGAATATCCAGAATATCCTGATAACATAACTCTAGGCTGCCCGTGTGGAAATTGGTGGGCACCCAGAGTTTAGAAGGGAAACAATAAACTCCGAGTCAGTCATGGTGACTGGTGTGAGATCGTAAAACAGTTTATCTTTAAAATAAACAACAGGAAAACTTTAATGTCAAATTCGCAATGCTTTTGGAAAATGAAACTACCATAAGACCTCCCACCACACACACAATGCAAACGCAGACTTGGAGGAGATTTCTTCTTATGTTAGTCAAAGATGCTTACTACGCAAAATCAAATCATTTTTGATATTATTATTAGTGCATAGTGTAGAAAACATTTCGAAAGTAGAATATAAATCTTAGCCAGCATAGGTACCATTATATTATGCCTGCTATAGCTTCCTCCTGAGGAGACAGGTTATACAATTGAAATCGTAAAGGCTTGTATTGTTTCTTTGGATTTCCAACAAATGGTCAGGCTAAGGAACTTCCTTTTCCACGATGGGTACGTCCCTGGAATAGACGACCCGAGAACCTAACCGGATCTCTGCCAACACAAGGCCGGGTTACCTCTGCAAAAATAGGTAACTACTGACACGCGTATGCCATCCCCCGATCGTCACCGATCTTCCCGAGGATCCCCGATTCACAACAACCACAAAGAAATAAATTTTGCAGCAACCACAGAGGTTAAGTATCTGGGCTCCATACCATGATACCACCTTTATCCAGAAGGAATGACATACACTAAGGGGCGATACTCCCTAGAACCTTGCTGCATCCTTCCTGTTTCGACCATTTCCGGGGTGTGAGGCTCGATGAAGTCTCGTCCACAAAGCTACGCTTTCTACAAAGCCCTGCTTCGGGTCAAACAAATGATCAACCTATGATCACAAAGATATAAGATCAAACAAATGATCATATCACAAATGATCAAACACTGATCATTTCACAGCAACACTCAGTATGCCACGTTACCAAATTGGGATATATCGCTGATAAATTTCAACTACATAACCTCTGAGCTCGTACGTCTCAGAGAAGGGTGTTAAGCTAAGAGAATAAATTCTCCGCCACCAACAGAAATGTATTTGAAAGAAATCAGCTTTATATCTCAAATTGTAACGTCAGACACACAATCCATACAAGTCTGTTCCGGGATCGAACAGAACCGAAGGCACTTCTCACGAAGCCCTTGCATATCCGGATAAATTTCTAATCACGTCCGGATTTCCCGTCACTAAGGGTGATAAAACCTCTAAACCGGAGATCAGTCGATGTAGAGTAACTCGACGGTAATCCTTCCGTTTTCAAAAATATCCGGTCTTCAACACCGGTCTTCAAATGCAATTCATAACGACGTATCACATATTCGGAATGGGTTATACGACCCCATGGTCCTTTCCCGGCTAACCCGAATAGTGAGCGTTTATTCAAAAATAAGTGTGGCATTCAAATTCATCCAATTCACAACAAATACCTACTCAAGGTAATTATTGATAGTCGGTTATTTAACTATCAATAAAGATGCGCAACATCATCAGATTCCAAATAATTTTCCAAATTATTTAATCTTCCAAAATATCTTTATTAGATATAAAATTTCCACACTTAATCATTTGAAAACAAATTTCAAATATTTACTTTTCAAATTATCTTTAAAAGATAAAGTTTCAAACCCTTCGTTTCATATTGGAAAAGCAATTCCATACTTATTTAAAATAAGTAATTCACAAAACTATTTATTTTCAACACTTGGAAAATATTCGTTATACTTAAATCAAATTAAGTATATATTTCATTCTTTAAGGAAATCTATTTTCTATAACAACATCAATTTGAGTCAAAAACGAATGTTACGTAAAACATCGTTACGACGACTCAAAATCACTAGTATAGGGATTCAGATTTTAAGATAGGTATATATATAAATCCCAATACTACATAAAACATTTCCTTTCGGAAATCATTTACTATAACAACAGTGTTATAGTCCATCATTTCCTTATTTCTCGAAAACGTCTATTTCAACAATAAAAATGTTGAAATCTATGTATTCGATATCATAATACATTTTAAAAACATCTTTAAATGTTTAACTTCATTTTTAATGTCACTTCTTCAGAAATGAATCCATTTTATTCAAAATTATATTCACTGTCCAAAATCGTGAATATAATTCTCTTAACCCAATTTCAATCATTTCTACACATTTTTATTTCAATAAAAATTCGCTATCTAAAATCGCGAATATATCTTCTTTAGAAATCTTCTATATTTAATTTATCAAATTCAATTGTTTTCGAATTTATAAAACAACGTTTATAAATTCTATTTCTATTTTTTAATAACAACCTCGACTTATAAATCTTCTTTTTATTAACTTCTATATTTTACCTATCAAAATACGTGATTTCGGATTTATAAACAACTTTTATAAATTCCAATTCTATTTATAAAAAATTCAATACCAAATCAATTTCAATATTGATTTCTAAATTTATTTTCCATCCCAACTCATTTTATATTGACTTTCCAAATTCGTTTCAATTTGCCAATTAAATTTATAGTTGGACTTCCAACTTATTTCCTTTTTAAATAAATTCCTCTTAAAGAAAATAAATCTCTTTATCTTTTTCAAACTATTTAGAAATCCAAATTTTAATTAAATTCTTCAATTTAAAATCACTATTATACGAAATTCATTTATTTAACATTTTTACTTGATTTTGGAATTAATTCAATAGGATTTCAAAAATCAGCCTTTATTCTTTTAAATTCCTTTCTTCAAATTTATTAAATTTCTAAAATTAAATTTACTTAAAAATTTCTACTTGAATTACAAAAATTCAATTTCATTTATTTTTGGAATCCAATGATATCAAACATCCATTCAGCTAAATTTTAGCTTTCAAACAATTTCCAGATATCAATATGATTAATAACATCAATATAATCATTCACAGATTCATATCACAGTATAAATAAATTTAATAAATATGAGGGGTCCAGTTGGATCCCTCCAACCTGTTTCCCTGCATCCACAGACGTTAGCACAATACCAATTCCACTTCGAGGTGGAATATCGCGGTATATGGGTTTTATAAAAATCCGCTTACTAACGGCGCAATAGGGTCTCATCCGCTATACGAGGCGGGAAATCATCAATCCAATATATACATATACCAATATGTATATATTGCTATATATATATAGATATATCCTACTATATCTAATATCACATCCAAACAACAATCAATAACTGCAAACATCAATTTTTTGAGTGAGAGAAATCTCACCTTTGCCCTTTTTATTTTGCAATCCAATCCAATCCTTCTTTTGTTTTCTCGACTTTAACCTTGTATAAATAATTTATAAATCTATTAATATTCGAATTAAATCGAATAATAAATTTTTATTTGATAACTTCGATTCACCGTTGATTTTATTTTGACCCAATTTCTTTTAAATAAATTTATTTAACTAAACCTTTTGACGACTTTAACTAACAATTTTCACTTTAAGCTAATACCTTTAAATTTAAACGAATTCCTTTTTTTTCAAATTATTTTTAGTAGTTAAAATGACTGAATAGATAGATAAATTAAACTAACCACTAAACATTTATTTTATTTCAACTACTAAAACTATTTTCCTGTTTTTAAGGTCATATGTTATAACACACATATATATATTTATCTCTCCTTTATCTATACATGTATACTGTCGAAACAAAATTTTTCTTACTGTAAAAATTTCTCTAAAACAGTTATAATTGAAATATTTATATTCTCTCTATATAAATTTCAGACCTGCATGTATATACTTTCCTTTGAAATCATATACATACAAAAATGTGTAACCTGTAAAATATTTCTCTGATAAAGAAAAAATATATATATTCTAATTACAGTTAAATTTAACAACAAAATTTTTTACCTTTCTTATCAAAATCGAACGAACCCAAACCTCGACGAACTCCATCGAAATGCAGCCTCCTCTCCACGACCGAGCCATCTCGAACCCAAGCTGCCAAAATTTATCGCGACCGACCATCACTCTCGAGTCAATTTCGATCTACCACTGCGAAGTCGACACCTCGCTTCCATCGCGCTTGCCACCACGACCCCCAAACGAACGAACCTCCATCTCGACGTCGCCGCCACGACTTCCAGAACCGAGGACGACCACAATCCCCAACCTGCGAGCGTGCGACTCCTCCCCTTTGCTCGAGAACCCACGACCACCTTCGACTTCGGGGATCCCTCCAGTGCTATCGTGAGTTCCCACGACGAAGTCGACCATCTGCATGAAACCCACGCGATGCTCCTCGCCTCGATACACGCCGCTGCCCCCAAAACCTCACCTAGTCGAAGTCGAATTCGACTCGGGGTTGAAGCTCAAACGAGATCCCAAATTTTATTTTATTCTGAAGAGGGTGATTCGATTTTCTTTTTTGAACTGAAGAGGTTAAATTGAAGAAGAGGAGGGAGTCGCTCGTTTACGTTATTAAGGATCTGGAGAAATGAATTCTTGTTTCGGCCATTTTTTTTCTTTTGATTTTTTTGCCTTTTGAAAACTGATTTTCGTGATGATTTTAAAAGAGAGGGGGAACGTGATGGATTGCGTGAATTTGGGCGTGAGATAAGGCGCGTGTTTAAAGGCGTGAATGAAGGAAAGAGACGTGCTGATGTTTTGACTAGAGTTCAAATTTTAAATTTAAATTTTTAAATTGAATTTCATTATTTTTCAATGCGTTAAATTTCCGTGTGCTCACATATCAACTCCGAAAATTACGAAAATTGAAATCCGACAATAATACCATATTCCGGATCCAATGGAACTGGTTTCGTCGAATTCCGAGACTGTTGAAAAATGACTATTTTTAAATATCGGTTTGAACGATTATTTTCAAAAACTGATCAAATTAATTCGAAATTAGATTCCGAAGCTTCTGTTATTTTCAGTATTATCAATATAAATTTTACAAGCGTTTGAAATATTTTTCTTTAGCTTTTAATTGAAGATTTAAATTTTTATTCGACTATCAATAGATTAAATTTTATAATTTAATCGCAAATTTCAAAGTTATATCGGGGATTCAAATTAAATCATCGTTCAAATATTTAAAATAAATTAAATATTCTCAATTTAATTCGTTCAAAATTCTGGGTCGTTACAGACTTCCCTCCTTAAAAGAATTTCGTCCCGAAATTACAAGTTAGGAAGAAAAGTCCTTGACTCGTCTATTATCTTTCAACATTCAATAGTTTTATCAAATTTATCAAAACAAATCTTTCTACTAAAGATTCGTTATTAATTTCAACTAAATTTCAACTTCAACTTTAAGTTTCAAACAGCATTGTTTTCTTAACAATTCAAATTTAAATTCAAATTTAAATTTAAACTCTCAAAATTTCCTCAAAAATTTTCTAACACTCGAGATTTTCGAAAAATTTCGCCAGCGTCTCCTTTGCACGGCTAATACGGCACTACTACAAAACGTCCCTACGGACTCTCAGATTTCAAAAAGAAAAAGAAAAAGCCAAGCGGCTAGACAAGAAATCATCAAAATCTCATATTCAAATTTAAATACTTACCTTTTTCAAGCAATTCAAATTATCTTTGAAATCAAATCCAATTTCCTTTATACCTGTATATCCTACTAGCCATAATATCTAGTTACATATATTCAAACCATTTTGCAAATTCTATTACAAAATTTTCAATATAAACTTCTTATATCATCTCTAATTCACTGTTGAAGTCATATATCTATTTCATTAAATTTTTTACATTTCCCATTCATTTGAATTTAATTCACAATATTTAATTCAATTTGGATTCTATTTAACTTCTGAATATTGAGTTTTATCGATTACCTTTCATTCAACTGATTCATAGCTTTGTTTTAAATTAGTTCCAATTACTAATTCATTACAAATTTCAATTTATTTTATTCAAATTTGTTTCCAACATTTAGTTTCAATTCCAGTTTTATCTTCATTCAATTAGCTTCACTTACTAATTTTAGTTTAATACTTCACAAATCAAATTCAAATTCAGTCTTACTTTCTTACAAATTCAAAATGAATTTTAACATTTCAATTTTATTCTCTTGCACTTACAATTGCAATTTTTTATTTATTCATTCATTTTAATTAGTTTTACTTACTAATTTTATTTTCAATTTCCAATACCCCATTCCAATTCATTTTATTCAATTTATTCACTTATAATTACTTTAATATAACTCCATTCTTTAAATTGAATTTATTCTATCAATATTAAAATTCCATAAGTTATCAACTTAATAATATTTCATAATTATCTTTATATAGCATTCCGGAGTCTTTTTCAACCTTTTCAAAAATCATTTTGAAATCAATTCAAATCATCCTTTAAATTTCCAAAACAAAACCCAAATTTTCCAAACAACTTCTATTTAAAACAATTTGGCAGCAATTCCTCTTTTGGAAACTCGAAAATGAACACCGGTGATGTCGCGATCATCATCGGGATTATTTTCCAACGACCGAAAAGAGTTTAGAGCTTTTCATTCCTCCAAAATACTTTTCAAATCCTTTGAAATTCATCTTTAAATCAAAAAGAAATTTAAACTTTCCAAATCTCCAAAATTTTCAAATTCTTCTTAAAACATTTCCAAATACTTCTCTAGAATTCCATTTTAAATTACAATTCACATTTATAATTTATATTCTTAAATTTCATTTGTATATGAATTTATTTCTTTACTTTGGAGTTATGATTTCAATTTCTTATTCAATTTCATATAATAATGATAACATTTCAATATTATCACTTTCCTAACAACCATGCAACCATATATTATGATAATTCAGAAAATCATTTCTTTCCTATATAAAAATAGTTTTGGGCAAAATTATCTCATTTACCCTATTTAAAACAATACTGTGCCGAGTTGTTCTATACAAGTGTTTAGAGATCCCTATCGATAGAGTTGTACGGACAATACCGACCAGAATCCATATACCACTCAACAAACCAATCATCACAATATAAAACAATTTTATATTCACTAACAAATACGCGCTCGTATCTATTATTACACTCAACTCATTCTAGAGTACTACTGACTCTATCTCTAATGAGTAATACCCAACAGAGCAGGGTTGTCGCTTAACCATATGCTCTGATACCACGCTGTCACGTACGGGAATTTTCGACTTTCGAAAATTCGACATCGATACTCACTTTATCGACTGCCGAGCCATCGAGTGCCGGAAACTCCAATAGTGAGGGTTTTAAGAAAAAGAAAAAGGCAGCAGAAGAAGAAAGAAGAACAAGAAAGAACAGAAGAAGAGAAAATAAAGAGAAGAACAACAGAACAACATCAGAACAGAAAACAATATCAGAATCTTACACATCGCAGCGGGACAAAATATAATAGATAAATGAATAATCTTTAAAACAAAGAACTATATCATTTTATACATACATCAATCATCAGAGTCAATATACAACAATGGACAGTTATATAAACTTGTCCTCATACAGAATACACAGCGGAGTAAATAAATAATTACGGATATACGTCTCGCCATCCAGCTTGCTTCCAAAGCTCCAGAATATCCAGAATATCCTGATAACATAACTCTAGGCTGCCCGTGTGGAAATTGGTGGGCACCCAGAGTTTAGAAGGGAAACAATAAACTCCGAGTCAGTCATGGTGACTGGTGTGAGATCGTAAAACAGTTTATCTTTAAAATAAACAACAGGAAAACTTTAATGTCAAATTCGCAATGCTTTTGGAAAATGAAACTACCATAAGACCTCCCACCACACACACAATGCAAACGCAGACTTGGAGGAGATTTCTTCTTATGTTAGTCAAAGATGCTTACTACGCAAAATCAAATCATTTTTGATATTATTATTAGTGCATAGTGTAGAAAACATTTCGAAAGTAGAATATAAATCTTAGCCAGCATAGGTACCATTATATTATGCCTGCTATAGCTGCCTCCTGAGGAGACAAGTTATACAATTGAAATCGTAAAGGCTCGTATTGTTTCTTTGGATTTCCAACAAATGGTCAGGCTAAGGAACTTCCTTTTCCACGATGGGTACGTCCCTGGAATAGACGACCCGAGAACCTAACCGGATCTCTGCCAACACAAGGCCGGGTTACCTCTGCAAAAATAGGTAACTACTGACACGCGTATGCCATCCCCCGATCGTCACCGATCTTCCCGAGGATCCCCGATTCGCAACAACCACAAAGAAATAAATTTTGCAGCAACCACAGAGGTTAAGTATCTGGGCTCCATACCATGATACCACCTTTATCCAGAAGGAATGACATACACTAAGGGGCGCTACTCCCTAGAACCTTGCTGCATCCTTCCTGTTTCGACCATTTCCGGGGTGTGAGGCTCGATGAAGTCTCGTCCACAAAGCTACGCTTTCTACAAAGCCCTGCTTCGGGTCAAACAAATGATCAACCTATGATCACAAAGATATAAGATCAAACAAATGATCATATCACAAATGATCAAACACTGATCATTTCACAGCAACACTCAGTATGCCACGTTACCAAATTGGGATATATCGCTGATAAATTTCAACTACATAACCTCTGAGCTCGTACGTCTCAGAGAAGGGTGTTAAGCTAAGAGAATAAATTCTCCGCCACCAACAGAAATGTATTTGAAAGAAATCAGCTTTATATCTCAAATTGTAACGTCAGACACACAATCCATACAAGTCTGTTCCGGGATCGAACAGAACCGAAGGCACTTCTCACGAAGCCCTTGCATATCTGGATAAATTTCTAATCACGTCCGGATTTCCCATCACTAAGGGTGATAAAACCTCTAAACCGGAGATCAGCCGATGTAGAGTAACTCGACGGTAATCCTTCCGTTTTCAAAAATATCCGGTCTTCAACACCGGTCTTCAAATGCAATTCATAACGACATATCACATATTCGGAATGGGTTATACGACCCCATGGTCCTTTCCCGGCTAACCCGAATAGTGAGCGTTTATTCAAAAATAAGTGTGGCATTCAAATTCATCCAATCCACAACAAATACCTACTCAAGGTAATTATTGATAGTCAGTTATTTAACTATCAATAAAGATGCGCAACATCATCAGATTCCAAATAATTTTCCAAATTATTTAATCTTCCAAAATATCTTTATTAGATATAAAATTTCCACACTTAATCATTTGAAAACAAATTTCAAATATTTACTTTTCAAATTATCTTTAAAAGATAAAGTTTCATACCCTTCGTTTCATATTGGAAAAGCAATTCCATACTTATTTAAAATAAGTAATTCACAAAACTATTTATTTTCAACACTTGGAAAATATTCGTTATACTTAAATCAAATTAAGTATATATTTCATTCTTTAAGGAAATCTATTTTCTATAACAACATCAATTTGAGTCAAAAACGAATGTTACGTGTAACGACCCAGAATTTTGAACGAATTAAATTGAGAATATTTAATTTATTTTAAATATTTGAACGGTAATTTAATTCGAATCCCGGATATAACTTTGAAACTGACAATTAAATTGTGAAATTTAATCGATTGAGAGTTGAATAAAAATTTAAATCTTCGATTTTAAGTCGAAGAAAAATATTTCGAAAGCTTTTAAAATTCGTATTGATAATACTGAAGATGATAGAAGCTTCAGAATTTAATTTCGAACTGTTTTGTTCAGTTTTGAAAATAATCACTCGAACCGATATTTATAAAATAGTCAATTTTCAAACAGTCTCGGAATGCGACGAAACCAGTTCCATTGGGTCCGTAATATTGTATTATTATCGGATTTCCAATTTCGTATTTTTCGGAGCTGATATGAGAGCACACGACGTGTAAATGCATTGAGTTTTTATCAAGATACAATTCAAATTTAAAATTTAAACTGTACACTGTAGCATCCTAAAATCATGCCTAAAATCGCGTAGAAGAACACGATGAGAAATCGTGTAACCCATGCCCTTCTAATTTTAAAATAACTCTCGTTTAAACAAAAAAAATGGCAGACACCCATTTCATTTCTTCCGATCGAATTCAAATCCACGAGCCCTCCTCCCTCTATTCATTTCAAGTCGAATTCCATCGAAAAAAAGGGGATTCGCGACTCTGTCGCGACCACGTTCTCGAGCACGCAACTTCGGAGGCGGCTTGGTTTCGACGACGAGGGAAGAGTAATGGAAACTGGAAGGAGGAGTTGTCGCGACCTGGTAGTGCTCAGGTGATTCGAAATCACGAAGGCGGCAGGCATGGTGCAAACGAGGCGATTCATCTTGACGACGAGGTCAGGGATAAATCGCGATTATCTAAATCGACTTCGCAGTCGAAGCCAAGGCAAGAAGGATTACCATCGATGGCGTCGACGAGGGGAGTGTCGCTCGTCTCGAGATCGACTAGGGCAGAGGCGTGGTCGCGTCGCGAGTTGCTCGAACGCGGTGATGGAGGCGGCATGCCAGTCGACCAAAATCTGGAGGAAGGCGCTCGCGTGGGAAGGACTCGATGCGAGGCAATCGCAACGGCGACTACGGCAATAGTACGGCAAGTCGAGGGCAGCTAGGGTTTTGATTGGGTCGGCGTCGCAACTGGGTTTCTATTAACAGTAAGGTCTTAAATAGAGAAATCAAAGCAGAAATGGAAATGGATGGCAAATTTAAAAAGCTAAGGTGAGATTTTCTCACTCGAAGGAAATTTGAATTTACAATTATTATTGATTGATGATTGTTATTGGATTGTTGATATTAGATATTTTAGGATATATCTATTATATATAGCAGTATATACATATTGGCATATGTATATATTGGATTGATTGATTTCCCGCCTCGTATAGCGGATGAGACCCTATTGCGCCGTTAGTAAGCGGATTTATAAAAACCCATATACCGCGATAATTCCGTACTGGAGCGGAATTGGTATTGTGCTAACGTCTTTGGATGCAGGGAAACAGGTTGGAGGGATCCAACTGGACCCCTCACATTGATTGAATTTATTTCTATTGTGATATGAATCTGTGAATGATTATAGTGATGCTATTAATCATATTGATATCTGGAAATTGTTTGAAAACTAAAATTTAGCTGAATGGATGTTTTGACATCATTGGATTCCAAAGATTAAAGAAATTGAATGTTTGGAAATCAAAACAGAAATTTCTAAGTGAATTTGATTTTAGAAATTTAATAAATTCGAAGAAAGGAATTTTAAAGTATAAAAAGTTGATTTTTAAAATCTTATCGAATTTATTTCCAGAATAAAGTGAAAATGTTAAATAAATGAATTTCGTATAATAGTGATTTTAAATTGAAGAAATTAATTTAAAATCTGGATTTTTAAAATAGATTGAAAGAAAACGATTGAAATTTATTTTCTTAAAGAGGAATTTATTTAAAAGAAGATAAGTTGGAAATTCAGTTTAAAATTTAATTGGTAAATTGAAATAAGTTGTGAAATCAATGTAAAATGATTTCAATTTGAAGAATCCATTTAAAAACGGGATATTGAATAATTTGAAAGAAAAATAAGGAATTTATTTTAGTAGTGATAAATAAAATTTGAAATCAATCTGTAATTGATTTAATATTGGAAATGAATTTTTGAGAAATTAGTATGGGATCTTTTATTTAACGTTGAAAATAAATTCAGAAATCAATATTGAAATTGAATTGATATTGAAGTTTTTATAAATAGAATTGAAATTTATAAAAGTTGTTATAAACCCAAAGTCACTTATTTTAATAGGTTAAATATAGAAGTTGATAAAAGAAGGTTTATAAGCCGAAGTTGTTATTAAAAAGAGAAATAGAATTTATAAACGTGCTTATAAATTCGAAATAGATTGAATGTGATAAATCTAATATAGAAGATTATTTAAGAAGATATATTCACGATTTTGAATAGCGAATTTTTATTGAAATAAAAATGTGTAGAAATGATCGAAATGGGGTTAAGTAAATTTTATTCACGATTTTGGACAGTGAATATATTGTTAAGTAAAATGGATTCATTTTTGAAGAAGTGATATTTTAAAATGAAGTTAAATTGTTTTTTAACGATGTTTTTAAAATATATTATGAATCAAAAGCATAGATTTCAACAGTTCTTGTTGAAATAGACGTTTTCGAGAAATTTAAGGAAATGGTGGACTATAACACTGTTGTTATAGTAAATGATTTCCGAAAGAAAATATTTTATATAGTATTGGGATTTATATATCTATCTAAATTCTGAATCCCTATACTGGTGATTTCGAGTCGTCGTAACGATGTTTTACGTAACACTCGTTTTGACTCAAATTGATGTCGTTATAGAAAATAGATTTCCTTAAAGAAATGAATATATACTTAATTTGATTTAAGTATATCGAACATTTTCAAATGTTGAAAATAAATAGATTTGTGAAATACTTATTTTTGAATAAGTATGGAAATACTTTTCCAGAATGAAATGAAACGTTTTAAGCTTTTATCTTCTTAAAGATAAATTGAAAATGAATATTGGAATCGATTCGAAAAATCGTATATCAGTAGATATTTTTGAAATATAAATTCACTATGGAATTTATAAAAGAAAAGGGAAGTTGTTTAAAAATAAATATTGATTTATTTTGAAGTGTGGAAATTTTATATGTAACGAAGATATTTTTGAAGATGAAATAATTTGGAAAATTATTTGGAATCTGATGATGTTGCGCATCTTTATTGATAGTTAAATAACCGACTATCAATAATTACCTTGAGTAGGTATTTGTTGTGAATTGGATGAATTTGAATGCCACACTTATTTTTGAATAATCGCTCACTATTCGGGTTAGCCGGGAAAGGACCATGGGGTCGTATAACCCATTCCGAATATGTGATACGTCGTTATGAATCGCATTTGAAGACTGGTGTTGAAGACCGGATATTTTTGAAAACGGAAGGATTACCGTCGAGTTACTCTACATCGACTGATCTTCGATTTAGAGGTTTTATCACCCTTAGTGACGGGAAGTCCTGACGTGATTAAAAATTATCCGGATGTGCAAGGGCTTCGTGAGAAGTGCCTTCGGTTCTGTTCGATCCCGGAACAGACTTATATGGATTGTGTGTCTGACGTTACAATTTGAGATATAAAGCTGATTTCTTTCAAATACATTTCTGTTGGTGGCGGAGAATTTATTCTCTTAGCTTAACACCCTTCTCTGAGACATACGAGCTCAGAGGTTATGTAGTTGAAATTTATCAGCGATATATCCCAATTTGGTAACGTGGCATACTGAGTGTTGCTGTGAAATGATCAGTGTTTGATCATTTGTGATATGATCATTTGTTTGATCTTATATCTTTGTGATCATAGGTTGATCATTTTGTTGACCCTAAGCAGGGCTTTTTGAGAAAGCGTAGCTTTGTGGACGAGACTTCATCGAGCCTCACACCCCGGAAATGGTCGAAACAGGACGAATGCGGCAAGGTTCTAGGGAGTAGCGCCCCTTAGTGTATGTCATTCCTTCTGGATAAAGGTGGTATCATGGTATGGAGCCCAGATACTTAACCTCTGTGGTTGCTGCACAGTTATTATTACTTTGTGGTTTGTTGGAAATCGGGGATCCTCGGGAAGATCGGTGACGATCGGGGGATGGCATACGCGTGTCAGTAGTTACCTATTTTTGCAGAGGTAACCCGGCCTTGTGTTGGCAGAGATCTAACCGTAACGTTAGATTCTCGGGTCGTCTATTCCAGGGACGTACCCATCGTGGATAGGAAGTTCCTTAGCCTGACCATTTGTTGGAAATCCAAAGAAACAATACGAGCCTTGTACGGTTTTAGTTGTAGAACCTGCCATTTAATATGGTAGCTATAGCAAGCATACTATAATGGTACCTATGCTGGCTAAGATTTATATTCTACTTTCGAAATGTTTTCTACACTATGCACTAATAATAATATCAAAAAGAATTTGATTTTCGCGTAGTAAGCATCTTTGACTATCATAAGAAGAAATCTCCTCCAAGTCTGCGTTTGCATTGTGTGTGTGGCGGGAGGTCTTATGGTAGTTTCATTTTCCAAAAGCATTTCGAATTGACTTTAAAGTTATCCTGTTGTTTATTTTAAAGATAAAATAACTGTTTTACGATCTCACACCAGTCACCATGACTGACTCGGAGTTTATTGTTCCCTTCTAAACTCTGGGTGCCCACCAATTTTCACACGGGCAGCCTAGAGTTATGTAATCAGGATATTTTGGATATTCTGGAGCTTGGAGATATTCTGGATGACGAGACGTAGTATTTGTATCTGATGTATTTATTCCGCTGTGTATTCTGTATAAGGACAAGTTATATAACTGTCCATTGTTGTATATGACTCTGATTGATGTATGTAAAAACCGATATAGTTCTTTGTTTTAAAAGACTAGTAATTATCTATTGTATATTGTTCCGCTGCGATATGTGAGATTCTGATATTGTTTTCTGCTTCTGTATCTGATGTTGTGTTGTTCTTCTTTCTTTTTCTTCTATCTTCTTCTTCTTCTACTTTTTCTTTTTCTTAAAACCCTCACTCTTGGAGTTTCCGGCACTCGATTGCTCGGCAGTCGATAAAGTGAGTATCGATGTCGAATTTTCGAAAGTCGAAAATTTCGGTACGTGACAAGTGGTATCAGAACATATGGTTAAGCGACAACCCTGCTCTGTTGGGTGTTACTCATTAGAGATAGAGTCAGTAGTACTCTAGAATGAGTTGAGTGTAATAATAGATATGAGCGCGTATTTGTTAGTGAATATAAAAAAATTATTTTATATTGTGATGATTGGTTTATTGAGTGGTATATGGATTCTGGTCAATACGAGTAATTAACGATCATTGATAGGGATCTCTAAACACTTGAATAGAACAATTCGGCACAGTATTGTTTTGAATAGGGTAAATGAAATAATTTTACCCAAAGCTATTTTTGTATAGAAAAGAAACGATTTTCTATGAATTACTATAGTATATGGTTGCATGGTTGTTTGAAGTGATAATATTAATCTATTATCATTGAAATTGAATAAGAAATTAAAAATCGTAACTCCAAAGTTAAGAGATTAATTCACATATAAATGAAATTTAAGAATGTAAATTATAAATGTGAATTGTAATTTAAAACGGAATTCCAGAGAAGTTTTTGGAAATGTTTTGAAAGGAACTTGAAAATTTTGGAGATTTGGAAAGTTTAAATCATTTTTGATTTGAAAATGAATTTCGAAGGATTTGAAAAGTATTTTGGAAAGATAAAGCTCTAAACTCTTTTCGGTCGCTGGAAAATAACTTCGGTAATGACTGCAGCATTACTGATGTTCATTTTCGGGTTTCCAAAAGAGGAATTGCTGCCAAATTATTTAAGAATGGAATGTCGTTTGAAAAAAAAAATTGAGTTTTGTTTTGGGAAATTCAAAGGATAATTTGAATTGTTTTCAAAATGATTTTGAAATATTGGTAAGGCTCTGGAATACCATATTTATGAAATATTATCAAGTTGATAACTTATACAATTTGAAAGGTTGATAGAATAAATTTAACTTAAAGATGAAGTTAAATAAATGTAAGTGAAATAAATGATGTTTAATGGGAATATAACTTAAGAAATGACGAATGAATTTGATTTTGGGTATCAAAATTTACTACTGAAATGAATATGAACTTGAGTTATATAAGTGAAATTCAACTTGAAAGGTTAAATGGATTAACAATGAATTGAATTGAATAATTATGAATGAGAGATGAATTAAAAGATTCAATAATGGAGAGTGATATGAATTAGTAACTGAAACTAATCTAAAATAAGCAGTTGTAAATAAAAGTTAACCGATGAAATTCAATATTTCGGAATTGAAGATAAATTGAATCTAAATTGAATTAAAATGGTAAAGTAAATTCGAATGAGAAATTGAAATGTGAAATTGAATTCAAATAAAATTTGAAATGTAAAATTGAAGATAAGGGGTATAACTTCAATAGTGAACTAAAGATGAGATAAGTAGTTTATATTGGAAAATTTTTGTAATAGAATTTGCAAATGGTTTGAATCTGTAACTAGATATAATGGCTAGTAGATATACAGGTGTATAAAGGGATTGGAAAAGTTATTTCACAGATAATTCGAATTGCTCGAAAAAGGTAAGTATTTGAATTTCGATATGAGTTTTTGATGATTTCTCTCTAGCCGCTTGGCTTTTCTTTTTCTTTTTGAAATCTGAGAGTCCGTAGGGACGTTTTGTAGTAGTGCCGTATTAGCCGCGCAAAGGAGACGCTGGCGAAATTTTTCGAAAATTCCGAGTGTTAGAAAATTTTTGAGAAATTTTTGAAAGTTTAAATTTGAATTTGAATTCGAATTTGAATTTAGAAGTTAAACAATGTTGTTTGAAACTTAAAATTGAAGTTAGAAATTTAGTTGAATTAATAACGAATCTCTAGTAGAGAGATTTGTTTTGATAGATTGATAAAACTATTGAATGTTGAAAGATAGTAGACGAGTTAAGGACCACTTTTCTTAACTTGTAATTTCGAGGACGAAATTCTTTTAAGGGGGGAAGTTTGTAACGACCCAGAATTTTGAACGAATTAAATTGAGAATATTTAATTTATTTTAAATATTTGAACGGTAATTTAATTCGAATCCCGGATATAACTTTGAAACTGACAATTAAATTGTGAAATTTAATCGATTGAGAGTTGAATAAAAATTTAAATCTTCGATTTTAAGTCGAAGAAAAATATTTCGAAAGCTTTTAAAATTCGTATTGATAATACTGAAGATGATAGAAGCTTCAGAATTTAATTTCGAACTGTTTTGTTCAGTTTTGAAAATAATCACTCGAACCGATATTTATAAAATAGTCAATTTTCAAACAGTCTCGGAATGCGACGAAACCAGTTCCATTGGGTCCGTAATATTGTATTATTATCGGATTTCCAATTTCGTATTTTTCGGAGCTGATATGAGAGCACACGACGTGTAAATGCATTGAGTTTTTATCAAGATACAATTCAAATTTAAAATTTAAACTGTACACTGTAGCATCCTAAAATCATGCCTAAAATCGCGTAGAAGAACACGATGAGAAATCGTGTAACCCATGCCCTTCTAATTTTAAAATAACTCTCGTTTAAACAAAAAAAATGGCAGACACCCATTTCATTTCTTCCGATCGAATTCAAATCCACGAGCCCTCCTCCCTCTATTCATTTCAAGTCGAATTCCATCGAAAAAAAAAGGGGATTCGCGACTCTGTCGCGACCACGTTCTCGAGCACGCAACTTCGGAGGCGGCTGGGTTTCGACGACGAGGGAAGAGTAATGGAAACTGGAAGGAGGAGTTGTCGCGACCTGGTAGTGCTCAGGTGATTCGAAATCACGAAGGCGGCAGGCATGGTGCAAACGAGGCGATTCATCTTGACGACGAGGTCAGGGATAAATCGCGATTATCTAAATCGACTTCGCAGTCGAAGCCAAGGCAAGAAGGATTACCATCGATGGCGTCGACGAGGGGAGTGTCGCTCGTCTCGAGATCGACTAGGGCAGAGGCGTGGTCGCGTCGCGAGTTGCTCGAACGCGGTGATGGAGGCGGCATGCCAGTCGACCAAAATCTGGAGGAAGGCGCTCGCGTGGGAAGGACTCGATGCGAGGCAATCGCAACGGCGACTACGGCAATAGTACGGCAAGTCGAGGGCAGCTAGGGTTTTGATTGGGTCGGCGTCGCAACTGGGTTTCTATTAACAGTAAGGTCTTAAATAGAGAAATCAAAGCAGAAATGGAAATGGATGGCAAATTTAAAAAGCTAAGGTGAGATTTTCTCACTCGAAGGAAATTTGAATTTACAATTATTATTGATTGATGATTGTTATTGGATTGTTGATATTAGATATTTTAGGATATATCTATTATATATAGCAGTATATACATATTGGCATATGTATATATTGGATTGATTGATTTCCCGCCTCGTATAGCGGATGAGACCCTATTGCGCCGTTAGTAAGCGGATTTATAAAAACCCATATACCGCGATAATTCCGTACTGGAGCGGAATTGGTATTGTGCTAACGTCTTTGGATGCAGGGAAACAGGTTGGAGGGATCCAACTGGACCCCTCACATTGATTGAATTTATTTCTATTGTGATATGAATCTGTGAATGATTATAGTGATGCTATTAATCATATTGATATCTGGAAATTGTTTGAAAACTAAAATTTAGCTGAATGGATGTTTTGACATCATTGGATTCCAAAGATTAAAGAAATTGAATGTTTGGAAATCAAAACAGAAATTTCTAAGTGAATTTGATTTTAGAAATTTAATAAATTCGAAGAAAGGAATTTTAAAGTATAAAAAGTTGATTTTTAAAATCTTATCGAATTTATTTCCAGAATAAAGTGAAAATGTTAAATAAATGAATTTCGTATAATAGTGATTTTAAATTGAAGAAATTAATTTAAAATCTGGATTTTTAAAATAGATTGAAAGAAAACGATTGAAATTTATTTTCTTAAAGAGGAATTTATTTAAAAGAAGATAAGTTGGAAATTCAGTTTAAAATTTAATTGGTAAATTGAAATAAGTTGTGAAATCAATGTAAAATGATTTCAATTTGAAGAATCCATTTAAAAACGGGATATTGAATAATTTGAAAGAAAAATAAGGAATTTATTTTAGTAGTGATAAATAAAATTTGAAATCAATCTGTAATTGATTTAATATTGGAAATGAATTTTTGAGAAATTAGTATGGGATCTTTTATTTAACGTTGAAAATAAATTCAGAAATCAATATTGAAATTGAATTGATATTGAAGTTTTTATAAATAGAATTGAAATTTATAAAAGTTGTTATAAACCCAAAGTCACTTATTTTAATAGGTTAAATATAGAAGTTGATAAAAGAAGGTTTATAAGCCGAAGTTGTTATTAAAAAGAGAAATAGAATTTATAAACGTGCTTATAAATTCGAAATAGATTGAATGTGATAAATCTAATATAGAAGATTATTTAAGAAGATATATTCACGATTTTGAATAGCGAATTTTTATTGAAATAAAAATGTGTAGAAATGATCGAAATGGGGTTAAGTAAATTTTATTCACGATTTTGGACAGTGAATATATTGTTAAGTAAAATGGATTCATTTTTGAAGAAGTGATATTTTAAAATGAAGTTAAATTGTTTTTTAACGATGTTTTTAAAATATATTATGAATCAAAAGCATAGATTTCAACAGTTCTTGTTGAAATAGACGTTTTCGAGAAATTTAAGGAAATGGTGGACTATAACACTGTTGTTATAGTAAATGATTTCCGAAAGAAAATATT
The DNA here is from genome assembly GCA_030737815.1 of Allium fistulosum. Classification (NCBI taxonomy): domain Eukaryota; kingdom Viridiplantae; phylum Streptophyta; class Magnoliopsida; order Asparagales; family Amaryllidaceae; genus Allium; species Allium fistulosum. The sequence goes on from CM060904.1 coordinate 818,990,578, forward strand.
TTATATAGTATTGGGATTTATATATCTATCTAAATTCTGAATCCCTATACTGGTGATTTCGAGTCGTCGTAACGATGTTTTACGTAACACTCGTTTTGACTCAAATTGATGTCGTTATAGAAAATAGATTTCCTTAAAGAAATGAATATATACTTAATTTGATTTAAGTATATCGAACATTTTCAAATGTTGAAAATAAATAGATTTGTGAAATACTTATTTTTGAATAAGTATGGAAATACTTTTCCAGAATGAAATGAAACGTTTTAAGCTTTTATCTTCTTAAAGATAAATTGAAAATGAATATTGGAATCGATTCGAAAAATCGTATATCAGTAGATATTTTTGAAATATAAATTCACTATGGAATTTATAAAAGAAAAGGGAAGTTGTTTAAAAATAAATATTGATTTATTTTGAAGTGTGGAAATTTTATATGTAACGAAGATATTTTTGAAGATGAAATAATTTGGAAAATTATTTGGAATCTGATGATGTTGCGCATCTTTATTGATAGTTAAATAACCGACTATCAATAATTACCTTGAGTAGGTATTTGTTGTGAATTGGATGAATTTGAATGCCACACTTATTTTTGAATAATCGCTCACTATTCGGGTTAGCCGGGAAAGGACCATGGGGTCGTATAACCCATTCCGAATATGTGATACGTCGTTATGAATCGCATTTGAAGACTGGTGTTGAAGACCGGATATTTTTGAAAACGGAAGGATTACCGTCGAGTCACTCTACATCGACTGATCTTCGATTTAGAGGTTTTATCACCCTTAGTGACGGGAAGTCCTGACGTGATTAAAAATTATCCGGATGTGCAAGGGCTTCGTGAGAAGTGCCTTCGGTTCTGTTCGATCCCGGAACAGACTTATATGGATTGTGTGTCTGACGTTACAATTTGAGATATAAAGCTGATTTCTTTCAAATACATTTCTGTTGGTGGCGGAGAATTTATTCTCTTAGCTTAACACCCTTCTCTGAGACATACGAGCTCAGAGGTTATGTAGTTGAAATTTATCAGCGATATATCCCAATTTGGTAACGTGGCATACTGAGTGTTGCTGTGAAATGATCAGTGTTTGATCATTTGTGATATGATCATTTGTTTGATCTTATATCTTTGTGATCATAGGTTGATCATTTTGTTGACCCTAAGCAGGGCTTTTTGAGAAAGCGTAGCTTTGTGGACGAGACTTCATCGAGCCTCACACCCCGGAAATGGTCGAAACAGGACGAATGCGGCAAGGTTCTAGGGAGTAGCGCCCCTTAGTGTATGTCATTCCTTCTGGATAAAGGTGGTATCATGGTATGGAGCCCAGATACTTAACCTCTGTGGTTGCTGCACAGTTATTATTACTTTGTGGTTTGTTGGAAATCGGGGATCCTCGGGAAGATCGGTGACGATCGGGGGATGGCATATGCGTGTCAGTAGTTACCTATTTTTGCAGAGGTAACCCGGCCTTGTGTTGGCAGAGATCTAACCGTAACGTTAGATTCTCGGGTCGTCTATTCCAGGGACGTACCCATCGTGGATAGGAAGTTCCTTAGCCTGACCATTTGTTGGAAATCCAAAGAAACAATACGAGCCTTGTACGGTTTTAGTTGTAGAACCTGCCATTTAATATGGTAGCTATAGCAAGCATACTATAATGGTACCTATGCTGGCTAAGATTTATATTCTACTTTCGAAATGTTTTCTACACTATGCACTAATAATAATATCAAAAAGAATTTGATTTTCGCGTAGTAAGCATCTTTGACTATCATAAGAAGAAATCTCCTCCAAGTCTGCGTTTGCATTGTGTGTGTGGCGGGAGGTCTTATGGTAGTTTCATTTTCCAAAAGCATTTCGAATTGACTTTAAAGTTATCCTGTTGTTTATTTTAAAGATAAAATAACTGTTTTACGATCTCACACCAGTCACCATGACTGACTCGGAGTTTATTGTTCCCTTCTAAACTCTGGGTGCCCACCAATTTTCACACGGGCAGCCTAGAGTTATGTAATCAGGATATTTTGGATATTCTGGAGCTTGGAGATATTCTGGATGACGAGACGTAGTATTTGTATCTGATGTATTTATTCCGCTGTGTATTCTGTATAAGGACAAGTTATATAACTGTCCATTGTTGTATATGACTCTGATTGATGTATGTAAAAACCGATATAGTTCTTTGTTTTAAAAGACTAGTAATTATCTATTGTATATTGTTCCGCTGCGATATGTGAGATTCTGATATTGTTTTCTGCTTCTGTATCTGATGTTGTGTTGTTCTTCTTTCTTTTTCTTCTATCTTCTTCTTCTTCTACTTTTTCTTTTTCTTAAAACCCTCACTCTTGGAGTTTCCGGCACTCGATTGCTCGGCAGTCGATAAAGTGAGTATCGATGTCGAATTTTCGAAAGTCGAAAATTTCGGTACGTGACATTACGTAAAACATCGTTACGACGACTCAAAATCACTAGTATAGGGATTCGGATTTTAAGATAGGTATATATATAAATCCCAATACTACATAAAACATTTCCTTTCGGAAATCATTTACTATAACAACAGTGTTATAGTCCATCATTTCCTTATTTCTCGAAAACGTCTATTTCAACAATAAAAATGTTGAAATCTATGTATTCGATATCATAATACATTTTAAAAACATCTTTAAATGTTTAACTTCATTTTTAATGTCACTTCTTCAGAAATGAATCCATTTTATTCAAAATTATATTCACTGTCCAAAATCGTGAATATAATTCTCTTAACCCAATTTCAATCATTTCTACACATTTTTATTTCAATAAAAATTCGCTATCTAAAATCGCGAATATATCTTCTTTAGAAATCTTCTATATTTAATTTATCAAATTCAATTGTTTTCGAATTTATAAAACAACGTTTATAAATTCTATTTCTATTTTTTAATAACAACCTCGACTTATAAATCTTCTTTTTATTAACTTCTATATTTTACCTATCAAAATACGTGATTTCGGATTTATAAACAACTTTTATAAATTCCAATTCTATTTATAAAAACTTCAATACCAAATCAATTTCAATATTGATTTCTAAATTTATTTTCCATCCCAACTCATTTTATATTGACTTTCCAAATTCGTTTCAATTTGCCAATTAAATTTATAGTTGGACTTCCAACTTATTTCCTTTTTAAATAAATTCCTCTTAAAGAAAATAAATCTCTTTATCTTTTTCAAACTATTTAGAAATCCAAATTTTAATTAAATTCTTCAATTTAAAATCACTATTATACGAAATTCATTTATTTAACATTTTTGCTTGATTCTGGAATTAATTCAATAGGATTTCAAAAATCAGCCTTTATTCTTTTAAATTCCTTTCTTCAAATTTATTAAATTTCTAAAATTAAATTTACTTAAAAATTTCTACTTGAATTACAAAAATTCAATTTCATTTATTTTTGGAATCCAATGATATTAAACATCCATTCAGCTAAATTTTAGCTTTCAAACAATTTCCAGATATCAATATGATTAATAACATCAATATAATCATTCACAGATTCATATCACAGTATAAATAAATTTAATAAATATGAGGGGTCCAGTTGGATCCCTCCAACCTGTTTCCCTACATCCACAGACGTTAGCACAATACCAATTCCACTTCGAGGTGGAATATCGCGGTATATGGGTTTTATAAAAATCCGCTTACTAACGGCGCAATAGGGTCTCATCCGCTATACGAGGCGGGAAATCATCAATCCAATATATACATATACCAATATGTATATATTGCTATATATATATAGATATATCCTACTATATCTAATATCACATCCAAACAACAATCAATAACTGCAAACATCAATTTTTTGAGTGAGAGAAATCTCACCTTTGCCCTTTTTATTTTGCAATCCAATCCAATCCTTCTTTTGTTTTCTCGACTTTAACCTTGTATAAATAATTTATAAATCTATTAATATTCGAATTAAATCGAATAATAAATTTTTATTTGATAACTTCGATTCACCATTGATTTTATTTTGACCCAATTTCTTTTAAATAAATTTATTTAACTAAACCTTTTGACGACTTTAACTAACAATTTTCACTTTAAGCTAATCCACTGATAGTAAGTATGAGTGTAAAAAGAGGACGAGATATCTAATTCTTAAATTTTATCTTAAAGGATAATTTCAATTATAAAAGGAAATCAAAATTTGAATAAATATTGAAGCTTGGATAATTGAAGTAAGAAATTTTTATTTGTGTTATATTCTCTTGCATTCCAATATAACTTACCTAAATTATCAAAAGTTAAATATGTAATTGGAGAACACACAATATATGTAACGACCCCGAAATTTAAATTTATTTAAATTAATAATTAATGGTATTTTTTGAATAAAAATAGTGAAATAAAATGATTAAGTAAGCGAGTTTCCCCGGATCCAAATTAAAATTTGTTAAATCTTTAAATTAAAATATTGTATATATAGGTGATTTGAATCTTAGATAGATGTTTTAAAATATAAATAATAATAATAAATAATTTTGAATTTATGGTTTAATAAATATTTGGGTTAATAAAATATATATAGTAATACATGAAATAAAATAACAAATATAACTTGAAAAAAAAGTAAAATAAATAATTTAAGTTAAAATAAAAGAGGAATAAAAATGAGACAATAAAACAAAAGAAATACAAGATAATAAATATCTACAAAGTATAAACTACACATATACAATTCCTATGTAAACAAAATAGGTAAACAACTATGTACAAAGCATGGGCAGGCAAGCCACTAAAATCATCTCAGCCGAGTTTGAAAGCCAAGAAAGTATATATGGTACAAAGCAATAAATGCAACATGCCTCATGCATTTAATGCAAATGTCTTCAGCATGCTTTTTGTACAAATAATATACTGCATACTTTCTTTTTATATGCATCAATCCTCACTTCAGTTCGATAATCACAACTGAGTAAAAATGGAAACAAACGTTATCTTGAAAACTCAAAATATCATTCAAGTCAAGAAAACAAAACAGGTTTTAAAAGGAAATTAAATCTGCAGTTGCAAACAAGTTAAGGAAAAAATGAAGTGAATGTCATTCGTAAACTGTGAAGACCCAAATTATTGAGATAAAAATAATTTTAAAATGAGAATATTTAAGAAAAGAAAATATAGTCTGACAATAATAATATTAGGAGTAAGTGAAATGAATAAATAAGAGGATAGAGATTTTTTTTCAATAAATATATATGTATTAGATATGAGTAGCCAAAGAAGTATAAAATGATAAAGCCCTTTTGATAACCAAATTGCATGAGAACCAGTTTAGTATTATTGTGCATAAACACCTTCTCAAAAATAAATCAGGAAATAAATGGTTTGAAATAATATAAGAGGACCATTCAGGCCTAACAAGGTATACAATGTATCTGAGTCACACAAAGATGATGTGTAGATGGATCATGCAAATAGCATGTGCACAGAAAAGCAGAGAAGCAACTGCTTTTACTAGAAATAGAAATCAAGAGAAAATGGCACATTTAGCCATAACAACACACACATAATTCTCTGAGTAATGTGAGGATAAAATGGGTTTTTCCTTTAGTAAAACCCTAGCAAAATGATTTAAATCAAGAGGGAAGCAGAGGTTTTCTCTGGGGGGAAAACAGAAACACACTAAAAAAAATAGAAAGGAGAGCTCACCCTGTTTTCAAGCTTAGACATTCCCGGGGAAGAGAGGAGGAAGGTGAGTGATTAATCACTTATGATCTGTAAGGCATTAAGACCCATGTTAAGGGCAGCCAAGTTATTTTATATAAACATTACATTATGTTTTTCCTATTTGATTTTATTTTCTGGATGAAAATATGTTGATCATGGATGGTATTCTGGTTGAGTTTTTGGATGAGGTTTTAATCTGTTTTGACTTGTTGTGATGGTTTCAGTTTTTGTTTTAAAATATAGATAATCAAACAAATACACTAATCACAGGAATAGATTTTATATATGCTAGTTTTGATATGAAAAATGAATCAAATATTTTACTGTGGAATAGGGTATCAATGAAAGAAAAGAATTAGGCAGTGTGAATATTGAGATTTATGCTTATGTCTAGTCTATATTAAAAATGATATGAACAATGCAATATTACAAATATGTGCTGATTTGTTCAGATCATAAACCAATAAGTTTTTATGGGTTTTTCTCAAAAACCATTCCCTATGTTCACAGTAAAAGAATAAATATAGTTTTGCAAATGACTTCTTCATATTTGTGTAAGAAATGGAAATTTCTAGAAATAAAAATATAAGTAGGTTTTAGAAAAATGTGATTAAAGCAAAAATGACTTTGAAATAAGGTGTGCAATTTTACATGAATGCTTTGTATGTCTGGATATGATCTTTGGGTGATTTTAATAATTCTTGACCTATATAAGGAAGGAAAGAATACGAGTATCTCTGGAATCAAAAGAAAAATTCCCCAGAAAGAAATAAATAAGCATGGTCTCTAAATTATAAAATAATTTAGGAGTAGTGCCTTGATCTACTCATCAGCAGGTGGTTGATGGGTATGTGCATGACTTGTTTAAGTCCCGTAGGCCTCTGTGTAAAGGGTTAACAGAACTGAGCCCCTTTGCAATGCACACATGGTGTTCAATGGCAAGAGTTCAGACCAAACAAAATGAAAAGATGAGAAGGAGAAATTATGCTATGGAATTTAGAAAGTTAAATCCATAGGAGTTTTGTACTTGTACAACTGAATGAAGTGAATGGATGAATGCTTGGATGTATGTTTGTAGATAAAACTTAAAAATACAGAGAAATTATGCTATGGAATTCAGGGAGTTAATCCATAGGAGTTTTGTACTTGTACAACTGAATGAAGTAAGTGGATGAATGCTTGGGTGTATGTTTATAGATAAACTTAAATATACACATTCTCAGATTTTAATTGGGATTTGAATAGCATTTAATAGAAAAAGTTCTCTATACAGCCTTAAGAATTTACAAGATATTTTGCATACTTGATTTCACTCACACCAGAATTTATTTCTGACCCTATTTGTTGCCTTTGCAATACTTGGGGTGTCTCATTTTATTGAGGCAGTTCAAAGTTTTGCTGCAGGGAAAGATGCATAAATTGCTTGCTTGCTTGCATGGATATTTGGAGATCTTGAGGAATTTAAAGTGTTTAAGAGAAGTAGCAGTGTCTTTGTAATAATTAAGTTAGGAAAACTCTAATATGTTCTAAGTATTTTAATGAGTGTCTTTTACTTTGATATCTGGAAAACAGTATGTAAGAAGAAAAAGAAACTTAAATGTTATATGTGTTTGTGAGCTGTGGACTTAAGTAACAAGTTCTGAAATAGTTTTAGTAGATAATGCTGAAGGAGAAGATGCCATTTAATCTGATATGTGAACATGTTTTTCTAGACAGTCTTGAGGCACTTCAGTTATGATACTATAAAACTGATACTAATTAGGAGAGATCTGATACTATAAAACTGATAAAACTGATACTAATTAGGAAAGATCTGATACTATAGAACTGATAAAACTGATACTAATTAGGAAAGATCTGATACTATAGAACTGATAAAACTGATACTAAGTAGGAGAGATCTGATACTATAAAACTGATACTAAGTAGGAGAATTCTGATACTATAAAACTGATACTAGGTAGGAAATTTCTGATACTATAACTACTGATCTAATACTAGGTTGGGAAAATCTGATACTATAGCTTCAAAACTGATACTAAGTGGTAAGACACCGGATTCAACACTTTTCTAGCTCCAGATATAAGAAGTTGTGTGATTTATAAAGTAGCTCACAACACCATCACTCATGTGATGACTATCTGCTCAGTTAACCAGGAAATATGTATTTTGTCTGTCATGATTGGTTTGTGCTTGTTGTGTCTAAACCCTAATCACATGTGTTGTTTTTCTCTGCTTAGACTTCAACCTAGTTTATCACCTCATAATTCATATGATAAGCACCAAATCACAAAAGAATTCCGGAATTTAAATGTATGGCTTGTAAACCAAGAAACCAATTAATTTGAGAAGTAAGCAAGAAAATTATAAGTGGCAATATTCGAATTTATTATTAATCAAGCTTGAGATCAAAAAGAGGAATGTAGAAATAGAAATGGCTATGTGACACCAATTCTCTGAAAAATGAGAAATATTGTGTGATTGAATTTTCCTTGTTAATTTTTAATACTCTGATAAGCAAGGAAACATTTATATATCTTCATATATATAAATGACTTGAATTGACTTATATACTAATATTTTTATATTGGTAAGAATTTGGATCTTGGGGAAAATGAAATTAAAGAAGTGATCACTTGGTTTGGAAAAAAAAAATCTCAACAGGAAATCACTGAAAAATAACAATCCAAAAGAAGTGGGTCACTTCAGTTGGTATCAGAGCTATGTTATTAAAACATAGCATAAATATATTATCCAATTTTCTTGTAAGGATAAAATTCTAAAAAAAAAAATATAGTAATGATAGAAATAAACATCCACAGTAGAAATAAATTTCAGAAAAATAATTAAATTAGAAATATGACTGACTAGCTATGCAATTGAATAGTGAATCATGGTAGGAAGACCACCAAGTCATGGAGCAGGACCCTCCAATACAACACCAATGGTTAACTTGCAAGATTTGGTGAGGGCATTTAGAGAAGGAGCAGTGCAGAGGGAAGAGAATCCTCATGAGGAATTAGCTAAGTTATTGAAGACATTTTCGAATTTGGGAGGCAAGGATTTTGAAGGCACTGAGGGAGTTATGGGAGTGCAGACATGGTTGAGAACTTTGGAAAGGATATTTGCAGATATGCAAATTAATGACCAAAGAAAGAGGCAGATAGCTTCAAGGAGACTCAAAGGAGCAGCCTTAGATTGGTGGGAGGTGATCATCACAGGAAGGCCAGAAAATGAGATAACATGGGATCAATTCAAGGAAATGCTTGAAGCAAGGTTTGTTCCAGCTACAGCTAAGGCAACATTGCTTGAAGAATTCATAAGGCTGAGGCAAGGACCAATGAGTGTGACTGAATACACTCAAAAATTTGAGAGTTTGTCCAAGTATGGAACTATGCTCATAGGAGATGAAGAATCAAAGAATTCAAGATTTATCCAAGGATTAAATGCAGGTCTGAGTAGAGCAATGTTACCATACAAGGATAAAACATTTGATCAAGTCATAGACCTTGCTCTTTCTTTTGAACAACATGACAATGCAAGGGAAAAATTTAGGAGCATGAGGGCTACCAATCAAAAGAAGGGGAAAAATAGAGCACATCCCTATGACAAAAAGAATATGGATAAGAAAATGGAGGGAGCAGCCACTGGGAAGCTAAGAAGAAGGTTACTTGTTTTAATTGTGGCAAAGAAGGACACATGAGTAATAGGTGTCAAGCAGCCAAGAAGGCATTGTTTAGCTGCTATAACTGTGGGAAGGAAGGCCATATTAAAAGAAACTGCCCAGAGTTCAAAAAGGGAGCAAAGGTAGGAGCACTTGAGGGCAAAGCAAAAGCAACTGCAGTGGGAAGTCCTGGACAATTGGAAGGTATACTTCTAATTAAGGATCACCCCATCTCAGTTATATATGACACTGGAGCAACACATTCACTAATATCCCAAGACATAGTGAATAAATTAACTCTCACATGCTATTTAGTTGATAATCCCTTGTTTATTCAGAGCCCACTAGGTAATTCTTGCATGCTAGGGATTAAATGTTTGGGAGTAGAGTTAAACATAGGTGGAAATATGTTTAGTTCTGATTTGTTTGTGCTAAAATATCCTGGAATAGGAATTATTCTAGGAATTGATTGGCTAAGAAAATACAAAGCAATTTTAAACTTAGAAAATCTTACTATTTCTCTGAAAACAGAAAATGGTAAAAATATTATAGTTATGAGTGAAATTGCTAAAATCAATTACTGTAACCACATATGTAGCATGACTGAGAAAGAATTAACACTGGAGGACATAAAAATTATAAATGAATACCCAGATGTCTTTGGTGAAGTCATAGGTGTTCCAGAAAATAGGCAAGTAGAATTTCAAATAAGGCTAATCCCAGGAGCCAGCCCAATCATCAAGAAGCCAACTAGAATGGGTCCTAAAGAACTTGTGGAATTGAAACATCAGTTGGAAGAACTGGAGCAGAAAGGCTTCATAAGGCCTAGTAGTTCAAACTGGGGTTCTCCAATTGTATTTGTGAAGAAGCAGGATGGTACTTTGAGAATGTGCATTGATTATAGGGAATTAAACAAAGTCACCATTAAAAACAAATATCCACTTCCTAGAATTGATGATCTATTCGATCAATTAAATGGAGCAAGGGTCTTTTCAAGGCTAGATTTAGCCTCTGGGTTTCATCAGATGAAGGTGGAGGAAGAGAGTATTAAGTATACTGCCTTCAACACAAGGTATGGATTATATGAATTTTTGGTGATGCCTTTTGGATTGACAAATGCACCATCATATTTTGTAGATTTGATGAATAGAACATTTAGAGATTTTCTAGACAAATTTGTGGTTGTTTTTATTGATGACATTTTAGTATATTCAAAATCAGAAGAAGATCATGCAAAGCACTTGCATCTGGTTTTGTCTAGACTGAGGGCACATGATTTAAAAGCCAAATTCTCTAAATGTACATTTTGGCAGAAGGAAGTAAAATTTTTGGGGCACATTGTATCACAACAAGGGGTTAGTGTAGACCCAAATAAGGTGATGGCAGTGCAATCTTGGAGTAGACCCAAATCAGTAACTGAGGTGAGGTCATTTTTGGGAATGGCAGGCTATTACAGGAGATTTATAAAAGATTTTGCAAGGATAGCTATCCCATTGACCAAGTTAACTAAAAAGGAGCAACCATATGTGTGGACAGAGAAGTGTGAACAAGCTTTCATATCACTAAAGAAGGCACTGGTAGAAGCTCCACTTTTACAAGTGCCAGAGGGTAATGAAGAATTAGTAGTTTACACAGATGCTAGTGGATCTGGATTGGGGGCAGTGCTTATGCAACATGGTAGAGTCATAGCTTATGCATCAAGGCAACTCAAGCCAAATGAAACTAGGTATGCTACACATGACTTAGAACTAGCTGCTGTGGTGTATGCATTGAAACTATGGAGACATTATTTATTGGGTGCTAAGTTTGAATTGTTTACTGATCATAAGTCACTTAAATATTTGTTTTCCCAAAAAGACTTGAACATGAGGCAACATAGGTGGGTAGAATTTCTAGCTTCCTATGATCTTGATATATTGTATACCCCTGGAAAAGCTAATAAAGTAGCAGATGCATTAAGTAGACATCAAGCTAAATTGGCAAGCTTAATGATGGCAGAATTCAAGGATTTGATAATTCTTAGTGAGGTGGAAGTGAAAGAAGAAGCTAGTGTATCAGATAAGACACACAGTAAGATGATTGAATATGGTAAATTAAGCCTCTTATCCTTAAAATCAACACTGGTTGATAAAATAGGACAAATGCAGAATCAAGATATAAATTTGAAGGAGAAAAAGAACATGATATCCCAAGGCATGACAGTGGAAAACTATGAGGTAGATGGTAAAGGATACTTAAGGAAAAAGGGGAAGCTCTGCATACCAAATGTAGGGGAACTAAAGCAAGAAGTTATGGATGAGCATCACAAAACAAAGTATACTATCCATCCAGGTGGTACAAAAATGTACCATGATCTCAAGAGAAATTATTGGTGGCCAGGAATGAAAGGAGCAGTAGCAAAATATGTGGCAAATTGCTTGACATGCCAACAAGTAAAGGCAGACTATCAAAGGCCCTCAGGCCTATTGCAACCTTTGGAAGTGCCTACTTGGAAATGGGAGAGTATATCAATGGATTTTGTGGATGGTTTGCCAAGAACAAGGAAGGGAAATGATAGTATTTGGGTAGTGGTTGATAGACTCACAAAAACAGCACACTTTATCCCAATAAGTTCAAACAGAAATGCTCACAAGCTAGCTCAATTATTTGTGAAGGAAATAGTGAGGTTGCATGGCATCCCCAAGACTATCATTAGTGATAGAGATACTTTGTTTACTTCAAGGTTTTGGAGTAGCTTTCAAGAAGCTATGGGGACAGAACTAAGCCTAAGCACAGCCTACCACCCACAAACAGATGGGCAAACTGAGATTGTTAATAAAGTTTTAGAGGATTTGCTGAGAGCATGCATACTTGATTTTGGAGGCAATTGGGAGGATCATATTTATTTAGCTGAGTTTGCTTATAATAATAGCTACCAATCCACTATAGGAATGGCTCCATTTGAGGCTTTGTATGGGAAGCCTTGTTTATCTCCTGCATGTTGGATGGAGGCTGGTGAAAGGGTGTTGCTTGGACCAGACCATGTAAAAGAAACTTCTGCAAGAATTGAATTAGTGAGGCAAAGAATGAGAGTAGCTCAAGAGAGACAGAAAGCTTATGCAGATAAAAAGAGAAGGCCAGTAGAATTTGAGGTGGGAGACTATGTGTTTCTCAAAGTTTCACCAATGAGGAAAATATTGAGATTTGGAAAAGCAGGGAAACTGTCACCAAGGTATGTAGGACCATATGAAATTGTTCAAAGAATAGGGACTTTAGCTTATAGGTTGAAGTTACCAGAGGAATTGAGCAAAATACATGATGTATTTCATGTATCCCAATTGAGAAAATGGGTGCATGATAAAGAGTCCATTCTTGAATCTCCTACACATGTTGAAATTCAAGAAAATCTGGTTTATAAAAAGGAACCAGTGGGCATTGTGGCTAGAGAAGAAAAGAAGCTAAGAAATAAAATAATTAAACTAGTTAAAATCCAATGGAGTTTGGATGGGAATGATTGCACTTGGGAGGCTGAAGAGAGGATAAAGGATAAATATCCTAATCTGTTTTCTACTTAAAGGTATGTTTAAAAATTATGATGGGACTTTAAAATTATTTATTTATGTTTGATTGATTTGGAATGAATGAGTTTCTGAAATTTCATTCAATTGAAATTATGCTTTGTATACATTTGGATGGAAATGTATGAGAGAATAATTGTGGGACACAATTCCTTTTAGGAGGAGAGTATGTGAAGACCCAAATTATTGAGATAAAAATAATTTTAAAATGAGAATATTTAAGAAAAGAAAATATAGTCTGACAATAATAATATTAGGAGTAAGTGAAATGAATAAATAAGAGGATAGAGATTTTTTTCCAATAAATATATATGTATTAGATATGAGTAGCCAAAGAAGTATAAAATGATAAAGCCCTTTTGATAACCAAATTGCATGAGAACCAGTTTAGTATTATTGTGCATAAACACCTTCTCAAAAATAAATCAGGAAATAAATGGTTTGAAATAATATAAGAGGACCATTCAGGCCTAACAAGGTATACAATGTATCTGAGTCACACAAAGATGATGTGTAGATGGATCATGCAAATAGCATGTGCACAGAAAAGCAGAGAAGCAACTGCTTTTACTAGAAATAGAAATCAAGAGAAAATGGCACATTTAGCCATAACAACACACACATAATTCTCTGAGTAATGTGAGGATAAAATGGGTTTTTCCTTTAGTAAAACCCTAGCAAAATGATTTAAATCAAGAGGGAAGCAGAGGTTTTCTCTGGGGGGAAAACAGAAACACACTAAAAAAAAATAGAAAGGAGAGCTCACCCTGTTTTCAAGCTTAGACATTCCCGGGGAAGAGAGGAGGAAGGTGAGTGATTAATCACTTATGATCTGTAAGGCATTAAGACCCATGTTAAGGGCAGCCAAGTTATTTTATATAAACATTACATTATGTTTTTCCTATTTGATTTTATTTTCTGGATGAAAATATGTTGATCATGGATGGTATTCTGGTTGAGTTTTTGGATGAGGTTTTAATCTGTTTTGACTTGTTGTGATGGTTTCAGTTTTTGTTTTAAAATATAGATAATCAAACAAATACACTAATCACAGGAATAGATTTTATATATGCTAGTTTTGATATGAAAAATGAATCAAATATTTTACTGTGGAATAGGGTATCAATGAAAGAAAAGAATTAGGCAGTGTGAATATTGAGATTTATGCTTATGTCTAGTCTATATTAAAAATGATATGAACAATGCAATATTACAAATATGTGCTGATTTGTTCAGATCATAAACCAATAAGTTTTTATGGGTTTTTCTCAAAAACCATTCCCTATGTTCACAGTAAAAGAATAAATATAGTTTTGCAAATGACTTCTTCATATTTGTGTAAGAAATGGAAATTTCTAGAAATAAAAATATAAGTAGGTTTTAGAAAAATGTGATTAAAGCAAAAATGACTTTGAAATAAGGTGTGCAATTTTACATGAATGCTTTGTATGTCTGGATATGATCTTTGGGTGATTTTAATAATTCTTGACCTATATAAGGAAGGAAAGAATACGAGTATCTCTGGAATCAAAAGAAAAATTCCCCAGAAAGAAATAAATAAGCATGGTCTCTAAATTATAAAATAATTTAGGAGTAGTGCCTTGATCTACTCATCAGCAGGTGGTTGATGGGTATGTGCATGACTTGTTTAAGTCCCGTAGGCCTCTGTGTAAAGGGTTAACAGAACTGAGCCCCTTTGCAATGCACACATGGTGTTCAATGGCAAGAGTTCAGACCAAACAAAATGAAAAGATGAGAAGGAGAAATTATGCTATGGAATTTAGAAAGTTAAATCCATAGGAGTTTTGTACTTGTACAACTGAATGAAGTGAATGGATGAATGCTTGGATGTATGTTTGTAGATAAAACTTAAAAATACAGAGAAATTATGCTATGGAATTCAGGGAGTTAATCCGTAGGAGTTTTGTACTTGTACAACTGAATGAAGTAAGTGGATGAATGCTTGGGTGTATGTTTATAGATAAACTTAAATATACACATTCTCAGATTTTAATTGGGATTTGAATAGCATTTAATAGAAAAAGTTCTCTATACAGCCTTAAGAATTTACAAGATATTTTGCATACTTGATTTCACTCACACCAGAATTTATTTCTGACCCTATTTGTTGCCTTTGCAATACTTGGGGTGTCTCATTTTATTGAGGCAGTTCAAAGTTTTGCTGCAGGGAAAGATGCATAAATTGCTTGCTTGCTTGCATGGATATTTGGAGATCTTGAGGAATTTAAAGTGTTTAAGAGAAGTAGCAGTGTCTTTGTAATAATTAAGTTAGGAAAACTCTAATATGTTCTAAGTATTTTAATGAGTGTCTTTTACTTTGATATCTGGAAAACAGTATGTAAGAAGAAAAAGAAACTTAAATGTTATATGTGTTTGTGAGCTGTGGACTTAAGTAACAAGTTCTGAAATAGTTTTAGTAGATAATGCTGAAGGAGAAGATGCCATTTAATCTGATATGTGAACATGTTTTTCTAGACAGTCTTGAGGCACTTCAGTTATGATACTATAAAACTGATACTAATTAGGAGAGATCTGATACTATAAAACTGATAAAACTGATACTAATTAGGAAAGATCTGATACTATAGAACTAATAAAACTGATACTAATTAGGAAAGATCTGATACTATAGAACTGATAAAACTGATACTAAGTAGGAGAGATCTGATACTATAAAACTGATACTAAGTAGGAGAATTCTGATACTATAAAACTGATACTAGGTAGGAAATTTCTGATACTATAACTACTGATCTAATACTAGGTTGGGAAAATCTGATACTATAGCTTCAAAACTGATACTAAGTGGTAAGACACCGGATTCAACACTTTTCTAGCTCCAGATATAAGAAGTTGTGTGATTTATAAAGTAGCTCACAACACCATCACTCATGTGATGACTATCTGCTCAGTTAACCAGGAAATATGTATTTTGTCTGTCATGATTGGTTTGTGCTTGTTGTGTCTAAACCCTGATCACATGTGTTGTTTTTCTCTGCTTAGACTTCAACCTAGTTTATCACCTCATAATTCATATGATAAGCACCAAATCACAAAAGAATTCCGGAATTTAAATGTATGGCTTGTAAACCAAGAAACCAATTAATTTGAGAAGTAAGCAAGAAAATTATAAGTGGCAATATTCGAATTTATTATTAATCAAGCTTGAGATCAAAAAGAGGAATGTAGAAATAGAAATGGCTATGTGACACCAATTCTCTGAAAAATGAGAAATATTGTGTGATTGAATTTTCCTTGTTAATTTTTAATACTCTGATAAGCAAGGAAACATTTATATATCTTCATATATATAAATGACTTGAATTGACTTATATACTAATATTTTTATATTGGTAAGAATTTGGATCTTGGGGAAAATGAAATTAAAGAAGTGATCACTTGGTTTGGAAAAAAAAAAAATCTCAACAGGAAATCACTGAAAAATAACAATCCAAAAGAAGTGGGTCACTTCATAAACAAAACAAGCAACTCAAACAAACCTGAAGCCTTAGAGATCTAAAATTTCAAAACTGGTTCAACAATAAAGGCTTTGTTCTTCCTCTATTCCCCTTGTCCTCTGTCTTTCTCAATGCCAGGTGAGAAACCTTCAACTCTGAATTTGCTTATTTTTGTTGTGAGCAAACTGACCTGTTTAAATGTTTAATCTGTTTATATATGTGATGATTGTGGTGGACACTTCCAGCTGTTGTGAAAAAGGAAAAAAAACTTAAACTATGTTGTTCTTTGTGAATACATATCTATGTGTATGTTTATATATCCACAAGTATATACTCTGTTAAATTTACAATCTTAAAACTATTATAAGAAAAAAAATCAATTGCCATTTATATAACCAATTTTTGGTCTTGATTTATAAATAGAAAACGATTATGAGACTATAACCTTATTTATAAAAAAAAATCTTAAAATGAAAACTGAAAATAGTTTTGTCTGGGTAAAGATAAACAGTGGATTTTAAATGCATGTTAAAATTCGAGTATCAAAGTTTATTGATTCACTTATATCACCAAGTTTGATTCAGAAAACCATGATTTTCAAAGCAAAAATCAAGATTTTTAATTTTGGTTCGAGATAAAATTCTCGAGTTGAATGAAAAACGCAAAATAGTCGAATTCTGGTGATTTAGTTTTTTTCAGATCTCGAGTTTAAGGCCGTAGCTGGTTGGAAGGCCAGGGACCATCAAAAAAATGAGCAATGAATTTAGGATCCATTGTGGAAGGTAGATAAGCTCGATTTAGGGTTTAGTGAATGGTTTTGGACATTGTTGAAGTCGAGGTCCTTTCGAAGTCGAGGGTGAACAGGAAGCTATCGCACCTAGGGGAAAATGTTCAGGGGGTCGTGGCGAAGCTTTGGTCAAACTCGCGTGGATTCTGATGACCTTGGGTGGCGTGGCGAAGTGATTTTCATCGATGGGATTTTGGGTTCCTGGGTGTCGTGTGTCTCGATTTTGATTTCGAACTTGCTTTGGGTTTTGGGTGGTTGAAGTCGAGTGAGGAGATGGTCAGTGACTTGCTCAACAATGAGGCGATGCCGGAAGATGGCCGATGGCGAAGTGCACGTGCATGGAGCTTCTCTGTGCATCAGTATGTTGTACTCGAAGAAGAAGAAGGAGATGTTGGGGACAGACGAAGTTTTATCGGGAGTTACTCGAGGAAAACGATGGGTTTGCTTGAAGGAAGCCGCGTGGTAACTCGAAGTCAAATGATGAGTGTCTCGGGGGGGAAAGAATGGCTCGGGATTGTTTTCGTACGTGAGAAATTAACATAGTAACAGTTTGGAAAAAATGTACCTGGGTTTGATCCGGGAAATGTTAGCATTTGCTCGGGTTTTTGATAAATGGGCTCGAATCTTTAACTTGATAATTATCAAGTTTTAAAGCTATGATAAGATTAAGTTTTCAAACAAATTAAAACAAAGTTTAAAGCAAATATAAACTAAGTTTCCAAAAGTAAAGTATTTACAAGGTTTTAAACAAGTTTCTCAAAGATTTAATTTTTTAAATCGAATGTTTAAAATTGTTTATTTTGAAGTAAAATGATGACAGGTTAATTTATTAATAAAGTGTTTAAGATACATATAACCTTTGTTCTGAAATTTATTAATGTAATCAAGTGGTTAATTAAGAAGGATAAAAGGTTTTGAAGGTTAAATACCTTAATATAATTAAAGGTTAATTATTAAATGATTAAAGGTTGATGAATTATAATTAAAAGTTAATTTATTTATTATTAATGGTTAATTAATAAAGGATTAAAAAGTAGTAAATCAAAATGATTTGTAATTCATTTATGTTAATTAACCAGGATTAATAATTCATAAGAAATAAACCTGATTTAAATTTATCAGATGATTAACTGATCTTACTTATGAATGCTTGGATTCTATAGAATGGTTGAATTGTTTGATATCCCTGATATATGATGCTTTGTGATACATCCTGATTTATGTTGTGATCTGAGATTTTCTGTTTCTGTGATATATTACTATGTGAATGTGAAAACCTTTTGACCCGTAAACGACACTTGAATTTCGATGCGACAGGGAGTCGGATTCCAGTTGGATAGCCGAAACCCACATCGAATTGTATTGATGAATCTTTGTGACTGATAAATTTATTTTATCTATGAATCTGTGAATGGAGATAAGCATTATCGATTTTACCGCTTATCGATATATCTGTGATGATTGATGTTGCACTATTGTGTGTAAAACCCACGGACCACACTTTTACACACATAAATATGGATTTCACGTGGAAATCGGTTAAGTCACAGATAATTTAAATTTGATGTTTTGAAATTGAAATTTTAATTTCAATTTATTTTGAAGTTAGAATTTTGGGGTTTAAAGTGAAAAGCTTTTGAAATGGAATTTCAAAGATAAAAGTTATTTTGAATAACTTAATCGAGTTTTGAAATTTAAATAATTTGATTTAAATTTGAATTCAAGTTTGAAATTAAATCTATGATTTGGAAACTAGGGATAAAAGATGATATAAATGTGTTTGTATGAATTAAACCATTTTAAAAGTATAATTTTGGGAATTTGAATTTAAACCAAGGATTTCAACTCGTATGAATGAATCAGATTTCCAAATTGAAAACTGTTGTTTTCAAATGATAAAAGCTTTTAGATAAGAAAAGAAATTCCAGTTTAAATTAAAGGAAAGTGAATTGAAAAATGGATTTTCCAAGTTATGAATGAATTCTTTTTGAAAGCTATGAATTAAATCTGTCTATTTTTAACAGATTTAAAGTGATGATTTGTTTAACCCATTCGAAATGAAATTGTTTTGAAAACTATGAGTTAAATCTTTGATTTAAAGATTTAACGAATTAATCAAATTGAAAGGGAAATTGATTTGGAAAATCTATGAATGAATCTTTGTGAAATTAAGTGAACTTTGTGAATTGAATCTTTTTGTTTAAAAGATTAAAATGGTAATTTGTTAAACCATTTGAAAAGAAAGTTTGGGTAATAAGTTGTGACTTAATTGAAATCCCATTATCCGTATATTTTTAAATATTGCGCTCACTATTCGGTTTAGCCGGGAGAGGACCTTTGTGTCACATAACCCATTCCGAATAAGTGATTCGACGATATGGATAGCATTTGAAGACCGGTGTAGAAGACCGGATATTTTTCGAAAATGAAAGGACAACTCGTCGAATGTCTCTGCATCGAATGGCCCCGATATATAGATTTTATCACCCTTTGTGATGGGAAGTCCGGACGGGATCGTGAATACCCGGAATTGCAAGGGCTTCGTAAGAAGTGCCTTCGGTTCTGTTCGAACCCAGAACAGACTTGTATGGTTACATGTCTGACATTACACTTTGAGATATAAAGCCGATTTCTTTCAAATACATATCTGTTTGGTGGCGGAGAATTTATTCTCTTAGCTTAACACCCTTCTCTGAAACGTACGAGCTCAGAGGTTATGTAGTTGAAATTTATCAGCGATATATCCCAATTTGGTAATGTGGCATGCTGAGTGTTGCTGTGTGATGATCAATGTTTGATCATTTGTGATATGATCTTTTGTTTGATCATTTATCTTTGTGATCATAGGTTGATCATCTGTTGACCCAAAGCGTGGCTTTTTGAAAAAGCGTAGCTTTGTGGACGAGACTTCGTCGAGCCTCACAACCCGGTAATGGTCGAAACAGGAATTGTGCGGCAAGGTTTTCAGGGGTAGCTCCCCTAGGGTATGACCATTCCTTCTGGAAAAGGGTAGTATCATGGTATGGAGCCCTGATACTTACTCATGTGGATACACTTTCTTTATGATGTGTGATGTTGGTTATCGAGCGCTCGGATAAAGGTCCCAAAGGACCGGGGGTGGCATATCTGAGGTTTCTTTTATCCCTTGGGAAAAGGGGTTGCCGGCCTTGTTTGGCAGAGAACAGTTGGTTCTCGGAACGTCCCGCCAGAGGCGTTTCTTTCGTGGAATAGGAAGTTCCTTAGCCTGACCATTTGTTGGAAATCCAAACAAAACAATACGAGCCCTGTACGGTTTTAGTTGTATTACCTGCCATGGAATGTGGTGGTAACCTGCTATTGAACATGGTAGCTATAGTAGGCATAAGTGCGAAATGTCTATGCTGGCTAAGATTTATATTCTACTTTCGAAATTATTTTCTACACTATGCACTAGTAATAATATCAAATGATTTGATTTTGCGTAGTAAGCATCTTTGACTATCATAAGAAGAAATCTCCTCCAATTCTGCGTTTGCATTGTGTGTGTGGTGGGAGGTCTTATGGTAGTTTCATTTTCCAAAAGCATTGCGAATTGACCTTAAAATTCTCTGCTATTTGTTTTAATGATAAACTGTTTTTGTTGCTCACACCAGTCCCATGACTGATCCGGAGTTTATTGTTCCCTTCCTAAACTCTGGGTGCCCACCATTTTCCACACGGGCAGTCTAGAGTTTGGTTTTTCAGATAGTCAGATTAGTAGGTTATCTGGAGCTAGTTCAGTCTTTGGATCGGACTGCACTTGCTTATCTTTGTGCCTCGTTATTGGGAGTTCAAGCTATTTCTGGATTAGTGCTTTGAAGATGGAGATTATCCGCTGCTGATGTTATCGTTTTCTTTTCCGCTGCTATTTGTTGTATCATATCTCTGATGTATATTGATATTCATTGTATCATTCTGTTGTATTAGATATTGTATATCAATGTATTATTCATTTCTTCCGCTGTGTTATTTACTTAACTGTGTTATAAGCTCCGGCGACTCGGATTTGAACGCTCGAATCTACGACATTCGAGTACGATGTAAAGTATGGATGTCGATTTTCGAACGCGAAAATCCGGATCGTTACAATATAAAGGAGATTTTATAAATAAAATTTGAGTGGTCATAATAAATGTTATACACTTAAATTTTAGTTATAAAGGATCAATAAAGGTGAATAGAATAAAAGGTTAATTGAATAATTTATAAGTTAAAATGGTATTAAAGGAATTATAAACAAATTTGGGTAGTTATAAAGGTGTAAATATACTTAATATATATGATTTGATATATTAAATGGAATAAATTTAAGAATAAATTGGAATAAAGAAGAATGAAATTTAATGAATAAAGATGAATATAATAAATGATTGTTCAAATTCATGACTTTATAAATTGTTGATTTGATGATGAGATAATGAGATTTATAAATAATTAAGATCTATTTAACTTAAGAAAGAAAATCAAATGGATGACATTAATTATTAATGTAAGTTGAAATTTCCATGGTTTTAGATTTATTATCTTCTTTGCTTGCCAATCTCTTTTCTTTCAGGTTGTTTCTTTCTTCCTACCTTCCTCCTTTTCGGGGACGAAAAGTTTTGAGTGAGGGAGAGTGTAACGACCCGTAAATTTTCAATAATTAAAGTTGTCAATTTAATAAGATTTTGGTAAATAAATTTGGAAGAGAAAAAAAACTTTGTAATTTAATGATGAAATGAATGCCAAAATGAAATGTAACAATATATTTAAAAACTAATTATTAACAATTGAAATGAAATTACAATTTATTGAAGTAATGTAAATTGTAAATTTATGTAAGATAACAAATGCAAACATTAAAATTTATAAATGATTTAGTGTGAAATAAATGACCACTGAATAAAGATTAGATATATAAGAATGGTAACATATGTTTGTGAACAATGAATTCAAAAAGGGTGATTAAAATTATAGTAACGGTTGTAAGTTACTATTTAATTGGTCTATTAATTAAATTGTAAATGTTAGATTTGGGGTATAAAACTGAATATATGTGAATAAATGTAAGTGTGATATGAATAAATGAATTTGTATATAGTTTATGGTAATTGGATGAATTAAACATTTTGTAAGCAATTATGATAATTAGTGGACATCATAAACTTGAATGTAAATAAAGATAATTATAACATTTATTGCAAGATACATTCTGTTTAGGCTATAAAATGAATTGGAAATTTATTACATTTAAATGTAAGTAAATGTTCATTTAACTTGGGATAGGACAGTAAATTGTAAAATGTGAGTGTAATGAAATAAATGGACATGCATATTTTATTCATAAGGTAATATAAAAGAATGAAACCTATCTGAATGAATTAATGGAGTATTCAATCATAATAAATGTATACATTTAACAAAATTCAATATAATTGAGAACAAATGTTAATCCGAAGGAAAGATGGATATTTGTATATATATTAATGTAATGAAATTTGTAGAGTGGTATAGACTTAATAAATGGATTAGAATTGAATCAAATCGGTTTATTTGAAATTTATTTATAACTTATAGGAATTCAATTTCATAACAAATAGATTTATGTTAAGAAAATGAAATTAATTACTATGTAAACTGAAATTTGAATGAATTGGGAAGTTATTAATGTATTAGTATCTAAACCAATGTTAATATGGATTTATTGGGAATTTAAACTTATACTTTAAAATTAGATAATAATATAGTGTTTACAACTTTCTATATTTTATTTTCTATCTCCCTATGTTTGTTTCTCTAATTTTTATTTTCTATTTTATTTGTATAAATTTTGAATATATTCATTTGTTCTTTGATTGATTTTTCTTTGAATAATAGCTTAGGAATTTCAAGAGATATAGGTTACCTGTTTTGTATATTTATTGCATTTTTATTGCATGCAAACAAAGGAAAATTACACAAGATTCTTCCTCCTTAATTTGTGCCTTTTTAATTTCTTGCCTTTTTTTTACCTACCCTCTTTATTTCAAACTTCAGCCAATTACTTCCCACATCTCTAGCCGTGCATAACTCCTTCTATTAGCCATGAGAAACATCTCATTTCCTATCTCTTCATTCTTATTCATGGCTAAGAAAAGGAAATTTAATTTAATCCATTAAGCCATTTGATTAAATAGAAAATAAATCCCCTCATTTACTAGCCTCTTTATTTCTTGCCATTCTTTTGGCCATTCATCTTCATAACACTAGCCGCCATATCATATTTGCAATTCACGTACAAAGCTTTCCTACATCTCATTCTCACGTTCATTTCTATTTTGAGAGAAAAATGTAAGTTTTTTTCCATGGCTTCTTCCTTTCTTATTCTCTTTTTATTTTGTTTTTTTCCTCTTTCTTTTGTTTTCTATTTTGTTCAAGTAATGGTTTCCTTCTTCCTTCTCTTTTTTTCATTTTGTTTTCTTTGTCTTCCTCCGAGCTAGGCTCAGCCTCCATCTTCTCCTAGCACACCTCTAACCATCATGACCAAGCAACACAAGATGATGGTTGAACCCATATGTGGTGTAGCTAAGCCATTGATTGATTAAGGCAAGTTATGACACTTTGATTCATTTATTTTTCAATTGTATTAACCTCTATTCTTTTGTATTGTATTCATATTTATATCTTGCTTTGTTTATTTTGTGAATACAAGATTTACATCTTGGCTCTCTCTCCATCCAAATCTAGTCATGCTTTCGTGCTTTCCGGATTTTTGTTTGTGTGTTTGCTTTGCAAACTTCAGCGTAAAAAGCTGAGTAATCACCCTGACATTCATACTTATATAACTGTGAATTGATAGCAAGTGAAAGTGTAGAAATAATTATATTATGTTATACATGCCTGTGATATATTTATATGATATTAAATACTGTTTATATGCCTGTTATATCATCTGCTATAATATTATTTGTGTACTGTTATTTATTTCCTGCTTATCATCACTGCAAGTTCCCTATCACTATGGGTTGAAATGATACATACCCGAACAGACTTTAGAATAGGAAAAAATCATTATGGGCTGAAATGATAGGCCTGAGCGGTTTTTATTTATTTTTATTTAACTTGGGATTGCGGGTTTGAAATGATAGAACTCGGATTTTTCTTTGTAAATTACGGATTGAAATGATATATTATCCGTATCACTTGACCTTGGTTAGAAAATATTATACAGACCCGTGGTTATTTTATATAATTTTTTCTGGAAGTTTTAAGTATTTTGAAAATGTAAATTTTTATATTTTAATTTAAATTTAGTTTTTAAAATAATTTAATAAAGTGAAAAATGATTTTATATGTATTAAAAATGTTAGATAAATGAATGGAAATTTTTGATTGGAAATATAAACTAATTTGGAAATATGTGATATTGATTAAGACAATAAATGCTCTTTATTGTGAAAATAAAATGTATGTTAGAAATGAAAATTTGACATGAAATTTTAATTAATGGAATTTAAAGAGTCTTATTTATGATAAATAACTTAATAATTAAGTTTGATTTAATTTGGAATCTTAAATATAACCTAGTAATTGTAATAAAGGTTGTTTCCTGGGATGGACATATTTTGTATAATAACTAATGTATTTTTGAATAAATAAAATGAAATACATTTTTATGGGGCATCTTGTAATAAGTTTTGGAATCATAGTGGAATTGATGTCTAAAGAAATATGTAAAGTTTTAATTCATGAAAGAAACGTGTAAAGTTCTAATTCATGAAAGAAATATGTAAAGTTTTAATTATGAAAGAAACGTGTAAAGTTCTAATTAATGAAAGAAATATGTAAAGTTTTAATTATGAAAGAAACGTGTAAAGTTCTAATTAATGAAAGAATATGTAAAGTTTTAATTTATGAAAGAAATGTGTAAAGTTCTAATTAATGAAAGAAATATTTAAAGTTTTAATTATGAAAGAAACGTGTAAAGTTCTAATTAATGAAAGAATATGTAAAGTTTTAATTTATGAAAGAAACGTGTAAAGTTCTAATTAATGAAAGAATATGTAAAGTTTTAATTTATGAAAGAAACGTGTAAAGTTCTAATTAATGAAAGAAATATGTAAAGTTTTAATTTATGAAAGAGACGTGTAAAGTTCTAATTAATGAAAGAAATATGTAAAGTTTTAATTTATGAAAGAGATTTGTAAAATTCTAATTAATGAAAGAAATATGTAAAGTTTTACTTACTGAAAGAAACATGTAAAGTCTTAATTAATGAAAGAAACATGTAAGTCTTAATTAGTGTAATATTGATTAAAATAATAAATGCCCTTTTTGTAATAAAACGTAAATTAAAACGTATATTTGATAATGTAAGTTTAATTAGTGTAATATTGATTAAATGATAAATGCTCTTTACTGTAATAGAAATGTAAGTTAAAAAGTACATTTAATATGTAAGTTTTAATTAATGTAAATGACATATTTTAATGACTAAAATAATAAAGTTTCTTTATTGTAATGATAATGTAAGTTAATAAGGTACTTTTAACTTAACATAAGAATTTCAGCATTAAATTGGATATTACAGTAACAAAGTTTATTTAACTATAAGGCTATGATAAAATGACCATGTTAAAAATTTGTAAGTATATAAATACTTTGATTATATACAATGTTAAATTTGAAAGTATTACATTCCAAAAATGCTATGATTCCTTTAGGTTACATTACCAAAATGCTATGATAACTTAAAGGGAGATTTCAAGTTTAATAAATTAAAGGAAATATTCAGTGATTTTGAAATTTGGGTTTTATTGAAATGATATATTATTGAATTGGTTTTGAAATGGAAAGATATATTTTTGAATTAGTTTTGAATGAATATGTTTTGGGTTTGAAAGTATGTATTATTTTGAAATAAATGATATGATTTTGAAATGGTTTAAAGGATGTATTTTGATTTGAAAAATAAACTATTTTTAAATGACCACGGTGTTATAATAACGATTGGTTGTTAAAGAGACCGGGATCGGATATGGACATACTCTCTGTCGATACCGAAAACCACTTTGACAACTTTGTACGCGGAGGAGTTTCCAGAATGAAGTAAGATGGTGGCGACGATCCTAAATGTATATACGTGGACCCAACTCCCGTGAGTTGGCATAAGGTGGCTAAAACAGGAGCAATTGACGGACCAAGGAGGTAGCACCTCTAATCGGACACACTTCTTCGATACCATTCTATTACTTGCGATTGATTTGGTGGCCACCCTTGATTTGGGAGTGTTGTTCGAGGTGGGCGGTAGTGGCTGCTGTCACGACCCGACCTTCCACTACCGGAAAATCGCATCGTTTTGAAGAAAGAAAGGGGTGAGAAAATAGAAAAGATAGAGAAGAAGAAAGAAAACAACATCAGAATCTCAACAGCGGAACGAATAAAATATAATATATCACATAAGAGATTACATAGTATCATATACATCAGAGTTATACAGATAATACAACACATACTAGACAGTTATAACACCTGTCTAGTTAATACAACTCGAAACAACTCGATACATCACAGAGATACAACACAGCGGAAATACACATAACACTAACACAGCAGAACCAATATATAGCTATACGCTGAAGCCTCCTGCTCCATTGCTCCTCCAAAATTCGTCCAAGCTAAACCTGAATCCCTTGGCTACCCGTAAAAAATTTGGGTACCCGAGAGTTTAGGAAAAACAAAAATAAACTCCGGGTCAGACATGGGTCTGGTATGAGTAAACGGTTAAAGTTGCTTAACTTTGAAAATCCTTTGAAAACAAAAGGTATCACGTAAGACATCCCACACATAAACATGGAAATGTTTTTACCTTACGCTAACCAAAACTTTGATAGGAAATTCAGTGATATTATAATAGTGTCTAGGGTTTTCAAGTAAATAAGAAATAGCCGAAATTGTTACATTCATTAAATTCCAGCATACATAGGTATACAATCAAATCCGATGGCACTTATTGGATTTTGGATTCCATACAATGGCAGGGCTACTGGGGTACCGCCCGTCACAGTACGTGGCCTAGATCACCGTACCGAGGACCCACCCTAAGTCCCCTGCAACACAAGGCCGGACCCATCCCTTACTGGATAGTTCCGAATAAAATCACCCCACGGTTGTGATCATTCAACCGCACCACTAAGCCGAAATAAAAGGGGCATCTAGACAGGGATGACCTTACTCTCAAGTGGGGGCTACCCACGAAGCCTTGTTGCATCTCCCCTGGTTTAGCCATTCCCGGTTGATGAGGCTTGAGGTCACGATTACCTTTATCAGAACTCATCACTTAGAATGCTCATCGTCCACCTGACGATGTGCTGAAAGCATTCAATCCATACAAGTTCGTTCCAGGTTCGAACGAAATCGAAGGCATTATCTCGTTACACTCATTTTGGAATCACCCTCAAAGTTAACGACAATAACCCTTGCACTCTGAATCTTCATCTTCACTTGAGATTCACGACCTATCGTTAATTTGGATCGATGTGGTTTTCGGATATCCAAATCTGGAAACCCGATCCCGGTCTCATCAAATCCAAACCGTGTCTTTTAAGGCCAAGTTGTTTTAAAGTTAAAACAATTCATTCATTATCTATATATATATATTCACAATATCACAGATAGATATTCTACAATATCATCAGAAATAGATAATCTACAATATCATCAGGAATAGATAATCTATATCACATAGCATTACTTATCTCGTAACCGAGATTTCAAACCATTCAAGGCAACAATATCATCCATCCATACATAAGCAAGGATAAATAATCACACCATATATAATTAATTTAAAATGAATTAAATTAATTATCTCATTTCTAATTAATTTAAAATGAATTAAATTAATTACTTCATCTCTAATTAATTTAATGTAAATTAAATTAATTACTTCATCTTATAAATCCTGCTTACAATTTATTAATTAATTTCAAATCAATTAATTAATCAATCTCCAATTCCCATTTTAATTAATCATCTTGATTAACTAACCTTTAATTGCATTAAAGTAATTATTCTTTAATTAATTTAACAAATTAATTATCTTAACCATTCACGGTAATTTACCATTTTACTTCATTAATTACAGTAATCAATGTTCCTTAATAAATTATTTCCATTAATTAATTAACTAAAATTAATTACATTAAACCTTAATTAATCACATTAATTAATTAACTTCAAATATTCACTTCCATTTATCAACCTAAATCATATACAGGAATTTCCATCTTGAAATTTCTTATTTTAATTAATTAACTTCTTAATAAATTAAATAACTCTCTTGATTTATTATATTAAGTATAAATCTTTAATTACTTCTCCTAAGTAATTACACTTTATTTTACTTCCAATTTATCCATTTCCTTTAATTAATTACATCCTGTAATTATTCCTTTATTACTTTGCCAAGTAATTTCACTATTCAATTTCCTTAAGTATTTACACTTAATTTATCATCAAATGATTATCTTTAAATTAATTTACAGTTTATTTCCTTGAATCAAACACGTTCATTTGATCCATTACAATTGTAATTCATTTCTTAATTGCCTTTAAACAAATTTATTAATCTTTAATTACAGATTAACTATTCTTTTAATTATCGAATAATAAACTTAATAACACATTAATTAATCCTTAATAGATCAATTTTTTCTTATTCATTTATTAATTAATAAAGCTTATTTATAAATTAATAAAACTTAATTACATTTTTCTTAATTACCCATTAATCAACCTTTAAATTTCTTAATTAAGCAAATTGTAATTATTCTTAATCATTTCTTTATATTCATTAACTAACCTTTAATTAAATTTAACTTAGACTTTAAAAGTTAATTAATCAATTATTTAAACATTCTTTAATTACCATATAAATCTTTAGTTACCTAATTCATTACAAATATAAATTAGTTAGCCATTCTTAATTTCTCCTTTTAAACAGTTAAACAATAATGATCACCTAAAATTATTTAAGTGATATAACTTCAATTTGTATATTTAAAGATTTCAAACAGTTCGCCAAAGCATCAAAAAAACCCCGAGAATTTCCCAGCTCTACTCGAGTAGCCTCTCGAGTTTCCCACCAAAATGCACGAGTCATTCCTCTCTCGTACGTTCTTTTTCTTCCTCTTAATATTTTACTTAGTTTATTTTTAAGATGAAACCTGGAAACAAGACAACCACTCACGATTCTACTCGTACCCATACCCGAGTTTCCCACCAAGCTTCACGAGTTCTCCCCCGAGTATTCACTCGACTCCTTGCTATGAAGTCCTCCTGATACTCATCCAACGCCGTGCACGTGCACGGATCATCGGCGACCCTTTGGTCATTGCCGCCACCACCAGCACATCGACGATAGCCCCCTCTAACTATTCTTCTACCCAGATTTCCAAATTGCTCACGAAATCTAATTCGAGCTCGATCGAACCATAACTGGAAACAAACCAACTCGACTAAGCACCTCGCCGACGACGAACTCCACTACCAGAAAACTCGCCCATCCTTCCAGACCTGCTCCACGACATGACGCGACGATTCCCCCACATGCGATCCCCTCCGGTCTTCCCACGGCGTCGCACGAACTCAAAAATCACGTCGACTAAACTAGCTCCCAAAACCCTAAATCAATCTCGTTCACTTAATTTGTGAAATAGAAAAATTCTTAAGCATTTTTCCTGTTATCTACAAATGTCAAGCAAGCTTCAACCAGAGTTTCAACATCTAAAATTAGTTCGAACGTTAGAAATTGGGAAAAATACAAGTTTTATTCAAATTCACCTTTACTCTTGAAATACAGCACTAAAAATCTTCATTTTAATTTTAAAAATCCAAATTTGCGAAGTTTATTCGAATTACAATCCTGAGACTACATATTTCTATGATGGATTTTTTTTACAGGGTCTTAAGAATTTCCCTATTCTTCATATTTTTACAGTTATCATTCAAATATCTTTTCCTTAACTTCATTTCTAAGTTTGATCTAACTAACAATCAATTCTTGTTTGATAACTAGACCAAAATAAATATCAGCGAGAAAAAGAACGGATTAGAACTAAATTATTAAACTCTGTAATATGGAACAGGGGTAATTATATCAACAGACATATACAGTTCAACATAACACATGAACCACATTTATAACTACATATAAACAAAATCATACACTTGTATATATGCAAGATATTATCACACAGATTCCACAAGCAACCATCATTTATTTATTTAGATTTTATTAAAGATGTTTACTCACCTGACTAGAAAAAACAGAGGGCTTGCTTCCTTTGAAAACTGGAAAGGCTTGCAAACTGGAAATTTGAAAACTTGAATACTTTCATCTTTGTAGTTCTTGTTTTCCAGAGAACAATGATCTTGCATTGACTTAAAACTGAAGGCTTTTAAAAACTGGAGACTTTAAAAAATGAAAGCTTTAAAAAGCTTAAAACTTGAAACTTTGAAACTGAGATGGACTTAAAGACTTCTTTTGAAAGATGCTTCATTTTCTAAAAAAACTGAAATGCTTTTGCTGTTTGAATTTCAGAAAACAAATGTCTTGCTTGCAACTCAACACTGAAAGCTTTTAAAAAAAACTGGAAGCTTTTAAAATAAAACTGGAACTTGATTCCAGGCTTTTGGAAAAGAAGATAACAAAGCTTGATGTTTTCCTTTGCAAATGTTTGAATGAACGAAAAGAAAGGGAACTTGATAAAAATAAAACAAATGCGGCCCTGATAGTTGTATTAGTACAAAGGTTGATCAGAGATTTTTTTGTTAAGGAGGCTGAAAGGAAGACATTTTGTACAAGTCATTTATTAAGCATGTCATACATATCTTCTAGCTCCATTCGTATAGTACTATATGTTATCTTGCCTCTTTTCTTTGCCTGCAAGTCTCAAGGCCAAAGTACAGATATTTATTTAGCTTTGTTTATCTTGTATACATCTTATTATAATTCGAGTGTACATCTCTATTTCACTTTGCAGGTACAACTTGTATATATATTTACCTTGACTTATTTTTACTTTATATATGTTTTATTTAGTTTAAACTTGATACCTTGACTTATTTTTACTTTGCATATGTATGGTGATAGTTTATCATTACTGCCTTGGCTTTTGACTTAGTTCTTTGCATACATATGGTTAAAGCACAATTATTTCTAGATTTACTTAATGCTTAAATAAAGTTGTTATATTAAATCTATTATATTAGCTAGTGAAATTATGCTTATTTTACATGACCATTTATTATTTGAGACATTTTATTTCTATTTATACTTGATGTATTTAATTAATACATATTTTATATTTTAAACTTAACTACCAAACACTACAATTATATTTATTTATTTTATTCTATTTTTACTTAAGTTAAATATGTTGATAAGTTTATATAGTAATACTTACATTAATGACCATATATTAGTTTTATATTTATATTAATATTAACAAGATTTATTTCAATTGAAACCTTATTACCAAAATTACAACAAAATATTATATATATATATATATATCAAAAGTGAATAAGCAGAATTTTATTTAAGTTAAAAATAGATTTTGTTATAATTAAATTGGAACTCTTTTATATTAAATTCCCAAATCAAAATTTTTCTTTAAACCTATAAATATACACATTCATATAACACTTATTAAATTAGATTATATAGGACTATTTAAATCCATTAATACAATAACACAGATTAAATCTGTGACTAATTATTCTGATTTAAAAATCAATCTAAAATCCAATTTTAAAACATCCCATTATTAATTAATTGGTTATTTATATTTGAAAATAACAATTTAAATCAATTTAAAATACTTTAATTAAGAGATTATCGTATTTTAAATTCCTCGAAATTCTGGGATGTCACATTCCTTCCCCCTTAAAAGAATTTCGTCCTTGAAATTTAAAACAAGAGATAATCCAAAGTTTATTTTATTTTAAACCAATTCAGCATACACATTAGCCATATACAACCAAACAAACAATTTCAATCAACAACAATACTATCAACCAAACAACACTAGCTATTCGGATACAGATCCGGATAAGCTTCCTAAAAATTACTCGAGTTTCCCAAGAATAGATACTGGAATACTCGCTCTACTGAATCCAGACTAGCTACACTACTGAGCTACTGAGCTCCTACTCAACTAGATCTATAAAACAAGACAGATATCAGACTACAGACAAGTCTGACTCAACATCCAAAACTCCCTGAACTGCTGGTTCTAAAACCAGTGATAGATTTAACACGTACTCCCTCAGAGATATGTGAAATACAACGAATCCCAGTTCTCCAAACTGACAATTCACTCCTGAAATCCAAAACACTTACCCTTAGCAGAATATAGAAAGATCCAATATACTCCGGAGCTAACCTCACAGTCTTACCCAATCTTATTGCTCCCTTTACCGAGGAAAATCTCAACAACCACGAAGTCTCCAACTTCGCTGATGCTCCAATAACCAACTGGATCAGAATAACGCAACCAAAAAGATCCTCTCCAGATTTACCAAATATCTAGAATACATGTCACGTACCGGATTTTTCGACTTTCGAAAATTCAACATCGATACTCACTTTATCGACTGCCGAGCAATCGAGTGCCAGAAACTCCAATAGTGAGGGTTTTAAGAAAAAGAAAAAGTCAGAAGAAGAAGAAGATAGAAGAAAAAGAGAAGAAAGAACAACACATCAGAATAGAAACAGAAAACAATATCAGAATCTTACACATCGCAGCGAAACAATATATAATAGATAAATGAATATCATTTAAAAACAAAAGAATTATATCTGTTATTACATTACATCACATCATATCATCAGAGTCAATAAAACAACAATGGACAGTTATATAAACTTGTCCTCATACAGAATACACAGCGGAATAAATACTATCAGATACAAATACTACGTCTCGTCATCCAGCTTGCTTCCAAAGCTCCAGAATATCCAGGATATCCTGATAATATAACTCTAGGCTGCCCGTGTGGAAATTGGTGGGCACCCAGAGTTTAGAAGGGAACAATAAACTCCGAGTCAGTCATGGTGACTGGTGTGAGATCGTAAAACAGTTATTTTTCATAACAACAAAATAATTTTTTAGTCAATTCGAAATGCTTTTGGAAAATGAAACTACCATAAGACCTCCCACCACACACACAATGCAAACGCAGAATTGGAGGAGATTTCTTCTTATGATAGTCAAAGATGCTTACTACGCAAAATCAAATTCTTTTTTATATTATTATTAGTGCATAGGGTAGAAAACATTTCGAAAGTATAATATTAATCTTAGCCAGCATAGACATTTCGAACTATGCCTACTATAGCTACCATCCAAACAGTGGGGCGCCACCATAAGTGAATGATAGGTTCTACAACTAAAACCGTACAAGTCGCGTATTGTTTCTTTGGATTTCCAACAAATGGTCAGGCTAAGGAACTTCCTATCCACGATGGGTACGTCCCTGGAATAGACGACCCGAGAACCTAACGTTACGGTTAGATCTCTGCCAACACAAGGCCGGGTTACCTCTGCAAAAATAGGTAACTACTGACACGCGTATGCCATCCCCCGATCGTAACCGATCTTCCCGAGGATCCCCGATTTCCAACAAACCACATAGTAAAAATAATGCAGTAACCACAGAGGTTAAGTATCTGGGCTCCATACCATGATACCACCTTTATCCAGAAGGAATGACAAACACTAAGGGGCGCTACTCCCTAGAACCTTGCTGCATCCTTCCTGTTTCGACCATTTCCGGGGTGTGAGGCTCGACGAAGTCTCGTCCACAAAGCTACGCTTTCTCAAAAAGCCCTGCTTTGGGTCAAACAAAATGATCAACCTATGATCACAAAGATATAAGATCAAACAAATGATCATATCACAAATGATCAAACACTGATCATTTCACAGCAACACTCAGTATGCCACGTTACCAAATTGGGATATATCGCTGATAAATTTCAACTACATAACCTCTGAGCTCGTACGTCTCAGAGAAGGGTGTTAAGCTAAGAGAATAAATTCTCCGCCACCAACAGAAATGTATTTGAAAGAAATCAGCTTTATATCTCAAATTGTAACGTCAGACACACAATCCATACAAGTCTGTTCCGGGATCGAACAGAACCGAAGGCACTTCTCACGAAGCCCTTGCATTTCCGGATAAATTTCTAATCACGTCAGGACTTCCCATCACTAAGGGTGATAAAACCTCTAAATCGGAGATCAGCCGATGTAGAGTAACTCGACGGTAATCCTTCCGTTTTCAAAAATATCCGGTCTTCAACACCGGTCTTCAAATGCAATTCATAACGACGTATCACATATTCGGAATGGGTTATACGACCCCATTGTAACATCCCAGAATTTTGAGTACGGGATTTGTAAACATTTAATTCATTTTAAATGTTTAATATGGGTTTAAGATTTATTTTGAACTAAAAAGAATTGGTTTAAACTAAAAACAACAAGTGATAATTTCTAATGTGGAGGTTTAATGTGAGATTGGATAATAATAATTAAATATTCGAAATTGGGATAAAGGTGAATTTGGGATAAATGATTATAAAAATGGTGTTTAAATGTATTTTTAGGTTCGATTGGTTATAAACAATAATGTTGGATTTTTAGATGAATTTAAAAGTGAATAAATTAATATTTGGAATTTTATATTAATTTAAAAATGAATTTAATATTATTAAAATGCAAATAATCAGATTTGAGTCTGGGATGAGCCAGAATGATTTTTAATGTTGTTATAAATTTTATATGATTTACTGTTAAGTTATTAAAATTTTAAAAGTGAAAATTTTAAGTGTTTCTGATAATTTCAGAAAATCGCCTGATTTAATAGACGAGTTAAATTAGCCTTCCGGGGCACAGTCTCGGAATTCGACGAAACCAGTTCCATTGGATCCGAAATAGTTAGTTATTATCGGATTTCAATTTTCGTAGCTATCGGAGTTGTCGTTTGACCGTGGCAGCTCGAAACGCATCGAAATCGATTTAACCGATTTAAGTTTAAATTGATCGTTTAATTCCGTATCTCGCGCATACGATCAAATTAGCTTACGAAACCTGTTCCATTGTGTCCGGAATGCGGAAAACCCCTAGGATCGCCTGTCGGAACGCGTAATTTGGAGTCCGTTAGCGTAGACTGTTAACCTGAGAATTTTATAAATTAAATAATATTAAATTATATATATATATATATACATTTGTCTCCATCTAAACCCTAATTGGTTCCCTCAGCCGCCATTCTTTTTCTATGGCCGAAAATCAAGTTCAATCCCCCTCGAAAATCTCTAAATCCAGGCGTTGATTCACGAAATTTCCAACTGGAAAATTGTAGTGCGCTTCGAGTACTATAGATCCAACGGTCGATATCGTCACAGGCGCGGCGAGGAGGGAGAAATGGAGGCGCGTTCTGGTGCCGTTCGTGGGCGTTTTCTGGTGAGTAGGGGAGGCCGAGTTCCATGAAATCTGGGGCGAGCGAAGAGGATGTGGAGGGCGACGTAGGGGTGGTGCTCGATCGACCTCGAGTTGACCGGAGAGGGTGCGATTTCTAACCCTAATTTGCTTGGATGGGTTCGGCCTTGTTTGGTTTCGCGTGAGGAAGAAGAGTGATGGGAACGGCCGTGTTTTCCTGATGCAGATCAACGGTCACGATTGAGGGTAGATGGTTTTTGTTTAAAATTTAAAATAAATTGTTTTTAAATTACAATTCAAACTTTATAAAACCGTAACTCGCTCGTACGTTATCAGATTGAGATGAAACTGGAACCGTTGGAATCGCAGAGAGACGTACTTCGCAATGGTGCAGTTCCGGAGTCATTCCGGGCGAGTAGAAATTTGAGTTAAATCGGACATCGTCCGGTTTAATTTAAATTTCGAACGCTCGCCGAACTCAAAGTGAGTTTTTCTCACTCACATCTGGATGCTAGGCATTTTAATAGTTAATATTTAAATATCTGTGTGGATGGCTGAATATAATTGTTATTATCAGTCTGGATTGATATTTATATTGTGATGTGCTAATATTTGTGGATGCAGGGAAAAACAGGTTGGAGGGATCCAACTGGATTCCTCGCAATGTAGCAATTATTTTATAATTGATAGTGATGTCTGTTTACGTATTGTGATTGATAAATCTGACATTTAATTGTGAATGTGATATTGTTGGATAAATTGTAAATCCAGAATTTAATTAAATGAGTAAATTGGGATTTAAGGGTAATCAAAGAAATTGATAAATAAGAATTTAAAAGAATTTAAAATTGAATTCTGTTTTTGGAATGGAAAATGTAAATTGGTAAAAATTGGGATTTTAAATATTGTGGAAAATTTATCAATCGTTAAATGTGAAATATGAGTTTTCTGGAAATGAATTCTATGAAATTATAAATTGAGTAAAATAACAGCGGTTTATTTTAATGATGAATAGTGATATCCGAAAAAGTAAAATATGTTAAAATGAAGCTTCCGAATTTAAATGTAAAATTTTAAGTGTTAATAGAATATTTTAAAATACCGTTTTCTTCATTGGTATTTTATTTAAGTAAATTGGGAATCTGGCTTTCATTGAAGAATTCACCAAAATGTTTTATTAAAAATGTTTTAAACTATATTGTTAAAGATGAATTTCCAGAATGGGAAATTGAGTTTGAAATTCGGATGAAGTTATAGAGAAGTATGGAATTGGGAAATTATGTTGTAAACATAAATTGAATTTGAAATAAATCGTTTGGATTTATATAAAGGATACTTCGGAATGTTGAACGGGATAGTGTTTCTCTGGGAAAACCAAGTTAAAGTTTAAAGGGTTTTATTTAATTAAAAGTTAAAGTTTTAAATTGTTTAAAGAGTATTTTAAGAAAAGTGTTACTTTGAAAGGAGAAATTTCAAGTTTGTTTTAAAGTTATATGATTAAGTTATTGGTAAAGGCTAGTATTCTTCTTTTAAACTCCATTTTTAAAATTTAGTAAACTACCTTTATTTAAATCGAATTTATATCTTATTAAATAATAGTATTTAAAATAGTTTTGAAATTTATATTTTGGTAATAGATAGAAGAAAGTTACAAATTTTAAGTATATTTCAGTATAAAGTATTTTAACTGTTTTTAAATGCAAAAAGGTTTTATACTTGGTTTTTCCAAATGGGAATAATGGTAAAATGGTTTACCGTGTTAAGGAAGAAATTTGGGAATTCGTTCCAAAATGAGTTTTGAAATGTGAAATATATCTTTTAAAGATATTAAAGGGAAAGAATAAATAATATGGAGATTATTTATTGTGTGATGGATGTGTATGGATGTTTGTGAACATTAATTGATAGTTAAATCACCGACTATCAATATTGGCCAAATGCGCGATCGTTTCGAAGAGACCGGGATCGAGTTTCCGTATACCGGGATTCTAGGTCTGGAGACTCGAATACCACTTCGATCCGGTTTGTACGTTTCGTGTAATGATTTCGGAGTCGAAGATGGAGCAGTGAAGTGCAAGGGCTAGTCGCTACTAATCCTGAGGATATTTCCAAAATGGATGTAGTAGGAATAGTGCCTTCGGTTCCGTTCGAACCCGGGACGGACTTATATGGACGAATGCTTTCGTGACATCGTCAGGTGGACGATGGGCATTCTAAGGGATATGTTCTCTAAAAGGTATCGTTTAGCCTCGAACCTCATCAACCGGGAATGACTGAAAATCAAGGGTTATGCAGCAAGGCTTCGTGGGTAGCTCCCACTGGAGGGTAAGGTCATCCCTGTCTAGATGTCCCTTTTTATTTCGGCTTAGTGGTGCGGTTGCTGATCCCAACCGTGGGGTGATTTTATTCGGGATCATCCAGTAAGGGATGGTTCCGGCCTTGTGTTGCAGGGGAGCGGGCGTACTCCTCGATACTGTGATCTAGGCCACGTACTGTGACAGGTGGTACCCCAGTGCCTAGTCATTCGTTGGAAATCCATTCTCCCTACGTGCCTGTACGGTTTTGATTGTGCCCAACTATTGTTGAAATGTGAGATGCAAGCATTTCAGCTAGATTCTATTTTACTTTCTATAGACACTATTATAATATTAGAGGATTTTAATATAAAAGTGTTTTAGCTATCGTAAGGTAAAAACCCGACATGTTTATTTGTGGCGTGGTCTTACGAGATGCTTTTGTTTCAAAGGATTTTTGAAACTTTAATAATCAGTTTGGATGTATTTATGATGCGCTGGTATTCCAGACTGACTCGGGTGTTATTTTATTATAATGCTCGGGTCAGACCGAGTATTTTACAGGATAGGTTGCTATGGAGCTCAGGAGAGGAGCTGGAGTTCGAGACGTATTTCTCGTACTTGTATTATTCCGCTGCTGTGATTGTTGTATTGACTGATTGACTGGATATTGATGATGGTATTGATATACTCTGATGATGATGTATTGTATATAAACAGATATAGTTTCATTTTGTGTAAAGATCTGTTCTATATATTATATTTTATCCGCTGCGACTGTGAGGTTCTGATTTTGTTTAGTTCTTTCTTCTTCTATCTATTTTTCTTCTTCTTCTACCTCTTCTTTTTACCCAAATGGTCCGGTTTTTCGTGTTAGAAAAACTCGGGTTATTACACCCATGGTCCTTTCCCGGCTAACCCGAATAGTGAGCGATTTTTCAAAAATAAGTGTGGCATTCAAATTCATCCAATTCACAATAAATACCTACTCAAGGTAATTATTGATAGTCGGTTATTTAACTATCAATAAAGATGCGCAACATCATCAGATTCCAAATAATTTTCCAATTTTTTTCATCTTCAAAAATATCTTTACTAGATATATTATTTCCACACTTAACCGTTTGAAAACAAATTTCAAATATTCAATTTCCACATTTCATTTTATCTTTGAAGATAAAATCTCAAAAACAGTTCATTTCATATTGGAAAAGCAATTCCATACTTATTTAAAAATAAGTAATTCACAAATCATTTATTTTCAACACTTAGAAAATATTCGATATACTTAAAATCAAAATTAAGTATATATTCATTCTTTAAGGAAATCATTCTCTTTAAACACATTTATTTGAGTCAAAACGAATGTTACGTAAAACATCGTTACGACGACTCAAAATCACTAGTATAGGGATTCGAAATTAGATAGATATATAAATCCCAATACTACATAAAAACATTTCCTTTCGGAAATCATTTACTATAACAACAGTGTTATAGTCCATCATTTCCTTATTTTTCGAAAACGTCTATTTCAACAATAAATGTTGAAATCTATGATTTTGGTAATTCACACGTTTTAAAACATCTTTTAAAACAATCACTTCATTTCAAATATCGCTTTCCCGAAACATATCCATTTTATTTAATAATATATTCACTGTCCAAAATCGTGAATATACTTCAATAATTACATTTCAATCTTTTCTACACGTTTTATTCCAAGAATTATCCACTATCCAAAATCGTGGATAAAATTTCCTTAATAACTTCTATATTACATTCATCAAATTTGATTGATTTCAAATTCATAAAACAACGTTTATAAATTCACCTTTATATTTTCTAACAACTTCGATTTATAAAATTCCCCTTTTATTAACTTCTAAAATTACTTATCAAAATAAGTGATTTCAGATTTATAAACAACGTTTATAAATCACATTTATATTTCATAACAATTTCAACTTATGAAATCATTTCATTTAGCAATTTCTATTTATATCCCAATTAAGTGCAAAAATCTAATTTATAAGTAAATTACTTATAAATCGTTTATTCTACAACATCTATTCACTTTATAACTTCACGTTATAAATCTATAAATTTCATTCACTTATGAAATCCTTTTATACTTCTTTTTAACACTTATTAAAATTCGTTTTATAAGTCCAATATTTTGATTTACAACATATCAATTTTATAAATCTTTCTATACAAATCGTTTATAGTTATTCAAAATCCCAACTTAAACCATTTTATAAATAAATCGACTTTTATTTCAAAAATGATACTTCGGTTATATTTCACTAAAAATTATAACTTTTATAACTTTAAAATTTTACGTTTATAAATCGATTCAAAAATTCCATAAAACGTATATTTTCAAAAATCACTTTAAAACCCTTTTAAAGTAAAAGTCGTTATTTTTACATTTCAAAACTGAATCCGATGATGCAACAACACCAATCAGTTCATCACAACAGTCAAATATCATATATCATCATATGATAACAGAATATATCAAAATATCTGTAAATAATCAATACGGTGAGGAATCCAGTCGGATCCCTCCAACCTGTTTCCCTGCATCCACAGATGTTAGCACAATACCAATTCTGCTCCAGTACGGAATTATCGCGGTATATAGGTTTTTATAAAAATCCGCTTACTAACGGCGCAATAGGGTCTCATCCGCTATACGAGGCGGGAAATCATCAATCCAATATATACATATGCCAATATGTATATATTGCTATATATAGATATATATCCTACTATATCTAATATCACATCTAATAGCAATCAATAACTGCAAAAATTCCACATTCAATTTGAGTGAGAAAATCTCACCTTGATTTTAATTCTGATTCCAGCGTTTATTTTCGAATAAAATTAAACGGCGTTTAATTTTACCCGAAATTCAAACTAGCTCCAAATGGCTCCAATTCAGTTGCATCACGTAGTGCTCGTCGAAACGGTTCCAACGCAAAAAATCTCGTCGTTTTTTGATAATGTATGACAAAGATATAGCTTTTTAAAATTCGTACGATTTTAATACAAATTGATTTACAATTTTATTATTATTTTTATACCCAGATTTAAATCTCTGCCGTTGATTTCATTTCCAAGCAATCCAGGCCGCGTTTTGTTCTTCTTCTCCATTGCGTTTCCCTCCCAGGCAATTTTGAACGCAACCAAACCCATAGCCGGCCCTAACCCTAAATCACGCAACCACCTTCCGACCTCCAGACCCCATCAAACTACCCCCACCGGAACCGCCTCCGCGAATGCCACCCACGGCCACGAGCACGACCAGCTCGGTGGTCCCACGCCTTCGAACGACGTGCACGAACTGTTGGAGAACGCGGCCTCCTAGCTTCATCTTTGATCAACGAAAATCCATCTCCACCGTTGGATATCTTCGTCTCGTGATGCTCTACA
Source organism: Allium fistulosum (assembly GCA_030737815.1). NCBI lineage: Eukaryota > Viridiplantae > Streptophyta > Magnoliopsida > Asparagales > Amaryllidaceae > Allium > Allium fistulosum. The sequence continues at coordinate 819,032,023 of CM060904.1, forward strand.
ACTTTCATGTTGAAAGTTTCGTGAATTATTGATTGGATTTGAAGATCTAAGGGAAGAACGAGATGAATTCTCTGCCGTTAAACGTTTGGGTGGCGGCTGAAGAGAATTGAAACCCTAGGCTCGGTTTCTTATTTGCAAAATGAAAGAAAGGGGTGCTTTTATAGAAAATTTCACGATTTACTATTCATCGAATTTTTTCGAACTCCGATTCGAGCGTGCCGAACGCAATGGAATAGGTTTCGGAAGCTAATTCGATCGTATGTGTGAGATATGACAATAAACGATCAATTTAAATTAAACCGATTTAAATCGATTTCGAGGCGTTTTAATTCGTACCGGACAAACGGTAAATCCAAAAATTACGAAATTTGAAATCTTACAATAATATCACATTACGGATCCGATGAAACTCGTTTCGTCGAAATCCGACACTGTTTGAAAAATGACTATTTTTAACTCGACGATTTAAAATTAAAACGATATCGATGCGTTTCGAGCTGCCACGGTCAAACGACAACCCCGATGAATACGAAAATTGAAATCTGATAATAACTAACTATTACGGATCCAATGGAACTGGTCTCGTAAAATTCCGAGACTGTTCGAAAATTGGCTATTTTTACAGTCGATAATTAAATATTAAAATATTCAATTTTCACAGATTAACTCCAAATTCAATTTTAAAAGTTCTATAACCTTTCTATAACTCCAGTATGATTAAATAAAATTTTACAAATCATTTTCAATCACTTTAAACCCATACTTCAATTATTTCTGGAATTTCAATCATTAAATTATCGATTTAATTGACCAAATTAAATCCAATATTCGAATAATAAATTATTCGACTTCTTAAATTCATATATTAATATTTAAAATCAATTAAATATTCAAATTTTAATTATCAAAAATCCTGGGTCGTTACAATACAACTCTACTCCAACATCATCAGTAGGTTACAACTTGCTTCTCCTATCCGGAAAAGACAAAACATATACACTGCCAATCTGGTCTCCATCCAGAAAAATTCCCGTAGAAACTCTCTAATCTCAGAACACTGCAACCTCCGGTTGCTTCCACTCTAGAACAGCTGCCACCATGCTTTCGCTGCGCAACTCTGATCTAAAGTAGATAAAATGTCGAAGAACTCGACCAAAAACTCAACCAACACCTCCTGGACACACAATAACAGATCCACCACAAACGGAGACGAACTGCTCACAGAAACAGATGAGTCCTCAGTCAAGGGTACTGTCTTCAGCTACCCTTAGCTAGAAGAAACTCGAAACTAGATACAAGAGAGAAAACACAAATGCTCCACCAAATCTTCTTAGCTGAACCATGGGTACCCTTTCTGGAATCCAGTCGATACCAATCTCAATCTCCAGATGCTGACAAAACCCTGACAAACCAAGAGAACACTCATACTATCGCAAGTCACCTTTGCGATCCATCCAGCCTAATTCCAAAGAAAAACTGTTCTCTCTTTACCAATCAGAACAGCTTACGCTTATGAAGCCAATCCGTCGAAGAACGGAACCACTCTGATGCTTCTGAAATCACCTCAAGAAAAACTGCCCAGACACAAGACTTCCTATCCAAACTCCTCGAGAAACTCGGACCTCAAACAACAAAAACACCCAGCTGAACACAGCCACAACACCGAAACAACCACACTTCCTTAACTTGTTCCAAAGAAAACATCTTCGGAAAATATCCATAGTCACTATGTCTCATCACACAGCTACAACATCCTGAGGTATCAAGATATCATGACTTACTTCTCTCTAACCGACAAATCCAAACTCTCAAAAACCCGCTCACACGAGCGCGATCAAACTTGCACTTCAACGATGAACTCCGAATCCTTAACCGGCTTCCTTCAGAGATCAACCAAATCTTTACATCAAACAAAGCTTACTCGAGACGGTATTAGAACTACAGTCTCGATAGATACACTTCCAACCTCTACAAACTCCAACCATCGGTAGTCGTTTTACTCACACCACTACCCTATCTACCTTTATAACTTATATTGGAAAACCCGAACAGGTAACCCAACAGATAGGTAGAAATAAATAAATATATATATATAGATAAAAATTACAAGTACGCTCTCTCAAGAAAGACACCACTCCAGAGCTTAGGTATTCGCTCAACCTATAGCTCTGATACCATTGTCACGTCCTAGGCTTTTCAACCATCAGCAACGGCTCACGACCGGTAGGCTTTTCAACCATCCCAGCCCCGCTGTGGCTCACAGTGATACCTCGGGTTTGCTTTTACGGCCAGCCTCTCGACTGTAAGCACCTAGCAAACCAACCCCAAAAGGCCTTATACTACCCCGGGGGCATGTAGGGGTAAGAGTCTCCCGTTCGCCACCTAACGCAAAGCGAGAACCCCCTATCACGCTGTAATGTAGCAAACCCGATCCCGGTCTCATCAAATCCAAACCGTGTCTTTTAAGGCCAAGTTGTTTTAAAGTTAAAACAATTCATTCATTATCTATATATATATTCACAATATCACAGATAGATATTCTACAATATCATCAGAAATAGATAATCTACAATATCATCAGGAATAGATAATCTATATCACATAGCATTACTTATCTCGTAACCGAGATTTCAAACCATTCAAGGCAACAATATCATCCATCCATACATAAGCAAGGATAAATAATCACACCATATATAATTAATTTAAAATGAATTAAATTAATTATCTCATTTCTAATTAATTTAAAATGAATTAAATTAATTACTTCATCTCTAATTAATTTAATGTAAATTAAATTAATTACTTCATCTTATAAATCCTACTTACAATTTATTAATTAATTTCAAATCAATTAATTAATCAATCTCCAATTCCCATTTTAATTAATCATCTTGATTAACTAACCTTTAATTACTTTAAAGTAATTATTCTTTAATTAATTTAACAAATTAATTATCTTAACCATTCACGGTAATTTACCATTTTACTTCATTAATTACAGTAATCAATGTTCCTTAATAAATTATTTCCATTAATTAATTAACTAAAATTAATTACATTAAACCTTAATTAATCACATTAATTAATTAACTTCAAATATTCACTTCCATTTATCAACCTAAATCATATACAGGAATTTCCATCTTGAAATTTCTTATTTTAATTAATTAACTTCTTAATAAATTAAATAACTCTCTTGATTTATTATATTAAGTATAAATCTTTAATTACTTCTCCTAAGTAATTACACTTTATTTTACTTCCAATTTATCCATTTCCTTTAATTAATTACATCCTGTAATTATTCCTTTATTACTTTGCCAAGTAATTTCACTATTCAATTTCCTTAAGTATTTACACTTAATTTATCATCAAATGATTATCTTTAAATTAATTTACAGTTTATTTCCTTGAATCAAACACGTTCATTTGATCCATTACAATTGTAATTCATTTCTTAATTGCCTTTAAACAAATTTATTAATCTTTAATTACAGATTAACTATTCTTTTAATTATCGAATAATAAACTTAATAACACATTAATTAATCCTTAATAGATCAATTTTTTCTTATTCATTTATTAATTAATAAAGCTTATTTATAAATTAATAAAACTTAATTACATTTTTCTTAATTACCCATTAATCAACCTTTAAATTTCTTAATTAAGCAAATTGTAATTATTCTTAATCATTTCTTTATATTCATTAACTAACCTTTAATTAAATTTAACTTAGACTTTAAAAGTTAATTAATCAATTATTTAAACATTCTTTAATTACCATATAAATCTTTAGTTACCTAATTCATTACAAATATAAATTAGTTAGCCATTCTTAATTTCTCCTTTTAAACAGTTAAACAATAATGATCACCTAAAATTATTTAAGTGATATAAACTTCAATTTGTATATTTGAAGATTTCAAACAGTTCGCCAAAGCATCAAAAAAACCCCGAGAATTTCCCAGCTCTACTCGAGTAGCCTCTCGAGTTTCCCACCAAAATGCACGAGTCATTCCTCTCTCGTACGTTCTTTTTCTTCCTCTTAATATTTTACTTAGTTTATTTTTAAGATGAAACCTGGAAACAAGACAACCACTCACGATTCTACTCGTACCCATACCCGAGTTTCCCACCAAGCTTCACGAGTTCTCCCCCGAGTATTCACTCGACTCCTTGCTATGAAGTCCTCCTGATACTCATCCAACGCCGTGCACGTGCACGGATCATCGGCGACCCTTTGGTCATTGCCGCCACCACCAGCACATCGACGACAGCCCCCTCTAACTATTCTTCTACCCAGATTTCCAAATTGCTCACGAAATCTAATTCGAGCTCGATCGAACCATAACTGGAAACAAACCAACTCGACTAAGCACCTCGCCGACGACGAACTCCACTACCAGAAAACTCGCCCATCCTTCCAGACCTGCTCCACGACATGACGCGACGATTCCCCCACATGCGATCCCCTCCGGTCTTCCCACGGCGTCGCACGAACTCAAAAATCACGTCGACTAAACTAGCTCCCAAAACCCTAAATCAATCTCGTTCACTTAATTTGTGAAATAGAAAAATTCTTAAGCATTTTTCCTGTTATCTACAAATGTCAAGCAAGCTTCAACCAGAGTTTCAACATCTAAAATTAGTTCGAACGTTAGAAATTGGGAAAAATACAAGTTTTATTCAAATTCACCTTTACTCTTGAAATACAGCACTAAAAATCTTCATTTTAATTTTAAAAATCCAAATTTGCGAAGTTTATTCGAATTACAATCCTGAGACTACATATTTCTATGATGGATTTTTTTTACAGGGTCTTAAGAATTTCCCTGTTCTTCATATTTTTACAGTTATCATTCAAATATCTTTTCCTTAACTTCATTTCTATGTTTGATCTAACTAACAATCAATTCTTGTTTGATAACTAGACCAAAATAAATATCAGCGAGAAAAAGAACGGATTAGAACTAAATTGTTAAACTCTGTAATATGGAACATGGGTAATTATATCAACAGACATATACAGTTCAACATAACACATGAACCACATTTATAACTACATATAAACAAAATCATACACTTGTATATATGCAAGATATTATCACACAGATTCCACAAGCAACCATCATTTATTTATTTAGATTTTATTAAAGATGTTTACTCACCTGACTAGAAAAAACAGAGGGCTTGCTTCCTTTGAAAACTGGAAAGGCTTGCAAACTGGAAATTTGAAAACTTGAATACTTTCATCTTTGTTGTTCTTGTTTTCCAGAGAACAATGATCTTGCATTGACTTAAAACTGAAGGCTTTTAAAAACTGGAGACTTTAAAAACTAAAAGCTTTAAAAAGCTTAAAACTTGAAACTTTGAAACTGAGATGGACTCAAAGACTTCTTTTGAAAGATGCTTCATTTTCTAAAAAAACTGAAATGCTTTTGCTGTTTGGATTTCAGAAAACAAATGTCTTGCTTGCAACTCAACACTGAAAGCTTTTAAAAAAAACTGGAAGCTTTTAAAATAAAACTGGAACTTGATTCCAGGCTTTTGGAAAAGAAGATAACAAAGCTTGATGTTTTCCTTTGCAAATGTTTGAATGAACGAAAAGAAAGGGAACTTGATAAAAATAAAACAAATGCGGCCCTGATAGTTGTATTAGTACAAAGGTTGATCAGAGATTTTTTTTGTTAAGGAGGCTGAAAGGAAGACATTTTGTACAAGTCATTTATTAAGCATGTCATACATATCTTCTAGCTCCATTCGTATAGTACTATTAATTATCTTGCCTCTTTTCTTTGCCTGCAAGTCTCAAGGCCAAAGTACAGATATTTATTTAGCTTTGTTTATCTTGTATACATCTTATTACAATTCGAGTGTACATCTCTATTTCACTTTGCAGGTACAACTTGTATATATATTTACCTTGACTTATTTTTACTTTGTATATGTTTTATTTAGTTCAAACTTGATACCTTGACTTATTTTTACTTTGCATATGTATGGTGATAGTTTATCATTACTGCCTTGGCTTTTGACTTAGTTCTTTGCATACATATGGTTAAAGCACAATTATTTCTAGATTTACTTAATGCTTAAATAAAGTTGTTATATTAAATCTATTATATTAGCTAGTGAATTTATGCTTATTTTACATGACCATTTATTATTTGAGACATTTTATTTCTATTTATACTTGATGTATTTAATTAATACATATTTTATATTTTAAACTTAACTACCAAACACTACAATTATATTTATTTATTTTATTCTATTTTTACTTAAGTTAAATATGTTGATAAGTTTATATAGTAATACTTACATTAATGACCATATATTAGTTTTATATTTATATTAATATTAACAAGATTTATTTCAATTGAAACCTTATTACCAAAATTACAACAAAATATTATATATATATATATATCAAAAGTGAATAAGCAAAATTTTATTTAAGTTAAAAATAGATTTTGTTATAATTAAATTGGAACTCTTTTATATTAAATTCCCAAATCAAAATTTTTCTTTAAACCTATAAATATACACATTCATATAACACTTATTAAATTAGATTATATAGGACTATTTAAATCCATTAATACAATAACACAGATTAAATCTGTGACTAATTATTCTGATTTAAAAATCAATCTAAAATCCAATTTTAAAACATCCCATTATTAATTAATTGGTTATTTATATTTGAAAATAACAATTTAAATCAATTTAAAATACTTTAATTAAGAGATTATCGTATTTTAAATTCCTCGAAATTCCGGGATGTCACAGCTGCTATGCGTCACCACCAGTCCGGATGCGTAATTGGTATATCTACCCTGACATTGCCTTTTGTGCCGTGTCACCTACCATATCGAGCCCACTACGATTTTGGTTTAAAGATCCTACCGCGTTAAGGTTCACCATCCCCTTAACGCTATTTTCTATATGATTATACTTTACTAATTAGACACTACTGTATATAGTGTATATTACTACATAGTAAATAGTTTAACGGATCCTTAAAGAATGGGCGATCCCAAGCATTCTTTAAGTTACTTGTACCTTATTACAGTTCACTTGAGTTGGTTTACATTATATAAGTATATATTGTCCTGACTCGAGTGTTTGTATTTTTATTTACGCTCGGGTCAGCCTAAGTATTCATAGATTTGGATTTCCACTTTCTGAAGATTGGAATCGCTGGAGATTATCTGCTTATCTAGTTTTATCTATCTCAGTTATGTTGTTCTATTCAGCTTGTACTTGGTTATCATATTGAGACTTCTGTTGTACTTTATTTCTTCTGTTGTATCTTATTTAACTTTGATATATTTACATAGTAGCTTTATGAACTACTATTTCTTTTACTTCCACTGCATTATTTTACTATGTGTTTGTGATCTGTGATTATATTTATTTACTGTATATTCTGAGATTTGCCCAATTTTATTTACAACGCGGTATTTTGAGCAATTCAATTCCGGCATGAGTGACTACCTATACACTTATAATGGATGCGAATGGTTGAAAATACCGGGTCGTTACAGAACTCCACCATGTCACCTACGTTCCTCCTCCTCCTAGTCCTCTCCTTGCCGAGCCCATGCGCGCAACCCAAAGCGCACCCTGGCCCACCTCCGCAGGCTCCTCCCCTCTCATTCCTCCCACCACCTTATCACCTTCCCTGTTCTCCACCATGGCCGAGACCACCCTCAACAAACCCATGCTAACACCGAACCCAATCGGCCACCGCCCTCCTCCATCTTCCATCAAAGCTCAACCTCTGCCCTCCCTGCCATTCACCACCAACCCGAGCCATCACCACTCTCTCACTTAAGTCTCGGCAGCAAGATTGTAAGGTATATGTATATAAATATTTTTATTTTATTTGTTTGTATATATATATATATGTTATATAACCTATTATTTGTAAATATATAAAGTTGTTTCTACTATATATGTTATACTTTATATATAGTGGAAATTAGCCACAAGGGTCTCTTTAGCAAGTGAAATTAGTTTCTAGGACACACAACTGAAATAATTACTTTTAAGGACAAAACGTAAAATAATTAGTTTCTAAGGCCTAAAAATCTATGAAATTATGTCCTTGAAAGTAATTGGACTGCTGACTTTGCCCTTGAAAGTAAATATTCTGCTGACTTTGGCCTTGAAAGTAATTTCTTTGAATGTGTATCCTAGAAACTAATTGGACTGCAAAGTTTGTCCTTCTGGTGAAATGCCCCTACATTCTATATAAGTTGTATATTAGTATTCATTGAGTAGATTTTCTTCTATATATACTATCCTGCATATGTTTAGAAAAGTACATATATTATATATTTTGTTGTAGTAGTATTTTGCTGGTAGTAGTATATCTGGTAGTCTACAAATAATATATTGGTTTATACTGTTTAAAATTTATATATATTATGTAAGTATTGATTTATTGATGTCTGATTTTGGTAGCTACTTATTTAGGTTTCCTATATATTACATAGTTGATATTTGATGTTTGTCTGATGGGTATATAGTATATACAAGTTTATAAATGGTCTATTTGAGTTATATACAAGTATATATATTAAAAATCTTGTACCTATTTTGATCTCTGGTTATATATATTATATAAAGTGTCAAGACCCGCAAATCCGTACTCCTGATTAAACACTAAATTCCATTGATTAACTCAAGATGCACGGAAATACGAACCCTGAGGGGTTTTAAGAAAAAGAAATAGAAGAAAAGATAGAAGAAAAAGAGAAGAAGAAGAAGAAAGCAGAAGAAGAAAGAAGAAAATAGAGAAGAGAAAGAAAGAAGAACAACAGAACCACATCAGAACAGAAACAATATCAGAATCTCACATATCGCAGCGGAACAATATATAATAGATAAACGAATAATCTTTAAAACAAAGAACTATATAATTTTATACATACATCAATCATCAGAGTAAATATACAACAATGGACAGTTATATAAACTTGTCCTCATATAGAATACACAACGGAATAAATAATATCAGATACAAATACTACGTCTCGCCATCCAGCTTATCTCCAAAGCTCCAGAATATCCTGATAACATGACTCTAGGCTGCCCGTGTGGAAATTGGTGGGCACCCAGAGTTTAGAAGGGAACAATAAACTCCGAGTCAGTCATGGTGACTGGTGTGAGATCGTAAAACAGTTATTTTTCATAAAGAAAATAAAACAAATTCGCAATGCTTTTGGAAAATGAAACTACCATAAGACCTCCCACCACACACACAATGCAAACGCAGAATTGGAGGAGATTTCTTCTTATGATAGTCAAAGATGCTTACTACGCAAAATCAAATTCTTTTTGATATTATTATTATTGCATAGTGTAGAAATCATTTCGAAAGTATAATATTAATCTTAGCCAGCATAGGCATTCCGCACTTATGCCTACTATAGCTATCATCCAAACAGTGGTGACCACCATAAGCGAATGATAGGTTCTACAACTAAAACCGTACAAGTCTCGTATTGTTTCTTTGGATTTCCAACAAATGGTCAGGCTAAGGAACTTCCTATTCCACGAACAGAACACCTCTGGAATGACGTCCCGAGAAATAACCTAACATTACGGTTAGATCTCTGCCAACACAAGGCCGGGTTACCTCTGCAAAAATAGGTAACTACTGACATGCGTATGTCATCCCCCGATCGTAACCGATCTTCCCGAGGATCCCCGATTTCCAACAAACCACATAATAATAATAATGCAGCAACCACATAGGTTAAGTATCTGGGCTCCATACCATGATACCACCTCTATCCAGAAGGAATGACATACACTAAGGGGCGCTACTCCCTAGAACCTTGCTGCATCCTTCCTGTTTCGACCATTTCCGGGGTGTGAGGCTCGATGAAGTCTCGTCCACAAAGCTACGCTTTCTACAAAGCCATGCTTCGGGTCAAACAAATGATCAACCTATGATCACAAAGATATAAGATCAAACAAATGATCATATCACAAATGATCAAACACTGATCATCACACAGCAACACTCAGTATGCCACATTACCAAATTGGGAGTATATCGCTGACAAATTTCAACTACATAACCTCTGAGCTCGTACGTCTCAGAGAAGGGTGTTAAGCTAAGAGAATAAATTCTCCGCCACCAACAGAAATGTATTTGAAAGAAATCAGCTTTATATCTCAAATTGTAACGTCAGACACACAATCCATACAAGTCTGTTCCGGGATCGAACAGAACCGAAGGCACTTCTCACGGAGCCCTTGCATATCCGGATAATTTTCTAATCACGTCCGGACTTCCCGTCACTAAGGGTGATAAAAACCTCTAAATCGGAGATCAGCCGATGTAGAGTAACTCGACGGTAATCCTTCCGTTTTCAAAAATATCCGGTCTTCAACACCGGTCTTCGAATGCAATTCATAACGACGTATCACATATTCGGAATGGGTTATACGACCCCATGGTCCTTTCCCGGCTAACCCGAATAGTGAGCGCTTATCTAAAAATAAGTGTGGCATTCAAATTCATCCAATTCACAACAAATACCCATTCAAGGTAATTATTGATAGTCGGTTATTTAACTATCAATAAAGATGCACAACATCATCAGATTCCAAATAATTTCCCAAATTATTTATTTTCCAAAAATATCTTTACTAGATATATAATTTCCACACTTAACCATTTGAAAACAATTTCAAATCAATTCCCACATTTCATTTTATCTTTGAAGATAAAATCTCAAAACAGTTCATTTCATATTGGAAAAGCATTTCCATACTTATTTAAAAATAAGTATTTCACAAATCATTTATTTTCAACATTTGAAAATATCCAATATACTTAAATCAAATTTAAGTATAAATTCATTCTTTCAGGAAATCATTTACTATAACAACATTTATTTGAGTCAAAATGAATGTTACGTAAAACATCGTTACGACGACTCAAAATCACTAGTATAGGGATTCAAAATTTAGATAGATATATAAATCCCAATACTATATAAAACATTTCCTTTCGGAAATCATTTACTATAACAACAGTGTTATAGTCCACCATTTCCTTATTTCTCGAAAACGTCTATTTCAACAATGAATGTTGAAATCTATGATTTCGATATTTGATATATTTGAAAACATCTTTAAAACAATTAACTTCATTTCAAATATCACTTTCCCAAACAATATCTATTTTATTCAATAATATATTCACTGTCCAAAATCGTGAATATACTTCACTAATTACATTTCACTATTTTCTACACCTTTTATTTCAATAATAATTCGCTATCCAAAATCGCGAATATATCTCCTTTAACAACCTTCTATATTAAATTTATCAAATTCAATTGATTTCGAATTTATAAAACAACGTTTATAAATTCTATTTCTATTTTCTAACAACTTCAATTTAATAAATCTCCTTTATTAACCATTCGATTCATAACTCAAATCTTATACCAACAATCCATATTATAAGTTAAATACTTATAATCCCTTTATTTTACAAAATCATCTCCATTTATAAGTTCACAATTTATAAATTTCATTTCTTTATAAATTCTTAAAAATTCATTTTAACGCTTATAAAAACACGTTTTATAATACCAACATTTTAAAGTTATAATATCAATCTTGTACATCTTTTACATACATCGTTTTTAATAATTCAAAAATTCCAATTAAAACCATTTTATAAATTTCTTGACTATTTATTTCGAAAGAAATTACCTTTTGGTTATAATTCACAAATCTTAACTTTTATAACTTTAAAATTTTAAACGTTTATTTGTTTAAAATAAATCAATTCAACAATACAATAAAACGTCTACTTTCAAAAATCACTTTAAAAATCCTTTTAAAGTAAAGGTCGTTATTTTTTTAAAACTTGAATCCGATGAAGCAACAGCACCAATTAGTCAATCACAACATCAAACATCATATATCAACATATGATAACAAAATATACATCAATATCTGTAAATAAATAAATACTGGTGAGGAATCCAGTTGGATCCCTCCAACCTGTTTCCCTGCATCCACAGATGTTAGCACAATACCAATTCCACTTCGAGGTGGAATATCGCGGTATATGGGTTTTATAAAAATATCCGCTTACTAACGGTGCAATAGGGTCTCATCCGCTATACGAGGCGGGAAATCAATCAATCTAATATATACATATGCCAATATGTATATATTGCTATATATATAGATATATCCTACTATATCTAATATCACATCCAATAGCAATCAAATCAATAACTGAAAATTCCACTTTTCAATTTTTGAGTGAGAAGATCTCACCTTTGATTTTATTTTTCCATCCATTTCATTTCCAGCTTGATTCTCGATTTTAAACCTTGTATAAATAATTATACAATTCGTTAATATTCGAAATAAATCGAATAACAAATTTTCGTTTTGATAGTTTTAATTAACCAATTTCACCTTTAATAATTTAACTAAAATTTTACTTTTCAAAATTAAATTTAATATATCAACCTTTGGTAAAAATAATTAAATAAGTTTTATTAAATAATATATTCACTTTCCATTTTCAAACTGCTTAAAAACTTAATCTTTATATAAATTCTTATATTCAAATCTTATAGATACGTATTTTCTTCTTTTACTTTTACCAGTAGATTAAAAATTTATATATATCATATTCTATAAAATAAAATTCCTTTACTGTTAATTAAATCGGAAAAATTAAATTCGAATACCTCAAAACACATGAAATCAACATCACGGCTTCAGCTCGGCATCCACAAAGATGCGCTGTCCATCCTCACGCATACACTGTTCGAATCGCCACCTACCCTAGGTCCAGAAATTGCGATATCCATAGCTTCGACTTTGATTGTCAGCGCCCCACTGATCGACGACGCGACCCAATCGCGAGCCTCCCCATCGAACGTGTTTTGCCCCATTCTCCTGCAACTCCTGTCTTCGCAACCCACCCGTACGCGAAACCCATCTGCTCGAGTTCAGTCACGCGCCTCACCGTTCACGTGCCCTAACTCGAAATCGCGAGATCCCTCCAACCTTCGACAAACTGTATGCGAATCCCCTCAGCCATGCTTGAACGCGAATGCCAGCCCCCCTATCGAACTCGCGTTCGCGAGCCTCCTTGTCGCCATCGCACTCGCTTCCCTCGACGTCGTGCCATCGTACGCAATGCTACCACTGCTGCTAACTTCCGGTCGCCTCGTCTCCCCAGACATTGCCGTCATCACTGCTTTGCATGCTCGAGCTCACGTACGCGAGCCACCAAGAGATGCCGCCGCCTTTGCCACTCGCGAGTCTTCCTCAACGATCGCGATCTGATTCGCGAACCCTAGCTCCATCGCGCATCCACTACGCGACCCTCCAAATCGATCGGCGCCCATTTATTTGATTTTCGATTTGGTCGAGAGGGGGAAAAAGAACGAAATTATTTTACAGAGGCCATTTTTTTTAATTTTAATTTCACGAACAAGATTTTGAAGAGGGAGAACGAGATAAGGGGCTTCGGCCATTGATTATTCTTCTCTGAATAAAATTTGAACGAAAATGGAGAAAAGGTATGCGTGAGTTTTGTAAAGGAATGGGGAGACAAAGAACATGATTCAGCAGAGAGTAGGTCGGCATTGCGAAGTTATAGGGTAGCTGATGTGACCAATTTAAATTTAAATTTTAAATTGAATTCGTTTTAAAATTTCAACGCGTTTTCTAACCGTACGGTCACAAAACAACTTCGAAAAATACGAAATTTGAAATCCGATAATAATTCAATATTCTGGACCAAATGGAACTGGTTTCGTCGGATTCCGAGACTGTGCCCCGGAACGCTACTTTCAAATATCGGTTGAACGATATAAATTTCAAAACTGAACAAAACAGTTTTAAATTCGATTCTGAAGCTTCTATTATCTTCAGAATTATCAATACGAATTTTAAAAGCTTTCGAAATATTTTTCTTCAACTTAAAATAGAAGATTTAAATTTTTATCTAACATTCAATAGATTAAATTCTATAATTTAATCGCCAATTTCAAAGTTATATTCGGGATTCATATTAAATTACCGTTCAAATATTTAAAATTAATTAAATATTTTCAATTTAATTCGTTCAAAATTCTAGGTCATTACAGACTTCCCCCCTTAAAAGAATTTCGTCCTCGAAATTACAAGTTAGGAAAAATGGTTCTTAACTCGTCTACTATTTTTCAACATCTAATAGTTTTATCAATTTTTTTTTTCAAAACAAATATTTCTACTAAAGATTGTTTATTAATTTAACTAACTTTACAATTTCAATTATAAGTTTCAAACAACATTGTTTACTTCAAAATTCAAATTTAAATTTAAACTTAAACTTTCAAAATTTCTCAAAATTTTCTAACACTCGAAATTTCCGAAAAATTTCGCCAGCGTCTCCTTTGCGCGGCTAATACGGCACGACTACAAAACGTCCCTACGGACTCTCAGATTTCAAAAAGGAAAGAAAAAGCCAAGCGGCTAGACAAGAAAATCAGCAAATCTCATATTATAATTCAAATACTTACCTTTTCCGAGCAATTCAAATTTATCTTCGAAATCAAATCTAATTCCTTTATAACACCTGTATATCCTACTAGCCATAATATCTAGTTACATATTCAAACCATTTTGCCAAATTTTATTACAAAATTTCGATACTTATTTCATATATCATCTTTACTTCACTATTGAAGTTACATATCTATTATCATTCAATTTTGCATTTCAAATTTCATTTGAATTCAATTCACCATTTCAATTCAATTTGAATTCTATTTAACTTCTGAATATTGAATTTATCAATTATCTTTAGTTCATAACTACACTATTTCAAATTAGTTTCATTTACTAATTCATCACAGAATCATTTTATTCAAATTTGTTTTCAACATTCAGTTTCAATTTTACTAATTCAACTTCTATTTCTGTATTTCGTGAATTAATAAATTATCAAAGTAGCTTATTTGGATTCAATTCATTTATTCAAATTTATTCACTTATACTTTCTTTAATTTAACTCCATCCTTTAAGTTAAATTTATTCTATCAAAATTTAAATTGTATAAGTTATCAGCTCATTTATTATTCCCATAAATATTTTAAATAGGATTCTAGAGTCTTTCCAACCTTTTTTCAAAATCATTTTGAAAACAATTCAAATTACCCTTTTAATTTCCAAAATAAAACCCAAATTTTCAGACAACTTTCATTTAAAACAATTTAACAGTAATTCCTCTTTTGGAAACCCGAAAATGAACACCGGTGATGTCGCGATCATCATCGGAATTATTTTCCAGCGACCGAAAAGAGTTTAGAGCTTTTCATCTCTTCAGAACATTTTTCAAAACCTTTGAAATTCATTTCCAACTCCAAAAAGGAATTTAAACTTTCCAGATCTCGAAAATTTTCAAATTCTTTTCAAAACATTTCCAAAAACTTCTCTGGAATTCCGTTTCAAATTACAAATCACATTTATAATTTATATTCTCAAATTTCATTTGTTTATGGATTTATTTCCTGGTTCTTTGTTTTAATTCCAATTTCATATACAATTTCCACATATATATTAATGAGGATAATTAACATCATTACTTCCTAACAACCATGCATCCATATATCATAATAATTTATAGAAAACCATTTCTTTTGTATACAAAAATAGTTTTGGGCAAAATTATTTCATTTACCCTATTTTAAAATCAATACTGTGTCGGTTTATCTTGTTTAAGAGTTTAGAAACCCCTATCGACACAGTTAGCTAGACTGCACCGACCAGAATCTATAAACAATCAACCGATAAGTCAACACAATACAAAACAAATTTTATATTCACTAACAAATACGCACTCGTATCTATTATTACACTCAAACTCATTCTAGAGTACTACTGACTCTATCTCTAATGAGTAACACCCAATAGAGCAGGGTTGTCGCTTAACCATATGCTCTGATACCACGCTGTCAAGACCCGCAAATTCATACTCCTGATTAAACACTAAATTCCATTGATTAACTCAAGATGCACGGAAATACGAACCTTGAGGGGTTTTAAGAAAAAGAAATAGAAGAAAAGATAGAAGAAAAAGAGAAGAAGAAGACAGCAGAAGAAGAAAGAAGAAAATAGAGAAGAGAAAGAAAGAAGAACAACAGAACCACATCAGAACAGAAACAATATCAGAATCTCACATA
The DNA here is from genome assembly GCA_030737815.1 of Allium fistulosum. NCBI lineage: Eukaryota > Viridiplantae > Streptophyta > Magnoliopsida > Asparagales > Amaryllidaceae > Allium > Allium fistulosum. The sequence goes on from CM060904.1 coordinate 819,048,261, forward strand.
TCGCAGCGGAACAATATATAATAGATAAATGAATAATCTTTAAAACAAAGAACTATATAATTTTATACATACATCAATCATCAGAGTAAATATACAACAATGGACAGTTATATAAACTTGTCCTCATACAGAATACACAACGGAATAAATAATATCAGATACAAATACTACGTCTCGCCATCCAGCTTATCTCCAAAGCTCCAGAATATCCTGATAACATGACTCTAGGCTGCCCGTGTGGAAATTGGTGGGCACCCAGAGTTTAGAAGGGAACAATAAACTCCGAGTCAGTCATGGTGACTGGTGTGAGATCGTAAAACAGTTATTTTTCACAAAGAAAATAAAACAAATTCGCAATGCTTTTGGAAAATGAAACTACCATAAGACCTCCCACCACACACACAATGCAAACGCAGAATTGGAGGAGATTTCTTCTTATGATAGTCAAAGATGCTTACTACGCAAAATCAAATTCTTTTTGATATTATTATTAGTGCATAGTGTAGAAATCATTTCGAAAGTATAATATTAATCTTAGCCAGCATAGGCATTCCGCACTTATGCCTACTATAGCTATCATCCAAACAGTGGTGACCACCATAAGTGAATGATAGGTTCTACAACTAAAACCGTACAAGTCTCGTATTGTTTCTTTGGATTTCCAACAAATGGTCAGGCTAAGGAACTTCTTATTCCACGAACAGAACGCCTCTGGAATGACGTCCCGAGAAATAACCTAACATTACGGTTAGATCTCTGCCAACACAAGGCCGGGTTACCTCTGCAAAAATAGGTAACTACTGACACGCGTATGTCATCCCCCGATCGTAACCGATCTTCCCGAGGATCCCCGATTTCCAACCAACCACATAATAATAATAATGCAGCAACCACATAGGTTAAGTATCTGGGCTCCATACCATGATACCACCTCTATCCAGAAGGAATGACATACACTAAGGGGCGCTACTCCCTAGAACCTTGCTGCATCCTTCCTGTTTCGACCATTTCCGGGGTGTGAGGCTCGACGAAGTCTCGTCCACAAAGCTACGCTTTCTACAAAGCCATGCTTCGGGTCAAACAAATGATCAACCTATGATCACAAAGATATAAGATCAAACAAATGGTCATATCACAAATGATCAAACACTGATCATCACACAGCAACACTCAGTATGCCACGTTACCAAATTGGGAGTATATCGCTGACAAATTTCAGCTACATAACCTCTGAGCTCGTACGTCTCAGAGAAGGGTGTTAAGCTAAGAGAATAAATTCTCCGCCACCAACAGAAATGTATTTGAAAGAAATCAGCTTTATATCTCAAATTGTAACGTCAGACACACAATCCATACAAGTCTGTTCCGGGATCGAACAAAACCGAAGGCACTTCTCACGAAGCCCTTGCATATCCGGATAATTTTCTAATCACGTCCGGACTTCCCGTCACTAAGGGTGATAAAAATCTCTAAATTGGAGATCAGCCGATGTAGAGTAACTCGACGGTAATCCTTCCGTTTTCAAAAATATCCGGTCTTCAACACCGGTCTTCGAATGCAATTCATAACGACATATCACATATTCGGAATGGGTTATACGACCCCATGGTCCTTTCCCGGCTAACCCGAATAGTGAGCGCTTATTTAAAAATAAGTGTGGCATTCAAATTCATCCAATTCACAACAAATACCCATTCAAGGTAATTATTGATAGTCGGTTATTTAACTATCAATAAAGATGCGCAACATCATCAGATTCCAAATAATTTCCCAAATTATTTATTTCCCAAAAATATCTTTACTAGATATATAATTTCCACACTTAACCATTTGAAAACAATTTCAAATCAATTCCCACATTTCATTTTATCTTTGAAGATAAAATCTCAAACAGTTCATTTCATATTGGAAAAGCATTTCCATACTTATTTAAAAATAAGTATTTCACAAATCATTTATTTTCAACATTTGAAAATATCCAATATACTTAAATCAAATTTAAGTATAAATTCATTCTTTCAGGAAATCATTTACTATAACAACATTTATTTGAGTCAGAACGAATGTTACGTAAAACATCGTTACGACGACTCAAAATCACTAGTATAGGGATTCGAAATTTAGATAGATATATAAATCCCAATATTATATAAAACATTTCCTTTCGGAAATCATTTACTATAACAACAGTGTTATAGTCCACCATTTCCTTATTTCTCGAAAACGTCTATTTCAACAATGAATGTTAAAATCTATGATTTCGATATTTGATATATTTGAAAACATCTTTAAAACAATTAACTTCATTTCAAATATCACTTTCCCAAACAATATCTATTTTATTCAATAATATATTCACTGTCCAAAATCGTGAATATACTTCACTAATTACATTTCACTATTTTCTACACATTTTATTTCAATAATAATTCGCTATCCAAAATCGCGAATATATCTCCTTTAACAACCTTCTATATTAAATTTATCAAATTCAATTGATTTCGAATTTATAAAACAACGTTTATAAATTCTATTTCTATTTTCTAACAACTTCAATTTAATAAATCTCCTTTATTAACCATTCGATTCATAACTCAAATCTTATACCAACAATCCATATTATAAGTTAAATACTTATAATCCCTTTATTTTACAAAATCATCTCCATTTATAAGTTCACAATTTATAAATTTCATTTATTTATAAATTCTTAAAAATTCATTTTAATGCTTATAAAAACACGTTTTATAATACCAACATTTTAAAGTTATAATATCAATCTTGTACATCTTTTACATACATCGTTTTTAATAATTCAAAAATTCCAATTAAAACCATTTTATAAATTTCTTGACTATTTATTTCGAAAGAAATTACCTTTTGGTTATAATTCACAAATCTTAACTTTTATAACTTTAAAATTTTAAACGTTTATTTGTTTAAAATAAATCAATTCAACAATTCAATAAAACGTCTACTTTCAAAATCACTATAAAAATCCTTTTAAAGTAAAGGTCGTTATTTTTTTAAAACTTGAATCCGATGATGCAACAGCACCAATTAGTCAATCACAACATCAAACATCATATATCAACATATGATAACAGAATATACATCAATATCTGTAAATAAATAAATACTGGTGAGGAATCCAGTTGGATCCCTCCAACCTGTTTCCCTGCATCCACAGATGTTAGCACAATACCAATTCCACTTCGAGGTGGAATATCGCGGTATATGGGTTTTATAAAAATATCCGCTTACTAACGGCGCAATAGGGTCTCATCCGCTATACGAGGCGGGAAATCAATCAATCCAATATATACATATGCCAATATGTATATATTGCTATATATATAGATATATCCTACTATATCTAATATCACATCCAGTAGCAATCAAATCAATAACTGAAAATTCCACTTTTCAATTTTTGAGTGAGAAAATCTCACCTTTGATTTTATTTTGCCATCCATTTCATTTCCAGCTTGATTCTCGATTTTAAACCTTGTATAAATAATTATACAATTCGTTAATATTCGAAATAAATCGAATAACAAATTTTCGTTTTGATAGTTTTAATTAACCAATTTCACCTTTAATAATTTAACTAAAATTTTACTTTTCAAAATTAAATTTAATATATCAACCTTTGGTAAAAATAATTAAATAAGTTTTATTAAATAATATATTCACTTTCCATTTTCAAACTGCTTAAAAACTTAATCTTTATATAAATTCTTATATTCAAATCTTATAGATACGTATTTTCTTCTTTTACTTTTACCAGTAGATTAAAAATTTATATATATCATATTCTATAAAATAAAATTCCTTTACTGTTAATTAAATCGGAAAAATTAAATTTGAATACCTCAAAACACATGAAATCAACATCACGGCTTCAGCTCGGCATCCACAAAGATGCGCTGTCCATCCTCACGCATACACTGTTCGAATCGCCACCTACCCTAGGTCCAGAAATCGCGATATCCATAGCTTCGACTTTGATTGTCAGCGCCCCACTGACCGACGACACGACCCAATCGCGAGCCTCACCATCGAACGTGTTTTGCCCCATTCTCCTGCAACTCCTGTCTTCGCAACCCACCCGTACGCGAAACCCATCTGCTCGAGTTCAGTCATGCGCCTCACCGTTGCCGTGCCCTAACTCGAAATCACGAGATCCCTCCAACCTTCGACAAACTGTACGCAAATCCCCTTAGCCATGCTTGAACGCGAATGCCAACCCCCCTATCGAACTCGCATTCGCGAGCCTCCTTGTCGCCATCGCACTCGCTGCCCTCGACGTCGCGCCATCGTACGCGATGCTACCACTGCTGCTAACTTCCGGTCGCCTCGTCTCCCCAGACATTGCCGTCATCACTGCTTTGCATGCTCGAGCTCACGTACGCGAGCCACCAAGAGATGCCGCCGCCTTTGCCACTCGCGAGTCTTCCTCAACGATCGCGATCTGATTCGCGAACCCTAGCTCCATCGCGCATCCACTACGCGACCCTCCAAATCGATCGGCGCCCATTTATTTGATTTTCGATTTGGTCGAGAGGGGGAAAAAGAACAAAATTATTTTACAGAGGCCATTTTTTTATTTTTAATTTTGCGAACAAGATTTTGAAGAGGGAGAACGAGATAAGGGGCTTCGGCCATTGATTATTCTTCTCTGAATAAAATTTGAACGAAAATGGAGAAAAGGTATGCGTGAGTTTTGTAAAGGAATGGGGAGACAAAGAACGTGATTCCGCAGAGAGTAGGTCGGCATTGCGAAGTTATAGGGTAGCTGATGTGACCAATTTAAATTTAAATTTTAAATTGAATTCGTTTTAAAATTTCAACGCGTTTTCTAACCGTACGGTCACAAAACAACTTCGAAAAATACGAAATTTGAAATCCGATAATAATTCAATATTCCGGAACAAATGGAACTGGTTTCGTCGGATTCCGAGACTGTGCCCCAGAACGCTACTTTCAAATATCGGTTGAACGATATAAATTTCAAAACTGAACAAAACAGTTTTAAATTCGATTCTGAAGCTTCTTTTATCTTCAGAATTATCAATACGAATTTTAAAAGCTTTCGAAATATTTTTCTTCAACTTAAAATAGAAGATTTAAATTTTTATCTAACATTCAATAGATTAAATTCTGTAATTTAATCGCCAATTTCAAAGTTATATTCGGGATTCAAATTAAATTACCGTTCAAATATTTAAAATTAATTAAATATTTTCAATTTAATTCGTTCAAAATTCTGGGTCGTTACATAAAGATTTTGTTTATGATGTGTTGAAAGGTAAATGTGATTTTGTAATTGTAACGATCCAAAAAATTTCGAAAATTAAAAATTGTTAATTTAATAAGATATTGTGATTTAAAGTTGGAAGAAATAAAAATTTGGGATGATAATAAGAATATAACTGGAATATAAGTGTAATACTATTAATTAAGGTAGTTTATAACTGCTATAAATGAAGATTCTAATTGATTGAAGGATTAAAAGGTTACAATTGATATAGATTGTAAATAAATGATAGTAATATATGTATTAATGGGAATTGGATTAAAAGAGCAATTAATAAATTAAGTATTGATTAATTTATAGAATATTGTGTAATAAATGGAAATTGTATAAAATTTGTGTAATGAGGGTGGGAATAACATTTGCTTGTAATTAATAAACCTACAAATGTTATTAAATGTAGTAATGATGACAAATTGTTGTCTGTTACAAATATATTAAATCAATTGCAATTAAAGGTAATAAATATTACATTAATGTGAATTAGGATAGTAACTGTAAATTTTGAATGAAATAAAAAGGAACATAAATGTAATTATATTTACCTAGGCGATAATTGATTTAATATAGGAGTGTAAACCAAAATAAAAGAATAAAAATGAATAATTTTAGTAAAGGATTAAACATATGTTTATTTATTTGAACTGTTTGGTAGCTGAAAGATTGATTGTAGGGATGAGAAACTATTATTTAGTAAGAAATGTGTAATTACGGTTTGTATGCAATAGTGTATAAATATGTTTAAATTACTATTAGATAGGAAATAATTGTTCTACTTCTCATTACATTCATTTAGTCCATTTTGAAACTTAATTAACTGAAATTAATGTAATTGAAAATTTTCAATTAATAGGAGAGAAAATGCTAATTGTAAATTAATAGGTGTAATTAAAAGTAGCTTATGTTTTGTGAAAATATAAGGAAAGTTTGATTTAATGACAAGAACATTTACATCAAATAAAATGAATGTTTCATTTGCGAATGTAGGTTTAATTTAATTAAAATAAAGAATAGAATGATTAATTTTAAAGGAAGAAATATATGTTTATTTGAACTCTGTTTTAGCTTATAGATTGATTACAAGAATAGGAAAATAATCTATTTCAGAGTTATTTATTACTCTTATGTATAAACAACAAATTTATAAACATGTTTAAATAAACAATTGTTCTATTTTTCATCCATTTTTAGTTGCCTGTGTTGATATTTAACTTTGTAAGTAACTACAATTAATGTAATTCAAATATTTCAAATAAAATAAAATAAACATTGATTGCAATTAATAGATTTAATAAAAGAAACACACATTTTGTATTAAACAAAAAAGGTGTTTTAATGGAAATAAAAGATCGTTTTGGGAAAACCAAATTGAACGTTTTCACTTTTAAGAAGTATAAAAATGTTATTATGCGTAGATAGAAACCTAATGCATAAAAATTTGAATATTATTTAAGTTAATGAAGTTAATTTGGTTACAGTTTCAAAAAAATTGAATTTCAATGGGTTGTGCGATGTACATGGTCCTTTCATTTCTTTTGATATTAATTGTAGCATGAATGTTTTAAAATAGTTACCCTATTATTAATACTTGATCCATTCATTTCTCCTTCTATTAATACCTAAGCCTAGACTTTTAGGTTGTATTTAATTCTTGCCACCTCATTTTCACGTATACAAAATTTTACTTTCCGTTGGTTTGCAAGCTTTTCCATTATTACGTACATTTCCTTATGCATTATTAATGCCTAGAGCTTTCAAAATAAAATGTGACATTTATTTTTGTCTCTCCACCTTCATTTCCTAATTATAAATAACCTGCAGCCTATTTCTTCATTTGCATTTTGTTTCTCTTCACACCTCACATTCAAAAGCTCTTATTCTTGCAAATCAAAAGGCTTTCTTTTTTGAAACATAATTTTTTTTTATTTTTCTTACACGTCATATCCTCATCTTAGTTGTTCTTCAATCTCTTCCTTAATCCTCATCTTGAGAAAAACGTAAGTATCAAAATTTGTTTATTTTTTTTATGCGTACTAATTATTATTTTAATAATATTTCTTGTAACATGAATATCTTTTGCATATAAACTTTGATTCACGCGTGATTTCTTCTGTTGGATTCATATTTAAATTTTGGACAACATGAAATTGATTTAGTTTAATTTGGAGACTGTTGAGTTTTTGCGCTTCTGTTTGGATTTTATGGCTAAAATCAGAGGTGAGTGTTTTAACCCACTCACAACTTCTAAAATTTCTTATGTTGGTTAAATTAAATTTATTATGTGATTAGAAATTTATTGATTGATGTTTGGTATGTTAAATTGTCATTCTGATTAAATTTGACTTTATTGCATTTAATTATCATTTAATTCAATATTAAATTAAATTGTCAAATTAATACCTGTGTTGATGATCAGTTATCTATTAATGTTATTGATTGATTTGGATGATGATTGTGATGGATGTTTGATTGTCGATATTTGATGACTGGATGTTGTATTTTATATTGTTATAAACTACAACTTCACTATGGGTTGAAATGATACATACCCGAACGATCTATAGATTAGGGAAAAATCCTTATGGGTTGAAATGATAGACTCGAGCGATTTTATGGATTCTATTTAATTCAGGATTGTGGTGTGAAATGATATATAACCGTAAAATTTTAAATTGCGGATTGAAATGATAAATATCCATATCACTTGACCCTAGGGTAGAAAATTTTATACGGACACCGGATTGGTTAAATTAAATGATTTTTGAATCTTTAAAATTTTAAATTCAGTTAACTGATATTTTGAAATATTGATTTATATAAACTCAATTATTTTCTGTAACGACCCGGAATTTCGAACCCGAAAATTCCAGATAGTTAGAAGAAAAAGAAAGAGATAGAAGAAAGAAACAGAAAAAAGAAAGAAGAACAGAGAACACAACATCTCACATTCGCAGCGGATTAAATATAATAACAAATAATAATATTAGTTATACAAAGAAAACTGTATTTGTTAATTACATTTTAACACATCAGAGTTACAACATTCACAAATGTACTAGACAGTTAAATTTAACATGTCTCAGACAACTATAATATCACAACGGAATATACTCCATACGTTCCTGCCATCCAGCTCGCCTCTTGAGCTCCAGAACGTCCTTACCTGAAATCTGTAATACTCGGTCTGACCCGAGCATTACATCAAAGTAACACCCGGGTCAGGCTGGAAACCAGCGTGAGTAAACCCATAATATGAAAATACCAATGCAAATTTACTTATTTAAATCCCGGGTAACTCGCACTTCACTACGAGTTCTAATCTTATTTAAGTAAATCATTTATATCAAAACCATATCCAAGAATTGTTATCAAGTTTAAATATCCATGATACTTAACTTATTTCATTCCAGCCTGTTTGCTTCCAAATTCTCATTTATAAAGAATCGAAGTGGTTTCGGGTATTTACTAATACCCGACCCCGGTCTCTTCGAATTCAATGTCATCTCTAATCCAAATTGTTAAATTTTAAACAATACAATTCAAATCCAGGATATCTTGCAACAATTCAACTCAGATAGGTAACCTACATTATCACAGTTAACTCATTCATAGCACAGCACATCTTAAACGCTCATCAGAGATAAATCAATCCAAATCATCCAATATCATTCAACCATCCATAACAAGATTTATTAGATATATAATTCCTAATTATTTTAATTAATCTCCAATTAAATTAATTACCAACTTTAATCATTTAGATTACCTTAATCCTGCATACTCAATCATTTATTAATTTTAACCCAATTAATAAATCATTCTTTAATCATCCATCTTTAATTAATCATCCTTGATTAATTATTAAGTAATTAATTCTTAATTACCCCATAGATTAATTAGCCTTAACCATTCACATTTACTTTTAATTAATCTCCAAAATAAATTAATCATATTAATTAATGATTCTCTAATTACTTAATTTAAGTAATTACTTAAGAATTTATCACTAAACCTTGCTTAATCAGTCATTAACTACAAACCATTTAATTAATTAATCACTAATCAATTAATTAATAATCAATAATTATCTAATTAACAACCCTTGATTACAAATTAAATTAATCTTTAATTAATAATTAATTAATTAACTAATTAATAAATCATAATCCAAGCCTTAATTAATTTTAAGATAATTCATTTATTTTAATCACTTCCTTAATCATCATAACTTGGTATTACTTATTATTAACTTATAAATTAACAAGAGTCCTTAAGTTTAATGATAAATCACTTCATTCTTTAATTATTACTTAATTACATTATTAATTAAGTTTAATTAAACTTAAAGAATTAATCTATTTAAGTTAAAAAAAAATATACAACTTTAACAAATCAAATGTTTAAGTAACATCATTTATTTAAAAGAATTAGTTATTAAGAAATTAGTTCAAAGTTGATTATTTTGTTTTTAATTTTTAACCAGGAAATCTTTAACATTTTACCCGAGCCCATCACATATTTTCTTCGAGCAAATTCCTGATCCACTCTCGCTCCCCCTCCCATACGAAAACCCGAAGTCAACAACGATAAAACCATCTTCTTTCCCGAAGCATAAATCTCAGCAAACAACTGATACGAGCGGACATACGTGCACGTGCACACTTCACCTGGCCGGCTTCGAACCTCGCTCCGATCATCAATACCTCGACGATCTACCCCAGAGTTGAACTGACCATCTAGGTCGACGAACCCTTCGCAAATTTGAAATCGAACAGTTGAACATTTGCTGACTCCAGAACCCATCGCCGAGATCCACCTCCTACCTCCAGTCGAAACCCCGACCACCCCGAAACCTCCGGCCACCAGAAACAGCCCAAAACCCATTTCCTGATCAACTATGAACTGCTCATTCAAAACTCATCTAAAAATTTTGATTTTCGTTTTAAAAATTCTAGTTTTCAAAGGAGATTCAGACTATATACTTGAATCAACAAACCATTATGATTGGTTTTAACCTGATCTTAAGTTTTCCACTGTTCTTTATGTTTCCAGAAAATTTCCAAACTTATTTCATATAAATATATTTTTAAAACCTTGAACTGTAATTAAGCAAACATATTAAATTTGAGAACTAAATCCTATCAGTGAATAGATAAGGAGGATAGGAATTTTTCCTTTAAATCTGAACTCTGTAATTCTAAACAGAGACGAATGTAAAACATACCAGACATGCATATCTCAACACATTCATATACCAGGCATTTATATACATGCAAGCATAATCACATCATAACTTCAAGTAATAATCCAAACACTAAGATATAAACTGGGTTCAAAGGTCTGCTCACTTAACAGAGAACAAGTTTATACATATACACTCATATGCACAGATAAATCATATTAATATATACACATCCAACATTAATCATACATGCAACCCATATTATTAAGAGAATTCATCACAATCATCAAGCATACTACCCTAAATAAGTTTAAGCAAGGTTTTTACTCACCTGTTCTTAAGAACAGAGAAAGCCTGTTTTGATTTTGATTGGTTTGATCTGGAAATTGATGACTGAACTGAAACTTTGAATCTGATCTGGAATTGAGTTTGCATTTGCTTGTTTGAAGTTTAAATCGATCTGATTTGAAATCTTGGTTTTTGAGATGAATTGAACTTGATTTTCAACTTCGTTTTGAAATCTACTATAATTCTTTATAGATTGATATGTGAAATCAATAGGCCGGTTTGGGATAATATGGACCATTTAAACTAAGTTGGATACTTAGATATTGTTTTGTGGAATAAGTATTGACTATATAAGTTAATTACTTATGGTAAAGTACGAGTTACCCCGGGTTTATATAAGTTCTATGAATTTGAATTTCATATTAGATGAGTTTACTCACGCTGGTTTCCAGCCTGACCCGGGTGTTACTTTGATGTAATGCTCGGGTCAGACCGAGTATTACAGATTTTCAGGTAAGGACGTTCTGGAGTTCAGGAGTCGAGCTGGATGGCAGGAACGTATGGAGTGTTTCTACTGTGTTATATTATTGTATATCTGAGACTTGATAATTGTGTATATCCAGTGTCTGTATAAATATGTAACTCTGATGTATTAAAATGTAATCGACAGATATAATATTGTTTTGTATAACTGATATTATTTGATATTATACTTTATCCGCTGCGAATGTGAGATGTCGTGTTTCTGTTCTTCTTTCTTCTTTCTGTTCTTTCTTCTATCTCTTTTCTTTTTCTCCTAATTATCTGGAATTTTCGGGTTCGAAAATTCCGGGTCGTTACATTTTCGATAATCCGAGCGTTAACGCTAAAATTGGAATTGATTTAATGAATTGTTTAAAGGATTTAAATTGGAGTTTCAAGTTGAAGTGTCAAATATAAATAAGGTTCTCAGAATTGAGTTATTGAAAATGTTTGGAGATAACTTTGGAATCTATTTTAAATTAATTTAAACTATTTTAATGAATTTAAACTATTTTAATTAATTCAAATTTTAATTTATTTAATCTATTATAATCTATTTAATCCAATTTAATATATTTTAAATTTATTTAATTTATTTTAAATCTATTTAATATAATTTAAATCTATTTAATCTATTTTAAATCTATTTAAACTATTTTTAAATCAAATTTAATCAAATTTAAATCTATTTAAACTATTTAAACTATTTTAATCTATTTTAAACTAGTTAAACTATTTTAGAGTATTTTAACTATTTTAAACTATTTTTAAACTATTAAAAACTATTTATGACCATTTAAACTATTTTCTAAAATTTCAAACTGTGTAAAGTTGAAGTATTTATATTTAAATCCTTGATAATGATACAACCTGAATTTGGAATTTGGAATTTGACCCTTTTATGAAATGACATAATTGAGTAAATATGATGGTTTTGGAATGAGGATTTAATTAACCTATCTTATCGATATATATATATATATAATGATTTGAAAATTATATATATATATATATATATATAATTCTATTTTATGTATGTTTTAAATTGAATTTTAGAAAATTTATATATATATCATATATTTTGTTTCATCGAGCTTTAGTCCATCTTAGCTTACTTTCTCAATATCGAACTTGTCACAATGATTCCGAGCTGGTCGTTGTCCTGCTAATTTGTGTCCGTATCCCTATGCTTGTCCTGTTCTTTCTCTAGCCGTGAAAGGTGATCAATCACTCAGGATTAACATTCTTATAGTAAGTAAATTTGACTTCACTTGAAACGACAATTGAAATAGGCTGTTAAATTTGAATTGCTAGTTATTTAATTGTTAAATATCATATGCCATTATTTGCAATTGTTCACCTATGATATATGACACCATATCCTGTTGTATATATTTTATTGAATTTATCACTGATGATATATGACTGTTATTGATATGTTATATTTTACCATATTTATTCTCACTCTACAAGTTCCCTGTTAATTTAGAATTCCCTATAGGTTGAATTGATATATACCCGAACGATTTTGTAGAATAAGGGAAAATCGTTATGGGTTGAAATGATAAATCCAAGCGATTTTCATTGATTTTAAATTTTTGGGATTGCAGGTTGAAATGATATATACCCGTAGATATTTAAATTGCAGATTGAAATGATAAATATCCGTATCACTTGACCATAGGATAGAAAACTATATACGAACACCGTTGGTCTATATTTTGAAAATGATTTCCAAAGTTTTGAAAGGAAATATATGGGTTTTAAAAAATATTGATTTTTAAAATATAATATGTATAAATTATAGATTTTTAAATTTTATGTTTTGGGAATTTTGAATTTATAAATTAGTTTTGAAATTATAAATTTTAAGATTTTTCTTATAATTTTATTTTCTTAAAAATATATAAAATAAGATTTAATTTAATAAATTTAATTTAATTTGATTTAAATTTATATTAATATTTTAAAAGTATATTTTTATAAGTTGAATAAATAAAGGTTGGAAAAATAAAGTAAAATTGACTTGAAATTTAATTGGTTAATAATTGAATTCAAATAAGGATTTATTTGAATTCATTGATTTTAAGATTCTTGAAAAATATGATTTATAACTTGATTTGATAAAAAGTGATTAAAGGAATATTCTCAGATTTTAAATAAAATTGAGACTGGATATTTAATATTGATTTAAATTCATGGAGTGGGATTTTAATAAGGGTACTTTTGGCACAGGTCCTTATTAAGATACAAAATACACGAAAAGTCCTTCAATAATTTCAGTGTAAATTAGGTCCCTGTTTTTTATTCACGATTATTGCAGAGTATGATGCAAGTTTTCATAAAAGTTGCTGACATTTCTGCAACTTTTCTGTATACTGTGAACATAGTGTATGAAAGTTGCTGAAATATCAGCATTTATTTATAAAAGTTGCTGACATTTCAGCAACATTTATGTACACTGTGAACATAGTGTATGAAAGTTGCTGAAATATCAACACTTATTTATAAAAGTTGCTGACATTTCAGAAATAATTTTTCTTTGTTTCTAGAAAATAGGGACCTGATTTACAATGAAACTTTGACATGAAAAGTTGCTGAAATATCAACACTTATTTATAAAAGTTGCTAACATTTCAGCAATAATTTTTCTTTGTTTCTAGAAAATAAAGACCCGATTTACAATGAAACTTTGACAGGGACCCACTTATGAAAGTATGATAGGGATGCCTCCCTGATTTCCACTTTTAATAAATTGTTATCAAAATGATTAAGTGAATACATTACGATCTGAATAAAATTGAAGTTAAATGTTCAAAAATAAATGAAATTTATATTGTAAATGTTGAATATTTAAACTTGAATCTTTGAACTTTAAATTGAAATGGTTAAACTGGAATTGATTTAAACTGAATGGTAGAATTTAAGATGATTTGAATTGATTTTCGAAATTGGAGGAATTTAATTTTATTAGATAAATTATTTTAATAAATAAACTAATTTAATTTATAACTATTTTAATATATATACACTATTTTCAATATCTAAACTGTTTAAGTAGAAAGTGTTATGATTTCAAACTGTTACGATTTCAAAGTGTTACGATTTCAAGTGTTATGATTTCAAAGTGTTATGATTTCAAGTGTTATGATTTCAAAAAGTGCTATGGTTTTGAAAGTGTTATAATTTTGAAAAGTGTTACGATTCTGAAATGATTTAAAGTGTATAATGATATCAAATTGATACGATTTTGAATGAATATGATATTTTGATTTTAAAGTATGAAATTTTTGAAAAGAAATGACCACGGTGTGAAATAAGCGTTTGGTTGTTAAAGAGACCGGGATCGGATATTGTCATACTCTCTGCCAATACCGAAAACCACTTTAACAACTGTGTACGTGGTGGAGATTCCAAAAATGAAGAAGATGGTTTGGCAAACAATTTCTGTATAAGGTATTGACGTGACCCTGACTCCCGTGAGTCAGCTTAGATGTGACTAAAACAGGAGCTATACCTGGGCCAAGTGAGGTCATTCCTCCGATCGGACATGCTTCTTCGATACCATTCTATTACTTTGTGATTTGATTGGGTGCACCTTTGGTTTGGGAGTGTGTTCTGAGGTGGGCGGTAGTAGCTGATATGTGTTACCACCAGCCCAGTTCTGCAATTGGTAAATCTACCCTGGCATTGCCTCAAGTGCCGTGTTCACATGCCCTAGAGCGCCTTCTACGAGTTTGTTTTGTACCGTACCTATGTGGTGTCCTCTGGGTAAACCACCGGTTTGGTGGAGCCTACGGCATTGCATAGACTACGGGAATATATAAAATGTGTTAAGGGGGATATGGGTAACGCCTTAACGCTATTTTAATAGTTTACTTTACTATAGACATATTATAATAGCGTATATTACTACATAGTAGATAGTTCCATGGATCCTTAGAGGATGGAAATCCCAAACATCCTTTAAGTTACTTGTATTTCAGTTGACATTACACTTGAGTTGAATTTATTAATATAAGAATGTTAATCCTCACTCGAGTGTTTTGTGTTTTACTTTACGCTCGGTTCAGACTGAGTGTCACGGCATTTGAGATTCACCTTTGGAGATTGGAGCTTTGTTTGAAGATCTATCTGCCCAGCTTTCGGCTATTTCGGTTTATTCCAGTCACTTATGTTCAAACTTGCCAGTTGCTTCTGTATTTGAGACTACTCTGTATTTGAGATTTCCGTTGTATTTTGTTTTAACTCTGATTGTGACGACCGCCCATGACCCCTGCACCGAATCTAGAGATAGAGCGCTGTAAAGTGTGCCAGGCGACCATGGACGATTGTCAAGGTAAGAATTTAAACAACAGAATCTATCGTATTACTCACAACGCATGGACAAAATACAATAGAACATAAGTATAGTGAAGCTTTACAGAACAAAGTGACATCATATAAAACTCCATAATAGTTGAATACAAGCATCCACATAGTCGATACATCAAGCCTCACTACATTTCTCTCAGAGAATACAAAACAGCGGAATATCCAGTACATATAAGAAGATAATATGCAACCCTCCAGCTCGTCTTCGATATCAGCATCGTGAGAAGAGAACAGCACCTGTCACCTGCTACCTAGTCTGCCCGTCCCAAAATAGACGAACAGCCCAAGGCAATAAGAATTAAAACATAAAGCCTTGAGTCAGACAACAGTCTTAGTGAGCAGTAAATTAACTAACAACATACCAAAAGAGCATAAAGGAAAAGGAATAGGAATACAACCCTCCCATTCCAACCTCATTTCTACAGTGATAGCCCCCAGACACACACTAAGCAGAAACAAACATAGCAGAGCATACAATTAAAGTAAAGCTACTATCACTCGAGTCAAGGGCGATGTTTTCCAAGTACCAAGGCCTAAATCAGATAAGCACCCAGAAAATACCGCTCTTGAGTCCGAATGACGATACAACCAAACATCCATGACTCTGGCTATCACTGTTATCATTGCCTCGATATCACCGTTAATTGAATGACCGGCACATTCTTTCAGCCGTCCGTCAAGGGCTAATGGAAACCCCGGTTCTAGACATAACCCTCGCACGTCGTCGCAGCCCGTGCCTAGGACTATCGAATCTGCCCAGAGTACTCGACCATCAACAGTTGGTCGTTGGGACTATCGAATCTGCCCAAACGTACCCTTGCTTAGAGCATGCTAGAACCTTCAACAACGATGCTATCCAAGCCTCCTAGTCATCCTCCTCGACGACTATTCTCATATCCATTCATTATCCTCAACTCGAATCATATCACCGAGTTATCAA
The DNA here is from genome assembly GCA_030737815.1 of Allium fistulosum. NCBI lineage: Eukaryota > Viridiplantae > Streptophyta > Magnoliopsida > Asparagales > Amaryllidaceae > Allium > Allium fistulosum. The sequence continues at coordinate 819,064,884 of CM060904.1, forward strand.
CATGCTTGGAATGATCCCATCTGGATTAGACCAAGTCTTCATCACATGATTGCCTCGCTTCATTACATCCTCGCAAAGCCTCATCTCAACATCACATCATCAAATCTATGCATAAGAGCTTCATCATCCCGCTACATATGCCACGAGCAGCTTTTCCAATTCAAGAGCCTTTCCCTTAGCTTTTGAATCGTCTTCGGTCTAAATCTAATCATCAATCATCTAGTTCATAACAATCAATCAAATCAAACATCAATCCAAACAATCTAGCATTCAAATATGATCTAAGTAGACAATTATAACAATAATGGCATTTTCGTAATTAAAGAGTTGAAAGTCCAATAAGCATGAAAACATAGATTATATCTCTACAAACTTGATGAATGAACTTTCATAGGTTAACATGTGATAAAATGGATGTAACATCATCATGAACAATGGATCTATATGGATCTACACATAGGATGAAGAAAATGCATGGAAATCTCTATTTTAACACCAAATCGAGCCAACAATCCGATATACTCCTTTGGATCCGTGTGAGAGATAATCACCACTCACCAAATCACCTAAACAACCTCAAATCAACACGCTTCAGATCTGGACAGCGAAGGATCAAGCTTGATCTATCACAAATCCGCTTCAAATGAAGAAATCTCTCTTGAAAAAATGAAGATCTTCAATCTAAGCTCTTGAATCTTCAATCTTGATCTTCGATTTGGATGGAAGGAAGCACTAGATTAGAGTGGAGAAAAGAAGTGAAGAAGTGTAGAAGTCGAGCTCTCAAATTGGCAGCACTTCGTCGCTTCAAAAATCCGGATCCCAAAAAGTGAGAACAACCCCTCCTATTTATAGCTGAAATCTGCCCTTAAGTCGAAATCTGGCCATCTCCCTAAGTCGCTTCCGACCTAAGCCTCTCCGACCTAAGCCTCTCCGACCTAATAGATGCACGACATAACTCCTCAGCGACCTAAAGCAATGCGCTTTCCTTCGACCTACGACCTAGTTGGGTTGCGACCTAACAACTTAGACTTCTACGCGACCTAACACAACATACGACCTAACAGTTAGATCTACGCGACCTAACACTTAAACTATCCTAGCGACCTAACAACTTAGCAACCTACGCGACCTAACAGTGTTACGACCTAACACATAGCCTAACTCTTAAGGTCGCCAACTTGTTAACTCCTTAGGTCGCTAACACGCTAACTCCTTAGGTCGCTAACCCGCCCAGTCGACCTAACTACTAAGTCGCTAACCTGCTATTCCAGCTCCCCTAGGTCGTTGCCGACCTAACCATAACTACATCCTATAGGTCGCTCGAAACCTTAACTCGAACTGCCGACCTAGCACTTAACACCCAAACACTTAGGTCGCTCACAACATTCTCTTAGGTCGTTGCCGACCTAACTCTACCCCAGAATACTTAGGTCGCCTACTGCTCTTCCTTAGGTCACCTAAACCTCCTAAGTCGGTCACGACTCATCACTTAGGTCGGTCACTACCTTAAGTCGGCAACTCGACCCAGACCTATCCTTTAACTTACCTATCCCCTTAGGTCGCAGATCTTCTCTAAGTCGCCAACAACATTTAGGTCGCGTACGACCTAGGACTTAGACAAATCTGCCTAAAAATCTGAAATGACATGAAAGTGCTAAAATTCCAGATTTTGACGAACATGTCGATCCGTAAAAATACGGGTCGTTACATTCTCTCCCCCTTAGAAATTTCGCCCCCGAAATTCCAAGCAATCAAAAACTATTCTGTACGCCTACCATCCATAGCAATCAACAAACCATGCATCCAATTCTAGCTTAGCGTACAGAATTCTAAGACTTAGAACAAGTTACAATATCGCGAGATGAGACGACACCTTAGGGCCATACCTTGAAGAGTTCAGGATGAGCTGCCTTCATCCTCTCTTCCACCTCCCATGTACAGTCGTTATCATCATCACTCCATTGTATCTTGAGCAACTTAACTACCTTTCTCCTAAGCTGTTTCGTGTCGGTTTCAACAACACGAAGCGGCTTACGAGGTCTTCTATCAACTGGATCAACTTCTAAGTCTTCACAGCTATCTGCAGAAACTACTGTATTTGAGTCGTGCACATACTTCCGTAAATATGATACATGAAAAACATTGTGCACACTCGACATCTTCTCTGGTAACTCCAATCTGTAAGCGAGCTTTCCAATTCGCTCGATAATCGGGAATGGTCCAACAAATCTCGGAGTCAATTTTCCTTTCTTCCCGAATCGAATAACATTCTTCAGTGGAGAAATCTTCACAAAAACCATATCACCAACGTCGAATTCCAAATACTTTCGACGCTTATCGGCATAACTCTTCTGACGGTCTTGGGCTGCCTTCATTCGTTGCCGAATGATCTCTATGCAATCCGAAGTCTGCCGAATCATCTCTGGCCCAAGCATCAGCCTTTCTCCAGTTTCCAACCAACATGTTGGAGAGTTACACGGTCTTCCATACAATGCCTCATACGGTGCCATACCAATGCTTGACTGGTAACTGTTGTTGTACGCAAACTCCACCAAATGAAGGTGATCTTCCCATGATCCTCCGAAATCCAAAACACAAGCTCTGAGGAGATCTTCCAAAACTCGGTTGACTCTCTCAGTCTGACCATCTGTTTGAGGGTGATAAGCTGTACTCAAACACAACTCGGTTCCCAAGACTTCCTGGAAGCTCTTCCAAAATCCACTAGTGAACAATGGGTCTCGATCGCTCACTATACTCTTCGGAATACCATGGAAACGAACTATCCACTTAACATACAACTCAGCCAACTTTGATGCAGTCCTAGTCGATCGAACAGGAATGAATCGTGCACTCTTAGTCAGACGATCTACAATGACCCAAATCCCTTCATTTCCCGTTCTGGTTCTAGGCAATCCATCGATAAAATCCATCGACACTTGTTCCCACTTCCATGTAGGAACTTCTAATGGCTGAAGCAATCCACTTGGCTTTTTCTGTTCGGCTTTTACCAACTGGCAGTTCATACACTTGGAAATAAAATTTCCAACATCCTTCTTCATACCTTCCCAGTAGTAGGTTCTCTTCATATCCCGATACATCTTATTTCCACCTGGATGAATTATCAGTTTCGAGTGATGACTTTCCTTCAGGACTTCACTCCTCAATTCATCTATATCGGGAACAACTAGTCGTCCTTGCTTCCGAAGCCAACCCTCTCGATCTACCTTGAATCCTTTATCCTTTTCTGGATCCAATCCAGATTCCAAATCATGGATAATCTTGACAAGCTTATCATCTTGCTTTTGGCTCTCACCAATCCTTTCCACAAGAGTGGGTCTTATTGATAAGTTTGCCAATATTTCAGGTTCCAATTCACATCTAGGCCTGAAGTCAAATCCAGCTAAATACTCGAGACTCTTCCATTCTGAAAACATGGTTCCCAATCCTGCATGTCTTCGACTTAACGCATCAGCCACTGCGTTTCCCTTTCCCGGAGTATAAGCTATACCAAAGTCATACGATGCCAAAAACTCTAGCCAACGTTGCTGCCGAAGATTCAAATCCTTCTGGGAGAAAAGATACTTCAACGACTTATGATCAGTAAACAACTCGAATCGAACTCCCAACAGATAATGCCTCCACATCTTCAGAGCAAATACAATCGCCGCCAATTCCAAATCATGAGTTGGGTAATTCCTTTCATGCGGCTTCAGTTGTCGACTGGCATACGCAACAACTTTATCCTTCTGCATCAGCACTGCTCCAAGTCCAGTACCACATGCGTCGGTGTAAACCACCATCTCATCATTCCCACTAGGAATAGTCAAAACAGGAGCACTCGTCAATCGCTCTTTCAAGGTTCCGAAAGCTTGCTCACACTTAGCATCCCAACAGAACACTTGGTTCTTTTTCGTCAATCCTGTTAACGGTGCAGCTACCTTGGAGAAGTCTTTGATAAACCGTCGATAATATCCTGCTAATCCAAGAAAACTTCTCACATCTGATGCATTCTTGGGTCTAACCCAATCCTGGATTGCTGCCACCTTAGCGGGATCAACCGCTATTCCATTTCCAGAAATCACATGGCCTAAGAACCTCACTTCACTCTTCCAGAAGTGGCACTTCGAAAACTTAGCCTTCAGCTGATGTTTCCGTAAGATCTCCAAAACAATACGCAAGTGCGTCTTGTGCTCTTCTTCCGTTCTGGAATAAATCAGAATATCATCCACGAACACAAGTACGAACTTGTTCAACTGATCTCTGAACACTCTATTCATAAGATCCACAAAATATGCTGGCGCGTTAGTCAATCCAAACGGCATTACCAGCCACTCAAAGAAACCGGATGGTGTCCTAAAAGCAGTCTTCGGCACACTATCCTTAGCCACCACTCTCAACTGGTGAAATACCGTTGCCAAATCCATCTGAGAAAACACCTTAGCCTCGTGAAGCTGATCAAACAAGTCATCTATTCTCGGCAATGGATACTTGTTCTTCTTTGTCACCTTATTCAGCTCACGATAATCGACGCACAATCTCAACGATCCATCTGCCTTGGTTGCAAACACAACTGGTGCACCCCACTCGGACACACTACGCCGAATGAATCCTTTCTGTAAAAGGTCATCAACCTGCACCCTCAACTCTTGCTGTTCCCTAGGCGCCATCCGCCTAAGTGGCATTACAACAGGTCTGGCTCCTTCAACTAGATCTATACGAAACTCGATCTCTCTATGCGGCGGCAACCCTTTGACTTCGTCAAAGACATCCTCGAATCCATTTGCGATTGGCACTAAAGACAGTCCATCCCGTGGAACAACTAGCGAATACAAGAAGCTCATGAAGACGCCTTCCTCATGCTTACATCGTATCACAATCTTTCGCCCTTCCACATTCTCGACTGTCACCTCCAGCCTCTCACAATCAACCTTAGCCGCATACTTCCTAAGCCAGTCCATACCCAAGATAATTCCGAACCCCGTAAAGTTCAGAACAAAGCAATCACAAACAAAAGAGCAACCATGACTCGACACAACTAGACCACGGCATAACATACACAAACAAGACGAACCCCCAACTGGATTAGTCACAACCAATGGCCTATCAACAATGTCCGGCTTCAAATCTAACCGGCCCACTAGTTCATTACAAACAAACGAATGCGATGCTCCAGTATCAAACAAAACTCTAACTGGAATACCACATAGGAAAAGAGTACCTTGAACAACCACACTCTTCCCTTTTTCTTCAGCAGTAGGGGCTTTCGAAGATGACGGAACAGCTCCCAAAGCATAAGCTTGCACAATCTGCCTGTCCTTCCTTGGTTCTGGACAATTCTTCCTGAAATGTCCCGGCTTGTCACAGTTGTGACACTTCATCGGTCCCTTCGGATTCTTACAATCCTTAGAGAAATGGCCCTTCTGCTGACAATTGTAGCAAGTCACCTCGCCTTTCGGCTTCTTCTGGCCATCCTTACCCTTCTGCTGCTGCTGCTTCCTCTTCTGGTTTCCACCCTGCTGTGGTTTAGATTCTCCCTTGGTAACAGCAACAACAGGTCCTTCCTTAGGAAACAGACTCTCATGCCTAAGAGCTTTCTCCACAAGCTTCTCAAATGAATCGTCCAAATGATCCACCAACTGTCTCCCAAGATAACTATCCAAGCCTGTCACAAACTTCTCATTCTTCTGATAAGCAGATTCAATATATGACCGGGCATACTTGGACAAAGCTTCAAACTCAGAAACATACTCAAGAACAGATCTTCCACCCTGCTTGAGCTCCACAAACCTCTTGAACAGAACAGACTTCTGAGCTGTAGAAATGAACTTAGCTTCAAATCTAGCTTGGAATTGCTCCCAAGTAATCTCTTCCTCCACAGTATTGATGGTAATAGAGTTCCACCAATCAGAGGCTCTCCCTTGAAGCTGCCTTGATGCCAACTTCCTCTTAGTTGCATCATCAATTCCCAAATCACCAAAGATCCTTCTACAAGCATCTATCCACCTCTGGACCTCAATAGTAGATTCCGTTCCCAAGAAAACCTTCCCTCCAAGAGCAGTATAATCCTTGCACAGCTTAGCAAAATCCACTGGTTTCGGAGTTTGGACTTGAACTCCAACATCAACTGCCGCCCCCGGAACTGGTATCCTCCTCATGATCGAAGTCATCATAGCTTCGAACATGGCTGCATAATCAGCAGTCTCTTCAGTAGCACGGACTCCCCTAGCAGTTGGTCTCCCTCTTCGACTCATTCTCAATATCTATAAAAAGGAAAGATTAGAACATCTAGAGAAACAACTGCATAAAGGACTAACTTACTGCTAAACTACTATATTATATATAGTATTCATCCATCAAAATACAATTACGTCTCTCATACGTAGCTACGACAGCGAGCGTTGGGTAAAATCGATTAACCAATGCTCTGATACCAAATGTGACGACCGCCCATGACCCCTGCACCGAATCTAGAGATAGAGCGCTGTAAAGTGTGCCAGGCGACCATGGACGATTGTCAAGGTAAGAATTTAAACAACAGAATCTATCGTATTACTCACAACGCATGGACAAAATACAATAGAACATAAGTATAGTGAAGCTTTACAGAACAAAGTGACATCATATAAAACTCCATAATAGTTGAATACAAGCATCCACATAGTCAATACATCAAGCCTCACTACATTTCTCTCAGAGAATACAAAACAGCGGAATATCCAGTACATATAAGAAGATAATATGCAACCCTCCAGCTCGTCTTCGATATCAGCATCATGAGAAGAGAACAGCACCTGTCACCTGCTACCTAGTCTGCCCGTCCCAAAATAGACGAACAGCCCAAGGCAATAAGAATTAAAACATAAAGCCTTGAGTCAGACAACAGTCTTAGTGAGCAGTAAATTAACTAACAACATACCAAAAGAGCATAAAGGAAAAGGAATAGGAATACAACCCTCCCATTCCAACCTCATTTCTACAGTGATAGCCCCCAGACACACACTAAGCAGAAACAAACATAGCAGAGCATACAATTAAAGTAAAGCTACTATCACTCGAGTCAAGGGCGATGTTTTCCAAGTACCAAGGCCTAAATCAGATAAGCACCCAGAAAATACCGCTCTTGAGTCCGAATGACGATACAACCAAACATCCATGACTCTGGCTATCACTGTTATCATTGCCTCGATATCACCGTTAATTGAATGACCGGCACATTCTTTCAGCCGTCCGTCAAGGGCTAATGGAAACCCCGGTTCTAGACATAACCCCCGCACGTCGTCGCAGCCCGTGCCTAGGACTATCGAATCTGCCCAGAGTACTCGACCATCAACAGTTGGTCGTTGGGACTATCGAATCTGCCCAAACGTACCCTTGCTTAGAGCATGCTAGAACCTTCAACAACGATGCTATCCAAGCCTCCTAGTCATCCTCCTCGACGACTATTCTCATATCCATTCATTATCCTCAACTCGAATCATATCACCGAGTTATCAACATGCTTGGAATGATCCCATCTGGATTAGACCAAGTCTTCATCACATGATTGCCTCGCTTCATTACATCCTCGCAAAGCCTCATCTCAACATCACATCATCAAATCTATGCATAAGAGCTTCATCATCCCGCTACATATGCCACGAGCAGCTTTTCCAATTCAAGAGCCTTTCCCTTAGCTTTTGAATCGTCTTCGGTCTAAATCTAATCATCAATCATCTAGTTCATAACAATCAATCAAATCAAACATCAATCCAAACAATCTAGCATTCAAATATGATCTAAGTAGACAATTATAACAATAATGGCATTTTCGTAATTAAAGAGTTGAAAGTCCAATAAGCATGAAAACATAGATTATATCTCTACAAACTTGATGAATGAACTTGCATAGGTTAACATGTGATAAAATGGATGTAACATCATCATGAACAATGGATCTATATGGATCTACACATAGGATGAAGAAAATGCATGGAAATCTCTATTTTAACACCAAATCGAGCCAACAATCCGATATACTCCTTTGGATCCGTGTGAGAGATAATCACCACTCACCAAATCACCTAAACAACCTCAAATCAACACGCTTCAGATCTGGACAGCGAAGGATCAAGCTTGATCTATCACAAATCCGCTTCAAATGAAGAAATCTCTCTTGAAAAGATGAAGATCTTCAATCTAAGCTCTTGAATCTTCAATCTTGATCTTCGATTTGGATGGAAGGAAGCACTAGATTAGAGTGGAGAAAAGAAGTGAAGAAGTGTAGAAGTCGAGCTCTCAAATTGGCAGCACTTCGTTGCTTCAAAAATCCGGATCCCAAAAAGTGAGAACAACCCCTCCTATTTATAGCTGAAATCTGCCCTTAAGTCGAAATCTGGCCATCTCCCTAAGTCGCTTCCGACCTAAGCCTCTCCGACCTAAGCCTCTCCGACCTAACAGATGCACGACATAACTCCTCAGCGACCTAAAGCAATGCGCTTTCCTTCGACCTACGACCTAGTTGGGTTGCGACCTAACAACTTAGACTTCTACGCGACCTAACACAACATACGACCTAACAGTTAGATCTACGCGACCTAACACTTAAACTATCCTAGCGACCTAACAACTTAGCAACCTACGCGACCTAACAGTGTTACGACCTAACACATAGCCTAACTCTTAAGGTCGCCAACTTGTTAACTCCTTAGGTCGCTAACACGCTAACTCCTTAGGTCGCTAACCCGCCCAGTCGACCTAACTACTAAGTCGCTAACCTGCTATTCCAGCTCCCCTAGGTCGTTGCCGACCTAACCATAACTACATCCTATAGGTCGCTCGAAACCTTAACTCGAACTGCCGACCTAGCACTTAACACCCAAACACTTAGGTCGCTCACAACATTCTCTTAGGTCGTTGCCGACCTAACTCTACCCCAGAATACTTAGGTCGCCTACTGCTCTTCCTTAGGTCGCCTAAACCTCCTAAGTCGGTCACGACTCATCACTTAGGTCAGTCACTACCTTAAGTCGGCAACTCGACCCAGACCTATCCTTTAACTTACCTATCCCCTTAGGTCGCAGATCTTCTCTAAGTCGCCAACAACATTTAGGTCGCGTACGACCTAGGACTTAGACAAATCTGCCTAAAAATCTGAAATGACATGAAAGTGCTAAAATTCCAGATTTTGACGAACATGTCGATCCGTAAAAATACGGGTCGTTACACTGATGTTTATATAGTAGCTTCATGAACTACTATTTATCTATTCCACTGCTTATTGTTATATTACTATGTGTTTGTGATTCTGTGATTGATTTTATTCACTGTATATGCTGTGTTTTGCCAAATATAAATTAACAATCTGTTGTTTTGAGCAATTCAAATCCAACATGTGTGGATGTGAATGGTTTGAAATAGCGGGTCTTTACAGTTGGTATCAGAGCTCTTGTTTTAGGCAAAACTTAGCATATAGAGTAAATTTAATTGCAGAATCACCTTTGTTCGAGCTTGAGTATCTTCCTCTTTGACTCGGTTTTCCTTTGGAATTATGGAACTTTCCCCTTCATTCTGAAATTCACACTTGTCTCTTCCTATTTATGTTCTTCTTGATTCTGGAGCATCTATAACTCCACTTTGGTTGATCTTTATAATGAATCGGCGGTCGCGCCAATCTTAGAATGATTTGTAAAGGGGATGAAGCTCCTTTACAACAGGCGTCGATTCATCGGAGATTTTTGTGTCCTCGGGTTTGATGCTGCTATTTCTTACAAAGCCCGAACTGTTCTTTAGTAGACAACCCGGGTAATTCTCTTGTGATCCAATGTCAATTGCCTCAGCTTTTGCAAGCAGTATTATCTTATCACTTGATTCTCAGCCTTGTGATCTTGACTTCGTAATAGTCAGAGATCATCCAGATGTTTTGGTGAAGTCACTTCTCTTCTCTTCAAGCGGTAAATTGAATTTCCGCATCGATCTTATTCCTGGAATCTCGGTTGACCTAGTTAAGGTCGCCCATGATTTATATAAGTCTATCCATCATTTCTCTTTTGTAATCTATGTACCTTATCTCACTGTCGAGCCTATCTATCTTGGTTAGGATTCTCTTTGATCAAGTCCTTTTCAATTTGAATCTCTATCCTTGTTTTGAAACCCATCCTTGAATCATCGTGTGAGGGAGTGTATTTGTTATTAATATAAAAATGTTTTATATTGTGTTGTTTGAGTTGTTAAGGTTGATTTGGGGTTTCGATCGATTCGTCTGATCAACGCTATTGATAGGAATTCCAAAACACTTAAATAGAGCAAACTGACACAATATTGTTTTCAAATTTGTAAATGAAATAATTTACTGTACGATTATATTATATATATAAAGGTATAAATTTTTTGAAATTAAATAGTTAAATGAATTGGTAGTTAGGGATGATAATATTTGATTATCATTTATTATTTTGTAAACCATTGACTAATGCAACATGATATAAATAAATGAAATTATAAAACATGGTTTATAAATTTGGTTTGGAAATAGATAAATAAAAAATTAAAGAATTTGAGAATTTAAATTTCTGGTGTTTTTCAAATTTGGTTTTTTTAAAGTCTTAATATTATTTGAAAGTATTTTTGAATAGAATCTGTTTCCAAAGAATTTTCAAACAAGTAAATCAGTACTCTCCTCTTTTGTCACTGGGAAATAATTTCGGTGATGACTGCAGCATCATCGACATTCATTTTCGAGTCTCGAAGTGGAGAGGCTTCTTAGTAGCTTTGCTACACTTTTGTTATGGGAAAAAATGGATTTGTTTTAAATTTCTTTTGTATAATTTGATTTATAATATATATATATATATATAATTATTTCAAAATAGTTTGATGTGAAACCAAAAATTTGAATCTTAAGTTTATATTAAGAAATGGTTTCAATTATTGAAATAAAGTGCAATTTTTCAATAATTGGAATATCTAACATGATAAATGAAATTGCACTTATTGTTGTTTTGAATAGTATTTGAGATTTCTGTTGTATTTTGTTTTAACTCTGATGTTTATATAGTAGCTTCATGAACTACTATTTATATATTCCGCTGTTTATTGTTATATTACTTTGTGTCTGTGATTCTGTGATTGATTTTATTTAATGTATATGCTAAGTTTTGCCAAATATAAATTAACAGTCTGTTGTTTTGAGCAATTCAAATCTGACATGTGTGGATGCGAATGGTTCGAAATAGCGGGTCGTTAGAATTAAAAAAATGAACTTAAGTTTTTAACTAGATAATAAACACAAGTGTGCTTTGTAAAATGTTTATAATAAACTTAAGTATAGAGGAGCTTTAAGATGAAGTTGTGACTTTCAAAAATGTGTATAAACTTGAATTTTAAAGGGATTGGTTTACAACATGCTCTATAAAATGTTTATAAACTTAAATAAGATTTTATGAAATAGTTCATAAATAATTTTAATATTAAAGGGAGTATACTAAGTAAAGATAAATGTGAATTAAAAATAATCTGTATAGTGAAGAAAAGTAAATATGGAAGTATAGTTATGAGATGAAATTTAACTTAAGTAAAGTAAAGTTAAATAAATGATTTATGAAATGGTGTGTAAATGAATTTTAGTATTAAAGGAAATATAATTGGAAAATCAAGTGTGTTTTAAAATTTAATGTGAATAAAAAGAATTTGGTATAATTTAGGAACCAATGAAATAAATCCATAAGTTGTACGTGGATCATTATATTCACATAACCGATTTGATCCAGATTCGAGTATGAAATTTCGGGTTATTTACACCGATCCGAACAAGGATTTTTCACTTGATTCTCGACGGCGAACACTTGATATGGATTTTTGATTTGATTTCGAAGTTTTCTATCATTGTATATGGCTATGCAAGGAGAATGATGGTTTCTAATCAAGGAACCGATCAGAATCCTCATTAGAAAAGTTGAGTGAACGATACTAGTTCGAAAGTGAAATCGGTGTGACCGAGCAAGTGATTAGATTTGATATTACGTACGAATGACATATGTATATCGTATGAGCTTTAATATGTTATATGCTTTCGGATATTGGAAAATGCAAATTATATGGATATAAATTATTTATATGGATATTATGTGTAAGTAAGATGCAGGTATATGGAAGCAAAGGCTAGTTTGATGCTTTTGGTTTCATGAGTAAAGTTTGGCTTCCCAACAAATAGGTACATGTTTATATTTTATTTTAGATTGATGGTTTATTACCCAGATATATGAGGTCTCTTAGCTTTTGGTTTCTTCTTTTGGTTCGAACCCATAGTGGCAATTTGTAGTTTTTCCTATCGAGTCATGCAAAGGAGACACTGCCGAAATTTTCCATAATTTTAGGACTTAGAAATTTTTATAACCTATTCCAACTAATTGATTTTGAAAAGTTAATGGGTTTGGAGGCATTTTCCTTACCTTGGAAATTTCGGGGACGAAATTCTTTTGGGGGGGAGAATGTAACGACCCGGAATTTTTGTCATTTTATTTTGAATATTTAATTAATTTTAATTATAAAAGTATTGGTTTAAAAAGGTTTAATAACTTAAAATCAAATATTGGGGTTATTTTAAAAGTTAATATTTGGAATTTAAATATAAGGAATGTTTAAAATATTAAATTAAGAAATAATATTTGAATAGTGTTTCAATCAATGGGATTTACATTGAATGTTAATTTTAAATGATTAAATGGACTTGTTTAACTTCTTTTAACTTATAAATAATAGCAGTGAATTCAATTTATAAATTTATTTATAGTAATAAATGGTTCAAATAAATAATCAAAATTTTATTCTTATTTTTATAACTCGATTTTTGTAGACGTATTTTTAATTTATTTTGTTTGATTTTTCCATGATTTTTAATTTGGAAAATATTTAAATTATCGTTTTATGATTTTTCAGCAAACGACAGTGTTTTTGTGATTTTACAAACATTAATAACAGTGTATATTATTATTATTTTTGGGTCACGTCACTGTTCGAAGTGCGACCATATTGTTGTTTTGTCAGTCGAGGTTCATACATGAACGAAGATCAGTGTTTGCGCCAAAATTGGACACAAAAACCAAATTGCAGATGAAAGCACAAATTCACAGTCATAGATCACAGATAGATGAAGAGGATATAAATATGAAGAATAATCAAAATTAAAAAGAAAGCAGTAGAAAGACAAGATTTATACTGGTTTAGCTAACTCCAGCCTACGTCCACTCTAGAAATTTCCTTTTTATTGCTAGAGAATAGATTACAATTACAATTTAGAGTTTTCAAAACAATAATGGTAGAGCAGCCTTTAGGTAGAAGATGAAGGAAAACAGAATAAGAATCCTATTTTCTGAAGCCCCGTCTGCCGTATTTAAAGGCAAAATCCTGGTTACTAGGCTTCTTGAGTGATACGGGCCCACCAGAAACAGAGTCGAACCCATACCCTTCATCATGACCAATCCCAAGTAGTATATATGCCGACCCGAGGTTCCCTGGGTGTTGACCCAAACCAACCCTAACCCTGACTCGAAGCAAACTGGACCACGACTCGAAGCAGCTCGTTCTCTTGCCTATGCCGATCCATCCCCTCTTTCCACAATGCCGACCCGAAACTCGAGCATTGTCGACCTGGAGTTTGTACAATGCCGACTCGAAGTAGCCGACCCCCTATATTATACCGATCCCAAAAATATGCCGACCCCAGGAAGAAATGCCGACCCGAAGACAACCAAGCACCGACCCGAAGTGATCACAACATGCCGACCTGATTTTGATGCCGACCCCTCAATCCATGCTGATCTGAAGAAATGCATATGCCGACTCAAAGTTGTCACCGATCCCTTAAAAACATGCCGACCCCTAGTGACCCGAAGGATGCCTTGGCCTGACTCGAAGCAACCAAGGTGAAAACCCGAAGTAAACCTAAGAACGACTCGAAGCAAAATCCAAGCAACCCGAAACAACTCGACTTTTGTCGAAACCCATATTCCAAGTATCCCATGCCTTTTGTCCATCGACTATGCCGAATCCCAACTTCATATTCATGTTTACTATCCGTAGTTGATTGTCCATTCATTTATCCGAATCAAACCCATAATATTCAAGCCTCGATAACCGTGTAGTCCATTGGGTCAAATCTGCATGTACGCTGCCTTGCCAAAAGGCGGGTTAACAATCAGTTCGATGAGATACAATATATATAATAAGATAAGACATTTTAGTAAAAACAAGCACACATTTTCTCCGATCCTTGTCTTCCCCGTACCTTCCTTTATTTTTCATCCTAATAATGAAAGAAAACTATCTCCATCTTTAAAAATCAATATCAAGTATTTTACTCCATGAAAATTCCCGAATCTTTAATTTTTAATCTCAACAAGAGTAGGCCTTCAAATCCATACCCATATGGTAGATTGCGGTTGTTTATTGGGTTGATCGACGTTCCTTGGCCGTCCCTCGGGTTTTAGATTCTTGGTAATTTAGGCAACGATAATCCTTGGCATTTTTTCCACTGATTTTCCCATGTCAAAGAGCAGCCTTGGCAAAAATTTCACAATGATAGGTGCTTAGGGGTAGGTTGCAACCCTGTAAAGTTCACATGTGATGCTTGAGGTCACGTTTCGACCTGGGGATCTGAGCTAAGGATGCTGGTGATAGGCAGATCGAGTGTAAAGAGAGAAAGTTGGTGGTTTTGTCGGATTTTTGATTTGTGGTGTGGTGCTCCATGTCAAGGTTGAGTGTGCACGGCTTGGGTGCATTCATGAACGCATGCACAACAGTTTAGGCGGGAGAGGTATCAGCATTTGAGATGAAGAAGTTAAGTAGGGGTAATTAAATAGAATTGTAATTAGTATTTAATTAAACCGTTTTAGTTTTAGAATCTTATAAAATTTAATATCTTGCTCGTACAAGGTACAACCGTGTAACGACCCGTATTTTTAACGAATCGACAAGTTCGACAGAATTTGGAATTTTAGAGTTTTTGAGCCATTTCAGATTTTAGGCGAAAATGGCTAAGTCTTGAGTCGTGACCGAGTTATCTGATGAGTCGTACCCAGGTTATCTGATGAGTCGTGACCGAGTTATCTGATGAGTCGTGACTGAGTTATCTTATGAGTCATACCCAAGTTATCTGATGAGTCATGACCGAGTTATCTGATGAGTCGTGACTGAGTTATCTGATGAGTCGTACCCAGTTATCTGATGAGTCGTATCCCTGTTGTTTGATAAGTCGTAGAATGGGTTATCTCGTCTAACAGTTAAGTCGTGGACGAGTTAAGGGATGAGTCGTAAGCTGTTGAGTCGCGCGTAGGTGATAACTCGCGCAAGTGGATGAGTCGTAGCCATTGTGATGAGTCGTATACGAGTTAGTAGTTGAGTCGTCTAACCAAGTGAGGCGTGCGCATTTAAGTCGTAGACAGGGGGTCTGGTGAGTCGTAGGCGCATACTATAAGTCGGAGACGACTTAGGAGATAGCCGATTTATTGTGAGCCATAGGCTGAAGTGTGTTAAGTCGTTGAGTCGTAGGGCTTTTAGTCGTGAGTCGTAAACGACTCATGGAGACAGACGAGATAAGGATTTCAGCTATAAATAGGAGAGCTTCTCTTCATTTTTGGGATCCGGATTTTGAAGCGACGAAGTGCTGCCATTTTGAGAGCTCGACTTCTACACTTCTTCACTTCTTTTCTCCACTCTAATCTTGTGCTTCCTTCCATCCAAAACAAAGATCAAGATTGAAGATTCAAGAGCTAAAGTTGAAGATCTTCATCTTTTCAAGAGAGATTTCATCGTTTGAAGCGGATTCGTGCTAGATCAAGCTTGATCCTTCGCTGTCCAGATCTGAAGCGTGTTGATTTGGGTTTGTTTAGGTGATTTGGTGAGTGGTGATTACCTCTCACACGGATCCAAAGGAGTATATCGGATTGTTGGCTCGTTTTAGTGTTAAAATAGTGATCTCCATGCATTTTCTTCATCCTAAGTGTAGATCCATGTAGATCCATTGTTCATGATGATGTTACATCCATTTTATCACATGTTAACCTATGCAAGTTCATTCATCAAGTTTGTAGAGATATTGTTCATGTTTTCATGCTTATTGGACTTTCAACTCTTTAATTACGAAAATGCCATTATTGTTATAATTGTCTACTTAGATCATATTTGAATGCTTGATTGCTTGGATTGATGTTTGATTTGATTGATTGTTAT
The DNA here is from genome assembly GCA_030737815.1 of Allium fistulosum. NCBI lineage: Eukaryota > Viridiplantae > Streptophyta > Magnoliopsida > Asparagales > Amaryllidaceae > Allium > Allium fistulosum. The sequence continues at coordinate 819,081,087 of CM060904.1, forward strand.
GAACTAGATGATTGATGATTAGATTTAGATCGAAGGTGATTCAAAAGCTAAGGGAAAGGCTCTTGAATTGGAAAAGCTGCTCGTGGCATATGTAGCGGGACGATGAAAGCTCTTATGCATAGATTTGATGATGTGATGTTGAGATAAGGCTTTGCGAGGATGTAATGAAGCGAGGCGATCATGTGATGAAGACTTGGTCTAATCCAGACGGGATCATTCCAAGCATGTTGATAACTCGGTGATATGATTCGAGTTGAGGATAATGAATGGATATGAGAATAGTCGTCGAGGAGGATGACTAGGAGGCTTGGATAGCATCGTTGTTGAAGGTTCTAGCATGCTCTAAGCAAGAGTACGTTTAGGCAGATTCGATAGTCCCAACGGCTAACTGTTGATGGTCGAGTACTCTGGGCAGATTCGATAGTCCTAGGCACGGGCTGCGACGACGTGCAGGAGTTATGTCTAGAACCGGGGTTTCCATTAGCCCTTGACGGACGGCTGAAAGAATGTGCCAGTCATTCAATTAACGGTGATATCGAAGCAATGATAACAGTGATAGCCAGAGTCATGGATGTTTGGATGTAACGTCATTTCGGACTCAAGAGCGGTATTTTCTGGGTGCTTATCTGATTTAGGCCTTGGTACTTGGAAAACATCGCCCTTGACTCGAGTGATAGTAGCTTTACTTTAAATTGTATGCTCTGCTATGTTTGCTTCTGCTTAGCGTGTGTCTGGGGGCTATCACTGTAGAATGAGGTTGGAGTGGGAGGGTTGTATTCCTATTCCTTTTCCTTTATGCTCTTTTGGTATGTTGTTAGTTAATTTACTGCTCACTAAGACTGTTGTCTGACTCAAGGCTTTATGTTTTAATTCTTATTGCCTTGGGCTGTTCGTCCATTTTGGGACGGGCAGACTAGGTAGCAGGTGACAGGTGCTGTTATCTTCTCACGATGCTGATATCGAAGACGAGCTGGAGGGTTGCATATTATCTTCTTATTATATGTACTGGATATTCCGCTGTTTTGTATTCTCTGAGAGATATGTAGTGAGGCTAGATGTATTGACTATGTGGATGCTTGTATTCAACTATTATGGAGTTTTATATAATGTCATTTTGTTCTGTAAAGCTTCACTATACATATGTTCTATTGTATTTTGTCCTTGCGCTGTGAGAAATACGATAGATTTTGTTGTTTTAATCTACCCTGACAATCGTCCATGGTCGCCTGGCACACTTTACAGCGCACTATCTCTGGATTCGGTGCAGGGGTCATGGGCGGTCGTCACATTTGGTATCAGAGCCTTGGTTAATCGATTTTACCCAACGCTCGCCGTCGTAACCACGTATGAGAGACGTAATTTTATTTTGATGGATGATTACTATATATAATATAGTAGCTTAGTAGAGTTTGAGTCTTTTATGCAGTTGTTTCTCTAGATGTTCTAATCATTCCTTTTTATAGATATTGAGAATGAGTCGAAGAGGGAGACCAGCTGCTAGGGAAGGCCGTGCTACTGAAGAGACTGCTGATTATGCAGCCATGTTCGAAGCTATGATGACTTCGATCATGAGAAGGATACCATTTCCGGGGGCAGCAGTAGATGTTGGAGTTCAAGTCCAAGCTCCGAAACCAGTGGATTTTGCTAAGCTGTGCAAGGATTATACTGCTCTTGGAGGGAAGGTTTTCTTGGGAACAGAATCTACCATTGAGGTCCAGAGGTGGATAGATGCTTGTAGAAGGATCTTTGGTGATTTGGGAATTGATGATGCAACTAAGAGGAAGTTGGCATCAAGGCAGCTTCAAGGGAGAGCCTCTGATTGGTGGAACTCTATTACCATCACTACTCCGGAAGAAGAGATTACTTGGGAGCAATTCCAAGTCAGATTTGAAGCTAAGTTCATTTCTACAGCTCAGAAGTCCGTTCTGTTCAAGAAGTTCGTGGAGCTCAAGCAGGGTGGAAGATCTGTTCTTGAGTATGTTTCTGAGTTTGAAGCTTTGTCCAAATATGCCCGGTCATATATTGAGTCTGCTTATCAGAAGAATGAGAAGTTTGTGACCGGCTTGGATAGTTATCTTGGGAGGCAGTTGGTGGATCATTTGGATGATTCATTTGAGAAGCTTGTGGAAAAAGCTCTCAGGCATGAGAGTCTATTTCCTAAGGATGGATCTGTTGTTGCTGTGACCAGGGAAGAGTCTAAACCCCAGCAGGGTGGAAATAAGAAGAGGAAGCAGCAGCAGCAGAAGGGTAAGGATGGCCAGAAGAAGCCGAAAGGCGAGGTGACTTGCTATAATTGTCAGCAGAAGGGCCATTTCTCTAAGGATTGTAAGAATCCGAAGGCACCGATGAAGTGTCACAACTGTGACAAGCCGGGGCATTTCAGGAAGAATTGTCCAGAACCGAGGAAGGACAGGCAGATTGTGCAAGCCTATGCTTTAGGAGCTATTCCGTCATCTTCGAAAGCTCCTACTGCTGAAGAGAAGGGAAAGAGTGTGGTTGTTCAAGGTACTCTTTTCCTATGTGGTGTTCCAGTTAGAGTTCTGTTTGATACTGGAGCGTCGCATTCATTTGTTTGTAGTGAACTCGTAGGCCGGTTGGGTTTGGAACCGGATATTGTTGATAGGCCATTGGTTGTGACTAATCCAGTTGGGGGTTCGTCTTGTTTGTGTATGTTATGCCGTGGTCTAGTTGTATCGAGTCATGGTTCCTCTTTTGTTTGTGATTGTTTTGTTCTGAACTTTGCGGGGTTCAGAATTATTTTGGGTATGGACTGGCTTAGGAAGTATGCGACAAAGGTTGATTGTGAGAGGCTGGAGGTGACAGTCGAGAATGTGGAGGGGCGAGAGATTGTGATACGATGTAAGCATGAGGAAGGCGTCTTCATGAGCTTCATGTATTCGCTAGTTGTTCCACGGGATGGACTGTCTTTAGTGCCTATCGCAAATGGATTCGAGGATGTTTTTGACGAAGTCAAAGGGTTGCCGCCGCATAGAGAGATTGAGTTTCGAATAGATCTAGTAGAAGGAGCCAGACCTGTTGTGATGCCTCTTAGGCAGATGGCGCCTAGGGAACAGCAGGAGTTGAGGGTGCAAGTTGATGACCTTTTACAGAAAGGATTCATTCGGCGTAGTGTGTCCGAGTGGGGTGCACCAGTTGTGTTCGCAACCAAGGCAGATGGGTCGTTGATATTGTGTGTGGATTATCGTGAGCTGAATAAGGTGACTAAGAAGAACAAGTATCCATTGCCGAGGATAGATGACTTGTTTGATCAGCTTCACGAAGCTAAGGTGTTTTCTCAGATGGATTTGGCAACGGGATTTCACCAGTTGAGAGTAGCTAAGGATAGTGTGCCGAAGACTGCTTTTAGGACACCATCCGGTTTCTTTGAGTGGCTGGTAATGCCGTTTGGATTGACTAACGCGCCAGCATATTTTGTGGATCTTATGAATAGAGTGTTCAGAGATCAGTTGAACAAGTTCGTACTTGTGTTCGTGGATGATATTCTGATTTATTCCAGAACGGAAGAGGAGCACAAGACGCACTTGCGTATGGTTTTGGAAATCTTGCGGAAACATCAGTTGAAGGCTAAGTTTTCGAAGTGTCACTTCTGGAAGAGTGAAGTGAGATTCTTAGGCCATGTGATTTTTGGAAATGGAATAGCGGTTGATCCCGCTAAGGTGGCAGCAATCCAGGATTGGGTTAGACCTAAGAATGCATCAGATGTGAGGAGTTTTCTTGGATTAGCAGGATATTATCGACGGTTTATCAAAGACTTCTCCAAGATAGCTGCACCATTAACAGGATTGACGAAGAAGAACCAAGTGTTCAGTTGGGATGCTAAGTGTGAGCAAGCTTTCGGAATCCTGAAAGAGCGATTGACGAGTGCTCCTGTTTTGACTATTCCTAGTGGGAATGATGAGATGGTGGTTTACACCGACGCATGTGGTATTGGACTTGGAGCAGTGCTGATGTAGAAGGATAAAGTTGTTGCGTATGCAAGTCGACAGCTGAAGCTGCATGAAAGGAATTACCCAACTCATGATTTGGAATTAGCGGCGATTGTATTTGCTCTGAAGGTGTGGAGGCATTATTTGTTGGGAGTTTGATTCGAGTTGTTTACGGATCATAAGTCGTTGAAGTATCTTTTCTCCCAAAAGGATTTGAATCTTCGGCAGCAGCGTTGGCTAGAGTTTTTAGCATCATATGATTTTGGTATAGCTTATACTCCGGGAAAAGGTAACGCAGTGGCAGATGCGTTAAGTCGAAGACATGCAGGATTGGGAGCCATGTTTTCTGAATGGAAGAATCTCGAGTATTTAGCTGGATTTGACTTCAGGCCTAGATGCGAATTGGAACCTAAGATGTTGGCAAACTTATCAATAAGACCCACTCTTGTGGAAAGGATTGGTGAGAGCCAAAAGCGAGATGATAAGCTTGTCAAGATTATCCGTGAATTGGAATCTGGATTGGATCCAAAAAAGGATAAAGGATTCGAGGTCGATCGAGAGGGTTGGCTTCGGAAGCAAGGACGACTAGTTGTTCCCGAGATAGATGAATTGAGGAGTGAAGTTCTGAAGGAAAGTCATCACTCGAAGTTGACAATTCATCCAGGTGGAAATAAGATGTATCGGGATATGAAGAGAACCTACTATTGGGAAGGTATGAAGAAGGATGTTGGAAATTTTATTTCCAAATGTATGAACTGCCAGTTGGTAAAAGCCAAACAGAAGAAGCCAAGTGGATTGCTTCAGCCATTAGAAGTTCCTACATGGAAGTGGGAGCAAGTGTCGATGGATTTTATCGATGGATTGCCCAGAACCAGAACGGGAAATGAAGGGATTTGGGTCATTGTGGATCGTCTGACTAAGAGTGCACGATTCATTCCTGTTCGATCGACTAGGACTGCATCAAAGTTGGCTGAGTTGTATGTTAAGTGGATAGTTCGATTCCATGGTATTCCGAAAAGTATAGTGAGCGATCGAGACCCATTGTTCACTAGTGGATTTTGGAAGAGCTTCCAGGAAGTCTTGGGAACCGAGTTGTGTTTGAGTACAGCTTATCATCCCCAAACAGATGGTCAGACCGAGAGAGTCAACCGAGTTTTGGAAGATCTTCTAAGAGCATGTGTTTTGGACTTCGGAGGATCATGGGAAGATCACCTTCATTTGGTGGAGTTTGCGTACAACAACAGTTATCAGTCAAGCATTGGTATGGCACCGTACGAGGCATTGTATGGAAGACCGTGTAACTCTCCAACATGTTGGTTGGAAACTGGAGAAAAGTTGATGCTTGGGCCAGAGATGATTCGTCAGACTTCAGATTGTATAGAGATCATTCGGCAACGAATGAAGGCAGCCCAAGACCGTCAAAAGAATTATGCCGATAAGCGTCGAAAAGATTTGGAATTCGACATAGGAGATATGGTTTTTGTGAAGATTTCTCCACTGAAGAATGTTATTCGATTCGGGAAGAAAGGAAAATTGACTCCGAGATTTGTTGGACCATTCCCGATTACCGAGCGGATTGGAAAGCTCGCTTATAGATTGAAGTTACCTGAGAAGATGTCGGGTGTGCACAATGTTTTTCATGTATCATATCTACGGAAGTATGTGCACGACTCGAATACAGTGGTTTCTGCTGATAGCTGTGAAGACTTCGAAGTTGATCCAGTCGATAGAAGACCTCGTAAACCGCTTCGTGTTGTTGAAACCGACACGAAACAGCTTAGGAGGAAGGTAGTTAAGTTGCTCAAGATACAATGGAGTGACGATGATAACGACTGTACGTGGGAGGTGGAAGAGAGGATGAAGGCAGCTCATCCTGAACTCTTCAAGGTATGGCCCTAAGCTGTCGTATCATCTAACAACATTGTAACTTGTTCTAAGTCTTAGAATTCTGTACGCTAAGCTAGAATTGGATGCATGGTTTGCTGATTGTTATGGTTGGTAGGCGTACAGAATAGTCTTCGATTGCTTTGTTTGTTTGGAATTTCGGGGGCGAAATTCCTAAGGGGGAGAGAATGTAACGACCCGTATTTTTAACGGATCTACAAGTTCGACAGAATTTGGAATTTTAGAGTTTTTGAGCCATTTCAGATTTTAGGCGAAAATGGCTAAGTCTTGAGTCGTGACCGAGTTATCTGATGAGTCGTACCCAGGTTATCTGATGAGTCGTGACCGAGTTATCTGCTGAGTCGTGACTGAGTTATCTGATGAGTCGTACCCAAGTTATCTGATGAGTCGTGACCGAGTTATCTGATGAGTCGTGACTGAGTTATCTGATGAGTCGTACCCAGTTATCTGATGAGTCGTATCCCTGTTGTTTGATAAGTCGTAGAATGGGTTATCTCGTCTAACAGTTAAGTCGTGGACGAGTTAAGGGATGAGTCATAAGCTGTTGAGTCGCGCGTAGGTGATAACTCGCGCAAGTGGATGAGTCGTAGCCATTGTGATGAGTCGTATACGAGTTAGTAGTTGAGTCGTCTAACCAAGTGAGGCGTGCGCATTTAAGTCGTAGACAGGGGGTCTGGTGAGTCGTAGGCGCATACTATAAGTCGGAGACGACTTAGGAGATAGCCGATTTATTGTGAGTCATAGGCTGAAGTGTGTTAAGTCGTTGAGTCGTAGGGCTTTGAGTCGTGAGTCGTAAACGACTCATGGAGACAGACGAGATAAGGATTTCAGCTATAAATAGGAGAGCTTCTCTTCATTTTTGGGATCCGGATTTTGAAGCGACGAATTGCTGCCATTTTGAGAGCTCGACTTCTACACTTCTTCACTTCTTTTCTCCACTCTAATCTTGTGCTTCCTTCCATCCAAAACAAAGATCAAGATTGAAGATTCAAGAGCTAAAGTTGAAGATCTTCATCTTTTCAAGAGAGATTTCATCGTTTGAAGCGGATTCGTGCTAGATCAAGCTTGATCCTTCGCTGTCCAGATCTGAAGCGTGTTGATTTGGGTTTGTTTAGGTGATTTGGTGAGTGGTGATTACCTCTCACACGGATCCAAAGGAGTATATCGGATTGTTGGCTCGTTTTAGTGTTAAAATAGTGATCTCCATGCATTTTCTTCATCCTAAGTGTAGATCCATGTAGATCCATTGTTCATGATGATGTTACATCCATTTTATCACATGTTAACCTATGCAAGTTCATTCATCAAGTTTGTAGAGATATTGTTCATGTTTTCATGCTTATTGGACTTTCAACTCTTTAATTACGAAAATGCCATTATTGTTATAATTGTCTACTTAGATCATATTTGAATGCTTGATTGCTTGGATTGATTTTTGATTTGATTGATTGTTATGAACTAGATGATTGATGATTAGATTTAGATCGAAGGTGATTCAAAAGCTAAGGGAAAGGCTCTTGAATTGGAAAAGCTGCTCGTGGCATATGTAGCGGGATGATGAAAGCTCTTATGCATAGATTTGATGATGTGATGTTGAGATAAGGCTTTGCGAGGATGTAATGAAGCGAGGCGATCATGTGATGAAGACTTGGTCTAATCCAGACGGGATCATTCCAAGCATGTTGATAACTCGGTGATATGATTCGAGTTGAGGATAATGAATGGATATGAGAATAGTCGTCGAGGAGGATGACTAGGAGGCTTGGATAGCATCGTTGTTGAAGGTTCTAGCATGCTCTAAGCAAGATTACGTTTGGGCAGATTCGATAGTCCCAACGGCTAACTGTTGATGGTCGAGTACTCTGGGCAGATTCGATAGTCCTAGGCACGGGCTGCGACGACGTGCGGGAGTTATGTCTAGAACCGGGGTTTCCATTAGCCCTTGACGGACGGCTGAAAGAATGTGCCGGTCATTCAATTAACGGTGATATCGAAGCAATGCTAACAGTGATAGCCAGAGTCATGGATGTTTGGATGTAACGTCATTTCGGACTCAAGAGCGGTATTTTCTGGGTGCTTATCTGATTTAGGCCTTGGTACTTGGAAAACATCGCCCTTGACTCGAGTGATAGTAGCTTTACTTTAAATTGTATGCTCTGCTATGTTTGCTTCTGCTTAGCATGTGTTTGGGGGCTATCACTGTAGAATGAGGTTGGAGTGGGAGGGTTGTATTCCTATTCCTTTTCCTTTATGCTCTTTTGGTATGTTGTTAGTTAATTTACTGCTCACTAAGACTGTTGTCTGACTCAAGGCTTTATGTTTTAATTCTTATTGCCTTGGGTTGTTCGTCCATTTTGGGACGGGCAGACTAGGTAGCAGGTGACAGGTGCTGTTCTCTTCCCACGATGCTGATATCGAAGACGAGCTGGAGGGCTGCATATTATCTTCTTATTATATGTACTGGATATTCCGCTGTTTTGTATTCTCTGAGAGATATGTAGTGAGGCTAGATGTATTGACTATGTGGATGCTTGTATTCAACTATTATGGAGTTTTATATAATGTCATTTTGTTCTGTAAAGCTTCACTATACATATGTTCTATTGTATTTTGTCCTTGCGCTGTGAGAAATACAATAGATTTTGTTGTTTTAATCTACCCTGACAATCGTCCATGGTCGCCTGGCACACTTTACAGCGCACTATCTCTGGATTCGGTGCAGGGGTCATGGGCGGTTGTCACAAACCGAGTCGCGGATTTTTGGGTTGCGATCGTAATGACAGAAGCTTCATGATGGAACTGGTTTGGGTGAATTTGGAGCATGTTGAAATTTGGTCTAAAATGGGACGTCATTCAATCATAGTTCAAACTAGAATGCTTTGGCGCCAATTGGAACTTCGATGAGTTTAACTCACCTTTTTGGTCAATTCAGCATGTTATATAGTATATGAAATTTATTGTTTGTGTTTGGTTAAATTATTTGGTTGTTTGGTTAAATATTCGCTTTTACATGTGATTGTTATTTAAATTTTAAATACATGGATTTTATTGAGAAATCCGGATTTCTCCATATTGTAACTTTTAAATTTCCAGTTATTTCCAATTGATTCTATTTCAGTTATAACTCTGTTATATAGATTGTTAAACTTGTTGAATCTTGATTGTTTAGCACTGTTAGTTATGACATTGTTATATGTTCAAACTTAACCCCTGTAGTGATAAAAATCAATAACAATATTGGTTAAGTGCTTAGTGGTTATTGGCCTCAAATTGGTATTTTGGAATACTATTAATTACCATTGGTCTTAAAATGATTTTGATTCAGTGAATAATTTTGAATCTGACTTTGGCTTTCGAGAACATTTTGGTTAAATGGATTTTGGAAACTTCTTATTCATTCCAACCTTTATTTGTCTTTTCTTTTATATTTAGAAATGGTTTATAGTTGTTTTAGTATTAATTTACAATATTCTAAAGTTGATTAATTATTATTTAATAATGTCAAAAACTATTTAATTATTGTTTAAAAATGTTTAAAAGTTGTTTATTTATATTCAATGGTTTAAAGGTTATTTTTTTTTGGAGAAAGACAGTTGTGTAGCGTGGCACTACACAACCGGTTAAATAGCAATATATTAAGTAATTAGCGCGATCAACAAGCCTGATCGCTGGCCCAAAAGTAGGAGAATACTGCAATACAGTTGCTACATAGCAAAGTCTTATATACAAAAAACAGCTTGGTACATATATCAGAGAATGAAATAGATAAGTACTGCGGTGTAGTCAGTGGTGCCCTTGTTGCCATCGAGAAGGAGCTGCGCTTGTACTGCCTGCTGATTCGGCCGGCGGTTAATTGGAGGGTGGCAATCTCAGTCTGAACGGAGCTGAGAAGCTGTGACCTGATACAGATGAGAAATAGTAAATAATACGCCTGCAAGTTCCTTCGAAATTGGATTTGGGCCTATTGAACACATGTGCATTTCGCTCGGCCCAAATGCACCAACTGAATATAGCCACGAAGAGATCAAAGTGTTTGTTGGGGGGGTATTCTGCCAGAGATCTAAAAATGAGGTGATTCTGGGAATGTGGCCGAGTATGTGAACAGACGTTGCAGCCCAAACCCTAAAGGAAAAATTGCATTCTAGGAATAGATGTAGTAAACTTTATGTTGCATTAGGGCATAAGGCACAGCTTGGATCTGCTACGATATTGTGACGAAAGAGCCTGTCTCTAGTGTTGACGCGCCCGTGGATAAGACACCATTGGAAGAAAGCAATGCGAGGTTGGAGCTAGCATTTCCAAAGTCTGGGAAAGATGAAGAGGCGTCCAGGGTTGTTCAGGTGAGCATAGCAGGAGGTGATGGAGAAGCCAGCTGAGGGGTTTGGGGCCTAGATAAACTCATCTGGTCGGGGGTGGAAACGAGTGCTCCGGAGGATGAAGGCAGCTAGGTGAAGCTCGGCTAGAGTGTCGAGGTCAAAGTAAGATGGTGAGAAGAGATGGTCAGGGCCCAAGTTCAAGGAATCAGATGTGGTAGCCAGGACAGTTGTTGAGTAAGAGAAGAGGTTGGGGAGGATAGAGGAGAGGGGCAGCTGGCCGTGCCAGATATCCAACCAGAAGAGGTAGTTTGCCCCATTACCTAGGTTGACATGGAAGAGCGGTTTGACATGAGGTAGGGTTGCGAGGACCCCAGACCAGAATGGGGATGGTTTAAGGCAGGTGGAGGAGTGGAGGACGAGGTGCGGGTTGGAGTGGTAGTGAAGTGAGGTAATCCAAGATTTCCAGAGGAAGTTTCCGGGGGACAGAAACCGCCAGAGCCATTTTGAGAGAAGCGCGATGTTGAAGTAGTATAGGTTAACAATACCAAGGCCACCGTTGTCAGTGTGAAGACAAGTTGTCCGCCAGTTTATGATTTTCTTTATTTTACCTCCATTCCAAAGAAAGGAGCTTCTGATCGAGTCTATTCTTTTGATCACCCAGGTTGGAAGCTTGTAAAGTGACATCCAATAAGAAGGAATTGCTGATAAGACTGTTTTAACAAGGACGAGGTGCCCTGCTGAAGAAAGGGAATGTGCTTTCCAGGAAAGAAGTCTGTTTTCGATTTTGGTAATGAGGGGGAGCCAATCCGATCTGTGTAGTTTAGTTGGACGGAGGGGGACACCAAGGTATGAGATAGGGAAGTGCGCAATGTTTCAGTTGAGTAAATTGGAAAATGTTTGCCCAAGATGATCGGCGTTTCCAAGCACGATGATGGAGCTCTTACTGAAGTTGATGGATAGGCCGGATATGAGCTCGAATGAATATAGTGCAGCTTTAAGGCAGTGGATGTGGTTGACCGAGGGTGACGCGAAAAGAATAGTGTCGTCGACGAATTGAAGGTTGGATATGACCAGATTTGAGTTGGGGAGCTTGATGCCTTCAAAGATGTTGTTCGATATAGCTAACTTGATCATACGGTTGAACACGTCAGCAACCAAGACGAAAAGCAAAGGAGAAAGTGGGTCTCCTTGTCGCAGTCCACGAGCAGACTTGATTAGGCCCACTGGAGTCCCATTGATCACAATAGAGGACAAGCTAGAGCTTAGAATACAATGGATCCAGTTGCACCATTTTGAGGGGAAACCTCTATGCTTCATAAGCTCCAAAATGAATTGCCAATTAACTTTGTCGAAAGCTTTCGAGAAGTCTAGTTTGAGGAGCATACCTAGTGTCGAATTCGATGGCAGAAGGAGATGACTTCTTGGGTTGACGCCACACGGTCCATGATGTTACGGCCGAGAATGAATGCGGATTGCTCAATTCCAATGAGAGGGGCGATGATATCTTGAAGGCGGTTGGCTAGAACTTTGGTTATGAATTTGAAGGTGGTGTTCAGGAGACTAATAGGTCGGAATGATGGGAGCGAAGTGGCTCCAGGGGTTTTGGGGAGGAGGATGATATTAGCATAGTTAAGGCGAGAAATAGATGAAGGATCGGCTTGGAATTCAGAACACATCGCGATGATGTCATATTTGATTGTTTCCAAAATGTGCTTGAAGAATAGAGGGTGGAAGCCATCTGGGCCGGGAGCCTTGTCATCGGACATGCCATTTAGCGCAGCCCAAATTTCCGCTTTTGAGAATGGTTTGTCTAGAGGGATGGGTGAGCATTCAGGGTAGAGCAGGTTCCAGTCAATTAGTGGTAGAGGGGGGTGCTGTTTCCCTAAGATGTTTCGATAGTAGTCGGTGAACAGATTTAGGATGTCGGGTTGATCAGAGAAAGTATTACCGTTGTGGGTGATTTCGGGGATGAAAGTGGATGTACGCCTGCCGTTTGCAAGACGATGGAAATAGGCAGTATTCTTATCGCCATCCTCAATCCATTTCGCTTTGGAACGCTGTTTCCAACCTATTTCCTCTTGCAATGACAATCTGTCCAGCTCCGCTTCCAGTTCTCGCAGGCGGGATCGATCCGATTCGATAAGGGGGGAAGATTCTTTGAGTATATTAAGGTCCAAAATCTCATCTTGAATTGCAGAGATACGCGAGCGAATAGAGCCCCAAACTGACTTGGCCCAGGGCTTGATGATCTTACGGAGGGATCGGAGTTTGGAGACAACTCAGGCGGTGGCTGAGTGGGTGGGGGAGGGCTGAGACCAGATTTCTTTGATGAAGTTATCAAATGATGGCTCCAAGAGCCAGAGGCGCTCGAACCGGAAGGGACGGATTGGACCAGTGGTGGAACCAGTGTCGAGCAGGAGAGGGCAATGGTCAGAGATGATTGTGGCAAGGCCCGAGACCAAGGAGAGAGGGTATAAATCCTCCCAAGCCGGATTGAAAAGGAAACGGTCCAATTTGGCTAGTGAGGGCTCTGATCTACGGCTAGACCAGGTGAATAGACAGTTACAGATGGGTGGATCTATCAGGGAGCCAAGGTTGATGAAATGGTTGAAGGCTTCGGAGTCCTAGGAGAAGTTTCCCGAGTTTCTTTCCGTTGAGGATCTAGTGGTGTTGAAATCTCCTCCAACCACCCAAGGGCCATTAATGTGTGAGGCGAAGGTGAGACAATTCGACCATAGTTCGTTTCGATCCCGAGTATTTTGTGGGCCATAAATATTGGAGAAGAAGAAGATTGTTCCGGTTTGTATGTGACGAAGGGCTACATGAACGGCTGCTGTGCGGTAAAAAGTTTGGCAATGGGACCACGTAGATTCATTCCAGGCTGTCAAAATGCCTCCACTAGAACCGACAGCATTTAGGTAGGCCCACCCAGTTAGGAAAGGCCCACAAATCTGTCTGAGTATGTTTAGGGATGGGTCAGATAGTTTAGTTTCTTGCAGGGAAAGGATGTCTACTTTTTGTGGGGTTATTATAAGGATAACATAATGACGTTTACAAGGGTCCCCCAACCCTTGTGTGTTCCAGGAAATAAGCTTCATTGGGAGAACGATAAGCGCTCCGATTCTAGTGCCTACATGGAGGTGTAGTGTTCTCCACGCAAGTTCACTCCCATGCAGCGTGCCATTTTCTTATTTAAACTTTTATTAAGAGAGGAAAAAACAACATGTTTAAAGAAACTACCAGGGTGAGATGCCGCTCTGTCCAGTCTGGAGCTGGGGCGCACAGCCGTTGGTGTGACTAGCTGAGACCACTGGCCGGTCGCCGGACGGGCCGCTTGGCTAAGTTCCTCAAGCAGGGGGATGGGGAACTGGTGGGGGGAGATTGGATATTTGTTTGAGGGGCGACATTCTGGAACTGATCAGGGGGAGAATGGATAACTTTTTGAGGGGTAACATTATGGGGGGGACGAGGCGGAGATACGCCTGCTGGTGAATTTGGGTTCTACTGGAAAAGCGGGGTTGAGAGGACCAAATCAGAGAACGGGTCCCATCTATGCTCCAGGACTGGCCATGGGTCCCAGCCCCTTGGGCCAACCACTTCAATCGACTGATCATAGTTTTGGCCAAGTACCGGTGGGGAACCGGAGAAGATAGGGATATAGTTCATAACGTCGAACCTGTCCTCCGAATCTAAGTCTTCAATCGGTGTAACGATCCAGAATTTGGAACAAATTAAATTGAGAATATTTAATTAATTTTAAATATTTGAACGATGATTTGATTTGAATTCCCAATGTAACTTTGAAAATTGGCGATTAAATTAAAAATTTAAATCTATTGAATTGAATAAAAATTTGAATCTTTAATTCTGAGCTGAAGAAAAATATTTCAAAAGCTTTTAAAATTCGTATTGACAACACTGAAGATAATAGAAGCTTCAGAATTTAATTTCGAACTGTTTTGTTCAGTTTTGAAAATTTATCGTTCGAACCGATATTTAAAAATAGTCATTTTTCAAACAGTCTCGGAATTGGACGAAACCAGTTCCATTTGATCTGGAATATTGAATTATTATCGGATTTCAACTTTCGTATTTATCGGAGTTGATATGTGAGCGCACGGTGAGTAAACGCGTTGAGATTTAACCAAATTCAATTTAAATTTAAAATTTAAATTAGTCAAAATCAGTCACCCTAGTTTTCTTAGCAGACCTATCCTCTGTTAATCGCGTACGCTTGTTCCCCCTTTCAAATTATAAGAAAACGAAATCTGCTCGTCTTCGTTCAAAAGAAAATCTTCACTCGTTCAAAATTTTATTCAGAGAAAAACATCCATGGCCAAACAAATAAAATAAATCCCTCGTTCCAAAATCAAAACCGCGGCTCCCCATTTTCAAATTCTCCAGGAAATCGCGAGGCAACGAAATCGAAGCAGCTCGGTTATTCTTGAAGTCGATTTCATATAAAAAAAGAAAAATGGTCTCGGTCGAAACTCGATAACTCGAAAAATCTGGAGGCTCGCGTTCGAGTAGGGGCTGGGTCGCGACTCGTTTCCGCGATCATTGGAAGGCGAGCTCGAGATTTAGGTCACGGCGACGAAGTCGTGGCAGCTGGAATCGATTGAGGCGACATGGTCGTGGTGATCGACGATGACTTGGGTAAGCTCGATCTCGAGCAAGGTAGGCGGCGGCGGCGGCAAGGGGATGGAGGCGATCGACAGTGTTCTAGGGTTTCGCGATTGGGGATAGGAGTCGAACGATTTCTGTTGGTGGCGATCGAATCGCGGGCGACGGCGAAGTGGGAACGGCAGTGATATCGCGAGTTCGAAGTGGTCAGGAGGCGAATTCGTGAGGGCTAGTGATGTTGTGGTGGGTCGCGAACTCGAGCCTGGGTGTCGAGTAAAGGAGCAGTGAGGTTCGATTCCTTTGTTTTTGAATTTCTGATTTATAAAAATATATATATATATATATATATATATATATATACATAAGGAAAAGAAAGGGTTGTTTACTGTTTAGTTCATACTGTGGAATTTAAGTATATACAGGAAATTTATATATATGATTTTTGAAGAAAAAAATAAATATATACATATGTGAAAAATATGGATTTGAAAGTTAATTATTAATTTAGTATTGAATTTTTGGTTAATTAAATTATCAAAAGGAATTTGATTTTTTTGTCAGATATTTTATTAAAAGAAAAATTTGTTTAAAACTAAGTTACTAGTTGAATTAAAATTACCAAACGAAAATTTATAGTTTGATTTAATACGAGTATTAATAATTTGTATAATATTTATACAAGGGCTATAAATCGAGAAATCAATTCAAAATGGATTGGATTGCAAGTAAAAAAGCTAAGGTGAGATCTTCTCACTCAAAAATATATTTGGATTGCAGTTATTGTTAGTTTGACTGTTTGGATGTGATATTAGATATAGTAGGATATATCTATATATATATAGCAATATATACATATTGGCATATGTATATATTGGATTGATTGATTTCCCGCCTCGTATAGCGGATGAGACCCTATTGCGCCGTTAGTAAGCGGATATTTTTATAAGACCCATATACCGCGATATTCCACCTCGAAGTGGAATTGGTATTGTGCTAACGTCTTTGGATGCAGGGAAACAGGTTGGAGGGAGCCAACTGGATTCCTCACCGGTAGTTATTTATTTACAGATATTGATGTATATTCTGTTATCATATTGATATATGATGTTTGTTGTTGTGATTGACTAATTGGTGCTGTTGCATCATCGGATTCAGTTTTGAAGTTTAAAAATAACGACTTTTACTTTAAAAGGATTTTAAAGTGATTTTTGAAAGTAGACGTTTTATTGAATTTTTGAATTGATTTATTTCAAATAAATAAACGTCTAAAATTTTAAAGTTATAAAAGTTAAGATTTTTGTGAAATAAAATCAAAGTGTGATTTTTGAAATAAAAGTTAAGAAATTTATGAAATGGTTTAAATTGGGATTTCTAGTATTATAAACGGTTTATTTAAAAGATGTACAAAAATGGATATTTATAAATTTGAAATATTGGGATTATAAGACATGTTTCTATAAGTGTTAAAATGAAGTGTAAATGGGATTTCATAAGTTAATGAAATCTGAAAGTTTTAAATTTTGTAAAGTTTAAAAGAACGATTTCTTTTAAAATAAATGAATTATAAGTTATATTAACTTATAAATTGAATGGGTCATTAAAGAAGATGTATAAATCGAAGTTGTTATAAAATGGAAATAGAATTTATAAACGTTGTTTTTATAAATTCGAAAATAAATCAAATTTGATGAATTTAATATAGAGATTATTAAGGGAATTTTATCCACGATTTTGGACAGTGGATAATTCTTGAAATAAATGTGTAAAAAAGATTGAAATTTGGTTATTGAAGTATATTCATGATTTTGGACAGTGAATATATTATTGAAAAAAAATGGATATTGTTTGGGAAAGTGATATTTGAAATGAAGTTAATTGTTTTAAAAGATGTTTTAAAACGTGTGAACTATCGAAATCATAGATTTCAACAATTTTATTGTTGAAATAGACGTTTTCGAGGAATAAGAAAATGATGGACTATAACACTGTTGTTATAGTAAATGATTTTCGAAAGAAAATGTTTTATGTAGTATTGGGATTTATATATACCTATCTTAAAATCCGAATCCCCATACTAGTGATTTCGAGTCATCGTAACGATGTTTTACGTAATATTCGTTTTGACTCAAATAGATGTTGTTATAGTAAATGATTTCCTTAAAGAATGAAATGTATACTTAATTTTGATTTAAGTATAACGAATATTTTCAAATGTTGAAAATAAATAGATTTGTGAAATACTTATTATTAAATAAGTATGGAATTGCTTTTCCAAAAATGAAATGAAATGTTTTTGAGAATTTATCTTTGAAAAGATAAATTGAAAATGAATATTGGAATCGATTTGAAAATCGTATATCAGTAGATATTTTTGAAATATAAATTCACTATGGAATTTATAAAAGAAAGGGAAGTTGTATAAAAATAATTATTGATTTATTTTTGAAGTGTGGGAATTTTATATCTAGTAGAGATATTTTTGGAAATTAAATAATTTGGAAAATTATTTGGAATCTGATGATGTTGCGCATCTTTATTGATAGTTAAATAACCGACTATCAATAATTACCTTGAACGGTATTTGTTGTGAATTGGATGAATTTGAATGCCACACTTATTTTTGAATTAACGCTCACTATTCGGGTTAGCCGGGAAAGGACCATGGGGTCGTATAACCCATTCCGAATATGTGATACGTCGTTATGAATTGCATTCGAAGACCGGTGTTGAAGACCGGATATTTTTGAAAACGGAAGGATTACCGTCGAGTTACTCTACATCGGCTGATCTCCGATTTAGAGGTTTTTATCACCCTTAGTGACGGGAAGTCCGGACGTGATTAGAAATTTATCCGAATATGCAAGGGCTTCGTGAGAAGTGCCTTCGGTTCTGTTCGATCCCGGAACAGACTTGTATGGATTGTGTGTCTGACGTTACAAATTGAGATATTAAGCTGATTTCTTTCAAATACATTTCTGTTGGTGGCGGAGAATTTATTCTCTTAGCTTAACACCCTTCTCTGAGACGTACGAGCTCAGAGGTTATGTAGTTGAAATTTATCAGCGATATATTCCCAATTTGGTAACGTGGCATACTGAGTGTTGCTGTGTGATGATCAGTGTTTGATCATTTGCGATATGATCATTTGTTTGATCTTATATCTTTGTGATCATAGGTTGATCATTTGTTTGACCCGAAGCATGGCTTTGTAGAAAGCATAGCTTTGTGGACGAGACTTCGTCGAGCCTCACACCCCGGAAATGGTCGAAACAGGAAGGATGCAGCAAGGTTCTAGGGAGTAGCGCCCCTTAGTGTATGTCATTCCTTCTGGATAGAGGTGGTATCATGGTATGGAGCCCAGATACTTAACCTATGTGGTTGTTGCATTATTATTATTATGTGGTTTGTTGGAAATCAGGGATCCTCGGGAAGATCAGTTACGATCGAGGGATGACATACGCGTGTCAGTAGTTACCTATTTTTGCAGAGGTAACCCGGCCTTGTGTTGGCAGAGATCCGGTTAGGTTCTCGGGTCGTCTATTCCAGGGACGTACCCATCGTGGCATAGGAAGTTCCTTGGCCTGACCATTTGTTGGAAATCCAAACTTCAATACGAACTTTGTACGGTATTAGTTGTAGAACCTGCCATTTACGTACGGTGGTCACCACTGTTTAGATGGTAGCTATAGTAGGCATACGATACTGGTCGTATGTTGGCTAAGATTTATATTGTACTTTTGAAATGATTTCTACACTATGCACTAATAATAATATCAAAAAGATTTGATTTTGCGTATCAAGCATCTTTGACTATCATAAGAAGAAATCTCCTCCAATTCTGCGTTTGCATTGTGTGTGTGGTGGGAGGTCTTATGGTAGTTTCATTTTCCAAAAACATTGCGAATTTGTTTTATTTTCTTTATGAAAAATAACTGTTTTATGATCTCACACCAGTCACCATGACTGACTCGGAGTTTATTGTTTCCCTTCTAAACTCTAGGTGCCCACCAATTTCCACACGGGCAGCCTAGAGTTATGTTATCAGGATATTCTGGAGCTTTGGAAGCAATTCTGGATGACGAGACGTAGTATTTGTATCTGATAGTATTTATTCCGCTGTGTATTCTGTATGAGGACAAGTTTATATAACTATCCATTGTTGTATTGAGTTGTATATTGACTCTAATGATTGATGTATGTATAAAATGGTATAGTTCTTTGTTTTAAAAGACTAGTGTTTATTTATTATATATTGTTCCGCTGCGAATGTGAGATTCTGATATTGTTCTCTGTTTCTGATATTGTTCTGCTGTTCTTCTTCTATCCTTTTCCTCTTCTCTTCTTCTTCTACCTTTTTCTTCTTTCTTAAACCATCACTATTGGAGTTTCCGGCACTCGATTGCTCGACAGTCGATAAAGGGAGTATCGATGTCGAATTTTCGAAAGTCGAAAATTTCGGTATGTGACAGAGTGGTATCAGAGCATATGGTTAAGCGACAACCCTGCTCTGTTGGGTGTTACTCATTAGAGATAGAGTCAGCAGTACTCTAGAATGAGTTGAGTGTAATAATAGATACGAGTGCGTATTTGTTAGTGAATATGAAATTGTTTTGTATTGTGTTGACTTATCGGTTGATTGTTTATAGATTCTGGTCGGTGCAGTCTAGCTAACTGAAATCGATAGGGATTTCTAAACTCTAAACAAGATAAACCAACACAGTATTGTTTTAAATAGGGTGAATGAAATAATTTTGCCCAAAACTATTTTTGTATAGAAAAGAAATAATTTTCTGTAAATTATTATGATATATGGATGCATGGTTGTTAGGAAGTAATGATGTTAATTATCCTCATTAATATATATGTGGAAATTGTAAATGAAATTGGAATTAAAACAAGAACCAGGAAATAAATCCATATACAAATGAAATTTAAGAATGTAAATTATAAATGTGACTTATAATTGAAGTATAATTCCAGAGAAGTATTTGGAAATGTTTTGAAAAGAATTTGAAAATTTTGGAGATTTGGAAAGTTTAAATTCTTTTTGATTTGAAAATGAATTTCAAAGGTTTGAAAAGTATTTTAGAGAGATGAAAGCTCTAAACTCTTTTCGGTCATTGGAAAATAACTTCGGTAATGACTGCAGCATCACTGATGTTCATTTTTGGGTTTCCAGAAGAGGAATTGCTGCCAAATTGTTTTAAATGGAAGTTGTTTGAAAAAATTGGAGTTTTGTTTTGGAAATTCAAAGGATGATTTGAATTGTTTTCAAAAATGGTTTTGAAAAGATTGAAAAGACTCTGGGATTCTATTTAAAATATCTATGGGAATAATAGATGAGTTGATAACTTATACAAATTGAATATTGATAGAATAAATTCAATTTAAAGGATGAAGTTAAATTAATGTAAGTACAAGTGAATCAATTTAATGGAAATGAAATTGAATGTTGAAATTCATTTCGAATTTGTAAGCAATGAATTGAATTGAATAATTATAAATGAAAGATGAATTAAAAATTCAAAAATGGAGTGTGATTTGATTTGAATCACGTTGAATAGAAAATTCCTAACTTGGAAAAGAAAAATGATAAGGATTGAATCCGAATAAACTACTTTGATAATTAATTGATTCATGAAATGGAAGTTGAATTAGTTAAATTGAAACTTGAATTGTGACTAAATAAAAGAATGGTTAGAATTTGCAGATAAATTCAAGTAAGTAGAAATAAATTTCTGAATGGATGGAATTTACAATTGCAAGTAAATGAAATTAAAGATGAATGTTAAACTTTGTTTTGAATTTGTTAGCAAATGTAATTCAAGCTGAATATTTGAAATTGGAATTTGTAATGAATTAGTAATTGGAACTAATTTAAAATAGTACAATTGTGAATAAAAGATAGTTGATAAATTCAATATTCAAAAGTAAACTGAATCCAAATTAGATTGAAATTGAATTCAAATAAATTTGAAATGCAAAATTGAATGAAAATAGATATGTAACTTCAATAGTGAAGTAAAAATGTATAAGAAGTAAGTATCAAAATTTTTGTAATAGAAATGTGCAAAATGGTTAGAATATGTAACTAGATATTATGGCTAGTAGGATATACAGGTGTTATAAAGAAATTGGAATTTTGATTTTGAAGATGAATTTGAATTGCTCGACAAAAGGTAAGTATTTGAATTTCGATATGAAATTTGCTGATTTCTTGTCTAGCCGCTTGGCTTTTTCTTTTTCTTTTTGAAATCTGAGAGTCCGTAGGGACATTTTGTAGTCGTGCCGTATTAGCCGCGCAAAGGAGACGTTAGCGAAATTTTTCGAAAATTTAGAGCGTTAGAAAATTTTTGAGAAAATTTTGAAAGTTTAAATTTAAATTTGAATTGTTAAGAAAACAAAGTTGTTTGAAACTTATAATTGAAGTTAGAAATTTAGTTGAATAAATAATGAATCTTTAGTAGAAAGATTTGTTTTGAAATTTGATAAAACTATTGGATTGTGAAAAATAGTAGACGAGTTAAGGACTTTTTCTTCCTGACTTGTAATTTCGGGACGAAATTCTTTTAAGGAGGGAAGTTTGTAACGATCCAGAATTTTGAACAAATTAAATTGAGAATATTTAATTAATTTTAAATATTTGAACGATGATTTGATTTGAATTCCCAATGTAACTTTGAAAATTGGCGATTAAATTAAAAATTTAAATCTATTGAATTGAATAAAAATTTGAATCTTTAATTCTGAGCTGAAGAAAAATATTTCAAAAGCATTTAAAATTCGTATTGACAACACTGAAGATAATAGAAGCTTCAGAATTTAATTTCGAACTGTTTTGTTTAGTTTTGAAAATTTATCGTTCGAACCGATATTTAAAAATAGTCATTTTTCAAACAGTCTCGGAATTGGACGAAACCAGTTCCATTTGATCCGGAATATTGAATTATTATCGGATTTCAACTTTCGTATTTATCGGAGTTGATATGTGAGCGCACAGTGAGTAAACGCGTTGAGATTTAACCAAATTCAATTTAAATTTAAAATTTAAATTAGTCAACATCAGCGACCCTAGTTTTCTTAGCAGACCTATCCTCTGTTAATCGCGTACGCTTGTTCCCCCTTTCAAATTATAAGAAAACGAAATCTGCTCGTCTTCGTTCAAAAGAAAATCTTCACTCGTTCAAAATTTTATTCAGAGAAAAACATCCATGGCCGAACAAATAAAATAAATCCCTCATTCCAAAATCAAAACCGCGGCTCCCCATTTTCAAATTCTCCAGGAAATCGCGAGGCAACGAAATCGAAGCAGCTCGGTTATTCTTGAAGTCGATTTCATATAAAAAAAAAGAAAAAAAAAAGAAAAATGGTCTCGGTCGAAACTCGATAACTCGAAAAATCTGGAGGCTCGCGTTCGAGTAGGGGCTGGGTCGCGAATCGTTTCCGCGATCATTGGAAGGCGAGCTCGAGATTTAGGTCACGGCGACGAAGTCGTGGCAGCTGGAATCGATTGAGGCGACATGGTCGTGGTGATCGGCGACGACTTGGGTAAGCTCGATCTCGAGCTAGGCAGGCGGCGGCAGCGGCAAGGGGATGGAGGCGATCGATGGTGTTCTAGGGTTTCGCGATTGGGGATAGGAGTCGAACGATTTCTGTTGGTGGCGATCGAATCGCGGGCGACGGTGAAGTGGGAACGGCAGTGATATCGCGAGTTTGAAGTGGTCAGGAGGTGACGCAGTGGATTAATCAAAACGATCTTCAATCGGTGAAAGTAGCAATCGATGGATTGATGGATACTGAAATGCCCGAATTCGTTGATCCGAAGATACCGAATTCTTAGCTATCTCTGACTCGTTGATCCGAAGATACCGGGAAAGAGATCTACGATTCTTCGACGTTGATCTTGCGCACAAGATACCGTGAATCGGCTTCAACAAACGATGATTCGATCGCACTCGAATGACGTAAGTGGAGATAGGAGATACACTCGACTACCAATTGAAATTGAAAGCACAAAGCTAACAAAAGAGAATTTTATTCAATATTCAACAACCTTTTACAAATGAGAGACTCGACCTATTTATAGGCGTTTTACAACTCATATGAAAAAAACAAAAAAAATTACATCTCCTAAGTCGGTTCCGAGCTAACAGTCACGACCTAACATAAGTCGTACACGACTTAAGCCCAAACAGTTACAACTCCACATACACAAAAACTTCAACGAAAATACAAGTACTTAGGTCGGAAACGACCTATAGATGACGACTTACAAACAGGTACGAGCTGAAAAGAAACACAAACGACTCAAAGATAAAACGGCTCATCATCAACGGTTCAGATTGACGCGTCATCAAGGTCCTTGGCTACAAGCTTTCGCGACTTAACACCCAACGACTTAAGATATCAGCGGTAGAGATTAACTCGGCAATAGAATCAACGGTAAAAACTTTAGCGACTTAAAACATGCGCATCCCAGAACAGCGTCTTAAAGAGATCAACGGTCTTCATACTTTAGCGACTTAAAGAATGGACGGCATCCGTAGTTTTGCGACCTAAAATAGATGGCTTCAGAAACTTCGCGACCTAAGCCTTGCGACTTAAGACGTCGTGACTTATCTTCCCAGATTACCCAACGACCTATCATAGGTCGTGACCTTTTCTTGCGACCTAGTATAAGTCGAATCAAAACTCCACGACCTGACTCCTTGCGACCTAACTTAGGTCGTAACGTCTTCCTGCGACCTATCATAGGTCTTGACTTGTTAGGTCGTAGCACCCTCTTAGCTCGTTCCAGCGCTCTATTTTCCCACTCGCTAAGTCGTACACGAGTTAACAACATGTTAGGTCGTTCCAGTATCTCGTTAGGTCGTTGGAGCGACCTAAAGGCCTTGTTAGGTCGTATGCGACCTAACACTTCACCAATTTGGGCTGTACCACTCTTTAGCTTGCTTATCGACTTATCATAGGTCGTTAGACCACTCTTCCCAGCATCACTCGCCTCCTCCTCTAACTCCTTAGGTCGTGAGCGACCTACAAACTCCTTAGGTCGTGAGCGACCTATGCCTTTAACATTCTGCGCTACATCATCCTCCCCAGGTTGAGAAAAATTCGACCTCGAATTTGCACCATCCTCCTCTACTATGAGTTCATTTCCGTGGTATGGTATGAGATGTTTAACATTGAATATGTCAGACGTATACACATCATCTGGCAGTTTCAATTTGTAAGCATTTTCATTAATTCGCTTCACAACTTCCACCGACCAATTTTCCTGGCTTTCAACTTGTTATAAGCGCCCACTGGAAAACGATCTTTCGTTAATACTGCATAAACCAAATCACCTTCCTGAAATTCAACAATCCTTCGTTTCAAATCTGCGGATTGTTTATACTTCTCATTTGCTTTCTCTAATCGTTCTTGAACGATTTTATGACATTCCGTCAGCCCTTCAACAAAGTCAGCAGCTTTCTTAATTGTCCCCTTTGAATGTGGTATCACCGTTAAATCCAACGGCCCTTTTGGTAAGCTCGAATAAACTATCTGAAATGGACTGAACCCAGTACTTCGATTTATAGCATGATTATGGGAAAACTCTGCCTGGCATAACTTCACATCCCAACTCTTCAGATTATCTTGTACAAGACACCTTAGCAAGTTTCCCAATGATCTGTTTACCACCTCAGTCTGTCCATCTATCTGCGGATGATAAGTGCTGCTAAAGTTCAACTTCATTCCCACCATCTTCCACAAACTTAACCAAAAGTGACTCAAAAATCGAGTATCTCTATCCGACACAATAGATTCTGGCAATCCATGAAGTCGATAGATCTCCTTGAAAAACAACTGTGCAACATGAACAGCATCCGCCGTCTTCTTACAAGCAATAAAATGTGCCATTTTCGAAAATCTGTCAACCACCACATAAATGGAATCATTACCACGCTGCGTTCTCGGCAACCCCAACACAAAGTCCATACTGATATCCACCCATGGTTTTACAGGCACGGGTAACGGCATATATAAACCAGCATTAGTCGCAGTTCCTTTCGAA
This sequence comes from Allium fistulosum, assembly GCA_030737815.1. NCBI lineage: Eukaryota > Viridiplantae > Streptophyta > Magnoliopsida > Asparagales > Amaryllidaceae > Allium > Allium fistulosum. Next base: position 819,105,932 of record CM060904.1, read on the forward strand.
ACCTGACAAACATGACAACGCTCCACAAATCTCTCTACTTCTTTCCTCATCGATGGCCAAAAGTAGGACTGTGAAATCAACTGTAAGGTACGGTCTCTCCCAACATGTCCCTCGTCGTGTAACTCTTTGATAATCTTCATTCTCAGACTACCCTCCGGTATGCACAATCGATTTCCCTTGAACAGAAAACCATCTACCATCAAAAACTCATCCGTCTTTCCCTCCTTAACTTTATCAACAAACTTCATGAAGTAAGGATCTTCAACAAATAGTTCCGGCAACATTTCAAACCCCGTCACTTCAACCTTCAGCGTAGTCAACAAATGACTCCTCCAACTCAAAGCATCAGCCACTCGATTCGTCACCCCTGACTTGTGTTTAACAACGAAAGTAAACTGTTGTAGATATGCAATCCACGATGCATGTCTTGCTGAAATCTTGTCATGCCCTTGTAAATGCTTCAACGCTTCATGATCAGTGTAAAGAACAAACTCCTTCTGAAATAGATAGTGTCTCCAGTGTTTGATAGATTGCACAACAGCATAAAACTCCACATCATATGTACTATATCGCATCTTCGCTCATGACAGCTTCTCACTGAAATATGCAATTGGACGTCCCTTCTGACTCAACACTCCTCCAATCCCAACCTTGGATGCATCAGTGTGTAGTTCAAACACTAGCTGAAAATCAGGTAATACTAGAATTGGTGCAGTCGTCAGCAACTCCTTGATCTTCCTAAAAGCATTCCCTGCTTCTTCTGACCATGAAAACTGTTTGCCTTTCATACAATCTGTAACAGGCGCCATCACACTACTAAAGTGTGGAATGAACCTTCGATAGAATGAAGCCAACCCGTGAAAACTACGAACTTCCGTTATCGTCTTGGGCTGCGGCCAATCTCTGATAGCTTCGATTTTACTTTGGTCCACCTGTATACCCTTCTCTGAAACAACGTACCCCAAAATTAACACACTATGCGTCATGAACACGCATTTCTTTGTTGCAGCATAAAAGTGTTCTTGTCGCAATACCATCAGCACTTCTCTAAGATGATTCAAATGTTCCTCTGGACTCCCACTGTAAATCAGAATATCATCGAAATACACCACCACAAACTTCCCAATGAATGGTCTAAAAATTTGATTCATTACCCTCATGAAAGTACTCGGTGCATTGGATAAACCAAATGGCATGACCAACCATTCGTATAGACCCTCCCTGGTTTTAAAAGCAGTTTTCCACTCATCGCCTGGTCTGATACGAATTTGATGATATCCGCTCTTCAAATCAATCTTCGAAAATATAGTAGCTTCGCTTATTTGATCTAACAAGTCATCCAACCTCGGCATTGGAAATCAATATCTCAAAGTAATCTTATTCAATGCTCGACTGTCAGTGCACATCCTCCACGTCCCATCCTTCTTGGGTACCAATAAAGCTGGTACAGCACAAGGACTCAGACTCTCCTGCACACGCCCCTTCTCAAGCAATTCCTCTACCTGCCTCCGCAACTCTTCATGTTCCTTCGGACTCATTCGATAATGTGGTCTATGTGGCAACACAGCACCTGGAACAAGATCTATCTGATATTGTATATCCCTCAACGGTGGCAATTCCGTTGGTAACTCCTCTGGAAATACATCGTCAAATTCTTTCAAAACGGGTTTAACTTCTTCTGGTATTTCAACCTCTTCACTGCTTTCTCGCCCAATGAACAAAAACACTTCAGGCTCTTCCTCAACCTCCTTAACAAACTCTTTCAAAGATAATAAAGTTTTCAGCTCTTCAATCTCTTCTGACTTACTTTCTCCTTGTGATCTCTTCTTCGGAACCAGGATAATTTTCGTGCCTTCAAACATAAAACTGTAGCTATTGGTCCGACCGTCATGTTGTACTGCTCGATCATACTGCCATGGTCTTCCCAATAATAAGTGGCAAACATCCATCTCTACTACATCACACCATATTTCATCTTTGTATTTCTTCCCAATAGAGAATGGAACACGAACTCGTCTATCCACTTTCACTTCTCCTCCTTTTCTCAACCATGCTAACTTGTATGGACTCGGATGTTTATCTGTCTTCAATTTCAACTTTGTCACAGCTTCGGTTGAAATAATATTATCACAGCTTCCTGCGTCAATCACAAACTTACACACCTTCCCCAGAATAGTACATGTTTACTGAAAAATATTACTTCTCAACCAACTAGCTTCCTCCTGCTTCGGTGTTAAACACGATCTCCTCAGCATTAGATTACAACCTTCATCTCCTGACGCAATATCCTGTTCATCTTCCTCTACTGGACTAGAACAATCCCCTTCAACATCCTCATCTTCAACTTCTACAATCATGGTTCGTTTCTTCGGCTTTGGACACTCACTGCTTTTATGACCCAATTCCTGACAATTGTAACATTTGAAACCATTGTTAACCCTTGCCTTCTCAGCCTCCTTCGCCACTAGTTTACTGATAGGTTTAGACACATTAGAACTTCCACCAATGCCCTTCGCTTGATTGTTAGAATTAGTAAACACACCACTTCATCGTCGTCCCTGCTTCTCCCAAGCCAACGCTTTCTGATGTGCCTCTGCTACAGATCTTGGATCAAACATATTAACCATATCCTGGATCTGCATTCGTAATCCTCCAACAAATCTGGCTGTTAACTGTTCTTCTGTCTCCATAATATCGTTCCTTGCAATTAGTTGATAAAATTTGTCAGCATAGTCATTCACAGATTTCGTCCCTTGTCTCAAGTTTTGCAAACGTTGATACATCAAAGATTGATAATTGTAAGGTAAAAACGTTGCTTTCATCAATTTCTTCATCTTCTCCCAAGATTCAACTTTTGACTTTCCCATCCGATCACGTGTAAGTTTGGTTTGCTGCCACCATGCCAAAGCTCTACCCCTCAACCTTGTAGCAACCAACTTCACTCTACGATGTTCTGGAATTTCTTTGAAGTCAAAAATCTCTTCAACATTAGCTACCCAATCTAGAAACTCCTCTGCTTGCATACCACCTTTGAATTCAGGAATTTCAGTCTTCATCCCCGACTCCCACTTGTGATCATACTCAGAGTGATTTCTTCCTTGTCCTCAAACACTACCACCATAATACTCCTCTTCAAAATCAGATGTATATCGTTGTCTATCTCGTCCATCCACATCTCTACTACCATTACGTCTTCCACCATCATCCCTTCTATCTACGTTCCTCCGTTCTCGATCGTTCACGTTCCTCCCACGTCCTTGATCATTTTCAACACTTCTGTCCCGATTGGAATGTGGCGAGACTCTACTACCCCCATGGTTAGATTCAGGTGAAACCCTTCTCCGATTTTGATTCATCTCCATCATAAGCTTCTCTAACCGCCCAATTCCTTCGTTAAGCTTTTCACTAAAGTTCTCATTGATTCTTTGCTCCATCTCATCAGCTTCTTCTCTTCGATACAAAGCTTCTACGTTTTGGTGGCGATTAGCTCTTCTTGGCGGCATACTTGAAATCTTTACAAACACTTCAACACTTCAAAATTCAAACACTTTTCGGACTTTGATCCAAAATGAAACGGATCGAAAACTTCCACTTTGTAGCAAATCGCGATGAACACGATGGACAAAGTTTCGGCTTCCAAATAATTTCGATCAATCAATCTTCGAACAAGCCTTCTTACTCTCGGCCATGATAAACAAATTCGAATCTTCACTTCAAGCTCGGAAAATCTCTTCAACTTCTAAATGAATAGGCTCCAAGTCTCGATCTAGCTATGTGTAACGACCAAGGACTTTCTCTCCATAGAAAGTCGCATCGTTAATAAGAAAGAAAGGGGTAGAAAATAGAAAAGAAGAGAAGAAAGAAAGAAACAACAACAACGATCTCACAGCGGAACGAATAAATTATATTAATAACATAAACTATTACATAGTATACTACAATTTACAGAGTTACACAGCATATACATCACTTACTAGACAGCTATACAACTCAAATACAAGACAAGACACTATCACAGATATCAACACAGCGGAATACTATATCTACGAACGCCGAAGCCTCCTGCTCCATTGCTCCTCCAGAATATTCGTCAAAGCTAAACCTGAATCCCTTGGCTACTCGTAAAAATTTGAGTACCCAAGAGTTTATAAAACAGAAATAAACACTTGGGTCAGACATGGGTCTAGTGTGAGTAATAGGTTAAACTTGCTTAACTTCAAAACCTTTAGAAAGAAAAGGTATCACGTAAGACTCCCCACAAATAAACATGGGTAAGTTTTTACCTTACGCTAACCAAAACATTTGATAGGAAATCCAGTTATATTATAATAGGGTCTAGGGTTTTCAAATAAATATGAAATAGCTGAAATTGTTACATTATTAAATTCCAGCATACTAGCCACAAAGTGGGTTATACAATCAAAACCGTAAGGGCACGTAGAAAGAATGGGTTTCCATACAATGGCAGGGCTACTGGGGTACCGCCCGTCACAGTACGTGGCCTAGATCACCGTACCGAGGAGTACGCCCGCTCCCCTGCAACACAAAGCCGGAACCATCCCTTACTGGATAATTCCGAACAAGATAACCCCGTAGTTGGCGCGACCAACCACACACTAAGCCGAATAAAAAGAAAAGGGACCTCTAGACAGGGATCTATCTTGCTCTCAGTGGGTGCTACCCACGAAGACTTGCTGCACCTCCCCTGTTTTAGCCATTTCCGGTTGATGAGGCTTGAGGTTACGATTACCTTTAATCAGAACATATCACTTAGAATGCTCATCGTCCGCCTGACGATGTGCTGAAAGCATTCAATCCATACAAGTTCGTTCCGGGTTCGAACGAAACCGAAGGCATTATCTCGTTACACTCGTTTTGGAATCACCCTCAGAGTTAACGACAATAACCCTTGCACTCTGAATCTTCATCTTCACTTGAGATTCACGACCTATCGTAAATTTGGATCGATGTGGTATTCGGGTCTCCAGACCTGGAAATCCGGTATACGGAAACCCGATCCCGGTCTCATCGAAATCCAAAGCGTATGTTTTAAGGCCAAGTTGTTTTAAAGGTTAAAACAATTTAATTCTACTATCTATTAACACACAGATAGATAATTCACAGATTCATAATAGATAATCAACATTATCATTATAAGCAGATAATTCTTATCATCTTTACTATGCAACCAATGCATCCAAATCATACAGTATCAATTATCAATTATCTCATATCTGAGATCTCAAACCATTCAAGGTAAACAATATCATATATCCATACATAAGCAATGATCTATAAATCATACTATAATTAATTTAAAATGAATTAAATTAATTACTTCATCTTTAATTAATTTAAAGTAAATTTAAATTAATTACTTCCATTATTATTAATCTTGCTTAAGTCACTATTAATTAATTATCAATTAATTAATCAACCATTATCTAATTATTCATCTTAATTAATCATCCTTGATTAATTACATTTAATTACATTCAAGTAATTAGCATTTAAATTAATTTCACAAATTAATTACTCTTAACCACTTATAGTAATTAATCTTTAATTACTTCATTTATTAATTAACTATAATTAATTACATTACTCCTTAATTAATTACATTAATTAATCACTTTATTTATTAATTATTCCTTAATTAATCAATTCTTAATTACATCATTAATTATATTAATTAATGATCCCTAATTACATTTTTATTATTAATTACTCTAATTAATTACATTAAGTAATTATCTTTAATTAAACCACATTTATTAATCATTCTTGATTAATCATATTCAGTAATTAACTACCCTTAATTACTTCTTTAAATAAATTAATTACTCCTTAATTAATTTCTTAATTAATCCCTTGATTAATTCCATTAAGTAATTAACTACCCTTAATTACTCTATTAATTACATCAGTAATTATTCATTAATTACTTTCCTAAGTAATTATACCCCATTAAATTACATTAAGTAATTATACTTCACAAATCATTAAATGATTATCTTAAATTAAATAAACTCAATTAATTACAATGAGTAATTAATTTATTAATTACTTCCATTAAGTAATTATATTTAATTAAACAATTTCACAAATGATTAACCCAAATTAATTATTTTTTTTATTACCTTACTAATTTATTTTATATCATTAAATCTTAATTATCTTTAAGATAACACTTTATTCCTATTAATGATTAAAATATCATTAATAAAGTATTTAAACCAATTTACCTTTAAATTTACATTTAAATTTCATTTTATATTAAGATTTAAAATGAAGACAATTTAACTTTAACAAAGTTTTAAAAACATCCTTTTAAATCAAATGTTAAAGAAATATTTATTTAATCAAAAGAAATTTAAAACTAAATTCATTTTAAATTCAAATTTAAAATACTCTTTACATTGTTTAAAACACTTTAAATTTAAAAACTTCTTTTTATTTCAAAATTTAAATGCATATTAACTTTGATTCCAGATTAATCTCTAGATTTAGAAACCTATCTTCAATTTAAAACTTTATTTTTAAAATACAAATTACTTAATCCTTTTTTAAAGTTGTTAAATCAATTCAAATTTTAAAAACATTATCTTATTTGAAAACTGAGATTTTAAACTTATATTCCAGATTTAAAACTAGATTTAAACTTATTTAAACTTACTTTTATATTTAAACTCGGCTTTTAAAATTTATTTTAAATTTTAAAAACTGGAAAACAGTTCTCTGTTAAAACCTGGAATACAAACATTTCCCGAGTTACTCCTTCAAATCCCCCGATAACTACTTCGAGTCTTCCACCACAAATCACGAGAACAAACCCGAGTACCCAAATCCCCCAAACCCAACTTCACCAGAAAATATGTGCACGTGCACAGAGACGCTGATCGTCTCCGATCACCAGAGTTGATCTCTCCACATCGGCGATTACACTCACGTCCCAACATAATCAACGAAAACATCAATACGAGCTCGAATTTGAATTCGAACATTCAAACAAAACCTGGAACAACAGTCTCGAACCACCCAAAGCCTGGAAAATCTCACGCACTCCTACCTCCGATCATCAGAGTTTCTGAAACTCCGGCCACAACGTCGATGACACCCCAGCATCCAATCTCCAAAGCCCTGTTGAACTCGATCGTCTGGAGAGGTCGTATCGCTCAAAAACTTCAACATAGACAAAACTAAGTTTACAGACTAACCCGATCACCCACTTCCACCACAACAATTTACACACCTATCTGACATTTTTCTCAAAATCTCCAACCACTCTACTACCTTCAGTGATGACCCCATCCTCTCCGATCACGTAGATCGCCAGATATTACCCACAACCCCATTTCTGTTCAACTCAGAAATGCATACCCAAAACTAAATTAAAATTTATGATTTCTCTTCCAAAAATCATGGTTTTTGATTGTAATTTAGATCATATGCCTGAAACAATAATTTAGGATATTTGGATTTCCACTTATTTTTAGCTTGCTCTGTTCTTTTTAAATTTTCAGAGACATTCAAGTTTATTCTAACTTTATTAAAATTTTAAACTTTACCTCATGACTTAACAAACAACTTTTGTTTGAAATCCTAGTTCTAACAGAGATTAGTTTGGGAGAATTGGAATTTAGATCTAAATTTTAAACTGAGAACTTTAAACAGAGACGATCACTGATACAACCAAATATACACATAGTATCTTCATTCATATATATATGTAACTAGATCTAAAACAAACATGCATACATAATTTCCAACATGAACCACAATTTACTTCAGATATTTTACCACACAAATCAAATTTATCTGTTTTTAAAATCTAAGTTACTCACCAGATTTTAAAAGAAGCAGAGCCTCCAGATTTTTGAAACTGAGACAACAGGCTTTTGATTTTGATAAATCTTTGGTTTTTAAAACTGCATGCTTTTGATTTACTTTTTAATTCCAGATTTGCTTGCTTCTGTTTTTGAAGAATACATGCAGGCTTTGATTTCAAAACAGAGAAGTTTGATCTCTGCTTTGATTCCAGGTTGAAGAAGAGACAGGCTTGTTGTTCTTTATTTTTGAAAGAATTTAGTTCAGGCTTATTTCTGAGAATTTGGTTTGAGTCTGATTCATTTCAGATTTGAGGAGGATTACAGATTTTGAATTGAGGAGGTATAAACTATCAGATTTATTTAGAGGAAATGTTTTGAGGAGTTTCTTACTTTATTTGTTTTCAGGTTTTGTTGATATGAGATTTGCTTTATTTCTTTGTTTAGAAAGAAGGTTAGAAAAGAAAAGAAAATGGAGATGTATGTTTATATAAAGGCTGAAATTATCTAAAAATAAAAATAAAAGAAAAACAAGATTAAATGACACTTGTCATATACATTAGCTATTTACATTACACATGTTTTATTTAAGTTTTAATATGGTGACATTTGTCTTTTAAGTATTTAATACATAATTTTTATTTATTTTAAAATGTTAATAAAACTTTTATACTAGTTTACTATTTATAAATACTTACCTAAATGTATATATGTATATAAATTACTTTAAAGAAAATGTAAATAAAACCAATTATATAAAATTAAAAGCTTTTTACTTAATTTATAAATTTACAAATACTTATTTATATATATAGATAACTTTTAAAGAAATAAAACAAACCTTTTATTTAAATTTAAACTTAAGCTTAAATCTATTTAAACAATTAAACATTTATTTTATGTATTTTAAAACCATATATTTATTTGTTAAATAACTTTGAAAAGCTTAATATTAAATTAATCATGATTCCCAAATTACCAAAATATATATTAGAAAACAAGATTTATTTATTTCAAACCAAAGCTCATCTATTTACAATATATACAGTTATATATATATATATTATAAATAGAAAATATTTTATTAATTTTTAAAAGATAAAATTCACTAGTTAAATATTTATTAAATTAGATTATTAAACTAATTCAAATTTATTAACAAAGGTTAACAAATCAATTTAATTTTCAATACAGATTATTAAATTGATATTGCCCAAAATTCCGGGATATCACATTCCTCCCCCCTTAAAATAATTTCGTCCCCGAAATTTAAAACAAAGGTAATTTAATAATCTAATTAAAGATTTTAATTCTTAAACCACAACATATATTATCAACCATATGCTAACAACCATAGCAACCAATCATCCAAATAAACAAACAATTCTAACTATCCAGACAAAATTCTGGATAGAATTTCCTCGAGTTTCCCCAAGTATATATATATACCGGAATACTCGCTCTATAAACAATCTAAACTACGAAGCTATAGAACTCCTACTCAACCAGATCTACACAACTAGACAAGATATCAGTCTACAGACGAGTCTGACTCAACTACCAAATCCTCCTGAACTGCTGATTCCAAAACTAGAGATAGATCAAACACTTATCCAAAATCAAGAATACAATCTCTACTCTTCAAACATCAGAAGACTAAACTTACTTCTCCTATCTGGAAAAGATAAAACAAAAGCACTTCCAAACTGCTCCCGCTGCACAACTCTGATCTGAAGTAGATAAGAATGCTGATGAAGAACACGAGCACAACTGGACAACACATCCCAGAAATATGGTTCAACGGATCAATAAAGAAAACTCAGATACTCCATCAAAACTTGAGCTGCTTCACCAAACTCTATCTCTAGGAACTATCCTTCAACTAGACTGAACCACCGGTACCACTCCTGGAATCCGGTCGATAAGAAAACTCAATCTCCAGATGCGAACAACTTCTGACTTCCCTGAAGACATCCAGCAAATCTCTGATAACCCAAGAGAACACTCAGCAATCGCAAGTCACTTTTGCGATCAACCCATCCTAAGTCCAAAGAAAAACTGCTCTCTCTTTACCAATCAGAACAGCTTACACTTATCTATCCAATCCATCGAAGAAATGGATCCACTCTGCTGCTTCTGAACTTCACCTCTAGAAAACTGCTCAGCCAGAAAACTTTCTTGTCGGCACAGAGAACACCTCCGAGCTGCACTGCTGACACTGATGCCAAGGACTTCCTAACCAAAACTCTTTGAGAAACTCGAACCCAAACCAAATAGAAACACCATGCTGAACTCAACCACAACACCGAAGCAGACACACTTCATTAACTTGTTCCAAAGAAAACATCTTCGGGAACATCCATAGTCACTGCATCTCATCACACAGCTACTATTACCTGAGATACCATCACTCGCTTCTGTTCTCCGACATATCCAACTCTACTCATCCAACTCCTAAGATGAACTCCGAACCTTAACAGGTTTCCTTCAGAGATTGTGAAATCCTTACACAACTGTAAAGTTCACTCGAGACGGTATTAGGTTTACAGTCTCGACAGATACTCTTCCAACCTCAACACTCAGACTCCTAATCCTAGATGATAAATTATTATCATCTCAACCAATCATTACAAATACCATATACATTTAAAATGATACTTTTTTATATAGAAATTATATCTTGGTAAAATTATTTCATCTACCTTTTTAAAACAATATTGTGTCCGTTGGCCTGGTCCAAGTGTTTAGAGATCCCTATCAATAACGTTAGCTACTCGTATTGACCAGAATCCATATACCACTCAACCGATCAATTAACACAATATAAAACCATTTTATATAACTAACAAATACGCACTCTCATATATATATATATATACACTCGGACTCAAACAGGTTGCTACAGATCCTATTTCTAATGAACAACCCTTCCGAACCTAGGTATTCACTCAACCTAGTGTTCTGATATTAACTTAACCAAAAGCTTAGGCATTCGCTCAACCTATGCTCTGATACCACTGTAACGACCAAGGACTTTCTCTCCATAGAAAGTCGCATCGTTAATAAGAAAGAAAGGGGTAGAAAATAGAAAAGAAGAGAAGAAAGAAAGAAACAACAACAACGATCTCACAGCGGAACGAATAAATTATATTAATAACATAAACTATTACATAGTATACAACAATTTACAGAGTTACACAGCATATACATCACTTACTAGACAGTTATAAACATCTGTCTAGACATTACAACTCAAATACAAGACAAGACACTATCACAGATATCAACACAGCGGAATACTATATCTACGAACGCCGAAGCCTCCTGCTCCATTGCTCCTCCAGAATATTCGTCAAAGCTAAACCTGAATCCCTTGGCTACTCGTAAAAATTTGAGTACCCAAGAGTTTATAAAACAGAAATAAACACTTGGGTCAGACATGGGTCTGGTGTGAGTAACAGGTTAAACTTGCTTAACTTCAAAACCTTTAGAAAGAAAAGGTATCACGTAAGACTCCCCACAAATAAACATGGGTAAGTTTTTACCTTACGCTAACCAAAACATTTGATAGGAAATCCAGTTATATTATAATAGGGTCTAGGGTTTTCAAATAAATATGAAATAGCTGAAATTGTTACATTATTAAATTCCAGCATACTAGCCACAAAGTGGGTTATACAATCAAAACCGTAAGGGCACGTAGGAAGAATGGGTTTCCATACAATGGCAGGGCTACTGGGGTACCGCCCGTCACAGTACGTGGCCTAGATCACCGTACCGAGGAGTACGCCCGCTCCCCTGCAACACAAAGCCGGAACCATCCCTTACTGGATAATTCCGAACAAGATAACCCCGTAGTTGGCGCGACCAACCACACACTAAGCCGAATAAAAAGAAAAGGGACCTCTAGACAGGGATCTATCTTGCTCTCAGTGGGTGCTACCCACGAAGCCTTGCTGCACCTCCCCTGTTTTAGCCATTTCCGGTTGATGAGGCTTGAGGTTACGATTACCTTTAATCAGAACATATCACTTAGAATGCTCATCGTCCGCCTGACGATGTGCTGAAAGCATTCAATCCATACAAGTTCGTTTCGGGTTCGAACGAAACCGAAGGCATTATCTCGTTACACTCGTTTTGGAATCACCCTCAGAGTTAACGACAATAACCCTTGCACTCTGAATCTTCATCTTCACTTGAGATTCACGACCTATCGTAAATTTGGATCGATGTGGTATTCGGGTCTCCAGACCTGGAAATCCGGTATACGGAAACCCGATCCCGGTCTCATCGAAATCCAAAGCGTATCTTTTAAGGCCAAGTTGTTTTAAAGGTTAAAACAATTTAATTCTACTATCTATTAACACACAGATAGATAATTCACAGATTCATAATAGATAATCAACATTATCATTATAAGCAGATAATTCTTATCATCTTTACTATGCAACCAATGCATCCAAATCATACAGTATCAATTATCAATTATCTCATATCTGAGATCTCAAACCATTCAAGGTAAACAATATCATATATCCATACATAAGCAATGATCTATAAATCATACTATAATTAATTTAAAATGAATTAAATTAATTACTTCATCTTTAATTAATTTAAAGTAAATTTAAATTAATTACTTCCATTATTATTAATCTTGCTTAAGTCACTATTAATTAATTATCAATTAGTTAATCAACCATTATCTAATTATTCATCTTAATTAATCATCCTTGATTAATTACATTTAATTACATTCAAGTAATTAGCATTTAAATTAATTTCACAAATTAATTACTCTTAACCACTTATAGTAATTAATCTTTAATTACTTCATTTATTAATTAACTATAATTAATTACATTACTCCTTAATTAATTACATTAATTAATCACTTTATTTATTAATTATTCCTTAATTAATCAATTCTTAATTACATCATTAATTATATTAATTAATGATCCCTAATTACATTTTTATTATTAATTACTCTAATTAATTACATTAAGTAATTATCTTTAATTAAACCACATTTATTAATCATTCTTGATTAATCATATTCAGTAATTAACTACCCTTAATTACCTCTTTAAATAAATTAATTACTCCTTAATTAATTTCTTAATTAATCCCTTGATTAATTCCATTAAGTAATTAACTACCCTTAATTACTCTATTAATTACATCAGTAATTATTCATTAATTACTTTCCTAAGTAATTATACCCCATTAAATTACATTAAGTAATTATACTTCACAAATCATTAAATGATTATCTTAAATTAAATAAACTCAATTAATTACAATGAGTAATTAATTTATTAATTACTTCCATTAAGTAATTATATTTAATTAAACAATTTCACAAATGATTAACCCAAATTAATTTTTTTTTTATTACCTTACTAATTTATTTTATATCATTAAATCTTAATTATCTTTAAGATAACACTTTATTCCTATTAATGATTAAAATATCATTAATAAAGTATTTAAACCAATTTACCTTTAAATTTACATTTAAATTTCATTTTATATTAAGATTTAAAATGAAGACAATTTAACTTTAACAAAGTTTTAAAAACATCCTTTTAAATCAAATGTTAAAGAAATATTTATTTAATCAAAAGAAATTTAAAACTAAATTCATTTTAAATTCAAATTTAAAATACTCTTTACATTGTTTAAAACACTTTAAATTTAAAAACTTCTTTTTATTTCAAAATTTAAATGCATATTAACTTTGATTCCAGATTAATCTCTAGATTTAGAAACCTATCTTCAATTTAAAATTTTATTTTTAAAATACAAATTACTTAATCCTTTTTTAAAGTTGTTAAATCAATTCAAATTTTAAAAACATTATCTTATTTGAAAACTGAGATTTTAAACTTATATTCCAGATTTAAAAATAGATTTAAACTTATTTAAACTTACTTTTATATTTAAACTCGGCTTTGAAAATTTATTTTAAATTTTAAAAACTGGAAAACAGTTCTCTGTTAAAACCTGGAATACAAACATTTCCCGAGTTACTCCTTCAAATCCCCCGATAACTACTTCGAGTCTTCCACCACAAATCACGAGAACAAACCCGAGTACCCAAATCCCCCAAACTCAACTTCACCAGAAAATATGTGCACGTGCACAGAGACGCTGATCGTCTCCGATCACCAGCGTTGATCTCTCCACATCGGCGATTACACTCACGTCCCAACATGATCAATGAAAACATCAATACGAGCTCGAATTTGAATTCGAACATTCAAACAAAACCTGGAACAACAGTCTCGAACCACCCAAAGCCTGGAAAATCTCACGCACTCCTACCTCCGATCATCAGAGTTTCTGAAACTCCGGCCACAACGTCGATGACACCCCAGCATCCAATCTCCAAAGCCCTGTTGAACTCGATCGTCTGGAGAGGTCGTATCGCTCAAAAACTTCGACATAGACAAAACTAGGTTTACAGACTAACCCGATCACCCACTTCCACCACAACAATTTACACACCTATCTGACATTTTTCTCAAAATCTCCGACCACTCTACTACCTTCAGTGATCACCCCATCCTCTTCGATCACGTAGATCGCCAGATATTACCCACAACCCCATTTCTGTTCAACTCAGAAATGCATACCCAAAACTAAATTAAAATTTATGATTTCTCTTCCAAAAATCATGGTTTTTGATTGTAATTTAGATCATATGCCTGAAACAATAATTTAGGATATTTGGATTTCCACTTATTTTTAGCTTGCTCTGTTCTTTTTAAATTTTCAGAGACATTCAAGTTTATTCTAACTTTATTAAAATTTTAAACTTTACCTCATGACTTAACAAACAACTTTTGTTTGAAATCCTAGTTCTAACAGAGATTAGTTTGGGAGAATTGGAATTTAGATCTAAATTTTAAACTGAGAACTTTAAACAGAGACGATCACTGATACAACCAAACATACACATAGTATCTTCATTCATATATATATGTAACTAGATCTAAAACAAACATGCATACATAATTTCCAACATGAACCACAATTTACTTCAGATATTTTACCACACAAATCAAATTTATCTGTTTTTAAAATCTAAGTTACTCACCAGATTTTAAAAGAAGCAGAGCCTCCAGATTTTTGAAACTGAGACAACAGGCTTTTGATTTTGATAAATCTTTGGTTTTTAAAACTGCATGCTTTTGATTTGCTTTTTAATTCCAGACTTGCTTGCTTCTGTTTTTGAAGAATACATGCAGGCTTTGATTTCAAAACAGAGAAGTTTGATCTCTGCTTTGATTCCAGGTTGAAGAAGAGACAGGCTTGTTGTTCTTTATTTTTGAAAGAATTTAGTTCAGGCTTATTTCTGAGAATTTGGTTTGAGTCTTATTCATTTCAGATTTGTGGAGGATTACAGATTTTGAATTGAGGAGGTATAAACTATCAGATTTATTTAGAGGAAATGTTTTGAGGAGTTTCTTACTTTATTTGTTTCCAGGTTTTGTTGATATGAGATTTGCTTTATTTCTTTGTTTAGAAAGAAGGTTAGAAAAGAAAAGAAAATGGAGATGTATGTTTATATAAAGGCTGAAATTATCTAAAAATAAAAATAAAAGAAAAACAAGATTAAATGACACTTGTCATATACATTAGCTATTTACATTACACATGTTTTATTTAAGTTTTAATATGGTGACATTTGTCTTTTAAGTATTTAATACATAATTTTTATTTATTTTAAAATGTTAATAAAACTTTTATACTAGTTTACTATTTATAAATACTTACCTAAATGTATATATGTATATAAATTACTTTAAAGAAAATGTAAATAAAACCAATTATATAAAATTAAAAGCTTTTTACTTAATTTATAAATTTACAAATACTTATTTATATATATAGATAACTTTTAAAGAAATAAAACAAACCTTTTATTTAAATTTAAACTTAAGCTTAAATCTATTTAAACAATTAAACATTTATTTTATGTATTTTAAAACCATATAGTTATTTGTTAAATAACTTTGAAAAGCTTAATATTAAATTAATCATGATTCCCAAATTACCAAAATATATATTAGAAAACAAGATTTATTTATTTCAAACCAAAGCTCATCTATTTACAATATATACAGTTATATATATATATATATTATAAATAGAAAATATTTTATTAATTTTTAAAAGATAAAATTCACTAGTTAAATATTTATTAAATTAGATTATTAAACTAATTCAAATTTATTAACAAAGGTTAACAAATCAATTTAATTTTCAATACAGATTATTAAATTGATATTGCCCAAAATTCCGGGATATCACACTATGATTGGCTAGAACAAGCTCTGATACCAAAACTGACGCAGCGGATTAATCAAAACGATCTTCAATCGGTGAAAGTAGCAATCGATGGATTGATGGATACTGAAATGCCCGAATTCGTTGATCCGAAGATACCGAATTCTTAGCTATCTCTGACTCGTTGATCCGAAGATACCGGGAAAGAGATCTACAATTCTTCGACGTTGATCTTGCGCACAAGATACCGTGAATCGGCTTCAACAAACGATGATTCGATCGCACTCGAATGACGTAAGTGGAGATAGGAGATACACTCGACTACCAATTGAAATTGAAAGCACAAAGCTAACAAAAGAGAATTTTATTCAATATTCAACAACCTTTTACAATTGAGAGACTCGGCCTATTTATAGGCGTTTTACAACTCATATGAAAAAAACAACAAAAATTACATCTCCTAAGTCGGTTCCGAGCTAACAGTCACTACCTAACATAAGTCTTACACAACTTAAGCCCAAACAGTTACAACTCCACACACACAAAAACTTCAACGAAAATACAAGTACTTAGGTCGGAAACGACCTATAGATGACGACTTACAAACAGGTACGAGCTAAAATGAAACACAAACGACTCAAAGATAAAACGGCTCATCATCAACGGTTCAGATTGACGCGGCATCAAGATCCTTGGCTACAAGCTTTCGCGACTTAACACCCAACGACTTAAGATATCAGCGGTAGAGATTAACTCGGCAATAGAATCAACGGTAAAAACTTTAGCGACTTAAAACATGCGCATCCCATAACAGCGTCTTAAAGAGATCAACGGTCTTCATACTTCAGCGACTTAAAGAATGGCGGCATCCGTAGTTTTGCGACCTAAAATAGATGGCTTCAGAAACTTCGCGACCTAAGCCTTGCGACTTAAGACGTCGCGACTTATCTTCCCAGATTACCCAGCGACCTATCATAGGTCGTGACCTTTTCTTGCGACCTAGTATAAGTCGAATCAAAACTCCGCGACCTGACTCCTTGCGACCTAACTTAGGTCGTAACGTCTTCCTGCGACCTATCATAGGTCGTGACTTGTTAGGTCATAGCACCCTCTTAGCTCGTTCCAGCGCTCTATTTTCCCACTCGCTAAGTCGTACACGAGTTAATAACATGTTAGGTCGTTCCAGTATCTCGTTAGGTCGTTGGAGTGACCTAAAGGCCTTGTTAGGTCGTATGCGACCTAACACTTCACCAATTTGGGCTGTACCACTCTTTAGCTTGCTTATCGACTTATCATAGGTCGTTAGACCACTCTTCCCAGCATCACTCGCCTCCTCCTCTAACTCCTTAGGTCGTGAGCGACCTACAAACTCCTTAGGTCGTGAGCGACCTATGCCTTTAACATTCTGCGCTGCATCAGGAGGCGAATTCGCGAGGGCTAGTGATGTTGTGGTGGGTCGCGAACTCGAGCCTGGGTGTCGAGTAAAGGAGCAGTGAGGTTCGATTCCTTTGTTTTTGAATTTCTGATTTATAAAAATATATATATATACATAAGGAAAAGAAAGGGTTGTTTACTGTTTAGTTCATACTGTGGAATTTAAGTATATACAGGAAATTTATATATATGATTTTTGAAGAAAAAAATAAATATATACATATGTGAAAAATATGGATTTGAAAGTTAATTATTAATTTAGTATTGAATTTTTGGTTAATTAAATTATCAAAAGGAATTTGATTTTTTTGTCAGATATTTTATTAAAAGAAAATTTTGTTTAAAACTAAGTTACTAGTTGAATTAAAATTACCAAACGAAAATTTATAGTTTGATTTAATACGAGTATTAATAATTTGTATAATATTTATACAAGGGCTATAAATCGAGAAATCAAGTCAAAATGGATTGGATTGCAAGTAAAAAGCTAAGGTGAGATCTTCTCACTCAAAAATATATTTGGATTGCAGTTATTGTTTATTTGACTGTTTGGATGTGATATTAGATATAGTAGGATATATCTATATATATATAGCTATATATACATATCGGCATATGTATATATTGGATTGATTGATTCCCGCCTCGTATAGCGGATGAGACCCTATTGCGCCGTTAGTAAGCGGATATTTTTATAAAACCCATATACCGCGATATTCCACCTCGAAGTGGAATTGGTATTGTGCTAACGTCTTTGGATGCAGGGAAACAGGTTGGAGGGATCCAACTGGATTCCTCCCCCGTAGTTTTTTATTTACAGATATTGATGTATATTCTGTTATCATATTGATATATGATGTTTGTTGTTGTGATTGACTAATTGGTGCTGTTGCATCATCGGATTCAGTTTTGAAGTTTAAAATAACGACTTTTACTTTAAAAGGATTTTAAAGTGATTTTTGAAAGTAGACGTTTTATTGAATTTTTGAATTGATTTATTTCAAATAAATAAACGTCTAAAATTTTAAAGTTATAAAAGTTAAGATTTTTGTGAAATAAAATCAAAGTGTGATTTTTGAAATAAAAGTTAAGAAATTTATGAAATGGTTTAAATTGGGATTTCTAGTATTATAAACGGTTTATTTAAAAGATGTACAAAAATGGATATTTGTAAATTTGAAATATTGGGATTATAAGACAAGTTTCTATAAGTGTTAAAATGAAGTGTAAATGGGATTTCATAAGTTAATGAAATCTGAAAGTTTTAAATTTTGTAAAGTTTAAAAGAACGATTTCTTTTAAAATAAATGAATTATAAGTTATATTAACTTATAAATTGAATGGGTCATTAAAGAAGATGTATAAATCGAAGTTGTTATAAAATGGAAATAGAATTTATAAACGTTGTTTTTATAAATTCGAAAATAAATCAAATTTGATGAATTTAATATAGAGATTATTAAGGGAATTTTATCCACGATTTTGGACAGTGGATAATTCTTGAAATAAATGTGTAAAAAAGATTGAAATTTGGTTATTGAAGTATATTCACGATTTTGGACAGTGAATATATTATTGAAAAAAATGGATATTGTTTGGGAAAGTGATATTTGAAATGAAGTTAATTGTTTTAAAAGATGTTTTAAAACGTGTGAACTATCGAAATCATAGATTTCAACATTTTTATTGTTGAAATAGACGTTTTCGAGGAATAAGGAAATGATGGACTATAACACTGTTGTTATAGTAAATGATTTTCGAAAGAAAATGTTTTATGTAGTATTGGGATTTATATATACCTATCTTAAAATCCGAATCCCCATACTAGTGATTTCGAGTCGTCGTAACGATGTTTTACGTAACATTCGTTTTGACTCAAATAGATGTTGTTATAGTAAATGATTTCCTTAAAGAATGAAATGTATACTTAATTTTGATTTAAGTATAACGAATATTTTCAAATGTTGAAAATAAATAGATTTGTGAAATACTTATTATTAAATAAGTATGGAATTGCTTTTCCAAAAATGAAATGAAATGTTTTTGAGAATTTATCTTTGAAAAGATAAATTGAAAATGAATATTGGAATAGATTTGAAAATCGTATATTAGTAGATATTTCTGAAATATAAATTCACTATGGAATTTATAAAAGAAAGGGAAGTTGTTTAAAAATAAATATTGATTTATTTTTGAAGTGTGGGAATTTTATATCTAGTAGAGATATTTTTGGAAATTAAATAATTTGGAAAATTATTTGGAATCTGATGATGTTGCGCATCTTTATTGATAGTTAAATAACCGACTATCAATAATTACCTTGAATGGTATTTGTTGTGAATTGGATGAATTTGAATGCCACACTTATTTTTGAATTAACGCTCACTATTCGGGTTAGCCGGGAAAGGACCATGGGGTCGTATAACCCATTCCGAATATGTGATACGTCGTTATGAATTGCACTCGAAGACCGGTGTTGAAGACCGGATATTTTTGAAAACGGAAGGATTACCGTCGAGTTACTCTACATCGGCTGATCTTCGATTTAGAGGTTTTTATCACCCTTAGTGACGGGAAGTCCGGACGTGATTAGAAATTTATCCGGATATGAAAGGGCTTCGTGAGAAGTGCCTTCGGTTCTGTTCGATCCCGGAACAGACTTGTATGGATTGTGTGTCTGACGTTACAAATTGAGATATTAAGTTGATTTCTTTCAAATACATTTCTGTTGGTGGCGGAGAATTTATTCTCCTAGCTTAACACCCTTCTCTGAGACGTACGAGCTCAGAGGTTATGTAGTTGAAATTTATCAGCGATATATTCCCAATTTGGTAACGTGGCATACTGAGTGTTGCTGTGTGATGATCAGTGTTTGATCATTTACGATATGATCATTTGTTTGATCTTATATCTTTGTGATCATAGGTTGATCATTTGTTTGACCCGAAGCATGGCTTTGTGAACAAAGCGTAGCTTTGTGGATGAGACTTCGTCGAGCCTCACACCCCGGAAATGGTCGAAACAGGAAGGATGCAGCAAGGTTCTAGGGAGTAGCGCCCCTTAGTGTATGTCATTCCTTCTGGATAGAGGTGGTATCATGGTATGGAGCCCAGATACTTAACCTATGTGGTTGCTGCATTATTATTATTATGTGGTTTGTTGGAAATCAGGGATCCTCGGGAAGATCGGTTACGATCGGGGGATGACATACGCGTGTCAGTAGTTACCTATTTTTGCAGAGGTAACCCGGCCTTGTGTTGGCAGAGATCCGGTTAGGTTCTCGGGTCGTCTATTCCAGGGACGTACCCATCGTGGCATAGGAAGTTCCTTGGCCTGACCATTTGTTGGAAATCCAAACTTCAATACGAACTTTGTACGGTATTAGTTGTAGAACCTGCCATTTACGTACGGTGGTCACCACTGTTTAGATGGTAGCTATAGTAGGCATACGATACTGGTCGTATGTTGCCTAAGATTTATATTGTACTTTCGAAATGATTTCTACACTATGCACTAATAATAATATCAAAAAGATTTGATTTTGCGTATCAAGCATCTTTGACTATCATAAGAAGAAATCTCCTCCAATTCTGCGTTTGCATTGTGTGTGTGGTGGGAGGTCTTATGGTAGTTTCATTTTCAAAAAACATTATGAATTTATTTTATTTTCTTTGTGAAAAATAACTGTTTTACGATCTCACACCAGTCACCATGACTGACTCGGAGTTTATTGTTTCCCTTCTAAACTCTGGGTGCCCACCAATTTCCACACGGGCAGCCTAGAGTTATGTTATCAGGATATTCTGGAGCTTTGGAAGCAATTCTGGATGACGAGACGTAGTATTTGTATCTGATAATATTTATTCCGTTGTGTATTCTGTATGAGGACAAGTTTATATAACTGTCCATTGTTGTATTGAGTTGTATATTGACTCTGATGTTTGATGTATGTATAAAATGATATAGTTCTTTGTTTTAAAAGACTAGTGTTTATTTATTATATATTGTTCCGCTGCGAATGTGAGATTCTGATATTGTTCTCTGTTTCTGATATTGTTCTGCTGTTCTTCTTCTATCCTTTTCCTCTTTTCTTCTTCTTCTACCTTTTTCTTCTTTCTTAAACCATCACTATTGGAGTTTCCGGCACTCAATTGCTCGACAGTCGATAAAGGGAGTATCGATGTCGAATTTTCGAAAGTCGAAAATTTCGGTATGTGACAATCGGGATGTGACGTTCGAATAGGGGGAAATTTCTCTCGTAGTCTACACCGAGCAAGTGGTTCTCCGGGCTCCTATTCGGGTGTTCATGCTCCCATTTTTCAATGTTCAAGAGGTACTCCGAGTTGTTCAAGACTGTGACGAAGGAGGATGGAGTGTTGATGCCGCTAAAAAATTGTATTTGAATATATAAAAAACGATGGTCAAGTTCCGCCCATTCGCAGTCGTCTTGAGCCAGGAATCTACCCACTGGCTTGACTGCTTCAGAAATGGCCTCTGGGTTGAACCGCAGAAGTTCCGGGAAACCCGAAATTCGCGCCCATGATGGTGGGTCCAAAGTCGAAGCAGGGCGGTCAAGATCTGACCATGGCTGAAATTGCACAGTTCCTCCAACCCTAGAAATAGTCGAACGCTGAAGGATTAGGTCTCTGATAGTGTATGTGGGGCAGAAGAAGATGAAGCTGGTGTCGGTCTATAGCCAAAGCGGCCAGTCATGATGGTGAAAGGTGGAGGAGAGCGCTTGATGGAGGGTGTCGATTGACTAGGTGCTGCTGATGATATTAGCGGTGAGAAGTAATGTTGGGTCCGCCATTGAAAATGTTTTTGGGTTCAATCTTGTGTTGTGTTGTTGCATTGGGGATTGGGGCAGACTTTGTGGAGCTGAAGGGGAGAGAGAATGCCTCGGGGAGCTGGAAGGTTTCATTTGAGCAGAAAGGGGATGTGACTTGGGGACCCATTGGGCAGAGTTGGGTTTGTCTTTAGTGGGAGAGGGATGGACACATCTGTTTTTTCGTGCCTGAGTATGATTGAGGACTTTATCGGGACAGTGAGTTTGTGGATGCCCAAAAAATCCACACTTATAGCAAATCTTCGCGTCTCGACAAAACTTCGCCACGTGTCTTAGACCCGCACATCGAAGGCAGCGACTCTCCAGTTTCAAGAATTCAACCGTTTGACGAACGTTTTTGAATTGCGGCAATGGGTGGCGCCGCTTGGATGGGGGGTTAGGCAAGAGGGGGGAGCGAGGTGCCGAGCCCGCCACCTGGGCGTAGGTTTTGGCGATGGGGACCTCTATGCATAGAGGTTGGTTGGGGACAGGAGTAGGCAGTGTGGCATGGGCTGGGATCGGAGGAGGGTTGGAGGCAGCCGTGGAGGCATGAGGAGAAGGTGGACCTTTCAGGACGGTGTTGTATTTGCTGGGGACGAAGGAGATCGGGGGTAAGGGAGGGTGGATGGAGGACGCCATTATCAGTTATTTAATTATACAATTAAATCACTTTAAAGGTTATTTATTAATCTTTTAATATTGTTGAAAGTTATTTATTTATATAATTAATATTGTTTGGACATAATAATTCTTATTATTTATTAATAATGTTTTGGAATTAATAATAATTATTTATTAATAAAGTTTTAGAAGTTAATAATTATTTATTATAATAATGTCGAGGACTGATTATTATTGTTTATTTAATAATGTTTTAAATTATTAGTTGCTTAATATATAATATTTTTGAAGTTAATAATTATTATTTCTCTATAATGTTCTGTTGTTAATAATTATTATGATATAATAATGTTTTGAAGTAAACAATAATAACTATTGATTTATGATGTTTAAAATTAATTAATTAATTTAATTAATTGTATTTATAAATAATAAGATGATTTATAAAGTAATTGCATTTAATAAAGAGTTTATTAGTGAAAATGGAGTTTGGATTTATAAAGGATTCTAAAGGGATTTTAGTAAGAATTTTTGAAAGGTTCTTTATAAAAGACTTTTATAAAAAGAATAAAGTTTTATAAATGGGTTTACAGATTTACAAAAAGGAATTTATAAATAAATTTATGAATTTATAAAAAAGTTTTTAAACGGTTTTAGGGATTTATAAAAGGAGTTTTATAAGTTATTTTAGAGTTGTATAAATGTATTTTCTAAGTAGTGAAAGTGTAGTGTTTTTGTGAATATACTTATATGTTGAGATAAGTATATGGATAATTTTCCAAGTATAAAAGTGAGTATGAGGGGTTTTTGAATATATCTTTGTAAAAGTATTTTGATACAAGTATTTACAAAGCAATTTTAATTCACGAAAGGAATTATTAAAGAGGTTAGTGGCTGCTTTTATGCTTAACCAATGTTGGTTTCCATATGGAAATATGATTGATGTATGTTTGTTTATTTGATACTTAAATAACCAACTATCAAACTTGGCCAGTTTTAAATTATCATTTTTGGTTCGTAGAGACTAAGATCGAATATGTTATCCGAAAACCACTTTGAACCGGCTTTAGCATTTTGAATTGGAATATTTGGAAGATAGTTGAAGACGAAGCTCTTTAAAGTGCAAGGGCTACTTGCTACTAATCCCGAGGGTTATTCCAAAATGGATGTAGTAGAAGTAGTGCCTTCGGTTTCGTTTAGACCCAGAACGAAATTGTATGGATGAATGCTGGCATTGCATTTCTGCTTAGAGGGTAGTGTTAGCATCCAAGTGGGATTGCTATATTAAAAAGGTAAAACTTAGCCTCAAGCCTCATCAACCAGGAATGACTAAAATCGGGGAAGATGCAACATAGCTTAGTGGGTCGCACCAATTAGGGTATTGTCATCACCTTTTTAGATATATTCATTTATGGATTTGGTTATGCATGAAAGATATCGGAAAGGTTGCAAACAAAACCGGGGTGATGAAATATTCAATACTATCCAGTAAGGAATACGCCGGTCCTGTGTTGGCCGGGAGTCCATGTGTGGCTCTCAGTACATTTTTCTAGAGGTGTATCATGGTAGGTGGTACTCGATGCTTGTCATTGTACGGAAATCCATTCTCCAATAAGTGCCTACGGACTTAGTTATATACCTTTTATGCTGCAATTTAATTAATGTAACAATATCGACTATAATTCAATATTTATTTTAAACCCTAGGCTTTGTTATAATACCATTGGATTTTCTATAGAAATATTTTGGTTATCATAAGGTAAAAATCCGTCCGTGTTTATATGTTGTGCGGTCTTACGAGATACCTTTATTTTCAAAAGATTTTCATAACATCAAAATACAATTGAGGTGTGTTTCTCATGTTGGCTTACCAAACTGATCCGGGTGTTATTTTATTATAATGTTCGGGTCAGACCGAGTATATTTACAGATCTAGTTTGGATGCTTTGGAGCTTCAGGAGATGAGCCAGATGCCTCCAAGTCATATTCACATATATTTTATTTTATTTCCGCTACATTGATTGTTTGTTTATCAGCAATTGTGAGGACGGGTTGTTATAACTATGCAGGTTGTTGATTAGTGATTAATGTACTCTTATTTGATGTATGTATATTATAGTCTTCTTTTGGTAAAGATCTGTTGTATATTAAATATTGCTCGTCACGATGTGAGATTATGTTCCGTCTTTTCTTCTTTTTTCCCAACAATCTGTCCTTTTAGAACTTGGTTGTTCGGCGCGTGAATAATGTGGATGTATTTGTAACGACCCTTAAATTTAACTGGTTTTAATAACGTTATTAATTTAAATTTTGAAAAATTTTAAACGATAAAATTTTGAAATATAAATTTGATATTTGGAATGCGTCTAGTTAAACATAGCAACTGGTAAATTTTCGTCCGAAAATACGAAAGCTTATTTCGCGCGTAAATTTACTTCACTTTAATCAGTTAAAAAGCAATGAAAATAAAATGTTTTCGGAACCTAAATATTTTACATAGAAAAATTATAAACCATCTTCTGAGCAAACGTCGTTTTTTCGTTTTTCAAATTCGGACTTCTTGAGCTCCATCGATCTTATTTTTCTGTGTTTTTCATGCATTTTCGCTAGTAGAAAATTTCGAATTTTTATAAATTCAGCCGCACTACCGATATATGTATACCGTTTTGATCATCTCGTCATACTGATCTCTACGGTATATTAAATTGTAAAATTCGGCCTCCGGTACATAGTGAAATCAGCAAAACGATTATCGTATCGAACTAGTTTCGAGCCTCTAGAACTTGTTGTACCCTTTCATTTTCAATGGCTAAAAGTATACATCCATTGGTTATTAAACTTTTGGTATTCTCTGACATTTCACCATTCCAATAAAGCTGTATCGGTTCATACTTTAGTCGGTGCATGTTTTCATTTTGGTTCTGGAGTCTCTCCTCTTCCCTGGTGTGAGCAAATGTCTCTTCTTCCTATTTTCATTTTTCAAACTACCAGCCCCTCTCCTCCGTGCGCCCCACACCCGAGCTCAGCCCCCTCTCCACATGCTCCGCCGCCTGAACAACCACCGGCCGAGCCTCCAAATGTCCCTCCACCGTACAACCTTCGCTAAGCTGCCCCTCCCTCTCACATCCCGCGCCGCCACCAACCTCCGCCACCAGAGAACCCAACCCAAGCCAACTTCTTCCCCGATCTCTCTTCCCCTTCCTACCTCTACTCACCACACGTGATCACCACGCAAGCCTGGCCAAGCCGGCATCACTTCTTCCTCGCTGTGCCGTGCAACCAGTGACCACACTATTCACCGCCTCCATCTATTTTTCTCCAGCCCAGAGCCCGCCACATAGCTCCACTCTCCAACGCATCACAGCCTTGTCCATTTTTTTTCCTGTAGCCGAGAGCACCAAAGTTCCTCCCACCTTCGCAGCCTTCCCCACTCGAGCACTCTTCCATGTTCGCCACCTCAACTCGCCACTTCCCTTCCATTTCATTGCCACTGCATGCGCAGGTATATTTATAGACATACACGTATTGGCTTTAAAAGGTAGATGTTTGTAAATTTTGATTTTGCTGTTTATATAAGTAAGTAAAAATATATTATATATGTAAGTTGTATGCATTGATATTTATACACTGTTTGTCATTCTGCATACATTGGATTTAGTTTATATTAGTATTAGGAATATAATATGTGAGTATATATATGTACGTAAGTATATATAGTGTACTTAAGCTTTCTGATCTATTATATTTATATAGTTATAAAGTCGATATTAGTTTATAATATTAATAATATATGTTAGATTATGGAAGTTTTATCATGACTGTTTATATACAAGCAAGTATAGATCTTTGATTTTTTTTTATATATATGGGAAGGTTGATTTTAGAAAGGCCAGTGAGTGTACATACGTATGTTTATATCTTACATCTGCTAGTACATATTTTTTTTTGTTAAGATATTGGTTGTATAATTGGGATACTGACTACATATAAGCCTTGTATATATATTACTTTATATTGATCTGGAATGAAGCATTGTATGGGTCTGCATTCATACTGTAATACATTTGTTTCGCATATGACTGTTTAACCGTCTGTTTTATGTATATATATTTGTCTATAAAATAAATATACTTATAACTGATATAGTCTAACCTATATATATGGTTATAAATATAGTCTGCAGTAAATCTTCATAGTCTGCATATTTGTTATGTATAGATTTTGTCTGTGTTTTATGAAGTATGTAAAATCTATAAGATTTGGTTATATGTATAGCTATATAAGTTATTATTTGAAACCTGGTATTTTTCAAGTTATATAAATATATTGTTTAGTATGTCATCGGTTGTTATAATATCTGAGCCCATGTTAGTTTTACAAATTATCTGTTGACTATTGTAGATATATATTTTACATTGGTTCAAGTATTTTTATATAGAAATTTATTTCATATGTGTTAGAACTAAATATGGATTTGAAAATATATGTTTTGAACGTATTTTTGAAAACAAATAATTATATATATAATATAATAATAATGTATATATTTTCAGTTTATATCAAAACTGATTCAATTTGTTTCATCGATTCTATCTACCAGCTTTGATCGTCAAAATTCATGCCAATCTCACATTGCCTTGGATTCGTAACTCATCGTATTTTCGTTCATCTCTAGCCTCGAAAGGTGAGCAATCACTTACGATTAACGTTCTTTTATTTATTAAATTTGATTTCAATTGAAACGACAATTGAAATATGATGCTGTTTGTTAATTACACTGTTATATATGCTATTATCTGTATCAGTTCACCTGTGACATCTGACTCCATTATCTATTAATTATTTATGCGATGATAATACAGTTTGGCTGATAATTGATTGATTATTGATGTTTATATTGGACGTTAAATTGTTAATGTTAAATGACAAATAGTATGCAATTGAACTTGATATAGGATAGTTAAACGTTGAATTTGATTTGTTAAATTTGTAAAATATGACCCCTTGAATGTTTAATTATTTGACACGTAGTAAAACAGTTAATTACCCTTGAACCATTTGAATTTATGTTGTATTAACTGATGAAGTATGAAATTGAATAATTAATGTTAAGTGTAGAATTGCATAGAATAATTTGTATAATAATCTTTAATCTACATGAAATGACAGTGTAGATTCTAGAAATAATTATATTAATTCGCCCAAATAACAATGTGAATTAATACGGTTATTTCGGGATTATTTGAATTGATTATTGGATTGATATTGATTGTTGTTCTTGCTTGTTTATTTACTTTGACACCATCCCAGTTATCACACTGCAAGTTCCCTTTGCTATGTTTTGATTTTGAATTGAATTGGAATCGGGTTGAAATGATATATACCCAAATAATACTTTGACCTAGGATAGAAAATTAAATAAAAACTGATTGGTCAAATAATTTGATTTAAAATAAAATGAAGATTTTATTCGAATAAACAATAAGGTTTTGAAATGAAGTTGGAATTTGAATTTTAAAGAAAGGAAATTTTAATATTTAATAATCCGAAACAAAATATTAACATAGTAGTTGTTGATAGAATGTTGTTTTAAAATTAATTATTTAATAATTAAATTTGGAATTATTAAAAATAAGTTTTGGAATTAGTTAATAATTAAGTTTCAAAATTATTTAATAATTAAATAAGATTGAATTATTTAATAGTTAAATAAAATTGAATTCTTTATTAAGTAAAATTGAACTTCTTGAATAAGTGAAATTAAGTTTCTTTATTAATTGAGTTTTGAAATTGTAACTAAGTAAATTAATAAGTGAAATTGAATTTCTCTAATAAGAAATAAAATGTGTTTTATTGAAATAAATGTAAGACTTGAAATGTAAAGAATTTGATTTGATGAATTTAATTTAATGAAATTTGTAAGTTTTGATATAATGGAGTTGAACTTAAGTAATTGATCTAATGAATTGGAAGTCAAATAGAAATTGTTTTGAAGGATAAATTTACTTAACGAATATTGAATGAAATCGATAAATGAACTTAAATTGATTTGAATGTAGATTAAATCATTTTAAATGATTTCGGAATGAATCTTATATACGAATTTAAATGAATATTGGAATGGTTTTAAATAGAAATCGAAATTGTATTATAAGATTTTGAAATGGTAATTTGAAAGTTTTGAAACGTAAATTATGGAAATTGATTTAGAAAGAGAAATGAAATGTTGGTTTACAAATTCTATTTGAAATTGAATTTGATTTGGTTTTGAAATAAATAAATGACCAATCGGTGTAATAATCACGAAAGTTATTAAAGAGACTGGAATCGGTTAGGGACATACGCACTGTCTAAACCGAAAACTACTTTGATAACTACACGCGGAGTGTGATCCAGAATGAAGTGGTTAGAATGATGTACGTGCTGACTGAAGAAAGTGAACGATAATGGATAGCCTTGACACTTGTGTCAAATTGGAAATGACTAAAATAGGAGCCGTGCCGGGCCAAATGGGGGCTAGCTACCTCGAGCGAACACACTTCTTCGAAACTACTCATTACTTGTTGTCGATTGGTGCACCCTTGATTTTGGGAGTGTTGTTTCGTGGTGTTGCGATCGCTGCGGCGATGCGTTCTCACCAGTCCGGATCAGGGAAACGGTAGTTTCACTACCTTGGGTATTGCCTCATGTGCCTTGTCATACTTGGATCCCTATATACGCGACCACTACGATTTGTTTTGTGTTATACCTATGGAGTACTCCCTAATATCCCACTAGTTTACGGGGGAGTTTACAGTGCTGTATAGACTATAACGCTTATAAAAATGTGTTAAGGGGATAATGGTAACGCCTTAACACTATTTTGATATCTTATATTACTGATAGGCATTATCTACTTATCGTACACTACTACATAGTAGATAGTTTAACGGATCTTTAAAGGATGGTTATTCCAAACATCCTTTGAGTTACTTGTATTTCAATTGCTATTTCACTTGAGTTGGATTTATTGATATAAGAATGTTAATCCTGACTCGAGTGTTTTGTTTTTTGCTTTACGCTCGGGTCAAACTGAGTGTACCAGTATTCGAGACTCACCTTTGGAGTTGGAGTTTTGCTCGAAGATCCAGCCATCTATTCTGCATTCAGTATTCGATGATTCCAGTGATGTATTCTGATTTGTATCTGATGTATCGTGTTACTCTTCCGTTGTATCTGGTTTAACTCTGATGTAACTTATATATTTATATAGTAGCTTCATGAACTACTATCTCTTTTATTTCCGCTGCATTTATTACTCTGTGTCTGTGATCTGTGATTATTTATTTACTGTATATGTTCAGTTTTGCCAAATTTAAATTAACAATTCGGTATTTTGAATTATTCAAGTCCGACATGTGCAGATGCGAATAGTGCAAAATAGCGGGTCGTTACAGTGCGGCTGGCACCATTATTTGCATCCGCCACTTCACCTTTCTTCCAAACCTCCTCATCAAATGAAACCCATCACCTCGCCTTCCGGTTGCTTTAGTTTGATCAGTGAGGTATGGGTGTGTAAGCACATATATGTTTTGATTTATATTCGTAATTATATGTATTTTTTGTTTTTTTTTGTTAGTTGTGATATACATACTATTTATATAAGTATTGAATACTATTTTTTTTTAAAGTTTATTTTTGTAACAACACATAATTTTGTGAATATTTTTAATTAAATTTTTATTTGAAATTTTGATTTTTTAAAATCATTTAAAAGTGAATTTTTAGAATTATTCCAATGTAAGTTTGGAATTTGTTTGTAATTTATTTTCCAAATGCAATAAATAAACAATTTTTGAAAATTTTATATTTTGGTCAAAATCTGAATTTTCAGTTTAAATAAAAAAAATATAATTTCAAATTTTAATCTTTTTCTTTGAAGCAGAATATATTTATGATATCTTTTCTGCTTTTCGTTTCGTTAAATTCTGAGTTATACTTTTTAAATCAGATAAATTACAGCATTTTTACACGCAGTTATTTACTGTATTTCAATTTCTAGTTTTCTATATGCGTTTCTATATTTTTATTTTCTATGTTATTTTATTTTATTTTTCTATTTTGTTTATCTAAACTTTATTTATTGGATTTCACTTGTGTGTATATCTTTTCATAAAAGGCTTGGAAGAAATCAAGGAGACATGCGTTACATTTCTTTAATGCTTGCCTTTTTATTTACCTACCCTCTTTATTACTTACCCTAGCCATTCACCGTTCATAGCCGTGAATTGCTCTTATTAATCATGTACAAACATCTCAAAATATCCTCTTTTCAATTGCATTTAAGAATCATATATATATATATATATACATACATATATATATATATATATATATATATGTATGTATGTGTGTTTCTTTCTCCTTATTTCTTACCTTTTATTTCCTACCTTTTTGTTTTTCTATCATTTACTCCTCTTTAGCTGTTCAAAATCTTTTCTTGCCATCCACTCCACTTCATAATTCACGTACAAAATTTATTTCCCATCTCTCATTTTTCATTTGCATTTAAAAATAAAATATATTGTACGTTTTTCTCCTTAACTTATGCCTTTCCATTTCCTTAGCATTCATAACTCCTTATGTAACGATACGGATTTTTCGCGTTCGAAAATCGACATCCATACTTTACATCGTACTCGAATGTCGTAGATTCGAGCGTTCAAATCCGAGTCGCCGGAGCTTATAACACAGTTAAGTAAATAACATAGCGGAATAAATGAATAATACATTGATATACAATATCTGATACAACAGAGTGATACAATGAATATCAATATACATCAGAGATATGATACAACAAATATAGCAGCGGAAAAGAAAACGATAACATCAGCAGCGGAATAGAATGTCTCCAATAGAATGCTCCAAGATAAGCAACGTCAGTACATGAACTCCAAGAACTGAACTAGCTCCAGATAATCTACTAACCCTGAATATCTGAAAAACCCAACTCTAGACTGCCCGTGTGGAAAATAGTGGGCACCCAGAGTTTAGGAAGGGAACAATAAACTCCGGATCAGTCATGGGACTGGTGTGAGAAACAAAAACAGTTTATCTTTAAAAACAAATAGTAGAGAATTTTAAAGTCAATTCGCAATGCTTTTTGGAAAATGAAACTACCATAAGACCTCCCGCCACACACACAATGCAAACGCAGAATTGGAGGAGATTTCTTCTTATGATAGTCAAAGATGCTTACTACGCAAAATCAAATCATTTTTGATATTATTATTAGTGCATAGTGTAGAAAACATTTCGAAAATAGAATATCAATCTTAGCCAACATACGACCAGTATCGTATGCCTACTATAGCTACCATGTTCAATAGCAGGTTAACGCCACATTCCATGGCAGGTAATACAACTAAAACCGTACAAGGTTCGTATTGTTTCTTTGGATTTCCAACAAATGGTCAGGCTAAGGAACTTCCTATCCACGATGGGTACGTCCCTGGAATAGACGACCCGAGAACCTAACCGGATCTCTGCCAACACAAGGCCGGGTTACCTCTGCAAAAATAGGTAACTACTGACACGCGTATGCCATCCCCCGATCGTCACCGATCTTCCCGAGGATCCCCGATTTCCAACAACCACATAATAATAATAATGCAGTAACCACAGAGGTTAAGTATCTGGGCTCCATACCATGATACCACCTTTATCCAGAAGGAATGACATACACTAAGGGGCGCTACTCCCTAGAACCTTGCCGCATCCTTCCTGTTTTGACCATTTCCGGGGTGTGAGGCTCGACGAAGTCTCGTCCACAAAGCTACGCTTTCTACAAAGCCATGCTTCGGGTCAAACAAATGATCAACCTATGATCACAAAGATATAAGATCAAACAAATGATCATATCACAAATGATCAAACACTGATCATCACACAGCAACAC
The DNA here is from genome assembly GCA_030737815.1 of Allium fistulosum. NCBI lineage: Eukaryota > Viridiplantae > Streptophyta > Magnoliopsida > Asparagales > Amaryllidaceae > Allium > Allium fistulosum. Next base: position 819,138,876 of record CM060904.1, read on the forward strand.
TCAGCATGCCACATTACCAAATTGGGATATATCGCTGATAAATTTCAACTACATAACCTCTGAGCTCGTACGTCTCAGAGAAGGGTGTTAAGCTAAGAGAATAAATTCTCCGCCACCAACAGATATGTATTTGAAAGAAATCGGCTTTATATCTCAAAGTGTAATGTCAGACATGTATCCATACAAGTCTGTTCCGGGTTCGAACAGAACCGAAGGCACTTCTCACGAAGCCCTTGCAATTCCGGATAACTTTCAATCACGTCCGGACTTCCCGTCACAAAAAAGTGATATAAATCTCTATACCGGTGCGACTCAGTGCAGAGACATTCGACAGGTTGTCCTTTCATTTTCGAAAAATATCCGGTCTTCAACACCGGTCTTCAAATGCGATCCATATACGACGTATCAATATTCGGAATGGGTTATATGACACAATTGTCTTTTCCCGGCTAACCCGAATAGTGAGCGAAATATTCAAAAACAAATGGATAATGGGATTTCAATTAAGTCACAATTTAAACCCAAACTTTCTCTTTCAAATGGTCAAACAAATTTCCATTTTAATCTTTTTAAACAAAAAAGATTCAATTCACAAAGTTCACTTAATTTCACAAAGATTCATTCACAGATTTTCCAAATCGATTTCCATTTCAATTAAATTAATTCGTTAAATCTTTAAATCAAAGATTTAGCTCATAGCTTTCAAAACAATTTCAGTTCGGATGGTTTAAACAAATCATCATATTAAATCTGTTAAAAATAAACAGATTTAATTCATAGCTTTCGAAAAGAATTCATTCATAACTTGGAAAATCCATTTTTCAATTCACTTGAAATTCCTTTACCTAAATTGGAATTTCATTTCTTATCTAAAAGCTTTTATCATTCGAAAACAACAGTTTTCAATTTGGAAATCTGATTCATTCATACGAGTTGAAATCCTTGGTTTAAATTCAAATTCCCAAATTAATACTCTAAAATGGTTAAATTCATACAAACACATTTATATCATCTTTTATCCCTAGTTTCCAAATCATAGATTTAATTTCAAACTTGAATTCAAATTTAAATCTAATTATTTAAATTTTCAAAAACTCGGTTAAGTTATTCAAAATAACTTTTATCTTTGAACTTCCATTTCAAAAGCTTTTCACTTTAAAAACCCCAAATTTCAAATTTCAAAATCAATTGAAATTAACATTTCAATTTCAAAAACATCAAATTTAAATTATCTGTGACTTAACCGATTTCCACGTGAAATCCATATTTGTGTGTGTAAAGGTGTAGTCCAGGGGTTTAACACAATAGTGCAACATCATTCAACCATCATAGATCAAATACAGAAATATAGTTGATAAGCGATATAAACTATAACGCTCATCTTCATTCACAGATCACAGATATAAACATCACAGATAAGTAAATTACAGATAACAACATAAATCAGGGTATATCACAAAGCATCATATATCAGGGATATCAAACAATTCACATTCAACGAAATCCAAATATTCATAAGTAGGGTCAATTAATATCTGATTATAATTAATTTATACCAGATTAATTACTTATGAATAAAACTACAAATCTTTGTTAATTAATCATTAATTAATTATAAATCATTTTAATTTATTAACCTTTAATCATTTATTAATTAACCTTTAATTAATTAATTATCCTCAAATTAATTACCTTAATTTATAAATCATATTAATTATCAAATTTTATCGCATTAATTTAAATTACCTAGTAATTCCTAGTTAATTATCTTCATTAACTAATAACATTTCTTTAATTGCTTTCTTAAGAAATTTTCTTAGATTAAATCATCATTTAATCATTTCTAATTGTTAATTAGTCTAAATTATTTATTCATGATATAAATAAATCATTCTTTAATTACCTTATTAATTTTAATGAATTATAAATCATTGATCTTCATTTATTTTAAAGATAAAACATTTTAGAAACTTCCATTTTTAAAATACACTTTAACAATCAAAATTGTTTAAATCATTTTATATTTTAAAAACTTTCATTTTAAAATTCAAACTATTTAACCATTTTAAAGTAGTTAAAACAAATTTAATTCAAAAACTTATTTTATTTCAAAACTGTGATTCAAACTCAATTTTTAGTTTCTTTTTTTCAAATTATTAATAGATTCTATCCAAACCTGGAAAACAGGTTATACCCGAGCCTTCCCCTATAAATCTCGAGTAACACTTCGAGTAATTCACGTTCGTTCCTACTTCGAGTCAAACCCAGGAAAATTCGAATAAAACCCCGAGAAAACCTTTCTTCCCCAAAACGTCATTATTCCCAGATACACGAACCCATCGCGTGCACGTGCACACGAGCTCAGGCGCCCTCCGACCGCCATCGATCCCTCCAGCTAGTCACCTTCGACGAACTCGTGCCAGGTCAACCCCCAGAACTCTCGAACCATCATGCTATCAAAATTCGAGTAACTCGATCACTATCAGGAAAACAACCAGATGCCAAAACTTCCTCGTCCGACCGACCACGTTCACCAGAGACCCTGCGAGCTTGACCAAAGCTCGGCCACTCACCCACTCACCTTCTCCCCCACATGCGATTTGGTCCGGTCCCCTCACGGCGATGAACGAATCCAAATTAACCACGTCTTCCCTGTTAAACCTTAAACCCTAGTTCACCTAATTTCGACCACCTCGGCCAATGATAAATGCCCCGAGCATTTTTCCCAAACCCATCCACCTTCCGACCTCCTTCGACCCCAAGCTCGACGCCGACCACCGCGTTGATCACCAGAAAACCCCAAGAAAGCAAAAATAGTGCAACCCAAAAATGCACTTTCATTTCTAATCTAAAATTTTTACTTCTAGCTTTAAAAATCATGTCTTAGTTTAAGGATTTAGTTCACATACCTGAATTGCAAAATTTACATGTTTGAATTTTTATAGAAACTTGAGTTTCCTGTTTAAATTTTATTTCCAGAGCAATTCCAGTTTTAATTTAAGCTAAATAAATTTTTAAATCTTTGTTCAAAATCAAACAAGTAATATTTGTTTGGATCCTAAGTCCTAACAACCCATAGATCAACCAGTAATGATTTTTGAAATAAAACATGAACTTGAAAACTTAAATACAGAGGTGTATTACAGGTTATAAACATACAGGCATCATCTCATAACACACAAACCTTCAACAGTGTATAAACACATTTTCATATTCAGTCCAGGCATAAATCAATCAATGTAAACATACCTAAGCATTTTAAATTGAAGTTACTCACTTTACTAAAATACCAATCACAACATCAAGTCATATAAACAAATTCAAGGTTAAAACAAAAGTTTGCTCACCTGGGTATTCGCAACAGAGAGGAAGCAAAGCCTTTATTTTTTTTCTTTAATTTCTTTTGAAGCTTCGATAGTTTTGAACTGCAACTTTGATTATGTTGAATTTTTTGCTTTGCAGGTTCGAATCAAGTTGATTCTTCTCTCAAGCTTTGAAGTTGTTGATTTAATTGTTTCCAGTTGTAGCTTTGTTAAGTTGAGGATGATGTTACTTCAATTTTGTTAAAGTTTGAATGGTGTTCATTTTAGAGTTTTCTCAGGTGGAAGGGCACGAAAATGAATTGAAGTTGATATGTGAATTTAGTTTATAAGGTGATGATATTTTTCTTTTTATTGTTTGACTAGCCTGTTTTCTTGGTGGTTGATATGATATCAGTGAGTACAAATGTTTATGCTTGCCTACATTTTTTTTTAGCTCGGTTGTACTCGTACTAGAGATATTGTTAGGGATTACTTTGCTTTATTTTACAGGCATATTTTCATTTGTTTATAGGCTGAGGTGATATATAGTGATGGTTTGCATTAATTGACATGTACAAATGAATATTTTTCTCTTCATTTCGGTGGCTGGTGATGTTTCCCTCATGTACTAAGGGTATTTGCATTTATTACTTGTACAAACTGAGATTTATATTTTTTTCTTTTACCTTATTTCGGTTGTACATACATGATCTTGCTTTTGTGCTTACATATATACTTACATATATATATATATATTTACTTTATCTTATTCTTCAAGCTTGTAGATATTTTGTTTTATCTTTTGTTTTGTTTTGTTACTTTGTATTGACTTTTGCATTGATTTATTAAGATCTAGATATTTACTTTATACTTTATATCTCATATAATTTGTATCTTCATTTCTAAACCATTTATATAAAGATTTAAATTCAACTCAAATATAAAAATATATATTATCAAATTTACTCACATATCATATATACATATATATTCACATATATGCAATATTTTTAATATTTTTAAATTAAAAGGATTTATACAGAATATATTTGATCCGGGGAAACTCGCTCTCAATTTTCCTAATTAATTTACAAATTTTTATCAAAAATTTATTTAATTACTCAATTTAATTCAAAAATTTCATTTAATTATTAATTTAAATAAATTTAAATTCCAGGGTCGTTACACCTTAGCTCTTTTTTTTTTCTTCTATAGCCGTGTATTTCCTTTTTCCATACACGTACAAAATTTATTTCCCATTATGATTCACATATTTCACTTGCATTTAGGAATAATATATGTATAAGTTTTTTCTCTTTATTTCTTGTCTCTTTGTTTTCCTACCATTTACTCTATCAAATCACATAAAAATCTTCTCAATATCTCAGTTCCTCATTTGCCTCTTCTGATTGAAATATTTTACAGTAAGTTTCTTTTACTAAATAGGAAATAAATCCCACTCATTCACTAGCCTTTTTATTTTCTAACCTTTCATTTTCTAAACCCTACATCTTAGCCATTCAAATCTCTTGAAACCCTAGCCGCCTTCTTTTTATTTCTTATTCACGTACAAGTTCTCATCCTCTCATTTTCATTTGCGTGAAGAAAATACAACAAGCTCTAGGTTATTTCCATGGCTTCCTTCTCTCTTTTTTTCCACTTTTATTTTATTTCCTCTTTTTTTCTTTTTGTTTTCTCCTTGCATAGCTCAGCCTCCACCACCACAACATAACCTCCTCCTCACTATTAGACCATGGCAAAGCCCACTTGGTGGTTGAAAGCAAGGTTATGTTCTTTGATTCGTAATTGCATAGTTTAATTCATCTTTTGTTGTGTTGAATCTATTTCTTATGATTTGTGTATTTGTTATATACAAGATCAATAATTTGGCTCTCCATCCATTCAAATCAGAATTGTGTCTAGTCGTGCTTTCGTGCTTTCCGGATTTTTGTTTATGTGTTTGCTTTGCAAACTTCAGCGTAAAAAGGTGAGTAATCACACCTGACATTCATACTTATATTATTGTGAATTGATAGCAAGTGAAAGTGTAGAAATAATTATATTATGTTATACATGCCTGTGATATATTTATATGATATTAAATACTGTTTATATGCCTGTTACATCATCTGTTATATTTTATTTTATTTTACTGTTTATTTATATTCTGTTCTCACACTGCAAGTTCCCTGTAGAATAGAATCACTATGGGTTGAAATGATACATACCCGAATGGACTTTAGAATAGGGAAAGATCGTTATGGGCTGAAATGACAAGCCTAAGCGATTTTTATTTATTTTATTAAACTTGGGATTGCGAGTTTGAAATGATAGAACCCGGATTTTTCTTTGTAAATTACGGATTGAAATGATATATTATCCGTATCACTTGACCTAGGTTAGAAAATATTATACAGACCCGTGGTTATTTTATAAGTTTTTCTAGAAGTTTTAAGTATTTTGAAAATGTAAATTTTGATATTTTAATTTAAATTTTGTTTTTAAAATGATTTAATAAAGTGAAAAATGATTTCATATGTATTAAAAATGTTAAATAAATAAATGGAAATTTGTGATTGGAAATATAAACTAATTTAGAAATATGTAAAGTTTTAATTATGAAAGAAACGTGTAAAGTTCTAATTAATGAAAGAATATGTAAAGTTTTAATTATGAAAGAAACGTGTAAAGTTCTAATTAATGAAAGAAATATGTAAAGTTTTAATTTATGAAAGAAACGTGTAAAGTTCTAATTAATGAAAGAAATATGTAAAGTTTTAATTATGAAAGAAACATGCAAAGTTCTAATTAATGAAAGAAATATGTAAAGTTTTAATTATGAAAGAAACGTGTAAAGTTCTAATTAATGAAAGAATATGTAAAGTTTTATTTATGAAAGAAACGTGTAAAGTACTAATTAATGAAAGAAATATGCAAAGTTTTATTTATGAAAGAAACGTGTAAAGTTCTAATGTGACGCCCCACCTCTATACCCACGCTAACCAAGAACACTACGATGTAGTGCTGTCAATTAGCGCGGAGAATAAGGCTGTGGAGGAGCGACCATCCATGTAACTTCTTTGTGCGAGCATCGATACGTCAGATAGAATAGAATGCATATCTTTTAAGGAGGAAATCCGACATACCGATACAAACACAAAGCTATCACACGGTGGCTATATATAATCTTCGGAAACAAACATAGAAATAATCATAACGACAATCAGTCACAGACATCCATATCACAAAGGCGGAAGAAGATATGAATAAATATATATAACACATAAAAGTGTACATCAGAGTAGTGGTCAGAAAGATCCACGATAATACAAAAGAATAGCATCACGTGCTATACAAAAGAATAAGTACACAACATAGAGTCTATATCTCAAAGGTGTACATCCAAAAACTACTAATCTAAGTAGTTAGCCAAAAGTCAGAGTAATCCGGAAGAGAAGTCAAGCAGAAGCACCTGTAACATCTCAGTCTGACCCGAGTATTATTTATAAGAAAATAATAAACGGATCAGTCTAACTATAAATATCAGATGACATGATATAGGATAAGGGGTATGGCATTAACATATAATAACCATGATGGCATACTACTATAAGTATGTAAATGATAATCAACAAGGGATTAATCAATGTCACAATAATCTTCTCAAAGATCCAAACACATAAAAAGGTAATGACACACGAATTCACCAATACACAAAAACCTGATATCATATCAGTGAAAATCACAAAAGTTGGTGAAGCACTAAATCCAGAAATCAACACACGAAATCCAGAACAAATCCCAGAAATCAACACACGAAATCCAGAAATCACTAAAAGGGGGAAGTCCGACACACGGACGAGAAGTTATCTCATGGAAGCTATCCATTTAAATTTTCCGAACACACGGATGGCCCGAAGGCAAGTCCGACACACGGACGAAGAGACATCGCACATTGCTAGTCTAAACCATAAAATGATCATCATCGATCATAAAGAAGTGTCAATCACACTAAGCTAGTAAATATATGAGTTTAGCTTCATGTCCCATAACCACTTGCTTAACTTAAATATTTACGAACAAACTGTAGATCTTCACTAGGAAATTGTCACAAAAGGGTTCAATCGAACAAGTCCAAGAGCTAACCGACGAAGTGAACGCAAGCGTTTCATACCACTCGTTTTACTAAGTCGTTTAAGTCGATTTCTCATTCGAGTGAAGTAAAGGCTTGTATATACTAGTGGATTGAAAATCGGTTTGAGAAAACGAACTTTTGATATTTAAAATAGTGTTGAAATCGCTTTGATGAAAGAGTGTTGATATTTACTATTAGTATTGAAACCTTCATATATCTTTAAAGTGACAAGTCATGAAACGATTGTAGAAACAAATCAATTCACGTTCGAAGACGTGATTAAAGTCCAATGAAGTCAATCCCAAAACCATCAAAGTAGAAATTCTGATAAATGTTTTTCAGATGAGATTGCCTACGCAGAGTAATACGGGGTCCAGGGGGCAGCGCCCACGGCGGGGTGCGGGGCAGCGCCCCGTCACGGTATGACTTAGAGAAGGCAGGCTGGTCAAGCGTCCTAAAGAAAAGTAGGTCATACGACCTAAGGGAAGACTGCCGTGCAACCTAGCTGAAGAACAGGTAAAATGACTAAGTACTAACTCGCGAACGACCTAGGGGAAAAACAGGTCAAACGACCAAGTACTAACTCGCGAACGACTTACGACTTAAGGGAGGCAAGCGACTTACGACTTAAGGGATAAGGTCATACGACCTAAGTGGAGAATGCCACGCGACTTAGCAGAAGAACAGGTCGAACGACCTAAGGGAAAAACAGGTCAAACGACCAAGTACTAACTCGCGAACGACTTACGACTTAAGCCTCTATTCGAGCTACGAGCTAAGGCTGGAACGACCTAGTGGAGTTAGGTCGGGGACGACCTACGACTTAAGGTCATACGACTTAACGGTTTAAAAGCCAACGACCTAGGACTTAAGAGCCATACGAGCTACGACTTAAGCTCAAATACGAGCTACGACTTATCACTTAACTCGCGAACGACCTAGCGAAGGCAGAACACCCAGAACGACTTAACACTTTAACTCGAGAACGACTCAGGCCTTTAACTCGTGAACGACTCAAGCCAGGCGAACAGAAATACACGCGCGCGACTTAAGCCCTTAACTCGTGAACGACTCACGACTTAGACTTAACTCGTGGACGACTCAGCGAAGGCCAGAAACGACTTAAGGCCAGAAAAATCACCAAAACGCTGAAAATTGAAGTTTTTCGCCAATCCAATTCAAACCAAATGCAAATGTTGATGCAAATGCAATAGGGGATCATTCCCAACAGTCCAATGACAATTTAAGCAAGATGTGAGACTAAAAATCTCACCTTTTCCACGAAATTGATGAAGATGAAGATTGAAAGCAAGGGGAAGCAATCCAAAGCTTGAATCCACAATCTTCTACTTGAATTTGATGTTGAATCTCGGATTTGCAATAGAATTTGAGTTGGGAGTTTTAATTTCTCTTTCCCTCCACCATTTTTGAAGAAGCTTGAAGTATTTGATGAAGTGATGAAGAGAAGAGGGGGTTGGGCTGAGTTAAGAAGGTGCAGTCCAAACCAAAGTCTCAAGCGGGAAAAGTGACGAAAATTTCACTATCTCCAAACATATCGAAGTTTACACTCAAAAAGATCGCAAACGTCATTTTGAACTCAATGGGGGTGGTCTCGAGTCCTAATTTGACCGTATGCAAAAAGTAGCTTTTCGGACTAACATCCGACTAATGATAAAATATTTAAATATAAAATCGATAGATATGCGGGTTGTTACAGACTCCCCTCCTTAAAGAAATTGCGTCCTCGCAATATATATGGTGGAAATAAAAAGTAACAACCAAAAAGCATATTAACACAAAAGGAAATTGGAATTAAGAAGTTTACCTTAAAGAGCAGGAGAAAGCAATTCCGGATGTGTACGCTCGATGAATTCTCTAGTTTCCCAAGAGCAATCCTTAGGATTTGAGGACCATTGAACTTTAACAAGCGGAACATCTTTATTTCGAAGTCGTTTGGTCTCCGAAGCAATAATTCGAACAGGATGCTGCTCATAAGTTAAATTAGGTGAAACTTCAATCTCTTCCACAACACCGGGCTCAAGAGTAGAATCGGAATCCCGAAGGCACTTCCGTAATTAAGAAACGTGAAACACGTCATGCATAGCAGAAAACTGAGCCGGTAATGAAAGGCGATAAGCCATGGAACCAATACGTTCGGTGATAGGAAATGGCCCAATATATCGAGGCGCTAACTTTCCCGATCGACTGAAACGTACAACACCCTTCATTGGTGAAACACGAATAAATACAAGATCACCAACAGAAAATTCTAATTTCCTTCTTCGGTTATCGGCATAGGATTTTTGTCTACTCTGGGCTTCTTTCATCCTATGTCGAATAAGTTCAATCTTTTCTGTGGAATCTCGAATAAAGTCTGGTCCTAAAACCAGTTTCTCACCGGCCTCAAGCCAACAAGAAGGAGATCGGCATGGCCTTCCATAGAGTGCCTCAAAAGGAGCCATACCAATACTAGATTGGAAGCTGTTATTATAGGAAAACTCAACAAGTGAAATATGATCTTCCCAACTTCCCCCAAAGTCAAGAACACAAGCACGAAGAAGATCTTCAAGTGTTTGATTCACACGCTCAGTTTGTCCATCGGACTGGGGGTGATAAGCGGTGCTAAAATTAAGCTTCGTTCCCAAAGCTTTTTGAAGACTCTTCCAGAATCCACTAGTAAACAATGGATCCCGATCACTAACAATGGAAGAAGGAACTCCATGCAGTTTAACAATTTCTTTGACAAAGAGTTTGGCCAGAAGAGGAACGGTTCGGTTTGACCGAACAGGAATAAAATGGGCGGATTTAGTAAGTCTATCAACAATCACCCATAAGCTATTATGACCCGAACGAGAACGGGGAAGGCCATCTATAAAATCCATGGAAATTTGATCCCACTTCCATACTGGAATCTCCAATGGTTGCAATAACCCACCGGGCCTTTGATGTTCAGCCTTAACGAGTTGGCAAGTCATGCAACACTTAACAAAGTTAGCGATATCAGATTTCATTCCCTCCCAATAATAAAGTCGCTTCATATCAGCGTACATTTTACTGCTACCGGGATGAATAGAATACTTGGAACGATGAGAATCTTCTAGAACGTCTCTACGAAGATCACTAATATTTGGTACGATCAATCTACCAAATTTTCGAATGCCGCCACGAGAATCGACATCAAAGTCTTTCAAACCTTCAATATCGGTTTTATCCTTAAGATTTTGGCCAAGCAAAGCCAATTCAGGATCTAGTTGTTGAGCTTCAAGAATGCGGTCTAATAAAGAAGGACGAGCCTCAAGGCTACATAAAACAAGAGATGAACACAAATCGGAAACGCGATCTCGAATTTCACAAGTGGATAAAAGTTCGAGATCGTTCCATTCAGATATCATCATGGAAACAACCGCTTGTTGTTTTCGACTAAGTGCGTCGGCAACTCGATTCCCCTTTCCGGGAGTATAAAGAATGTCAAGATCATAAGAGGCAAGAAATTCGAGCCAACGCTGTTGACGCAAATTAAGTTCCTTTTGAGAAAATAAATATTTCAAAGACTTATGATCAGTATAAAGTATAAACTTTTCTCCCAAAAGATAATGTCGCCAAATTCGAAGGGCGAAAACAATAGCCGCGAGTTCTAAATCATGTGTGGCATATCTAGTCTCAGCCGGCTTTAATTGCCTAGAAGCATAAGCAATAACACATTCTTTTTGCATAAGAACGGCACCCAAACCAACGCGACTAGCATCGGTATAAACGACAAAGTCTAGATTCCCCTCGGGAATAATAAGAATAGGAGCATCAGAAAGGAGTTCTTTTAATTTCTGAAAAGAAGTTTCACATTTGTCCGACCAAATGTATTTAACACCTTTCTTTGTTAAGCCAGTAAGAGGTACGGCAATCTTAGAAAAGTCTTTTATAAAACGGCGGTAATAACCTGCCAATCCGAGAAAGCTGCGGATTTCAGTCACGCTCTCCGGTCTCTTCCAATTTTGAATCGCTTCAATCTTTGAAGGATCCACGGATATTCCGGATTCAGAAATAATATGACCGAGAAATTTCACACTAGATTGCCAAAAATGGCATTTAGAAAATTTTGCTTTTAGTTGATTGCTCCTAAGAGTTTCCAATACAATTCGAAGATGCTTTTCGTGTTCCTCCTCGGTTTTAGAAAACACAAGAATATCATCAATAAAGATGAGAACAAACCGATCGAGAAAATCTTTGAAAACTCTATTCATAAGGTCAACGAAATAAGCCGGAGCATTCGTTAAACCGAATGGCATAACTAGCCATTCATAAGATCCATATCGCGTACGGAACGAAGTCAAAGGAATACTATCCTCTGCAATACGAAGCTGATGGAAACCGGTAGCCAAGTCCAATTGTGAAAATACTCTAGCACCAGTGAGTTGATCAAACAGGTCATCAATCCGAGGTAAAGGATATTTATTCTTAATAGTAAGATCATTAAGCTTGCGGTAGTCGACGCAAAGCCTAAGTTTACCATCAGACTTACTTACAAAAATAGCTGAAGCTCCCCAAGGCGAGGAACTAGAGCGAATAAGTTGCTTCATCTCCAACTCGGATAGTTGTTTGCGCATCTCTTCGTTCTCCTTATTAGACATGCGATAAGGAGGACGGGTAATAGGTTGAGCTCCAGGTAAAAGATTAATTTTGAACTCAATTGCTCGTTTAGGTGGTAATCCTAAAACGGGCTCAAAGATGTCGGAAAATTCACGAACGACGCGAATACGAGAAATGACATCCTCCTCATCATCATTGTCATCATCGCGAGGATTTAAAGAATATAATGATGCAACTAAAGCGGAATCCGAATCTTTAAGAATAATAGAAATCTGATTAACAGATTGTGGATGACGGAGATAAATAGTCCGCTCAAGACATAGGATATGAGCTTCATAATGAGTAAGCCAATCCATACCCAAAATCATTCCAAAGCCTAAGTAACGCATGACATGCAAATCGGTTAGGAAAGAAAAATCACATAAAATAATTTCTACGTCTTTACAAAGTAAACTAAGAGTTGCGGATCCACCAACCGGATTCGCAATTCTTAATGAAGTCATCAAAGCAGTAACACTTAAAGAAAAAGTATCGACAAGTTCTTTTGATATAAAAGAGTGGGATGCACCCGTATCAAAGAGAACTTTAATTGGTTGATCATGAAATAATATAATGCCATCAAGGACAGAATGTGACATACCTTGACGGCCAGATGTGTTACCAGGGGCTTGAGCCACATTAAGCTTTCCCTCCTTCTGTTGAAGCCTTTTGCATTGGTGCATAAAATGATCTGTACTTTTACAGTAGCGGCAAGAGCGGGGCTTTGGACACTTGTCCGAAAAATGTCCCCTAACACCACAGTTATAGCATTTCCCATCATTAGAGGAAAAAGTCTTAGCAGTAGGAGCTGCTTGTTAACCCTTTTTGTTCGGGTAAGGACCTTTAAATTTGTTGGGCCTCTTTTTGTTGTCAAAGCTGGGTTTGGAAGCTACTACTTCAACATCAGTTTCTCTATCAGCCTCTTCAAGACGAAGAGCGATATCTACTATTTGGTCGAAAGAAACTTCTAACTTCAGAAGTAATGGCTTCTTGAGGCTTTTATTTAAGCCATAAACGAACCTCTGGTTCTTCTTTAGTGGAGTATTTATATATTCGACCCCATATTTGGAAAGGGATTCGAATGATGCGACGTAATCCGCCACAGAAGCCTGACCTTGAACAAGGTCAATAAATCGCCGAGCCAATGTTACCTTTTCAGCCTCGGGTACGAATTTCGATTCGAAGCGTTCTCGGAAGTGCTCCCAAGTGAGGTCCGCTTCATTAATTTCGGAAGTGAGAAGTTCATACCAATCCAATGCTCTCTCTTGGAGCATACTGGAAGCCACTTGAACGCGGTGCAGGTCGATAAGGTTCATGCGAGAGAAAATTCGATCGCATGATTTTAACCAAGCTTGAACCTCGATAATAGGTTCGGAACCTTTGAAGGGCTTCCCACCCAAATTGGTGTAATCGCTGCACAACCGTGCAAATCCCGACTTTGGGTGAGTAGGTTCCGGGTTAACTCCAGCTGCTTGGGCATTCGTCACTAACTCAAGAAGCTGTTGAGTTGTCATAAAAACTCCATCTCGAGGAGCCGCAGTAGATGTCCCAGCTCTGGGACGGCCTGGTCTTGACATCCTCTTCCTTTAGAAAGAAAGAAGAGAAAGAAGAAGGTTATTCACTAATGAACATCAAGCAATCTTGAATGATGAAACAAGGAATCATAAAGAAAACAGGATAAATCGGTTCGAAGACTCGAACTAAATCCTGAAACACAACTCCTAAGGTGGACTTAGGACGATGATCTTTGTTAAGTTATTCTACATTGTTCCAAAGTTTGGCTCTGATACCAAGCTGTGACGCCCCACCTCTATACCCACGCTAACCAAGAACACTACGATGTAGTGCTGTCAATTAGCGTGGAGAATAAGGCTGTGGAGGAGCGACCATCCATGTAACTTCTTTGTGCGAGCATCGATACGTCAGATAGAATAGAATGCATATCTTTTAAGGAGGAAATCCGACATACCGATACAAACACAAAGCTATCACACGGTGGCTATATATAATCTTCGGAAACAAACATAGAAATAATCATAACGACAATCAGTCACAGACATCCATATCACAAAGGCGGAAGAAGATATGAATAAATATATATAACACATAAAAGTGTACATCAGAGTAGTGGTCAGAAAGATCCACGATAATACAAAAGAATAGCATCACGTGCTATACAAAAGAATAAGTACACAACATAGAGTCTATATCTCAAAGGTGTACATCCAAAAACTACTAATCTAAGTAGTTAGCCAAAAGTCAGAGTAATCCGGAAGAGAAGTCAAGCAGAAGCACCTGTAACATCTCGGTCTGACCCGAGTATTATTTATAAGAAAATAATAAACGGATCAGTCTAACTATAAATATCAGATGACATGATATAGGATAAGGGGTATGGCATTAACATATAATAACCATGATGGCATACTACTATAAGTATGTAAATGATAATCAACAAGGGATTAATCAATGTCACAAGAATCTTCTCAAAGATCCAAACACATAAAAAGGTAATGACACACGAATTCACCAATACACAAAAACCTGATATCATATCAGTGAAAATCACAAAAGTTGGTGAAGCACTAAATCCAGAAATCAACACACGAAATCCAGAACAAATCCTAGAAATCAACACACGAAATCCAGAAATCACTAAAAGGGGGAAGTCCGACACACGGACGAGAAGTTATCTCATGGAAGCTATCCATTTAAATTTTCCGAACACACGGATGGCCCGAAGGCAAGTCCGACACACGGACGAAGAGACATCGCACATTGCTAGTCTAAACCATAAAATGATCATCATCGATCATAAAGAAGTGTCAATCACACTAAGCTAGTAAATATATGAGTTTAGCTTCATGTCCCATAACCACTTGCTTAACTTAAATATTTACGAACAAACTGTAGATCTTCACTAGGAAATTGTCACAAAAGGGTTCAATCGAACAAGTCCAAGAGCTAACCGACGAAGTGAATGCAAGCGTTTCACACCACTCGTTTTACTAAGTCGTTTAAGTCGATTTCTCATTCGAGTGAAGTAAAGGCTTGTATATACTAGTAGATTGAAAATCGGTTTGAGAAAACGAACTTTTTATATTTAAAATAGTGTTGAAATCGCTTTGATGAAAGAGTGTTGATATTTACTATTAGTATTGAAACCTTCATATATCTTTAAAGTGACAAGTCATGAAACGATTGTAGAAACAAATCAATTCACGTTCGAAGACGTGAGTAAAGTCCAATGAAGTCAATCCCAAAACCATCAAAGTAGAAATTCTGATAAATGTTTTTCAGATGAGATTGCCTACGCAGAGTAATACGGGGTCCAGGGGGCAGCGCCCACGGCGGGGTGCGGGGCAGCGCCCCGTCACGGTATGACTTAGAGAAGGCAGGCTGGTCAAGCGTCCTAAAGAAAAGTAGGTCATACGACCTAAGGGAAGACTGCCGTGCAACCTAGCTGAAGAACAGGTAAAATGACTAAGTACTAACTCGCGAACGACCTAGGGGAAAAACAGGTCAAACGACCAAGTACTAACTCGCGAACGACTTACGACTTAAGGGAGGCAAGCGACTTACGACTTAAGGGATAAGGTCATACGACCTAACTGGAGAATGCCACGCGACTTAGCAGAAGAACAGGTCGAACGACCTAAGGGAAAAACAGGTCAAACGACCAAGTACTAACTCGCGAACGACTTACGACTTAAGCCTCTATTCGAGCTACGAGCTAAGGCTGGAACGACCTAGTGGAGTTAGGTCGGGGACGACCTACGACTTAAGGTCATACGACTTAACGGTTTAAAAGCCAACGACCTAGGACTTAAGAGCCATACGAGCTACGACTTAAGCTCAAATACGAGCTACGACTTATCACTTAACTCGCGAACGACCTAGCGAAGGCAGAACACCCAGAACGACTTAACACTTTAACTCGAGAACGACTCAGGCCTTTAACTCGTGAACGACTCAAGCCAGGCGAACAGAAATACACGCGCGCGACTTAACCCCTTAACTCGTGAACGACTCACGACTTAGACTTAACTCGTGGACGACTCAGCGAAGGCCAGAAACGACTTAAGGCCAGAAAAATCACCAAAACGCTGAAAATTGAAGTTTTTCGCCAATCCAATTCAAACCAAATGCAAATGTTGATGCAAATGCAATAGGGGATCATTCCCAACAGTCCAATGACAATTTAAGCAAGATGTGAGACTAAAAATCTCACCTTTTCCACGAAATTGATGAAGATGAAGATTGAAAGCAAGGGGAAGCAATCCAAAGCTTGAATCCACAATCTTCTACTTGAATTTGATGTTGAATCTCAGATTTGCAATAGAATTTGAGTTGGGAGTTTTAATTTCTCTTTCCCTCCACCATTTTTGAAGAAGCTTGAAGTATTTGATGAAGTGATGAAGAGAAGAGGGGGTTGGGCTGAGTTAAGAAGGTGCAGTCCAAACCAAAGTCTCAAGCGGGAAAAGTGACGAAAATTTCACTATCTCCAAACATATCGAAGTTTACACTCAAAAAGATCGCAAACGTCATTTTGAACTCAATGGGGGTGGTCTCGAGTCCTAATTTGACCGTATGCAAAAAGTAGCTTTTCGGACTAACATCCGACTAACGATAAAATATTTAAATATAAAATCGATAGATATGCGGGTTGTTACATCTAATTAATGAAAGAATATGTAAAGTTTTATTTATGAAAGAAACGTGCAAAGTTCTAATTAATGAAAGAATATGTAAAGTTTTATTTATGAAAGAAACGTGCAAAGTTCTAATTAATGAAAGAAATATGTAAAGTTTTAATTTATGAAAGAGACGTGTAAAGTTCTAATTAATGAAAGAAATATGTAAAGTTTTAATTTATGAAAGAGACGTGTAAAGTTCTAATTAATGAAAGAAATATGTAAAGTTTTAATTTATGAAAGAGACGTGTAAAGTTCTAATTAATGAAAGAAATATGTAATGTTTTAATTATGAAAGAAACGTGTAAAGTTCTAATTAATGAAAGAAATATGTAAAGTTTTAATTTATGAAAGAGACGTGTAAAGTTCTAATTAATGAAAGAAATATGTAAAGTTTTACTTACTGAAAGAAACATGTAAAGTCTTAATTAATGAAAGAAACATGTAAGTCTTAATTTGTGTAATATTGATTTAAAATAATAAATGCACTTTTTGTAATAAAACGTAAATTAAAACGTACATTTGATAATGTAAGTTTAATTAGTGTAATATTGATTAAACGATAAATGCTCTTTACTGTAATAGAAATGTAAGTTAAAAAGTACATTTAATATGTAAGTTTTAATTAATGTAAATGACATATTTTAATGACTAAAATAATAAAGTTTCTTTATTGTAATGATAATGTAAGTTAATAAGGTACTCTTAACTTAAAATAAGAATTTCGGCATTAAATTGGATATTACAGTAACAAAGTTTATTTAACTATAAGGCTATGATAAAATGACCATGTTAAAAATTTGTAAGTATATAAATACTTTGATTATATAAAATATTAAATTGGAAAGTATTACATTCCAAAAATGCTATGATTCCTTAAGGTTACATTACCAAAATGCTATGATAATTTAAAGGAAGATTTCAAGTTTAATAAATTAAAGGAAATATTCAGTGATTTTGAAATTTGGGTTTATTTGAAATGATATATTATTGAATTGGTTTTGAAATGGAAATGATATATTTTTGAATTGGTTTTGAATAGATATGTTTTGGGTTTGAAAGTATGTATTAGTTTGAAATAAATGATATGATTTTTGAAATGGTTTAAAGAATGTATTTTGATTTGAAACATAAACTATTTTGAAATTTATAACCACGAGTTATAATAACGATTGGTTGGCAAAGAGACCGGGATCGGATATGGACATACTCTCTGTCGATACCGAAAACCACTTTGACAACCGTGTACGCGGTGGAGATTCCAGAATGAAGTAGGATGGTGGTGACGTTCTTAAGGTATGTTACGTGGACCCAACTCCCGTGAGTTGGCATAAGGTGGCTAAAACAGGAGCGATCTCGGACCAGTGAGGTAGCACCTCTTCTTGGACACATTTCTTCGATATTATAGTCTTACTTGTGATTGATTAGATGGCCATCCTCCATTTGGGAGTGTTGTTCGAGGTGGAACGGTAGTGGCTGCTATGCGTATCCATCAGTCCGTGTGCGTAATTGGTATATCTACCCTGACATTGCCTAGTTGTGCCATGTCACCTACCATATCGAGCTTTACTACGATTATGATTTTAATATCCGACCGCGTTAAGGTTCTCCATCCCCTTAACGCTATTTTCTATATGATTATACTTTACTTATTTAGACACTATTATAATAGCGAATATTACTACATAGTAAATAGTTTAACGGATCCTTAAAGAATGGGCGATCCCAAGCATTCTTTAAGTTACTTGTACCTTTATTACAGTTCACTTGAGTTCGTTTACATTATATAAGTATGTATGTCCTGACTCGAGTGTTTTGTGTTTTGTTTTACGCTCGGGTCAGACTGAGTGATACAGCATTAGAGACTCACCTTCGGAGCTGGAGTTTTTCTTTGAAGATCCAAATATCTACTCATTTTGTTATCCAGTTGATTCCAGTTGTACCTGATTTTCATACTGTTACTCCTGTTGTATCTTGGTATTCCTATTGTATCTTAATTAACTCTGATGTATTTATATAGTAGCTTCATGGACTACTATCTCTTTTACTTCCGCTGCATTATATTACTCTGTGTCTGTGATCTGTGATTTTTTATTTACTGTAAATGATGAGTTTGCCAAATTTTTATTTACAATGCGGTATTTTGAGCAATTCAAGTCCGACATGTGTGGATACGAATGGTTGAAAATATCGGGTCGTTACAGTTGGTATCAGAGCTCTGGTTTTAGGCAAACGCAGCATATAGAGTAAATTTAATTACAGAATCGCTTTCGTTCGAGCTTGAATTCCTTCATCTTCGATTCGGTTTCCTTTGAATTTTGGAACATTCCCTTCAGTTCCGAAGTCCATTCTTGTCCTCCCCTATTCGTGTCTTCTTGATTCTGGAGTGTCCCATAACTCCACTCCGAATAATCTTTCTAATAAATTGGCGGTCCCGCCAATATTCTAATTACTTGTAAAGGTGTGAAACTTCTTTACAAAAAGCATAGATTCACCGAAGACTTCTGTATCCTTGGTTTACGATGCTACTATCTTTTGCTATGCCTGAATTCTATCTCTTGAGATCGAATGTAGATTTACCCCAGAAAATCCACATCGATCTTATTCATTAAGTCACGGTTGACCTGGTTAAGGTTGCCCGCGATATGTATAGGCTTACGCATCTTCCTATTCTGTTATTTAATCGTCTTATCTTTGCCTCCAATTTGTCTAAAAAAAAATTTCTCTTTAATTTGAGTCCATCAATTTGATTCCCTATCCTTATTTTGAAAAATTAATCTTGTATTTCAATTTTTTTATATTTTAAAGATGTTTTATATATTGTGTTGTTTGAGTTGTTGATGTTGATTTTGGTTTCCGATCGGTTCGTCTGATCAACGCTATCGATAGGATCTCCAAAACACTTGAACAGAACAAACTGACACAATATGTTTTTTTTTAATTTAGTAGATGGATAAATTTTGTATAATTATAATATGTATAAGGTTAATTTTCTAAATTTTTGATAATTAATGGAATTGGGTGTTAAGAAATAATATTTAACTTTGTATGTATTTTATAATCATTGGCTTTAGTTTCATATCTAAATAATTAAACATGGTTATAAATTAATTTGGAAATTTAAATGAATTTAAATCAAGAATGTGAGAATTTAATTTCCGATGATTTCGAACTTTGTTTTGAAAGTTTTAAAAGGATATATTATTTAAAGGTAATTCGTAGAAATTGTTTCAAAGGATTTTAATTTGTAAATCATTGTTCTTTACTTTGTCGCTGGGAAATAATTTCGGTGATGACTGTAGCATCATCGACATTCATTTTCGAGTTTTGAAGCGAAGAGACCATTCTGTAGTTTTGCTACAGTTTTTGTAACAACCCGCATATCTATCGATTCTATATTTAAATATTTTATCGTTAGTCGGATGTTAGTCCGAAAAGCTACTTTTTGCATACGGTCAAATTAGGACTCGAGACCATCCCCATTGAGTTCAAAATGACGTTTGCGATCTTTTTGAGTGTAAACTTCGATATGTTTGGAGATAGTGAAATTTTCAACACTTTTTCCCGCCTTTGACTTTGGTTTGGACTGCACCCCTTTAGTTCAGCCCAACCATCTTCCTCACTCCATCAAAACACTTGAAGCTTTCTCAAAAATGGTGGTGGGAAGTGGAAATTAAAACTCCAAACACAAATTCCATTGCAAATCCGAGATTCAACCTCAAATTCACGTGAAGACCATTGATTCAAGCTTGTTGGTGTTCTTGCTTTGCTCTCAAATCTCCATCTTCATCAAATTCCGTGAAAAGGTGAGATTTTTGATCTCACATCTTGCCTATATCTATCTTGGACTGTTGGGAATGATCCCCTATTGCATTTGCATCAACATTTGCATTTGGTTTGGATTGGATTGACGAAAAACTTCAATTTTCAGCGTTTTGGTGATTTTTCTGGCCTTAAGTCGTTTCTGGCCATCCCTAGGTCGTCCATGAGTTAACTCCTTAGGTCGTCCAGGCTGCTAGCTCGCGTGTTGAAAAGTCTCTAACTTCTTAGGTCGTTGCCGACCTATAACCCCCAGGCGAAATGTTAGGTCTTCGCTCTTAAGTCTTAGGTCGTTGCCGACCTATAGTCCCCAGGCAAAGTTAAGTCGTTCGCGAGTTAAACCTTAAGTCTTAGGTCGTTGCCGACCTATAAATCCCAGGCAAAAAAAAAAAAACTTAGGTCGCTGCCGACCTATAAATCCCAGGCAAAAAAAAAAACTTAGGTCGCTGCCGACCTATAAATCCCAGGCAAAAACTTAGGTCGCTGCCGACCTATAAATCCCAGGCAAAATCTTAGGTCGTTGCCGACCTAAAATCCCCAGGCAAAACGTTAGGTCGTTGCCGACCTATAATCTCCAGGCAAAGTTAAGTCGCTCGAATTTTGTTAAGTCTTAGGTCGTTGCCGACCTATAATTCCCAGGCAAAAAAGTTAAGTCGTTCGCGAGTTAAACCTTAAGTCTTAGGTCGTTGCCGACCTATAATTCCCAGGCAAGATGTTAAGTCGTTCGCGAGTTAAACCTTATGTCCTAGGTCGTTGCCGACCTATAATCCCCAGGCCAAGTTAAGTCGTTCGCGAGTTAAACCTTAAGTCGTAGGTCGTCTCCGACTTATCCCCCAGTTAAGTCGTTCAAGTTAGGTCGTCGCCGACCTTACACTTGGTCTTTTGAGTTCGCGAATTCCTTAGGTCGAACCCCGAATTACTCTGCGTAGGCAATCTTATCCGACAAAGCATTTATCAGAATTTCTACTTTGATGGTTTTGGGATTGACTTCTTTGGACTTTACTCACGTCTTCGAACGTGAATTGATTTGTTTCTACAATCGTTTTAATGACTTGTCATTTTAAAGATATATGAAGGTTTCAATACTAATAGTAAATATCAAAACTCTTTCATCAAAGCGATTTCAACACTATTTTAAATATCAAAAGTTCGTTTTCTCAAACCGATTTTCAATCTACTAGTATATACAAGCCTTTACTTCACTCGAATGAGAAATCGACTTAAACGACTTAGTAAAACGAGTGGTATGAAACGCTTGCGTTCACTTCGTCGGTTAGCTCTTGGACTTTTTCGATTGAACCCTTTTTGTGACAATTTCCTAGTGAAGATTTACAGCTTGTTCGTAAATATTTAAGTTAAGCAAGTGGTTATGGGACATGAAGCTAAACTCATATATTTACTAGCTTGGTGTGATTGACACTTCCTTATGATCATGACGGTCATTTTTGTGATTTAGACTAGCGATTGAGCGATGTCTCTTTGTCTACGTGGGAGACTATACCCCGATCATGTGATGTTTCGCCATCACATTTCCTATGGTCTTCGGGCCATTCCTGTGTGAAAATTTAATGGATAGCTTCCATGAGATATCTTCTCGTCATGTGTTTACGCGTAGGTGAGTTTTCATGCTCCCATTCATGTGTTAGGCCTCCCCCCCTTTTTATGTGTTTTCTGGATTTCTGATGATGATTTCTGGAATTTTGTGCTTCACCAATTTTTATGATTTTCATTGATATGATATCAGTTTTTGTGCATTGGTGAATTCATGTGTTATTGACTTGTTATGAATACAAGTTTAGGGTATGATACCCTATTTTATCTTTGAGAAGATTCTTGTGATATTGATTAATCTTTTGTTGATTATCATTTACATACTTATAGTAGCATGTCGCTATGGTTATTACATGTTCAGGTCATGCCTTTTACTGTATACCATATCATCTGATATTTATAGTTAGACTGATCCATTTATTATTTTCTTATAAATAATACTCGGGTCAGACCGAGATTTTACAGGTGCTTCTGCTTGACTTCTCTTCAGGATATTTCTGACTTTTGGCTAACTACCTAGATTAGTAGTTTTTGGATGTACACCTTTGAGATATAGACTCTATGTTGTGTACTTATTCTTTTGTATAGCACGTGATGCTATTCTTTTGTATTATCGTGGATCTTTCCGACCACTACTCTGATGTACACTTTCATGTGATATATATATTTATTCATATCTTCTTCCGCCTTTGTGATATGGATGTCTGTGACTGATTTATGTTATGCATACTTCTATATTTGTTTCCGAAGATTTTATATAGCCACCGTGTGATAGCTTTGTGTTTGTATCGGTATGTCGGATTTCCTCCTTAAAAGATATGCATTCTATACTATCTGACATATCGGTTCTCGCACAAAGAAATTTCATGGATGGTCGCTCCTCAACAGCCTTATTCTCCGTGCTAATTGACAGCACTACCCCGTAGTGTTCTTGGTTAGCGTGGGTATAGAGGTGGGGCGTCACATAGGAATTCTCTGATATCAAGTAAGAGAGTTTTGTCTATTTTGAAGTATGGGACTAAGGTCGATTAGTTGTTCTTCGGACATGGTCTCATTGTTCCCTTAAGAAGAGTAAGTTATTGGCGATTGATTTGGAGCCCGAGTTTCTTTTGGACATCTGCCATCTCGGAGATTCGTTGAGAGGTTTGTTAATGGTTTTAGTTTTGAGAAGCCTTTGGATTAGAAGTTCTTGGTTAGCTGTGATAGCAGTGCAGCTCGGAGTGTTCGGTGTGCTGTCGAGATAGAGTTTGGAAGCAGCAGTGTGGTTCATTTCTTCGATGGTTCCGGAATCTTTGTGGTTCTTCTATCAGCAGTCCGAGTAGATGGTGAAGTTTTTCTTGAAGGGTTAACCTTGTTTGGAAAAGCTAGACTGTTTTGATGGATTAAGAAAGAACAGTAATTTTTGGATATTGGACTGGATAGGATCGCAAAAGTGACTTGCGATAATTGAGTATTCTCTTGGGAAATCTTTGCTTGGGTTTGAGGCATCTCTAGAAGATGTAGGAGTTATAGAGTTGTCAGAAATTTTCTGGAGTATTGATCTAGTTTGTGTTCGAGTTCATAGACGACATCTAGACCAGAGTTGAGCAGCGAAAGCTTGGTAGTAGTTGTTATAGAGTGGAAGCAACCGGAAGTTGCAGTATTTGGATTATAGACGGAGGAATTTGGAATTCGAAGTTGGAGACTTCGTTGTTATTTCTTCGGTAAATGGAGCAAATAAGATTGGATAAGACTAGGAAGATAGCTCCGAGTATATTGGATCTTTCTGAGTTTTTGTGAGGATATGTGTTTTGGCTTCGGTATTGAATTACCAGTTTGGATTTAATAGAGCGAGTAACCCAGTATCTGTATCGGGGAAACTCGGGATAATTTTAGGTAGTTTATTCGGATCTATGTCCGGATAGCTAGAGTTGTTTGTTTGTATGGATTGTTTGTTTAGATAAAATTGTTTGTTTGGATGAATGGTTGTTTGATTGATAGTATATGGCTGTTAAGTATAATTGAATTGTTTTAAAATTGGTTGAAATAAATATAAAAATCTTTGGATTATCTTTTGTTTTAAATTTCGAGGACGAAATTCTTTTAAGGGGGAAAGAATGTGATATCCTGGGATTTCGAGAAGTTTAAAATGTGATAATCTCTTAATTTAAATTATTTTAAATTGATAAATTTGTTATTTTCAAATATTTTATAACCAAATAATAATAATATGATGTTTTAATTATAGTATAGATTGATTATAATAAGAATAATAATTTAAATTGTATTATTTTATAAATTTGATTTTTAAATAGATTTATCATTTCCAAAATTAATAAGTATTGTTTAAATATGTATATATATATGTCTTGAGTTGTTTTTAAATGAAATATATCAATTTCAACTAAATAAAATGTTTATTTAAAAATATAAATGTTGAGTTGATTTTTAAATTGGATTTTAAAAGTCAAATTTGAATTTGAATCTGGATTTAAATTTGAATCTTTAAAGATAAATATTTTAATATATTTGGTTATAAAATATATGAACAAGGCTTTTATTCAAAATAAGATTTGTTTTACAATATTTTCTTTAAAAGGAATTTTATTCATATAAATTTAGAAAGTGTTTATTTAATAGTAAATAAATACAAAAGATATGTTTACACTTAAAAATGAATTAAAAATATTGTATATAATTTTATTAGGATATAAATGAGTTTTATTGTATTTCTTTTAAAGGTTTTATTTATTTATAATATAGAAAAGCATTTATTTAAAAAGATATATATTTATCTATTTAGGAAATACATATAAAAGCTTTTAAAATCTTTTTAAAAATAATATAAAAAGATTAAGGACAAGTGTTAAATTTTTAAAACATGTAAAATACATGTGTAAGGTAATTAAACAATGTATGAGACAAGTGTCATAATTTATTTCTATTTTCTTTAATTTTGAAAACAAATCTATATAAATCTATATCCTTCTCTCTTCCATTTCTTTGTTCATCTTCACGTTTTTTAAAAAAAAATGAAACTAAAACCAGACAAAAGAAATCTATAACCTGAAACCAAAATCTTCTCAAACCAAAAGCTGGATTCATTTCTCAAACCAGATAATGTTCAAACCTGAGAACATTTACTCCAATAAAAATCAAAGCCTGTAAACTAGGTCTGTAATCAAAAATCCTCAAACCTGAATTCATCTTCAAAAAGTTTGATTCTCAAATGCCTGAAACCATTTATTATACAACCTGAAACCCTACAAACATTTCTCAAATTCAAAGATCTGTAACCATGTTCTTCAAGTCTGAGATCCTTTCCAAGTGCATGCAACTGCAAGCATTTCCTTCTAATCTGGAAATTATCTAAAGCAAGCATGCATGTCGTCTTCAAGTTTTCAAGGGCAAGAAGCATTTCAGTTTCAAACATAAGCAAGCATCCCAGTTTCAAGTTTTTAAAGCAAGTTCCTGTTTTTAAAAAGAAATCAAGCAGTTCAGTTCAAAATTCCAGTTTCTCACTTCTCTGTTCAACATTAAATAGGTGAGTAAACTTTACTTTAAAAACAGTTTGAATCTATTTGCAAGTGATAAATTTATATGGATATGATATAATATGGTTGCCTAAATGATTATTTCTAGAATATGTTGAAACTACCCTGTTTATATGACTGTATATGACAGAGTGTATATATTTCTTGTCTCTGTTATTTTAAAACTAGTAAGCAAACCCCTCATATCTGCCTATATCCTTTGATATTGTGATGGATGCCTGAAGTATTATCTAGAATGTGTTTGCATGTATGAAATTATGTGTTGTATGTATTGAACTATGTATATATGCCTCTGTTTCCAGACTGTTGTGATAACTTAGTTACCAAATTCCATATCTTTTATTTATTCATTGTTGGGATTTGGTTTAAAAACAAAATAGCTAGTTATAGCATAATCTAGGTAATAAAAAATATAAACAAGTATATAAGTTTTGAGATATGCTTGCATTTGTAAAACAACAGTGAAGATCTTTTAAAATATGAAAAATCAAATAATCAATTTGAGTGATTCAAGTTCATGTCTTGAATCCATTTGAAAAATTAGGATTTTTAAAATCAAAATCAAGATTTTAAATGAAGTAAGGAATGAGAAATTAGGACTTTTATGGAATTGGGATTTTGGGTGATATTTGATGATCACGAGATCTATGGGGATCGGGATTTTGGAAGGAGGTAGAGGAAGAGTCTGGTGGTACGGGAAAAATGGGTGGTGAATTGTCTGATGGTCGTGGCAACGGTGGCAAGTGGATTTGGGTTTTAAACCTAATTCTGGTAGGCCTGGAAAATGAGATCATCACCACTTCTCTGAGCGATCGAGTTGGATGAAGTTTTGAAGGAAGGTTCGTGGATGAATGAAGATGGATTAGAAGGGGTCGGCGAAGTTCATCGGCGACGAGATGGGCGGCGTTGGGGAATTTTGTGTCCAGTTGCTGCTGCAGTTTTTTTGAGTGAATGGTCGAATTTAGTTTTGAGCTTGAATTGTTCGATCTGGGTATATATGCATGCTCGCATGAGTTTGTGTGATCGTAGGAGAAGGTCGCGATGATCTACGGTGGCCGGAGGTGATGGGGTACGTGCACGAGCTTGTTCGTGTGCATCTGGAGTTTTGAATTGGGGAAGAAGGCTGGAACCCGAGTTTCCATCGGGGTTTTGAGTTTTTTTCTCGAAGCAGGAAATGGGTTAGGGGATACTCGGTTTCATTCGAGTATTTAGAAGATGGACGTGAGATTCTGAGGGGTTTTCGCGAATTTGGTCTGTTTACTCGGAGCTGACGTGGGTTTTGTTAAGGGTTGTTCGAGTTTTTTTTTAAAGCTTGAATTCGTTCGAGTTTAACAGTTTTAAAATTGAAGTTTCAAAAGGATTTTAAAATTCAACAGTAATGTTTTAAAAGTTTAAACGAAAGTTAAACAAGTTTTTACTTATGAACTAAATTTGTTTCAAGTTAAGTTTCAAACAAGTTTTTATATTTTAAAATATGAAAGTTTTAAAATAGAATAAGTTTTAAAGATTTAAAGGTTTAATTTAAAATGTGTTTAATAATTTATTGATTTCTAAATCTTATATTTTTAATTTAATTAAGGTTTAATGATTAAGATTTAGTAATCAATTAAAATAAGAATTGTCTTAAGTATTCAAAATGTTGATTTAATTAAAGTTAATTAAATTTGAAAAGGAAATTTAGATAAATTAAATTATATCAAGTGTTATTGGTAAATGATTGATTTAATTAAGATAATAGTTCTTAATTAAGAACCTTTAATATAGTAAGTTAAGAATCATTTAATTAAATTTAAATGATTAAGTTAAATTAATAATTAATTAATTAAGTAATTTGTGATTAATTAGAGATAATCATTTATAAATTAATTTAGTATAATTACTTGATGAAGTAATTAAGAAATAATTACTGGATGTAATTTAGTAAAGATAAAATATTTAATAAAGTAATTAGAGGATAATTATTTTATGAAAGTAATTAAATAAGAAGTGATTAAGAGTTAATTACTTAGTGTTATTAATTAAATAAATTATTTAATTAAGTTAATTAAAGAATTAAGATTAATTATAAGGTAATTAATTATTTGTTAAGGTAATTAATTCAAAGGTAATTAATTAATGGAAGTAATTAAGGGAAGTTAATTACTGGATTAGATTAATCAAAGGTGATTAATAAATTGTGGTTTAATTAAGGTTAATTACTTAATGTAATTAATAGAATAATTAAAGATATAATTAAGGATCATTAGTTTATAATTAATGATGTAATTAAGAATTGATTAATTAAGATTAATTAATCAGATGATAACTTATTAATTGTAATTAATTAAGGATTAAAGTAATTGATTATAATTAATTAATTAATGAAGTAATTAAAGATTAATTACTGTATTTGGTTAAGGATAATTAATTTGTGAAATTAATTAAGATAATTACTTAAATGTAATTAAAGAATGATTAATCAAGGTGATTAATTAAAGTGGATAATTAGAGAAAGATTAATTAATTTATTTGTAATTAATTAATGATTATATAAGTAAGGTTTATAATGAAGTACTTAATTTAATTTATTTTAAATTAATTAAGAGATGAAGTAATTAATTTAATTCACTTTAAATTAATTAAAGATAGAGATAGTTAATTTAATTCATTTTAAATTAATTATGTTGTGATTAAGTAAATCATTGCTTATATAAGAATGGATGACATTTATTGTCTTGAATGGATGTAATCTCAGAAATGAGATAAGTAATGTGGTGTGATATGAATGCTTGGTTGCATTATGATGATAATATAGATTAACTATTGTGATGTTGATATGGATTACCTATTTGGTTATGAATCATCTGTTTAAATGATAATGTGATTATCAATTGTAACTTGTGAATTATCTATCTGTATAGATAAGTTAAATTGTTTAAACCTTTAAAACAACTTGGCCTTAAAAGATACGTTTTGGATTTCGATGAGACCGGGATCGGGTTTCCGTATACCGGTATTCCAGGTCTGGAGACCCGAATACCACATCGATCCAAATTTACGATAGGTCGTGAATCTCAAGTAAAGATGAAGATTTAGAGTGCAAGGGTTATTGTCGTTAACTCTGAGGGTGATTCCAAAACGAGTGTAATGAGATAATGCCTTCGGTTTCGTTCAAACCCGGAACGAACTTGTATGGATTGAATGCTTTCAGCACATCGTCAGGCGGACGATGAGCATTCTAAGTGATATGTTCTGATTAAAGGTAATCGTAACCTCAAGCCTCATCAACCGGGAATGGCTAAAACAGGGGAGGTGCAGCAAGGCTTCGTGGGTAGCACCCACTGAGAGCAAGATAGATCCCTGTCTAGAGGTCCCTTTTTCTTTTATTCGGCTTAGTGTGTGGTTGGTCGCGCCAACTACGGGATTATCTTGTTCGGGATTATCCAGTAAGGGATGGTTCCGGCTTTGTGTTGCAGGGGAGCGGGCGTACTCCTCGGTACGGTGATCTAGGCCACGTACTGTGACGGGCGGTACCCCAGTAGCCCTGCCATTGTATGGAATCCAAACTCCAATAAGTGCCGTACGTATTAGTTGTGCCCAACTATGTTGGAATGTGAGATGTAAGCATTTCAGCTATTTCTGTATTTTACTTGAAAACCCTAGACCCTATTATAATATAACTGGATTTCCTATCAAATGTTTTGGTTAGCGTAAGGTAAAAACTTTTCCATGTTTATGTGTGGGAAGTCTTACGTGATACCTTTGTTTTCAAAAGGTTTTGAAGTTAAACAATTTTAACCCGTTTACTCACACCAGACCCATGTCTGACCCAAGTGTTTATTTTCTGTTTTATTAAACTCTTGGGTACTCAAATTTTTACGAGTAGCCAAGGGATTCAGGTTAGTCTTGACGAATTCTGGAGGAGCTGTGAAGCAGAAGGCTTCAGCGAGTAGATATATAGAGTTTCCGCTGTGTTTCTATTAGTCTGTATTGTACTGATGTACTTGTGTTGTATAATAGACAGAAGTTTATAACTGTCTATTCTGTGATGTATAAGTTGTGTAGATCTGATGTAATATGATACTATGTAATATTTTATGTGATATATTATATTTTATTCGTTCCGTTGTGAGATTCTGATGTGTTGTTCTTTCTTCTTTTCTATCTTTTCTTCTTCTATCCCTTTCTTTCTTAATTCATGATACGTCTTTCTGGTGGTAGAAAGTCGGGTCGTGACACACCCAGAAGCCCACAACCTATCTTAGGTCGCCAATCCTATAAGTCGGTCACGTCTTATCACTTAGGTCATTCACTATTAACCCCAGCTTCCTTAAGTCGTCGCCGACCTACCCCTTAAGTCATCCACTACCTTAGGTCGCTCCAACACCCTACGACTTAAGCTGCTACGACTCAACTCCTAACTCGCCGAATTCCTTAACTCGGTCACGACTTAGCTCTTAGGTCGTTCACGACCTAGGACTTAGACAAATCTGCCTAAAAATCTGAAATGACTTGAAAGTGCTAAAATTCCAGATTTTGACGAACTTGTCGATCCGTAAAAATACGGGTCGTTACATTCTCTCCCCCTTAGGAATTTCGCCCCCGAAATTCCAAGCAACAAAGCAATCAAAGACTATTCTGTACGCCTATCATCCATAACAATCAACAAACCATGCATCCAATTCTAACTTAGCGTACAGAATTCTAAAACTAGAACAAGTTACAATATCGCGAGATGACACGACACCTTAGGACCATACCTTGAAGAGTTCAGGATGAGGTGCCTTCATCCTCTCTTCCACCTCTCACGTACAGTCGTTATCATCATCACTCCATTGTACCTTGAGCAACTTAACTACCTTCCTCCTAAGCTGTTTCGTATCAGTTTCAACAACACGAAGCGGCTTACGAGGTCTTCTATCAACTGGATCAACTTCAAAATCTTCATAGCTATTTGCAGAAACTACTGCATTTGAGTCGTGTACATACTTCTGTAGATATGATACATGAAAAACATTGTGCACACTCGACATCTTCTCTGGTAACTCCAATCTGTAAGCGAGCTTTCCAATTCGCTCGATGATCGGGAATGGTCCAAAAAATCTCGGAGTCAATTTTCCTCTCTTCCCGAATCGAATAACATTCTTCAGTGGAGAAATCTTCACAAAAACCATATCTCCAACGTCGAATTCTAAATCCTTACGACGCTTATCGGCATAACTCTTCTGACGGTCTTGGGCTGCCTTCATTCGTTGCCGAATGATCTCTATACAATCTGAAGTCTGACGAATCATCTCTGGCCCAAGCATCAGCTTTTCTCCAGTTTCCAACCAACATGTCGGAGAGTTACACGGTCTTCCATACAATGCCTCATACGGTGCCATACCAATGCTTGACTGGTAACTGTTGTTGTACGCAAACTCCACAAAATGAAGGTGATCTTCCCATGATCCTCCGAAGTCCAAAACACATGCTCTGAGAAGGTCTTCCAAAACTCGGTTGACACTCTCAGTCTGACCATCTGTTTGGGGATGATAAGCTGTACTCAAACACAACTTGGTTCCCAAAACTTCCTGGAAGCTCCTCCAAAATCCACTAGTGAACAATGGGTCTCGATCGCTCACTATACTCTTCGGAATACCATGGAATCGAACTATCCACTTAACATACAACTCAGCCAACTTTGATGCAGTCCTAGTCGATCGAACAGGAATGAATCGTGCACTCTTAGTCAGACGATCCACAATGACCCAAACCCCTTCATTTCCCGTTCTGGTTCTAGGCAATCCATCGATAAAATCCATCGACACTTGTTCCCACTTCCATGTAGGAACTTCTAATGGCTGAAGCAATCCACTTGGCTTCTTCTGTTCGGCTTTTACCAACTGGCAGTTCATACATTTGGAAATAAAATTTCCAACATCCTTCTTCATACCTTCCCAGTAGTAGGTTCTCTTCATATCCCGATACATCTTATTTCCACCTGGATGAATTGTCAGCTTCGAGTGATGACTTTCCTTCAGAACTTCACTCCTTAATTCATCTATATCGGGAACAACTAGTCGTCCTTGCTTCCGAAGCCAACCCTCTCGATCGACCTCGAATCCTTTATCCTTTTCTGGATCCAATCCAGATTCCAATTCACGGATAATCTTGACAAGCTTATCATCTCTCTTTTGGCCCTCGCCAATCCTTTCCACAAGAGTGGGTCTTATCGATAAGTTTGCCAACATCTCAGGTTCCAATTCACATCTAGGCCTGAAAGCAAATCCAGCTAAATACTCGAGACTCTTCCATTCTGAAAACATGGCTCCCAATCCTGCATGTCTTCGACTTAACGCATCTGCCACTGCGTTACCTTTTCCCGGAGTATAAGCTATACCAAAATCATATGAGGCTAAAAACTCTAGCCAACGTTGCTGCCGAAGATTCAAATCCTTTTGGGAGAAAAGATACTTCAACGACTTATGATCCGTAAACAACTCGAATCAAACTCCCAACAGATAATGCCTCCACATTTTCAGAGCAAATACAATCGCCGCTAACTCCAAATCATGAGTCGGGTAATTCCTTTCATGCGGCTTCAGTTGTCGACTGGCATACGCAACAACTTTATCCCTCTGCATCAGCACTGCTCCAAGTCCAGTACCACATGCGTCGGTGTAAACCACCATCTCATCATTCCCACTTGGAATAGTCAAAACAGGAGCACTCGTCAATCTCTCTTTCAGGATTCCGAAAGCTTGCTCACACTTAGCATCCCAACTGAACACTTGGTTCTTCTTCGTCAATCCTGTTAACGGTGCAGCTACCTTGGAGAAGTCTTTGATAAACCGTCGATAATATCCTGCTAATCCAAGAAAACTTCTTACATCAGATGCATTCTTAGGTCTAACCCAATCCTGGATTGCTGCCACCTTAGCGGGATCAACCGCTATTCCACTTCCAGAAATCACATGGCCTAAGAACCTCACACTCTTCCAGAAGTGACACTTCGAAAACTTAGCCTTCAGCTGATGTTTCCGTAAGATCTCTAAAACAATACGCAAGTGCGTCTTATGTTCTTCTTCCGTTCTGGAATAAATCAGAATATCATCCACGAACACAAGTACGAACTTGTTCAACTGATCTCTGAACACTCTATTCATAAGATCCACAAAATATGCTGGCGCGTTAGTCAATCCAAACGACATTACCAGCCACTCAAAGAAACCGAATGGTGTCCTAAAAGCAGTCTTCGGCACACTATCCTTAGCCACTCTCAACTGGTGAAATCCCGTTGCCAAATCCATCTGAGAAAACACCTTAGCTTCGTGAAGCTGATCAAACAAGTCATCTATCCTCGGCAATGGATACTTGTTCTTCTTAGTCACTTTATTCAGCTCACGATAATCCACACACAATCTCAACGACCCATCTGCCTTGGTTGCGAACACAACTGGTGCACCCCACTTGGACACACTACGCCGAATGAATCCTTTCTGTAAAAGGTCATCAACTTTCACCCTCAACTCCTGCTGTTCCCTAGGCGCCATCCGCCTAAGAGGCATCACAACAGGTCTGGCTCCTTCAACTAGATCTATACGAAACTCGATCTCTCTATGCGGCGGCAACCCTTTGACTTCGTCAAAGACATCCTCGAATCCATTTGCGATTGGCACTAAAGACAGTCCATCCCGTGGAACAACTAGCGAATACATGAAGCTCATGAAGACGCCTTCCTCATGCTTACATCGTATCATAATCTTTCGCCCTTCCACATTCTCGACTGTCACCTCCAGCCTCTCACAATCAACCTTAGCCGCATACTTCCTAAGCCAGTCCATACCCAAAATAATTCCGAACCCCGCAAAGTTCAGAACAAAACAATCACAAACAAAAGAGCAACCATGACTGGATACAACTAGACCACGGCATAACATACACAAACAAGACGAACCCCCAACTGGATTAGTCACAACCAATGGCTTATCAACAATATCCGGTTCCAAACCCAACCGGCTTACGAGTTCACTACAAACAAATGAATGCGACGCTCCAGTATCAAACAGAACTCTAACTGGAACACCACATAGGAAAAGAGTACCTTGAACAACCACACCCTTTCCCTTCTCTTCAGCAGTAGGAGCTTTCGAAGACGACGGAACAGCTCCTAAAGCATAGGCTTGCACAATCTGCCTGTCCTTCCTCGGTTCTGGACAATTCTTCCTGAAATGCCCCGGCTTGTCACAGTTGTGACACTTCATCGGTGCCTTCGGATTCTTACAATCCTTAGAGAAATGGCCCTTCTGCTGACAATTGTAGCAAATCACCTCGCCTTTCGGCTTCTTCTGGCCATCCTTACCCTTCTGCTGCTGCTGCTTCCTCTTCTGGTTTCCACCCTACTGTGGTCTAGATTCTCCCTTGGTAACAGCAACAACAGGTCCTTCCTTAGGAAACAGACTCTCATGCCTAAGAGCTTTCTCCACAAGCTTCTCAAATGAATCGTCCAAATGATCCACCAACTGTCTCCCAAGATAGCTGTCCAAGCCTGTCACAAACTTCTCATTCTTCTGATAAGCAGACTCAATATATGACCGGGCATACTTGGACAAAGCTTCAAACTCAGAAACATACTCCAGAACCGATCTCCCACCTTGCTTGAGCTCCACAAACCTCTTGAACAGAACAGACTTCTGAGCTGTAGAAATGAACTTAGCTTCAAATCTAGGTTGGAATTGCTCCCAAGTAATCTCTTCCTCCGCAGTATTGATGGTAATAGAGTTCCACCAATCAGAGGCTCTCCCTTGAAGCTGCCTTGATGCCAACTTCCTCTTAGTTGCATCATTAATTCCCAAATCACCAAAGATCCTTCTACAAGCATCTATCCACCTCTGGACCTCAATAGTTGATTCTGTTCCCAAGAAAACCTTTCCTCCAAGAGCAGTATAATCCTTGCACAACTTAGCAAAATCCACTGGTTTCGGAGTTTGGACTTGAACTCCAACATCAACTGCTGCCCCCGAAACTGGTATCCTTCTCATGATCGAAGTCATCATAGCTTCGAACATGGCTGCATAATCAGCAGTCTCTTCAGTAGCACGGCCTTCCCTAGCAGCTGGCCTCCCTCTTCGACTCATTCTCAATATCTAAAAAAAAGGAATGATTAGAACATCTAGAGAAACAACTGCATAAAGGACTCAAACTCTACTAAGCTACTATATTATATATAGTAGTCATCCATCAAAATTACAATTACGTCTCTCATACGTAGTTACGACAGCGAGCGTTGGGTAAAATCGATTAACCAATGCTCTGATACCAAATGTGACGACCGCCCATGACCCCTGCACCGAATCTAGAGATAGAGCGCTGTAAAGTGTGCCAGGCGACCATGGACGATTGTCAAGGTAAGATTTAAAGCAACAGAATCTATCGTATTACTCACAGCGCATGGACAAAATACAATAGAACATATGTATAGTGAAGCTTTACAGAACAAAATGACATCATATAAAACTCCATAATAGTTGAATACAAGCATCCACATAGTCAATACATCCAGCCTCACTACATATCTCTCAGAGAATACAAAACAGCAGAATATCCAGTACATATAATAAGAAGATAATATGCAACCCTCTAGCTCGTCTTCGATATCAGCATCGTGAGAAGAGAACAGCACCTGTCACCTGCTACCTAGTCTGCCCGTCCCAAAATGGACGAACAACCCAAGGCAATAAGAATTAAAACATAAAGCCTTGAGTCAGACAACAGTCTTAGTGAGCAGTAAATTAACTAACAACATACCAAAAGAGCATAAAGGAAAAGGAATAGGGATATAACCCTCCTACTCCAACCTCATTCTACAGTGATAGCCCCCAGACACAGACTAAGCAGAAGCAAACATAGCAGAGCATACAATTTAAAGTAAAGCTATTATCACTCGAGTCAAGGGCGATGTTTTCCAAGTACCAAGGCCTAAATTAGATAAGCACCCAGAAAATACTGCTCTTGAGTCCGAAATGACGTTACAACCAAACATCCATGACTCTGGCTATCACTGTTATCATTGCTTCGATATCACCGTTAATTGAATGACCGGCACATTCTTTCAGCCGTCCGTCAAGGGCTAATGGAAACCCCGGTTCTAGACATAACTCCCGCACGTCGTCGCAGCCCGTGCCTAGGACTATCGAATCTGCCCAGAGTACTCGACCATCAACAGTTAGCCGTTGGGACTATCAAATCTGCCCAAACGTACTCTTGCTTAGAGCATGCTAGAACCTTCAACAACGATGCTATCCAAGCCTCCTTGTCATCCTCCTCGACGACTATTCTCATATCCATTCATTATCCTCAACTCGAATCATATCACCGAGTTATCAACATGCTTGGAATGATCCCGTCTGGATTAGACCAAGTCTTCATCACATGATTGCCTCGCTTCATTACATCCTCGCAAAGCCTCATCTCATCATCACATCATCAAATCTATGCATAAGAGCTTCATCATCCCGCTACATATGCCACGAGCAGCTTTCCCAATTCAAGAGCCTTTCCCTTAGCTTTTGAATCACCTTCGATCTAAATCTAATCATCAATCATCTAGTTCATAACAATCAATCAAATCAAACATCAATCCAAGCAATCAAGCATTCAAAAATGATCTAAGTAGAAAATTATAACAATAATGACATTTTCGTAATTAAAGAGTTGAAAGTCCAATAAGCATGAAAACATGGATTATATCTCTACAAACTTGATGAATGAACTTGCATAGGTTAACATATGATAAAATGGATGTAACATCATCATGAACAATGGATCTATATGGATCTACACTTAGGATGAAGAAAATACATGGGAATCACTATTTTAACACCAAATCGGGCCAACAATCCGATATACTCCTTTGGATCCGTGTGAGAGATAATCACCACTCACCAAATCACCAAAACAAACCCTAATCAACACGCTTCAGATCTGGACAGCGAAGGATCGAGCTTGATCTATCACGAATCCGCTTCAAACGAAGAAATCTCTCTTGAAAAGATGAAGATCTTCAATCTAAGCTCTTGAATCTTCAATCTTAATCTTCGATTTGGATGGATGGAAGCACTAGATTAGTGTTTCCTAGGGATTTGACCAGGCAACTAGTGCTCGGCATCAGAGAGTGTCCGGCATCCAGGAATGTACGGCGAAGCAACCATCATCCATGAGTACTCGGCGTAGTACTCGGCGTCCTTAGTATCCGGTGTCCAGGAGTGTTCGGCATAATACTCAGCAGTGTTCGGCATCGAGACTACTCGGCGTAGTCCTCGGCAGCAAGGGTACTCGGCACCAAGTAGTGTTCGGCAACAACCTAT
Organism: Allium fistulosum; assembly: GCA_030737815.1. Taxonomy (NCBI): domain Eukaryota; kingdom Viridiplantae; phylum Streptophyta; class Magnoliopsida; order Asparagales; family Amaryllidaceae; genus Allium; species Allium fistulosum. Next base: position 819,175,860 of record CM060904.1, read on the forward strand.
GCTCAGCGTCGACTGGTGTTCGGCATCCCATAAGTGCTTGGCATCAAGACTGCTCGGCGTACCAGAGTACTCGGCATCAAGACTGCTCGGCATGCAAGACTGCTCGGCATACCAGAGTACTCGGCATCGAGGCTGTTCGGCATACAAGGTCGCTCGGAATCAGGGCTGTTCGGCATCAAGACTGCTCGGCGTACCAGAGTACTCGGCATCAAGACTGCTCGGCATGCAAGACTGCTCGGCATACCAGAGTACTCGGCATCGAGGCTGTTCGGCATACAAGGTCGCTCGGAATCAGGGCTGTTCGGCATCAAGACTGCTCGGCATGCAAGACTGCTCGGCATACCAGAGTACTTGGCATCAAGGCTGTTCGGCATACAAGGTCGCTCGGAATCAAGGCTGCTCGGCATACAGGAGTACTCGGCATCCTATGGTGTTCGGCGTAATACTCGTCATCCAGAAGACGTTCAACACGACTAACCAGCACACCGTTCGGCATAGAAGGAATGGTTCGGCGGAACTCGTTCGGCGAACCTTGCTCGGCATACGGCGACCACTGTACTCGGGCTGGAACGTTCGGCAATCAGCCCACTTGGGAAGTCCAGCCCATCTTTGCCTATAAATAGAGGGGCAGGGTCACAGTGAAAGGGATCCTTTTTTTTTAGAGCAAATACGGGGAGACTCTGCCATTTTCAAGACTCATCTTCTCTACTCAAACACCTTCATTCAAGCATTTGATTCACGAATTGTATTTGTAATCAATCAATCATAAAGGAAATCAATAAAGTTGAGCAAAGTGGACGTAGGCAATTACGCCGAACCACTATAAATTTGGTGTTCTTACTTTCTGCACTTGAATTAAGTTTGTCTTCTCTGTTTAATTGCTTTCATCACTTATATCTCTACACAATCTTTCTGAACGAGGTTAGTGACCAATTTTGGTGCTAACACTTTGGTGCTTTCACCGAGAATCGAATTCTCAGACCTCAAGGATCTGCTTTGAAGCTACTGGATTGAACAAATCCCCCAAAGAAGATCCGACTTACTGATAGGACATCCGTTGATTCTACTCAGAGTTCATACCAATAACTCTACAATGGCAAGACCACGTACCAGGTCAGCTTCCCTTAATGCGGATGCCCGAGAGACTGCTAGCGTGCAACAAGCAGGACCTAGCAATCAACCAGCAATCCCGAGTGCAGGGATTGCCGCTCAAGAACAGACTCCAGTTGTCACCAGAGTGGAGTTCAACGACTTGATGAGAGAACTTAGGGAAAGCAGGAGACAACTGGGAGAACAGATGCAAGCTAATGCCAACCTGATGGCACAACTCACTCAACAGCAGCAACAGAATGTTGGGGGCAATCAAGCTGCTTATTCCTCTTCTGATAGCTCAACTTCTTCTGATGAGCCACCCAGGCGCAGACGCCGTAAGACTGAAACCGCAAGGGCAGATGCTGCTGTTCGAACAACAGGAGACCGCGACCAAGCCAGAACTGGAAACTTCCGAACTGGAGTACAGGTGGAGGAGGGAGCTCCAGATCATCAAGATGTTAACAATGTTGAACCTCATGACGCACGATTGGCAGATCGCCAGGAAAGGAGGCATCAGCATGGACAGGCACGTAGAACTGACTCCAACCTCCCAGCTTCCATACAGACACCCGATTTGACAGCCATGATCAAGCAACTGATGAAAGAAAATCAGGGCTTGTCAAATGACGATTGGGGAGTGTCAAGAAGTCATACTCCGTTCACGGATGTTGTGCTACAAGCGTCCTACCCCAAGAAGTTTAGCATGCCAACCATTCCTGCATACGAAGGAAAGACTGACCCCAGACAACATGTAATGAGGTATGAATGGATGATGGATTCAGCCAGAGCAAATGATGCCACCAAATGTAGGTGCTTTCCGATTACTCTATCTGGGATCGCTACTATGTGGTTCACCCGACTTCCTCCGCGATCCGTATCAAATTTCGAGGAGTTGGCAAAGAAGTTTATTGAGCAGTTCAGGATACACACTACACGCCCGAAGGACGTGATGTCTCTGTCGAGTGTAATCCAAAATCCCGGAGAGTCGCTGAAGGAGTACTTACAAAGATTCCACGTTGCGGCAACTGAAGTCAGTAATCCCAACGACCACGCAATTCTAATGGCTGTGATGAGAGGTGTAGATCCGGATTCTGAATTCGGGGATTGGCTGGCAGGAAAACCTCCGACTACGCTAGAGCGTTTCTACTCCAAGGCGCACCAGTTCATAAGAAGAGAGGAAGCTAGGTGGGTACGACGAGACAAGGCACCGGGACCCGCCCAAGAGTCAATTAAGAGCAACATTGCTGTGAAGCAATCTGGAGACAATTCAGGAAAGGTCCAAGTCAACGTCCAGAATAAGCCTGTGCAGCCCAAAGAGTCCGGAGGAAGGAGTCAAGGAAAGAGGAAAGAATCGGGAATGTGGAAGTCGAGAATTCCAAGCTACAACGAGTACACTCCGCTAAACGCCCCACTTGAGAACATTTACCTATCCACATGCAATACTTTTCAGTACAGAAAACCACGTCCAAGAGAATCGACTGAAGAACAGAAACGGACTGGGAAATATTGCCGCTTCCATGAAACCTATGGACACAACACGGAAGAATGCAGACACCTACATGACGCTATCGAGAAATTGATCAGACAAAAGAAGTTGCAAGAATTTGTGAAGGATCCGTAGGAAGGAGGACAGGGAACGTCCGACCCAGGTCGTGCACCAGCTCCACGTCATCCAGAGGAACCTGCCCGAACTGTTGGGAGACTGGTTATAAATACAATTATCGGCGGACCTCATCCCGTAGATAAGAACTGGCAAGAGATGGAGCGATATGCGGGCTCCTTGAAGCATGCGGATTTCGAGTGTTGTTCAAACGTAGAGGACGGGGCCCCTGCTAAGCAGCAGCGCGTGATGACAGACGATATTGTGTTCAGAAACAGAGACGCTGATCAGATAGAGGCTCCGACCATCGATCCCATGGTCATATCTGCAACAATCGGACCAGCGTATGTAAAAAGAATCTTGATTGATTGTGGAAGTTCAGTCAACATCATCTTCAAGAAGGCATATGATCAGATGAAGCTAGAGACAAAAGACTTGAAACCATCCAAAGCTCGTATCCACGGTTTTAACGGCGCTGCGACTGATGCAGTGGGATATGTCGAGTTACCAGTTGAACTGGGACAAGGCGAGCGTCGGAGGGTACGAATTCTACCCTTTGTAGTTTTGGATGTGGACTCTCCATACAATGTTTTCTTGGGTCGGCCGGCCCTGGCTGAATTTAGGGCGGCACTAGCCCCGTGGTGCTTGACTTTGAAGTTCCCAACTGACAAAGGAGTAGGCATTGTTCACGGAGACCAAGCAGCTGGTCGTTCTTGTTATGTGGCCGAGCTCCGTGAAGCCCACCGGAGGGAAAAAGGAAAGGGTACGGACAATCCTGTCCGCATCCTCAACACGAATAATTGACAAGTAGTGCCCGAGCCCTGGCTCGGGCATAGTTCTCGGATCTACGGAGATATAGATCCGAGAGACGACGATGAGAAACCCAGGGAAGAGAAGGCGGCACCGGCTGAATTAACAATCGACATCTCAGTTAGCCGTGACGACCCTTCGCGAGTACTGAAAATCGGATCACAGTTAAGCCCCGCAATGACAGAAGACCTTAGCGACTTCCTCCGAGAAAACCTCGATGTTTTCGCCTGGACGCATTCTGATATGTGTGGGATTTCTCCCGCCATCACAAGTCATATGTTGAACATAGACCCGAAATACGTCCCAGTCAAGCAAAAGAGGAGAGGAATGGATCCAGAGAGATCCGCCGCTCTTGGAGAGGAGGTGGACAAACTCAAAGCAAATGGGTTCGTCCGCGACGCCCTCTACCCGGAGTGGGTCTCCAACCCTGTGCTAGTAAAAAAGGCAAATGGGAAATGGAGGACTTGTGTAGATTATTCCGACTTGAACAAAGCATGCCCTAAGGACAGTTTCCCGTTGCCTAGGATCGATCAGTTGGTCGATTCCACAGCAGGACACGAATTATTGTCATTCATGGATGCGTACTCAGGATACAACCAAATCCCAATGCATATTCCGGACCAAGAACACACCAGCTTCATTACAAATGTCGGGCTGTATTGCTATGTAGTGATGCCCTTTGGATTAAAGAATGTTGGAGCAACTTACCAACGTCTGGTGAATCGAATGTTCAAGGACCAGCTGGGCAAAACCATGGAAGTCTATGTGGATGACATGCTCGTGAAGTCACGGCAGTCAAACGACCACATCCAAGACTTAGCTGAAATGTTTAACATACTCAGGTCCTATGGAATGAAGATCAACCCGCTGAAGTGTTCTTTCGGCGTTGCATCAGGGAAGTTTTTAGGATTCATCGTCAACGCTAGGGGAATCGAAGCCAACCCAGAAAAGATCCAAGCCATTCGAGACGTACAAGCACCCAGGACTATAAAGCAGGTACAGAGCTTGAACGGGAAAGTGGCTGCGCTAAGTCGGTTTATATCCAAGGCAACTGACAAGTGCATCCCATTCTTCGACATAATAAAGAAAGGAAAGAGGAATTTTGAATGGACGTCTAGCTGCGAGGAAGCTTTCCAGAACCTGGTAAGGCATCTGGAGAGCCCACCGATGCTATCTAAACCAGTTGACCATGAGATGCTGTATGTTTACTTGGCTATATCCCCTCATGCGATAAGCGCAGCTTTGGTCCGTGAGGAGGATCGAGTCCAGAAGCCGGTATATTATGTTAGCAAGCGTTTAACGGGGGCAGAGAAGAATTACCCTAAAATTGAGAAATTGGCTTATTGCCTGGTGATTGCATCACGCAAGCTACGCCCATACTTTCAAGCGCATTCAATCGGCGTTTATACCGATCAACCCCTGAGGCAGGTACTTCAGCGACCAGAAACTTCTGGAAGATTGCTAAAATGGAACATCGAGTTGAGCCAATTCGATATCGCGTACTTACCACGGAGAGCTATCCGAGGGCAAGCGTTAGCAGACTTCATCGCTGAATTTACCATACCCATCAAACCGGACGATCACGACATCATTCCCCCCATACGATGGAAGTTATACACTGACGGTGCATCAAATGACCATTGCTCCGGCGCGGGCGTAGTTCTTATGACTCCGGAAAACCGATCAATCTGTTATGCCCTGAAGCTCGATTTTCCGGCTACAAACAACGAAGCTGAATATGAAGCATTGATCGCTGGCTTGAAGCTTATCAAAGAACTCGGAATCAAATCAATCGAAATCTTTTGTGACTCGCAGTTAGTGGTATACCAAGTGCGAGGAGACTACCAAGCAAAAGGACGAAAGCTTGCTCCGTACCTCGTTCAGGTCCAGGAACTACTATCAAATCTTGAGCGTTATGACATTTCGCACATCCCTCGAGAACAAAACAAAGAAGCCGACTTGTTGGCTAAGTTCGCAAGTACCAACGATGTCCAGCAAATGGGATTGTATCCCGTGGAAGTCTTGCATGCCCCGAGTACGGGCGAGATGAAAATCGATCTTGTGTTGGAAACAGAGATCGAGAAGGACTCGTGGATAACCCCATTCAAACTGTACCTGACAACTGGGGCTTTACCAGAAAGAAGAAGCGAAAGACGACAGGTCCTTCGAAAGGCTGCGCGGTACGTAATGCAGGATGGATCCATGTACCGGAAAGGATTCTCAATCCCATTACTACGATGCATCGCTCATGATGAAACAAAGCGAGTCTTGAGGGAAGTCCATGAAGGGGAATGCGGCGACCATACTGGGGGGCAAACGCTAGCAAAAAAGATCCTCCGCTATGGGTATTACTGGCCTACCGTAAACCGGGATGCCGCGGACTACGCAAGAAAATGCGACAAGTGTCAAAGATATGCAAAAATCCCGAGGGCTCCGTCAACGGAACTCACACAAATGATCAGCCATTGGCCATTCGCGATCTGGGGAATCGACATAATCGGCTCTTTGCCTCTATCCAAAGGTGGTGCGAAATACGCGATAGTTGCGGTCGACTATTTCACGAAATGGGCCGAGGCAGAACCTTTGGCCACTATCACCTCTAAGAAAGTCATTAATTTCGTTGTACGAAACATCATATGCCGCTTTGGTCTTCCACGCACCATCATTACAGATAACGGAACGCAATTCGAAAGTAGAGAGTTCAAAGAGTTCTGTCTAAAGTACGGCATCGAGAAAAAGTTCGCTGCCGTTGCACACCCAAAAGCTAACGGACAAGTCGAGGCCGTTAACAAGGTAATCAAGTCCATACTAAAGAAGCGTCTGGAGAAGGTTGGAGGCAAGTGGGTAGATGAACTCCCGACGGCATTATGGGCATATAGGACTACCCACAAGTCCGCGACCGGCCACACTCCGTTCGCCTTGGCATACGGTTCTGAAGCCGTGATACCCGTGGAACTTGAAGTTCCATCGCACCGAGTGACATACTATGACCCCAAGACGAACCAAAACCTCTTGCTGGAATCACTGGACTGCATCGACGAAAAGCGTGAAGAAGCTGAGTTAAGGGCGGCGGCGCACAGACATCGAGTCAAGAGCTACTACGATGGCAGAGTCCGCCCAAGAATCTTTGATGTGGGTGATCTCGTTCTGAAACGAGTCTTCCCAGTACCATCACGCATGAATCCCAGCTGGGAAGGCCCATATGCCATTGAACGGAAGCTTGGAGAAGGAACATTCAAGCTAGCGACCGTTGATGGCACGACACTCCCCCGAGCATGGAACAGTGAACATTTGCGGCACTATTACATTTAGCATGTTTCCCTTTCTTGTTATAGGCATTATTGTTTTCCGCATGTTTCCATTCAATAATGACTTAGTTTCCTTTTGAAGTTGTAATCGAACAATTTAGTTGATTTTCATTAATAAAGGCTTGAAGCCACATTTTCTATGAAGTTTCTGTATCTCTTAATCGAATGATAAATTACATTATTCTGTGCGGCGTACAGACTCATACAAACGATTTCCAATCTCCGAATCCCCAGAGTGCGGAGCGGAGTACTCTAAGTCCCCAGAGCGCGGACTAGAGTATAAACGATTTTCCAATCTCCGAATCCCCAGAGTGCGGAGCGGAGTACTCTAAGTCCCCAGAGCGCGGACTAGAGTATAAACGATTTACAATCTCCGAATCCCCAGAGTGCGGAGCGGAGTACTCTGAGTCCCCAGAGCGCGGACTAGAGTATAAACGGTTTCCAATCTCCGAATCCCCAGAGTGCGGAGCGGAGTACTCTAAGTCCCCAGAGCGCGGACTAGAGTATAAACGATTTTCCAATCTCCGAATCCCCAGAGTGCGGAGCGGAGTACTCTAAGTCCCCAGAGCGCGGACTAGAGTATAAACGATTTACAATCTCCGAATCCCCAGAGTGCGGAGCGGAGTACTCTGAGTCCCCAGAGCGCGGACTAGAGTATAAACGGTTTCCAATCTCCGAATCCCCAGAGTGCGGAGCGGAGTACTCTAAGTCCCCAGAGCGCGGACTAGAGTATAAACGATTTTCCAATCTCCGAATCCCCAGAGTGCGGAGCGGAGTACTCTAAGTCCCCAGAGCGCGGACTAGAGTATAAACGATTTACAATCTCCGAATCCCCGGAGTGCGGAGCGGAGTACTCTGAGTCCCCAGAGCGCGGACTAGAGTATAAACGGTTTCCAATCTCCGAATCCCCAGAGTGCGGAGCGGAGTACTCTAAGTCCCCAGAGCGCGGACTAGAGTATAAACGATTTTCCAATCTCCGAATCCCCAGAGTGCGGAGTGGAGTACTCTAAGTCCCCAGAGCGCGGACTAGAGTATAAACGATTTACAATCTCCGAATCCCCAGAGTGCGGAGCGGAGTACTCTAAGTCCCCAGAGCGCGGACTAGAGTATAAACGATTTCCAATCTCCGAGTCCCCGGAGTACGGAGCGGAGTACTCTAAGCCCCCTGAGCGCGGACTAGAGTATGAACAGTCTTAAGTCTCCAAGTCCCCGGAGCACAGTGTCAGCAAACCAAATAAAGACAAGAGAATCATCCAAACAAGAAGAAACTGAAATTTTATTCGATAAGTCCAAAATAGGGATACAAGATCACTCCTACAAAATTCGGGTCTGTACAAACTACAAGTTATGAAAGGTAGAAACTATTACAAACTTAAGCAAAAGACTTGTTGAACAAGTGCATCGATCATTTCTTCGACTTCTTCTTCTTGTCCGCCTTCGGTGTCTCCGACGACTCCTCTCCCTCACGTTTCTTCTTGGACTTTTTGCTTGCTAAAGAGACGGAGTCAGGAGCAGGAGACGGAACATCTAATGGTTTGGACCTGCCCGGGAGAATGATTTTCAAAGGTCTATTCCGCGGGTCGGTAAGTTCCAGGACTTCGGATTCAACCTTGACTTTGACCTTTCTCTTCTCCTCGTCGGCGAGACGATCCTTCATGCTCATCTCTGAAGTATGCTCAGAGGCGCCAGTAATTTTAACTTCGTCGCTTCCTTCGGCCGGAGACGAGGTGTCAAGTTTGTCATCATCGAGCGCCCCGATCACTTGAGCGTCTGGGCCGGGAGTCACCTCTGCGTGAGCAGCGTCGCTTGTTTTCCCCGCTTCCTCCTTGGCGTCGTCGCTCCTCGGAGTTGGCTCAGTGTCAGAACAACCTGTGAGAAATATAAGAAGTGGGCATTAGAACAAATAACCACTGTTGAAAAATGACGGGATCACTTCGATTTCTAGAGAAAGAAGAATATCCTACCAGGATCAGGTTGACTGTCTGTGGCGCGCGGGGTTTCACCCTCCAGGATAGGTGACAGCACATGAACGCCAAGCCCGGGATCTTCGGGATCATAACTGGCGTGTTGCTCGAATGGATCAAGCGTCGACCGACCGGCCGATTGAGCAGCATAAGGAGCGGCAATGTGAGGAGTAGTAGTGTCGGCCTCTGATGGGCCAGCCTCGTTGTTCTTCTCTTTCGAAGGGGAAGAGCCTTTGCCATAGAGAGCCAATGCTACGGATAAATCCGATGGCTCATTCCCCCTCAGGAACTCCTTCACCAGTGCATCCTCGTCGATTTCTTCGGAGCCTGATTCGACTTTCTTGATCTTTATCAGAGTCTCCCATGCCTCAGCCAGGGATTCATGGTAGCCGTCGCCCAAGAATGTTAGGTCGCGATGCATAAGGACGCGGGCTCCGTACTCGGCAATCAACGGGTCAAACATACTTTTGACCTCTTCCCTGCCAGCCTCTGCGGCCGCCTCAAGGCGAGAATCAAGCTCCTCCTCAGCCATTCTTTTACCCTCCTCACGGGCTTCATCCTTCATTCTCTCGACCCCGGCAAGTTCACCGTCGAGCTTTGCCTTGAGGAGCCGGGTAGCAACAATCTCATCGCAATACCGCTGTGATTCTTCCTGAGCGGCTATTTTGTCTTCTTTCTCCTTGGAGAGTTGTTCTTTCAGCTCTTTGACTTGAATAGCGAGCACGTCCCTTTCTTTTTGAACAGAGTCTTTTTCTAGGGCAAGGGCGCCGCTGCGCTGAACTGCTTCATCAAGCTCCTTTTTGTGAGCCACCTCTAAGCGAGTAACTGCCTCGGCAGTATCTTTTGCGCCTTGTTCAGCGGCTTCTAGCTTTAACTTATAAGAGGCGAGCTCTTCGTCTTGGAGTTTGATGATTTTCTTATCGCTGTCAGCCTCCAGAGTCAGACGGTCAATCTCGTGTTGACGCTCAACAGATACTTCTGATATCTTCTCCACCAAGTGCACGAATGCGTCATGTTGAACATAGACGTCATTGTTGCATGCAATGGCACTTTGCTTCACGTGCCCAGGAATGTGATGGATGGCCGGGAGAAATTTCAAACCGTCAAAACAAATCTTCGGAAACTTGGCCTTAAGGTCGACCATCTTTTCCGCAACGGTTGGGTCCACGGCAGGAGCAGGAGGAGGAGGCTTAGAGAATTCCGTTCTTTTACGCGGCTCCCGAACTTGCCTCGTACTCGATGAACTGGAATGTTGTTCTCGAGCAGCATCTGACTGATAGCCCTTCTGCAGAGACTTCTCTTTATCCGGCTCAGTTGCAGGAGGAAGATCACGGGACTGAGAAGATTGATAGTGCGCTTTCTTGCGATGAGACGATTCGCGCGGACGATTGTCCCTATCCTCATAATCACCTCGGTCCCGGCGTCTGCCCGAACCGGAGTCCCGTCCGGAGTGATGAAATATTGAAGACCCTTGAAGGCGATCAAGTCCGTGGGAGCGGCCCATATCACCTGCAAAGAAGGAAGATAACAACGAATTAAGGAGAATTCACGAATTAAAAAGACTTGAAGTATGCTATGGAATGCGCGTGTGCGTGTGTGTCCTAAGTGTTCCCCCCGACGGACCCGTTCGTTTGTCTTTGCTAATCGGGGTATTGTCTCTGTGAGCCGGGAGTTGAACTCCTACATTGCCTCTAGCGGGCGACGAGAATTTGAGAGCTTCAGGATCATCGAACCCATAATTAAGTATGTCTTCGGGGATAGAGAGGTTCGAGAGACCCCTTAGAGAACTCTCCAGACGCTGTGAAGAAGCCTCTTTTTCAGGAGGGATAGGCGTAGGTTTTGAGGTGTCGCCGACTTTCTCTTTCTGAACCGTATATTTCAGCTTTTTCTTTCCCTTCGAAGGGGAGGATGACGTCTCAATATCCTGGATTTCGATTGCCGGATTCCAAGCAGGACCCACGTTCTCGCCCTGAGTGTCGGGTGCATCACCCTCTCTACGCTCGCCTTCTTCGTGCGCGACGGGAGCGCGACGTGACGACGGGCCGGCAAGTTTTTTCCCTTTACCGGATGGAGGTTTGGGAATTGTAACGCCTTCTGGAAGGCTGACCCGACGATCAGGAGCTAGCAAGCCGAACCCCGACAGCGATTCATTTGAAATGATAGCTCGAATATCTCGGTCCTCGGCCGGGAGAGCTCTAATCGTGTCAACAGCATCAGAATATCCTCGGCCTTCCGGACGCGGGTTAATACCTGAAAAGATGAGATGAAGAGTTAGGAAAAAACATGACTCCCATTAAGTACAAGTAACGGTTCAGCAGAGAGACTTACTGCCTTCAACCCATCTCCTAGCGAAACCAGACGGGCATCGCACATAGAACCATTCCTGTTTGTACAGGGCGAACTTGCTGCAGGCCCCTGTCAGGATCTGGCACTTGTGATACGGCTCGAGGAAGATGAAGGAGGGGCTATCTTTCCGTCTCTTGAACATGTAAATGTATCGAATATCACCGGGGGTTGGAGGTCTGGAGAAGACAGCCATGAAGAGTAAATAAGTCCCATATAGGAACGCATGACCATTCGGGTGCAGCTGCGACGGAGCGATATCTATATACTGCAGCACATCCCGGAGAAATAGGTTAAACGGAGGCACGCTGCCCATCCAGCACATGAACTTGTTGCAGGCCGTGTACCCGACCGGGGGCAAGTGAGGATGGTCGTGTCTCGAAGGAACTAACACGTCGGTAAAGGGAATTCCGTGAATGGAACATATCCGTCGCAGAGCGGCCTCGTTGATCCTCGAGGCTTGAGAATCGACCGGATTGTCCAATAAGATGGTTGACTCTAGAGCATCGGGCGCCAGATTATGAGCGGGAGAGATTGACGGATTGGAAGCATCTGCGGCTCCTTGCTTTGCTGACGGCCCAGGCCTGTCAGATACGGTGGCCGAACTAGATTTTCCTGACATCCCGAATAAATAATGAACCTGGCTAAATGCTTGAGAACGCTATACTTGAAAAACGTTGAGCGTTAGAATCAGCATCACGAATTTTCCCCCCACGTGGTGTGTGAACTAGTGCAAGCAATTGTGTAAAGACAGCAATAAAGATATAATAATTAGCTGCGGATCATCGCTTTCGAAGACCGTCATCGCTGACCGTCTCAAAGGCCCGCCTTGAGGTAATTACAGTTTCAGGCTCAAAAGACATATGATTTCTAGAGTGACCGGCCTAAGTGTAGTTTAACATTTATACTGATCGGCATTTTAGTAATGTTCATCGTCCTAAGTAAAGTGTTCGGCAATTGTATTGTTCGGCATATAAGGTGTTCGGCAATTACATTGTTCGGCATGAAAGGTGTTCGGCAATTGTATTGTTCGGCATATAACGTGTTCGGCAATTATATTGTTCGGCATGAAAGGTGTTCGGCAATTGTATTGTTCGGCATATAACGTGTTAGGCAATTATATTGTTCGGCATGAAAGGTGTTCGGCAATTATATTGTTCGGCATGTCAAGTGTTCGGCAATTGCATTGTTCGGCATGTGAAATGTTCGGCGTTTGGGCATTGATTGGCTTTGTTTCGTTCGGCTCAATTATAGTTCGACTTGTTAGTGAGCGTTCGGCCTGGCCTTGCCCGGCTGAGGTACCGTTCGGCAACTAACCGTTACACCGACCGGCACATGACCACATGCGTCGGAGCAGCGAACGGCGCCATTACCCTCTCCAACACCTCTCATTCTTTTTCTTCCTTTTGACCTCGATCCAACACGAGGAGACTAAGGCAATAAGCGGACATACTCCTAACCCCTCCACGCTATGTCGTTCGGCAATACAGACAAGCTATACAAAAACCCTCTACACGACTTCGTTCGAACATCTCGTTTGAGTTTACGATGAAAAATACCTAAGTGTGCAGATCGAAGATTGAGATGAAGTAGTTAAGTCTCAAATTCGGACGATTGAACGGAATTGTGAGAGCGGAGGAAATAAGAAGTAAAAGGAGAAAAGGAAGAGAAGGGACTGGTTTTATAGAGGGAAATGGAGGAAGTCGAAGGGGCTATTCCCGGTAGAACCGGTCAATACCGGAGTACTCGGCGTTAGGGTGGAATGACGTTCGGCACGCTGGGAACGTTCGGCTCAGAACGTGTCATTCGGCATCCCAAGCTTGTTCATCTCGCACCTCCCTTTGCTAGCATTCTCGAGAGGGTACCTCCGAGGTAGATTGTACCAGATTCAAAGCGCATCACGTTCGGCCACGCAATACACTTTGGGGGGCAAGTGTTTCCTAGGGATTTGACCAGGCAACTAGTGCTCGGCATCAGAGAGTGTCCGGCATCCAGGAATGTACGGCGAAGCAACCATCATCCATGAGTACTCGGCGTAGTACTCGGCGTCCTTAGTATCCGGTGTCCAGGAGTGTTCGGCATAATACTCAGCAGTGTTCGGCATCGAGACTACTCGGCGTAGTACTCGGCAGCAAGGGTACTCGGCACCAAGTAGTGTTCGGCAACAACCTATGCTCAGCGTCGACTGGTGTTCGGCATCCCATAAGTGCTTGGCATCAAGACTGCTCGGCGTACCAGAGTACTCGGCATCAAGACTGCTCGGCATGCAAGACTGCTCGGCATACCAGAGTACTCGGCATCGAGGCTGTTCGGCATACAAGGTCGCTCGGAATCAGGGCTGTTCGGCATCAAGACTGCTCGGCGTACCAGAGTACTCGGCATCAAGACTACTCGGCATGCAAGACTGCTCGGCATACCAGAGTACTTGGCATCGAGGCTGTTCGTCATACAAGGTCGCTCGGAATCAGGGCTGTTCGGCATCAAGACTGCTCGGCATGCAAGACTGCTCGGCATACCAGAGTACTTGGCATCAAGGCTGTTCGGCATACAAGGTCGCTCGGAATCAAGGCTGCTCGGCATACAGGAGTACTCGGCATCCTATGGTGTTCGGCATAATACTCGTCATCCAGAAGACGTTCAACACGACTAACCAGCACACCGTTCGGCATAGAAGGAATGGTTCGGCGGAACTCGTTCGGCGAACCTTGCTCGGCATACGGCGACCACTGTACTCGGGCTGGAACGTTCGGCAATCAGCCCACTTGGGAAGTCCAGCCCATCTTTGCCTATAAATAGAGGGGCAGGGTCACAGTGAAAGGGATCCTTTTTTTTGAGAGCAAATACGGGGAGACTCTGCCATTTTCAAGACTCATCTTCTCTACTCAAACACCTTCATTCAAGCATTTGATTCACGAATTGTATTTGTAATCAATCAATCATAAAGGAAATCAATAAAGTTGAGCAAAGTGGACGTAGGCAATTACGCCGAACCACTATAAATTTGGTGTTCTTACTTTCTGCACTTGAATTAAGTTTGTCTTCTCTGTTTAATTGCTTTCATCACTTATATCTCTACACAATCTTTCTGAACGAGGTTAGTGACCAATTTTGGTGCTAACAATTAGAGTGGAGAAAAGAAGTGAAGAAGTGTAGAAGTCGAGCTCTCAAAATGGCAGCACTTCATCGCTTCAAAATCCGGATCCCAAAAAGTGAGAACAACCCCTCCTATTTGTAGCTGAAATTCCTTAAGTCGAAATCTGGCTATCTCCCTAAGTCGCTTCCGACTTACGACCTAAGCCCCTACGACTTAACAAAACCCAACGACCTAACAATGCTACGCCAAACCCCTCAGCGACCTATCGCTTGCGCCTCTTCGACTTAAGACTTACGAGAATGCGACTTAGCAAAACTGCGCACCCAGGCGTCCTACCAAAGCCCTACAACTTACGACCTAACGAGGCTTCGACTTATCACTTAGCGACCTAACCACAGGTGCGACCTATCACTTAAGTGCTTACGCGACCTAATCAACATAGCGCATCAGCGACCTACGACTTAGCAAACTTGCGACCTAACTATCTTAGGTCGCCTACGACCTAACTCAACACTAAACAGGGCCTCCGACTTAACACTTGCCGAGTTAGCTTCGACCTGCTAACTTAAGTCGTAGCTGGTTTATCTCCTTAGGTCGTCTACCGACCTAACTATGCCCTAGGTCGCTAAACTACCCATTTCCTAACTCCTTAAGTCGTTGCCGACCTATCCCCCTTAGGTCGCTAACTCACCCAGAAGCCCACAACCTATCTTAGGTCGCCAATCCTATAAGTCGGTCACGACTTATCACTTAGGTCATTCACTATTAACCCCAGCTTCCTTAAGTCGTCGCCGACCTACCCCTTAAGTCATCCACTACCTTAGGTCGCTCCAACACCCTACGACTTAAGCTGCTACGACTCAACTCCTAACTCGCCGAATTCCTTAACTCGGTCACGACTTAGCTCTTAGGTCGTTCACGACCTAGGACTTAGACAAATCTGCCTAAAAATCTGAAATGACTTGAAAGTGCTAAAATTCCAGATTTTGACGAACTTGTCGATCCGTAAAAATACGGGTCGTTACACAACTATAGCAACCAATTCACCCGAACAATCTTATAGATTTGGGAAAATTGTTAGGGGTTGAAATGATAAACCCGAGCGATTTTATAGATTTGGAAAATTGTGATTCGGGATATGGGTTGAAATGATATATATCTGAAAATTTAATTTATTGTGGGTTCAAATGATATATATCTGTATCACTTAATCATAGGGTAGAAAATTATATACGGACACTGGACTGGTTAAATTAAATGATTTTAAATCCTTAATTTTTGAATCCAGTTAAATGATATTATTTTAAATGAAATAAAATTAGATTTATATGAACTGAATTATTTTCAAAATCCAAGCTTTTAAAATGTTGAAATTGAAATTGGTTTAAATGAATTGTTCAAAGAATTTAAATTGAAATCTTAATGTTGAATTTGAAATATAATTGAAATTTATCAAGATTGAGTTATTTTAAACGTTTGAATATTTAAACTTTGAAAACTATTTAATTTGAAGTGGTTTAAATTTGTAGTTCGAACATGGATTTGAAATCGATAAAGACTGAAATAGTTTTGAATGAGAATTTGAATTGAAAC
The DNA here is from genome assembly GCA_030737815.1 of Allium fistulosum. Taxonomy (NCBI): domain Eukaryota; kingdom Viridiplantae; phylum Streptophyta; class Magnoliopsida; order Asparagales; family Amaryllidaceae; genus Allium; species Allium fistulosum. Next base: position 819,191,664 of record CM060904.1, read on the forward strand.
CTTTAGCCTTTTGAATGGAAATCGTTGAACTGAGATTGATTTGAATTGAATTTTTGGAACTAAAGTTGATTTGAATTGATTTGTGAAATTGGAAGAAACAATTCTAATTTGAAACTATTTTCGATATAAACTCTTTTAATATACAAACTCTTTTAACATATAAACTATTTTCTTATATAAACCATTTTAATATATTAATAATTTTTAGTAAATTAACTATTTTTAATATATAACCTATTTTAATATATAAACTATTTTAATATATAAACTATTTTAATCTATAACCTATTTTTAATATATAAACTATTTATATATATATTATTTTAAATTTATAAACAACTTTTGATATATTTATTTTAATGTATAAAATATTTTTAATGTATAACTATTCCAATACACAAACTAATTTCCATATTCAAAATGTTTAAAGTTGGAACTGTTATGATTTAGATTTAATTGATTAAAATGCGAATATTTTGATATGATGGTTTAACCTATTTTTGTGGTTATGATTTTGAAAACGAATATGATTTAAAGTGAATAATGATTTCGAAAATGAATATGATTTTGAAATGTTTATGATTTGGAAGTGAATATGATTTTGAAGAAAATAATGATTTTGAAAGTGAATATGATTTTGAAATGATTATGATTTGGAAGTGAATATGGTTTTGAAGTAAATAATGATTTCGAAAGTGATACGATTTTGAAGTGAATATGATATTTTGATATGAAGTATGAACTGTTTGAAATGTAAAAGAACCATCTGGTGTATAAAATATAACGATTGGTTGTTAAAGAGACCGGGGCCGACTAATGGCATACTCTCTATCAATACCGGAACCACATTAACAACTGTGCACGTGGTGGAGAATTCAAAACAAAGTAGGATGATTTGGCGAACGCTACTATATGAGGTATGAACGCAGCCTTAACCCCCTCGGGTTAGTTTGAGATGGCTAAAACAGGAGTTATCCTGGGCCATGTGAGGTCGCTCCTCCTATCAGACATGCTTCTACAATGCTATATCTATTACTTTATGATTGATTTGGTGGCCACCTTTGATTTGATTTTGGGAGTATGTTCCGAGGTGGGCGGTAGTAGCTGCTATGAGTTACCACCAGTCCGGGCGTGCAAACGGTAGAATCCTACCCTGGCATTGCCTCGTTGTGCCTTGTCATCTGCCTTATCGAGCCCACTACGATTTTGGTTTGTGTCGTACATATGGAGTGCTCCACGATAGCCCACCAGTTTGGTGGAGTTTACAGTACTGTATAGAGTACGACATTTATAAAATGTGTTAAGGGGGATATGGGTAACGCCTTAACGCTATTTTAATACTTTACTTTACTGATAGACACTATATTTAGCTTATATTACTACACAGTAAATAGTTTAATGGATCCTTAGGAGACAGAATTCTGAACATCTCTTAAGTTATTGCATGCCCGTTATACACTGGATAGGAGATGTAAAATCCCATAAAAAACTCTAAAGCCGTTACACTGATATTTATTTACTGTTGATTTAACTTATATAAGATCTTTTAGTTCTGACTCGAGTGTTTTGTCTTTTCAATACGCTCGGATCAGCCTGAGCATTTCAGTGTTGAAGACCTTATTTCTGGAGGACGAAGATAGAGTTTAGTATTATATATATATGTATGTATATATATGATATATATACATATGTATACATATGTATATATATGATATATATACATATGTATATATATATATGTATATAAATATATATTCCACTGCATCATGTTGTTCCGCTGCATTATCCTATATTATCTGATGTATGTATAACTCTGATTGTATTGTAAAAGTGTAATCAAATGTTATTTGTAAAACAGCTTCATGAACTGTTTATTTGATTATTATATTTTGACATTCCGCTGTGAGATTCTGTGTTTTGTTTTTTCCTTCTTTTCTCTTATTTTCTTTTCTACCCCATTGACAATCCTCCCTTTCGAATGGTTTGAGTTTGACATGTGTGGTTTATTATCGATATAAACCATCCAAAAAGGTAGGCCGTTACATTTTAAATTTCTAGTTATATTCCCGTGGATTCTATTTCAGTTATAACTCTGTTATATAGATTGTTAAATTTGTTGAATCTTGATTGTTTAGCACCGATAGTTTTGTGTGAAGACCCAAATTATTGAGATGAAAATAATTTTATAAAAATCAGTTAATGGAAAATATTCAAAGAATAAAATAAATTGAAAATAAATATCAAGAATGGGTGAAATAAATAAGGAAGAGGATAGTGGTTTTCAATAAATAATAATTAGAAGAAAACAACTAAGTATGAATGAGTTTTATATTCACATATCTCACATATATATAAGTAGTCAGAAGAGTATAGAGTGATAAAATAAACTCTTATGAATATTAAAATATATGAAACCAGATTATTATTATATAGGTATAAATACATTTTATAATCAAGAGAAAACAAATGCTTGAAACATTAGCAAGGAATTAATTGATAAAAAGATATATATGTGAACATTTCAGATTTGTCTTAAGAAAATAAATAATGTAGATAAGTCACATGAAAATAGTGTATAGGTGAAACATGCAAATGGCATGTACACAGAAAAAGAAGAAAAGCAACTGAAATACCCGAAATGGAATCAAAAAGAAAATGGCATATTTAGCCATAAAAACATATACAAAATTCTCTTATTTGTGTGGAATTAAAATGGGGTTTTTCACTCCACTAAAACCCTAGCTAAATGTTTTAAAATCAAAGGATAAGAAGCAGTTTATTTTGGGAAAACAGAAAGATATTTTAGAAAATAAAAAGAAGAGCAAAATCACAATGTTTTCAAGTTAGAGCATTCTCGGGTTATGAAGAAGGAAGGTGAGTGATAAATCATCTTATGAGATTTAAGGCATTAAGACCCAAGTTAAGGGCAGCCATATTACTTATATAAAACCATATCATGTTTTTGTTTAATTTTATTCTCTGAATAAATAAATGTTGATCATGTTTGGTGTTTTGGCTGAGTCTTTGGTTGATGTTTTGATCTGTTTTGATTGTTTTGATTTATACTTTGAAAAGACAAACACCCTGATCACAGAAATGGCTTCTATAACTTATAATCCAGTTTTTATATGGGAATGAGATAAAGATTTTTATAGAAAAAAGGGTACTAATGAAGAATGAAGTAGGCAGTGTGAATAAGGAGATTCATGCTTATGTCTAGTTCATTTTAAAAATGATATGAACAATGCAATATTATATATATGTGCTGATTTGTTCAAATCACGAGTTAATATGTTTTTATGGGTTTTTCTCAAAAACCTTACCCTATGTTCATAGTAAAATAAATGTAATATTTTATATGACTTCACCAGATTTATGTAGGAATTGGGAAAATTTCTGAAAATAAAGATATGCAAGTTTTAGAAAATATGATTGAATAAAAATGACCCTAAATGGGATGTTTTGCATGAATGCTTTGTATGACTGGTTGAAATCCCTGAGTGAGTTTGAATCTCTTTGATTTATGAAAGGAAGAAAATAATATAAAGCATTTCCAAGAATTAATAAAAATTCTCCTGAAAGAAAATGAGAATGGTCTCTAGATTATAAAGCTAATCTAGGAGTAGTGCCTTGATCTATTCATCATTAGGTGGATGATGGGTATGTGCATGACTTGTTTAAGTCCTGTAGGCCTCTGTGTAAAGGGTTAACAGAATTGAGCCCCTTTGTAATGCACACATGGTGTTCAATGGCAAGAGTTAAGACCAAATAAATGATAAATGGGGATTGAGAAATTGAGCTATGGAATTAAGGGAGTCAATCCATAGGGTTATATGTACATATAACTGAATTGTGTTGATGAACGAATACTTGTGTGCATGTATGTTAGTATGAGCTTATATGTATATATATACTCAGATTTTAGTATGAACCTAAATAAGTATCAAACATATGAATCTCTGCACAGAGTTTAGGAATTAAAAGTTATTTATAAACTATGATTTCACTCACACCAGAATATATTTTCTGACCTTATTTGTTGCCTTTGCAATCTTTGGGGTGTCTCATTTTCATTAAGATGGATCAAAATGTTGCTGCAGGGAAAGACGCTTGAGTAGCTTGCTTGTATGGATGCTTGAAGAACTTGCTAGTTTTAAAATGTATCAGAGAAGTAAAAGTCTAATTGTAATAAATAATCTAGGCAAACTCTCTTATGTCTTGTGTATTTCCAGGATTTATACCTGCTTTGTTTTCTTGAAAAGAACATGTAAAAGGAAAAAAAAACTTAAGTATTATATGTGCTTGTGAGTTGTTGATTCAAGTAGCAGACTCTGGAAATAATCTAGAGGATTATAATGAAGGAGAACATGCCATATAATCTGGTGTCTGGATATATTCTCCTTAGCATGTTTGTTATATTTTAGTTATAAAGTTTAAGTTGTTTTTGAATAAATATGTGCCAAAGTATTGAGTGGATGAGTTGAACATGGTCTTGGCTAACCAGTAAGGCTTGTACATGTCTTGTAATTGATACAAGTACATGCAAAAGATTGAAGCCATAGTCTTCAGATTCCTGAAGCAAACAAGACCATAGTGTAAGCTAATTCGAAATGCAACTAAATCCTATGGTATGTCTAGAACAAGAGTAGGATTATGTTACCATAAAACCTGAAAATCATAAGTATATAAGGATTTAGGAATTGGAATTGGTAAAATCTGGAACTGGTTTCAATATGAAACTGAAGTAGCAAGTCAGAAATAGGGATAAACAGTATAGACTTAACAAGAATGTAGAGTAATTTTGTTAAGTGTATAAAAATCTAGAACATCACACTCTATATGCTTTTAGCCAGAAAAATGCAAAGATCTTTCTAAAATCATATTCAACACTATTTCCAATCTAAATATCAAAAATCTGTAGGACCTTTAGATTAGTCTATAACTGTATTACTCACATGATCATTACATTCTTCATGAACCTGGATATATGCATTTTGCTGACCTGAATTGCTTGTTTATGTTTGTGCATGTCTTGTGTAGGTTTATGTTTGAATCCTGAATCTGGGCTAGACTAACCAGTGATCCATAGATCAAACCAAGTTTTAATATGTTTTATCATTCTAAAATAACATGTATGAATTTATGAATCCCAAAGATCTAATACATGGGTTATAAATCCAAAATTAATCAATATGGTGTATAGATTAATCTGGAAAATGAAGAAGAGAAAAATAGGTGCTAATACTTGGAAAATGTATTAGTCAATCTTGAGTCATTCCAAGATGAAAATACCTGAAAATGTATTAGTTAATCCTGAGTCATTTTAAGGTAGTAACCCATGAATCATGTATTAGTCAGTCTTGAGTCAAATAAAAGATTAAAGTGTAGAAATAGCTACGTGACACAAAACTTTTCAATTATGGAAAATGTTGTGTGATTAAATTTCTTTGCTACTTTAACACTCTGATAGGCAAAGAAACATTTATATATCTTCACATATATAAATGATATGACTTGATTAAAATACTGATATTTTTATATTAGTAAATTCTGGATCTTGGGAAATTAATTAAAAGAAATGAAGGAGGCAAGAAAAGAAGTGATCCCTTGTTTAAAAAAAACTCAACAAAAAATCAGTAAAATATAGTAGAAGATGCTGAACAATATGTCCCAGAAGATGCTGAGCCAAGGAGGCGAAATACAGACCGTCGACAACGCCCGGTCCAAACTCGCACTGTGGAACCCGACCACACCTTAGCTCAGCATGCCCAGAATGTGCCAGTGTCAGATATCTCGACCATGATACGTCAGATGATACACGAGAGTCAGGGGCTCACTAATGATGATTGGGGAATCTCCCGTAGTCATACCCCTTTTAAAGACGAGATATTATACGCTGAACCCCCTCGGCAATTCAGAATGCCAACTCTCCTAATGTATGAAGGAAATAGTGACCCTAATCAACATATTTTGAAATATGAATGGTCAATGAGTGCTACAAGACCTGATGATGCAGTGAAGTGTCGAAGTTTCCCCATCTTTCTAGGGGGAATCGCGACAATGTGGTTTACACGGCTACCACCTAGATCTATTTCTTCGTTCGATCAACTGGCCAAAAAGTTTGTGGAACAATTTCGTATGCATGTTGCTAGACCTAAAGACGTTAATACCCTGTCTAGTGTCACCCAAGCTCATGGAGAGATGCTCAAGCGTTACTTAGAAAGATTCCACGTGACATGTGTTGAGATTAGCAATCCCAACGACAACTCGATCTTGATGGCGTTAACCAAAGGGATTGATCCCGATTCTGAGTTTGGGAATTGGCTAGCTGGAAAACCACCCGCATCGTTGGACCGTTTCTACTCCAAAGCCGCTTAGTTCTTACGGCAAAAGGACGCGAAATAGTCTAGGAAGTAGGACAATGTGAGGCCCAGTAGTGAAGGAATACAGAGTAATGTGGCGGTTAAGCAGTCCGGTGAGAGTTCCGGAAAAGTTCAGCTGAATATACAGAACAAGCAAACTCAGCCGAGAGTCGGCAACGGCTAGGATAAGAAAAGAGATCAGAACCGAGGCCCACGGCGTATGGCTCAAATGTTCGACAATTACACGCCGTTGAATACGTCATTGGAGAACGTATACTTACAAACTTGCAATACTGTACAGTACAAGAAGCTTGCTCCGAAACCTTTATCGGAGAGGCAGGGTCAAACAGGAAAGTTCTATAGATTCCACGAAAGCTACGGCCACAATACCAATGAGTGTCGACATTTGCAGGACCTCATCGAGAAGTTGATCAGAGAGAGGAAGTTAGATCAGTTTGTGCGGGCGCCGCAGTCTGGTGGTGCGGGCCCTTCAAATCAGAACCTTTCACAGAATCAAGAAAGACAGGAAGAACCCGCTCGTGCCGGCGGGAGGTTGGTTATCAACACAATAAGTGGTGGTCCCCACCCAGTAGACAGAAGCTGGGGGGAAATAGAGTCGTATGCTAGTTCTATCAGGCATGCAGACTTCGAATGTTGTAGTAACTGTGAAGATGGAACTCCGGCTAAACAACTGAAGATAATGTATGATGATATCATATTCAGAAGCCGAGACGCGGATAAGGTCGAAGCCCCTACAATTGACCCACTAGTCATATCTGCCCAGGTAGGTCCTGCTTGGATGAAGAGGATCCTGGTTGACAGTGGAAGCTCTATGAATATCTTGCTTAAACGGGCTTACGATTTAATGAAAATGGAAGCAAAGGATTTGAAACCTTGCCAATCCCGAATCCACGGTTTCAATGGGAGTGCTACGATACCCATTGGAGTAACAGAACTGCCGGTGGAATTGGGAGTTGGAGAATGCCGGAGAGTCCGGATGTTACAGTTTGTCGTTTTAGAGATTGATTCACCTTATAATGCGTTTTTGGGCCGACCGACCCTTGCTGAGTTTAGGGCGGCCATCGCCCCATGGTGCTTGACTCTGAAGTTCCCCACCAATCGTGGGATTGGAGTCGTTCAAGGAGATCAGGCAACAGGGAGGGCCTGCTACGTTGCTGAGCTGCGCGGGGCGCAGCGAAAGGAGAAGGGAAAGGGCGTAGAGGAATCTCTCTGCGTCTGTTCTATCGATGATTGACAATTGATGCCTAGGCCTCGGCCCAGGCACCACAACCAATTCCTGAAAGACCTTGACCCTAGGGACAATGAGGATAAAGACGAATATAAGGAGAGTCAAGCTTCTCCGGCCGAACTGACTGTGGACGTCCCAATCAGTGAGGATGATGATTCGAGGATGCTAAAAGTTAGCTCTCAACTGAGCAAGCAGACACAACAGGAATTGGTTGAATTTCTCCGGGCGAATCTCGACGTCTTCGCTTGGACACTCTGAAATGTGCGGGATTTCTCTAAGCATTGCAAGTCACTCCTTGAATATAGATCCGCGATACGCCCCGGTCAAGCAAAAAAGGCGCGGTATGGATCTAGAGAGATCTGTCGCCCTTAAGGAGGAGGTTGATAAGTTACAGTCGAATGGTTTTATTCGAGATACCTTGTATCCAGAATGGGTGTCCAACCCCGTAGTGGTTCGAAAGCCAAACGGGAAATGGAGAACTTGCGTCGATTACTCTGACTTAAACAAGGCTTATCCGAAAGATAATATCCCACTCCCTCGAATTGACCAGCTCGTAGATTCGACAGCCGGACATGAATTACTATCTTTTATGGATGCTTATTCTGGCTACAATCAAATGCCCATGCATTTTCCTGATCAAGAGCATACCAGCTTCGTAACCGATCTAGGACTCTACTGTTACAAAGTCATGCCATTTGGTCTAAAGAACGCCGGAGCAACATACCAACGCTTGGTCAACCGGATGTTCGCCAACCAGATCGGGAAGACCATGGAGGTTTATGTGGATGATATGCTAGTGAAATATCGATTCTCCACGGATCATGTCAGAGATCTAGATTCGATGTTCCGCATCCTTCAGGAATAAGGAATGAAGCTTAACCCATTAAAGTGCCACTTCGACGTTGCATCTGGAAAGTTCCTCGGGTTCATCGTCAACGCTCGAGGGATAGAAGCGAATCCCGAAAAGATCTGGGCAATAAGGAACCTGCAAACCCCAAGAAGCATAAAGCAAGTCCAGAGCCTAAACGGGAAAGTGGCAGCATTGAGCAGGTTCATCTCGAAGTCCACCGATAAATGCATTCCTTTCTTTGATCTGATCCGAAAAGGAAAACGAAACTTTGAATGGACCACGGAATGTGAAGGCACGTTCCAATCGCTGATTCAACATCTTTCCACGCCTCCGATCTTGTCAAAACCAGTCGACCACGAGCAACCGTACCTTTATCTGGTAGTATCGGAGCATGCGATCAGTGCCGCTTTAGTTTGGGAGGAAGACAAAGTGTAGAAACCGTTCTACTATGTCAGTAAACGACTAACAGGAGCTGAAAGAAATTACCCAAGACTGGAGAAACTGGCTTATTGCCTGGTCATTGCCTCAAGAAAGCTCCGCCCTTACTTCCAAGCTCACCCTCTTACTGTGTATACCGATCAGCCGTTACGAAAGGTCCTCACGCGGCCTGAGACGTCTGGTAGGTTACTCAAATGGAACATTGAATTAAGCCAATTTGATATCACTTATGCTCCGCGGAGAGCCATTCAAGGAAAAGTCCTGGTAGATTTCATAGCCGAATTTACCATTTCAAAGGACTTGCCCGAAACTAGTAAATCCCCCGAATACATCTGGAAGTTGCATACTGACGGCACATCAAACGACCGGTGTTCGGGCGCTGGTGTTGTACTTGAGACGCCCGAAGGCCGATCTATATGTTACGCTTTGAAGTTCGATTTTCATGCAACTAATAACGAAGCTAAATATGAAGCCCTCTTAACCGGCCTAAAACTTGCCATAGATTTGAGGATTATCGCTGTGAAAATTTATTGTAATTCACAGTTAGTGGTATGTCAAGTACGGGGAGAATATCAAGCGAGAGATCGAAGCCTGGCTGCTTACTTGGCTCAAGTTCAGAAAGTACTGAATCAGTTTAATTATTATGCCATTCATTATATACCTCGAGAGCTCAATCAAAAAGCCGATTCATTGGCAAAGTTAGCTAGCACGGGTGAAGCGCAGCAAATGGGACTTGTCCCCGTTGAAACTTTGGCCTCCCCGAGCATCGATCAAATAGAGATGAATTTTGTGTTTGAAACCGCTCCCAGTAGAGAATCATGGATGACTCCGTATCGAAATTACATTGAAAATGGGACGTTGCCTGAGCATAGAAATGAGAAAAGACAAATTCTACGAAAAGCCTCACGGTTCACCATTCAAGATGGAGTCATGTACAAAAGAGGTTATTCTGTTCCTCTCCTCCGATGTATCGCACACGATGAAATCAAACGAGTATTACATGACGTACATGATGGAGCGTGTGGCGATCACGCCGGTGGACAAGCTCTCGCTAAAAAGATACTCCGATACGGATATTACTGGCCGACAGTGAACCGAGATGCATCGAACTATGCCAGAAAGTGCGATAGGTGCCAGAAACATGCGCGAATTCCAAGAGCCCCGCCTACCGAGATAACTCAAATGGCCAGTCCCTGGCCGTTCGCGATGTGGGGCATCGACATCATCGGTGCTCTACCTTTGGCAAAAGGTGGTGCGAAGTACGCCATCGTTGTCATTGACTACTTTACAAAGTGGGCTGAAGTTGAAGCCCTCGCAACCATTACGACAAAGAAAGTGATAAATTTTGTGGTTCGCAACATCATCTATCGATTTGGGCTTCCGCATACCATCATCACCGATAACGGAACCCAATTCGAAAGCGCAGAATTCAAGAATTTTTGTCAATGGTTTCATATCCATAAAAAATTCTCGGTAGTCGCACATCCCCAGGCAAGTGGACAGGTTGAAGATGTCAATAAAGTCATAAAATCCATCCTAAAGAAACGACTGGAAAAGGCCGGGGGCAAATGGGTTGATGAACTTCCTATGGCATTATGGGCTTATCGAACGACTCACAAGACCGCAACCGGACACACCCCGTTCTCCCTATCTAATGGCACAGAGGCCATTATTCCAATCGAGACGGAAGTGTTTTCCCATCGCGTGACTTACTACGATCCGAAAACGAACGCAATATTGCTTGCTGAATCTTTGGATCTACTGGATGAGAAACGGGAAGAGGCTGATTTGAGAGCAGCCGCATATCGAAGTCGAGTCGCCCGATTGTACAATGCCAAAGTTTGCCCTCGAACTTTTGAACTCGGCGATCTCGTTCTCAAAAGGATCTATCCAGTTCCTTCACACATGAAACCAAATTGGGAAGGACCATATGTGATTACACGAAGACTCGGGAATGGCACATTCAAACTATCGACCGTTGACGATCTTGATTTGCCAAGGGCCTGGAACAGCGAGAGTCTCCATTGCTATTACACATGACAGGCTTTGTTTATTTCATTATACCTTATTTAGCAATTTGTTTCCGCATTTCAAAATTTGAATTTTGTAATAAGGCAACTGACTTTGCCGCATTTTCTTATTTCAGCAATAAAATGCCATCTCTTCAAGCCGGAGCTGTGATTCATTAAATACAATGTATGACATCACGATGCACGGAGAGCTAAGTCCCATCACGTGGTGGGATTTATTCAGATAGAGAGTGGCTGTGATACGACCGGTCACTCGCTAAGTGAAACCCGAGCTCGGGGGCAAGTCATTACACCAATGTTAATAGGATTGACACATGACAATCCTACATTCAACTCTGTATTCCCAGAGTGCGAGACGGAGTATAAACATTCAACTTCGTATTCCCAGAGTGCGAAGCGGAGTATAAACATTCAACTCCGTATTCCCAGAGTGCGAGACGGAGTATAAACATTCAACTCCGTATTCCCAAAGTGTGAAACGGAGTATAAACAATCAACTCCGTATTCCCAGAGTGCGAGACGGAGTATAAACATTCAACTCCGTATTCCCAGAGTGCGAAACGGAGTATAAATAATCAACTTCGTATTCACAGAGTGTGAGACGGAGTATACACAATCAACTCGGTATTCCCAGAGTGCGAAGCGGAGTATAAACATTCAACTCCGTATTCCCAGAGTGCGAGACGGAGTATAAACATTCAACTTCGTATTCCCAGAGTGTGAAACGGAGTATAAACAGTCGACTTCGAACTCCCGGAGTGCGAGTCAGAGTGTGAACAACCGCTCACGAGATGACTTGTATCCCCAGAGTGTGGATAAAACGATTCGTAAGGTAACAAGTGTGGTTCGATCGCTCGATCCTCGCTCCTTACGATCGCAAGCTGATAACCATAACTACACCCCGGAACTAGGGGCATGTTCAAGTTTTAATCACTACCCAAAACTGCATGGTGTACAAGTCCGATTCAATCTCCGATCACAAATCAAGTCCGAAATTTCCAGACTTGACAGATAAAACAAGCTATGCTCAAGCGCCAAAATAATGCAAGCACATCGGACTGAAGTTCGAACACTGCAACATTTAAGCGTAAGAGGAATTTAAGTTGAAACAAGAAGACAAAACTTTATTTCAACTAATCAAAAGCAATGGTTCATACACGAGCCTTTCCAAAAAAAAATTCCTACTAGTAGGGGCCGAACCCGCATCTAAACACGGCCTACGAAAATAAAAAGACAACAAAATTCCTGACTGCAAAAAGGGAAAACACATGCCTAAAAAAGGTCTGTCTAATCTTTCTGCCTCCTCAGCTTCTTCTTCCTCGAGGAGCTACTGGAGCCACCAGTGATCTTTCGTTTGGAGCCTTTCTCCTTAGGCGAGCTTCCCTCGGACGAAGGCATGATGTCAACATCATCCTCCGAGCTAGAGCCTATGCGGATACTTCCCGCAGGAGAAGTTGGAGGAACGGAATCTATAGCCGGGGGCGGGGCTGGTGCACTAACATCAACGAGCGTGCCCCTGGGAGATACAATCATAAGGGGAGTAGGGCCTTGTGCTACTGCTCCGCCATCTGAGCTGCCACCATGCGCCGCCGCCACCATCTCGGCATTAATCTAAGCCAACATCAGTGCTTCTCGCTGTGCTCGGGCCTCACTATGCGCCGCAGTGGTCTGAGTTGAGATATTCGAAGCGGATGAGAATCCACCCAGGCCGAACGGCAAGTCTGCAAAAGGGTCACTCTGACGGTCGAGGAGCTCGTTTATCATCTGTTCATCTAAAGAAAGTGAGCTCCCCTGCGTTACTTCGACTGGTGCAACTGTCGCGACGGAGGTCGCCTCAGAGATGATGGCCTCCTGCACTTGGCATGATTCCTGAGATGCAGGTGGTGTAGCGGGTGCGACATCAATCACTGATTAGAGAAAAGAAACATTTGTTAGTATATGCTTCTATACAAATTCTTCAGTCCAAGTAAACAAGAGATCAGTTCAGAGTACCTTCCTTGGTTCGGCTCAGGGTCGTTTGAACAATCTTAGAAGGATGCTCCTTAATAGGAGATAGGCGTGGCTGGTCGGGATCATATGCCGGTATAGGCTGGGAATCGATCACCGGAGTTGGCTCAGATTGAGATGACACGACAATCTCAGAACTCGTAATATGGTGCACAGCACCAGAGCTTTCTCCAACTTCCTGAGGCTGGGTACCAAGCCTCTCCTTCTCGTAAGAAATCATGGAGCCATGGAGAACTTTCTTCTCGTCATCATTGAGTATGCGATTCTCCAGCTCGAATTCATCGATGGCTTCATCAGGGTGCCCAGATTTCTCCTCTTCAACCAGTAAGTTCCAGGCGTTGTAGATATGTGTTGGGTAATCATCGAGCCATGTCAGATCTCGATGCCTTAGCACGTTGGCATTGTAAGTGACAAGTAACTCTTCTACCTCAGCCTCAATCCTGGCCACCGCCTGTCGTACCTTCTCATCAACCCCAGCTTCAGCTTCGCGGACTTTTTCCATAGCCGCTTCCTTCTCCTTCAGGAGCACCACCGCCTAATCATAGGCCTCCTGAGTAGAGACATTGGCCGCATCCTTCTCCCTCGCCATATTGGAGAATTTTGATTTCAGCTCATTAAGCTCCTTAAGAGCGGCGTCCCTCTCGGCGGTAATGGTGGTATTCCTATGACCCATGTCTTCGATGGCGGTATAGTGCTCTTGTTTCATTCTGGTCATGGCCGAGTTTACTTCATCGACCTTTTTCAGAGCTTCCATTTTGGATTTATGGGAAGACTCAGCCTCAGCGTTGAGCACTTTCACGATTCGGTCTTTTTGACCCAACTCCTTCTCAAGCTTTTCATTGGGGACAGCTCGATCAAATGCTACTTTGGACGCTTTCCTCGTGGCCCTTGCCCACTCCTTATACTGAAAAAATATGTTCGCAACATAATCATGGATAGTGTTTTCAGCTGATGGCTGAATTCTCTTCAAATGTGGAGGAAAGACATAACCGTCAAAGTAGATATCGGGGAATTCCTTCCTCATCTGTGCCAATTTAAGTGCTCCTTCCCTGGTCGGATCAGTCACAACCGGTGTAGTAGTTGAGGAGGTGGCTATTTCAGTCCCACGTGGAGGATCGGGCCTTGGAGCTTGAGAAGGCGGCTTAGGCCTTGAAGTTTTAGGAGGATGGGCAACTACTACCGTGGGCGGTACGGAAGTCCTGGGAGGAGGAGAACGAGATCGGGATCGGCGCACGTATCCCCTGTCTCTGTCAGACCTCTCCTGACCAAAGTGTCCTGAATCATAATCCCTCTCTCCCTCTCTCCTGCGTGGCTCATAGTAACGGTGCTTGTTGCCCAAACTGCCCAACACAGAACCTCATCCAGACGTCATACCTGAAAAATAAAATACGGGAGATCAGTAACCATATATGATATACTGTTTACAGTTAGAGAACTGTACTGTGCCATGAAGTGTGTATGGATGTGTAACCTCCCGGACCAACTAGAAGTGTCGATCGTGTTGGTAGGAAGAGACTCGCTAACGTCGAGGGTATGTTGTAATTCATCCAATTCAACGTCTTGTTGTGCGGACGTAAGGTCCGGAATTGGAAGGTCAGTGAGCCCTTCGAATTGATTTTCGGCTTGCAAGGTGGACGCCTCCGAGATTTTAACTCCTGAAGGAGGGCGGTTTAAGACCACAGACTTTCGTCTCCCAGATTTAGCCTGTTTAAAGGCCACTGCCTTGCCCTTTCTTTTTTCATCAGAATCCGGGGTTGCATCAGCAGGCCCAACCAATGGCTCCTTATCAATATGAGTTCTTTCGGAGTCAGGTTCCTCGATTATTATGACTTAGGGTTTCTTCCGCATGACCTTTTCTCTGGAGACAGCCTTTAGTGTGCCATCGAGCCTTATGCTTTGTCTCCGCCCAATCAACCCAAGAATTCTGAGATTCCAGTCCGTCAACAACAATTCGATATTCCTTTCTTCACTTGGAACTTCTTGAAGGACCCGAACTATCTCTTTATAATAACCGCCTTCAGGTCGCTGGATTATTGCTAGAAGAAAAGAAATAGAAAATATGAGTTCAAATTCATTCATGAATTGCCTTGTCAACTACTTGGAAAAATAATGGTACTCACGTCTGAACAACCATCTTCTGGCAAACCCCGGAGGACATCGGACGTAGAACCACTCCGACTTGAAGTAGCTCAGTCTAGTCCAAGACCCCGTGACCACTTGGTAGTTTCTTACAGACTCCAAGAATGTGAAAGATGGACTATCGGTTCGACTTTTGAAATTGAATAGGTACCTTATATCGGTCATACGGGGAGGTCGGTGGAGGTACTTCATAAAAGCAATGAACAAGCTATTGAGTGAAGCATATCCATTCGGGTGTAGCTGAGATGGAGCGGTCCCCAGATAAGCCAACACTTCTCTTATATATTCATTAAACAGAGGAAGTGTCCCAGTTGTGCATGCATGTTGGTTAAATGCGGTATATCCCTCCGGGGGATTATATGGTCTGTCATCCGGTCCCGGCAATAATACATCGTCCAACGATAGGCCATGCCTTAAGCATATTCTCCCTAGCATATCTTCGGAGATATTGGATGGAACAGAGTCCGAATGGACTATTGATGAGAGATGCGTCAGGTAACTCATCCGGGGCTGGACCGATGACTTCGGCCTCGATGTCCGGTATTACAAGTCTCGGAGGGGTTAGATTCTGAGTTTCTGGCTGCTGCGAACTTGATGATTCCATAACTAGCTAACTCACGAGAAACCATCATTAGATGATAAAAAACCCGTGCATTCCCCAGTGCAGAGTGTATGAATGAGTTGTGCAGTGCAAGTATTGTGCATGATTTGAGCAAATTCTACAGAATTAAAGGAAATATGCAAAAGACGAAACTTTGAAAGTCAGACCAGAAGTGACCGTCATTGCTGACCGTCGCAACCGCGCCATCCGAATACTAACGATCGATTCAAGTTAAAGTTAATTTATACTTTTTGTTTTTGTTGAATAGCAGTTCCATCGGCGAGCTTCAAAAGGCAGTCAAGTATACAGTTCTGTGATCAGGTTTAGTTATGCAAGGCAAAAGCTCGTCGGAGTCAAGTGTTTAGGTGTTCAAAATTTCTCTAAGTTCGTCAAGATTTAGGTTGGAATCGATCGCCGCATTTCGTTTTCGTATCGAGTAAGGGGAGTCATGCATTACGACCCGGCTGTGTTCGAATCGATACATTCGTATCGATCGTCTCGGAATAGGAGATACGTTCGTATCGATCAAGCTGGAATGAGAGTACTTCGTGTCGATCGGGTTCGACTCGATACGATCGTATCGGTCAAGCTGGAATGAGAGTGCTTCGTATCGATCAGGTTCGAATCAATACGAATCGTGTCGATCAAAGGCAAATCAATTCGCATCGATCGAATTCGCCAACTTCACATCGATCTAATAACAACGGCTTCGCATCGATCGCCGCTCTCGTCCCCCTACCGATACGAACGTATGCTATCTGGATCGATCCGAATAATCCCATTTCAGGTCAACACGAAACGAAGCAAAGATGATTTCCTCCGTATCTCCTTCTTCCCCAAAGGATCTCAACTCCATGGCCACGCTCCGTCCCCCAATCTCGTTTCCTCTCGTCCAGATCTCAAATTCATCAAAACTGGTCGTAAAAGCAAGAAGGATGATTGAGATCTCGAGTTTCGTCATTATTAACATGATTCTATCCATTAATTACCTGATTTTAGCGATTACACTCAAAGGATCGAAGGCTTGGTTCGATTCGAAAACAAGCAGTTCTTTCTCTCAGTCTATCGATACGAAAGTAAAAAAAACAGAGAGCAACAGTAAAAATAGAAGGTAAAAAAGTGAAAAATGACGAAGCCCCAGGTATTTATATGGAGCCTAGGGTAGAACCGAGTCGATTCGACTCCCAATCAAACTGACCGGTCGCAACCAGTCAAACAACGCATCGAAACGAAAGCCCGTTTCGAATCCACCAGACTTCATCGATTCGAAGCACACAAAGAAGCCACCTGAAGATGATGGACTCAATTGATTCGAAGCATCCATTTTATGGACCGTCGATTCACAACAGAGCAGGTTTGTCGATACGAGCACGGTATTCGTATCTATCAGAATCCATCGATACGAATAATTATTTCGTATCCATTAGAGATCATCAATGCGAATCAGAATCCACCACAATTTGTGACCCTCGATGCGAATGAACATTCTGTATCCATCAATTCAGCCCGCATCGATACGAAAAAATACTTTCCAACTTTTTTTGCATCGATTCGTGAGAGGATCGATATAAGAGAATAGTCAAAAACAACCATCATACGTCGTTCCAACTCGGATTTCAAGTCGGTTCAGGAGAGAATCAATGCGAAATTCAATAACGAGCTAAATTGACAACGACTCGTGAACTTGCAGCTTTTCAAAGCACGTCATGTTTTCACAAGAAGTACTTTGGGGGGCAAATGTTATCCCGCCTTTTGGCAAGGCCCGGACACCAAGGAATTGATCGGATTCCACATATCGCTTTTCATGAATATCGATGAATTTTGTGTGAGTCTGAATCGAGCTACAATTGATGAGACATGACTAGAAGAGCAAAGGAAGCCAACATTCCAAGTTTCAAGACAATCTGAGTTCATATGCTCAAGTTATGACGGATACAAGTTGGAGGGAAAAACATGTTTTCGTATCCATCAATGATGTTCATTTCGTATCCATCAGGGAACACCGTTTCGTATCGATAAAGGTGGCCGTGTTTCAAATCCATCGAGTTCGTATCGATGGATTTCATGTCTATCGATAATTAGTACAACTCGTATCGATTGGCCAAATGCCTTACTCGTATCCACCGGGTTACCTTACTTCGTGTCCATCCAGCTCATGTCCATCATCCGCTTTACATCGGCAAGTCCCCGTGGCTTCGTAACGATCAGGTTGGCAACGTTCGAACCCATCGAGTTCGCATCGATCAGATTCGTATCCATCAACGGCTGACGTGTCTCGCAACCATCAGCTAGTGTCTACTTCGTATACATCGGACCAGCGCTCTTCGTATCCATCAGAGGACCTCACTTCGAATCCATGCCCAATGACTTATTCATATCCAACAACTCAACTAACTAGGGTGACGTGTAATCCATCAAAGCAAAACGAGGCGAGATACATGGAGTCGAAGCGGTCAACGCGGAGGGAATACTGGATCGAAACAAAGTGCGCGCGCCACATCATCTCAGAAGCACGTGTAGTGATCGATACGATGGGATCGACTCGAAGCCATGGAGTCGAACGGAACAGCCAGCGATGAATGTCATTTCGTATCAACGATATCTCGCAATCCACTGATCCAAATCCAATGAGATTTTCATGGAAGCTTGCATACACATTGAAGAATTTCCCTGCCAAATTTCAAATGAATTGGACATCATCTTGATCGATACGAAATGGATTTGTATCGATCGTAGATCGAGGTGAAACTTTCTGGAAATGGTCGCGTGGGTCCCCTCACGTGCCAGACCAAGTCTTCCGAAGTTTGAGCGGAATCTCAGCCTCCTACGCCTATAAATAGAGCCCCAGAGCATACAGAAAGGGGATCTTTTGATTCTGAAGCGTCCAGACTCTACCGGATTGAGATTTGCATCTTATTCCTACCGTTGAATTCAAATTCCAAACTATAATCCACTGTTGTTCACTGTAATTGCTTGTAATCATTGAAAGAGAATCAATAAAATCATCAAAACTTCATAGTGGACGTAGGCATTACGCCGAACCACTCTAAATTGCTTGTCTTTGCATTTTACGTTCTTGTTTGTTGGAGGTTTTGTTAGATAATCTCTATTTTACATTTATATTCATCATTTTATCTCTTCAAATAACTCCCGAAGAGTGTTTTGCCCATTTTTGGTACAAACATTATATCTCAACAAGGGATTTGTGTAGACCCAAACAAAGTCATGGTAGTGCCATCATGTAGTAGACCCAAATCAGTGACTGAGGTGAGGTCATTTTTAGGAATGGCAGGCTACTATAGAAGGTTTATAAAAGACTTTGCAAGGATAGCCATTCCATTAACCAAGCTAACCAGAAAAGAGCAACCATATGTGTGGATAGAAAAATGTGAACAAGCTTTTGAATCATTGAAGAAGGCATTGATGGAAGCTCCAGTCTTGTAAGTTCCAGAGGGAAATGAGGGATTAGTGGTTTATACTGATGCTAGTGGGTCTAGGTTAGGGGTAGTACTCATGCAACATGGAAGAGTCATAGCATATGCATCAAGGCAACTCAAGCCAAATGAAACCTGATATGCCACTCATGATCTAGAGCTTGCTGCCATTGTTTACGCATTAAAGCTATGGAGACACTACTTTTTAGGTACTAAATTTGAATTATTTACAGACCATAAATCACTTAAGTATTTGTTTTCTCAAAAAGACTTGAATATGAGACAACATAGGTGGGTAGAGTTTTTAGCTGCCTATGATCTTGATATATTATATACTCCTGGAAAAGCTAACAAGGTAGCAGATGCTTTGAGTAGACATCAAGCAAGATTGGAAAGCTTAATGATGACTGAATTCAAGGATTTAACAATCCTTAGTGAAGTAGAAATGAAGGAAGAAATTGGTGCATCAGACAATGTACATAGTGACATGATTGAATATGGGAAACTAAGTCTCATCTCCTTAAGATCAACCCTGGTTGATAAAATAGGGAATATGCAGAATCAAGACACTAAATTAAAAGAAAAGAAGGACATGATTTCACAAGTCATGTCAGTGGAAAATTATGAAGTTGATGATAGAGGCAACTTAAGAAAGAAAGGGAAACTCTGCATACCCAATATAGAAGAACTGAAGTAAGAGGTTATGGATGAGCATTACAAGACAAAGTACACTATACATCCAGGTGGTACAAAAATGTACCATGATCTTAAAAGAAATTATTGGTGGCCAGGAATGAAAGGGGCAGTGGCAAGATATGTGGCAAAGTGTTAAACATGTTATTATCCCGCCTTTTGGCAAGGCCGGAACACCAAGGAATTGATTGGATTCCAAATGCCGTTTGTCATGGATATCGATGAATTCTGTCCGAATCCGGATCGAGCTACAATTGATAAGACATGACTAGGAAAGCAAAGGAAGTCAACGTTCCAAGTTTCAAGTCAATCCAAGTTCATATGCTCGAGTTATGATGGATGTAAGTTGGAGTCAAAAGCATGTTTTCATATCCATTAATAAGACCCATTTCGTACCCATCAGGGAGCATTGTTTCATATCGATAGAGGTAGCCGTGTTTCGAATACATCGAGTTCGTATAGATGGATTTCGTGTCCATCGATAGTTATTACAACTCGTATCAACTTACCAAATGTCTGCTTCGTATCCATCATGGGAACCTCACTTCGTATCCATCTGGGCAGAGCAATTCGTATCCATTAGGTTACCTTTCTCCGTATCCATCAAAAGACTTCGGTTCGCATCAATTGACTTCGTGTCCATTAGGGAAGCTATGTGGCTCGTATCCATCAAGGAGAGGACAGTTCGTAACCATTGGCCTTCGCTACTTCGTATCCATCAAGTCAACAAGCCTGGGTGACGTGTCAGATTCGATACGAACAAGGCGAGATCTATGAAGTCGAAGCGGTCAACACGGAGTGAAAACTAGATCGAAGCGAAGTGCGCGCGCCACATCATCTTAGAAACACGTGCAGTCATCGACACGAATGGATCAAGTCGAAGCCATGGAGATGAACCAAACATCCTTCGAGAAATTCCATTTCTTATCGACGATATCTCATGATCCACTGATCCAAATTCAATGAAATTTTCACAGGAGCTTGCATACTCACTAAAGAATGTCTCTGCCAAATTTTAGCTCGATTGGACAACATCCTGATCGATACAAAATGAGTTCGTATCGATCACAGATCAGGGCAAAAGTTTCTGGAAACGGTCGCGTGGGCCCCCTCACGTGCCAGACCAATTCTCCCGAAGTTTGAGCGAAATCTCAGCCTCCTACGCCTATAAATAGAGCCCCAGAGCATACAGAAAAGGGATCTTTTGATTCTAAAGCGCCCAGACTCTGCCAGATTGAGACTTGCATCCCACTCTTACTATTGAATTCGAGTTCTAAATTGTAATTCGCTGTTGTTCGCTATAATCGCTTGTAATCATTGAAAGAGAATCAATAAAATCATCAAAACTTCATAGTGGACGTAGGCAACATGCCGAACCACTCTAAATCGCTTGTCTTTGCATTTTACGTTTCCGTTTGTTGGAGTTTTTGTTAGATAATTTCTGTTTTACATTTACATTCCTCATTTTATCTCTTCAAATAACTTCCAAAGAGTGTTGTGCCCATTTTTGGTACAAACACTTTGGTGCTTTCACTGAGAGAACTAGTTTTTTCTCCTGCTCCTTGGATCGACCATCGATACCAGATTGCATAAATCCAAGAGGAAGATCCATATATGTAATCCGGAATCCTTCCATACTATTCAGATTTGCGTAAAGTCTAGGAAAGGACTCCACCATTGAAAATGGTTAGCACAAGAACTGCCGCTACAGCTGCTGATCAAGAAGGTCGGGATAGACAGAATCCTGCACCGCAGCCTTCATCCAATCAGGACAACACTGCTCACTCGGATCCGTCAGGACCAGTCACCAGACAAGAGTTTCAAGTGTTGCTCCACTAGCTGACTCAAAGTCGGCAACAGTTGGCTGAACAATTGCGCGCTAATGTTGAATTGACCAACCAACTAAACCGCCAAAGCCGCAGAAGGTCCAGGAGGGATGATGTTTCCCGCGCGTCTATTGAAAGTTCCGCCTCGTCTGACTATTACCACAGGTCTACCCGTCCCCGATTAGACGGGAGTCACGCACAAACTACCTGATATCAACCCGCCTTGACCGTTGGACAATTGAGGGTAGGACCGTCAACCATCTTCCAGACTGGGCCTCATCACGAGGAGGTGCTATCCCACGTTATACCACCGACGATCGCACGGCGACCGCCGCGGCAGAAACAAGGGTCGATGCCCGAAATCTGTCAGATCCAAACAATCAACAGCATGGGCGTACTCCTGAACCATACGTCTCGGAAGATGCTGACCCAAGGAGGCGAAATACGGACCATCGACAGCGCCCGGTCCAAACTCGCACTATGGAACCCGACCACACCTTAGCTCAGCATACGCAGAATGTGCCAGTGCCAGATATTTCAACCATGATACGTCAGATGATTCGCGAGAGTCAGGGGCTCACTAATGACGATTGGGGAATCTCCCGTAGTCATACCCCTTTTACAGATGATGTATTATACGCTGAACCCCCTCGGCGATTCAGAATGCCAACTCTTCCAATGTATGAAGGAAGTAGTGACCCCAATCAACATATTTTGAAATATGAATGGTCAATGAGCACTGCAAGAGCTGATGATGTAGTGAAGTGTCGAAGTTTTCCCATCTCTCTGGGGGGAATCGCAACAATGTGGTTTACAAGGTTACCACCTAGATCTATTTCTTCGTTCGATCAACTGGCTAAAAGGTTTGTAGAACAGTTTCGTATGCATGTTGCTAGACCTAAAGACGTTAACACCCTATCTAGTGTCACCCAAGCTCATGGAGAGACGCTCAGGCGTTATTTAGAGAGGTTCCACGCATCATGCGTTGAGATTAGTAATCCCAATGATAACTCGATCTTGATGGCATTAACCAAAGGGATTGATCCCGATTCTGAATTTGGAAATTGGTTAGCTGGGAAACCACCCGCATCATTGGACCGTTTCTACTCCAAAGTCGCTCAATTCTTACGGCAAGAGGACGCAAAACAGTCTAGGAAGCAGGACGATGTGAGGCCCAGTAGTGAGGGAATACAAAGTAACGTGGTAGTTAAGCAGTCCGGTGAGAGTTCCGGAAAAGTTGAGTTGAACATACAGAACAAACAAACCCAGCCGAGGAGCAACAATGGTCAGGATAAGAAAAGAGATCAGAACCGAGGTCCACGACGTAGGGCTCCAATGTTTGACAATTACACACCGTTAAATACGTCTTTGGAGAACGTTTACCTACAAACTTGCAACATTGTGCAGTATAAGAAGCCTGCTTCGAAACCCTCATCAGAGAGGTAGGTTCAAACAGGAAAGTTCTGTAGATTCCATGAAAGTTACGGCCACAATACCAATGAGTGTCGACATTTGCAGGACCTCATCGAGAAGTTGATCAGGGAGAGGAAGTTAGATCAGTTTGTGCGGGCGCCAGAGTTTGGTGGTGCGGGCCCTTCAAATCAAAATCGTTCATAGAATCAAGAAAGACAGGAAGAACCTGCTCGTATGGGCGGAAGGCTGGTTATTAACACGATATGTGGTGGTCCCCACCCAGCAGACAGAAGCTGGGGGGAAATGGAGTCGTATGCTAGTTCGATCAGGCATGCGGACTTCGAATGCTGCAGTAATTGTGAAGATGGAACTCCGGCTAAACAACAGAAGACAATGTCTAATGATATCGTATTTAGAAGCCGAGACGCTGATAAGGTCGAAGCCCCTACAATTGACCCACTAGTCATATCTGCCCAGGTAGGTCCTGCTTGGATGAAGAGGATCCTGGTTGACAGTGGGAGCTCTGTAAACATCTTACTTAAACGGGATTACGATTTAATGAAAATGGAAGCGAAGGATTTGAAACCCTACCA
The DNA here is from genome assembly GCA_030737815.1 of Allium fistulosum. Taxonomy (NCBI): domain Eukaryota; kingdom Viridiplantae; phylum Streptophyta; class Magnoliopsida; order Asparagales; family Amaryllidaceae; genus Allium; species Allium fistulosum. Next base: position 819,215,299 of record CM060904.1, read on the forward strand.
ATCCCGAATCCACGGTTTTAACGGGAGTGCTACAATACCCATTGGAGTAACAAAACTACCGGTGGAATTGGGAGTTGGAGAACGTCGGAGAGTCCGGATGTTACAGTTTGTTGTTTTAGAGATTGATTCACCTTATAACGCATTTTTGGGCCGACCGGCCCTTGCTGAGTTCAGGGCAGCCATTGCCCCATGGTGTTTGACTCTGAAGTTCCCCACCGATCGCGGGATTGGAGTCATCCAAGGAGATCAGGCAATGGGGATGACCTGCTATGTTGCTGAGCTGCGCGGGGCGCAGCGAAAGGAGAAGGGAAAGGACGTAGCGGAATCTCTCTGCGTCCGTTCTATTGATAATTGACAATAGATGCCTGGGCCTCGGCCCGGGCAACACAACCAATTCCAGAAAGACCTTGACCATAGGGACAATAAAGATAAAGACGAATCTAAGAAGAGTCAAGCTTCTCCGACCAAACTGACTGTGGACGTCCCAATCAGTGAAGATGATGATTCGAGGATGCTAAAAGTTGGGTCTCAACTGGGCAAACAGACACAACAGGAATTGGTTGAATTTCTCCGGGCGAATCTCGACGTCTTCGCCTAGACACACTCTGACATGTGCGGGATCTCGCCGAACATTACAAGTCACTCCCTGAATATTGATCCGCAGTATGTCCCGGTCAAGCAGAAAAGGCGCGGTATGGATCCAGAGAGATCTGCCGCCCTTAAAGAGGAGGTTGATAAGTTACAATCAAATGGGTTTATCCGAGATGCCTTGTATCCAGAATGGCTGTCCAATCCTGTACTGGTTTGAAAGTCGAACGGGAAATGGAGAACTTGCGTCGATTACTCTGACTTAAACAAAGCTTGTCCGAAAGATAGCTTTCCACTACCTCGAATTGACCAGCTTGTAGATTCGACAGCTGGGCATGAATTACTATTTTTTATGGATGCTTATTCTAGCTACAATCAAATACCCATGCATTTGCCGGATCAAGAGCATACCAGCTTCGTAACTGATCTAGGACTCTACTGTTACAAAGTCATGCCATTTGGTCTAAAGAACGCCGGAGCGACATACCAACGCTTGGTCAACCGGATGTTCGCCAACCAGATCAGGAAGACCATGGAGGTCAATGTGGATGACATGCTAGTAAAATCTCGATTCTCCACAGATCACGTCAGAGATTTAAATTCGATGTTCTGCATCCTTTGGGAATATGGAATGAAGCTCAACCCATTAAAATGCCACTTCGGTGTCGCATCTGGAAAGTTCCTTGGGTTTATCGTTAACACCCGAGGAATAGAAGCGAATCCCGAAAAGATCTGGGCAATAAGGAACCTGCAAACCCCAAGAACCATAAAGCAAGTCCAGAGTCTCAACGGGAAGGTAGCAGCATTGAGAAGGTTCATTTCAAAGTCCACCGATAAATGCATTCCTTTCTTCGATCTGATCCGGAAGGGAAAGCGAAACTTTGAATGGACCATGGAATGTGAAGACGCGTTCCGATCACTGGTTCAACATCTTTCCACACCACCGATCTTGTCGAAACCAGTTCACCACGAGCAACTGTACCTTTACCTGGCAGTGTCGGAGCATGCGATCAGTGATGCTCTAGTTCGGGAAGAAGACCGAGTGCAGAAACCGGTCTACTATGTTAGTAAACGGCTAACAGGAGCTAAAAGAAATTACCCAAGACTAGAGAAACTGGCTTATTGCCTGGTCATTGCCTCAAGAAAGCTCCGTCCTTACTTCCAAGCTCATCCTCTTACTGTGTATACCAATCAGCCGTTATGACAGGTCCTCATGCGGCCTGAGATGTCTGGTAGGTTACTCAAGTGGAACATTGAACTGAGCCAATTTGATATCACGTACGCTCCGCGGAGAGCCATTCAAGGACAAGTCCTGGTAGATTTCATAGCCGAATTTACTATTTCAGAGGATCTGCCTGAAACCACTACACCTCCTAAATACATTTGGAAGCTGCACACTAATGGCGCATCAAACGATCAGTGTTTAGGTGCCGGGATAGTACTTGAAACTCCCAAAGGCCGATCTATCTGCTACGCTCTGAGGTTCGAATTTCGCGCAACCAATAATGAAGCCGAATATGAAGCTTTGCTTGCTGGATTAAAACTCGCTTTGGATCTAAAGATTGTCGCTGTGGAAATTTATTGTGATTCCCAGTTGGTTGTATATCAAGTTCTGGGCGAGTATCGGGCCAAAGATCGAGGACTAGCTGCCTACCTGGCCCAAGTCCAAGAAGCACTGGATCGATTCGATTACTATGCTATCTACCATATACCCCGTGAGCGTAACCAGAAGGCTGACTCGTTAGCAAAGTTAGCAAGTACAGGTGAAGCACAACAGATGGGACTTGTCCCACTCGAAACTTTATCCTCCTCAAGTATTGATCAAGTAGAGACGGATTTTGTGTTTGAAACCGCTCCCAATAGAGAATCGTGGATGACTCCATACCGAAATTACATCGAGAATGGAACATTGCCTGAGCATAGAAATGAGAAAATACAAATTCTACGAAAGGCTTCAAGGTTCGTCATTCAGAACGGAGTCATGTACAGAAGAGGTTATTCTGTTCCTCTCCTCCGATGTGTCGCGCACGATGAAATCAAACGAGTGTTACATGACGTACATGAAGGAGAGTGTGGCGATCACACCGGTGGGCAAGCTCTCGCTAAGAAGATACTCCGATATGGATACTACTGGCCGACAGTAAACCAAGATGCAACAAACTATGCCAGAAAGTGCGATAGGTGCCAGAAACACGCCTGAATTCCAAGAGCCCCGCCTACCGAGATAACTCAAATGGTCAGTCCCTGGCCGTTCGCAATGTGGGGCATCGATAACATCGACGCTCTACCTCTGGCAAAAGGTGGTGCGAAGTATGCCATCGTCGCCGTTGACTACTTTATAAAGTGTGCTGAAGCTGAAGCCCTTGCAACCATTACGACAAAGAAAGTGATAAATTTCGTGGTTCCCAACATCATCTGTCGATTTGGACTCCCGCATACCATCATCACCGATAACGGAGCCCAATTCGAAAGTGCAGAATTTAAGAATTTTTGTCAACGGTTTCATATCCATAAAAAATTCTCAACAGTTGCACATCCTCAGGCAAATGGTCAGGTCGAAGCTGTCAATAAAGTTATAAAATCCATCCTAAAGAAACGACTAGAAAAAGCCGGGGGCAAATGGGTTGATGAACTTCCTATGGCATTATGGGCTTATCGAACGACCCACAAGACCGCGACCGGGCACACCCCGTTTTCCCTATCTTACGGCTCAGAGGCCGTTATTCCGGTCGAGACGGAAGTGTTTTCCCATCGCGTGACTTACTATGATCCGAAAACAAACGCTATATAGCTTGCTGAATCTTTGGATCTACTGGACGAGAAGCGGGAAGAGGCTGATTTGAGAGCAGCCGCATATCGAAGTCGAGTCGCCCAATTGTACAATACCAAAGTTCGACCTCGAACCTTTGAACTCGGAAATCACGTTCTCAAGAGAATCTATCCAGTTCCTTCACACATGAAACCAAATTGGGAAGGACCATACGTGATTACACAAAGACTCGGAGATGGCACATTCAAGTTATCGACCGTTGACGGTCTTACTTTGCCAAGGGCGTGGAACAGCAAAAGTCTCCGTCGCTATTACACATGACATGCTTTATTTATTTCATTATATCTTTCCATTTAGCAATTTGTTTCTGCATTTTGAAATTTGAATTCTGTAATAAGGCAACTGACTTTGCCACATTTTCTTATTTTAGCAATAAAATGCCATCTCTTCGAGCCAGAGCTGTGATTCATTGAATACGATGTACGACATCACGATGCACGGAGAGCTAAGTCCCATCACGCAGTGGGATTTATTCAAATAGAGAGTGGCTGTGATACGACCGGCCACTCGCTAAGTGAAACCCGAGCTCGGGGACAAGTCATTACACCAATGTTAAATAGGATTGACACACAACAATCCTATAATCAACTCCGTATTCCCAGAGTGCGAAACGGAGTATGTAACATCCCACCCTTTTGTATGCTTAAGCAGACACACATGCCGACTTCAACCATATGGAAGGGTGGATTGTTATGGGGTAAATAAGAAAAAGTGGAGAAATAAAAGAAACAAAATAGAATCTTGCAGCGGAACGATAAAATATAATAATCAAATAACAGTTCATGAAGCTGTTTTACAAAACATTTGATTATACTTATACAATACATATCAGAGTTACACATACCAGAGAATGATAATATGCAGCGGAATACAATGGTGTAGTGGAATATATAACAAATAGTAATAATAAAATCTTCGTCTTCGTCCTTCAGAAATAGGGCCTTTAAATCCTGAAATGCTCAGGCTGACCCGAGCGAATTGAAAAGACAAAACACTCGAGTCAGAACTAAAAGATCTTATGTAAGTTAAATCAATGAAATAAATATGAGTGTAAACGGTGTCAGAGATGTTTACGGGGTTTGACATCTCCTATCCAGTGTCTAACGTGAGTGCAGTAACTTAAGAAATGTTAGGGATTCACATCTCTTAAGGATCCATTAAACTATCTACTATGTAGTAATATTCGCAATTATAATAATGTCTAATATAAAATAAACATACTTTTTAATAGCGTCAAGGGGTTACCCATATAGCCCTTAACACGTAATAGTCCCAGTAGTCTATCCAGTATTAGCATACTCCCAAAAATAGGGGCTACCCTCGATACTCCACAGGCTACGGGAGAAATCACAAATCGTAGTAAAGCTCGATATGGTAGGTGACACGGCACACAAGGAAATGCCAGGGTAGATATACCAATTACGCACACGGACTGATGGAGCGCATAGCAGCCACTACTATCCACCTCAAACAACATTCCCAAATCGAAGGGTGGCCACCAAAAATCAAAAAGTAATAGAATGGAATCGAAGAAGTGCGTCCGATAAGAGGTGCTACCTCACTGGTCCGAGATCGCTCCTGTTTTACCACCTTATGCCAACTCATAGGAGTTGGGTCCACGTATATATATACCTTAGGATCGTCGCCACCATCCTACTTCATTCTGGAAACTCCACCGCGTACATAGTTGCCAAAGTGGTTTTCGGTATCGACAGAGAGTATGTCCATAACCGATCCCAGTCTCTTTAACAACCAAACGTTATTATAACACCATGGTCATTTAAAAATATATATACTTTTAAAACACAATCATTGCCCTTTCAAAACATATTCTTTATTTCAGATAGTATATACTTCAAAACCCAAAATGTTATTGCCATTTTAAACCATATCCTTTACTTCAAAATAGTATATACTTAAAACCAAAATATTTTTCCATTTCAAAACATATCCTTTACTTCAAATAGTATACACTTTAAACCAAAATATAATTACTATTTCAAACCCAAATTATCAATGTATTATTTCCATTTCAAAAACCCAATTCAATAATATATCATTTCCATTTCCAAAACAATTCAATAATATCTTATTTAAATAAAACAAAATTTCCAATCACTAATCTTTCTTAAATTTAGATAACTTGAAATATTCTTTTAAATCATCTTAAACCCAAACCACATTTTGAAGTCATATTCTAAATTTTCAATTTCAATAGGTTTCCAATCCATATATTCACAGATAATTCTTAAATAAATTCCATTTCAAATAAATTCATTTTTCAAACCATATTACTTTCAAAGTTATAACAATTTCAAAAACCAATACTTTGAAAATAATAATACCTTAATTTCAATAAAACATTTCAATTTTGATATATTTCAAGACTTTAAATATTCCAAAATTCCCAACCAAATCTGATAATCTTATATATACCTTAATTCAATTTATTATTATTTAGTTTAGAAATATTTATTTAATAAATTCAATATCACTTAAATAAAGCTCAAACTTGAAATATTCGTAAATCAAACTTAAAACATCATCAAGTTATACATAGCTTAAATTTTAGAATTTAACCATATATAAAATAATATTTATATAATATCAAAATTAGTATATATATAAACTCTTATTTTCCAAAACCCATAGAAAATCACTTTAAAATATTATATATATATAGATCACGGTGCCTGTATATAATTTTCTATCCTATGGTCAAGTGATACAGATATTTATCATTTCAATCCGTAATTTTAAAAATAAAAGTTTACAGTTATATATCATTTCAAACCGCAATCCCGAATGGAATGAAAATGCATAATAACTTGCAGTTTATATAAAATATAGCATCCATTCATCCAAATATCAATAAACAACCATTTATTTCAATCATCATCCAATTTAAACAAAACATCAATATAAAGCATATAAAATATAACAGGCATCAACGAATAGTTTATAGTCAATAAAAATTAATAACTGTTTAACTGGCAGTTTATATGCAATAATAAATAAATTTAACTATCAAATTATATGCAATAATAAAATTAAATAACAATTTAATTTAAATAAATGCTATCTAACTGAGATGATGATTAAATATATGCCCAAACAATCATAGATAAATTTTAAATCACATCAAAATTTAATTTAACAAACATAAGAAATCTTAGAAGTTGTGAGCGGGTTAAAACACTCACCTTTTGAATTTAAATTGAATTTAAATTCAATTTAAACCCAAAAATTTGACAGTCTCCAAATCCATCCAAACAAGCGTCAAAGTGTCTGAAATTTCGATTAGATCCCAGCAAAATAAACTGTGTATGAATCCGAGCTCGTATGAAAAAGTTATGAAAATTTGAAGATTGGAAAATTCTGGTCCTTTGTTGACTTCGGGTTCAACTTCGGTCCACAGCCTCAAATCCCCAGTACTTGCTTGGAGTTTTTGCGAAAACGACCCGGAGACCCAGTCATTTTCATCCTGACCCGAAGTATCTCCAGGGTTTTTGCCTCTGAAATCCGAAGCGCGACTCGTGCTGCAGGTTTGAATATTTTTTTTTAAATTGAAATTGGATTGGAAAGATTAGGGTTTGCAGCCATTGGAATGAGAAAGAGCAAATTAAATTGTACATATAGAAATGAGGAATAGAGGCTGCTAGGGTTTATAACTGGATATATATAGGCAAAGTCGAAATAGGATAGATGGACCCGATCTATAAACGCGCTGAACGATGAATGGCCCAAAAGCCCGTTTCGACTCCGGAACGAAATTGGGTCAACCCATATATCAAAATAGATGTTTTAAAATATTTTAAACGCAATAGAAAAAGTTTCAAGTCCAAATTCCATCGAATGAAGAAGTTATGCTAAAATCAAAATTTTCAAATTGATTTCAATTGATTACAATTGCATAAATTTCAAGGCGTTTCGAGTTCGTACGATCAAACGACAAGTTCGATCACTACGAAACTTGAAAAACTATTATAATTCACCGTTACAGATCCGATGAAACTGGTTTCGTCGAAATCTGAGTCAGTGGTTAAAATGGCTATTTTTCCATTTAGTAAATAAATTTAAAATAAATTAATAAAATCAAATTTCCTATTTAAATTCTGAAATTGACAATCTTTAACACTTTTATTTTCTTAATCATTCACATTAGTTAAACCAAATCTAGACGTAAATTTAGAGTTAACTAATTTATTTATTTCAGCGTTAAATTTCAATTTCATTATATCCACAACTTATAAATTAGATTTGCAATAATTCCCTTTTATTGACTTTCATTCAATTATTCAATCTATTGGTATCCAATAGATGAGACTACCATTGGATTCATACTCTATTACGTAAATATCTCCAAATTTCATCTAAGTTTATATTTACATAATATCTAAATATTAAATTATATTTTATTGCAATTAAATCTAATTATTACAGTTCGAATCTCAAAAATTTATAAATCTTTATTTCCACTCTTGTATTCAACGCACTTTCTATATTACATCTGATGAAATTAACACTTGATTCAAAATCTATTATAACAATATCCTCCCATTACATCTAGTTTCAATTAATGTAATAATAAATGTTGAATTTCATTTATTTGCAATAAATTTATTTTATTGAATTTTACACTTCACTCAAAATATTAAATCTTGCTTTCAAATCTTTAAATCAAACAAATTTCATAAAGTAAATAGGCTTATATTACATCTTATAAATTTACCATCTTCAATGCCAACTCGAATCTACCCTAACTGCATAATTTAAGTCTATTGATTGTAATTTATTCCACATTAAATGTTATTAATTAAAAATTAAAACCTCAATAAATTCGTTTATTGATTTAAAAAACTAACTATTTAATAATTTGACATTGTATGGGTATAATTAACAATGAATTATATTACACATCATTAATGTATAAATTAATTTATTTCCCATTTAACGTGCTACTTAATCTCCTCTGATTGCAAACTGATTTCCAAATTTTATGCAACATACTAAAGAAATAAACACATATCTTAATTGATTCGTTTTTCCCAGTCATTATAAATTAATGCACACATACAAATTAAGATCCTAAATCCCATTAATCATTCCATCTTGGTTCTATTCCTTTTTCACACCAACTATAACTTTATGAATAAAATAGCATTTCGTATTCATTTTGTTACATTCACTTACATTCACTTTATAAATAAATTGGTATTCCATTTAATCCATTAATTATTATCTTTAATTATTGCAATTCATTATCTAATATAAGTTTTGAATCTATTTCCTAATTTTCAAATTTCAATAAAATAAAACCTTACAATTGTTTACAAAAAAAATGGGGATTGTACTAAATAAATTATTTATTGTCCTGCATTACTTTATTACCTCAATTTACATTCAATTTCCCTAAATCAATATTTTAAATAAATTCAATTGATTCCCACACACCGTTTAATAACCTAAGTAAACTAGTAACCATTAATAACGGTCACTAATTTCCCTAAATCACATTTATGGTTTTATAGTTTCCCATAAATGTTGCAATAACTCATATGGTATTAATTTATCCAATCACCATTTAATTTATACTAATACATCAATTTGCACAATATATCTCTTGTTTCCTTAAAATAAATTTATGTTTTTATTCAGTTTTCATTTACTCTTGCGTTACTTTATTAATGATCATTAAAGTAACGTTTATATCAATAACACATTATTATTACATACCATTTAAATGCGTTTGATTTCTAATAAGTTAATTGACCATTTAATTAGGTAATTTATACAAATTTGTTATCATACCCATAAATTTACACGTATAACTAAGTCCTACATTTGAATTTATTCAAATTACTATAAATAGGTTTTAATTACCATTGCTACATTTTAATTTAGCGTTCACTCCAATATAAATTTATCACCTTTTATTATTTCTACTAAATTTTAATTACAAAATCCTATTAAATTAACAAATTTAATTGTCGAAATTTACGGGTCGTTACAGAGTATAAACATTCAACTTCGTATTCCCATAGTGCGAAATGGAGTATAAACAATCAACTCTGTATTCCCAGAGTGCGAAACGGAGTATAAACAATCAAGTCTGTATTCCCAGAGTGCGAAACGGAGTACAGACATTCAACTTCGTATTCCCAGAGTGCGTACCGGAGTATAAACAATCAACTCCGTATTCCCAAAGTGCGAAACAGAGTATAAACATTCAACTCCGTATTCCCAGGGTGCGAAACGGAGTACAGACATTCAACTCCGTATTCCCAGAGTGCGAAACGGAGCATAAACAATCAACTCTGTATTCCAAGAGTGCGAAATGGAGTATATACAATCAAGTCTGTATTCCCAGAGTGCGAAACGGAGTACAGACATTCAACTCCGTATTCCCAGAGTGCGAAACGGAGTACAGACATTCAACTTCATATTCCCAGGGTGCGAAACGAAGTATAAACATTCAACTCCGTATTTCCAGGGTGCGATGCGGAATATAAACTTTCAACTCCGAACTCCTGGAGTGCGAGTCGGAATGCGAACACTAACTCCCACTTCCCAGAATATGGGTTGGAGTACTAACGTCAATCTTAAGTTCCCAGAGTTTGAACAACCGCTCACGAGATGACTTGTATCCCCAGAGTGTGGAGTAATACTCAAAAACATTCGACAGTTATGACGGACCACAAGAATGCAAGAGCAAACCCCCAGAGTGTGGATGAAATGATTCATAAGGAAGCGAGTGTAGTTCGACCGCTCGATCCTCACACATTGAGATCGCAAGCTGATCATCATAACTTAACCCCGGAACTGGGGGCAAATGCAAGTGTTAATCACCACCTGAAATGAATTAAAGTAATGCAAAGACACAGAACTGAGGTTCGAGCGTTGCGACATTTGGGCATGAAAGGAATAAAAGTTGAAACAAAAGGACAAAATTTTATTCCAACTAATCGAACGACGGCTCGTATACCAACCTTTCCGAAAAATTCCTACTAGCGGAGGCCGAACCCGCATCTATACATGGCCTATGAAAGAAAAAAGTTGACAAAATTCCTAACTGCAAAAGGGAATACATGCCCAAAAATAGTCTATCTACTCTTTCTTTTTTCTTAGCTTCTTCTTCGACGAAGAGCCGCCAGAGCCGCTAGTGATCTTCCGCTTTGAGCCCTTTTCTTTAGGAAGACTGTCTCCGGACGGGGGCATGATGTCGACCTCCTCCTCCAAACTGGAGTCTAAGGCAATGCTTCCCGCTGGAGGAGTTGGAAGAACGGGATCTACAGCTGAAGGCGAGACTGGCGCATTGGTATCGACAAGCGTGCCCCAGGGGATATCGTCATAAGTGGTGTAGGGTCATGCACCGCTACTCCACTCCCTGAGCTGCCACCACGTGCTGATGCCTCCATCTCGACGTTAATTTCAGCCAGTATACTTTCTTCTCGGAGGGCTCGGGCTTCACTGTGTGCCATGGTAGTTTGTGTCGAAATATCAGAAGTAGATGAAAATCCACCCAGGCCGAATGGCAAGTCTGCAAAGGGGTCACTCTGTCGGCCAAGAAGCTCATTTATCATATGTTCATCAAAAGCGAGTGAGCTCCCATGCGTTACTTCGACAGGCGCAATCGTTACGACAGAGGTCGCCTCAGAAATGATCGCTTCCTGCGCTTGGCATGATTCTTGGATTGCAGGAAGCGTTGTCGGTGCGACTTCGGTCACTGAGCAAAGAAAAGGAACATTTGTTAATACACACTTCTATACAAATTCTTCAGTCCAAATGTACAAGGGATTAGTTCAGAGTACCTTCCTCAGTTTGGCCCAAGGTTGTTTGAACGACTTTTGAAAGGTGCTCCTTAATAGGAGATAGATGCGGCTGGTTCGGATCATAAGCCGGTATAGGCTGGGAGTCGATCATCGGAGTTGGCTCAGATTGAGATGACGTGATAATCTCGGAACTCGTAATATGGTGCTCAGCACCAGAGCCTTCTCCAACTTCCTGAAACTGGGTACCAAGCCTCTCCTTCTCACGAGAAATCATGGAGTCATGAAGAACCTTCTTTTCGTCATCATTGAGTATGCGGTTCTCCAGCTCAAATTCATTAATGGCTTCATCAGGATGCCCAGATTTCTCCTCCTCAACCAGCATGTTCCAGGCATTGTAGAGATGTGTGGGATAATCATCGAGCCAAGTCAAATCTCGGTGCCATAGTACGTTGGCATTGTAAGTGACAAGTAGCTCTTCTACCTCAGCCTCAATCCTGGCTTCCGCCTATCGTACCTTCTCATCAACCCCGGCTTCAGCTTCGCGGACTTTTTCCATAGCCGCGTCCTTCTCCTTCCGAAGCATCCCCGCCTGATCACAGGCCTCTTGCACGGAGAAATTGGCCGCATCCTTCTCCCTCGCGATTTCGGAGAACTTTGATTTCATCTCATTAAGCTCCTTGAGGGCGGCGTCTCTCTCGGCAGTAATGGTGGTGTTCCTATGACCCATGTCTTCGATTGAGGTATAGTGCTCTTGTTTCATTCTGGTCATAGCCGAGTTTGCCTCATCGACCTTTTTCAGAGCTTCCATTTCAGATTTACGGGAGGACTCGGCCTCAACGTTGAGAATTTTCATAAATCAATCTTTTTGACCCAGCTCCTTCTCCATCTTTTCAATGGCGACGGCCCGATCAAATGCTACTTTGGATGCTTTCCTCGCGGCCCTTGCCCACTCCTTGTACTGAAAGAATATGTCCGCAACATAATCATGGATAGTATTTTCAGTTGTTGGCGGAATTCTCCTCAGGTGCGGAGGGAAGACATAACCGTCAAAGCAGATGTCGGGGAATTCCTTCCTCATTTGTGCCAGTTTAAGTGCTCCTTCCCCGGTCGAATCAGTCACGACCGGTGTAGTAGTTGAGGAGGTGGCTATTTCAGTTCCACATGGAGGGTCGGACCTCGGAACGTGAGAAGGCGGCTTAGGCCGTGAAGTTTCAGGAGGACGGGCAACTACAACCATGGGCGGTACAGAGATCCTGGGAGGAGGAGAGCGGGATCGAGATCGGTGTACGTATCTCCTATCTCTGTCAGACCTCTCCTGACCAGAATGGCCAGACTCATAATCTCTCTTGCCCTCTCTCCTGCATGGCTCATAATAACGGCGCTTGTTGCGCAAACTGCCGAGCACAGAACCGCGACCAGACATCGTACCTGAAAAGTAAAATACGGAGAATCAATGACCATTTATGATATGCAGTTTACGGTTAAAAGACTGTGTAGTGCCGTGAAGAATGTTTGGATGTGTAACCCCCCAGACCAACCAAAAGTGTCGACCACACTAGTAGTAAGAGACTCGCTAACATCAAGAGTATGTTGCAGTTCATCCAATTCGACGTCATGTTGTGCGGACGTGAGATCCGGAATTGGGAGGTTGGCGAGCCCTTCGAAAGGATTTTCTGCTTGCGGGGAGGGTGCCTCCGATATTCTAACTCCTGAGGGCGGTCGGTTTAAGACCACAAACTTCCGCCTTCCAGATTTAGATTGTTTAAAAGCCACTGCCTTGCCTTTCCTCTTTTCCTCGGAGCCCGGGGTCCCGTCGGCAGGCCCGACCAATGGCTCCTCATCGTTATGAGTTCTTTCGGAGTCGGCTTCCTCGATTATAACAACTTTGGGCTTCTTCCGCTTGACTTTTTATCTGGAGACAGTCTTTAGTGCGCCATCAAGCCTTATGCTTTGTCTCCGCCCAATCAACCCGAGAATTCTGAGATTCTGGTCCGTCAACATCAGTTCAATATTCCTTTCTTCACTTGGAATTTCTTAGAGAACCCGGACTATCTCTTTATAGTAACCACCTTCAGGTCGCTGGATTATTGCTGGAGGAAAAGAAATAGAAAATATGAGTTCAATTTCATTCATGAATTGCCTTGTCAACTACTTGGGAGAGAGACGATACTCACGTCTGAACAGCCATCTTCTGGCAAACCCTAGAGGACATCGGACGTAGAACCACTCTGACTTGAAGTAGCTTAATCTAGTCCAAGACCCTATGACCACTTGGCAATTTCTTACAGACTCCAGGAATGTAAAAGATGGACTGTCAGTTCGAGTTTTGAAGTTGAACAAATATCTTATATCGGTCATGCGAGGAGGTCGATAGAGGTACTCCATAAATGCGATAAACAGGCTGTTGAACGAAGCATATCCATTCGGGTGTAGCTGAGATGGGGCAATCTCCAGATAAGCCAACACTTCTCTTATATAGTCATTGAACGGTGGGAGTGTCCCGGCTGCGCACGCAGGCGATTAAACGCAGTATATCCCTCCGGGGGATTATGCGGTCTATCATCTGGTCCTAGCAATATTACATCATCCAGTGACAGACCATGCCTTAAGCATATTCTCCCTAGCGTATCTTTGGAAATATTGGACGGGACAGAGTCAGGCGGACTATTAATGAAGGACGCATCAGGCAGTTCGTCCGGGGTTGGACCGATGACTTCGGCCTCAATGTCCGGTATTTCAAGTCTGAGAGGAGTTAGATTCTGAGTTTCTTACTGCTGCGAACTTGATGGTTCCATAACTAGCTAACTCACAAGAAATCATCATTAGACGATAAAAAGCCCGTGCATTCCCTAGTGTAAAGTGTATGAATGTGTGCTGTAGTACAAGTGTTATGCGTAACTTGAGCAAATTATGTAGAATTAAAGAAAATATGCAAATGACAAAACTTCGAGGTCCAGTAGGAATGACCGTCATCACTGACCATCACAACCATACCATTAAGATATTGACAATCGATTCAAGCTAAAGTCCGTTATCACGTTGTTAAGTTACAGTTCCATCGACGAGCTTCAAAAGGCAGTCAAATATGCAGTTCTACGATCAAGTTCGGTTATGAAAGGCAGAAGCTCGTCGGAGTCGAGTGTTAAGGTATGCAAGAGTTCGCTAAGTTCGTCGAATTTCAGTATGGAATCGATCGCGTACAGATTCAAGTCGAGTCAGAAGCAATATTTTTCGTATCGACCCTGTTCGAATCGATACTTTCATATCGATCAAGGGCAACTCGATGCTTTTCGTATCGATAGGCTTCAAATCGATAACATTTCATATCGACCAGAGGAGTGGATTTCGGATCGATCAGGAAAGCTTGCTTCGTATCGACCAAGGGTTAACGGCCTCGTATCGACAAAATCCATTGGTTTTGTATCGATCTAAAACTGTTGATTTTGTGTCGATCATTCCTGGTCTTCGTATCGATCGTGGGAGGCAGAATCTCGTATCGATCGTATGTGCCAAATACTCACATCGGTCATTTAAGATCGACACAAGCCCCAACCATCTTCAATCGATGCGAATCTCTTCATTAACTCTTCAATCGATACAGAGTCATATAATCTGGGTCGATTCGAACCCTCCTATCCCGAATCGACACGAAATAGAGGTGAAGCAATTCTTCTACTCCTCCTTCTCCAATCAACACGAGCATCGCCATGGCCATCCTCGACCAAGCTATGGCCCAGATCTGGCCTTGGCACTGTCAAAATTGATAATCAACAAGAGTATGATGAATCTGAGATTTGAACCTCGTCGCTTGAATTTAGTCGTGATTGGCTAATTACCTGAATTGAAATTGGGATTCGAAGGATTAAATAATAATGTTCGATCGATTCGAAGACGAAGCGCAGTTCTCGTTTTACCAAGCTCCAGGATCGATGCGAAAGCAGAAGGCAACAGTAAAAAGTAGAAAGTAAAAAAGTGAAAAATGGCGAAGTCCTAGGTATTTATATGGAGCCAAGGGTAAAATCGTGTCGATTCGTCTCCCAGTCCACGTGACCGGTCACAACCGGTTAACACTACGAATTGAGTCGAACGCTCTGTTCCTATCCATCTGACCAGGATTCTCATCGAGGCGAAATGGTCAGCGAATCCACCGTTACGAAGCGCACAGCGGAGATGGCCGAAGATGGTGAATCTCATCGATTCGAAATGTACAGTGAGCACATCGATTCGTAGCCCCTGGTCGCATCAACAAGTCCACAACTCCATCCACTGCATGTCGATACGAACAACGATTTCGTATCCATCATATCTTAAACATCAGCATCGATGCGAACGAGCATTTCGCTGGTTCCAAATCCTCCATTTATCGATGCGAAGTTAGCCTTTCAACCTTCTATGTCGATTCCGGAGGGGATCAATACGAAGGAACTTCTCAAAAACAACCATCAAGCGTTGTTTCAACTCGAATTTCAAATCGGGTCAAGAGAGAATCAATACGAAATTCGATAACAAGCTAAACTGACAACGTTAACGAGAGTCAACTAATCATTATCACACTGTAGTCAATTACAGCGATACAGAGTACAACTTTCAAATTGTTCAGAGAGAACCTGCAGCTTTTCAAAGAACGTCATGTTTCCACAAGACGTACTTTGGGGGGCAAATTTATCCCGCCTTTTGGTAAGGCCGGGACACCAAGGAATTGATTGGATTCCAAATGCTGTTTGTCATGGATATCGATGAATTCTGTCCGAGTCTGGATCGAGCTACAATTGATAAGACATGACTAGGAAAGCAAAGGAAGTCAACGTTCCAAGTTTCAAGTCAATCCAAGTTCATATGCTCGAGTTATGATGGATGTAAGTTGGAGGCAAAATCATGTTTTCGTATCCATCAATAAGACCCATTTCGTACCCATTAGGGAGCATTGCTTCGTATCGATAGAGGTAGCCGTGTTTCGAATCCATCGAGTTCGTATCAATGGATTTTGTTTCCATCGATAGTTAGTAAAACTCGTATCAACTGACCAAATGTCTGCTTCGTATCCATCATGGGAACCTCACTTCGTATCTATCTGGGAAGAGCAATTCGTATCCATCAGGTTACCTTTCTCCGTATCCATCAAAAGACTCCGGTTTGCATCAATTGACTTCGTGTCCATTAGGGAAGCTATGTGGCTCGTATCCATCAAGGAGAGGCCAGTTCGTAACCATCGGCCTTCGCTACTTCGTATCCATCAAGTGAACAAGCCTGGGTGACGTGTCAGATTCGATACGAACAAGGCGAGATCTATGGAGTCGAAGCGGTCAACACGGAGTGAAAACCGGATTGAAGCAAAGTGCGCTGCCACATCATCTCAGAAACATGTGCAGTCATCGACACGAATGGATCGAGTCGAAGCCATGGAGGCGAACCAAACAGCCTTCGAGAAATTCCATTTCGTATCGACGATATCTCGTGATCCACTGATCCAAATTCAATGAAATTTACATAGGAGCATGCATACTCACTAAAGAATGTCTCTGCCAGACAAGGGCAAAACTTTTTGGAAACGGTCGTGTGGGCCCCCTTACATGCCAGACCAAGTCTCCCGAAGTTTGAGCGAAATCTCAGCCTCATACGCCTATAAATAGAGCCCTAGAGCATACAGAAAAGGGATCTTTTGATTCTAAAGCGCCCAGACTCTGCCGAATTGTGACTTGCATCCCACTCTTACTGTTGAATTCGAGTTCTAAATTGTAATTCACTGTTGTTTGCTGTAATCGCTTGTAATCATTGAAAGAGAATCAATAAAATCATCAAAACTTCATAGGGGATGTAGGCAACACGCCGTACCACTCTAAATCGCTTGTCTTTGCATTTTACGTTTCCGTTTGTTGGAGTTTTAGTTAGATAATTTCTGTTTTACATTTACATTCCTCATTTTATCTCTTCAAATAACTTCCGAAGAGTGTTGTGCCCATTTTTGGTACAAACACATGTCAACAAGTCAAGGCAGATTATCAAAGACCTTCAGGCTTACTACAACCTCTGGAAGTGCCTACGTGGAAATGGGAAAGCATTTCAATGGATTTTGTGGATGGTTTGCCAAGAAAAAGAAGAGGCAATGATAGTATTTGGGTTGTGGTTGATATACTCAGAAAAACAGCTCACTTTATTCCAGTGAATTCAAATAGAAATGCTCACAAATTAGCTCAATTATTTGTGAAGGAGATAGTGAGATTACATGGAATCCCCAAGACTATCATTAGTGATAGAGATACCTTGTTTACCTTGAGGTTCTGGGGTAGCTTTCAAGAGGCTATGGGGACAGAATTAAGCTTGAGCACAGCTTACCACCCACAAACAGATGAGCAAACTGAGATTGTTAACAAGATTTTAGAAGATTTGCTCAGAGCATGTATACTTGACTTTGGAGGCAACTGGGAAGATCATCTCTATTTAGCTGAATTTGCTTATAACAATAGCTATCAGACCACTATAGGTATGGCTCCATTTGAGGCTTTGTATGGGAAGCCTTGTGTATCTCCTGCTTGCTGGATGGAGGAATGTGAAAGAGTGTTGCTTGGACCAGAACATGTGAAATAGACCTCTGCAAGGATTGAACTTGTAAGGCAGAGAATGGGAGCAAAAAAAGAGAGACAAAAAGCCTATGCAGATAAAGGGAGAAGGCCAGTGGAATTTGAAGTGGTAAATTATGTATTTCTCAAAGTTTCACCAATGAGAAAATATTGAGGTTTGGCAAGGCAGGAAAATTGTCACCAAGATATATAGGGCCATATGAAATTATTCAAAGGGTAGGAACTTTGGCTTATAAGTTGAAATTGCCAGAGGAATTGAGTAATATACATGATGTATTTCATGTATCCCAATTAAGAAGATGGGTGCATGATAAGGAGACCATTCTGAAATCTCCTACACAAGTTGAAATTCAAGAAAATCTGGTTTATAAGAAGGAACCAGTGGGTATTGTGGCTAGAGAAGAAAAGAAATTGGGAAATAAGATAATTAAATTGGTTAAAATCCAGCGAAGTTTAGATGAGAGTGATTGTACATGGGAGACTGAAGATAGGATGAAAGATAAATATCCTAATCTATTTTCTACTTAAAGGTATGCCTAAAATTATGATAAACTTAAACATTACGTATGTATGTTTAATTGGTTTCGAATGAATGAGTTTCTGAAATTTCTGAAATGAAATTATGCTTTGTATACAGTTGGATGGAAATGTATGAGAAAAATAATTGTGGGACACAATTCCTTTTAGGAGGAGAGTATGTGAAGACCCAAATTATTGAGATGAAAATAATTTTATAAAATTCAGTTAATGGAAAATATTCAAAGAATAAAATAAATTGAAAATAAATATCAAGAATGGGTGAAATAAATAAGGAAGAGGATAGTGGTTTTCAATAAATAATAATGAGAAGAAAATAACTAAGTATGAATGAGTTTTATATTCACATATCTCACATATATATATATATATATAAGTAGTCAGAAGAGTATACAGTGATAAAATAAACTCTTATGATGATTAAAATATATGAAACCAGATTATTATTATATAGGTATAAATACATTTTATAATCAAGAGAAAACAAATGGCTTGAAACATTAGCAAGGAATTAATTGATAAAAAGATATATATGTGAACATTTCAGATTTGTCTTAAGAAAATAAATAATGTAGATAAGTCACATGAAAATAGTGTGAAGGCGAAACATGCAAATGGCATGTACACAGAAAAAGAAGAAAAGCAACTGAAATACCCGAAATGGAATCAAAAAGAAAATGGCATATTTAGCCATAAAAACATATACAAATTTATCTTATTTGTGTGGGGATAAAATTGGTTTTTCACTCCACTAAAACCCTAGCTAAATGTATTAAAATCAAAGGATAAGCAGCAATTTATTTTAGGAAAACAGAAAGATATTTTAGAAAATAAAAAGAAGAGCAAACTTACATTGTTTTCAAGTTAGAGCATTCTCGAGGAAAGAAGAAGGAAGGTGAGTGATTAATCATCTTATGAGATTTAAGGCATTAAGACCCAAGTTAAGGGCATCCATATTACTTATATAAAACCATATCATGTTTTTGTTTAATTTTATTCTCTGAATAAATAAATGTTGATCATGGTTGGTGTTTTGGCTGAGTCTTTGGTTATTGTTTTGATTAATACTTTGAAAAGACAAACACCCTGATCACAGAAATGGCTTCTATAACTTATAATCCATTTTTTATATGGGAATGAATTAAACATTTTTACTGAGAAAAAGGGTACTAATGAAGAATGAAGTAGGCAGTGTGAATAAGGAGATTCGTGCTTATGTCTAGTTCATTTTAAAAATGATTTGAACAATGCAATATTATATATATGTGCTGATTTGTTCAAATCACAAGTAAATATGTTTTTATGGGTTTTTCTCAAAAACCTTACCTTATGTTCACAGTAAAATAAATGTAATATTTTATATGACTTCAATAGATTTATGTAGGAAATGGGAAAATTTCTGAAAATAAAGATATACAAGTTTTAGAAAATATGATTGAATAAAAATGACCCTAAATGGGATATGGTGTTTTGCATGAATGCTTTGTATGACTGGCTGAAATCCCTGAGTGAGTTTGATACTTTTTGATTTATGAAAGGAAGAAAAGAATATAAAGCATTTCCAAGAATTAATAAAAATTCTACTGAAAGAAAATGAGAATGGTCTCTAGATTATAAAGCTAATCTAGGAGTAGTGCCTTGATCTATTCATCCTTAGGTGGATGATGGGTATGTGCATGACTTGTTTAAGTCCTGTAGGCCTTTGTGTAAAGGGTTAACAGAATTGAGCCCATTTGCAATGCACACATGGTGTTCAATGGCAAGAGTTAAGACCAAATAAATGATAAATGGGGATTGATAAATTGAGCTATGGAATTAAGGGAGTCAATCCATAGGGGTATATGTACATATAACTGAATTGTGTTGATGAATGAATACTTATGTGCATGTATGTTAGTATGAGCTTACATGTATATATATATACATACACACACACACTCAGATTTTAGTATGAACCTAAATAAGTATCAAACATATGAATCTCTGCATAGAGTTTAGGAATTACAAGTTATTTATAAACTATGATTTCACTCACACCAGAATATATTTTCTGACCCTATTTGTTGCCTTTGCAATCTTTGGGATGTCTCATTTTCATTGAGACAGATCAAAGTGTTGCTGTAGGGAAAGATGCTTGAGTATCTTGCTTGTATGGATGCTTGATGAACTTGCTGGTTTTAAAATGTTTTAGAGAAGTAAAAGTCTAATTGTAATAAATAGTCTAGGCAAACTCTCTTATGTCTTGTGTATTTCCATGATTGATACCTGCTTAGTTTTCTTGAAAAGAACATGTAAAGTGAAAAAAACTTAAGTATTATATGTGCTTGTGAGTTGTTGATTCAAGTAGCAGACTCTGGAAATAATCCAGAGGATTATAATCAAGGAGAACATGCCATATAATCTGATATGTGGTTATATTCTCTTTGGCATGTTTGTTATATTTCAGTTATAAAGTTTAATTTTTTTTGAATAAATATGTGCCAAAGTATTGAGTGGATGAGTTGAACATGGTCTTGGCTAACCAGTAAGGCTTGTACATGTCTTGTAATTGATACAAGTACATGCAAAAGCTTGAAGCCATAGTCTTCAGATTCCTGAAGCAAACAAGAACATAGTGTAAGCTAATTCGAAATGCAACTAAATCCTATGGTATGTCTAGAACAAGAGTAGGATTATGTTAGCATAAAACCTGAAAATCATAAGTATATGAGGATTTAGGAATTGGGATTGGTAAAATCTGGAACTGACTTCAATATGAAACTAAAGTTGCAGTCAGAAATAGGGATAAACAATATAGACTTAAAGAAGAATGTAGAGTAATTTTGTTAAGTGTATAAAAATCTAGAACATCACACTCTATATGCTTTTAGCCAGAAAAATGCAAAGATCTTTCTAAAATCATATTCAACACTATTTCCAATCTAAATATAAAAAATCTGTAGGACCTTTAGATTAGTCTACAATTGTATTACTCACATGATCATTACATGCTTCATGAACTTAGATATATGCATTTTGCTGACTTGAATTGCTTGTGCATGTTTGTGCATGTCTTGTGTATGTTTATGTTTGAATCCTGAATCTGGGCTAGACTAACCAGTGATCCATAGATCAAACCAAGTTCTAATATGTTTTATCATTCTAAAACAACATGTATGAATTTATGAATCCCAAAGATCTAATACATGGGTTATAAATCCACAAATTAATCAATCTGGTGTATAGATTAATCTGGAAAATGAAGAAGATAAAAATAGGTGCTAATACTTGGAAAATGTATTAGTCAATCTTGAGTCATTCCAAGATGAAAATACCTGAAAATGTATTAGTTAATCCTGAGTCATTTTAAGGTAGTAACCCTTGAATCATGTATTATTCAGTCTTGAGTCAAATAAAAGATTAAAGTGTAGAAATAGCTACGTGACACAAAACTTTTCAATTATGGAAAATGTTGTGTGATTAAATTTCTTTGCTACTTTAACACTCTGATAGGCAAAGAAACATTTATATATCTTCACATATATAAATGATATGACTTGATTAAAATACTGATATTTTTATATTAGTAAATTCTGGATCTTGGGAAATTAATTAAAAGAAATGAAAGAGGCAAGAAAAGAAGTGATCCCTTGTTTAAAAAAAACTCAACAAAAAATCAGTAAAATATAGTAGAAGAAAAAGTGGGTTACTTCAGTTGGTATCAGAACTATGTTACTAAAAACATAGCAAAAAAAAATCTAATTTTCTTATGTGGATAAAATCCTAAGGAACAAACCACATAGAAATATTTTCAGTAGGAATAAATTACTGAAACAATTAAATAAAAAACAAGATTAACTAGCTCTGTAAATTATATAGCAAATCATGGTAGGAAGACCACCAAGCTCTGGAGCAGGACCCTCTAGTGCAACACCATTGGTCAATTTGCAAGATTTGGTGAGGGCATTTAGGGAAGGAGCAGTGCAGAAGGAAGAAAATCCTCATGAGGAGTTATCTAAGCTACTGAAAACATTCTCAAATTTAGGAGGCAAGGATTTTGAAGGCACTGAAGGAGTCATGGGTGTGCAAATATGGCTAAGAACTTTGGAAAGGATATTTGCAGACATGCAAATCAATGACCAAAGGAAGAGGAAAATAGCTTCCAGAAGGCTCAAAGGAGCAGCACTGGATTGGTGGGAGGTAATCCTCACAGGAAGACCAGAAAATGAGATAACATGGGATCAGTTCAAGGATATGCTTGAGGCTAGGTTTGTCCCAGCAACAGCTAAGGCAATATTGCTTGAGGAGTTCATAAGATTGAGGCAAGGATCAATGTGTGTGACTGAATACACTCAAAAGTTTGAGAGCTTGTCTAAGTATGGAACCATGCTCATAGGGAATGAGGAATCAAAGAATTCAAGATTTATTCAAGGACTTAATGGTGGTTTAAGTAGAGCAATGCTACCATACAAAGTCAAAACATTTGATCAAGTCATAGATCTCACTCTTTCTTTTGAACAACAAGATAATGCAAGGGAGAAATTCAGGAACATGAGAGCTAATAACAACAACAAGAAGGGGAAAAATAAAGCACATCCTTATGACAAGCATAATTCAGACAAGAAGGTTGAAGGAGCAACCAGTGGGGAAGTTAAGAAGAAAATTATTTGCTACAACTATGGCAAGGAAGGACACATGAGTAATAGGTGTCAAGCAGCTAAGAAAACCCCATTCAGTTGCTATAATTGTGGGAAAGAAGGTCATATCAAAAGGAATTGCCCAGAGTTCAAGAAAGGAACAAAGGTAGGAGCATTGGAAGGTAAAGCAAAGGCAAATGAAGTGGGAAATTCTGGACAATTGGAAGGTATACTCCTAATTAAAGATTATCCAATCTCAGTTATATATGACACTGGGGCTACACATTCCTTAATATCACAAGACATAGTAAATAAATTGGCTCTCGCATGCAATCTAGTTGATAAACCTTTGTTTATTCAGAGCCCCTAGGTAGTTCCTACATGCTAGGAATTAAATGTTTCGGAGTAAAATTAAACATAGGTGGAAATATGTTTAAATCTGATTTGTTTGTGTTAAAATATCCTGGAATAGGAATTATTTTAGGAGTAGATTGATTGAGTAAATTCAAAGCAATTTTGAACTTGGAAAATTTCACTATTTCTTTAAAAACAGAAAATGGTAAAAATATTATAGTCATGAGTGAAATAGCCAAAACAAATTGCCTTAATCAAATGTGGAGCATGACTGAAAAAGAATTAATTCTGGAAGACATAAAAGTATTAAATGAATACCCAGATGTCTTTGGAGAGGTTATAGGAGTTCCTGAAAATAGGCAAGTTGAATTTCAGATAAGATTAATCCCAGGAGCAAGTCCTATCATCAAGAAGCCTACCAGAATGGGTCCTAAAGAATTAGTGGAATTGAAACAACAATTGGAAGAATTGGAGCAGAAAGGCTTCATAAGGCCTAGTAGTTCAAACTGGGGTTCTCCAGTGGTATTTGTAAAGAAACATGATGGTACAATGAGGATGTGTATTGATTACAGGGAATTAAACAAAGTTACCATCAAGAATAAATATCCACTCCCCAGAATTGATGATTTATTTGATCAATTAAATGGAGCAAGAATCTTTTCAAGGCTAGACTTAGCCTCTGGATTCCATCAAATGAAGGTTGAGGAGGAGAGTATTAAATACACTGCATTCAGCATAAGATATCGGCTATATGAATTTTTAGTAATGCCTTTTGGATTGACAAATGCACCAACCTATTTTGTAGATTTAATGAATAGGACATTCAGAGATTTTCTAGATAAATTTGTATTTGTTTTCATTGATGATATATTGGTGTATTCAAAATCAGAAGAGGAGCATGCAACGCACTTGCATCTGGTTTGGTCAAGATTAAGAGCACATGATTTAAAGGCAAAATTTACTAAGTGTACATTTTGGCAGAATGAAGTTAAATTTTTGGGACATATTATATCTCAACAAGGGATTTGTGTAGACCCAAACAAAGTTATGGCAGTGCAATAATGGAGTAGACCCAAATCAGTGACTGAGGTGAGGTCATTTTTAGGAATGGCAGGCTACTATAGAAGGTTTATAAAAGACTTTGCAAGGATAGCCATTCCATTAACCAAGCTAACCAGAAAAGAGCAACCATATGTGTGGACAGAAAAATGTGAACAAGCTTTTGAATCATTGAAGAAGGCATTGATGGAAGCTCTAGTCTTGCAAGTTCCAGAGGGAAATGAGGGATTAGTGGTTTATACTGATGCTAGTGGGTCTGGGTTAGGGACAGTACTCATGCAACATGGAAGAGTCATAGCATATGCATCAAGGCAACTCAAGCCAAATGAAACCAGATATGCCACTCATGATCTAGAGCTTACTGTCATTGTTTTTGCATTAAAGCTATGGAGACACTACTTGTTAGGTACTAAATTTGAATTGTTTACAAACCATAAACCACTTAAGTATTTGTTTTCTCAAAAAGACTTGAATATGAGACAACGTAGGTGGGTAGAGTTTTTAGCTGCCTATGATCTTGATATATTATATAATCCTGGAAAAGCTAACAAGGTAGCAAATGCTTTGAGTAGACATCAAGCAAGATTGGAAAGCTTAATAATGACTGCATTCAAGGATTTAACAATCCTTAGTGGAGTAGCAATGAAGAAAGAAATTGGTGCATCAGACAATGTACATAGTGACATGATTGAATATGGGAAAGTAAGTCTCATCTCCTTAAGATCAACCTTGGTTGATAAAATAGGGAATATGCAGAATCAAGACACTAAATTAAAAGAAAAGAAGGACATGATATCACAAGGCATGTCAGTGGAAAATTATGAAGTTGATGATAGAGGCTACTTAAGAAATAAAGGAAAACTCTGCATACCCAATATAGAAGAACTGAAGCAAGAGGTTATGGATGAGCATTAGAAGACAAAGTACACTATACATCTAGGAGGTACAAAAATGTACCATGATCTTAAAAGAAATTATTGGTGGCCAGGAATGAAAGGGGCAGTGGCAAGATATGTGGCCAAGTGTTTAACATGTCAACAAGTCAAGGCAGATTATCAAAGACCTCCAGGATTACTACAACCTCTGGAATTGCCTACCTGGAAATGGGAAAGCATTTAAATGGATTTTGTGGATGGTTTGCCAAGAACAAGAAGAGGCAATGATAGTATTTGGGTTGTGGTTGATAGACTCAGAAAAATAGCTCACTTCATTCCAGTGAATTCAAATAGAAATGCTCACAAATTAGCTCAATTATTTGTGAAGGAGATAGTGAGATTACATGGAATCCCCAAGACTATCATTAGTGATAGAGATACCTTGTTTACCTTGAGGTTCTGGGGTAGCTTTCAAGAGGCTATGGGGACAGAATTATGCTTGAGCACAGCTTACCACCCACAAATAGATGGGCAAACTGAGATTGTTAACAAGATTTTAGAAGATTTGCTTAGAGCATGTATACTTGAATTTGGAGGCAACTGGGAAGATCATCTTTATTTAGCTGAATTTGCTTATAACAATAGCTATCAGACCACTATAGGTATGGCTCCATTTGAGGCTTTGTATGGGAAGCCTTGTGTATCTCCTACATGCTGGATGGAGGCATGTGAAAGAGTGTTGCTTGGACCAGAACATGTGAAAGAGACCTCTGCAAGGATTGAACTTGTAAGGCAGAGAATGAGAGCAGCACAAGAGAGACAAAAAGCCTATGCAGATAAAGAGAGAAGGCCAGTGGAATTTGAAGTGGGAAATTATGTATTTATCAAAGTTTCACCAATGAGAAAAATATTGAGGTTTGGCAAGGTAGGAAAATTGTCACCAAGATATATAGGGCCATATGAAATTATTCAAGGGGTAGGAACTTTGGCTTATAAGTTGAAATTGCCGGAGGAATTGAGTAATATACATGATGTATTTCATGTATCCCAATTAAGAAGATGGGTGCATGATAAGGAGACCATTCTGAAATCTCCTACACAAGTTGAAATTCAAGAAAATCTAGTTTATAAGAAGGAACCAGTGGGTATTGTGGCTAGAGAAGAAAAGAAATTGAGAAATAAAATAATTAAATTGGTTAAAATCCAGTGGAGTTTAGATGAGAGTGATTGTATATGGGAGACTGAAGATAGGATGAAAGATAAATATCCTAATCTATTTTCTGCTTAAAGGTATGCCTAAAATTATGATAAACTTAAATATTACTTATGTATGTCTGATTGGTTTCGAATGAATGAGTGTTTGAAATTTCTGAAATGAAATTATGCTTTGTATACAGTTGGATGGAAATGTATGAGAAAAATAATTGTGGGACACAATTCCTTTTAGGAGGAGAGTATGTGAAGACCCAAATTATTGAGATGAAAATAATTTTATAAAAATCAGTTAATGGAAAATATTCAAAGAATAAAATAAATTGAAAATAAATATCAAGAATGGGTGAAATAAATAAGGAAGAGGATAGTGGTTTTCAATAAATAATAATGAGAAGAAAATAACTAAGTATGAATGAGTTTTATATTCACATATCTCACATATATATATAAGTAGTTAGAAGAGTATAGAGTGATAAAATAAACTCTTATGATGATTAAAATATATGAAACCAGATTATTATTATATAGGTATAAATACATTTTATAATCAAGAGAAAACAAATGGCTTGAAACATTAGCAAGGAATTAATTGATAAAAAGATATATATGTGAACATTTCAGATTTGTTTTAAGAAAATAAATAATGTGGATAAGTCACATGAAAATAGTGTGTAGGTGAAACATGCAAATGGCATGTACACAGAAAAAGAAGAAAAGCAACTGAAATACCCGAAATGGAATCAAAAAGAAAATGGCATATTTAGCCATAAAAACATATACAAATTTATCTTATTTGTGTGGGGATAAAATGGGTTTTCACTCCACTAAAACCCTAGCTAAATGTTTTAAAATCAAAGGATAAGTAGCAGTTTATTTTGGGAAAACAGAAAGATATTTTAGAAAATAAAAAGAAGAGCAAACTCACACTGTTTTCAAGTTAGAGCATTCTCGGGGAAAGAAGAAGGAAGGTGAGTGATTAATCATCTTATGAGATTTAAGGCATTAAGACCCAAGTTAAGGGCAGCCATATTACTTATATAAAACCATATCATGTTTTTGTTTAATTTTATTCTCTGAATAAATAAATGTTGATCATGGTTCGTGTTTTGGTTGAGTCTTTGGTTAATGTTTTGATTGTTTTGATTAATACTTTGAAAAGACAAACACCCTGATCACAGAAATGGATTCTATAACTTATAATCTAGTTTTTATATGGGAATGAGTTAAACATTTTTACTGAGAAAAAGGGTACTAATGAAGAATGAAGTAGGCAGTGTGAATAAGGAGATTCATGCTTATGTCTAGTTCATTTTAAAAATGATATGAACAATGCAATATTATATATATGTGCTGATTTGTTCAAATCACAAGTTAATACGTTTTTATGGGTTATTCTCAAAAACCTTACCCCATGTTCACAGTAAAATAAAATAATATTTTATATGACTTCAACAGATTTATGTAGGAAATGGGAAAATTTCTGAAAATAAAGATATGCAAGTTTTAGAAAATATGATTGAATAAAAATGACCCTAAATGGGATATGGTGTTTTGCATGAATGCTTTGTATGACTGGCTGGAATCCCTAAGTGAATTTGATACTCTTTGATTTATGAAAGGAAGAAAAGAATATAAAGCATTTCCAATAATTAATAAAAATTCTCCTGAAAGAAAATCAGAATGGTCTCTAGATGATAAAGCTAATCTAGGAGTAGTGCCTTGATCTATTCATCGTTAGGTGGATGATGGGTATGTGCATGAATTGTTTAAGTCATGTAGGCCTCTGTGTAAAGGGTTAACAGAATTGAGCCCCTTTGCAATGCACACATGGTGTTCAATGGCAAGAGTTAAGCCAAATAAATGATAAATGGGGATTGAGAAATTGAGCTATGGAATTAAGGGAGTCAATCCATAGGGGTATATGTACATATAACTGAATTGTGTTGATGAATGAATACTTGTGTGCAAGTATGTTAGTATGAGCTTACATGTATATATATATATACTCAGATTTTAGTATGAACCTAAATAAGTATCAAACATATGAATCTCTGCACAGAGTTTAGGAATTACAAGTTATTTATAAACTATGATTTCACTCACACCAGAATATATTTTCTGACCCTATTTGTTGCCTTTGCAATCTTTGGGGTGTCTCATTTTCATTGAGACAGATCAAAGTGTTGTTGTGGGGAAAGATGCTTGAGTAGCTTGCTTGTATGGATGCTTGAAGAACTTGCTGGTTTTAAAATGTTTTAGAGAAGTAAAAGTCTAATTGTAATAAATAATCTAGGCAAACTCTCTTATGTCTTATGTATTTCCATGATTGATACCTGCTTTGTTTCCTTGAAAAGAACATGTAGAAGGAAAAAAAACTTAAGTATTATATGTGCTTGTGAGTTGTTGATTTAAGTAGCAGACTCTGAAAATAATATATAGGATTATAATGAAGGAGAACATGCCATATAATCTGATATGTGGATATATTCTCCGTGGCATGTTTGTTATATTTCAGTTATAAAGTTTAATTTTTTTTTGAATAAATATGTGCCAAAGTATTGAGTGGATGAGTTGAACTTGGTCTTGGCTAACCAGTAAGGCTTGTACATGTCTTGTAATTGATACAAGTACACGCAAAAGCTTGAAGCCATAGTCTTCAGATTCCTGAAGCAAACAAGACCATAGTGTAAGCTAATTCGAAATGCAACTAAATCCTATGGTATGTCAAGAACAAGAGTAGGATTATGTTACCATAAAACCTGAAAATCATAAGTATATAAGGATTTAGGAATTGGAATTGGTAAAATCTGGAACTGACTTCAATATGAAACTGAAGTAGCAAGTCAGAAATAGGGATAAACAATATAGACTTAAACAAGAATGTAGATTAATTTTGTTAAGTGTATAAAAATCTAGAACATCACACTCTATATGCTTTTAGCCAGAAAAATGCAAAGATTTTCTAAAATCATATTCAACACTATTTCCAATCTAAATATCAAAAATCTGTAGGACCTTTAGATTAGTCTACAACTGTATTACTCACATGATCATTACATGCTTCATGAACCTGGATATAGGCATTTTGCTGACCTGAATTGCTTGTGCATGTCTTGTGTATGTTTATGTTTGAATCCTGAATCTGGGCTAGACTAACCAGTGATCCATAGATCAAACCAAGTTTTAATATGTTTTATCATTCTAAAACAACATGTATGAATTTATGAATCCCAAAGATCTAATACATGGGTTATAAATCCACAAATTAATCAATCTGGTGTATAGATTAATCTGGAAAATGAAGGAGAGAAAAATAGGTGCTAATACTTGGAAAATGTATTAGTCAATCTTGAGTCATTCCAAGATGAAAATACCTGAAAATGTATTAGTTAATCCTGAGTCATTTTAAGGTAGTAACCCTTGAATCATGTATTAGTCAGTCTTGAGTCAAATAAAAGATTAAAGTGTAGAAATAGCTATGTGACACAAAACTTTTCAATTATGGAAAATGTTGTGTGATTAAATTTCTTTGCTACTTTAACACTCTGATAGGCAAAGAAACATTTATATATCTTCACATATATAAATGATATGATTTGATTAAAATACTGATATTTTTATATTAGTAAATTCTAGATCTTGGGAAATTAATTAAAAGAAATGAAAGAGGCAAGAAAGGAAGTGATCCCTTCTTTAAAAAAACTCAATTAAAAATCAGTAAAATATAGTAAAAGAAAAAGTGGGTCACTTCAGTTGGTATCGGAGCTATGTTACCAAAAACATAGCAAAAAATAATAATCTAATTTTCTTATGTGGATAAAATCCTAAGGAACAAACCACATAGAAATATTTTCAATAGGAATAAATTACTGAAACAATTAAATCAAAAACAAGACTAACTAGCTATGTAAATTATATAGCAAATCATGGTAGGAAGACCACCAAGCTCTGGAGCAGAACCCTCTAGTGCAACACCATTGGTCAATTTGCAAGATTTGGTGAGGGCATTTAGTGATGGAGCAGTGCAGAGGGAAGAAAATCCTCATGAGGAGTTATCTAAGCTACTGAAAACATTCTCAAATTCAGGAGGCAAGGATTTTGAAGGCACTGAAGGAGTCATAGGTGTGCAAACATGGCTAAGAACTTTGGAAATGATATTTGCAGACATGCAAATCAATGACCAAAGGAAGAGGCAAATAGCTTCCAGAAAGCTCAAAGGAGCAGCATTGGATTGGTGGGAGGTAATCCTCACAGGAAGACCAGAAAACGAGATAACATGGGATCAGTTCAAGGATATGCTTGAGGCTAGGTTTGTCCCAGCAACAGCTAAGGCAATATTGCTTGAGGAGTTCATAAGATTAAGGCAAGGATCAATGAGTGTGACTAAATACACTCAAAAGTTTGAGAGCTTTTCTAAGTATGGAACCATGCTCATAGGGAATGAGGAATCAAAGAATTCAAGATTTATTCAAGGACTTAATGCTGGTTTAAGTAGAGCAATGCAACCATACAAAGACAAAACATTTGATCAAGTCATAGATCTCACTCTTTCGTTTGAACAACATGATAATGCAAGGGAGAAATTCAGGAACATGAGAGCTAATAACAACAACAACAAGGGGAAAAATAGAGCACATCCTTATGACAAGAAGAATTCAGACAAGAAGGTTGAAGGAGCAACCAGTGGGGAAGTTAAGAAGAAAATTATTTGCTACAACTGTGGAAAGGAAGGACACATGAGTAATAGGTGTCAAGCAGCTAAGAAAACCCCATTCAGTTGCTATAATTGTGGGAAAGAAGGTCATATCAAAAGGAATTGCCCAGAGTTCAAGAAAGGAGCAAAGGTAGGAGAATTGGAAGGCAAAGGCAAATGTAGTGGGAAATTCGGGACAATTGGAAGGTATACTCCTAATTAAAGATTATCCAATCTCAGTTATATATGACACTGGGGCTACACATTCCTTAATATCATAAGACAAAGTAAATAAATTGGCTCTCACATGCAATCTAGTTGATAAACCTTTGTTTATTCAGAGCCCCCTAGCTAGTTCCTACATGCTAGGAATTAAATGTTTGGGAGTAAAATTTAACATAGGTGGTAATATGTTTAAATCTGATTTGTTTGTGTTAAAATATCCTGGAATAGGAATTATTTTAGGAGTAGATTGGTTGAGTAAATTCAAAGCAATTTTGAACTTGGAAAATTTCACTATTTCTTTGAAAACAGAAAATGGTAAAAATATTATAGTCATGAGTGAAATAGCCAAAACAAATTGCCTTAATCAAATGTGGAGCATGACTGAAAAAGAATTAATTCTGGAAGACATAAAAGTAATAAATGAATACCCAGATGTCTTTGGAGAGGTTATAGGAGTTCCAGAAAATAGGCAAGTTGAATTTCAGATAAGATTAATCCCAGGAGCAAGTCCTATCATCAAGAAGCCTACCAGAATGGGTCCTAAAGAATTAGTGGAATTGAAACAACAATTGGAAGAATTGGAGCAGAAAGGCTTCATAAGGTCTAGTAGTTCAAACTGGGGTTCTCCAGTGGTATTTGTAAAGAAACATGATGGTACAATGAGGATGTGTATTGATTACAGGGAATTAAACAAAGTTACCATCAAGAATAAATATCCACTCCCCAGAATTGATGATTTATTTGATCAATTAAATGGAGCAAGAATCTTTTCAAGGCTAGACTTAGGCTCTAGATTCCATCAAATGAAGGTTGAGGAGGAGAGTATTAAATACACTGCATTCAGCACAAGATATGGGCTATATTAAATTAAATTATTTAAAGTTGGATAAAATAGTAAATCTGGTATTCTAAGCTGATTAAAAATATTTCAAAAGCTTGTAAAATTCATATTGATAACACTGAAGATAATAGAAGCTTCAGAATTTAATTTGAAATTGATTTGTTCAATTTTGAAATTATATCGTTTGAATCGATATTTAAAAATAGCCTTCCGAGGCACAGTCTCGGAATTCGACGAAACCAGTTCCATTGGGTCCGTAATATTGAATTATTATCGGATTTCAAATTCCGTAGTGATCGGAGTTGTTGTGTGAGCATACGGTATATAAACGCTTTGAAATAATTATTGAAGACGATTTGGAAATATAAAAATATACAATGTATAAACATTGATCAGTCAAAGCTATATCAACATCAGCCGAAAGAACAAATAAAGAATACATAATAATAATCGTTTAATCTCGTGGCCTCGTTCCTTCCAGATTCCTCCTTTGAGAAGCTGTTCGAAATTTAAGTGGCTTCTTTCAGAAGCTAACGAACGAAGGGAAATATCGTGCCTCTCGTCCTCTCTAAAAATAAAAAAAAATCCTCGGCACTCAGGAGAAAAAAATATAGGCGAATTAATTCAAGTGGGACGCAAGCCTTTCAATTCAATCTATTTCGTGAATTAAAAATCGAAGCTCCTCTCATTCCAGTATCTATTTTCTTTCCCCTCCGAATTGAAATCGCCCTTTTGAAATTTTGTTTCCCAGATAATCGCGATTTAAAAAAAAAATAAAAAAAAAATCAAAACCCTATTTCGGCCTCGTCTTCTTCCAGAATGGAATCGCGATGGAGGAGGGATGCTCGAACTCGTGGGGCGATGTCGCGGGGGATCAGTAGCTGCTAGGGTTAGGGGGATTGCTCACGACGTAAATTTTTGGGCTCGGATGGATTTCGTTGCGGGAGGAGGCTCAGTGGCGGAGATGCGTTCGATCAAGGAAGACAACGAGGCATGCTCGAGGTCGTAGGGAAGCCTCACGATAGTCGAGCCCCGTTCGAAGTCAATGACAGGAAGAAGACGAAGGGTGGTCGGGGAACTGTCTTGGTTGGGGGTTTGTCGATAGCAGTGAGGTAATTTGCTGTTCAATTTATATATAACATATTTGTAAGTAAGTAAAAATAAAAATCGTACTGGAAAACCATGAATTTAGGCAATTGATTTTTAACTTATATTTTAATTTCACTGTATTTTCTTCAATTCGAGGGAAATTTCAAATTATAAAATCCTAGAATTATTTTTGGATGATAATTTACATGATTACAAACAACCTTCATTTACAAATCAAAGTCCAGTTTGTATTCAAAATCAAGATATTGAAATTTTTCTCAGGTTTGAAAACTGTTTATAAACACAGTAACAATCCTTTACTCTACAGGAAATTCAAAGCATTCAATTCAACAAGTTCGTTCCGGATTCGAACGAAACCGAAGGCATTATCTCGTTACACTCGTTTTGGAATCACCCTCAGAGTTAACGACAATAACCCTTGCACTCTGAATCTTCATCTTCACTTGAGATTCACGACCTATCGTTAATTTGGATCGATGTGGTATTCGGGTCTCCAGACCTGGAATCCCGGTATACGGAAACCCGATCCCGGTCTCATCGAAATCCAAAACGTATCTTTTAAGGCCAAGTTGTTTAAAGGTTTAAACATTTAAACTTATATTCTGAATGATATAAACAGATAGATAAATAACATTATCACAATAGATAATTCATATCAACATTCATCTCACAAAGCAGCATATATCATATATATATCAGAGACATACAAATCATCCAATATCAACCAATCACCCAATATCAAACATCCAGTATTAATCAATTATCTAAACAGAATTGATTTACTCTAATCAATTAAATTAACCTTTAATTAAATTAATTACTATCCTTTAATTACTTGGATTATCTTAATCCTGCTCACTATCATTAATTAATTACAAATTAATTAATTAATTAAACATCTAAATGATCTTCCTTAATTAATCTCCTTTGATTAATTATCTTTAATTACATCAAGTAATTATCCTTAACCATATACAGTAATTAACCTTTAATTACTATCATTAATTACAATAATCCTTATTAATTAATTAACCTTTTTTTATTAATTAAATAATTAATTTTAATCAACCACTTCATTAATTAATTAGACTTAATTAATCATAAACAGTAATTAACAATTTGTAATTACTTATCTTAATTAATTACTTCTTAATTAATTATATTAACCTTGATTAATAAATCTAATTAGTTAATCTTTAATTACTTCATTAAGTATTATTAATCAATTTTAATTTAACAAATAATCCTTAATTAATTACTTTTAATTAATTACACTTAGTAATTAATCTTAAATTAAAAACAATTAATTAATCACATTAATTAATTAACTAAATTATGTAAGTAATTAACAACTGTGACGACCCGGAAATTTCAAACCCGAAAATTCCAAATAGTTAGAAAAGAAAAGAAAGAGAAAGAAGAAGAACAGAACAAGACACAGATTCTCACATTCGCAGCGGATCAAAATACAATATCAAATATTAATATTAGTTATACAAAGAAAACTGTATCAGTCAATTACATTTTAATATATCAGAGTTACAACATTTCACAATCACTGGACAGTTAAAATAACTCGTCCCAATAATTTACAATATATCACACTCCATACGTTCCTGCCATCCAGCTCGCCTCCTGAGCTCCAGAACGTCCTTACCTAAAATTTGTAATACTCGGTCTGACCCGAGTTAATTACATTGATTAATTACTTCATTTATTAATTATTACTTAATTAACCAATCTTAATTACATCATTAATTAATTTAATTGAGTAATTAATAATTAAAGTTGTAATTAAGGATCATTAATTAATATAATTAATGATGTAATTAAGATTGGTTAATTAAGTAATAATTAATAAATGGAGTAATTAATCAATGACTTATGTGATGTTATTTAAAGGGATAAATAATTTATTTTAATTCAATGTTTAAATGTAATTAAAAAGAAAGAAAGAATTTGGGAAATCTGAAACTTGTGTTTTGGTTTAAAGATTTTAAATCATAATGAGAAATAAAATCTGGAAGTTAATGAATTTGGAAATAAATGGATTAAGTAAAGGAATTTATTTCAAAGTAAAATAAATTGGGAAATCAATTATAAATTTGATTTAAATACTTTGGGATTTGGAATTTAAAGAGAAATGAGATTTTGGAGATATAAACTAGGTTTATAAAGTAAAATAAAATATCAGTGGATATTTGAAAATATAAATTCAAGGTGGGAATTTATAAAAGAATATGAATTGGATTAAAAATAAATGTTGATTTATTTTTAAGGGATGTGAAGAGAAGTGTATTTCTTTGGATAGCCAAGTACGTTTTTCAAAGCAAAGCAATTTTTAATATAAGTTAAAAGTTCTAATTTGTTTAAAAAGGCATGTTTTAGAAAATTGATTATTTTTAAATGTTAATTTCCAAAGTAAGTATTTTCAAAAATCTATTATTGTAGTAATTATATAAAAGTGATTTGGTATTATGTTTTAAAAAGAGAAATTTAGTTTATATTTGAAAAGTGGTTTCATTTTAAATATTCCTTAAGTATATATTTTGTTAAGGTATTAAAGTAGTTTTTAAATTTCAATATTATAAAGTATATTTATAGTAAAGTGTTTTAAAATTATTTTAAAATCTAAAAGTATTTTGTACTTGGTGATTCAGTGGAAATAATTATTTGGGAAATTTTTTCCGTAAGCGGAAACTGTTTGAAATTGTTTTCAAATGAGCTTTGAAAATTTGGAAATATATCTTGGAAAGATATTTGGGCAAATAAATAATGTGGGAAATTATTTATTGTGTGATGGTTGCTTGTGGATGTAAATTGATAGTTAAATAACCGACTATCAATATTGGCCAAATGCGCTGATCGTTTCGAAGAGACCGGGATCGGGTTTCCGTATACCGGGATTCTAGGTCTGGAGACTCGAATACCACTTCGATCCGGTTTGTACGTTTCGTGTAACGATTTCGGAGTCGAAGATGGAGCAGTGAAGTGCAAGGGCTAGTCGCTACTAATCCTGAGGATATTTCCAAAATGGATGTAGTAGGAATAGTGCCTTCGGTTCCGTTCGAACCCGGGACGGACTTGTATGGACGAATGCTTTCGTGACATCGTCAGGTGGACGATGGGCATTCTAAGGGATATGTGCTATAAAGGTATCGTTTAGCCTCGAACCTCATCAACCGGGAATGACTGAAAATCAGGGGTTATGCAGCAAGGCTTCGTGGGTAGCCCCCACTTGAGAGTAAAGTCATCCCTGTCTAGATGTCCCTTTATTTCGGCTTAGTGGTGCGGTTGCTGATCCCAACCGTGGGATGATTTTATTTGGAATTATCCAGTAAGGGATGATTCCGGCCTTGTGTTGCAGGGGAGCGGGCGTACTCCTCGGTACTGTGATCTAGGCCACGTACTGTGACAGGTGGTACCCCAGTGCCTAGTCATTCGTTGGAAATCCATTCTCCCTACGTGCCTGTACGGTTTTGATTGTGCCCAACTATTGTTGAAATGTGAGATGCAAGCATTTCAGCTAGATTCTATTTTACTTTCTGTAGACACTATTATAATATCAGAGGATTTTGATATAAAGTGTTTTAGCTATCGTAAGGTAAAAACCCGACATGTTTATTTGTGGCGTGGTCTTACGAGATGCTTTTATTTTCAAAAGGATTTTTGAAACTTTAATAATCAATTGAGTGTGATTTTCTCACGCTGGTATTCCAGACTGACTCGGGTATTGTTTTATATGATGCTCGGGTCAGACCGAGTATTATAGGTTACAGGATATGATGCTGTGGAGCTCAGGAGATGAGCTGGATGGCGAGACGTATCTCCCGTACTTGTTTATATATATATATTCCGCTGTGTTGATTGTTGTACTCTGTTGTATTGAGGACATGATATGGTTATTGTCCAGTTGTATGTTATGTGTTCTCTGGTGTATACTCTGATGCTATATTATATAAAACTGATATAGTTTTGATTTGTGTAAAGATCTGTTAATATATATTATATTTTATTCCGCTGCGATGGTTAGATTCTGATTTTGTTTTCTATTTTTTTCTTCTTCTACCTCTTCTTCTTAACTAAAATGGTTCGATTTTCCGGGTCTGGAAAGTCGAGTCATTACAGTGGTATCAGAGCTTAGGCTGGCGATAACCTTGGCTCTGGTGGGAATTTTGAGAGTATTAATAGATATGAGCGCGTATTTGTTAGTGAATATAAAATGATTTTATATTGTGTTGGTTGATTTATTGAGTGGCATATGAACCTTCGTCGGCACAGTCTGGACAACTGTATTGAAGTGGTTTCTAAACACTTGAATAGAACAATTCGACATAGTATTATTTTAAACAGGGTAAATGAAATAATTTTGCCCAAATTATTTTTGTATATGAAAGAAATAATTTTTTTTGAAATTTATTGTAGTTATATATTTGGATGCTTGGTTGTTAGAAAATGACAATAATGAGTTAGTCTCATTTATTGAGTAGAAATTGAAAACTTATAACCTAAGTTGAAGAATAAATTTATATAACAAAATGGAATTTGAAATATAGACTATAAATGAAATTTATAAATTGAGATAAACTTTATATACAAATGTGAATTACAAATGTGATTTATAATCAAATGAGATAAATTCATAAACAAATGAAATTTGTAAATGTGACTTATAACTTGAAGTAAAATGTGATAGAATTCCAAAGTAATGGTTGGATATTAAGTTGAATGGATTTTGAATTTGAAGTTTTGGGAAAGGTTTAAATTCCTTTGGATTTAAAAATAGTTTTAAGGGTTTGGGGAAATAATGGTGATATTATTTCATGAATATTTTTGAAATTGAATTGAAATCTAGTGGGAATTTGGGATTTTAAAAATGTTTGAAATGTTTTAAAAAGATAAAAGCATTTAATTCTCTTTCGGTCGCTGGAAAATAATTTCGGTGATGACTGCAGCATCATCGATGTCTATTTTCGAGTTTCCAAAGAGAAATTGCTACCAAACTGTTTTAAATTGGAAGTGATTGTGAACTAGGTTGGTTTTGAAATTCAAAGGGAAAGTTGTTGGTAAAAGCAGATTATTTTGGAAATTGGGATTTGAGGTGATATACCAGATATGTATGAGTTATTTATTGATTCAAAATGGTTTTGAAATAAAACCGGGCAATTAGATTCTGGGAATTCTATTTAAAATATAAATGTGGAAATTTAAATGAATCAACAATATAAAGTATAGAATGAAGTTGATTGAAATAAGAAGGGAATGAAAGTTTAATTCTTGGATTATAATTATGAGATGAAAATAACTCAATGAGTAATATAAGTTGGTAGATAAAAGAGTTAGAGAACTTGAAGGTGAATAAAATATATTTGAATTTAACTTAAGATAAGTTAAATAAAATTGAGAATTGGAATTGAGTTAA
Organism: Allium fistulosum; assembly: GCA_030737815.1. Taxonomy (NCBI): domain Eukaryota; kingdom Viridiplantae; phylum Streptophyta; class Magnoliopsida; order Asparagales; family Amaryllidaceae; genus Allium; species Allium fistulosum. The sequence goes on from CM060904.1 coordinate 819,254,014, forward strand.
ATGTAAATAAGTTGAAGTCGAATTGAATTGGATATAAAGGTAATGTAAAATGCTTATAATTGTGTAAAGAAATTCATATTCTTAAGTTCTTAAGTGTAATAATTTGAAATTTGATTGTAAAGATGAAAATGGACTTAAATGAATAGTCTCAGGTCTTCAGCAAGTAAGTTAAAACTTATGAATAGAAATAAAATTGTAAGTCATAAATGGGAATCCATTACTTTGAACCATTAAGAGTTATAATTTGAAATTGTAATTATCAAATGGAAACGACTAAGATGAGCAATCTTAATTTTTAAATAAATCCAAACTTGAATTATAAAATAAATTGAACTTAAGAAAATTAAGTGAAGTGATATTTGGATTTAAAAAGCAAGTATTTAATTTTAACCAGCGGAGGAACTAATTTGATAATAAATTAGTAAATGAAATTGAATTGTGAGTTAATGAAATTGGATTAAAATAGTGATGGTTTGAATTGCAAATGAAACCCAAATAAGTGAAAATAAATTGGAAATGACCTGGTTATTAATAAAATAATTCCAGATGAATTGAGTATGGAAAATAAAACTCATAATGATTGAGTGAATGAACCACTTATATTAAATAAATAAATGGATGGAATTTGATTAAATAAGAATCAAATGAAAGATGGAAATAAAACTTTAAAAGGTTGGTTAAATGGAAAATAAATTTAAGTTATTGGCTTAAGTAAATGTTGAATGGAAACTGAACTCAACAGAAGAGTGGTTTAAATAAGCTGAGAAATAGTTATTGAATGAATTAACTTGGATTGTTTTTGAGCTAAATGAAATTCAATTTTTGGAAGTTGGGGATGAATTGAATTTAAGGAATAAATTGGAAATGAAGTAGTAAATTTAAGTAAGTTGGAATTCATATGAAATGGGAGTTCAATTTGAATATATACACTTCAGTGGTGAAGTAGTAAATAAATATAAGAAAATTTATATGAACTTAAGAATTGAAGGATGAAATTCTTAAGAAAATTTGTATTGGGAATATACTTAGTAATTTTGGAATGGAAAAAAATAAATATATACTAAGTGAATAGTTGAATGAAGACTAAAACTGAAGTTGTGAAATGGGATAGTTGTGAATAAAGGGATAACAATCAAAAAGGAATGTGAATAAAAGAGAATTGATGAAATTGGTAATCAATTGGAATTTATACGTAAGATGTACGTATATTATTTTATTCGCATAGCTATTTGGTCCAGATGTCGAACATAGAATTTCGAGATAGATATATCGATCCGAATCAGGATTTTTCACTCGATTTTCAACGGCGAGCCTGGATATGGATTGTTGATTGATTCTGGATATTCTCTATCATAGTTGGTGGCTATGCAAGGAGAATGACGGTTTCTGATCAAGAAACCAGATCTGAGTCCGCACTAGGAAGTCGGGTGGACAATACTAGTTCGGAAGTGAAATTGTGTGATCGAGTGAGCGATCAAATGTGATATTGCGTACGGATGATATATGTGCATCGTATAGGCTTAAGTAAAACAAATGTTTAAAATTTGGAAAGAAAAGTATAAAATGACTTTGGAATTGTGATGGAATATTATTGCTTAGTAGGATATACAGGTGTATAAAAGCAATGGATAAATTGAGATTTTTGATTTTAGAAGATAAAATTTAATGGCCCGACAAAAGGTATGTATTTGAATTTCTATATGAAACTTGATTGGGTTTTTGATCCAGCCACTTGGCCTTTTGTTTTCTTTTTGAGATTGGGAGGCCGTAGAGCCATTTTGTAGTAGTACCGAGCTAGCTGCGCAAAGGAGACGCTGGCGAAATTTTTCGGGAATTTAGGGAGTTAGAAAAATTTTGGAAAATTTTGATAATTCAAAATTTTAACTCAAATTTAAATTTGAATGGATAAGTAGGTGGTATGGGTTGAACTTATGAATAAGTTTGGGAAGTTAAAAGATGATTAGTGTATAATTAATAAAAGATTGTTTGGGTATTATTAAAAATGTTTGGATTTGAGGAATAGTTAACGGGTATTGAATCATTCTTCCTAACTGGCAATTTCGGGGACGAAATTCTTTTAAAGGGGGAGGAATGTGACGACCCGGAATTTTTGTATATTTGAAATTGGAATATTTAATTAATTTTAAATATTCAGAGGTTAATTATAAACTTAAATTTCAAATATCGCTGTTTATTGAGTAATTTAATTATTAAATTAAATTATTTGAAGTTGGATAAAATAGTAAATCTGGTATTCTAAGCTGATTAAAAATATTTCAAAAGCTTGTAAAATTCATATTGATAACACTGAAGATAATAGAAGCTTCAGAATTTAATTTGAAATTGATTTGTTCAATTTTGAAATTATATCGTTTGAATCGATATTTAAAAATAGCCTTCCGAGGCACGGTCTCGGAATTCGACGAATCCAGTTCCATTGGGTCCGTAATATTGAATTATTATCGGATTTCAAATTCCGTAGTGATCGGAGTTGTTGTGTGAGCATACGGTATATAAACGCTTTGAAATAATTATTGAAGACGATTTGGAAATATAAAAATATACAATGTATAAACATTGATCAGTCAAAGCTATATCAACATCAGCCGAAAGAACAAATAAAGAATACATAATAATAATCGTTTAATCTCGTGGCCTCGTTCCTTCCAGATTCCTCCTTTGAGAAGCTGTTCGAAATTTAAGTGGCTTCTTTCAGAAGCTAACGAACGAAGGGAAATATCGTTCCTCTCGTCCTCTCTAAAAATAAAAAAAAATCCTCGGCACTCAGGAGAAAAAAATATAGGCGAATTAATTCAAGTGGGATGCAAGCCTTTCAATTCAATCTATTTCGTGAATTAAAAATCGAAGCTCCTCTCATTCCAGTATCTATTTTCTTTCCCCTCCGAATTGAAATCGCCCTTTTGAAATTTTGTTTCCCAGATAATCGCGATTTAAAAAAAAAAATAATCAAAACCCTATTTCGGCCTCGTCTTCTTCCAGAATGGAATCGCGATGGAGGAGGGATGCTCGAACTCGTGGGGCGATGTCGCAGGGGATCAGTAGCTGCTAGGGTTAGGGGGATTGCTCACGACGTAAATTTTTGGGCTCGGATGGATTTCGTTGCGGGAGGAGGCTCAGTGGCGGAGACGCGTTCGATCAAGGAAGACAACGAGGCATGCTCGAGGTCGTAGGGAAGCCTCACGATAGTCGAGCCCCGTTCGAAGTCAATGACAGGCAGAAGACGAAGGGTGGTCGGGGAACTGTCTTGGTTGGGGGTTTGTCGATAGCAGTGAGGTAATTTGCTGTTCAATTTATATATAACATATTTGTAAGTAAGTAAAAAAAAAGGGTTAGAGCAAGGTAAATATACAACTTATTTCGTTGAGTTCATAGTGTATATATACGTACAGATATATACAGTAAAATAGATAGGTATTTTTGAGATTTATTCCCTAAATTTGAATCTTGATATCCAAGGAAAGGTAAGTATATATATAAATCAAGTGCACACTTTAAAATGTACGAATTATTGTAATAATGTACAATAGTGATTTGTGTGGTTAATAAACTTATTTACTTTACGGGAATTAGTTTTAAATTAATTTGTTAATTAAAATAAATAGGAATTAATTAGTCCCATATTAATAAAATCATAGTGTGTTATTCAAGGTATAAAATATGGAAGGGAAACAAGCTGGGCTGAAATGGATTTCAAAACAAAATAAAAGGTGAGTTAATCTCACTCAGTTTAATTTTAAATTTAATTGGTTAAATTTAAATATGGATGAATGATTGAATTGATTGATTTGATTGATATGGTATATAGTAGTATATAGCAATATATACATATTGGCATATGTATATATTTGAGTTGTTGATATTCCCGCATTTATATAGCGGATGAGACCCTATGCGCCGCATAATAGCGGATGATATTTTATAAAACCCATATACCGCGATATTCCACTTTGAAGTGAAATTGGTATTGTGCTAACGTCTGTGGATGCAGGGAAACAGGTTGGAGGGATCCAACTGGATTCCTCAAAATATTTAATTTTGTTTAAATATTCTGTGATATGATTGTTGATATCCTGTGATGATTTATATTGGATAATCTGGTTGGATTGAATTTCCCAGTATAACGAGTTATCAAAAGCAATTGAATTGGATTTTTGGAAAGAAATAAAAGAGTAAAATTTAAGTTAAGTAATTCTAGTAAATTCGAATAAATTAAAAATGGAAAAAAAAGAATTTTAAATAAACAGAGAATATTGAATCTAAAGAAAACTTATGTGATGTTATTTAAAGGGATAAATAATTTATTTTAATTCAATGTTTAAATGTAATTAAAAAGAAAGAAAGAATTTGGGAAATCTGAAACTTGTGTTTCGGTTTAAAGATTTTAAATCATAATGAGAAATAAAATCTGGAAGTTAATGAATTTGGAAATAAATGGATTAAGTAAAGGAATTTATTTCAAAGTAAAATAAATTGGGAAATCAATTATAAATTTGATTTAAATACTTTGGGATTTGGAATTTAAAGAGAAATGAGATTTTGGAGATATAAACTGGGTTTATAAAGTAAAATAAAATATAGTGGATATTTGAAAATATAAATTCAAGGTGGGAATTTATAAAAGAATATGAATTGGATTAAAAATAAATGTTGATTTATTTTTAATGGATGTGAAGAGAAGTGTATTTCTCTGGATAGCCAAGTACGTTTTTCAAAGCAAAGCAATTTTTAATATAAGTTAAAAGTTCTAATTTGTTTAAAAAGGCATGTTTTAGAAAATTGATTATTTTTAAATGTTAATTTCCAAAGTAAGTATTTTCAAAAATCTATTATTGTAGTAATTATATAAAAGTGATTTGGTATTATGTTTTAAAAAGAGAAATTTAGTTTATATTTGAAAAGTGGTTTCATTTTAAATATTCCTTAAGTATATATTTTGTTAAGGTATTAAAGTAGTTTTTAAATTTCAATATTATAAAGTATATTTATAGTAAAGTGTTTTAAAATTATTTTAAAATCTAAAAGTATTTTGTACTTGGTGATTCAGTGGAAATAATTATTTGGGAAATGTTTTCCGTAAGCGGAAACTGTTTGAAATTGTTTTCAAATGAGGTTTGAAAATTTGAAAATATATCTTGGAAAGATATTTGGACAAATAAATAATGTTGGTAATTATTTATTGTGTGATGGTTGCTTGTGGATGTAAATTGATAGTTACATAACCGACTATCAATATTGGCCAAATGCGCTGATCGTTTCGAAGAGACCGGGATCGGGTTTCCGTATACCGGGATTCTAGGTCTGGAGACTCGAATACCACTTCGATCCGGTTTGTACGTTTCGTGTAACGATTTCGGAGTCGAAGATGGAGCAGTGAAGTGCAAGGGCTAGTCGCTACTAATCCTGAGGATATTTCCAAAATGGATGCAGTAGGAATAGTGCCTTCGGTTCCGTTCGAACCTGGGACGGACTTGTATGGACGAATGCTTTCATGACATCGTCAGGTGGACGATGGGCATTCTAAGGGATATGTGCTATAAAGGTATCGTTTAGCCTCGAACCTCATCAACCGGGAATGACTGAAAATCAGGGGTTATGCAGCAAGGCTTCGTGGGTAGCCCCCACTTGAGAGTAAAGTCATCCCTGTCTAGATGTCCCTTTATTTCGGCTTAGTGGTGCGGTTGCTGATCCCAACCGTGGGATGATTTTATTTGGAATTATCCAGTAAGGGATGATTTCGGCCTTGTGTTGCAGGGGAGCGGGCGTACTCCTCGGTACTGTGATCTAGGCCACGTACTGTGACAGGTGGTACCCCAGTGCCTAGTCATTCGTTGGAAATCCATTCTCCCTACGTGCCTGTACGGTTTTGATTGTGCCCAACTATTGTTGAAATGTGAGATGCAAGCATTTCAGCTAGATTCTATTTTACTTTCTGTAGACACTATTATAATATCAGAGGATTTTGATATAAAGTGTTTTAGCTATCGTAAGGTAAAAACCCGACATGTTTATTTGTGGCGTGGTCTTACGAGATGCTTTTATTTTCAAAAGGATTTTTGAAACTTTAATAATCAATTGAGTGTGATTTTCTCACGCTGGTATTCCAGACTGACTCGGGTATTGTTTTATATGATGCTCGGGTCAGACCGAGTATTATAGGTTACAGGATATGATGCTGTGGAGCTCAGGAGATGAGATGGATGGCGACACGTATCTCCCGTACTTGTTTATATATATATATTCCGCTGTGTTGATTGTTGTACTCTGTTGTATTGAGGACATGATATGGTTATTGTCCAGTTGTATGTTATGTGTTCTCTGGTGTATACTCTGATGCTATATTATATAAAACTGATATAGTTTTGATTTGTGTAAAGATCTGTTAATATATATTATATTTTATTCTGCTACGATGGTTAGATTCTGATTTTGTTTTCTATTTTTTTCTTCTTCTACCTCTTCTTCTTAACTAAAATGGTTCGATTTTCCGGGTCTGGAAAGTCGGGTCGTTACAACTTAAGTATTTGTTTTCTCAAAAAGACTTGAATATGAGACAACGTAGGTGGGTAGAGTTTTTAGCTGCCTATGATCTTGATATATTATATAATCCTGGAAAAGCTAACAAAGTAGAAGATGCTTTGAGTAGACATCAAGCAAGATTGGCAAGCTTAATGATGACTGAATTCAAGGATTTAACAATCCTTAGTGGAGTAGCAATGAAGAAAGAAATTGGTGCATCAGACAATGTACATAGTGACATGATTGAATATGGGAAAGTAAGTCTCATCTCCTTAAGATCAACCCTGGTTGATAAAATAGGGAATATGCAGAATCAAGACACTAAATTAAAAGAAAAGAAGGACATGATATCACAAGTCATGTCAGTGGAAAATTATGAAGTTGATGATAGAGGCTACTTAAGAAATTAAGGGAAACTCTGCATACCCAATATAGAAGAACTGAAGTAAGAGGTTATGGATGAGCATTACAAGACAAAGTGCACTATACATCCAGGTGGTACAAAAATGTACCATGATCTTAAAAGAAATTATTGGTGGCCAGGAATGAAAAGGGCAGTGGCAAGATATGTGGCAAAGTGTTTAACATGTCAACAAGTCAAGGCAGATTATCAAAGACCTTCAGGCTTACTACAACCTCTGGAAGTGCCTACCTAGAAATGGGAAAGCATTTCAATGGATTTTGTGGATGGTTTGCCAAGAAAAAGAAGAGGCAATGATATTATTTGGGTTGTGGTTGATAGACTAAGAAAAACAGCTCACTTTATTCCAGTGAATTCAAATAGAAATGCTCACAGATTAGCTCAATTATTTGTGAAGGAGACAGTGAGATTACATGGAATCCCCAAGACTATCATTAGTGATATAGATACCTTGTTTACCTCGAGGTTCTAGGGTAGCTTTCAAGAGGCTATGCGGACAGAATTAAGCATTAGCACAGCTTACAACCCACAAACAGATGGGCAAACTGAGATTGTTAAGAAGATTTTAGAAGATTTGCTTAGAGCATGTATACTTGACTTTGGAGGCAACTGGGAAGATCATCTCTATTTAGCTGAATTTGCTTATAACAATAGCTATCAGACCACTATAGGTATGGCTCCATTTGAGGCTTTGTATGGGAAGCCTTGTGTATCTCTTGCATGCTGGATGGAGGCATGTGAAAGAGTGTTGCTTGGACCAGAACATGTGAAAGAGACCTCTGCAAGGATTGAACTTGTAAGGCAGAGAATGAGAGCAGAACAAGAGAGACAAAAAGCCTATGCAGATAAAGGGAGAAGGCCAGTGGAATTTGAAGTGGGAAATTATGTATTTCTCAAAGTTTCACCAATGAGAAAAATATTGAGGTTTGGCAAGGCAGGAAAATTGTCACCAAGATATATAGGGCCATATGAAATTATTCAAAGGGTAGGAATGGCTTATAAGTTGAAATTGCCAGAGGAATTGAGTAATATACATGATGTATTTCATGTATCCCAATTAAGAAGATGGGTGCATGATAAGGAGACCATTCTGAAATCTCCTACACAAGTTGAAATTCAAGAAAATCTGGTTTATAAGAAGGAACCAGTGGGTATTGTGGCTAGAGAAGAAAAGAAATTGAGAAATAAAATAATTAAATTGGTTAAAATCCAGTGGTGTTTAGATGAGAGTGATTGTACATGGGAGACTGAAGATAGGATGAAAGATAAATATCCTAATCTATTTTCTGCTTAAAGGTATGCCTAAAATTATGATAAACTTAAATATTACTTATGTATGTTTGATTGGTTTCGAATGAATGAGTTTCTGAAATTTTTGAAATGAAATTATGCTTTGTGTACAGTTGGATGGAAATGTATGAGAAAAATAATTGTGGCACACAATTCCTTTTAGGAGGAGAGTACGTGAAGACCCAAATTATCGGGATGAAAATAATTTTATAAAAATCAGTTAATGGAAAATATTCAAAGAATAAAATAAATTGAAAATAAATATCAAGAATGGGTGAAATAAATAAGGAAGAGGATAGTGGTTTTCAATAAATAATAATGAGAAGAAAATAACTAAGTATGAATGAGTTTTATATTCACATATCTCACATATATATATATATATATAAGTAGTCAGAAGAGTATAGAGTGATAAAATAAACTCTTGTGATGATTAAAATATATGAAACCAGATTATTATTATATAGGTATAAATACATTTTATAATCAAGAGAAAACAAATGGCTTGAAACATTAGCAAGGAATTAATTGATAAAAAGATATATATGTGAACATTTCAGATTTGTCTTAAGAAAATAAATAATGTAGATAAGTCACATGAAAATAGTGTGTAGGTGAAACATGCAAATGGCATGTACACAGAAAAAGAAGAAAAGCAACTCAAATACCCGAAATGGAATCAAAAAGAAAATGGCATATTTAGCCATAAAAACATATACAAAATTCTCTTATTTGTGTGGGGATAAAATGGGTTTTTCACTCCACTAAAACCATAGCTAAATGTTTTAAAATCAAAGGATAAGCAGCAGTTTATTTTGGGAAAACAGAAAGATATTTTAGAAAATAAAAAGAAGAGCAAACTCACACTGTTTTCAAGTTAGAGCATTATCGGGGAAAGAAGAAGGAAGGTGAGTGATTAATCATCTTATGAGATTTAAGGCATTAGGACCCAAGTTAAGGGCAGCCATATTACTTATATAAAACCATATCATGTTTTTGGTTAATTTTATTCTCTGAATAAATAAATGTGATCATGGTTGGTGTTTTGGCAGAGTCTTTGGTTGATGTTTTGATCTGTTTTGATTAATACTTTGGAAAGACAAACACCTTGATTACAGAAATGGCTTATATAACTTATAATCCAGTTTTTATATGGGAATGAGATAAACATTTTTACTGAGAAAAAGGGTACTAATGAAGAATGAAGTAGGCAGTGTGAATAAGGAGATTCATGCTTATGTCTAGTTCATTTTAAAAATGATATTAACAATGAAATATTATATATATGTGCTGATTTGTTCAAATCACAAGTTAATATGTTTTTATTGGTTTTTCTCAAAAATCTTACCCTGTGTTTACAGTAAAATAAATGTAATATTTTATATGACTTCAACAGATTTATCTAGGAAATGGGAAAATTTCTGAAAATAAAGATATGCAAGTTTTATAAAATATGATTGAATAAAAATGACCCTAAATGGGATATGGTGTTTTGCATGAATGCTTTGTATGACTTGCTGAAATCCATGAGTGAGTTTGATACTCTTTGATTTATGAAAGGAAAAAAAGAATATAAATCATTTCCAAGAATTAATAAAAATTCTCCTGAAAGAAAATGAGAATGGTCTCTAGATTATAAAGCTAATCTAGGAGTATTGCCTTGATCTATTCATCCTTAGGTGGATAAGGGGTATGTGCATGACTTGTTTAAGTCCTATAGGTCTCTGTGTAAAGGGTTAACAGAATTGAGCCCCTTTGCAATGCACACATGGTGTTCAATGGCAAGAGTTAAGACCAAAGAAATGATAAATGGGGATTGAGAAATTGAGCTATGGAATTAAGGGAGTCAATCCATAGGGGTATATGTACATATAACTGAATTGTGTTGATGAATGAATACTTGTGTGCATGTATGTTCGTATGAGCTTACATGTATATATATACACTCAAATTTTAGTATGAACCTAAATAAGTATCAAACATATGAATCTCCGCACAGAGTTTAGGAATTACAAGTTATTTATAAACTATGATTTCACTCACACCAGAATATATTTTCTGACCCTATTTGTTGCCTTTGCAATCTTTGGGGTGTCTCATTTTCATTGAGACAGATCAAAGTGTTGCTGTAGGGAAAGATGCTTGAGTAGCTTGCTTGTATGGATGCTTGAAGAACTTGCTGGTTTTAAAATGTTTTAGAGAAGTAAAAGTCTAATTGTAATAAATAATCTAGGCAAACTCTCTTATGTCTTGTGTATTTCCATGATTGATACCTGCTTTGTTTCCTTGAAAAGAACATGTAAAAGGAAAAAAAACTTAAGTATTATATGTGTTTGTGAGTTGTTGATTCAAGTAGCAAACTCTGGAAATAATCCAGAGGATTATAATGAAGGAGAACATGCCATATAATCAGATATGTGGATATATTCTCCTTGGCATGTTTTTTATATTTTAGTTACAAAGTTTAAGTTGTTTTTGAATCAATATGTGCTAAAGTATTGAGTGGATGAGTTGAACATGGTCTTGGCTAACCAGTAAGGCTTGTACATGTCTTGTAATTGATACAAGTACATGCAAAAGCTTGAAGCCATAGTCTTTAGATTCCTGAAGCAAACAAGAACATAGTGTAAGCTAATTCGAAATGCAACTAAATCCTATGGTATGTCTAGAACAAGAGTAGGATTATGTTACCATAAAACCTGAAAATCATAAGTATATAACAATTTAGGAATTGGAATTGGTAAAATCTGGAACTGACTTCAATATGAAACTGAAGTAGCAAGTCAGAAATAGGGATAAACAATATAGACTTAAACAAGAATGTAGAGTAATTTTGTTAAGTGTATAAAAATCTAGAACATCACACTCTATATGCTTTTAGCCAGAAAAATGCAAAGATCTTTCTAAAATCATATTCAATATATTTCCAATCTAAATATCAAAAATCTGTAGGACCTTTAGATTAGTCTACAACTATATTACTCACATGATCATTACATGCTTCATGAACCTGGATATATGCATTTTTCTTACCTGAATTGCTTGTGCATATTTGTGCATGTCTTGTGTATGTTTATGTTTGAATCCTGAATCTGGGCTAGACTAACCACTGATCCATAGATCAAACCAAGTTTTAATATGTTTTATCATTCTAAAACAACATGTATGAATTTATGAATCCCAAAGATCTAATACATGGGTTATAAATCCACAAATTAATCAATCTGGTGTATAGATTAATCTGGAAAATGAAGAAGAGAAAAATAGGTGCTAATACTTGGAAAATGTATTAGTCAATCTTTAGTCATTCCAAGATGAAAATACCTGAAAATGTATTAGTTAATCCTGAGTCATTTTAAGGTAGTAACCCTTGAATCATGTATTAGTTAGTCTTGAGTCAAATAAAAGATTAAAGTGTAGAAATAGCTATGTGACACAAAACTTTTCAATTATGGAAAATGTTGTGTGATTAAATTTCTTTGCTACTTTAACACTCTGATAGGAAAAGAAACATTTATATATCTTCACATATATAAATGATATGACTTGATTAAAATACTGATATTTTTATATTAGTAAATTCTGGATCTTGGGAAATTAATTAAAGAAATGAAAGAGGCAAGAAAAGAAGTGATCCCTTGTTTAAAAAAAACTCAACTAAAAATCAGTAAAATATAGTAGAAGAAAAAGCGGGTCACTTCATTATGACATCGTTATATTTTCAAATTTAACCCCTGTAGTGATAAAAATCAATAACAGTATGGGTTAAGTACTTGGTGGTTATTGGCCTCAATTTAGTATTTTGAAATACTATTAATTGCCGTTAGGCTTAAAATGATTTTGATTCAGAGAATTATTTTAAATCTAACTTTTGGCTTTCCGGAACACTGTGGTTAAAATGGAATTTGGAAACTTCTTATTCACTCCAACCTTTATTTGTCTTTTCTAATATATTTATAAATGACTTATAGTTGTTTTAGTATTATTTTATAATATTCTAAAGTTGTTTAATTATTATTTAATAATGTCTAAAATTGTTTAATTATTGTTTAAATGTTGTTTATTTACATTTAATGATTTAATGGTTATTTATAAATATTTTAATATTGTTAAAAGTTAATTATTTAAATAATTAATATTGTTTGAGGATAATAATAATAATTATTTATTAATAATGTTTTGGAATTAATAATAATTATTTGTTATAATAAAGTCGAGGACTATTTACTATTATTTATTTAATAATGTTTTAAATTATTAGTTATTTTATTTATAATATTTTTGAAGTTAATAATTATTATTTATCTATAATGTTATATTATTAATAATTTTTATGATATAATAATGTTTGAAGTAAATAAAAATAACTATTTATTTATGATGTTTAAAATTAATTAATTAATTTAATTAATTGTATTTATAAATAATAAATTGATCTTCAAAGGAATTGCATTTAGTAAAGATTTTATCAATGAAAATTGAGTTTGGGTTTGTAAAGGATTTTTATAAAGGGGTTTTAGTAGGAATTTTTATTAGATTCTTTATAAAAGACTTTTATAAAAAAAATAAAGTTATATAAATGGTTTTATAGATTTATAAAAGGAGTTTATAAATAATTTTATAAATTTATGAAATATTTTTATAAATGGCTTTAGAGATTTATAAAAGGAGTTTTATAAATGATTTTAGAGCTGTATAAATGCATTTTATAAGTAGTGAAAGTGTAGTGTTTTGTGAATATACTTATATGTTGAGATAAGTATATGGATATTTTTCAAAGTATAAAAAAGGAGTATGAAGCGTTTTGAATATATCTTTGTAAAAGTATTTTGATACAAGTATTTGCAAAGCGATTTTTGTTCACGAAAGGAATTATTAAAGAGGTTAGTGGTTGCTTGTATGCTTAACCAATGTTGGTTTCCCTATGGAAATAAATCCTTGATTCGATTGATGTTTGTTTGTTAATTTGATAATTAAATAACTAACTAATAAACTTGGCCAGTTTTAAATTATCGTTGTCGGTTCAGAGAGACCGAGATCAATTATGTTATCCGAAAACAACTTCAAATCGGCATTAGTGGTTCGAATTGGAATATCTGGAAGATAGTTGAAAACAGAGCTCTTTAAAGTGCAAGGGTGACTTGCTACTAATCCCGAGGGTTATTCCAAAATGGATGTAGTAGAAGTAGTGCCGTCGGTTTCGTTCAGACCTAGAACGAACTTGTATGGATGAATGCTAGCAGTGCATTCTGCTTGGAGGGCAGTGTTAGCATTCCAAGTGGGATTGCTATATTAAAAAGGTAAAATGTAGCCTAAAGCCTCATCAACCGAGAATGACTAAAATCAAGGGAGATGCAGCGGGGCTAAGTGTTTTGCACCCATTAGGGTATTGTCATCACCTTTCTAGATTTATTCATTTATGGATTTGGTTGTGCATGAGAGCTCTCGGCAAGGTTGCAAGAGAAACCGGGGTGATGAAATATTCATTACTGTCCGGTAAGGGATAAGTCGGTCCTGTGTTGGCAGGGAGTCTATCTGTGGCTCTCGGTACATTTTTCTAGATGTGTGCCATTGTAGGTGGCACCCCGGTGTCTTGTCATTGTATGGAAATCCATTCTCCAATAAGTGCCTTTGAACTTAGTTGTATATCTATTATGCTGGAATTTAATTAATGTAATAATTTCGGCAATGATTCGATATTTATTTTAAACCATAGATATTATTATAACATCATTGGATTTTCTATAGAAATTTTTTGGTTATCATAAGGTAAAAACTCGTCCGTGTTTATGTGCGGCGTGGTCTTACGAGATACCTTTATTTTCAAAAGATTTTTATAACATTAAAATCAAATTGAGGTTTGTTTCTCACACTTTACCAGACTAATTCGGGTGTTATTTTATTATAATGCTCGGGTCAAACCGAGTAAATTTATAGATCTAGTTTGGATGCTTTGGAGGTTCAGGAGATGAACCGGATGCCTCCAATTCGTATTCACGTATATTCTATTTTATTTCCGCTGTATTGGTTGTTTATTTATCAGCAATTGTCAAGATAGGTTGCTATAACTGTCTAGGCTAATGATTAGTGATTAATGTACTCTGATTTGATGTATGTATATTAATGTCTTCTTTTGGTAAAGATCTGTTGTATATTATGTATTACTCATCACGATGTGAGATTCTGTCCTGTCTTTTCTTCCTTTTCCCCAACAATTTGTCCTTCCAGTACTTGGATGTTCGGCACGTGAATACCGTGGATATATAGTAGACTTCTGAGGGCCGAAAGAGCGGGTCGTTACATCGTGGTATCAGAGCTTAGATTAAGCGAATACCTAAGCTTTGGTGGGGTTAATTTATTTGAGGTAGGGTAAGTGAGACCCTAGGGTGAGTTTGAGTATGTGTATATATATATATATATATATATATGAGCGTGTATTTATTAGTGATATAAAAATATTTTATATTGTGTTGATTTATCGGTTGAGTGGTTATGAATTCTTGTCGATAAAGAAGGAAAAACTATATCGATAGGGTTTCTAGACACTTAAACAAGGTAAACCGACACAGTATTGTTTTGAAATTGGGTAAATGAAATAATTTTACCTAGATTATATTTCTTCTATGAAAAGAATAATTTCTAAGAATTAATACAGTTATATATGCCGTGTTTGGTTGTTAAAGAATGATAATATTTGATTATTATCATTTATTGTTGATTAGTTATGCTCAGATATTTTACGAGAATTTATTATTGGTTAAATTAAGTACGAATACTTTATGAATTCAATTTCACATTTTGACTATAAGGTGTTCGATGATAATATTGAGTTGAATTTTAATTATAATAAAAGTTTTTTATTATAATATATGCAAAGAGAAACAATTATGAAATGACCTTATATAAGAAGTGAAATTATATAAATAAGATTTATAAATATAGCTTATAAATAAGGATTTAAAACTGAGAATTTGAAAACATAAATCCTGGCGTTTTAGAAATTATTTTTGAAAAGTTTCAAAGAATAATAATAGTATTATTGGAGAGTGTTTTGGAATAGAAATTTTCTTAAATATGTTTTGTAAATAAAAATGAATTTAAACTGAGAAACTTAGAACTCAAAGCTGGTGTCTGGAAATTGTTTTCAAATTTTTGGGAAAAATAATAATGGTATTATTTTGGAAGTGTTGATTAATAAAAATATTGTAAAAGAATTTGGAAGAGTTAAAAAGCACTAAACTCACTTCGGTCGCTGGAAAATAATTTCGATGATGACCATAGCATCATTAACATTCATTTTTGAGTTTCTAAGTGACGGATTGTTATCATGGTAGTTTTGCTTCAAATTTGTTTTAGGTAAAACAAGTTTTTCTTTAAAATTTCTGAAAGTATGATTTGATATACAAAGGAATTATATGTATATTATTATGAATATTTCAAAAAGGGCATTTGAAATCAAACCGGCTGTTTTGGTTCTAATAATTTCATTTAAGTAATATTATAGACTAGTGTATATTAACCATTTGGATAGTCTGGTTTGTGCATCTGGTTTTGAAAGATTGTTTGGTAATTTTCAGGTAGTAAAATGAAATGAAATTTCCGACGATTTTTGGTAGTCGAGACTTTCAAATTTAATATAGAAATTAAAACTAAGTGTTTTATGAAATATAAGAAAATAAGTTTTGTAACTTATAAATTTAAAGAAATAGAAATTTAAAAACAAGTTTTCAATTTGTTGAATATTCGGGTTAAGTAAAGCAATTCTGAATATTGAATATATGCTCTTAGAAAGTAGAAGAGTATTTTGCAAATATGAATTTGAGTTATAGAATGTTAATAGATTTAAGTAATGTCTCTTAAGTAAAATAACGATTCCTTAAAAGGTAAGTATAATCTAGGGAAAATGTTTTATTAATAAAGATAAGTTTTTACAAAGTGTTTATAAGCTTAAAGTAATATGTTATGAAATGACTCAGAAAATGAATTCTAGTATTAATTAATGTAACCAGCCGTAAATTTTAATGGTTTTAATAATGTAATTAACTGAATTTTGTGAAATTTTAAATAATTAAATTTATAAATGAAAATTTAATATTTGGAATACATCTATATAATCATAGCAAATGGTAAATTTTCATCAGATAATATTGGAATTTATTTTGCTGTGTAATTTTATTTAAATTAAACTGGTTAATATTTGATGATGACAAAATATTTACAAAACCTGAATATTTTTATATAATAAATTTGTAAATTATCTTCTGAGTGAGACGACATAATTCGTTTCGCCAAATTTGGACTGTCATTGCTTCATTTATCTTAATTTCGACATTTTAGCGGCATTTTCGCTACCGAATATCGACTTTTGATAGGATGATCGTATCGCTGATATCTATATACCATTTTGATCATCTCGTCGTGCTGATCTCCGTAGTATATTCAGTTGTCAACTTCGAAGTCCAGGAGACGGCGAAATCTACGGAACGATTTCTGTATCGGTTCCGCAATTTGGGTTTTGGATTTCCCGTGACCATTAATTGCTCACCCTGTGTAAACCAATAGCCTCTAACATTTATGTTTACTGAATTCAATGCTTGACTTTCAATATTCACATCAGTTTCTTTATTAATACTGGCTCATCCTTTCATTTCCCTGGTTCCTTACTCTCACTCTGCTCTTTTATATTTGAAAAAAAAATTGAAAGAAATTGTTGCCTGGAAACCAACAGCCCTTCACCCATCTTCCTTCGGGCTCAACAAAACTTCCACCATAGTCATGCTCAAATAGCCCAGCCGAGCATCCATGCTTTCCCCTGCAAGTGCCGAACTTGTAACGACCCGTAAATTTTCAATAATTAAAGTTGTCAATTTAATAAGATTTTGGTAAATAAATTTGGAAGAGAAAAAAAAACTTTGTAATTTAATGATGAAATGAATGCCAAAATGAAATGTAACAATGTATTTAAAAACTAATTATTTGTGAAGACCCAAATTATTGAGATGAGAATAATTAGATTAAAATCAGAAAAATGAAAACTTTCAAATATATATATATATATATAGTCTGAAGATAAATATTGAGAGTGAGTTAAAAGTAATAATAGCTAAATTGAGTAAGTCTTATATTCACATGTATATATATATATATCTTGAATATAAATAGTAAGAAGGAAATGGTATTTCAGAGGGAAGAGGATATATATAACTGAGCGCATATATGGATTATATATTACCATATGTTATATTTATATATATAT
This sequence comes from Allium fistulosum, assembly GCA_030737815.1. Lineage (NCBI taxonomy): Eukaryota > Viridiplantae > Streptophyta > Magnoliopsida > Asparagales > Amaryllidaceae > Allium > Allium fistulosum. The sequence continues at coordinate 819,271,518 of CM060904.1, forward strand.
ATATATACCCAGAAAGAATAAACATAAAGTAATAAGGAAAGAACACCAGGGTAATTAAAAATATGAATACATTTACATATCAAGGGAAAATAGATAGTTTGAAATATTAACCAGGGGTTAATTGATAAAAGGATATACATATATATTGTAGTCTAACATAAAGAAAATAAAATAATTCAGTAAAGAGAAAATTGTTTTCAACAATTAATTGATAAGGAGAAAATGATATATTCTTTGGTAAATTAAAATGCTTAAAAACCAGTTTTATATTAGTTATACATAAGTACGATTTTTAAATAAGTCAAGAGTAAACAAATAGACTGAGATAATAGCTAGGAATGGAAAATAACTCGGGCATAATAAAAGGTATTAAAAGAAAAAAAATATATAAGCCACATGAAAATAATATACAAGTGAGTCATGCAAATTGCATGCATACAGGAAAAGCAGTGGATAACTGCTTTTACCAGAAATAGAAACCAAGGGAAAATGGCACATTTAGCCATAACAGCACACACATAATTCTCTGAGTGATGTGAGGATAAAATAGGTTTTTCCCTTCAGTAAAACCCTAGTGAAAATGATTTAAATCAAGAGAAGAAGCAAAGGTTTTACTCTGAGGGAAAACAGAAACACATTAAAAAAAAGAGAAGAACATACACTGTTTGCAAGATTAGGCAATCTCGGGGAAAAGAAGGGAAAGGTGAGTGATTAATCAATCTCATGAGGTTAAGGCATTAAGACCCAAGTAAAGGGCAGCCATTTTATTTTTGTGCTTGATCAACTTGTTTTTCTCTGAATAAATGAATGCTGAGAATGGTTGGTGTATTGATAAATCTTTGGTTGATGCTCTGATTTTTTTTGTTTGATTGTTTGATAAGAACAATGTCATGATCTCTGATATGGATCCAGTACCTTAAACCACCAGTTTGTAAATATGTTTAGTAAGATAAACACATTTTATTATGAAGTAGGGTAATACTGGAAAATAGGCTAGGCAGTGTGAACAAAAGGAGGTTCATGCTCATGTCTAGATTGTTTCAAATTCGAGATGAATAATGCAATAATTTATATATGTGCTGATCTATTCAGATCTAAAGCTAAAATGTTTTATGGGTTTTTCTCTAAAAACCTTACCCTATGTTCACAATAGAATTAGGTATAAGAATTTTTATATGATTTTCTGGATTTGTTTAAGAGATCATGATATTCTTGAATATAGGAGATGCAAAGGATAAAACAAATTTTGAATGAGACAACTGAAAAAAATATGAAATAAAGTATTATTTTCATAATGAAGTCATGGTCAGTGAAACCCATGAGAGAGTTTAACTCTCTCTGATTGAGGGAAAAAGAAAGAAAGAATGTAAAAGCATTCCATGAGTTAATAAATCTTTTTGAAATAAGAGATGAGACTGGTCACTAGATTATAAAACTAATCTAGGAGAGAAGCCTTGATCTATTCATCATAAGGAGTATGATGGGTATGTGCATGACTTGTTTAAGTCCTATAGGCCTTTGTGTAGGGGTTAACAGAATTGAGTCCCTTACAATGCACACATGGTGTTCAATGGCAAAGAGATATGACCAAATTTTATTAATGAATCAAGATTCAGAGCTGAACTATGGAATTAAAATGAGTTAATTCCATAAGAGTATGTGTATATATATACTGTATTGAATGAATGGATGATTGCATATGTGCATGAGTGTAGTAGAAGCTTAGATATATATACTTAAACCCAGTTCATATTATAAATTCAAATTGTATATAGCATATGAATACTCTCCACAAGAATTTAAAAAAAAATGACAAGTATTTATATTTTGATTTCACTCATACCAGAATTTCATTTCTGACCCTATTTGTTGCTTTGTAACATCTGGGGTGTCTCATTTTTATTGAGGCAGCTCTAGATGTTGCTGCAGGAAAGGAAGCATAAGAAACCTGTATGTGTGGACAATTGAAGATTTACTTGCATTTAGAATGTTTAAGGAGTTATGCAGACATGTTGTAATAATTAAGCTAGGCAAATGTTTTAAGTATTTTCTGGATTGATATGTGTTTGTTTTTCTGAGAAGAGAACATGTAAGAATTTTAGTATTTTACATATATGCATATGTGGGTTGCTGCCTTAATATCTGATCTGGATAATCTCTGGTGAAGTGTTAGATAGGAGATCATGCCATATAATTTGATATGTGAGCATGTTTCCTTTGGCAATGTCTGATGAATCTTAAAAATTGTAAAGTAGAAATGATCATAGGAAGAAGGGAATATAGCACAATCATTAAATCTTGTAAAAGATGAGTTGAATCCAAAACTGGGCTAACCAGAAATATATGAATATGACTTATAATTGATATAAGTACATAGTTAACCTGAAATGAAATTTATAACCTTAGTCTAGGTATTTCAATTGCAGTAGAAGTTGTATTGCTCTGTGAAGTAGATCCATGTATATATGATTTGGTGAAACTTGTAGGTCTCATTGCACCATGCTTCACACATTTTATTACTTAAATATGCAGTACCCAAGTCTGAGTACATTTGATCATGATCAAGGCTATTATAAATGACTTGCAGTCCTGTGGTAATAGGCAAAAATCATCACCACACAACTCTTTAGACACTTCCACATGATGTTTAGAATACTTCAGCTATTTATTTGACAAGTTCACCTAAGAAGTGTGTATTAATTTGGTTTGCAACATGGCTTCAATTACTTTGTCTTCAATCATATGTTAAGTCTTAGATTTGTACATGTGTTTGTATATATATATACTCTGCCTAAATACATTGTTCCTCTGCTTGAACCTCAATCCAGATTAACATCTGGTCATTTATATGAACCTTGTTCAACATACAAATCAAAACATGAATAACATACCTGACACCAAAAATTGTTAGAACATGAATTATAAACTCCGGGCTAACTTGTAATTAGTAAGTTATCTTAGACACCCTGATTTGTAGCAAAGGATCTAGTAGTGGCTAATTACCAAATCCCAGGATCTGAATTTTCTGCTTGGAAAATTCAGGGATCAATTAATCTGAGGATTAAAACAAGAAAAGAAGAAAAAATGGAGTATTTGATCTTAAATCAAGCTTGAGCTTAAAAAAAAAAAGAAAAGAGAATGATTAGAAAAGGCTATGTGACACCATATCTCTGGAATATGAGAAACAAGGTGGGAATGAGTTGCTTTGCTGTTTTAATCACTCTGATAAGCAAAGAACCATTTATATATCTTCATATATATAAATGATAGAATTTAATTAAGTATTGATATATTTATATTAGTAAAATTCAGGATCTTGGGGGGGAATCAAATTAAGAGAAGTGATCCATTGAGAAGTATATATATATAGAGAGAAAAAAAATCTAACAGAAAATTCACTATAAATAAATGAATAGAGAAGTGGGTCATTTCATTATTAACAATTGAAATGAAATTACAATTTATTGAAGTAATGAAAATTGTAAATTTATGTAAGATAACAAATGCAAACATTAAAATTTATAAATGATTTAGTGTGAAATAAATGACCACTGAATAAAGATTAGATATATAAGAATGGTAACATATGTTTGTGAACAATGAATTCAAAAAGGGCGATTAAAAGTTATAGTAACGGTTGTAAGTTACTATTTAATTGGTCTATTAATTAAATTGTAAATGTTAGATTTGGGGTATAAAACTGAATATAAGTGAATAAATGTAAGTGTGATATGAATAAATGAATTTGTATATAGTTTATGGTAATTGGATAAATTAAACATTTTGTAAGCAATTATGATAATTAGTGGACATAATAAACTTGAATGTAAATAAAGATAATGATAACATTTATTGCAAGATACATTCTATTTAGGCTATAAAATGAATTGGAAATTTATTACATTTAAATGTATGTAAATGTTCATTTAACTTGGGATAGGACAGTAAATTGTAAAATGTGAGTGTAATGAAATAAATGGACATGCATATTTTATTCATAAGGTAATATAAAAGAATGAAACTGTAACGACCCAACTTTCCAGACTCGGAAAATCGAACCATGTTAGTTAAGAAGAAGAGGTAGAAGAAGAAAAATAGAAAACAACATCAGAATCTAACCATCGCAGCGGAATAAAATATAATATATTAACAGATCTTTACACAAAACAAAAACTATATCTGTTTATACAATACATCATCAGAATACATCATCAGAGTACATCAACATCCATAACATACAACTGAATACACAGCGGAAAAATAATAGCAAGTACGAGAGTACGTATCGGCATCCAGCTCGTCTCCTGAGCTCCACAACATCATATCCTGAACCTGTTTATCTCGGTCTGACCCGAGCATTATATAAACAACACCCGAGTCAGTCTGGAATACCAGCGTGAGAAAATCACACTCAATTTGATTATTAAAGTTTCAAAATCCTTTGAAAAACAAAAGCATCTCGTAAGACCACGCCACAAATAAACATGTCGGGTTTTTACCTTACGATAGCTAAAACACCTTTTTATAAAATCCTCTGATATTATAATAGTATCTATTTACAAATACTTATTCAAATAGCTGAAATTATTACATGATTAAATTCCAGCATACTAGGTATACAAACAAAACTCGTACAAGGCACGTAGGGAGAATGGATTTCCAACGAATGACTAGGCACTGGGGTACCACCTGTCACAGTACGTGGCCTAGATCACAGTACCGAGGAGTACGCCCGCTCCCCTGCAACACAAGACCGGAATCATCCCTTACTGGATAATTCCAAGTAAAATCACCCCACGGTTGTGATCAGCAACCGCACCACTAAGCCGAAATAAAAGGGGACATCTAGACAGGGATGACCTTACTCTCAAGTGGGGGCTACCCACGAAGCCTTGCTGCATAACCCCTGATTTTCAGTCATTCCCGGTTGATGAGGCTTGAGGCTAAACGTTACCTTCAGAACGTTTCACTTAGAATGCCCATCGTCCCCTGACGATGTCCGAAAGCATTCGTCCATACAAGTCCGTTCTAGGTCCGAACAGAACTGATAACACTATCCCCTTATCAATATTACCCTCGTTTCCCCACGAAACGTACAACCCGGATCGAAGTGGTTTTCGAGTCTCCAGACCTAGAATCCCGGTATACGGAAACCCGATCCCGGTCTCTTCGAAACGATCAGCGCATTTGGCCAATATTGATAGTCGGTTGTTTAACTATCAATTAACATCCATAACAACCATCAACAATCAATAATTACTCCAAATTATTTATATCCCTCAAAATATATTCACAAGATATTATTTCCATTTCAATTCCCATTGGAAACAATTTCAAACTATATTCCTCTCACGGAATAATTTCCCAAATATTTATTTTCACTGGAATGCCAAGTACAAACCATTTTAGATTTTTAAAATAATTTTAAAATACTTTATTATAAAAATACTTTATAAGAACGCCTTTTTAAACTTCTTTAATATTTAAGTTAAAAATATATATTTAAAGATATTTAAATAAAACCATTTTAAAGAATATAAACAAATTTCCTTTTATAACATATTATCAAATCTCATTTGTATTAACTACAATAATAGATTGAAAATTTCTTACTTTAGAAATTTAACATTTGGAAATAATAGATTTTTAAACTTGACTTTTAAAAATAACAATAAATCTTTAACAAATATTTGAAATTTCTTTTCAAAACAAATCGTACTTGGCTATCCAGAAAATACTTCTCTTTCACAACCTTTAAAATAAATCTCTGTTTATTTTTTTTTAAAACAGATTCACAATCCTTTATAAATTCACACCTTGAATTTATATTAAAATCCGCTTCACTTTATAAACTCAGTTTATAGATCTCAAAATCTCATTTCTCTTTAAAATTTCCAGTTTCAATATTTAGATCAATTCTACAATTTTATTTCAAATTTGCTTTATCTTGAAATAAAATTCCCTTATTTACCTTATTTATTTCAAATACAATTATTCGGGTTTTTAATTTTAATTTCTAGTTAAAACCCCTTTATCTGAAAATTCCTATTTTAAATTCCCAACATTCCTTATTAACGCTTTTAATTAAATTAACTCATTTAATTAGAAATAATTTCTTTATTTCTTTAAAAACCATATCACTTGAGTTTTAAATTTTTATTACTCCTTCGTAAATTTAAATTCCTTTATCCCATATTTATTACAATTCCAATTCACTTTATTTTATCTTATTTTCAATTCACTTTTAAATTTATTCCAATTTACTTAAATTATTATTCTTTATTTTCTTCAAAAATTCAATTCCATAGATTTTCAAAATTTATTATATTGGAATTCAATCAACCACAACATCCAATATCAAATCATCACAGGATATCAATATTCCGATCACAGAATAATAAAATAAATTTTTGAGGAATCCAGTTGGATCCCTCCAACCTGTTTCCCTGCATCCACAGACGTTAGCACAATACCAATTCCACTTCGAGGTGGAATATCGCGGTATATGGGATTTAAAATAAATCATCCGCTATTATGCGGCGCATAGGGTCTCATCCGCTATACAATGCGGGAATATCAACAATTCCAATATATACATATGCCAATATGTATATATTGCTATATACTACTATATATAATATAGCACATCCAAATCAATTCACCCATTCAATCAATTATTTAAATTTAACCATTTAAATTTAAATTCAACTGAGTGAGATTAACTCACCTTTGACTCCTGATTTGCAATTCATTCCAAACCGACTTGATTTTCCATGATTCTGACCTTGAATAAACAATTTATATGATATTATTATTATCTGAGAAAATCTACAAATAATTTACTAATCCATTAATTAACTCGACCAATAATTTACTTTTAAACTAATAATTTTATTTTAACTCAAATTTCCGTTAAACAACTTTTAGTAACCAAAATAATTATATAAGTTAATTTAACAAACTAACTCCCTAAATACATATTTTAAATAAACTAGTAAGTTAAAATGTGTAGAGGCGTATGTATTTCATTTCATTGAAACTACATATATATACTTAAATAAACAGAATCATTTCATACTTCTCTGGTCATTTATCTTCTCATACTTTTTTGTCATCATTTCCTAACATATGTATACAAAGAGTTACAGAACTAAAATTTGTTTATACCTCACTGCTGAAATGAGAACCCCACTATCGAGCACCTCGACCGAGCCTCAATCTCACGCGTACGTAACCATCGCAGTGCCACGCCACCCAGCTAGGTCGCCGCGAGTATCTCATCCCTCTGGCCTACACGAGCACGCGACCAACATTCACCCACGCATCCCTCATCGCGAGCCCTAGCCTCTCGCGCACCTGCATTTCACAACATCGCGAACACCCACGCCGTTCACTGCGTCGCCCACGCGCCTCTTGAATCCCCACCTTCGCTTGACCTTGCCCCATGCTCGCGCCTCGAGGCGAGACGATGCTTGAGCGACCGCGACACTTCGCCCCTTTCACATTCGTTCGATTTCGTATCGAACGAAGGCAGCCCTAGGTTATAATTTGGAATGAGGGAGGGCGAAGCTCTCCTTTTTTTTTTATAAGAGGGGAACTGAATTGGGGTTTTAAACTAGAAGAAGGAAGAGGGGTTTCGGCATTCGCTTCGTGAATTTGATTTGAACGGCTTGGCTTTAGAAGGAAGATAAGATAACGTGATTAAAACGAGACAAGGAAAATATCTCTGCACGTTCAGAAGGTAAGGTGGCTGATGTGAGATGTATTGGACAGGTGGGAGTATTAAATTTAACTTCGAATCGGTTATTATCAATTAGATTTTACACGCGTTAACATATCGTACGCTCAAACCACAGCTCCAATTACTACGAAAATTGAAATCCGGTAATAAAACAATATTACGGACCCAATGGAATTAATTTCGTCGGATTCCGAGACTATGCCCCGGAAGGATATTTTTAAATTCAATTTAAACGATATATTTTTAAAACTGAACAAAACTCTTTCAAATTCAATTTTAACAGTTCTAATATCTTCAGTATTATAAATATAAATTTTATAAGTCTTCAAATTATTTTTAACAGGCTTAAAGCTCCAGATTCAATAATTTTACCCAATTCCGATAATTAAATTCACAATTAATTATCCAATAAATACTGATATTTGAAATTAAAGTTAATAATTATCCTTTGAATATTTAAAATTAATTAAATATTCCTAATTCAAATACTCAAAAATTCCGGGTCGTCACATTCCTCCCCCCTTAAAAGAATTTCGTCCCCGAAATTACTAGTTAGGAAGAATGATTCAATCCCCGTTAACTATTTCCCAAATTCAAACAGTTTTAACAATACCCAAACAATCTTTTATTAATGATACACTAATCATCTTTTAACTTCCCAAACTTATTCATAAATTCAACCCATACCACCCACTTATTCATTCAAATTTAAATTTGAATTCAAATTATAAATTATCAAAAAAAATCTCAAAATTTTTCTAACTCTCTAAATTCCCGAAAAATTTTGCCAGCGTCTCCTTTGCGCGGCTAGCTCGGTACTACTACAAAATGGCTCTACGGCCTCCCAATCTCAAAAAGAAAACAAAAGACCAAGTGGCTGTATCAAAAACCCAATCAAATTTCATATAGAAATTTAAATACATACCTTTTTGTCGGGCCATTAAATTTTATCCTCTAAAATCAAAAATCCCAATTTATCCATTGCTTTTATACACCTGTATATCCTACTAACCAATAATATTCAACCACAATTCCAAAGTCATTTTATACTTTCCTTTACAAATTTCCAATATTTGTTTTACTTAAGCCCGTACGATGCACATATATCATCCGTACGCAACATCACATTCGATCGCTCACTCGATCACACAATCTCACTTCCGAACTAGTATCGTCCACCCGACTTCCTAGTGCGGACTCAGATCTGGTTTCTTGATCGGAAACCATCATTCTCCTTGCATAGTCATAACTACGATAGAGAATTACCAGAATCAACCAACAATCCATATCCAGGTTCGCCGTCGAAAATCGAGTGAAAAATCCTAATTCGGATCGATAAAACTATCTCGAAATTATGTGTTCGAATCTGGATCAAATAGCTATGCGATCAAATAATATACATACACCTTACGTATAAATTCCAATTGATTACCAATTATATCAATTCTCTTTTATTCACATTCAGTTTGATCACATTCACTTATTCACAATTATCCCATTTCACAACTTCCAATTTTACATCTTTATTCAATTATTCACTTAGAATAATTTTCCCTCATTACCAAATTACTTAAGAATCTCACCATATTTCTTAAGTTCAAAATAAATATTTTACATAATGCTCATACTTATTTTCACTTCATTATTGAAGTTCATATCCATTTCTATTTACACTTGTCTTTACAATTCCATTTGATTTCAATTTGGCTTCCACTTGAATATTTAATTAGTTGCACTTACTAATTAATTTAAATTTCAATTAACAGTTTATTCGCAAACTTCACTTCTTTAGTTCCTTCGATTTCACTTCACTTTTACATTCACATTTGAATTAGATTCCAATATCCAGTTTCAATTCTCTTTGCTTAACAAATTTAAATCATTTGTCGTCAAATGAAAATTTTCAAAAATCCCAAAAATTTTCTAACTCCTGAAATTTACGAAAAATTTTGACAGAGCCTCCCTTGTACGGAGGGACTTCTGCGATATCGCAGGATGCACAAAATGTATATACATCGGCCTCAGGCCGGAAAAAGAATCAAAACAGTTCATATTTCCTATTTTGAATTTTTGGCGTAGGCGTACCTTTTATTTAGCATTTTTAAAGCAAAGCGGTTTATTTATTAGCATTTGCGCAACCCAAGTGCAATCAAACGGCTTCCCTGAACCTGTACTGACTCAATTTAAACACGTCAGTGACAAATATAAGAAAATCCCTTAACATTCCATTAAATTCCAATAGTAACAAGCAGTTTCCATAAGCAATGCACTTAAAATAATTTCCATTAGCCATTTATATGGTCTCAATACAATTTCAATCGTCTACAACCAATTCACATACCATTTCTATTCAATTCAATGTTTTGCAATACATTTTGTTCCATTCTATTCATTTTTGAGCAAAATGAATCCATATCCATTTCAATTGATTCAATTCAATTTAATTTGCATTTCACTTCCAAACTCAAGTTACGGTTTCCTTGTAAACAATTTATAATTCAAATCTTTGGTTTGATTTTCATTTGATCGAATCTATTACCTTTACTAATCCATTTAATTTGTCCATTCACTTATTCATTCTAAATTTCAATTTCCGTATTCAATTCACCGTGAATTTATTTAATCTTTAACAAGGAAATTTCCAATTTATTTTTAACACCATACCATTTTTAAAATTTAGCTGGTATACTTACTGAATCCAATATTAATTCCAACTCATATCCAATAATTTATCTATAACTTGAATTTGATAGATATCAATCCATTTCACATCATTCCTACTTACTTGAATTTTATTTACAATTCAAATTATCACTCATATACTCCAATTCCAATGATCATTCACACTTTCAGCTTTTATTACCAAATCCAAATTCCATTAACATATTTGATTTACTAATTTATTCCAAATTAGTTTACTTCCATTTTAACCAATATAATATTTGATATTTATCCTTACAAATCACCCTAGTTAATCTCCTCGGGTTTTATAATTCAAGTACTGGATCTTATTCATTCCCAAAATACCAAACAAATTTATTTACTTAGCTATAACTTCCCATTCAAGCCACAATTAATTTAATTTTCCAATAAATTTAATTCCTTTACCATTATCCAAGCTAAATTTAATTTAACCCAAATCTCTATTCCAAACTGCACATCTCTTATTCATCTTACTCTTACTTGTTAATGTAAGGATTTTAATTTCACTCAATATTATTTATAATTCAACTGAATTTCATTACAATTTATTTTATTTAACTTAACTTCAACCAAATCATTTTATTCTCCTAATAACATTTACATCACAATTTATTTCAATTTGATTCCAACAATCCAAATACAATTGGATTAATTTGATTCAATTTTATTCAATTTTATTCAAATACGACTGGATATCATTTTCAACTTATTTAATTAATTTTCATCTAGTCAAAAATTTTCAATCCAAGTCAATTTCATTTTTGACCTTTCCCCTTTTTAAACCCCCGGCTTTTAATTTCAAACCATTTTGGAATCTCCAACATCTCCAAATCACATTTCTCTGATTTTTAAACCAATCCTGGCTTTTAATTCCAACAAATTTCCTTTGGAAATTTCAAAAACAACTAGCTTTTCTGAATAATCAATTTGGCAGCAATTCGTCACTCAGGAGTTCGAAAATAAATTCTGAAGATGCGGCCGTCATCCTCCGAATTATTTCCAGCAACTGAAATGAATTTATTGCTATATCCCTTTCAAAAATTTATTTGAAACAATTTTCCTTCCAGAAATACTTTCCAAAATAATAATGCTTGTGTTTATCTTCAAAACACTTTGAAAACACTTCCAAATATCCAGGGTTTAAATTTACCGTTTGATTAAATCAAATTTTTAGTTATAATTCATTTGTACAATTCATATTTATACAAATATCCATTGGTTAAGTAAATCATTCTGATTTTACAATCTTACCATATTTTTTTCAATTTTATTTGTTAGAATATTTTAATCCAAACATCCAAATATATAATAATTCAAAAGAAATATTTCTTTTATATCAAAATACATTTTTCGGGAAAAATTATTTCATCTACCCGTTTCAAAACAATATTGTGTCGAATTGTTCTATTCGAGTGTTTAGAAACCCCTTCGATACAGTTGCGCAGACTGTGCCGACGAAGGTTCATATACCACTCAATAAATCAACCAACACAATATAAAACCATTTTATATTCATTAACAAATACGCGCTCATATTTATTTATACTCTCAAAATTCCCACCAGAGCCAAGGTTATCGCCAACCTTTGCTCTGATACCACTGTAACGACCCAACTTTCCAGACTTGGAAAATCGAACCATTTTAGTTAAGAAGAAGAGGTAGAAGAAGAAAAATAGAAAACAACATCAGAATCTAACCATCGCAGCGGAATAAAATATAATATATTAACAGATCTTTACACAAATCAAAAACTATATCTGTTTATACAATACATCATTAGAATACATCATCAGAGTACATCAACATCCATAACATACAACTGAATACACATCGGAAAAATAATAGCAAGTACGAGAGTACGTATCGGCATCCAGCTCGTCTCCTGAGCTCCACAACATCATATCCTGAACCTGTTTATCTCGGTCTGACCCGAGCATTATATAAACAACACCCGAGTCAGTCTGGAATACCAGCGTGAGAAAATCACACTCAATTTGATTATTAAAGTTTCAAAATCCTTTGAAAAACAAAAGCATCTCGTAAGACCACGCCACAAATAAACATGTCGAGTTTTTACCTTACGATAGCTAAAACACCTTTTTATAAAATCCTCTGATATTATAATAGTGTCTATTTACAAATACTTATTCAAATAGCTGAAATTGTTACATGATTAAATTCCAGCATACTAGGTATACAAACAAAACTCGTACAAGGCACGTAGGGAGAATGGATATCCAACGAATGACTAGGCACTGGGTACCACCTGTCACAGTACGTGGCCTAGATCACAGTACCGAGGAGTACGCCCGCTCCCCTGCAACACAAGACCGGAATCATCCCTTACTGGATAATTCCAAGTAAAATCACCCTACGGTTGTGATCAGCAACCGCACCACTAAGCCGAAATAAAAAGGGACATCTAGACAGGGATGACCTTACTCTCAAGTGGGGGCTACCCACGAAGCCTTGCTGCATAACCCCTGATTTTCAGTCATTCCCGGTTGATGAGGCTTGAGGCTAAACGTTACCTTCAGAACGTTTCACTTAGAATGCCCATCGTCCCCTGACGATGTCCGAAAGCATTCGTCCATACAAGTCCGTTCCAGGTCCGAACAGAACTGATAACACTATCCCCTTATCAATATTACCCTCGTTTCCCCACGAAACGTACAACCCGGATCGAAGTGGTTTTCGAGTCTCCAGACCTAGAATCCCGGTATACGGAAACCCGATCCCGGTCTCTTCGAAACGATCAGCGCATTTGGCCAATATTGATAGTCGGTTGTTTAACTATCAATTAACATCCATAACAACCATCAACAATCAATAATTACTCCAAATTATTTATATCCCTCAAAATATCTTCACAAGATATTATTTCCATTTCAATTCCCATTGGAAACAATTTCAAACTATATTCCTCTCACGGAATAATTTCCCAAATATTTATTTTCACTGGAATGCCAAGTACAAACCATTTTAGATTTTTAAAATAATTTTAAAATACTTTATTATAAAAATACTTTATAAGAACGCCTTTTTAAACTTCTTTAATATTTAAGTTAAAAATATATATTTAAAGATATTTAAATAAAACCATTTTAAAGAATATAAACAAATTTCCTTTTATAACATATTATCAAATCTCATTTGTATTAACTACAATAATAGATTGAAAATTTCTTACTTTAGAAATTTAACATTTGGAAATAATAGATTTTTAAACTTGACTTTTAAAAATAACAATAAATCTTTAACAAATATTTGAAATTTCTTTTCAAAACAAATCGTACTTGGCTATCCAGAAAATACTTCTCTTTCACAACCTTTAAAATAAATCTCTGTTTATTTTTTTTTAAAACAGATTCACAATCCTTTATAAATTCACACCTTGAATTTATATTAAAATCCGCTTCACTTTATAAACTCAGTTTATAGATCTCAAAATCTCATTTCTCTTTAAAATTTCCAGTTTCAATATTTAGATCAATTCTACAATTTTATTTCAAATTTGCTTTATCTTGAAATAAAATTCCCTTATTTACCTTATTTATTTCAAATACAATTATTCGGGTTTTTAATTTTAATTTCTAGTTAAAACCCCTTTATCTGAAAATTCCTATTTTAAATTCCCAACATTCCTTATTAACGCTTTTAATTAAATTAACTCATTTAATTAGAAATAATTTCTTTATTTCTTTAAAAACCATATCACTTGAGTTTTAAATTTTTATTACTCCTTCGTAAATTTAAATTCCTTTATCCCATATTTATTACAATTCCAATTCACTTTATTTTATCTTATTTTCAATTCACTTTTAAATTTATTCCAATTTACTTAAATTATTATTCTTTATTTTCTTCAAAAATTCAATTCCATAGATTTTCAAAATTTATTATATTGGAATTCAATCAACCACAACATACAATATCAAATCATCACAGGATATCAATATTCCGATCACAGAATAATAAAATAAATTTTTGAGGAATCCAGTTGGATCCCTCCAACCTGTTTCCCTGCATCCACAGACGTTAGCACAATACCAATTCCACTTCGAGGTGGAATATCGCGGTATATGGGATTTAAAATAAATCATCCGCTATTATGCGGCGCATAGGGTCTCATCCGCTATACAATGCGGGAATATCAACAATTCCAATATATACATATGCCAATATGTATATATTGCTATATACTACTATATATAATATAGCACATCCAAATCAATTCACCCATTCAATCAATTATTTAAATTTAACCATTTAAATTTAAATTCAACTGAGTGAGATTAACTCACCTTTGACTCCTGATTTGCAATTCATTCCAAACCGACTTGATTTTCCATGATTCTGACCTTGAATAAACAATTTATATGATATTATTATTATCTGAGAAAATCTACAAATAATTTACTAATCCATTAATTAACTCGACCAATAATTTACTTTTAAACTAATAATTTTATTTTAACTCAAATTTCCGTTAAACAACTTTTAGTAACCAAAATAATTATATAAGTTAATTTAACAAACTAACTCCCTAAATACATATTTTAAATAAACTAGTAAGTTAAAATGTGTAGAGGCGTATGTATTTCATTTCATTGAAACTACATATATATACTTAAATAAACAGAATCATTTCATACTTCTCTGGTCATTTATCTTCTCATACTTTTTTGTCATCATTTCCTAACATATGTATACAAAGAGTTACAGAACTAAAATTTGTTTATACCTCACTGCTGAAATGAGAACCCCACTATCGAGCACCTCGACCGAGCCTCAATCTCACGCGTACGTAACCATCGCAGTGCCACGCCGCCCAGCTAGGTCGCCGCGAGTATCTCATCCCTCTGGCCTACACGAGCACGCGACCAACATTCACCCACGCATCCCTCATCGCGAGCCCTAGCCTCTCGCGCACCTGCATTTCACAACATCGCGAACACCCACGCCGTTCACTGCGTCGCCCACGCGCCTCTTGAATCCCCACCTTCGCTTGACCTTGCCCCATGCTCGCGCCTCGAGGCGAGACGATGCTTGAGCGACCGCGACACTTCGCCCCTTTCACATTCGTTCGATTTCGTATCGAACGAAGGCAGCCCTAGGTTATAATTTGGAATGAGGGAGGGCGAAGCTCTCCTTTTTTTTTAATAAGAGGGGAACTGAATTGGGGTTTTAAACTAGAAGAAGGAAGAGGGGTTTCGGCATTCGCTTCGTGAATTTGATTTGAACGGCTTGGCTTCAGAAGGAAGATAAGATAACGTGATTAAAACGAGACAAGGAAAATATCTCTGCACGTTCAGAAGGTAAGGTGGCTGATGTGAGATGTATTGGACAGGTGGGAGTATTAAATTTAACTTCGAATCGGTTATTATCAATTAGATTTTACACGCGTTAACATATCGTACGCTCAAACCACAGCTCCAATTACTACGAAAATTGAAATCCGGTAATAAAACAATATTACGGACCCAATGGAATTAATTTCGTCGGATTCCGAGACTATGCCCCGGAAGGATATTTTTAAATTCAATTTAAACGATATATTTTTAAAACTGAACAAAACTCTTTCAAATTCAATTTTAACAGTTCTAATATCTTCAGTATTATAAATATAAATTTTATAAGTCTTCAAATTATTTTTAACAGGCTTAAAGCTCCAGATTCAATAATTTTACCCAATTTCGATAATTAAATTCACAATTAATTATCCAATAAATACTGATATTTGAAATTAAAGTTAATAATTATCCTTTGAATATTTAAAATTAATTAAATATTCCTAATTAAAATACTCAAAAATTCCGGGTCGTCACAGAAACCTATCTGAATGAATTAATGGAGTATTCAATCATAATAAATGTATACGTTTAACAAAATTCAATATAATTGAGAACAAATGTTAATCCAAAGGAAAGATGGATATTTGTATATATATTAATGTAATGAAATTTGTAGAGTGGTATAGACTTAATAAATGGATTAGAATTGAATCAAATCAGTTTATTTGAAATTTATTTATAACTTATGGGAATTCAATTTCATAACAAATAGATTTATGGTAAGAAAATGAAATTAATTACTATGTAAACTGAAATTTGAATGAATTGGGAAGTTATTAATGTATTAGTATCTAAACCAATGTTAATATGGATTTATTGGGAATTTAAACTTATACTTTTAAAATTAGATAATAATACAGTGTTTACACGTAATGACATTCTATATTTTATTTTCTATCTCCCAATGTTTGTTTCTCTAATTTTTATTTTCTATTTTATTTGTATAAATTTTGAATATATTCATTTGTTCTTTGATTGATTTTTCTTTGAATAATAGATTAGGAATTTCAAGAGACATAGGTTACCTGTTTTGTATATTTATTGCATTTTTATTGCATGCAAACAAAGGAAAATTACACAAGATTCTTCCTCCTTAATTTGTGCCTTTTTAATTTCTTGCCTTTTTTTTACCTACCCTCTTTATTTCAAACCTTAGCCAATTACTTCCCACATCTCTAGCCGTGCATAACTCCTTCTATTAGCCATGAGAAACATCTCATTTCCTATCTCTTCATTCTTATTCATGGCTAAGAAAAGGAAATTTAATTTAATCCATTAAGCCATTTGATTAAATAGGAAATAAATCCCCTCATTTACTAGCCTCTTTTTTTGATGCCATTCTTTTGGCCATTCATCTTCATAACCCTAGCCGCCATATCATATTTGCAATTCACGTACAAAGCTTTCCTACATCTCATTCTCACGTTCATTTCTATTTTGAGAAAAAAATGTAAGTTTTTTCCATGGCTTCTTCCTTTCTTATTCTCTTTTTATTTTGTTTTTTTTTCCTCTTTCTTTTGTTTTCTATTTTGTTCAAGTAATGGTTTCCTTCTTCCTTCTCTTTTTTTTTCATTTTGTTTTCTTTGTCTTCCTCCAAGCTAGGCTCAGCCTCCATCTTCTCCTAGCACACCTCTAACCATCATGACCAAGCAACACAAGATGATGGTTGAACCCATATGTGGTGTAGCTAAGCCATTGATTGATTAAGGCAAGTTATGCCACTTTGATTCATTTATTTTTCCATTGTTTTAACCTCTATTCTTTTGTATTGTATTCATATTTATATCTTGCTTTGTTTATTTTGTGAATACAAGATTTACATCTTGGCTCTCTCTCCATCCAAATCTAGTCGTGCTTTCGTGCTTTCCAGATTTTTGTTTGTGTGTTTGCTTTGCAAACTTCAGCGTAAAAAGGTGAGTAATCACCCTGACATTCATACTTATATAATTGTGAATTGATAGCAAGTGAAAGTGTAGAAATAATTATATTATGTTATACATGCCTGTGATATATTTATATGATATTAAATACAATTTATATGCATGTTATATCATCTGCTATAATATTATTTGTGTACTGTTATTTATTTCATGCTTATCATCACTGCAAGTTCCCTATCACTATGGGTTGAAATGATACATACCCGAACGGACTTTAGAATAGGAAAAAATCATTATGCGCTGAAATGATAGGCCTGAGCGATTTTTATTTAACTTGGGATTGCGGGTTTGAAATGATAGAACCCGTATTTTTCTTTGTAAATTACGGATTGAAATGATATATTATCCGTATCACATGACCTAGGTTAGAAAATATTATGCAGACCCGTGGTTATTTTATATAATTTTTTCTGGAAGTTTTAAGTATTTTGAAAATGTAAATTTTGATATTTTAATTTAAATTTAGTTTTTAAAATAATTTAATAAAGTGAAAAATGATTTTATATGTATTAAAAATGTTAGATAAATGAATGGAAATTTGTGATTGGAAATATAAACTAATTTGGAAATATGTGATATTGATTAAGACAATAAATGCTCTTTATTGTGAAAATAAAATGTATGTTAAAAATGAAATTTTGACATGAAATTTTAATTAATGGAATTTAAAGAGTCTTATTTATGATAAATAACTTAATTATTAAGTTTGATTTAATCTGGAATCTTAAATATAACCTACTAATTGTAATAAAGGTTGTTTCCTGGGATGGACATATTTTGTATAATAACTAATGTATTTTTGAATAAATAAAATGAAATATATTTTTATGGGGCATCTTGTAATAAGTTTTGAAATCATAGTGGAATTGATGTCTAAAGAAATACGTAAAGTTTTAATTTATGAAAGAAACGTGTAAAGTCCTAATTAATGAAAGAAATATGTAAAGTTTTAATTTATGAAAGAAACGTGTAAAGTTCTAATTAATGAAAGAAATATGTAAAGTTTTAATTATGAAAGAAACGTGTAAAGTTCTAATTAATGAAAGAAATATGTAAAGTTTTAATTATGAAAGAAACGTGTAAAGTTCTAATTAATGAAAGAATATGTAAAGTTTTAATTTATGAAAGAAACGTGTAAAGTTCTAATTAATGAAAGAAATATGTAAAGTTTTAATTATGAAAGAAACGTGTAAAGTTCTAATTAATGAAAGAATATGTAAAGTTTTAATTTATGAAAGAAACGTATAAAGTTCTAATTAATGATAGAATATGTAAAGTTTTAATTTATGAAAGAAACGTGTAAAGTTCTAATTAATGAAAGAATATGTAAATTTTTAATTTATGAAAGAAACGTGTAAAGTTCTAATTAATGAAAGAAATATGTAAAGTTTTAATTTATGAAAGAGACGTGTAAAGTTCTAATTAATGAAAGAAATATGTAAAGTTTTAATTTATGAAAGAGACGTGTAAAGTTCTAATTAATGAAAGAAATATGTAAAGTTTTACTTACTAAAAGAAACATGTAAAGTCTTAATTAATGAAAGAAACATGTAATTCTTAATTAGTGTAATATTGATTAAAATAATAAATGCCCATTTTGTAATAAAATGTAAATTAAAACGTACATTTGATAATGTAAGTTTAATTAGTGTAATATTGATTAAATGATAAATGCTCTTTACTGTAATAGAAATGTAAGTTAAAAAGTACATTTAATATGTAAGTTACTTTAATGTAAATGACATATTTTAATGACTAAAATAATAAAGTTTCTTTATTGTAATGATAATGTAAGTTAATAAGGTACTTTTAACTTAACATAAGAATTTCAGCATTAAATTGGATATTACAGTAACAAAGTTTATTTAACTATAAGGCTATGATAAAATGACCATGTTAAAAATTTCTAAGTATATAAATACTTTGATTATATACAATGTTAAATTTGAAAGTATTACATTTCAAAAATGCTATGATTCCTTAAGGTTACATTACCAAAATGCTATGATAACTTAAAGGGAGATTTCAAGTTTAATAAATTAAAGGAAATATTCAGTGATTTTGAAATTTGGGTTTTATTGAAATGATATATTATTGAATTGGTTTTGAAATGGAAAGATATATTTTTGAATTAGTTTTGAATGAATATGTTTTGGGTTTGAAAGTATGTATTATTTTGAAATAAATGATATGATTTTGAAATGGTTTAAAGGATGTATTTTGATTTGAAAAATAAACTATTTTTAAATGACCACGGTGTTATAATAACGATTGATTGTTAAAGAGACCGGGATCGGATATGGACATACTCTCTGTCGATACCGAAAACCACTTTGACAACTGTGTACGCGGTGGAGTTTCCAGAATGAAGTAGGATGGTGGCGACGATCCTAAAGGTATATACGTGGACCCAACTCCCGTGAGTTGGCATAAGGTGGCTAAAACAGGAGCGATTGACGGACCAAGGAGGTAGCACCTCTGATCGGACACACTTCTTCGATACCATTCTATTACTTGTGATTGATTTGGTGGCCACCCTTGATTTGGGAGTGTTGTTCGAGGTGGGCGGTAGTGGCTGCTATGTGTCACCGCCAGTCCGGATGCGTAATTGGTATATCTACCCTGGTATTGCCTTGTGTATCGTGTCACCTACCATATCGAGCCCACTACAATTTTGGTTTAAAGATCCAACCGCGTTAAGGTTCACCATCCCCTTAACGCTATTTTCTATATGATTATACTTTACTAATTAGACACTACTGTATATAGCGTATATTACTACATAGTAAATAGTTTAACGGATCCTTAAAGAATGGGCGATCCTAAGCATTCTTTAAGTTACTTGTACCTTATTACAGTTCACTTGAGTTGGTTTACATTATATAAGTATATATTGTCCTGACTCGAGTGTTTGTATTTTTATTTACGCTCGGGTCAGCCTGAGTATTCACAGATTTGGATTTCCACTTTCTGGAGATTGGAATCGCTGGAGATTATCTGCTTATCTAGTTTTATCTATCTCAGTTCTGTTGTTCTATTCAGCTTGTACTTGGTTATCATATTGAGACTTCTGTTGTACTTTATTTCTTCTATTGTATCTTATTTAACTCTGATATATTTACATAGTAGCTTCATGAACTACTATTTCTTTTACTTCCGCTGCATTATTTTACTTTGTGTCTGTGATCTGTGATTATATTTATTTACTGTATATTCTGAGATTTGCCAAATTTTATTTACAACGCGGTATTTTGAGCAATTCAATTCCGGCAAGAGTGACTACCTATACACTTATAATGGATGCGAATGGTTGGAAATACCGGATCGTTACAGTTGGTATCAGAGCTCTGGTTTTAGGCAAAACTCAGTATATAGAGTAAATTTAATTTCAGAATCACTTTCGTTCGAGCTTGAATTCCTTCTTCTTCAATTCGGTTTCCTTTGAATTTTGGAACGTTCCCTGCTGTTCCAAAATCCATTCATGTCCCTCACTATTCATCTTCTTGATTCTGGAGTATCCCATAACTCCGCTTCGAATGATCTTTATAGCGAATTGGCGGTCCCGCCAATCTCAAAATTTGAATTGTAAAAGGGTAAAACTCCTTTACAATCAGCATCGATTCACCAGAGATTTATATCTATCCTTGGTTTAGATGCTAATATCTTTTGTTATTCCAAACTCTAACTCTTGAGATCGAATGTAGATTTACCCCAGAAAATCCACATTGATCTTATTCTTTAAGTCACGGTTAACCCGGTTAAGGTTGCTCGTGATACATATAAGCTTATCCATCTTCCTATTCTGTTATTTAATCATGTCATCCTTATTTCCAACTTATTTCCAAATCATAATTTCCTTTGATTTGAGTTAATCATATTTGAATCTCTATCTTTCTTTAAAAATCTATTCATGTATAGGGTATTTGTAAACTAATATTTAAAATTAAAATGTTTTATATATTGTGTTGTTTGAGTTGTTGATGTTGATTTGGGTTTCCGATCGGTTCGCCTGATCAACGCTATCGATGGGATCTCCAAAACACTTGAACAAAGCAAACTGATACAATATGGTTTTAAATTTAGTAGATGGATAAATTTTGTATAATTATAATATGTATAAGGTTAATTTTCTAAATTTTTAACAATTAATGGAATTGGGTGTTAAGAAATAATATTTAACTTTGCATGTATTTTATAATCATTGGCTTTAGTTTCATATATAAATAATTAAACATGATTATAAATTAATTTGGGAATTTAAATGGATTTAAATCAAGAATGTGAGAATTTAATTTCCGATGATTTCGAACTTTGTTTTGAAAGTTTTAAAAGGATATATTATTTAAAGGTAATTGTAGTAGGAATTGTTTCAAAGAATTTTAATTTGTAAATCAGTGTTCTTTTCTTTGTCGCTGGAAAATAATTTCGGTGATGACTGCAGCATCATCGATGTTCATTTTCGAGTTTCGAAGCGAAGAGACCATCTTGTAGCCTTGCTATAGTTTTGTTTTGGAAAATTAAATTGATTTGGCTTTCTAATTATGACTTGATTTATAATATATGTGGTTTAAGAGTTGATTTGATGTGATGCCCCACCTCTATACCCACGCTAGCCAAGAACACTACGGTGTAGTGCTGTCAACTAGCACGGAGAATAAGGCTGTTGAGGAGCGACCATCTATGTAATTGCTTTGTGCGAGCACCGATATGTCAGATAGAATAACATGCATTTTTATTTCAGGAGGAAATCCGACATACCGATACAAACTCAAAGCTACTACACAGTGGCTATAATAGTTTAGGACAATAGATATAAAAATAACACAGATAACATAAATGCTGAATACAGATGGAACGAAAAGTCTCATATATACAATAACTGATATCAGTTACAATACATTTGACACAATACAAATGATACAACTACAACTGTCGACTCAAGAAGTTATATATACAAGTACATTATCGACTAATATACATGAATACATTATCATCTTAAAACAGACACACTGACTACTACAACAAGACGAAGACCACTTCAAATGATATAAAAAGTCTTCATAGCTCTAGCAGCAATCCAAAGCTAAAAATCTACAACCTGTAAATACTCGGTCTGACTCGAGTATTAAATTCAAAAGAAAATAATACACGGGTCAGTCTAATTCAAACTCAGTTATTAATGCACTGAAGCAATAATAATCAAATATCAAATGGACGACAGTCACAGAATTCTCGTATACCCAACTTCTCGATAAGAGAACCGGATAACGGCAGATATAACACTAAAGAGTGTTAATCCACAAAACAGAAATCCAAAGCAGTTTAAACAATTGAAATGTCAATTTAAAAACATCAATGCTAATTGGCTGTAGTACACGCTAACGTGTACTGCCTCGCCAATACAGCCTACGAATTACGCAACAGGTCGATGAATCAAGAACAAAAGAAATATCGATTAAAATCTGTCAATTCGGTGTGGCTGCAGTGCACGCACGCGTGCACTGCCTCGCCACAACAGAATATAAAGTCACCACCACTCCAAGTATTTACAATAATTGATACGTCGAAAAAATCAAAATATCTAACCCAGATTGGTCAGAAAGTAAACAGACTCAAAAGATATCATAAGAGATACGAGTGAAGCTACAACATAAGCTTCAACAAGCATAGGAACATGAACAGCTAAAGACAGTAACAAGAAAGGGCAGACATGACTCGACATGTATGAATGGCTTCAACGTCAAAGACAGAGAGACCAAAATGAAACTGCACATGCCTAAATAACAACTACATGGAACAGGAGATTGCAACTTAAATAGAAAATGCACGTGAACCTCATGGCAGCAATTCAAGGCAACAGTGACAACTCAAATACAATCCAAATGCCATCAGTGAAGCAAAATGACAAAATGCAAATGATACAAGGCATCAATGCAATGTATCCGATTCGAGAACAAGGCAGTGCAGCAGGTCAGCAAGTGCTCAGGGATGAACAGATGCAAGTGAAAATGACACATGAATATGCAGTGTATACCCAAGTACAACTAAAATGCAACAATGTTTCTGAATGGATCAAGCTATGGCTAATGAGACAGTGAATCAACTAGAACCTCAATATGTACATCAAAAACTAAAGTTCGAGCTATATCACAATGCAACAACGACAGTTCAAGTAAAACTGGAAGCATACAGGCAACATGAACCAATGAAGTCAAGGCCAAAGTTTGTCAGAATTTATATACAGCAGCTACAACAGTGAATCAAAGTATAAACCAGGGTGCACTATAATGAATGCAGAATGAACGGAAATGGTCAAGTATAACAGAGTTCGACAATATGCACAAAGGCATAGCAAGAGTCACAAGACCATCAAGCAGTGAGAAGTGAAGACGTGAACAAGTGATCGGTAAACAAAGACATAAATGGAATCTGAACCAATACACTTGAATGCACCAAGTAAGCTACAAAGATGACACTGCAGCACCAGTACAAATCAGTGAAATACAACAAAGATGAACCAGTTCAATATGATATACAACTTGAACCACGGACCCAACATTTCAACTGACACATATATGCAGTAGTCGAACCAAAGAGCTAACATATGCAACTGAAATCAAGTGAAGTCATGAAGGCTACTGGACATTAGACATAACAGATCAAAAGCCAGCAAAGACTATACAAAAGATGTCAACCCAGTGTGGATGCAAACTATATGATAAGCAATCTGAATATGAATGCAAGGGAGCAATGCACTAAGCAAATGAAGCAACTGACACAAACAACATTAGCAACTACATGCGCAGTAAAGACGGCCAGAGAACAAAGCTCACAAGTGCCAGAGAAACCAACTCCAAACTCACGAGAATAAAATTATAACAAGTTCGTATTTTTATTGTTTAAAAAAGGTCATAGTAAAGCCGTGGTCATCACAAAAGTCGAGTTTGTAGTCGTAGACTAACTGGAGTTCAAAGGTTGCAGAAGTCATGGAACGAACAAGTCAAAGCAAATAATTCACGGAAATTGAAATCAACAGCGTCAACAAGACTGTGAAGCAACTCAAAGACCAAGTCGAAGTCGAACTGTTCTCAACAGACTCAAATACGAGCTCCAGAAGAATAATGTCACTTCAGAGCAAAACAAATGACGCAATGTATGAAATCGGTATGAACTCGGTAAGTAAGCACAAGTTGTAACAACCCGCATATCTATCGATTTTATATTTAAATATTTTATCGTTAGTCGGATGTTAGTCCGAAAAGCTACTTTTTGCATACGGTCAAATTAGGACTCGAGACCACCCCCATTGAGTTCAAAATGACGTTTGCGATCTTTTTGAGTGTAAACTTCGATATGTTTGGAGATAGTGAAATTTTCGTCACTTTTCCCGCTTGAGACTTTGGTTTGGACTGCACCTTCTTAACTCAGCCCACCCCCTCTTCTCTTCATCACTTCAAGCTTCTTCAAAAATGGTGGAGGGAAAGAGAAATTAAAACTCCCAAACACAAATTCCATTGCAAATCCGAGATTCAACATCAAATTCACGTTTAGACCATTGATTCAAGCTTGTTGGTGTTCTTGCTTTGCTCTCAAATCTCCATCTTCATCAAATTCCGTGAAAAGGTGAGATTTTTGATCTCACATCTTGCCTATATCTATCTTGGACTGTTGGGAATGATCCCCTATTGTATTTGCATCAACATTTGCATTTGGTTTGGATTGGATTGGCGAAAAACTTCAATTTTCAGCGTTTTGGTGATTTTTCTGGCCTTAAGTCGTTTCTGGCCTTCGCTGAGTCGTCCACGAGTTAAGACTAAGTCGTGAGTCGTTCACGAGTTAAGGGCTTAAGTCGCGCGCGTGCATTTCTGTTCGCCTGGCTTGAGTCGTTCACGAGTCAAAGTGATGAGTCGTTCACGAGTCAAAGTGATGAGTCGTTCATGAGTTAAAGTGTTAAGTCGTTCTGGGTGTTCTGCCTTCGCTAGGTCGTTCGCGAGTTAAGTGCTAAGTCGTTCGCGAGTTAAGAGTTAGGTCGTACTGGGATAAGTCGTTAGGTCGTATAGACCTTAGCTCGTAGCTCGTATGGCTCTTAAGTCCTAGGTCGTTGGCTTTTAAATCGTTAAGTCGTAGGTCGCTGCTTCTACTAAGTCGCTAGGCCTCGCCAACTCCGCTAGCTCGCAACTGTTAAGTCGTATGACCTTAAGTCGTAGGTCGTCCCCGACCTAACTCCACTAGGTCGTTCCAGCCTTAGCTCGTAGCTCGAATTGAAGCTTAAGTCGTTAAGTCGTTCGTTCCACTAAGTCGTTCAAGGCTTGAGTCGTAAGTCGTTCGCGAGTTAGTACTTGGTCGTTCGACCTGTTCTTCTGCTAAGTCGCGTGGCATTCTCCACTTAGGTCGTATGACCTTATCCCTTAAGTCGTAAGTCGCTTGCATCCCTTAAGTCGTAAGTCGTTCGCGAGTTAGTACTTGGTCGTTTGACCTATTTTTCCCCTAGGTCGTTCGCGAGTTAGTACTTGGTCATTTGACCGGTTTGGCTTCTCGAGACCGCTTGCCTTCACTAGGTCGAACCCCGTATTACTCTGCGTAGGCAATCTCTTCTGAAAAACGTTTATCAGAATTTCTACTTTGATGGTTTTGGGATTGACTTCTTTGCACTTTACTCACGTCTTCGAACGTGAATTGATTTGTTCTACCATCGTTTTATGACTTGTCACTTTAAAGATATATGAAGGTTTCAATACTAATAGTAAATATCAAAACTCTTTCATCAAAGCGATTTCAACACTAATTTAAGTATCAAAAGTTCGTTTTCTCAAACCGATTTTCAATCTACTAGTATATACAAGCCTTTACTTCACTCGAATGAGAAATCGACTTAAACGACTTAGTAAAACGAGTGGTATGAAACGCTTGCGTTCACTTCGTCGGTTAGCTCTTGGACTTGTTCGATTGAACCCTTTTTGTGACAATTTCCTAGTGAAGATTTACAGCTTGTTCGTAAATATTTAAGTTAAGCAAGTGGTTATGGGACATGAAGCTAAACTCATATATTTACTGGCTTGGTGTGATTGACACTTCCTTATGATCATGACGATCATTTTTGTGATTTAGACTAGCGATTGAGCGATGTCTCTTTGTCTACGTGGGAGACTATACCCCGATCATGTGATGTTTCGCCATCACATTTCCTATGGTCTTCGGGCCATTCATGTGTGAAAATTTAATGGATAGCTTCCATGAGATAACTTCTCGTCATGTGTTTACGCGTAGGTGAGCTTCATGCTCCCATTCATGTGTTAGGCCTCCCCCCTTTATGTGTTTTCTGGATTTCTGATGATGATTTCTGGAATTTTGTGCTTCACCAATTTTCATGATTTTCATTGATATGATATCAGCTTTTGTGCATTGGTGAATTTATGTGTTATTGACTTGTTATGAATACAAGTTTAGGGTATGATGCCCTATTTTATCTTTGAGAAGATTCTTGTGATATTGATTAATCTTTTGTTGATTATCATTTACATACTTATAGTAGTATGTCGCTATGGTTATTACATGTTCATGTCATGCCTTTTTCTGTATACCATATCATCTGATATTTATAGTTAGACTGATCCGTTTATTATTTTCTTATAAATAATACTCGGGTCAGACCGAGATGTTACAGGTGCTTCTGCTTGACTTCTCTTCAGGATTATTCTGACTTTTGGCTAACTACTTAGATTAGTAGTTTTTGGATGTACACCTTTGAGATATAGACTCTATGTTGTGTACTTATTCTTTTGTATAGCACGTGATGCTATTCTTTTGTATTATCGTGGATCTTTCTGACCACTACTCTGATGTACACTTTCATGTGTTATATATTTATTCATATCTTCTTCCGCCTTTGTGATATGGATGTCTGTGACTGATTTATGTTATGATTATTTCTATGTTTGTTTTCCGAAGATTATATATAGCCACCGTGTGATAGCTTTGTGTTTGTACCGGTATGTCGGATTTCCTCCTTAAAAGATATGCATTCCATTCTATCTGACGTATCGGTGCTCGCACAAAGAAGTTACATGGATGGTCGCTCCTCCACAGCCTTATTCTCCGCGCTAATTGACAGCACTACATCGTAGTGTTCTTGGTTAGCTTGGGTATAGAGGTGGGGCGTCACACAAGTGCTTTAACTCATAGGCAATTATATCAAGTTAAAAGAGCAAGCCCGAGTCAATTCTCGTCTAAATTATTTTCACAAACTAAAGTTTGCAGATATAAAACCAAAGCCAGAAACATCAAATTCGAATACAAATGAACTGGAGCTGGAATTAGATGTGAGATGAACTCACCTTGTTCGAAGCGGAGACGAACTCGAGAGAAGGAGTTGAATCGCCAGAGAGTCGAAACATCGCCGAAGCCCTAGTTTTCAAATCGCCATTATCTCAAAGGGGATCGAGCCAGAAGAAAATAAAATAAAATGAAAGGGGATCGACTCGAGAATAATAAAAAGGGGTCGAAGATAAAGATAATACTAGGCCGGCCATTTTTTTAAAAAAAAAATAAAGAAAAAATATTTATCTAAAGCCTAAAATAAATTTCTCAATCATTTTTATAAAAGAATTTTAACTTAATAAAATTCCAATAAAAATTGGCGAACGGTTTATATCACCTAGTGGCGATAATTAAATGCTACGAATTTGCGGGTTGTTACAGACTTCCCTCCTTAAAGAAATTGCGTCCTCGCAATCATAAGGAATAAATAGACAAAAGGTAACAACCATAAGAGCATGGCAATGTCGAATGCATAAGCCAAGCAAATGTCAACAGGGAAGTATTGAAAACATGGAAGTATTAGATATAAAATCAAAAGGTTCGACTGCTTCAAATCAAAAGAATCAACATCGTGGGGATCAAGGAATCAAAATCAGACGACTATCAAAAGCAAGAATCAATCGAGTTCCAGCATTTAAAAGAAAAGGAAAAAAAACAGAGCAGAATTCACGTACTGCACGAATTGAATGTGAGTAAATCAAATTACTCACCTGAATCGCTAGAGAAAAAGACGAAGCTCGAATCTCAAAATCGTAAATATTCAATCATCAAAAACGATAATCGAATTTTCAAATCGCAAATATTTACTTATCTCAAACGATAATTAAATTTCACAAATATCTGATTATCAAAAACGATAATCAGAAACACAAGCATTCGATTAATCAAATCAAAAAATATTTAATTATCTCAAACGATAATCAAATTTCACAAATATCTGATTATCAAAAACGATAATCAGAAACACAAGCATTCGATTAATCAAATCGAAAAATATTTAATTATCTCAAACGATAATCAAATTTCACAAATATCTGATTATCAAAAACGATAATCAGAAACACAAGCATTCGATTAATCAAATCGAAAAATATTTAATTATCTCAAACGATAATCAAATTTCACAAATATCTGATTATCAAAAACGTTAATCAGAAATCAAAAATATCCGATTATCAAAAACGATAATCAGAAGTCATAAATATTCAATTAACGAGTCCGGAATTAACCGAAGTAGTAAAAGTATGGTTCCATACTCCGTACTTTTGCTAAATCGTTTAAATCTCTTTATCGTTTCCTTGAAAGTGCAAGATTGTGTGTTTTAAAAAATAACATTTCACATTCTCAAACGGACAAGTCCGGAATTAAGCGAACCAGTAAAAGAAAGGGATCATAGTCCTTGATTTTACTGAAACGTTTAAATCGCTTCCTCATTCTTTTGGAAATGCAAACTGTAAGAATTTTGAAAATAATTTTAATTTATATTTTGAAACAACTTTTAAAAATAACGAATTTTGAAAATACATGATTAAATTAGCAATATCAGTGTTGCGGGAGAACCGCTTGTAAATCCATTTCAAAATCGACGGTTACTGAAGTTAACACGTCAAAATCTCATCAAAATAACTGGCATCAAAATATAATACCAATGAATTTTCATTCATCAAAAATGTCACAAGAATCTTCTCAAAGATAGAAAGGGATATCATACCCTAAACTTGTATTCATAACAAGTCAATAACACATATAAATTCACCAATACACAAAAACTGACAAAACTTGTCAATAGAAATCATGAAAATTGATGAAGCACAAATTCTAGAAATCAGCAAAAGAAATCCAGAAATCACAAGTTCTAGAAATCTACACACGAAATCCAGAAAACACAAATTCTAGAAATCTACAAACGAAATCCAAAAAACACAAAGAAGGGGGAAGTCCGAACACACGGACGAGAAGCTATCCATTTAATTTTCCGAACACATGGATGGGAAGCTATCCATTTAATTTTCCAAACACACGAATGGGAAGTTATCCATTTAATTTTCCGAACACACGGATGGGAAGCTATCCATTTAATTTTCCGAACACACGGATGGGAAGCTATCCATTTAATTTTCCGAACACACGGATGGGAAGCTATCCATTTAATTTTCCGAACACACGGATGGGAAGCTATCCATTTAATTTTCCGAACACACGGATGGGAAGCTATCCATTTAATTTTCCGAACACACGGATGGGAAGCTATCCATTTAATTTTCCGAACACACGGATGGCCCGAAGGCCTTTGACACACGAATGGTCCAAAGACCATGGGGTACAGCCCCATATATGTGAGTAGAAACATCACCCAAGCGGGGTCTAGTCTCCCTCGCAGGCAAAGAGACATCGCTCAATCGCTAGTCTAAATCACAAGAACGATCGTCATGATCAGAAGGAAGTGTCAATCACACAAAGCTAGTAAATATAAGAGTTTAGCTTCATGTCCCATATCCACTTGTTTAACTCAAATATTTACGAACAGATTGTAGATCTGCACTAGAAAATTGTCACAAGAGTTTCAATATGTGTGAATCGAAATCACACCAATGAGGTATAGACTAACCTTGAAGATAAAGAGAAAGGTATGTGTGAGTCGGAATCACACTACTGCGGTCTAGACTAACCTTACGGACAAAGAGATATGTGTGAGTCGGAATCACACTACTACGGTCTAGTCTAACCTTGCAAACAAAGAGAAAGGTATGTGTGAGTCGGAATCACACTACTGCGGTCTAGACTAACCTTACGGACAAAGAGATATGTGTGAGTCAGAATCACACTACTTCGGTCTAGTCTAACCTTGCAAACAAAGAGAAAGGTATGTGTGAGTCGGAATCACACTACTGCGGTCTAGACTAACCTTACGGACAAAGAGATATGTGTGAGTCGGAATCACACTACTTCGGTCTAGTCTAAGCTTGCAAACAAAGAGACATCGCACAATTGCTAGTCTAAATCATAAAATGATCGTCATGATCAACGAGAAGTGTCAATTACACTAAGCTAGTAAATATAAAAGTTTAGCTTCATGTCCCATAACCACTTGTTTAACTCAAATATTTACAAACAGATTGTAGATCTGCACTAGAAAATTGTCACAAAAGGGTTCAATCGAACAAGTCCAGGAGTTAACCGACGAAGTAAACGCAAGCGTTTCATACCACTTGTTTTACTAAGCCGTTTAATTCAATTTCTCATATGAGTGAAATAAAGGCTTGTATATACTAATAGATTGGAAAACGGTTTAAGAAAAAGAGTTTTGTAGTAAAATAGTTTTGAAACTGTTTGGAGAAAAGGATTTTAATATTTACTACTAGTATAGAAAACCTTTATATTTTTTAAAGTGACAAATCACAAACATGATTGTAGAAACAATCAATCACAAGAATTCACATACGAAGATGTGAATAGAATCCAAAGAAATCGATACTGAATCCATAAAAGGTATGTTCACAAAATCCCGAAGAAAATGTCATTAAAGTTGCTAATAAATGATAGCAACCAATCGGGGGAAATGATCACGAATCAATTAAACTTTGGAAACCAAATCAATTCACTAAAATTTACATTCGAAGACGTGAATAAAATCCAAAGAATTCGATTCCAAATTCATCAAGGTAGACATACCCAAAAATTCTGAGAGTAGAAGTTATCAAAGTCGACAAAAGTGATAACAACCAATTGGAAAAGAAGAATCGATTAACACTTGGAAAAACGAAGCGAAACGAGCATAGATGCAAAAATGACTTCAACAAAAATAAAAATCAAGTCAATGTTGAAGTCAACAATAATTGGCCGCAGTCGAGTACAAAATGAATCAATCATTATCATCAAAGAATCCAACGGTAAACAGAATCAGAGTCTTGGAAATCAAGAAATCAGCAATTTCTCAAAAAGCAAACTGATCGAAGTCGAATGGAATCCAAGATGAGGAAAACACAAAATATCAAGTTCAAAATCGCTGAGATTTAACCTAGATGTGAATGAGAAATCAAAATCACTCAATTTGCAACTGGTCCAGCTATTTTTCATCACAGTGTAACAGGTACACAATGACACTCATAGCATAGAACAAAAGTGCAACAAAGTCCAAAAGTCAAAATGGCTTTAATTTGCCAAATTAAAACAAAATCAACATCGGTTAAATCAATTCAAAGCCGAAAACACAAGCATAAGCGTTAGGAATTCATACCTAGCAGTCAAAAATAGTCATATGTAAAGATGAGAGATAAAACATCGACAAATAGTTGTAACACATGCTCCATCTAAGTTATGTTTTATAATTGTCCTAAACCCCAGGCTCTGATACCAAGCTGTGACGCCCCACCTCTATACCCACGCTAGCCAAGAACACTACGGTGTAGTGCTGTCAACTAGCACG
The DNA here is from genome assembly GCA_030737815.1 of Allium fistulosum. Taxonomy (NCBI): domain Eukaryota; kingdom Viridiplantae; phylum Streptophyta; class Magnoliopsida; order Asparagales; family Amaryllidaceae; genus Allium; species Allium fistulosum. The sequence goes on from CM060904.1 coordinate 819,303,999, forward strand.
GAGAATAAGGCTGTTGAGGAGCGACCATATATGTAATTGCTTTGTGCGAGCACCGATATGTCAGATAGAATAACATGCATTTTTATTTCAGGAGGAAATCCGACATACCGATACAAACTCAAAGCTACTACACAGTGGCTATAATAGTTTAGGACAATAGATATAAAAATAACACAGATAACATAAATGCGGAATACAGATGGAACGAAAAGTCTCATATATACAATAACTGATATCAGTTACAATACATTTGAAACAATACAAATGATACAACTACAACTGTCGACTCAAGAAGTTATATATACAAGTACATTATCGACTAATATACATGAATACATTATCATCTTAAAACAGACACACTGACTACTACAACAAGACGAAGACCACTTCAAATGATATAAAAAGTATTCATAGCTCTAGCAGCAACCCAAAGCTAAAAATCTACAACCTGTAAATACTCGGTCTGACCCGAGTATTAAATTCAAAAGAAAATAATACACGGGACAGTCTAATTCAAACTCAGTTATTAATGCACGGAAGCAATAATAATCAAATATCAAATGGACGACAGTCACAGAATTCTTGTATACCCAACTTCTCGATAAGAGAACCGGATAAAGGCAGATATAACACTAAACAGTGTTAATCCACAAAACAGAAATCCAAAGCAGTTTAAACAATTGAAATGTCAATTTAAAAACATCAATGCTAATTGGCTGCAGTACACGCTAACGTGTACTGCCTCGCCAATACAGCCTACGAATTACGCAACAGGTCGATGAATCAAGAACAAAAGAAATATCGATTAAAATCTGTCAATTCAGTGTGGCTGCAGTGCACGCACGCGTGCACTGCCTCGCCACAACAGAATATAAAGTCACCACAACTCCAAGTATTAACAATAATTGATACGTCGAAAAAAATCAAAATATCTAACCCAGATTGGTCAGAAAGTAAACAGACTCAAAAGATATCATAAGAGATACGAGTGAAGCTACAACATAAGCTTCAACAAGCATAGGAACATGAACAGCTAAAGACAGTAACAAGAAAGGGCAGACATGACTCGACATGTATGAATGGCTTCAACGTCAAAGACAGAGAGACCAAAATGAAACTGCACATGCCTCAATAACAACTACATGGAACAGGAGATTGCAACTTAAATAGAAAATGCACGTGAACCTCATGGCAGCAATTCAAGGCAACAGTGACAACTCAAATACAATCCAAATGCCATCAGTGAAGCAAAATGACAAAATGCAAATGATACAAGGCATCAATGCAATGTATCCGATTCGAGAACAAGGCAGTGCAGCAGGTCAGCAAGTGCTCAGGGATGAACAGATGCAAGTGAAAATGACACATGAATATGCAGTGTATACCCAAGTACAACTAAAATGCAACAATGTTTCTGAATGGATCAAGCTATGGCAAATGAGACAGTGAATCAACTAGAACCTCAATATGTACATCAAAAACTAAAGTTCGAGCTATGTCACAATGCAACAACGACAGTTCAAGTAAAACTGGAAGCATACATGCAACATGAACCAATGAAGTCAAGGCCAAAGTTTGTCAGAATTTATATACAGCAGCTACAACAGTGAATCAAAGTATAAACCAGGGTGCACTATAATGAATGCAGAATGAACGGAAATGGTCAAGTATAACAGAGTTCGACAATATGCACAAAGGCATAGCAAGAGTCACAAGACCATCAAGCAGTGAGCAGTGAAGACGTGAACAAGTGATCGGTAAACAAAGACATAAATGGAATCTGAACCAATACACTTGAATGCACCAAGTAAGCTACAGAGATGACACTGCAGCACCAGTACAAATCAGTGAAATACAACAAAGATGAACCAGTTCAATATGATATACAACTTGAACCACAGACCCAACATTTCAACTGACACATATATGCAGTAGTCGAACCAAAGAGCTAACATATGCAACTGAAATCAAGTGAAGTCATGAAGGCTACTGGACAGTAGACATAACAGATCAAAAGCAAGCAAAGACTATACAAAAGATGTCAACCCAGTGTGGATGCAAACTATATGATAAGCAATCTGAATATGAATGCAAGGGAGCAATGCACTAAGCAAATGAAGCAACTGACACAAACAACATTAGCAACTACATGCGCAGTAAAGATGGCCAGAGAACAAAGCTCACAAGTGCCAGAGAAACCAACTCCAAACTCACGAGAATAAAATTATAACAAGTTCGTATTTTTATTGTTAAAAAAAGGTCATAGTAAAGCCGTGGTCATCACAAAAGTCGAGTTTGTAGTCGAAGACTAACTGGAGTTCAAAGGTTGCAGAAGTCATGGAACGAACAAGTCAAAGCAAATAATTCACGGAAATTGAAATCAACAGCGTCAACAAGACTGTGAAGCAACTCAAAGACCAAGTCGAAGTCGAACTGTTCTCAACAGACTCAAATACGAGCTCCAGAAGAACAATGTCACTTCAGAGCAAAATAAATGATGCAATGTATGAAATCAGTATGAACTCAGTAAGTAAGCACAAGTGCTTTAACTCATAGGCAATTATATCAAGTTAAAAGAGCAAGCCCGAGTCAATTCTCGTCTAAATTATTTTCACAAACTAAAGTTTGCAGATATAAAACCAAAGCCAGAAATATCAAATTCGAATACGAATGAACTGGAGCTGGAATTAGATGTGAGGTGAACTCAACTTGTTCGAAGCGGAGACGAACTCGAGAGAAGGAGTTGAATCGCCAAAGAGTCGAAACATCGCCGAAGCCCTAGTTTTCAAATCGCCATTATCTCAAAGGGGATCGAGCTAGAAGAAAATAAAATAAAATGAAAGGGGATCGACTCGAGAATAATAAAAAGGGGTCGAAGATAAAGATAATACTAGGCCGGCCATTTTTTTTTTTAAAAATAAAGAAAAAATATTTATCTAAAGCCCAAAATAAATTTCTCAATCATTTTTATAAAAGAATTTTAACTTAATAAAATTCCAATAAAAATTGGCGAACGGTTTATATCACCTAGTGGCGATAATTAAATGCTACGAATTTGCGGGTTGTTACAGACTTCCCTCCTTAAAGAAATTGCGTCCTCGCAATCATAAGGAATAAATAGACAAAAGGTAACAACCATAAGAGCATGGCAATGTCGAATGCATAAGCCAAGCAAATGTCAACAGGGAAGTATTGAAAACATGGAAGTATCAGATATAAAATCAAAAGGTTCGACTGCTTCAAATCAAAAGAATCAACATCGTGGGGATCAAGGAATCAAAATCAGACGACTATCAAAAGCAAGAATCAATCGAGTTCCAGCATTTAAAAGAAAAGGAAAAAAAACAGAGCAGAATTCACGTACTGCACGAATTGAATATGAGTAAATCAAATTACTCACCTGAATCGCTAAAGAAAAAGACGAAGCTCGAATCTCAAAATCGTAAATATTCAATCATCAAAAACGATAATCGAATTTTCAAATCGCAAATATTTACTTATCTCAAACGATAATTAAATTTCACAAATATCTGATTATCAAAAACGATAACCAGAAACACAAGTATTCGATTAATCAAATCAAAAAATATTTAATTATCTCAAATGATAATCAAATTTCACAATTATCTAATTATCAAAAACGATAATCAGAAACACAAGCATTCGATTAATCAAATCAAAAAATATTTAATTATCTCAAACGATAATCAAATTTCACAAATATCTGATTATCAAAAACGATAATCAGAAACACAAGCATTCGATTAATCAAATCGAAAAATATTTAATTATCTCAAACGATAATCAAATTTCACAAATATCTGATTATCAAAAACGTTAATCAGAAATAAAAAATATCCGATTATCAAAAACGATAATCAGAAGTCATAAATATTCAATTAACGAGTCCGGAATTAACCGAAGTAGTAAAAGTATGGTTCCATACTCCGTACTTTTGCTAAATCGTTTAAATCTCTTTATCGTTTCCTTGAAAGTGCAAGATTGTGTGTTTTAAAAAATAACATTTCACATTCTCAAACGGACAAGTCCGGAATTAAGCGAACCAGTAAAAGAAAGGGATCATAGTCCTTGATTTTACTGAAACGTTTAAATCGCTTCCTCATTCTTTTGAAAATGCAAACTGTAAGAATTTTGAAAACAATTTTAATTTATATTTTGAAACAACTTTTAAAAATAACGAATTTTGAAAATACGTGATTAAATTAGCAATATCAGTGTTGCGGGAGAACCGCTTGTAAATCCATTTCAAAATCGACGGTTACTGAAGTTAACACGTCAAAATCTCATCAAAATAACTGGCATCAAAATATAATACCAATGAATTTTCATTCATCAAAAATGTCACAAGAATCTTCTCAAAGATAGAAAGGGATATCATACCCTAAACTTGTATTCATAACAAGTCAATAACACATATAAATTCACCAATACACAAAAACTGACAAAACTTGTCAATAGAAATCATGAAAATTGATGAAGCACAAATTCTAGAAATCAGCACAAGAAATCCAGAAATCACAAGTTCTAGAAATCTACACACGAAATCCAGAAAACACAAATTCTAGAAATCTACAAACGAAATCCAGAAAACACAAAGAAGGGGGAAGTCCGAACACACGGACGAGAAGCTATCCATTTAATTTTCCGAACACACGGATTGAATGTGAGTAAATCAAATTACTCACCTGAATCGCTAGAGAAAAAGACGAAGCTCGAATCTCAAAATCGTAAATATTCAATCATCAAAAATGATAATCGAATTTTCAAATCGCAAATATTTACTTATCTCAAACGATAAATAAATTTCACAAATATCTGATTATCAAAAACGATAACCAGAAACACAAGTATTCGATTAATCAAATCAAAAAATATTTAATTATCTCAAACGATAATCAAATTTCACAAATATCTAATTATCAAAAACGATAATCAGAAACACAAGCATTCGATTAATCAAATCGAAAAATATTTAATTATCTCAAACGATAATCAAATTTCACAAATATCTGATTATCAAAAACGATAATAAAAAACACAAGCATTCGATTAATCAAATCGAAAAATATTTAATTATCTCAAACGATAATCAAATTTCACAAATATCTGATTATCAAAAACGATAATCAGAAATCAAAAATATCCGATTATCAAAAACGATAATCAGAAGTCATAAATATTCAATTAACGAGTCCGGAATTAACCGAAGTAGTAAAAGTATGGTTCCATACTCCGTACTTTTGCTAAATCGTTTAAATCTCTTTATCGTTTCCTTGAAAGTGCAAGATTGTGTGTTTTAAAAAATAACATTTCACATTCTCAAACGGACAAGTCCGGAATTAAGCGAACCAGTAAAAGAAAGGGATCATAGTCCTTGATTTTACTGAAACGTTTAAATCGCTTCCTCATTCTTTTGAAAATGCAAACTGTAAGAATTTTGAAAACAATTTTAATTTATATTTTGAAACAACTTTTAAAAATAACGAATTTTGAAAATACGTGATTAAATTAGCAATATCAGTGTTGTGGGAGAACCGCTTGTAAATCCATTTCAAAATCGACGGTTACTGAAGTTAACACGTCAAAATCTCATCAAAATAACTGGCATCAAAATATAATACCAATGAATTTTCATTCATCAAAAATGTCACAAGAATCTTCTCAAAGATAGAAAGGGATATCATACCCTAAACTTGTATTCATAACAAGTCAATAACACATATAAATTCACCAATACACAAAAACTGACAAAACTTGTCAATAGAAATCATGAAAATTGATGAAGCACAAATTCTAGAAATCAGCACAAGAAATCCAGAAATCACAAGTTCTAGAAATCTACACACGAAATCCAGAAAACACAAATTCTAGAAATCTACACACGAAATCCAGAAAACACAAAGAAGGGGGAAGTCCGAACACACGGACGAGAAGCTATCCATTTAATTTTCCGAACACACGGATGGGAAGCTATCCATTTAATTTTTCGAACACACGGATGGGAAGCTATCCATTTAATTTTCCGAACACACGGATGGGAAGCTATCCATTTAATTTTCCGAACACACGGATGGGAAGCTATCCATTTAATTTTCCGAACACACGGATGGGAAGCTATCCATTTAATTTTCCGAACACACGGATGGCCCGAAGGCCTTTGACACACGAATGGTCCAAAGACCATGGGGTACAGCCCCATATATGTGAGTAGAAACATCACCCAAGCGGGGTCTAGTCTCCCTCGCAGGCAAAGAGACATCGCTCAATCGCTAGTCTAAATCACAAGAACGATCGTCATGATCGGAAGGAAGTGTCAATCACACAAAGCTAGTAAATATAAGAGTTTAGCTTCATGTCCCATATCCACTTGTTTAACTCAAATATTTACGAACAGATTGTAGATCTGCACTAGAAAATTGTCACAAGAGTTTCAATATGTGTGAATCGAAATCACACCAATGAGGTATAGACTAACCTTGAAGATAAAGAGAAAGGTATGTGTGAGTCGGAATCACACTACTGCGGTCTAGACTAACCTTACGGACAAAGAGATATGTGTGAGTCGGAATCACACTACTACGGTCTAGTCTAACCTTGCAAACAAAGAGAAAGGTATGTGTGAGTCGGAATCACACTACTGCGGTCTAGACTAACCTTACGGACAAAGAGATATGTGTGAGTCGGAATCACACTACTTCGGTCTAGTCTAACCTTGCAAACAAAGAGAAAGGTATGTGTGAGTCGGAATCACACTACTGCGGTCTAGACTAACCTTACGGACAAAGAGATATGTGTGAGTCGGAATCACACTACTTCGGTCTAGTCTAAGCTTGCAAACAAAGAGACATCACACAATTGCTAGTCTAAATCATAAAATGATCGTCATGATCAACGAGAAGTGTCAATTACACTAAGCTAGTAAATATAAAAGTTTAGCTTCATGTCCCATAACCACTTGTTTAACTCAAATATTTACGAACAGATTGTAGATCTGCACTAGAAAATTGTCACAAAAGGGTTCAATCGAACAAGTCCAGGAGTTAACCGACGAAGTAAACGCAAGCGTTTCATACCACTTGTTTTACTAAGCCGTTTAATTCAATTTCTCATATGAGTGAAATAAAGGCTTGTATATATTAATAGATTGGAAAACGGTTTAAGAAAAAGAGTTTTGTAGTAAAATAGTTTTGAAACTGTTTGGAGAAAAGGATTTTAATATTTACTACTAGTATAGAAAACCTTTATATTTTTTAAAGTGACAAATCACAAACATGATTGTAGAAACAATCAATCACAAGAATTCACATACGAAGATGTGAATAGAATCCAAAGAAATCGATACTGAATCCATCAAAAGGTATGTTCACAAAATCCAGAAGAAAATGTCATTAAAGTTGCTAATAAATGATAGCAACCAATCGGGGGAAATGATCACGAATCGATTAAACTTTGGAAACCAAATCAATTCACTAAAATTCACATTCGAAGACGTGAGTAAAATCCAAAGAATTCGATTCCAAATTCATCAAGGTAGACATACCCAAAAATTCTGAGAGTAGAAGTTATCAAAGTCGACAAAAGTGATAACAACCAATTGGAAAAGAAGAATCGATTAACACTTGGAAAAACGAAGCGAAACGAGCATAGATGCAAAAATGACTTCAACAAAAATAAAAATCAAGTCAATGTCGAAGTCAACAATAATTGGCCGCAGTCGAGTACAAAATGAATCAATCATTATCATCAAAGAATCCAACGGCAAACAGAATCAGAGTCTTGGAAATCAAGAAATCAGCAATTTCTCAAAAAGCAAAGTGACCGAAGTCGAATGGAATCCAAGATGAGGAAAACACAAAATATCAAGTTCAAAATCGCTGAGATTCAACCTAGATGTGAATGAGAAATCAAAATCACTCAATTTGCAACTGGTCCAGCTATTTTTCATCACAGTGTAACAGGTACACAATGACACTCATAGCATAGAACAAAAGTGGAACAAAGTCCAAAAGTCAAAATGGCTTTAATTTGCCAAATTAAAACAAAATCAACATCGACTAAATCAATTCAAAGCCGAAAACACAAGCATAAGCGTTAGGAATTCATACCTAGCAGTCAAAAATAGTCATATGTAAAGATGAGAGATAAAACATCAACAAATAGTTGTAACACGTGCTCCATCTAAGTTATGTTTTATAATTGTCCTAAACCCCAGGCTCTGATACCAAGCTGTGACGCCCCACCTCTATACCCACGCTAGCCAAGAACACTACGGTGTAGTGCTGTCAACTAGCACGGAGAATAAGGCTGTTGAGGAGCGACCATCTATGTAATTGCTTTGTGCGAGCACCGATATGTCAGATAGAATAACATGCATTTTTATTTCAGGAGGAAATCCGACATACCGATACAAACTCAAAGCTACTACACAGTGGCTATAATAGTTTAGGACAATAGATATAAAAATAACACAGATAACATAAATGCGGAATACAGATGGAACGAAAAGTCTCATATATACAATAACTGATATTAGTTACAATACATTTGACACAATACAAATGATACAACTACAACTGTCGACTCAAGAAGTTATATATACAAGTACATTATCGACTAATATACATGAATACATTATCATCTTAAAACAGACACACTGACTACTACAACAAGACGAAGACCACTTCAAATGATATAAAAAGTCTTCATAGCTCTAGCAGCAACCCAAAGCTAAAAATCTACAACCTGTAAATACTCGGTTTGACCCGAGTATTAAATTCAAAAGAAAATAATACACGGGTCAGTCTAATTCAAACTCAGTTATTAATGCACGGAAGCAATAATAATCAAATATCAAATGGACGACAGTCACAGAATTCTCGTATACCCAACTTCTCGATAAGAGAACCGGATAACGGCAGATATAACACTAAACAGTGTTAATCCACAAAACAGAAATCCAAAGCAGTTTAAACAATTGAAATGTCAATTTAAAAACATCAATGCTAATTGGCTGCAGTACACGCTAACGTGTACTGCCTCGCCAATACAGCCTACGAATTACGCAACAGGTTGATGAATCAAGAACAAAAGAAATATCGATTAAAATCTGTCAATTCGGTGTGGCTGCAGTGCACGCATGCGTGCACTGCCTCGCCACAGCAGAATATAAAGTCACCACAACTCCATGTATTAACAATAATTGATACATCGAAAAAATCAAAATATCTAACCCAGATTGGTCAGAAAGTAAACAGACTCAAAAGATATCATAAGAGATACGAGTGAAGCTACAACATAAGCTTCAACAAGCATAGGAACATGAACAGCTAAAGACAGTAACAAGAAAGGGCAGACATGACTCGACATGTATGAATGGCTTCAACGTCAAAGACAGAGAGACCAAAATGAAACTGCACATGCCTCAATAACAACTACATGGAACAGGAGATTGCAACTTAAATAGAAAATGCACGTGAACTTCATGGCAGCAATTCAAGGCAACAGTGACAACTCAAATACAATCCAAATGCCATCAGTGAAGCAAAATGACAAAATGCAAATGATACAAGGCATCAATGCAATGTATCCGATTCGAGAACAAGGCAGTGCAGCAGGTCAGCAAGTGCTCAGGGATGAACAGATGCAAGTGAAAATGACACATGAATATGCAGTGTATACCCAAGTACAACTAAAATGCAACAATGTTTCTGAATGGATCAAGCTATGGCAAATGAGACAGTGAATCAACTAGAACCTCAATATGTACATCAACAACTAAAGTTCGAGCTATATCACAATGCAACAACGACAGTTCAAGTAAAACTAGAAGCATACAGGCAACATGAACCAATGAAGTCAAGGCCAAAGTTTGTCAGAATTTATATACAGCAGCTACAACAGTGAATCAAAGTATAAACCAGGGTGCACTATAATGAATGCAGAACGAACGGAAATGGTCAAGTATAACAGAGTTCGACAATATGAACAAAGGCATAGCAAGAGTCACAAGACCATCAAGCAGTGAGCAGTGAAGACGTGAACAAGTGATCGGTAAACAAAGACATAAATGGAATCTGAACCAATACACTTGAATGCACCAAGTAAGCTACAGAGATGACACTGCAGGACCAGTACAAATCAGTGAAATACAACAAAGATGAACCAGTTCAATATAATATACAACTTGAACCACAGACCCAACATTTCAACTGACACATTTATGCAGTAGTCGAACCAAAGAGCTAAAATATGCAACTGAAATCAAGTGAAGTCATGAAGGCTACTGGACAGTAGACATAACAGATCAAAAGCCAGCAAAGACTATACAAAAGATGTCAACCCAGTGTGGATGCAAACTATATGATAAGCAATCTGAATATGCATGCAAGGGAGCAATGCACTAAGCAAATGAAGCAACTGACACAAACAACATTAGCAACTACATGCGCAGTAAAGATGGCCAGAGAACAAAGCTCACAAGTGCCAGAGAAACCAACTCCAAACTCACGAGAATAAAATTATAACAAGTTCGTATTTTTATTGTTAAAAAAAGTTCATAGTAAAGCTGTAGTCATCACAAAAGTCGAGTTTGTAGTCGAAGACTAACTGGAGTTCAAAGGTTGCAGAAGTCATGGAACGAACAAGTCAAAGCAAATATTTCACGGAAATTGAAATCAACAGCGTCAACAAGACTGTGAAGCAACTCAAAGACCAAGTCGAAGTCGAACTGTTCTCAACAGACTCAAATACGAGCTCCAGAAGAACAATGTCACTTCAGAGCAAAACAAATGACGCAATGTATGAAATCAGTATGAACTCAGTAAGTAAGCACAAGTGCTTTAACTCATAGGCAATTATATCAAGTTAAAAGAGCAAGCCCGAGTCAATTCTCGTCTAAATTATTTTCACAAACTAAAGTTTGCAGATATAAAACAAAAGCCAGAAACATCAAATTCGAATATGAATGAACTGGAGCTGGAATTAGATGTGAGATGAACTCACCTTGTTCGAAGCGGAGACGAACTCGAGAGAAGGAGTTGAATCGCCAGAGAGTCGAAACATCGCCGAAGCCCTAGTTTTCAAATCGCCATTATCTCAAAGGGGATCGAGCCAGAAGAAAAAAAATAAAATGAAAGGGGATCGACTCGAGAATAATAAAAAGGGGTCGAAGATAAAGATAATACTAGGCCGGCCATTTTTTTTTAAAAAAAAATAAAGAAAAAATATTTATCTAAAGCCCAAAATAAATTTCTCAATCATTTTTATAAAAGAATTTTAACTTAATAAAATTCCAATAAAAATTGGCGAACGGTTTATATCACCTAGTGGCGATAATTAAATGCTACGAATTTGCGGGTTGTTACATTTGATATATATTGTGTATATTTAATTATCTCTAAAATAGTTTGAAGTTAATCGGAAATCTAATTCTTAAATTTTATCTTAAAGGATAATTTCAATTATAAAAGGGAATCAAAATTTGAATAAATATTGAAGCTTGGATAATTGAATTAAGAAATTTTTATTTGTGTAATATTCTCTTGCATTCCAATATAACTTACCTAAATTATTAAAAGTTAAATATGTAATTGGAGAACACATAATATAAAGGAGATTTTATAAATAAAATTTGAGTGGTCATAATAAATGTTATACACTTAAATTTTAGTTATAAAGGATCAATAGAGGTGAATAGAATAAAAGGTTAATTGAATAATTTATAAGTTAAAATAGTATTAAAGGAATTATAAACAAATTTGGGTAGTTATAAAGGTGTAAATATACTTAATATATATGATTTGATATATTAAGTGGAATAAATTTAAGAATAAATTGGAATAAAGAAGAATGAAATTTAATGAATAAAGATGAATATAATAAATGATTGTTCAAATTCATGACTTTATAAATTGTTGATTTGATGATGAGATAATGAGATTTATAAATAATTAAGATCTATTTAACTTAAGAAAGAAAATCAAATGGATGACATTAATTATTAATGTAAGTTGAAATTTCCATGGTTTTAGATTTATTATCTTCTTTGCTTGCCAATCTCTTTTCTTTCAGGTTGTTTCTTTCCTCCTACCTTCCTCCTTTTCGGGGACGAAAAGTTTTGAGTGGGGGAGAGTGTAACGACCCGTAAATTTTCAATAATTAAAGTTGTCAATTTAATAAGATTTTGGTAAATAAATTTGGAAGAGAAAAAAAAAACTTTGTAATTTAATGATGAAATGAATGCCAAAATGAAATGTAACAATGTATTTTAAAACTAATTATTAACAATTGAAATGAAATTACAATTTATTGAAGTAATGTAAATTGTTATACTTGGCTATAAATTTATGTAAGATAACAAATGCAAACATTAAAATTTACAAATGATTTAGTGTGAAATAAATGACCACTGAATAAAGATTAGATATATAAGAATGGTAACATATGTTTGTGAACAATGAATTCAAAAAGGGTGATTAAAAGTTATAGTAACGGTTGTAAGTTACTATTTAATTTGTCTATTAATTAAATTGTAAATGTTAGATTTGGGGTATAAAACTGAATATAAGTGAATAAATGTAAGTGTGATATGAATAAATGAATTTGTATATAGTTTATGGTAATTGGATGAATTAAACATTTTGTAAGCAATTATGATAATTAGTGGACATAATAAACTTGAATGTAAATAAAGATAATGATAACATTTATTGCAAGATACATTCTATTTAGGCTATAAAATGAATTGGAAATTTATTACATTTAAATGTAAGTAAATGTTTATTTAACTTGGGATAGGACAGTAAATTGTAAAATGTGAGTGTAATGAAATAAATGGACATGCATATTTTATTCATAAGGTAATATAAAAGAATGAAACCTATCTGAATGAATTAATGGAGTATTCAATCATAACAAATGTATACATTTAACAAAATTCAATATAATTGAGAACAAATGTTAATCCAAAGGAAAGATGGATATTTGTATATATATTAATGTAATGAAATTTGTAGAGTGGTATAGACTTAATAAATGGATTAGAATTGAATCAAATCAGTTTATTTGAAATTTATTTATAACTTATGGGAATTCAATTTCATAACAAATAGATTTATGGTAAGAAAATGAAATTAATTACTATGTAAACTGAAATTTGAATGAATTGGGAAGTTATTAATGTATTAGTATCTAAACCAATGTTAATATGGATTTATTGGGAATTTAAACTTATACTTTTAAAATTAGATAATAATACAGTGTTTACACGTAATGACATTCTATATTTTATTTTCTATCTCCCTATGTTTGTTTCTCTAATTTTTATTTTCTATTTTATTTGTATAAATTTTGAATATATTCATTTGTTCTTTGATTGATTTTTCTTTGAATAATAGCTTAGGAATTTCAAGAGATATAGGTTACCTGTTTTGTATATTTATTGCATTTTTATTGCATCCAAACAAAGGAAAATTACACAAGATTCTTCCTCCTTAATTTGTGCCTTTTTAATTTCTTGCCTTTTTTTACCTACCCTCTTTATTTCAAACCTTAGCCAATTACTTCCCACATCTCTAGCCGTGCATAACTCCTTCTATTAGCCATGAGAAACATCTCATTTCCTATCTCTTCATTCTTATTCATTGCTAAGAAAAGGAAATTTAATTTAATCCATTAAGCCATTTGATTAAATAGGAAATAAATCCCCTCATTTACTAGCCTCTTTATTTCTTGCCATTCTTTTGGCCATTCATCTTCATAACCCTAGCCGCCATATCATATTTGCAATTCACGTACAAAGCTTTCCTACATCTCATTCTCACGTTCATTTCTATTTTGAGAAAAAAATGTAAGTTTTTTTCCATGGCTTCTTCCTTTCTTATTCTCTTTTTATTTTGTTTTTTTCCTCTTTCTTTTGTTTTCTATTTTGTTCGAGTAATGGTTTCCTTCTTCCTTCTCTTTTTTTTTCATTTTGTTTTCTTTGTCTTCCTCCAAGCTAGGCTCAGCCTCCATCTTCTCCTAGCACACCTCTAACCATCATGACCAAGCAACACAAGATGATGGTTGAACCCATATGTGGTGTAGCTAAGCCATTGATTGATTAAGGCAAGTTATGCCACTTTGATTCATTTATTTTTCCATTGTTTTAACCTCTATTCTTTTGTATTGTATTCATATTTGTATCTTGCTTTGTTTATTTTGTGAATACAAGATTTACATCTTGGCTCTCTTTACATCCAAATCTAGTCGTGCTTTCGTGCTTTCCGGATTTTTGTTTGTGTGTTTGCTTTGCAAACTTCAGCATACAAAGGTGAGTAATCACCCTGACATTCATACTTATATAACTGTGAATTGATAGCAAGTGAAAGTGTAGAAATAATTATATTATGTTATACATGCCTGTGATATATTTATATGATATTAAATACTATTTATATGCATGTTATATCATCTGCTATAATATTATTTGTGTACTATTATTTATTTCCTGCTTATCATCACTGCAAGTTCCCTATCACTATGGGTTGAAATGATACATACCCGAACGGACTTTAGAATAGGAAAAAATCATTATGGGCTGAAATTATAGGCCTGAGCGGTTTTTATTTATTTTTATTTAACTTGGGATTGCGGGTTTGAAATGATAGAACCCGGATTTTTCTTTGTAAATTACGGATTGAAATGATATATTATCCGTATCACTTGACCTAGGTTAGAAAATATTATACAGACCCGTGGTTATTTTATATAATTTTTTCTGGATGTTTTAAGTATTTTGAAAATGTAAATTTTGATATTTTAATTTAAATTTAGTTTTTAAAATAATTTAATAAAGTGAAAAATGATTTTATATGTATTAAAAATGTTAGATAAATGAATGGAAATTTGTGATTGGAAATATAAACTAATTTGGAAATATGTGATATTGATTAAGACAATAAATGCTCTTTATTGTGAAAATAAAATGTATGTTAAAAATGAAAATTTGACATGAAATTTTAATTAATGGAATTTAAAGAGTCTTATTTATGATAAATAACTTAATAATTAAGTTTGATTTAATTTGGAATCTTAAATATAACCTAGTAATTGTAATAAAGGTTGTTTCCTGGGATGGACATATTTTGTATAATAACTAATGTATTTTTGAATAAATAAAATGAAATACATTTTTATGGGGCATCTTGTAATAAGTTTTGGAATCATAGTGGAATTGATGTCTAAAGAAATATGTAAAGTTTTAATTTATGAAAGAAACGTGTAAAGTTCTAATTAATGAAAGAAATATGTAAAGTTTTAATTATGAAAGAAACGTGTAAAGTTCTAATTAATGAAAGAATATGTAAAGTTTTAATTTATGAAAGAAACGTGTAAAGTTCTAATTAATGAAAGAAATATGTAAAGTTTTAATTTATGAAAGAAACGTGTAAAGTTCTAATTAATGAAAGAAATATGTAAAGTTTTAATTTATGAAAGAGACGTGTAAAGTTCTAATTAATGAAAGAAACATGTAAATTCTTAATTAATGAAAGAAACAAGTAAGTCTTAATTAGTGTAATATTGATTAAAATAATAAATGCCCTTTTTGTAATATAACGTAAATTAAAACATACATTTGATAATGTAAGTTTAATTAGTGTAATATTGATTAAATGATAAATGCTCTTTACTGTAATAGAAATGTAAGGTAAAAGTACATTTAATATGTAAGTTTTAATTAATGTAAATAACATATTTTAATGACTAAAATATTAAAGTTTCTTTATTGTAATGATAATGTAAGTTAATAAGGTACTTTTAACTTAACATAAGAATTTCAGCATTAAATTGGATATTACAGTAACAAAGTTTATTTAACTATAAGGCTATGATAAAATGACCGTGTTAAAAATTTGTAAGTATATAAATACTTTGATTATATACAATGTTAAATTTGAAAGTATTACATTCCAAAAATGCTATGATTCCTTAAGGTTACATTACCAAAATGCTATGATAACTTAAAGGGAGATTTCAAGTTTAATAAATTAAAGGAAATATTCAGTGATTTTGAAATTTGGGTTTTATTGAAATGATATATTATTGAATTGGTTTTGAAATGGAAAGATATATTTTTGAATTAGTTTTGAATGAATATGTTTTGGGTTTGAAAGTATATATTATTTTGAAATAAATGATATGATTTTGAAATAGTTTAAAGGATGTATTTTGATTTGAAAAATAAACTATTTTTAAATGACCACGGTGTTATAATAACGATTGGTTGTTAAAGAGACCGGGATCGGATATGGACATACTCTCTGTCAATACCGAAAACCACTTTGACAACTGTGTACGCGGTGGAGTTTCCAGAATGAAGTATGACGCAGCGGATAATTCAAAACAATGTAGATCGGTGAAAGTAGCAGTCGATGGATTAATGGATGCTGAATTGCCCGAATTCGTTGATCCGAAGATACCGAACTCTAGCTATCTCGAACTCGTTGATCGCGCACGATACCGGGTTCAAAGATCTTCAATTCTTCAAGCGTTGATCAAGCGCACTTGATTCCGCGAATCGGCTTCTACAATCGTTGAATCGAGCGCACTCGATTATCCGAAAGAGGAGATAGGAGATTACACTCAACTACCAATTTGAAATGAAAGCACAAAGCAATCAAAAGAGAATTTTATTCAATATTCAACCTTTACAAATGACTTCACTTGCCTATTTATAGGCTACAACACAAATCCAGAAAATTTCCTAAGTCATAAGTCGTTTCCGACTCATCATCCATGACCTACGACTCATCATAAGTCGTATACGACTTATCAACTTTCAATACAAATCAAAAGTAAACGACTCATAACAGACGCGACTTAACAACCAACGCAACAGCCACTTCCTTCGATTTAGAATTCACGGTGTAGATTAACTCGCAGAAGATACCACGCTTCAGTCTTCAGCGACTCATCCCAACGGTAGAGATTAACTCGGAGGAAGATCCCACGCTTCAGTCTTCAGCGACTCATCCCTTCTCTTAAGTCGTAGACGACTTATCCCTTGTTTGTTTTCAACTCGTGTTGCCCTTCCTGGATCCTTCTTCTTAAGTCGTAGACGACTTATAGCTCTGTCTTTAACTCGCGGTTGACTTACCTCCTCATCTCCGTTAAGTCGTGGACGACTCATACCTGTTTCCTTAAGTCGGAGACGACATATATCTTCCATCCAGTTGAGTCGTGGACGACTTATAGCTGCACCGTTAACTCGTATACGACTCATCAACACCGAACGACTCATGCTCTCCTTAAGTCGTAACTCCATTTCATCAGAACTGTTAGGTCGTAGGTTCGAGTTAGCTCTTTCCCCTGGTTTCCAGTTGAGTCGTGGATGACTCATCACCGCCTCCATAAGTCGTAGACGACTCATGCCTGTCTCTATGAGTCTTGGACGACTCATCACCGCTTCCTTGAGTCGTAGTCGACTTATATCTCCACCTTTGGTTGTCCAGTTGAGTCGTGGACGACTCATCAACGCCTCCTTGAGTCGTAGACGACTTATACCTTGGCCAAATAAAGGTTGCGCTGCATCATCCTCCCCAGGTTGAGAGAAATTCGACCTCGAATTTGCACGCTCTTCATCCCCAACAAACTCATCCCCATGATATGGTACAAGATGTTTAACATTGAATACGTCAGATGTATACACATCATCTGGCAGCTTCAGTTTATAAGCATTTTCATTGATTCGTTTCACAACTTCCACCGGACCAATTTTCCTGGCTTTCAACTTGTTATAAGCGCCCACTGGAAAACGATCTTTTGTTAATACTGCATAAACCAAATCTCCTTCGTTAAACTCAACATTTCGTCGTTTCAAATCTGCAGACTGTTTATACTTCTCATTTGCTTTCTCTAATCTTTCTTGAACGATTTTATGACACTCCGTCAGCCCTTCAACAAAATCAGCGGCTTTCTTAATTGTCCCCTGTGAATGTGGTATCGCAGTTAAATCCAACGGTCCTTTCGGTAAGCTCGAATATACAATCTGGAATGGACTGAACCCAGTACTTCGATTCATAGTGTAACGACCCGTATTTTTAACACTTTAAAAATACGAATTAAAATGAAAATTTTGGATAAAAATCCGAAGGAAATAAAATTTTGTGTTGGTAAATGTGAATTACAAGTTAAAATACAAAACTGAATTCTGAAATGACTTATTTGTAAATTAAATAAAGATGTTAACTTGTAATTGAACGTAAGTAAAGATTTAAATTTGAAGGTAACAAGTAATTGAATTGAATTGAATTTGATTGTAAACAACGAAATAAATAAAATGTTACATTTAATATTGAAGTTATAATATGGAAATCAACGTAAATGAATGTAATTTAATATTACTGTGAATTTAAATAAGATGATAGCTGAAGAAAATGAAAGTAAATGAATTATAAACTATTGATAATAAAGAATAAATAAAATGGTTGATTCAATAATGAAAGTGTAAATCGAAATAAAAGAATTCTTTTGAAATTAAATAACTTGAATTTCAATTATAATATAATTGAACGCTGAATCTAATATAATCTTTTATATTGGATTTATAATGGAAAACTAAATTGTAAAAGATTGTTAATTACTGTGAAATTAAAAATGGGATTTGTGAACAATTGAAATTTGATTTAAAAAGTTAATAATTTAAAATTGGTAATTTTATATTGAAATTAAACAGTCGAATAATTTATTTTTCGAATATTGGATTTAATTAGACAATTAAATCGATAATTTAATAAGTTAAATTTCATAAATAATTGAAAATCGAGTTGAATATGATTTAAAATGATTTGTAAAATTTTATCTTATCATATTGGAGTTATAGTGATGTTATAGAACTTTTAAAATTGAATTTAAAGTTAATTTGTGAAAATTGAATATTTTAATATTTAATTATCGACTGAAAAATAGACATTTTTCGAACAGTCTCAGAATTGAACGAAACTTGTTCCATTGGATCCGTAATAGTTTGTTATTGTCGGATTTCAATTTTTGTAGCAATCGGAGTTATCGTTTGACCGTGGCAGCTCTAAACGCATCGAATTGTTTTTAATATTAATTCGGCGAGAGAAAATAGTCATTTTTCAAAAAGTCTCGGATTTGGACGAAACTAGTTTCATCGGATCCGTAATGTCATATTATTGTAAGGTTTCAAATTTCAAGTCGATTGGATTTACCGTTTGTCCGGTACGAATTAAAACGCATCGAAGTCGGTTTAAATCGGTTTAATTTAAATCGATCGTTTATTGCCATAACTCACACATACGATCGAATTAGCTTCCGAAACCTATTCCATTGTGTCCGGAACGTGGGGTAAACCTTAGAAACGCCAGCCGGCACGCTTCGTTTGGAGTTCGGAAAATTTTGGGTGAATAGTGTTTTGCAATTTTCTATAAAAGGCCCTCCATTTCACAATTTGCAAACAAAGGCTAGGGTTTCAAGCCAGCCGCCACTTATACTTCAATGGCCAGAAATGCACGAATCTTCTCCCCTCAATTACTCAAAATCCGTCCATAATTAGAGAAAACTTCCAACACGAAAGTTGTAGAGCACGACGAGAGCTTCAAATCCATACGGAGATGATCGAAAACGGAGCTTCGAGTCAACGGGAAATCGAGCACAAAGGGGCTGCGTTTTTCACGCAATTCGAGGCAGAGGAGGAGGCCGAGCTTCAAGCTATTCCAGGTGAAGGTGGAGTAAGGCGGTGGCTTCGAAGTGGTGTAACCTGATCGTCTTCAAGTTGCTCGGTTTGGTCGTGAAAATTCATGGAGTAAAGGCGGCTATGGGTTTGTGTTCTACGTATTTATCACGTTGAAGAGGAAGATGAAGGGGCGGTCCAGATCTGAAGCAAGCAAGATTGAACGGCCAGAATCTGATCTGGTATAAAAAAAAAAAAATTTTTTTTTTATATATATATATTTGTATACAAACTTTGAAAATTCATATCTTTTTCATACGAGGTCGAAAACGCGTGAAACTTTTTGCGTTGGAATCGTGGCGACGAGCTCTACATCATGGAATTGATTTGGAGACATTTGAAGCTAACTAAAATTTTAGGTTAAATCGAACGTCGTTCGATTTGATTTAAAATTGAAAATGAAGGTGAGTGTTTATACGCTCACAATTGACTAAAATAATTTTGTTAGTTAAATTTGATATTATGAAGTGATATGAATTTATTTGTCGTTGTTTGATAAAAATTTAAATTGTCATATAGATTGTCATGTGAATTCACCGTTGGAAAATTTAATGGACAGTAAATTGAGATTAGGATTTAATCAAAATCAAATTTCCCGATATTGATAACTATGAAATTGCCGTGAATTGTATTGACTATTGGATGATTTATTTCGATGGATGCTATTGGTTGATATTTAAATGTTTGGATGTTTATTTGCTTATATATATCCTGTTATACATGCATATGACACTATGATTGGTTTAAGTAATATATATTCATCCCTGACATGTAATTGAAATAATAATCACTTGGCCATAGGATAGAAAATTACATACGGACACCGGGTTGGTTAAATTAAATGATTTTAAAAAGTTGTTTTGAAATTATTTAAATGAATTGATTTTAAGAATAAAATCAAATTTATGGAAATCGAATTATTTTGAATTGAAGCTCGAAATGTTGGAATTTAAACTTGGTAAATGAAATTGTTTAATTATTCGAAGTTTAGATTTTAAGAAAAATTTGAAATACGGCGTAAATTTTCGAAAGTTGATTTGTTTTAAAAGATTGGACTTTTAATCGAACTTTGAATATTTCTAAGAAAATTTATATGAAATGATATTTCAAGTTTGAGTTTGGAATTGAAAATTAATTTGAAATTGAGATTTAATTAATTTGGAATTTAATTGAAATTCAAAGGAATTTGTGAATTGGACTAAATTAAAACTATTGAATTAAATTTGATGATAAAATTGATTTGAATAGGATTTGAACTGAAACTGATTTGGAATGTAATACTTAAATGAATTCTTGAAATCCGAATATTAATCTAAGTTTATTGAATTGGAATTGTTCCAGAAATTAAGTAAACTACTTAATACGGATGTTTAATTTGAAGTATATTCTAAGTTGAATACGAAATGGTTTTAAAGCGAATCTTATATTCTTATATAAATATATGAACTATTTTGAAATGTGAAATATTTAAAGTTTCGAAATATATCGAAAGTGAAATTGTTTATTTTATGGTTCAAATATGTATTTGAAATTGATAATTTGAAATGGTTTATTGAGAAGCTGAATCGAGTTGAAATTGATGATTTGAAATCTGATTAAATTTTAATTTTGAAATTCGAGTTTATGTGAATCGATTTGTGAAATTTGAGGAAGCTATATTTTATATAAAGTGTTTCGATTTCCAAAGTGTTTTGATTTTAAAAGACTTATGATTTCGAAAGCGGTATAACTTTGGAAAGTGATACGATTTTGGAAATGGATTTATTTAAAGTGAAATGTTTATATTTAAATCTTGAATTTAAATACGAATTGGGTTAAATGAAGTTGCGACCTAAATTGAAATTCGAAAATGATTTTGAAATCGAAATGAGATATTGAGGCGAAAAATGATTTTGAAATCGAAATGAGATATTGAGGCGAAAATGATTTTTTAAATGAAATTGTATACTTTGAGTAGATATGATGATTTTGAAATGGATTTGATTTTGAAGTGAATATGATATTTTGATATCAATTATGAATCGATTTGAAATGTAAAAGAGCCACCGGTGTGAAAAATATAACGTAGTTATTAAAGAGACCGGGATCGGATATGGACATACTCTCTGTCGATACCGAAAACCACTTTAATAACTATATTCGTGGAGTGTTGATCCAGAATGAAGTGGATGGTTTGATGAACGTGTTGACTGAAGAAAGAGAACGATATTGGATGACCCCTGACATGACTAAAACAGGAGCCGCGCCGGGCCATTGAGGATCGCCATCTCTAGCGGACACACTCCTTCGATACCATGTCTATTACTTTTGTGATTCGATTTGGGTGCACCCCGCGATTTGGGAGTGTTGTTTCGCGGTGTTGGGGTAGTAGCTGCTATGCCCAACATCAGTCCGGATCAGGCAACTACTAGTATCCTAGTTGGTATCGCCTCATGTACCTTGTCATACTGATTATCCTATTCGCGACCACTACGTTTTGGTTTGTACCTTGAGTATATGGATTGCCCTCTGGTGACTTCCGGTTTTGGGGAAACTACGGTCTTGTATATGCTCTTGGGAATATAAACTGTGTTAAGGGTGGAATGGGCCATGGCTTAACGCTATTTTAATACTTTTACTTTAATGTAGACATATTATAATAGCGTATTGTACTACATAGTAGATAGTTTAACGGATCCTTGAGAGATGGAAAATCCCGTAACATCTCTTAAGTTATTGCACTCACGTTGACACTGGATAGGAGGTGTCTAAAACCCGTAAACATCTCCGACGCCGTCGCACTCATATTTACTTATTCGATTTAACCTACATGAGATATTTTAGTCCTGACTCGAGTGTTTTGTCTTTTCATTACGCTCGGGTCAGCCTGAGCATTTCAGATTAGGTTGAAGGTATATTCTGGAGGACGAAGACGGAGTTTGGTATTACATCATTTGTATTCTACTATTGTATTATTTTTCCGCTGCATTGTTGTTTTATCTCTGATATGTATGTAACTCTGATTTATGATGTATAATAATAATCAAAAAAATTTATTTAACAGCTTCATGAACTGTTATTTTATTATTATATCTTGTTCCTTCCGCTGCAAGATTCTGAGTTTGCTTCTGTTCTTTCTTTCCTTTTCTTATTTAACCCCAATAACCATCTGCCTTTTTGAACGGTTTGAGTTGGACATGTGTGGATTATTGTCGACTTGAACGGTCAAAAATGCGGGTTGTTACAGTTGGTATCAGAGCTTTGGTTTAGATTACCTTGGCTCTAGTGGGGAATAACTCATTGAAATAGGGTTAAACCTTACGAATGAGTTTGAGTGTATATGAGAGAGCGTATTTGTAATTTTGATATAAAAATGATTTTATATTGTGTTAATTTGTTCCGTTGAGTATTTATGAATTCTGGTTGGTACTTGGGACGCCAAGGCATCGATTGGAATTTCTAAACACTCGAATAGGACAGATTGACATAATGTTGTTTTAGATTATATTTTATATATAAAAGAATTATCTTGAAAATTTATAAATTTTGATTGTATTGGTTGTTAGGAGATGATAATATTAGATTATCATCGTTTATTGTTGATTAGTCAATATTTCTAACTATTGACTAATGGATGATTTTTAAGGAATGAAACTTGTAAATATGACTGACAATGAATATAAATGGTAAATAAAATAAAATAAAAATGAATTTAAATTAAGATGGAGAATTTAAATTCCGGTGTTTTGAAAATTTATTATCAAAAATTTGAAATGTATAATATAAGTATTATATGATAGTATATTTGATTAGAAATTGTTTTCAAAGGATTTTCAAATGAAGTAAGTGTTATACTCCCCTCTTGACACTAGAAAATGATTCCGGTGATGAGTGCACGCATCATCGACTTTATTTTCGAGAGTCTAAGTGGGGGAGATCACTTAAAGTTTTTCTAAACCCTGTTTTGATTAAAAATTGTAAATTTCTAAAGTATGAAATGAAAATAGGTATATGTATATATATTTCAATGCTGATTAAAATTCTTCTAAAAAGTATGATTTGAGATATAAAGATATTAGTATATATATATTTATATTTTTATAAAAAAAAGGGTTTAAATCGAATCCGGAGTTGAAATTCTTAAGTTCTCAAATAAGGAATGATTTTAATTATTAAACTAAAGTAAATCTTGAATTTTTGAAACTTATGAATGGAAAAAGGTGAAATTGAATTTAAGTGTAAAAAAAAAAATTAATTTAAAATTGTAGTAGTAACCCTTAATTTGGAAAATAATAAATTGGAAATTTATTTAATAGGTATAACACTCAAATTGAACGAAAAGAAGTTGTATATTGTTTAACTACATTCTATTTGCATAGCTATAACTTACCAAATACTTAAAAAGTTTAAAATGCTAATAAGGATAAGTAAATGAATAATATACAAGTGTGATTGCAAATAATAAAAATGTGAAGATCTATTGATAGTTGTAAATATAAAGGAAATTTAAGTTGTAAAATGAATTAAATTTAAAATTAATTAAATATAAAATTAGTAAATGGAAACTAATTAAATTTGAATAAAACTAAATGTCAATAAACTTGGAAGTGTATGAAATTAAAATTTTGACTTGGAAATGTATAATTGATTTAGTGTAGATTATGGATGGATGTTAATGTTTGATATGCATTGGTTGTTATGTTAGATGGATGATAATTGATTAAATAGAATTCATTAGTGTTAATGGAATTGAATAAACGGAATAAAATTTTAAATAATTAAATTCAAATTTAAAGCAAAGTGAAATTAAATATAATTGAATTCAAATTAAATTGAAGCAAATTGACTTGAATTTAAATTAAGAATGAAACAAACTTGAATAAATTGGAAACAAATCGAATGTAAACTTATTTCATGGATATATAAGAAAATAAACGACTTTGTGTTTATGATTGTTTCTTTAGAAAATTTGAAGTTGATGGTTTGTACTTTGAAATAAGAAAAGCAAATTTTTGGAAAAATCCAAAATTGTCCAATATATGCTGAAACAAAAACAACCATAACTTTTAAATGGTTGAACGGAATTTGACGATCTTGGACTTTTCGGAAAGCCTAGAAACTGTGCTACATCTTTTGTTTAGAATGTTTTGATAAATACCTTCATCCACTAGGCTTAAAACACCAATATTAGTTGCTGGCCTGTGCGAAGTAGAAATCTGAAGCACCTTAGTATTCTTGCCATAACTTTTTACTGATGTATCGGATTTTGACGATCTTGCCCTTTCTGGAAAGCTTAGAACTTAAGCTAAAACTTTTTCTTTAAATGTATTGTGTTTTTCTGTCATTTAGAGGGTCAAAAACGTGAGTGGAAGTCGCTGACCTGCGCAATTCATTGCCCAGGCTGAGGCGTATCCTTTTAGTAAAACGGCCGTACCTTTTGAACGGATGGTCCGAATTCGATGATTTTGGACATTCCGGAAAGCCTGAAATGAATGCAACAACTTTTGTTTAGATTCCATTGCCAAATTTTATCGTTCAGGTAACCAAAAACTGAGATTCGTTTGCTGTCCTGGAATTGGAATTGCAGTTTTTAAGCTAAACATGTTATATGTATGTTGTTTATGATAAGTATATCGATCTATCTTTATATGCATGGTTCTAACTTGGTTATTGAGAATTTTAGTAGGTAGCAAAGGGGTTGCGCTTCGTTTGTGGAGCTCGCTTCTGCGCTTAATGCAAAATGTAAGTTAAAATGCTAATAAACGCTAAATAAAAGGTACGTTCTCGGATTACGGTTTATGTTGTGGTATATTATTGTGTTCCCCATGTTTTGGGATGCCTCATTCTTGTAATGAGATGTATATCATGCAATTATTACCACTGTGAAATTTTTCGGTCCTAGCCGCGCAAAGGAGGTGCTGCCGAAATTTTTCAAAAATCCGGGAGTTAGAAAATTTTGTAAAAAAAAAAAAATCCTATAACTAAATTTTGCAAATAAGTAGAATATTTTGAATGAATTATATCTAAATGATGGTTTCCCCTTCTCCGTTCCTTTTCGAGGACGAAAAGTTTTAAGTGGGGGAGAATGTAACGACCCGTATTTTTAACACTTTAAAAATACGAATTAAAATGAAAATTTTGGATAAAAATCCGAAGGAAATAAAATTTTGTGTTGGTAAATGTGAATTACAAGTTAAAATACAAAACTGAATTCTGAAATGACTTATTTGTAAATTAAATAAAGATGTTAACTTGTAATTGAACGTAAGTAAAGATTTAAATTTGAAGGTAACAAGTAATTGAATTGAATTGAATTTGATTGTAAACAACGAAATAAATAAAATGTTACATTTAATATTGAAGTTATAATATGGAAATCAACGTAAATGAATGTAATTTAATATTACTGTGAATTTAAATAAGATGATAGCTGAAGAAAATGAAAGTAAATGAATTATAAACTATTGATAATAAAGAATAAATAAAATGGTTGATTCAATAATGAAAGTGTAAATCGAAATAAAAGAATTCTTTTGAAATTAAATAACTTGAATTTCAATTATAATATAATTGAACGCTGAATCTAATATAATCTTTTATATTGGATTTATAATGGAAAACTAAATTGTAAAAGATTGTTAATTACTGTGAAATTAAAAATGGGATTTGTGAACAATTGAAATTTGATTTAAAAAGTTAATAATTTAAAATTGGTAATTTTATATTGAAATTAAACAGTCGAATAATTTATTTTTCGAATATTGGATTTAATTAGACAATTAAATCGATAATTTAATAAGTTAAATTTCATAAATAATTGAAAATCGAGTTGAATATGATTTAAAATGATTTGTAAAATTTTATCTTATCATATTGGAGTTATAGTGATGTTATAGAACTTTTAAAATTGAATTTAAAGTTAATTTGTGAAAATTGAATATTTTAATATTTAATTATCGACTGAAAAATAGACATTTTTCGAACAGTCTCAGAATTGAACGAAACTTGTTCCATTGGATCCGTAATAGTTTGTTATTGTCGGATTTCAATTTTTGTAGCAATCGGAGTTATCGTTTGATCGTGGCAGCTCTAAACGCATCGAATTGTTTTTAATATTAATTCGGCGAGAGAAAATAGTCATTTTTCAAAAAGTCTCGGATTTGGACGAAACTAGTTTCATCGGATCCGTAATGTCATATTATTGTAAGGTTTCAAATTTCAAGTCGATTGGATTTACCGTTTGTCCGGTACGAATTAAAACGCATCGAAGTCGGTTTAAATCGGTTTAATTTAAATCGATCGTTTATTGCCATAACTCACACATACGATCGAATTAGCTTCCGAAACCTATTCCATTGTGTCCGGAACGTGGGGTAAACCTTAGAAACGCCAGCCGGCACGCTTCGTTTGGAGTTCGGAAAATTTCGGGTGAATAGTGTTTTGCAATTTTCTATAAAAGGCCCTCCATTTCACAATTTGCAAACAAAGGCTAGGGTTTCAAGCCAGCCGCCACTTATACTTCAATGGCCAGAAATGCACGAATCTTCTCCCCTCAATTACTCAAAATCCGTCGATAATTAGAGAAAACTTCCAACACGAAAGTTGTAGAGCACGACGAGAGCTTCAAATCCATACGGAGATGATCGAAAACGGAGCTTCGAGTCAACGGGAAATCGAGCACAAAGGGGCTGCGTTTTTCACGCAATTCGAGGCAGAGGAGGAGGCCGAGCTTCAAGCTATTCCAGGTGAAGGTGGAGTAAGGCGGTGGCTTCGAAGTGGTGTAACCTGATCGTCTTCAAGTTGCTCGGTTTGGTCGTGAAAATTCATGGAGTAAAGGCGGCTATGGGTTTGTGTTCTACGTATTTATCACGTTGAAGAGGAAGATGAAGGGGCGGTCCAGATCTGAAGCAAGCAAGATTGAACGGCCAGAATCTGATCTGGTATAAAAAAAAAAAAAAAATTTTTTTTATATATATATATTTGTATACAAACTTTGAAAATTCATATCTTTTTCATACGAGGTCGAAAACGCGTGAAACTTTTTGCGTTGGAATCGTGGCGACGAGCTCTACATCATGGAATTGATTTGGAGACATTTGAAGCTAACTAAAATTTTAGGTTAAATCGAACGTCGTTCGATTTGATTTAAAATTGAAAATCAAGGTGAGTGTTTATACGCTCACAATTGACTAAAATAATTTTGTTAGTTAAATTTGATATTATGAAGTGATATGAATTTATTTGTCGTTGTTTGATAAAAATTTAAATTGTCATATAGATTGTCATGTGAATTCACCGTTGGAAAATTTAATGGACAGTAAATTGAGATTAGGATTTAATCAAAATCAAATTTCCCGATATTGATAACTATGAAATTGCCGTGAATTGTATTGACTATTGGATGATTTATTTCGATGGATGCTATTGGTTGATATTTAAATGTTTGGATGTTTATTTGCTTATATATATCCTGTTATACATGCATATGACACTATGATTGGTTTAAGTAATATATATTCATCCCTGACATGTAATTGAAATAATAATCACTTGGCCATAGGATAGAAAATTACATACGGACACCGGGTTGGTTAAATTAAATGATTTTAAAAAGTTGTTTTGAAATTATTTAAATGAATTGATTTTAAGAATAAAATCAAATTTATGGAAATCGAATTATTTTGAATTGAAGCTCGAAATGTTGGAATTTAAACTTGGTAAATGAAATTGTTTAATTATTCGAAGTTTAGATTTTAAGAAAAATTTGAAATACGGCGTAAATTTTCGAAAGTTGATTTGTTTTAAAAGATTGGACTTTTAATCGAACTTTGAATATTTCTAAGAAAATTTATATGAAATGATATTTCAAGTTTGAGTTTGGAATTGAAAATTAATTTGAAATTGAGATTTAATTAATTTGGAATTTAATTGAAATTCAAAGGAATTTGTGAATTGGACTAAATTAAAACTATTGAATTAAATTTGATGATAAAATTGATTTGAATAGGATTTGAACTGAAACTGATTTGGAATGTAATACTTAAATGAATTCTTGAAATCCGAATATTAATCTAAGTTTATTGAATTGGAATTGTTCCAGAAATTAAGTAAACTACTTAATACGGATGTTTAATTTGAAGTATATTCTAAGTTGAATACGAAATGGTTTTAAAGCGAATCTTATATTCTTAAATAAATATATGAACTATTTTGAAATGTGAAATATTTAAAGTTTCGAAATATATCGAAAGTGAAATTGTTTATTTTATGGTTCAAATATGTATTTGAAATTGATAATTTGAAATGGTTTATTGAGAAGCTGAATCGAGTTGAAATTGATGATTTGAAATCTGATTAAATTTTAATTTTGAAATTCGAGTTTATGTGAATCGATTTGTGAAATTTGAGGAAGCTATATTTTATATAAAGTGTTTCGATTTCCAAAGTGTTTTGATTTTAAAAGACTTATGATTTCGAAAGCGGTATAACTTTGGAAAGTGATACGATTTTGGAAATGGATTTATTTAAAGTGAAATGTTTATATTTAAATCTTGAATTTAAATACGAATTGGGTTAAATGAAGTTGCGACCTAAATTGAAATTCGAAAATGATTTTGAAATCGAAATGAGATATTGAGGCGAAAAATGATTTTGAAATCGAAATGAGATATTGAGGCGAAAATGATTTTTGAAATGAAATTGTATACTTTGAGTAGATATGATGATTTTGAAATGGATTTGATTTTGAAGCGAATATGATATTTTGATATCAATTATGAATCGATTTGAAATGTAAAAGAGCCACCGGTGTGAAAAATATAACGTAGTTATTAAAGAGACCGGGATCGGATATGGACATACTCTCTGTCGATACCGAAAACCACTTTAATAACTATATTCGTGGAGTGTTGATCCAGAATGAAGTGGATGGTTTGATGAACGTGTTGACTGAAGAAAGAGAACGATATTGGATGACCCCTGACATGACTAAAACAGGAGCCGCGCCGGGCCATTGAGGATCGCCATCTCTAGCGGACACACTCCTTCGATACCATGTCTATTACTTTTGTGATTCGATTTGGGTGCACCCCGCGATTTGGGAGTGTTGTTTCGCGGTGTTGGGGTAGTAGCTGCTATGCCCAACATCAGTCCGGATCAGGCAACTACTAGTATCCTAGTTGGTATCGCCTCATGTATCTTGTCATACTGATTATCCTATTCGCGACCACTACGTTTTGGTTTGTACCTTGAGTATATGGATTGCCCTCTGGTGACTTCCAGTTTTGGGGAAACTACGGTCTTGTATATGCTCTTGGGAATATAAACTGTGTTAAGGGTGGAATGGGCCATGGCTTAACGCTATTTTAATACTTTTACTTTAATGTAGACATATTATAATAGCGTATTGTACTACATAGTAGATAGTTTAACGGATCCTTGAGAGATGGAAAATCCCGTAACATCTCTTAAGTTATTGCACTCACGTTGACACTGGATAGGAGGTGTCTAAAACCCGTAAACATCTCCGACGCCGTCGCACTCATATTTACTTATTCGATTTAACCTACATGAGATATTTTAGTCCTGACTCGAGTGTTTTGTCTTTTCATTACGCTCGGGTCAGCCTGAGCATTTCAGATTAGGTTGAAGGTATATTCTGGAGGACGAAGACGGAGTTTGGTATTACATCATTTGTATTCTACTATTGTATTATTTTTCAGCTGCATTGTTGTTTTATCTCTGATATGTATGTAACTCTGATTTATGATGTATAATAATAATCAAAAAAATTTATTTAACAGCTTCATGAACTGTTATTTTATTATTATATCTTGTTCCTTCCGCTGCAAGATTCTGAGTTTGCTTCTGTTCTTTCTTTCCTTTTCTTATTTAACCCCAATAACCATCTGCCTTTTTGAACGGTTTGAGTTGGACATGTGTGGATTATTGTCGACTTGAACGGTCAAAAATGCGGGTTGTTACACATAGCATGATTATGAGCAAATTCTGCTTGGCATAACTTCACATCCCAACTCCTCAGATTATCTTGAACAAGACACCTCAACAGGTTTCCCAATGATCTGTTAACCACCTCAGTCTGTCCATCCGTTTGCGGATGATAAGCACTACTAAACT
Source organism: Allium fistulosum (assembly GCA_030737815.1). Taxonomy (NCBI): domain Eukaryota; kingdom Viridiplantae; phylum Streptophyta; class Magnoliopsida; order Asparagales; family Amaryllidaceae; genus Allium; species Allium fistulosum. Next base: position 819,334,867 of record CM060904.1, read on the forward strand.
TCAGCTTTGTTCCCACCATTTTCCACAAACTCAACCAAAAGTGACTCAAAAATCGAGTATCTCTATCCGACACAATAGATTCTGGCAATCCATGAAGTCGATAGATCTCCCTGAAAAACAATTGAGCGACATGAATAGCATCTGCCGTCTTTTTGCAAGCAATAAAATGTGCCATCTTCGAAAATCTGTCCACCACAACGAATATAGAATCATTTCCCCTTTGAGTTCTAGGCAAACCCAAAACAAAATCCATACTGATATCCACCCATGGTTTTATAGGCACTGGTAACGGCATATATAAACCCGCATTAGTCGCAGTTCCTTTCGAAACCTGACAAATATGACAACGCTCCACAAACCTCTCTACTTCCTTCCTCATTGATGGCCAAAAGTAAGATTGCGAAATCAATTGTAGTGTACGGTCTCTTCCCACATGACCTTCTTCGTGTAATTCTTTCACAATCTTCAACCGTAAACTGCAATCTGGTATACATAATCGAGTTCCCTTGAACAGAAAACCATCTACCATCACAAATTCATCAGTACTTCCGTCTTTGACTTTCTCAACAAGCTTTGCAAAATAAGGATCTTCTTCAAACAATTCTAGCAATAATTCAAATCCTGTTACTTCAACCTTCAGTGTAGTCAACAAATGACTCCTCCGACTCAAAGCATCAGCTACTCGATTCGTCACCCCTGACTTGTGTTTAACAACAAAAGTAAACTGTTGCAGATATGCGATCCACGATGCATGTCTCGCTGAAATCTTATCTTGCCCTTGCAAATGCTTCAATGCTTCATGATCAGTATATAGAACAAATTCTTCCTGAAATAGATAGTGTCTCCAGTGTTTAATAGATTGTACAACAGCATAAAATTGTTCTTGTCTTAGTACCATCAGCACTTCTCTAAGATGATTCAGATGTTCCTCTGAACTCCCACTGTAAATAAGAATATCATCGAAATACACCACCACAAATTTCCCAATGAACGGTCGAAAAATCTGGTTCATCACCCTCATGAAAGTACTTGGTGCATTTGATAAACCAAATGGCATGACCAACCATTCGTATAGACCCTCCCTGGTTTTAAAAGCAGTCTTCCACTCATCGCCTGGTCTGATACGAATTTGATGATATCCGCTCTTCAAATCAATCTTCGAAAAGATAATAGCTCCGCTTATTTGATCTAACAAGTCATCCAACCTCGGCATTGGAAATCTATATCTCACAGTGATCTTATTCAATGCTCGACTGTCAGTGCACATCCTCCACGTCCCATCCTTCTTGGGTACCAATAAAGCTGGTACAGCACAAGGACTCAGACTCTCTTGCACACGCCCCTGCTCAAGCAATTCCTCTACCTGCCTCCGCAATTCTTCATGTTCCTTCGGACTCATTCGATAATGTGGTCTGTGTGGCAATACCGCACCTGGAACAAGATCTATCTGATGTTGTATATCTCTCAACGGTGGCAACTCCGTTGGTAACTCCTCTGGAAATACATCGTCAAATTCTTTCAAAACTGGTTTAACTTCTTCAGGAATTTCAACTTCTTCACTGCTTTCTCGTCCAATCAACAAGAATACTTCTGGTTCTTCCTCAACCTCCTTAACAAACTCCTTTAAAGTCAATAAAATTTTCAGCTCTTCGATTTCTTCGGACTTACTTTCTTCTTGTGATCTCTTCTTCGGAACTAAGATAATCTTCGTGCCTTTAAACATAAAACTGTAACTATTGGTCCGACCGTCATGTTGTACTGCTCGATCATATTGCCATGGTCTTCCCAATAATAAATGACAAACATCCATCTCTACTACATCACACCATATTTCATCTTTGTATTTCTTCCCAATAGAGAATGGTACACGAACTCGTCTATCCACTTTCACTTCTCCTCCTTTTCTCAACCATGCTAACTTGTATGGACTCGGATGTTTCTCTGTCTTCAATTTCAACTTCGTCACAGCTTCGGTTGAAATAATATTATCACAGCTTCCTGCGTCAATCACAAACTTACACACCTTCCCCAGAATAGTACACGTTGACTGAAAGATATTACTCCTCAACCAACTAGCTTCTTCCTGCTTCGGTGTTAAACACGATCTCCTCAGCATTAGGTTACAACCTTCGTCTCCTGACGCAATATCCTGCTCATCCTCCTCAGCTGGATTAGAACAATCTTCATCAACATCCTCATCGTCAACTTCTGCAATCATGGTTCTCTTCTTTGGTTTTGGACACTCACTGCTTTTATGACCCATTTCCTGACAATTGTAACATTTGAAACCATTGTTAACCCTTGTCTTCTCAGCCTCCTTCACCACTGGTCTACTGATAGGTTTAGAAACATTAGAATTTCCTCCAACACCCTTCGCTTGATTGTTAGAATTAGTAAACACACCACCTCCTCGTCTCCCTTGTTTTTCCCAAGCCAACGCTTTCTGATGTGCTTCTGCCACAGATCTTGGATCGAACATATTCACCATATCCTGAATCTGCATTCTCAATCCCCCAATGAATCTAGATGTCAGCTGCTCTTCTGTTTCCATAATATCGTTCCTTGCAATAAGTTGATAGAATTCATCAGCATAGTCATTCACAGTTTTCGTCCCTTGTCTCAAGTTTTGCAAACGTTGATACATCAAAGATTGATAATTGTATGGTAAGAACGTTGCTTTCATCAATTTCTTCATCTTCTCCCAAGATTCAACTTTTGACTTCCCCATACGTTCACGTGTAAGCTTGGTTTGCTGCCACCATGCCAAAGCTCTACCCCTTAGCCTCGTAGCAACCAACTTCACTCTACGATGTTCTGGAACTTCTTTGAAGTCAAAAATCTCCTCAACATTAGCCACCCAATCTAGAAACTCCTCTGCTTGCATACCACCCTTGAATTCAGGAATTTCTGTCTTCATCCCCGACTCCCATTTGTGATCATACTCAGAATAGTTTCTTCCTTGACCTCTTCCTTGAATACTACCACCATCATATTCCTCTTCAAAATCAGATGCATAACGATGTCGATTCTGACCACCAACATCTCTACTACCATTGCGCCTTCCACCATCATCCCTTCTATCAACGTTCCTCCGTGCATGATCATTCACGTTCCTTCCACGCCCTTGATCATTTTCAACACTTCGGTCTCGATTAGAATGCGGTGAGACTCTACTACCCCCATGGTTAGATTCAGGTGAAACCCTTCTCCGATTTTGATTCATCTCCGTCATAAGCCTCTCTAATCGGCCAATTCCTTCATTAAGCTTCTCGCTAAAATTCTCATTGATTCTTTGCTCCATCTCATCAGCCTCTTCTCTTCGATATAAAGCTTCTACGTTTTGGTGGCGATTTGCTCTTCTTGGCGGCATACTTGAAAACTTCACAAATTCTAACACTTTTCGGATTTTGATCCAAAATGAAACGGATCGAAAACTTCCACTTTGTAGCAAATCGCGATGAACACGATGGACAAAGTTTCGGCCTCCAATGCAAATCCGATCAAACAATCTTCGAACAATGATGACTTCTTCTTTTGCTCACGGCTCACGGTTTAACCCTTCAAGCACTCGTCTTCTCTTCAAACTTCAAATCTCTTCAAATGATTAGGCTCCAAGTCTCGATCTAGCTATGATTGGCTAGAACAAGCTCTGATACCAAAAACTGACGCAGCGGATAATTCAAAACAATGTAGATCGGTGAAAGTAGCAGTCGATGGATTAATGGATGCTGAATTGCCCGAATTCGTTGATCCGAAGATACCGAACTCTAGCTATCTCGAACTCGTTGATCGCGCACGATACCGGGTTCAAAGATCTTCAATTCTTCAAGCGTTGATCAAGCGCACTTGATTCCGCGAATCGGCTTCTACAATCGTTGAATCGAGCGCACTCGATTATCCGAAAGAGGAGATAGGAGATTACACTCAACTACCAATTTGAAATGAAAGCACAAAGCAATCAAAAGAGAATTTTATTCAATATTCAACCTTTACAAATGACTTCACTTGCCTATTTATAGGCTACAACACAAATCCAGAAAATTTCCTAAGTCATAAGTCGTTTCCGACTCATCATCCATGACCTACGACTCATCATAAGTCGTATACGACTTATCAACTTTCAATACAAATCAAAAGTAAACGACTCATAACAGACGCGACTTAACAACCAACGCAACAGCCACTTCCTTCGATTTAGAATTCACGGTGTAGATTAACTCGCAGAAGATACCACGCTTCAGTCTTCAGCGACTCATCCCAACGGTAGAGATTAACTCGGAGGAAGATCCCACGCTTCAGTCTTCAGCGACTCATCCCTTCTCTTAAGTCGTAGACGACTTATCCCTTGTTTGTTTTCAACTCGTGTTGCCCTTCCTGGATCCTTCTTCTTAAGTCGTAGACGACTTATAGCTCTATCTTTAACTCGCGGTTGACTTACCTCCTCATCTCCGTTAAGTCGTGGACGACTCATACCTGTTTCCTTAAGTCGGAGACGACATATATCTTCCATCCAGTTGAGTCGTGGACGACTTATAGCTGCACCGTTAACTCGTATACGACTCATCAACACCGAACGACTCATGCTCTCCTTAAGTCGTAACTCCATTTCATCAGAACTGTTAGGTCGTAGGTTCGAGTTAGCTCTTTCACCTGGTTTCCAGTTGAGTCGTGGACGACTCATCACCGCCTCCATAAGTCGTAGACGACTCATGCCTGTCTCTATGAGTCTTGGACGACTCATCACCGCTTCCTTGAGTCGTAGTCGACTTATATCTCCACCTTTGGTTGTCCAGTTGAGTCGTGGACGACTCATCAACGCCTCCTTGAGTCGTAGACGACTTATACCTTGGCCAAATAAAGGTTGCGCTGCATCAAAGTAGGATGGTGGCGACGATCCTAAAGGTATATACGTGGACCCAACTCCCGTGAGTTGGCATAAGGTGGCTAAAACAGGAGCGATTGACGGACCAAGGAGGTAGCACCTCTGATTGGACACACTTTTTCGATACCATTCTATTACTTGTGATTGATTGGGTGGCCACCCTTGATTTGGGAGTGTTGTTCGAGGAGGGCGGTGGTGGCTGCTATGCGTCACCACCAGTCCGGATGCGTAATTGGTATATCTACCCTGGCATTACCTTGTGTGCCGTGTCACCTACCATATCGAGCCCACTACGATTTTGGTTTAAAGATCCGACCGCGTTAAGGTTCACCATCCCCTTAACGCTATTTTCTATATGATTATACTTTACTAATTAGACACTACTGTATATAGCGTATATTACTACATAGTAAATAGTTTAACGGATCCTTAAAGAATGGGCGATCCCAAGCATTCTTTAAGTTACTTGTACCTTATTACAGTTCACTTGAGTTGGTTTACATTATATAAGTATATATTGTCCTGACTCGAGTGTTTGTATTTTTATTTACGCTCGGGTCAGCCTGAGTATTCACAGATTTGGATTTCCACTTTCTGGAGATTGGAATCGCTGGAGATTATCTGCTTATCTAGTTTTATCTATCTCAGTTATGTTGTTCTATTCAGCTTGTACTTGGTTATCATATTGAGACTTCTGTTGTACTTTATTTCTTCTGTTGTATCTTATTTAACTCTGATATATTTACATAGTAGCTTCATGAACTACTATTTCTTTTACTTCCGCTGCATTATTTTACTCTATGTCTGTGATCTGTGATTATATTTATTTACTGTATATTCTGAGATTTGCCAAATTTTATTTACAACCCGGTATTTTGAGCAATTCAATTCTGGCATGACTGACTACCTATACACTTATAATGGAAGCGAATGGTTGAAAATATCGGGTCGTTATAGTTGGTATCTGAAATGACCCTCCTATTTCCTCCCTAATTTCATAAGGATTTTTTTTTAAGAGATGATATATAGATATATCATTCATTACAAATATATTTCCCAGGGTCATTTTCTTTCTCCAATAAACAAAATATATCCAGGATCTTTCACAATATAAAAATATTGTTTTAAATCTAAATCATTCCTAACATACATATATGAAGATATCTATGTTATATTCTACTAGAATCAGAGCATGATAATATGTAAGTAGAAATTGTCACGACCCGACTTCCTACGCCCAGAAATCGTATCGTTTTGAAGAAAAGAAAGAGGTGAGAAAGTAGAAAAGAAAGAGAAGAAGAAGAAGAAGAAACACATCAGAATCTCAACAGCGGAACGAATAAAATATAATATATCATATAAATTAATACATAGTATCATATACATCAGAGTTACACAGATAGTACATCACATACTAGACAGTTATAAACACCTGTCTAGTTAATACAACTCACACATCACAGAGATACAACACAAGAGATACAACACAGCGGAAATACAAAATAAACTCTAATCACATCGGAATCACTATATATCTACACGCTGAAGCCTCCTGCTCCATTGCTCCTCCAGAGTTCGTCAAATCTAACCTGAATCCCTTGACTACCCGTAAAAATTTGGGTACCCGAGAGTTTATGAAAAACAGAAATAAACTTCGGGTCAGACATGGGTCTGGTATGAGTAACAGGTTAAGGTTGTTTAACTTTGAAAACCATTTGAAAACAAAAGGTATCACGTAAGACATCCCACACATAAACATGGAAATGTTTTTACCTTACGCTAACCAAAAACATTTGATAGGGAATCCGGTGATATTATAATAGTGTCTAGGGTTTTCAAGTAAATAGAAAATAGCTGAAATTGTTACATCTATTAAATTCCAGCATACTAGCCACAAAGTGGGTAATACAATCAAAACCGTAGGGTCTCGTAGGGAAAATGGGTTTCCTTCAATGGCTGGGCTACTGGGGTACCGCCCGTCACAGTACGTGGCCTAGATCACCGTACCGAGGAGTACGCCCGCTCCCCTGCAACACAAGGCCGGACCCATCCCTTACTGGACAGTTCCAAATAAGATCACCCCACAGTTGGCGCGACCAACCGTACACTAAACCGAAATAAATAGGGACATCTAGACAGGGGTAAACCTTACTCTCAAGTGGGGGCTACCCACGAAGCCTTGCTGCACCTCCCCTGTTTTAGCCATTCCCGGTTGATGAGGCTTGAGGTCACGATTACCTTTACAGAACTCATCTCTTAGAATGCTCATCGTCCGCCTGACGATGTTCTGAAAGCATTCGATCCATACAAGTTCGTTCCGGGTTCGAACGAAACCGAAGGCATTATCTCGTTACACTCGTATTGGAATCACCCTCAGAGTTAACGACAATAACCCTTGCATTCTGAATCACCATCTCGAATCTATAAGTACTATCTTCGTCAAACTCATTACGGAATCACCCACAGAGTTATACTGACGAATAGTTCTTATACCTCGAGTCTTCACTTGCTCCATTTGGATTTCACGACCTAACGTTATTTTGGATCGATGTGGTATTCGGGTCTCCAGACCTGGAATCCCGGTATACGGAAACCCGATCCCGGTCTCATCGAAATCCAAAACGTGTCTTTTAAGGCCAAGTTGTTTTAAAGGTTTAAAACAAATCAATTCAAATATCTATATATTAACACAGATAGATAAATCACAATATCACAGATAGATGATCACATATCAGCATAAATGGATAATCTATATCATCACACTTCAAACAAAGCATCCATATCACAACAATATTACTCATCTCATATCTGAGATCACAATCAATCAATGGGATATCAATATCAATCATCATACATAAGCAAGGATTAATAATCACATCATTGATAATTAATTTAAAATGAATTAAATTAATTACCTTAGTTTAATTAATTTAAAGTTAATTAAATTAATTACTTCATCATTATTAAACTTGCTTATACTACTATTAATTATAAATCAATTAATCAATCATCATCCCATTTTTCCTTTTAATTAATCATCCCGATTAACCATCTTTAATTACATTTAAGTAATTATCTTCAAATTATTCCACAGATTAATTTCTTTAACCAAATATAGAAGTAAATCCCTACATTACTTCATTTATTCATTAACCAGAGTTAATTACTTGCTTAATTATTTATTTTAATAAATCTCTTCATTTATCAATTATATTCCAGATAAATCCATTTTAAATTCAACATTAATTATTAAAATTAATGATCTCAAATTATAATTACAATTTAAATTAATTACATCAAAGTAATTTATCCTTAAATTAATCCAAAATATTAATCACCTTTGATTAATCGTAATCAGTAATTAACTCCTTTAATTACTAAATAAATTAATTACTCCATAATTAATTATCTCAAATTAATCCTTTGATTAATTTTACAAAGTAATTTTACTCGAATTACTTTATTAACAAAATATCATCCCATTAATTACATCCTGTAATTAAACATCAATTACTTCTCTAAGTAATCATACTTATCACATCATCAATTTATTTATCCAAATTAATTAAAATAAATTAATTAACTCCAATAAATCAAATTACTTAATTAATTAAAATGAGTAATTATCTCTTTAGTTACTCCCCATTTATCATTTACACTTAAACAATTAAAATGTTGATTAATACATCAATTTATCCAATCAATTATATTGATTAATTATAAAATAATTCAGTTAATGACCTTCATTAACATTTATTAAATTATACATCTAAAATAATTAACTACATCAATTATTATTAAGTTTAATTTACCTTCAATAATTAATTAAATTAATTAAAGTCTAACCTATGATTTTTGATAACATATTAAATACTTAATTCATTATTTAACTTTAATTAATATCTTTAATCTTATAATTACAAATTAATCCATATAAATTATCAACTCTCATTCTAATTTCCTTAATAGTTAAATGAATTCAAATCTTTGATCTTTATTGTTTAAAGAAAACTCATTTTCCACAATTGATTAAAATTTTACTTCAAATGTTTAAAAACGTTTATTTACTTTCTTTGAATTTCCATTTAAAAATTCAAGTTTAACTAACACTCATTTGAACTTCGAATCACCTTATAAAACCCCGACCTTTGAAAACTTTTAATTTACCAATTTAAACGATACTTTCGTTATGAAGAGATTTTAAATCAAAATCCATTAAACTTACATATTTAAATTCATTAAAAGTATTTAAATTTGAAACTTCTTTTATTTGAAAAATCTAGATTTTTAAACACTCAATTTTGACATCAGTTTTAATTTAAAAATCCACTAATTTAAAAACTGTAAAGGCTGGGTACTATTTAGACTTGAAACAACCTACTCGAGTCTCCGGGTTTTGCTTGAGTAAAACGTGAAAACACCCGAGCAAAATCAGATCTTTCCCGAGTACATACTAGGTACTAAAATGTTGTAAGGCAAAACAACTTGAGTTCCTTTATTTTACTTCGACGAAAACATGAGATCACCCGAGTCGAACGATGAATTACTCGAGTAATTCTCGAGTTTATTTCCTGTTACCCCAAAAAGAATCACAGCCACCAAACCTTCGACTGTGCACGTACACACACACATCAGCCACCTCCGGTCGACCCCGACCATCCCTACATCACGGCGACCATCTCTACAGCCTATTCCAACCTTCAGATCGACACCAAAAATTCGAGATCGAGATCGAGTTTCTAAATCAAGCCTGGAACCAACAACATCCCATTTTCAAAACCTGGCAGTTCGACTTCCTCCAATCTTCGACCACCAGAGGACCACCACCACTGGCCACAGCCTCGTCTATCTCCACTCTACCCAACCTCCAACGCACGCGACACTCGATCCAGCCATGAGTTCGAATGAGACGTAAAACAAGGGCCACGCAAAACTAGGTCTAGGGAAAAGGATTCGACGCCGCCACCACCACCGTTAACTAACCACCACCGCACTATTTTTCCGAACATCCCTGGTCGCTCCTCTACCTTTCGACCAAGACTCAACGTCTCCGGTCGACTACATCGACCACGGCGACTCAAATTGTTCGAAACAGTGAAGTTTAAACTGCTCTTCATTTTCTTGCCTAAAAATTCTAATTCTTGTTTTAAAAATCATGATTTAGTATGTGTTTTCATTTGATGCAACTGGATTCTTTAAACAAAAGGTTTGATTTTTAACATATTTAAGGATGTGCATGTTTTCTTGAGTTACCAGAGAAAGTTATGGATTGTTTCAGCTTTAATAAAATTTTAATATAAAGATTTCAACAAAATAAACAGCTCTTGTTCTCATCTCAAGTTCAGTCAGGGGTTAGATCAAGTGCTAAAGTGTTGTTTTCATACTCACAAGAAATAAAAACAGATACAGGTATCACCAGAAACAGATACTCAAAGATTTCAATCATATACATACAAAATACAGAGGAAGCATGCCATAAATATCAGTTATAAGTTTTTTTTTTAATAAAATTGTTACTCACCAAGCATTGAAGAAGAACAGAGACTGTTTTGAACTAAAAACAATGTTTCTACTTTGATCTTCAGGTCATCCTTCTTCACTGTTATCTCGACTTGCTGGATGTTTGATGTTTGTAGAATGTTGTTTTAAGTTTTAATGGAGTTTCATTTTATTTTGTTTTAGTTCGAACTGGAATTTGAAAATGAATAAGAAAAAGTGGCTTACAGGCTATAATATAAAACAGAGCATATTTTCTTTATTTTTGTCAGAGATTTTTATAAAGAATGGAGGCTGAGAATACATTATGGCGAGCTAGAGAAGAGCATGACTAGCATTAATTGCTTTGTACCATGATACTTCCATTTCCATACTTATCTATATTTTATAACTTGCCTGAGACTTCTTTCTCAAGCTACAGGTATGTTTCCTCTTTCTTTTATATTTGCTTTTGTTTTCCTTAAGTATTGCAGGCATGTTTATATTCGAACCATCCATTTGTTTTGATGTTATCCTGTACAACTTTAGTTATATTTTTCTTGGTTCAATTGACTATGCAGGCTTGTTTTACATTTTAACAATTTAAAAAGTTACTCTAGTATATTTATAAAGTGTAATGGATGTTGTTTGATTACTTGGTATATTTGTTTTATTGTTATTTTAACATGTGTTTTTGTTATGCGTATTATCATATTGTATCTCTATTTTGAACATTTTATTTATTTATATTATAAAAGTTCACTTATCAAATTTAAAAATAATTTAAACAAAGAAATTATTCTTTCATTCACATTACCTATTTTATAATATACACTAGAATATCATTTGACAAAAATTGAATTTATAACATATGTACATTTTAAACTAAAATTTTTAACAAGCAATATTTTAAAAGAAAAGAAAATAGAACAAAACCCTTTTGTTAATAAATATAAATTTAAACCAAAGTCAGAAATAGTTCTAGACAATTTAAACATTTATCTAAAATATTTAAAACACTATATTTATGAATTTAATAGCTTTGAAAAACTCATTTTTAAATAAATAATAATTTCCAAATCTCTAGAATATATATATATATATTAGAAATTTAAAATAAAAATTATCAATTCAATTTGAAACCGAGTTTCCCTATTTACTATATATACCAATATATATAAATAAATAGAGAATAATATATTGGATTTTACAGATAGAAATCACCCATCCGATATTTATCCGAAGAAAATATCGCTTCAAACCTTATAATTCAATAATCAATTTAATATTTAATATAAATTATTAAATTGATTATTGCTCGAAATTCCGGGATGTCACATTCCTCCCCCCTTAAAAGAATTTCGTCCCCGAAATTTAAAACAAAGGTAATTTAATAATTTATTTACAATTTAATTTTAAAACACATGCATATATCAACAACCATAGCAATCAATCATTTAAAACAAACAAGTCTAACTATCCAGACAAAAATCCTGAATTGGATTCTCTCGAGTTTCCCCGAGTAAGAGTATCGGGTTACTCGCTCTATAGAATCCAACCAGTCAATACCACTAAGCTACAGAGCTCCTACTCCTCTAGATCTGCAATACAAGACAGTATATCAGCCTACAGACGAATCAGACTCGCAACCAAAATTCCCAAAACTACTCGTTCTATTACCAGAAATAGAATCTTACACGTACTCCCTCAGAGATACGCGAAACACAACGAATCCCAGCTATCCAAGCTGGCAATTCACTCCAGACGAACAAACACTAACTTTTCCAGAACATAGAGAAAATCCAGGACACTTCGGAGCTGACTTCTCAGACTTACCAAACTATACAACTCCTTCAATCAGAGAAACTCATCCAGAATCAAATCTCTGATTCTGAAATCCAAATTCCTCAATCTCTTATCTACCAAACTCTTCGGATGATCCAAATCTGCCTTCATCACTACTGATCAGCTAAATCTCCGATGATGCCTTCCAGAACAGTCTGAATCCAAAAACAATCCAGTAGACGATCTTCTCACTATCAACCAAAATCAGGAACATAATCCCTACCATCAGCCGTAGAAAACAACTTCTCCTTTCCTAGAAAAGAAAAACAGATGTACCCCAAACTGCTTCCGCTGCACAACTCTGATATGAGAGCAGATGAAATGCTGATGACGAACACCAATACAAACTCCCACTGATACCACTGTGACGGACCTAGGCTTTGCAACCATCAGTCATTAATCACAACTGGTCTCTCCAACCGTCCTGGAAATATGGCTTAATAGATCCAAAATAAAACTTGGAAGTTCCTCCACAAACCATCCTACTACTAAGTTAAACCATCGGTATCACTCCTGGAATACAGTCGATACCAAACTAAATCTCCAGATGTTAACAAAACACTGACTTCTATCCATTACCACTCAATTATAAATTCATTTGTTTATTTATAAATTTAGTTTTCAATAATAAATTTTGTTTCCAAACACTTATTACTTCCAGTCCACTTTAACTAATTCTACACTTCACTTTCATTTGACATGATTTAGTTACATTCCAATTTAATTTAAACTTTAAGTTTTCCAAACCCATTTATTTATTCCACAACATTTTAAATTTACTTCCAGAGTTTAAGCAATTTCCAAAGTACAAAATCACCTTTGAAATCAACTATATCCAAAATTCTTTGGCAATTCAAATATTCTTTTGAATTTCAAAACCAAACCCAGTTCGCAAACAATTCCAATTTGAAATAATTTGATAGCAAACTTTTCTTTTGGAAATTCGAAAATGAACATCGATGATGCTGCAGTCATCCCCGACGTTATTTTCTAACAACCGAAAGAGTTCAAATGCTTTTATTTCTTTTAAACATCTCAAATATTTTTAAATTTTAAATCTTTCCAGATTTCAAATCTAACTCAAAAATATCCTTGAAATAATACCATTTTTTTTTCCAGAACCTTTGAAAACACTTCCAAATCCAAAAGAATTTAAATTTTCTCAAAATTCCAGATCCATCCAATTTCTATTCAAACATTACCTTGGAATTTTATTTCAATTTCAATTGCAAATCACATTTATAATTCACATTTACAAAATTCCATTTGGTTATATGAATTTATTTCTTGACTATTGATTAAATTCCAATTCTTATTAAATTTTCCCAATGACAATGATAATCGTTCAATATTATCATTTCCTAACAATCAAGCAACCATACATAACTATAAAAATTTTCAGAAAATATTTTCTTTTATATACAAAAATAATTTGGGTAAAATTATTTCATCTAACCTATTTTAAAACAATATTGTGTCGGTTTATCTTGTTAAGAGTTTAGAAATTCCTATCGATATTGTGGCGTCCCACACACCGATCAAAATCTATAAACACCTAACCGATAAGTCAACACAATATAAAACAATTTTATATTCACTAACAAATACGCTCTCTCAGGAAAGAAATCACTTAAGAGCCTAGGTATTCGCTCAACCTAGTGCTCTGATACCACCAGTCACGACCCGACTTCCTACGCCCAGAAATCGTATCGTTTTGAAGAAAAGAAAGAGGTGAGAAAGTAGAAAAGAAAGAGAAGAAGAAGAAGAAGAAACACATCAGAATCTCAACAGCGGAACGAATAAAATATAATATATCATATAAATTAATACATAGTATCATATACATCAGAGTTACACAGATAGTACATCACATACTAGATAGTTATAAACACCTGTCTAGTTAATACAACTCACACATCACAGAGATACAACACAAGAGATACAACACAGCGGAAATACAAAATAAACTCTAATCACAGCGGAATCACTATATATCTACACGCTGAAGCCTCCTGCTCCATTGCTCCTCCAGAGTTCATCAAATCTAACCTGAATCCCTTGACTACCCGTAAAAATTTGGGTACCCGAGAGTTTATGAAAAACAGAAATAAACTTCGGGTCAGACATGGGTCTGGTATGAGTAACAGGTTAAGGTTGTTTAACTTTGAAAACCATTTGAAAACAAAAGGTATCACGTAAGACATCCCACACATAAACATGGAAATGTTTTTACCTTACGCTAACCAAAAACATTTGATAGGGAATCCGGTGATATTATAATAGTGTCTAGGGTTTTCATGTAACGACCCGCCATTTTGAACCATTCGCATCCATTATAAGTGTATAGGTAGACACTCATGCCGGAGTTGAATTGCACAAAATACCGCGTTGTTAATTTAAATTTGGCAAAACAGAACATATACAGTAAATAAATATAATCACAGATCACAGACACAGAGTAATAAGTGCAGCGGAAATAAAAGAGATAGTAGTTCATGAAGCTACTATATGAATATATAAAAATACATCATAGTTTACAACAGAAGAGTAATACGATACATCAGAGTTAAACTAGATACAACGGAAGAGTAACAGATACAGATCAGAATACGTCACTGGAATCATCGAATATCTGAAAGCTGGATAGATAGCTGAATCTCCAAGCGAAGCTCCAACTCCAAAGGTGAGTCTCGAAAGCTGAACTACTCAGTCTGACCCGAGCGTAAAGCAAAAACACAAGACACTCGAGTCAGGATTAACATTCTTATATTAATAAATCCAACTCAAGTGAAATAGCAATTGAAATACAAGTAACTCAAAGGATGTTTGGAATAACTGTAACGACCCGATATTTTGGACCATTCAAATCGACAATAAATCCACACATGTCTGACTTGAATAATTCAAAATAACAGATAGTAATAAAAATTTGGCAAAACTCAGCATATGCAGTAAATAAATCAACCACAGAATCACAGACACAGAGTAATACAATAATACGCAGCGGAATAGATAAAATAGTAGTTCATGAAGCTACTATATAAACATCAGAGTTAGAAATAAAATACAACAGAATATCTCAAATGCAGTGAAGTCTCCAGTATAACAGATGACTTCTCTGAACAAATCAACTAGAAGAGCTGAAAGCTGAGGCGATAGTTGGATCTCCAAAGGAAGCTCCAAACTCCAAGGGTGAGTCTCAAATGCTGTATCACTCGGTCTGACCCGAGCGTAAAGCAAAACACAAAACACTCGAGTCAGGATTAACATTCTTATATAAATAAATCCAACTCAAGTGAAATATCAATTGAAATACGAGTAACTTAAAGGATGTTGGGATAACCATCCTCTAAGGATCTTCAGAACTATCTACAAGGTGGAAATATACATTTTAACACCGTGGTCATTTCAATTAAATTTATACTTCAAAACCCAAATATCATTTCATTTCAAATATATCTATTTTCCAAACAGTATATATAGGTTAAATAATTTATAAAGTAAAGTATTTATAATTTCCTCAAGTTTCACAAATCGGTTCAAATCAACCAAATTTCCAAATTTCAATTTCAATAAGTTTTAAATCAGTTTAATTAAATAAAATTCTTTACCAAATTCAAATTATCTTCCCAACCTTAACTTATTCAAATTATTACCGAAATCTATTTTGAAACATAAATTTAAATACTCAACCATATTATATGTATTTAATCAATCATTCCCATTTATATATAAAAATTTAAGGCTCAACATTTTAAAACCATATATTTCTTTCCAAAACCATAGAATTCATTTTCAAAATATTTAGATATATGGACCAACGGTGTCTGTATATATATTTATCATAGTTAAGTGATACGGATAATTATCATTTCAATCCGAAATTTAAATATATACGGGTAGATATCATTTCGACCCGTAATCCCAATTTCAATTCAAATGAAAATCGCTTGGGTTTATCATTTCAACCCATAACGATTTTCTCCTATTCTAAAGTCCGTTCGGGTATGTATCATTTCAACCCATAGTGAATTCTATACTAACAGGGAACTTGCAGAGTGATAACATATACTAAAAATATAACAACAGGCATATATCATCAGTATAAATAACAGATACGGGTGTCAGATGTCACAGGTGAACAGATACAAATAATAGTAATAACAGGCATATAATACTAGATAATGGTGTCAGATGTCACAGGTGAACAGATACAAATAATAGTAATAACAGGCATATAATACTAGATACTGGTGTCAGATGTCACAGGTGAACAGTTATAGATAATAGCATATATAACAACTTAAATAACTACAGCAGCATATTTCAATTGCTATTTCAATTGAAATCAAATTTAAATAATAAAAGAACGTTAATCGTGAGTGATTGCTCACCTTTCGAGGCTAGAGAGAGAACGGAATGAGAAGAGATTTGAACCCAAGCACAAATTTCGAAGCAAAGCAAGATGGACACGATATAAATGAGTTTGACGATCAAAGCTGATAAATAGGAATTGATGAGATAAATCAGAATCATCAAGATACGACTGAACAAAATATATTAATATGATTTCTCTGAAATTAATATTTTAAAAAAATCAAATATATATATATATATATACAATTTAAAATCATTGCTTTAGATTACAACATATATATATAAATCAAACATATATACACTTATACCCTTTATAAACTTATATAGATAAACTATTATACACAAATCTAATATATACACGTATACAATACACCCAGAAAAATAACAAACAAACATATGTATACATGAGTAATGTATACATCATACTTTAAAACTATATTTAACACAATATTTATTTAATAATATATATATATACAATGCATATGTGGATAAATAACAGACCAAAACTTCAATATATATAATACTTTATATTTTTAAATATATATAAATAAATGTTAAAATCTAGAAATAGGCATACATATATAACTCCATACACTTACATAAACTGTAATACTGCCTCTAACCGTTCTACTGAAGAACTATATAAACTATATATATCTGAACTTATACAAAATAAAATATACAAACGAACAGATTACATTATATATATATATAAAATTTTGTTTACAAATTTACACAAAGACAATAGAAAGTGAGGCAGCAGCAATGTACGCGCATAATTATGTGCAGACCCACATATAATAACACTGAATGTACTATGCAAGCTAATATGTATAACCGCAAGCTACAAACTGACCCAGACTATGTATGCAAAAATGTATATGCACGCAAGCTACAAAAATCAATATGTATATGTTACATTTTAAAAACAAATACATAATATAGTATAATATACCTTTTAGTAGACAATATACTGCACAAGATATACTTAGAAATCTATGTTACATTTATAAAACTATCAAATATATATATATATAACACAGATTCTAACTTTTAAAATATAATATACCTTATACTGTAACAATATGGGCTACCAAATATATATATACTTAACTTGGTATACTGCATATGTAACTAACACTAAAAGAAATCTACCCTTAACTTATATAAATTTTCAGACCTATATACAATAGAGTACAACTTTGATACAATCAACACCTAACACTATATATATATATAAAACACTTATATGCATGCAACCTACAGTAACATACACCTTTATATATAAAGACTAAGTATAGTATTGCTTGCAACCTACATATGCAAACTGTATAAACTTTATACTTTTAAAACTAACCCATATATAATAACTATCATAATATAAGACTATACACAACTTTATATATATCAAACCAAATATATATTTATATATATAAAACATATTTTTTTATTTAAAACTACAACACATAAAATCTGTACCTCAGCAGATGATGCTCGGCCATAGGAGCTCTGCGCTATTGGATGGCGGTGGAACGCATGGCCAAGCGGAGGTGATGGCCGATCAACATGGAGGAGGGCGGAAAAATGATGAGGTCGAGGGGAAACTCGGGTGACAAGGCTGATGCACGGTGGTGAGAGTTGGAGGGGAAGAAATAATGGGGACAGTGGAGTTTTTGAAAGATGAAGGAGGAAAAAAAAAGAAACGAGGTTGAGGGGAAAGAAGAGATCCAGCTTTGGCCAAGAAAGAATGGAAACAGGAGGAATTTGCTGCGTGCTCTAGTGTGGTCTTCGGATGTCAGTGGGAGGTGGGACAAAGTGGTACAGGATGAGTGAGCTCGGCAGGTGGAAGGGGATGGGATGGTGCGCGGAGGGATGAACGTGAGTTGTGAGTGGCTGAACGTGCCAGGGTGGTCGGAGTGATGGAGGAAGGTGGGACGGTTGACGTGGAGAGGGAGGTTGGGTTCGGGACAGAAATTCTTGACGTGTGTTGGTTGTTTTGACCGTGCTTGGACGATGATGGGTGGATCTGGGTTGTCAGGTGCGATTGGTCGGAGCACGGTGAGTCGTAGGCGGTGGTGTTGGAGGCGGTGGTGTTGGAGGCGAAGGGGAGGATTCCGGAGTTCATGTGGATCTGAGCCTGCGTGGTGATGGAATTCGACAGATGGTCGTGGATGGAAGAGCTAGAGAGGCTTCGGCTAAAAGGTAGGAGGATCAGGCTAATGGTAGGTCGAATGAAAAAGGAAGAGCAGGCATGAAAGAGGTGAACAGATGATACTTTTATAAAAATTCTGAGATCCAAAAAATGAGATCTGAAAAGGAGATGTACAGCTCACAAACCAAATCATAATAAAATTTTCTTAAACGAATGGGCAGGGGAAGACAGAACGGGTTAGTAGGAAATGAAACGTGTATCGAAAACGTATGGAATAATTAAATATTGAAACGGCAACCAATAATAAATAGAATGTTGAAAAGTCATTAAAGCAATAAATTCTGTTGTTTGGAAAGCACGGCTAAAGTTTGAAAGGCTATAGAAAACAAAAGGTCACGGATACGGTACCGATACGGTGAACTGTTTTACGGATTCCGTTGTCCATCGGACGCCGAAACAAGCAAATGAATATACCATGGAGATCAGCATGACGTGACGATCAAAACGGTATACAAATACTAGTGGTACGATCATCCGATCGAAAGTCGATAATCGGTACCAGAAATGCTGCTATTTTGCCAGAATTAAGATAAACGGAGCAGTAGAAGTCCAAATTTGGAAAAACGAATTTCGCAGTCTGATTCAGAATAGTCTGAATAAATTTTCTCCTGTTGACATATTTTGGTTTCGGAAAACTTTTAAATTCACTTTTATTAACCGGTTTGATTTGAAATGAAATTTCACAGGAAAACAAACTTCAATATTATCAAATGAAAATTTACCAGTTGCTATATTAAAATAGACGTATTCCAAATAATAAATTTTTAATTTCAGATTTTATTGTTTAAAATTTCACAATTTCCAGTTAAATATACTTTTAAAACCATTAAATTTTACGGGTCGTTACAATAACCATCCTTTAAGGATCCGTTAAACTATCTACTATGTAGTAGTGTACGATAAGTAGATAATGTCTATCGGTAATCATAAGATATCAAAATAGCGTTAAGTCATGGCCCATTCCACCCTTAACACATTTTTATTCCCACAAGCATATACAAGACCGTAGTTTCCCCAAAACCGGAAGTCACCAGAGGGCAATCCATATACTCAAGGTACAAATCAAAATCGTAGTGGTCGCGCATAAATGGAATACAAGTATGACAAGGCACATGAGGCTATACCCAAGGTAGTGATACTACCGTTCGCCTGATCCGGGCTGGTGAGAACGCAACGCCGCAGCGCCCGCAACACCGTGAAACAACACTCCCAAAATCAAGGGTGCACCAATCGACAACAAGTATAAGTAGTTCGAAGAAGTGTGTCCACTTGAGGTAGCTAATCCTCCATTGGCCCGGCACAGCTCCTGTTTTAGTCATTTCCAATTTGACACAAGTGTCAAGGCTATCCATCATCGTTCTCTTCCTTCAGTCATCACGTACATCATTCCAACCACTTCATTCTGGATCATCACTCCGCGTATAGTTATTAAAGTGGTTTTCGGTTTAGATAGAGAGTATATCCATAACCGAATTCCGGTCTCTTTAATAACTTTCGTAATTATTACACCGATTGGTCGTTTATATATTTCAAACCAAATCAATTCAATTTCAATTACAATTCGTAAACCAACATTTCATTTGTCTTTCAAAAACCAATTTCCAAAATTTACGATTCAAAACTTCAATTTACCATTTCAAAATCTTATAATTCAATTTCAATATCTATTTAAAACCATTCAAATATTGATTCAAGTTCGTATATAAGTTTCATTCCGAAATCATTTAAACAAATTTTATTTAACATTCAAATCAAATTTAAACTCATTTATCGATTTCATTCAATATTCATTAAGTAAATTTCCATTCAAAACAATTTCTATTAAATTTCCAATCATTAAATCAATTTCTTAAGTTCAACTTCATTAAATCAAAACTTACAATTTTGAATTAAATTAAATTCGTCAAATCAATTCTTTCAATTACAAGTCTTACATTAATTTCAATAAATCACATTTTATTTCTTGTTAAAGAAATCCAATTTCATTTATTTATTTACTTAATTACAAATTTCAAAGCTTAATTAATAAAGAACTAAATTTCACTTATTCAAGAAGTTCAATTTTTCTTATTAAAGAATTCAATTTTATTTAATTATTAAATAATCCAATCTTATTTAATTATTAAATAATTTCAAAACTTGATTATTAAATAATTTCAAACTTAATTATTAATAATTCCAAATTTAATTGTTAAATAATTAATTTTAAAACAACGTTCATTCATCATCTACTATGTAAATATTTTGATTCAGATTATTAAATATTAACATTTCCTTTCATAAAAATTCAAATTCCAACTTCATTTCAAAATCTTATCCTTTCAAATAAAACTTTATTTATTTTAAATCAAATTATTGACCAATCGGGTTTTATTTAATTCTCTATCCTAGGTCAAAGTTTTATTTGGGTATTTATCATTTCAACCCGATTCCAATTCAATTCAAAATCAAAGCATAGTAAAGGGAACTTGCAGTGTGATAACTGGGATGGTGTCAAAGTAAATAAACAAGCAATAACAACAATCAATATCAATCCAATAATCAATTCAAATAATCCCGAAATAACCGTATTAATTCACATTGTTATTTGTACGAATTAATATAATTATCCCTAGAATCTACACTATCATTTCATGTAGATTAAAGATTATTACATTACGGTTTTTCACTTGTCATCTATTACAATTTCATACATCATCAATTTAACAACATACATTCAGTGGTTCAAGGTGTAATTAAACAAATCCTACGTGTCAATAAATTTTGACAGTTAAATGGGTCATATTATACAAATGTCATTAAATCAAATTTAACATTTAACTATCCTATATCAATTTCAATTGCATACTATTTATCATTTTAACATTAACGTCCAATATAAACATCAACAATCAATCAATTTCCAGCCAAACTGTATTATCATCGCATAAATAATTAACAGATAATGGTGTCAGATGTCACAGGTGAACTGATACATGTAATAGCATATAAAACAGTGTGAATAACTGACTGCAGTATATTTCAATTGTCGTTTCAATTGAAATCAAATTTAATTAAATAAAAGAACATTAATCGTGAGTGATTGCTCACCTTTCGAGGCTAGAGATGAACGAGAATGAGATGAGTTATGAATCCAAGCACGAGATCCAAATCAAAGTGAGATGGGCACGCATTCGATGGACAAAGCTGATAGGTAAGGAATAGGCGAAATCAAATCAGAACTGGATCGATAAAAAAAATTGATGTAATCGACTTATATATAACCATATATAACTATTTATATAAAATCATATTTTTAATGTTCAACCACATATCAAATTAAATATATACGTATTTCAAAAATCGTTTAAATTAAACACACATGAAAAATCAAACATATAAGTATACATTATATATTTTGAAATGAATATATATATGTATAGACACACACACTTATAACATGCGAAAATACTTACATACATGCTATATCTTTTTTAATTTTTTTTTTACTTTACTTTACTTGCTGTAACTAAACTTATACAAGGCATATATTAACCTATGTATACATATTCCTATAAATCTTATACATATGCTCAACAGCAAATAACATAATATATACAAGTATACACCTTAACTTTTATAGCTCATATATACATACCTTATAAACATTATGACATTGTATATATAGATATATATGTTATAACCAGTTATACATATCAACAACTCATATAACGTTACATATAGCAGCCTTTATATGTGTGTATATATAAACCAACTTTATAAAATCAAATATTATAAACACCTATACAATATAACATTGAAATATTACGTTTCCAGACTATACATATATAAACCATAACTTTATACTTTATAACAAACAGGGTCACACAGATATATAATGACTTAACAGATTTAAAATTTTATACAAGCTCCCATATATAGACTACTGTGTAAACACATGTATAACTATATAATATGTGCATAACCATATTATACAAAATCTTATCTAAACTTCTTCATAGGACTGATCTATAGTTTGTATACACTTTTCTATATAAATCTTCTTCTTCTAGTAATAATATACTACAACAAAACCATACATGCTAGCATATATGAATAAACACTTATTAACAATTCTGTATATAATAATATACATAGCCTAACTTATATATGTCTCAGGCAACATATATATCTCTGCAAAATGTACTGACTTCGCACCAAACTTATATATGTATTAAAACAGCTAGCTATCACATATACCTATAACTGACATATGAAAATTTAGATAACCAGCCTACTATATAATTTATATAAACTAGTAATATATTTCAGTATTCACAAATTTCGAACCAATATATATATAAAGTAGTTTTTTTTTGTTACTTATATAATACACGTGTACCTACCGAAGAAAAGGCTGTAAATATGAGGCGCAAGAGGACTTGGGTCGGTGGCTGATGGCTGCGTGCTCACGAAGATGGCCGGTTGTGTGGTGGGAAGCGGCGAGCTCGGGCTGTCGATGTGTGTGAGGTTGGAAGAGGCTGTTGTACGTGCAGGTGGGGTTGCGTGATGTAGTAGGGTCGACTGTCGAGAGGCGGAGAGGGAGGGATGAAAGATGGTTGGAGCTTATTGGTCAAAGCTCGGCGTATGGTGGTCGGATGAGGCTGAGCACGGCGGACTTCGGTCGGGCATAGTGGAAGTGGGAACGGCTGCTTATTGTTGATGGGCTCGGCTTATGGAAGGGCCGGCTTCAAGGTGGCGGGGTGGTTGCCTACGTGTGAGTTGAGGGTAGAGAGATGTTTCCAGTGGAAAAAGAAACACCATATGAAGTTAAGTATCTTTTTTTTCTATCAAGTGAGAGGGACGTGACCTATAGCTCATGTAGCAAAGCGAAGCAAGAGATAAAACATATTTAAACTTTATTTCAATGAAAAGTAGCTGGTTACCATTTCAATGAAGAGGTGATCCTATCAGAGGAGAAAAAGAATGAATGGACGCCGGCTCATAACAGTAGGAACAGGAAAGAACAAGCACCAATTGAAACTGATGGAATAACAAAGGCCAAAAGCTGATTTCCAAGAAAGTCATTAAGGCAATCTATTTGATTCCTTGGGTTGCACGTTTGAAATCTTTAAAGGTACGGTAAGTTACAATTCAAAATTTTGTGGTACCGATACAATGCACCGATTAAAGTTTCTGTCACGCATCAGACCTCCAAACATAGAATTGAATATACTGCAGGAATCTACACGACAAGACGATAAAAACGGTATATTGATATTAGTAGTACGATTAAATTATAAAAATTCGAATTTTCTAATAGCGGAAAATGCAAGAAAAACGCTGAAAAATAAGATCGACGGAGCCAAAGATATCCGAATTTGGAAAAACGACAAACTGGCATCTTGCTCAGAAGATGGTTTAGAATTTTTCTATGTAAAAATATTTTGGTTTCGGAAACATTTTATTTTCATCGCTTTTTAACTGATTAAATTGAAGTGAATTTACGCGCGAAATAAACTTTCATATTTTCGGACGAAAATTTACCAGTCGCTATGTTTAACTAGACGTATTCCAAATATTAAATTTTTATTTCAAAATTTTATCGTTTAAAATTTCACAAAATTTTAACTAATTACGTTATTAAAATAGTTGAAATTTTACGGGTCGTTACACTCTCCCCCACTCAAAACCTTTCGTCCCCGAAAAGGAACGAGGTAGGAGAATAGAAACAACCAGAAAAAAAAAATGGTTTTTGAAAACAAAATAAACAACTAATTTAAAGCCAAATAAATTTTCAACTCAAATTAATTAATATTCAATAATTTGATTTAATCCATTTGATTTCACTAAAATAAATCTCAACTATTTCTAAATTCATTATCTTATTATCCAATTATCCTCAATCTACAATTTTTAAAACCATAAATTTGAATAATCTTTTATTATAATCATATTTTTCAGCAATTTTAAATTCTTCTTTATTCCAAATTATTGTTGAATTAATTCTACTTAATATATCTAATCACATATATTTAACCCATATAAATTAATTTTAAACCATAAAAGTTTCGATTTAAATTAATTTACATCTATTAATTTCGTTTAAATTCAAGGTATTTTCTTATGTTGATCAATTTCAATTTATTAATTCTTTCAAAACAAATTTATTTCATTATTAACTGAATTTTACTTATTATCCTATCTAACTCTATTAACATCTTTATAATCAAACTTAAGTGTATAACATTTATTATAAACACTCAAATTTATTTATAAATTCAATTTATCTTATATATTATCCAATTACATATTCAACTTCTGAATGATTTAGGTAAATTGTTTTAGAATGCAGTTGAACAATATACAAATAAAATTTTCCCAATTCAATTATTCAAGTTTAAACATCTATTCCAAATTTTGGTTTATTTATAATTAAAATCATCCTTTAACAACATTTAAGAACTAGATTTCCAATTAACTTAAACAATTTAGAGTTATATATAATATATTTATATTAAATCAAATCAAATTTTAAAATAAGATACATATATATATGTGAATCAAAATATACTGAAGAAATTCAATTCAAAATATATATTTATTTATTTTCTTCTCAAAACAAAATGTAGCAAAGCTACAGAATGGTATCTCCACTTCGAAACTCGAAAATGAATGTCGATGATGCGTCCGCCATCACCAAAATTATTTTCCAGCGACAAAGAGAAGATCACTGATTTCGACATTTTAAAATTCTTAGAAAATCATTTATATTCGAAAATACTTTAAATAATATACATTTAAAACCTTAAAACCATAGTTCGAAATTATCGGAAATTAAATTTTCAAATTCTAATTTTAAATTCATTTCAAATTCCAATCAATTTATAACCAAGTGTATAAATTCATTTATTTATATTATGCAATAGTCAATGGTTTACAAAACAACAAATGAAAATCAAATATTATTATTTCTGACAACAAATTCATTAACAATTTAATTTCAGAAAACTTATATTTATATAATATAATCATTCAAAACTATTTTGTTGATCAAATTTGAAAACAACATTTTAATATAAATTTAGAAATACATTTCTTTGCTCGACGATACAGGAATGGATTTTCAAAATAAGGATAGAGATTCAAATTTGATGGACTTAAATCAAAGAGAAATTTGATTCGAAGATAGGTTTGAAACAGAAGATAAGATAATTCGATCACCACAATCGGGAGATGGACGAGTTTATTTAATTCACGGGCAACCTTAACCGAGTCGTCCGTAACTTCAAGAATAAGATCGATGCGGAATTCCGAGGTAAATCAACACTCGATCTCACGAGATGGAATTCAGGTATAGCATGGAATAGATAGCATCGTAAACCAAGGATACTGAAATCTCCGGTAAATCGATGCCTATTATAAAGGAGTTTTGCTCCTTTACGAATCATTCGAATATTGGCGAGACCGTCGATTCACTGTAAGGGTCATTCGAAGTGGAGTTTTGTGTTGCTCCAGAATTGAAAGAAGATGAATAGTGAGGGACACGAATAAAATTTGGAACCGCAGGGAACGTTCCAAAAATTCAAAGGAATCGAGTCAAAAGGAAGAGATTAAATTCTCGAATGAGAGTGATTCTGTAAATATATTTACCCTATATGTTGAGTTTTGCCTAGAGCTACCAAAGCTCTGATACCAACTGTAACGACCCGCCATTTTGAACCATTCGCATCCATTATAAGTGTATAGGTAGACACTCATGCCGGAGTTGAATTGCACAAAATACCGCGTTGTTAATTTAAATTTGGCAAAACAGAACATATACAGTAAATAAATATAATCACAGATCACAGACACAGAGTAATAAGTGCAGCGGAAATAAAAGAGATAGTAGTTCATGAAGCTACTATATGAATATATAAAAATACATCATAGTTTACAACAGAAGAGTAATACGATACATCAGAGTTAAACTAGATACAACGGAAGAGTAACAGATACAGATCAGAATACGTCACTGGAATCATCGAATATCTGAAAGCTGGATAGATAGCTGAATCTCCAAGCGAAGCTCCAACTCCAAAGGTGAGTCTCGAAAGCTGAACTACTCAGTCTGACCCGAGCGTAAAGCAAAAACACAAGACACTCGAGTCAGGATTAACATTCTTATATTAATAAATCCAACTCAAGTGAAATAGCAATTGAAATACAAGTAACTCAAAGGATGTTTGGAATAACCATCCTTTAAGGATCCGTTAAACTATCTACTATGTAGTAGTGTACGATAAGTAGATAATGTCTATCAGTAATCATAAGATATCAAAATAGCGTTAAGTCATGGCCCATTCCACCCTTAACACATTTTTATTCCCAAAAGCATATACAAGACCGTAGTTTCCCCAAAATCGGAAGTCACCAGAGGGCAATCCATATACTCAAGGTACAAATCAAAATCGTAGTGGTCGCGCATAAATGGAATACAAGTATGACAAGGCACATGAGGCTATACCCAAGGTAGTGATACTACCGTTCGCCTGATCCGGGCTGGTGAGAACGCAACGCCACAGCGCCCGCAACACCGTGAAACAACACTCCCAAAATCAAGGGTGCACCAATCGACAACAAGTATAAGTAGTTCGAAGAAGTGTGTCCACTTGAGGTAGCTAATCCTCCATTGGCCCGGCACAGCTCCTGTTTTAGTCATTTCCAATTTGACACAAGTGTCAAGGCTATCCATCATCGTTCTCTTCCTTCAGTCATCACGTACATCATTCCAACCACTTCATTCTGGATCATCACTCCGCGTATAGTTATTAAAGTGGTTTTCGGTTTAGATAGAGAGTATATCCATAACCGAATTCCGGTCTCTTTAATAACTTTCGTAATTATTACACCGATTGGTCGTTTATATATTTCAAACCAAATCAATTCAATTTCAATTACAATTCGTAAACCAACATTTCATTTGTCTTTCAAAAACCAATTTCCAAAATTTACGATTCAAAACTTCAATTTACCATTTCAAAATCTTATAATTCAATTTCAATATCTATTTAAAACCATTCAAATATTGATTCAAGTTCGTATATAAGTTTCATTCCGAAATCATTTAAACAAATTTTATTTAACATTCAAATCAAATTTAAACTCATTTATCGATTTCATTCAATATTCATTAAGTAAATTTCCATTCAAAACAATTTCTATTAAATTTCCAATCATTAAATCAATTTCTTAAGTTCAACTTCATTAAATCAAAACTTACAATTTTGAATTAAATTAAATTCGTCAAATCAATTCTTTCAATTACAAGTCTTACATTAATTTCAATAAATCACATTTTATTTCTTGTTAAAGAAATCCAATTTCATTTATTTATTTACTTAATTACAAATTTCAAAGCTTAATTAATAAAGAACTAAATTTCACTTATTCAAGAAGTTCAATTTTTCTTATTAAAGAATTCAATTTTATTTAATTATTAAATAATCCAATCTTATTTAATTATTAAATAATTTCAAAACTTGATTATTAAATAATTTCAAACTTAATTATTAATAATTCCAAATTTAATTGTTAAATAATTAATTTTAAAACAACGTTCATTCATCATCTACTATGTAAATATTTTGATTCAGATTATTAAATATTAACATTTCCTTTCATAAAAATTCAAATTCCAACTTCATTTCAAAATCTTATCCTTTCAAATAAAACTTTATTTATTTTAAATCAAATTATTGACCAATCGGGTTTTATTTAATTCTCTATCCTAGGTCAAAGTTTTATTTGGGTATTTATCATTTAAACCCGATTCCAATTCAATTCAAAATCAAAGCATAGTAAAGGGAACTTGCAGTGTGATAACTGGGATGGTGTCAAAGTAAATAAACAAGCAATAACAACAATCAATATCAATCCAATAATCAATTCAAATAATCCCGAAATAACCGTATTAATTCACATTGTTATTTGTACGAATTAATATAATTATCCCTAGAATCTACACTATCATTTCATGTAGATTAAAGATTATTACATTACGGTTTTTCACTTGTCATCTATTACAATTTCATACATCATCAATTTAACAACATACATTCAGTGGTTCAAGGTGTAATTAAACAAATCCTACGTGTCAATAAATTTTGACAGTTAAATGGGTCATATTATACAAATGTCATTAAATCAAATTTAACATTTAACTATCCTATATCAATTTCAATTGCATACTATTTATCATTTTAACATTAACGTCCAATATAAACATCAACAATCAATCAATTTCCAGCCAAACTGTATTATCATCGCATAAATAATTAACAGATAATGGTGTCAGATGTCACAGGTGAACTGATACATGTAATAGCATATAAAACAGTGTGAATAACTGACTGCAGTATATTTCAATTGTCGTTTCAATTGAAATCAAATTTAATTAAATAAAAGAACATTAATCGTGAGTGATTGCTCACCTTTCGAGGCTAGAGATGAACGAGAATGAGATGAGTTATGAATCCAAGCACGAGATCCAAATCAAAGTGAGATGGGCACGCATTCGATGGACAAAGCTGATAGGTAAGGAATAGGCGAAATCAAATCAGAACTGGATCGATAAAAAAAATTGATGTAATCGACTTATATATAACCATATATAACTATTTATATAAAATCATATTTTTAATGTTCAACCACATATCAAATTAAATATATACGTATTTCAAAAATCGTTTAAATTAAACACACATGAAAAATCAAACATATAAGTATACATTATATATTTTGAAATGAATATATATATGTATAGACACACACACTTATAACATGCGAAAATACTTACATACATGCTATATCTTTTTTTATTTATTTTTTTTACTTTACTTTACTTGCTGTAACTAAACTTATACAAGGCATATATTAACCTATGTATACATATTCCTATAAATCTTATACATATGCGCAACAGCAAATAACATAATATATACAAGTATACACCTTAACTTTTATAGCTCATATATACATACCTTATAAACATTATGACATTGTATATATAGATATATATGTTATAACCAGTTATACATATCAACAACTCATATAACGTTACATATAGCAGCCTTTATATGTGTATATATATAAACCAACTTTATAAAATCAAATATTATAAACACCTATACAATATAACATTGAAATATTACGTTTCCAGACTATACATATATAAACCATAACTTTATACTTTATAACAAACAGGGTCACACAGATATATAATGACTTAACAGATTTAAAATTTTATACAAGCTCCCATATATAGACTACTGTGTAAACACATGTATAACTATATAATATGTGCATAACCATATTATACAAAATCTTATCTAAACTTCTTCATAGGACTGATCTATAGTTTGTATACACTTTTCTATATAAATCTTCTTCTTCTAGTAATAATATACTACAACAAAACCATACATACTAGCATATATGAATAAACACTTATTAACAATTCTGTATATAATAATATACATAGCCTAACTTATATATGTCTCAGGCAACATATATATCTCTGCAAAAAGTACTGACTTCGCACCAAACTTATATATGTATTAAAACAGCTAGCTATCACATATACCTATAACTGACATATGAAAATTTAGATAACCAGCCTACTATATAATTTATATAAACTAGTAATATATTTCAGTATTCACAAATTTCGAACCAATATATATATAAAGTAGTTTTTTTTGTTACTTATATAATACACGTGTACCTACCGAAGAAAAGGCTGTAAATATGAGGCGCAAGAGGACTTGGGTTGGTGGCTGATGGCTGCGTGCTCACGAAGATGGCCGGTTGTGTGGTGGGAAGCGGCGAGCTCGGGCTGTCGATGTGTGTGAGGTTGGAAGAGGCTGTTGTACGTGCAGGTGGGGTTGCGTGATGTAGTAGGGTCGACTGTCGAGAGGCGGAGAGGGAGGGATGAAAGATGGTTGGAGCTTATTGGTCAAAGCTCGGCGTATGGTGGTCGGATGAGGCTGAGCACGGCGGACTTCGGCCGGGCATAGTGGAAGTGGGAACGGCTGCTTATTGTTGATGGGCTCGGCTTATGGAAGGGCCGGCTTCAAGGTGGCGGGGTGGTTGCCTACGTGTGAGTTGAGGGTAGAGAGATGTTTCCAGTGGAAAAAGAAACACCATATGAAGTTAAGTATCTTTTTTTTCTATCAAGTGAGAGGGACGTGACCTATAGCTCATGTAGCAAAGCAAAGCAAGAGATAAAACATATTTAAACTTTATTTCAATGAAAAGTAGCTGGTTACCATTTCAATGAAGAGGTGATCCTATCAGGGGAGAAAAAGAATGAATGGACGCCGGCTCATAACAGTAGGAACAGGAAAGAACAAGCACCAATTGAAACTGATGGAATAACAAAGGCCAAAAGCTGATTTCCAAGAAAGTCATTAAGGCAATCTATTTGATTCCTTGGGTTGCACGTTTGAAATCTTTAAAGGTACGGTAAGTTACAATTCAAAATTTTGTGGTACCGATACAATGCACCGATTAAAGTTTCTGTCACGCATCAGACCTCCAAACATAGAATTGAATATACTGCAGGAATCTACACGACAAGACGATCAAAACGGTATATTGATATTAGTAGTACGATTAAATTATAAAAATTTGAATTTTCTAATAGCGGAAAATGCAAGAAAAACGCTGAAAAATAAGATCGACGGAGCCAAAGATGTCCGAATTTGGAAAAACGACAAACTGGCATCTTGCTCAGAAGATGGTTTAGAATTTTTCTATGTAAAAATATTTTGGTTTCGGAAACATTTTATTTTCATCGCTTTTTAACTGATTAAATTGAAGTGAATTTACGCGCGAAATAAACTTTCATATTTTCGGACGAAAATTTACCAGTCGCTATGTTTAACTAGACGTATTCCAAATATTAAATTTTTATTTCAAAATTTTATCGTTTAAAATTTCACAAAATTTTAACTAATTACGTTATTAAAATAGTTGAAATTTTACGGGTCGTTACATTTCAAGTAAATAGAAAATAGCTGAAATTGTTACATCTATTAAATTCCAGCATACTAGCCACAAAGTGGGTAATACAATCAAAACCGTAGGGTCTCGTAGGGAAAATGGGTTTCCATCAATGGCTGGGCTACTGGGGTACCGCCCGTCACAGTACGTGGCCTAGATCACCGTACCGAGGAGTACGCCCGCTCCCCTGCAACACAAGGCCGGACCCATCCCTTACTGGACAGTTCCAAATAAGATCACCCCACAGTTGGCGCGACCAACCGTACACTAAACCGAAATAAATAGGGACATCTAGACAGGGGTAAACCTTACTCTCAAGTGGGGGCTACCCACGAAGCCTTGCTGCACCTCCCCTGTTTTAGCCATTCCCGGTTGATGAGGCTTGAGGTCACGATTACCTTTACAGAACTCATCTCTTAGAGTGCTCATCGTCCGCCTGACGATGTTCTGAAAGCATTCGATCCATACAAGTTCGTTCCGGGTTCGAACGAAACCGAAGGCATTATCTCGTTACACTCGTATTGGAATCACCCTCAGAGTTAACGACAATAACCCTTGCATTCTGAATCACCATCTCGAATCTATAAGTACTATCTTCGTCAAACTCATTACGGAATCACCCACAGAGTTATACTGACGAATAGTTCTTATACCTCGAGTCTTCACTTGCTCCATTTGGATTTCACGACCTAACCTTATTTTGGATCGATGTGGTATTCGGGTCTCCAGACCTGGAATCCCGGTATACGGAAACCCGATCCCGGTCTCATCGAAATCCAAAACGTGTCTTTTAAGGCCAAGTTGTTTTAAAGGTTTAAAACAAATCAATTCAAATATCTATATATTAACACAGATAGATAAATCACAATATCACAGATAGATGATCACATATCAGCATAAATGGATAATCTATATCATCACACTTCAAACAAAGCATCCATATCACAACAATATTACTCATCTCATATCTGAGATCACAATCAATCAATGGGATATCAATATCAATCATCATACATAAGCAAGGATTAATAATCACATCATTGATAATTAATTTAAAATGAATTAAATTAATTACCTTAGTTTAATTAATTTAAAGTTAATTAAATTAATTACTTCATCATTATTAAACTTGCTTATACTACTATTAATTATAAATCAATTAATCAATCATCATCCCATTTTTCCTTTTAATTAATCATCCCGATTAACCATCTTTAATTACATTTAAGTAATTATCTTCAAATTATTCCACAGATTAATTTCTTTAACCAAATATAGAAGTAAATCCCTACATTACTTCATTTATTCATTAACCAGAGTTAATTACTTGCTTAATTATTTATTTTAATAAATCTCTTCATTTATCAATTATATTCCAGATAAATCCATTTTAAATTCAACATTAATTATTAAAATTAATGATCTCAAATTATAATTACAATTTAAATTAATTACATCAAAGTAATTTATCCTTAAATTAATCCAAAATATTAATCACCTTTGATTAATCGTAATCAGTAATTAACTCCTTTAATTACTAAATAAATTAATTACTCCATAATTAATTATCTCAAATTAATCCTTTGATTAATTTTACAAAGTAATTTTACTCGAATTACTTTATTAACAAAATATCATCCCATTAATTACATCCTGTAATTAAACATCAATTACTTCTCTAAGTAATCATACTTATCACATCATCAATTTATTTATCCAAATTAATTAAAATAAATTAATTAACTCCAATAAATCAAATTACTTAATTAATTAAAATGAGTAATTATCTCTTTAGTTACTCCC
Source organism: Allium fistulosum (assembly GCA_030737815.1). Taxonomy (NCBI): domain Eukaryota; kingdom Viridiplantae; phylum Streptophyta; class Magnoliopsida; order Asparagales; family Amaryllidaceae; genus Allium; species Allium fistulosum. Next base: position 819,368,487 of record CM060904.1, read on the forward strand.
CATTTATCATTTACACTTAAACAATTAAAATGTTGATTAATACATCAATTTATCCAATCAATTATATTGATTAATTATAAAATAATTCAGTTAATGACCTTCATTAACATTTATTAAATTATACATCTAAAATAATTAACTACATCAATTATTATTAAGTTTAATTTACCTTCAATAATTAATTAAATTAATTAAAGTCTAACCTATGATTTTTGATAACATATTAAATACTTAATTCATTATTTAACTTTAATTAATATCTTTAATCTTATAATTACAAATTAATCCATATAAATTATCAACTCTCATTCTAATTTCCTTAATAGTTAAATGAATTCAAATCTTTGATCTTTATTGTTTAAAGAAAACTCATTTTCCACAATTGATTAAAATTTTACTTCAAATGTTTAAAAACGTTTATTTACTTTCTTTGAATTTCCATTTAAAAATTCAAGTTTAACTAACACTCATTTGAACTTCGAATCACCTTATAAAACCCCGACCTTTGAAAACTTTTAATTTACCAATTTAAACGATACTTTCGTTATGAAGAGATTTTAAATCAAAATCCATTAAACTTACATATTTAAATTCATTAAAAGTATTTAAATTTGAAACTTCTTTTATTTGAAAAATCTAGATTTTTAAACACTCAATTTTGACATCAGTTTTAATTTAAAAATCCACTAATTTAAAAACTGTAAAGGCTGGGTACTGTTTAGACTTGAAACAACCTACTCGAGTCTCCGGGTTTTGCTTGAGTAAAACGTGAAAACACCCGAGCAAAATCAGATCTTTCCCGAGTACATACTGGGTACTAAAATGTTGTAAGGCAAAACAACTTGAGTTCCTTTATTTAACTTCGACGAAAACATGAGATCACCCGAGTCGAACGATGAATTACTCGAGTAATTCTCGAGTTTATTTCCTGTTACCCCAAAAAGAATCACAGCCACCAAACCTTCGACTGTGCACGTACACACACACATCAGCCACCTCCGGTCGACCCCGACCATCCCTACATCACGGCGACCATCTCTACAGCCTGTTCCAACCTTCAGATCGACACCAAAAATTCGAGATCGAGATCGAGTTTCTAAATCAAGCCTAGAACCAACAACATCCCATTTTCAAAACCTGGCAGTTCGACTTCCTCCAATCTTCGACCACCAGAGGACCACCACCATTGGCCACAGCCTCGTCTATCTCCACTCTACCCAACCTCCAACGCACACGACACTCGATCCAGCCATGAGTTCGAATGAGACGTAAAACAAGGGCCACGCAAAACTAGGTCTAGGGAAAAGGATTCGACGCCGCCACCACCGTCGTTAACTAACCACCACCGCACTATTTTTCCGAACATCCCTGGTCGCTCCTCTACCTTTCGACCAAGACTCAACGTCTCCGGTCGACTACATCGACCACGGCGACTCAAATTGTTCGAAACAGTGAAGTTTAAACTGCTCTTCATTTTCTTGCCTAAAAATTCTAATTCTTGTTTTAAAAATCATGATTTAGTATGTGTTTTCATTTGATGCAACTGGATTCTTTAAACAAAAGGTTTGATTTTTAACATATTTAAGGATGTGCATGTTTTCTTGAGTTACCAGAGAAAGTTATGGATTGTTTCAGCTTTAATAAAATTTTAATATAAAGATTTCAACAAAATAAACAGCTCTTGTTCTCATCTCAAGTTCAGTCAGGGGTTAGATCAAGTGCTAAAGTGTAATTTCCCGGAAATTTGGGGCAATATCAATTTAATAATCTGTTTAAATAATTAAATCGATTTGTTAATCTTTGATAATAAATATTTGAATTGGTTTAATAATCTAATTGAATAAATATTTAATTAGTGAATTTTATCTTTAAAAAACTAATAAAATGATTTCTATTTATAATGTGTATATATATGTGTGTATATTGTAAATAGATAAGCTTTGGTTTGAAATACAATTTACATATGATATGTTAATTCATTTAATAATAATAGAAATTTATAATCTCTTTTATAAATTATTTTTAAATTGATAAATGTGTTATTTTCAAACAATATTAATAGTGTATTGTTTTTAAATAAATAGATTTTAATGTAAATAAGAATTGTTTTTTTCAATTTGAATGTGTTGTTTTAAATTGACTTTAAATTGGATTTTAAATATAATTTGAATTTGAATTTAGATTTAATTTTGAATTCAAAAAGAGGTAATATTCAAATAGTTTGGATTTCAAAATATATGTAAACTTTTATTTATAATAATTAGTTTTATTTCTTTATAATTAATATATATAGATATGTATCTAATAAGTTAAGAAAAAGGTTTTTATATTTAAAATAAATAAATAATTAAAGGGACATGTGTTAGTTCCTAAGACTTTAATATAATAGGTGTTATAAGATTAGGATATGAGAAGGACAAATGTCAAGTTTTTAAAATTTTTAGTTTTCTTTTATTTTAAATAAACTACAAATTAACTTATATAAACAATACACCTCCCCTCTCTTCTATTTCTTCCCTTATCTTCTCATTTTCAAAATCTTCAGCCTGAGACAAATTTTCAAAACAATCTGTAATCAAACACTCCTATAAACCAAAACTATCAAAACCGAAACCTGAAATCAAACCTTCCTCATAAACCAGAGATTATCAATCCTCTGAAAAGCTTCTTCCAACTCTGTAATTCATTTTCAAAACAAATCTGTAAACATTTCTTCAACCTGCAATTCTTTTTCAACATCAAATTGGAGCATGCAAAGCATTTTCAAAAATTTAAGAGAAAGGGCCTGTAGCAGATAATCAAAAGCAAGTCTGGAATCAAGCAGTAATCTCTGCAACAAGCTTTTCAGATCAAAACAATTCAAGTTTTAAATCAAAAGAAATTGCCAGATCAAAATTTAAAGCCTGGGAAATTTCTCTGCTTTTAAAAATGGTGAGTAACTTTTTATTTAAAAAGTCTCAGTAAAATAAACCTATTGTATGTTCATATATATATATATTTGAATAGTCGTACGTACATATATATTAGTGTATGTCTGGGTATATATATGAATATGTGTGTACATGAATGTTTCTGGTAATATTCTCTGTCCTTAGTTTCTAATCCTAGGTTTAAACCGAATCCAATTATCTGTTGACCTATTTGTTGTCTTGAACTTAGGAGTAAGGCAAAGACTGTTGGTTTAATATAAACTAAAGTGTAAATGTTGATGAAAGTTGAAATAACTGGGACATACCAGGAAATCAAACAGTACAGAGAAATTTCTCATTTAAGCTAAAACCCAAATATGTTCTTTTACAAATCCAGTATTATAATTTGAATACGTAAATCAAACCATGATTTTGAAATGGTGTTTGTTTATGCGCATAGCAGTTTGCCTCTGTAGATATAATTATGCTATGGGTTTTGATATATTTGAAACTGTGTGTGTTGATTTCCTTTTCCTCTCTGTAAAGTCTGAGTTAAAACCAAATCTTCAAGTTATTTTCTAATTAAACAACAGTTAGGATTTTGGTTCAAGCAAAATAAGTTAGATTAAGTACAAACCAAGAACCAGGGATAGAACTAAGTGCTGGTATTTGAAATTCATCTGGAAAACAAATAATGCAGTAACAAATTATTACCAATGTTTGAAATCAAGTGTTGAATTTGATTAAAATAATTATATAAACTAAAGTATCACTGGAAATTATGAATTTTGGAAAGAAATTCAAAATTTTAAAAATTGTATTGAGTGAGTACTTGGGGGTTTCCTGAAAGTTGGGTTTTGGTCTAATTCTGTTGATCCATGCATCTGGGTTGCTCGAGATTGATGATGGAGCTAGGTGAAGCATTGGAGAGGATAGAAAAAAATGGTTGAAGGGATGATAATTCACTGTGCAGTTTAAATTTGCTCGAGATTTGTTTTAAACCTAGTTTTACGGGGTTTCAATGTTTGTTTGAGTTCGTTTTGCTCTGTTGATCGAACTGCTTGGGGATTTGGGTATTGGAAGATGGTGGGTTGACGAGTACTTCACCGAAGTTTCAACGACGATGGTGGTCGGAGGAAGGAATACGAGTCGTTGACAGGTTTGGGAAGATTTCCAGCTTCTTGTTCCAGGTTGAGATTTATGTTCGATTTCGATTGTTGATGTTGTTCGAGTTTCTGGTGATCGAGATCGTAAGAGATGGCCGTGGACGAGATGCTGGCGTGGTCATCGATGATCGGAGGTGATCATCTCGTGTGTACACGTGAATGAGTATCAGCGTGTCAGTGTTTTGTTTGGCTTAGCAGAGGAGGTCGCGAATTTTTCTCGAGTAAAGTGCGTGAGCGACTCGAAGTCGTGCTCGTGATTGTTGGGATCTGGCTCGAGTTGTTTCCAGGGGAAAACTCGTATGGGTTATAACAGTTTTTAGAAATAAAATAGAAGGAAAAACTCGAAGGGATACTCGGGGGTTTTCAACTTTTTCTCGGGTATTTTGTGATATGGCTCGGGTAAGTTGAATAGTTACAGGTTTTAAAGCCTGTGTGTTTTTAAATTTTAAAATTGATTTAAAATTTGAAAACAGAAATTTAAACTTAAATCCCAGTTGTAAAAATAAATAAGTTTTTATTTTATTATTTAAACATCTTTAAATGTTTAAAGTATAGTTTAAAAGAATTTTTAAATTAAATAAATTGGTTTTAAAATCTTGTAAATTTCTTTTATAAATGTTAAGTGTTCTTAACATTTGTTTTAAAAAGATTTTGTATATTTGATTTAAATATTGGTTAAAGTTAAATTGTAATCTATTTTAAATCTTTTAATTTAAAATGAATTAAAAGAAAAGATTTTAAAGAAAAATGTTTTAAAGACTTTTGTTAATAATAACTAAAGTAGTTAAAGGTTAATTCTTTAGTTCAAAAAGTAATTAAGATTTAATTTTATAGGAGTAATTAAATTAATAAGGTAATTAAAGAATGATTGATAATTTAATTAATTAATTGGTAAGTAAGAGTTTATCAAGTTGTTTTAATAATTGATTAAAGATTAATTACCTAAAGAAATAATTAAAGAATTTTTATTAATTAACGAGGGATCATTAATTAAGGGTTATTAAATAATTAATTAATATGATTGATTTTGATAATCAATTAGATTAATTAATCATTATGAAATTAGTTAAGTATAATTACTTAATGGAAGTAATTAAGGTAATTAATTACTTAAGGTAATTAATTTAATAAATTTGATTTAGTTAAATTTATTAATTGAATTAATTTAAGATAATCACTTGATTATGTGATAAGTATAATTACTTAAATGTAATTAGTGAAATGTAATTACTTAGGAAGTAATTAAAGATAATTACTGGATGTAATTAAATGGAGATAATGAAAGTAATTTGAGTTAATTACTTAGAATAATTAATCAAGGGATTAATTAAAAGATAATTAATTAATGAGTAATTAATTTATGGAAGAGTAATTAAGGGAAGTTAATTACTAAATGAAATTAATCAAAGGTGATTAATAAATATGGTTTAATTTAAGATTAATTATTAAATGTAATTAATTTAAATGGAGTAATTAGGGATTATTAATTAATATAATTAATAATGTAATTAAAGGTTGATTAATTAAGATTAATTAATCAATAATAAATGATTAAAGTAATTAATTAATTAATGAAGTAATTTAAGATTAATTACTGAATGGTTTAAGATAATTAATTTGTGAAATTAATTAAGTATTAATTACTTAAAGTAATTAAAGTATAATTAATCAGGAATGATTAATTAAGATGATACTATTAATTAAGATGATACTTAAAGTATGATTAATTAATTGGTTTAATTAATAATTAAGTAAGCAGGATTTATAAAATGAAGTAATTAATTTAATTCACTTTAAATTGATTAGAGATGATATAAATCATTACTTATGATGGATGAGTAGTATTAAATGCTTTGCATTGTTGATATCTCTGATAAGAGATATACTGATCTATGATATAGATGTTGGTTGGATTAAAATGATAATATGAATTATCTGTTTGGATGATAATATGGATTATCTATTATCTATCTGTGTGTAGTATAGATAAGAATTGAATTGTTTTAACTTTAAAACAACTTGGCCTTAAAAGATACGTTTTGGATTTCGATGAGACCGGGATCGGGTTTCCATATACCGGGATGCCAGGTCTGGAGACCCGAATACCACATCGATCCAAATTAACGATAGGTCGTGAATCTCAAGTGAAGATGAAGATTCAAAGTGCAAGGGTTATTGTCGTTAACTCTGAGGGTGATTCCAACACGAGTGTAACGAGATAATGCCTTCGGTTTCGTTCGAACCCGGAACGAACTTGTATGGATCGAATGCTTTCAAAACATCGTCAGGTGGACGATGAGCATTCTAAGTGATGTTCTGATTTAAAGGTAAATCGTGACCTCAAGCCTCATCAAACCGGAAATGGCTAAAACAGGGGAGGTGCAGCAAGGCTTCATGGGTAGCACCCACTGAGAGTAAGGTCATCCCTGTCTAGAGAGTTCCTTCTTTTATTTCGGCTTAGTGGTGCAGTTGGCGACGGCCATCTGTGGGGTGATTTTATTCGGAATTATCCAGTAAGGGATGGTTCCGGCTTTGTGTTGCAGGGGATTGGGAGTGATCCTCGATACGGTGATCTAGACCCCGTACTGTGATGAGCGGTACCCCGGTAGCTCTGCCATTGTATGGAAATCCAAATTTCAATAAGTGATAACGGACTTGATTGTATACTTATGTATGCTGGAATTTAATAATGTAACAATTTCGGCTATTTCATATTTATTTGAAAACCCTAGACCCTATTATAATACAATCGAATTTCCTATCAAATGTTTTGGTTAGCGTAAGGTAAAAACTTACCCATGTTTATTTGTGGGGAGTCTTACGTGATACCTTTTCTTTCTAAAGGTTTTGAAGTTAAGCAAGTTTAACCTGTTACTCACACCAGACCCATGTCTGACCCAAGTTGTTTATTTCTGTTTTATAAAATCTTGGGTACTCAAATTTTTACGAGTAGCCAAGGGATTCAGGTTTAGCTTTGACGAATTGTGGAGGAGCAATGGAGCAGGAGGCTTCAGCGTTGTAGATATATATAGTAGTTCCGCTGTGTCTGTATCTCTGTAGTGTATTGAGTTGTAATGTCTAGACAGATGTTATAACTGTCTAGTAAGTGATGTATATGCTGTGTAACTCTGTAAAGTGTTGTATACTATGTAATAGTATATGTTATTAATATAATTTATTCGTTCCGCTGTGAGATCGTTATTGTTGTTTCTTTCTTTCTTCTCTTCTTTTCTATTTTCTACCCCTTTCTTTCTTATTAGCGATACGACTTTCTATGAAGAGAAAGGCTTGGACGTTACAGTGGTATCAGAGCTTAGGTTGAGCGAATGCCTAAGCTTTTGGTTAAGTGAACATCAGAGAACTAGGTTGAGTGAATACCTAGGTTCGGAAGGGTTGTTCATTAGAGATAGGATCTGTAGCCACCTATTTTAGTCTGAGTGTATATATATATACGAGAGCGCGTATTTGTTAGTTATGTAAAATGGTTTTATATTGTGTTAATTGATCGGTTGGGTGGTATATGGATTCTGGTCAATACGAGTAGCTACCGTTATTGATAGGGATCTCTAAACACTTGGACCAGGCCAACAGACACAATATTGTTTTAAAAGGGAAGGTGAAATAATTTTACCCAGATATATTTTCTATATATAAAAAGTATCATTTTAAAAGTATATGGTACTTGTGATGATTGGTTGAGATGATAATAATTTATCATCTAGGATTTAGTGGTCTTAGTTGTCAACCTTGTGTATTTTACTGGTTGCCTTTTTACTTAAATATACCCTAAATTCCTTAGAAATCTGAACCCTTTAGGATTCGAATCTTGGAAAGTAAATTTTACTAAGTTTATTTACTAAAGAAATTTGGAAACTTTTTAAACTAGTAAATTTTTAAGAAATTTTCCATCCTTTAAAGATAATTTTAGAATAATGGGTTTCTAAAAAGAGATGTTTAAAATTTAAAAATCTTATAACAATTTGTTTATAATCCATATATATATATATATGGATTTATGAATTGAAGGAATAATAGGTTTATAAACTTACTATATATGTGTATATTTTCTCTAACTATAATCACTTTTCAAAAATATCTTAAATTATTTTGAAATAATGATTTTAAGAAAATCTTGGGTAATAAGAATCTAAAAGGGAATAAATTTTGAAATATTAATCTTGATATACTCTTAGTCTATATAAGTCTAAACCTTAGATCTCACCTTTGGATTTTGGTATTGATTTTAGAGAACCCGTAGCGTTTGCCGTGGAGTCTTGGCTAAGGCAAGAAGAGATGGTGATGTTGAAAGGGTTAAAAGAATTTTAGCAGAACTTAGACAACCGTCCTTATATGAAGAAGAGCCTGATGAGCAGCCTCAGCCTCAGCCTCAAGAAGAAGAAATTGAGGAAAAAGAAGAAATTGAGGAAAAAGAAGAAATTGAGGAAGAAGAAGAATTTGAGGAAGAAGAAGAATTTGAGGAAGAAGAAGAATTTGAGGACGAAGAAGAATTCGAAGAAGAGGAAGACTCCGAATCAGAAAATGATGATGCCATTATTTGGAATTTAGATAATGGAATAGAAAGGCCGGCCAAGGGTGTGAGTTTCATTCCTTGGGTAGGTGATCCAGAGGATGTTTCGGAACCAGATAGTGATTGGGAGGACAGGGTGTTGTCAGGACCTGAGGGGGAGGACTCCAGTAGCAAGAGTCCATAGTTGATTAGGGTGTTTCCTTTTTAGTATGTGTCTATGACCCTTGGACGTCATGGAGGTTAGGTGTTAAATGTTAGTAAAGTGATATATGTATCTGTATATATAGGCATGCTTGTATGGGAATGATAGCACTTGTAAAAATATTTTGACTGGTACTAAATATAATATATATTTTGATATACAATATGAATCTATGTATTGATTGTTTGGATTCTATAGAGCGAGTATCCCGGTATATATATATACTTGGGGAAACTCGAGGAAATTCTATTCAGAATTTTTTCGCTGGATAGTTAGAATTGTTTATTTGGATGATTGGTTGCTATGATTGTTAGCATATGGATGATAATACATCCTTGTGATTTAAAAAGATTATTAAATTACCTTTGTTTTAAATTTCGGGGACGAAATTATTTTAAGGGGGGAGGAATGTAATATCCCGGAAATTTGGGGCAATATCAATTTAATAATATGTTTAAATAATTAAATCGATTTGTTAATCTTTGATAATAAATATTTGAATTGGTTTAATAATCTAATTGAATAAATATTTAATTAGTGAATTTTATCTTTAAAAAACTAATAAAATGATTTCTATTTATAATGTGTATATATATGTGTGTATATTGTAAATAGATAAGCTTTGGTTTGAAATACAATTTACATATGATATGTTAATTCATTTAATAATAATAGAAATTTATAATCTCTTTTATAAATTATTTTTAAATTGATAAATGTGTTATTTTCAAACAATATTAATAGTGTATTGTTTTTAAATAAATAGATTTTAATGTAAATAAGAATTGTTTTTTTCAATTTGAATGTGTTGTTTTAAATTGACTTTAAATTGGATTTTAAATATAATTTGAATTTGAATTTAGATTTAATTTTGAATTCAAAAAGAGGTAATATTCAAATAGTTTGGATTTCAAAATATATGTAAACTTTTATTTATAATAATTAGTTTTATTTCTTTATAATTAATATATATAGATATGTATCTAATAAGTTAAGAAAAAGGTTTTTATATTTAAAATAAATAAAAATAAATAAATAATTAAGGGACATGTGTTAGTTCCTAAGACTTTAATATAATAGGTGTTATAAGATTAGGATATGAGAAGGACAAATGTCAAGTTTTTAAAATTTTTAGTTTTCTTTTATTTTAAATAAACTACAAATTAACTTATATAAACAATACACCTCCCCTCTCTTCTATTTCTTCCCTTATCTTCTCATTTTCAAAATCTTCAGCCTGAGACAAATTTTCAAAACAATCTGTAATCAAACACTCCTATAAACCAAAACTATCAAAACCGAAACCTGAAATCAAACCTTCCTCATAAACCAGAGATTATCAATCCTCTGAAAAGCTTCTTCCAACTCTGTAATTCATTTTCAAAACAAATCTGTAAACATTTCTTCAACCTGCAATTCTTTTTCAACATCAAATTGGAGCATGCAAAGCATTTTCAAAAATTTAAGAGAAAGGGCCTGTAGCAGATAATCAAAAGCAAGTCTGGAATCAAGCAGTAATCTCTGCAACAAGCTTTTCAGATCAAAACAATTCAAGTTTTAAATCAAAAGAAATTGCCAGATCAAAATTTAAAGCCTGGGAAATTTCTCTGCTTTTAAAAATGGTGAGTAACTTTTTATTTAAAAAGTCTCAGTAAAATAAACCTATTGTATGTTCATATATATATATATTTGAATAGTCGTACGTACATATATATTAGTGTATGTCTGGGTATATATATGAATATGTGTGTACATGAATGTTTCTGGTAATATTCTCTGTCCTTAGTTTCTAATCCTAGGTTTAAACCGAATCCAATTATCTGTTGACCTATTTGTTGTCTTGAACTTAGGAGTAAGGCAAAGACTGTTGGTTTAATATAAACTAAAGTGTAAATGTTCATGAAAGTTGAAATAACTGGGACATACCAGGAAATCAAACAGTACAGAGAAATTTCTCATTTAAGCTAAAACCCAAATATGTTCTTTTACAAATCCAGTATTATAATTTGAATACGTAAATCAAACCATGATTTTGAAATGGTGTTTGTTTATGCGCATAGCAGTTTGACTCTGTAGATATAATTATGCTATGGGTTTTGATATATTTGAAACTGTGTGTGTTGATTTCCTTTTCGTCTCTGTAAAGTCTGAGTTAAAACCAAATCTTCAAGTTATTTTCTAATTAAACAACAGTTAGGATTTTGGTTCAAGCAAAATAAGTTAGATTAAGTACAAACCAAGAACCAGGGATAGAACTAAGTGCTGGTATTTGAAATTCATCTGGAAAACAAATAATGCAGTAACAAATTATTATCAATGTTTGAAATCAAGTGTTGAATTTGATTAAAATAATTATATAAACTAAAGTATCACTGGAAATTATGAATTTTGGAAAGAAATTCAAAATTTTAAAAATTGTATTGAGTGAGTACTTGGGGGTTTCCTGAAAGTTGGGTTTTGGTCTAATTCTGTTGATCCATGCATCTGGGTTGCTCGAGATTGATGATGGAGCTAGGTGAAGCATTGGAGAGGATAGAAAAAAATGGTTGAAGGGATGATAATTCACTGTGTAGTTTAAATTTGCTCGAGATTTGTTTTAAACCTAGTTTTACGGGGTTTCAATGTTTGTTTGAGTTCGTTTTGCTCTGTTGATCGAACTGCTTGGGGATTTGGGTATTGGAAGATGGTGGGTTGACGAGTACTTCACCGAAGTTTCAACGACGATGGTGGTCGGAGGAAGGAATACGAGTCGTTGACAGGTTTGGGAAGATTTCCAGCTTCTTGTTCAAGGTTGAGATTTATGTTCGATTTCGATTGTTGATGTTGTTCGAGTTTCTGGTGATCGAGATCGTAAGAGATGGCCGTGGACGAGATGCTGGCGTGGTCATCGATGATCGGAGGTGATCATCTCGTGTGTACATGTGAATGAGTATCAGCGTGTCAGTGTTTTGTTTGGCTTAGCAGAGGAGGTCGCGAATTTTTCTCGAGTAAAGTGCGTGAGCGACTCGAAGTCGTGCTCGTGATTGTTGGGATCTGGCTCGAGTTGTTTCCAGGGGAAAACTCGTATGGGTTATAACAGTTTTTAGAAATAAAATTGAAGGAAAAACTCGAAGGGATACTCGGGGGTTTTCAACTTTTTCTCGGGTATTTTGTGATATGGCTCGGGTAATGTTAACTCCCATTAAGAAGCGACCTAAAATATTGAGCGAGTCAATGAAGCTTGCGACCTAACTGCTAAAGAGATTCTGCGACCTAACTGGAGTCTGCGACCTAAGAACATAGCAACCTAAGAGAGTCTACGACCTAACTGCTGAAAGGAACAGCTGCGACTTAGGAGGCTCTGCGACCTAAGGAAAAGTTGCGACCTAGGAAGTTTGCGACCTAAGATCCAGAGTGACCTCGCGACCTAACAGCTTAAGAGGCTCGCGACCTAGCAACAGAAAGGATTGCGACCTATGGAACTCAACAACCTAAGGTAGCTAGCGACCTAAGGACTTGGAAAGGTTTGCGACCTAGCTACAGGAAAGGTTCGCGACCTAACTACAGAAGAGTTCGCGACCTAAGAAGTTTGCGACCTAAGGTAGCTAGCGACCTAAAGGTTCGCGACCTAGCTACAGGAAAGGTTCGCGACCTAACTACAGAAAGGTTCGCGACCTAACTACAGAAGAGTTCACGACCTAACTACAGAAAGGTTCGCGACCTAACTACAGAAGAGTTCGCGACCTAACTACAGAAGAGTTCGCGACCTAAGAAGTTTGCGACCTAAGGTAGCTAGCGACCTAAAGGTTCGCGACCTAAGCTACAGGAATGTCACGACCTAAAGAAGTTAGCAACTTTACTGCTGAAAAGACTCAACGACCTAAAGGTTTCACGGTTTAGCAGTGTTACGACCTAGAGCAATTTGAAGTCCATAACTTATCTTAGGTCGCTTGCGACCTAAGACCCAATTAAGGTCGTCCCCGACCTAAGACCGCACTTATAACTCAAGCTGCAAGGTTACCAAAGGAAGAGGATTTATCTTAGGTCGCTTGCGACCTAAGACCTAACTTAGGTCGTTTGCGACCTAAGACTTAGCAGAAAATTAGCACTCAGATCTGCTCCTATAAATACCCCATAACCTCCAACATGGTGGGGACTTTTGGCAATTCATTTCTAAAGCGTCGTTACTCTGCCGAACTCTCCAATCATTCAGCAAACCAAGATCCTTCAAGCATTCAAGACACTACAACAAACTTCGAGAGAAATTCATAACATCCGATATGGATTCGTCGAGTTTCATCGCTGAAGATTGAGCTAGTAGTCAAGATCGCTTCTTGTGATCGAGTTGTACTGTTTTCATAGGAGATTCGTATCAATTTGTAATCAGATTCAATAATAAAGAGATTCAAAGTGGATGTAGGCTAAATCTTAAGCCGAACCACTATAAATTGCTGTCTTTTACTGCATTTCTGCTATTTTCCTGCTTGATTTCTGTTCCCGTTACGCGGGTGGTGCTTTCACAATCTTACTACACACACCGGGTGTTGGCGTTCACACTTTTGACGTTAACATTTTGGTGCTTTCACTGAGAGACCAACTCAGGCAATCATCCACCGTTGCTTCGCAAAGATTCATAAAAAGAACCTCTCTTAAAAAACCAGATCCGAGATAATGGCTCCTGGAAGAAGAGGTAGACCCGTCAGATCCGGAAATGCTCACGAAGGGACTTTCGCTTCCCCAACAACAGATCAAGCAACTCCAACCGTTGGAGTCACCAGGGCTGAATTGGATGACGCAGTTTCTGGATTATACCAACAAATTGAAACTCAAAATGCTTTGATGATGGATAGAATAACTGCCCTGCTTGGGGCAAATCGTCAACCAGAAAACCATCAAACCACCCTTCCTGAAACGCCACCTTTCCAAGCTGATGGTTCTAGGCCGCAACCAACTTGTCATGAACATATGCCCGGGCAAACTTCCGAGGGAAGAACTGGTGCTTGCCCGGAGGTGTCTTTGAACAATAAAGAGTACCTGTCTGAAATGGTTGGCCGCATCATGAAAGAGAGCATGCAAAGGGAAGAGGATGAGGCTGACTGGGGATTTGCGCCAAGCAGAACTCTGTTTACTGAAAGGATCCTGAGAGTAGAATTCCCAAGGAAATTTGCACCTCCTACTATCCAAGCCTATAGGGGAACCACTGACCCTAATCATTTCCTATACAAATACGATTGGCATATGACCGGTGCAAGAGCATCAGACGAGATCAAGTGTCGGTACTTTCCGGTATACCTGGAAGGTGTGGCTTTACTTTGGTTCACAAAGCTTCCAGTTCGGTCTGTAGATAAGTTCTCCGACTTAACACAAAAGTTTAAGGAACAGTTCAGATTGTATGCTTCAAAAGCTAAGGATATAATGTCACTGTCTAACCTTGAACAAGCGCCCGGAGAATCAATCAAATCTTTCTTGAGCCGTTTCAATATAGCTTTAGCCGAAGTGGAAAATGCGGAACCACGCATGATCCTGACTTATTTGATGCGAGCCATTGATAAATCGAGTAAATTTGGAATATGGCTAAAGATGAAGGAACCGAACTCACTTGATAAATTCTATAAAAAGGCCGACGAGTTCATTCGCCTTGAAAACCTTTCTACGACGTCAAAGGTAGTTGCTGCCCAAACTAATAACAACAGTGTCCTATCTAAGAAAAGAGAATCTGAAAGTCAGAAAAGGGAGAATGAAGGAGGAAAGAACCAGGGAAATGAAAAGAAACCTCGCCGCTTTAATTCTTCAGATTATACCCCTTTAACTGATACACCAAGGAATATCTATTTTGCAACAAAAGACGTTGTCCAGTATCCTAAGCCACCTGAGATGACGAAAGGTGCAAAGAGTAATGGGAAATTCTGCCAATTTCACAATCAACCTGGCCATGACACTGACCAATGTCGCCAGTTAAAGAAAGTAATTGAAGAATTGTTGGAACAAGGTAAACTCCAACAATACGTTAAGAAAAGCGGAGTCAATCCAACCTCATCCACTCGGGATCAACAACATCCTACCCATCAATCCGATTCTCACAACAACACTGCAGTGCAAGATTCAGAAAAGCTTGTCATTAATGCTATCACAGGCGGATTATACCCAGCAAGCAGAAGTTGGGATGACTACTAATTACCCACAAAACTGCGGCTGGGGCATCTCTCAATTTCTCTGGCATAAAAATCCAAAAGCTATGAATCAAGCACAAATGGAAATCCAGCTTGGAGATTCTGAAACAATAATAACTAGCATTCATTTTTACTTAACAGCATTGCTTGAATGTGTAAAGATAATAATAGATGTGTAACTTCTGCATTGTAAACCGTTGAGAAATCAGCGTGACTCAATAATGAAAAACTATGCATTGTGTTTTCTGTTATAAAATGCCTGTTATATTTCGATGTGTAAATACTCTAAATGTATTGCTAAAATATCGATCTAATACTGCAGGCCATTAAAGCAAAGCTCACCCATCGCAAAGCTAAGCGAGCCTTACAAATCATTTAGCAAATTCCAAGCAACAAAAATTTCAAACTCAAATCCCATACAAGAGAAGCTTCACATAAAAAGTTGACGGCTCCGCTATGTCAAGCCCTCGTTAACTGGTTGCGATAGTTAATATAAAAAGGCATCCAACCAAATAACTTGCGTTTACTCTGTGGAGTCATTCAACAGTGAAGTCTACTTCTTCGGATAAAGCAATTCACTTGCAAAAGAAGGGAACACGCACTTGGAAACGATGATAAAGGATCGCAGATTGGCGGATGATGATACAACATGAGCAGGCAAACAAGGAAGCAGCCAAAGGAAGGTATGCCTCTCAATAGGAAAGCAGGTAGATCCACTAAAGGGATACCTTCCCGAGCAGAAGGAATAAGACCCTCGCTGGCTGATTGTGATGCATCCGATCAGGCAGCTTGTGTCCATCCCATGGATCCACTTGCCCCTAAGACGCAACCTTCCTGGCACACCAACCAACTGATGCTCCTTCCCAAGGGTCAACAAAGCCCTCTAACGAGGCACGCCAATAAATGGAGAGCTTTCCTCAATCAAAAAGATCGGTGGGACTACCAAAAAGGGGCACCTTGTTAATCGATTGCGATCGTTTGTACAAACAAACATCCAATCGAACGACTTACGCTTGTCCCGTGGACCCCTCCGACCATGAGAAAGTAACTTCCAGGCAACCACAAGCCCTCTTCGGAGGCACAAGCCCTCTTCGGAGGCACAAGCCCTCTTCGGAGGCACAAGCCATCTTCGGAGGCACAAGCCCTCTTCGGAGGCACAAGCCCTCTTCGGAGGCACAAGCCATCTTCGGAGGCAAAAGCCCTTTTCGGAGGCACATTTCACCCGTGTAGAAGTGCAAAATGCTTCTCTTCGGAGACCCACTTTACCAGAGATGAAATTCCAAAATCGCTTCTCTTCGGAGACCAAAAGACCTCTTCAGAGGCGTACTTCACCTTGCTTGAAATACCAAAAATAAACCCTTTACTGGGGCACAAAAATCAAAACCTTCTGCGGAAGCTCATTTCACTGTGCAGGAAAATTCACTTTCAAACAAATAAAAGTGATCATTCCCAGAAGTCGAAATGTTCTTCAGGAAGAAAAAGAAAATAAAGATTTCTCCAAAGACAAGATATACTCTATTAAAAGCAGAATAATTCTTCCCTGAAAAAGTGGAAAGTTATTCTCTAAAATAAGAGTATCGGTCTTGTGAAATCAAGAAATATTACAATATACTTGTGGTGTGGGGGCAACACTATACAATTCAGTTACATTAATAAAAGTAATATACAAGCAACATACCACAAGTTCATTGCAATATCACGTAATAAAGATGTGGAGTAAATGCGTTCTTGAAACACAGACAGAAAATTTGTACAAGTGAAAAGAATCGTTTACTCTATACTTCAAATGAAAAACAGATGTATTCCTACATACACAAGGATTTGTACAAGAAAAATATCTATTTATTTCAATACTATGAGAAATTTTTACATTGTACAGGTTACAAAAAGAAGCGGAGACCGGTATCCGCACAATCCCCGGTCAATACAAAAAGCAGAAAATGCAAAATCAAACTCATTTCTCCTTCTTCCCACCCTTGGAGCTTTTACCCGGCCTGGTAATTAGCTTCGTAGGCCGCATCGGAGAAGAAGGAGAAAGAGACTCAGCCGGATCAATATCTGCCTCTTCCCCAGCAGCAGAGGAACTCTTCTTTCCTTTCTTTGAAACCACACGCTTCCCCTTCTTCTTGGAAGAAGACTCACTCCCCGGGGCAAGAAATGTAGAAAGCTTTGTGTCATAATCGAAAGACTGCTCCGGGGTCTTCTCGCTATCTTCCAAACCTTCTGCCTTCTGTTCTTTGGAAGCAGATGGTTCATCTAAACCTTGAAGGGCCGCTATTGGTTCTTCCTGTGAACCAGGTTGGGAAGCCGGAAGAGGTATAACTTGAGAAGGGGGAGGAACGGCAGCTGAAGAAGGAAGAGTTGGGGCAGTTTCTGGGGCGTCTGCTGCATAATAAAAGATATCAAAATCAGTATTCTCCAAGAAAAAAGAAAACCGTGAATTGTCAAAGTTACCTGGAGAAGCCGGTTTAGCGAGATCAATCTCAAATTCCCGAGCTTGGAAGTCTTTCATTGCCTCTTCCTCTGTAGGGGTGGTTGCAGTTTCTGTGTCAACCTTAGCAGGAGGCGTGGAATGAGAACTAGAGCCAGCAATATCCGCATGAGCTAAAGTCGAAGTATAAGCAGGAGCAATAGGGGGTGTTTCTTTCCCAGGAAGCTTCTCTCCCGTCGCTTCGGCCCGCACTCGGACGAGCTGCTCTTTTCCTTTGGCAAGGGCATCGCGATCGCTCTCACTTAGGTAGGTAGCTTGAAGATCTGTTTCGGAATATCCGGCACCACCAAATAAGTCAATGATTGCCTCCCACATCTCCGCTAGGGTGACTTCATACTCTGGTCCCAAAAATGAAAGGCTCCCACGCCCCAGGACACAATGCATATAGAAGTCAAACAGGGTCGCGTCAACGGTGGCTAGGGTCGCCTTATGGGATTCTTCGGCTGCAACTTTACCAGAGAGAACTTCATCACATTCTCTTTCAGCCTTCAGTAACTGGGATTGTAGCCTAGCAATTTCTAAGTCTCGAGAGCTGAGTTTCTCCTGAAGTTGAGCAGCGTCATCACGATATTTTCTAGTAACATGTTGTTCTGCTTCAAGTTTGACTTCAGTATCTCTCTGAGCAGCGTGGGCGTCTCGAACTTGTTTTTGAAGCATTTCCTCTTTCTGAGAATAAGAAGTGGAAGAAGTAGCAAGCTCTTTTTTAAGCCTTTCAACTTCGGCTTCGAGCTTCACATAACCATCGCTAATGCTTTTCATCTCCGAGTCATGCTGTTTGCGCCATTTGTCCCACTCAGATTTATCATTTTCCATTGTCATCATCGCTTCAAGGTTCAGATGGTTGACCCTTTGAAGTTCGTCAACCAGCTTCTGCCACCCAGACATTCTTTCGATGTCAAGCTTTACGGCATCGACATTTTTCAGCATCGCTTGCTTATCAATGGGGACCAAGTCCAAATCAAAACGCACTCCTTTCAGACACCAATTCGGAAATCGGCTCTGGAGTGTGGGAGGACCATCTCCAGCTTGGTACTGTGGCCTATTAATGATGGTCTGGATGTCAGATTCCTTAAGGGCAGGAGAACCGGAAGATGTATTAGGAGGAACAGAAGCGGTTGTCTTTTCCGAGATGTTAGATGTGTCTTTCTCACCAAGTCTGGCACGTTTACTGGAATCATCAGAAGTGTGACTCTTCCCCTTATCGTCGTAAGATTTCCTTTTATAAGGATCGTCGCTTCTGCGAGAAGAGTCATGTTGCTCGTCCCTTCTCCCGTAGTATTCCTCATCTTCTCTCCGGCGACGCTCTTCATGAGCTCGCCTCTCATGAGCCTTTCGAGCAGCTCTCTCCTCATCAGTTTCTTTCACGGCACTGATATAACTCCTAAAGTCGTAAGCTTCACGGCTTCCGTAGCGCTGAAATTTGTTGAAGTAAGAGCCGCTTCGCCCCATCAGAGAACCTGAAATTGAAGAAAAAGACCAGTTTTAGAAATCCTCAAGTTGAAGAAGCTAAGTGCATATAAGTACCAAAATTCTAAGTGTGTGTGATGTGTAAACTACGCGCGTCAGACTACAAACCACTTTTGGGTGTAGAAATGGCAATAAGTTGTGTGGAAGGTGTTGTGGATTGTTGCAAAGAAGAAGTTGCTTTGATAACAGGAGGAACCACTTTAGAAACATCATCTTTAAAGAGCTCCTGAGAGGTTATCATGATGTCGCTCAGACTATCGAAAGTATCATCGCCATGGTGCGTGGGAGAATTATCTTTCTCAATTTCCATCTCAGCCGTCTTTTCAACAGTGTGAAGATTTTCCTCCTCTTCAACAACCGGGGCAAGTGCTAACTTACTGGACGTCTCAGCAATGCCGGAACGAGTAGAACACTTTACCAATGAAGTCTCAGCGGTAAGTTCTTGCAATAAAGGTTCTTCAGCAGGAACAGGGCATCCGACTCCTCAGCAGGAGAATCAGGGACTTCATGTGGCTGAGCGGAACGGGAAGGATGTAAGAGTCCAAATTCGTGGAGGAACTCATCTCTCAATAAAAATTGAACACTTCTCTCCTCGACTGGCACGGCCATAAGCCTCTCAAAAGTCACCTTGTGACTGGCATCTCGAAGAGGGGGAGGAAGTGCTGCAAAAAAGAAAGAATGGAGTTAAGCATTTGACAGTTCGAATTCTGAAAAGTTTTGAGAACAAATCGGAAAGATAGATAATCGTACTTCCCACTCTCCAAATGGCGTAGAATCCCGGAGGGCAGCGGACATAAAAGAATTGAGTCAAAAATCCGTGGGCACTTTCAGACAAGTCCAGAATTAGTTTGCGGTTCCTGGCACTTCTCACAAGTGTAATAGAGGGATGATCTTTGTTCTTTACAAATGTACACAAGAAGCGAATTTCGGCAAAACTGGGAAAACGGCCCAACGTTCTCCTGAAAAGCACACACAGTCCCAGCAGGATGGAGTATCCATTAGGGTGCAGTTGAAAAGGGGAGATAGATAGCCGAAGGAGAAGTTCTCGAAGACAATCATTAAAGGGTGGAATAGCTCCGCTCAAGCACATCTGACGATTCACGGCAACAAAGCCAA
The DNA here is from genome assembly GCA_030737815.1 of Allium fistulosum. Classification (NCBI taxonomy): domain Eukaryota; kingdom Viridiplantae; phylum Streptophyta; class Magnoliopsida; order Asparagales; family Amaryllidaceae; genus Allium; species Allium fistulosum. Next base: position 819,388,515 of record CM060904.1, read on the forward strand.
GAGGCGGCCTGTCAGCAGTGTCGCTTGACCCAGGAAGTAAAGCATCTGCTTCGGCAATGCCGAACTGGATGCACAATTGTCTGAAGATCTTGTGGCTTAGAGTAGTAGAAGTCTGTTCCGGAGGGTCGTTCAGTGGAGTAGCAATTGGAAAAGCCTCTCCAGCTATTTCCAAGTCTTCCTGTTGGGATGCCATTCTACACAAGGAACTGGACGATCAAATATTAAGGTGCACGTTTCCTAAAAAAGAGTGAAGTGTTGTGCAAAACTAACGCAATAACAAGCAAATATAAATGAAACTAAATTAATTGATACTTGTCGATTATAAAGTTTCGGGGCTTGATATCTTAAGTCCAAGAACAGTGTTGTGTTGATGCAAATAAATCAGCTTTAGTTGATCGTTTCAATTTTGCTTTAATACTTCACTTAGATTTGTTAGTTCACAACATTTCATTCACGAAGTTCATTTAAGTTTGATATTCTTTGTCAACTAATCTGTCATTTGGTGTGGGCAATCAATGGCAGTATATTCGTCCCATTTTTTCTGTGAATATTGTTTCTAAACAGGTTATCAGCATTAAAGTTAAGGCAATCTGAAAAGAAGTTCAACAAAGTCTAAAACAATTCAAAAAATCAGCCAAATTCTGCCTAAATTTCTAAGTCCCAGGTCGTTCACGACCTAACATAAGTTGGAGTGATTTTAAGTCGTGCAGTGCAAATAAAAGCATTCAGGGCTATGCAGAATTGTTTTAAGTTCTAAGTCATTCGGCGACCTATTCTTGGTCGAAACACCTTTAGGTCGCACAGTGCAACTGAAGGGTTAAAAGCAATACAGATTTGATCAAGTCCTAACTCGGCTGCGATTTAAAGCTTATGTCACGAGAAAGTTAGGTCGTTCAGCGACCTAACACAGGTTCCAGTCTTCCTTAGGCCGAACTATTCCTTAGGTCGCGAATGGTCTTAAGTCGCCTGAAACCCTTACTGCTAACTTCCTCTCCACGCCACAAACCACCAAACCCTATAACCCGTTATCAATTACACCTATAAACCCATCGCCTTCCTCACCCCTTCAATTCATCGAAAGATACCAAGAGCGATTCAACACATCCCTAATCCATCGCAGATCCAACACATTACTATGCCCTCATGAATCAGCCAAAGCAACTATCGAGAGTCAACCACGACAGCCACTTGAAACGGTGCACAACTCATAGAATGGGGCTAAGGTCGAAAAAGCAGGGATTCAAGATTAAACGATGATTATGATAGGATGGATGTCAAACTCACTTACGGGATGTAATGGTACGGAAGAATCGATGACTGGAATAGGTTGAATTCGCCTTTGAAAACTCGAAAAATTCGTCAATGGCAGCAAGGGATCGAAGTAGTAGAGTAGGGAGGAAGAAGCGACCTAACCGGTTTATATGAAACCAAGAAAGGAAGATGAATAGACAAGCAAGTTAGTGTTTTAGGTCGCTCGCGACCTAGCGGAGTTAAGTCGAAGCACGCGACCTATGACTTCGGCCCGTACTTCGAGGGGCAAATGTTAACTCCCATTAAGAAGCGACCTAAAATATTGAGCGAGTCAATGAAGCTTGCGACCTAACTGCTAAAGAGATTCTGCGACCTAACTGGAGTCTGCGACCTAAGAACATAGCAACCTAAGAGAGTCTACGACCTAACTGCTGAAAGGAACAGCTGCGACTTAGGAGGCTCTGCGACCTAAGGAAAAGTTGCGACCTAGGAAGTTTGCGACCTAAGATCCAGAGTGACCTCGCGACCTAACAGCTTAAGAGGATCGTGACCTAGCAACAGAAAGGATTGCGACCTATGGAACTCAACAACCTAAGGTAGCTAGCGACCTAAGGACTTGGAAAGGTTTGCGACCTAGCTACAGGAAAGGTTCGCGACCTAACTACAGAAGAGTTCGCGACCTAAGAAGTTTGCGACCTAAGGTAGCTAGCGACCTAAAGGTTCGCGACCTAGCTACAGGAAAGGTTCGCGACCTAACTACAGAAAGGTTCGCGACCTAACTACAGAAGAGTTCGCGACCTAACTACAGAAAGGTTCGCGATCTAACTACAGAAGAGTTCGCGACCTAACTACAGAAGAGTTCGCGACCTAAGAAGTTTGCGACCTAAGGTAGCTAGCGACCTAAAGGTTCGCGACCTAAGCTACAGGAATGTCACGACCTAAAGAAGTTAGCAACTTTACTGCTGAAAAGACTCAACGACCTAAAGGTTTCACGGTTTAGCAGTGTTACAACCTAGAGCAATTTGAAGTCCATAACTTATCTTAGGTCGCTTGCGACCTAAGACCCAATTAAGGTCGTCCCCGACCTAAGACCGCACTTATAACTCAAGCTGCAAGGTTACCAAAGGAAGAGGATTTATCTTAGGTCGCTCGCGACCTAAGACCTAACTTAGGTCGTTTGCGACCTAAGACTTAGCAGAAAATTAGCACTCAGATCTGCTCCTATAAATACCCCATAACCTCCAACATGGTGGGGACTTTTGGCAATTCATTTCTAAAGCGCCGTTACTCTGCCGAACTCTCCAATCATTCAGCAAACCAAGATCCTTCAAGCATTCAAGACACTACAAAAAACTTCGAGAGAAATTCATAACATCCGATATGGATTCGTCGAGTTTCATCGCTGAAGATTGAGCTAGTAGTCAAGATCGCTTCTTGTGATCGAGTTGTACTGTTTTCATAGGAGATTCGTATCAATTTGTAATCAGATTCAATAATAAAGAGATTCAAAGTGGATGTAGGCTAAATCTTAAGCCGAACCACTATAAATTGCTGTCTTTTACTGCATTTCTGCTATTTTCCTGCTTGATTTCTGTTCCCGTTACGCGGGTGGTGCTTTCACAATCTTACTACACACACCGGGTGTTGGCGTTCACACTTTTGACGTTAACAGGTAAGTTGAATAGTTACAGGTTTTAAAGCCTGTGTGTTTTTAAATTTTAAAATTGATTTAAAATTTGAAAACAGAAATTTAAACTTAAATCCCAGTTGTAAAAATAAATAAGTTTTTATTTTAATATTTAAACATCTTTAAATGTTTAAAGTATAGTTTAAAAGAATTTTTAAATTAAATAAATTGGTTTTAAAATCTTGTAAATTTCTTTTATAAATGTTAAGTGTTCTTAACATTTGTTTTAAAAAGATTTTTTATATTTGATTTAAATATTGGTTAAAGTTAAATTGTAATCTATTTTAAATCTTTTAATTTAAAATGAATTAAAAGAAAAGATTTTAAAGAAAAATGTTTTAAAGACTTTTGTTAATAATAACTAAAGTAGTTAAAGGTTAATTCTTTAGTTCAGAAAGTAATTAAGATTTAATTTTATAGGAGTAATTAAATTAATAAGGTAATTAAAGAATGATTGATAATTTAATTAATTAATCGGTAAGTAAGAGTTTATCAAGTTGTTTTAATAATTGATTAAAGATTAATTACCTAAAGAAATAATTAAAGAATTTTTATTAATTAACGAGGGATCATTAATTAAGGGTTATTAAATAATTAATTAATATGATTGATTTTGATAATCAATTAGATTAATTAATCATTATGAAATTAGTTAAGTATAATTACTTAATGGAAGTAATTAAGGTAATTAATTACTTAAGGTAATTAATTTAATAAATTTGATTTAGTTAAATTTATTAATTGAATTAATTTAAGATAATCACTTGATTATGTGATAAGTATAATTACTTAAATGTAATTAGTGAAATGTAATTACTTAGGAAGTAATTAAAGATAATTACTGGATGTAATTAAATGGAGATAATGAAAGTAATTTGAGTTAATTACTTAGAATAATTAATCAAGGGATTAATTAAAAGATAATTAATTAATGAGTAATTAATTTATGGAAGAGTAATTAAGGGAAGTTAATTACTAAATGAAATTAATCAAAGGTGATTAATAAATATGGTTTAATTTAAGATTAATTATTAAATGTAATTAATTTAAATGGAGTAATTAGGGATTATTAATTAATATAATTAATAATGTAATTAAAGGTTGATTAATTAAGATTAATTAATCAATAATAAATGATTAAAGTAATTAATTAATTAATGAAGTAATTTAAGATTAATTACTGAATGGTTTAAGATAATTAATTTGTGAAATTAATTAAGTATTAATTACTTAAAGTAATTAAAGTATAATTAATCAGGAATGATTAATTAAGATGATACTATTAATTAAGATGATACTTAAAGTATGATTAATTAATTGGTTTAATTAATAATTAAGTAAGCAGGATTTATAAAATGAAGTAATTAATTTAATTCACTTTAAATTGATTAGAGATGATATAAATCATTACTTATGATGGATGAGTAGTATTAAATGCTTTGCATTGTTGATATCTCTGATAAGAGATATACTGATCTATGATATAGATATTGGTTGGATTAAAATGATAATATGAATTATCTGTTTGGATGATAATATGGATTATCTATTATCTATCTGTGTGTAGTATAGATAAGAATTGAATTGTTTTAACTTTAAAACAACTTGGCCTTAAAAGATACGTTTTGGATTTCGATGAGACCGGGATCGGGTTTCCGTATACCGGGATGCCAGGTCTGGAGACCCGAATACCACATCGATCCAAATTAACGATAGGTCGTGAATCTCAAGTGAAGATGAAGATTCAAAGTGCAAGGGTTATTGTCGTTAACTCTGAGGGTGATTCCAACACGAGTGTAACGAGATAATGCCTTCGGTTTCGTTCGAACCCGGAACGAACTTGTATGGATCGAATGCTTTCAAAACATCGTCAGGTGGACGATGAGCATTCTAAGTGATGTTCTGATTTAAAGGTAAATCGTGACCTCAAGCCTCATCAAACCGGAAATGGCTAAAACAGGGGAGGTGCAGCAAGGCTTCGTGGGTAGCACCCACTGAGAGTAAGGTCATCCCTGTCTAGAGAGTTCCTTCTTTTATTTCGGCTTAGTGGTGCAGTTGGCGACGGCCATCTGTGGGGTGATTTTATTCGGAATTATCCAGTAAGGGATGGTTCCGGCTTTGTGTTGCAGGGGATTGGGAGCAGGCTTTTAAATCTCCCCGAGATGGCCGAGATGAAAAATCCGAGATATCAGCCAAAATCCGAGATTTGGCAGCCTATTTAGTTATAAGTGTTTTAAATATCGCCCGAGATAGCCGAGATATTTTCCCGAGATATTGGCCAAAATCCGAGATTTAAAACACTGATTGGGAGTGATCCTCGGTACGGTGATCTAGACCCCGTACTGTGATGAGCGGTACCCCGGTAGCTCTGCCATAGTATGGAAATCCAAATTTCAATAAGTGATAACGGACTTGATTGTATACTTATGTATGCTGGAATTTAATAATGTAACAATTTCGGCTATTTCATATTTATTTGAAAACCCTAGACCCTATTATAATACAATCGAATTTCCTATCAAATGTTTTGGTTAGCGTAAGGTAAAAACTTACCCATGTTTATTTGTGGGGAGTCTTACGTGATACCTTTTCTTTCTAAAGGTTTTGAAGTTAAGCAAGTTTAACCTGTTACTCACACCAGACCCATGTCTGACCCAAGTTGTTTATTTCTGTTTTATAAACTCTTGGGTACTCAAATTTTTTACGAGTAGCCAAGGGATTCAGGTTTAGCTTTGACGAATTGTGGAGGAGCAATGGAGCAGGAGGCTTCAGCGTTGTAGATATATATAGTAGTTCCGCTGTGTCTGTATCTCTGTAGTGTATTGAGTTGTAATGTCTAGACAGATGTTATAACTGTCTAGTAAGTGATGTATATGCTGTGTAACTCTGTAAAGTGTTGTATACTATGTAATAGTATATGTTATTAATATAATTTATTCGTTCCGCTGTGAGATCGTTATTGTTGTTTCTTTCTTTCTTCTCTTCTTTTCTATTTTCTACCCCTTTCTTTCTTATTAGCGATACGACTTTCTATGAAGAGAAAGGCTTGGACGTTACATAAAGTGTTGTTTTCATACTCACAAGAAATAAAAACAGATACAGGTATCACCAGAAACAGATACTCAAAGATTTCAATCATATACATACAAAATACAGAGGAAGCATGCCATAAATATCAGTTATAAGTTTTTTTTTTAATAAAATTGTTACTCACCAAGCTTTGAAGAAGAACAGAGACTGTTTTGAACTAAAAACAATGTTTCTACTTTGATCTTCAGGTCATCCTTCTTCACTGTTATCTCGACTTGCTGGATGTTTGATGTTTGTAGAATGTTGTTTTAAGTTTTAATGGAGTTTCATTTTATTTTGTTTTAGTTCGAACTGGAATTTGAAAATGAATAAGAAAAAGTGGCTTACAGGCTATAATATAAAACAGAGCATATTTTCTTTATTTTTGTCAGAGATTTTTATAAAGAATGGAGGCTGAGAATACATTATGGCGAGCTAGAGAAGAGCATGACTAGCATTAATTGCTTTGTACCATGATACTTCCATTTCCATACTTATCTATATTTTATAACTTGCCTGAGACTTCTTTCTCAAGCTACAGGTATGTTTCCTCTTTCTTTTATATTTGCTTTTGTTTTCCTTAAGTATTGCAGGCATGTTTATATTCGAACCATCCATTTGTTTTGATGTTATCCTGTACAACTTTAGTTATATTTTTCTTGGTTCAATTGACTATGCAGGCTTGTTTTACATTTTAACAATTTAAAATGTTACTCTAGTATATTTATAAAGTGTAATGGATGTTGTTTGATTACTTGGTATATTTGTTTTATTGTTATTTTAACATGTGTTTTTGTTATGCGTATTATCATATTGTATCTCTATTTTGAACATTTTATTTATTTATATTATAAAAGTTCACTTATCAAATTTAAAAATAATTTAAACAAAGAAATTATTCTTTCATTCACATTACCTATTTTATAATATACACTAGAATATCATTTGACAAAAATTGAATTTATAACATATGTACATTTTAAACTAAAATTTTTAACAAGCAATATTTTAAAAGAAAAGAAAATAGAACAAAACCCTTTTGTTAATAAATATAAATTTAAACCAAAGTCAGAAATAGTTCTAGACAATTTAAACATTTATCTAAAATATTTAAAACACTATATTTATGAATTTAATAGCTTTGAAAAATTCATTTTTAAATAAATAATAATTTCCAAATCTCTAGAATATATATATATATATATATATATTAGAAATTTAAAAAAAATTATCAATTCAATTTGAAACCGAGTTTCCCTATTTACGATATATACCAATATATATAAATAAATAGAGAATAATATATTGGATTTTACAGATAGAAATCACCCTTCCGATATTTATCCGAAGAAAATATCGCTTCAAACCTTATAATTCAATAATCAATTTAATATTTAATATAAATTATTAAATTGATTATTGCTCGAAATTCCGGGATGTCACAGAAATCCTTTTAAATCTATTAAAATGTGATAATTCCCTTTTAAAAGATTAATTATTGTATCCTGATTTTTGACCATAGAATCCACTGGAAACATGTACTTTAGTCTGTTATTCTAATTAAGAAATGATCAAGTAATAATCAGTGGAAAGCAAGCTTTTAATATGGATGATTGTGTTAAAGTCTGGATAGTATCAAACTCAGGCTAAAAGAAAGTGGATCATAAGTGAACACAAGCAACATCTAGGCGTAATGGAAACGCGCCTAACTTACACATGAGAGGTCACGAGTTCGAGTGCTATGCTGGTCGGTTCAAACCCAATTTTTGTTTTGTTTTTTTTTCTTTTTATTTTTCTCCTGTATGGTTTGAAATCTGATATCTACCTATATCTGCACATATATACTTAATTTTTGCCTATAATCTAACATACAAAACCATATTTCTTACTTTATTATTTTTGAAACCCATTCCTACAACTGTTCTAGGAATTTATGTTTATATTTTTGCCCAAATATCAACATGTACACAGATATACATGCACATGTCAATATCTTTGCTCATTTTCCAGAAAACTGGGTTCAAATGGTTCCTTGCTTCATTGATTTGAAGTGAACAATTTGCCTGACCTATGGTCTAACCATGTGGTTAATCTGACCATTCTTTTATTTGCATTTTACAAACCAGAATCTACCTAAACTTCAGAGTATATGGAGTGTTGCCAGGTTTTGTTTGTTCAAACCAGTTTACATTGCTTATCTGTCTTAATCTTTTAAAGATGATTGTGGTGAAACAATTGCTAAATGTACTAAGCTTTTGAAATGCATTTTTATTTTCAAAATACAATCTATCATGATCAACCAATACATCATTTATTTGAAGCTGGTTAACTCATGTATCCTGTATCTGCTACACACTAGTTCAAAGCAATGGAGATACCATTCATTGCATTCTGTCTGAAGCTTTTAAAAACATTTTACTTTTCTCAATACGATTCAGAAATGAATTCAAACTTATTTACAAAGCATTTCAGTAAAAAGGAAACTAAAATCCTTATAAGTTTACTTCTAGCTAAATCCAGATTTTATTCTAAAACTCAGTGCTCTGTTATGTCTCAAGATTAACTAATACATAATATAAATTATGCAAAACAGTAGCTCACCTACATATGCATATTTCTTTTCCAAGCATCCATATCAATACTTAAGATCATTTCCTTGTTCCCCACTCAGATATTTCTTTTAGATTTTAAACCTTAGTGCATAACAATATATTTAACATGATACAACTAGTCCATCTAACCATAATAGAATTCATTACATGACTGGAAATCTTAGAAACATAAAAATTTTCCTGAATACATGCAGATATAATCAATTTAAGCTCTTATTGAAACTAGCTAGCATGTTCATTCACTCCTCCATAATAGCCATAACTTCATTTTTACTTAGTGCCTGCGTTCCCTGAAAGAGCATAAGTGGCTGCCTCATTTTAAAATGAGACACCCCATATGCCATGAGCAAACAAGGGTCAGATCTGAGATCTGGTATGAGTAACATCAATACATTCATGATATTAAGCAACAAAGAATGTAAGAGTACCAACTAGTTATTTAAGCAAATTTCTGCATCCAATTACTTTAACATAGTATAAATAAGTTGATTCTGGTATGATATATTCATCTATTATTTTACACTTGCATACATAACCATGCAAACATAATTATCTATTTGCAACATTTGCATTCACTGGAACCATCATGGTTCCATACCAACCAATCCTAAGAAATATTCATATTCCTATTTCTTCATTTATAGGTTGCATAATTCAATTTAAATTCCTGCCTCATCTGCTATTAAGGAATCACAGGGACACATTGCAATGAACTAATTCACATCATTGCACAAAGATCTCAGGGCTTAAACAAACCATGTGCCAACTTGCATACTTCAAATATGACAAGCATTCCAGCAGCCTTCTTGGCCTTCCCTTCCCTAGTTTATTTACTAGTGTATTGACTTAAATCCTATCATCAAATATGCTAAGTGAACATGTCACTGCAAGCATGGAAACATCCATGATCTTTCCTAGCATAATTCTCCTCAGAAATAAGCAGACAGTTATTTCCTAAATGGGGTCAATATGTCTTGATCTCAGTAAGATATAAGAATATTTTCAACTGTAAAAGAGGCATGGCATGTTCTTATTATATTGATCTGCAAGCCTTTATGATTGATTCAGATTCAGGATCTGGTTCAATCATAATTTTAGCTTGTGAGTTTCTTTTTTTTTTTGATTTGATTAAGGGCTCAGCACTTAGAAAATTTCTATTGCACCCTTAACATTTTTCTTCTCAAGCCTCAGCACTTATACCAAGTATAATGCAGCTCCCAACATTTTTGTAAAGTTTCCATGCCATAGATCTATAACAGTTGAGAGTATTCTCTATATAATTTTAAGATCCTAGACTTTAACATTTTTGAGTATAAATAAAACAGTATGATACACATCCAAAGACAAATGTCTCAGCAAATCAAAGATCACCAAAATCATCCATATTAAATCATATCAGATTTAAAATAAGACATCCAAAAAGCATTGATGAAATCATATACATCAAAACCAGCAATATATAAATGGCAATATAAAAAGTGGCTGCCTCATCTCAGGTCTTAATGCCATGAACTCAGTGAGGTTACTCACCTAAATATTTCTTCTTATTAATCCAGAAAAATCCTTGTATGAGTGTTTTCTCCTTCTTTCCAATATTTTTTTTCTTCCTTTCTTATTTTTGTGCAGCTCGGGGTAAAAATAATTTTACTGGCTGAAACTGCCTATTTATATGCATTTTTCCACTAGGGTTTTGTTAAAACAAAATTCCATTTCTGACCTAACCATCTTCATGCATTTTTCATTCATTTTCCTCCTTAATACCCCGGCCATATTAACCAATTCAAAGGCTGCATTTTCTTTCTTTTAGTTTTCAGAAAATGGCCACTCACCTAGTCATGTTAAAAGTGTGACTATCCTATTTTTATATTTTAATTATTCCTAAGAATCCCCTTTGCTATTTTTGCCTACACAAGCATATTGACTTGTATCACATTTCATGTCATTTTAATGTTATAGTTTCACTTGCTTATATATATATATATACTTTTTAGTACTTAAAAATGTATATTTGTATACATATCTTATCTAGGCTTATTTAATTCCTCTTTAATTTCAGAAACATATGCACCTATATGTATACAGGTTTACAAATCCTTATAACATATATATGTATAATTTTCTTTTCTGGGTTTTAAATGAAATCTGTTTACCGATTTAAAGTAAAACTTACTTTTCTTATTTTCTAAGATGATCCATATAATTTCCAGAAATCAAATATCCATGTTGCAAAATCATGTTTGTATTGCTTTTTAATTCTTGTTTTAAATCCAAGAAATCTGGAGTTCTTCCTTGTGCCATTTCAGTGTGCACGTGCACACATATACTTGCACACTATTTATTCCAAAAATTTCACCATATTTAAATCTAAATATTTCAAAAATTAAATCATTTTACAAAAATGATTTTTCACAAAATTTTGGGGTATTACATTCACCCCTCCTTTTAGGAATTGTGTCCTCACAATTTTTCTAACATTTATAACAAGCATCATTTTCTTTTCTGAAAGCTTATCAAACATATGCATAAGCAAACAAATTCAACCATATCAACCATGCATAACAAAATTTTTCCAGAAAAAAAAAATTACCTTTTAATTTGCAAAAAGCTTAGGATAATCCATTCTAATCTTATCCTCTAACTCCCATGTGCAGTCATTAGGATCACTACTCCACTGGATCTTAACTAGTTTCAAGGTTTTGCTCCTTAATTTCTTTTCTTCCTTGGCTACAATCCCCACTGGTTCTTTTTCATAAACCAAGTCAGGATTTATTTGAATTTTGGTAGGCTCTTCCAAAATGTCTTCTTTATCATGTACTCATCTTCTAAGTTGGGACACATGAAAAACATTATGCATTGCTTTCATTTCCTCTGGTAGTTCTAATTTGTAAGCCAATGAACCAATTCTTTCCAGAATTTTATAGGGTCCAACATACCTTGGTGTGAGCTTACCTTGCTTGCCAAATCTCAAGACTTTCTTCATAGGTGAAATCTTGATGAAAACAAAGTCTCCCACTTCATATTCCACTTGCTTTCTCTTCCTATCTGCAAATTTCTTTTGCCTATCTTGAGCTGCTGCTATTCTTTTTCTTATTAACCCAATTTTCTCTGTAGTTTCTTTAACATATTCAGGTCCAAGAACAGCCCTTTCTCCAGTCTCTACCCAGCATATAGGTGATAAACATGGCTTGCCATATAAGGCTTCAAATGGTGCCATCCCTATGGTGCTTTGGTAACTGTTATTATATGTGAATTCAGCTAGATGGAGGTGGTCTTCCCAGTTGCCTCCAAAGTCCAGTGTACATGCTCTCAACAAATCCTCTAAGACTTTGTTCACCACCTCAGTTTGACCATCTGATTGTGGATGGTAGGCAGTGCTTAAGCACAATTCACTCCCCATGGCCTCTTGAAAACTTTTCCAAAATCTTGAGGTGAAGATGGTATCCCTATCACTCACAATGGTTTTGGGTATGCCATGCAACCTTACTACCTCTTTCATGAATATTTGAGCCATTTTTGGAGCATTTCTTTCTTTTTTAACTGGGATAAATTGTGCTACCTTAGTTAGCCTATCCACTATTACCCATATACTTGTGTTTCCCTTCTTAGATCTAGGCAGACCATCTATGAAATCCATAGATATATCCTCCCACTTCCACTGTGGTATACTAAGGGGTTGCAATAGTCCTGATGGCCTTTGTGTCTCTGCCTTGACTTGTTGGCAAGTCATGCACCTTGCAACATGTCTGGCCACATCTGACTTCATCCCCTTCCACCAAAGATTTCTTTTTAAATTTTGATACATCTTGGTGCTACCTGGGTGTATGGAGTACTTACTCCTATGGTATTCATTTAATATTTCCTCCTTCAATTCTATATTTTCTGGAACACATATCCTATTTTTATTCCTTAAATAACCATTTTTATCAACTTGATAATTTATTACTTCCTCCCCTTTTGATATGAGCATTTTCTTTTCCACCATGTTTAGGTCTTGTTCCTGCATTTTCCCAATCTTAAGAAGTAAATCTGATTGCAGAGATATCATACTTAATTTCCCTTTACCTTCACCTTCTTCAATGGGCATCATTTGTACCTCACTGTTTTCCTCAATTTCCAAATCAGTAAGTATAGACAAATCCCTAAACTCTTCCATCATCAACATGGCTACTTTGGCATGTTGTCTACTCAAGGCATCTGCAACTTTATTTCCCTTGCCTGGTGTATACAGTATATCTAGATCATAGGCAGCTAGGAACTCTACCCATCTATGTTGCCTCATATTCAAATCTTTTTGTGAGAATAAATATTTCAGTGCCTTATGATCAGTGTACAAAATGAATTTGGCACCTAACAAATAATGTCTCCAAAGTTTCAAAGCATACACAACTGCTGCTAGTTCAAGATCATGGGTTGCATATCTTGTTTCATGTGGCTTTAATTGCCTAGATGCATAGGCTACCACCTGGTCTTGCTGCATCAACACAGCCCCTAACCCAGAGCCACTTGCATCAGTGTACACAACCAAATTTTCATTTCCTTCTGGCACTCTCAATACTGGTGCATTAATCAGAGCTTCCTTTATTTTGATAAAAGCTTGCTCACATTTTTCTGTCCATACAAAGGCTTGGTTCTTTCTAGTTAAATTGGTAAGTGGTGATGATATTTTTGAGAAATCTTTTATAAATCTCCTATAATATCCTGCCATCCCCATAAATGATCTAATCTCACTGATGGTACTAGGCCTTTTCCATGCTTGGATTGCCACTACCTTATTAGGGTTTACTGATATTCCTTTGGCAGAGATAACATGCCCAAGAAAATGCACTTCTTCTTTCCAAAATGCACATTTTGAAAATTTTGCCTTTAAATCATTTTCCCTTAGTCTTAACAAAACTAAATGCAAATGATTTTTATGCTCTTCCATTGTCTTAGAATAAATCAAAATGTCATCAATAAAAATCAGTACAAACTTGTCTAAATAATCGCTAAATATTCTATTCATTAAATCAACAAAATATGAAGGAGCATTTGTCAAACCAAATGGCATAACCAAAAATTCATATAAGCCATATCTTGTGTTAAATGCAGTATACTTAACACTTGAGTCTTCAACCTTCATTTGATGGAATCCTGATGCTAAGTCTAGCCTAGAAAATATTTTAGCTTCACTGAGTTGGTCAAAGAGATCATCTATTCTAGGCAATGGGTATTTATTCTTGATGGTTACTTTATTTAGTTCTCTGTAATCTATGCACATTCTCAAGGTACCATCATGTTTTCTTACAAACACTACTGGAGAACCCCAGCAGGAATTGCTTGGCCTTATAAATCCCTTGCCTTCTAATTCTTCCAACTGATTTTTCAATTCTTTCAGTTCACTTGGCCCCATTCTATAAGGTTTCTTGATTATTGGACTTGCTCCTGGAATGAGATTAATTTGGAACTCAACTGGTCTGTGGTGTGGAACACCCTTAACTTCCCCAAACACATCCAAGTATTCATTAACTATGGGAATTTCTTCAAGGTTAGTTCACTCAGATCTTTTTCTAAGTCAACTAAATGATACAATTTCCCTTCCTTAGCTACTTCACATAGAACTGTGATCCTCTGGCCTCTAGAATTTTGCAATGATATGGTGGATGAGTCTAAATTAATTATGGCTTTAAATTGCCTTAACCAATCTACCCCCAATATAACTCCTATATTTGGGTAATTTAAAACATATAAATTGGAAATAAAAATATTTCCTCCTATGTTTAACTCCACATCCACACAATTCATGTTCAAAACAATAGAACTCCCTAGGGGACTTTGTACAAGCAATGGGGTTTCAACCAATATGCAGTTTAATTTTAACACTTTAACTAATTCATAGGAAATCAAAGAGTGTGTTGCTCCAGTATCATATACTACTGGTATGGATATGGCACAAATGAGTAATGTACCTTCCACTTGGCCATGATTTTCAGCATCAATTTTCACTGCAGATTTGCCTTTACCTTCCAAAGTTGCCAATTTCCCTTGCTGTTTATTCTCAGGACAGTTCCTCTTCATATGCCCCTCTTTCCCACATAGGTAGCATTTGAAGGCTCCTCCTTTTAACTCTGGGCACCTTGGTTTGATGTGTCCTTCTTTTCCACAATGATGGCAAACCAATTTCTTCTTAGTATCATTGGCTTTTGTATCTTTACTCTTCCTGTTGTCTGCCTCCTCCTTCTTTTTATCATAAGGGTGATATCTTCCCTTATCCTTCTTGTTGTTGCTCATAAAATTCCTATATTTCTCTCTTTCTTTGTCATGTTGTTCCAGTTTCAAGGTCAGATCAATTACTTGATCAAATGTTCTATCTGCATATGGTAGCATAGCTCTGCTAAGTCCTGGGTTCAGTCCTTTTATATACCTATCATTTTTGGATGCTTCATCTGCCACTAGCATTGCTCCATAATTGGATAACCCCTCAAACTTTTGAGTGTATTCAGTGACATTCAAAGTTCCCTGCCTAAGTTTGATAAATTCTTCAAGCAAAATGGTCTTGGCTGATGCTGGTACAAATCTTGCCTCCAACATCTCCTTGAACTGATTCCAAGTGATTTCATTTTCATTTCTTCCAGCTATGATCACCTCCCACTAGCTTAAAGCTACCCCTTTCAGTTGTCTAGAAGCTACTTGCCTCTTCCTTTGGTCATCCAACTGCATGTCATTGAAAATCCTATCAAGTGTTCTCAACCATGCTTGAATTTCCATCACACTCTCAGTTCCTTCAAAACTCCTGCCTCCCAAATTGGAATAAGTCTTCAGTAGTTTTGAAAGCTCTTCATGTGGGTTCTCAGGCCTATGCCCAATTCCATCTCTTAAAACCCTCACAAATTCTTGCATATCAAGCATTTGAGGTGCACTGGGTCCTGCATTGTGATGAGATCCTCTTCCTACCATGGTCTGCTAACTAAATTCTGGGCAAATGGTATTAGTATATTATGAGTACTTCTATAATTTTTATTTACTTATCTAAATTATTTCATCCAAAACAAACAGACATAATACATTTCTATAATACTTAACAATCAATGCAACCAAGTGCTCTGATACCAACTGAAATGACCCTCCTATTTCCACCCTAATTTCATAAGGATTTTTTTTTAAGAGATGATATATAGATATATCATTCATTACAAATATATTTCCCAGGGTCATTTTCTTTCTCCAATAAACAAAATATATCTAGGATCTTTCACAATATAAAAATATTGTTTTAAATCTAAATCATTCCTAACATACATATATGAAGATATCTATGTTATATTCTACTAGAATCAGAGCATGATAATATGTAAGTAGAAATCCTTTTAAATCTATTAAAATGTGATAATTCCCTTTTAAAAGATTAATTATTGTATCCTGATTTTTGACCATAGAATCCACTGGAAACATGTACTTTAGTCTGTTATTCTAATTAAGAAATGATCAAGTAATAATCAGTGGAAAGCAAGCTTTTAATATGGATGATTGTGTTAAAGTCTGGATAGTATCAAACTCAGGCTAAAAGAAAGTGGATCATAAGTGAACACAAGCAACATCTAGGCGTAATGGAAACGCGCCTAACTTACACATGAGAGGTCACGAGTTCGAGTGCTATGCTGGTCGGTTCAAACCCAATTTTTGTTTTGTTTTTTTTTCTTTTTATTTTTCTCCTGTATGGTTTGAAATCTGATATCTACCTATATCTGCACATATATACTTAATTTTTGCCTATAATCTAACATACAAAACAATATTTCTTACTTTATTATTTTTGAAACCCATTCCTACAACTGTTCTAGGAATTTATGTTTATATTTTTGCCCAAATATCAACATGTACACAGATATACATGCACATGTCAATATCTTTGCTCATTTTCCAGAAAACTGGGTTCAAATGGTTCCTTGCTTCATTGATTTGAAGTGAACAATTTGCCTGACCTATGGTCTAACCATGTGGTTAATCTGACCATTCTTTTATTTGCATTTTACAAACCAGAATCTACCTAAACTTTAGAGTATATGGAGTGTTGCCAGGTTTTGTTTGTTCAAACCAGTTTACATTGCTTATCTGTCTTAATCTTTTAAAGATGATTGTGGTGAAACAATTGCTAAATGTACTAAGCTTTTGAAATGCATTTTTATTTTCAAAATACAATCTATCATGATCAACCAATACATCATTTATTTGAAGCTGGTTAACTCATGTATCCTGTATCTGCTACACACTAGTTCAAAGCAATGGAGATACCATTCATTGCATTCTGTCTGAAGCTTTTAAAAACATTTTACTTTTCTCTATACGATTCAGAAATGAATTCAAACTTATTTACAAAGCATTTCAGTAAAAAGGAAACTAAAATCCTTATAAGTTTACTTCTAGCTAAATCCAGATTTTATTCTAAAACTCAGTGCTCTGTTATGTCTCAAGATTAACTAATACATAATATAAATTATGCAAAACAGTAGCTCACCTACATATGCATATTTCTTTTCCAAGCATCCATATCAATACTTAAGATCATTTCCTTATTCCCCACTCAGATATTTCTTTTAGATTTTAAACCTTAGTGCATAACAATATATTTAACATGATACAACTAGTCCATCTAACCATAATAGAATTCATTACATGACTGGAAATCTTAGAAACATAAAATTTTTCCTGAATACATGCAGATATAATCAATTTAAGCTCTTATTGAAACTAGCTAGCATGTTCATTCACTCCTCCATAATAGCCATAACTTCATTTTTACTTAGTGCCTGCGTTCCCTGAAAGAGCATAAGTGGCTGCCTCATTTTAAAATGAGACACCCCATATGCCATGAGCAAACAAGGGTCAGATCTAAGATCTGGTATGAGTAACATCAATACATTCATGATATTAAGCAACAAAGAATGTAAGTGTCACGACCCTGAAATTTAAATTTATTTAAATTTATAATTTAATGAATTCTTGAGTTAAATTGACAATTAAATAAATTTTTGAATAAAAATTTTGAAATTAAATTGATTAAATGGAGCGAGTTTCCCCGATAGCCAAGTATATTCTGAATAAATCATTTGAGATTAAAATATTGTAAATAGTGTATATGTGAGTATATGTGTGTATATTGAATGTATATATATATTTAGGTATATACGAGTAAATTTAATATATATATATGTACTTATATATATATATTTCTATTTGAATTTAAAACTTAAATAAATGGTTTTAATAATAAAAGATAAATAATAAATATTACAATTGATGGTTAATGATAATTTGAATTATAAATTATAAAGTAAATAAAATTAGACGAATTTCAAAATAACATATAAAACTATAAAATATAAAGTGAACACATAGATAAAAAAATAATAATAATAACAACATAGAATTTCATTTATATTGCTAAGAAATTAGACTAGACAAAAGAAAGAAGAGAGTATTGCAAAGGAAATGAAACACTTCAGCCATGCCTTAGTAACAAACCAACAAAAAAATAAGTATGAACTGTAAAACATGCAAGTAAAATAAATATAAAACAAGGCAAAAGATAAAATAAAATATGTTCAAACACATACCAAAACAAAGCTCTCAGCCGAATAAAATAAGTCATGCAAGACAAGAAACAACAAAACATTTGTGTACAATACAAACTGTACATATACATACATAACAAATGGTATAAGTGTAAACAAAATAGGACAGGCATTAAATGCCATTTACTCTTTAGCCATGAATAAGAACATCTCAGCCGAAATCAAAGAAAAAAAGAAATGAATTTGTACAAAGCATTAAATGCAAGCATGGCCGAACAAAGGAGAAAATATATCACTATATTGTACAAAATAATAACATACCATATCACCTGTACACTTCTATCTCATATATCAAGTAAGCTTTCACTTTTTATACGTGCATCTCCTCTTCTCTTCATCCATCAAAAACTTAGCAAAATGAAAGCCAGGAAAGAAGAGAAAATAAAAATTAAAATAGAATCAAAGATACAACCTGAAGCAACTCAATTTAAACATCAAAACCAAACATTCCAGAAAATAAAAATAAAGAAGGCTTCAGCAAACTTGAAAACCTGGAGACTTTAAATCCAAAGCCTGAGACAAAGCAAAAATCTGTAAAGCAACTTCAAGAAATGCAAAGCTTCATTCAAGTTTCAATTTGCATTCAAAACTCAAGCAAAACAATACAAACTAGAGATCAAAACCAGAAGGCTTTCAACTTGAATTATCAAAACCTGTTTCAACATTTTTCTCTGTTCTGTTTCCCTGGGAAATAAGGTGAGCAAAACATTCTTTTATTTGAATCTGAATCTGCTATGATATCTGCCTGAAGTTGCTCGTATAAATGTTAATATGCATGAATGTCTGTGTGTATATATCTTTGAATACATGCCTGAGTTGTGTACTACTTCTTCTTCTCTGTTTTATGATACAGGGTGGAAACTAATAAGGAAATTTCAATTTCACTTCATATGATCATTTTTTTTAGGTTTCGAGTTTAAAACCAAACTAGTTTGTTCTCACCTGAATGAAAATTTAAAAATGGTTTCAAGCTTTATGGTGATATACAGTATTTAAAAATTTGATTTTTACAGGAGAACTCAAACTTATGATAATTTCGAATATGATGAATCATTGATTCAGGTATAAATCATGAATTGTTGTTCGAAAACATGATTTTTAAAACAAAAATTTTGATTTTTCATTGAGTTTATCAACAGCAGTTTGTAGATAACTAAAAAATGGACTTTATCAAATTTCCAGCGATCAAAAGATAAATTGATGTTAGGATTTTGTATGAAGCAAGCCTAGTAATCGATGAAGTCAGGAAAATTGTTAAACGATTTTTCTATTGAAGGAGATGTTGGGTCGAACCAACCTTAGGGTTTTCGAACTGTTTTAGTCGAGTCTGGAAATGAGATCACGGCGAGGTCTCTGGTGGATCGAGTTCCACCAGACTATGGGAAATGAAGCAGGCGATTACGGCGGAGGTTCCAGTGGAGTTGCGAAGTTTCTGGCGTCGTAACGTGGCGGCGCGAGGCAATTTGGTTGATCGAGATGGGTTTCTGGTGCTCGAAATTGTTCGATTTCGTTTCCCAGGTCGATTCGAGGATTTAGGTGGTTAGGTTGTTTGAGTAGGTCATCAATGACCTGTAGACGGCGGCGATGGTGATCAGGACGCCGGCGAACTCATGTGCACGTGCACGATATGTCACGAGTGTCATTGTTTGGGAAAATATTTGGAAGTGGGGAAGAAGCTGGGTAAACTCTCGTGTGTTGACTCGAGTGTTTACTCGAGATTTTTGAGGGTCGAACTCGAAGGAGATTGCGAACAAAATGAGGAAGGAGGGAAACTCGAGAAAAATTGGGATGAACTCGAAGTCCAACCCGAGTTATTTGGGAAACTCGCTCAAATATGAACGTGAACAGTTTTAAACAGGAACCTGTTTTTGTCTTTATAAATTTAAACTGAAAACTTTAAATCCTAAAGCAAGGGTGATTTAGGTTTTAGAATCAAAAGTTGAAATCAACATTTTTAAACATGGACTTGAGTTTAAATTTGAAATCAAGATTTTGAAATAAAATAAGTTTATGAATTTTAAATGTTTAAATAAGTTTAAAATGTCTAAGTATACTTTGATATGTGAATTCAAAGAGAAATTGAAGCTGAATTCTTTTAAACTTCTTTTATAACAAAAGAATCATTCAAACTTCATTTAAGTGCAATTGGTATTTATTTTGAATTTAAAATGAAATATGAAAAATAAATTTGAAAACAAATTGTTTAAATTTGCTTTGTGATGATAGTTAAAACATTAGTTAGAAAATGTTTTAAATTTGAATTAGTGAAGATAAAATGATATGCACTCATTAAATTAGTGCAAGTGAATAATTGATTAATTTATTTAATCAAGAAATTAATATTTAAGTTAAATTAATTAAGGTAAATTAATTTGTAAATAAGATTCATTAGTTTAATAAGAGTTGTCTTTTAAACAAATGATTAAGGTTATTTAATCAAGTAATTAAGAATTATTAAGTTACAGTTTAGAACTTAATTAATTAAATAATTAGTGATTAAATCTATGATTTTAAAGGTTAATTAAATGATAATTAACAATAATTAAATTGAGTTTAATTACTTAAGAATAGAAATTAAATAATTTTGAATAGTTAATGAGGATCATTTACTTGAAATTTATTTGATAATAAATGTGAAAAGAATTATTCATAGAAATTTAATCTGATTTAAATTTATCAGATAATTTATTGACCTTACTTATGGATGATTGGATTTGACTAAATAATTGAATTGTATGATATCCCTGATATATGATGCTTTGTGATCCATCCTGATTTATGTTGTGATCTGAGATTTTCAGTTTTCTGTGATATATTACTATGTGAATGTGAAAACCTTTTGACCCATAAAACGACACTTGAATTTCGATGCGACAGGGAGTCGGATTCCAGTTGGTTATCCGAAACCCACATCGAATTGTAAAAGTGAATCTTTGTGACTGATAAATTTATTTTATCTATGAATCTGTGAATGAAGATAAGCGATATCGATTATAACGCTTATCAATATATCTGTGATGATTGATGTTGCACTATTGTGTGAAACCCCTGGACCACACTTATACACACACAAATATGGATTTCACGTGGAAATCGGTTAAGTCACAGATAATTTAAATTTGATGTTTTTGAAATTGAAATCTTAATTTCAATTGATTTTGAAATTAGAAATTCGGGTTTAAATGTGAAAAGCTTTTGAAATAGAATTTCAAAGATAAAAGTTATTTTGAATAACTTAAACGAGTTTTGAAAATTTAAATAATTAGATTTAAATTTGAATTCAAGTTTGAAATTGAAATCTATGATTTGGAAACTAGGGATAAAAGATATTATAAATGTGTTTGTATGAATTAAACCATTTTAAAAGTATTAATTTGGGAATTTGAATTTAAACCAAGAATTTCAACTCGTATGAATGAATCAGATTTCCAAATTGAAAACTGTTGTTTTCAAATGATAAAAGCTTTTAGATAAGAAAAGAAATTCCAGTTAAATTAAAGGAATTTCAAGATTGAATTGAAAAATGGATTTTCCAAGTTATGAATGAATTCTTTTTTGAAAGCTATGAATTAAATCTGTCTATTTTTAACAGATTTAAAATGATGATTTGTTTAACCCATTAGAAATGAAATTGTTTTGAAAACTATAAGTTAAATCTTTGATTTAAAGATTTAACGAGTTAATTAAATTGAAATGGAAATCGATTTGGAAAATCTGTGAATGAATCTTTGTGAAATTAAGTGAACTTTGTGAATTGAATCTTTTTGTTTAAAAGATTAAAATGGTAATTTGTTAAACCATTTGAAAAGAAAGTTTGGGTTTAAGTTGTGACTTAATTGAAATCCCAATATCCGTATGGTTTTAAATATTTCGCTCACTATTCGGGTTAGCCGGGAAAAGACAATTGTGTCATATAACCCATTCCGAATAGTGATACGTCGTATATGGATCGCATTTGCTATATTACAGCATGATAGGGGGTTCTCGCTTCGCGGTTTGGTGGCGAATGGGGGACTCTTACCCCTACATGTCCCTGAGAGGGATGGGTTGGTTAGGCAGATGCCGTGACAGTCGAGAGGCTGGCCGTAAAAGTAAATGCGAGGTAACCCGGCCTTGTGTTGGCAGAGATCCGGTTAGGTTCTCGGGTCGTCTATTCCAGGGACGTACCCATCGTGGATAGGAAGTTCCTTAGCCTGACCATTTGTTGGAAATCCAAAGAAACAATACGAGCCTTTACAGTTTCAATTGTATAACCTGTCTCCTCAGGAGGCAGCTATAGCAGGCATAATATAATGGTACCTATGCTGGCTAAGATTTATATTCTACTTTCGAAATGTTTTCCACTATGCACTAATAATAATATCAAAATGATTTGATTTTGCGTAGTAAGCATCTTTGACTAACATAAGAAGAAATCTCCTCCAAGTCTGCGTTTGCATTGTGTGTGTGGTGGGAGGTCTTATGGTAGTTTCATTTTCCAAAAGCATTGCGAATTGACTTTAAAATTCTCTGCTACTTGTTTTTTAAGATAAACTGTTTTTGTTGCTCACACCAGTCCCATGACTGATCCGGAGTTTATTGTTCCTTTCCTAAACTCTGGGTGCTCATAATTTTCCACACGAGCAGTCTAGAGTTTGGTTTTTCAGATATTCAGGTTTAGTAGATTATCTGGAGCTAGTTCAGTCTTTGGATCGGACTGCACTTGCTTATCTTCGTGCATCGTTATTGGGAGTTCGAGCTATTTCTGGATTTGTCTTTGAAGATGAAGATTATCCGCTGCTGTTGTTATTGTTTTCTTTTCCGCTGCTATTTGTTGTATCATATCTCTGATGTATATTGATATTCATTGTATCACTCTGTTGTATCAGATATTGTATATCAATGTATTATTCATTTATTCCGCTGTGTTATTTACTTAATGTTGTTATAAGCTCCGGCGAATCGGATTTGAACGGTCGGATCTACGGCATTCGAGTACGATGTAAAGTATGGATGTCGATTTTCGAACGCGAAAATCCGGATCGTTACATTTGGTATCAGAGCTAAGGTTGAACTTTAGCTCAGGAGTATAACACGTTAAGTAGCTCATTAGAGATAGAGTGAAGTAAACTCTAGAATGAGTAATCTCTCAAATATCCGTCTGAACGTCTCAGTAAATTCTCTTACTATCCACTGATAGTGAGTATGAGTGCAAGAAGAAGACGAGATAGGGGACAGGAAATACGACTATAAATGGTCAATACCCTGCAACAGTGGAAACAATCTTTCTCTATCAATTTTCATTGATTCGTTTCCAAATTCTTTTGATTCCTTCGTATCAGCTTTTTGATTTAAACCTTAATGAATTTGAAATTGGAATTTTAAATTGAATTAAATTGACTAATAAAATATGAGGGTAAATTGAATTGAATCAATTAAAACGATATCGTTTAAAACCGAATTTGAAATTCTATTGTAATTTCTTTTGAATACCAAAGTCCGAAGAGGGACAAATCGGTATGTATTTTGTGATAGTCCGACTTGAGTTTGGAATCCGTATCTTGAGTTTGAGGAGTTATAGGAGATCGAATCTGTCTATCTCTGTGTTGTTTTCGTGCCTGCGAATTTCGAGGACGAAATTCTTTTAAGGGGGGAAATTTGTCACGACCCTGAAATTTAAATTTATTTAAATTTATAATTTAATGAATTCTTGAGTTAAATTGACAATTAAATAAATTTTTGAATAAAAATTTTGAAATTAAATTGATTAAATGGAGCGAGTTTCCCCGATAGCCAAGTATATTCTGAATAAATCATTTGAGATTAAAATATTGTAAATAGTGTATATGTGAGTATATGTGTGTATATTGAATGTATATATATATTTAGGTATATACGAGTAAATTTAATATATATATATGTACTTATATATATATATTTCTATTTGAATTTAAAACTTAAATAAATGGTTTTAATAATAAAAGATAAATAATAAATATTACAATTGATGGTTAATGATAATTTGAATTATAAATTATAAAGTAAATAAAATTAGACGAATTTCAAAATAACATATAAAACTATAAAATATAAAGTGAACACATAGATAAAAAAATAATAATAATAACAACATAGAATTTCATTTATATTGCTAAGAAATTAGACTAGACAAAAGAAAGAAGAGAGTATTGCAAAGGAAATGAAACACTTCAGCCATGCCTTAGTAACAAACCAACAAAAAAATAAGTATGAACTGTAAAACATGCAAGTAAAATAAATATAAAACAAGGCAAAAGATAAAATAAAATATGTTCAAACACATACCAAAACAAAGCTCTCAGCCGAATAAAATAAGTCATGCAAGACAAGAAACAACAAAACATTTGTGTACAATACAAACTGTACATATACATACATAACAAATGGTATAAGTGTAAACAAAATAGGACAGGCATTAAATGCCATTTACTCTTTAGCCATGAATAAGAACATCTCAGCCGAAATCAAAGAAAAAAAGAAATGAATTTGTACAAAGCATTAAATGCAAGCATGGCCGAACAAAGGAGAAAATATATCACTATATTGTACAAAATAATAACATACCATATCACCTGTACACTTCTATCTCATATATCAAGTAAGCTTTCACTTTTTATACGTGCATCTCCTCTTCTCTTCATCCATCAAAAAATTAGCAAAATGAAAGCCAGGAAAGAAGAGAAAATAAAAATTAAAATAGAATCAAAGATACAACCTGAAGCAACTCAATTTAAACATCAAAACCAAACATTCCAGAAAATAAAAATAAAGAAGGCTTCAGCAAACTTGAAAACCTGGAGACTTTAAATCCAAAGCCTGAGACAAAGCAAAAATCTGTAAAGCAACTTCAAGAAATGCAAAGCTTCATTCAAGTTTCAATTTGCATTCAAAACTCAAGCAAAACAATACAAACTAGAGATCAAAACCAGAAGGCTTTCAACTTGAATTATCAAAACCTGTTTCAACATTTTTCTCTGTTCTGTTTCCCTGGGAAATAAGGTGAGCAAAACATTCTTTTATTTGAATCTGAATCTGCTATGATATCTGCCTGAAGTTGCTCGTATAAATGTTAATATGCATGAATGTCTGTGTGTATATATCTTTGAATACATGCCTGAGTTGTGTACTACTTCTTCTTCTCTGTTTTATGATACAGGGTGGAAACTAATAAGGAAATTTCAATTTCACTTCATATGATCATTTTTTTTAGGTTTCGAGTTTAAAACCAAACTAGTTTGTTCTCACCTGAATGAAAATTTAAAAATGGTTTCAAGCTTTATGGTGATATACAGTATTTAAAAATTTGATTTTTACAGGAGAACTCAAACTTATGATAATTTCGAATATGATGAATCATTGATTCAGGTATAAATCATGAATTGTTGTTCGAAAACATGATTTTTAAAACAAAAATTTTGATTTTTCATTGAGTTTATCAACAGCAGTTTGTAGATAACTAAAAAATGGACTTTATCAAATTTCCAGCGATCAAAAGATAAATTGATGTTAGGATTTTGTATGAAGCAAGCCTAGTAATCGATGAAGTCAGGAAAATTGTTAAACGATTTTTCTATTGAAGGAGATGTTGGGTCGAACCAACCTTAGGGTTTTCGAACTGTTTTAGTCGAGTCTGGAAATGAGATCACGGCGAGGTCTCTGGTGGATCGAGTTCCACCAGACTATGGGAAATGAAGCAGGCGATTACGGCGGAGGTTCCAGTGGAGTTGCGAAGTTTCTGGCGTCGTAACGTGGCGGCGCGAGGCAATTTGGTTGATCGAGATGGGTTTCTGGTGCTCGAAATTGTTCGATTTCGTTTCCCAGGTCGATTCGAGGATTTAGGTGGTTAGGTTGTTTGAGTAGGTCATCAATGACCTGTAGACGGCGGCGATGGTGATCAGGACGCCGGCGAACTCATGTGCACGTGCACGATATGTCACGAGTGTCATTGTTTGGGAAAATATTTGGAAGTGGGGAAGAAGCTGGGTAAACTCTCGTGTGTTGACTCGAGTGTTTACTCGAGATTTTTGAGGGTCGAACTCGAAGGAGATTGCGAACAAAATGAGGAAGGAGGGAAACTCGAGAAAAATTGGGATGAACTCGAAGTCCAACCCGAGTTATTTGGGAAACTCGCTCAAATATGAACGTGAACAGTTTTAAACAGGAACCTGTTTTTGTCTTTATAAATTTAAACTGAAAACTTTAAATCCTAAAGCAAGGGTGATTTAGGTTTTAGAATCAAAAGTTGAAATCAACATTTTTAAACATGGACTTGAGTTTAAATTTGAAATCAAGATTTTGAAATAAAATAAGTTTATGAATTTTAAATGTTTAAATAAGTTTAAAATGTCTAAGTATACTTTGATATGTGAATTCAAAGAGAAATTGAAGCTGAATTCTTTTAAACTTCTTTTATAACAAAAGAATCATTCAAACTTCATTTAAGTGCAATTGGTATTTATTTTGAATTTAAAATGAAATATGAAAAATAAATTTGAAAACAAATTGTTTAAATTTGCTTTGTGATGATAGTTAAAACATTAGTTAGAAAATGTTTTAAATTTGAATTAGTGAAGATAAAATGATATGCACTCATTAAATTAGTGCAAGTGAATAATTGATTAATTTATTTAATCAAGAAATTAATATTTAAGTTAAATTAATTAAGGTAAATTAATTTGTAAATAAGATTCATTAGTTTAATAAGAGTTGTCTTTTAAACAAATGATTAAGGTTATTTAATCAAGTAATTAAGAATTATTAAGTTACAGTTTAGAACTTAATTAATTAAATAATTAGTGTTTGCACAAAAAATGGACAAACACCTCAAAGTTGTATGATTTAGTAGATCTTATGTTGTTCTTAGTGATTTTGGAGGTTTATGCAAATATATGAAAAACAGGGGCTAAACTGTAAAAAGACACGCAGATTTATAGTGGTTCAGCCAGAATGTGCCTACGTCCACTTTATATGTTATTTCTCTTCTTTTTTTGTGATTACAAGTACAAAGCTTTGGTACAAGTAAAAGAAAGTTGTTTGAAAGTTCCTTCCGTGCTTGAGCTCTCAAACTTGTCCCCATTGTCGTACCCATGCCCCTATATTTATAGAGTGGGGGTGGGAGCAGGGGTCTTGGATGTATATAGCTGCTGGTGGGCCTGGGCTGATGTGATCTGGCCTGGCACGTCTTGGTCCGGCAGCGTTTGGTCCGGTGGTAGGAGGTGAGTTGGTTCGGCGAAGCATGGGAGGTGAGTTGGTTCGGCGAAGCATGGGAGGTGAGCTGGTTCGGCAGAGCATGGGGATGAGGTCCTGGTCCGGCTAGGTGTTGGTCCGGCTTGGAGTTGGTCCGGCTTGGAGTTGGTCCGGCTAGAAGTTGGTCCGGCTAGGTCCTGGTCCGGCTAGGTGTTGGTCCGGCTAGGATTTGGTCCGGCTTGGAGTTGGTCCGGCTAGGAGTTGGTCCGGCTTGGAGTTGGTCCGGCTAGGAGTTGGTCCGGCTAGGTCCTGGTCCGGCTAGATCCTGGTCCGGCTAGGTGTTGGTCCGGCTTGGAGTTGGTCCGGCTAGAAGTTGGTCCGGCTAGGTCTTGGTCCGGCTAGGTGTTGGTCCGGCTAGGATTTGGTCCGGCTTGGAGTTGGTCCGGCTAGGAGTTGGTCCGGCTTGGAGTTGGTCCGGCTAGGAGTTGGTCCGGCTAGGTCCTGGTCCGGCTAGATCCTGGTCCGGCTAGGTGTTGGTCCGGCTAGGTCCTGGTCCGGCTAGGTCCTGGTCCAGCTAGATCCTGGTCCGGCTAGGTGTTGGTTAGGTAGCCTGTAGACTTTGGTTCGGCTAGGGTTGGTCAGGTGGTGAAAATTCACCCAACATTTGCCCCCCAAAGCAGGGCATATGTTTAACATATGTTGTGCTTTGTTTTAGTTTGTCTATCTCATTCGGTCTGGGAACCGAACTGGCTGGTCCGGTCAATCAACCTCCCCCTATAAGTATGGGCCTTATGTCTCTACCATTCCTTACCGTTTGAAGACAGCCAAATCGAAATTCTCGTCTGCCGAATCAAAGTCATTGCCGGATCATCCTTGACTACCGAATCAGGTAGTTACCGAATGGCTCTTATATTTTGAATTACCGAATGAATCTGCACCAGAGGTACTTGAGTGCCGAATGAGCTTTGATATTGGGAATGCCGAACGAACCGTGATATTGAGAATGCCGAATGAACTGTAGTATTGAGAATGGCGAACGAACAGTAGTATTGGGAATGCCGAATGAACTGTGATATTGGGAGTGCCGAATGAACTGTAGTATTGGGAATGCCGAATGAGATTGATGGTTTGAATACCGAATGACCTTTCGGCCTTGAACTACCGAATGCACTTTTAGGACTTGAATTATGAGTGAAATTCCCGACTGCACACACTCGCTTGTTTACTTCCTTTATTCTAACGACGCACTTCTTTGTGTTTGCAGATAAATGTCTTGTAAAGTTGAAACCCGATCAGAAAAGAGGAAATCCCAGGATAGAGACGATCCTTCCGCAGTGCCCCCAGCTCAGTCAGAATCGGGACGTCATGGGCCTACCCCGAGGTCACTAGTGGATGGGTACGGCCCTCAGGAACTTCTGAACTCATCTCCCGACTGTTTCCCAGGCTTTCTCAAAGGCGAGCAGCTTGATGTTATCTCCCGCTCCTTTGGGATTGATAGAGCGCGCATGCTGTTGCCGGGGGAGGCAGGTGTACAAGTAGAGGATGATGACCAGGATGGTCAAGAAGTAGGTGCTGGTAAGTCTTCCTTTCTGGTCTTTCCGTTAACTTGGTTGCTTATCACTAATGAATTCTTTCTTTGACCGGACAGGTGGGCAACAGGGCGAGGATAAAACTCCGACGCGGCTGGCTCCTTGATTGGACCTGGATATCTTTTGGTGGGCTTGACATTGTTGTATACGTTAGTCTCAAAACAGTAATGTAACTCTTAGGTTGTAATTATGCTACTTGTAATAAACAACACTATTCTTGACGTGTAATTTTTTAACTTAAGCCGATTCCGTCGTTTTTTGAATGCTTTTGTTATTTTCACATGTTGTATGTGAAATATAGCTATGCATATGCTTGTAATCCAGTTGTGTTTAATGCCAAGTTCTTGCTTAAAGCATAATTTCATGCCTTATAATGCTAGTGTGATGTATGAATAAATTATAGTCAGGAATTTGTATAAAAGAAGAAAATACCGCCTTTCATGTTCTAATTGTAGATGGCAGTTTTGAATATTTTTGTACGACCGAGGATGGAGCTCAGTTGAATGTCCTGCTATCCAACCGTGAATTCCCATTCCCGCTGGTGAGTATCTTCTACTCTGTGTCCTGTACTTCAGGGATTGTTATAGAGGATAGGAGAAAAGTTCTTTAAATAGAATTGAAATATGTGAAAGAGTAAAACTTCCAATCACGGAAGGCCTTCGGTGTGCTTAAGTTCGTGGCAAACGGGTTTTGTAGTCACTTTCCCTAGCTGTGGGTCTTGGAGACATTCGTCACCCATCTTACGCCTCCGCGGGGAGTTAATTCTTTTTTACCACAGCCGCACTTAAGACACATCGGAGCCGAGATCGCGCACAGTGACTACCCGGGCCATTATGGCCCGTAATCGTGGGTATTATTCGATTTACTGTGGCCGGCTAGCGTGGGTGCCGATCGTCAACCGTGAACTACCCCTGGCTGGCCACACCTTATGTTGGGGCTTATAATCGGTTCACAGTTGCCGGCGAGCCGAACGCCGTAATGAGCTGCCTCGGCTATAGTCGGCCTTCTCGGTGGCTTATAATCGGCTCATTACAGTTGGCTTTAAGGGCCGTCGCGAGCAATGAGTTAACTCGCAGCAGAGGGATGCCGGAGCGAAAGTGTCTCATTGGCGAGGGCATAGATTCGCATAGTACCTGTTAGGTCTTGTCCAGGTGAAGTTGCACTGTGGAGTGCCTTGCATAGGATTTCGTTCAACAGAAAAGGATAAAGTTAACAAGCAGCCAAGATATGAAGGAACAAGTTAAAAAAGAGACAAGGTTTTTTAAAGTGGTTCGGCACGAAAATGCCTACGTCCACTGATTCTCTTTGTTAATTCGCTTCATATGGGCAGTACAAGTTAAGAAAAGTATCGACGGAGGTGTTGGATGTTCCATGCCCTCTGGAACACCTCTCCATCCACTGTTGACAAAATATAAGCTCCGTTCTTGTAAGGTGCGATGCTTGACTTCGGAGTTGTACTGTGCTGCCACTTTTTGTTTGTGGGCTGCTGCTTTAAGGACTGCATCATTTCTTCTTTCCTCAATTAGATCCAAAGACATGAGGAGGAACTCTTCATTCTCTTCTGGGTTGTAGTGGATCCTGCGGTGGGAAGGCACTATAGTTTCAACTGGGAGCATAGCCTCCGATCCGTATGCCAAAGAGAAAGGAGTATGCCCCGTTGATGTTCTGAAAGATGTGCGATAGGCCCACAGTGCCGTAGGAAGTTCATCCACCCAAGCGCCCTTTGACTTTTCGAGTTTCTCTTTGATTAGAGTTTTGAGAATTTTGTTGACGGCTTCGACTTATCCGTTTGCCTAGGGATAAGCTACGGATGAGAAGCTTTTGTGAATTTCGTGCCCTCGGCACCAGTTGGCGTACTCCTCGCTATCAAACTGAAGTCCATTGTCCGATGTGATTTTGAATGGGACTCCGTACCTTAGTGGTTGATCGGTCAGAACTCTGATGGAATGAGATTGAAAATAGTGATGCAGTTTCCGTGATGTGATTAGTAGGCAATAGGCTAGCTTCTCAAGTTTAGGATATCTGGTTTCTTCTTGTGCGGGGGGGCGTTTGTATTTAACTTCGTCTTGAGTGGCCAGGAAGATGTTTTCGATCGTTTCATTTAAAAGGGTGTAAGCAACAAATCTCGGTCCTGGACGATATAGACACTTTGCTTCTTTCTTGCCCCCAGCATTGTCTCTAGAATCATTTCTTCGAATGTCCTTTGCTACAGCGGGCGCGTCGCTGTGAGCCACCTTATCTTATTGTCCTGTCTGCCTCTCAGCGGCAGCGTCTTCAAGTCTTATATATTTTCCAGCTTCATGGAAGAAATCGGGTAAAGTAGCTGGTTTTTCTTTGGTCAATCTTCTAGCAAATTTAGTATCCGGATGCACACCACTACAGAGGGCCATTAAGATAAGCTTCTCATCGACATCTTGGATTGCGGCCGCTGCGGCATTGAATCGGGTTAAATATTGCTGCACCTTCTCTCCAGGTTTCTGTTTGACGCTGGATAAGGAATAAGCGTCCTTAGGTTGTTCCACATGGATGCGGAACTGACTGATAAACTTTTCTTTCAACATTTCCCACGAGCTGATGGATCCTTGGGGTAGATGGCAGAACCAGGAGGTAGCTAGATCTGCTAAGAATAGTGGAAAGCATTTGCACATCACTCCTTCTGTCGCTCCACTCATGAGCATATGCTGTGTGTATCTCTGTAAGTGTACAACGGGGTCAGAGGTTCCTTTGTAAGGTTCCATTGTTGGCATTTTCCATTCTCGGGGGGTGATGGCAATTTCGATATTGCGGGCGAAAGGGCTGGTTACCCTAGCGCCTATCCCTCGATCTCTTTGTTCCCGTTGGATGCACTCTCTGAATAAGCGTGCCATCCTTTCATCAGAATTTGGAGCAGATAGAAAGGAGTTTGGTTCTGTTCTATGGGATTGATTCCGTCCAGATGACCTGTAGGGATGGTATCGTCTATCGTTCCTCATATTTTCCAGCGGCTGCCTTTGATCTTCTGGGAGCATGCTAGGGTCAGCTACAGTTGGCCCTTGCCTTGATCTTCCCCTGCTGGGTTCTGATCTAAGCACTTCCTCGGGTCCAACTTCGGGCTGGACTCTAGCTCGGCCCCGTTCACCGGCGTTTCCGTGGTTAGGCAGTATGACAGGCTCAGCTACAGTTGACCTCCGTCCGGTACCTCCCCCGTTGGGTTCGGTACCAAACGTTTCCTCAGGCCTAACTTCGGGCTGTGCTCGGTCTCGGCTCTTACCATGGCTACTTCTGCCGTTAGCTCCTTCGAAGAAGGAAGATCTTTGTTGTCTCTGAGATCCTCCAGACTGGGACTCGCCCAATGTTCCAGTGTTGCGGTTGGATTCTTCAGCATCCCTTAAGCGTGACATGAGATGGTCCACCAAGGCTTCCTGCTGGGACGTGAAGTGGTTAGTTACTTCAACCACAACTCTGTCCAAATCTGCCCTAGTAATTGCTGTAGGCTGTTCTGTGGCAGGAGTGGCCGGATTAGCCTGTCCTTCATTTGGTACTACTAGAGGAGGACGATTTACTTGATTCGTGACAGCTGGATCTGGAAGACTGCTGGATGCGATGTTTTTTCCTTTGTTAACATCTTTTCTCTGTTTGGGAGGCATGTTTTCCAAGTGGCGGACGATGCTGTTAGGAAAACTTGTTAAGTGGATGAAGCTGAAGCTTCGAGCTTCTAGCTCTCAATGAAAGCACCAAAAATGTTTGCACAAAAAATGGACAAACACCTCAAAGTTGTATGATTTAGTAGATCTTATGTTGTTCTTAGTGATTTTGGAGGTTTATGCAAATATATGAAAAACAGGGGCTAAACTGTAAAAAGACACGCAGATTTATAGTGGTTCAGCCAGAATGTGCCTACGTCCACTTTATATGTTATTTCTCTTCTTTTTTTGTGATTACAAGTACAAAGCTTTGGTACAAGTAAAAGAAAGTTGTTTGAAAGTTCCTTCCGTGCTTGAGCTCTCAAACTTGTCCCCATTGTCGTACCCATGCCCCTATATTTATAGAGTGGGGGTGGGAGCAGGGGTCTTGGATGTATATAGCTGCTGGTGGGCCTGGGCTGATGTGATCTGGCCTGGCACGTCTTGGTCCGGCAGCGTTTGGTCCGGTGGTAGGAGGTGAGTTGGTTCGGCGAAGCATGGGAGGTGAGTTGGTTCGGCGAAGCATGGGAGGTGAGCTGGTTCGGCAGAGCATGGGGATGAGGTCCTGGTCCGGCTAGGTGTTGGTCCGGCTTGGAGTTGGTCCGGCTTGGAGTTGGTCCGGCTAGAAGTTGGTCCGGCTAGGTCCTGGTCCGGCTAGGTGTTGGTCCGGCTAGGATTTGGTCCGGCTTGGAGTTGGTCCGGCTAGGAGTTGGTCCGGCTTGGAGTTGGTCCGGCTAGGAGTTGGTCCGGCTAGGTCCTGGTCCGGCTAGATCCTGGTCCGGCTAGGTGTTGGTCCGGCTTGGAGTTGGTCCGGCTAGAAGTTGGTCCGGCTAGGTCTTGGTCCGGCTAGGTGTTGGTCCGGCTAGGATTTGGTCCGGCTTGGAGTTGGTCCGGCTAGGAGTTGGTCCGGCTTGGAGTTGGTCCGGCTAGGAGTTGGTCCGGCTAGGTCCTGGTCCGGCTAGATCCTGGTCCGGCTAGGTGTTGGTCCGGCTAGGTCCTGGTCCGGCTAGGTCCTGGTCCAGCTAGATCCTGGTCCGGCTAGGTGTTGGTTAGGTAGCCTGTAGACTTTGGTTCGGCTAGGGTTGGTCAGGTGGTGAAAATTCACCCAACAATTAGTGATTAAATCTATGATTTTAAAGGTTAATTAAATGATAATTAACAATAATTAAATTGAGTTTAATTACTTAAGAATAGAAATTAAATAATTTTGAATAGTTAATGAGGATCATTTACTTGAAATTTATTTGATAATAAATGTGAAAAGAATTATTCATAGAAATTTAATCTGATTTAAATTTATCAGATAATTTATTGACCTTACTTATGGATGATTGGATTTGACTAAATAATTGAATTGTATGATATCCCTGATATATGATGCTTTGTGATCCATCCTGATTTATGTTGTGATCTGAGATTTTCAGTTTTCTGTGATATATTACTATGTGAATGTGAAAACCTTTTGACCCATAAAACGACACTTGAATTTCGATGCGACAGGGAGTCGGATTCCAGTTGGTTATCCGAAACCCACATCGAATTGTAAAAGTGAATCTTTGTGACTGATAAATTTATTTTATCTATGAATCTGTGAATGAAGATAAGCGATATCGATTATAACGCTTATCAATATATCTGTGATGATTGATGTTGCACTATTGTGTGAAACCCCTGGACCACACTTATACACACACAAATATGGATTTCACGTGGAAATCGGTTAAGTCACAGATAATTTAAATTTGATGTTTTTGAAATTGAAATCTTAATTTCAATTGATTTTGAAATTAGAAATTTGGGTTTAAATGTGAAAAGCTTTTGAAATAGAATTTCAAAGATAAAAGTTATTTTGAATAACTTAAACGAGTTTTGAAAATTTAAATAATTAGATTTAAATTTGAATTCAAGTTTGAAATTGAAATCTATGATTTGGAAACTAGGGATAAAAGATATTATAAATGTGTTTGTATGAATTAAACCATTTTAAAAGTATTAATTTGGGAATTTGAATTTAAACCAAGAATTTCAACTCGTATGAATGAATCAGATTTCCAAATTGAAAACTGTTGTTTTCAAATGATAAAAGCTTTTAGATAAGAAAAGAAATTCCAGTTAAATTAAAGGAATTTCAAGATTGAATTGAAAAATGGATTTTCCAAGTTATGAATGAATTCTTTTTTGAAAGCTATGAATTAAATCTGTCTATTTTTAACAGATTTAAAATGATGATTTGTTTAACCCATTAGAAATGAAATTGTTTTGAAAACTATAAGTTAAATCTTTGATTTAAAGATTTAACGAGTTAATTAAATTGAAATGGAAATCGATTTGGAAAATCTGTGAATGAATCTTTGTGAAATTAAGTGAACTTTGTGAATTGAATCTTTTTGTTTAAAAGATTAAAATGGTAATTTGTTAAACCATTTGAAAAGAAAGTTTGGGTTTAAGTTGTGACTTAATTGAAATCCCAATATCCGTATGGTTTTAAATATTTCGCTCACTATTCGGGTTAGCCGGGAAAAGACAATTGTGTCATATAACCCATTCCGAATAGTGATACGTCGTATATGGATAGCATTTGAAGACCGGTGTTGAAGACCGGATATTTTTCGAAAATGAAAGGACAACCTGTCGAATGTCTCTGCACTGAGTCGCGCCGGTATAGAGATTGATATCACTCTTTTGTGACGGGAAGTCCGGACGTGATTGAAAGTTATCCGGAATTGCAAGGGCTTCGTGAGAAGTGCCTTCGGTTCTGTTCGAACCCGGAACAGACTTGTATGGATACATGTCTGACATTACACTTTGAGATATAAAGCCGATTTCTTTCAAATACATTTCTGTTTGGTGGCGGAGAATTTATTCTCTTAGCTTAACACCCTTCTCTGAGACGTACGAGCTCAGAGGTTATGTAGTTGAAATTTATCAGCGATATATCCCAATTTGGTAATGTGGCATGCTGAGTGTTGCTGTGTGATGATCAGTGTTTGATCATTTGTGATATGATCATTTGTTTGATCTTATATCTTTGTGATCATAGGTTGATCATTTGTTTGACCCGAAGCATGGCTTTGTGAACAAAGCGTAGCTTTGTGGACGATACTTCGTCGAGCCTCACACCCCGGAAATGGTCAAAACAGGAAGGATGCAGCAAGGTTCTAGGGAGTAGCGCCCCTTAGTGTATGTCATTCCTTCTGGATAAAGGTGGTATCATGGTATGGAGCCCAGATACTTAACCTCTGTGGTTGCTGCAAATTTATTACTTTGTGGTTTGTTGGAAATCGGGGATCCTCGGGAAGATCGGTGACGATCGGGGGATGGCATACGCGTGTCAGTAGTTACCTATTTTTGCAGAGGTAACCCGGCCTTGTGTTGGCAGAGATCCGGTTAGGTTCTCGGGTCGTCTATTCCAGGGACGTACCCATCGTGGATAGGAAGTTCCTTAGCCTGACCATTTGTTGGAAATCCAAAGAAACAATACGAGCCTTTACAGTTTCAATTGTATAACCTGTCTCCTCAGGAGGCAGCTATAGCAGGCATAATATAATGGTACCTATGCTGGCTAAGATTTATATTCTACTTTCGAAATGTTTTCCACTATGCACTAATAATAATATCAAAATGATTTGATTTTGCGTAGTAAGCATCTTTGACTAACATAAGAAGAAATCTCCTCCAAGTCTGCGTTTGCATTGTGTGTGTGGTGGGAGGTCTTATGGTAGTTTCATTTTCCAAAAGCATTGCGAATTGACTTTAAAATTCTCTGCTACTTGTTTTTTAAGATAAACTGTTTTTGTTGCTCACACCAGT
Organism: Allium fistulosum; assembly: GCA_030737815.1. Lineage (NCBI taxonomy): Eukaryota > Viridiplantae > Streptophyta > Magnoliopsida > Asparagales > Amaryllidaceae > Allium > Allium fistulosum. The sequence continues at coordinate 819,425,007 of CM060904.1, forward strand.
CCCATGACTGATCCGGAGTTTATTGTTCCTTTCCTAAACTCTGGGTGCTCATAATTTTCCACACGAGCAGTCTAGAGTTTGGTTTTTCAGATATTCAGGTTTAGTAGATTATCTGGAGCTAGTTCAGTCTTTGGATCGGACTGCACTTGCTTATCTTCGTGCATCGTTATTGGGAGTTCGAGCTATTTCTGGATTTGTCTTTGAAGATGAAGATTATCCGCTGCTGTTGTTATTGTTTTCTTTTCCGCTGCTATTTGTTGTATCATATCTCTGATGTATATTGATATTCATTGTATCACTCTGTTGTATCAGATATTGTATATCAATGTATTATTCATTTATTCCGCTGTGTTATTTACTTAATGTTGTTATAAGCTCCAGCGAATCGGATTTGAACGGTCGGATCTACGGCATTCGAGTACGATGTAAAGTATGGATGTCGATTTTCGAACGCGAAAATCCGGATCGTTACAGTAAGAGTACCAACTAGTTATTTAAGCAAATTTCTGCATCCAATTACTTTAACATAGTATAAATAAGTTGATTCTGGTATGATATATTCATCTATTATTTTACACTTGCATACATAACCATGCAAACATAATTATCTATTTGCAACATTTGCATTCACTGGAACCATCATGGTTCCATACCAACCAATCCTAAGAAATATTCATATTCCTATTTCTTCATTTATAGGTTGCATAATTTAATTTAAATTCCTGCCTCATCTGCTATTAAGGAATCACAGGGACACATTGCAATGAACTAATTCACATCATTGCACAAAGATCTCAGGGCTTAAACAAACCATGTGCCAACTTGCATACTTCAAATATGACAAGCATTCCAGCAGCCTTCTTGGCCTTCCCTTCCCTAGTTTATTTACTAGTGTATTGACTTAAATCCTATCATCAAATATGCTAAGTGAACATGTCACTGCAAGCATGGAAACATCCATGATCTTTCCTAGCATAATTCTCCTCAGAAATAAGCAGACAGTTATTTCCTAAATGGGGTCAATATGTCTTGATCTCAGTAAGATATAAGAATATTTTCAACTGTAAAAGTGGCATGGCATGTTCTTATTATATTGATCTGCAAGCCTTTATGATTGATTCAGATTCAGGATCTGGTTCAATCATAATTTTAGCTTGTGAGTTTCTTTTTTTTTTGATTTGATTAAGGGCTCAGCACTTAGAAAATTTCTATTGCACCCTTAACATTTTTCTTCTCAAGCCTCAGCACTTATACCAAGTATAATGCAGCTCCCAACATTTTTGTAAAGTTTCCATGCCATAGATCTATAACAGTTGAGAGTATTCTCTATATAATTTTAAGATCCTAGACTTTAACATTTTTGAGTATAAATAAAACAGTATGATACACATCCAAAGACAAATGTCTCAGCAAATCAAAGATCACCAAAATCATCCATATTAAATCATATCAGATTTAAAATAAGACATCCAAAAAGCATTGATGAAATCATATACATCAAAACCAGCAATATATAAATGGCAATATAAAAAGTGGCTGCCTCATCTCAGGTCTTAATGCCATGAACTCAGTGAGGTTACTCACCTAAATATTTCTTCTTATTAATCCAGAAAAATCCTTGTATGAGTGTTTTCTCCTTCTTTCCAATATTTTTTTTTCTTCCTTTCTTATTTTTGTGCAGCTCGGGGTAAAAATAATTTTACTGGCTGAAACTGCCTATTTATATGCATTTTTCCACTAGGGTTTTGTTAAAACAAAATTCCATTTCTGACCTAACCATCTTCATGCATTTTTCATTCATTTTCCTCCTTAATACCCCGGCCATATTAACCAATTTAAAGGCTGCATTTTCTTTCTTTTACTTTTCAGAAAATGGCCACTCACCTAGTCATGTTAAAAGTGTGACTATCCTATTTTTATATTTTAATTATTCCTGAGAATCCCCTTTGCTATTTTTGCCTACACAAGCATATTGACTTGTATCACATTTCATGTCATTTTAATGTTATAGTTTCACTTGCTTATATATATATATATATACTTTTCAGTACTTAAAAATGTATATTTGTATACATATCTTATCTAGGCTTATTTAATTCCTCTTTAATTTCAGAAACATATGCACCTATATGTATACAGGTTTACAAATCCTTATAACATATATATGTATAATTTTCTTTTCTGGGTTTTAAATGAAATCTGTTTACCGATTTAAAGTAAAACTTACTTTTCTTATTTTCTAAGATGATCCATATAATTTCCAGAAATCAAATATCCATGTTGCAAAATCATGTTTGTATTGCTTTTTAATTCTTGTTTTAAATCCAAGAAATCTGGAGTTCTTCCTTGTGCCATTTCAATGTGCACGTGCACACATATACTTGCACACTATTTATTCCAAAAATTTCACCATATTTAAATCTAAATATTTCAAAAATTAAATCATTTTACAAAAATGATTTTTCACAAAATTTTGGGGTATTACAGTATCAGAGCTCTGGTTTTAGGCAAAACTCAGTATATAGAGTAAATTTAATTTCAGAATCACTTTCGTTCGAGCTTGAATTCCTTCTTCTTCAATTCGGTTTCCTTTGAATTTTGGAACGTTCCCTGCTGTTCCAAAATCCATTCATGTCCCTCACTATTCATCTTCTTCATTCTGGAGTATCTCATAACTCCGCTTCGAATGATCTTTATAGCGAATTGGTGGTCCCGCCAATCTCAAAATTTGAATTGTAAAAGGGTAAAACTCCTTTACAATCAGCATCGATTCACCAGAGATTTATATCTATCCTTGGTTTAGATGCTAATATCTTTTGTTATTCCAAACTCTAACTCTTGAGATCGAATGTAGATTTACCCCAGAAAATCCACATTGATCTTATTCTTTAAGTCACGGTTAACCCGGTTAAGGTTGCTCATGATACATATAAGCTTATCCATCTTCCTATTCTGTTATTTAATCATGTCATCCTTATTTCAAACTTATTTCCAAATCAGAATTTCCTTTGATTTGAGTTAATCACATTTGAATCTCTATCTTTCTTTAAAAATCTATTCATGTATAGGGTATTTGTAAACTAATATTTAAAATTAAAATGTTTTATATATTGTGTTGTTTGAGTTGTTGATGTTGATTTGGGTTTCCGATCGGTTCGACTGATCAACGCTATCGATGGGATCTCCAAAACACTTGAACAAAGCAAATTGATACAATATGGTTTTAAATTTAGTAGATGGATAAATTTTTTATAATTATAATATGTATAAGGTTAATTTTCTAAATTATTGATAATTAATGGAATTGGGTGTTAAGAAATAATATTTAACTTTGCATGTATTTTATAATCATTGGCTTTAGTTTCATATATAAATAATTAAACATGATTATAAATTAATTTGGAAATTTAAATGGATTTAAATCAAGAATGTGAGAATTTAATTTCCGATGATTTCGACCTTTGTTTTGAAAGTTTTAAAAGGATATATTATTTAAAGGTAATTCTAGTAGGAATTGTTTCAAAGGATTTTAATTTGTAAATCAGTGTTCTTTTCTTTGTCGCTGGAAAATAATTTCGGTGATGACTGCAGCATCATCGACGTTCATTTTCGAGTTTCGAAGCAAAGAGACCATCTTGTAGCCTTGCTATAGTTTTGTTTTGGAAAATTAAATTGATTTGGCTTTCTAATTATGACATTATTTATAATATATGTGGTTTAAGAGTTGATTTGATATATATTGTGTATATTTAATTATCTCTAAAATAGTTTGAAGTTAAACGGAAATCTAATTCTTAAATTTTATCTTAAAGGATAATTTCAATTATAAAAGGAAATCAAAATTTGAATAAATATTGAAGCTTGGATAATTGAATTAAGAAATTTTTATTTGTGTAATATTCTCTTGCATTCCAATATAACTTACCTAAATTATTAAAAGTTAAATATGTAATTGGAGAACACACAATATATGTAACGACCCCGAAATTTAAATTTATTTAATTTAATAATTAATGGTATTTTTTGAATAAAAATAGTGAAATAAAATGATTAAGTAAGCGAGTTTCCCCGGATCCAAATTAAAATTTGTTAAATCTTTAAATTAAAATATTGTATATATAGGTGATTTGAATCTTAGATAGATGTTTTAAAATATAAATAATAATAATAAATAATTTTGAATTTATGGTTTAATAAATATTTGGGTTAATAAAATATATATAGTAATACATGAAATAAAATAACAAATACAACTTGAAAAAAAAGTAAAATAAATAATTTAAGTTAAAATAAAAGAGGAATAAAAATGAGACAATAAAACAAAAGAAATACAAGATAATAAATATCTACAAAGTATAAACTACACATATACAATTCCTATGTAAACAAAATAGGTAAACAACTATGTACAATGCATGGGCAGGCAAGCCACTAAAATCATCTCAGTCGAGTTTGAAAGCCAAGAAAGTATATATGGTACAAAGCAATAAATGCAACATGCCTCATGCATTTAATGCAAATGTCTTCAGCATTCTTTTTGTACAAATAATATACTGCATACTTTCTATTTATATGCATCAATCCTCACTTCAGTTCGATAATCACAACTGAGTAAAAATGGAAACAAACGTTATCTTGAAAACTCAAAATATCATTCAAGTCAAGAAAACAAAACAGGTTTTAAAAGGAAATTAAATCTGCAGTTGCAAACAAGTTAAGGAAAAAATGAAGTGAATGTCATTCGTAAACAAAACAAGCAACTCAAACAAACCTGAAGCCTTAGAGATCTAAAATTTCAAAACTGGTTCAACAATAAAGGCTTTGTTCTTCCTCTATTCCCCTTGTCCTCTGTCTTTCTCAATGCCAGGTGAGCAACCTTCAACTCTGAATTTGCTTATTTTTGTTGTGAGCAAACTGACCTGTTTAAATGTTTAATCTGTTTATATATGTGATGATTGTGGTGGACACTTCCAGCTGTTGTGAAAAAGGAAAAAAAAACTTAAACTATGTTGTTCTTTGTGAATACATATCTATGTGTATGTTTATATATCCACAAGTATATACTCTGTTAAATTTACAATCTTAAAACTATTATAAGAAAAAAAATCAATTGCCATTTATATAACCAATTTTTGGTCTTGATTTATAAATAGAAAACGATTATGAGACTATAACCTTATTTATATAAAAAAATTCTTAAAATGAAAACTGAAAATAGTTTTGTCTGGGTAAAGATAAACAGTGGATTTTAAATGCATGTTAAAATTCGAGTATCAAAGTTTATTGATTCACTTATATCACCAAGTTTGTTTCAGAAAAAAATGATTTTCAAAGCAAAAATCATGATTTTTAATTTTGGTTCGAGATAAAATTCTCGAGTTGAATGAAAAATGCAAAATAGTCGAATTCTGGTGATTTAGTTTTTTTCAGATCTCAAGTTTAAGGCCGTAGCTGGTTGGAAGGCCAGGGACCATCAAAAAAATGAGCAATGAATTTAGGATCCATTGTGGAAGGTAGATAAGCTCGATTTAGGGTTTAGTGAATGGTTTTGGACATTGTTGAAGTCGAGGTCCTTTCGAAGTCGAGGGTGAACAGGAAGCTATCGCACCTAGGGGAAAATGTTCAGGGGGTCGTGGTGAAGCTTTGGTCAAACTCGCATGGATTCTGATGACCTTGGGTGGCGTGGCGAAGTGATTTTCATCGATGGGATTTTGTGTTCCTGGGTGTCGTGTGTCTCGATTTTGATTTCGAACTTGCTTTGGGTTTTGGGTGGTTGAAGTCGAGTGAGGAGATGGTCAGTGACTTGCTCAACGATGAGGCGATGCCGGAAGATGGCCGATGGCGAAGTGCACGTGCACGGAGCTTCTCTGTGCATCAGTATGTTGTACTCGAAGAAGAAGAAGGAGATGTTGGGGAGAGACGAAGTTTTATCGGGAGTTACTCGAGGAAAACGATGGGTTTGCTCGAAGGAAGCCGCGTGGTTACTCGAAGTCAAATGATGAGTGTCTCGTGGGGGAAAGAATGGCTCGGGATTGTTTTCGTACGTGAGAAATTAACATAGTAACAGTTTGGAAAAAATGTACCTGGGTTTGATCCGGGAAATGTTAGCATTTGCTCGGGTTTTTGATAAATGGGCTCGAATCTTTAACTTGATAATTATCAAGTTTTAAAGCTATGATAAGATTAAGTTTTCAAACAAATTAAAACAAAGTTTAAAGCAAATATAAACTAAGTTTCCAAAAGTAAAGTATTTACAAGGTTTTAAACAAGTTTCTCAAAGATTTAATTTTTTAAATCGAATGTTTAAAATTGTTTATTTTGAAGTAAAATGATGACAGGTTAATTTATTAATAAAGTGTTTAAGATACATATAACCTTTGTTCTGAAATTTATTAATGTAATCAAGTGGTTAATTAAGAAGGATAAAAGGTTTTGAAGGTTAAATACCTTAATATAATTAAAGGTTAATTATTAAATGATTAAAGGTTGATGAATTATAATTAAAAGTTAATTTATTTATTATTAATGGTTAATTAATAAAGGATTAAAAAGTAGTAAATCAAAATGATTTGTAATTCATTTATGTTAATTAACCAGGATTAATAATTCATAAGAAATAAATCTGATTTAAATTTATCAGATGATTAACTGATCTTACTTATGAATGCTTGGATTCTATAGAATGGTTGAATTGTTTGATATCCCTGATATATGATGCTTTGTGATACATCCTGATTTATGTTGTGATCTGAGATTTTCTGTTTCTGTGATATATTACTATGTGAATGTGAAAACCTTTTGACCCGTAAACGACACTTGAATTTCGATGCGACAGGGAGTCGGATTCCAATTGGATATCCGAAACCCACATCGAATTGTATTGATGAATCTTTGTGACTGATAAATTTATTTTATCTATGAATCTGTGAATGGAGATAAGCGTTATCGATTTTACCGCTTATCGATATATCTGTGATGATTGATGTTGCACTATTGTGTGTAAAACCCCTGGACCACACTTTTACACACATAAATATGGATTTCACGTGGAAATCGGTTAAGTCACAGATAATTTAAATTTGATGTTTTGAAATTGAAATTTTAATTTCAATTTATTTTGAAGTTAGAAATTTGGGGTTTAAAGTGAAAAGCTTTTGAAATGGAATTTCAAAGATAAAAGTTATTTTGAATAACTTAATCGAGTTTTGAAATTTAAATAATTTGATTTAAATTTGAATTCAAGTTTGAAATTAAATCTATGATTTGGAAACTAGGGATAAAAGATGATATAAATGTGTTTGTATGAATTAAACCATTTTAAAAGTATAATTTTAGGAATTTGAATTTAAACCAAGGATTTCAACTCGTATGAATGAATAAGATTTCCAAATTGAAAACTGTTGTTTTCAAATGATAAAAGCTTTTAGATAAGAAAAGAAATTCCAGTTTAAATTAAAGGAAAGTGAATTGAAAAATGGATTTTCCAAGTTATGAATGAATTCTTTTTGAAAGCTATGAATTAAATCTGTCTATTTTTAACAGATTTAAAGTGATGATTTGTTTAACCCATTCGAAATGAAATTATTTTGAAAACTATGAGTTAAATCTTTGACTTAAAGATTTAACGAATTAATCAAATTGAAAGGGAAATTGATTTGGAAAATCTATGAATGAATCTTTGTGAAATTAAGTGAACTTTGTGAATTGAATCTTTTTGTTTAAAAGATTAAAATGGTAATTTGTTAAACCATTTGAAAAGAAAGTTTGGGTAATAAGTTGTGACTTAATTGAAATCCCAATATCCGTATATTTTTAAATATTGCGCTCACTATTCGGTTTAGCCGGGAGAGGACCTTTGTGTCACATAACCCATTCCGAATAAGTGATTCGACGATATGGATAGCATTTGAAGACCGGTGTAGAAGACCGGATATTTTTCGAAAATGAAAGGACAACTCGTCGAATGTCTCTGCATCGAATGGCCCCGATATAGAGATTTTATCACCCTTTGTGATGGGAAGTCCGGACGCGATCGTGAATACCCGGAATTGCAAGGGCTTCGTAAGAAGTGCCTTCGGTTCTGTTCGAACCCAGAACAGACTTGTATGGTTACATGTCTGACATTACACTTTGAGATATAAAGCCGATTTCTTTCAAATACATATCTGTTTGGTGGCGGAGAATTTATTCTCTTAGCTTAACACCCTTCTCTGAAACGTACGAGCTCAGAGGTTATGTAGTTGAAATTTATCAGCGATATATCCCAATTTGGTAATGTGGCATGCTGAGTGTTGCTGTGTGATGATCAATGTTTGATCATTTGTGATATGATCTTTTGTTTGATCATTTATCTTTGTGATCATAGGTTGATCATCTGTTGACCCAAAGCGTGGCTTTTTGAAAAAGCGTAGCTTTGTGGACGAGACTTCGTCGAGCCTCACAACCCGGTAATGGTCGAAACAGGAATTGTGCGGCAAGGTTTTCAGGGGTAGCTCCCCTAGGGTATGACCATTCCTTCTGGAAAAGGGTAGTATCATGGTATGGAGCCCAGATACTTACTCATGTGGATACACTTTATTTATGATGTGTGATGTTGGTTATCGAGCGCTCGGATAAAGGTCACAAAGGACCGGGGGTGGCATATCTGAGGTTTCTTTTATCCCTTGGGAAAAGGGGTTGCCGGCCTTGTTTGGCAGAGAACAGTTGGTTCTCGGAACGTCCCGCCAGAGGCGTTTCTTTCGTGGAATAGGAAGTTCCTTAGCCTGACCATTTGTTGGAAATCCAAACAAAACAATACGAGCCCTGTACGGTTTTAGTTGTATTACCTGCCATGGAATGTGGTGGTAACCTGCTATTGAACATGGTAGCTATAGTAGGCATAAGTGCGAAATGTCTATGCTGGCTAAGATTTATATTCTACTTTCGAAATTGTTTTCTACACTATGCACTAGTAATAATATCAAATGATTTGATTTTGCGTAGTAAGCATCTTTGACTATCATAAGAAGAAATCTCCTCCAATTCTGCGTTTGCATTGTGTGTGTGGTGGGAGGTCTTATGGTAGTTTCATTTTCCAAAAGCATTGCGAATTGACCTTAAAATTCTCTGCTATTGGTTTTAAAGATAAACTGTTTTTGTTTCTCACACCAGTCCCATGACTGATCAGGAGTTTATTGTTCCCTTCCTAAACTCTGGGTGCCCACCATTTTCCACACGGGCAGTCTAGAGTTTGGTTTTTCAGATAGTCAGATTAGTAGGTTATCTGGAGCTAGTTCAGTCTTTGGATCAGACTGCACTTGCTTATCTTTGTGCCTCGTTATTGGGAGTTCAAGCTATTTCTGGATTAGTGCTTTGAAGATGGAGATTATCCGCTGCTCATGTTATCATTTTCTTTTCCGCTGCTATTTGTTGTATCATATCTCTGATGTATATTGATATTCATTGTATCATTCTGTTGTATCAGATATTGTATATCAATGTATTATTCATTTCTTCCGCTGTGTTATTTACTTAACTGTGTTATAAGCTCCGGCGACTCGGATTTGAACGCTCGAATCTACGACATTCGAGTACGATGTAAAGTATGGATGTCGATTTTCGAACGCGAAAATCCGGATCAGATGTGAAAAACCACATCTGAAAATGCCGTAGATTCGACTTTCGACTGCCGAGCCATCGAGTGCCGGAAACTCCAATAGTGAGGGTTTTAAGAAAAAGAAAAAGGCAGCAGAAGAAGAAAGAAGAACAAGAAAGAACAGAAGAAGAGAAAATAAAGAGAAGAACAACAGAACAACATCAGAACAGAAAACAATATCAGAATCTTACACATCGCAGCGGGACAAAATATAATAGATAAATGAATAATCTTTAAAACAAAGAACTATATCATTTTATACATACATCAATCATCAGAGTCAATATACAACAATGGACAGTTATATAAACTTGTCCTCATACAGAATACACAGCGGAGTAAATAAATAATTACGGATATACGTCTCGCCTTCCAGCTTGCTTCCAAAGCTCCAGAATATCCAGAATATCCTGATAACATAACTCTAGGCTGCCCGTGTGGAAATTGGTGGGCACCCAGAGTTTAGAAGGGAAACAATAAACTCCGAGTCAGTCATGGTGACTGGTGTGAGATCGTAAAACAGTTTATCTTTAAAATAAACAACAGGAAAACTTTAATGTCAAATTCGCAATGCTTTTGGAAAATGAAACTACCATAAGACCTCCCACCACACACACAATGCAAACGCAGACTTGGAGGAGATTTCTTCTTATGTTAGTCAAAGATGCTTACTACGCAAAATCAAATCATTTTTGATATTATTATTAGTGCATAGTGTAGAAAACATTTCGAAAGTAGAATATAAATCTTAGCCAGCATAGGTACCATTATATTATGCCTGCTATAGCTTCCTCCTGAGGAGACAGGTTATACAATTGAAATCGTAAAGGCTTGTATTGTTTCTTTGGATTTCCAACAAATGGTCAGGCTAAGGAACTTCCTTTTCCACGATGGGTACGTCCCTGGAATAGACGACCCGAGAACCTAACCGGATCTCTGCCAACACAAGGCCGGGTTACCTCTGCAAAAATAGGTAACTACTGACACGCGTATGCCATCCCCCGATCGTCACCGATCTTCCCGAGGATCCCCGATTCGCAACAACCACAAAGAAATAAATTTTGCAGCAACCACAGAGGTTAAGTATCTGGGCTCCATACCATGATACCACCTTTATCCAGAAGGAATGACATACACTAAGGGGCGATACTCCCTAGAACCTTGCTGCATCCTTCCTGTTTCGACCATTTCCGGGGTGTGAGGCTCGATGAAGTCTCGTCCACAAAGCTACGCTTTCTACAAAGCCCTGCTTCGGGTCAAACAAATGATCAACCTATGATCACAAAGATATAAGATCAAACAAATGATCATATCACAAATGATCAAACACTGATCATTTCACAGCAACACTCAGTATGCCACGTTACCAAATTGGGATATATCGCTGATAAATTTCAACTACATAACCTCTGAGCTCGTACGTCTCAGAGAAGGGTGTTAAGCTAAGAGAATAAATTCTCCGCCACCAACAGAAATGTATTTGAAAGAAATCAGCTTTATATCTCAAATTGTAACGTCAGACACACAATCCATACAAGTCTGTTCCGGGATCGAACAGAACCGAAGGCACTTCTCACGAAGCCCTTGCATATCCGGATAAATTTCTAATCACGTCCGGATTTCCCGTCACTAAGGGTGATAAAACCTCTAAACCGGAGATCAGTCGATGTAGAGTAACTCGACGGTAATCCTTCCGTTTTCAAAAATATCCGGTCTTCAACACCGGTCTTCAAATGCAATTCATAACGACGTATCACATATTCGAAATGGGTTATACGACCCCATGGTCCTTTCCCGGCTAACCCGAATAGTGAGCGTTTATTCAAAAATAAGTGTGGCATTCAAATTCATCCAATTCACAACAAATACCTACTCAAAGTAATTATTGATAGTCGGTTATTTAACTATCAATAAAGATGCGCAACATCATCAGATTCCAAATAATTTTCCAAATTATTTAATCTTCCAAAATATCTTTATTAGATATAAAATTTCCACACTTAATCATTTGAAAACAAATTTCAAATATTTACTTTTCAAATTATCTTTAAAAGATAAAGTTTCAAACCCTTCGTTTCATATTGGAAAAGCAATTCCATACTTATTTAAAATAAGTAATTCACAAAACTATTTATTTTCCACACTTGGAAAATATTCGTTATACTTAAATCAAATTAAGTATATATTTCATTCTTTAAGGAAATCTATTTTCTATAACAACATCAATTTGAGTCAAAAACGAATGTTACGTAAAACATCGTTACGACGACTCAAAATCACTAGTATAGGGATTCAGATTTTAAGATAGGTATATATATAAATCCCAATACTACATAAAACATTTCCTTTCGGAAATCATTTACTATAACAACAGTGTTATAGTCCATCATTTCCTTATTTCTCGAAAACGTCTATTTCAACAATAAAAATGTTGAAATCTATGTATTCGATATCATAATACATTTTAAAAACATCTTTAAATGTTTAACTTCATTTTTAATGTCACTTCTTCAGAAATGAATCCATTTTATTCAAAATTATATTCACTGTCCAAAATCGTGAATATAATTCTCTTAACCCAATTTCAATCATTTCTACACATTTTTATTTCAATAAAAATTCGCTATCTAAAATCGCGAATATATCTTCTTTAGAAATCTTCTATATTTAATTTATCAAATTCAATTGTTTTCGAATTTATAAAACAACGTTTATAAATTCTATTTCTATTTTTTAATAACAACCTCGACTTATAAATCTTCTTTTTATTAACTTCTATATTTTACCTATCAAAATACGTGATTTCGGATTTATAAACAACTTTTATAAATTCCAATTCTATTTATAAAAAATTCAATACCAAATCAATTTCAATATTGATTTCTAAATTTATTTTCCATCCCAACTCATTTTATATTGACTTTCCAAATTCGTTTCAATTTGCCAATTAAATTTATAGTTGGACTTCCAACTTATTTCCTTTTTAAATAAATTCCTCTTAAAGAAAATAAATCTCTTTATCTTTTTCAAACTATTTAGAAATCCAAATTTTAATTAAATTCTTCAATTTAAAATCACTATTATACGAAATTCATTTATTTAACATTTTTACTTGATTTTGGAATTAATTCAATAGGATTTCAAAAATCAGCCTTTATTCTTTTAAATTCCTTTCTTCAAATTTATTAAATTTCTAAAATTAAATTTACTTAAAAATTTCTACTTGAATTACAAAAATTCAATTTCATTTATTTTTGGAATCCAATGATATCAAACATCCATTCAGCTAAATTTTAGCTTTCAAACAATTTCCAGATATCAATATGATTAATAACATCAATATAATCATTCACAGATTCATATCACAGTATAAATAAATTTAATAAATATGAGGGGTCCAGTTGGATCCCTCCAACCTGTTTCCCTGCATCCACAGACGTTAGCACAATACCAATTCCACTTCGAGGTGGAATATCGCGGTATATGGGTTTTATAAAAATCCGCTTACTAACGGCGCAATAGGGTCTCATCCGCTATACGAGGCGGGAAATCATCAATCCAATATATACATATACCAATATGTATATATTGCTATATATATATAGATATATCCTACTATATCTAATATCACATCCAAACAACAATCAATAACTGCAAACATCAATTTTTTGAGTGAGAGAAATCTCACCTTTGCCCTTTTTATTTTGCAATCCAATCCAATCCTTCTTTTGTTTTCTCGACTTTAACCTTGTATAAATAATTTATAAATCTATTAATATTCGAATTAAATCGAATAATAAATTTTTATTTGATAACTTCGATTCACCGTTGATTTTATTTTGACCCAATTTCTTTTAAATAAATTTATTTAACTAAACCTTTTGACGACTTTAACTAACAATTTTCACTTTAAGCTAATACCTTTAAATTTAAACGAATTCCTTTTTTTTCAAATTATTTTTAGTAGTTAAAATGACTGAATAGATAGATAAATTAAACTAACCACTAAACATTTATTTTATTTCAACTACTAAAACTATTTTCCTGTTTTTAAGGTCATATGTTATAACACACATATATATATTTATCTCTCCTTTATCTATACATGTATACTGTCGAAACAAAATTTTTCTTACTGTAAAAATTTCTCTAAAACAGTTATAATTGAAATATTTATATTCTCTCTATATAAATTTCAGACCTGCATGTATATACTTTCCTTTGAAATCATATACATACAAAAATGTGTAACCTATAAAATATTTCTCTGATAAAGAAAAAATATATATATTCTAATTACAGTTAAATTTAACAACAAAATTTTTTACCTTTCTTATCAAAATCGAACGAACCCAAACCTCGACGAACTCCATCGAAATGCAGCCTCCTCTCCACGACCGAGCCATCTCGAACCCAAGCTGCCAAAATTTATCGCGACCGACCATCACTCTCGAGTCAATTTCGATCTACCACTGCGAAGTCGACACCTCGCTTCCATCGCGCTTGCCACCACGACCCCCAAACGAACGAACCTCCATCTCGACGTCGCCGCCACGACTTCCAGAACCGAGGACGACCACAATCCCCAACCTGCGAGCGTGCGACTCCTCCCCTTTGCTCGAGAACCCACGACCACCTTCGACTTCGGGGATCCCTCCAGTGCTATCGTGAGTTCCCACGACGAAGTCGACCATCTGCATGAAACCCACGCGATGCTCCTCGCCTCGATACACGCCGCTGCCCCCAAAACCTCACCTAGTCGAAGTCGAATTCGACTCGGGGTTGAAGCTCAAACGAGATCCCAAATTTTATTTTATTCTGAAGAGGGTGATTCGATTTTCTTTTTTGAACTGAAGAGGTTAAATTGAAGAAGAGGAGGGAGTCGCTCGTTTACGTTATTAAGGATCTGGAGAAATGAATTCTTGTTTCGGCCATTTTTTTTCTTTTGATTTTTTTGCCTTTTGAAAACTGATTTTCGTGATGATTTTAAAAGAGAGGGGGAACGTGATGGATTGCGTGAATTTGGGCGTGAGATAAGGCGCGTGTTTAAAGGCGTGAATGAAGGAAAGAGACGTGCTGATGTTTTGACTAGAGTTCAAATTTTAAATTTAAATTTTTAAATTGAATTTCATTTTATTTCAATGCGTTAAATTTCCGTGTGCTCACATATCAACTCCGAAAATTACGAAAATTGAAATCCGACAATAATACCATATTCCGGATCCAATGGAACTGGTTTCGTCGAATTCCGAGACTGTTGAAAAATGACTATTTTTAAATATCGGTTTGAACGATTGTTTTCAAAAACTGATCAAATTAATTCGAAATTAGATTTCGAAGCTTCTGTTATTTTCAGTATTATCAATATAAATTTTACAAGCGTTCGAAATATTTTTCTTTAGCTTTTAATTGAAGATTTAAATTTTTATTCGACTATCAATAGATTAAATTTTATAATTTAATCGCAAATTTCAAAGTTATATCGGGGATTCAAATTAAATCATCGTTCAAATATTTAAAATAAATTAAATATTCTCAATTTAATTCGTTCAAAATTCTGGGTCGTTACAGACTTCCCTCCTTAAAAGAATTTCGTCCCGAAATTACAAGTTAGGAAGAAAAGTCCTTGACTCGTCTATTATCTTTCAACATTCAATAGTTTTATCAAATTTATCAAAACAAATCTTTCTACTAAAGATTCGTTATTAATTTCAACTAAATTTCAACTTCAACTTTAAGTTTCAAACAGCATTGTTTTCTTAACAATTCAAATTTAAATTCAAATTTAAATTTAAACTCTCAAAATTTCCTCAAAAATTTTCTAACACTCGAGATTTTCGAAAAATTTCGCCAGCGTCTCCTTTGCACGGCTAATACGGCACTACTACAAAACGTCCCTACGGACTCTCAGATTTCAAAAAGAAAAAGAAAAAGCCAAGCGGCTAGACAAGAAATCATCAAAATCTCATATTCAAATTTAAATACTTACCTTTTTCAAGCAATTCAAATTATCTTTGAAATCAAATCCAATTTCCTTTATACCTGTATATCCTACTAGCCATAATATCTAGTTACATATATTCAAACCATTTTGCAAATTCTATTACAAAATTTTCAATATAAACTTCTTATATCATCTCTAATTCACTGTTGAAGTCATATATCTATTTCATTAAATTTTTTACATTTCCCATTCATTTGAATTTAATTCACAATATTTAATTCAATTTGGATTCTATTTAACTTCTGAATATTGAGTTTTATCGATTACCTTTCATTCAACTGATTCATAGCTTTGTTTTAAATTAGTTCCAATTACTAATTCATTACAAATTTCAATTTATTTTATTCAAATTTGTTTCCAACATTTAGTTTCAATTCCAGTTTTATCTTCATTCAATTAGCTTCACTTACTAATTTTAGTTTAATACTTCACAAATCAAATTCAAATTCAGTCTTACTTTCTTACAAATTCAAAATGAATTTTAACATTTCAATTTTATTCTCTTGCACTTACAATTGCAATTTTTTATTTATTCATTCATTTTAATTAGTTTTACTTACTAATTTTATTTTCAATTTCCAATACCCCATTCCAATTCATTTTATTCAATTTATTCACTTATAATTACTTTAATATAACTCCATTCTTTAAATTGAATTTATTCTATCAATATTCAAATTCCATAAGTTATCAACTTAATAATATTTCATAATTATCTTTATATAGCATTCCGGAGTCTTTTTCAACCTTTTCAAAAATCATTTTGAAATCAATTCAAATCATCCTTTGAATTTCCAAAACAAAACCCAAATTTTCCAAACAACTTCTATTTAAAACAATTTGGCAGCAATTCCTCTTTTGGATACTCGAAAATGAACACCGGTGATGTCGCGATCATCATCGGGATTATTTTCCAACGACCGAAAAGAGTTTAGAGCTTTTCATTCCTCCAAAATACTTTTCAAATCCTTTGAAATTCATCTTTAAATCAAAAAGAAATTTAAACTTTCCAAATCTCCAAAATTTTCAAATTCTTCTTAAAACATTTCCAAATACTTCTCTAGAATTCCATTTTAAATTACAATTCACATTTATAATTTATATTCTTAAATTTCATTTGTATATGAATTTATTTCTTTACTTTGGAGTTATGATTTCAATTTCTTATTCAATTTCATATAATAATGATAACATTTCAATATTATCACTTTCCTAACAACCATGCAACCATATATTATGATAATTCAGAAAATCATTTCTTTCCTATATAAAAATAGTTTTGGGCAAAATTATCTCATTTACCCTATTTAAAACAATACTGTGCCGAGTTGTTCTATACAAGTGTTTAGAGATCCCTATCGATAGAGTTGTACGGACAATACCGACCAGAATCCATATACCACTCAACAAACCAATCATCACAATATAAAACAATTTTATATTCACTAACAAATACGCGCTCGTATCTATTATTACACTCAACTCATTCTAGAGTACTACTGACTCTATCTCTAATGAGTAATACCCAACAGAGCAGGGTTGTCGCTTAACCATATGCTCTGTGTAACATCCCGTATTTTTAAGCCATTGAATTTGAACATTTAATTCATTTTAAATGTTTAATATGGGTTTAAGATTTATTTTGAACTAAAAAGAATTGGTTTAAACTTAAACAACAAGTGATAATTTCTAATGTGGAGATTTAATCTGAGATTGGATAATAATAATTAAATATTCGAAATTGGGATAAAAGGTGAATTTGGGATAAATGATTATAAAAATGGGGTTTAAATGTATTTTTAAGTTCAATTGGTTATAAACAATAATGTTGGATTTTTAGATGAATTTAAAAGTCGATAAATTATTATTTGGGATTTTATATTAATTTAAAAATGAATTTAATATTATTAAAATGCAAATAATCAGATTTTGAGTCCGGATTGTGCCGGAATGATTTTAAATGTGGTTATAAATTTTATATGATTTATTGTTAAGTTAATAAAATTTTAAAAGTGAAATTTAAAGCGTTTTCGTAAATATTGAAAATCGTCTGATTTAATAGACGAGTAAAATAGCCTTCCGGGGCGCAGTCTCGGAATTCGACGAAACCAGTTCCATTGGATCCGTAATAGTTAGTTATTATCGGATTTCAATTTTCGTAGCGATCGGAGTTGTCGTTTGACCGTGGCAGCTCGAAACGCATCGAAATCGATTTAACCGATTTAATTTTAAATTGATCGTTTAATTCCGTAACTCGCACATACGATCAAATTAGCTTACGAAACCTGTTCCATTGTGTCCGGAACGCGGAAAAACCCCAGGATAGCCTGTCGGAACGTGTAAATTGGAGTTCGGTTGTTTGGACGATAAAATTGAGAATTTTTTTGAATTAAATTATATAAAAATCTATTATATATGTTAATATCTCCAAACCCTAGTTTATACTCACGGCCGCCACAAATTTCATTCAATGGCCGGTAATCAATTCGTTTCCCCTCCAAAAATCTCTCGATCTATGCTTTAATTTGGGAAACTTTCTAAACGAAAGTTGTAGATTGTTGAAGGATCTATAGATCCAACGGGTGATTTTACTTGGAATTATCCAGTAAGGGATGATTCCGGCCTTGTGTTGCAGGGGACTTAGGGTGGGTCCTCGGTACTGTGATCTAGGCCACGTACTGTGACAGGTGGTACCCCAGTGCCTAGTCATTCGTTGGAAATCCATTTTCCCTACGTGCCTTGTACGTGTTTTGTTTGTATACCTAGTATGCCGGAATTTAATAGATGTAACAATTTCGGCTATTTTAATAAGTATTTGTAAATAGACACTATTATAATATCAGAGGATTTTTATAAAAAGTGTTTTAGCTATCGTAAGGTAAAAACCCGACATGTTTATTTGTGGCGTGGTCTTACGAGATGCTTTTGTTTTAAAGGATTTTTGAACTTTAATAATCAGTTTGGATGTATTTATGATGCGCTGGTATTCCAGACTGACTCGGGTGTTATTTTATTATAATGCTCGGGTCAGACCGAGTATATTACAGGATAGGTTGCTATGGAGATCAGGAGAGGAGCTGGAGTCCGAGACGTATTTCTCGTACTTGTATTATTCCGCTGCTGTGATTGTTGAGATTGTTGACTGGCTGTGGTTGGTTGTATTGATATACTCTGATGATGATGTATTGTATATAAACAGTTATAGTTTTGATTTGTGTAAAGTCCTGTTCTATATATTATATTTTATTCCGCTGCGACTGTGAGGTTTTGATGTTGTTTAGTTCATTCTTCTTCTTCTTCTACCTTCTTTCTTTCCTACAATCTGTCTTTTCTGGCGTTCGATCGTCGGCATATTATACTGTTGAGTATTTTGTGTCGATTTTCGAGGGTCGTGAAGGGCGGGTCGTCACACTTGGTATCAGAGCATAGGTTGGCGACAACCTAGGCTTTGGTGGGAAAATTACTCATTTTTAAATAGAGTCGGAAGTACTCTATAATGAGTTGAGTGTAATAATAGCTATGAGAGCGTACTTGTTAGTGAATATAAAATTGTTTTTATACTGTGATGACTTATCGGTTGAGTGTTTATGAATTCTGGTCGGTGCGGGAAGTACAACCGTATCGATAGGGGTTTCTAAACTCTTAAACAAGATAAACCGACATAGTATTATTTTTAAAGTGGGTAAATGAAATAATTTTACCCAAAATTATATTTTGATATAAAAGGAAATAATTTTCTAAATTATTATATGTATTGGATGCTTGTTTGGTTATTTCTTCTATAATCAAATAAGAAATTAAAACATGATCTAAAATTTGAAATGATATATATAAGAAAATAAGGAGTTAAAATATTAAAATGGTTTATAACCAAATGGAATTGACTGGATATGTTTTAAATAAGAAAAGTAAAAAATTAAAATTTGATTTAAACTAGAATTTTGACCCCGGAAATTTTGAAAGGGATTTCAAATGGAATTAAACAAAGTTTTGGGAGTTTGACTTTGTGGAAATGTTAGAAATGTTTTCAAAAGCATTTGTAAGAATGGAGTATATTCTGGGGAAATATTTTTGAATAGAAATTGTTTTGAGGTGAATATTGGAAGTGGAAAGCATTGAACTCACTTCAGTCGCTGGAAAATAATCCTGATGATGCTGGCCACATCATTAGAATTCATTTTCGAGTTTCTAAAGTGATGGATTGCTTCCGTGGTGATTGGTTAAGATATTTGTTTATACTTGTTTATATACAAGTTGTTTTAACAATTTTAAAGGGGAAAATTGTTTTGGTAAAAGCAGATTGTTTTGGAATTTGGTATTTGATGTGGATATCAAATGGAAATGTGTTGATTTATATTTCAAATTGGTTTTGAAATAAATCCGGGTAAATTGAATTCGAGGAATCCTGTTTAAAATAAAAAGGTAAAATTTGGAATAAATCAACTATAACCTTGAAAGTAAAGTTGATTTAAGTGGGAAAGGAAGAATGGAAATTTTAATCCTGAAATTAAAATTAAATTTAGGTAAATGGAAGTAAATGAAGTTATTGAAGTGAATAGAAGTTGAATTTAACTTGTGATAAGTTAAATAAAATTAAGAATTTGAAATTGAATTAAATATAAATGAATTGGAATTAAATGGAAGTTGAGATAACGGTGAAATGTAAATGCTTATGATTGTGCAAATGAATTCATATTCTTAAGTTATTAAGTGTTAAAATTTGACATTGTGATTATAAAAATGTGGATTGGTTTGAAATGAGCAATATAAACTTATAAGTAAATAAGTTGGAGAACTTGAGAATGGAAGATTTGATTTTAACTCAAGTAAAATGGAATTATAATCACAAATAAAAATGGTTAAGTAGAATGGTGAATTCGAACTTAATTTTAAATGGAATGCAAAGTAAGGTGAAACAATTATAAAATATGAAAGAGGTAAGTGAACAGAAGTTAGTAAATAAGTTGAACTTGGATATGGAGAATTAAGATTAAATTGAATTTGGTTTAACTTCGACTAAGATGGAATTAAGCTGAATATTAAAATTTCTGTTGTGTTATGAATAAGAATGAATGTAATTAAATTCTTATTTAAGGTAGTAAAGGAAATGGTTTAAATTCAGGTGGGCTAAATAAAATTTAGATGAACTTGAATTAATTCTGGAAGGGAATTAAATTGAAAATGCATATATAATCTAGTTAACCTTGAATTAAATTTGGATAAGAATTTAATTAAATGGAAATTTGATTTAGTTGAAGGGATGTTGAATGAAGTAAATGCTCACTAAATTAAATTTAAAATGATTGTTTGGCAATGAGTTTTGTGTTAGCTAAATTAAATGGAATTTGTATGGTAATGAATAGAATTTTGATAGTTGGTCAAAGTTGAAAGGTAAATAAAATCCAGTTTTGGGATGGAATTTAAGTTTGGCAATAAATGTTGGAAGTAAGAATGAATAATGGAATTAGCTTATAATAGTGGTGGTTTGAATTGTAGGTAAATTCAAATGAGAGAAATAATTTAAATGGTCTCTTTGTTGATAAAATAAATCTATAATGGATTGGATAAATAAACGAAGAGCATTAAACTTTGTAAATGAATTGAAATTGGTTGAATGAGAATCAGATGGAAATAAAATTAAATAGATAATGGTAATATTGTGAAACTACTTAAGCAAATTGAAAGAAACAAATGATTTTGGGTGAGCTTTATTAAGAAATTTGAATGGAATTTGTTGGATAATAAAATTGAATTGAAAGTGAAATGATATTCATTAATATTGAGGTAAATTAAGAATGTATGAGTTGAATATAACCCAGGATCGAATGATATTAATATAAACTTGAATTTGGTTAATGGAAATAAAGATGTAAGGAAAATGTAATTTAACAATTACATTGGAAAGAGAAAATATTTGGTTTGTGAACCTTGTAATGGAATAAAATTTATATGAATCCAAGTTGGAATTAATTTTAAATGGTTATAAGCCTAAGTGGCAATTATTTTTGTTGAAGGACATGAAATTAGCATGTATTCGAAATTAAATTGTTTAACAAGCAATGGAATGAGTTTTGCATAAGTTAAACTGGATTGGAATCTAATTTAAAGAATTAGTATATAAATGACAAGTGGAATTGGTTTTGAATAAATTGGAATGGATTGAAATATTGATGCAAGTGATACGCATGTAATCAAACTGATGTAAATATGAATTGGGAATATTAAACTTGAATGCAAGTCATTCAAGAGAAAAAGAATGAAGTTTGGACTTGAATAAGAAATTGGAAAGGTGATTTTAATCTTTGAATTGTTGGTAAATATGGTTAATATTGTTAAACTATGAAGTTTGGGTTTGTAAAGAGGCTTTAAAATGATGTCGGAATTGTGAAATTGATAATTAAGGTGGTTAACATTGTTAAATTATGAAGTTTGCTTGGATTGGTTATGCAATTGAGATGTTTGGCTTGCATTGTATTGGAAATGTTGTTAAAATGCTCATATCTTGAAACTGATGAGTTTGCTTGAGCTTAGTACAGGTACGAGAGGCGTTCGAGAGAGTTGGAGCGCGAATATGCGTTATATTAGCCGCTCGCTATTAAAATTTGCTAAGAGGTACGCCTACGCAAATATAATTGGGAAAAAGATATATATATTGTGATATATTTTGGTTTCCGGCCATGTGAGCCGATGTATATATATTTGTGTATCCTGCGATATCGCAGAAGCTCCTCCGTACAAAGGAGACTCCGCCAAAATTTTTCAAAAATTTTGGGAGTTAGAAATTTTTTGGGGTTTTGGGAAAATTTTAATAACTAGTAAAGTTATTTTGGAAGCGAATGTTTAAATAAAGGCTTTAAGGTAAATAAAGAAAATGGTTTTGAAATGGAGCTGAAACTTTTTGGGAAAGTGAATATAAGCTTTTAACTAAGCAAATTGGATAAGTAAATGAGTTTGAGAGTATATTTTCTACCTTAGCAAATTTCGGGGACGAAATTTTTATAAGGGGGGAGGAATGTAACATCCCGTATTTTTAAGCCATTGAATTTGAACATTTAATTCATTTTAAATGTTTAATATGGGTTTAAGATTTATTTTGAACTAAAAAGAATTGGTTTAAACTTAAACAACAAGTGATAATTTCTAATGTGGAGATTTAATCTGAGATTGGATAATAATAATTAAATATTCGAAATTGGGATAAAAGGTGAATTTGGGATAAATGATTATAAAAATGGGGTTTAAATGTATTTTTAAGTTCAATTGGTTATAAACAATAATGTTGGATTTTTAGATGAATTTAAAAGTCGATAAATTATTATTTGGGATTTTATATTAATTTAAAAATGAATTTAATATTATTAAAATGCAAATAATCAGATTTTGAGTCCGGATTGTGCCGGAATGATTTTAAATGTGGTTATAAATTTTATATGATTTATTGTTAAGTTAATAAAATTTTAAAAGTGAAATTTAAAGCGTTTTCGTAAATATTGAAAATCGTCTGATTTAATAGACGAGTAAAATAGCCTTCCGGGGCGCAGTCTCGGAATTCGACGAAACCAGTTCCATTGGATCCGTAATAGTTAGTTATTATCGGATTTCAATTTTCGTAGCGATCGGAGTTGTCGTTTGACCGTGGCAGCTCGAAACGCATCGAAATCGATTTAACCGATTTAATTTTAAATTGATCGTTTAATTCCGTAACTCGCACATACGATCAAATTAGCTTACGAAACCTGTTCCATTGTGTCCGGAACGCGGAAAAACCCCAGGATAGCCTGTCGGAACGTGTAAATTGGAGTTCGGTTGTTTGGACGATAAAATTGAGAATTTTTTTGAATTAAATAATATAAAAATCTATTATATATGTTAATATCTCCAAACCCTAGTTTATACTCACGGCCGCCACAAATTTCATTCAATGGCCGGTAATCAATTCGTTTCCCCTCCAAAAATCTCTCGATCTATGCTTTAATTTGGGAAACTTTCTAAACGAAAGTTGTAGATTGTTGAAGGATCTATAGATCCAACGGGTGATTTCGAGTGAAGTGGTCGTTTGGTGGCGAAAATCGATTCCGTTCGATGAACGTTCGATCGCAATTTCTTGGGGCTGTGGGGGTTCGAGTTCGCCTACCTCCTAGACGTGAGTGGAGATCGGGCTAGGCTTCGTAGAGGTGGTACTTGATCGATCTCCGGTCAAGCTTTGAAGGTGCGGCAATTCGATTTGGAGGCGGCTGATGGGTTCGAGTAACCCTAGCGTACGTGATATAGGAAGAAGATGTTGGCGGCTTTGATTTCTTCTGGGTAGTGTACGGTTAAGATGGTATAAAGAAAAAATTATATATTTGTTTTAAAATTCAATTCAAAACTTTATAAAACCGTAACTCCTTCATACGTATTCAGAATTCGATGATTCTGGTAGCGTTGGAATCGCAGAAACGAGTGCTTTGAGATGGTGCAGATCTGGAGTCATTCTGGGCAAGTAGGAATTTAAGTTAAATCGAACATCGTCCGGTTAAATTCAAAATTTCGAACGCTCGCTGAAATTCAAGGTGAGTTATTCTCACTCACATCTGGATGCTAGGCATTATAAGTAATTGATATTTAAATATCTGTGTGGATGGCTGAATATAATTGTTATTATCAGTCTGGATTGATATTTTTATTGTGATGTGCTAACATTTGTGGTTGCAGGGAAAAACAGGTTGGAGGGATCCAACTGGATTCCTCACGATGTAGCAATTATTTTATAATTGATAGTGATACCTGTTTATATGTTGTGATTGATAAATCTGGAATTTTAAATTGTTCTGTGAAATTGTGGTATAAATTATAATTCCAGAATTAAATTATAAATGAATAAATTGGGGATTTAAAAGAAATTAAAGAAATTGTTAAATAAGGAATTTGAAGGAATATAAAAATTGGATTCTGTTTTGAAATGGAAAATGTAAATTGGTAAAATTGGGATTTTAAATATTGTGGGAAATTTATAAATCGTTAAATGTGAAATATGAGTTTTCTGGAAATGAATTCTATGAAGTTATAAATTGAGTAAAATAACAGCGGTTTATTTTAATGATGAATAGTGATATCCGGAAAAGTAAAATATGTTAAAATGAAGCTTCCGAATTTAAATGTACAATTTTAAGTGTTAATAGAATATTTTAAAATACCGTTTTCTTCATTGGGATTTCATTTAAGTAAATTGGGAATCTGGCTTTCATTGAAGAATTCACCAAAATGTTTTATTTAAAAATGTTTTAAAACTATATTGTTAAAGATGGATTTCCAGAATGGGAAATTGAGTTTGAACTTCGGAGGAAGTTATAGTTAAGTATGGAATTGGGAACTTATGTTGTAAAACATAATTGATTTGAAATAAATCAGTGGATTTATATGAAAGAGTACTTTGGAATGTTTAGAAACGGGAAAGTGTTTCCCTGGGAAAACCAAGTAAATGTTTATAAAAAGATTTGATTTAACTAAGGTTAAGTTTTAAATCGTTTTAAAAGTATTTTTAAGAAATCGTTATTTTTAAAGGAATAAATTAATAATTTTTAATACCGTAATAATTTGGGAGTATATTAGCAATTATTTTTACAAATGGATTTATTTAAAAGTTGGTTTAGCTTAAGTTGTTAAAATTAGTATTTTTCTTCTTATAACGCTATTTTGAATTTAGTTAAACAAAACCCTTATTTTTAAATCAAAGTTTATGTGTTAATAACTAGTTTTCTTCACATATTTTAAATTTATATTTTGAGTAAATAAATAGAAGTAATTTTCATATTTTAAAGTATATTTCAGTATAAGTATTTTTAACTGTTTTAAATGCAAATTGTTTTATACTTGGTTATTCCCGATGGGAATAAAGGGTAAAAGATTTACCTTGTAAAGGAAGAGTGGAAAATTGTTTTCAAACGAGTTTTGAAAATTTGAAATATATCTCTTTGAAAGATATTAGAAGAAAATGAATAATATGGAGATTATTTATTGTGTGATGGATGTGTATGGATGTTTGTGAACATTAATTGATAGTTAAATCACCGACTATCAATATTGGCCAAATGCGCTGATCGTTTCGAAGAGACCGGGATCGAGTTTCCGTATACCGGGATTCTAGGTCTGGAGACTCGAAAACCACTTCGATTCGGTTTGTACGTTTCGTGTAACGTGTTCGGAGTCGAAGATGGAGCAGTGAAGTGCAAGGGCTAGTCGCTACTAATCCTGAGGATATTTCCAAAATGGATGTAGTAGGAATAGTGCCTTCGGTTCCGTTCGGACCCGGGACGGACTTATATGGACGAATGCTTTCGTGACATCGTCAGGTGGACGATGGGCATTCTAAGGGATATGTGCTATAAAGGTATCGTTTAGCCTCAAGCCTCATCAACCGGGAATGACTGAAAATCAGGGGTTATGCAGCAAGGCTTCGTGGGTAGCCCCCACTTGAGAGTAAGGTCATCCCTGTCTAGATGTCCCTTTTATATTCGGCTTAGTGGTGCGGTTGCTGATCACAACCGTGGGGTGATTTTACTTGGAATTATCCAGTAAGGGATGATTCCGGCCTTGTGTTGCAGGGGACTTAGGGTGGGTCCTCGGTACTGTGATCTAGGCCACGTACTGTGACAGGTGGTACCCCAGTGCCTAGTCATTCGTTGGAAATCCATTTTCCCTACGTGCCTTGTACGTGTTTTGTTTGTATACCTAGTATGCCGGAATTTAATAGATGTAACAATTTCGGCTATTTTAATAAGTATTTGTAAATAGACACTATTATAATATCAGAGGATTTTTATAAAAAGTGTTTTAGCTATCGTAAGGTAAAAACCCGACATGTTTATTTGTGGCGTGGTCTTACGAGATGCTTTTGTTTCAAAGGATTTTTGAACTTTAATAATCAGTTTGGATGTATTTATGATGCGCTGGTATTCCAGACTGACTCGGGTGTTATTTTATTATAATGCTCGGGTCAGACCGAGTATATTACAGGATAGGTTGCTATGGAGATCAGGAGAGGAGCTGGAGTCCGAGACGTATTTCTCGTACTTGTATTATTCCGCTGCTGTGATTGTTGAGATTGTTGACTGGCTGTGGTTGGTTGTATTGATATACTCTGATGATGATGTATTGTATATAAACAGTTATAGTTTTGATTTGTGTAAAGTCCTGTTCTATATATTATATTTTATTCCGCTGCGACTGTGAGGTTTTGATGTTGTTTAGTTCATTCTTCTTCTTCTTCTACCTTCTTTCTTTCCTACAATCTGTCTTTTCTGGCGTTCGATCGTCGGCATATTATACTGTTGAGTATTTTGTGTCGATTTTCGAGGGTCGTGAAGGGCGGGTCGTCACACTCTGATACCACGCTGTCACGTACGGGAATTTTCGACTTTCGAAAATTCGACATCGATACTCACTTTATCGACTGCCGAGCCATCGAGTGCCGGAAACTCCAATAGTGAGGGTTTTAAGAAAAAGAAAAAGGCAGCAGAAGAAGAAAGAAGAACAAGAAAGAACAGAAGAAGAGAAAATAAAGAGAAGAACAACAGAACAACATCAGAACAGAAAACAATATCAGAATCTTACACATCGCAGCGGGACAAAATATAATAGATAAATGAATAATCTTTAAAACAAAGAACTATATCATTTTATACATACATCAATCATCAGAGTCAATATACAACAATGGACAGTTATATAAACTTGTCCTCATACAGAATACACAGCGGAGTAAATAAATAATTACGGATATACGTCTCGCCATCCAGCTTGCTTCCAAAGCTCTAGAATATCCAGAATATCCTGATAACATAACTCTAGGCTGCCCGTGTGGAAATTGGTGGGCACCCAGAGTTTAGAAGGGAAACAATAAACTCCGAGTCAGTCATGGTGACTGGTGTGAGATCGTAAAACAGTTTATCTTTAAAATAAACAACAGGAAAACTTTAATGTCAAATTCGCAATGCTTTTGGAAAATGAAACTACCATAAGACCTCCCACCACACACAAAATGCAAACGCAGACTTGGAGGAGATTTCTTCTTATGTTAGTCAAAGATGCTTACTACGCAAAATCAAATCATTTTTGATATTATTATTAGTGCATAGTGTAGAAAACATTTCGAAAGTAGAATATAAATCTTAGCCAGCATAGGTACCATTATATTATGCCTGCTATAGCTGCCTCCTGAGGAGACAAGTTATACAATTGAAATCGTAAAGGCTCGTATTGTTTCTTTGGATTTCCAACAAATGGTCAGGCTAAGGAACTTCCTTTTCCACGATGGGTACATCCCTGGAATAGACGACCCGAGAACCTAACCGGATCTCTGCCAACACAAGGCCGGGTTACCTCTGCAAAAATAGGTAACTACTGACACGCGTATGCCATCCCCCGATCGTCACCGATCTTCCCGAGGATCCCCGATTCGCAACAACCACAAAGAAATAAATTTTGCAGCAACCACAGAGGTTAAGTATCTGGGCTCCATACCATGATACCACCTTTATCCAGAAGGAATGACATACACTAAGGGGCGCTACTCCCTAGAACCTTGCTGCATCCTTCCTGTTTCGACCATTTCCGGGGTGTGAGGCTCGATGAAGTCTCGTCCACAAAGCTACGCTTTCTACAAAGCCCTGCTTCGGGTCAAACAAATGATCAACCTATGATCACAAAGATATAAGATCAAACAAATGATCATATCACAAATGATCAAACACTGATCATTTCACAGCAACACTCAGTATGCCACGTTACCAAATTGGGATATATCGCTGATAAATTTCAACTACATAACCTCTGAGCCCGTACGTCTCAGAGAAGGGTGTTAAGCTAAGAGAATAAATTCTCCGCCACCAACAGAAATGTATTTGAAAGAAATCAGCTTTATATCTCAAATTGTAACGTCAGACACACAATCCATACAAGTCTGTTCCGGGATCGAACAGAACCGAAGGCACTTCTCACGAAGCCCTTGCATATCCGGATAAATTTCTAATCACGTCCGGATTTCCCATCACTAAGGGTGATAAAACCTCTAAACCGGAGATCAGCCGATGTAGAGTAACTCGACGGTAATCCTTCCGTTTTCAAAAATATCCGGTCTTCAACACCGGTCTTCAAATGCAATTCATAACGACGTATCACATATTCGGAATGGGTTATACGACCCCATGGTCCTTTCCCGGCTAACCCGAATAGTGAGCGTTTATTCAAAAATAAGTGTGGCATTCAAATTCATCCAATTCACAACAAATACCTACTCAAGGTAATTATTGATAGTCAGTTATTTAACTATCAATAAAGATGCGCAACATCATCAGATTCCAAATAATTTTCCAAATTATTTAATCTTCCAAAATATCTTTATTAGATATAAAATTTCCACACTTAATCATTTGAAAACAAATTTCAAATATTTACTTTTCAAATTATCTTTAAAAGATAAAGTTTCATACCCTTCGTTTCATATTGGAAAAGCAATTCCATACTTATTTAAAATAAGTAATTCACAAAACTATTTATTTTCAACACTTGGAAAATATTCGTTATACTTAAATCAAATTAAGTATATATTTCATTCTTTAAGGAAATCTATTTTCTATAACAACATCAATTTGAGTCAAAAACGAATGTTACGTAAAACATCGTTACGACGACTCAAAATCACTAGTATAGGGATTCGGATTTTAAGATAGGTATATATATAAATCCCAATACTACATAAAACATTTCCTTTCGGAAATCATTTACTATAACAACAGTGTTATAGTCCATCATTTCCTTATTTCTCGAAAACGTCTATTTCAACAATAAAAATGTTGAAATCTATGTATTCGATATCATAATACATTTTAAAAACATCTTTAAATGTTTAACTTCATTTTTAATGTCACTTCTTCAGAAATGAATCCATTTTATTCAAAATTATATTCACTGTCCAAAATCGTGAATATAATTCTCTTAACTCAATTTCAATCATTTCTACACATTTTTATTTCAATAAAAATTCGCTATCTAAAATCGCGAATATATCTTCTTTAGAAATCTTCTATATTTAATTTATCAAATTCAATTGTTTTCGAATTTATAAAACAACGTTTATAAATTCTATTTCTATTTTTTAATAACAACCTCGACTTATAAATCTTCTTTTTATTAACTTCTATATTTTACCTATCAAAATACGTGATTTCGGATTTATAAACAACTTTTATAAATTCCAATTCTATTTATAAAAACTTCAATACCAAATCAATTTCAATATTGATTTCTAAATTTATTTTCCATCCCAACTCATTTTATATTGACTTTCCAAATTCGTTTCAATTTGCCAATTAAATTTATAGTTGGACTTCCAACTTATTTCCTTTTTAAATAAATTCCTCTTAAAGAAAATAAATCTCTTTATCTTTTTCAAACTATTTAGAAATCCAAATTTTAATTAAATTCTTCAATTTAAAATCACTATTATACGAAATTCATTTATTTAACATTTTTGCTTGATTCTGGAATTAATTCAATAGGATTTCAAAAATCAGCCTTTATTCTTTTAAATTCCTTTCTTCAAATTTATTAAATTTCTAAAATTAAATTTACTTAAAAATTTCTACTTGAATTACAAAAATTCAATTTCATTTATTTTTGGAATCCAATGATATCAAACATCCATTCAGCTAAATTTTAGCTTTCAAACAATTTCCAGATATCAATATGATTAATAACATCAATATAATCATTCACAGATTCATATCACAGTATAAATAAATTTAATAAATATGAGGGGTCCAGTTGGATCCCTCCAACCTGTTTCCCTACATCCACAGACGTTAGCACAATACCAATTCCACTTCGAGGTGGAATATCGCGGTATATGGGTTTTATAAAAATCCGCTTACTAACGGCGCAATAGGGTCTCATCCGCTATACGAGGCGGGAAATCATCAATCCAATA
Organism: Allium fistulosum; assembly: GCA_030737815.1. Classification (NCBI taxonomy): domain Eukaryota; kingdom Viridiplantae; phylum Streptophyta; class Magnoliopsida; order Asparagales; family Amaryllidaceae; genus Allium; species Allium fistulosum. Next base: position 819,455,610 of record CM060904.1, read on the forward strand.
TATACATATACCAATATGTATATATTGCTATATATATATAGATATATCCTACTATATCTAATATCACATCCAAACAACAATCAATAACTGCAAATATCAATTTTTTGAGTGAGAGAAATCTCACCTTTGCCCTTTTTATTTTGCAATCCAATCCAATCCTTCTTTTGTTTTCTCGACTTTAACCTTGTATAAATAATTTATAAATCTATTAATATTCGAATTAAATCGAATAATAAATTTTTATTTGATAACTTCGATTCACCATTGATTTTATTTTGACCCAATTTCTTTTAAATAAATTTATTTAACTAAACCTTTTGACGACTTTAACTAACAATTTTCACTTTAAGCTAATCCACTGATAGTAAGTATGAGTGTAAAAAGAGGACGAGATATCTAATTCTTAAATTTTATCTTAAAGGATAATTTCAATTATAAAAGGAAATCAAAATTTGAATAAATATTGAAGCTTGGATAATTGAAGTAAGAAATTTTTATTTGTGTTATATTCTCTTGCATTCCAATATAACTTACCTAAATTATCAAAAGTTAAATATGTAATTGGAGAACACACAATATATGTAACGACCCCGAAATTTAAATTTATTTAAATTAATAATTAATGGTATTTTTTGAATAAAAATAGTGAAATAAAATGATTAAGTAAGCGAGTTTCCCCGGATCCAAATTAAAATTTGTTAAATCTTTAAATTAAAATATTGTATATATAGGTGATTTGAATCTTAGATAGATGTTTTAAAATATAAATAATAATAATAAATAATTTTGAATTTATGGTTTAATAAATATTTGGGTTAATAAAATATATATAGTAATACATGAAATAAAATAACAAATACAACTTGAAAAAAAAGTAAAATAAATAATTTAAGTTAAAATAAAAGAGGAATAAAAATGAGACAATAAAACAAAAGAAATACAAGATAATAAATATCTACAAAGTATAAACTACACATATACAATTCCTATGTAAACAAAATAGGTAAACAACTATGTACAAAGCATGGGCAGGCAAGCCACTAAAATCATCTCAGCCGAGTTTGAAAGCCAAGAAAGTATATATGGTACAAAGCAATAAATGCAACATGCCTCATGCATTTAATGCAAATGTCTTCAGCATGCTTTTTGTACAAATAATATACTGCATACTTTCTTTTTATATGCATCAATCCTCACTTCAGTTCGATAATCACAACTGAGTAAAAATGGAAACAAACGTTATCTTGAAAACTCAAAATATCATTCAAGTCAAGAAAACAAAACAGGTTTTAAAAGGAAATTAAATCTGCAGTTGCAAACAAGTTAAGGAAAAAATGAAGTGAATGTCATTCGTAAACTGTGAAGACCCAAATTATTGAGATAAAAATAATTTTAAAATGAGAATATTTAAGAAAAGAAAATATAGTCTGACAATAATAATATTAGGAGTAAGTGAAATGAATAAATAAGAGGATAGAGATTTTTTTTCAATAAATATATATGTATTAGATATGAGTAGCCAAAGAAGTATAAAATGATAAAGCCCTTTTGATAACCAAATTGCATGAGAACCAGTTTAGTATTATTGTGCATAAACACCTTCTCAAAAATAAATCAGGAAATAAATGGTTTGAAATAATATAAGAGGACCATTCAGGCCTAACAAGGTATACAATGTATCTGAGTCACACAAAGATGATGTGTAGATGGATCATGCAAATAGCATGTGCACAGAAAAGCAGAGAAGCAACTGCTTTTACTAGAAATAGAAATCAAGAGAAAATGGCACATTTAGCCATAACAACACACACATAATTCTCTGAGTAATGTGAGGATAAAATGGGTTTTTCCTTTAGTAAAACCCTAGCAAAATGATTTAAATCAAGAGGGAAGCAGAGGTTTTCTCTGGGGGAAAACAGAAACACACTAAAAAAAAATAGAAAGGAGAGCTCACCCTGTTTTCAAGCTTAGACATTCCCGGGGAAGAGAGGAGGAAGGTGAGTGATTAATCACTTATGATCTGTAAGGCATTAAGACCCATGTTAAGGGCAGCCAAGTTATTTTATATAAACATTACATTATGTTTTTCCTATTTGATTTTATTTTCTGGATGAAAATATGTTGATCATGGATGGTATTCTGGTTGAGTTTTTGGATGAGGTTTTAATCTGTTTTGACTTGTTGTGATGGTTTCAGTTTTTGTTTTAAAATATAGATAATCAAACAAATACACTAATCACAGGAATAGATTTTATATATGCTAGTTTTGATATGAAAAATGAATCAAATATTTTACTGTGGAATAGGGTATCAATGAAAGAAAAGAATTAGGCAGTGTGAATATTGAGATTTATGCTTATGTCTAGTCTATATTAAAAATGATATGAACAATGCAATATTACAAATATGTGCTGATTTGTTCAGATCATAAACCAATAAGTTTTTATGGGTTTTTCTCAAAAACCATTCCCTATGTTCACAGTAAAAGAATAAATATAGTTTTGCAAATGACTTCTTCATATTTGTGTAAGAAATGGAAATTTCTAGAAATAAAAATATAAGTAGGTTTTAGAAAAATGTGATTAAAGCAAAAATGACTTTGAAATAAGGTGTGCAATTTTACATGAATGCTTTGTATGTCTGGATATGATCTTTGGGTGATTTTAATAATTCTTGACCTATATAAGGAAGGAAAGAATACGAGTATCTCTGGAATCAAAAGAAAAATTCCCCAGAAAGAAATAAATAAGCATGGTCTCTAAATTATAAAATAATTTAGGAGTAGTGCCTTGATCTACTCATCAGCAGGTGGTTGATGGGTATGTGCATGACTTGTTTAAGTCCCGTAGGCCTCTGTGTAAAGGGTTAACAGAACTGAGCCCCTTTGCAATGCACACATGGTGTTCAATGGCAAGAGTTCAGACCAAACAAAATGAAAAGATGAGAAGGAGAAATTATGCTATGGAATTTAGAAAGTTAAATCCATAGGAGTTTTGTACTTGTACAACTGAATGAAGTGAATGGATGAATGCTTGGATGTATGTTTGTAGATAAAACTTAAAAATACAGAGAAATTATGCTATGGAATTCAGGGAGTTAATCCATAGGAGTTTTGTACTTGTACAACTGAATGAAGTAAGTGGATGAATGCTTGGGTGTATGTTTATAGATAAACTTAAATATACACATTCTCAGATTTTAATTGGGATTTGAATAGCATTTAATAGAAAAAGTTCTCTATACAGCCTTAAGAATTTACAAGATATTTTGCATACTTGATTTCACTCACACCAGAATTTATTTCTGACCCTATTTGTTGCCTTTGCAATACTTGGGGTGTCTCATTTTATTGAGGCAGTTCAAAGTTTTGCTGCAGGGAAAGATGCATAAATTGCTTGCTTGCTTGCATGGATATTTGGAGATCTTGAGGAATTTAAAGTGTTTAAGAGAAGTAGCAGTGTCTTTGTAATAATTAAGTTAGGAAAACTCTAATATGTTCTAAGTATTTTAATGAGTGTCTTTTACTTTGATATCTGGAAAACATTATGTAAGAAGAAAAAGAAACTTAAATGTTATATGTGTTTGTGAGCTGTGGACTTAAGTAACAAGTTCTGAAATAGTTTTAGTAGATAATGCTGAAGGAGAAGATGCCATTTAATCTGATATGTGAACATGTTTTTCTAGACAGTCTTGAGGCACTTCAGTTATGATACTATAAAACTGATACTAATTAGGAGAGATCTGATACTATAAAACTGATAAAACTGATACTAATTAGGAAAGATCTGATACTATAGAACTGATAAAACTGATACTAATTAGGAAAGATCTGATACTATAGAACTGATAAAACTGATACTAAGTAGGAGAGATCTGATACTATAAAACTGATACTAAGTAGGAGAATTCTGATACTATAAAACTGATACTAGGTAGGAAATTTCTGATACTATAACTACTGATCTAATACTAGGTTGGGAAAATCTGATACTATAGCTTCAAAACTGATACTAAGTGGTAAGACACCAGATTCAACACTTTTCTAGCTCCAGATATAAGAAGTTGTGTGATTTATAAAGTAGCTCACAACACCATCACTCATGTGATGACTATCTGCTCAGTTAACCAGGAAATATGTATTTTGTCTGTCATGATTGGTTTGTGCTTGTTGTGTCTAAACCCTGATCACATGTGTTGTTTTTCTCTGCTTAGACTTCAACCTAGTTTATCACCTCATAATTCATATGATAAGCACCAAATCACAAAAGAATTCCGGAATTTAAATGTATGGCTTGTAAACCAAGAAACCAATTAATTTGAGAAGTAAGCAAGAAAATTATAAGTGGCAATATTCGAATTTATTATTAATCAAGCTTGAGATCAAAAAGAGGAATGTAGAAATAGAAATGGCTATGTGACACCAATTCTCTGAAAAATGAGAAATATTGTGTGATTGAATTTTCCTTGTTAATTTTTAATACTCTGATAAGCAAGGAAACATTTATATATCTTCATATATATAAATGACTTGAATTGACTTATATACTAATATTTTTATATTGGTAAGAATTTGGATCTTGGGGAAAATGAAATTAAAGAAGTGATCACTTGGTTTGGAAAAAAAAAATCTCAACAGGAAATCACTGAAAAATAACAATCCAAAAGAAGTGGGTCACTTCAGTTGGTATCAGAGCTATGTTATTAAAACATAGCATAAATATATTATCCAATTTTCTTGTAAGGATAAAATTCTAAAAAAAAAATATAGTAATGATAGAAATAAACATCCACAGTAGAAATAAATTTCAGAAAAATAATTAAATTAGAAATATGACTGACTAGCTATGCAATTGAATAGTGAATCATGGTAGGAAGACCACCAAGTCATGGAGCAGGACCCTCCAATACAACACCAATGGTTAACTTGCAAGATTTGGTGAGGGCATTTAGAGAAGGAGCAGTGCAGAGGGAAGAGAATCCTCATGAGGAATTAGCTAAGTTATTGAAGACATTTTCGAATTTGGGAGGCAAGGATTTTGAAGGCATTGAGGGAGTTATGGGAGTGCAGACATGGTTGAGAACTTTGGAAAGGATATTTGCAGATATGCAAATTAATGACCAAAGAAAGAGGCAGATAGCTTCAAGGAGACTCAAAGGAGCAGCCTTAGATTGGTGGGAGGTGATCATCACAGGAAGGCCAGAAAATGAGATAACATGGGATCAATTCAAGGAAATGCTTGAAGCAAGGTTTGTTCCAGCTACAGCTAAGGCAACATTGCTTGAAGAATTCATAAGGCTGAGGCAAGGACCAATGAGTGTGACTGAATACACTCAAAAATTTGAGAGTTTGTCCAAGTATGGAACTATGCTCATAGGAGATGAAGAATCAAAGAATTCAAGATTTATCCAAGGATTAAATGCAGGTCTGAGTAGAGCAATGTTACCATACAAGGATAAAACATTTGATCAAGTCATAGACCTTGCTCTTTCTTTTGAACAACATGACAATGCAAGGGAAAAATTTAGGAGCATGAGGGCTACCAATCAAAAGAAGGGGAAAAATAGAGCACATCCCTATGACAAAAAGAATATGGATAAGAAAATGGAGGGAGCAACCACTGGGGAAGCTAAGAAGAAGGTTACTTGTTTTAATTGTGGCAAAGAAGGACACATGAGTAATAGGTGTCAAGCAGCCAAGAAGGCATTGTTTAGCTGCTATAACTGTGGGAAGGAAGGCCATATTAAAAGAAACTGCCCAGAGTTCAAAAAGGGAGCAAAGGTAGGAGCACTTGAGGGCAAAGCAAAAGCAACTGCAGTGGGAAGTCCTGGACAATTGGAAGGTATACTTCTAATTAAGGATCACCCCATCTCAGTTATATATGACACTGGAGCAACACATTCACTAATATCCCAAGACATAGTGAATAAATTAACTCTCACATGCTATTTAGTTGATAATCCCTTGTTTATTCAGAGCCCACTAGGTAATTCTTGCATGCTAGGGATTAAATGTTTGGGAGTAGAGTTAAACATAGGTGGAAATATGTTTAGTTCTGATTTGTTTGTGCTAAAATATCCTGGAATAGGAATTATTCTAGGAATTGATTGGCTAAGAAAATACAAAGCAATTTTAAACTTAGAAAATCTTACTATTTCTCTGAAAACAGAAAATGGTAAAAATATTATAGTTATGAGTGAAATTGCTAAAATCAATTACTGTAACCACATATGTAGCATGACTGAGAAAGAATTAACACTGGAGGACATAAAAATTATAAATGAATACCCAGATGTCTTTGGTGAAGTCATAGGTGTTCCAGAAAATAGGCAAGTAGAATTTCAAATAAGGCTAATCCCAGGAGCCAGCCCAATCATCAAGAAGCCAACTAGAATGGGTCCTAAAGAACTTGTGGAATTGAAACATCAGTTGGAAGAACTGGAGCAGAAAGGCTTCATAAGGCCTAGTAGTTCAAACTGGGGTTCTCCAATTGTATTTGTGAAGAAGCAGGATGGTACTTTGAGAATGTGCATTGATTATAGGGAATTAAACAAAGTCACCATTAAAAACAAATATCCACTTCCTAGAATTGATGATCTATTCGATCAATTAAATGGAGCAAGGGTCTTTTCAAGGCTAGATTTAGCCTCTGGGTTTCATCAGATGAAGCTGGAGGAAGAGAGTATTAAGTATACTGCCTTCAACACAAGGTATGGATTATATGAATTTTTGGTGATGCCTTTTGGATTGACAAATGCACCATCATATTTTGTAGATTTGATGAATAGAACATTTAGAGATTTTCTAGACAAATTTGTGGTTGTTTTTATTGATGACATTTTAGTATATTCAAAATCAGAAGAAGATCATGCAAAGCACTTGCATCTGGTTTTGTCTAGACTGAGGGCACATGATTTAAAAGCCAAATTCTCTAAATGTACATTTTGGCAGAAGGAAGTAAAATTTTTGGGGCACATTGTATCACAACAAGGGGTTAGTGTAGACCCAAATAAGGTGATGGCAGTGCAATCTTGGAGTAGACCCAAATCAGTAACTGAGGTGAGGTCATTTTTGGGAATGGCAGGCTATTACAGGAGATTTATAAAAGATTTTGCAAGGATAGCTATCCCATTGACCAAGTTAACTAAAAAGGAGCAACCATATGTGTGGACAGAGAAGTGTGAACAAGCTTTCATATCACTAAAGAAGGCACTGGTAGAAGCTCCAGTTTTACAAGTGCCAGAGGGTAATGAAGAATTAGTAGTTTACACAGATGCTAGTGGATCTGGATTGGGGGCAGTGCTTATGCAACATGGTAGAGTCATAGCTTATGCATCAAGGCAACTCAAGCCAAATGAAACTAGTATGCTACACATGACTTAGAACTAGCTGCTGTGGTGTATGCATTGAAACTATGGAGACATTATTTATTGGGTGCTAAGTTTGAATTGTTTACTGATCATAAGTCACTTAAATATTTGTTTTCCCAAAAAGACTTGAACATGAGGCAACATAGGTGGGTAGAATTTCTAGCTTCCTATGATCTTGATATATTGTATACCCCTGGAAAAGCTAATAAAGTAGCAGATGCATTAAGTAGACATCAAGCTAAATTGGCAAGCTTAATGATGGCAGAATTCAAGGATTTGATAATTCTTAGTGAGGTGGAAGTGAAAGAAGAAGCTAGTGTATCAGATAAGACACACAGTAAGATGATTGAATATGGTAAATTAAGCCTCTTATCCTTAAAATCAACACTGGTTGATAAAATAGGACAAATGCAGAATCAAGATATAAATTTGAAGGAGAAAAAGAACATGATATCCCAAGGCATGACAGTGGAAAACTATGAGGTAGATGGTAAAGGATACTTAAGGAAAAAGGGGAAGCTCTGCATACCAAATGTAGGGGAACTAAAGCAAGAAGTTATGGATGAGCATCACAAAACAAAGTATACTATCCATCCAGGTGGTACAAAAATGTACCATGATCTCAAGAGAAATTATTGGTGGCCAGGAATGAAAGGAGCAGTAGCAAAATATGTGGCAAATTGCTTGACATGCCAACAAGTAAAGGCAGACTATCAAAGGCCCTCAGGCCTATTGCAACCTTTGGAAGTGCCTACTTGGAAATGGGAGAGTATATCAATGGATTTTGTGGATGGTTTGCCAAGAACAAGGAAGGGAAATGATAGTATTTGGGTAGTGGTTGATAGACTCACAAAAACAGCACACTTTATCCCAATAAGTTCAAACAGAAATGCTCACAAGCTAGCTCAATTATTTGTGAAGGAAATAGTGAGGTTGCATGGCATCCCCAAGACTATCATTAGTGATAGAGATACTTTGTTTACTTCAAGGTTTTGGAGTAGCTTTCAAGAAGCTATGGGGACAGAACTAAGCCTAAGCACAGCCTACCACCCACAAACAGATGGGCAAACTGAGATTGTTAATAAAGTTTTAGAGGATTTGCTGAGAGCATGCATACTTGATTTTGGAGGCAATTGGGAGGATCATATTTATTTAGCTGAGTTTGCTTATAATAATAGCTACCAATCCACTATAGGAATGGCTCCATTTGAGGCTTTGTATGGGAAGCCTTGTTTATCTCCTGCATGTTGGATGGAGGCTGGTGAAAGGGTGTTGCTTGGACCAGACCATGTAAAAGAAACTTCTGCAAGAATTGAATTAGTGAGGCAAAGAATGAGAGTAGCTCAAGAGAGACAGAAAGCTTATGCAGATAAAAAGAGAAGGCCAGTAGAATTTGAGGTGGGAGACTATGTGTTTCTCAAAGTTTCACCAATGAGGAAAATATTGAGATTTGGAAAAGCAGGGAAACTGTCACCAAGGTATGTAGGACCATATGAAATTGTTCAAAGAATAGGGACTTTAGCTTATAGGTTGAAGTTACCAGAGGAATTGAGCAAAATACATGATGTATTTCATGTATCCCAATTGAGAAAATGGGTGCATGATAAAGAGTCCATTCTTGAATCTCCTACACATGTTGAAATTCAAGAAAATCTGGTTTATAAAAAGGAACCAGTGGGCATTGTGGCTAGAGAAGAAAAGAAGCTGAGAAATAAAATAATTAAACTAGTTAAAATCCAATGGAGTTTGGATGGGAATGATTGCACTTGGGAGGCTGAAGAGAGGATAAAGGATAAATATCCTAATCTGTTTTCTACTTAAAGGTATGTTTAAAAATTATGATGGGACTTTAAAATTATTTATTTATGTTTGATTGATTTGGAATGAATGAGTTTCTGAAATTTCATTCAATTGAAATTATGCTTTGTATACATTTGGATGGAAATGTATGAGAGAATAATTGTGGGACACAATTCCTTTTAGGAGGAGAGTATGTGAAGACCCAAATTATTGAGATAAAAATAATTTTAAAATGAGAATATTTAAGAAAAGAAAATATAGTCTGACAATAATAATATTAGGAGTAAGTGAAATGAATAAATAAGAGGATAGAGTTTTTTTTTCAATAAATATATATGTATTAGATATGAGTAGCCAAAGAAGTATAAAATGATAAAGCCCTTTTGATAACCAAATTGCATGAGAACCAGTTTAGTATTATTGTGCATAAACACCTTCTCAAAAATAAATCAGGAAATAAATGGTTTGAAATAATATAAGAGGACCATTCAGGCCTAACAAGGTATACAATGTATCTGAGTCACACAAAGATGATGTGTAGATGGATCATGCAAATAGCATGTGCACAGAAAAGCAGAGAAGCAACTGCTTTTACTAGAAATAGAAATCAAGAGAAAATGGCACATTTAGCCATAACAACACACACATAATTCTCTGAGTAATGTGAGGATAAAATGGGTTTTTCCTTTAGTAAAACCCTAGCAAAATGATTTAAATCAAGAGGGAAGCAGAGGTTTTCTCTGGGGGGAAAACAGAAACACACTAAAAAAAAATAGAAAGGAGAGCTCACCCTGTTTTCAAGCTTAGACATTCCCGGGGAAGAGAGGAGGAAGGTGAGTGATTAATCACTTATGATCTGTAAGGCATTAAGACCCATGTTAAGGGCAGCCAAGTTATTTTATATAAACATTACATTATGTTTTTCCTATTTGATTTTATTTTCTGGATGAAAATATGTTGATCATGGATGGTATTCTGGTTGAGTTTTTGGATGAGGTTTTAATCTGTTTTGACTTGTTGTGATGGTTTCAGTTTTTGTTTTAAAATATAGATAATCAAACAAATACACTAATCATAGGAATAGATTTTATATATGCTAGTTTTGATATGAAAAATGAATCAAATATTTTACTGTGGAATAGGGTATCAATGAAAGAAAAGAATTAGGCAGTGTGAATATTGAGATTTATGCTTATGCCTAGTCTATATTAAAAATGATATGAACAATGCAATATTACAAATATGTGCTGATTTGTTCAGATCATAAACCAATAAGTTTTTATGGGTTTTTCTCAAAAACCATTCCCTATGTTCACAGTAAAAGAATAAATATAGTTTTGCAAATGACTTCTTCATATTTGTGTAAGAAATGGAAATTTCTAGAAATAAAAATATAAGTAGGTTTTAGAAAAATGTGATTAAAGCAAAAATGACTTTGAAATAAGGTGTGCAATTTTACATGAATGCTTTGTATGTCTGGATATGATCTTTGGGTGATTTTAATAATTCTTGACCTATATAAGGAAGGAAAGAATACGAGTATCTCTGGAATCAAAAGAAAAATTCCCCAGAAAGAAATAAATAAGCATGGTCTCTAAATTATAAAATAATTTAGGAGTAGTGCCTTAATCTACTCATCAGCAGGTGGTTGATGGGTATGTGCATGACTTGTTTAAGTCCCGTAGGCCTCTGTGTAAAGGGTTAACAGAACTGAGCCCCTTTGCAATGCACACATGGTGTTCAATGGCAAGAGTTCAGACCAAACAAAATGAAAAGATGAGAAGGAGAAATTATGCTATGGAATTTAGAAAGTTAAATCCATAGGAGTTTTGTACTTGTACAACTGAATGAAGTGAATGGATGAATGCTTGGATGTATGTTTGTAGATAAAACTTAAAAATACAGAGAAATTATGCTATGGAATTCAGGGAGTTAATCCATAGGAGTTTTGTACTTGTACAACTGAATGAAGTAAGTGGATGAATGCTTGGGTGTATGTTTATAGATAAACTTAAATATACACATTCTCAGATTTTAATTGGGATTTGAATAGCATTTAATAGAAAAAGTTCTCTATACAGCCTTAAGAATTTACAAGATATTTTGCATACTTGATTTCACTCACACCAGAATTTATTTCTGACCGTATTTGTTGCCTTTGCAATACTTGGGGTGTCTCATTTTATTGAGGCAGTTCAAAGTTTTGCTGCAGGGAAAGATGCATAAATTCCTTGCTTGCTTGCATGGATATTTGGAGATCTTGAGGAATTTAAAGTGTTTAAGAGAAGTAGCAGTGTCTTTGTAATAATTAAGTTAGGAAAACTCTAATATGTTCTAAGTATTTTAATGAGTGTCTTTTACTTTGATATCTGGAAAACAGTATGTAAGAAGAAAAAGAAACTTAAATGTTATATGTGTTTGTGAGCTGTGGACTTAAGTAACAAGTTCTGAAATAGTTTTAGTAGATAATGCTGAAGGAGAAGATGCCATTTAATCTGATATGTGAACATGTTTTTCTAGACAGTCTTGAGGCACTTCAGTTATGATACTATAAAACTGATACTAATTAGGAGAGATCTGATACTATAAAACTGATAAAACTGATACTAATTAGGAAAGATCTGATACTATAGAACTGATAAAACTGATACTAATTAGGAAAGATCTGATACTATAGAACTGATAAAACTGATACTAAGTAGGAGAGATCTGATACTATAAAACTGATACTAAGTAGGAGAATTCTGATACTATAAAACTGATACTAGGTAGGAAATTTCTGATACTATAACTACTGATCTAATACTAGGTTGGGAAAATCTGATACTATAGCTTCAAAACTGATACTAAGTGGTAAGACACCGGATTCAACACTTTTCTAGCTCCAGATATAAGAAGTTGTGTGATTTATAAAGTAGCTCACAACACCATCACTCATGTGATGACTATCTGCTCAGTTAACCAGGAAATATGTATTTTGTCTGTCATGATTGGTTTGTGCTTGTTGTGTCTAAACCCTGATCACATGTGTTGTTTTTCTCTGCTTAGACTTCAACCTAGTTTATCACCTCATAATTCATATGATAAGCACCAAATCACAAAAGAATTCCGGAATTTAAATGTATGGCTTGTAAACCAAGAAACCAATTAATTTGAGAAGTAAGCAAGAAAATTATAAGTGGCAATATTCGAATTTATTATTAATCAAGCTTGAGATCAAAAAGAGGAATGTAGAAATAGAAATGGCTATGTGACACCAATTCTCTGAAAAATGAGAAATATTGTGTGATTGAATTTTCCTTGTTAATTTTTAATACTCTGATAAGCAAGGAAACATTTATATATCTTCATATATATAAATGACTTGAATTGACTTATATACTAATATTTTTATATTGGTAAGAATTTGGATCTTGGGGAAAATGAAATTAAAGAAGTGATCACTTGGTTTGGAAAAAAAAAAATCTCAACAGGAAATCACTGAAAAATAACAATCCAAAAGAAGTGGGTCACTTCATAAACAAAACAAGCAACTCAAACAAACCTGAAGCCTTAGAGATCTAAAATTTCAAAACTGGTTCAACAATAAAGGCTTTGTTCTTCCTCTATTCCCCTTGTCCTCTGTCTTTCTCAATGCCAGGTGAGAAACCTTCAACTCTGAATTTGCTTATTTTTGTTGTGAGCAAACTGACCTGTTTAAATGTTTAATCTGTTTATATATGTGATGATTGTGGTGGACACTTCCAGCTGTTGTGAAAAAGGAAAAAAAACTTAAACTATGTTGTTCTTTGTGAATACATATCTATGTGTATGTTTATATATCCACAAGTATATACTCTGTTAAATTTACAATCTTAAAACTATTATAAGAAAAAAAATCAATTGCCATTTATATAACCAATTTTTGGTCTTGATTTATAAATAGAAAACGATTATGAGACTATAACCTTATTTATAAAAAAAAAAATCTTAAAATGAAAACTGAAAATAGTTTTGTCTGGGTAAAGATAAACAGTGGATTTTAAATGCATGTTAAAATTCGAGTATCAAAGTTTATTGATTCACTTATATCACCAAGTTTGATTCAGAAAACCATGATTTTCAAAGCAAAAATCAAGATTTTTAATTTTGGTTCGAGATAAAATTCTCGAGTTGAATGAAAAACGCAAAATAGTCGAATTCTGGTGATTTAGTTTTTTTCAGATCTCGAGTTTAAGGCCGTAGCTGGTTGGAAGGCCAGGGACCATCAAAAAAATGAGCAATGAATTTAGGATCCATTGTGGAAGGTAGATAAGCTCGATTTAGGGTTTAGTGAATGGTTTTGGACATTGTTGAAGTCGAGGTCCTTTCGAAGTCGAGGGTGAACAGGAAGCTATCGCACCTAGGGGAAAATGTTCAGGGGGTCGTGGCGAAGCTTTGGTCAAACTCGCGTGGATTCTGATGACCTTGGGTGGCGTGGCGAAGTGATTTTCATCGATGGGATTTTGGGTTCCTGGGTGTCGTGTGTCTCGATTTTGATTTCGAACTTGCTTTGGGTTTTGGGTGGTTGAAGTCGAGTGAGGAGATGGTCAGTGACTTGCTCAACAATGAGGCGATGCCGGAAGATGGCCGATGGCGAAGTGCACGTGCATGGAGCTTCTCTGTGCATCAGTATGTTGTACTCGAAGAAGAAGAAGGAGATGTTGGGGACAGACGAAGTTTTATCGGGAGTTACTCGAGAAAAACGATGGGTTTGCTTGAAGGAAGCCGCGTGGTAACTCGAAGTCAAATGATGAGTGTCTCGGGGGGGAAAGAATGGCTCGGGATTGTTTTCGTACGTGAGAAATTAACATAGTAACAGTTTGGAAAAAATGTACCTGGGTTTGATCCGGGAAATGTTAGCATTTGCTCGGGTTTTTGATAAATGGGCTCGAATCTTTAACTTGATAATTATCAAGTTTTAAAGCTATGATAAGATTAAGTTTTCAAACAAATTAAAACAAAGTTTAAAGCAAATATAAACTAAGTTTCCAAAAGTAAAGTATTTACAAGGTTTTAAACAAGTTTCTCAAAGATTTAATTTTTTAAATCGAATGTTTAAAATTGTTTATTTTGAAGTAAAATGATGACAGGTTAATTTATTAATAAAGTGTTTAAGATACATATAACCTTTGTTCTGAAATTTATTAATGTAATCAAGTGGTTAATTAAGAAGGATAAAAGGTTTTGAAGGTTAAATACCTTAATATAATTAAAGGTTAATTATTAAATGATTAAAGGTTGATGAATTATAATTAAAAGTTAATTTATTTATTATTAATGGTTAATTAATAAAGGATTAAAAAGTAGTAAATCAAAATGATTTGTAATTCATTTATGTTAATTAACCAGGATTAATAATTCATAAGAAATAAACCTGATTTAAATTTATCAGATGATTAACTGATCTTACTTATGAATGCTTGGATTCTATAGAATGGTTGAATTGTTTGATATCCCTGATATATGATGCTTTGTGATACATCCTGATTTATGTTGTGATCTGAGATTTTCTGTTTCTGTGATATATTACTATGTGAATGTGAAAACCTTTTGACCCGTAAACGACACTTGAATTTCGATGCGACAGGGAGTCGGATTCCAGTTGGATAGCCGAAACCCACATCGAATTGTATTGATGAATCTTTGTGACTGATAAATTTATTTTATCTATGAATCTGTGAATGGAGATAAGCATTATCGATTTTACCGCTTATCGATATATCTGTGATGATTGATGTTGCACTATTGTGTGTAAAACCCACGGACCACACTTTTACACACATAAATATGGATTTCACGTGGAAATCGGTTAAGTCACAGATAATTTAAATTTGATGTTTTGAAATTGAAATTTTAATTTCAATTTATTTTGAAGTTAGAATTTTGGGGTTTAAAGTGAAAAGCTTTTGAAATGGAATTTCAAAGATAAAAGTTATTTTGAATAACTTAATCGAGTTTTGAAATTTAAATAATTTGATTTAAATTTGAATTCAAGTTTGAAATTAAATCTATGATTTGGAAACTAGGGATAAAAGATGATATAAATGTGTTTGTATGAATTAAACCATTTTAAAAGTATAATTTTGGGAATTTGAATTTAAACCAAGGATTTCAACTCGTATGAATGAATCAGATTTCCAAATTGAAAACTGTTGTTTTCAAATGATAAAAGCTTTTAGATAAGAAAAGAAATTCCAGTTTAAATTAAAGGAAAGTGAATTGAAAAATTGATTTTCCAAGTTATGAATGAATTCTTTTTGAAAGCTATGAATTAAATCTGTCTATTTTTAACAGATTTAAAGTGATGATTTGTTTAACCCATTCGAAATGAAATTGTTTTGAAAACTATGAGTTAAATCTTTGATTTAAAGATTTAACGAATTAATCAAATTGAAAGGGAAATTGATTTGGAAAATCTATGAATGAATCTTTGTGAAATTAAGTGAACTTTGTGAATTGAATCTTTTTGTTTAAAAGATTAAAATGGTAATTTGTTAAACCATTTGAAAAGAAAGTTTGGGTAATAAGTTGTGACTTAATTGAAATCCCATTATCCGTATATTTTTAAATATTGCGCTCACTATTCGGTTTAGCCGGGAGAGGACCTTTGTGTCACATAACCCATTCCGAATAAGTGATTCGACGATATGGATAGCATTTGAAGACCGGTGTAGAAGACCGGATATTTTTCGAAAATGAAAGGACAACTCGTCGAATGTCTCTGCATCGAATGGCCCCGATATAGAGATTTTATCACCCTTTGTGATGGGA
The DNA here is from genome assembly GCA_030737815.1 of Allium fistulosum. Taxonomy (NCBI): domain Eukaryota; kingdom Viridiplantae; phylum Streptophyta; class Magnoliopsida; order Asparagales; family Amaryllidaceae; genus Allium; species Allium fistulosum. The sequence goes on from CM060904.1 coordinate 819,471,570, forward strand.
AGTCCGGACGGGATCGTGAATACCCGGAATTGCAAGGGCTTCGTAAGAAGTGCCTTCGGTTCTGTTCGAACCCAGAACAGACTTGTATGGTTACATGTCTGACATTACACTTTGAGATATAAAGCCGATTTCTTTCAAATACATATCTGTTTGGTGGCGGAGAATTTATTCTCTTAGCTTAACACCCTTCTCTGAAACGTACGAGCTCAGAGGTTATGTAGTTGAAATTTATCAGCGATATATCCCAATTTGGTAATGTGGCATGCTGAGTGTTGCTGTGTGATGATCAATGTTTGATCATTTGTGATATGATCTTTTGTTTGATCATTTATCTTTGTGATCATAGGTTGATCATCTGTTGACCCAAAGCGTGGCTTTTTGAAAAAGCGTAGCTTTGTGGACGAGACTTCGTCGAGCCTCACAACCCGGTAATGGTCGAAACATGAATTGTGCGGCAAGGTTTTCAGGGGTAGCTCCCCTAGGGTATGACCATTCCTTCTGGAAAAGGGTAGTATCATGGTATGGAGCCCAGATACTTACTCATGTGGATACACTTTCTTTATGATGTGTGATGTTGGTTATCGAGCGCTCGGATAAAGGTCCCAAAGGACCGGGGGTGGCATATCTGAGGTTTCTTTTATCCCTTGGGAAAAGGGGTTGCCGGCCTTGTTTGGAAGAGAACAGTTGGTTCTCGGAACGTCCCGCCAGAGGCGTTTCTTTCGTGGAATAGGAAGTTCCTTAGCCTGACCATTTGTTGGAAATCCAAACAAAACAATACGAGCCCTGTACGGTTTTAGTTGTATTACCTGCCATGGAATGTGGTGGTAACCTGCTATTGAACATGGTAGCTATAGTAGGCATAAGTGCGAAATGTCTATGCTGGCTAAGATTTATATTCTACTTTCGAAATTATTTTCTACACTATGCACTAGTAATAATATCAAATGATTTGATTTTGCGTAGTAAGCATCTTTGACTATCATAAGAAGAAATCTCCTCCAATTCTGCGTTTGCATTGTGTGTGTGGTGGGAGGTCTTATGGTAGTTTCATTTTCCAAAAGCATTGCGAATTGACCTTAAAATTCTCTGCTATTTGTTTTAAAGATAAACTGTTTTTGTTGCTCACACCAGTCCCATGACTGATCCGGAGTTTATTGTTCCCTTCCTAAACTCTGGGTGCCCACCATTTTCCACACGGGCAGTCTATAGTTTGGTTTTTCAGATAGTCAGATTAGTAGGTTATCTGGAGCTAGTTCAGTCTTTGGATCGGACTGCACTTGCTTATCTTTGTGCCTCGTTATTGGGAGTTCAAGCTATTTCTGGATTAGTGCTTTGAAGATGGAGATTATCCGCTGCTGATGTTATCGTTTTCTTTTCCGCTGCTATTTGTTGTATCATATCTCTGATGTATATTGATATTCATTGTATCATTCTGTTGTATTAGATATTGTATATCAATGTATTATTCATTTCTTCCGCTGTGTTATTTACTTAACTGTGTTATAAGCTCCGGCGACTCGGATTTGAACGCTCGAATCTACGACATTCGAGTACGATGTAAAGTATGGATGTCGATTTTCGAACGCGAAAATCCGGATCGTTACAATATAAAGGAGATTTTATAAATAAAATTTGAGTGGTCATAATAAATGTTATACACTTAAATTTTAGTTATAAAGGATCAATAAAGGTGAATAGAATAAAAGGTTAATTGAATAATTTATAAGTTAAAATGGTATTAAAGGAATTATAAACAAATTTGGGTAGTTATAAAGGTGTAAATATACTTAATATATATGATTTGATATATTAAATGGAATAAATTTAAGAATAAATTGGAATAAAGAAGAATGAAATTTAATGAATAAAGATGAATATAATAAATGATTGTTCAAATTCATGACTTTATAAATTGTTGATTTGATGATGAGATAATGAGATTTATAAATAATTAAGATCTATTTAACTTAAGAAAGAAAATCAAATGGATGACATTAATTATTAATGTAAGTTGAAATTTCCATGGTTTTAGATTTATTATCTTCTTTGCTTGCCAATCTCTTTTCTTTCAGGTTGTTTCTTTCTTCCTACCTTCCTCCTTTTCGGGGACGAAAAGTTTTGAGTGAGGGAGAGTGTAACGACCCGTAAATTTTCAATAATTAAAGTTGTCAATTTAATAAGATTTTGGTAAATAAATTTGGAAGAGAAAAAAAACTTTGTAATTTAATGATGAAATGAATGCCAAAATGAAATGTAACAATATATTTAAAACTAATTATTAATAATTGAAATGAAATTACAATTTATTGAAGTAATGTAAATTGTAAATTTATGTAAGATAACAAATGCAAACATTAAAATTTATAAATGATTTAGTGTGAAATAAATGACCACTGAATAAAGATTAGATATATAAGAATGGTAACATATGTTTGTGAACAATGAATTCAAAAAGGGTGATTAAAATTATAGTAACGGTTGTAAGTTACTATTTAATTGGTCTATTAATTAAATTGTAAATGTTAGATTTGGGGTATAAAACTGAATATATGTGAATAAATGTAAGTGTGATATGAATAAATGAATTTGTATATAGTTTATGGTAATTGGATGAATTAAACATTTTGTAAGCAATTATGATAATTAGTGGACATAATAAACTTGAATGTAAATAAAGATAATTATAACATTTATTGCAAGATACATTCTGTTTAGGCTATAAAATGAATTGGAAATTTATTACATTTAAATGTAAGTAAATGTTCATTTAACTTGGGATAGGACAGTAAATTGTAAAATGTGAGTGTAATGAAATAAATGGACATGCATATTTTATTCATAAGGTAATATAAAAGAATGAAACCTATCTGAATGAATTAATGGAGTATTCAATCATAATAAATGTATACATTTAACAAAATTCAATATAATTGAGAACAAATGTTAATCCGAAGGAAAGATGGATATTTGTATATATATTAATGTAATGAAATTTGTAGAGTGGTATAGACTTAATAAATGGATTAGAATTGAATCAAATCGGTTTATTTGAAATTTATTTATAACTTATAGGAATTCAATTTCATAACAAATAGATTTATGTTAAGAAAATGAAATTAATTACTATGTAAACTGAAATTTGAATGAATTGGGAAGTTATTAATGTATTAGTATCTAAACCAATGTTAATATGGATTTATTGGGAATTTAAACTTATACTTTAAAATTAGATAATAATATAGTGTTTACAACTTTCTATATTTTATTTTCTATCTCCCTATGTTTGTTTCTCTAATTTTTATTTTCTATTTTATTTGTATAAATTTTGAATATATTCATTTGTTCTTTGATTGATTTTTCTTTGAATAATAGCTTAGGAATTTCAAGAGATATAGGTTACCTGTTTTGTATATTTATTGCATTTTTATTGCATGCAAACAAAGGAAAATTATACAAGATTCTTCCTCCTTAATTTGTGCCTTTTTAATTTCTTGCCTTTTTTTTACCTACCCTCTTTATTTCAAACTTCAGCCAATTACTTCCCACATCTCTAGCCGTGCATAACTCCTTCTATTAGCCATGAGAAACATCTCATTTCCTATCTCTTCATTCTTATTCATGGCTAAGAAAAGGAAATTTAATTTAATCCATTAAGCCATTTGATTAAATAGAAAATAAATCCCCTCATTTACTAGCCTCTTTATTTCTTGCCATTCTTTTGGCCATTCATCTTCATAACACTAGCCGCCATATCATATTTGCAATTCACGTACAAAGCTTTCCTACATCTCATTCTCACGTTCATTTCTATTTTGAGAGAAAAATGTAAGTTTTTTTCCATGGCTTCTTCCTTTCTTATTCTCTTTTTATTTTGTTTTTTTCCTCTTTCTTTTGTTTTCTATTTTGTTCAAGTAATGGTTTCCTTCTTCCTTCTCTTTTTTTCATTTTGTTTTCTTTGTCTTCCTCCGAGCTAGGCTCAGCCTCCATCTTCTCCTAGCACACCTCTAACCATCATGACCAAGCAACACAAGATGATGGTTGAACCCATATGTGGTGTAGCTAAGCCATTGATTGATTAAGGCAAGTTATGACACTTTGATTCATTTATTTTTCAATTGTATTAACCTCTATTCTTTTGTATTGTATTCATATTTATATCTTGCTTTGTTTATTTTGTGAATACAAGATTTACTTCTTGGCTCTCTCTCCATCCAAATCTAGTCATGCTTTCGTGCTTTCCGGATTTTTGTTTGTGTGTTTGCTTTGCAAACTTCAGCGTAAAAAGCTTAGTAATCACCCTGACATTCATACTTATATAACTGTGAATTGATAGCAAGTGAAAGTGTAGAAATAATTATATTATGTTATACATGCCTGTGATATATTTATATGATATTAAATACTGTTTATATGCCTGTTATATCATCTGCTATAATATTATTTGTGTACTGTTATTTATTTCCTGCTTATCATCACTGCAAGTTCCCTATCACTATGGGTTGAAATGATACATACCCGAACAGACTTTAGAATAGGAAAAAATCATTATGGGCTGAAATGATAGGCTTGAGCGGTTTTTATTTATTTTTATTTAACTTGGGATTGCGGGTTTGAAATGATAGAACCCGGATTTTTCTTTGTAAATTACGGATTGAAATGATATATTATCCGTATCACTTGACCTTGGTTAGAAAATATTATACAGACCCGTGGTTATTTTATATAATTTTTTCTGGAAGTTTTAAGTATTTTGAAAATGTAAATTTTTATATTTTAATTTAAATTTAGTTTTTAAAATAATTTAATAAAGTGAAAAATGATTTTATATGTATTAAAAATGTTAGATAAATGAATGGAAATTTTTGATTGGAAATATAAACTAATTTGGAAATATGTGATATTGATTAAGACAATAAATGCTCTTTATTGTGAAAATAAAATGTATGTTAGAAATGAAAATTTGACATGAAATTTTAATTAATGGAATTTAAAGAGTCTTATTTATGATAAATAACTTAATAATTAAGTTTGATTTAATTTGGAATCTTAAATATAACCTAGTAATTGTAATAAAGGTTGTTTCCTGGGATGGACATATTTTGTATAATAACTAATGTATTTTTGAATAAATAAAATGAAATACATTTTTATGGGGCATCTTGTAATAAGTTTTGGAATCATAGTGGAATTGATGTCTAAAGAAATATGTAAAGTTTTAATTCATGAAAGAAACGTGTAAAGTTCTAATTCATGAAAGAAATATGTAAAGTTTTAATTATGAAAGAAACGTGTAAAGTTCTAATTAATGAAAGAAATATGTAAAGTTTTAATTATGAAAGAAACGTGTAAAGTTCTAATTAATGAAAGAATATGTAAAGTTTTAATTTATGAAAGAAATGTGTAAAGTTCTAATTAATGAAAGAAATATTTAAAGTTTTAATTATGAAAGAAACGTGTAAAGTTCTAATTAATGAAAGAATATGTAAAGTTTTAATTTATGAAAGAAACGTGTAAAGTTCTAATTAATGAAAGAATATGTAAAGTTTTAATTTATGAAAGAAACGTGTAAAGTTCTAATTAATGAAAGAAATATGTAAAGTTTTAATTTATGAAAGAGACGTGTAAAGTTCTAATTAATGAAAGAAATATGTAAAGTTTTAATTTATGAAAGAGATTTGTAAAATTCTAATTAATGAAAGAAATATGTAAAGTTTTACTTACTGAAAGAAACATGTAAAGTCTTAATTAATGAAAGAAACATGTAAGTCTTAATTAGTGTAATATTGATTAAAATAATAAATGCCCTTTTTGTAATAAAACGTAAATTAAAACGTATATTTGATAATGTAAGTTTAATTAGTGTAATATTGATTAAATGATAAATGCTCTTTACTGTAATAGAAATGTAAGTTAAAAAGTACATTTAATATGTAAGTTTTAATTAATGTAAATGACATATTTTAATGACTAAAATAATAAAGTTTCTTTATTGTAATGATAATGTAAGTTAATAAGGTACTTTTAACTTAACATAAGAATTTCAGCATTAAATTGGATATTACAGTAACAAAGTTTATTTAACTATAAGGCTATGATAAAATGACCATGTTAAAAATTTGTAAGTATATAAATACTTTGATTATATACAATGTTAAATTTGAAAGTATTACATTCCAAAAATGCTATGATTCCTTTAGGTTACATTACCAAAATGCTATGATAACTTAAAGGGAGATTTCAAGTTTAATAAATTAAAGGAAATATTCAGTGATTTTGAAATTTGGGTTTTATTGAAATGATATATTATTGAATTGGTTTTGAAATGGAAAGATATATTTTTGAATTAGTTTTGAATGAATATGTTTTGGGTTTGAAAGTATGTATTATTTTGAAATAAATGATATGATTTTGAAATGGTTTAAAGGATGTATTTTGATTTGAAAAATAAACTATTTTTAAATGACCACGGTGTTATAATAACGATTGGTTGTTAAAGAGACCGGGATCGGATATGGACATACTCTCTGTCGATACCGAAAACCACTTTGACAACTTTGTACGCGGAGGAGTTTCCAGAATGAAGTAAGATGGTGGCGACGATCCTAAATGTATATACGTGGACCCAACTCCCGTGAGTTGGCATAAGGTGGCTAAAACAGGAGCGATTGACGGACCAAGGAGGTAGCACCTCTAATCGGACACACTTCTTCGATACCATTCTATTACTTGCGATTGATTTGGTGGCCACCCTTGATTTGGGAGTGTTGTTCGAGGTGGGCGGTAGTGGCTGCTGTCACGACCCGACCTTCCACTACCGGAAAATCGCATCGTTTTGAAGAAAGAAAGGGGTGAGAAAATAGAAAAGATAGAGAAGAAGAAAGAAAACAACATCAGAATCTCAACAGCGGAACGAATAAAATATAATATATCACATAAGAGATTACATAGTATCATATACATCAGAGTTATACAGATAATACAACACATACTAGACAGTTATAACACCTGTCTAGTTAATACAACTCGAAACAACTCGATACATCACAGAGATACAACACAGCGGAAATACACATAACACTAACACAGCAGAACCAATATATAGCTATACGCTGAAGCCTCCTGCTCCATTGCTCCTCCAAAATTCGTCCAAGCTAAACCTGAATCCCTTGGCTACCCGTAAAAAATTTGGGTACCCGAGAGTTTAGGAAAAACAAAAATAAACTCCGGGTCAGACATGGGTCTGGTATGAGTAAACGGTTAAAGTTGCTTAACTTTGAAAATCCTTTGAAAACAAAAGGTATCACGTAAGACATCCCACACATAAACATGGAAATGTTTTTACCTTACGCTAACCAAAACTTTGATAGGAAATTCAGTGATATTATAATAGTGTCTAGGATTTTCAAGTAAATAAGAAATAGCCGAAATTGTTACATTCATTAAATTCCAGCATACATAGGTATACAATCAAATCCGATGGCACTTATTGGATTTTGGATTCCATACAATGGCAGGGCTACTGGGGTACCGCCCGTCACAGTACGTGGCCTAGATCACCGTACCGAGGACCCACCCTAAGTCCCCTGCAACACAAGGCCGGACCCATCCCTTACTGGATAGTTCCGAATAAAATCACCCCACGGTTGTGATCATTCAACCGCACCACTAAGCCAAAATAAAAGGGGCATCTAGACAGGGATGACCTTACTCTCAAGTGGGGGCTACCCACGAAGCCTTATTGCATCTCCCCTGGTTTAGCCATTCCCGGTTGATGAGGCTTGAGGTCACGATTACCTTTATCAGAACTCATCACTTAGAATGCTCATCGTCCACCTGACGATGTGCTGAAAGCATTCAATCCATACAAGTTCGTTCCAGGTTCGAACGAAACCGAAGGCATTATCTCGTTACACTCATTTTGGAATCACCCTCAGAGTTAACGACAATAACCCTTGCACTCTGAATCTTCATCTTCACTTGAGATTCACGACCTATCGTTAATTTGGATCGATGTGGTTTTCGGATATCCAAATCTGGAAACCCGATCCCGGTCTCATCAAATCCAAACCGTGTCTTTTAAGGCCAAGTTGTGTTAAAGTTAAAACAATTCATTCATTATCTATATATATATTCACAATATCACAGATAGATATTCTACAATATCATCAGAAATAGATAATCTACAATATCATCAGGGATAGATAATCTATATCACATAGCATTACTTATCTCGTAACCGAGATTTCAAACCATTCAAGGCAACAATATCATCCATCCATACATAAGCAAGGATAAATAATCACACCATATATAATTAATTTAAAATGAATTAAATTAATTATCTCATTTCTAATTAATTTAAAATGAATTAAATTAATTACTTCATCTCTAATTAATTTAATGTAAATTAAATTAATTACTTCATCTTATAAATCCTGCTTACAATTTATTAATTAATTTCAAATCAATTAATTAATCAATCTCCAATTCCCATTTTAATTAATCATCTTGATTAACTAACCTTTAATTGCATTAAAGTAATTATTCTTTAATTAATTTAACAAATTAATTATCTTAACCATTCACGGTAATTTACCATTTTACTTCATTAATTACAGTAATCAATGTTCCTTAATAAATTATTTCCATTAATTAATTAACTAAAATTAATTACATTAAACCTTAATTAATCACATTAATTAATTAACTTCAAATATTCACTTCCATTTATCAACCTAAATCATATACAGGAATTTCCATCTTGAAATTTCTTATTTTAATTAATTAACTTCTTAATAAATTAAATAACTCTCTTGATTTATTATATTAAGTATAAATCTTTAATTACTTCTCCTAAGTAATTACACTTTATTTTACTTCCAATTTATCCATTTCCTTTAATTAATTACATCCTGTAATTATTCCTTTATTACTTTGCCAAGTAATTTCACTATTCAATTTCCTTAAGTATTTACACTTAATTTATCATCAAATGATTATCTTTAAATTAATTTACAGTTTATTTCCTTGAATCAAACACGTTCATTTGATCCATTACAATTGTAATTCATTTCTTAATTGCCTTTAAACAAATTTATTAATCTTTAATTACAGATTAACTATTCTTTTAATTATCGAATAATAAACTTAATAACACATTAATTAATCCTTAATAGATCAATTTTTTCTTATTCATTTATTAATTAATAAAGCTTATTTATAAATTAATAAAACTTAATTACATTTTTCTTAATTACCCATTAATCAACCTTTAAATTTCTTAATTAAGCAAATTGTAATTATTCTTAATCATTTCTTTATATTCATTAACTAACCTTTAATTAAATTTAACTTAGACTTTAAAAGTTAATTAATCAATTATTTAAACATTCTTTAATTACCATATAAATCTTTAGTTACCTAATTCATTACAAATATAAATTAGTTAGCCATTCTTAATTTCTCCTTTTAAACAGTTAAACAATAATGATCACCTAAAATTATTTAAGTGATATAACTTCAATTTGTATATTTAAAGATTTCAAACAGTTCGCCAAAGCATCAAAAAAACCCCGAGAATTTCCCAGCTCTACTCGAGTAGCCTCTCGAGTTTCCCACCAAAATGCACGAGTCATTCCTCTCTCGTACGTTCTTTTTCTTCCTCTTAATATTTTACTTAGTTTATTTTTAAGATGAAACCTGGAAACAAGACAACCACTCACGATTCTACTCGTACCCATACCCGAGTTTCCCACCAAGCTTCACGAGTTCTCCCCCGAGTATTCACTCGACTCCTTGCTATGAAGTCCTCCTGATACTCATCCAACGCCGTGCACGTGCACGGATCATCGGCGACCCTTTGGTCATTGCCGCCACCACCAGCACATCGACGACAGCCCCCTCTAACTATTCTTCTACCCAGATTTCCAAATTGCTCACGAAATCTAATTCGAGCTCGATCGAACCATAACTGGAAACAAACCAACTCGACTAAGCACCTCGCCGACGACGAACTCCACTACCAGAAAACTCGCCCATCCTTCCAGACCTGCTCCACGACATGACGCGACGATTCCCCCACATGCGATCCCCTCCGGTCTTCCCACGGCGTCGCACGAACTCAAAAATCACGTCGACTAAACTAGCTCCCAAAACCCTAAATCAATCTCGTTCACTTAATTTGTGAAATAGAAAAATTCTTAAGCATTTTTCCTGTTATCTACAAATGTCAAGCAAGCTTCAACCAGAGTTTCAACATCTAAAATTAGTTCGAACGTTAGAAATTGGGAAAAATACAAGTTTTATTCAAATTCACCTTTACTCTTGAAATACAGCACTAAAAATCTTCATTTTAATTTTAAAAATCCAAATTTGCGAAGTTTATTCGAATTACAATCCTGAGACTACATATTTCTATGATGGATTTTTTTTACAAGGTCTTAAGAATTTCCCTATTCTTCATATTTTTACAGTTATCATTCAAATATCTTTTCCTTAACTTCATTTCTAAGTTTGATCTAACTAACAATCAATTCTTGTTTGATAACTAGACCAAAATAAATATCAGCGAGAAAAAGAACGGATTAGAACTAAATTATTAAACTCTGTAATATGGAACAGGGGTAATTATATCAACAGACATATACAGTTCAACATAACACATGAACCACATTTATAACTACATATAAACAAAATCATACACTTGTATATATGCAAGATATTATCACACAGATTCCACAAGCAACCATCATTTATTTATTTAGATTTTATTAAAGATGTTTACTCACCTGACTAGAAAAAACAGAGGGCTTGCTTCCTTTGAAAACTGGAAAGGCTTGCAAACTGGAAATTTGAAAACTTGAATACTTTCATCTTTGTTGTTCTTGTTTTCCAGAGAACAATGATCTTGCATTGACTTAAAACTGAAGGCTTTTAAAAACTGGAGACTTTAAAAAATGAAAGCTTTAAAAAGCTTAAAACTTGAAACTTTGAAACTGAGATGGACTCAAAGACTTCTTTTGAAAGATGCTTCATTTTCTAAAAAAACTGAAATGCTTTTGCTGTTTGAATTTCAGAAAACAAATGTCTTGCTTGCAACTCAACACTGAAAGCTTTTAAAAAAAACTGGAAGCTTTTAAAATAAAACTGGAACTTGATTCCAGGCTTTTGGAAAAGAAGATAACAAAGCTTGATGTTTTCCTTTGCAAATGTTTGAATGAACGAAAAGAAAGGGAACTTGATAAAAATAAAACAAATGCGGCCCTGATAGTTGTATTAGTACAAAGGTTGATCAGAGATTTTTTTGTTAAGGAGGCTGAAAGGAAGACATTTTGTACAAGTCATTTATTAAGCATGTCATACATATCTTCTAGCTCCATTCGTATAGTACTATATGTTATCTTGCCTCTTTTCTTTGCCTGCAAGTCTCAAGGCCAAAGTACAGATATTTATTTAGCTTTGTTTATCTTGTATACATCTTATTATAATTCGAGTGTACATCTCTATTTCACTTTGCAGGTACAACTTGTATATATATTTACCTTGACTTATTTTTACTTTATATATGTTTTATTTAGTTTAAACTTGATACCTTGACTTATTTTTACTTTGCATATGTATGGTGATAGTTTATCATTACTGCCTTGGCTTTTGACTTAGTTCTTTGCATACATATGGTTAAAGCACAATTATTTCTAGATTTACTTAATGCTTAAATAAAGTTGTTATATTAAATCTATTATATTAGCTAGTGAAATTATGCTTATTTTACATGACCATTTATTATTTGAGACATTTTATTTCTATTTATACTTGATGTATTTAATTAATACATATTTTATATTTTAAACTTAACTACCAAACACTACAATTATATTTATTTATTTTATTCTATTTTTACTTAAGTTAAATATGTTGATAAGTTTATATAGTAATACTTACATTAATGACCATATATTAGTTTTATATTTATATTAATATTAACAAGATTTATTTCAATTGAAACCTTATTACCAAAATTACAACAAAATATTATATATATATATATCAAAAGTGAATAAGCAGAATTTTATTTAAGTTAAAAATAGATTTTGTTATAATTAAATTGGAACTCTTTTATATTAAATTCCCAAATCAAAATTTTTCTTTAAACCTATAAATATACACATTCATATAACACTTATTAAATTAGATTATATAGGACTATTTAAATCCATTAATACAATAACACAGATTAAATCTGTGACTAATTATTCTGATTTAAAAATCAATCTAAAATCCAATTTTAAAACATCCCATTATTAATTAATTGGTTATTTATATTTGAAAATAACAATTTAAATCAATTTAAAATACTTTAATTAAGAGATTATCGTATTTTAAATTCCTCGAAATTCTGGGATGTCACATTCCTTCCCCCTTAAAAGAATTTCGTCCTTGAAATTTAAAACAAGAGATAATCCAAAGTTTATTTTATTTTAAACCAATTCAGCATACACATTAGCCATATACAACCAAACAAACAATTTCAATCAACAACAATACTATCAACCAAACAACACTAGCTATTCGGATACAGATCCGGATAAGCTTCCTAAAAATTACTCGAGTTTCCCAAGAATAGATACTGGAATACTCGCTCTACTGAATCCAGACTAGCTACACTACTGAGCTACTGAGCTCCTACTCAACTAGATCTATAAAACAAGACAGATATCAGACTACAGACAAGTCTGACTCAACATCCAAAACTCCCTGAACTGCTGGTTCTAAAACCAGTGATAGATCTAACACGTACTCCCTCAGAGATATGTGAAATACAACGAATCCCAGTTCTCCAAACTGACAATTCACTCCTGAAATCCAAAACACTTACCCTTAGCAGAATATAGAAAGATCCAATATACTCCGGAGCTAACCTCACAGTCTTACCCAATCTTATTGCTCCCTTTACCGAGGAAAATCTCAACAACCACGAAGTCTCCAACTTCGCTGATGCTCCAATAACCAACTGGATCAGAATAACGCAACCAAAAAGATCCTCTCCAGATTTACCAAATATCTAGAATACATGTCACGTACCGGATTTTTCGACTTTCGAAAATTCAACATCGATACTCACTTTATCGACTGCCGAGCAATCGAGTGCCAGAAACTCCAATAGTGAGGGTTTTAAGAAAAAGAAAAAGTCAGAAGAAGAAGAAGATAGAAGAAAAAGAGAAGAAAGAACAACACATCAGAATAGAAACAGAAAACAATATCAGAATCTTACACATCGCAGCGGAACAATATATAATAGATAAATGAATATCATTTAAAAACAAAAGAATTATATCTGTTATTACATTACATCACATCATATCATCAGAGTCAATAAAACAACAATGGACAGTTATATAAACTTGTCCTCATACAGAATACACAGCGGAATAAATACTATCAGATACAAATACTACGTCTCGTCATCCAGCTTGCTTCCAAAGCTCCAGAATATCCAGGATATCCTGATAATATAACTCTAGGCTGCCCGTGTGGAAATTGGTGGGCACCCAGAGTTTAGAAGGGAACAATAAACTCCGAGTCAGTCATGGTGACTGGTGTGAGATCGTAAAACAGTTATTTTTCATAACAACAAAATAATTTTTTAGTCAATTCGAAATGCTTTTGGAAAATGAAACTACCATAAGACCTCCCACCACACACACAATGCAAACGCAGAATTGGAGGAGATTTCTTCTTATGATAGTCAAAGATGCTTACTACGCAAAATCAAATTCTTTTTGATATTATTATTAGTGCATAGGGTAGAAAACATTTCGAAAGTATAATATTAATCTTAGCCAGCATAGACATTTCGAACTATGCCTACTATAGCTACCATCCAAACAGTGGGGCGCCACCATAAGTGAATGATAGGTTCTACAACTAAAACCGTACAAGTCGCGTATTGTTTCTTTGGATTTCCAACAAATGGTCAGGCTAAGGAACTTCCTATCCACGATGGGTACGTCCCTGGAATAGACGACCCGAGAACCTAACGTTACGGTTAGATCTCTGCCAACACAAGGCCGGGTTACCTCTGCAAAAATAGGTAACTACTGACACGCGTATGCCATCCCCCGATCGTAACCGATCTTCCCGAGGATCCCCGATTTCCAACAAACCACATAGTAAAAATAATGCAGTAACCACAGAGGTTAAGTATCTGGGCTCCATACCATGATACCACCTTTATCCAGAAGGAATGACAAACACTAAGGGGCGCTACTCCCTAGAACCTTGCTGCATCCTTCCTGTTTCGACCATTTCCGGGGTGTGAGGCTCGACGAAGTCTCGTCCACAAAGCTACGCTTTCTCAAAAAGCCCTGCTTTGGGTCAAACAAAATGATCAACCTATGATCACAAAGATATAAGATCAAACAAATGATCATATCACAAATGATCAAACACTGATCATTTCACAGCAACACTCAGTATGCCACGTTACCAAATTGGGATATATCGCTGATAAATTTCAACTACATAACCTCTGAGCTCGTACGTCTCAGAGAAGGGTGTTAAGCTAAGAGAATAAATTCTCCGCCACCAACAGAAATGTATTTGAAAGAAATCAGCTTTATATCTCAAATTGTAACGTCAGACACACAATCCATACAAGTCTGTTCCGGGATCGAACAGAACCGAAGGCACTTCTCACGAAGCCCTTGCATTTCCGGATAAATTTCTAATCACGTCAGGACTTCCCATCACTAAGGGTGATAAAACCTCTAAATCGGAGATCAGCCGATGTAGAGTAACTCGACGGTAATCCTTCCGTTTTCAAAAATATCCGGTCTTCAACACCGGTCTTCAAATGCAATTCATAACGACGTATCACATATTCGGAATGGGTTATACGACCCCATTGTAACATCCCAGAATTTTGAGTACGGGATTTGTAAACATTTAATTCATTTTAAATGTTTAATATGGGTTTAAGATTTATTTTGAACTAAAAAGAATTGGTTTAAACTAAAAACAACAAGTGATAATTTCTAATGTGGAGGTTTAATGTGAGATTGGATAATAATAATTAAATATTCGAAATTGGGATAAAGGTGAATTTGGGATAAATGATTATAAAAATGGTGTTTAAATGTATTTTTAGGTTCGATTGGTTATAAACAATAATGTTGGATTTTTAGATGAATTTAAAAGTGAATAAATTAATATTTGGAATTTTATATTAATTTAAAAATGAATTTAATATTATTAAAATGCAAATAATCAGATTTGAGTCTGGGATGAGCCAGAATGATTTTTAATGTTGTTATAAATTTTATATGATTTATTGTTAAGTTATTAAAATTTTAAAAGTGAAAATTTTAAGTGTTTCTGATAATTTCAGAAAATCGCCTGATTTAATAGACGAGTTAAATTAGCCTTCCGGGGCACAGTCTCGGAATTCGACGAAACCAGTTCCATTGGATCCGAAATAGTTAGTTATTATCGGATTTCAATTTTCGTAGCTATCGGAGTTGTCGTTTGACCGTGGCAGCTCGAAACGCATCGAAATCGATTTAACCGATTTAAGTTTAAATTGATCGTTTAATTCCGTATCTCGCGCATACGATCAAATTAGCTTACGAAACCTGTTCCATTGTGTCCGGAATGCGGAAAACCCCTAGGATCGCCTGTCGGAACGCGTAATTTGGAGTCCGTTAGCGTAGACTGTTAACCTGAGAATTTTATAAATTAAATAATATTAAATTATATATATATATATACATTTGTCTCCATCTAAACCCTAATTGGTTCCCTCAGCCGCCATTCTTTTTCTATGGCCGAAAATCAAGTTCAATCCCCCTCGAAAATCTCTAAATCCAGGCGTTGATTCACGAAATTTCCAACTGGAAAATTGTAGTGCGCTTCGAGTACTATAGATCCAACGGTCGATATCGTCACAGGCGCGGCGAGGAGGGAGAAATGGAGGCGCGTTCTGGTGCCGTTCGTGGGCGTTTTCTGGTGAGTAGGGGAGGCCGAGTTCCATGAAATCTGGGGCGAGCGAAGAGGATGTGGAGGGCGACGTAGGGGTGGTGCTCGATCGACCTCGAGTTGACCGGAGAGGGTGCGATTTCTAACCCTAATTTGCTTGGATGGGTTCGGCCTTGTTTAGTTTCGCGTGAGGAAGAAGAGTGATGGGAACGGCCGTGTTTTCCTGATGCAGATCAACGGTCACGATTGAGGGTAGATGGTTTTTGTTTAAAATTTAAAATAAATTGTTTTTAAATTACAATTCAAACTTTATAAAACCGTAACTCGCTCGTACGTTATCAGATTGAGATGAAACTGGAACCGTTGGAATCGCAGAGAGACGTACTTCGCAATGGTGCAGTTCCGGAGTCATTCCGGGCGAGTAGAAATTTGAGTTAAATCGGACATCGTCCGGTTTAATTTAAATTTCGAACGCTCGCCGAACTCAAAGTGAGTTTTTCTCACTCACATCTGGATGCTAGGCATTTTAATAGTTAATATTTAAATATCTGTGTGGATGGCTGAATATAATTGTTATTATCAGTCTGGATTGATATTTATATTGTGATGTGCTAATATTTGTGGATGCAGGGAAAAACAGGTTGGAGGGATCCAACTGGATTCCTCGCAATGTAGCAATTATTTTATAATTGATAGTGATGTCTGTTTACGTATTGTGATTGATAAATCTGACATTTAATTGTGAATGTGATATTGTTGGATAAATTGTAAATCCAGAATTTAATTAAATGAGTAAATTGGGATTTAAGGGTAATCAAAGAAATTGATAAATAAGAATTTAAAAGAATTTAAAATTGAATTCTGTTTTTGGAATGGAAAATGTAAATTGGTAAAAATTGGGATTTTAAATATTGTGGAAAATTTATCAATCGTTAAATGTGAAATATGAGTTTTCTGGAAATGAATTCTATGAAATTATAAATTGAGTAAAATAACAGCGGTTTATTTTAATGATGAATAGTGATATCCGAAAAAGTAAAATATGTTAAAATGAAGCTTCCGAATTTAAATGTAAAATTTTAAGTGTTAATAGAATATTTTAAAATACCGTTTTCTTCATTGGTATTTTATTTAAGTAAATTGGGAATCTGGCTTTCATTGAAGAATTCACCAAAATGTTTTATTAAAAATGTTTTAAACTATATTGTTAAAGATGAATTTCCAGAATGGGAAATTGAGTTTGAAATTCGGATGAAGTTATAGAGAAGTATGGAATTGGGAAATTATGTTGTAAACATAAATTGAATTTGAAATAAATCGTTTGGATTTATATAAAGGATACTTCGGAATGTTGAACGGGATAGTGTTTCTCTGGGAAAACCAAGTTAAAGTTTAAAGGGTTTTATTTAATTAAAAGTTAAAGTTTTAAATTGTTTAAAGAGTATTTTAAGAAAAGTGTTACTTTGAAAGGAGAAATTTCAAGTTTGTTTTAAAGTTATATGATTAAGTTATTGGTAAAGGCTAGTATTCTTCTTTTAAACTCCATTTTTAAAATTTAGTAAACTACCTTTATTTAAATCGAATTTATATCTTATTAAATAATAGTATTTAAAATAGTTTTGAAATTTATATTTTGGTAATAGATAGAAGAAAGTTACAAATTTTAAGTATATTTCAGTATAAAGTATTTTAACTGTTTTTAAATGCAAAAAGGTTTTATACTTGGTTTTTCCAAATGGGAATAATGGTAAAATGGTTTACCGTGTTAAGGAAGAAATTTGGGAATTCGTTCCAAAATGAGTTTTGAAATGTGAAATATATCTTTTAAAGATATTAAAGGGAAAGAATAAATAATATGGAGATTATTTATTGTGTGATGGATGTGTATGGATGTTTGTGAACATTAATTGATAGTTAAATCACCGACTATCAATATTGGCCAAATGCGCGATCGTTTCGAAGAGACCGGGATCGAGTTTCCGTATACCGGGATTCTAGGTCTGGAGACTCGAATACCACTTCGATCCGGTTTGTACGTTTCGTGTAATGATTTCGGAGTCGAAGATGGAGCAGTGAAGTGCAAGGGCTAGTCGCTACTAATCCTGAGGATATTTCCAAAATGGATGTAGTAGGAATAGTGCCTTCGGTTCCGTTCGAACCCGGGACGGACTTATATGGACGAATGCTTTCGTGACATCGTCAGGTGGACGATGGGCATTCTAAGGGATATGTTCTCTAAAAGGTATCGTTTAGCCTCGAACCTCATCAACCGGGAATGACTGAAAATCAGGGGTTATGCAGCAAGGCTTCGTGGGTAGCTCCCACTGGAGGGTAAGGTCATCCCTGTCTAGATGTCCCTTTTTATTTCGGCTTAGTGGTGCGGTTGCTGATCCCAACCGTGGGGTGATTTTATTCGGGATCATCCAGTAAGGGATGGTTCCGGCCTTGTGTTGCAGGGGAGCGGGCGTACTCCTCGGTACTGTGATCTAGGCCACGTACTGTGACAGGTGGTACCCCAGTGCCTAGTCATTCGTTGGAAATCCATTCTCCCTACGTGCCTGTACGGTTTTGATTGTGCCCAACTATTGTTGAAATGTGAGATGCAAGCATTTCAGCTAGATTCTATTTTACTTTCTATAGACACTATTATAATATTAGAGGATTTTAATATAAAAGTGTTTTAGCTATCGTAAGGTAAAAACCCGACATGTTTATTTGTGGCGTGGTCTTACGAGATGCTTTTGTTTCAAAGGATTTTTGAAACTTTAATAATCAGTTTGGATGTATTTATGATGCGCTGGTATTCCAGACTGACTCGGGTGTTATTTTATTATAATGCTCGGGTCAGACCGAGTATTTTACAGGATAGGTTGCTATGGAGCTCAGGAGAGGAGCTGGAGTTCGAGACGTATTTCTCGTACTTGTATTATTCCGCTGCTGTGATTGTTGTATTGACTGGATATTGATGATGGTATTGATATACTCTGATGATGATGTATTGTATATAAACAGATATAGTTTCATTTTGTGTAAAGATCTGTTCTATATATTATATTTTATCCGCTGCGACTGTGAGGTTCTGATTTTGTTTAGTTCTTTCTTCTTCTATCTATTTTTCTTCTTCTTCTACCTCTTCTTTTTACCCAAATGGTCCGGTTTTTCGTGTTAGAAAAACTCGGGTTATTACACCCATGGTCCTTTCCCGGCTAACCCGAATAGTGAGCGATTTTTCAAAAATAAGTGTGGCATTCAAATTCATCCAATTCACAACAAATACCTACTCAAGGTAATTATTGATAGTCGGTTATTTAACTATCAATAAAGATGCGCAACATCATCAGATTCCAAATAATTTTCCAATTTTTTTCATCTTCAAAAATATCTTTACTAGATATATTATTTCCACACTTAACCGTTTGAAAACAAATTTCAAATATTCAATTTCCACATTTCATTTTATCTTTGAAGATAAAATCTCAAAAACAGTTCATTTCATATTGGAAAAGCAATTCCATACTTATTTAAAAATAAGTAATTCACAAATCATTTATTTTCAACACTTAGAAAATATTCGATATACTTAAAATCAAAATTAAGTATATATTCATTCTTTAAGGAAATCATTCTCTTTAAACACATTTATTTGAGTCAAAACGAATGTTACGTAAAACATCGTTACAACGACTCAAAATCACTAGTATAGGGATTCGAAATTAGATAGATATATAAATCCCAATACTACATAAAAACATTTCCTTTCGGAAATCATTTACTATAACAACAGTGTTATAGTCCATCATTTCCTTATTTTTCGAAAACGTCTATTTCAACAATAAATGTTGAAATCTATGATTTTGGTAATTCACACGTTTTAAAACATCTTTTAAAACAATCACTTCATTTCAAATATCGCTTTCCCGAAACATATCCATTTTATTTAATAATATATTCACTGTCCAAAATCGTGAATATACTTCAATAATTACATTTCAATCTTTTCTACACGTTTTATTCCAAGAATTATCCACTATCCAAAATCGTGGATAAAATTTCCTTAATAACTTCTATATTACATTCATCAAATTTGATTGATTTCAAATTCATAAAACAACGTTTATAAATTCACCTTTATATTTTCTAACAACTTCGATTTATAAAATTCCCCTTTTATTAACTTCTAAAATTACTTATCAAAATAAGTGATTTCAGATTTATAAACAACGTTTATAAATCACATTTATATTTCATAACAATTTCAACTTATGAAATCATTTCATTTAGCAATTTCTATTTATATCCCAATTAAGTGCAAAAATCTAATTTATAAGTAAATTACTTATAAATTGTTTATTCTACAACATCTATTCACTTTATAACTTCACGTTATAAATCTATAAATTTCATTCACTTATGAAATCCTTTTATACTTCTTTTTAACACTTATTAAAATTCGTTTTATAAGTCCAATATTTTGATTTACAACATATCAATTTTATAAATCTTTCTATACAAATCGTTTATAGTTATTCAAAATCCCAACTTAAACCATTTTATAAATAAATCGACTTTTATTTCAAAAATGACACTTCGGTTATATTTCACTAAAAATTATAACTTTTATAACTTTAAAATTTTACGTTTATAAATCGATTCAAAAATTTCATAAAACGTATATTTTCAAAAATCACTTTAAAACCCTTTTAAAGTAAAAGTCGTTATTTTTACATTTCAAAACTGAATCCGATGATGCAACAACACCAATCAGTTCATCACAACAGTCAAATATCATATATCATCATATGATAACAGAATATATCAAAATATCTGTAAATAATCAATACGGTGAGGAATCCAGTCGGATCCCTCCAACCTGTTTCCCTGCATCCACAGATGTTAGCACAATACCAATTCTGCTCCAGTACGGAATTATCGCGGTATATAGGTTTTTATAAAAATCCGCTTACTAACGGCGCAATAGGGTCTCATCCGCTATACGAGGCGGGAAATCATCAATCCAATATATACATATGCCAATATGTATATATTGCTATATATAGATATATATCCTACTATATCTAATATCACATCCAATAGCAATCAATAACTGCAAAAATTCCACATTCAATTTGAGTGAGAAAATCTCACCTTGATTTTAATTCTGATTCCAGCGTTTATTTTCGAATAAAATTAAACGGCGTTTAATTTTACCCGAAATTCAAACTAGCTCCAAATGGCTCCAATTCAGTTGCATCACGTAGTGCTCGTCGAAACGGTTCCAACGCAAAAAATCTCGTCGTTTTCTGATAATGTATGACAAAGATATAGCTTTTTAAAATTCGTACGATTTTAATACAAATTGATTTACAATTTTATTATTATTTTTATACCCAGATTTAAATCTCTGCCGTTGATTTCATTTCCAAGCAATCCAGGCCGCGTTTTGTTCTTCTTCTCCATTGCGTTTCCCTCCCAGGCAATTTTGAACGCAACCAAACCCATAGCCGGCCCTAACCCTAAATCACGCAACCAACTTCCGACCTCCAGACCCCATCAAACTACCCCCACCGGAACCGCCTCCGCGAATGCCACCCACGGCCACGAGCACGACCAGCTCGGTGGTCCCACGCCTTCGAACGACGTGCACGAACTGTTGGAGAATGCGGCCTCCTAGCTTCATCTTTGATCAACGAAAATCCATCTCCACCGTTGGATATCTTCGTCTCGTGATGCTCTACAACTTTCATGTTGAAAGTTTCGTGAATTATTGATTGGATTTGAAGATCTAAGGGAAGAACGAGATGAATTCTCTGCCGTTAAACGTTTGGGTGGCGGCTGAAGAGAATTGAAACCCTAGGCTCGGTTTCTTATTTGCAAAATGAAAGAAAGGGGTGCTTTTATAGAAAATTTCACGATTTACTATTCATCGAATTTTTTCGAACTCCGATTCGAGCGTGCCGAACGCAATGGAATAGGTTTCAGAAGCTAATTCGATCGTATGTGTGAGATATGACAATAAACGATCAATTTAAATTAAACCGATTTAAATCGATTTCGAGGCGTTTTAATTCGTACCGGACAAACGGTAAATCCAAAAATTACGAAATTTGAAATCTTACAATAATATCACATTACGGATCCGATGAAACTCGTTTCGTCGAAATCCGACACTGTTTGAAAAATGACTATTTTTAACTCGACGATTTAAAATTAAAACGATATCGATGCGTTTCGAGCTGCCACGGTCAAACGACAACCCCGATGGATACGAAAATTGAAATCTGATAATAACTAACTATTACGGATCCAATGGAACTGGTCTCGTAAAATTCCGAGACTGTTCGAAAATTGGCTATTTTTACAGTCGATAATTAAATATTAAAATATTCAATTTTCACAGATTAACTCCAAATTCAATTTTAAAAGTTCTATAACCTTTCTATAACTCCAGTATGATTAAATAAAATTTTACAAATCATTTTCAATCACTTTAAACCCATACTTCAATTATTTCTGGAATTTCAATCATTAAATTATCGATTTAATTGACCAAATTAAATCCAATATTCGAATAATAAATTATTCGACTTCTTAAATTCATATATTAATATTTAAAATCAATTAAATATTCAAATTTTAATTATCAAAAATCCTGGGTCGTTACAATACAACTCTACTCCAACATCATCAGTAGGTTACAACTTGCTTCTCCTATCCGGAAAAGACAAAACATATACACTGCCAATCTGGTCTCCATCCAGAAAAATTCCCGTAGAAACTCTCTAATCTCAGAACACTGCAACCTCCGGTTGCTTCCACTCTAGAACAGCTGCCACCATGCTTTCGCTGCGCAACTCTGATCTAAAGTAGATAAAATGTCGAAGAACTCGACCAAAAACTCAACCAACACCTCCTAGACACACAATAACAGATCCACCACAAACGGAGACGAACTGCTCACAGAAACAGATGAGTCCTCAGTCAAGGGTACTGTCTTCAGCTACCCTTAGCTAGAAGAAACTCGAAACTAGATACAAGAGAGAAAACACAAATGCTCCACCAAATCTTCTTAGCTGAACCATGGGTACCCTTTCTGGAATCCAGTCGATACCAATCTCAATCTCCAGATGCTGACAAAACCCTGACAAACCAAGAGAACACTCATACTATCGCAAGTCACCTTTGCGATCCATCCAGCCTAATTCCAAAGAAAAACTGTTCTCTCTTTACCAATCAGAACAGCTTACGCTTATGAAGCCAATCCGTCGAAGAACGGAACCACTCTGATGCTTCTGAAATCACCTCAAGAAAAACTGCCCAGCCACAAGACTTCCTATCCAAACTCCTCGAGAAACTCGGACCTCAAACAACAAAAACACCCAGCTGAACACAGCCACAACACCGAAACAACCACACTTCCTTAACTTGTTCCAAAGAAAACATCTTCGGAAAATATCCATAGTCACTATGTCTCATCACACAGCTACAACATCCTGAGGTATCAAGATATCATGACTTACTTCTCTCTAACCGACAAATCCAAACTCTCAAAAACCCGCTCACACGAGCGCGATCAAACTTGCACTTCAACGATGAACTCCGAATCCTTAACCGGCTTCCTTCAGAGATCAACCAAATCTTTACATCAAACAAAGCTTACTCGAGACGGTATTAGAACTACAGTCTCGATAGATACACTTCCAACCTCTACAAACTCCAACCATCGGTAGTCGTTTTACTCACACCACTACCCTATCTACCTTTATAACTTATATTGGAAAACCCGAACAGGTAACCCAACAGATAGGTAGAAATAAATAAATATATATATATAGATAAAAATTACAAGTACGCTCTCTCAAGAAAGACACCACTCCAGAGCTTAGGTATTCGCTCAACCTATAGCTCTGATACCATTGTCACGTCCTAGGCTTTTCAACCATCAGCAACGGCTCACGACCGGTAGGCTTTTCAACCATCCCAGCCCCGCTGTGGCTCACAGTGATACCTCGGGTTTGCTTTTACGGCCAGCCTCTCGACTGTAAGCACCTAGCAAACCAACCCCAAAAGGCCTTATACTACCCCGGGGGCATGTAGGGGTAAGAGTCTCCCGTTCGCCACCTAACGCAAAGCGAGAACCCCCTATCACGCTGTAATGTAGCAAACCCGATCCCGGTCTCATCAAATCCAAACCGTGTCTTTTAAGGCCAAGTTGTTTTAAAGTTAAAACAATTCATTCATTATCTATATATATATTCACAATATCACAGATAGATATTCTACAATATCATCAGAAATAGATAATCTACAATATCATCAGGAATAGATAATCTATATCACATAGCATTACTTATCTCGTAACCGAGATTTCAAACCATTCAAGGCAACAATATCATCCATCCATACATAAGCAAGGATAAATAATCACACCATATATAATTAATTTAAAATGAATTAAATTAATTATCTCATTTCTAATTAATTTAAAATGAATTAAATTAATTACTTCATCTCTAATTAATTTAATGTAAATTAAATTAATTACTTCATCTTATAAATCCTGCTTACAATTTATTAATTAATTTCAAATCAATTAATTAATCAATCTCCAATTCCCATTTTAATTAATCATCTTGATTAACTAACCTTTAATTACTTTAAAGTAATTATTCTTTAATTAATTTAACAAATTAATTATCTTAACCATTCACGGTAATTTACCATTTTACTTCATTAATTACAGTAATCAATGTTCCTTAATAAATTATTTCCATTAATTAATTAACTAAAATTAATTACATTAAACCTTAATTAATCACATTAATTAATTAACTTCAAATATTCACTTCCATTTATCAACCTAAATCATATACAGGAATTTCCATCTTGAAATTTCTTATTTTAATTAATTAACTTCTTAATAAATTAAATAACTCTCTTGATTTATTATATTAAGTATAAATCTTTAATTACTTCTCCTAAGTAATTACACTTTATTTTACTTCCAATTTATCCATTTCCTTTAATTAATTACATCCTGTAATTATTCCTTTATTACTTTGCCAAGTAATTTCACTATTCAATTTCCTTAAGTATTTACACTTAATTTATCATCAAATGATTATCTTTAAATTAATTTACAGTTTATTTCCTTGAATCAAACACGTTCATTTGATCCATTACAATTGTAATTCATTTCTTAATTGCCTTTAAACAAATTTATTAATCTTTAATTACAGATTAACTATTCTTTTAATTATCGAATAATAAACTTAATAACACATTAATTAATCCTTAATAGATCAATTTTTTCTTATTCATTTATTAATTAATAAAGCTTATTTATAAATTAATAAAACTTAATTACATTTTTCTTAATTACCCATTAATCAACCTTTAAATTTCTTAATTAAGCAAATTGTAATTATTCTTAATCATTTCTTTATATTCATTAACTAACCTTTAATTAAATTTAACTTAGACTTTAAAAGTTAATTAATCAATTATTTAAACATTCTTTAATTACCATATAAATCTTTAGTTACCTAATTCATTACAAATATAAATTAGTTAGCCATTCTTAATTTCTCCTTTTAAACAGTTAAACAATAATGATCACCTAAAATTATTTAAGTGATATAAACTTCAATTTGTATATTTGAAGATTTCAAACAGTTCGCCAAAGCATCAAAAAAACCCCGAGAATTTCCCAGCTCTACTCGAGTAGCCTCTCGAGTTTCCCACCAAAATGCACGAGTCATTCCTCTCTCGTACGTTCTTTTTCTTCCTCTTAATATTTTACTTAGTTTATTTTTAAGATGAAACCTGGAAACAAGACAACCACTCACGATTCTACTCGTACCCATACCCGAGTTTCCCACCAAGCTTCACGAGTTCTCCCCCGAGTATTCACTCGACTCCTTGCTATGAAGTCCTCCTGATACTCATCCAACGCCGTGCACGTGCACGGATCATCGGCGACCCTTTGGTCATTGCCGCCACCACCAGCACATCGACGACAGCCCCCTCTAACTATTCTTCTACCCAGATTTCCAAATTGCTCACGAAATCTAATTCGAGCTTGATCGAACCATAACTGGAAACAAACCAACTCGACTAAGCACCTCGCCGACGACGAACTCCACTACCAGAAAACTCGCCCATCCTTCCAGACCTGCTCCACGACATGACGCGACGATTCCCCCACATGCGATCCCCTCCGGTCTTCCCACGGCGTCGCACGAACTCAAAAATCACGTCGACTAAACTAGCTCCCAAAACCCTAAATCAATCTCGTTCACTTAATTTGTGAAATAGAAAAATTCTTAAGCATTTTTCCTGTTATCTACAAATGTCAAGCAAGCTTCAACCAGAGTTTCAACATCTAAAATTAGTTCGAACGTTAGAAATTGGGAAAAATACAAGTTTTATTCAAATTCACCTTTACTCTTGAAATACAGCACTAAAAATCTTCATTTTAATTTTAAAAATCCAAATTTGCGAAGTTTATTCGAATTACAATCCTGAGACTACATATTTCTATGATGGATTTTTTTTACAGGGTCTTAAGAATTTCCCTGTTCTTCATATTTTTACAGTTATCATTCAAATATCTTTTCCTTAACTTCATTTCTATGTTTGATCTAACTAACAATCAATTCTTGTTTGATAACTAGACCAAAATAAATATCAGCGAGAAAAAGAACGGATTAGAACTAAATTGTTAAACTCTGTAATATGGAACATGGGTAATTATATCAACAGACATATACAGTTCAACATAACACATGAACCACATTTATAACTACATATAAACAAAATCATACACTTGTATATATGCAAGATATTATCACACAGATTCCACAAGCAACCATCATTTATTTATTTAGATTTTATTAAAGATGTTTACTCACCTGACTAGAAAAAACAGAGGGCTTGCTTCCTTTGAAAACTGGAAAGGCTTGCAAACTGGAAATTTGAAAACTTGAATACTTTCATCTTTGTTGTTCTTGTTTTCCAGAGAACAATGATCTTGCATTGACTTAAAACTGAAGGCTTTTAAAAACTGGAGACTTTAAAAACTAAAAGCTTTAAAAAGCTTAAAACTTGAAACTTTGAAACTGAGATGGACTCAAAGACTTCTTTTGAAAGATGCTTCATTTTCTAAAAAAACTGAAATGCTTTTGCTGTTTGGATTTCAGAAAACAAATGTCTTGCTTGCAACTCAACATTGAAAGCTTTTAAAAAAAACTGGAAGCTTTTAAAATAAAACTGGAACTTGTTTCCAGGCTTTTGGAAAAGAAGATAACAAAGCTTGATGTTTTCCTTTGCAAATGTTTGAATGAACGAAAAGAAAGGGAACTTGATAAAAATAAAACAAATGCGGCCCTGATAGTTGTATTAGTACAAAGGTTGATCAGAGATTTTTTTTGTTAAGGAGGCTGAAAGGAAGACATTTTGTACAAGTCATTTATTAAGCATGTCATACATATCTTCTAGCTCCATTCGTATAGTACTATTAATTATCTTGCCTCTTTTCTTTGCCTGCAAGTCTCAAGGCCAAAGTACAGATATTTATTTAGCTTTGTTTATCTTGTATACATCTTATTACAATTCGAGTGTACATCTCTATTTCACTTTGCAGGTACAACTTGTATATATATTTACCTTGACTTATTTTTACTTTGTATATGTTTTATTTAGTTTAAACTTGATACCTTGACTTATTTTTACTCTGCATATGTATGGTGATAGTTTATCATTACTGCCTTGGCTTTTGACTTAGTTCTTTGCATACATATGGTTAAAGCACAATTATTTCTAGATTTACTTAATGCTTAAATAAAGTTGTTATATTAAATCTATTATATTAGCTAGTGAATTTATGCTTATTTTACATGACCATTTATTATTTGAGACATTTTATTTCTATTTATACTTGATGTATTTAATTAATACATATTTTATATTTTAAACTTAACTACCAAACACTACAATTATATTTATTTATTTTATTCTATTTTTACTTAAGTTAAATATGTTGATAAGTTTATATAGTAATACTTACATTAATGACCATATATTAGTTTTATATTTATATTAATATTAACAAGATTTATTTCAATTGAAACCTTATTACCAAAATTACAACAAAATATTATATATATATATATCAAAAGTGAATAAGCAAAATTTTATTTAAGTTAAAAATAGATTTTGTTATAATTAAATTGGAACTCTTTTATATTAAATTCCCAAATCAAAATTTTTCTTTAAACCTATAAATATACACATTCATATAACACTTATTAAATTAGATTATATAGGACTATTTAAATCCATTAATACAATAACACAGATTAAATCTGTGACTAATTATTCTGATTTAAAAATCAATCTAAAATCCAATTTTAAAACATCCCATTATTAATTAATTGGTTATTTATATTTGAAAATAACAATTTAAATCAATTTAAAATACTTTAATTAAGAGATTATCGTATTTTAAATTCCTCGAAATTCCGGGATGTCACAGCTGCTATGCGTCACCACCAGTCCGGATGCGTAATTGGTATATCTACCCTGACATTGCCTTTTGTGCCGTGTCACCTACCATATCGAGCCCACTACGATTTTGGTTTAAAGATCCTACCGCGTTAAGGTTCACCATCCCCTTAACGCTATTTTCTATATGATTATACTTTACTAATTAGACACTACTGTATATAGTGTATATTACTACATAGTAAATAGTTTAACGGATCCTTAAAGAATGGGCGATCCCAAGCATTCTTTAAGTTACTTGTACCTTATTACAGTTCACTTGAGTTGGTTTACATTATATAAGTATATATTGTCCTGACTCGAGTGTTTGTATTTTTATTTACGCTCGGGTCAGCCTAAGTATTCATAGATTTGGATTTCCACTTTCTGAAGATTGGAATCGCTGGAGATTATCTGCTTATCTAGTTTTATCTATCTCAGTTATGTTGTTCTATTCAGCTTGTACTTGGTTATCATATTGAGACTTCTGTTGTACTTTATTTCTTCTGTTGTATCTTATTTAACTTTGATATATTTACATAGTAGCTTTATGAACTACTATTTCTTTTACTTCCACTGCATTATTTTACTATGTGTTTGTGATCTGTGATTATATTTATTTACTGTATATTCTGAGATTTGCCCAATTTTATTTACAACGCGGTATTTTGAGCAATTCAATTCCGGCATGAGTGAC
This sequence comes from Allium fistulosum, assembly GCA_030737815.1. Lineage (NCBI taxonomy): Eukaryota > Viridiplantae > Streptophyta > Magnoliopsida > Asparagales > Amaryllidaceae > Allium > Allium fistulosum. The sequence continues at coordinate 819,500,779 of CM060904.1, forward strand.
TACCTATACACTTATAATGGATGCGAATGGTTGAAAATACCGGGTCGTTACAGAACTCCACCATGTCACCTACGTTCCTCCTCCTCCTAGTCCTCTCCTTGCCGAGCCCATGCGCGCAACCCAAAGCGCACCCTGGCCCACCTCCGCAGGCTCCTCCCCTCTCATTCCTCCCACCACCTTATCACCTTCCCTGTTCTCCACCATGGCCGAGACCACCCTCAACAAACCCATGCTAACACCGAACCCAATCGGCCACCGCCCTCCTCCATCTTCCATCAAAGCTCAACCTCTGCCCTCCCTGCCATTCACCACCAACCCGAGCCATCACCACTCTCTCACTTAAGTCTCGGCAGCAAGATTGTAAGGTATATGTATATAAATATTTTTATTTTATTTGTTTGTATATATATATATATGTTATATAACCTATTATTTGTAAATATATAAAGTTGTTTCTACTATATATGTTATACTTTATATATAGTGGAAATTAGCCACAAGGGTCTCTTTAGCAAGTGAAATTAGTTTCTAGGACACACAACTGAAATAATTACTTTTAAGGACAAAACGTAAAATAATTAGTTTCTAAGGCCTAAAAATCTATGAAATTATGTCCTTGAAAGTAATTGGACTGCTGACTTTGCCCTTGAAAGTAAATATTCTGCTGACTTTGGCCTTGAAAGTAATTTCTTTGAATGTGTATCCTAGAAACTAATTGGACTGCAAAGTTTGTCCTTCTGGTGAAATGCCCCTACATTCTATATAAGTTGTATATTAGTATTCATTGAGTAGATTTTCTTCTATATATACTAACCTGCATATGTTTAGAAAAGTACATATATTATATATTTTGTTGTAGTAGTATTTTGCTGGTAGCAGTATATCTGGTAGTCTACAAATAATATATTGGTTTATACTGTTTAAAATTTATATATATTATGTAAGTATTGATTTATTGATGTCTGATTTTGGTAGCTACTTATTTAGGTTTCCTATATATTACATAGTTGATATTTGATGTTTGTCTGATGGGTATATAGTATATACAAGTTTATAAATGGTCTATTTGAGTTATATACAAGTATATATATTAAAAATCTTGTACCTATTTTGATCTCTGGTTATATATATTATATAAAGTGTCAAGACCCGCAAATCCGTACTCCTGATTAAACACTAAATTCCATTGATTAACTCAAGATGCACGGAAATACGAACCCTGAGGGGTTTTAAGAAAAAGAAATAGAAGAAAAGATAGAAGAAAAAGAGAAGAAGAAGAAGAAAGCAGAAGAAGAAAGAAGAAAATAGAGAAGAGAAAGAAAGAAGAACAACAGAACCACATCAGAACAGAAACAATATCAGAATCTCACATATCGCAGCGGAACAATATATAATAGATAAACGAATAATCTTTAAAACAAAGAACTATATAATTTTATACATACATCAATCATCAGAGTAAATATACAACAATGGACAGTTATATAAACTTGTCCTCATACAGAATACACAACGGAATAAATAATATCAGATACAAATACTACGTCTCGCCATCCAGCTTATCTCCAAAGCTCCAGAATATCCTGATAACATGACTCTAGGCTGCTCGTGTGGAAATTGGTGGGCACCCAGAGTTTAGAAGGGAACAATAAACTCCGAGTCAGTCATGGTGACTGGTGTGAGATCGTAAAACAGTTATTTTTCATAAAGAAAATAAAACAAATTCGCAATGCTTTTGGAAAATGAAACTACCATAAGACCTCCCACCACACACACAATGCAAACGCAGAATTGGAGGAGATTTCTTCTTATGATAGTCAAAGATGCTTACTACGCAAAATCAAATTCTTTTTGATATTATTATTATTGCATAGTGTAGAAATCATTTCGAAAGTATAATATTAATCTTAGCCAGCATAGGCATTCCGCACTTATGCCTACTATAGCTATCATCCAAACAGTGGTGACCACCATAAGTGAATGATAGGTTCTACAACTAAAACCGTACAAGTCTCGTATTGTTTCTTTGGATTTCCAACAAATGGTCAGGCTAAGGAACTTCCTATTCCACGAACAGAACACCTCTGGAATGACGTCCCGAGAAATAACCTAACATTACGGTTAGATCTCTGCCAACACAAGGCCGGGTTACCTCTGCAAAAATAGGTAACTACTGACATGCGTATGTCATCCCCCGATCGTAACCGATCTTCCCGAGGATCCCCGATTTCCAACAAACCACATAATAATAATAATGCAGCAACCACATAGGTTAAGTATCTGGGCTCCATACCATGATACCACCTCTATCCAGAAGGAATGACATACACTAAGGGGCGCTACTCCCTAGAACCTTGCTGCATCCTTCCTGTTTCGACCATTTCCGGGGTGTGAGGCTCGATGAAGTCTCGTCCACAAAGCTACGCTTTCTACAAAGCCATGCTTCGGGTCAAACAAATGATCAACCTATGATCACAAAGATATAAGATCAAACAAATGATCATATCACAAATGATCAAACACTGATCATCACACAGCAACACTCAGTATGCCACATTACCAAATTGGGAGTATATCGCTGACAAATTTCAACTACATAACCTCTGAGCTCGTACGTCTCAGAGAAGGGTGTTAAGCTAAGAGAATAAATTCTCCGCCACCAACAGAAATGTATTTGAAAGAAATCAGCTTTATATCTCAAATTGTAACGTCAGACACACAATCCATACAAGTCTGTTCCGGGATCGAACAGAACCGAAGGCACTTCTCACGGAGCCCTTGCATATCCGGATAATTTTCTAATCACGTCCGGACTTCCCGTCACTAAGGGTGATAAAAACCTCTAAATCGGAGATCAGCCGATGTAGAGTAACTCGACGGTAATCCTTCCGTTTTCAAAAATATCCGGTCTTCAACACCGGTCTTCGAATGCAATTCATAACGACGTATCACATATTCGGAATGGGTTATACGACCCCATGGTCCTTTTCCGGCTAACCCGAATAGTGAGCGCTTATCTAAAAATAAGTGTGGCATTCAAATTCATCCAATTCACAACAAATACCCATTCAAGGTAATTATTGATAGTCGGTTATTTAACTATCAATAAAGATGCACAACATCATCAGATTCCAAATAATTTCCCAAATTATTTATTTTCCAAAAATATCTTTACTAGATATATAATTTCCACACTTAACCATTTGAAAACAATTTCAAATCAATTCCCACATTTCATTTTATCTTTGAAGATAAAATCTCAAAACAGTTCATTTCATATTGGAAAAGCATTTCCATACTTATTTAAAAATAAGTATTTCACAAATCATTTATTTTCAACATTTGAAAATATCCAATATACTTAAATCAAATTTAAGTATAAATTCATTCTTTCAGGAAATCATTTACTATAACAACATTTATTTGAGTCAAAATGAATGTTACGTAAAACATCGTTACGACGACTCAAAATCACTAGTATAGGGATTCAAAATTTAGATAGATATATAAATCCCAATACTATATAAAACATTTCCTTTCGGAAATCATTTACTATAACAACAGTGTTATAGTCCACCATTTCCTTATTTCTCGAAAACGTCTATTTCAACAATGAATGTTGAAATCTATGATTTCGATATTTGATATATTTGAAAACATCTTTAAAACAATTAACTTCATTTCAAATATCACTTTCCCAAACAATATCTATTTTATTCAATAATATATTCACTGTCCAAAATCGTGAATATACTTCACTAATTACATTTCACTATTTTCTACACCTTTTATTTCAATAATAATTCGCTATCCAAAATCGCGAATATATCTCCTTTAACAACCTTCTATATTAAATTTATCAAATTCAATTGATTTCGAATTTATAAAACAACGTTTATAAATTCTATTTCTATTTTCTAACAACTTCAATTTAATAAATCTCCTTTATTAACCATTCGATTCATAACTCAAATCTTATACCAACAATCCATATTATAAGTTAAATACTTATAATCCCTTTATTTTACAAAATCATCTCCATTTATAAGTTCACAATTTATAAATTTCATTTCTTTATAAATTCTTAAAAATTCATTTTAACGCTTATAAAAACACGTTTTATAATACCAACATTTTAAAGTTATAATATCAATCTTGTACATCTTTTACATACATCGTTTTTAATAATTCAAAAATTCCAATTAAAACCATTTTATAAATTTCTTGACTATTTATTTCGAAAGAAATTACCTTTTGGTTATAATTCACAAATCTTAACTTTTATAACTTTAAAATTTTAAACGTTTATTTGTTTAAAATAAATCAATTCAACAATACAATAAAACGTCTACTTTCAAAAATCACTTTAAAAATCCTTTTAAAGTAAAGGTCGTTATTTTTTTAAAACTTGAATCCGATGAAGCAACAGCACCAATTAGTCAATCACAACATCAAACATCATATATCAACATATGATAACAAAATATACATCAATATCTGTAAATAAATAAATACTGGTGAGTAATCCAGTTGGATCCCTCCAACCTGTTTCCCTGCATCCACAGATGTTAGCACAATACCAATTCCACTTCGAGGTGGAATATCGCGGTATATGGGTTTTATAAAAATATCCGCTTACTAACGGTGCAATAGGGTCTCATCCGCTATACGAGGCGGGAAATCAATCAATCTAATATATACATATGCCAATATGTATATATTGCTATATATATAGATATATCCTACTATATCTAATATCACATCCAATAGCAATCAAATCAATAACTGAAAATTCCACTTTTCAATTTTTGAGTGAGAAGATCTCACCTTTGATTTTATTTTGCCATCCATTTCATTTCCAGCTTGATTCTCGATTTTAAACCTTGTATAAATAATTATACAATTCGTTAATATTCGAAATAAATCGAATAACAAATTTTCGTTTTGATAGTTTTAATTAACCAATTTCACCTTTAATAATTTAACTAAAATTTTACTTTTCAAAATTAAATTTAATATATCAACCTTTGGTAAAAATAATTAAATAAGTTTTATTAAATAATATATTCACTTTCCATTTTCAAACTGCTTAAAAACTTAATCTTTATATAAATTCTTATATTCAAATCTTATAGATACGTATTTTCTTCTTTTACTTTTACCAGTAGATTAAAAATTTATATATATCATATTCTATAAAATAAAATTCCTTTACTGTTAATTAAATCGGAAAAATTAAATTCGAATACCTCAAAACACATGAAATCAACATCACGGCTTCAGCTCGGCATCCACAAAGATGCGCTGTCCATCCTCACGCATACACTGTTCGAATCGCCACCTACCCTAGGTCCAGAAATTGCGATATCCATAGCTTCGACTTTGATTGTCAGCGCCCCACTGATCGACGACACGACCCAATCGCGAGCCTCCCCATCGAACGTGTTTTGCCCCATTCTCCTGCAACTCCTGTCTTCGCAACCCACCCGTACGCGAAACCCATCTGCTCGAGTTCAGTCACGCGCCTCACCGTTCACGTGCCCTAACTCGAAATCGCGAGATCCCTCCAACCTTCGACAAACTGTATGCGAATCCCCTCAGCCATGCTTGAACGCGAATGCCAGCCCCCCTATCGAACTCGCGTTCGCGAGCCTCCTTGTCGCCATCGCACTCGCTTCCCTCGACGTCGTGCCATCGTACGCAATGCTACCACTGCTGCTAACTTCCGGTCGCCTCGTCTCCCCAGACATTGCCGTCATCACTGCTTTGCATGCTCGAGCTCACGTACGCGAGCCACCAAGAGATGCCGCCGCCTTTGCCACTCGCGAGTCTTCCTCAACGATCGCGATCTGATTCGCGAACCCTAGCTCCATCGCGCATCCACTACGCGACCCTCCAAATCGATCGGCGCCCATTTATTTGATTTTCGATTTGGTCGAGAGGGGGAAAAAGAACGAAATTATTTTACAGAGGCCATTTTTTTTAATTTTAATTTCACGAACAAGATTTTGAAGAGGGAGAACGAGATAAGGGGCTTCGGCCATTGATTATTCTTCTCTGAATAAAATTTGAATGAAAATGGAGAAAAGGTATGCGTGAGTTTTGTAAAGGAATGGGGAGACAAAGAACATGATTCAGCAGAGAGTAGGTCGGCATTGTGAAGTTATAGGGTAGCTGATGTGACCAATTTAAATTTAAATTTTAAATTGAATTCGTTTTAAAATTTCAACGCGTTTTCTAACCGTACGGTCACAAAACAACTTCGAAAAATACGAAATTTGAAATCCGATAATAATTCAATATTCTGGACCAAATGGAACTGGTTTCGTCGGATTCCGAGACTGTGCCCCGGAACGCTACTTTCAAATATCGGTTGAACGATATAAATTTCAAAACTGAACAAAACAGTTTTAAATTCGATTCTGAAGCTTCTATTATCTTCAGAATTATCAATACGAATTTTAAAAGCTTTCGAAATATTTTTCTTCAACTTAAAATAGAAGATTTAAATTTTTATCTAACATTCAATAGATTAAATTCTATAATTTAATCGCCAATTTCAAAGTTATATTCGGGATTCATATTAAATTACCGTTCAAATATTTAAAATTAATTAAATATTTTCAATTTAATTCGTTCAAAATTCTAGGTCATTACAGACTTCCCCCCTTAAAAGAATTTCGTCCTCGAAATTACAAGTTAGGAAAAATGGTTCTTAACTCGTCTACTATTTTTCAACATTTAATAGTTTTATCAATTTTTTTTTTCAAAACAAATATTTCTACTAAAGATTCTTTATTAATTTAACTAACTTTACAATTTCAATTATAAGTTTCAAACAACATTGTTTACTTCAAAATTCAAATTTAAATTTAAACTTAAACTTTCAAAATTTCTCAAAATTTTCTAACACTCGAAATTTCCGAAAAATTTCGCCAGCGTCTCCTTTGCGCGGCTAATACGGCACGACTACAAAACGTCCCTACGGACTCTCAGATTTCAAAAAGGAAAGAAAAAGCCAAGCGGCTAGACAAGAAAATCAGCAAATCTCATATTATAATTCAAATACTTACCTTTTCCGAGCAATTCAAATTTATCTTCGAAATCAAATCTAATTCCTTTATAACACCTGTATATCCTACTAGCCATAATATCTAGTTACATATTCAAACCATTTTGCCAAATTTTATTACAAAATTTCGATACTTATTTCATATATCATCTTTACTTCACTATTGAAGTTACATATCTATTATCATTCAATTTTGCATTTCAAATTTCATTTGAATTCAATTCACCATTTCAATTCAATTTGAATTCTATTTAACTTCTGAATATTGAATTTATCAATTATCTTTAGTTCATAACTACACTATTTTAAATTAGTTTCATTTACTAATTCATCACAGAATCATTTTATTCAAATTTGTTTTCAACATTCAGTTTCAATTTTACTAATTCAACTTCTATTTCTGTATTTCGTGAATTAATAAATTATCAAAGTAGCTTATTTGGATTCAATTCATTTATTCAAATTTATTCACTTATACTTTCTTTAATTTAACTCCATCCTTTAAGTTAAATTTATTCTATCAAAATTTAAATTGTATAAGTTATCAGCTCATTTATTATTCCCATAAATATTTTAAATAGGATTCTAGAGTCTTTCCAACCTTTTTTCAAAATCATTTTGAAAATAATTCAAATTACCCTTTTAATTTCCAAAATAAAACCCAAATTTTCAGACAACTTTCATTTAAAACAATTTAACAGTAATTCCTCTTTTGGAAACCCGAAAATGAACACCGGTGATGTCGCGATCATCATCGGAATTATTTTCCAGCGACCGAAAAGAGTTTAGAGCTTTTCATCTCTTCAGAACATTTTTCAAAACCTTTGAAATTCATTTCCAACTCCAAAAAGGAATTTAAACTTTCCAGATCTCGAAAATTTTCAAATTCTTTTCAAAACATTTCCAAAAACTTCTCTGGAATTCCGTTTCAAATTACAAATCACATTTATAATTTATATTCTCAAATTTCATTTGTTTATGGATTTATTTCCTGGTTCTTTGTTTTAATTCCAATTTCATATACAATTTCCACATATATATTAATGAGGATAATTAACATCATTACTTCCTAACAACCATGCATCCATATATCATAATAATTTATAGAAAACCATTTCTTTTGTATACAAAAATAGTTTTGGGCAAAATTATTTCATTTACCCTATTTTAAAATCAATACTGTGTCGGTTTATCTTGTTTAAGAGTTTAGAAACCCCTATCGACACAGTTAGCTAGACTGCACCGACCAGAATCTATAAACAATCAACCGATAAGTCAACACAATACAAAACAAATTTTATATTCACTAACAAATACGCACTCGTATCTATTATTACACTCAAACTCATTCTAGAGTACTACTGACTCTATCTCTAATGAGTAACACCCAATAGAGCAGGGTTGTCGCTTAACCATATGCTCTGATACCACGCTGTCAAGACCCGCAAATCCATACTCCTGATTAAACACTAAATTCCATTGATTAACTCAAGATGCACGGAAATACGAACCTTGAGGGGTTTTAAGAAAAAGAAATAGAAGAAAAGATAGAAGAAAAAGAGAAGAAGAAGAAAGCAGAAGAAGAAAGAAGAAAATAGAGAAGAGAAAGAAAGAAGAACAACAGAACCACATCAGAACAGAAACAATATCAGAATCTCACATATCGCAGCGGAACAATATATAATAGATAAATGAATAATCTTTAAAACAAAGAACTATATAATTTTATACATACATCAATCATCAGAGTAAATATACAACAATGGACAGTTATATAAACTTGTCCTCATACAGAATACACAACGGAATAAATAATATCAGATACAAATACTACGTCTCGCCATCCAGCTTATCTCCAAAGCTCCAGAATATCCTGATAACATGACTCTAGGCTGCCCGTGTGGAAATTGGTGGGCACCCAGAGTTTAGAAGGGAACAATAAACTCCGAGTCAGTCATGGTGACTGGTGTGAGATCGTAAAACAGTTATTTTTCACAAAGAAAATAAAACAAATTCGCAATGCTTTTGGAAAATGAAACTACCATAAGACCTCCCACCACACACACAATGCAAACGCAGAATTGGAGGAGATTTCTTCTTATGATAGTCAAAGATGCTTACTACGCAAAATCAAATTCTTTTTGATATTATTATTAGTGCATAGTGTAGAAATCATTTCGAAAGTATAATATTAATCTTAGCCAGCATAGGCATTCCGCACTTATGCCTACTATAGCTATCATCCAAACAGTGGTGACCACCATAAGTGAATGATAGGTTCTACAACTAAAACCGTACAAGTCTCGTATTGTTTCTTTGGATTTCCAACAAATGGTCAGGCTAAGGAACTTCTTATTCCACGAACAGAACGCCTCTGGAATGACGTCCCGAGAAATAACCTAACATTACGGTTAGATCTCTGCCAACACAAGGCCGGGTTACCTCTGCAAAAATAGGTAACTACTGACACGCGTATGTCATCCCCCGATCGTAACCGATCTTCCCGAGGATCCCCGATTTCCAACCAACCACATAATAATAATAATGCAGCAACCACATAGGTTAAGTATCTGGGCTCCATACCATGATACCACCTCTATCCAGAAGGAATGACATACACTAAGGGGCGCTACTCCCTAGAACCTTGCTGCATCCTTCCTGTTTCGACCATTTCCGGGGTGTGAGGCTCGACGAAGTCTCGTCCACAAAGCTACGCTTTCTACAAAGCCATGCTTCGGGTCAAACAAATGATCAACCTATGATCACAAAGATATAAGATCAAACAAATGGTCATATCACAAATGATCAAACACTGATCATCACACAGCAACACTCAGTATGCCACGTTACCAAATTGGGAGTATATCGCTGACAAATTTCAGCTACATAACCTCTGAGCTCGTACGTCTCAGAGAAGGGTGTTAAGCTAAGAGAATAAATTCTCCACCACCAACAGAAATGTATTTGAAAGAAATCAGCTTTATATCTCAAATTGTAACGTCAGACACACAATCCATACAAGTCTGTTCCGGGATCGAACAAAACCGAAGGCACTTCTCACGAAGCCCTTGCATATCCGGATAATTTTCTAATCACGTCCGGACTTCCCGTCACTAAGGGTGATAAAAATCTCTAAATTGGAGATCAGCCGATGTAGAGTAACTCGACGGTAATCCTTCCGTTTTCAAAAATATCCGGTCTTCAACACCGGTCTTCGAATGCAATTCATAACGACATATCACATATTCGGAATGGGTTATACGACCCCATGGTCCTTTCCCGGCTAACCCGAATAGTGAGCGCTTATTTAAAAATAAGTGTGGCATTCAAATTCATCCAATTCACAACAAATACCCATTCAAGGTAATTATTGATAGTCGGTTATTTAACTATCAATAAAGATGCGCAACATCATCAGATTCCAAATAATTTCCCAAATTATTTATTTCCCAAAAATATCTTTACTAGATATATAATTTCCACACTTAACCATTTGAAAACAATTTCAAATCAATTCCCACATTTCATTTTATCTTTGAAGATAAAATCTCAAACAGTTCATTTCATATTGGACAAGCATTTCCATACTTATTTAAAAATAAGTATTTCACAAATCATTTATTTTCAACATTTGAAAATATCCAATATACTTAAATCAAATTTAAGTATAAATTCATTCTTTCAGGAAATCATTTACTATAACAACATTTATTTGAGTCAGAACGAATGTTACGTAAAACATCGTTACGACGACTCAAAATCACTAGTATAGGGATTCGAAATTTAGATAGATATATAAATCCCAATACTATATAAAACATTTCCTTTCGGAAATCATTTACTATAACAACAGTGTTATAGTCCACCATTTCCTTATTTCTCGAAAACGTCTATTTCAACAATGAATGTTGAAATCTATGATTTCGATATTTGATATATTTGAAAACATCTTTAAAACAATTAACTTCATTTCAAATATCACTTTCCCAAACAATATCTATTTTATTCAATAATATATTCACTGTCCAAAATCGTGAATATACTTCACTAATTACATTTCACTATTTTCTACACATTTTATTTCAATAATAATTCGCTATCCAAAATCGCGAATATATCTCCTTTAACAACCTTCTATATTAAATTTATCAAATTCAATTGATTTCGAATTTATAAAACAACGTTTATAAATTCTATTTCTATTTTCTAACAACTTCAATTTAATAAATCTCCTTTATTAACCATTCGATTCATAACTCAAATCTTATACCAACAATCCATATTATAAGTTAAATACTTATAATCCCTTTATTTTACAAAATCATCTCCATTTATAAGTTCACAATTTATAAATTTCATTTATTTATAAATTCTTAAAAATTCATTTTAATGCTTATAAAAACACGTTTTATAATACCAACATTTTAAAGTTATAATATCAATCTTGTACATCTTTTACATACATCGTTTTTAATAATTCAAAAATTCCAATTAAAACCATTTTATAAATTTCTTGACTATTTATTTCGAAAGAAATTACCTTTTGGTTATAATTCACAAATCTTAACTTTTATAACTTTAAAATTTTAAACGTTTATTTGTTTAAAATAAATCAATTCAACAATTCAATAAAACGTCTACTTTCAAAATCACTATAAAAATCCTTTTAAAGTAAAGGTCGTTATTTTTTTAAAACTTGAATCCGATGATGCAACAGCACCAATTAGTCAATCACAACATCAAACATCATATATCAACATATGATAACAGAATATACATCAATATCTGTAAATAAATAAATACTGGTGAGGAATCCAGTTGGATCCCTCCAACCTGTTTCCCTGCATCCACAGATGTTAGCACAATACCAATTCCACTTCGAGGTGGAATATCGCGGTATATGGGTTTTATAAAAATATCCGCTTACTAACGGCGCAATAGGGTCTCATCCGCTATACGAGGCGGGAAATCAATCAATCCAATATATACATATGCCAATATGTATATATTGCTATATATATAGATATATCCTACTATATCTAATATCACATCCAGTAGCAATCAAATCAATAACTGAAAATTCCACTTTTCAATTTTTGAGTGAGAAAATCTCACCTTTGATTTTATTTTGCCATCCATTTCATTTCCAGCTTGATTCTCGATTTTAAACCTTGTATAAATAATTATACAATTCGTTAATATTCGAAATAAATCGAATAACAAATTTTCGTTTTGATAGTTTTAATTAAACAATTTCACCTTTAATAATTTAACTAAAATTTTACTTTTCAAAATTAAATTTAATATATCAACCTTTGGTAAAAATAATTAAATAAGTTTTATTAAATAATATATTCACTTTCCATTTTCAAACTGCTTAAAAACTTAATCTTTATATAAATTCTTATATTCAAATCTTATAGATACGTATTTTCTTCTTTTACTTTTACCAGTAGATTAAAAATTTATATATATCATATTCTATAAAATAAAATTCCTTTACTGTTAATTAAATCGGAAAAATTAAATTTGAATACCTCAAAACACATGAAATCAACATCACGGCTTCAGCTCGGCATCCACAAAGATGCGCTGTCCATCCTCACGCATACACTGTTCGAATCGCCACCTACCCTAGGTCCAGAAATCGCGATATCCATAGCTTCGACTTTGATTGTCAGCGCCCCACTGACCGACGACACGACCCAATCGCGAGCCTCACCATCGAACGTGTTTTGCCCCATTCTCCTGCAACTCCTGTCTTCGCAACCCACCCGTACGCGAAACCCATCTGCTCGAGTTCAGTCACGCGCCTCACCGTTGCCGTGCCCTAACTCGAAATCGCGAGATCCCTCCAACCTTCGACAAACTGTACGCAAATCCCCTTAGCCATGCTTGAACGCGAATGCCAACCCCCCTATCGAACTCGCGTTCGCGAGCCTCCTTGTCGCCATCGCACTCGCTGCCCTCGACGTCGCGCCATCGTACGCGATGCTACAACTGCTGCTAACTTCCGGTCGCCTCGTCTCCCCAGACATTGCCGTCATCACTGCTTTGCATGCTCGAGCTCACGTACGCGAGCCACCAAGAGATGCCGCCGCCTTTGCCACTCGCGAGTCTTCCTCAACGATCGCGATCTGATTCGCGAACCCTAGCTCCATCGCGCATCCACTACGCGACCCTCCAAATCGATCGGCGCCCATTTATTTGATTTTCGATTTGGTCGAGAGGGGGAAAAAGAACAAAATTATTTTACAGAGGCCATTTTTTTATTTTTAATTTTGCGAACAAGATTTTGAAGAGGGAGAACGAGATAAGGGGCTTCGGCCATTGATTATTCTTCTCTGAATAAAATTTGAACGAAAATGGAGAAAAGGTATGCGTGAGTTTTGTAAAGGAATGGGGAGACAAAGAACGTGATTCCGCAGAGAGTAGGTCGGCATTGCGAAGTTATAGGGTAGCTGATGTGACCAATTTAAATTTAAATTTTAAATTGAATTCGTTTTAAAATTTCAACGCGTTTTCTAACCGTACGGTCACAAAACAACTTCGAAAAATACGAAATTTGAAATCCGATAATAATTCAATATTCTGGAACAAATGGAACTGGTTTCGTCGGATTCCGAGACTGTGCCCCAGAACGCTACTTTCAAATATCGGTTGAACGATATAAATTTCAAAACTGAACAAAACAGTTTTAAATTCGATTCTGAAGCTTCTTTTATCTTCAGAATTATCAATACGAATTTTAAAAGCTTTCGAAATATTTTTCTTCAACTTAAAATAGAAGATTTAAATTTTTATCTAACATTCAATAGATTAAATTCTGTAATTTAATCGCCAATTTCAAAGTTATATTCGGGATTCAAATTAAATTACCGTTCAAATATTTAAAATTAATTAAATATTTTCAATTTAATTCGTTCAAAATTCCGGGTCGTTACATAAAGATTTTGTTTATGATGTGTTGAAAGGTAAATGTGATTTTGTAATTGTAACGATCCAAAAAATTTTGAAAATTAAAAATTGTTAATTTAATAAGATATTGTGATTTAAAGTTGGAAGAAATAAAAATTTGGGATGATAATAAGAATATAACTGGAATATAAGTGTAATACTATTAATTAAGGTAGTTTATAACTGCTATAAATGAAGATTCTAATTGATTGAAGGATTAAAAGGTTACAATTGATATAGATTGTAAATAAATGATAGTAATATATGTATTAATGGGAATTGGATTAAAAGAGCAATTAATAAATTAAGTATTGATTAATTTATAGAATATTGTGTAATAAATGGAAATTGTATAAAATTTGTGTAATGAGGGTGGGAATAACATTTGCTTGTAATTAATAAACCTACAAATGTTATTAAATGTAGTAATGATGACAAATTGTTGTCTGTTACAAATATATTAAATCAATTGCAATTAAAGGTAATAAATATTACATTAATGTGAATTAGGATAGTAACTGTAAATTTTGAATGAAATAAAAAGGAACATAAATGTAATTATATTTACCTAGGCGATAATTGATTTAATATAGGAGTGTAAACCAAAATAAAAGAATAAAAATGAATAATTTTAGTAAAGGATTAAACATATGTTTATTTATTTGAACTGTTTGGTAGCTGAAAGATTGATTGTAGGGATGAGAAACTATTATTTAGTAAGAAATGTGTAATTACGGTTTGTATGCAATAGTGTATAAATATGTTTAAATTACTATTAGATAGGAAATAATTGTTCTACTTCTCATTACATTCATTTAGTCCATTTTGAAACTTAATTAACTGAAATTAATGTAATTGAAAATTTTCAATTAATAGGAGAGAAAATGCTAATTGTAAATTAATAGGTGTAATTAAAAGTAGCTTATGTTTTGTGAAAATATAAGGAAAGTTTGATTTAATGACAAGAACATTTACATCAAATAAAATGAATGTTTCATTTGCGAATGTAGGTTTAATTTAATTAAAATAAAGAATAGAATGATTAATTTTAAAGGAAGAAATATATGTTTATTTGAACTCTGTTTTAGCTTATAGATTGATTACAAGAATAGGAAAATAATCTATTTCAGAGTTATTTATTACTCTTATGTATAAACAACAAATTTATAAACATGTTTAAATAAACAATTGTTCTATTTTTCATCCATTTTTAGTTGCCTGTGTTGATATTTAACTTTGTAAGTAACTACAATTAATGTAATTCAAATATTTCAAATAAAATAAAATAAACATTGATTGCAATTAATAGATTTAATAAAAGAAACACACATTTTGTATTAAACAAAAAAGGTGTTTTAATGGAAATAAAAGATCGTTTTGGGAAAACCAAATTGAACGTTTTCACTTTTAAGAAGTATAAAAATGTTATTATGCGTAGATAGAAACCTAATGCATAAAAATTTGAATATTATTTAAGTTAATGAAGTTAATTTGGTTACAGTTTCAAAAAAATTGAATTTCAATGGGTTGTGCGATGTACATGGTCCTTTCATTTCTTTTGATATTAATTGTAGCATGAATGTTTTAAAATAGTTACCCTATTATTAATACTTGATCCATTCATTTCTCCTTCTATTAATACCTAAGCCTAGACTTTTAGGTTGTATTTAATTCTTGCCACCTCATTTTCACGTATACAAAATTTTACTTTCCGTTGGTTTGCAAGCTTTTCCATTATTATGTACATTTCCTTATGCATTATTAATGCCTAGAGCTTTCAAAATAAAATGTGACATTTATTTTTGTCTCTCCACCTTCATTTCCTAATTATAAATAACCTGCAGCCTATTTCTTCATTTGCATTTTGTTTCTCTTCACACCTCACATTCAAAAGCTCTTATTCTTGCAAATCAAAAGGCTTTCTTTTTTGAAACATAATTTTTTTTATTTTTCTTACACGTCATATCCTCATCTTAGTTGTTCTTCAATCTCTTCCTTAATCCTCATCTTGAGAAAAACGTAAGTATCAAAATTTGTTTATTTTTTTTATGCGTACTAATTATTATTTTAATAATATTTCTTGTAACATGAATATCTTTTGCATATAAACTTTGATTCACGCGTGATTTCTTCTGTTGGATTCATATTTAAATTTTGGACAACATGAAATTGATTTAGTTTAATTTGGAGACTGTTGAGTTTTTGCGCTTCTGTTTGGATTTTATGGCTAAAATCAGAGGTGAGTGTTTTAACCCACTCACAACTTCTAAAATTTCTTATGTTGGTTAAATTAAATTTATTATGTGATTAGAAATTTATTGATTGCTGTTTGGTATGTTAAATTGTCATTCTGATTAAATTTGACTTTATTGCATTTAATTATCATTTAATTCAATATTAAATTAAATTGTCAAATTAATACCTGTGTTGATGATCAGTTATCTATTAATGTTATTGATTGATTTGGATGATGATTGTGATGGATGTTTGATTGTCGATATTTGATGACTGGATGTTGTATTTTATATTGTTATAAACTACAACTTCACTATGGGTTGAAATGATACATACCCGAACGATCTATAGATTAGGGAAAAATCCTTATGGGTTGAAATGATAGACTCGAGCGATTTTATGGATTCTATTTAATTCAGGATTGTGGTGTGAAATGATATATAACCGTAAAATTTTAAATTGCGGATTGAAATGATAAATATCCATATCACTTGACCCTAGGGTAGAAAATTTTATACGGACACCGGATTGGTTAAATTAAATGATTTTTGAATCTTTAAAATTTTAAATTCAGTTAACTGATATTTTGAAATATTGATTTATATAAACTCAATTATTTTCTGTAACGACCCGGAATTTCGAACCCGAAAATTCCAGATAGTTAGAAGAAAAAGAAAGAGATAGAAGAAAGAAACAGAAAAAAGAAAGAAGAACAGAGAACACAACATCTCACATTCGCAGCGGATTAAATATAATAACAAATAATAATATTAGTTATACAAAGAAAACTGTATTTGTTAATTACATTTTAACACATCAGAGTTACAACATTCACAAATGTACTAGACAGTTAAATTTAACATGTCTCAGACAACTATAATATCACAACGGAATATACTCCATACGTTCCTGCCATCCAGCTCGCCTCTTGAGCTCCAGAACGTCCTTACCTGAAATCTGTAATACTCGGTCTGACCCGAGCATTACATCAAAGTAACACCCGGGTCAGGCTGGAAACCAGCGTGAGTAAACCCATAATATGAAAATACCAATGCAAATTTACTTATTTAAATCCCGGGTAACTCGCACTTCACTACGAGTTCTAATCTTATTTAAGTAAATCATTTATATCAAAACCATATCCAAGAATTGTTATCAAGTTTAAATATCCATGATACTTAACTTATTTCATTCCAGCCTGTTTGCTTCCAAATTCTCATTTATAAAGAATCGAAGTGGTTTCGGGTATTTACTAATACCCGACCCCGGTCTCTTCGAATTCAATGTCATCTCTAATCCAAATTGTTAAATTTTAAACAATACAATTCAAATCCAGGATATCTTGCAACAATTCAACTCAGATAGGTAACCTACATTATCACAGTTAACTCATTCATAGCACAGCACATCTTAAACGCTCATCAGAGATAAATCAATCCAAATCATCCAATATCATTCAACCATCCATAACAAGATTTATTAGATATATAATTCCTAATTATTTTAATTAATCTCCAATTAAATTAATTACCAACTTTAATCATTTAGATTACCTTAATCCTGCATACTCAATCATTTATTAATTTTAACCCAATTAATAAATCATTCTTTAATCATCCATCTTTAATTAATCATCCTTGATTAATTATTAAGTAATTAATTCTTAATTACCCCATAGATTAATTAGCCTTAACCATTCACATTTACTTTTAATTAATCTCCAAAATAAATTAATCATATTAATTAATGATTCTCTAATTACTTAATTTAAGTAATTACTTAAGAATTTATCACTAAACCTTGCTTAATCAGTCATTAACTACAAACCATTTAATTAATTAATCACTAATCAATTAATTAATAATCTCTAATTATCTAATTAACAACCCTTGATTACAAATTAAATTAATCTTTAATTAATAATTAATTAATTAACTAATTAATAAATCATAATCCAAGCCTTAATTAATTTTAAGATAATTCATTTATTTTAATCACTTCCTTAATCATCATAACTTGGTATTACTTATTATTAACTTATAAATTAACAAGAGTCCTTAAGTTTAATGATAAATCACTTCATTCTTTAATTATTACTTAATTACATTATTAATTAAGTTTAATTAAACTTAAAGAATTAATCTATTTAAGTTAAAAAAAAAATATACAACTTTAACAAATCAAATGTTTAAGTAACATCATTTATTTAAAAGAATTAGTTATTAAGAAATTAGTTCAAAGTTGATTATTTTGTTTTTAATTTTTAACCAGGAAATCTTTAACATTTTACCCGAGCCCATCACATATTTTCTTCGAGCAAATTCCTGATCCACTCTCGCTCCCCCTCCCATACGAAAACCCGAAGTCAACAACGATAAAACCATCTTCTTTCCCGAAGCATAAATCTCAGCAAACAACTGATACGAGCGGACATACGTGCACGTGCACACTTCACCTGGCCGGCTTCGAACCTCGCTCCGATCATCAATACCTCGACGATCTACCCCAGAGTTGAACTGACCATCTAGGTCGACGAACCCTTCGCAAATTTGAAATCGAACAGTTGAACATTTGCTGACTCCAGAACCCATCGCCGAGATCCACCTCCTACCTCCAGTCGAAACCCCGACCACCCCGAAACCTCCGGCCACCAGAAACAGCCCAAAACCCATTTCCTGATCAACTATGAACTGCTCATTCAAAACTCATCTAAAAATTTTGATTTTCGTTTTAAAAATTCTAGTTTTCAAAGGAGATTCAGACTATATACTTGAATCAACAAACCATTATGATTGGTTTTAACCTGATCTTAAGTTTTCCACTGTTCTTTATGTTTCCAGAAAATTTCCAAACTTATTTCATATAAATATATTTTTAAAACCTTGAACTGTAATTAAGCAAACATATTAAATTTGAGAACTAAATCCTATCAGTGAATAGATAAGGAGGATAGGAATTTTTCCTTTAAATCTGAACTCTGTAATTCTAAACAGAGACGAATGTAAAACATACCAGACATGCATATCTCAACACATTCATATACCAGGCATTTATATACATGCAAGCATAATCACATCATAACTTCAAGTAATAATCCAAACACTAAGATATAAACTGGGTTCAAAGGTCTGCTCACTTAACAGAGAACAAGTTTATACATATACACTCATATGCACAGATAAATCATATTAATATATACACATCCAACATTAATCATACATGCAACCCATATTATTAAGAGAATTCATCACAATCATCAAGCATACTACCCTAAATAAGTTTAAGCAAGGTTTTTACTCACCTGTTCTTAAGAACAGAGAAAGCCTGTTTTGATTTTGATTGGTTTGATCTGGAAATTGATGACTGAACTGAAACTTTGAATCTGATCTGGAATTGAGTTTGCATTTGCTTGTTTGAAGTTTAAATCGATCTGATTTGAAATCTTGGTTTTTGAGATGAATTGAACTTGATTTTCAACTTCGTTTTGAAATCTACTATAATTCTTTATAGATTGATATGTGAAATCAATAGGCCGGTTTGGGATAATATGGACCATTTAAACTAAGTTGGATACTTAGATATTGTTTTGTGGAATAAGTATTGACTATATAAGTTAATTACTTATGGTAAAGTACGAGTTACCCCGGGTTTATATAAGTTCTATGAATTTGAATTTCATATTAGATGAGTTTACTCACGCTGGTTTCCAGCCTGACCCGGGTGTTACTTTGATGTAATGCTCGGGTCAGACCGAGTATTACAGATTTTCAGGTAAGGACGTTCTGGAGTTCAGGAGTCGAGCTGGATGGCAGGAACGTATGGAGTGTTTCTACTGTGTTATATTATTGTATATCTGAGACTTGATAATTGTGTATATCCAGTGTCTGTATAAATATGTAACTCTGATGTATTAAAATGTAATCGACAGATATAATATTGTTTTGTATAACTGATATTATTTGATATTATACTTTATCCGCTGCGAATGTGAGATGTCGTGTTTCTGTTCTTCTTTCTTCTTTCTGTTCTTTCTTCTATCTCTTTTCTTTTTCTCCTAATTATCTGGAATTTTCGGGTTCGAAAATTCCGGGTCGTTACATTTTCGATAATCCGAGCGTTAACGCTAAAATTGGAATTGATTTAATGAATTGTTTAAAGGATTTAAATTGGAGTTTCAAGTTGAAGTGTCAAATATAAATAAGGTTCTCAGAATTGAGTTATTGAAAATGTTTGGAGATAACTTTGGAATCTATTTTAAATTAATTTAAACTATTTTAATGAATTTAAACTATTTTAATTAATTCAAATTTTAATTTATTTAATCTATTATAATCTATTTAATCCAATTTAATATATTTTAAATTTATTTAATTTATTTTAAATCTATTTAATATAATTTAAATCTATTTAATCTATTTTAAATCTATTTAAACTATTTTTAAATCAAATTTAATCAAATTTAAATCTATTTAAACTATTTAAACTATTTTAATCTATTTTAAACTAGTTAAATTATTTTAGAGTATTTTAACTATTTTAAACTATTTTTAAACTATTAAAAACTATTTATGACCATTTAAACTATTTTCTAAAATTTCAAACTGTGTAAAGTTGAAGTATTTATATTTAAATCCTTGATAATGATACAACCTGAATTTGGAATTTGGAATTTGACCCTTTTATGAAATGACATAATTGAGTAAATATGATGGTTTTGGAATGAGGATTTAATTAACCTATCTTATCGATATATATATATATATAATGATTTGAAAATTATATATATATATATATAATTCTATTTTATGTATGTTTTAAATTGAATTTTAGAAAATTTATATATATATCATATATTTTGTTTCATCGAGCTTTAGTCCATCTCAGCTTACTTTCTCAATATCGAACTTGTCACAATGATTCCGAGCTGGTCGTTGTCCTGCTAATTTGTGTCCGTATCCCTATGCTTGTCCTGTTCTTTCTCTAGCCGTGAAAGGTGATCAATCACTCAGGATTAACATTCTTATAGTAAGTAAATTTGACTTCACTTGAAACGACAATTGAAATAGGCTGTTAAATTTGAATTGCTAGTTATTTAATTGTTAAATATCATATGCCATTATTTGCAATTGTTCACCTATGATATATGACACCATATCCTGTTGTATATATTTTATTGAATTTATCACTGATGATATATGACTGTTATTGATATGTTATATTTTACCATATTTATTCTCACTCTACAAGTTCCCTGTTAATTTAGAATTCCCTATAGGTTGAATTGATATATACCCGAACGATTTTGTAGAATAAGGGAAAATCGTTATGGGTTGAAATGATAAATCCAAGCGATTTTCATTGATTTTAAATTTTTGGGATTGCAGGTTGAAATGATATATACCCGTAGATATTTAAATTGCAGATTGAAATGATAAATATCCGTATCACTTGACCATAGGATAGAAAACTATATACGAACACCGTTGGTCTATATTTTGAAAATGATTTCCAAAGTTTTGAAAGGAAATATATGGGTTTTAAAAAATATTGATTTTTAAAATATAATATGTATAAATTATAGATTTTTAAATTTTATGTTTTGGGAATTTTGAATTTATAAATTAGTTTTGAAATTATAAATTTTAAGATTTTTCTTATAATTTTATTTTCTTAAAAAATATAAAATAAGATTTAATTTAATAAATTTAATTTAATTTGATTTAAATTTATATTAATATTTTAAAAGTATATTTTTATAAGTTGAATAAATAAAGGTTGGAAAAATAAAGTAAAATTGACTTGAAATTTAATTGGTTAATAATTGAATTCAAATAAGGATTTATTTGAATTCATTGATTTTAAGATTCTTGAAAAATATGATTTATAACTTGATTTGATAAAAAGTGATTAAAGGAATATTCTCAGATTTTAAATAAAATTGAGACTGGATATTTAATATTGATTTAAATTCATGGAGTGGGATTTTAATAAGGGTACTTTTGGCACAGGTCCTTATTAAGATACAAAATACACGAAAAGTCCTTCAATAATTTCAGTGTAAATTAGGTCCCTGTTTTTTATTCACGATTATTGCAGAGTATGATGCAACTTTTCATAAAAGTTGCTGACATTTCTGCAACTTTTCTGTATACTGTGAACATAGTGTATGAAAGTTGCTGAAATATCAGCATTTATTTATAAAAGTTGCTGACATTTCAGCAACATTTATGTACACTGTGAACATAGTGTATGAAAGTTGCTGAAATATCAACACTTATTTATAAAAGTTGCTGACATTTCAGAAATAATTTTTCTTTGTTTCTAGAAAATAGGGACCTGATTTACAATGAAACTTTGACATGAAAAGTTGCTGAAATATCAACACTTATTTATAAAAGTTGCTAACATTTCAGCAATAATTTTTCTTTGTTTCTAGAAAATAGGGACCCGATTTACAATGAAACTTTGACAGGGACCCACTTATGAAAGTATGATAGGGATGCCTCCCTGATTTCCACTTTTAATAAATTGTTATCAAAATGATTAAGTGAATACATTACGATCTGAATAAAATTGAAGTTAAATGTTCAAAAATAAATGAAATTTATATTGTAAATGTTGAATATTTAAACTTGAATCTTTGAACTTTAAATTGAAATGGTTAAACTGGAATTGATTTAAACTGAATGGTAGAATTTAAGATGATTTGAATTGATTTTCGAAATTGGAGGAATTTAATTTTATTAGATAAATTATTTTAATAAATAAACTAATTTAATTTATAACTATTTTAATATATATACACTATTTTCAATATCTAAACTGTTTAAGTAGAAAGTGTTATGATTTCAAACTGTTACGATTTCAAAGTGTTACGATTTCAAGTGTTATGATTTCAAAGTGTTATGATTTCAAGTGTTATGATTTCAAAAAGTGCTATGGTTTTGAAAGTGTTATAATTTTGAAAAGTGTTACGATTCTGAAATGATTTAAAGTGTATAATGATATCAAATTGATACGATTTTGAATGAATATGATATTTTGATTTTAAAGTATGAAATTTTTGAAAAGAAATGACCACGGTGTGAAATAAGCGTTTGGTTGTTAAAGAGACCGGGATCGGATATTGTCATACTCTCTGCCAATACCGAAAACCACTTTAACAACTGTGTACGTGGTGGAGATTCCAAAAATGAAGAAGATGGTTTGGCAAACAATTTCTGTATAAGGTATTGACGTGACCCTGACTCCCGTGAGTCAGCTTAGATGTGACTAAAACAGGAGCTATACCTGGGCCAAGTGAGGTCATTCCTCCGATCGGACATGCTTCTTCGATACCATTCTATTACTTTGTGATTTGATTGGGTGCACCTTTGGTTTGGGAGTGTGTTCTGAGGTGGGCGGTAGTAGCTGATATGTGTTACCACCAGCCCAGTTCTGCAATTGGTAAATCTACCCTGGCATTGCCTCAAGTGCCGTGTTCACATGCCCTAGAGCGCCTTCTACGAGTTTGTTTTGTACCGTACCTATGTGGTGTCCTCTGGGTAAACCACCGGTTTGGTGGAGCCTACGGCATTGCATAGACTACGGGAATATATAAAATGTGTTAAGGGGGATATGGGTAACGCCTTAACGCTATTTTAATAGTTTACTTTACTATAGACATATTATAATAGCGTATATTACTACATAGTAGATAGTTCCATGGATCCTTAGAGGATGGAAATCCCAAACATCCTTTAAGTTACTTGTATTTCAGTTGACATTACACTTGAGTTGAATTTATTAATATAAGAATGTTAATCCTCACTCGAGTGTTTTGTGTTTTACTTTACGCTCGGTTCAGACTGAGTGTCACGGCATTTGAGATTCACCTTTGGAGATTGGAGCTTTGTTTGAAGATCTATCTGCCCAGCTTTCGGCTATTTCGGTTTATTCCAGTCACTTATGTTCAAACTTGCCAGTTGCTTCTGTATTTGAGACTACTCTGTATTTGAGATTTCCGTTGTATTTTGTTTTAACTCTGATTGTGACGACCGCCCATGACCCCTGCACCGAATCTAGAGATAGAGCGCTGTAAAGTGTGCCAGGCGACCATGGACGATTGTCAAGGTAAGAATTTAAACAACAGAATCTATCGTATTACTCACAACGCATGGACAAAATACAATAGAACATAAGTATAGTGAAGCTTTACAGAACAAAGTGACATCATATAAAACTCCATAATAGTTGAATACAAGCATCCACATAGTCTATACATCAAGCCTCACTACATTTCTCTCAGAGAATACAAAACAGCGGAATATCCAGTACATATAAGAAGATAATATGCAACCCTCCAGCTCGTCTTCGATATCAGCATCGTGAGAAGAGAACAGCACATGTCACCTGCTACCTAGTCTGCCCGTCCCAAAATAGACGAACAGCCCAAGGCAATAAGAATTAAAACATAAAGCCTTGAGTCAGACAACAGTCTTAGTGAGCAGTAAATTAACTAACAACATACCAAAAGAGCATAAAGGAAAAGGAATAGGAATACAACCCTCCCATTCCAACCTCATTTCTACAGTGATAGCCCCCAGACACACACTAAGCAGAAACAAACATAGCAGAGCATACAATTAAAGTAAAGCTACTATCACTCGAGTCAAGGGCGATGTTTTCCAAGTACCAAGGCCTAAATCAGATAAGCACCCAGAAAATACCGCTCTTGAGTCCGAATGACGATACAACCAAACATCCATGACTCTGGCTATCACTGTTATCATTGCCTCGATATCACCGTTAATTGAATGACCGGCACATTCTTTCAGCCGTCCGTCAAGGGCTAATGGAAACCCCGGTTCTAGACATAACCCCCGCACGTCGTCGCAGCCCGTGCCTAGGACTATCGAATCTGCCCAGAGTACTCGACCATCAACAGTTGGTCGTTGGGACTATCGAATCTGCCCAAACGTACCCTTGCTTAGAGCATGCTAGAACCTTCAACAACGATGCTATCCAAGCCTCCTAGTCATCCTCCTCGACGACTATTCTCATATCCATTCATTATCCTCAACTCGAATCATATCACCGAGTTATCAACATGCTTGGAATGATCCCATCTGGATTAGACCAAGTCTTCATCACATGATTGCCTCGCTTCATTACATCCTCGCAAAGCCTCATCTCAACATCACATCATCAAATCTATGCATAAGAGCTTCATCATCCCGCTACATATGCCACGAGCAGCTTTTCCAATTCAAGAGCCTTTCCCTTAGCTTTTGAATCGTCTTCGGTCTAAATCTAATCATCAATCATCTAGTTCATAACAATCAATCAAATCAAACATCAATCCAAACAATCTAGCATTCAAATATGATCTAAGTAGACAATTATAACAATAATGGCATTTTCGTAATTAAAGAGTTGAAAGTCCAATAAGCATGAAAACATAGATTATATCTCTACAAACTTGATGAATGAACTTGCATAGGTTAACATGTGATAAAATGGATGTAACATCATCATGAACAATGGATCTATATGGATCTACACATAGGATGAAGAAAATGCATGGAAATCTCTATTTTAACACCAAATCGAGCCAACAATCCGATATACTCCTTTGGATCCGTGTGAGAGATAATCACCACTCACCAAATCACCTAAACAACCTCAAATCAACACGCTTCAGATCTGGACAGCGAAGGATCAAGCTTGATCTATCACAAATCCGCTTCAAATGAAGAAATCTCTCTTGAAAAAATGAAGATCTTCAATCTAAGCTCTTGAATCTTCAATCTTGATCTTCGATTTGGATGGAAGGAAGCACTAGATTAGAGTGGAGAAAAGAAGTGAAGAAGTGTAGAAGTCGAGCTCTCAAATTGGCAGCACTTCGTCGCTTCAAAAATCCGGATCCCAAAAAGTGAGAACAACCCCTCCTATTTATAGCTGAAATCTGCCCTTAAGTCGAAATCTGGCCATCTCCCTAAGTCGCTTCCGACCTAAGCCTCTCCGACCTAAGCCTCTCCGACCTAATAGATGCACGACATAACTCCTCAGCGACCTAAAGCAATGCGCTTTCCTTCGACCTACGACCTAGTTGGGTTGCGACCTAACAACTTAGACTTCTACGCGACCTAACACAACATACGACCTAACAGTTAGATCTACGCGACCTAACACTTAAACTATCCTAGCGACCTAAAAACTTAGCAACCTACGCGACCTAACAGTGTTACGACCTAACACATAGCCTAACTCTTAAGGTCGCCAACTTGTTAACTCCTTAGGTCGCTAACACGCTAACTCCTTAGGTCGCTAACCCGCCCAGTCGACCTAACTACTAAGTCGCTAACCTGCTATTCCAGCTCCCCTAGGTCGTTGCCGACCTAACCATAACTACATCCTATAGGTCGCTCGAAACCTTAACTCGAACTGCCGACCTAGCACTTAACACCCAAACACTTAGGTCGCTCACAACATTCTCTTAGGTCGTTGCCGACCTAACTCTACCCCAGAATACTTAGGTCGCCTACTGCTCTTCCTTAGGTCACCTAAACCTCCTAAGTCGGTCACGACTCATCACTTAGGTCGGTCACTACCTTAAGTCGGCAACTCGACCCAGACCTATCCTTTAACTTACCTATCCCCTTAGGTCGCAGATCTTCTCTAAGTCGCCAACAACATTTAGGTCGCGTACGACCTAGGACTTAGACAAATCTGCCTAAAAATCTGAAATGACATGAAAGTGCTAAAATTCCAGATTTTGACGAACATGTCGATCCGTAAAAATACGGGTCGTTACATTCTCTCCCCCTTAGAAATTTCGCCCCCGAAATTCCAAGCAATCAAAAACTATTCTGTACGCCTACCATCCATAGCAATCAACAAACCATGCATCCAATTCTAGCTTAGCGTACAGAATTCTAAGACTTAGAACAAGTTACAATATCGCGAGATGAGACGACACCTTAGGGCCATACCTTGAAGAGTTCAGGATGAGCTGCCTTCATCCTCTCTTCCACCTCCCATGTACAGTCGTTATCATCATCACTCCATTGTATCTTGAGCAACTTAACTACCTTTCTCCTAAGCTGTTTCGTGTCGGTTTCAACAACACGAAGCGGCTTACGAGGTCTTCTATCAACTGGATCAACTTCTAAGTCTTCACAGCTATCTGCAGAAACTACTGTATTTGAGTCGTGCACATACTTCCGTAAATATGATACATGAAAAACATTGTGCACACTCGACATCTTCTCTGGTAACTCCAATCTGTAAGCGAGCTTTCCAATTCGCTCGATAATCGGGAATGGTCCAACAAATCTCGGAGTCAATTTTCCTTTCTTCCCGAATCGAATAACATTCTTCAGTGGAGAAATCTTCACAAAAACCATATCACCAACGTCGAATTCCAAATACTTTCGACGCTTATCGGCATAACTCTTCTGACGGTCTTGGGCTGCCTTCATTCGTTGCCGAATGATCTCTATGCAATCCGAAGTCTGCCGAATCATCTCTGGCCCAAGCATCAGCCTTTCTCCAGTTTCCAACCAACATGTTGGAGAGTTACACGGTCTTCCATACAATGCCTCATACGGTGCCATACCAATGCTTGACTGGTAACTGTTGTTGTACGCAAACTCCACCAAATGAAGGTGATCTTCCCATGATCCTCCGAAATCCAAAACACAAGCTCTGAGGAGATCTTCCAAAACTCGGTTGACTCTCTCAGTCTGACCATCTGTTTGAGGGTGATAAGCTGTACTCAAACACAACTCGGTTCCCAAGACTTCCTGGAAGCTCTTCCAAAATCCACTAGTGAACAATGGGTCTCGATCGCTCACTATACTCTTCGGAATACCATGGAAACGAACTATCCACTTAACATACAACTCAGCCAACTTTGATGCAGTCCTAGTCGATCGAACAGGAATGAATCGTGCACTCTTAGTCAGACGATCTACAATGACCCAAATCCCTTCATTTCCCGTTCTGGTTCTAGGCAATCCATCGATAAAATCCATCGACACTTGTTCCCACTTCCATGTAGGAACTTCTAATGGCTGAAGCAATCCACTTGGCTTTTTCTGTTCGGCTTTTACCAACTGGCAGTTCATACACTTGGAAATAAAATTTCCAACATCCTTCTTCATACCTTCCCAGTAGTAGGTTCTCTTCATATCCCGATACATCTTATTTCCACCTGGATGAATTATCAGTTTCGAGTGATGACTTTCCTTCAGGACTTCACTCCTCAATTCATCTATATCGGGAACAACTAGTCGTCCTTGCTTCCGAAGCCAACCCTCTCGATCTACCTTGAATCCTTTATCCTTTTCTGGATCCAATCCAGATTCCAAATCATGGATAATCTTGACAAGCTTATCATCTTGCTTTTGGCTCTCACCAATCCTTTCCACAAGAGTGGGTCTTATTGATAAGTTTGCCAATATTTCAGGTTCCAATTCACATCTAGGCCTGAAGTCAAATCCAGCTAAATACTCGAGACTCTTCCATTCTGAAAACATGGTTCCCAATCCTGCATGTCTTCGACTTAACGCATCAGCCACTGCGTTTCCCTTTCCCGGAGTATAAGCTATACCAAAGTCATACGATGCCAAAAACTCTAGCCAACGTTGCTGCCGAAGATTCAAATCCTTCTGGGAGAAAAGATACTTCAACGACTTATGATCAGTAAACAACTCGAATCGAACTCCCAACAGATAATGCCTCCACATCTTCAGAGCAAATACAATCGCCGCCAATTCCAAATCATGAGTTGGGTAATTCCTTTCATGCGGCTTCAGTTGTCGACTGGCATACGCAACAACTTTATCCTTCTGCATCAGCACTGCTCCAAGTCCAGTACCACATGCGTCGGTGTAAACCACCATCTCATCATTCCCACTAGGAATAGTCAAAACAGGAGCACTCGTCAATCGCTCTTTCAAGGTTCCGAAAGCTTGCTCACACTTAGCATCCCAACAGAACACTTGGTTCTTTTTCGTCAATCCTGTTAACGGTGCAGCTACCTTGGAGAAGTCTTTGATAAACCGTCGATAATATCCTGCTAATCCAAGAAAACTTCTCACATCTGATGCATTCTTGGGTCTAACCCAATCCTGGATTGCTGCCACCTTAGCGGGATCAACCGCTATTCCATTTCCAGAAATCACATGGCCTAAGAACCTCACTTCACTCTTCCAGAAGTGGCACTTCGAAAACTTAGCCTTCAGCTGATGTTTCCGCAAGATCTCCAAAACAATACGCAAGTGCGTCTTGTGCTCTTCTTCCGTTCTGGAATAAATCAGAATATCATCCACGAACACAAGTACGAACTTGTTCAACTGATCTCTGA
This sequence comes from Allium fistulosum, assembly GCA_030737815.1. NCBI lineage: Eukaryota > Viridiplantae > Streptophyta > Magnoliopsida > Asparagales > Amaryllidaceae > Allium > Allium fistulosum. The sequence goes on from CM060904.1 coordinate 819,530,394, forward strand.
ACACTCTATTCATAAGATCCACAAAATATGCTGGCGCGTTAGTCAATCCAAACGGCATTACCAGCCACTCAAAGAAACCGGATGGTGTCCTAAAAGCAGTCTTCGGCACACTATCCTTAGCCACCACTCTCAACTGGTGAAATACCGTTGCCAAATCCATCTGAGAAAACACCTTAGCCTCGTGAAGCTGATCAAACAAGTCATCTATTCTCGGTAATGGATACTTGTTCTTCTTTGTCACCTTATTCAGCTCACGATAATCGACGCACAATCTCAACGATCCATCTGCCTTGGTTGCAAACACAACTGGTGCACCCCACTCGGACACACTACGCCGAATGAATCCTTTCTGTAAAAGGTCATCAACCTGCACCCTCAACTCTTGCTGTTCCCTAGGCGCCATCCGCCTAAGTGGCATTACAACAGGTCTGGCTCCTTCAACTAGATCTATACGAAACTCGATCTCTCTATGCGGCGGCAACCCTTTGACTTCGTCAAAGACATCCTCGAATCCATTTGCGATTGGCACTAAAGACAGTCCATCCCGTGGAACAACTAGCGAATACAAGAAGCTCATGAAGACGCCTTCCTCATGCTTACATCGTATCACAATCTTTCGCCCTTCCACATTCTCGACTGTCACCTCCAGCCTCTCACAATCAACCTTAGCCGCATACTTCCTAAGCCAGTCCATACCCAAGATAATTCCGAACCCCGTAAAGTTCAGAACAAAGCAATCACAAACAAAAGAGCAACCATGACTCGACACAACTAGACCACGGCATAACATACACAAACAAGACGAACCCCCAACTGGATTAGTCACAACCAATGGCCTATCAACAATGTCCGGCTTCAAATCTAACCGGCCCACTAGTTCATTACAAACAAACGAATGCGATGCTCCAGTATCAAACAAAACTCTAACTGGAATACCACATAGGAAAAGAGTACCTTGAACAACCACACTCTTCCCTTTTTCTTCAGCAGTAGGAGCTTTCGAAGATGACGGAACAGCTCCCAAAGCATAAGCTTGCACAATCTGCCTGTCCTTCCTTGGTTCTGGACAATTCTTCCTGAAATGTCCCGGCTTGTCACAGTTGTGACACTTCATCGGTCCCTTCGGATTCTTACAATCCTTAGAGAAATGGCCCTTCTGCTGACAATTGTAGCAAGTCACCTCGCCTTTCGGCTTCTTCTGGCCATCCTTACCCTTCTGCTGCTGCTGCTTCCTCTTCTGGTTTCCACCCTGCTGTGGTTTAGATTCTCCCTTGGTAACAGCAACAACAGGTCCTTCCTTAGGAAACAGACTCTCATGCCTAAGAGCTTTCTCCACAAGCTTCTCAAATGAATCGTCCAAATGATCCACCAACTGTCTCCCAAGATAACTATCCAAGCCTGTCACAAACTTCTCATTCTTCTGATAAGCAGATTCAATATATGACCGGGCATACTTGGACAAAGCTTCAAACTCAGAAACATACTCAAGAACAGATCTTCCACCCTGCTTGAGCTCCACAAACCTCTTGAACAGAACAGACTTCTGAGCTGTAGAAATGAACTTAGCTTCAAATCTAGCTTGGAATTGCTCCCAAGTAATCTCTTCCTCCACAGTATTGATGGTAATAGAGTTCCACCAATCAGAGGCTCTCCCTTGAAGCTGCCTTGATGCCAACTTCCTCTTAGTTGCATCATCAATTCCCAAATCACCAAAGATCCTTCTACAAGCATCTATCCACCTCTGGACCTCAATAGTAGATTCCGTTCCCAAGAAAACCTTCCCTCCAAGAGCAGTATAATCCTTGCACAGCTTAGCAAAATCCACTGGTTTCGGAGTTTGGACTTGAACTCCAACATCAACTGCCGCCCCCGGAACTGGTATCCTCCTCATGATCGAAGTCATCATAGCTTCGAACATGGCTGCATAATCAGCAGTCTCTTCAGTAGCACGGACTCCCCTAGCAGTTGGTCTCCCTCTTCGACTCATTCTCAATATCTATAAAAAGGAAAGATTAGAACATCTAGAGAAACAACTGCATAAAGGACTAACTTACTGCTAAACTACTATATTATATATAGTATTCATCCATCAAAATACAATTACGTCTCTCATACGTAGCTACGACAACGAGCGTTGGGTAAAATCGATTAACCAATGCTCTGATACCAAATGTGACGACCGCCCATGACCCCTGCACCGAATCTAGAGATAGAGCGCTGTAAAGTGTGCCAGGCGACCATGGACGATTGTCAAGGTAAGAATTTAAACAACAGAATCTATCTTATTACTCACAACGCATGGACAAAATACAATAGAACATAAGTATAGTGAAGCTTTACAGAACAAAGTGACATCATATAAAACTCCATAATAGTTGAATACAAGCATCCACATAGTCAATACATCAAGCCTCACTACATTTCTCTCAGAGAATACAAAACAGCGGAATATCCAGTACATATAAGAAGATAATATGCAACCCTCCAGCTCGTCTTCGATATCAGCATCGTGAGAAGAGAACAGCACCTGTCACCTGCTACCTAGTCTGCCCGTCCCAAAATAGACGAACAGCCCAAGGCAATAAGAATTAAAACATAAAGCCTTGAGTCAGACAACAGTCTTAGTGAGCAGTAAATTAACTAACAACATACCAAAAGAGCATAAAGGAAAAGGAATAGGAATACAACCCTCCCATTCCAACCTCATTTCTACAGTGATAGCCCCCAGACACACACTAAGCAGAAACAAACATAGCAGAGCATACAATTAAAGTAAAGCTACTATCACTCGAGTCAAGGGCGATGTTTTCCAAGTACCAAGGCCTAAATCAGATAAGCACCCAGAAAATACCGCTCTTGAGTCCGAATGACGATATAACCAAACATCCATGACTCTGGCTATCACTGTTATCATTGCCTCGATATCACCGTTAATTGAATGACCGGCACATTCTTTCAGCCGTCCGTCAAGGGCTAATGGAAACCCCGGTTCTAGACATAACCCCCGCACGTCGTCGCAGCCCGTGCCTAGGACTATCGAATCTGCCCAGAGTACTCGACCATCAACAGTTGGTCGTTGGGACTATCGAATCTGCCCAAACGTACCCTTGCTTAGAGCATGCTAGAACCTTCAACAACGATGCTATCCAAGCCTCCTAGTCATCCTCCTCGACGACTATTCTCATATCCATTCATTATCCTCAACTCGAATCATATCACCGAGTTATCAACATGCTTGGAATGATCCCATCTGGATTAGACCAAGTCTTCATCACATGATTGCCTCGCTTCATTACATCCTCGCAAAGCCTCATCTCAACATCACATCATCAAATCTATGCATAAGAGCTTCATCATCCCGCTACATATGCCACGAGCAGCTTTTCCAATTCAAGAGCCTTTCCCTTAGCTTTTGAATCGTCTTCGGTCTAAATCTAATCATCAATCATCTAGTTCATAAAAATCAATCAAATCAAACATCAATCCAAACAATCTAGCATTCAAATATGATCTAAGTAGACAATTATAACAATAATGGCATTTTCGTAATTAAAGAGTTGAAAGTCCAATAAGCATGAAAACATAGATTATATCTCTACAAACTTGATGAATGAACTTGCATAGGTTAACATGTGATAAAATGGATGTAACATCATCATGAACAATGGATCTATATGGATCTACACATAGGATGAAGAAAATGCATGGAAATCTCTATTTTAACACCAAATCGAGCCAACAATCCGATATACTCCTTTGGATCCGTGTGAGAGATAATCACCACTCACCAAATCACCTAAACAACCTCAAATCAACACGCTTCAGATCTGGACAGCGAAGGATCAAGCTTGATCTATCACAAATCCGCTTCAAATGAAGAAATCTCTCTTGAAAAGATGAAGATCTTCAATCTAAGCTCTTGAATCTTCAATCTTGATCTTCGATTTGGATGGAAGGAAGCACTAGATTAGAGTGGAGAAAAGAAGTGAAGAAGTGTAGAAGTCGAGCTCTCAAATTGGCAGCACTTCGTCGCTTCAAAAATCCGGATCCCAAAAAGTGAGAACAACCCCTCCTATTTATAGCTGAAATCTGCCCTTAAGTCGAAATCTGGCCATCTCCCTAAGTCGCTTCCGACCTAAGCCTCTCCGACCTAAGCCTCTCCGACCTAACAGATGCACGACATAACTCCTCAGCGACCTAAAGCAATGCGCTTTCCTTCGACCTACGACCTAGTTGGGTTGCGACCTAACAACTTAGACTTCTACGCGACCTAACACAACATACGACCTAACAGTTAGATCTACGCGACCTAACACTTAAACTATCCTAGCGACCTAACAACTTAGCAACCTACGCGACCTAACAGTGTTACGACCTAACACATAGCCTAATTCTTAAGGTCGCCAACTTGTTAACTCCTTAGGTCGCTAACACGCTAACTCCTTAGGTCGCTAACCCGCCCAGTCGACCTAACTACTAAGTCGCTAACCTGCTATTCCAGCTCCCCTAGGTCGTTACCGACCTAACCATAACTACATCCTATAGGTCGCTCGAAACCTTAACTCGAACTGCCGACCTAGCACTTAACACCCAAACACTTAGGTCGCTCACAACATTCTCTTAGGTCGTTGTCGACCTAACTCTACCCCAGAATACTTAGGTCGCCTACTGCTCTTCCTTAGGTCGCCTAAACCTCCTAAGTCGGTCACGACTCATCACTTAGGTCGGTCACTACCTTAAGTCGGCAACTCGACCCAGACCTATCCTTTAACTTACCTATCCCCTTAGGTCGCAGATCTTCTCTAAGTCGCCAACAACATTTAGTTCGCGTACGACCTAGGACTTAGACAAATCTGCCTAAAAATCTGAAATGACATGAAAGTGCTAAAATTCCAGATTTTGACGAACATGTCGATCCGTAAAAATACGGGTCGTTACACTGATGTTTATATAGTAGCTTCATGAACTACTATTTATCTATTCCACTGCTTATTGTTATATTACTATGTGTTTGTGATTCTGTGATTGATTTTATTCACTGTATATGCTGTGTTTTGCCAAATATAAATTAACAATCTGTTGTTTTGAGCAATTCAAATCCAACATGTGTGGATGTGAATGGTTTGAAATAGCGGGTCTTTACAGTTGGTATCAGAGCTCTTGTTTTAGGCAAAACTTAGCATATAGAGTAAATTTAATTGCAGAATCACCTTTGTTCGAGCTTGAGTATCTTCCTCTTTGACTCGGTTTTCCTTTGGAATTATGGAACTTTCCCCTTCATTCTGAAATTCACACTTGTCTCTTCCTATTTATGTTCTTCTTGATTCTGGAGCATCTATAACTCCACTTTGGTTGATCTTTATAATGAATCGGCGGTCGCGCCAATCTTAGAATGATTTGTAAAGGGGATGAAGCTCCTTTACAACAGGCGTCGATTCATCGGAGATTTTTGTGTCCTCGGGTTTGATGCTGCTATTTCTTACAAAGCCCGAACTGTTCTTTAGTAGACAACCCGGGTAATTCTCTTGTGATCCAATGTCAATTGCCTCAGCTTTTGCAAGCAGTATTATCTTATCACTTGATTCTCAGCCTTGTGATCTTGACTTCGTAATAGTCAGAGATCATCCAGATGTTTTGGTGAAGTCACTTCTCTTCTCTTCAAGCGGTAAATTGAATTTCCGCATCGATCTTATTCCTGGAATCTCGGTTGACCTAGTTAAGGTCGCCCATGATTTATATAAGTCTATCCATCATTTCTCTTTTGTAATCTATGTACCTTATCTCACTGTCGAGCCTATCTATCTTGGTTAGGATTCTCTTTGATCAAGTCCTTTTCAATTTGAATCTCTATCCTTGTTTTGAAACCCATCCTTGAATCATCGTGTGAGGGAGTGTATTTGTTATTAATATAAAAATGTTTTATATTGTGTTGTTTGAGTTGTTAAGGTTGATTTGGGGTTTCGATCGATTCGTCTGATCAACGCTATTGATAGGAATTCCAAAACACTTAAATAGAGCAAACTGACACAATATTGTTTTCAAATTTGTAAATGAAATAATTTACTGTACGATTATATTATATATATAAAGGTATAAATTTTTTGAAATTAAATAGTTAAATGAATTGGTAGTTAGGGATGATAATATTTGATTATCATTTATTATTTTGTAAACCATTGACTAATGCAACATGATATAAATAAATGAAATTATAAAACATGGTTTATAAATTTGGTTTGGAAATAGATAAATAAAAAATTAAAGAATTTGAGAATTTAAATTTCTGGTGTTTTTCAAATTTGGTTTTTTTAAAGTCTTAATATTATTTGAAAGTATTTTTGAATAGAATCTGTTTCCAAAGAATTTTCAAACAAGTAAATCAGTACTCTCCTCTTTTGTCACTGGGAAATAATTTCGGTGATGACTGCAGCATCATCGACATTCATTTTCGAGTCTCGAAGTGGAGAGGCTTCTTAGTAGCTTTGCTACACTTTTGTTATGGGAAAAAATGGATTTGTTTTAAATTTCTTTTGTATAATTTGATTTATAATATATATATATATATATATATAATTATTTCAAAATAGTTTGATGTGAAACCAAAAATTTGAATCTTAAGTTTATATTAAGAAATGGTTTCAATTATTGAAATAAAGTGCAATTTTTCAATAATTGGAATATCTAACATGATAAATGAAATTGCACTTATTGTTGTTTTGAATAGTATTTGAGATTTCTGTTGTATTTTGTTTTAACTCTGATGTTTATATAGTAGCTTCATGAACTACTATTTATATATTCCGCTGTTTATTGTTATATTACTTTGTGTCTGTGATTCTGTGATTGATTTTATTTAATGTATATGCTAAGTTTTGCCAAATATAAATTAACAGTCTGTTGTTTTGAGCAATTCAAATCTGACATGTGTGGATGCGAATGGTTCGAAATAGCGGGTCGTTAGAATTAAAAAAATGAACTTAAGTTTTTAACTAGATAATAAACACAAGTGTGCTTTGTAAAATGTTTATAATAAACTTAAGTATAGAGGAGCTTTAAGATGAAGTTGTGACTTTCAAAAATGTGTATAAACTTGAATTTTAAAGGGATTGGTTTACAACATGCTCTATAAAATGTTTATAAACTTAAATAAGATTTTATGAAATAGTTCATAAATAATTTTAATATTAAAGGGAGTATACTAAGTAAAGATAAATGTGAATTAAAAATAATCTGTATAGTGAAGAAAAGTAAATATGGAAGTATAGTTATGAGATGAAATTTAACTTAAGTAAAGTAAAGTTAAATAAATGATTTATGAAATGGTGTGTAAATGAATTTTAGTATTAAAGGAAATATAATTGGAAAATCAAGTGTGTTTTAAAATTTAATGTGAATAAAAAGAATTTGGTATAATTTAGGAACCAATGAAATAAATCCATAAGTTGTACGTGGATCATTATATTCACATAACCGATTTGATCCAGATTCGAGTATGAAATTTCGGGTTATTTACACCGATCCGAACAAGGATTTTTCACTTGATTCTCGACGGCGAACACTTGATATGGATTTTTGATTTGATTTCGAAGTTTTCTATCATTGTATATGGCTATGCAAGGAGAATGATGGTTTCTAATCAAGGAACCGATCAGAATCCTCATTAGAAAAGTTGAGTGAACGATACTAGTTCGAAAGTGAAATCGGTGTGACCGAGCAAGTGATTAGATTTGATATTACGTACGAATGACATATGTATATCGTATGAGCTTTAATATGTTATATGCTTTCGGATATTGGAAAATGCAAATTATATGGATATAAATTATTTATATGGATATTATGTGTAAGTAAGATGCAGGTATATGGAAGCAAAGGCTAGTTTGATGCTTTTGGTTTCATGAGTAAAGTTTGGCTTCCCAACAAATAGGTACATGTTTATATTTTATTTTAGATTGATGGTTTATTACCCAGATATATGAGGTCTCTTAGCTTTTGGTTTCTTCTTTTGGTTCGAACCCATAGTGGCAATTTGTAGTTTTTCCTATCGAGTCATGCAAAGGAGACACTGCCGAAATTTTCCATAATTTTAGGACTTAGAAATTTTTATAACCTATTCCAACTAATTGATTTTGAAAAGTTAATGGGTTTGGAGGCATTTTCCTTACCTTGGAAATTTCGGGGACGAAATTCTTTTGGGGGGGAGAATGTAACGACCCGGAATTTTTGTCATTTTATTTTGAATATTTAATTAATTTTAATTATAAAAGTATTGGTTTAAAAAGGTTTAATAACTTAAAATCAAATATTGGGGTTATTTTAAAAGTTAATATTTGGAATTTAAATATAAGGAATGTTTAAAATATTAAATTAAGAAATAATATTTGAATAGTGTTTCAATCAATGGGATTTACATTGAATGTTAATTTTAAATGATTAAATGGACTTGTTTAACTTCTTTTAACTTATAAATAATAGCAGTGAATTCAATTTATAAATTTATTTATAGTAATAAATGGTTCAAATAAATAATCAAAATTTTATTCTTATTTTTATAACTCGATTTTTGTAGACGTATTTTTAATTTATTTTGTTTGATTTTTCCATGATTTTTAATTTGGAAAATATTTAAATTATCGTTTTATGATTTTTCAGCAAACGACAGTGTTTTTGTGATTTTACAAACTTTAATAACAGTGTATATTATTATTATTTTTGGGTCACGTCACTGTTCGAAGTGCGACCATATTGTTGTTTTGTCAGTCGAGGTTCATACATGAACGAAGATCAGTGTTTGCGCCAAAATTGGACACAAAAACCAAATTGCAGATGAAAGCACAAATTCACAGTCATAGATCACAGATAGATGAAGAGGATATAAATATGAAGAATAATCAAAATTAAAAAGAAAGCAGTAGAAAGACAAGATTTATACTGGTTTAGCTAACTCCAGCCTACGTCCACTCTAGAAATTTCCTTTTTATTGCTAGAGAATAGATTACAATTACAATTTAGAGTTTTCAAAACAATAATGGTAGAGCAGCCTTTAGGTAGAAGATGAAGGAAAACAGAATAAGAATCATATTTTCTGAAGCCCCGTCTGCCGTATTTAAAGGCAAAATCCTGGTTACTAGGCTTCTTGAGTGATACGGGCCCACCAGAAACAGAGTCGAACCCATACCCTTCATCATGACCAATCCCAAGTAGTATATATGCCGACCCGAGGTTCCCTGGGTGTTGACCCAAACCAACCCTAACCCTGACTCGAAGCAAACTGGACCACGACTCGAAGCAGCTCGTTCTCTTGCCTATGCCGATCCATCCCCTCTTTCCACAATGCCGACCCGAAACTCGAGCATTGTCGACCTGGAGTTTGTACAATGCCGACTCGAAGTAGCCGACCCCCTATATTATACCGATCCCAAAAATATGCCGACCCCAGGAAGAAATGCCGACCCGAAGACAACCAAGCACCGACCCGAAGTGATCACAACATGCCGACCTGATTTTGATGCCGACCCCTCAATCCATGCCGATCTGAAGAAATGCATATGCCGACTCAAAGTTGTCACCGATCCCTTAAAAACATGCCGACCCCTAGTGACCCGAAGGATGCCTTGGCCTGACTCGAAGCAACCAAGGTGAAAACCCGAAGTAAACCTAAGAACGACTCGAAGCAAAATCCAAGCAACCCGAAACAACTCGACTTTTGTCGAAACCCATATTCCAAGTATCCCATGCCTTTTGTCCATCGACTATGCCGAATCCCAACTTCATATTCATGTTTACTATCCGTAGTTGATTGTCCATTCATTTATCCGAATCAAACCCATAATATTCAAGCCTCGATAACCGTGTAGTCCATTGGGTCAAATCTGCATGTACGCTGCCTTGCCAAAAGGCGGGTTAACAATCAGTTCGATGAGATACAATATATATAATAAGATAAGACATTTTAGTAAAAACAAGCACACATTTTCTCCGATCCTTGTCTTCCCCGTACCTTCCTTTATTTTTCATCCTAATAATGAAAGAAAACTATCTCCATCTTTAAAAATCAATATCAAGTATTTTACTCCATGAAAATTCCCGAATCTTTAATTTTTAATCTCAACAAGAGTAGGCCTTCAAATCCATACCCATATGGTAGATTGCGGTTGTTTATTGGGTTGATCGACGTTCCTTGGCCGTCCCTCGGGTTTTAGATTCTTGGTAATTTAGGCAACGATAATCCTTGGCATTTTTTCCACTGATTTTCCCATGTCAAAGAGCAGCCTTGGCAAAAATTTCACAATGATAGGTGCTTAGGGGTAGGTTGCAACCCTGTAAAGTTCACATGTGATGCTTGAGGTCACGTTTCGACCTGGGGATCTGAGCTAAGGATGCTGGTGATAGGCAGATCGAGTGTAAAGAGAGAAAGTTGGTGGTTTTGTCGGATTTTTGATTTGTGGTGTGGTGCTCCATGTCAAGGTTGAGTGTGCACGGCTTGGGTGCATTCATGAACGCATGCACAACAGTTTAGGCGGGAGAGGTATCAGCATTTGAGATGAAGAAGTTAAGTAGGGGTAATTAAATAGAATTGTAATTAGTATTTAATTAAACCGTTTTAGTTTTAGAATCTTATAAAATTTAATATCTTGCTCGTACAAGGTACAACCGTGTAACGACCCGTATTTTTAACGAATCGACAAGTTCGACAGAATTTGGAATTTTAGAGTTTTTGAGCCATTTCAGATTTTAGGCGAAAATGGCTAAGTCTTGAGTCGTGACCGAGTTATCTGATGAGTCGTACCCAGGTTATCTGATGAGTCGTGACCGAGTTATCTGATGAGTCGTGACTGAGTTATCTTATGAGTCATACCCAAGTTATCTGATGAGTCATGACCGAGTTATCTGATGAGTCGTGACTGAGTTATCTGATGAGTCGTACCCAGTTATCTGATGAGTCGTATCCCTGTTGTTTGATAAGTCGTAGAATGGGTTATCTCGTCTAACAGTTAAGTCGTGGACGAGTTAAGGGATGAGTCGTAAGCTGTTGAGTCGCGCGTAGGTGATAACTCGCGCAAGTGGATGAGTCGTAGCCATTGTGATGAGTCGTATACGAGTTAGTAGTTGAGTCGTCTAACCAAGTGAGGCGTGCGCATTTAAGTCGTAGACAGGGGGTCTGGTGAGTCGTAGGCGCATACTATAAGTCGGAGACGACTTAGGAGATAGCCGATTTATTGTGAGCCATAGGCTGAAGTGTGTTAAGTCGTTGAGTCGTAGGGCTTTTAGTCATGAGTCGTAAACGACTCATGGAGACAGACGAGATAAGGATTTCAGCTATAAATAGGAGAGCTTCTCTTCATTTTTGGGATCCGGATTTTGAAGCGACGAAGTGCTGCCATTTTGAGAGCTCGACTTCTACACTTCTTCACTTCTTTTCTCCACTCTAATCTTGTGCTTCCTTCCATCCAAAACAAAGATCAAGATTGAAGATTCAAGAGCTAAAGTTGAAGATCTTCATCTTTTCAAGAGAGATTTCATCGTTTGAAGCGGATTCGTGCTAGATCAAGCTTGATCCTTCGCTGTCCAGATCTGAAGCGTGTTGATTTGGGTTTGTTTAGGTGATTTGGTGAGTGGTGATTACCTCTCACACGGATCCAAAGGAGTATATCGGATTGTTGGCTCGTTTTAGTGTAAAAATAGTGATCTCCATGCATTTTCTTCATCCTAAGTGTAGATCCATGTAGATCCATTGTTCATGATGATGTTACATCCATTTTATCACATGTTAACCTATGCAAGTTCATTCATCAAGTTTGTAGAGATATTGTTCATGTTTTCATGCTTATTGGACTTTCAACTCTTTAATTACGAAAATGCCATTATTGTTATAATTGTCTACTTAGATCATATTTGAATGCTTGATTGCTTGGATTGATGTTTGATTTGATTGATTGTTATGAACTAGATGATTGATGATTAGATTTAGATCGAAGGTGATTCAAAAGCTAAGGGAAAGGCTCTTGAATTGGAAAAGCTGCTCGTGGCATATGTAGCGGGACGATGAAAGCTCTTATGCATAGATTTGATGATGTGATGTTGAGATAAGGCTTTGCGAGGATGTAATGAAGCGAGGCGATCATGTGATGAAGACTTGGTCTAATCCAGACGGGATCATTCCAAGCATGTTGATAACTCGGTGATATGATTCGAGTTGAGGATAATGAATGGATATGAGAATAGTCGTCGAGGAGGATGACTAGGAGGCTTGGATAGCATCGTTGTTGAAGGTTCTAGCATGCTCTAAGCAAGAGTACGTTTGGGCAGATTCGATAGTCCCAACGGCTAACTGTTGATGGTCGAGTACTCTGGGCAGATTCGATAGTCCTAGGCACGGGCTGCGACGACGTGCAGGAGTTATGTCTAGAACCGGGGTTTCCATTAGCCCTTGACGGACGGCTGAAAGAATGTGCCAGTCATTCAATTAACGGTGATATCGAAGCAATGATAACAGTGATAGCCAGAGTCATGGATGTTTGGATGTAACGTCATTTCGGACTCAAGAGCGGTATTTTCTGGGTGCTTATCTGATTTAGGCCTTGGTACTTGGAAAACATCGCCCTTGACTCGAGTGATAGTAGCTTTACTTTAAATTGTATGCTCTGCTATGTTTGCTTCTGCTTAGCGTGTGTCTGGGGGCTATCACTGTAGAATGAGGTTGGAGTGGGAGGGTTGTATTCCTATTCCTTTTCCTTTATGCTCTTTTGGTATGTTGTTAGTTAATTTACTGCTCACTAAGACTGTTGTCTGACTCAAGGCTTTATGTTTTAATTCTTATTGCCTTGGGCTGTTCGTCCATTTTGGGACGGGCAGACTAGGTAGCAGGTGACAGGTGCTGTTATCTTCTCACGATGCTGATATCGAAGACGAGCTGGAGGGTTGCATATTATCTTCTTATTATATGTACTGGATATTCCGCTGTTTTGTATTCTCTGAGAGATATGTAGTGAGGCTAGATGTATTGACTATGTGGATGCTTGTATTCAACTATTATGGAGTTTTATATAATGTCATTTTGTTCTGTAAAGCTTCACTATACATATGTTCTATTGTATTTTGTCCTTGCGCTGTGAGAAATACGATAGATTTTGTTGTTTTAATCTACCCTGACAATCGTCCATGGTCGCCTGGCACACTTTACAGCGCACTATATCTGGATTCGGTGCAGGGGTCATGGGCGGTCGTCACATTTGGTATCAGAGCCTTGGTTAATCGATTTTACCCAACGCTCGCCGTCGTAACCACGTATGAGAGACGTAATTTTATTTTGATGGATGATTACTATATATAATATAGTAGCTTAGTAGAGTTTGAGTCTTTTATGCAGTTGTTTCTCTAGATGTTCTAATCATTCCTTTTTATAGATATTGAGAATGAGTCGAAGAGGGAGACCAGCTGCTAGGGAAGGCCGTGCTACTGAAGAGACTGCTGATTATGCAGCCATGTTCGAAGCTATGATGACTTCGATCATGAGAAGGATACCATTTCCGGGGGCAGCAGTAGATGTTGGAGTTCAAGTCCAAGCTCCGAAACCAGTGGATTTTGCTAAGCTGTGCAAGGATTATACTGCTCTTGGAGGGAAGGTTTTCTTGGGAACAGAATCTACCATTGAGGTCCAGAGGTGGATAGATGCTTGTAGAAGGATCTTTGGTGATTTGGGAATTGATGATGCAACTAAGAGGAAGTTGGCATCAAGGCAGCTTCAAGGGAGAGCCTCTGATTGGTGGAACTCTATTACCATCACTACTCCGGAAGAAGAGATTACTTGGGAGCAATTCCAAGTCAGATTTGAAGCTAAGTTCATTTCTACAGCTCAGAAGTCCGTTCTGTTCAAGAAGTTCGTGGAGCTCAAGCAGGGTGGAAGATCTGTTCTTGAGTATGTTTCTGAGTTTGAAGCTTTGTCCAAATATGCCCGGTCATATATTGAGTCTGCTTATCAGAAGAATGAGAAGTTTGTGACCGGCTTGGATAGTTATCTTGGGAGGCAGTTGGTGGATCATTTGGATGATTCATTTGAGAAGCTTGTGGAAAAAGCTCTCAGGCATGAGAGTCTATTTCCTAAGGATGGATCTGTTGTTGCTGTGACCAGGGAAGAGTCTAAACCCCAGCAGGGTGGAAATAAGAAGAGGAAGCAGCAGCAGCAGAAGGGTAAGGATGGCCAGAAGAAGCCGAAAGGCGAGGTGACTTGCTATAATTGTCAGCAGAAGGGCCATTTCTCTAAGGATTGTAAGAATCCGAAGGCACCGATGAAGTGTCACAACTGTGACAAGCCGGGGCATTTCAGGAAGAATTGTCCAGAACCGAGGAAGGACAGGCAGATTGTGCAAGCCTATGCTTTAGGAGCTATTCCGTCGTCTTCGAAAGCTCCTACTGCTGAAGAGAAGGGAAAGAGTGTGGTTGTTCAAGGTACTCTTTTCCTATGTGGTGTTCCAGTTAGAGTTCTGTTTGATACTGGAGCGTCGCATTCATTTGTTTGTAGTGAACTCGTAGGCCGGTTGGGTTTGGAACAGGATATTGTTGATAGGCCATTGGTTGTGACTAATCCAGTTGGGGGTTCGTCTTGTTTGTGTATGTTATGCCGTGGTCTAGTTGTATCGAGTCATGGTTGCTCTTTTGTTTGTGATTGTTTTGTTCTGAACTTTGCGGGGTTCGGAATTATTTTGGGTATGGACTGGCTTAGGAAGTATGCGGCAAAGGTTGATTGTGAGAGGCTGGAGGTGACAGTCGAGAATGTGGAGGGGCGAGAGATTGTGATACGATGTAAGCATGAGGAAGGCGTCTTCATGAGCTTCATGTATTCGCTAGTTGTTCCACGGGATGGACTGTCTTTAGTGCCTATCGCAAATGGATTCGAGGATGTTTTTGACGAAGTCAAAGGGTTGCCGCCGCATAGAGAGATTGAGTTTCGAATAGATCTAGTAGAAGGAGCCAGACCTGTTGTGATGCCTCTTAGGCGGATGGCGCCTAGGGAACAGCAGGAGTTGAGGGTGCAAGTTGATGACCTTTTACAGAAAGGATTCATTCGGCGTAGTGTGTCCGAGTGGGGTGCACCAGTTGTGTTCGCAACCAAGGCAGATGGGTCGTTGATATTGTGTGTGGATTATCGTGAGCTGAATAAGGTGACTAAGAAGAACAAGTATCCATTGCCGAGGTTAGATGACTTGTTTGATCAGCTTCACGAAGCTAAGGTGTTTTCTCAGATGGATTTGGCAACGGGATTTCACCAGTTGAGAGTAGCTAAGGATAGTGTGCCGAAGACTGCTTTTAGGACACCATCCGGTTTCTTTGAGTGGCTGGTAATGCCGTTTGGATTGACTAACGCGCCAGCATATTTTGTGGATCTTATGAATAGAGTGTTCAGAGATCAGTTGAACAAGTTCGTACTTGTGTTCGTGGATGATATTCTGATTTATTCCAGAACGGAAGAGGAGCACAAGACGCACTTGCGTATGGTTTTGGAAATCTTGCGGAAACATCAGTTGAAGGCTAAGTTTTCGAAGTGTCACTTCTGGAAGAGTGAAGTGAGGTTCTTAGGCCATGTGATTTTTGGAAATGGAATAGCGGTTGATCCCGCTAAGGTGGCAGCAATCCAGGATTGGGTTAGACCTAAGAATGCATCAGATGTGAGGAGTTTTCTTGGATTAGCAGGATATTATCGACGGTTTATCAAAGACTTCTCCAAGATAGCTGCACCATTAACAGGATTGACGAAGAAGAACCAAGTGTTCAGTTGGGATGCTAAGTGTGAGCAAGCTTTCGGAATCCTGAAAGAGCGATTGACGAGTGCTCCTGTTTTGACTATTCCTAGTGGGAATGATGAGATGGTGGTTTACACCGACGCATGTGGTACTGGACTTGGAGCAGTGCTGATGTAGAAGGATAAAGTTGTTGCGTATGCAAGTCGACAGCTGAAGCCGCATGAAAGGAATTACCCAACTCATGATTTGGAATTAGCGGCGATTGTATTTGCTCTGAAGGTGTGGAGGCATTATTTGTTGGGAGTTTGATTCGAGTTGTTTACGGATCATAAGTCGTTGAAGTATCTTTTCTCCCAAAAGGATTTGAATCTTCGGCAGCAGCGTTGGCTAGAGTTTTTAGCATCATATGATTTTGGTATAGCTTATACTCCGGGAAAAGGTAACGCAGTGGCAGATGCGTTAAGTCGAAGACATGCAGGATTGGGAGCCATGTTTTCTGAATGGAAGAATCTCGAGTATTTAGCTGGATTTGACTTCAGGCCTAGATGCGAATTGGAACCTAAGATGTTGGCAAACTTATCAATAAGACCCACTCTTGTGGAAAGGATTGGTGAGAGCCAAAAGCGAGATGATAAGCTTGTCAAGATTATCCGTGAATTGGAATCTGGATTGGATCCAAAAAAGGATAAAGGATTCGAGGTCGATCGAGAGGGTTGGCTTCGGAAGCAAGGACGACTAGTTGTTCCCGAGATAGATGAATTGAGGAGTGAAGTTCTGAAGGAAAGTCATCACTCGAAGTTGACAATTCATCCAGGTGGAAATAAGATGTATCGGGATATGAAGAGAACCTACTATTGGGAAGGTATGAAGAAGGATGTTGGAAATTTTATTTCCAAATGTATGAACTGCCAGTTGGTAAAAGCCGAACAGAAGAAGCCAAGTGGATTGCTTCAGCCATTAGAAGTTCCTACATGGAAGTGGGAGCAAGTGTCGATGGATTTTATCGATGGATTGCCCAGAACCAGAACGGGAAATGAAGGGATTTGGGTCATTGTGGATCGTCTGACTAAGAGTGCACGATTCATTCCTGTTCGATCGACTAGGACTGCATCAAAGTTGGCTGAGTTGTATGTTAAGTGGATAGTTCGATTCCATGGTATTCCGAAAAGTATAGTGAGCGATCGAGACCCATTGTTCACTAGTGGATTTTGGAAGAGCTTCCAGGAAGTCTTGGGAACCGAGTTGTGTTTGAGTACAGCTTATCATCTCCAAATAGATGGTCAGACCGAGAGAGTCAACCGAGTTTTGGAAGATCTTCTAAGAGCATGTGTTTTGGACTTCGGAGGATCATGGGAAGATCACCTTCATTTGGTGGAGTTTGCGTACAACAACAGTTATCAGTCAAGCATTGGTATGGCACCGTACGAGGCATTGTATGGAAGACCGTGTAACTCTCCAACATGTTGGTTGGAAACTGGAGAAAAGTTGATGCTTGGGCCAGAGATGATTCGTCAGACTTCAGATTGTATAGAGATCATTCGGCAACGAATGAAGGCAGCCCAAGACCGTCAAAAGAATTATGCCGATAAGCGTCGAAAAGATTTGGAATTCGACATAGGAGATATGGTTTTTGTGAAGATTTCTCCACTGAAGAATGTTATTCGATTCGGGAAGAAAGGAAAATTGACTCCGAGATTTGTTGGACCATTCCCGATTACCGAGCGGATTGGAAAGCTCGCTTATAGATTGAAGTTACCTGAGAAGATGTCGGGTGTGCACAATGTTTTTCATGTATCATATCTACGGAAGTATGTGCACGACTCGAATACAGTGGTTTCTGCTGATAGCTGTGAAGACTTCGAAGTTGATCCAGTCGATAGAAGACCTCGTAAACCGCTTCGTGTTGTTGAAACCGACACGAAACAGCTTAGGAGGAAGGTAGTTAAGTTGCTCAAGATACAATGGAGTGACGATGATAACGACTGTACGTGGGAGGTGGAAGAGAGGATGAAGGCAGCTCATCCTGAACTCTTCAAGGTATGGCCCTAAGCTGTCGTATCATCTAACAACATTGTAACTTGTTCTAAGTCTTAGAATTCTGTACGCTAAGCTAGAATTGGATGCATGGTTTGCTGATTGTTATGGTTGGTAGGCGTACAGAATAGTCTTCGATTGCTTTGTTTGTTTGGAATTTCGGGGGCGAAATTCCTAAGGGGGAGAGAATGTAACGACCCGTATTTTTAACGGATCTACAAGTTCGACAGAATTTGGAATTTTAGAGTTTTTGAGCCATTTCAGATTTTAGGCGAAAATGGCTAAGTCTTGAGTCGTGACCGAGTTATCTGATGAGTCGTACCCAGGTTATCTGATGAGTCGTGACCGAGTTATCTGCTGAGTCGTGACTGAGTTATCTGATGAGTCGTACCCAGGTTATCTGATGAGTCGTGACCGAGTTATCTGATGAGTCGTGACTGAGTTATCTGATGAGTCGTACCCAGTTATCTGATGAGTCGTATCCCTGTTGTTTGATAAGTCGTAGAATGGGTTATCTCGTCTAACAGTTAAGTCGTGGACGAGTTAAGGGATGAGTCATAAGCTGTTGAGTCGCGCGTAGGTGATAACTCGCGCAAGTGGATGAGTCGTAGCCATTGTGATGAGTCGTATACGAGTTAGTAGTTGAGTCGTCTAACCAAGTGAGGCGTGCGCATTTAAGTCGTAGACAGGGGGTCTGGTGAGTCGTAGGCGCATACTATAAGTCGGAGATGACTTAGGAGATAGCCGATTTATTGTGAGTCATAGGCTGAAGTGTGTTAAGTCGTTGAGTCGTAGGGCTTTGAGTCGTGAGTCGTAAACGACTCATGGAGACAGACGAGATAAGGATTTCAGCTATAAATAGGAGAGCTTCTCTTCATTTTTGGGATCCGGATTTTGAAGCGACGAAGTGCTGCCATTTTGAGAGCTCAACTTCTACACTTCTTCACTTCTTTTCTCCACTCTAATCTTGTGCTTCCTTCCATCCAAAACAAAGATCAAGATTGAAGATTCAAGAGCTAAAGTTGAAGATCTTCATCTTTTCAAGAGAGATTTCATCGTTTGAAGCGGATTCGTGCTAGATCAAGCTTGATCCTTCGCTGTCCAGATCAGAAGCGTGTTGATTTGGGTTTGTTTAGGTGATTTGGTGAGTGGTGATTACCTCTCACACGGATCCAAAGGAGTATATCGGATTGTTGGCTCGTTTTAGTGTTAAAATAGTGATCTCCATGCATTTTCTTCATCCTAAGTGTAGATCCATGTAGATCCATTGTTCATGATGATGTTACATCCATTTTATCACATGTTAACCTATGCAAGTTCATTCATCAAGTTTGTAGAGATATTGTTCATGTTTTCATGCTTATTGGACTTTCAACTCTTTAATTACGAAAATGCCATTATTGTTATAATTGTCTACTTAGATCATATTTGAATGCTTGATTGCTTGGATTGATTTTTGATTTGATTGATTGTTATGAACTAGATGATTGATGATTAGATTTAGATAGAAGGTGATTCAAAAGCTAAGGGAAAGGCTCTTGAATTGGAAAAGCTGCTCGTGGCATATGTAGCGGGATGATGAAAGCTCTTATGCATAGATTTGATGATGTGATGTTGAGATAAGGCTTTGCGAGGATGTAATGAAGCGAGGCGATCATGTGATGAAGACTTGGTCTAATCCAGACGGGATCATTCCAAGCATGTTGATAACTCGGTGATATGATTCGAGTTGAGGATAATGAATGGATATGAGAATAGTCGTCGAGGAGGATGACTAGGAGGCTTGGATAGCATCGTTGTTGAAGGTTCTAGCATGCTCTAAGCAAGATTACGTTTGGGCAGATTCGATAGTCCCAACGGCTAACTGTTGATGGTCGAGTACTCTGGGCAGATTCGATAGTCCTAGGCACGGGCTGCGACGACGTGCGGGAGTTATGTCTAGAACCGGGGTTTCCATTAGCCCTTGACGGACGGCTGAAAGAATGTGCCGGTCATTCAAATAACGGTGATATCGAAGCAATGCTAACAGTGATAGCCAGAGTCATGGATGTTTGGATGTAACGTCATTTCGGACTCAAGAGCGGTATTTTCTGGGTGCTTATCTGATTTAGGCCTTGGTACTTGGAAAACATCGCCCTTGACTCGAGTGATAGTAGCTTTACTTTAAATTGTATGCTCTGCTATGTTTGCTTCTGCTTAGCATGTGTTTGGGGGCTATCACTGTAGAATGAGGTTGGAGTGGGAGGGTTGTATTCCTATTCCTTTTCCTTTATGCTCTTTTGGTATGTTGTTAGTTAATTTACTGCTCACTAAGACTGTTGTCTGACTCAAGGCTTTATGTTTTAATTCTTATTGCCTTGGGTTGTTCGTCCATTTTGGGACGGGCAGACTAGGTAGCAGGTGACAGGTGCTGTTCTCTTCCCACGATGCTGATATCGAAGACGAGCTGGAGGGCTGCATATTATCTTCTTATTATATGTACTGGATATTCCGCTGTTTTGTATTCTCTGAGAGATATGTAGTGAGGCTAGATGTATTGACTATGTGGATGCTTGTATTCAACTATTATGGAGTTTTATATAATGTCATTTTGTTCTGTAAAGCTTCACTATACATATGTTCTATTGTATTTTGTCCTTGCACTGTGAGAAATACGATAGATTTTGTTGTTTTAATCTACCCTGACAATCGTCCATTGTCGCCTGGCACACTTTACAGCGCACTATCTCTGGATTCGGTGCAGGGGTCATGGGCGGTCGTCACAAACCGAGTCGCGGATTTTTGGGTTGCGATCGTAATGACAGAAGCTTCATGATGGAACTGGTTTGGGTGAATTTGGAGCATGTTGAAATTTGGTCTAAAATGGGACGTCATTCAATCATAGTTCAAACTAGAATGCTTTGGCGCCAATTGGAACTTCGATGAGTTTAACTCACCTTTTTGGTCAATTCAGCATGTTATATAGTATATGAAATTTATTGTTTGTGTTTGGTTAAATTATTTGGTTGTTTGGTTAAATATTCGCTTTTACATGTGATTGTTATTTAAATTTTAAATACATGGATTTTATTGAGAAATCCGGATTTCTCCATATTGTAACTTTTAAATTTCCAGTTATTTCCAATTGATTCTATTTCAGTTATAACTCTGTTATATAGATTGTTAAACTTGTTGAATCTTGATTGTTTAGCACTGTTAGTTATGACATTGTTATATGTTCAAACTTAACCCCTGTAGTGATAAAAATCAATAACAATATTGGTTAAGTGCTTAGTGGTTATTGGCCTCAAATTGGTATTTTGGAATACTATTAATTACCATTGGTCTTAAAATGATTTTGATTCAGTGAATAATTTTAAATCTGACTTTGGCTTTCGAGAACATTTTGGTTAAATGGATTTTGGAAACTTCTTATTCATTCCAACCTTTATTTGTCTTTTCTTTTATATTTAGAAATGGTTTATAGTTGTTTTAGTATTAATTTACAATATTCTAAAGTTGATTAATTATTATTTAATAATGTCAAAAACTATTTAATTATTGTTTAAAAACGTTTAAAAGTTGTTTATTTATATTCAATGGTTTAAAGGTTATTTTTTTTTGGAGAAAGACAGTTGTGTAGCGTGGCACTACACAACCGGTTAAATAGCAATATATTAAGTAATTAGCGCGATCAACAAGCCTGATCGCTGGCCCAAAAGTAGGAGAATACTGCAATACAGTTGCTACATAGCAGAGTCTTATATACAAAAAACAGCTTGGTACATATATCAGAGAATGAAATAGATAAGTACTGCGGTGTAGTCAGTGGTGCCCTTGTTGCCATCGAGAAGGAGCTGCGCTTGTACTGCCTGCTGATTCGGCCGGCGGTTAATTGGAGGGTGGCAATCTCAGTCTGAACGGAGCTGAGAAGCTGTGACCTGATACAGATGAGAAATAGTAAATAATACGCCTGCAAGTTCCTTCGAAATTGGATTTGGGCCTATTGAACACATGTGCATTTCGCTCGGCCCAAATGCACCAACTGAATATAGCCACGAAGAGATCAAAGTGTTTGTTGGGGGGGTATTCTGCCAGAGATCTAAAAATGAGGTGATTCTGGGAATGTGGCCGAGTATGTGAACAGACGTTGCAGCCCAAACCCTAAAGGAAAAATTGCATTCTAGGAATAGATGTAGTAAACTTTATGTTGCATTAGGGCATAAGGCACAGCTTGGATCTGCTACGATATTGTGACGAAAGAGCCTGTCTCTAGTGTTGACGCGCCCGTGGATAAGACACCATTGGAAGAAAGCAATGCGAGGTTGGAGCTAGCATTTCCAAAGTCTGGGAAAGATGAAGAGGCGTCCAGGGTTGTTCAGGTGAGCATAGCAGGAGGTGATGGAGAAGCCAGCTGAGGGGTTTGGGGCCTAGATAAACTCATCTGGTCGGGGGTGGAAACGAGTGCTCCGGAGGATGAAGGCAGCTAGGTGAAGCTCGGCTAGAGTGTCGAGGTCAAAGTAAGATGGTGAGAAGAGATGGTCAGGGCCCAAGTTCAAGGAATCAGATGTGGTAGCCAGGACAGTTGTTGAGTAAGAGAAGAGGTTGGGGAGGATAGAGGAGAGGGGCAGCTGGCCGTGCCAGATATCCAACCAGAAGAGGTAGTTTGCCCCATTACCTAGGTTGACATGGAAGAGCGGTTTGACATGAGGTAGGGTTGCGAGGACCCCAGACCAGAATGGGGATGGTTTAAGGCAGGTGGAGGAGTGGAGGACGAGGTGCGGGTTGGAGTGGTAGTGAAGTGAGGTAATCCAAGATTTCCAGAGGAAGTTTCCGGGGGACAGAAACCGCCAGAGCCATTTTGAGAGAAGCGCGATGTTGAAGTAGTATAGGTTAACAATACCAAGGCCACCGTTGTCAGTGTGAAGACAAGTTGTCCGCCAGTTTATGATTTTCTTTATTTTACCTCCATTCCAAAGAAAGGAGCTTCTGATCGAGTCTATTCTTTTGATCACCCAGGTTGGAAGCTTGTAAAGTGACATCCAATAAGAAGGAATTGCTGATAAGACTGTTTTAACAAGGACGAGGTGCCCTGCTGAAGAAAGGGAATGTGCTTTCCAGGAAAGAAGTCTGTTTTCGATTTTGGTAATGAGGGGGAGCCAATCCGATCTGTGTAGTTTAGTTGGACGGAGGGGGACACCAAGGTATGAGATAGGGAAGTGCGCAATGTTTCAGTTGAGTAAATTGGAAAATGTTTGCCCAAGATGATCGGCGTTTCCAAGCACGATGATGGAGCTCTTACTGAAGTTGATGGATAGGCCGGATATGAGCTCGAATGAATATAGTGCAGCTTTAAGGCAGTGGATGTGGTTGACCGAGGGTGACGCGAAAAGAATAGTGTCGTCGACGAATTGAAGGTTGGATATGACCAGATTTGAGTTGGGGAGCTTGATGCCTTCAAAGATGTTGTTCGATATAGCTAACTTGATCATACGGTTGAACACGTCAGCAACCAAGACGAAAAGCAAAGGAGAAAGTGGGTCTCCTTGTCGCAGTCCACGAGCAGACTTGATTAGGCCCACTGGAGTCCCATTGATCACAATAGAGGACAAGCTAGAGCTTAGAATACAATGGATCCAGTTGCACCATTTTGAGGGGAAACCTCTATGCTTCATAAGCTCCAAAATGAATTGCCAATTAACTTTGTCGAAAGCTTTCGAGAAGTCTAGTTTGAGGAGCATACCTAGTGTCGAATTCGATGGCAGAAGGAGATGACTTCTTGGGTTGACGCCACGCGGTCCATGATGTTACGGCCGAGAATGAATGCGGATTGCTCAATTCCAATGAGAGGGGCGATGATATCTTGAAGGCGGTTGGCTAGAACTTTGGTTATGAATTTGAAGGTGGTGTTCAGGAGACTAATAGGTCGGAATGATGGGAGCGAAGTGGCTCCAGGGGTTTTGGGGAGGAGGATGATATTAGCATAGTTAAGGCGAGAAATAGATGAAGGATCGGCTTGGAATTCAGAACACATCGCGATGATGTCATATTTGATTGTTTCCAAAATGTGCTTGAAGAATAGAGGGTGGAAGCCATCTGGGCCGGGAGCCTTGTCATCGGACATGCCATTTAGCGCAGCCCAAATTTCCGCTTTTGAGAATGGTTTGTCTAGAGGGATGGGTGAGCATTCAGGGTAGAGCAGGTTCCAGTCA
Source organism: Allium fistulosum (assembly GCA_030737815.1). Taxonomy (NCBI): domain Eukaryota; kingdom Viridiplantae; phylum Streptophyta; class Magnoliopsida; order Asparagales; family Amaryllidaceae; genus Allium; species Allium fistulosum. The sequence goes on from CM060904.1 coordinate 819,554,359, forward strand.
ATTAGTGGTAGAGGGGGGTGCTGTTTCCCTAAGATGTTTCGATAGTAGTCGGTGAACAGATTTAGGATGTCGGGTTGATCAGAGAAAGTATTACCGTTGTGGGTGATTTCGGGGATGAAAGTGGATGTACGCCTGCCGTTTGCAAGACGATGGAAATAGGCAGTATTCTTATCGCCATCCTCAATCCATTTCGCTTTGGAACGCTGTTTCCAACCTATTTCCTCTTGCAATGACAATCTGTCCAGCTCCGCTTCCAGTTCTCGCAGGCGGGATCGATCCGATTCGATAAGGGGGGAAGATTCTTTGAGTATATTAAGGTCCAAAATCTCATCTTGAATTGCAGAGATACGCGAGCGAATAGAGCCCCAAACTGACTTGGCCCAGGGCTTGATGATCTTACGGAGGGATCGGAGTTTGGAGACAACTCTGGCGGTGGCTGAGTGGGTGGGGGAGGGCTGAGACCAGATTTCTTTGATGAAGTTATCAAATGATGGCTCCAAGAGCCAGAGGCGCTCGAACCGGAAGGGACGGATTGGACCAGTGGTGGAACCAGTGTCGAGCAGGAGAGGGCAATGGTCAGAGATGATTGTGGCAAGGCCTGAGACCAAGGAGAGAGGGTATAAATCCTCCCAAGCCGGATTGAAAAGGAAACGGTCCAATTTGGCTAGTGAGGGCTCTGATCTACGGCTAGACCAGGTGAATAGACAGTTACAGATGGGTGGATCTATCAGGGAGCCAAGGTTGATGAAATGGTTGAAGGCTTCGGAGTCCTAGGAGAAGTTTCCCGAGTTTCTTTCCGTTGAGGATCTAGTGGTGTTGAAATCTCCTCCAACCACCCAAGGGCCATTAATGTGTGAGGCGAAGGTGAGACAATTCGACCATAGTTCGTTTCGATCCCGAGTATTTTGTGGGCCATAAATATTGGAGAAGAAGAAGATTGTTCCGGTTTGTATGTGACGAAGGGCTACATGAACGGCTGCTGTGCGGTAAAAAGTTTGGCAATGGGACCACGTAGATTCATTCCAGGCTGTCAAAATGCCTCCACTAGAACCGACAGCATTTAGGTAGGCCCACCCAGTTAGGAAAGGCCCACAAATCTGTCTGAGTATGTTTAGGGATAGGTCAGATAGTTTAGTTTCTTGCAGGGAAAGGATGTCTACTTTTTGTGGGGTTATTATAAGGATAACATAATGACGTTTACAAGGGTCCCCCAACCCTTGTGTGTTCCAGGAAATAAGCTTCATTGGGAGAACGATAAGCGCTCCGATTCTAGTGCCTACATGGAGGTGTAGTGTTCTCCACGCAAGTTCACTCCCATGCAGCGTGCCATTTTCTTATTTAAACTTTTATTAAGAGAGGAAAAAACAACATGTTTAAAGAAACTACCAGGGTGAGATGCCGCTCTGTCCAGTCTGGAGCTGGGGCGCACAGCCGTTGGTGTGACTAGCTGAGACCACTGGCCGGTCGCCGGACGGGCCGCTTGGCTAAGTTCCTCAAGCAGGGGGATGGGGAACTGGTGGGGGGAGATTGGATATTTGTTTGAGGGGCGACATTCTGGAACTGATCAGGGGGAGAATGGATAACTTTTTGAGGGGTAACATTATGGGGGGGACGAGGCGGAGATACGCCTGCTGGTGAATTTGGGTTCTACTGGAAAAGCGGGGTTGAGAGGACCAAATCAGAGAACGGGTCCCATCTATGCTCCAGGACTGGCCATGGGTCCCAGCCCCTTGGGCCAACCACTTCAATCGACTGATCATAGTTTTGGCCAAGTACCGGTGGGGAACCGGAGAAGATAGGGATATAGTTCATAACGTCGAACCTGTCCTCCGAATCTAAGTCTTCAATCGGTGTAACGATCCAGAATTTGGAACAAATTAAATTGAGAATATTTAATTAATTTTAAATATTTGAACGATGATTTGATTTGAATTCCCAATGTAACTTTGAAAATTGGCGATTAAATTAAAAATTTAAATCTATTGAATTGAATAAAAATTTGAATCTTTAATTCTGAGCTGAAGAAAAATATTTCAAAAGCTTTTAAAATTCGTATTGACAACACTGAAGATAATAGAAGCTTCAGAATTTAATTTCGAACTGTTTTGTTCAGTTTTGAAAATTTATCGTTCGAACCGATATTTAAAAATAGTCATTTTTCAAACAGTCTCGGAATTGGACGAAACCAGTTCCATTTGATCTGGAATATTGAATTATTATCGGATTTCAACTTTCGTATTTATCGGAGTTGATATGTGAGCGCACGGTGAGTAAACGCGTTGAGATTTAACCAAATTCAATTTAAATTTAAAATTTAAATTAGTCAAAATCAGTCACCCTAGTTTTCTTAGCAGACCTATCCTCTGTTAATCGCGTACGCTTGTTCCCCCTTTCAAATTATAAGAAAACGAAATCTGCTCGTCTTCGTTCAAAAGAAAATCTTCACTCGTTCAAAATTTTATTCAGAGAAAAACATCCATGGCCAAACAAATAAAATAAATCCCTCGTTCCAAAATCAAAACCGCGGCTCCCCATTTTCAAATTCTCCAGGAAATCGCGAGGCAACGAAATCGAAGCAGCTCGGTTATTCTTGAAGTCGATTTCATATAAAAAAAGAAAAATGGTCTCGGTCGAAACTCGATAACTCGAAAAATCTGGAGGCTCGCGTTCGAGTAGGGGCTGGGTCGCGACTCGTTTCCGCGATCATTGGAAGGCGAGCTCGAGATTTAGGTCACGGCGACGAAGTCGTGGCAGCTGGAATCGATTGAGGCGACATGGTCGTGGTGATCGACGATGACTTGGGTAAGCTCGATCTCGAGCAAGGTAGGCGGCGGCGGCGGCAAGGGGATGGAGGCGATCGACAGTGTTCTAGGGTTTCGCGATTGGGGATAGGAGTCGAACGATTTCTGTTGGTGGCGATCGAATCGCGGGCGACGGCGAAGTGGGAACGGCAGTGATATCGCGAGTTCGAAGTGGTCAGGAGGCGAATTCGTGAGGGCTAGTGATGTTGTGGTGGGTCGCGAACTCGAGCCTGGGTGTCGAGTAAAGGAGCAGTGAGGTTCGATTCCTTTGTTTTTGAATTTCTGATTTATAAAAATATATATATATATATATATATATATACATAAGGAAAAGAAAGGGTTGTTTACTATTTAGTTCATACTGTGGAATTTAAGTATATACAGGAAATTTATATATATGATTTTTGAAGAAAAAAATAAATATATACATATGTGAAAAATATGGATTTGAAAGTTAATTATTAATTTAGTATTGAATTTTTGGTTAATTAAATTATCAAAAGGAATTTGATTTTTTTGTCAGATATTTTATTAAAAGAAAAATTTGTTTAAAACTAAGTTACTAGTTGAATTAAAATTACCAAACGAAAATTTATAGTTTGATTTAATACGAGTATTAATAATTTGTATAATATTTATACAAGGGCTATAAATCGAGAAATCAATTCAAAATGGATTGGATTGCAAGTAAAAAAGCTAAGGTGAGATCTTCTCACTCAAAAATATATTTGGATTGCAGTTATTGTTTGTTTGACTGTTTGGATGTGATATTAGATATAGTAGGATATATCTATATATATATAGCAATATATACATATTGGCATATGTATATATTGGATTGATTGATTTCCCGCCTCGTATAGCGGATGAGACCCTATTGCGCCGTTAGTAAGCGGATATTTTTATAAAACCCATATACCGCGATATTCCACCTCGAAGTGGAATTGGTATTGTGCTAACGTCTTTGGATGCAGGGAAACAGGTTGGAGGGAGCCAACTGGATTCCTCACCGGTAGTTATTTATTTACAGATATTGATGTATATTCTGTTATCATATTGATATATGATGTTTGTTGTTGTGATTGACTAATTGGTGCTGTTGCATCATCGGATTCAGTTTTGAAGTTTAAAAATAACGACTTTTACTTTAAAAGGATTTTAAAGTGATTTTTGAAAGTAGACGTTTTATTGAATTTTTGAATTGATTTATTTCAAATAAATAAACGTCTAAAATTTTAAAGTTATAAAAGTTAAGATTTTTGTGAAATAAAATCAAAGTGTGATTTTTGAAATAAAAGTTAAGAAATTTATGAAATGGTTTAAATTGGGATTTCTAGTATTATAAACGGTTTATTTAAAAGATGTACAAAAATGGATATTTATAAATTTGAAATATTGGGATTATAAGACATGTTTCTATAAGTGTTAAAATGAAGTGTAAATGGGATTTCATAAGTTAATGAAATCTGAAAGTTTTAAATTTTGTAAAGTTTAAAAGAACGATTTCTTTTAAAATAAATGAATTATAAGTTATATTAACTTATAAATTGAATGGGTCATTAAAGAAGATGTATAAATCGAAGTTGTTATAAAATGGAAATAGAATTTATAAACGTTGTTTTTATAAATTCGAAAATAAATCAAATTTGATGAATTTAATATAGAGATTATTAAGGGAATTTTATCCACGATTTTGGACAGTGGATAATTCTTGAAATAAATGTGTAAAAAAGATTGAAATTTGGTTATTGAAGTATATTCATGATTTTGGACAGTGAATATATTATTGAAAAAAAATGGATATTGTTTGGGAAAGTGATATTTGAAATGAAGTTAATTGTTTTAAAAGATGTTTTAAAACGTGTGAACTATCGAAATCATATATTTCAACAATTTTATTGTTGAAATAGACGTTTTCGAGGAATAAGAAAATGATGGACTATAACACTGTTGTTATAGTAAATGATTTTCGAAAGAAAATGTTTTATGTAGTATTGGGATTTATATATACCTATCTTAAAATCCGAATCCCCATACTAGTGATTTCGAGTCGTCGTAACGATGTTTTACGTAATATTCGTTTTGACTCAAATAGATGTTGTTATAGTAAATGATTTCCTTAAAGAATGAAATGTATACTTAATTTTGATTTAAGTATAACGAATATTTTCAAATGTTGAAAATAAATAGATTTGTGAAATACTTATTATTAAATAAGTATGGAATTGCTTTTCCAAAAATGAAATGAAATGTTTTTGAGAATTTATCTTTGAAAAGATAAATTGAAAATGAATATTGGAATCGATTTGAAAATCGTATATCAGTAGATATTTTTGAAATATAAATTCACTATGGAATTTATAAAAGAAAGGGAAGTTGTATAAAAATAATTATTGATTTATTTTTGAAGTGTGGGAATTTTATATCTAGTAGAGATATTTTTGGAAATTAAATAATTTGGAAAATTATTTGGAATCTGATGATGTTGCGCATCTTTATTGATAGTTAAATAACCGACTATCAATAATTACCTTGAACGGTATTTGTTGTGAATTGGATGAATTTGAATGCCACACTTATTTTTGAATTAACGCTCACTATTCGGGTTAGCCGGGAAAGGACCATGGGGTCGTATAACCCATTCCGAATATGTGATACGTCGTTATGAATTGCATTCGAAGACCGGTGTTGAAGACCGGATATTTTTGAAAACGGAAGGATTACCGTCGAGTTACTCTACATCGGCTGATCTCCGATTTAGAGGTTTTTATCACCCTTAGTGACGGGAAGTCCGGACGTGATTAGAAATTTATCCGAATATGCAAGGGCTTCGTGAGAAGTGCCTTCGGTTCTGTTCGATCCCGGAACAGACTTGTATGGATTGTGTGTCTGACGTTACAAATTGAGATATTAAGCTGATTTCTTTCAAATACATTTCTGTTGGTGGCGGAGAATTTATTCTCTTAGCTTAACACCCTTCTCTGAGACGTACGAGCTCAGAGGTTATGTAGTTGAAATTTATCAGCGATATATTCCCAATTTGGTAACGTGGCATACTGAGTGTTGCTGTGTGATGATCAGTGTTTGATCATTTGCGATATGATCATTTGTTTGATCTTATATCTTTGTGATCATAGGTTGATCATTTGTTTGACCCGAAGCATGGCTTTGTAGAAAGCGTAGCTTTGTGGACGAGACTTCGTCGAGCCTCACACCCCGGAAATGGTCGAAACAGGAAGGATGCAGCAAGGTTCTAGGGAGTAGCGCCCCTTAGTGTATGTCATTCCTTCTGGATAGAGGTGGTATCATGGTATGGAGCCCAGATACTTAACCTATGTGGTTGTTGCATTATTATTATTATGTGGTTTGTTGGAAATCAGGGATCCTCGGGAAGATCAGTTACGATCGAGGGATGACATACGCGTGTCAGTAGTTACCTATTTTTGCAGAGGTAACCCGGCCTTGTGTTGGCAGAGATCCGGTTAGGTTCTCGGGTCGTCTATTCCAGGGACGTACCCATCGTGGCATAGGAAGTTCCTTGGCCTGACCATTTGTTGGAAATCCAAACTTCAATACGAACTTTGTACGGTATTAGTTGTAGAACCTGCCATTTACGTACGGTGGTCACCACTGTTTAGATGGTAGCTATAGTAGGCATACGATACTGGTCGTATGTTGGCTAAGATTTATATTGTACTTTTGAAATGATTTCTACACTATGCACTAATAATAATATCAAAAAGATTTGATTTTGCGTATCAAGCATCTTTGACTATCATAAGAAGAAATCTCCTCCAATTCTGCGTTTGCATTGTGTGTGTGGTGGGAGGTCTTATGGTAGTTTCATTTTCCAAAAACATTGCGAATTTGTTTTATTTTCTTTGTGAAAAATAACTGTTTTATGATCTCACACCAGTCACCATGACTGACTCGGAGTTTATTGTTTCCCTTCTAAACTCTAGGTGCCCACCAATTTCCACACGGGCAGCCTAGAGTTATGTTATCAGGATATTCTGGAGCTTTGGAAGCAATTCTGGATGACGAGACGTAGTATTTGTATCTGATAGTATTTATTCCGCTGTGTATTCTGTATGAGGACAAGTTTATATAACTATCCATTGTTGTATTGAGTTGTATATTGACTCTAATGATTGATGTATGTATAAAATGGTATAGTTCTTTGTTTTAAAAGACTAGTGTTTATTTATTATATATTGTTCCGCTGCGAATGTGAGATTCTGATATTGTTCTCTGTTTCTGATATTGTTCTGCTGTTCTTCTTCTATCCTTTTCCTCTTCTCTTCTTCTTCTACCTTTTTCTTCTTTCTTAAACCATCACTATTGGAGTTTCCGGCACTCGATTGCTCGACAGTCGATAAAGGGAGTATCGATGTCGAATTTTCGAAAGTCGAAAATTTCGGTATGTGACAGAGTGGTATCAGAGCATATGGTTAAGCGACAACCCTGCTCTGTTGGGTGTTACTCATTAGAGATAGAGTCAGCAGTACTCTAGAATGAGTTGAGTGTAATAATAGATACGAGTGCGTATTTGTTAGTGAATATGAAATTGTTTTGTATTGTGTTGACTTATCGGTTGATTGTTTATAGATTCTGGTCGGTGCAGTCTAGCTAACTGAAATCGATAGGGATTTCTAAACTCTAAACAAGATAAACCAACACAGTATTGTTTTAAATAGGGTGAATGAAATAATTTTGCCCAAAACTATTTTTGTATAGAAAAGAAATAATTTTCTGTAAATTATTATGATATATGGATGCATGGTTGTTAGGAAGTAATGATGTTAATTATCCTCATTAATATATATGTGGAAATTGTAAATGAAATTGGAATTAAAACAAGAACCAGGAAATAAATCCATATACAAATGAAATTTAAGAATGTAAATTATAAATGTGACTTATAATTGAAGTATAATTCCAGAGAAGTATTTGGAAATGTTTTGAAAAGAATTTGAAAATTTTGGAGATTTGGAAAGTTTAAATTCTTTTTGATTTGAAAATGAATTTCAAAGGTTTGAAAAGTATTTTAGAGAGATGAAAGCTCTAAACTCTTTTCGGTCATTGGAAAATAACTTCGGTAATGACTGCAGCATCACTGATGTTCATTTTTGGGTTTCCAGAAGAGGAATTGCTGCCAAATTGTTTTAAATGGAAGTTGTTTGAAAAAATTGGAGTTTTGTTTTGGAAATTCAAAGGATGATTTGAATTGTTTTCAAAAATGGTTTTGAAAAGATTGAAAAGACTCTGGGATTCTATTTAAAATATCTATGGGAATAATAGATGAGTTGATAACTTATACAAATTGAATATTGATAGAATAAATTCAATTTAAAGGATGAAGTTAAATTAATGTAAGTACAAGTGAATCAATTTAATGGAAATGAAATTGAATGTTGAAATTCATTTCGAATTTGTAAGCAATGAATTGAATTGAATAATTATAAATGAAAGATGAATTAAAAATTCAAAAATGGAGTGTGATTTGATTTGAATCACGTTGAATAGAAAATTCCTAACTTGGAAAAGAAAAATGATAAGGATTGAATCCGAATAAACTACTTTGATAATTAATTGATTCATGAAATGGAAGTTGAATTAGTTAAATTGAAACTTGAATTGTGACTAAATAAAAGAATGGTTAGAATTTGCAGATAAATTCAAGTAAGTAGAAATAAATTTCTGAATGGATGGAATTTACAATTGCAAGTAAATGAAATTAAAGATGAATGTTAAACTTTGTTTTGAATTTGTTAGCAAATGTAATTCAAGCTGAATATTTGAAATTGGAATTTGTAATGAATTAGTAATTGGAACTAATTTAAAATAGTACAATTGTGAATAAAAGATAGTTGATAAATTCAATATTCAAAAGTAAACTGAATCCAAATTAGATTGAAATTGAATTCAAATAAATTTGAAATGCAAAATTGAATGAAAATAGATATGTAACTTCAATAGTGAAGTAAAAATGTATAAGAAGTAAGTATCAAAATTTTTGTAATAGAAATGTGCAAAATGGTTAGAATATGTAACTAGATATTATGGCTAGTAGGATATACAGGTGTTATAAAGAAATTGGAATTTTGATTTTGAAGATGAATTTGAATTGCTCGACAAAAGGTAAGTATTTGAATTTCGATATGAAATTTGCTGATTTCTTGTCTAGCCGCTTGGCTTTTTCTTTTTCTTTTTGAAATCTGAGAGTCCGTAGGGACATTTTGTAGTCGTGCCGTATTAGCCGCGCAAAGGAGACGTTAGCGAAAATTTTCGAAAATTTAGAGCGTTAGAAAATTTTTGAGAAAATTTTGAAAGTTTAAATTTAAATTTGAATTGTTAAGAAAACAAAGTTGTTTGAAACTTATAATTGAAGTTAGAAATTTAGTTGAATAAATAATGAATCTTTAGTAGAAAGATTTGTTTTGAAATTTGATAAAACTATTGGATTGTGAAAAATAGTAGACGAGTTAAGGACTTTTTCTTCCTGACTTGTAATTTCGGGACGAAATTCTTTTAAGGAGGGAAGTTTGTAACGATCCAGAATTTTGAACAAATTAAATTGAGAATATTTAATTAATTTTAAATATTTGAACGATGATTTGATTTGAATTCCCAATGTAACTTTGAAAATTGGCGATTAAATTAAAAATTTAAATCTATTGAATTGAATAAAAATTTGAATCTTTAATTCTGAGCTGAAGAAAAATATTTCAAAAGCATTTAAAATTCGTATTGACAACACTGAAGATAATAGAAGCTTCAGAATTTAATTTCGAACTGTTTTGTTTAGTTTTGAAAATTTATCGTTCGAACCGATATTTAAAAATAGTCATTTTTCAAACAGTCTCGGAATTGGACGAAACCAGTTCCATTTGATCCGGAATATTGAATTATTATCGGATTTCAACTTTCGTATTTATCGGAGTTGATATGTGAGCGCACAGTGAGTAAACGCGTTGAGATTTAACCAAATTCAATTTAAATTTAAAATTTAAATTAGTCAACATCAGCGACCCTAGTTTTCTTAGCAGACCTATCCTCTGTTAATCGCGTACGCTTGTTCCCCCTTTCAAATTATAAGAAAACGAAATCTGCTCGTCTTCGTTCAAAAGAAAATCTTCACTCGTTCAAAATTTTATTCAGAGAAAAACATCCATGGCCGAACAAATAAAATAAATCCCTCATTCCAAAATCAAAACCGCGGCTCCCCATTTTCAAATTCTCCAAGAAATCGCGAGGCAACGAAATCGAAGCAGCTCGGTTATTCTTGAAGTCGATTTCATATAAAAAAAAGAAAAAAAAAAGAAAAATGGTCTCGGTCGAAACTCGATAACTCGAAAAATCTGGAGGCTCGCGTTCGAGTAGGGGCTGGGTCGCGACTCGTTTCCGCGATCATTGGAAGGCGAGCTCGAGATTTAGGTCACGGCGACGAAGTCGTGGCAGCTGGAATCGATTGAGGCGACATGGTCGTGGTGATCGGCGACGACTTGGGTAAGCTCGATCTCGAGCTAGGCAGGCGGCGGCAGCGGCAAGGGGATGGAGGCGATCGATGGTGTTCTAGGGTTTCGCGATTGGGGATAGGAGTCGAACGATTTCTGTTGGTGGCGATCGAATCGCGGGCGACGGTGAAGTGGGAACGGCAGTGATATCGCGAGTTCGAAGTGGTCAGGAGGTGACGCAGTGGATTAATCAAAACGATCTTCAATCGGTGAAAGTAGCAATCGATGGATTGATGGATACTGAAATGCCCGAATTCGTTGATCCGAAGATACCGAATTCTTAGCTATCTCTGACTCGTTGATCCGAAGATACCGGGAAAGAGATCTACGATTCTTCGACGTTGATCTTGCGCACAATATACCGTGAATCGGCTTCAACAAACGATGATTCGATCGCACTCGAATGACGTAAGTGGAGATAGGAGATACACTCGACTACCAATTGAAATTGAAAGCACAAAGCTAACAAAAGAGAATTTTATTCAATATTCAACAACCTTTTACAAATGAGAGACTCGACCTATTTATAGGCGTTTTACAACTCATATGAAAAAAACAAAAAAAATTACATCTCCTAAGTCGGTTCCGAGCTAACAGTCACGACCTAACATAAGTCGTACACGACTTAAGCCCAAACAGTTACAACTCCACACACACAAAAACTTCAACGAAAATACAAGTACTTAGGTCGGAAACGACCTATAGATGACGACTTACAAACAGGTACGAGCTGAAAAGAAACACAAACGACTCAAAGATAAAACGGCTCATCATCAACGGTTCAGATTGACGCGTCATCAAGGTCCTTGGCTACAAGCTTTCGCGACTTAACACCCAACGACTTAAGATATCAGCGGTAGAGATTAACTCGGCAATAGAATCAACGGTAAAAACTTTAGCGACTTAAAACATGCGCATCCCAGAACAGCGTCTTAAAGAGATCAACGGTCTTCATACTTTAGCGACTTAAAGAATGGACGGCATCCGTAGTTTTGCGACCTAAAATAGATGGCTTCAGAAACTTCGCGAACTAAGCCTTGCGACTTAAGACGTCGTGACTTATCTTCCCAGATTACCCAACGACCTATCATAGGTCGTGACCTTTTCTTGCGACCTAGTATAAGTCGAATCAAAACTCCACGACCTGACTCCTTGCGACCTAACTTAGGTCGTAACGTCTTCCTGCGACCTATCATAGGTCGTGACTTGTTAGGTCGTAGCACCCTCTTAGCTCGTTCCAGCGCTCTATTTTCCCACTCGCTAAGTCGTACACGAGTTAACAACATGTTAGGTCGTTCCAGTATCTCGTTAGGTCGTTGGAGCGACCTAAAGGCCTTGTTAGGTCGTATGCGACCTAACACTTCACCAATTTGGGCTGTACCACTCTTTAGCTTGCTTATCGACTTATCATAGGTCGTTAGACCACTCTTCCCAGCATCACTCGCCTCCTCCTCTAACTCCTTAGGTCGTGAGCGACCTACAAACTCCTTAGGTCGTGAGCGACCTATGCCTTTAACATTCTGCGCTACATCATCCTCCCCAGGTTGAGAAAAATTCGACCTCGAATTTGCACCATCCTCCTCTACTATGAGTTCATTTCCGTGGTATGGTATGAGATGTTTAACATTGAATATGTCAGACGTATACACATCATCTGGCAGTTTCAATTTGTAAGCATTTTCATTAATTCGCTTCACAACTTCCACCGACCAATTTTCCTGGCTTTCAACTTGTTATAAGCGCCCACTGGAAAACGATCTTTCGTTAATACTGCATAAACCAAATCACCTTCCTGAAATTCAACACTCCTTCGTTTCAAATCTGCGGATTGTTTATACTTCTCATTTGCTTTCTCTAATCGTTCTTGAACGATTTTATGACATTCCGTCAGCCCTTCAACAAAGTCAGCAGCTTTCTTAATTGTCCCCTTTGAATGTGGTATCACCGTTAAATCCAACGGCCCTTTTGGTAAGCTCGAATAAACTATCTGAAATGGACTGAACCCAGTACTTCGATTTATAGCATGATTATGGGAAAACTCTGCCTGGCATAACTTCACATCCCAACTCTTCAGATTATCTTGTACAAGACACCTTAGCAAGTTTCCCAATGATCTGTTTACCACCTCAGTCTGTCCATCTGTCTGCGGATGATAAGTGCTGCTAAAGTTCAACTTCATTCCCACCATCTTCCACAAACTTAACCAAAAGTGACTCAAAAATCGAGTATCTCTATCCGACACAATAGATTCTGGCAATCCATGAAGTCGATAGATCTCCTTGAAAAACAACTGTGCAACATGAACAGCATCCGCCGTCTTCTTACAAGCAATAAAATGTGCCATTTTCGAAAATCTGTCAACCACCACATAAATGGAATCATTACCACGCTGCGTTCTCGGCAACCCCAACACAAAGTCCATACTGATATCCACCCATGGTTTTACAGGCACGGGTAACGGCATATATAAACCAGCATTAGTCGCAGTTCCTTTCGAAACCTGACAAACATGACAACGCTCCACAAATCTCTCTACTTCTTTCCTCATCGATGGCCAAAAGTAGGACTGTGAAATCAACTGTAAGGTACGGTCTCTCCCAACATGTCCCTCGTCGTGTAACTCTTTGATAATCTTCATTCTCAGACTACCCTCCGGTATGCACAATCGATTTCCCTTGAACAGAAAACCATCTACCATCAAAAACTCATCCGTCTTTCCCTCCTTAACTTTATCAACAAACTTCATGAAGTAAGGATCTTCAACAAATAGTTCCGGCAACATTTCAAACCCCGTCACTTCAACCTTCAGCGTAGTCAACAAATGACTCCTCCAACTCAAAGCATCAGCCACTCGATTCGTCACCCCTGACTTGTGTTTAACAACGAAAGTAAACTGTTGTAGATATGCAATCCACGATGCATGTCTTGCTGAAATCTTGTCATGCCCTTGTAAATGCTTCAACGCTTCATGATCAGTGTAAAGAACAAACTCCTTCTGAAATAGATAGTGTCTCCAGTGTTTGATAGATTGCACAACAGCATAAAACTCCACATCATATGTACTATATCGCATCTTCGCTCCTGACAGCTTCTCACTGAAATATGCAATTGGACGTCCCTTCTGACTCAACACTCCTCCAATCCCAACCTTGGATGCATCAGTGTGTAGTTCAAACACTAGCTGAAAATCAGGTAATACTAGAATTGGTGCAGTCGTCAGCAACTCCTTGATCTTCCCAAAAGCATTCCCTGCTTCTTCTGACCATGAAAACTGTTTGCCTTTCATACAATCTGTAACAGGCGCCATCACACTACTAAAGTGTGGAATGAACCTTCGATAGAATGAAGCCAACCCGTGAAAACTACGAACTTCCGTTATCGTCTTGGGCTGCGGCCAATCTCTGATAGCTTCGATTTTACTTTGGTCCACCTGTATACCCTTCTCTGAAACAACGTACCCCAAAATTAACACACTATGCGTCATGAACACGCATTTCTTTGTTGCAGCATAAAAGTGTTCTTGTCGCAATACCATCAGCACTTCTCTAAGATGATTCAAATGTTCCTCTGGACTCCCACTGTAAATCAGAATATCATCGAAATACACCACCACAAACTTCCCAATGAATGGTCTAAAAATTTGATTCATTACCCTCATGAAAGTACTCGGTGCATTGGATAAACCAAATGGCATGACCAACCATTCGTATAGACCCTCCCTGGTTTTAAAAGCAGTTTTCCACTCATCGCCTGGTCTGATACGAATTTGATGATATCCGCTCTTCAAATCAATCTTCGAAAATATAGTAGCTCCGCTTATTTGATCTAACAAGTCATCCAACCTCGGCATTGGAAATCAATATCTCAAAGTAATCTTATTCAATGCTCGACTGTCAGTGCACATCCTCCACGTCCCATCCTTCTTGGGTACCAATAAAGCTGGTACAGCACAAGGACTCAGACTCTCCTGCACACGCCCCTTCTCAAGCAATTCCTCTACCTGCCTCCGCAACTCTTCATGTTCCTTCGGACTCATTCGATAATGTGGTCTATGTGGCAACACAGCACTTGGAACAAGATCTATCTGATGTTGTATATCCCTCAACGGTGGCAATTCCGTTGGTAACTCCTCTGGAAATACATCGTCAAATTCTTTCAAAACGGGTTTAACTTCTTCTGGTATTTCAACCTCTTCACTGCTTTCTCGCCCAATTAACAAAAACACTTCAGGCTCTTCCTCAACCTCCTTAACAAACTCTTTCAAAGATAATAAAGTTTTCAGCTCTTCAATCTCTTCTGACTTACTTTCTCCTTGTGATCTCTTCTTCGGAACCAGGATAATTTTCGTGCCTTCAAACATAAAACTGTAGCTATTGGTCCGACCGTCATGTTGTACTGCTCGATCATACTGCCATGGTCTTCCCAATAATAAGTGGCAAACATCCATCTCTACTACATCACACCATATTTCATCTTTGTATTTCTTCCCAATAGAGAATGGAACACGAACTCGTCTATCCACTTTCACTTCTCCTCCTTTTCTCAACCATGCTAACTTGTATGGACTCGGATGTTTATCTGTCTTCAATTTCAACTTTGTCACAGCTTCGGTTGAAATAATATTATCACAGCTTCCTGCGTCAATCACAAACTTACACACCTTCCCCAGAATAGTACATGTTTACTGAAAAATATTACTTCTCAACCAACTAGCTTCCTCCTGCTTCGGTGTTAAACACGATCTCCTCAGCATTAGATTACAACCTTCATCTCCTGACGCAATATCCTGTTCATCTTCCTCTACTGGACTAGAACAATCCCCTTCAACATCCTCATCTTCAACTTCTACAATCATGGTTCGTTTCTTCGGCTTTGGACACTCACTGCTTTTATGACCCAATTCCTGACAATTGTAACATTTGAAACCATTGTTAACCCTTGCCTTCTCAGCCTCCTTCGCCACTAGTTTACTGATAGGTTTAGACACATTAGAACTTCCACCAATGCCCTTCGCTTGATTGTTAGAATTAGTAAACACACCACTTCATCGTCGTCCCTGCTTCTCCCAAGCCAACGCTTTCTGATGTGCCTCTGCTACAGATCTTGGATCAAACATATTAACCATATCCTGGATCTGCATTCGTAATCCTCCAACAAATCTGGCTGTTAACTGTTCTTCTGTCTCCATAATATCGTTCCTTGCAATTAGTTGATAAAATTTGTCAGCATAGTCATTCACAGATTTCGTCCCTTGTCTCAAGTTTTGCAAACGTTGATACATCAAAGATTGATAATTGTAAGGTAAAAACGTTGCTTTCATCAATTTCTTCATCTTCTCCCAAGATTCAACTTTTGACTTTCCCATCCGATCACGTGTAAGTTTGGTTTGCTGCCACCATGCCAAAGCTCTACCCCTCAACCTTGTAGCAACCAACTTCACTCTACGATGTTCTGGAATTTCTTTGAAGTCAAAAATCTCTTCAACATTAGCTACCCAATCTAGAAACTCCTCTGCTTGCATACCACCTTTGAATTCAGGAATTTCAGTCTTCATCCCCGACTCCCACTTGTGATCATACTCAGAGTGATTTCTTCCTTGTCCTCAAACACTACCACCATAATACTCCTCTTCAAAATCAGATGTATATCGTTGTCTATCTCGTCCATCCACATCTCTACTACCATTACGTCTTCCACCATCATCCCTTCTATCTACGTTCCTCCGTTCTCGATCGTTCACGTTCCTCCCACGTCCTTGATCATTTTCAACACTTCTGTCCCGATTGGAATGTGGCGAGACTCTACTACCCCCATGGTTAGATTCAGGTGAAACCCTTCTCCGATTTTGATTCATCTCCATCATAAGCTTCTCTAACCGCCCAATTCCTTCGTTAAGCTTTTCACTAAAGTTCTCATTGATTCTTTGCTCCATCTCATCAGCTTCTTCTCTTCGATACAAAGCTTCTACGTTTTGGTGGCGATTAGCTCTTCTTGGCGGCATACTTGAAATCTTTACAAACACTTCAACACTTCAAAATTCAAACACTTTTCGGACTTTGATCCAAAATGAAACGGATCGAAAACTTCCACTTTGTAGCAAATCGCGATGAACACGATGGACAAAGTTTCGGCTTCCAAATAATTTCGATCAATCAATCTTCGAACAAGCCTTCTTACTCTCGGCCATGATAAACAAATTCGAATCTTCACTTCAAGCTCGGCAAATCTCTTCAACTTCTAAATGAATAGGCTCCAAGTCTCGATCTAGCTATGTGTAACGACCAAGGACTTTCTCTCCATAGAAAGTCGCATCGTTAATAAGAAAGAAAGGGGTAGAAAATAGAAAAGAAGAGAAGAAAGAAAGAAACAACAACAACGATCTCACAGCGGAACGAATAAATTATATTAATAACATAAACTATTACATAGTATACTACAATTTACAGAGTTACACAGCATATACATCACTTACTAGACAGTTATACAACTCAAATACAAGACAAGACACTATCACAGATATCAACACAGCGGAATACTATATCTACGAACGCCGAAGCCTCCTGCTCCATTGCTCCTCCAGAATATTCGTCAAAGCTAAACCTGAATCCCGTGGCTACTCGTAAAAATTTGAGTACCCAAGAGTTTATAAAACAGAAATAAACACTTGGGTCAGACATGGGTCTAGTGTGAGTAATAGGTTAAACTTGCTTAACTTCAAAACCTTTAGAAAGAAAAGGTATCACGTAAGACTCCCCACAAATAAACATGGGTAAGTTTTTACCTTACGCTAACCAAAACATTTGATAGGAAATCCAGTTATATTATAATAGGGTCTAGGGTTTTCAAATAAATATGAAATAGCTGAAATTGTTACATTATTAAATTCCAGCATACTAGCCACAAAGTGGGTTATACAATCAAAACCGTAAGGGCACGTAGAAAGAATGGGTTTCCATACAATGGCAGGGCTACTGGGGTACCGCCCGTCACAGTACGTGGCCTAGATCACCGTACCGAGGAGTACGCCCGCTCCCCTGCAACACAAAGCCGGAACCATCCCTTACTGGATAATTCCGAACAAGATAACCCCGTAGTTGGCGCGACCAACCACACACTAAGCCGAATAAAAAGAAAAGGGACCTCTAGACAGGGATCTATCTTGCTCTCAGTGGGTGCTACCCACGAAGACTTGCTGCACCTCCCTTGTTTTAGCCATTTCCGGTTGATGAGGCTTGAGGTTACGATTACCTTTAATCAGAACATATCACTTAGAATGCTCATCGTCCGCCTGACGATGTGCTAAAAGCATTCAATCCATACAAGTTCGTTCCGGGTTCGAACGAAACCGAAGGCATTATCTCGTTACACTCGTTTTGGAATCACCCTCAGAGTTAACGACAATAACCCTTGCACTCTGAATCTTCATCTTCACTTGAGATTCACGACCTATCGTAAATTTGGATCGATGTGGTATTCGGGTCTCCAGACCTGGAAATCCGGTATACGGAAACCCGATCCCGGTCTCATCGAAATCCAAAGCGTATCTTTTAAGGCCAAGTTGTTTTAAAGGTTAAAACAATTTAATTCTACTATCTATTAACACACAGATAGATAATTCACAGATTCATAATAGATAATCAACATTATCATTATAAGCAGATAATTCTTATCATCTTTACTATGCAACCAATGCATCCAAATCATACAGTATCAATTATCAATTATCTCATATCTGAGATCTCAAACCATTCAAGGTAAACAATATCATATATCCATACATAAGCAATGATCTATAAATCATACTATAATTAATTTAAAATGAATTAAATTAATTACTTCATCTTTAATTAATTTAAAGTAAATTTAAATTAATTACTTCCATTATTATTAATCTTGCTTAAGTCACTATTAATTAATTATCAATTAATTAATCAACCATTATCTAATTATTCATCTTAATTAATCATCCTTGATTAATTACATTTAATTACATTCAAGTAATTAGCATTTAAATTAATTTCACAAATTAATTACTCTTAACCACTTATAGTAATTAATCTTTAATTACTTCATTTATTAATTAACTATAATTAATTACATTACTCCTTAATTAATTACATTAATTAATCACTTTATTTATTAATTATTCCTTAATTAATCAATTCTTAATTACATCATTAATTATATTAATTAATGATCCCTAATTACATTTTTATTATTAATTACTCTAATTAATTACATTAAGTAATTATCTTTAATTAAACCACATTTATTAATCATTCTTGATTAATCATATTCAGTAATTAACTACCCTTAATTACTTCTTTAAATAAATTAATTACTCCTTAATTAATTTCTTAATTAATCCCTTGATTAATTCCATTAAGTAATTAACTACCCTTAATTACTCTATTAATTACATCAGTAATTATTCATTAATTACTTTCCTAAGTAATTATACCCCATTAAATTACATTAAGTAATTATACTTCACAAATCATTAAATGATTATCTTAAATTAAATAAACTCAATTAATTACAATGAGTAATTAATTTATTAATTACTTCCATTAAGTAATTATATTTAATTAAACAATTTCACAAATGATTAACCCAAATTAATTATTTTTTTTTATTACCTTACTAATTTATTTTATATCATTAAATCTTAATTATCTTTAAGATAACACTTTATTCCTATTAATGATTAAAATATCATTAATAAAGTATTTAAACCAATTTACCTTTAAATTTACATTTAAATTTCATTTTATATTAAGATTTAAAATGAAGACAATTTAACTTTAACAAAGTTTTAAAAACATCCTTTTAAATCAAATGTTAAAGAAATATTTATTTAATCAAAAGAAATTTAAAACTAAATTCATTTTAAATTCAAATTTAAAATACTCTTTACATTGTTTAAAACACTTTAAATTTAAAAACTTCTTTTTATTTCAAAATTTAAATGCATATTAACTTTGATTCCAGATTAATCTCTAGATTTAGAAACCTATCTTCAATTTAAAACTTTATTTTTAAAATACAAATTACTTAATCCTTTTTTAAAGTTGTTAAATCAATTCAAATTTTAAAAACATTATCTTATTTGAAAACTGAGATTTTAAACTTATATTCCAGATTTAAAACTAGATTTAAACTTATTTAAACTTACTTTTATATTTAAACTCGGCTTTTAAAATTTATTTTAAATTTTAAAAACTGGAAAACAGTTCTCTGTTAAAACCTGGAATACAAACATTTCCCGAGTTACTCCTTCAAATCCCCCGATAACTACTTCGAGTCTTCCACCACAAATCACGAGAACAAACCCGAGTACCCAAATCCCCCAAACCCAACTTCACCAGAAAATATGTGCACGTGCACAGAGACGCTGATCGTCTCCGATCACCAGAGTTGATCTCTCCACATCGTCGATTACACTCACGTCCCAACATAATCAACGAAAACATCAATACGAGCTCGAATTTGAATTCGAACATTCAAACAAAACCTGGAACAACAGTCTCGAACCACCCAAAGCCTGGAAAATCTCACGCACTCCTACCTCCGATCATCAGAGTTTCTGAAACTCCGGCCACAACGTCGATGACACCCCAGCATCCAATCTCCAAAGCCCTGTTGAACTCGATCGTCTGGAGAGGTCGTATCGCTCAAAAACTTCGACATAGACAAAACTAAGTTTACAGACTAACCCGATCACCCACTTCCACCACAACAATTTACACACCTATCTAACATTTTTCTCAAAATCTCCAACCACTCTACTACCTTCAGTGATGACCCCATCCTCTCCGATCACGTAGATCGCCAGATATTACCCACAACCCCATTTCTGTTCAACTCAGAAATGCATACCCAAAACTAAATTAAAATTTATGATTTCTCTTCCAAAAATCATGGTTTTTGATTGTAATTTAGATCATATGCCTGAAACAATAATTTAGGATATTTGGATTTCCACTTATTTTTAGCTTGCTCTGTTCTTTTTAAATTTTCAGAGACATTCAAGTTTATTCTAACTTTATTAAAATTTTAAACTTTACCTCATAACTTAACAAACAACTTTTGTTTGAAATCCTAGTTCTAACAGAGATTAGTTTGGGAGAATTGGAATTTAGATCTAAATTTTAAACTGAGAACTTTAAACAGAGACGATCACTGATACAACCAAATATACACATAGTATCTTCATTCATATATATATGTAACTAGATCTAAAACAAACATGCATACATAATTTCCAACATGAACCACAATTTACTTCAGATATTTTACCACACAAATCAAATTTATCTGTTTTTAAAATCTAAGTTACTCACCAGATTTTAAAAGAAGCAGAGCCTCCAGATTTTTGAAACTGAGACAACAGGCTTTTGATTTTGATAAATCTTTGGTTTTTAAAACTGCATGCTTTTGATTTACTTTTTAATTCCAGATTTGCTTGCTTCTGTTTTTGAAGAATACATGCAGGCTTTGATTTCAAAACAGAGAAGTTTGATCTCTGCTTTGATTCCAGGTTGAAGAAGAGACAGGCTTGTTGTTCTTTATTTTTGAAAGAATTTAGTTCAGGCTTATTTCTGAGAATTTGGTTTGAGTCTGATTCATTTCAGATTTGAGGAGGATTACAGATTTTGAATTGAGGAGGTATAAACTATCAGATTTATTTAGAGGAAATGTTTTGAGGAGTTTCTTACTTTATTTGTTTTCAGGTTTTGTTGATATGAGATTTGCTTTATTTCTTTGTTTAGAAAGAAGGTTAGAAAAGAAAAGAAAATGGAGATGTATGTTTATATAAAGGCTGAAATTATCTAAAAATAAAAATAAAAGAAAAACAAGATTAAATGACACTTGTCATATACATTAGCTATTTACATTACACATGTTTTATTTAAGTTTTAATATGGTGACATTTGTCTTTTAAGTATTTAATACATAATTTTTATTTATTTTAAAATGTTAATAAAACTTTTATACTAGTTTACTATTTATAAATACTTACCTAAATGTATATATGTATATAAATTACTTTAAAGAAAATGTAAATAAAACCAATTATATAAAATTAAAAGCTTTTTACTTAATTTATAAATTTACAAATACTTATTTATATATATAGATAACTTTTAAAGAAATAAAACAAACCTTTTATTTAAATTTAAACTTAAGCTTAAATCTATTTAAACAATTAAACATTTATTTTATGTATTTTAAAACCATATATTTATTTGTTAAATAACTTTGAAAAGCTTAATATTAAATTAATCATGATTCCCAAATTACCAAAATATATATTAGAAAACAAGATTTATTTATTTCAAACCAAAGCTCATCTATTTACAATATATACAGTTATATATATATATATTATAAATAGAAAATATTTTATTAATTTTTAAAAGATAAAATTCACTAGTTAAATATTTATTAAATTAGATTATTAAACTAATTCAAATTTATTAACAAAGGTTAACAAATCAATTTAATTTTCAATACAGATTATTAAATTGATATTGCCCAAAATTCCGGGATATCACATTCCTCCCCCCTTAAAATAATTTCGTCCCCGAAATTTAAAACAAAGGTAATTTAATAATCTAATTAAAGATTTTAATTCTTAAACCACAACATATATTATCAACCATATGCTAACAACCATAGCAACCAATCATCCAAATAAACAAACAATTCTAACTATCCAGACAAAATTCTGGATAGAATTTCCTCGAGTTTCCCCAAGTATATATATATACCGGAATACTCGCTCTATAAACAATCTAAACTACGAAGCTATAGAACTCCTACTCAACCAGATCTACACAACTAGACAAGATATCAGTCTACAGACGAGTCTGACTCAATGACGCAGCGGATATTTCAAACACAATGTAGATCGGTGAAAGTAGCAGTCGATGGATTGATGAATGCTGAATTGCCCGAATTCGTTGATCCGAAGATACCGAACTCTAGCTATCTCGAACTCGTTGATCGCGCACGATACCGGGTTCAAAGATCTTCAATTCTTCAAGCGTTGATCAAGCGCACTTGATTCCGCGAATCGGCTTCTACAATCGTTGAATCGAGCGCACTCGATTATCCGAAAGAGGAGATAGGAGATTACACTCAACTACCAATTTGGAATGAAAGCACAAAGCAATCAAAAGAGAATTTTATTCAAAAATCAACAACCTTTACAAATGAAACATCTCGCCTATTTATAGGCTACAACATGTAAACCAGAAAAAAACATACAGCTCTTAAGTCGGCAACCGACTTAACAACACCTCCGACTTAGCATAAGTCGTATCTTATTTACAACACAGTTCAGAAAACTTTGAAAATATTACAAGTGCTTAGGTCGGTTCCGACTTAACAATAGTCGACTTATGAACCCAGACGACCTACGACTTATAAAGACTCCGACTTAACAAACAGACAAAAACATCAAAGAAAATACAAGTACTTAAGTCGTTGCCGACTTAAAAATGCTACGCGACTCAACTTAGTAGCGACTTAAGGAATCAACGGTCCAGCTTAACTCGGCAGCAGAAATCAACAGCAACAAGTCTTCGGCGACTTAAAACATGCGCATCTCAGATTAGTGGTTTAAAGAAATCAATGGTTGATATTAACTCGGCAGATCATCCAACGGCATCAGGGCTTTCGCGACTTAAAATTTCGACCGACTTAAATAAGTCGTAACTCGGTGCCGACTTAACACTTGTGCCTTGTAACTCGGTGCCGACTCATCACCTTCCTTAAGTCGGTGCCGACTTAACACTTCACCAGTTGGCTCTGTTTTCTTTCTGCATAACTCGGTAGATAGTTCAGGCGACTTAACTAAGTCGTAACTCGGCAACAACTTATTCCCTGCTTTGTTAAGTCGTACACTTGTCAAAACTAAGTCGTTAACTCGGCAGCGGCTTAAACCTTTGCATTTTCCAACTGTTCTTCCCGTAGTCTTAGGTCGTAACCCTGCACGTTTCTTAAGTCGTAGATGACTCATAGCTTCTTCCATAAGTCGGTCACGACTTATACTTCCTTCCTTAAGTCGGTTACGACTTATGCCTTCCCCTTTGGTTGTCCAGATGAGTCGTGGACGACTCATCACCGCCTCCTTAAGTCGTAGACGACTTATACCCTGTGCTGCATCATCACTAAGTCGTATAGTACGACTTAGGCTATCTCGTGTACGACTCATGCCTTGGGCAAATAAGGCCTGTGCTGCATCATCCTCCCCATGTTGAGAGAAATTCGACCTCGAATTTGCACTTTCTTCATCCCCAACAAACTCATCCCCATGATATGGTACGAGATGCTTAACATTGAATACGTCAGACGTATACACATCATCCGGCAGCTTTAGTTTATAAGCATTTTCATTGATTCGTTTCACAACTTCCACCGGACCAATTTTCCTGGCTTTCAACTTGTTATAAGCGCTCACTGGGAAACGATCTTTTGTTAATACTGCATAAACCAAATCTCCTTCGTTAAACTCAACATTTCGTCGTTTCAAATCTGCAGCTCGTTTATATTTCTCATTTGCTTTCTCTAATCGTTCTTGAACGATTTTATGACACTCCGTCAGCCCTTCGACAAAATCAGCAGCTTTCTTAATTGTCCCCTTCGAGTGTGGTATCATCGTTAAATCTAACGGTCCCTTCGGTAAATTTGAATAAACAATCTGGAACGGACTGAACCCAGTACTTCGATTTACTGCATGATTATGGGCAAACTCTGCCTGGCATAACTTCACGTCCCAACTCTTCAGATTATCTTGCACAAGACATCTCAACAAGTTTCCCAATGATCTGTTAACCACCTCAGTCTGTCCGTCCGTTTGCGGATGATAAGCACTACTGAACTTCAACTTCGTTCCCACCATTTTCCACAAACTCAACCAAAAATGACTCAGAAATCGAGTATCTCTATCCGACACAATAGATTCTGGCAATCCATGAAGTCGATAGATCTCCCTGAAAAACAACTGAGCAACATGAACAGCATCCGCCGTCTTCTTACAAGCAATAAAATGCGCCATTTTTGAAAATCTGTCAACCACCACATAAATGGAATCGTTACCACGCTGTGTCCTCGGTAATCCCAACACGAAGTCCATACTCACATCAACCCATGGTTTTACAGGTACGGGTAACGGCATATATAAACCAGCATTAGTCGCAGTTCCTTTCGAAACTTGACAAATATGACAACGCTCCACAAACCTCGCTACTTCTTTCCTCATCGATGGCCAAAAGTAGGATTGTGAAATTAACTGTAAGGTACGGTCTCTTCCAACATGCCCTTCTTCATGTAACTCCTTGATAATCTTCATTCTCAAACTACCCTCCGGTATGCACAATCGACTTCCTTTAAAAAGAAAACCATCTACCATCACGAAGTCATCCGTCTCTCCCTCCTTGACTTTTTCAACAAATTTTGCAAAGTAAGGATCATCAGTGAATAACTCTGGCAATATTTCAAATCCCGTCACTTCAACCTTTAGTGTAGTCAACAAATGACTCCTCCTACTCAAAGCATCAGCCACACGATTTGTCACCCCTGACTTGTGTTTCACAACAAAAGTAAACTGTTGTAGATACGCAATCCACGATGCATGTCTCGCTGAAATCTTGTCTTGCCCTTGCAAATGCTTCAATGCTTCATGATCAGTGTAAAGAACAAACTCTTTCTGAAACAGATAGTGTCTCCAGTGCTTAATAGATTGTACAACAGCATAGAACTCCACATCATACGTACTGTATCGCATCTTTGCTCCTGACAACTTCTCACTGAAATATGCAATTGGACGCCCCTTCTGACTCAACACTCCTCCAATCCCAACCTTGGATGCATCAGTATGTAGTTCAAACACTAGCTGAAAATCAGGTAATACTAGGATTGGTGCAGACGTCAGCAATTCCTTGATCTTCCCAAAAGCACTCCCTGCTTCCTCTGTCCATGCAAACTGTTTGCCTTTCATACAATCTGTAACAGGTGCCATCACACTACTAAAGTGTGGTATAAACCTTCGATAGAATGAAGCCAACCCGTGAAAACTACGAACTTCCGTTATCGTCTTGGGTTGCGGCCAATCTCTAATCGCTTCAACTTTACTTTGGTCAACCTGTATTCCTTTCTCTGAAACAACATACCCCAGAAATAAAACACTGTGCGTCATGAACACGCATTTCTTCGTAGCAGCATAAAATTGTTCTTGTCTCAGTACCATCAGCACTTCTCTAAGATGATTCAGATGTTCCTCTGAACTCCCACTGTAAATAAGAATATCGTCGAAATACACCACCACGAATTTTCCAATGAATGGTCGAAAAATCTGATTCATCACCCTCATGAACGTACTTGGTGCATTCGATAGACCAAACGGCATTACCAGCCATTCATACAATCCTTCCCTCGTCTTGAATGCTGTCTTCCATTCATCCCCTGGTCTAATGCGAATCTGATGATAACCGCTCTTCAAGTCAATCTTAGAAAAGATAGTAGCTCCGCTTATTTGATCCAACAAGTCATCCAACCTCGGCATTGGAAATCTATATCTCACAGTGATCTTATTCAATGCTCGACTGTCAGTGCACATCCTCCACGTCCCATCCTTCTTGGGTACCAATAAAGCTGGTACAGCACAAGGACTCAGACTCTCCTGCACACGCCCCTGCTCAAGCAATTCCTCTACTTGCCTTCGCAACTCTTCATGTTCCTTCGGACTCATTCGATAATGTGGTCTGTGTGGCAATACAGCACCTGGAACAAGATCTATCTGATGTTGTATATCCCTCAACGGTGGCAACTCCGTTGGTAACTCCTTTGGAAATACATCGTCAAATTCTTTCAAGATTGGTTTAACTTCTTCAGGAATTTCAACTTCTTCACTACTCTCACGTCCAATCAACAAGAATACTTCCGGTTCTTCTTCAACTTCTTTAACAAACTCCTTCAAAGTCAATAAAGTTTTCAGCTCTTCGATTTCTTCGGACTTACTTTCTTCTTGTGATCTCTTCTTTGGAACTAATATAATCTTCGTGCCTTTAAACATAAAACTGTAGCTATTGGTCCGACCGTCATGTTGTACTGCTCGATCATACTGCCATGGTCTTCCCAATAATAAATGACAAACATCCATCTCTACTACATCACACCATATTTCATCTTTGTATTTCTTCCCAATAGAGAATGGTACACGAACTCGTCTATCCACTTTCACTTCTCCTCCTTTTCTCAACCATGCTAACTTGTATGGACTCGGATGTTTCTCTGTCTTTAATTTCAACTTCGTCACAGCTTCGGTTGAAATAATATTATCACAGCTTCCTGCGTCAATTACAAACTTACACACCTTCCCCAGAATAGTACATGTTGACTGAAAGATATTACTCCTCAACCAACTAGCTTCTTCCTGCTTCGGTGTTAAACACGATCTCCTCAGCATTAGGTTACAACCTTCGTCTCCTGACGCAATATCCTGCTTATCCTCCTCAGCTGGATTAGAACAATCTTCATCAACATCCTCATCGTCAACTTCTGCAATCATGGTTCTCTTCTTTGGTTTTGGACACTCACTGCTTTTATGACCCATTTCTTGACAATTGTAACATTTGAAACCATTGTTAACTTTCGCCTTCTCAGCCTCTTTCACCACTGGTCTACTGATAGTTTTAGAAACATTAGAACTTCCTCCAACACCCTTCGCTTGATTGTTAGAATTAGAAAACACACCACTTCCTCGTCTCCCTTGTTTTTCCCAAGCCAACGCTTTCTGATGTGCTTCTGCTACAGATCTTGGATCGAACATATTCACCATATCCTGAATCTGCATTCTCAATCCTCCAATGAACCTAGATGTCAGCTGCTCTTCTGTTTCCATAATATCGTTCCTTGCAATGAGTTGATAAAATTCATCAGCATATTCATTAACTGTCTTCGTGCCCTGCCTCAAGTTCTGCAAACGTTGATACATCAAAGATTGATAATTGTATGGTAAGAACGTTGCTTTCATCAACTTCTTCATCTTCTCCCAAGATTCAATCTTTGACTTCCCCATTCGTTCACGTGTAAGCTTGGTTTGCTGCCACCATGCCAAAGCTCTACCCCTCAGCCTCGTAGCAACCAACTTCACTCTACGATGTTCTGGTACTTCTTTGAAATCAAAAATCTCCTCTACATTAGCCATCCAATCTAGAAACTCCTCCGCTTGCATACCACCCTTGAATTCAGGAATTTCAGTCTTCATCCCTGATTCCCACTTGTGATCATATTCAGAGTAATTTCTGCCTTGACCTCTTCCTTGAACACTACCACCATCATACTCCTCTTCAAAATCAGATGCATAACGATGTCGATTCTGACCACCAACATCTCTACTACCATTACGCCTTCCACCATCATCCCTTCTATCTACGTTCCTCCGTTCTCGATCATTCACGTTCCTCCCACGCCCTTGATCATTTTCAATACTTCGGTCTCGATTGGAATGTGGCGAGACTCTACTACCTCCATGATTAGATTCTGGTGAAACCCTTCTCCGATTTTGATTCATCTCCGTCATAAGCTTCTCTAATCGGCCAATTCCTTCATTAAGCTTCTCGCTAAAATTCTCATTGATTCTCTGCTCCATCTCATCAGCCTCTTCTCTTCGATATAAAGCTTCTACGTTTTGGTGGCGATTAGCTCTTCTTGGCGGCATACTTGAAAACTTCACAAATTCTCAAACACTTCAAATTCAAACACTTTCCGGATTTTGATCCAAAATGAAACGGATCGAAAACTTCCACTTTGTAGCAAATCGCGATGAACACGATGGACAAAGTTTCGGCCTCCAATGCAAATTTTGATCAAACAACTTCGAACAAGATGAACTCTTCTTCCTCTCGGCCACGGCTTTACACTTCAAGCACTCGGCTTCTCTTCAAACTTCAAAAGTCTTCAAATGATTAGGCTCCAAGTCTCGATCTAGCTATGATTGGCTAGAACAAGCTCTGATACCAAAAACTGACGCAGCGGATATTTCAAACACAATGTAGATCGGTGAAAGTAGCAGTCGATGGATTGATGAATGCTGAATTGCCCGAATTCGTTGATCCGAAGATACCGAACTCTAGCTATCTCGAACTCGTTGATCGCGCACGATACCGGGTTCAAAGATCTTCAATTCTTCAAGCGTTGATCAAGCGCACTTGATTCCGCGAATCGGCTTCTACAATCGTTGAATCGAGCGCACTCGATTATCCGAAAGAGGAGATAGGAGATTACACTCAACTACCAATTTGGAATGAAAGCACAAAGCAATCAAAAGAGAATTTTATTCAAAAATCAACAACCTTTACAAATGAAACATCTCGCCTATTTATAGGCTACAACATGTAAACCAGAAAAAAACATACAGCTCTTAAGTCGGCAACCGACTTAACAACACCTCCGGCTTAGCATAAGTCGTATCTTATTTACAACACAGTTCAGAAAACTTTGAAAATATTACAAGTGCTTAGGTCGGTTCCGACTTAACAATAGTCGACTTATGAACCCAGACGACCTACGACTTATAAAGACTCCGACTTAACAAACAGACAAAAACATCAAAGAAAATACAAGTACTTAAGTCGTTGCCGACTTAAAAATGCTACGCGACTCAACTTAGTAGCGACTTAAGGAATCAACGGTCCAGCTTAACTCGGCAGCAGAAATCAACAGCAACAAGTCTTCGGCGACTTAAAACATGCGCATCTCAGATTAGTGGTTTAAAGAAATCAATGGTTGATATTAACTCGGCAGATCATCCAACGGCATCAGGGCTTTCGCGACTTAAAATTTCGACCGACTTAAATAAGTCGTAACTCGGTGCCGACTTAACACTTGTGCCTTGTAACTCGGTGCCGACTCATCACCTTCCTTAAGTCGGTGCCGACTTAACACTTCACCAGTTGGCTCTGTTTTCTTTCTGCATAACTCGGTAGATAGTTCAGGCGACTTAACTAAGTCGTAACTCGGCAACAACTTATTCCCTGCTTTGTTAAGTCGTACACTTGTCAAAACTAAGTCGTTAACTCGGCAGCGGCTTAAACCTTTGCATTTTCCAACTGTTCTTCCCGTAGTCTTAGGTCGTAACCCTGCACGTTTCTTAAGTCGTAGATGACTCATAGCTTCTTCCATAAGTCGGTCACGACTTATACTTCCTTCCTTAAGTCGGTTACGACTTATGCCTTCCCCTTTGGTTGTCCAGATGAGTCGTGGACGACTCATCACCGCCTCCTTAAGTCGTAGACGACTTATACCCTGTGCTGCATCATCACTAAGTCGTATAGTACGACTTAGGCTATCTCGTGTACGACTCATGCCTTGGGCAAATAAGGCCTGTGCTGCATCACTCAACTACCAAATCCTCCTGAACTGCTGATTCCAAAACTAGAGATAGATCAAACACTTATCCAAAATCAAGAATACAATCTCTACTCTTCAAACATCAGAAGACTAAACTTACTTCTCCTATCTGGAAAAGATAAAACAAAAGCACTTCCAAACTGCTCCCGCTGCACAACTCTGATCTGAAGTAGATAAGAATGCTGATGAAGAACACGAGCACAACTGGACAACACATCCCAGAAATATGGTTCAACGGATCAATAAAGAAAACTCAGATACTCCATCAAAACTTGAGCTGCTTCACCAAACTCTATCTCTAGGAACTATCCTTCAACTAGACTGAACCACCGGTACCACTCCTGGAATCCGGTCGATAAGAAAACTCAATCTCCAGATGCGAACAACTTCTGACTTCCCTGAAGACATCCAGCAAATCTCTGATAACCCAAGAGAACACTCAGCAATCGCAAGTCACTTTTGCGATCAACCCATCCTAAGTCCAAAGAAAAACTGCTCTCTCTTTACCAATCAGAACAGCTTACACTTATCTATCCAATCCATCGAAGAAATGGATCCACTCTGCTGCTTCTGAACTTCACCTCTAGAAAACTGCTCAGCCAGAAAACTTTCTTGTCGGCACAGAGAACACCTCCGAGCTGCACTGCTGACACTGATGCCAAGGACTTCCTAACCAAAACTCTTCGAGAAACTCGAACCCAAACCAAATAGAAACACCATGCTGAACTCAACCACAACACCGAAGCAGACACACTTCATTAACTTGTTCCAAAGAAAACATCTTCGGGAACATCCATAGTCACTACATCTCATCACACAGCTACTATTACCTGAGATACCATCACTCGCTTCTGTTCTCCGACATATCCAACTCTACTCATCCAACTCCTATGATGAACTCCGAACCTTAACAGGTTTCCTTCAGAGATTGTGAAATCCTTACACAACTGTAAAGTTCACTCGAGACAGTATTAGGTTTACAGTCTCGACAGATACTCTTCCAACCTCAACACTCAGACTCCTAATCCTAGATGATAAATTATTATCATCTCAACCAATCATTACAAATACCATATACATTTAAAATGATACTTTTTTATATAGAAATTATATCTGGGTAAAATTATTTCATCTACCTTTTTAAAACAATATTGTGTCCGTTGGCCTGGTCCAAGTGTTTAGAGATCCCTATCAATAACGTTAGCTACTCGTATTGACCAGAATCCATATACCACTCAACCGATCAATTAACACAATATAAAACCATTTTATATAACTAACAAATACGCACTCTCATATATATATATATATACACTCGGACTCAAACAGGTTGCTACAGATCCTATTTCTAATGAACAACCCTTCCGAACCTAGGTATTCACTCAACCTAGTGTTCTGATATTAACTTAACCAAAAGCTTAGGCATTCGCTCAACCTATGCTCTGATACCACTGTAACGACCAAGGACTTTCTCTCCATAGAAAGTCGCATCGTTAATAAGAAAGAAAGGGGTAGAAAATAGAAAAGAAGAGAAGAAAGAAAGAAACAACAACAACGATCTCACAGCGGAACGAATAAATTATATTAATAACATAAACTATTACATAGTATACAACAATTTACAGAGTTACACAGCATATACATCACTTACTAGACAGTTATAAACATCTGTCTAGACATTACAACTCAAATACAAGACAAGACACTATCACAGATATCAACACAGCGGAATACTATATCTACGAACGCCGAAGCCTCCTGCTCCATTGCTCCTCCAGAATATTCGTCAAAGCTAAACCTGAATCCCTTGGCTACTCGTAAAAATTTGAGTACCCAAGAGTTTATAAAACAGAAATAAACACTTGGGTCAGACATGGGTCTGGTGTGAGTAACAGGTTAAACTTGCTTAACTTCAAAACCTTTAGAAAGAAAAGGTATCACGTAAGACTCCCCACAAATAAACATGGGTAAGTTTTTACCTTACGCTAACCAAAACATTTGATAGGAAATCCAGTTATATTATAATAGGGTCTAGGGTTTTCAAATAAATATGAAATAGCTGAAATTGTTACATTATTAAATTCCAGCATACTAGCCACAAAGTGGGTTATACAATCAAAACCGTAAGGGCACGTAGGAAGAATGGGTTTCCATACAATGGCAGGGCTACTGGGGTACCGCCCGTCACAGTACGTGGCCTAGATCACCGTACCGAGGAGTACGCCCGCTCCCCTGCAACACAAAGCCGGAACCATCCCTTACTGGATAATTCCGAACAAGATAACCCCGTAGTTGGCGCGACCAACCACACACTAAGCCGAATAAAAAGAAAAGGGACCTCTAGACAGGGATCTATCTTGCTCTCAGTGGGTGCTACCCACGAAGCCTTGCTGCACCTCCCCTGTTTTAGCCATTTCCGGTTGATGAGGCTTGAGGTTACGATTACCTTTAATCAGAACATATCACTTAGAATGCTCATCATCCGCCTGACGATGTGCTGAAAGCATTCAATCCATACAAGTTCGTTCCGGGTTCGAACGAAACCGAAGGCATTATCTCGTTACACTCGTTTTGGAATCACCCTCAGAGTTAACGACAATAACCCTTGCACTCTGAATCTTCATCTTCACTTGAGATTCACGACCTATCGTAAATTTGGATCGATGTGGTATTCGGGTCTCCAGACCTGGAAATCCGGTATACGGAAACCCGATCCCGGTCTCATCGAAATCCGAAGCGTATCTTTTAAGGCCAAGTTGTTTTAAAGGTTAAAACAATTTAATTCTACTATCTATTAACACACAGATAGATAATTCACAGATTCATAATAGATAATCAACATTATCATTATAAGCAGATAATTCTTATCATCTTTACTATGCAACCAATGCATCCAAATCATACAGTATCAATTATCAATTATCTCATATCTGAGATCTCAAACCATTCAAGGTAAACAATATCATATATCCATACATAAGCAATGATCTATAAATCATACTATAATTAATTTAAAATGAATTAAATTAATTACTTCATCTTTAATTAATTTAAAGTAAATTTAAATTAATTACTTCCATTATTATTAATCTTGCTTAAGTCACTATTAATTAATTATCAATTAATTAATCAACCATTATCTAATTATTCATCTTAATTAATCATCCTTGGTTAATTACATTTAATTACATTCAAGTAATTAGCATTTAAATTAATTTCACAAATTAATTACTCTTAACCACTTATAGTAATTAATCTTTAATTACTTCATTTATTAATTAACTATAATTAATTACATTACTCCTTAATTAATTACATTAATTAATCACTTTATTTATTAATTATTCCTTAATTAATCAATTCTTAATTACATCATTAATTATATTAATTAATGATCCCTAATTACATTTTTATTATTAATTACTCTAATTAATTACATTAAGTAATTATCTTTAATTAAACCACATTTATTAATCATTCTTGATTAATCATATTCAGTAATTAACTACCCTTAATTACTTCTTTAAATAAATTAATTACTCCTTAATTAATTTCTTAATTAATCCCTTGATTAATTCCATTAAGTAATTAACTACCCTTAATTACTCTATTAATTACATCAGTAATTATTCATTAATTACTTTCCTAAGTAATTATACCCCATTAAATTACATTAAGTAATTATACTTCACAAATCATTAAATGATTATCTTAAATTAAATAAACTCAATTAATTACAATGAGTAATTAATTTATTAATTACTTCCATTAAGTAATTATATTTAATTAAACAATTTCACAAATGATTAACCCAAATTAATTTTTTTTTATTACCTTACTAATTTATTTTATATCATTAAATCTTAATTATCTTTAAGATAACACTTTATTCCTATTAATGATTAAAATATCATTAATAAAGTATTTAAACCAATTTACCTTTAAATTTACATTTAAATTTCATTTTATATTAAGATTTAAAATGAAGACAATTTAACTTTAACAAAGTTTTAAAAACATCCTTTTAAATCAAATGTTAAAGAAATATTTATTTAATCAAAAGAAATTTAAAACTAAATTCATTTTAAATTCAAATTTAAAATACTCTTTACATTGTTTAAAACACTTTAAATTTAAAAACTTCTTTTTATTTCAAAATTTAAATGCATATTAACTTTGATTCCAGATTAATCTCTAGATTTAGAAACCTATCTTCAATTTAAAACTTTATTTTTAAAATACAAATTACTTAATCCTTTTT
Organism: Allium fistulosum; assembly: GCA_030737815.1. Taxonomy (NCBI): domain Eukaryota; kingdom Viridiplantae; phylum Streptophyta; class Magnoliopsida; order Asparagales; family Amaryllidaceae; genus Allium; species Allium fistulosum. The sequence goes on from CM060904.1 coordinate 819,588,357, forward strand.
TAAAGTTGTTAAATCAATTCAAATTTTAAAAACATTATCTTATTTGAAAACTGAGATTTTAAACTTATATTCTAGATTTAAAAATAGATTTAAACTTATTTAAACTTACTTTTATATTTAAACTCGGCTTTGAAAATTTATTTTAAATTTTAAAAACTGGAAAACAGTTCTCTGTTAAAACCTGGAATACAAACATTTCCCGAGTTACTCCTTCAAATCCCCCGATAACTACTTCGAGTCTTCCACCACAAATCACGAGAACAAACCCGAGTACCCAAATCCCCCAAACTCAACTTCACCAGAAAATATGTGCACGTGCACAGAGACGCTGATCGTCTCCGATCACCAGCGTTGATCTCTCCACATCGGCGATTACACTCACGTCCCAACATGATCAATGAAAACATCAATACGAGCTCGAATTTGAATTCGAACATTCAAACAAAACCTGGAACAACAGTCTCGAACCACCCAAAGCCTAGAAAATCTCACGCACTCCTACCTCCGATCATCAGAGTTTCTGAAACTCCGGCCACAACGTCGATGACACCCCAGCATCCAATCTCCAAAGCCCTGTTGAACTCGATCGTCTGGAGAGGTCGTATCGCTCAAAAACTTCGACATAGACAAAACTAGGTTTACAGACTAACCCGATCACCCACTTCCACCACAACAATTTACACACCTATCTGACATTTTTCTCAAAATCTCCGACCACTCTACTACCTTCAGTGATCACCCCATCCTCTTCGATCACGTAGATCGCCAGATATTACCCACAACCCCATTTCTGTTCAACTCAGAAATGCATACCCAAAACTAAATTAAAATTTATGATTTCTCTTCCAAAAATCATGGTTTTTGATTGTAATTTAGATCATATGCCTGAAACAATAATTTAGGATATTTGGATTTCCACTTATTTTTAGCTTGCTCTGTTCTTTTTAAATTTTCAGAGACATTCAAGTTTATTCTAACTTTATTAAAATTTTAAACTTTACATCATGACTTAACAAACAACTTTTGTTTGAAATCCTAGTTCTAACAGAGATTAGTTTGGGAGAATTGGAATTTAGATCTAAATTTTAAACTGAGAACTTTAAACAAAGACGATCACTGATACAACCAAACATACACATAGTATCTTCATTCATATATATATGTAACTAGATCTAAAACAAACATGCATACATAATTTCCAACATGAACCACAATTTACTTCAGATATTTTACCACACAAATCAAATTTATCTGTTTTTAAAATCTAAGTTACTCACCAGATTTTAAAAGAAGCAGAGCCTCCAGATTTTTGAAACTGAGACAACAGGCTTTTGATTTTGATAAATCTTTGGTTTTTAAAACTGCATGCTTTTGATTTGCTTTTTAATTCCAGACTTGCTTGCTTCTGTTTTTGAAGAATACATGCAGGCTTTGATTTCAAAACAGAGAAGTTTGATCTCTGCTTTGATTCCAGGTTGAAGAAGAGACAGGCTTGTTGTTCTTTATTTTTGAAAGAATTTAGTTCAGGCTTATTTCTGAGAATTTGGTTTGAGTCTTATTCATTTCAGATTTGTAGAGGATTACAGATTTTGAATTGAGGAGGTATAAACTATCAGATTTATTTAGAGGAAATGTTTTGAGGAGTTTCTTACTTTATTTGTTTCCAGGTTTTGTTGATATGAGATTTGCTTTATTTCTTTGTTTAGAAAGAAGGTTAGAAAAGAAAAGAAAATGGAGATGTATGTTTATATAAAGGCTGAAATTATCTAAAAATAAAAATAAAAGAAAAACAAGATTAAATGACACTTGTCATATACATTAGCTATTTACATTACACATGTTTTATTTAAGTTTTAATATGGTGACATTTGTCTTTTAAGTATTTAATACATAATTTTTATTTATTTTAAAATGTTAATAAAACTTTTATACTAGTTTACTATTTATAAATACTTACCTAAATGTATATATGTATATAAATTACTTTAAAGAAAATGTAAATAAAACCAATTATATAAAATTAAAAGCTTTTTACTTAATTTATAAATTTACAAATACTTATTTATATATATAGATAACTTTTAAAGAAATAAAACAAACCTTTTATTTAAATTTAAACTTAAGCTTAAATCTATTTAAACAATTAAACATTTATTTTATGTATTTTAAAACCATATAGTTATTTGTTAAATAACTTTGAAAAGCTTAATATTAAATTAATCATGATTCCCAAATTACCAAAATATATATTAGAAAACAAGATTTATTTATTTCAAACCAAAGCTCATCTATTTACAATATATACAGTTATATATATATATATTATAAATAGAAAATATTTTATTAATTTTTAAAAGATAAAATTCACTAGTTAAATATTTATTAAATTAGATTATTAAACTAATTCAAATTTATTAACAAAGGTTAACAAATCAATTTAATTTTCAATACAGATTATTAAATTGATATTGCCCAAAATTCCGGGATATCACACTATGATTGGCTAGAACAAGCTCTGATACCAAAACTGACGCAGCGGATTAATCAAAACGATCTTCAATCGGTGAAAGTAGCAATCGATGGATTGATGGATACTGAAATGCCCGAATTCGTTGATCCGAAGATACCGAATTCTTAGCTATCTCTGACTCGTTGATCCGAAGATACCGGGAAAGAGATCTACAATTCTTCGACGTTGATCTTGCGCACAAGATACCGTGAATCGGCTTCAACAAACGATGATTCGATCGCACTCGAATGACGTAAGTGGAGATAGGAGATACACTCGACTACCAATTGAAATTGAAAGCACAAAGCTAACAAAAGAGAATTTTATTCAATATTCAACAACCTTTTACAATTGAGAGACTCGGCCTATTTATAGGCGTTTTACAACTCATATGAAAAAAACAACAAAAATTACATCTCCTAAGTCGGTTCCGAGCTAACAGTCACGACCTAACATAAGTCTTACACAACTTAAGCCCAAACAGTTACAACTCCACACACACAAAAACTTCAACGAAAATACAAGTACTTAGGTCGGAAACGACCTATAGATGACGACTTACAAACAGGTACGAGCTAAAATGAAACACAAACGACTCAAAGATAAAACGGCTCATCATCAACGGTTCAGATTGACGCGGCATCAAGATCCTTGGCTACAAGCTTTCGCGACTTAACACCCAACGACTTAAGATATCAGCGGTAGAGATTAACTCGGCAATAGAATCAACGGTAAAAACTTTAGCGACTTAAAACATGCGCATCCCATAACAGCGTCTTAAAGAGATCAACGGTCTTCATACTTCAGCGACTTAAAGAATGGCGGCATCCGTAGTTTTGCGACCTAAAATAGATGGCTTCAGAAACTTCGCGACCTAAGCCTTGCGACTTAAGACGTCGCGACTTATCTTCCCAGATTACCCAGCGACCTATCATAGGTCGTGACCTTTTCTTGCGACCTAGTATAAGTCGAATCAAAACTCCGCGACCTGACTCCTTGCGACCTAACTTAGGTCATAACGTCTTCCTGCGACCTATCATAGGTCGTGACTTGTTAGGTCGTAGCACCCTCTTAGCTCGTTCCAGCGCTCTATTTTCCCACTCACTAAGTCGTACACGAGTTAATAACATGTTAGGTCGTTCCAGTATCTCGTTAGGTCGTTGGAGTGACCTAAAGGCCTTGTTAGGTCGTATGCGACCTAACACTTCACCAATTTGGGCTGTACCACTCTTTAGCTTGCTTATCGACTTATCATAGGTCGTTAGACCACTCTTCCCAGCATCACTCGCCTCCTCCTCTAACTCCTTAGGTCGTGAGCGACCTACAAACTCCTTAGGTCGTGAGCGACCTATGCCTTTAACATTCTGCGCTGCATCAGGAGGCGAATTCGCGAGGGCTAGTGATGTTGTGGTGGGTCGCGAACTCGAGCCTGGGTGTCGAGTAAAGGAGCAGTGAGGTTCGATTCCTTTGTTTTTGAATTTCTGATTTATAAAAATATATATATATATACATAAGGAAAAGAAAGGGTTGTTTACTGTTTAGTTCATACTGTGGAATTTAAGTATATACAGGAAATTTATATATATGATTTTTGAAGAAAAAAATAAATATATACATATGTGAAAAATATGGATTTGAAAGTTAATTATTAATTTAGTATTGAATTTTTGGTTAATTAAATTATCAAAAGGAATTTGATTTTTTTGTCAGATATTTTATTAAAAGAAAATTTTGTTTAAAACTAAGTTACTAGTTGAATTAAAATTACCAAACGAAAATTTATAGTTTGATTTAATACGAGTATTAATAATTTGTATAATATTTATACAAGGGCTATAAATCGAGAAATCAAGTCAAAATGGATTGGATTGCAAGTAAAAAGCTAAGGTGAGATCTTCTCACTCAAAAATATATTTGGATTGCAGTTATTGTTTATTTGACTGTTTGGATGTGATATTAGATATAGTAGGATATATCTATATATATATAGCTATATATACATATCGGCATATGTATATATTGGATTGATTGATTCCCGCCTCGTATAGCGGATGAGACCCTATTGCGCCGTTAGTAAGCGGATATTTTTATAAAACCCATATACCGCGATATTCCACCTCGAAGTGGAATTGGTATTGTGCTAACGTCTTTGGATGCAGGGAAACAGGTTGGAGGGATCCAACTGGATTCCTCCCCCGTAGTTTTTTATTTACAGATATTGATGTATATTCTGTTATCATATTGATATATGATGTTTGTTGTTGTGATTGACTAATTGGTGCTGTTGCATCATCGGATTCAGTTTTGAAGTTTAAAATAACGACTTTTACTTTAAAAGGATTTTAAAGTGATTTTTGAAAGTAGACGTTTTATTGAATTTTTGAATTGATTTATTTCAAATAAATAAACGTCTAAAATTTTAAAGTTATAAAAGTTAAGATTTTTGTGAAATAAAATCAAAGTGTGATTTTTGAAATAAAAGTTAAGAAATTTATGAAATGGTTTAAATTGGGATTTCTAGTATTATAAACGGTTTATTTAAAAGATGTACAAAAATGGATATTTATAAATTTGAAATATTGGGATTATAAGACAAGTTTCTATAAGTGTTAAAATGAAGTGTAAATTGGATTTCATAAGTTAATGAAATCTGAAAGTTTTAAATTTTGTAAAGTTTAAAAGAACGATTTCTTTTAAAATAAATGAATTATAAGTTATATTAACTTATAAATTGAATGGGTCATTAAAGAAGATGTATAAATCGAAGTTGTTATAAAATGGAAATAGAATTTATAAACGTTGTTTTTATAAATTCGAAAATAAATCAAATTTGATGAATTTAATATAGAGATTATTAAGGGAATTTTATCCACGATTTTGGACAGTGGATAATTCTTGAAATAAATGTGTAAAAAAGATTGAAATTTGGTTATTGAAGTATATTCACGATTTTGGACAGTGAATATATTATTGAAAAAAATGGATATTGTTTGGGAAAGTGATATTTGAAATGAAGTTAATTGTTTTAAAAGATGTTTTAAAACGTGTGAACTATCGAAATCATAGATTTCAACATTTTTATTGTTGAAATAGACGTTTTCGAGGAATAAGGAAATGATGGACTATAACACTGTTGTTATAGTAAATGATTTTCGAAAGAAAATGTTTTATGTAGTATTGGGATTTATATATACCTATCTTAAAATCCGAATCCCCATACTAGTGATTTCGAGTCGTCGTAACGATGTTTTACGTAACATTCGTTTTGACTCAAATAGATGTTGTTATAGTAAATGATTTCCTTAAAGAATGAAATGTATACTTAATTTTGATTTAAGTATAACGAATATTTTCAAATGTTGAAAATAAATAGATTTGTGAAATACTTATTATTAAATAAGTATGGAATTGCTTTTCCAAAAATGAAATGAAATGTTTTTGAGAATTTATCTTTGAAAAGATAAATTGAAAATGAATATTGGAATCGATTTGAAAATCGTATATTAGTAGATATTTCTGAAATATAAATTCACTATGGAATTTATAAAAGAAAGGGAAGTTGTTTAAAAATAAATATTGATTTATTTTTGAAGTGTGGGAATTTTATATCTAGTAGAGATATTTTTGGAAATTAAATAATTTGGAAAATTATTTGGAATCTGATGATGTTGCGCATCTTTATTGATAGTTAAATAACCGACTATCAATAATTACCTTGAATGGTATTTGTTGTGAATTGGATGAATTTGAATGCCACACTTATTTTTGAATTAACGCTCACTATTCGGGTTAGCCGGGAAAGGACCATGGGGTCGTATAACCCATTCCGAATATGTGATACGTCGTTATGAATTGCACTCGAAGACCGGTGTTGAAGACCGGATATTTTTGAAAACGGAAGGATTACCGTCGAGTTACTCTACATCGGCTGATCTTCGATTTAGAGGTTTTTATCACCCTTAGTGACGGGAAGTCCGGACGTGATTAGAAATTTATCCGGATATGAAAGGGCTTCGTGAGAAGTGCCTTCGGTTCTGTTCGATCCCGGAACAGACTTGTATGGATTGTGTGTCTGACGTTACAAATTGAGATATTAAGTTGATTTCTTTCAAATACATTTCTGTTGGTGGCGGAGAATTTATTCTCCTAGCTTAACACCCTTCTCTGAGACGTACGAGCTCAGAGGTTATGTAGTTGAAATTTATCAGCGATATATTCCCAATTTGGTAACGTGGCATACTGAGTGTTGCTGTGTGATGATCAGTGTTTGATCATTTACGATATGATCATTTGTTTGATCTTATATCTTTGTGATCATAGGTTGATCATTTGTTTGACCCGAAGCATGGCTTTGTAGAAAGCGTAGCTTTGTGGACGAGACTTCGTCGAGCCTCACACCCCGGAAATGGTCGAAACAGGAAGGATGCAGCAAGGTTCTAGGGAGTAGCGCCCCTTAGTGTATGTCATTCCTTCTGGATAGAGGTGGTATCATGGTATGGAGCCCAGATACTTAACCTATGTGGTTGCTGCATTATTATTATTATGTGGTTTGTTGGAAATCAGGGATCCTCGGGAAGATCGGTTACGATCGGGGGATGACATACGCGTGTCAGTAGTTACCTATTTTTGCAGAGGTAACCCGGCCTTGTGTTGGCAGAGATCCGGTTAGGTTCTCGGGTCGTCTATTCCAGGGACGTACCCATCGTGGCATAGGAAGTTCCTTGGCCTGACCATTTGGTGGAAATCCAAACTTCAATACGAACTTTGTACGGTATTAGTTGTAGAACCTGCCATTTACGTACGGTGGTCACCACTGTTTAGATGGTAGCTATAGTAGGCATACGATACTGGTCGTATGTTGCCTAAGATTTATATTGTACTTTCGAAATGATTTCTACACTATGCACTAATAATAATATCAAAAAGATTTGATTTTGCGTATCAAGCATCTTTGACTATCATAAGAAGAAATCTCCTCCAATTCTGCGTTTGCATTGTGTGTGTGGTGGGAGGTCTTATGGTAGTTTCATTTTCAAAAAACATTACGAATTTATTTTATTTTCTTTGTGAAAAATAACTGTTTTACGATCTCACACCAGTCACCATGACTGACTCGGAGTTTATTGTTTCCCTTCTAAACTCTGGGTGCCCACCAATTTCCACACGGGCAGCCTAGAGTTATGTTATCAGGATATTCTGGAGCTTTGGAAGCAATTCTGGATGACGAGACGTAGTATTTGTATCTGATAATATTTATTCCGTTGTGTATTCTGTATGAGGACAAGTTTATATAACTGTCCATTGTTGTATTGAGTTGTATATTGACTCTGATGTTTGATGTATGTATAAAATGATATAGTTCTTTGTTTTAAAAGACTAGTGTTTATTTATTATATATTGTTCCGCTGCGAATGTGAGATTCTGATATTGTTCTCTGTTTCTGATATTGTTCTGCTGTTCTTCTTCTATCCTTTTCCTCTTTTCTTCTTCTTCTACCTTTTTCTTCTTTCTTAAACCATCACTATTGGAGTTTCCGGCACTCAATTGCTCGACAGTCGATAAAGGGAGTATCGATGTCGAATTTTCGAAAGTCGAAAATTTCGGTATGTGACAATCGGGATGTGACGTTCGAATAGGGGGAAATTTCTCTCGTAGTCTACACCGAGCAAGTGGTTCTCCGGGCTCCTGTTCGGGTGTTCATGCTCCCATTTTTCAATGTTCAAGAGGTACTCCGAGTTGTTCAAGACTGTGACGAAGGAGGATGGAGTGTTGATGCCGCTAAAAAATTGTATTTGAATATATAAAAAACGATGGTCAAGTTCCGCCCATTCGCAGTCGTCTTGAGCCAGGAATCTACCCACTGGCTTGACTGCTTCAGAAATGGCCTCTGGGTTGAACCGCAGAAGTTCCGGGAAACCCGAAATTCGCGCCCATGATGGTGGGTCCAAAGTCGAAGCAGGGCGGTCAAGATCTGACCATGGCTGAAATTGCACAGTTCCTCCAGCCCTAGAAATAGTCGAACGCTGAAGGATTAGGTCTCTGATAGTGTATGTGGGGCAGAAGAAGATGAAGCTGGTGTCGGTCTATAGCCAAAGCGGCCAGTCATGATGGTGAAAGGTGGAGGAGAGCGCTTGATGGAGGGTGTCGATTGACTAGGTGCTGCTGATGATATTAGCGGTGAGAAGTAATGTTGGGTCCGCCATTGAAAATGTTTTTGGGTTCAATCTTGTGTTGTGTTGTTGCATTGGGGATTGGGGCAGACTTTGTGGAGCTGAAGGGGAGAGAGAATGCCTCGGGGAGCTGGAAGGTTTCATTTGAGCAGAAAGGGGATGTGACTTGGGGACCCATTGGGCAGAGTTGGGTTTGTCTTTAGTGGGAGAGGGATGGACACATCTGTTTTTTCGTGCCTGAGTATGATTGAGGACTTTATCGGGACAGTGAGTTTGTGGATGCCCAAAAAATCCACACTTATAGCAAATCTTCGCGTCTCGACAAAACTTCGCCACGTGTCTTAGACCCGCACATCGAAGGCAGCGACTCTCCAGTTTCAAGAATTCAACCGTTTGACGAACGTTTTTGAATTGCGGCAATGGGTGGCGCCGCTTGGATGGGGGGTTAGGCAAGAGGGGGGAGCGAGGTGCCGAGCCCGCCACCTGGGCGTAGGTTTTGGCGATGGGGACCTCTATGCATAGAGGTTGGTTGGGGACAGGAGTAGGCAGTGTGGCATGGGCTGGGATCGGAGGAGGGTTGGAGGCAGCCGTGGAGGCATGAGGAGAAGGTGGACCTTTCAGGATGGTGTTGTATTTGCTGGGGACGAAGGAGATCGGGGGTAAGGGAGGGTGGATGGAGGACGCCATTATCAGTTATTTAATTATACAATTAAATCACTTTAAAGGTTATTTATTAATCTTTTAATATTGTTGAAAGTTATTTATTTATATAATTAATATTGTTTGGACATAATAATTCTTATTATTTATTAATAATGTTTTGGAATTAATAATAATTATTTATTAATAAAGTTTTAGAAGTTAATAATTATTTATTATAATAATGTCGAAGACTGATTATTATTGTTTATTTAATAATGTTTTAAATTATTAGTTGCTTAATATATAATATTTTTGAAGTTAATAATTATTATTTCTCTATAATGTTCTGTTGTTAATAATTATTATGATATAATAATGTTTTGAAGTAAACAATAATAACTATTGATTTATGATGTTTAAAATTAATTAATTAATTTAATTAATTGTATTTATAAATAATAAGATGATTTATAAAGTAATTGCATTTAATAAAGAGTTTATTAGTGAAAATGGAGTTTGGATTTATAAAGGATTCTAAAGGGATTTTAGTAAGAATTTTTGAAAGGTTCTTTATAAAAGACTTTTATAAAAAGAATAAAGTTTTATAAATGGGTTTACAGATTTACAAAAAGGAATTTATAAATAAATTTATGAATTTATAAAAAAGTTTTTAAACGGTTTTAGGGATTTATAAAAGGAGTTTTATAAGTTATTTTAGAGTTGTATAAATGTATTTTCTAAGTAGTGAAAGTGTAGTGTTTTTGTGAATATACTTATATGTTGAGATAAGTATATGGATAATTTTCCAAGTATAAAAGTGAGTATGAGGGGTTTGTGAATATATCTTTGTAAAAGTATTTTGATACAAGTATTTACAAAGCAATTTTAATTCACGAAAGGAATTATTAAAGAGGTTAGTGGCTGCTTTTATGCTTAACCAATGTTGGTTTCCATATGGAAATATGATTGATGTATGTTTGTTTATTTGATACTTAAATAACCAACTATCAAACTTGGCCAGTTTTAAATTATCATTTTTGGTTCGTAGAGACTAAGATCGAATATGTTATCCGAAAACCACTTTGAACCGGCTTTAGCATTTTGAATTGGAATATTTGGAAGATAGTTGAAGACGAAGCTCTTTAAAGTGCAAGGGCTACTTGCTACTAATCCCGAGGGTTATTCCAAAATGGATGTAGTAGAAGTAGTGCCTTCGGTTTCGTTTAGACCCAGAACGAAATTGTATGGATGAATGCTGGCATTGCATTTCTGCTTAGAGGGTAGTGTTAGCATCCAAGTGGGATTGCTATATTAAAAAGGTAAAACTTAGCCTCAAGCCTCATCAACCAGGAATGACTAAAATCGGGGAAGATGCAACATAGCTTAGTGGGTCGCACCAATTAGGGTATTGTCATCACCTTTTTAGATATATTCATTTATGGATTTGGTTATGCATGAAAGATATCGGAAAGGTTGCAAACAAAACCGGGGTGATGAAATATTCAATACTATCCAGTAAGGAATACGCCGGTCCTGTGTTGGCCGGGAGTCCATGTGTGGCTCTCAGTACATTTTTCTAGAGGTGTATCATGGTAGGTGGTACTCGATGCTTGTCATTGTACGGAAATCCATTCTCCAATAAGTGCCTACGGACTTAGTTATATAACTTTTATGCTGCAATTTAATTAATGTAACAATATCGACTATAATTCAATATTTATTTTAAACCCTAGGCTTTGTTATAATACCATTGGATTTTCTATAGAAATATTTTGGTTATCATAAGGTAAAAATCCGTCCGTGTTTATATGTTGTGCGGTCTTACGAGATACCTTTATTTTCAAAAGATTTTCATAACATCAAAATACAATTGAGGTGTGTTTCTCATGTTGGCTTACCAAACTGATCCGGGTGTTATTTTATTATAATGTTCGGGTCAGACCGAGTATATTTACAGATCTAGTTTGGATGCTTTGGAGCTTCAGGAGATGAGCCAGATGCCTCCAAGTCATATTCACATATATTTTATTTTATTTCCGCTACATTGATTGTTTGTTTATCAGCAATTGTGAGGACGGGTTGTTATAACTATGCAGGTTGTTGATTAGTGATTAATGTACTCTTATTTGATGTATGTATATTATAGTCTTCTTTTGGTAAAGATCTGTTGTATATTAAATATTGCTCGTCACGATGTGAGATTATGTTCCGTCTTTTCTTCTTTTTTCCCAACAATCTGTCCTTTTAGAACTTGGTTGTTCGGCGCGTGAATAATGTGGATGTATTTGTAACGACCCTTAAATTTAACTGGTTTTAATAACGTTATTAATTGAAATTTTGAAAAATTTTAAACGATAAAATTTTGAAATATAAATTTGATATTTGGAATGCGTCTAGTTAAACATAGCAACTGGTAAATTTTCGTCCGAAAATACGAAAGCTTATTTCGCGCGTAAATTTACTTCACTTTAATCAGTTAAAAAGCGATGAAAATAAAATGTTTTCGGAACCTAAATATTTTACATAGAAAAATTATAAACCATCTTCTGAGCAAACGTCGTTTTTTCGTTTTTCAAATTCGGACTTCTTGAGCTCCATCGATCTTATTTTTCTGTGTTTTTCATGCATTTTCGCTAGTAGAAAATTTCGAATTTTTATAAATTCAGCCGCACTACCGATATATGTATACCGTTTTGATCATCTCGTCATACTGATCTCTACGGTATATTAAATTGTAAAATTCGGCCTCCGGTACATAGTGAAATCAGCAAAACGATTATCGTATCGAACTAGTTTCGAGCCTCTAGAACTTGTTGTACCCTTTCATTTTCAATGGCTAAAAGTATACATCCATTGGTTATTAAACTTTTGGTATTCTCTGACATTTCACCATTCCAATAAAGCTGTATCGGTTCATACTTTAGTCGGTGCATGTTTTCATTTTGGTTCTGGAGTCTCTCCTCTTCCCTGGTGTGAGCAAATGTCTCTTCTTCCTATTTTCATTTTTCAAACTACCAGCCCCTCTCCTCCGTGCGCCCCACACCCGAGCTCAGCCCCCTCTCCACATGCTCCGCCGCCTGAACAACCACCGGCCGAGCCTCCAAATGTCCCTCCACCGTACAACCTTCGCTAAGCTGCCCCTCCCTCTCACATCCCGCGCCGCCACCAACCTCCGCCACCAGAGAACCCAACCCGAGCCAACTTCTTCCCCGATCTCTCTTCCCCTTCCTACCTCTACTCACCACACGTGATCACCACGCAAGCCTGGCCAAGCCGGCATCACTTCTTCCTCGCTGTGCCGTGCAACCAGTGACCACACTATTCACCGCCTCCATCTATTTTTCTCCAGCCCAGAGCCCGCCACATAGCTCCACTCTCCAACGCATCACAGCCTTGTCCATTTTTTTTCCTGTAGCCGAGAGCACCAAAGTTCCTCCCACCTTCGCAGCCTTCCCCACTCGAGCACTCTTCCATGTTCGCCACCTCAACTCGCCACTTCCCTTCCATTTCATTACCACTGCATGCGCAGGTATATTTATAGACATACACGTATTGGCTTTAAAAGGTAGATGTTTGTAAATTTTGATTTTGCTGTTTATATAAGTAAGTAAAAATATATTATATATGTAAGTTGTATGCATTGATATTTATACACTGTTTGTCATTCTGCATACATTGGATTTAGTTTATATTAGTATTAGGAATATAATATGTGAGTATATATATGTACGTAAGTATATATAGTGTACTTAAGCTTTCTGATCTATTATATTTATATAGTTATAAAGTCGATATTAGTTTATAATATTAATAATATATGTTAGATTATGGAAGTTTTATCATGACTGTTTATATACAAGCAAGTATAGATCTTTGATTTTTTTTTATATATATGGGAAGGTTGATTTTAGAAAGGCCAGTGAGTGTACATACGTATGTTTATATCTTACATCTGCTAGTACATATTTTTTTTTGTTAAGATATTGGTTGTATAATTGGGATACTGACTACATATAAGCCTTGTATATATATTACTTTATATTGATCTGGAATGAAGCATTGTATGGGTCTGCATTCATACTGTAATACATTTGTTTCGCATATGACTGTTTAACCGTCTGTTTTATGTATATATATTTGTCTATAAAATAAATATACTTATAACTGATATAGTCTAACCTATATATATGGTTATAAATATAGTCTGCAGTAAATCTTCATAGTCTGCATATTTGTTATGTATAGATTTTGTCTGTGTTTTATGAAGTATGTAAAATCTATAAGATTTGGTTATATGTATTGCTATATAAGTTATTATTTGAAACCTGGTATTTTTCAAGTTATATAAATATATTGTTTAGTATGTCATCGGTTGTTATAATATCTGAGCCCATGTTAGTTTTACAAATTATCTGTTGACTATTGTAGATATATATTTTACATTGGTTCAAGTATTTTTATATAGAAATTTATTTCATATGTGTTAGAACTAAATATGGATTTGAAAATATATGTTTTGAACGTATTTTTGAAAACAAATAATTATATATATAATATAATAATAATGTATATATTTTCAGTTTATATCAAAACTGATTCAATTTGTTTCATCGATTCTATCTACCAGCTTTGATCGTCAAAATTCATGCCAATCTCACATTGCCTTGGATTCGTAACTCATCGTATTTTCGTTCATCTCTAGCCTCGAAAGGTGAGCAATCACTTACGATTAACGTTCTTTTATTTATTCAATTTGATTTCAATTGAAACGACAATTGAAATATGATGCTGTTTGTTAATTACACTGTTATATATGCTATTATCTGTATCAGTTCACCTGTGACATCTGACTCCATTATCTATTAATTATTTATGCGATGATAATACAGTTTGGCTGATAATTGATTGATTATTGATGTTTATATTGGACGTTAAATTGTTAATGTTAAATGACAAATAGTATGCAATTGAACTTGATATAGGATAGTTAAACGTTGAATTTGATTTGTTAAATTTGTAAAATATGACCCCTTGAATGTTTAATTATTTGACACGTAGTAAAACAGTTAATTACCCTTGAACCATTTGAATTTATGTTGTATTAACTGATGAAGTATGAAATTGAATAATTAATGTTAAGTGTAGAATTGCATAGAATAATTTGTATAATAATCTTTAATCTACATGAAATGACAGTGTAGATTCTAGAAATAATTATATTAATTCGCCCAAATAACAATGTGAATTAATACGGTTATTTCGGGATTATTTGAATTGATTATTGGATTGATATTGATTGTTGTTCTTGCTTGTTTATTTACTTTGACACCATCCCAGTTATCACACTGCAAGTTCCCTTTGCTATGTTTTGATTTTGAATTGAATTGGAATCGGGTTGAAATGATATATACCCAAATAATACTTTGACCTAGGATAGAAAATTAAATAAAAACTGATTGGTCAAATAATTTGATTTAAAATAAAATGAAGATTTTATTCGAATAAACAATAAGGTTTTGAAATGAAGTTGGAATTTGAATTTTAAAGAAAGGAAATTTTAATATTTAATAATCCGAAACAAAATATTAACATAGTAGTTGTTGATAGAATGTTGTTTTAAAATTAATTATTTAATAATTAAATTTGGAATTATTAAAAATAAGTTTTGGAATTAGTTAATAATTAAGTTTCAAAATTATTTAATAATTAAATAAGATTGAATTATTTAATAGTTAAATAAAATTGAATTCTTTATTAAGTAAAATTGAACTTCTTGAATAAGTGAAATTAAGTTTCTTTATTAATTGAGTTTTGAAATTGTAACTAAGTAAATTAATAAGTGAAATTGAATTTCTCTAATAAGAAATAAAATGTGTTTTATTGAAATAAATGTAAGACTTGAAATGTAAAGAATTTGATTTGATGAATTTAATTTAATGAAATTTGTAAGTTTTGATATAATGGAGTTGAACTTAAGTAATTGATCTAATGAATTGGAAGTCAAATAGAAATTGTTTTGAAGGATAAATTTACTTAACGAATATTGAATGAAATCGATAAATGAACTTAAATTGATTTGAATGTAGATTAAATCATTTTAAATGATTTCGGAATGAATCTTATATACGAATTTAAATGAATATTGGAATGGTTTTAAATAGAAATCGAAATTGTATTATAAGATTTTGAAATGGTAATTTGAAAGTTTTGAAACGTAAATTATGGAAATTGATTTAGAAAGAGAAATGAAATGTTGGTTTACAAATTCTATTTGAAATTGAATTTGATTTGGTTTTGAAATAAATAAATGACCAATCGGTGTAATAATCACGAAAGTTATTAAAGAGACTAGAATCGGTTAGGGACATACGCACTGTCTAAACCGAAAACCACTTTGATAACTACACGCGGAGTGTGATCCAGAATGAAGTGGTTAGAATGATGTACGTGCTGACTGAAGAAAGTGAACGATAATGGATAGCCTTGACACTTGTGTCAAATTGGAAATGACTAAAACAGGAGCCGTGCCGGGCCAAATGGGGGCTAGCTACCTCGAGCGAACACACTTCTTCGAAACTACTCATTACTTGTTGTCGATTGGTGCACCCTTGATTTTGGGAGTGTTGTTTCGTGGTGTTGCGATCGCTGCGGCGATGCGTTCTCACCAGTCCGGATCAGGGAAACGGTAGTTTCACTACCTTGGGTATTGCCTCATGTGCCTTGTCATACTTGGATCCCTATATACGCGACCACTACGATTTGTTTTGTGTTATACCTATGGAGTACTCCCTAATATCCCACTAGTTTACGGGGGAGTTTACAGTGCTGTATAGACTATAACGCTTATAAAAATGTGTTAAGGGGATAATGGTAACGCCTTAACACTATTTTGATATCTTATATTACTGATAGGCATTATCTACTTATCGTACACTACTACATAGTAGATAGTTTAACGGATCTTTAAAGGATGGTTATTCCAAACATCCTTTGAGTTACTTGTATTTCAATTGCTATTTCACTTGAGTTGGATTTATTGATATAAGAATGTTAATCCTGACTCGAGTGTTTTGTTTTTTGCTTTACGCTCGGGTCAAACTGAGTGTACCAGTATTCGAGACTCACCTTTGGAGTTGGAGTTTTGCTCGAAGATCCAGCCATCTATTCTGCATTCAGTATTCGATGATTCCAGTGATGTATTCTGATTTGTATCTGATGTATCGTGTTACTCTTCCGTTGTATCTGGTTTAACTCTGATGTAACTTATATATTTATATAGTAGCTTCATGAACTACTATCTCTTTTATTTCCACTGCATTTATTACTCTGTGTCTGTGATCTGTGATTATTTATTTACTGTATATGTTCAGTTTTGCCAAATTTAAATTAACAATTCGGTATTTTGAATTATTCAAGTCCGACATGTGCAGATGCGAATAGTGCAAAATAGCGGGTCGTTACAGTGCGGCTGGCACCATTATTTGCATCCGCCACTTCACCTTTCTTCCAAACCTCCTCATCAAATGAAACCCATCACCTCGCCTTCCGGTTGCTTTAGTTTGATCAGTGAGGTATGGGTGTGTAAGCACATATATGTTTTGATTTATATTCGTAATTATATGTATTTTTTGTTTTTTTTGTTTTTTTTTGTTAGTTGTGATATACATACTATTTATATAAGTATTGAATACTATTTTTTTTTAAAGTTTATTTTTGTAACAACACATAATTTTGTGAATATTTTTAATTAAATTTTTATTTGAAATTTTGATTTTTTAAAATCATTTAAAAGTGAATTTTTAGAATTATTCCAATGTAAGTTTGGAATTTGTTTGTAATTTATTTTCCAAATGCAATAAATAAACAATTTTTGAAAATTTTATATTTTGGTCAAAATCTGAATTTTCAGTTTAAATAAAAAAAATTGAATTTCAAATTTTAATCTTTTTCTTTGAAGCAGAATATATTTATGATATCTTTTCTGCTTTTCGTTTCGTTAAATTCTGAGTTATACTTTTTAAATCAGATAAATTACAGCATTTTTACACGCAGTTATTTACTGTATTTCAATTTCTAGTTTTCTATATGCGTTTCTATATTTTTATTTTCTATGTTATTTTATTTTATTTTTCTATTTTGTTTATCTAAACTTTATTTATTGGATTTCACTTGTGTGTATATCTTTTCATAAAAGGCTTGGAAGAAATCAAGGAGACATGCGTTACATTTCTTTAATGCTTGCCTTTTTATTTACCTACCCTCTTTATTACTTACCCTAGCCATTCACCGTTCATAGCCGTGAATTGCTCTTATTAATCATGTACAAACATCTCAAAATATCCTCTTTTCAATTGCATTTAAGAATCATATATATATATATATACATACATATATATATATATATATATATGTATGTATGTGTGTTTCTTTCTCCTTATTTCTTACCTTTTATTTCCTAGCCTTTTTGTTTTTCTATCATTTACTCCTCTTTAGCTGTTCAAAATCTTTTCTTGCCATCCACTCCACTTCATAATTCACGTACAAAATTTATTTCCCATCTCTCATTTTTCATTTGCATTTAAAAATAAAATATATTGTACGTTTTTCTCCTTAACTTATGCCTTTCCATTTCCTTAGCATTCATAACTCCTTATGTAACGATACGGATTTTTCGCGTTCGAAAATCGACATCCATACTTTACATCGTACTCGAATGTCGTAGATTCGAGCGTTCAAATCCGAGTCGCCGGAGCTTATAACACAGTTAAGTAAATAACACAGCGGAATAAATGAATAATACATTGATATACAATATCTGATACAACAGAGTGATACAATGAATATCAATATACATCAGAGATATGATACAACAAATATAGCAGCGGAAAAGAAAACGATAACATCAGCAGCGGAATAGAATGTCTCCAATAGAATGCTCCAAGATAAGCAACGTCAGTACATGAACTCCAAGAACTGAACTAGCTCCAGATAATCTACTAACCCTGAATATCTGAAAAACCCAACTCTAGACTGCCCGTGTGGAAAATAGTGGGCACCCAGAGTTTAGGAAGGGAACAATAAACTCCGGATCAGTCATGGGACTGGTGTGAGCAACAAAAACAGTTTATCTTTAAAAACAAATAGTAGAGAATTTTAAAGTCAATTCGCAATGCTTTTTGGAAAATGAAACTACCATAAGACCTCCCACCACACACACAATGCAAACGCAGAATTGGAGGAGATTTCTTCTTATGATAGTCAAAGATGCTTACTACGCAAAATCAAATCATTTTTGATATTATTATTAGTGCATAGTGTAGAAAACATTTCGAAAATAGAATATCAATCTTAGCCAACATACGACCAGTATCGTATGCCTACTATAGCTACCATGTTCAATAGCAGGTTAACGCCACATTCCATGGCAGGTAATACAACTAAAACCGTACAAGGTTCGTATTGTTTCTTTGGATTTCCAACAAATGGTCAGGCTAAGGAACTTCCTATCCACGATGGGTACGTCCCTGGAATAGACGACCCGAGAACCTAACCGGATCTCTGCCAACACAAGGCCGGGTTACCTCTGCAAAAATAGGTAACTACTGACACGCGTATGCCATCCCCCGATCGTCACCGATCTTCCCGAGGATCCCCGATTTCCAACAACCACATAATAATAATAATGCAGTAACCACAGAGGTTAAGTATCTGGGCTCCATACCATGATACCACCTTTATCCAGAAGGAATGACATACACTAAGGGGCGCTACTCCCTAGAACCTTGCCGCATCCTTCCTGTTTTGACCATTTCCGGGGTGTGAGGCTCGACGAAGTCTCGTCCACAAAGCTACGCTTTCTACAAAGCCATGCTTCGGGTCAAACAAATGATCAACCTATGATCACAAAGATATAAGATCAAACAAATGATCATATCACAAATGATCAAACACTGATCATCACACAGCAACACTCAGCATGCCACATTACCAAATTGGGATATATCGCTGATAAATTTCAACTACATAACCTCTGAGCTCGTACGTCTCAGAGAAGGGTGTTAAGCTAAGAGAATAAATTCTCCGCCACCAACAGATATGTATTTGAAAGAAATCGGCTTTATATCTCAAAGTGTAATGTCAGACATGTATCCATACAAGTCTGTTCCGGGTTCGAACAGAACCGAAGGCACTTCTCACGAAGCCCTTGCAATTCCGGATAACTTTCAATCACGTCCGGACTTCCCGTCACAAAAGAGTGATATAAATCTCTATACCGGCGCGACTCAGTGCAGAGACATTCGACAGGTTGTCCTTTCATTTTCGAAAAATATCCGGTCTTCAACACCGGTCTTCAAATGCGATCCATATACGACGTATCAATATTCGGAATGGGTTATATGACACAATTGTCTTTTCCCGGCTAACCCGAATAGTGAGCGAAATATTCAAAAACAAATGGATAATGGGATTTCAATTAAGTCACAATTTAAACCCAAACTTTCTCTTTCAAATGGTCAAACAAATTTCCATTTTAATCTTTTTAAACAAAAAAGATTCAATTCACAAAGTTCACTTAATTTCACAAAGATTCATTCACAGATTTTCCAAATCGATTTCCATTTCAATTAAATTAATTCGTTAAATCTTTAAATCAAAGATTTAGCTCATAGCTTTCAAAACAATTTCAGTTCGGATGGTTTAAACAAATCATCATATTAAATCTGTTAAAAATAAACAGATTTAATTCATAGCTTTCGAAAAGAATTCATTCATAACTTGGAAAATCCATTTTTCAATTCACTTGAAATTCCTTTACCTAAATTGGAATTTCATTTCTTATCTAAAAGCTTTTATCATTCGAAAACAACAGTTTTCAATTTGGAAATCTGATTCATTCATACGAGTTGAAATCCTTGGTTTAAATTCAAATTCCCAAATTAATACTCTAAAATGGTTAAATTCATACAAACACATTTATATCATCTTTTATCCCTAGTTTCCAAATCATAGATTTAATTTCAAACTTGAATTCAAATTTAAATCTAATTATTTAAATTTTCGAAAACTCGGTTAAGTTATTCAAAATAACTTTTATCTTTGAACTTCCATTTCAAAAGCTTTTCACTTTAAAAACCCCAAATTTCAAATTTCAAAATCAATTGAAATTAACATTTCAATTTCAAAAACATCAAATTTAAATTATCTGTGACTTAACCGATTTCCACGTGAAATCCATATTTGTGTGTGTAAAGGTGTAGTCCAGGGGTTTAACACAATAGTGCAACATCATTCAACCATCATAGATCAAATACAGAAATATAGTTGATAAGCGATATAAACTATAACGCTCATCTTCATTCACAGATCACAGATATAAACATCACAGATAAGTAAATTACAAATAACAACATAAATCAGGGTATATCACAAAGCATCATATATCAGGGATATCAAACAATTCACATTCAACGAAATCCAAATATTCATAAGTAGGGTCAATTAATATCTGATTATAATTAATTTATACCAGATTAATTACTTATTAATAAAACTACAAATCTTTGTTAATTAATCATTAATTAATTATAAATCATTTTAATTTATTAACCTTTAATCATTTATTAATTAACCTTTAATTAATTAATTATCCTCAAATTAATTACCTTAATTTATAAATCATATTAATTATCAAATTTTATCGCATTAATTTAAATTACCTAGTAATTCCTAGTTAATTATCTTCATTAACTAATAACATTTCTTTAATTGCTTTCTTAAGAAATTTTCTTAGATTAAATCATCATTTAATCATTTCTAATTGTTAATTAGTCTAAATTATTTATTCATGATATAAATAAATCATTCTTTAATTACCTTATTAATTTTAATGAATTATAAATCATTGATCTTCATTTATTTTAAAGATAAAACATTTTAGAAACTTCCATTTTTAAAATACACTTTAACAATCAAAATTGTTTAAATCATTTTATATTTTAAAAACTTTCATTTTAAAATTCAAACTATTTAACCATTTTAAAGTAGTTAAAACAAATTTAATTCAAAAACTTATTTTATTTCAAAACTGTGATTCAAACTCAATTTTTAGTTTCTTTTTTTCAAATTATTAATAGATTCTATCCAAACCTGGAAAACAGGTTATACCCGAGCCTTCCCCTATAAATCTCGAGTAACACTTCGAGTAATTCACGTTCGTTCCTACTTCGAGTCAAACCGAGGAAAATTCGAATAAAACCCCGAGAAAACCTTTCTTCCCCAAAACGTCATTATTCCCAGATACACGAACCCATCGCGTGCACGTGCACACGAGCTCAGGCGCCCTCCGACCGCCATCGATCCCTCCAGCTAGTCACCTTCGACGAACTCGTGCCAGGTCAACCCCCAGAACTCTCGAACCATCATGCTATCAAAATTCGAGTAACTCGATCACTATCAGGAAAACAACCAGATGCCAAAACTTCCTCGTCCGACCGACCACGTTCACCAGAGACCCTGCGAGCTTGACCAAAGCTCGGCCACTCACCCACTCACCTTCTCCCCCACATGCGATTTGGTCCGGTCCCCTCACGGCGATGAACGAATCCAAATTAACCACGTCTTCCCTGTTAAACCTTAAACCCTAGTTCACCTAATTTCGACCACCTCGGCCAATGATAAATGCCCCGAGCATTTTTCCCAAACCCATCCACCTTCCGACCTCCTTCGACCCCAAGCTCGACGCCGATCACCACGTTGATCACCAGAAAACCCCAAGAAAGCAAAAATAGTGCAACCCAAAAATGCACTTTCATTTCTAATCTAAAATTTTTACTTCTAGCTTTAAAAATCATGTCTTAGTTTAAGGATTTAGTTCACATACCTGAATTGCAAAATTTACATGTTTGAATTTTTATAGAAACTTGAGTTTCCTGTTTAAATTTTATTTCCAGAGCAATTCCAGTTTTAATTTAAGCTAAATAAATTTTTAAATCTTTGTTCAAAATCAAACAAGTAATATTTGTTTGGATCCTAAGTCCTAACAACCCATAGATCAACCAGTAATGATTTTTGAAATAAAACATGAACTTGAAAACTTAAATACAGAGGTGTATTACAGGTTATAAACATACAGGCATCATCTCATAACACACAAACCTTCAACAGTGTATAAACACATTTTCATATTCAGTCCAGGCATAAATCAATCAATGTAAACATACCTAAGCATTTTAAATTGAAGTTACTCACTTTACTAAAATACCAATCACAACATCAAGTCATATAAACAAATTCAAGGTTAAAACAAAAGTTTGCTCACCTGGGTATTCGCAACAGAGAGGAAGCAAAGCCTTTATTTTTTTTCTTTAATTTCTTTTGAAGCTTCGATAGTTTTGAACTGCAACTTTGATTATGTTGAATTTGTTGCTTTGCAGGTTCGAATCAAGTTGATTCTTCTCTCAAGCTTTGAAGTTGTTGATTTAATTGTTTCCAGTTGTAGCTTTGTTAAGTTGAGGATGATGTTACTTCAATTTTGTTAAAGTTTGAATGGTGTTCATTTTAGAGTTTTCTCAGGTGGAAGGGCACGAAAATGAATTGAAGTTGATATGTGAATTTAGTTTATAAGGTGATGATATTTTTCTTTTTATTGTTTGACTAGCCTGTTTTCTTGGTGGCTGATATGATATCAGTGAGTACAAATGTTTATGCTTGCCTACATTTTTTTTTTAGCTCGGCTGTACTCGTACTAGAGATATTGTTAGGGATTACTTTGCTTTATTTTACAGGCATATTTTCATTTGTTTATAGGCTGAGGTGATATATAGTGATGGTTTGCATTAATTGACATGTACAAATGAATATTTTTCTCTTCATTTCGGTGGCTGGTGATGTTTCCCTCATGTACTAAGGGTATTTGCACTTATTACTTGTACAAACTGAGATTTATATTTTTTTCTTTTACCTTATTTCGGCTGTACATACATGATCTTGCTTTTGTGCTTACATATATACTTACATATATATATATATATATTTACTTTATCTTATTCTTCAAGCTTGTAGATATTTTGTTTTATCTTTTGTTTTGTTTTGTTACTTTGTATTGACTTTTGCATTGATTTATTAAGATCTAGATATTTACTTTATACTTTATATCTCATATAATTTGTATCTTCATTTCTAAACCATTTATATAAAGATTTAAATTCAACTCAAATATAAAAATATATATTATCAAATTTACTCACATATCATATATACATATATATTCACATATATGCAATATTTTTAATATTTTTAAATTAAAAGGATTTATACAGAATATATTTGATCCGGGGAAACTCGCTCTCAATTTTCCTAATTAATTTACAAATTTTTATCAAAAATTTATTTAATTACTCAATTTAATTCAAAAATTTCATTTAATTATTAATTTAAATAAATTTAAATTCCAGGGTCGTTACACCTTAGCTCTTTTTTTTTTCTTCTATAGCCGTGTATTTCCTTTTTCCATACACGTACAAAATTTATTTCCCATTATGATTCACATATTTCACTTGCATTTAGGAATAATATATGTATAAGTTTTTTCTCTTTATTTCTTGTCTCTTTGTTTTCCTACCATTTACTCTATCAAATCACATAAAAATCTTCTCAATATCTCAGTTCCTCATTTGCCTCTTCTGATTGAAATATTTTACAGTAAGTTTCTTTTACTAAATAGGAAATAAATCCCACTCATTCACTAGCCTTTTTATTTTCTAACCTTTCATTTTCTAAACCCTACATCTTAGCCATTCAAATCTCTTGAAACCCTAGCCGCCTTCTTTTTATTTCTTATTCACGTACAAGTTCTCATCCTCTCATTTTCATTTGCGTGAAGAAAATACAACAAGCTCTAGGTTATTTCCATGGCTTCCTTCTCTCTTTTTTTCCACTTTTATTTTATTTCCTCTTTTTTTCTTTTTGTTTTCTCCTTGCATAGCTCAGCCTCCACCACCACAACATAACCTCCTCCTCACTATTAGACCATGGCAAAGCCCACTTGGTGGTTGAAAGCAAGGTTATGTTCTTTGATTCGTAATTGCATAGTTTAATTCATCTTTTGTTGTGTTGAATCTATTTCTTATGATTTGTGTATTTGTTATATACAAGATCAATAATTTGGCTCTCCATCCATTCAAATCAGAATTGTGTCTAGTCGTGCTTTCGTGCTTTCCGGATTTTTGTTTATGTGTTTGCTTTGCAAACTTCAGCGTAAAAAGGTGAGTAATCACACCTGACATTCATACTTATATTATTGTGAATTGATAGCAAGTGAAAGTGTAGAAATAATTATATTATGTTATACATGCCTGTGATATATTTATATGATATTAAATACTGTTTATATGCCTGTTACATCATCTATTATATTTTATTTTATTTTACTGTTTATTTATATTCTGTTCTCACACTGCAAGTTCCCTGTAGAATAGAATCACTATGGGTTGAAATGATACATACCCGAATGGACTTTAGAATAGGGAAAGATCGTTATGGGCTGAAATGACAAGCCTAAGCGATTTTTATTTATTTTATTAAACTTGGGATTGCGAGTTTGAAATGATAGAACCCGGATTTTTCTTTGTAAATTACGGATTGAAATGATATATTATCCGTATCACTTGACCTAGGTTAGAAAATATTATACAGACCCGTGGTTATTTTATAAGTTTTTCTAGAAGTTTTAAGTATTTTGAAAATGTAAATTTTGATATTTTAATTTAAATTTTGTTTTTAAAATGATTTAATAAAGTGAAAAATGATTTCATATGTATTAAAAATGTTAAATAAATAAATGGAAATTTGTGATTGGAAATATAAACTAATTTAGAAATATGTAAAGTTTTAATTATGAAAGAAACGTGTAAAGTTCTAATTAATGAAAGAATATGTAAAGTTTTAATTATGAAAGAAACGTGTAAAGTTCTAATTAATGAAAGAAATATGTAAAGTTTTAATTTATGAAAAAAACGTGTAAAGTTCTAATTAATGAAAGAAATATGTAAAGTTTTAATTATGAAAGAAACATGCAAAGTTCTAATTAATGAAAGAAATATGTAAAGTTTTAATTATGAAAGAAACGTGTAAAGTTCTAATTAATGAAAGAATATGTAAAGTTTTATTTATGAAAGAAACGTGTAAAGTACTAATTAATGAAAGAAATATGCAAAGTTTTATTTATGAAAGAAACGTGTAAAGTTCTAATGTGACGCCCCACCTCTATACCCACGCTAACCAAGAACACTACGATGTAGTGCTGTCAATTAGCGCGGAGAATAAGGCTGTGGAGGAGCGACCATCCATGTAACTTCTTTGTGCGAGCATCGATACGTCAGATAGAATAGAATGCATATCTTTTAAGGAGGAAATCCGACATACCGATACAAACACAAAGCTATCACACGGTGGCTATATATAATCTTCGGAAACAAACATAGAAATAATCATAACGACAATCAGTCACAGACATCCATATCACAAAGGCGGAAGAAGATATGAATAAATATATATAACACATAAAAGTGTACATCAGAGTAGTGGTCAGAAAGATCCACGATAATACAAAAGAATAGCATCACGTGCTATACAAAAGAATAAGTACACAACATAGAGTCTATATCTCAAAGGTGTACATCCAAAAACTACTAATCTAAGTAGTTAGCCAAAAGTCAGAGTAATCCGGAAGAGAAGTCAAGCAGAAGCACCTGTAACATCTCAGTCTGACCCGAGTATTATTTATAAGAAAATAATAAACGGATCAGTCTAACTATAAATATCAGATGACATGATATAGGATAAGGGGTATGGCATTAACATATAATAACCATGATGGCATACTACTATAAGTATGTAAATGATAATCAACAAGGGATTAATCAATGTCACAAGAATCTTCTCAAAGATCCAAACACATAAAAAGGTAATGACACACGAATTCACCAATACACAAAAACCTGATATCATATCAGTGAAAATCACAAAAGTTGGTGAAGCACTAAATCCAAAAATCAACACACGAAATCCAGAACAAATCCCAGAAATCAACACACGAAATCCAGAAATCACTAAAAGGGGGAAGTCCGACACACGGACGAGAAGTTATCTCATGGAAGCTATCCATTTAAATTTTCCGAACACACGGATGGCCCGAAGGCAAGTCCGACACACGGACGAAGAGACATCGCACATTGCTAGTCTAAACCATAAAATGATCATCATCGATCATAAAGAAGTGTCAATCACACTAAGCTAGTAAATATATGAGTTTAGCTTCATGTCCCATAACCACTTGCTTAACTTAAATATTTACGAACAAACTGTAGATCTTCACTAGGAAATTGTCACAAAAGGGTTCAATCGAACAAGTCCAAGAGCTAACCGACGAAGTGAACGCAAGCGTTTCATACCACTCGTTTTACTAAGTCGTTTAAGTCGATTTCTCATTCGAGTGAAGTAAAGGCTTGTATATACTAGTGGATTGAAAATCGGTTTGAGAAAACGAACTTTTGATATTTAAAATAGTGTTGAAATCGCTTTGATGAAAGAGTGTTGATATTTACTATTAGTATTGAAACCTTCATATATCTTTAAAGTGACAAGTCATGAAACGATTGTAGAAACAAATCAATTCACGTTCGAAGACGTGAGTAAAGTCCAATGAAGTCAATCCCAAAACCATCAAAGTAGAAATTCTGATAAATGTTTTTCAGATGAGATTGCCTACGCAGAGTAATACGGGGTCCAGGGGGCAGCGCCCACGGCGGGGTGCGGGGCAGCGCCCCGTCACGGTATGACTTAGAGAAGGCAGGCTGGTCAAGCGTCCTAAAGAAAAGTAGGTCATACGACCTAAGGGAAGACTGCCGTGCAACCTAGCTGAAGAACAGGTAAAATGACTAAGTACTAACTCGCGAACGACCTAGGGGAAAAACAGGTCAAACGACCAAGTACTAACTCGCGAACGACTTACGACTTAAGGGAGGCAAGCGACTTACGACTTAAGGGATAAGGTCATACGACCTAAGTGGAGAATGCCACGCGACTTAGCAGAAGAACAGGTCGAACGACCTAAGGGAAAAACAGGTCAAACGACCAAGTACTAACTCGCGAACGACTTACGACTTAAGCCTCTATTCGAGCTACGAGCTAAGGCTGGAACGACCTAGTGGAGTTAGGTCGGGGACGACCTACGACTTAAGGTCATACGACTTAACGGTTTAAAAGCCAACGACCTAGGACTTAAGAGCCATACGAGCTACGACTTAAGCTCAAATACGAGCTACGACTTATCACTTAACTCGCGAACGACCTAGCGAAGGCAGAACACCCAGAACGACTTAACACTTTAACTCGAGAACGACTCAGGCCTTTAACTCGTGAACGACTCAAGCCAGGCGAACAGAAATACACGCGCGCGACTTAAGCCCTTAACTCGTGAACGACTCACGACTTAGACTTAACTCGTGGACGACTCAGCGAAGGCCAGAAACGACTTAAGGCCAGAAAAATCACCAAAACGCTGAAAATTGAAGTTTTTCGCCAATCCAATTCAAACCAAATGCAAATGTTGATGCAAATGCAATAGGGGATCATTCCCAACAGTCCAATGACAATTTAAGCAAGATGTGAGACTAAAAATCTCACCTTTTCCACGAAATTGATGAAGATGAAGATTGAAAGCAAGGGGAAGCAATCCAAAGCTTGAATCCACAATCTTCTACTTGAATTTGATGTTGAATCTCGGATTTGCAATAGAATTTGAGTTGGGAGTTTTAATTTCTCTTTCCCTCCACCATTTTTGAAGAAGCTTGAAGTATTTGATGAAGTGATGAAGAGAAGAGGGGGTTGGGCTGAGTTAAGAAGGTGCAGTCCAAACCAAAGTCTCAAGCGGGAAAAGTGACGAAAATTTCACTATCTCCAAACATATCGAAGTTTACACTCAAAAAGATCGCAAACGTCATTTTGAACTCAATGGGGGTGGTCTCGAGTCCTAATTTGACCGTATGCAAAAAGTAGCTTTTCGGACTAACATCCGACTAATGATAAAATATTTAAATATAAAATCGATAGATATGCGGGTTGTTACAGACTCCCCTCCTTAAAGAAATTGCGTCCTCGCAATATATATGGTGGAAATAAAAAGTAACAACCAAAAAGCATATTAACACAAAAAGAAATTGGAATTAAGAAGTTTACCTTAAAGAGTAGGAGAAAGCAATTCCGGATGTGTACGCTCGATGAATTCTCTAGTTTCCCAAGAGCAATCCTTAGGATTTGAGGACCATTGAACTTTAACAAGCGGAACATCTTTATTTCGAAGTCGTTTGGTCTCCGAAGCAATAATTCGAACAGGATGCTGCTCATAAGTTAAATTAGGTGAAACTTCAATCTCTTCCACAACACCGGGCTCAAGAGTAGAATCGGAATCCCGAAGGCACTTCCGTAATTAAGAAACGTGAAACACGTCATGCATAGCAGAAAACTGAGCCGGTAATGAAAGGCGATAAGCCATGGAACCAATACGTTCGGTGATAGGAAATGGCCCAATATATCGAGGCGCTAACTTTCCCGATCGACTGAAACGTACAACACCCTTCATTGGTGAAACACGAATAAATACAAGATCACCAACAGAAAATTCTAATTTCCTTCTTCGGTTATCGGCATAGGATTTTTGTCTACTCTGGGCTTCTTTCATCCTATGTCGAATAAGTTCAATCTTTTCTGTGGAATCTCGAATAAAGTCTGGTCCTAAAACCAGTTTCTCACCGGCCTCAAGCCAACAAGAAGGAGATCGGCATGGCCTTCCATAGAGTGCCTCAAAAGGAGCCATACCAATACTAGATTGGAAGCTGTTATTATAGGAAAACTCAACAAGTGAAATATGATCTTCCCAACTTCGCCCAAAGTCAAGAACACAAGCACGAAGAAGATCTTCAAGTGTTTGATTCACACGCTCAGTTTGTCCATCGGACTGGGGGTGATAAGCGGTGCTAAAATTAAGCTTCGTTCCCAAAGCTTTTTGAAGACTCTTCCAGAATCCACTAGTAAACAATGGATCCCGATCACTAACAATGGAAGAAGGAACTCCATGCAGTTTAACAATTTCTTTGACAAAGAGTTTGGCCAGAAGAGGAACGGTTCGGTTTGACCGAACAGGAATAAAATGGGCGGATTTAGTAAGTCTATCAACAATCACCCATAAGCTATTATGACCCGAACGAGAACGGGGAAGGCCATCTATAAAATCCATGGAAATTTGATCCCACTTCCATACTGGAATCTCCAATGGTTGCAATAACCCACCGGGCCTTTGATGTTCAGCCTTAACGAGTTGGCAAGTCATGCAACACTTAACAAAGTTAGCGATATCAGATTTCATTCCCTCCCAATAATAAAGTCGCTTCATATCAGCGTACATTTTACTGCTACCGGGATGAATAGAATACTTGGAACGATGAGAATCTTCTAGAACGTCTCTACGAAGATCACTAATATTTGGTACGATCAATCTACCAAATTTTCGAATGCCGCCACGAGAATCGACATCAAAGTCTTTCAAACCTTCAATATCGGTTTTATCCTTAAGATTTTGGCCAAGCAAAGCCAATTCAGGATCTAGTTGTTGAGCTTCAAGAATGCGGTCTAATAAAGAAGGACGAGCCTCAAGGCTACATAAAACAAGAGATGAACACAAATCGGAAACGCGATCTCGAATTTCACAAGTGGATAAAAGTTCGAGATCGTTCCATTCAGATATCATCATGGAAACAACCGCTTGTTGTTTTCGACTAAGTGCGTCGGCAACTCGATTCCCCTTTCCGGGAGTATAAAGAATGTCAAGATCATAAGAGGCAAGAAATTCGAGCCAACGCTGTTGACGCAAATTAAGTTCCTTTTGAGAAAATAAATATTTCAAAGACTTATGATCAGTATAAAGTATAAACTTTTCTCCCAAAAGATAATGTCGCCAAATTCGAAGGGCGAAAACAATAGCCGCGAGTTCTAAATCATGTGTGGCATATCTAGTCTCAGCCGGCTTTAATTGCCTAGAAGCATAAGCAATAACACGTTCTTTTTGCATAAGAACGGCACCCAAACCAACGCGACTAGCATCGGTATAAACGACAAAGTCTAGATTCCCCTCGGGAATAATAAGAATAGGAGCATCAGAAAGGAGTTCTTTTAATTTCTGAAAAGAAGTTTCACATTTGTCCGACCAAATGTATTTAACACCTTTCTTTGTTAAGCCAGTAAGAGGTACGACAATCTTAGAAAAGTCTTTTATAAAACGGCGGTAATAACCTGCCAATCCGAGAAAGCTGCGGATTTCAGTCACGCTCTCCGGTCTCTTCCAATTTTGAATCGCTTCAATCTTTGAAGGATCCACGGATATTCCGGATTCAGAAATAATATGACCGAGAAATTTCACACTAGATTGCCAAAAATGGCATTTAGAAAATTTTGCTTTTAGTTGATTGCTCCTAAGAGTTTCCAATACAATTCGAAGATGCTTTTCGTGTTCCTCCTCGGTTTTAGAAAACACAAGAATATCATCAATAAAGATGAGAACAAACCGATCGAGAAAATCTTTGAAAACTCTATTCATAAGGTCAACGAAATAAGCCGGAGCATTCGTTAAACCGAATGGCATAACTAGCCATTCATAAGATCCATATCGCGTACGGAACGAAGTCAAAGGAATACTATCCTCTGCAATACGAAGCTGATGGAAACCGGTAGCCAAGTCCAATTGTGAAAATACTCTAGCACCAGTGAGTTGATCAAACAGGTCATCAATCCGAGGTAAAGGATATTTATTCTTAATAGTAAGATCATTAAGCTTGCGGTAGTCGACGCAAAGCCTAAGTTTACCATCAGACTTACTTACAAAAATAGCTGAAGCTCCCCAAGGCGAGGAACTAGAGCGAATAAGTTGCTTCATCTCCAACTCGGATAGTTGTTTGCGCATCTCTTCGTTCTCCTTATTAGACATGCGATAAGGAGGACGGGTAATAGGTTGAGCTCCAGGTAAAAGATTAATTTTGAACTCAATTGCTCGTTTAGGTGGTAATCCTAAAACGGGCTCAAAGATGTCGGAAAATTCACGAACGACGCGAATACGAGAAATGACATCCTCCTCATCATCATTGTCATCATCGCGAGGATTTAAAGAATATAATGATGCAACTAAAGCGGAATCCGAATCTTTAAGAATAATAGAAATCTGATTAACAGATTGCGGATGACGGAGATAAATAGTCCGCTCAAGACATAGGATATGAGCTTCATAATGAGTAAGCCAATCCATACCCAAAATCATTCCAAAGCCTAAGTAACGCATGACATGCAAATCGGCTAGGAAAGAAAAATCACATAAAATAATTTCTACGTCTTTACAAAGTAAACTAAGAGTTGCGGATCCACCAACCGGATTCGCAAATCTTAATGAAGTCATCAAAGCAGTAACACTTAAAGAAAAAGTATCGACAAGTTCTTTTGATATAAAAGAGTGGGATGCACCCGTATCAAAGAGAACTCTAATTGGTTGATCATGAAATAATATAATGCCATCAAGGACAGAATGTGACATACCTTGACGGCCAGATGTGTTACCAGGGGCTTGAGCCACATTAAGCTTTCCCTCCTTCTGTTGAAGCCTTTTGCATTGGTGCATAAAATGATCTGTACTTTTACAGTAGCGGCAAGAGCGGGGCTTTGGACACTTGTCCGAAAAATGTCCCCTAACACCACAGTTATAGCATTTCCCATCATTAGAGGAAAAAGTCTTAGCAGTAGGAGCTGCTTGTTTACCCTTTTTGTTCGGGTAAGGACCTTTAAATTTGTTGGGCCTCTTTTTGTTGTCAAAGCTGGGTTTGGAAGCTACTACTTCAACATCAGTTTCTCTATCAGCCTCTTCAAGACGAAGAGCGATATCTACTATTTGGTCGAAAGAAACTTCTAACTTCAGAAGTAATGGCTTCTTGAGGCTTTTGTTTAAGCCATAAACGAACCTCTGGTTCTTCTTTAGTGGAGTATTTATATATTCGACCCCATATTTGGAAAGGGATTCGAATGATGCGACGTAATCCGCCACAGAAGCCTGACCTTGAACAAGGTCAATAAATCGCCGAGCCAATGTTACCTTTTCAGCCTCGGGTACGAATTTCGATTCGAAGCGTTCTCGGAAGTGCTCCCAAGTGAGGTCCGCTTCATTAATTTCGGAAGTGAGAAGTTCATACCAATCCAATGCTCTCTCTTGGAGCATACTGGAAGCCACTTGAACGCGGTGCAGGTCGATAAGGTTCATGCGAGAGAAAATTCGATCGCATGATTTTAACCAAGCTTGAACCTCGATAATAGGTTCGGAACCTTTGAAGGGCTTCCCACCCAAATTGGTGTAATCGCTGCACAACCGTGCAAATCCCGACTTTGGGTGAGTAGGTTCCGGGTTAACTCCAGCTGCTTGGGCATTCGTCACTAACTCAAGAAGCTGTTGAGTTGTCATAAAAACTCCATCTCGAGGAGCCGCAGTAGATGTCCCAGCTCTGGGACGGCCTGGTCTTGACATCCTCTTCCTTTAGAAAGAAAGAAGAGAAAGAAGAAGGTTATTCACTAATGAACATCAAGCAATCTTGAATGATGAAACAAGGAATCATAAAGAAAACAGGATAAATCGGTTCGAAGACTCGAACTAAATCCTGAAACACAACTCCTAAGGTGGACTTAGGACGATGATCCTTGTTAAGTTATTCTACATTGTTCCAAAGTTTGGCTCTGATACCAAGCTGTGACGCCCCACCTCTATACCCATGCTAACCAAGAACACTACGATGTAGTGCTGTCAACTAGCGCGGAGAATAAGGCTGTGGAGGAGCGACCATCCATGTAACTTCTTTGTGCGAGCATCGATACGTCAGATAGAATAGAATGCATATCTTTTAAGGAGGAAATCCGACATACCGATACAAACACAAAGCTATCACACGGTGGCTATATATAATCTTCGGAAACAAACATAGAAATAATCATAACGACAATCAGTCACAGACATCCATATCACAAAGGCGGAAGAAGATATGAATAAATATATATAACACATAAAAGTGTACATCAGAGTAGTGGTCAGAAAGATCCACGATAATACAAAAGAATAGCATCACGTGCTATACAAAAGAATAAGTACACAACATAGAGTCTATATCTCAAAGGTGTACATCCAAAAACTACTAATCTAAGTAGTTAGCCAAAAGTCAGAGTAATCCGGAAGAGAAGTCAAGCAGAAGCACCTGTAACATCTCGGTCTGACCCGAGTATTATTTATAAGAAAATAATAAACGGATCAGTCTAACTATAAATATCAGATGACATGATATAGGATAAGGGGTATGGCATTAACATATAATAACCATGATGGCATACTACTATAAGTATGTAAATGATAATCAACAAGGGATTAATCAATGTCACAAGAATCTTCTCAAAGATCCAAACACATAAAAAGGTAATGACACACGAATTCACCAATACACAAAAACCTGATATCATATCAGTGAAAATCACAAAAGTTGGTGAAGCACTAAATCCAGAAATCAACACACGAAATCCAGAACAAATCCTAGAAATCAACACACGAAATCCAGAAATCACTAAAAGGGGGAAGTCCGACACACGGACGAGAAGTTATCTCATGGAAGCTATCCATTTAAATTTTCCGAACACACGGATGGCCCGAAGGCAAGTCCGACACACGGACGAAGAGACATCGCACATTGCTAGTCTAAACCATAAAATGATCATCATCGATCATAAAGAAGTGTCAATCACACTAAGCTAGTAAATATATGAGTTTAGCTTCATGTCCCATAACCACTTGCTTAACTTAAATATTTACGAACAAACTGTAGATCTTCACTAGGAAATTGTCCCAAAAGGGTTCAATCGAACAAGTCCAAGAGCTAACCGACGAAGTGAACGCAAGCGTTTCATACCACTCGTTTTACTAAGTCGTTTAAGTCGATTTCTCATTCGAGTGAAGTAAAGGCTTGTATATACTAGTAGATTGAAAATCGGTTTGAGAAAACGAACTTTTGATATTTAAAATAGTGTTGAAATCGCTTTGATGAAAGAGTGTTGATATTTACTATTAGTATTGAAACCTTCATATATCTTTAAAGTGACAAGTCATGAAACGATTGTAGAAACAAATCAATTCACGTTCGAAGACGTGAGTAAAGTCCAATGAAGTCAATCCCAAAACCATCAAAGTAGAAATTCTGATAAATGTTTTTCAGATGAGATTGCCTACGCAGAGTAATACGGGGTCCAGGGGGCAGCGCCCACGGCGGGGTGCGGGGCAGCGCCCCGTCACGGTATGACTTAGAGAAGGCAGGCTGGTCAAGCGTCCTAAAGAAAAGTAGGTCATACGACCTAAGGGAAGACTGCCGTGCAACCTAGCTGAAGAACAGGTAAAATGACTAAGTACTAACTCGCGAACGACCTAGGGGAAAAACAGGTCAAACGACCAAGTACTAACTCGCGAACGACTTACGACTTAAGGGAGGCAAGCGACTTACGACTTAAGGGATAAGGTCATACGACCTAAGTGGAGAATGCCACGCGACTTAGCAGAAGAACAGGTCGAACGACCTAAGGGAAAAACAGGTCAAACGACCAAGTACTAACTCGCGAACGACTTACGACTTAAGCCTCTATTCGAGCTACGAGCTAAGGCTGGAACGACCTAGTGGAGTTAGGTCGGGGACGACCTACGACTTAAGGTCATACGACTTAACGGTTTAAAAGCCAACGACCTAGGACTTAAGAGCCATACGAGCTACGACTTAAGCTCAAATACGAGCTACGACTTATCACTTAACTCGCGAACGACCTAGCGAAGGCAGAACACCCAGAACGACTTAACACTTTAACTCGAGAACGACTCAGGCCTTTAACTCGTGAACGACTCAAGCCAGGCGAACAGAA
Organism: Allium fistulosum; assembly: GCA_030737815.1. Lineage (NCBI taxonomy): Eukaryota > Viridiplantae > Streptophyta > Magnoliopsida > Asparagales > Amaryllidaceae > Allium > Allium fistulosum. The sequence continues at coordinate 819,623,703 of CM060904.1, forward strand.
ATACACGCGCGCGACTTAAGCCCTTAACTCGTGAACGACTCACGACTTAGACTTAACTCGTGGACGACTCAGCGAAGGCCAGAAACGACTTAAGGCCAGAAAAATCACCAAAACGCTGAAAATTGAAGTTTTTCGCCAATCCAATTCAAACCAAATGCAAATGTTGATGCAAATGCAATAGGGGATCATTCCCAACAGTCCAATGACAATTTAAGCAAGATGTGAGACTAAAAATCTCACCTTTTCCACGAAATTGATGAAGATGAAGATTGAAAGCAAGGGGAAGCAATCCAAAGCTTGAATCCACAATCTTCTACTTGAATTTGATGTTGAATCTCGGATTTGCAATAGAATTTGAGTTGGGAGTTTTAATTTCTCTTTCCCTCCACCATTTTTGAAGAAGCTTGAAGTATTTGATGAAGTGATGAAGAGAAGAGGGGGTTGGGCTGAGTTAAGAAGGTGCAGTCCAAACCAAAGTCTCAAGCGGGAAAAGTGACGAAAATTTCACTATCTCCAAACATATCGAAGTTTACACTCAAAAAGATCGCAAACGTCATTTTGAACTCAATGGGGGTGGTCTCGAGTCCTAATTTGACCGTATGCAAAAAGTAGCTTTTTGGACTAACATCCGACTAATGATAAAATATTTAAATATAAAATCGATAGATATGCGGGTTGTTACAGACTCCCCTCCTTAAAGAAATTGCGTCCTCGCAATATATATGGTGGAAATAAAAAGTAACAACCAAAAAGCATATTAACACAAAAAGAAATTGGAATTAAGAAGTTTACCTTAAATAGCAGGAGAAAGCAATTCCGGATGTGTACGCTCGATGAATTCTCTAGTTTCCCAAAAGCAATCCTTAGGATTTGAGGACCATTGAACTTTAACAAGCGGAACATCTTTATTTCGAAGTCGTTTGGTCTCCGAAGCAATAATTCGAACAGGATGCTGCTCATAAGTTAAATTAGGTGAAACTTCAATCTCTTCCACAACACCGGGCTCAAGAGTAGAATCAGAATCCCGAAGGCACTTCCGTAATTAAGAAACGTGAAACACGTCATGCATAGCAGAAAACTGAGCCGGTAATGAAAGGCGATAAGCCATGGAACCAATACGTTCGGTGATAGGAAATGGCCCAATATATCGAGGCGCTAACTTTCCCGATCGACTGAAACGTACAACACCCTTCATTGGTGAAACACGAATAAATACAAGATCACCAACAGAAAATTCTAATTTCCTTCTTCGTTTATCGGCATAGGATTTTTGTCTACTCTGGGCTTCTTTCATCCTATGTCGAATAAGTTCAATCTTTTCTGTGGAATCTCGAATAAAGTCTGGTCCTAAAACCAGTTTCTCACCGGCCTCAAGCCAACAAGAAGGAGATCGGCATGGCCTTCCATAGAGTGCCTCAAAAGGAGCCATACCAATACTAGATTGGAAGCTGTTATTATAGGAAAACTCAACAAGTGAAATATGATCTTTCCAACTTCCCCCAAAGTCAAGAACACAAGCACGAAGAAGATCTTCAAGTGTTTGATTCACACGCTCAGTTTGTCCATCGGACTGGGGGTGATAAGCGGTGCTAAAATTAAGCTTCGTTCCCAAAGCTTTTTGAAGACTCTTCCAGAATCCACTAGTAAACAATGGATCCCGATCACTAACAATGGAAGAAGGAACTCCATGCAGTTTAACAATTTCTTTGACAAAGAGTTTGGCCAGAAGAGGAACGGTTCGGTTTGACCGAACAGGAATAAAATGGGCGGATTTAGTAAGTCTATCAACAATCACCCATAAGCTATTATGACCCGAACGAGAACGGGGAAGGCCATCTATAAAATCCATGGAAATTTGATCCCACTTCCATACTGGAATCTCCAATGGTTGCAATAACCCACCGGGCCTTTGATGTTCAGCCTTAACGAGTTGGCAAGTCATGCAACACTTAACAAAGTTAGCGATATCAGATTTCATTCCCTCCCAATAATAAAGTCGCTTCATATCAGCGTACATTTTACTGCTACCGGGATGAATAGAATACTTGGAACGATGAGAATCTTCTAGAACGTCTCTACGAAGATCACTAATATTTGGTACGATCAATCTACCAAATTTTCGAATGCCGCCACGAGAATCGACATCAAAGTCTTTCAAACCTTCAATATCGGTTTTATCCTTAAGATTTTGGCCAAGCAAAGCCAATTCAGGATCTAGTTGTTGAGCTTCAAGAATGCGGTCTAATAAAGAAGGACGAGCCTCAAGGCTACATAAAACAAGAGATGAACACAAATCGGAAACGCGATCTCGAATTTCACAAGTGGATAAAAGTTCGAGATCGTTCCATTCAGATATCATCATGGAAACAACCGCTTGTTGTTTTCGACTAAGTGCGTCGGCAACTCGATTCCCCTTTCCGGGAGTATAAAGAATGTCAAGATCATAAGAGGCAAGAAATTCGAGCCAACGCTGTTGACGCAAATTAAGTTCCTTTTGAGAAAATAAATATTTCAAAGACTTATGATCAGTATAAAGTATAAACTTTTCTCCCAAAAGATAATGTCGCCAAATTCGAAGGGCGAAAACAATAGCCGCGAGTTCTAAATCATGTGTGGCATATCTAGTCTCAGCCGGCTTTAATTGCCTAGAAGCATAAGCAATAACACGTTCTTTTTGCATAAGAACGGCACCCAAACCAACGCGACTAGCATCGGTATAAACGACAAAGTCTAGATTCCCCTCGGGAATAATAAGAATAGGAGCATCAGAAAGGAGTTCTTTTAATTTCTGAAAAGAAGTTTCACATTTGTCCGACCAAATGTATTTAACACCTTTCTTTGTTAAGCCAGTAAGAGGTACGACAATCTTAGAAAAGTCTTTTATAAAACGGCGGTAATAACCTGCCAATCCGAGAAAGCTGCGGATTTCAGTCACGCTCTCCGGTCTCTTCCAATTTTGAATCGCTTCAATCTTTGAAGGATCCACGGATATTCCGGATTCAGAAATAATATGACCGAGAAATTTCACACTAGATTGCCAAAAATGGCATTTAGAAAATTTTGCTTTTAGTTGATTGCTCCTAAGAGTTTCCAATACAATTCGAAGATGCTTTTCGTGTTCCTCCTCGGTTTTAGAAAACACAAGAATATCATCAATAAAGATGAGAACAAACCGATCGAGAAAATCTTTGAAAACTCTATTCATAAGGTCAACGAAATAAGCCGGAGCATTCGTTAAACCGAATGGCATAACTAGCCATTCATAAGATCCATATCGCGTACGGAACGAAGTCAAAGGAATACTATCCTCTGCAATACGAAGCTGATGGAAACCGGTAGCCAAGTCCAATTGTGAAAATACTCTAGCACCAGTGAGTTGATCAAACAGGTCATCAATCCGAGGTAAAGGATATTTATTCTTAATAGTAAGATCATTAAGCTTGCGGTAGTCGACGCAAAGCCTAAGTTTACCATCAGACTTACTTACAAAAATAGCTGAAGCTCCCCAAGGCGAGGAACTAGAGCGAATAAGTTGCTTCATCTCCAACTCGGATAGTTGTTTGCGCATCTCTTCGTTCTCCTTATTAGACATGCGATAAGGAGGACGGGTAATAGGTTGAGCTCCAGGTAAAAGATTAATTTTGAACTCAATTGCTCGTTTAGGTGGTAATCCTAAAACGGGCTCAAAGATGTCGGAAAATTCACGAACGACGCGAATACGAGAAATGACATCCTCCTCATCATCATTGTCATCATCGCGAGGATTTAAAGAATATAATGATGCAACTAAAGCGGAATCCGAATCTTTAAGAATAATAGAAATCTGATTAACAGATTGCGGATGACGGAGATAAATAGTCCGCTCAAGACATAGGATATGAGCTTCATAATGAGTAAGCCAATCCATACCCAAAATCATTCCAAAGCCTAAGTAACGCATGACATGCAAATCGGCTAGGAAAGAAAAATCACATAAAATAATTTCTACGTCTTTACAAAGTAAACTAAGAGTTGCGGATCCACCAACCGGATTCGCAAATCTTAATGAAGTCATCAAAGCAGTAACACTTAAAGAAAAAGTATCGACAAGTTCTTTTGATATAAAAGAGTGGGATGCACCCGTATCAAAGAGAACTCTAATTGGTTGATCATGAAATAATATAATGCCATCAAGGACAGAATGTGACATACCTTGACGGCCAGATGTGTTACCAGGGGCTTGAGCCACATTAAGCTTTCCCTCCTTCTGTTGAAGCCTTTTGCATTGGTGCATAAAATGATCTGTACTTTTACAGTAGCGGCAAGAGCGGGGCTTTGGACACTTGTCCGAAAAATGTCCCCTAACACCACAGTTATAGCATTTCCCATCATTAGAGGAAAAAGTCTTAGCAGTAGGAGCTGCTTGTTTACCCTTTTTGTTCGGGTAAGGACCTTTAAATTTGTTGGGCCTCTTTTTGTTGTCAAAGCTGGGTTTGGAAGCTACTACTTCAACATCAGTTTCTCTATCAGCCTCTTCAAGACGAAGAGCGATATCTACTATTTGGTCGAAAGAAACTTCTAACTTCAGAAGTAATGGCTTCTTGAGGCTTTTGTTTAAGCCATAAACGAACCTCTGGTTCTTCTTTAGTGGAGTATTTATATATTCGACCCCATATTTGGAAAGGGATTCGAATGATGCGACGTAATCCGCCACAGAAGCCTGACCTTGAACAAGGTCAATAAATCGCCGAGCCAATGTTACCTTTTCAGCCTCGGGTACGAATTTCGATTCGAAGCGTTCTCGGAAGTGCTCCCAAGTGAGGTCCGCTTCATTAATTTCGGAAGTGAGAAGTTCATACCAATCCAATGCTCTCTCTTGGAGCATACTGGAAGCCACTTGAACGCGGTGCAGGTCGATAAGGTTCATGCGAGAGAAAATTCGATCGCATGATTTTAACCAAGCTTGAACCTCGATAATAGGTTCGGAACCTTTGAAGGGCTTCCCACCCAAATTGGTGTAATCGCTGCACAACCGTGCAAATCCCGACTTTGGGTGAGTAGGTTCCGGGTTAACTCCAGCTGCTTGGGCATTCGTCACTAACTCAAGAAGCTGTTGAGTTGTCATAAAAACTCCATCTCGAGGAGCCGCAGTAGATGTCCCAGCTCTGGGACGGCCTGGTCTTGACATCCTCTTCCTTTAGAAAGAAAGAAGAGAAAGAAGAAGGTTATTCACTAATGAACATCAAGCAATCTTGAATGATGAAACAAGGAATCATAAAGAAAACATGATAAATCGGTTCGAAGACTCGAACTAAATCCTGAAACACAACTCCTAAGGTGGACTTAGGACGATGATCCTTGTTAAGTTATTCTACATTGTTCCAAAGTTTGGCTCTGATACCAAGCTGTGACGCCCCACCTCTATACCCATGCTAACCAAGAACACTACGATGTAGTGCTGTCAATTAGCGCGGAGAATAAGGCTGTGGAGGAGCGACCATCCATGTAACTTCTTTGTGCGAGCATCGATACGTCAGATAGAATAGAATGCATATCTTTTAAGGAGGAAATCCGACATACCGATACAAACACAAAGCTATCACACGGTGGCTATATATAATCTTCGGAAACAAACATAGAAATAATCATAACGACAATCAGTCACAGACATCCATATCACAAAGGCGGAAGAAGATATGAATAAATATATATAACACATAAAAGTGTACATCAGAGTAGTGGTCAGAAAGATCCACGATAATACAAAAGAATAGCATCACGTGCTATACAAAAGAATAAGTACACAACATAGAGTCTATATCTCAAAGGTGTACATCCAAAAACTACTAATCTAAGTAGTTAGCCAAAAGTCAGATTAATCCGGAAGAGAAGTCAAGCAGAAGCACCTGTAACATCTCGGTCTGACCCGAGTATTATTTATAAGAAAATAATAAACGGATCAGTCTAACTATAAATATCAGATGACATGATATAGGATAAGGGGTATGGCATTAACATATAATAACCATGATGGCATACTACTATAAGTATGTAAATGATAATCAACAAGGGATTAATCAATGTCACAAGAATCTTCTCAAAGATCCAAACACATAAAAAGGTAATGACACACGAATTCACCAATACACAAAAACCTGATATCATATCAGTGAAAATCACAAAAGTTGGTGAAGCACTAAATCCAGAAATCAACACACGAAATCCAGAACAAATCCTAGAAATCAACACACGAAATCCAGAAATCACTAAAAGGGGGAAGTCCGACACACGGACGAGAAGTTATCTCATGGAAGCTATCCATTTAAATTTTCCGAACACACGGATGGCCCGAAGGCAAGTCCGACACACGGACGAAGAGACATCGCACATTGCTAGTCTAAACCATAAAATGATCATCATCGATCATAAAGAAGTGTCAATCACACTAAGCTAGTAAATATATGAGTTTAGCTTCATGTCCCATAACCACTTGCTTAACTTAAATATTTACGAACAAACTGTAGATCTTCACTAGGAAATTGTCCCAAAAGGGTTCAATCGAACAAGTCCAAGAGCTAACCGACGAAGTGAACGCAAGCGTTTCATACCACTCGTTTTACTAAGTCGTTTAAGTCGATTTCTCATTCGAGTGAAGTAAAGGCTTGTATATACTAGTAGATTGAAAATCGGTTTGAGAAAACGAACTTTTGATATTTAAAATAGTGTTGAAATCGCTTTGATGAAAGAGTGTTGATATTTACTATTAGTATTGAAACCTTCATATATCTTTAAAGTGACAAGTCATGAAACGATTGTAGAAACAAATCAATTCACGTTCGAAGACGTGAGTAAAGTCCAATGAAGTCAATCCCAAAACCATCAAAGTAGAAATTCTGATAAATGTTTTTCAGATGAGATTGCCTACGCAGAGTAATACGGGTCCAGGGGGCAGCGCCCACGGCGGGGTGCGGGGCAGCGCCCCGTCACGGTATGACTTAGAGAAGGCAGGCTGGTCAAGCGTCCTAAAGAAAAGTAGGTCATACGACCTAAGGGAAGACTGCCGTGCAACCTAGCTGAAGAACAGGTAAAATGACTAAGTACTAACTCGCGAACGACCTAGGGGAAAAACAGGTCAAACGACCAAGTACTAACTCGCGAACGACTTACGACTTAAGGGAGGCAAGCGACTTACGACTTAAGGGATAAGGTCATACGACCTAACTGGAGAATGCCACGCGACTTAGCAGAAGAACAGGTCGAACGACCTAAGGGAAAAACAGGTCGAACGACCTAAGGGAAAAACAGGTCAAACGACCAAGTACTAACTCGCGAACGACTTACGACTTAAGCCTCTATTCGAGCTACGAGCTAAGGCTGGAACGACCTAGTGGAGTTAGGTCGGGGACGACCTACGACTTAAGGTCATACGACTTAACGGTTTAAAAGCCAACGACCTAGGACTTAAGAGCCATACGAGCTACGACTTAAGCTCAAATACGAGCTACGACTTATCACTTAACTCGCGAACGACCTAGCGAAGGCAGAACACCCAGAACGACTTAACACTTTAACTCGAGAACGACTCAGGCCTTTAACTCGTGAACGACTCAAGCCAGGCGAACAGAAATACACGCGCGCGACTTAAGCCCTTAACTCGTGAACGACTCACGACTTAGACTTAACTCGTGGACGACTCAGCGAAGGCCAGAAACGACTTAAGGCCAGAAAAATCACCAAAACGCTGAAAATTGAAGTTTTTCGCCAATCCAATTCAAACCAAATGCAAATGTTGATGCAAATGCAATAGGGGATCATTCCCAACAGTCCAATGACAATTTAAGCAAGATGTGAGACTAAAAATCTCACCTTTTCCACGAAATTGATGAAGATGAAGATTGAAAGCAAGGGGAAGCAATCCAAAGCTTGAATCCACAATCTTCTACTTGAATTTGATGTTGAATCTCGGATTTGCAATAGAATTTGAGTTGGGAGTTTTAATTTCTCTTTCCCTCCACCATTTTTGAAGAAGCTTGAAGTATTTGATGAAGTGATGAAGAGAAGAGGGGGTTGGGCTGAGTTAAGAAGGTGCAGTCCAAACCAAAGTCTCAAGCGGGAAAAGTGACGAAAATTTCACTATCTCCAAACATATCGAAGTTTACACTCAAAAAGATCGCAAACGTCATTTTGAACTCAATGGGGGTGGTCTCGAGTCCTAATTTGACCGTATGCAAAAAGTAGCTTTTCGGACTAACATCCGACTAACGATAAAATATTTTTATATGCGTTTCTATATTTTTATTTTCTATGTTATTTTATTTTATTTTTCTATTTTGTTTATCTAAACTTTATTTATTGGATTTCACTTGTGTGTATATCTTTTCATAAAAGGCTTGGAAGAAATCAAGGAGACATGCGTTACATTTCTTTAATGCTTGCCTTTTTATTTACCTACCCTCTTTATTACTTACCCTAGCCATTCACCGTTCATAGCCGTGAATTGCTCTTATTAATCATGTACAAACATCTCAAAATATCCTCTTTTCAATTGCATTTAAGAATCATATATATATATATATACATACATATATATATATATATATGTATGTATGTGTGTTTCTTTCTCCTTATTTCTTACCTTTTATTTCCTAGCCTTTTTGTTTTTCTATCATTTACTCCTCTTTAGCTGTTCAAAATCTTTTCTTGCCATCCACTCCACTTCATAATTCACGTACAAAATTTATTTCCCATCTCTCATTTTTCATTTGCATTTAAAAATAAAATATATTGTACGTTTTTCTCCTTAACTTATGCCTTTCCATTTCCTTAGCATTCATAACTCCTTATGTAACGATACGGATTTTTCGCGTTCGAAAATCGACATCCATACTTTACATCGTACTCGAATGTCGTAGATTCGAGCGTTCAAATCCGAGTCGCCGGAGCTTATAACACAGTTAAGTAAATAACACAGCGGAATAAATGAATAATACATTGATATACAATATCTGATACAACAGAGTGATACAATGAATATCAATATACATCAGAGATATGATACAACAAATATAGCAGCGGAAAAGAAAACGATAACATCAGCAGCGGAATAGAATGTCTCCAATAGAATGCTCCAAGATAAGCAACGTCAGTACATGAACTCCAAGAACTGAACTAGCTCCAGATAATCTACTAACCCTGAATATCTGAAAAACCCAACTCTAGACTGCCCGTGTGGAAAATAGTGGGCACCCAGAGTTTAGGAAGGGAACAATAAACTCCGGATCAGTCATGGGACTGGTGTGAGCAACAAAAACAGTTTATCTTTAAAAACAAATAGTAGAGAATTTTAAAGTCAATTCGCAATGCTTTTTGGAAAATGAAACTACCATAAGACCTCCCACCACACACACAATGCAAACGCAGAATTGGAGGAGATTTCTTCTTATGATAGTCAAAGATGCTTACTACGCAAAATCAAATCATTTTTGATATTATTATTAGTGCATAGTGTAGAAAACATTTCGAAAATAGAATATCAATCTTAGCCAACATACGACCAGTATCGTATGCCTACTATAGCTACCATGTTCAATAGCAGGTTAACGCCACATTCCATGGCAGGTAATACAACTAAAACCGTACAAGGTTCGTATTGTTTCTTTGGATTTCCAACAAATGGTCAGGCTAAGGAACTTCCTATCCACGATGGGTACGTCCCTGGAATAGACGACCCGAGAACCTAACCGGATCTCTGCCAACACAAGGCCGGGTTACCTCTGCAAAAATAGGTAACTACTGACACGCGTATGCCATCCCCCGATCGTCACCGATCTTCCCGAGGATCCCCGATTTCCAACAACCACATAATAATAATAATGCAGTAACCACAGAGGTTAAGTATCTGGGCTCCATACCATGATACCACCTTTATCCAGAAGGAATGACATACACTAAGGGGCGCTACTCCCTAGAACCTTGCCGCATCCTTCCTGTTTTGACCATTTCCGGGGTGTGAGGCTCGACGAAGTCTCGTCCACAAAGCTACGCTTTCTACAAAGCCATGCTTCGGGTCAAACAAATGATCAACCTATGATCACAAAGATATAAGATCAAACAAATGATCATATCACAAATGATCAAACACTGATCATCACACAGCAACACTCAGCATGCCACATTACCAAATTGGGATATATCGCTGATAAATTTCAACTACATAACCTCTGAGCTCGTACGTCTCAGAGAAGGGTGTTAAGCTAAGAGAATAAATTCTCCGCCACCAACAGATATGTATTTGAAAGAAATCGGCTTTATATCTCAAAGTGTAATGTCAGACATGTATCCATACAAGTCTGTTCCGGGTTCGAACAGAACCGAAGGCACTTCTCACGAAGCCCTTGCAATTCCGGATAACTTTCAATCACGTCCGGACTTCCCGTCACAAAAGAGTGATATAAATCTCTATACCGGCGCGACTCAGTGCAGAGACATTCGACAGGTTGTCCTTTCATTTTCGAAAAATATCCGGTCTTCAACACCGGTCTTCAAATGCGATCCATATACGACGTATCAATATTCGGAATGGGTTATATGACACAATTGTCTTTTCCCGGCTAACCCGAATAGTGAGCGAAATATTCAAAAACAAATGGATAATGGGATTTCAATTAAGTCACAATTTAAACCCAAACTTTCTCTTTCAAATGGTCAAACAAATTTCCATTTTAATCTTTTTAAACAAAAAAGATTCAATTCACAAAGTTCACTTAATTTCACAAAGATTCATTCACAGATTTTCCAAATCGATTTCCATTTCAATTAAATTAATTCGTTAAATCTTTAAATCAAAGATTTAGCTCATAGCTTTCAAAACAATTTCAGTTCGGATGGTTTAAACAAATCATCATATTAAATCTGTTAAAAATAAACAGATTTAATTCATAGCTTTCGAAAAGAATTCATTCATAACTTGGAAAATCCATTTTTCAATTCACTTGAAATTCCTTTACCTAAATTGGAATTTCATTTCTTATCTAAAAGCTTTTATCATTCGAAAACAACAGTTTTCAATTTGGAAATCTGATTCATTCATACGAGTTGAAATCCTTGGTTTAAATTCAAATTCCCAAATTAATACTCTAAAATGGTTAAATTCATACAAACACATTTATATCATCTTTTATCCCTAGTTTCCAAATCATAGATTTAATTTCAAACTTGAATTCAAATTTAAATCTAATTATTTAAATTTTCGAAAACTCGGTTAAGTTATTCAAAATAACTTTTATCTTTGAACTTCCATTTCAAAAGCTTTTCACTTTAAAAACCCCAAATTTCAAATTTCAAAATCAATTGAAATTAACATTTCAATTTCAAAAACATCAAATTTAAATTATCTGTGACTTAACCGATTTCCACGTGAAATCCATATTTGTGTGTGTAAAGGTGTAGTCCAGGGGTTTAACACAATAGTGCAACATCATTCAACCATCATAGATCAAATACAGAAATATAGTTGATAAGCGATATAAACTATAACGCTCATCTTCATTCACAGATCACAGATATAAACATCACAGATAAGTAAATTACAAATAACAACATAAATCAGGGTATATCACAAAGCATCATATATCAGGGATATCAAACAATTCACATTCAACGAAATCCAAATATTCATAAGTAGGGTCAATTAATATCTGATTATAATTAATTTATACCAGATTAATTACTTATTAATAAAACTACAAATCTTTGTTAATTAATCATTAATTAATTATAAATCATTTTAATTTATTAACCTTTAATCATTTATTAATTAACCTTTAATTAATTAATTATCCTCAAATTAATTACCTTAATTTATAAATCATATTAATTATCAAATTTTATCGCATTAATTTAAATTACCTAGTAATTCCTAGTTAATTATCTTCATTAACTAATAACATTTCTTTAATTGCTTTCTTAAGAAATTTTCTTAGATTAAATCATCATTTAATCATTTCTAATTGTTAATTAGTCTAAATTATTTATTCATGATATAAATAAATCATTCTTTAATTACCTTATTAATTTTAATGAATTATAAATCATTGATCTTCATTTATTTTAAAGATAAAACATTTTAGAAACTTCCATTTTTAAAATACACTTTAACAATCAAAATTGTTTAAATCATTTTATATTTTAAAAACTTTCATTTTAAAATTCAAACTATTTAACCATTTTAAAGTAGTTAAAACAAATTTAATTCAAAAACTTATTTTATTTCAAAACTGTGATTCAAACTCAATTTTTAGTTTCTTTTTTTCAAATTATTAATAGATTCTATCCAAACCTGGAAAACAGGTTATACCCGAGCCTTCCCCTATAAATCTCGAGTAACACTTCGAGTAATTCACGTTCGTTCCTACTTCGAGTCAAACCGAGGAAAATTCGAATAAAACCCCGAGAAAACCTTTCTTCCCCAAAACGTCATTATTCCCAGATACACGAACCCATCGCGTGCACGTGCACACGAGCTCAGGCGCCCTCCGACCGCCATCGATCCCTCCAGCTAGTCACCTTCGACGAACTCGTGCCAGGTCAACCCCCAGAACTCTCGAACCATCATGCTATCAAAATTCGAGTAACTCGATCACTATCAGGAAAACAACCAGATGCCAAAACTTCCTCGTCCGACCGACCACGTTCACCAGAGACCCTGCGAGCTTGACCAAAGCTCGGCCACTCACCCACTCACCTTCTCCCCCACATGCGATTTGGTCCGGTCCCCTCACGGCGATGAACGAATCCAAATTAACCACGTCTTCCCTGTTAAACCTTAAACCCTAGTTCACCTAATTTCGACCACCTCGGCCAATGATAAATGCCCCGAGCATTTTTCCCAAACCCATCCACCTTCCGACCTCCTTCGACCCCAAGCTCGACGCCGATCACCACGTTGATCACCAGAAAACCCCAAGAAAGCAAAAATAGTGCAACCCAAAAATGCACTTTCATTTCTAATCTAAAATTTTTACTTCTAGCTTTAAAAATCATGTCTTAGTTTAAGGATTTAGTTCACATACCTGAATTGCAAAATTTACATGTTTGAATTTTTATAGAAACTTGAGTTTCCTGTTTAAATTTTATTTCCAGAGCAATTCCAGTTTTAATTTAAGCTAAATAAATTTTTAAATCTTTGTTCAAAATCAAACAAGTAATATTTGTTTGGATCCTAAGTCCTAACAACCCATAGATCAACCAGTAATGATTTTTGAAATAAAACATGAACTTGAAAACTTAAATACAGAGGTGTATTACAGGTTATAAACATACAGGCATCATCTCATAACACACAAACCTTCAACAGTGTATAAACACATTTTCATATTCAGTCCAGGCATAAATCAATCAATGTAAACATACCTAAGCATTTTAAATTGAAGTTACTCACTTTACTAAAATACCAATCACAACATCAAGTCATATAAACAAATTCAAGGTTAAAACAAAAGTTTGCTCACCTGGGTATTCGCAACAGAGAGGAAGCAAAGCCTTTATTTTTTTTCTTTAATTTCTTTTGAAGCTTCGATAGTTTTGAACTGCAACTTTGATTATGTTGAATTTGTTGCTTTGCAGGTTCGAATCAAGTTGATTCTTCTCTCAAGCTTTGAAGTTGTTGATTTAATTGTTTCCAGTTGTAGCTTTGTTAAGTTGAGGATGATGTTACTTCAATTTTGTTAAAGTTTGAATGGTGTTCATTTTAGAGTTTTCTCAGGTGGAAGGGCACGAAAATGAATTGAAGTTGATATGTGAATTTAGTTTATAAGGTGATGATATTTTTCTTTTTATTGTTTGACTAGCCTGTTTTCTTGGTGGCTGATATGATATCAGTGAGTACAAATGTTTATGCTTGCCTACATTTTTTTTTTAGCTCGGCTGTACTCGTACTAGAGATATTGTTAGGGATTACTTTGCTTTATTTTACAGGCATATTTTCATTTGTTTATAGGCTGAGGTGATATATAGTGATGGTTTGCATTAATTGACATGTACAAATGAATATTTTTCTCTTCATTTCGGTGGCTGGTGATGTTTCCCTCATGTACTAAGGGTATTTGCACTTATTACTTGTACAAACTGAGATTTATATTTTTTTCTTTTACCTTATTTCGGCTGTACATACATGATCTTGCTTTTGTGCTTACATATATACTTACATATATATATATATATATTTACTTTATCTTATTCTTCAAGCTTGTAGATATTTTGTTTTATCTTTTGTTTTGTTTTGTTACTTTGTATTGACTTTTGCATTGATTTATTAAGATCTAGATATTTACTTTATACTTTATATCTCATATAATTTGTATCTTCATTTCTAAACCATTTATATAAAGATTTAAATTCAACTCAAATATAAAAATATATATTATCAAATTTACTCACATATCATATATACATATATATTCACATATATGCAATATTTTTAATATTTTTAAATTAAAAGGATTTATACAGAATATATTTGATCCGGGGAAACTCGCTCTCAATTTTCCTAATTAATTTACAAATTTTTATCAAAAATTTATTTAATTACTCAATTTAATTCAAAAATTTCATTTAATTATTAATTTAAATAAATTTAAATTCCAGGGTCGTTACACCTTAGCTCTTTTTTTTTTCTTCTATAGCCGTGTATTTCCTTTTTCCATACACGTACAAAATTTATTTCCCATTATGATTCACATATTTCACTTGCATTTAGGAATAATATATGTATAAGTTTTTTCTCTTTATTTCTTGTCTCTTTGTTTTCCTACCATTTACTCTATCAAATCACATAAAAATCTTCTCAATATCTCAGTTCCTCATTTGCCTCTTCTGATTGAAATATTTTACAGTAAGTTTCTTTTACTAAATAGGAAATAAATCCCACTCATTCACTAGCCTTTTTATTTTCTAACCTTTCATTTTCTAAACCCTACATCTTAGCCATTCAAATCTCTTGAAACCCTAGCCGCCTTCTTTTTATTTCTTATTCACGTACAAGTTCTCATCCTCTCATTTTCATTTGCGTGAAGAAAATACAACAAGCTCTAGGTTATTTCCATGGCTTCCTTCTCTCTTTTTTTCCACTTTTATTTTATTTCCTCTTTTTTCTTTTTGTTTTCTCCTTGCATAGCTCAGCCTCCACCACCACAACATAACCTCCTCCTCACTATTAGACCATGGCAAAGCCCACTTGGTGGTTGAAAGCAAGGTTATGTTCTTTGATTCGTAATTGCATAGTTTAATTCATCTTTTGTTGTGTTGAATCTATTTCTTATGATTTGTGTATTTGTTATATACAAGATCAATAATTTGGCTCTCCATCCATTCAAATCAGAATTGTGTCTAGTCGTGCTTTCGTGCTTTCCGGATTTTTGTTTATGTGTTTGCTTTGCAAACTTCAGCGTAAAAAGGTGAGTAATCACACCTGACATTCATACTTATATTATTGTGAATTGATAGCAAGTGAAAGTGTAGAAATAATTATATTATGTTATACATGCCTGTGATATATTTATATGATATTAAATACTGTTTATATGCCTGTTACATCATCTATTATATTTTATTTTATTTTACTGTTTATTTATATTCTGTTCTCACACTGCAAGTTCCCTGTAGAATAGAATCACTATGGGTTGAAATGATACATACCCGAATGGACTTTAGAATAGGGAAAGATCGTTATGGGCTGAAATGACAAGCCTAAGCGATTTTTATTTATTTTATTAAACTTGGGATTGCGAGTTTGAAATGATAGAACCCGGATTTTTCTTTGTAAATTACGGATTGAAATGATATATTATCCGTATCACTTGACCTAGGTTAGAAAATATTATACAGACCCGTGGTTATTTTATAAGTTTTTCTAGAAGTTTTAAGTATTTTGAAAATGTAAATTTTGATATTTTAATTTAAATTTTGTTTTTAAAATGATTTAATAAAGTGAAAAATGATTTCATATGTATTAAAAATGTTAAATAAATAAATGGAAATTTGTGATTGGAAATATAAACTAATTTAGAAATATGTAAAGTTTTAATTATGAAAGAAACGTGTAAAGTTCTAATTAATGAAAGAATATGTAAAGTTTTAATTATGAAAGAAACGTGTAAAGTTCTAATTAATGAAAGAAATATGTAAAGTTTTAATTTATGAAAGAAACGTGTAAAGTTCTAATTAATGAAAGAAATATGTAAAGTTTTAATTATGAAAGAAACATGCAAAGTTCTAATTAATGAAAGAAATATGTAAAGTTTTAATTATGAAAGAAACGTGTAAAGTTCTAATTAATGAAAGAATATGTAAAGTTTTATTTATGAAAGAAACGTGTAAAGTACTAATTAATGAAAGAAATATGCAAAGTTTTATTTATGAAAGAAACGTGTAAAGTTCTAATGTGACGCCCCACCTCTATACCCACGCTAACCAAGAACACTACGATGTAGTGCTGTCAATTAGCGCGGAGAATAAGGCTGTGGAGGAGCGACCATCCATGTAACTTCTTTGTGCGAGCATTGATACGTCAGATAGAATAGAATGCATATCTTTTAAGGAGGAAATCCGACATACCGATACAAACACAAAGCTATCACACGGTGGCTATATATAATCTTCGGAAACAAACATAGAAATAATCATAACGACAATCAGTCACAGACATCCATATCACAAAGGCGGAAGAAGATATGAATAAATATATATAACACATAAAAGTGTACATCAGAGTAGTGGTCAGAAAGATCCACGATAATACAAAAGAATAGCATCACGTGCTATACAAAAGAATAAGTACACAACATAGAGTCTATATCTCAAAGGTGTACATCCAAAAACTACTAATCTAAGTAGTTAGCCAAAAGTCAGAGTAATCCGGAAGAGAAGTCAAGCAGAAGCACCTGTAACATCTCAGTCTGACCCGAGTATTATTTATAAGAAAATAATAAACGGATCAGTCTAACTATAAATATCAGATGACATGATATAGGATAAGGGGTATGGCATTAACATATAATAACCATGATGGCATACTACTATAAGTATGTAAATGATAATCAACAAGGGATTAATCAATGTCACAAGAATCTTCTCAAAGATCCAAACACATAAAAAGGTAATGACACACGAATTCACCAATACACAAAAACCTGATATCATATCAGTGAAAATCACAAAAGTTGGTGAAGCACTAAATCCAGAAATCAACACACGAAATCCAGAACAAATCCCAGAAATCAACACACGAAATCCAGAAATCACTAAAAGGGGGAAGTCCGACACACGGACGAGAAGTTATCTCATGGAAGCTATCCATTTAAATTTTCCGAACACACGGATGGCCCGAAGGCAAGTCCGACACACGGACGAAGAGACATCGCACATTGCTAGTCTAAACCATAAAATGATCATCATCGATCATAAAGAAGTGTCAATCACACTAAGCTAGTAAATATATGAGTTTAGCTTCATGTCCCATAACCACTTGCTTAACTTAAATATTTACGAACAAACTGTAGATCTTCACTAGGAAATTGTCACAAAAGGGTTCAATCGAACAAGTCCAAGAGCTAACCGACGAAGTGAACGCAAGCGTTTCATACCACTCGTTTTACTAAGTCGTTTAAGTCGATTTCTCATTCGAGTGAAGTAAAGGCTTGTATATACTAGTGGATTGAAAATCGGTTTGAGAAAACGAACTTTTGATATTTAAAATAGTGTTGAAATCGCTTTGATGAAAGAGTGTTGATATTTACTATTAGTATTGAAACCTTCATATATCTTTAAAGTGACAAGTCATGAAACGATTGTAGAAACAAATCAATTCACGTTCGAAGACGTGAGTAAAGTCCAATGAAGTCAATCCCAAAACCATCAAAGTAGAAATTCTGATAAATGTTTTTCAGATGAGATTGCCTACGCAGAGTAATACGGGGTCCAGGGGGCAGCGCCCACGGCGGGGTGCGGGGCAGCGCCCCGTCACGGTATGACTTAGAGAAGGCAGGCTGGTCAAGCGTCCTAAAGAAAAGTAGGTCATACGACCTAAGGGAAGACTGCCGTGCAACCTAGCTGAAGAACAGGTAAAATGACTAAGTACTAACTCGCGAACGACCTAGGGGAAAAACAGGTCAAACGACCAAGTACTAACTCGCGAACGACTTACGACTTAAGGGAGGCAAGCGACTTACGACTTAAGGGATAAGGTCATACGACCTAAGTGGAGAATGCCACGCGACTTAGCAGAAGAACAGGTCGAACGACCTAAGGGAAAAACAGGTCAAACGACCAAGTACTAACTCGCGAACGACTTACGACTTAAGCCTCTATTCGAGCTACGAGCTAAGGCTGGAACGACCTAGTTGAGTTAGGTCGGGGACGACCTACGACTTAAGGTCATACGACTTAACGGTTTAAAAGCCAACGACCTAGGACTTAAGAGCCATACGAGCTACGACTTAAGCTCAAATACGAGCTACGACTTATCACTTAACTCGCGAACGACCTAGCGAAGGCAGAACACCCAGAACGACTTAACACTTTAACTCGAGAACGACTCAGGCCTTTAACTCGTGAACGACTCAAGCCAGGCGAACAGAAATACACGCGCGCGACTTAAGCCCTTAACTCGTGAACGACTCACGACTTAGACTTAACTCGTGGACGACTCAGCGAAGGCCAGAAACGACTTAAGGCCAGAAAAATCACCAAAACGCTGAAAATTGAAGTTTTTCGCCAATCCAATTCAAACCAAATGCAAATGTTGATGCAAATGCAATAGGGGATCATTCCCAACAGTCCAATGACAATTTAAGCAAGATGTGAGACTAAAAATCTCACCTTTTCCACGAAATTGATGAAGATGAAGATTGAAAGCAAGGGGAAGCAATCCAAAGCTTGAATCCACAATCTTCTACTTGAATTTGATGTTGAATCTCGGATTTGCAATAGAATTTGAGTTGGGAGTTTTAATTTCTCTTTCCCTCCACCATTTTTGAAGAAGCTTGAAGTATTTGATGAAGTGATGAAGAGAAGAGGGGGTTGGGCTGAGTTAAGAAGGTGCAGTCCAAACCAAAGTCTCAAGCGGGAAAAGTGACGAAAATTTCACTATCTCCAAACATATCGAAGTTTACACTCAAAAAGATCGCAAACGTCATTTTGAACTCAATGGGGGTGGTCTCGAGTCCTAATTTGACCGTATGCAAAAAGTAGCTTTTCGGACTAACATCCGACTAATGATAAAATATTTAAATATAAAATCGATAGATATGCGGGTTGTTACAGACTCCCCTCCTTAAAGAAATTGCGTCCTCGCAATATATATGGTGGAAATAAAAAGTAACAACCAAAAAGCATATTAACACAAAAAGAAATTGGAATTAAGAAGTTTACCTTAAAGAGTAGGAGAAAGCAATTCCGGATGTGTACGCTCGATGAATTCTCTAGTTTCCCAAGAGCAATCCTTAGGATTTGAGGACCATTGAACTTTAACAAGCGGAACATCTTTATTTCGAAGTCGTTTGGTCTCCGAAGCAATAATTCGAACAGGATGCTGCTCATAAGTTAAATTAGGTGAAACTTCAATCTCTTCCACAACACCGGGCTCAAGAGTAGAATCGGAATCCCGAAGGCACTTCCGTAATTAAGAAACGTGAAACACGTCATGCATAGCAGAAAACTGAGCCGGTAATGAAAGGCGATAAGCCATGGAACCAATACGTTCGGTGATAGGAAATGGCCCAATATATCGAGGCGCTAACTTTCCCGATCGACTGAAACGTACAACACCCTTCATTGGTGAAACACGAATAAATACAAGATCACCAACAGAAAATTCTAATTTCCTTCTTCGGTTATCGGCATAGGATTTTTGTCTACTCTGGGCTTCTTTCATCCTATGTCGAATAAGTTCAATCTTTTCTGTGGAATCTCGAATAAAGTCTGGTCCTAAAACCAGTTTCTCACCGGCCTCAAGCCAACAAGAAGGAGATCGGCATGGCCTTCCATAGAGTGCCTCAAAAGGAGCCATACCAATACTAGATTGGAAGCTGTTATTATAGGAAAACTCAACAAGTGAAATATGATCTTCCCAACTTCGCCCAAAGTCAAGAACACAAGCACGAAGAAGATCTTCAAGTGTTTGATTCACACGCTCAGTTTGTCCATCGGACTGGGGGTGATAAGCGGTGCTAAAATTAAGCTTCGTTCCCAAAGCTTTTTGAAGACTCTTCCAGAATCCACTAGTAAACAATGGATCCCGATCACTAACAATGGAAGAAGGAACTCCATGCAGTTTAACAATTTCTTTGACAAAGAGTTTGGCCAGAAGAGGAACGGTTCGGTTTGACCGAACAGGAATAAAATGGGCGGATTTAGTAAGTCTATCAACAATCACCCATAAGCTATTATGACCCGAACGAGAACGGGGAAGGCCATCTATAAAATCCATGGAAATTTGATCCCACTTCCATACTGGAATCTCCAATGGTTGCAATAACCCACCGGGCCTTTGATGTTCAGCCTTAACGAGTTGGCAAGTCATGCAACACTTAACAAAGTTAGCGATATCAGATTTCATTCCCTCCCAATAATAAAGTCGCTTCATATCAGCGTACATTTTACTGCTACCGGGATGAATAGAATACTTGGAACGATGAGAATCTTCTAGAACGTCTCTACGAAGATCACTAATATTTGGTACGATCAATCTACCAAATTTTCGAATGCCGCCACGAGAATCGACATCAAAGTCTTTCAAACCTTCAATATCGGTTTTATCCTTAAGATTTTGGCCAAGCAAAGCCAATTCAGGATCTAGTTGTTGAGCTTCAAGAATGCGGTCTAATAAAGAAGGACGAGCCTCAAGGCTACATAAAACAAGAGATGAACACAAATCGGAAACGCGATCTCGAATTTCACAAGTGGATAAAAGTTCGAGATCGTTCCATTCAGATATCATCATGGAAACAACCGCTTGTTGTTTTCGACTAAGTGCGTCGGCAACTCGATTCCCCTTTCCGGGAGTATAAAGAATGTCAAGATCATAAGAGGCAAGAAATTCGAGCCAACGCTGTTGACGCAAATTAAGTTCCTTTTGAGAAAATAAATATTTCAAAGACTTATGATCAGTATAAAGTATAAACTTTTCTCCCAAAAGATAATGTCGCCAAATTCGAAGGGCGAAAACAATAGCCGCGAGTTCTAAATCATGTGTGGCATATCTAGTCTCAGCCGGCTTTAATTGCCTAGAAGCATAAGCAATAACACGTTCTTTTTGCATAAGAACGGCACCCAAACCAACGCGACTAGCATCGGTATAAACGACAAAGTCTAGATTCCCCTCGGGAATAATAAGAATAGGAGCATCAGAAAGGAGTTCTTTTAATTTCTGAAAAGAAGTTTCACATTTGTCCGACCAAATGTATTTAACACCTTTCTTTGTTAAGCCAGTAAGAGGTACGGCAATCTTAGAAAAGTCTTTTATAAAACGGCGGTAATAACCTGCCAATCCGAGAAAGCTGCGGATTTCAGTCACGCTCTCCGGTCTCTTCCAATTTTGAATCGCTTCAATCTTTGAAGGATCCACGGATATTCCGGATTCAGAAATAATATGACCGAGAAATTTCACACTAGATTGCCAAAAATGGCATTTAGAAAATTTTGCTTTTAGTTGATTGCTCCTAAGAGTTTCCAATACAATTCGAAGATGCTTTTCGTGTTCCTCCTCGGTTTTAGAAAACACAAGAATATCATCAATAAAGATGAGAACAAACCGATCGAGAAAATCTTTGAAAACTCTATTCATAAGGTCAACGAAATAAGCCGGAGCATTCGTTAAACCGAATGGCATAACTAGCCATTCATAAGATCCATATCGCGTACGGAACGAAGTCAAAGGAATACTATCCTCTGCAATACGAAGCTGATGGAAACCGGTAGCCAAGTCCAATTGTGAAAATACTCTAGCACCAGTGAGTTGATCAAACAGGTCATCAATCCGAGGTAAAGGATATTTATTCTTAATAGTAAGATCATTAAGCTTGCGGTAGTCGACGCAAAGCCTAAGTTTACCATCAGACTTACTTACAAAAATAGCTGAAGCTCCCCAAGGCGAGGAACTAGAGCGAATAAGTTGCTTCATCTCCAACTCGGATAGTTGTTTGCGCATCTCTTCGTTCTCCTTATTAGACATGCGATAAGGAGGACGGGTAATAGGTTGAGCTCCAGGTAAAAGATTAATTTTGAACTCAATTGCTCGTTTAGGTGGTAATCCTAAAACGGGCTCAAAGATGTCGGAAAATTCACGAACGACGCGAATACGAGAAATGACATCCTCCTCATCATCATTGTCATCATCGCGAGGATTTAAAGAATATAATGATGCAACTAAAGCGGAATCCGAATCTTTAAGAATAATAGAAATCTGATTAACAGATTGCGGATGACGGAGATAAATAGTCCGCTCAAGACATAGGATATGAGCTTCATAATGAGTAAGCCAATCCATACCCAAAATCATTCCAAAGCCTAAGTAACGCATGACATGCAAATCGGCTAGGAAAGAAAAATCACATAAAATAATTTCTACGTCTTTACAAAGTAAACTAAGAGTTGCGGATCCACCAACCGGATTCGCAAATCTTAATGAAGTCATCAAAGCAGTAACACTTAAAGAAAAAGTATCGACAAGTTCTTTTGATATAAAAGAGTGGGATGCACCCGTATCAAAGAGAACTCTAATTGGTTGATCATGAAATAATATAATGCCATCAAGGACAGAATGTGACATACCTTGACGGCCAGATGTGTTACCAGGGGCTTGAGCCACATTAAGCTTTCCCTCCTTCTGTTGAAGCCTTTTGCATTGGTGCATAAAATGATCTGTACTTTTACAGTAGCGGCAAGAGCGGGGCTTTGGACACTTGTCCGAAAAATGTCCCCTAACACCACAGTTATAGCATTTCCCATCATTAGAGGAAAAAGTCTTAGCAGTAGGAGCTGCTTGTTTACCCTTTTTGTTCGGGTAAGGACCTTTAAATTTGTTGGGCCTCTTTTTGTTGTCAAAGCTGGGTTTGGAAGCTACTACTTCAACATCAGTTTCTCTATCAGCCTCTTCAAGACGAAGAGCGATATCTACTATTTGGTCGAAAGAAACTTCTAACTTCAGAAGTAATGGCTTCTTGAGGCTTTTGTTTAAGCCATAAACGAACCTCTGGTTCTTCTTTAGTGGAGTATTTATATATTCGACCCCATATTTGGAAAGGGATTCGAATGATGCGACGTAATCCGCCACAGAAGCCTGACCTTGAACAAGGTCAATAAATCGCCGAGCCAATGTTACCTTTTCAGCCTCGGGTACGAATTTCGATTCGAAGCGTTCTCGGAAGTGCTCCCAAGTGAGGTCCGCTTCATTAATTTCGGAAGTGAGAAGTTCATACCAATCCAATGCTCTCTCTTGGAGCATACTGGAAGCCACTTGAACGCGGTGCAGGTCGATAAGGTTCATGCGAGAGAAAATTCGATCGCATGATTTTAACCAAGCTTGAACCTCGATAATAGGTTCGGAACCTTTGAAGGGCTTCCCACCCAAATTGGTGTAATCGCTGCACAACCGTGCAAATCCCGACTTTGGGTGAGTAGGTTCCGGGTTAACTCCAGCTGCTTGGGCATTCGTCACTAACTCAAGAAGCTGTTGAGTTGTCATAAAAACTCCATCTCGAGGAGCCGCAGTAGATGTCCCAGCTCTGGGACGGCCTGGTCTTGACATCCTCTTCCTTTAGAAAGAAAGAAGAGAAAGAAGAAGGTTATTCACTAATGAACATCAAGCAATCTTGAATGATGAAACAAGGAATCATAAAGAAAACAGGATAAATCGGTTCGAAGACTCGAACTAAATCCTGAAACACAACTCCTAAGGTGGACTTAGGACGATGATCCTTGTTAAGTTATTCTACATTGTTCCAAAGTTTGGCTCTGATACCAAGCTGTGACGCCCCACCTCTATACCCATGCTAACCAAGAACACTACGATGTAGTGCTGTCAACTAGCGCGGAGAATAAGGCTGTGGAGGAGCGACCATCCATGTAACTTCTTTGTGCGAGCATCGATACGTCAGATAGAATAGAATGCATATCTTTTAAGGAGGAAATCCGACATACCGATACAAACACAAAGCTATCACACGGTGGCTATATATAATCTTCGGAAACAAACATAGAAATAATCATAACGACAATCAGTCACAGACATCCATATCACAAAGGCGGAAGAAGATATGAATAAATATATATAACACATAAAAGTGTACATCAGAGTAGTGGTCAGAAAGATCCACGATAATACAAAAGAATAGCATCACGTGCTATACAAAAGAATAAGTACACAACATAGAGTCTATATCTCAAAGGTGTACATCCAAAAACTACTAATCTAAGTAGTTAGCCAAAAGTCAGAGTAATCCGGAAGAGAAGTCAAGCAGAAGCACCTGTAACATCTCGGTCTGACCCGAGTATTATTTATAAGAAAATAATAAACGGATCAGTCTAACTATAAATATCAGATGACATGATATAGGATAAGGGGTATGGCATTAACATATAATAACCATGATGGCATACTACTATAAGTATGTAAATGATAATCAACAAGGGATTAATCAATGTCACAAGAATCTTCTCAAAGATCCAAACACATAAAAAGGTAATGACACACGAATTCACCAATACACAAAAACCTGATATCATATCAGTGAAAATCACAAAAGTTGGTGAAGCACTAAATCCAGAAATCAACACACGAAATCCAGAACAAATCCTAGAAATCAACACACGAAATCCAGAAATCACTAAAAGGGGGAAGTCCGACACACGGACGAGAAGTTATCTCATGGAAGCTATCCATTTAAATTTTCCGAACACACGGATGGCCCGAAGGCAAGTCCGACACACGGACGAAGAGACATCGCACATTGCTAGTCTAAACCATAAAATGATCATCATCGATCATAAAGAAGTGTCAATCACACTAAGCTAGTAAATATATGAGTTTAGCTTCATGTCCCATAACCACTTGCTTAACTTAAATATTTACGAACAAACTGTAGATCTTCACTAGGAAATTGTCCCAAAAGGGTTCAATCGAACAAGTCCAAGAGCTAACCGACGAAGTGAACGCAAGCGTTTCATACCACTCGTTTTACTAAGTCGTTTAAGTCGATTTCTCATTCGAGTGAAGTAAAGGCTTGTATATACTAGTAGATTGAAAATCGGTTTGAGAAAACGAACTTTTGATATTTAAAATAGTGTTGAAATCGCTTTGATGAAAGAGTGTTGATATTTACTATTAGTATTGAAACCTTCATATATCTTTAAAGTGACAAGTCATGAAACGATTGTAGAAACAAATCAATTCACGTTCGAAGACGTGAGTAAAGTCCAATGAAGTCAATCCCAAAACCATCAAAGTAGAAATTCTGATAAATGTTTTTCAGATGAGATTGCCTACGCAGAGTAATACGGGGTCCAGGGGGCAGCGCCCACGGCGGGGTGCGGGGCAGCGCCCCGTCACGGTATGACTTAGAGAAGGCAGGCTGGTCAAGCGTCCTAAAGAAAAGTAGGTCATACGACCTAAGGGAAGACTGCCGTGCAACCTAGCTGAAGAACAGGTAAAATGACTAAGTACTAACTCGCGAACGACCTAGGGGAAAAACAGGTCAAACGACCAAGTACTAACTCGCGAACGACTTACGACTTAAGGGAGGCAAGCGACTTACGACTTAAGGGATAAGGTCATACGACCTAAGTGGAGAATGCCACGCGACTTAGCAGAAGAACAGGTCGAACGACCTAAGGGAAAAACAGGTCAAACGACCAAGTACTAACTCGCGAACGACTTACGACTTAAGCCTCTATTCGAGCTACGAGCTAAGGCTGGAACGACCTAGTGGAGTTAGGTCGGGGACGACCTACGACTTAAGGTCATACGACTTAACGGTTTAAAAGCCAACGACCTAGGACTTAAGAGCCATACGAGCTACGACTTAAGCTCAAATACGAGCTACGACTTATCACTTAACTCGCGAACGACCTAGCGAAGGCAGAACACCCAGAACGACTTAACACTTTAACTCGAGAACGACTCAGGCCTTTAACTCGTGAACGACTCAAGCCAGGCGAACAGAAATACACGCGCGCGACTTAAGCCCTTAACTCGTGAACGACTCACGACTTAGACTTAACTCGTGGACGACTCAGCGAAGGCCAGAAACGAATTAAGGCCAGAAAAATCACCAAAACGCTGAAAATTGAAGTTTTTCGCCAATCCAATTCAAACCAAATGCAAATGTTGATGCAAATGCAATAGGGGATCATTCCCAACAGTCCAATGACAATTTAAGCAAGATGTGAGACTAAAAATCTCACCTTTTCCACGAAATTGATGAAGATGAAGATTGAAAGCAAGGGGAAGCAATCCAAAGCTTGAATCCACAATCTTCTACTTGAATTTGATGTTGAATCTCGGATTTGCAATAGAATTTGAGTTGGGAGTTTTAATTTCTCTTTCCCTCCACCATTTTTGAAGAAGCTTGAAGTATTTGATGAAGTGATGAAGAGAAGAGGGGGTTGGGCTGAGTTAAGAAGGTGCAGTCCAAACCAAAGTCTCAAGCGGGAAAAGTGACGAAAATTTCACTATCTCCAAACATATCGAAGTTTACACTCAAAAAGATCGCAAACGTCATTTTGAACTCAATGGGGGTG
This sequence comes from Allium fistulosum, assembly GCA_030737815.1. Taxonomy (NCBI): domain Eukaryota; kingdom Viridiplantae; phylum Streptophyta; class Magnoliopsida; order Asparagales; family Amaryllidaceae; genus Allium; species Allium fistulosum. Next base: position 819,650,472 of record CM060904.1, read on the forward strand.
GTCTCGAGTCCTAATTTGACCGTATGCAAAAAGTAGCTTTTTGGACTAACATCCGACTAATGATAAAATATTTAAATATAAAATCGATAGATATGCGGGTTGTTACAGACTCCCCTCCTTAAAGAAATTGCGTCCTCGCAATATATATGGTGGAAATAAAAAGTAACAACCAAAAAGCATATTAACACAAAAAGAAATTGGAATTAAGAAGTTTACCTTAAATAGCAGGAGAAAGCAATTCCGGATGTGTACGCTCGATGAATTCTCTAGTTTCCCAAAAGCAATCCTTAGGATTTGAGGACCATTGAACTTTAACAAGCGGAACATCTTTATTTCGAAGTCGTTTGGTCTCCGAAGCAATAATTCGAACAGGATGCTGCTCATAAGTTAAATTAGGTGAAACTTCAATCTCTTCCACAACACCGGGCTCAAGAGTAGAATCAGAATCCCGAAGGCACTTCCGTAATTAAGAAACGTGAAACACGTCATGCATAGCAGAAAACTGAGCCGGTAATGAAAGGCGATAAGCCATGGAACCAATACGTTCGGTGATAGGAAATGGCCCAATATATCGAGGCGCTAACTTTCCCGATCGACTGAAACGTACAACACCCTTCATTGGTGAAACACGAATAAATACAAGATCACCAACAGAAAATTCTAATTTCCTTCTTCGTTTATCGGCATAGGATTTTTGTCTACTCTGGGCTTCTTTCATCCTATGTCGAATAAGTTCAATCTTTTCTGTGGAATCTCGAATAAAGTCTGGTCCTAAAACCAGTTTCTCACCGGCCTCAAGCCAACAAGAAGGAGATCGGCATGGCCTTCCATAGAGTGCCTCAAAAGGAGCCATACCAATACTAGATTGGAAGCTGTTATTATAGGAAAACTCAACAAGTGAAATATGATCTTTCCAACTTCCCCCAAAGTCAAGAACACAAGCACGAAGAAGATCTTCAAGTGTTTGATTCACACGCTCAGTTTGTCCATCGGACTGGGGGTGATAAGCGGTGCTAAAATTAAGCTTCGTTCCCAAAGCTTTTTGAAGACTCTTCCAGAATCCACTAGTAAACAATGGATCCCGATCACTAACAATGGAAGAAGGAACTCCATGCAGTTTAACAATTTCTTTGACAAAGAGTTTGGCCAGAAGAGGAACGGTTCGGTTTGACCGAACAGGAATAAAATGGGCGGATTTAGTAAGTCTATCAACAATCACCCATAAGCTATTATGACCCGAACGAGAACGGGGAAGGCCATCTATAAAATCCATGGAAATTTGATCCCACTTCCATACTGGAATCTCCAATGGTTGCAATAACCCACCGGGCCTTTGATGTTCAGCCTTAACGAGTTGGCAAGTCATGCAACACTTAACAAAGTTAGCGATATCAGATTTCATTCCCTCCCAATAATAAAGTCGCTTCATATCAGCGTACATTTTACTGCTACCGGGATGAATAGAATACTTGGAACGATGAGAATCTTCTAGAACGTCTCTACGAAGATCACTAATATTTGGTACGATCAATCTACCAAATTTTCGAATGCCGCCACGAGAATCGACATCAAAGTCTTTCAAACCTTCAATATCGGTTTTATCCTTAAGATTTTGGCCAAGCAAAGCCAATTCAGGATCTAGTTGTTGAGCTTCAAGAATGCGGTCTAATAAAGAAGGACGAGCCTCAAGGCTACATAAAACAAGAGATGAACACAAATCGGAAACGCGATCTCGAATTTCACAAGTGGATAAAAGTTCGAGATCGTTCCATTCAGATATCATCATGGAAACAACCGCTTGTTGTTTTCGACTAAGTGCGTCGGCAACTCGATTCCCCTTTCCGGGAGTATAAAGAATGTCAAGATCATAAGAGGCAAGAAATTCGAGCCAACGCTGTTGACGCAAATTAAGTTCCTTTTGAGAAAATAAATATTTCAAAGACTTATGATCAGTATAAAGTATAAACTTTTCTCCCAAAAGATAATGTCGCCAAATTCGAAGGGCGAAAACAATAGCCGCGAGTTCTAAATCATGTGTGGCATATCTAGTCTCAGCCGGCTTTAATTGCCTAGAAGCATAAGCAATAACACGTTCTTTTTGCATAAGAACGGCACCCAAACCAACGCGACTAGCATCGGTATAAACGACAAAGTCTAGATTCCCCTCGGGAATAATAAGAATAGGAGCATCAGAAAGGAGTTCTTTTAATTTCTGAAAAGAAGTTTCACATTTGTCCGACCAAATGTATTTAACACCTTTCTTTGTTAAGCCAGTAAGAGGTACGGCAATCTTAGAAAAGTCTTTTATAAAACGGCGGTAATAACCTGCCAATCCGAGAAAGCTGCGGATTTCAGTCACGCTCTCCGGTCTCTTCCAATTTTGAATCGCTTCAATCTTTGAAGGATCCACGGATATTCCGGATTCAGAAATAATATGACCGAGAAATTTCACACTAGATTGCCAAAAATGGCATTTAGAAAATTTTGCTTTTAGTTGATTGCTCCTAAGAGTTTCCAATACAATTCGAAGATGCTTTTCGTGTTCCTCCTCGGTTTTAGAAAACACAAGAATATCATCAATAAAGATGAGAACAAACCGATCGAGAAAATCTTTGAAAACTCTATTCATAAGGTCAACGAAATAAGCCGGAGCATTCGTTAAACCGAATGGCATAACTAGCCATTCATAAGATCCATATCGCGTACGGAACGAAGTCAAAGGAATACTATCCTCTGCAATACGAAGCTGATGGAAACCGGTAGCCAAGTCCAATTGTGAAAATACTCTAGCACCAGTGAGTTGATCAAACAGGTCATCAATCCGAGGTAAAGGATATTTATTCTTAATAGTAAGATCATTAAGCTTGCGGTAGTCGACGCAAAGCCTAAGTTTACCATCAGACTTACTTACAAAAATAGCTGAAGCTCCCCAAGGCGAGGAACTAGAGCGAATAAGTTGCTTCATCTCCAACTCGGATAGTTGTTTGCGCATCTCTTCGTTCTCCTTATTAGACATGCGATAAGGAGGACGGGTAATAGGTTGAGCTCCAGGTAAAAGATTAATTTTGAACTCAATTGCTCGTTTAGGTGGTAATCCTAAAACGGGCTCAAAGATGTCGGAAAATTCACGAACGACGCGAATACGAGAAATGACATCCTCCTCATCATCATTGTCATCATCGCGAGGATTTAAAGAATATAATGATGCAACTAAAGCGGAATCCGAATCTTTAAGAATAATAGAAATCTGATTAACAGATTGCGGATGACGGAGATAAATAGTCCGCTCAAGACATAGGATATGAGCTTCATAATGAGTAAGCCAATCCATACCCAAAATCATTCCAAAGCCTAAGTAACGCATGACATGCAAATCGGCTAGGAAAGAAAAATCACATAAAATAATTTCTACGTCTTTACAAAGTAAACTAAGAGTTGCGGATCCACCAACCGGATTCGCAAATCTTAATGAAGTCATCAAAGCAGTAACACTTAAAGAAAAAGTATCGACAAGTTCTTTTGATATAAAAGAGTGGGATGCACCCGTATCAAAGAGAACTCTAATTGGTTGATCATGAAATAATATAATGCCATCAAGGACAGAATGTGACATACCTTGACGGCCAGATGTGTTACCAGGGGCTTGAGCCACATTAAGCTTTCCCTCCTTCTGTTGAAGCCTTTTGCATTGGTGCATAAAATGATCTGTACTTTTACAGTAGCGGCAAGAGCGGGGCTTTGGACACTTGTCCGAAAAATGTCCCCTAACACCACAGTTATAGCATTTCCCATCATTAGAGGAAAAAGTCTTAGCAGTAGGAGCTGCTTGTTTACCCTTTTTGTTCGGGTAAGGACCTTTAAATTTGTTGGGCCTCTTTTTGTTGTCAAAGCTGGGTTTGGAAGCTACTACTTCAACATCAGTTTCTCTATCAGCCTCTTCAAGACGAAGAGCGATATCTACTATTTGGTCGAAAGAAACTTCTAACTTCAGAAGTAATGGCTTCTTGAGGCTTTTGTTTAAGCCATAAACGAACCTCTGGTTCTTCTTTAGTGGAGTATTTATATATTCGACCCCATATTTGGAAAGGGATTCGAATGATGCGACGTAATCCGCCACAGAAGCCTGACCTTGAACAAGGTCAATAAATCGCCGAGCCAATGTTACCTTTTCAGCCTCGGGTACGAATTTCGATTCGAAGCGTTCTCGGAAGTGCTCCCAAGTGAGGTCCGCTTCATTAATTTCGGAAGTGAGAAGTTCATACCAATCCAATGCTCTCTCTTGGAGCATACTGGAAGCCACTTGAACGCGGTGCAGGTCGATAAGGTTCATGCGAGAGAAAATTCGATCGCATGATTTTAACCAAGCTTGAACCTCGATAATAGGTTCGGAACCTTTGAAGGGCTTCCCACCCAAATTGGTGTAATCGCTGCACAACCGTGCAAATCCCGACTTTGGGTGAGTAGGTTCCGGGTTAACTCCAGCTGCTTGGGCATTCGTCACTAACTCAAGAAGCTGTTGAGTTGTCATAAAAACTCCATCTCGAGGAGCCGCAGTAGATGTCCCAGCTCTGGGACGGCCTGGTCTTGACATCCTCTTCCTTTAGAAAGAAAGAAGAGAAAGAAGAAGGTTATTCACTAATGAACATCAAGCAATCTTGAATGATGAAACAAGGAATCATAAAGAAAACATGATAAATCGGTTCGAAGACTCGAACTAAATCCTGAAACACAACTCCTAAGGTGGACTTAGGACGATGATCCTTGTTAAGTTATTCTACATTGTTCCAAAGTTTGGCTCTGATACCAAGCTGTGACGCCCCACCTCTATACCCATGCTAACCAAGAACACTACGATGTAGTGCTGTCAATTAGCGCGGAGAATAAGGCTGTGGAGGAGCGACCATCCATGTAACTTCTTTGTGCGAGCATCGATACGTCAGATAGAATAGAATGCATATCTTTTAAGGAGGAAATCCGACATACCGATACAAACACAAAGCTATCACACGGTGGCTATATATAATCTTCGGAAACAAACATAGAAATAATCATAACGACAATCAGTCACAGACATCCATATCACAAAGGCGGAAGAAGATATGAATAAATATATATAACACATAAAAGTGTACATCAGAGTAGTGGTCAGAAAGATCCACGATAATACAAAAGAATAGCATCACGTGCTATACAAAAGAATAAGTACACAACATAGAGTCTATATCTCAAAGGTGTACATCCAAAAACTACTAATCTAAGTAGTTAGCCAAAAGTCAGATTAATCCAGAAGAGAAGTCAAGCAGAAGCACCTGTAACATCTCGGTCTGACCCGAGTATTATTTATAAGAAAATAATAAACGGATCAGTCTAACTATAAATATCAGATGACATGATATAGGATAAGGGGTATGGCATTAACATATAATAACCATGATGGCATACTACTATAAGTATGTAAATGATAATCAACAAGGGATTAATCAATGTCACAAGAATCTTCTCAAAGATCCAAACACATAAAAAGGTAATGACACACGAATTCACCAATACACAAAAACCTGATATCATATCAGTGAAAATCACAAAAGTTGGTGAAGCACTAAATCCAGAAATCAACACACGAAATCCAGAACAAATCCTAGAAATCAACACACGAAATCCAGAAATCACTAAAAGGGGGAAGTCCGACACACGGACGAGAAGTTATCTCATGGAAGCTATCCATTTAAATTTTCCGAACACACGGATGGCCCGAAGGCAAGTCCGACACACGGACGAAGAGACATCGCACATTGCTAGTCTAAACCATAAAATGATCATCATCGATCATAAAGAAGTGTCAATCACACTAAGCTAGTAAATATATGAGTTTAGCTTCATGTCCCATAACCACTTGCTTAACTTAAATATTTACGAACAAACTGTAGATCTTCACTAGGAAATTGTCCCAAAAGGGTTCAATCGAACAAGTCCAAGAGCTAACCGACGAAGTGAACGCAAGCGTTTCATACCACTCGTTTTACTAAGTCGTTTAAGTCGATTTCTCATTCGAGTGAAGTAAAGGCTTGTATATACTAGTAGATTGAAAATCGGTTTGAGAAAACGAACTTTTGATATTTAAAATAGTGTTGAAATCGCTTTGATGAAAGAGTGTTGATATTTACTATTAGTATTGAAACCTTCATATATCTTTAAAGTGACAAGTCATGAAACGATTGTAGAAACAAATCAATTCACGTTCGAAGACGTGAGTAAAGTCCAATGAAGTCAATCCCAAAACCATCAAAGTAGAAATTCTGATAAATGTTTTTCAGATGAGATTGCCTACGCAGAGTAATACGGGGTCCAGGGGGCAGCGCCCACGGCGGGGTGCGGGGCAGCGCCCCGTCACGGTATGACTTAGAGAAGGCAGGCTGGTCAAGCGTCCTAAAGAAAAGTAGGTCATACGACCTAAGGGAAGACTGTCGTGCAACCTAGCTGAAGAACAGGTAAAATGACTAAGTACTAACTCGCGAACGACCTAGGGGAAAAACAGGTCAAACGACCAAGTACTAACTCGCGAACGACTTACGACTTAAGGGAGGCAAGCGACTTACGACTTAAGGGATAAGGTCATACGACCTAACTGGAGAATGCCACGCGACTTAGCAGAAGAACAGGTCGAACGACCTAAGGGAAAAACAGGTCGAACGACCTAAGGGAAAAACAGGTCAAACGACCAAGTACTAACTCGCGAACGACTTACGACTTAAGCCTCTATTCGAGCTACGAGCTAAGGCTGGAACGACCTAGTGGAGTTAGGTCGGGGACGACCTACGACTTAAGGTCATACGACTTAACGGTTTAAAAGCCAACGACCTAGGACTTAAGAGCCATACGAGCTACGACTTAAGCTCAAATACGAGCTACGACTTATCACTTAACTCGCGAACGACCTAGCGAAGGCAGAACACCCAGAACGACTTAACACTTTAACTCGAGAACGACTCAGGCCTTTAACTCGTGAACGACTCAAGCCAGGCGAACAGAAATACACGCGCGCGACTTAAGCCCTTAACTCGTGAACGACTCACGACTTAGACTTAACTCGTGGACGACTCAGCGAAGGCCAGAAACGACTTAAGGCCAGAAAAATCACCAAAACGCTGAAAATTGAAGTTTTTCGCCAATCCAATTCAAACCAAATGCAAATGTTGATGCAAATGCAATAGGGGATCATTCCCAACAGTCCAATGACAATTTAAGCAAGATGTGAGACTAAAAATCTCACCTTTTCCACGAAATTGATGAAGATGAAGATTGAAAGCAAGGGGAAGCAATCCAAAGCTTGAATCCACAATCTTCTACTTGAATTTGATGTTGAATCTCGGATTTGCAATAGAATTTGAGTTGGGAGTTTTAATTTCTCTTTCCCTCCACCATTTTTGAAGAAGCTTGAAGTATTTGATGAAGTGATGAAGAGAAGAGGGGGTTGGGCTGAGTTAAGAAGGTGCAGTCCAAACCAAAGTCTCAAGCGGGAAAAGTGACGAAAATTTCACTATCTCCAAACATATCGAAGTTTACACTCAAAAAGATCGCAAACGTCATTTTGAACTCAATGGGGGTGGTCTCGAGTCCTAATTTGACCGTATGCAAAAAGTAGCTTTTCGGACTAACATCCGACTAACGATAAAATATTTAAATATAAAATCGATAGATATGCGGGTTGTTACATCTAATTAATGAAAGAATATGTAAAGTTTTATTTATGAAAGAAACGTGCAAAGTTCTAATTAATGAAAGAATATGTAAAGTTTTATTTATGAAAGAAACGTGCAAAGTTTTAATTAATGAAAGAAATAGGTAAAGTTTTAATTTATGAAAGAAACGTGCAAAGTTCTAATTAATGAAAGAAATATGTAAAGTTTTAATTTATGAAAGAGACGTGTAAAGTTCTAATTAATGAAAGAAATATGTAAAGTTTTAATTTATGAAAGAGACGTGTAAAGTTCTAATTAATGAAAGAAATATGTAAAGTTTTAATTTATGAAAGAGACGTGTAAAGTTCTAATTAATGAAAGAAATATGTAATGTTTTAATTATGAAAGAAACGTGTAAAGTTCTAATTAATGAAAGAAATATGTAAAGTTTTAATTTATGAAAGAGACGTGTAAAGTTCTAATTAATGAAAGAAATATGTAAAGTTTTACTTACTGAAAGAAACATGTAAAGTCTTAATTAATGAAAGAAACATGTAAGTCTTAATTTGTGTAATATTGATTTAAAATAATAAATGCACTTTTTGTAATAAAACGTAAATTAAAACGTACATTTGATAATGTAAGTTTAATTAGTGTAATATTGATTAAACGATAAATGCTCTTTACTGTAATAGAAATGTAAGTTAAAAAGTACATTTAATATGTAAGTTTTAATTAATGTAAATGACATATTTTAATGACTAAAATAATAAAGTTTCTTTATTGTAATGATAATGTAAGTTAATAAGGTACTCTTAACTTAAAATAAGAATTTCGGCATTAAATTGGATATTACAGTAACAAAGTTTATTTAACTATAAGGCTATGATAAAATGACCATGTTAAAAATTTGTAAGTATATAAATACTTTGATTATATAAAATATTAAATTGGAAAGTATTACATTCCAAAAATGCTATGATTCCTTAAGGTTACATTACCAAAATGCTATGATAATTTAAAGGAAGATTTCAAGTTTAATAAATTAAAGGAAATATTCAGTGATTTTGAAATTTGGGTTTATTTGAAATGATATATTATTGAATTGGTTTTGAAATGGAAATGATATATTTTTGAATTGGTTTTGAATAGATATGTTTTGGGTTTGAAAGTATGTATTAGTTTGAAATAAATGATATGATTTTTGAAATGGTTTAAAGAATGTATTTTGATTTGAAACATAAACTATTTTGAAATTTATAACCACGAGTTATAATAACGATTGGTTGGCAAAGAGACCGGGATCGGATATGGACATACTCTCTGTCGATACCGAAAACCACTTTGACAACCGTGTACGCGGTGGAGATTCCAGAATGAAGTAGGATGGTGGTGACGTTCTTAAGGTATGTTACGTGGACCCAACTCCCGTGAGTTGGCATAAGGTGGCTAAAACAGGAGCGATCTCGGACCAGTGAGGTAGCACCTCTTCTTGGACACATTTCTTCGATATTATAGTCTTACTTGTGATTGATTAGATGGCCATCCTCCATTTGGGAGTGTTGTTCGAGGTGGAACGGTAGTGGCTGCTATGCGTATCCATCAGTCCGTGTGCGTAATTGGTATATCTACCCTGACATTGCCTAGTTGTGCCATGTCACCTACCATATCGAGCTTTACTACGATTATGATTTTAAGATCCGACCGCGTTAAGGTTCTCCATCCCCTTAACGCTATTTTCTATATGATTATACTTTACTTATTTAGACACTATTATAATAGCGAATATTACTACATAGTAAATAGTTTAACGGATCCTTAAAGAATGGGCGATCCCAAGCATTCTTTAAGTTACTTGTACCTTTATTACAGTTCACTTGAGTTCGTTTACATTATATAAGTATGTATGTCCTGACTCGAGTGTTTTGTGTTTTGTTTTACGCTCGGGTCAGACTGAGTGATACAGCATTAGAGACTCACCTTCGGAGCTGGAGTTTTTCTTTGAAGATCCAAATATCTACTCATTTTGTTATCCAGTTGATTCCAGTTGTACCTGATTTTCATACTGTTACTCCTGTTGTATCTTGGTATTCCTATTGTATCTTAATTAACTCTGATGTATTTATATAGTAGCTTCATGGACTACTATCTCTTTTACTTCCGCTGCATTATATTACTCTGTGTCTGTGATCTGTGATTTTTTATTTACTGTAAATGATGAGTTTGCCAAATTTTTATTTACAACGCGGTATTTTGAGCAATTCAAGTCCGACATGTGTGGATACGAATGGTTGAAAATATCGGGTCGTTACAGTTGGTATCAGAGCTCTGGTTTTAGGCAAACGCAGCATATAGAGTAAATTTAATTACAGAATCGCTTTCGTTCGAGCTTGAATTCCTTCATCTTCGATTCGGTTTCCTTTGAATTTTGGAACATTCCCTTCAGTTCCGAAGTCCATTCTTGTCCTCCCCTATTCGTGTCTTCTTGATTCTGGAGTGTCCCATAACTCCACTCCGAATAATCTTTCTAATAAATTGGCGGTCCCGCCAATATTCTAATTACTTGTAAAGGTGTGAAACTTCTTTACAAAAAGCATAGATTCACCGAAGACTTCTGTATCCTTGGTTTACGATGCTACTATCTTTTGCTATGCCGGAATTCTATCTCTTGAGATCGAATGTAGATTTACCCCAGAAAATCCACATCGATCTTATTCATTAAGTCACGGTTGACCTGGTTAAGGTTGCCCGCGATATGTATAGGCTTACGCATCTTCCTATTCTGTTATTTAATCGTCTTATCTTTGCCTCCAATTTGTCTAAAAAAAAATTTCTCTTTAATTTGAGTCCATCAATTTGATTCCCTATCCTTATTTTGAAAAATTAATCTTGTATTTCAATTTTTTTATATTTTAAAGATGTTTTATATATTGTGTTGTTTGAGTTGTTGATGTTGATTTTGGTTTCCGATCGGTTCGTCTGATCAACGCTATCGATAGGATCTCCAAAACACTTGAACAGAACAAACTGACACAATATGTTTTTTTTTAATTTAGTAGATGGATAAATTTTGTATAATTATAATATGTATAAGGTTAATTTTCTAAATTTTTGATAATTAGTGGAATTGGGTGTTAAGAAATAATATTTAACTTTGTATGTATTTTATAATCATTGGCTTTAGTTTCATATCTAAATAATTAAACATGGTTATAAATTAATTTGGAAATTTAAATGAATTTAAATCAAGAATGTGAGAATTTAATTTCCGATGATTTCGAACTTTGTTTTGAAAGTTTTAAAAGGATATATTATTTAAAGGTAATTCGTAGAAATTGTTTCAAAGGATTTTAATTTGTAAATCATTGTTCTTTACTTTGTCGCTGGGAAATAATTTCGGTGATGACTGTAGCATCATCGACATTCATTTTCGAGTTTTGAAGCGAAGAGACCATTCTGTAGTTTTGCTACAGTTTTTGTAACAACCCGCATATCTATCGATTCTATATTTAAATATTTTATTTAAATATTTTATCGTTAGTCGGATGTTAGTCCGAAAAGCTACTTTTTGCATACGGTCAAATTAGGACTCGAGACCACCCCCATTGAGTTCAAAATGACGTTTGCGATCTTTTTGAGTGTAAACTTCGATATGTTTGGAGATAGTGAAATTTTCAACACTTTTTCCCGCCTTTGACTTTGGTTTGGACTGCACCCCTTTAGTTCAGCCCAACCATCTTCCTCACTCCATCAAAACACTTGAAGCTTTCTCAAAAATGGTGGTAGGAAGTGGAAATTAAAACTCCAAACACAAATTCCATTGCAAATCCGAGATTCAACCTCAAATTCACGTGAAGACCATTGATTCAAGCTTGTTGGTGTTCTTGCTTTGCTCTCAAATCTCCATCTTCATCAAATTCCGTGAAAAGGTGAGATTTTTGATCTCACATCTTGCCTATATCTATCTTGGACTGTTGGGAATGATCCCCTATTGCATTTGCATCAACATTTGCATTTGGTTTGGATTGGATTGACGAAAAACTTCAATTTTCAGCGTTTTGGTGATTTTTCTGGCCTTAAGTCGTTTCTGGCCATCCCTAGGTCGTCCACGAGTTAACTCCTTAGGTCGTCCAGGCTGCTAGCTCGCGTGTTGAAAAGTCTCTAACTTCTTAGGTCGTTGCCGACCTATAACCCCCAGGCGAAATGTTAGGTCTTCGCTCTTAAGTCTTAGGTCGTTGCCGACCTATAGTCCCCAGGCAAAGTTAAGTCGTTCGCGAGTTAAACCTTAAGTCTTAGGTCGTTGCCGACCTATAAATCCCAGGCAAAAAAAAAAAAACTTAGGTCGCTGCCGACCTATAAATCCCAGGCAAAAAAAAAAAACTTAGGTCGCTGCCGACCTATAAATCCCAGGCAAAAACTTAGGTCGCTGCCGACCTATAAATCCCAGGCAAAATCTTAGGTCGTTGCCGACCTAAAATCCCCAGGCAAAACGTTAGGTCGTTGCCGACCTATAATCTCCAGGCAAAGTTAAGTCGCTCGAATTTTGTTAAGTCTTAGGTCGTTGCCGACCTATAATTCCCAGGCAAAAAAGTTAAGTCGTTCGCGAGTTAAACCTTAAGTCTTAGGTCGTTGCCGACCTATAATTCCCAGGCAAGATGTTAAGTCGTTCGCGAGTTAAACCTTATGTCCTAGGTCGTTGCCGACCTATAATCCCCAGGCCAAGTTATGTCGTTCGCGAGTTAAACCTTAAGTCGTAGGTCGTCTCCGACTTATCCCCCAGTTAAGTCGTTCAAGTTAGGTCGTCGCCGACCTTACACTTGGTCTTTTGAGTTCGCGAATTCCTTAGGTCGAACCCCGAATTACTCTGCGTAGGCAATCTTATCCGACAAAGCATTTATCAGAATTTCTACTTTGATGGTTTTGGGATTGACTTCTTTGGACTTTACTCACGTCTTCGAACGTGAATTGATTTGTTTCTACAATCGTTTTAATGACTTGTCATTTTAAAGATATATGAAGGTTTCAATACTAATAGTAAATATCAAAACTCTTTCATCAAAGCGATTTCAACACTATTTTAAATATCAAAAGTTCGTTTTCTCAAACCGATTTTCAATCTACTAGTATATACAAGCCTTTACTTCACTCGAATGAGAAATCGACTTAAACGACTTAGTAAAACGAGTGGTATGAAACGCTTGCGTTCACTTCGTCGGTTAGCTCTTGGACTTTTTCGATTGAACCCTTTTTGTGACAATTTCCTAGTGAAGATTTACAGCTTGTTCGTAAATATTTAAGTTAAGCAAGTGGTTATGGGACATGAAGCTAAACTCATATATTTACTAGCTTGGTGTGATTGACACTTCCTTATGATCATGACGGTCATTTTTGTGATTTAGACTAGCGATTGAGCGATGTCTCTTTGTCTACGTGGGAGACTATACCTCGATCATGTGATGTTTCGCCATCACATTTCCTATGGTCTTCGGGCCATTCCTGTGTGAAAATTTAATGGATAGCTTCCATGAGATATCTTCTCGTCATGTGTTTACGCGTAGGTGAGTTTTCATGCTCCCATTCATGTGTTAGGCCTCCCCCCCTTTTTATGTGTTTTCTGGATTTCTGATGATGATTTCTGGAATTTTGTGCTTCACCAATTTTCATGATTTTCATTGATATGATATCAGTTTTTGTGCATTGGTGAATTCATGTGTTATTGACTTGTTATGAATACAAGTTTAGGGTATGATACCCTATTTTATCTTTGAGAAGATTCTTGTGATATTGATTAATCTTTTGTTGATTATCATTTACATACTTATAGTAGCATGTCGCTATGGTTATTACATGTTCAGGTCATGCCTTTTACTGTATACCATATCATCTGATATTTATAGTTAGACTGATCCGTTTATTATTTTCTTATAAATAATACTCGGGTCAGACCGAGATGTTACAGGTGCTTCTGCTTGACTTCTCTTCAGGATATTTCTGACTTTTGGCTAACTACCTAGATTAGTAGTTTTTGGATGTACACCTTTGAGATATAGACTCTATGTTGTGTACTTATTCTTTTGTATAGCACGTGATGCTATTCTTTTGTATTATCGTGGATCTTTCCGACCACTACTCTGATGTACACTTTCATGTGATATATATATTTATTCATATCTTCTTCCGCCTTTGTGATATGGATGTCTGTGACTGATTTATGTTATGCATACTTCTATATTTGTTTCCGAAGATTTTATATAGCCACCGTGTGATAGCTTTGTGTTTGTATCGGTATGTCGGATTTCCTCCTTAAAAGATATGCATTCTATACTATCTGACATATCGGTTCTCGCACAAAGAAATTTCATGGATGGTCGCTCCTCAACAGCCTTATTCTCCGTGCTAATTGACAGCACTACCCCGTAGTGTTCTTGGTTAGCGTGGGTATAGAGGTGGGGCGTCACAGTTTTTCTTTGGAGAATTAAATTGATTTGGCTTTCTAATTATGACTTGATTTATAATATATGTGATTTAAGAGTTGATTTGATATATATTGTTTATATTTAATTATCTCTAGAATAGTTTGAAGTTAATCAGAAATCTAATTCTTAAATTTTATCTTAAAGGATAATTTCAATTATAAAAGGAAATCAAAATTTGAATAAATATTGAAGCTTGGATAATTGAGTTAAGAAATTTTATTTGTGTAATATTCTCTTGCATTCCAATATAACTTACCTAAATTATTAAAAGTTAAATATGTAATTAGAGAACACACAATATAAAGGAGATTTTATAAATAAAATTTGAGTGGTCATAATAAATGTTATACACTTAAATTTATTTATAAAGGATTAATAAAGGTAAATAGAATAAAAAGTTAATTGAATAATATACAGCATAAAGTGATGTTAAAGGAACTTATGAATAAATTGGAGTAAGTCATAATAAGTGTAAGTATACTTAATATATGTGATTAGACATATATTAAGTGGAATAAATGTAATAACCATCTGGAATAAAGAAGCATGAAACTTATTGAATAAAATTTTGAGTATAATAAATGATCTCAAATTCACGATTTTAGAAATGGTTAATTGGGTGATAAGATAATGAAATTATAAATAGATAAGATTTAATTAACTTAGGAAAAATCAAATGGATGAAATAAAATCTTAATTTAAGTTGAAAATTTTATGGTTTTAAAATTTATCATCTTATTTTGTTTTCCAATCTCTTATCCTTCGGTTGTTCCTATTCTCTTGCATCCTAAGCGGGGAATTGAATTCCAAATTGATCTTATCTCCTAAAGTTCGATTTGTGGTTCTTCCTCCCAAAATACCTTTACCAGTCTGTTTTGGAAAACTTTTCAAGAATCTTCTTCGTGCTTGTGTCCTTGATTTAAGAGGATCTGGGGAAGATCATCTCCATCTTGTTGAATTACCTGTAACGACTGTTACTAGGTATAATTTCAATCTTCTTTTTCTTTATATTGTCTTGGTTCTATCTCATTCTATCTGTTGTCTCTATTTTCCATGTCTCGTTCCTTTTCGTGGACGAAAAGTTTTGAGTGGGGGCGAGTGTAACAACCCATAATTTTGTGAATATTTTTAATTAATTTTTTATTAGAAATTTTGATTTTTTAAATCATTTAAAAGTGAATTTTTAGAATTATTCCAATGTATGTTTTGAATTTGTTTGTAATTTATTTTCCAAATGCAATAAATAAACGATTTTTGAAAATTTTATATTTTGGTCAAAATCTGAATTTTCGGTTTAAATAAAAAAAATTGAATTTCAAATTTTAATCTTTTTCTTTGAAGCAGAATATATTTATGATATATGTTCTGCTTTTCGTTTCGTTAAATTCTGAGTTATACTTTTTAAATCAGATAAATTACAGCATTTTTACACGTAGTTATTTACTGTATTTCAATTTCTAGTTTTCTATGTGCGTTTCTATATTTTTATTTTCTATGTTATTTTATTTTATTTTTCTGTTTTGTTTATCTAAACTTTATTTATTGGATTTCACTTGTGTGTATATCTTTTCATAAAAGGCTTGGAAGAAATCAAGGAGACATGCGTTACATTTCTTTAATGCTTGCCTTTTTATTTACCTACCCTCTTTATTACTTACCCTAGCCATTCACCGTTCATAGCCGTGAATTTCTCTTATTAATCATGTACAAACATCTCAAAATATCCTCTTTTAAATTGCATTTAAGAATCATATATATATATATATATATATATATATATATGTATGTATGTGTGTTTCTTTCTCCTTATTTCTTAACTTATATACCTTTTATTTCCTAGCCTTTTTGTTTTTCTATCATTTACTCCACTTTAGCCATTCAAAATCTTTTCCAGCCATCCACTCCACTTCATAATTCACGTACAAAATTTATTTCCCATCTCTCATTTTTCATTTGCATTTAAAAATAAAATATATTGTACGTTTTTCTCCTTAACTTATGCCTTTCCGTTTCCTTAGCATTCATAACTCCTTAGCTCTTTTTTTTCTCTTCTATAGCCGTGTATTTCCTTTTTCCATACACGTACAAAATTTATTTCCCATTATGATTCACATATTTCACTTGCATTTAGGAATAATATATGTATAAGTTTTTTCTCTTTATTTCTTGTCTCTTTGTTTTCCTAGCATTTACTCTATCAAATCACATAAAAATCTTCTCAATATCTCAGTTCCTCATTTGCCTCTTCTGATTGAAATATTTTACAGTAAGTTTCTTTTATTAAATAGGAAATAAATCCCACTCATTCACTAGCCTTTTTATTTGCTAGCCTTTCATTTTCTAAACCCTACATCTTAGCCATTCAAATCTCTTGAAACCCTAGCCGCCTTCTTTTGATTTCTTATTCACGTACAAGTTCTCATCCTCTCATTTTCATTTGCGTGAAGAAAATACAACAAGCTCTAGGTTATTTCCATGGCTTCCTTCTCTCTTTTTTTTCCACTTTTATTTTATTTCCTCTTTTTTTTTCCTTTTTTTTCCTCCTTCGATAGCTCAGCCTCCACCACCACAACATAACGTCCTCCTCACTATTAGACCATGGCAAAGCCCACTTGGTGGTTGAAAGCAAGGTTATGTTCTTTAATTCGTAATTGCATAGTTTAATTCATCTTTTGTTGTGTTGAATCTTATTCTTATGATTTGTGTATTTGTTATATACAAGATCAATATCTTGGCTCTCCGTCCATTCAAATCAGAATTGTGTCTAGTCGTGCTTTCGTGCTTTCCGGATTTTTGTTTGTGTGTTTGCTTTGCAAACTTCAGCGTAAAAAGGTGAGTAATCACACCTGACATTCAAACTTATATTATTGTGAATTGATAGCAAGTGAAAGTGTAGAAATAATTATATTATGTTATACATGCCTGTAATATATTTATATGATATTAAATACTGTTTATATGCCTGTTACATCATCTGTTATATTTTATTTTATTTTACTGTTTATTTATATTGTAACGACCCGGGCTTTTCATACACGAAAAACCGGACCATTTGATTTAAGAAGAAGAGGTAGAAGAAGAAGAAACAGAAAATCAACAACAGAATCTCACATCGCAGCGGAATAAAATATAATATATACAAAACAGATCTTTACTCAAACAGAAAAATATATCTGTTTATACAATACATCAGAATACATCATCAGAGTACATCAACATCCATAACATACAACTGAATACACAGCGGAAAAATAATAACAAGTATGGGAGTACGTATCGACATCCAGCTCGTCTCCTGAGCTCCACATCATCATATCCTGTAACCTATAATACTCGGTCTGACCCGAGCATCATATAAAACAATACCCGAGTCAGTCTGGAATACCAGCGTGAGAAAATCACACTCAATTGATTATTAAAGTTTCAAAAGTCCTTTAAAAATAAAAAGCATCTTGTAAGACCACGCCACAAATAAACATGTCGGGTTTTTACCTTACGATAGCTAAAACACTTTTTATAAAATCCTCTGATATTATAATAGTGTCTATTCACAAATACTTATTAAAATAGCTGAAATTGTTACATTATTAAATTCCAGCATACTAGCCACAAAAGTGGGTAATACAAACAAATACCGTACAAGGCATGTAACGACCCCAAATTTTATAAGTATTTAAATTAATAATTAATTGAGTTTTTGAATTTAAAATTGTTATTATTATTTCATTCTGAATAAAAATAGTAAAATAAATGTTTTAAAGTGAAATTAATCGATTTATTTATTGCGAGTTTCCCCGATATCCAAGTATATTCTGTATAAATCATTTGAGATTAAAATATTGTAAATAGTGTATATATATATATATTTAGGTATAAACGAGAAAATTTAATATATATATATATATATATTTGAATTGATGGTTAAAAATGGTTTGAGTTTATAAAATAGATATAAGACAATAAATATTAGGTGAATGTTGATAATTAGACTTTAAATAGAAAATAAAATTTTAAAATGTATGTTATAATAAAATACATTTAAGTATGATTTAATTAAGTGAGTATAAAACAAATAAAAATAATAAAGAAAGATTTAATGAAAATTCGAAGTTCACTTGTATTTTAAAAGTAATCAAAATGAGAAAAACAAAAGGGAAACAACTTACATTCAAATAAGTAAATACAATTGTTAGAAATATAACAACATTTAATTCATTTATATTGCAAAGTGATAGGATTTAAGAAACAAGACAACATAATAAGTGCAACCACCATTTTAAAAAGAAAAGAAATAGCAAAGAAATGTTATGCAGGCAAGAATAGAAAAGAAGACAAGTATGAAAACATCTAAGTACAAAGCAATAAATGCAAACCTCCTTAGCCACCGAAAACAGCCTACCAGCCATGCCTATTTTACTGAACAAAACATAGAAAAGTGATAAAGGACTCATGCATTTAATACAAACATTTCAGCCTTACCTGTTGTACAAGCAATATTTTATCACCCTATACAGATAACATCACTTGGTAAGTTTTCTTTTATATCTATCAACATCTTCATCTCAGTTTTTATTCATTCGAAACTAAAAAGAAATCTGAAGTAAACAAACCATTCAACTTAAACAATACAATCAGACTTCAGCCTGGAAAATAAATAAAATGAAAACTAGGGAGTTTAAAGCCAAGCCGAGATCTGGAACAACTTCAACTTGAAAAGAAAATCAGATCAATGCAATTAAATTCAGTGTTTCCAGTTCAACATCATTTCAAGTTCTCCTCTGTTCCTGTTTTCCCTTTTTCTTCATCAAACCCATCAAGGTGAGCAAACTCCTCCTTTTAAACTTGATTTTTCCTCATTATCTCAAGTCTGTGGTGATCCATTATGTTTGTATGAAAGTGAAAGTATATTGCATGCCTGTATTGTTGGGTGCACCGAGAAGAAATAAACACTTCTCTGTTTTTATTTCACAGGTTTTAAACCTGTTTAAAAATAAAAATAAAATTGAACAGAACAGTTTTCTTCCCAATCCTCTTTAGCTTTTAAGTTGTAAGGAAGATATGTTTATACGATTAGGAACTAGGTCTCAAAGATGATTTTTAAAATGTTTAAATTAAGTGTTTATTTTAAGATAAAATAAAGTATAACTGCAATGTTCAAAGCAAACAGAATTCTAGAGAAAAAAATCAATACTGCAGCTTCCTAACAACAGTGCTCTCTGTTTTTCAAAATTGAAGGTGAGTAAAATTAATACATTTCATTAAGAACATTTTAAACTTAAGATTTTGAACAGAACAAGTTGTTTAAACCTAAATCATAGCCTTCAGTTTGTTTTGAAGCTTAAAAGTGATATATGGACTCTGTACTTTCAAATTTTACAGTAAAAGTATGAATATATGGAAAATTCGAAAATCTTAAATCATCAATTTAATCATATATCTTGAAACTACATTCGAAAATAGGATTTTTAAAACAAAAATTTTGATTTTTCATTTACTATGTTGAGAGTAGTTCCTAGTGAACCAAAGAATTGCTTTTTCTTCAATTTCCAGCGATCGAACATTTTTTTGATGTTGGATTTTTGCATAAAGCAAGCCGAGTAATCCATCATAACAGGAAAAAATGTTGAACTATTTTTCTATAGAGTGGGATGTTGTATCGAATCGATTTTAGGGTTTAGTAACCCATTTTATTCGACGTTGAATTTGAGGGTCGTACAGTGTCATCGAGGCACCGGAGTCAACCGGTGTGGTGGGGATCGAAGCGTAGTTGTGTGGTGCGTCTTGGGGTGAAATCGCGTGGACTCGGGTTTACTGGACCATCGTTGGCGAGCAGTTTTCATGGGGAAGTTTGGTTCCAGGTTGAGGATCAAAGCTCGATTTCGATTATGGGGTGATTTTGGAGTTTGGGTTGCTCGAGCTAGTTTGGGTGGTTGAGGGTGACGTGCCGGTGTCATCAACGTTGATCGGCGAGGGGCGCTGCGTTTGTGCACGTGTACGTGCAAGTTTGGGAAACTGGTGAAGCATTGGGGAAGAAGAAGATAAGCGTGCACGGGTATCTCTCGAAGTAAAGTGGTAGGCGACTCGAAGTAGTGTACTGTCTCGAGTTTGTTTATTCCAAGCAGTTTAAAAACAGAAGCTTGTTCTTCTATTTAAATTCCAGTCTGGTTTATTTAATTTAGTACGATTTAAACTTAAATTTAAATCAAGATTTTAAAACCTGGACTAAAAGTGAAATTCCAATACAAGTTGAAAGAAAAGAAAAAGAATCAGCTTTAAAAATATGAAGGTGTTTTAAAACAAGTTTAAATTTAATTTAAATTCGGTTAAGGTTTTTAAAGAGTAAATCATTTTGAATCTTATATTCAAAGTGTGATTTAAATTTAAATTCAAAAGTGTACTGTTTAAAATACACTTAAAAGTTAATGAAATCATTAATAAAGAAATTTATTTTCTTAGAGATAATGAAGGTAATAAAATGATAGAAATTATTAAGTAATTAAAGAATGATTTATTTAATGTATAAATAAATAAAATTTAGATTTATTTAAAATTAGAAAATGGTTTAATAATGAATTAATCTAAGAAAATTTCTTAAGAAAGTAAATTGAGAAATGTTATTACTTAATGCAGAAAATTTACTAGAAATTATTAAGTAATTTAATTTATGTGATTAAATTTGATTTGAATTAATAAGACTTATTAATTAAGATAATCAATTGTAAATTGTTAATTACTTAATGAAAGCAATTAAGGGGTTAATTGATTATGTAATTTGTTTAAGGTTAATTAATTAAAATGGTTTATAATTAATTAACCAAGATATGTAGTTTATTCATAAGTAATTAATCTGATTTGAATTAATCAGAAAATTAACTGACCTTACTTATGAATGTTTGGATCCTATTGATTTGATTGTTTGATATCCCTGATTTATGATGCTTTGTGATACACCCTGATTTATGTTGCGATCTGTAGTTTACTTACCTGTGATATATATCCGTGATCTGTGAATGAACGATAAGCGTATAGTTTATATCGCTTATCAACTATATCCTGTATTTTGTTATGTGATGATTGTATGATGTTGCATTACTGTGTGAAACCCCTGGACCACACCTTTACACACACAAATATGGATTTCACGTGGAAATCGGTTAAGTCACAGATAATTTAAATTTAATGTTTTGAAATTGAAATTTTAATTTCAATTGATTTTGAAATTAGAAATTTGGGGTTTAAAGTGAAAAGCTTTTGAAATGGAATTTCAAAGATAAAAGTTATTTTAAATAACTTAACCGAGTTTTGAAAATTTAAATAGTTAGATTTAAATTTGAATTCAAGTTGAAATTAAATCTATGATTTGGAAACTAGGGATAAAAGATGATATAAATGTGTTTGTATGAATCTAAACCATTTAAAAGTATAAGTTGAGAATTTGAATTTAAACCAAGGATTTCAACTCGTATGAATGAATCAGATTTCCAAATTTAAAACTGTTGTTTTAAAAAAGGATAAAAGCTTTTAGATAACAAATGAAATTCCAAGTTAGGTAAAGGAATTTCAAGATTTAATTGAAAAATGGATTTCCAAGTTATAAATGAATTCTTTTCGAATGCTATGAATTAAATCTGTTTATTTTTAACAGATTTAAAATGATGTTTTGTTAAACCATTCGAAATGAAATTGTTTTGAAAGCTATTTGTTAAATCTTTGATTTAAAGATTTAACGAATTAATCAAACTGAAATGGAAATCGATTTGGAAAATCTGTGAATGATTTGTGAAATTAAGTGAACTTTGTGAATTGAATCTTTTTGTTTAAAAAGATTAAAATGGTAATTTGATAAACCAATTGTAAAGAAAGTTTGGGTTTAAATTGTGACTTAATTGAATTCTCAATATCCATATATTTTTGAATATTACGCTCACTATTCGGGTTAGCCGGGAAAAGACAATTGTGTCATATAACCCATTCCGAATAGTGATACGTCGTATATGGATAGCATTTGAAGATCGGTGTTGAAGACCGGATATTTTCGAAAATGAAAGGACAACCTGTCGAATGTCTCTGCACTGGGTAGCTCCCGGTATAGAGATTTATATCACTCTTTTGTGATGGGAAGTCTGGACGTGATTTGAAAATTATCCGGATTTGCAAGGGCTTCGTGAGAAGTGCCTTCGGTTCTGTTCGAACCCGGAACAGACTTGTATGGATACATGTCTGACATTACCCTTTGAGATATATAGCCGATTTCTTTCAAATACATATCTGTTGGTGGTGGAGAATTTATTCTCTTAGCTTAACACCCTTCTCTGAGACATACGAGCTCAGAGGTTATGTAGTTGAAATTTATCAGCGATATATCCCAATTTGGTAATGTGGCATGCTGAGTGTTGCTGTGTGATGATCAGTGTTTGATCATTTGTGATATGATCATTTATTTGATCTTATATCTTTGTGATCATAGGTTGATCATTTGTTTGACCCGAAGCATGGCTTTGTGAACAAAGCGTAGCTTTGTGGACGAGACTTCGTCGAACCTCACACCCCGGAAATGGTCGAAACAGGAAAGATGCAGCAAGGTTCTAGGGAGTAGCGCCCCTTAGTGTATGTCATTCCTTCTGGATAAAGGTGGTATCATGGTATGGAGCCCAGATACTTAACCTCTGTGGTTGCTGCAAATTTATTACTTTGTGGTTGTTGCGAATCGGGGATCCTCGGGAAGATCGGTGACGATCGGGGGATGGCATACGCATGTCAGTAGTTACCTATTTTTGCAGAGGTAACCCGGCCTTGTGTTGGCAGAGATCCGGTTAGGTTCTCGGGTCGTCTATTCCAGGGACGTACCCATCGTGGAAAAGGAAGTTCCTTGGCCTGACCATTTGTTGGAAATCCATCTTCCAATACGAACTTTGTACGGTATTAGTTGTAGAACCTGCCATTTACGTACGGTGGTCACCACTGTTTAGATGGTAGCTATAGTAGGTATACGATACTGGTCGTATGTTGGCTAAGATTAATATTATACTTTCGAAATGTTTTCTACACTATGCACTAATAATAATATCAAATGATTTGATTTGCGTAGTAAGCATCTTTGACTATCATAAGAAGAAATCTCCTCCAATTCTGCGTTTGCATTGTGTGTGTGGTGGGAGGTCTTATGGTAGTTTCATTTTCTAAAAGCATTGCGGATTTCAATGTTTAAAATTCTTTTGCTGTTGTTTAAAGATAAACTGTTTTTGTTGCTCACACCAGTCCCATGACTGATCCGGAGTTTATTGTTCATTTCCTAAACTCTGGGTGCTCATAATTTTCTACACGAGCAGTCTAGAGTTGGGTTTTTCAGATAGTCAGGTTCAGTAGATTTTCTGGAGCTAGTTCAGTCTTTGGATCGGACTGCACTTGCTTATTCTTGGTGTATCGTTATTGGGAGTTCGAGCTACTGCTGGAGTTCTCTCTTAAAGACTATCTTAGAGTTATTTGTTCCGCTGCTGATATTATCGTTTTTCTTTTCCGCTGCTATTTGTTGTATCATATCTCTGATGTATATAGATATTGTAACGACCCGCAAAATTTAATGGTTTTAAAATTATATTTAACTGGAAATTTGTGAAATTTTAAACAATAAAATTTGAAATTAAAAATTTATTATTTGGAATATGTCTATTTTAATATAGCAACTGGTAAATTTTCATTTGATAATATTGAAGTTTATTTTCCTGTGAAATTTCATTTCAAATCAAACCGGTTAATAACAGTGAATTTAAAAGTTTTCCGAAACCAAAATATGTCAACAGGAGAAAATTTATTCAGATCATTTTGAATCGGACTGCGAAATTCGTTTTTCCAAATTTGGACTTCTACTGCCCCGTTTATCTTAATTCTGGCAAAATAGCAGCATTTCCGGTACCGATTATCGACTTTCGATCGGATGATCGTACCACTAGTATCTGTATACCATTTTGAGCATCTCGTCGTGCTTATCTCCATGGCATATTCAATTCTGTGCTTTTAAGTTCGGTACACAGCGGAATCGGTGAAATAGTGATCCGTATCGGTTCCATAATTTGGCTTTTGGATTTCCCGTGACCATCCATTGCTCACGTGTATAAACCAATAGTCATCAGTCACTATTATTCGCTGGAAAACCTAACTTCTGACTCTTGTCATTTTTGGCTATTAATATTCCAACCGGTTCAAACATTTTTGATTCGTTCGTTTCAAATTCTATTCGTTGTTCCCAATTCTATTCATTCGTTTCCAATTCTATTCATTCGTTTATTTTCTTTGATAAAGAAACTAATATTATACTCTGTGAAATATTTATATTGAAGCCTGTTCTTTTTCTAACTTCTGAAACCATGTACACGCCCCTACAAATCCTCACCCATTCCTCTTCTTTCGTCTGTTGTTACAGAATAAGATGAAAATTCCAAAACATATATACTTCGTTCCGGCTAATATGCCATTTCATTTTTTGCCTCTGGAATTAACAAAAGCCTTATAAAACAATATAGATTTTTCTTTCCCTACGTGCATCTGCCACCACCCAGGCCTCACGCCTCCTCCACATCCCAAACCCACCGTTCTCCCTGACTTCGGCCTCAGCAGCCTCTGCCCCTCCCTGTAACCGAGTAGCAACCAAGACACTCCCGGTTCCCCTCCTTTTGCCAATACCATCTCTTTCATCCGTGCTCCCCCTCCCACGTTTTCCCTCACCAACGCCATGGCACCGTGCCTTCCATCTCCAACCGCCACTCTCACACTCCTCCTTGTCCAGCCGAGTGTTGCCCATCCCGAACCCAAGCTTGGCCACATGCACGAAGCGGCATTCGACAGCATACCACCATTTTCTCACCGATCTCATCTTTTCCTGGCAGTGTCGCCAGCAGCCTCCACTGCCTCGCTTTTCATCCTCTCGGTTATGCTTTGAGAAATAGATAAGGTAATAGATATATATCTATTTTTACAGATGTTGTTAATATGTATGTGGAATGTTATATCGATTTCTAAAATATAATATATATATGTAGTCTGACTTTAGAGTATTGACATATTAATATATATGTGTTTATCTAGTATGTATAGGTTTATATTGATACTATTTATTGTTGCCTGTATAAGTTAGATTAGTATATAATATATAATCTGTGATATATATATATATAGTAAGATTTTAAGGTTTTAGGAATGTTTGTTTCTAAATTTTATATATTAGATTTATACGATATATCTATTGAATATAAAAGTTGTAGCAGTTAAAGGTTATTTTAAAATGTATATGTGACATTAAAGATGTTCTGTTGTTGCATACGTTTCATATAAATCTTGTTTAAAAAAAAAAAAAATATTTTGATAGTTCGAGCATTAAAATCTTGTTTAAAAAGCTTTACAGCAACATACATATATTATAAGTGCTTGCATTTTTCCGTTCGCTTAGTTTAAGCCTGTATATATGTTGGGATTCCAAAGTCTATGTTAGTTTTAATGTATATAAAAAAAAAAGTTAACATATACCAGTTTATATAGGTTTAAAAGCCGACAGTGCAATATGTTGTTTATATATGTTAGGCGTATTAGATATTTGTTCATTTCAGTTTGCATTTTTGTTGAGTAGACATATATATATATATATATATATATATATATATATATATATATATATATATATATATTTGTTCTTGCTTTTACAATCGCATATCATATATTTGTACAAGTTCTGGTAAGTGTCTGTGTTTATATAAATAGGTAATATTGGTTATGTCTAACATGTATATTTTATTCAATACGTACTTTAATGACTGCTTTAAGTATTGTTGGTTAGAATATATTTTTAAAAAAGGTTACTATATATATAAGGTTAGGTTATGGGTTAAGATAAATGTAAGTTTGCAGGTGGCATTTGCTGTTTGATTATGTATATTGATTTTATAATAAATTTTGATTTGAAAATTTTAATAAGTGTATATATAAGTAAGTTATATAATTTATTATACATAGGTTTTAAACCATTCAATTTCTGTTAAGTTTTATACATATCTTTATCGATCCAATTCTGATTTGATTTCGACGATTTCTTGTCATCAGCTTTGATCGTCAAATTCGTGCCTATCTGACCCTGCTTTGGATTCGCAACTCACCCCATTCTCGTTCATCTCTAGCCTCGGAAGGTGAGCAATCACTCATGTAACGACCCGTAAATTTTCAACTGTTTTAATAACGTAATTAGTTGAAATTTTGTGAAATTTTAAATGACAAAATTTTGAAATATAAATTTAATATTTGGAATACGTCTAGTTAAACATAGCGACTGGTAAATTTTCGTCCGAAAATATGAAAGTTTATTTCGCGCGTAAATTCACTTCAATTTAATCAGTTAAAAAGTAATGAAAATAAAACGTTTTCAAAACCAAAATATTTTTACATAGAAAAATTCTAAACCATCTTCTGAGCAAGATGTCAGTTTTTCATTTTTCCAAATTCGGACATCTTTGGCTCCGTCGTTCTTATTTTCTGCAAAATAGCAGTATTCTGGTACCAATATCGATTTTTATCGGATGATCGTACCACTGACGTCTATATACCATTTTGATCGTCTCATCGTGCTGATCTGTGCAGTATATTCAATCCTATATTTTGAAGTCCGGTACGCAGCGGAATCCGCGTAAACGGCAACCATAGCGGTATCCGTTTTGTGACTTTTGGTTTTCCGTCCTTTCATTTCTATCGTGTAATCCAATAGCCACTTACTTTTCATATCCTCTGAAAAGAAGTATTCGACTTTCACTATTCCCATACTCAAATTTTGACGGTTCATTTCAATTTAATTCAAATGGTTCGTTTGGCCTTCTGTTCTTTTGTTGAGAGTATAATAAATAAATCTTTTAAAGCTTATGCATTTTAACTATAGCTTGCTGGTAGCTTGCTTGTACATATTCTACCATTGTTTTGATATTTGAACTAACGTGTCTTGCCCTTTCATGTCCATATTCATGTTTAAATTAATATGATATCAAGTTATATATTTAGTCTAGAATTACATCCCCTCATTTTCGAGCCTGCTACCCATCCTTACTGCCTTGCTCACCAACACCTCTACCATTTCTTTTTCTTTCATTCTAAATTTTTTTTTATACAAACGTTTCTAGAAACTTGTATACTTTGGGTTGCTGCATTGTTTACATGAACCTGCTCCGATCTCCATTCGTTCCCAATTCATGGCAGCCACCTCTATGTTGCAACCCTCTCCGCCATCGACCAAGTTGCACCACCAAGCAGCCACGCGCCTCAACTTCTTCCTCCTCAGGTATCTCTTCCTCCCGCACGCGCGTCCCGTTCAGCCCGCCTCCTCCGTGCTTTAGCTCGACAACCAACCATTTCCCGACCGGCCGTTTGTCATGACCCACCATCGTCAGCTCCGCAACACAGCCTTGGCAGCCATCAGTTCATCCCACCTAGTTCGCCATTCCCGGGAACCCATGCAGTGAGCGACCATCACCAAGCAAAACGCCGATCTCCTCTCAGTCTCATCTTCCCACACACACGCAACTCGCCTTCCACCCTGGATCCGCCTCTGGCCTCCTTTCCCCGAACCTGCCTCCACTGTCACGTGCTCTACCCCATCCATGTCATCTGCCGTGCACCAACAATAGCCGATCTTCCATACTCTCCACTGCCTTCTATCGTTGCCGCCGTTCTTCTCTCCGGCATGCACTGCCAGCCGACCATGGGCTTGCCGACATCGTTACTTCCACTCGACACCTTGACTCTTCCCGTTCGCCTCCGCCCGATTGTCTCCGTGGTCGGCCTCCTCCTTCTTGTTTGGTACGCAAGTTTTGATTTTATATACTACAAATTTTATAATTAAAGCTGCAGTACGTATAAAATAAAATAAAATTCATAGTTTATAAGAGTATGAAATGTTTCATGTCGGGCACTTTGGTTCACTGGTCTGCATTATAAAATTATTGCTAAGTTTTGAATATATAGTTATAGGTTACAGTACGTATACTTTATATATTATATAGGTGCTTTGCTATATACTTATCGTCAGTTGTATAAGAATATAAACCTGTTGTTTATCTTCAAGTCATATAGACTGTAGCATATATATAGAGTTTTACAATTTGCTGTAATAAGTATGGAACATATACTTTAAAAAAAAAATTATTATTTCTGAATCTTATGAATATGTTATTTGTGCATGTCCTAGTTGTATGCATGTTCTATTTTGTTATGGTCAGTGCAAGGCTATGTAATGTTGTGAAAAAATTTGATGTGTATACATATATTTTGGTTAAACTAATGCATGTATATATGTTATAACGTGTAAATTTAATATATATTACGATTTAAGCATATCTATGTGTTACTGGAATATATGAGCTTTATATGATTATTTGTATTAAAGTGTAAATTTGGTTGTATTGACCCCAAAAAAAAATTATTTTATATTTTTGATTTTAATATTTGAGTTTTAGTTTAAAAACAATAATTTGAAATACATATGTTTATTTAAATGTGTTTGGAATATAAAATATGATTTTATAAAATAGTTATGCATACAAGTTCATTCATATCATTTATCTTCATCGAGGCCGTTCTAATTTGACTTCGTTAATTCATATTTATCAGTTTGTCTGTCGTGCTTGTTCTTTATCAAACCGTATACATCTACCTTTGCTTTGGGATTCGCGCTTGGATTCGTAACGCATCTCACTCTCGTAAATCTCTAGCCTCGGAAGGTGAGCACTCACTCACGATTAATGTTCTTTTATTTATTAGATTTGATTTCAATTGAAACGACAATTGAAATATGCTGCTGTTAGTTAATGACACTGTTATATATGCTATTACCTGTATCAGTTCACCTGTGACATCTGACACCATTATCTGTTATATATATGAAATGATAATCCAGTTTGGTTGTTAATTGATTGATTGTTGATGTTTATATTGGACGTTAAATTGTTAATGTTAAATTGATAAATAGTATGAAATTGAACTTGATATAGGATAATTAAATGTTAAATTTGATTAACGAACATTTGTATAATATGACCCCTTTAACTGTTAAATTTATTGACATGTAGGATTGTTAACTACACCTTGAACCATCAATTGTATGTTGCTTAAACTGATGATGTATGAAATTGTAAATAGATGACAAGTGAAAACCGTAATGTAATAATCTTTAATCTACATGAAATGATAGTGTAGATTCTAGAAATAATTATATTAATTCGTACAAATAACAATGCGAATTAATACGGTTATTTCGGGATTATTTGAAATTGATTATTGGATTGATATTGGTTGTTGTTATTGCTTGTTTATTTACTTTGACACCATCCCAGTTATCACACTGCAAGTTCCCTTTGTTATTCTTTGACTTTTGAATTGAATTGGAATCGGGTTGAAATGATAAATACCCAAGATTGAACTTTGACTTAGGAAAGAAAATTAAATAAAAACCCGATTGGTCAATAATTTGATTTGAAAATAAATAGAAGGTTTTATTTGAATAAATAATATGGTTTTGAAATGATGTTGAAATTGAATTTTAATGAAAGGAAAATGTTAATATGTAATAACCCGAAACAAAATATTAACAATGTAATTGGAAAAAAAATGTTGTTTAATTTGAGAAATGATTGAATTAAGTTTGAAATTATAATTAGGTTTGAAATTATTAAACTTGGAAATGATTTAATAATTAAGTTGAAAATTATAATTAAGTTGAAATTATTAAACTTTGAAATTATGTAATAATTAAGTTTGAATTATTTAATAATTAAATAAGATTGAATTATTTAATGATTAAATTAAATTGAATTTTTGAATAAGTGAATTTTACGTCGTAATAATTGAAATTGAGATTTCTTTATTAATTAAGTTTTGGAAATTATTTATAGTAAGTAAATAAATAATTGAAATTGAATTTTCTTTAACAAGAAATGAAAATGTGATATTTTGGAATTAATGTAAGACTTGAAATGTAAAGAATTGATTTGATGAATTTAATTTAATTAAATTTGTAAGTTTTGATATAATGAAGTTGAATTTAAATAATGGATTTAATGAATTGGAAATTTAATGGAAATTGTTTTGAATGATAAAGTAACTTAACGAATATTGAATGAAATCAATAAATGATTTTAAATTGATTTGAATGATAAATTAAATTGATTTAAATATTTTCGAAATGAAACTTATTTACGAACTTGAATCAATATTTGAATTGGTTTAATAAGAAATTGAAAATTGAATTATAAGATTTTGAAATTATGATTTGGAAGTTTTGAAACGTAAAGTATGGAGATTGGTTTTTGAAAGACGAATGAAATGTTGATTTGCGAATTGAAATTGAAATTGAATTTGATTTGGTTTTGAAATATATAAACGACCAATCGGTGTAATAATTACGAAAGTTATTAAAGAGACCGGAATTCGGTTATGGATATACTCTCTATCTAAACCGAAAACCACTTTAATAACTATACGCGGAGTGATGATCCAGAATGAAGTGGTTGGATGATGTACGCTGATGATTGAAGAAAGTGAACGATAATGGATAGCCTTGACACTTGTGTCAAATTTGAAATGACTAAAACAGGAGCTGTGCCGGGCCAATGGAGGATTGATACCTCAAGTGGACACACTTCTTCGAACTACTTATACTTGTTGTCGATTGGTGCACCCTTGATTTTGGGAGTGTTGTTTCACGGTGTTGCGGGCGCTGCGGCGTTGCGTTCTCACCAGTCCGGATCAGGCGAACGGTAGTATCACTACCTTGGGTATAGCCTCATGTGCCTTGTCATACTTGTATTCCATTTATGCGCGACCACTACGAATTTGTTTTGTACCTTGAGTATATGGATTGCCCTCTGGTGACTTCCGGTTTTGGGGAAACTACGGTCTTGTATATGCTTGTGGGAATAAAAATGTGTTAAGGGTGGAATGGGCCATGACTTAACGCTATTTTGATATCTTTATATTACTGATAGACATTATCTACTTATCGTACACTACTACATATTAGATAGTTTAACGGATCCTTAAAGGATGGTTATTCCAAACATCCTTTGAGTTACTTGTATTTCAATTGCTATTTCACTTGAGTTGGATTTATTAATATAAGAATGTTAATCCTGACTCGAGTGTCTTGTGTTTTTGCTTTACGCTCGGGTCAGACTGAGTGTACCAGTATTCGAGACTCACCTTGGGAGTTGGAGCTTTGCTTGAAGATCCAGCCATCTATTCTGCTTCCAGTATTCGATGATTCCAGTGATGTATTCTGCTTTGTATCTGAAGTATCATATTACTCTTCCATTGTATCTGGTTTAACTCTGATGTATCGTATTACTCTTCTGTTGTAAACTCTGATGTATTTTATTTATTCATATAGTAGCTTCATGAACTACTATCTCTTTTATTTCCGCTGCACTTATTACTCTGTGTCTGTGATCTGTGATTATTTATTTACTGTATATGTTCAGTTTTGCCAAATTTAAATTAACAACGCGGTATTTTGAGCAATTCAACTCCGGCATGAGTGTCTTCCTATACACTTATAATGGATGCGAATGGTCCAAAATGGCGGGTCTTTACAGTTGGTATCAGAGCTTTGGTAGCTCTAGGCAAAACTCAACACATAGGGTAAATGTATTTACGGAATCACTCTCATTCGAGTTTCAATCTCTTCCTTTTGACTCGATTCCTTTGAATTTTGGAACGTTCCCCTCGGTTCCGAAATTCGTTCGTATCCCTCACTATTCGTGTTCTTTCAATTCTGGAGCACCCCATAACTCCATTTTGGATGATATCTATAATAGATCGGCGGTCTCGCCAATCTTCGAACGATTCGTAAAGGAGCAAAACTCCTTTATAATAGGCATCGATTTACCGGAGATTTCTGTATCCTCGGTTTACGATGTTATCTATTACCTGCTATACCTAAATTCCATCTCTTGAGATCGAGTGTTGATTTACCTCGGAATTCAACATCGATCTTATTCTTGAAGTTACGGACGACCCGGTTAAGGTTGCCCGTGAATTAAATAAACTCATCCATCTTCTGATTGTGGTAATTGAATTATCTTATCTTCTGTTTCAAACTTATTTTTTCGAATCAAAATTTTCTTTGATTTGATTTCCATCCAATTTGAATCCCTATACATGTTTTGAAATCTATTCTTGTATCATCGAGCGAGGAATTGTATTTGTAAAATTAATATTAAATGTTTTAAAATATATTGCGTTGTTTGAGTTGTTGATGTTGATTTGGGTTTCCGATCGATTCGTCTGATCAACGCTATCGATAGGATTTCCAAAACACTTGAACAGAGCAAACCGACACAATATTACTTTCAAACTTGGAAAATGAAATAAATTTGTTTGATTATATTGTAAAAATATAAGTAAAATTTTCTGGAATTTAGAGGTTAATTAAATTGGTTGTTTGAAATGATAATATTTGATTATCATTTATTATTCTAAATGAATTTATAATATGGTTTATAAATTGATTTGGAATTTGAAATGAATTTAATTTAGAAATTTGAGAATTTAGTTTCCGGTGATTTCGAACTTTGGTTTTTAAAATTTTAAAGTATATATTATTGAAGTATTTCCGAATAGAAACCGTTTTCAAAGAATTTTAAAATGTTGAAATCAGTGCTCTTCTCTTTATCGCTGGAAAATAATTTCGGTGATGGCGGCCGCATCATCGATGTTCATTTTCGAGTTTCGAAGTGGAGAAACCACTCTGTAGCTTTGCTACGGTTTTGTTTAAAAAAAAAATATTTTGATTTGAATTTCTTCAGTATAATTTGATTTATATATATAGGTATCTTATTTTAAAATTTAATTTGATTTGATAAATATGTTATATATATCTCTAAATTGTTTAAAGTAAATCGGAAATATAATTCTTAAATTTTGTTAAAAAATGATTTTAATTATAAATAAAACCAAAGTTTAGAATAAATATTTAAACTTGAATAATTGAATTGGGAAATTTTATTTGTATACTGTTCAACTGCATTCTAATACAACTTACCTAACTCATCCAGAAGTTGAATATGTGATTGGATAATATATAAGATAAATTGAATTTATAAATAAAATTAAGTGTTTATAATAAATGTTATACACTGAATTTTGATTATAAAGATGTTAATAGAATTAGATAAGATAATAAGTAAATTCAGTTAATAATGAAATAACTTTGTTTTGAAAGAATTAATAAATTTGTTTTGAAAGAATTAATAAATTTGTTTTGAAAGAATTAATAAATTGAAATTTTATCAACTTATGAAAATACCTTGAGTTTGAAAGCAATTAGTAAATATAAATTAATTTAAATCGAAACTTTTATGGTTTAAATTAATTTATATGGGTTAAATATATGTGATTAGACATATTAAGTAGAATGAATTTAACAGTAATTTGGAATAAAGAAGAATTTAAATTGTTGAAAAAAAAATATGATTATAATAAAAGACTATTCAAATTTATGGTTTTAGAAATTGTAAATTGAAGATAATTGGATAATAAGATAATGAATTTAGAAATAGTTATATTAATTCGCGTTTGTTATTTACGCCAATTAATAGTTGAGATTGATTTTAGTGAAATCAAATGGATTAAATCAATTATTGAATATCAATTGATTTAAATTTGAATTTATATGGTTTAAATTAATTGTTATTTTGTATTTCAAAATCTGTTTTTCTTTCTGGTTGTTTCTATTCTCCTACCTCGTTCCTTTTCGGGGACGAAAAGTTTCGAGTGGGGGAGAGTGTAACGACCCGTAAATTTTCAACTGTTTTAATAACGTAATTAGTTGAAATTTTGTGAAATTTTAAACGACAAAATTTTGAAATATAAATTTAATATTTGGAATACGTCTAGTTAAACATAGCGACTGGTAAATTTTCGTCCGAAAATATGAAAGTTTATTTCGCGCGTAAATTCACTTCAATTTAATCAGTTAAAAAGTAATGAAAATAAAACGTTTTCAAAACCAAAATATTTTTACATAGAAAAATTCTAAACCATCTTCTGAGCAAGATGTCAGTTTTTCATTTTTCCAAATTCGGACATCTTTGGCTCCGTCGTTCTTATTTTCTGCAAAATAGCAGTATTCTGGTACCAATATCGATTTTTATCGGATGATCGTACCACTGACGTCTATATACCATTTTGATCGTCTCATCGTGCTGATCTGTGCAGTATATTCAATCCTATATTTTGAAGTCCGGTACGCAGCGGAATCCGCGTAAACGGCAACCATAGCGGTATCCGTTTTGTGACTTTTGGTTTTCCGTCCTTTCATTTCTATCGTGTAATCCAATAGCCACTTACTTTTCATATCCTCTGAAAAGAAGTATTCGACTTTCACTATTCCCATACTCAAATTTTGACGGTTCATTTCAATTTAATTCAAATGGTTCGTTTGGCCTTCTGTTCTTTTGTTGAGAGTATAATAAATAAATCTTTTAAAGCTTATGCATTTTAACTATAGCTTGCTGGTAGCTTGCTTGTACATATTCTACCATTGTTTTGATATTTGAACTAACGTGTCTTGCCCTTTCATGTCCATATTCATGTTTAAATTAATATGATATCAAGTTATATATTTAGTCTAGAATTACATCCCCTCATTTTCGAGCCTGCTACCCATCCTTACTGCCTTGCTCACCAACGCCTCTACCATTTCTTTTTCTTTCATTCTAAATTTTTTTTTATACAAACGTTTCTAGAAACTTGTATACTTTGGGTTGCTGCATTGTTTACATGAACCTGCTCCGATCTCCATTCGTTCCCAATTCATGGCAGCCACCTCTATGTTGCAACCCTCTCCGCCATCGACCAAGTTGCACCACCAAGCAGCCACGCGCCTCAACTTCTTCCTCCTCAGGTCTCTCTTCCTCCCGCACGCGCGTCCCGTTCAGCCCGCCTCCTCCGTGCTTTAGCTCGACAACCAACCATTTCCCGACCGGCCGTTTGTCATGACCCACCATCGTCAGCTCCGCAACACAGCCTTGGCAGCCATCAGTTCATCCCACCTAGTTCGCCATTCCCGGGAACCCATGCAGTGAGCGACCATCACCAAGCAAAACGCCGATCTCCTCTCAGTCTCATCTTCCCACACACACGCAACTCGCCTTCCACCCTGGATCCGCCTCTGGCCTCCTTTCCCCGAACCTGCCTCCACTGTCACGTGCTCTACCCCATCCATGTCATCTGCCATGCACCAATAATAGCCGATCTTCCATACTCTCCACTGCCTTCTATCGTTGCCGCCGTTCTTCTCTCCGGCATGCACTGCCAGCCGACCATGGGCTTGCCGACATCGTTACTTCCACTCGACACCTTGACTCTTCCCGTTCGCCTCCGCCCGATTGTCTCCGTGGTCGGCCTCCTCCTTCTTGTTTGGTACGCAAGTTTTGATTTTATATACTACAAATTTTATAATTAAAGCTGCAGTACGTATAAAAAAAAATAAAATTCATAGTTTATAAGAGTATGAAATGTTTCATGTCGGGCACTTTGGTTCACTGGTCTGCATTATAAAAGTATTGCTAAGTTTTGAATATATAGTTATAGGTTACAGTACGTATACTTTATATATTATATAGGTGCTTTGCTATATACTTATCGTCAGTTGTATAAGAATATAAACCTGTTGTTTATCTTCAAGTCATATAGACTGTAGCATATATATAGAGTTTTACAATTTGCTGTAATAAGTATGGAACATATACTTTAAAAAAAAAAATTATTATTTCTGAATCTTATGAATATGTTATTTGTGCATGTCCTAGTTTTATGCATGTTCTATTTTGTTATGGTCAGTGCAAGGCTATGTAATGTTGTGAAAAAATTTGATGTGTATACATATATTTTGGTTAAACTGATGCATGTATATATGTTATAACGTGTAAATTTAATATATATTACGATTTAAGCATATCTATGTGTTACTGGAATATATGAGCTTTATATGATTATTTGTATTAAAGTGTAAATTTGGTTGTATTGACCCCAAAAAAAAAATTATTTTATATTTTTGATTTTAATATTTGAGTTTTAGTTTAAAAACAATAATTTGAAATACATATGTTTATTTAAATGTGTTTGGAATATAAAATATGATTTTATAAAATAGTTATGCATACAAGTTCATTCATATCATTTATCTTCATCGAGGCCGTTCTAATTTGACTTCGTTAATTCATATTTATCAGTTTGTCTATCGTGCTTGTTCTTTATCAAACCGTATACATCTACCTTTGCTTTGGGATTCGCGCTTGGATTCGTAACGCATCTCACTCTCGTAAATCTCTAGCCTCGGAAGGTGAGCACTCACTCACGATTAACGTTCTTTTATTTATTAGATTTGATTTCAATTGAAACGACAATTGAAATATGCTGCTGTTAGTTAATGACACTGTTATATATGCTATTACCTGTATCAGTTCACCTGTGACATCTGACACCATTATCTGTTATATATATGAAATGATAATCCAGTTTGGTTGTTAATTGATTGATTGTTGATGTTTATATTGGACGTTAAATTGTTAATGTTAAATTGATAAATAGTATGAAATTGAACTTGATATAGGATAATTAAATGTTAAATTTGATTAACGAACATTTGTATAATATCACCCCTTTAACTGTTAAATTTATTGACACGTAGGATTGTTAACTACACCTTGAACCATCAATTGTATGTTGCTTAAACTGATGATGTATGAAATTGTAAATAGATGACAAGTGAAAACCGTAATGTAATAATCTTTAATCTACATGAAATGATAGTGTAGATTCTAGAAATAATTATATTAATTCGTACAAATAACAATGCGAATTAATACGGTTATTTCGGGATTATTTGAAATTGATTATTGGATTGATATTGGTTGTTGTTATTGCTTGTTTATTTACTTTGACACCATCCCAGTTATCACACTGCAAGTTCCCTTTGTTATTCTTTGACTTTTGAATTGAATTGGAATCGGGTTGAAATGATAAATACCCAAGATTGAACTTTGACTTAGGAAAGAAAATTAAATAAAAACCCGATTGGTCAATAATTTGATTTGAAAATAAATAGAAGGTTTTATTTGAATAAATAATATGGTTTTGAAATGATGTTGAAATTGAATTTTAATGAAAGGAAAATGTTAATATGTAATAACCCGAAACAAAATATTAACAATGTAATTGGAAAAAAAATGTTGTTTAATTTGAGAAATGATTGAATTAAGTTTGAAATTATAATTAGGTTTGAAATTATTAAACTTGGAAATGATTTAATAATTAAGTTGAAAATTATAATTAAGTTGAAATTATTAAACTTTGAAATTATGTAATAATTAAGTTTGAATTATTTAATAATTAAATAAGATTGAATTATTTAATGATTAAATTAAATTGAATTTTTGAATAAGTGAATTTTACGTCGTAATAATTGAAATTGAGATTTCTTTATTAATTAAGTTTTGGAAATTATTTATAGTAAGTAAATAAATAATTGAAATTGAATTTTCTTTAACAAGAAATGAAAATGTGATATTTTGGAATTAATGTAAGACTTGAAATGTAAAGAATTGATTTGATGAATTTAATTAAATTAAATTTGTAAGTTTTGATATAATGAAGTTGAATTTAAATAATGGATTTAATGAATTGGAAATTTAATGGAAATTATTTTGAATGATAAAGTAACTTAACGAATATTGAATGAAATCAATAAATGATTTTAAATTGATTTGAATGATAAATTAAATTGATTTAAATATTTTCGAAATGAAACTTATTTACGAACTTGAATCAATATTTGAATTGGTTTAATAAGAAATTGAAAATTGAATTATAAGATTTTGAAATTATGATTTGGAAGTTTTGAAACGTAAAGTATGGAGATTGGTTTTTGAAAG
This sequence comes from Allium fistulosum, assembly GCA_030737815.1. Lineage (NCBI taxonomy): Eukaryota > Viridiplantae > Streptophyta > Magnoliopsida > Asparagales > Amaryllidaceae > Allium > Allium fistulosum. The sequence continues at coordinate 819,688,584 of CM060904.1, forward strand.
ACGAATGAAATGTTGATTTGCGAATTGAAATTGAAATTGAATTTGATTTGGTTTTGAAATATATAAACGACCAATCGGTGTAATAATTACGAAAGTTATTAAAGAGACCGGAATTCGGTTATGGATATACTCTCTATCTAAACCGAAAACCACTTTAATAACTATACGCGGAGTGATGATCCAGAATGAAGTGGTTGGATGATGTACGCTGATGATTGAAGAAAGTGAACGATAATGGATAGCCTTGACACTTGTGTCAAATTTGAAATGACTAAAACAGGAGCTGTGCCGGGCCAATGGAGGATTGATACCTCAAGTGGACACACTTCTTCGAACTACTTATACTTGTTGTCGATTGGTGCACCCTTGATTTTGGGAGTGTTGTTTCACGGTGTTGCGGGCGCTGCGGCGTTGCGTTCTCAACAGTCCGGATCAGGCGAACGGTAGTATCACTACCTTGGGTATAGCCTCATGTGCCTTGTCATACTTGTATTCCATTTATGCGCGACCACTACGAATTTGTTTTGTACCTTGAGTATATGGATTGCCCTCTGGTGACTTCCGGTTTTGGGGAAACTACGGTCTTGTATATGCTTGTGGGAATAAAAATGTGTTAAGGGTGGAATGGGCCATGACTTAACGCTATTTTGATATCTTTATATTACTGATAGACATTATCTACTTATCGTACACTACTACATATTAGATAGTTTAACGGATCCTTAAAGGATGGTTATTCCAAACATCCTTTGAGTTACTTGTATTTCAATTGCTATTTCACTTGAGTTGGATTTATTAATATAAGAATGTTAATCCTGACTCGAGTGTCTTGTGTTTTTGCTTTACGCTCGGGTCAGACTGAGTGTACCAGTATTCGAGACTCACCTTGGGAGTTGGAGCTTTGCTTGAAGATCCAGCCATCTATTCTGCTTCCAGTATTCGATGATTCCAGTGATGTATTCTGCTTTGTATCTGAAGTATCATATTACTCTTCCATTGTATCTGGTTTAACTCTGATGTATCGTATTACTCTTCTGTTGTAAACTCTGATGTATTTTATTTATTCATATAGTAGCTTCATGAACTACTATCTCTTTTATTTCCGCTGCACTTATTACTCTTTGTCTGTGATCTGTGATTATTTATTTACTGTATATGTTCAGTTTTGCCAAATTTAAATTAACAACGCGGTATTTTGAGCAATTCAACTCCGGCATGAGTGTCTTCCTATACACTTATAATGGATGCGAATGGTCCAAAATTCTGGGTCGTTACAACTCACGATTAATGTTCTTTTATTTATTAAATTTGATTTCAATGGAAACGACAATTGAAATATGCTGCTGTAGTTATTTACATTGTTATATATGCTATTATCCATAACTGTTCACCTGTGACATCTGACACCAGTATCTAGTATTATATGCCTGTTATTACTATTATTTATATCTGTTCACCTGTGACATCTGACACCCGTATCTGTTATTTATACTGATGATATATGCCTGCTGTTACATTTTTTTGTATCTGTTATCACTCTGCAAGTTCCCTGTAGTTTAGAATTCACTATGGGTTGAAATGATACATACCCGAACGGACTTTAGAATAGGAGAATTTCGTTATGGGTTGAAATGATAAACCCAAGCGATTTTCATTTGAATTGAAATTGGGATTACGGGTCGAAATGATATCTACCCGTACATATTTAAATTTCGGATTGAAATGATAAATATCCGTATCACTTAACCATATGATGTATATATACAGACACCGTTGGTCCATATATAAAATATTTTGAAAATGAATTTTATGGTTTTGGAAAGAAACATATGGTTTTAATAAATGTTGAGCCTTAAATTATTATTTATAAATGGGAATGATGGATTTAAATACATATAATATGTTGAGTATTTAAAATACATTTCAAAATAGATTTTGTAATAATTTGAATAAGTTGAGGTGGGGAAGATAATTTGAATTTAGTTGAAATTGTATTCAATAAAGAATTTTATTTAATTAAACCGATTTGAAACTTATTGAAATTGAGATGTAAGATATGATTTATAACTTGAGTTTGATTTAAATAATTTAATGAATATTTCTTGTTTAAATAAATTTAAGGAAATATTTAGTAAAAATGAAATTTAAGGCTAGTTAAATGATATTGAATTTATTAAGTGAATATTCCCTGATTAAATAATAAATGAAGTTAAATCAAGAGCTATTTGAAACTGTTAAATTTAACTTTGAAATTGTTGAATATTAAAGCTTTGAAATATATATTGAAAATTTAAATGATCTGTTTAGATATGAATTAAATTGATGAATTGAACTTTGAATAAATTTGAATTTGGAAATTGAGTTGATTTGAACCGATTTATGGAACTTAAGGAAATTATAAATACTTTATTTTATAAATTATTTAACCTATATATACTATTTTGGAAAATAGTTATATTTGAAATGAAATGATATTTGGGGTTTTGAAGTATAAATTAAATTGAAATGGCCACGGTGTCATAGTGTATATTCCCACCTTGTAGATAGTTCTACAGATCCTTAGAGGATGGTTATCCCAAGCATCCTTTAAGTTACTTGTATTTCAATTGATATTTCACTTGAGTTGGATTTATTTATATAAGAATATTAATCCTGACTCGAGTGTTTTGTGTTTTGCTTTACGCTCGGGTCAGACCGAGTGAAACAGCATTTGAGACTCACCTTTGGAGTTTGGAGCTTCCTTTGGAGATCCAACTATCGCCTCAGCTTTCAGCTCTTCTAGTTGATTCGTTCAGAGAAGTCATCTGTCGTATTGGAGACTTCACTACATTTGAGATATTCTGTTGTATTTTATTTTAACTCTGATGTTTATATAGTAGCTTCATGAACTACTATTTTATCTATTCCGCTGCGTATTATTGTATTACTCTGTGTCTGTGATCTGTGATTGATTTATTTACTGCATATGCTGAGTTTTGCCAAATTTAAATTAGCAATCTGATATTTTGAATTATTCAAGTCAGACATGTGTGGATTATTGTCGATTTGAATGGTCCAAAATAGCGGGTCGTTACAGTTGGTATCAGAGCTTTGGCTCTAGGCGAAACTTAGCATATATTGTAAATTTATTTACAGAATCACGTTCGTTCGAGTTTAATCTCTTCCTTTTGACTCGATTTCCTTTGAACTTTGGAACGTTCCCTACGGTTCCAAAATTCATTCTTGTCTCTCTCTATTGGTATTCTTTTGATTCTGGAGTATCCCATAACTCCACTTCGAATAATCTCTATAAGAATAGGCGATCCCGCCGATCTTTGAATGTTTTGTAAAGGGGTGAAACTCCTTTACAATTGGCATTGATTCACCGGAGATTTATATATCCCTCGGTTTCGATGTTGCCATCTCTTGTTATACCGAATTCTATCTCTGGCGATCGAATGTCGATTTGCCTTAGATTTTCGCATCGATTATATTCTTGAAGTCACGGTTGACCCGGTTAAGGTCGCCCGCGGTTTATATAAGTATATCTATATTCTATTTTGAAATTTAATTATTTCGTCTTCGTTTGATCCTATCTTCGAATCAGAATTTTATTTGATTAGAGTCCCTCTAAGTTGAATTTCTATCTTTGTTTTGAAATCCATCCTTGAACCATCCTTTGAAAAATCGGGCTTGTTTGTATTTTGACATTGTTTTTTTATATATCGAAATTATTATATTCTATATATAAAAGTGAAATGTTTTCGATAAAGGTTATAAACCCTTTTTAAAATAATAATTTGAGGTTTCGAAAGGATTTGTAATTTTGAAAAAAAAAACTATATAAGAAATTTGATTTATCTAAAAATGATTTATAACTGAAGGATTTTAAATTTGAAATTCGAGAATTGAACTCCGGTATTTTGAAATTGGTTTAAAGATTTTGAAATATATAATAATAATATGATTTAAAAGTATTTTCCAAATAAGAAATGTTTCAAATGATTTTAATGAGTTTCGAATGATTTCGAAGAAATTTCAAAAAGAAGTTTGAGAAAATAGAAGTCCAGAACTCACTTATGTCGCTGGAAAATAATTTCGGTGATGAGTGCACGCATCATCGACATTGATTTTCGAGTTTCAGAGTGAGGGATAGGCCACTCTAGTAACATTGTTATGCGAGTGATTTTGCGAAGCCAATTTTGATTTCAAATTCCGAAGTAAGATTTGATATTTAAAGTATATATGTATATATATTTGAAATGATTTGAAGTAAGCCGGTGTTCAGTCCTTGAGTTTCGGATTTGATATAACCCTATCTATTAAAATTGATTTAATGATTTGTTGCTGATTTCCAACTCTTGAATTTGAAAATGATTTCTTCAACTATTTTGAAGGTTCGAGCACTTCCAAATCAAGGTTAACTTTTCAACGCTAAGAAATTTTAAGAAGTATAAAGTATATAAGTTCGGTATGTATGTTTAAAGTATGTAGTAATATGATTTAAATAAGCTGAAACTGTTTTGTTAAGTAAATAAATAAGGCTATTTTGAATTTTTCTAATATGAAATTTAGATTTGAAATGTTTTGAAAGAATTTGGTCTTCAAATATTTTGAATAAAATTTAGTTTAAATGTTTTAACTTAGTAACATCTTTATGAAACTATATATTTAACAAGTTGGAATAAATATATAAGTTGTACGTATGCTGTTTTATCCGCATAATTAATTTGATCCAGGTTTTGAGTACACAAGTTCGAGGTGAATTACACCATTTCGTGTTAGGATTTTTCATTCGATTCTTGATGGCGAATATTTGATATGGATTTTGGGCGTGATTCTAGAATACTCTATCATAGTATATGGCTATACAAGGAGACTGATGGCTTCTAGTCGAGAAACCATATCGAAATCCGCATTAGGGAAGTCAAATGGACAATACTAGTTCGAAAGCGAACTTGTGTGATCGAGCGAGCGATCAAATGTGATTCTGCGAAATGATGACGTATGTACATCTTATATTCTAATATCATTGATATATTTTGAAGCTGATATTGAAAGCTGTCATGTTAGAATATCTTTGCTTACTAAAAGAAAATTTCCAATTTAAATTACAAAGATATATAACCCATAAAAGAAAGATATTCAATCCCGTATGGCTCTTCATACAGCGAAATTTATTTTGAAAAATTTGATCCTTATATAAGATAGACCTTACGTAAGTATAAGATGATTTGAAAACATTTGATTTTGGAAATGAATTGGTTGACTTAAATTATTGATTTGGAAATTAGGATTTATTTTCTAAATCTATTATTTTGGAAACTTTGAAACTAAAGATAATTAATTTGAGAAGAAATAATTTGGTGAAATTGTATATGATTTTGAAATTGAACTGATATTGAAACAAATTGAAATTTGAGAACCTTATGTTACTAAATACTTGATTTGGGAGTTGTCGAACTTATATAAAATTGATTTGTATGAGTATGAAATTGATTCGAAAACTATAGACTTGAAAAGGTACTCAATTTGAAAGTGAAATCTTATATAATTGAAGTCTATATAAGTATGATTTGATATACTATTGATTTTGGAAAGTATTTGATTTGAAAATTAAATCTTATATATAATGGATTTTATATAAGTACGATAATTGAAAGTGATTTGAAAAGGTACTATATGATACATATTTTCGAAGTAAAGATATGGAAAGTGCCTTCTGCTTGATATCCGATTTGTGGCCACATCTTGGATTCATTCTATCGATATTATTCTCTCTGATTTTTGGTTTTCCGGATATGATACTCGAGTGTCCTTCGAATTCCATGGCGTTACCCATGGTCTTACGAACTCGACTGCATAGCGTAATTCGTAAGGCAGTGATTGCTTAAAAGGTACGGATGTTTCCTGGGGGATCCAGGCGTAACCATTGTGTATCTGCGATCTATGGTCGTGTTAGTGGCGTAATCCGCAAGGCAGAGATTGCTTAAGGGGTATGGATGTTTCCTGGGGGATCCAGGCGTAACCATTTTTATGTATCCTGCGGTCCACCGTTTTGTTATCATGGCGAAATTCGCAAGGCAGTGAATGCTTAAAAGGTACGGATGTTTCCTGGGGGACCCAGGCGTAACCATTGTGTATCTGCGATCCATGTTTTGTTTGTTTTTGTTTGGATTGTACTTTCCATATCTGTTTTAAAAGTTTTTCCAGTATTTTCACTGGGTGTTGAAACAAGTCTACTAAGTACTTGGAGAATTCTAGTTTTGCGCCTGATCAACGCACTACCAGAGTCTGCAGGAACGAGGATAAACTTGTTGAAACATCGAGTTATAAAAGTATTTTCGAAAGAAAATTTGTTTCGTTATAAAGGTATTTTATTACAAAAAGTATTTTCAACAAAAGAAATTATGTATTAATATTTGAAATTAAAATCCTTATGGTTCTAAATTAATTATTCGTGCCTGATACTATTCTTTTGAATCTACCTTATCTGCTCAGCTCTATTTATTCACCTATATTCTGCTTTTCCAAATCCTCCTTCTTTTCCCTGTTGACTATATCCTTAAAATACTGTTTATTTATATACTACATGGTTTAATAAAAAAAAAAAATTTAGTGTTATAAATATTTCAGAAGTTATTAATTAAATACATATTTAAAGTAAATGATTATTGATTTATTAATAATATTTGAAAGGTATTTTAGATAGAATTAATAAATTTATGAATTATCGATTTAATATTTTCTTTGTAAAAATAAGTAATAATGTAAATAATTGCTTTCAAATGGTTTTCATACATTTATAAAGGTGTCATTTAAACATATAAATGGTATTTATAAAGGAAGCAAGAAATTTTACAGATGGATTTTTGAAAGGTTTTAAAGTATATAAGATAATTGAATTGCAAATGAAGTTTTCAAATTTTAAGTAAAATTTATATAGTTTAAATTAATTGTTTAATCTTGACTTTCAATCTATCTTTTCTGTCTGGTTGTTTCTATCCTTCTACCTCCTTCCTTTTCGGGGACGAAAAGTTTTGAGTGGGGGAGAGTGTAACGACCCGCAAAATTTAATGGTTTTAAAATTATATTTAACTGGAAATTTGTGAAATTTTAAACAATAAAATTTGAAATTAAAAATTTATTATTTGGAATACGTCTATTTTAATATAGCAACTGGTAAATTTTCATTTGATAATATTGAAGTTTATTTTCCTGTGAAATTTCATTTCAAATCAAACCGGTTAATAACAGTGAATTTAAAAGTTTTCCGAAACCAAAATATGTCAACAGGAGAAAATTTATTCAGATCATTTTGAATCGGACTGCGAAATTCGTTTTTCCAAATTTGGACTTCTACTGCCCCGTTTATCTTAATTCTGGCAAAATAGCAGCATTTCCGGTACCGATTATCGACTTTCGATCGGATGATCGTACCACTAGTATCTGTATACCATTTTGAGCGTCTCGTCGTGCTTATCTCCATGGCATATTCAATTCTGTGCTTTTAAGTTTGGTACACAGCGGAATCGGTGAAATAGTGATCCGTATCGGTTCCATAATTTGGCTTTTGGATTTCCCGTGACCATCCATTGCTCACGTGTATAAACCAATAGTCATCAGTCACTATTATTCGCTGGAAAACCTAACTTCTGACTCTTGTCATTTTTGGCTATTAATATTCCAACCGATTCAAACATTTTTGATTCGTTCGTTTCAAATTCTATTCGTTGTTCCCAATTCTATTCATTCGTTTCCAATTCTATTCATTCGTTTATTTTCTTTGATAAAGAAACTAATATTATACTCTGTGAAATATTTATATTGAAGCCTGTTCTTTTTCTAACTTCTGAAACCATGTACACGCCCCTACAAATCCTCACCCATTCCTCTTCTTTCGTCTGTTGTTACAGAATAAGATGAAAATTCCAAAACATATATACTTCGTTCCGGCTAATATGCCATTTCATTTTTTGCCTCTGGAATTAACAAAAGCCTTATAAAACAATATAGATTTTTCTTTCCCTACGTGCATCTACCACCACCCAGGCCTCACGCCTCCTCCACATCCCAAACCCACCGTTCTCCCTGACTTCGGCCTCAGCAGCCTCTGCCCCTCCCTGTAACCGAGTAGCAACCAAGACACTCCCGGTTCCCCTCCTTTTGCTAATACCATCTCTTTCATCCGTGCTCCCCCTCCCACGTTTTCCCTCACCAACGCCATGGCACCGTGCCTTCCATCTCCAACCGCCACTCTCACACTCCTCCTTGTCCAGCCGAGTGTTGCCCATCCCGAACCCAAGCTTGGCCACATGCACGAAGCGGCATTCGACAGCATACCACCATTTTCTCACCGATCTCATCTTTTCCTGGCAGTGTCGCCAGCAGCCTCCACTGCCTCGCTTTTCATCCTCTCGGTTATGCTTTGAGAAATAGATAAGGTAATAGATATATATCTATTTTTACAGATGTTGTTAATATGTATGTGGAATGTTATATCGATTTCTAAAATATAATATATATATGTAGTCTGACTTTAGAGTATTGACATATTAATATATATGTGTTTATCTAGTATGTATAGGTTTATATTGATACTATTTATTGTTGCCTGTATAAGTTAGATTAGTATATAATATATAATCTGTGATATATATATATATAGTAAGATTTTAAGGTTTTAGGAATGTTTGTTTCTATATTTTATATATTAGATTTATACGATATATCTATTGAATATAAAAGTTGTAGCAGTTAAAGGTTATTTTAAAATGTATATGTGACATTAAAGATGTTCTGTTGTTGCATACGTTTCATATAAATCTTGTTTAAAAAAAAAAAATATATATATTTTGATAGTTCGAGCATTAAAATCTTGTTTAAAAAGCTTTACAGCAACATACATATATTATAAGTGCTTGCATTTTTCCGTTCGCTTAGTTTAAGCCTGTATATATGTTGGGATTCCAAAGTCTATGTTAGTTTTAATGTATATAAAAAAAAAGTTAACATATACCAGTTTATATAGGTTTAAAAGCCGACAGTGCAATATGTTGTTTATATATGTTAGGCGTATTAGATATTTGTTCATTTCAGTTTGCATTTTTGTTGAGTAGACATATATATATATATATATATATATATATTTGTTCTTGCTTTTACAATCGCATATCATATATTTGTACAAGTTCTGGTAAGTGTCTGTGTTTATATAAATAGGTAATATTGGTTATGTCTAACATGTATATTTTATTCAATACGTACTTTAATGACTGCTTTAAGTATTGTTGGTTAGAATATATTTTTAAAAAAGGTTACTATATATATAAGGTTAGGTTATGGGTTAAGATAAATGAAAGTTTGCAGGTGGCATTTGCTGTTTGATTATGTATATTGATTTTATAATAAATTTTGATTTGAAAATTTTAATAAGTGTATATATAAGTAAGTTATATAATTTATTATACATAGGTTTTAAACCATTCAATTTCTGTTAAGTTTTATACATATCTTTATCGATCCAATTCTGATTTGATTTCGACGATTTCTTGTCATCAGCTTTGATCGTCAAATTCGTGCCTATCTGACCCTGCTTTGGATTCGCAACTCACCCCATTCTCGTTCATCTCTAGCCTCGGAAGGTGAGCAATCACTCACGATTAATGTTCTTTTATTTATTAAATTTGATTTCAATGGAAACGACAATTGAAATATGCTGCTGTAGTTATTTACATTGTTATATATGCTATTATCCATAACTGTTCACCTGTGACATCTGACACCAGTATCTAGTATTATATGCCTGTTATTACTATTATTTATATCTGTTCACCTGTGACATCTGACACCCGTATCTGTTATTTATACTGATGATATATGCCTGCTGTTACATTTTTTTTGTATCTGTTATCACTCTGCAAGTTCCCTGTAGTTTAGAATTCACTATGGGTTGAAATGATACATACCCGAACGGACTTTAGAATAGGAGAATTTCGTTATGGGTTGAAATGATAAACCCAAGCGATTTTCATTTGAATTGAAATTGGGATTACGGGTCGAAATGATATCTACCCGTACATATTTAAATTTCGGATTGAAATGATAAATATCTGTATCACTTAACCATATGATGTATATATACAGACACCGTTGGTCCATATATAAAATATTTTGAAAATGAATTTTATGGTTTTGGAAAGAAACATATGGTTTTAATAAATGTTGAGCCTTAAATTATTATTTATAAATGGGAATGATGGATTTAAATACATATAATATGTTGAGTATTTAAAATACATTTCAAAATAGATTTTGTAATAATTTGAATAAGTTGAGGTGGGGAAGATAATTTGAATTTAGTTGAAATTGTATTCAATAAAGAATTTTATTTAATTAAACCGATTTGAAACTTATTGAAATTGAGATGTAAGATATGATTTATAACTTGAGTTTGATTTAAATAATTTAATGAATATTTCTTGTTTAAATAAATTTAAGGAAATATTTAGTAAAAATGAAATTTAAGGCTAGTTAAATGATATTGAATTTATTAAGTGAATATTCCCTGATTAAATAATAAATGAAGTTAAATCAAGAGCTATTTGAAACTGTTAAATTTAACTTTGAAATTGTTGAATATTAAAGCTTTGAAATATATATTGAAAATTTAAATGATCTGTTTAGAAATGAATTAAATTGATGAATTGAACTTTGAATAAATTTGAATTTGGAAATTGAGTTGATTTGAACCGATTTATGGAACTTAAGGAAATTATAAATACTTTATTTTATAAATTATTTAACCTATATATACTATTTTGGAAAATAGTTATATTTGAAATGAAATGATATTTGGGGTTTTGAAGTATAAATTAAATTGAAATGGCCACGGTGTCATAGTGTATATTCCCACCTTGTAGATAGTTCTACAGATCCTTAGAGGATGGTTATCCCAAGCATCCTTTAAGTTACTTGTATTTCAATTGATATTTCACTTGAGTTGGATTTATTTATATAAGAATATTAATCCTGACTCGAGTGTTTTGTGTTTTGCTTTACGCTCGGGTCAGACCGAGTGAAATAGCATTTGAGACTCACCTTTGGAGTTTGGAGCTTCCTTTGGAGATCCAACTATCGCCTCAGCTTTCAGCTCTTCTAGTTGATTCGTTCAGAGAAGTCATCTGTCGTATTGGAGACTTCACTACATTTGAGATATTCTGTTGTATTTTATTTTAACTCTGATGTTTATATAGTAGCTTCATGAACTACTATTTTATCTATTCCGCTGCGTATTATTGTATTACTCTGTGTCTGTGATCTGTGATTGATTTATTTACTGCATATGCTGAGTTTTGCCAAATTTAAATTAGCAATCTGATATTTTGAATTATTCAAGTCAGACATGTGTGGATTATTGTCGATTTGAATGGTCCAAAATAGCGGGTCGTTACAGATATTCATTGTATCATCATTGTATCTGGATATTGTATCAGATGTTGGGTGTCTATATTCTTTTTCTTTTCCGCTGTGTTATTTACTTAATGTTGTTATAAGCTCCGGCGACTCGGATTTGAACGATCGAATCTGCGGCATTCGAGTACGATGTAAAGTATGGATGTCGATTTTCGAGCGCGAAAATCTGGGACGTTACAAGGCACGTAGGAAAAATGGATTTCCAACGAATGACTAGGCACTGGGGTACCACCTATCACAGTACGTGGCCTAGATCACCGTACCGAGGAGTACGCCCGCTCCCCTACAACGCAAGGCCGGAATCATCCCTTACTGGATAATTCCAAATAAAATCACCCCACGGTTGGGATCAGCAACCGCACCACTAAGCCGAAATAAAAGGGACATCTAGACAGGGATGACTTTACTCTCAAGTGGGTGCTACCCACGAAGCCTTGCTGCATAACCCCTGATTTTCAGTCATTCCCGGTTGATGAGGCTTGAGGCTAAACGTTACCTTCAGAACGTTTCACTTAGAATGCCCATCGTCCCCTGACGATGTCCGAAAGCATTCGTCCATACAAGTCCGTTCCAGGTCCGAACAGAACTGATAACACTATCCCCTTATCAATATTACCCTCGTTTCCCCACGAAACGTACAAACCGGATCGAAGTGGTTTTCGAGTCTCCAGACCTAGAATCCCGGTATACGGAAACTCGATCCCGGTCTCTTCGAAACGATCAACGCATTTGGCCAATATTGATAGTCGGTTGTTTAACTATCAATTAACATCCATAACAACCATCAACAATCAATAATTACTCCAAATTATTTATATCCCTCAAAATATCTTCACAAGATATTATTTCCATTTCAATTCCCATTGGAAACAATTTCAAACTATATTCCTCTCACGGAATAATTTCCCAAATATTTATTTTCACTGGAATGCCAAGTACAAACCATTTTAAATTTTTAAAATAATTTTAAAACACTTTATTATAAAAATACTTTATAAGAACGCCTTTTTAAACTTCTTTAATATTTAAGTTAAAAATATATATTTAAAGATATTTAAATGAAACCATTTTAAAGAATATAAACAAATTTCCTTTTAAAACATATTATCAAATCTCATTTGTATTAACTACAATAATAGATTGAAAATTACTTACTTTAGAAATTTAACATTTGGAAATAATAGATTTTTAAACTTGACTTTTAAAAATAACAATAAATCTTTAACAATATTTGAAATTTCTTTTAAAAACAAAATGTACTTGGCTATCCAGAAAATACTTCTCTTTCACAACCTTTAAAATATAAATCTCTGTTTATATTTTTAAAACAGATTCACAATCCTTTATAAATTCACACCTTGAATTTATATTAAAATCCGCTTCACTTTATAAACTCAGTTTATAGATCTCAAAATCTCATTCCTCTTTAAAATTTCTCAGTTTCAATATTTAGATCAATTCTACAATTTTATTTCAAATTTGCTTTATCTTGAAATAAAATTGTCTTATTTACCTTATTTATTTCCAATACAATTATTCGGTTTTTTAAATTTTAATTTCTAGTTAAAACCCCTTTAACTGAAAATTCCTATTTTAAATTCCCAACATTCCTTATTAACGCTTTTAATTAAATTAACTCATTTAATTAGAAATAATTTCTTTATTTCTTTAAAAACCATATCACTTGAGTTTTAAATTTTTATTACTCCTTCGTAAATTTAAATTCCTTTTTCCCATATTTATTACAATTCCAATTCACTTTATTTTATCTTATTTTCAATTCACTTTTAAATTTATTCCAATTTACTTAAATTATTATTCTTTATTTTCTTCAAAAATTCAATCCCATAGATTTCCAAAATTTCTTATACTGGGAATTCAATCAACCACAACATCCAATATCAAATCATCACAGGATATCAATATTCAGATCACAGAATAATAAAATAAATTTTTGAGGAATCCAGTTGGATCCCTCCAACCTGTTTCCCTGCATCCACAGACGTTAGCACAATACCAATTCCACTTCGAGGTGGAATATCGCGGTATATGGGTTTTATAAAATATCATCCGCTATTATGCGGCGCATAGGGTCTCATCCGCTATATAAATGCGGGAATATCAACAACTCAAATATATACATATGCCAATATGTATATATTAGTATATACTACTATATACCATATCAATCAAATCAATCAATTCAATCATCCATCAATATTTAAATTTAACCAATTAAATTTAAATTATAATTTAACTGAGTGAGATTAACTCACCTTTGATTTTATTTGCAGTCCATTCCAGACCAGCTTGTTTCCTTTCAGATTTCAGACCTTGAATAAATATTATATGATTTTATTAATATATGAAATAACCTCTAGGTAATTTATCATTCAATGAATTAAACCGACCAATAATTAGTTTGAAAAATCATTTGGTTTTATAACGAATAAATTGATTTTTGAACAGGTTTCCTTAAAATAAATAAAATTTTTTTATTAATAAAATATTTAAATAGATTAATTAAACAGATTAGTTTCCATAATACGTTATTCACTTCTTTCTTTAATATACTAGTAAAAAATACGTTTCTCTGCTTATATTTAAATTAGCTATGTAGGTGTGTATATTTTTCCCTTCATCTGCTTATATAATAAAAATCTAACTTAACATTTCAAAATCTTATGTATACTTAATGAAACATTATTTCTGATCCCATATATGTTTATAGATCAAGTTTAGTTGAAAATAAAATAAACAACCTAGAATACCTTATTTTAAATAAACTGGTAAATTTAAACTTGTATATGTATATTTACTTTATCAATTTTTTATTTTAACCTAAATAGCTTTTAAATTAAAATGTAAAAAGAATAAACTACCTCACTGAACAGGAAACCAAACCAATGATCCACTGCTCAATCCCGATACGCGACTCTGACCTCGTCGAGCTCCTCTCTGATGCATCCACCATCGAGGCCAAACCCTAACATCAACGAACTACTGCGACCTTGCCCTGGTCGATCTTGCGAATGTCGCCATCGCGACATAGCTTCGAGATTCCGGCCGTGATCTCACTCCAGATTTCATCATCCCTGGCGAGCTCGTACTCACCACAGCGACCACGACGGCGTCGATTTCGCCTCCCACTCGACCTTCCCATGCGACAAGAACTACTCGCGATCACCACCTCACCAGCCCTAATTTGACAGCCCACGAAGCCTTCGAGCTCGATCATACGGGTCGCACTGGCTTCCTTCCGAAGTCGAGTCGCCCCTATTCGAAGTTAAATCGAATTCAAATTCGATTTGCCCTCATACGATCACCATTTTTTTTTTTACAGGCTCGATGGTTTGGAAAACGAATGAAACTGGGAAAGAAGGGAAGCGCCCATTTTATTCCTTGATTTAAGAGTGGATCTATTTTTTTCTTTTTGTTTTCGTTTGCTTTCTGGAAGGAACGAAAGGGGATGATTTTGGATTTAACAAGGGGAAAGAAACGAAAAGGAGGGTACGAAGGGAGCAAAAGTGTGGCGGAATGTACTTTGGGTCGGATTAAAGGACGGCAATATACTTTATTTAAATTTATTTTATCTCGGTGAATTTCCATGTGTTTACATACCGTATGCTCACTCCGCAATTCCAATCAATACAAAATTTGAAATCCGATAATAAAACACTATTACGGTTCCAATGGAACTGGTCTCGTCGAAATCCGAGACTGTGCCTTGGAAGACTATTTTTAAATTTAAATTTCAACGATGTTTTTTTTTTTAAAACTGAACAAAACTCTTTAAAATTCCATCTTAAAAGTTCTATCATCTTCAGTATTAACAATATAAATTTTCTGAACCTTTGAACTATTTTTAACAGGCTTAAAATCAAGATTCAATATTTTACCCAATCCCGATAATTAAATTTAATAATTAATTATCCAAATAAATACTGTATATTTGAAATTAAAGTTAAAATTTAACCTTCGAATATTTAAAATAACTTAAATATTCACATTTCAAATATACAAAAATTCCGGGTCGTCACATTACTCCCCCCTTAAAAGAATTTCGTCCCCGAAATTACCAGTTAAGAGAAATGATTCGATACCCGTTCTTTTTCCCAATCCAAATAGTTTCAAACAATTTTAACAATACCCAAACAAATTTTTTATTAATGATACACTAATCATCTTTTAATTTCCCAAACTTATCCATAAGTTCAACCATACCACCTACTTATCCATTCAAATTTAAATTTGAATTCAATTTTGAATTATCAAAATTTTCCAAAATTTTTCTAACTCCCTAAATTTTCAAAAAATTTCGCCAGCGTCTCCTTTGGCCGGCTAGCTCGGTACTACTACAAAATGGCTCTACGGCCTCCCAATCTCAAAAAGAAAACAAAAAGCCAAGTGGCTGGATCCAAAACGCAATCAAATTTCATATAGAAATTCAAATACATACCTTTTTGTCGGGCCATTAAATTTTATCCTCTAAAATCAAAATCCCAATCTATCCATTGCTTTTATACACCTGTATATCCTACTAAGCAATAATATTCAATCACAATTTCAAAACCATTCTAGACATTTCTTTACAAATTTTCAATATTTGCTTTACTTAAGCCCGTACGATGCACATATATCATCCGTACGCAATATCACATTTGATCGCTCAATCGATCACACAATTTCACTTCCGAACTAGTATCGTCCACCCGACTTCCTAGTGCGGACTCAGATCTGGTTCCTTGATCAGAAACCGTCATTCTCCTTGCATAGCCACAAACTATGATAGAGAATTTCCAGAATCAATCAACAATCCATATCCAGGCTCGCCGTCGAAAATCGAGTGAAAAATCCTGATTCGGATCGATAAAACTATCTCGAAATTCTGTGTTCGATATCTGGACCAAATAGCTATGCGAATAAATAATATACGTACACCTTATGTGTTAATTTCAATTGATTACCAATTATATCAATTCTCTTTTATTCACATTCCTTTTTGATTGTTATCCCCTTATCCACAACTATCCCATTTCACAACTTCAGTTTTAGTCTTTCATTCAACTATTCACTTAGTATATTTTTTTATTTTTCTATTCCGAAATTACTAAGTATATTTCCAATACCAATTTTCTTAAGAATTTCATTCTTCAATTCTTAAGTCCAATATAATTTTTTTCTTATATCTATTTACTACTTCACTACTGAAGTGTATATATTCAAATCGAATTCCAATTTCACATGAATTCCAACTTACTTCAATTTACTACTTCATTTCAAATATAAATACTTATTCCACATTTTCAATTCAGATTTTCATTTCCAATTTTTCTTTCTTAAATTCAATTCATCTCCAACTTCTGAATATTGAATTTTATTTAGCTCGAAAACAATCCAAGTTAATTCATTCAATAACTATTTCTCAACTTGTTTAAACCACTCCTCTGTTGAGTTCAGTTTCCATTCAACATTTACTTAAGTCAACAACTTAAGTTTTATTTTCCATTTAACCAACCCTTTAAAGTTTTATTTCCATCTTTCATTTGATTCTTATTTAATCAAATTCCATCCATTTATTTATTTAATATAATTGGTTTATTCACTCAATCATTATGAATTTTATTTTCCATACTCAATTCATCTGGAATTATTTTATTAATAACCAGGTCATTTCCAATTTATTTTCACTTATTTGGATTTCATTCGCAATCCAAACCATCTCTATGTAAATCCAATTTCATTAACTCACAATTCAATTTCATTAACTAATTAATTATCTAATTAGTTCCTCCGCTGGTTAAAATTAAATACTTGCCCTTTTAATTCCAAATATCACTTCACTTAATTAAGTTCAATTTATTTTATAATTCAAGTTTGGATTTATTTAAAAAAATAAGATTACTCATCTTAGTCATTTCCATTTGATAATTACAATTTCAAATTATAACTCTTAATGGTTCAAAGTAATGGATTCCCATTTATGACTTACAATTTCATTTCTATTCATAAGTTTTAACTTACTTACTTAAGATCTAGGACTATTCGTTTAAGTCCATTTTCATCTTTATAATCAAAATTTCAAATTATTACACTTAAGAACTTAAGAATATGAGTTTCTTTACACAATTATAAGCATTTTACATTACCTTTATATCCAATTCAATTCGACTTCAACTTACTTACATTTAATTCAATTCCAATTCTCAATTTTATTCACCTTCATATACTCGAATTTAATTTTAATTCTAGGATACAATTTTATACAAGTTTTACAATCCATTCACCATCAAGTTCTCTAACTCTTTTATCTACCAACTTATATTACTCATTGAGTTATTTTCATCTCATAATTATAATCCAAGAATTAAACTTCCATTCTCTTCTTATTTCAATCAACTTCATTCTATACTTTATATTGTTGATTCATTTAAATTTCCACATTTATATTTTAAATAGAATTCCCAGAATCTAATTACCCGGTTTTATTTCAAAACCATTTTGAATCCATAAATAACTCATACACATCTGGTAAATCACATCAAATCCAAATTTCCAAAACAATCTGCTTTTACCAAACAATTTTCCCTTTGAATTCCAAAACCAACCCAGTTCACAATCATTTCCAATTTAAAACAGTTTGGTAGCAATTTCTCTTTGGAAACTCGAAAATAGACATCGATGATGCTGCAGTCATCACCGAAATTATTTTCCAGCGACCGAAAGAGAGTTTAATGCTTTTATCACTGTAAAACTTTTCAAACATTTTTAAATCCCAAATCCCACCAGATTTCAATTCAATTTCAAAAATATTCATGAAATAATATCACCATTATTTCCCCAAAACCTTTAAAGACTATTTTTAAATCCAAAGGAATTTAAACCTTTTCCAAAACTTCAAAATCCATTCAATTTTATATCCAAACATTACTCTGGAATTCTATCACATTTTATTTCAAGTTATAAGTCACATTTACAATTTACATTTACAAATTTCATTTGTTTATGAATTTACCTCATTTGATTATAAATCACATTTGTATATAAAGTTTATCTCAATTTATAAATTTCATTTATAGTCTATATTCTCAAATTCCATTTTGTTATATAAATTTATTCTTCAACTTAGGTTATAAGTTTTCAATTTCTACTCAATAATGAGACTAACTCATTATTGTCATTTTCTAACAACCAAGCATCCAAATATATAACCATAATAATTTTCGAATAATTATTTCTTTTATATACAAAATAATTTGGGCAAAATTATTTCATTCACCCTATTTAAAACAATATTGTGTCGAACTGTTCTATTCAAGTGTTTAGAAACCCCTTCGATACAGTTGCGCAGACTGTGCCGACGAAGGTTCATATGCCACTCAATAGATCAACCAACACAATATAAAACCATTTTATATTCACTAACAAATACGCGCTCATATCTATTAATACTCTCAAAATTCCCACCAGAGCCAAGGTTGTCGCCAGCCTAAGCTCTGATACCACTGTAACGACCCGGGCTTTTCATACACGAAAAACCGGACCATTTGATTTAAGAAGAAGAGGTAGAAGAAGAAGAAACAGAAAATCAACAACAGAATCTCACATCGCAGCGGAATAAAATATAATATATACAAAACAGATCTTTACTCAAACAGAAAAATATATTTGTTTATACAATACATCAGAATACATCATCAGAGTACATCAACATCCATAACATACAACTGAATACACAGCGGAAAAATAATAACAAGTACGGGAGTACGTATCGACATCCAGCTCGTCTCCTGAGCTCCACATCATCATATCCTGTAACCTATAATACTCGGTCTGACCCGAGCATCATATAAAACAATACCCGAGTCAGTCTGGAATACCAGCGTGAGAAAATCACACTCAATTGATTATTAAAGTTTCAAAAGTCCTTTAAAAATAAAAAGCATCTCGTAAGACCACGCCACAAATAAACATGTCGGGTTTTTACCTTACGATAGCTAAAACACTTTTTATAAAATCCTCTGATATTATAATAGTGTCTATTCACAAATACTTATTAAAATAGCTGAAATTGTTACATTATTAAATTCCAGCATACTAGCCACAAAAGTGGGTAATACAAACAAATACCGTACAAGGCACGTAGGAAAAATGGATTTCCAACGAATGACTAGGCACTGGGGTACCACCTATCACAGTACGTGGCCTAGATCATCGTACCGAGGAGTACGCCCGCTCCCCTGCAACACAAGGCCGGAATCATCCCTTACTGGATAATTCCAAATAAAATCACCCCACGGTTGGGATCAGCAACCGCACCACTAAGCCGAAATAAAAGGGACATCTAGACAGGGATGACTTTACTCTCAAGTGGGTGCTACCCACGAAGCCTTGCTGCATAACCCCTGATTTTCAGTCATTCCCGGTTGATGAGGCTTGAGGCTAAACGTTACCTTCAGAACGCTTCACTTAGAATGCCCATCGTCCCCTGACGATGTCCGAAAGCATTCGTCCATACAAGTCCGTTCCAGGTCCGAACAGAACTGATAAAACTATCCCCTTATCAATATTACCCTCGTTTCCCCACGAAACGTACAAACCGGATCGAAGTGGTTTTCGAGTCTCCAGACCTAGAATCCCGGTATACGGAAACTCGATCCCGGTCTCTTCGAAACGATCAACGCATTTGGCCAATATTGATAGTCGGTTGTTTAACTATCAATTAAAATCCATAACAACCATCAACAATCAATAATTACTCCAAATTATTTATATCCCTCAAAATATCTTCACAAGATATTATTTCCATTTCAATTCCCATTGGAAACAATTTCAAACTATATTCCTCTCACGGAATAATTTCCCAAATATTTATTTTCACTGGAATGCCAAGTACAAACCATTTTAAATTTTTAAAATAATTTTAAAACACTTTATTATAAAAATACTTTATAAGAACGCCTTTTTAAACTTCTTTAATATTTAAGTTAAAAATATATATTTAAAGATATTTAAATGAAACCATTTTAAAGAATATAAACAAATTTCCTTTTAAAACATATTATCAAATCTCATTTGTATTAACTACAATAATAGATTGAAAATTACTTACTTTAGAAATTTAACATTTGGAAATAATAGATTTTTAAACTTGACTTTTAAAAATAACAATAATTCTTTAACAATATTTGAAATTTCTTTTTAAAACAAAATGTACTTGGCTATCCAGAAAATACTTCTCTTTCACAATCTTTAAAATATAAATCTCTGTTTATATTTTTAAAACAGATTCACAATCCTTTATAAATTCACACCTTGAATTTATATTAAAATCCGCTTCACTTTATAAACTCAGTTTATAGATCTCAAAATCTCATTCCTCTTTAAAATTTCCCAGTTTCAATATTTAGATCAATTCTACAATTTTATTTCAAATTTGCTTTATCTTGAAATAAAATTGTCTTATTTACCTTATTTATTTCCAATACAATTATTCGGTTTTTTAAATTTTAATTTCTAGTTAAAACCCCTTTAACTGAAAATTCCTATTTTAAATTCCCAACATTCCTTATTAACGCTTTTAATTAAATTAACTCATTTAATTAGAAATAATTTCTTTATTTCTTTAAAAACCATATCACTTGAGTTTTAAATTTTTATTACTCCTTCGTAAATTTAAATTCCTTTTTCCCATATTTATTACAATTCCAATTCACTTTATTTTATCTTATTTTCAATTCACTTTTAAATTTATTCCAATTTACTTAAATTATTATTCTTTATTTTCTTCAAAAATTCAATCCCATAGATTTCCAAAATTTCTTATACTGGGAATTCAATCAACCACAACATCCAATATCAAATCATCACAGGATATCAATATTCAGATCACAGAATAATAAAATAAATTTTTGAGGAATCCAGTTGGATCCCTCCAACCTGTTTCCCTGCATCCACAGACGTTAGCACAATACCAATTCCACTTCGAGGTGGAATATCGCGGTATATGGGTTTTATAAAATATCATCCGCTATTATGCGGCGCATAGGGTCTCATCCGCTATATAAATGCGGGAATATCAACAACTCAAATATATACATATGCCAATATGTATATATTAGTATATACTACTATATACCATATCAATCAAATCAATCAATTCAATCATCCATCAATATTTAAATTTAACCAATTAAATTTAAATTATAATTTAACTGAGTGAGATTAACTCACCTTTGATTTTATTTGCAGTCCATTCCAGACCAGCTTGTTTCCTTTCAGATTTCAGACCTTGAATAAATATTATATGATTTTATTAATATATGAAATAACCTCTAGGTAATTTATCATTCAATGAATTAAACCGACCAATAATTAGTTTGAAAAATCATTTGGTTTTATAACGAATAAATTGATTTTTGAACAGGTTTCCTTAAAATAAATAAAATTTTTTTATTAATAAAATATTTAAATAGATTAATTAAACAGATTAGTTTCCATAATACGTTATTCACTTCTTTCTTTAATATACTAGTAAAAAATACGTTTCTCTGCTTATATTTAAATTAGCTATGTAGGTGTGTATATTTTTCCCTTCATCTGCTTATATAATAAAAATCTAACTTAACATTTCAAAATCTTATGTATACTTAATGAAACATTATTTCTGATCCCATATATGTTTATAGATCAAGTTTAGTTGAAAATAAAATAAACAACCTAGAATACCTTATTTTAAATAAACTGGTAAATTTAAACTTGTATATGTATATTTACTTTATCAATTTTTTATTTTAACCTAAATAGCTTTTAAATTAAAATGTAAAAAGAATAAACTACCTCACTGAACAGGAAACCAAACCAATGATCCACTGCTCAATCCCGATACGCGACTCTGACCTCGTCGAGCTCCTCTCTGATGCATCCACCATCGAGGCCAAACCCTAACATCAACGAACTACTGCGACCTTGCCCTGGTCGATCTTGCGAATGTCGCCATCGCGACATAGCTTCGAGATTCCGGCCGTGATCTCACTCCAGATTTCATCATCCCTGGCGAGCTCGTACTCACCACAGCGACCACGACGGCGTCGATTTCGCCTCCCACTCGACCTTCCCACGCGACAAGAACTACTCGCGATCACCACCTCACCAGCCCTAATTTGACAGCCCACGAAGCCTTCGAGCTCGATCATACGGGTCGCACTGGCTTCCTTCCGAAGTCGAGTCGCCCCTATTCGAAGTTAAATCGAATTCAAATTCGATTTGCCCTCATACGATCACCATTTTTTTTTACAGGCTCGATGGTTTGGAAAACGAATGAAACTGGGAAAGAAGGGAAGCGCCCATTTTATTCCTTGATTTAAGAGTGGATCTATTTTTTTCTTTTTGTTTTCGTTTGCTTTCTGGAAGGAACGAAAGGGGATGATTTTGGATTTAACAAGGGGAAAGAAACGAAAAGGAGGGTACGAAGGGAGCAAAAGTGTGGCGGAATGTACTTTGGGTCGGATTAAAGGACGGCAATATACTTTATTTAAATTTATTTTATCTCGGTGAATTTCCATGTGTTTACATACCGTATGCTCACTCCGCAATTCCAATCAATACAAAATTTGAAATCCGATAATAAAACACTATTACGGTTCCAATGGAACTGGTCTCGTCGAAATCCGAGACTGTGCCTTGGAAGACTATTTTTAAATTTAAATTTCAACGATATATTTTTTTTAAAACTGAACAAAACTCTTTAAAATTCCATCTTAAAAGTTCTATCATCTTCAGTATTAACAATATAAATTTTCTGAACCTTTGAACTATTTTTAACAGGCTTAAAATCAAGATTCAATATTTTACCCAATCCCAATAATTAAATTTAATAATTAATTATCCAAATAAATACTGTATATTTGAAATTAAAGTTAAAATTTAACCTTCGAATATTTAAAATAACTTAAATATTCACATTTCAAATATACAAAAATTCCGGGTCGTCACATATATTCTGTTCTCACACTGCAAGTTCCCTGTAGAATAGAATCACTATCGGTTGAAATGATACATACCCGAATGGACTTTAGAATAGGGAAAGATCGTTATGGGCTGAAATGACAAGCCTAAGTGATTTTTATTTATTTTATTTAACTTGGGATTGCGGGTTTGAAATGATAGAACCCGGATTTTTCTTTGTAAATTACGGATTGAAATGATATATTATCTGTATCACTTGACCTAGGTTAGAAAATATTATACAGACCCGTGGTTATTTTATAAGTTTTTCTGGAAGTTTTAAGTATTTTGAAAATGTAAATTTTGATATTTTAATTTAATTTTTTTTAAATGATTTAATAAAGTGAAAAATGATTTCATATTTATTAAAAATGTTAAATAAATAAATGGAAATTTGTGATTGGAAAAATAAACTAATTTAGAAATATATAAAGTTTTAATTATGAAAGAAACGTGTAAAGTTCTAATTAATGAAACAATATGTAAAGTTTTAATTATGAAAGAAACGTGTAAAGTTCTAATTAATGAAAGAATATGTAAAGTTTTAATTATGAAAGAAACGTGTAAAGTTCTAATTAATGAAAGAAATATGTAAAGTTTTAATTTATGAAAGAAACGTGTAAAGTTCTAATTAATGAAAGAAATATGTAAAGTTTTAATTATGAAAGAAACATGCAAAGTTCTAATTAATGAAAGAAATATGTAAAGTTTTAATTATGAAAGAAACGTGTAAAGTTCTAATTAATGAAAGAATATGTAAAGTTTTAATTTATGAAAGAAACGTGTAAAGTTCTAATTAATGAAAGAAATATGTAAAGTTTTATTTATGAAAGAAACCTGTAAAGTTCTAATTAATGAAAGAAATATGTAAAGTTTTAATTATGAAAGAAACGTGCAAAGTTCTAATTAATGAAAGAAATATGTAAAGTTTTAATTATGAAAGAAACGTGTAAAGTTCTAATTAATGAAAGAATATGTAAAGTTTTAATTTATGAAAGAAACGTGTAAAGTTCTAATTAATGAAAGAAATATGTAAAGTTTTGAAAGAAATATGTAAAGTTTTATTTATGAAAGAAACGTGCAAAGTTCTAATTAATGAAAGAAATATGTAAAGTTTTAATTTATGAAAGAGACGTGTAAAGTTCTAATTAATGAAAGAAATATGTAAAATTTTATTTTATGAAAGAGACGTTTAAAGTTCTAATTAATGAAAGAAATATGTAAAGTTTTAATTTATGAAAGAGACGTGTAAAGTTCTAATTAATGAAAGAAATATGTAAAGTTTTAATTATGAAAGAAACGTGTAAAGTTCTAATTAATGAAAGAAATATGTAAAGTTTTAATTTATGAAAGAGACATGTAAAGTTCTAATTAATGAAAGAAATATGTAAAGTTTTACTTACTAAAAGAAACATGTAAAGTCTTAATTAATGAAAGAAACATGTAAGTCTTAATTTGTGTAATATTGATTTAAAATAATAAATGCCCTTTTTGTAATAAAACGTAAATTAAAACGTACGTTTGATAATGTAAGTTTAATTAGTATAATATTGATTAAACGATAAATGCTCTTTACTGTAATAGAAATATAAGTTAAAAAGTACATTTAATATGTAAGTTTTAATTAATGTAAATGACATATTTTAATGACTAAAATAATAAAGTTTCTTTATTGTAATGATAATGTAAGTTAATAAGGTACCCTTAACTTAACATAAGAATTTCAGCATTAAATCGGATATTACAGTAACAAAGTTTATTTAACTATAAGGCTATGATAAAATGACCATGTTAAAAATTTGTAAGTATGTAAATACTTTGATTATATAAAATATTAAATTGGAAAGTATTACATTCCAAAAATGCTATGATTCCTTAAGGTTACATTACCGAAATGCTATGATAATTTAAAGGAAGATTTCAAGTTTAATAAATTAAAGGAAATATTCAGTGATTTTGAAATTTGGGTTTATTTGAAATGATATATTATTGAATTGGTTTTGAAATGGAAATGATATATTTTTGAATTGGTTTTGAATAGATATGTTTTGGGTTTGAAAGTATGTATTAGTTTGAAATAAATGATATGATTTTTGAAATGGTTTAAAGAATGTATTTTGATTTGAAACATAAACTATTTTGAAATTTATAACCATGAGTTATAATAACGATTGGTTGGCAAAGAGACCGGGATCGGATATGGACATACTCTCTGTCGATACCGAAAACCACTTTGACAACCGTGTACGCGGTGGAGATTCCAGAATTGTCACATCCTAAAATTTTCGACTTTCGAAAATTCAACATCGATACTCACTTTATCGACTGCCGAGAAATCGAACACCGGAAACTCCAATAGTGAGGGTTTTAGAAAGAAGAAAAAGGCAGAAGAAGAAGAGAACAGAAGAAGAAAGAAGAACAACAGAACAACATCAGATACAGAAACAATATCAGAATCTCACATATCGCAGCGGAACAATATATAATAAATAACACTAGTCTTTTAAAACAAAGAACTATATCAGTTTATTCATACATCAATCATCAGAGTCAATATACAACAATGGACAGTTATATAAGCTTGTCCTCATACAGAATACACAGCGGAATACACAGCGGAATAAATAATATCAGATACAAATACTACGTCTCGTCATCCAGCTTATCTCCAAAGCTCCAGAATATCCAGAATATCCTGATAACATAACTCTAGGCTGCCCGTGTGGAAATTGGTGGGCACCCAGAGTTTAGAAGGGAACAATAAACTCCGAGTCAGTCATGGTGACTGGTGTGAGATCGTAAAACAGTTATTCTTTAACATAATCAACAGAAAATTTTAATGTCAATTCGCAATGCTTTTGGAAAATGAAACTACCATAAGACCTCCCACCACACACACAATGCAAACGCAGACTTGGAGGAGATTTCTTCTTATGATAGTCAAAGATGCTTACTACGCAAAAATCAAATTCTTTTTGATATTATTATTAGTGCATAGTGGAAAACATTTCGAAAGTAGAATATAAATCTTAGCCAGCATAGGTACCATTATATTATGCCTGCTATAGCTGCCTCCTGAGGAGACAGGTTATACAATTGAAATCGTAAAGGCTCGTATTGTTTCTTTGGATTTCCAACAAATGGTCAGGCTAAGGAACTTCCTATCCACGATGGGTACGTCCCTGGAATAGACGACCCGAGAACCTAACCGGATCTCTGCCAACACAAGGCCGGGTTACCTCTGCAAAAATAGGTAACTACTGACACGCGTATGCCATCCCCCGATCGTCACCGATCTTCCCGAGGATCCCCGATTTCCAACAAACCACATAGTAAAAATAATGCAGTAACCACAGAGGTTAAGTATCTGGGCTCCATACCATGATACCACCTTTATCCAGAAGGAATGACATACACTAAGGGGCGCTACTCCCTAGAACCTTGCCGCATTCGTCCTGTTTCGACCATTTCCGAGGTGTGAGGCTCGATGAAGTCTCGTCCACAAAGCTACGCTTTCTACAAAAAGCCCTGCTTCGGGTCAAACAAAATGATCAACCTATGATCACAAAGATATAAGATCAAACAAATGATCATATCGCAAATGATCAAACACTGATCATTTCACAGCAACACTCAGTATGCCACGTTACCAAATTAGGATATATCGCTGATGAATTTCAACTACATAACCTCTGAGCTCGTACGTCTCAGAGATGGGTGTTAAGCTAAGAGAATAAATTCTCTGCCACCAACAGATATGTATTTGAAAGAAATCAGCTCAATATCTCAAATTGTAACGTCAGACACACAATCCATACAAGTCTGTTCCGGGATCGAACAGAACCGAAGGCACTTCTCACGAAGCCCTTGCATATTCGGATAATTTTCAATCACGTCAGGACTTCCCGTCACTAAGGGTGATAAAACCTCTAAATCGAAGATCAGTCGATGTAGAGTAACTCGACGGTAATCCTTCCGTTTTCAAAAATATCCGGTCTTCAACACCGGTCTTCGAATGCGATTCATAACGACGTATCATATATTCGGAATGGGTTATACGACCCCATGGTCCTTTCCTGGCTAACCCGAATAGTGAGCGATTTTTCAAAAATAAGTGTGGCATTCAAATTCATCCAATTCACAACAAATACCTATCTAAAGGTAATTATTGATAGTCGGTTATTTAACTATCAATAAAGATGCGCAACATCATCAGATTCCAAATAATTTTCCAAATTATTTCATCTTCAAAAAGTATCTTTTACTAGATATAAAATTTCCACACTTCCAAAAATAAATCAACGTTTATTTTTAAACAACTTCCCATTTCTTTTTATAAATTCCATAGTGAATTTATATTTCAAAATATCTTCTGATATACGATTTTCAAATCGTTTTCAATATTCAATTTCAATTTATCTTTACAAAGATAAAATCTCAAAACGTTCATTTCATATTGGAAAAGCATTTCCATACTTATTTAAAAATAAGTATTTCACAAATCATTTATTTTCAACATTTGAAAATATTCGATATACTTAAATCAATATTAAGTATACATTTCATTCTTTAAGGAAATCATAAATTTTAACATCTATTTGAGTCAAAAACGAATGTTGCGTAAAACATCGTTACGACGACTCAAAATCACTAGTATAGGGATTCGAAATTAAAATAGATATATAAATCCCAATACTAGACAAAACATTTCCTTTCGGAAATCATATACTATAACAACAATGTTATAGTCAACCATTTCCTTATTTTTCGAAAACGTCTATTTCAACAACAAATGTTGAAATCTATGATTTCGATAGTTCACACGTTTTAAAACATCTTTAAAACAATCTTTATTTTAAAATATCACTCCTTAAAAAAAATGAATCCATTTTTATTCAATGACATATTCACTGTCCAAAATCGTGAATATACCTTCTTTAATAATCTTCCATATTTAGTTTATCAAATTCAATCTATCTCGAATTTATAAACACGTTTATAAATTCTATTTCCATTTATAAAAACTACAATTTATGAATCTTCTTCATTAACTAGTTCAATTCATAACTCAATTTTTATACTAACGGTCCATATTATAAGTTAATACTTATAATTCATTTATTTTCAAAATCGTTCTTTTAAAACTTTACAATTGTAAAGTTCATCCCTTTATAAATCATTTTAACATCATTTCCATTTAAATTTACATTCCCTTATTTCAATTGGATTCATTTTTCCAAATATTCACTTTTGAATCTAAAATCGGATTCCAAATTTATTTCTAATTCTACTTTAACTCCAAATCAATTACAAATTGATTTCTAAATTTATTTTCACTACTAAAATAAATTCTTATTCTTTTCAAATTATTCAATATCCTATTTTTAAGTGGATTCTTCAAATTGAAATCATTTTACATTGATTTCCCAAATTATTTCAATTTACCGATTAAATTTCAAATTGGATTTCCAACTTATCTCCTTATAAATAAATTCCTTTTAAGGAAAATAAATCTCAATTGTTTCTTTCAATCAAAAAAAAATCCAATGTTTAACTAAATTATTCAATTGAAAATCACTATTTTACGAAATCCATTTATTTAACACTTTCACTTGATTCTGGAATTAATCCAATAAGATTATAAAAATCAACCTTTATTCTTTTAAATTCTTTTCTTCAAATTTATTAAATTTCTAAAATAAATTCACTTAGAAATTTCTATTTTGATTTCAAAAATTCAATTTCATTTATTTTTGGAATCCAATGATATCCAACATCCATTCAGCTAGATTTTAGCTTCAATCAATTTCCAGACATCAATATGATTAATAACATCAATAATCATTCATAGATTCATACCACAGTATAAATAAAATCAATCAATGTGAGGGGTCCAGTTGGATCCCTCCAACCTGTTTCCCTGCATCCAAAGACGTCAGCACAATACCAATTCCGCTCCAGTACGGAATTATCGCGGTATATAGGTTTTTATAAATCCGCTTACTAACGGCGCAATAGGGTCTCATCCGCTATACGAGGCGGGAAATCATCAATCCAATATATACATATGCCAATATGTATATACTGCTATATATATAGATATATATCCTATTATATCTAATATCAACAATCCAAACAGTCAAATAATCAATCAATAACTGTAATCAAAATTTTCCTTCGAGTGAGAAAATCTCACCTTAGCTTTTTATTTTGCCATCCATTTCCACTTGACTCGATTTCCTTGATTTATACCTTGTATAAATATTTTATATAACCGATTAATATTCAAAACAAGTTGAACAATTAAATTCCATTTTAACCAATTAAATCAACTATTGATTTATTTTAACTTAATGATTTAAATTTAAATCAATTTCTTTTAACTAAATTTATTTAACTAAACATTTTAATTTCAAACTAACTTTCCTTTCTAAATAAAAAATTCGTTAGTTGCTAAAATAACTTAGTAAGTTAATCTAACTATTTATTCACCAAATCCATTCCTTTTTTATAAAACAAATTTCTTTCGCATAAATAAACTATATACATCTCAAAAATCAAATCTTTATAACCTCTACAAGATGTTAAAATCTTATATTACCCAAAATCATCTTCCACCTATTTATTAAATTAAAACAAGATGGTCCTAAATTCCTTACTGCGAATTTTACTGCAGGTATATATACATTTTTGCTGTTTAACTATATATATATGGATATAAAATCGTCTGAGTATATACATATGTAGAATTTTGTTTAAATAAAATAAAATTTTGAGAATACCTTACTGTCGATTGCCGTGATACGAAACCCACGAACCACGTTTCCCCTGGCCGCGACCTGATTTCCCCCTCGAGCTCGCGAAATCGCGCCTCCACTTGCATCACCCTCGTCGCCGTCAATGTCCGCGGTCCCCCTCTCTCGCGTACGCACGCGCGCGCGCCTCCCATCAAGCTTCGAACCACTTGCTTCGCCTGACATCGCGACGAAGTCGCCACGCCTTCCACTCCTCGAAGTTCGCCATCGCGATGGCTGCTGCTCCCCAAACTACGCGACTCGCGCTTCACCATCTCGGTCGATCGAGAGACGATCCCTTCCTGTTTCGCGACTAGAGGAACGGCTTCGATTTACTCTTGCTCTGCTATTTCAATTTAGGGAAATTTTCGTTTGAATCTGAGGTACGAAGGACAGGCTTTCGTTTTGAAAGGAGGGTCGACTCAAGTGATTTTGAACTAGAAATGGAGAAAGATGGGTTTGCGAATTAAATTGAAGAAACGAGGAGATGCCTCTTCTGCCATTTTTATTAGAACGAAATGAATCTGATTTCTTTTGAACTTGCGTGATTTTTTTAAAAGAAACAGGGAGGAGACAAAGGTACGCGATTAACAGAGAATAGGTACGAAGGAAACAATCTGGGTGCGTGATGTACGTATTGTCGTTCAACAAAATTTTAAATTTAAATTCAAATCGAATTCAGTTTAAACTTCAACGCGTTTTCTTATCGTATGCTCACACGGTAAGTCTGAAAAATACGAAATTTGAAACCCGGTAATAATTCGATATTACGGACCCAATGGAACTGGTTTCGTCGAATTCCGAGACTGTGCCTCGGACGGCTATTTTTAAATATCGGTTGAACGATATACATTTCAAACTGAACAATTCACTTTCAAATTCGATTCTGAAGCTTCTGTTATCTTCAGTAATATCAATATGAATTTTACAAGCTTTTGAAATATTTTTCTTCAACTAAAAGATTGAAGATTCAAATTTTTATTCAGCATTCAATCGATTAAATTTTAAAGTTTAATCGCAAATTTTCAAAGTTATATCGGGGATTCAAATTAAATTATCGTTCAAATATTTAAAATAAATTAAATATTCTCAATTTAATTTGGTCAAAATTCTGGATCGTTACAGACTTCCCTCCTTAAAAGAATTTCGTCCTCGAAATTACAAGTTAGGAAAAAAATGTCCTTAACTCGTCTACTATTTTTCAACAACTAATAGTTTTATCAATTTATCAAAACAAATCTTCCTACTAAAGATTCGTTATCAATTCGACTAACTTTTCCAAACACTTTCATAGTTTTCAAACAATATTGTTTTACTTCCCAATTCAAATTTAAATTCAAATTCAAATTTAAACTTTCAAAAATTTTCTCAAAATTTTTCTAACACCCTAAATTTTCGAAAAATTTCGCCAGCGTCTCCTTTGCGCGGCTAATACGGCACGACTACAAAACGTCCCTACGGACTCTCAGATTTCAAAAAGAAAAAGAAAAAGCCAAGCGGCTAGAGAGAAATCATCAAAAACTCATATAGAATTTAAAATACGTACCTTTTTCGAGCAATTCAAATTTATCTTTGAAATCAAAATTCCAATTCCTTTATACCTGTATATCTACTAGCCATGATATCTAGTTACATATCCAAACCATTTCGTACATTCAATTACAAAATTTTCAATATAACTGCGTATATCATCTTTAAGTTCGCTATTGAAGTTATATATCCATTATCATTCAATATTTACAGTTCACATTCATTTGAATTTAATTCACAATTTCAATTTAATTTGGATTCAGTTCAACCTCTGAATATTGAATTTCATCAGCTATTCTTTATTTACAACTATACTATTCTAGATTAGTTTCGGTTACTAATTCATCATAAATTCAATTCCAGTTTTATTCATTTCCAAATCTTTTATAAGTTATCAACTTATTTACAAATTCAAATTTATTCATTCTGAAACTCATTCATTTTTCAATTTGAATTTCATTCTAATCAAATTTCAATATTCTATAAGTCTTCGACTTACTTACATTTCGATTTATAAGATCATTGATACATTCACCTTACTAATTTCATTCCATTAGAATTCTATTTTCAATTATAAATTCATATTCACAATTTCATTCCATTATTGAATTTTAAATTTTCAATTACCTCCTTGAATTCTATTCCAAGTTATAAATTCATTTACAATTTGAATTTTATTCCAGTCAGATCTCAATATTTTATAAGTTATCAATTTCATAATATTTCATAAATATTTTTGCATAGTATTCCAGAGTCCTTTCAACCTTTCAAAGCCATTTTGAAGACAATTCAAATTTATCTTTTGAATTTTCAAAACAAAACTCAATTTTCCAAACAACTTTCACTTAAAACAATTTGGCGGCAATTCCTCCTTTGGAAACCCGAAAATGAATTCTAATGATGTGGCCACCATCATCATGATTATTTTCCAGCGACCTAAAAGAGTTTAGAGCTTTTCATTTCTTCAAAATATTTTTTCAAAACCTTTGAAATTTATTTTCAAATCAAACAGATTTAAACTTTCCAATCCTCAAAATTTTCAAATTCTTTTCAAAACATTTCCAAATACCTCTCTGGAACTCCGTTTCAAATTACAAATCACATTTATAATTTACATTCTCAAATTTCATTTATATGTGAATTCATTTCTTAACTTTGGAGTTACGGTTTCAATTTCTTATTCAATTTCAATGATAATAATAACATTTCAATATCATCACTTTCCTAACATCCATGCAACCATATACTATGATAATTCATAGAAAATCATTTCTTTTATATACAAAAATAGTTTTGGGTAAAATTATTTCATTCACCCTATTTAAAACAATACTGTGCCGAATTGTTCTATTCGAGTGTTTAGAGATCCCTATCAATGATCGTTAATTACTCGTATTGACCAGAATCCATATACCACTCAACAAATCAATCATCACAATATAAAACAATTTTTATATATTCACTAACAAATACGTACTCGTATATATTATTACACTCAACTCATTCTAGAGTACTACTGACTCTATCTCTAATGAGTAACACCCAACAGAGCAGGGTTGTCGCTTAACCATATGCTCTGATACCACTTTGTCACATCCTAAAATTTTCGACTTTCGAAAATTCAACATCGATACTCACTTTATCGACTGCTGAGAAATCGAACACCGGAAACTCCAATAGTGAGGGTTTTAGAAAGAAGAAAAAGGCAGAAGAAGAAGAGAACAGAAGAAGAAAGAAGAACAACAGAACAACATCAGATACAGAAACAATATCAGAATCTCACATATCGCAGCGGAACAATATATAATAAATAACACTAGTCTTTTAAAACAAAGAACTATATCAGTTTATTCATACATCAATCATCAGAGTCAATATACAACAATGGACAGTTATATAAGCTTGTCCTCATACAGAATACACAGCGGAATACACAGCGGAATAAATAATATCAGATACAAATACTACGTCTCGTCATCCAGCTTATCTCCAAAGCTCCAGAATATCCAGAATATCCTGATAACATAACTCTAGGATGCCCGTGTGGAAATTGGTGGGCACCCAGAGTTTAGAAGGGAACAATAAACTCCGAGTCAGTCATGGTGACTGGTGTGAGATCCTAAAACAGTTATTCTTTAACATAATCAACAGAAAATTTTAATGTCAATTCGCAATGCTCTTGGAAAATGAAACTACCATAAGACCTCCCACCACACACACAATGCAAACGCAGACTTGGAGGAGATTTCTTCTTATGATAGTCAAAGATGCTTACTACGCAAAAATCAAATTCTTTTTGATATTATTATTAGTGCATAGTGGAAAACATTTCGAAAGTAGAATATAAATCTTAGCCAGCATAGGTACCATTATATTATGCCTGCTATAGCTGCCTCCTGAGGAGACAGGTTATACAATTGAAATCGTAAAGGCTCGTATTGTTTCTTTGGATTTCCAACAAATGGTCAGGCTAAGGAACTTCCTATCCACGATGGGTACGTCCCTGGAATAGACGACCCGAGAACCTAACCGGATCTCTGCCAACACAAGGCCGGGTTACCTCTGTAAAAATAGGTAACTACTGACACGCGTATGCCATCCCCCGATCGTCACCGATCTTCCCGAGGATCCCCGATTTCCAACAAACCACATAGTAAAAATAATGCAGTAACCACAGAGGTTAAGTATCTGGGCTCCATACCATGATACCACCTTTATCCAGAAGGAATGACATACACTAAGGGGCGCTACTCCCTAGAACCTTGCCGCATTCGTCCTGTTTCGACCATTTCCGGGGTGTGAGGCTCGACGAAGTCTCGTCCACAAAGCTACGCTTTATACAAAAAGCCCTGCTTCGGGTCAAACAAAATGATCAACCTATGATCACAAAGATATAAGATCAAACAAATGATCATATCGCAAATGATCAAACACTGATCATTTCACAGCAACACTCAGTATGCCACGTTACCAAATTGGGATATATTGCTGATGAATTTCAACTACATAACCTCTGAGCTCGTACGTCTCAGAGAAGGGTGTTAAGCTAAGAGAATAAATTCTCCGCCACCAACAGATATGTATTTGAAAGAAATCAGCTCAATATCTCAAATTGTAACGTCAGACACACAATCCATACAAGTCTGTTCCGGGATCGAACAGAACCGAAGGCACTTCTCACGAAGCCCTTGCATATTCGGATAATTTTCAATCACGTCAGGACTTCCCGTCACTAAGGGTGATAAAACCTCTAAATCGAAGATCAGTCGATGTAGAGTAACTCGACGGTAATCCTTCCGTTTTCAAAAATATCCGGTCTTCAACACCGGTCTTCGAATGTGATTCATAACGACGTATCACATATTCGGAATGGGTTATACGACCCCATGGTCCTTTCCCGGCTAACCCGAATAGTGAGCGATTTTTCAAAAATAAGTGTGGCATTCAAATTCATCCAATTCACAACAAATACCTATCTAAAGGTAATTATTGGTAGTCGGTTATTTAACTATCAATAAAGATGCGCAACATCATCAGATTCCAAATAATTTTCCAAATTATTTCATCTTCAAAAAGTATCTTTTACTAGATATAAAATTTCCACACTTCCAAAAATAAATCAACGTTTATTTTTAAACAACTTCCCATTTCTTTTTATAAAT
The DNA here is from genome assembly GCA_030737815.1 of Allium fistulosum. Taxonomy (NCBI): domain Eukaryota; kingdom Viridiplantae; phylum Streptophyta; class Magnoliopsida; order Asparagales; family Amaryllidaceae; genus Allium; species Allium fistulosum. Next base: position 819,724,030 of record CM060904.1, read on the forward strand.
TCCATAGTGAATTTATATTTCAAAATATCTTCTGATATACGATTTTCAAATCATTTTCAATATTCAATTTCAATTTATCTTTACAAAGATAAAATCTCAAAACGTTCATTTCATATTGGAAAAGCATTTCCATACTTATTTAAAAATAAGTATTTCACAAATCATTTATTTTCAACATTTGAAAATATTCGATATACTTAAATCAATATTAAGTATACATTTCATTCTTTAAGGAAATCATAAATTTTAACATCTATTTGAGTCAAAAACGAATGTTGCGTAAAACATCGTTACGACGACTCAAAATCACTAGTATAGGGATTCGAAATTAAAATAGATATATAAATCCCAATACTAGACAAAACATTTCCTTTCGGAAATCATATACTATAACAACAGTGTTATAGTCCACCATTTCCTTATTTTTCGAAAACGTCTATTTCAACAACAAATGTTGAAATCTATGATTTCGATAGTTCACACGTTTTAAAACATCTTTAAAACAATCTTTATTTTAAAATATCACTCCTTAAAAAAAAATTGAATCCATTTTTATTCAATGATATATTCACTGTCCAAAATCGTGAATATACCTTCTTTAATAATCTTCCATATTTAGTTTATCAAATTCAATCTATTTCGAATTTATAAACACGTTTATAAATTCTATTTCCATTTATAAAAACTACAATTTATGAATCTTCTTCATTAACTAGTTCAATTCATAACTCAATTTTTATACTAACGGTCCATATTATAAGTTAATACTTATAATTCATTTATTTTCAAAATCGTTCTTTTAAAACTTTACAATTGTAAAGTTCATCCCTTTATAAATCATTTTAACATCATTTCCATTTAAATTTACATTCCCTTATTTCAATTGGATTCATTTTTCCAAATATTCACTTTTGAATCTAAAATCGGATTCCAAATTTATTTCTAATTCTACTTTAACTCCAAATCAATTACAAATTGATTTCTAAATTTATTTTCACTACTAAAATAAATTCTTATTCTTTTCAAATTATTCAATATCCTATTTTTAAGTGGATTCTTCAAATTGAAATCATTTTACATTGATTTCCCAAATTATTTCAATTTACCGATTAAATTTCAAATTGGATTTCCAACTTATCTCCTTATAAATAAATTCCTTTTAAGGAAAATAAATCTCAATTGTTTCTTTCAATCAAAAAAAAATCCAATGTTTAACTAAATTATTCAATTGAAAATCACTATTTTACGAAATCCATTTATTTAACACTTTCACTTGATTCTGGAATTAATCCAATAAGATTATAAAAATCAACCTTTATTCTTTTAAATTCTTTTCTTCAAATTTATTAAATTTCTAAAATAAATTCACTTAGAAATTTCTATTTTGATTTCAAAAATTCAATTTCATTTATTTTTGGAATCCAATGATATCCAACATCCATTCAGCTAGATTTTAGCTTCAATCAATTTCCAGACATCAATATGATTAATAACATCAATAATCATTCATAGATTCATACCACAGTATAAATAAAATCAATCAATGTGAGGGGTCCAGTTGGATCCCTCCAACCTGTTTCCCTGCATCCAAAGACGTCAGCACAATACCAATTCCGCTCCAGTACGGAATTATCGCGGTATATAGGTTTTTATAAATCCGCTTACTAACGGCGCAATAGGGTCTCATCCGCTATACGAGGCGGGAAATCATCAATCCAATATATACATATGCCAATATGTATATACTGCTATATATATAGATATATATCCTATTATATCTAATATCAACAATCCAAACAGTCAAATAATCAATCAATAACTGTAATCAAAATTTTCCTTCGAGTGAGAAAATCTCACCTTAGCTTTTTATTTTGCCATCCATTTCCACTTGACTCGATTTCCTTGATTTATACCTTGTATAAATATTTTATATAACCGATTAATATTCAAAACAAGTTGAACAATTAAATTCCATTTTAACCAATTAAATCAACTATTGATTTATTTTAACTTAATGATTTAAATTTAAATCAATTTCTTTTAACTAAATTTATTTAACTAAACATTTTAATTTCAAACTAACTTTCCTTTCTAAATAAAAAATTCGTTAGTTGCTAAAATAACTTAGTAAGTTAATCTAACTATTTATTCACCAAATCCATTCCTTTTTTATAAAACAAATTTCTTTCGCATAAATAAACTATATACATCTCAAAAATCAAATCTTTATAACCTCTACAAGATGTTAAAATCTTATATTACCCAAAATCATCTTCCACCTATTTATTAAATTAAAACAAGATGGTCCTAAATTCCTTACTGCGAATTTTACTGCAGGTATATATACATTTTTGCTGTTTAACTATATATATATGGATATAAAATCGTCTGAGTATATACATATGTAGAATTTTGTTTAAATAAAATAAAATTTTGAGAATACCTTACTGTCGATTGCCGTGATACAAAACCCACGAACCACGTTTCCCCTGGCCGTGACCTGATTTCCCCCTCGAGCTCGCGAAATCGCGCCTCCACTTGCATCACCCTCGTCGCCGTCAATGTCCGCGGTCCCCCTCTCTCGCGTACGCACGCGCGCGCGCCTCCCATCAAGCTTCGAACCACTTGCTTCGCCTGACATCGCGACGAAGTCGCCACGCCTTCCACTCCTCGAAGTTCGCCATCGCGATGGCTGCTGCTCCCCAAACTACGCGACTCGCGCTTCACCATCTCGGTCGATCGAGAGACGATCCCTTCCTGTTTCGCGACTAGAGGAACGGCTTCGATTTACTCTTGCTCTGCTATTTCAATTTAGGGAAATTTTCGTTTGAATCTGAGGTACGAAGGACAGGCTTTCGTTTTGAAAGGAGGGTCGACTCAAGTGATTTTGAACTAGAAATGGAGAAAGATGGGTTTGCGAATTAAATTGAAGAAACGAGGAGATGCCTCTTCTGCCATTTTTATTAGAACGAAATGAATCTGATTTATTTTGAACTTGCGTGATTTTTTTAAAAGAAACAGGGAGGAGACAAAGGTACGCGATTAACAGAGAATAGGTACGAAGGAAACAATCTGGGTGCGTGATGTACGTATTGTCGTTCAACAAAATTTTAAATTTAAATTCAAATCGAATTCAGTTTAAACTTCAACGCGTTTTCTTATTGTATGCTCACACGGCAAGTCTGAAAAATACGAAATTTGAAACCCGGTAATAATTCGATATTACGGACCAAATGGAACTGGTTTCGTCGAATTCCGAGACTGTGCCTCGGACGGCTATTTTTAAATATCGGTTGAACGATGTACATTTCAAACTGAACAATTCACTTTCAAATTCGATTCTGAAGCTTCTGTTATCTTCAGTAATATCTGTAACAACCCTGTATTTTACAACTAATTTTAATTTGATTTTTCCAAATTTAAGAGCTTTATTTATGAAAATAATAAATGTTGTTATTGTAAATATAAAAAAACTTTGATTTTGTATGTGGATTTGAATTCCAAATATGACTAAATTTAATATTTCCAGAAAATGTGAATTTTGGTCAAATAGTCAAACTTCGACTTTTAACTTGAAAATTTAAAAGTTTGAAATTTATGAATTTTATCTTTTATTTTAAAAATAGATTTAATAACTTGAATACTGCTTTTCGTTTCGTTGCAAACGGATTTAAATTGCAAAAGTTATACTATTTTCAATATTGTGTGTATATTGGGTTATTCAGCAATATTCTTTATTTTAAAATTATATAAATGACATTTTTATTTGATATATTTTATTCTAATTTGTACATTTATGTTATATAAAATATATTTTGGCTTTTAAATATTTTTAAAGTAAGGTAGGAATTTTTCCAGAGTTAGTAGTATTTTTCTTGCAAATTTCCATGCCCTGTTTGTAAATTTTAAACATTTTTCTTTAATCCTTTTCTATTTTCTCCAATTTAATTATCTATTTTATTTTGAAAATGATAAATAAATTATTTTAATTCAAATGTTCACTTCATAATATTTTTATAATGAAGTGTATAGTTTTTCAAGACTGACAGTGATTTATTTATAATTTTTGAACACTGTTTGGTATTTTTAAGTAATTTTCTTCATTCTTTTTTATATTTTTCCAAAATTTATTATTTTTTTCTCATATTTATAATTGATTTCGGTTTGTAAATTATTTTTCTGAATATTTTTGTTTATATAAAGATTAAAAAGAAAAGAAATATGAAAGGTTGTAAAACACTTTGAAACTTAAGCCCTTTTTGTCCAAACCCTTCATTTTCTTTAACTCCTCAAATTTTGCCCTAGCCATCTAAAACCCTAGTGTAGCCGCCACTTTTTGTTTCTCATCTTTTCACGTGAAAACAAATCAGCTCCTCATTTCTCATGGCTTCATCCAAAAATAGGTAATGGCCTCTCCTTCTTTTTCTTCTTTTCTCTTCATTTTCAATGATTTTTGCCATGTTTCTCTTGCTTTGCTTGGCCTAACACCTTCACCATCTCCTCCACCGACCACCACCACTTCCTTCCCCACACCATCCACGACCAAACCCCCTCCTCCTCTGACCATGACAGGCCATGCACTCCTTTTGACTAAAAACCACACAAAACCTTGCACAAATCCCTTAAAACAATGCATAGCCACCACTAGTTGCAACATACCTTCGCCCACCACCTTGGACACCACCTCTACCCGCCACCACCACCTTGCTACCACCACTACACATCACCATCTCCTCTGTCCAGACCTGTAGCAAGTCATGGCCAAGCCTAGGACCTTGTAGACCGAGCCAAAGATGAACCAAAACTCCACCATATTGCATAAAACTCTTCACATGCCTACGTTGTAACTTCCCCATCATCTCTAGCTTGTAGCCGTGCATCCCTTGGTCCAAACCAGACCCAAACCATGTCCAAACCTGAACCAAAACATTCCCTAGGCCATGCAAAAGGATAGAGAAAGCAAGGCAAAAGATTTGACATTCAAATCTCTTTTCGTTTAAAAGTTATTCCATTTCAAGTTCGTTGAAATTGTGTTTGTTTTGATGTATGTTTTGGGTTGTAATACAAGAGTTGTAGCTTTGGATCTTGCTCTCCACTCAAGTCCGTAGTCTTGTCATCGTGCTTTTGTTCCATTGTGTCATTGGTTTTGATATCTCCAGCACAAACAGGTGAGTTATTCTCACCAGACAATATGTACCTATATAACTGATAAACCGACACCATTTGAATCTGTAATGTATATCATCATGTTATATATGTTTATATTATTATCATATGATGTTCACACCTGTTATTACACTTATTATATCATATGTTACTATTATTTAATGTTATTCTGTTATTTATATCTGTTATCACCATTGCAAGTTCCCTGCAGATTAGAATCACTATGGGTTGAAATGATACATACCCGAACGGACTTTAGAATAGGGAAAAATCGTTATGGGCTGAAATGATAGGCCTGAATGATTTTTATTTAAATTATTTTAACTTGGGATTGCGGGTTTGAAATGATAGAACCCGGATTTTTCTTTTTTAACTGCGGATTGAAATGATACATATCCGTATCACTTGACCTAGGTTAGAAAATTTTATACAGGCCCGTGGTTATTTTATAAAGTGTTTTGAATATTTTTAAGTATTTTAAAAATATAAATTTATGAAATTTGATTTAAACAGATTTTGAAATATTTTGAATTAAAGAAATTATGATTTTTCTATGTGTTAAAAATGTAATTAATGAATGGTTTAACTTGATTTTTGAAATATAACTTAAGTTGGAAATTTGGAATTTTGGTTAAAAATGATATTTAAGTTATATAAAAAAATTGGATATTAAATTTTATTTGGAAATGGTAAATATGATAATTTGATTAAATTTGAATTTAAGTGATTATTAAGTATTATTGATTTTTCTATGAATTTAAGTGGTTAAATAAATGAATGTTTAAAAGTGATCTTTTAAAATATAACTTGACTAGGAAATGTGAAATTTGGTTTTAATTAAAGGTTTAAGTTAATTAAATAAAATTGGAAATTTTGTTAAATTGTGAAATGGTAATTTAAATTTGAAGTGTTAAGTCTATTTGTTGAAATATGAAGAATTGGAACTTTTACACTTAAACTTATTAAGTAAATTGTTGAAAATTGGATTTAATTATAAGAAATTTATTGTGAAAGAAACGTGTAAAGTTCTAATTAATGAAAGAAATATGTAAAGTTTAATTTATGAAAGAAACGTGTAAAGTTCTAATTAATGAAAGAAATATGTAAAGTTTTACCTACTGAAAGAAACATGTAAAGTCTTAATTAATGAAAGAAACATGTAAGTCTTAATTTGTGTAATATTGATTTAAAATAATAAATGCCCCTTTTGTAATAAAACGTAAATTAAAACGTACATTTGATAATGTAAGTTTAATTAGTGTAATATTGATTAAACGATAAATGCTCTTTACCGTAATAGAAATGTAAGTTAAAAAGTACATTTAATATGTAAGTTTTAATTAATGTAAATGACATATTTTAATGACTAAAATAATAAAGTTTCTTTATTGTAATGATAATGTAAGTTAATAAGGTACTCTTAACTTAACATAAGAATTTCAGCATTAAATTGGATATTACAGTAACAAAGTTTATTTAACTATAAGGCTATGATAAAATGACCATGTTAAAAATTTGTAAGTATATAAATACTTTGATTATATAAAATATTAAATTGGAAAGTATTACATTCCAAAAATGCTATGATTCCTTAAGGTTACATTACCAAAATGCTATGATAATTTAAAGGAAGATTTCAAGTTTAATAAATTAAAGGAAATATTCAGTGATTTTGAAATTGGGTTTTATTGAAATGATATATTATTGAATTGGTTTTTGAAATGGAAATGATATATTTTTGAATTGGTTTTGAACAGATATGTTTTGGGTTTGAAAGTATGTATTAGTTTGAAATAAATGATATGATTTTGAAATGGTTTAAAGGATGTATTTTGATTTGAAACATAAACTATTTTTAAAAGTTATAACCATGGGTTATAATAACGATTGGTTGGCAAAGAGACCGGGATCGGATATGGACATACTCTCTGTCGATACCGAAAACCACTTTGACAACCGTGTACGCGGTGGAGATTCCAGAATGAAGTAGGATGGTGGCGACGTTCTTAAGGTATGTTACGTGGACCCAACTCCCGTGAGTTGGCATAAGGTGGCTAAAACAGGAGCGATCTCGGACCAGTGAGGTAGCACCTCTTCTCGGACACATTTCTTCGATATTATACTCTTACTTGTGATTGATTAGATGGCCATCCTCCGATTTGGGAGTGTTGTTCGAGGTGGAACGGTAGTGGCTGCTATGCGTATCCATCAGTCCGTGTGCGTAATTGGTATATCTACCCTGGCATTGCCTAGTTGTGCCGTGTCACCTACCATATCGAGCTTTACTACGATTATGATTTTAAGATCCGACCGCGTTAAGGTTCTCCATCCCCTTAACGCTATTTTCTATATGATTATACTTTACTTATTTAGACACTATTATAATAGCGAATATTACTACATAGTAGATATTTTAACGGATCCTTAGAGGATGGGCGGTCCCAAGCATCTTCTAAGTTACTTGTACCTTTATTACAGTTCACTTGAGTTGGTTTACATTATATAAGTATATATTGTCCTGACTCGAGTGTTTTGTGTTTTGCTTTACGCTCGGGTCAGCCTGAGTATTCACAGATTTGGATTTCCACCTTCTGGAGATTTGAATTGCTGGAGATTATTTGCTAGTCTTGTTCTATCAACTTCGGTTCCGTTGTTCTATTCAGCCTGTACTTGGTTATTGTATTGAGACTTCTGCTGTACTTTATTTCTTATGTTGTATCTTATGTAACTCTGATATATTTTCATAGTAGCTTCATGAACTACTATTTCTTTTACTTCCGTTGCATTATTTTACTCTGTGTCTGTGATCTGTGATTATATTTATTTACTGTATATTCTGAGATTTGCCAAATTTTAATTACAACGCGGTATTTTGAGCAATTCAACTCCGGCATGAGTGTCTACCTATACACTTATAATGGATGCAAATGGTTGAAAATATCGAGTCGTTACAATATCAATATGAATTTTACAAGCTTTTGAAATATTTTTCTTCAACTAAAAGATTGAAGATTCAAATTTTTATTCAGCATTCAATCGATTAAATTTTAAAGTTTAATCGCAAATTTTCAAAGTTATATCGGGGATTCAAATTAAATTATCGTTCAAATATTTAAAATAAATTAAATATTCTCAATTTAATTTGGTCAAAATTCTGGATCGTTACAAGAATGAAGTAGGATGGTGGCGACGTTCTTAAGGTATGTTACGTGGACCCAACTCCCGTGAGTTGGCATAAGGTGGCTAAAACAGGAGCGATCTCGGACCAGTGAGGTAGCACCTCTTCTTGGACACATTTCTTCGATATTATACTCTTACTTGTGATTGATTAGATGGCCATCCTCCGATTTAGGAGTGTTGTTCGAGGTGGAACGGTAGTGGCTGCTATGCGTATCCATCAGTCCGTGTGCGTAATTGGTATATCTACCCTGGCATTGCCTAGTTGTGCCATGTCACCTACCATATCGAGCTTTACTACGATTACGATTTTAAGATCCGACCGCGTTAAGGTTCTCCATCCCTTTAACGCTATTTTCTATATGATTATACTTTACTTATTTAGACACTATTATAATAGCGAATATTACTACATAGTAAATAGTTTAACGGATCCTTAAAGAATGGGCGATCCCAAGCATTCTTTAAGTTACTTGTACCTTTATTACAGTTCACTTGAGTTGGTTTACATTATATAAGTATGTATGTCCTGACTCGAGTGTTTTGTGTTTTGTTTTACGCTCGGGTCAGACTGAGTGATACAGCATTAGAGACTCACCTTCGGAGCTGGAGTTTTTCTTTGAAGATCCAAATATCTACTCATTTTGTTATCCAGTTGATTCCAGTTGTAACTGATTTTCATACTGTTACTCCTGTTGTATCTTGGTATTCCTATTGTATCTTAATTAACACTGATGTATTTATATAGTAGCTTCATGGACTACTATCTCTTTTACTTCCGCTGCATTATATTACTCTGTGTCTGTGATCTGTGATTTTTTATTTACTGTAAATGATGAGTTTGCCTGTGACGACCGCCCATGACCCCTGCACCGAATCTAGAGATAGTGCGCTGTAAAGTGTGCCAGGCGACCATGGACGATTGTCAAGGTAAGATTAAAACAACAGAATCTATCGTATTACTCACAGCGCATGGACAAAATACAATAGAACATATGTATAGTGAAGCTTTACAGAACAAAATGACATCTTATAAAACTCCATAATAGTTGAATACAAGCATTCATATAGTCAATACATCCAGCCTCACTACATATCTCTCAGAGAAAACAAAACAGCGGAACATCCAGTACATATAATAAGAAGATAATATGCAACCCTCCAGCTCGTCTTCGATATCAGCATCGTGAGAAGAGAACAGCACCTGTCACCTGCTACCTAGTCTGCCCGTCCCAAAATGGACGAACAGCCCAAGGCAATAAGAATTAAAAACATAAAGCCTTGAGTCAGACAACAGTCTTAGTGAGCAGTAAATTAACTAACAACATACCAAAAGAGCATAAAGGAAAAGGAATAGGAATACAGCCCTCCCACTCCAACCTCATTCTACAGTGATAGCCCCCAGACACACACTAATCAGAAGCAAACATAGCAGAGCATACAATTTAAAGTAAAGCAATTGTCACTCGAGTCAAGAGCGATGTTTTCCAAGTACAAATCCCAAGGTCTAAAACCAAGGTCAGATAAGCACCCAGGAAATACCGCTCTTGAGACCGAATGACGATACAACCAAACATCCATGACTCGGCTATCACTGTTATCATTGTTGCGATATCACCGTTAATTGAATGACCGGCACATTCTTTCAGCCGTCCGTCAAGGGCTAATGGTAACCCCGGTTCTAGACATAACTCCCGCACGTCATCGTGACCCGTGCCTAGGATTATCGAATCTACCCAGAGTACTTGACCATCAACTTAGTCTTTTGGGCGTCCCCATGTACTCTTGCTTAGAGCATGCTAGAACCTTCAACAACGATGAGATCTCAACCTCCTAGTCATCCTCCTCGACGACTATTGCCATACTAGCTTAAGCGCCTCTCGAGCATCCATTATCCTCAACTCGAATCATATCACCGAGTTATCAACATGCTTGGAATGATCCCGCCTGGATTAGACCAAGTCTTCATCATATGATGCCTCGCTTCATTACATCCTCGCAAAGCTTCATCTCAACTTCACATCATCAAATCTATGCATAGGAGCTTCATCATCCCGCTACATATGCCACGAGCAGCTTTTCCAATTCAAGAGCCTTTCCCTTAGCTTTTGAATCACCTTCGATCTAAATCTAATCATCAATCATCTAGTTCATAACAATCAATCAAATCAAACATCAATCCAAGCAATCAAGCATTCAAAAATGATCTAAGTAGACAATTATAACAATAATGGCATTTTCGTAATTAAAGAGTTGAAAGTCCAATAAGCATGAAAACATGGATTATATCTCTACAAACTTGATGAATGAACTTGCATAGGTTAACATATTATAAAATGGATGTAACATCATCATGAACAATGGATCTACATGGATCTACACATAGGATGAAGAAAATGCATGGAAATCACTAATTTAACACCAAATCGAGCCAACAATCCGATCTACTCCTTTGGATCCGTGTGAGAGATAATCACCACTCACCAAATCACCTAAACAATCCAAAAGATAACCACTTCAGATCTGGACAGCGAAGAACTAAGCTAGATCCGACAAGATCTCACTTCAAACGAAGAAATCTCTCTTGAAAAGATGAAGATCTTCAATCTAAGCTCTTGAATCTTCAATCTTGATCTTCGATTTGGATGGATGTAAGCACTAGATTAGAGTGGAGAAAAGAAGTGAAGAAGTGTAGAAGTCGAGCTCTCAAAATGGCAGCACTTCGTCGCTTCAAAAATCCGGATCCCAAAAAGTGAGAACAACCCCTCCTATTTATAGCTGAAATCTGTCCTTAAGTCGAAATCTGGCTATCTCCCTAAGTCGTTTCCGACCTAAGACTCTCCGACCTAACAGATGTACGACTTAACTCCTTTGCGACCTAAAACTTAGGAAACCCAGCGACCTAACAACCTAACGACCTAACTACCTAGGACTCAGTTGGGTTGCGACCTAATACAAGTCGACCTAAAACAACACGCGACCTAACACTTGAACTATCCTAGCGACCTAACAACTTAGCAACCTACGCGACCTAACACAACATACGACCTAACAGTGTTACGACCTAACACACAGCCTAACTCCTAAGGTCGCCAACTTGTTAACTCCTTAGGTCGCCAACTTGTTAACTCCTTAGGTCGCCAACACGGAACCACTAGGTCGCTAACTCAGAACCACTAGGTCGCTAACTCAGAACCACTAGGTCGCTAACTCAGAACCACTAGGTCGCTAACACGGAACCACTAGGTCGCTAACTCGGCAACTACTAGGTCGCTAACTCGGCAACTACTAGGTCGCTAACTTTCCCAGCCGACCTAACACTTAACAAAACTTAGGTCGCTCACAACATTTTCTTAAGTCGCAGACCTTCTCTAAGTTGCCAACAACCCTTAGGTCGCGTACGACCTAGGACTTAGACAAATCTGCCTAAAAATCTGAAATGACATGAAAGAGCTAAAATTCCAGATTTTGACGAACATGTCGATCCGTAAAAATACGGGTCGTTACATTCTCTCCCCCTTAGAAATTTCGCCCCCGAAATTCCAAGCAATCAAAACTATTCTGTACGCCTACCATCCATAACAATCAACAACCCATGCATCCAATTCTAACTTAGCGTACAGAATTCTAAAACTTATAACAAGTTACAATATCGCGAGATGAGACGACACCTTAGGGCCATACCTTGAAGAGTTCAGGATGAGCTGCCTTCATCCTCTCTTCCACTTCCCACGTACAGTCGTTATCATCATCACTCCATTGTATCTTGAGCAACTTAACTATCTTCCTCCTAAGCTGTTTCGTGTCGGTTCCAACTACACGAAGCGGCTTACGAGGTCTTCTACCGACTGGGTCAACTTCTAAGTCTTCACAGCTATCAGCAGAAACCACTGTATTCGAGTCGTGCACATACTTCCGTAGATAAGATACATGAAAAACATTGTGCACACCCGACATCTTTTCAGGTAACTCCAACCTATAGGCGAGCTTTCCAATTCGCTCGATAATCGGGAATGGTCCAACAAATCTCGGAGTCAATTTACCTTTCTTCCCGAATCGGATAACATTCTTCAGTGGAGAAATCTTCACAAAAACCATATCTCCTACGTCGAATTCCAAATCCTTTCGACGCTTATCGGCATAACTCTTCTGACGATCTTGGGCTGCTTTCATTCGTTGCCGAATGATCTCTATACAATCTGAAGTCTGCCGAATCATCTCTGGCCCAAGCATCAGCTTTTCTCCAGTTTCCAACCAACATGTCGGAGAGTTACACGGTCTTCCATACAACGCCTCATACGGTGCCATACCAATACTTGACTGGTAACTGTTGTTGTACGCAAACTCCACCAAATGAAGGTGATCTTCCCATGATCCTCCGAAATCTAAAACACAGGCTCTGAGGAGATCTTCCAAAACTCGGTTGACTCTCTCAGTCTGGCCATCTGTCTGAGGGTGATAAGCTGTACTCAAACACAACTCGGTTCCCAAAACTTCCTGGAAGCTCTTCCAAAATCCACTAGTGAACAATGGATCTCGGTCGCTCACTATACTCTTCGGAATACCATGGAATCGGACTACCCACTTAACATACAACTCAGCCAACTTTGATGCAGTCCTAGTCGATCGAACAGGAATGAATCGTGCACTCTTAGTCAGACGATCTACAATGACCCAAATCCCTTCATTTCCCGTTCTGGTTCTAGGCAATCCATCGATAAAATCCATCGACACTTGTTCCCACTTCCATGTAGGAACTTCTAATGGCTGAAGCAATCCGCTTGGCTTCTTCTGTTCAGCCTTTACCAACTGGCAGTTCATACACATGGAAATGAAATCTCCAACATCCTTCTTCATGCCTTCCCAATAGTAGGTTCTCTTCATATCCCGATACATCTTATTTCCACCTGGATGAATTGTCAACTTCGAGTGATGACTTTCCTTCAGAACTTCACTCCTCAATTCATCTATATCGGGAACCACTAGTCGTCCTTGCTTTCGAAGCCCACCTTCTCTATCGACCTCGAATCCTTTATCCTTTTCTGGCTCCAATCCAGATTCCAATTCACGGATAATCTTGACAAGCTTATCATCTCGCTTTTGACTCTCGCCAATCCTTTCCACAAGAGTCGGTCTTATCGATAAGTTTGCCAACATTTCAGGTTCCAATTCGCATCTAGGCCTGAAGTCAAATCCAGCTAAATACTCGAGACTCTTCCATTCAGAAAACATGGCTCCCAATCCTGCATGTCTTCGACTTAACGCATCAGCCACTGCATTACCTTTTCCCGGAGTATAAGCTATACCAAAATCATATGATGCTAAAAACTCTAGCCAACGTTGCTGCCGAAGATTCAAATCCTTCTGGGAGAAAAGATACTTCAACGACTTATGATCCGTAAACAACTCGAATCGAACTCCCAACAGGTAATGTCTCCACATCTTCAGAGCAAATACAATCGCCGCTAACTCCAAATCATGAGTTGGGTAATTCCTTTCATGCGGCTTCAGTTGTCGACTGGCATACGCAACAACTTTATCCTTCTGCATCAGCACTGCTCCAAATCCAGTACCACATGCATCGGTGTAAACCACCATCTCATCATTCCCACTTGGAATAGTCAAAACAGGAGCACTCGTCAGTCTCTCTTTCAGGATTCCGAAAGCTTGCTCACACTTAGCATTCCAACTGAACACTTGGTTCTTCTTCGTCAATCCTGTTAACGGTGCAGCTATCTTGGAGAAGTCTTTGATAAACCGTCGATAATATCCTGCTAATCCAAGAAAACTTCTCACATCAGTTGCATTCTTAGGTCTAACCCAATCCTGGATTGCTACCACCTTAGCGGGATCAACCGCTATTCCATTTCCAGAAATCACATGGCCTAAGAACCTCACTTCACTCTTCCAGAAGTGACACTTCGAAAACTTAGCCTTCAGCTGATGTTCCCGTAAGATCTCCAAAACAATACGCAAGTGCGTCTTGTGCTCTTCTTCAGTTCTGGAATAAATCAGAATATCATCCACGAACACAAGTACGAACTTGTTCAACTGACCTCTGAACACTCTATTCATAAGATCCACAAAATATGCTGGCGCGTTAGTCAATCCAAACGGCATTACCAGCCACTCAAAGAAACCGGATGGTGTCCTAAAAGCAGTCTTCGGCACACTATCCTTAGCCACTCTCAACTGGTGAAATCCCGTTGCCAAATCCATCTGAGAAAACACCTTAGCTTCGTGAAGCTGATCAAACAAGTCATCTATTCTCGGCAATGGATACTTGTTCTTCTTAGTCACCTTATTCAGCTCACGATAATCGACGCACAATCTCAACGACCCATCTGCCTTGGTTGCAAACACAACTGGTGCACCCCACTCGGACACACTACGCCGAATGAATCCTTTCTGCAAAAGATCATCAACTTGCACCCTCAACTCTTGCTGTTCCCTAGGCGCAATCCGCCTAAGAGGAATCACAACAGGTCTGGCTCCTTCAACTAGATCTATACGAAACTCGATCTCTCTATGCGGCGGCAACCCTTTGACTTCGTCAAAGACATCCTCGAATCCATTTGCGATTGGCACTAAAGACAGTCCATCCCGTGGAACAACTAGCGAATACATGAAGCTCATGAAGACGCCTTCCTCATGCTTACATCGTATCACAATCTTTCGCCCTTCCACATTCTCGACTGTCACCTCTAGCCTCTCACAATCAACCTTAGCCGCATACTTCCTAAGCCAGTCCATACCCAAAATAATTCCGAACCCCGCAAAGTTCAGAACAAAGCAATCACAAACAAAAGAGCAACCATGACTCGACACAACTAGACCACGGCATAACATACACAAACAAGACGAACCCCCAACTGGATTAGTCACAACCAATGGCCTATCAACAATATCCGGCTTCAAACCTAACCGGCCTACTAGTTCATTACAAACAAACGAATGCGACGCTCCAGTATCAAATAGAACTCTAACTGGAACACCACATAGGAAAAGAATACCTTGAACAACCACACTCTTTCCCTTCTCTTCAGCAGTAGGAGCTTTCGAAGACGACGGAACAGCTCCTAAAGCATAGGCTTGCACAATCTGCCTGTCCTTCCTTGGTTCTGGACAATTCTTCCTGAAATGCCCCGGCTTGTCACAGTTGTGACACTTCATCGGTGCCTTCGGATTCTTACAATCCTTATAGAAATGGCCCTTCTTCTGACAATTGTAGCAAGTCACCTCGCCTTTCGGCTTCTTCTGGCCATCCTTACCCTTCTGTTGCTTCTGCTTCCTCTTCTGGTTTCCACCCTGCTGTGGTTTAGATTCTCCCTTGGTAACAGCAACAACAGGTCCTTCCTTAGGAAACAGACTCTCATGCCTGAGAGCTTTCTCCACAAGCTTCTCAAATGAATCGTCCAAATGATCCACCAACTGTCTCCCAAGATAACTATCCAAGCCGGTCACGAACTTCTCATTCTTCTGATAAGCAGATTCAATATATGACCAGGCATACTTGGACAAAGCTTCGAACTCAGAAACATACTCAAGAACTGATCTTCCACCTTGCTTGAGCTCCACAAACCTCTTGAATAGAACAGACTTCTGAGCTGTAGAAATGAACTTAGCTTCAAATCTGACTTGGAATTGCTCCCAAGTAATCTCTTCTTCCGGAGTAGTGATGGTAATAGAGTTCCACCAATCAGAAGCTCTCCCTTGAAGCTGCCTTGATGCCAACTTCCTCTTAGTTGCATCATCAATTCCCAAATCACCAAAGATTCTTCTACAAGCATCTATCCACCTCTGGACCTCAATGGTAGATTCTGTTCCCAAGAAAACCTTCCCTCCAAGAGCAGTATAATCCTTGCACAACTTAGCAAAATCCACTGGTTTCGGAGTTTGGACTTGAACTCCAACATCTACTGCTGCCCCCGGAACTGGTATCCTCCTCATGATCGAAGTCATCATAGCTTCGAACATGGCTGCATAATCAGCAGTCTCTTCAGTAGCACGGCCTTCCCTAGCAGCTGGTCTCCCTCTTCGACTCATTCTCAATATCTATAAAAAGGAATGATTAGAACATCTAGAGAAACAACTGCATAAAGGACTCAAACCTACTAAGCTACTATATTATATATAGTAATCATCCATCAAAATACAATTACGTTTCTCATACGTAGTTACTTCAGCGAGCGTTGGGTAAAATCGATTAACCAATGCTCTGGTACCAAATGTGACGACCGCCCATGACCCCTGCACCGAATCTAGAGATAGTGCGCTGTAAAGTGTGCCAGGCGACCATGGACGATTGTCAAGGTAAGATTAAAACAACAGAATCTATCGTATTACTCACAGCGCATGGACAAAATACAATAGAACATATGTATAGTGAAGCTTTACAGAACAAAATGACATCTTATAAAACTCCATAATAGTTGAATACAAGCATTCATATAGTCAATACATCCAGCCTCACTACATATCTCTCAGAGAAAACAAAACAGCGGAACATCCAGTACATATAATAAGAAGATAATATGCAACCCTCCAGCTCGTCTTCGATATCAGCATCGTGAGAAGAGAACAGCACCTGTCACCTGCTACCTAGTCTGCCCGTCCCAAAATGGACGAACAGCCCAAGGCAATAAGAATTAAAAACATAAAGCCTTGAGTCAGACAACAGTCTTAGTGAGCAGTAAATTAACTAACAACATACCAAAAGAGCATAAAGGAAAAGGAATAGGAATACAGCCCTCCCACTCCAACCTCATTCTACAGTGATAGCCCCCAGACACACACTAATCAGAAGCAAACATAGCAGAGCATACAATTTAAAGTAAAGCAATTGTCACTCGAGTCAAGAGCGATGTTTTCCAAGTACAAATCCCAAGGTCTAAAACCAAGGTCAGATAAGCACCCAGGAAATACCGCTCTTGAGACCGAATGACGATACAACCAAACATCCATGACTCGGCTATCACTGTTATCATTGTTGCGATATCACCGTTAATTGAATGACCGGCACATTCTTTCAGCCGTCCGTCAAGGGCTAATGGTAACCCCGGTTCTAGACATAACTCCCGCACGTCATCGTGACCCGTGCCTAGGATTATCGAATCTACCCAGAGTACTTGACCATCAACTTAGTCTTTTGGGCGTCCCCATGTACTCTTGCTTAGAGCATGCTAGAACCTTCAACAACGATGAGATCTCAACCTCCTAGTCATCCTCCTCGACGACTATTGCCATACTAGCTCAAGCGCCTCTCGAGCATCCATTATCCTCAACTCGAATCATATCACCGAGTTATCAACATGCTTGGAATGATCCCGCCTGGATTAGACCAAGTCTTCATCATATGATGCCTTGCTTCATTACATCCTCGCAAAGCTTCATCTCAACTTCACATCATCAAATCTATGCATAGGAGCTTCATCATCCCGCTACATATGCCACGAGCAGCTTTTCCAATTCAAGAGCCTTTCCCTTAGCTTTTGAATCACCTTCGATCTAAATCTAATCATCAATCATCTAGTTCATAACAATCAATCAAATCAAACATCAATCCAAGCAATCAAGCATTCAAAAATGATCTAAGTAGACAATTATAACAATAATGGCATTTTCGTAATTAAAGAGTTGAAAGTCCAATAAGCATGAAAACATGGATTATATCTCTACAAACTTGATGAATGAACTTGCATAGGTTAACATATGATAAAATGGATGTAACATCATCATGAACAATGGATCTACATGGATCTACACATAGGATGAAGAAAATGCATGGAAATCACTAATTTAACACCAAATCGAGCCAACAATCCGATCTACTCCTTTGGATCCGTGTGAGAGATAATCACCACTCACCAAATCACCTAAACAATCCAAAAGATAACCACTTCAGATCTGGACAGCGAAGAACTAAGCTAGATCCGACAAGATCTCACTTCAAACGAAGAAATCTCTCTTGAAAAGATGAAGATCTTCAATCTAAGCTCTTGAATCTTCAATCTTGATCTTCGATTTGGATG
This sequence comes from Allium fistulosum, assembly GCA_030737815.1. Classification (NCBI taxonomy): domain Eukaryota; kingdom Viridiplantae; phylum Streptophyta; class Magnoliopsida; order Asparagales; family Amaryllidaceae; genus Allium; species Allium fistulosum. The sequence continues at coordinate 819,742,404 of CM060904.1, forward strand.
GATGTAAGCACTAGATTAGAGTGGAGAAAAGAAGTGAAGAAGTGTAGAAGTCGAGCTCTCAAAATGGCAGCACTTCGTCGCTTCAAAAATCCGGATCCCAAAAAGTGAGAACAACCCCTCCTATTTATAGCTGAAATCTGTCCTTAAGTCGAAATCTGGCTATCTCCCTAAGTCGTTTCCGACCTAAGACTCTCCGACCTAACAGATGTACGACTTAACTCCTTTGCGACCTAACACTTAGGAAACCCAGCGACCTAACAACCTAACGACCTAACTACCTAGGACTCAGTTGGGTTGCGACCTAATACAAGTCGACCTAAAACAACACGCGACCTAACACTTGAACTATCCTAGCGAACTAACAACTTAGCAACCTACGCGACCTAACACAACATACGACCTAACAGTGTTACGACCTAACACACAGCCTAACTCCTAAGGTCGCCAACTTGTTAACTCCTTAGGTCGCCAACACGGAACCACTAGGTCGCTAACTCAGAACCACTAGGTCGCTAACTCAGAACCACTAGGTCGCTAACTCAGAACCACTAGGTCGCTAACACGGAACCACTAGGTCGCTAACTCGGCAACTACTAGGTCGCTAACTCGGCAACTACTAGGTCGCTAACTTTCCCAGCCGACCTAACACTTAACAAAACTTAGGTCGCTCACAACATTTTCTTAAGTCGCAGACCTTCTCTAAGTTGCCAACAACCCTTAGGTCGCGTACGACCTAGGACTTAGACAAATCTGCCTAAAAATCTGAAATGACATGAAAGAGCTAAAATTCCAGATTTTGACGAACATGTCGATCCGTAAAAATACGGGTCGTTACATTGCCAAATTTTTATTTACAACGCGGTATTTTGAGCAATTCAAGTTCGACATGTGTGGATGCGAATGGTTGAAAATATCGGGTCGTTACAGTTGGTATCAGAGCTCTGGTTTTAGGTAAACTCAGCATATAGAGTAAATTTAATTACAGAATCGCTTTCGTTCGAGCTTGAATTCCTTCATCTTCGATTCGGTTTCCTTTGAATTTTGGAACATTCCCTTCAGTTCCGAAGTCCATTCTTGTCCTCCCCTATTCGTGTCTTCTTGATTCTGGAGTGTCCCATAACTCCACTCCGAATAATCTTTCTAATAAATTGGTGGTCCCGCCAATATTCTAATTACTTGTAAAGGTGTGAAACTTCTTTACAAAAAGAATAGATTCACCGAAGACTTCTGTATCCTTGATTTACGATGCTACTATCTTTTGCTATGCCTGAATTCTATCTCTTGAGATCGAATGTAGATTTACCCCAGAAAATCCACATCGATCTTATTCATTAAGTCACGGTTGACCTGGTTAAGGTTGCCCGCGATATGTATAGACTTACCCATCTTCCTATTCTGTTATTTAATCGTCTTATCTTTGCCTCCAATTTGTCTAAAAAAAATTTCTCTTTAATTTGAGTCCATCAATTTGATTCCCTATCCTTATTTTGAAAAATTAATCTTGTATTTCAATTTTTTTTATATTTTAAAGATGTTTTATATATTGTGTTGTTTGAGTTGTTGATGTTGATTTTGGTTTCCGATCGGTTCGTCTGATCAACGCTATCGATAGGATCTCCAAAACACTTGAACAGAACAAATTGACACAATATGTTTTTTTTTAATTTAGTAGATGGATAAATTTTGTATAATTATAATATGTATAAGGTTAATTTTCTAAATTTTTGATAATTAATGGAATTGGGTGTTAAGAAATAATATTTAACTTTGTATGTATTTTATAATCATTGGCTTTAGTTTCATATCTAAATAATTAAACATGGTTATAAATTAATTTGGAAATTTAAATGAATTTAAATCAAGAATGTGAGAATTTAATTTCCGATGATTTCGAACTTTGTTTTGAAAGTTTTAAAAGGATATATTATTTAAAGGTAATTCGTAGAAATGGTTTCAAAGGATTTTAATTTGTAAATCAGTGTTCTTTTCTTTGTCGCTGGGAAATAATTTCGTTGATGACTGTAGCATCATCGACATTCATTTTCGAGTTTTGAAGCGAAGAGACCATTCTGTAGTTTTGCTACAGTTTTTCTTTGGAGAATTAAATTGATTTGGCTTTCTAATTATGACTTGATTTATAATATATGTGATTTAAGAGTTGATTTGATATATATTGTGTATATTTAATTATCTCTAGAATAGTTTGAAGTTAATTAGAAATCTAATTCTTAAATTTTATCTTAAAGGATAATTTCAATTATAAAAGGAAATCAAAATTTGAATAAATATTGAAGCTTGGATAATTGAGTTAAGAAATTTTATTTGTCTAATATTCTCTTGCATTCCAATATAACTTACCTAAATTATTAAAAGTTAAATATGTAATTAGAGAACACACAATATAAAGGAGATTTTATAAATAAAATTTGAGTGGTCATAATAAATGTTATACACTTAAATTTATTTATAAAGGATTAATAAAGGTAAATAGAATAAAAAGTTAATTGAATAATATACAGCATAAAGTGATGTTAAAGGAACTTATGAATAAATTGGAGTAAGTCATAATAAGTGTAAGTATACTTAATATATGTGATTAGACATATATTAAGTGGAATAAATGTAATAACCATCTGGAATAAAGAAGCATGAAACTTATTGAATAAAATTTTGAGTATAATAAATGATCTTAAATTCACGATTTTAGAAATGGTTAATTGGGTGATAAGATAATGAAATTATAAATAGATAAGATTTAATTAACTTAGGAAAAATCAAATGGATGAAATAAAATCTTAATTTAAGTTGAAAATTTTATGATTTTAAAATTTATCATCTTATTTTGTTTTCCAATCTCTTATCCTTCGGTTGTTCCTATTCTCTTGCATCCTAAGCGGGGAATTGAATTCCAAATTGATCTTATCTCCTAAAGTTCGATTTGTGGTTCTTCCTCCCGAAATACCTTTACCAGTCTGTTTTGGAAAACTTTTCAAGAATCTTCTTCGTGCTTGTGTCCTTGATTTAAGAGGATCTGGGGAAGATCATCTCCATCTTGTTGAATTACCTGTAACGACTGTTACCAGGTATAATTTCAATCTTCTTTTTCTTTATATTGTCTTGGTTCTATCTTATTATATCTGTTGTCTCTATTTTCCATGTCTCGTTCCTTTTCGTGGACGAAAAGTTTTTAGTGGGGGCGAGTGTAACAACCCATAATTTTGTGAATATTTTTAATTAAATTTTTATTAGAAATTTTGATTTTTTAAATCATTTAAAAGTGAATTTTTAGAATTATTCCAATGTAAGTTTGGAATTTGTTTGTAATTTATTTTCCAAATGCAATAAATAAACGATTTTTGAAAATTTTATATTTTGGTCAAAATCTGAATTTTCAGTTTAAATAAAAAAAAATTGAATTTCAAATTTTAATCTTTTTCTTTGAAGCAGAATATATTTATGATATATGTTCTGCTTTTCGTTTCGTTAAATTCTGAGTTATACTTTTTAAATCAGATAAATTACAGCATTTTTACACGTAGTTATTTACTGTATTTCAATTTCTAGTTTTCTATGTGCGTTTCTATAATTTTATTTTCTATGTTATTTTATTTTATTTTTCTATTTTGTTTATCTAAACTTTATTTATTGGATTTCACTTGTGTGTATATCTTTTCATAAAAGGCTTGGAAGAAATCAAGGAGACATGCGTTACATTTCTTTAATGCTTGCCTTTTTATTTACCTACCCTCTTTATTACTTACCCTAGCCATTCACCGTTCATAGCCGTGAATTTCTCTTATTAATCATGTACAAACATCTCAAAATATCCTCTTTTAAATTGCATTTAAGAATCATATATATATACATATTGTGATATCCCGGAATTTTGGCAATATCAATTTAATAATCTTTATAAATAATTAAATTGATTTGTTGATTTTATTTTATAAAATTGACAAGTTTATTCATTTTAAAGGTTAATAATATTTAATTGGCAATATTTATTAATATCTTTTCTAACAATTTAAAATTGGTAAGATTTATCTTTCAAAACTTATATAAATGTTTTCTATTTATAATGTATATATATATTGGTATATATATTATAAATAGGGAGTCTTTAATTTAATAAAAGACTATGTTTTCAAATTATAATATATATGTATATATATATTGTTATTTGAAGTTATGTATTAAAATTCAATATGATGATTATCAAAACTAATGTAAAAATATTTTCCATTTAGAATATATATATATTTGTATATTTATATAGAATCTTAAAGCTTATTTATAAAAGAGATAAATACATTATATACTTATAAATATTTCATAAAAACATATAAATGTCTTAAATAAATGTATTAAAAACAAGATGTACACTTGTTAGCATATTAGAGTGGTGTGAAGACATTTGTAAGAAAATAAGTAATTTGTAATTTAAATAGCATAGGTGTAAGCAAATTAAAGAGACAAGTGGCTATATTTTAATTTAAGTTTTAAAATAAATAAAAATTAGTATGTAAGAAGAAATCTGTTTTTCACTTTTCAGTTTAAAAAAAATTTCTTTTCTTCAACTTCTTTCTCAACTAAAATAATTCGAATCTATAGAGAAAATAAAACCTGGAATCAAAATTCAAAGAGAAAATAAATCTGGAAATTCAAATGCAAATCTGAGATAAGAAGATTAAAGGCAAAATTGAATAACAGCTTCAGATCTCCAATGTCAATCTGAAGTCATGCAATCAGATAAGGCAAATTTAATAGCAGTTCCAAATTCTTCAAATGCAACCTGAAGATCAGAGAAATTAATCAAACAGCAAAGTTTAAAAATTCAACAAGCAAAAACAAAAGAAATTCAAATCTGGAACATGCAGCCTGGAACAAATCTATTTTCTGCTTCTATGTTCTCTGCATTTTGTCTGGTGAGTAAATTTAGGTTTTAAAAACACTTTTAAATCTTGTTTTCACTTTGATATGTGAATAAAAATCATGTGTTAGCCTTTATACTTGAATTGAATTATATGCATGTTTGTTTGTATGGCTGTGATGGTCTCTGTATGTTATAAACAGGATTCATCTTCTTATTTAATTCAATAATTCAAGTTTGAATTCAAACTAGCTTTTGATTTGTAAAGAAAGGTTGTTTGAAATCATGTAATCTTCCTTCTAAAAATAATTATAAGTTTTTATAATGGATATTTAGTTCCAATTTCCAAATTTACAGTAGATACCTTTATATGGTCAAAAATTTATTGAATAAAATTTTAGTTTGGATTACATAATTGAATTCACTATAGGAAATCATGAATTTTAATATATATATCATGATTTATAGTTTGGTAATTGAAGAGAATTTTGGGATTTTCTGTTTTGGGTTTATTTGGCAATTCACGGCGAACTATGGCGAACTAGTGGTCGAGGTTGGGTTTGAAGATAGAGGGGATGATGGAGTTCATCGGAAAAATAGTATAGTGATTTATCATTAATCGTGGAGGTCAGAAATCGAGATGGTAGGGTTTTTGGCACTGTGATTGTCGTGGGTTTTCAAATGGGTTTCGTGACAACATGACGTGATCGGAGGCGATCGTAATGCTTGCGATAGGAGCTGGAAGACGTGGCGTAGCTACGGTGAAGATGGCAAGAGGTCTCGAGGCAGAGATCATCGGCGATGTCGAATTTTCTGGTGATGCTTCGTTCCAGGAATGGGTTCGAAATGGTCAAAGTGAAATATCGATCGAATCGAGAAGTTTGGGGTGGACGATAGGGTTGCCGTGACCGAAGGTGACTTGCTGGAGGTCGAAATAGTGATCGTCGATGATCAGCGTAGTCGTGCACGTGCACGAGCACGTTTGTGCATCTGGAAACGTGGGATTGGGGAAGAAAGCTTTTTGCTTGGGTTTTTGTTCGGGAATATTCGTGTTTTTCTCGAAGCAGGGAAGTAGTGGGGATACGCGAGTGTTGCTTCGAGTCTCCAGGGGTTTTACTCGGGTTTGGGAATTAGCTGGTATTAAGAATTGAACAAGAAATGTTTTGAAGTTTTAAAAGCAAAAGAAATTTATATTGTAGTATTTTTGACTTTTAAAATAAAGGTAAACAAGATTTTTACCTATTAAACTAAATTATTTTCTAAGAAAATTGTTTTAACAAGTTTAAAGTAATTTAATTAAATAAGTTTTAAAAGAAGAATAGGAAGATGGATTTTCAAAATGTTATTTGTCTTAGAATTTATTTAATAACTTAGAAAAGTTTTAAAGATTTAAAAGTCAAATTTGAATGTTTAAATTGTTTAATTATAATTGATTTCTAAAATGTTTAATTTAAATAAAGTTTAAAGATAAGGATTTGGTAATCAATTATAATAAGGATTTATCTTAAGTAATTAAGAGTTTGATTTATTAAAGATAATTAATATGTGAAGATAATTAAATTGTTGGTCAATTTAATTAATTTAATTAAGATAATGATTTTTTTTAATTAAGATCTTTAAGAATAAATAGTTAAGAAATTATTTAATTCAATTTAAATAATTAGTTAAATAAATTAACTAAGTAATTAATTAGTGATTAACTAAAGATAATCACTTATAAATTAATTAAATATAATTACTTGATGAAGTAATTAAGGAATAATTACTTGATGTAATTAAGTAAAAGGGAAATTATTTAATAAAGTAATTAAAGGATAATTATTTATGATAGTAATTAAATAAGAAGTGATTAAGGTTAATTACCTAGTGTTATTAATTAAATAATTTATTTAATTAAAGGATTAAGGTTAATTAATAAGGTAATTAATTATTTGTTAAGGTAATTAATTAAAAAGAAATTAATTAATGAAAGTAATTAAGGGAAGTTAATTACTGGATTAGATTAATCAAAGATGATTAATAATTGTGGTTTAATTAAGATTAATTATTTAATTAATTTAAATATAATACATAATTAAAGATGTAATTAGAGATCATTAGTTTATAATTAATTAATGATGTAATTAAGGATTGATTAATTAAGATTGATTAATCAATGATAAGTGATTATAGATAATTAATTAATTATGATTAATTAAAGATTAAAGTAATTGATTATAATTAATTGATTAATGAAGTAATTAAAGGTTAATTACTGTATTTAATTAAGGATAATTAATTTGTGAAATTAATTAAAGATAATTACTTAAATGTAATTAAAGTATAATTAATCAAGGTGATTAATTAAGTGGATAATTAGAGAATGATTAATTAAATTATTTGTAATTAATTAATGATTATATAAGTAAGATTTATAATGAAGTAATTAATTTAATTTATTTTAAATTAATTAAGAGATGAAGTAATTAATTTAATTCACTTTAAATTAATTAAAGATAGAGATAGTTAATTTAATTCATTTTAAATTAATTATGTTGTGATTAAATAAATCATTGCTTATATAAGAATGGATGACATTGATTGTCTTGAATGGATGTAATCTCAGAAATGAGATAAGAAATGTTGTGTAGTATGAATGCTTGGTTGCATTATGATGGTAATATAGATTAACTATTGTGATGTTGATATGGATGACCTATTTGGTTATGAATCATCTGTTTAAATGGTAATGTGATTATCAATTGTAACTTGTGAATTATCTATCTGTATGAATATAGATAAGTTAAATTGTTTAAACCTTTAAACAACTTGGCCTTAAAAGATACGTTTTGGATTTCGATGAGACCGGGATCGGGTTTTCGTATACCGGTATTCCAGGTCTGGAGACCCGAATACCACATCGATCCAAATTAACGATATGTCGTGAATCTCAAGTGAAGATGAAGATTCAGAGTGCAAGGGTTATTGTCGTTAACTCTGAGGGTGATTCCAAAACGAGTGTAACGAGATAATGCCTTCGGTTTCGTTCGAACCCGGAACGAACTTGTATGGATTGAATGCTTTCAGCACATCGTCAGGCGTACGATGAGCATTCTAAGTGATATGTTCTGATTAAAGGTAATCGTAACCTCAAGCCTCATCAACCGGGAATGGCTAAAACAGGGGAGGTGCAGCAAGGTTTCGTGGGTAGCACCCACTGAGAGCAAGATAGATCCCTGTCTAGAGGTCCCTTTTCTTTTATTCGGCTTAGTGTGTGGTTGGTCGCGCCAACTACGGGATTGTCTTGTTCGGAATTATCCAGTAAGGGATGGTTCCGGCTTTGTGTTGCAGGGGATTGGGAGTGATCCTCGGTACGGTGATCTAGGCCACGTACTGTGACGGGTGGTACCCCAGTAGCCCTGCCATTGTATGGAATCCAAACTCCAATAAGTGCCGTACGTATTAGTTGTGCCCAACTATGTTGAAATGTGAGATGCAAGCATTTCAGCTATTTCTGTATTTTACTTGAAAACCCTAGACTCTATTATAATACAATCAGATTTCCTATCAAATGTTTTGGTTAGCGTAAGGTAAAAACTTTTCCATGTTTATGTGTGGGAAGTCTTACGTGATACCTTTGTTTTCAAAAGGTTTTGAAGTTAAACAATTTTAACCCGTTTACTCACACCAGACCCATGTCTGACCCAAGTGTTTATTTTTGTTTTATAAACTCTTGGGTACTCAAATTTTTACGAGTAGCCAAGGGATTCAGGTTTAGCTTTGACGAATTGTGGAGGAGCAATGGAGCAGGAGGCTTCGGCGTTCGTAGATATAGTATTCCGCTGTGTTGATATCTGTGTTAGAGTCTTGTATTGTATTTGAGTTGTAATATCTAGACAGATGTTTATAACTGTCTAGTATGTGTTGTATAGTTGTGTAAACTCTGATAAGTGTTGTATACTATGTAATAGTTTATGTTATTAATATAATTTATTCGTTCCGCTGTGAGATCGTTGTTGTTGTTTCTTTCTTTCTTCTCTTCTTTTCTATTTTCTACCCCTTTCTTTCTTCATAATGATGCGACTTTCTGGGCATAGGAAGCCGGGTCGTCACACATATATATATACATATATATATATATATATATATATATATGTATGTATGTGTGTTTCTTTCTCCTTATTTCTTAACTTATATACCTTTTATTTCCTAGCCTTTTTGTTTTTCTATCATTTACTCCTCTTTAGCCATTCAAAATCTTTTCTTGGCATCCACTCCACTTCATAATTCACGTACAAAATTTATTTCCCATCTCTCATTTTTCATTTGCATTTAAAAATAAAATATATTGTACGTTTTTCTCCTTAACTTATGCCTTTCCGTTTCCTTAGCATTCATAACTCCTTAGCTCTTTTTTTTCTCTTCTATAGCCGTGTATTTCCTTTTTCCATACACGTACAAAATTTATTTCCCATTATGATTCACATATTTCACTTGCATTTAGGAATAATATATGTATAAGTTTTTTCTCTTTATTTCTTGTCTCTTTGTTTTCCTAGCATTTACTCTATCAAATCACATAAAAATCTTCTCAATATCTCAGTTCCTTATTTGCCTCTTCTGATTGAAATATTTTACAGTAAGTTTCTTTTATTAAATAGGAAATAAATCCCACTCATTCACTAGCCTTTTTATTTGCTAGCCTTTCATTTTCTAAACCCTACATCTTAGCCATTCAAATCTCTTGAAACCCTAGCCGCCTTCTTTTGATTTCTTATTCACGTACAAGTTCTCATCCTCTCATTTTCATTTACGTGAAGAAAATACAACAAGCTCTAGGTTATTTCCATGGCTTCCTTCTCTCTTTTTTTTCCACTTTTATTTTATTTCCTCTTTTTTTTTCCTTTTTTTTCCTCCTTGCATAGCTCAGCCTCCACCACCACAACATAACCTCCTCCTCACTATTAGACCATGGCAAAGCCCACTTGGTGGTTGAAAGCAAGGTTATGTTCTTTAATTCGTAATTGCATAGTTTAATTCATCTTTTGTTGTGTTGAATCTTATTCTTATGATTTGTGTATTTGTTATATACAAGATCAATATCTTGGCTCTCCGTCCATTCAAATCAGAATTGTGTCTAGTCATGCTTTCGTGCTTTCCGGATTTTTGTTTGTGTGTTTGCTTTGCAAACTTCAGCGTAAAAAGGTGAGTAATCACACCTGACATTCAAACTTATATTATTGTGAATTGATAGCAAGTGAAAGTGTAGAAATAATTATATTATGTTATGCATGCCTGTAATATATTTATATGATATTAAATACTGTTTATATGCCTGTTACATCATCTGTTATATTTTATTTTATTTTACTGTTTATTTATATTCTGTTCTCACACTGCAAGTTCCCTGTAGAATAGAATCACTATCGGTTGAAATGATACATACCCGAATGGACTTTAGAATAGGGAAAGATCGTTATGGGCTGAAATGACAAGCCTAAGTGATTTTTATTTATTTTATTTAACTTGGGATTGCGGGTTTGAAATGATAGAACCCGGATTTTTCTTTGTAAATTACGGATTGAAATGATATATTATCTGTATCACTTGACCTAGGTTAGAAAATATTATACAGACCCGTGGTTATTTTATAAGTTTTTCTGGAAGTTTAAAGTATTTTGAAAATGTAAATTTTGATATTTTAATTTAATTTTTTTAAAATGATTTAATAAAGTGAAAAATGATTTCATATGTATTAAAAATGTTAAATAAATAAATGGAAATTTGTGATTGGAAATATAAACTAATTTAGAAATATATAAAGTTTTAATTACGAAAGAAACGTGTAAAGTTCTAATTAATGAAAGAATATGTAAAGTTTTAATTATGAAAGAAACGTGTAAAGTTCTAATTAATGAAAGAAATATGTAAAGTTTTAATTTATGAAAGAAACGTGTAAAGTTCTAATTAATGAAAGAAATATGTAAAGTTTTAATTATGAAAGAAACATGCAAAGTTCTAATTAATGAAAGAAATATGTAAAGTTTTAATTATGAAAGAAACGTGTAAAGTTCTAATTAATGAAAGAATATGTAAAGTTTTAATTTATGAAAGAAACGTGTAAAGTTCTAATTAATGAAAGAAATATGTAAAGTTTTATTTATGAAAGAAACCTGTAAAGTTCTAATTAATGAAAGAAATATGTAAAGTTTTAATTATGAAAGAAACGTGCAAAGTTCTAATTAATGAAAGAAATATGTAAAGTTTTAATTATGAAAGAAACGTGCAAAGTTCTAATTAATGAAAGAATATGTAAAGTTTTAATTTATGAAAGAAACGTGCAAAGTTCTAATTAATGAAAGAATATGTAAAGTTTTATTTATGAAAGAAACGTGCAAAGTTTTAATTAATGAAAGAAATAGGTAAAGTTTTAATTTATGAAAGAAACGTGCAAAGTTCTAATTAATGAAAGAAATATGTAAAGTTTTAATTTATGAAAGAGACGTGTAAAGTTCTAATTAATGAAAGAAATATGTAAAGTTTTAATTTATGAAAGAGACGTGTAAAGTTCTAATTAATGAAAGAAATATGTAAAGTTTTAATTTATGAAAGAGACGTGTAAAGTTCTAATTAATGAAAGAAATATGTAAAGTTTTAATTATGAAAGAAACGTGTAAAGTTCTAATTAATGAAAGAAATATGTAAAGTTTTAATTTATGAAAGAGACGTGTAAAGTTCTAATTAATGAAAGAAATATGTAAAGTTTTACTTACTGAAAGAAACATGTAAAGTCTTAATTAATGAAAGAAACATGTAAGTCTTAATTTGTGTAATATTGATTTAAAAAAATAAATGCCCTTTTTGTAATAAAACGTAAATTAAAACGTACGTTTGATAATGTAAGTTTAATTAGTGTAATATTGATTAAACGATAAATGCTTTTTACTGTAATAGAAATGTAAGTTAAAAAGTACATTTAATATGTAAGTTTTAATTAATGTAAATGACATATTTTAATGACTAAAATAATAAAGTTTCTTTATTGTAATGATAATGTAAGTTAATAAGGTACCCTTAACTTAACATAAGAATTTCAGCATTAAATCGGATATTACAGTAACAAAGTTTATTTAACTATAAGGCTATGATAAAATGACCATGTTAAAAATTTGTAAGTATGTAAATACTTTGATTATATAAAATATTAAATTGGAAAGTATTACATTCCAAAAATGCTATGATTCCTTAAGGTTACATTACCAAAATGCTATGATAATTTAAAGGAAGATTTCAAGTTTAATAAATTAAAGGAAATATTTAGTGATTTTGAAATTTGGGTTTATTTGAAATGATATATTATTGAATTGGTTTTGAAATGGAAATGATATATTTTTGAATTGGTTTTGAATAGATTTGTTTTGGGTTTGAAAGTATATATTAGTTTGAAATAAATGATATGATTTTTGAAATGGTTTAAAGGATGTATTTTGATCTGAAACATAAACTATTTTGAAATTTATAACCACGGGTTATAATAACGATTGGTTGGCAAAGAGACCGGGATCGGATATGGACATACTCTCTGTCGATACCGAAAACCACTTTGACAACCGTGTACGCGGTGGAGATTCCAGAATGAAGTAGGATGGTGGTGACGTTCTTAAGGTATGTTACGTGGACCCAACTCCCGTGAGTTGGCATAAGGTGGCTAAAACAGGAGTGATCTCGGACCAGTGAGGTATCACCTCTTCTCGGACACATTTCTTCGATATTATACTCTTACTTGTGATTGATTATGTAACGACCCAGAATTTTTGATAATTAAAATTCGAATATTTAATTAATTTTAAATATTAAGAAATAGAATTTATAAGTCGAATAATTTATTTAAAGGATATTGGATTTACCTGGGTAATTGAATCGATAATTTAATGATTGATATTCCAGAGATAATTGAAAATCGAGTTTAATATGATTGAAAATGATTTGTAAAATTTTATTTAATCATACTGGAGTTATAGGAATATTTTAGAACTCTCAAAATTGAATTTGGAGTTAATCTGTGAAAATTGAATATTTTAATATTTAATTATCGACTGAAAAATAGCCAATTTTCGAACAGTCTCAGAATTGAACGAGACCAGTTCCATTGGATCCGTAATAGTTAGTTATTATCGGATTTCAATTTTCGTATCAATCGGAGTTGTCGTTTGACCGTGGCAGCTCGAAACACATCGATATCGTTTTAAATTTAATTCGGCGAGTTAAAATAGTCATTTTTCAAAAAGTCTCGGATTTCGACGAAACCAGTTTCATCGGATCCGTAATGTGATATTATTGTAAGATTTCAAATTTCGTAATTTTTGGATTTACCATTTGTCCGGTACAAATTAAAACGCCTCGAAATCGATTTAAATCGGTTTAATTTAAATTGATCGTTTAATTTCATATCTCGCACAGACGATCGAATTAGCTTCCGAAACCTATTCCATTGCGTTCGGAACGCGGGGTAAACCTTAGAAACGTCAGCCGGCACGTTCGATTTCGAGTTCGAAAATTCCGGATGAACAGTGATTTGTGAATTTTTCTATATAAACCCCTCCACTTTTTCATTTGCAAAGCAATTCAACCCTAGGGTTTTAAGCAGTAGCCGCCACTAAAGAAAACAACGGCAGAAAATCGTCCATCTTCCTCCCTCAATTCCTTCAAATCCACAAATCAATTGAAGATATGATTAACTACAATATTGTAGAGATTCGCGAGGACTTCGATTTCATACGGCTATGATCATTTAACTTGAAGCCAGTCGTCTGCAGTTTGCTCGCGTACACGTGCGTCTCGTGCACATTTTCACACACGTGGGGACCACCGAATGGGTGCGGTCGGAGGCTGGGGGAAGGGCTGGCGAAGGGCTTCGAAACCCCGGTGGTTGATCGACGTATCGTCGAGTGGAGGGGTCGTGATAATTGATGATGGAAGGGCGGCTATGGGTTCATCTTCATGAACGTTACCTGGGAAGCATTCGTGTGATGGAAAGAGAAGCTAAAGTCATGGCCAGGATTCTAGGGCATTGCAATGGACGGTCCAGATGTGAATGGGTATAAAAATATAAAAGAAATTGTATAGTAAATTGTATTTAAATTTGTATAAACTTTGAAATGCTGTAATTTGTTCATACGAGATCGAAAATTTACGAAACAAGCGGCGTTGGAATCGTATTGACGAGCTCTTCGCGATGGAACTGAATTGGGGTCGTTTGGAGCTAATTTGAATTTCGGGTAAAATTAAACGCGCGTTTGATTTTATTCGAAATAAACGCTGAAATCAGAATTAAAATCAAGGTGAGATTTTTCTCACTCAAATTGAATGTGGAATTCTTGCAGTTATTATTGATTGATATGATTGACTGTTTGGATGTGATATTAGATATGATAGGATATATCTATATATATAGCAATATATACATATTGGTATATGTATATATTGGATTGATGATTTCCCGCCTCGTATAGCGGATGAGACCCTATTGCGCCGTTAGTAAGCGGATTTATAAAAACCTATATACCGCGATAATTCCGTACTGGAGCGGAATTGGTATTGTGCTAACATCTTTGGATGCAGGAAAACAGGTTGGAGGGATCCAACTGGATTCCTCACCGTATTGATTATTTACAGATATTGTGATATATTCTGTTATCATATTGATATATGATATTGACTGTTGTGATTGACTAATTGATGTTGTTGCATCATCGGATTCAGTTTTGAAGTTTTAAAAAAATAACGACTTTTACTTTAAATGGGTTTTTAAAGTGATCTTTGAAATTATACGTTTTATTAAATTTCTGAAGTGATTTATTTTAAATAAATAAACGTTCAGATTTTAAAGTTACAAAAATTTATAGATTTGTGAAATATAACCGAAAAGTGATTTTTGGGATAAATAGTTGACTGATTTATGAAATGGTTTAAATTGAGATTTTTGAATTTCTGTAACGGTTCATATAAAAGATTTATGAAATTGATATCTACAAAATTAAGAATGTTGAAATTATAAAATGAGTTTTTATAAGTGATAAAAATGAAATATTATGGAATCCGTAAGTGAATGAAATTTATAGATTTATAAATTGTGAAGTTGAAAATGAATGATAAGTTATTAACTTATAATATGAACTTGTGATATTTATATCAAGTATAATTCGAATTTGTTAATAAAGAAGATGTATAAATCAAAGTTGTTAGAAAATGGAAATCGAATTTATAAACGTTGTTTTTTATAAATTCGAAAATAAATCAAATTTGATTGATTTTAAATATAGAGATTATTATGGGAATTTATCCACGATTTTGGACAGTGGGTGATTCTTGAAATAAATGTGTAGAAAAGATTGAAATTTGGTTATTGAAGTATATTCACGATTTTGGACAGTGAATATATTGTTAAGTAAAATGAACTTGTTTTGGGAAAGCGATATTTGAAATGAAGTGATTGTTTTAAAAGATGTTTTAAAACGTGTGAATTACCGAAATCATAGATTTCAACATTTATTGTTGAAATAGACGGTTTCGAAAAATAAGGAAATGATGGACTATAACACTATTGTTATAGTAAATGATTTCCGAAAGGAAATGTTTTTATGTAGTATTGGGATTTATATATCTATCTAATTTCGAATCCCTATACTAGTGATTTTGAGTCGTCGTAACGATGTTTTACGTAACATTCGTTTTGACTCAAATAAATGTGTTTAAAGAGAATGATTTCCTTAAAGAATGAGATATATACTTAATATTGATTTAAGTATATCGAATATTTTCAAGTGTTGAAAATAAATGATTTGTGAATTACTTATTTTTAAATAAGTATGGAAATGCTTTTCCAATATGAAATGAACTGTTTAGGGATTTTATCTTTTAAAGATAAATTGAAAAGTGAATATTTGAAAATTTGTTTTCAAACGGTTAAGTGTGGAAATTATATATCTAGTAAAGATATTTTGGAAGATAAAATAATTTGGGAAAATTATTTGGAATCTGATGATGTTGCGCATCTTTATTGATAGTTAAATAACCGACTATCAATAATTACCTTTAGATAGGTATTTGTTGTGAATTGGATGAAATTGAATGCCACACTTATTTTTAAATAAGCGCTCACTATTCGGGTTAGCCGGGAAAGGACCATGGGGTCGTATAACCCATTCCGAATATGTGATACGTCGTATGAATTGCATTTGAAGACCGGTGTTGAAGACCGGATATTTTTGAAAACGGAAGGATTACCGTCGAGTTACTCTACATCGGCTGATCTCCGATTTAGAGGTTTTATCACCCTTAGTGACGGGAAGTCCTGACGTGATTAGAAATTTATCCGGAAATGCAAGGGCTTCGTGAGAAGTGCCTTCGGTTCTGTTCGATCCCGGAACAGACTTGTATGGATTGTGTGTCTGACGTTACAATTTGAGATATAAAGCTGATTTCTTTCAAATACATTTCTGTTGGTGGCGGAGAATTTATTCTCTTAGCTTAACACCCTTCTCTGAGACGTACGAGCTCAGAGGTTATGTAGTTGAAATTTATCAGCGATATATCCCAATTTGGTAACGTGGCATACTGAGTGTTGCTGTGAAATTATCGGTGTTTGATCATTTGTGATATGATCATTTGTTTGATCTTATATCTTTGTGATCATAGGTTGATCATTTTTGTTTGACCCGAAGCAGGGCTTTTTGTAGAAAGCGTAGCTTTGTGGACGAGACTTCGTCGAGCCTCACACCCCGGAAATGGTCGAAACAGGAAGAATGCGGCAAGGTTCTAGGGAGTAGCGCCCCTTAGTGTATGTCATTCCTTCTGGATAAAGGTGGTATCATGGTATGGAGCCCAGATACTTAACCTCTGTGGTTACTGCATTATTATTATCTATGTGGTTGTTGCGAATCGGGGATCCTCGGGAAGATCGGTGACGATCGGGGGATGGCATACGCGTGTCAGTAGTTACCTATTTTTGCAGAGGTAACCCGGCCTTGTGTTGGCAGAGATCCGATTAGGTTCTCGGGTCGTCTATTCCAGGGACGTACCCATTATGGAATTGGAAGTTCCTTAGCCTGACCATTTGTTGGAAATCCAAAGAAACAATACGTGATTTGTACGGTTTTAGTTGTATTACCTGCTATGGAATGTGGCGGTAACCTGCTATTGAACATAGTAGCTATAGTAGGCATACGATACTGGTCGTATGTTGGCTAAGATTAATATTATACTTTCGAAATGATTTTTCTACACTATGCACTAATAATAATATCCAATGATTTTATTTTGCGTATTAAGCATCTTTAACTATCATAAGAAGAAATCTCCTCCAATTCTGCGTTTGCATTGTGTGTGTGGTGGGAGGTCTTATGGTAGTTTCATTTTCCAAAAGCATTTCGAATTGACTTTAAAAATTATTTTGTCATTATAAAGAATAACTGTTTTACGATCTCACACCAGTCACCATGACTGACTCGGAGTTTATTGTTCCCTTCTAAACTCTGGGTGCCCACAAATTTCCACACGGGCAGCCTAGAGTTATATTATCAGGATATTCTAGATATTCTGGAGCTTGGAGATAAGCTGGATGGCGAGACGTAGTATTTGTATCTGATATATTTATTCCGCTGTGTATTCTGTATGAGGACAAGTTATATAACTGTCCATTGTTGTATATTGACTCTGATGATTGATGTATGTATAAAATGATATAGTTCTTTGTTTTAAAGATTATTCATTTATCTATTATATATTGTTCCGCTGCGATATGTGAGATTCTGATATTGTTTTCTGTTTCTGTATCTGATGTTGTGTTGTTCTTCTTTCTTTCTTCTCTTTTTCTTCTATCTTCTTCTTCTACCTTTTTCTTCTTTCTTAAAACCATAACTTTTCGGGTTTCCGGCATTCGATGGCTCAGCAGTCGATAAAGTGAGTATCGATGTTGAATTTTCGAAAGTCGAAAATTTTCGGGATGTTACATTTGGTATCAGAGCATATGGTTAAGCGACAACCCTGCTCTGTTGGGTGTTACTCATTAGAGATAGAGTCAGTAGTACTCTAGAATGAGTTGAGTGTAATAATAGATATGAGCGCGTATTTGTTAGTGAATATAAAATTGTTTTATATTGTGATGATTGGTTTGTTGAGTGGTATATGGATTCTGGTCGGTATTGTCCGTACAACTCTATCGATAGGGATCTCTAAACACTTGAATAGAACAGTTCGGCACAGTATTGTTTTTAAATAAGGGTAAATGAAATAATTTTACCCAAAACTATTTTTGTATAGAAAAGAAATGATTTTCTATGAATTATTATAGTATATGGTTGCATGGTTGTTAGGAAGTAATAATATTAAATTATTATCAATGAAATTGAATAAGAAATTGGAATCATAGCTCCTAAGTTAAGAGATAAATCCACATACAAATGAAATTTGAGAATGTAAATTTTAAATGTGAATTGTAATTTAAAACGGAATTCCAGAAAAGTATTTGGAAATGTTTTAAAAAGAATTTGAAAATTTTGGAGATTTGGAAAGTTTAAATCTTTTTGATTTGAAAATGAATTTCAAAGGGTTTGAAAAGTATTTTGGAGAGTTGAAAAGCTCTAAATTCTTTTCGGTCGCTGGAAAATAACTTCGATGATGACCGCGGCATCGTTGGTGTTCATTTTCGGGTTTCCAAAAGAGGAATTGCTGCCAAATTGTTTTAAATGAAAGTTGTTTGAAAATTTGGGTTTTGTTTTTGAAATTCAAAGGATAATTTGAATTGTTTTCAAAATGGCTTTGAAATGTTGAAAAGACTCTGGAATACTATATAAAAATATTTATGAAATATTATGAAGTTTATTACTCGTAAAGTTTAAATAAAAATCCATTTAACGAATTCATATATGAATAAAATGGTAAATATGAATTGTAATATGAATATATAAGTGATTATATAAATCGAAATGTAAATAAGTTGATAACTTATAAATATTTGCAAAATTGATAGAAATGAGAATTCAAATTGAAAATGAAGTTTTGAGATTAGTTTGAAGTGAACTAAAGTTAATTGATAAAAATTCAATATTCAGAAGTCGAACTGAATCCAAATTAGATTGGAATTGTGAATTAAATTCAAATGAAATTGAAATGAAAAATTGAACGAAAATAGATATGTAACTTCAATAGTGAAGTAAAAATATATAAGCAGTTATATTGAAAATTTTGAAATTGAATGTACGAAATGGTTTGAATATATGCAACTAGATATTATGGCTAGTAGGATATACAGGTATAAAGGAATTGGAATATAATTTCGAAGATAATTTGAATTGCTCGACAAAAGGGTACGTATTTGATTTTCAATATGAGATTTGATGATTCCTTCTCTACCCGCTTGGCATTTTTCTTTTCTTTTTGAAATCTGAGAGTCCGTAGGGACGTTTTGTAGTCGTACCGTATTAGCCGCGCAAAGGAGACGCAGGCGGAATTTTTCGGAAATTTAGGGCGTTAGAAAATTTTTGAGAAATTTTGGAAGTTTAAAATTTGAATTTAAACTCGAATTTGAATTGAGAAGTTAAACAATGTTGTTTGAAACTTGAAATTGAAGTTGGAAAACGAGTTGAATGATAATGAATCTTTAATAGAAAGATTTGTTTTGAAAATTTGATAAAACTATTTGGATGTTGAAAAATAGTAGACGAATTAAGGACTCTTTTTCCTTACTTGGTAATTTCGAGGACGAAATTCTTTTAAGGGGGGAAGTCTGTAACGACCCAGAATTTTTGATAATTAAAATTCGAATATTTAATTAATTTTAAATATTAAGAAATAGAATTTATAAGTCGAATAATTTATTTAAAGGATATTGGATTTACCTGGGTAATTGAATCGATAATTTAATGATTGATATTCCAGAGATAATTGAAAATCGAGTTTAATATGATTGAAAATGATTTGTAAAATTTTATTTAATCATACTGGAGTTATAGGAATATTTTAGAACTCTCAAAATTGAATTTGGAGTTAATCTGTGAAACTTGAATATTTTAATATTTAATTATCGACTGAAAAATAGCCAATTTTCGAACAGTCTCAGAATTGAACGAGACCAGTTCCATTGGATCCGTAATAGTTAGTTATTATCGGATTTCAATTTTCGTATCAATCGGAGTTGTCGTTTGACTGTGGCAGCTCGAAACGCATCGATATCGTTTTAAATTTAATTCGGCGAGTTAAAATAGTCATTTTTCAAAAAGTCTCGGATTTCAACGAAACCAGTTTCATCGGATCCGTAATGTGATATTATTGTAAGATTTCAAATTTCGTAATTTTTGGATTTACCATTTGTCCGGTACAAATTAAAACGCCTCGAAATCGATTTAAATCGGTTTAATTTAAATTGATCGTTTAATTTCATATCTCGCACAGACGATCGAATTAGCTTCCGAAACCTATTCCATTGCGTTCGGAACGCAGGGTAAACCTTAGAAACGTCAGCCGGCACGTTCGATTTCGAGTTCGAAAATTCCGGATGAACAGTGATTTGTGAATTTTTCTATATAAACCCCTCCACTTTTTCATTTGCAAAGCAATTCAACCCTAGGGTTTTAAGCAGTAGCCGCCACTAAAGAAAACAACGGCAGAAAATCGTCCATCTTCCTCCCTCGATTCCTTCAAATCCACAAATCAATTGAAGATATGATTAACTACAATATTGTAGAGATTCGCGAGGACTTCGATTTCATACGGCTATGATCGTTTAACTTGAAGCCAGTCGTCTGCAGTTTGCTCGCGTACACGTGCGTCTCATGCACATTTTCACACACGTGGGGACCACCGAATGGGTGCGGTTGGAGGCTGGGGGAAGGGCTGGCGAAGGGCTTCGAAACCCCGGTGGTTGATCGACGTATCGTCGAGTGGAGGGGTCGTGATAATTGATGATGGAAGGGCGGCTATGGGTTCATCTTCATGAACATTACCTGGGAAGCATTCGTGTGATGGAAAGAGAAGCTAAAGTCATGGCCAGGATTCTAGGGCATTGCAATGGACGGTCCAGATGTGAATGGGTATAAAAATATAAAAGAAATTGTATAGTAAATTGTATTTAAATTTGTATAAACTTTGAAATGCTGTAATTTGTTCATACGAGATCGAAAATTTACGAAACAAGCGGCGTTGGAATCGTATTGACGAGCTCTTCATGATGGAACTGAATTGGGGTCGTTTGGAGCTAATTTGAATTTCGGGTAAAATTAAACGCGCGTTTAATTTTATTCGAAATAAACGCTGAAATCAGAATTAAAATCAAGGTGAGATTTTTCTCACTCAAATTGAATGTGGAATTCTTGCAGTTATTATTGATTGATATGATTGACTGTTTGGATGTGATATTAGATATGATAGGATATATCTATATATATAGCAATATATACATATTGGTATATGTATATATTGGATTGATGATTTCCCGCCTCGTATAGCGGATGAGACCCTATTGCGCCGTTAGTAAGCGGATTTATAAAAACCTATATACCGCGATAATTCCGTACTGGAGCGGAATTGGTATTGTGCTAACATCTTTGGATGCAGGAAAACAGGTTGGAGGGATCCAACTGGATTCCTCACCGTATTGATTATTTACAGATATTGTGATATATTCTGTTATCATATTGATATATGATATTGACTGTTGTGATTGACTAATTGATGTTGTTGCATCATCGGATTCAGTTTTGAAGTTTTAAAAAAATAAAGACTTTTACTTTAAAAGGGTTTTTAAAGTGATCTTTGAAATTATACGTTTTATTAAATTTCTGAAGTGATTTATTTTAAATAAATAAACGTTCAGATTTTAAAGTTACAAAAATTTATAGATTTGTGAAATATAACCGAAAAGTGATTTTTGGGATAAATAGTTGACTGATTTATGAAATGGTTTAAATTGAGATTTTTGAATTTCTGTAACGGTTCATATAAAAGATTTATGAAATTGATATCTACAAAATTAAGAATGTTGAAATTATAAAATGAGTTTTTATAAGTGATAAAAATGAAATATTATGGAATCCGTAAGTGAATGAAATTTATAGATTTATAAATTGTGAAGTTGAAAATGAATGATAAGTTATTAACTTATAATATGAACTTGTGATATTTATATCAAGTATAATTCGAATTTGTTAATAAAGAAGATGTATAAATCAAAGTTGTTAGAAAATGGAAATCGAATTTATAAACGTTGTTTTTTATAAATTCGAAAATAAATCAAATTTGATTGATTTTAAATATAGAGATTATTAAGGGAATTTATCCACGATTTTGGACAGTGGGTGATTCTTGAAATAAATGTGTAGAAAAGATTGAAATTTGGTTATTGAAGTATATTCACGATTTTGGACAGTGAATATATTGTTAAGTAAAATGAACTTGTTTTGGGAAAGCGATATTTGAAATGAAGTGATTGTTTTAAAAGATGTTTTAAAACGTGTGAATTACCGAAATCATAGATTTCAACATTTATTGTTGAAATAGACGGTTTCGAAAAATAAGGAAATGATGGACTATAACACTGTTGTTATAGTAAATGATTTCCGAAAGGAAATGTTTTTATGTAGTATTGGGATTTATATATCTATCTAATTTCGAATCCCTATACTAGTGATTTTGAGTCGTCGTAACGATGTTTTACGTAACATTCGTTTTGACTCAAATAAATGTGTTTAAAGAGAATGATTTCCTTAAAGAATGAGATATATACTTAATATTGATTTAAGTATATCGAATATTTTCAAGTGTTGAAAATAAATGATTTGTGAATTACTTATTTTTAAATAAGTATGGAAATGCTTTTCCAATATGAAATGAACTGTTTAGGGATTTTATCTTTTAAAGATAAATTGAAAAGTGAATATTTGAAAATTTGTTTTCAAACGGTTAAGTGTGGAAATTATATATCTAGTAAAGATATTTTGGAAGATAAAATAATTTGGGAAAATTATTTGGAATCTGATGATGTTGCGCATCTTTATTGATAGTTAAATAACCGACTATCAATAATTACCTTTAGATAGGTATTTGTTGTGAATTGGATGAAATTGAATGCCACACTTATTTTTAAATAAGCGCTCACTATTCGGGTTAGCCGGGAAAGGACCATGGGGTCGTATAACCCATTCCGAATATGTGATACGTCGTATGAATTGCATTTGAAGACCGGTGTTGAAGACCGGATATTTTTGAAAACGGAAGGATTACCGTCGAGTTACTCTACATCGGCTGATCTCCGATTTAGAGGTTTTATCACCCTTAGTGACGGGAAGTCCTGACGTGATTAGAAATTTATCCGGAAATGCAAGGGCTTCGTGAGAAGTGCCTTCGGTTCTGTTCGATCCCGGAACAGACTTGTATGGATTGTGTGTCTGACGTTACAATTTGAGATATAAAGCTGATTTCTTTCAAATACATTTCTGTTGGTGGCGGAGAATTTATTCTCTTAGCTTAACACCCTTCTTTGAGACGTACGAGCTCAGAGGTTATGTAGTTGAAATTTATCAGCGATATATCCCAATTTGGTAACGTGGCATACTGAGTGTTGCTGTGAAATGATCGGTGTTTGATCATTTGTGATATGATCATTTGTTTGATCTTATATCTTTGTGATCATAGGTTGATCATTTTTGTTTGACCCGAAGCAGGGCTTTTTGTAGAAAGCGTAGCTTTGTGGACGAGACTTCGTCGAGCCTCACACCCCGGAAATGGTCGAAACAGGAAGAATGCGGCAAGGTTCTAGGGAGTAGCGCCCCTTAGTGTATGTCATTCCTTCTGGATAAAGGTGGTATCATGGTATGGAGCCCAGATACTTAACCTCTGTGGTTACTGCATTATTATTATCTATGTGGTTGTTGCGAATCGGGGATCCTCGGGAAGATCGTTGACGATCGGGGGATGGCATACGCGTGTCAGTAGTTACCTATTTTTGCAGAGGTAACCCGGCCTTGTGTTGGCAGAGATCCGGTTAGGTTCTCGGGTCGTCTATTCCAGGGACGTACCCATCGTGGAAGAGGAAGTTCCTTAGCCTGACCATTTGTTGGAAATCCAAAGAAACAATACGTGATTTGTACGGTTTTAGTTGTATTACCTGCTATGGAATGTGGCGGTAACCTGCTATTGAACATAGTAGCTATAGTAGGCATACGATACTGGTCGTATGTTGGCTAAGATTAAAATTATACTTTCGAAATGATTTTTCTACACTATGCACTAATAATAATATCCAATGATTTGATTTTGCGTAGTAAGCATCTTTAACTATCATAAGAAGAAATCTCCTCCAATTCTGCGTTTGCATTGTGTGTGTGGTGGGAGGTCTTATGGTAGTTTCATTTTCCAAAAGCATTTCGAATTGACTTTAAAAATTATTTTGTCATTATAAAGAATAACTGTTTTACGATCTGACACCAGTCACCATGACTGACTCGGAGTTTATTGTTCCCTTCTAAACTCTGGGTGCCCACAAATTTCCACACGGGCAGCCTAGAGTTATATTATCAGGATATTCTGGATATTCTGGAGCTTGGAGATAAGCTGGATGGCGAGACGTAGTATTTGTATCTGATATATTTATTCCGCTGTGTATTCTGTATGAGGACAAGTTATATAACTGTCCATTGTTGTATATTGACTCTGATGATTGATGTATGTATAAAATGATATAGTTCTTTGTTTTAAAGATTATTCATTTATCTATTATATATTGTTCCGCTGCGATATGTGAGATTCTGATATTGTTTTCTGCTTCTGTATCTGATGTTGTGTTGTTCTTCTTTCTTTCTTCTCTTTTTCTTCTATCTTCTTCTTCTACCTTTTTCTTCTTTCTTAAAACCATAACTTTTCGGGTTTCCGGCATTCGATGGCTCAGCAGTCGATAAAGTGAGTATCGATGTTGAATTTTCGAAAGTCGAAAATTTTCGGGATGTTACAGATTAGATGGCCATCCTCCGATTTGGGAGTGTTGTTTGAGGTGGAACGGTAGTGGCTGCTATGCGTATCCATCAGTCCGTGTTCGTAATTGGTATATCTACCCTGGCATTGCCTAGTTGTGCTGTGTCACCTACCATATCGATCTTTACTACGATTATGATTTTAAGATCCGACCGCGTTAAGGTTCTCCATCCCCTTAACGCTATTTTGTATATGATTATACTTTACTTATTTAGACACTATTATAATAGCGAATATTACTACATAGTAAATAGTTTAACGGATCCTTAAAGAATGGGAAGAAATATATGGTTTTAATAAATGTTGATTTTTAAATTATTGTATATAAATGGTAATGATATATATAGATTTAATAATGATATTTAATTTAATTAAGATGGATTTAATACATATAATATGTTAAGTATAAAATTTATGTTTCAAAATAGATTTCGGTAATAATTTGAATAAGTTAAGGTTGGGAAGATAATTTTATTTAATTAAACCGATTTGAAACTTATTGAAATTGAGATTTAAGATATGATTTATAACTTGGGTTAGATTTAAGTAATTTAATGAATATTTCTTGTTTAAATAAATTTGAGGAAATATTTAGTAAAAATGTAATTTAAGGCTAGTTAAATGATATTGAATTTATTAAGTGAATACTCCCTGATTAAATAATAATGAAGTTAAATCAAGAGCTATATGAAACTGCTAAATTTAACTTTAAAAATGTTGAATATTAAAGCTTTGAAATATATTGAAAATTTAAATGGTCTATTTAGAACTGAATTGAATTGACGAATTGAGCTTTGAATAAATTTGAATTTGGAATTGAGTTGATTTGAATCGATTTGTGAAATTTGAGGAAATTGCAAATATTTTACTTTATAAATTATATAATATATACTATTTTGGAAAATAGATATATTTGAAATAAAAATGATATCTTGGCTTTGAAGTATAAATTAATTTGAAATGGCCACGGTGTTATAGTGTATATTTCTACATTGTAGATAGTTCCACAGATCCTTAGAGGATGGTAATCCCAAACATCCTTTAAGTTACTTGTATTTCAGTTGATATTTCACCTGAGTTGGATTTATTGATATAAGAATGTTAATCCTGACTCGAGTGTTTTGTGTTTTGCTTTACGCTCGGGTCTGACCAAGTGATACAGCATTTGAGACTCACCTTTGG
Source organism: Allium fistulosum (assembly GCA_030737815.1). Lineage (NCBI taxonomy): Eukaryota > Viridiplantae > Streptophyta > Magnoliopsida > Asparagales > Amaryllidaceae > Allium > Allium fistulosum. The sequence continues at coordinate 819,768,457 of CM060904.1, forward strand.
AGTTTGGAGCTTCGTTTGGAGATCCAACTATCGACTCAGCTTTCGGCTTCTCTAGTTGATTTGTTCAGAAAGGTCATCTGTTGTACTGGAGACTTCACTGCATTTGAGATATTCTGTTGTATTTTATTTCTAACTCTGATGTTTATATAGTAGCTTCATGAACTACTATTTTATCTATTCCGCTGCGTATTATTGTATTACTCTGTGTCTGTGATTCTGTGATTGATTTATTTACTGTAATATGATGAGTTTGCCAAATTTAAATAACAATCTGATATTTTGAATTATTCAAGTCCGACATGTGTGGATTTATTGTCGATTTGAATGGTCCAAAATAGCGGGTCGTTACAGTTCCGAAATTCATTCGTGTCCTTCACTATTCGTCTTCTTTCAATTCTGGAGCACCCCATAACTCCATTTTGAATGATATCTATAATAAGATCGGCGGTCTCGCCAATCTTCGAATGATTCGTAAAGGAGCAAAACTCCTTTATAATAGGCATCGATTTACCGGAGATTTCTCTATTCTCGGTTTACAATGCTAACTATTCCCTACTATACCTGAATTCAATCTCTTGAGATCGAGTGTTGATTTACCTCGGAATTCAACATCGATCTTATTCTTGAAGTAACGGACGACCCGGTTAAGGTTGCCCGTGAATTAAATAAACTCATCCATCTTCCGATTGTGGTAATTAAATTATCTTATCTTCTGTTTCAAACTTATTTTCGAATCAAAATTCTCTTTGATTTGATTCTGATCAAATTTGAATCGCTATACATGTTTTGAAATCTATTCTTGTACCATCGAGCGAGGAATTTTATTTGTAAAATTATATTTAAAATGTTTTAAAAATATATTGTGTTGTTTGAGTTGTTGATGTTGATTTGGGTTTCCGATCGATTCGCCTGATCAACGCTATTGATAGGATTTCCAAAACACTTGAGCAGTGCAAACTGACACAATATCGTTTTCAAACTTGGTAAATGAAATAATTTTGTATGATTATATTATAAATATATAGGTAAATTTTTCTAAAAAAAAGAAAAAAAAAGTTAGTTAATTCGTTGTTGAAATGATAATGTTTGATTTTCATCTATTGTTTGATAAATGAATTTATAAACTTGGTCTATAATCTGATTTAGGATTTGAAATTAAATTAAATTAAGAATTTGAGAATTTAATTTCCAATGATTTTGAATTATGGTTTTAAAGGTTTAAAATGCACATTATCTCAAGGATTTTGACTATAATTTGTTTCAAAATATTTTTTTAAAGTATATATTATTGAAAGTATTTTCGAATAGAAATCGTTTTCAAAGAATTTTAAATGTTGAAATGAGTGCTCTTCTCTTTGTCGTGGGAAAATAATTTCGGTGATGGCGGCCGCATCATCGACATTCATTTTCGAGTTTCGAAGTGGAGATACTATTCTGTAGCTTTGCTACGGTTTTGTTTTGAAAAATATTTTGATTTGAATTTCTTTAGTATAATTTGATTTATATATATATATAGGTATCTTATTTTTAAAAAAAAATTAATTTGATTTGATATAAATATATTATATATATCTCTAAATTGTTTAAAGTTAATCGGAAATCTAATTCTTAAATTTTGTTAAAGGTTGATTTTAATTATAAGTAAAACCAAAATTTGGAATAAATATTTAAACTTGAATAATTGAATTGGGAAATTTTTATTTGTATATTGTTCAACTACATTCTAATACAACTTACCTAAATCATTCAGAAGTTGAATATGTAATTGGATAATATATAATATAAATTGAATTTATAAATAAAATTTGAATGGTTATAATAAATTTTATACACTTAAATTTTAATTATAAAATGTTAATTGAAATAAATAGAATAATAAGTTAATTGAATGAGATAAATAAAGTAAATTTTGTTCTGAAAGAATTAACAAATTGAATTGAATCAGCTTAATGAAATACCTTGAATTAAGATCAATTATTGAATATTAATTGATTTAAAATGAAATTTATATGAGTAGAATTAACAGTTGAACTAACAAATTTAAATCGAATGACTATTTATTGATTTAATATAAATGGATTTAACCAAATTGAAAAAAAAATTTAAATTGAAATTTATATGGTTTAAATTAATGTATATGGTTTAAAAATATGTAATAAGATATATTAAGTGGAATAAACTTAATAATAATTTGGAATAAAATAATTAAATCTGTTGAATAAAATATGGGTGCAATAATAGATTATATAAATTGATGATTTAGAAAGTGTTAATTTAGGATGACTAGATAGTAAGATAATGAATTTAGAAATAGATAGATTGATTTAACTTAAGTGAAACCAAGTGGATTAAACCAAATTGTTAAATATTAATTAGTTTAAATTGAAATTATATGGTTTAATTGTTTTATCTTGTCTTTTAATCTATTTTCTTTCTGGTTGTTTCTATTCTCCTACCTCCTTCCTTTTCGGGGATGAAAAGTTTTGAGTGGGGGAGAGTGTAAAGACCCTTAAATTTAACTGGTTTTAATAACGTTATTAATTGAAATTTTGCGAAATTTTAAACGATATAATTTTGAAATATAAATTTGATATTTGGAATGCGTCTAGTTAAACATAGCAACTGGTAAATTTTCGTCCGAAAATACGAAAGCTTATTTCGCGCGTAAATTTAATTCACTTTAATCAGTTAAAAAGCGATGAAAATAAAATGTTTTCGGAACCTAAATATTTTTACATAGAAAAATTCTAAACCATCTTCTGAGCAAACGTCATTTTTTCGTTTTTCAAATTCGGACTTCTTGAGCTCCGTCGATCTTATTTTTCTGTGTTTTTCATGCATTTTCGCTAGTAGAAAATTTCGAATTTTTATAAATTCAGCCGCACTACCGATATATGTATACCGTTTTGATCATCTCGTCGTACTGATCTCTACGGTATATTAAATTGTGAAATTCGACCTCCGGTACATAGTGAAATCAGCAAAACGATTATCGTATTGAACTAGTTTCGAGCCTCTAGAACTTGTTGTACCCGTTCATTTTCAATGGCTAAAAGTATACATCCATTGGTTATTAAACTTTTGGTATTCTCTGACATTTCACCATTCCAATAAAGCTGTATCGGTTCATACTTTAGTCGGTGCATGTTTTCATTTTGGTTCTAGAGTCTCTCCTCTTCCCTGGTGTGAGCAAATGTCTCTTCTTCCTATTTTCATTTTTCAAACTACCAGCCTGTAACGCCCCGCCCCGAAACCCACATTAGTAAAGAGAATTATCAAGTAATTCCATCTACTAATGCGGAGAATAGGGTTGGTTAAGGGCGACCGAATAGTATGCATTAGCTAATGACTAAGTACGTCGAAATCTTACCAATTTTTTTTCGAATTCCATATAGTTGACATACTCAGTGATTCACTAATACAATACTATACGGCTAACGGATCTATTCAGAACAAAGCATAATAATATCATAACATGTCACAGAAACAACAGTCACAGATAATATATATATACTGATACAAAACCAAACATCTGATGTAATACCGTTCACCACATAATATAATACAACATCATCCCATAAAAGAATATATACATGAAGTGGTAAATAAAAGATCCATCAAAAGTGGAGATATCCAAATCCATAGTTATGAGCCCACAAAAGATAGCAAAACAGATCCAAGCATAAAGGATAGTCATCCAACCTAACCTGCAACTCGGTCTGACCCGAGTGATAAACACACGGGTCAGGAAACTGAATCTTATCGTTAGAAAGGAAATACGATAAGGTATAAGGGAAACATACATCAAGGGATCAATAATTGATAAGAATGACAAAGGTTGTGTAACGACCCGTAAAATTTCAATTGTTTAATAACGTAATTAGTTGAAATTTTGTGAAATTTTAAACGATAAAATTTTGAAATAAAAATTTAATATTTTGAATATGTCTTGTTAAACATAGCAACTGGTAAATTTTCGTCCGAAAATATGAAAGTTTATTTCGTGCGTAAATTCACTTCAATTTAATCAGTTAAAAAGCAATGAAAATAAAATGTTTCCGAAACCTAAATATTTTTACATAGAAAAATTCTAAACCATCGTCTGAGAAAGATGTCAGTTTGTTGTTTTTCCAAATTCGGACATCTTTGGCTCCGTCGATCTTATTTTTCAGTGTTTTTCTTGCATTTTCCACCAGTAGAAAATTCAAAATTTTATAATTCAAATCGTACCACTGATATCTGTATACCGTTTTGATCGTCTCGTCGTGCTGATCTCTGAAATATATTCATCCCTGCGTTTTGGCTTCTGGTACTGAGCGAAATTAATAAAACGATTTCCGTATCGATACTCGTTTTAAACCACTTTTTGTTCTTGCGACCTTTCATTTAGCCACCGTTCAAAAAAATCAAAGGTCATTTGTTATAAATATTTCTCTAAATTCGAGGTTCATAACTCTTTCTATTCCTATAGTTTCATATATCCCTGGTTCCACTCTTCATTCTCGTGACTGTTTCTTTTCCTGTGGCACATATTTTTCACTTGCCTGTAGCCTTTCTTCTTCCCACAGAGACCACGTCTCCTTCATTACCTAACCCTCCTACATGCTTGCACCCTCCCACGTCTTCACAAACAACTAGCGGCCACAACCTCCTCCTTCACGTGTGCCGATCTCCCTATTTTCCCTCATCCTTCGGCAGCTCAACCCAAAGGCACCACCTCCACTGGCCTAGGATCCCTCACGGCCTTCACCATCCTTGCCTCCTTACAAACGCGAGCAGCCAACCCAAACCCATTCACTTGCCAAACACAGTTCGCCCTCCTCCTTGCTCGATCAATCCTACACTGCCTCATCACCCTCCGCTCCTTACCGTACTTCGCAACCCTCACCAACCTTGCCGACCAAAGCCACCATGCTTACTCCATGTTCTCAAGCAAACCCGACCCATGCTCTTCCTCCTCGGATTTCCCACCTTTTCTGGCTAAATAGCTGAAACTCCACCTTCCGCAGCCTCCCTCCTTGCTTCCATCGATCGTCTTTCCAGTTTGGCATATTTATATCGGTAAGTTATATGTACTAATATATATCATAGTCATTATATATATAAACATTGTTAAGTTATATATTATATATATAGTGTTATCGTTTTAATGTGTTAGTGTATATATATTTGTTAGGTATAAAAATATAGTTATGGGTTATCTTTGTATGTAGATAACACGTATAAGTATGTCAGTGTTTTATATATATATATATCCTGTTGATTATTATTTTATATATACAAAGAATACAAGTTATATGTAAACCATGGTTGCATATGTTGGTGTACAGGTCTGTAAGTTTATATAAGTCTACATATATTTGTTTTATATAAGATTTGTGGGTTGTATGAGTACATAACAGGAGTATAAGATATTTTATGCAAGTTCATATGTGTTAGTTCATATAAGTAGATATGATATAATTAGAATATTCTACGTTTAAAGGTATATATATAGATATTGAAGGTGTTTGTATATATTCCGCTTAGAGTAGCATGTATTATCTGTTAGAGTTGTGTTAGAGTTGTATATATTTTCATATATATAATCTATTGATTATTATATAATAGATTTAAATGGTATATGTTGTTTATACATACATTATACAGTAGCTTATTTAGAAAATATATAAACTGCAGAAATTGTTACGATGTAAAGTAGGTCTGTAGCGTATTTGTTATAGCAGTATGGTTTTAAAGGTATATTTTAATAAACTAAGTTTATGTAAATTTTATAATAACTATGATCTTACAATATAATATATATGCAAGTTGTATAAAGTGATATTTATAGGAATGCATAGTGGTCTGCATAGATATATATATTTGGTTGGCATATCTTTTGTTCAATGTCTGGGTTATATATATATTTATTTTAAAATGTAAGTAATTTCATTTTCATGTATTTATTTCAAAATAATATATATATATATTTGATTTCATGTGAGTTTTAAATTTGAAACAAAGGATTCTGAAATACATATACATTTAATTTAGTATGTGTTTAAATTTAGAATATGATTTTTATATAAAATAGTTATATATGGTTATAGGTTCTCTTCTACCAATTATCTTCCTCGACCCGTTCTAAATTTGTTCCGTCTATTCTTATTATCAGCTTTGTCCGTCTTGCCCGTTCTTCATCAAATTGTGTTCATCTAGCTTTGCTTTGGGATTCGTAACTCGTGTCGATTATCTCTCTAGCCTCGAAAGGTGAGCACTCACTCACGATTAACGTTCTTTTATTCATTAAATTTGATTTCAATTGAAACGACAATTGAAATATGCTGTTGTTAGATATTTACACTGTTATCACCTGTATCAGTTCACCTGTGACATCTGACACCATTATCTATTATATATGCAATGATAATCCAATTTAGTTGTTAAATGATTGATTGTTTGATGTTTATATTGAACGTTAAATTGTTAATGATGTAAGTGATAAATAATTTGAAATTGAAATTGACGTAGGATAGTTAGATTTGATATATGTGTTAAATTTGATTAACTGACATTTGTATAATATGACCCCTTTAACTATTAAAGTTATTGACATGTAGGATTTGTTTAATTACATTTTGAACCACTGAATGTATGTTGTTAAATTGATGATGTATGAAATTGTAAATAGATGACAAGTGAAAAACCATAATGTAATAATCTTTAATCTACATGAAATGATAGTGTAGATTCTAGAAATAATTATATTAATTCGTACAAATAACAATGCGAATTAATACAGTTATTTTAGGATTATTTGAATTAATTATTGGATTGATATTGATTGTTGTTATTGCTTGTTTATTTACTTTGACACCATCCCAGTTATCACACTGCAAGTTCCCTTTGCTATGTTTTGATTCTGAATTAAATTGGAATCGGGTTGAAATGATAAATACCCAAATGAACTTGACTTAGGATAGAAAATTTAATAAAACCCGATTGGTCAATAATTTGATTTAAAAATAAAATGAAGATTTTATTTGAATAAATAATATGGTTTTGAAATGAAGTTGAAATTTGAATTTTAATGAAAGGAAAATGTTAATATTTAATAATCTGAAACAAAATATTAACGATGTAATTGATGAAAGAATATTGTTTAATTTGAGAAATGATTGAATTAAGTTTTAAATTATAATTAAGTTTGAAATAATTAAACTTTGAAATGATTTGATAATTAAGTTGAAATCATTAACTTTGAAATGATTTCATAATTAAGTTTGAAATTATTAAACTTTGAAATGATTTAATAATTAAGTTTGAAATTATAATTAAGTTTGAAATTATTAAACTTTGAAATTATTTAATAATTAAGTTTTGAATTATTTAATAATTAAATGAGATTGAATTATTAAATGATTAAATTGAATTGAATTCTTTAAAAAGTAAAAATTGGACGTTTGAATAAGTGAATTTTACTTCGTAAATAATTGAAATTGAGTTTTCTTGATTAATTAAGTTTTGGAAAATTATTTAAGAAAGTAAATAAGTGAAATTGAATTTCTTTAACAAGAAATGAAAATGTGATATTTTTGGAATTAATGTAAGACTTGTAATTGAAAGAATTGATTTGACGAACTTAATTTAATTCAAAATTGTAAGTTTTGATTTAATGAAGTTGAGCTTAGGAAATTGATTTAATGAATTAGAAATTAAATAAAATTGTTTTGAATGATAAATGGAATCGATAAATGAATTTGAAATAGATTTAAATGTTAAATCAAATTAATTTAAATGATTTCGAAATGAAACTTATATACGAACTTGAATCAATATTTGTATGGTTTTAAATAAAGATTGAAATTGAATTATAAGATTTTGAAATGGTAATTTGGAAGTTTTGAAACGTAAAGTATGGAAACTGTTTTGATAGACAAATGAAATGTTGATTTGCGAATTGAAATTGAAATTGAAATTGATTTGGTTTTGAAATAAATAAACGACCAATCTGTGTAATAATTACGGAAGTTATTAAAGAGACCGGAGTCGGTTATGGATATACTCTCTATCTAAACCGAAAACCACTTTAATAACTATACGCGGAGTGATGATCCAGAATGAAGTGGTTGGAATGATGTACGTGTTGACTGAAGAAAGAGAACGATAATGGGTAGCCTTGACACTTGTGTCAAATTGGAAATGACTAAAACAGGAGCTGTGCCGGGCCAATGGAGGATTTGCTACCTCAAGTGGACACACTTCTTCGAACTATTTATTACTTGTTGTCGATTGGTGCACCCTTGATTTTGGGAGTGTTGTTTCACGGTGTTGCGGGCGCTGCGGCGTTGCGTTATCACCAGTCCGGATCAGGCGAACGGTAGTATCACTACCTTCGGTATTGCCTCATGTGCCTTGTCATACTTGTATTCCATTTATGCGCGACCACTACGATTTTGATTTGTACCTTTAGTATATGGATTGCCCTCTGGTGACTTCCGGTTTTGGGGAAACTACGGTCTTGTATATGCTTTTGGGAATAAAAATGTGTTAAGGGTGGAATGTGCCATGACTTAACACTATTTTGATATCTTTATATTACTGATAGACCTTATCTACTTATCGTACACTACTACATAGTAGATAGTTTAACGGATCCTTAAAGGATGGTTATTCCAAACATCCTTTGAGTTACTTGTATTTCAATTGCTATTTCACTTGAGTTGGATTTATTAATATAAGAATGTTAATCCTGACTCGAGTGTCTTGTGTTTTTGCTTTACGCTCGGGTCAGACTGAGTGTACCAGTATTCGAGACTCACCTTTGAAGTTGGAGCTTTGCTTGAAGATCCAGCCATCTATTCTGCTTCAGTATTCGATGATTCTAGTGATGTATTCTGATTTGTATCTGATGTATCGAGTTACTCTTCCGTTGTATCTGGTTTAACTCTGATGTATCATATTACTCTTCTATTGTAAAATCTGATGTATTTTATATATTCATATAGTAGCTTCATGAACTACTATCTCTTTTATTTTCGCTGCAATTATTACTCTGTGTCTGTGATCTGTGTTTATTTATTTTATATGTTCAGTTTTGCCAAATTTAAATTAACAATGCGGTATTTTGAGCAATTCAACTCTGGCATGAGTGTCTACCTATACACTTATAATGGATGCGAATGGTCCAAAATGGCGGGTCGTTACTGTTGGTATCAGAGTTTTGGTAGCTCTAGGCAAAACTTAGCATATAGGGTAAATGTATTTACAGAATCACTCTCATTCGAGTTTCAATCTCTTTCTTTGACTCAATTCCTTTGAATTTTGGAACGTTCCCCTCGGTTCCGAAATTCGTTCGTGTCCTTCACTATTCGTCTTCTTTCAATCATGGAGCACCACATAACTCCATTTTGAATGATATCTATAATAGATCGGCGGTCTCGCCAATCTTCGAATGATTCGTAAAAGAGCAAAACTCCTTTATAATAGGCATCGATTTACCGGAGATTTCTGTATCCTCGGTTTACGATGCTATCTATTACCTGCTATACCTGAATTCCATCTCTTGAGATCGATTGTTGATTTACCTCGGAATTCTACACCGATCTTATATTTGAAGTCACGGTCAACCCGGTAAAGCTTGGCCGCGACTTATATAAATTTATCCATCGTCTTATTTTGTTATTTAATTATCTCGTCTTTGTTTCAAACCTATCTTCGAATCGAATTTCTCTTTGATTTGAGTCAACAAAAAAATTTGAATCCCTATCCTTATTTTGAAAACCCATTCCTGTATCGTCGAGCAAAGAAATGTATTTCTAAATTTATATTAAAAATGCTGTTTTCAAATTTGATAAACAAAATAGTTTTGAATGATTATATTATATATAAATATAAGTTGTCTGAAATTAAATTGTTAATGAATTTGTTGTCTGAAATAATAATATTTGATTTTCATTTATTGTTTTGTAAACCATTGAATATTGCATAATATAAATAAATGAATTTATAAACTTGGTTTATAAATTTATTGGAATTTGAAATGAATTTAATTCAGAAATTTGAGAATTTAGTTTCCGGTGATTTCAAACTTTGATTTGAAAGTTTTAAAGTGTATAGTATTTAAAATATTTTCGAATATAAATCGTTTTCAAAGAATTTTAAATGTTGAAATCAGTGCTCTCTCTTTGTCGCTGGAAAATAATTTCGGTGATGGCGGCCGCATCATCGACATTCATTTTCGAGTTTCGAAGTGGAGATACTATTCTGTAGCTTTGCTACGGTTTTGTTTTGAAAAATATTTTGATTTGAATTTCTTCAGTATAAATTGATTTATATATATATGGGTATCTTATTTAGATTTAATTTGATTTGATATAAATATATCATATATATCTCTAAATTGTTTAAAGTTAATCGGAAATCTAATTCTTAAATTTTGTTAAAGGATGATTTTAATTATAAATAAAACCAAAATTTAGAATAAATATATAAACTTGAATAATTGAATTGGGAAATTTTATTTGTATATTATTCAACTGCATTCTAATACAACTTACGTAAATCATTCAGAAGTTGAATATGTAATTGGATAATATATAAGATAAATTGAATTTATAAATAAAATTTGAGTGTTTATAATAAATATTATACACTAAATTTTGATTGTAAAGATGTTAATAGAGTTAGATAGAATAATAAGTAAACTCAGTTAATGATTAAATAAATTTGTTTGAAAGAATTAATAAATTGTTTGAAAGAATTAATAAATTTGTTTTCAAAGAATTAATGAATTGAAATTTGATCAACTTATGAAAATACCTTGAATTTAAAAGAAATTAGTGAATATAATTTAAATCGAAACTTTTATGGTTTAAATTAAGTTATATGGGTTAAATATACGTGATTGGATATATTAAGTAGAATAAATTTAACAGTAATTTGGAATAAAGAAGAATTTAAATTTTTTGAAGAAAGTACGATTATAATAAAAGACTATTCAAAATTTATGGTTTTAGAAATTGTAAATTGAAGAAAGTAGGATAATAAGATAATGAATTTAGAAATAGTAGAAATTGATTTTAGTGAAATCAAATGGATTAAATCAATTATTGAATATCAATTAATTTAAATTTGAATTTATATGGTTTAAATTAATTGTTATTTTGTATTTCAAATCTGTTTTTCTTTCTGGTTGTTTCTATTCTCCTACCTTGTTCCTTTTCGGGGACGAAAAGTTTTGAGTGGGGGAGAATGTAACGACCCGTAAAATTTCAACTGTTTAATAACATAATTAGTTGAAATTTTTTGAAATTTTAAACGATAAAATTTTGAAATATAAATTTAATATTTGGAATATGTCTTGTTAAACATAGCAACTGGTAAATTTTCGTCCGAAAATATGAAAGTTTATTTCACGCGTAAATTCACTTCAATTTAATCAGTTAAAAAGCAATGAAAATAAAATGTTTCCAAAACCTAAATATTTTTACATAGAAAAATTCTAAAACATCTTCTGAGCAAGATGTCAGTTTGTTGTTTTTCCAAATTCGGACATCTTTGGCTCCGTCGATCTTATTTTTCAGTGTTTTTCTTGCATTTTCCACCAGTAGAAAATTCGAAATTTTATAATTCAAATCGTACCACTGATATCTGTATACCGTTTTGATCGTCTCGTCGTGCTGATCTCTGAAATATATTCATCCATGCGTTTTGGCTTCTGGTACTTTTTGTTCTTGCGACCTTTCATTTAGCCACCGTTCAAAAAAATGAAAGGTCATTTGTTATAAATATTTCTCTAAATTCGAGGTTCATAACTCTTTCTATTCCTATAGTTTCATATATCCCTGGTTCCACTCTTCATTCTCGTGACTGTTTCTTTTCTTGTGGCACATATTTTTCACTTGCCTGTAGCCTTTCTTCTTCCCACAGAGACCACGTCTCCTTCATTTCCTAACCCTCCTACATGCTTGCACCCTCCCACGTCTTCACAAACAACTAGCGGCCACAACCTCCTCCTTCACGTGTGCCGATCTCCCTATTTTCCCTCATCCTTGGCAGCTCAGCCCAAAGGCACCACCTCCACTGGCCTAGGATCCCTCACGGCCTTCACCATGCTTGCCTCCTTACAAACGCGAGCAGCCAACCCGAACCCATCCACTTGCCAAACACAGTTCGCCCTCCTCCTTGCTCGATCAATCCTACACTACCTCATCACCCTCCACTCCTTACCGTACTTCGCAACCCTCACCAACCTTGCCGACCAAAGCCACCATGCTTACTCCACATTCTCAAGCAAACCCGACCCATGCTCTTCCTCCTCGGATTTCCCACCTTTTCTGGCTAAACAGCTGAAACTCCACCTTCCGCAGCCTCCCTCCTTGCTTCCATCGATCGTCTTTCCAGTTTGGCATATTTATATCGGTAAGTTATATGTACTAATATATATCATAGTCATTATATATATATAAACATTGTTAAGTTATATATTATATATATAGTGTTATCGTTTTAATGTGTTAGTGTATATATATTTGTTAGGTATAAAAATATAGTTATGGGTTATCTTTGTATGTAGATAACACGTATAAGTATGTCAGTGTTTTATATATATATCCTGTTGATTATTATTTTATATATACAAAGAATACAAGTTATATGTAAACCATAGTTGCATATGTTGGTGTACAGGTCTGTAAGTTTATATAAGTCTACATATATTTGTTTTATATAAGATTTGTGGGTTGTATGAGTACATAACAGGAGTATAATATATTTTATGCCAGTTCATATGTGTTAGTTCATATAAGTAGATATGATATAATTAGAATATTCTACGTTTAAAGGTATATATATAGATATTGAAGGTGTTTGTATATATTCTGCTTAGAGTAGCATGTATTATCTGTTAGAGTTGTGTTAGAGTTGTATATATTTTCATATATATAATCTATTGATTATTATATAATAGATTTAAATGGTATATGTTGTTTATACATACATTATACAGTAGCTTATTTGGAAAATATATAAACTGTAGAAATTGTTACGATGTAAAGTAGGTCTGTAGCGTATTTGTTATAGCAGTATGGTTTTAAAGGTATATTTTAATAAACTAAGTTTATGTAAATTTTATAATAACTATGATCTTACAATATAATATATATGCAAGTTGTATAAAGTGATATTTATAGGAATGCATAGTGGTCTGCATAGATATATATATTTGGTTGGCATATCTTTTGTTCAATGTCTGGGTTATATATATATTTATTTTAAAATGTAAGTACTTTCATTTTCATGTATTTATTTCAAAATAATATATATATATATATTTGATTTCATGTGGGTTTTAAATTTGAAACAAAGGATTCTGAAATACATATACATTTAATTTAGTATGTGTTTAAATTTAGAATATGATTTTTATATAAAATAGTTATATATGGTTATAGGTTCTCTTCTACCAATTATCTTCCTCAACCCGTTCTAAATTTGTTCCGTCTATTCTTATTATCAGCTTTGTCCGTCTTGCCCGTTCTTCATCAAATTGTGTTCATCTAGCTTTGCTTTGGGATTCGTAACTCGTGTCGATTATCTCTCTAGCCTCGAAAGGTGAGCACTAACTCACGATTAACGTTCTTTTATTCATTAAATTTGATTTCAATTGAAACGACAATTGAAATATGCTGTTGTTAGATATTTACACTGTTATCACCTGTATCAGTTCACCTGTGACATCTGACACCATTATCTATTATATATGCAATGATAATCCAGTTTGGTTGTGAAATGATTGATTGTTTGATGTTTATATTGGACGTTAAATTGTTAATGATGTAAGTGATAAATAATTTGAAATTGAAATTGACGTAGGATAGTTAGATTTGATATATGTGTTAAATTTGATTAACTGACATTTGTATAATATGACCCCTTTAACTATTAAAGTTATTGACATGTAGGATTTGTTTAATTACATTTTGAACCACTGAATGTATGTTGTTAAATTGATGATGTATGAAATTGTAAATAGATGACAAGTGAAAAACCATAATGTAATAATCTTTAATCTACATGAAATGATAGTGTAGATTCTAGAAATAATTATATTAATTCGTACAAATAACAATGCGAATTAATACAGTTATTTTAGGATTATTTGAATTAATTATTGGATTGATATTGATTGTTGTTATTGCTTGTTTATTTACTTTGACACCATCCCAGTTATCACACTGCAAGTTCCCTTTGCTATGTTTTGATTCTGAATTAAATTGGAATCGGGTTGAAATGATAAATACCCAAATGAACTTGACTTAGGATAGAAAATTTAATAAAACCCGATTGGTCAATAATTTGATTTAAAAATAAAATGAAGATTTTATTTGAATAAATAATATGGTTTTGAAATGAAGTTGAAATTTGAATTTTAATGAAAGGAAAATGTTAATATTTAATAATCTGAAACAAAATATTAACGATGTAATTGATGAAAGAATATTGTTTAATTTGAGAAATGATTGAATTAAGTTTTAAATTATAATTAAGTTTGAAATAATTAAACTTTGAAATGATTTGATAATTAAGTTGAAATCATTAACTTTGAAATGATTTAATAATTAAGTTTGAAATTATTAAACTTTGAAATGATTTAATAATTAAGTTTGAAATTATAATTAAGTTTGAAATTATTAAACTTTGAAATTATTTAATAATTAAGTTTTGAATTATTTAATAATTAAATGAGATTGAATTATTAAATGATTAAATTGAATTGAATTCTTTAAAAAGTAAAAATTGGACGTTTGAATAAGTGAATTTTACTTCGTAAATAATTGAAATTGAGTTTTCTTGATTAATTAAGTTTTGGAAAACTATTTAAGAAAGTAAATAAGTGAAATTGAATTTCTTTAACAAGAAATGAAAATGTAATATTTTTGGAATTAATGTAAGACTTGTAATTGAAAGAATTGATTTGACGAACTTAATTTAATTCAAAATTGTAAGTTTTGATTTAATGAAGTTGAACTTAGGAAATTGATTTAATGAATTAGAAATTAAATAGAATTGTTTTGAATGATAAATGGAATCGATAAATGAATTTGAAATAGATTTAAATGTTAAATCAAATTAATTTAAATGATTTCGAAATGAAACTTATATACGAACTTGAATCAATATTTGTATGGTTTTAAATAAAGATTGAAATTGAATTATAAGATTTTGAAATGGTAATTTGGAAGTTTTGAAACGTAAAGTATGGAAACTGTTTTGATAGACAAATGAAATGTTGATTTGCGAATTGAACTTGAAATTGAAATTGATTTGGTTTTGAAATAAATAAACGACCAATCGGTGTAATAATTACGGAAGTTATTAAAGAGACCGGAGTCGGTTATGGATATACTCTCTATCTAAACCGAAAACCACTTTAATAACTATACGCGGAGTGATGATCCAGAATGAAGTGGTTGGAATGATGTACGTGTTGACTGAAGAAAGAGAACGATAATGGATAGCCTTGACACTTGTGTCAAATTGGAAATGACTAAAACAGGAGCTGTGCCGGGCCAATGGAGGATTTGCTACCTCAAGTGGACACACTTCTTCGAACTATTTATTACTTGTTGTCGATTGGTGCACCCTTGATTTTGGGAGTGTTGTTTCACGGTGTTGCGGGCGCTGCGGCGTTGCGTTCTCACCAGTCCGGATCAGGCGAACGGTAGTATCACTACCTTGGGTATTGCCTCATGTGCCTTGTCATACTTGTATTCCATTTATGCGCGACCACTACGATTTTGATTTGTACCTTTAGTATATGGATTGCCCTCTGGTGACTTCCGGTTTTGGGGAAACTACGGTCTTGTATATGCTTTTGGGAATAAAAATGTGTTAAGGGTGGAATGGGCCATGACTTAACACTATTTTGATATCTTTATATTACTGATAGACCTTATCTACTTATCGTACACTACTACATAGTAGATAGTTTAACGGATCCTTAAAGATGGTTATTCCAAACATCCTTTGAGTTACTTGTATTTCAATTGCTATTTCACTTGAGTTGGATTATTTAATATAAGAATGTTAATCCTAACTCGAGTGACTTGTGTTTTTGCTTTACGCTCGGGTCAGACTGAGTGTACCAGTATTCGAGACTCACCTTTGAAGTTGGAGCTTTGCTTGAAGATCCAGCCATCTATTCTGCTTCAGTATTCGATGATTCCAGTGATGTATTCTGATTTGTATCTGATGTATCGAGTTACTCTTCCGTTGTATCTGGTTTAACTCTGATGTATCGTATTACTCTTCTATTGTAAACTCTGATGTATTTTATATATTCATATAGTAGCTTCATGAACTACTATCTCTTTTATTTCCGCTGCAATTATTACTCTGTGTCTGTGATCTGTGTTTATTTATTTTATATGTTCAGTTTTGCCAAATTTAAATTAACAACGCGGTATTTTGAGCAATTCAACTCTGGCATGAGTGTCTACCTATACACTTATAATGGATGCGAATGGTCCAAAATGGCGGGTCGTTACAGGTTGATATCAAGGATTGTCTATCTCTAAGAAGTTATAATTCTACACTTACTTGGGTTAATACTAGGGGATTCATGCATATAAAGAAAACATCCAAATATGATTCATGAATAAATAAACTTGTCAAAGTGGTAAATGAAACCCAAGTATCACTACGCCATAAATGGCCTACTGCAACACAAAAAAAATGTTGGCTCAGGCCCGAAAAATGTTGCCATAGGTCTATGGCAACACTTTTAGGGTGATGCAATTTTTGCCGTTGCCTTAGACCTCAAAGGCAACATTTTGACTATCTAAGGCAACATAAGTAATATTGTTGCAATAGAACCCTATTTGGGTCTATGGCAACACCCATAGGTGCATGTAGCAACATTCAAAAATGTTGCTATAGATATTGATTTTCTGAATTTGTGGGGCCCACAATATAGAGCATTTTTGATTTTTTAATAGAAATAAATATTTATTTAATAAAATGCTATTTGCATAGAATTTGATATTCAAACAGTAATTTATTTAAATAAATATTTTATTTCAACATTTGAAATAGTACAAATTCCAGACTCCACTATTTTACAATTCAATGATATATAACACTGATATTCACATATACAGATATTTCTCACTACATCACTTAGTTCACTCATTACATATGCAGTTTTAATTTATACAGACACCGACACTAACAAATATATGCCGAGCCAAAGGCGAGTCGAGTGCCGAGCCGAAGGCGAGCCGAGAAGCGGGTCCGGGCGCAGCGCCGGCGGGGGTTAATACTAGGGGATTCATGCATATAAAGAAAACATCCAAATATGATTCATGAATAAATAAACTTGTCAAAGTGGTAAATGAAACCCAAGTATAAAACCATAAAATTGAAATCACCAAAATCCTCAAGAACTCATATTTCGCCTTATTAATCTCTATAAGCCTAAGTAAACACATCAAAATATGGTGAAATCAAAATTCTCTTAACTCATAAAATAAATCTCAGATTGGCCAATAATTACATGCTAAAGCATGTTGCACGTGCTAAAGTTCTCAGACTAGTGCTAGTAATATAGTTAGGTACCCAACAGAGATCTCAGAGGCGACCGAGGTCACCTTTTTCGGATTTCTCAGATTCTCAGATTCTCAGATGACCCGAAGGTCATAGCACTAGTAATTCTAGAATGTGTCGCTAACTTTCGGAGAGGAATCTGTAAAGTGTTAACCTGTGTCCCATACCACACGTTCGCACTAAACAGTTTACTAACCATTAGTCAAATCCACATTAAAATAGTAACTCAGATGTTCACAAAAGTCATATACCTTGCCTCATATCATCAGCATATGGTATAAAATACTAAGCTCAAACTATTCGCAAATCAAGTGAAAAAAACAAATCATCAGAAAACTCATCAACCAAAGCAAATACAACACACAAGACTACATGCAAGTGCTTAGGATAGCGATCTTGCATCAGCTATTTCGACCCTTTAATCACAGAATTTCAGAAATGGATACAAATGAAAGTTGTCACATTATTTCTGCCGTTTCCAAAACTTTAAAAATTATAGGATTTGGATAAGAAACGCAAAAGTTATGCACAAAATACTAGCTCAGGTTTGCACAAAACACTGAGTACACTACAACAACAGGACAGTGAGTTTGCAAGAGGTTTTTCAACATTTTAATCAATGAATTTCAGAAAGTGATACAAATAAAAGTTGTCACAATCTTTCTTCAGTTTCTAAAACTTTAAAAATTATGATATTCCGATCAGTAACGAAGAAGTTACGATCGAAATACTACCACAAAAGAAATTATTTGCGCTGCCTGTCAACACAGGGCAGCGAAGAAAATGATAATTTTCCACTATGTAGATTTCTAAATCAGTCAAAACCGAAAACAAGAAAGTTGTGGAATATTTCACAAGGATTACAGAACATCCAAGATTTTGAAATTTCAAAAAAAAATACAAAAGTTATGACAAAAACACTAATCAGCCACTAGAATATTCTGGGCTTAATCCCTCATGGATTTTCATCTTTGACAGCAACTAAGAAGGTCCAAACGGACTCAAAACCCAATGAAATTTAACATGAACAAACTATAATCAGTCCTCTACAATCTGAAAAAATAGTGGCATCAATCCGACTCCGGACGAGCTAGATATGAGCAAAACAAGACAGGGCATTTTCAGCATCAATCAATATAGAACAGAGGTAAAATTCAACATATTTAACCAAATATTTCAAGCGAGAGATTATTTGCTGCTGAAATTTGTTCACTTACAGTTGCTATAAGCCTTAGCTTACCTATTAGCAGCAAAGAGAAGAAGATGATAGCCTTATGCCTTGATTATGCTTTAGGAACCTGAAAAAAGGGAAATACATAGACATGCAAAGAGAAGCTGAAATTAAGGACAATACAAGTTCTCAAAACTAGAAATTGATGAAATTATCTTTGGTTTTGGATTGATTACCTGAAATAATTTGCTTCAGATTGTTTTACTTTTGCATAGAAATTGGAGAAGTTGAATATTTGGATTCTAGGTTTTAAGAAGAAAGAGGGGGTTTTTTTTCCTTCTTTTTGTTTACTGTAAACTGAAGCATACGTTCAGTTTGAGAAGGAGATGATTTTCTCCTTAATTAAATGGTGAGTGGGCTTTAAATCCAAAACCCAATAGTATATGTGTTAATACTTAAACTAAATCAACTAAGTTATTCACGTTTTTACACTTTATTTCACATTTTTTAGCCAAAACAGCTTACATTTCCATAATTTCAACTTTATAAAAATCACAAAACTTATTTTATGTTTAACAAAATGTTTTCACAACATATAAAAGATATTTTAGCCATCAAACTTATTTTCCATCATTAAAACTCTTATTATTATTATTATTATTATTATTATTTTACTCAAAACTCAATTTACACTATAATTTATATAAAAAAATATTTTAGCAACCAAAATCTACACAAAAATCGTTTTCTTGTCAAATTAAATATAACAAACCTTATTAACATCATTCTTACATCCAAATCTTAATTTAAACAAAATTCCACCTTTTTAATTATAATATTTTGTTAAAATTAACAAAAATCAACATTTGGCAATAATTTGCAAAATCATTGTAATTTATCAAATTAAAACCATATAATATTCATTTTTCCTCCAAACTAACATAATGAAGCTTTTTAAAACTTTAGTTTCATCATTTTACACTTATTTCAACAAATTAATGTTGATTAAATTATTTTATCTAATTTAATTAATTCAACAAAAGTCCAAATCATCATATTTCCAATATTCACCATTTATAACCAGCATTATCAACTTTTACTCCATTTTATTCCTTCCAATTTTATTGTTTACTAAAAATAAACAATTTTAAATCTCCAATTTATTTTTATTTTCCAATATTAAATTATAACCACCGTTATAATTTAATATTAAAGGTAATCATCAAAACCAGGGTTGTTACAGACTCCCCCCCTTAAATAAATTGCATCCATGCAATTTCTTAAGGAAATCCGTAATACCACAACAATTCAGTCATGAAGGAGAAGGAAATTGCTTGAGAAAGAAAGTTCTCGCCGATATCAAATGAAGAAAGAAAACCCGGAAAAGAACGCTCGATAGATTCTCTGGTTTCCCAAATGCAATCTTTCGGATTCTCCGACCATTGAATCTTAACAAGAGGAAAGTTCTTGCTTCGAAGGCGTCTCACCTTCGAATCAAGCACGCGAATAGGCTGCTGAGAAGTAGATAAACTCGGTGAAATCTCAAGCTCAAGCTGCTCGGAAGGATCAATGACTGAATCTGAATCTCGAATACATTTCTGAAGCTGAGAAATGTGGAAGACATCATGAATACCCGATAAATGAGATGGCAGAGACAATCGATATGCTACAGGACCAATGCGCTCAATGATCGGAAATGGTCCTATAAAGCGAGGAGCCAATTTCCCAGTGGAGCTAAAGCGCATTACTCCCTTCATAGGAGATACACGAAGGAATACAAGATCACCCACTGCGAATTCCAGAGGCTTCCTACGGTTGTCCGCGTAGGATTTCTGACGATTCTGTGCCTCTTTCATCCGCTGTCTAATCAAAGATATCTTCTCAGAAGACTCACGAATTGAATCAGGACCGAGAATGAACTTCTCGCCCGATTCCAACCAACAAGAAGGCGAACGGCACGGTCAACCATAAAGAGCCTCAAATGCTGCCATACCGATACTGGATTGGAAGTTATTGTTATAAGAGAATTCAACCAATGGAACGTGATCTTCCCAAGAACCACCAAAATCAAGAATACACGCACGGAGGAGGTCTTCAAGCACACGATTCACCCTCTCAGTCTGCCCATCAGACTGGGGATGATAAGCTGTAGAGATATTTAGCTTTGTACCCAAAGCTTGCTGAAAGCTAGTCCAAAAGTGACTAGTGAACAAAGGATCACGATCACAAACTATCGAAGAAGGAACACCATGTAATCGAACAATTTCCTTAATATAAAGCTTCGCTAAAAGAGGAGCATTCCTATTAGATTTAATAGGAACAAAGTGTATGGATTTAGAGAGACGATCCACTATAACCCAAATGCTCGAATGACCCAACCTCGAACGAGGTAGGCCATCAACGAAGTCCATCAAAACCTGGTCCCACTTCCATAGCGGAACCTCTAAAGGTTGAAGGAGACCGGATGGCCGCTGATGCTCGGCCTTGACAAGCTGACAAGTCATGCAATTACTTACATAACTTGCAATATCCCGCTTCATGCCTTCCCAATAATAAAGGCGATGCATATCCGTGTACATCTTACTGCTACCCGGATGAATAGAATACTTATAGCGATGACAATCGTCAAGTATGTCACGCCTAAGAGCTAAATCAGAAGGAATCACAATACGGTTTCTCAACCGGAGACAACCATGAGAATCAATCGAATAATCCCGCAACTCCTCATTATGGGACTTGGATGAGCATGACTAAATGAGACGCATAATACCATCATCACGTCTCTGCGCCTCGGAGATACGATCAAGAAGAGATGGTCGAGCATCCATGCTAAATAAATAAGCTGGAGAATCAGAAGATGATGCACGATCACGAATATCAAGACAAGATAGAGTCTCTAGAATATCCCATTCGGCTAACATCAAGGAAACTACCGCCGAATGCTTGCGACTAAGCGCATCAACAACACGATTGCCCTTCCCAGGGGTATACTCAATGTCAAAGTCATATGAGGCGAGAAACTCTAACCATCGTTGTTGCCTCATATTAAGATCTTTCTGCGAAAAGAGATACCTAAGAGACTTATGATCGGTGTAAAGAATGAAGTGCTCTCCCAAAAGATAATGACGCCACATCTTCAAAGCGAAGACGATAGCTGCAAGTTCTAAGTCATGGGTAGCGTACCGAATCTCGTTCGGACGTAATTGCCTTGAAGCGTAGGCAACAACCCGATCCTTCTGCATAAGAACCGCACCAAGACCACTAAGGCTGGCATCGGTATAAACGATGAGATCCTGATTCCCCTCAGGAACTACAAGCACGGGAGCATGAGTAAGGAGTTCCTTCAATCGCCGGAAGGAAGTCTCACACTTATCAGACCAAATATAACGAACACCCTTCCTAGTAAGACTAGTAAGAGGAAGAGCGATACGAGAGAAATCCTTAATAAAGCGGCGGTATTAACCGGCTAATCCCAGAAAGCTACGAATCTCATAAACATTCTCAGGCCTCTTCTAATTCTGAATAGCCTCAATCTTAGACGGATCGACTGAGATGCCATTGGAAGATACAACATGACCTAAGAATTTCACTTGCTTCTCCCAGAAGTGACATTTAGAAAGCTTTGCCTTAAGTTGATGCTTGCGGAGAGTACTCAAGACAATTCTAAGATGTCAAGCATGATCTTCTTCGGATCTGGAATAAACTAAGATGTCATCGATGAATACAAGGACGAACTTATCGAGATATTCCCTGAATACTCGATTCATGAGATCAACAAAGAAAGCAGGAGCATTCGTTAATCCGAACGGCATGACGAGCCACTCATATGAACCATATCGAGTGCGAAAAGCTGTAAGTGGAATGCTATCTTCCGCAACACGAAGCTGATGAAAACCCATGGCTAGGTCCAACTGAGAAAAGACCTTTGCACCACTCAACTGATCGAACATGTCATCAATACGAGGCAATGGGTAGCGATTCTTGATGGTTAACTCGTTAAGCTTGCGATAGTCGACGCAAAGCCTAAGAGTTCCATCAGACTTCTTCACGAATACCACCGCGGCACCCCACGGTGAAGAGCTAGAACGAATGAAATGTTTGGTTTCGAGCTCGAGGAGTTGCTTCTTAAGTTGCTCATTCTCCTTAGTAGACATCCTCGTGGAAGGACGACTAGCTGGTTGCGCCCCAGGGATGAGATCAATACGAAACTCTATGGCCCGCTTGGGTGGCAAACCCGAAACAGGCTCAAACACATCAGTGAAGTCATAAACAATCGGAATACGAGACACATCATCATCACTGTCTTGCAAATCAAGAGCATGCAAAGAGGCTAAGGAATCAACATCGGTATTCCGAAGAACCAGGGATAACTGAGAAGAGGAATCTGGATGTCGAAGATAAACGACTCTGTCTGAACAAAGAATCCTCGCATCGTATTGAACTAGCCAGTCCATACCAAAGATCATATCAAAACCAAGCAAACGAATAACGTGCAGATTCGTACGGAAGGAAAATCCACAAAGCATAACCTTAACATCATCACAATATAAGCTAAGGGTTGCAAACCCCCCAACAGGATTTGCAATCCGCAAAGAAGTAAGAAAACATGAAACAACCAAAGAACAAGCTTCCACGAGTTCCTTTGATACGAATGAGTGTGACGCACCCGTATCAAAGAGCACTCTAATCGATCGATCATGAAATAGAATGGAACCTTCAAGAATAGAAGGAAATATACCTTTCGGCTGAGATGCATCACTAGAAGCTGCTGCTATATTAAGATTTCCCGGACGAGAACCCTTGTTCTTCTTAGGACAAGAGAAAGCCATATGTCCTTCGGCCTTGCAATAATTGCACTTCTTAGGCTTTGGACATTCACGGGCTGGATGGTTAGGAGAACCACAGTTGTAGCATGCGAAAGGCTTAGACTGAGAAGGAGCTTGGGATTGTGAAGAAGATGATCCACCTTGCTTCTTCTTCTTGGAATGAGGGAATCTAGGCTTGCGGAAAGGAAATCTCTTCTTCTTAGGATTAGACTGAATACCAACTTCTTCGTCACTCTCCTTCTCGTTCTCGACTGCCTCGAGATGGAGAGCGGAATCAACCAACTCTTCGAAGGAAAGCTTGAGTTGGAGCATTAAGGACTTCTTCAAATATTTCTTAAGTCAGGAAACAAACTTAAGATTCTTCTTGTATGGTGTACTGATGAATTCTAACCCATACTTAGAAAAAGCCTCGAAAGAAGAAACATAATCTGATACTGCGGAATTGCCTTGCTTCAACTCGATGAAGCGGCGAGTAAGAGAAGCTTTTTCAGACTCAGGTACGAACTTAAGCTCAAATCTATCTCGGAATTGCTGCCATGTGAGGGTAGTCTCATCCACCTCAGCAATAAGAAGCTCATACCAATCTAAAGCACGCTCTTGTAGCATACTAGATGCCACAAGAACTCGATGATGATCTGAAAGCTCCATGCATAAGAATATACGCTCACAAGTACAAAGCCAGGCTTGGACATCAAGAACCGACTCGGAGCCTTTGAATGGCTTGCCTCCGAGGTGAGAGAAGTCACTGCAAAGTCATGCAAACACAGACTTACGAGGAGATGAAGATGGAACAGGAGCGGGAGGTTGAGTGCTCCCAAGAAGCTCTCGAATCTGATCGGTAGTCATATAAATGCCTTCGGGTCGGGAACCACTGGACGGTCCCGCTGCCGAAGTGCGACCTCTACCTCTTCCAGACATAGCTGAAAGATAAGATAAGAAAAGATTATTCACAGGGTAGATATATATATATATATATATATATATATATATATATATATATATCGCAATAGAAATGCAGTAGGTAAGGAATACTACGGAATAGTATTTAACATTCCTAGACGTATTCCCTCCTATCTACCCCGAAGGAATCGAAAGGATAAGGACATGACTAGGCTTGGCCACTTCTAAGGGATGAGATGTATAAAGGTGTTACACTAGATGTATGGTTCTTAGCGTCTGCTGTTCTGTATTTATTCTATTTTGTTCTGAAAGCTAGCTCTGATACCAAGCTGTAACGGGACGAGCCAGTGGCAACTGGTAGGCTTTGCAACCATCCCAGACCCACCGTGGCATACAGGATACCTCGAATTTGCTTTTACGGCCAGCCTCTCGACTCGCAACCAACCCTCGCAAGGCCTTTACCTCTCAGGGACATGTAGGGGTAAGAGTCTCCCGTTCGCCACCAAACCGCGAAGCGAGAACCCCCTATCATGTTGTACTGTAGCAAATCCGATCCCAGCATAAAGGATAGTCATCCAACTTAACCTGCAACTCGGTCTGACCCGAGTGATAAACACACGGGTCAGGAAACTGAATCTTATCGTTAGAAAGGAAATACGATAAGGTATAAGGGAAACATACATCAAGGGATCAATAATTGATAAGAATGACTAAGGTTGATATCAAGGATTGTCTATCTCTAAGAAGTTATAATTCTACACTTACTTGGGTTAATACTAGGGGATTCATGCATATAAAGAAAACATCCAAATATGATTCATGAATAAATAAACTTGTCAAAGTGGTAAATGAAACCCAAGTATAAAACCATAAAATTGAAATCACCAAAATCCTCAAGAACTCATATTTCGCCTTATTCATCTCTATAAGGCTAAGTAAACACATCAAAATATGGTGAAATCAAATTTCTCTTAACTCATAAAATAAATCTCAGATTGGCCAATAATTACATGCTAAAGCATGTTGCACGTGCTAAAGTTCTCAGACTAGTGCTAGTAATATAGTTAGGTACCCAACAGAGATCTCAGAGGCGACCGAGGTCACCTTTTTCGGATTTCTCAGATTCTCAGATTCTCAGATGACCCGAAGGTCATAGCACTAGTAATTCTAGAATGTGTCGCTAACTTTCGGAGAGGAATCTGTAAAGTGTTAACCTGTGTCCCATACCACACGTTCGCACTAAACAGTTTACTAACCGTTAGTCAAATCCACATTAAAATAGTAACTCAGATGTTCACAAAAGTCATATACCTTGCCTCATATCATCAGCATATGGTATAAAATACTAAGCTCAAACTATTTGCAAATCAAGTGAAAAAAACAAATCATCAGAAAACTCATCAACCAAAGCAAATACAACACACAAGACTACATGCAAGTGCTTAGGACAGTGATCTTGCATCAGCTATTTCGACCCTTTAATCACAGAATTTCAGAAAGGGATACAAATGAAAGTTGTCACATTCTTTCTGCAGTTTCCAAAACTTTAAAAATTATAGGATTTGGATAAGAAATGCAAAAGTTATGCACAAAATACTAGCTCAGGTTTGCACAAAACACTGAGTACACTACAACAACAGGACAGCGAGTTTGCAAGAGGTTTTTCAACATTTTAATCAATGAATTTCAGAAAGTGATACAAATAAAAGTTGTCACACTCTTTCTGCAGTTTCTAAAACTTTAAAAATTATGATATTCCGATCAGTAACGAAGAAGTTATGATCGAAATACTACCACAAAAGAAATTATTTGCGCTGCCTGTCAACACAGGGCAGCGATGAAAATGACAATTTTCCACTATGTAGATTTCTAAATCAGTCAAAACCGAAAATAAGAAAGTTGTGGCATATTTCACAAGGATTACAGAACATCCAAGAATTCGAAATTCCGAAAAAAAAATACAAAAGTTATGATAGCCTTATGCCTTGATTATGCTTTAGGAACCTGAAAAAAGGGAAATACATAGACATGCAAAGAGAAGCTGAAATTAAGGACAATACAAGTTCTCAAAACTAGAAATTGATGAAATTATCTTTGGTTTTGGATTGATTACCTAAAATAATTTGCTTCAGATTGTTTTACTTTTGCATAGAAATTGGAGAAGTTGAATATTTGGATTCTAGGTTTTAAGAAGAAAGAGGGGGTTTTTTTTTCCTTCTTTTTGTTTACTGTAAACCGAAGCATACGTTCAGTTTGAGAAGGAGATGATTTTCTCCTTAATTAAATGGTGAGTGGGCTTTAAATCCAAAACCCAATAGTATATGTGTTAATACTTAAACTAAATCAACTAAGTTATTCACGTTTTTACACTTTATTTCACATTTTTTTAGCCAAAACAGCTTACATTTCCATAATTTCAACTTTATAAAAATCACAAAACTTATTTTATGTTTAACAAAATGTTTTCACAATATATAAAAGATATTTTAGCCATCAAACTTATTTTCCATCATTAAAACTCTTATTATTATTATTATTATTATTTTACTCAAAACTCAATTTACACTATAATTTATATAAAAAAAATATTTTAGCAACCAAAATCTACACAATCGTTTTCTTGTCAAATTAAATATAACAAACCTTATTAATATCATTCTTACATCCAAATCTTAATTTAAACAAAATTCCACCTTTTTAATTATAATATTTTGTTAAAATTAACAAAAATCAACATTTGGCAATAATTTGCAAAATCATTGTAATTTATCAAATTAAAACCATATAATATTCATTTTTCCTCCAAACTAACATAATGAAGCTTTTTAAAACTTTAGTTTCATCATTTTACACTTATTTCAACAAATTAATGTTGATTAAATTATTTTATCTAATTTAATTAATTCAACAAAAGTCCAAATCATCATATTTCCAATATTCACCATTTATAACCAGTATTATCAACTTTTACTCCATTTTATTCCTTCCAATTTTATTGTTTACTAAAAATAAACAATTTTAAATCTACAATTTATTTTTATTGTAACGACCCGGAAATTTTCGATCCCGAAAATTCCAGATAGTTATGGAAAGAAGAAGAGATAGAAGGAAAGAAACAGAAAACATAACACAGATGCTCACATTCGCAGCGGAACAAAATATAATATCAAATAATAACAGTTTACAAAATAATACTGTATCCGTCAATTTACATTTATTTACATCAGAGTTATATTCCAATACACAACGATGGTCATATATAAATCAAATATGTCTCAGATAATCAAAAAGAATAGTCATAGCGGAACACTCCATACGTCCTGCCATCCAGCTCGCCTCCTGAGCTCCAGAACGTCCTTACCTGAAAATCTGTAATACTCGGTCTGACCCGAGCATTACATCAAAGTAACACCCGGGTCAGGCTGGAAACCAGCGTGAGTAAACTCATCTAACAAGAAATACAAAGTATACAACCCATACAAACCCGGGTGACTTGTATCAATTTACAACTTCACAAGTTGTTATAAACATCACTTATTTCACATGTCAATTTCTAAGTTCCAACTTAGATTAAAATGGTCCAATTCACTTAAATCGTCTCATTCCAGTTTATTGATTTCACATTTCAATCTATAATGAATCGAAGTGGTTTCGGGTATTTACTAATACCCGACCCCGGTCTCTTCGAACCCAAAATCATCTTATCCAAATTATTCAGGTAAACACAATTCAAACTTCAAATACAGGGTGTTACCTATTCACATTAATTCATCATTAATAGATAACCACAATCTCGGTTTAAACCCAGCATATCATATCACATAGCATCACAAATCACATGTTTGAGTTATCAATCAATCTAAGGCATATAATTTTATTCAATCATTCATAAGCAAAATCGATTTACCACATAATCTAAAATCAGTTTGATTTAAACCACATAAATTAATCTTTTATGATTCTACTTGATTAACATTTATTAAATTACAACCCATTAGATATTAATTAATGAAATAAATTAGTCAACCTTAATTATTCATTATAATTAATTACATTAATTAATTAATCTTCTAGTTAATCACATTAATTAATTAATCTCATTAGCAAATTAACCTTTTATTAATCACATTTACTAATCTACCTTAATTACTTATATAAATCAACCTTTAATTAATTTCATCCAGAAATTAACTATCCTTTAATCATAAATTAATGATCCTTTAATTACATAAGGTAACTATTCTTTAATTACTTACATTAATTAATTAACTCTTTAATTAACTACATTAACTAATTTATTTAATTACACTAAGTAATTAATTCTTATTCACCTCCATTAAGTAATTATCCTTTACTTGTAATTTATTTAATAGTTGGTTTTGAAAACACATACACCATCTCTTTGAAAACTTGCTTAATTACTTAGCTTTATTAACTATTAACAAGGATTTATCTTCAACAGAAAAACTCGAGCACAAGCTATGATTTCCCTATGCCAACCCGAGCAAAAACACATCTCCTTCCACTCGATAAAACTCAAGTTCGACTCGAATAAAGCCTTCATTTTCCCCGAGCTTTCTCACATTCCTGCTCCTACCCCAACCACTAACCATAACCCCGATGCACATCTGATACTTGTACACGTGCACGAATCGCCGGAGCTGCGGCGATCGCTTATGACCCCATCGCCAAGTCATCGATGTCTCTCACTAATTCCCCGACCACCCAGAATCTTAGTGCCGCCTCCAAAACGAAAACGAGGAGAACGAGACCCACTAGAAAGAAATAGGTCACCCAAAAGCCACCGTGTCACCACCATAGACCTCCGGTGATCACATAACCCCGGTTTAAGGTTCGTCACGACCTACTCCAACTATCCCCTCCATGCGCAAGACTCCGATCAGCTATCGACGCCGTAATCAAAACAAAACCGAGCTTGGCCAGAATGCCCCCTAAAACCCTACAACCACGTCGTTCGGCCACTAGGTTAGATGAAAAATTTTCCGACCATTTTTCCAGTGATCATCACCCTTCCATCAACCTTCACCCTCAAACTCGACGTTCCTCCCCTCGTCTATTGTCGTGGATCGACGAAACTTCCCAAATCGATCATCTCGCAAATACTCAACATCCCTTAACCTAAAGATTTTGATTTCCATATTAAAATTCATCAATTTGCATTACAAATCAGATTCTATAATCAACCCTCAAAAATATCATGATCGATTTTTGACATATAATTGATCCTTTACTGTAAATCTTATTTTTGAAGTAATCCCTTAATATAAATTCGTGGATTCATTTTTTTAAAGTGATGTTATAGTCTTACGATCAAATTTACTTTAATAATCATAGCCCATAAATGATGATTTGAGGAAAATGGAATTTATTTTGATAGTTTTGACACTGGAATGTTACAGAGTCGTATGAATATGCTTATACTCAGACATGCCTGGCATTTATCATGATCACATACATACATTCACATCTTTATACATTCATGCAACCATCATTTACCACATTACTACTAGACTCTATCATATGCATCGCATATAAACATAGATCAAAACTGTTTTTATAGAAAGTTTACTCACATTTGTTTTGCACAGAAATGGTTTTGAAGCACTGGAATGCTTGGAAATAAATTTTAACTTGCAAATTTTGATGGTCTTCAACTGAAAACTGGAAGCTCTGACATTCTCCAGGTTTTGGACCCGAGCAATGTTCACAGGCTTGAAGGGGATCAAATTCACAGGGTTTTTGTTGCAGGCCTTGATCTCAGGTTTCAAAATGTTTACATTTGTTTTTGAACTGAAAAATATTTATGGATTCCTGGTTTTGCTTGTTGTATTGGTTGTAGGTTTGCTGTATATATTTTTTTAGATTGATGATCGAAATATGAGAGGATATATAAGAAGAGATGTATACAGGGTCAAGTGTCGAATACTGGTACAAGATTTTTTTCTTCTTTGTACTAAAAATATTTTTGTAAATATTTTGGCCAGAGATATTTTTTTCTCAGTTGGTAGCTGATAAGATTAAAATGTGTGCTAGCATTTATTACTTGGCTTGTAGAAGAAGCTTGTACCTATCCCCTTTTTATGTTTTTTGTATAACTTAGTTCAGAGATTTTTCTTACCCTTATTTGACTAGCCTGATATCTCTTAGCTTGGTGGCTGGGATAATAAATATTGTGTGCTTGATTTGATTTCTCTTCATAAATTGCCATTGTCTTTATTATATTTATTTCCTCTTCCAGCCTACTATATATTATTGTCTTGTTGTTTTGTAACTAAATGAATTTCTATAGTTATCATGATGCTAGAATTTGTCTAAGATGTACTTTATGTTGTCACGTAACCATATATACTTAGTTCTACTTCTATCATCAATATTTATTTCTAACTTAATACTTAGTGTCTTGTATGTCTACATATATATATATATTCATATTTATTTATTTCTAGTATAAATACTTATTCTATATTTTGTGTTTCTCTCAAAATTGTTATAGTTGTTTATACACTTGTTTTTAATTATATTCATTTCTATTTTGTATTTTAGACATCAACATGTAAATTATATACATAAGTTCTTACTTATATTTTATATTTATATCTTATATTGATAGACTTTGATTTTATTTCAAACATTATCATTCGTATATATTTATTTACCAATGTTAATAAGATAGAGTACTTTAATTCAATTATATAAGATAAATTTGATTGTAAATATTATTAAGAGATTTAATTTAAATTTTCAAATCAAATTTCCTTGTCAAAATACAAACTAAATAAACAAGGGCAAATAATTCCAAAAGCCTTATCTTTTAAAATGATAAGTTCACTTTTTATTTAATTGGATTAAATATCTATTAAAATAATACTGCCAAAATACCGGGTCGTCACATTTCTCCCCACTTTAAATCTTTTCGTCCTCGAAAAGGAATGAAGCCAGATTTATTAAGATACTTAAAATCATATAAATTTTCTTTGGTCATTTTTAAACCACTTTAAAAATCTTTATAATATTTCTAAAATAGCTTTTATAAAGATACTTTATAACTCGATGTTTCGACAAGTCCATCTTCGTTCTCATAGAAATTCGGTCATACGTTGATCAGGCGTAGGACTGAAAATCTATAAGTACTCGGTAAACTCGTTTCCAACACCCAGTGAAAATACTTTGGAAAATAATTTTACTTGAAAATATCGAAAACAGTTTTGGAAATAGAGGAAATATCTTTGGTAAAAATGCTCTGGAAATCATCACCCCCATCCATAGTCGCAGTTAACCCGATGGTTACGTTGCCGTCCCGGCAAAATCCACAGATAACTGTAGGTCTCCGCGCCCCTCAATTACGCCATGGAACCCGCTACAGATCGCAGTTATACCCGGGCTATACGTTGCTATCACAGCAAAGACCCATATAACTGTAGGCATCAGCGCCACCGAATTTCGCTGCCAAAAGAATGAAACTCCTCCACTTGACCATAGACCGCAGTCTACCGATGTTGCGCTACCATCCCGACAGAATCAAGTGTAGACTGTTGGCACTCATCCTCCACACGATTTTCGCTATGGTCCCCACACAGTAGATCGCAGCGACATCGAATTACACTGTCGTCACAGTATAACCCAAATGCCCCTGTAGGCATCAACGCCATCGACTTTCGCTACCAAATAATCCTCAGGAACTAGTTTGTCCGGACTCCTCACAGGATCAACTTTAGAACCTCCCCTTTAGAGGCTCAAGGCAGTACCACTCAGTGGCACTCCTGAGAAGTTCATTCCAAGGGAGTGCCTTTTCCCCCAGAGCCAATCTCAAAACACTTTATACTATACACATATAGTATTTCAAATCATACACTTAGTATGAATTTCACACAAGGCTCCTTTTACACAAATCGATTTCCAAAATCGATAAATTTCAAAGTAGGCTTTTCCAAATCTCAATATTGATTTTACCCAAAAATCAAAAGCCTTTCCACATTCATAGGTTTCCAAAACCTTTCCTCAAAAATCATTTTCACAAATCCCTTTTATAAATACATATATATAAAAGTTTTGAAAAATCTTTGAATCAATTTGTACTTGTATAAATTCACTTTTATACTTCAAACACTTTCAAAAATCATTTCCTTTTGACAATAGATTCAATAAGGGGAGTTTTCCATATATAACAAAGATATATAACTTTGTTTAGTCCAAATAAATATTCTAATTTTGATTACTCTTTTATAAAGTCATTTACCATATTGCTTATTTCCATAAAGTAAATCTTAATCATAGAAATGTTCGATTCCCATTTTACTTCATTACATATTTCATAAAATATACTTTAAATTTCAAAAATCATTTACACTTTTACCCACAAAGTTTCAATATCAATTTTATTCAAACCCGTACGATGTCCACATATCATTCGTACGCAATATCAATCTGATCGCTCACTCGATCACACAATTTCACTTCCGAACTAGTATTGTCCACCCGACTTTCTAGTGCGGACTCAGATCTGGTTTCTTGATTAGAAACCATCATTCTCCTTGCCTAGTCACAACTATGATAGAGAATATCCAGAACCAATCAAAAATCCATATCCAGGTTCGCCGTCGAAAATCGAGCGAAAAATCCCAACTCGGATCGATAATACTATCTCGAAATTCTGTGCTCGAATCTGGATCAAATCACTATGCGAATAGAATAATATACGTACATCCTACATATTTATCTTCATTGATCATCAGTTAAATCAATTTCCTTCTATTCATCCTCACTTTGATTCTATTCACTTATTCACATTTGCCTAAATCCCCATTTGGATTTATCACTTCAGTTCTTATCTCAGTTGGGTATTTACTCAATAACAATTTGAACTCCGACCAATTTATATTTAGAAAATAGCTTGAAAAGTTTAAAAATATATAAATAATTGAAGAAAAAAAATAGTTATTAGTTTGTAAAATAGCTGTAAAACAGTCAAGTAATTGTAAAATAGTTGGAAAATAATCAAATAGTTATAGAAGGTTTAAATAATTACAAAATAGTTGTAAAATAGTAATCAGTTATAAAGTAATAGAAAAATAGTAATTAGTTTATAAAACAGTTGTAAGATAGTTAAATAGTTTCAACAGTAGTTGTAAAATAAGCTTAAGATAGTTTAGGGTTTAAAAAGAAAAGTTGTATAGTAGATAGTTTGGAAAGATAGATTTATATTAAACAATTTATTTTGAAAATAGTCCAGAGTCAAACTGTTTATTACCCCATCAATTCAATTTAAATTTCCACACCCATTTAAATTGACTCACTTCTAATTTGAATAACTTCAATTTACTTTGAACTTGATTTATCCCCAATTCAAGTTGAAATAACCTCAACTTCTTTCCAAATTCAAATCAAATCCCAT
Source organism: Allium fistulosum (assembly GCA_030737815.1). NCBI lineage: Eukaryota > Viridiplantae > Streptophyta > Magnoliopsida > Asparagales > Amaryllidaceae > Allium > Allium fistulosum. The sequence continues at coordinate 819,802,355 of CM060904.1, forward strand.
TTGATTTTAAACATATTCACTCTAATTACAGTTCCAAATTATTTAAACTAATTTAGACTAACTCCAAATTGAATCCACTTCAATCTCAAATCATTTCAATTTCCTTGTGAATTAATTCCCATTCCCATTTGAATTTGAACTCATTCAATCTTCAATCCTATTCCAAATTAATCCAATTCAAATTTTCCCTTTGAATTTTAAACTTACCCATCCTAAATCACAGTTGCCATCAATTCAAATCAATTTCAGTTTTGGTACTTACTCAATTTAAATCTCAATTTTAAACCATCTCGAATTTTATAAATTCGAGTTAAATTTTCAAATGTTGATTTAACCCCTTTAAATCAATTAATTCAAATCTTTAAACAAATTTTAATTCTGAGTCCAATTCTCAAAATTCCATTTTAAATTATCTTTACTTAACTTATTTCGAAGTTCAAATAAGAGTTCAATACAATTTTATTTTAAAATTTTAATTTATTACTCAATTTTATCTTCCAATTTGGAGCCAGTTCTTTAAACAATTTTAATTAACAAATTTAATTATTCAATTTTTCAATTTAAAGTAGTTCCACATCCTTAATTTCAAATTAACGTTAGATTTTCCTTTTTCTCAATAATGGATATATTACCACACTTCATTTCTTATTCATTTAAACTAAACCAATTCACAATTTTAAAGATTTTACCAACAATAGGATGATATCATCCAATTTACTTTTAAACATCCATTCATTTCCAATTTCCAGATCTCAAACCTATTTTGTGATCGCACAAACTCCCAATTCAAACTACCATTTAACTTTCCAAGTTCAATTCTGATTTCATCTTGAAATTTCAATGCGGGTTGCTTGTTCTGCACTTATTTAACTTTCCCAAAGTAAATTTTAATTTACTTAATCCAATCAACCTTACTCAACTTGAATTCCCACTTCAAATTTTCAAAACTCTTTCCCTCCTATAAGTTCAAAACTTATATCACTTTGGGTTTTACATCACACTTCAGGGAAAATCAAAACTCAACATCTTAGAGTTTATTTCAAATTATCCTTGATATCATGTATATCTATACATACATACATATATATTTCTGGGTCCTCCCAGCCATGTTTTAAAATTTTAAACCACCTTTGGTTTTTAAATTCAAATCAACTTTCCAACAACCCATTGTTTGTAACAAGTCTCTTTTATTCAAATAATACTATTTATTATTTCTTTCAAACACTTGGAACAAATCCCCATATTTTCTGGACTTAGATTTAATACTTCACCATTTAAACCCCTTTCAATTTCAATTCATAAGTCATACTCACCTAAATGTTTACTTCCATAAACATTTTTTTTTTTTGCTAAATCATTAACAAACATTTCATCATTTTAGGGAAATAACCAAGGTTATTACAACTAGAAACCAATTCCAATTATCTATTCCTAAAAATTCTTTTTCGAATTCAAGATTTTAATTTCAGTTTGAATCCATTTCAACTTATCTTTATTCAAATTTCAGTTTGGTTGTATTTCTATTACTTCTTAATTTAATCCCAATAATTTAACAACCAATTACCTTAACATTTGTTGGTTAAGGAATATTGCTTTATATATATCAAATATAACTTTATATATATAAAATCATTTACCTTTAAAACCATTTAAAATCTTTATATAAGAAAATAACAAGTACGTTCTCTAATATATATATATACGCTCAACTCATTCTAGGGTACTATTGACCCTATCCTTAATGAGTACACCCACCAGAGCCAAGGTTCTCGCTTAACCTTTGCTCTGATACCAACTGTAACGACCCGGAAATTTTCGATCCCGAAAATTCCAGATAGTTATGGAAAGAAGAAGAGATAGAAGGAAAGAAACAGAAAACATAACACAGATGCTCACATTCGCAGCGGAACAAAATATAATATCAAATAATAACAGTTTACAAAATAATACTGTATCCGTCAATTTACATTTATTTACATCAGAGTTATATTCCAATACACAACGATGGTCATATATAAATCAAATATGTCTCAGATAATCAAAAAGAATAGTCATAGCGGAACACTCCATACGTCCTGCCATCCAGCTCGCCTCCTGAGCTCCAGAACGTCCTTACCTGAAAATCTGTAATACTCGGTCTGACCCGAGCATTACATCAAAGTAACACCCGGGTCAGGCTGGAAACCAGCGTGAGTAAACTCATCTAACAAGAAATACAAAGTATACAACCCATACAAACCCGGGTGACTTGTATCAATTTACAACTTCACAAGTTGTTATAAACATCACTTATTTCACATGTCAATTTCTAAGTTCCAACTTAGATTAAAATGGTCCAATTCACTTAAATCGTCTCATTCCAGTTTATTGATTTCACATTTCAATCTATAATGAATCGAAGTGGTTTCGGGTATTTACTAATACCCGACCCCGGTCTCTTCGAACCCAAAATCATCTTATCCAAATTATTCAGGTAAACACAATTCAAACTTCAAATACAGGGTGTTACCTATTCACATTAATTCATCATTAATAGATAACCACAATCTCGGTTTAAACCCAGCATATCATATCACATAGCATCACAAATCACATGTTTGAGTTATCAATCAATCTAAGGCATATAATTTTATTCAATCATTCATAAGCAAAATCGATTTACCACATAATCTAAAATCAGTTTGATTTAAACCACATAAATTAATCTTTTATGATTCTACTTGATTAACATTTATTAAATTACAACCCATTAGATATTAATTAATGAAATAAATTAGTCAACCTTAATTATTCATTATAATTAATTACATTAATTAATTAATCTTCTAGTTAATCACATTAATTAATTAATCTCATTAGCAAATTAACCTTTTATTAATCACATTTACTAATCTACCTTAATTACTTATATAAATCAACCTTTAATTAATTTCATCCAGAAATTAACTATCCTTTAATCATAAATTAATGATCCTTTAATTACATAAGGTAACTATTCTTTAATTACTTACATTAATTAATTAACTCTTTAATTAACTACATTAACTAATGTAACATCCCGAAAATTTTCGACTTTCGAAAATTCAACATCGATACTCACTTTATCGACTGCTGAGCAATCGAATGCCGGAAACCCGAAAAGTTATGGTTTTAAGAAAAAGAAAAAGTAGAAGAAGAAGAAGATAGAAGAAAAGGAGAAGAAAGAAAGAAGAACAACAGAACAACAACAGAACAGAATACAGAGACAATATCAGAATCTCACATATCGCAGCGGAACAATATATAATAGATAAAGGAATAATCTCTAAAACAAAGAATTTTATCAGTTTATACATACATCAGTCATCAGAGTCAATATACAACAATGGACAGTTATATAACTTGTCCTCATACAGAATACACAGCGGAATAAATACTATCAAATACAAATACTACGTCTCGTCATCCAGCTTGCTTCCAAAGCTCCAGAATATCCAGAATATCCTGATAACATAACTCTAGGCTGCCCGTGTGGAAATTGGTGGGCACCCAGAGTTTAGAAGGGAACAATAAACTCCGAGTCAGTCATGGTGACTGGTGTGAGATCGTAAAACAGTTATTCTTCTTTAAAATAAACAACAGAAGAATTTTAAAGTCAATTCGAAATGCTTTTGGAAAATGAAACTACCATAAGACCTCCCACCACACACACAATGCAAACGCAAAATTGGAGGAGATTTCTTCTTATGATAGTCAAAGATGCTTACTACGCAAAATCAAATCATTTTGATATTATTATTAGTGCATAGTGTAGAAAACATTTCGAAAGTATAATATAAATCTTAGCCAACATACGACCAGTATCGTATGCCTACTATAGCTACTATGTTCAATAGCAGGTTACCGCCACATTCCATAGCAGGTAATACAACTAAAACCGTACACGTCGCGTATTGTTTCTTTGGATTTCCAACAAATGGTCAGGCTAAGGAACTTCCTATCCACGATGGGTACGTCCCTGGAATAGACGACCCGAGAAATAACCTAACATTACGGTTAGATCTCTGCCAACACAAGGCCGGGTTACCTCTGCAAAAGTAGGTAACTACTGACACGCGTATGCCATCCCCCGATCGTCACCGATCTTCCCGAGGATCCCCGATTTCCAACAAACCACATAGATAATAATAATGCAGTAACCACAGAGGTTAAGTATCTGGGCTCCATACCATGATACCACCTTTATCCAGAAGGAATGACATACACTAAGGGGCGCTACTCCCTAGAACCTTGCTGCATCCTTCCTGTTTCGACCATTTCCGGGGTGTGAGGCTCGACGAAGTCTCGTCCACAAAGCTACGCTTTCTACAAAAAGCCCTGCTTCGGGTCAAACAAAATGATCAACCTATGATCACAAAGATATAAGATCAAACTAATGATCATATCACAAATGATCAAACACTGATCATTTCACAGCAACACTCAGTATGCCACGTTACCAAATTGGGATATATCGCTGATAAATTTCAATTACATAACCTCTGAGCTCATACGTCTCAGAGAAGGGTGTTAAGCTAAGAGAATAAATTCTCCGCCACCAACAGAAATGTATTTGAAAGAAAACAGCTTTATATCTCAAATTGTAACGTCAGACACACAATCCATATAAGTCTGTTCCGGGATCGAACAGAACCGAAGGCACTTCTCACGAAGCCCTTGCATTTCCGGATAATTTTCAATCACGTCAGGACTTCCCGTCACTAAGGGTGATAAAACCTCTAAATCGAAGATCAGTCGATGTAGAGTAACTCGACGGTAATCCTTCCGTTTTCAAAAATATCCGGTCTTCAACACCGGTCTTCAAATGCGATTCATACGACGTATCACATATTCGGAATGGGTTATACGACCCCATGGTCCTTTCCCGGTTAACCCGAATAGTGAGCGTTTATTCAAAAATAAGTGTGGCATCCAAATTCATCCAATTCACAACAAATACCTATCTAAAGGTAATTATTGATAGTCGGTTATTTAACTATCAATAAAGATGCGCAACATCATCAGATTCCAAATAATTTTCCAAATTATTTTATCTTCCAAAATATCTTTACTAGATATAAAATTTCCACACTTAACCATTTGAAAACAACTTCAAATTAATTTCCACATTTCATTTTATCTTTGAAGATAAAATCTCAAAACAGTTCATTTCATATTGGAAAAGCATTTCCATACTTATTTAATAATAAGTATTTCACAAATCATTTATTTTCAACATTTGAAAATATTCGATATACTTAAATCAAATTAAGTATATATTCATTCTTTAAGGAAATCTATTTTCTATAACAACATCAATTTGAGTCAAAAACGAATGTTACGTAAAACATCGTTACAACGACTCAAAAATCACTAGTATAGGGATTCGAAATTAAAATAGATATGTAAATCCCAATACTAGATAAAAACATTTCCTTTCGGAAATCATTTACTATAACAACAGTGTTATAGTCCACCATTTCCTTATTTCTCGAAAACGTCTATTTCAACAATGAATGTTGAAATCTATGATTTCGATATTCAATACGTTTTAAAACATCTTTTAAAACAATTAACTTCATTTTACAATATCGCTTTTCCAAAACTATCCATTTTATTTAATAATATATTCACTGTCCAAAATCGTGAATATACTTCACTAATTACATTTCACTATTTTCTACACATTTTATTCCAAAAATAATTCGCTATCCAAAATCGCGAATATATCTCCTTTAACAACCTTCTTTATTTAATTTATCAAATTCAATTGATCTCGAATTTATAAACAACGTTTATAAATTCCATTTCCATTTCCATTTTATAACAACTTCGATTTATACTTCTTCTTTAATAACCCATTCCATTTATAAGTTAATATAACTTATATTTCATTTATCTTAAAAGAAATCGTTCTTTTAAACTTCTCAAAATTTAAAACTTTCAGATTTCATTAACTTATGAAATCCCATTTATACTTCTTTCCAACACTTATAAAAATTCGTTTTATAAGTCCAATATTTTGATTTACAAAGATATCAATTTTTATAAATCTTTCTATACAAATCGTTTATAGTTATTCAAAAAAAATCCCAACTTAAACCATTTTATAAATAAATCGACTTTTATTTCAAAAACGACACTTCGGTTATATTTCACTAAAATTATAACTTTTATAACTTTAAAATTTTACGTTTATAAATCGATTCAAAAATTCCATAAAACGTATATTTCAAAAATCACTTTAAAAACCCTTTTAAAATAACAGTCGTTATTTTTACATTTCAAAACTGAATCCGATGATGCAACAACACCAATCAGTCCATCACAACAGTCAATATCATATATCATCATATGATAACAGAATATACATCAATATCTGTAAATAAATAACTACGGGTGAGGAATCCAGTTGGATCCCTCCAACCTGTTTCCCTGCATCCAAAAACGTCAGCACAATACCAATTCCGCTCCAGTACGGAATTATCGCGGTATATGGGTTTTTATAAATCCGCTTACTAACGGCGCAATAGGGTCTCATCCGCTATACGAGGCGGGAAATCAATCAATCCAATATATACATATGCCAATATGTATATACTGCTATATATATATATATATCCTATAATATCTAATATCAACAATCCAAACAGTCAATCATCAATCAATAACTGTAAATAATTCCACATTCAATTTGAGTGAGAAGATCTCACCGAGATTTTTATTCCGATTCCAGCGTTTATTTCCGAATAAAATTAAACGGCCGTTTAATTTTATCCAAAATTTTCACTGACTCCAATCGCTTCCAAATCAGTTCCAGCGCGTAGTATTCGACGATACGATTCCAATGCAACTGATTTCGTAATTTTTCAACCTCGTATGAACAAGATATCAAATTTTAAACATCACATAAATTAAATTACAATTTAAATTACATTTCTTTTATTTATTTTCACCTAAACCCCATCTGGACCGTTCGTTTTAGCAAAGAAAATCGTGGCCGTGCTTGATATCTTCTTCCACTCCCAGGTATATGCGTGAGCACGAGACCCATCAGCCGCCGTTTTGCCCTAGATGCCGCGACCACTACGATCGTCGAGAGTCCATCACTCCACCGCCATACGAATGCCACCGACCCAAGCTACCCACGGCCAGAGCCTTGTCGAGCTCGGTCGTCTCTAGGTGGAGAAAAACGTGCCCGTTCGTGCGCGCGTTCTTGCCCTGGCGCGCCTTCCATGCTGCTCGAATATTCATCATCGCCGTATGGATGACTTCGTCTCGCCGAGATCTACAATCCTCTAGTTGAAGACTTTGGCTAGAACTTCACGGATTTTGAGAATTTAAGGGATGAAGTGGCGTTCGTTTCTGGCCATCGAACGAATTAGAGGCGGCCAGGGTTTTAGCTGAAACCCTAGTCTTTCTCGTTTGCAAAATGAAAGTGAGGGGGTGCTTTTATAGAAAATTGCCCAGTTTACTATTCATCGAATTTTTTTTCGAACTCCGATTCGAGCGTGCCGGCTGACGTTTCTAAGGTTTACCCCGCGTTCCGAACGCAATGGAACGTGTTTCGGAAGCTAATTCGATCGTCTGTGTGAGATACGGAGAAAAACGATCAAATTAAATTAAACCGATTTAAATCGATTTCGAGGCGTTTTGATTCGTACCGGACAAACGGTAACTCCAAAAATTACGAAATTTGAAATCTTACAATAATATCACATTACGGATCCGATGAAACTGGTTTCGTCGAAATCCGAGACTTTCTGAAAAATGACTATTTTAACTCGACGAATTAAATTAAAATGATATCGATGCGTTTCGAGTTGCCACGGTCAAACGATAACTCCGTTTGCTACGAAAATTGAAATCCGATAATAACTAACTATTACGGATCCAATGGAACTGGTCTCGTTAAATTCTGAGACTGTCCGAAAATTGGCTATTTTTACAGTCGATAATTAAATATTAAAATATTCAATTTTCACAATTTAACTCCAAATTCAGTTTTAAGAGTTCTATAACCTTTCTATAACTCCAGTATGATTAAATAAAATTTTACAAATCATTTTCAATCATATTAAACTCGATTTTCAATTATCTCTGGAATTTCACTATCTAATTTATCGATTTAATTACCCAGGTAAATCCAATATTCGATAAATAAATCATTCGACTTCTAAATTCCATTTATTAATATTTAAAATCAATTAAATATTCAAATTTTAATTATCAAAAATTCTGGGTCGTTACAAACTTCCCCCCTTAAAAGAATTTCGTCCTCGAAATTACAAGTTAGGAAGAAAGGTCCTTAACTCGTCTACTATTTTTCAACATCCAATAGTTTTATCAATTTATCAAAACAAATCTTCCTACTAAAGATTCGTTATCATTTAATTTCATTTTCCAACTTCAATTATAAGTTTCAACAGCATTGTTTACTTCAAAATTCAAATTCGAGTTTAAATTCAAATTTTAAACTTTCAAAATTTTCTCAAAAATTTTCTAACGCCCTAAATTTTCGAAAAATTTTGCCAGCGTCTCCTTTGCGCGGCTAATACGGCACGACTACAAAACGTCCCTACGGACTCTCAGATTTCAAAAAGAAAAAGAAAAAGCCAAGCGGCTAGAGAGAAATCATCAAAAACTCATATTAAAATTCAAATACATACCTTTTTCGAGCAATTCGAATTTATCTTTGAAATCAAATTCAATTTCCTTTACACCTGTATATCCTACTAGCCATAATATCTAGTTACATATCCAAATCATTTTGCAAACTCCATTACAAAATTTCATATATACTTCTTATATCCTCTTTAAATTCGCTATTGAAGTTACATATTCAATTTCGTTCAATTTTTCATTTCACATTCATTTGAACTTATAATTCACATTTTCAATTCTATTGGAATTCAATTTATCTTCATTTATAATCATTGAATTTAATTCGTTCAAACCTTATCCATTTGATCAATAATCAATTAGCTTCCCTTACTAACTTTCAGTTTAATACTTCCTTTATCAAATTCAATTCCAGTTCTATTTACTTTCAAATTCAAAATGAATTTTAACATTCAATTTCATTTTCTGGCACTTGCAATCGTAATTTATTCATTCATTCACTAATTCATTCGTTTTTCAATTTGAATTTCATTCTAATCAAATTTCAATATTCTATAAGTTATCAACTTATTAATATTTCGTAAGTATTTGAAATAGGATTCCAGAGTCGTTTCAACTTTTTCAAAACCATTTGAAAACAATTCAAATTATCCTTTTAATTTCCAAAACAAAATCCAAATTTTCCAAACACTTCCATTTAAAACAATTTGGCAGCAATTCCTCTTTTGGAAACCCGAAAATGAACACCAACGATGCCGCGGTCATCATCGAAGTTATTTTCCAGCGACCGACAAGAGTTTAGAGCTTTATCTCTCCAAAATACTTTTTCAAAATCCTTTGAAATTCATTTTCAACTTCAAAAAGAATTTTAAACTTTCCAAATCTCAAAAATTTCAAATTCTTCTCAAAACATTTCCAAAAACTTTTCTGGAACTCCGTTTTAAATTATAATTCACATCTATAATTTACATTTACAAATTTCGTTCGTATGTGAATTAATTCCTTAACTTTGGAGTTTATAATTCCAATTTCTCATTTAATTTCAATGATAATAGTTTAATGTTATCATTTCTAGCAACCATGCAACCATATACTATAGTAATTCATAGAAAAATCATTTCTTTTCTATACAAAAATAGTTTTGGGTAAAATTATTTCATTCACCCTACTTAAAACAATACTGTGCCGAATTGTTCTATTCGAGTGTTTAGAGATCCCTATCAATGATCGTTAATTACTCGTATTGACCAGAATCCATATACCACTCAATAAATCAATCATCACAATATAAAACAATTTTATATTCAAATAACAAATACGCGCTCATATCTATTATTACACTCAACTCATTCTAGAGTACTACTGACTCTATCTCTAATGAGTAACACCCAACAGAGCAGGGTTGTCGCTTAACCATATGCTCTGATACCAACTGTAACATCCCGAAAATTTTCGACTTTCGAAAATTCAACATCGATACTCACTTTATCGACTGCTGAGCAATCGAATGCCGGAAACCCGAAAAGTTATGGTTTTAAGAAAAAGAAAAAGTAGAAGAAGAAGAAGATAGAAGAAAAGGAGAAGAAAGAAAGAAGAACAACAGAACAACAACAGAACAGAATACAGAGACAATATCAGAATCTCACATATCGCAGCGGAACAATATATAATAGATAAAGGAATAATCTCTAAAACAAAGAATTTTATCAGTTTATACATACATCAGTCATCAGAGTCAATATACAACAATGGACAGTTATATAACTTGTCCTCATACAGAATACACAGCGGAATAAATACTATCAAATACAAATACTACGTCTCGTCATCCAGCTTGCTTCCAAAGCTCCAGAATATCCAGAATATCCTGATAACATAACTCTAGGCTGCCCGTGTGGAAATTGGTGGGCACCCAGAGTTTAGAAGGGAACAATAAACTCCGAGTCAGTCATGGTGACTGGTGTGAGATCGTAAAACAGTTATTCTTCTTTAAAATAAACAACAGAAGAATTTTAAAGTCAATTCGAAATGCTTTTGGAAAATGAAACTACCATAAGACCTCCCACCACACACACAATGCAAACGCAAAATTGGAGGAGATTTCTTCTTATGATAGTCAAAGATGCTTACTACGCAAAATCAAATCATTTTGATATTATTATTAGTGCATAGTGTAGAAAACATTTCGAAAGTATAATATAAATCTTAGCCAACATACGACCAGTATCGTATGCCTACTATAGCTACTATGTTCAATAGCAGGTTACCGCCACATTCCATAGCAGGTAATACAACTAAAACCGTACACGTCGCGTATTGTTTCTTTGGATTTCCAACAAATGGTCAGGCTAAGGAACTTCCTATCCACGATGGGTACGTCCCTGGAATAGACGACCCGAGAAATAACCTAACATTACGGTTAGATCTCTGCCAACACAAGGCCGGGTTACCTCTGCAAAAGTAGGTAACTACTGACACGCGTATGCCATCCCCCGATCGTCACCGATCTTCCCGAGGATCCCCGATTTCCAACAAACCACATAGATAATAATAATGCAGTAACCACAGAGGTTAAGTATCTGGGCTCCATACCATGATACCACCTTTATCCAGAAGGAATGACATACACTAAGGGGCGCTACTCCCTAGAACCTTGCTGCATCCTTCCTGTTTCGACCATTTCCGGGGTGTGAGGCTCGACGAAGTCTCGTCCACAAAGCTACGCTTTCTACAAAAAGCCCTGCTTCGGGTCAAACAAAATGATCAACCTATGATCACAAAGATATAAGATCAAACTAATGATCATATCACAAATGATCAAACACTGATCATTTCACAGCAACACTCAGTATGCCACGTTACCAAATTGGGATATATCGCTGATAAATTTCAATTACATAACCTCTGAGCTCATACGTCTCAGAGAAGGGTGTTAAGCTAAGAGAATAAATTCTCCGCCACCAACAGAAATGTATTTGAAAGAAAACAGCTTTATATCTCAAATTGTAACGTCAGACACACAATCCATATAAGTCTGTTCCGGGATCGAACAGAACCGAAGGCACTTCTCACGAAGCCCTTGCATTTCCGGATAATTTTCAATCACGTCAGGACTTCCCGTCACTAAGGGTGATAAAACCTCTAAATCGAAGATCAGTCGATGTAGAGTAACTCGACGGTAATCCTTCCGTTTTCAAAAATATCCGGTCTTCAACACCGGTCTTCAAATGCGATTCATACGACGTATCACATATTCGGAATGGGTTATACGACCCCATGGTCCTTTCCCGGTTAACCCGAATAGTGAGCGTTTATTCAAAAATAAGTGTGGCATCCAAATTCATCCAATTCACAACAAATACCTATCTAAAGGTAATTATTGATAGTCGGTTATTTAACTATCAATAAAGATGCGCAACATCATCAGATTCCAAATAATTTTCCAAATTATTTTATCTTCCAAAATATCTTTACTAGATATAAAATTTCCACACTTAACCATTTGAAAACAACTTCAAATTAATTTCCACATTTCATTTTATCTTTGAAGATAAAATCTCAAAACAGTTCATTTCATATTGGAAAAGCATTTCCATACTTATTTAATAATAAGTATTTCACAAATCATTTATTTTCAACATTTGAAAATATTCGATATACTTAAATCAAATTAAGTATATATTCATTCTTTAAGGAAATCTATTTTCTATAACAACATCAATTTGAGTCAAAAACGAATGTTACGTAAAACATCGTTACAACGACTCAAAAATCACTAGTATAGGGATTCGAAATTAAAATAGATATGTAAATCCCAATACTAGATAAAAACATTTCCTTTCGGAAATCATTTACTATAACAACAGTGTTATAGTCCACCATTTCCTTATTTCTCGAAAACGTCTATTTCAACAATGAATGTTGAAATCTATGATTTCGATATTCAATACGTTTTAAAACATCTTTTAAAACAATTAACTTCATTTTACAATATCGCTTTTCCAAAACTATCCATTTTATTTAATAATATATTCACTGTCCAAAATCGTGAATATACTTCACTAATTACATTTCACTATTTTCTACACATTTTATTCCAAAAATAATTCGCTATCCAAAATCGCGAATATATCTCCTTTAACAACCTTCTTTATTTAATTTATCAAATTCAATTGATCTCGAATTTATAAACAACGTTTATAAATTCCATTTCCATTTCCATTTTATAACAACTTCGATTTATACTTCTTCTTTAATAACCCATTCCATTTATAAGTTAATATAACTTATATTTCATTTATCTTAAAAGAAATCGTTCTTTTAAACTTCTCAAAATTTAAAACTTTCAGATTTCATTAACTTATGAAATCCCATTTATACTTCTTTCCAACACTTATAAAAATTCGTTTTATAAGTCCAATATTTTGATTTACAAAGATATCAATTTTTATAAATCTTTCTATACAAATCGTTTATAGTTATTCAAAAAAAATCCCAACTTAAACCATTTTATAAATAAATCGACTTTTATTTCAAAAACGACACTTCGGTTATATTTCACTAAAATTATAACTTTTATAACTTTAAAATTTTACGTTTATAAATCGATTCAAAAATTCCATAAAACGTATATTTCAAAAATCACTTTAAAAACCCTTTTAAAATAACAGTCGTTATTTTTACATTTCAAAACTGAATCCGATGATGCAACAACACCAATCAGTCCATCACAACAGTCAATATCATATATCATCATATGATAACAGAATATACATCAATATCTGTAAATAAATAACTACGGGTGAGGAATCCAGTTGGATCCCTCCAACCTGTTTCCCTGCATCCAAAAACGTCAGCACAATACCAATTCCGCTCCAGTACGGAATTATCGCGGTATATGGGTTTTTATAAATCCGCTTACTAACGGCGCAATAGGGTCTCATCCGCTATACGAGGCGGGAAATCAATCAATCCAATATATACATATGCCAATATGTATATACTGCTATATATATATATATATCCTATAATATCTAATATCAACAATCCAAACAGTCAATCATCAATCAATAACTGTAAATAATTCCACATTCAATTTGAGTGAGAAGATCTCACCGAGATTTTTATTCCGATTCCAGCGTTTATTTCCGAATAAAATTAAACGGCCGTTTAATTTTATCCAAAATTTTCACTGACTCCAATCGCTTCCAAATCAGTTCCAGCGCGTAGTATTCGACGATACGATTCCAATGCAACTGATTTCGTAATTTTTCAACCTCGTATGAACAAGATATCAAATTTTAAACATCACATAAATTAAATTACAATTTAAATTACATTTCTTTTATTTATTTTCACCTAAACCCCATCTGGACCGTTCGTTTTAGCAAAGAAAATCGTGGCCGTGCTTGATATCTTCTTCCACTCCCAGGTATATGCGTGAGCACGAGACCCATCAGCCGCCGTTTTGCCCTAGATGCCGCGACCACTACGATCGTCGAGAGTCCATCACTCCACCGCCATACGAATGCCACCGACCCAAGCTACCCACGGCCAGAGCCTTGTCGAGCTCGGTCGTCTCTAGGTGGAGAAAAACGTGCCCGTTCGTGCGCGCGTTCTTGCCCTGGCGCGCCTTCCATGCTGCTCGAATATTCATCATCGCCGTATGGATGACTTCGTCTCGCCGAGATCTACAATCCTCTAGTTGAAGACTTTGGCTAGAACTTCACGGATTTTGAGAATTTAAGGGATGAAGTGGCGTTCGTTTCTGGCCATCGAACGAATTAGAGGCGGCCAGGGTTTTAGCTGAAACCCTAGTCTTTCTCGTTTGCAAAATGAAAGTGAGGGGGTGCTTTTATAGAAAATTGCCCAGTTTACTATTCATCGAATTTTTTTTCGAACTCCGATTCGAGCGTGCCGGCTGACGTTTCTAAGGTTTACCCCGCGTTCCGAACGCAATGGAACGTGTTTCGGAAGCTAATTCGATCGTCTGTGTGAGATACGGAGAAAAACGATCAAATTAAATTAAACCGATTTAAATCGATTTCGAGGCGTTTTGATTCGTACCGGACAAACGGTAACTCCAAAAATTACGAAATTTGAAATCTTACAATAATATCACATTACGGATCCGATGAAACTGGTTTCGTCGAAATCCGAGACTTTCTGAAAAATGACTATTTTAACTCGACGAATTAAATTAAAATGATATCGATGCGTTTCGAGTTGCCACGGTCAAACGATAACTCCGTTTGCTACGAAAATTGAAATCCGATAATAACTAACTATTACGGATCCAATGGAACTGGTCTCGTTAAATTCTGAGACTGTCCGAAAATTGGCTATTTTTACAGTCGATAATTAAATATTAAAATATTCAATTTTCACAATTTAACTCCAAATTCAGTTTTAAGAGTTCTATAACCTTTCTATAACTCCAGTATGATTAAATAAAATTTTACAAATCATTTTCAATCATATTAAACTCGATTTTCAATTATCTCTGGAATTTCACTATCTAATTTATCGATTTAATTACCCAGGTAAATCCAATATTCGATAAATAAATCATTCGACTTCTAAATTCCATTTATTAATATTTAAAATCAATTAAATATTCAAATTTTAATTATCAAAAATTCTGGGTCGTTACAACTAATTTATTTAATTACACTAAGTAATTAATTCTTATTCACCTCCATTAAGTAATTATCCTTTACTTGTAATTTATTTAATAGTTGGTTTTGAAAACACATACACCATCTCTTTGAAAACTTGCTTAATTACTTAGCTTTATTAACTATTAACAAGGATTTATCTTCAACAGAAAAACTCGAGCACAAGCTATGATTTCCCTATGCCAACCCGAGCAAAAACACATCTCCTTCCACTCGATAAAACTCAAGTTCGACTCGAATAAAGCCTTCATTTTCCCCGAGCTTTCTCACATTCCTGCTCCTACCCCAACCACTAACCATAACCCCGATGCACATCTGATACTTGTACACGTGCACGAATCGCCGGAGCTGCGGCGATCGCTTATGACCCCATCGCCAAGTCATCGATGTCTCTCACTAATTCCCCGACCACCCAGAATCTTAGTGCCGCCTCCAAAACGAAAACGAGGAGAACGAGACCCACTAGAAAGAAATAGGTCACCCAAAAGCCACCGTGTCGCCACCATAGACCTCTGGTGATCACATAACCCCGGTTTAAGGTTCGTCACGACCTACTCCAACTATCCCCTCCATGCGCAAGACTCCGATCAGCTATCGACGCCGTAATCAAAACAAAACCGAGCTTGGCCAGAATGCCCCCTAAAACCCTACAACCACGTCGTTCGGCCACTAGGTTAGATGAAAAATTTTCCGACCATTTTTCCAGTGATCATCACCCTTCCATCAACCTTCACCCTCAAACTCGACGTTCCTCCCCTCGTCTATTGTCGTGGATCGACGAAACTTCCCAAATCGATCATCTCGCAAATACTCAACATCCCTTAACCTAAAGATTTTGATTTCCATATTAAAATTCATCAATTTGCATTACAAATCAGATTCTATAATCAACCCTCAAAAATATCATGATCGATTTTTGACATATAATTGATCCTTTACTGTAAATCTTATTTTTGAAGTAATCCCTTAATATAAATTCGTGGATTCATTTTTTTAAAGTGATGTTATAGTCTTACGATCAAATTTACTTTAATAATCATAGCCCATAAATGATTATTTGAGGAAAATGGAATTTATTTTGATAGTTTTGACACTGGAATGTTACAGAGTCGTATGAATATGCTTATACTCAGACATGCCTGGCATTTATCATGATCACATACATACATTCACATCTTTATACATTCATGCAACCATCATTTACCACATTACTACTAGACTCTATCATATGCATCGCATATAAACATAGATCAAAACTGTTTTTATAGAAAGTTTACTCACATTTGTTTTGCACAGAAATGGTTTTGAAGCACTGGAATGCTTGGAAATAAATTTTAACTTGCAAATTTTGATGGTCTTCAACTGAAAACTGGAAGCTCTGACATTCTCCAGGTTTTGGACCTGAGCAATGTTCACAGGCTTGAAGGGGATCAAATTCACAGGGTTTTTGTTGCAGGCCTTGATCTCAGGTTTCAAAATGTTTACATTTGTTTTTGAACTGAAAAATATTTATGGATTCCTGGTTTTGCTTGTTGTATTGGTTGTAGGTTTGCTGTATATATTTTTTTAGATTGATGATCGAAATATGAGAGGATATATAAGAAGAGATGTATACAGGGTCAAGTGTCGAATACTGGTACAAGATTTTTTTCTTCTTTGTACTAAAAATATTTTTGTAAATATTTTGGCCAGAGATATTTTTTTCTCAGTTGGTAGCTGATAAGATTAAAATGTGTGCTAGCATTTATTACTTGGCTTGTAGAAGAAGCTTGTACCTATCCCCTTTTTATGTTTTTTGTATAACTTAGTTCAGAGATTTTTCTTACCCTTATTTGACTAGCCTGATATCTCTTAGCTTGGTGGCTGGGATAATAAATATTGTGTGCTTGATTTGATTTCTCTTCATAAATTGCCATTGTCTTTATTATATTTATTTCCTCTTCCAGCCTACTATATATTATTGTCTTGTTGTTTTGTAACTAAATGAATTTCTATAGTTATCATGATGCTAGAATTTGTCTAAGATGTACTTTATGTTGTCACGTAACCATATATACTTAGTTCTACTTCTATCATCAATATTTATTTCTAACTTAATACTTAGTGTCTTGTATGTCTACATATATATATATATATATATTCATATTTATTTATTTCTAGTATAAATACTTATTCTATATTTTGTGTTTCTCTCAAAATTGTTATAGTTGTTTATACACTTGTTTTTAATTATATTCATTTCTATTTTGTATTTTAGACATCAACATGTAAATTATATACATAAGTTCTTACTTATATTTTATATTTATATCTTATATTGATAGACTTTGATTTTATTTCAAACATTATCATTCGTATATATTTATTTACCAATGTTAATAAGATAGAGTACTTTAATTCAATTATATAAGATAAATTTGATTGTAAATATTATTAAGAGATTTAATTTAAATTTTCAAATCAAATTTCCTTGTCAAAATACAAACTAAATAAACAAGGGCAAATAATTCCAAAAGCCTTATCTTTTAAAATGATAAGTTCACTTTTTATTTAATTGGATTAAATATCTATTAAAATAATACTGCCAAAATACCGGGTCGTCACATTTATTTTCCAATATTAAATTATAACCACCGCTATAATTTAATATTAAAGGTAATCATCAAAACCAGGGTTGTTACACAGCCCCTCTCCTCCGTGTGCCCCACACCCGAGCTCAGACCCCTCTCCACATGCTCCGCCGCCTGAACAACCACCGGCCGAGCCACTAAACGTCCCTTCACCGTACAACCTTCGCTAAGCTGCCCCTCCCTCTCACATCCCGCGCCGCCACCAACCTCCGCCACCAGAGAACCCAACCCGAGCCAACTTCTTCCCCGATCTCTCTTCCCCTTCCTTCCTTTACTCACCACACGTGATGAC
The DNA here is from genome assembly GCA_030737815.1 of Allium fistulosum. Classification (NCBI taxonomy): domain Eukaryota; kingdom Viridiplantae; phylum Streptophyta; class Magnoliopsida; order Asparagales; family Amaryllidaceae; genus Allium; species Allium fistulosum. Next base: position 819,820,594 of record CM060904.1, read on the forward strand.
CACGCAAGCCTGGCCGAGCCGGCAACACTTCTTCCTCACTGTGCCGTGCAACCAGTGACCACACTTTTCACTGCCTCCATCTATTTTTCTCCAACCCAAAGCCCACCACACAGCTCCACTCTCCAACGCATCACAGCCTTGTCCATTTTTTTTCCTGTAGCCGAGAGCACCAAAGTTCCTCCCACCTTCGCAGCCTTCCCCACTCGAGCACTCTTCCATGTTCGCCACCTCAACTCGCCACTTCCCTTCCATTTCATTGCCACTGCATGCGCAGGTATATTTATAGACATACACGTATGGGCTTTAAAAGGTAGATGTTTGTAAATTTTGATTTTGCTGTTTATATAAGTAAGTAAAAATATATTATATATGTAAGTTGTATGCATTGATATTTATACACTGTTTGTCATTTTGCATACATTGGTTTTAGTTTATATTAGTATTAGGAATATAATATATGAGTATATATATGTACGTAAGTATATATAGTGTACTTAAGCTTTCTGATCTATTATATTTATATAGTTATAAAGTCCATATTAGTTTATAATATTAATAATATATGTTGGATTATGGAAGTTTTATCATGACTGTTTATATACAAGCAAGTATAGATCTTTGATCTTTTTAATATATATGGGAAGGTTGATTTTAGAAAGGCCGGTGAGTGTACATACGTATGTTTATATCTTACATCTGCTAGTACATATTTTTTTTGTTAAGATATTGGTTGTATAATTGGGATACTGACTACATATAAGCCTTGTATATATATTACTTTATATTGATCTAGAATGAAGCATTGTATGGGTCTGCATTCATACTGTAATACATTTGTTTCGCATATGACTATTTAACCGTCTGTTTTATGTATATATATTTGTCTATAAAAGAAATATACTTATAACTGATATAGTCTAACCTATATACATGGTTATAAATATAGTCTACAGTAAATCTTCATAGTCTGAATATTTGTTATGTATAGATTTTGTCTGTGTTTTATGAAGTATGTAAAATCTATAAGATTTGGTTATATGTAAAGCTATATAAGTTATTATTTGAAACCTGGTATTTTTCAAGTTATATATATATATTGTTTAGTATGTCATCGGTTGTTATAATATCTGAGCCTATGTTAGTTCTACAAATTATCTGTTGACTATTGTAGATATATATTTTACATTGGTTCAAGTATTTTTATATAGAAATTTATTTCATATGTGTTAGAACTAAATATGGATTTGAAAATATATGTTTTGAATGTATTTTTGAAAACAAATAATTATATATATATAATATAATAATAATGTATATATTTTCAGTTTATATCAAAATTGATTCAATTTGTTTCATCGATTCTATCTACCAGCTTTGATCGACAAAATTCATGCCAATCTCACATTGCCTTAGATTCGTAACTCATCGTATTTTCGTTCATCTCTAGCCTCGAAAGGTGAGCAATCACTCACGATTAACGTCCTTTTATTTATTAAATTTGATTTCAATTGAAACGACAATTGAAATATGCTGTTGTTCGTTAAATACACTGTTATATATGCTATTATCTGTATCAGTTCACCTGTGACATCTGACAACATTATCTGTTAATTATTTATGCGATGATAATACAGTTTGGTTGATAATTGATTGATTGTTGATATTTAAACGTTGAATTTGATTTGTTAAACTTGTAAAATATGACCCCTTGAATGTTTAATTATTTGACACGTAGTAAAATAGATAATTACCCTTGAACCATTTGAATTTATGTTGTATTAACTAATGAAGTATGAAATTGAATAATTGATGTCAAGTGTAAAATTGCATAGAATAATTTGTATAATAATCTTTAATCTACATGAAATGATAGTGTAGATTCTAGAAATAATTATATTAATTTGCCCAAATAACAATGTGAATTAATACGGTTATTTCGGGATTATTTAAATTGATTATTGAATTGATATTGATTGTTGTTCTTGCTTGTTTATTTGCTTTGACACCATCCCAGTTATCACACTACAAGTTCCCTTTGCTATGTTTTGATTTTGAAATGAATTGGAATCGGGTTGAAATGATATATACCCAAATAAAACTTTGACCTAGGATAGAAAATTAAATAAAAACTGATTGGTCAAATAATTTGATTTAAAATAAAATAAAGATTTTATTCGAATAAACAATAAGGTTTTGAAATGAAGTTGGAATTTGAATTTTAAAGAAAGGAAATGTTAATATTTAATAATCCGAAACAAAATATTAACATAGTAGTTGTTGATAGAATGTTGTTTTAAAATTAATTATTTAACAATTAAATTTGGAATTATTAATAATTAAGTTTTGGAATTAGTTAATAATTAAGTTTTGAAATTATTTAATAATTAAATAAGATTGAAATATTTAATAGTTAAATAAAATTGAATTCTTTATTAAGTAAAATTGAACTTCTTGGATAAGTGAAATTAAGTTTCTTTATTAATTGAGTTTTGAAATTGTAACCAAGTAAATTAATAAGTGAAATTGAATTTCTCTAATAAGAAATAAAATGTGTTTTATTGAAATAAATGTAAGACTTGAAATGTAAAGAATTTGATTTGATGAATTTAATTTAATGAAATTTGTAAGTTTTGATATAATGGAGTTGAACTTAAGTAATTGATCTAATGAATTGGAAGTTAAATAGAAATTGTTTTGAAGGATAAATTTACTTAACGAATATTGAATGAAATCAATAAATGAACTTAAATTGATTTGAATGTAGATTAAATCATTTTAAATGATTTCGGAATGAATCTTATATACGAATTTAAATGAATATTGGAATGGTTTTAAATAGAAATCGAAATTGTATTATAAGATTTTGAAATGGTAATTTGAAAGTTTTGAAACGTAAACTATGGAAATTGATTTAGAAAGAGAAATGAAATGTTGGTTTGCAAATTCTATTTGAAATTGAATTTGATTTGGTTTTGAAATAAATAAATGACCAATCGGTGTAATAATCACGAAAGTTATTAAAGAGACCAGAATCGGTTAGGGACATACTCACTGTCTAAACCGAAAACCACTTTGATAACTACACGCGGAGTGTGATCCAGAATGAAGTGGTTGGAATGATGTACGTGCTGACTGAAGAAAGTGAACGATAATGGATAGCCTTGACACTTGTGTCCAATTGGAAATGACTAAAACAGGAGCCGTGCCGGGCCAAATGGGGGCTAGCTACCTCGAGCGAACACACTTCTTCGAAACTACTCATTACTTGTTGTCGATTGGTGCACCCTTGATTTTGGGAGTGTTGTTTCACGGTGTTGCGATCGCTGCGGCGATGCGTTCTCACCAGTCCGGATCAGGCAAACGGTAGTTTCACTACCTTGGGTATTGCCTCATGTGCCTTGTCATACTTGGATCCCTATATACGCGACCACTACGATTTGTTTTGTGTTATACCTATGGAGTACTCCCTGATATCCCACTAGTTTACGGTGGAGTTTACAGTGCTGTATAGACTATAACGCTTATAAAAATGTGTTAAGGGGATAATGGTAACGCCTTAACACTATTTTGATATCTTATATTACTGATAGGCATTATCTACTTATCGTACACTACTACATAGTAGATAGTTTAACGGATCCTTAAAGGATGGTTATTCCAAACATCCTTTGAGTTACTTGTATTTCAGTTGCTATTTCACTTGAGTTGGATTTATTGATATAAGAATGTTAATCCTGACTCGAGTGTTTTGTGTTTTGCTTTACGCTCGGGTCAGACTGAGTGTACCAGTATTCGAGACACCTTTGGAGTTGGAGCTTTGCTTGAAGATCCAGCCATCTATTCTGCATTCAGTATTCGATGATTCCAGAGATGTATTCTGATTTGTATCTGATGTATCGTGTTACTCTTCCGTTGTATCTGGTTTAACTCTGATGTAACTTATATATTTATATAGTAGCTTCATGAACTACTATCTCTTTTATTTCCGCTGCATTTATTACTCTGTGTCTGTGATCTGTGATTATTTATTTACTGTATATGTTCAGTTTTGCCAAATTTAAATTAACAATTCGGTATTTTGAATTATTCAAGTCCGACATGTGCGGATGCGAATAGTGCAAAATAGCGGGTCGTTACAGTATTAGTGTCGACTTCAGAGGATTGAAATATATATATAATATGGAATCTTGGGCTTAGTGGCAAGCAGCCCTACGTTATGAAGATCTCTCTCTTCAAAATCATTGTCTTCAACATGTTTTCACTTTCGAACTTAAATTCGTTCAAAGAGGTTCTCAGATAGGAATCGCCTAAATACAACCCTGGTTCCTCCGAACCAATTATCGATAAAAGATGTCAAGTGTATAGGTGATTATTTTTCAATTAATCGATATCTTTTATCCAAGTAAAATATCTCTTTAGAGATATACATCTTTAAATCATATTCTATTTCAGCATATACGGGACAATTAAACCACTTTTATCAAATCCTGTGGTTAATTTTTTTTAACATTGGAAATACCAAAACATTCAAATCTTATTGAAGATTTCACATTTCCAAAACATATCTTTAATAGTTGAAAAAATGTTATTTAAGACACCGTTTACTGTAAACCCAAACCAGTTAGTACTGAATAAAAGGGATCAATAAATTTTAGACTGATTATATCCAATACTAATTTTCGTATTCAATCTGTACAATTCGTCGTATAACGGTGAAATCACCTTTTAAATTCATACACATAGTACGATTTCCCTCCTCGGAATTTAATACGGGGTTTAACTAGAATGTTTTCTTTAACAACCAAAATCCTATTTTAAATCTTAATTAACTTTTGGAAAGCTCCAAATCTCTTTTTATCTTTGGAAGATGTGGTCCGAGTAAATCAAATTTATTATCCCCTCCGTCGAGCTAGTCGGGATAGCTAGAGCGAAACCCAGACACTGGTTGTCCAAGCTCGGGTCTACAGACTATCTCTCTGTCACCTATAAGGCGGTCAAGTTATTTGATCAACTCTAAACTCTTTAAAATTCTTGATTTATTATTTTAAAAACATTTGCAAAATATTTGGGAAGAAAATCCCGAGTTTAAATCTTAATTTCAAAAGTTACCAAAAATTGCTATGAATAGTGTTTTTAAAATCTTCTTCGATCAAAACATTAACTTCGTTCCATTTATGTCCTTTTTTATAGCTCAAATCCCTTTTAAAACATTTTAAAATATTTATAAAATTTATTTCATATTTTTAAGGATCTAAAAATATTAAATTTTAAAGCATTTGCCACTTTGGTTCCCAAAACTACCAAAACACGACGTTTTTGAAAACATGATTTGGACATATCTCAAATTATACTAAATAAAATCTTGATTTTTTTTAGAACTATATTCATTATGGTCCAGAAAATTCTTGTTGCAACGAATTCCGACTCATATTCCATTCTACATGTCCGTTTAACTTTTCAGATCGCGAAATTGCGAACTACCGAAACGCGACGGGTTATTTTTACTTCATTTTCTGAACTTTCTTGAACTTTGCCAAAATGAGTTTTAATGTTTATAAATCATTTATAAATCATTTATAAATCATTTTAAACTATTTTAAAGAGGTTTAACAATGCCATATATACCATTTCATTCTACAAAGAAAAGTGATTCCTTGGTTTAAATTTGATTTGTATTATAACGTGATACATTTCCACATCCAATAAACATATTATCTCATCCAAACATGATAAACAACCATCATAAACAAGCATAGAAATCAAATCATATCATCATGGATTTTATAAAATAAATTAGTAGAGTTTCTCACCTTAATTGGTTTTTATATTTTCACAAATTTGGCTATAGCTTCGCTACTGTCTCATCGAAGCTTATGGAATCAACCATGGTTTCCTTAAGAAGTGCACGGCTTATTCCAAAGAGGGTGGATGCTCGGCCTTAAGTGGTGATGAAGGGTGGTCGAATGGATAAGAGGGGAAGAGAAGGAGTTTGAACTTGTTCTTGAAGTGGATTGATAATATATACACTTATATAAATTTACTTTCACTTTGCCATAATTTTCACCATTATTTCTTTAAGATAAGTAGCCATTAAAATAGCTTGAGAGGAAGGAGAAGATGAAGAAGATTTTTGTGTAAAATTATAAGAAAATGGGTGGCTATTTATAGGAAAAATGTGAGAAAAATATCTAAAGGCAAAATTACCAAACTACCCCTCACCCACACCCCTTCCTTTCCCCTCATGTATGGACGTGCCTTCCTCCCTATCACTCCCTCCTATGTGCTACCACCATGTGGTGTGTAAGTGTGTAAGTTGATGGGAAATTTTGTTTTGTTTTTGGTAAAATATCTTAACATATTTTTTCTTATGTATATATATATATATGTATGTATGTATATATATATATGTATGTATGTATGCATGTGTATTTGTATGTATGCATATGTATTTGTATGTAGACATGTGTATATGTATATGTTAGGAAATGCATGTGTATGTTATATGTGCACAAGACATAAAAATAATGTTGCAATTAACTTTGAACAACTTCCGTTCGATAAACCGTTGCAAATATGAAAGCCGATTTTGGGTCACATTTTCGCCTATTAATTAAAATACATATAACAAAATCTGAAAACTAATTTCTCATCATTATTAATTAATTAAAATGATCAAATTTGAATTATAGAACCATATAAACCAATATTAAACAAGTGTTTACAAAAAGTGCTGTTATATCGATAAAGCGTTTGAATTTTCTTATATTTTTAGATCAAGTATATATTTATTAAAACTATTAGAAATGATATATTATCACTATATTACTAATTAAAATGAATTATTATCACTTTAAAGCAATTATTTAATTATTTAAACTTAATTTATAAAATTACAGAAAATAAATAAAATTGATGACATCCCGATGATGTCATAAATATATTGTAACGACCCAGAATTTTGACCAAATTGAATTGGAAATATTTAATTAATTTTAAATATTTGAACGATGATTTAATTTGAATCCTGAATATAACTGTGAAACTGACGATTAAATCATATAATTTAATCTATTGAATAGTGAATAAAATTTGAATATTCAATTTTTAGTTGAAGAAAAATATTTCGAAAGCTTTTAAATTTTATATTGATAACACTGAAGATAACAGCAGCTTCAGAATTGAATTTTAAACTGTTTCGTTCAGTTTTGAAATTATATGGTTCGAATCAATATTTAAAAATAGTCATTTTTCAAACAGTCTCGGAATTCGACGAAACCAGTTCCATTGGGTTCGTAATATTGAATTATTACCAGGTTTCAAATTTCGTAGCATTCGGAGTTGTTATGTGAGCACACGATAGATAAACGCGTTGGAATTTAAATTGAATTCAATTTGAATTTAATATTTTAAATTAAGTCAAAACGTCAGCTACTTTCCTCCTTTGAACACGCCGAGAATCACGAAGTCGTGCAACCCATCACGTAACCCATACTTCGTTCGATTTTAAAGCATCTCGTCCCCCTCTTCCTTTATCTGTTCAAGGCAAATTCTCGTTCAAAGATTTAAATAAAAATGGTGACCGAGTTTAAACAATTACCCTCTTCCCCAGTTCAAATCAAAACCAAAAAAAATAAATAATAAAAATGCCGAGATTTTTTTTTCTCTCAAATTAAAAACAATGGGGCAACTCGCGTGGGAGGGAGCAGTTCAGGGACAAAAATCGCGATCGAGGCGAACTCGATTCGAAGCTCGATGGGAATTCACGTGTGGAGGAGACTTCACCAACATCGACATTCAAATCGCGACCATTTCACGAGGAACTCGAGCTTGAGGCCGCGAGGCAGTCGAGACTAGGAGAGGCGAACGCCGCGATGGACTGGAAGCTAGGGCTCATCACGTCGACGACAAGGAAGGGATGCGAGCAGTATATGATTTGGGGAAGCTCGAACAAGCGCAGGCAATGGGGAGGGAGCAACTCGCGTTTGTGGCTGCAAGCAAAAGTCGCGACTACGACTCAGGGGATCGACATCGCAAGGAAGTCTGGCGATCTGGGTTTCTAAATCTCACAGTGAGGAATATTTTCTGTTTTATTTTCTTTCAATTTAAAATTTTACATGAATATACAAAGAAAAGAATTTTTCTTTATCCAGATCATTATTTTTATAGATATATATATAAAGTTTTAAAACATAGAGTGAAGAAATTCTCCGTTTTGATATGTATAGAGAAGAATTTTAAATGCAAATATGTATCTATAAATACACATACATTTTAAATCGTACTATTTAAATTTTAAATAGGTTAGGGGATAAATATATACATAAAAACAGCAAAGTTAGAAATAGAAAATTTCACAATAAAAGTTTGATTAGATTATTTGTTTAAAATAAAATATAAAATACAAATTACTAATTAATTAACTTATGTAATTATTTTGGTAACTGGAAAATATTTTTTTTAAGAGAATTAGTTTGAAATTAACTAATTAAGTAAAATGAAATTTATTAAATAGAAATTGATTTGTTCGTCTGTTCAAATATTAATGAATTTGTATAATTATTTATATAAGGTTTAAAAAATAAAGAAATCGGGTCAAGATGGAAAATGGATTGCTAATAAAAGCTAAGGTGAGATCTTTCTCACTCAAAATGATTTGCAGTTATTATTGATTTGATTGCTATTTGGATGTGATATTAGATATAGTAGGATATATCTATTATATATATAGCAATATATACATATTGGCATATGTATATATTGGATTGATGATTTCCCGCCTCGTATAGCGGATGAGACCCTATTGCGCCGTTAGTAAGCGGATGATTTTTATAAAACCCATATACCGCGATATTCCACCTCGAAGTGGAATGGTATTGTGCTAACATCTTTGGATGCAGGGAAACAGGTTGGAGGGATCCAACTGGATTCCTCACCAGTATTTATTTATTTACAGATATTGATGTATATTCTGTTATCATATGTTGATATATGATGTTGTTGTTGTGATTGACTAATTGGTGCTGTTGCATCATCGGATTTAGTTTTGAAGTTTAAAAATAACGACTTTTACTTTAAAAGGATTTTAAAGTGATTTTTGAAAGTAGACGTTTTATTGAATTGTTGAATTGACTTATTTTAAATAAATAAACGTCTAAAATTTTAAAGTTATAAAAGTTAAGATTTTTGTGAGATAAAAGTCAAAGAGTGATTTTTGAAATAAAAGTAAAGAAATTTATGAAATGGTTTAAATTGGGATTTCCAAAGTATTATAAACGGTGTATTTAAAAGATGTACAAGATTGATATTTATAACCTTAAAATGTTGGTATTGTAAAACGAGTTTTTATAAGCGTTAAAATGAATTTTTAAGAATTTATAAATAAATGGAATTTATAAATTATGAACTTATAAATGGAAATGATCTTTGTAAATAAATGAAATTATAAGTATTTAACTTATAATATGGATTGTGGTATAAAAATTGAATCGTGAGTTGAATTGTTAATAAAGGAGATTTATTAAGTTGAAGTTGTTAGAAAATAGAAATAGAATTTATATACGTTGTTTTATAAATTCGAAATCAATTGGATTTGATAAATTAAATATAGAAGGTTATTAAAGGAAATATATTCGCGATTTTGGATAGCGAATTTTTACTGAGATAAAATGTGTAGAAATGATTGAAATTGGGTTAAGTGAATTATATTCATGATGTTGGACAGTGAATATATTGTTAAGTAAAATGGATTATTTTTGAAGAAGTCATATTAAAAATGAAGTTAAACATTTTAAAGATGTTTTAAAATGTATTATGAATCGAAACCATAGATTTCAACATTTATTGTTGAAATAGACGTTTTCGAGGAAGAAGGAAATGATGGACTATAACACTGTTGTTATAGTAAATGATTTCCGAAAGGAAATGTTTTGATGTAGTATTGGGATTTATACATCTACCTTAATTCTGAATCCCTATACTAGTGATTTTGAGTCGTCGTAACGATGTTTTACGTAACATTCGTTTTGACTCAAATAAATGTTGTTATAGTAATGTTTTCCTTAAAAAATGAATTTATACTAAAATTTTGATTTAAGTATATCGAATATTTTCAAATGTTGAAAATAAATGATTTGTGAAACACTTATTATTAAATAAGTATGGAATGTTTTCCAAAATGAAAAGAAACGTTTTGAGATTTTATCTTCTTAAAGATAAATTGAAAGTGAATATTTAAAACGATTTGAAAATCGAATATCAGTAGATATTCGAAAATATAAATTCAATATGGAATTTATAAAAGAAATGGGAATTCATTTTAAAAATAAATATTGATTTATTTTTGAAGTGTGGAAATTATATATCTAGTAAAGATATTTTTGAAGATGAAATAATTTGGAAAATTATTTGGAATCTGATGATGTTGCGCATCTTTTTTGATAGTTAAATAACCGACTATCAATAATTACCTTGAATGGTATTTGTTGTGAATTGGATGAATTTGAATGCCACACTTATTTTTGAATAAAAGCTCACTATTCGGGTTAGCCGGGAAAGGACCATGGGGTCGTATAACCCATTCCGAATATGTGATACGTCGTTATGAATTGCATTCGAAGACCGGTGTTGAAGACCGGATATTTTCGAAAACGGAAGGATTACCGTCGAGTTACTCTACATCGGCTGATCTCCGATTTAGAGGTTTTATCACCCTTAGTGACGGGAAGTCTGGACGTGATTAGAAATTATCCGGATATGCAAGGGCTTCATGAGAAGTGCCTTCGGTTCTGTTCGATCCCGGAACAGACTTGTATGGATTGTATGTCTGACGTTACAATTTGAGATATAAAGCTGATTTCTTTCAAATACATTTCTGTTGGTGGCGGAGAATTTATTCTCTTAGCTTAACACCCTTCTCTGAGACGTACGAGCTCAGAGGTTATGTAGTTGAAATTTATCAGCGATATACTCCCAATTTGGTAACGTGGCATACTGAGTGTTGCTGTGAAATGATCAGTGTTTGATCATTTAAGATATGATCATTTGTTTGATCTTATATCTTTGTGATCATAGGTTGATCATTTTTGTTTGACCCGAAGCAGGGCTTTGTAGAAAGCGTAGCTTTGTGGACGAGACTTCGTCGAGCCTCACACCCCGGAAATGGTCGAAACAGGAAGGATGCAGCAAGGTTCTAGGGAGTAGCGCCCCTTAGTGTATGTCATTCCTTCTGGATAAAGGTGGTACCATGATACCACCTTTATCCAGAAGGAATGACATACACTAAGGGGCGCTACTCCCTAGAACCTTGCTGCATCCTTCCTGTTTCGACCATTTCCGGGGTGTGAGGCTCGACGAAGTCTCGTCCACAAAGCTACGCTTTCTCAAAAAGCCCTTCTTCGGGTCAAACAAAATGATCAACCCATGATCACAAAGATATAAGATCAAACAAATGATCATATCACAAATGATCAAACACTGATCATTTCACAGCAACACTTAGTATGTCACGTTACCAAATTGGGAGTATATCGCTGATAAATTTCAACTACATAACCTCTGAGCTCGTACTTCTCAGAGAAGGGTGTTAAGCTAAGAGAATAAATTCTCCGCCACCAACAGAAATGTATTTGAAAGAAATCAGCTTTATATCTCAAATTGTAACGTCAGACACACAATCCATACAAGTCTGTTCCGGGATCGAACAGAACCGAAGGCACTTCTCACGAAGCCCTTGCATATCCGGATAATTTTCAATCACGTCAGGACTTCCCGTCACTAAGGGTGATAAAACCTCTAAATCGGAGATCAGCCGATGTAGAGTAACTCGACGGTCATCCTTCCGTTTTCAAAAATATCCGGTCTTCAACACCGGTCTTCGAATGCAATTCATAACGACGTATCACATATTCAGAATGGGTTATACGACCCCATGGTCCTTTCCCGGCTAACCCGAATAGTGAGCGCTTATTTAAAAATAAGTGTGGCATTCAAATTCATCCAATTCACAACAAATACCTATCTAAAGGTAATTATTGATAGTCGGTTATTTAGCTATCAATAAAGATGCGCGACATCATCAGATTCCAAATAATTTTCCAAATTATTTAATTTCCAAAAATATCTTTACTAGATATATTATTTCCACACTTAACCGTTTGAAAACAAATTTCAAATATCCACCTTCCAAATTATCTTTAAAAGGTAAAGTTTCAAACCCTTCGTTTCATATTGGAAAAGCAATTCCATACTTATTTAAAAATAAGTATTTCACAAATCATTTATTTTCAACATTTGAAAATATTCGATATACTTAAATCAATATTAAGTACATATTCATACTTTAAGGAAATCATTCTTTCAACACATTTTATTTGAGTCAAAACGAATGTTACGTAAAACATCGTTACGACGACTCAAAATCACTAGTATGGGGATTCGAAATTAGATAGATATATAAATCCCAATACTACATAAAAACATTTCCGTTCGGAAATCATTTACTATAACAACAGTGTTATAGTCCATCATTTCCTTATTTCTCGAAAACGTCTATTTCAACAATAAATGTTGAAATCTATGATTTCGATAGTTCACACGTTTTAAAACATCTTTTAAAACAATTACTTCATTTCATATATCATTTTTCCAAAACCATATCCATTTTACTTAATAATATATTCACTGTCCAAAATCGTGAATATACTTCACTAATTACATTTCACTATTTTCTACACGTTTTATTTCAACAATAATTCGCTATCCAAAATCGCGAATATATCTCCTTTAACAACCTTCTATATTTAATTTATCAAATTCAATTTATCTCGAATTTATAAAACAACGTTTATAAATTTCCCCTTTTATATCTTATAACAACTTCGATTTGTAAATCTCCTTTATTAACAAATTCGATCAATATTTCATTTGTAGGCAAAAATCCAATTTATAAGTTACTTTCTTATACATCTTTCATTCTACAGTTTCATCCATTTTATAACTTCACAATTTATAAGTCTATAAATTTCATTCACTTACGGATTCCATAATATTTCATTTTTAACACTTATAAAAACTCATTTTATAATTCCAATATTTGATTTATAAATATCAATTTTTATAAATCTTTTTATACAAATCGTTTATGGTTATTCAAAAATTCCAACTTAAACCTTTTTTTAAATAAATCGACTTTTATTTCAAAAACGACACTTCGGTTATATTTCACTAAAAATTATAACTTTTATAACTTTAAAATTTTACGTTTATAAATCGATTCAAAATTTCCATAAAACGTATATTTCAAAAATCACTTTAAAAACCCTTTTAAAGTAAAAGTCGTTATTTTTACATTTCAAAACTGAATCCGATGATGCAACAGCATCAATTAGTCCATCACAACAGTCAATATCATATATCAATATGATAACAGCATATACAACAAATATCTGCAAATAAGTAAATACAGTTGAGGAATCCAGTTGGATCCCTCCAACCTGTTTCCCTGCATCCAAAAACGTTAGCACAATACCAATTCCGCTCCAGTACGGAATTATCGCGGTATATGGGTTTTATAAAAATCCGCTTACTAACGGCGCAATAGGGTCTCATCCGCTATACGAGGCGGGAAATCAATCAATCCAATATATACATATGCCAATATGTATATATTGCTATATATAGATATATATCCTACTATATCTAATATCACATCCAAACAGTCAATCATATCAGTCAAATCAATAACTGTAAAAGAAAATCCACTTTCATTTTGAGTGAGAAGATCTCACCGTGATTTTACGATAGCAATTCGTAGCGATTTATTTCGAATGAAATTAAACGGGCGTTTAATTTCACTCAAAATTTTCACTGACCCCAATTCAATCCAATTCAGTTGCATCGCGAAGTACACATCGAGGCGATTCCAATGCATTTGGTTTCGTCGAAATCTGATAACGTAGCAAGAAGTTACAACATTTTTAATATCATATGATTTAATATACAATTTTCCTTTTTACATTTTTCACAACCTTTAATCCTGGCTATTCGTTTTAACAAAGAAAATCGTGACCGCACCCTGTTCTTCTCCCTCGCAAGCACGTACAGGTCGAAGAACCCAAGCTAGCCGGCCCTAACCCTAATCACGCAACCACCATCGTCGACTCTGGAGACGATCAACCACCTCCTCTCGAACGCCCTCGCCATGCTCTACTCTCGGCCGTGATGTGGGTGCACTCGATCCCACCATTTGCACGAACAAACGTGCGTAACTGACTTCGAACGCGGCCCTGTAGCTCCACCACTGGTCGATCGTAATTCATCACATCCGTATGGATATGAAGCCCTCAAGACGTTCTTCATTTTACTAGTTGACAATTTCTGCTATAAACGCGCGGATTGGGAAAGATTGAGGGAGGAAGATTGATGAATTCTGGCCTTTGATTTTGAAAATGGCGGCCGGCTGTGAAGAAACCCTAGGGTTGATATTCTTTTGCAAAAGTGAGGAATAAGGGGTTTTTATAGAAAATTTCTCAATTTACTATTCATCCGAAATTTTTCGATCTCCAAATCGAGCGTGCCGACTGACGTTTCTAGGGTTTACTCCGCGTTCCGGACGCAATGGAACAGGTTTCGAAAGCTAATTCGATCATCTGTGCGAGATATGGCAATAAACGATCAAATTAAATTAAACCGATTTAAATCGATTTCGAGGCGTTCTGATTCGTACCGGACAAATGGTAAATCCAAAAATTACGAAATTTGAAATCTTACAATAATATCACATTGCGGATCCGATGAAACTGGTTTTGTCGAAATCCGAGACCTTTTGAAAAATGACTATTTTTAACTCGTCGATTTAAAATTAAAACGATATCGATGCGTTTCGAGTTGCCACGGTCAAACGACAACTCCGATGGATACGAAAATTGAAATCCGATAATAACTAACTATTACGGATCCAATGGAACTGGTTTCGTTCAATTCTAAGACTGTTCGAAAATTGACTATTTTTACAGTCGATAATTAAATATTAAATATTCAATTTTTCACAATTCAACTTTTAATTCAATTTTAAAAGTTCTATAACGTTTCTATAACTCCAGTATGATTTAATAAAATTTTACAAATCATTTTCAATCATTTTTAACTCGATTTTCAATTATCTCTGGAATTTCACTATTTAATCTATCGATTAAATTATCAAATGAAACCCAATATTCGAAAAATAAATTATTCGACTTATTAAATTCATTTATTAATATTTAAAATTAATTAAATATTCGAATTTTAATTATCAAAAATTCTGGGTCGTTACAGACTTCCCCCCTTAAAAGAATTTCGTCCTCGAAATTACAAGTTAGGAAAAAAGTCCTTAACTCGTCTACTATTTTTCACAATTTAAATAGTTTTATCAATTTATCAAAACAAATCTTTCTACTAAAGATTCGTTATCATTCATACTAGCTTTCCAACTTCAATTATAAGTTCCAAACAACATTGTTTAACTTCTCAATTCAAATTCGAGTTTAAATTCAAATTTTAAACTTCAAAATTTTCTCAAAAATTTCTAACGCCTTAAATTTTCAGAAAATTTCGCCAGCGTCTCCTTTGCGCGGTTAACATGGCACGACTACAAAACGTCCCTACGGACTCTCAGATTTCAAAAAGAAAAGGAAACAGCCAAGCGGCTAGACAAGAAATCATCAAATCTCATATTGAAATTCAAAATACATACCTTTTGTCGAGCAATTCAATTTTATCTTTGAAATCAAATCCAATTCCTTTATACCTGTATATCCTACTAGCCATAATATCTAGTTGCATATATTCAAACCATTTCGTACATTCAATTACAAAATTTTCAATATAACTGTTTATATCATCTCCAATTCACTATTGAAGTTATATATTCAATTTCGTTCAATTTTGCATTTCAAATTTCTATTTGAATTCAATTTTATCTTCTATTCTGAATATTGAATTTCTATCGATCATCTTTCATTTACTAATTCATATCACTCTTTATATTAGTTTCATTCGCTAATTCATTTTAAATTTCAATATTCAGCTTGAATTACATTTACTAACAAATTCAGAACAAAGTTTCACATTCATCTTCAATTTTAGTTTTACTTAACTTACGAATTCAGATTTATTTATACATTCTGAAACTCATTCACTAATTCTTTCATTTCCAATTCGAATCTGATTTCCAAATCAAATTTCAATTCCAGTTATATTCACTTATACTTACTTTGATTTAACTTCATTCTTTAAGTTAAATTTATTCTATCAAAATTCAAATTGTATAAGTTATCAACTTAGTATCATTTCATAAATATCTTTAATATAGCATTCCAGAGTCTACCAACATTTCAAAGCCATTTTGAAAACAATTCAAATTATCCTTTGAATTTTCTAAAACAAAACCCAAATTTTTCAAACAACTTCCTTTTTAAAACAATTTAGCAGCAATTTCTCTTTTGGAAACCCGAAAATGAACACCAACGATGCCGCGGTCATCATCGAAGTTATTTTCCAGCGACCGAAAAGAGTTTAGAGCTTTTCATCTCTTCAAAAGACTTTTTCAAAACCTTTGAAATTCATTTCCAAATCAAAAATGATTTAAACTTTCCAAATCTCCAAAATTTTCAAATTCCTTTCAAACATTTCCAAAAACTTTTCTGGAATTCCGTTTTAAATTACAAATCACATTTATAATTTACATTCTTAAATTTCATTTGTATGTGAATTTATTTCTTATCTTTGGAGTTACGATTTCAATTTCTCATTTAATTTTAGTGATGATAATTCACTATTATTACTTCCTAACATCCATGCAACCATATACTGTAATAATTCATAGAAAATTATTTCTTTTATATACAAAAATAGTTTTGGGTAAAATTATTTCATTTACCCTTTTTAAAACAATACTGTGCCGAATTGTTCTATACAAGTGTTTAGAGATCCCTATCGATAAAGTTGTACGGACAATACCGACCAGAATCCATATACCACTCAACAAACCAATCATCACAATATAAAACAATTTTATATTCACTAACAAATACGCACTCGTATCTATTATTACACTCAACTCATCCTAGAGTACTACTGACTCTATCTCTAATGAGTAACACCCAACAGAGCAGGGTTGTCGCTTAACCATATGCTCTGATACCAAATGTAACATCCCGAAAATTTTCGACTTTCGAAAATTCGACATCGATACTCACTTTATCGACTGCCGAGCAATCGAATGCCGGAAACCCGAAAAGTTATGATTTTAAGAAAGAAGAAAAAGGTAGAAGAAGAAGAGAAGAAGAAGAGAAAGAAAAACAACAACACAACATCAGATACAGAAGCAGAAAACAATATCAGAATCTCACATATCGCAGCGGAACAATATATAATAGATAAATCAGTAATCTTTAAAACAAAGAACTATATCATTTTATACATACATCAATCATCAGAGTCAATATACAACTCAATACAACAATGGACAATTATATAAACTTGTCCTCATACAGAATACACAGCGGAATAAATACTATTAGATACAAATACTACGTCTCGCCATCCAGCTAGCTTCCAAAGCTCCAGAATATCCAGAATATCCTGATAATATAACTCTAGGCTGCCCGTGTGGAAATTGGTGGGCACCCAGAGTTTAGAAGGGAACAATAAACTCCGAGTCAGTCATGGTGACTGGTGTGAGATCGTAAAACAGTTATTCTTTAAAATAAACAACAGGAAAACTTTAATGTCAATTTGCAATGCTTTTGGAAAATGAAACTACCATAAGACCTCCCACCACACACACAATGCAAACGCAGAATTGGAGGAGATTTCTTCTTATGATAGTCAAAGATGCTTACTACGCAAAATCAAATCATTTTGGATATTATTATTAGTGCATAGTGTAGAAAACATTTCGAAAGTATAATATTAATCTTAGCCAACATACGACCAGTATCGTATGCCTACTATAGCTACCATCTAAACAGTGGTGACCACCGTACGTAAATGGCAGGTTCTACAACTAATACCGTACAAAGTTCGTATTGGAGTTTGGATTTCCATCAAATGGTCAGGCTAAGGAACTTCCTATCCACGATGGGTACGTCCCTGGAATAGACGACCCAAGAACCTAACCGGATCTCTGCCAACACAAGGCCGGGTTACCTCTGCAAAAATAGGTAACTACTGACACGCGTATGCCATCCCCCGATCGTCACCGATCTTCCCGAGGATCCCCGATTTCCAACAAACCACATAGAAAAATAATGCAGTAACCACAGAGGTTAAGTATCTGGGCTCCATACCATGATACCACCTTTATCCAAAAGGAATGACATACACTAAGGGGCGCTACTCCCTAGAACCTTGCTGCATCCTTCCTGTTTCGACCATTTCCGGGGTGTGAGGCTCGACGAAGTCTCGTCCACAAAGCTACGCTTTCTCAAAAAGCCCTGCTTCGGGTCAAACAAAATGATCAACCTATGATCACAAAGATATAAGATCAAACAAATGATCATATCACAAATGATCAAAAACTGATCATTTCACAGCAACACTTAGTATGTCACGTTACCAAATTGGGAGTATATCGCTGATAAATTTCAACTACATAACCTCTGAGCTCGTACTTCTCAGAGAAGGGTGTTAAGCTAAGAGAATAAATTCTCCGCCACCAACAGAAATGTATTTGAAAGAAATCAGCTTTATATCTCAAATTGTAACGTCAGACACACAATCCATACAAGTCTGTTCCGGGATCGAACAGAACCGAAGGCACTTCTCACGAAGCCCTTGCATATCCGGATAATTTTCAATCACGTCAGGACTTCCCGTCACTAAGGGTGATAAAACCTCTAAATCGGAGATCAGCCGATGTAGAGTAACTCAACGGTCATCCTTCCGTTTTCAAAAATATCCGGTCTTCAACACCGGTCTTCGAATGCAATTCATAACGACGTATCACATATTCGGAATGGGTTATACGACCCCATGGTCCTTTCCCGGCTAACCCGAATAGTGAGCGCTTATTTAAAAATAAGTGTGGCATTCAAATTCATCCAATTCACAACAAATACCTATCTAAAGGTAATTATTGATAGTCGGTTATTTAGCTATCAATAAATATGCGCGACATCATCAGATTCCAAATAATTTTCCAAATTATTTAATTTCCAAAAATATCTTTACTAGATATATTATTTCCAGACTTAACCGTTTGAAAACAAATTTCAAATATCCACCTTCCAAATTATCTTTAAAAGATAAAGTTTCAAACCCTTCGTTTCATATTTGAAAAGCAATTCCATACTTATTTAAAAATAAGTATTTCACAAATCATTTATTTTCAACATTTGAAAATATTCGATATACTTAAATCAATATTAAGTACATATTCATACTTTAAGGAAATCATTCTTTCAACACATTTTATTTGAGTCAAAACGAATGTTACGTAAACATCGTTACGACGACTCAAAGTCACTAGTATGGGGATTCGAAATTAGATAGATATATAAATCCCAATACTACATAAAAACATTTCCGTTCGGAAATCATTTACTATAACAACAGTGTTATAGTCCATCATTTCCTTATTTCTCGAAAACGTCTATTTCAACAATAAATGTTGAAATCTATGATTTCGATAGTTCACACGTTTTAAAACATCTTTTAAAACAATTACTTCATTTCATATATCATTTTTCCAAAACCATATCCATTTTACTTAATAATATATTCACTGTCCAAAATCGTGAATATACTTCACTAATTACATTTCACTATTTTCTACACGTTTTATTTCAACAATAATTCGCTATCCAAAATCGCGAATATATCTCCTTTAACAACCTTCTATATTTAATTTATCAAATTCAATTTATCTCGAATTTATAAAACAACGTTTATAAATTTCCCCTTTTATATCTTATAACAACTTCGATTTGTAAATCTCCTTTATTAACAAATTCGATCAATATTTCATTTGTAGGCAAAAATCCAATTTATAAGTTACTTTCTTATACATCTTTCATTCTACAGTTTCATCCATTTTATAACTTCACAATTTATAAGTCTATAAATTTCATTCACTTACGGATTCCATAATATTTCATTTTTAACACTTATAAAAACTCATTTTATAATTCCAATATTTGATTTATAAATATCAATTTTTATAAATCTTTTTATACAAATCGTTTATGGTTATTCAAAAATTCCAACTTAAACCTTTTTTTAAATAAATCGACTTTTATTTCAAAAACGGCACTTCGGTTATATTTCACTAAAAATTATAACTTTTATAACTTTAAAATTTTACGTTTATAAATCGATTCAAAATTTCCATAAAACGTATATTTCAAAAATCACTTTAAAAACCCTTTTAAAGTAAAAGTCGTTATTTTTACATTTCAAAACTGAATCCGATGATGCAACAGCATCAATTAGTCCATCACAACAGTCAATATCATATATCAATATGATAACAGCATATACAACAAATATCTGCAAATAAGTAAATACAGTTGAGTAATCCAGTTGGATCCCTCTAACCTGTTTCCCTGCATCCAAAAACGTTAGCACAATACCAATTCCGCTCCAGTACGGAATTATCGCGGTATATGGGTTTTATAAAAATCCGCTTACTAACGGCGCAATAGGGTCTCATCCGCTATACGAGGCGGGAAATCAATCAATCCAATATATACATATGCCAATATGTATATATTGCTATATATAGATATATATCCTACTATATCTAATATCACATCCAAACAGTCAATCATATCAGTCAAATCAATAATTGTAAAAGAAAATCCACTTTCATTTTGAGTGAGAAGATCTCACCGTGATTTTACGATAGCAATTCGTAGCGATTTATTTCGAATGAAATTAAACGGGCGTTTAATTTCACTCAAAATTTTCACTGACCCCAATTCAATCCAATTCAGTTGCATCGCGAAGTACACATCGAGGCGACCAATGCATTTGGTTTCGTCGAAATCTGATAACGTAGCAAGAAGTTACAACATTTTTAATATCATATGATTTAATATACAATTTTCTTTTTTACATTTTTCACAACCTTTAATCCTGGCCATTCGTTTTAACAAAGAAAATCGTGACCGCACCCTGTTCTTCTCCCTCGCAAGCACGTACAGGTCGAAGAACCCAAGCTAGCCGGCCCTAACCCTAATCACGCAACCACCATCGTCGACTCTGGAGACGATCAACCACCTCCTCTCGAACGCCCTCGCCATGCTCTACTCTCGGCCGTGATATGGGTGCACTCGGTCCCACCATTTGCACGAACAAACGTGCGTAACTGACTTTGAACGCGGCCCTGTAGCTCCACCACTGGTCGATCGTAATTCATCACATCCGTATGGATATGAAGCCCTCAAGACGTTCTTCATTTTACTAGTTGACAATTTCTGCTATAAACGCGCGGATTGGGAAAGTTTGAGGGAGGAAGATTGATGAATTCTGGCCTTTGATTTTGAAAATGGCGGCCGGCTGTGAAGAAACCCTAGGGTTGATATTCTTTTGCAAAAGTGAGGAATAAGGGGTTTTTATAGAAAATTTCTCAATTTACTATTCATCCGAAATTTTTCGATCTCCAAATCGAGCGTGCCGGCTGACGTTTCTAGGGTTTACTCCGCGTTCCGGACGCAATGGAATAGGTTTTGAAAGCTAATTCGATCATCTGTGCGAGATATGGCAATAAACGATCAAATTAAATTAAACCGATTTAAATCGATTTCGAGGCGTTCTGATTCGTACCGGACAAATGGTAAATCCAAAAATTACGAAATTTGAAATCTTACAATAATATCACATTACGGATCCGATGAAACTGGTTTTGTCGAAATCCGAGACCTTTTGAAAAATGACTATTTTTAACTCGTCGATTTAAAATTAAAACGATATCGATGCGTTTCGAGTTGCCACGGTCAAACGACAACTCCGATGGATACGAAAATTGAAATCCGATAATAACTAACTATTACGGATCCAATGGAACTGGTTTCGTTCAATTCTGAGACTGTTCGAAAATTGACTATTTTTACAGTCGATAATTAAATATTAAATATTCAATTTTTCACAATTCAACTTTTAATTCAATTTTAAAAGTTCTATAACGTTTCTATAACTCCAGTATGATTTAATAAAATTTTACAAATCATTTTCAATCATTTTTAACTCGATTTTCAATTATCTCTGGAATTTCACTATTTAATCTATCGATTAAATTATCAAATGAAACCCAATATTCGAAAAATAAATTATTCGACTTATTAAATTCATTTATTAATATTTAAAATCAATTAAATATTCGAATTTTAATTATCAAAAATTCTGGGTCGTTATAGAGGTAACCCGGCC
Organism: Allium fistulosum; assembly: GCA_030737815.1. NCBI lineage: Eukaryota > Viridiplantae > Streptophyta > Magnoliopsida > Asparagales > Amaryllidaceae > Allium > Allium fistulosum. The sequence continues at coordinate 819,843,001 of CM060904.1, forward strand.
TTGTGTTGGCAGAGATCCGGTTAGGTTCTCGGGTCGTCTATTCCAGGGACGTACCCATCGTGGCATAGGAAGTTCCTTAGCCTGACCATTTGTTGGAATCCAAAGAAACAATACGAGCCTTTACGATTTCAATTGTATAACCTGTCTCCTCAGGAGGCAGCTATAGCAGGCATAATATAATGGTACCTATGCTGGCTAAGATTTATATTATACTTTCGAAATGTTTTCCACTATGCACTAATAATAATATCAAAAAGAATTTGATTTTGCGTAGTAAGCATCTTTGACTATCATATGAAGAAATCTCCTCCAATTCTGCATTTGCATTGTGTGTGTGGCAGGAGGTCTTATGGTAGTTTCATTTTCCAAAAAGCATTGCGAATTGACTTTAAAAATTATTTTGTTGTTATAAAGAATAACTGTTTTACGATCTCACACCAGTCACCATGACTGACTCGGAGTTTATTGTTCCCTTCTAAACTCTGGGTGCCCACTATTTTCCACACGGGCAGTCTAGAGTTATGTTATCAGGATATTCTGGATATTCTGGAGCTTTGGAGGCAAGATGGATGATGAGACGTAGTATTTGTATCTGATAGTATTTATTCCGCTGTGTATTCTGTATGAGGAAAAGTTTATATAACTGTCCATGGTTTGTTGTATTGAGTTGTATATTGACTCTGATGATTGATGTATGTATAAACTGATATAGTTCTTTGTTTTAAAAGACTAGTAATTATCTATTGTATATTGTTCCGCTGCGATGTGTAAGATTCTGATATTGTTTCTGTTTCTGTTGTTGTCCTGTTGTTCTTCTCTCTTTCTTCTACTTCTCTTCTTCTTTCTTTCTCTTCTTCTCTTTTTCTTCTACTTCTTCTTTCTAAAACCATCACTATTCGAGTTTCCGGCGTTCGATTTGTCGGCAGTCGATAAAGTGAGTATCAATGTCGAATTTTCGAAAGTCGAAAATTCCTGTACGTGACAGCGTGGTATCAGAGCATATGGTTAAGCGACAACCCTGCTCTGTTGGGTGTTACTCATTAGAGATAGAGTCAGTAGTACTCTAGAATGAGTTTGAGTGTAATAATAGATATGAGTGCGTATTTGTTAGTGAATATGAAATTGTTTTGTATTGTGTTGACTTATCGGTTGATTGTTTATAGATTCTGGTCGGTGCAGTCTAGCTAACTGTGTTGATAGGAGTTTCTAAACTCTTAAACAAGGTAAACCGACACAGTATTGTTTTAAATAGGGTAAATGAAATAATTTTGCCCAAAACTATTTTTGTATAGAAAAGAAATGATTTTTCTATGAATTATCATAGTATATGGATGTTTGGATATTAGGAAGTGATAATATTGAAATGTTATCATTATTATATGAAATTGAATAAGAAATTGAAATCATAACTCCAAAGTTAAGAAATGAATTCACATACAAATGAAATTAAAGAATGTAAATTATAAATGTGACTTATAATTGGAAGTAGAATTCCAGAGAAGTATTTGAAATGTTTTAAAAAGAATTTGAAAATTTTGGAGATTTGGAAAATTTAAATTCCTTTTTGATTTGAAAATGAATTTCAAAGGTTTGAAAAGTATTTTAGAGAGATGAAAGCTCTAAACTCTTTTCGGTCGCTGGAAAATAACTTCGATGATGACCGCGGCATCATTGGTGTTCATTTTCGGGTTTCCAAAAGAGGAATTACTGCCAAATTGTTTTAAATGGAAGTTGTTTGGAAAATTTGGATTTTGTTTTGGAATTCAAAGGGTAATTTGAATTGTTTTCAAAATGGCTTTGAAATGATGGTAAGACTCTGGAATACTATATACAAAAATATTTATGAAATATTGTAAGTTGATAACCTATACAAATTGAATTTTGATAGAATAAATCTAACTTAAAAGATGGAGTTAAATAAATGTAAGTACAGGTGAATCAATTAAATGAAAGTGAAATTGAAAGTTGAAATTCATTTCGAATTTGTAAGCAATGAATTGAATTGAATAATTATAAATGAAAGATGAATAAAAAAATTCAATAATGGAATGTGATTTGATTTGAATCACGTTGAATAGGAAATTCCTAACTTGGAAAAGAAAAATGAATAAGGATTGAATCCGAATAAACTACTTTGATAATTAATTAATTCATGAAATGGGAATTGAATTAGTTAAATTGAAACTTGAATTGTGAACTAAATAAAAAAGATGGTTCGAATTTAAAGATAAATTCAAGTAAGTAGAAATAGATTTGAATAAGTGGATTAGAATTTGAAATGAATTAGTAATTGAAACTAATCTAAGAATAATCAGTTATGAATGAAAGTTAATTGATAAATTCATTATTCAGAAGAATCCAAGTTAGATTGAAATTGAATTCGAATGAGATTTGAAATGTAAAATTAAATGATAAAAGAATATATAACTTCAACAGTGAAGTAAGCTAAAGATATATAAGCAGTTGATATTGAAAATTTTGTAATAGAATTTGCAAAATGGTTTGGATATGTAACTAGATATTATGGCTAGTAGGATATACAGGTGTAAAGGAATTGGGATTTTAATTTTGAAGAGAATTTGAATTGCTCGACAAAAGGTATGTATTTTAAAATTCTATATGAGATTTGCTGATTTCTTCTCTAGCCGCTTGGCATTTTTCTTTTCTTTTTGAAATCTGAGAGTCCGTAGGGACATTTTGTAGTAGTACCGTATTAGCCGCGCAAAGGAGACGCTGGCGAAATTTTTCGAAAATTTCGAGTGTTGGAAGATTTTTGAGAAAATTTGAAAGTTAAAATTTGAATTTAAATTTATATTTGAATTGTTAAGAAAACAATGTTGTTTGAAACTTATAATGGAAGTTGAAAAAGTTAGTTAAAGTAATAACGAATCTTTAGTAGAAAGATTTGTTTTGAAAAAAAAATTTTGATAAAACTATTGAATTGTGAAAAATAGTAGACGAGTTAAGGACCTTTTTTCTTGACTTGTAATTACGGGACGAAATTCTTTTAAGGAGGGAAGTTTGTAACGACCCAGAATTTTGACCAAATTGAATTGGAAATATTTAATTAATTTTAAATATTTGAACGATGATTTAATTTGAATCCTGAATATAACTGTGAAACTGACGATTAAATCATATAATTTAATCTATTGAATAGTGAATAAAATTTGAATATTCAATTTTTATTTGAAGAAAAATATTTCGAAAGCTTTTAAATTTTATATTGATAACACTGAAGATAACAGCAGCTTCAGAATTGAATTTTAAACTGTTTCGTTCAGTTTTGAAATTATATGGTTCGAATCAATATTTAAAAATAGTCATTTTTCAAACAGTCTCGGAATTCGACGAAACCAGTTCCATTGGGTTCGTAATATTGAATTATTACCAGGTTTCAAATTTCGTAGCATTCGGAGTTGTTATGTGAGCACACGATAGATAAACGCGTTGGAATTTAAATTGAATTCAATTTGAATTTAATATTTTAAATTAAGTCAAAACGTCAACTACTTTCCTCCTTTGAACACGCCGAGAATCACGAAGTTGTGCAACCCATCACGTAACCCATACTTCGTTCGATTTTAAAGCATCTAGTCCCCCTCTTCCTTTATCTGTTCAAGGCAAATTCTCGTTCAAAGATTTAAATAAAAATGGTGACCGAGTTTAAACAATTACCCTCTTCCCCAGTTCAAATCAAAAACAAAAAAATAAATAATAAAAATGCCGAGATTTTTTTTTCTCTCAAATTAAAAACAATGGGGCAACTCGCGTGGGAGGGAGCAGTTCAGGGACAAAAATCGCGATCGAGGCGAACTCGATTCGAAGCTCAATGGGAATTCACGTGTGGAGGAGACTTCACCAACATCGACATTCAAATCGCGACCATTTCACGAGGAACTCGAGCTTGAGGCCGCGAGGCAGTCGAGACTAGGAGAGGCGAACGCCGCGATGGACTGGAAGCTAGGGCTCATCACGTCGACGACAAGGAAGGGATGCGAGCAGTATATGATTTGGGGAAGCTCGAACGAGCGCAGGCAATGGGGAGGGAGCAGCTCGCGTTTGTGGTTGCAAGCAAAAGTCGCGACTGCGACTCAGGGGATCGACGTCGCAAGGAAGTCTGGCGATCTGGGTTTCTAAATCTCACAGTGAGGAATATTTTCTGTTTTATTTTCTTTCAATTTAAAATTTTACATGAATATACAAAGAAAAGAATTTTTCTTTATCCAGATCATTATTTTTATAGATATATATATAAAGTTTTAAAACACAGAGTGAAGAAATTCTCCGTTTTGATATGTATAGAGAAGAATTTTAAATGCAAATATGTATCTATAAATACACATACATTTTAAATCGTACTATTTAAATTTTAAATAGGTTAGGGGATAAATATATACATAAAAACAGCAAAGTTAGAAATAGAAAATTTCCAATAAAAGTTTGATTAGATTATTTGTTTAAAATAAAATATAAAATACAAATTACTAATTAATTAACTTATGTAATTATTTTGGTAACTGGAAAATATTTTTTTTAAGAGAATTAGTTTGAAATTAACTAATTAAGTAAAATGAAATTTATTAAATAGAAATTGATTTGTTCGTCTGTTCAAATATTAATGAATTTGTATAATTATTTATATAAGGTTTAAAAAATAAAGAAATCGGGTCAAGATGGGAAATGGATTGCTAATAAAAGCTAAGGTGAGATCTTTCTCACTCAAAATGATTTGCAGTTATTATTGATTTGATTGCTATTTGGATGTGATATTAGATATAGTAGGATATATCTATTATATATATAGCAATATATACATGTTGGCATATGTATATATTGGATTGATGATTTCCCGCCTCGTATAGCGGATGAGACCCTATTGCGTCGTTAGTAAGCGGATGATTTTTATAAAACCCATATACCGCGATATTCCACCTCGAAGTGGAATGGTATTGTGCTAACATCTTTGGATGCAGGGAAACAGGTTGGAGTGATCCAACTGGATTCCTCACCAGTATTTATTTATTTACAGATATTGATGTATATTCTGTTATCATATGTTGATATATGATGTTGTTGTTGTGATTGACTAATTGGTGCTGTTGCATCATCGGATTCAGTTTTGAAGTTTAAAAATAACGACTTTTACTTTAAAAGGATTTTAAAGTGATTTTTGAAAGTAGACGTTTTATTGAATTGTTGAATTGACTTATTTTAAATAAATAAACGTCTAAAATTTTAAAGTTATAAAAGTTAAGATTTTTGTGAGATAAAAGTCAAAGAGTGATTTTTGAAATAAAAGTTAAGAAATTTATGAAATGGTTTAAATTGGGATTTCCAAAGTATTATAAACGGTGTATTTAAAAGATGTACAAGATTGATATTTATAACCTTAAAATGTTGGTATTATAAAACGAGTTTTTATAAGCGTTAAAATGAATTTTTAAGAATTTATAAATAAATGGAATTTATAAATTATGAACTTATAAATGGAAATGATCTTTGTAAATAAATGAAATTATAAGTATTTAACTTATAATATGGATTGTGGTATAAAAATTGAATCGTGAGTTGAATTGTTAATAAAGGAGATTTATTAAGTTGAAGTTGTTAGAAAATAGAAATAGAATTTATAAACGTTGTTTTATAAATTCGAAATCAATTGGATTTGATAAATTAAATATAGAAGGTTATTAAAGGAAATATATTCGCGATTTTGGATAGCGAATTTTTACTGAGATAAAATGTGTAGAAATGATTGAAATTGGGTTAAGTAAATTATATTCACGATTTTTGACAGTGAATATATTGTTAAGTAAAATGGATTATTTTTGAAGAAGTCATATTAAAAATGAAGTTAAACATTTTAAAGATGTTTTAAAATGTATTATGAATCGAAACCATAGATTTCAACATTTATTGTTGAAATAGACGTTTTCGAGGAAGAAGGAAATGATGGACTATAACACTGTTGTTATAGTAAATGATTTCCGAAAGGAAATGTTTTGATGTAGTATTGGGATTTATACATCTACCTTAATTCTGAATCCCTATACTAGTGATTTTGAGTCGTCGTAACGATGTTTTACGTAACATTCGTTTTGACTCAAATAAATGTTGTTATAGTAATGTTTTCCTTAAAAAATGAATTTATACTAAAATTTTGATTTAAGTATATCGAATATTTTCAAATGTTGAAAATAAAATATTTGTGAAACACTTATTATTAAATAAGTATGGAATGTTTTCCAAAATGAAAAGAAATGTTTTGAGATTTTATCTTCTTAAAGATAAATTGAAAGTGAATATTTAAAACGATTTGAAAATCGAATATCAGTAGATATTCGAAAATATAAATTCAATATGGAATTTATAAAAGAAATGGGAATTCATTTTAAAAATAAATATTGATTTATTTTTGAAGTGTGGAAATTATATACCTAGTAAAGATATTTTTGAAGATGAAATAATTTGGAAAATTATTTGGAATCTGATGATGTTGCGCATCTTTATTGATAGTTAAATAACCGACTATCAATAATTACCTTGAATGGTATTTGTTGTGAATTGGATGAATTTGAATGCCACACTTATTTTTGAATAAACGCTCACTATTCGGGTTAGCCGGGAAAGGACCATGGGGTCGTATAACCCATTCTGAATATGTGATACGTCGTTATGAATTGCATTCGAAGACCGGTGTTGAAGACCGGATATTTTTGAAAACGGAAGGATTACCGTCGAGTTACTCTACATCGGCTGATCTCCGATTTAGAGGTTTTATCACCCTTAGTGACGGGAAGTCTGGACGTGATTAGAAATTATCCGGATATGCAAGGGCTTCGTGAGAAGTGCCTTCGGTTCTGTTCGATCCCGGAACAGACTTGTATGGATTGTATGTCTGACGTTACAATTTGAGATATAAAGCTGATTTCTTTCAAATACATTTCTGTTGGTGGCGGAGAATTTATTCTCTTAGCTTAACACCCTTCTCTGAGACGTACGAGCTCAGAGGTTATGTAGTTGAAATTTATCAGCGATATACTCCCAATTTGGTAACGTGGCATACTACGTGTTGCTGTGAAATGATCAGTGTTTGATCATTTGCGATATGATCGTTTGTTTGATCTTATATCTTTGTGATCATAGGTTGATCATTTTTGTTTGACCCGAAGCAGGGCTTTGTAGAAAGCGTAGCTTTGTGGACGAGACTTCGTCGAGCCTCACACCCCGGAAATGGTCGAAACAGGAAGGATGCAGCAAGGTTCTAGGGAGTAGCGCCCCTTAGTGTATGTCATTCCTTCTGGATAGAGGTGGTATCATGGTATGGAGCCCAGATACTTAACCTATGTGGTTGCTGCAAATTTATTTCTTTGTGGTTGTTGGAAATCGGGGATCCTCGGGAAGATCGGTTACAATCGGGGGATGACATACGCGTGTCAGTAGTTACCTATTTTTGCAGAGGTAACCCGGCCTTGTGTTGGCAGAGATCCGGTTAGGTTCTCGGGTCGTCTATTCCAGGGATGTAACGACCCAGTATTTTCAACCATTCGCATCCATTATAAGTGTATAGGTAAACACTCATGCCGGAGTTGAATTGCTCAAAATACTGCGTTGTAAATAAAATTTGGCAAAACTCAGTATATACAGTAAATAAAATAAATACAGATCACAGACACAGAGTAATATAACAATACTGCAGCGGAAACAAAGGATAGTAGTTCATGAAGCTACTATATATATAACAGAGTTAAACAAGATACAACAGAGGTCTCGAATACAATAGATGTCTCAATACAATAATCAAATACCAGATCTGAATACATCACTGGATCGACGGAATAACTGAAAGCAGGATCGATAGATAGCTGGATCTCCAAGCGAAGCTCCAACTCCAAAGGTGAGTCTCAAATGCTGTATCACTCAGTCTGACCCGAGCATAAAGCAAAACACAAAACACTCGAGTCAGGATTAACATTCTTATATTAATAAATCCAACTCAAGTGAAATATCAACTGAAATACAAGTAACTTAAAGGATGTTTGGGATAACCATCCCCTAAGGATCCGTTAAACTATTTACTATGTAGTAATATTCGCTATTATAATAGTGTCTAAATAAGTAAAGTATAATCATATCGGAAAATAGCGTTAAGGGGATAGAGAACCTTAACGCGGTCGGATCTTAAAATCATAATCGTAGTAAAGGCTCGGTATGGTAGGTGACACGGCACAACTAGGCAATGCCAGGGTAGATATACCAATTACGCACACGGACTGATGGATACGCATAGAAGCCACTACCGTTCCACCTCGAACAACATTCCCAATCGGAGGATGGCCATCTAGTCAAAACAGTAAGAGTATAATATCGAAGAAATGTGTCCGAGAAGAGGTGCTACCTCACTGGTCCGAGATCGCTCCTGTTTTAGCCACCTTATGCCAACTCACGGGAGTTGGGTCCACGTAATACCTTAAGGACGTCGCCACCATCCTACTTCATTCTGGAATCTCCACCGCGTACACGGTTGTCAAAGTGGTTTTCGGTATCGACAGAGAGTATGTCCATATCCGATCCCGGTCTCTTTGCCAACCAATCGTTATTATAACACCGTGGTCATTTCAAAATAGTTTATATTTTAAAACCAAAATATCATTATCATTTCAAGGCCCACTTTAATACGATATCATTTCACTTCAAATATATCCATTTTCAAAATCATATTACCTTTCAAAAGTTATAATGCTTTCGAAATCATAGTCTGGAAATCACAGTATTTTGGAAATCATAACACTTCCTTTTTAACAGTTAAGATATTAAAATTTCGTTATAAATAAATTAGTTTCCTCAAATTTCACAAATCAATTCAAATTAACTCGAATTCCAAAAATTTAATTTAATCAAATCTCAAATCATTAGTTTCAACTCGATTCAGCTTCTAAATAAACCATATCAATTTATCGATTTCAAATACATATCTGAACCATAAAATAAGTCATTTCAATTTTTAATATATTTCAAAGCTTTAATATTCGACATTTCAAAACTAAATTCGATAAATTTATATATATATCAAGTTCACTTTACAATTATTTAGTTTTGAAATATTAACTTAACATTTCCATAACATTTGAATACAATTTCATTTTTACAATTCAAATAAACAAGATATCTCATTTAAATATTTACGTTTGGAATATCCATTTAAGTCACCCTTTCAAATTTCAAGTTGTAAATCACTTCTTTAAATTTCAAATTCAATACATTTCAAATCTAACTTATTTAAGTATAATTCTTAAATAAATATAATTTCAATCAATTTCAAATCATTATAAATTCTATATTTGAAAATATAGATATTAAATAAATACTTAACATATTATTTATCAACTTTATTAAATCAACTTTAATAAATCTTTAAAATCAATATTTATCAAAACCATATATTTCTTTTCAAAACCATAGAAATCATTTTCAAAACGTTTATATATAGACCAACGGTGCCTGTATATAATTTTCTATCCTATGGTCAAGTGATACGGATATTTATCATTTCAATCCGCAATTTAAAACATATTCGGGTATATATCTTTTCAACCCGAAATCCCAAATTCAATCCATCGCTTGGGTTTATCATTTCAACCCATAACGATTTTCTCCTATTCTACAGATCGTTCGGGTATGTATCATTTCAACCCATAGTGATTCTATACTAATAAGGAACTTGCAGAGTGATAACAGATATGAAAATAAAATAACAACGGTAACAGGCATATATCAACAATATAAATAACAGATAATGGTGTCAGATGTCACAGGTGAACAGGTACAGATAATGACATATATAACAATGTAAATAACTAACATCAGCATATTTCAATTAACATTTCAATTGAAATCAAATTTAATAAATATAAGAACATTAATCGTGAGTGATTGCTCACCTTTCGAGGTTAGAGATGAAGGAGAATGAGAAGAGTTACTGATCCACGCACGAATTTCAAAGCAAAGCAAGACTGGTACGAAATTAGATGGACAGAGCTGATAAACAGAAATAGACGAATCAAATCAGAACTGGATCGATGATGATAAATGGTATAAGTGAATTCATATATACCACTACACATAACTATACATATATCCCATATTCTAAATTCAAACATGTATTAAATTATATATATATAAATCTATGTTTAAATAAAACTCAAACATTAAAGTCATATGTATAAATAGATATTGAATCAATACATTAAAACTTAACAGTTTAACATATATACATATATATATATATATATATATATATATTGATATAACAATCAAAACAAAAAGAATTTTTTTCTTCCTCTTTTTTTTAAGCTTAACTTATATATGCTGACACACCAACTAACATATAAATTATAACTAACTATATATCTTTCATACACATACTTCTCATTATACAGACAGTTCCAAAAGGAAAGCAAACATATAATATTGCAACTTTATATGGAATATATTTTGGTAACAATACTTATAAAGTATATACAATGCAATATACGGTACAATATATTATATACTGTATAAACTGTAATATAAACCTTTATATATTGTAACTACATATACTAAAATATAATGGAACTGTTACATATATTAACAACATATGCAGACCATACATATTACAATATATAACTAATATATAGATACTTGCAAATAGAATAAAATATTCGTATAAATGTACAAACAGCAATTTTAAAAAGTCTATAACAACTCCTTTAACATTTATATAGCAGACTTATATAAACTATAAATATATGTGTCTCACTTCACACTAAAATATATATATACGAAACTTAATGTAGGCTATATATATTAACTACATGCTTAGTACTCTATATATATACGAAAATTAAATGTAGGCAGTACAATATATATATATATATATATCACGAAAACAAATATAGAAATCCTAGTGTGAACAAATAGGTGCGAAAATTCCTTTTACAGTATATAGATAATACATCATACATTAAATAAACAGAGCAAAACAAAACCACACGCAACACATGCAATATATCAACTATATTTCCAATAGTACTAATATATATAATAAGCCATGTCAGTGAAACAAAACTAGTACACAAAAATATACATATGGGACGTATTATCTATGGATGAAGCATATAGGTTGTCAACTTAAAATATGCTATAAATATAACAATTTTACAACTTACATTGTACCCGTGCATATATATTCCTATATATATTTGTATAAGTTTATAATAGCAGATCTATATATACAGAATATATATATTCGTATATCACTACATATAGTTAATATATACTATCTAAAAATATAAGTGTTTTAAACTTAAAACCTTATTTTCACTTAAACAATACACGTGCAGACCCCCTTTTTGATATGCAGACCAATATAATACCCACTTTTTAAAATCTATATATATAGACTGTAAACTCATAACCTTATATATATATAAATGATAACACAATTTATATATATTCTCACCCAAAATATAAGATAGGAGAGAGGAGTGAAGGTGAAGTGTTTGGCGAAGGCAGCGTGGAGCAGGCTCGGCTGGGAAGTTTGGGCGGAGGATGGTTGTCAAGGCGCTGACGTGGCATGTTGAGGCGGAAGTCGGAGGAGTTTAAGGCCGAGGGAGGGAAAGAAGAAGGCAGAACGAATTTTTGAACGAACCAAATGAACGGAAAAATAGGAATTAGAAAAGGTGGACGATGCGAATTAAACGAGAGGGGAGGCTCGCTTCCCACGGGTTCGATTTATTCATTTACTTATTATAATTTTTTTTTTTGAGGCAAGATCAGAATGAATAGAAATGGTAAACAAAATGACAGAGCAAATATATACAAATATATATTAAGAGGAATGGAAAGGTCTTCCCTGGATTCAGCTACCTAGTTAAAGCAATTTATTAATCGATTGGCTGAACGTTTGAAAAGAAAGGGCAGAAGTAACGTAAATGAAACGTACCACCGCAAATATAAAATTTTGAAGTTATGGGAATGTAACAGCTGTAAATTGATTGAGCAGCTATAAAAAAAAAATTTGTATTCCTTGGGATCCATGTTCAAGATTGAAAAGGCAAAGGAAAGCTAACGGTCACAAATTTTAGTACCGATACGATGCACATTTTTATTGTTTCCGTCGCGTACCGGATTCCAAAATACAAAAATAAATATACCGTGGTGATCAGCGCGACGAGACGATCAAAATGGTATACAGATATTAGTGGTATGATCATCCGATCAAAAATCGATATCGGTACGAAATGCTGCTATTTTGCCGAAAATAAGATCGACGGAGCAATAGATGTCCAAATTTGGAAAAACGACAAACTGACATCTTGCTCAGAAGATGGTTTAGAATTTTTCTATGTAAGAATATTTAGGTACCGGAAACATTTTATTTTCATCACTTTTAACCGATTAAACTGAAGTAAATTTACGCGCGAAATAAATTTTCATATTTTCGGACGAAAATTTACCAGTTGTTATGTTTAATTAGACGCATTCCAAATATCAAATTTATATTTCAAAATTTTACTGTTAAAAATTTCACAAAATTCAATTAATTAAATAAATAAAACAACTGAGATTTGCGGGTCGTTACACTCTCCCCCACTCAAAACTTTTCGTCCCCGAAAAGGAAGAAAGTAGGAGAATGGAAACAACCAGAAAGAAAAATAGATTAAAAGACAAGATAAGACAATTAATTTATACCATAAAATTTCAAATTAAACTAATTAATATTTAACAATTTGATTTAATCCATTTGAGTTCACTTAAGTTAAATCAATCCATCTATTTTTGAATTCATTACCTTATGTCTAGTCATCCTTAATTAACAATTTCTAAATCATCAAATTTGTATAATCATTTATTATACTCATGTTTTATTCAACAAATTAAATTCTTTTATTCCAAATTATTATTAAGTTTATTTCACTTAATATATATCTTATTACATATATTTAAACCATACAAATTAATTTAAACCATATGAATTTTGATTTAAATTAATTTATATTCAATAATTGATTTTTAAATTCAAGGTATTTCCATACTTTAATCAAATTTCGATTTATTAATTCCTTCAAAACAAATTTTATTTGTCTCATCTTATTATCCACTTAACTTATACTTCTATTTATCTCTATTAACATCTTTATAATAAAATTTAAGTATATAACATTTATTATAACCACTCAAATTTTACTTATAAATTTCTTTATATTGTACATTATCCAATTACAGTTTAACTTCTGAAAATTTTAGGTAAGTTATGTTGAGATGTAATTGAGTATTATATAAATAAGATTTTATAATTCAGTTATTCTCAATTAAATATTTATCCAAGAATTTTGGCTTCAGTTTATAATTGAAATCATCTAAAATCTAAAATTTAAGAATTTAAATCTCCGATTTACTTCAAACAATTTAGAGATATATATAATATATTTATCTCAAATCAAATTAATTTTTTTTAAAATCAGATACCTGTATATATATATACACATCAAATTATACTGAAGAAATTCAAATCGGATGTATTTTTTTTTCAAAACAAAACCGTAGCAAAGCTACATAATGGTTTCTCCTCTTCGAAACTCGAAAATGAATGTCGATGATGCGGCCGTCATCACCGAAATTATTTCCCAGCGACAAAGAGAAGAGCACTGATTTAAACCTCTAAAATTCTTTAAAAACCATTTTATTCGAAAATACTTTAAATAATATACCTTTTAAGACTTTAAAATAAAGTTTAAAATCACCAGAAATTTAATTCTTAAATTCTCAATTTAAATTCATTTCAATTTCAAATAAATTCAAAACAGTTATCATTTTGCAATAGTCAATGACTTACAAAACAATAAAATGATAATCAAATATTATCATTTCAACAACCAAATTATTTAACTTTTAACTCCAGAAAATTTTCTTATATATTTATAAAATAATCATACAAATTTATTTCATTTATCAAATTTGAAAATTATATTGTGTCAGTTTGCTCTGTTCAAGTGTTTTGGAAATCCTATCGATAGCGTTGATCAGACGAATCGATCGAAAATCCAAATCAACATCAACAACTCAAACAACACACTATAAACATAAACTATTTTATATTAATTACAAATACACTCCCTCACACGATGATTCCAGAATTGGATTCCAACACAAGGATAGAGATCCAAATATAGAGGGACTCTAATCAAAGAGAATTCTAATCTAAAATAGATTGGCTCGAAACGAAGGTTAGATGATTGCATTTCAAACAGGAAGATGGATAAAGTTGTATAAATCGCGGACAACCTTAACCGGGTCAACCGTGACTTCATAGATAAGATCGATGTAGAATTCTGAAGCGAATCGACATTCGATTACCAGAGGTAAAATTCGGGTATAGCTTAAGATAGCAGCATCGTAAACCGAGGATACGGAAATCTCCGGTGAATCAATACCGATTGTAAAGAGTTTCACCCCAGTACAAATTATTTGAAGATTGGCGAGACCGCCGATTTATTATAGAGATTATTCGAAGTGGAGTTATGGGATACTCATGGATCAAAAGACACGAATAGGGGAGACACGAATGGACTTTGTAACCGAAGTGAACGTCCCAAAATTCAAAGGAACCGAGTCAAAGAAGAAGGAATTTAAGCTCGAACGAAAGTGATTTTGTAATCGAATTTACTTCATATGCTGAGTTTTGCCTAAAACCAGAGCTCTGATACCACATGTAACGACCCAGTATTTTCAACCATTCGCATCCATTATAAGTGTATAGGTAAACACTCATGCCGGAGTTGAATTGCTCAAAATACTGCGTTGTAAATAAAATTTGGCAAAACTCAATATATACAGTAAATAAAATAAATACAGATCACAGACACAGAGTAATATAACAATACTGCAGCGGAAACAAAGGATAGTAGTTCATGAAGCTACTATATATATAACAGAGTTAAACAAGATACAACAGAGGTCTCGAATACAATAGATGTCTCAATACAATAATCAAATACCAGATCTGAATACATCACTGGATCGACGGAATAACTGAAAGCAGGATCGATAGATAGCTGGATCTCCAAGCGAAGCTCCAACTCCAAAGGTGAGTCTCAAATGCTGTATCACTCAGTCTGACCCGAGCATAAAGCAAAACACAAAACACTCGAGTCAGGATTAACATTCTTATATTAATAAATCCAACTCAAGTGAAATATCAACTGAAATACAAGTAACTTAAAGGATGTTTGGGATAACCATCCCCTAAGGATCCGTTAAACTATTTACTATGTAGTAATATTCGCTATTATAATAGTGTCTAAATAAGTAAAGTATAATCATATCGGAAAATAGCATTAAGGGGATGGAGAACCTTAACACGGTCGGATCTTAAAATCATAATCGTAGTAAAGGCTCGGTATGGTAGGTGACACGGCACAACTAGGCAATGCCAGGGTAGATATACCAATTACGCACACGGACTGATGGATACGCATAGCAGCCACTACCGTTCCACCTCGAACAACATTCCCAATCGGAGGATGGCCATCTAGTCAAAACAGTAAGAGTATAATATCGAAGAAATGTGTCCGAGAAGAGGTGCTACCTCACTGGTCCGAGATCGCTCCTGTTTTAGCCACCTTATGCCAACTCACGGGAGTTGGGTCCACGTAATACCTTAAGGACGTCGCCACCATCCTACTTCATTCTGGAATATCCACCGCGTACACGGTTGTCAAAGTGGTTTTCGGTATCGACAGAGAGTATGTCCATATCCGATCCCGGTCTCTTTGCCAACCAATCGTTATTATAACACCGTGGTCATTTCAAAATAGTTTATATTTTAAAACCAAAATATCATTATCATTTCAAGGCCCACTTTAATACGATATCATTTCACTTCAAATATATCCATTTTCAAAATCATATTACCTTTCAAAAGTTATAATGCTTTCGAAATCATAGTCTGGAAATCACAGTATTTTGGAAATCATAACACTTCCTTTTTAACAGTTAAGATATTAAAATTTCGTTATAAATAAATTAGTTTCCTCAAATTTCACAAATCGATTCAAATTAACTCGAATTCCAAAAATTTAATTTAATCAAATCTCAAATCATTAGTTTCAACTCGATTCAGCTTCTAAATAAACCATATCAATTTATCGATTTCAAATACATATCTGAACCATAAAATAAGTCATTTCAATTTTTAATATATTTCAAAGCTTTAATATTCGACATTTCAAAACTAAATTCGATAAATTTATATATATATCAAGTTCACTTTACAATTATTTAGTTTTGAAATATTAACTTAACATTTCCATAACATTTGAATACAATTTCATTTTTACAATTCAAATAAACAAGATATCTCATTTAAATATTTACGATTGGAATATCCATTTAAGTCACCCTTTCAAATTTCAAGTTGTAAATCACTTCTTTAAATTTCAAATTCAATACATTTCAAATCTAACTTATTTAAGTATAATTCTTAAATAAATATAATTTCAATCAATTTGAAATCATTATAAATTCTATATTTGAAAATATAGATATTAAATAAATACTTAACATATTATTTATCAACTTTATTAAATCAACTTTAATAAATCTTTAAAATCAATATTTATCAAAACCATATATTTCTTTTCAAAACCATAGAAATCATTTTCAAAACGTTTATATATAGACCAACGGTGCCTGTATATAATTTTCTATCCTATGGTCAAGTGATACGGATATTTATCATTTCAATCCGCAATTTAAAACATATTCGAGTATATATCTTTTCAACCCGAAATCCCAAATTCAATCCATCGCTTGGGTTTATCATTTCAACCCATAATGATTTTCTCCTATTCTACAGATCGTTCGGGTATGTATCATTTCAACCCATAGTGATTCTATACTAACAGGGAACTTGCAGAGTGATAACAGATATGAAAATAAAATAACAACGGTAACAGGTATATATCAACAATATAAATAACAGATAATGGTGTCAGATGTCACAGGTGAACAGGTACAGATAATGACATATATAACAATGTAAATAACTAACATCAGCATATTTCAATTAACATTTCAATTGAAATCAAATTTAATAAATATAAGAACATTAATCGTGAGTGATTGCTCACCTTTCGAGGTTAGAGATGAAGGAGAATGAGAAGAGTTACTGATCCACGCACGAATTTCAAAGCAAAGCAAGACTGGTACGAAATTAGATGGACAGAGCTGATAAACAGAAATAGACGAATCAAATCAGAACTGGATCGATGATGATAAATGGTATAAGTGAATTCATATATACCACTACACATAACTATACATATATCACATATTCTAAATTCAAACATGTATTAAATTATATATATATAAATCTATGTTTAAATAAAACTCAAACATTAAAGTCATATATATAAATAGATATTGAATCAATACATTAAAACTTAACAGTTTAACATATATACATATATATATATATTGATATAACAATCAAAACAAAAAGAATTTTTTTCTTCCTCTTTTTTTTAAGCTTAACTTGTATATGCTGACACACCAACTAACATATAAATTATAACTAACTATATATCTTTCATACACATACTTCTCATTATACAGACAGTTCCAAAAGGAAAGCAAACATATAATATTGCAACTTTATATGGAATATATTTTGGTAACAATACTTATAAAGTATATACAATGCAATATACGGTACAATATATTATATACTGTATAAACTGTAATATAAACCTTTATATATTGTAACTACATATACTAAAATATAATGGAACTGTTACATATATTAACAACATATGCAGACCATACATATTACAATATATAACTAATATATAGATACTTGCAAATAGAATAAAATATTCGTATAAATGTACAAACAGCAATTTTAAAAAGTCTATAACAACTCCTTTAACATTTATATAGCAGACTTATATAAACTATAAATATATGTGTCTCACTTCACACTAAAATATATATATACGAAACTTAATGTAGGCTATATATATTAACTACATGCTTAGTACTCTATATATATACGAAAATTAAATGTAGGCAGTACAAAATATATATATATATCACGAAAACAAATATAGAAATCCTAGTGTGAACAAATAGGTGCGAAAATTCCTTTTACAGTATATAGATAATACATCATACATTAAATAAACAGAGCAAAACAAAACCACACGCAACACATGCAATATATCAACTATATTTCCAATAGTACTAATATATATAATAAGCCATGTCAGTGAAACAAAACTAGTACACAAAAATATACATATGGGACGTATTATCTATGGATGAAGCATATAGGTTGTCAACTTAAAATATGCTATAAATATAACAATTTTACAACTTACATTGTACCCGTGCATATATATTCCTATATATATTTGTATAAGTTTATAATAGCAGATCTATATATACAGAATATATATATTCGTATATCACTACATATAGTTAATATATACTATCTAAAACTATAAGTGTTTTAAACATAAAACCTTATTTTCACTTAAACAATACACGTGCAGACCCCCTTTTTGATATGCAGACCAATATAATACCCACTTTTTAAAATCTATATATATAGACTGTAAACTCATAACCTTATATATATATAAATGATAACACAATTTATATATATTCTCACCCAAAATATAAGATAGGAGAGAGGAGTGAAGGTGAAGTGTTTGGCGAAGGCAGCGTGGAGCAGGCTCGGCTGGGAAGTTTGGGCGGAGGATGGTTGTCAAGGCGCTGACATGGCATGTTGAGGCGGAAGTCGGAGGAGTTTAAGGCCGAGGGAGGGAAAGAAGAAGGCAGAACGAATTTTTGAACGAACCAAATGAACGGAAAAATAGGAATTAGAAAAGGTGGACGATGCGAATTAAACGAGAGGGGAGGCTCGCTTCCCACGGGTTCGATTTATTCATTTACTTATTATAAATTTTTTTTTTTTTGAGGCAAGATCAGAATGAATAGAAATGGTAAACAAAATGACAGAGCAAATATATACAAATATATATTAAGAGGAATGGAAAGGTCTTCCCTGGATTCAGCTACCTAGTTAAAGCAATTTATTAATCGATTGGCTGAACATTTGAAAAGAAAGGGCAGAAGTAACGTAAATGAAACGTACCACCGCAAATATAAAATTTTGAAGTTATGGGAATGTAACAGCTGTAAATTGATTGAGCAGCTATAAAAAAAAATTTTGTATTCCTTGGGATCCATGTTCAAGATTGAAAAGGCAAAGGAAAGCTAACGGTCACAAATTTTAGTACCGATACGATGCACATTTTTATTGTTTCCGTCGCGTACCGGATTCCAAAATACAAAAATAAATATACCGTGGTGATCAGCGCGACGAGACGATCAAAATGGTATACAGATATTAGTGGTATGATCATCCGATCAAAAATCGATATCGGTACGAAATGCTGCTATTTTGCCGAAAATAAGATCGACGGAGCAATAGATGTCCAAATTTGGAAAAACGACAAACTGACATCTTGCTCAGAAGATGGTTTAGAATTTTTCTATGTAAGAATATTTAGGTACCGGAAACATTTTATTTTCATCACTTTTAACCGATTAAACTGAAGTAAATTTACGCGCGAAATAAATTTTCATATTTTCGGACGAAAATTTACCAGTTGTTATGATTAATTAGACGCATTCCAAATATCAAATTTATATTTCAAAATTTTACTGTTAAAAATTTCACAAAATTCAATTAATTAAATAAATAAAACAACTGAGATTTGCGGGTCGTTACAAGGGACGTACCCATCGTGGCATAGGAAGTTCCTTAGCCTGACCATTTGTTGGAATCCAAAGAAACAATACGAGCCTTTACGATTTCAATTGTATAACCTATCTCCTCAGGAGGCAGCTATAGCAGGCATAATATAATGGTACCTATGCTGGCTAAGATTTATATTATACTTTTGAAATGTTTTCCACTATGCACTAATAATAATATCAAAAAGAATTTGATTTTGCGTAGTAAGCATCTTTGACTATCATAAGAAGAAATCTCCTCCAATTCTGCGTTTGCATTGTGTGTGTGTGGCGGGAGGTCTTATGGTAGTTTCATTTTCCAAAAAGCATTGCGAATTGACTTTAAAAATTATTTTGTTGTTATAAAGAATAACTGTTTTACGATCTCACACCAGTCACCATGACTGACTCGGAGTTTATTGTTCCCTTCTAAACTCTGGGTGCCCACTATTTTCCTCACGGGCAGTCTAGAGTTATGTTATCAGGATATTCTGGATATTATGGAGCTTTGGAGGCAAGATGGATGACGAGACGTAGTATTTGTATCTGATAGTATTTATTCCGATGTGTATTCTGTATGAGGACAAGTTTATATAACTGTCCATGGTTTGTTGTATTGAGTTGTATATTGACTCTGATGATTGATGTATGTATAAACTGATATAGTTCTTTGTTTTAAAAGACTAGTAATTATCTATTGTATATTGTTCCGCTGCGATGTGTAAGATTCTGATATTGTTTTTGTTTCTGTTGTTGTCCTGTTGTTCTTCTCTCTTTCTTCTACTTCTCTTCTTCTTTCTTTCTCTTCTTCTCTTTTTCTTCTACTTCTTCTTTCTAAAACCATCACTATTCGAGTTTCCGGCGTTCGATTTCTCGGCAGTCGATAAAGTGAGTATCGATGTCGAATTTTCGAAAGTCGAAAATTCCTGTACGTGACATATATTTTACTTCCAAAAATAAAATAAATAATTTTTATTTCATGTTCTTGCTTAATGGATAAATAAGTGTATGTATCCAGTTTCGTGCACGCTAATATTAAGAAAATCGCAATTTTCCTAAAAACCGATTTTCATGGTTTTTCCGATGAAAATCCCAAATATCTATATTTGTTAATATACCTTTAAAACAAGTTTACCATCATTATTTATGGTTCAAAACATTATAATTTGTGTTATAAAATCTTATATTTGAATATTTCAAATATAAATATATTTTATCAAAGTGATAAATTTGTGGGTTGTTACATATCCTTAAGCGTTTCTTTGCATGGTTTTAAGTACTCTAAGTATATTACTTACTATAAAAATTTCAGATCTTGAATCATTTATTTGTGTGGATAAAACTGGACAAAACTTTCATGCTTTTTCGAAAATGCATTCTGCCGAGTGGTATTTACAGCACTTAATAATGATGTCTTTGGGCTATAGCAACACTTCTGCCCTCTTATTGGCGTAGTGTTGTTATAAGGTATTTTTGAGATTTTAAATGTGTTAAAATGACATTTAAATTTAAGATTGGAAAATTGAGTTAAGTATTTTATAAAATGAATATAAGAAATGAATATTTTAAAGATAATGGCAAGTAGAAATGTTTTTGGGTTATAATAACAATGTTTAGGTAACATTTGTTTTTAACCCATTTGAACATACTTTTGAAAATAAGTGAATCTTTGAAAAGAATGTTTTTAAAGATAAGATTAAGCATGAAATGGTTTTGGGTTATAATGACAATGTTTGAGTAACATTTGTCTTTAACCCATTTGAATATACTTTTGAAAATAAGTGTATCTTTAAAAGGAATTTTCTTCAAAGATAAGGTTAAGTATGAAATGTTTTTGGGTTTGTAGCAATAATGTTTGACTAACATTTGTCTTTAACCCATTTGAATATACTTATAAAGGTAATTAAATCTTTAAAAATAATGTTTTAAAGATAATAGAAAGTATAAAGTGCTTAGGTTTGTAGTAAACAATGTTTTAGTATAACTTATTTTAACCATTTTATTTATACTTTTAAAGCGAAAAACCATGTTAAGTGATTTGTGAATATTCTTATACCTTTGAGATAAGTATATTAATGTATTATGAAGTACTAAAAAGAGTACAAATGAATTGTCAAATAGTAGTATACATGTATATATCATTTGTAAAGGTATTTTAAATATGTATTCAACTAGACAATGGAAGTGAATAAAAGCATTGCAAATTTATAAGGATTGAGATCCCCTAGGGAGAACTCATTCGTATAAAATGTCTCTTTCTTTTAATGTATTCGAGATTCCTTCAGGAGGACTCCTATATACCATTCACATACTTTTGAAGGAAACGACAACTCAAAATCACTAGTATAGGGATTCGAATTTTAAGATAGGTATATAAATCTCAATACTAGATAAAAACATTTCCTTTCGGAAATCATCTACTATAAAAAAGTGTTATAGTCTACCATTTCCTTTTTTCTCGAAAACGTCTATTTCAACAATAAATGTTGAAATCTATGGTTTCGATATTCAATATATTTTAAAACATCGTTAAAACAATTAACTTTATTTTTTAAAATATTCATTTTCCCAAACATATCCATTTTATTCAATAATATATTCACTGTCCAAAATCGTGAATATAATTTACTTAACCAAATTTCAATCATCTCTACACATTTTATTTCAATAAAAATTCGCTATCCAAAATCGCGAATATATCTTCTTTAATAATCTTCTATATTTAATTTATCAAATTCAATAAATTTCGAATTTTATAAAACAACGTTTATAAATTCTATTCTATTTATAAAAACTTCAATTTATAAATCTTCTTTATTAACAATTCGATCAATATTCCATTTAAGTGCAAAAATCTAATTTATAAGTTAAATACTTATAAATCTTTTACTCGACAATTTCATCCATTTTATAACTTCACAATTTATAAATCTATAAATTTCATATTTTTACAATTTATAATTCTATAAATTTCCTATCTTCACAATTTATAATTCTATAAATTTCCTATCACAATTTATAATTCTATAAATTTCCTTTTTTTAACCCTTATAAAAACTCGTTTTAAAATTCCAAAAATTTTAATTGATAGATATCAATTTTGTACATCTTTTATATACATCGTTTTTAATAATTCAAAAGTCCAAATTTAAACTATTTTATAAATTACTTAACTATTTATTTCAAAAATCAACTTTCAGTTATATTTCACAAACATTGAAATTTTCATAACTTTAAATTTATAACATTTATTTATTTAAGATGAATAAATTCAAAAATTTAATAAAACGTATACTTTCCAAAAATCACTTTAAAAATCTCTTTTAAAATCAACATCGTTATTTTTAAACTTTCAAAATTGGATCCGATGATGCAACGCACCAATTTGTCCATCACAACATTCAATATCATATATCAATATGATAACAGCATATACAACAAATATCTGCAAATAATTAAATACTGGTGAGGAATCCAGTTGGATCCCTCCAACCTGTTTCCCTGCATCCACAGACGTTAGCACAATACCAATTCCACTTCGAGGTGGAATATCGCGGTATATGGGTTTTATAAATATATCATCCGCTTACTAACGGCGCAATAGGGTCTCATCCGCTATACAATGCGGGAAATCAATCAATCCAATATATACATATGCCAATATGTATATATTGCTATATATAGATATATCCTATTATATCTAATATCACATCCAATAGCAATCAATCAGTCAATAAATAACTGTAATATCAAATTTCATTTGAGTGAGAAAAATCTCACCTTAGCTTTTTATTTGCAATCCAATTTTTATTCCAGCTTGATTTCTCGATTTATAGACCTTGTACAAACAATTATACAATTTATCAATATTCGAATTTGTCGAACAGATGAATTTTCCTATTTGATAAATTAATTAACCAGTTTAAATTTTTTAAACTAACTTTCTTTTAAATAATTTGTTCGGTAACTAAAGTGAATTAACACATTTATCCTTTGGATGTTTTTTTTCTAAAAGATTAATAGGCTAAAACATTTATATTTATTTTCATACTTCTGTTTCAATCTTTTCAAATCTAATTTCTAAGTGAACCTTCAAATTTTCAAACTCTTATATTTTCAAATTCAAAATTATACATGTTCTGACAGTATCTTCTTTTAAATTAAGAGACAGTAAGTCCCAGTATATATTTTTTTCTTTTTCTTTCAGCTAGAACTACTATAAATTTGCATATATATAAATCTATAAACTTGAAGATAATAAAATTTTTATTTTATTAACTTACTGTATGTATATATGAATTTAAACTTTGCGAATTGAAACTAAACATGATTAACAGAAATTTGTTTTTAAATTTTAAAATTACCTTAATCCAACAGGACCCAAAATCAAATTGCTGCTCTAATTCCACCTCGCGCCTTTGACGAGCTCATCGACAAACCCTAGCTCGTATTCGTACGCATCGACCAACACTGCCAATCGCGACCACGCCAGCAACCACGTCGCCGCCATCCCCACGCGTACGCGCGAGCGCCTTGACCAACATCGCGAAACCTAATCGCGACTTTTCGCGAGCCCCCAAATCTTCGAACGCCTTCTCCCATCACCTGGCCATCATCGCGACATCGAACTCGCGAATTGAAACTCCCATTTATGTTGTAGCGCACTCGAGTACAAGCGACGTTGCTTTTAAATGAAGATGCGGCCCCACCAGTTTGCGACCACGCGAGCAACTCGCGATCGAAGCTCTGACTTGGTTTAATTTCGTTCGAACTGATAAAAGAGTGGAGGGGGATTTCGTTTAATTTCTGGAGAGGGAGAGGGAAAATGTCTTCGATTATATCTTTAGCTTGACGTCATTGAATCTTAAATTGAACGAGCTCGGCCATTTATTTTCGTTTGATTTTGAACTCATTTTTTTTTTGTTTACTGAAGAGAAAGGGGGAAGGTATTTAAAATTGAATGAGTATGGTTTGCACGATGCATTCGTGATTGCAGGCGTGAATTTAGGCATGATTTAAGGAGATACTTGGTGATGTTAATAATATAAATTTTAAATTGAATTTGCTTTAAAATTTCAACGCGTTTTCTAACCGTACGGTCACAAAACAACTCCGATCAATACGAAATTTGAAATCTGGTAATAATTTAATATTACGGACCCAATGGAACTAGTTTCGCTGAATTCCGAGACTGCACCTCGGAACGCTATTTTTAAAATATCGATACGAACGATAATTTTCAAAACTGAACAAATCGTTTTCAAATTCGATTCTGAAGTTTCAATTATCTTCAGTATTATAAATACGAATTTTAAAAGCTTTCGAAATATTTTTCTTCAGCTGAAAATTGAAGATTCAAATTTTTGTTCACTATCAATAGATTAAATTTTAATATTTAATCGCCAAATTCAAAGTGGTTTTGGGGATTCAAATTATATTATCGTTCAAATATTTAAAATTAATTAAATATTTACAATTTAAATTGTTCAAAATTCTGGGTCGTTACAAACTTCCCTCCTTAAAAGAATTTCGTCCCGAAATTACAAGTTAGAAAGAAAGGTCCTTAACTCGTCTACTATTTTTCAACATCCAATAATTTTATCAATTTATCAAAACAAATCTTCCTACTAAAGATTCGTTATTAATTCAACTAATTTTTCAACTTCAACTATAAGTTTCAAACAATATTGTTTTACTTAACAATTTAAATTTAAATTCAACTTCAAATTTAACTTTCAAAAATTTTCTCAAAAATTTTCTAACACTCTAAATTTTTGAAAAATTTCGCCGGCGTCTCCTTTGCGCGGCTAATACGGTACGACTACAAAACGTCCTTATGGACTCTCAAATTTCAAAAAGAAAAAGAAAAAGCCAAGCGGCTAGACAAGAAATCATCAAATCTCATATTGAAATTTAAATACTTACCTTTTGTCGAGCAATTCAAATTATCTTCGAAATCAAAATTTTCAATTCCTTTATACACCTGTATATCCTACTAGCATAATATCCAGTTACATATTCAAACCATTTTGCAAATTCTATTACAAAATTTTCAATATAAACTGCTTATACATTCTTAGCTTACTATTGAAGTTACATATCTATCTTCATTAAATTTTGCATTTCAAATTTCATTTGAATTCAATTTACCATTTTAATTCAATTTGGATTCTATTTATCTCCTGAATATTGAATTTTGTCGATTAGCTTTCATTTACAACTGCTTATTTTAGATTAATTTCAATTACTAATTCATTTCTAATTCTAATCCACTTACAAATTCAAATCTGTTTTCAACATTCAGTTTCAATTCCAGTTTTATTCTTATGTTCATTCCCAAAATTTGTTTTCAATTCACTATTTTTGGTTTATAACCACTTATATTAAACTGGATTTCCAATTTTGTATGAATTTTAATTCGTCTTTCATTTGTAGTTATTCAATCCAATTCAATGCTTACAAATTCGAAATGAATTTCAACTTTCAATTTCACTTCATTCAAATTTGTTCACTGTAACAACCCGACTTTTTCTCCACAGAAAGTCGCATCGTTAATTAAGAAAGAAAGGGATAGAAAAAGAAAAGATAGAAAAGAAGAAAGAACAACACATCAGAATCTCACAGCGGAACGAATAAAATATAATATATCACATAAAATATTGCATAGTATCATATTACATCAGAGTACACAACTTATACAACACATATTAGACAGTTATAAACATTTGTCTAATTCATACAACTCAAGTATCACAGATACAGACACAACATATACATAGCGGAATCATAATATATCTACACGGTGAAGCCTCCTGCTCCAAATCTCCTCCAGAATTCGTCAAGCTAACCTGAATCACTTGACTACTCATATATAATATGAGTACCCAAGAGTTTAATAAAACAGAAAATAAACACTTGGGTCAGACATGGATCTGGTGTGAGTAAACGGTTTTAAAATTGTTTAACTTTTGAAAAACCTTTGAAAGAAAAGGTATCTCGTAAGACTTCCCACACATAAACACGGAAAAGTTTTTACCTTACGATAACCAAAACATTTGATAGGAAATCCAGTTATATTATAATAGGGTCTAGGGTTTTCAAATAAATATGAAATAGCTGAAATTGTTACATTATTAAATTCCAGCATACTAGCCAACAAAGTGGGTTATACAATCAAAATCGTAAGGGCACGTAGGAAGAATGGGTTTCCATCAATGGCAGGGCTACTGGGGTACCGCCCGTCACAGTACGTGGCCTAGATCACCGTACCGAGGAGTACGCCCGCTCCCCTGCAACACAAAGCCGGAACCATCCCTTACTGGATAATCCCGAACAAGATAACCCCGTAGTTGGCGCGACCAACCACACACTAAGCCGAATGAAAAGAAAAGGGACCTCTAGACAGGGATCTATCTTGCTCTCAGTGGGTGCTACCCACGAAGCCTTGCTGCACCTCCCCTGTTTTAGCCATTCCCGGTTGATGAGGCTTGAGGTTACGATTACCTTTAATCAGAACATATCACTTAGAATGCTCATCGTCCGCCTGACGATGTGCTGAAAGCATTCAATCCATACAAGTTCGTTCTGGGTTCGAACGAAACCGAAGGCATTATCTCGTTACACTCGTTTTGGAATCACCCTCAGAGTTAACGACAATAACCCTTGCACTCTGAATCTTCATCTTCACTTGAGATTCACGACCTATCGTTAATTTGGATCGATGTGGTATTCGGGTCTCCAGACCTGGAATACCGGTATACGGAAACCCGATCCCGGTCTCATCGAAATCCAAAACGTATCTTTTAAGGCCAAGTTGTTTAAAGGTTTAAACATTTAACTTATATTCAGGATGATATAAACAGATAGATAAATCACATTATCATAATAGATAATTCATATCAACATTTATCTCACAAAGCAGCATATCACATATCATAGATATCATATCCAAATCATCCAGTATCAATCAATCACCCAATATCAATCAATCATCCATAAGCAGAATTGATTAACTCCAAAGCAATTTAATTAACCTTTAATTAAATTAATTACTATCCTTTAATTACTTGGATTATCTTAATCCTGCTTATTATCATTAATTAATTACAAATTAATTAATTAAACATCTCTTAATGATCTTCTTTAATTAATCTTCCTTGATTAATTATACTTTAATTACATTCAAGTAATTATCCTTAACCATATTCAGTAATTAACATTTAATTACTATCATTAATTACAATAATTAATGAACCTTCATTAATCAATTAACTATAATTAATTTTATTAATCTTCAATTAATTACAATTAATTAATCATACTTAAATTAATTACTTTTATTAATCAACCTTGATTAATTCATAATTAAATAATCCTTATTTATTAATTAACCTTTTAATTAATTAAATAATTAATTTTAATCAACCACTTCATCCATTAATTAGTCTTAAAACAGTAATTAACAATTTGTAATTACTTATCTTAATTAATTACTTCTTAATTAATTATATTAACCTTGATTAATTAATCTAATTAATTAATCTTTAATTACTTCATTAAGTAATTATTAATCAATTTAAATTAACAAATAATCCTTAATTAATTACTTTATTAATTAATTACTCTTAGTAATTAATCTTAAATTAAACACATTTAATTAATCACATTTATTAATTAACTAAACTAAAATTAAGTAATTAATTCTTAATTACTTTCATAAGTAATTATCTTCTAATTACTTCCATTAAAAATCTTGATTGCTTTCTTAATTAATTACTTAACCAATAATTAATTCCATCATTAAATAATTCTTAATACTTTAATTAATTAATTATTCCATAATTAATTAACTTCAAACAATTAACTTAATTAATTCCTTAATTAATTACAACAAGTGATTACCCATTAATCACTTCAACTAATTATTTCCATGGGTAATTTACTCCTCCTAATTACTTTAAGTAATTATTCATTAATCACTTCATTTAAGAAATTTACTCACTTAATTTTAAATTGATTATCTTAAATAAATTAGGCTAATTAATTAATCTAAAATTAATTACATTAATTAATTAACTAATTAATCATCTCTTAATCTCTAATTAATTCATTAACTATCCACTAATTACTTTATTAAGTAATTATTCTTAATTACAAACATTAATTAAGCTTAAATTTATTTATTAATTAATTGCTCTTAATTAATCTCTACTTAACTAATTAAGAATAAACTTTACATTTATTAAACATTTACTCAAATCATTTACTTTATTAAAAGTAAATTAAAAATCAATTTTGAAATAAAATTTACTTTAACAAAACAATTCAAACATTTAATTTTAATATACTTAAATCTTTGAAAGCCATTTTCAAACATGTTTAATCAAATTGAAAATTTATTTATTTAAAAACTTGTTTAATACTTAAAAACTTGTCCCTGTTTTAAATTTTAAAACTAAAAATATGTTTACTTTAAAATTTCAAACCTGGTTACTGGAATAAAACAACCCGAGTCAAAACAAATGAAAAACCCGAGTAATCCCACTAAAACCCCCGAGTCTACCTGTCACATACCGAAATTTTCGACTTTCGAAAATTCGACATCGATACTCACTTTATCGACTGCCGAGAAATCGAACGTCGGAAACTCCAATAGTGAGGGTTTAAGAAAGAAGAAGAAGGCAGAAGAAGAAGAAGATAGAAGAAGAGAAGAAGAACAACAAAACAACAACAGATACAGAACAGAGACAATATCAGAATCTCACATATCGCAGCGGAACAATATATAATAGATAAGGGAAAAATCTTTATATATATCAGATACAAATACTACGTCTCGACCTCCAATTGATCCCCAAGCTCCAGAATATCCAGAATATCTTGATAACCTAACTCTAGACTGCCCGTGTGGAAATTGGTGGGCACCCAGAGTTTAGAAGGGAAACAATAAACTCCGAGTCAGTCATGGTGACTGGTGTGAGATCGTAAAACAGTTATTCTTTAAAATAAACAACAGGTAAACTTTAAAGTCAATTCGCAATGCTTTTGGAAAATGAAACTACCATAAGACCTCCCACCACACACACAATGCAAACGCAGAATTGGAGGATATTTCTTCTTATGATAGTCAAAGATGCTTACTACGCAAAATCAAATCATTTTGGATATTATTATTAGTGCATAGTGTAGAAAACATTTCGAAAGTATAATATTAATCTTAGCCAACATACGACCAGTATCGTATGCCTACTATAGCTACTATGTTCAATAGCAGGTTACCGCCACATTCCATAGCAGGTAATACAACTAAAACCGTACAAGTCACGTATTGTTTCTTTGGATTTCCAACAAATGGTCAGGCTAAGGAACTTCCTATCCACGATGTGTACGTCCCTGGAATAGACGACCTGAGAACCTAACCGGATCTCTGCCAACACAAGGCCGGGTTACCTCTGCAAAAATAGGTAACTACTGACACGCGTATGCCATCCCCCGATTGTCACCGATCTTCCCGAGGATCCCCGATTCGCAACAAACCACAAAGTAATAATAACTGTGCAGCAACCACAGAGGTTAAGTATCTGGGCTCCATACCATGATACCACCTTTATCCAGAAGGAATAACATACACTAAGGGGCGCTACTCCCTAGAACCTTGCCGCATTCGTCCTGTTTCGACCATTTCCGGGGTGTGAGGCTCGACGAAGTCTCGTCCACAAAGCTACGCTTTCTCAAAAAGCCCTGCTTCGGGTCAAACAAAATGATCAACCTATGATCACAAAGATATAAGATCAAACAAATGATCATATCGCAAATGATCAAACACTGATCATTTCACAGCAACACTCAGTATGCCACGTTACCAAATTGGGATATATCGCTGATAAATTTCAACTACATAACCTCTGAGCTCGTACGTCTCAGAGAAGGGTGTTAAGCTAAGAGAATAAATTCTCCGCCACCAACAGAAATGTATTTGAAAGAAATCAGCTTTATATCTCAAATTGTAACGTCAGACACACAATCCATACAAGTCTGTTCCGAGATCGAACAGAACCGAAGGCACTTCTCATGAAGCCCTTGCACATCCGGATAATTTTCAATCACGTCAGGGCTTCCCGTCACTAAGGGTGATAAAACCTCTAAATCGAAGATCAGTCGATGTAGAGTAACTCGACGGTAATCCTTCCGTTTTCAAAAATATTCGGTCTTCAACACCGGTCTTCGAATGCAATTCATAACGACGTATCACATATTCGGAATGGGTTATACGACCCCATGGTCCTTTCCCGGCTAACCCGAATAGTGAGCGATTATTCAAAAATAAGTGTGGCATTGTAACGTCCCAGATTTTCGCGTTCGAAAATCGACATCCATACTTTACATCGTACTCGAATGTCGTAGATTCGAGCGTTCAAATCCGAGTCGCCGGAGCTTATAACACAGTTAAGTAAATATCACAGCGGAATAAAAAGAATATAGATATACAACATCTGATACAATATCCAGATACAATGATGATACAATGAATATCTATATACATCAGAGATATGATACAACAAATAACAGCGGAAAAGAAAATGATCACATCAGCAGCGGATAATCTCCATCTTCAAAGCACTAATCCAGAAATAGCTTGAACTCCCAAAAACGATACACCAAGATAAGCAAGTGCAGTCCGATCCAAAGACTGAACTAGCTCCAGATAACCTACTAATCTGACTATCTGAAAAACCAAACTCTAGACTGCTCGTGTAGAAAAATTTTGAGCATCCAGAGTTTAGGAAAGGAACAATAAACTCCGGATCAGTCATGGGACTGGTGTGAGCAACAAAAACAGTTTATCTTTAAAACAAATAGCAGAGAATTTTAAAGTCAATTCGCAATGCTTTGGAAAATGAAACTACCATAAGACCTCCCACCACACACACAATGCAAACGCAGAATTGGAGGAGATTTCTTCTTATGATAGTCAAAGATGCTTACTACGCAAAATCAAATCATTTGATATTATTACTAGTGCATAGTGTAGAAAAGAATTTCGAAAGTAGAATATAAATCTTAGCCAGCATAGACATTTCGCACTTATGCCTACTATAGCTACCATGTTCAATAGCAGGTTACCACCACATTCCATGGCAGGTAATACAACTAACACCGTACAGGGCTCGTATTGTTTTGTTTGGATTTCCAACAAATGGTCAGGCTAAGGAACTTCCTATTCCACGAAAGAAACGCCTCTGGCGGGACGTTCCGAGAACCAACTGTTCTCTGCCAAACAAGGCCGGCAACCCCTTTTCCCAAGGGATAAAAGAAACCTCAGATATGCCACCCCCGGTCCTTTGGGACCTTTATCCGAGCTCGGTATCCAACATCACACATCATAAAGAAAGTGTATCCACATGAGTAAGTATCTGGGCTCCATACCATGATACTACCCTTTTCCAGAAGGAATGGTCATACCCTAGGGGAGCTACCCCTGAAAACCTTGCCGCACGATTCCTGTTTCGACCATTACCGGGTTGTGAGGCTCGACGAAGTCTCGTCCACAAAGCTACGCTTTTTCAAAAAGCCACGCTTTGGGTCAATAGATGATCAACCTATGATCACAAAGATAAATGATCAAACAAATGATCATATCACAAATGATCAAACACTGATCATCACACAGCAACACTCAGCATGCCACATTACCAAATTGGGATATATCGCTGATAAGTTCAACTACATAACCTCTGAGCTCGTACGTCTCAGAGAAGGGTGTTAAGCTAAGAGAATAAATTCTCCGCCACCAACAGAAATGTATTTGAAAGAAATCAGCTTTATATCTCAAAGTGTAATGTCAGACATGTATCCATATAAGTCTGTTCCGGGTTCGAACAGAACCGAAGGCACTTCTCACGAAGCCCTTGCAAATCCGGATAATTTCCAATCACGTCCGGACTTCCCGTCACAAAAAGAGTGATATAAATCTCTATACCGGAGCAACTCAGTGCAGAGACATTCGACAGGTTGTCCTTTCATTTTCGAAAATATCCGGTCTTCATCACCGGTCTTCAAATGCCATCCATATACGACGTATCACTATTCGGAATGGGTTATACGACCCAAAGGTCCTTTCCCGGCTAACCCGAATAGTGAGCGCAATATTCAAAACATATGGATATTGGGATTTCAATTAAGTCACAACTTATTACCCAAAAATCTTTCTTCAAATGGTTTAAACAAGTTACCATTTTAATCTTTTTAAACAAAAAGATTAAATTCACAAAGTTCACTTAATTTCACAAAGATTAATTCACAGATTTTCCAAATCGATTTCCATTTCAGTTTAATTAATTCGTTAAATCTTTAAATCAAAGATTTAACTAATAGCTTTCAAAACAATTCCATTTCGAATGGTTTAAACAAATCATCACTTTAAATCTGTTAAAAATAAACAGATTCAATTCATAGCTTTCAAAAAGAATTCATTCATAACTTGGAAAATCATTTTTCAATTTAATCTTGAAATTCCTTTACCTAAATTGGAATTTCATTTTTTTTTTATCTGAAAGCTTTTATTCTTTGAAAACAAACAGTTTTCATTTTGGAAATCTGATTCATTTATACGAGTTAAAATCCTTGGTTTAAATTCAAATTCCCAACTTATACTTTTAAAATGGTTTAATTCATACAAACACATTTATATCATCTTTAATCCCTAGTTTCAATCATAGGATTCAATTTCAAACTTGAATTCAAATTTAAATCTAATTATTTAAATTTTCAAAACTCGATTAAGTTATTCAAAATAACTTTTATCTTTGAAATTCTATTTCAAAAGCTTTTCACTTTTAAACCCAAATTTCAAATTTCAAAATCAATTGAAATTAAAATTTCAATTTCAAAACATCAAATTAAAATTATCTGTGACTTAACCAATTTCCTCGTGGAATCCATATTTGTGTGTATAACAGTGTGGTCCAGGGGTTTTACACACAATAGTGCAACATCAGTCATCACAGATCAAAATACAGGATATAGTTGATAAGCGATATAAACTATAACGCTTATCTTTCACATACAGATCACAGATGTACAAATATCACAGATAAAGAAATTACAGATCACAACATAAATCAGGGTATATCACAAAGCATCATGTATCAGGGATATCAAACAATTCGACAATCAATAGAATCCAAACATTCATAAGTAAGGTCAAATTTATTATCTGATAAATTTAAATCAGATAATTTCTTATGAATAAATTTCTAATCCTGGTTATTAATAAATTACAAATTATTTTGATTAATTATTCTTTAATCATTTATTAATTAAATTAATAAACCTGAAATTATTTAATAATTAACCCTTAATTATTTATCATTAATTGATTGATTAACCCTTAATTAATTACCACTTAATTAATAAAATTTCAATAGGTGATCATCCTAACCACTTCCATTAATTTATTAATCTTTGATTACTTATCTTTAAATTAATTGCTTTAATTTATTAACCGTATTAATTAATTATCCTTTATAAATTATCTTAATCACTTGATTTATCCATTTTAATCATCAATTAATATTTTAATTAATAATTCTTCATTTATGATTTTAACCCTTTAATTATTTATCTATAATTGATTAACATAATTTAATGAATTTCAAAACGTTAAATCTTCCTTGGCTTTAAGATAAACCTCATTCTTATTAACGATTAAAATTATCATTATCAAAAAAAAAATTTTAAACAATTTCCATTTCAATTTTACTTTTAAATTTCACTTTATCGAAGTTTAAAAATTCCAACCATTAAAACATTTTAAAGTAGTTACACAATTTAAATTGAAAACTTTATGTATTTTGAAAACTGAGTTTTAAACTTGAATTCTAGATTTTTAACTTAGGTTTTTAAACTAGTTCCACCCTTTACTTTAACTTTAATAATTCAGTTTTAAATCAAACTAACTACTACAGGCGAATCATCCTCCTACCTCGAGTAAAACTCGAGCCAAATTACAAAGTTCTCGAGCCCTGCTTCGAGTCTCGCGTTCCTACCTTGCTTCCTTCGAGTCCTTTCCATCTTTTCTCGTGCTCGAACCCGATTTCCATCTTTCTTCCCCAAACGTTTCGAACCCAGACAACAAATGTGCACGAATTTCATGCGTGCACGTGCACGCGATGCCAACGCCGATGCTATCTCCGGCGACGCCACAAACATGTCACCGATGATAATCTCGAATCTCTCAAACACTCAAAAGCTCGAACAAATCACGATATCAAAATCTCGTCCTCAAACCCAAAACTGGAACGTCAGTACCTCCCAAAACAACGCCTCGCTCCGACGCCAGAGATCATCGGTGGCCATGGATCTCCGACCTCAACTTCCACACATCACTACGGCCCTATTCCCCCCGTGTGATCGACCAGATCACCACGATGACGACGGAACCCCTTCGTGAACAACAACGAACCCATCCTACCCCAAAACCCTACTCTCGATCCAAACCCAAAATCTATGCAATCGAAATTTTTTTAGCATTTTTCTTGGATTCATATAGGATTAAACTTGCTACACAACAAGTTTCAGAAATTTTAATTGATTCGATCATGAGATATTGATAGGAATGCGAGTTTTGTTCATATACGAACTGCCCTTAAACCACTTAAGTAAAAATTATCGTATTACCTTTAAAAATCATAACTTGTTCTGCTCATTCAATTTATGAAATCAAAACAATGGTTTACAATACTTGAATTTATCATAAAACTTGTTTTTACAGTAAAATGTTAGTTTCAGAGGCAACTTTCCATGTTCAAGCTGAAAACCAATTTTAGCTCCTAAATGAGGTCTTAAAACAAAACTATTGGTTGAAGATAGAATGTATATATATCAGAGATTTGAGAAGTGGAATTTGGAGTTGTTAACTTGATTGAACTCTATACTTTTGAAAATAAAACAGAGATGATAGCAACTGTATTCATAACAAATGAAAATGGTATACAAAAAGTTCTCATCTATATATGGTCAAAACATAGCATAAGTCATTCACACAGTTTAATTTGGCTTGAATGTTTTCAAAAATATGTTACTCACCTGTCTCAGAAGAAATAAACAGAGGAGAGGTTTAGCTTAGGCCTAGAAAGTGTTTTGAATCTAGAAGATCTGGAAAAATGTTTTGGT
Organism: Allium fistulosum; assembly: GCA_030737815.1. NCBI lineage: Eukaryota > Viridiplantae > Streptophyta > Magnoliopsida > Asparagales > Amaryllidaceae > Allium > Allium fistulosum. Next base: position 819,879,019 of record CM060904.1, read on the forward strand.
TGATCTGCTTTTGATCTGGAACTTGAAAACTTAGGTCTGAGACTTACTTTTGTTTCACAGTTTTAATGAAGGAACTGAGATGTTTTTAAGTTGTAGTTTGCTTAAATATGAAATGATATTTCCTTTGTTTGGAATATACGAACTGAAATGGAGATAAGATGATATATGAGAAAAGAAGTGTACAGGGTGAAAAAAAATAAGTTTGTACAAATGAGATCAGTGATATCTTCATAGGGTGGCTGAAATGATACCATTGTTTGTTTATACAATAGGGTATGTTTGTTTGTACAATACTAGGCATGGTTGAAGGTAACTCGGCTGATATCTTGCTTTAGAAAACAATTCAAAGTGACAAAAGATGTTGCCAGCATTTAATGCCTGTCCTTTATGTTCTCTATACTTACTTTATTCCTTTATTCATAGATATTTCCCTTTTGCTTTATTTGATTTGCTTCTATACAGAATTGAAGTTGCTTCTTTATTCTTTTACTTGCCTTCCTTTAACTTACATTTGTTGCCTTGTATTATTTTATAAACTCAATTATTTAACTTACTTTAATATTTAATGTCTTTTATTAAATTTATAAATTCAAATCATTATCATTTTTATTCATTTACAATTTAAACCCAAGTCAAATATATATATCTATATATTTATTATTTCAAATTTACTCAAGTTACGATCGGGGAAACTCGCTCCAATTTTCTAGTTAAATCTACAAATTTTTATCCAAAAATTTATTTAATTACTCAATTTAATTCAAAAATTCAATAAATTATTAATTTAAATAAATTTAAATTTCGGGGTCGTTACAAACATCCCCCCTTAAAAGAATTTCGTCCTCGAAATTCGCAGGCACGAAAGCAATCGCAGAGATAGATAGATAGATTCGATCTCCTATAACTCCTCAAACACGAGATATGAATTCCAAACTCAAGTCGGAATATCTTAGAATACATACAAATTTGTCCCTCTTCGGACTTTGGTATTCACATAAATTACAACAGAATTTCAAAATTTGGTTTCAAACGATATCGTTTTATTGATTTAATTCAATTTTAGCCCTATATTCTATTAATCAATTTAACTCAATTTAAAATTTCCAATTTCAAATTCATTAAGGTTTAAATCCAAAAGGCTGATAAGAAACCGATGAAATATGAAGTAAAGATTTTCTACAACGATTCGTAGAGCCATCATCACACCGAAACTTCTTGTAGCTGGTACCAAGCAATCAAAAGAATTTGGAAACGAATCAAAGAAATTTGATAGAGAAAGTTATTTCCACTGTTGCAGGGTATTGACCATTTATAGTCAAATTTCCCTGTCCCCTATCTCGTCTTCTTCTTGCACTCATACTCACTATCAGTGGATAGTAGGAGAATTTACTGAGACGTTTAGACGGATATCTGAGAATTACTCATTCTAGAGTTTATTTCACTCTATCTCTAATGAGCTACTTAACGTGTTATACTCCTGAGCTAAAGTTCAACCTTAGCTCTGATACCAAATGTAACGTCCCAGATTTTCGCGTTCGAAAATCGACATCCATACTTTACATCGTACTCGAATGTCGTAGATTCGAGCGTTCAAATCCGAGTTGCCGGAGCTTATAACACAGTTAAGTAAATATCACAGCGGAATAAAAAGAATATAGATATACAACATCTGATACAATATCCAGATACAATGATGATACAATGAATATCTATATACATCAGAGATATGATACAACAAATAACAGCGGAAAAGAAAATGATCACATCAGCAGCGGATAATCTCCATCTTCAAAGCACTAATCCAGAAATAGCTTGAACTCCCAAAAACGATACACCAAGATAAGCATGTGCAGTCCGATCCAAAGACTGAACTAGCTCCAGATAACCTACTAATCTGACTATCTGAAAAACCAAACTCTAGACTGCTCGTGTAGAAAAATTTTGAGCATCCAGAGTTTAGGAAAGGAACAATAAACTCCGGATCAGTCATGGGACTGGTGTGAGCAACAAAAACAGTTTATCTTTAAAACAAATAGCAGAGAATTTTAAAGTCAATTCGCAATGCTTTTGGAAAATGAAACTACCATAAGACCTCCCACCACACACACAATGCAAACGCAGAATTGGAGGAGATTTCTTCTTATGATAGTCAAAGATGCTTACTACGCAAAATCAAATCATTTGATATTATTACTAGTGCATAGTGTAGAAAAGAATTTCGAAAGTAGAATATAAATCTTAGCCAGCATAGACATTTCGCACTTATGCCTACTATAGCTACCATGTTCAATAGCAGGTTACCACCACATTCCATGGCAGGTAATACAACTAACACCGTACAGGGCTCGTATTGTTTTGTTTGGATTTCCAACAAATGGTCAGGCTAAGGAACTTCCTATTCCACGAAAGAAACGCCTCTGGTGGGACGTTCCGAGAACCAACTGTTCTCTGCCAAACAAGGCCGGCAACCCCTTTTCCCAAGGGATAAAAGAAACCTCAGATATGCCACCCCCTGTCCTTTGGGACCTTTATCCGAGCTCGGTATCGAACATCACACATCATAAAGAAAGTGTATCCACATGAGTAAGTATCTGGGCTCCATACCATGATACTACCCTTTTCCAGAAGGAATGGTCATACCCTAGGGGAGCTACCCCTGAAAACCTTGCCGCACGATTCCTGTTTCGACCATTACCGGGTTGTGAGGCTCGACGAAGTCTCGTCCACAAAGCTACGCTTTTTCAAAAAGCCACGCTTTGGGTCAACAGATGATCAACCTATGATCACAAAGATAAATGATCAAACAAATGATCATATCACAAATGATCAAACACTGATCATCACACAGCAACACTCAGCATGCCACATTACCAAATTGGGATATATCGCTGATAACTTCAACTACATAACCTCTGAGCTCGTACGTCTCAGAGAAGGGTGTTAAGCTAAGAGAATAAATTCTCCGCCACCAATAGAAATGTATTTGAAAGAAATCGGCTTTATATCTCAAAGTGTAATGTCAGACATGTATCCATATAAGTCTGTTCCGGGTTCGAACAGAACCGAAGGCACTTCTCACGAAGCCCTTGCAAATCCGGATAATTTCCAATCACGTCCGGACTTCCCGTCACAAAAAGAGTGATATAAATCTCTATACCGGAGCAACTCAGTGCAGAGACATTCGACAGGTTGTCCTTTCATTTTCGAAAATATCCGGTCTTCATCACCGGTCTTCAAATGCCATCCATATACGACGTATCACTATTCGGAATGGGTTATACGACCCAAAGGTCCTTTCCCGGCTAACCCGAATAGTGAGCGCAATATTCAAAACATATGGATATTGGGATTTCAATTAAGTCACAACTTATTACCCAAAAATCTTTCTTCAAATGGTTTAAACAAGTTACCATTTTAATCTTTTTAAACAAAAAGATTAAATTCACAAAGTTCACTTAATTTCACAAAGATTCATTCACAGATTTTCCAAATCGATTTGCATTTCAGTTTAATTAATTCGTTAAATCTTTAAATCAAAGATTTAACTAATAGCTTTCAAAACAATTCCATTTCGAATGGTTTAAACAAATCATCACTTTAAATCTGTTAAAAATAAACAGATTCAATTCATAGCTTTCAAAAAGAATTCATTCATAACTTGGAAAATCATTTTTCAATTTAATCTTGAAATTCCTTTACCTAAATTGGAATTTCATTTTTTTTTTATCTGAAAGCTTTTATTCTTTGAAAACAAACAGTTTTCATTTTGGAAATCTGATTCATTTATACGAGTTAAAATCCTTGGTTTAAATTCAAATTCCCAACTTATACTTTTAAAATGGTTTAATTCATACAAACACATTTATATCATCTTTAATCCCTAGTTTCAATCATAGGATTCAATTTCAAACTTGAATTCAAATTTAAATCTAATTATTTAAATTTTCAAAACTCGATTAAGTTATTCAAAATAACTTTTATCTTTGAAATTCTATTTCAAAAGCTTTTCACTTTTAAACCCAAATTTCAAATTTCAAAATCAATTGAAATTAAAATTTCAATTTCAAAACATCAAATTTAAATTATCTGTGACTTAACCAATTTCCTCGTGGAATCCATATTTGTGTGTATAACAGTGTGGTCCAGTGGTTTTACACACAATAGTGCAACATCAGTCATCACAGATCAAAATACAGGATATAGTTGATAAGCGATATAAACTATAACGCTTATCTTTCACATACAGATCACAGATGTACAAATATCACAGATAAAGAAATTACAGATCACAACATAAATCAGGGTATATCACAAAGCATCATGTATCAGGGATATCAAACAATTCGACAATCAATAGAATCCAAACATTCATAATTAAGGTCAAATTTATTATCTGATAAATTTAAATCAGATAATTTCTTATGAATAAATTTCTAATCCTGGTTATTAATAAATTACAAATTATTTTGATTAATTATTCTTTAATCATTTATTAATTAAATTAATAAACCTGAAATTATTTAATAATTAACCCTTAATTATTTATCATTAATTGATTGATTAACCCTTAATTAATTACCACTTAATTAATAAAATTTCAATAGGTGATCATCCTAACCACTTCCATTAATTTATTAATCTTTGATTACTTATCTTTAAATTAATTGCTTTAATTTATTAACCGTATTAATTAATTATCCTTTATAAATTATCTTAATCACTTGATTTATACATTTTAATCATCAATTAATATTTTAATTAATAATTCTTCATTTATGATTTTAACCCTTTAATTATTTATCTATAATTGATTAACATAATTTAATGAATTTCAAAACGTTAAATCTTCCTTGGCTTTAAGATAAACCTCATTCTTATTAACGATTAAAATTATCATTATCAAAAAAAAAAATTAAAACAATTTCCATTTCAATTTTACTTTTAAATTTCACTTTATCGAAGTTTAAAAATTCCAACCATTAAAACATTTTAAAGTAGTTACACAATTTAAATTGAAAACTTTATGTATTTTGAAAACTGAGTTTTAAACTTGATTTCTAGATTTTTAACTTAGGTTTTTAAACTAGTTCCACCCTTTACTTTAACTTTAATAATTCAGTTTTAAATCAAACAAACTACTACAGGCGAATCATCCTCCTACCTCGAGTAAAACTCGAGCCAAATTACAAAGTTCTCGAGCCCTGCTTCGAGTCTCGCGTTCCTACCTTGCTTCCTTCGAGTCCTTTCCATCTTTTCTCGTGCTCGAACCCGATTTCCATCTTTCTTCCCCAAACGTTTCGAACCCAGACAACAAATGTGCACGAATTTCATGCGTGCACGTGCACGCGATGCCAACGCCGATGCTATCTCCGGCGACGCCACAAACATGTCACCGATGATACTCTCGAATCTCTCAAACACTCAAAAGCTCGAACAAATCACGATATTAAAATCTCGTCCTCAAACCCAAAACTGGAACGTCAGTACCTCCCAAAACAACGCCTCGCTCCGACGCCAGAGATCATCGGTGGCCATGGATCTCCGACCTCAACTTCCACACATCACTACGGCCCTATTCCCCCCGTGTGATCGACCAGATCACCACGATGACGACGGAACCTGTAACAACCCGCATATTTATCGATTTTATATTTAAATATTTTTATTTAAATATTTCATCGTTCGTCGGATTTTGGTCCGAAAAGCTACTTTTTGCAAACAGTTGAATTAGGACTCGAGACCACCTCCATTGAGTTCAAAATGTCGTTTGCGATCTTTTTGAGTGTAAGCTTCGATATGTTTGGAGTTAGGAGAGTTTTGCCACTTTTTACTTAGGGCTTTGGGTTGGGTTTCAGCCCAATAACCCCACTTAACCCCCTAGCTCTCTAACTCTTCATCCATTCACTCCCATTTCATTTCCTCAAGCAAACTGAAAATGGTGGAGAGGAAGAAAGATTAGAAATTCCAAACCCTTGTTCCTCTTGCAAACTCAAGTCCTAGCTTCAAATTCGAAGAGGACCCATTGGTAAGCTTCATCTTCTTCTTCTCCAACCCGTTCTCCTTTCAATTTCAGAAATTCCTAAACCTAACTTTAGGAATGTTCTTCTTTTTTGAGCATAGATTCAAGCTCATTTGGGTTGTGTTGAAGAGGAGTTGATCTTAGCTTGTTTTAAAAGCTTCTTCTTCTTTGTTTGGGTTCAAAGGTGAGATTTTTATCTCACATCTATGACTATAACCATGCTTGATGTTGGGTATGAATTCCTAACTCTATTTCATGTTCAATTGCTTTTGATTTGAATTGCTTTGGCGAACGTTTCAATATTTGATGTTTTGATGTCAAAACTTTGAAACTCCTTTCTTTGATTTGTGAACATGTTTTTGGTTATGAATCGGAGCCTATAGGGCCGTATTATCGATTGACAAAAAGCCCCGAAGTCCATTGCTCGATCGGGTGAAAAATGTGGGAGAGTTTGCTCTCCCACTGGGCTGAAAAACAACTTCAGCTCCTCACCAGACGTCTGCAGATATGTTCAGACGTCTGGGGTCTGTTTCAGGAAGTTCCCGAAACTTCCTGCAGACGTCTGAGCATTTACCTCAGACGTCTGGTGCCTGTGAGCGGCTCTACTTTGCTTGCTTTTGCCTATTTATCTCGAGATTCCAATTTCTATCGATTCAAGGTTATCTGATTCGTCGTTATCATTTATTTTCTTCATTGATGACTTCTTCTTGGGATTTTTGAGAATGTCGCTCGACCCGCCTTCCTCTTAGGTCGTTTGGCTTCACGAGGTCGAACCCCGTACAACTCTGCGTAAGCAATCTTATCCGAAAGCCATTTAACCGAACTTCTTACTTTGATGGTTTTGAGAATTGATTTCCTTGGATTTTATTCACGTCTCCGAATGTGAATTTTTGTGATACGTTTTATGACTTGTCACTTTAAAAATATAAAGGTTTCAATACTAGTAGTAAATATCAAAACTCTTTCATCAAAACGATTTCACCTCTATTTTCAATATCAAACTCGTTTATAAAACTGTTTTCCAATCTAATAGTATATACAAACCTTTACCTCATTCGTATGAGAAAATATAATTAAACGGCTTAGCAAAACAAGTGGTATGAAACGCTTGCTTTTACTTCGTCGGTTAATTTTTGGACTTGTTCGATTGAAACTCTCTTGTGACAATTTTCTAGTGGAAATCTACAGTTTGTTCGTAAATATTTGAGTTAAGCAAGTGGTTATGGGACATGAAGCTAAACTCTTATATTCACTAGCTTAGTGTAATTGACACTTCCTTATGATCATGATGATCATTCTTGTGATTTAGACTAGCGATTGAGCGATGTCTCTTTGTTTGCGAGGTTAGACTAGACACCATTTGTGTGATTTCGATTCACACATATCTCTTTATCTTCAAGGTTAGTCTATACCTCATTGGTGTGATTTCGATTCACACATATTGAAACTCTTGTGACAATTTCCTAGTGCAGATCTACAATCTGTTCGTAAATATTTGAGTTAAGCAAGTGGTTATGGGACATGAAGCTAAACTCTTATCTTTACTAGCTTAGTGTAATCGACACTTCTTTATGATCGATGACGATCATTTTTATGATTTAGACTAGCAATGTGCGATGTCTCTCGTCCGTGTGTTCGGACTTGCCTTTCTCGTCCGTGTGTTCGGACTTGCCTTTCTCGTCCGTGTGTTCGGACTTGCCTTTCTCGTCCGTGTGTTCGGACTTGCCTTTCTCGTCCGTGTGTTCAGACTTGCCTTTCTCGTCTGTGTGTTCGGACTTGCCTTTCTCGTCCGTGTGTTCGGACTTGCCTTTTTTGTCCGTGTGTTCGGACTTGCCTTTCTCGTCCGTGTGTTCGGACTTGCCTTTCTCGTCCGTGTGTTCGGACTTGCCTTTCTCGTCCGTGTGTTCGGACTTGCCTTTCTCGTCCGTGTGTTCGGACTTGCCATCGGGCCATCCGTGTGTTCGGAAAATTTAATGGATAGCTTCCATGAGATAGCTTCTCGTCCGTATGCTCGGACTTTCCCCTTTTTGTGATTTCTAGATTTCGTGTGTTGATTTCTGAATTTAATGTTTCACCAACTTTTACAATTGGCATTAATATGTATGTCATTTATTATGGCTTGGTGAATTAAATAAAGAGTATGACATTCTTTTTAATCTTTGAGAAGATTCTTGTGGTATTGATTAATCTCTTGTTGATTTTCAATTACGTACTTATCACAGTACGCTATTATGGTTATGATACGTTTTTGTCATATCTCTTATTCTATATCACTTTATCTGATATTTATAGCTAGACTGATCCGTTTATTATTTTCTTATAAATAATACTCGGGTTAGACCGAGATGTTACAGGTGCTTCTGCTTGACTTCTCTTCAGGACTATTCTGACTTTTGGCTAACTACTCTAGTTTAGTAGTTGTTTTTGGATGTACACATTTGAGATATAGACTCTATGTTGTGTACTTATTCTTTTGTATAGCACGTGATGCTATTCTTTTGTATTATCGTGGATTTTTCTGACCACTACTCTGATGTACACTTTCATGTGTTGTATATTTATTCATATCTATTTCCGCCTCTGTGATATGAATTGTCTGTGACTGATTTATGTTACGTTTATTTCTATATTTGTTTCCGAAGATTATATATAGCCACCGTGTGATAGCTTTGTGTTTGTATCGGTATGTCGGATTTCCTCCTTAAAAGATATGCATCCTATTCTATCTGACATATCGATGCTCGCACAAAGAAGTTACATGGATGGTCGCTCCTCAACAGCCTTATTCTCCGTGCTAATTGACAGCACTACACCGTAGTGTTCTTGGTTAGCGTGGGTATAGAGGTGGGGCGTCATAGAACCCACTCGTGAACAACAGCGAACCCATCCTACCCCAAAACCCTACTCTCGATCCAAACCCAAAATCTATGCAATCGAAATTTTTTTTAGCATTTTTCTTGGATTCATATAGGATTAAACTTGCTACACAACAAGTTTCAGAAATTTTAATTGATTCGATCATGAGATATTGATAGGAATGCGAGTTTTGTTCATATACGAACTGCCCTTAAACCACTTAAGTAAAAATTATCGTATTACCTTTAAAAATCATAACTTGTTCTGCTCATTCAATTTATGAAATCAAAACAATGGTTTACAATACTTGAATTTATCATAAAACTTGTTTTTACAGTAAAATGTTAGTTTCAGAGGCAACTTTCCATGTTCAAGCTGAAAACCAATTTTAGCTCCTAAATGAGGTCTTAAAACAAAACTATTGGTTGAAGATAGAATGTATATATATCAGAGATTTGAGAAGTGGAATTTGGAGTTGTTAACTTGATTGAACTCTATACTTTTGAAAATAAAACAGAGATGATAACAACTGTATTCATAACAAATGAAAATGGTATACAAAAAGTTCTCATCTATATATGGTCAAAACATAGCATAAGTCATTCACACAGTTTAATTTGGCTTGAATGTTTTCAAAAATATGTTACTCACCTGTCTCAGAAGAAATAAACAGAGGAGAGGTTTAGCTTAGGCCTAGAAAGTGTTTTGAATCTAGAAGATCTGGAAAAATGTTTTGGTTGATCTGCTTTTGATCTGGAACTTGAAAACTTAGGTCTGAGACTTACTTTTGTTTCACAGTTTTAATGAAGGAACTGAGATGTTTTTAAGTTGTAGTTTGCTTAAATATGAAATGATATTTCCTTTGTTTGGAATATACGAACTGAAATGGAGATAAGATGATATATGAGAAAAGAAGTGTACAGGGTGAAAAAAAATAAGTTTGTACAAATGAGATCAGTGATATCTTCATAGGGTGGCTGAAATGATACCATTGTTTGTTTATACAATAGGGTATGTTTGTTTGTACAATACTAGGCATGGTTGAAGGTAACTCGGCTGATATCTTGCTTTAGAAAACAATTCAAAGTGACAAAAGATGTTGCCAGCATTTAATGCCTGTCCTTTATGTTCTCTATACTTACTTTATTCCTTTATTCATAGATATTTCCCGTTTGCTTTATGTTAACGGTAAAAAGTGAACGCTAACACCCGGTGTGTGTAATAAACTTGTGAAAGCACCACCCGTTGGTACGGGAACAGAATATGAGCTGTGAATAGCAGAAAAACAGTAAATGAACAACGGATTTATAGTGGTTCGGCCCGTAATTGAGCCTACATCCACTTTATAGTCTTTTATTGCTGATTTGATTACAATTCGATACAATATCCCTCTAAATACAATACAATTTGATCATGAAATCATTCTTGACTACTAGCTCGATCTTTAATGATGAAACTCGACGAATCCGCGTTGGATGTTAGGAGCTCTTCTCGAAGATCGTTGTAGTGTCTTGAATGCTTGAAGATCTTTGATTGCTGAATGAGAGGAAGCTTCGACAGCGTAACGGCGCTTGGAGAAAATGAATGGCCAAAAGTCCTCTTCATGTTGGAAGTGGTGGGGTATTTATAGGAGCTGATCTGGACTCAGGAATTTTCTCTAAGTATTTAAGTCGTCTGCCGACCTATGGTAGATCGGTGGCGAGTTAAGGAATAGGCTTAGGTCGGTGGCGAGTTAAGGAATAGGCTTAGGTCGGTGGCGAGTTAAGGAATAGGCTTAGGTCGGAACCTTCTTAAGTCGGAGCCTTTCATAACTCGGCATGCTTTCTTAGGTCGGCAAGCACCTTAACTCGGCATGCTTCTTAGGTCGGCAAGCACCTTAACTCGGCATACTTTCTTAGGTCGGCAAGCACCTTAACTCGGCATGCTTTCTTAGGTCGGCAAGCACCTTAACTCGGCATACTTTCTTAGGTCGGCAAGCACCTTAACTCGGCATGCTTTCTTAGGTCGGCAAGCACCTTAACTCGGCATACTTTCTTAGGTCGGCAAGCACCTTAACTCGGCATGCTTTCTTAGGTCGGCAAGCACCTTAACTCGGCATTCTTTCTTAGGTCGGCAAGCACCTTAACTCGGCATACTTTCTTAGGTCGGCAAGCACCTTAACTCGGCATGCTTTCTTAGGTCGGCAAGCACCTTAACTCGGCATACTTTCTTAGGTCGGCAAGCACCTTAACTCGGCATGCTTTCTTAGGTCGGCAAGCACCTTAACTCGGCATACTTTCTTAGGTCGGCAAGCACCTTAACTCGGCATGCTTTCTTAGGTCGGCAAGCACCTTAACTCGGCATACTTTCTTAGGTCGGTAAGCACCTTAACTCGGCATACTTTCTTAGGTCGTGAGTCGAAAAGGGGATTAACATTTGCCCCTCGAAGTATATGCCTAAGCCATAGGTCGTATGCTTCGATTCTTTTAATTCTTTGGTTAGGTCGGTGCCGACTTAACAAATGCCTTAGGTCGTACACCGTGCAAGTCGACTCGCCTTCCAGCATATAAATAGTTGCATCCTTCTTCCTCTTCCTCATCTGTTCCTTTTCTCGAATCTGCCATTGAAGCACTTTTAGAGCTCTCAGAGACAAACTCCAACCATCCAATCGCCGATCATCTTCTTGTTATACTTCGTAAGTCGATCTGGTCATCGTTCACCCATGCTCGCTGTCGAATCGATAAGTCCCAGTTTTTGACTTCCATTTGTGTTTAGATGCTGCGATTCATTGTGCATAACTTTTTGATTGTTCGTCAATCGCCATCGACCGAGTTGTAATCGTAATAGGGCAGTAATACATTGGATTCGCAGCAAATTTGATTCGACTTGAATTGGCTCCTTGGGTGGTCCAATGGTGTGATGGAATGAGGATCGTTGTTGACTGTGAGGCTATTGGGTTAACGGGTTAAGAATTAGGGAAGAAAATTAGTCGAGGTATTGGCTTGGTCACGACCTAGGGATTTTACGCGATTCAGTGACTTTCATGACTTAAGCCGGAGCCGACTTGGCAGTTTCATGCGACCTAGGTTTTGTGTCGCCTCCGAGTTAGGACTTAGAGGATTCCTGGCTTTGGCTCATAGGGAACCTTCCTTAGGTCGTCACCGAGTTAGGACTTGGAGGATTCCTGGCTTTGACTCATAGGGAACCTTCCTTAGGTCGTCACCGAGTCAGGACTTGGAGGATTCCTGGCTTTGACTCATAGGGAACCTTCCTTAGGTCGTCACCGAGTCAGGACTTAGACTTTCGGCCACCCAACAGATGATTTTTGAACTGTGCCCGAGCTTCGAGCTGTTGAACTATGAACTGTGTTGCATGCATTTTACACATTGCTTCAATTTTGCAAACTAACAATCCTGCTTAATACAACATTCACAGAATACTGGGACGAATATACTATCACCGACTGCCCACATCGAGTGACGGATTAGTTGATAACGAGAAAGTTAAATTAAATGAATATGAACGAGATGTTGTACAATAACTAATTCAAGTGAAGTATTAAAACAAAATCATAATAGTCAAGTGAAACTGACTTGTCTGTATTAACACTGCACTTGATCATTGACAAGTTCTGAAATTTTGTAATCGATTGACTGTCAACTAATTTAATTCCCGTTATGCTTGTCGTTTATTTTCATTAGTTTTTTTTTTGCACAACACTTCACACTTTTAGGGAACGTGCACCTTCACATTTGAACATTCAGCTGATTGTGTAGAATGTCTTCTCCACAAGAAGGAACAGAGCAAGCTGAAGATGTGTTTCCAGTTGCTATCCCGCTGAACGATCCTCCAGAGAGGACTCCTACTACTTTGAGCCATAAAGCCTTTCGTCAACTATGCATCCAGTTTGGCATTGCTGAGGCTGATGCTCTGCTTCCCGAAATGAATGATACTGCTGACAGACCGCCCCGTGGCTTTGTCGCAGTTAACCGCCAAATGTGCTTGAGCGGAGCTATCCCCCCATTCAATGACTGCATTCGAGAACTTCTTCTTCAACTATCTATTTCCCCTTTCCAGTTACATCCCAATGGCTACGCCATCTTGCTGGGACTATGCGTGCTTTTCAGGAGAACACTGAGCCGCTTCCCTACCTTCGGAGAAATTCGCTATCTTTGTACTTTTGCCAAGAATAAAGACCATCCCTCCATCATAGTCGTAAAGAGTGCGAGGAATCGTAAGTTGATCACCGGTCTTCCTGAAAGTGTTCACAGTTTCCTGAGCCCGTTCTTTTATGTCCGCTGTCCTCCTGGGTTTTATGCTATTTGGAGAATAGGGAGTAAGATCACTTGCATTTGTTTCTTACGTTCTTTCAAAATTTACCGAAGTTCGGATTATCAAGTGCTAACTTCGCTCTTTTTTCCTTTTCAGCACTTCCTCCTCCTTCCAAAAATCTCAGTCACAAGGTGACTTTCGAGAGGCTTATGGCGGTGCCTGTAGAGGAGAGGAGCATCCAATTTCTATTAGATGATGAGCTTCTGCACCAATTTGGGCTTCTGCACCCTTCCAGGTCGACTCGAGTTCATGAAATTTCTAGCTCTGATGCAGAAACATCGGCTGCTTTGGATTCTCAAGCAGAGGCGTCAAATGCCCCGGTTTTTGCGGAAGAAGCTGCTTCAAAAACACCTGCCCTGGATTCTGCTTTGATAAAGTGCTCTGGATCCACTGATGTTGTAGGGTTGGCTGGCAAGTCGGCACTTCCCCCAATTATTGAGGAAGAAGAGAATCCTCGAGCTTCTGAAAAATCAATTGATGTGGAACTTGAGAAAGAGAAATCTGCTGAACACTTGGGTGACGATACCTTTGATGGCTTGAGTGACATTATGATAACTTCCCAAGAGCTTTTCGGGGATAGCAGTCAAAAAGCGACTTCTCCCGTTGTCGAGGCAACTTCTACCCTTAAACAAACCCAAATGCCTACTACGCCAATCGTCCCTGTTTCCACACCGAAGCGTGGTCTGTAATTTGACGCATGTAGTTTGCACGCCACACACACTTAGGACTTTTTAGCACTTATAAGCATTTATCCTCTTTTTCCTGGAAATTTCTAAACTTTACTTCTTTTCCGTTTTTCAGATTCTCCGATGGGACGCTCCGGCTCATACTTCGACAACTTCCGGCGCTACGGAGGGCGCGATTCTTACGATTATGGACGTTATCTTCCCTCCCGCAAAGAATCTGATGAAGAGCGTGCAGCTAGAAAAGCTCAAGAAAGGCGTGCTTATGAAGAGCAGCAAAGAAGGAGAGACGATGACTCTCATAAAAGAAAATATCACGATGATAAAGGGAAGAAGCATGTTACTGATGACCCAAGTAAACGGGTTAAACTCGATGAGAAGAACGCGTCTGAAATTTCTGAAAAGGCTGACGCTCCTATCCCTTCTGATACCCTGGCCGGCTCTCCTCCTCTAAAGAAGTCTGACATTCAAACAATTATTAATAGGCCACAATATCAAGTTAAAGATGGCCCTCCAATGCTTCAGAGCCGCTTTCCCAATTGGTGCCTAAAAGGAGTGCGCTTCGATTTGGATTTGGTTCCGATTGACAAGCAAGACATGCTTAAAGGTCTTGACGCAGTCAGGCTCAATATCGAGAGGATGTCGCAATGGCAGAAACTTGTCGACGAACTCCAAAGGGTTAATCACTTGAATCTTGAGGCAATGATGACCATGGAGAACGATAAATCAGAATGGGACAAATGGCGCAGGCAGCATGATGCGGAGATGACGAGTATCGCAGACGACAACGCAAAGCTTGCATCTGAAGTCAAGCAACTTAAGGAAGATCTCGCCTCGTCTTTCGCATCGCATTCCCAAAAGGAAGAAGTCTTTCAGAAGCAGGTACGGGATGCACATGCTGCACAAAGAGACGCCGAAATGAAACTTGCAGCCGAGCAGCACATTACTGAGAAATATCGCACATAAAATGCTGAGCTACGGGGGACAATTGTGTCCCAAAATGCAGAGATTGAGATGCTGAAAGCTAAGCTTCTTAAAGATGAGAAGGAGCGTGATGACGCGGTCGCCGGTCAAGTTGCGGCCGAAGAGTCTCATGATGCCACTAGAGCTAGCATCGATTCTACTCTATTTGACTTCTATATGCACAGCGTTTTGGGCCGTGGCAGCCTTTCCTTTTTGGGTCCCAAATATGAGATTACACTTGCTGAAGTCTGGGAGACTATACTTGACACATTTTCTAGCTATGCGGAAGCAGACCTTGCAGCGCTTTATCTAGACGATGAAGCACGTGATGCGCTTATTAGAGGCAAAGAACAACTTGCCGGAGCTAGAGCCGGGGCAGCGGTAGAAGAATACCCAGAAAAGACAACATCACTACCTGCCCCTGTCCATACTTCAACTTTGACTGATGTTGATATTATCGGTTCTAGCTCTCAATCTCCACTTGCTGCAAAAGATGCTGAAGCTAAACTCGATACTTCCGAGACTCCTCTTTCCCAAATTGAAGAGAAGAGCCAGGAAGAAACTGAAGCTGATAAATATGAAATCGAGCTTGCGAAACCAACTCCTCCAGGTAACTTTGGCGAAGTTCCGGGTCTAATGGACCAGCTACTTGATTTAACCGAGTTTGATGACCTTCTTACTTGTTACTTAAACTTTGGTGAACCGATGCCTTCTTTATTTTCGGGGGATGTTGATTTTAACTTCTTTTCTTCTACAGCGGAGGCACCAAGCACTGCACAAGCTTTCACTCCTTCGGTTGCCGTTCCTCCGTCTTCCCAAATTACTCCTCCCTCTGCTTCCCAACCTGGATCACAAGCAGAGAAAATCGAAGCTCTTCAAGGCTTGGATGATCCGGCTGCTTCTCAGGAACAGAAGGCAGAGGATTTTGAAGACATCGAGAAGACTCCGGAGCGGTCTCTTGACGACGATACGAAGCTTTCAACATTGCTGACTACTCCGGGGAGCGAGTCTTCTTCAAAGAGGAAGGGGAAACGTGCTGTAAAGAAAAAGAAGAAGACTTCCGCTGAAGAGGAAGCAGTAGTTGATCCGGCTGAGTCTCTTTCTCCCTCTTCTCCGATGCGGCCTACGAAGCTAGTTACCAGGCCGGGTAAAAGCTCCAAGGGTGGGAAGAAGGAGAAATGAGTTTGATTTTGCATTTTCTGCTTTTTGTATTGACCGGGGATTGTGCGGATACCGGTCTCCGCTTCTTTTTGTAACCTGTACAATGTAAAAATTTCTCATAGTGTTGAAATAAAATAGATATTTTTCTTGTACAAATCCTTGTGTATGTAGGAATACATCTGTTTTTCATTTGAAGTGTAGAGTAAACGATTCTTTTCACTTGTACAAAATTTTTTGTCTGTGTTTCAAGAACGCATTTACTCCACATCTTTATTACATGATATTGCAATGAACTTGTGGTATGTTGCTTGTATATTACTTTTATTAATGTAACTGAATTGTATAATGTTGCCCCCATGCCACAAGTATATTGTAATATTTCTCGATTTCACAAGACCGATACTCTTATTTTAGAGAATAACTTTCCACTTTTTCAGGGAAGAATTGTTCTGCTTTTAATAGAGTATTTCTTGTCTTTGGAGGAATCTTTATTTTCTTTTTCTTCCTGAAGAACACTTCGACTTTTGGGAATGATCACTTTTATTTGTTTGAAAGTGAATTTTCCTGCACAGTGAAATGAACTTCTGAAGAAGGTTTTGATTTTTGTGCCCCAGTAAAGGGTTTATTTTTGGTACTTCAAGCAAGGTGAAGTACGCCTCTGAGGAGGTCTTTTTGGTCTCTGAAGAGAAGCAATTTTGGCATTTTAACTCTGGTGAAGTGTGCCTCCGAAAAGGGCTTTTGCCTCCGAAGAGGGCTTGTGCCTCCGAAGAGGGCTTGTGCCTCCGAAGAGGGCTTGTGCCTCCGAAGAGGGCTTGTGCCTCCGAAGAGGGCTTGTGATTGCCTGGAAGTTACTTTCTCATGGTTGGAAGGGTCCACGAGACAAGCGCAAGTTGCTTGATTGGACGTTTGTTTGTACAAACGATCGCAATCAATTAACGAGGTGCCCCTTCGGTGGTCCTACCAATCTTTTTGATTGAGTAAAGCACTCCCATTTATTGGCGTGCCTCGTTAGAGGGCTTTGTAATATTTCATCTCTGGTGAAGTGGGTCTCCGAAGAGAAGCATTTTGCACTTCTACACGGGTGAAATGTGCCTCCGAAAAGGGCTTTTGCCTCCGAAGAGGGCTTGTGCCTCCGAAGAGGGCTTGTGCCTCCGAAGAGGGCTTGTGATTGCCTGGAAGTTACTTTCTCATGGTTGGAAGGGTCCACGAGACAAGCGCAAGTTGCTTGATTGGACGTTTGTTTGTACAAACGATCGCAATCAATTAACGAGGTGCCCCTTCGGTGGTCCTACCAATCTTTTTGATTGAGTAAAGCACTCCCATTTATTGGCGTGCCTCGTTAGAGGGCTTTGTAATATTTCATCTCTGGTGAAGTGGGTCTCCGAAGAGAAGCATTTTGCACTTCTACACGGGTGAAATGTGCCTCCGAAAAGGGCTTTTGCCTCTGAAGAGGGCTTGTGCCTCCGAAGAGGGCTTGTGCCTCCGAAGAGGGCTTGTGCCTCCGAAGAGGGCTTGTGCCTCCGAAGAGGGCTTGTGATTGCCTGGAAGTTACTTTCTCATGGTTGGAAGGGTCCACGAGACAAGCGCAAGTTGCTTGATTGGACGTTTGTTTGTACAAACGATCGCAATCAATTAACGAGGTGCCCCTTCGGTGGTCCTACCAATCTTTTTGATTGAGTAAAGCACTCCCATTTATTGGCGTGCCTCGTTAGAGGGCTTTGTTGACCCTTGGGAAGGAGCATCAGTTGGTTGGTGTGCCAGGAAGGTTGCGTCTTAGGGGCAAGTAGATCCATGAGGTGGACACAAGCTGCCTGATCGGATGCATCACAATCAGCCAGCGAGGGTCTTATTCCTTCTGCTCGGGAAGGTATCCCTTTAGTGGATCTACCTGCTTTCCTGTTGAGAGGCATACCATCCTTTGGCTGCTTCCATGTTTGCCTGCTCATGTTGTATCATCATCCGCCAATCTGCGATCCTTTATCATCGTTTCCAAGCGCGTGTTCCTTTCTTTTGCAAGTGAATTGCTTTATCCGAAGAAGTAGACTTCACTGTTGAATGACTCCACAGAGTAAACGCAAGTTATTTGGTTGGATGCCTTTTTATATTAATGATCGCAACCAGTTAACGAGGGCTTGACATAGCGGAGCCGTCAACTTTTTATGTGAAGCTTCTCTTATATGGGATTTGAGTTTGAAATTTTTGTTGCTTGAAATTTGCTAAATGATTTGTAAGGCTCGCTTAGCTTTGCGATGGGTGAGCTTTGCTTTAATGGCCTGCAGTATTAGATCGATATTTTAGCAATACATTTAGAGTATTTACACATCGAAATATAACAGGCATTTTATAACAGAAAACACAATGCATAGTTTTTCATTATTGAGTCACGCTGATTTCTCAGCGGTTTACAATGCAGAAGTTACACATCCATCATTATCTTTACAAATTTAAGCAATGCTGTTAAGTAAAAAATGAATGCTAGTTATTGTTGTTTCAGAATCTCCAAGCTGGATTTCCATTTGTGCTTGATTCATAGCTTTTGGATTTTTATGCCAGAGAAAGTGAGAGATGCCCCAGCCGCAGTTCTGTGGGTAATTAGTAGTCATCCCAACTTCTGCTTGCTGGGTATGGTCCGCCTGTGATAGCATTAATGACAAGCTTTTCTGAATCTTGCACTGCAGGGTTGTTGTGAGAATCGGATTGATGGGTAGGGTGTTGTTGATCCCGAGTGGATGAGGTTGGATCGACCCCGCTTCTCTTAACGTATTGTTGGAGTTTACCCTGCTCTAGTAATTCTTCAATCACCTTCTTTAATTGGCGACATTGGTCGGTGTCATGGCCAGGTTGATTGTGAAATTGGCAGAATTTTCCATTACGCTTTGCCCCTTTCGTCATCTCAGGTGGCTTAGGATACCTGACAACGTCCTTTGTTGCAAAAAAGATATTTCTTGGTGTATCAGTTAAAGGAGTAAAGTCCGAAGGATTAAAGCGGCGAGGTTTCTTTTCATTTCTTTGGCTTTTTCCTCCTTCATTCTCCCTTTTCTGACTTTCAGATTCTCTTTTCTTAGGTGGGACATTGTCATTATCTGTCTGGGCAATATCCACTTTCGATGTTGCAGAAAGGCTTTCAAGGCGAATGAACTCATCGGCCTTTTTATAAAATTTATCAAGTGAATTCGGTTCCTTCATCTTTAGCCATATCCCGAATTTACTCGATTTATCAATGGCTCGCATCAGATAAGTCAGGATCATGCGTGGTTCTGCATTTTCTACTTCGGCTAAAGCTATATTGAAACGGCTCAAGAAAGATTTGATTGATTCTCCGGGCGCTTGTTCAAGGTTAGACAGTGACATTATATCCCTAGCTTTTGAAGCATACAATCTAAACTGTTCTTTAAACTTTTGCGTTAAGTCGGAGAATTTATCTACAGACCGAACTGGAAGCTTTGTGAACCAAAGTAAAGCCACACCTTCTAGGTATACCGGAAAATATCGGCACTTGATCTCGTCTGATGCTCTTGCACCAGTCATATGCCAATCGTACTTGTAGAGGAAATGATTAGGGTCACTGGTTCCCCTATAGGCTTGGATAGTAGGAGGTGCAAATTTCCTTGGAAACTCCGCTCTTAGGATCCTTTCAGTAAACGGAGTTCTGCTTGGCGCGAAACCCCAGTCAGCCTCATCCTCTTCCCTTTGCATGCTTTCTTTCATGATGCGGCCAACCATTTCAGACAGGTACTCTTTATTGTTCAAAGACACCTCCGGGCAAGCACCAGTTCTTCCCTCGGAAGTTTGCCCGGGTATATGTTCATGACAAGTTGGTTGCGGCCTAGAACCATCAGCTTGGAAAGGTGGCGTTTCAGGAAGGGTGGTTTGATGGTTTTCTGGCTGACGATTTGCCCCAAGTAGGGCAGTTATTCTATCCATCATCAAAGCGTTTTGAGTTTCAATTTGCTGGTATAATCCAGAAACTGCGTTATCCAATTCAGCTCTGGTGACTCCAACGGTTGGAGTTGCTTGGTCTGTTATTGGGGAAGCGGAAGTTCCTTCGTGAGCATTTCCGGATCTGATAGGTCTACCTCTTCTTCCAGGAGCCATTACTTCGGATCTGGTTTTTAAGAGAGGTTCTTTTTTTTTTTTTTTTTTGAATCCTTGCGAAGCAACGGTGGATGATCTCCTGAGTTCAATTCTCAGTGAAAGCACCAAAATGTTAACGGTAAAAAGTGAACGCTAACACCCGGTGTGTGTAATAAACTTGTGAAAGCACCACCCGTTGGTACGGGAACAGAATATGAGCTGTGAATAGCAGAAAAACAGTAAATGAACAACGGATTTATAGTGGTTCGGCCCGTAATTGAGCCTACATCCACTTTATAGTCTTTTATTGCTGATTTGATTACAATTCGATACAATATCCCTCTAAATACAATACAATTTGATCATGAAATCATTCTTGACTACTAGCTCGATCTTTAATGATGAAACTCGACGAATCCGCGTTGGATGTTAGGAGCTCTTCTCGAAGATCGTTGTAGTGTCTTGAATGCTTGAAGATCTTTGATTGCTGAATGAGAGGAAGCTTCGACAGCGTAACGGCGCTTGGAGAAAATGAATGGCCAAAAGTCCTCTTCATGTTGGAAGTGGTGGGGTATTTATACGAGCTGATCTGGACTCAGGAATTTTCTCTAAGTATTTAAGTCGTCTGCCGACCTATGGTAGATCGGTGGCGAGTTAAGGAATAGGCTTAGGTCGGTGGCGAGTTAAGGAATAGGCTTAGGTCGGTGGCGAGTTAAGGAATAGGCTTAGGTCGGAACCTTCTTAAGTCGGAGCCTTTCATAACTCGGCATGCTTTCTTAGGTCGGCAACACCTTAACTCGGCATGCTTCTTAGGTCGGCAAGCACCTTAACTCGGCATACTTTCTTAGGTCGGCAAGCACCTTAACTCGGCATACTTTCTTAGGTCGGCAAGCACCTTAACTCGGCATGCTTTCTTAGGTCGGCAAGCACCTTAACTCGGCATACTTTCTTAGGTCGGCAAGCACCTTAACTCGGCATACTTTCTTAGGTCGGCAAGCACCTTAACTCGGCATGCTTTCTTAGGTCGGCAAGCACCTTAACTCGGCATACTTTCTTAGGTCGGCAAGCACCTTAACTCGGCATGCTTTCTTAGGTCGGCAAGCACCTTAACTCGGCATACTTTCTTAGGTCGGCAAGCACCTTAACTCGGCATGCTTTCTTAGGTCGGCAAGCACCTTAACTCGGCATACTTTCTTAGGTCGGCAAGCACCTTAACTCGGCATACTTTCTTAGGTCGTGAGTCGAAAAGGGGATTAACACTTTATTTGATTTGCTTCTATACAGAATTGAAGTTGCTTCTTTATTCTTTTACTTGCCTTCCTTTAACTTACATTTGTTGCCTTGTATTATTTTATAAACTCAATTATTTAACTTACTTTAATATTTAATGTCTTTTATTAAATTTATAAATTCAAATCATTATCATTTTTATTCATTTACAATTTAAACCCAAGTCAAATATATATATCTATATATTTATTATTTCAAATTTACTCAAGTTACGATCGGGGAAACTCGCTCCAATTTTCTAGTTAAATCTACAAATTTTTATCCAAAAATTTATTTAATTACTCAATTTAATTCAAAAATTCAATAAATTATTAATTTAAATAAATTTAAATTTCGGGGTCGTTACAGGCATTCAATTTCATCCAATTCACAACAAATACCTATCTAAAGGTAATTATTGATAGTCGGTTATTTAACTATCAATAAAGATGCGCACATCATCAGATTCCAAATAATTTTCCAAATAATTTTATCTTCCAAAATATCTTTTACTAGATATAAAATTTCCACACTTTAAAAATAAATCAATATTTATTTTTAAACAATTCCCATTTCTTTTATAAATTCCATAGTGAATTTATATTTTTTTCAAATATCTACTGATATTCGATTTCCAAATCGATTTCAAACCTTCACTTTCAATTTATCTTTTAAGAAGATAAATTCTCAAAAACATTTCATTTCATTTTGGAAAAGCATTTCCATACTTATTTAATAATAAGTATTTCACATATCTATTTATTTTCAACATTTGAAAATATTCGATATACTTAAATCAAATTAAGTATATATTAATTCTTTAAGGAAATCACTTACTATAACAATATTTATTTGAGTCAAAACGAATGTTACGTAAAACATCGTTACGACGACTCAAAATCACTAGTATAGGGATTCGAAATTAAAATAGATATATAAATCCCAATACTACATAAAACATTTCCTTTCGGAAATCATTTACTATAACAACAGTGTTATAGTCCACCATTTCCTTATTTTTCTCGAAAACGTCTATTTCAACAATAAATGTTGAAATCTATGTATCGATACTTAACACGTTTTAAAACATCTTTTAAAACAACTTCATTTAACAATATTCCTTTTCCCAAAATATATTGATTTTATTCAATAATATATATTTACTGTCCAAATTCGTGAATATAATCACTATCCCAATTTTAACAATTTCTACACATTTAACTTAAAGGATAATTCGCTGTCCAAAATCACGAATATATCTCCTTTAAAAATTTCAATGTTAAATTTATCAAATTCTATTGATTTTGAATTTATAAAACAATGTTTATAAATCCCATTTCTATTTATAAAACTTCGATTTCTAAATTATCCAATTCAACTTATATAACTCAATTATATACCGGAAGTTTATATTATAAGTTAAGAACTTATAATCCATTTATTTACAACATCTATTCATTTCTCATCTAAATGTCAAAATCCGATTTATAAGATAATTGCTTATAAATCTTTTTGTTTTAAATCTATCCATTTAATAACTTCACAATTTATGAATCTATAAATTTCAATTCACTTATGGAATCCATTTTTTTTATTTGACTTTAACACTTAATAAAACTCATTTCAAAATTCCAATATTTTTAATTTATAAAAATATCAATTTTATAAATCTTTTTATATGAATTGTTTAAAATACTTCAACAATTCCAATTTAAACTATTTCATAATCTTTATCAATTGTTTATTTTAAAAATAACATTTTTGTCGTATTTCACAAAAATCACAATTTTACTAACATTAAAATTTTAACATTTATTTATTTAAAATAAACCAATTCAAAAATCTCAATAAAACGTATATTTCTACAAATCACTTTACAAATCCTTTTAAAATCCAAAATC
Source organism: Allium fistulosum (assembly GCA_030737815.1). Classification (NCBI taxonomy): domain Eukaryota; kingdom Viridiplantae; phylum Streptophyta; class Magnoliopsida; order Asparagales; family Amaryllidaceae; genus Allium; species Allium fistulosum. Next base: position 819,902,256 of record CM060904.1, read on the forward strand.
GTTATTTTTAGACTTTAAAAATGGATCCGATGATGCAACGCATCAAATAGTCAATCATGGCATTCAAAAACATCATATATCAATATGATAATCAACAAATATCACAATATCTGTAAACAATAAATACAGTTGAGGAATCCAGTTGGATCCCTCCAACCTGTTTCCCTGCATCCACAGACGTTAGCACAATATCAATTCCGCTCCAGTACGGAATTATCGCGGTATATAGGTTTTATAAAAATCCGCTTACTAACGGCGCAATAGGGTCTCATCCGCTATACGAGGCGGGAATCAATCAATCCAATATATACATATGCCAATATGTATATATTGTTATATATAGATATATCCTAAAATATCTAATATCACAATCAACATAGCAATCATATCAAACAATCAATAACTGCAATCAATTCTTGAGTGAGAAAAATCTCACCTTCGCTTTTAATTTGCCATCCATTTCCATTCCAGATTGATTTTCTTGACTTATAGCCCTTGTATAAATATTATACAAATTATTAATATTCGAAATAAATCGAACAATTAATTATTATTAATGATTTCATTTACTCTAATAATTTGATTCTAGCAAATTTTCCATTTTAAATAAATCATTTTACCCAAAAATTAAATTTCTAACTTGATATGTTTTAATTATACAATGACCTCATTTCTAACCCAGTTTCCTTTAAATAAATTTAATTAACTAAAAATTTAGTTTTAACAAAAATTTCTCTTTTTATATAAATTTAAATCAACTTTTTCCTTTACTGTAATTATATACATATATAATTTCTTTAAACTATCTGGATTTTTTTTTTCCTACTGTTAAAATTTTTAAACAACTGTTAAGATCAGTATATATATTTTTTCTTTAAATACATATTTATTTTAAACAAATATTTTATCTCCATACTACAAAATTAAAGCTAAATTTCCTTTGATAATTTTACTAAATCCAAAAATTTAAATTTAAATTAACCAATTTTTTCTTTACTGTATATATAGTGATAACAACAGTTTTCCCTTACTACAATTTAAAAATACCATTATATTTAAATTGAAAAAGAAAATAAATCAAGTATATACCTTCTCTGAAAAAGGTGAACCCAGATCAATTTTAACAAATCACGACCATCACTGCTCGACACCGCGAACCCCACTTGCTCGTGAAGCCCCAGATGCCGATCGCCTCGCCTATTCCATCAGCCTCGAGTCGCCGTTCGACCTCCGATCCCTCGACTAACTCGCGACGAACCCTAGACTTCATCGCCTCCAGTACGCCGTTGCTGCCGCCTGCTCGAGCCCACCGCGACAAATCACCCCAGCCTGCCACGCGCTCGCGAATCGAGCTCGACCCCAACACGCTGCCATCTGCCTCGTAATCGCGAATGTCATCGCGGATTCCTCTCCCCGGTCGCGTGCTCGAAGACGCCGCCTCCCCTTGCCTCGCGATTGCCCACCGAGTCGCCTGCCGCCGCGTTCCCCAAATCAGAGTCGAAGTCGTCATCATCTTCGAGATTGAATAGGAGAATCAGAGGATAGAGCGAAAAGAAATCGAGCGGCCATTTGTATTGTTTTTATTTTGTGAGCTTCGTTTGATTTTTATCTTTTGAACGAGATAATAAATTTTCTTCGAATTCGATTTGGCTTTTGAAACTGAAGGGGATGGTTGGCACAATCATTTCGTGATTCTCGGCTGAAATTAAGGGAAGAGAACGTGGTGATGTATATTAATATAAATTTAAATTTTAATTTGAATTTCATTTTATTTTAACGCGTTTGCATATCGTACAGTCACGAAACAACTCCGAAAAATACGAAATTGGAAATCCGACAATAATTCAATGTCACGGACCCAACGGAACTGGTTTCGTCGAATTCCGAGACTGTTTGAAAAATGACTATTCTATAAATATCGGTTCGAACGATTTATTCAAAACTGATCAAATCGATTTCAATTTCGATTCTGAAGCTTCAATCATCTTCAGTATTATCATTGCGAAATTTAAAAGCTTTTGAAATATTTTTCTTCAGCTTAAAACTGAAGATACAAATTTTTACTCAACTCCAATCGATTAAATCTTATAATTTAATCGCCAAATTCAAATTTAAATCGGGGGTTCAAATCAAATTATCGTTCAAATATTTAAAATTAATTAAATATTCTCAATTTAATTTGGTCAAAATTCCGGGTCGTTACAGACTTCCCTCCTTAAAAGAATTTCGTCCTCGAAATTACAAGTTAGAGAAAAAGGTCCTTAACTCGTCTACTATCTTTCCACATTCAAATAGTTTTATCAATTTTCCAAAACAAATCTTTCTACTAAAGATTCGTTATTATTCATACTAAATTTCCAACTTCAATTATAAGTTTCAAAACAACATTGTTTAACTTCAAAATTCAAATTCGAGTTTAAATTCAAATTTTAACTTTCAAAATTTTCTCAAAAATTTTCTACCGCCCTAAATTTTCGAAAAATTTCGCCAGCGTCTCCTTTGCGCGGCTAATACAGCATGACTACAAAACGTCCCTACGGACTCTCAGATTTCAAAAAGAAAAAGAAAAAGCCAAGCGGCGGACAAGAAATCAGCAAAAACTCATATTGAAATTCAAATACGTACCTTTTGTCGAGCAATTCAAATTTATCTTTGAAATCAAAATCCAAATTCATTTACACCTGTATGTCCTACTAGCCATAATATCTAGTTACACATTCAAACCACTTTGCAAATTCTATTACAAAATTTTCAATATAAACTGCTTATACATTTTTACTTCACTGTTGAAGTTATACATATTCATTATCATTTAATTTTACATTTCACATTCATGTGAATTCAATTCACAATCTCAATCTAATTTGGATTCAGTTTACAATTTCAATTTTATCTTCATTCAATTAGCTTCACTTACTAATTTTAGTTTAATACTTCACAATCAAATTCAAATTCAGTCTTACTTTCTTACAAATTCAAAATGAATCTTAACATTTCAATTTTATTCTCTTGCACTTAAAATTGCAATTTTTTATTTATTCATTCTGAAACTCATTCACTAATTCATTTACATTAGACTGATTCAACATTCAATTAGTTCAATAGCTTAATTCGTTTATCAATCCAATTCAGATTCTCAATTTTATAAGTTATATAACTTATATTCAAAAATTACTACTTGAATTTTTTATTGATTCACTTATACTTACTTTAATTTAACTCAAAATTCCTTAAGTTAAATTTATTCAATCTAAATTCACAACAAATTGTATAAGTTATCAACTCATTTATTATTCTCATAAATATTTTAAATAGGATCCCAGAGTCTTTTCAATCTTTTCAAAACCATTTTTGAAAACAATTCAAATTATCCTTTGAATTTCCAAAACAAAACCCAAATTTTCAAACAACTTCCATTTAAAACAAATTTGGCAGCAATTTCTCTTTTGGAAACCCGAAAATGAACACCGATGATGCCGCGGTCATCATCGAAGTTATTTTCCAGCGACCGAAAAGAGTTTAGAGCTTTCATCTCTCTAAAATACTTTTCAAACCTTTGAAATTCATTTTCAAATCAAAAATGATTTAAACTTCCAAATTTCCAAAAAATTTCTCTGGAATTCCGTTTTTTTAATTACAAATCACTTTTATAACTTATATTCTCAAATTTCATTTATATATGGATTTATTCCTTAACTTTGGAGTTACGATTTCAATTTCTTACTTAATTTCATATAATAATGATAACATTTCAATATTATCACTTTCCTAACATCCATGCAACCATATACTATAGTACTTCATAGAAAAACATTTCTTTTCTATACAAAAATAGTTTTGGGTAAAATTATTTCATTCACCCTATTTAAAACAATACTGTGCCGAATTGTTCTATTCGAGTGTTTAGAAACCCCTTCGATACAGTTTTGCAAGACTGTGCCGACGAAGGTTCATATACCACTCAATAAACCAATCATCACAATATAAAACAATTTTATATTCAAATAACAAATACGCGCTCATATCTATTATTACACTCAACTCATTCTAGAGTACTACTGACTCTATCTCTAATGAGTAACACCCAACAGAGCAGGGTTGTCGCTTAACCATATGCTCTGATACCACTTTGTCACATACCGAAATTTTCGACTTTCGAAAATTCGACATCGATACTCACTTTATCGACTGCCGAGAAATCGAACGCCGGAAACTCCAATAGTGAGGGTTTAAGAAAGAAGAAGAAGGCAGAAGAAGAAGAAGATAGAAGAAGAGAAGAAGAACAACAAAACAACAACAGATACAGAACAGAGACAATATCAGAATCTCACATATCGCAGCGGAACAATATATAATAGATAAGGGAAAAATCTTTAAAACAAAGAACTATATCAGTTTATACATACATCAATCATCAGAGTCAATATACAACTCAATACAACAATGGACAGTTATATAAACTTGTCCTCATACAGAATACACAGCGGAATAAATATATCAGATACAAATACTACGTCTCGACCTCCAATTGATCCCCAAGCTCCAGAATATCCAGAATATCTTGATAACCTAACTCTAGACTGCCCGTGTGGAAATTGGTGGGCACCCAGAGTTTAGAAGGGAAACAATAAACTCCGAGTCAGTCATGGTGACTGGTGTGAGATCGTAAAATAGTTATTCTTTAAAATAAACAACAGGTAAACTTTAAAGTCAATTCGCAATGCTTTTGGAAAATGAAACTACCATAAGACCTCCCACCACACACACAATGCAAACGCAGAATTGGAGGAGATTTCTTCTTATGATAGTCAAAGATGCTTACTACGCAAAATCAAATCATTTTGGATATTATTATTAGTGCATAGTGTAGAAAACATTTCGAAAGTATAATATTAATCTTAGCCAACATACGACCAGTATCGTATGCCTACTATAGCTACTATGTTCAATAGCAGGTTACCGCCACATTCCATAGCAGGTAATACAACTAAAACCGTACAAGTCACGTATTGTTTCTTTGGATTTCCAACAAATGGTCAGGCTAAGGAACTTCCTATCCACGATGGGTACGTCCCTGGAATAGACGACCCGAGAACCTAACCGGATCTCTGCCAACACAAGGCCGGGTTACCTCTGCAAAAATTGGTAACTACTGACACGCGTATTGTAACGACCCCAAATTTCATAAGTATTTAAATTTATAATTAATTGAGTTTTTGAATTTAAAATTGTTAATTTATTTTATTCTGAATAAAAATAGTAAAACAAATGGTTTAAAGTGAAATTAATCGATTTATTTATTGCGAGTTTCCCCGATATCCAAGTATATTCTGTATAAACCATTTGAGATTAAAATATTGTAAATAGTGTATATGTGTGTATATTGAATGTATATATATATATTTAGGTATATACGAGCAAATTTAATATATATATTTGAATTGATGGTTAAAGATGGTTTGAGTTTATAAAATAAATATAAGACAATAAATATTAAGTAAATAATGATAATAAATAAGATAATAAATATTAGAGTAAAATAGAAAGTAATACTTAAGAAAATAAACTATAACAACATAATAAAAGTAGAACTTCATTATATTGCAAAGTAATAAGATTAAAGAAACAAAATACAATATCTATGTACAAAATAAGAATCGTTAGTTGTCAACAAGACTTTATATATATATACACTTGCAATAACAAAAGAAAAGAATTTCAAATTCAATTTAAAATAAAGGACAAGCATGTAAGCTGCAGCCCAAAGTGATAAATACAAATACCTTTAGTACATAAGGTAGATACTATCAAACCATCTCCATTTTTGTACAGCCGAAGTCAGGAAGGAAATGTATAAAGCAAACATATGAAGACACAAGGTACATGGCAATTAATGCAGCCACCAAAAACATATTGTCTCGGCCAACAAAGAAGAAGATCAAAGAAAAGTAAAATACAAATACATTTGTATCTAGTATTTGCTGGTAGCTTGTTATTGAAGCTAGGCAAGTGAAAGTATGAGATAAGTATGAATAAACAAAACATAAAGTACACAACATTAAATGCCTTCAATCCTTGCAGCCAACAAATCTGTTCGAATTGCATAAAGATTTCTTTTCAGCCTCCAAATTTTAAAATATCTCTGACCTTAGAAATGAAATAAGAAAACATATAGACAAGCACTATAGGCTGTTTTATACATAGCCTGGAAAACAACCTTTTCCTTATCACTTTTTACTTCCAGTTCGAGTTAAGCAAATACAAAATGAAACTCCATTTAAAAACCTAAAACAAGCATTCAACCACCACCAGCATATCAATACAAATCAGAGATCAAGAGAATTAAAGATCAAAAGACTTCAGTTTGCATTTTTCATAAGGCTGTTTCAAAACAAAAGAAGTGCTCTGTTCTTCTTTGAAAATCTGGTGAGTAACACCACTTTTAAATAATTTAAAAGCATACTCTGTTGCATATATCTGTGAATGAGTATATTTACACACATATATATGAATCCTTTGTGTATATTTAAATGATTGAAGCATTGGTGTGCAGGTTGTTATTTTCATATGTTTTCTGTCTTAGTTCATAAACCAAGATTTTGATTCAAAAATCTTTTCTTCTCAATCTACCCACTGTTTGGATTAGAATTCAAACCAAAACTGTTTGTTACAGAATATACTTAAGATTAAAAATCTATTTAAGTTTGAACAACTTGTTAGTATCTCTGGAAATCGAAATACTTGAGCAAAGCTTTAAACAAGTTAAAATTTAAACTTCTTAATTTACAAAATTCAGGTTTGTAACTTAAATTCGTACACTTTAACATGAATTTTAAAACAAGAATCGTAGTTTTTAGATGCGGGAATCGAGAGCAGTTCTTAGTTGAACGTGAATTGCTTTTTAGCCAATTTCTGATGATCTCTGGAATTTGGGGAGTCGTGAATCATCCTGGAGGTAGATGAATGATCAGTGACTAAAGGAAAAATATTGGAAGAGGTGAATAATCATTATGTTGATGATGGTCGAAGTTTTCTGTTCTTAACCCTAGTTTTACTGGGTTTAGTTGTTCGATCCACCGCGGGTTCTATGATTGATCGAGTGCAGTTGGGTTTGGAGAGATGGAAGTATGGCCATTGACGAGGCCAAGGCCGGTGGTGGTGGCTCTCAGGTGGTCGGAGCATCAAGTTTGAAGCAATGACAGGTTTGGGGTGTTCGAAATGTTTTGTTCCAGGTTTGGCTCGAGCTATCAAATTTTCGATTTTGAGTTCCTGGTGTCGAATCGAACGTTGGGTTCGAGCGTAGGGGTGAAGCGCAATTGGCTGAAGGTCGCGATGGCCACTGGAGAGGCGGCGCGGTGACGTGCACGTGCACGTGCACGTTGATTTTCTGGTTCACTGTTAGTAAGGTTGAAGAAGAAGAATACTCGAAGGAAATCGCGTGGTAACTCGAAGTAAAAATGGTGGGTGTCTCGGGGAAGAAAGAATGGCTCAGAATTGTTTTCGTACGTAAGAAATTAACATAGTAACAGTCTGGAAAAGAAAATAAAAAGTGGGAGAAGAAGTGTACGAGAGGGGGAGTGGGTTGCTCGGGGAATTTCGTGATTGTCTCGGGATTCCTGAAGGTTGGCTCGGGTTTTAAACAATGTAAATGTTTAAATCAAGTTTTTAATGAACATGAGAAGGTAAACAAAGTTAAGAAGCAACGATGAATTTAATCAAGTTTTCAAGATAAATTAACTATATTTTAGAAGCTAAAATGAATTTTAAACAAGTGTTTAACAAAGTTCAAAGTTAAATTTTTAAGTTAAATGTTAAAAAGTGATTTGTTTTTCAAGTAATATATGTTAGGTTAATTTTGTTAATTTCTAAATGCTTTTCAAATGGAATTTGATGATTAATCACTTAGAGATGATTGCTAAATTTAAAATAATTAATAAATGATTAAAGTTAATTAATCAAGTGATTAAAGGATAATTTCTCAATGTAATTGATTTGTGATTTATTTATAAAAAGTGATTAGGGATAATCACTTATTGTAATTAATTAAGGGTAATTAATTAAATAGTAATTGATTAATGTGATTAATTAATGTGATTAATTAAGGGTAAATTGGTTAAGAAAATTTATTAAAGAATTAATTAATAATTAATGGTTAATTAATTTATTTTTAATGGTTAATTAATAAATGATTAAAGGATGATTAAACCAAAATGATTTGTAATATTAATTAACCAGAATTAGTAATTTATGCATAGAATTTACATCTGATTTAAATTAATCCGACAATTAACTGACCTCATTTGTGAATGTTTGGATTTCGTTGAATGACTTGATTGTTTGATATCCCTTATTTGTGATGCTTTGTGATACACCCTGATTTGTGTTGTGATCTGTAATGAATGTAATTGATTATCCGCGATATATATATCTGTTTCTGTGATATATTGTTATGTGAATATGAAACCTTTGACCCGTAAATGACACTTGAATTTCGATGCGACAGGGAGTCGGATTCCAGTTGGATATCCGAAACCCACATCGAATTGTAATAGTGAATCTTTGTGAGTGATAAATTTATTTTGTCTATAAATCTATGAATGAAGATAAGCGTTGTGAATTATACCGCTTATCGATATTGATATATCTGTGATGATTTATGATGTTGCACTATTGTGTGTAAAACCCCTGGACTACACCTTTACACCCACAAATATGGATTTCACGTGGAAATCGGTTAAGTCACAGATCATTTAAATTTGATGTTTTTGAAATTGAAATTTTAATTTCAATTGATTTTGAAATTGGAAATTCGGGTTTAAAGTGAAAAGCTTTTGAAATGGAATTTCAAAGATAAAAGTTATTTTGAATAACTTAATCGAGTTTTGAAAATTTAAATAATTTGATTTAAATTTGAATTCAAGTTTGAAATTGAATCCTATGATTTGAAACTAGGGATGGAAAATGTTATAAATGTGTTTATCTGAAGTTAAACCATTTAAAAGTAAAATTTTGAGAATTTGGATTTAACCCAAGGATTTCCACTCGTATGAATGAATCAGATTTTCTGAAATGAAACTATTTGTTTTAAAAGAATAAAAGCTTTCAGATAAGAAATGAAATTCCAGTTTAATTAAAGGAATTTCAATATTGAAGTGAAAATGGTTTTCCAAGTTATGAATGAATTGTTTTGAAAGCTATGAATTAAATCTGTTTATTTTTAACAGGTTTAAAAATAATGATGTTTTGTTTAAACCATTCGAAATGAAATTGTTTTGAAAGCTATAAGTTAAATCTTTGTTTTAAAGATTTAACGAGTTAAACTGAAATGGAAATTGATTTGGAAAATCTGTGAATGAATCTTTTGTTTAAAAGATTTAAATGTGGAAATTGTTTAAACCGTAAAGGTTGAATCTTTTTGTTTAAAAGATTTAAAAATGGTAATCTGTTAAACCATTTGAAAAGAAAGATTTTGGGTAATAAGTTGTGACTTAATTGAAATCCCATATCCATATGTTTTTAAAATATTACGCTCACTATTCGGTTTAGCCGGGAGAGGACCTTTGGGTCGTATAACCCATTCCGAATATGTGATACATCGTATATGGATAGCATTTGAAGACCGGTGTTGAAGACCGGATATTTTTGAAAACAGAAGGATTACCGTCGAGTTACTCTGCATCGGCTGATCCCCGATATAGAGGTTTTATCATCCTTAGTGACGGGAAGTCCGGACGTGATTGGAAATTATCCGGAATTGCAAGGGCTTCGTGAGAAGTGCCTTCGGTTCTGTTCGATCCCGGAACAGACTTGTATGGATTGTATGTCTGACATTACACTTTGAGATATAAAGCCGATTTCTTTCAAATACATTTCTGTTGGTGGCGGAGAATTTATTCTCTTAGCTTAACACCCTTCTCTGAGACGTACGAGCTCAGAGGTTATGTAGTTGAAATTTATCAGCGATATATCCCAATTTGGTAATGTGGCATGCTAAGTGTTGCTGTGTGATGATCAGTGTTTGATCATTTGCGATATGATCATTTGTTTGATCTTATATCTTTGTGATCATAGGTTGATCATTTGTTTGACCCAAAGCATGGCTTTGTGACAAAGTGTAGCTTTGTGGACCAGACTTTGTCAGGACCTCACTACCCGGAAATGGTCGAAACAGGATCGTTGCGGCAAGGTTATGAGGGTCGCGCCCTTTAGGGTATGTCATTTCCTTCTGGAAAGGGGTGGTATCATGGTATGGAGCCCAGATACTTACTCATGTGGATACACTTTCTTTATGATGTGTGATGTTGGATACCGAGCTCGGATAAAGGTCCCAAAGGACCGGGAGGTGGCATATTCGTGAGTTACCTGTTACAGGGGTAACCCGGCCTTGTTTTGCAGAGAGCAGTTTGTCTCTCGGGACGTCCCGCCAGAGGCGTTCCCATGCGGCGGGAGGAAGTTCCTTAGCCTGACCATTTGTTGGAAATCCATTCTTCCAATACGAACTTTGTACGGTTTTAGTTGTAGAACCTACCATCTAATATGGTAGCTATAGTAGGCATAGTATAATGGTACCTATGCTGGCTAAGATTAATATTATACTTTCAAATTGTTTTCCACTATGCACTAATAATAATATCCAATGATTTGCGTAGTAAGCATGTTTGACTATCATAAGAAGAAATCTCCTCCAATTCTGCGTTTGCATTGTGTGTGTGGCGGGAGGTCTTATGGTAGTTTCATTTTCTAAAAGCATTGCGGATTTCAATGTTTAAAATTCTTTTGCTGTTGTATAAAGATAAACTGTTTTTGTTGCTCACACCAGTCCCATGACTGATCCGGAGTTTATTGTTCTCTTCCTAAACTCTGGGTGCCCACTATTTTCCACACGGGCAGTCTAGAGTTGGGTTTTTCAGATATTCAGGTTGAGTAGATTATCTGGAGCTAGTCAGTCCTTGGACGACTGACCTTTCTTTTCGCTAGCTATGGATTGGAGCATTCTACTGGAGATATTCTATCCGTTGCTGATGTTATCTTTTCTTTTCCGCTGCTATTTCTTGTATCATATCTCTGATGTATATTGATATTCATTGTATCACTCTGCTGTATCAGATATTGTATATCAATGTATTATTCTTTTCTTCCGCTGTGTTATTTACTAAATTGTGTTATAGCTCCGGCGAATCGGATTTGAACGGTCGAATCTGCGGCATTCTAGTACAATGTGAAGTACGGATGTTGATTTTCGAGCGGGCAAAACCCGAGCCGTCACACGTATGCCATCCCCCGATCGTCACCGATCTTCCCGAGGATCCCCGATTCGCAACAAACCACAAAGTAATAATAACTGTGCAGCAACCACAGAGGTTAAGTATCTGGGCTCCATACCATGATACGACCTTTATCCAGAAGGAATAACATACACTAAGGGGCGCTACTCCCTAGAACCTTGCCGCATTCGTCCTGTTTCGACCATTTCCCGGGTGTGAGGCTCGACGAAGTCTCGTCCACAAAGCTACGCTTTCTCAAAAAGCCCTGCTTCGGGTCAAACAAAATGATCAACCTATGATCACAAAGATATAAGATCAAACAAATGATCATATCGCAAATGATCAAACACTGATCATTTCACAGCAACACTCAGTATGCCACGTTACCAAATTGGGATATATCGCTGATAAATTTCAACTACATTACCTCTGAGCTCGTACGTCTCAGAGAAGGGTGTTAAGCTAAGAGAATAAATTCTCCGCCACCAACAGAAATGTATTTGAAAGAAATCAGCTTTATATCTCAAATTGTAACGTCAGACACACAATCCATACAAGTCTGTTCCGGGATCGAACAGAACCGAAGGCACTTCTCACGAAGCCCTTGCACATGCGGATAATTTTCAATCACGTCAGGGCTTCCCGTCACTAAGGGTGATAAAACCTCTAAATCAAAGATCAGTCGATGTAGAGTAACTCGACGGTAATCCTTCCGTTTTCAAAAATATACGGTCTTCAACACCGGTCTTCGAATGCAATTCATAACGACGTATCACATATTCGGAATGGGTTATACGACCCCATGGTCCTTTCCCGGCTAACCCGAATAGTGAGCGATTATTCAAAAATAAGTGTGGCATTCAATTTCATCCAATTCACAACAAATACCTATCTAAAGGTAATTATTGATAGTCGGTTATTTAACTATCAATAAAGATGCGCACATCATCAGATTCCAAATAATTTTCCAAATTATTTTATCTTCCAAAATATCTTTTACTAGATATAAAATTTCCACACTTTAAAAATAAATCAATATTTATTTTTAAACAATTCCCATTTCTTTTATAAATTCCATAGTGAATTTATATTTTTTTCAAATATCTACTGATATTCGATTTCCAAATCGATTTCAAACCTTCACTTTCAATTTATCTTTTAAGAAGATAAATTCTCAAAAACATTTCATTTCATTTTGGAAAAGCATTTCCATACTTATTTAAAAATAAGTAATTCACAAATCATTTATTTTCAACACTTGGAAAATATTCAATATACTTAAATCAATATTAAGTATATATTCATTCTTTAAGGAAATCATTCTTAAATCACATTTATTTGAGTCAAAACGAATGTTGCGTAAAACATCGTTACGACGACTCGAAATCACTAGTATAGGGATTCGGAATTAAGATAGATATATAAATCCCAATACTATATAAAATATTTCCTTTCGGAAATCATTTACTATAACAACAGTGTTATAGTCCACCATTTCCTTATTTTTCTCGAAAACGTCTATTTCAACAATAAATGTTGAAATCTATGTATCGATACTTAACACGTTTTAAAACATCTTTTAAAACAACTTCATTTAACAATATTCCTTTTCCCAAAATATATTGATTTTATTCAATAATATATATTTACTGTCCAAATTCGTGAATATAATCACTATCCCAATTTTAACAATTTCTACACAATTAACTTAAAGGATAATTCGCTGTCCAAAATCACGAAAATATCTCCTTTAAAAATTTCAATGTTAAATTTATCAAATTCTATTGATTTTGAATTTATAAAACAATGTTTATAAATCCCATTTCTATTTATAAAACTTCGATTTCTAAATTATCCAATTCAACTTATATAACTCAATTATATACCGGAAGTTTATATTATAAGTTAAGAACTTATAATCCATTTATTTACAACATCTATTCATTTCTCATCTAAATGTCAAAATCCGATTTATAAGATAATTGCTTATAAATCTTTTTGTTTTACAAAATCTATCCATTTAATAACTTCACAATTTATGAATCTATAAATTTCAATTCACTTATGGAATCCATTTTTTTTATTTGACTTTAACACTTAATAAAACTCATTTCAAAATTCCAATATTTTTAATTTATAAAAATATCAATTTTATAAATCTTTTTATATGAATTGTTTAAAATACTTCAACAATTCCAATTTAAACTATTTCATAATCTTTATCAATTGTTTATTTTAAAAATAACATTTTTGTCGTATTTCACAAAAATCACAATTTTACTAACATTAAAATTTTAACATTTATTTATTTAAAATAAACCAATTCAAAAATCTCAATAAAACGTATATTTCTACAAATCACTTTACAAATCCTTTTAAAATCCAAAATCGTTATTTTTAGACTTTAAAAATGGATCCGATGATGCAACGCATCAAATAGTCAATCATGGCATTCAAAAACATCATATATCAATATGATAATCAACAAATATCACAATATCTGTAAACAATAAATACAGTTGAGGAATCCAGTTGGATCCCTCCAACCTGTTTCCCTGCATCCACAGACGTTAGCACAATACCAATTCCGCTCCAGTACGGAATTATCGCGGTATATAGGTTTTATAAAAATCCGCTTACTAACGGCGCAATAGGGTCTCATCCGCTATACGAGGCGGGAATCAATCAATCCAATATATACATATGCCAATATGTATATATTGCTATATATAGATATATCCTAAAATATCTAATATCACAATCAACATAGCAATCATATCAAACAATCAATAACTGCAATCAATTCTTGAGTGAGAAAAATCTCACCTTCGCTTTTAATTTGCCATCCATTTCCATTCCAGATTGATTTTCTTGACTTATAGCCCTTGTATAAATATTATACAAATTATTAATATTCGAAATAAATCGAACAATTAATTATTATTAATGATTTCATTTACTCTAATAATTTGATTCTAGCAAATTTTCCATTTTAAAAAATCGTTTTACCCAAAAATTAAATTTCTAACTTGATATGTTTTAATTATACAATGACCTCATTTCTAACCCAGTTTCCTTTAAATAAATTTAATTAACTACAAATTTAGTTTTAACAAAAATTTCTCTTTTTATATAAATTTAAATCAACTTTTTCCTTTACTGTAATTATATACATATATAATTTCTTTAAACTATCTGGATTTTTTTTTCCTACTGTTAAAATTTTTAAACAACTGTTAAGATCAGTATATATATTTTTTCTTTAAATACATATTTATTTTAAACAAATATTTTATCTCCATACTACAAAATTAAAGCTAAATTTCCTTTGATAATTTTACTAAATCCAAAAATTTAAATTTAAACTAACCAATTTTTTCTTTACTGTATATATAGTGATAACAACAGTTTTCCCTTACTACAATTTAAAAATACCATTATATTTAAATTGAAAAAGAAAATAAATCAAGTATATACCTTCTCTGAAAAAGGTGAACCCAGATCAATTTTAACAAATCACGACCATCACTGCTCGACACCGCGAACCCCACTTGCTCGCGAAGCCCCAGATGCCGATCGCCTCGCCTATTCCATCAGCCTCGAGTCGCCGTTCGACCTCCGATCCCTCGACTAACTCGCGACGAACCCTAGACTTCATCGCCTCCAGTACGCCGTTTCTACCGCCTGCTCGAGCCCACCGCGACAAATCGCCCCAGCCTGCCATGCGCTCGCGAATCGAGCTCGACCCCAACACGCTGCCATCTGCCTCGTACTCGCGAATGTCATCGCGAAGTCCTCTCTCCGGTCGCGTGCTCGAAGACGCCGCCTCCCCTTGCCTCGCGATTGCCCACCGAGTCGCCTGCCGCCGCGTTCCCCAAATCAGAGTCGAAGTCGTCATCATCTTCGAGATTGAATAGGAGAATCAGAGGATAGAGCGAAAAGAAATCGAGCGGCCATTTGTATTGTTTTTATTTTGTGAGCTTCGTTTGATTATTATCTTTTGAACGAGATAATAAATTTTCTTCGAATTCGATTTGGCTTTTGAAACTGAAGGGGATGGTTGGCACGATCATTTCGTGATTCTCGGCTGAAATTAAGGGAAGAGAACGTGGTGATGTATATTAATATAAATTTTAATTTTAATTTGAATTTCATTTTATTTTAACGCGTTTGCATATCGTACAGTCACGAAACAACTCCGAAAAATACGAAATTGGAAATCCGACAATAATTCAATGTCACGGACCCAACGGAACTGGTTTCGTCGAATTCCGAGACTGTTTGAAAAATGACTATTCTATAAATATCGGTTCGAACGATTTATTCAAAACTGATCAAATCGATTTCAATTTCGATTCTGAAGCTTCAATCATCTTCAGTATTATCATTGCGAAATTTAAAAGCTTTTGAAATATTTTTCTTCAGCTTAAAACTGAAGATACAAATTTTTACTCAACTCCAATCGATTAAATCTTATAATTTAATCGCCAAATTCAAATTTAAATCGGGGGTTCAAATCAAATTATCGTTCAAATATTTAAAATTAATTAAATATTCTCAATTTAATTTGGTCAAAATTCCGGGTCGTTACACTACCCCGAGTCCTCCTGCAACCTCAACTGCTTCGAGTAAAACTCGATTGTGACGCCCCACCACTATACCCACGCTAACCAAGAACACTACGATGTAGTGCTGTCAATTAGCACGGAGAATAAGGCTGTGGAGGAGCGACCATCCATGTAACTTCTTTGTGCGAGCACCGATACATCAGATAGAATAGAATGCATATCTTTTAAGGAGGAAATCCAGAAAACACATAAAAAAGGGGGGAGGCCTAACACATGAATGGGAGCATGAAAACTCACCTACGCGTAAACACATGACGAGAAGCTATCTCATGGAAGCTATCCATTAAATTTTCACACAGGAATGGCCCGAAGACCGTAGGGTGCTACCCTAGAAATGTGATGGCGAAACATCACATGATCGGGGTATAGTCTCCCACGTAGACAAAGAGACATCGCTCAATCGCTAGTCTAAATCACAAAAATGATCGTCATGATCATAAGGAAGTGTCAATCACACCAAGCTAGTAAATATATGAGTTTAGCTTCATGTCCCATAACCACTTGCTTAACTTAAATATTTACGAACAAGCTGTAAATCTTCACTAGGAAATTGTCACAAAAAGGGTTCAATCGAACAAGTCCAAGAGCTAACCGACGAAGTGAACGCAAGCGTTTCATACCACTCGTTTTACTAAGTCGTTTAAGTCGATTTCTCATTCGAGTGAAGTAAAGGCTTGTATATACTAGTAGATTGAAAATCGGTTTGAGAAAACAAACTTTTGATATTTAAAATAGTGTTGAAATCGCTTTGATGAAAGAGTTTTGATATTTACTATTAGTATTGAAACCTTCATATATCTTTAAAGTGACAAGTCATAAAACGATTGTAGAACAAATCAATTCACGTTCGAAGACGTGAGTAAAGTCCAAAGAAGTCAATCCCAAAACTGTAACATCCCGAAAATTTTCGACTTTCGAAAATTCAACATCGATACTCACTTTATCGACTGCTGAGCCATCGAATGCCGGAAACCCGAAAAGTTATGGTTTTAAGAAAAAGAAAAAGTAGAAGAAGAAGAAGATAGAAGAAAAAGAGAAGAAGAACAACAAAACAACAACAGATACAGAACAGAGACAATATCAGAATCTCACATATCGCAGCGGAACAATATATAATAGATAAATGAATAATCTCTAAAACAAAGAACTATATCATTTTATACATACATCAATCATCAGAGTTAATATACAACAATGGACAGTTATATAACTTGTCCTCATACAGAGTATACAGCGGAATAAATATATCAGATACAAATACTACGTCTCGTCATCCAGCTTATCTCCAAAGCTCCAGAATATCCAGAATATCCTGATAATCTAACTCTAGACTGCCCGTGTGGAAATTGGTGGGCACCCAGAGTTTAGAAGGGAAACAATAAACTCCGAGTCAGTCATGGTGACTGGTGTGAGATCGTAAAACAGTTATTCTTTATAACAACCAAATATTTTTTTTAGTCAATTCGAAATGCTTTTGGAAAATGAAATTACCATAAGACCTCCCACCACACACACAATGCAAACGCAGACTTGGAGGAGATTTCTTCTTATGATAGTCAAAGATGCTTACTACGCAAAATCAAATCATTTTTGATATTATTATTAGTGCATAGTGTAGAAAACATTTCGAAAGTAGAATATAAATCTTAGCCAGCATAGGTACCATTATAGTATGCTTGCTATAGCTACCATATTAAATGGCAGGTTCTACAACTAAAACCGTACAAGTCACGTATTGTTTCTTTGGATTTCCAACAAATGGTCAGGCTAAGGAACTTCCTATCCATGATGGGTACGTCCCTGGAATAGACGACCCGAGAATCTAATGTTACGGTTAGATCTCTGCCAACACAAGGCCGGGTTACCTCTGCAAAAATAGGTAACTACTGACACGCGTATGCCATCCCCCGATCGTCACCGATCTTCCCGAGGATCCCCGATTCGCAACAAACCACATAGAAATAATAATGCAGTAACCACAGAGGTTAAGTATCTGGGCTCCATACCATGATACCACCTTTATCCAGAAGGAATGACATACACTAAGGGGCGCTACTCCCTAGAACCTTGCTGCATTCGTCCTGTTTCGACCATTTCCGGGGTGTAAGGCTCGACGAAGTCTCGTCCACAAAGCTACGCTTTCTATAAAAAGCCCTGCTTCGGGTCAAACAAAAATGATCAACCTATGATCACAAAGATATAAGATCAAACAAATGATCATATCACAAATGATCAAACACTGATCATTTCACAGCAACACTCAGTATGCCACGTTACCAAATTGGGATATATCGCTGATAAATTTCAACTACATAACCTCTGAGCTCGTACGTCTCAGAGAAGGGTGTTAAGCTAAGAGAATAAATTCTCCGCCACCAACAGAAATGTATTTGAAAGAAATCAGCTTTACATCTCAAAGTGTAACGTCAGACACACATCCATACAAGTCTGTCCCGGGATCGAACAGAACCGAAGGCACTTCTCACGAAGCCCTTGCATTTCCGGATAATTTTCTAATCACGTCCGGACTTCCCGTCACTAAGGGTGATAAAACCTCTAAATCGGAGATCAGCCGATGTAGAGTAACTCGACGGTAATCCTTCCGTTTTCAAAAATATCCGGTCTTCAACACCGGTCTTCAAATGCGATTCATAACGACGTATCACATATTCGGAATGGGTTATACGACCCCATGGTCCTTTCC
Organism: Allium fistulosum; assembly: GCA_030737815.1. Classification (NCBI taxonomy): domain Eukaryota; kingdom Viridiplantae; phylum Streptophyta; class Magnoliopsida; order Asparagales; family Amaryllidaceae; genus Allium; species Allium fistulosum. The sequence goes on from CM060904.1 coordinate 819,920,852, forward strand.
CGGCTAACCCGAATAGTGAGCGATTATTCAAAAAAATAAGTGTGGCATTCAAATTCATCCAATTCACAACAAATACCTATCTAAAGGTAATTATTGATAGTTGGTTATTTAACTATCAATAAAGATGCGCAACATCATCAGATTCCAAATAATTTTCCAAATTATTTCATCTTCAAAAATATCTTTACTAGATATAAAATTTCCACACTTAACCATTTGAAAACAATTTCAAATCAATTTCCACATTTCATTTTATCTTTGAAGATAAAATCTCAAAACAGTTCATTTCATATTGGAAAAGCATTTCCATACTTATTTAAAAATAAGTATTTCACAATCATTTATTTTCAACACTTAGAAAATATTCGATATACTTAAAATCAAAATTAAGTATATATCTCATTCTTTAAGGAAATCATTCTTAAATCACATTTATTTGAGTCAAAACGAATGTTGCGTAAAACATCGTTACGACGACTCGAAATCACTAGTATAGGGATTCGGAATTAAGATAGATATATAAATCCCAATACTATATAAAATATTTCCTTTCGGAAATCATTTACTATAACAACAGTGTTATAGTCCACCATTTCCTTATTTTTTCTCGAAAACGTCTATTTCAACAAGAACTGTTGAAATCTATGATTTCGATATTTCACACGTTTTAAAACATCTTTTTAAAACAATCACTTCATTTCAAATATCGCTTTCACGAAACATATCCATTTTACTTAACGATATATTCCAAGAATTATCCACTATCCAAAATCGTGGATAAAATTTCCTTAATAACTTCTATATTACATTCATCACATTTGATTGATTTCAAATTCATAAAACAACGTTTATAAATTCACCTTTATATTTTCTAACAACTTCGATTTATAAAATTCTCCTTTTATTAACTTCTAAAATTACTTATCAAAATAAGTGATTTCAGATTTATAAACAACGTTTATAAATCACATTTATACTTCACAACAATTTCAACTTATGAAATCATTTCATTTAGCAATTTCTATTTATATCCCAATTAAGTGCAAAAATCTAATTTATAAGTAAATTACTTATAAATCGTTTATTCTACAACATCTATTCACTTTATAACTTCACGTTATAAATCTATAAATTTCATTCACTTATGAAATCCTTTTATACTTCTTTTTAACACTTATAAAAATTCGTTTTATAAGTCCAATATTTTTATTAATAAAATATCCATTTTATAAATCTTCCTATACAAATCGTTTATAGTTATTCAAAAATCCCAGCTTAAACCATTTTATAAATAAATCGACTTTTATTTCAAAATCACCTTACGGTCATAATTCACAAAAATCTTAACTTTTATAACTTCAAAATTTTAAACGTTTATTTATTTAAAATAAATCAATTCAACAATTCAATAGAACATATAATTTCAAAGATCACTTTAAAAATCCTTTTTAAAGTAAAAGTCGTTATTTTTACTTTTCAAAACTGAATCCGATGATGCAACAGCATCAATTAGTCCATCACAACAGTCAATATCATATATCAATATGATAACAGAATATATCACAATATCTGTAAATAAATAACTACTGGTGAGGAATCCAGTTGGATCCCTCCAACCTGTTTCCCTGCATCCACAGACGTTAGCACAATACCAATTCCGCTCCAGTACGGAATTATCGCGGTATATAGGTTTTTATAAATCCGCTTACTAACGGCGCAATAGGGTCTCATCCGCTATACGAGGCGGGAAATCATCAATCCAATATATACATATGCCAATATGTATATATTGCTATATATATAGATATATCCTATCATATCTAATACAAACAGCAATCATAGCAATCAAACAATAACTGTAAACATTCCACATTTTATTCGAGTGAGAAAAATCTCACCGTAGCTTTTTATTTTGCCATCCGTTTCCATTTCAGTTTTGTTTCTCGATTTTAACCTGGTATAAACAATTTTATAAAATCTATTAATATTCGAATTAAATCGAATAATCAATTTTCATTTATAAATCTCATTTTAACTAAAATTTAATTTAAACAATTAAACTCCCTTTTTAAATAAATTCCTCTTTAATAATTTCTTTTAGTATTTAAAATAATCCGAATAAGCAAATTATTCACCAAATCTATTTTAAACATTTCCATCTTCAAAAATCTTATCTCAATATATATATTTACAATTTAAGAATTAAATCGAAAACCCTTTTAAAAATCTTAAGGTAATTAAGATTAATTTTAAACCAATACTCTTTAAATTTGAACTTCCACAATTATCAAATTGATTCGCATGTATATTTATTTCCATTTAATTTTAAACTGTAAACATTTATTTATTTTCCCACAATTTAAAATTAACCTAAATAAGAAAAGAAAAAGGAAAATGCAGAATACCTTCACTGCCGAGTTTAAAAATTGAACAGCTCGACGTCTCCAGATTGTCGACCCCACGCCGCTTCCATCGCCTTCACGTAGTCGAATACCAGGTCGACCAACCCCTCGCGACTCCCCCGCCTCCACTGATTTCCACACCTCCTACCGCCCCTGACATCGCGAACATCACCACGCTACAGCTCGAATCGCCTACTGCCTCGCGATACCCCAAGCCCTAGGCGTCGCGAAACAGTTCGACACCAAGATCCCCACGCAGCCTCGACGAACTCCACTTCAGCCTTGACGTGAACCACTGTCGTCGATCGACAGCTAGCCCAGACCCCACGACTCGCCTGCCCCAGCTTCGCCGCGAGTCGCCATCCACCGCCGTGCTCGCGAGCTCGAGCTCGAGTGCCTCACGACGCCACGACTGATGTTTTGCGATGGGTTCGAAAACCCCTTCTTTAATCTCGAATGAATTTTATTCGATTTCGCGTGAAAACGAATGGGGGAGGGAGGCAAATTCGATTCTTTCGAATGAACGAATGATGAAGAGTTTCGTTATTTCAGAAGAGGAGTTTTCTTTTTGAACGAAATTGAGGAGCTCGGCCATTATAGATTTGAACGAGAGAAAAATGGTTTCGTTCGATTTTTAAAACTGCCTCCTTTTTCTCGATTTGATTTTTCAGAGTTGAAGAGGAGGAACGAAATGATTTTGTCGCCATTTTTTTTTCTTTTGCAGGATTTCGTTCTGCGACTAAGTCTAGAAAAGGGGACAGTGATTTGAAGGAAGAACGGCTGATGTTGATTAGCGTATAAATTTATTTCTAAATCAAATCGGTTAATTATTGTCTCGGCGTTTATATCTTGTACGATCATACGATAGCTCCGAAAGCTACGAGATTTGAAATCCGACAATAATTCAATATCATGGACCCAATGGAACTGGTTTCGTCGAATTCCGAGACTGCGCCTCGGACGGCTATTTTTAAATATCGGTTGAACGATATAAATTTCAAACTGAACACTTTACTCCTAAATTCGATTCTGAAGCTTCTGTTATCTCGGGTATTGTCAATACGAATTTTAAAAGCTTTTGAAATATTTTTCTTCAGCTTAAATTGAAGATTCGAATTTTTATTCACCTTACAATAGATTAAATTTTATAATTAAATCGTCAAATTCAAAGTTATTTCGGGGATTCAAATTAAATTATCGTTCAAATATTTAAAATTAATTAAATATTCTCAATTTAATTTGGTCAAAATTCTGGGTCGTTACAGACTTCCCTCCTTAAAAGAATTTCGTCCTCGAAATTACCAATTAGGAAAAAAAGTCCTTAACTCGTCTACTATTTTCTCAAATTCAAATAGTTTTATCAATTTATCAAAACAAATCTTTCTATTAAAGATTCGTTATCATTTTAACTAACTTTCTAAACCTTTCATAGTTTTCAAACAATATTGTTTTACTTCATAATTCAAATTCGAGTTTAAATTCAAATTTTAAACTTTCAAAAATTTCTCAAAAATTTCCTAACACTCGAAATTTTCGAAAAATTTCGCCAGCGTCTCCTTTGCGCGGCTAATACGGTACGACTACAAAACGTCCCTACGGACTCTCAGATTTCAAAAAGAAAAAGAAAAAGCCAAGCGGCTAGAGAGAAATCATCAAAAACTCATATTAAAACTCAAATACATACCTTTTTCGAGCAATTCGAATTATCTTCGAAATCAAAATTCCAATTCCTTTATACCTGTATATCCTACTAGCCATTATATCTAGTTACAGCATTCAATCCAATTTGCAAATTCTATTTCAAATTTTCAATATAAACTCCTTATATCATCTCTAATTCGCTATTGACGTTATATCCATTATCTTCAATTTTACATTTCAGATTTTATTTGAATTCAATTTCACATTTCAATTCCTCATTCGAATTCAATTCGCAATTCCAATCTAGTTTGGATTTAGTTTACTTCTGGATATTGAATTTTATCAATTAACTTTAGTTCACTTCAAACTAATCTCAAAACTTCATTTCATTTCACACAATTCAAGTTTTAAATTTACTAATTCAACTTCTATTTCATGAATCAATTAATTATCAAAGCAGTTTATTCGGATTCAATCCTTATTCATTTTTCTCAGGTTTGGATTTTATTCCACTTGATTCAAGTCTCATTTCATTAACGACTTTTAATTTCAATTATCTTCTTGGAATTTTATTTCCATGTATAAATTCCATTTACAATTTTTATTCACAATTTTTGTTCATATATGAATTTATTTCCTTATACCTTCTATTCACATTTATAGATTTCATTTGTTAATGAACTTTAATTCAAATCACAATTACATAATCTACATTAACAATTTCTATTTGTATAAGTTATAAATTCAATCATATTCCATAAATATTCTTATACAGTATTCCAGAGTCTTTTCAACCTTTCAAAACCATTTTGAAAACAATTCAAATTCCATTTGAATTTCCAAAACAAAAACCCAAATTTTCCAAACACTTTCCATTTAAAACCATTTGGCAGCAATTTCTCTTTTGGAAACCCGAAAATGAACACCGGTGATGTCGCGATCATCATCGAAGTTATTTTCCAGCGACCGAAAAGAGTTTAGAGCTTTTATCTTTCCAAAATACTTTTCAAAACCTTTGAAATTCATTTTTCAAATTCAAAAAGATTTAAATTTTCCAAATCTCCAAAATTTTCAAATTCTTTTCAAACATTTCCAAAAACTTCTCTGGAATTCCGTTTCAAATTATAAATCACATTTATAACTTATAATCTCAAATTTCATTTGTATATGAATTTATTTCTTAACTTTGGAGTTATAATTTCAACTTCTTATTCAATTGCATATAATAATGATAACATTTCTATATTATCACTTCCTAACATCCATGCATCCATATACTATGATAATTCATAGAAAAATCATTTCTTTTCTATACAAAAATAGTTTTAGGTAAAATTATCTCATTTACCCTATTTAAAACAATACTGTGCCGAATTGTTCTATATAAGTGTTTAGAGATTCCTATCGATAGAGTTGTACGGACAATACCGACCAGAATCCATATACCACTCAACAAACCAATCATCACAATATAAAACAATTTTATATTCACTAACAAATACGCACTCGTATCTATTATTACACTCAAACTCATTCTAGAGTACTACTGACTCTATCTCTAATGAGTAACACCCAACAGAGCAGGGTTGTCGCTTAACCATATGCTCTGATACCACTTGTAACATCCCGAAAATTTTCGACTTTCGAAAATTCAACATCGATACTCACTTTATCGACTGCTGAGCCATCGAATGCCGGAAACCCGAAAAGTTATGGTTTTAAGAAAAAGAAAAAGTAGAAGAAGAAGAAGATAGAAGAAAAAGAGAAGAAGAACAACAAAACAACAACAGATACAGAACAGAGACAATATCAGAATCTCACATATCGCAGCGGAACAATATATAATAGATAAATGAATAATCTCTAAAACAAAGAACTATATCATTTTATACATACATCAATCATCAGAGTTAATATACAACAATGGACAGTTATATAACTTGTCCTCATACAGAGTATACAGCGGAATAAATATATCAGATACAAATACTACGTCTCGTCATCCAGCTTATCTCCAAAGCTCCAGAATATCCAGAATATCCTGATAATCTAACTCTAGACTGCCCGTGTGGAAATTGGTGGGCACCCAGAGTTTAGAAGGGAAACAATAAACTCCGAGTCAGTCATGGTGACTGGTGTGAGATCGTAAAACAGTTATTCTTTATAACAACCAAATATTTTTTTTAGTCAATTCGAAATGCTTTTGGAAAATGAAACTACCATAAGACCTCCCACCACACACACAATGCAAACGCAGACTTGGAGGAGATTTCTTCTTATGATAGTCAAAGATGCTTACTACGCAAAATCAAATCATTTTTGATATTATTATTAGTGCATAGTGTAGAAAACATTTCGAAAGTAGAATATAAATCTTAGCCAGCATAGGTACCATTATAGTATGCTTGCTATAGCTACCATATTAAATGGCAGGTTCTACAACTAAAACCGTACAAGTCACGTATTGTTTCTTTGGATTTCCAACAAATGGTCAGGCTAAGGAACTTCCTATCCACGATGGGTACGTCCCTGGAATAGACGACCCGAGAATCTAACGTTACGGTTAGATCTCTGCCAACACAAGGCCGGGTTACCTCTGCAAAAATAGGTAACTACTGACACGCGTATGCCATCCCCCGATCGTCACCGATCTTCCCGAGGATCCCCGATTCGCAACAAACCACATAGAAATAATAATGCAGTAACCACAGAGGTTAAGTATCTGGGCTCCATACCATGATACCACCTTTATCCAGAAGGAATGACATACACTAAGGGGCGCTACTCCCTAGAACCTTGCTGCATTCGTCCTGTTTCGACCATTTCCGGGGTGTGAGGCTCGACGAAGTCTCGTCCACAAAGCTACGCTTTCTATAAAAAGCCCTGCTTCGGGTCAAACAAAAATGATCAACCTATGATCACAAAGATATAAGATCAAACAAATGATCATATCACAAATGATCAAACACTGATCATTTCACAGCAACACTCAGTATGCCACGTTACCAAATTGGGATATATCGCTGATAAATTTCAACTACATAACCTCTGAGCTCGTACGTCTCAGAGAAGGGTGTTAAGCTAAGAGAATAAATTCTCCGCCACCAACAGAAATGTATTTGAAAGAAATCAGCTTTACATCTCAAAGTGTAACGTCAGACACACATCCATACAAGTCTGTCCCGTGATCGAACAGAACCGAAGGCACTTCTCACGAAGCCCTTGCATTTCCGGATAATTTTCTAATCACGTCCGGACTTCCCGTCACTAAGGGTGATAAAACCTCTAAATCGGAGATCAACCGATGTAGAGTAACTCGACGGTAATCCTTCCGTTTTCAAAAATATCCGGTCTTCAACACCGATCTTCAAATGCGATTCATAACGACGTATCACATATTCGGAATGGGTTATACGACCCCATGGTCCTTTCCCGGCTAACCCGAATAGTGAGCGATTATTCAAAAAAATAAGTGTGGCATTCAAATTCATCCAATTCACAACAAATACCTATCTAAAGGTAATTATTGATAGTTGGTTATTTAACTATCAATAAAGATGCGCAACATCATCAGATTCCAAATAATTTTCCAAATTATTTCATCTTCAAAAATATCTTTACTAGATATAAAATTTCCACACTTAACCATTTGAAAACAATTTCAAATCAATTTCCACATTTCATTTTATCTTTGAAGATAAAATCTCAAAACAGTTCATTTCATATTGGAAAAGCATTTCCATACTTATTTAAAAATAAGTATTTCACAATCATTTATTTTCAACACTTAGAAAATATTCGATATACTTAAAATCAAAATTAAGTATATATCTCATTTTTTAAGGAAATCATTCTTAAATCACATTTATTTGAGTCAAAACGAATGTTGCGTAAAACATCGTTACGACGACTCGAAATCACTAGTATAGGGATTCGGAATTAAGATAGATATATAAATCCCAATACTATATAAAATATTTCCTTTCGGAAATCATTTACTATAACAACAGTGTTATAGTCCACCATTTCCTTATTTTTTCTCGAAAACGTCTATTTCAACAAGAACTGTTGAAATCTATGATTTCGATATTTCACACGTTTTAAAACATCTTTTTAAAACAATCACTTCATTTCAAATATCGCTTTCCCGAAACATATCCATTTTACTTAACGATATATTCCAAGAATTATCCACTATCCAAAATCGTGGATAAAATTTCCTTAATAACTTCTATATTACATTCATCACATTTGATTGATTTCAAATTCATAAAACAACGTTTATAAATTCACCTTTATATTTTCTAACAACTTCGATTTATAAAATTCTCCTTTTATTAACTTCTAAAATTACTTATCAAAATAAGTGATTTCAGATTTATAAACAACGTTTATAAATCACATTTATACTTCACAACAATTTCAACTTATGAAATCATTTCATTTAGCAATTTCTATTTATATCCCAATTAAGTGCAAAAATCTAATTTATAAGTAAATTACTTATAAATCGTTTATTCTACAACATCTATTCACTTTATAACTTCACGTTATAAATCTATAAATTTCATTCACTTATGAAATCCTTTTATACTTCTTTTTAACACTTATAAAAATTCGTTTTATAAGTCCAATATTTTTATTAATAAAATATCCATTTTATAAATCTTCCTATACAAATCGTTTATAGTTATTCAAAAATCCCAGCTTAAACCATTTTATAAATAAATCGACTTTTATTTCAAAATCACCTTACGGTCATAATTCACAAAAATCTTAACTTTTATAACTTCAAAATTTTAAACGTTTATTTATTTAAAATAAATCAATTCAACAATTCAATAGAACATATAATTTCAAAGATCACTTTAAAAATCCTTTTTAAAGTAAAAGTCGTTATTTTTACTTTTCAAAACTGAATCCGATGATGCAACAGCATCAATTAGTCCATCACAATAGTCAATATCATATATCAATATGATAACAGAATATATCACAATATCTGTAAATAAATAACTACTGGTGAGGAATCCAGTTGGATCCCTCCAACCTGTTTCCCTGCATCCACAGACGTTAGCACAATACCAATTCCGCTCCAGTACGGAATTATCGCGGTATATAGGTTTTTATAAATCCGCTTACTAACGGCGCAATAGGGTCTCATCCGCTATACGAGGCGGGAAATCATCAATCCAATATATACATATGCCAATATGTATATATTGCTATATATATAGATATATCCTATCATATCTAATACAAACAGCAATCATAGCAATCAAACAATAACTGTAAACATTCCACATTTTATTCGAGTGAGAAAAATCTCACCGTAGCTTTTTATTTTGCCATCCGTTTCCATTTCAGTTTTGTTTCTCGATTTTAACCTGGTATAAACAATTTTATAAAATCTATTAATATTCGAATTAAATCGAATAATCAATTTTCATTTATAAATCTCATTTTAACTAAAATTTAATTTAAACAATTAAACTCCCTTTTTAAATAAATTCCTCTTTAATAATTTCTTTTAGTATTTAAAATAATCCGAATAAGCAAATTATTCACCAAATCTATTTTAAACATTTCCATCTTCAAAAATCTTATCTCAATATATATATTTACAATTTAAGAATTAAATCGAAAACCCTTTTAAAAATCTTAAGGTAAATAAGATTAATTTTAAACCAATACTCTTTAAATTTGAACTTCCACAATTATCAAATTGATTCGCATGTATATTTATTTCCATTTAATTTTAAACTGTAAACATTTATTTATTTTCCCACAATTTAAAATTAACCTAAATAAGAAAAGAAAAAGGAAAATGCAGAATACCTTCACTGCCGAGTTTAAAAATTGAACAGCTCGACGTCTCCAGATTGTCGACCCCACGCCGCCTCCATCGCCTTCACGTAGTCGAATACCAGGTCGACCAACCCCTCGCGACTCCCCCGCCTCCACTGATTTCCACACCTCCTACCGCCCCTGACATCGCGAACATCACCACGCTACAGCTCGAATCGCCTACTGCCTCGCGATACCCCAAGCCCTAGGCGTCGCGAAACAGTTCGACACCAAGATCCCCACGCAGCCTCGACGAACTCCACTTCAGCCTTGACGTGAACCACTGTCGTCGATCGACAGCTAGCCCAGACCCCACGACTCGCCTGCCCCAGCTTCGCCGCGAGTCGCCATCCACCGCCGTGCTCGCGAGCTCGAGCTCGAGTGCCTCACGACGCCACGACTGATGTTTTGCGATGGGTTCGAAAACCCCTTCTTTAATCTCGAATGAATTTTATTCGATTTCGCGTGAAAACGAATGGGGGAGGGAGGCAAATTCGATTCTTTCGAATGAACGAATGATGAAGAGTTTCGTTATTTCAGAAGAGGAGTTTTCTTTTTGAACGAAATTGAGGAGCTCGGCCATTATAGATTTGAACGAGAGAAAAATGGTTTCGTTCGATTTTTAAAACTGCCTCCTTTTTCTCGATTTGATTTTTCAGAGTTGAAGAGGAGGAACGAAATGATTTTGTCGCCATTTTTTTTTCTTTTGCAGGATTTCGTTCTGCGACTAAGTCTAGAAAAGGGGACAGTGATTTGAAGGAAGAACGGCTGATGTTGATTAGCGTATAAATTTATTTTTAAATCAAATCGGTTAATTATTGTCTCGGCGTTTATATCTTGTACGATCATACGATAGCTCCGAAAGCTACGAGATTTAAAATCCGACAATAATTCAATATCATGGACCCAATGGAACTGGTTTCGTCGAATTCCGAGACTGCGCCTCGGACGGCTATTTTTAAATATCGGTTGAACGATATAAATTTCAAACTGAACACTTTACTCCTAAATTCGATTCTGAAGCTTCTGTTATCTCGGGTATTGTCAATACGAATTTTAAAAGCTTTTGAAATATTTTTCTTCAGCTTAAATTGAAGATTCGAATTTTTATTCACCTTACAATAGATTAAATTTTATAATTAAATCGTCAAATTCAAAGTTATTTCGGGGATTCAAATTAAATTATCGTTCAAATATTTAAAATTAATTAAATATTCTCAATTTAATTTGGTCAAAATTCTGGGTCGTTACAAAAACCATCAAAGTAGAAATTCTGATAAATGTTTTTCAGAAGAGATTGCCTACGCAGAGTAATACGGGGTTCGACCTGCCCGGTCAGGTCGCGGGGGTCCAGGGGGCAGCGCCCATGGCGGGGTGCGGGGCAGGGCCCCGTCACAGTACGACCTAGTGAAGGCAAGCGGTCCAGCGACCTAAGGAAACACTCGAAACACTCAGACATCCAAACGTGCATGTGCACGTGCACCATCGTCTCCGACCACCGTAGATCACCGCGACGATCCTCGATAATCAACTTCAGCCTCGCGAACCCATACGCGACTCCAGATCATCCATAACCTACACGAATCGAAAACGAACCATCTCGATCAAAACTGGAACCCATTCCCCATCGGAAGATCACTTCGTCGCCGACGATCACGTCACTGGAACCCACGACACCTCGTCCATGACACCGCATCATCACCACGCCACTCTCCATCAACACGCGATCGCCTCCGATCAAATATTCATCTCGCAAAAATCACGACAATGAAGCCTAAAAAAAACAGCAGCTAAAACCCTAGTTTGCCTCCGCACGGCCACCACGGCAAACAATAAAATCCACCATTATTTTTCCAGAGACCTCCACCACCTTGGCCACCTCCAGACCAAACGTCATCCAATTCGACCACGCCGATCATCGGCAATCACCCAAAACGCCTAAATCGAACAACCTCAAAATTCTCATTGTTTAACAATCTAAAAATCATGAGAAGTATATTAAAATTCATCATTTTCTACTACTAATCAGATTCTATAATCGAATTCTGAAATTATGAAGATTGATTTTTGGCTAAATTTTAAATCATCACTGTTATTCATTCATTCAGAAATAATTGTCCAATATAAATTCTAGAAACCATTTTTAAAATTGAATTTATATTGTAACAATCCTTTTTCATTTACAAATCAATATCTAATATCGATTGTACAAAGAGGATTTGAATTTTAGAACTTGGTTTTCCAATCTGAACTAAAAACAGAGCCTATTTTCCCATATACCTACATATACATTCAGATATTTGCATATATACAGACATGCAAGCAAGTACACACCATCATTCAACCATATATACATGCATTCATATCAGATCAATTTAATCTATCACTGACATCAATTAAAATCATCAGGTTAAACTGTTTTTTAAAAGTATTTACTCACAGGTTATAAACAGAGAACAGGCAATTCATATACATATATCTATATACATGCACTTACACATATAAACACATGCAATCATATTTTATAAAGATTCATCACAGTCATTAAGGCCAAGTCACAGATTTAAAAAAAAAACTGTTTTTAAAATAAATATTTACTCACCTTAAAACAGAGCAGAGAACAGAGGAGAGGCATTTTCCCAGGCTTTGAAAGCTAGGTTGTTTTAAATTGCCTTGCTGTTGAATTAGAATACTTGCATGCCTTCAATTTGATGTTGTTTAAAGTTGAAACAGCTTTTGATTTTCTTTGATTTGAATTTAGTTTCCAGGTTGAAGTTGCTGTTAGCAATGATTTCTTGTTTTGAAGTATCTCAGGTTGAAGTTTGAAAAAGTTGTGAAGAACTTTGCTTAATTTGAATTTTAGGTTGGAGTTTCTTGTTTTCAGCTTTTAGTTTAGGAAGAAGAAAATTTTTTAGAGAGGAAAAAGATTTGAACTGGAAAAAATTTGAACGGGAAAGAAAATGACCAGGTTTCTCTAACAACTACATTATTTATAAAATAAAATTTTAAATAAAGAAAATGTTGCCACTTGTTTTATTACTAATTAGACAAATGTCCAACTTGTTTTATATGTTTTACAAGTGTTAAAAACAAGCAAAATTATGTTTAAAACCTTATTATAAAAGAAATTATATTTTAAAACCTTATTTACAAAAGTATTTATGTTTTCTTAATATGTAATTATGGATTTATATAAATTCATTTACTTATTTACAAACTATTTTAGTTTAAGAGATATTTTAAAAAGGAAAGTTTATTTAAAACCATATATACACACTTATAACCATTTTAATTTGAGCATTTTAAAAGAAGACAAAACAAAGCTTGTTTAAATCCTTTTTAAACAATTTCATTTAAAATAAACAATTATCTTATATTTTGAAAATAATTGAATTAATCTAAACTATCCTTTGAAAAATATTAATTTTAAAACAAAGCTTTTAAATGCACAATTCATACATATATATTTATCAATAGATTTAATTAAATTTCAAACAATCCGAATTATAACATATATCTATATATATATTACAATTTGAAAATTCATCTTTAAAACAAAACAAAAGATATTTCCATTCACAATATATATCAAATATATATATTATAAATAGAATAAGATTTTATTAGCTTTAACAAACAAATCTTATTAATATTGCCAAATTAAGTATTTATTATTTACCTTTAAAAGATTAAATTACCAAATTAAATTAAAATTATAAAGAAAATTTATCAATCCAATTAAATTATCAATACTGATTATTAAATTTATATTGCTCAAAAACCCGGGATATCACATTCCTCCCCCCTTAAAATAATTTCGTCCCCGAAATTAAAAAACAAAGTTAATTTAATAATCCAGCAAAGATTTCAATCTCTAACAGCAAAGCATACCTATCATCCAATTACTAACAACCAAAGCAACCAATCAAACAATTAAACCTAACTAATTATCCTGATACAAATCAGAATAAATCTTACTAACACTATCTAGAGTTTCCCCGGATATAAATCACCGGGAGACCCGCTCTACAGAATCTAAACAAACTACACCCCATAATCCAGAGCTTCCCTTATCTCTAGATCCACTAATCTGAACAGAATATCAGATCATACCCAAGTCCAGCTCAAACTTCCAAATCCATCTGAACTGCAGATCCTATAACCAGCGATGAATCATACACGTACTCCCTCAGAGATACGTGAAATACAATGAATTCCAGCTATCCAAACTGGCCATTCAATCCTGTAGATCAAAGAACTACTTCTCTCGAGAACACAGGAAAATCCAAAATACTTCAGTGCTAACTTCCAGACTTACCAAATCTTATAGCTCTTTAATTGGAGAAAAACTTAAACAATTTCCAATCTCCAACTCCGAATTCCAAACTCCGACTCATATCTGCATAACTCACCAGACAATCTTGGACTACCCCATCTCTTCCTAATCAGCTTAACCTTCGCTGATGCTTCTTGAAACAAATCTGAACCAAGAACAAAATGATTTCTAAATCTTATAACAATATGAACTTCCAAAATCCGCTGAAATCCAAACTTGAAAGCTAGATCTGACCAATCCATTTCCAAAAATTCCTGAGCTGCTACACCAATTCTTCTTTCTCTAAGAACCATCCTACTACCAGACTAACCATCGGTATCACTTCTGGAATCAAGTCGATACGGAACTCAAACTCTAAATGCAGACAAACTTTTACTTCCTCGAAGACATCCGGAAAAATCTCTGACTACTTTAGTAGCTCCTACTTCCACATGAGAAACCTCCATCTCACACAAAAGATTACCCAAGATAAATTCCCAAACTAATCGCAAGTCACTTTTGCGATCCTACCTAGTTCAGATTCCAAAGAAACTGTTCTCTCTTTACTAATTAAAAAGAGTCTTAAGTTTTTCCAAACAAGGTTAACCCTTCAAGAAAGCCTTCACCATCTTCCCGGACTGTTGATAGAAGAACCACAAAGATTCTTGAACCATCGGAGAAACGAGCCACACTACTGCTTCCAAACTCTATCTCAGGGACACTGCTAAGCCAGAAAATCTTCTTGTCGGCACACAAACACTACCGAGCTGAAACTGCTATCACAGCTAATCAAAGACTTCTAATCCAAAGGCTCCTCGAGAAACTCGGACCCCAAACCAAACGCCAACAACTTACTCTTCTTAAGGGAACAATGAGACCATGTCCGAAGAACAACTAATCGACCTTAGTCCCATACTTCAAAATAGACAAAACTCTCTTACTTGATATCAGAGAATTCCTATACAGTCGAGTCTTTCCTGCGGTAGACATCAACTGTTCCTCCAATACCTTCTTAATCTTGTTCCAAAAGAAAATCTCCTTCGGGAACATCCATAGATACTGCGTCTTATCACACAACTGCTCCTTCCTGAAGTCGCCAAGCTACCATCACTTACTTCTGCACAACTGATAGATTCAACTCTAGAAAACCTGCTCACCCGAGCTCAACCAATCTTACATTCCAATAATGGACTCCGAATCTTGAAAAGGATTTTCTTCAGAGATCCGAGACATCCTTACTCCATACTGCCAACTTACTCGAGACGATATTGGGTTTACAGTCTCGATATATACTTCCAACTCAAACATTCAAACTCCAACTATTGGTAATTGTGTTACACACACTACCACCTTATCTACCTTTATAACTTATATTGGAAAACCCGAACAGGTAACCCATAAATAGGTAGAAATACATAAATATATATATTTAAAATGATATATTTTTTTTTATATAGAAATTATTTCTGGGTAAAATTATTTCATCTACCTCTTTAAAACAATATTGTGTCCGTTGGCCTGGTTCAAGTGTTTAGAGATCCCTATCAATAACGTTAGCTACTCGTATTGACCAGAATCCATATACCACTCAACCGATCAATTAACACAATATAAAACCATTTTTATATAACTAACAATTACGCACTCTCAAGATAGACACCACTTCAGAGCCTAGGTATTCACTCAATCTAATGCTCTGATACCAACTGTAACAACCCGACTTTTTCTCCACAGAAAGTCGCATCGTTAATTAAGAAAGAAAGGGATAGAAAAAGAAAAGATAGAAAAGAAGAAAGAACAACACATCAGAATCTCACAGCGGAACGAATAAAATATAATATATCACATAAAATATTGCATAGTATCATATTACATCAGAGTACACAACTTATACAACACATATTAGACAGTTATAAACATCTGTCTAATTCATACAACTCAAGTATCACAGATACAGACACAACATATACACAGCAGAATCATAATATATCTACACGGTGAAGCCTCCTGCTCCAAATCTCCTCCAGAATTCGTCAAGCTAACCTGAATCACTTGACTACTCATATATAATATGAGTATCCAAGAGTTTAATAAAACAGAAAATAAACACTTGGGTCAGACATGGGTCTGGTGTGAGTAAACGGTTTTAAAATTGTTTAACTTTTGAAAAACCTTTGAAAGAAAAGGTATCTCGTAAGACTTCCCGCACATAAACACGGAAAAGTTTTTACCTTACGATAACCAAAACATTTGATAGGAAATCCAGTTATATTATAATAGGTTCTAGGGTTTTCAAATAAATATGAAATAGCTGAAATTGTTACATTATTAAATTCCAGCATACTAGCCAACAAAGTGGGTTATACAATCAAAACCGTAAGGGCACGTAGGAAGAATGGGTTTCCATCAATGGCAGGGCTACTGGGGTACCGCCCGTCATAGTACGTGGCCTAGATCACCGTACCGAGGAGTACGCCCGCTCCCCTGCAACACAAAGCCGGAACCATCCCTTACTGGATAATCCCGAACAAGATAACCCCGTAGTTGGCGCGACCAACCACACACTAAGCCGAATGAAAAGAAAAGGGACCTCTAGACAGGGATCTATCTTGCTCTCAGTGGGTGCTACCCACGAAGCCTTGCTGCACCTCCCCTGTTTTAGCCATTCCCGGTTGATGAGGCTTGAGGTTACGATTACCTTTAATCAGAACATATCACTTAGAATGCTCATCGTCCGCCTGACGATGTGCTGAAAGCATTCAATCCATACAAGTTCGTTTCGGGTTCGAACGAAACCGAAGGCATTATCTCGTTACACTCGTTTTGGAATCACCCTCAGAGTTAACGACAATAACCCTTGCACTCTGAATCTTCATCTTCACTTGAGATTCACGACCTATCGTTAATTTGGATCGATGTGGTATTCGGGTCTCCAGACCTGGAATACCGGTATACGGAAACCCGATCCCGGTCTCATCGAAATCCAAAACGTATCTTTTAAGGCCAAGTTGTTTAAAGGTTTAAACATTTAACTTATATTCAGGATGATATAAACAGATAGATAAATCACATTATCATAATAGATAATTCATATCAACATTTATCTCACAAAGCAGCATATCACATATCATAGATATCATATCCAAATCATCCAGTATCAATCAATCACCCAATATCAATCAATCATCCATAAGCAGAATTGATTAACTCCAAAGCAATTTAATTAACCTTTAATTAAATTAATTACTATCCTTTAATTACTTGGATTATCTTAATCCTGCTTATTATCATTAATTAATTACAAATTAATTAATTAAACATCACTTAATGATCTTCTTTAATTAATCTTCCTTGATTAATTATACTTTAATTACATTCAAGTAATTATCCTTAACCATATTCAGTAATTAACATTTAATTACTATCATTAATTACAATAATTAATGAACCTTCATTAATCAATTAACTATAATTAATTTTATTAATCTTCAATTAATTACAATTAATTAATCATACTTAAATTAATTACTTTTATTAATCAACCTTGATTAATTCATAATTAAATAATCCTTATTTATTAATTAACCTTTTAATTAATTAAATAATTAATTTTAATCAACCACTTCATCCATTAATTAGTCTTAAAACAGTAATTAACAATTTGTAATTACTTATCTTAATTAATTACTTCTTAATTAATTATATTAACCTTGATTAATTAATCTAATTAATTAATCTTTAATTACTTCATTAAGTAATTATTAATCAATTTAAATTAACAAATAATCCTTAATTAATTACTTTATTAATTAATTACTCTTAGTAATTAATCTTAAATTAAACACATTTAATTAATCACATTTATTAATTAACTAAACTAAAATTAAGTAATTAATTCTTAATTACTTTCATAAGTAATTATCTTCTAATTACTTCCATTAAAAATCTTGATTGCTTTCTTAATTAATTACTTAACCAATAATTAATTCCATCATTAAATAATTCTTAATACTTTAATTAATTAATTATTCCATAATTAATTAACTTCAAACAATTAACTTAATTAATTCCTTAATTAATTACAACAAGTGATTACCCATTAATCACTTCAACTAATTATTTCCATGGGTAATTTACTCCTCCTAATTACTTTAAGTAATTATTCATTAATCACTTCATTTAAGAAATTTACTCACTTAATTTTAAATTGATTATCTTAAATAAATTAGGCTAATTAATTAATCTAAAATTAATTACATTAATTAATTAACTAATTAATCATCTCTTAATCTCTAATTAATTCATTAACTATCCACTAATTACTTTATTAAGTAATTATTCTTAATTACAAACATTAACTAAGCTTAAATTTATTTATTAATTAATTGCTCTTAATTAATCTCTACTTAACTAATTAAGAATAAACTTTACATTTATTAAACATTTACTCAAATCATTTACTTTATTAAAAGTAAATTAAAAATCAATTTTGAAATAAAATTTACTTTAACAAAACAATTCAAACATTTAATTTTAATATACTTAAATCTTTGAAAGCCATTTTCAAACATGTTTAATCAAATTGAAAATTTATTTATTTAAAAACTTGTTTAATACTTAAAAACTTGTCCCTGTTTTAAATTTTATAACTAAAAATATGTTTACTTTAAAATTTCAAACCTGGTTACTGGAATAAAACAACCCGAGTCAAAACAAATGAAAAACCCGAGTAATCCCACTAAAACCCCCGAGTCTACCCCGAGTCCTCCTGCAACCTCAACTGCTTCGAGTAAAACTCGATTGTTCCCGAAGAGAACTCGATCAAACCACTTCGTTCCCAAACCATCGAAACACTCAGACATCCAAACGTGCATGTGCACATGCACCATCGTCTCCGACCACCGTAGATCACCGCGACGATCCTCGATAATCAACTTCAGCCTCGCGAACCCATACGCGACTCCAGATCATCCATAACCTACACGAATCGAAAACGAACCATCTCGATCAAAACTGGAACCCATTCCCCATCGGAAGATTACTTCGTCGCCGACGATCACGTCACTGGAACCCACGACACCTCGTCCATGACACCGCATCATCACCACGCCACTCTCCATCAACACGCGATCGCCTCCGATCAAATATTCATCTCGCAAAAATCACGACAATGAAGCCTAAAAAAAACAGCAGCTAAAACCCTAGTTTGCCTCCGCACGGCCACCACGGCAAACAATAAAATCCACCATTATTTTTCCAGAGACCTCCACCACCTTGGCCACCTCCAGACCAAACGTCATCCAATTCGACCACGCCGATCATCGGCAATCACCCAAAACGCCTAAATCGAACAACCTCAAAATTCTCATTGTTTAACAATCTAAAAATCATGAGAAGTATATTAAAATTCATCATTTTCTACTACTAATCAGATTCTATAATCTAATTCTGAAATTATGAAGATTGATTTTTGGCTAAATTTTAAATCATCACTATTATTCATTCATTCAGAAATAATTGTCCAATATAAATTCTAGAAACCATTTTTAAAATTGAATTTATATTGTAACAATCCTTTTTCATTTACAAATCAATATCTAATATCGATTGTACAAAGAGGATTTGAATTTTAGAACTTGGTTTTCCAATCTGAACTAAAAACAGAGCCTATTTTCCCATATACCTACATATACATTCAGATATTTGCATATATACAGACATGCAAGCAAGTACACACCATCATTCAACCATATATACATGCATTCATATCAGATCAATTTAATCTATCACTGACATCAATTAAAATCATCAGGTTAAACTGTTTTTTAAAAGTATTTACTCACAGGTTATAAACAGAGAACAGGCAATTCATATACATATATCTATATACATGCACTTACACATATAAACACATGCAATCATATTTTATAAAGATTCATCACAGTCATTAAGGCCAAGTCACAGATTTAAAAAAAAAACTGTTTTTAAAAGAAATATTTACTCACCTTAAAACAGAGCAGAGAACAGAGCAGAGGCATTTTCCCAGGCTTTGAAAGCTAGGTTGTTTTAAATTGCCTTGCTGTTGAATTAGAATACTTGCATGCCTTCAATTTGATGTTGTTTAAAGTTGAAACAGCTTTTGATTTTCTTTGATTTGAATTTAGTTTCCAGGTTGAAGTTGCTGTTAGCAATGATTTCTTGTTTTGAAGTATCTCAGGTTGAAGTTTGAAAAAGTTGTGAAGAACTTTGCTTAATTTGAATTTTAGGTTGGAGTTTCTTGTTTTCAGCTTTTAGTTTAGGAAGAAGAAAATTTTTTAGAGAGGAAAAAGATTTGAACTGGAAAAAATTTGAACGGGAAAGAAAATGACCAGGTTTCTCTAACAACTACATTATTTATAAAATAAAATTTTAAATAAAGAAAATGTTGCCACTTGTTTTATTACTAATTAGACAAATGTCCAACTTGTTTTATATGTTTTACAAGTGTTAAAAACAAGCAAAATTATGTTTAAAACCTTATTATAAAAGAAATTATATTTTAAAACCTTATTTACAAAAGTATTTATGTTTTCTTAATATGTAATTATGGATTTATATAAATTCATTTACTTATTTACAAACTATTTTAGTTTAAGAGATATTTTAAAAAGGAAAGTTTATTTAAAACCATATATACACACTTATAACCATTTTAATTTGAGCATTTTAAAAGAAGACAAAACAAAGCTTGTTTAAATCCTTTTTAAACAATTTCATTTAAAATAAACAATTATCTTATATTTTGAAAATAATTGAATTAATCTAAACTATCCTTTGAAAAATATTAATTTTAAAACAAAGCTTTTAAATTCACAATTCATACATATATATTTATCAATAGATTTAATTAAATTTCAAACAATCCAAATTATAACATATATCTATATATATATTACAATTTGAAAATTCATCTTTAAAACAAAACAAAAGATATTTCCATTCACAATATATATCAAATATATATATTATAAATAGAATAAGATTTTATTAGCTTTAACAAACAAATCTTATTAATATTGCCAAATTAAGTATTTATTATTTACCTTTAAAAGATTAAATTACCAAATTAAATTAAAAAATTTATCAATCCAATTAAATTATCAATACTGATTATTAAATTTATATTGCTCAAAAACCCGGGATATCACATTCACTTATACTTACTTTTATTTTAACTCCATCTTTTTAAGTTAAATTTATTCTATCAAAATTCAATTTGTATAAGTTATCAACTTAATAATATTTCATAAATATTTTTATATAGTATTCCAGAGTTTTTTCAACATTTCAAAGCCATTTTGAAAATAATTCAAATTATCCTTTGAATTTCCAAAACAAAACCCAAATTTTCAAACAACTTCCATTTAAAATAATTTGGCAGCAATTCCTCTTTTGGAAACCCAAAAATGAACACCGGTGATGTCGCGATCATCATCGGAATTATTTTCCAACGACCGAAAAGAGTTTAGAGCTTTCATCTCTCCAAAATACTTTTCAAACCCTTAAACTTTCCAAATCTTCAAAATTTTCAAATTCTTTTCAAAACATTTCCAAAAACTTCTCTGGAATTCCATTTTAAATTACAATCACATTTATATTCTCAAACTTCATTTGTATATGAATTCATTTCCTTATGCTTCAATTCAAATTTATAAATTTCATTTGTTAATTGAATTTATCTCCTAACTTTGGAGTTACGATTTCAATTCCTTATTTAATTTCAATATAACAATTGATAATATTTCAATGTTATTACTTTCCTAACAACCAAACATCCATATACTATAATAATTCATAGAAAACATTTCTTTTCTATACAAAAATAATTTTGGGCAAAATTATCTCATTCACCCTATTTAAACAATATTGTGTCGGTTTATCTTGTTTAAGAGTTTAGAAACTCCTATCAACACAGTTAGCTAGACTGCACCGACCAGAATCTATAAACAATCAACCGATAAGTCAACACAATACAAAACAAATTTTATATTCAATAACAAATACGCGCTCATATCTATTATTACACTCAAACTCATTCTAGAGTACTACTGACTCTATCTCTAATGAGTAACACCCAACAGAGCAGGGTTGTCGCTTAACCATATGCTCTGATACCACACCGTCAAGGACTACCGTCGGCGGTCACAACCGGCAGTCTTTTCAACCATCCCAGCCCCACCATGGCTAATTGTGAAGACCCAAAACTTGGCCTTCGAAAATCGGCACCCGTACTCCACTTGTACTCAAAATGCCGTAGATTCAAATGCCAAATCTGGTTCTCCGGAGCTTATAACAACATTAAGTAAATAACACAGCGGAAAAAAAAGAATATAGATATACAACATCTGATACAATATCTAGATACAATGATGATACAATGAATATCTATATACATCAGAGATATGATACAACAAATAGCAGCGGAAAAGAAAAATAGATAACTAATATCAGCAGCGGAACAAATGACTCTAAGATAGTCTTCAAAAGAGAACTCCAGCAATAGCTCGAACTCCCAATAACGATACACCAAGAATAAGCAAGTGCAGTCCGATCCAAAGACTGAACTAGCTCCAGATAATCTACTAAATCTGAATATCTGAAAAACCAAACTCTAGACTGCTCGTGTAGAAAAATTTTGAGCATCCAGAGTTTAGGAAAGAAACAATAAACTCCGGATCAGTCATGGGACTGGTGTGAGCAACAAAAACAGTTTATCTTTAAAACAAATAGCAGAGAATTTTAAAGTCAATTCGCAATGCTTTTTGAAAATGAAACTACCATAAGACCTCCCACCACACACACAATGCAAACGCAGAATTGGAGGAGATTTCTTCTTATGATAGTCAAAGATGCTTACTACGCAAAAATCAAATCATTTTTGATATTATTATTAGTGCATAGTGTAGAAATCATTTCGAAAGTATAATATTAATCTTAGCCAACATACGACCAGTATCGTATGCCTACTATAGCTACCATCTAAACAGTGGTGACCACCGTACGTAAATGGCAGGTTCTACAACTAAAACCGTACAAAGTTCGTATTGGAGTTTGGATTTCCAAAAAATGGTCAGGCCAAGGAACTTCCCATTGCCACATGGAAACGCCTCTGGAATGACGTCCCGAGAACCTAACCGGATCTCTGCCAACACAAGGCCGGGTTACCTCTGCAAAAATAGGTAACTACTGACACGCGTATGCCATCCCCCGATCGTAACCGATCTTCCCGAGGATCCTCGATTTCCAACAACTACATCAGAATAATAATGCAGTAACCACATAGGTTAAGTATCTGGGCTCCATACCATGATACCACCTCTATCCAGAAAGAATGACATACACTAAGGGGCGCTACTCCCTAGAACCTTGCCGCATCTTTCCTGTTTTGACCATTCCGGGGTGTGAGGCTCGACGAAGTCTCGTCCTCAAAGCTACGCTTTGTTCACAAAGCCATGCTTCGGGTCAAACAAATGATCAACCTATGATCACAAAGATATAAAATCAAATAAATGATCATATCGCAAATGATCAAACACTGATCATCACACAGCAACACTCAGCATGTCACATTACCAAATTGGGATATATCGCTGATAAATTTCAACTACATAACCTCTGAGCTCGTACGTCTCAGAGAAGGGTGTTAAGCTAAGAGAATAAATTCTCAGCCACCAACAGAAATGTATTTGAAAGAAATCGGCTTTATATCTCAAAGTGTAATGTCAGACATGTATCCATACAAGTCTGTTCCGGGTTCGAACAGAACCGAAGGCACTTCTTACGAAGCCCTTGCAATTCCGGGTATTCACAATCCCGTCCGGACTTCCCATCACAAAGGGTGATAAAATCTCTATACCGGGTACCAGTCGGTGCAGAGACATTCGACGAGTTGTCCTTTCGTTTTCGTAAATATCCGGTCTTCAACACCGGTCTTCAAATGCTATCCATATACGACGTATCATTATTCGGAATGGGTTATATGACACAATTGTCTTTTCCCGGCTAACCCGAATAACGAGCGAAATCTTTAAAACATATGGATATGGGATTTCAATTAAGTCACAACTTAATAATTCACACTTTCTTCGTAAATGGTTTAAACCAATTACCATTTCAAATCTTTTAAACAAAAAAGATTTATTTCACAAAGTTTACTTCGTTTTCACAAAGATTCATTCACAGTTTTTCCAAAACAATTTCTGTTTCAATTGGATTAACTCGTTAAATCTTTAAAATAAAGATTCAACTTATAGCTTTCAAAACAATTTCATTTCGAATGTTTTAAACAAAACATCATTCTAAATCTGTTAAAAATAAACAGTTTCAATTCATAGTTTTCAAAAAAAATTCATTTATAACTTGGAAAACCATCTTTCAATTCATACTTGAAATTCCGTTAAATTGGAATTTCATTTTCTTATATATATACGAAAGCTTTTATCATTTGAAAACAAACAGTTTTGGTTTAAGAAAAATCCAATTTTATTTGCACGGGTTAAAGTCCTTGAATTATATTCACCTTCCAAAATCAATACTTTTAAAAATGGTTTAACCCATATATAACAGTTATAACATCTTTAATCCCTAATTCCAAAATTATAGGATTTTATTTCAAATATTGAATTTAAATTTAAATCAAATAATTTAAATTTCAAATTCAATCAAGTTACTCAAAAATAACTTTCATCTTTGAAATTCCATTTCAAAAGCTTTTCACTTTAAACCCGAATTTCCAATTTCAAAATCAATTGAAATTAAAGTTTCAATTTCAAAACATCAAATTTAATTTATCTGTGACTTAACCGATTTCCACGTGAAATCCATATTTGTGTGTGTAACAGTGTAGTCCAAAGGTTTTACACACAATAGTGCAACATCAATCATCACAGATATATCGATAAGCGGTAAAATCGATAACGCTTATCTTCATTCACAGATTCATAGATAAAATAAATTTATCAGCCACAAAGATATACTATTACAATTCGATGTGGGTTTCGGATAACCAACTGGAATCCGACTCCCTGTCGCATCGAAATTCAAGTGTCGTTTTATGGGTCAAAAGGTTTCATATTCATATAACAATATATCACAGAAACCGAAATCACAGATCACGACATAAATCAGGGTATATCACAAAGCATCATATATCAGGGATATCAAACAATCAAGTCATCCAATAGAATCCAAATATTCATAAGTAAGGTCGGTAAATTATCTGATTAATTCAATCAGATTTATCTCTTAGGAATCTATTATTAATCCTTGTTAATTACAAACCATTTATTTACGAATTATTTTGATTTATTTTAAATCATTTATTAATTCCCAATTTATAAATCTTTAATACCCAATTAAATAACCTTCAATTATTTAATCAGTTAAGTGTTAACTGTAACTTAATTACTTAATTTATTAATTCTTAATTATAAATTTAAAATCTAATTAAAAATCCTTGATTTTAAATTAATTATTCCTAATTAATAAATCTTAACTCTTAATTAATTAGTTTAAACTTTTAATTACTTATTTAATTAATCCAAATGTTTAATAAATCAAATAAATTTATTATCTATTAAACTTCCTTATAAATTTATGGAATTACAAATCTTTAAATTTTATTTTACTTTAAGTAAAATTTCGTTCCTATAAATAATCAAGTTATCATTTACACAGTATTTAAAACAACTCACTTAATTAAATTTTTTTTTTCTTCAAAGCTTCATTTTAAATTTAAAGATTTAAAATGAATACAAATTATCTTTAACAAGGTTTTAAACACATTTCTAAACTTCTTTTATTTTACAAGTTAAAGAAATACTCATTTAATAAAGAAGTTTAAAAGGATATACAACCAAATTCATATTCAATTTCAAATCAATTTGAATTATACTTTAAACATTTCAAATTGTTTAAAACACTTTAAAATTTTAAAACCTTCCTACACTTCAAAACAAATCCATACAGGTTTAGGTTAAACCTGTTTTTCTGAAATTTACCCGAGTCTACACAAAACTGCTTCGAGTCCCCTACCCAAAAACTTCGAGTTGTTCTCGCGAAAAACTCGCGTCCTACCCGAGATCCATCTTCTTCCAAAAGCCTAAAATCGACTGACACGCAAACGAATTCGTGCACGTGCACGCTGCCGTTGACCAACTCTAGGTGACACTACAACGTTGAACAAGTCGACGATGATCCACGCATCGATTCTCGATCGCCAGAACTCCAAAAATTACTCGAACTCGAAATCGAGCAGTTCGATCCCCCAGGCACTCCAACCCAATCAACTGAAACGCCTCGCCGCCGACGATCGTGACGACTGCCTCACCTGCCACCTATCACAATCGAAAGCACATTCATTCCTCTTCCTTCCTACCCAAAATCGAAGAACTCGGTCGTGTCCCCAATCTCCAAATCGATCGCGTTCCCAGGCCATACCAGAACTCCTTAAACCCTAAAATACTCTCGAATACGAAATCTAGATTTTTAAAAATCCAACTTGCATTTTTCTGGTGATGTCGAGCCCTCCACCTAGCTGCGACGACGATCATGAGGCTTACGATCGTCTTGGTTGCCGGAATTTGACAAAAGTTTGATTTTCTGATCATCTTAGAAATCTCAACAAAAACTTAATGAAAAATCACTATCTTTGTTTTAAAAATCCTATTTTTAAGTAAGTATTCAAGTTATATAATTGAATTTGTAAATTGTTATATTCGAATTTAATCAACATTTGTATTCTTCTCTGTAAAAACCAATTTTTCACATACTATATATTCTTATTCTTCTTAGAACTATTTTTAAATAATAACTGATACTTAACCAAACATATTTGCATTTGAAACCAAAGCTTGATACTAATTAGATGGTAAGAAATTGAATTTATTTGATTTATTCTACCCTGTGAGCCAAAACAGTGAAGAAGATGAATACTTCAATACTGTCAAATATAGACATACATATATACAGAGCTTCATGCTCACATAACACTATCTATCTAAGCAAAGATTAAGTAATACTTAAGTGTTACAAGATTATTTGCTCACTGATCTAAAGAAGAAAACACTGGGTCAAGTTGCTCACCTGATTTGGGAAGAAGACAGAGAACTGGACTGCAAAGCCTGGAACTTTAAAATTTGATCCTGACTTACTTTTTAAATTTGTGTTGTTGATCTAAACTTGTTGCTTTTCTGAGGATCAAGTCAGGTTGAAGCTTGAAGTTGCTCACTGTATTTCAAGGAATGAAGAACAGAGCTGCTTGTTTATTTTATTTTGTTTTAAGTTTTCAAAATGATGTTTTTCAGTTTCGAATGGAATGAGCTGAAGAGAGAGAGTTGATATAAAGGAAAAAGAAGTTTACAGGGATTATTCTACTTGTACAACATGTATGGGCTGAGATGTGATAGAGTATGGTGGTTGATACAAGAATGTTATGGGGGCTGCATTTTTTAATCTCGGCTGAAGACACTTTGTATTTGTTTTCCTTGAACTAATGTACTGACTCTACATTCTAATTTACCTTATGTACATATCTATTTCTTATCCTTTCTTTGCAACTCAAGACATTTACATTTTGTTGTCTTTGTTTTCAGCTTACATTCTTGTTCTTACTTATGCATATAACAATGTTGTTTTATCTTTTCTATTTTAGTTTACATGCATATCTTTTCTTTCTTTGCTTTCTTTTACTTGTTCACTTTTGAGCATATTTATATTTTATTTGTTTGTAAATAGGTAGTTATATTTGTTTATCTCATTTTATAACTCGAACCATTATTAACCATCAATTCTAATTATTATTATTATTATCAATTATTATTATTAAACCATTTATTTTAAGATTTAAATTCAAATCAATTCTACATACATATATATTCACATATATATAATAATTACTTTATTTATAAAAATAAATGATTTATACATAGGTTATTCAAGACTCTGGGAAACTCGCTATCAATTTATCAATTGATTTTACTATTTTTATTCAAAAATTTATTTATTACTCAATTTAATTCAAAAATTCATTTAATTATTAATTTAAATAAATTTAAATTTCAGGGTCGTTACAAACTTCCCCCCTTAAAAGAATTTCGTCCTCGAAATTCGCAGGCACGAAACAAAGACAAAGATAGACAGATTCGAACTCCTATATTTCCTCAACTTACGATATGAATTCCAAACTCAAGTCGGAATATCTCAGAACACGTACCAATTTGTCCCTTTTCGGACTTTGGTATTCACAAGAAATTTGAATAAAATTTCAAATTTGGGTTTCAAACGAAATCGTTTTATTGATTCAATTCAATTTTATCCTTCATATTCTATTAATCAATTTAACTCAATTTAAAATTTCCAATTTCAAATTCATTAAGGTTTAAATCAAAAAGCTGATAAGAAACCGATGAAAATACGAAGTAAGGATTCCTACAACGGTTCGTAGGGCCATCATCATACCGAAACTTCTTCTTGTAGCTGCCACGAAGAAATCAAAAGAATTTGGAATCGAATCAAAGAAAATTGATAAGAAAGTTGTTTCCACTGTTACAGGGTATTGACCATTTATAGTCGTATTCCCTTGTCCCCTATCTCGTCTTCTTCTTGCACTCATACTCACTATCAGTGGATAGTAAGAGAATTTACTGAGACGTTCAGACGGATATCTTAAGGATACACTCATTCTAGAGTTTACTTCACTCTATCTCTAATGAGCTACTTAACGTGTTATACTCCTGAGCTAAAGTTCAACCTTAGCTCTGATACCAAATGTGAAGACCCAAAAGTTGGCCTTCGAAAATCGGCACCCGTACTCCACTTGTACTCAAAATGCCGTAGATTCAAATGCCAAATCTGGTTCTCCGGAGCTTATAACAACATTAAGTAAATAACACAGCGGAAAAAAAAGAATATAGATATACAACATATGATACAATATCCAGATACAATGATGATACAAGGAATATCTATATACATCAGAGATATGATACAACAAATAGCAGCGGAAAAGAAAAATAGATAACTAATATCAGCAGCGGAACAAATGACTCTAAGATAGTCTTCAAAAGAGAACTCCAGCAATAGCTCGAACTCCCAATAACGATACACCAAGAATAAGCAAGTGCAGTCCGATCCAAAGACTGAACTAGCTCCAGATAATCTACTAAATCTGAATATCTGAAAAACCAAACTCTAGACTGCTCGTGTAGAAAAATTTTGAGCATCCAGAGTTTAGGAAAGAAACAATAAACTCCGGATCAGTCATGGGACTGGTGTGAGCAACAAAAACAGTTTATCTTTAAAACAAATAGCAGAGAATTTTAAAGTCAATTCGCAATGCTTTTTGAAAATGAAACTACCATAAGACCTCCCACCACACACACAATGCAAACGCAGAATTGGAGGAGATTTCTTCTTATGATAGTCAAAGATGCTTACTACGCAAAAATCAAATCATTTTTGATATTATTATTAGTGCATAGTGTAGAAATCATTTTGAAAGTATAATATTAATCTTAGCCAACATACGACCAGTATCGTATGCCTACTATAGCTACCATCTAAACAGTGGTGACCACCGTACGTAAATGGCAGGTTCTACAACTAAAACCGTACAAAGTTCGTATTGGAGTTTGGATTTCCAACAAATGGTCAGGCCAAGGAACTTCCCATTGCCACATGGAAACGCCTCTGGAATGACGTCCCGAGAACCTAACCGGATCTCTACCAACACAAGGCCGGGTTACCTCTGCAAAAATAGGTAACTACTGACACACGTATGCCATCCCCCGATCGTAACCGATCTTCCCGAGGATCCTCGATTTCCAACAACTACATCAGAATAATAATGCAGTAACCACATAGGTTAAGTATCTGGGCTCCATACCATGATACCACCTCTATCCAGAAAGAATGACATACACTAAGGGGCGCTACTCCCTAGAACCTTGCCGCATCTTTCCTGTTTTGACCATTCCGGGGTGTGAGGCTCGACGAAGTCTCGTCCTCAAAGCTACGCTTTGTTCACAAAGCCATGCTTCGGTTCAAACAAATGATCAACCTATGATCACAAAGATATAAAATCAAATAAATGATCATATCGCAAATGATCAAACACTGATCATCACACAGCAACACTCAGCATGTCACATTACCAAATTGGGATATATCGCTGATAAATTTCAACTACATAACCTCTAAGCTCGTACGTCTCAGAGAAGGGTGTTAAGCTAAGAGAATAAATTCTCCGCCACCAACAGAAATGTATTAGAAAGAAATCGGCTTTATATCTCAAAGTGTAATGTCAGACATGTATCCATACAAGTCTGTTCCGGGTTCGAACAGAACCGAAGGCACTTCTTACGAAGCCCTTGCAATTCCGGGTATTCACAATCCCGTCCGGACTTCCCATCACAAAGGGTGATAAAATCTCTATACCGGGTACCAGTCGGTGCAGAGACATTCGACGAGTTGTCCTTTCGTTTTCGTAAATATCCGGTCTTCAACACCGGTCTTCAAATGCTATCCATATACGACGTATCATTATTCGGAATGGGTTATATGACACAATTGTCTTTTCCCGGCTAACCCGAATAACGAGCGAAATCTTTAAAACATATGGATATGGGATTTCAATTAAGTCACAACTTAATAATTCAAACTTTCTTCGTAAATGGTTTAAACCAATTACCATTTCAAATCTTTTAAACAAAAAAGATTTATTTCACAAAGTTTACTTCGTTTTCACAAAGATTCATTCACAGTTTTTCCAAAACAATTTCTGTTTCAATTGGATTAACTCGTTAAATCTTTAAAATAAAGATTCAACTTATAGCTTTCAAAACAATTTCATTTCGAATGGTTTAAACAAAACATCATTCTAAATCTGTTAAAAATAAACAGTTTCAATTCATAGTTTTCAAAAAAAATTCATTTATAACTTGGAAAACCATCTTTCAATTCATACTTGAAATTCCGTTAAATTGGAATTTCATTTTCTTATATATATACGAAAGCTTTTATCATTTGAAAACAAACAGTTTTGGTTTAAGAAAAATCCAATTTTATTTGCACGGGTTAAAGTCCTTGAAATATATTCACCTTCCAAAATCAATACTTTTAAAAATGGTTTAACCCATATATAACGGTTATAACATCTTTAATCCCTAATTCCAAAATTATAGGATTTTATTTCAAATATTGAATTTAAATTTAAATCAAATAATTTAAATTTCAAATTCAATCAAGTTACTCAAAAATAACTTTCATCTTTGAAATTCCATTTCAAAAGCTTTTCACTTTAAACCCGAATTTCCAATTTCAAAATCAATTGAAATTAAAGTTTCAATTTCAAAACATCAAATTTAATTTATCTGTGACTTAACCGATTTCCACGTGAAATCCATATTTGTGTGTGTAACAGTGTAGTCCAGGGGTTTTACACACAATAGTGCAACATCAATCATCACAGATATATCGATAAGCGGTAAAATCGATAACGCTTATCTTCATTCACAGATTCATAGATAAAATAAATTTATCAGCCACAAAGATATACTATTACAATTCGATGTGGGTTTCGGATAACCAACTGGAATCCGACTCCCTGTCGCATCGAAATTCAAGTGTCGTTTTATGGGTCAAAAGGTTTCATATTCATATAACAATATATCACAGAAACCGAAATCACAGATCACGACATAAATCAGGGTATATCACAAAGCATCATATATCAGGGATATCAAACAATCAAGTCATCCAATAGAATCCAAATATTCATAAGTAAGGTCGGTAAATTATCTGATTAATTCAATCAGATTTATCTCTTAGGAATCTATTATTAATCCTTGTTAATTACAAACCATTTATTTACGAATTATTTTGATTTATTTTAAATCATTTATTAATTCCCAATTTATAAATCTTTAATACCCAATTAAATAACCTTCAATTATTTAATCAGTTAAGTGTTAACTGTAACTTAATTACTTAATTTATTAATTCTTAATTATAAATTTAAAATCTAATTAAAAATCCTTGATTTTAAATTAATTATTCCTAATTAATAAATCTTAACTCTTAATTAATTAGTTTAAACTTTTAATTACTTATTTAATTAATCCAAATGTTTAATAAATCAAATAAATTTATTATCTATTAAACTTCCTTATAAATTTATGGAATTACAAATCTTTAAATTTTATTTTACTTTAAGTAAAATTTCGTTCCTATAAATAATCAAGTTATCATTTACACAGTATTTAAAACAACTCACTTAATTAATTTTTTTTTTCTTCAAAGCTTCATTTTAAAATTAAAGATTTAAAATGAATACAAATTATCTTTAACAAGGTTTTAAACACATTTCTAAACTTCTTTTATTTTACAAGTTAAAGAAATACTCATTTAATAAAGAAGTTTAAAAGGATATACAACCAAATTCATATTCAATTTCAAATCAATTTGAATTATACTTTAAACATTTCAAATTGTTTAAAACACTTTAAAATTTTAAAACCTTCCTACACTTCAAAACAAATCCATACAGGTTTAGGTTAAACCTGTTTTTCTGAAATTTACCCGAGTCTACACAAAACTGCTTCGAGTCCCCTACCCAAAAACTTTGAGTTGTTCTCGCGAAAAACTCGCGTCCTACCCGAGATCCATCTTCTTCCAAAATCCTAAAATCGACTGACACACAAACGAATTCGTGCACGTGCACGCTGCCGTTGACCAACTCCAGGTGACACTACAACGTTGAACAAGTCGACGATGATCCACGCATCGATTCTCGATCGCCAGAACTCCAAAAATTACTCGAACTCGAAATCGAGCAGTTCGATCCCCCAGGCACTCCAACCCAATCAACTGAAACGCCTCGCCGCCGACGATCGTGACGACTGCCTTACCTGCCACCTATCACAATCGAAAGCACATTCATTCCTCTTCCTTCCTACCCAAAATCGAAGAACTCGGTCGTGTCCCCAATCTCCAAATCGATCGCGTTCCCAGGCCATACCAGAACTCCTTAAACCCTAAAATACTCTCGAATACGAAATCTAGATTTTTAAAAATCCAACTTGCATTTTTCTGGTGATGTCGAGCCCTCCACCTAGCTGCGACGACGATCACGAGGCTTACGATCGTCTTGGTTGCCGGAATTTGACAAAAGTTTGATTTTCTGATCATCTTAGAAATCTCAACAAAAACTTAATGAAAAATCACTATCTTTGTTTTAAAAATCCTATTTTTAAGTAAGTATTCAAGTTATATAATTGAATTTGTAAATTGTTATATTCGAATTTAATCAACATTTGTATTCTTCTCTGTAAAAACCAATTTTTCACATACTATATATTCTTATTCTTCTTAGAACTATTTTTAAATAATAACTGATACTTAACCAAACATATTTGCATTTGAAACCAAAGCTTGATACTAATTAGATGGTAAGAAATTGAATTTATTTGATTTATTCTACCCTGTGAGCCAAAACAGTGAAGAAGATGAATACTTCAATACTGTCAAATATAGACATACATATATACAGAGCTTCATGCTCACATAACACTATCTATCTAAGCAAAGATTAAGTAATACTTAAGTGTTACAAGATTATTTGCTCACTGATCTAAAGAAGAAAACACTGGGTCAAGTTGCTCACCTGATTTGGGAAGAAGACAGAGAACAGGACTGCAAAGCCTGGAACTTGAAAATTTGATCCTGACTTACTTTTTAAATTTGTGTTGTTGATCTAAACTTGTTGCTTTTCTGAGGATCAAGTCAGGTTGAAGCTTGAAGTTGCTCACTGTATTTCAAGGAATGAAGAACAGAGCTGCTTGTTTATTTTATTTTGTTTTAAGTTTTCAAAATGATGTTTTTCAGTTTCGAATGGAATGAGCTGAAGAGAGAGAGTTGAAATAAAGGAAAAAGAAGTTTACAGGGATTATTCTACTTGTACAACATGTATGGGCTGAGATGTGATAGAGTATGGTGGTTGATACAAGAATGTTATGGGGGCTGCATTTTTTAATCTCGGCTGAAGACACTTTGTATTTGTTTTGCTTGAACTAATGTACTGACTCTACATTCTAATTTACCTTATGTACATATCTATTTCTTATCCTTTCTTTGCAACTCAAGACATTTACATTTTGTTGTCTTTGTTTTCAGCTTACATTCTTGTTCTTACTTATGCATATAACAATGTTGTTTTATCTTTTCTATTTTAGTTTACATGCATATCTTTGCTTTCTTTTACTTGTTCACTTTTGAGCATATTTATATTTTATTTGTTTGTAAATAGGTAGTTATATTTGTTTATCTCATTTTATAACTCGAACCATTATTAACCATCAATTCTAATTATTATTATTATTATCAATTATTATTATTAAACCATTTATTTTAAGATTTAAATTCAAATCAATTCTACATACATATATATTCACATATATATAATAATTACTTTATTTATAAAAATAAATGATTTATACATAGGTTATTCAAGACTCGGGGAAACTCGCTATCAATTTATCAATTGATTTTACTATTTTTTTTCAAAAATTTATTTATTACTCAATTTAATTCAAAAATTCATTTAATTATTAATTTAAATAAATTTAAATTTCAGGGTCGTTACACTAATAGTGATACTGTAACGACCCTGAATTTTGAACAAATTAAATTGAAAATATTTAATTAATTTTAAATATTTGAACGATGATTTAATTTGAATCCCGAATATAACTTTGAAATTGGCAATTAAATTATAAAATTTAATCGATTGGAAGTTGAATAAAAATTTGAATCTTCAAATTTAGGCCGATTAAAAGTATTTCGAAAGCTTTTAAAATTCGTAATGGTAATACTGAAGATAATTGAAATTTCAGAATCCAATTTCGAATTGAATTGATCAAGTTTGAAATTTGTATCGTTCGTATCGAAATGTAAAAATAGCCGTCCGAGGCACAGTCTCGGAATTCGAAGAAACCAGTTCCATTGGGTCCGTAATATTGTATTATTACCGGATTTCAAATTTCGTAATTATCGGAGCTGTTATGTGACCATACGATATGCAAACGCATTAAAATAAAAAGAAATTCAATTTAAAAATTTAAATTTTGTAATTGGTCAACACATCACCATGTTATCCCCTATAAACACGCCTAGTATCACGCAGAAAATCCTGGAGAGAAATCGTGCAAATCATTCATCGTTCAATTTTAAATATCCCTTCTCGTTCAAATCAAATTAAATGGCTGCTCTTTTTCGAAAATTTGCTTTCACTCCCCTAACATACGAAATAAATCTCCTCTCAGTTTTGTTCTCGTTCAAAGTAATTAAACAATGGCCTCTGTTCGAAATGAAATCAAGACGACTCGATTTCGAACTCAAATTGATATCTTCGAGCTGACGTCAAGACTAGGGCTTTGCGAGATGGCAACCACGGCGGCGTCATCGGCATCGTTTTTTTTGTGTGGCGCGTGGGAGCTCGCGACTGGAAGAGGGACACGCGACGATTCGAGGGAGGCGCGCGAGATGCGGCGGCAGCGCTGTCAAGACGAGGTGGCATTCGAGTTGATGATTGTGGGTTTTACGGTAGCAAACTGGAGGATTCGTGGTCATGGAGGCGCGCGTGGGTTCAGGAGTCGATTGGTTGTCGTGGTCGCGACCGCGTATGCAAGGGGAGGAGTCGACTACTAGGGTTGGCGTTCGTTCGCGTGGTCAGTGGCTCGACTGGATGGTCGCGATGGATGCGACAGTTAGGTGGTGGAGCAGCTCGATGTCGAGCGTGGTGGAGTTGAGTGCGGCGATGGTACGGCAAGTCGAAGGCAGTTAGGGTTTTGATTGGGTCGGCGTCGCAACTGGGTTTCGATTAACAGGAAGGTACAATTCATTTTATTTTATTTTATTCAATGTGTATATATATATAATAAAAGAAAATAAAATTTTAGTTTGGATTTTTCCTCTGTCTTTTAGTTTGGATTTAAAAGAGAAACCTCTTTTTTTTTTAATCTCTTTTTTAATGGCGGCTCCCAGATCTAGATCTGGAGATTAGGGTTTTCCCTTTTCTCTTTTTTCCTTTCCTTTTTTCCTAGTTTTCTTAATCTTTCTCCGTTATTCTCTTGTTTTCGTTCTTCAATTCATTCTCCTCATTATGGGTCTGCGGGATGCGGAAGGTTGGGAGGAGGTGAGAAGGAAAAGGGGCAAGGCACCTATTCCTTCTGGCCCGGATCAGAGGCTCTCTTTGGGAGGGCAAAGCTCGAACAGAACAGGTAGATCTGAAGGTAGGGGGGTGTTTCCGGTTCAGACTGGGCGGACAGGCAAAACAAAATTTTCTAAGCAGAAAAGTGCGATGTCTGGAGGCAATTCCAAAATCATTTTCACTGTTTCAGAAAACGCAAAGAAATTTTCATATAGTGAGGCAGTAAAAGAAGGAGCAGTGGGGGATTTAGGTAACCTGGATCTGGAGTTTATAGAGCCTACTGTAGCAGATGGTAAAAGGATAGGTTCCCTATCTGATGAAGCGATCAAAGAAGCAGAGGGAGGTTGGGATTTATGCATTTTGCTGTATGTGGTTGGGTACAAACCTTGGCTCCGTACTTTTGAGGGTTATGCCAAAAGGGTTTGGGAAACTAAGAAGCCGTTTTCTGTTCATTCTAGGAATAATGGATTTTTCGTAGTGAGATTTGGATTGGAGGAGGACTGCAATAAGATTTTAAAATCAGGTCCTTGGTTTATGGACCGGAACTTGATTATTATGAAGAGATTATCCCCAGATATGAGAACTGATAGAGATCTCCTTACTTCTTTGCCCATGTGGGTTAGACTTCCTGGTTTAAGTTTTAAACTATGGGGCAATAAGGCCATTAGCGCTCTAACTAGTACCATAGGTGTTCCTATTAAGATGGATGAGGCCACTAAAAATAAATCTAGACTAGCCTTCGCCAGAGTTTTGGTGGAGGTTAATGTTAAATTTGGTATGCCTAAATCCATTGAAGGTAGAGACGAAAAAGGGAGGAGTTTCGTTCAAGAAGTAGAATATGAAAACCCTCCTCCCATCTGTGTCAAGTGTGTTTGTTTCGGACATTTAATTGATGAATGTCCTATGACCAAGTCCTGGGTCCCTAAAGAGACCCAAGCTGTTAGCTCCGATAAGCCTGGTATAGTTGAGTGTGATATTGAGTTATCAAATATTCCTGAAAAGGAGATAAATGCTACTGAAACTGGATCCAAGAATGATGAAGGGGTTGTCTCTTACAATAATGTAGTGGCGGAAGACACAGAAGATAGGGAAAACGATTCTAATGTAATTGTTAATTCAATTCAGGAACAGAACTTGGGGAATGGTGCATCCTCAGTAGAGCGGGGTGAGGGGGCAATTTCCGAAGGTACAGAGTCAGATCATGTAACTTCTACCGAAATAGGAGTCAGTGAAGATTGCTCCAATGCTCCTCTGGCCAGGCCGGAAGGTCCTCCTGATCAAGGAACCAGGGAGCCATTCATTCCTGTTTCTCCAACTATCTCGAGAGCCAAAGATCTGAGATCATTTCCTCCAAAATCACCATCGGCTCACGTTTCTATTCTTAAACGCCCATTGTCATCATCGGATCACAATTCTATTCCAATATCCTTAACTTCTAATGATTTAGTTTTTGATGATGAAATTTATAATAATGTTAATTATAGGAGAGGGACTGATCATAGTATTTTATTACAGGTACAAGCGAATCTGGATCAGGACATAGGAACGACTAAAGTGGCAGAGGAACAAAATAGTTATGATAATGTAGACTCAGTTCAGGAGGAAATGGAAGAACATCTTCTTCCGAAGCCCCAAGATATAGAACTTGATAATATTCAGAAAGATAAGCTGGTCCGAAAGAACCCTAAGTGGGTGCAGATGTTAGGTATTCCTTCGGAAGACAAAGGGGAGTCCTCGAGCAGTAGACATCAGAGGACCCGAAATAATAAGGTTTTATAATGTCTGTGGCCTATTGGAACGTTAGAGGGTTTCATAACCCTAACAGAATGGGTGAAGTGAGGAAAGCTATAGGCAAATTTAAAATTAGCTGTTTTGGTATTTTGGAAAATAAATTGATGTTTCCAGAGATTTTGAAGTTGGAAAAAACGTTGGATGATGGATGGAGAATAATAAGTAATATATCTTGCTATTTTAAATGTAGGATTATGGTTCTTATTGATACAAAAATTTGGGATTTCAATTTTATTAGTATGAGTGATCAACACATTACTATTGAACTGATCAATTCCTCGAATTTTAGATGTAATTTAACTTTTGTCTATGCCCAAAATTTTGTTGAACTTAGGAAAAGATTATGGAAGAATCTGCAGGAGGATGCTATAAATATTTTTAGGCCATGGATGGTTCTTGGGGATTTTAATTGCATCCGTAGACCCTCAGAAAGACAGGGAGGTAATCCAGCAACTTTTTATAATTTGTTTGAATTAGATGACATGGCTTTATTTACTGGTCTTAATGAGATAAATATTAAAGGATTTGAATTTTCTTGGTGGTCGGGCCCGGGTAGAAATATTTTCTCTAAAATTGATAGGGTGTTTGCTAACCTTGACTGGATTAACTTATTCCCTGAATTATCAGTTGAATTCTTACCTCCTACGGTGAGCGATCACAATGCTATTCTTGTCTCGTTTACCTCTATCCCTAGGGTTAAGAATAGTCCGTTTAGATACATGAATCATTGGTCTTTATGCGACCAATATTTTCCTTTGGTTGAGAAACTTTGGGTTACCAACCAAATCGACAGACCATTGTTCCAAGTTATTAACATTCTCAAAAACATTAAGAGGGATCTCAAGAGATGGAGTGCTAATTCTCGTAACATCAGACAAGAGGTGAATGTAATGAGAGATAAATGTTCTAGTCTTCAAAAGCTTTTGGAAAATTCTAATGACCATAACTTAGCTTTGGAATTTCAAAATGCCAAGACTAACTTGGATCTTGCATTAAAGAAAGAATTCGTGGCGGCAAAACAAAAGGCTAAATGTGACTGGCTAATGATGGGGGATGAGGGATCTGCTTTTTTCTATGCCAAAATGTCTAACAGAAGGAGTAGAAACCGTTTGACTAACCTTAATGTGGACGGTAAGGTGTTATCGGACAATAAATTTGCTGAAGAGGCTATTGATTTTTTCAAGCAAACTTATAATCAACCTTTATGAGATCATTTTCCTGAAGTGATTTGCAAAACGGTTATTTCTGAGTTTGGGGCTAATTTTTTTAAATAAGAATTTCTCTTTAGAAGAAATCAAATTCGCTTTGTGGGATATCAAAGACACTGTTTCGCCAGGACCGGATGGTTTCAATTCGTTGTTTTTCAAGAAGCATTGGAATCTTTCGAAAGATATTATTTATAAAGCTTTAAATGATGTTTTTCAAAAGGGTCTAATCATTAGTGAATGGAACCACACGTTTATTCATTTGATCCCTAAAAAGGACCATTCCTCCTGTATTCAAGACTTCAGACCAATTGCATGCTGTAACACTTTATACAAGGTTCTCTCTAAAATACTATGTAACAGATTGGGTCCTTTTTTGGATAAGTTGGTATCTCATAACCAGACGGCTTTTATAAATGGTAGATCTATAGGAGATGGTATTTTGTTAGCTCATGAATTAATTAGAGGTCTTGGAAGAAAGGATAATAAATACATGTGTATAAAAGTTGATTTAAAGAATCACATGTTAAGAAGCTTGGGTTTTACGGATAAATGGATAAAAATTATTGGAAATCTTATTAAGACCCCAGTTTTTTCAATCATTATTAATGGAGAAGCGCACGGTTACTTTAAAGGCTCTAATGGTCTTAGACAAGGAGACCCACTGTCTCCTATCCTATTTACCCTAGTAATGGAATATTTTACGCTACTTATGGAAGAAAAAGTAAGGGATGGTCTGATCTCTCCTGTTACGGACTTTGGTAACAAATTGACTCACTTGATTTACGCAGACGATATCATTCTTTTTACTAAAGCTAATGTGCAAACTGCGTATGCTATTAATGAAGTTTTTAAAACCTTGAAAAGGGTCACTGGTTTGGAGTTATGTGCGGAGAAATCTAACACCTTTTTTGGGAAAGGGGTAGATGGCTGTACAGACATCTGTTCTATTCTCAACATTCAACAAGCTACCCTTCCTATAAGGTATTTGGGTATTCCTCTGTCAAGCGTTAACTTGAGGGATAAGGATTGTTCTCCGTTGATAGAGAAGATCAAAGTTAGGATTGGAAGATGGGAAACTAAAATGTTGAGCTTAGCAGGGAGACTGGAACTTATAAAATCAACTTTATACCCTATAATTCAGTTTTGGATGCAATGTTTCTACCTCCCTATTGCTACTGTTCAGAAGATTAAACATATGATATTAAATTTTCTTTGGAAAAGTCGCAGTAGTAAGATCCCGTGGGAGGTTCTAAGTAGACAAAAAGAAGAAGGAGGTATGGGTCTGAGAAACTTAGAAGAGATGAACAAAACGCTTTATATCAAATTGATTTGGAAAATCATTAACTTAGAAGGCAGCTGGGCGGTTTTTATGCATGGAAAATACATAGGGCTTAAAAGTTTCTGGGATATTAACCAGCGTTCGGATGATTCTGGGGTGTGGAAGTGTATTCTAAAAAATAGACATGAATCCTTGAAATGTTTTTCCCTTAACATTGTAGATGGTAAATCTACGTCGTTATGGTATGATCCTTGGCTAAATGGGAGTTCTATTATGGAACGCATTGGTAGAGACACTGCTTTTAGAACTGGGACAGATAATATAATGCTTAGCAGGATTTTAAGAAATGGTGAATGGAAATGGGACTTGTATAGCTTTCTATTTCAAATACAGAGTGAAATTGAAGATGTAAAGATTCACAATGACAAAGAGAGGGATTTCTGGTCTTGGAAGTGTACTTCGGATGGGCGATATCAGTTTAAAAAAGTTTGGAACTCGGTTCGAACTAGGTTTGATACTAAATTTTGGGCGACTATGGTTTGGAGCAAAATTCATGTCCCTAAAATGGCAGTCTGCCTCTTCAAGGCCATAAATGATTTTCTTTTGACAAAAGAAAGATTAATTCAGAAGCAGATTGTGGTCGATCAGAATTGTGTGTTTTGTAATAGTCACATTGAAAATATAGAACATCTATTTTTTCAATGTGACTTTACAGAAAAGATCTGGTTTTGGAGTTGTAAAAAAATTTTCGTCAATCCAAGAAGTACATTTTCTTTTATCTTGAAGGAGGATTTAACGAAAATTGTTTCTATATCCAATGCTCGAAATTTCAAGTCTGATTTATTCCAACTTTCACTCTCAGTATGTGTCTGGCACATTTGGAAAGAAAGAAATGAAAGGATTTTTCAAAATCGTTTTACAGAAGGGTCGAAAGTTTGTTTAAAAATTTTCCAAACTATGAACATCAGAATGGCAAAATCAAAATATTATCAGAACAGCACTGGCATGAACTTGGAAATTGCTTTGAAATGGGGTCATACCTCCCAACGCTGAATTGGGGACATTATCATAATTCCTGTCTCTTTTGCTACTTTATTGTTCCTATGTCTTCTGGCTTCAGATCTCAAGTACCTGTTTTATCTTACATTGATTCTCTCCCTCTCTAAATTACATTATATCTGTTTTACATCTCTAACTAAACAGTAGTTTTTAAGTTTATTGATCTGCAGGTGGAGCAATTTGTCTATGGATCCCTGGATAGCAAGACACTGATTTATTATGGATATTTTAGAAGCTTCTAAGGAAGCAGCTGTTCTGAGGAAAACAGAAACTTTCAAAAACTTATCTTGTTTAGAGTCGTCTTGAGAAACAGCTGAGTTTCCCTATGGTTTAGCAAGTCTTTCAGATCTCAGATGAATCTAAGATCTAAAACCTTTCGGGAGGCTTCTAATCTTTGAGCCTGTTATTGGGTGGAGCAATTTGTCTGTGGATTCCTGGACAATAAGAAGCTGTATTAATATGGATATACTAGAAGATTCAAAGGAAGCAGACTTACTGAGGAATACAGAAGCCATATCAAAACTTATCTTGTTTAGAGTCGTCCTGAGAAACAGCTGTTGTTACATATGGTTTAGCAAGTCGTTCAGATCGGAGACGAATCTCAGATCTAAAGTTTTTGCAGCTTCCCTGACATGGATTTAAAAATCCTCGTTAGTTTGAAGGCTATAAGGAACTAAGCAGTAGTTTTAGATAGTATACTTACTCTAGTAAGTCTGGAGAGATGGAGTTTCCGAGTCCTAACTGTTTTCATTTGGAGCTCGCTGTTGTTTTTGTTGTCTCATAAGTAAAGGAGGAGATCAGAAGTTTAATGGCAGCAGCCATTTCTGTTTCTCGCGAGTTTTCTTTTTGGAAAGTTTGGAGTTAGGAAGAGAATGAAAAGTCGTATTGCTTTTCTCCTTATCGAGAAGCTTCTGTGTCTTCGGGAGGCTTCTATTCTTTGG
The DNA here is from genome assembly GCA_030737815.1 of Allium fistulosum. Classification (NCBI taxonomy): domain Eukaryota; kingdom Viridiplantae; phylum Streptophyta; class Magnoliopsida; order Asparagales; family Amaryllidaceae; genus Allium; species Allium fistulosum. The sequence continues at coordinate 819,963,578 of CM060904.1, forward strand.
GCCTGAAACTGGGTTTGGGTTGTATTTGTTTTTATAGCCCAACGAGTTTAGTTTTTGTATTGTTTTTGGTTTTTTGTTTTGGACCGGTTATAGGCTTTTGCTTTGTATCTTGTTGGACCTTGTTTTAATTTCTTAATAGAAAAGTTTGAACCCCTTCTTCAAAAAAAAAGAAAATAAAATTTTAGTTGCAGTGAAATGAAAAGATGAAGTGAATTCTTATAAAAATAATATGCAGTGAAAATAAAAAAATATTTGTTGGAATAAAATCGTTGACTGATTAAAATTGATTTAAATTATTTAAAGGAAATTTGATTTTTAACTAATTTATTAAGTCATTAGTTTGAAATTAAAAATGATGGATTTGGTAGAAAAAGAAAAAAATGTGTAACTAGTTTATCCAAATTATTTTAGATATTAAAGAGATATTGATTTAAAGATATTAGTTTACAGTAAAATAATTTGTCAAATAAATTTATTTAAAGGAGAATTGGTTTAAGTAAAACTATCAGTTAATTCGACTATTAAACGGTAATTGACTTATTCGACTGTTCGAATATTAATAAATTGTATAAACTTATTTATACAAGGTTAAATGAAGAAATCAAGTTGGAATGGAAAATGGATTGCAAAATAAAAGCTAAGGTGAGATTTTTCTCACTCAAAAATTGAATGTGGAATTTTTGCAGTTATTGATTGATATTGATTGTGATATTAGATATAGTAGGATATATCTATATATATAGCAATATATACATATTGGCATATGTATATATTGGATTGATGATTTCCCGCCTCGTATAGCGGATGAGACCCTATTGCGCCGTTAGTAAGCGGATTTTTATAAAAACCCATATACCGTGATATTCCACCTCGAAGTGGAATGGTATTGTGCTAACGTCTTTGGATGCAGGGAAACAGGTTGGAGGGATCCAACTGGATTCCTCAACTGTATTTATTTATTTATTTACAGATGTTGATATATATTCTGTCATCATATGATGATATATGATGTTTGATGTTGTGATGGACTAATTGATGCGTTGCATCATCGGATTCAGTTTTGAAGTTTAAAAATAACATCTTTTACTTTAAAAGGGTTTTTTAAAGTGATTTGTTGGAATAGACGTTTTATTTAATTTGTGAGTTGATTTATTTTCAAATAAATAAACGCCTAAAAATTTATAATTATAAAATGTGAAGATATGAAATTTTATAATTATAAAATGTGAAGATATGAAATTTATAGATTGATAAATTATGAAGTTATAAAATGTGAATGAAATTGTGGAATAAAAGATTTATAAGAAAATCTACTTATAAATTTGATTTTTTGCCCTTAAATGGAATATAAATAAAACTTGCTGATAAAATGATTTTTGAAGCTGAAATTGTTATAAAGCGTAAAAGAAATTTATAAAAATTGTTTTATAAATGTAAAATCACTCAATTTTGATAAATGAATTATGGAAGGTTATCTAAGAGAGTTTATAAAGCAAGTTGTTATAAGAGAGAAATAGAATTTATAAACATTGTTTTATAAATTCGAAATCAATTGAAATTGATAAATTAAATATAGAAGATTATTTAAAGAAGATATATTCGCGTTTTTGGATAGCGAATTTTTATTTGAAATAAATGTGTAGTAAAGTTTGAAATTTGGTTAAGTGAAGTATATTCACGATTTTGGACAGTGAATATATTTTTGAAGTAGAATGGATATGGTTTTGGGAAAGCGATATTATAAAAATGAAGTAACTGTTTTAAAAGATGTTTTAAAACGTGTTAAGTATCGAATACATAAATTTCAACATTCATTGTTGAAATAGACGTTTTCGAGAAAAATAAGGAAATGGTAGACTATAACACTGTTGTTATAGTAAATGATTTCCGAAAGGAAATATTTTTATGTAGTATTGGGATTTACTATCTATTTTAATTTCGAATCCCTATACTAGTGATTTTGAGTCGTCGTAACGATGTTTTACGCAACATTCGTTTTGACTCAAATAGATGTTAAAATTTATGATTTCCTTAAAGAATTAAATGTATACTTAATATTGATTTAAGTATATTGAATATTTTGAAATGTTGAAAATAAATAGATTTGTGAAATACTTATTTTTAAATAAGTATGGAAATGTATTTCCAAAATGAAATGAAACGTTTTGAGATTTTATCTTCTTAAAGATAAAATGAAATTGAATATTTGAAACCGATTTGAGAATCGTATATCAGTAGATATTTTGAAGATATAAATTCACTATGGAATTTATAAATGGAATGGGAATTTGTTTTAAAAATAAACGTTGATTTATTTTTAAAGTGTGGAAATTTTATATCTAGTAAAGATATTTTTGAAGATAAAATAATTTGGGAGAATTATTTGGAATCTGATGATGTTGCGCATCTTTATTGATAGTTAAATAGCCGACTATCAATAATTACCTTGAGTAGGTATTTGTTGTGAATTGGATGAATTTGAATGCCACACTTATTTTTAAATAAACGCTCACTATTCGGGTTAGTCGGGAAAGGACCATGGGGTCGTATAACCCATTCCGAATATGTGATACGTCGTTATGAATTGCATTTGAAGACCGGTGTTGAAGACCGGATATTTTTGAAAACGGAAGGATTACCGTCGAGTTACTCTACATCGGCTGATCTCCGATTTAGAGGTTTTATCACCCTTAGTGACGGGAAGTCCTGACGTGATTGAAAATTATCCGGATATGCAAGGGCTTCGTGAGAAGTGCCTTCGGTTCTGTTCGATCCCGGAACAGACTTGTATGGATTGTGTGTCTGACGTTACAATTTGAGATATAAAGCTGATTTCTTTCAAATACATTTCTGTTGGTGGCGGAGAATTTATTCTCTTAGCTTAACACCCTTCTCTGAGACGTACGAGCTCAGAGGTTATGTAGTTGAAATTTATCAGCGATATATCCCAATTTGGTAACGTGGCATACTGAGTGTTGCTGTGAAGTGATCAGTGTTTGATCATTTGTGATATGATCATTTGTTTGATCTTATATCTTTGTGATCATAGGTTGATCATTTTTGTTTGACCCGAAGCATGGCTTTTTGAGAAAGCGTAGCTTTGTGGACGAGACTTCATCGAGCCTCACACCCCGGAAATGGTCGAAACAAGAAGGATGCGGCAAGGTTCTAGGGAGTTGCGCCCCTTAGTGTATGTCATTCCTTCTGGATAGAGGTGGTATCATGGTATGGAGCCCAGATACTTAACCTATGTGGTTGCTGCATTATTATCTATGTGGTTTGTTGGAAATCGGGGATCCTCGGGAAGATCGGTTACGATCGGGGGATGGCATACGCATGTCAGTAGTTACCTATTTTTGCAGAGGTAACCCGGCCTTGTGTTGGCAGAGATCCGGTTAGGTTCTCGGGTCGTCTATTCCAGGGACGTACCCATCGTGGAAAAGGAAGTTCCTTAGCCTGACCATTTGTTGGAAATCCAAACTCCAATACGAACTTTGTACGGTATTAGTTGTAGAACCTGCCATTTACGTACGGTGGTCACCACTGTTTAGATGGTAGCTATAGTAGGCATACGATACTGGTCGTATGTTGGCTAAGATTAATATTATACTTTCGAAATGTTTTCTACACTATGCACTAATAATAATATCAAAAATGATTTGATTTTGCGTAGTAAGCATCTTTGACTATCATAAGAAGAAATCTCCTCCAATTCTGCGTTTGCATTGTGTGTGTGGTGGGAGGTCTTATGGTAGTCTCATTTTCCAAAAAGCATTGCGAATTTGTTTTATTTTCTTTGTGAAAGATAAACTGTTTTACGATCTCACACCAGTCACCATGACTGACTCGGAGTTTATTGTTTCCCTTCTAAACTCTGGGTGCCCACCAATTTCCACACGGGCAGTCCAGAGTTAGATTATCAGGATATTCTGGAGCTTTGGAGATAAGCTGGATGACGAGACGTAATATTTGTATCTGATAGTATTTATTCCGCTGTGTATTCTGTATGAGGACAAGTTATATAACTGTCCATTGTTGTATTGAATTGTATATTGACTCTGATGATTGATGTATGTATAAAATGAATAGTTCTTTGTTTTAAAGATTATTCATTTATCTATTATATATTGTTCCGCTGCGATATGTGAGATTCTGATATTGTTTTCTGTTCTGATGTTGTTCTGTTGTTTTCTTCTTCCTCTTTTCTTCTATCTTCTTCTTCTACCTTTTTCTTCTCTCTTAAAACCATAACTTTTCGGGTTTCCGGCATTCGATGGCTCAGCAGTCGATAAAGTGAGTATCGATGTTGAATTTTCGAAAGTCGAAAATTTTCGGGATGTTACATTTGGTATCAGAGCATATGGTTAAGCGACAACCCTGCTCTGTTGGGTGTTACTCATTAGAGATAGAGTCAGCAGTACTCTAGAATGAGTTGAGTGTAATAATAGATATGAGCGCGTATTTGTTAGTGAATATAAAATTGTTTTGTATTGTGATGATTGGTTTATTGAGTGGTATATGAACCTTCCTCGGCACAGTCTTGCAAAACTGTATCGAAGGGTTTCTAAACACCCGAATAGAACAATTCGGCACAGTATTGTTTTAAAATAGGGTGGATGAAATAATTTTACCCAAAACTATTTTTGTATAGAAAAGAAATGGTTTTCTATGAATTATCATAGTATATGGATGTTTGGTTATTATAGAATAATAACATTGAATTATTATCATTGTTATATGAAATGGAATGAGAAATTAAAATAATAACCAAAGAGTTGGAAATAAATCCATTTAACGAATGAAATTTATAAATGTGAATTGAAAGATAAAGAGATAAATTCACATACAAATGAAATTTGAGAATATAAATTATAAGTGTGATTTGTAATTTGAAACGGAATTCCAGAGAAGTTTTTGGAAATGTTTTGAAAGGAGTTTGTAAATTTTTGAGATTTGAAAAGTTTAAATTCTTTTTGATTTGAAAATGTATTTTAAAGGTTTTGAAAAAAAAAAATTTGGAAAGATGAAAAGCTCTAAACTCTTTTCGGTCGCTGGAAAATAATTCCGATGATGATCGCGACATCACCGGTGTTCATTTTCGGGTTTCCAAAAGAGGAATTGCTGCCGATTGTTTTAAATGGAAAGTGTTTGGAAAAATTTGGGTTTTGTTTTGGAAAATTCAAAGGATAATTTGAATTGTTTTCAAAATGGCTTTGAAAGGTTGAAAAGACTCTGGAATACTTAATAAGAATATTTATGGAATATTATTGAATTGATAACTTATACAAATAGAAATTGTTAATGTATAATATGTAAATGTGATTGGAATTAAAGTTCATTAACAAATGAGAATTATTAATGTAATTAAGAATATAAAGAGATGAATTCATATATGAATAAAATGGTAAATATGAATTGTAAATGTGATTTATAAATGAAAATAGAATTCCAGATAGATATTGGAAAATTCATTAATGAAATGAATTTGTAATATGAAAAATATAGTGATATGAATCAGCTATAATTGAAAGATAAAAATTCAATATTTCAAAATTGAAGATAAATTGAATTCAAATAAAATTGAAAGTGTAAATTGAATTCAAATGAAAATTGAAATGTAAAATTGAATGAAAATGGTTATGTAACTCCAATAGTGAATTAGAGAAATGTATATGCAGTTTACATTGAAAACTTTGTAATAGAATTAGCAAAATAGTTTGAATGCTGTAACTAGATATAATGGCTAGTAGATGTACAGGTATTGTAAATGAATTGGGATTTTGATTTCGAAGATAATTTGAATTGCTCGAAAAAGGTATGTATTTGAATTATAATATGAAATTTGATGATTTCTGGTCTAGCCGCTTGGCTTTTTCTTTTTCTTTTTGAAATCTGAGAGTCCGTAGGGACGTTTTGTAGTCGTGCCGTATTAGCCGCGCAAAGGAGACGCTGGCGAAATTTTTCGAAAATTTAGGGCGTTAGAAAATTTTTGAGAAAATTTTGAAAGTTTAAATTTGAAATTTGAATTTAAATTTGAATTGAAGTAAAGAAATGTTGTTTGAAACCTATAATTGAAGTTAGAAAGATAGTTGGAATGATAACGAATCTTTAGTAGAAAGATTTGTTTTGAAAATTTGATAAAACTGTTGGATTGTGAAAAATGATAGACGAATTAAGGACCATTTTCCCTAACTTGTAATTTCGAGGACGAAATTCTTTTAAGGAGGGAAGTCTGTAACGACCCTGAATTTTGAACAAATTAAATTGAAAATATTTAATTAATTTTAAATATTTGAACGATGATTTAATTTGAATCCCGAATATAACTTTGAAATTGGCAATTAAATTATAAAATTTAATCGATTGGAAGTTGAATAAAAATTTGAATCTTCAAATTTAGGCCGATTAAAAGTATTTCGAAAGCTTTTAAAATTCGTAATGGTAATACTGAAGATAATTGAAATTTCAGAATCCAATTTCGAATTGAATTGATCAAGTTTGAAATTTGTATCGTTCGTATCGAAATGTAAAAATAGCCGTCCGAGGCACAGTCTCGGAATTCGAAGAAACCAGTTCCATTGGGTCCGTAATATTGTATTATTACTGGATTTCAAATTTCGTAATTATCGGAGCTGTTATGTGACCATACGATATGCAAACGCATTGAAATAAAAAGAAATTCAATTTAAAAATTTAAATTTTGTAATTGGTCAACACATCACCATGTTATCCCCTATAAACACGCCTAGTATCACGCAGAAAATCCTGGAGAGAAATTGTGCAAATCATTCATCGTTCAATTTTAAATATCCCTTCTCGTTCAAATCAAATTAAATGGCTGCTCTTTTTCGAAAATTTGCTTTCACTCCCCTAACATACGAAATAAATCTCCTCTTAGTTTTGTTCTCGTTCAAAGTAATTAAACAATGGCCTCTGTTCGAAATGAAATCAAGACGACTCGATTTCGAACTCAAATTGATATCTTCGAGCTGACGTCGAGACTAGGGCTTTGCGAGATGGCAACCACGGCGGCGTCATCGGCATCGTTTTTTTTGTGTGGCGCGTGGGAGCTCGCGACTGGAAGAGGGACACGCGACGATTCGAGGGAGGCGCGCGAGATGCGGCGGCAGCGCTGTCAAGACGAGGTTGTAACAACCCGGTTTTTTGCGTCAGTTTATAAATGACGATTAAATCATTGTTAATTGCTAGTGTGGATTCTAATCGAGTCGAAAACTTTTTTTAAAAAGTTTATTATCGTCGTTAGACGATTACTTTTCCTAGCTACTTGTTTTGGAGTTTTAAATCGGTTTGAAATTCCTTTGATAAAAATTTGGTTAAGTAAATAGGTGATTTTTACAAATTTAAACCTTGGCCCATGTTCTATCTTTGGGCTATGTTATAATAATATTTAGAGGCAAATTGGTTCCTCCATTCATTCGTTCAAACCCGGTCCCCCTTTCTTTTTCAAACCCTAAAAAATAAAATCAAATGAACGGAAAAAAAGACGATAATGGCGGCCGCAAAATTCTTGTTCGTTCGTTCGAAAAGCTAGGGATTCGGCGATGTTGTCGATCTTCTTCAATGCTTGCTCGAGAATTTGGGTTTTGGGGGAAATAGATGGCGCCGCTCTCAGAAGTTCAATCGAAGGAGGCTTCCAACTTTTCTTCGTCGACCGTTCGCAGCTCCTTCCCTCGATCGAGCTCGTCTTCGCTTCGAAAAAATGGTGAGTTCGTCTCACATCTAATTCAAACTGTTTCATGGCTATCTTGACTTCGATTGAGCTGTTCGATTGTTTTATCTTTTAACTTCGAACTCTTATTTTCGTCACATATTTTATGACTTCGGTCTTGTTTTGAAAGTGATTTCAGTCGTTTTAAAATCCTGCTGCGTGAAGTTCTTAACTTGGAATTGATTCGATGCTTTTGATTGTTGTTGTATCCATTAATTGAATTCGTTGCTTGAATTCATCTCGGCCATCGATATTCGTTTGGATGTCGAGGCTGATCTCTGACTTTATCGAATCGAAAATTTGTTAACTGTGGACATCGGTTTTGACTTTGTTGGATTTCGATCACTTGAATATATCTGACTTTGGTCTTTTTGAAGATTTCGTGATGTTGCCTGGTTGTTTACTGGTCTCTGTAGCGTCTCGATTCAGTGTCCCTAGATCTGTGTTCTTTGTGGCTTGCGAGTGTTGTTGACAGGGGCATTTGTCTTGGTAGTCTGCACTTTCATACTTATTGTCCCTGCCTATAAGAATGTCATGACTATTGAGACAGTTTTCATATCGGTTGTCTTTGTGCACATTGATGTCACTTGAACCTGTTCGACTCTGGCCATTTGTATGTTCATCCCTGAGCATTTGCGACATACTGGTTGCACATTGCTTCCACTACTGCCACTCACACTTGGGTACCTTTTTCTTTTAACAATTTGAAGGGATGTTTAGAGTTATAGCATTTTTTACCTTGTACGTGCTTCATCTACATGTTGTACATGCAGAGTATTGATTGTCTGCACTTTTTCCGGTATCACTTGTGTCACTTCAATTTCATGTAGTCTGGTTCATGTGCATACTGTCTATACAGGCTTTGGTTCTTCTTTAGACCTGACTGTATGGAGTACTTGTGAGTTGCATTTGTGTTATTGTTGGTAGTAGTTCATCATGTTCTCTGTCTAACTGATCTGGTACATACTCGATCAGTTTATCCCTGACCTGAAGACTGATCTGATGCTTCATGTATACTTCTGCTTTGTTCATTACAGTTCTGTGGATACATGTTTTCTAACCACTGTGATCTTCACTGTGGCCGTGCAGTTGCCACCTTGATGTTAAATCTATACTTGTAACATCCAGTTGGGGGTTTGTTGTCTTGCTTCCCTGATCTGTACTTCACCTTGATATGCTGTTACATTGCCTCACTTATGTTGTTATATAGGTGTAGCATGTCTTGAGTCTTTTCTCAGGACATTCTTTGGTCTCTGACATTGTTAATTTATTAATTGGTCGAAACTGGTCATTCGTACTTTAGTTTGCATTGACCAGTTTGTAGTTTTGAATGCTGTAGCTTACTTTGATAATCATGTTGCCATATTAGTGGGTTCATTTTCTTCCTGTTGTTGCTTGGTATCGAAATGTTTCTTGCTTCCTTTTTATGTTTGCAGTTTCACTGGACCTGACCTCTTTGCACTTTTGGTAGTTTTCTACTCCTTGAATTTGCAGTGTTAGTATATTCCCTGGGTGGCATTGGGTTTGCATACTACTTTCACTGTGCAGCCTTATCCGCAGCTGCATTTGTTTTTGATGTGGCATCATTTTGTTTTACTGGTATATGATTGCCATTTGTAGTAGTAATCTTGAGTAGGGTTGATGGCCTTGGTTTTACGAGAGAATTATTTGCATCTGAGTTTAATTTGTGTTGTTATCACACTTGAGTTGAACCCGATTTCGGGGTTTGACCTTGTGATCATTTGTGACTTTCACTGAGCTTTTGTGTATCTCATGCGATAGTGGCGAGGCAGTACACGCGTGCGTGTACTGCAGCCCTATCAGATTTGACAGTTTTAAATTGATGTTTCGATTTGATAAATTGTTTATTTATCTCTATTGATGATTTAAATCTGCTGATTTTTGTTAAACACTGTTAAGTGTTATATTGACCGTTATCCGGTTTCTTTGTTTAAAGAATCGGATAGACGGGAATTATTGTGATTGTCGTCTATTTAAATTATTATTGCCTATATGCACTAATAAACTGGTTTGAATTAGACTGACCTGGGTATTATTTTCTTTTGAATGTAATACTCGGGTCAGACCCGAGTTATTTCAGGTTGTAGATTTTCTTCTTTGAGTTGCTGTTCAGGATATGAAGACTTTTCACATCTTCTGAAGTTGTCAGTGTCATTTTGTAGTAGTCGTGTCATTGTATAGAACGATATGTATTCATGTATATTAGTCGATAATGTACTTGTATATATAACTTCTAGAGTCGGCAGTTGTAGTTGTATCATATGTATCGTGTCAACTATATTGTAACTGACATCGGTTATATATATATGAGATTTTTGTTAATTTGTGTTCCGCATTTATATTATCTGTGTTATTGTTATATCTAATGTCCTAAACTATTATGAACTATCGTAGTTTGTTTTATACTGATAATTGGATATGTCGATGGCAGTAAATAAATAATAGATGAAAAATAAAAAGTATATACCACTCCTATCGAGATAACCAATATTAGTGTAAGGCAAATTACGGATGGTCGCTCCTATCCAGCCTTATTCTTCGTAATAATAGACAGTATTTCTTTAATACTCTTTGTTATTATGAGCATAGAGGTGGGGCGTCACAGTTGGTATCAGAGCTTGGGGTTTATGGACATAATATAAAACATAACTTGGATGGAACATATGTTACAACTATTGGACGATGTTTTATTTGTACTTTGGGTCAAAACTAAAGTTTTGAAATTTGGATGAAATTTTTAAATATCTTTATTTAAAAAAAAATAGTGAAATTGTGTTCTAATGATTTGATTGATTTGTGTTCTGTTTATCAAAGTGCGCAGCGGAAACAGTGAAACTGTCTTTGCTGGGTACAACTGATAATCTTTTTGATTTAAAAATCAAAATACGAAATTGATATGAATTTCATTTGTTGTTTACGTAGCTGTAATTATTTTGTTTCTTTGAGAATTTCAATTCCGAATTGAGGATTCGAAGAAATTGCAGATATATGATTTTTGTTGAAATTTCCGCTGGCTTTCTTTTGAGCTAATCACATGTTGATTAGATTTTTGGCTGTTTTGAATTATTCTCGTTGAAGAGATATTTGAATGATTTCTTTGTTTATATTGTAATGAACGTGCAAAATTTGAGTTGCACGTCATTGCATTTATTTTACGTTGAACTGATGCTTGGTTATGATACGTATTTTGTTGCCGTTATTTTATAACGGGATTTTTACACCAATGCTGAATTTTTGAGGCACGGTGTTTTGTTGACAATTTTAATGAATGAAAATTCACTGATGTCACATTTTGATGTGAATTCTTTTGATGAGATATTTGATGTTTTAAAATTTCTGTTGCTTTGACTTCAGTAACAATCAAATTTAAAAAAAAAAATTGGATTTTCAAGCGGTTATTCCGCAATACTGATTTGTAACCGTTTTTACGGTATTTTGAGAAGTACAATTTTCCTTATCGAAATTGTTACTGATTTGCTGTTTTAATCACATGATTGGAAAATTGTTTTAAAAATGAAAATTGTTTTATAAAATCGTAACGGTTTGCGTTTTCAAAAGAATGAGAAAGCGACTTAAACGATTCAGCAAAATCGAGGATTATGACCCCTTTCTTTTACTGTTTCGCTTAACTCCGGACTTGTCCAGTTGAGAAGGTGAATTGTTATTTTTAAAAAAAATAAATAAAATTGCTTTCAGAAATTTAACAGTTTACGCTTTCAAAAGAATGAGGAAGCGATTTAAACGTTTCAGCAAAATCGAGGACTATGACCCCTTTCTTTTACTGATTCGCTTAATTCCGGACTTGTCCGTTTGAGAATGTAAAGTGTATTTTTACAAAATACACAATTTTGCACTTTCAAGGAAACGATGAAGAGATTTAAACGATTTAGCAAAAGTGCGGAGTATGGAACCACACTTTTACTATTTCGGTTAATTCCGGACTCGTTAATTGAATATCTGTTGTTTTGATGAATTTGATGATTTCACACTTTCAAGGAAACGATGAAGAGAATCAAACGATTTAGTAAAACACATGGTATGGGACATGTGCGTTTGCTATTTCGGTTAATTCCGGACTCGTTAATTGAAACATTTTGATGCTTTCGTGTGCTTTCGAGCCACTATGAGGACCTTCAGGTCATTTGTTGGACCTTCGGGTCATTTGTTGGGCTTTCGGGCCACTCTGCGGACCTTCGGGTCAAATACCAGTACTAGACCTTCGGGTCACTCTGCGGACCTTCGGGTCAATCGGATGGGCGCCAAAATTATGTTGAGTACTTGGTAGGCTTCGGCCACTCTGAGATGCACGTGCGGCGAATTAAAAACTCGCCATCTGATGGGATCGATCCAAGCTTTTATGTTGATTTTCTAGTCTTCTTAATTGATTTCTAGATATTTGTTGTTTCCAATTATCTGCGGGTAATTGGATATTTGTTGTTTCTAATTATCGCTTGTGATAATTAGATATTTGTTGATATGAGTTCTGATTATCGTTTTTGATAATCAGATATTTGTTGTTTCTAATTATCGCTTGTGATAATTAGATATTTGTTGATATGAGTTCTGATTATCGTTTTTGATAATCAGATATTTGTTGTTTCTAATTATCGCTTGTGATAATTAGATATTTGTTGATATGAGTTCTGATTATCGTTTTTGATAATCAGATGTTTGTTGTTTCTAATTATCGCTTTAGATAATTAAAAATTTGTTGATTTTAGATTTAATTATCGCTTGAGATAATTAAAAATTTGTTGATTTGAGATTTAATTATCGCTTGTGATAATTAAATAATTGCTGATTTGAGATTTAATTATCGCTTGAGATAATTAAATATTTGTTGATTTTAGATTTAATTACCGCTTGAGATAATTAAATATTTGTTGATTTGAGATTTAATTATCGCTTTAGATAATTAAATATTTGCTGATTTCGAATTTAATTATCGCTTTAGATAATTAAATATTTGTTGATATGAGATTTAATTATCGCTTTTGATAATTAAATATTTGCTGATTTGAGATTTAATTATCGCTTTAGATAATTAAATATTTGTTGCTTTGAGATTTAATTATCGCTTTAGATAATTAAATATTTGCTAATTTCGAATTTAATTATCGCTTTAGATAATTAAATATTTGTTGATTTGAGATTTAATTATCGCTTTAGATAATTAAATATTTGCTGATTTCGAATTTAATTATCGCTTTAGATAATTAAATATTTGTTGATATGAGATTTAATTATCGCTTTTGATAATTAAATATTTGCTGATTTGAGATTTAATTATCGCTTTAGATAATTAAATATTTGTTGCTTTGAGATTTAATTATCGCTTTAGATAATTAAATATTTGCTAATTTCGAATTTAATTATCGCTTTAGGTAATTAAATATTTGTTGCTTTGAGATTTAATTATCGCTTTAGATAATTAAATATTTGCTGATTTCGAATTTAATTATCGCTTTAGATAATTAAATATTTGTTGAATTAGAAATTTGATTATCGTTTGTGATGATCGAATATTTGTTGATTTGAGAAATTTGATTATCATTTTTGATAATTGAATATTTGTTTTCTGACTATAGTATGAGATAATCAGATATTTGTTTTGTCTTCTGATTATCGTTTGAGATAAGTAAATATTTGCGACTTTTGAGATTTGAGCTTCGTCTTTTTCTCTGGCGATTCAGGTGAGTAATTTGATTACTCACATTCAATTCGTGCTCTGTATGGGATTTCTGCTCTGTTTTTCCTTCTCTTTTAAGTTGCTGGAACTCGATTGATTCTTGCTTTAGACAGTCGTCTGATTTTGATTCCTTGATCCTCACGATGTTGATTCTTTTGATTTGAATCAGTCGAACCTTTTGATTTCTTATCTAGTACTACCCCGCTGACACTTGCTTTGCTTATACCTTCGACATTGCCATGCTCTTTTAGTTGTTACCTTTTATCCATTTATTCCCTATGATTGCGTGGACGCAATTTCTTTAAGGAGGGGAGTCTGTAACAACCCGGTTTTTTCCGTCAGTTTATAAATGACGATTAAATCATTGTTAATTGCTAGTGTGGATTCTAATCGAGTCGGAATCTTTTTTTAAAAAGTTTATTATCGTCGTTAGACGATTACTTTTCCTAGCTACTTGTTTTGGAGTTTTAAATCGGTTTGAAATTCCTTTGATAAAAATTTGGTTAAGTAAATAGGTGATTTTTACAAATTTAAACCTTGGCCCATGTTCTATCTTTGGGCTATGTTATAATAATATTTAGAGGCAAATTGGTTCCTCCATTCATTCGTTCAAACCCGGTCCCCCTTTCTTTTTCAAACCCTAAAAAATAAAATCAAATGAACGGAAAAAAAGACGATAATGGCGGCCGCAAAATTCTTGTTCGTTCGTTCGAAAAGCTAGGGATTCGGCGATGTTGTCGATCTTCTTCAATGCTTGCTCGAGAATTTGGGTTTTGGGGGAAATAGATGGCGCCGCTCTCAGAAGTTCAATCGAAGGAGGCTTCCAACTTTTCTTCGTCGACCGTTCGCAGCTCCTTCCCTCGATCGAGCTCGTCTTCGCTTCGAAAAAATGGTGAGTTCGTCTCACATCTAATTCAAACTGTTTCATGGCTATCTTGACTTCGATTGAGCTGTTCGATTGTTTTATCTTTTAACTTCGAACTCTTATTTTCGTCACATATTTTATGACTTCGGTCTTGTTTTGAAAGTGATTTCAGTCGTTTTAAAATCCTGCTGCGTGAAGTTCTTAACTTGGAATTGATTCGATGCTTTTGATTGTTGTTGTATCCATTAATTGAATTCGTTGCTTGGATTCATCTCGGCCATCGATATTCGTTTGGATGTCGAGGCTGATCTCTGACTTTATCGAATCGAAAATTTGTTAACTGTGGACATCGGTTTTGACTTTGTTGGATTTCGATCACTTGAATATATCTGACTTTGGTCTTTTTGAAGATTTCGTGATGTTGCCTGGTTGTTTACTGGTCTCTGTAGCGTCTCGATTCAGTGTCCCTAGATCTGTGTTCTTTGTGGCTTGCGAGTGTTGTTGACAGGGGCATTTGTCTTGGTAGTCTGCACTTTCATACTTATTGTCCCTGCCTATAATAATGTCATGACTATTGAGACAGTTTTCATATCGGTTGTCTTTGTGCACATTGATGTCACTTGAACTTGTTCGACTCTGGCCATTTGTATGTTCATCCCTGAGCATTTGCGACATACTGGTTGCACATTGCTTCCACTACTGCCACTCACACTTGGGTACCTTTTTCTTTTAACAATTTGAAGGGATGTTTAGAGTTATAGCATTTTTTACCTTGTACGTGCTTCATCTACATGTTGTACATGCAGAGTATTGATTGTCTGCACTTTTTCCGGTATCACTTGTGTCACTTCAATTTCATGTAGTCTGGTTCATGTGCATACTGTCTATACAGGCTTTGGTTCTTCTTTAGACCTTACTGTATGGAGTACTTGTGAGTTGCATTTGTGTTATTGTTGGTAGTAGTTCATCATGTTCTCTGTCTAACTGATCTGGTACATACTCGATCAGTTTATCCCTGACCTGAAGACTGATCTGATGCTTCATGTATACTTCTGCTTTGTTCATTACAGTTCTGTGGATACATGTTTTCTAACCACTGTGATCTTCACTGTGGCCGTGCAGTTGCCACCTTGATGTTAAATCTATACTTGTAACATCCAGTTGGGGGTTTGTTGTCTTGCTTCCCTGATCTGTACTTCACCTTGATATGTTGTTACATTGCCTCACTTATGTTGTTATATAGGTGTAGCATGTCTTGAGTCTTTTCTCAGGACATTCTTTGGTCTCTGACATTGTTAATTTATTAATTGGTCGAAACTGGTCATTCGTACTTTAGTTTGCATTGACCAGTTTGTAGTTTTGAATGCTGTAGCTTACTTTGATAATCATGTTGCCATATTAGTGGGTTCATTTTCTTCCTGTTGTTGCTTGGTATCGAAATGTTTCTTGCTTCCTTTTTATGTTTGCAGTTTCACTGGACCTGACCTCTTTGCACTTTTGGTAGTTTTCTACTCCTTGAATTTGCAGTGTTAGTATATTCCCTGGGTGGCATTGGGTTTGCATACTACTTTCACTGTGCAGCCTTATCCGCAGCTGCATTTGTTTTTGATGTGGCATCATTTTGTTTTACTGGTATATGATTGCCATTTGTAGTAGTAATCTTGAGTAGGGTTGATGGCCTTGGTTTTACGAGAGAATTATTTGCATCTGAGTTTAATTTGTGTTGTTATCACACTTGAGTTGAACCCGATTTCGGGGTTTGACCTTGTGATCATTTGTGACTTTCACTGAGCTTTTGTGTATCTCATGCGATAGTGGCGAGGCAGTACACGCGTGCGTGTACTGCAGCCCTATCAGATTTGACAGTTTTAAATTGATGTTTCGATTTGATAAATTGTTTATTTATCTCTGTTGATGATTTAAATCTGCTGATTTTTGTTAAACACTGTTAAGTGTTATATTGACCGTTATCCGGTTTCTTTGTTTAAAGAATCGGATAGACGGGAATTATTGTGATTGTCGTCTATTTAAATTATTACTGCCTATATGCACTAATAAACTGGTTTGAATTAGACTGACCTGGGTATTATTTTCTTTTGAATGTAATACTCGGGTCAGACCCGAGTTATTTCAGGTTGTAGATTTTCTTCTTTGAGTTGCTGTTCAGGATATGAAGACTTTTCACATCTTCTGAAGTTGTCAGTGTCATTTTGTAGTAGTCGTGTCATTGTATAGAACGATATGTATTCATGTATATTAGTCGATAATGTACTTGTATATATAACTTCTAGAGTCGGCAGTTGTAGTTGTATCATATGTATCGTGTCAACTATATTGTAACTGACATCGGTTATATATATATGAGATTTTTGTTAATTTGTGTTCCGCATTTATATTATCTGTGTTATTGTTATATCTAATGTCCTAAACTATTATGAACTATCGTAGTTTGTTTTATACTGATAATTGGATATGTCGATGGGAGTAAATAAATAATAGATGAAAAATAAAAAGTATATACCACTCCTATCGAGATAACCAATATTAGTGTAAGGCAAATTACGGATGGTCGCTCCTATCCAGCCTTATTCTTCGTAATAATAGACAGTATTTCTTTAATACTCTTTGTTATTATGAGCATAGAGGTGGGGCGTCACAGAGGTGGCATTCGAGTTGATGATTGTGGGTTTTACGGTAGCAAACTGGAGGATTCGTGGTCATGGAGGCGCGCGTGGGTTCAGGAGTCGATTGGTTGTCGTGGTCGCGACCGCGTACGCAAGGGGAGGAGTCGACTGCTAGGGTTGGCGTTCGTTCGCGTGGTCAGTGGCTCGACTGGATGGTCGCGATGGATGCGACAGTTAGGTGGTGGAGCAGCTCGATGTCGAGCGTGGTGGAGTTGAGTGCGGCGATGGTACGGCAAGTCGAAGGCAGTGAGGGTTTTGATTGGGTCGGCGTCGCAACTGGGTTTCGATTAACAGGAAGGTACAATTCATTTTATTTTATTTTATTCAATGTGTATATATATATAACATATAAAAGAAAATAAAATTTTAGTTGCAGTGAAATGAAAAGATGAAGTGAATTCTTATAAAAATAATATGCAGTGAAAATAAAAAAATATTTGTTGGAATAAAATCGTTGACTGATTAAAATTGATTTAAATTATTTAAAGGAAATTTGATTTTTAACTAATTTATTAAGTCATTAGTTTGAAATTAAAAATGATGGATTTGGTAGAAAAAGAAAAAAATGTGTAACTAGTTTATCCAAATTATTTTAGATATTAAAGAGATATTGATTTAAAGATATTAGTTTACAGTAAAATAATTTGTCGAATAAATTTATTTAAAGGAGAATTGGTTTAAGTAAAACTATCAGTTAATTCGACTATTAAACGGTAATTGACTTATTCGACTGTTCGAATATTAATAAATTGTATAAACTTATTTATACAAGGTTAAATGAAGAAATCAAGTTGGAATGGAAAATGGATTGCAAAATAAAAGCTAAGGTGAGATTTTTCTCACTCAAAAATTGAATGTGGAATTTTTGCAGTTATTGATTGCTATTGATTGTGATATTAGATATAGTAGGATATATCTATATATATATAGCAATATATACATATTGGCATATGTATATATTGGATTGATGATTTCCCGCCTCGTATAGCGGATGAGACCCTATTGCGCCGTTAGTAAGCGGATTTTTATAAAAACCCATATACCGCGATATTCCACCTCGAAGTGGAATGGTATTGTGCTAACGTCTTTGGATGCAGGGAAACAGGTTGGAGGGATCCAACTGGATTCCTCAACTGTATTTATTTATTTACAGATGTTGATATATATTCTATCATCATATGATGATATATGATGTTTGATGTTGTGATGGACTAATTGATGCGTTGCATCATCGGATTCAGTTTTGAAGTTTAAAAATAACATCTTTTACTTTAAAAGGGTTTTTTAAAGTGATTTGTTGGAATAGACGTTTTATTTAATTTGTGAGTTGATTTATTTTCAAATAAATAAACGCCTAAAAATTTATAATTATAAAATGTGAAGATATGAAATTTTATAATTATAAAATGTGAAGATATGAAATTTATAGATTGATAAATTATGAAGTTATAAAATGTGAATGAAATTGTGGAATAAAAGATTTATAAGAAAATCTACTTATAAATTTGATTTTTTGCCCTTAGATGGAATATAAATAAAACTTGCTGATAAAATGATTTTTGAAGCTGAAATTGTTATAAAGCGTAAAAGAAATTTATAAAAATTGTTTTATAAATGTAAAATCACTCAATTTTGATAAATGAATTATGGAAGGTTATCTAAGAGAGTTTATAAAGCAAGTTGTTATAAGAGAGAAATAGAATTTATAAACATTGTTTTATAAATTCGAAATCAATTGAAATTGATAAATTAAATATAGAAGATTATTTAAAGAAGATATATTCGCGTTTTTGGATAGCGAATTTTTATTTGAAATAAATGTGTAGTAAAGTTTGAAATTTGGTTAAGTGAAGTATATTCACGATTTTGGACAGTGAATATATTTTTGAAGTAGAATGGATATGGTTTTGGGAAAGCGATATTATAAAAATGAAGTAACTGTTTTAAAAGATGTTTTAAAACGTGTTAAGTATCGAATACATAAATTTCAACATTCATTGTTGAAATAGACGTTTTCGAGAAAAATAAGGAAATGGTAGACTATAACACTGTTGTTATAGTAAATGATTTCCGAAAGGAAATATTTTTATGTAGTATTGGGATTTACTATCTATTTTAATTTCGAATCCCTATACTAGTGATTTTGAGTCGTCGTAACGATGTTTTACGCAACATTCGTTTTGACTCAAATAGATGTTAAAATTTATGATTTCCTTAAAGAATTAAATGTATACTTAATATTGATTTAAGTATATTGAATATTTTCAAATGTTGAAAATAAATAGATTTGTGAAATACTTATTTTTAAATAAGTATGGAAATGTATTTCCAAAATGAAATGAAACGTTTTGAGATTTTATCTTCTTAAAGATAAAATGAAATTGAATATTTGAAACCGATTTGAGAATCGTATATCAGTAGATATTTTGAAGATATAAATTCACTATGGAATTTATAAATGGAATGGGAATTTGTTTTAAAAATAAACGTTGATTTATTTTTAAAGTGTGGAAATTTTATATCTAGTAAAGATATTTTTGAAGATAAAATAATTTAGGAGAATTATTTGGAATCTAATGATGTTGCGCATCTTTATTGATAGTTAAATAACCGACTATCAATAATTACCTTGAGTAGGTATTTGTTGTGAATTGGATGAATTTGAATGCCACACTTATTTTTAAATAAACGCTCACTATTCGGGTTAGCCGGGAAAGGACCATGGGGTCGTATAACCCATTCTGAATATGTGATACGTCGTTATGAATTGCATTTGAAGATCGGTGTTGAAGACCGGATATTTTTGAAAACGGAAGGATTACCGTCGAGTTACTCTACATCGGCTGATCTCCGATTTAGAGGTTTTATCACCCTTAGTGACGGGAAGTCCTGACGTGATTGAAAATTATCCGGATATGCAAGGGCTTCGTGAGAAGTGCCTTCGGTTCTGTTCGATCCCGGAACAGACTTGTATGGATTGTGTGTCTGACGTTACAATTTGAGATATAAAGCTGATTTCTTTCAAATACATTTCTGTTGGTGGCGGAGAATTTATTCTCTTAGCTTAACACCCTTCTCTGAGACGTACGAGCTCAGAGGTTATGTAGTTGAAATTTATCAGCGATATATCCCAATTTGGTAACGTGGCATACTGAGTGTTGCTGTGAAGTGATCAGTGTTTGATCATTTGTGATATGATCATTTGTTTGATCTTATATCTTTGTGATCATAGGTTGATCATTTTTGTTTGACCCGAAGCATGGCTTTTTGAGAAAGCGTAGCTTTGTGGACGAGACTTCATCGAGCCTCACACCCCGGAAATGGTCGAAACAGGAAGGATGCGGCAAGGTTCTAGGTAGTAGCGCCCCTTACTGTATGTCATTCCTTCTGGATAGAGGTGGTATCATGGTATGGAGCCCAGATACTTAACCTATGTGGTTGCTGCATTATTATCTATGTGGTTTGTTGGAAATCGGGGATCCTCGGGAAGATCGGTTACGATCGGGGGATGGCATACGCGTGTCAGTAGTTACCTATTTTTGCAGAGGTAACCCGGCCTTATGTTGGCAGAGATCCGGTTAGGTTCTCGGGTCGTCTATTCCAGGGACGTACCCATCGTGGAAAAGGAAGTTCCTTAGCCTGACCATTTGTTGGAAATCCAAACTCCAATACGAACTTTGTACGGTATTAGTTGTAGAACCTGCCATTTACGTACGGTGGTCACCACTGTTTAGATGGTAGCTATAGTAGGCATACGATACTGGTCGTATGTTGGCTAAGATTAATATTATACTTTCGAAATGTTTTCTACACTATGCACTAATAATAATATCAAAAATGATTTGATTTTGCGTAGTAAGCATCTTTGACTATCATAAGAAGAAATCTCCTCCAATTCTGTGTTTGCATTGTGTGTGTGGTGGGAGGTCTTATGGTAGTCTCATTTTCCAAAAAGCATTGCGAATTTGTTTTATTTTCTTTGTGAAAGATAAACTGTTTTACGATCTCACACCAGTCACCATGACTGACTCGGAGTTTATTGTTTCCCTTCTAAACTCTGGGTGCCCACCAATTTCCACACGGGCAGTCCAGAGTTAGATTATCAGGATATTCTGGAGCTTTGGAGATAAGCTGGATGACGAGACGTAATATTTGTATCTGATAGTATTTATTCCGCTGTGTATTCTGTATGAGGACAAGTTATATAACTGTCCATTGTTGTAATGAATTGTATATTGACTCTGATGATTGATGTATGTATAAAATGATATAGTTCTTTGTTTTAAAGATTATTCATTTATCTATTATATATTGTTCCGCTGCGATATGTGAGATTCTGATATTGTTTTCTGTTCTGATGTTGTTCTGTTGTTTTCTTCTTCCTCTTTTCTTCTATCTTCTTCTTCTACCTTTTTCTTCTCTCTTAAAACCATAACTTTTCGGGTTTCCGGCATTCGATGGCTCAGCAGTCGATAAAGTGAGTATCGATGTTGAATTTTCGAAAGTCGAAAATTTTCGGGATGTTACAGATACCCCAAACTTGCTTTTACGGCCAGCCTCTCGACTGTCACGGCCTTCGCCTAACCAACCCATCCCTCTCAGGGACATGTAGGGGTAAGAGTTTCTCGTTCGCCACCAAACCGCGAAGCGAGAATCCCCTACCAAGACCGGATATTAGTGTACCTCTTGATTAAACACTAATCTCCATTGATTAACTCAAGATGAACGGAAATACGGACCCTGAGGGTTTAAGAAAGAAGAAAGAGGTAGAAGAAAAAGAAAACAGAAGAAGAAGAAAGAGAAGAACAGAACAACATCAGAACAGAAACAATATCAGAATCTCACATATCGCAGCGGAACAATATATAATAAATAATCACTAGTCTTTTTAAAACAAAGAACTATATCAGTTTATACATACATCAATCAGAGTCAATATACAACTCAATACAACAATGGATAGTTATATAAACTTGTCCTCATACAAAATACACAGCGGAATAAATAATATCAGATACAAATACTACGTCTCGTCCTCTAGCTTGCTTCCAAAGCTCCAGAATATCCAGAATATCCTGATACATAACTCTAGGCTGCCCGTGTGGAAATTGGTGGGCACCCAGAGTTTAGAAGGGAACAATAAACTCCGAGTCAGTCATGGTGACTGGTGTGAGATCGTAAAACAGTTATTCTTTATAACAACAAAATAATTTTAAAGTCAATTCGAAATGCTTTTGGAAAATGAAACTACCATAAGACCTCCCGCCACACACACAATGCAAATGCAGAATTGGAGGAGATTTCTTCTTATGATAGTCAAAGATGCTTACTACGCAAAATCAAATCCTTTTTGATATTATTATTAGTGCATAGTGTAGAAAACATTTCGAAAGTATAATACTAATCTTAGCCAACATACGACCAGTATCGTATGCCTACTATAGCTACTATGTTCAATAGCAGGTTACCGCCACATTCCATAGCAGGTAATACAAATAAAACCGTACAAGTCACGTATTGTTTCTTTGGATTTTCAACAAATGGTCAGGCCAAGGAACTTCCATTGCCACGATAGGTACGCCCCTGGAAAGGCGACCCGAGAACCTAACCGGATCTCTGCCAACACAAGGTCGGGTTACCTCTGCAAAAATAGGTAACTACTGACACGCGTATGCCATCCCCCGATCGTAACCGATCTTCCCGAGGATCCCCAATTTCCAACAACCATATAATAAGCAGTATCAACATAGGTTAAGTATCTGGGCTCCATACCATGATACCACCTCTATCCAGAAGGAATGACATACACTAAGGGGCGCTACTCCCTAGAACCTTGCTGCATCCTTCCTGTTTTGACCATTTCCGGGGTGTGAGGCTCGACGAAGTCTCGTCCACAAAGCTACGCTTTCTACAAAGCCATGCTTCGGGTCAAACAAATGATCAACCTATGATCACAAAGATATAAGATCAAACAAATGATCGTATCGTAAATGATCAAACATTGATCATTTCACAGCAACACTCAGTATGCCACGTTACCAAATTGGGAATATATCGCTGATAAATTTCAACTACACAACCTCTGAGCTCGTACGTCTCAGAGAAGGGTGTTAAGCTAAGAGAATAAATTCTCCGCCACCAACAGATATGTATCTGAAAGAAATCAGCTTTATATCTCAATTTGTAACGTCAGACACACAATCCATACAAGTCTGTTCCGGGATCGAACAGAACCGAAGGCACTTCTCACGAAGCCCTTGCAAATCCGGATAATTTTCTAATCACGTCCGGACTTCACGTCACTAAGGGTGATAAAACCTCTAAATCGAAGATCAGCCGATGTAGAGTAACTCGACTGTAATCCTTCCGTTTTCAAAAATATCCGGTCTTCAACACCGGTCTTCGAATGCAATTCATAACGACGTATCACATATTCGGAATGGGTTATACGACCCCATGGTCCTTTCCCGGCTAACCCGAAGTGAGCGCTTATTCAAAAATAAGTGTGGCATTCAAATTCATCCAATTCACAACAAATACCCATTCAAGGTAATTATTGATAGTCGGTTATTTAACTATCAATAAAGATGCGCAACATCATCAGATTTCAAATAATTTTCCAAATTATTTATTTTCCAAAATATCTTTACTAGATATAAAATTTCCACACTTCAAAAATAAATCAGCGTTTATTTTTAAACAGATTCCCTTTTCTTTTATAGATTCCATAGTGAATTTATATTTCGAAATATCTACTGATATACGATTTTCAATCGATTTCAATATTCATTTTCAATTTATCTTTAAGAAGATAAAATCTCAAAACGTTTCACTTTATATTGGAAAAGCATTTCCATACTTATTTAATAATAAGTAATTCACAAATCTATTTATTTTCAACATTTGAAAATATTCGATATACTTAAATCAAATTAAGTATATATTCATTTCTTTAAGGAAAACATTTATTATAACAACATCTATTTGAGTCAAAACGAATGTTACGTAAAACATCGTTACGACGACTCAAAATTACTAGTATAGGGATTCGGAATTAAGATAGATATATAAATCCCAATACTAGATAAAAACATTTCCTTTCGGAAATCATTTACTATAACAACAGTGTTATAGTCCACCATTTCCTTATTTCCTCGAAAACGTCTATTTCAACAATAAATGTTGAAATCTATGCTTTCGATTCATAATACATTTTAAATCTCATTTCTTTAAAATGTTTAACTTCATTTTTTTTATCACTTCTTCAAAAATGAATCCATTTTATTCAATAATATATTCACTGTCCAAAATCGTGAATATAATTCACTTAACCAAATTTCAATCATTTCTACACATTTTATTCCAATAGAAATTCGCTATCCAAAATCGCGAATATTCTACATTTAATTTATCAAATTCAATTGATTTCAAATTTATAAAAACAACGTTTATAAATTATATTTTTATTTTATAACAACTTTGACTTATAAATTTCTTTTATTTAACTTCTATATTTTACTTATCAGAATAAGTGATTTCGGATTTATAAACAACATTTATAAATTTCAATTCTATTTTTCTAACAACTTCGATTTATAAATTCCTTTTATTAACAAATTCAATTTATAACTCGATATAAATATCACAAGTCCATATTATAAGTTAATAACTTATCATTCATTTATTTTAAAAGAAATCGTTCTTTTAAACTTTACAAACTTTAAAACTTTCAGATTTCATTAACTTATGAAATCCCATTTATACTTCATTTTAACACTTATAGAAACTTGTCTTACAATCCCAATATTTTAAATTTATAAATATCCATTTTTGTACATCTTTTATATACATTGTTTTTAATAACTCAAAAATCCAAATTTAAGCTATTTTATAAATTACTTAACTATTTATTTTCAAAAACCACCTTTCGGTTATATTTCACAAAAATCTTAACTTCTATAACTTTAATATTTTAACGTTTATTTTTATTTAAAATAAATCAATTCAAAATTTTAAATAAACGTGTACTTTCAAATAATTACTTTTAAAATCTCTTTTAAAGTTAAAATCGTTATTTTTAAACTTTCAAAATTGGATCCGATGATGCAACGCACCAATTAGTCCATCACAACATTCAATATCATATATCAATATGATAACAGCATATACAACAAATATCTGCAAATAATTAAATACTGGTGAGGAATCCAGTTGGATCCCTCCAACCTGTTTCCCTGCATCCACAGATGTTAGCACAATACCAATTCCACTTCGAGGTGGAATATCGCGGTATATGGGTCTTATAAAAATCATCCGCTTACTAACGGCGCAATAGGGTCTCATCCGCTATACGAGGCGGGAAATCAATCAATCCAATATATACATATGCCAATATGTATATATTGCTATATATATATAGATATATCCTACTATATCTAACATCATATCCAAATATCAATCATATCAATCAATAAATACTGCAATACCAATTATATCTTTGAGTGAGAAAAATCTCACCTTAGCTTAAATTTGCAATCCATTTCCATTGCAGTTTTGTTTTCTTTACAGATTTTGACCTAGTATAAATATTTGTACAAAATCTATTAATATTCGAACAATTTGAATAATTAATTTCCATTATATAAATTCGTCACCTAAATTCATTTCATTTATTTTGTTGTTTTCTAATCTTATTCCCTTTTAAAACCTTATATTTTCAAAATCTATAGTAACTTCCGTTACTTAAATATGTATATACATTATACAAATTCATATAAACTCTATAGCATTTAAAATCCTATGTTTCCTCTTTCTTATTCACATCTATAATTTCTGTTTAAATCTTATAACAACAAAACTATTTTGAAACCACAAATTAAAACTCACTGTTTCCAAAATCTACCTTACTGTCAACTTTTTTTCTTATCTATACCAGTATACGATTTACTAAAATAAAAATATACCTTACTGCGAATTCAAACTCGAAGATACCATCGACGAACCCAGACTCCACCACCAATCGCCGAACATCACCGAGATCCCACGATTCGCCCAGTTCCCAAACCTCTATCAATACGTGAAATCGAACCCAATGCCTCGATACACTTCGCGATCCACCATCGCGACACCCTGCTTCACATCGCTACCGCGATGTCTTCCTCCCCCGGTCGCGTGCTCGCCGCATTCGTCGTCGCGGCCACGAGTATAAAGAGACTGTAGCAGGACCTCAAATCGGCAGTAGAGAATATCGCATAGGAGGCAAGGATGAGCCGCGATGGCTGATGGAATAGCCAAGTATGCAGCGCTGATTATTATGAAGGCGTTGATTTTCGAAACCCTAGTTTCTCTCGGTTTCAAGCATCGCGACATGGAGATTGCTATTGAACTGTAACTTCGAATTGTATAGAAGGAGGCGACCATTTGATTTTCTTTGAACTGAAGTGTTTCGATTTAAAGAAAGAAAAAGGGGGGGCTTGGTTTAATTTCAACTGCCATTTTTAACTTCGAACGAGATGATTTTCATTTTGTTTTGAATCTGAGTTGATCGGTGATTTAAAAATAGGAGGGAGACAGGAGAATATGGGTTGCGTGAATTTAGGCTGAAACAAAGGGACGGGTTTGAAGGCGTGTTTAAAGGAGGAAAGAAACTGATGTTGACCAAAGTGTATAAATTTATATTTAAATAAAATCGATAAATTATCGACTAGGCGTTTATATCCCGTACGTTCACACAATGACTCCGAAAAATACGAAATTGGAAATCCGGCAATAATTCAATATTACGGAGCCAATGGAACTGGTTTCGTCGAATTCCGAGACTGTTTGAAAAATGACTATTTTTAAATATTGATTCAAACAATTAAATTCAAAACTGAGCAAAACAGTTTAAATTTCAATTCTGAAGCTGCTGTTATCTTCAGTGTTATCAATATAAATTTTACAAGTGTTTGAAATATTTTTCTTTAGCTTTAAATTGAAGATTCAAATTTTTATTCAACTCTCAATATATTAAATTATATAATTTAACCGTCAAATTCAAAGTTATATTCGGGATACAAATTAAATCATCGTTCAAATATTTAAAATTAATTAAATATTCTCAATTTGGTTTGTTCAAAATTCAGGGTCGTTTCAAACTTCCCTCCTTAAAAGAATTTCGTCCCGAAATTACAAGTTAAGAAAAATGATCCCTAACTCGTCTACTATTTTTCACAATCCAATAGTTTTATCAATTCACTAACCTAAATCTATTTACTAGAGATTCATTATCAATTCATCTAGCTTTTCCAACTTAAATTTTATGTTTGAAACAACATTGTTTCCTTAACAATTCAAATTTAAATTTCAAATTCAAATTTAAACTTTCAAAATTTTCTCAAAAAATTTTCTAACACTCTAAATTTTCGAAAATTTTTGCCAGCGTCTCCTTTGCATGGCTAATACGGCACGACTACAAAATGTCCCTACGGACTCTCAGATTTCAAAAAGAAAAAGAAAAAGCCAAGCGGCTAGACAAGAAATCATCAAAAACTCATATTATAATCCAAATACTTACCTTTTGTCGAGCAATTCAAATTATCTTTGAAATCAAAATTCCAATTTCCCTATACACCTGTATATCCTACTAGCCATAATATCTAGTTACATATTCAAACCATTTTGCCAATTCTACCACAAAATTTTCAATATAAACTACTTATATCATTTTTACTTCACTGTTGAAGTTATACATATTCATTTTCATTCCATTTTACATTTCAATTTCATTTGAATTTTATTCGTAATTCCAATCTAATTTGGATTTAGTTTAACTTCTGAATATTGAATTTATCGATTACCTTTCATTCAACTGATTCATAGCTTTATTTTAAATTAGTTCCAATTACCAATTCATTACAAATTTCAATTCATTTTATTCAAATTTGTTTTCAACATTCAGTTTCAATTCCAGTTTTATTCACTTTTGTTCGCTCCCAAAATGTATTTTCAATTCACTATTTTGGTTAAATCTACTTACATTTAAACTGGATTTCAAATTCCATATGAATTTTAATTCACCTTTCATTTATAATTATTCAATTCAATTTATTGCCTACAAATTCGAAATGAATTCCATCATTCAATCTCACTTTCATTTAATTGATTCACTTGTATTTAATTTAACTTCACCCTTTTAGTTAAATTTATTTTATCAAAATTCAATTTGTATAAGTTATCAACTCATTTCTTATTTCATAAATATTTTAAATAGGATTCCAGATTCTTTTCAACTTCTCAAAAATCATTTTGAAGACAATTCAAATTATCCTTTGAATTTCCAAAACAAAACCCAAATTTCCAAACAACTTTCATTTAAAACAATTTGGCAGCAATTCCTCTTTTGGAAACCCGAAAATGAATTCTAATGATGTGGCCATCATCATCAGGATTATTTTCCAGCGACCGAAAAGAGTTTAGAGCTTTTCATTCCTCCAAAAATGCTTTTCAAAACCTTCGAAATTCATTTTCAAATCAAAAAATGATTTAAACTTTTCAAATCTCCAAAATTTTCAAATTCTTTTCAAAACATTTCCAAAAACATCTCTGGAATTTCCATTTCAAATTACAATTCACATTTATAATTTACATTCTTAAATTTCATTTGTATGTGGATTTATTTCTTAACTTTGGAGTTACGATTTCAATATTTATTCAATTTCATATAATAATGATAACATTTTAATATTATCACTTTCCTAACAACCATGCATCCATATATCATAATAATCCACAGAAAATTATTTCCTTTATATACGAAAATAGTTTTAGGTAAAATTATCTCATTTACCTGTTTTAAAATCAATACTATGTCGGTTTATCTTGTTTAGAGTTTAGAAACCCCTATCGATTACAGTTAGCTAGACTGCACCGACCAGAATCCATAAACAATCAAACGATAAGTCAACACAATACAAAACAAATTTTTTTTATATATTCACTAACAAATACGCGCTCATATTTATTATTACACTCAACTCATTCTAGAGTACTACTGACTCTATCTCTAATGAGTAACACCCAACAGAGCAGGGTTGTCGCTTAACCATATGCTTTGATACCAGCTGTCATGACCCGCAAATCCGTACCTCTTGATTAAACACTAATCTCCATTGATTAACTCAAGATGAACGGAAATACGAACCCTGAGGGTTTAAGAAAGAAGAAAGAGGTAGAAGAAAAAGAAAACAGAAGAAGAAGAAAGAGAAGAACAGAACAACATCAGAACAGAAACAATATCAGAATCTCACATATCGCAGCGGAACAATATATAATAAATAATCACTAGTCTTTTTAAAACAAAGAACTATATCAGTTTATACATACATCAATCAGAGTCAATATACAACTCAATACAACAATGGACAGTTATATAAACTTGTCCTCATACAAAATACACAGCGGAATAAATAATATCAGATACATATACTACGTCTCGTCCTCCAGCTTGCTTCCAAAGCTCCAGAATATCCAGAATATCCTGATACATAACTCTAGGCTACCCGTGTGGAAATTGGTGGGCACCCAGAGTTTAGAAGGGAACAATAAGCTCCGAGTCAGTCATGGTGACTGGTGTGAGATCGTAAAACAGTTATTCTTTATAACAACAAAATAATTTTAAAGTCAATTCGAAATGCTTTTGGAAAATGAAACCACCATAAGACCTCCCGCCACACACACAATGCAAATGCAGAATTGGAGGAGATTTCTTCTTATGATAGTCAAAGATGCTTACTACGAAAAATCAAATCCTTTTTTATATTATTATTAGTGCATAGTGTAGAAAACATTTCGAAAGTATAATACTAATCTTAGCCAACATACGACCAGTATCGTATGCCTACTATAGCTACTATGTTCAATAGCAGGTTACCGCCACATTCCATAGCAGGTAATACAACTAAAACCGTACAAGTCTCGTATTGTTTCTTTGGATTTCCAACAAATGGTCAGGCCAAGGAACTTCCCATTGCCACGATAGGTACGCCCCTGGAAAGGCGACCCGAGAACCTAACCGGATCTCTGCCAACACAAGGCCGGGTTACCTCTGCAAAAATAGGTAACTACTGACACGCGTATGCCATCCCCCGATCGTAACCGATCTTCCCGAGGATCCCCGATTTCCAACAACCACATAATAAGCAGTATCAACATAGGTTAAGTATCTAGGCTCCATACCATGATACCACCTCTATCCAGAAGGAATGACATACACTAAGGGGCGCTACTCCCTAGAACCTTGCTGCATCCTTCCTGTTTTGACCATTTCCGGGGTGTGAGGCTCGACGAAGTCTCGTCCACAAAGCTACGCTTTCTACAAAGCCATGCTTCGGGTCAAACAAATGATCAACCTATGATAACAAAGATATAAGATCAAACAAATGATCATATCGTAAATGATCAAACACTGATCATTTCACAGCAACACTCAGTATGCCACGTTACCAAATTGGGAATATATCGCTGATAAATTTCAACTACACAACCTCTGAGCTCGTACGTCTCAGAGAAGGGTGTTAAGCTAAGAGAATAAATTCTCCGCCACCAACAGATATGTATCTGAAAGAAATCAGCTTTATATCTCAATTTGTAACGTCAGACACACAATCCATACAAGTCTGTTCCGGGATCGAACAGAACCGAAGGCACTTCTCACGAAGCCCTTGCAAATCCGGATAATTTTCTAATCACGTCCGGACTTCCCGTCACTAAGGGTGATAAAACCTCTAAATCGAAGATCAGCCGATGTAGAGTAACTCGACGGTAATCCTTCCGTTTTCAAAAATATCCGGTCTTCAACACCGGTCTTCGAATGCAATTCATAACGACGTATCACATATTCGGAATGGGTTATACGACCCCATGGTCCTTTCCCGGCTAACACGAAGTGAGCGCTTATTCAAAAATAAGTGTGGCATTCAAATTCATCCAATTCACAACAAATACCCATTCAAGGTAATTATTGATAGTCGGTTATTTAACTATCAATAAAGGTGCGCAACATCATCAGATTTCAAATAATTTTCCAAATTATTTATTTTCCAAAATATCTTTACTAGATATAAAATTTCCACACTTCAAAAATAAATCAGCGTTTATTTTTAAACAGATTCCCTTTTCTTTTATAGATTCCATAGTGAATTTATATTTCGAAATATCTACTGATATACGATTTTCAATCGATTTCAATATTCATTTTCAATTTATATTTAAGAAGATAAAATCTCAAAACGTTTCACTTTATATTGGAAAAGCATTTCCATACTTATTTAATAATAAGTAATTCACAAATCTATTTATTTTCAACATTTGAAAATATTCGATATACTTAAATCAAATTAAGTATATATTCATTTCTTTAAGGAAAACATTTATTATAACAACATCTATTTGAGTCAAAACGAATGTTACGTAAAACATCGTTACGACGACTCAAAATTACTAGTATACGGATTCGGAATTAAGATAGATATATAAATCCCAATACTAGATAAAAACATTTCCTTTCGGAAATCATTTACTATAACAACAGTGTTATAGTCCACCATTTCCTTATTTCCTCGAAAACGTCTATTTCAACAATAAATGTTGAAATCTATGCTTTCGATTCATAATACATTTTAAATCTCATTTCTTTAAAATGTTTAACTTCATTTTGTTTATCACTTCTTCAAAAATGAATCCATTTTATTCAATAATATATTCACTGTCCAAAATCGTGAATATAATTCACTTAACCAAATTTCAATCATTTCTACACATTTTATTCCAATAGAAATTCGCTATCCAAAATCGCGAATATTCTACATTTAATTTATCAAATTCAATTGATTTCGAATTTATAAAAACAACGTTTATAAATTCTATTTTTATTTTATAACAACTTTGACTTATAAATTTCTTTTATTTAACTTCTATATTTTACTTATCAAAATAAGTGATTTCGGATTTATAAACAACAGTTATAAATTTCAATTCTATTTTTCTAACAACTTCGATTTATAAATTCCTTTTATTAACAAATTCAATTTATAACTCGATATAAATATCACAAGTCCATATTATAAGTTAATAACTTATCATTCATTTATTTTAAAAGAAATCGTTCTTTTAAACTTTACAAACTTTAAAACTTTCAGATTTCATTAACTTATGAAATCCCATTTATACTTCATTTTAACACTTATAGAAACTTGTCTTACAATCCCAATATTTTAAATTTATAAATATCCATTTTTGTACATCTTTTATATACATTGTTTTTAATAACTCAAAAATCCAAATTTAAGCTATTTTATAAATTACTTAACTATTTATTTTCAAAAATCACCTTTCGGTTATATTTCACAAAAATCTTAACTTCTATAACTTTAATATTTTAATGTTTATTTTTATTTAAAATAAATCAATTCAAAATTTTAAATAAACGTGTACTTTCAAATAATTACTTTTAAAATCTCTTTTAAAGTTAAAATCGTTATTTTTAAACTTTCAAAATTGGATCCGATGATGCAACGCACCAATTAGTCCATCACAACATTCAATATCATATATCAATATGATAACAGCATATACAACAAATATCTGCAAATAATTAAATACTGGTGAGGAATCCAGTTGGATCCCTCCAACCTGTTTCCCTGCATCCACAGATGTTAGCACAATACCAATTCCACTTCGAGGTGGAATATCGCGGTATATGGGTCTTATAAAAATCATCCGCTTACTAACGGCGCAATAGGGTCTCATCCGCTATACGAGGCGAGAAATCAATCAATCCAATATATACATATGCCAATATGTATATATTGCTATATATATATAGATATATCCTACTATATCTAACATCATATCCAAATATCAATCATATCAATCAATAAATACTGCAATACCAATTATATCTTTGAGTGAGAAAAATCTCACCTTAGCTTAAATTTGCAATCCATTTCCATTGCAGTTTTGTTTTCTTTACAGATTTTGACCTAGTATAAATATTTATACAAAATCTATTAATATTCGAACAATTTGAATAATTAATTTCCATTATATAAATTCATCACCTAAATTCATTTCATTTATTTTGTTGTTTTCTAATCTTATTCCCATTTAAAACCTTATATTTTCAAAATCTATAGTAACTTCCGTTACTTAAATATGTATATACATTATACAAATTCATATAAACTCTATAGCATTTAAAATCCTATGTTTCCTCTTTCTTATTCACATCTATAATTTCTGTTTAAATCTTATAACAACAAAACTATTTTGAAACCACAGATTAAAACTCACTGTTTCCAAAATCTACCTTACTGTCAACTTTTTTTCTTATCTATACCAGTATACGATTTACTAAAATAAAAATATACCTTACTGCGAATTCAAACTCGAAGATACCATCGACGAACCCAGACTCCACCACCAATCGCCGAACATCACCGAGATCCCACGATTCGCCCAGTTCCCAAACCTCTGTCAATACGTGAAATCGAACCCAATGCCTCGATACACTTCATGATCCACCATCGCGACACCCTACTTCACATCGCTGCCGCGATGTCTTCCTCCCCCGGTCGCGTGCTCGCCGCATTCGTCGTCGCGGCCACGAGTATAAAGAGACTGTAGCAGGACCTCAAATCGGCAGTAGAGAATATCGCATAGGAGGCAAGGATGAGCCGCGATGGCTGATGGAATAGCCAATTATGCAGCGCTGATTATTATGAAGGCGTTGATTTTCGAAACCCTAGTTTCTCTCGGTTTCAAGCATCGCAACATGGAGATTGCTATTGAACTATAACTTCGAATTGTATAGAAGGAGGCGGCCATTTGATTTTCTTTGAACTGAAGTGTTTCGATTTAAAGAAAGAAAAAGGGGGGGGCTTGGTTTAATTTCAGCTGCCATTTTTAACTTCGAACGAGATGATTTTCGTTTTGTTTTGAATCTGTGTTGATCGGTGATTTAAAAATAGGAGGGAGACAGGAGAACATGGGTTGCGTGAATTTAGGCTGAAACAAAGGGACGGGTTTGAAGGCGTGTTTAAAGGAGGAAAGAAACTGATGTTGACCAAAGTGTATAAGTTTATATTTAAATAAAATCGATAAATTATCGACTAGGCGTTTATATCCCGTACGTTCACACAATGACTCCGAAAAATACGAAATTAGAAATCCGACAATAATTCAATATTATGGACCCAATGGAACTGGTTTCGTCGAATTCCGAGACTGTTTGAAAAATGACTATTTTTAAATATTGATTCAAACAATTAAATTCAAAACTGAGCAAAACAGTTTAAATTTCAATTCTGAAGCTGCTGTTATCTTCAGTGTTATCAATATAAATTTTACAAGTGTTTGAAATATTATTCTTTAGCTTTAAATTGAAGATTCAAATTTTTATTCAACTCTCAATATATTAAATTATATAATTTAACTGTCAAATTCAAAGTTATATTCGGGATACAAATTAAATCATCGTTCAAATATTTAAAATTAATTAAATATTCTCAATTTGGTTTGTTCAAAATTGAGGGTCGTTACAGAAGTGTTATTTAATAAAAGAAGTTTTAAATGAGAAAAGAGTTATTATTTAATAAAAGGGGATTAGAAGTCGCTTTTCTGACTTAATCATGCTTTGTGTGATTTAATTGTGCTTTATGTGTTTACTTGTCTATGGGAAGTATTTAGTCATATACTTAGCACTAAATCCCGACAAAGTAGGCTTCTTCTATCTGTCAAAGTTAAGAGTGATGTTCGAGTAGGGCTTAGAAGTAAATAGTTCTCTAATTTACTGACTTCGCCCTTGACTGAGGGATAATATAAGTTGAGAAGGTCGGAAATGTGATAAGTACACAAAACTTGATTTTCATATGCAATCGTTCTAATTATTATTGAATTTTACCAAAATTAGCTTAATAAATATCTAGAAGAAACATAAGGATTATACGATACGGTTATCCTTGGTGATGCTATACTCAATGTATAATCTCATTTTGCTCTCTTTAAACAAGGGATAAGGAAATCCGTCTGGATAGGAGATGATCTCCACCATATGCAATGTCTTTTAATTTCTGAAAGAACCAGAGCTAAGTTAACCGAAAATCTATCGATTGGTTTTGAGTCGTCCGGTAAGCGGGGGAGTGTACTTATATGAGAAAACATGAAATTCAAAACCGATATTCGGGTTTTATGTTTTGGAAATGATTGTAAAGCGAGATGTTATAGTGTTGCACTATTTATCCTAAGGTTAAGTCTAATGAAGAGGTCTACGTTAACATTTCAGACAAATGCTATAGAGTTGAACTTTTTATCCTAAGGTTGTCCAAAGGAGAGGTTAGCGTTAGCATTCGTTGAAGGACTTATGCTGGAATTCATGTAGAGATTCAAGATCTGTCCATCGGGAGATTCAAGATCTTTTCAAGTGATAAAGACTCGTGTGTTGAGATGCTGAACATGACTTAGCCATCGATAATGACTGAAACCAGTTTAGCTAACCCAAGGATATATCAGCTCTATTCTAGATATGCTTAAGGTTTTCTATAGGAGTGATGATATTCAGTATCATGGGTATAGTTGTGAACCGGCTATATTTATCCTATGATATATTTTATCTACATATACACGATGCTCACAATGATATTTCTGACCCTTGTCATGAGGCCCGTTCTCAACATACTAAGAGCACCTCCAACAGAAATCCATATGCGAACGAACCTTAGTGGTTTTGATTTTATACTTAATATTATTGTGTTGTACATGCAAAATAACTATTTTATGATTTATATTCAATACCCTAGACATTATCTGTTATATCGTCATGTGTACTTATTAGATGGTTAATTGTTTTGAAGTGAAAACTATTATGGTGCTTCGAATAGTCTCAAAAGTTACTGTTATATCAATGCATCTGGTTCCAGAGTTTCTCGCACTAGACTTATGGATGGCCCGTAGTTTTATTTTTGTCCCTTAATTCCTCGAGTGCTCTTTCGAGCAGTTTGAGAAAGGAAGGTTTTCGTTGGGTATTCTTTTAAGCTTGAGGAGACGACCTGGATGCTTTCACCTACCGTAGTATTCTTATTAAGTGCAAAAAGTCTATTTCAAATCATTATTTATAATTTTTGTTTCAACATATATGTATTAAAACTCAAAGTCATACCCAGTGATAAATTTTGTGAGTAAAATCCGAATTAACTAAAGCACATTAAATAATGAATATGTTATGTTAGTTTCAATAATTAGAATTTACGATGTTATTCTTCTCAATGTGGCTTATATTCCAATTGCATTGATATTCTTCTTGAACATACTTTTCTGGTTGATGGATAATATCCTTTTGGGTACCACTATCATGATCATGTTTTGATAACGTATTTGGAATCCAATCTGAATTTGTATGTCATACCATATGCTAGAGTTAATACTCTAATAACTTATTTAGAACTAAAAAAGTTCATTTCTCGACATTAATAAAATTCATAATTTCTATTTAATGTGCGAGATTAATTGATAGACATTCCAATGTATTATGGCTATTAGGTTCTGTTAATTTCATTCCATTCTTCATTATTTGTTTTATCTTTGGATTGCACCAAATCCATCCTAATACAATAATTTCTTTAAGAAATTCCTTCATTACAAAGTTAGCATTTCTTTAAACAACAATCATTTCTAAGTGCAGCAAAGTAGGTATTCACAAACACTTTAAGAATTATGTCTACATATACCTATATATATGTAACAACCTACCTTTTTGGACGTTTTAAGTTGACACGCATACCAGACTCAAACCATTCAGAAGGGCATATTGTTATGGGGTAAATAAAAAAAAGATAAAGAAATAAAACAAATACAGAATCTCGTAGCGGAATGACAAATTATAATAATCAAATAACAGTTCATGAAGCTATTTTATGAATACATTTGATTATACTTATACAGTACAGAATCAGAGTTACAGACAACAAGAATGAATAAATAAATAAATGCAGCGGAATAACTTGATGTAGTGGAATACATATCATAAATAATAGTAGTACAAATCTTCGTCTTCGTCCTCCAGCAATAAGGTCTTCAACCCTGAAATGCTCAAGCTGACCCGAGCGAATTGAAAAGACAAAACTCTGGAGTCAGAACTAAAAGATCTTATGTAAGTTAAATCAATGGTAAATATGAGTGTGACGGCGTCAGAGATGTTTACGGGGTTTGACATCTCTAATCCAGTGTCCAACATGGGTGCAGTAACTTAAGAGATGTTCGGGATTCACATCTTCTAAGGATCCATTAAACTATCTACTATGTAGTACAATACACTATTATAATATGTCTATAGTAAAGTAAAAGTATTAAAATAGCGTTAAAGCGTTACCCATATCCCCCTTAACACATTTATATATTCCCGTAGACTATACAACGCCGTAAGCTCCACCAAACCGGTGGTTTACCCAGAGGACATCACATAGGTACAGTACAAAACAAACTGTAGAAGGCGCTTTAGGGCATGTGAACACGGCACTCGAGGCAATGCCAGGGTAGATTTACCAATTGCAGAACCGGGCTGGTAGTAACGCATAGTAGCTACTACCGCCCACCTCAGAACACACTCCCATAATCAAAAATCAAGGGGTGGCCACTTGTGACGCCCCACCTCTATACTCACGCTAGCCAAGGACACTACGGAGTAATGCCGTCAACTATCGCGAAGAATAAGGCTGTTGATGAGCGACCATCCGTGTAATTGCTTTGTGCGAGTAGCGATATGTCAGATAGTATAACATGCATTTCATTTCAGGAGGAAATCTGACATACCGATACATCTCAAAGCTACCACACAGTGGCTAAGTGGACCTCGGAAACAAATATAGAAATAAGCATAACACAAATCAGTCACAGATGTTCATATCTCAAAGGCGGAAACAGATATGAATATAATATAATAGTAGTGTACATTAGAGTAGTGGTCAAACAAGATCCACAATATCACAAAAGAATAGATACAAGTGCTAGACAAAAGAATAAGTATACATCAAGGAGTCTCTATCTCTAATGTATAATAACAAAAACTACAAAGCTGTGTAGTTAGTCAAAAATCAGAAGATGAGCCCAGATAAGGAGTCAAGCAGAAGCACCTGTAACATCTCGGTCTGACCCGAGTATTATTTAATAAGAAAATAATAAATGGATCAGTCTAGCTATAATTATCATAAAGAAATGAGATATAAGTAGAGATATAATAAAAACGTATGATAACAATAATGTCATACTAGGACAAGTGTGATATAAACAACAACAAATTCATACACTATCTCAAAAATCTCAAAGCACCAAAAAGAATATCATATTCTTTATTTTATTCACCAAATCACAAATATTGACAAACATATCGTTGACAATCGCAAAAGAGGTGAATCACATATTCTAGAAATCATAAATTAGAATTCCAGAAATCACAAAGGGGGAGGCCTATCACAAACGGGAGCATGAAAACTCACCAACACGTGTATCACAAACGAAACGCTATTCCATGATCGCTAACCATCAAATTTGAGCCGAGGCTCCATAAACGGCCTGACGACCATGGGTCGCTACCTCGCCAAATTGAACCGAAGTTCCACAAACGGGGATTGTAATCCCCACACAAACAAATAGACATCGCACATCGCTAGTCTAAATCACAAAATGATCATCATCGATCAATAAAAAGTGTCGATTGCACTAAGCTAGTAAATATATGAGTTTAGCTTCATGTCCCATAACCACTAGCTTAACTTAAATATTTACGAACAAATTATAGATTTCCACTCGAAAATTGTCACAAGATTTTCAATCGAACAAGTTCAAAAATTAATCGACGAAGTAAACAAAGCGTTTCATACCACTTGTTTTGCTAAGCCGTTTAATTAGATCTTCTCATACGAATGTGGTAAAGGTTTGTATATACTAATAGATTAGAAAACGGTTTTATAAAGAGCTTTGTATTAAAAATAGAGTTGAAATCATTTTGATGAAAGAGATTGAATATTTACTACTAGTATAGAAACCTTTGTATTTAGAAGTGACAAATCACAAAATGATTGTAGAAACAATCAATCACAAAAATCCACATCCGAAGACATGAATTAAATCCAAAGAAATCGATAACGAATCCATCAAAATGGATATTCTCAAAAGTCCCGAAAAAGAAGTCATCAAGGTCAGTAATAAATGATAACAATAAATCGGACAATCACGAATCGGTAAAAATTGGAATCCCACACAAAATAGGAAAATTGGGCTGAGACAAACATATTCAGACATCTGAATTGTACGTTTCAAACGTCTGAAACTGGTGTTCAGACAATACTTTTCCTAGGCCAAAAATGGCCAAATCATATCGGAAGCAATCGGATGAGTGATGATAGCTAGGGGTTTACGCCAAACGACTACCTAACCTTAAAGACTCATTAATACATTCCGACCAATATGTCCAAACAACCATATAAGAATTTCGTAGATTTTGACTCCAACGCCAAAAATTGGAATATTCATTAAACCAATTCAAATGGTAAGCAATGAACATAAATAAGTGTTAGGAATTCATACCTAACATCAAAGGTCGATATAGACTTAGATGTGAGATAAAAATCTCACCTTTAAACCCAAAAATGATGAAGGAGAAGCTTGAAAGCAAAGGAAGATCAACTACTCTTCAACTTCAACTCTAGAACTTGAATCTAAGCTTAAAAGAAGAACATTTCCTAAGTTAGGTTTAGGAAATTTCTGAAATTAAAGAAAGAATAAGTTGGAGAAGAAGAAGGAGATGCTAACCTAAGCTTCTCTTTGAATTTTGGAGCTAGAACTTGAATTTGCAAAGAACATTAGGGCTTAGGAATTCTAATTCTTTTTCTCTTCCCCTATTTTTCTAAAGCTTGAGTGTTAGGAAATATTATGAAGGAGTGAAGAGGAGTGGAGTGGAGTTGGGTTGATATGTTGGGTTAATGGGCTGCAACCCCAAACCCAAAGCCCTAGTTGAAAACTTCAAGATTTTACCCAACTCAAAACAAATCGATGTTTATACTTAAAAAAGTCGCAAACACCATTTTGAACTCAATGGAATAGGTCTCGAGTCCAAAATGTTGATTCTCAAATTCATTCATCATTAAGACGTCTGAAATCTACAAATCAACCGTCTGAATCTGGAAAAATAAGAATTTTCCATCTTCATTCAAACGCCTGAAATGCATGATTCAGGCGTCTGAATCTGGAAAAATAAATGTTGTTCCAGAACAATATTCAAACGTCTGACTCGGGGATTTCAAACGTCTGAAAATGGCTATTTTAGCCTGTTTCCTTTCTGGATCGATTCGAACAATTTCAAACATCTGAATTAGACATTTCAGACGTCTGAATTTTTGGAAAAATGTGTTTTCAAATAGGCACTTCCAAATAGCACTATCCATATAGACTTTTCACTAATTCGACTGTTCTTCTTCGAATAGTGACTTTTTTGGAATTTTATCCGACAAACGATGCTATATTTAAATAAAACATTTAAATATTAAATCGTAAAATATGCGGGTTGTTACACCACCAAATCAATCACAAAGTCAAAATATAGTATCGAAGAAATGTGCCCGATAGGAGGAATGACCTCACTTGGCCTGGTATAGCTCCTGTTTTAGTCACATCTAAGCTGACTCACGGGAGTCAAGGTCACGTAAATACCTCATACAGAATCGTTCGCCAAACCATCCTACTTCATTTCTGGAGTATCCACCATGTACACAGTTGTTAAAGTGGTTTTCGATATTGGCAGAGAGTATGACAATATCCGATCCCGGTCTCTTTAACAACCAAACGCTTATTTCACACCGGATGGTTCTTTCACATTTCAAAACGGTCAATTCACAATTTTATCAAAATATCATATTCACTTTCAAATCATATCTCTTTCGAAATCATATTCACTTTCAAACTATATTCACTTTCAAAATCATATTTACTTTCAAATCATAATTTCTTTCAAATCATAATTTCTTTCAAAAATCATATTTCCAATTTGGTTAAATCCTTACTTCAAAATCATCATATTCAATTAATTATAACATTTAAATCCCAACATAGGTCATAACCTCAATTAACTGTATTTGGTTTTAAACCAATGAATTTGAATATAAACACTTTCCCTTTTACTAAGTCTGAAAATTTAGAAATAGTTTAAATAGTTATAAATAGTTAAATATTCTAAAATAGTTTAATTATAGATTAGAGATACTATTAAACTGATTTAAGATAGTTAAATAGATTTAAAATAGATTAAAAGGAAATTAAAATAGATTTAATAACTTTAAAATAGATTAATTAGATTTAAAATAAGTTAAAATGGGTTAAATTAGTTTTTAAATAAATTAATTAGTTTAAAATAGGTTAAATGATTTAATATATTTAATATAAGTTAAAATAGTTTAATAATTTGAAAATATTAATAATTCGAAATTTTTAAATAATATATTTTTAAAAAAGTTTATATTAACAAGATGAATTTGAAATTAATATCAATTTAAAACTATTTATTTTATTTCAACACTTCCGAACCATTTCAATTTCCAAATCAACAAACCCAATTGCAATTCTTTCAATTCAAATTTTAAATAAACTATTAAATTCTATATCGATTGCAATCCATGTTAGAGATATCAATTTAAATTATTCCAATTTCAATACATTTCAAAGTTATATTTCAAACAACTCAAATAACTCAATTCTGACAAATTTCACTTATATATCAAATTCGATTTTTGAAATTTCAATTTAGTTTCTTAAAGCAATTCCTTTAAACCAATTCACATTTAACATAAAACTGGATTTTCAATAATAATGCAATTTATATAAATCAATTTATTTCAAAATATCATTTAATTAAATTCAAAAATTAAGAATTTAAAAATCATTTAATTTAACCAATCCGGTATCCGTATATAATTCTCTACCCTAGGGTCAAGTGATACGGATATTTATCATTTCAATCCGCAATTTAAAATTTTACGGTTATATATCATTTCAAACCGCAATCCCAAATTAAATAAAAATCCATAAAATCGCTCGAGTCTATCATTTCAACCCATAATGATTTTTCCCTAATCTATAGATCGTTTGGGTATGTATTATTTCAACCCATAGGGAACTTGCAATATATAACAATATGAAATGCAACATCTAGTCATCCAATATCAACAAATCAGACATACATTACAATCATCATCCAAGTTCATCAATGAATGTCAATAGATAACTGATAATTAAAGCAGGTATTAAATTGACAATTTAAAATTCAATATTCAATTAAATGCAATAAAAGTCAAATTTAATCATAATGACAATTTAAATATACCAAATATCGATCAATAAATTTCTAATCACATCATAAATTAAATTTAACATACATAAGAAATTTTAGAAGTTGTGAGTGGGTTAAAACACACACCTTTTGAATTCAAATCGAATTGAAATTCAAAATAAGCCCCCAATTTGAACAGTCTTAGAATTCGGCCAAACTAGCGTCAAAATGTCCAGGATTTCGATACGATCCCAGGGGATCAAATCGAGCGTGAATTCGAGTACGTATGCAAAAGTTATATACATTAGACAATAAACGAATTTAAAATAAGAATTAAATAAAATAAAAAAGACAACCAACAGAAACCTGCCACATCACCATTCTTCACGTCTGGAACCCTAGCAGAATCACGATGCATCGAACTCGCCCAGATAACCTCGCCAGCACATGAATCTCGACAATTCTCCGCCACCACAAGCGCTTGCGTCAAGATCTGATGTCGCCACCTCTCCCCTTGTCCTCGGCCGCGCCCAATGGACCCCCTTCGAACGCCTCCGCC
The DNA here is from genome assembly GCA_030737815.1 of Allium fistulosum. Classification (NCBI taxonomy): domain Eukaryota; kingdom Viridiplantae; phylum Streptophyta; class Magnoliopsida; order Asparagales; family Amaryllidaceae; genus Allium; species Allium fistulosum. Next base: position 820,006,473 of record CM060904.1, read on the forward strand.
ACCCCCTGCTCGCCGCGCCACCGTTCGATAAGATGGCCGATTCTGGTGAACCAAGGTTGTGATGAGGCGAACTAAGACTGTTAACGCTAAAAAGTGAATGCTAACACCCGGTGTGTGTAATAGAATCGTGAAAGCACCACCCGCGTGACGGGAACAGAATCTAAGCAGTAAACTGGCAGAAAGCAGTAAAAGACAGCAATTTATAGTGGTTCGGCTTGAGATTAAGCCTACGTCCACTTTGAATCTCTTTATTACTGAATTCGGTTACAAATCGATACAAATCTCTTATCAAAACAGTACAATTTGATCAAAAGAAACAATCTTGACTACTAGCTCAATCTTCGTCGATGAAATTCGATGAATCCGTGTTGGATGTAAGGAATTTCTCTTGAAGCTTGTTGTAGCGTCTTGAATGTTTGAAGATCTTTGATTGCTGGATGAATGGAGACTTCGACAGAGTAGCGGCGCTTGAAGAAATGAATGGCCAAAAAGTCCCTCTCATGTTGGAAGTGGTGGCCTATTTATAGGAGTTGAAGTCTGGCGTAAAACTTTGCTCCAAGTCTTAGGTCGCGTACGACCTAAGTTAGGTCGTATGTCGCGAGCGACCTAAGATAGGTCGCAGTCCATATGCGACTTAGGGAAGGCAGCCTGATTGAGTCGCTTCTGTTTCCATCTGAGCAAGTAGTAGGTCGTGAACGACCTATAATAGGTCACATTCCTTTCTCTGCTTTTAGCTCGTTAGGTTGTTAAGTCGCTAGATCACTTCAGGCTTTGGGTCGCAAGCATCTTCAGTAGTTAGGTCGTAGGCTTCCTTAGGTCGCAAGCTCCTTTAGGTCGAAACATCTTTAGGTCGCAGAGCCTCTTAAGTCGTAGCCTTTCTTTAGGTCGCAAGTTCCTTAGGTCGCAACATCTTTAGGTCGTAGAGCCTCTTAAGTCGTAGCCTTTCTTTAGGTCGCAAGTTCCTTAGGTCGCAACATCTTTAGGTCGCAGAGCCTCTTAAGTCGTAGCCTTTCTTTAGGTCGCAAGTTCCTTAGGTCGCAACATCTTTAGGTCGCAGAGCCTCTTAAGTCGTAGCCTTTCTTTAGGTCGCAAGTTCCTTAGGTTGCAACATTCTTAGGTCGCAACATTCTTAGGTCGCAACATTCTTAGGTCGTAGCTTTCTTAGATCGTAGAGTTTTAGGTCGTCGAAATAAAGGAGTTAACATTTGCCCCTCGAAGTATATGACTATACCTTAGGTCGTATGCTTCGACTCAACTTTGCTAGGTCGCGAACGACTTAAAACTTGCACGCCTGTTCACCTCCCTCTCTCAGTCCCATATAAATTAGTTAGGTCGCTCCTTCCTCCTCACTTTACTGTTCTGAGCCTTCATCGCCATTGACGATCCTTCGAGCTTCCAAAGACAAAACGAACCTGTTCAGTTGTCGATTCTTCCTCACCAGCATAACTCGTAAGTGGATCAATCATTACTCATCCATAACCACTGCTCGATCACGAATCCTTGTTACCTAACCTAAGCTTAATCTCATGTGTCGTGCTTCATTTTCTGAATGGCGGTTTCGATTGACTCTTGTTTGCCGTTCAACGTGTTATGATGATTCGTGATTGTATGGGAACTTTCACTATGGATCTAGAGGGTTTGCAGTCGATTGGCTAGCTAATTTGGTGGTATGTTGAGATAGAATGAAGGGGAAGATGAATTTCTCTGAAATGGCGGTATTGGGCTATTGGATCCAGTTAGGTGTTGCTTATGGAGGAAGTCAGTTACCTTCCAGATCTGGACGACCTAACAATTAGGTCGTGATGGGATACTGGGCGACCTAGGCTTCACAATCCAAAAATATCCGCGACCTAAACAATTCTGAACCACCTTTATCCTCGACCTATAGAATTTACGACCTATGCCAAACCGTGAGCGACTTAAGACTTTGAGAGAATTGCACTGTCCTAATCCATTCAGTTGCATTGTGCGACCTAAGGACAGCTTGACCTATAATAGGTCGCTGAACGACCTATCACTTGAAATGATTTTTCAGTCCTGAGCACCTTTAATTTGAACAACGACTTAAGTACGCTACGACTTATGTTAGGTCGTGAGCGACCTAACACATAGAACCTTTAGCAGAATTTGACTGAATCCTTGAATTTAACCTGTGTTGTATTTTGCTGACCTTAATTGTATTTTCTCACAGATTATACCATCCTTTAAAGCTGTCAACCTGTTAAATACAACATTTGCAGAAAAACGGGACAAATATACTGCCAATGACTGCCCACATCGCATGACAGATTAGTTGATAACAAATAATTAACTTAAATGAATTCTGTGAATGAAATGCTGTGAAATGACTAATTCAAATGAAGTGTTGAAACAAAGCTGGAATAATCAACCTAAGCTGACTTATTTGAATCAACACAACATTGTATTTTAACCTGAAATAACAAGCCTCGAAACTTTATAATCGACGAACATCAATTGTCTCAATTTCAGTTATACTTGCTTGTTATTGTTTTAGTTTTGCACAACACTTCACACTTTTTAGGAAACATGCACCTTTATATTTAAATATCCAGTTGATTGTGTAGAATGACGTCCCAACACTAAGATTCAGGACCAACTGAAGAAGCTTTCCCGATTGCCAATCCACTGATTGATCCTCCGGAGAGAACTCCGACTACTCTGAGCCACAGAATCTTTAGACAACTGTGTATCCAATTTGGTATTGCTGATTCAGACGCTATATTCCTTGGAGCAAGTGATACAGCTGACAGGCCACCCCTGGGTTTTGTTGCGGTGAATCGCCATATGTGCTTAAACGGAGCTGTCCCGCCTTTCAATGAATTTCTCCGGGAGCTTTTCCTTCGACTAGCTATCTCGCCTTTTCAGCTACACCCCAACGGTTACGCCGTTCTAATGGGTTTGTGTGTTCTGTTTAGGAGGACGCTTGACCGTCTTCCGAGCTTTGACGAAATTTGCTATCTATGCACCTTCTCTAAGAATAAAGATCATCCTTCGATTGTACTCGTAAGGGGTGCCAGAAATCGGAAATTGATTTTAAATTTGCCTGAAAGTGCCCACGGTTTTCTAAACCAATTCTTCTTTGTTCGATGTCCTCCGGGATTCTACGCAGTTTGGAGAATCGGGAGTGAGATTACCTTTCTCTGTTCATCTCATAAATTTTTCGAAACCTGAATTATCAAATGCTTATCTTCATTCCTTTCCTTTTTCAGCACTTCCCCCTCCGCTCAGAAATCCCAGCCTTAAATCGGTCCTCGAAACCCTAAATGCTGTGGCGGCAGAAGAGAGAAGCGCCAAATTTTTGCTGAAAGACGAATTTTTACATCAGTATGGGCTTTTACACTCTTCTCGTTCCACCCAGCCTCATGAGATTCCTGAGTCTCCAACCACAACGTCGGATGCCCCAGCTCATGTGAAAGAGCTTTCATTAAAAGAAACCACCGCTGAGACGTCACTAGTGAAGTGCACTACTTCTACTGATGTCGTGGGGTCGTCTAGCAAGCTTGCACTTCCCCCGGTTGTTGAAGAAGAAGAAGAAGGAAAGGAATCTTCCCGCCAATCCGGAGAAGCGGCCAATGTAGAGGCTGAAAGAAAAAATTCTGACGTGCACAATAGCGACGACACTTTTGGGGGGTTAAGTGACTTGATGGTAACTTCTCAGGAGCTGTTTAAAGATTATGGTTCAAAAACGATCTCTCCTGTCGTCGAGGCAACTTCTTCCTTGCGGCAAGCCACAACGCCTTCTACACAAGCTGTTGCCACTTCCATACCACATAGTGGTTTGTAATTTGTTGCGCGTAGCTTACACGCCACACACACTTAGTATGCTAAGCACTTATGTGTACTTAAATTCTTTATTTCGAAGATTTCTGAGACTTGCCTTTTCTTCAATTTCAGGTTCTACAATGGTGCGTAGTGGCTCGTATTATGACAACTTTCGGTGTTACGGAGGGCGCGATAATTATGATTATGGACGTTATCTTCCCTCCCGCAAAGAATCTGACGAAGAGCGTGCAGCTAGAAAAGCTCAAGAAAGGCGTGCTTACGAAGAGCAGCAAAGAAGGAGAGACGATGACTCTCATAAAAGAAAATATCATGATGACAAAGGGAAGAAGCATGCTACCGATGACCCAAGTAAACGGGTTAAACTTGATGAGAAGGACGCATCTGAAATTTCTGAGAAAACTGACGCTCCTATATCTTCTAATATCCCGGCTAGCTCTCCTCCTCTAAAGAAATCTGATATTCAAACAATCATTAACAGGCCACAATATCAAGTTAAAGATGGCTCTCCAACGCTTCAGAGCCGATTTCCGAATTGGTGCCTAAAAGGAGTGCGTTTTGACTTGGATTTGGTTTCGATTGATAAGCAAGACATGCTTTAAAGTCTTGACGCGATCAGGCTTAATATCGAGAGGATGTCGCAATGGCAGAAACTTGTCGACGAACTTCAAAGGGTCAACCACATGAATCTTGAGGCGATGATGACCATGGAGAACGATAAATCAGAATGGGACAAATGGCGTAAGCAGCATGATGCGGAGATGACGAGCATTGCAGACGACAACACAAAGCTTGCATCTGAAGTCAAGCGACTTAAGGAAGATCTGGCCTCATCTTCTGCATCGCACACTCAAAAGGAAGAAGTCTTTCAGAAGCAAGTGCGGGACGCACATGCTGCGCAAAGGGACACCGAAATGAAGCTTGCAGCTGAGCAGCACATTACTGAGAAATATCGCACAGAAAATACTGAGCTGCGGGGAACAATTGTGTCCCAAAATGCAGAGATTGAGATGCTAAAAGCTAAGCTTCTTAAAGTTGAGAAGGAGCGTGATGACGCAGTCGCTGGACAAGTTGCGGCCAAAGAGTCTCACGATGTCACTAAAGCTAGCATCGATTCTACTCTATTTGACTTCTACATGCACAACGTTTTGGGCCGCGGCAGCCTTTCATTCTTGGGTCCCAAATATGAGATTACACTTGCTGAAGTTTGGGAGACCATACTTGATACATTTGCCGGCTATGCGGAAGTAGACCTTGTAGCGCTTTATCTAGATGATGAAGCACGTGATGCGCTTATTAGAGGCAAAGAGCAACTTGCCGAAGCTAGAGCCGGGACAGTGGTAGAGGAACATCCAGAAAAGACAACATCTCTACCTGCCCCTGTCCATACTTCAACTTTGACTGATGTTGATATCATCGGTTCTAGCTCTCAATCTCCACTTGCTGCAAAAGATGCTGAAGCTAAACTCGATACTTCCGAGACTCCTCTTTCCCAAATTGAAGAGAAGAGCCAGGAAGAAACTGAGGCTGATAAATATGAAATTGAACTTGCGAAGCCAACTCCTCCAGGTAATTTTGGCGAAGTCTCGGGTCTAATGAACCAGTTATTTGATTTAACCGAGTTTGATGACCTTCTTACTTATTACTTAAACTTTGGTGAACCGATACCTTCTCTTTTCTCGGAGAATACCGATTTTAACTTCTTTTCTTCTACAGCGGAGGTACCGAATACTGCACAAACTTCCACTCCTTTAGTTGCCGCTCCTCCACCTTCCCAAGTTACACCTCCTTCTGCTTCTCAGCCGGGATCACAGGCAGAGAAAATTGAAGCTCTTCAAGGCCTGGATGATCCGGCCGCTTCGCAGGAGCAGAAGGCGGAGGATCTTGATGACATCGAGAAGACCCCGGAGCAGTCTCTAGATGATGACACGAAGCTTTCGACATTGCTTGCTACTCCGGGGAGCGAGTCTTCTTCGAAGAGGAAGGGGAAGCGTGCCATAAGGAAGATGAAGAATATTTCCGCTGGAGAGGAAGCAGAAGTTGATCCAGCCGTGCCTCTTTCTCCTTCTGCCCCGACCCGTTCACAACGGCTTCAGAAACTAATCATTAGGCCGGGTAAAGGCTCCAAAGGTGGCGGGAAGAAGGAATAGCAAGTTGGATCTTCTACTTCTTATCTTGCTTTTTTACATGTATAGACCAGAGATTATGCGGGTACCGGTCCCTGCTTTTGGTTTTTTGAGATACCTGCGCATGTAAAGAATTTTCATAGTACTGAATAAAACAGTAATTTTACTTGTACAAATTCTTGTGTATGTGAGAACGCATCTGTTTCTCTTTTTCAGTGTAGAATAAACGATTCCTTTTACTTGTACGAATTTTTGTCTGTGTTTGGGAATACACTTATTCTACATCTATTTTTCGTGATATTGCAATGAACTTGTGGTATGTTGCTTGCATGTTACTTTTATTAATATAATTGAATTGTATAGTATTGCCCCCATACCGTAAGTGCATTGCAATATTCCTAGCTTTTCCAAGACTGATATTCTTATTCCAGAGAATAATTACTCCACTTTTAAGGGAAGAATTATTCTGCTTTTAGTAGGGTATATCTAGTCTTTAGAGGAATTTCTATTTTCTCTTTCTGAAGAACGCCTCAACTTTTGGGGATAATCACTTTTATCTATTAAAAAGTGAATTTTCTTATGAAGTGAAATGAACTTTTCTGAAAGAATTTTGTAGTATTTCAACTTTTTTAGGAGGATTTTTTTTGAGATGAATAAGTTAATCCTTCCTTTGAGAGTTGAATTGTGCTTCCGGAGAATGCTTTTCGTTCGAGTATTCTATTTTGGGACATGCCTCCGGAGAGGGCTCCTCTTAAAGAGTTGTGCCTCTAAAGAGGTCTTGTGCCTCCAAAAAGGGCTTGTGCCTCCGAAGAGGGCTTGTGCCTCCGAAGAGGGCTTGCGGTGCCTTGGGAAAGGGCTTTTGCCTTCGAAGAGGTCAGGTGCCTCCAAAGAGGGCTTGTGGTGCCTTGGGAAAGGGCTTTTGCCTCCGAAGAGGTCATGTGCCTCCGAAGAGGGCTTGTGCCTCCGAAAAGGGCTTTTTGATTGCCTGGGAGTTACTTTCTCATGGTTGAGTAGATCCACGGGGCGGACGCAAGTTGCTTGATTGGATGCTCGTTTGCACAGACGATCGCAATCAATTAACAAGGGCCCTGTTCCTTCAGTTTAAGAAGGTGCCCCTCCGGTGGTTCCATCAATCTTTTTTGACTGAGAGAAGTACTTTCATTTTTTGGCGTGCCTCGTCAGAGGGCTTTGTTGACCTTTGAGAAGGAGCGTTGGTTGGTTGGGGTGCCAGGAAGGTTGCGTCTCAGGGGCAAGTAGATCCACGGGACGGACGCAAGCTGCCTGATCGGATGCATCACGATCAGTCAGCAAGGGCCCTGTTCCTTCTGCTTGGGAAGGTGTCCCTTCGGTGGTTCCTACTGGCCCTTTTATCGAGAAGCATACCTCCTTTTGGCTGCTTCTTTGTTTGCTTGGCAATGTTCTCTCATCATCTGCTCATTAGCGATCTTTCATTATCGTCTCCAAGTGCATCTTCTTTCCCTACATTGCTATGTTCGAAGAAGTGGACTTCACTGTTGAACGACTTCACGGGACAAACGCAAGTTATCTAGTTGGATGTCTGTTTATATCGACAATCTCAACTAATTAACAAAGGTTTGTCACAGTGGAGTCGCCAACTTTTTATGTGAAGTTCTCCTTGTATAGGATTTGTATTTGGAATTTCTTGTCGCTTGGTATTTGCATAACAGGTGATTTTTAGAGGACGCTTCGTTTTGTGACGAGCAAGCCTTGTTTTGATGTCCTGCAATTTTGAATCGACATTTTAGCAATACATTTAAAGTATTTACATATCGAAATAAAACAGGCATTATGAAATAGTAAAGAACACAAGATTTATAGTGGTTCGGCCAAGAATCGGGCCTACATCCACTTTATAGCTTTCATTCATTCACACTGATTTACAATGTTTTACAATACAACTGATACATTCATCATTATTTTACAATTTTGAACAAAGCTTTTTCTTTCAAGTAAAATAAGGACGTAAGTGATTGCTGTTCCAGGCTCTTGGAATTGGATGTCCTTCAACAGTTATGAGCTTGAAAGTGCCATCAAGAAGTTTACTGCCAATGGCATATGGTCCTTCCCAGTTTGGTCCAAACACACCAGTTGCCGTCATGATATTTTTCAAAACTAAGTCCCCGACCTCAAAGCTGCGTTGGCGGACTTTAGAGTTGAAGTGTTTGGCTATCCTTTGCTGATAAGCTGAAACTCTGAGCCTAGCTTCTTCTCTTTTCTCATCAAGAAAATCAAGTGCTTCAAGTTGTAGCTTTTCATTTTCAGCTTCGTTGAAATGAACTCTTCTATGTGAAGGAACTTCTACTTCCACTGGAATCATTGCTTCTGATCCGTATGCCAGTGAAAATGGAGTGTGCCCAGTTGCAGTCTTGTGAGTAGTCATGTATGCCCATAGTGCTAATGGAAGCTTATCAACCCAACCACCTTTTGCTCTTTCGAGTTGCTTTTTGATGGTTGACTTGATGATTTTATTTACTGCTTCCACTTGCCCGTTTGCCTGCGGATGAGCCACTGCTGAGAAGCTTTTCCGAATTCTGAATCGTTTGCAAAAATTCTGGAACTCTTCGCTTTCAAACTGAGTACCGTTGTCTGTAATTATTTTCTGTGGCACACCATATCTGCAAATGATATTTTTCGTTACAAAATTTATCATCTTTTTAGAGGTATTGGTGGCCAAAGGTTCAGCTTCAGCCCACTTGGTGAAATAATCAACAGCCACGATAGCATATTTGATTCCTGATTTGGCAACTGGTAATGGTCCGATTAGATCTATCCCCCAAATGGCGAATGGCCATGGGCTGACCATCTGTATGAGTTCAGTGGAAGGTGCTTTTGGGATTTTTGTAAATCTTTGACATTTGTCGCACTTTCTAGAATAAATAACAGCATCCCGGTTAATGTCAGGCCAGAAATACCCATATCGGAGAACTTTCTTGGCTAAAGTTTGACCAGCTGAATGATCTCCGCATTCTCCTCCATGTATTTCGGCTAGAATTGTCTTGGCTTCTTCCTTAGTTACACATCGGAGTAGAGGCATTGAAAATCCTTGTCTGTATAGTCGGCCATCTTGAATTATATACCTTGACGCTTTCCTTAATAGTTTTCGACGTTCCTTAGAACTTTCTGGCAGGGAACCATTGAGTAGGTATTCTTTGATTGGAGTCATCCATGATTCATGCTCTTGAGACGTAGCCATAACCCAATCAACATCCATTTCATCAATCCTTGGAGCTGACAGAACTTCTATAGGAACTAATCCCAGTAATTGAGCTTCTCCAGAACTTGAGTACATTGCTAGAGAATCTGCTTTCATGTTCTCTACCCGAGGAATATGACTTATCGTGTAGTGATTGAAATCTTCGAGTAATTCACATGCCTTTGACAAATATGCGGGCAGATTCCCACCTTTAGCCTGAAACTCTTTCTTTACCTTGCAAACAATGAGTTGAGAATCGCTGAAGATTTGCAACACTTTGATGTTTAGTTCCTTGGCAATTTTTAAGCCAACAATAAGAGCCTCATACTCCGCTTCATTGTTTGTTGAAGGAAATTCCAGTCTCAATGCATAACACAATGATCGTCCTTCGGGGGTTTCAAGCACAACCCCTGCCCCAGAACAGTAATCATTTCTTGATCCGTCAACATACAACTTCCACTGGATTGGAATGCCGTTAGTTGTTTCATTTCCACTATCGCCTTTGTCAGTAGATTCTGCGATGAAATATGCTAAAGCTTGTCCGTTGATTGCTCTTCGGGGGTGATAAGTGATGTCATACTGGCTAAGTTCAATGTTCCATTTCAAAAGACGACCCGAAGTTTCAGGACGAAACAGGACTTGCTTTAGAGGTTGATCAGTAAGAACTTTGATAGGATGAGCTTAAAAATATGGTCTCAATTTCCTGGAAGCAATTAGCAAACAATATGCGAGCTTTTCTATCTTCGAATAATTCATCTCTGCCCCAGCGAACCGTTTACTGATGTAATAGACTGGACGCTGTATTTTCATATCTTCTCGTACAAGTGCTGCGCTGAGGGCGTGAGATGAAATTGCTAAATAGATGAAAAGATCTTCACCGTCAGTGGGCTTGGAAAGAACCGGAGGTGTTTCCATATGACGAATTAGTTCATCGAAAGCATTCTGGCATTCGGGAGTCCATTCAAAAAATTTCTTTCCTTTCTTTAAAGCGTCAAAGAAGGGAATGCATTTGTCTGTGGCTTTGGAAATGAAGCGACTCAGAGCAGCGACTTTTCCATTGAGACTTTGCATTTCTTTCTTTGTTTTAGGGGCTTTGACCTCCCTTAGAGCTGTGATTTGAGTAGGATTGGCTTCAATGCCCCTGGCGCTCACAATGAAACCCAAAAATTTCCCGGATTCTACTCCGAACGAACATTTCAAAGGATTGAGCTTCATTCCGTACTTTCAAAGAATTGCAAACATTTCCTCCAAGTGTCCCATGTGATCTACAGCTTTCTTTGATTTTACCAACATATCATCGACATAAACTTCCATGGTTCTACCAATCTGAGGCTTGAACATTGCATTAACGAGTCTTTGGTAGGTTGCCCCAGCATTTTTCAATCCGAAAGGCATAACTTTGTAGTAGTAGAGACCCACATCTGTAATAAAGCTTGTGTCTTCCTGATCCGACTCATGCATCATAATCTGATTGTATCCGGAGTAAGCATCCATAAATGATAACAACTCATGCCCAGCTGTTCCATCCACCAATTGATCAATTCTAGGCAGCGGGAAGCAATCTTTGGGGCATGCTTTGTTTAGATCTGAGAAATCTATGCATACTCTCCACTTTCCATTTGCCTTCTTGACCAATAATGGATTCGAAACCCAATTTGGATAAGTGGAGTTTCTGATAAAGCCATTCTCCATGAGCCGATCGACTTCTTCCTTTAGTGTTGTTGATCTTTCTGGGCCTTGAGTTCTTCTTTTCTGTTTCACTGGCGTGAATTTTGGATCTATGTTCAGAGTATGTACAGCAATTTTCGGGGAGATTCCACACATATCAGCGTGACACCAAGCGAACACATCTAGATTGGCTTTTAAGAATGATATCAGTGTGTTTTGAACTGTTATGCTTAGTTGTGAACCCACATTAAGTACTTTGTTCAGGTCTTTCGAGTCAACAGATATTGGTACCATTACCTCCACGGGTACCACTCTATTCTCCCCTGTACTGGCTTTCCTGGGATCCATTTCTTTTCTTGCATTGCTGTGTTCGCCAGTACAGGGGCCACTCCGTAGTTGCTACAGGGTTGGTTCCTTGATGCGGAGCGGAGCTGCCGCATCTTTCCCCATTTCTCTTTTCCTGGCCTCTCGAAGTTCTACAAGATAACATTCTCGTCCTGCGTTCTGATCTCCTTTAATAACAGCAATCCCATTATCAGTAGGAAATTTCATTGTTAAGCACCAAGGAGCGAGGACGGCCCTGAAAGCAGCAAGAGTAGGCCGACCCAAGAAAGCGTTATAGGCGGAGAATCCATCAATAATTACAAAAGTTTGCTTTCGAACCAACTTCTTTTGCCCTTCGCCCATTTCAACAAACAAGTCCACCGTTCCAATTGGCTGTTTCAGCTCTCCTGTAAATCCGGCAATTTTGTGTGAAGAGGCTTGTACATCTGTCATTGGAATTTTCATTTGGTCAAATGTCCTTTTAAAGAGTATGTTGCACGAAGCACCACTATCAACCAGAACTCTTCTGACAATAGCCGGCCCAATACCGACTGAAACAACTAAAGGGTCCTCAGTAGGAGCTTCCACATCAACAGAATCCCTGGTTCTGAACATAATATCATCGTGAAAAGTCTTCTGCTGCTTTAGAGGTGCAGCATCTTCCAAGATCAAGACACTTTCTTCAGTCGGAGCATACTTCAAAGCTCAAGCATACCTTTCCATTTCACCCCAACTCCTGCCAGCTGGATGAGGTCCTCCTGTGATCACATTGATAACAGGTCTTTCTTTTTCAGCAGGCCTTTCTCCTGAACCAGATGAATGAGCTGGGGGTAGTTGCCCCGGGTTTGATGAAGACGGGTCTTTTCTATTCCTCTTGACGTATTGCTGCAACTTATTCTCTCTTAACAATTCCTCAATCAGGCTTTTCAAATGGCGGCACTCATTGGTATCATGCCCTGGTTGGTTGTGAAACTTGCAAAATCTTCCGCTTTGAACAGCATTCTTCCCAACTTTTACAGCCCGTGGTTTTGGAAATTCAACAGCATCCTTAGTGGCAATGAAAATATTCTCTGGGGTATCAGTTAGAGGAGTAAAATCCGAAGGTTTGAGGAAGCGGGGCTTTTTGAGATCTTTCTGCTTCTTTCCACCATTATTCTCCCTTTTCTGGTTTGTGGGTTCTTTCTTGCTTTGAACTATAGCATTATTTTCCACCACTGTTGTCACAACTTTGGCTGATGCGGAAAGATTCTCTAGGCGTATAAATTCGTCAGCTTTTTTGTAGAATTTCTCAAGCGAATTTGGCTCCTTCATCTTCAGCCATTTTCCAAATTCGCTCGATTTGTCGATAGCACGCATCAAATAGGTCAAGATCATTCGTGGCTCTGTGTTATCGACTTCTGCCAGAGCTAAGTTGAAGCGGTTCAAGAATGACTTAATAGGCTCTCCCGGATTCTGTTCAAGACTGGACAATGACATTATGTCTTTTGCCTTTGAAGCGTATAGCCTGAATTGCTCTTTGAATTTTCGGGTTAGATCGGAAAACTGATCTACAGATCGGACAGGAAGCTTGGTAAACCAGAGAAGTGCTACTCCTTCCAAATAAACTGGGAAATATCGGCACTTTATTTCGTCAGTTGCTCTTGCGCCGGTCATGTGCCAGTCGTATTTATACAAGAACTGATTTGGATCACTTGTTCCCCGATAAGCAGGAATGGTGGGGGGAACAAATTTTCTAGGAAATTCAGCCTTAAGAATTTTCTCGGTAAACGGAGTTCTACTTGGTGCGAATCCCCATTCGCTCTCATCTTCATCTCTTTGCATGCTCTCTTTCATTATTTGCTTGATCATACCAGAAAGATATTCCTCATTGTTCAGAGATTTCGCAGAATAGACCTCGGCCACCTTTTCGGGGGTTTGTCCAGGTAAATGCTCATGAAGAACTGGTGACGGCCTGGATCCTTCGGCCTGGTTGGGTGCCCCTTCGGCAGCACCTGATCCCCCGTGAGGAATATTTCTCCCCTCGGAATTGGGAGCAGCATTAGCAAAGTTTCCTTCATTACTTACTGGTCTTTGATTCGTACTAAATAGAGCATTCAGCTTTTCCATCATCAGATTATTCCGAGTTTCAATCTGCTGGTACAGTCCGGATACAGCAGCATCTAACTCCTGTCGCGTAACACCGACGCTTGGAGCTGCCTGATTTGGAGAGAGAGAAGTGGCAGTATTGTCACGGTCATCGTCGGTTCTGACAGACTTTCGTTTCCTTCCAGGAGCCATTATGTCTGATAAACTTCTGGTTTTGTAGGAAATTCTTTCAGCAAATTTCTGTGAAGCAATGGTGAGTAGTAGCCTGAGTTGCAATTCTCAGTGAAAGCACCAAAATGTTAACGCTAAAAAGTGAACGCTAACACCCGGTGTGTGTAATAGAATCGTGAAAGCACCACCCGCATGACGGGAACAGAATCTAAGCAGTAAACTGGCAGAAAAGCAGTAAAAGACAGCAATTTATAGTGGTTCGGCTTGAGATTAAGCCTACGTCCACTTTGAATCTCTTTATTACTGAATTCGGTTACAAATCGATACAAATCTCTTATCAAAACAGTACAATTTGATCAAAAGAAACAATCTTGACTACTAGCTCAATCTTCGTCGATGAAATTCGATGAATCCGTGTTGGATGTAAGGAATTTCTCTTGAAGCTTGTTGTAGCGTCTTGAATGTTTGAAGATCTTTGATTGCTGGATGAATGGAGACTTCGACAGAGTAGCGGCGCTTGAAGAAATGAATGGCCAAAAAGTCCCTCTCATGTTGGAAGTGGTGGCCTATTTATAGGAGTTGAAGTCTGGCGTAAAACTTTGCTCCAAGTCTTAGGTCGCGTACGACCTAAGTTAGGTCGTAGGTCGCGAGCGACCTAAGATAGGTCGCAGTCCATATGCGACTTAGGGAAGGCAGCCTGATTGAGTCGCTTCTGTTTCCATCTGAGCAAGTAGTAGGTCGTGAACGACCTATAATAGGTCGCATTCCTTTCTCTGATTTTAGCTCGTTAGGTTGTTAAGTCGCTAGATCTCTTCAGGCTTTGGGTCGCAAGCATCTTCAGTAGTTAGGTCGCAGGCTTCCTTAGGTCGCAAGCTCCTTTAGGTCGCAACATCTTTAGGTCGCAGAGCCTCTTAAGTCGTAGCCTTTCTTTAGGTCGCAAGTTCCTTAGGTCGCAACATCTTTAGGTCGCAGAGCCTCTTAAGTCGTAGCCTTTCTTTAGGTCGCAAGTTCCTTAGGTCGCAACATCTTTAGGTCGCAGAGCCTCTTAAGTCGTAGCCTTTCTTTAGGTCGCAAGTTCCTTAGGTCGCAACATCTTTAGGTCGCAGAGCCTCTTAAGTCGTAGCCTTTCTTTAGGTCGCAAGTTCCTTAGGTCGCAACATTCTTAGGTCGCAACATTCTTAGGTCGCAACATTCTTAGGTCGTAGCTTTCTTAGATCGTAGAGTTTTAGGTCGCCGAAATAAAGGAGTTAACAAAGACCATGGATCGACTCCATTCAACCTCCTCTACACGGTGGCTCTTCCCGATCGAACCCTCGTCGAAGATCCACCGTTAAAAACGACAACCCTATATGAATGACCGAAACTAATCCATCGAATTCTGGGCACAAAAAAAATCAGATCGGAAAATAGACAATAGATTTGACTTGCGCTTGTCGAGAGCTTAAAAATGGTATTTAATTTGATAGGGTTTGGAGGGATTTGATTTTTGGAATTGATTTTGAAATTGAATTTGCAATATGGGAATTAGGGTTTTGCTATTAGATTTGGTTCTGCCATTGAGGAGGAGAAGATAGCTGAATTGTACGTATAAACAAATGAAAATAAGAAGTAGCTACGGTTTATAATGGGCTATAAATAGGTAGATCAAAAATAGAACGGATGGACCAGATCGGATTGAAAGTTGAACGATAAACGACCCGAAAAGCCCGTTCTAACTCCGGAACGAAAATGGGTCATCCCATATATCAAAATAGATGTTTTCAATAATTTTAAACATAATGAAATAGGTTTCAAGTCCTAATTCCATCGTATGAAGAAGTTATGTTAAAATCAGCTTATTTCAAATTGATTTCAATTAAATTAATTTCTTCGCGTTTCGAGTCCGTATGGTCAAACGACAAGTCCGATCGCTACGAAACTTGAAATCTTACAATAATTCACTGTTTCGAATCAGATGAAACCAGTTTCATCGAAATCCGAGTCAGTGACCAAAATGGCTATTTTCACGTTAATTAAATAAATTAATATTAAATTAATTAAATCACTTTTCCAATTCAAATTATATAATCAACAAATTTCATCAATTTTAATTACCTGGACATTTTCAATAATTTAAAATAATTTTACATATTACTTCAGTGTTTAAATATTACACTAATTACCGTGTTCAATTTCAATTGTAATTGAATCCAATAATACAATTTAATTTCAATAAATTGTTTTAATTTGATTTCAGACTTTATATTCAATCAATTATTACTCAAATAATATATTTAATATTTGTTTGTCTTTCATTACATTAATATCCTCCAATTTCCATCTTTATTTGTATTAACTACTATATTTCCATTTATATTGATTTTTTGTCAAATTTATACATTAATTAAAATTTAAGATCCCAATTGATTTATTTATCTTAAGTCAAATCTTTTATTAAATCAATTATTTCCTTAGGAATAAAATTTTCATATATATATATATTTTATCACATTCACAGATTGCAGTTATTGTCTTAAACCACATCAATGTAACATTTAATTCCATTCAATCATAATTGATTTCCAATTTAACTTAACTGACTAAATAAATAGGTAACATATAATAGTTTGCCACCATTTACTTTTAGCCACATTAATAGGTTATTATTTACAACCAAATGTTTTAATTACTTACCTAACACTGATTTTATTCAATTACTATTAATTATATATTATTTCATTAATTGATTAAATATTTACACTTGTTTTCTTATATTCAATTTATAACCAAGTATAACATTTAAATCATTTTAAATTAATTGAACCTTCATTAAAATTGTTAATAATTGACTTAAATTTCCATTATTACCTTCCCTTCTAGTAAATGCTTCATTAATAATTCACAAATTTTTATTTCTCCCATTATTAACATATAAAACTTTAATAAATCAATAATTTTTAATTATCGAAAATTTACGGGTCGTTACAATATATGTGTGTATGTATGTATATATGTATGTATGTATGCATGCATGCATGTAAGTATAAATCCGATTGGTTTTTAAGTTTAGAAAACTTATGTTCATAACAAAAATTGATTTATCAATATTGATCGGTCCTAAACTCCTTTAGGATGGCCATCACAATATCCTTCACGAATGAGTATTACATGTAGTGTCTCGACTCATACACCCTGTCAACTCTTTGACCTATGATATGTAGGGGTTTCTTATAAACTTTACCTTGTATGATTTCACAAATTTTCACTTGGATGAAATTAATTTTAACCTTATGTATTTACTCATAGGGAAATAACCTTATTGAAAGTTAGCTAAACTTCACTCATCATTAATCGTAATTTGTCCAACGAAGTCCAATTACTACTTATTGATACATCATTATGTGTCATAGGGAGGAGTGACTTTGGGCCCACTTCCATTTGGACCACAAGTACGTCTACTTCGGCATCGCCTCAATCACCAACCGACATCGCTCTAGGTTACCTCAAGAAACTAGCACACTCGACAAGACTGGCAAGCGTGACCAGTCCCAACTTCAGTACAGCTGCCTACGATAGGTCTTAAGTAGCCCCATCTGTCGCCTTATATCTAGCCTGGTCCTAACAATTCTTAGTTTCATTCATTCCTTCAGTCATTGACCAGTCAGCTCAACAAGCCATGCCACATAAGCACATAAGAGTAAATGACAACTAATCCACATAAGCAAACAATTGAACTGATATAGCAAACCATTAGCATTAAATGCTAAATCTGGGCATGACATTGTTAAACTGGGCCAGCCTACAACAGAGTTAAAGGGTAAATTTCAAAAAAAATTCCTATATTGGATCTTTAATGGGCCTGTGAAGTCTAAATTCATTTAGAACTTTTCTAAGTTTCTATTATTTAAATAAAATCAATATTTTATTTTATTGTATAAGAAAAAGGAGTTTTAAAATTAATTTTAATTTAAATATATAATAATGATTATATCAAATACATTCATGCGTGATATATTCATGTGTGATACATTCATGTGTATATAGTGCAAGTGCAACATATAAGTAGTGTGCATAGTTAATGTGTACTTATATACACATTTGCCCTTTTATATGCCTTTGTTTTCCACATTAATTTCAAATTACATAAAATAACAAGAAATTTTTATCTATATATAGTGTGACGACCCGCATTTCGAGAGGTTTAAGTCGATAATAAACCACACATGTCCAACTCAAAACAATCCGGAACACCGATAATCAATGAGGTTAATTAAGAAAAATAAGAAAAGAAGAACACAAATACATAATCTCACAGCGGAATGACAAAATATAATAATCGAATAAACATTTCATGAAGCTGTTTATATTATATAGTTGATTATAATTTATACAACATTTATCAGAGTTATACATACAACAAAATAATGGAATAATGCAACGGTTTTATTCATGATGAAACATATCCAAAATGGGTATCTAATTCGGTCTTAGACAAAAAGTCCAATGGAAAGTGGCGAACCTGTATCGACTACTCAAACTTAAACAAAGCTTGCCCAAAAGACAGCTTCCCTCTCCCTAGAATAGACCAACTTTTGGATGGAACGGAAGGACACGAGCTGCTATCATTCATTGACGCATACTCTGAGTACAACCAAATCCTAATGCACGAACCCGATCAAGAAAATACCAGCTTCATCACCGACCTAGGCCTATACTGCTATAGAGTAATGCCATTTGGTTTGAAGAATGCAGCAGCAACTTATCAAAGGTTGGAACATACCATGTTCAAGCGTTAGATCATAAAACGATGGAGGTTTATTGGACAACATGTTAGTCAAATCAAGAGCAGCTGTCGACCACCTGGATAACCTCGCTGAAATGTTCGAAATACTCCGAAAATATGGAATGAAACTCAATCTACTAAAGTGTCACTTCGGAGTGGCCTCCGGAAAAGTCCTAGGATTCATCTTAAGTGCCAGGAGCATCGAAGCAAATCCTGAACAAATAAGGACACTACGAGAAGTCCAAGCTCCGAAGAATAAGAAGGAGCCACAAAGTTTGAATGGAAAAGTTGCAGCACTAAGTCGATTTATCTCGAAAGCTACCGACAAGTGTATACCATTCTTCGATGCGCTAAAGAAAGGAAAGAAGAACTTATAATGGAGTGAAGCTTGACAAAAAACATTCGAAGATCTACTGCAGCATATGGGGCTCCGCTAATCCTATCAAAGCCCGTGGATGGAGAAGACGTGTTAAATTACTTAGCGATCTCACCCCATGCATTGAACGCCGCTCTGGTGCGTGAAGAAGTAAAAATCCAGCAACTCGTGTATTACATTAGAAAGCGGTTCATTGGAGCAGAGAAAAATTATTTGAAACTAGAAAAACTAGCGTATTGCCTCTTGATCGCATCTAGGAAGTTACGACCATACTTTCAGGCTCATCCAATTAAAGTGTTAACTGACCAGCCCCTGAAGCAAGTATTATGCTGACCGAAAACTTCCGGGTGACTACTCAAGTGAAATATAGAATTGAGTCAATATGATATCACATACCACCCAAGGAAAGCCATTAATGGGCAAGCGTTAGACGACTTCATCGTCGAATTTACTATACGGGATAACAAGGAAGAAGTTCAGTTGGAAGTAGACATGCAATGGAAGCTCTTTGTCGACGACGCATCTAAAAACCTCTGTTCGGGAGCAGGAGTAGTGCTTGAAACCCCTGAAGGGAGAGCTATTAGCTATGCTTTGCGCTTGGAATTACCTGCTACAAACAACGAAGCAGAATATGAAGCACTGATTTCTGGACTGAAAGTTGTGAAAGAGCTCAAGATAAAATCTATTAACATATACAGTGACTCCTAGCTGGTCATCTGTCGAGTAAAAGGGGAGTACCAGGCTCGTGGGGAGAATCTTGCCCCGTACCTGTCTATAGTACAAGAACCGCTAAGCGACATCAAACACTTCTTGTAATAGCGATCAGTTTATAATAAACTATAAAGTGGACGTAGGCTTCATGTCATGACCCGTAATTTTCGGTAATTAAAATATTAAATTAAATAAGATATTTGAAATTTAATATTGTGAGAAATTAAAAACTAATGATTTATAAATGGAAAAAAATTAGAATATGATTAATAAGGTTGTTTGAATGTTATTGACAACCATTTTAATGTAATTTCAATTAATTGGAATAATTGTAAAGTTAATTGGGTTATTATTGTAAAAAGGAATTAAATTGGTAATTAATGGAATTAGTATAATTGAAATATTGTAATTAATATGGTAAAAATGATAACTATAGAATATGAATGCAATAAAATGTAAACTAATGTTAATTATATTCACAATTACGAAAGCACGTCTTATGGACGTGAGTAAGGTGAACTAGTGTAAAATCGGCTGGGAGAGAAGAAAACTTTGTGGAATGTGTACTGTGGAAAAAATATTACTATGTGAATTCATTTTGTTGTGCAGTTTGCATATTTTGTCAATTTTTTTTGGGAAATTGATGTGGGGAATGTAGTAAGGCAACTACCTCAGTTCAATTAGCATGTATCTTTATCCTGTGTGATACTGGTCATTATTTTACCCGTATACAGCTGTAACAAATTGTACTTATGGAATAGAGGTTTGGCGATGTTTGTTTGAAAGTTGAAACGCGTACATGTTTGAGGCAATATGACGTTCGAACTTGGTGGTAAATGAACACAGAATGAAGTCCTACTACACACAACCTTTTGAAATTCGGAACCCAAATATTACGTAACTAAAAGTAGTTGAAAGTTGGTGATATATAAGTCATTTGTTTGAAAGTCAGATGATAGTAACATGGTATCATGTTTAAATGAATCATGTTTATTTCAGAAGTGGCAGTTACTAATTGATGCATATTTTTACTTCATATGCACGCATGGTGTTGAATACAGTTTTTATGTCTGATACAAAGTTCTCTATCATGTACAGTTTTAAAAGTAAGTGGTAGTCAATGCTATCGCTGTAATATATGTTATGCAAGACTGGATGCAGCTGAAGAATTGTATGACATTAATGAAAATAGTTCAATTTTGCTTCTACACTGTTGTTACAATTTTTAGTTATGTTTTCCGTATACAGTTCGAAATGTTGACAGAGGTAAATGAGTTTGTATGTTCTGTACGAAGACGCATGTTACAGGTTCAGGTTGGAAGCTTTCATTTTGCATACGAATGGTTCAAATACAAATATCAATAAAAAGATTGATGCATTTTTTTTAAACGATGCACTTGAACCTTGCATTTTTAATTTTGTCAACCACTGCTAATTTGAATAGGTCTGAGTGCGCCGAAAGTTAGTCATTCGTGGCACATGTCCCAATCAGTTCATGACTGCTGAACAACACAACATTGTATGAGTAATGTCTGCGCATACTTTGGGTATGTGTACGTCCAATGTACAGTAACAGGTGGACGTAAATGTAGTACAATGCACATGCAGGAAAGGTGTGTACGTAGGTTTAGTTGTTAACGTAAAGAGAGGGAATGATATGAAAAGAGGATGTAATTCCAGTGTGTGCAGGTAAAGGAGCGGTGAAAGGTAGGTGTGTAAATTTGCAGAACATGGAACATATAAGTGGTAAGCAAATCATAAATTTCAGCTAGGAGTGATAAAAATTACAATGCTTATATGGGGAAAAAAATACAAAATGCTGCATTAGCGAACAAAGTTACGAAAGCAGATACGAAATGGGGTGAAAAAATGTAAAGATGGTGCGTGCAGTACGAGCTTCAGCGCGAACGGTCAGCTTGAAAATGATCAACAATCTTATCACACTGTTCAATCTGCAAGAGGAATAAACATTATGATAGGTATAACAGGAATAAGTACAGTGAGGCAGAGGACTGTATGTAGACATATGAAAACATTTATGAATATATAGGTATACAAAAACATATATATATATATATATGTATATGTACATATATGTGTACATATGTTGGTAGGAATGAATGAAGAAGTAAATATATTGTAGCATACCACTTAAGGAGTAAAAAAAATCATCCCAGTCATAGTTGTCAAAATAGTGGGGAAGAAGTTGCGGTTCAGAAGTAAGTGGCACTTGTACATCATCGTCGGAAATGCGAAAATAGTTGTCATTTTTTTCCAAGGTTTTTCATTAAATGGACGTAGTGGAAGAGGAACATTATTGTTCCAGTCGGTATCATTTTCCGATTGAGCAGGATGAACGGTGTGTTTTCCGATGGTGTCTGAAACTCCTACCTTATCATCAACAAATAAGTGCAACTGCTTTGTTAGACATGCGCTTTTACGTTCGACTTTCTCTGTGGAAGTGGATGTTGCAGTGTCTTTTGGGTGGAGGACAGATTTTCGCTGCGAGGTAAAAATTGTATGTTAGCAGCGAGATAAAATTAAAATTCATGGTATAAAAAAATGTACAGAATGGAATTTATAGTGGAAGGTGAAAATGGAGGGTAGTACGTAGTGTGTTGAGAATGGTGGAGGGAGTTAAAAAAATAAGATGGGAAGCAAGAGAGAAGTACAACCTTTGTTATAATGGTGGAGAGGAGTAGTTCTGCTAAAATATGAAGGAGAAGGAAAGCAAGTAGAGGTTATATAGTAATAAAAATAAGGAAACGGGTAGAGTCAGTGTGATGTGGGGTGATAAGTGGGCCATTTGATGGGGAGTAAAAGGGGGAGGTGGAAGAGGAATGAGTTGAATTGGTTATGTGTGAAGCTAAATATAAGGTCAGGGATGTGGCAGAGGTACGGTAATTAGTAGAGAAGAAATGTGTTTTGTCAGTTTAGTTTTATTTTTGTTTTTCACATTTGTTTGTTAGCGCCCAGATATAAAGTACGTAAGTTTTATGTTACATATTCTCAGCTTTGTACTTGGTATATCCGATGGATATGGGAAAACTGTGAAGTTGATTTTAGGTGAAGCAAATACATAGTTTATGTTGTTGAAAATGTCAGGTATTAGTGCAGATGTGTGAAGATAGACCATGGGGTCCAGTACGATGGATAGTAGATTTTATGGAGAACAGTCGGTATAGATGAGAGTGACATGTAATTTATAGCGTGTTTATTCTAAAATGTACCAAGTAGATGTGGGAGGAAATTTATAGTGTGGTAGTCTTTTATAATGTGTGTTGTCAGTTTATCAATGGGTAGAATGTTTATGGACAATTTAAGTTACGTGTGTTACAACTTTTAGCTTAACTGAAAATTGTATAGGGTAAAGATTATGAAATAAAGAATTGTGTTGTTTGAAACTGGCATCCCAAGTGTTATGTTATCCACCGATGAAGTGATCATATTACAATAGAAGCAACTGCTCAATGGACTTAACTGAATTGGTTAACCAACCTAACACATATGACTCGTATTTATAGAAGTAAGAGTGAGGAAAAGTAGTAAAATAGGAAGGAAAAAAAACACATACCGCATTATTAAACAGAAACAAAGAGCCAACTTATTATTTTTTACGTATCACATTTCGGTTCATATCACCATCGTATGTGTCTGTTACAACAAAGTAAAATAGCAATAGTAAGACATAATATTCAGTCAATCTACTTTGTGGTACTATATCTAATTCTAGGGAAAGAAGGAGCAATTATGGGACTTGAAAAAGGAGGTCTTGGATTTCGGAGATAGTTAAGCAACCAGCGAAAGAAGTTGCCGCGTCCGACAACGACAACTGCGATATGTCTGACCACTCCACCGGTGCATGCTGGGATTGTTAGTGGATCCATTTGTCTGAGTATGAGTGTGTACAGATTGATGTTACGAACATAATACTTATTTATTTATTCACCTGTATTGGCAGTAAATGAACGTCCCTTATTAAACAGTAGGTAGAATTGTAGAGGGTAGCAAATTTATGGCTGTTATTTTTCATGCCACTATGGACTACGACAGTTCATGCCTAAAGATGCGGTGGACAGTTTAAGTTAAGTGTGTTACAATTGGAGTCAGTGCGAATGGAAGGTAGGAAGCATTATATATTGCCAAACCTTTAAACCGTTGCCACATAATATGATGTTTTAGAATTAATTTGGCTGATTTGAAGATGACATAAGCAGAGTGCAATAGTTTGAGAAAAGCATATAATATTGTCAACTGTAAGTACATGCAACCTAATTTGCAGAGAGGAAAATAGATTTAATTAAACAGGGTAACAAAAGAAAGCTGTCAATGGTCTGGTTAAGAACCGTACATTATAGTGTTAGGAATATATGCAAGGTACACAAACAGTGCCTGTAGCAGAAAATGGATAACATAAACAGTTGGTATGTATGGAGCACGCGGTAGAAGGATGTGTTGTATGTTGATGAGTGCATTCAAGAAGCAGCAGTGCTTTCAGCATTGAAGCCTACATTGTACGTAAGTTTGTGGTGTGAAAGACATTGAAAAAAGTTAGGTCCTGCACATGAAAATGTCACAGTCAGCAAAAGTGAGTAGAGCAGAAAACATAGAATCCGAGTAAAAAAGACAGTTAAATAGTATGTGTATGAGTTTTCATTTTTATTTTTCCAGGTTAATGTAATATGTTTGTTGTTTGATGCCCAATTCCTAATTGTAGAGGTATGTATATTTTCAACTACAAATAAACTGTAAGTACCAAGTAGGAAATGAGGTAGTAAATGCAAAGCAGATTTGCACGTACCTGCTGATCAGAGTGTGAACTGTCAGCTGACACCATGCACACAAATGTATGGAATGTAGAAAATGAACTACCGCCGTACATGTGTTGGAGGGAACATTAAGAAGGGAGCGGTACGCAACGTTGTAGTGCCAGTCCTCTTTTTGAGTATATAACGCCCCACTCCGAGACCCACATTAGCAAAGAGTATTACAAGGTAACACCGTCTGCTAATGCGGAGAATAGAGCTATTTAGGAGCGACCATCTATAACCTTGCCTTAATTATCTACTGAATACGTCGACAAGGTAGCATATATTTTCTCAAGTAGATCGACATATCCAATAAATACTTAACACAAAGCCATAGGTGGCTGAAGGATCTATCAGAACAGAACATAACAACTCAAATGTAATATACATCAGAGAACAGTGAATCATCATAAACACATATACTGATACAAAACAGAGTATACAAAATGATACATATCAAGTGGTATAGCAAACCACAATATACAGACGAGTTCACAAGAATACATATTAGAGGTACAACGGATAAGGACTACACAAAAGCTAAGACAAAAGAAACTAACGTAATAATCCATGCGGAAGCAAAAGAGGCTAAGTCCAAAAGCACCTAACCTGAAAACATCTCGGCCTGACCCGAGTATAAAATACACGGGTCAGTCTAGCTAAACAAATCAATTAGATAAACTGAACAAAAATAAACCTGCAAGGTTACAAAGTATAACAAATATCTCTAAAAGAGATAACACAATCATCTAATCAAAAGATGAACATAGCAAAACAAGCCTCATGTAATACCCCAAGATTTTGAGGAAAATCCTTTTAAATAAATGATTAAAATTCTGGGGGAAAAATCAGAATTATTATATAGGTGGGATTTTCAGTGGTGCAAGGTTGTGTGCATGTGTGCACGTGCACACTAGTTATGGCACTAAGAGAAAATCCAGAATTCCTGAATAATAAAACAAAGAAGGAAAACATTTAGATAAAATGTTTTAAATAAAGGAAATATAGGCCTAGACATGAATATTAAAATTCCTGAGGATATGTATATATATATATATATATCTATATATATATATGCATAT
This sequence comes from Allium fistulosum, assembly GCA_030737815.1. NCBI lineage: Eukaryota > Viridiplantae > Streptophyta > Magnoliopsida > Asparagales > Amaryllidaceae > Allium > Allium fistulosum. The sequence goes on from CM060904.1 coordinate 820,031,601, forward strand.
GTATGACTTGTTTGGAAATTAAGACAGAAGAAAACATTGATTTATAATGAATAAGTGAAATTTTATTTGAATAATAGGAGTGTAGAAATGCATATAAGAATGCACATGTTTTCTGCAAATAAAAGAAGGTTAAAGTTAAACTAACACCCATAGTTGTATAAATGTATATATACAGATATTATTTGAGCAGAAAATTAATAAAGGAAAAATAAGTAAAAGAAGCACTAAAATAGTAAGAACCAAAGTGCAAGAAAGCAAATGTATAAAGGCAGAAAATAGAAAGTCACACCATTATCATGTTTGAGGTAAGTATAATAAAAATACTTAAAGTAATCACTTTCTGAAAAGAAAAGAAAATGGGCACAACTTAGCCTTGTTTTAAAATATTGGCCGGGACATTAAGGGTTAGGAGGGAGAGAATATGCAATGCCAAATGCATGATTCTGGTTTGGGCTAAAATAGGGATTTTGCATCACCCAAAACCCTAGGTAGAACCCTTATATAAATCAAGAGCCTAACCAGAAAACTACTCTCTCACTGAATTAATTAACCTAAGGAAGAAGAGGAAGAAAAGGCTAAAGATTTGAGGGGTTTTCTGGATTAAGCTTGTGTAAGCATTTAGGTGAGTATCCTCACTCATATACATGGCATTAAGACCTGAGATTAGGCAGCTAAGCTTTTATATGCTATATTTTGCATGTTTTGATTTACATACCATGTTGACTACTGATGGTTTCATGAATGCTTGATGAGATATGATCTGCTATGATGGATGTATAACTTTGTTGTTCTATTTTCATCCCTGTATGTTATACCAAAACCTTAAAGAACATGTAAGAGAGTATTTGTAACTAGTCTGAATCATGGCTTAAGACAAAGAATGAAGAAAAAAAAACTATGAGCTGCATATACAATGGTATAGTGCTGAGGCTTGAAATAATTGGTTAAGGGTGCAATGGAGTCTTTCTCTATAAGTGCTGAGCCCTAAACCAAACAGAAAATTTACAAGCCTAAAAATTATGTTTAAACAAGGTTAAAAATCTGGCTAAACATAGTTGCTTGCAAAATCAAAATAAACCCAATAGAGCCATGCATTTATTCTCAGTTGCAAACATTCTGGTATATGTTTGAATAGGGTGTTTATATGCTAAATAATGTGAGATGGAATGACTGGGTGTTATACCTCTAGAAAGTAACCTTTAACTTGCTTGCAATATTATGTCTACAAGGTAACTAGTATGTTTCATGTATATAAGTGGTCTGTACACCTAGCTATCATTGATAAAATGAACATGAATACACTTAGTAATATAACTAAGGATTTTGTGCCAAGAAGGCTGCTGGAATGCTTGTCCTATTTGAAGTAGACAAGTTGACACATGGCTTGTTTAAGTCCTGAGATCTTTGTGCCATGATGTTAATTAGTTCATGGCAATGTGTCCCTTTGATTCCTTATAGCAGATGAGGCCAGGAATTTATAAGAAGAAAAGGCAACCTTAAATGATGATATAGGAAACTTGGGTCTTTCCGGGATTAGGGTTGGTATGAGGAACCTTAGTAGTTCCAGATAAAAATTGTTTTAATGCATATGTTTGCTCTTGTGTATGTATATGGGAATACCTGATCAATTTATACATTAATCATTCATGATAATACCTGTCAAGTTATGCAAGGTACATTTATGTTGTATCCTTAGCTTAATATCATGGATATGTTAGAAATGCTCACACCAGATCATAGATCTGACCCTTATTGCTCATGGCACATGGGGGTGTCTCATTCATAATGGGGCGGCCACTAATGCTTTTGCAGGTTGTGATGGAGCTAAGTAAGCAAGATTAAAAAGATATGGAATAGAGAATGCTAAGATAATTAGAAATAAGAGCTAGAATGTGTTAATTCATGCATGTATTTCCTGATTGATATGGCTATCTAAATGTATTAAGTAGGAAGAACTTGTAAGAAATACGTGTTATGTTGTTTCTGGTTATTTCTGGTTTGGTATGTATTAAGGATATTGATGTTAAACTGATTTGAAAATCTATTTGCTAAAGTTGTTTTTGATTTAGAGGAAAAACCTGGATTTTATAAGCATAATCATTTTATGATGATTATAGTTCATCCTAAGTCCTTTCAAAAGATAGATATATAGGAAATTATATTGGGAAAATCCAGAAAGAATTATAACTGTTATATTTTCAAGTCATGATATTGATATATGTCCAAATGCAAGTAAAAGTGTATATACCCTGAATATGCATTTTTAAAAGAGAATTATGGTTAGGAAGGATGATATAAATCTGATCACAAGGTGTCTGATTCATACATATATAAACATGCTTTTGAAAATAAGGAGTATCAATGTTTTGGGTAGATTCTGGTTTGTAAAATGCAAATAAAAGAATGGTCAGATTAACCACATGGTTAGACCATAGGTCAGGCCAAATGTTCACTTCAAATCAATGAAGCAAGGAACCATTTGAACCCAGTTTTCTGGAAAATGAGCAAAGACATTAACATGTACATGTATATCTTTGTACATGTTGATATTTGGGCAAAAATATAAACATAAATTCCTAGAACAGTTGTAGGAATGGGTTTCAAAAATAATAAAGCAAGAAATATTATTATTTTTTTTTGGTTAAGAATTAGGGTCATTGCATTTGGTATCAGAGCTATGTTTTAATTAACATAGCAAAATATTTGTATGCTTATGTTTATACTAGGTTTGTTTGTGATATATTTGACTGTTTATAAGTATTCCCTGAATGTATGTGTGTGCATGTGACATACACAATGATTAAATAGGAAAGATACAACCAATTTAAAATTAAAGCGAAGTATTATAAACTAATATAATGAAATACATATACTTTTAGAAATATGGTAGGAAGAGGGTCTCATCATCAAGAAGGATCTAGCACACCACAAATGCTTGACATGCAGGAATTTGTGAGAGTTTTGAGAGATGGAATTGGGCACAGACCTGAGAACCCATATGAGGAGCTCTCCAAGTTAGTGAAGACTTATACTAATTTGGGAGGCAAGAGCTTTGAAGGAACTGAAAGTGTAATGGAGATTCAAGCATGGCTGAGGACATTAGAGAGGATCTTCACTGATATGCAACTAGATGACCAAAGGAAGAGGTAAGTGGCCTCAAGGCAATTAAAAGGTGCAGCTTTGAGTTGGTGGGAGGTGATCATAGCTGGCCGTAATGAAAATGATATTAATTGGAATCAATTTAAGGAGATGTTAGAGGCAAGGTTTGTTCCAGCCTCAGCAAAAACCACTTTACTTGAGGAGTTCATCAAACTTAGACAGGGGACTATGAATGTCACAGAATACACCCAGAAGTTTGAGGGATTGTCAACCTATGGGGCAATGTTAGTGGTTGATGAAGCATCCAAAAATGATAGATACATCAAGGGATTGAACCCAGGGCTTAGCAGGGCTATATTACCTTATGCTGACAGAACTTTTGATCAAGTGATAGATTTGGCTCTGAAGATTGAGTAGCATGACAAGGAAAGAGATAAGTTTAGGAGCTTCAAAAACAATAGCAACAAGAAGAACAAAGGGAAGTACCATCCTTATGATAAGAAGAAAGGAGAGGCAGATGGTAAGAAGGTAGTAGATGCAAAACCCAATGAAGCCAAAAGAAAAATAGTTTGCAACCATTGTGGGAAAGAAGGCCATATTAAGCCAAGATGCCCAGAGCTTAAAGGGGGAGCTTTCAAATGCTTTCTATGTGGGAAGGAAGGGCATATGAAAAGAAATTGCCCAGAATACAAGCAACAGGGGAAAGTGGCAAACCTGGAAGGTAGGGGCAAGGCCATAATTGAGGCTAATGCTGAAAACCATGATCAAGTGGAAGGTACACTATTTATTTGTACCATACCTTTAGCTGTAATATATGATACCAGGGCAACCCACTCACTCATTTCCCATGAAATAGTTAAAAGGTTGAAAATTAACTGCAATTTGGCTAAAATACCTCTGTTAATACAAAGCCCTTTAGGAAGTTCTAGTGTATTAGATATGATTTGTGTAACGACCCGTAAATTTCAACTGTTTTAATAACGCAATTAGTTAAAATTTTGTGAAATTTTAAACGATAAAATTTTGAAATAAAAATTTAATATTTGGAATACGTCTAATTAAACATAGCAACTGGTAAATTTTCGTCCGAAAATATGGAAGTTTATTTCGCGCGTAAATTCACTTCAATTTAATCAGTTAAAAAGCAGTGAAAATAAAATGTTTTCAAAACCAAAATATTTTTACATAGAAAAATTCTAAACCATCTTCTGAGCAAGATGTCAGTTCGTCATTTTTCCAAATTCGGACACCTATTGCTCCGTCGTTCTTATTTTCTGCAAAATAGCAGTATTCTGGTACCGATATCGATTTTTATCGGATGATCGTACCACTGATATCTGTATACCGTTTTGATCGTCTCGTCGTGCTGATCTCCGTAGCATATTCGATTGTGTGTTTCAGAGTTTGGGAGACGGCGAAAATCTACAGAATGATTTCCATATCAGTTCTGCAATTCGGGCTTTTGGTTTATATGACCGTTCATTATTCACCGTATAATATCTACAACCATCAACACTTATAAATTCAGTGTTGGACTTTCAAAGTTCACTGGTATTAATTTTGATTGTTATCTCGCTTTGTAACTCGTTTCGTCTCTTCACAAATATTAATATCAAGCTTTTAATATTCTCACCTGTTGGCATATTTATTATTTTGGTTTCGTCACCTCATTTCTTCTTTGATCTGTTCTATTTTGAGAAATATAACATATGATTTATATTCTGAAACCCATTTTCGTTTTCATTGCATTCCTTTCCTCCTCCCACTGTATGTCTTCATTCCCACCAAAGCCAACGCAAGCTTGGCCTCAAGATAACCCCGCAACCACATTCTCCCCTAGCCTCCGCCCTGCCTTTTGTTTCTGTGCTCGCCTTCCGCCCGCCTCTCATGCCAAAGCCGCCCATCCACCCATGGCAGCAACCACCTTCCACCTCCATGTCATCCGCCTCTCCTCCGAGCCCGCGCCCACACCACATGAAACCGGCCTTCCCCCTCTGCCTCGACAACCACCTCCGCCCTATACTCCTTCCTTCGGCCGAGCCTTTCCACCATGCTCCATCACCTAGCATTCCCCTCTCAGCCGAGCCCTCTTATTTTCCAGCCTTCAAACGCATGCAAGTGCCACTTTTACCATATCCTCCTCCCCTCCGCTTCGAGTAGCGCAGCCAAGCATAGCCGAGGATAATAAAAAAAAAAAGAATCGAATGTATGCTTTCGTGTATTGGAGTTTGATGTTTTAAAGGTAAATATTTGTTATTAATACTCTTTGTACTGTGTGTATATATATATACACCGAGATATAAGGCTGTATATATACATACTTTTACTGAAAACAAGTTTATCAAGTTTCGTCTTATATATATACATAAATTTGTAAGTTGATATTTTGTTATAAATGTTATATATATATATGTTGATACTACGGTTAAAATATGTTAGATATAGGAATCTATGCATACTAGATATAAAGTATTGTATATTCCACTGTTAAAGTATATTTTGTACCTGTTGTCCAACTTGCTTTGTTTTGGTAAAGAGCCTAGCCTGTTTGTTTCTAAAAGTTTATATCACGTATTATACAGAGCTTTCATACAATGGAATGTGTTTTATCTTATAGGTTACAATAATGTACTGTATACGTATTGATATTTTATTTATATGTAGATTTTAAACTTTTCGTTACTAATTGTATTTTATAAAGATTATATGTATTGCTGATACATTTTGTAGTTCCTTTTGCATGTATACGTGTATACGTTTAACGGTATTTAGTATAAATTGTCTACATAAGCTTACAATGTTTTATTTGATGTACGCATTTGTTTAAAACTGTCGTCCATCTTGATTGTTGTAGTAGTTGTCGGTGGAGCATATTTGTTCATTTATTTTAAATTTTAAACGGCTCGTATGTATGGTTATTTTGATGATTAAAATATCCAGTGTATTAAAGTTGAATCTGGTTTGCTTTTCCTGTTGCTATTGTACTATGTATATATTTGTAAGGTATTGACTTTAGTTGATTTATTTATGTGTTGGCTTGAGCCATATATATGTTGATTTTTCTATATATGTTTCAATTTGAAACAATGTATTTTGAAATATATATATTTAAAAATTTAATATGTGTTTGAATATTGAATATGTATATAATTATATATAGTTATATATAAGTTCACTGATATCAATTATCTTCATCAATCCAGTCTGATTTATTTCGCCTACTTTTTTTTATCAGCTTTATCGTCAAATTCGCGTTCAATCGTGCTTTGTTTTGAAATTCGTGCTTGGATCCGTAACTCAATTCAGTGTCTATTTCTCTAGCCTCGAAAGGTGAGCACTCACTCACGATTAACGTTCTTTTATTTATTAAATTTGATTTCAATTGAAACGACAATTGAAATATTGCTGCTGTTAGTTATTTATACTGTTATATATGCTATTACCTGTATCAGTTCACCTGTGACATCTAACACCATTATCTGTTAATTTTTTTTGTGATGATAATACAGTTTGGCTGATAATTGATTGATTGTTGATGTTTATATTGGACGTTAAATTGTTAATGTTAAAATGATAAATAGTATGAAATTGAACTTGATATAGGATAATTAAATGTTAAATTTGATTAACTGACATTTGTATAATATGACCCCTTTAACTGTTAAATCCATTGACACGTATGATTTGCTTAATTACATTTTGAATCACTGAATGTATGTTGTTAAATTGATGATGTATGAAATTGTAAATAGAGGACAAGTGAAAAACCGTAATGTAATAATCTTTAATCTACATGAAATGATAGTGTAGATTCTATAAATAATTATATTAATTCGTACAAATAACAATGCGAATTAATACGGTTATTTCGGGATTATTTGAATTGATTATTGGATTGTTATTGTTTGTTGTTATTGCTTGTTTATTTACTTTGACACCATCCCAGTTATCACACTGCAAGTTCCCTTTACTATGCTTTGATTTTGAATTGAATTGGAATCGGGTTGAAATGATAAATACCCAAATTGAACTTTGTCCTAGGATAGAAAATTTAATAAAAACCCGATTGGTCAATAATTTGATTTGAAAATAATTGAAGATTTTATTGAACAAATAATATGGTTTTGAAATGAAGTTGAAATTTGAATTTTAATGAAAGGAAAATGTTAATATTTAATAATCTGAAACAAAATGTTAACAATGAAATTGATGGAAGTATGTTGTTTAATTTGAGAAATTAATTGAATTTAGTTTGAAATTATTAAACTTTGAAATGATTTAATAATTAAGTTTGAAATTATAATTAAGTTTGAAATTATTAAACCTTGAAATTATTTAATAATTAAGTTTTGAATTATTTAATAATTAAATAAGATTGAATTATTTAATGATTAAATTAAATTGAATTTTGAATAAGTGAATTTTACTTCGTAATAATTGAAATTGAGTTTCTTTATTAATTAAGTTTGGAAAATCATTTAAGTAAGTAAATAGGTGAAATTGAATTTCTTTAACAAGAAATAAAATGTGATATTTTTGGAATTAATGTAAGACTTGTAATTGGAGAATTGATTTGACGAATTTAGTTTAATTCAAAATTGTAAGTTTTGTTTTAATGAAGTTGAACTTAAGAATTGATTAAATGAATTTGAATTTAATAGAAATTGTTTTAAATGGTAAAGTAACTTAACGAATATTGAATGAAATCGATAAATGAGTTTAAATTGATTTGAATGTTAAATAGAATTTATTCAAATGATTTCGGAATGAAACTTATATACGAACTTGAATCAATATTTGAATTGTTTAAATAGAAATTGAAATTGAATTATAAGATTTTGAAACGGAAAATTGGAAGTTTTGAAACGAAATTTGGAAATTGTTTTAGAAAGACAAATGAAATGTTGATTTACGAATTCTATTTGAAATTGAAATTGATTTGGTTTTTGAAATATATAAACGACCAATCGGTGTATAAATTACGGAAGTTATTAAAGAGACCGGGATCGGTAATGGATATACTCTCTATCTGAACCGAAACCACTTTAATAACTAAACGCGGAGTGTTGATCCAGAACGAAGTGGATGGTTTGGTGAACGCGTTGACTGAAGAAAGAGAACGATTTTGGATGACCCCTGATATGACTAAAACAGGAGCCGCGCCGGGCCATTGAGGTTCGCCACCTCTAGCGGACACACTTCTTCGTTACCATATCTATTACTTCTGTGATTCGATTTGGGTGCACCCCTTGATTTGGGAGTGTTGTTTCGCGGTGTTGGGGTAGTAGCTGCTATGCCCAACATCAGTCCGGATCAGGCAACTACTAGTATCCTAGTTGGTATCGCCTCATGTACCTTGTCATACTGATTATCCTATTCGCGACCACTACGATTTTGATTTGTACCTTTAGTATATGGATTGCCCTCTGGTGACTTCCGGTTTTGGGGAAACTACGGTCTTGTATATGCTTTTGGGAATAAACAGGTTAAGAGGTGTATGGGCCCTGCTTAACCCTACTTTGATATCTTTATATTACTGATAGACATTATCTACTTAGCGTACATTACTACCTAGTAGATAGTTTAACGGATCCTTAAAGGATGGTTATTCCAAACATCCTTTGAGTTACTTGTATTTCAATTTCTATTTCACTTGAGTTGGATTTATTAATATAAGAATGTTAATCCTGACTCGAGTGTCTTGTGTTTTGCTTTACGCTCGGGTCAGACTGAGTGGTTCAGCTTTTGAGACTCACCTTTGGAGTTGGAGCTTCGCTTGGAGATCCAGCTATCTATCCAGCTTTCAGATATTCGATGATTCCAGTGATGTATTCTGCTTTGTATCTGATGTATCGTATTACTCTTCCGTTGTATCTAGTTTAACTCTGATGTAACTTATATATTTATATAGTAGCTTCATGAACTACTATCTCTTTTATTTCCGCTGCATTTATTACTCTGTGTCTGTGATTTGTGATTATTTATTTATTGTATATGTTCAGTTTTGCCAAATTTAAATTAACAACGCGGTATTTTGAGCAATTCAATTCCGGCATGAGTGTCTACCTATACACTTATAATGGATGCGAATGGTCCAAAATGGTGGGTCGTTACAGTTGGTATCAGAGCTTTGGTAGCTCTAGGCAAAACTCAACATATAGGGTAAATGTATTTACAGAATCACTCTCATTCGAGTTTCAATCTCTTCCTTTTGACTCGATTCCTTTGAATTTTGGAACGTTCCCTCGGTTTCGAAATTCATTCGTGTCCCTCACTATTCGTCTTCTTTTAACTCCCGAGTATCTCATAACTCCACTTCGAATGATCTTTACGATGGATCGGCGGTCTCGCCAATCTTCGAATTATTTGTAAAAGAAGTGAAACTCCTTTACAATAGGCATTGATTTACCGGAGATTTCTATATCCTCGGTTTACGATGCTATCTATCTCCTGCTATACCTGAATTTTATTTCTCGAGATCGGATGTTGATTTACCTCGGAATTCAACATCGATCTTATTTTTGAAGTCACGGTCGAACCCGGTTAAGGCCGCCCGCGATTTATATAAACTTATCCATCTTTCTATTTCGTTATTTCATCACCTTATCTTCGTTTGAACTTATTTTCGAATCAAAATTCTCTTTGATTTGAGTCCATCAAAAATTTGAATCTCTATCCTTGCTTTGAAATCCATTATTGAATCGTTAAGTGAGGAAGTGTATTTGTAAATTAATTTTAAAATATTTTATATTGTGTTGTTTGAGTTGTTGATGTTGATTTGGGTTTTCGATCGATTCGTCTGATCAACGCTATCGATAGGATTTCCAAAACACTTGAACAGAGCAAACTGACACAACATTGTTTTCAAATTTGGAAAATGAAAAAATTTGTTTGATTATATTGTGCAAATATAAGTAAAAAATTTTCTAGAATTTAATAGGTTAATTAAATTGTTTGTTTGAAATGATAATATTTGATTATCATTTATTGTTCTAAATAAATTTATAAATACGGTTTATAAATTGATTTGGAATTTGAAATGAATTTAATTCAGAAATTTGAGAATTTAGTTTCCGGTGATTTCGAATTTTGGTTTTAAAATTTTATAATTTTTAAGTATATATTATTGGAAGTATTTTCAAATAGAAATCGTTTTCAAGGAATTTTAAAATATTGAAATCAGTGCTCTTCTCTTTGTCGCTGGAAAATAATTTCGGTGATGGCGGCCGCATCATCGACATTCATTTTCGAGTTTCGAAGTGGAGATACTATTCTGTAGCTTTGCTACGGTTTGTTTTGAAAAATATTTTGATTTGAACTTCTTCAGTATATTTTGATTTACATATATATATATAGGTATCTTATTTTAAAAATTTAATTTGATTTAATATAAATATATTATATATATCTCTAAATTGTTTAAAGTTAATCGGGAATCTAATTCTTAAATTTTGTTAAAGAATGATTTTAATTATAAATAAAACCAAAATTTGGAATAAATATTTAAATTTGAATAATTGAATTGGGAAAATTTTATTTGTATATTGTTCAACTGCATTCTAATACAACTTACCTAAATAATTCAGAAGTTGAATATGTAATTGGATAATATATAATATAAAAAAAATTTGAATTTGCAAATAAAATTTGAGTGGTTATAACAAATGTTATACACTTAAATTTTAATTATAAAATGTTAATAGAGATAAATAGAATAATAAGATAATTGATTAATAAATTTGTTTTGAAAATTTATAAAATTGAAATTTGATCAACATATGAAAATACCTTGAATTTAAAAGAAATTAATAGATATAAATTAATTTAAATCGAAACTTCTATGTTTTAAATTAATTTATATGGTTTAAATATATGTAATAAGATATATTAAGTAAAATAGACTTAATAATAATTTGGAATAAAGAAGAATTAAATTTGATGAATAAATATGATTTTATTAAATGACTATTCTAATTTGTGGTTTTAGAAATTTGTTAATTAAAGATAATTGGATAATAAGATAATGAATTTAGAAATAGAGAGATTGATTTTAGTGAAATCAAATGGATTAAATCAATTATTGAATATCAATTAATTTAAATTTGAATTTATATGGTTTAAATTAATTGTTATCTTGTATTTCAAATCTGTTTTTCTTTCTGGTTGTTTCTATTCTCCTACCTCGTTTCTTTTCGGGGACGAAAAGTTTTGAGTGGGGGAGAGTGTAACGACCCGTAAATTTCAACTGTTTTAATAACGCAATTAGTTAAAATTTTGTGAAATTTTAAACGATAAAATTTTGAAATAAAAATTTAATATTTGGAATACATCTAATTAAACATAGCAACTGGTAAATTTTCGTCCGAAAATATGGAAGTTTATTTCGCGCGTAAATTCACTTCAATTTAATCAGTTAAAAAGCAGTGAAAATAAAATGTTTTCAAAACCAAAATATTTTTACATAGAAAAATTCTAAACCATCTTCTGAGCAAGATGTCAGTTCGTCATTTTTCCAAATTCGGACACCTATTGCTCCGTCGTTCTTATTTTCTGCAAAATAGCAGTATTCTGGTACCGATATCGATTTTTATCGGATGATCGTACCACTGATATCTGTATACCGTTTTGATCGTCTCGTCGTGCTGATCTCCGTAGCATATTCGATTGTGTGTTTCAGAGTTTGGGAGACGGCGAAAATCTACAGAATGATTTCCATATCAGTTCTGCAATTCGGGCTTTTGGTTTATATGACCGTTCATTATTCACCGTATAATATCTACAACCATCAACACTTATAAATTCAGTGTTGGACTTTCAAAGTTCACTGGTATTAATTTTGATTGTTATCTCGCTTTGTAACTCGTTTCGTCTCTTCACAAATATTAATATCAAGCTTTTAATATTCTCACCTGTTGGCATATTTATTATTTTGGTTTCGTCACCTCATTTCTTCTTTGATCTGTTCTATTTTGAGAAATATAACATATGATTTATATTCTGAAACCCATTTTCGTTTTCATTGCATTCCTTTCCTCCTCCCACTGTATGTCTTCATTCCCACCAAAGCCAACGCAAGCTTGGCCTCAAGATAACCCCGCAACCACATTCTCCCCTAGCCTCCGCCCTGCCTTTTGTTTCTGTGCTCGCCTTCCGCCCGCCTCTCATGCCAAAGCCGCCCATCCACCCATGGCAGCAACCACCTTCCACCTCCATGTCATCCGCCTCTCCTCCGAGCCCGCGCCCACACCACATGAAACCGGCCTTCCCCCTCTGCCTCGACAACCACCTCCGCCCTATACTCCTTCCTTCGGCCGAGCCTTTCCACCATGCTCCATCACCTAGCATTCCCCTCTCAGCCGAGCCCTCTTATTTTCCAGCCTTCAAACGCATGCAAGTGCCACTTTTACCATATCCTCCTCCCCTCCGCTTCGAGTAGCGCAGCCAAGCATAGCCGAGGATAATAATAAAAAAAGAATCGAATGTATGCTTTCGTGTATTGGAGTTTGATGTTTTAAAAGTAAATATTTGTTATTAATACTCTTTGTACTGTGTGTATATATATATACACCGAGATATAAGGCTGTATATATACGTACTTTTACTGAAAACAAGTTTATCAAGTTTCGTCTTATATATATACATAAATTTGTAAGTTGATATTTTGTTATAAATGTTATATATATATGTTGATACTACGGTTAAAATATGTTAGATATAGGAATCTATGCATACTAGATATAAAGTATTGTATATTCCACTGTTAAAGTATATTTTGTACCTGTTGTCCAACTTGCTTTGTTTTGGTAAAGAGCCTAGCCTGTTTGTTTCTAAAAGTTTATATCACGTATTATACAGAGCTTTCATACAATGGAATGTGTTTTATCTTATAGGTTACAATAATGTACTGTATACGTATTGATATTTTATTTATATGTAGATTTTAAACTTTTCGTTACTAATTGTATTTTATAAAGATTATATGTATTGCTGATACATTTTGTAGTTCCTTTTGCATGTATACGTGTATACGTTTAACGGTATTTAGTATAAATTGTCTACATAAGCTTACAATGTTTTATTTGATGTACGCATTTGTTTAAAACTGTCGTCCATCTTGATTGTTGTAGTAGTTGTCGGTGGAGCATATTTGTTCATTTATTTTAAATTTTAAACGGCTCGTATGTATGGTTATTTTGATGATTAAAATATCCAGTGTATTAAAGTTGAATCTGGTTTGCTTTTCCTGTTGCTATTGTACTATGTATATATTTGTAAGGTATTGACTTTAGTTGATTTATTTATGTGTTGGCTTGAGCCATATATATGTTGATTTTTCTATATATGTTTCAATTTGAAACAATGTATTTTGAAATATATATATTTAAAAATTTAATATGTGTTTGAATATTGAATATGTATATAATTATATATAGTTATATATAAGTTCACTGATATCAATTATCTTCATCAATCCATTCTGATTTATTTCGCCTACTTTTTTTTATCAGCTTTATCGTCAAATTCGCGTTCAATCGTGCTTTGTTTTGGAATTCGTGCTTGGATCCGTAACTCAATTCAGTGTCTATTTCTCTAGCCTCGAAAGGTGAGCACTCACTCACGATTAACGTTCTTTTATTTATTAAATTTGATTTCAATTGAAACGACAATTGAAATATTGCTGCTGTTAGTTATTTATACTGTTATATATGCTATTACCTGTATCAGTTCACCTGTGACATCTAACACCATTATCTGTTAATTTTTTTTGTGATGATAATACAGTTTGGCTGATAATTGATTGATTGTTGATGTTTATATTGGACGTTAAATTGTTAATGTTAAAATGATAAATAGTATGAAATTGAACTTGATATAGGATAATTAAATGTTAAATTTGATTAACTGACATTTGTATAATATGACCCCTTTAACTGTTAAATCCATTGACACGTATGATTTGCTTAATTACATTTTGAATCACTGAATGTATGTTGTTAAATTGATGATGTATGAAATTGTAAATAGAGGACAAGTGAAAAACCGTAATGTAATAATCTTTAATCTACATGAAATGATAGTGTAGATTCTAGAAATAATTATATTAATTCGTACAAATAACAATGCGAATTAATACGGTTATTTCGGGATTATTTGAATTGATTATTGGATTGTTATTGTTTGTTGTTATTGCTTGTTTATTTACTTTGACACCATCCCAGTTATCACACTGCAAGTTCCCTTTACTATGCTTTGATTTTGAATTGAATTGGAATCGGGTTGAAATGATAAATACCCAAATTGAACTTTGTCCTAGGATAGAAAATTTAATAAAAACCCGATTGGTCAATAATTTGATTTGAAAATAATTGAAGATTTTATTGAACAAATAATATGGTTTTGAAATGAAGTTGAAATTTGAATTTTAATGAAAGGAAAATGTTAATATTTAATAATCTAAAACAAAATGTTAACAATGAAATTGATGGAAGTATGTTGTTTAATTTGAGAAATTAATTGAATTTAGTTTGAAATTATTAAACTTTGAAATGATTTAATAATTAAGTTTGAAATTATAATTAAGTTTGAAATTATTAAACCTTGAAATTATTTAATAATTAAGTTTTGAATTATTTAATAATTAAATAAGATTGAATTATTTAATGATTAAATTAAATTGAATTTTGAATAAGTGAATTTTACTTCGTAATAATTGAAATTGAGTTTCTTTATTAATTAAGTTTGGAAAATCATTTAAGTAAGTAAATAGGTGAAATTGAATTTCTTTAAAAAGAAATAAAATGTGATATTTTTGGAATTAATGTAAGACTTGTAATTGGAGAATTGATTTGACGAATTTAGTTTAATTCAAAATTGTAAGTTTTGTTTTAATGAAGTTGAACTTAAGAATTGATTAAATGAATTTGAATTTAATAGAAATTGTTTTAAATGGTAAAGTAACTTAACGAATATTGAATGAAATCGATAAATGAGTTTAAATTGATTTGAATGTTAAATAGAATTTATTCAAATGATTTCGGAATGAAACTTATATACGAACTTGAATCAATATTTGAATTGTTTAAATAGAAATTGAAATTGAATTATAAGATTTTGAAACGGAAAATTGGAAGTTTTGAAACGAAATTTGGAAATTGTTTTAGAAAGACAAATGAAATGTTGATTTACGAATTCTATTTGAAATTGAAATTGATTTGGTTTTTGAAATATATAAACGACCAATCGGTGTATAAATTACGGAAGTTATTAAAGAGACCGGGATCGGTAATGGATATACTCTCTATCTGAACCGAAACCACTTTAATAACTAAACGCGGAGTGTTGATCCAGAACGAAGTGGATGGTTTGGTGAACGCGTTGACTGAAGAAAGAGAACGATTTTGGGTGACCCCTGATATGACTAAAACAGGAGCCGCGCCGGGCCATTGAGGTTCGCCACCTCTAGCGGACACACTTCTTCGTTACCATATCTATTACTTCTGTGATTCGATTTGGGTGCACCCCTTGATTTGGGAGTGTTGTTTCGCGGTGTTGGGGTAGTAGCTGCTATGCCCAACATCAGTCCGGATCAGGCAACTACTAGTATCCTAGTTGGTATCGCCTCATGTACCTTGTCATACTGATTATCCTATTCGCGACCACTACGATTTTGATTTGTACCTTTAGTATATGGATTGCCCTCTGGTGACTTCCGGTTTTGGGGAAACTACGGTCTTGTATATGCTTTTGGGAATAAACAGGTTAAGAGGTGTATGGGCCCTGCTTAACCCTACTTTGATATCTTTATATTACTGATAGACATTATCTACTTAGCGTACATTACTACCTAGTAGATAGTTTAACGGATCCTTAAAGGATGGTTATTCCAAACATCCTTTGAGTTACTTGTATTTCAATTGCTATTTCACTTGAGTTGGATTTATTAATATAAGAATGTTAATCCTGACTCGAGTGTCTTGTGTTTTGCTTTACGCTCGGGTCAGACTGAGTGGTTCAGCTTTTGAGACTCACCTTTGGAGTTGGAGCTTCGCTTGGAGATCCAGCTATCTATCCAGCTTTCAGATATTCGATGATTCCAGTGATGTATTCTGCTTTGTATCTGATGTATCGTATTACTCTTCCGTTGTATCTGGTTTAACTCTGATGTAACTTATATATTTATATAGTAGCTTCATGAACTACTATCTCTTTTATTTCCGCTGCATTTATTACTCTGTGTCTGTGATTTGTGATTATTTATTTATTGTATATGTTCAGTTTTGCCAAATTTAAATTAACAACGCGGTATTTTGAGCAATTCAATTCCAGCATGAGTGTCTACCTATACACTTATAATGGATGCGAATGGTCCAAAATGGCGGGTCATTACAATTTGTGTGGATGTGAATTTGAACATAGGGGGAAACACATTTGTTTCCAATTTATATGTTCTAAATTTCCCAAATATAGGAGTTATATTAGGGGCAGATTGGCTAAGACAATTCAAAGCCATAATTGACCTAGATGCATCCACCATTTCACTACAAAATTCTAAAGGCCAAAGGGTTACAATTCTGTGTGAACCTATCAAAGAAAACAGGCTAAATCATTTAATTGAATTAGAAAATAATCCCAAGGAAATAGCTATTAATGAAATCCCCATAGTTAAAGAATACTTGGATGTATTTGGGGAAGTAAAAGGTGTCTCACACCATAGACCTGTTGAATTCCAGATTAACCTTATGCCTGGGGCTAGCCCAATTATCAAAAAGCCTACAAGGATGGGGCCAAGTGAATTAAAGGAGCTAAAGAACCAGCTGGAAGAATTAGAAGCCAAGGGGTTTATAAGGCCAAGTAATTCATGCTGGGGTGCTCCTGTAGTATTTGTTAAAAAGCATGATGGTACCTTAAGAATGTGTATAGATTATAGAGAATTAAACAAAGTAACCATCAAAAACAAATACCCATTACCCAGGATAGATGATCTCTTTGATCAACTTAGTGGAGCTAAAGTGTTTTCTAGGCTAGACTTGGCATCTGGGTTTCATCAGATGAAGGTTGAGGATTCAAGTGTTAAATATACAGCATTTAACACAAGATATGGTTTGTATGAGTTTCTGGTTATGCCATTTGGGCTAACAAATGCCCCTTCTTACTTTGTAGACCTAATGAATAGATATTCAGAGATTACTTAGACAAGTTTGTTCTGATTTTTATAGATGACATTCTAATCTATTCTAAAACAATAGAGGAACATGAGAACCACTTACATTTGGTCTTATCTAGATTAAGAGAAAAAGATTTGAAAGCAAAGTTCTCTAAGTGTGTGTTCTGGCAAGAGGAAGTACATTTTCTTGGACATGTTGTCTCTGCTAGAGGGATTTCTGTAAACCCCAATAAGATAGTAGCAATCCAAGCATGGAAGAAGCCTAACAATGTTAGTGAAGTTAGGTCATTCATGGGGATGGCAGGATACTATATGAGGTTTATACAAGGATTTTCTAAAATAGCAATGCCACTCACTAACCTGACTAGGAAGAACCAAAAGTTTATATGGACTGATAAGTGTGAACAAGCTTTCACCCAGATCAAGGAGGCTTTGGTAAAATCACCAGTGTTGAGAGTACCAGAAGGCAATGAGGGATTAGTTGTATATACAGATGCATGTGGGTCAGGGCTAGGGGCTGTGTTGATGCAGCAAGATCAGGTCATAGCCTATGCATCTAGACAACTAAAACCCCATGAAACTAGATATGCAACTCATGATCTTGAGTTGGCAGCAGTAGTATATGCCTTGAAGCTCTGGAGGCATTACTTATTAGGTGCAAAGTTCATTTTATACACTGATCACAAGGCCTTAAAGTATCTCTTTTCACAGAAAGATTTGAATATGAGACAACACAGATGGGTTGAATTTCTTGCTGCTTATGACTTAGATATACTTTATACACCAGGCAAGGCTAATAAAGTGGCAGATGCATTGAGTAGGCAGCATGCAAAAGTGGCCATGTTGATGATGGAGGAGTTTAGAGACTTGACCATGCTCACTGATTTGGAAATAGATGAGAGCAGTGGGATAAGTATGGAGATAGTTGAGGAAGAAAGGAGTAAAGTAAGGTTAAGTTTAATTACTTTACAATCAAATTTGGTCTTGAAGGTGGCAAAGATGCAAGAAGAAGATCAAGACTTAGCAGAAAAAAGGTCTCTCCTATTAAAGAAGGAGGAAGTGAAGGATTATCACATTGATGAAAAAGGATACCTAAGGTACAAGGGTAGGATATGTGTCCCAAACATCATAGAATTGAAAGAAGAAATCCTTAATGAGTACCATAGGAGCAAATATTCCATACATCCAGGCAGCACCAAGATGTACCAAAACTTAAAAAGGGACTATTGGTGGAAGGGAATGAAGTCTAATGTAGCTAGACATGTTGCTAAGTGCATGGTTTGTCAACAAATAAAAGCTGAGACCCAAAGACCTTCAGGGTTGTTGCAGCCACTTAGCATACCACAGTGGAAGTGGGAAAACATATCTATGGATTTTATAGATGGTCTTCCTAGATCCAAGAGGGGAAATACAAGTATTTGGGTAATTGTAGATAGGCTGACTAAAGTAGCCCACTTCATACCAGTAAAAGCAGACAGAAATGCACCTAGGCTAGCCCAAACTTTTATGAGAGAAGTGGTAAAGTTGCATGGTGTTCCTAAAACTACAGTGAGTGATAGGGATACAATCTTCACTTCAAGATTCTGGAAGAGCTTCCAAGAAGCTATGGGGAGTGAATTGTGCCTAAGCACTGCTTATCACCCCCAATCAGATGGGCAAATAGAAGTGGTAAACAAGATTTTAGAGGATTTGCTTAGAGCATGTGTGTTAGACTTTGGAGGAAATTGGGAGGACCATCTCCATTTGGCTGAGTTCACATACAATAATAGCCACCAAAGCACAATTGGAATGGCACCCTTTGAAGCCCTATATGGAAAGCCATGTCTATCACCTATGTGTTGGGCTGAGGCAAGAGAGAAAGCTATCCTAGGGCCAGAATATGTCAAGGACATCACAGAGAAAATAGGACTGGTGAGAAAGAGGATGGCAGCAGCTCAAGATAGGCAAAAGAAATATGCTGATGCAAAGAGGAAGTCAGTGGAATTCAAAGTAGGTGATTATGTCTTCATTAAGGTTTCACCAATGAAGAAAGTCTTGAGATTTGGCAAGCAAGGGAAACTCAGACCCAGATATGTTGGACCATACAAGATTTTGGAGAGGATAGGCTCACTAGCCTATAAGCTGGAGCTTCCAGAGGAGATGAGTGCAATGCACAATGTGTTTCATGTGTCACAACTAAGGAGATGGGTACATGACAAGGAGGAAATCTTAGAAAAGCCTACTGAAGTTCAGATTAATCCAGATCTAATCTATGAGAAAGAGCCAGTGGGAATTGTGGCAAGGGAAGAAAAGAAATTAAGAAACAAGACATTGAAGCTTGTAAAGATTCAATGGAGTATAGATCCTAGTGATTGTACTTGGGAGCTAGAGGATAAAATCAGGATGGATTACCCTAGGCTCTTTGCAAATTTAAAAGGTAAATTCTTAGATTACTAAGAAAGTTTAATATGTATGATAGACAGTGACTAATTGATTTGCTCATGCATATGCTGAATAATTTTTCCCTAAGAAATTAGAAGTACTCAAAGATTATGTTGCAAATTGTGAGGACACAATTCCTAAAAGAAGGGGTGATTGTAATACCCCAAGATTTTGAGGAAAATCCTTTTAAATAAATGATTAAAATTCTGGGAGAAAAATCAGAATTATTATATAGGTGGGATTTTCAGTGGTGCAAGGTTGTGTGCATGTGTGCACGTGCACACTAGTTATGGCACTAAGAGAAAATCCAGAATTCCTGAATAATAAAACAAAGAAGGAAAACATTTAGATAAAATGTTTTAAATAAAGGAAATATAGGCCTAGACATGAATATTAAAATTCCTGAGGATATGTATATATATATATATATATATATATGCATATGTATGACTTGTCTGGAAATTAAGACAGAAGAAAACATTGATTTATAATGAATAAGTGAAATTTTATTTGAATAATAGGAGTGTAGAAATGCATATAAGAATGCACATGTTTTCTGCAAATAAAAGAAGGTTAAAGTTAAACTAACACCCATAGTTGTATAAATGTATATATACAGATATTATTTGAGCAGAAAATTAATAAAGGAAAAATAAGTAAAAGAAGCACTAAAATAGTAAGAACCAAAGTGCAAGAAAGCAAATGTATAAAGGCAGAAAATAGAAAGTCACACCATTATCATGTTTGAGGTAAGTATAATAAAAATACTTAAAGTAATCACTTTCTGAAAAGAAAAGAAAATGGGCACAACTTAGCCTTGTTTTAAAATATTGGCCGGGACATTAAGGGTTAGGAGTTAGAGAATATGCAATGCCAAATGCATGATTCTGGTTTGGGCTAAAATAGGGATTTTGCATCACCCAAAACCCTAGGTAGAACTCTTATATAAATCAAGAGCCTAACCAGAAAACTACTCTCTCACTGAATTAATTAACCTAAGGAAGAAGAGGAAGAAAAGGCTAAAGATTTGAGGGGTTTTCTGGATTAAGCTTGTGTAAGCATTTAGGTGAGTATCCTCACTCATATACATGGCATTAAGACCTGAGATTAGGCAGCTAAGCTTTTATATGCTATATTTTGCATGTTTTGATTTACATACCATGTTGACTACTGATGGTTTCATGAATGCTTGATGAGATATGATCTGCTATGATGGATGTATAACTTTGTTGTTCTATTTTCATCCCTGTATGTTATACCAAAACCTTAAAGAACATGTAAGAGAGTATTTGTAACTAGTCTGAATCATGGCTTAAGACAAAGAATGAAGAAAAAAAAAACTATGAGCTGCATATACAATGGTATAGTGCTGAGGCTTGAAATAATTGGTTAAGGGTGCAATGGAGTCTTTCTCTATAAGTGCTGAGCCCTAAACCAAACAGAAAATTTACAAGCCTAAAAATTATGTTTAAACAAGGTTAAAAATCTGGCTAAACATAGTTGCTTGCAAAATCAAAATAAACCCAAAAGAGCCATGCATTTATTCTCAGTTGCAAACATTCTGGTATATGTTTGAATAGGGTGTTTATATGCTAAATAATGTGAGATGGAATGACTGGGTGTTATACCTCTAGAAAGTTACCTTTAACTTGCTTGCAATATTATGTCTACAAGGTAACTAGTATGTTTCATGTATATAAGTGGTCTGTACACCTAGCTATCATTGATAAAATGAACATGAATACACTTAGTAATATAACTAAGGATTTTGTGCCAAGAAGGCTGCTGGAATGCTTGTCCTATTTGAAGTAGACAAGTTGACACATGGCTTGTTTAAGTCCTGAGATCTTTGTGCCATGATGTTAATTAGTTCATGGCAATGTGTCCCTTTGATTCCTTATAGCAGATGAGGCCAGGAATTTATAAGAAGAAAAGGCAACCTTAAATGATGATATAGGAAACTTGGGTCTTTCCGGGATTAGGGTTGGCATGAGGAACCTTAGTAGTTCTAGATAAAAATTGTTTTAATGCATATGTTTGCTCTTGTGTATGTATATGGGAATACCTGATCAATTTATACATTAATCATTCATGATAATACCTGTCAAGTTATGCAAGGTACATTTATGCTGTATCCTTAGCTTAATATCATGGATATGTTAGAAATGCTCACACCAGATCATAGATCTGACCCTTATTGCTCATGGCACATGGGGGTGTCTCATTCATAATGGGGCAGCCACTAATGCTTTTGCAGGTTGTGATGGAGCTAAGTAAGCAAGATTAAAAAGATATGGAATAGAGAATGCTAAGATAATTAGAAATAAGAGCTAGAATGTGTTAATTCATGCATGTATTTCCTGATTGATATGGCTATCTAAATGTATTAAGTAGGAAGAACTTGTAAGAAATACGTGTTATGTTGTTTCTGGTTATTTCTGGTTTGGTATGTATTAAGGATATTGATGTTAAACTGATTTGAAAATCTATTTGCTAAAGTTGTTTTTGATTTAGAGGAAAAACCTGGATTTTATAAGCATAATCATTTTATGATGATTATAGTTCATCCTAAGTCCTTTCAAAAGATAGATATATAGGAAATTATATTGGGAAAATCCAGAAAGAATTATAACTGTTATATTTTCAAGTCATGATATTGATATATGTCCAAATGCAAGTAAAAGTGTATATACCCTGAATATGCATTTTTAAAAGAGAATTATGGTTAGGAAGGATGATATAAATCTGATCACAAGGTGTCTGATTCATACATATATAAACATGCTTTTGAAAAGAAGGAGTATCAATGTTTTGGGTAGATTCTGGTTTGTAAAATGCAAATAAAAGAATGGTCAGATTAACCACATGGTTAGACCATAGGTCAGGCCAAATGTTCACTTCAAATCAATGAAGCAAGGAACCATTTGAACCCAGTTTTCTGGAAAATGAGCAAAGACATTGACATGTACATGTATATCTGTGTACATGTTGATATTTGGGCAAAAATATAAACATAAATTCCTAGAACAGTTGTAGGAATGGGTTTCAAAAATAATAAAGCAAGAAATATTGTTTTGTATGTTAGATTATAGGCAAAAATTAAGTATATATGTGTAGATATAGGTAGATATCAGATTTTAAACCATACAGGAGAAAAATAAAAAGAAAAACAAAAATTGGGTTTGAACCGACCAGCATAGCACTTGAACTCGTGACCTCTCATGTGTAAGTTAGGCGCGTTTCCATTACGCCTAGATGTTGCTTGTGTTCACTTATGATCCACTTTCTTTTAGCCTGAGTTTGATACTATACAGACTTTAACACAATCATCCATATTAAAAGCTTTCTTCCACCTGATTATTACTTGATCATTTCTTAATTAGAATAACAGACTAAAGTACATGTTTCCAGTGGATTCTATGGTCAGAAATCAGGATACAATAATTAATCTTTTATCAGGGAATTATCACATTTTAATAGATTTAAAAGGATTTCTACTTACATATTATCATGCTCTGATTCTAGTAGAATATAACATAGATATCTTCATATATGTATGTTAGGAATGATTTAGATTTAAAAAAATATTTTTATATTGTGAAAGATCCTGGATAATATGAGAATAGGGAAGGATGACCCTAGGTAGTCTTAGCTAAGTATGATAAAAAAATATTTTTTTTGGTTAAGAATTAGGGTCATTTCACCTCATATCATCGGCATCTCAAATAAACAAAGGATAAGAATATCCCAAAGCAAGCCAAAAAGGCAAATAACAAATACCCATAAGGTATACAAGTTCTACAAGGTAACCGCTATACATCATGCGGCTCAAAAAGACCAACACCGAAGGGCGATACCAAGGGAATATACGTATCAAAGAAACAACAGAAAATTCCAACTGCAACAAACCCAAATATCTCTTCAGCGGTGGTGAAGAAACCACTCCGAAAGCGATACAAAAAGCACAAGCCAAAAGGAGACAGTCCGTAGACACTATCCTAAAGGAAAATAACCCAAGGGAGACAGTCCGAAGACACTATCCCAAAGGTAAACAATCCAAGGGAGACAGTCTGAAGACACTATCCCATAGGCGAATATGTGTCACAAACTCTCAGAAAGTAACCCGAAAAGTGTTAACGTGAGTCCCATAACCACCCGTTCGCACTAAACGGTTTACTATCCGTTAGTCAATTTCACACTCAAAGCAGTACAAAGTTTACATCATCTCATCGGTAAACTAAACCCAAAGGTCAAAACGTTCAAACGAATAGATTGGGAATTAACTGAAAAGATGAACGCACGTGTTCAGTGCACTCGTTTTATCTAATCATTTAATTCTCCTCCCACATCGCTCGGAGTGCGAAGATGTGTGTGTTTTAATTAGAATTTATAAATTGGAGAAGGGAGCTTTTAAGATGATTCGAAAGATTATTTTATAAAAACTCGTGAATGAAGTCAAGAACAAGTTATCAAAGCCAAAGAGGCAATAACAACCACTAAGAACCAACATGAATCGATAAAATTCGGAAAACCAATCAAAATGAGCATAAATAGGCAAAACAGGAAAACAGGAGCAGGTCAGTCGACTGAAATCCCTGTTCAGTCGACTGAACACTGTCCAGAAAATTTTGGGCTTCAGCTCAGTCGACTGAACAGAGGATTCAGTCGACTGAACCCAATTTCCTGCATTTCCTATCCTATAACAATTGAAGTGCAAACTCTCTCAATTTGCAACCGGACGAGCAACGGCGCTAAGGGTTTACGCCAATCAACTACCTGGCCATATAAGCTCTTCGATTTATCGCCAAAAACATGATCCAACAACAAAGCTATGATTTTTAGAGTTTTAGACTTCCAAAACACCAAAAATTGCAATGCTCACAAAACCAATCCGAATCAAAAGCAATTGCACATGGATAATTGTTAGGAATTCATACCCAACATCAATGATATCAAGAGGACTAGATGTGAGTTCAAAACTCACCTTTAACCCAAAAACAAAGAAGAAGGAGCTCAATTACAAGGAGAAGACCAACCAATCTCTACTTCAACTCAACAAGCTTCAATCTAAGATCAAAACCAATACTTCCTAAGTTAGGTTTAGGAAACTCTGAGATTGAAGAGAGAAAGAGATAGAGAAGATGAAGAGGAGGCTTACCAATAGCTTCTATTTGATTTTTGGAGTAAGAATTTGAGCTTGCAAGAGGAACTAGGGTTTGCAATTTCTATTTCCTCTTCCCTTCCACCATTTTCAGTTTTTGACTTGTGTTTGAGGAATGAAAATGAGTGAATGGAAGGAGATGGGCTGAGCTAGGGTATTAGTTAAGCTAGTGGGCTGAACCCAAACCCAAAACCCAATAGAAAAAGTAGCGAAATTCGACTTACTCCAAACATATCAAAGATTATACTCAAAAAGATCGCAAACGCCATTTTAGACTCAATGGAGGTGGTTTCGAGCTCCAATTCGCCGTTTGCAAAAGTAGCTTTTCGGACCATAATCCGATGAATGATGTTATATTTAAATAAAATATTTAAAT
The DNA here is from genome assembly GCA_030737815.1 of Allium fistulosum. Taxonomy (NCBI): domain Eukaryota; kingdom Viridiplantae; phylum Streptophyta; class Magnoliopsida; order Asparagales; family Amaryllidaceae; genus Allium; species Allium fistulosum. The sequence goes on from CM060904.1 coordinate 820,056,822, forward strand.
ATACGACCGATAAATATGCGGGCTGTTACAGAGTAATACGGGAAAAAAAAGAACAACAGGTTTATTAGTAGAGAAAAAGTAAATTCATGCATTTAGTTTATGATAATCGAGTCATGTTTTGGGTACATGTTAGTAAAACATTTTTGTAAACTACATTTCTAGTATAAGTTCCTTTTTTCCTCTGAATATTTCCATTTTGTACTAATACCGTTGTTGTTGGATGGCCAATACCTCGCGATAAAGCTGCATATAGTTGACCATGAGTGAAAACATGTTGCGGAAGGTAAATGCCAACGTTTGGAATTGTTTAGCCTTGTGACTTGTTTATTATTATTGCAAAAGCTAATTTAACTGGGAATTGTTTTCGAATTAGGGTGAAAGGCATGTTGACATTTTCTGAAGGTTTTAATGGTATGCAGGGGATAAATACTCTCGTACCATGAAAGTGGCCAACTGTGATTTTAGCATCTATAAGATTTATGTGGAAAATAAGACATATTAACCGGACTACATTACACAATCCAATTTTAAGGTTAATATTCCTAAGCAGCATTATTGGGGATCCTACTTTAAGAGTTAGTTTATGAGGTGGTAATCCACCCGGTGTGAGAGAATGCAAGAATTCTGGTTGGTACAAATTATTCGTATCATCTTCAACTGAATCAAAGCACTAATAAATGTGCTCAAAGCCTAGGAACATGGCTATTACTTTACTGTTGAGTTCATCAACTATCTCATTTGTTGGTGCTAATATGGCTCTATTCATTATATAATCAATATCACACAATCTAGTAGCAAGAATAGGGAAAACACAGTTAATCAAACAGTGAATGGAGTTTGAGTTAATTCAATTTGTAACAATATCATCTAAGAGTTTGATCATGTCATCTTGTACGTAGGGTTCGTCCCCATTTCCAACACGTAAGACAAAGTCAGCGTACGAACAATCATTTCTAGCATGCATATTTTCTGTTAAGTGTATGACTTGAACGGACGACCATAAGACTGATCGTACTATGCATGCATCAACTGTTTGAGCCCTAGTACCTTTACTAACGATGGGCAAAACTTGATGGAAATCACCTCCTAAAATGACAACTTTACCACCAAATGGTTTATCGGTATTGGTTAGATCTCTTAATGTTCTGTCCACTACCTCAAATGCATGGCGATGAGCCATTGTAGCTTCATCCCATAGTATAAAATGGACACGCATAGTAGTTTCGATGTATCAGATTGTTTAGGAATATAACATGTGGAGGAGGAATCAAGATTTGTATGTATTTTAAAGCTAGAATGTGCAGTTCGACCACTAGATAAGGCTATAGAAGTAATTTTGAAGTGGAAACTACAGTTGCAATGAGTCCCTGACCCCATGAATGAGCTAAAATTGCTCGATATAAATATTTTTTCCGCTTCCACCTGGACCGTCTACAAAGTAAATTGAGCTTGTTTTCGAGTTTATCGAATTCATTATCATATTAAAAGTTGCCTTCTATTGTAAATTGAAATTATTTATGGATTCTATGTTGGGTCGTGGTATTTCGACTGAATGTTCTTGTAAAATACTGCTTGAGGTAATATAATCGGTAGAGTAATTAAGAGTATTGTCCAGTAAGTCATAATTAAAAACTAATTTATTGTATTGGTTCAGTAGTTCATTAAGATCGATGAGAAAATGAAGGAGTAAATGGGCCTTGTTTGCTATGGAAGTGGAAGTATGTCGATAATCATTGATTAAATGTGGAGAGAACTCTCCAACAACTATCGCACATGACTTGGTTCACAATATACTAAAATCATAACGAATAACATTCTTAGTGCAGCATGCATATGTATGTTTGAAGCATCTGTCAAACAATCTTTAAAACTATCATCATTTTCTAATAAACCTCTACGTACAGCCGCTTCTTTGATGGTATGATACTGTATTCCACCAATGGTAAGTAAATCATCAAAGGATAATGGTCCCTTAACATGCGTTAATAACAATCATAAAAAATAACGATCGCCTTCTAAGGGGATACCGTGTACATTCCCTATTACCCTACGATTATTTCGTCTATGAGTCCACTCATATTGTTTACAGTCCCACTAATATTTCTCGGGGAACTCATGATAAAAGTATTGTCATGCATCTGCATAGTTAACATTTGTGTGCAAGAATTCAGCAAGCATTGTTTTTTATTTATTCTGATCATTCAGAACATGTTGTAACTATTCTGTTGTCGAAAACTGCACGGATTGTCTGTTTGGTAGATGTATTTGTAAACCAATAATAGAGGGAGAAATATTAATGAGCGAAAATTTAAATATTCTCCATAAGGCCTACGGAGCACAGACCCAACGTGCATTACAAAATTACAAAATTTCATCGTCATTATCAATTGTGTAGTAAATATAGCAAATGACAGTCTGGAACCTTATACACGTACTTGTAAATATATTTTATGGATTTAATACTTAAGCAAATTTAAACATTTATATGACAATCATATTTCAAAAGTAAATAGGGATTGTAAGGAACTACCCAACGGTTGTCAACTGTATATTCAACTGTTTGACTATGAATTTGATTATCGAGGCGTCTGTAAATTAGGTATGAGTCATTTCCTTGTAAAGTGATAGGAGCAAAAGGTTTAGGAAACCCTTTCTTACACATGTCGTTTTTCATACAAATGGCGGTAGGGTTGAAGCGACCACATCGACGATGAATCATGTGTTTCATGACCAGAGTATACAAATCAGGTTCAACATCTTTATTGGGAAGTTCAGCTCTAATTATAGCATCGTATTTGTAACGACCCAGAATTTATATTAATTAAAACTTGAATATTTAATTGATTTTAAACATTATTAAGTCGAATAATTTTAAATTCGAATATTTGGATTTAATTGCATAATTAAATCGATAAATTAAATAGTGAAATTCCAGACTTAATTGAAATCTGGATTAAATGTGATTAAAAATAATTTATGAAGTTATATTAAATTATGTTGAAGTTATAGTGATGTTATAGAACTTTTAAAATTGAATTTAAAGTTAAATTGTGAAAATTGAATATTTTAATATTTAATCGACTAGTGAAATTAGCCATTTTTGGGACAGTCTCAGAATTGGACGAAACTAGTTCCATTGGATCCGTAATAGTTTGTTATTATCGGATTTCAATTTTCGTAGCAATCGGAGTTGTCGTTTGACTGTGGCAGCTCCAAATGCATTGAAATTGTTTTAATATTAATTCGACGAGTTAAAATAGTCATTTTTCAAAAAGTCTCGGATTTTGACGAAACTAGTTTCATCGGATCTGTAATGTGATATTATTATAAGATTTCAAATTTCGTGTCAATTGGATGTACCGTTTGTCCGGGGCAAGCCAAAACGCATCGAAATCTGTTTAAATCGGTTTAATTTAAAATTGATCGTTTTTCTCCGTAACTCGCACAGACGATCGAATTAGCTCCCGAAACACGTTCCATTGTGTTTAGAACGCAGGGTAAACATTACGAACGCCAGGCGGCACGTGTAATTTGAAGATCGTTTGAAAAAGTTGTTTTAAGATAAATTTAATATTAAGTATATACGTATATATATACGTTTAACTAACGAAACCCTAGCTCTATATTTTCGTGGCCGCCACTCTCGAATTCAAAGGCCAGAAATCATTCGTTTTTCTTCCCCTCTAATCTCTCAATCCATCAATAATTTCGAGGAAGTGTCAACTAGCAAATTGAAGAGCTCGTCAAGCTCTTTAATATCAACGGTCATGATTGGAAACGATGAAGTGGATCAACAGCAAAACTCATTCGAATGTCACACAAATGGGCACGATTTTCTACGCAATAGGACAACCGAGTTCGCCGGCGTTCGTGCCAGAGGCGGGGTTCGCGAAGGGCTTCAAGGTGAGGGTGGTTTGATGAAGTTTCGTAGATCGGGGGTGGTCGCGATTTTCGTTTGGTCGATGTGCAGATGGGTTCGCATTCGCGTGTTGTGCCTGGGGAAGGAGATGCGCGTGCAATGGCCTGGATTCATCACAAAAGATCGTGCGGCCCTGATAATTCTAGGTTAAAAGAAATAAGAAAATTGTATATTAATTATAATTTAAATTTGTATAATCTTTGTAATATCATATCTCTATCATACGAGATCGAAAAAATGCGAAACCAGTTGCGTTGGCTTCATTTTGTCGAGCACTACGCTATGAAAAAGGATTGGAAGCAATTGGAGCCAGTGGAAATTTCGAGTAAAATTAAACGCGTGTTTAACTTTATTCGAAATAAAACGCTACAACCGTTTTAAAAGCAAAGGTGAGAACTCCTCACTCAATCGAATGTTTTGTTTCGATTTAAATTTTAAATAGTTGAGATTTAAAATTGTTGATAGTGTTGATTGTGATGATTGAATGATGATTGCTATTTATTGTGATAAATAGACATTATACGCCGTTATTAAGTGGAGGTTATTTATTAAAAACATATACCGCGATAATTTCACAGTTGAAGTGGAATTGGTATTATTTATGTATATAGCAATATATATATATTGGAATATGTATATATTGGAGTTGATTTCCCGCATTGTATAGCGGATGAGACCCTATTGCGCCGCATAATAGCGGGTAATATTTATAAATCCCATATACCGCGATAATTTCACATTGACGTGAAATTGGTATTGTGCTAACATCTATGGATGCAGGGAAACAGGTTGGAGGGTTCCAACTGGATTCCTCACCGTAGTCATTTATTTACAGATATTGTGATATATTCTGTTATCATATGATGATATATGATTTTTGGATGTTGTGATTAACTATTTGGTGCTGTTGCATCATCAGATTCATTTTTGAAATTTAAGATAACGATTTTGTTTTAAAGGGATTTTTAAAGTGATTTTTGAAAGTATACGTTTTATTAAATTTTGGAATTGATTCATTTTAAATAAATAAATGTTATAATTTTTATGTTATAAAAAATTAAGAATTTTGTGATATAAAACCAAAATTTGATTTTTTGGAATATGAAATGAACTATGTTGAAGAATAGTATGAATGGAGATTTTTGAATTTATTTATAAATGGTTTATAGATAAGATTTATAAAAATTGAATTTTTATAAATCGAAAAATGGAATTATAAAAGGAGTTTTTGTTAATGTTGAAAAAGGGTTTATAAATGGAATTTTACAAGAAGTAAGATTTATAAATTGTGTAAAGTTATAAAGGAATGACTTAGGTATAAAATTTAGTTATAGATTGATTTGGTTAATAAAATTGATTTGTAAGTTGAAGTTGTTATAAAATATAAAATTGTGATTTATAAACGTTGTTTATAAATCCGAAATCACTTATTTTGATAAGTGAAATGTAGAAGTTAATTAAAGGAATTATATCCATGATTTTGGACAGTGGATAAGCCTTTAAATAAATTATGTAGAAATGTTGAAATGGGTTAACGAATTATATTCACGATTTTGGACAGTGAATATATATTATTGAAAAATGGTTATGTTTTGGGAAAGCGATATTACGAAATGAAGTAATTGTTTTAAAAGATGTTTAAAACGTGTTAAGTATCGAATACATAGATTTCAACATTCATTGTTGAAATAGACGTTTCGAGGAATAAGGAAATGGTGGACTATAACACTGTTGTTATTGTAAATGGTTTCCGAAAGGAAATGTTTTATATAGTATTGGGATTATATATCTAGCTAAATTTCGAATCCCTATACTAGTGATTTTGAGTTGTCGTAACGATGTTTTACGTAACATTCGTTTTGACTCAAATAAAATTTGTGAAAGAGAATGATTTCCTTAAAGAATGAAATATATACTTAACTGGATTTAAGTATATTGAATATTTTCAAATGTTGAAAATAAATGGATTTGTGAATTACCTATTATTAAATAGCTATGGAAATGCTTTTCCAATATGAAGTGAAATGTTTTGAGATTTTATCTTCAAAGATAAATTGAAATGTGGAAATTTATTTGAAATTGTTTTCAAATAGTTAAAGTGTGGAAATTATATATCTTGTAAAGATATTTTTGAAAGATAAATAATTTGGAAAATTATTTGGAATCTGATGATGTTGCGCATCTTTATTGATAGTTAAATAACCGACTATCAATAATTACCTTAAATGGGTATTTGTTGGGATTTGCTTGAATTTGATTGCCACACTTATTTTTGAATAAGCGCTCACTATTCGGATTAGCCGGGAAAGGACCTTTGTGTCGTATAACCCATTCCGAATTTGTGATACGACGATATGGATCGTATTGAAGACCGGTGGTGAAGACCGGATGTTTATGAAAACGATAGGATGACCTATCGATTGTCTCTGCACCGTTAGCTACGGTATTGAGATTCCGTTGTGATGGGAAGTTTTATCGGGATTGTGAATATCCGGATTGCAAGGGCTTCTTTGGAAGTGCCTTCGGTTCTGTTCGAACCTGGAACAGACTTGTATGGTTACGTGTCTGACATTACATTCTGAGATATAAAGCCGATTTCTTTCAAATACATTTCTATTGGTGGCTGAGAATTTATTCTCTTAGCTTAACACCCTTCTCTGAGACGTACGAGCTCAAAGGTTATGTAGTTGAAGGTTATCAGCGATATATTCCCAATTTGGTAATGTGACATGCTGAGTGTTGCTGTGAAATGATCATTGTTTGATCATTTGTGATATGATCATTTGTTTGATCATTTATCTTTGTGATCATTACTTTGATCATTTGTTTGACCCAAAGCATAGCTTTTGTATAAAGCGTAGCTTTGTGGACGAGACTTCGTCAGAGCCTCAACAACTCGGAAATGGTCGAATCAGGAATGTTGCGGCAAAGTTATGATGGTCGCGCCCTTTAGGGTATGTCATTTCCTTCTAGAAAGGGGTGGTATCATGGTATGGAGTCCAGATACTTACTCATGTGGACACACATGATTTATTATGTGTGATGATGTTATCGAGCGCTCGGATAAAGGTCCCAAAGGACCGGGTGATGACATATTCATGAGTTACCTTTTATAGGGGTAACCCGGCCTTGTTTGGCAGAGAGCAGTTTGTCTCTCGGAGCGTCCAGCCAGAGGCGTTTCCTACGTGGCATAGGAAGTTCCTTATCCTGACCATTGGTTGGAAAATCCAAAGAAACAATACGAACCCTTTACGATTGAAATTGTATAACCTGTCTCCTCAGGAGGCAGCTATAGTAGGCATAATATAATGGTACCTATGCTGGCTAAGATTAATATTGTATTTTCGAAGGGATTTTGACACTATTCACTAGTAATAATATCAAAATGATTTGTTTTGCATAGTAAGCATCTTTGACTAACATAAGAAGAAATCTCCTCCAAGTCTGCATTTGCATTGTGTGTGTGTTGGGAGGTCTTATGGTAGTTTCATTTTCCAAAAGCATTGCGGGTTTCAATGTTAAAATTCTATTGTTGTGTTTTAAAGATAAACTGTTTTACGATCTCAAACCAGTCACCATGACTGACTCAGAGTTTATTGTTCCCTTCTAAACTCTGGGTGCCCATAATTTTCCACACGGGCAGCCTAGAGTTATTTTTATCAGGATATTCTGGATATTCTGGAGCTTTGGGATAATCCTAGATGGCGAGACGTACTTCCGTACTTGTTATTTATTTCCGCTGTGTATTCTATAGGAGGACAGGTTTATATAACTGTCCATTGTTTGTATTGAATTGTACATTGACTCTGATTGATGCATGTATAAACTGATATAGTCTTTGTTGTAAAGATTATTGATTTATCTATTATATATTGTTCCGCTGCGAATGTGAGATTCTGATATTGTCTCTGTTTCTGTGTTTTTCTGTTTTTCTTTTCTTCTATCTTCTTCTACCTCTTCTTTTAACCCTAATGGTTCGGTTTTTCCGGCATTCGATTGCGCGACATTTGATACAGTGGACGTATTAATGTCGACTTTCGAAAGTCGAAGAATCGGGTCCTTACAATGTGGTATCAGAGCATCCGGTTAAGCGACAACCCTGCTCTGTCGGGTATTACTCATTAGAGATAGAGTCAGTAGTACTCTAGAATGAGTTTGAGTGTAATAATGTAACGACCCGAAATTTTCGAACCCGAAAATTCCAGATAGTTATGAAAAAGAAGAAAGAGATAGAAGAAGAAACATAAAATAAAACACAGAATCTCACATTCGCAGCGGATAAAATATAATATCAAATAATATTCTTTATACAAAGAATACTGTATCAGTCAAATACATTTAAATACATCAGAGTTACAACATATATTCACAGATACTGGACATATACAAAACAACATGTCTCAGACAACTACAATATATCACAGTGGAATACACTCCATACGTTCCTGCCATCCAGCTCGTCTTCTGAGCTCCTGAACGTCCTCACCTGAAAATCTGTAATACTCGGTCTGACCCGAGCATTACATCAAAGTAACACCCGGGTCAGGCTGGAAACCAGCGTTAGTAAACCCATCTGACATGGAATACAAAAGTATACAACTCATATGTAATCCCGGGGTAACTCGTGCCAATTTACAAATTTACAATTTGTTATAGACATCTGTTATTACACACATAAATTTTTTTAAGTGTCAGTATTTTAAATAGTCCAATTTACTTAAATCGTTCCATTCCAGCCTATAACTTTCACATATCACTCTATAACAAATTCGAAGTGGTTTCGGTATTTCCTAATATTCGACTCGGTCTCTTCGAATTTAGTGTCATCTTAACCCAAGTTATTCAAGTGATTAAATTTAAATACTGGATGTCACTCCTACACAGCAATTCATCATAGATGACCACCATATTTATGTTCAACCCAACATATCATATTATAGAAACATTTCATATCACCTAGCATTGCGATGACATACTAGGGACAACAATTAATCCAAGGCATTCAAACATCATTCAATCATCCATAAGCAAGATATGTTAGTCATACCATTTTTAATTAATTTAATTACCTACCAATGAATTTAATCCATTATTTATTACTTATGAATCTTAATCATTAGTTAATTACATTCAGTTAATTATCATCTCTTTGTTTGCCATCTTAACTGCATTCAGGAATTAGTCTCTGGTTAATTACACATATTAATTAATCTTCAACCATCCACATTAATTCCCTTTAATTATTCTTATTAATTATTAATAATTATTTCATTGATCCTTAATTAATTATTCAAAATAATTATTCTATAATCACTTACATTAATTGATTATCCCTTAATTAATCACATTCATTAATTGACTCACCCTTTGATTAATTTCCTTAATTAATCAATTCTTAAATTAATTATACTAAGTAATTAATCCTTAATTACTTACTTAGGTTCACTACCATTTGTTAATTAATTAACTTTAGGTGATTGATTAAAGTCCTAAGTTTAAAATTATTAACCTTACTTACAAATTTGTTTAAATTTAAGTTAATTATTTAATTACAAATATACATAAATCTACATTCTTACGTAACTGATACTTTAAACAAATTTGATTCTTTATATTCGCAACCTTTTCTTTGTTAAAACATTTTATTAAATCTTGACTTAATACTAACCAACATATCTTATTTAATTAATATTACTTTACATAACAAATTGCTTAAAGTATTCAAGCAGCTTTATTAACAACTGGACCCGAGACAAAACATATTTTACTCGAGAAAAGCATGCAGTTTCCCCTTGATTTCCCCGAGTTTCTCCCACTTCTACCCGCGTCAAATTTTCTCCTGCTCACGATCTTCTTCTTCATTCCTCTGTTTATATTTGGCTAAGTCAAATTTTAACTGGTGATAAGTATTCACGCGCTCGCCCATGAAATTCCCGAAGTAACTCCCTCTTCCCACTCGAGTTTCACTCGATACAATCCAACTATGTCCTCACTGACATGCTCACGCCTCCGAGCACGTGCACGGTGGCTCGTCGACCCTCCGGCAACCCACTCCACCTCCAGCAAACCACAATTCTCCCTCCAACTCAATATCGCAACCCAGATTTTCGAACAAAAAATCGAAATCGAAAATCACCTGCAGCTTGAACCAGTAACTCGAGCAACCTCGCGAAAATCGCTTCGCCCCACCAACACTGACCACCGGAGGCGAAGCCACCTCATCCACGTCATGTCCATACCTCCCTCGACCCTCACTCACAACCACAAGCCACTCGATCAAGTCAGGAAGACGAAATCAATTTCTACAGAGCAACGAAGAAAATATTGAACAAAACCCTACTTTTGATTCGTCCCTAACATTCTTGCATTGGAAAATTTTCGTAGTATTTTTCCCTTGTTAGAAACTCCCTAAACTTGCTTTACAATAAGTTTCAACCGTTAAAATTTGTTGAATCACAAGAAATTTACAAAAGAAGCATTTTTGTTCATTTATAAACTACACCTTGAATACTTATCTAAAAATCTCCATTGTTGTTTTAGAAATCTTACCTTTACATGTAGATTCAAGCTATATTGTTGAATTGGCAATTTAAAATACATGAATTCAACATAGAAATTTTGGTTGATCTGTAAATCAACTTCCCAGTTGATATGCTTCACCCAGAATTTGAAAACAAGTTTAAAAACTTGATTTATATTGAAACAACTTACTTCGTTTAAATCACAAGCCTATAAATGATTGAGTGGGGATATTTTAAAATTGATCATCTACTTAACTCTGTAACTAAAGAAACTGCATATTCAAACTACAGAGTACTCATATAAGCACACAAAATGATAAAACAAATACATATGCCCAGATATGATTACCAATACATCATACATACAGATCAACTTAAAACTTAAAAGTTTCGTTTACTCACCTGAACTCAGATCAGACAGAGCGATAGAGTTTTCCAAATGATCACATCTTTGATATTTCCCAGCTTTCCAGATAAATGACAAGTTTTGATTCCAGTTTTGAAGTTTCCTTGTATTTTGATTTTAATGCTTAAGTTAGATTGTCTAGTTGTAGTTGCTTTTGTTTTCTTTATCTCAGTTTTAAGTGCTGAACGAAAAATGAAATATGAGATGATATGTATAAGAGTAGGAAGGCTGGAATGTGAAACCAGATTTTCTTGCGTACTTAAAAAATATATGATCAGAGATTTTTTTTTCAAATTGTAGGCTGATAAGAAAAAGATGGTGGCTCATTTATTAACTTTGTCATTTGTAATTTATGATATTGTACTTTTGTATATCTTCTTATGCAAGTTTGTACAAATCTACCCTGCGTATGCACTTCTCTTCTTTCTTTTTGGTGAAGCCTGACCTTGTTTTCGGAGAATATAGGTATGTGATTTGTTTTATTTACTTACTTTATACTTAGCATACTATCTTATTCCATTTGTATACACTAAGGTATTTTCCTACCTGTAACATATACAATTTGCTATAGTGTGAAATATTTACTTGCTTTATCCTATTATCTTGTACTAGTGTAAATTTCAAGCCTGCAACATATATACTTTGCGTGTTTTGTTGTAGAGTATATGATATTTTACTTAAGTTCTAGTTTAAAAGGTGATTATGGTTATTGTTATTGCTAGCTTGTATATTTATCTCTAACATAAATGTGTTTATTTTTTTTATCTAAGCTAAAATCATTAAACAATTTTAACTTAAATCTAAAGTATATCAAAGCTATATGATTATTTATTAAATATTGAATTAAAACAAATTTCCAAATTACCAAAAAGATTAGAGTTTTAAAAACATATACTTATTTATTAAATTTAAAACAGACTTTAACTATTTACAATATATACAGATATATAAATACATAGAAAACAGTTTATTATCCTTTTAAAAGACAAATTTATCAGTTAAATATATATTTAAAAGAAAATTATCAAGTTAATTCTTATCTTATTAACAAATATCATCATATCAATTTAATATTTTATATAGATTATTAAATTGATATTGTTCAAAATTTCCGGGATATCACATTCCTCCCCCCTTAAAAGAATTTCGTCCCCGAAATTTAAAACAAAGGTAATTTAAAACCTAAGTCTAAAAATACTTTAAAAATTCTATATAATATTTCTAAAATAGTTTTATAAAAATACTTTTATAACTCGATGTTTTGACGAGTCCATCCTTGTTCTCACAGATAGTACTCGGTAAACTCATTTTCAACACCCAGTGAAAATATGTAACGCCCCACCTCTATGCTCACAATAACAAAGGTTATTATAAAGAATAACATCTGCTATGGCGAAGAATAAGGCTTGTTAGAAGCGACCATCCGTAAGTTATGCCTTAGACGAGTATTGATTACATCGATAGGAGTTGTATAAATTACTCCCAAAGATATATATTCAATCCAAATCTAAAACGAAACTACGGTGGCTTAAGAAAAATCCAGAACAACTCATAATAACAATAACACAGATAGTATAATCACATCAGAACAGAAATATCAGATATATAGCGGAAGACAAGTCTGGATACATGCTACAACAATCGATAGTTCACACGAACCAAATATACATGTACATATACATATACATACATAAGATGAGAACTAATAAACCAAAAGAACTCCTCGAAGGCTAGACAAAAGATGATGCGAAATCCCAAAAGCTGAAGCTGCTACTAAATCAGAGATGAAGACTATCCTGAAATAACTCGGTCTGACCCGAGTATTATTTAAAAGAAAATAATAAACGGATCAGTCTAATTTATTATCATAAATAAGTGAATGATAAACACTTAAACAAATAATTATAGTCTCGAATGAGACTATACAACATAAATAATCAGCATAGTTTAAATGAAGAAATCTCAATTTAAACTCCATCAAAATCAGTTTTCAAATTCACAATTGAATTTAAACAGCAATACGCAAATTTATAATCTCAGATGAGATTATACTCAAACTCAACTTCCAAATTCATAATTGAATTCAAAGCTGCAATTCACAAAATCCAGAAATCAAAATAGATAACTAGAAAATCAACAGTCGCAAAATCTAGAAATCAAAACAGGATAACTAGAAAAATCAGCATAAAAGGTGGATCGATCCCAGCAGATGGCGAGTTTTAGCGACGCCGCACGTGCATCTCAGATGGCCGAAGCCTACCAAGTACTATAAATTTTGGCGCCCATCAGATGACCCGAAGGTCCGCAGAGTGACCCGAAGGTCTAGTACTGGTAATTGACCCGAAGGTCCATCAGATGACCCGAAGGTCCATCAGATGACCCGAAGGTCCAGACAAAGTGGCTCGAAAGCCCAACAAAATCATCAGAATCATCAAACAGCAGATGTTTCAATTAACGAGTCCGGAATTAACCGAAATAGTAAAAGTGTGGTTCCATATTCCGCCCTTTTGCTAAATCGTTTAAATCTCTTCATCGTTTCCTTGAAAGTGCAAAATTGTGTATTTTAAATAAATAACATTTTACGTTCTCAAACGGACAAGTCCGGAATTAAGCGAATCAGTAAAAGTGAGGGTTCATAGTCCTCAATTTTGCTAAAGCGTTTAAATCGCTTCCTCATTCTTTTGAAAGCGTAAACTGTAAAAATTTTGAAAACACTTTTATTTTTAAAACGATTTTTAAAATACGTGATTAAAACAGCAATATCTGTAGCAATTTCGACGAGGAAATTGCGCTTCACAAAACACCGTAAAAACGGATACCAAATCAGCGTTGCGGGTTAACCGCTTTAAAATTCACTTTAAAATTGACGGTTACTGAAGTCAAAACAACAGAAATTTTTATTCGTCAAAAATGTCACTAAAACAACACGCTTCAAAATATTTTACCGGCGTACAAATTCCATTATAAAAATAACGGCAAAAGAATACGTTTTAAAACGTAACATCGGTTCAACGCCAATTAAACAGTGGACTGCACTACTATACATTCATAAAACATATCACTGCCACTTTCACGAAAATAATTTGAAAATGGATTTAGCCTTTGCGTTACTCATATTTTAGTGAAAATACAACTTACTCAAAAATCTTGTCTGGACCATATTGTATACACGCCTGGTATGAATTAAGTTGTTGGTCCTGACACGTTATATGCACACACATATATTTGTCTTTGAACAAAATCAAAAGGCCTAAATTCTAGTTTTCGATTTTTATAAGTTAAGCACACGTTCAAATGAACAAATGCAATGACCTGACACTCTGTATATTCGCATGTACTATTGAACCAATTGAAAGAATGATGCCAAAATTAACAAGCAGCACATAGTTTTTATACTCACGGCCAAATGCCAAACAATAAAAAATGTGACCTGTGCAATTATAATAGCCACGAATTAAACAACAGGGACATGTGTAATAGGCATGGGTGATTTCAACAATCAGTTAACAGCCAATGCACAAGAGAGCATGGACGTACATGCAACAGTAAGAAATTAATGCATGTGGGTCCTATTTATGACAATGGCAAGGTGCATGGATGTACAAACTAAATAAGTAGCAAATGCTACTATTCACAACAAGTAGATTTGCATTTAAATCTAAATTAATATGTACAATTGCGAAAAGTGAAGGCATGAACTAAACTAAGTGAAGGCACAAAACAAATGGTCTGGATACTAAATTTTTGCATGCGTGAATTAACACTATGGTCTGGGCAATTGCCAAAATTTGACCATGTTCACAGGTGTGCATGAATACACTTAAATAAAATATAAAAATATAATTTGGACACAACTAAAATGCACATGACATTACTCAATATGCATGCCATTATAACATAACGTGAGCTGGCCATATCTACTAATGCAAATAACCTGGGTGTATTTCCATTCACTTAACAAAAATGGACAAGTTTTCCAAAACGACCTGATAATGCCCTAATACACACACATGCAACATTTTAAAAAGAAAGGTAATGCACGCAATGAAAAATGATTGCATACCAATTAACTGTTATAGATTCAATAACTGGAATGCAAACTAAACTTTCACAACAAACAAAAATTACTATACACTATATAACACGCGCGCATGGATTAAAAGTCATGTACATGTCTACAAGCATGCACGGCAAGCTGCAAATATAACAATCTGATACTTTTGCAAGAAATAGCCTTCAAAAGGGTGAAGAATGAAGTAAAACTAAGCACAGAAATTCAGAAAAAGCAACATAGGCTCAGCAACTAAGCGACATACGAAACCCCCTTTTCTTTCTTTAAACTAGAAGTGTGAGTTTATAACTCACCTAATTTGCTTCCAAAATCTTTATGCAACCAGGAATCGATTGAACAAGAAACGAACTTCCATTGAAGTGCCTTGCAGAGCAACTTGAAAGGTGAAAACGAAATGAAGAATTGAAGCAGCCTTTACTTTTCTCTTTTTTCAAAATGTGAACAAGTCAATGTAACTAGAGAGTGCTGGCTACTTAGGTACAAATGCATTAAATTGGAGACGTGCGCTAGAGAAAGATAGTACACGGTTTGCATAAAAACAATGATGATGGAAAAGTGCAAAGTGATCAACTAGCTCTTTCAAAATATAGTGACAGCCAAGATGCTTATGTTTGCTATATAATTATTGTTACATCCAGGCAAAAGTGTTCACACGTTATCTTCGTAAGCTTTTGTAACAGCAAAGCAATAAAATAATATTGTGTTCACTCTTGCTTTAGAATTAAGTGACAACAACTTTTGATTTGCAAATATTGTTGACAACAAGATGATCTCATATTAGTTTTATAAATATGGTCCAATTAATGTTACACGTGAAAGGCAATGAAGTCATTTTTCCACTGATGTTGCAAACGTCTACCACTTATGTTCAATTGATTATGAAATCATTTTTGCATTGCAAATTTATTTTTCAAATTTCTATTTAAAATATTCGCTCCGACAGTAATTCAAAAATTACGGTCGTTACCGATTTTTTTAGGATATTTATTACGACAGTAATTCAGAAATCACGGTCGTTACAGACTCCCTCCCTTATAAAAATTGCGTCCCCGCAATTTTCATACTAGAGGCAGTCAATATCTCAAATAATTCATCATAGCAAAAATAAAAAAAATAGAAAAGATGGATATGAATGCTCACCCCCACCCGAAGAGGAGAGGAAACCGGGATGAGAAAGCTCGAAGAATTCTCTGGTTTTCCAAGTGCAATTCTTGGGGTTTGTGGACCATTGAATTTTCATAAGCGGGACTTCTTGGTTCCGAAGGCGTTTTAACCTCCGAAGCTAGCACATGAATAGGATTTTGCACAATAGACAAGTCGGGTGAGATTTCAAGATCTTGCAACAAAGGAGAATCAATAACGGAATCTGAATCTCGAAGGCATCGACGGAGCTGGGATACATGAAAAATGTCATGAATTCCCGAAAACTGAATAGGTAGCGATATACGATAAGCAACTGGGCTAATACGTTCCGTAATAGGAAATGGTCCAATATAACGAGGAGCCAATTTCCCGGAGCTACTAAAACGTACCACACCCTTCATCGGTGAAATACGAATGAATACGAGATCGTCAACAGAAAATTTCAAAGGCTTCCTACGATGATCGACATAAGATTTCTGCCTATTCTGAACCTCTTTCATTCTCTGTTTGATATTATCAATCCTCTCAGAAGAATCATGAATATAATCGGGGCCGAGAACTAACTTTTCCCCCGATTCCAACAAACAAGATGGTGATCGACACGGCCTTCCGTAAAGAGCTTCGAAAGGAGCCATATCGATACTGGATTGGAAACTGTTGTTATAAGAAAATTCAACAAGAGATAATTGGTCTTCCCAACTATCATCAAAATCAAGAAGCAGTCCGATTGGACTTGATAGGAATAAAATAGGCTGATTTGGTCAATCGATCAACAATCGCCCAAACACTGGTATGACCCAACCTCGAACGAGGTAGACCATCAGTGCAGTCCATAGAAATTTGATCTCATTTCCAAAATGGAATCTAAAGAGGCTGCAAAAGACCACCAGGACGATGGTGTTCTGCTATAATAAGTTGACAAGTCATGCAACGACTCATCCAACTTGCAACATCACGCTTCATACCTTCCCAAAAGTATAAGCGTTTCATATCAGCATACATCATTTTACTACCTGGATTGATAGTATACTTAGAACGATGACAGTTCTCAAGAATGTCATTTCTAAGATTAGAAACAATAGGCACGATCAACATACCCTTCTATTGAATACAACCATGAATATCAATATCGAAATCCTTTAGATTATCACTTCGGGATTCCGATTTACAACTCTGAATAAGATAAGAGAGATTTGGATCTTGTTCCTGGGCATCGGCAACACGATCCAACAAACTAGGACGAGCTTTCATGCTAAATAAAAGCATGGGAGAATCAAAACTGATGGGCAGTCTCTACTATCACAATGAGATAAAGCTTCCAATATATTCCACTCTGCTAGCATCATGGAAACAACAACTTGCTGCTTGCGATTAAGCGCATCAGCAACTCGATTTCCCTTACCAGGGGTAAACTGAATATCGAATCATATGAAGCTAGAAATTCGAGCCAACACGGTTGTCTCAAATTCAATTCTTTCTGAGTGAATAGATATTTTAGAGATTTGCGATCAGTGAAGAGAACAAAACGCTCGCCCAAAAATTAATGTCGCCAAATCTTTAGAGCAAAGACTATGGCGGCTAACTCCAAATTATGGATAGCATAACGAATCTCGTTAGGCTTTAGTTGTCTAGAAGCATAGGCAACTACTAACTTCGCACGAGAACAGCACCGAAACCAATACGGCTAGTACTGGTACAAATAATGAAGTCTTGGCTCCCTTCGGGAACCACAAGGATAAGAGTATCGGAAAAGAGCTCTTTCAAATAATCTTCTTTCCTGAAAGGATAAAACTTCCAAAATTACAATTATCTTTATGAAATCATTTTCTAGAAAAATTTACTTTTTATAGGTCGATTTATTGTGACAAATTGTCTCATCAAAGCGTTTAGGAGATTCCTATCGATAACGTTGATCAAGCGCATCGACCAGAATTCTTAAAACACTCAATGGGCAATACAATCACAAAATCATCTTCTATATGATAAACACAAATCCAATTATACTTGTAAATAAATCTTATGAAAAAGATTTGCAAAATTTTAAATTGCCGTTTTCATCCAAAATCAATAAATACACAAATGGAGTCATCGAGATATCCATAGAATACTCGATTCATAAAATGGATGAAATAAGCTGGGCAAACTGAATGACATAATAATTTATTCATAAGAATCATAACAAGTGCGGAATGCGGTAAGAGGGATGCTATCCTCCGCCACTCGTAACTGATGAAAACCGGTAGCAAGGTCGAGTTGGGAGAAAAGCTTAGCGCCGCTTAATTGATCGAACATGTCGTAGATCCTAGGTAATGAGTACCTATTTGATAGTGAGCTTGTTAAGCTTGCGAATATAATTGTAAAGCCTAAGAGTAACATCTGGCTTCTTAACGAAGACAACGACGGTGCCCCAAGGAGATGAGCTAGAACGAATAAATTGCTTGGCTTCCAATTCAGATAATTATTGTTTGAGTTCCTTATTTCCTTAGCAGACATCCTCGTAGGAGGACGAATGACAGGATGAGCACCAGAGATAAGATCAATACGAAACTCAATTGCCCTATTCGGCGGCTAACTGGAAATAGGCTCAAAGACAACTGAAAAATCACAAACAACTGGAATACTTAGCTATAACAGCCTCCGATTCGAAGAAGAAATGATAGCATTCGAAGTATGATCCATGCTTCGAAATATAATAAATAACTGTTCGATAACATCGGGATGCTTGCGATATAAAGTTCTTTCGGGACATAGGATTGAACTTCATAACGGACGAGCCAATCCATTCCCAAAATCATATCAAAACCAAGATGATCCATAACATGCAGATTTGCATGACAGGAAAAACCACAAAGAATAATCTCAACATCAACACACAACAAACCAAGAGTAGTGGATCCTCCAATAGGATTCACATTTCTCAAAAGGTCGCAAAGACTAACAACATCCAAGGGATAACAACAAAGAGCTCCTTTGACACGAATGAATGCGATGCACCCGTATCGAAAAGAACCCTAATAGAATGGCCACGAAATAAAATAAAACCTTCCTAAACAGGAGTGATACCTTTGGACTTAGAAGAATCGTCAGAAGCTTAAGCAACAATAAGCTTCCCGGATTTGAAACCCTTAGGAGTAGTAGGACAATCAGAAACAAAGGACTTTCTTTGTTTTAACTCAAGGAAACTACGAACAAGATTGATAAAGAATTCAACAAATGGAATACTACGGGAAATGAAATTTATCCCTAGACACACTCCAATATGTTAAAGAGGACAAAGATTTAAGAACAACGAAAGGATAGATTCGAAAGGCATGAATAAAACCCTCGAATAGTTGTAACACATGTTCCATTCTACTTCTGTTCTGTGTTTATTATAATTTGTTCTGAATCTCAGCTCTGATACCAACTGTAACGCCCCACCTCTATGCTCACAATAACAAAGGTTATTATAAAGAATAACGTCTGCTATTGCGAAGAATAAGGCTTGTTAGAAGCGACCATCCGTAAGTTATGCCTTAGACGAGTATTGATTACATCGATAGGAGTTGTATAAATTACTCCCAAAGATATATATTCAATCCAAATCTAAAACGAAACTACGGTGGCTTAAGAAAAATCCAGAACAACTCATAATAATAATAACACAGATAGTATAATCACATCAGAACAGAAATATCAGATATATAGCGGAAGACAAGTCTGGATACATGCTACAACAATCGATAGTTCACACGAACCAAATATACATGTACATATACATATACATACATAAGATGAGAACTAATAAACCAAAAGAACTCCTCGAAGGCTAGACAAAAGATGATGCGAAATCCCAAAAGCTGAAGCTGCTACTAAATCAGAGATGAAGACTATCCTGAAATAACTCGGTCTGACCCGAGTATTATTTAAAAGAAAATAATAAACGGATCAGTCTAATTTATTCTCATAAATAAGTGAATGATAAACACTTAAACAAATAATTATAGTCTCGAATGAGACTATACAACATAAATAATCAGCATAGTTTAAATGAAGAAATCTCAATTTAAACTCCATCAAAATCAGTTTTCAAATTCACAATTGAATTTAAACAGCAATACGCAAATTTATAATCTCAGATGAGATTATACTCAAACTCAACTTCCAAATTCATAATTGAATTCAAAGCTGCAATTCACAAAATCCAGAAATCAAAATAGATAACTAGAAAATCAACAGTCGCAAAATCTAGAAATCAAAACAAGATAACTAGAAAAATCAGCATAAAAGGTGGATCAATCCCAGCAGATGGCGAGTTTTAGCTACGCCGCACGTGCATCTCAGATGGCCGAAGCCTACTAAGTACTATAAATTTTGGCGCCCATCAGATGACCCGAAGGTCCGCAGAGTGACCCGAAGGTCTAGTACTGGTAATTGACCCGAAGGTCCATCAGATGACCCGAAGGTCCAGCAGAGTGGCTCGAAAGCCCAACAAAATCATCAGAATCATCAAACAGCAGATGTTTCAATTAACGAGTCCGGAATTAACCGAAATAGTAAAAGTGTGGTTCCATATTCCGCCCTTTTGCTAAATCGTTTACATCTCTTCATCGTTTCCTTGAAAGTGCAAAATTGTGTATTTTAAATAAATAACATTTTACGTTCTCAAACGGACAAGTCCGGAATTAAGCGAATCAGTAAAAGTGAGGGTTCATAGTCCTCAATTTTGCTAAAGCGTTTAAATCGCTTCCTCATTCTTTTGAAAGCGTAAACTGTAAAAATTTTGAAAACACTTTTATTTTTAAAACGATTTTTAAAATACGTGATTAAAACAGCAATATCTGTAGCAATTTCGATGAGGAAATTGCGCTTCACAAAACACCGTAAAAACGGATACCAAATCAGCGTTGCGGGTTAACCGCTTTAAAATTCACTTTAAAATTGACGGTTACTGAAGTCAAAACAACAGAAATTTTTATTCGTCAAAAATGTCACTAAAACAACACGCTTCAAAATATTTTACCGGCGTACAAATTCCATTATAAAAATAACGGCAAAAGAATACGTTTTAAAACGTAACATCGGTTCAACGCCAATTAAACAGTGGACTGCACTACTATACATTCATAAAACATATCACTGCCCACTTTCACGAAAATAATTTGAAAATGGATTTAGCCTTTGCGTTACTCATATTTTAGTGAAAATACAACTTACTCAAAAATCTTGTCCGGACCATATTGTATACACGCCTGGTATGAATTAAGTTGTTGGTCCTGACACGTTATATGCACACACATATATTTGTCTTTGAACAAAATCAAAAGGCCTAAATTCTAGTTTTCGATTTTTATAAGTTAAGCACACGTTCAAATGAACAAATGCAATGACCTGACACTCTGTATATTCGCATGTACTATTGAACCAATTGAAAGAATGATGCCAAAATTAACAAGCAGCACATAGTTTTTATACTCACGGCCAAATGCCAAACAATAAAAAATGTGACCTGTGCAATTATAATAGCCACGAATTAAACAACAGGGACATGTGTAATAGGCATGGGTGATTTCAACAATCAGTTAACAGCCAATGCACAAGAGAGCATGGACGTACATGCAACAGTAAGATATTAATGCATGTGGGTCCTATTTATGACAATGGCAAGGTGCATGAATGTACAAACTAAATAAGTAGCAAATGCTACTATTCACAACAAGTAGATTTGCATTTAAATCTAAATTAATATGTACAATTGCGAAAAGGGAAGGCATGAACTAAACTAAGTGAAGGCACAAAACAAATGGTCTGGATACTAAATTTTTGCATGCGTGAATTAACACTATGGTCTGGGCAATTGCCAAAATTTGACCATGTTCACAGGTGTGCATGAATACACTTAAATAAAATATAAAAATATAATTTGGACACAACTAAAATGCACATGACATTACTCAATATGCATGCCATTATAACATAACGTGAGCTGGCCATATCTACTAATGCAAATAACCTGGGTGTATTTCCATTCACTTAACAAAAATGGACAAGTTTTCCAAAACGACCTGATAATGCCCTAATACACACACATGCAACATTTTAAAAAGAAAGGTAATGCACGCAATGAAAAATGATTGCATACCAATTAACTGTTATAGATTCAATAACTGGAATGCAAACTAAACTTTCACAACAAACAAAAATTACTATACACTATATAACACGCGCGCATGGATTAAAAGTCATGGACATGTCTACAAGCATGCACGGCAAGGTGCAAATATAACAATCTGATACTTTTGCAAGAAATAGCCTTCAAAAGGGTGAAGAATGAAGTAAAACTAAGCACAGAAATTCAGAAAAAGCAACATAGGCTCAGCAACTAAGCGACATACGAAACCCCCTTTTCTTTCTTTAAACTAGAAGTGTGAGTTTATAACTCACCTAATTTGCTTCCAAAATCTTTATGCAACCAGGAATCGATTGAACAAGAAACGAACTTCCATTGAAGTGCCTTGCAGAGCAACTTGAAAGGTGAAAACGAAATGAAGAATTGAAGCAGCCTTTACTTTTCTCTTTTTTCAAAATGTGAACAAGTCAATGTAACTAGAGAGTGCTGGCTACTTAGGTACAAATGCATTAAATTGGAGACGTGCGCTAGAGAAAGATAGTACACGGTTTGCATAAAAACAATGATGATGGAAAAGTGCAAAGTGATCAACTAGCTCTTTCAAAATATAGTGACAGCCAAGATGCTTATGTTTGCTTTATAATTATTGTTACATCCAGGCAAAAGTGTTCACACGTTATCTTCGTAAGCTTTTGTAACAGCAAAGCAATAAAATAATATTGTGTTCACTCTTGCTTTAGAATTAAGTGACAACAACTTTTGATTTGCAAATATTGTTGACAACAAGATGATCTCATATTAATTTATAAATATGGTCCAATTAATGTTACACGTGAAAGGCAATGAAGTCATTTTTCCACTGATGTTGCAAACGTCTACCACTTATGTTCAATTGATTATGAAATCATTTTTGCATTGCAAATTTATTTTTCAAATTTCTATTTAAAATATTCGCTCTGACAGTAATTCAAAAATTACGGTCATTACCGAGTTTTTAGGATATTTATTACGACAGTAATTCAGAAATCACGGTCGTTACAGAATACCTTGGAAAATAATTTTATTGAAAATATAGGAAACAGTTTGAAAATAGAAGCAAAAAGCTTTGGTGAGAATGCTCTGGAAATCATCACACCCATCCATGGTCGCAGTTACATCTTGGGTTACGTTGCCGTCGCAGCAAAAGTCCATGTAACTGATTACACCATAGAACCCACGACAGATCGCAGTTACATCCAGGGTTACGTTGCCGTCACAGCAAAAGTCCATGTAACTGTTGGCTCTCAGTGGCACACACGATTACGCTATCAAAATGAAACTTCTCCACTCCCACATAGGTCGCAGTCTACCGATGTAAAATCAAACATAGACTGTTGGCTCTCAGCGGCTCACACGACTTTCGCTATGTTACCATAGTGTCGCAGTCTACCGATATAAAATCAAACGTAGACTGTTGGCTCTCAGCGGCACACACGACTTTCGCTATGGTCTGCAGTAGATCGCAGTGACATCGAGTTACACTGTCGTCACAGCATAACCCAAATGCCTCTGTGGGCACCAGCCCCTCGACTTTCGCTACAAATAATCCTCAGGAACTAGTTTTGTCCGGACTCCTCACAGGATCAACTTTAGAAACTCCCCTTAGAGGCTCAAGGCAGTGCCACCCTGTGGCACTCCTGAGAAGTTCATTTCAAGGGAGCGCCTTTTTCCCCAGAGCCAATCTCAAAACACTTTATACTATACACATATAGTATTTTCCAAATCATACACCTAGTATGAATTCCACATAAAGCTCCTTTACACAAAATCGATTCCCAAAATCGATAATTCACAAATCTGGCTTTCCAAACTTTCAAATTTGATTTTCCTCGAAAATCAAAAGCCTTTTTCAAATCAAAGGTTTCCAAAACCCTTCCTCAAAATCACTTCCAAAATCATTTTCACAAAAATCCATATATATATAATAAACCTTGAAACCTTTTGAATCAAATTTTATACTTGTATAAATCCACTTTTGTGCTTCAAATATTTCCAAAACTCTTTTCTTTTGGCTATAGCTTCAACAAGGTGGGTTTTATCTTATTTATCAAAGATATACAATTTTATTTATCCCAAATCAAATATTCAAATTAAATTACTTATAAAGTCACTTGCCAAATTACTTACTTTTATAAAGTAAATTTTAATCATAGAGATATTCAATCTCCCTTTTACTTCATCATATATTTCTAAAAATATACTTTCAATTTCAAAAATCCTTTACAGTTCTTATCCACAAATTTTTCAATATCAATTTTTATTGAAACCCATACGATGTCCACATATCATTCATACGCAATATCAATTTGATCGCTCACTCGATCACAATTTCACTTCCGAACTAGTATTGTCCACCCGACTTCCTAGTGCGGACACAGATCTGGTTTCTTGATCAGAAACCGTCATTCTCCTTGCATAGCCATAACTATGATAGAGAATATCCAGAACCAATCAAAAATCCATATCCAGGTTCGCCGTCGAAAATCGAGCGGAAAAAATCCCAACTCGGATCGATAATACTATCTCGAAATTCTGTGCTCGAATCTGGATCAAATCACTATGCGAATAGAATAATATACGTACATCCTACGTATTTATCTTTATTGGTTATTTGCCAAATCAATTCTCTTTTCTATTCACATTTCCTTTAATTCCATTCACTTATTCTCAATTGCTTCTATTTCCAATTGAGTTATTACTTCAATTCTTACCTCAGTTGGGTATTTAATCAATAACAGTTTGGACTCCGACTATTTTATATTTAGGAAATAGCTTGAAAATTTTAAAAATAGATAAGTAGTTGAAAAATAATTATTAGTTTGTAAAATAGCTGTAAAATAGTTAAGTAATTGTAAAAGAGTTGAAAAATAGTAAAATAATTGCAAAGTAGTTGTAGAATAGTAATCGGTTATAAAGTAGTAGAAAAATAGAAATTAGGTTATAAAACAGTTGTAAAATAGTTAAGTAGTTTGGAAAAATAGATTTATATTAAAACAATTTATTTTGAAAATAGTCCAGAGCCAAACTGTTCAACTTCCCAGTCTCCATTTTAATCAATTTCCTATCAAATTGATTTAGTCCCAACTCAAGTTGAATTATCCACAATTTCTTTCCAAACTCAATCAAATTCAGTTTGATTTTAAACATATTCACTTCAATTACAATCCCAAATTATTCAATTATTCAAATTAATTTAGACAAATTTCGAATTGAACCCTCTTCAACTTCAAATTATTTCAAATTTCTATATGGATTAATCCCAATTCCCATCTGAAATTTATACTTATCCATCTTCAATTTTAGTTTATTCAGACTAAATTCAATTTGAACTAATGAAACCTATATTTCAACTTTAAACCATCTCGAATTATATAAATTCGAGTTAAATTTTCAAATGTTGATTTAACCCCTCAAATCAAATCGACTTATATTTTTAAACCATTAACTCCGAGTTCAATTCTCAAAATTCCATTTCATATTATCCTTACTTAACTTATTTCGAAGTCCAAATAAGCGTTCAAAACAATTTTATCATAAAAAGTTCATTTATTACCAAATTTTATCTTCCAGTTTTGAAATTGGTTCTTAAACAAATTTAATTTTTAAATTCAATTATTAAAATCCAGTTCAAAACGATCTCATATCCTTAATTCATATTAAATTTAATTTCCATTTAATTTCAATACTGGATATATTACCACGCTTCATTTCTCATTCATTTAACACATCCAATTCACAATTCAAAGATTATTAATAATAATAGGATGATATTATCCAATTATTCTAAATCATCCATCCATTTGAGATGACTCATAACATCCCATTTAAACCAATCATTTAACTTTCCCAAGTTAAATCTCAATTTCATATTGAAATTTCCAATTCAGGTTGCCTTTTAAATTATTTAACTTTCCCAAAGTTAAATTTAATATACATAATCCAGTCAATTTACACAATTTGAATTCCCATTCAAATTTTAAACATCAGATTAATAACCTTCCCACTTAAGTTTAAAACTCGCTTCACTTTGGGTTTCACATCACATTCCAAGGAAAATTCAAAACTCTACCTTAGAGTTTATTTCATATTTATTTCCTTCACACACTAGTCCACCTTTAAATTTTAAACTACCCTTGGTTTTAAATTCAAATCAAATTCTGGACCCAGATTTAAAACTCCACAATTCAGATCAACTTTAGTTCCAACTTATAAGTCAGACTTGCCTAAATGTTTTACTTCCCAAATATTTTATTATTGTTTACTCATTTATACTCGCCTTATTAATCATTTCTGATAATAACCAAGGTTATTGTATCTGAAAACCAATTCATCACTATCTTATTCTGAAATTCTCCTTAAATTCAAGATTTAAATTTCAGTTTGAATTTATTCCAAACCAATCCTTATTTTACTTTAAATTTTGTTATATTCCTATTATCACTTAATTCAATTCCAATAATTTAACAACCAATTACCTTTGTATTCATTTGATAGAAATATTACTTTATATATATATATATATCAAAATATATTCTTATATGAAATCATTTAAAATCTTTATATAAGAAAATAACAAGTACGCTCTCTCATATATATATACTCAACTCATTTTAGGGTACTATTGACCCTATCTTTAATGAGCAATCCCAACAGAGCCAAGGTTCTCGCTTAACCTTTCAGCTCTGATACCAACTGTAACGACCCGAAATTTTCGAACCCGAAAATTCCAGATAGTTATGAAAAAGAAGAAAGAGATAGAAGAAGAAACATAAAATAAAACACAGAATCTCACATTCGCAGCGGATAAAATATAATATCAAATAATATTCTTTATACAAAGAATACTGTATCAGTCAAAT
This sequence comes from Allium fistulosum, assembly GCA_030737815.1. NCBI lineage: Eukaryota > Viridiplantae > Streptophyta > Magnoliopsida > Asparagales > Amaryllidaceae > Allium > Allium fistulosum. The sequence goes on from CM060904.1 coordinate 820,083,890, forward strand.
ACATTTAAATACATCAGAGTTACAACATATATTCACAGATACTGGACATATACAAAACAACATGTCTCAGACAACTACAATATATCACAGTGGAATACACTCCATACTTTCCTGCCATCCAGCTCGTCTTCTGAGCTCCTGAACGTCCTCACCTGAAAATCTGTAATACTCGGTCTGACCCGAGCATTACATCAAAGTAACACCCGGGTCAGGCTGGAAACCAGCGTGAGTAAACCCATCTGACATGGAATACAAAAGTATACAACTCATATGTAATCCCGGGGTAACTCGTGCCAATTTACAAATTTACAATTTGTTATAGACATCTCTTATTACACACATAAATTTTCTAAGTGTCAGTATTTTAAATAGTCCAATTTACTTAAATCGTTCCATTCCAGCCTATAACTTTCACATATCACTCTATAACAAATTCGAAGTGGTTTCGGTATTTCCTAATATTCGAGTCGGTCTCTTCGAATTTAGTGTCATCTTAACCCAAGTTATTCAAGTGATTAAATTTAAATACTGGATGTCACTCCTACACAGCAATTCATCATAGATGACCACCATATTTATGTTCAACCCAACATATCATATTACAAAAACATTTCATATCACCTAGCATTGCGATGACATACTAGGGACAACAATTAATCCAAGGCATTCAAACATCATTCAATCATCCATAAGCAAGATATGTTAGTCATACCATTTTTAATTAATTTAATTACCTACCAATGAATTTAATCCATTATTTATTACTTATGTATCTTAATCATTAGTTAATTACATTCAGTTAATTATCATCTCTTTGTTTGCCATCTTAACTGCATTCAGGAATTAGTCTCTGGTTAATTACACATATTAATTAATCTTCAACCATCCACATTAATTCCCTTTAATTATTCTTATTAATTATTAATAATTATTTCATTGATCCTTAATTAATTATTCAAAATAATTATTCTATAATCACTTACATTAATTGATTATCCCTTAATTAATCACATTCATTAATTGACTCACCCTTTGATTAATTTCCTTAATTAATCAATTCTTAAATTAATTATACTAAGTAATTAATCCTTAATTACTTACTTAGGTTCACTACCATTTGTTAATTAATTAACTTTAGGTGATTGATTAAAGTCCTAAGTTTAAAATTATTAACCTTACTTACAAATTTGTTTAAATTTAAGTTAATTATTTAATTACAAATATACATAAATCTACATTCTTACGTAACTGATACTTTAAACAAATTTGATTCTTTATATTCGCAACCTTTTCTTTGTTAAAACATTTTATTAAATCTTGACTTAATACTAACCAACATATCTTATTTAATTAATATTACTTTACATAACAAATTGCTTAAAGTATTCAAGCAGCTTTATTAACAACTGGACCCGAGACAAAACATATTTTACTCGAGAAAAGCATGCAGTTTCCCCTTGATTTCCCCGAGTTTCTCCCACTTCTACCCACGTCAAATTTTCTCCTGCTCACGATCTTCTTCTTCATTCCTCTGTTTATATTTGGCTAAGTCAAATTTTAACTGGTGATAAGTATTCACGCGCTCGCCCATGAAATTCCTGAAGTAACTCCCTCTTCCCACTCGAGTTTCACTCGATACAATCCAACTATGTCCTCACTGACATGCTCACGCCTCCGAGCACGTGCACGGTGGCTCGTCGACCCTCCGGCAACCCACTCCACCTCCAGCAAACCACAATTCTCCCTCCAACTCAATATCGCAACCCAGATTTTCGAACAAAAAATCGAAATCGAAAATCACCTGCAGCTTGAACCAGTAACTCGAGCAACCTCGCGAAAATCGCTTCGCCCCACCAACACTGACCACCGGAGGCGAAGCCACCTCATCCACGTCACGTCCATACCTCCCTCGACCCTCACTCACAACCACAAGCCACTCGATCAAGTCAGGAAGACGAAATCAATTTCTACAGAGCAACGAAGAAAATATTGAACAAAACCCTACTTTTGATTCGTCCCTAACATTCTTGCATTGGAAAATTTTCGTAGTATTTTTCCCTTGTTAGAAACTCCCTAAACTTGCTTTACAATAAGTTTCAACCGTTAAAATTTGTTGAATCACAAGAAATTTACAAAAGAAGCATTTTTGTTCATTTATAAACTACACCTTGAATACTTATCTAAAAATCTCCATTGTTGTTTTAGAAATCTTACCTTTACATGTAGATTCAAGCTATATTGTTGAATTGGCAATTTAAAATACATGAATTCAACATAGAAATTTTGGTTGATCTGTAAATCAACTTCCCAATTGATATGCTTCACCCAGAATTTGAAAACAAGTTTAAAAACTTGATTTATATTGAAACAACTTACTTCATTTAAATCACAAGCCTATAAATGATTGAGTGGGGATATTTTAAAATTGATCATCTACTTAACTCTATAACTAAAGAAACTACATATTCAAACTACAGAGTACTCATATAAGCACACAAAATGATAAAACAAATACATATGCCCAGATATGATTACCAATACATCATACATACAGATCAACTTAAAACTTAAAAGTTTCGTTTACTCACCTGAACTCAGATCAGACAGAGCGATAGAGTTTTCCAAATGATCACAGCTTTGATATTTCCCAGCTTTCTAGATAAATGACAAGTTTTGATTCCAGTTTTGAAGTTTCCTTGTATTTTGATTTTAATGCTTAAGTTAGATTGTCTAGTTGTAGTTGCTTTTGTTTTCTTTATCTCAGTTTTAAGTGCTGAACGAAAAATGAAATATGAGATGATATGTATAAGAGTAGGAAGGCTGGAATGTGAAACCAGATTTTCTTGCGTACTTAAAAAATATATGATCAGAGATTTTTTTTCAAATTGTAGGCTGATAAGAAAAAGATGGTGGCTCATTTATTAACTTTGTCATTTGTAATTTATGATATTGTACTTTTGTATATCTTCTTATGCAAGTTTGTACAAATCTACCCTGCGTATGCACTTCTCTTCTTTCTTTTTGGTGAAGCCTGACCTTGTTTTCGGAGAATATAGGTATGTGATTTGTTTTATTTACTTACTTTATACTTAGCATACTATCTTATTCCATTTGTATACACTAAGGTATTTTCCTGCCTGTAACATATACATTTTGCTATAGTGTGAAATATTTACTTGCTTTATCCTATTATCTTGTACTAGTGTAAATTTCAAGCCTGCAACATATATACTTTGCGTGTTTTGTTGTAGAGTATATGATATTTTACTTAAGTTCTAGTTTAAAAGGTGATTATGGTTATTGTTATTGCTAGCTTGTATATTTATCTCTAACATAAATGTGTTTATTTTTTTTATCTAAGCTAAAATCATTAAACAATTTTAACTTAAATCTAAAGTATATCAAAGCTATATGATTATTTATTAAATATTGAATTAAAACAAATTTCCAAATTACCAAAAAGATTAGAGTTTTAAAAACATATACTTATTTATTAAATTTAAAACAGACTTTAACTATTTACAATATATACAGATATATAAATACATAGAAAACAGTTTATTATCCTTTTAAAAGACAAATTTATCAGTTAAATATATATTTAAAAGAAAATTATCAAGTCAATTCTTATCTTATTAACAAATATCATCATATCAATTTAATATTTTATATAGATTATTAAATTGATATTGTTCAAAATTTCCGGGATATCACAAATAATAGATATGAGCGCGTATTTGTTAGTGAATATAAAATTGTTTTATATTGTGATGATTGACTTGTTGAGTGGTATATGGATTCTGGTCGGTATAGTCTGTACAACTCTATCGATGGGGATCTCTAAACACTTGTTCAGAACAATTCAGCACGATATTGTTTAAATTGGGTAAATGAAATAATTTTACCTCGATTATATTTTGTATATCAAGAAATAATTTTTCGGAAATTCTATATAATTGATTGTTTGGTTGTTAAAAATATAAATATATATAAGTTAATAAAAGTTGTTTGAATAATTCAAGTAAAAACAACAATTGTAAAAGAAAAAAATTATAAAAGCAAAAGAATTATAAGTATGAAGTTATAATTAAAATGATTTGCAATTGAGAAATAATCTTATTTATAAGAAGTGAATTTTTATAAGTAAAAGATTTGTAATAAGATTTATGAATAAAGGAAAATTTTTTGGAAAGAATTTAAAGCACTAAATTCACTATGTTGTTGGAAAATAATAAGGGTGATGACTGCAGCATCATCAGTATCATTTTCGAATTTCTGTGTGATTGATTTGCTACCCATAATAAATTAAAATTGAAGTTTTGTTGTAATAAATAAATTTGATTTAAAATCCAAGTTGAAGTGATAAATATAAGTGAAATGAGTTTATACTTATAATATGATTTAGAAATTTAAATAAATAAGTTGTATAACTTATAAAATGAGTGAATGTAGGTAAAATCAAATGATAAAGTGATTAAACAATTTTGTTAAGTCAAATGTGATATAAATTTGAATGATTGATGAAATTTGATTTTGGTAAAAGGTTAAATGAATTTTGTTAAGAAAAACAAAATCTGAATTGGATTTATAAGTGGAAACTTAAGTTAAGTTAAACAAATGATGTTTGAAATGGAAAATAACTTAAGTAATGTTAAATGAAGTTGATTTTGATATCAAAGTAAATTAATAAAGTGAATTTATTAATTAAATGGATGTGAACTTGAGTTATATAAATGAAATTCAATTTTATTTGTTAAAATGAATTAGCAATTGAATTAATAAATGGATTGAATGTTAATCAATTGAATGTAAATAATTGATATGAAACAATGAATATAGGTGTTAATTCATTAGAAGCTAATGGAGTTGAGAAATTTAATAAATTGAATGGAAGTCAATTCAATATCAACCAATTGAAATTAAAAGTGTAGAACCAAATTGAATGTAAAGAAATGTAAATTGAATAAATTTGGTTGTAATGGATGTACATTGGTTGTTATATGGATGTTGGTTGATTGTATATAAATTCATTAAATGTTAATGAAGTTGAATGGATAAAATTTGGAGCTAAAGTAATTGAATCCAAATTGAAAGTAAATGAATATGAACTGAATTTGATTTAATTTGGAAGTGAACTAATGTGAATGTAAACAAATTGAATTTGAACGAATGAATATTAGTAAAATCCAATGTAAACGAATCAAATATGATTATAAATTGAAAACCAACCCATTGAATATTAATGAAAAGTGAATTTATTGGATGATGGTTGCATTTGTTATTTGTTGCATTTGCTATATTGACACATATGTAGTTGTTATGTTGCTATATGATGTATATCAATATTATTTTCTATATACATGTTCTCATTTGTTTGATTTAGTATTTAGTAGGTGCGGATGGCGTTTGCTTCGCATTTGGAGCTCGCTTTCGCGCTATATTAGTCGTATATGCTCGTTAAAAATATAATAAGGTACATATCTCGGATTAAATATCGTACTTTTACATTTTTTCCCTACGGGATGCCTCATCACTTGATGAGATGTATATTTGTGATATATATATACTATCATTTTTTTTCGGATCGAGCCGCGCAAAGGAGGCTATGGCGAAATTTTCCGAAAATTTAAGGCGTTAGAATATTTTTGAGAAAATTGGAAAATTTGAAAATTTTGAAAACTAAGTACGATTTGGAAAACTTAGTAAAGTTGTTGAAAGAAGTTTAACTATGGATTTTGGAAAAGTTAAACACTTAAGGGATTTGTGAAATCTAATTTGAATGGTTTGTTTTAAAAAATTAATAGATTTTGTATCTTCTTCTTACTTGGTAATTTCGAGGACGAAATTCTTTTAAGGGGGGAAGTTTGTAACGACCCAGAATTTATATTAATTAAAACTTGAATATTTAATTGATTTTAAACATTAATAAGTCGAATAATTTTAAATTCGAATATTTGGATTTAATTGGATAATTAAATTGATAAATTAAATAGTGAAATTCCAGACTTAATTGAAATCTGGATTAAATTTGATTAAAAATGATTTATGAAGTTATATTAAATCATGTTGAAGTTATAGTGATGTTATAGAACATTTAAAATTGAATTTAAAGTTAAATTGTGAAAATTGAATATTTTAATATTTAATCGACTAGTGAAATTAGCCATTTTTGGGACAGTCTCAGAATTGGATGAAACAAGTTCCATTGGATCCGTAATAGTTTGTTATTATCGGATTTCAATTTTCGTAGCAATCGGAGTTGTCGTTTGACTGTGGCAGCTCCAAACGCATTGAAATTGTTTTAATATTAATTCGGCGAGTTAAAATAGTCATTTTTCAAAAATTCTCGGATTTTGACGAAACCAGTTTCATCGGATCCGTAATGTGATATTATTGTAAGATTTCAAATTTTGTGTCAATTGGATGTACCGTTTGTCCGGGGCAAGCCAAAACGCATCGAAATCGGTTTAAATCGGTTTAATTTAAAATTGATCGTTTTTCTCCGTAACTCGCATAGACGATCGAATTAGCTCCCGAAACACATTCCATTGTGTTCGGAACGCGGAGTAAACCTTACGAACTCCAGGAGGCACGTGTAATTTGAAGATCGTTTGAAAAAGTTGTTTTAAGATAAATTTAATATCAAGTATATACGTATATATATACGTTTAACTAACGAAACCCTAGCTCTATATTTTCGTGGCCGCCACTCTCGAATTCAAAGGCCAGAAATCATTCGTTTTTCTTCCCCTCCAATCTCTCAATCCATCAATAATTTTGAGGAAGTGTCAACTAGCAAATTGAAGAGCTCGTCAAGCTCTTTAATATCAACGGTCATGATTGGAAACGATGAAGTGGATCAACAGCAAAACTCGTTCGAATGTCACACGAACGGGCACGATTTTCTATGCAATAGGACAACCGAGTTCGCCGGCGTTCGTGCCAGAGGCGGGGTTCGCGAAGGGCTTCAAGGTGAGCGTGGTTTGATGAAGTTTCGTAGATCGAGGGTGGTCGCGATTTTCGTTTGGTCGACGTGCAGATGGGTTCGCATTCGCGTGTTGTGCCTGGGGAAGGAGATGCGCGTGCAATGGCCTGGATTCATCACAAAAGATCGTGCGGCCCTGATAATTCTAGGTTAAAAGAAATAAGAAAATTGTATATTAATTATAATTTAAATTTGTATAATCTTTGTAATATCATATCTCTTTTATACAAGATCGAAAAAATGCGAAACCAGTTGCGTTGGCTTCGTTTTGTCGAGCACTACGCTATGAAACTGGATTGGAAGCAATTGGAGTCAGTGAAAATTTCGAGTAAAATTAAACGCGTGTTTAACTTTATTCGAAATAAAACGCTACAACCGTTTTAAAAGCAAAGTTGAGAACTCCTCCCTCAATCGAATGTTTTGTTTCGATTTAAATTTTATATAGTTGAGATTTAAAATTGTTGATAGTGTTGATTGTGATGATTGAATGATGATTGCTATTTATTGTGATAAATAGACATTATACGCCGTTATTAAGCGGAGGTTATTTATTAAAAACATATACCGCGATAATTTCACAGTTGAAGTGGAATTGGTATTATTTATGTATATAGCAATATATATATATTGGAATATGTATATATTGGAGTTGATTTCTCGCATTGTATAGCGGATGAGACCCTTTTGCGCCGCATAATAGCGGGTAATATTTATAAATCCCATATACCGCGATAATTTCACATTGACGTGAAATTGGTATTGTGCTAACATCTATGGATGCAGGGAAACAGGTTGGAGGGATCCAACTGGATTCCTCACCGTAGTGATTTATTTACAGATATTGTGATATATTTTGTTATCATATGATGATATATGATGTTTGGATGCTGTGATTAACTATTTGGTGCTGTTGCATCATCAGATTCATTTTTGAAATTTAAGATAACGATTTTGTTTTAAAGGGATTTTTAAAGTGATTTTTGAATGTATACGTTTTATTTGATTTTGGAATTGATTCATTTTAAATAAATAAATGTTATAATTTTTATGTTATAAAAAATTAAGAATTTTGTGATATAAAACCAAAATTTGATTTTTTGGAATATGAAATGAACTATGTTGAAGAATAGTATGAATGGATATTTTTGAATTTATTTATAAATGGTTTATAGATAAGATTTATAAAAATTGAATTTTTATAAATCGAAAAATGGAATTATAAAAGGAGTTTTTGTTAATGTTGAAAAAGGGTTTATAATTGGAATTTTACAAGAAGTAAGATTTATAAATTGTGTAAAGTTATTAAAGGAATGACTTAGGTATAAAATTTAGTTATAGATTGATTTGGTTAATAAAATTGATTTGTAAGTTGAAGTTGTTATAAAATATAAAATTGTGATTTATAAACGTTGTTTATAAATCCGAAATCACTTATTTTGATAAGTGAATTGTAGAAGTTAATTAAAGGAATTATATCCACGATTTTGGACAGTGGATAAGCCTTTAAATAAATTATGTAGAAATGTTGAAATGGGTTAACGAATTATATTCACGATTTTGGACAGTGAATATATATTACTGAAAAATGGTTATGTTTTGGGAAAGCGATATTATGAAATGAAGTAATTGTTTTAAAAGATGTTTAAAACGTGTTAAGTATCGAATACATAGATTTCAACATTCATTGTTGAAATAGACGTTTCGAGGAATAAGGAAATGGTGGACTATAACACTGTTGTTATAGTAAATGGTTTCCGAAAGGAAATGTTTTATATAGTATTGGGATTATATATCTAGCTAAATTTCGAATCCCTATACTAGTGATTTTGAGTTGTCGTAACGATGTTTTACGTAACATTCGTTTTGACTCAAATAAAATTTGTGAAAGAGAATGATTTCCTTAAAGAATGAAATATATACTTAACTGGATTTAAGTATATTGAATATTTTCAAATGTTGAAAATAAATGGATTTGTGAATTACCTATTATTAAATAGGTATGGAAATGCTTTTCCAATATGAAGTGAAATGTTTTGAGATTTTATCTTCAAAGATAAATTGAAATGTGGAAATTTATTTGAAATTGTTTTCAAATAGTTAAAGTGTGGAAATTATATATCTTGTAAAGATATTTTTAAAAGATAAATAATTTGGAAAATTATTTGGAATCTGATGATGTTGCGCATCTTTATTGATAGTTAAATAACCGACTATCAATAATTACCTTGAATGGGTATTTGTTGGGATTTGCTTGAATTTGATTGCGACACTTATTTTTGAATAAGCGCTCACTATTCGGATTAGCCGGGAAAGGACCTTTGTGTCGTATAACCCATTCCGAATTTGTGATACGACGATATGGATCGTATTGAAGACCGGTGGTGAAGACTGGATGTTTATGAAAACGATAGGATGACCTATCGATTGTCTCTGCACCGTTAGCTACGGTATTAAGATTTCCGTTGTGATGGGAAGTTTTATCGGGATTATGAATATCCGGATTGCAAGGGCTTCTTTGGAAGTGCCTTCGGTTCTGTTCGAACCCGGAACAGACTTGTATGGTTACGTGTCTGACATTACATTTTAAGATATAAAGCCGATTTCTTTCAAATACATTTCTGTTGGTGGCGGAGAATTTATTCTCTTAGCTTAACACCCTTCTCTGAGACGTACTAGCTCAGAGGTTATGTAGTTGAAGGTTATCAACGATATATTCCCAATTTGGTAATGTGACATGCTGAGTGTTGCTGTGAAATGATCATTGTTTGATCATTTGTGATATGATCATTTGTTTGATCATTTATCTTTGTGATCATTACTTTGATCATTTGTTTGACCCAAAGCATAGCTTTTGTATAAAGCGTAGCTTTGTGGACGAGACTTCGTCAGAGCCTCAACAACCCGGAAATGGTCGAAACAGGAATGTTGCGGCAAGGTTATGAGGGTCGCGCCCTTTAGGGTATGTCATTTCCTTCTGGAAAGGGGTGGTATCATGGTATGGAGCCCAGATACTTACTCATGTGGACACACCTGATTTATTATGTGTGATGATGTTATCGAGCGCTCGGATAAAGGTCCCAAAGGACAGGGTGATGACATATTCGTGAGTTACCTATTATAGGGGTAACCCGACCTTGTTTGGCAGAGAGTAGTTTGTCTCTCGGAGCGTCTAGCCAGAGGCGTTTCCTACGTGGCATAGGAAGTTCCTTAGCCTAACCATTGGTTGGAAAATCCAAGAAACAATACGAACCCTTTACGATTGAAATTGTATAACCTGTCTCCTCAGGAGGCAGCTATAGCAGGCATAATATAATGGTACCTATGCTGGCTAAGATTAATATTGTATTTTCGAAAGGATTTTGACACTATGCACTAGTAATAATATCAAAATGATTTGTTTTGCGTAGTAAGCATCTTTGACTAACATAAGAAGAAATCTCCTCCAAGTCTGCATTTGCATTGTGTGTGTGGTGGGAGGTCTTATGGTAGTTTCATTTTCCAAAAGCATTGCGGGTTTCAATGTTAAAATTCTATTGTTGTGTTTTAAAGATAAACTGTTTTATGATCTCGCACCAGTCACCATGACTGACTCGGAGTTTATTGATCCCTTCTAAACTCTGGGTGCCCATAATTTTCCACACGGGCAGCCTAGAGTTATTTTTATCAGGATATTCTGGATATTCTGGAGCTTTGGGGATAAGCTGGATGGCGAGACGTACTTCCGTACTTGTTATTTATTTCCGCTGTGTATTCTGTAGGAGGACAGGTTTATATAACTGTCCATTGTTTGTATTGAGTTGTACATTGACTCTGATTGATGTATGTATAAACTGATATAGTCTTTGTTGTAAAGATTATTGATTTATCTATTATATATTGTTCCGCTGCGAATGTGAGATTCTGATATTGTCTCTGTTTCTATGTTTTTCTGTTTTTCTTTTCTTCTATCTTCTTCTACCTCTTCTTTTAACCCTAATGGTTTGGTTTTTCCGGCATTCGATTGCACGGCATTTGATACAGTGGACGTATTAATGTCGACTTTCGAAAGTCGAAGAATCGGGTCCTTATCGTATTCATCGGGATTACCAATCTTATCATTTTCAGCTAAAATAAGTAGAATCTGTGAATGTGGTGGGCCTCTTTTTTGAAATTCAATGACATGCACATGAGCGATGACCTTACCTAAAATGCCTTTGTCAAATAAATCATGGTTTAACTGTTCTAATTTAGTACGAAAAATTCTGGTCGTTAAATCTGGTCTACCGGTTGGTTGTTGACCAGGAAGGAGTTCATTAGTAATTTCAGTCCATATGGCATTACAGGTTATAGTAATAAATAAATCAGGTTTTCCATACCTCTGCACTATTGCCATTGCATCTTGGTACCGCTGGTGCATATCACGTGGACTAGCAATGTGAGAGGAAGGAAGAATTTTTCTGACACCAATTTTATCTGAGTGGATGAGTGTTTGAATTGGTTAGAAATAAAGGATGTAGGGACTAAGTAGTAAGTACGTAATATGACGTGGTGAATGAGTAAAACAGTGATAACCCGGATTTTGGGACATTAGATAATTGGATAATTAACTGTTTTAATCAATTGAACAGATAAAATTCTGATAATAAAAGATATCTGGATATGTAAGTAAATTTGAAAATATAATAAAAATTTGATTTTAGATATTGGAATAAATATTTTATAATCTTCTGATATAATTACTTAAAATTTTACAAATTAATCTTTTAAAAACAAATAGTAAGGATTGTGTATATATATAGACATAAGAAGATTTTAAATAGAAAGATATTATTTTCTAACAAATTAAATATATATATATTTAAACAACACAAATGGTTTGTAATTAATTAATGTTAATTAAGCAGGATTGGGTAATCAATTCATAAGTAATTAATTCATAAGTAATTAATTTAATTATTAATTTGAATTAATTAGGGATTGAACAACTAATTGATCTTGCTTATGAATGATTGGATTATATTGAATGCCTTGGATTATGTGATATCTCAGATATGTGATTTGTGCTGCTTTGTGATATGAGATAAATTGTTGTGTATAAATGATATTGTTTAAACTTAAACTTTTGGTTTAATGAATAATATTGAATTCGAAGAGACCAGAGTCGGGTATTAGTTAATACCCGAAACCACTTTGATTTGTAATCTTCTATAATTCTTTATAGATTGATATGTGAAATCAAATAGGTCGGTTTGGGATAATATGGACCATTTAAACTAAGTTGGATACTTAGATATTATTTGTGAAAATAAGTGTTGACTATATAAGTTGTTTACTTATAGTAAAGTACGAGTTACCCCGGGTCTAAATAAGTTCTATGAATTGGAATTTCATGTTAGATGAGTTTACTCACGCTGGTTTCCAGCATGGCCTGGGTGTTACTTTGATGTAACGCTCGGGTCAGACCGAGTATTACAGATTTCCAGGTAAGGACGTTCTGGAGCTCAGGAGGCGAGCTGGATGGCAGGAACGTATGGAATGTATTCCGCTGTGTATTTGAGAGTTTATTGATAGTAGTCTGGGACAGGTGGATAACTGTCTAGTCTAATTGTAAATGGTTGTAACTCGGATGTATTGGATGTAAATTAACAAATACAGTTTTCTTTGTATAACTGATATTATTATTTGATATTGTATTTTGATCCGCTGCGAATGTGAGAATCTGTGTCTTGTTTTGTTTCTTTCTTCTATCTCTTTCCTTTTTCTCCTAACTATCTGGAGTTTTCGGGTTCGAAAACTCCGGGTCGTTACAAAAACTTACTTGTCGATGTCTCTCCCATGGTGAGAGCATCTTGTAAACCTTGATATAGATCAGCTCTAATGGTTATTATGAAGAAATCAAAGGCGCATGGTTTCTATTTTGACAAACATGTCAACTGCATATTGTTGAAATAGGCATCCACTGAGCAAAATAAGTGATTTATCACCTGGTCGAATCTAAGGAGATAATAATATGTTAGAATGCTAGTTTAATAGAGAAATAATATGTAACGGATAACTGTACAGGGGAGAAATAGTTGTGCATTGAATGATATATTTCAAATGTGGTAAAATAGTGGTATTTCTATTTGGAACATAGGATGGTTGTAGGGGTAAAAGCAAAGGTAGAATGATTGTGATTGCACTTGAAAATTTCTTAGTATATGGATAATTAGTAGTGTAGCATTTGTACCTGTATAAGATGGGAGTAGTAAGATGCATAGCTAATGTGACTGTTTCCATTATCGTGAATGTTCAAACCCACCCATGTTCACCATACGGGAGTAAGAGAGGATATTGTAGTGAATCATAAAATCCGGCTATATCTGGAACTCATTGAAGATTTCCACTTCTTGTTTCAACTATGTAATCCCTACTGTGCAAGTCATCTACTTTGTCTCCTACAACTATCGCAGCTACTTATGATGCAGTTGGTAATTCATGAAGATGTCGGTTTACTGTAATCTCCTTTATTTTAATTCTACAATTTTCAATATCATCACGTTGCCCAAGTTGACAAAAGATGGATACGTAAGGGTTGTAGGTATGTAGAATATGCTGTAAACGAAAAAGTACATCCGATCTCAGTGTCTCATTATCGATTTTTCGATTTTAAATCTCGTGGTCTGTGCCGTATATATAAAGTTGTAGATCTTGGTCTACTTTTAGCTATAGGTAAAACACTTCAAATACGATGATATATGGAACCCTACGCATGATAGGAATAAATTACGGTCGTTGCATTTGCTAGGTTTTGATCTATATATGCACCCATCGATGTAAGAGCAAATGCATTATTATAAGCTCTGATGTTGGTTTTGTAATGCGTACCAACTTTTCCTTGGTCCATAAATAAGTTAGTTAATTCATGTGGAGCAGTGGGTCGACAAATGGTAATACTTCCATTAGAGCAACAGTTTTGTGAAGTTTCAGCATATAGCTTTTTGACTGCACAAAATGAGTAGTATGTGGGTTGTGGAAGTAGGTGAGTACGAAGAGCAATGGTTGCGATAAAGTTTCGACCGCAATTGTGAGTGGTGGGAAAAAGGGGTAGAGGTTCTAAAACTTGTTGATTTTCAGATGGTGTAGTTCCTACAGATGGATCAGTAGTGAGATGAATAAAACATATATTGCAAACGAAGGATGAAGGTGGAAGCGAAAAATATGGAGAAAATTATGGAAGTAATGAAAAAGTGAAGGCGGATGGGGCAATAAATTATGAAATAGATAGTCCAACAACTACTTTGGTTAGTATGGAAATGGTAAACTGTATTCCGATTTGATTTACTTTGATATGGTTTGTAAAAAAATATGTCGCCCATGTGAAGGAAGAATTTAGTCATAGTTTAAAACAACAAAAAGTGTAATCATTTTTATGAAAAGTGCAGTTGTATGTACGGAGTTTATGGAGTAAGGTGAAAGTAAAAGTACTCAATGGTAGGCATTAGTAATAGGTAGGAAAAAGAGGTAAATAAAGAGCAATATATAAAAGACTAAAAGAGGTACGCATGTATGTAAAAGGTAGTACAGCTAAAATATGTAATCATGTATGCAAAACCAAATTGGAGTGCATGTGAAACTGTGTAAAAGGTTTGTTATTAAAAATGTCCAATTTTGGGTTTCTTAAAAGTTAGCCGCATGTCCGTATGAAATACATATCACAGTGTTGACGGTATATGACTCTCTGTATTTAAAATTGTGTTTATGCAGAATTGTGCATTTATTAAAGTGAGTTAATTCGTAAGTAATATATTCAAACGTATATATGCGGCAAAATGATGTTTTTCAAAGTCAGTAAACAGAAATATGATATTTTCCAAAAGCAAATCAGGACATGTTCAATACAACAAATACTAACTGTTATGTCCATGACAAATACATATCTTAGTGGTGAAGGAACAGGGAAGGTTGGATTTAAAACCGTAGTACTAAAAAAATATGAATTTATGAAACTGATTTAATTTGTGTTTAATATAGTCAAAATTGTATGTGTAGAAAAATGTTGGTATTCGCAGTCAGTAAATAAAAAAATGATAATTTTCGAAATAAATGTACAAAGCGTACAACAGTCCAAATCAACTGGTCTGAAAATGGAAGCAATCAACAGTGGATACGCACAATACTAGATATATATATATATATATGTATGTATGTATGTATGTATATAAACACACACATATATGTGTATACACACACACACATATATATATATATATGAGAGTTAGTGATATTATTTTTTGATTTTGAAATCTGATGGTACAAGCAAAGTTTTTTGTTTTTTAAATTTTATGGTGCGTAACCAAAGGTATACACCGTCAAAAAATGATATTTTCTGAAATCGTTGAATAAACCTGACAACGGTCCAAATCAGTTCACCTGAAAATGACAACGTTCATAATTGGATATGCACAATTCCATATATATATACGGACACACATGTATACACACATAGATATGTGTGTGTGTATGAGTCAATGATATGCAGTTTTTTTTTTCAAACCTAATGGTATAGAAGCATAGCTGGTCAGACCCGGCCTAAAGCATAGTCGAGAGAGACTAATGACTAGGGCAACATCAGTAGTAGGGGCAACAAAAAATAGAAAAATCAAAATCATGTTTCTTGAATTCGCTCCGCTCTCACTTTCCACATCTCACCGCTGTACAATCCAGCCAGCAGCTCCAGCTCCGCCTACTAACCATCAACTGCATAATGTTACGCTGCCACAAATTGAGCTGCCCCAATTTTCAATTTGAAATGAAATCGACGATAAAAACCTAGCAAGACCTCTATCTCCATACGATGTTACCTCTGTTCAGTTTATATGCTATTTTCACCTTGCCACCAATAACCACCTACTGCTGTAGTGCCTCCTTGCCCTGATTTTAACTTAGGTACTGTCGTTGCCCCAATTTACTAAGTGTTAGTCGACCAGTTTACTGATTGCTAATTCAAATGTAAGTATTTTTAAATTAAAAGTTTATACCGTTGATTTCATAATTTGCTGAAATGCAATCCGATGAAAACCTAAAACAGTTGGATGCTCGAGGGACATTTCAGTTTAGAATAGAAGCAGGTTGAATCAGTAAAAAAATTGTTCCATGTTGAACAAGTACATATATCATATGTGGTGTGGAAAACATATGTTATCAATTCTCTAGCATGGATATGGCTATGAGCCATTGATGATTCTTAACTATCTTATGCAGCTTTCTTAGATCCAGGTCATAAATTGGAAAATGATGATATTTGAAGTATAATAGCGTAGAACAGCAATGTCACTATAGATTGAAATGTATGTGAAAGTAAAAGTTGCTCTTCTCATTAATATTTGATTTGTTAATTAAATTGCTAAAATGAATTGTTGAGTTGTTCCAATTAAGAAGTAACGATATGTTAGGATATCACGTTAACATTTGAAATTTTGCATATTTAATATAAATGACTAGTTGAAAACATTTTGCGATCAATAATATATGTCACAATAGTATTTATCTTTATTTCAATAAGCATACCGGTTTTTTTTAAAATTAAGGCAATAAAAATTGTAAAATTCTAGTTCGGCTAGGGCAACCAAACTCCTAGGGCCGGCCCTGTAGCTGGTTGTGGTTTAAATTTTATGGTACGCAGTTAGAGTTATACACTGTCAAAAGGTGAAATTCATATGGAACTTGCAAATTCTGATGGTTAAGGGGGAAAAAATGAAATATGGTAGTTAATACAGTTTGAAAATCAAACATGTAGATGACGGTATTCGCAATAAGTAAATTTAAAAAAAAAATTCCAAAATCATTGTACAGAGCAACAACAGTCTAAATCAATTCGGCTGAAAATGAAAACGTTCATAATTGGATATAAACAACTCCATATATATATATATATATGTATGAATATATACACACACATATATGTATATGTAGACACATACATACACACACACATACACAGATATATATATATATATATATATATATATATGAGAGTCAATGATATCCTTTTTTGTTTTTAAAATCCATCGGTACGCAAACAAAGTTTTTTTAGTTTTAAATTTTAAGGTGCGCAGTCGACGGTATACGTCTTCAAAATGTCAACTGCAGGTGGAATTTGCAAATTCAGAAGTTCTTGGGAAAAAAGTGTATATGGTACTTAATAAGTTTTGAAAATCAAATATGTAGGCAAATCATCCTACAAAGCTGACAACAGTCCATGACAGTGTTGGCGGTATAGGACTGTTTGTATGTAAAACTGTGTTTATGCAGAATTGTGCATTTATGAAAGTGATTTAATTCGTATAGTAAACACAAATATGATATTTTCCAAAAGCAAATCAGGACATGTTTAGTACAACGAATACTAACTGCTATGTACATGTCAAATACATATCTCAATGGTGAAGGAATAGGGAAGGTTGGATTTAAAACTGTAGTACTAAAAAATATGAATTTATGAAACCGATTTAATTTATGTTTAATACAGTCAAAATTGTATGTGTAGAAAAATGTTGGTTATGAATTTATGAAACCGATTTAATTTATGTTTAATACAGTCAAAATTGTATGTGTAAAAAAATGATATTTTCCGAAATCAATGTACAAAGCGTACAACAGTCCAAATCAACTGGCTGAAAATGGAAGCAGTCAACAGTGGATACACACAATTCCAGATATATATACACACACACATACACATATATGTGTACACACACACACACAGATATATATGAGATTTAGTGATATCCTTTTTTGTTTTTGAAATCTTACGATACGTAAGCAAAGTTTTTTGGTTTTTAAATTTTATGGTGCGCAACCAAAGGTATACATCCTTAAAAAATGATATTTTCTGAAATCATTGGACAAAGCAGACAACAGTCCAAATCAATTCATTTGACAATGACAACGTTCATATATGGATATGCACAATTCCATATTTATATATACAGACACACACACACACATACACACACACACACACATAAATATATGTATGTGAGAGTCAATGATATCCAGTTTTGTTTTTGAAATCTGATGGTATGGAAGCAAAGCTATTAGTTGTTTAAATTTAATGGTACGCAGTCAAAGTTATACATTGTCAGAAGGTGTAATTTATATGGAACTTGCAAATTCAAAAGTTCAAGAGGGGGAAATGATATACGGTAGTTAATACAGTTTGAAAATCAAACATGTAGATGACGGTATTCGCAATCAGTAAATTAAAAAAATAATATCAAAATCATTGTACAAAGTGGACAACAGTCCAAATCAATTCGGTTGAAAATGAAAACGTTCATAATTGGATATGCACAACTCCATATATATATATATATATGTACACACACATATATGTATATGTATAAACGTTCATAATTGGATATGCACAACTCCATATATATATGTATATGTACAAACACATATATGTATATGTATACACACACACAGATATATATATATATATATATGAGAGTCGATGATATCCTTTTTGTTTTTGAAATTTGTCGGTACGCAAACAAAGTTTTTTCATTTTTAAATTTTACGGTGCGTAGTCGATGGTATACGTCGTCAAAATGTCTATTGCAGTTGGAATTTGCAGATTCAGAAATTCTTGGGAAAAAAGTGTATATGGTACTTAATAAACTTTGAAAATCAAAGATGTAGGTGGAAGCTTATAATTGTTATGAACATTTTCGATGTACGCAGGGAGTATATGGACCCAGGTTGAAGTAAAACTGTAGGTAAGGCTGTAACGACTCGAATTTTTCGCGTTCGAAAATCGACATCCGTACTTCACCTTGTACTAGAATGCCATAGATTCGATCGTTCAAATCCGATTCGCCGGAGCTTATTACAACATCAAGTAAACAACACAGCGGAAAAGAAAAAGAATATAGATATACAACATCTGATACAATATCCAGATACAATGATGATACAATGAATATCTATATACATCAGAGATATGATACAAGAAATAGCAGCGGAAAGAAAATAGATAACACCAGCAACGGATAGAATGTCTCCAATAGAATGCTCCAAGATAAGCAACGTCAGTCCATGAACTCCAAGAACTGAACTAGCTCCAGATAATCTACTAAACCTAAATATCTGAAAAAACCAACTCTAGACTGCCCGTGTGGAAAATTGTGGGCACCTAGAGTTTAGGAAGGGAACAATAAACTCCAGGTCTGTCATGGGACTGGTGTGAGCAACAAAAACAGTTTATCTTTAATACAAACACAAAAGGCTTTTAAACATTGAAATCCGCAATGCTTTTCGAAAATGAAACTACCATAAGACCTCCCACCACACACACAATGCAATCGCAGACTTGGAGGAGATTTCTTCTTATGATAGTCAAACATGCTTACTACGCAAAAGAAAACTCTTTTGATATTATTACTAGTGCATAGTGTGAAAACATTTTGAAAATACAATATTAATCTTAGCCAGCATACAACCATTATTGTATGCCTACTATAGCTACTACGTTCAATAGCAGGTTACCTCCACATTCCATAGCAGGTATTACAACTAAAACCGTACAGGGTTCGTATTGTTTCTTTGGATTTCCAACAAATGATCAGGCAAAGGAACTTCCTTACCGAAATGGAAACGCCTCTAGAAAGACGCCCCGAGAACCTAACCGGAACTCTGCAAACACAAGGCCGACGCTACCTCACGCTGTACAGCTGTAACTAGGTAACTAACACATTGACGCTAACTCACGCTGTACAGCTGTAACTAGGTAACTAACACACAAGTCATGTCATCCCCCGGTCGTTACCGACCTTTATTCCGAGGATCCTCAATCGCAAAGCAACAGCCACAAAGTATAATCAACATAGGTAAAATATCTAGGCTCCATACCATGATATTACCTTTTATCCAGAAGGAAATGACATACCCTAGGGGCGCTACCCCTAAAAACCTTTGTCGTAACATTTCTGTTTCGACCATTACCGGGTTGTGAGGCTCGATGAAGTCTCGTCCACAAAGCTACGCTTTCTCACAAAGCCACGCTTTTTCACAAAGCCACGCTTTTTCACAAAGCAACGCTTTGATCAATCAAATGATCAACAGCACTTCGTATGCCACATTACCAAATTGGGAATGTATCACTAGTAACCATCAACTACATAACCTCTGAGCTCGTACGTCTCAGAGAAGGGTGTTAAGCTAAGAGAATAAATTCTCCGCCACCAACAAAAATGTATTTGATAGAAACCAGCTTTACATCTCAAAGTGTAATGTCAGACACACATCCATACAAGTTTGTTCCGGGTTCGAACAGAACCGAAGGCACTTCCGAAGAAGCCCTTGCACATCCGGGTATTAACAATCTCGATCGGACTTCCCATCACTTAGGGAATCTCTATACCGGAGCCATGATGCAGAGAAAATCGATAGGTCATCATATCGCTCTCGCAAATACCCGGTCTTCACCACCGGTCTTCAAATGCTGTCCATATCGTCGTATCACTATTCGGAATGGTTTATATGACACAAAGGTCCTTCCCCGGCTAAACCGAATAACGAGCGCAATTAGAAATCATATGGATACTGGGGTCTCAATTAAATCACAGATTAAAGCCCAAAAAACTTTTCATTCGAATGGTTAAAACAAATTACCATTCCCCATCTTTTAAACAAAAAAGATTTATTTCAATAACCTTCAATGGTTTAAACAAATTTCCACACTTTTAATCTTTTAAACAAAAGATTTAATTCACGAAGTTCACCCCGTTCACAAAGATCCATTCATAGATTTTCAAATCGATTTCCATTTCAATTTGATTAACTCGTTAAATCTTTAAATCAAGATTTAACTTATAGCTTTCAAAACTCATTTCCAAAGATTCATTCATAGTCTTTCAAAACAATTCTATTTCAAGTTAGATTAACTCATCCGGTCTTTGAATCAAAGACTCATTTCATAGTTTTCAAAAACATTTCAATTCCATTTCAAACTTGAAACCTTTCAACACAAATTGGAAGTTCATTACTTATGTGAAAGCTTTTACTATTTGAAAACAAATAGTTTCGTTTCATAAAAATCCAGTTATATTTACACGAGTTAAAACCCTTGAATAAAAATCCAAATTCCCAAATCAATACCTTTAAAATGGTTTAACCCATATATAACTTGTACAACATCTTTAATCCCTAGTTTCAAATCATAGAATTCAATTTCAAACTTGAATTCACATTTAAATCAAATTATTTAAATTTTCAAAACTCGATTAAGTTATTCGAAATAACTTTTATCTTTGAAATCCCATTTCAAAAGCTTTTCACTTTAAACCCAAATTTCCAATTTCAAAATCAATTGAAATTAAAATTTCAATTTCAAAAACATTGAATTTAAATCATCTGTGACTTAACCGATTTCCACATGAAATCCATATTTGTGTGTGTAAGAGTGTGGTCCAGGGGTTTCACACACAATAGTGCAACATCATCAATCATCACAGATATATCGATAAGCGGTATAACCCATAACGCTTATCTTCATTCATAGATTCATAGATAAAGTAAATTTATCAGTCACAAAGATTCACTATTACGATTCGATGTGAGTTTCGAATAACCAACTGGAATCTGACTCCCTGTCGCATCGAAATTCAAATGTCGTTTACGGATCAAGGGTTTTCATTTTCACATAGTAATATATCACAGAAACAGAAATCACAGATATATATATCATAGATAAGTAAATTACAGATCACAACATAAATCGGGATGTATCACAAAGCATCATATATCAGGGATATCAAACAATTCAACATTCAATAGAATCCAAATATCCATAAGTAAGATCAATTTATATCTGATTATAATTAATTTATACCAGATTAATTACTTATGAATAAACTACAAATCTTGGTTAATTAACATTGATTAATTACAAATCATTTTGATTAATTATCCTTTAATCATTAATTAACCTTTAAAAATAAATTGATTAACCTTTAATTATAAACTAATTCTTTAATTAATTATCTTAATAAATTTACCGTTAATTAATCACATTAATTAATTAACCACATTAATTAATTACCATTTAATTAATTATCCTTAATTAATTACCATAATAAATCATTCTTAAGTCAATCACATAATTAACCCTTAATTAATAAATTACCCTTGGTTAATTATCTATTAATTAAATAATCCTTTAATTTCTCACTTAATCCAATTGTTAAAAACAATTCAAAGATGTTTAACTTTAAACATTTTAATTACCTCATATTTATTAATTAATCATCTTACCTTTACAAACCTTTCTTTACATCAACTCTTAAGTAACCAACAATATTTATCAAATTAATATTAAACTTTGTATAACAAAATACTTTAAGTATTTAGGTTGTTCCACGTAGAAATAAAACCCGTGACAACCCTTACTTTTCTCGAGCAAGGCTTCGAGAAATTCACGTACATCCCCGAGACTCTCCCTTTCTTCTCCATGCCTGATCTTCTTCTCTTTTTCTTTCCCTTTCCTTTCCAGTTTAAATATTTAAACTAAGATAGCAACGCATACTCGCGTTCGCGAGTTTAATCCCGAAGCAAACGTGCTTTTACTCGAGCTATCTTCCTTTTCTCCCCGTGCCAGTTTCTTCTTCTTCCCCTCACGTACTCTCCTTTTTTTCTTTCCATTGACACATCATCACCACCGTGCACGTGCATGGTGGTTCGATGCGACTATGGTGATCGCGATCATCAGCAAGTCGAAAAACCTTTGCCAATACTAAATCGAACATCGGTTCGATCGAAGACACACAAAATCGAAAACTCGCGACTTCATTGAACTGCAACTCGAAACCCATCGAACAAAATCGCTCCGCCGCTACGTCTCGGGTCACCAGAAAAGTTCGATACTCCAACCTACCCTTCGCCGGAGCCGTACGCTACTAATCCCCTAACTCCGGTCTCCTCCGATGCTATGTCGACAGTGCAGCAACCCAAAATCCAACCTCGACCCAAAAACCTGGCTAAACCCTACTTCCACCATTTTCCGCCACCACGGTGATACGAAAATTTGTTGAACATTTTTCCCACACTCATTGATCTCCCAGCTAGCTCCAGCTCCGATCACGAGGCAAACAAACTCGCCGATCACCAGAAAATGCTCGAAACTCAAATTCCGTTCAACATGCACTTCCTCTCGAATTAAAAGCCTAAAAATCTTGATTTTATTTTTAAAAATTATTATTTTTTATAACAAATCAGATTTTATACTTGAATCCATGATTTATTTAATTCGAGATTTTGATAAGTTCATGCTTTTACTATGATTCTTCCTTTCATTGAAAAACTATCTTTAAATCTTGCCTGGAATTATTTTTAGATCAAATACATTGTCATTACAATCAAGTTCGATTTATATATCAATCTCTAAAAAGAATCAGGCAAGAAGATATTGAATTTTGATCAAAATTTGAAATCTGTAAAACTAACAGAGTATTCACTTGGTATACAGATATCCACATCCATGTAGTCATATACATATACATACAATCCATATTAAACAACTTGCAAACACTCATTATACTTTGTTCCACGTAATTTCTGCATGCATCTAGATTTTAAACAGATTTTAAAACCTTTAAATAGAATTTGTTTACTCACATGTAATCCTGGAAGTTGATTTTAAACTAAAAGTATAACCTGTAATAATTTTAACAGGGTTTTATCTTCTTGTTATCAGAGATACATACACACTATCATATATATGCAGGCATAACACAAAACCATGTCAGCCAATAACTTTCAATATGACCACATACAAATCCATGATTCAAACTAACTCACGTCTAAGATGAGTTTACTCACATTGGTTTGAAAATGAACAGAGCTACTACTTGAAACAGACTGAAGAAATGGAAACTGAGATCTTCTTTTGATTCTTCGATTGATCTGGTTTGAGTTGGGTAGATTGTTGTTGTTGTTTAAGTTTGAAGTTTTAAAGATGTTGCTTTTGTTTTTCTCAGTTTTGAAATGGAACGAACAAGAAAAAAAATGAAGAAGTTGATAGATAAAAGAAGTTTACAGGTTATTCATTTTGTACAGGGTGTTATAATGTTTTGTACAAGTGATATTTTCTTCCAGTACAAATATACGCAGAGATTTTTTCTCATTTTGGAGGCTGGTATCTTGCTATGGTGGCTGATGTATATTTCTTGTGTGCTAGCATTAATTACTTTGTACATAAACATTTATTTACTCTCTTTTTTTTCTTTCCTTACCCTGTGACGCAGCGGATTAAACAAAACAATCTTCAATCGGTGAAAGTAGTAGTCGATGGGTTGAAAGATAATGAAATGCCCAAATTCGTTGATCCGAAGATACCGAATTCTAGCTATCCCGAACTCGTTGATCGCGCACGATACCGGGTTCAAAGATCTTCAATTCTTCAAGCGTTGATCAAGCGCACTTGATTCCGCGAATCGGCTTCTACAATCGTTGAATCGAGCGCACTCGGTTAACCGAAAGAGGAGATAGGAGATTACACTCAACTACCAATTTGAATGAAAGCACAAAGCTAACAAAAGAGAATTTTATTCAAATATCAACAACCTTTTACAAATGACTCAACTTGCCTATTTATAGGCTACAACACATATCCAGAAAATTACATAAGTCTTAAGTCGTTTCCGACTCATCACCTACGACCTACGACTCAACATAAGTCGTACACGACTTATCAGTTTACAATGCAAATGTCACGACTTACGACTTATACAAAACGACTTAGCAAGATATACAAAATAACAACTACAACAAACAACACATTAGTACATAGCGACTTAACAATGCCGCGAGTTAACAGATGACGACCTATCAAAGCAACACAACAGCATCTTCCTGCGACTTAAGAATCAATGGTTTAGATTAACTCGGCATAAGATTCAACGGCATCCAGAGCTTCAGCGACTCAAAAACCTGCGGCATTCAAGATCAACGTCTTAAGGAAATCAAAGGTAGAGATTAACTCGGCAGAAGAATCAACGGTTTCCATCTTCACGCGACTTAAGCGGGTTTGTTTTTAAACTGTGCGACTTAACTAAGTCGTAACTCGCTTCCGACTTAACTCCTTCCTTAAGTCGTAACCGACTTAACACTTCCTTCTCGATTCGAACCACTCCTTCTCTGTCCTTCTTCGTAAGTCATGGACGACTTATAAACTCTGAGCGACTTAAGCTTTTGTTAAGTCGTAGCGCCTTTCCTCCTGACCCGTTAGGTCGTAGACGATCCAAGACTTTCCCCTTAGGTCGTAAACTCGAGTTAACGCCTTCCCCTGGTTTCCAGTTAAGTCGTAGCTCCTGCTCATATGCCTCCTTAGGTCGTAACTCGGCACAGTTAGCTCATTCTTCATCACTAGGTCGTATTCCATTAGATCGGAGCTCGTTAAGTCGTGACTCGTTCATTACTTCTACCTTGTTAGGTCGTGAACGACCTACAAACTCCTTAGGTCGTGAACGACCTATGCCTTTAACATTCTGCGCTGCATCATCCTCCCCAGGTTGAGAAAAATTCGACCTCGAATTTGCACCATCCTCTTCCACTATGAGTTCATCCCCGTGGTATGGTATGAGATGTTTAACATTAAACACATCAGAAGTGTACACATCCTCCGGTAACTTCAATTTATAAGCATTTTCATTAATCTGTTTCACAACTTCCACAGGACCAATTTTCCGTGCCTTCAATTTGTTATACGTTCCCACCGGAAAACGATCTTTTGTCAATATCGCGTAAACCAAATCACCTTCATGAAATTCAACACTCCTTCGTTTCAAATCTGCAGATTGTTTATACTTCTCATTTGCTTTCTCCAATCGTTCCTGAACGATTTTATGACATTCCGCTAATCCATCAACAAAATCAGTGGCTTTCTTAATTGTCCCCTTCGAGTGTGGTATTACCGTTAAATCCAATGGTCCTTTTGGTAAGCTCGAATAAACAATCTGGAAAGGACTGAACCCAGTACTTCGATTTATGGCATGATTATGGGCAAACTCTGCCTGGCATAACTTCACATCCCAACTCCTCAAATTGTCTTGTACAAGACATCTCAGCAAATTTCCCAATGATCTGTTAACAACTTCGGTCTGTCCATCTGTTTGCGGATGATACGCGCTGCTAAAATTCAACTTCGTTCCCACCATCTTCCACAAACTTAGCCAAAAATGACTTAGAAAGCGAGTATCCCTGTCCGACACAATCGATTCTGGGAATCCATGAAGTCGATATATCTCTTTGAAAAACAACTGAGCAACATGAACAGCATCCGCCGTCTTCTTACAAGCAATAAAATGTGCCATTTTCGAAAATCGATCAACCACCACATAAATGGAATCATTACCACGCTGCGTTCTCGGCAACCCCAACACAAAGTCCATACTCACATCAACCCATGGTTTAGTTGGTATCGGTAACGGCATATATAATCCAGCGTTAGTCGCAGTTCCTTTCGAAACCTGACAGATATGACATCGCTCCACAAACCTCTCCACTTCTTTCCTCATCGATGGCCAAAAGTAGGATTGTGAAATTAATTGTAAGGTACGGTCTCTCCCAACATGTCCCTCCTCGTGTAACTCCTTGATAATCTTCATTCTCAAACTGCTTTCTGGAATACATAATCGATTTCCTTTAAACAGAAAACCATCAACCATCATAAACTCATCAGTCTTCCCATCATTGACCTTTTCAACAAATTTCTTCGTTCCATTTATGTCCTTTTTTATAGCTCAAATCCCTTTTAAAACATTTTAAAATATTTATAAAATTTATTTCATATTTTTAAGGATCTATTAAATTTTAAAGTATTTGCCACTTTGGTTCCCAAAACTACCAAAACACGACGTTTTTGAAAACATGATTTGGACATATCTCAAATTATACTAAATAAAATCTTGATTTTTTTAGAACTATATTCATTATGGTCCAGAAAATTCTTGTTGCAACGAATTCCGACTCATATTCCATTCTACATGTCCGTTTAACTTTTCAGGTCGCGAAATTGCGAACTACCGAAACGCGACGGGTTATTTTTACTTCATTTTCTGAACTTTCTTGAACTTTGCCAAAATGAGTTTTAATGTTTATAAATCATTTATAAATCATTTTAAACTATTTTAAAGAGGTTTAACAATGCCATATATACCATTTCATTCTACAAAGAAAAGTGATTCCTTGGTTTAAATTCGATTTGTATTATAACGTGATACATTTCCACATCCAATAAACATATTATCTCATCCAAACATGATAAACAACCATCATAAACAAGCATAGAAATCAAATCATATCATCATGGATTTTATAAAATAAATTAGTAGAGTTTCTCACCTTAATTGGTTTTTATATTTTCACAAATTTGGCTATAGCTTCGCTACTGTCTCATCGAAGCTTATGGAATCAACCATGGTTTCCTTAAGAAGTGCACGGCTTATTCCAAAGAGGGTGGATGCTCGGCCTTAAGTGGTGATGAAGGGTGGTCGAATGGATAAGAGGGGAGGAGAAGGAGTTTGAACTTGTTCTTGAAGTGGATTGATAATATAAATTTACTTTCACTTTGCCATAATTTTCACCATTATTTCTTTAAGATAAGTAGCCATTAAAATAGCTTGAGAGGAAGGAGAAGATGAAGAAGATTTTTGTGTAAAATTATAAGAAAATGGGTGGCTATTTATAGGAAAAATGTGAGAAAAATATCTAAAGGCAAAATTACCAAACTACCCCTCACCCACACCCCTTCCTTTCCCCTCATGTATGGACGTGCCTTCCTCCCTATCACTCCCTCCTATGTGCTACCACCATGTGGTGTGTAAGTGTGTAAGGTGATGGGAAATTTTGTTTTGTTTTTGGTAAAATATCTTAACATATTTTTTCTTATGTATATATATATATATGTATGTATGTATATATATATATATATGTATGTATGTATGTATGTATGTATGTATACATGTGTATTTGTATGTATGCATATGTATTTGTATGTAGACATGTGTATATGTATATGTTAGGAAATGCATGTGTATGTTATATGTGCACAAGACATAAAAATAATGTTGCAATTAAGTTTGAACAACTTCCGTTCGATAAACCGTTGAAAATATGAAAGCCGATTTTCGGTCACATTTTCGCCTATTAATTAAAATACATATAACAAAATCTGAAAACTAATTTCTCATCATTATTAATTAATTAAAATGATCAAATTTGAATTATAGAACCATATAAACCAATATTAAACAAGTGTTTACAAAAAGTGTTGTTATATCGATAAAGCGTTTGAATTTTCTTATATTTTTAGATCAAGTATATATTTATTAAAACTATTAGAAATGATATATTATCACTATATTACTAATTAAAATGAATTATTATCACTTTAAAACAATTATTTAATTATTTAAACTTAATTTTTAAAATTACAGAAAATAAATAAAATTGATGACATCCCTGATGATGTCATAAATATATTTTACTTCCAAAAATAAAATAAATAATTTTTATTTCATGTTCTTGCTTAATGGATAAATAAGTGTATGTATCCAGTTCCGTGCACGCTAATATTAAGAAAATCGCAATTTTCCTAAAAACCGATTTTCATGGATTTCC
The DNA here is from genome assembly GCA_030737815.1 of Allium fistulosum. Lineage (NCBI taxonomy): Eukaryota > Viridiplantae > Streptophyta > Magnoliopsida > Asparagales > Amaryllidaceae > Allium > Allium fistulosum. Next base: position 820,112,514 of record CM060904.1, read on the forward strand.
GATGAAAATCCCAAATATCTATATTTGTTAATATACCTTTAAAACAAGTTTACCATCATTATTTATGGTTCAAAACATTATAATTTGTGTTATAAAATCTTATATTTGAATATTTCAAATATAAATATATTTTATCAAAGTGATAAATTTGTGGGTTATTACATATCCTTAAGCGTTTCTTTGCATAGTTTTAAGTACTCTAAGTATATTACTTACTATAAAAATTTCAGATCTTGAATCATTTATTTGTGTGGATAAAACTGGACAAAACTTTCATGCTTTTTCGAAAATGCATTCTGCCGAGTGGTATTTACAGCACTTAATAATGATGTCTTTGGGCTATAGCAACACTTCTGCCCTCTTATTGGCGTAGTGTTGTTATAAGGTATTTTTGAGATTTTAAATGTGTTAAAATGACATTTAAATTTAAGATTGGAAAATTGAATTAAGTATTTTATAAAATGAATATAAGAAATGAATATTTTAAAGATAATGGCAAGTAGAAATGTTTTTGGGTTATAATAACAATGTTTAGGTAACATTTGTTTTTAACCCATTTGAACATACTTTTGAAAATAAGTGAATCTTTGAAAAGAATGTTTTTAAAGATAAGATTAAGCATGAAATGGTTTTGGGTTATAATGACAATGTTTGAGTAACATTTGTCTTTAACCCATTTGAATATACTTTTGAAAATAAGTGTATCTTTAAAAGGAATTTTCTTCAAAGATAAGGTTAAGTATGAAATGTTTTTGGGTTTGTAGCAATAATGTTTGACTAACATTTGTCTTTAACCCATTTGAATATACTTATAAAGGTAATTAAATCTTTAAAAATAATGTTTTAAAGATAATAGAAAGTATAAAGTGCTTAGGTTTGTAGTAAACAATGTTTTAGTATAACTTATTTTTAACCATTTTATTTATACTTTTAAAGCGAAAAACCATGTTAAGTGATTTGTGAATATTCTTATACCTTTGAGATAAGTATATTAATGTATTATGAAGTACTAAAAAGAGTACAAATGAATTGTCAAATAGTAGTATACATGTATATATCATTTGTAAAGGTATTTTAAATATGTATTCAACTAGACAATGGAAGTGAATAAAAGCATTGCAAATTTATAAGGATTGAGATCCCCTAGGGAGAACTCATTCGTATAAAATGTCTCTTGCTTTTAATGTATTCGAGATTCCTTCAGGAGGACTCCTATATACCATTCAAATACTTTTGAAGGAAATGACAACTCAAAATCACTAGTATAGGGATTCGAATTTTAAGATAGGTATATAAATCTCAATACTAGATAAAAACATTTCCTTTCGGAAATCATCTACTATAACAACAGTGTTATAGTCTACCATTTCCTTTTTTCTCGAAAACGCCTATTTCAACAATAAATGTTGAAATCTATAGTTTCGATATTCAATATATTTTAAAACATCGTTAAAACAATTAACTTTATTTTTTAAAATATTCATTTTCCCAAACATATCCATTTTATTCAATAATATATTCACTGTCCAAAATCGTGAATATAATTCACTTAACCAAATTTCAATCATCTCTACACATTTTATTTCAATAAAAATTCGCTATCCAAAATCGCGAATATATCTTCTTTAATAATCTTCTATATTTAATTTATCAAATTCAATTGATTTCGAATTTTATAAAACAACGTTTATAAATTCTATTCTATTTATAAAAACTTCAATTTATAAATCTTCTTTATTAACAATTCGATCAATATTCCATTTAAGTGCAAAAATCTAATTTATAAGTTAAATACTTATAAATCTTTTACTCGACAATTTCATCCATTTTATAACTTCACAATTTATAAATCTATAAATTTCATATTTTTACAATTTATAATTCTATAAATTTCCTATCTTCACAATTTATAATTCTATAAATTTCCTATCACAATTTATAATTCTATAAATTTCCTTTTTTTAACCCTTATAAAAACTCGTTTTAAAATTCCAAAAATTTTAATTGATAGATATCAATTTTGTACATCTATTATATACATCGTTTTTAATAATTCAAAAGTCCAAATTTAAACTATTTTATAAATTACTTAACTATTTATTTCAAAAATCAACTTTCAGTTATATTTCACAAACATTGAAATTTTCATAACTTTAAATTTATAACATTTATTTATTTAAGATGAATAAATTCAAAAATTTAATAAAACGTATACTTTCCAAAAATCACTTTAAAAATCTCTTTTAAAATCAACATCGTTATTTTTAAACTTTCAAAATTGGATCCGATGATGCAACGCACCAATTTGTCTATCACAACATTCAATATCATATATCAATATGATAACAGCATATACAACAAATATCTGCAAATAATTAAATACTGGTGAGGAATCCAGTTGGATCCCTCCAACCTGTTTCCCTGCATCCATAGACGTTAGCACAATACCAATTCCACTTCGAGGTGGAATATCGCGGTATATGGGTTTTATAAATATATCATCCGCTTACTAACGGCGCAATAGGGTCTCATCCGCTATACAATGCGGGAAATCAATCAATCCAATATATACATATGCCAATATGTATATATTGCTATATATAGATATATTCTATTATATCTAATATCACATCCAATAGCAATCAATCGGTCAATAAATAACTGTAATATCAAATTTCATTTGAGTGATAAAAATCTCACCTTAGCTTTTAATTTGCAATACAATTTTTATTCCAGCTTGATTTCTCGATTTATAGACCTTGTACAAACAATTATACAATTTATCAATATTCGAATTTGTCGAACAGATGAATTTTCCTATTTGATAAATTAATTAACCAGTTTAAATTTTTTAAACTAACTTTCTTTTAAATAATTTGTTCGGTAACTAAAGTGAATTAACACATTTATTGTAACAACCCGCATATCTATCGATTTTATATTTAAATATTTTATTTAAATATTTTATCGTTAGTCGGATGTTAGTCCGAAAAGCTACTTTTTGCATACGGTCAAATTAGGACTCGAGACCACTTGTGTGATTCCATTCACACATACCTTTTTGCTTTTTGGTTAGCCTAGGCCTCAATCAGTGTGATTTCGACTCACACATATGGGGTAGCTCCCCATGGTCTTCGGACCATCATGTGATAGGCCTCTTTCTCTTTTTTATGATTTCTGGATTTCTTGTTTGATTTCTGGATTTTTATGTCATTGACTTGTTATGAGTACAAGTTTAGGGTATGATGCCCTCTTTGGATCTTTGAGAAGATTCTCGTGATATTGATCATTTCTCATCGGTTGATCTCCTGTTGATCATCATTTTCATACTTATAGTAGTATGTCAGTATGGATATTCTATGTTTATGCCATGTCTTTTATTATATATCATGTCATCTGATATTTATAGTTAGACTGATCCGTTTATTATTTTCTTAAATAATACTCGGGTCAGACCGAGATGTTACAGGTGCTTCTGCTTGACTTCCTTCCGGGATTTGCTACTCTGACTTTTGGCTGACTATTTAGTTTAGCAGTTTTTGTTGTATACACTTGAGATATGGACTCATAGTTGTATTCTTTTGGTATAGCACGTGTTGCTATTCTTTTGTATTATTGTGGAACTTTTTGACCACTACTCTGATGTACACTTTCATGTGTTAGTTATATATTCATATCTTCTTCCGCCTTTGTGATATGGATGTCTGTGACTGCTATGTGTTATGTTTATTTCTATTTTTGTTTCCGAAGATTATTTTATAGCGACCATGTGATAATCAATTACATGGATGGTCGCTCCTCAACAGCCTTATTCTCCGTGCTAGTTGACAGCACTACATCGTAGTGTCCTTGGCTAGCGTGGGTATTGAGGTGGGGCGTCACAGCTTGGTATCGGAGCCAAACTTCGGAACAATGTAGAATAACTTAACAAGGATCATCGTCCTAAGTCCACCTTAGGATTTGTGTTTCAGGATTTAGTTCGAATCTTCGAACCGACTTATCCTGTTTTCTTTATGATTCCTTATTTCATCATTCAAGATTGCTTGATGTTCATTGGTGAATAACCTTCTTCTTTCTCTTCTTTCTTTGAAAAGGAAGAGGATGTCAAGACCAGGCCGTCCCAGAGCTGGAACATCTGCTGCTGCTCCTCGAGATGGAGTTTTTATGACAACTCAACAGCTTCTTGAATTAGTGACGAATGCACAAGCAGCTGGAGCTAACCCGGAACCTACTCACCCAAAGTCGGGATTTGCACGGTTGTGCAGCGATTACACCAATTTGGGTGGGAAGCCCTTCAAAGGTTCCGAACCTATTATCGAGGTTCAAGCTTGGTTAAAATCATGTGATCGAATCTTCTATCGCATGAACCTTGTCGATCTGCACCGTGTTCAAGTAGCTTCCAGTATGCTCCAAGAGAGAGCATTGGATTGGTATGAACTCCTTACATCCGAAATTAATGAAGCAGACCTCACCTGGGAGCACTTCCGGGAACGCTTCGAATCGAAATTCGTACCCGAGGCTGAAAAGGTAACTTTGGCTCGGCGATTTATTGACCTTGTTCAAGGTCAGGCTTCTGTGGCGGACTACGTCGCATCATTCGAATCCCTTTCCAAATATGGGGTCGAATATATAAATACTCCACTAAAGAAGAACCAGAGGTTCGTTTACGGCTTAAACAAAAGCCTCAAGAAGCCACTACTTTTGAAGTTAGAAGTTTCTTTCGACCAAATTGTAGATATCGCTCTTCGCCTTGAAGAGGCTGATAGAGAAAGTGATGTTGAAGTAGTAGCTTCCAAACCCAGCTTTAACAACAAAAAGAGGCCCAACAAATTTAAAGGCCCTTACCCCAACAAAAAGGGTAAGCAAGTGATTCCTTCTGCAAAGGCTCCTTCTCCTAATGACGCGAGATGCTTCAACTGTGGATCTGGGGATCATTATGCGAACAAGTGTTCAAAGCCCAAATCTTGTCGCTATTGTAAAAGCCCAGATCATTTTATACATCAATGCCTCAAACGTGAAGGCAAGAAGGAGGGAAAGTTGAATGTGGCTAAAGCCCCTGGCAACACATCTCGTGGCCAAGGTATTTCTCATTCCATTCTTGATGGCATTATTTTATTTCATAATCAATCTATTAGAGTTCTCTTTGATACGGGTGCATCCCATTCTTTTATATCAAAGGAACTTGCAGACACTTTTTCCTTAAGTGTTACTGCATTAATGACTTCTTTAAGGATTGCGAATCCTGTTGGTGGTTCCGCAACTCTTAGTTTGCTTTGTAAAGATGTGGAGATTATTTTATGCGATTTTTCTTTCCTAGCCGATTTGCATGTTATGCGTTACTTAGGCTTTGGAATAATTTTGGGTATGGATTGGCTTACTCGTTATGAAGCTCATATCCTATGTCCTGAGCGGACTATTTATCTCCGACATCCGCAATCTGTTAACCAGATCTCTATTATTCTTAATGATTCGGATTCCGCTTTGGTTGCATCTTTATATTCTTTAAACCCTCGTGATGATGATAATGATGACGAGGAGGATGTCATTTCTCTTATTCGCATCGTTCGTGAATTTTCCGACATCTTTGAGCCCGTTTTAGGACTTCCACCTAAGCGAGCAATTGAGTTCAAAATTAATCTTATATCTGGAGCTCAACCTGTTACCCGTCCTCCTTATCGCATGTCCAATAAGGAGAACGAAGAGATGCGCAAACAACTATCCGAGTTGGAGACGAAGCAACTTATTCGCTCTAGTTCCTCGCCTTGGGGGGCTTCAGCTATTTTCGTAAGTAAGTCCGATGGTACACTTAGGCTTTGCGTTGACTACCGCAAGCTTAATGATCTTACTATTAAGAATAAATATCCATTGCCTCGGATTGATGATCTGTTTAATCAACTTAGTGGTGCTAGAGTCTTTTCACAACTGGACTTGGCTACCGGTTTTCATCAGCTTCGTATTGCAGAGGATAGTATTCCTTTGACTTCGTTCCGTACGTGTTATGGATCTTATGAATGGCTAGTTATGCCATTCGGTTTAACGAATGCTCCGGCTTATTTCGTTGACCTTATGAATAGAGTTTTCAAAGATTTTCTCGATCGGTTTGTTCTCATCTTTATTGATGATATTCTTGTGTATTCTAAAACCGAGGAGGAACACGAAAAGCACCTTCAAATTGTATTGGAAACTCTTAGGAGCAATCAACTAAAAGCAAAATTTTCTAAATGCCATTTTTGGCAATCTAGTGTGAAATTTCTCGGTCATATCATTTCCGAATCCGGAATATCCGTGGATCCTTCAAAGATTGAAGCGATTCAAAATTGGAAGAGACCGGAGAGCGTGACTGAAATCCGTAGCTTTCTCGGATTGGCAGGTTATTACCGCCGTTTTATAAAAGACTTTTCTAAGATTGCCGTACCTCTTACTGGCTTAACAAAGAAAGGTGTTAAATACATTTGGTCAGACAAATGTGAAACTTCTTTTCAGAAATTAAAAGAACTCCTTTCTGATGCTCCTATTCTTATTATTCCCGAAGGGAATCAAGACTTTGTCGTTTACACCGATGCTAGTCGCGTTGGTTTGGGTGCCGTTCTTATGCAAAAAGAACGTGTTATTGCTTATGCTTCTAGGCAATTGAAGCCGGCTGAGACTAGATATGCCACACATGATTTAGAACTCGCGGCTATCGTTTTCGCCCTTCGAATTTGGCGACATTATCTTTTGGGAGAAAAGTTTATACTTTATACTGATCATAAGTCTTTGAAATATTTATTTTCTCAAAAGGAACTTAATTTGCGACAACAGCGTTGGCTCGAATTTCTTGCCTCTTATGATCTTGACATTCTTTATACTCCCGGAAAGGGGAATCGTGTTGCCGACGCACTTAGTCGAAAACAACAAGCGGTTGTTTCCATGATGATATCTGAATGGAACGATCTCGAACTTTTATCCACTTGTGAAATTCGAGATCGCGTTTCCGATTTGTGTTCATCTCTTGTTTTATGTAGCCTTGAGGCTCGTCCTTCTTTATTAGACCGCATTCTTGAAGCTCAACAGCTAGATCCTGAATTGGCTTTGCTTGGCCAAAATCTTAAGGATAAAACCGATATTGAAGGTTTGAAAGACTTTGATATCGACTTTCGTGGCGGCATTCGAAAATTTGGTAGACTTATCGTACCAAATATTAGTGATCTTCGTAGAGACGTTCTAGAAGATTCTCATCGTTCCAAGTATTCCATTCATCCCGGTAGCAGTAAAATGTACGCTGATATGAAGCGACTTTATTATTGGGAGGGAATGAAATCTGATATCGCTAACTTTGTTAAGTGTTGCATGACTTGCCAACTTGTTAAGGCTGAACATCAAAGGCCCGGTGGGTTATTGCAACCATTGGAGATTCCAGTATGGAAGTGGGATCAAATTTCCATGGATTTTATAGATGGCCTTCCCCGTTCTCGTTCGGGTCATAATAGCTTATGGGTGATTGTTGATAGACTTACTAAGTCTGCCCATTTTATTCCTGTTCGGTCGAACCGAACCGTTCCTCTTCTGGCCAAACTTTTTATTAAAGAAATTGTTAAACTGCATGGAGTTCCTTCTTCCATTGTTAGTGATCGGGATCCATTGTTTACTAGTGGATTCTGGAAGAGTCTTCAAAAAGCTTTGGGAACGAAGCTTAATTTTAGCACCGCTTATCACCCCCAGTCCGATGGACAAACTGAGCGTGTGAACCAAACACTTGAAGATCTTCTTCGTTCTTGTGTGCTTGATTTCGGTGGAGGTTGGGAAGATCATATTTCACTTGTTGAATTTTCCTATAATAACAGCTTCCAATCTAGTATTGGTATGGCTCCTTTCGAGGCACTCTATGGAAGGCCATGCCGATCTCCTTCTTGTTGGCTTGAGGCCGGTGAGAAACTGGTTTTAGGACCAGACTTTATTCGAGATTCCACAGAAAAGATTGAACTTATTCGACATAGGATGAAAGAAGCCCAGAGTAGACAAAAATCCTATGCCGATAACCGAAGAAGGAAATTAGAATTTTCTGTTGGTGATCTTGTATTTATTCGTGTTTCACCAATGAAGGGTGTTGTATGTTTCAGTCGATCGGGAAAGTTAGCGCCTCGATATATTGGGCCATTTCCTATCACTGAACGTATTGGTTCCATAGCTTATCGCCTTTCTTTACCGGCTCAGTTTTCTGCTATGCATGACGTGTTCCACGTATCTCAATTACGGAAGTGCCTTCGGGATTCCGATTCGATACTTGAGCCCGGTGTTGTGGAAGAAATTGAAGTTTCACCTAATTTAACTTATGAGCAGCATCCTGTTCGAATTATTGCTTCGGAGATCGAACAGCTTCGAAATAAAGATGTTCCGCTTGTTAAAGTTCAATGGTCCTCAAATCCTAAGGATTGCTCTTGGGAAACTAGAGAATTCATCGAGCGTACACATCCAGAATTACTTTCTCATGCTCTTTGAGGTAAACTTTTTAATTCCAATTTCTTTTGTGTTAATATGCTTTTATGGTTGTTACTTTTTATTTCCACCATATATATTGCGAGGACGCAATTTCTTTAAGGAGGGGAGTCTGTAACAACCCGCATATCTATCGATTTTATATTTAAATATTTTATTTAAATATTTTATCGTTAGTCGGATGTTAGTCCGAAAAGCTACTTTTTGCATACGGTCAAATTAGGACTCGAGACCACTTGTGTGATTCCATTCACACATACCTTTTTGCTTTTTGGTTAGCCTAGGCCTCAATCAGTGTGATTTCGACTCACACATATGGGGTAGCTCCCCATGGTCTTCGGACCATCATGTGATAGGCCTCTTTCTCTTTTTTATGATTTCTGGATTTCTTGTTTGATTTCTGGATTTTTATGTCATTGACTTGTTATGAGTACAAGTTTAGGGTATGATGCCCTCTTTGGATCTTTGAGAAGATTCTCGTGATATTGATCATTTCTCATCGGTTGATCTCCTGTTGATCATCATTTTCATACTTATAGTAGTATGTCAGTATGGATATTCTATGTTTATGCCATGTCTTTTATTATATATCATGTCATCTGATATTTATAGTTAGACTGATCCGTTTATTATTTTCTTAAATAATACTCGGGTCAGACCGAGATGTTACAGGTGCTTCTGCTTGACTTCCTTCCGGGATTTGCTACTCTGACTTTTGGCTGACTATTTAGTTTAGCAGTTTTTGTTGTATACACTTGAGATATGGACTCATAGTTGTATTCTTTTGGTATAGCACGTGTTGCTATTCTTTTGTATTATTGTGGAACTTTTTGACCACTACTCTGATGTACACTTTCATGTGTTAGTTATATATTCATATCTTCTTCCGCCTTTGTGATATGGATGTCTGTGACTGCTATGTGTTATGTTTATTTCTATTTTTGTTTCCGAAGATTATTTTATAGCCACCATATGATAATCAATTACATGGATGGTCGCTCCTCAACAGCCTTATTCTCCGTGCTAGTTGACAGCACTACATCGTAGTGTCCTTGGCTAGCGTGGGTATTGAGGTGGGGCGTCACATTTATCCTTTGGATATTTTTTTTTCTAAAAGATTAATAGGCTAAAACATTTATATTTATTTTCATACTTCTGTTTCAATCTTTTCAAATCTAATTTCTAAGTGAACCTTCAAATTTTCAAACTCTTATATTTTCAAATTCAAAATTATACATGTTCTGGCAGTATCTTCTTTTAAATTAAGAGACAGTAAGTCCCAGTATATATTTTTTTCTTTTTCTTTCAGCTAGAACTACTATAAATTTGCATATATATAAATCTATAAACTTGAAGATAATAAAATTTTTATTTTATTAACTTACTGTATGTATATATGAATTTAAACTTTACGAATTGAAACTAAACATGATTAACAGAAATTTGTTTTTAAATTTTAAAATTACCTTAATCCAACAGGACCCAAAATCAAACTGCTGCTCTAATTCCACCTCGTGCCTTTGACGAGCTCATCGACAAACCCTAGCTCGTATTCGTATGCATCGACCAACACTGCCAATCGCGACCACGCCAGCAACCACGTCGCCGCCATCCCCACGCGTACGCGCGAGCGCCTTGACCAACATCGCGAAACCTAATCGCGACTTTTCGCGAGCCCCCAAATCTTCGAACGCCTGCTCCCGTCGCCTGGCCATCATCGCGACATCGAACTCGCGAATTGAAACTCCCCTTTATGTTGTAGTGCACTCGAGTACGAGCGACGTTTCTTTTGAATGAAGACGCAGCCCCACCAGTTTGCGACCACGCGAGCAACTCGCGATCGAAGCTCTGACTTGGTTTAATTTCGTTCGAACTGATAAAAGAGTGGAGGGGGATTTCGTTTGATTTCTGGAGAGGGAGAGGGAAAATGGCTTCGATTTTATCTTTAGCTTGACGTCATTGAATCTTAAATTGAACGAGCTCGGCCATTTATTTTCGTTTGATTTTGAACTCGTTTTTTTTTGTTTACTGAAGAGAAAGGGGGAAGGTATTTAAAATTGAATGAGTATGGTTTGCACGATGCATTCTTGATTGCAGGCGTGAATTTAGGCATGATTTAAGGAGATACTTGGTGATGTTAATAATATAAATTTTAAATTTTAAATTGAATTTGCTTTAAAATTTCAACGCGTTTTCTAACCGTACGGTCACAAAACAACTCCGATCAATACGAAATTTGAAATCTGGTAATAATTTAATATTACGAACCCAATGGAACTGGTTTCGCTGAATTCCGAGACTGCGCCTCGGAACGCTATTTTTAAAATATCGATACGAACGATAATTTTCAAAACTGAACAAATCGTTTTCAAATTCGATTCTGAAGTTTCAATTATCTTCAGTATTATAAATACGAATTTTAAAAGCTTTCGAAATATTTTTCTTCAGCTGAAAATTGAAGATTCAAATTTTTGTTCACTATCAATAGATTAAATTTTAATATTTAATCGCCAAATTCAAAGTGGTTTTGGGGATTCAAATTATATTATCGTTCAAATATTTAAAATTAATTAAATATTTACAATTTAAATTGTTCAAAATTCTGGGTCGTTACAAACTTCCCTCCTTAAAAGAATTTCATCCCGAAATTACAAGTTAGAAAGAAAGGTCCTTAACTCGTCTACTATTTTTCAACATCCAATAATTTTATCAATTTATCAAAACAAATCTTCCTACTAAAGATTCGTTATTAATTCAACTAATTTTTCAACTTCAACTATAAGTTTCAAACAATATTGTTTTACTTAACAATTTAAATTTAAATTCAACTTCAAATTTAACTTTCAAAAATTTTCTCAAAAATTTTCTAACACTCTAAATTTTCGAAAAATTTCGCCGGCGTCTCCTTTGCGCGGCTAATACGGTACGACTACAAAACGTCCCTACGGACTCTCAAATTTCAAAAAGAAAAAGAAAAAGCCAAGCGGCTAGACAAGAAATCATCAAATCTCATATTGAAATTTAAATACTTACCTTTTGTCGAGCAATTCAAATTATCTTCGAAATCAAAATTTTCAATTCCTTTATACACCTGTATATCCTACTAGCATAATATCCAGTTACATATTCAAACCATTTTGCAAATTCTATTACAAAATTTTCAATATAAACTACTTATACATTCTTAGCTTACTATTGAAGTTACATATCTATCTTCATTAAATTTTGCATTTCAAATTTCATTTGAATTCAATTTACCATTTTAATTCAATTTGGATTCTATTTATCTCCTGAATATTGAATTTTGTCGATTAGCTTTCATTTACAACTGCTTATTTTAGATTAATTTCAATTACTAATTCATTTCTAATTCTAATCCACTTACAAATTCAAATCTGTTTTCAACATTCAGTTTCAATTCCAGTTTTATTCTTATGTTCATTCCCAAAATTTGTTTTCAATTCACTATTTTCGGTTTATAACCACTTATATTAAACTGGATTTCCAATTTTGTATGAATTTTAATTCGTCTTTCATTTGTAGTTATTCAATCCAATTCAATGCTTACAAATTCGAAATGAATTTCAACTTTCAATTTCACTTCATTCAAATTTGTTCACTTATACTTACTTTTATTTTAACTCCATCTTTTTAAGTTAAATTTATTCTATCAAAATTCAATTTGTATAAGTTATCAACTTAATAATATTTCATAAATATTTTTATATAGTATTCCAGAGTTTTTTCAACATTTCAAAGCCATTTTGAAAATAATTCAAATTATCCTTTGAATTTCCAAAACAAAACCCAAATTTTCAAACAACTTCCATTTAAAATAATTTGGCAGCAATTCCTCTTTTGGAAACCCGAAAATGAACACCGGTGATGTCGCGATCATCATCGGAATTATTTTCCAGCGACCGAAAAGAGTTTAGAGCTTTCATCTCTCCAAAATACTTTTCAAACCCTTAAACTTTCCAAATCTTCAAAATTTTCAAATTCTTTTCAAAACATTTCCAAAAACTTCTCTGGAATTCCATTTTAAATTACAATCACATTTATATTCTCAAACTTCATTTGTATATGAATTCATTTCCTTATGCTTCAATTCAAATTTATAAATTTCATTTGTTAATTGAATTTATCTCCTAACTTTGGAGTTACGATTTCAATTCCTTATTTAATTTCAATATAACAATTGATAATATTTCAATGTTATTACTTTCCTAACAACCAAACATCCATATACTATAATAATTCATAGAGAACATTTCTTTTCTATACAAAAATAATTTTGGGCAAACTTATCTCATTCACCCTATTTAAACAATATTGTGTTGGATTATCTTGTTTAAGAGTTTAGAAACTCCTATCAACACAGTTAGCTAGACTGCACCGACCAGAATCTATAAACAATCAACCGATAAGTCAACACAATACAAAACAAATTTTATATTCAATAACAAATACGCGCTCATATCTATTATTACACTCAAACTCATTCTAGAGTACTACTGACTCTATCTCTAATGAGTAACACCCAACAGAGAAGGGTTGTCGCTTAACCATATGCTCTGATACCACGCTGTCAAGGACTACCGTCGGCGGTCACAACCGGTAGGCTTTTCAACCATCCCAGCCCCACCGTGGCTAACAGTGATACCCCAAACTTGCTTTTACGGCCAGCCTCTCGACTGTCATGGCCTTCGCCTAACCAACCCATCTCTCTCAGGGACATGTAGGGGTAAGAGTCTCCCGTTCGCCACCAAACCGCGAAGCGAGAATCCCCTACCAAGACCGGATATTAGTGTACCTCTTGATTAAACACTAATCTCCATTGATTAACTCAAGATGAACGGAAATACGAACCCTGAGGGTTTAAGAAAGAAGAAAGAGGTAGAAGAAAAAGAAAACAGAAGAAGAAGAAAGAGAAGAACAGAACAACATCAGAATAGAAACAATATCAGAATCTCACATATCGCAGCGGAACAATATATAATAAATAATCACTAGTCTTTTTAAAACAAAGAACTATATCAGTTTATACATACATCAATCAGAGTCAATATACAACTCAATACAACAATGGACAGTTATATAAACTTGTCCTCATACAAAATACACAGCGGAATAAATAATATCAGATACAAATACTACGTCTCGTCCTCCAGCTTGCTTCCAAAGCTCCAGAATATCCAGAATATCCTGATACATAACTCTAGGCTGCCCGTGTGGAAATTGGTGGGCACCCAGAGTTTAGAAGGGAACAATAAACTCCGAGTCAGTCATGGTGACTGGTGTGAGATCGTAAAACAGTTATTCTTTATAACAACAAAATAATTTTAAAGTCAATTCGAAATGCTTTTGGAAAATGAAACTACCATAAGACCTCCCGCCACACACACAATGCAAACGCAGAATTGGAGGAGATTTCTTCTTATGATAGTCAAAGATGCTTACTACGCAAAATCAAATCCTTTTTGATATTATTATTAGTGCATAGTGTAGAAAACATTTCATTAGTATAATACTAATCTTAGCCAACATACGACCAGTATCGTATGCCTACTATAGCTACTATGTTCAATAGCAGGTTACCGCCACATTCCATAGCAGGTAATACAAATAAAACCGTACAAGTCACGTATTGTTTCTTTGGATTTCCAACAAATGGTCAGGCCAAGGAACTTCCCATTGCCACGATAGGTACGCCCCTGGAAAGGCGACCCGAGAACCTAACCGGATCTCTGCCAACACAAGGCCGGGTTACCTCTGCAAAAATAGGTAACTACTGACACGCATATGCCATCCCCCGATCGTAACCGATCTTCCCGAGGATCCCCGATTTCCAACAACCACATAATAAGCAGTATCAACATAGGTTAAGTTTCTGGGCTCCATACCATGATACCACCTCTATCCAGAAGGAATGACGTACACTAAGGGGCGCTACTCCCAAGAACCTTGCTGCATCCTTCCTTTTTTGACCATTTCCGGGGTGTGAGGCTCGACGAAGTCTCGTCCACAAAGCTACGCTTTCTACAAAGCCATGCTTCGGGTCAAACAAATGATCAACCTATGATCACAAAGATATAAGATCAAACAAATGATCATATCGTAAATGATCAAACACTGATCATTTCACAGCAACACTCAGTATGCCACGTTACCAAATTGGGAATATATCGCTGATAAATTTCAACTACACAACCTCTGAGCTCGTACGTCTCAGAGAAGGGTGTTAAGCTAAGAGAATAAATTCTCCGCCACCAACAGATATGTATTTGAAAGAAATCAGCTTTATATCTCAATTTGTAACGTCAGACACACAATCCATACAAGTCTGTTCCGGGATCGAACAGAACCGAAGGCACTTCTCACGAAGCCCTTGCAAATCAGGATAATTTTCTAATCACGTCCGGACTTCCCGTCACTAAGGGTGATAAAACCTCTAAATCGAAGATCAGCCGATGTAGAGTAACTCGACGGTAATCCTTCCGTTTTCAAAAATATCCGGTCTTCAACACCGGTCTTCGAATGCAATTCATAACGACGTATCACATATTCGGAATGGGTTATACGACCCCATGGTCCTTTCCCGGCTAACCCGAATAGTGAGCGCTTATTCAAAAATAAGTGTGGCATTCAAATTCATCCAATTCACAACAAATACCCATTCAAGGTAATTATTGATAGTCGGTTATTTAACTATCAATAAAGATGCGCAACATCATCAGATTTCGAATAATTTTCCAAATTATTTATTTTCCAAAATATCTTTACTAGATATAAAATTTCCACACTTCAAAAATAACTCAGCGTCTATTTTTAAACAGATTCCCTTTTCTTTTATAGATTCCATAGTGAATTTATATTTCGAAATATCTACTGATATACGATTTTCAATCGATTTCAATATTCATTTTCAATTTATCTTTAAGAAGATAAAATCTCAAAACGTTTCACTTTATATTGGAAAAGCATTTCCATACTTATTTAATAATAAGTAATTCACAAATCTATTTATTTTCAACATTTGAAAATATTCTATATACTTAAATCAAATTAAGTATATATTCATTTCTTTAAGGAAAACATTTATTATAACAACATCTATTTGAGTCAAAACGAATGTTACGTAAAACATCGTTACGACGACTCAAAATTACTAGTATAGGGATTCAGAATTAAGATAGATATATAAATCCCAATACTAGATAAAAACATTTCCTTTCGGAAATCATTTACTATAACAACAGTGTTATAGTCCACCATTTCCTTATTTCCTCGAAAACGTCTATTTCAACAATAAATGTTGAAATCTATGCTTTCGATTCATAATACATTTTAATTCTCATTTCTTTAAAATGTTTAACTTCATTTTTTTATCACTTCTTCAAAAATGAATCCATTTTATTCAATAATATATTCACTGTCCAAAATCGTGAATATAATTCACTTAACCAAATTTCAATCATTTCTACACATTTTATTCCAATAGAAATTCGCTATCCAAAATCGCGAATATTCTACATTTAATTTATCAAATTCAATTGATTTCGAATTTATAAAAACAATGTTTATAAATTATATTTTTATTTTATAACAACTTTGACTTAAAAATTTCTTTTATTTAACTTCTATATTTTACTTATCAAAATAAGTGATTTCGGATTTATAAACAACATTTATAAATTTCAATTCTATTTTTCTAGCAACTTCGATTTATAAATTCCTTTTATTAACAAATTCAATTTATAACTCGATATAAATATCACAAGTCCATATTATAAGTTAATAACTTATCATTCATTTATTTTAAAAGAAATCGTTCTTTTAAACTTTACAAACTTTAAAACTTTCAGATTTCATTAACTTATGAAATCCCATTTATACTTCATTTTAACACTTATAGAAACTTGTCTTACAATCCCAATATTTTAAATTTATAAATATCCATTTTTGTACATCTTTTATATACATTGTTTTTAATAACTCAAAAATCCAAATTTAAGCTATTTTATAAATTACTTAACTATTTATTTTCAAAAATCACCTTTCGGTTATATTTCACAAAAATCTTAACTTCTATAACTTTAATATTTTAACGTTTATTTTTATTTAAAATAAATCAATTCAAAATTTTAAATAAACATGTACTTTCAAATAATTACTTTTAAAATCTCTTTTAAAGTTAAAATCGTTATTTTTAAACTTTCAAAATTGGATCCGATGATGCAACGCACCAATTAGTCCATCACAACATTCAATATCATATATCAATATGATAAACAGCATATACAACAAATATCTGCAAATAATTAAATACTGGTGAGGAATCCAGTTGGATCCCTCCAACCTGTTTCCCTGCATCCACAGATGTTAGCACAATACCAATTCCACTTCGAGGTGGAATATCGCGGTATATGGGTCTTATAAAAATCATCCGCTTACTAACGGCGCAATAGGGTCTCATCCGCTATACGAGGCGGGAAATCAATCAATCCAATATATACATATGCAAATATGTATATATTGCTATATATATATATATATAGATATATCCTACTATATCTAACATCATATCCAAATATCAATCATATCAATCAATAAATACTGCAATACCAATTATATCTTTGAGTGAGAAAAATCTCACCTTAGCTTAAATTTGCAATCCATTTCCATTGCAGTTTTGTTTTCTTTACAGATTTTGACCTAGTATAAATATTTATACAAAATCTATTAATATTCGAACAATTTGAATAATTAATTTCCATTATATAAATTCATCACCTAAATTCATTTCATTTATTTTGTTGTTTTCTAATCTTATTCCCATTTAAAACCTTATATTTTCAAAATCTATAGTAACTTCCGTTACTTAAATATGTATATACATTATACAAATTCATATAAACTCTATAGCATTTAAAATCCTATGTTTCCTCTTTCTTATTCACATCTATAATTTCTGTTTAAATCTTATAACAACAAAACTATTTTGAAACCACAGATTAAAACTCACTGTTTCCAAAATCTACCTTACTGTCAACTTTTTTTCTTATCTATACCAGTATACGATTTACTAAAATAAAAATATACCTTACTGCGAATTCAAACTCGAATATACCATCGACGAACCCAGACTCCACCACCAATCGCCGAACATCACCGAGATCCCACGATTCGCCTAGTTCCCAAACCTCTGTCAATACGTGAAATCGAACCCAATGCCTCGATACACTTCGCGATCCACCATCGCGACACCCTGCTTCACATCGCTGCCGTGATGTCTTCCTCCCCCGGTCGCGTGCTCGCCGCATTCGTCGTCGCGGCCACTAGTATAAAGAGACTGTAGCAGGACCTCAAATCGGCAGTAGAGAATATCGCATAGGAGGCAAGGATGAGCCGCGATGGCTGATGGAATAGCCAAGTATGCAGCGCTGATTATTATGAAGGCGTTGATTTTCGAAACCCTAGTTTCTCTCGGTTTCAAGCATCGCGACATGGAGATTGCTATTGAACTGTAACTTCGAATTGTATAGAAGGAGGCAGCCATTTGATTTTCTTTGAACTGAAGTGTTTCGATTTAAAGAAAGAAAAAGGGGGGGGCTTGGTTTAATTTCAGCTGCCATTTTTAACTTCGAACGAGATGATTTTCGTTTTGTTTTGAATCTGAGTTGATCGGTGATTTAAAAATAGGAGGGAGACAGGAGAACATGGGTTGCGTGAATTTAGGCTGAAACAAAGGGACGGGTTTGAAGGCGTGTTTAAAGGAGGAAAGAAACTGAAGTTGACCAAAGTGTATAAATTTATATTTAAATAAAATCGATAAATTATCGACTAGGCGTTTATATCCCGTACGTTCACACAATGACTCCGAAAAATACGAAATTGAAAATCCGGCAATAATTCAATATTACGGACCCAATGGAACTGGTTTCGTCAAATTCTGAGACTGCTTGAAAAATGACTATTTTTAAATATTGATTCAAACAATTAAATTCAAAACTGAGCAAAACAGTTTAAATTTCAATTCTGAAGCTGCTGTTATCTTCAGTGTTATCAATATAAATTTTACAAGTGTTTGAAATATTTTTCTTTAGCTTTAAATTGAAGATTCAAATTTTTATTCAACTCTCAATATATTAAATTATATAATTTAACCGTCAATTTCAAAGTTATATTCGGGATACAAATTAAATCATCGTTCAAATATTTAAAATTAATTAAATATTCTCAATTTGGTTTGTTCAAAATTCAGGGTCGTTTCAAACTTCCCTCCTTAAAAGAATTTCGTCCCGAAATTACAAGTTAAGAAAAATGATCCCTAACTCGTCTACTATTTTTCACAATCCAATAGTATTATCAATTCACTAACCTAAATCTATTTACTAGAGATTCATTATCAATTCATCTAGCTTTTCCAACTTAAATTTTAAGTTTGAAACAACATTGTTTCCTTAACAATTCAAATTTAAATTTCAAATTCAAATTTAAACTTTCAAAATTTTCTCAAAAAATTTTCTAACACTGTAAATTTTCGAAAAATTTTGCCAGCGTCTCCTTTGCACGTCTAATACGGCACGACTACAAAATGTCCCTACGGACTCTCAGATTTCAAAAAGAAAAAGAAAAAGCCAAGCGGCTAGACAAGAAATCATCAAAAACTCATATTATAATCCAAATACTTACCTTCTGTCGAGCAATTCAAATTAACTTTGAAATCAAAATTCCAATTTCCCTATACACCTATATATCCTACTAGCCATAATATCTAGTTACATATTCAAACCATTTTGCCAATTCTATCACAAAATTTTCAATATAAACTACTTATATCATTTTTACTTCACTGTTGAAGTTATACATATTCATTTTCATTCCATTTTACATTTCAATTTCATTTGAATTTTATTCGTAATTCCAATCTAATTTGGATTTAGTTTAACTTCTGAATATTGAATTTATCGATTACCTTTCATTCAACTGATTCATAGCTTTATTTTAAATTAGTTCCAATTACCAATTCATTACAAATTTCAATTCATTTTATTCAAATTTGTTTTCAACATTCAGTTTCAATTCCAGTTTTATTCACTTTTGTTCGCTCCCAAAATGTATTTTCAATTCACTATTTTGGTTAAATCTACTTACATTTAAACTGGATTTCAAATTCCATATGAATTTTAATTCACCTTTCATTTATAATTATTCAATTCAATTTATTGCCTAAAATTCGAAATGAATTCCAACATTCAATCTCACTTTCATTTAATTGATTCACTTGTATTTAATTTAACTTCACCCTTTTAGTTAAATTTATTTTATCAAAATTCAATTTGTATAAGTTATCAACTCATTTCTTATTTCATAAATATTTTAAATAGGATTCCAGAGTCTTTTCAACTTCTCAATAATCATTTTGAAGACAATTCAAATTATCCTTTGAATTTCCAAAACAAAACCCAAATTTCCAAACAACTTTCATTTAAAACAATTTGGCAGCAATTCCTCTTTTGGAAACCCGAAAATGAATTCTAATGATGTGGCCATCATCATCAGGATTATTTTCCAGCGACCGAAAAGAGTTTAGAGCTTTTCATTCCTCCAAAAATGCTTTTCAAAACCTTCGAAATTCATTTTCAAATCAAAAAATGATTTAAACTTTTCAAATCTCCAAAATTTTCAAATTCTTTTCAAAACATTTCCAAAAACATCTCTGGAATTTCCATTTCAAATTACAATTCACATTTATAATTTACATTCTTAAATTTCATTTGTATGTGGATTTATTTCTTAACTTTGGAGTTACGATTTCAATATTTATTCAATTTCATATAATAATGATAACATTTTAATATTATCACTTTCCTAACAACCATGCATCCATATATCATAATAATCCACAGAAAATTATTTCCTTTATATACGAAAATAGTTTTAGGTAAAATTATCTCATTTACCTGTTTTAAAATCAATACTATGTCGGTTTATCTTGTTTAGAGTTTAGAAACCCCTATCGATTACAGTTAGCTAGACTGCACCGACCAGAATCCATAAACAATCAACCGATAAGTCAACACAATACAAAACAATTTTTTTTACATATTCACTAACAAATACGCGCTCATATCTATTATTACACTCAACTCATTCTAGAGTACTACTGACTCTATCTCTAATGAGTAACACCCAACAGAGCAGGGTTGTCGCTTAACCATATGCTCTGATACCAGCTGTCATGACCTGCAAATCCGTACGTCTTGATTAAACACTAATCTCCATTGATTAACTCAAGATGAACGGAAATACGAACCCTGAGGGTTTAAGAAAGAAGAAAGAGGTAGAAGAAAAAGAAAACAGAAGAAGAAGAAAGAGAAGAATAGAACAACATCAGAACAGAAACAATATCAAAATCTCACATATCGCAGCGGAACAATATATAATAAATAATCACTAGTCTTTTTAAAACAAAGAACTATATCAGTTTATACATACATCAATCAGAGTCAATATACAACTCAATACAACAATGGACAATTATATAAACTTGTCCTCATACAAAATACACAGCGCAATAAATAATATCAGATACATATACTATGTCTCGTCCTCCAGCTTGCTTCCAAAGCTCCAGAATATCCAGAATATCCTGATACATAACTCTAGGCTGCCCGTGTGGAAATTGGTGGGCACCCAGAGTTTAGAAGGGAACAATAAACTCCGAGTCAGTCATGGTGACTGGTGTGAGATCGTAAAACAGTTATTCTTTATAACAACAAAATAATTTTAAAGTCAATTCGAAATGCTTTTGGAAAATGAAACTACCATAAGACCTCCCGCCACACACACAATGCAAACGCAGAATTGGAGGAGATTTCTTCTTATGATAGTCAAAGATGCTTACTACGCAAAATCAAATCCTTTTTGATATTATTATTAGTGCATAGTGTAGAAAACATTTCGAAAGTATAATACTAATCTTAGCCAACATACGACCAGTATCGTATGCCTACTATAGCTACTATGTTCAATAGCAGGTTACCGCCACATTCCATAGCAGGTAATACAACTAAAATCGTACAAGTCTCGTATTGTTTCTTTGGATTTCCAACAAATGGTCAGGCCAAGGAACTTCCCATTGCCACGATAGGTACGCCCCTGGAAAGGCGACCCGAGAACCTAACCGGATCTCTGCCAACACAAGGCCGGGTTACCTCTGCAAAAATAGGTAACTACTGACACGCGTATGCCATCCCCCGATCGTAACCGATCTTCCCGAGGATCCCCGATTTCCAACAACCACATAATAAGCAGTATCAACATAGGTTAAGTATCTGGGCTCCATACCATGATACCACCTTTATCCAGAAGGAATGACATACACTAAGGGGCGCTACTCCCTAGAACATTGCTGCATCCTTCCTGTTTTGACCATTTCCGGGGTGTGAGGCTCGACGAAGTCTCGTCCACAAAGCTACGCTTTCTACAAAGCCATGCTTCGGGTCAAACAAATGATCAACCTATGATCACAAAGATATAAGATCAAACAAATGATCATATCGTAAATGATCAAACACTGATCATTTCACAGCAACACTCAGTATGCCACGTTACCAAATTGGGAATATATCGCTGATAAATTTCAACTACACAACCTCTGAGCTTGTACGTCTCAAAGAAGGGTGTTAAGCTAAGAGAATAAATTCTCCGCCACCAACAGATATGTATTTGAAAGAAATCAGCTTTATATCTCAATTTGTAACGTCAGACACACAATCCATACAAGTTTGTTCTGGGATCGAACAGAACCGAAGGCACTTCTCATGAAGCCCTTGCAAATCCGGATAATTTTCTAATCACGTCCGGACTTCCCGTCACTAAGGGTGATAAAACCTCTAAATCGAAGATCAGCCGATGTAGAGTAACTTGACGGTAATCCTTCCGTTTTCAAAAATATCCGGTCTTCAACACCGGTCTTCGAATGCAATTCATAACGACGTATCACATATTCGGAATGGGTTATGCCACCCCATGGTCCTTTCCCGGCTAACCCGAATAGTGAGCGCTGATTCAAAAATAAGTGTGGCATTCAAATTCATCCAATTCACAACAAATACCCATTCAAGGTAATTATTGATAGTCGGTTATTTAACTATCAATAAAGATGCGCAACATCATCAGATTTCAAATAATTTTCCAAATTATTTATTTTCCAAAATATCTTTACTAGATATAAAATTTCCACACTTCAAAAATAAATCAGCGTTTATTTTTAAACAGATTCCCTTTTCTTTTATAGATTCCATAGTGAATTTATATTTCGAAATATCTACTGATATACGATTTTCAATCGATTTCAATATTCATTTTCAATTTATCTTTAAGAAGATAAAATCTCAAAACGTTTCACTTTATATTGGAAAAGCATTTCCATACTTATTTAATAATAAGTAATTCACAAATCTATTTATTTTCAACATTTGAAAATATTCGATATACTTAAATCAAATTAAGTATATATTCATTTCTTTAAGGAAAACATTTATTATAACAACATCTATTTGAGTCAAAACGAATGTTACGTAAAACATCGTTACGACGACTCAAAATTACTAGTATAGGGATTCAGAATTAAGATAGATATATAAATCCCAATACTAGATAAAAACATTTCCTTTCGGAAATCATTTACTATAACAACAGTGTTATAGTCCACCATTTCCTTATTTCCTCGAAAACGTCTATTTCAACAATAAATGTTGAAATCTATGCTTTCGAATCATAATACATTTTAAATCTCATTTCTTTAAAATGTTTAACTTCATTTTTTTATCACTTCTTCAAAAATGAATCCATTTTATTCAATAATATATTCACTGTCCAAAATCGTGAATATAATTCACTTAACCAAATTTCAATCATTTCTACACATTTTATTCCAATAGAAATTCGTTATCCAAAATCGCGAATATTCTACATTTAATTTATCAAATTCAATTGATTTCGAATTTATAAAAACAACATTTATAAATTCTATTTTTATTTTATAACAACTTTGACTTATAAATTTCTTTTATTTAACTTCTATATTTTACTTATCAAAATAAGTGATTTCGGATTTATAAACAACATTTATAAATTTCAATTCTATTTTTCTAACAACTTCGATTTATAAATTCCTTTTATTAACAAATTCAATTTATAACTCGATATAAATATCACAAGTCCATATTATAAGTTAATAACTTATCATTCATTTATTTTAAAAGAAATCGTTCTTTTAAACTTTACAAACTTTAAAACTTTCAGATTTCATTTACTTATGAAATCCCATTTATACTTCATTTTAACACTTATAGAAACTTGTCTTACAATCCAAATATTTTAAATTTATAAATATCCATTTTTGTACATCTTTTATATACATTGTTTTTAATAACTCAAAAATCCAAATTTAAGCTATTTTATAAATTACTTTACTATTTATTTTCAAAAATCACCTTTCGGTTATATTTCACAAAAATCTTAACTTCTATAACTTTAATATTTTAACGTTTATTTTTATTTAAAATAAATCAATTCAAAATTTTAAATAAACGTGTACTTTCAAATAATTACTTTTAAAATCTCTTTTAAAGTTAAAATCGTTATTTTTAAACTTTCAAAATTGGATCTGATGATGCAACGTACCAATTAGTCCATCACAACATTCAATATCATATATCAATATGATAACAGCATATACAACAAATATCTGTAAATAATTAAATACTGGTGAGGAATCCAGTTGGATCCCTCCAACCTGTTTCCCTGCATCCACAGATGTTAGCACAATACCAATTCCACTTCGAGGTGGATATCGCGGTATATGGGTCTTATAAAAATCATCCGCTTACTAACGGCGCAATAGGGTCTCATCCGCTATACGAGGCGGGAAATCAATCAATCCAATATATACATATGCCAATATGTATATATTGCTATATATATATAGATATCTCCTACTATATCTAACATCATATCCAAATATCAATCATATCAATTAATAAATACTTCAATACCAATTATATCTTTGAGTGAGAAAAATCTCACCTTAGCTTAAATTTGCAATCCATTTCCATTGCAGTTTTGTTTTCTTTACAGATTTTGACCTAGTATAAATATTTATACAAAATCTATTAATATTCGAACAATTTGAATAATTAATTTCCATTATATAAATTCATCACCTAAATTCATTTCATTTATTTTGTTGTTTTCTAATCTTATTCCCATTTAAAACCTTATATTTTCAAAATCTATAGTAACTTCCGTTACTTAAATATGTATATACATTATACAAATTCATATAATCTCTATAGCATTTAAAATCCTATGTTTCCACTTTCTTATTCACATCTATAATTTCTGTTTAAATCTTATAACAACAAAACTATTTTGAAACCATAGATTAAAACTCACTGTTTCCAAAATCTACCTTACTGTCAACTTTTTTTCTTATCTATACCAGTATACGATTTACTAAAATAAAAATATACCTTACTGCGAATTCAAACTCGAAGATACCATCGACGAACCCAGACTCCACCACCAATCGCCGAACATCACCGAGATCCCACGATTCGCCCAGTTCCCAAACCTCTGTCAATACGTGAAATCGAACCCAATGCCTCGATACACTTCGCGATCCACCATCGCGACACCCTGCTCCACATCGCTGCCGCGATGTCTTCCTCCCCCGGTCGCGTGCTCGCCGCATTCGTCGTCGCGGCCACGAGTATAAAGAGACTGTAGCAAGACCTCAAATCGGCAGTAGAGAATATCGCATAGGAGGCAAGGATGAGCCGCGATGGCTGATGGAATAGCCAAGTATGCAGCGCTGATTATTATGAAGGCGTTGATTTTCGAAACCCTAGTTTCTCTCGGTTTCAAGCATCGCGACATGGAGATTGCTATTGAACTGTAACTTCGAATTGTATAGAAGGAGGCGGCCATTTGATTTTCTTTGAAGTGAAGTGTTTCGATTTAAAGAAAGAAAAAGGGGGGCTTGGTTTAATTTCAGCTGCCATTTTTAACTTCGAACGAGATGATTTTCGTTTTGTTTTGAATCTGAGTTGATCGGTGATTTAAAAATAGGAGGGAGACAGGAGAACATGGGTTGCATGAATTTAGGCTGAAACAAAGGGACGGGTTTGAAGGCATGTTTAAAGGAGGAAAGAAACTGATGTTGACCAAAGTGTATAAGTTTATATTTAAATAAAATCGATAAATTATCGACTAGGCGTTTATATCCCGTACGTTCACACAATGACTCCGAAAAATACGAAATTAGAAATCCGACAATAATTCAATATTATGGACCCAATGGAACTGGTTTCGTCGAATTCCGAGACTGTTTGAAAAATGACTATTTTTAAATATTGATTCAAACAATTAAATTCAAAACTGAGCAAAACAGTTTAAATTTCAATTCTGAAGCTGCTGTTATCTTCAGTGTTATCAATATAAATTTTACAAGTGTTTGAAATATTTTTCTTTAGCTTTAAATTGAAGATTCAAATTTTTATTCAACTCTCAATATATTAAATTATATAATTTAACCGTCAAATTCAAAGTTATATTCGGGATACAAATTAAATCATCGTTCAAATATTTAAAATTAATTAAATATTCTCAATTTGGTTTGTTCAAAATTCAGGGTCGTTACAGAAGTGTTATTTAATAAAAGAAGTTTTAAATGAGAAAAGAGTTATTATTTAATAAAAGGGGATTAGAAGTCGCTTTTCTGACTTAATCATGCTTTGTGTGATTTAATTGTGCTTTATGTGTTTACTTGTCTATGGGAAGTATTTAGTCATATACTTAGCACTAAATCCCGACAAAGTAGGCTTATTCTATCTGTCAAAGTTAAGAGTGATGTTCGAGTAGGGCTTAGAAGTAAATAGTGCTCTAATTTACTGACTTCGCCCTTGACTGAGGGATAATATAAGTTGAGAAGGTCGGAAATGTGATAAGTACACAAAACTTGATTTTCATATGCAATCGTTCTAATTATTATTGAATTTTACCAAAATTAGCTTAATAAATATCTAGAAGAAACATAAGGATTATACGATACGGTTATCCTTGGTGATGCTATACTCAATGTATAATCTCATTTTGCTCTCTTTAAACAAGGGATAAGGAAATCCGTCTGGATAGGAGATGATCTCCACCATATGCATTGTCTTTTAATTTATGAAAGAACCAGAGTTAAGTTAACCGAAAATCTATCGATTGGTTTTGAGTCGTCCGGTAAGCGGGGGAGTGTACTTATATGAGAAAACATGAAATTCAAAACCGATATTCGGGTTTTATGTTTTGGAAATGATTGTAAAGCGAGATGTTATAGTGTTGCACTGTTTATCCTAAGGTTAAGTCTAATGAAGAGGTCTACGTTAACATTTCAGACAAATGCTATAGAGTTGAACTTTTTATCCTAAGGTTGTCCAAAGGAGAGGTTAGCGTTAGCATTCGTTGAAGGGCTTATGCTGGAATTCATGTAGAGATTCAAGATATGTCCATCGGGAGATTCAAGATCTTTTCAAGTGATAAAGACTCGTGTGTTGAGATGCTGAACATGACTTAGCCCTCGATAATGACTGAAACCAGTTTAGCTAACCCAAGGATATATCAGCTCTATTCTAGATATGCTTAAGGTTTTCTATAGGAGTGATGATATTCAGTATCATGGGTATAGTTGTGAACCGGCTATATTTATCCTATGATATATTTTATCTACATATACATGATGCTCACAATGATATTTCTGACCCTTGTCATGAGGCCCGTTCTCAACATACTAAGAGCACCTCCAACAGAAATCCATATGCGAACGAACCTTAGTGGTTTTGATTTTATACTTAATATTATTGTGTTGTACATGCAAAATAACTATTTTCTGATTTAATTCAATACCCTAGACATTATCTGTTATATCGTCATGTGTACTTATTAGATGGTTAATTGTTTTGAAGTGAAAACTATTATGGTGCTTCAAATAGTCTCAAAAGTTACTGTTATATCAATGCATCTGGTTCCAGAGTTTCTCGCACTAGACTTATGGATGGCCCATGGTTTTATTTTTGTCTCTTAATTCCTCGAGTGCTCTTTTGAGCAGTTTGAGAAAGGAAGGTTTTCGTTGGGTATTCTTTTAAGCTTGAGGAGACGACCTGGATGCTTTCACCTACCGTAGTATTCTTATTAAGTGCAAAAAGTCTATTTCAAATCATTATTTATAATTTTTGTTTCAACATATATGTATTAAAACTCAAAGTCATACCCAGTGATAAATTTTGTGAGTAAAATCCGAATTAACTAAAGCACATTAAATAATGAATATGTTATGTTAGTTTCAATAATTAGAATTTACGATGTTATTCTTCTCAATGTGGCTTATATTCCAATTGCATTGATATTCTTCTTGAACATACTTTTCTGGTTGATGGATAATATCCTTTTGGGTACCACTATCATGATCATGTTTTGATAACGTATTTGGAATCCAATCTGAATTTGTATGTCATACCATATGCTAGATTTAATACTCTAATAACTTATTTAGAACTAAAAAAGTTCATTTCTCGACATTAATAAAATTCATAATTTCTATTTAATGTGTGAGATTAATTGATAGACATTCCAATGTATTATGGCTATTAGGTTCGATTAATTTCATTCCATTCTTCATTATTTGTTTTATCTTTGGATTGCACCAAATCCATCCTAATACAATAATTTCTTTAAGAAATTCCTTCCTTACAAAGTTAGCATTTCTTTAAACAACAATCATTTCTAAGTGCAGCAAAGTAGGTATTCACAAACACTTTAAGAATTATGTCTACATATACCTATATATATGTAACAACCTACCTTTTTGGACGTTTTAAGTTGACACGCATACCAGACTCAAACCATTCAGAAGGGCAGATTGTTATGGGGTAAATAAGAAAAGGATAAAGAAATAAAACAAATACAGAATCTCGTAGCGGAATGACAAATTATAATAATCAAATAACAGTTCATGAAGCTATTTTATGAATACATTTGATTATACTTATACAGTACAGAATCAGAGTTACAGACAACAAGAATGAATAAATAAATAAATGCAGCGGAATAACATGATGTAGTGGAATACATATCATAAATAATAGTAGTACAAATCTTCGTCTTCGTCCTCCAGCAATAAGGTCTTCAACCCTGAAATGCTCAAGCTGACCCGAGCGAATTGAAAAGACAAAACTCTAGAGTCAGAACTAAAAGATCTTATGTAAGTTAAATCAATGGTAAATATGAGTGTGACGGCGTCAGAGATGTTTACGGGGTTTGACATCTCTAATCCAGTGTCCAACATGGGTGCAGTAACTTAAGAGATGTTCGGGATTCACATCTTCTAAGGATCCGTTAAACTATCTACTATGTAGTACAATACACTATTATAATATGTCTACAGTAAAGTAAAAGTATTAAAATAGCGTTAAAGCGTTACCCATATCCCCCTTAACACATTTATATATTCCCGTAGACTATACAACGCCGTAAGGTCCACCAAACCGGTGGTTTACCCAGAGGACATCACATAGGTACAGTACAAAACAAACTGTAGAAGGCGCTTTAGGGCATGTGAACACGGCACTCGAGGCAATGCCAGGGTAGATTTACCAATTGCAGAACCGGGCTGGTAGTAACGTATAGTAGCTACTACCGCCCACCTCAGAACACACTCCCATAATCAAAAATCAAGCGGTGGCCACTTGTGACGCCCCACCTCTATACTCACGCTAGCCAAGGACACTACGGAGTAATGCCGTCAACTATGGCAAAGAATAAGGCTGTTGATGAGCGACCATCCGTGTAATTGCTTTGTGCGAGTAGCGATATGTCAGATAGTATAACATGCATTTCATTTCAGGAGGAAATCTGACATACCGATACATCTCAAAGCTACCACACAGTGGCTAAGCGGACCTCGGAAACAAATATAGAAATAAGCATAACACAAATCAGTCACAGATGTTCATATCTCAAAGGCGGAAACAGATATGAATATAATATAATAGTAGTGTACATTAGAGTAGTGGTCAAACAAGATCCACAATATCACAAAAGAATAGATACAAATGCTAGACAAAAGAATAAGTATACATCAAGGAGTCTCTATCTCTAATGTATAATAACAAAAACTACAAAGTTGTGTAGTTAGTCAAAAATCAGAAGATGAGCCCAGATAAGGAGTCAAGCAGAAGCACCTGTAACATCTCGGTCTGACCCGAGTATTATTTAATAAGAAAATAATAAATGGATCAGTCTAGCTATAATTATCATAAAGAAATGAGATATAAGTAGAGATATAATAAAAACGTATGATAACAATAATGTCATACTAGGACAAGTGTGATATAAACAACAACAAATTCATACAATATCTCAAAAATCTCAAAGCACCAAAAAGAATATCATATTCTTTATTTTATTCACCAAATCACAAATATTGACAAACATATCATTGACAATCGCAAAAGAGGTGAATCACATATTCTAGAAATCATAAATTAGAATTCCAGAAATCACAAAGGGGGAGGCCTATCACAAACGGGAGCATGAAAACTCACCAACACGTGTATCACAAACGAAACGCTATTCCATGATCGCTAACCATCAAATTTGAGCCGAGGCTCCATAAACGGCCTGACGACCATGGGTCGCTACCTCGCCAAATTGAACCGAAGTTCCACAAACGGGGATTGTAATCCCCACACAAACAAATAGACATCGCACATCGCTAGTCTAAATCACAAAATGATCATCATCGATCAATAAAAAGTGTCAATTGCACTAAGCTAGTAAATATACGAGTTTAGCTTCATGTCCCATAACCACTAGCTTAACTTAAATATTTACGAACAAATTATAGATTTCCACTCGAAAATTGTCACAAGATTTTCAATCGAACAAGTCCAAAAATTAATCGACGAAGTAAACAAAGCGTTTCATACCACTTGTTTTGCTAAGCCGTTTAATTAGATCTTCTCATACGAATGAGGTAAAGGTTTGTATATACTAATAGATTAGAAAACGGTTTTATAGAGAGCTTTGTATTAAAAATAGAGTTGAAATCATTTTGATGAAAGAGATTGAATATTTACTACTAGTATAGAAACCTTTGTATTTAGAAGTGACAAATCACAAAATGATTGTAGAAACAATCAATCACAAAAATCCACATCCGAAGACATGAATTAAATCCAAAGAAATCGATAACGAATCCATCAAAATGGATATTCTCAAAAGTCCTGAAAAAGAAGTCATCAAGGTCAGTAATAAATGATAACAATAAATCGGACAATCACGAATCGGTAAAAATTGGAATCCCACACAAAATAGGAAAATTGGGCTGAGACAAACATATTCAGACATCTGAATTGTACGTTTCAGACGTCTGAAACTGGTGTTCAAACAATACTTTTCCTAGGCCAAAAATGGCCAAATCATATCGGAAGCAATCGGACGAGTGATGATAGCTAGGGGTTTACGCCAAACGACTACCTAACCTTAAAGACTCATTAATACATTCCGACCAATATGTCCAAACAACCATATAAGAATTTCATAGATTTTGACTCCAACGCCAAAAATTGGAATATTCATTAAACCAATTCAAATGGTAAGCAATGAATATAAATAAGTGTTAGGAATTCATACCTAACATCAAAGGTCGATATAGACTTAGATGTGAGATAAAAATCTCACCTTTAAACCCAAAAATGATGAAGGAGAAGCTTGAAAGCAAAGGAAGATCAACTACTCTTCAACTTCAACTCTAGAACTTGAATCTATGCTTAAAAGAAGAACATTTCCTAAGTTAGGTTTAGGAAATTTCTGAAATTAAAGAAAGAATAAGTTGGAGAAGAAGAAGGAGATGCTCACCTAAGCTTCTCTTTGAATTTTGGAGCTAGAACTTGAATTTGCAAAGAACATTAGGGCTTAGGAATTCTAATTCTTTTTCTCTTCCCCCATTTTTCTAAAGCTTGAGTGTTAGGAAATATTATGAAGGAGTGAAGAGGAGTGGAGTGGAGTTGGGTTGATATGTTGGGTTAATGGGCTGCAACCCCAAACCCAAAGCCCTAGTTGAAAACTTCAAGATTTTACCCAACTCAAAACAAATCGATGTTTATACTTAAAAAAGTCGCAAACACCATTTTGAACTCAATGGAATAGGTCTCGAGTCCAAAATGTTGATTCTCAAATTCATTCATCATTAAGATGTCTGAAATCTACAAATCAACCGTCTGAATCTGGAAAAATAAGAATTTTCCATCTTCATTCAGACGCCTGAAATGCATGATTCAGGCGTCTGAATTTGGAAAAATAAATGTTGTTCCAGAACAATATTCAAACGTCTGACTCGGGGATTTCAGACGTTTGAAAATGGCTATTTTAGCCTGTTTCCTTTCTGGATCGATTCGAACAATTTCAAACATCTGAATTAGACATTTCAGACGTTTGAATTTTTGGAAAAATGTGTTTTCAAATAGGCACTTCCAAATAGCACTATCCATATAGACTTTTCACTAATTCGACTGTTCTTCTTCGAATAGTGACTTTTTTGGAATTTTATCCGACAAACGATGCTATATTTAAATAAAACATTTAAATATTAAATCGTAAAATATGCGGGTTGTTACACCACCAAATCAATCACAAAGTCAAAATATAGTATCGAAGAAATGTGCCCGATAGGAGGAATGACCTCACTTGGCCTGGTATAGCTCCTGTTTTAGTCACATCTAAGCTGACTCACGGGAGTCAAGGTCACGTAAATACCTCATACAGAATCGTTCGCCAAACCATCCTACTTCATTTCTGGAGTATCCACCATGTACACAGTTGTTAAGGTGGTTTTCGATATTGGCAGAGAGTATGACAATATCCGATCCCGGTCTCTTTAACAACCAAACGCTTATTTCACACCGGATGGTTCTTTCACATTTCAAAACGGTCAATTCACAATTTTTATCAAAATATCATATTCACTTTCAAATCATATCTCTTTCGAAATCATATTCACTTTCAAACTATATTCACTTTCAAAATCATATTTACTTTCAAATCATAATTTCTTTCAAATCATAATTTCTTTCAAAAATCATATTTCCAATTTGGTTAAATCCTTACTTCAAAATCATCATATTCAATTAATTATAACATTTAAATCCCAACTTAGGTCATAACCTCAATTAACCGTATTTGGTTTTAAACCAATGAATTTGAATATAAACACTTTCCCTTTTACTAAGTCTGAAAATTTAGAAATAGTTTAAATAGTTATAAATAGTTAAATATTCTAAAATAGTTTAATTATAGATTAGAGATACTATTAAACTGATTTAAGATAGTTAAATAGATTTAAAATAGATTAAAAGGAAATTAAAATAGATTTAATAACTTTAAAATAGATTAATTAGATTTAAAATAAGTTAAAATGGGTTAAATTAGTTTTTAAATAAATTAATTGGTTTAAAATAGGTTAAATTATTTAATATATTTAATATAAGTTAAAATAGTTTAATAATTTGAAAATATTAATAATTCGAAATTTTAAAATAATATATTTTTAAAAAAGTTTATATTAACAAGATGAATTTGAAATTAATATCAATTTAAAACTATTTATTTTATTTCAACACTTCCGAACCATTTCAATTTCCAAATCAACAAACCCAATTGCAAATCTTTCAATTCAAATTTTAAATAAACTATTAAATTCTATATCGATTGCAATCCATGTTAGAGATATCAATTTAAATTATTCCAATTTCAATACATTTCAAAGTTATATTTCAAACAACTCAAATAACTCAATTCTGACAAATTTCACTTATATATCAAATTCGATTTTTAAAATTTCAATTTAGTTTCTTAAAGCAATTCCTTTAAACCAATTCACATTTAACATAAAACTGGATTTTCAATAATAATGCAATTTATATAAATCAATTTATTTCAAAATATCATTTAATTAAATTAAAAAATTAAGAATTTAAAAATCATTTAATTTAACCAATCCGGTATCCGTATATAATTCTCTACCCTAGGGTCAAGTGATACGGATATTTATCATTTCAATCCGCAATTTAAAATTTTACGGTTATATATCATTTCAAACCGCAATCCCAAATTAAATAAAAATCCATAAAATCGCTCGAGTCTATCATTTCAACCCATAATGATTTTTCCCTAATCTATAGATCGTTCGGGTATGTATTATTTCAACCCATAGGGAAATTACAATATATAACAATATGAAATGCAACATCCAGTCATCCAATATCAACAAATCAGACATACATTACAATCATCATCCAATTTCATCAATGAATGTCAATAGATAACTGATAATTAAAGCAGGTATTAAATTGACAATTTAAAATTCAATATTCAATTAAATGCAATAAAAGTCAAATTTAATCATAATGACAATTTAAATATACCAAATATCGATCAATAAATTTCTAATCACATCATAAATTAAATTTAACATACATAAGAAATTTTAGAAGTTGTGAGTGGGTTAAAACACACCTTTTGAATTCAAATCGAATTGAAATTCAAAATAAGCCCCCAATTTGAACAGTCTTAGAATTCGGCCAAACTAGCGTCAAAATGTCCGGTATTTCGATACGATCCCAGGGGATCAAATCGAGCGTGAATTCGAGTACGTATGCAAAAGTTATATACATTAGACAATAAACGAATTTAAAATACGAATTAAATAAAATAAAAAAGACAACCAACAGAAACCTGCCACATCACCATTCTTCACGTCTGGAACCCTAGCAGAATCACGATGCATCGAACTCGCCCAGATAACCTCGCCAGCACATGAATCTCGACAATTCGCCGCCACCACAAGCGCTTGCGTCAAGATCTGATGTCGCCACCTCTCCCCTTGTCCTCGGCCGCGCCCAATGGACCCCCTTCGAACGCCTCCGCCACCCCCTGCTCGCCGCGCCACCGTTCGATAAGATGGCCGATTCTGGTGAACCAAGGTTGTGATGAGGCGAACTAAGACTGTTAACGCTAAAAAGTGAACGCTAACACCCGGTGTGTGTAATAGAATCGTGAAAGCACCACCCGCGTGACGGGAACAGAATCTAAGCAGTAAACTGGCAGAGAAGCAGTAAAAGACAGCAATTTATAGTGGTTCGGCTTGAGATTAAGCCTACGTCCACTTTGAATCTCTTTATTACTGAATTCGGTTACAAATCGATACAAATCTCTTATCAAAACAGTACAATTTGATCAAAAGAAACAATCTTGACTACTAGCTCAATCTTCGTCGATGAAATTCGATGAATCCGTGTTGGATGTAAGGAATTTCTCTTGAAGCTTGTTGTAGCGTCTTGAATGTTTAAAGATCTTTGATTACTGGATGAATGGAGACTTCGACAGAGTAGCGGCGCTTGAAGAAATGAATGGCCAAAAAGTCCCTCTCATGTTGTAAGTGGTGGCCTATTTATAGGAGTTGAAGTCTGGCGTAAAACTTTGCTCCAAGTCTTAGGTCGCGTACGACCTAAGTTAGGTCGTAGGTCGCGAGCGACCTAAGATAGGTCGCAGTCCATATGCGACTTAGGGAAGGCAGCCTGATTGAGTCGCTTCTGTTTCCATCTGAGCAAGTAGTAGGTCGTGAACGACCTATAATAGGTCGCATTCCTTTCTCTGCTTTTAGCTCGTTAGGTTGTTAAGTCGCTAGATCACTTCAGGCTTTGGGTCGCAAGCATCTTCAGTAGTTAGGTCGCAGGCTTCCTTAGGTCGCAAGCTCCTTTAGGTCGCAACATCTTTAGGTCGCAGAGCCTCTTAAGTCGTAGCCTTTCTTTAGGTCGCAAGTTCCTTAGGTCGCAACATCTTTAGGTCGCAGAGCCTCTTAAGTCGTAGCCTTTCTTTAGGTCGCAAGTTCCTTAGGTCGCAACATCTTTAGGTCGCAGAGCCTCTTAAGTCGTAGCCTTTCTTTAGGTCGCAAGTTCCTTAGGTCGCAACATCTTTAGGTCGCAGAGCCTCTTAAGTCGTAGCCTTTCTTTAGGTCGCAAGTTCCTTAGGTCGCAACATTCTTAGGTCGCAACATTCTTAGGTCGTAGCTTTCTTAGATCGTAGAGTTTTAGGTCGCCGAAATAAAGGAGTTAACATTTGCCCCTCGAAGTATATGACTATACCTTAGGTCGTATGCTTCGACTCAACTTTGCTGGGTCGCGAACGACTTAAAACTTGCACGCCTGTTCACCTCCCTCTCTCAGTCCCATATAAATTAGTTAGGTCGCTCCTTCCTCCTCACTTTACTGTTCTGAGCCTTCATCGCCATTGACGATCCTTCGAGCTTCCAAAGACAAAACGAACCTGTTCAATTGTCGATTCTTCCTCACCGGCATAACTCGTAAGTGGATCAATCATTACTCATCCATAACCACTGCTCGATCACGAATCCTTGTTACCTGACCTAAGCTTAATCTCATGTGCCGTGCTTCATTTTCTGAATGGCGGTTTCGATTGACTCTTGTTTGCCGTTCAACGTGTTATGATGATTCGTGATTGTATGGGAACTTTCACTATGGATCTAGAGGGTTTGCAGTCGATTGGCTAGCTAATTTGGTGGTATGTTGAGATAGAATGAAGGGGAAGATGAATTTCTCTGAAATGGCGGTATTGGGCTATTGGATCCAGTTAGGTGTTGCTTGTGGAGGAAGTCAGTTACCTTCCAGATCTGGACGACCTAACAATTAGGTCGTGATGGGATACTAGGCGACCTAGGCTTCACAATCCAAAAATATCCGCGACCTAAACAATTCTGAACCACCTTTATCCTCGACCTATAGAATTTACGACCTATGCCAAACCATGAGCGACTTAAGACTTTGAGAGAATTGCACTGTCCTAATCCATTCAGTTGCATTGTGCGACCTAAGGACAGCTTGACCTATAATAGGTCGCTGAACGACCTATCACTTGAAATGATTTTTCAGTCCTGAGCACCTTTAATTTGAACGACTTAAGTACGCTGCGACTTATGTTAGGTCGTGAGCGACCTAACACTTAGAACCTTTAGCAGAATTTGACTGAATCCTTGAATTTAACCTGTGTTGTATTTTGCTGACCTTAATTGTATTTTCTCACAGATTATACCATCCTTTAAAGCTGTCAACCTGTTAAATACAACATTTGCAGAAAAACGGGACAAATATACTGCCAATGACTGTCCACATCGCATGACAGATTAGTTGATAACAAATAATTAACTTAAATGAATTCTGTGAATGAAATGCTGTGAAATGACTAATTCAAATGAAGTGTTGAAACAAAGCTGGAATAATCAACCTAAGCTGATTTGTTTGCATCAACACAACATTGTATTTTAACCTGAAATAACAAGCCTCGAAACTTTATAATCGACGAACATCAATTGTCTCAATTTCAGTTATACTTGCTTGTTATTGTTTTAGTTTTGCACAACACTTCACACTTTTTAGGAAACGTGCACCTTTATATTTAAATATCCAGTTGATTGTGTAGAATGACGTCCCAACAAGAAGATTCAGGACCAACTGAAGAAGCTTTCCCGATTGCCAATCCACTGATTGATCCTCCGGAGAGAACTCTGACTACTCTGAGCCACAAAATCTTTAGACAACTGTGTATCCAATTTGGTATTGCTGATTCAGACGCTATATTCCCTGGAGCAAGTGATACAGCTGACAGGCCACCCCTGGGTTTTGTTGCGGTGAATCGCCATATGTGCTTAAACGGAGTTGTCCCGCCTTTCAATGAATTTCTCCGGGAGCTTTTCCTTCGACTAGCTATCTCGCCTTTTCAGCTACACCCCAACGGTTACGCCGTTCTAATGGGTTTGTGTGTTCTGTTTAGGAGGACGCTTGACCGTCTTCCGAGCTTTGACGAAATTTGCTATCTATGCACCTTCTCTAAGAATAAAGATCATCCTTCGATTGTACTCGTAAGGGGTGCCAGAAATCGGAAATTGATTTTAGATTTGCCTGAAAGTGCCCATGGTTTTCTAAACCAATTCTTCTTTGTTCGATGTCCTCCGGGATTCTACGCAGTTTGGAGAATCGGGAGTGAGATTACCTTTCTCTGTTCATCTCATAAATTTTTCGAAACCTGAATTATCAAATGCTTATCTTCATTCCTTTCCTTTTTCAGCACTTCCCCCTCCGCTCAGAAATCCCAACCTTAAATCGGTCCTCGAAACCCTAAATGCTGTGGCGGCAGAAGAGAGAAGCGCCAAATTTTTGCTGAAAGACGAATTTTTACATCAGTATGGGCTTTTACACTCTTCTCGTTCCACCCAGCCTCATGAGATTCCTGAGTCTCCAACCACAACGTCGGATGCCCCAGCTCCTGTGAAAGAGCTTTCATTAAAAGAAACCACCGCTGAGACGTCACTAGTGAAGTGCACTACTTCTACTGATGTCGTGGGGTCGTCTAGCAAGCTTGCACTTCCCCCGGTTGTTGAAGAAGAAGAAGAAGGAAAGGAATCTTCCCGCCAATCCGGAGAAGCGGCCAATGTAGAGGCTGAAAGAAAAAATTCTGACGTGCACAACAGCGACGACATTTTTGGGGGGTTAAGTGACTTGATGGTAACTTCTCAGGAGTTGTTTAAAGATTATGGTTCAAAAACGATCTCTCCTGTCGTCGAGGCAACTTCTTCCTTGCGGCAAGCCACAACGCCTTCTACACAAGCTGTTGCCACTTCCATACCACATAGTGGTTTGTAATTTGTTGCGCGTAGCTTACACGCCACACACACTTAGGATGCTAAGCACTTATGTGTACTTAAATTCTTTATTTCGAAGATTTCTGAGACTTGCCTTTTCTTCAATTTCAGGTTCTACAATGGTGCGTAGTGGCTCGTATTATGACAACTTTCGGTGTTACGGAGGGCGCGATAATTATGATTATGGACGTTATCTTCCCTTCCGCAAAGAATCTGACGAAGAGCGTGCAGCTAGAAAAGCTCAAGAAAGGCATGCTTACGAAGAGCAGCAAAGAAGGAGAGACGATGACTCTCATAAAAGAAAATATCATGATGACAAAGGGAAGAAGCATGCTACCGATGACCCAAGTAAACGGGTTAAACTTGATGAGAAGGACGCGTCTGAAATTTCTGAGAAAACTGATGCTCCTATATCTTCTAATATCCCGGCTAGCTCTCCTCCTCTAAAGAAATCTGATATTCAAACAATCATTAACAGGCCACAATATCAAGTTAAAGATGGCCCTCCAACGCTTCAGAGCCGATTTCTGAATTGGTGCCTAAAAGGAGTGCGTTTTGACTTGGATTTGGTTCCGATTGATAAGCAAGACATGCTTAAAAGTCTTGACGCGGTCAGGCTTAATATCGAGAGGATGTCGCAATGGTAGAAACTTGTCGACGAACTTCAAAGGGTCAACCACATGAATCTTGAGGCTATGATGACCATGGAGAACGATAAATCAGAATGGGACAAATGGCGTAAGCAGCATGATGCGGAGATGACGAGCATTGCAGACGACAACGCAAAGCTTGCATCTGAAGTCAAGCGACTTAAGGAAGATCTGGCCTCATCTTCTACATCGCACACTCAAAAGGAAGAAGTCTTTCAGAAGCAAGTGCGGGACGCACATGCTGCGCAAAGGGACGCCGAAATGAAGCTTGCAGCTGAGCAGCACATTACTGAGAAATATCGCACAGAAAATACTGAGCTGCGGGGAACAATTGTGACCCAAAATGCAGAGTTTGAGATGCTGAAAGCTAAGCTTCTTAAAGTTGAGAAGGAGCGTGATGACACGGTCGCTGGACAAGTTGCGGCCGAAGAGTCTCACGATGCCACTAAAGCTAGCATCGATTCTACTCTATTTGACTTCTACATGCACAGCGTTTTGGGCCGCGGCAGCCTTTCATTCTTGGGTCCCAAATATGAGATTACACTTGTTGAAGTTTGGGAGACCATACTTGATACATTTGCCGACTATGCGGAAGTAACCTTGTAGCGCTTTATCTAGATGATGAAGCACGTGATGCGCTTATTAGAGGCAAAGGGCAACTTGCCGAAGCTAGAGCCGGGACAGTGGTAGAGGAACATCCAGAAAAGACAACATCTCTACCTGCCCCTGTCCATACTTCAACTTTGACTGATGTTGATATCATCGGTTCTAGCTCTCAATCTCCACTTGCTGCAAAAGATGCTGAAGATAAACTCGATACTTCCGAGACTCCTCTTTCCCAAATTGAAGAGAAGAGCCAGGAAGAAACTGAGGCTGATAAATATGAAATTGAACTTGCGAAGCCAACTCCTCCAGGTAATTTTGGCGAAGTCTCGGGTCTAATGAACCAGTTATTTGATTTAACCGAGTTTGATGACCTTCTTACTTATTACTTAAACTTTGGTGAACCGATACCTTCTCTTTTCTCGAAGAATACCGATTTTAACTTCTTTTCTTCTACAGCGGAGGTACGGAATACTGCACAAACTTCCACTCCTTTAGTTGCCGCTCCTCCACCTTCCCAAGTTACACCTCCTTCTGCTTCTCAGCCGGGATCACAAGCAGAGAAAATTGAAGCTCTTCAAGGCCTGGATGATCCGGCCGCTTCGCAAGAGCAGAAGGCGGAGGATCTTGATGACATCGAGAAGACCCCGGAGCGGTCTCTAGATGATGACACGAAGCTTTCGACATTGCTTGCTACTCCGGGGAGCGAGTCTTCTTCGAAGAGGAAGGGGAAGCGTGCCATAAGGAAGAAGAAGAATATTTCCGCTGGAGAGGAAGCAGAAGTTGATCCAGCCGTGCCTCTTTCTCCTTCTGCCCCGACCCGTTCACAACGGCTTCAGAAACTAATCATTAGGCCGGGTAAAGGCTCCAAAGGTGGCGGGAAGAAGGAATAGCAAGCTGGATCTTCTACTTCTTATCTTGCTTTTTTACATGTATAGACCGGAGATTATGCGGGTACCGGTCCCTGCTTTTGGTTTTTTGAGATACCTGCGCATGTAAAGAATTTTCATAGTACTGAATAAAACAGTAATTTTACTTGTACAAATTCTTGTGTATGTGAGAACGCATCTGTTTCTCTTTTTCAGTGTAGAATAAACGATTCCTTTTACTTGTACAAATTTTTGTCTGTGTTTGGGAATACACTTATTCTACATCTATTTTTCGTGATATTGCAATGAACTTGTGGTATGTTGCTTGCATGTTACTTTTATTAATATAATTGAATTGTATAGTATTGCCCCCATACCGTAAGTGCATTGCAATATTCCTAGCTTTTCCAAGACTGATATTCTTATTCCAGAGAATAATTACTCCACTTTTAAGGGAAGAATTATTCTGCTTTTAGTAGGGTATATCTAGTCTTTAGAGGAATTTCTATTTACTCTTTCTGAAGAACGCCTCAACTTTTGGGGATAATCACTTTTATCTATTAAAAAGTGAATTTTCTTATGAAGTGAAATGAACTTTTCTGAAAGAATTTTGTAGTATTTCAACTTTTTTAGGAGGAATTTTTTTTTTGAGATGAATAAGTTAATCCTTCCTTTGAGAGTTGAATTGTGCTTCCGGAGAATGCTTTTCGTTCGAGTATTCTATTTTGGGACATGCCTCCGGAGAGGGCTCCTCTTAAAGAGTTGTGCCTCCGTAGAGGTCTTGTGCCTCCGAAAAGGGCTTGTGCCTCCGAAGAGGGCTTGCGGTGCCTTGGGAAAGGGCTTTTGCCTCCGAAGAGGTCAGGTGCCTCCGAAGAGGGCTTGTGGTGCCTTGGGAAAGGGCTTTTGCCTCCGAAGAGGTCATGTGCCTCCGAATAGGGCTTGTGCCTCCGAAAAGGGGTTTTTGATTGCCTGGGAGTTACTTTCTCATGGTTGAGTAGATCCACGGGGCAGACGCAAGTTGCTTGATTGGATGCTCGTTTGCACAGACGATCGCAATCAATTAACAAGGGCCATGTTCCTTCAGTTTAAGAAGGTGCCCCTCCGGTGGTTCCATCAATCTTTTTTGACTGAGAGAAGTACTTTCATTTTTTGGCGTGCCTCGTCAGAGGGCTTTGTTGACCTTTGAGAAGGAGCGTTGGTTGGTTGGGGTGCCAGGAAGGTTGCGTCTCAGGGGCAAGTAGATCCATGGGACGGATGCAAGCTGCCTGATCGGATGCATCACGATCAGTCAGCAAGGGCCCTGTTCCTTCTGCTTGGGAAGGTGTCCCTTCGGTGGTTCCTACTGGCCCTTTTATCGAGAAGCATACCTCCTTTTGGCTGCTCCTTTGTTTGCTTGGCAATGTTCTCTCATCATCTGCTCATTAGCGATCTTTCATTATCGTCTCCAAGCGCATCTTCTTTCCCTACATTGCTATGTTCGAAGAAGTGGACTTCACTGTTGAACGACTTCACGGGACAAACGCAAGTTATCTAGTTGGATGTCTGTTTATATCGACAATCTCAACTAATTAACAAAGGTTTGTCACAGTGGAGTCGCCAACTTTTTATGTGAAGTTCTCCTTGTATAGGATTTGTATTTGGAATTTCTTGTCGCTTGGTATTTGCATAACAGGTGATTTTTAGAGGTCGCTTGGTTTTGTGACGAGCAAGCCTTGTTTTGATGTCCTGCAATTTTGAATCGACATTTTAGCAATACATTTAAAGTATTTACATATCGAAATAAAACAGGCATTATGAAATAGTAAAGAACACAAGATTTATAGTGGTTCGGCCAAGAATCGGGCCTACATCCACTTTATAGCTTTCATTCATTCACACTGATTTACAATGTTTTACAATACAACTGATACATTCATCATTATTTTACAATTTTGAACAAAGCTTTTTCTTTCAAGTAAAATAAGGACGTAAGTGATTGCTGTTCCAGGCTCTTGGAATTGGATGTCCTTCAACAGTTATGAGCTTGAAAGTGCCATCAAGAAGTTTACTGCCAATGGCATATGGTCCTTCCCAGTTTGGTCCAAACACACCAGTTGCCGTCATGATCTTTTTCAAAACTAAGTCC
Source organism: Allium fistulosum (assembly GCA_030737815.1). Taxonomy (NCBI): domain Eukaryota; kingdom Viridiplantae; phylum Streptophyta; class Magnoliopsida; order Asparagales; family Amaryllidaceae; genus Allium; species Allium fistulosum. The sequence continues at coordinate 820,155,063 of CM060904.1, forward strand.
CCGACCTCAAAGCTACGTTGGCGGACTTTAGAGTTGAAGTGTCTGGCTATCCTTTGCTGATAAGCTGAAACTCTGAGCCTAGCTTCTTCTCTTTTCTCATCAAGAAAATCAAGTGCTTCAAGTTGTAGCTTTTCATTTTCAGCTTCGTTGAAATGAACTCTTCTATGTGAAGGAACTTCTACTTCCACTAGAATCATTGCTTCTGATCCGTATGCCAGTGAAAATGGAGTGTGCCCAGTTGCAGTCTTGTGAGTAGTCCTGTATTCCCATAGTGCTAATGGAAGCTTATCAACCCAACCACCTTTTGCTCTTTCGAGTTGCTTTTTGATGGTTGACTTGATGATTTTATTTACTGCTTCCACTTACCCGTTTGCCTGCGGATGAGCCACTGCTGAGAAGCTTTTCCGAATTCTGAATCGTTTGCAAAAATTCTGGAACTCTTCGCTTTCAAACTGAGTACCGTTGTTTGTAATTATTTTCTGTGGCACACCATATCTACAAATGATATTTTTCGTTACAAAATTTATCATCTTTTTAGAGGTAATGGTGGCCAAAGGTTCAGCTTCAGCCCAATTGGTGAAATAATCAACAGCCACGATAGCATATTTGATTCCTGATTTGGCAACTGGTAATGGTCCGATTAGATCTATCCCCCAAATGGCGAATGGCCATGGGCTGACCATCTGTGTAAGTTCGGTGGAAGGTGCTTCTGGGATTTTTGCAAATCTTTGACATTTGTCGCACTTTCTAGAATAAATAACAGCATCCCGGTTAATGTCAGGCCAGAACTACCCATATCGGAGAACTTTCTTGGCTAAAGTTTGACCAGCTGAATGATCTCCGCATTCTCCTCCATGTATTTCGGCTAGAATTGTCTTGGCTTCTTCCTTAGTTACACATCGGAGCAGAGGCATTGAAAATCCTTGTCTGTATAGTCGGCCATCTTGAATTATATACCTTGACGCTTTCCTCAATAGTTTTCGACGTTCCTTAGAACTTTCTGGCAGGGAACCATTGAGTAGGTATTCTTTGATTGGAGTCATCCATGATTCATGCTCTTGAGACGTAGCCATAACCCAATCAACATCCATTTCATCAATGCTTGGAGCTGACAGAACTTCTACAGGAACTAATCCCAGTAATTGAGCTTCTCCAGAACTTGAGTACTTTGCTAGAGAATCTGCTTTCATGTTCTCTACCCGAGGAATATGACTTATCGTGTAGTGATTGAAATCTTCGAGTAATTCACATGCCTTTGACAAATATGCGGGCAGATTTCCACCTTTAGCCTGAAACTCTTTCTTTACCTTGCAAACAATGAGTTGAGAATCGCTGAAGATTTGAAACACTTTGATGTTTAGTTCCTTGGCAATTTTTAAGCGAGCAATAAGAGCCTCATACTCCGCTTCATTGTTTGTTGAAGGAAATTCCAGTCTCAATGCATAACACAATGATCGTCCTTCGGGGGATTCAAGCACAACCCCTGTCCCAGAACAGTAATCATTTCTTGATCCGTCAACATACAACTTCCACTGGATTGGAATGCCGTTAGTTGTTTCATTTCCACTATCGCCTTTGTCAGTAGATTCTGCGATGAAATCTGCTAAAGCTTGTCCGTTGATTGCTCTTAGGGGGTGATAAGTGATGTCATACTGGCTAAGTTCAATGTTCCATTTCAAAAGACGACCCGAAGTTTCAGGACGAAACAGGACTTGCTTTAGAGGTTGATCAGTAAGAACTTTGATAGGATGAGCTTAAAAATATGGTCTCAATTTCCTGGAAGCAATTAGCAAACAATATGCGAGCTTTTCTATCTTCGAATAATTCATCTCTGCCCCAGCGAACCGTTTACTGATGTAATAGACTGGACGCTGTATTTTCATATCTTCTCGTACAAGTGCTGCGCTGAGGGCGTGAGATGAAATTGCTAAATAGATGAAAAGATCTTCACCGTCAGTAGGCTTGGAAAGAACCGGAGGTGTTTCCATATGACGAATTAGTTCATCGAAAGCATTCTGGCATTCGGGAGTCCATTCAAAAATTTTCTTTCCTTTCTTTAAAGCGTCAAAGAAGGGAATGCATTTGTCTGTGGCTTTGGAAATGAAGCGACTCAGAGCAGCGACTTTTCCATTGAGACTTTGCATTTCTTTCTTTGTTCTAGGGGCTTTGACCTCCCTTAGAGCTGTGATTTGAGTAGGATTGGCTTCAATGCCCCTGGCACTCACAATGAAACCCAAAAATTTCCCGGATTCTACTCCGAACGAACATTTCAAAGGATTGAGCTTCATTCCGTACTTTCGAAGAATTGCGAACATTTCCTCTAAGTGTCCCATGTGATCTACAGCTTTCTTTGATTTTACCAACATATCGTCAACATAAACTTCCATGGTTCTACCAATCTGAGGCTTGAACATTGCATTAACGAGTCTTTGGTAGGTTGCCCCAGCATTTTTCAATCCGAAAGGCATAACTTTGTAGCAGTAGAGACCCACATCTGTAATAAAGCTTGTGTCTTCCTGATCCGACTCATGCATCATAATCTGATTGTATCTGGAGTAAGCATCCATAAATGATAACAACTCATGCCCAACTGTTCCATCCACCAATTGATCAATTCTGGGCAGCGGGAAGCAATCTTTGGGGCATGCTTTGTTTAGATCTGAGAAATCTATGCATACTCTCCACTTTCCATTTGCCTTCTTGAACAATACTGGATTCGAAACCCAATTTGGATAAGTGGAGTTTCTGATAAAGCCATTCTCCATGAGCCGATCGACTTCTTCCTTTAGTGCTGTTGATCTTTCTGGGCCTTGAGTTCTTCTTTTCTGTTTCACTGGCGTGAATTTTGGATCTATGTTCAGAGTATGTACAGCAATTTTCGGGGAGATTCCACACATATCAGCGTGACACCAAGCGAACACATCTAGATTGGCTTTTAAGAATGATATCAGTGTGTTTTGAACTGTTATGCTTAGCTGTGAACCCACATTGAGTACTTTGTTCGGGTCTTTCGAGTCAACAGATATTGGTACCGTTACCTCCACGGGTACCACTCTATTCTCCCCTGTACTGGCTTTCCTGGGATCCATTTCTTTTCTTGCATTGCTGTGTTCGCCAGTACAGGGGCCACTCCGTAGTTGCTACAGGGTTGGTTCCTTGATGCGGAGCGGAGCTGCCGCATCTTTCCCCATTTCTCTTTTCCTGGCCTCTCGGAGTTCTACAAGATAACATTCTCGTCCTGCGTTTTGATCTCCTTTAATAACAGCAATCCCATTATCAGTAGGAAATTTCATTGTTAAGCACCAAGGAGCCAGGACGGCCCTGAAAGCAGCAAGAGTAGGCCGATCCAAGAAAGCGTTATAGGCGGAGAATCCATCAACAATTACAAAAGTTTGCTTTCGAACCAACTTCTTCTGCCCTTTGCCCATTTCAACAAACAAGTCCACCGTTCCAATTGGCTGTTTCAGCTCTCCTGTAAATCCGGCAATTTTGTGTGAAGAGGCTTGTACATCTGTCATTGGAATTTTCATTTGGTCAAATGTCCTTTTAAAGAGTATGTTGCACGAAGCACCACTATCAACCAGAACTCTTCTGACAATAGCCGGCCCAATACCGACTGAAACAACTAAAGGGTCCTCAGTAGGAGCTTCCACATCAACAGAATCCCTGGTTCTGAACATAATATCATCGTGAAAAGTCTTATGCTGCTTTAGAGGTGCAGCATCTTCCAAGATCAAGACACTTTCTTCAGTCGGAGCATACTTCAAAGCTCTAGCATACCTTTCCATTTCACCCCAACCCCTGCCAGCTGGATGAGGTCCTCCTGTGATCACATTGATAACAGGTCTTTCTTTTTCAGCAGGCCTTTCTCCTGAACCAGATGAATGAGCTGGGGGTAGTTGCCCCGAGTTAGATGAAGACAGGTCTTTTCTATTCCTCTTGACGTATTGCTGCAACTTATTCTCTCTTAACAATTCCTCAATCAGGCTTTTCAAATGGCGGCACTCATTGGTATCATGCCCTGGTTGGTTGTGAAACTTGCAAAATCTTCCGCTTTGAACAGCATTCTTCCCAACTTTTACAGCCCGTGGTTTTGGAAATTCAATAGCATCCTTAGTGGCAATGAAAATATTCTCTGGGGTATCAGTCAGAGGAGTAAAATCCGAAGGTTTGAGGAAGCGGGGCTTTTTGAGATCTTTCTGCTTCTTTCCACCATTATTCTCCCTTTTTTGGTTTGCGGGTTCTTTCTTGCTTTGAACTGTAGCATTATTTTCCACCACTGTTGTCACAACTTTGGCTGATGCGGAAAGATTCTCTAGGCGTATAAATTCGTCAGCTTTTTTGTAGAATTTCTCAAGCGAATTTGGCTCCTTCATCTTCAGCCATTTTCCAAATTCGCTCGATTTGTCGATAGCACACATCAAATAGGTCAAGATCATTCGTGGCTCTGCGTTATCGACTTCTGCCAGAGCTAAGTTGAAGCGGTTCAAGAATGACTTAATAGGCTCTCTCGGATTCTGTTCAAGACTGGACAATGACATTATGTCTTTTGCCTTTGAAGCGTATAGCCTGAATTGCTCTTTGAATTTTCGGGTTAGATCGGAAAACTGATCTACAGATCGGACAGGAAGCTTGGTAAACCAGAGAAGTGCTACTCCTTCCAAATAAACTGGGAAATATCGGCACTTTATTTCGTCAGTTGCTCTTGCGCCGGTCATGTGCCAGTCGTATTTATACAAGAACTGATTTGGATCACTTGTTCCCCAATAAGCAGGAATGGTGGGGGGAACAAATTTTCTAGGAAATTCAGCCTTTAGAATTTTCTTGGTAAACGGAGTTCTACTTGGTGCGAATCCCCATTCGCTCTCATCTTCATCTCTTTGCATGCTCTCTTTCATTATTTGCTTGATCATACCAGAAAGATATTCCTCATTGTTCAGAGATTTCGCAGAATAGACCTCGGCCATCTTTTCGGGGGTTTGTCCAGGTAAATGCTCATGAAGAATTGGTGACGGCCTGGATCCTTCGGCCTGGAGGGGTGCCCCTTCGGCAGCACCTGATCCCCCGTGAGGAATATTTCTCCCCTCGGAATTGGGAGCAGCATTAGCAAAGTTTCCCTCATTACTTACTGGTCTTTGATTTGTACCAAATAGAGCATTCAGCTTTTCCATCATCAGATTATTCTGAGTTTCAATCTGCTGGTACAGTCCGGATACAGCAGCATCTAACTCCTGTCGCGTAACACCGACGCTTGGAGCTGCCTGATTTGGAGAGAGAGAAGTGGCAGTATTGTCACGGTCATCGTCAGTTCTGACAGACTTTCGTTTCCTTCCAGGAGCCATTATGTCTGATAAACTTCTGGTTTTGTAGGAAATTCTTTCAGCAAATTTCTGTGAAGCAATGGTGAGTAGTAGCCTGAGTTGCGATTCTCAGTGAAAGCACCAAAATGTTAACGCTAAAAAGTTAACGCTAACACCCGGTGTGTGTAATAGAATCGTGAAAGCACCACCCGCATGACGGGAACAGAATCTAAGCAGTAAACTGGCAGAAAAGCAGTAAAAGACAGCAATTTATAGTGGTTCGGCTTGAGATTAAGCCTACGTCCACTTTGAATCTCTTTATTACTGAATTTGGTTACAAATCGATACAAATCTCTTATCAAAACAATACAATTTGATCAAAAGAAACAATCTTGACTACTAGCTCAATCTTCGTCGATGAAATTCGATGAATCCGTGTTGGATGTAAGGAATTTCTCTTGAAGCTTGTTGTAGCGTCTTGAATGTTTGAAGATCTTTGATTGCTGGATGAATGGAGACTTCGACAGAGTAGCGGCGCTTGAAGAAATGAATGGCCAAAAAGTCCCTCTCATGTTGGAAGTGGTGGCCTATTTATAGGAGTTGAAGTCTGGCGTAAAACTTTGCTCCAAGTCTTAGGTCGCGTACGACCTAAGTTAGGTCGTAGGTCGCGAGCGACCTAAGATAGGTCGCAGTCCATATGCGACTTAGGGAAGGCAGCCTGATTGAGTCGCTTCTGTTTCCATCTGAGCAAGTAGTAGGTCGTGAACGACCTATAATAGGTCGCATTCCTTTCTCTGCTTTTAGCTCGTTAGGTTGTTAAGTCGCTAGATCACTTCAGGCTTTGGGTCGCAAGCATCTTCAGTAGTTAGGTCGCAGGCTTCCTTAGGTCGCAAGCTCCTTTAGGTCGCAACATCTTTAGGTCGCAGAGCCTCTTAAGTCGTAGCCTTTCTTTAGGTCGCAAGTTCCTTAGGTCGCAACATCTTTAGGTCGCAGAGCCTCTTAAGTCGTAGCCTTTCTTTAGGTCGCAAGTTCCTTAGGTCGCAACATCTTTAGGTCGCAGAGCCTCTTAAGTCGTAGCCTTTCTTTAGGTCGCAAGTTCCTTAGGTCGCAACATCTTTAGGTCGCAGAGCCTCTTAAGTCGTAGCCTTTCTTTAGGTCGCAAGTTCCTTAGGTCGCAACATTCTTAGGTCGCAACATTCTTAGGTCGTAGCTTTCTTAGATCGTAGAGTTTTAGGTCGCCGAAATAAAGGAGTTAACAAAGACCATGGATCGACTCCATTCAACCTCCTCTACACGGTGGCTCTTCCCGATCGAACCCTCGTCGAAGATCCACCGTTAAAAACGACAACCCTATATGAATGACCGAAACTAATCCATCGAATTCTGGGCACACAAAAAATCAGATCGGAAAATAGACAACAGATTTGACTTGCGCTTGTCGAGAGCTTAAAAATATTATTTAATTTGATAGGGTTTGGAGGGATTTGATTTTTGAAATTGATTTTGAAATTGAATTTGCAATATGGGAATTAGGGTTTTGCTATTGGATTTGGTTCTGCCATTGAGGAGGAGAAGATAGCTGAATTGTACGTATAGACAAATGAAAATAAGAAGTAGCTAGGGTTTATAATGGGCTATAAATAGGTAGATCAAAAATAGAACGGATGGACCAGATCGGATTGAAAGTTGAACGATAAACGACCCGAAAAGCCCGTTCTAACTCCGGAATGAAAATGGGTCATCCCATATATCAAAATAGATGTTTTCAATAATTTTAAACCTAATGAAATAGGTTTCAAGTCCTAATTCCATCGTATGAAGAAGTTATGTTAAAATCAGCTTATTTCAAATTGATTTCATTTAAATTAATTTCTTCGCATTTCGAGTCCGTATGGTCAAACGACAAGTCTGATCGCTACGAAACTTGAAATCTTACAATAATTCACTGTTTCGAATCCGATGAAACCAGTTTCGTTGAAATCCGAGTCAGTGACCAAAATGGCTATTTTCACGTTAATTAAATAAATTAATATTAAATTAATTAAATCACTTTTCCAATTCAAATTATATAATCAACAAATTTCATCAATTTTAATTACCTGGACATTTTCAATAATTTAAAATAATTTTACATATTACTTCAGTGTTTAAATATTACACTAATTACCGTGTTCAATTTCAATTGTAATTAAATCCAATAATACAATTTAATTTCAATAAATTGTTTTAATTTGATTTCAGACTTTATATTCAATCAATTATTAGTCAAATAATATATTTAATATTTGTTTGTCTTTCATTACATTAATATCCTCCAATTTCCATCTTTATTTGTATTAACTACTATATTTCCATTTATATTGAATTTTTGTCAAATTTATACATTAATTAAAATTTAAGATCCCAATTGATTTATTTATCTTAAGTCAAATCTTTTATTAAATCAATTATTTCCTTAGGAATAAAATTTTCATATATATATATTTTATCACATTCACAGATTGCAGTTATTATCTTAAACCACATCAATGTAACATTTAATTCCATTCAATCATAATTGATTTCCAATTTAACTTAACTGACTAAATAAATAGGTAACATATAATAGTTTGCCACCATTTACTTTTAGCCACATTAATAGGTTATTATTTACAACCAAATGTTTTAATTACTTACCTAACACTGATTTTATTCAATTACTATTAATTATATATTATTTCATTAATTGATTAAATATTTACACTTGTTTTCTTATATTCAATTTATAACCAAGTATAACATTTAAATCATTTTAAATTAATTGAACCTTCATTAAAATTGTTAATAATTGACTTAAATTTCCATTATTACCTTCCCTTCTAGTAAATGCTTCATTAATAATTCACAAATTTTTATTTCTCCCATTATTAACATATAAAACTTTAATAAATCAACAATTTTTAATTATCGAAAATTTACGGGTCGTTACAATATATGTGTGTATGTATGTATGTATATACGTATGTATGTATGCATGCATGCATGTAAGTATAAATCCGATTGGTTTTTAAGTTTAGAAAACTTATGTTCATACCAAAAATTGATTTATCAATATTGATCGGTCCTAAACTCCTTTAGGATGGCCATCACAATATCCTTCACGAATGAGTATTACATGTAGTGTCTCGACTCATACACCCTGTCAACTCTTTGACCTATGATATGTAGGGGTTTCTTATAAACTTTACCTTGTATGATTTCACAAATTTTCACTTGGATGAAATTAATTTTAACCTTATGTATTTACTCATAGGGAAATAACCTTATTGAAAGTTAGCTAAACTTCACTCATCATTAATCGTAATTTGTCCAACGAAGTCCAATTACTACTTATTGATACATCATTATGTGTCATAGGGAGGAGTGACTTTGGGCCCACTTCCATTTGGACCACAAGTAAGTACGTCTACTTCGGCATCGCCTCAATCACCAACCGACATCGCTCTAGGTTACCTCAAGAAACTAGCACACTCGACAAGACTAGCAAGCGTGACCAGTCCCAACTTCAGTACAGCTTCCTACGATAGGTCTTAAGTAGCCCCATCTGTCGCCTTATATCTAGCCTGGTCCTAACAATTCTTAGATTCATTCATTCCTTCAGTCATTGACCAGTCAGCTCAGCAAGCCATGCCACATAAGCACATAAGAGTAAATGACAACTAATCCACATAAGCAAACAATTGAACTGATATAGCAAACCATTAGCATTAAATGCTAACTCTGGGCATGACATTGTTAAACCGGGCCAGCCTACAGCAGAGTTAAAGGGTAAATTTCAAAAAAATTTCCTATATTGGATCTTTAATGGGCTTGTGAAGTCTAAATTCATTTAGAACTTTTCTAAGTTTCTATTATTTAAATAAAATCAATATTTTATTTTATTGTATAAGAAAAAGGAGTTTTAAAATTAATTTTAATTTAAATATATAATAATGATTATATCAAATACATTCATGCGTGATATATTCATGTGTGATACATTCATGTGTATATAGTGCAAGTGCAACATATAAGTAGTGTGCATAGTTAATGTGTACTTATATACACATTTGCCCTTTTATATGCCTTTGTTTTCCACATTAATTTCAAATTACATAAAATAACAAGAAATTTTTATCTATATATAGTGTGACGACCCGCATTTCGAGAGGTTTAAGTCGATAATAAACCACACATGTCCAACTCAAAACAATCCAGAACACCGATAATCAATGAGGTTAATTAAGAAAAATAAGAAAAGAAGAACACAAATACATAATCTCACAGCGGAATGACAAAATATAATAATCGAATAAACATTTCATGAAGCTGTTTATATTATATAGTTGATTATAATTTATACAACATTTATCAGAGTTATACATACAACAGAATAATGGAATAATGCAACGGTTTTATTCATGATGAAACATATCCAAAATGGGTATCTAATTCGGTCTTAGACAAAAAGTCCAATGGAAAGTGGCGAACCTGTATCGACTACTCAAACTTAAACAAAGCTTGCCCAAAAGACAGCTTCCCTCTCCCTAGAATAGACCAACTTTTGGATGGAACGGAAGGACACGAGCTGCTATCATTCATTGACGCATACTCCAAGTACAACCAAATCCTAATGCACGAACCCGATCAAGAAAATACCAGCTTCATCACCGACCTAGGCCTATACTGCTATAGAGTAATGCCATTTGGTTTGAAGAATGCAGCAGCAACTTATCAAAGGTTGGAACATACCATGTTCAAGCGTTAGATCATAAAACGATGGAGGTTTATTGGACAACACGTTAGTCAAATCAAGAGCAGCTGTCGACCACCTGGATAACCTCGCTGAAATGTTCGAAATACTCCGAAAATATGGAATGAAACTCAATCTACTAAAGTGTCACTTCGGAGTGGCCTCCGGAAAAGTCCTAGGATTCATCTTAAGTGCCAGGAGCATCGAAGCAAATCCTGAACAAATAACGACACTACGAGAAGTCCAAGCTCCGAAGAATAAGAAGGAGCCACAAAGTTTGAATGGAAAAGTTGCAGCACTAAGTCGATTTATCTCGAAAGCTACCGACAAGTGTATACCATTCTTCGATGCGCTAAAGAAAGGAAAGAAGAACTTATAATGGAGTGAAGCTTGCCAAAAAACATTCGAAGATCTGCTGCAGCATATGGGGCTCCGCTAATCCTATCAAAGCCCGTGGATGGAGAAGACCTGTTAAATTACTTAGCGATCTCACCCCATGCATTGAACGTCGCTCTGGTGCGTGAAGAAGTAAAAATCCAGCAACCCGTGTATTACATTAGAAAGCGGTTCATTGGAGCAGAGAAAAATTATTCGAAACTAGAAAAACTAGCGTATTGCCTCTTGATCGCATCTAGGAAGTTACGACCATACTTTCAGGCTCATCCAATTAAAGTGTTAACTGACCAGCCCCTGAAGCAAGTATTATGCTGACCGAAAACTTCCGGGTGACTACTCAAGTGAAATATAGAATTGAGTCAATATGATATCACATACCACCCAAGGAAAGCCATTAATGGGCAAGCGTTAGACGACTTCATCGTCGAATTTACTATACGGGATGACGAGGAAGAAGTTCAGCTGGAAGTAGACATGCAATGGAAGCTCTTTGTCGACGACGCATCTAAAAACCTCTGTTCGGGAGCAGGAGTAGTGCTTGAAACCCCTGAAGGGAGAGCTATTAGCTATGCTTTGCGCTTGGAATTACCTGCTACAAACAACGAAGCAGAATATGAAGCACTGATTTCTGGACTGAAAGTTGTGAAAGAGCTCAAGATAAAATCTATTAACATATACAGTGACTCCTAGCTGGTCATCTGTCGAGTAAAAAGGGAGTACCAGGCTCGTGGGGAGAATCTTGCCTCGTACCTGTCTATAGTACAAGAACCGCTAAGAGACATCAAACACTTCTTGTAATAGCGATCAGTTTATAATAAACTATAAAGTGGACGTAGGCTTCATGTCATGACCCATAATTTTCGGTAATTAAAATATTAAATTAAATAAGATATTTGAAATTTAATATTGTGAGAAATTAAAAACTAATGATTTATAAATGGAAAAAAATTAGAATATGATTAATAAGGTTGTTTGAATGTTATTGACAACCATTTTAATGTAATTTCAATTAATTGGAATAATTGTAAAGTTAATTGGGTTATTATTGTAAAAAAGAATTAAATTGGTAATTAATGGAATTAGTATAATTAAAATATTGTAATTAATATGGTAAAAATGATAACTATAGAATATGAATGCAATAAAATGTAAACTAATGTTAATTATATTCACAATTACGAAAGCACGTCTTATGGACGTGAGTAAGGTGAACTGGTGTAAAATCGGCTGGGAGAGAAGAAAACTTTGTGGAATGTGTACTGTGGAAAAAATATTACTATGTGAATTCATTTTGTTGTGCAGTTTGCATATTTTGTCAATTTTTTTTGGGAAATTGATGTGGGGAATGTAGTAAGGCAACTACCTCAGTTCAATTAGCATGTATCTTTATCCTGCGTGATACTGGTCATTATTTTATCCGTATACAGCTGTAACAAATTATACTTATGGAATAGAGGTTTGGCGATGTTTGTTTGAAAGTTGAAACGCGTACATGTTTGAGGCAATATGACGTTCGAACTTGGTGGTAAATGAACACAGAATGAAGTCCTACTACACACAACCTTTTGAAATTCGGAACCCAAATATTACGTAACTAAAAGTAGTTGAAAGTTGGTGATATATAAGTCATTTGTTTGAAAGTCAGATGATAGTAACATGGTATCATGTTTAAATGAATCATGTTTATTTCAGAAGTGGCAGTTACTAATTGATGCATATTTTTACTTCATATGCACGCATGGTGTTGAATACAGTTTTTATGTCTGATACAAAGTTCTCTATCATGTACAGTTTTAAAAGTAAGTGGTAGTTAATGCTACCGCTGTAATATATGTTATGCAAGACTGGATGCAGCTGAAGAATTGTATGACATTGATGTAAATAGTTCAATTTTGCTTTTACACTGTTGTTACAATTTTTAGTTATGTTTTCCGTATACAGTTCGAAATGTTGACAGAGGTAAATGAGTTTGTATGTTCTGTACGAAGACGCATGTTACAGGTTCAGGTTGGAAGCTTTCATTTTGCATACGAATGGTTCAAATACAAATATCAATAAAAAGATTGATGCATTTTTTTTAAACGATGCACTTGAACCTTGCATTTTTAATTTTGTCAACCACTGCTAATTTGAATAGGTCTGAGTGCGCTGAAAGTTAGTCATTCGTGGCACATGTCCCAATCAGTTCATGACTGCTGAACAACACAACATTGGATGAGTAATGTCTGCGCATACTTTGGGTATGTGTACGTCCAATGTACAGTAACAGGTGGACGTAAATGTAGTACAATGCACATGCAGGAAAGGTGTGTACGTAGGTTTAGTTGTTAACGTAAAGAGAGGGAATGATATGAAAAGAGGATGTAATTCCAGTGTGTGCAGGTAAAGGAGCGGTGAAAGGTAGGTGTGTAAATTTGCAGAACATGGAACATATAAGTGGTAAGCAAATCATAAATTTTAGCTAGGAGTGATAAAAATTACAATGCTTATATGGGGAAAAAAATACATAATGCTGCATTAGCGAACAAAGTTATGAAAGCAGATACGAAATGGGGTGAAAAAATGTAAAGATGGTGCGTGCAGTACGAGCTTCAGCGCGAACGGTCAGCTTGAAAATGATCAACAATCTTATCACACTGTTCAATCTGCAAGAGGAATAAACATTATGATAGGTATAACAGGAATAAGTACAGTGAGGCAGAGGACTGTATGTAGACATATGAAAACATTTATGAATATATAGGTATACAAAAACATATATATATATATATATATATATGTATATGTACATATATGTGTACATATGTTGGTAGGAATGAATGAAGAAGTAAATATATTGTAGCATACCACTTAAGGAGTAAAAAAAATCATCCCAGTCATAGTTGTCAAAATAGTGGGGAAGAAGTTGCAGTTCAGAAGTAAGTGGCACTTGTACATCATCGTCGGAAATGCGAAAATAGTTGTCATTTTTTTCCAAGGTTTTTTCATTAAATGGACGTAGTGGAAGAGGAACATTATTGTTCCAGTCGGTATCATTTTCCGATTGAGCAGGATGAACGGTGTGTTTTCCGATGGTGTCTGAAACTCCTACCTTATCATCAACAAATAAGTGCACCTGCTTTGTTAGACATGCGCTTTTACGTTCGACTTTCTCTGTGGAAGTGGATGTTGCAGTGTCTTTTGGGTGGAGGACAGATTTTCGCTGCGAGGTAAAAATTGTATGTTAGCAGCGAGATAAAATTAAAATTCATGGTATAAAAAAATGTACAGAATGGAATTTATAGTGGAAGGTGAAAATGGAGGGTAGTACATAGTGTGTTGAGAATGGTGGAGGGAGTTAAAAAAATAAGATGGGAAGCAAGAGAGAAGTATAACCTTTGTTATAATGGTGGAGAGGAGTAGTGCTGCTAAAATATGAAGGAGAAGGAAAGCAAGTAGAGGTTATATAGTAATAAAAATAAGGAAACGGGTAGAGTCAGTGTGATGTGGGGTGATAAGTGGGCCATTTGATGGGGAGTAAAAGGGGGAGGTGGAAGAGGAATGAGTTGAATTGGTTATGTGTGAAGCTAAATATAAGGTCAGGGATGTGGCAGAGGTACGGTAATCAGTAGAGAAGAAATGTGTTTTGTCAGTTTAGTTTTTTTTTTTTTTTTCACATTTGTTTGTTAGCGCCCAGATATAAAGTACGTAAGAACATGTGGTTTTATGTTACATATTCTCAGCTTTGTACTTGGTATATCCGATGGATATGGGAAAACTGTGAAGTTGATTTTAGGTGAAGCAAATACATAGTTTATGTTGTTGAAAATGTCAGGTATTAGTGCAGATGTGTGAAGATAGACCATGGGGTCCAGTACGATGGATAGTAGATTTTATGGAGAACAGTCGGTATAGATGAGAGTGACATGTAATTTATAGCGTGTTTATTCTAAAATGTACCAAGTAGATGTGGGAGGAAATTTATAGTGTGGTAGTCTTTTATAATGTGTGTTGTCAGTTTATCAATGGGTAGAATGTTTATGGACAGTTTAAGTTACGTGTGTTACAACTTTTAGCTTAACTGAAAATTGTATAGGGTAAAGATTATGAAATAAAGAATTGTGTTGTTTGAAACTGGCATCCCAAGTGTTATGTTATCCACCGATGAAGTGATCATATTACAATAGAAGCAACTGCTCAATAGACTTAACTGAATTGGTTAACCAACCTAACACATATGACTCGTATTTATAGAAGTAAGAGTGAGGAAAAGTAGTAAAATAGGAAGGAAAAAAACACATACCGCATTATTAAACAGAAACAAAGAGCCAACTTATTATTTTTTACGTATCACATTTCGGTTCATATCACCATCGTACGTGTCTGTTACAACAAAGTAAAATAGCAATAGTAAGACATAATATTCAATCAATCTACTTTGTGGTACTATATCTAATTCTAGGGAAAGAAGGAGAAATTATGGGACTTGAAAAAGGAGGTCTTGGATTTCGGAGATAGTTAAGCAACTAGCGAAAGAAGTTGCCGCGTCCGACAACGACAACTGCGATATGTCTGACCACTCCACCGGTGCATGCTGGGATTGTTAGTGGATCCATTTGTCCGAGTAAGAGTGTGTACAGATTGATGTTACGAACATAATACTTATTTATTTATTCACCTGTATTGGCAGTAAATGAACGTCCCTTATTAAACAGTAGGTAGAATTGTAGAGGGTAGCAAATTTATGGCTGTTATTTTTCATGCCACTATGGACTATGACAGTTCATGCCGAAAGATGCGGTGGACAGTTTAAGTTAAGTGTGTTACAATTGGAGTCAGTGCGAATGGAAGGTAGGAAGCATTATATATTGCCAAACCTTTAAACCGTTGCCACGTAATATGATGTTTTAGAATTAATTTGGCTGATTTGAAGATGACATAAGCAGAGTGCAATAGTTTGAGAAAAGCATATAATATTGTCAACTGTAAGTACATGCAACCTAATTTGCAGAGAGGAAAATAGATTTAATTAAACAGGGTAACAAAAGAAAGCTGTCAATGGTCTGGTTAAGAACCGTACATTATAGTGTTAGGAATATATGCAAGGTACACAAACAGTGCCTGTAGCAGAAAATGGATAACATAAACAGTTGGTATGTATGGAGCACGCGGTAGAAGGATGTGTTGTATGTTGATGAGTGCATTCAAGAAGCAGCAGTGCTTTCAGCATTGAAGCCTACGTTGTACGTAAGTTTGTGGTGTGAAAGACATTGAAAAAAGATAGGTCCTGCACATGAAAATGTCACAGTCAGCAAAAGTGAGTAGAGCAGAAAACATAGAATCCGAGTAAAAAAGACAGTTAAATAGTATATGTGTATGAGTTTTCATTTTTATTTTTCCAGGTTAATGTAATATGTTTGTTGTTTGATGCCCAATTCCTAATTGTAAAGGTATGTATATTTTCAACTACAAATAAACTGTAAGTACCAAGTAGGAAATGAGGTAGTAAATGCAAAGCAGATTTGCACGTACCTACTGATCGGAGTGTGAACTATCAGCTGACACCATGCACACAAATGGATGGAATGTAGAAAATGAACTACCCCCGTACATGTGTTGGAGGGAACATTAAGAAGGGAGCGGTACGCAACGTTGTAGTGCCAGTCCTCTTTTTGAGTATATAACGCCCCACTCCGAGACCCACATTAGCAAAGAGTATTACAAGGTAACACCGTCTGCTAATGCGGAGAATAGAGCTATTTAGGAGCGACCATCTATAGCCTTGCCTTAATTATCTACTGAATACGTCGACAAGGTAGCATATATTTTCTCAAGTAGATCGACATATCCAATAAATACTTAACACAAAGCCATAGGTGGCTGAAGGATCTATCAGAACAGAATATAACAACTCAAATGTAATATACATCACAGAACAGTGAATCATCATAAACACATATACTGATACAAAACAGAGTATACAAAATGATACATATCAAGTGGTATAGCAAACCACAATATACAGACGAGTTCACAAGAATACATATCAGAGGTACAACGGATAAGGACTACACAAAAGCTAAGACAAAAGAAACTAACGGAATAATCCATGCGGAAGCAAAAGAGGCTAAGTCCAAAAGCACCTAACCTGAAAACATCTCGGCCTGACCCGAGTATAAAATACACGGGTCAGTCTAGCTAAACAAATCAATTAGATAAACTAAACAAAAATAAACCTGCAAGGTTACAAAGTATAACGAATATCTCTAAAAGAGATAACACAATCATCTAATCAAAAGATGAACATAGCAAAACAAGCCTCATATCATCGGCATCTCAAATAAACAAAGGATAAGAATATCCCAAAGCAAGCCAAAAAGGCAAATAACAAATACCCATAAGGTATACAAGTTCTATAAGGTAACCGCTATACATCATGCGGCTCAAAAAGACCAACACCGAAGGGCGATACCAAGGGAATATACGTATCAAAGAAACAACAGAAAATTCCAACTGCAACAAACCCAAATATCTCTTGAGCGGTGGTGAAGAAACCACTCCGAAAGCGATACAAAAAGCACAAGCCAAAAGGAGACAGTCCGTAGACACTATCCTAAAGGAAAATAACCCAAGGGAGACAGTCCGAAGACACTATCCCAAAGGTAAACAATCCAAGGGAGACAGTCCGAAGACACTATCCCATAGGCGAATATGTGTCACAAACTCTCAGAAAGGAACCCGAAAAGTGTTAACGTGAGTCCCATAACCACCCGTTCGCACTAAACGGTTTACTATCCGTTAGTCAATTTCACACTCAAAGAAGTACAAAGTTTACCTCATCTCATCGGTAAACTAAACCCAAAGGTCAAAACGTTCAAACGAATAGATTGGGAATTAACTGAAAAGATGAACGCACGTGTTCATTGCACTCGTTTTATCTAATCATTTAATTCTCCTCCCACATCGCTCGGAGTGCGAAGATGTGTGTGTTTTAATTAGAATTTATAAATTGGAGAAGGGAGCTTTTAAGATGATTCGAAAGATTATTTTATAAAAACTCGTGAATGAAGTCAAGAACAAGTTATCAAAGCCAAAGAGGCAATAACAACCACTAAGAACCAACATGAATCGATAAAATTCGGAAAACCAATCAAAATGAGCATAAATAGGCAAAACAGGAAAACAGGAGCAGGTTAGTCGACTGAAATCCCTGTTCAGTCGACTGAACACTGTCCAGAAAATTTTGGGCTTCAGCTCAGTCGACTGAACAGAGGATTCAGTCGACTGAACCCAATTTCCTGCATTTCCTATCCTATAACAATTGAAGTGCAAACTCTCTCAATTTGCAACCGGACGAGCAACGGCGCTAAGGGTTTACGCCAATCAACTACCTGGCCATATAAGCTCTTCGATTTATCGCCAAAAACATGATCCAACAACAAAGCTATGATTTTTAGAGTTTTAGACTTCCAAAACACCAAAAATTGCAATGCTCACAAAACCAATCCGAATCAAAAGCAATTGCACATGGATAATTGTTAGGAATTCATACCCAACATCAATGATATCAAGAGTACTAGATGTGAGTTCAAAACTGACCTTTAACCCAAAAACAGAGAAGAAGGAGCTCAATTACAAGGAGAAGACCAACCAATCTCTACTTCAACTCAACAAGCTTCAATTTAAGGTCAAAACCAATACTTCCTAAGTTAGGTTTAGGAAACTATGAGATTGAAGAGAGAAAGAGATAGAGAAGATGAAGAGGAGGCTTACCAATAGCTTCTATTTGATTTTTGGAGTAAGAATTTGAGCTTGCAAGAGGAACTAGGGTTTGCAATTTCTATTTCCTCTTCCCTTCCACCATTTTCAGTTTTTGACTTGTGTTTGAGGAATGAAAATGAGTGAATGGAAGGAGATGGGCTGAGCTAGGGTATTAGTTAAGCTAGTGGGCTGAACCCAAACCCAAAACCCAATAGAAAAAGTAGCGAAATTCGACTTACTCCAAACATATCAAAGATTATACTCAAAAAGATCGCAAACGCCATTTTAGACTCAATGGAGGTGGTTTCGAGCTCCAATTCGCCGTTTGCAAAAGTAGCTTTTCGGACCATAATCCGATGAATGATGTTATATTTAAATAAAATATTTAAATATACGACCGATAAATATGCGGGCTGTTACAGAGTAATACGGGAAAAAAAAGAACAACAGGTTTATTAGTAGAGAAATAGTAAATTCATGCATTTAGTTTATGATAATCGAGTCATGTTTTGGGTACATGTTAGTAAAACATTTTTGTAAACTACATTTCTAGTATAAGTTCCTTTTTTCCTCTGAATATTTCCATTTTGTACTAATACCGTTGTTGTTGGATGACCAATACCTCGCGATAAAGCTGCATATAGTTGACCATGAGTGAAAACATGTTGCGGAAGGTAAATGCCAACGTTTGGAATTGTTTAGCCTTGGGACTTGTTTATTATTATTGCAAAAGCTAATTTAACTGGGAATTGTTTTCGAATTAGGGTGAAAGGCATGTTGACATTTTCTGATGGTTTTAATGGTATGCAGGGGATAAATACTCTCGTACCATGAAAGTGGCCAACTGTGATTTTAGCATCTATAAGATTTATGTGGAAAATAAGACATATTAACCGGACTACATTACACAATCCAATTTTAAGGTTAATATTCCTAAGCAGCATTATTGGGGATCCTACTTTAAGAGTTAGTTTATGAGGTGGTAATCCACCCGGTGTGAGAGAATGCAAGAATTCTGGTTGGTACAAATTATTCGTATCATCTTCAACTGAATCAAAGCACTAATAAATGTGCTCAAAGCCTAGGAACATGGCTATTACTTTACTGTTGAGTTCATCAACTATCTCATTTGTTGGTGCTAATATGGCTCTATTCATTATATAATCAATATCGCACAATCTAGTAGCAAGAATAGGGAAAACAGAGTTAATCAAACAGTGAATGGAGTTTGAGTTAATTCAATTTGTAACAATATCATCTAAGAGTTTGATCATGTCATCTTGTATGTAGGGTTCGTCCCCATTTCCAACACGTAAGACAAAGTCAGCGTACGAACAATCATTTCTAGCATGCATATTTTATGTTAAGTTTATGACTTGAACGGACGACCATAAGACTGATCGTACTATGCATGCATCAACTGTTTGAGCCCTAGTACCTTTACTAACGATGGGAAAAACTTGATGGAAATCACCTCCTAAAATGACAACTTTACCACCAAATGGTTTATCGGTATTGGTTAGATCTCTTAATGTTCTGTCTACTACCTCAAATGCATGGCGATGAGCCATTGTAGCTTCATCCCATAGTATAAAATGGACACGCATAGTAGTTTCGATGTATCAGATTGTTTAGGAATATAACATGTGGAGGAGGAATCAAGATTTATATGTATTTTAAAGCTAGAATGTGCAGTTCGACCACTAGATAAGGCTATAGAAGTAATTTTGAAGTGGAAACTACAGTTGCAATGAGTCCCTGACCCCATGAATGAGCTAAAATTGCTCGATATAAATATTTTTTCCGCTTCCACCTGGACTGTCTACAAAGTAAATTGAGCTTGTTTTCAAGTTTATCGAATTCATTATCATATTAAAAGTTGCCTTCTATTGTAAATTGAAATTATTTATGGATTCTATGTTGGGTCGTGGTATTTCGACTGAATGTTCTTGTAAAATACTGCTTGAGGTAATATAATCGGTATAGTAATTAAGAGTATTGTCCGGTAAGTCATAATTAAAAACTGATTTATTGTATTGGTTCAGTAGTTCATTAAGAACGATGAGACAATGAAGGAGTAAATGGGCATTGTTTGCTATGGAAGTGGAAGTATGTCGATAATCATTGATTAAATGTGGAGAGAACTCTTCCAACAACTATCGCACATGACTTGGTTCACAATATACTAAAATCATAACGAATAACATTCTTAGTGCAGCATGCATATGTGTGTTTGAAGCATCTGTCAAACAATCTTTAAAACTATCATCATTTTCTAATAAACCTCTACGTACAGCCACTTCTTTGATGGTATGATACTGTATTCCACCAATGGTAAGTAAATCATCAAAGGATAATGGTCCCTTAACATGCGTTAATAACAATCATAAAAAATAACGATCGCCTTCTAAGGGGATACCGTGTACATTCCCTATTACCCTACGATTATTTCGTCTATGAGTCCACTCATATTGTTTACAGTCCCACTAATATTTCTCGGGGAACTCATGATAAAAGTATTGTCATGCATCTGCATAGTTAACATTTGTGTGCAAGAATTCAGCAAGCATTGTTTTTTATTTATTCTGATCATTCAGAACATGTTGTAACTATTCTGTTGTCGAAAACTGCACGGATTGTCTGTTTGGTAGATGTATTTGTAAACCAATAACAGAGGGAGAAATATTAATGAGCGAAAATTTAAATATTCTCCATAAGGCCTATGGAGCACAGACCCAACGTGCATTACAAAATTACAAAATTTCATCGTCATTATCAACTGTGTAGTAAATATAGCAAATGACAGTCTGGAACCTTATACACGTACTTGTAAATATATTTTATAGATTTAATAATTAAGCAAATTTAAACATTTATATGACAATCATATTTCAAAAGTAAATAGGGATTGTAAGGAACTACCCAACGGTTGTCAACTATATATTCAACTGTTTGACTATGAATTTGATTATCGAGGCGTCTGTAAATTAGGTATGAGTCATTTCCTTGTAAAGTGATAGGAGCAAAAGGTTTAGGAAACCCTTTCTTACACATGTTGTTTTTCATACAAATGGCGGTAGGGTTGAAGTGACCACATCGACGATGAATCATGTGTTTCATGACCACAGTATACAAATCAGGTTCAACATCTTTATTGGGAAGTTCAGCTCTAATTATAGCATCGTATTTGTAACGACCCAGAATTTATATTAATTAAAACTTGAATATTTAATTGATTTTAAACATTAATAAGTCGAATAATTTTAAATTCGAATATTTGGATTTAATTGGATAATTAAATCGATAAATTAAATAGTGAAATTCCAGACTTAATTGAAATCTAGATTAAATGTGATTAAAAATAATTTATGAAGTTATATTAAATTATGTTGAAGTTATAGTGATGTTATAGAACTTCTAAAATTGAATTTAAAGTTAAATTGTGAAAATTGAATATTTTAATATTTAATCGACTAGTGAAATTAGCCATTTTTGGGACAGTCTCAGAATTGGACGAAACTAGTTCCATTGGATCCGTAATAGTTTGTTATTATCGGATTTCAATTTTCGTAGCAATCGGAGTTGTCGTTTGACTGTGGCAGCTCCAAACGCATTGAAATTTTTTAATATTAATTCGGCGAGTTAAAATAGTCATTTTTCAAAAAGTGTCGGATTTTGACGAAACTAGTTTCATCGGATCTGTAATGTGATATTATTGTAAGATTTCAAATTTCGTGTCAATTGGATGTACCGTTTGTCCGGGGCAAGCCAAAACGCATCGAAATCTATTTAAATCGGTTTAATTTAAAATTGATTGTTTTTCTCCGTAACTCGCACAGACGATCGAATTAGCTCCCGAAACACGTTCCATTGTGTTTAGAACGCGGGGTAAACCTTATAAACGCCAGGCGACACGTGTAATTTGAAGATCGTTTGAAAAAGTTGTTTTAAGATAAATTTAATATTAAGTATATACGTATATATATACGTTTAACTAACGAAACCCTAGCTCTATATTTTCGTGGCCGCCACTCTCGAATTCAAAGGCCAGAAATCATTCGTTTTTCTTCCCCTCCAATCTCTCAATCCATCAATAATTTCGAGGAAGTGTCAACTAGCAAATTGAAGAGCTCGTCAAGCTCTTTAATATCAACGGTCATGAATGGAAACGATAAAGTGGATCAACAGCAAAACTCGTTCGAATGCCACACAAACGGGCACGATTTTCTACGCAATAGGACAACCGAGTTCGCCGACGTTCGTGCCAGAGGCGGGGTTCGCGAAGGGCTTCAAGGTGAGGGTGGTTTGATGAAGTTTCGTAGATCGGGGGTGGTCGCGATTTTCGTTTGGTCGACGTGCAGATGGGTTCGCATTCGCGTGTTGTGCTTGGGGAAGGAGATGCGCGTGCAATGGCCTGGATTCATCACAAAAGATCGTGCGGCCCTGATAATTATAGGTTAAAAGAAATAAGAAAATTGTATATTAATTATAATTTAAATTTGTATAATCTTTGTAATATCATATCTCTATCATACGAGATCGAAAAAATGCGAAACCAGTTGCGTTGGCTTCGTTTTGTCGAGCACTACGCTATGAAACTGGATTGGAAGCAATTGGAGTCAGTGGAAATTTCGAGTAAAATTAAACGCATGTTTAACTTTATTCGAAATAAAACGCTACAACCGTTTTAAAAGCAAAGTTGAGAACTCCTCACTCAATCGAATGTTTTGTTTCGATTTAAATTTTATATAGTTGAGATTTAAAATTGTTGATAGTGTTGATTGTGATGATTGAATGATGATTGCTATTTATTGTGATAAATAGACATTATACGCCGTTATTAAGCGGAGGTTATTTATTAAAAACATATACCGCGATAATTTCACAGTTGAAGTGTAATTGGTATTATTTATGTATATAGCAATATATATATATTGGAATATGTATATATTGGAGTTGATTTCCCGCATTGTATAGCGGATGAGACCCTTTTGCGCCGCATAATAGCGGGTAATATTTATAAATCCCATATACCGCGATAATTTCACATTGACGTGAAATTGGTATTGTGCTAACATCTATGGATGCAGGGAAACAGGTTGGAGGGATCCAACTGGATTCCTCACCGTAGTGATTTATTTACAGATATTGTGATATATTTTGTTATCATATGATGATATATGATGTTTGGATGCTGTGATTAACTATTTGGTGCTGTTGCATCATCAGATTCATTTTTGAAATTTAAGATAACGATTTTGTTTTAAAGGGATTTTTAAAGTGATTTTTGAATGTATACGTTTTATTTGATTTTGGAATTGATTCATTTTAAATAAATAAATGTTATAATTTTTATGTTATAAAAAATTAAGAATTTTGTGATATAAAACCAAAATTTGATTTTTTGGAATATGAAATGAACTATGTTGAAGAATAGTATGAATGGAGATTTTTGAATTTATTTATAAATGGTTTATAGATAAGATTTATAAAAATTGAATTTTTATAAATCGAAAAATGGAATTATAAAAGGAGTTTTTGTTAATGTTGAAAAAGGGTTTATAAATGGAATTTTACAAGAAGTAAGATTTATAAATTGTGTAAAGTTATTAAAGGAATGACTTAGGTATAAAATTTAGTTATAGATTGATTTGGTTAATAAAATTGATTTGTAAGTTGAAGTTGTTATAAAATATAAAATTGTGATTTATAAACGTTGTTTATAAATCCGAAATCACTTATTTTGATAAGTGAATTGTAGAAGTTAATTAAAGGAATTATATCCACGATTTTGGACAGTGGATAAGCCTTTAAATAAATTATGTAGAAATGTTGAAATGGGTTAACGAATTATCACTAGTACAAAACTGGTCATTTGTGTCGGTTGTGTAACCCCTGTTGTGTCGGTTTTACAACCGACTCATATGAAGACGACACAAAAGACATTTTTCTGTTGTGTCGGTTGTACGACCGACACAAATATCAATCATTTGTGTCGGTTGTTATTAAAGAACCGACACAAACTATGAACAGTTGTGTCGGTCTTTCTAAAAGGACCGACACAAATCAGCTTGTTT
The DNA here is from genome assembly GCA_030737815.1 of Allium fistulosum. Classification (NCBI taxonomy): domain Eukaryota; kingdom Viridiplantae; phylum Streptophyta; class Magnoliopsida; order Asparagales; family Amaryllidaceae; genus Allium; species Allium fistulosum. The sequence goes on from CM060904.1 coordinate 820,179,347, forward strand.
AGTGAAGCACACCGCCGTTTATTGTGTCGGTCCTTTTATAAAAACCGACACAACTGTTCATAGTTTTGTGTCGGTTCTTTAATAACAACCGACACAAATGATTGATATTTGTGTCGGCTATGTTTGTTTTTTCAACCGACACAATTGATATAAAGTTGTATCGGTTCCCTTTGAAGTAACAACCGACACAAGTAATATCTAAAGCAAAAAAAAAATATTATAATTACCGTTTAAGATTATAGAAACAGTATGAAATTGAATTTTAATTTTTTATAAACCAACGTTACTATGAACTGATTGAACAAAAAATATAATTATATTATCCATCAACATAATTCATGTTTACAGACCAAAATAGAATATAATCGATCACAAACATAACGTACATAACAAAATACCAACGTACGTTACAAAAGATCAGCGTACACAATCAACTACATCCAATTATACATGATATAACTAGCGAAATTCTCTCGAACCTCGTCTATCTCTTGTTGGCTATAAGAACCGTCTCGTACAAAGTCCTGCAATTAAGAGAATTGTTATACAAAAGACAATAATTAAGTCAGGAATACTTTGCAATATATACAAAAGACAATAATTAAGTCAGGAATACTTTGCAATACTACATCCAATTATTTCATGGATAACCAAGTCAGGCAGTCACAATGATTTATGAATGATGCAACGCATGAAGAATGACAAGAAGGATGTAAGCATTGAAATTGAAGACTGACTGAAAATGAACTCTGTTTTTGATAGAAACAAATTTCTTAACTAAACTTAATTTCCATTCTAGGATGAACTTACAGAGATGACAGAAAATAAGGGTGTATATGAATATGGGGTACGAAAAAGAATGCTGAGCATCCACAGCTAGTAAATTCCAAGAACAAAAAATAAGAAGTAAAACCCGATTATCATGGTAAATCTTTTACCAATTACGTGATGGATGTGATGAATGTTCAGTTATGCACACAGAAGTTTACCAACAATGGCCTTATCCTGTACTAAAAAAGAAAGTAAAATATCAAATGATGTAGAACAGGCTAATTCTCTGATCACTCAGAAGCATTATCCTTCAAACCATGGGTAGTTAATAAAGATACATAGATGAGGCACAATCCTTATATTTGGTGTTTCATATACTTGTATTACTTTATTGTATATATAAATTTTAATTCATTTCTATCCATGAAACAATCTAACATTTTGTTAAAATAAATTTTTTTCTGAATAAAAATTATACAACTACTAAACCATTATTTTCAAACAAGTTGGGATCGGTTAGACATGGAACGCAAAAACTAAATGACAAAATTAATTAAAAGTCATAAAAACAACAAAAACAATAATAAAAACTATGATAATTCAAACACAGGTTGAACAATAATAAAAGTCTCCACTTCATTCATCATCCCCCTATCACCCTCTTCACACCTTCATTTCCCTCGAATGCAGTAGTACTTCTCAAACTCTTTACTGGAATTCCTCGTGTGAATATTAAGGGCTTAAACTTGCCAGCTAAGCAATTAAGTTTACTGCAGCATTTAAACTCTAATAGATACTCTCTTGTTGGCTTGGTGGAACATAAGTCACAAACTGATAATATATCTAACGCGGTCTACAAAATGGGTACCAAATGGAAATATGTTCATAATAACTGCTATGATCCAAAAGGTAAAAAATTTATGTTATGGGATTCGAATGTCTGGTCTGGCATAATTTTGCACTCTGACACTCAATACATCTCTTGTATTTTGCATGATGCTTTTGGCCTAAGTCTAATTTGTACTGTCGTTCATAGGACCAATTCTGATTAACATAAAAATTATTTATGGAATTATACTAAACGCCAAGCTGCTTAAATCAAACTTCCTTGGATCCTACTAGGGTACTTTAATGCCATTTTATCATCTCCTGAAAGAATAAATAATGGCACTCCAAACTCTTTAGGCGAGACAGAGTTTATGAGTTACATCACTAACTCCAAATTGGTGGCCTCATCAATACATATCAAATCCTTGTCCATCTAACGTTAAAAACCTTCTGGTATTTGACTAGTAATAACGTCATGGTGTCATAAAATAATAAACAATTAAACAATATTATATTGAGATGAAACATTAACATTGTAGAGGTGAAACCTGCTGCTGTAACAAGTAATATGAAAATTCATTGTTATAAGTTTAACTTCTAATATGACGGGTCAAACTAAAACAACGACTTGGTGCATCACTACACATTTTCTCGGTTTATTTTTTTTCTTCAAATACATGAACTGAACAGTAAATAAAGACTTGGCATTTAACTAGCATTGCAGCAATGATTTGATCGAAATATACCTATAATGTAGCTAATGTATAATATGAAGTAAAAAAACTAAAGTAGTACCTTTTGTAAATCGATGCTTTGATTGTGGTTTTTCACTATGTCATGCATATACCTCATCACATAATATACACAGTCAGTTGCTCCTAATTGTTGAGGACACTACAACAATATTACAAGATAACTTAATAGTTAGTTTAAAATGAATTCATATGCCAAACAATATATAGTATTTATTTTATTTTATTTTTTGTTTGAAAATCAAATCACCTTAACATGCTTCCATTTCAAGGTACTTCCTCGAGACTTGCCACCGAATGCCTTGTAAATTTTGAAGGCCCTACACATGCAAGAAAATGTTAAATAATAACTACTCCGACACCCGCATTTACGTACACTAATTTCATGTATAAATTTTTAATTTTACCACATATACTAACTTCATATAAGAGAGCAAATATATACAACTTACGTGCTCACTTGCGGTTTAATTTCAAGTTTATGTTTGTGTTCGGCCTGAGGATCAAAAACATAAATCTCATTCATTTATACACGGAAAACAAGCAGTATACAATGTTTCCTACGTTACAAGATTTATAGTAAGCTAAAATTGGCATCAAATTTGTAAACTAGTTACTAAAAGTTTAATGTTCATACCCTTCGTACTGTGGGGCTAAAAGTAAGCTTTTAGATTGCAATGCTTTCCATGTGTTCGACAAATATGTATTTGTCGCATCTGGATGTTTTCGCACTTGGGAAAGCTTTTTGGGACACATAAACCCAATAGTATCCACTTTGAGATCATTGCACATATGATTTAACCACCTAAACAAATTTAAACATATATTATTAGTTTTTTAAAAATTGACTATTCATCAAAAAACTTAGATGGTTATATATAAAAAAATTGCTAAGGAAAAAATACTCACATGATGTAAAGTTGCAACCATGATGCATTCAACCCTGTCATACTAAGGAATTGGATAATGTCATCCATCGTGATATGAATTTCAAAGTCCTCATCGTATGTGAATAAATCCTTATTCACTTGAATTGCATTGATGGCACTATCATTGGATAACATTTGAAGTATTAGGTCATGGAAATATCTGCACTCGCTCGTTAAAGTTTTGAGAATCTCTTCATCCACGATTGATTTGCGTTTTGCAGACTCATCTGACATTGTATTCACGACCTTGTCATTACTATTTTCAAACAAATCCTTGTTTGGTTGAGATGTAGGCACCTAATTCAAAATTTTAAGTAGATGTTTGAAATGATGTTGTTAAAAGAATAGACGAATGCTAAGAATTCAACTTCATATGTTAACTACTTTCCGATAAGTTTATAAATAGCTAAATTATCTATAATAAGTTCTAGTATGAAGAAATTTTACTTCTTTAATATGTTCTAATATGAAATAGAGGAGTTTAGCAAGCTAAATTAAGGAAGAAAAATGCATTCATTACCGTATCATTATCTCTTAAAAGCACAAGGCTTTTAGACCATTGAACAAAACTCCCGACCGCTTCTCCTTTCGTGTTGTGATGTTTAGTTGGAACAGGAAGTGAGGTTCCTTCATGACTAGACTCCACTGCATCAATTCCAACTTTTACATGATCGACCAAGATTTGTTGATTATGACATTGATCTCCGGACCTTGAAGCGGGATGTACCATGCCATGACCCACTACAACAATTTTGGAGTCCATATTCACGGCCAAACGACATTTAATCGGTTTCTAGAATGGCAAAGTACAAAACCAACATTTTTCACTTAGCACTTGTCAAATACATAAAATCGTATACGTTTATAAATTCAACTATGAATTGTTTACCTGTAAGTCTGCAAAGGGATCCGTCTCTTGAGTTTTGTTTGCATATTGTAATTTGCTCGGGTGCGTTGATTGACAACTACTACGATGATCAGTTAATGGTGTGCTGATCTCCACCTCCTTGGGCAAATTCATCGTGTTCAAAATGTTTGCAATCTGCTCTTGAACCATTGTACTCATCTCTTGTCTCAATTTTTGGCTCACTTTAGCCTCTATTTCCTGAGTGATAACATGCAGCTCATCAGCTGATATTACACCACTTCGACCTTTCCTTTTCTCTACATCTCCAAATACGTTTTTTATACCAACCGTCCCACCAATCCCTCTAACTCGACCTGGATGCTCTCTTTTTTCAAGACCACGACTCAAGACATCATCATACCTATCTGGAACCCATGACCCTTCAACGGCTTTTCCTCTCCAATCATTCTGTCAACAAAAAAAGCTAAAACATAAGGTGACATGCTTTTCACTATCATATGAAGATTAAAAAATTAAAATAGTGCTATAGTATCATGCTTTTTACTGAAATGTTAGCACCACACGTTTGCTGAAATGATATCATATTACGTGTCATATTTTATCTAATAATAAAGAATGCTGGGTCGTGTGTGTTTTTAGTTTAAAACATGTAAAACGATAAAACACATGGAAACTAGTCGTACCATTTTATCTGCAACCATCTTAGTTTTCTCATTAGGGATGACATAATTTCCATCGGTTCCTTTTTTTGATCGTGCCAAAATCCAATCAATACTCCGATCCAAAACAGGTCCACCTGGCAATATGGTCGAGGAACTATGGCCTTCAATTATCCATTTAGCCTTCTTCCCTGCATATCCAGCTTGTCCTAAATAGTGAGGATGCTCATTGCATGCCTGACTCTTCCTAGCCTTCTCACTTATTTGCTGTTTTATGACATTGCAAAATTCAGCAAAACAGATACATGAAGCATAACAAGCATTCTATATCCATCAGAACAATACATAAAATGATTATAGCACTTGTGGATCGTTATCATGACTCACTCGATCAAAGTCAACAAGTGTGAATCCATGTTCATCCACTTGTACAGCACGATGGTTATCGGCCCATTTACATTGAAATAGAGGAATCATGAAGTCCCTATATTCAAGTTCCCAAATATTCTCAATTATTCCGTAATATGACATTGTCGCATTTATTGGTTTGTTATCTTTAGCACTAGCAAATTCTCTTGAAGATGCTACGACACTTGCTCCACTATTTTGCATTTTGCTCTTTTCATCCTGACGCTTCGTATGAAAGACATACCCATTAATAGCGTACACTTCATAAGAGCTAACTTGAAATTTAGGCCCATACGCCAACCATTTTATTGTATCAGAAACATTATGATTTGTTTGAGACAATTGAGACATTACCTTATCTTTAAACCATATGACGAATGAGCGGTTATGTTCATTTGTCAACCATCTTTCGTTCTTTGAAGGATTTTGAGACTTTAGAATTGTCATGTGCTCTTCCAAGTAAGGATGAACCTCACTAAGGTGCTGTAAAACAAGTAGGTGAGCTTTGTGAAACATATCATCACTAATTGACATCAATTTAAACCCAATTATGCCTTGACCGTCAAGTCGCCCTTCATGTCGAGACTTGCAAAGTCCAATAGGTTCAACGTCAGTTAGGTATTGAGTGACAAATTCAATAACTTCCTCGGCTATAGTACCTTCTACGATACTAGCTTCAGGTCTATATCTATTCTTTGTTTTTCTTTTTAAAGTTCCCATGTGCATTTCGAACGGATACATATACCTCATAAAAACAGGACCACAAATCTTGATTTCTCTTACCAAATGTACAACCAAATGCACCATAACATCAAAAAATGAAGGGGGAAAATACATCTCAAATTGACACAAGGTAACAATAACATCGGCTTGTTGATCATCCAACATACCAGGATCAATCACCTTACTACAAATTGCATTAAAAAAAATACAAAGCTTTGTAATAACATGTCTAACATGTTTAGGCAATATACCTCGAATAGCAACAGGCAACAAATGTTGCATTAACACATGACAGTCATGAGACTTCATCCCCGTCAATTTCAAATCCTTCATTGATACACGACTGCTAATGTTCGAAGAATAACCTGATGGAACCTTGACACCACGAAGACACTCGCATAAACTAGTTTTCTCTTTTTTGGACAATGTATAACATGCAGGAGGCAAATAGATACGTTTACCTTTCTCCACTGGTGCTAACTCCTTTCGAATACCCATTTTCAACATATCTTGTCTAGCTTTCTCACCATCTTTTGTCTTACCAGGTATATTCAAGAGTGTTCCAATGATACTGTCACAAACATTTTTTTCTATATGCATTACATCTAGACAATGCCTAACTTGTAAATGTTTCCAATATGGAAGTTCCCAAAATATAGATTTTTTCTTCCACATGCCTTCTTGAAGAGGAAAGGCTTTGCCAAATACATTTTCAATATCCTTGATCTGTTCATATACATCATTTCCTGTTAATGGAAAACGAGCAACTCCGCTTTCTATCTTCCCATTGAAAGGTTTCTTTTTTTACGATAAGGATGATTGAGAGGGAGAAATCTACGATGATGCATATACACATTTTTCTTGCAAAAATGCAAGCGCTCAACAGCCATGTCGTCTTGACAAATTGGGCATGCTCTAGCACCTTTTGTACTATATCCAGACAAGTTACCATATGCGGGAAAATCATTTATGGTACAAAAAAGCATGGCGCGTAATGTAAATTCACTTCTACTATATGCATCAAATACGCGCACACCTTTATCCCACAAAAGTTTTAGATCATCAATAAGAGGAGCTAGATAAACATCGATGTCATTTCCTGGTTGTCGTGGTCCCGAAATCATAAGAGACAACATAATGTACTTGCGCTTCATACTCAAGTAAGGTGGAAGATTGTAAATCACCAAAAGAACCGGCCAAGTACTATGTTGACTGCTAAGATTGCCAAATGGATTTATGCCATCTGTGCAAAGACCAAGTCTGAGATTTCTTATTTCTTCGCCGAAACTAGAATACATGGTATCGATATTTCTCCACTGTGGAGAATCGGCTGGATGCCTTAGTAATCCATCATCCTTTCTCACATCTGCATGCCATCTTAAGTTTTTTGCATTTTCTTTATTTGCAAATAAACGTTTAAACCTTGGTATAATCGGCAAATACCATAAAACCTTTGCTGGAGGCCATTTCTTATCTGGGTCGTTATGAACATTTTCTCGCGACTTGTAACGGGATAATCCACACTTAGGACACTCATGCAAGCTCTCATATTCATTTCGATATAAAATACAATCATTTGGACATGCATGTATCTTTTTGTATCCTATACCAATTGGACACATAATTTTCTTTGCCTCGTAATTAGAAGTAGGAAGCTCGTTACCTTCCGGTAGCATGTCTTTCAAAAGTCCCAACAATGATGTAAAACTTATATCACTCCACCCGTGTTTTGCTTTTAAATTGAAAAGCTTGAGCACAACAGACAATATTGTAAACTTAGCACAACCAGAATACAAAGGCTTCTCAGCATCAAGTAATATTTTTTCGTACAATTTTGGCTCTTCCATCAAATGTTCATGAACATCATCAAACATCTCATTAACATTGTCGATCTCATCAGTCTCATCATTTACCTCGTTATTCACGGTACCTTCCTGGTCATCCTCATCAATGTAATGATTACTAGAACTAGGTGTACTAAGTATGCTTTCACCATGCCATATCCACTGTGTATAATTTTGCTTGAACCCATACCGAATTATGTGATCCCTGATCTGATCTATGTTACGAAATATCCTCCTATTCTGGCAACGTTTACAAGGACAAAAAATTGTTTCTTCTCTTCTTGTTAATTGATCATTCAACGCACACTTGATGAATCCTTCCATTTTGTTCAAGAACTCATCATCACTATGTTTCACGTTATACATCCAATTACGATCCATGTGAAATTGCTAGAGACGCACTACATAAGCAAAAAAAAATCATAAGTGTTTCTTATGTTTGTTTGGATATTTCAATTATTCCTCAACATCAGATCATATAAACTTAGATATTGAAAATGAAGAAGTTAGAATTTATGTTCTTGCAAGTGCATTGCTAGATGGATAATTGATTATAAATTAAATTGTATGAATGAGTAAGCAAAAAAAAACGTGCTGACTTGCACTTTGTATTATACATTAAAATCTTTGTTGCTAACTGATATGATGAAATCTACAGCGATTCAAATATCAAACTACTTATTGTCCCTTTGTGCAACATTTCGGTGCCTGCAATTGCCTACTACTAAGAGCACTTAGATGCCAATAAGGGCGTACATATAATTGAAAAACAATTTAATAGTTTTATACCTAGCCCGTTCAAATTTGTTCATAAGTTGTATTAGTACGCAAATATTGCAAAGCACACCAACTATACTCTTATACGTTATCGTGGGAGACTCGCTTTACTATTGTACCTATAGGATACCACAACATCCAGATCTACTTCGAACAAGCACAAAAGAGGCCGACCTCCAAAATGTAAAATGATAATGTTAAGACAGTTGCAACCAACAATCAAAAATTAAGCCTGAAAATAGCAGTGTTTGTTTCGATGTACATTGGACAAAAAAGAACAACCTATGGATTATAACGACGATGAATTTGTTCAAACATAGGCGCCAAATACTACCGAACCAATCTATGTGCTGACAAGCTCTTCTCTGGATCAGCAAACTCCGAAGGCATGCCGAAGCGGAGTTCTTACACATGATTGTAGGCATAGATCTAATGGTAAAAACATGAATTACGATTCAAGCTTTCTTCCTATAAGCCTTTAGTTTCACAACTTATAGCAACTGACAATCACCCTGCTCATTTTCTATTATAGCATCTAGTACTATTGGCGAACCCAATGGGTCCAACAACACATGCCGTCAGTAACAAAACCCATGTATTTGCAGCAGGGGACCAAACAGAGGAAATTGGTAATGTGATGCTATTACAGTATTGTACTGAGAGAATTGCAGTGACTTTTGCACTTATTAGACTGCTAAAATCAAACCTACTTTTCTAACAAAGAAATTGAAAATTTGTGTGCATTGCATGCAACGTTTAAACTCATTACAAAGACTAGAAGTAAGAATAAAGAGTTCTTCGGTGTCTCCGTTATCGCTCTTGGTGTTACTTCTATGTTGCAAGCTTAATTGGTTCTTATTTATGTTATTGTTTCCATCTATACTATTTTGTGCATTTCAATAAATTGTGAACCCTGATCAAATCGTATCGTATATGGATTGTTTTTAATACTGAACTCTATCAATGTAATACATTCGTGTGAAATTCTTGAATTTACAATAGCATGATGAGATTTTACCAATTATATATAAGCCTTATTGAATTTTAGCAGGGTGAAAGGAAAATTTCAATGTTTGACAGTAAACTACATACCACAATTCAGGAAATGTATTTTCGGTTTAAACTAGAGATCATAAAGTATGCTGGTTTGGTTGTTTTGACTTATTTTTGCACTTAGATGATATGAAATTAGTTTGGATTGTCCTGGCCTGATCAACTTACTAAAATTACTTTGCAAGGGAGTTGGTGCTTATTTTACTTTACTTGAACACGTACAATCATAAAATGTCACCAAGTAAATTACTCTGGATATATCTTAATGGTCAGTTGTGATAGAACTTCTGTCAAAAGCAATATTTTTTTATATCTTAATTTTTATTATGTACGTTAACTGCTTGTTATTTCAAGATATTTAACCATCAATATCTTATATTATCGTGGATTACCTGTGAATGAATGAGAAGATCGGAGAATAGTTTTATTAGAACTAAGTGGGTTAAATCTTAAACTTGATAACAATAGTACGTCAGCAATCACATTTGTACCGTGATGCAGCTCTTTTGTTTTCCACAATCTTTTATATTTTAACTCGTATGAATTGAAAAAATGCTGAATTGTTACATACCAAAAAATGATACTTTGGTTTAGTGAAGTCAAACTAGTATTCTAAACAACTTTGCATATACGTAAATCTTGTATTGAAATTAGTGTGTATATTTTGATGTAGTGAAATTACATTTGCATAGGTCAATCATCCAGTAGTGCTAATACGGATATGTACATTATATTTTTTTTCAATACAAGATACGAATAAGGTTGTACAGATATTGTTGTATTTATGATTCTTTATGCTCAAGAAATACATACCCAAAATTGTATAGATATTGCTATTTGTTTCTTTAGAGCAAGATTGGTGCTTTTATTCAAACGGAGCATTTACTTCGGTATCATTATTGATTTGGTACATCAAGAACAAATCAATAACAGCCCAAGGGGATTAGCAAAAGTAGTGGTAACAAATTTAATACTACATTCTCTGCTCTTTTAGACGGTTAACTATCTCTAACAACATAGGTACAGTAGGGACGTTACACAAACACATCCCAACCAACCACAAACGTAGAAGTTACCTTCGTGACGTCTTGGCTAATAACCATCTGTGATCAACTATCAACTGAACGGTGCGTTTACAGTCCACGAATGGAATCTCAATAAAACAAACATAATCACAACACAATACGAAGAGTGTCTCAGAGGGGAAAATAGATTAATTTTATAGTTAAGAGAGTTGGATCGTATTATTATCTAAAAATAATAGTAACACAATACGGAGCCTGAAGGTCACCTTCTACTTTTGTGCAATCTAAAACCAAAAATTAGCCATTTAGTAAAATTAAATAATAAAATATAATTAAAAACATAGAAAAGAAAAGCCTAGCATATGATTAAACACTACAAGTTGTGGCAGATACAAAAAGGTCCAATATGCGTTATATGAAAAAAGAAGAGCTGACCTGTTTCTCGAGTTGGTTGTATTCAAAGAGATCAAGCAGATCTTCCAGCTCTAAAGCAGCGGCTTGCAGTTTCTCCAGCACTTCTACAGGACTTGTTCGATCAGAAATATTGTACTGTCAATCTCAACAAGAGAAACGATCTAAATGCAAGAACGAGAATTGGTAATTTGCAAGGAATCGGTAATTTGAAAGGAATTCGTTGTTCCCGTTTTGTTTTTTTTGGGTTTTACGAAGAAGAAAAGAAGAGACGGGATGGCTAAAGTTTCCCTCTAAAATTTAGGGTTCGCGGGAAAAGATGGGGCGGATGAAATGGGTTTGGGGCAAAAGTTGTGTGCCTATTGTGTCGGTTTTTGAACAACCGATGCTATTGTATTTAATTGTGTCGGTTGTTCAAACAACCGACACGAGTAAATTTATTGTTTCCCTTCAATTGTGTCGGTTTCTTAAGACCAATAGATGCAAATTACATTTTTAACATTTTCCTCTTGCCCCATAAGTCAATAGTTTCGGTTGTTAATAAACAACCGACACAAATTACACTATTTGTGTCAGTTTTATGGACAACCGACACAAATGAGGCGAAGCAACTGATCTGTTTTGTACTAGTGTATATTCACGATTTTGGACAGTGAATATATATTATTGAAAAATGGTTATGTTTTGGGAAAGCGATATTATGAAATGAAGTAATTGTTTTAAAAGATGTTTAAAACGTGTTAAGTATCGAATACATAGATTTCAACATTCATTATTGAAATAGACGTTTCGAGGAATAAGGAAATGGTGGACTATAACACTGTTGTTATTGTAAATGGTTTCCGAAAGGAAATGTTTTATATAGTATTGGGATTATATATCTAGCTAAATTTCGAATCCCTATACTAGTGATTTTGAGTTGTCGTAACGATGTTTTACGTAACATTCGTTTTGACTCAAATAAAATTTGTGAAAGAGAATGATTTCCTTAAAGAATGAAATATATACTTAACTGGATTTAAGTATATTGAATATTTTCAAATGTTGAAAATAAATGGATTTGTGAATTACCTATTATTAAATAGGTATGGAAATGCTTTTCCAATATGAAGTGAAATTTTTTGAGATTTTATCTTCAAAGATAAATTGAAATGTGGAAATTTATTTGAAATTGTTTTCAAATAGTTAAAGTGTGGAAATTATATATCTTGTAAAGATATTTTTGAAAGATAAATAATTTGGAAAATTATTTGGAATCTGATGATGTTGCGCATCTTTATTGATAGTTAAATAACCGACTATCAATAATTACCTTGAATGGGTATTTGTTGGGATTTGCTTGAATTTGATTGCCACACTTATTTTTGAATAAGCGCTCACTATTCGGATTAGCCGGGAAAGGACCTTTGTGTCGTATAACCCATTCCGAATTTGTGATACGACGATATGGATCGTATTGAAGACCGGTGGTGAAGACCGGATGTTTATGAAAACGATAGGATGACCTATCGATTGTCTCTGCACCGTTAGCTACGGTATTGAGATTTCCGTTGTGATGGGAAGTTTTATCGGGATTGTGAATATCCGGATTGCAAGGGCTTCTTTGGAAGTGCCTTCGGTTCTGTTCGAACCTGGAACAGACTTGTATGGTTACGTGTCTGACATTACATTCTGAGATATAAAGCCGATTTCTTTCAAATACATTTCTGTTGGTGGCTGAGAATTTATTCTCTTAGCTTAACACCCTTCTCTGAGACGTACGAGCTCAGAGGTTATGTAGTTGAAGGTTATCAGCGATATATTCCCAATTTGGTAATGTGACATGCTGAGTGTTGCTGTGAAATGATCATTGTTTGATCATTTGTGATATGATCATTTGTTTGATCATTTATCTTTGTGATCATTACTTTGATCATTTGTTTGACCCAAAGCATAGCTTTTGTATAAAGCGTAGCTTTGTGGACGAGACTTCGTCAGAGCCTCAACAACCCGGAAATGGTCGAATCAGGAATGTTGCGGCAAAGTTATGAGGGTCGCGCCCTTTAGGGTATGTCATTTCCTTCTGGAAAGGGGTGGTATCATGGTATGGAGCCCAGATACTTACTCATGTGGACACACAAGATTTATTATGTGTGATGATGTTATCGAGCGCTCGGATAAAGGTCCCAAAGGACCGGGTGATGACATATTCATGAGTTACCTGTTATAGGGGTAACCCGGCCTTGTTTGGCAGAGAGCAGTTTGTCTCTCGGAGCGTCCAGCCAGAGGCGTTTCCTACGTGGCATAGGAAGTTCCTTAGCCTGACCATTGGTTGGAAAATCCAAAGAAACAATACGAACCCTTTACGATTGAAATTGTATAACCTGTCTCCTCAGGAGGCAGCTATAGCAGGCATAATATAATGGTACCTATGCTGGCTAAGATTAATATTGTATTTTCGAAAGGATTTTGACACTATGCACTAGTAATAATATCAAAATGATTTGTTTTGCATAGTAAGCATCTTTGACTAACATAAGAAGAAATCTCCTCCAAGTCTGCGTTTGCATTGTGTGTGTGTTGGGAGGTCTTATGGTAGTTTCATTTTCCAAAAGCATTGCGGGTTTCAATGTTAAAATTCTATTGTTGTGTTTTAAAGATAAACTGTTTTACAATCTCACACCAGTCACCATGACTGACTCGGAGTTTATTGTTCCCTTCTAAACTCTGGGTGCCCATAATTTTCCACATGGGCAGCCTAGAGTTATTTTTATCAGGATATTCTGGATATTCTGGAGCTTTGGGGATAATCCTGGATGGCGAGACGTACTTTCGTACTTGTTATTTATTTCCGCTGTGTATACTATAGGAGGACAGGTTTATATAACTGTCCATTGTTTGTATTGAATTGTATATTGACTCTGATTGATGTATGTATAAATTGATATAGTCTTTGTTGTAAAGATTATTGATTTATCTATTATATATTGTTCCGCTGCGAATGTGAGATTCTGATATTGTCTCTGTTTCTGTGTTTTTCTGTTTTTCTTTTCTTCTATCTTCTTCTACCGCTTCTACCTCTTCTTTTAACCCTAATGGTTCGGTTTTTCCGGCATTCGATTGCACGACATTTGATACAGTGGACGTATTAATGTCGACTTTCGAAAGTCGAAGAATCGGGTCCTTACAATGTGGTATCAGAGCATCCGGTTAAGCGACAACCCTGCTCTGTCGGGTATTACTCATTAGAGATAGAGTCAGTAGTACTCTAGAATGAGTTTGAGTGTAATAATAGATATGAGCGCGTATTTGTTAGTGAATATAAAATTGTTTTATATTGTGATGATTGATTTGTTGAGTGGTATATGGATTCTGGTCGGTATAGTCTGTACAACTCTATCGATAGGGATCTCTAAACACTTGTTCAGAATAATTTGGCACAATATTGTTTAAATTGGGTAAATGAAATAATTTTACCTCGATTATATTTTGTATATCAAGAAATAATTTTTCGGAAATTCTATATAATTGATTGTTTGGTTGTTAAAAATATAAATATGTATAAGTTAATAAAAGTTGTTTGAATAATTCAAGTAAAAACAACAATTGTAAAAGAAAAAAATTATAAAAGCAAAAGAATTATAAGTATGAAGTTATAATTAAAATGATTTGCAATTGAGAAATAATCTTATATATAAGAAGTGAATTTTTATAAGTAAAAGATTTGTAATAAGATTTATGAATAAAGGAAAATTTTTTGGAAAGAATTTAAAGCACTAAATTCACTATGTTGCTGAAAAATAATAAGGGTGATGACTGCAGCATCATCAGTATCATTTTCAAATTTCTGTGTGATTGATTTGCTACCCATAATAAATTGAAATTGAAGTTTTGTTGTAATAAACAAATTTGATTTAAAATCCAAGTTGAAGTGATAAATATAAGTGAAATGAGTTTATACTTATAATATGATTTAGAAATTTAATAAATAAGTTGTATAACTTATAAAATGAGTGAATGTAAGTAAAATCAAATGATAAAGTGATTAAACAATTTTGTTAAGTCAAATGTGATATAAATTTGAATGATTGATGAAATTTGATTTTGGTAAAAGGTTAAATGAATATTGTTAAGAAAAACAAAATCTGAATTGGATTTATAAGTGGAAACTTAAGTTAAGTTAAACAAATGATGTTTGAAATGGAAAATAACTTAAGTAATGTTAAATGAAGTTGATTTTGATATCAAAGTAAATTAATAAAGTGAATTTATTAAATGGATGTGAACTTGAGTTATATAAATGAAATTCAATTTTATTTGTTAAAATGAATTAGCAATTGAATTAATAAATGGATTGAATGTTAATCAATTGAATGTAAATAATTGATATGAAACAATGAATATAGGTGTTAATTCATTAGAAGCTAATGGAGTTGAGAAATTTAATAAATTGAATGGAAGTCAATTCAATATCAACCAATTGAAATTAAAAGTGTAGAACCAAATTGAATGTAAAGAAATGTAAATTGAATAAATTTGGTTGTAATGGATGTACATTGGTTGTTATATGGATGTTGGTTGATTGTATATAAATTCATTAAATGTTAATGAAGTTGAATGGATAAAATTTGGAGCTAAAGTAATTGAATCCAAATTGAAAGTAAATGAATATGAACTGAATTTGATTTAATTTGGAAGTGAACTAATGTGAATGTAAACAAATTGAATTTGAACGAATGAATATTAGTAAAATCCAATGTAAACGAATCAAATATGATTTAAAATTGAAAACCAATCCATTGAATATTAATGAAAAGTGAATTTATTGGATGATGGTTGCATTTGTTATTTGTTGCATTTGCTATATTGACACATATGTAGTTGTTATGTTGCTATATGATGTATATCGATATTATTTTCTATATACATGTTCTCATTTGTTTGATTTAGTATTTAGTAGGTGCAGATGGCGTTTGCTTCGCATTTGGAGCTCGCTTTCGCGCTATATTAGTCGTATATGCTCGTTAAAAATATAATAAGGTACATATCTCGGATTAAATATCGTACTTTTACATTTTTTCCCTACGGGATGCCTCATCACTTGATGAGATGTATATTTGTGATATATATATATACTATCATTTTTTTTTTCGGATCGAGCCACGCAAAGGAGGCTATGGCGAAATTTTCCGAAAATTTAAGGCGTTAGAATATTTTTGAGAAAATTGGAAAATTTGAAAATTTTGAAAACTAAGTACGATTTGGAAAACTTAGTAAAGTTGTTGAAAGAAGTTTAACTATGGATTTTGGAAAAGTTAAACACTTAAGGGATTTGTGAAATCTAATTTGAATGGTTTGTTTTAAAAAATTAATAGATTTTGTATCTTCTTCTTACTTGGTAATTTCGAGGACGAAATTCTTTTAAAGGGGGAAGTTTGTAACGACCCAGAATTTATATTAATTAAAACTTGAATATTTAATTGATTTTAAACATTAATAAGTCGAATAATTTTAAATTCGAATATTTGGATTTAATTGGATAATTAAATCAATAAATTAAATAGTGAAATTCCAGACTTAATTGAAATCTGGATTAAATTTGATTAAAAATGATTTATGAAGTTATATTAAATCATGTTGAAGTTATAGTGATGTTATAGAACATTTAAAATTGAATTTAAAGTTAAATTGTGAAAATTGAATATTTTAATATTTAATCGACTAGTGAAATTAGCCATTTTTGGGACAGTCTCAGAATTGGACGAAACAAGTTCCATTGGATCCGTAATAGTTTGTTATTATCGGATTTCAATTTTCGTAGCAATCGGAGTTGTCGTTTGACCGTGGCAGCTCCAAACGCATTGAAATTGTTTTAATATTAATTCGGCGAGTTAAAATAGTCATTTTTCAAAAAGTCTCGGATTTCGACGAAACCAGTTTCATCGGATCCGTAATGTGATATTATTGTAAGATTTCAAATTTCGTGTCAATTGGATGTACCGTTTGTCCGGGGCAAGCCAAAACGCATCGAAATCGGTTTAAATCGGTTTAATTTAAAATTGATCGTTTTTCTCCGTAACTCGCATAGACGATCGAATTAGCTCCCGAAACACATTCCATTGTGTTCGAAACGCGGAGTAAACCTTACGAACGCCAGGCGACACGTGTAATTTGAAGATCGTTTGAAAAAGTTGTTTTAAGATAAATTTAATATTAAGTATATACGTATATATATACGTTTAACTAACGAAACCCTAGCTCTATATTTTCGTGGCCGCCACTCTCGAATTCAAAGGCCAGAAATCATTCGTTTTTCTTCCCCTCCAATCTCTCAATCCATCAATAATTTCGAGGAAGTGTCAACTAGCAAATTGAAGAGCTCGTCAAGCTCTTTAATATCAACGGTCATGATTGGAAACGATGAAGTGGATCAACAACAAAACTCGTTCGAATGTCACACGAATGGGCACGATTTTCTATGCAATAGGACAACCGAGTTCGCCGGCGTTCGTGCCAGAGGCGGGGTTCGCGAAGGGCTTCAAGGTGAGGGTGGTTTGAAGAAGTTTCGTAGATCGGGGGTGGTCGCGATTTTCGTTTGGTCGACGTGCAGATGGGTTCGCATTCGCGTGTTGTGCCTGGGGAAGGAGATGCGCGTGCAATGGCCTGGATTCATCACAAAAGATCGTGCGGCCCTGATAATTCTAGGTTAAAAGAAATAAGAAAATTGTATATTAATTATAATTAAAATTTGTATAATCTTTGTAATATCATATCTCTTTTATACGAGATCGAAAAAATGCGAAACTAGTTGCGTTGACTTCGTTTTGTCGAGCACTACGCTATGAAACTGGATTGGAAGCAATTGGAGTCAGTGGAAATTTCGAGTAAAATTAAACGCGTGTTTAACTTTATTCGAAATAAAACGCTACAACCGTTTTAAAAGCAAAGTTGAGAAATCCTCACTCAATCGAATGTTTTGTTTCGATTTAAATTTTATATAGTTGAGATTTAAAATTGTT
This sequence comes from Allium fistulosum, assembly GCA_030737815.1. Taxonomy (NCBI): domain Eukaryota; kingdom Viridiplantae; phylum Streptophyta; class Magnoliopsida; order Asparagales; family Amaryllidaceae; genus Allium; species Allium fistulosum. The sequence continues at coordinate 820,197,393 of CM060904.1, forward strand.
GATAGTGTTGATTGTGATGATTGAATGATGATTGCTATTTATTGTGATAAATAGACATTATACGCCGTTATTAAGCGGAGGTTATTTATTAAAAACATATACCGCGATAATTTCACAGTTGAAGTGGAATTGGTATTATTTATGTATATAGCAATATATATATATTGGAATATGTATATATTGGAGTTGATTTCCCGCACTGTATAGCGGATGAGACCCTTTTGCGCCGCATAATAGCGGGTAATATTTATAAATCCCATATACCGCGATAATTTCACATTGACGTGAAATTGGTATTGTGCTAACATCTATGGATGCAGGGAAACAGGTTGGAGGGATCCAACTGGATTCCTCACCGTAGTGATTTATTTACAGATATTGTGATATATTTTGTTATCATATGATGATATATGATGTTTGGATGCTGTGATTAACTATTTGGTGCTGTTGCATCATCAGATTCATTTTTGAAATTTAAGATAACGATTTTGTTTTAAAGGGATTTTTAAAGTGATTTTTGAATGTATACGTTTTATTTGATTTTGGAATTGATTCATTTTAAATAAATAAATGTTATAATTTTTATGTTATAAAAAATTAAGAATTTTGTGATATAAAACCAAAATTTGATTTTTTGGAATATGAAATGAACTATGTTGAAGAATAGTATGAATGGAGATTTTTGAATTTATTTATAAATGGTTTATAGATAAGATTTATAAAAATTGAATTTTTATAAATCGAAAAATGGAATTATAAAAGGAGTTTTTGTTAATGTTGAAAAAGGGTTTATAAATGGAATTTTACAAGAAGTAAGATTTATAAATTGTGTAAAGTTATTAAAGGAATGACTTAGGTATAAAATTTAGTTATATATTGATTTGGTTAATAAAATTGATTTGTAAGTTGAAGTTGTTATAAAATATAAAATTGATTTATAAACGTTGTTTATAAATCCGAAATCACTTATTTTGATAAGTGAATTGTAGAAGTTAATTAAAGGAATTATATCCACGATTTTGGACAGTGGATAAGCCTTTAAATAAATTATGTAGAAATGTTGAAATAGGTTAACGAATTATATTCACGATTTTGGACAGTGAATATATATTATTGAAAAATGGTTATGTTTTGGGAAAGCGATATTATGAAATGAAGTAATTGTTTTAAAAGATGTTTAAAACGTGTTAAGTATCGAATACATAGATTTCAACATTCATTGTTGAAATAGACGTTTCGAGGAATAAGGAAATGGTGGACTATAACACTGTTGTTATTGTAAATGGTTTCCGAAAGGAAATGTTTTATATAGTATTGGGATTATATATCTAGCTAAATTTCGAATCCCTATACTAGTGATTTTGAGTTGTCGTAACGATGTTTTACGTAACATTCGTTTTGACTCAAATAAAATTTGTGAAAGAGAATGATTTCCTTAAAGAATGAAATATATACTTAACTGGATTTAAGTATATTGAATATTTTCAAATGTTGAAAATAAATGGATTTGTGAATTACCTATTATTAAATAGGTATGAAAATGCTTTTCCAATATGAAGTGAAATGTTTTGAGATTTTATCTTCAAAGATAAATTGAAATGTGGAAATTTATTTGAAATTGTTTTCAAATAGTTAAAGTGTGGAAATTATATATCTTGTAAAGATATTTTTAAAAGATAAATAATTTGGAAAATTATTTGGAATCTGATGATGTTGCGCATCTTTATTGATAGTTAAATAACCGACTATCAATAATTACCTTGAATGGGTATTTGTTGGGATTTGCTTGAATTTGATTGCCACACTTATTTTTGAATAAGCGCTCACTATTCGGATTAGCCGGGAAAGGACCTTTGTGTCGTATAACCCATTCCGAATTTGTGATACGACGATATGGATTGTATTGAAGACCGGTGGTGAAGACCGGATGTTTTTGAAAACGATAGGATGACCTATCGATTGTCTCTGCACCGTTAGCTACGGTATTGAGATTTCCGTTGTGATGGGAAGTTTTATCGGGATTATGAATATCCGGATTGCAAGGGCTTCTTTGGAAGTGCCTTCGGTTCTGTTCGAACCCGGAACAGACTTGTATGGTTACGTGTCTGACATTACATTTTGAGATATAAAGCCGATTTCTTTCAAATACATTTCTGTTGGTGGCGGAGAATTTATTCTCTTAGCTTAACACCCTTCTCTGATACGTACTAGCTCAGAGGTTATGTAGTTGAAGGTTATCAACGATATATTCCCAATTTGGTAATGTGACATGCTGAGTGTGGCTGTGAAATGATCATTGTTTGATCATTTGTGATATGATCATTTGTTTGATCATTTATCTTTGTGATCATTACTTTGATCATTTGTTTGACCCAAAGCATAGCTTTTGTATAAAGTGTAGCTTTGTGGACAAGACTTCGTCAGAGCCTCAACAACCCGGAAATGGTCGAAACAGGAATGTTGCGGCAAGGTTATGAGGGTCGCGCCCTTTAGGGTATGTCATTTCCTTCTGGAAAGGGGTGGTATCATGGTATGGAGCCCAGATACTTACTCATGTGGACACACCTGATTTATTATGTGTGATGATTTTATCGAGCGCTCGGATAAAGGTCCCAAAGGACCGGGTGATGACATATTCGTGAGTTACCTGTTATAGGGGTAACCCGACCTTGTTTGGCAGAGAGTAGTTTGTCTCTCGGAGCGTCTAGCCAGAGGCGTTTCCTACGTGGAATAGGAAGTTCCTTAGCCTAACCATTGGTTGGAAAATCCAAAGAAACAATACGAACCCTTTACGATTGAAATTGTATAACCTGTCTCCTCAGGAGGCAGCTATAGCAGGCATAATATAATGGTACCTATGCTGGCTAAGATTAATATTGTATTTTCGAAAGGATTTTGACACTATGCACTAGTAATAATATCAAAATGATTTGTTTTGTGTAGTAAGCATCTTTGACTAACATAAGAAGAAATCTCCTCCAAGTCTGCGTTTGCATTGTGTGTGTGGTGGGAGGTCTTATGGTAGTTTCATTTTCCAAAAGCATTGCGGGTTTCAATGTTAAAATTCTATTGTTGTGTTTTAAAGAAAAACTGTTTTACGATCTCACACCAGTCACCATGACTGACTCGGAGTTTATTGTTCCCTTCTAAACTCTGGATGCCCATAATTTTCCACACGGGCAGCCTAGAGTTATTTTTATCAGGATATTCTGGATATTCTGGAGCTTTGGGGATAAGCTGGATGGCGAGACGTACTTCCGTACTTGTTATTTATTTCCGCTGTGTATTCTGTAGGAGGACAGGTTTATATAACTGTCCATTGTTTGTATTGAGTTGTACATTGACTCTGATTGATGTATGTATAAACTGATATAGTCTTTGTTGTAAAGATTATTGATTTATCTATTATATATTGTTCTGCTGCGAATGTGAGATTCTGATATTGTCTCTGTTTCTGTGTTTTTCTGTTTTTCTTTTCTTCTATCTTCTTCTACCTCTTCTTTTAACCCTAATGGTTCGGTTTTTCCGGCATTCGATTGCACGGCATTTGATAAAGTGGACGTATTAATGTCGACTTTCGAAAGTTGAAGAATCGGGTCCTTATCGTATTCATCGAGATTACCAATCTTATCATTTTCAGCTAAAATAAGTAGAATATGTGAGTGTGGTAGGCCTCTTTTTTGAAATTCAATGACATGCACATGAGCGATGACCTTACCTAAAATGCCTTTGTCAAATAAATCATGGTTTAATTGTTCTAATTTAGTACGAAAAATTCTGGTCGTTAAATCTGGTCTACCGGTTGGTTGTTGACCAGGAAGGAGTTCATTAGTAATTTCAGTCCATATGGCATTACAGGTTATAGTAATAAATAAATCAGGTTTTCCATACCTCTGCACTATTGCCATTGCATCTTGGTACCGCTGGTGCATATCACGTGGACTAGCAATGTGAGAGGATGGAAGAATTTTTCTGACACCAATTTTATCTGAGTGGATGAGTGTTTGAATTGGTTAGAAATAAAGGATGTAGGGACTAAGTAGTAAGTACGTAATATGACGTGGTGAATGAGTAAAACAGTGATAACCCGGATTTTAGGACATTAGATAATTGGATAATTAACTGTTTTAATCAATTGAACAGATAAAATTCTGATAATAAAAGATATCTGGATATGTAAGTAAATTTGAAAATATAATAAAAATTTGATTTTAGATATTGGAATAAATATTTTATAATCTTCTGATATAATTACTTAAAATTTTACAAATTAATCTTTTAAAAACAAATATTAAGGATTGTGTATATATATAGACATAAGAAGATTTTAAATAGAAAGATATTATTTTCTAACAAATTGAATATATATATATTTAAACAACACAAATGGTTTGTAATTAATTAATGTTAATTAAGCAGGATTGGGTAATTAATTCATAAGTAATTAATTCATAAGTAATTAATTTAATTATTAATTTGAATTAATTAGGGATTGAACAACTAATTGATCTTGCTTATGAATGATTGGATTATATTGAATGCCTTGGATTATGTGATATCTCAGATATGTGATTTGTGTTGCTTTGTGATATGAGATAAATTGTTGTGTATAAATGATATTGTTTAAACTTAAACTTTTGGTTTAATGAATAATATTGAATTCGAAGAGACCGGAGTCGGGTATTAGTTAATACCCGAAACCACTTTGATTTGTAATCTTCTATAATTCTTTATAGATTGATATGTGAAATCAAATAGGCCGGTTTGGGATAATATGGACCATTTAAACTAAGTTGGATACTTAGATATTGTTTGTGAAAATAAATGTTGACTATATAAGTTGTTTACTTATAGTAAAGTACGAGTTACCCCGGGTCTAAATATGTTCTATGAATTGGAATTTCATGTTAGATGAGTTTACTCACGCTGGTTTCCAGCATGACCCGGGTGTTACTTTGATGTAACGCTCGAGTCAGACCGAGTATTACAGATTTCCAGGTAAGGACGTTCTGGAGCTCAGGAGGCGAGCTGGATGGCAGGAACGTATGGAATGTATTCCGCTGTGTATTTGAGAGTTTATTGATAGTAGTCTGGGACAGGTGGATAACTGTCTAGTCTAATTGTAAATGGTTGTAACTCGGATGTATTGGATGTAAATTAACAAATACAGTTTTCTTTATATAACTGATATTATTATTTGATATTGTACTTTGATCCGCTGCGAATGTGAGAATCTGTGTCTTGTTTTGTTTCTTTCTTCTATCTCTTTCCTTTTTCTCCTAACTATCTGGAGTTTTCGGGTTCGAAAACTCCGGGTCGTTACAAAAACTTACTTGTCGATGTCTCTCCCATGGTGAGAGCATCTTGTAAACCTTGATATAGATCAGCTCTAATGGTTATTATGAAGAAATCAAAGGCGCATGGTTTCTATTTTGACAAACATGTCAACTGCATATTGTTGAAATAGGCATCCACTGAGCAAAATAAGTGATTTATCACCTGGTCGAATCTAAGGAGATAATAATATGTTAGAATGCTAGTTTAATAGAGAAATAATATGTAATGGATAACTGTACAGGGGGGAAATAGTTGTGTATTGAATGATATATTTCAAATGTGGTAAAATAGTGGTATTTCTATTTGGAACATAGGATGGTTGTAGGGGTAAAAGCAAAGGTAGAATGATTGTGATTGCACTTGAAAATTTCTTAGTATATGGATAATTAGTAGTGTAGCATTTGTACCTGTATAAGATGGGAGTAGTAAGATGCATAGCTAATGTGACTGTTTCCATTATCGTGAATGTTCAAACCCCACCCATGTTCACCATACGGGAGTAAGAGAGGATATTGTAGTGAATCATAAAATCCGGCTATATCTAGAACTCATTGAAGATTTCCACTTCTTGGTTCAACTATGTAATCCCTACTGTGCAAGTCATCTACTTTGTCTCCTACAACTATCGCAGCTACTTGGTAATTCATGAAGATGTCGGTTTACTGTAATCTCCTTTATTTTAATTCTACAATTTTCAATATCATCACGTTGCTCAAGTTGACAAAAGATGGATACGTAAGGGTTGTAGGTATGTAGAATATGCTGTAAACGAAAAAGTACATCTGATCTCAGTGTCTCATTATCGATTTTTCGATTTTAAATCTCGTGGTCTGTGCCGTATATATAAAGTTGTAGATCTTGGTCTACTTTTAGCTATAGGTAAAAAACTTCAAATACGATGATATATGGAACCCTACGCACGATAGGAATAAATTACGGTCGTTGCATTTGCTAGGTTTTGATCTATATATGCACCCATCGATGTAAGAGCAAATGCATTATTATAAGCTCTGATGTTGGTTTTGTAATGCGTACCAACTTTTCCTTGGTCCATAAATAAGTTAGTTAATTCATGTGGAGCAGTGGGTCGACAAATGGTAATACTTCCATTGGAGCAACAGTTTTGTGAAGTTTCAGCATATAGCTTTTTGACTGCACAAAATGAGCATTATGTGGGTTGTGGCAGTAGGTGAGTACGAAGAGCAATGGTTGCGATAAAGTTTCGACCGCAATTGTGAGTGGTGGGAAAAAGGGGTAGAGGTTCTAAAACTTGTTGATTTTCAGATGGTGCAGTTCCTACAGATGGATCAGTAGTGAGATGAATAAAACATATATTGCAAACGAAGGATGAAGGTGGAAGCGAAAAATATGGAGAAAATTATGGAAGTAATGAAAAAGTGAAGGCGGATGGGGCAATAAATTATGAAATAGATAATCCAACAACTACTTTGGTTAGTATGGAAATGGTAAACTGTATTCCGATTTGATTTACTTTGATATGGTTTGTAAAAAAATATGTCGCCTATGTGAAGGAAGAATTTAGTCATAGTTTAGAACAACAAAAAGTGTAATCATTTTTATGAAAAGTGCAGTTGTATGTACGGAGTTTATGGAGTAAGGTGAAAGTAAAAAGTACTCAATGGTAGGCATTAGTAATAGGTAGGAAAAAGAGGTAAATAAAGATCAATATATAAAAGATTAAAAGAGGTACGCATGTATGTAAAAGGTAGTACAGCTAAAATATGTAATCATGTATGCAAAACCAAATTGGAGTGCATGTGAAACTGTGTAAAAGGTTTGTTATTAAAAATGTCCAATTTTGGGTTTCTTAAAAGTTAGCCGCATGTTCGTATGAAATACATATCACAATGTTGACGGTATAGGACTCTCTGTATTTAAAATTGTGTTTATGCAGAATTGTGCATTTATTAAAGTGAGTTAATTCGTAAGTAATATATTCAAACGTATATATGTGGCAAAATGATGTTTTTCAAAGTCAGTAAACAGAAATATGATATTTTCCAAAAGCAAATCAGGACATGTTCAGTACAACAAATACTAACTGTTATGTACATGTAAAATACATATCTTAGTGGTGAAGGAACAGGGAAGGTTGGATTTAAAACCGTAGTACTAAAAAAATATGAATTTATGAAACTGATTTAATTTGTGTTTAATATAGTCAAAATTGTATGTGTAGAAAAATGTTGGTATTCGCAGTCAGTAAATAAAAAAATGATAATTTTCGAAATAAATGTACAAAGCGTACAACAGTCCAAATCAACTGGTCTGAAAATGGAAGCAATCAACAGTGGATATGCACAATACTAGATATATATATATATATATATATATATATATATATGTATGTATGTATGTATGTATGTATGTATGTATATAAACACACACATATATGTGTACACACACACACATATATATATGAGAGTTAGTGATATTATTTTTTGTTTTTGAAATCTGATGGTACAAGCAAAGTTTTTTGTTTTTTAAATTTTATGGTGCGTAACCAAAGGTATACACCGTCAAAAAATGATATTTTCTGAAATCGTTGAATAAACCTGACAACGGTCCAAATTAGTTCACCTGAAAATGACAACGTTCATAATTGGATATGCACAATTCCATATATATATACGGACACACATGTATAAACACATAGATATGTGTGTGTGTGTGTATGAGTCAATGATATGCAGTTTTGTTTTTCAAACCTAATGGTATAGAAGCATAGTTGGTCAGACCCGGCCTAAAGCATAGTCGAGAGAGACTAATGACTAGGGCAACATCAGCAGCAGGGGCAACAAAAAATAGAAAAATCAAAATCATGTTTCTTGAATTCGCTCCGCTCTCACTTTCCACATCTCACCGCTGTACAATCCAGCCAGCAGCTCCAGCTCCGCCTACTAACCATCAACTGCATAATGTTACGCTTCCACAAATTGAGCTGCCCCAATTTTCAATTTGAAATGAAATCGACGATAAAAACCTAGCAAGACCTCTATCTCCATACGCTGTTACCTCTGTTCAGTTTATATGCTATTTTCACCTTGCCACCAATAACCACCTACTGCTGTAGTGCCTCCTTGCCCTGATTTTAACTTAGGTACTGTCGTTGCCCCAATTTACTAAGTGCTAGTCGACCAGTTTACTGATTGCTAATTCAAATGTAAGTATTTTTAAATTAAAAGTTTATACCGTTGATTTCATAATTTGCTGAAATGCAATCCGATGAAAACCTAAAAAAGTTGGATGCTCGAGGGACATTTCAGTTTAGAATAGAAGCAGGTTGAATCAGTAAAAAAATTGTTCCATGTTGAACAAGTACATATATCATATGTGGTGTGGAAAACATATGTTATCAATTCTCTAGCATGGATATGGCTATGAGCCATTGATGATTCTTAACTATCTTATGCAGCTTTCTTAGATCTAGGTCATAAATTGGAAAATGATGATATTTGAAGTATAATAGCGTAGAACAGCAATGTCACTATAGATTGAAATGTATGTGAAAGTAAAAGTTGCTCTTCTCATTAATATTTGATTTGTTAATTAAATTGCTAAAATGAATTGCTGAGTTGTTCCAATTAAGAAGTAACGATATGTTAGGATATCACGTTAACATTTGAAATTTTGCATATTTAATATAAATGACTAGTTGAAAACATTTTGCGATCAATAATATATGTCACAATAGTATTTATCTTTATTTCAATAAGCATACCGGTTTTTTTTAAATTAAGGCAATAAAAATTGTAAAATTCTAGTTCGGCTAGGGCAACCAAACTCCTAGGGCCGGCCCTGTAGCTGGTTGTGGTTTAAATTTTATGGTACGCAGTTAGAGTTATACACTGTCAAAAGGTGCAATTCATATGGAACTTGCAAATTCTGATGGTTAAGGGGGAAAAAATGAAATATGGTAGTTAATACAGTTTGAAAATCAAACATGTAGATGACGGTATACGCAATAAGTAAATTTTTTAAAAAAAATTCCAAAATCATTGTACAGAGCAACAACAGTCTAAATCAATTCGACTGAAAATGAAAACGTTCATAATTGGATATAAACAACTCCATATATATATATATGTATGAATATATACACACACATATATGTATATGTAGACACATACATACACACACACATACACAGATATATATATATATATGAGAGTCAATGATATCCTTTTTTGTTTTTAAAATCCATCGGTACGCAAACAAAGTTTTTTTAGTTTTAAATTTTAAGGTGCGCAGTCGACGGTATACGTCATCAAAATGTCTACTGCAGGTGGAATTCGCAAATTCAGAAGTTCTTGGGAAAAAAGTGTATATGGTACTTAATAAGTTTTGAAAATCAAATATGTAGGCAAATCATCCTACAAAGCTGACAACAGTCCATGACAGTGTTGGCGGTATAGGACTGTTTGTATGTAAAACTGTGTTTATGCAGAATTGTGCATTTATGAAAGTGATTTAATTCGTATAGTAAACACAAATATGATATTTTCCAAAAGCAAATCAGGACATGTTTAGTACAACGAATACTAACTGCTATGTACATGTCAAATACATATCTCAATGGTGAAGGAATAGGGAAGGTTGGATTTAAAACTGTAGTACTAAAAAATATGAATTTATGAAACCGATTTAATTTATGTTTAATACAGTCAAAATTGTATGTGTAGAAAAATGTTGGTTATGAATTTATGAAACCGATTTAATTTATGTTTAATACAGTCAAAATTGTATGTGTAAAAAAAATGATATTTTCCGAAATCAATGTACAAAGCGTACAACAGTCCAAATCAACTGGCTGAAAATGGAAGCAGTCAACAGTGGATACACACAATTCCAGATATATATTGTGACGCCCCACCTCTATGCTCATAATAACAAAGAGTATTAAAGTAAATACTGTCTATTATTACGAAGAATAAGGCTGGATAGGATCGACCATCCGTAATTAGCCTTACACTAATATTGGTTATCTCGATAGGAGTGGTACATACTTTTTATTTTTCTTCTATTATTTGTTTACTCCCATCGACACACCCAATACTAGTATAAAACGAACTACGACGGTTCATAATAGTTTAGGACATTAGATATAACAATAACACAGATAATATAAATGCGGAACACAGATAAAAACGAAAGTCTCATATATATATAACTGATGTCAGTTAATACATAGTTGACACGATACATATGATACAACTACAACTGTCAACTCTAGAAGTTATATATACAAGTACATTATCGACTAATATACATGAATACATATCGTTCTATACAACGACACGACTACTACACAATGACACTGACAACTTCAGAAGATGTGAAAAGTCTTCAAATCCTGAACAGCAACTCAAAGAAGAAAATCTACAACCTGAAATAACTCGGGTCTGACCCGAGTATTATATTCAAAAGAAAATAATACACGGGTCAGTCTAATTCAAACTCAGTTATTAGTGCATAGCAGTAATAATAATCAGATAGTCAATAGACGACAGTCACAGAAATCACCTATATCCAACTCTCGATACGAGAGTTGGATAACGGCGTATATAACACTAAACAGTGTAAATCATCAAATCAAAAATCTCAAAATGATCAAACACACCAAATGTCTATGTGGCTGCAGCACACGCACGCGTGCACTGCCTCGCCACACAGTACGTGAAATCATTACGATGGTGAAAACTAACAGCAATCAGAACGGTAGAAGTCAACATAAATAAACTTACAGGGTCAAACCCGGGTCTTCGAGACCGGATTCAACTCACTGTAAAATCTCAAAAATCAATTTGAAACAATCACGAACCAACAAAGGCAATAACACAAGCAGGCCAATTTAACTCGAAGGAAATCAAGTTCAAGTGTCAGTTCACAATAATATGCAAATAGGCTATATGGGACAGAGAATGCAGGTTTGAAATGCAACTAAACTTCAAAATGCACAAGTACCAGACTTCGAGTACAAAAGACTCAAAGCATAAAGTATGATTCAAGCATGAATACTGGGATGCACCAGAGAGTATGTAACTCTGAAATCGAAGCGAAATACAAAGCAGAATGACATGAACATCGTAGGCCGATATTGTTATGCAGATGGAACTCAAGTCCGGCTGACACGAAGTATGAAACAATAAACCAGTAAAACGTGAACTAGCTTGAACGAGTCAGATGCAGACCATATATATAAAAATGACAACAACCACGGCGGGTCTGCAAATGTAAAAAGCTCAAAGTCATGATATTCATGGAATCAGAGACTCAACTGTATACAAGTGACAACAAACAATGAACCAGAGTGCAATTACAATGGGATCAGCAAAAACCAAAGACCAGTGATACAACTGAATTCGTATACCATGAAGACCGTGTACAATGAAGACCGTGGCAGTTACTCAACTGAAGATGCAGATACAAAATGACCAAGTGCAACTGGAAACAATAAAAGTGCAAGCTACAACTTCAAGTGAACAAATGCTCAGTGATGTATAGCATCAAGACCAATTTCAAATGACTAATGTAATGTATCAGTTTCAACTATATCCCCAAATGCACATACAATATAGACCTGACAGTATGCAGTGATACTGTCTCTAAGACCAGTGAGCAACAGGGGAAAACAAAGTTCGACAGATCACGCGTGTGAACAAGTACATATATGAATGCAGTGAAACTCGAGGCAAGTCAAAACAACGAGCTTCAAACACGTATGCAACAGGAACCCCACCAACAAGGTCAAATTGAATGCAAGTATTTTAAAAATGTACATATGGTCAGTCCAGTTCTAAACATGAAACAGAAAGTGACTTTAAAATGAAGACTGCTTCAAATTAGACTTCAAATAATGCAAAGGCAACATGGCAGCAGTTCAGATGCCAGACAAACAAATGCTAAAACTCAGTGAAACTTGATACCAATATCATGAATACGAGGACAAGCGTACATGAAGTAGTGCAATGCAGACAAGTGTAAGTGAAGTCATGAAGAACTACACGGCAGTAGACAAAAATGCCAGCAGTGGATCTAAATATGAAATTGTTCGCATACAATGGAGTCAGCAAATTGAAGCTGAGAAAGTTCATATATACAAGAGGGGCTAGACCGTATCAATATCAAGTAGAGATGATGCAAGTATACAAACGGCAGACAACATCGAGTACGGTGTCCCTCGAAGATGAATTCGAGCTAGAGTCCAATGAACATTGCAACCAACTAAAGTACATTAACTATAAGACTAACAGAGAAGGTGGCCAGTGACGAAGCTCACAAGGGCCGGTAAACAAAAGCAATAAATCCCAGTAAAGTCCACAAGGAAAATTCACAAAAACCCAAATTCCAGAGATAAAACATCGATACTAAACCCACGAATTTGAACAGTTCAAAATCATCAAAGCCAAATAAATCAAGGTATCCCAAAATCCAGTAAAGACCCAAGTCACGAAAATCAACAGCATATTCGAAGTCAAAATAGCCACAAAATAGAAATAACGAAAATCACAGAGCTTCGAACTCTGAATAACCCAAAGCATGAATTAGATGTGAGCAGTTATCCACTCACCTTGTACTGACGAGCACGAGATTGACGAGTCGAACGAAGCCAGGATGAACTTAATGCCGAGTTACCATCGATTTCTCCCTAGTCGACGCCGTGGCCAAACGAGAAATCGAGCAAATGTTGAAATCGAAGCCCTAACTTTTGGAAGAAAGACGAGAGCCCTAATTTCAGATCGAAGAGAATAATCGCCGCCATTTTCTTTTTCGTTTACTTTGTTTTGGGTTGTCGAATGAGTAAGGGAGGTAGGGTTTTCTTGGGTAGATATCAACACACGATTGAAGATGCGGGTCAAATGAATAAAATTTAAAGCCCGATAACATTTTACCCATTTTACTTAATCAATTATATAGTCGGGAATTTTTCCAATACTAAAAGAATTTCAAATTTGATTTGAATTCCAATAACAATTATCAACTGAATTAAATCGTCATTTTGACGATAATTGAAATTACAAAAATCCCGGTTGTTACAGACTCCCCTCCTTATAGAAATTGCGTCCCCGCAATTTTCATAATTAAGGTCGTCTTTAACAATAAATTTTCTAACCTAAACTGGTTAAGCTAGAAAATAAAAGTCAAAACGCAAACACCAAAGAAATCTTTCAATTTCAATAAAAGAAACCTACAAATTCTCAACAAAGCCTAATTATCAATAGATAATCAAAAACAGCAAAGCTGAATAAATGCAAACATCAGCTATATTCAATACAATCAACGTAATCTAGAATCAATAAGAAACTAGAAAATCTCATATCAATAAAATCAGCAAACATCTAATTATCCAAACGATAGCCAGAAAACAAATCAACGAATATTTAATTACCGCAAACGGTAACCAAATTTCAATTTTAACAAATATTCGATTATCACAATCGATAATCAAATTTCAAATTCAACAAATATTCGATTATCGAAACGATAATCAAATTTCAAATTCAACAAATATTCGATTATCAAAAACGATAATCAAATTTCAAATTCAACAAATATTCGATTATCAAAACGATAATCAAATTTCAAATTCAACAAATATTCGATTATCAAAACGATAATCAAATTTCAAATTCAACAAATATCTAATTATCACAAGCGATAATTAGAAACAACAAATATCTGATTATCAAAAACGATAATCAGAACTCATATCAACAAATATCTAATTATCACAAGCGATAATTAGAAACAACAAATATCTGATTATCAAAAACGATAATCAGAACTCATATCAACAAATATCCAATTACCTGCAGATAATTGGAAGCAACTAATATCTAGAAATCAATTAAGAAGACTAGAAAATCAACATAAAAGCTTGGATCGATCCCATCAGATGGCGAGTTTTTAATTCGCCGCACGTGCATCAACAAATGGCCGAAGCCTACCAAGTACTCAACATAATATTGGCGCCCAACAAATGACCCGAAGGTCCAACAAATGACCCGAAGGTCTAGTACTGGTATTTGACCCGAAGGTCCAACAAATGACCCGAAGGTCCAACAAAGTGGCTCGAAAGCACACGAAATCATCAAATATTTCAATTAACGAGTCCGGAATTAACTGAAATAGCAAACGCACATGTCCCATACCACGTGTTTTACTAAATCGTTTGATTCTCTTCATCGTTTCCTTGAAAGTGTGAAATCATCAAATTCATCAAAACAACAGATATTCAATTAATGAGTCCGGAATTAACCGAAATAGTAAAAGTGTGGTTCCATACTCCGCACTTTTGCTAAATCGTTTAAATCACTTCATCGTTTCCTTGAAAGTGCAAAATTGTGTATTCTGTAAAATACACTTTACATTCTCAAACGGACAAGTCCGGAATTAAGCGAATCAGTAAAAGAAAGGGGTCATAGTCCTCGATTTTGCTAAAACGTTTAAATCGCTTCCTCATTCTTTTGAAAGCGTAAACTGTTAAATTTCTGAAAACAATTTTATTTATTTTGTAAAAATAACAATTCACCTCCTCAACTGGACAAGTCCAGAGTTAAACGAAACAGTAAAAGAAAGGGGTCATAATCCTCGATTTTGCTGAATCGTTTAAATCGCTTTCTCATTCTTTTGAAAACGCAAACTACTAAAATTTTATAAAACAATTTTCTAGCCACGTGATTAAAACAGCAAATTAGTAACAATTTCGATAAGGAAATTGTACTTCTCAAAATACCGTAAAAACGGTCACAAATCAGTATTGCGGAATAACCGCTTGAAAACCCACTTTTAAAAATTTGGCGGTTACTGAAGCCAAAGCGACAGTAGTTTTAAAGCATCAAAATCTCATCAAAATAATTCACATCAAAATGTGACATCAGTGAATCTTCATTCATTAAAATTGTCAACAAAACATCGTGCTTCAAAATATAGCATTGGTGTAAAATCCCGTTATAAAATAACGGCAACAAAATACGTATCATAACCAAGCATCGGTTCAACGTAAAATAATTGCAATAACGTGCAATTCAAATTTTTCACGTATTATAAAATGAGCAAAGAAATCATTCGAATGTATCTTCAATGAAGATAATTCAAAACAGCAAAAATCTAATCAATATATGATTAGTACAAGAGAAGCCAGCGGAAATTTCAACAAAAATCACATAACTGTAATTTCTTCAAATCCTTAATTCGGATTCGAAATTCTCAAAGAAACAAAATAATTACAGCTATGTAAACAACAAATGAAATTTATTTCAATTTCTAAATCAAATAGATTATCAGTTGTACTCAGCAAAGACAGTTTCACTGTTTCCGCTGCGCACTTTGATAAACAGTACTCAAATCAATCAAATCATCAGAACACAAATTCACTTTTATTTTTAAATAAAGTTATTTAAAAATTTCATCCAAATTTCAAAACTTTAGTTTTGACTCAAATCACAATAAAACATCGACCAATAGTTGTAACATATGTTCCATCCAAGTTATGTTTTATATTATGTCCATAAACCCCAAGCTCTGATACCAACTGTGATGCCCCACCTCTATGCTCATAATAACAAAGAGTATTAAAGTAAATACTGTCTATTATTACGAAGAATAAGGCTGGATAGGAGCGACCATCCGTAATTGGCCTTACACTAATATTGGTTATCTCGATAGGAGTGGTACATACTTTTTATTTTTCTTCTATTATTTGTTTACTCCCATCGACACACCCAATACTAGTATAAAACGAACTACGACGGTTCATAATAGTTTAGGACATTAGATATAACAATAACACAGATAATATAAATGCGGAACACAAATAAAAACGAAAGTCTCATATATATATAACTGATGTCAGTTAATACATAGTTGACACGATACATATGATACAACTACAACTGTCAACTCTAGAAGTTATATATACAAGTACATTATCGACTAATATACATGAATACATATCGTTCTATACAACGACACGACTACTACACAATGACACTGACAACTTCAGAAGATGTGAAAAGTCTTCAAATCCTGAACAGCAACTCAAAGAAGAAAATCTACAACCTGAAATAACTCGGGTCTGACCCGAGTATTATATTCAAAAGAAAATAATACACGGGTCAGTCTAATTCAAACTCAGTTATTAGTGCATAGCAGTAATAATAATCAGATAGTCAATAGACGACAGTCACAGAAATCACCTATATCCAACTCTCGATACGAGAATTGGATAACTGCGTATATAACACTAAACAGTGTAAATCATCAAATCAAAAATCTCAAAATGATCAAACACACCAAATGTCTATGTGGCTGCAGCACACGCACGCGTGCACTGCCTCGCCACACAGTACGTGAAATCATTACGATGGTGAAAACTAACAGCAATCAGAATGGTAGAAGTCAACATAAATAAACTTACAGGGTCAAACCCGGGTCTTCGAGACCGGATTCAACTCGCTGTAAAATCTCAAAAATCAATTTGAAACAATCACGAACCAACAAAGGAAATAACACAAGCAGGCCAATTTAACTCGAAGGAAATCAAGTTCAAGTGTCAGTTCACAATAATATGCAAATAGGCTATACGGGACAGAGAATGCAGGTTTGAAATGCAACTAAACTTCAAAATGCACAAGTACCAGACTTCGAGTACAAAAGACTCAAAGCATAAAGTATGATTCAAGCATGAATACTGGGATGCACCAGAGAGTATGTAACTCTGAAATCGAAGCGAAATACAAAGCAGAATGACATGAACATCGTAGGCCGATATTGTTATGCAGAAGGAACTCAAGTGCGGCTGACACGAAGTATGAAACAATAAACCAGTAAAACGTGAACTAGCTTTAACGAGTCAGATGCAGACCATATATATAAAAATGACAACAACCACGGCGGGTCTGCAAATGTAAAAAGCTCAAAGTCATGATATTCATGGAATCAGAGACTCAACTGTATACAAGTGACAACAAACAATGAACCAGAGTGCAATTACAATGGGATCAGCAAAAACCAAAGACCAGTGATACAACTGAATTCATATACCATGACTATCTACCAGGTCCCAACAATGAACTTCAAGTGTACAATGAAGACCGTGGCAGTTACTCAACTGAAGATGCAGATACAAAACGACCAAGTGCAACTGGAAACAATAAAAGTGCAAGCTACAACTTCAAGAGAACAAATGCTCAGTGATGTATAGCATCAAGACCAATTTCAAATGACTAATGTAATGTATCAGTTTCAACTATATCCCCAAGTGCACATACAATATAGACCTGACAGTATGCAGTGATACTGTCTCTAAGACCAGTGAGCAACATGGGAAAACAAAGTTCGACAGATCACGCGTGTGAACAAGTACATATATGAATGCAGTGAAACTCGAGGCAAGTCAAAACAACGAGCTTCAAACACGTATGCAACAGGAACCCCACCAACAAGGTCAAATTGAATGCAAGTATTTTAAAAATGTACATATGGTCAGTCCAGTTCTAAACATGAAACAGAAGTGACTTTAAAATGAAGACTGCTTCAAATTAGACTTCAAATAATGCAAAGGCAACATGGCAGCAGTTCAGATGCCAGACAAACAAATGCTAAAACTCAGTGAAACTTGATATCAATATCATGAATACGAGGACAAGCGTACATGAAGTAGTGCAATGCAGACAAGTGTAAGTGAAGTCATGAAGAACTACACGGCAGTAGACAAAAATGCCAGCAGTGGATCTAAATATGAAATTGTTCGCATACAATGGAGTCAGCAAATTGAAGCTGAGAAAGTTCATATATACAAGAGGGGCTAGACCGTATCAATATCAAGTAGAGATGATGCAAGTATACAAACGGCAGACAACATCGAGTACGGTGTCCCTCGAAGATGAATTCGAGCTAGAGTCCAATGAACATTGCAACCAACTAAAGTACATTAACTATAAGACTAACAGAGAAGGTGGCCAGTGACGAAGCTCACAAGGGCCGGTAAACAAAAGCAATAAATCCCAGTAAAGTCCACAAGGAAAATTCACAAAAACCCAAATTCCAGAGTTAAAACATCGATACTAAACCCATGAATTTGAACAGTTCAAAATCATCAAAGCCAAATAAATCAAGGTATCCCAAAATCCAGTAAAGACCCAAGTCACGAAAATCAACAGCATATTCGAAGTCAAAATAGCCACAAAATAGAAATAACGAAAATCACAGAGCTTCGAACTCTGAATAACCCAAAGCATGAATTAGATGTGAGCAGTTATCCACTCACCTTGTACTGACGAGCACGAGATTGACGAGTCGAACGAAGCCAGGATGAACTCAATGCCGAGTTACCATCGATTTCTCCCTAGTCGACGCCGTGGCCAAACGAGAAATCGAGCAATGTTGAAATCGAAGCCCTAACTTTTGGAAGAAAGACGAGAGCCCTAATTTCAGATCGAAGAGAATAATCGCCGCCATTTTCTTTTTCGTTTACTTTGTTTTGGGTTGTCGAATGAGTAAGGGAGGTAGGGTTTTCTTGGGTAGATATCAACACACGATTGAAGATGCGGGTCAAATGAATAAAATTTAAAGCCCGATAACATTTTACCCATTTTACTTAATCAATTATATAGTCGGGAATTTTGCCAATACTAAAAGAATTTCAAATTTGATTTGAATTCCAATAACAATTATCAACTGAATTAAATCGTCATTTTGACGATAATTGAAATTACAAAAATCCCGGTTGTTACATATATACACACACACACACATACACATATATGTGTACACACACACACACAGATATATATGAGATTTAGTGATATCCTTTTTTGTTTTTGAAATTTTACGATACGTAAGCAAAGTTTTTTGGTTTTTAAATTTTATGGTGCGCAACCAAAGGTATACATCCTTAAAAAAATGATATTTTCTGAAATCATTGGACAAAGCAGACAACAGTCCAAATCAATTCATTTGACAATGACAACATTCATATATGGATATGCACAATTCCATATTTATATATACAGACACACACACACACACATATACACGCACACACACACATAAATATATGTATGTGAGAGTCAATGATATCCAGTTTTGTTTTTGAAATCTGATGGTATGGAAGCAAAGCTATTAGTTGTTTAAATTTAATGGTACGCAGTCAAAGTTATACATTGTCAGAAGGTGTAATTTATATGGAACTTGCAAATTCAAAAGGTCAAGAGGGGGAAAATGATATACGGTAGTTAATACAGTTTGAAAATCAAACATGTAAATGACGGTATTCGCAATCAGTAAATTAAAAAACTTTTTTATCAAAATCATTGTACAAAGTGGACAACAGTCCAAATCAATTCGGTTGAAAATGAAAACGTTCATAATTGGATATGCACAACTCCATATATATATATATATATATATATATATATGTACACACACATATATGTATATGTATAAACGTTCATAATTGGATATGCACAACTCCATATATATATGTATATGTACAAACACATATATGTATATGTATACACACACACAGATATATATATATATATATATGAGAGTCGATGATATCCTTTTTGTTTTTGAAATTTGTCGGTACGCAAACAAAGATTTTTCATTTTTAAATTTTACGGTGCGTAGTCAATGGTATACGTCGTCAAAATGTCTATTGCAGTTGGAATTTGCAGATTTAGAAATTCTTGGGAAAAAAGTGTATATGGTACTTAATAAACTTTGAAAATCAAAGATGTAGGTGGAAGCTTATAATTGTTATGAACATTTTCGATGTACGTAGGGAGTATATGGACCCAGGTTGAAGTAAAACTGCAGGTAAGGCTGTAACGACTCGAATTTTTCGCGTTCGAAAATCGACATCCGTACTTCACCTTGTACTAGAATGCCATAGATTCGATCGTTCAAATCAGATTCGCCGGAGCTTATTACAACATTAAGTAAATAACAGAGCAGAAAAGAAAAAGAATATAGATATACAACATCTGATACAATATCCAGATACAATGATGATACAATGAATATCTATATACATCAGAGATATGATACAAGAAATAGCAGCGGAAAGAAAATAGATAACACCAGCAACAGATAGAATGTCTCCAATAGAATGCTCCAAGATAAGCAACGTCAGTCCATGAACTCCAAGAACTGAACTAGCTCCAGATAATCTACTAAACCTAAATATCTGAAAAAACCAACTCTAGACTGCCCGTGTGGAAAATTGTGGGCACCTAGAGTTTAGGAAGGGAACAATAAACTCCAGGTCAGTCATGGGACTGGTGTGAGCAACAAAAGCAGTTTATCTTTAATACAAACACAAAAGGCTTTTAAACATTGAAATCCGCAATGCTTTTCGAAAATGAAACTACCATAAGACCTCCCACCACACACAATGCAATCGCAGACTTGGAGGAGATTTCTTCTTATGATAGTCAAACATGCTTACTACGCAAAAGAAAACTCTTTTGATATTATTACTAGTGCATAGTGTGAAAACATTTCGAAAATACAATATTAACCTTAGCCAGCATACAACCATTATTGTATGCCTACTATAGCTACTACGTTCAATAGCAGGTTACCTCCACATTCCATAGCAGGTATTACAACTAAAACCGTACAGGGTTCGTATTGTTTCTTTGGATTTCCAACAAATGATCAGGCAAAGGAACTTCCTTACCGAAATGGAAACGCCTCTAGAAAGACGCCCCGAGAACCTAACCGGATCTCTGCAAACACAAGGCCGACGCTACCTCACGCTGTACAGCTGTAACTAGGTAACTAACACACTGACGCTACCTCACGCTGTACAGCTGTAACTAGGTAACTAACACACAAGTCATGTCATCCCCCGGTCGTTACCGACCTTTATTCCGAGGATCCTCAATCGCAAAGCAACAGCCACAAAGTATAATCAACATAGGTAAAATATCTGGGCTCCATACCATGATATCACCTTTTATCCAGAAGGAAATGACATACCCTAGGGGCGCTACCCCTAAAAACCTTTGTCGCAACATTTCTGTACCATTACCGGGTTGTGAGGCTCGACGAAGTCTCGTCCACAAAGCTACGCTTTCTCACAAAGCCACGCTTTTTCACAAAGCCACGCTTTTTCACAAAGCAACGCTTTGATCAATCAAATGATCAGCAGCACTTCGTATGCCACATTACCAAATTGGGAATGTATCACTAGTAACCATCAACTACATAACCTCTGAGCTCGTACGTCTCAAAGAAGGGTGTTAAGCTAAGAGAATAAATTCTCCGCCACCAACAGAAATGTATTTGATAGAAACCAGCTTTACATCTCAAAGTGTAATGTCAGACACACATTCATACAAGTTTGTTCCGGGTTCGAACAGAACCGAAGGCACTTCCGAAGAAGCCCTTGCACATCCGGGTATTAACAATCTCGATCGGACTTCCCATCACTTAGGGAATCTCTATACCGGAGCCATGATGCAGAGAAAATCGATAGGTCATCATATCGCTCTCGCAAATACCCGGTCTTCACCACCGGCCTTCAAATGCTATCCATATCGTCGTATCACTATTCGGAATGGGTTATATGACACAAAGGTCCTTCCCCGGCTAAACCGAATAACGAGCGCAATTAGAAATCATATGGATACTGGGGTCTCAATTAAATCACAGATTAAAGCCCAAAAAACTTTTCATTCGAATGGTTAAAACAAATTACCATTTCCCATATTTTAAACAAAAACGATTTATTTCAATAACCTTCAATGGTTTTAACAAATTTCCACACTTTTAATCTTTTAAACAAAAGATTTAATTCACGAAGTTCACCCCGTTCACAAAGATCCATTCATAGATTTTCAAATCGATTTCCATTTCAATTTGATTAACTCGTTAAATCTTTAAATCAAGATTTAACTTATAGCTTTCAAAACTCATTTCCAAAGATTCATTCATAGTCTTTCAAAACAATTCTATTTCAAGTTAGATTAACTCATCCGGTCTTTGAATCAAAGACACATTTCATAGTTTTCAAAAACATTTCAATTCCATTTCAAACTTGAAACCTTTCAACACAAATTGGAAGTTCATTACTTATGTGAAAGCTTTTACTATTTGAAAACAAATAGTTTCGTTTCATAAAAATCCAGTTATATTTACACGAGTTAAAACCCTTGAATAAAAATCCAAATTCCCAAATCAATACCTTTAAAATGGTTTAACCCATATATAACTTGTACAGCATCTTTATTCCCTAGTTTCAAATCATAGAATTCAATTTCAAACTTGAATTCATATTTAAATCAAATTATTTAAATTTTCAAAACTCGATTAAGTTATTCGAAATAACTTTTATCTTTGAAATCCCATTTCAAAAGCTTTTCACTTTAAACCCAAATTTCCAATTTCAAAATCAATTGAAATTAAAATTTCAATTTCAAAAACATTGAATTTAAATCATCTGTGACTTAACCGATTTCCACATGAAATCCATATTTGTGTGTGTAAGAGTGTGGTCCAGGGGTTTCACACACAATAGTGCAACATCATCAATCATCACAGATATATCGATAAGCGGTATAACCCATAACGCTTATCTTCATTCATAGATTCATAGATAAAGTAAATTTATCAGTCACAAAGATTCACTATTACGATTCGATGTGAGTTTCGGATAACCAACTGGAATCCGACTCCCTGTCGCATCAAAATTCAAATGTCGTTTACGGATCAAGGGTTTTCATTTTCACATAGTAATATATCATAGAAACAGAAATCACAGATATATATATCACAGATAAGTAAATTACAAATCACAATATAAATCGGGATGTATCACAAAGCATCATATATCAGGGATATCAAACAATTCAACATTCAATAGAATCCAAATATCCATAAGTAAGATCAATTTATATCTGATTATAATTAATTTATACCAGATTAATTACTTATGAATAAACTACAAATCTTGGTTAATTAACATTGATTAATTACAAATCATTTTGATTAATTATTCTTTAATCATTAATTAACCTTTAAAAATAAATTGATTAACCTTTAATTATAAACTAATTCTTTAATTAATTATCTTAATAAATTTACCGTTAATTAATCACATTAATTAATTAACCACATTAATTAATTACCATTTAATTAATTATCCTTAATTAATTACCATAATAAATCATTCTTAAGTCAATCACATAATTAACCCTTAATTAATAAATTACCCTTGGTTAATTATCTATTAATTAAATAATCCTTTAATTTTTCACTTAATCCAATTGTTAAAAACAATTCAAAGATGTTTAACTTTAAACATTTTAATTACCTCATATTTATTAATTAATCATCTTACCTTTACAAACCTTTCTTTACATCAACTCTTAAGTAACCAACAATACATATCAAATTAATATTAAACTTTGTATAACAAAATACTTTAAGTATTTAGGTTGTTCCACGTAGAAATAAAACCCGTGACAACCCTTACTTTTCTCGAGCAAGGCTTCGAGAAATTCACGTACATTCCCGAGACTCTCCCTTTCTTCTCCATGCCTGATCTTCTTCTCTTTTTCTTTCCCTTTCCTTTCCAGTTTAAATATTTAAACTAAGATAGCAACGCATACTCGCGTTCGCGAGTTTAATCCCGAAGCAAACGTGCTTTTACTCGAGCTATCTTCCTTTTCTCCCCGTGCCAGTTTCTTCTTCTTCTTCCCCTCACGTACTCTCCTTTTTTTCTTTCCACTGACACATCATCACCACCGTGCACGTGCACGGTGGTTCGACGCGACTATGGTGATCGCGATCATCAGCAAGTCGAAAAACCTTTGCAATACTAAATCGAACATCGGTTCGATCGAAGACACTCAAAATCGAAAACTCGCGACTTCATTGAACTGCAACTCGAAACCCATCGAACAAAATCGCTCCGCCGCTACGTCTCGGGTCACCAGAAAAGTTCGATACTCCAACCTACCCTTCGCCGGAGCCGTACGCTACTAATCCCCTAACTCCGGTCTCCTCCGATGCTATGTCGACAGTGCAGCAACCCAAAATCCAACCTCGACCCAAAAACCCGGCTAAACCCTACTTCCACCATTTTCCGCCACCACGGTGATACGAAAATTTGTTGAACATTTTTCCCACACTCATTGATCTCCCAGCTAGCTCCAGCTCCGATCACGAGGCAAACAAACTCGCCGATCACCAGAAAATGCTCGAAACTCAAATTCCGTTCAACATGCACTTCCTCTCGAATTAAAAGCCTAAAAATCTTGATTTTATTTTTAAAAATCATTATTTTCGATAACAAATCAGATTTTATACTTGAATCCATGATTTATTTAATTCGAGATTTTGATAAGTTCATGCTTTTACTGTGATTCTTCCTTTCATTGAAAAACTATCTTTAAATCTTGCCTGGAATTATTTTTAGATCAAATACCTTGTCATTACAATCAAGTTCGATTTATATATCAATCTCTAAAAAGAATCAGGCAAGAAGATATTGAATTTTGATCAAAATTTGAAATCTGTAAAACTAACAGAGTATTCACTTGGTATACAGATATCCACATCCATGTAGTCATATACATATACATACAATCCATATTAAACAACTTGCAAACACTCATTATACTTTGTTCCACGTAATTTCTGCATGCATCTAGATTTTAAACAGATTTTAAAACCTTTAAATAGAATTTGTTTACTCACATGTAATCCTGGAAGTTGATTTTAAACTAAAAGTATAACCTGTAATAATTTTAACAGGGTTTTATCTTCTTGTTATCAGAGATACATACACACTATCATATATATGCAGGCATAACACAAAACCATGTCAGCCAATAACTTTCAATATGACCACATACAAATCCATGATTCAAACTAACTCACGTCTAAGATGAGTTTACTCACATTGGTTTGAAAATGAACAGAGCTACTACTTGAAACAGACTGAAGAAATGCAAACTGAGATCTTCTTTTGATTCTTCGATTGATCTGGTTTGAGTTGGGTAGATTGTTGTTGTTGTTTAAGTTTGAAGTTTTAAAGATGTTGCTTTTGTTTTTCTCAGTTTTGAAATGGAACGAACAAGAAAAAAAATGAAGAAGTTGATAGATAAAAGAAGTTTACAGGTTATTCATTTTGGACAGGGTGTTATAATGTTTTGTACAAGTGATATTTTCTTCCAGTACAAATATACGCAGAGATTTTTTCTCATTTTGGAGGCTGGTATCTTGCTATGGTGGCTGATGTATATTTCTTGTGTGCTAGCATTAATTACTTTGTACATAAACATTTATTTACTCTCTTTTTTTTCTTTCCTTACCCTGTGACGCAGCGGATTAAACAAAACAATCTTCAATCGGTGAAAGTAGTAGTCGATGGGTTGAAAGATACTGAAATGCCCAAATTCGTTGATCCGAAGATACCGAATTCTAGCTATCCCGAACTCGTTGATCGCGCACGATACCGGGTTCAAAGATCTTTAATTCTTCAAGCGTTGATCAAGCGCACTTGATTCCGCGAATCGGCTTCTGCAATCGTTGAATCGAGCGCACTCGGTTAACCGAAAGAGGAGATATGAGATTACACTCAACTACCAATTTGAATGAAAGCACAAAGCTAACAAAAGAGAATTTTATTCAAAAATCAACAACCTTTTACAAATGACTCAACTTGCCTATTTATAGGCTACAACACATATCCAGAAAATTACATAAGTCTTAAGTCGTTTCCGACTCATCACCTACGACCTACGACTCAACATAAGTCGTACACGACTTATCAGTTTACAATGCAAATGTCACGACTTACGACTTATACAAAACGACTTAGCAAGATATACAAAATAACAACTACAACAAACAACACATTAGTACATAGCGACTTAACAATGTCGCGAGTTAACAGATGACGACCTATCAAAGCAACACAACAGCATCTTCCTGCGACTTAAGAATCAATGGTTTAGATTAACTCGGCATAAGATTCAACGGCATCCAGAGCTTCAGCGACTCAAAAACCTGCGGCATTCTAGATCAACGTCTTAAGGAAATCAAAGGCAGAGATTAACTCGGCAGAAGAATCAACGGTTTCCATCTTCACGCGACTTAAGCGGGTTTGTTTTTAAACTGTGCGACTTAACCAAGTCGTAACTCGCTTCCGACTTAACTCCTTCCTTAAGTCGTAATCGACTTAACACTTCCTTCTCGATTTGAACCACTCCTTCTCTGTCCTTCTTCGTAAGTCGTGGACGACTTATAAACTCTGAGCGACTTAAGCTTTTGTTAAGTCGTAGCGCCTTTCCTCCTGACCCGTTAGGTCGTAGACGATCCAAGACTTTCCCCTTAGGTCGTAAACTCGAGTTAACGCCTTCCCCTGGTTTCCAGTTAAGTCGTAGCTCCTGCTCATATGCCTCCTTAGGTCGTAACTCGGCACAGTTAGCTCATTCTTCATCACTAGGTCGTATTCCATTAGATCGGAGCTCATTAAGTCGTGACTCGTTCATTACTTCTACCTTGTTAGGTCGTGAACGACCTACAAACTCCTTAGGTCGTGAACGACCTATGCCTTTAACATTCTGCGCTGCATCATCCTCCCCAGGTTGAGAAAAATTCGACCTCGAATTTGCACCATCCTCTTCCACTATGAGTTCATCCCCGTGGTATGGTATGAGATGTTTAACATTAAACACATCAGAAGTGTACACATCCTCCGGTAACTTCAATTTATAAGCATTTTCATTAATCTGTTTCACAACTTCCACTGGACCAATTTTCCGCGCCTTCAATTTGTTATATGTTCCCACCGGAAAACGATCTTTTGTCAATATCGCGTAAACCAAATCTCCTTCATGAAATTCAACACTCCTTCGTTTCAAATATGCAGATTGTTTATACTTATCATTTGCTTTCTCCAATCGTTCCTGAACGATTTTATGACATTCCGCTAATCCATCAACAAAATCAGCGGCTTTCTTAATTGTCCCCTTCGAGTGTGGTATTACCGTTAAATCCAATGGTCCTTTTGGTAAGCTCGAATAAACAATCTGGAAAGGACTGAACCCAGTACTTCGATTTATGGCATGATTATGGGCAAACTCTGCCTGGCATAACTTCACATCCCAACCCCTCAAATTGTCTTTTACAAGACATCTCAGCAAATTTCCCAATGATCTGTTAACAACTTCGGTCTGTCCATCTGTTTGCGGATGATACGCGCTGCTAAAATTCAACTTCGTTCCCACCATCTTCCACAAACTTAGCCAAAAATGACTTAGAAAGCGAGTATCCCTGTCCGACACAATCGATTCTGGGAATCCATGAAGTCGATATATCTCTTTGAAAAACAACTGAGCAACATGAACAGCATCCGCCGTCTTCTTACAAGCAATAAAATGTGCCATTTTCGAAAATCGATCAACCACCACATAAATGGAATCATTACCACGCTGCGTTCTCGGCAACCCCAACACAAAGTCCATACTCACATCAACCCATGGTTTAGTTGGTATCGGTAACGGCATATATAATCCAGCGTTAGTCGCAGTTCCTTTCGAAACCTGACAGATATGACATCGCTCCACAAACCTCTCCACTTCTTTCCTCATCGATGGCCAAAAGTAGGATTGTGAAATTAATTGTAAGGTACGGTCTCTCCCAACATGTCCCTCCTCGTGTAACTCCTTGATAATCTTCATTCTCAAACTGCTTTCTGGAATACATAATCGATTTCCTTTAAACAGAAAACCATCAACCATCATAAACTCATCAGTCTTCCCATCATTGACCTTTTCAACAAATTTCTTAAAATAAGAGTCTTCTGCAATCTGCTCCGGCAATAATTCAAAACCAGTCACCTCAACTTTCATTGTCGTCAACAAATGACTCCTTCTACTTAAAGCATCAGCTACTCGATTCGTCACCCTTGACTTGTGTTTCACAACAAAAGTAAACTGTTGTAGATAAGCAATCCATGATGCATGTCTTGCCGAAATCTTGTCTTGCCCTTGCAAATGCTTCAATGCTTCATGATCAGTGTACAGAACAAACTCTTTCTGAAATAGATAATGTCTCCAGTGTTTAATAGATTGCACAACAGCATAGAATTCCACATCATATGTACTGTATCTCATCTTTGCTCCTGACAACTTCTCACTGAAATATGCAATTGGTCGCCCCTTCTGACTCAACACCCCTCCGATCCCAACATTCGATGCATCAGTGTGTAGTTCAAACACTAGCTGAAAATCAGGTAATACTAGAATTGGTGCAGATGTCAGCAACTTCTTGATCTCCCCAAAAGCATTCCCTGCTTCCTCTGTCCATGCAAACTGTTTACCTTTCATGCAATCTGTAACCGGTGCCATCACACTACTAAAGTGTGGAATAAACCTCCGATAAAATGAAGCCAACCCATGGAAACTTCGAACTTCTGTTATCGTCTTGGGTTGCGGCCAATCTCTAATTGCTTCGACTTTACTTTGGTCAACCTGTATACCTTTCTCTGAAACAACATACCCCAAAAATAACACACTGTGCGTCATGAACACGCATTTCTTTGTAGCAGCATAAAATTGTTCTTCACGTAGAATAATCAGCACTTCCCTCAAGTGTTGAACATGCTCTTCCATACTCCTGCTATATATCAGAATATCATCGAAATACACCACCACAGACTTTCCAATGAATGGTCTAAAAATCTGGTTCATCACCCTCATGAAAGTACTCGGTGCATTTGATAAGCCAAATGGCATAACCAACCATTCGTATAGACCCTCCCTGGTTTTAAAAGCAGTCTTCCACTCATCACCTGGTCTGATACGAATCTGATGATATCCGCTCTTCAAATCAATCTTCGAAAAGATAGTAGCTCCGCTTAATTGATCCAACAAATCATCAAGCCTTGGCATTGGAAACCTGTATCTTACAGTAATCTTATTCAATGCTCGGTTGTCAGTGCACATCCTCCACGTCCCATCCTTCTTGGGTACCAATAAAGCTGGTACAGTACAAGGACTCAGACTCTCCTGCACACGCCCCTGTTCAAGTAATTCTTCCACTTGCCTTCTCAATTCTTCATGTTCCTTCGGACTCATTCGATAATGTGGTCTATGTGGCAACATTGCTCCCGGAACAAGATCAATTTGATGTTGAATGTCCCTTAGTGGCGGTAACTCCTTTGGTAACTCATCTGGAAATACATCCTCAAATTCTTTCAAAATGGGTTTTGCTTCTTTTGGAATTTCAACCTCTTCGCTGCTCTCTCGCCCAATCAACAAATATACTTCCGGTTCTTCCTCAACCTCCTTAACAAACTCCTTCAAAGATAACAAGGTTTTCAGCTCTTCAATCTCTTCCGACTTACTTTCTCCTTGTTGTCTCTTTTTGGGAACTAAGATAATCTTCGTGTTTTCAAACATAAAGCTGTAGCTATTGGTCCGACCGTCATGTTGTACTGCTCGATCATACTGCCATGGTCTTCCCAAAAGTAAGTGACAAACATCCATCTCTACTACATCACACCAGATCTCGTCTTTGTATTTCTTCCCAATAGAGAATGGAACACGAACTCGTCTATCCACTTTCACTTCTCCTCCTTTTCTCAACCATGCTAACTTGTATGGATTCGGATGCTTCTCTGTCTTTAACTTCAACTTTGTTACGGCCTCGGTTGAAACGATATTGTCACAGCTTCCTGCGTCAATCACAAATTTACACACCTTCCCCAGTATAGTGCATGACAACTGAAAGATATTACTCCTCAACCAACTAGCTTCCTCCTGCTTCGGTGTTAAACACGATCTCCTCAGCATTAGATTACAACCTTCATCCCCTGACGCAATATCCTGCTCATCTTCCTCAACTGGACTAGAACAATCTCCATCAACATCCTCATCCTCAACTTCTGCAATCATGGTTCTTTTCTTTGGCTTTGGACACTCATTGCTTTTATGACCCAATTCCTGACAATTGTAACATTTGAAACCATTGTTAACTTTCGCCTTCTCAGCCTCCTTCACCACCGGTTTATTGATAGGTTTAGAAACATTAGAACTTCCACTAACTCCCTTCACTTGATTGTTGGAACTAGTAAACACACCACCTCCTCGTCTACCCTGCTGCTCCCAAGCCAACGCTTTTTGATGTGCTTCTGCCACAGATCTTGGATCGAACATATTAACCATATCCTGGATATGTATTCTCAATCCCCCAATAAATCTAGATGTCAGCTGCTCTTCCGTTTCCATAATATCATTCCTTGCAATAAGCTGTTAAAACTCATCTGCGTAATCATTAACAGTTTTTGTGCCCTGCCTCAAATTCTGCAAACGTTGATACATCAAAGATTGATAATTGTAAGGTAAGAACGTTGCTTTCATCAATTTCTTCATCTTCTCCCAAGATTCAACTTTTGACTTCCCCATTCGTTCACGTGTAAGTTTGATTTGCTGCCACCATGCTAAAGCTCTACCCCTCAACCTTGTAGCAACCAACTTCACTCTACGATGTTCTGGAACTTCCTTGAAGTCAAAAATCTCTACAACATTAGCCATCCAATCTAGAAACTCCTCCGCTTGCATACCACCTTTGAATTCAGGAATTTCAGTCTTCATCCCCGACTACCATTTATGATCATACTCAGAGTGATTTCTTCCTTGTCCTCTTCCTTGTCCTCGAACACTACCACCATCATACTCCTCTTCAAAATCAGATGTATATCGTTGTCTATCTCGTCCACCCACATCTCTACTACCATCACGTCTTCCACCATCATCCCTTTTATCTACATTCCTCCGTTCTCGATCATCCACGTTCCTCCCACACCTTTGATCATTGTCAACAATTCTTTCTCGATTAGATTGCGGTGAGACTCTACTTCCCCCATGGTTAGATTCAGGTGAAACCCTTCTCCGATTTTGATTCATTTCTAACATCATCTTCTCTAATCGTCCAATCCCTTCATTAAGCTTCTCACTAAAGTTCTCATTAATTCTCTGCTCCATCTCATCAGCTTCTTCTCTTCGATACAAAGCTTCTACGTTTTGGTGACGATTAGCTCTCCTTGGCGGCATACTTGAAAACTTTACAAACACTTCAAATTCAAACACAATTCGAACTTTGATCCAAATGAAATGGATCGAAAACTCCACACTTGTTGCAAATCGCGATGAACACGATGAACACAACTTCTCCAAATGCTAAGATCCGATCTCCAAACTTCAATACAAAGTCAAACACTTCAACTTGATCACGGCTCAACACTTCAAGCTCTCGGCTATCACTTCAACTTCAAAATGAATAGGCTCCAAGTCTCGATTTAGCTATGATTGGCTAAAACAAGCTCTGATACCAAAACTGACGCAGCGGATTAAACAAAACAATCTTCAATCGGTGAAAGTAGTAGTCGATGGGTTGAAAGATACTGAAATGCCCAAATTCGTTGATCCGAAGATACCGAATTCTAGCTATCCCGAACTCGTTGATCGCGCACGATACCGGGTTCAAAGATATTCAATTCTTCAAGCGTTGATCAAGCGCACTTGATTCCGCGAATCGGCTTCTGCAATCGTTGAATCGAGCGCACTCGATTAACCGAAAGAGGAGATAGGAGATTACACTCAACTACCAATTTGAATGAAAGCACAAAGCTAACAAAAGAGAATTTTATTCAAAAATCAACAACCTTTTACAAATGACTCAACTTGCCTATTTATAGGCTACAACACATATCCAGAAAATTACATAAGTCTTAAGTCATTTCCGACTCATCACCTACGACCTACGACTCAACATAAGTCGTACACGACTTATTAGTTTACAATGCAAATGTCACGACTTACGACTTATACAAAATAACAACTACAACAAACAACACATTAGTACATAGCGACTTAATAATGCCGCGAGTTAACAGATGACGACCTATCAAAGCAACACAACAGCATCTTCCTGCGACTTAAGAATCAATGGTTTAGATTAACTCGGCATAAGATTCAACGGCATCCAGAGCTTCAGCGACTCAAAAACCTGCGGCATTCCAGATCAACGTCTTAAGGAAATCAAAGGCAGAGATTAACTCGGCAGAAGAATCAACGGTTTCCATCTTCACGCGACTTAAGCGGGTTTGTTTTTAAACTGTGCGACTTAACTAAGTCGTAACTCGCTTCCGACTTAACTCCTTCCTTAAGTCGTAACCGACTTAACACTTCCTTCTCAATTCGAACCACTCCTTCTCTGTCCTTCTTCGTAAGTCGTGGACGACTTATAAACTCTGAGCGACTTAAGCTTTTGTTAAGTCGTAGCGCCTTTCCTCCTGACCCGTTAGGTCGTAGACGATCCAAGACTTTCCCCTTAGGTCGTAAACTCGAGTTAACGCCTTCCCCTGGTTTCCAGTTAAGTCGTAGCTCCTGCTCATATGCCTCCTTAGGTCGTAACTCGGCATAGTTAGCTCGTTCTTCATCACTAGGTCGTATTCCATTAGATCGGAGCTCGTTAAGTCGTGACTCGTTCATTACTTCTACCTTGTTAGGTCGTGAACGACCTACAAACTCCTTAGGTCGTGAACGACCTATGCCTTTAACATTCTGCGCTGCATCACCCTGTTTCCTTCCAGGTCTACAGGTTTGCATTCATTTCATTTGTCCTTGTTTTTGTTCATCTCCTTGAATATATTTTTACTGTCAAACCTATATATGTTCTTGTTTTCTTTCTTTGTGTTCATACTTGTCTTGTTTATAAGCTTATACATATGTATACATTTGTTTTGTCTTCCTACTACCCTTTTACTTTCTTTTATAAGCCTATACTTATATTTATCCATTGTTCATACTCATCCATACTTATCTTATTATATGTTCATTTCATATTTGAATGTATTGACTTTATAATATTACCTTATAAGATAAATGAATTTCTATTTTCTAGTTTAAATATTTATTGTTATTTTACTTTATAAACTCAAACCATTATTAACCATAAATTCTAATGTTTATTATTACCATTTATTATTAAACCATTTATTTACAATTTAAATCCAAACCAACGTGTGTATATATATATATATATTTATTTCAAATTTACTCGTATATGCCCAAATACATATATATTCACATATATAATATTTATATAATATTTAAATTTAATCGGTTAACACAAATTTATTCGTCTCGGGGAAACTCGCAATCTATCTACCATTTTATTTCACAAATTTTATTCAAAAATCAATTTAATTATCAATTTAAATATATATAAAATCCGGGGAAACTCGCATCACTTTTATCAATTTATTTTACAATTTTTATTCAAAATTTAAATTAATTATTAATCTAAATATATATAAAATTTGGGGTCGTTACAAAGGCAGACCCAGTAAAGGGGAAGGAAAAGAGTTAGAGGAAAAGCAAAATACAAATGAGTAAAATACGTACCGGTTGTAGGTGGTAGCTACAATTCTGATGAAAGCACCTGTTGCGCAAGTCGTTGTCATCTACGGTTAGCCAGCTAAACTTGTCGTGCATCGTTGGACATTCGTTGCCATCGGGCTCGCTATGCCAACCGATGTTATTCACGTTGCTCAGCATCCATCTGTTTGACAATCAAAGGTGAAAAAAATATGTAACTGAGTAAGTGATGAATAATCATAGTAATAAGGTAAGGTAAAGTGGCTATAATGGAAAAAATTGGTGTTGTGGAACAGTGGGTAAAAAATGAGGAACGACATTGTCATCGTAACCGGGGGGGAATTAACTTTGAAGCAATGATGTAAGCAAGTAAGAAGGGGGTGGAATACCTAGTTGTAGCAGGATTGTAGACGTGTGAAGAGGGGAAGGTGGAAGAATAGCTTAAGTAACGTGGATATTTGTGTACGTAGTCGGGAAAGGGAAAAAATAAGGAGAAATTTCGGAGCTTGAATGGGTAAAAAAACAGAACTGTTTAACCGGGACTAAGTCGACAGAGATTAACTGCTATATTTTGTAATATGTGGACTGAAAATAGACTGTGCATTGGGATATTTGAGAAGAAGAAAAAAGAGACCATTTTCGAAGTAAGTAAACGGAAAAAGTCATACATATTGGAATATACTGAACAAAATATATTTGAACTATCCCAATTGAAAGCTAGTGATTTAATCCAGTGGCAAGAAAATCGCAGACAGATAGTGAAGTGAGTTTGCAATATAATGTATATAGCATATTATGCAAAATGATAAGTCAGTAAGTTGGTAAAAGAGAATACCTATTCAAAAGTAAGCACCATTAACTGTGACAAAAGGCTATGTGCCTGGCATATCATCACCAATTGAGCTAGCTGCATCGCACCACCGACAGAGAAAGCCATTGAGCCGAGCCTGCAAATGAGTTTGGCAAACAACAGTCAATTATGCATCAGGAACACGCATTTGGTAAAGTAAGCATAATAATTCGGACATAGTAGAACCTAATGAACCGAGTGTATTAAACACTGAAGGAACAAAATAGAATTGTAGTATCGCAGTTTAAACCTAATAGATGTAGTCATCGATAAGGAAATTGCAAATACATACGGTAACCTGAGTTTGATGTACATTGTATATATCGTAGTGTAGAAGACGATAAATAGGGAAGCTTTAAAAAACAACCGAAGGTACAGTCCATGGTTATCATGTATGAATTAAAAGATCATAACAGGGGAAAACAACAATTCAAACAAAGCATCCATTAAAATCGGGCACCACCTCACATAACACTTCTCAGAAAATTCTAAACAACAAAGAACAACCAAGTGAAGATAAAGTTACATAGGAAATTATAATCAGTAGGAACTTAGATATGATGAGCTATAGTAGGAGATGAAAGTGCTGAAGTCCCATGTTCGAATTGCAGTAGAAAGTTCATCAGCAATTTTCAAACTGACCGATATGAATCCATTAAGTGCAAAAACTATGGACTTCACAATATACATAGCCACATCCAGTTGTATCACCATCTATGAAAATTGGTTGTTGAAATAAAGAATATACATCACACGATTAGTTACAAATAAGATAGAAGGATTACCTTGTGTGAAAAGGACGTGTGCCTGGTATAGCAGGACCAATTGAGCTAGCTCCACCATGCCACCGACAAAGAAGGCCATTGAGCTGAGCCTGTGAATGAACTCGGGAAATAGCAGCCTATTATCCATCAGGAACACGCATTTGTTAAACTAAGCATAATAATTCGTATGTTTTAGAATGTACTTAACCGAGCGTAGTAAACACTGAAGGAATAAAATAGAATTGTAGTATCGCGGTTTAAAACTAATAGCTGCAGTTGCAGTGTAGTGCATATGTCGCAGCACAGATAACGATAAATAGGGAAGTTTTAAACATAGCCTATTTTGTAAATAAGTAAGCATAATAAATCATACATATTAGAATATGGTGAACCGAGCATAGTAAATGTGGAAGGAATAAAATATATTTCCAGTACCCCATTTGAAATCTAATAATTGCATTCATCGGTAAGAAAACCGCATATATGTATAGAAAACTGAGTGTATAGTGCAATGTATATATCCTATTATTCAAAACGATAAATAGGTAAGCGTAAAAAAGAGAATGCCTACTCAAAAGAAAGAAGCATCAAGCTTGACAACAGGCCGTGTGACTGGCACAACAGCACCAACTGAGCTAGCTCCAGCGCGCCGACGATAGAGAATACAACTGAGATGACCCTACGAAGGATTTCGGTAAACAATAGGCTATTATACAAATCGATAAGTCGGGATGGTAAAAAAGAGAATACCTAGTCAAAAGTAAGCAACATCAAGTGGAAGAGAAGGCCCTTGCCTAGCACATCATCACCATCTGACGTAGCTCCACCATGGCGGCTAGAAAGCAAGCCATTGAGGCAAGCCTGAAGCTGACGTTGGCAAACAGAAACCTATTATAGAAAACAAGAAACAAGCAAGGTTAAAACAGAGAGTAGATATTGAAAAGAAAGCAAAATGATCTATAAAAGAAGGTCGACAAAGACCGCCTTTAAGCCAAGCCTGCAACGAAGTTCGAAAAATAGCAGCGTAGTGTAGAAAATGGTAAATAGATAACCAAGTTCGAGAAACAACAACGTTTTATACAATACCTATTCAAAAGGCCATGTGGCTGGCACGTCATCACTAGTGGAGCTACCTCCTCTGAGCCGCCGGCAAATAAAGGCTTTGAGCGGAGCATGCAACTGAATTCATCAACCACATCTGAAACGAAATGAAATCGGAGTCCATATATGGACGAAGCGGAAAATGGCAACGCAAATAACATAATGGAATCGGAAGACAGCAGATCTGGACGTCAGCACGGCAAGCCAAAAAAGGGAAAGTAGACAAGAGAACGGAGATGAAACATTAGGTTTTTCGGTTGTCGATTTGAACGTGGAATTGAAAAATTGGGGAGGAAAGCAACAGGGGGGATGAAGAAGGGGGCCTGAAATTGGCGAGTGCACAGGGATTGGAAGAACGTGTAGGTTGGGAAAGGCAGGTGAGGCGGAGTAGGGAGAAGGGAAGGATGTTGGGAGAAAACTTAGGGAGGAGAAAGTGGGGAGAGCTGGAACGGGGAGATGTGTTGAAGAACCGGTGAAAGAAGTGGGGATTAAAACGTTAGTGGACAATGGACTGATATGCCCTCTTCAATGTGTGTTGGGAACTTAGTTGCATAGGGAGTGGGTGCATGGGTTGATTGGGAAGTTCAAAAAAGCTTCACCGAAGTGGAGAATTTGTATTGTTAGTAATGCTGTGTGTATATATGTATATACATATGTATGCATGCATGCATGCATGTATGTATAAATCCGATTGGTTTTTAAGTTTATAAAACTTATGTTCATAACAAAAATTGATTTATCAATATTGATCGGTCCTAAACTCCTTTAGGTTGGCGCACACAAGATCCTTCACGAATGAGTATTACATGCAGTGTCTCGACTCATACAACCTGTCAACTCCTTGACCTATGATATGTAGGGGTTTCTTATTAACTTTATCTTGTATGATTTTACAAACTTTCACTTGGATGAAATTAATTTTAACCTTATGTATTTACTCATAGGGAAATAACCTTATAGAAATAAGTTAACTAAACTTCACTCATTATTAATCATAATTTGTCCAACGAAGTCCAATTACTACTTATTGATACATCATTATGTGTCAAAGGGAGGAGTGACTTTGGACCCACTTCCATTTGGACCACAAGTTGGTCAGTCTACTTCAGCATACCCTCAATCACCAGCCGACATTGCTCTAGGTTACCTCAAGAAACTAGCATACTCGACAAGAATGGCTCAAGCGTGACCAGTCCCAACTTCATTACAGCTGCCTACGATAGGTCCTATATTACCCAATCTGTCGCCTTATATCTAGCATGGTCCTAACAATTCTTAGTTTCCTTCATTCCTTCAGTCATTGACCAGTCAGCTCAATAAGCCTTGCCACATAAGCACATAAGAGTAAATGACAAGTAATCTACATAAGCAAGTGGTTGAACTAATATAACAAACCATCAGCATTAAATGCACATTAAATTCTAACTCCGGGCATGGCATTGTTAGAACTGGGCTAGCCTGCAGCAGAGTTAAAGGGTAAATTTCAAAAAAAATCCTATATTGGATCTTTAATAGGCCTTTAAAGTCTAAATTCATTTTGAACTTTTCTAAGTTTCTGTTATTTAAATAAAACCAATATTTTATTTTATTGTATAAGAAAAAGGAGTTTTAAAATTAATTTTAATTCAAATATATAATAATGATTATATCAAATACATTCATGCGTGATATATTCATGTGTGAAACATTCATGTGTATATAGTGCAAGTGCAACATATAAGTAGTGTGCATAGCTAATGTGTACTTATATACACATTTGCCTTTTATATATGCCTTTGTTTTCCATAGTTTAATTTCAAATTATATAAAATAACAATATATTTTTATCTATATATAGTGTGATGACTCGCATTTCGGGAGGTTTAAGTCGACAATAAACCATACATGTCCAACTCAAAATGATCCGGAACAAAGAAAATCAATGGGGTTAATTAAGAAAAATAAGAAAATAAAAACACAAATACAGAATCTCGCAGTGGAAAGACAAAATACAATAATCAAATAAACAGTTCATGAAGCTATTTATATTATATAGTTGATTATAATTTATACAACATTTATCAGAGTTATACATACAACAGAATAATGGAATAATGCAGCGGAACAAACAATGTAGTGAAATAATACTAGTAATAATAATATACCAAATCTTTGTCTTCGTCCTCTAGAATAATAATCTTCAATGCACTGCAATACTCTGGGCTGACCCGTGCATAATGAAAAGACAAAACACTCGAGTCAGGATTAAAATATCCTTACGTGATTCAAATCAATATCACGTATAACAAGAGTGTAATAGTGTAAGAGATGTTTACGGGGTTTTACATCTCCTATCAAGTGTATAACGTGCGTGCAATAACTCAAGAAATGTTACGGGATTTTCCATCACTTAATGATCAGTAAAAATATCTATATATAGTAGAATACGCTATATATGTAATGTCTAATCAGTAAAATAAATATTTTTCTTAGCGTTAAGGCTTTACATTAATCCCTCTTAATGCATTTTTAAGCATTGTCGTACAGTTTGCATATACTGCTCCAGTAGCACGTCGGGGGATACGGATGCGCCGTGATACGACAACACTAAACCAAAATTGTAATGGTCTCGTATAAGGATAAAAGTATGACAAGGCACGTGAGGCAATGCCCAAGGTAGGATACTATCAGTTCGGGTCGCAGGGCCGGTGGTAACTCATCGTAGCCACGACCGCCCACTGCGTCCATCCATCCCATATCGAGTCAAAAGGAGGTTATTCCAAATCAAGGTGCACCTATCGAAACCAACATCAAAAGTAATAGTATGGACCAAGTCCTAGAAGAAAATCAAAGAACGGATATTCGCTAGGGGTAGCTAGCCCACTTGGCCCTGTCAAGCCATCATATTTTAGTCATTTCAAATTGGCACAAGTGCCGAGGTCTATCCATCATTGTTCTCTTTCTTCAAATCTAGCAAACGTACACCAAATCCGACCACTTCATTCTAGAGTCTCCTCTACCTACACAATTGTTAAAGTGGTTCCAATATTAACAAAGAGTATGTCAATAAGAGGCCCCGTTCTCTTTAACAGCCATACGTCGTTTTACACACCGGTTGGTACTTTTACATTTCGAAAATGATTCATACTTGATACCAAAATATCATATTCGCTTCAAAAATCTATTTCACTTCAAAATATCATATTTACTTAAATATGTCAATTTCACTTGAAATCATTTCGCTCCAATGTTTCAATTTCACTTCCAAAATCGTTTCGAATTTGAACTTAGGTTATAACTTCATTTTAACCCAATTCGCATATAAATCCATGATTTAAATATAAACATTCCACCCTTGCACGGTTTGAATTTTTAGAAAATAGTTTGAATAGTTTTAAATAGTTTAGAAGTTAAAATAGTTTAGGTATTAAAATAGATTATATATTAATAAATTTTAAATAATTTGGAAATTTAAAAAGATGAATATTAAAACAGTTTGTGGGAAAATAGTTTATAGTGAAAATAATTTCAATTCAAAACTGTTTCTTCCCATAATAAATCTTGATTCAGGTACAAATTTAAATCAAACTGGTTCAATTTCAAATCTCTCAATTCACGTCATCTTCAATCTTAGTTCAATTCAAATTGACTCAATTTTGATTCAATCCAAATAAATTTCAATTTCAGTTCAAATTAATTTTCATTTCGATTTCATTTCGAATAATTTCAATTCAATTCTCAATTTTAAACCATTTCAATTTATATCGATTTCGAGTTCGATTTCAAAATACCGATTTAAAACACTTAAATCAATTTAAACTTCAATATTCAATTTCAGGTTCAAATCTTTTAAAATAGGTCCATTCCGAGCTCAAATTTAAAATATCGATTTATGTCACTTTTACTTAAATATCTTCGAGGTTCAAGTAAAAGTTCAAACCTTTTAAAACAATTCAATGTCTAGATTCAAGTCATAATTCAATCATCACTTCAAATTCCAAATTAAATTCTTTAAAACAATATTAATTTCAACATTTCAAGCTCGAATTAGAAAATAATTCAATTTCCATAAATCAATTGTTTTATTCTTTAAAATGATGTCAATTAAATAATTTTAAAACCAAGAATTTTAAAAATATTTAAGTTAACCAATCTGGTGTCCGTATATAACTTTTTATCCTTATGGCCAACTAATCGGTTATTTCAATTTTAATTACGGAATGGATATATAACATTTCAATCCAAACCAAAGTGTCATAGGTATATATCATTTCAACCTATTTCATAATTTATTCGAAATAATTCAAATAATAGTTTATATACTGTCAATAATATACAGGGTGATAACAGGATATAAATAAATAAATAATCATCAATCACCCAAAATATCAACCAATAGGCATCCATCACAATCAACATCCAAACAGTCAATATATCACAACATTTAACCAGTTGTCAATAATTGGGAATTTAACTAGCAGTTTAATTCTAATTTCAATTTAACTGTTAATTCAAAATTTCTAACATGTAAATTTCTATGTCGATTTCCATGTTAGTTAAATTACCATACAACAATCAATAAGATTAAATCACTTTATGATTTCAATTTAACTAACATAAAAATATTTTAGTCATCTTGAGCGGTTTAAAACACTCACCTTTATTTGAAACTGAAAATTTTCCAGCTTCAAATAAATCCCAATCCAATTCAATGTTGTAGCCTTCGTCGATACGATCGCAACGTGACTCGTTTCACTCGAATCCAACCTCGTATGAAAAGGTTATGAGTTTGTAAACATTTGAAATAACTAAATTATAAAATTAACTAAAAATTAAAATAAACCTTACTGTTACAATCTCTCCCTCCTTATCGTTCAACACAGCCAGCTTACAAAACATTTTTTTAATATAACACGCGCACCCTTGTGACGCCCCACCTCTATACCCACGCTAACCAAGAACACTACGATGTAGTGCTGTCAATTAGCATGGAGAATAAGGCTGTGGAGGAGCGACCATCCATGTAACTTCTTTGTGCGAGCACCGATATGTCAGATAGAATAGAATGCATATCTTTTAAGGAGGAAATCCGACATACCGATACAAACACAAAGCTATCACACGGTGGCTATATATAATCTTCGGAAACAAACATAGAAGTAATCATAACATAAATCAGTCATAGACATCCATATCACAAAGGCGGAAGAAGATATGAATAAATATATATAACACATGAAAGTGTACATAGAGTAGTGGTCAGAAAGATCCACGATAATACAAAAGAATAGCAACACGTGCTATACAAAAGAATAAGTACACAACGTAGAGTCTATATCTCAAATGCGTACAATCAAAAACTACTAATCTAAGTAGTTAGCCAAAAGTCAGAATAATCCTAAAGGGAAGTCAAGCAGAAGCGCCTGTAACATCTCGGTCTGACCCGAGTATTATTTATAAGAAAATAATAAACGGATCAGTCTAGCTATAAATATCAGATGATAAGGTAAAGGATAAATAATATGGCATGAACATGTAACAACCATAACGGCATACTACTATAAGTATTTAAATGATAATCAACAAAAGATTAATCAATATCACCATAATCTTCTCAAAGATAAAGTAGGGTATCATACCCTAAACTTGTATTCATAACAAGTCAATAACACATAAATTCAGCAATGCACAAAAACTGATATCATATCAATGAAAATCATGAAAATTGGTGAAGCATAAATTCTAGAAATCATCACAAGAAATCCAGAAAACACATAAAAAGGGGGGGAGGCCTAACACATGAATGGGAGCATGAAAACTCACCTACGCATAAAACACATGACGAGAAGCTATCTCATGGAAGCTATCCATTGAATTTTCACACAGGAATGGCCCGAAGACCGTAGGGTGCTACCCTACATATGTGATGGCGAAACATCACACAAACGGGGTATAGTCTCCCTCGCAGACAAAGAGACATCGCTCAATCGCTAGTCTAAATCACAAAAATGATCGTCATGATCATCAGGAAGTGTCAATCACACCAAGCTAGTAAATATATGAGTTTAGCTTCATGTCCCATAACCACTTGCTTAACTTAAATATTTACGAACAAACTGTAGATCTTCACTAGGAAATTGTCACAAAAAGGGTTCAATCGAACAAGTCCAAGATATAACCGACGAAGTGAACGCAAGCGTTTCATACCACTCGTTTTACTAAGTCGTTTAAGTCGATTTCTCATTCGAGTGAAGTAAAGGCTTGTATATACTAGTAGATAGGAAATCGGTTTGAGAAAACGAACTTTTGATATTTAAAATAGTGTTGAAATCGTTTTGATGAAAGAGTTTTGATATTTACTACTAGTATTGAAACCTTCATATATCTTTAAAGTGACAAGTCATAAAACGATTGTTGAAACAATCTATCACAAAAATTCACATTCGAAGACGTGAACAAAATCCAAGGAAATCAGCTCAAAATGCATCAAAGTGGAAGTTCTGTTGAATGCTTTTCAGATAAGATTGCCTACGAAGGGGTGTACGGGGTTCGACCTATGGAACGGTACGACTTAGTGAAGCCAAGCTGGTCAAGCGACCTAAGGAAAAGTAGGTCATACGACCTAAGGGAAGACTGCCGTGCGACCTAGCAGAAGAACAAGTCGAACGACTTAGGGGAAACAGGTCAAACGACCTAAGTGCTAACTCATGAGCGACCTAACGAAGTGCGCGACCTAACAGTGTGGCGCGACCTAATAATGAGGCGCGACCTAAGGCCTTACGACCTAAGGGAAACAAGGTCTTGCGACCTAACAATAAAGTTCCGAGCGACCTAACGATCTGAAGTGTCGAGCGACCTAAGGGTTAACTCGCGAGCGACCTAACTCATAGCCGAGCTAAATAGTGAAACGGCAAAACAGGGGCGAGCGACCTAACAGAGGTACGCGACTTAAGGTGGTTCGCGACCTAAGGGTACACGACCTAATGTGGTTCGCGACTTAAGGGGTACGCGACCAAAAACTCACGAGCTAAGGGCACGCGACCTAAAACTCACGACCTAAGGGCACGCGACCTAAAACTCACGACCTAAGGAAACGCGACCTAAAATTCGCGACCTAAGACTCGCGACTTAAAACTCACGACCTAAAGACTCACGACCTAAGGCGAACGACCTAAGCAAGCAAGCCGAGCGACCTAAGGAAGTGTTCGACCTAAGGAAGTGTGCGACCTAAAAGTGGTGACCTATGGCCAGAACGAATTAAGGTCGAAAACGACCTAAGCTCTGTGTGACTTTTCAACAGCAAACGACCTAGCCCAGGCAGAACGACCTAAGTGCAGTTTTTCACCAAAAACACTAAAAATTGGAGTTTTTCGCCAATCCAATCCAAACCAAATGCGAATGTGCATGCTAAAGTGATAGGGAACCATTCCCAACAGTCCAATGACAATTATAGGCAAGATGTGAGATCAAAAATCTCACCTTTTCATGGAATTTGATGAAGATGGAGATTGAAAGCAAGGAGAAGCAATCCAAAGCTTGAATCCACAATCTTCTACTTGAATTTGATGTTGAATCTCGGATTTGCAATAGAATTTGAGTTGGGAGTTTTAATTTCTCTTTCCCACCACCATTTTTGACAAAGCTTGAAGTGTTTGAGAAAGTGAGGAAGAGGATTGGGCTGAATTAAGAAGGTGCAGTCCAAACCAAAGTCAAAGGCGGGAAAAAGTGACAAAATTTCCACTTACTCCAAACATGTCGAAGTGTATACTCAAAAAGATCGCAAACGTCATTTTGAATTCAATGGGAGTGGTCTCGAGTCCTAATTTGATCGTATGCAAAAAGTAGCTTTTCGGACCAAAATCCGATTAACGATAAAATATTTAAATAAAATATTTAAATAAAAAATCGATAAATATACGGGTTGTTACAACCCTAGCCCAGACACGTCGCCGACGCTCCAACACGCCGCCGCCGACGTCGCCCAGGTTGCGTCGGCCTACAGCCTCGCCATCATGCCCACTTCGCCACGCGCATCAATAACGAACGCGAACCCAAAACCTTCATGATGAACATGGGCGAATCCCGGCGATCTTAAGGCGTACCGCCTCAATCCAACAGTTGGATGTGTAGAGCTCGTCGAGATCTTCATCTTTTGTTTTGGTGGCATTTGATTTCATTTAACAGATGATGAGAAAACAAGGAGAGAAGGTCGTGAATTTTCAGCCATTAAAATCGTTAGAGGAGCGGCTGAACGATT
Source organism: Allium fistulosum (assembly GCA_030737815.1). Taxonomy (NCBI): domain Eukaryota; kingdom Viridiplantae; phylum Streptophyta; class Magnoliopsida; order Asparagales; family Amaryllidaceae; genus Allium; species Allium fistulosum. The sequence continues at coordinate 820,242,108 of CM060904.1, forward strand.
TAGGGCTTGGTTACGTGAAAATGAAAACATACGCCGCCTTATATTGAAAATTTTCGACACTATTCGTACATAAATTTTCCGAACTCCAAACGAAGCGTGCTGCCTGATATTCTATATGTTATACCTCTATTCCAAACACAATGGAATATGTACGGGAGCCAATTCCATCATATTCAAAAGATAGCTTTTCAAATCAAATTATTTTAATTAAATTCCTATAATTAATTTCTACGCGTTTCAAGCTCGCACGGCCAAACGATAAGTCCGATCGCTACGAAACTTTAAATCCTATAATAATTCACTAATATGGATCCGATGAAACTAGTTCCGCCAAAATCCGAGATAATGACCAAAAAGACTATTTTTACTCTTAACTAAAACAACTAATTTTCCAAAATCAATTTAATCACTTTTAAACCCAATTATAAAAGTTAACAAATCTTAGTTCTTGTTTAAATAAAATTTAAATCAACTTTCGACATCACTTTCATTCATATTAAATCGAAGATTCAATTATTTAAATAATTTTCAATAATCCAATTTCGATAAATTCCAATATTAGATTTAAAATGAATTTTAGTTATCAAATAATTATTTTATTTACCTCTAAATAATTCAACATTTATTATTCAATCCCAACTTTTGATTATAAACACATTAAATATATTGAACTTCATTCTAGTACAAATGATTTCCTTAAATCTTATCGAAATTGTTATTTCAAAATTTTATTCAAGTTCATATTAAATAAACCACATTGATAAATCATTAAATTTTTATTTCTAACCATTTTTGTAACGACCCGCATTTTTGACCGTTCAAGTCGACAATAATCCACACATGTCCAACTCAAACCGTTCAAAAAGGTAGATGGTTATTGGGGTTAAATAAGAAAAGAAAAGAAAGAATAGAAACAAACACAGAATCTCGCAGCGGAAGGAAGAAGATGTAATAATAAAATAACAGTTCATGAAGCTGTTAAATAAATAAATTTGATTATTATTATACATCATAAATCAGAGTTACATACATATCAGAGATAATACAATAATGCATTGGAAAAATAATACAGTAGTAGAATACGAATGATATAATACCAAACTTCGTCTTCGTCCTACAGAATAGATCTTCAACCTTATCTGAAATGCTCAGGCTGACCCGAGCGTAATGAAAAGACAAAACACTCGAGTCAGGACTAAAATATCTCATGTAAGTCAAATCGAATAAGAAATATGAGTGTGACGGCGTCAAAGATGTTTACGGGGTTTGACATCTCCTATCCAGTGTCAACGTGAGTGCAATAACTTAAGGGATGTTACGGGATTTTCCATCCCTCAAGGATCCGTTAAACTATCTACTATGTAGTACAATACGCTATTATAATATGTCTACATTAAAGTAAAAGTATTAAAATAGCATTAAGCCATGGCCCATTCCACCCTTAACACAGTTTATATTCCCAAGAGCATATACAAGACCGTAGTTTCCCCAAAACCGGAAGTCACCAGAGGGCAATCCATATACTAAAGGTACAAATCAAAATCGTAGTGGTCGCGAATAGGATAATCAGTATGACAAGGTACATGAGGCGATACCAACTAGGATACTAGTAGTTGCCTGATCCGGACTGCTGTTGGGCGTAGCAGCTACTACCCCAACACCGCAAAAAAACACTCCCAAAATCGAGGGGTGCACCCAAATCGAATCACAAAAGTAATAGACATGGTAACAAAGGAGTGTGTCCGCTAGAGATGGCGATCCTCAATGGCCCGGCGCGGCTCCTGTTTTAGTCATGTCAGGGGTCATCCAAAATCGTTCTCTTTCTTCAAATCAACACGTTCACCAAAACCATCCACTTCATTCTGGATCAACACTCCGCGTATACTAGTTATTAAAGTGGTTTTCGGTATCGACAGAGAGTATGTCCATATCCGATCCCGGTCTCTTCAATAACTACGTAATTATTACACCGATAGCTCTTTTACATTTTCAAAATCAATTTATAATTGATTATCAAAAATATCATATTCGCTTCAAAAATCAAAGCCATTTCAAAATCATCATATCTACTCAAAATATACGATTTCATTTCAAAATCATTTTCGCCTCAATATCACATTTCAATTTCAAAATCGTCATATCTACTCAAAATATACGATTTCATTTCAAAAATCATTTTCGCCTCAATATCTCATTTCGATTTCAAAATCATTTTCGCCTCAAAATCTCATTTCGATTTCAAAATCATTTTCCGCCTCAAAATCTCATTTCGATTTCAAAATCATTTTTCGCCTTAAATTCCACAAAACGATTCACATAAACTCGAATTCCAAAATTTAAAATTTAATCAAATTTCAAATCATCAATTTAAACTCGATTCAGCTTCTCAATAAACCATTTCAAATTATCAATTTCAAATACATATTTGAACCACAAAATAAACAATTTCACTTCAATATATTTCGAAACTTTAAATATTTCACATTTCAAAACAGCTCATATATTTATATAAGAATATAAGATTCGCTTTAAAACCATTTCGTATTCAAATTAGAATATACTTCAAATTAAACATCCGTATTAAGTAGTTTACTTAATTTCTGGAACAATTCCAATTCAATAAACTTAGATTAATATTCGGATTTCAAGAATTCATTTAGGTATTACATTCCAAATCAATTTCAGTTCAAATCCTTTTCAAATCAATTTTATCTTCAAATTTAATTCAATAGTTTCAATTTAGTCCAATTCACAAATTTCTTTGAATTTCAATTAAATTCCAAATTAATTAAATCTCAATTTCAAATTAATTTTCAATTCCAAACTCAAACTTGAAATATCATTTCATATAAATTTTCTTAGAAATATTCAGAGTTCGATTAAAAGTCCAATCTTTTAAAACAAATCAACTTTCGAAAATTTACGCCGCATTTCAATTATTTCTTAAAATCTAAACCAAAGAATAATTAAACAATTTCATTTACCAAGTTTAAATTCCAACATCTCGAGCTTTAATTTAAAATAATTCAATTTCCATAAATTGGATTTTTTTCATAACTTTTAAATCAAATCATTTAAATAAATTTCAAATCAACGATTTTAAAATTATTAATTTAACCAATCCGGTGTTCGTATGTAATTTTCTATCCTATGGCAAAGTGATTATTTATTTCAATTACATGTCAGGGATGAATATATATTACTTAAACCAATCACAGTGTCATATGCATGTATAACAGGATATATATATAAGCAAATAAACATCCAAACATTTAAATATCAACCAATAGCATCCATTGAAATAAATCATCCAATAGTCAATACAATTCACGGCAATTTCATAGTTATCAATATCGGAAAATTTGATTTTGATTAAATCCTAATTTCAATTTACTGTCAATTTAATTTTTCAACGGTGAATTCACATGACAATCTATATGACAATTAAATTTTTATCAAACAACGACAAATAAATTCATATCACTTCATAATGTCAAATTTAACTACCATAAAGATATTCAGTACGTTGTGAGCATTATAAAACACTCACCTTGATTTTCTGTTGTCGCCGAGACGTTCCGGTTTGGAACTAAAACTAGACGACGCTCGATTTTAGATCAAATTTCGACTATCTCCAAATCCATCCAAACCAGCTTCGTTGCAAAGCTCTCATCAACACGATTGCAACGCAAAAAGTCTCGTCCCAATCGGACTTCGTATGTAGAAGTTATACAATTTTTAGTTCATCGATATTTAAATTCATAAAACAACTTAATTATAATATAAAACAAGTCATACCCAAAAGAATATGGACCCGGCCCACTATCCATTACCTTGCTTCTTCTCCCTCCTTAATGCCTGTATATGCACGAAAGAAAAACCCACCATGTCGTGCACAAATTTAGAGCGATACGGAGCTAGGGACCTCCGTTTGTCGAACCGCTTTCGCCAATAGCTCCCTCTCGACGAACCGCATTTGCACGTGCCAACATCATCACGCTCGGACCCACCATGCTATGTGCGACCTGGAGCAGCTTCCCCTCGACCTTGCAATGATCGCACCCATCATCTCTCCACCGAGCTCCCCCAAAACAACCACCAGGGGGCTAAACGACCACCCGATCAAGAATCCGCACTCCAAAATCCATCTCGATGCCCCTAGCTCTCCAAATCATAAACCCTAGTTCGGCCTCTCCTAGTTTCACACTGTCGAGCGACCAACATCATCACCGAACCCCATAGAACTATGCCAGATCGAAGGTCCAGATGAAATAGGATTTTTAAAATTGGTTTCGTGATTTTAAATCGAATATTGGAGGAGATAGAAATTTTTGAAGTTTGATTTATTTCCTCCGCTCGACTGTTATATCAAAGAAGAAGGAAAGAAACGTATTACAGAAGGAATATGCAGATCAAATCATAGGGTGGCTGATTGGACGAGATATACAGCTGTGATTGACTTAAAACTATTTTAAAATATTATTTAATGACAAATATCCCATTTAAAAGCAGCTTAAAATTTAGAATTCATATCGAGGTGTGCCGCTAGGCGTTCACAATGTTTTACCAATATTCCGAATACAATGGAACATGTTTCGGGGCCTAATTTGATCGTATGTGCGAGTTACGGAAAATAAACGATCAATTTAATATTAAATCGGTTAATCGATTTTCTGCGCGTTTTAGCTTGCCCCGGACAACCGGTAAATCCAATCGACACGAAATTTGAAATCTTACAATAATATGACATTACGGATCCGATGAAACGGGTTTCGTCGAAATCCGAGACCTTTTTGAAAAATGACTATTTTCTCCCGCCGAATTAATATTAAAACAATTCGATGCGTTTCGAGCTGCCATGGTCAACCGATAACTCCGACTGCTACGAAAATTGAAATCCGACAATAACAAACTATTACGGATCCAATGGAACTAGTTTCGTTCAATTCTGAGACTGTTCGAAAAATGGCTATTTTTCAGTCGATAATTAAATATTAAAATATTCGATTTTCACAAATTAACTTTAAATTCAATTTTAAAAGTTCTATAACATTACTATAACTCCAATATGATAAGATAAAATTTTACAAATCATTTTCAATCATATTCAACTCGGTTTTCAATTATTTCTGAAATTTAACTTATTAAATTATCGATTCAATTGTCTAATTAAATCCAATATTCGAAAAATAAATTATTCGACTGTTTAATTTCAATATAAAATTCCCAATTTAAATTATTAACTTTTAAATCAAATTTCAATTGTTCACAAATCCCATTTTTAATTTCACAGTAATTAACAATCTTTTACAATGCAGTATTCCATTATAAATCCAGTATAAAAGATTACATTAGATTCAACGTTCAATTATATTGTAATTTAAATTCAAGTTATTTAATTCAATTGAATTCTTTTATTTCGATTTACACTTTCATTATTGAATCAACCATTTTATTTATTCTTTGTTTACAATCATAACATATTTGGTTTACAATCAAATTCAATTCATTATTTACATTCACTACAAGTTAACATCCATATTTAATTTACAAATAACTTATTTCAGAATTCAGTTTTGTATTTTAACTTGTAATTCACATTTAACAACACAAAATTTTATTTCCTTCGGATTTTTATCCAAAATTTTCATTTTAATTCGTATTTTTAAAGTGTTAAAAATACGGGTCGTTACAATTTTTATTCAATAATTATATTAAATTCAATAATTTAAACTAGTTAAAAATACGATTCATTACAATCTTCCCCACTCAAAACTTTTCGTCCTCGAAAAATGGTTAAGTAAGGAATCTAACATTCGATATATTTTACTGAAAGTAATCAACATATATAAAACATTAAAATCTTATTTTGGCAAAACCTTTACTACGTCCACTACGCCACTCTGATATCGGCTTTACGGAAATTATAACTTATTTATAAAAACAGGTTATAAAATTTCAAAATCTCAAAAATTTTATAACAACCGAATTTACGGAAAATTTCGGCAACGTCTCCTTTGCGCGTCTCGATCATAAAAATTTTACAATACAATATATATACCAAATATATATCTCATCTCAATGATGAGGCATCCCATAGTGAAAAAATATAAAAGTGCAGTATGTAATCCGAGATATGTACCTTATTATTATTAGTATGAGCGAGTTCGCTCATATCAAGCAAACAAAAACAAATCAAACCGTATATACGTCCAAACGGCCTTCGTATGTTTCCATCTAAACTAAAATTTGAATATTAGTTGCATATAAAAGATATAGAAAGCATGTATGAGTTTAATAGAACTATATAACATCAATTATAAAACCAAATCATAAGCACGAGCACAAATACACAACATACAACAATCATATGCAATCAAATACAGTTAAAACAATGATTTACAACAAAAGAAACCATTTAACAATTAATATTCATCCAATTAATTCATAACTATCATTCTTATTAGCATCCAATATTTTTATTAACATTTAATTGGTTTACTTTCAATTTATTCACATATATTTCATTTACATACAATCTATTCAAATTTCAATTATTTCACTTTTTGTTTAACACATTTACTATCAATTCAAGTAGAGACCATTTTATAAAATCGTTTCATTTAATCTTATTTAGGTTAAATTTTGATTTCATTACCACTTAGTATATTTTTCCTTAATATTAATATCATTTATAAAGCATTTCATAAAACCATTTGAGTTTATTATAAACATTTTATAAAACGTAACTCATGTTTATTATTACTTCATAACTTAAATTAACATTAATTCATTGATTCCCTTCGTTAGTTCATTTCATTAATTCATATCACTAACTTTACTTGAGTAAGTTTTATTTTATAACTCAAATTCATATCAATAAATTTTTCTTTTTATCACAATCAATTTCATTCAACTTTTCTTAAGTTAACTTTCATCTTATAATTCATTTCATTAACTTATTTCATATTCAGATTCAATTTATTAAAAATCACTCCACTTGCATTTAATTTATTTACATCCAATTTAAATGAAATTCAATTACTAATACCTCAAATTCAAAATTTCTTTTGTTTGCCTAAACAAAAATGTTCAATCATTTTTAAAATTCGGTCTTCCTTTCTTGTTCAAATTCATAAGTTACAAACTTATTTCTTATCTATACAATTTTCAATTTATAAGTTCAAAAACTATTTTCATATATTTATCAAATCATACTTGGAATTATTATTTTTCAATCAAAACTTGTTTTAACGAGAAATAAATTTCTTTTGGTAGCAATTCTTACTCAGAAACTTGAAAATGAATATCGGCGATGTTGTAGTCATCCCCAGAATTATTTTCCAGCGACTAAAGCGAGTTCAATGATTTTATTTCTTTCAAAAATCTTTTCAAAATATCTTTCTAGTCAAAACACTTTCAAATAATATTATTAATAATTTTGAAAGCTTTGAAAACAATTTTGAAAGCAACAGGAATTAAATTCTAAAATTCTCAGCTTTTATATCGTTTCTATTTATAAGCTATATTATAAATATACTTATATAATTCCATTACCTTATTATGAAAACATTTCGTTAATTTACATCTTTGATATCGTAAACAACTCTTATTATAATTAGATTTCAATTCAATTTAATTATCGAACGCTTCGTAAAGTAGAGTTCACAAAGTATTCGTTTTTAGTTTAATTTAACCAATAATCGATGATAACTAAATATTATCATCTCCTAACAAATCACATTCATTAATAATCATACAGGTTTATGAAAATCATCATTTTATATATATAATATAATATATGTAAAATTATTTCATTTACCATATTTTAAAACAATATTATGTCAAATTGCCTTGTTTAAGTGTTTAGAAACCTGTATCGATAACATGGCGTCCTACGCAACGACAAGAACTCATAAACAACTCAACGGATAAGCAAACAAAATATAAAACATTTTATAACACTAATAATTATGCGCTCTCAAATATATATACACTCAAATAACTCATTCTAGGGTATTACTACCCTATCTCTAGTGAGTCAAACCCCACAAATCTAAGGTTATCGCTAAACCAAAGCTCTGATACCAAATGTGACGACCTGCATTTCGGGAGGTTTCAGTCGACAATAAAGCACACATGTCCAACTCAAAACAATCCAAACACAGATAATCAATGGGGTTAATTAAGAAAAATAAGAAAAGAAGAACATAAATACAGATTCTCACAGCGGAATGACAAAATATAATAATCAAATAAACAGTTCATGAAGCTATTTATACTATACATTTGATTATAATTTATACAGCATTTATCAGAGTTATACATACAACATAATGATAGAATAATGCAGCGGAACAAACAATGTGGTGAAATAATACTAGAAATAATAATATACTAAATCTTCGTCTTCGTCCTCTAGAATAATAATCTTCAATGCGCTGAAATACTCAAGGCTGACCTGAGCGTATTGAAAAGACAAAACACTCGAGTTAGGAATAAAATATCCTTATGTGAGTCAAATCAAAATCACATATAACAAGAGTGTAATAGCATCAGAGATGTTTACAGGGTTTTACATCTCCCATCCAGTGTATAACGTGCCTGCAATAACTCAAGAGATGTTACAGAATTTTCCATCTCTTAAGGATCCGTCAAAATATCTATATATAGTAGAATACGCTATATATGTAATGTCTAATCGGTAAAATAAGTATTTTTCTTAGCTTAAGGATTTACATTAATCCTCCTTAACGCGTTTTTAAGCATTGTCGTACAGTTTGCATATAACGCCCAAGTAGCACGTCGGAGGATAGAGATGCACCATGATACGACAACACTAAACCAAACTCGTAATGGTCTCGTATAAGGATAAAAGTATGAGAAGGCACATGAGGCAATGCCTAAGGTAGGATACTACCAGTTCAGGTCGTAGGGCTGGTAGTAACGCATCGTAGCAACGACCGCCCACCGCGTCCATCCATCTCGTATCGAGTCAAAGGGAGGTTATCCCAAATCAAGGTGCACCTATCGAAACCAACATCAAAAGTAATAGTATGGACCAGGTCCAAGAAGAAAATCGAAGAACGGATGTCCGCTAGGGATAGCTAGCCCACTTGGCCCTATCAAGCCGTCCTGTTTTAGTCATTTCAAATTGGCTAAGTGCCGAGGTCTATCCATCATCGTTCTCTTTCTTCAAATCCAGCAAACGTACACCAAATCCGACCACTTCATTTTGGAGTCTCCTATGCATACACAGTTGTTAAAGTGGTTTCAATATTGACAGAGAGTATGTCAATAAGAGGCACCGGTCTCTTTAACAACCAAACGTCGTTTTTCACACCCGTTGGTACTTTTACATTTCGAAAACAATTCATACTTGATATCTAAATATCGTATTCGCTTCAATAATCTTTTTCACTTCAAAATATCATATTTACTTAAATATGTCAACTTTACTTGAAATCATTTCGCTCCAATATTTCAATTTCACTTCCAAAATCGTTTCGAATTCCAACTTACGTTAGAACATCATTTTAACCCAATTCGCATTTAAATCCATGATTTAAATATAAACATTCCACCCTTGCACAGTTTGAATTTTCAGAAAATAGTTTGAATAGTTTTATACAGTTTAGAAGTTAGAATAGTTTAAATAGTTTAGATATTAAAATAGATTATATATTAAATCATTTGAAAATTTAAATAATTTGGAAATTTAAAAAGATGAATTTTAGAACAGTTTATAGGAAAATAGTTTATAATGAAAATAATTTCAAATTCAAAACTCTTTCTTCCCATAATATATCTGGATTCAGGTCAAAATTTAAATCAAACTGATTCAATTTCAAATCTCTCAATTCAAGTCATCTTCTATAACAGTTCAATTCAAATCAACTCAATTTAGATTTCAATCCAAATCAATTTCAATTTCAATTCGAATTAATTTCAATTCAATTCTTAGTTTTAAACCATTTCAATTTATATCAATTTCGAGTTCGATTTCAAAATACCGATTAAAACACTTAAATCGATTTAAACTTCAATATTCAATTTAGGGTTTAAATCTTTTAAATTAATTCAATTCCAAGGTCAAATTTGAAATATTGATTTATGTCACTTTTACTTAAAAAACTTCGAGGTTCATGTAAAAGTTCAAACCTTTCAAAACAATTCAATTTCTATAATTCAAGTCATATTTCAATCATCACTTCAAATTCCAAATTAAATTTTTAAAACAATTTTAATTTCAACATTTCAAGCTCGAATTTGAAAATATTTCAATTTCCATAAATCAATTGTTTTATTCTTTAAAACGATTTCATTTAAATATATATATATTTAATATGCATATATTTTTATCCAGATTTGAATTTGAACATTTATTTGTTACATTTATACGTAAACCTCTTTAAATTGAGGTATCTGATATATATATACACACGTTATATATTAATCTCTAAAATTAATTAACATATTAATTAATTGCTCTTTTTAGCTGATTCTGTGTACAATGTTAATTATTCCCCATATTTTTTTTCCTCTTACATCTAATTCTCTTAATAATTTATATTCATTACAAACATAATAAATTTGTTACTACTTTTCTAAATATCCTATGAATTAATTGCAAATGTTTATAATTGATAAAATTTCCGTATTTGCATATGTGATTGTTTCTGACGCTAAAACTTCGAACGGCTACAACTTCTCCGTTTGAATTCGATTCAAAAAACATTGTATATGGAAGTTGATCAGAAAATTGCCACGAACACAATGGTATAAGTTTCGTGGTCAAATTCCAACATTAGCAAAAATTCATTTTTCACTGTTTTCATGGTTATCAATTCAACTTAATTTTAATAATATAAAAATGCGAGGTGTTACATTCTCCCACCCTTAGTAAATTTCGTCCCCGAAATTCGACAAGGGTAAAATTATCTAATTCCTCACATTAACCACATCCATTTTGTGTACAGCCAATTTTGCGACCATTCGTGTTCTTGTGCAAAAGTGTTATTCAATAAAAAATATATGCATGTACATGAATTTCTAAGCGGTATCTCCTATGAATGCTTTTCTTCTTAAAAATTTATTTTAAAATATGATGCACGCATCCTAAATATACTTGCAATTTCTACATGAATGCAATTTTTTGAAAACTCAAAACATTTTTCATCCAAGTTTTCCCTCACTCCTACTAAATAGTGGTGTAGTTCAACTAATTTTTCATCCAAATCCTACCACACAACTTTTAATATTCGAATTTCAGAAAAATCTAATTTTCTGAACTCGATTTCTTATGTCAGAAAGAAGGTAGAAAACGGAAAAACTTCACATTTCTCCGTTTTACTTTTGCGTACCTCTCTCTCCGTACTTGGAACTTATGCCGCTATCCTATAAAATCTCTATTTTCTTTCTCAAGCACGGTTTACATAAGAAAGATTTTTCTTTTCAAACTTTTTCCCAAGCTTATTTTATGGGAACGATGTATTTTTCTTTTGCAACTCTCATTTATTTCTATTGATGTTTCTGTTGCTTTCTTTAGATCTTACTGTTTTCTTTTAGTTACCTTTTATCTGCTTTTACACTTCTTTTAATATAGCAACTAAACACAAAGGGCTAGGAGGTCTAGGACCATGTCCACTCTAACATAGAAAGGTTCTACTCTAGGAATCTAAGTAACTCATATGCTCCTCCTGCTGCCTATTCCTTGTTACCAACTTATGCTGTGTTACTCATGAAGAATAAGATCCATTCATCTCTTCTATTCCATGCTCAAAAAGGAATAACTAAGTCTCATTTACCGCAACGGATAAGGGTTTCAATCTATGCGGTCTCTATTTAAAAAGGCAACTAAGCTTGGAGAAATTTTCTCTTTACTTTTCATTTTTCACTAACTAAGGTCTACTTTTTCCAACCATGTGTGTCTTGCTATCTTACTAATACCACTTCACTATTCTTCTATAGTCTACACATACGAAGCAACATTTCTAGGTTTTCACTAGTGTCCTATACACCTTACGGGAATTTTTATTATTACTACTAGGAGTAATTACTACTATAGCCTTACACTTTTCCCATTACACCTAGGAAATGGTTCCTATCTTCTCCATATTTAAAAGTCCGGTTTGGTTTGGTATTTATCATTTTACTTCAAAAATTAAAGCTTCTAAATTTTTGAAACATAAAATCCCTAAATTCTTGCGTTTGAAAATGTTATTTTAAATTTCCTATTAAATTCAAAGGTGCTTGGTTACTTAAAATTTTATCTTTCCAAAAACTTATTTACTTTTCCACCAAACTATTTCTCTTTAAAACATGTCTTGCTTGTTCTTAAAACATTTTTCTTTTTTTCTTGACTTCAAAAAAAATGTCCTCACATGTTTTCAAAATATCTTCTTTTCATATATTTTCAAATTTACTAAAACTGGAGTAGATAAGAACAATTATTTTATCAAAAATCTCCTAACTTTTCTACTCTTCCAATTTCTTAACCTCGGAGAAGTTTTTTTTAACTTACTACACTTAATGGTTTTATAGCTTAATGTATTGGAATTACTTTCACTTATGAGAAACCACTAACGCTAAAACCTTCTATGAATCCTTTAAAGGAGGATTTCATGTTTATGTGAAATTATAAGGAATTTAGTTTATATTATATCGAAATAGGCTATACAAAATATGGTGCTTTCCATACCATGTACATCTCTTTCACGTATTCCTTATAAATTGCACCAAACACCTTTATTTGTTATTCACAGAAAATTATTTCATTATTTGTTTCATTCCAATAGATTAAAGTATGTTTACTCTATATTCACTTACATAAGATAATTCCTACTAAATTTATTAATTTAATATACATTATTTTTCAAAAGAACTCACTTTCAAAACTACTTTAATATTTTCATAATTTAGAAAATATTTTCATATACTTATTTAAATAATAAGTGTACATACAAACCACTTTAGAAATTATCTCCAAAACTCATTTTAGTCAAAACAGATGTTGCGTAAAACACCGTTACTACAACCCAAAAATACTAATATGTGGATTCAATTAAAATAAATATTAATAAATCACATATGTTATGTAAAAAAATTTCCTTTGGGAGTCACCTACTATAACAATAGTGTCATAGTCTATGCTTCCTTTATTTTTACAGAAAATATCTATTACAATAATAAATGTTGCAACCTACGTTTTCGATACTTAACACACTCTAGGTTCTTATATTTTAAAATCTTTGTTCACCTACAAGGAAACTAGCGAGCTATACATGCTCTATAATTCTTCAAAAAGAATTTTACTTTTAACAAAATTTACAACATATAAAAACCAATTTAAATTTCATACCACTTTTTTTTTCAAAAGCCCAATATTTACTTCCTTAAATATATTAACAATTATATTTTTCAACTTTTCAATTCAAAAATTTCATTTTATTGGGTTGGACATAAAGTGGATTTTCTTCTTACCAAAACCTCTTATTCCTTCCAAAATAAAACACTCCCTCTACTCTCCCTAGGGGACTTCCCCACTTCTTATAACCTATGGAAACTAATCTTCTCTCAAAACATGGCTTATATGTATGCTATAAATCGGTAATTAACATAGGGCTCAACATACTTGGGTCATCCCAAAAGCAAACTATCTAAAAAAATTCCATATGTTAAAATCTATAATTGGGGACTATTTGGATTGTAGTACATAATATATCTATATTTTATTCAAAATTACAAATACGTTCACTCACTATCTACCTAGGAATCCTAAACCTAAGCTCTTATACCAGATGTAACAACCCGAATTTCGGTGGGTCCGGATTTTTTGCAAAAATGCTAGAATCCAAGCCCACTGAAGCCCGAGTTGGGTTTCTGGTATCCTGCAAATACGCAAAGACAAATTTATCAGAGCTCAGATAAACATCTCACAGCGGAATTGACTAAAATATAATAGTAAGTAAGTACTCACCAAAATAATTACACTTTCTAAACAAGTGTCTCAAAGCTGGAAAGTCTCTGCCATCTACCTAACCTGTAGGATGTTATGAGGAGGGGGTTAGAACTAAAGTTTTGGTGAATGGACAAATTATATACCTCTAAGTTTAATTCTACATATACCGTTTTATTTCCATTTTCTGTTATATTAGGTTTATTGGGTTTATAATACTCTCGCCTCTATGCGTGAATCGTAACCATCTACTCACTAGTATATCAAAACCTAATAACTAATATATATATATATAGCTATATGCCAAATGACCGTATCGGTCCTAGGTACTACCCTTAGTACCTTCCATATCCTCCTTGACAAGGACTCCATCGTCTCACTACTAGGGCGTTTTGTGACAACATCTATAAAGGACCGCCTCATAAGGCCTACAATACAGATGTTTCGTCGTCTTCTATGAAAACGTATAACTGCGTCCGCACTAGCCTATACTAATGCTCAGATATCCACAATGTACCACCCAGTGCGTACCTTGAGGACTATACGTAATCATTTTGTCTACTCCCGGAATCCCGCTAAACAAGGTCTACCTTGTAAACTTTATCGGGGATTTTTTATATCTGTAAAGGACTACCTCGTTAGGCCTACAATACAGATATTCTACTTTGTCTGCCCCTTTTCTTATCGTGGCTATGGCCCAACGCAGCCACTCCTCAACTAATCAAAAGACCTCTAAAGAGCTAAGTGGTTATGCCTTACTGCAAAAAATATAAAAATCCATTTGGCTACGCCCCTCATCCAATGTCTCGATATTGAAAGGTTCATTGGATTATTGGTTTAACTCTAGTATTTCCCGAACTCGCTTCTTGGTTTTGATGGCGGCCCGATATCCACATGCGACTATCCTTTTGGGTCATGCCCACTAAAACTTACTTGTAAGTACTGGGACATACAAATATCCTACTCCAAACATCAACCCCTTTTGACTGCCTACAATGGTCCTGCTAGGCAAAAAGCAGTCAAGGCATACTCTTTTGATGGAACACCTACAGACCTGCCTCTGGAGGACTACTGCGCTACGCCTTCCCCCAAAGGGCCATCCTAGAATACCCTCACGTCCCGTTGAAGTCTCGTACTTCCTTCTAGCCCAAAATAACTAAGTTGGACGTGCTTGTTCTGTGCTGAAATCTGTGATGACTGCTTCGTTAGGCTCTTCATCCTTTGGGCTGCTTCAAACGCATCTCACTCTTTTATTAGACCCTAAGTCTAATCTTTTATTTTGCGTTTAGTTTACTTTTCTTATTCTGTTGGCTGCTTATTTACCCTGATTAGCATAATCGTATTCTAGCCTCACCAAACTATTGTGAGACCATCAATTCCTGACTGAAAGGGAATGTTGTTGGTATGTGCCACTTCTATTATCTTACTTATTAACTTAATTTAAGTCTTAAGTTTATTAAAATAAGCCTCTTCTATTATTTCTGCCCTATTTGCTTATTGACTTATATTAAGTCTTAAATAAGCCTTTTATGTTCTTTCAACTTAATTATAACATATGTTATAATTTTACTTGTAATTGTCACTTTTATTTTCTTTTATAATATGTACATTATAAATATAATTACAAACGTCTCTTTTCTATTCTAGTCTGTCTTCTTTTATTATGATAATGAATTCTCTTTAATTCTCTTATATTATATGATAATCTCTGCTTGGGACTACGTCCGATTGTCACAAATTTACTTATCATAATAACTGCTTTATTTTTATTCTATTATTTGCGTAGTAAATGCAGAGCTTCTAGTCTTGTCTAATAATTAACTTGATTCCTTCTTTAATTCCTTTAATTCTTCAATTTAACTTCTTATATTCTAGGAAGTAGTTCTATTCTATTTGATTGGTTACAAAAACTGTGCTAAAATTCCATTTCCATATTTTAATACCAAATAATTCTATAAACAATAATCGGTAACTGCAGGATACCTCTTTTATTGTTGCTTTACTTTTTGGATAGTGTAAAATACAGTAGTTTCACTATTTTACACTAATTCCCTTTTTCTTTCTTTTATTCTTGTAATTATGATTATCGTTATCTTTTAAATATTAAACTATAGAAATGTATTCTCTTTTCGAAACCAACCAATTAATCTATCACTTACTTCCAAATCAAGTTATTAGATTTTCCATTTTTATCTATTTTTCCCCGTTTTATCATAATTTACTGCAAATTTCCATTTTTCTCTTTTTATTTCAAATTTTCTTATTTTACATCTAATTTATGTAAATCTAGTGTTCTTTCTATTTTAGTCCGTATTTGCGAATTTTTCTCCTTAACTAATTTATTCGCGTAAAAAGGAATAAAAAGAAGCTAACATTTACAGGCTAAATTTCAACTTTTAAAATAGATGTAAATAACTGTAAATTTCTTACTTTTAGGCTTATGCCTTTCTCTAACTGTCAAGCCTAATATTAATTAAATATAAGCTTTCTTATACAATTTACAGTCTCGGCATAACTAATTAACAGAATTAATTACTGAAATAAATACTGAATAAAATTATTTAACAGGAATCTAACGATAATATATCATAAATGTAAAAGATATATTATTAAATCCACTCACATGTCGTCCTTAGCTTTAATTCTCTATCTTCTAAAATTACTATGCCATTCTACAACTTCTCTTCTTTAATTTGTTGTAATTCCTCTATTTTGTTCACATATATTTTATTTTGATTTATTTGGTGAAGATTTCTGAGAAATAGGAGAAAAGAATGAAGAAAGAAGCCATTGTTTACTGTAAGAGAGGGATGAAGAAAGTGACGGCTGATGGAACGAATTACATTACGTTCTCTCTTAAATAGATGCAGCCCACCAATTATCTAATTAATCATCTACTTAATTGATCCTTCAATTAATTTTTATGTGCAGCAATATACTACCTATATGTACACATTCAAATCTTGGTCAACTATTATTTCTTTTCCTTGTTAATTGACATTTTCAACTGATTACGTTACAATCCTAATTAATAGCCCCATTAATAGATTAAAAAGTCACCTCTATTAGTTAACTTGCTTAATTTATATTTTAAACATTGTAACGTTTTATTAATTGGCATGTCAATTAATTCCACCATTCGATTAACATACATACATATACATATACATATATATATATATATATATATTTAATATGCTTTTTTTATCCAGGTTTGAATTTGAACATTTATTTGTTACATTTATATGTAAACCTCTTTAAATTGAGGGATCTGTTATATATATACACACGTTATATATTAATCTCCAATATTAATTCACATATTAATTAATTGCACTTTTTAGTTGATTCTGTTTGCAATGTTAATTATTCCCCTTATTTTTTTCCTCTTAGATCTAATTCTCTTACTAATTTACATTTATTAATAAATTTGTTACTACTTTTATAAATATCCTATGAATTAATTGAAAATGTTTATAATTGGTAAAATTTCCATGTTTGCATATGTAATTGTTTCGGACGCTAAAACTTCAAATGGTTGTAACTTCTCCGTTTGAAGTCTATTCAGAAAACATTGTATATGGAAGTTGATCAGAAAATTGCCACGACACAATGGTATAAGTTTCATAGTCAAATTCCAACATTAGCAAAAATTCATTTTTCACTATTTTCATAGTTATCAATTAAATTTATTTTTAATTATATAACAATGCGGGGTGTTACAGTACTCGTGTGTCTAGATCTGTTCGAGTTGAGACTCATATACTAGAATGCCAAGACGTAGCCAGAGATAGGAGACATAGCCAATGGGGTTGGCAAACCCATAGGGTGCATGTGACTCCATTCTAGAGATACTTATATGGATATGCATGCGGGAGCGATGCATCAGGTCTTAGGAAGACCAGTTGTGTTTTTCCTATGGTACATTCACTAAAGATATACGCTGTTTCAGAAGGATATCTTTGATCCTTATGCTGGAGGACCATTCTCAAAGTACTGTGAAACACCCACACCCCTTAGTATTCCCAAAAAGGTCACACCAAAGAATGCGGTGCGTTATAGGTGTAGATAAAGCATCATAGAGACTAAGATTCATAAGACAAATAAGAAAAAGTAGCGGAAAACATTTAAATAATAAGTTATAATTCAGAATTAAACTTCGTCTCAAAATAAGTCATAAAAACATAATCTCAAAATCTCTCATGTCTTATGAAAATACATCTCAGTCTCACATAATCAGAGTACAAAAATAATAATAATAATCTCTTTCACAAGTGTCAATCAATCATAAGCCAAATGAAAAGGATGAATAGCAGAAGAATACATCTGAAATGACAAAACTCCGGAAATGAATCTCCAAGAAACCTGAATCAACTATCCTTAACTCTGGTGGCCTATTGGAGGAAAAGGAAAGATAGAGGAGTGGGTCAGATAATAAGTCTGGTGTATTAACCCGCATATCTATCGATTCTATATTTAAATATTTTATTTAAATATTTTATCGTTAGTCGGATGTTAGTCCGAAAAGCTACTTTTTGCATACGGTCAAATTAGGACTCGAGACCACCCCCATTGAGTTCAAAATGACGTTTGCGATCTTTTTGAGTGTAAACTTCGATATGTTTGGAGATAGTGAAATTTTCAACACTTTTTCCCGCCTTTGACTTTGGTTTGGACTGCACCCCTTTAGTTCAGCCCAACCATCTTCCTCACTCCATCAAAACACTTGAAGCTTTCTCAAAAATGGTGGTGGGAAGTGGAAATTAAAACTCCAAACACAAATTCCATTGCAAATCCGAGATTCAACCTCAAATTCACGTGAAGACCATTGATTCAAGCTTGTTGGTGTTCTTGCTTTGCTCTCAAATCTCCATCTTCATCAAATTCCGTGAAAAGGTGAGATTTTTGATCTCACATCTTGCCTATATCTATCTTGGACTGTTGGGAATGATCCCCTATTGCATTTGCATCAACATTTGCATTTGGTTTGGATTGGATTGACGAAAAACTTCAATTTTCAGCGTTTTGGTGATTTTTCTGGCCTTAAGTCGTTTCTGGCCATCCCTAGGTCGTCCACGAGTTAACTCCTTAGGTCGTCCAGGCTGCTAGCTCGCGTGTTGAAAAGTCTCTAACTTCTTAGGTCGTTGCCGACCTATAACCCCCAGGCGAAATGTTAGGTCTTCGCTCTTAAGTCTTAGGTCGTTGCCGACCTATAGTCCCCAGGCAAAGTTAAGTCGTTCGCGAGTTAAACCTTAAGTCTTAGGTCGTTGCCGACCTATAAATCCCAGGCAAAAAAAAAAAACTTAGGTCGCTGCCGACCTATAAATCCCAGGCAAAAACTTAGGTCGCTGCCGACCTATAAATCCCAGGCAAAATCTTAGGTCGTTGCCGACCTAATATCCCCAGGCAAAACGTTAGGTCGTTGCCGACCTATAATCTCCAGGCAAAGTTAAGTCGCTCGAATTTTGTTAAGTCTTAGGTCGTTGCCGACCTATAATTCCCAGGCAAAAAAGTTAAGTCGTTCGCGAGTTAAACCTTAAGTCTTAGGTCGTTGCCGACCTATAATTCCCAGGCAAGATGTTAAGTCGTTCGCGAGTTAAACCTTATGTCCTAGGTCGTTGCCGACCTATAATCCCCAGGCCAAGTTAAGTCGTTCGCGAGTTAAACCTTAAGTCGTAGGTCGTCTCCGACTTATCCCCCAGTTAAGTCGTTCAAGTTAGGTCGTCGCCGACCTTACACTTGGTCGAACCCCGAATTACTCTGCGTAGGCAATCTTATCCGACAAAGCATTTATCAGAATTTCTACTTTGATGGTTTTGGGATTGACTTCTTTGGACTTTACTCACGTCTTCGAACGTGAATTGATTTGTTTCTACAATCGTTTTAATGACTTGTCATTTTAAAGATATATGAAGGTTTCAATACTAATAGTAAATATCAAAACTCTTTCATCAAAGCGATTTCAACACTATTTTAAATATCAAAAGTTCGTTTTCTCAAACCGATTTTCAATCTACTAGTATATACAAGCCTTTACTTCACTCGAATGAGAAATCGACTTAAACGACTTAGTAAAACGAGTGGTATGAAACGCTTGCGTTCACTTCGTCGGTTAGCTCTTGGACTTGTTCGATTGAACCCTTTTTGTGACAATTTCCTAGTGAAGATTTACAGCTTGTTCGTAAATATTTAAGTTAAGCAAGTGGTTATGGGACATGAAGCTAAACTCATATATTTACTAGCTTGGTGTGATTGACACTTCCTTATGATCATGACGGTCATTTTTGTGATTTAGACTAGCGATTGAGCGATGTCTCTTTGTCTACGTGGGAGACTATACCCCGATTATGTGATGTTTCGCTATCACATTTCCTACGGTCTTCGGGCCATTCCTGTGTGAAAATTTAATGGATAGCTTCCATGAGATATCTTCTCGTCATGTGTTTACGCGTAGGTGAGTTTTCATGCTCCCATTCATGTGTTAGGCCTCCCCCCCTTTTTATGTGTTTTCTGGATTTCTGATGATGATTTCTGGAATTTTGTGCTTCACCAATTTTCATGATTTTCATTGATATGATATCAGTTTTTGTGCATTGGTGAATTCATGTGTTATTGACTTGTTATGAATACAAGTTTAGGGTATGATACCCTATTTTATCTTTGAGAAGATTCTTGTGATATTGATTAATCTTTTGTTGATTATCATTTACATACTTATAGTAGCATGTCGCTATGGTTATTACATGTTCAGGTCATGCCTTTTACTGTATACCATATCATCTGATATTTATAGTTAGACTGATCCGTTTATTATTTTCTTATAAATAATACTCGGGTCAGACCGAGATGTTACAGGTGCTTCTGCTTGACTTCTCTTCAGGATATTTCTGACTTTTGGCTAACTACCTAGATTAGTAGTTTTTGGATGTACACCTTTGAGATATAGACTCTATGTTGTGTACTTATTCTTTTGTATAGCACGTGATGCTATTCTTTTGTATTATCGTGGATCTTTCCGACCACTACTCTGATGTACACTTTCATGTGATATATATATTTATTCATATCTTCTTCCGCCTTTGTGATATGGATGTCTGTGACTGATTTATGTTATGCATACTTCTATATTTGTTTCCGAAGATTTTATATAGCCACCGTGTGATAGCTTTGTGTTTGTATCGGTATGTCGGATTTCCTCCTTAAAAGATATGCATTCTATACTATCTGACATATCGGTTCTCGCACAAAGAAATTTCATGGATGGTCGCTCCTCAACAGCCTTATTCTCCGTGCTAATTGACAGCACTACCCCGTAGTGTTCTTGGTTAGCGTGGGTATAGAGGTGGGGCGTCACAGCTTGGTATCAGAGCCAAACTTCGGAACAACGTAGAATAACTTAACAAGGATCATCGTCCTAAGTCCACCTTAGGAGTTGTGTTTCAGGATTTAGTTCGAGTCTTCGAACCGACTTATCCTATTTTCTTTATGATTCCTTGTTTCATCATTCAAGATTGTTTGATGTTCATTGGTGAATAACCTTCTTCTTTCTCTTCTTTCTTTCTAAAGGAAGAGGATGTCAAGACCAGGCCGTCCCAGAGCTGGGACATCTGCTGCGGCTCCTCGAGATGGAGTTTTTATGACAACTCAACAGCTTCTTGAGTTAGTGACGAATGCCCAAGCAGCTGGAGTTAACCCGGAACCTACTCATCCAAAGTCGGGATTTGCACGGTTGTGCAGCGACTACACCAATTTGGGTGGGAAGCCCTTCAAAGGTTCCGAACCTATTATCGAGGTTCAAGCTTGGTTAAAATCATGCGATCGAATTTTCTCTCGCATGAACCTTATCGACCTGCACCGCGTTCAAGTGGCTTCCAGTATGCTCCAAGAGAGAGCATTGGATTGGTATGAACTTCTCACTTCCGAAATTAATGAAGCGGACCTCACTTGGGAGCACTTCCGAGAACGCTTCGAATCGAAATTCGTACCCGAGGCTGAAAAGGTAACATTGGCTCGGTGATTTATTGACCTTGTTCAAGGTCAGGCTTCTGTGGCGGACTACGTCGCATCATTCGAATCCCTTTCCAAATATGGGGTCGAATATATAAATACTCCACTAAAGAAGAACCAGAGGTTCGTTTATGGCTTAAACAAAAGCCTCAAGAAGCCATTACTTCTGAAGTTAGAAGTTTCTTTTGACCAAATTGTAGATATCGCCCTTCGTCTTGAAGAGGCTGATAGAGAAAGTGATGTTGAAGTAGTAGCTTCCAAACCCAGCTTTAACAACAAAAAGAGGCCCAACAAATTTAAAGGTCCTTACCCGAACAAAAAGGGTAAACAAGCAGCTCCTACTGCAAAGACTTTTTCCTCTGATGATAACAAATGCTTCAACTGTGGTGTTAAGTGCCATTATTCGAACAAGTGTCCAAAGCCCCGCTCTTGCCGCTACTGTAAAGGCACATATCATTATATGCACCAATGCAAAAGGCTTCAACAGAAGGAGGGAAAGCTTAATGTGGCTCAAGCCCCTGGTAACACATCTGGCCGTCAAGGTATGTCACATTCTGTCCTTGATGGCATTATATTATTTCATGATCAACCAATTAGAGTTCTCTTTGATACGGGTGCATCCCATTCTTTTATATCAAAAGAACTTGTCGATACTTTTTCTTTAAGTGTTACTGCTTTAATGACTTCATTAAGAATTGCGAATCCGGTTGGTGGATCCGCAACTCTTAGTTTACTTTGTAAAGACGTAGAGATTATTTTATGTGATTTTTCTTTCCTAGCCGATTTGCATGTCATGCGTTACTTAGGCTTTGGAATGATTTTGGGCATGGATTGGCTTACTCGTTATGAAGCTCATATCCTATGTCCTGAGCGGACTATTTATCTCCGTCATCCGCAATCTGTTAATCAGATTTCTATTATTCTTAAAGATTCGGATTCCGTTTTAGTTGCATCATTATATTCTTTAAATCCTCGTGACGATGACAATGATGATGAGGAGGATGTCATTTCTCGTATTCGCATCGTTCGTGAATTTTCCGACATCTTTGAGCCCGTTTTAGGATTACCACCTAAACGAGCAATTGAGTTCAAAATTAATCTTTTACCTGGAGCACAACCTATTACCCGTCCTCCTTATCGCATGTCTAATAAGGAGAACGAAGAGATGCGCAAACAACTATCCGAGTTGGAGACGAAGCAACTTATTCGCTCTAGTTCCTCGCCTTGGGGAGCTTCAGCTATTTTTGTAAGTAAGTCCGATGGTACACTTAGGCTTTGCGTCGACTACCGCAAGCTTAATGATCTTACTATTAAGAATAAATATCCTTTACCTCGGATTGATGACCTGTTTGATCAACTCACTGGTGCTAGAGTATTTTCACAATTGGACTTGGCTACCGGTTTCCATCAGCTTCGTATTGCAGAGGATAGTATTCCTTTGACTTCGTTCCGTACGCGATATGGATCTTATGAATGGCTAGTTATGCCATTCGGTTTAACGAATGCTCCGGCTTATTTCGTTGACCTTATGAATAGGGTTTTCAAAAATTTTCTCGATCGGTTTGTTCTCATCTTTATTGATGATATTCTTGTGTTTTCTAAAACCGAGGAGGAACACGAAGAGCATCTTCAAATTGTATTGGAAACCCTTAGGAGCAATCAACTAAAAGCAAAATTTTCTAAATGCCATTTTTGGCAATCTAGTGTGAAGTTTCTCGGTCATATTATTTCCGAATCCGGAATATCAGTGGACCCTTCAAAGATTGAAGCGATTCAAAATTGGAAGAGACCGGAGAGCGTGACTGAAATCCGTAGCTTTCTCGGATTGGCAGGTTATTACCGCCGTTTTATAAAAGACTTTTCTAAGATTGCCGTACCTCTTACTGGCTTAACAAAGAAAGGTGTTAAATACATTTGGTCAGACAAATGTGAAACTTCTTTTCAGAAATTAAAAGAACTCCTTTCTGATGCTCCTATTCTTATTATTCCCGAGGGGAATCTAGACTTTGTCGTTTATACCGATGCTAGTCGCGTTGGTTTGGGTGCCGTTCTTATGCAAAAAGAACGTGTTATTGCTTATGCTTCTAGGCAATTGAAGCCGGCTGAGACTAGATATGCCACACATGATTTAGAACTCGCGGCTATCGTTTTCGCCCTTCGAATTTGGCGACATTATCTTTTGGGAGAAAAGTTTATACTTTATACTGATCATAAGTCTTTGAAATATTTATTTTCTCAAAAGGAACTTAATTTGCGTCAACAGCATTGGCTCGAATTTCTTGCCTCTTATGATCTTGACATTCTTTATACTCCCGGAAAGGGGAATCGTGTTGCCGACGCACTTAGTCGAAAACAACAAGCGGTTGTTTCCATGATGATATCTGAATGGAACGATCTCGAACTTTTATCCACTTGTGAAATTCGAGATCGCGTTTCCGATTTGTGTTCATCTCTTGTTTTATGTAGCCTTGAGGCTCGTCCTTCTTTATTAGACCGCATTCTTGAAGCTCAACAGCTAGATCCTGAATTGGCTTTGCTTTGCCAAAATCTTAAGGATAAAACCGATATTGAAGGTTTGAAAGACTTTGATATCGACTCTCGTGGCGGCATTCGAAAATTTGGTAGACTTATCGTACCAAATATTAGTGATCTTCGTAGAGACGTTCTAGAAGATTCTCATCGTTCCAAGTATTCCATTCATCCCGGTAGCAGTAAAATGTACGCTGATATGAAGCGACTTTATTATTGGGAGGGAATGAAATCTGATATCGCTAACTTTGTTAAGTGTTGCATGACTTGCCAACTTGTTAAGGCTGAACATCAAAGGCCCGGTGGGTTATTGCAACCATTGGAGATTCCAGTATGGAAGTGGGATCAAATTTCCATGGATTTTATAGATGGCCTTCCCTGTTCTCGTTCGGGTCATAATAGCTTATGGGTGATTGTTGATAGACTTACTAAATCCGCCCATTTTATTCCTGTTCGGTCAAACCGAACCGTTCCTCTTCTGGCCAAACTCTTTGTCAAAGAAATTGTTAAACTGCATGGAGTTCCTTCTTCCATTGTTAGTGATCGGGATCCATTGTTTACTAGTGGATTCTGGAAGAGTCTTCAAAAAGCTTTGGGAACGAAGCTTAATTTTAGCACCGCTTATCACCCCCAGTCCGATGGACAAACTGAGCGTGTGAATCAAACACTTGAAGATCTTCTTCGTGCTTGTGTTCTTGACTTTGGTGGAAGTTGGGAAGATCATATTTCACTTGTTGAATTTTCCTACAATAACAGCTTCCAATCTAGTATTGGTATGGCTCCTTTCGAGGCACTTTATGGAAGGCCATGCCGATCTCCTTCTTGTTGGCTTGAGGCCGGTGAGAAACTGGTTTTAGGACCAGACTTTATTCGAGATTCCACAGAAAAGATTGAACTTATTCGACATAGGATGAAAGAAGCCCAGAGTAGACAAAAATCCTATGCCGACAACCGAAGAAGGAAATTAGAATTTTCTGTTGGTGATCTTGTATTTATTCGTGTTTCACCAATGAAGGGTGTTGTACGTTTCAGTCGATCGGGAAAGTTAGCGCCTCGATATATTGGGCCATTTCCTATCACCGAGCGTATTGGTTCCATGGCTTACCGCCTTACATTACCGGCTCAGTTTTCTGCTATGCATGACGTGTTTCACGTTTCTCAATTACGGAAGTGCCTTCGGGATTCCGATTCTACTCTTGAGCCCGGTGTTGTGGAAGAGATTGAAGTTTCACCTAATTTAACTTATGAGCAGCATCCTGTTCGAATTATTGCTTCGGAGATTAAACGGCTTCGAAATAAAGATGTTCCGCTTGTTAAAGTTCAATGGTCCTCAAATCCTAAGGATTGCTCTTGGGAAACTAGAGAATTCATCGAGCGTACACATCCGGAATTACTTTCTCATGCTCTTTGAGGTAAACTTTTTAATTCCAATTTCTTTTGTGTTAATATGCTTTTATGGTTGTTACTTTTTATTTCCACCATATATATTGCGAGGACGCAATTTCTTTAAGGAGGGGAGTCTGTAACAACCCGCATATCTATCGATTCTATATTTAAATATTTTATTTAAATATTTTATCGTTAGTCGGATGTTAGTCCGAAAAGCTACTTTTTGCATACGGTCAAATTAGGACTCGAGACCACCCCCATTGAGTTCAAAATGACGTTTGCGATCTTTTTGAGTGTAAACTTCGATATGTTTGGAGATAGTGAAATTTTCAACACTTTTTCCCGCCTTTGACTTTGGTTTGGACTGCACCCCTTTAGTTCAGCCCAACCATCTTCCTCACTCCATCAAAACACTTGAAGCTTTCTCAAAAATGGTGGTGGGAAGTGGAAATTAAAACTCCAAACACAAATTCCATTGCAAATCCGAGATTCAACCTCAAATTCACGTGAAGACCATTGATTCAAGCTTGTTGGTGTTCTTGCTTTGCTCTCAAATCTCCATCTTCATCAAATTCCGTGAAAAGGTGAGATTTTTGATCTCACATCTTGCCTATATCTATCTTGGACTGTTGGGAATGATCCCCTATTGCATTTGCATCAACATTTGCATTTGGTTTGGATTGGATTGACGAAAAACTTCAATTTTCAGCATTTTGGTGATTTTTCTGGCCTTAAGTCGTTTCTGGCCATCCCTAGGTCGTCCACGAGTTAACTCCTTAGGTCGTCCAGGCTGCTAGCTCGCGTGTTGAAAAGTCTCTAACTTCTTAGGTCGTTGCCGACCTATAACCCCCAGGCGAAATGTTAGGTCTTCGCTCTTAAGTCTTAGGTCGTTGCCGACCTATAGTCCCCAGGCAAAGTTAAGTCGTTCGCGAGTTAAACCTTAAGTCTTAGGTCGTTACCGACCTATAAATCCCAGGCAAAAAAAAAAAACTTAGGTCGCTGCCGACCTATAAATCCCAGGCAAAAACTTAGGTCGCTGCCGACCTATAAATCCCAGGCAAAATCTTAGGTCGTTGCCGACCTAAAATCCCCAGGCAAAACGTTAGGTCGTTGCCGACCTATAATCTCCAGGCAAAGTTAAGTCGCTCGAATTTTGTTAAGTCTTAGGTCGTTGCCGACCTATAATTCCCAGGCAAAAAAGTTAATTCGTTCGCGAGTTAAACCTTAAGTCTTAGGTCGTTGCCGACCTATAATTCCCAGGCAAGATGTTAAGTCGTTCGCGAGTTAAACCTTATGTCCTAGGTCGTTGCCGACCTATAATCCCCAGGCCAAGTTAAGTCGTTCGCGAGTTAAACCTTAAGTCGTAGGTCGTCTCCGACTTATCCCCCAGTTAAGTCGTTCAAGTTAGGTCGTCGCCGACCTTACACTTGGTCGAACCCCGAATTACTCTGCGTAGGCAATCTTATCCGACAAAGCATTTATCAGAATTTCTACTTTGATGGTTTTGGGATTGACTTCTTTGGACTTTACTCACGTCTTCGAACGTGAATTGATTTGTTTCTACAATCATTTTAATGACTTGTCATTTTAAAGATATATGAAGGTTTCAATACTAATAGTAAATATCAAAACTCTTTCATCAAAGCGATTTCAACACTATTTTAAATATCAAAAGTTCGTTTTCTCAAACCGATTTTCAATCTACTAGTATATACAAGCCTTTACTTCACTCGAATGAGAAATCGACTTAAACGACTTAGTAAAATGAGTGGTATGAAACGCTTGCGTTCACTTCGTCGGTTAGCTCTTGGACTTGTTCGATTGAACCCTTTTTGTGACAATTTCCTAGTGAAGATTTACAGCTTGTTCGTAAATATTTAAGTTAAGCAAGTGGTTATGGGACATGAAGCTAAACTCATATATTTACTAGCTTGGTGTGATTGACACTTCCTTATGATCATGACGGTCATTTTTGTGATTTAGACTAGCGATTGAGCGATGTCTCTTTGTCTACGTGGGAGACTATACCCCGATTATGTGATGTTTCGCTATCACATTTCCTACGGTCTTCGGGCCATTCCTGTGTGAAAATTTAATGGATAGCTTCCATGAGATATCTTCTCGTCATGTGTTTACGCGTAGGTGAGTTTTCATGCTCCCATTCATGTGTTAGGCCTCCCCCCCTTTTTATGTGTTTTCTGGATTTCTGATGATGATTTCTGGAATTTTGTGCTTCACCAATTTTCATGATTTTCATTGATATGATATCAGTTTTTGTGCATTGGTGAATTCATGTGTTATTGACTTGTTATGAATACAAGTTTAGGGTATGATACCCTATTTTATCTTTGAGAAGATTCTTGTGATATTGATTAATCTTTTGTTGATTATCATTTACATACTTATAGTAGCATGTCGCTATGGTTATTACATGTTCAGGTCATGCCTTTTACTGTATACCATATCATCTGATATTTATAGTTAGACTGATCCGTTTATTATTTTCTTATAAATAATACTCGGGTCAGACCGAGATGTTACAGGTGCTTCTGCTTGACTTCTCTTCAGGATATTTCTGACTTTTGGCTAACTACCTAGATTAGTAGTTTTTGGATGTACACCTTTGAGATATAGACTCTATGTTGTGTACTTATTCTTTTGTATAGCACGTGATGCTATTCTTTTGTATTATCGTGGATCTTTCCGACCACTACTCTGATGTACACTTTCATGTGATATATATATTTATTCATATCTTCTTCCGCCTTTGTGATATGGATGTCTGTGACTGATTTATGTTATGCATACTTCTATATTTGTTTCCGAAGATTTTATATAGCCACCGTGTGATAGCTTTGTGTTTGTATCGGTATGTCGGATTTCCTCCTTAAAAGATATGCATTCTATACTATCTGACATATCGGTTCTCGCACAAAGAAATTTCATGGATGGTCGCTCCTCAACAGCCTTATTCTCCGTGCTAATTGACAGCACTACCCCGTAGTGTTCTTGGTTAGCGTGGGTATAGAGGTGGGGCGTCACATCTGGTGAGTGAAAGTAATTACTAACATTTTTAAACAAGATAAAGATAATAGACTAAGCAATAGTTCTAGCATGAAAGGAAGATACAAAAGAGATAAAACTTGCATAAAATATTGTTTCTGATTCTGTTTGACTGTTTGCTTTGATTGTTTGCACTTGTCTTAAACTGCTGTAATTAGGCTGAAACCCTAATCCTATCTCAACTGCTAACTTGATTAGGCTGAAATCCTAATCCTACCTATTGATCGGCCTTTCCTATCTCTATTGTGCCACTATGAACCAATCATGTTTGTCCCACAGCAAAAGACACCTCTTAGCGCTTAAGAAGCAGCAGCGAATTATTTATCCTAATCGATGTCGCATGCTCGGTCATCGCCGGTACACACTAACTGTCGCCCCCTATTTGACCCTTTATTTACCCTAATCAGCATAAGCGTGTCCATCCTTACCCACGTGTGAGACCATCTGTCCTCGACCTGAAAGGGAATGATGTCGGTAATGGTCCTAACAAACAAATCTTCTAACTTTGCGCCCCTTGCCCAAATCCTCAAATTTGAGCCTCTATCTGTTGGCCACTTATTTACCCTAATCTGCATAAGCGTGCCCAACCTCACCCACGTCTGAGATCATCAGTCCTAGACCTGAAAGGGAATGATGCCAGTACCGGCCACTACTGCTATATTTGCTTATTATCTTAATCCAAGATCTAAGTTTTAAAATAAGCCCCTTCTTTTATTTCTTTCTTTTTAATTATAACCGACGTGTTATAATGGTTCTTGCAACTGTTACTCTTCTATTTTCTCTTTTTATTTATGACCACTTGTTATAATCATGCTTGTAAATAATTCAAATTTGCCTATTTCAGTCCACCTCCATTTTATTTTAGTTCTTCTCATTTTACAACCGATTTCTGTAAATTTAGTGTTTTTTCTATTTTAATCCATATTTGCGAATTATTTTGTTTTTAATATTTTTTCGCATAAAAAAGGATTAAATCTCTATAAAAAATAAACTAACATTTATAGGCTAAATTCCAACTTAAAACAAGTGTAAATAACTGTAAATAACTGCAAATAACTGAATAAAATAGCTGAATAAAAATAGACTGAAAAGAACTTCTGAAATTTACTTAAAAACTGAGCGTAAATAAACTTACATAAAAACTGCCTCAAAATTGTAGAAAAACTACAACTATTGAGAACCCTATTATTTTAAATTGCTTACAAATCTAAAATAATTACAAAACACTCACTCGTGGTCCTTATGTAACGACCACGACTTTCTCTCCATAGAAAGTCGTATCGCTAATAAGAAAGAAAGGGGTGAGAAGTAGAAAAGAAGAGAAGAGAAAAGAAAACAAACACAAATACTCACAGCGGAAACGAACAAAATATATTATATCACATAAATATTACATAGTATCATATACAACACTTATCAGAGTTACACAGATTCACATCATATACTAGACAGTTATAAACATCTGTCTAGTTATTACATCTCAATACAAACAAAGATCTAAACAAGATCAACACAGCGGAAACTACTATCTATATCTACAACGCTGAAGCCTCCTGCTCCATTGCTCCTCCATAATTCGTCAAGGCTAACCTGAATCCCTTGGCTACTCGTAAAAATTTGAGTACCCAAGAGTTTATAAAATAGAAATAAACAACTTGGGTCAGACATGGGTCTGGTGTGAGTAACAGGTTAAACTTGTTTAACTTCAAAACCTTTTGAAAGAAAAGGTATCACGTAAGACTTCCCACAAATAAACATGGGTAAGTTTTTACCTTACGCTAACCAAAACATTTGATAGGAAATTCGATTGTATTATAATAGGGTCTAGGGTTTTCAAGTAAAATACAGAAATAGCTGAAATGCTTACATCTCACATTCCAACATAGTTGGGCACAACTAATACGTACGGCACTTATTGGAGTTTGGATTCCATACAATGGCAGGGCTACTGGGGTACCGCCCGTCACAGTACGTGGCCTAGATCACCGTACCGAGGATCACTCCCAATCCCCTGCAACACAAGGCCGGAACATCCCTTACTGGATAATTCCCGCACAAGATACCTCACGGTTGGGATCAGCAACCGCACACACTAAGCCGAAATAAGAAGGGACTTCTAGACAGAGGTAATCTTGTCCTACTTGGGTGCTACCCACTAACCTTGCTGCACCTCCCCTGTTTTAGCCATTCCCGGTTTGTGAGGCTTGAGGTCACGATTACCTTTAAAAAAGAACACATCACTTAGAATGCTCATCGTCCCCCTGACGATGTGCTGAAAGCATTCAATCCATACAAGTTCGTTCCGGGTTCGAACGAAACCGAAGGCATTATCTCGTTACACTCGTTTTGGAATCACCCTCAGAGTTAACGACAATAACCCTTGCACTCTGAATCTTCATCTTCACTTGATTCACGACCTATCGTTAATTTGGATCGATGTGGTATTCGGGTCTCCAGACCTGGAAATCCGGTATACGGAAACCCGATCCCAGTCTCATCGAAATCCAAAGCATATCTTTTAAGGCCAAGTTGTTTTAAAGGTTAAAACAAATTCAATTCATTATCTTTATACGCAAAGAAAGATAATTCACAATAGATAATTAACATTATCAGATAGTCCATATTATCATCACAATTCAACTAACATCCATATCATACAGCATATATCTCATCAGAGATATCAATCAATGCAAAGCATTCAGTATTATCATCCATCCATAAGTAATGATTTATATCATCTCTAATTAATTTAAAGTGAATTAATTTAATTACTTCATTTTATAAATCCTTCTTACTTAACCATTAATTAATTACAATCAATTAATTAATTATCCTCTAATAATTCATTTCAATTAATCATCTTGATTAATTATCTTTTGATTACATTCAAGTAATCTATTCTCAATTAATTACTTAAATTAATTATCCTTAACCACTTATTGTAATTAACCTTTAATTACTTCATTAATTAATTTACTAAAATTAATTAACTTAATCAACTATAATTAATTACATTAATCCTTAATTAATTACATTGATTAATTACTTCATTTATTAATTATTACTTAATTAACCAATCTTAATTACATCATTAATTATATTAATTAATGATCCTTAATTACAACTTAATTATTAATTACTCAATTAAATTAATTACATTAAGTAATTAACCTTTATTTAAACAACATTTATTAATCACTCTTGATTAATCTTATCTAGTAATTAACTCCCCTTAATTACTTTCATTAACTAAATTAATTACTCCTTAATTAATTTCTTAATTAATCCCTTGATTAATTATTCAAAGTAATTAACTCAAATTACTTCTATTAATAAAATCCTTTATTCAACTAATTACTTCCAGTAATTATCTATTATTTACTCCCCTAAATAATCTTATTTTAATAATTACATTAAGTAATTATTATCAAATCATCTCTTGGTTATTCTAAATTAATTAAACTTAATTAATTAACTTAACTAAATCAAATTAACTTCAATTAATTACAATAAGTAATTAATTCTTAATTACTTCCATTAAGTAATTACATTTAAACAAATTCTATAATTGATTATCTTTAAATTAATTAATCTAATTAACTATTAAATTAATCCTATTAATTTATTATTTAATAATCCATAGTTAATGACTTCATTAACTATTAATTAATTACTTTCCTTAAGTAATTAACTTATATTAATTATTATTAATTCTAAATTAATAAATCTTAATAACCAATTAATCAATCTCTAATTATTTAATTAATTAAGTGTTAACCATAACTTAATTAATATTTAATTACTTATTAATTAATTCCTAACCATTAATTAATACTCTAATTATAATTCCTAACTACAAATTAATCATCCCTAATTAATTTATCTTAATCATAAATAAATTAGTTTAATCCTTTAATTACCTATTTAATTAATCCAAATGATTAATTAATCAAACAATTTAATTATCCATTAAATTTCCTAATTAATTTAATGAACATAAATCTTAAATTACTTTAAGATACACCATTATTCTTATTGATAAACAAGTTATCATTTATCATTCATATTTGAAACATCCCTTTCAAATCTACTTTTAAAATTTCATTTTAAATTATGTATTTAAAATGAATACCAATTTATTTTTAACAAAGTTTTTAAAACCAATTTAAAAACTTTTACTTATTAAAAATCTTATCTCTTATAAAAGAAATTTAAGAAGAGTTTAAACCAATTTCCTTTTTGATTCCAAACAATTTAAATCTAACTACCATTTAAAACCTATTTAAAATATATAAATTTATAACTTATTTATTTCAAATCTTTAAGATTCAAAACCAACTTGAATCTACATAGTTAAATTTTTGATTTAAATTCTAGTTTAAAATTTTCTTTACAATTTAAACCCAGATTAAAGTTTTAAAAACCAGACAGTTTTAAAAACCTATCAACACAAAAATGCTCGATTCTAACCTAATCTACTTCGAGTCCCCACCCTAGTTTCCCCGAGTCTCCCTCGCAAAAACACTCAAAAGTCTCGAGTCCTTCCTGTCACTTGAGTCCAATCTTCCATCTACACTTCTTCGAGTCACACATCAAAATCCCCGAGACTCCCACGAACAAACCCGAGAAAAACTTGCATTTGCCTTCTACAGTAAACAGACTTCACCCAGTTACATCTTCGATCTCGTGCACGTGCACGGTCACCTACGGCAACTCCGATCATCGCCGACATCTTCCATCAGTTCACGTTCATCCACATACTAGAAAACTATCATCCTATCTTCGATTCATTCATCAAATCAAAATCGAACCTAAAATCAAAAACCTAGAACAGAACCATCACCACTGACCAAACCTGGCACATCGCTCGTGCTCGCGATTCCGATCATCAGAGAAACTAATTCTCTGGCCATGACTACATCTATACCTAAACTTCCATCTGCCAAATCCTCGTTCAACTCGATAGACTACAGATCCCATTTCGATCATCTTTCCCTAACCCAGTAAAACTAGGTTTAAAAATTTCAAACCTAAATCATTTCTGTCTTACTACCTTAAAAATTCTCCTGACAATTTTCCTATCATCCATGATCATTCCACTACCATTACTAAAAATTTCGAACTTCCAATTTCACTGAGATGATCAAAATCACCAGAACTTCATCTCTAACATAAACCAGAACTGCTCTTATTATACTAGACTAAAAACTATGATATTCATGCTAAAAATCATATTATCATTTATGTTTTCGATTTATAAGTCTGAATATATAAATTATAAAGTTCAAATTTTCACTTTATTATAACATGCCTCTGTTGTTTTAGATTACAGGGGCAACCAGGTATGAATTTTGACTTAACTAGGCTTTTTAAACCTTAGTATATGATAATTAAACAATACTTACTTATAAGTTAAATCCTAATAAAAACTAAATCAAGTAGAAAGAGATTTAAAGGAGAATTCTGGAGTCTGGCAATAAACAGATCAGAGAACAATATCATACATGCACACTTATATACATTCATGTATATACAAAATCATCAACAAACATTCACATCCAAACAATATTTATCACCGGTTTAAACATGCATTATGATTTCCTAATTTAATTTTAAGTAAAAATGTTACTCACCAGGCAAAACAGAGACAGAGCCTTATATTTTGAAAATCTTGAAACTGGGAACTTGAATTCCTTAGCTTTTGAAACTCTAAAATCTGAATGCCTTTATTTGATTTAAAAACTTGAGTTATTGAAGCTTTACTTTGCTTTGAATTACATGCATGCTGGTTTCCAGGTTTGAGAAGAATGTAAACAGCCTACAGACTTGAATAAACTACATGCATGTTTGCTCTTGATTTTCAAAGTTGATTCCAGATTGAAAAAAATGAATGCAACAGGGCTTTTGATTGTTTAGCTTGAGGGGTTTTGATTTGAAAATGAGATTATAGGGATTGATTTTGGTTTGAGGCATTTGATTACTGATTTTAGATTAGAGGATTGTTTTGATATATGGTTACTGATTTTAATCTCAGATTTTTGTTTGAGAAAGGAGTTTATCTTGTTTTGAAAAGGAGAATAGAAAGAATCAAGTAAAGGGAATGCATATGTTTATATAAGTGAATTTGTAATTTATAAAAATAAAATAAAAAGAAAATAATTAAGGACACTTGTCACATTGTTTAATCCATAGCTTAACACATGTTAATTTAAGCCTAATATGATGACATTTGTATTTTACTTATTTTTATTTATTTTAAAAGTAATTAAAAAGCCTTTTCTTATTTATTTAAACATTTATCTATATATATTACTTTTTAAAGAGAAACAAAAGCTAATTATATTTATAAATAAAAGTTTATACAAATATTTTAAAATCCAAAACAATTCTAAATATTTATTCTTTTGAATTTCAAAACTTAAATTTCAATTTCAATTTAAATTAAATCCTAAGATTCAATTTAAAAGTTAAGTTATATATATACATACACTATTTATTCCATTTAAAATAACAATTCCTTTTAGCATTAAAATTCATACATATTAAAAATAATACATTATACTTATTATTTGAAATTAACATATTTTATAATTTAAACAAGAGATTATATTATCAAGAAATATTTAAAAGAAATAAAACAAAACAAATTTTGTAAATCTTATTTAAACTTAAGTTAAAAATATCTTAAACCAATTAAAATATTTACCTGAAGTATTTTAAAACTATAAAATTACTTATTTAAATATCTTTGAAAAGTCCAGATTAAATTAAATCTAAATTTCCAATTTACCAAAGCTTCTATTTACAATATATATATAAATAAATATATATATATATCCAAATAGAAATATCTTATTAACTTTTAAAAGATAAAATCATCAATTAAATACTAATTTAATTAGATTATTAAATTAAATTCAAATTTTATTATCAAAGATTATCCATATCAATTTAATTATTCAACAGATTATTAAATTGATATTGTCAAAATTTCCGGGATATTACATTCCTCCCCCCTTAAAATAATTTCGTCCCCGAAATTTAAACAAAGGTAATTTAATAATCTTATTAAAGATTTTAATTTAAAACACAAGCATATACTATCATCCATATGCTAGCAACCATAGCAACCAAATCTTCCAATCAAACAATTCTAACTATCTAGACTAAATTCTAGATAAAATTCCCCGAGTTTCCCCAAGTATATATATATACCGGGATACTTGCTCTACAAACAATCTAAACTACTAAGCTATAGATCTCCTACTCATCTAGATCTACAGAACTAAACAGAATATCAGACTACAGACGAGTCTGACTCAACAATCAAACCTCCAGAACTGCAGATTCCAAAACCAAAGATAGATCAAATACGTACTCCCTCAGAGATACGTAAAACACAATGAATTCCAGTTATCCAAACTGACAATTAAATTCAGAAGATCAAATACTTATCCAGGTCAGAACACAGAAGAGATCCAAACTTACTTCTCCCATCCAGAGATACACTCCAAACTGCTTTCGCTGCTCAACTCTGACCTGAGGTAGAACACAAGCACAGACTGGACAACTCATTCCAGAAATAAGGTTCACTGATCCATAAATAAAACTCAGATACTCCAGCAAAACTTGAGCTGCTTCACCAAATCCATCTCTAGGAAACATCCTTCCACTAGACTGAACCACCGGTATCACTCCTGGAATCCAGTCGATAAGAAAACTCAACCTTCAGATGCGGACAAACTTCTGACTTCTCTGAAGACATCCAGAAAAACTCTGACAACCCAAGAGAACACTCAGCAATCGCAAGTCACTTTTGCGATCAACCCATCCTAATTCCAAACAGACTGTTCTCTCTTTACCAATCAGAACATCTTACACTTATTTATCCAATTTATCGAAGAAATGGATCCACTCTGCTGCTTCTGAACTTCACTTCCAGAAAAACTGCTCAGCTAGAAAACTTCTTGCCATCACAGAACACTCCGAGTAGCACTGCTGACACTGATGCTCCTATCCAAAGCTCTTCGAGAAACTCGAACTCCAAACCAAAGCAGAAACACCATGCTGAACTCAGCCACAATACCAAAGCATACACACTTCCTTAATCTTGTTCCAAAGAAAACATCTTCAGGAACATCCATCGTCACTGTATCTCATCATACAGCTACTATTACCTGAGGTATCAAGGTACCATCACTCACTTCTGTTCAACCGACAGATCCAACTTTACTCATCCAACTCCAAAGATAAACTCCGAACCTTAACAGGTTTTCTTCAGAGATCGATGAAATCCTTACAATTGCAAAGTTCACTCGAGACGGTATTAGGTCTACAGTCTCGACAAATACACTTCCAACCTCAACACTCAGACTCCTAATTCTAGATGATAAATTATTATCATCTCAACCAATCATCACAAATACCATATACATTTAAAATGATACTTTTTTATATAGAAATTATATCTGGGTAAAATTATTTCATTTACCTTTTTAAAACAATATTGTGTCCGTTGGCCTGGTCAAGTGTTTAGAGATCCCTATCAATAACGTTAGCTACTCGTATTGACCAGAATCCATATACCACTCAACCGATCAATTAACACAATATAAAACCATTTTATATAACTAACAAATACGCGCTCTCGTATATAGATATACTCAGACTCACATAGGTTGCTACAGATCCTATCTCTAATGAACAATCCTTCCGAACCTAAGTATTCACTCAACCTAGTGCTCTGATATTCACTTAACCAAAAGCTTAGGCATTCGCTCAACCTATGCTCTGATACCACTGTAACGACCACGACTTTCTCTCCATAGAAAGTCGTATCGCTAATAAGAAAGAAAGGGGTGAGAAGTAGAAAAGAAGAGAAGAGAAAAGAAAACAAACACAAATACTCACAGCGGAAACGAACAAAATATATTATATCACATAAATATTACATAGTATCATATACAACACTTATCAGAGTTACACAGATTCACATCATATACTAGACAGTTATAAACATCTGTCTAGTTATTACATCTCAATACAAACAAAGATCTAAACAAGATCAACACAGCGGAAACTACTATCTATATCTACAACGCTGAAGCCTCCTGCTCCATTGCTCCTCCATAATTCTTCAAGGCTAACCTGAATCCCTTGGCTACTCGTAAAAATTTGAGTACCCAAGAGTTTATAAAATAGAAATAAACAACTTGGGTCAGACATGGGTCTGGTGTGAGTAATAGGTTAAACTTGTTTAACTTCAAAACCTTTTGAAAGAAAAGGTATCACGTAAGACTTCCAACAAATAAACATGGGTAAGTTTTTACCATACGCTAACCAAAACATTTGATAGGAAATTCGATTGTATTATAATAGGGTCTAGGGTTTTCAAGTAAAATACAGAAATAGCTGAAATGCTTACATCTCACATTCCAACATAGTTGGGCACAACTAATACGTACGGCACTTATTGGAGTTTGGATTCCATACAATGGCAGGGCTACTGGGGTACCGCCCGTCACAGTACGTGGCCTAGATCACCGTACCGAGGATCACTCCCAATCCCCTGCAACACAAGGCCGGAATATCCCTTACTGGATAATTCCCGCACAAGATACCTCACGGTTGGGATCAGCAACCGCACACACTAAGCCGAAATAAGAAGGGACTTCTAGACAGAGGTAATCTTGTCCTACTTGGGTGCTACCCACTAACCTTGCTGCACCCCCCCTGTTTTAGCCATTCCCGGTTTGTGAGGCTTGAGGTCACGATTACCTTTAAAAAAGAACACATCACTTAGAATGCTCATCGTCCCCCTGACGATGTGCTGAAAGCATTCAATCCATACAAGTTCGTTCCGGGTTCGAACGAAACCGAAGGCATTATCTCGTTACACTCGTTTTGGAATCACCCTCAGAGTTAACGACAATAACCCTTGCACTCTGAATCTTCATCTTCACTTGATTCACGACCTATCGTTAATTTGGATCGATGTGGTATTCGGGTCTCCAGACCTGGAAATCCGGTATACGGAAACCCGATCCCGGTCTCATCGAAATCCAAAGCGTATCTTTTAAGGCCAAGTTGTTTTAAAGGTTAAAACAAATTCAATTCATTATTTTTATACACAAAGAAAGATAATTCACAATAGATAATTAACATTATCAGATAATCCATATTATCATCACAATTCAACTAACATCCATATCATACAGCATATATCTCATCAGAGATATCAATCAATGCAAAGCATTCAGTATTATCATCCATCCATAAGTAATGATTTATATCATCTCTAATTAATTTAAAGTGAATTAATTTAATTACTTCATTTTATAAATCCTTCTTACTTAACCATTAATTAATTACAATCAATTAATTAATTATCCTCTAATAATTCATTTCAATTAATCATCTTGATTAATTATCTTTTGATTACATTCAAGTAATCTATTCTCAATTAATTACTTAAATTAATTATCCTTAACCACTTATTGTAATTAACCTTTAATTACTTCATTAATTAATTTACTAAAATTAATTAACTTAATCAACTATAATTAATTACATTAATCCTTAATTAATTACATTGATTAATTACTTCATTTATTAATTATTACTTAATTAACCAATCTTAATTACATCATTAATTATATTAATTAATGATCCTTAATTACAACTTAATTATTAATTACTCAATTAAATTAATTACATTAAGTAATTAACCTTTATTTAAACAACATTTATTAATCACTCTTGATTAATCTTATCTAGTAATTAACTCCCCTTAATTACTTTCATTAACTAAATTAATTACTCCTTAATTAATTTCTTAATTAATCCCTTGATTAATTATTCAAAGTAATTAACTCAAATTACTTCTATTAATAAAATCCTTTATTCAACTAATTACTTCCAGTAATTATCTATTATTTACTCCCCTAAATAATCTTATTTTAATAATTACATTAAGTAATTATTATCAAATCATCTCTTGGTTATTCTAAATTAATTAAACTTAATTAATTAACTTAACTAAATCAAATTAACTTCAATTAATTACAATAAGTAATTAATTCTTAATTACTTCCATTAAGTAATTACATTTAAACAAATTCTATAATTGATTATCTTTAAATTAATTAATCTAATTAACTATTAAATTAATCCTATTAATTTATTATTTAATAATCCATAGTTAATGACTTCATTAACTATTAATTAATTACTTTCCTTAAGTAATTAACTTATATTAATTATTATTAATTCTAAATTAATAAATCTTAATAACCAATTAATCAATCTCTAATTATTTAATTAATTAAGTGTTAACCATAACTTAATTAATATTTAATTACTTATTAATTAATTCCTAACCATTAATTAATACTCTAATTATAATTCCTAACTACAAATTAATCATCCCTAATTAATTTATCTTAATCATAAATAAATTAGTTTAATCCTTTAATTACCTATTTAATTAATCCAAATGATTAATTAATCAAACAATTTAATTATCCATTAAATTTCCTAATTAATTTAATGAACATAAATCTTAAATTACTTTAAGATACACCATTATTCTTATTGATAAACAAGTTATCATTTATCATTCATATTTGAAACATCCCTTTCAAATCTACTTTTAAAATTTCATTTTAAATTATGTATTTAAAATGAATACCAATTTATTTTTAACAAAGTTTTTAAAACCAATTTAAAAACTTTTACTTATTAAAAATCTTATCTCTTATAAAAGAAATTTAAGAAGAGTTTAAACCAATTTCCTTTTTGATTCCAAACAATTTAAATCTAACTACCATTTAAAACCTATTTAAAATATATAAATTTATAACTTATTTATTTCAAATCTTTAAGATTCAAAACCAACTTGAATCTACATAGTTAAATTTTTGATTTAAATTCTAGTTTAAAATTTTCTTTACAATTTAAACCCAGATTAAAGTTTTAAAAACCAGACAGTTTTAAAAACCTGTCAACACAAAAATGCTCGAGTCTAACCTAATCTACTTCGAGTCCCCACCCTAGTTTCCCCGAGTCTCCCTCGCAAAAACACTCAAAAGTCTCGAGTCCTTCCTGTCACTTGAGTCCAATCTTCCATCTACACTTCTTCGAGTCACACATCAAAATCCCCGAGACTCCCACGAACAAACCCGAGAAAAACTTGCATTTGCCTTCTACAGTAAATAGACTTCACCCAGTTACATCTTCGATCTCGTGCACGTGCACGGTCACCTACGGCAACTCCGATCATCGCCTACATCTTCCATCAGTTCACGTTCATCCACATACTAGAAAACTATCATCCTATCTTCGATTCATTCATCAAATCAAAATCGAACCTAAAATCAAAAACCTGGAACAGAACCATCACCACTGACCAAACCTGGCACATCGCTCGTGCTCGCGATTCCGATCATCAGAGAAACTAATTCTCTGGCCATGACTACGTCTATACCTAAACTTCCATCTGCCAAATCCTCGTTCAACTCGATAGACTACAGATCCCATTTCGATCATCTTTCCCTAACCCAGTAAAACTAGGTTTAAAAATTTCAAACCTAAATCATTTCTGTCTTACTACCTTAAAAATTCTCCTGACAATTTTCCTATCATCCATGATCATTCCACTACCATTACTAAAAATTTCGAACTTCCAATTTCACTGAGATGATCAAAATCACCAGAACTTCATCTCTAACATAAACCAGAACTGCTCTTATTATACTAGACTAAAAACTATGATATTCATGCTAAAAATCATATTATCATTTATGTTTTCGATTTATAAGTCTGAATATATAAATTATAAAGTTCAAATTTTCACTTTATTATAACATGCCTCTGTTGTTTTAGATTACAGGGGCAACCAGGTATGAATTTTGACTTAACTAGGCTTTTTAAACCTTAGTATATGATAATTAAACAATACTTACTTATAAGTTAAATCCTAATAAAAACTAAATCAAGTAGAAAGAGATTTAAAGGAGAATTATGGAGTCTGGCAATAAACAGATCAGAGAACAATATCATACATGCACACTTATATACATTCATGTATATACAAAATCATCAACAAACATTCACATCCAAACAATATTTATCACCGGTTTAAACATGCATTATGATTTCCTAATTTAATTTTAAGTAAAAATGTTACTCACCAGGCAAAACAGAGACAGAGCCTTATATTTTGAAAATCTTGAAACTGGGAACTTGAATTCCTTAGCTTTTGAAACTCTAAAATCTGAATGCCTTTATTTGATTTAAAAACTTGAGTTATTGAAGCTTTACTTTGCTTTGAATTACATGCATGCTGGTTTCCAGGTTTGAGAAGAATGTAAACAGCCTACAGACTTGAATAAACTACATGCATGTTTGCTCTTGATTTTCAAAGTTGATTCCAGATTGAAAAAAATGAATGCAACAGGGCTTTTGATTGTTTAGCTTGAGGGGTTTTGATTTGAAAATGAGATTATAGGGATTGATTTTGGTTTGAGGCATTTGATTACTGATTTTAGATTAGAGGATTGTTTTGATATATGGTTACTGATTTTAATCTCAGATTTTTGTTTGAGAAAGGAGTTTATCTTGTTTTGAAAAGGAGAATAGAAAGAATCAAGTAAAGGGAATGCATATGTTTATATAAGTGAATTTGTAATTTATAAAAATAAAATAAAAAGAAAATAATTAAGGACACTTGTCACATTGTTTAATCCATAGCTTAACACATGTTAATTTAAGCCTAATATGATGACATTTGTATTTTACTTATTTTTATTTATTTTAAAAGTAATTAAAAAGCCTTTTCTTATTTATTTAAACATTTATCTATATATATTACTTTTTAAAGAGAAACAAAAGCTAATTATATTTATAAATAAAAGTTTATACAAATATTTTAAAATCCAAAACAATTCTAAATATTTATTCTTTTGAATTTCAAAACTTAAATTTCAATTTCAATTTAAATTAAATCCTAAGATTCAATTTAAAAGTTAAGTTATATATATACATACACTATTTATTCCATTTAAAATAACAATTCCTTTTAGCATTAAAATTCATACATATTAAAAATAATACATTATACTTATTATTTGAAATTAACATATTTTATAATTTAAACAAGAGATTATATTATCAAGAAATATTTAAAAGAAATAAAACAAAACAAATTTTGTAAATCTTATTTAAACTTAAGTTAAAAATATCTTAAACCAATTAAAATATTTACCTGAAGTATTTTAAAACTATAAAATTACTTATTTAAATATCTTTGAAAAGTCCAGATTAAATTAAATCTAAATTTCCAATTTACCAAAGCTTCTATTTACAATATATATATAAATAAATATATATATATATATATCCAAATAGAAATATCTTATTAACTTTTAAAAGATAAAATCATCAATTAAATACTAATTTAATCAGATTATTAAATTAAATTCAAATTTTATTATCAAAGATTATCCATATCAATTTAATTATTCAACAGATTATTAAATTGATATTGTCAAAATTTCCGGGATATTACACCTTAGCTCTAATCTTAGGCCTTCCTGGATCCACTTCTAGGGTGTAAAATATTTTTATTAAAAAGATTTCCTCCCTAGAAACATTTTCTATTTATGGTTCAGCCTCAGGCAATGAACCCAATTGGGAGAAAATCTGAATGAGAAAAATAGTTAGGCCTAGGGTTCTATTTATAGTGTGGCTTAGGGATCTCAGGCCGTCGAATTTGAAGATTTAATCTGGTGCAACCACGTCATAGGTTCAATAGAAACCATTGGATGCAGCTACGAACGCATAGGATTTCACCAAAAATTGGATTTACAGTCTTCGACTCGCACTTGGACAAAAAATCGTCCAGGGAAGAATGCGGGTCGACCTGGCCTATAGGTGGGTCGAACTATGGGTCGACCCGTAATGGGTCTTTTTTTTCTTTTTTGTTTAATTATATATATAATTCTGATTTTCTTTGTTTCTCTCGTAACTTCTTCATACTGACTAAGATTTCAACAAGTTATACAGGAAAATTGCTTAGAAAATTACCACGAACCCAATGGTGCAACTCCCGTGGCTCAATTCTAACAATTTCCCAACCCTATTTTATTATTCAATTAATTTGTTAATGAATTATTATTACTCTAATTTTTCGGGTGGTTACATTCTCCCCTCCTTAAAGGATTTCGCCCCCGAAATCTCCAAGGACAAAAGAATGAAATAAATATTTTCATCCAAATTCCACAACCACATATTCAACCATCATCCATTACATCCATTGTCCTTAAGCTTTTTAATGCAATTTATGATATATGCAATAGTGTAGTGTCAATATCCCTAACTAATGCAAAATATTAGGCGGTCTACTGATTCAGTCGACCTCCTTTTTATGCGCTCATGTCC
Source organism: Allium fistulosum (assembly GCA_030737815.1). Taxonomy (NCBI): domain Eukaryota; kingdom Viridiplantae; phylum Streptophyta; class Magnoliopsida; order Asparagales; family Amaryllidaceae; genus Allium; species Allium fistulosum. The sequence continues at coordinate 820,286,491 of CM060904.1, forward strand.
GTGCCATGTATCCAAATGAATGCAAATTCCCTAATGACAACTGATAGTTCTATATGCATGCTACAATAATCATCCAAATGCAACAATCATATGTTTGTCACTCATTCATAACAACCATGAAATATAAATGCAAGTGCGCATACATCCATATGCATATGCTTTGGTGACCTAGTTAGGCCGATCTCTAAGAGATAATAATGCTAGTGTGTGTATATGCGTCCATTAGCATCCACTAGCAAACACTTGCAACCACTTGCGTCCAATTACATAACATGTTCTAGTAACATGTTTACATCTAGTCCTACCATCCATAGGTTAAATCCTGAGATCTACCCTCCCAAAGGATACTAAAGGAAAGAACCTATTCAAAACTAAAGATGGAAATATGAAATTCAAGACGTACCATCGAAGAGATGCGGATAAGAGATACGTATTTTCTCCTCAGCCTCCCACGTAGCGTCCTTAATACTATCTCCCACTGCACCTTTACCAATGGGGCTTCCTTATTCCTAAGCTTCTTGATATCATGTCCAACGATCTTGGTAGGAATGCGACGAACTGATGCTTCTCTCTCCACTTCAACTTCCTCAAGTTGGCTAGGTTCCACTACCTCTACTGTAACGACCCGTATATTTAATGGTTTAAATAACGGAATTAACTGAATTTTGTGAAAATATAAACATTAAAATTTTGAAATGAAGATTTAATATTTGGAATACGTCTATTTAAAAAGAGTAATTGGCAGATTTTTATCAGGAAATATAAAAGTTAGTTTTATTGTGTAATTTTCAATTTCAATTTAAAACCAGTTGAATTCGATGAAAATTAAATAACTTCAAAATCTGAATATTTTTAAATGATAAAAATGTAAATCATTTTCGGAGTGAGACATCATATTTTGTTTTACCAAATTTGGAATGCTCTAGCCCCATTTATATTATTATCGGTGTTTTAGCAGCAGTTTTGGCAGCGAATATCGACTTTTGATAGGATAGTCGTATCATTGATATCTGTGTATCGTTCTGTTTGTCCCGTTGTGCTGATCTTTGCAGTATATTCATTCGTGCATTTCGAAGTCCGGTACACGGTGAAATATGCGAAACGGTTAGACGTATCGGTACCTGTTTTTGAACCTTTTTGACTTCCTTGTGTCCTTTCATTATCCAACGTGTAAACCAAATAGCCGTTTGATATTAATACTTTCTGGTTCAACTTCTGTCCTTTGTTATTCCCTATTTCAAGTTATATATTCCGATTGCTCAATTCTTTTGCTTTCCTTGGTTCATTTTGTTCTAATATATATATATAATATTAGTGCGTTCCTCTTTTTCCTAAAGCCTATTATTCTTCTTCATTTTGCCTGTTGCTCCTCTCCATGGAAACCTCGTCCACAAATTTACTCCGCAACCTGCTCTTACCCCTCCATAGCCAACCAGATCCACCTAGGCCTTGTCAGAAACCCCACATCAACTGCTCCGTGTTCGAACACTGCTCTCTCAATATATATATACATATACATATATATATATATACATATATATATATATGTGTGTGTGTGTGTTTGTGTATAAACTTCCTATATATGGGTTTCTGAAGCACGCCTTCTTTCTTTTGCAATATACTGCGCGGCCTCAACCCGAACCCACTCCCCTCCGCCACCAAGCTCCAGCCCGACCCCGATCAACCTCCTCAATCATCTACCCATGCAGCCCGACCATATAGCCTGCTTTCTCATGCACCTTGCCACAACCAATCCTCCTTAGCCAAAGCTGAGATCCTTTCCTCCCTCTCCTTGTTTTCATGACCCAAACCCGATAACCCGTGCCGAGCAACCCAGACCAACTTCCACCCTTTTTCCATCAACCGGCCATGTCCTCTCCTCTCTCACCGTCGTACGCTAGCAACCACCAACATCCCTCAGAGCATAGCCTTCCGATCTGCCACAGCCACCATAGCTGTGACAAGCTGCAGCACCCATCTCCAGCCGTTCTCACCTTTTCAGCCATCACACTTCCATCACTCCATTCCGAACGCCCCTCTAGCACAAGCCACCTATCATCTAGTCATCCTATATCTCCTCCGCAAGTCTGCCTACTCTGTTTCACCGCGCAGCAGCACAGCAGCCGAACTCGCCATTCCATCTAAGCGAATAGCCGTGACCCAGTATAGCTCCACTATGTTCCATTGGCTGCAGCACTACCTTTTATAAATAGAAATATTAGTGTATATATAATATATTTTGTTAATGTTTTGAAATGTGTGTATTTATATATATTATGTTTTGTTAATGTTTTGAAGTGTGTATGTTTATAAAAAAATATATGTTTTTTTAATACCTTGAGATGTACATATTTATATAATATGTCATATTTACATGAATACTAATATTTTGGAAAGTATATAGACATATTTATATATATATATGGTTATTTATGTTAATGTAAAAAAAATGTACTTGAAGAAATTTTGAAAGAAAGGTATGGATTTTATAAATATTGATTTTTGAAACGTAAATATAAAGATTTTATTTGGATATTGGTTTTAAATTATATGTATATATAGATTTAGAAAATGTACTTTAAATAAAATATTGTTTTAAAAAGAGAAGAAAAATATTATATATATATATATATATATATATGATTTCCATCGAACCCTATTCATCGTGCTTTGCTTTTGGTTTCGCCGTTGTCCAAAATCGATCGCATTAGTTAGTTGCATTGATTTGTCGCTTATCCGTGTGCTTGTCCTGTTTCTCCAGCCTCGGAGGTGAGCAATCACTCACGATTAACATTCTTATAATTAGTAAATTAAATTCACGTGAAATGATGATTGAAATGCGTTGTTAAATTTAAATTGTTAGTTTTTTAAATTGTTAAATGTGATCTGTTATTATTTGCATTTGTTCACCTATGCTAACAGGCAGTATTGACACCAATAACCTATTATATATATATATATACGTGTGTGTGTGTGTGTTACCCAGTAACTTGTCTTGGGAACAAGGTACCGGTTATTGACCTAAGTGTCACCGTTCGGCATCCCTCATTCGACCACTAGCGCTCGACCAGATCAAGTCGCTCGGCATAGATACTTCGTACAGCATACGAAGTGCCGCTCGGTATAAATGCTTCTCTCGGCATTCGAATGCCGCTCGGCATAAATGCCTTGCTCGGCATTCGAATGCCGTTCGGGAGGACCATCTCGTTCGGCCTAGGTACCTTTCGTCTATAGCTACCTCGTTCGGCATGAACACCTGGCTCGGCATAACTACCTCGTTCGGCATGAACACCTGGCTCGGCGTAGCTACCTCATTCCGCATGACTTCGCTCCGAGTCAACCTGCTATCTGGTTCGGTTCTCCTAAGGGTTTACCTCGAGTCACTTGATAATCGACCAGGCCATTCTTGACCGGCATTCCTCGCTTGGCAACTACCGTTCGGCATTCCTAGCTTGGTGCACAAGAGTCGCGTACTATGGGGTGAAGTACTTTGTTTCTGGGCCCGCGAAGGATGTCCGACCTATCTTTGCATATAAATAGAAGGGCAGGTGCACAGTGAAAAGGACCTTTTTTCGAGAACACTGGGGAGACTCTACCACTTTAAAGACTCATTCCTTTTCAGCTAGAACTTGTGTTCGAGTTATTGGGGTACTGATTGTATCTGTATTCAATTATTCTGAAAAGCAATAAAGATTATAACTCAAAGTGGATGTAGGCAGTTGCGCCGAACCACTATAAATTTGGTGTTCTTGTTTTTTACAGTTATTACCTGCATTAAATTGTGTTATTCATCAGTTTTAATTTACCTTCTTCATTAATCTCTCCCCACAAACCTTTCTTCGGGTGTTAGTGACCAATTTTGGTGCTAACATTTTGGTGCTTTCACTGAGAGCCATTCTCAGGCCATTAGGATCTGCTTTGTAGCTACTAGATTGAAGGAATCCCCCGAAGGAGATCCAAGTCATTCACAGGAAATCCGTTGATTCTACTCAAAGTTTCTATCAATAACTCTACAATGGGAAGACCACGTACTAGATCAGCCTCCCACAACGCAGATGTCAACGAGACTACTAGTGTCCAACAAGTAGGACCCAGCAATCAATCTGGGCACAGGGACTGTCACTGCCCAAAATTAAATGGAAGCAGTCACTAGGACAGAGTTCAACGAGCTGATGAGAGAACTCATGGAGAGTAGGAGACAACTTAGCGAACAGATTCAAGCAAACGCCAACCTTATGACTCAGCTTACTCAACAACATCATCAGAATGCTGGGGGAAGCCCCGCTCCTTATTCTTCATCCGACGGCTCTTCTTCGTCCGATGAACCACCCAGGCGTAGATGCCGTAGAACTGAAACAACGCAAACAAGTGCAGTGCATCAGGAAAATCATGCCCAAGCTGGAACATGAAACTTAGGATCTGAAGTACAAGTGGAAGCTGGATAGCCGGCACACCAAGGTCTTAATGATGCTAGTCTCCAGGATACACACTTGGTAGATCGCCAACGGAGGAGACACCGACAAGAACGGTCTTACAGGACAGACACCAACCTGCCATCTTCCATACAAACCACAGACCTATCAGCTATGGTCAGACAGCTTATGAGAGAGAATCAAGGCTTATCAAATGATGATTGGGGTATATCCAGGAGTCATACTTCATTCACAGATGTTATCTTGCAGGCCGAGTACACAAGAAGTTTGACATGTCGACTATTCCTGCCTATGAAGGAAAGACTGACCCCCAACAGCATGTGATGAGGTATGGATGGATGATGGACTCAGCTAGAGCGAACGATGCAACCAAGTGTAGATGTTTCCTAATAACTTTATTTGGAATCGCTACCATGTGGTTCACCCGACTTCCTCCGCGGACTATCTCCAACTTTGATGAGTTAATGACGAAATTTGTGGAACAATTCAGGATTCATGCCACTCGTCCCAAGGGCATGATGTCCTTGTCCAGTGTGATTCAGGCTCCATGGGAGTCGTTGAAAGAGTACTTACAAAGATTTCATGTTGCCGCAACTGAAGTTAGCAACCCCAATGACCATGTTATTTTAATGGTCGTGATGCGAGGGGTAAATAAGGATTCAGAGTTTGGAGATTGGCTGGCGGGAAAGCCTCCGACTACACTGGAACGTTTTTATTCAAAGGCACGCCAATTTATAAGAAGGGAGGAAGCTAGGTGGACGAGGCGAGACAATGCACCCGTACCTGGCAAGGAGACTGTGCAGAGCAACATTGCTGTAAAGCAATCCGGTGATAACTCTGGAAAAGCGCCAGTCAGTGTTCAAAACAAGCCTAAACAATCTAAAGGATCCGGTGGGGGAAATCCTGGAAAGAAAAGGGAAGCTGGAAAGTGGAAACCAAGGATCCCAACTTACAACGAATACACTCCTCTGAATGCATCTGTGCAAAATATTTACCTGTCAACTTGTAATACTTTCCAATATCGAAAACCACGCCCAAAAGAGTGTACTGAAGAGCAAAAGCGTACTGGGAAGTATTGTCGTTTCCATGAGACTTACAAGCACAATACCGAGGAGTGTAGGCATCTCCATGATGCTATAGAAAAGTTGATTAGACATAAAAAGTTGTAGGAGTTTGTAAAGAATCCTCAAGAGGGTGGACAGGGAACGTCCAATCCCGGTCGCGCACCAGCTCCACATCACCCTGAGGAACCTTCTCATACAGTAGGTAGACTGGTCATAAACACGATAGTAGGTGGACCTCACCCTGTAGATAAGAACTGGCAAGAAATGGAGTGGTATGTTAACTCCTTGAGGCATGCAGATTTTGAGTGTTGTTCGAATGTGGAGGACGGGACCCTCGCTAAACAGCAGCGCATGATGACGGATAATATAGTATTCAGGAGTAGAGATGCTGATCAGGTGGAGGCTCCTACCGTTGACCCGATGGTCATATCCGCGATAATCGGGCCAGCATTTGTGAAAAGAATTTTGATTGATTGTGGAAGTTCTGTTAACATCATCTTCAAAAAAGCATATGACCAATTGAAGATGGAGACGAAGGATTTAAAAACATCTAAAGCTCGTATCCATGGCTTTAATGGTGCAGCAACTCTAAGGACCCGGTATTTTTAACCATTCGCATCCATTATAAGTGTATAGGTAGACACTCATGTCGGAATTGAATTGCTCAAAATACCGCGTTGTAAATAAAATTTGGAAAATCTCAGAATATACAGTAAATAAATATAATCACAGATCACAGACACAGAGTAAAATAATGCAGCGGAAGTAAATGAAATAGTAGTTCATGAAGCTACTATGTAAATATATCAGAGTTACATAAGATACAACATAAGAAATAAAGTACAGCAGAAGTCTCAATACAATAACCAAGTACAGGCTGAATAGAACAACGGAACCGAAGTTGATAGAACAAGACTAGCAGATAATCTCCAATGATTCAAATCTCCAGAAGGTGGAAATCCAAATCTGTGAATACTCGGGCTGACCCGAGCGTAAAGCAGAACACAAAACACTTGAGTCAGGAAAATATATACTTATATAATGTAAACCAACTCAAGTGAACTGTAATAAAGGTACAAGTAACTTAGAAGATGCTTGGGACCGCCCATCCTCTAAGGATCCGTTAAAATATCTACTATGTAGTAATATTCGCTATTATAATAATGTCTAATAAGTAAAGTATAATCATATAGAAAATAGCGTTAAGGGGATGGAGAACCTTAACGCGGTCGGATCTTAAAATCATAATCGTAGTGGGTTCGATATGGTAGGTGACACGGCACACAAGGCAATGCCAGGGTAGATATACCAATTACGCACACGGACTGATGGATACGCATAGCAGCCACTACCGTTCCACCTCGAACAACACTCCCAAATCAAGGGTGGCCACTAAAAATCACAAAGTAATAGAATGGTATCGAAGAAGTGTGTCTGATACGAGGTGCTACCTCACTGTCCCGAGATCGCTCCTGTTTTAGTCACCTTATGCCAACTCATGGGAGTTGGGTCCACGTATATACCTTAGGATCGTCGCCACCATCCTACTTCATTCTGGAAACTCCACCGCGTACACAGTTGTCAAAGTGGTTTTCGGTTTCGACAGAGAGTATGTCCATATCCGATCCCGGTCTCTTTAACAACCAATCGTTATTATAACCCATGGTTATAACTTTTAAAACAATACTTTACTTCAAAATAAAATATCATTTCAAAACCATATATTTATCAAAATAAAGATTAAATCAATTCCAAACCATTTCCATATATTTAAAATATCATATCATTTCAAAACTTCATTTCAAATCATTTCAATATATCAAAATATCATATCTTTCCAAAACTTCATTTCAAATCATTTTAATATAATAAAATATCCTATCAGTTCAAAACCAAGAATTCAACTTTAAATACCCTTTAAATTCAAAAATATCGTTTATTTACTATCATTTCAAATCACCTTTAAATAGTTTATATTCCAATCAAAATAATTCATTTAAACCTTTTAAAAGTGTAATTCTTATATTTTCAAATCAAGTATTCAATTTCCAAAGTTTCAAACCATTCTGAGTTCGTTTACTAAGTCAAAAACCATAATTATTAAAATTTCAGCCTTTCGCAGCATTTAGAAAAAAGCTGTTATAAGTTATACTTGAAAACATTTTTATTCAGCAAAGACAGCATTTAAAACTGCTGTTAAAACTCGGTTTTTAGTTAAATTATAGTTCAAAACAGAAAAGACAGCATTTCAAAAGTGATGCGGTAACTTAGATTTCAAAACAAAGGTTTTATTTGATTTCAGCAAAGAGTGCAGACCACTATAGCATTTCCAGAGAATGCTATAATAGACCTGAGTTCAATATTAGCCTATAAGTTCAATTACAGCAACTACAACATTTCAGAAATGCTGTAATAGCTCTTTTTACACAATTTTAGTTCAATTCAGAAACTATAGCATTTCTGAATGCTAGAAAAAGTTAATTCCATATTTTAGTGTATTTCCAGCAACTAAATAACTTCAATTTAAAACACATAAACATTTTAAAAATCATATTTTAACATTTAAAATGTTCATTTTCATATCATTTAACATATATCTTTTTCACAATAAATTTCTTATAATTAAATCCAATTTTCAACAATTTACTTAATAAATTTAAGTGTAAAAGTTTCCAATTCTTCACATTTCAACAAATAACTTAACACTTCAAATTTAAATTACCATTTCACAAATTTAACTAAATTTCCAATTTTATTTAATTAACTTAAACCTTTAATTAAAACCAAATTTCACATTTCCAAGTCAAGTTATATTTTAAAAGATCACTTTTAAACATTCATTTATTTAACCACTTAAACTCATAGAAAAATCAATAATACTTTAATAAATAGCTTAAATTCAAATTTAATCAAATTATCATATTTACCATTTTCCAAATATAATTTAATTTTCATTTTTATTAATATAACTTAAATATCATTTTTAACCAAAATTCCAAATTCCAAACTTAAGTGATATTTCAATAATCCAATTTAACCATTCATTAATTACATTTTTAACTCGTAGAAAAAATCATAATTTCTTTATTTTAAAACATTTTAAAATCTATTTAAATCAAATTTCATAAATTTATATTTTTAAAATACTTAAAAATATCCAAAAACACTTTATAAAATAACCACGGGCCTGTATATAGTTTTCTAACCTAGGTCAAGTGATACAGATATATATCATTTCAATCCGCAATTTACAAAGAAAAACCGGGTTCTATCATTTCAAACCCGCAATCCCAAGTTAAAATAAGTTAAATAAAAACCATTCAGGCCTATCATTTCAGCCTATAATGATTTTTCCCTATTCTAAAGTCCGTTCGGGTATGTATCATTTCAACCCATAGTGATTCTAGTCTACAGGGAACTTTTAGTGTGATAAACAGATATAAATGAACAGAATACATTATATAATAGTAACGGATGATATAACAGGTGTATAAACATCATATGATCATAACGTAGTCAAGTATAACATGATAATATATTTCTATAGATTCATAGGGTGTCAATTTACTAGTTATATAGGTACATATTGTCTGGTGAGAATAACTCACCTGTTAAAGCTGGAGATTAGCGATCAAAACACACAAAATAGATTCCAGAAAGCACAACAAGCATGATATAGCATGACTTTTGATTTGAATGAATGGGGAGCCTTGATATTTATCTTGTAAACAATAACCAAACAAGACAATATACACATAAATATTCAACGCAAACAATGTTGAAACAATGAAGATAAGAAGCAACAACGGAATAGATTACTTGACTGTGCTTTAACCATTCAAAAGCTCGAACAAGGGGTTCATTTTCTCAGCCATGATGATGATGAGTGTGGGAGAGACAAGGTTAACTTCCTCGAATACATAAGACAAAACAATACAAACAATATAAGTTTTCAAATGCACAATACGATATAATAATATAGAATCAACTACACGAATCAAAGTAGAATTGCTTTGCACTTGCTTCCAACAACCTTCAGGTTTAGCCATATGGTGTACTACAGGTCTAAGGCAAGATTTGGATCAGGTTTTGGTTGCCTAAGGGTCGGCCAAACATGTTTAGAGGATAGCAAAAGGTGAGTATGCATGAAACAACACAACAAGGCAAAACAATGTCACTTTAACATGGATTCAAGGCAATTCAAGGCTCGACCAAGGCTCATAGGGCACGGCCAGAGGAGTGGGGTCCAAGGTGATGACGTGGCAGAGGGTCCAAGTGGTGCTGGAGGTGGTGGAGGTGGTTTTGGTGGCGGCCATGGGTGGTGGAAGGTGATGGTACCGAAAAGTGGTCAACAAAGCATAGATCTAGGCATCTAGGTTGTATTTGGAAGAGTTTGGCCATCAAGGGGGTTCGGCCATGGTCAGATCTGGTGGGGTAGATGGTGGTGGTGGTCGGGAAGAGATGGAAGGAGGTGGTGGACGTGGAATAGGGGGAGAGGCCGATCTAAACAAGGGAGAAAGCAAGGCAAATTTGCATAGAAAAAGTAAGAAAAAAGTAGAAAGAAAAGAGGGAGTTTACCAAAAAAATTTGCAAGATGGAGGCCATGATTTTTTTTAGGGTTTTGGAGCTTTGAAAATTCGTGAATAACAGGAGGAAGTCGGCTGAAAAAAAAGAATGAGGAATAGTTAGGGTTAATTGGTGAAAGGTTAGGTTAAAAGTAAAAAGGTGGACTATAAAAGCCCATAGGAACATAGAAAGTTTAAGGCCTTTCAAATTTCTTTATTTTATTTTTTATAACTTTATATTTCTAGAAAAAGATAATATTCCCAGGTAAAATTTCGAAATTTGAACAAAATATAATAATTTATATAAATATTTATCAATAATATAAAGTTAAATTAAGAAAATAGCTAAAATAGTAAACTAGTCTATGAATAGAATAAATTTTAGAAAAATTCATATGAGCTTGTAATATATTTTTAAACATAAATAATAACATAAAAAAAAAATATATTCACAAAATAAATATTTAAAATTAAATTTACATATAATTTTTAATGAAGAAATAGCAGAAATAGGAAAACAGCCTTTAAAAATAGGAAATCATCATAGTAAATTTTGGAAAAATTCTATTATTACTTTTGAAATATTTAGAGATGAAAATATACATAAATTAACATATTGACACATATTAAATAAAATATAAGAAAGAAAATTTGATTTATAAAATTTAAAATAGACAAAATTGCACAATAAAACAAATTATACTAAAAATTGAAATGTACATAACTTTTACATTTTAACTCCGTTTCCAACGAAACAAAAAACAGTATTCAAGTTATTAAATCTATTGTCATAATAAAAGATAAAATTTATAATTTCAAATATTTAAAATTTAAATTTAAAAGTCAAAGTTTGACTATTTGACCAAAATTCACATTTTCTGGAAATATTAAATTTAGTCATATTTGGAATTCTAATCCACATCAAAATCAAAGTTTATACTTAAAATAACAAAATTTATCCTTTTTCATAAATAAAGCTTTTGAATCTGGAAAAAATGAATTTAAAAATATTTGAAATATACAGGGTTGTTACAGCAACCGATGCGGTGGGTTATGTTAAACTGCCAGTTGAACTAGGGCAAGGTGAACGTAGGAGGGTACGAATGCTACCTTTCATTGTTTTGGATGTTGATTCTCCGTACAATGTATTTTTGGGTCGACCGGCCCTGGCAGAGTTTAGGGCAGCTTTGGCCCCGTGGTGTGTAACTTTGAAATTTCCCACAAACAAAGGAGTTGGTGTTGTACATGGCGATCAGGCGATTGGTCGTGCATGCTATATGGTTGAGCTGAGAGAGGCCCAACGAAGAGAGAAAGGAAAGGTTGTGGACAGCTCCGTCCACACCTGAGTCACTGAAAATTGACAAGTAATGCCCGAGCCCTGGCTCGGGCAACACGATTGGATCTGTAAAGACATAGATCCGAGGGATGATGATGAGGAACCTAAAGGAGAAAAAGTAGCACCAGCTGAACTGACGATTGACATTCTGGTTAGTCGAGATGACCCATCACGAGTACTTAAGATTGGATCAACTCAACCCCTCGATGACCGAGGATCTCACTGATTTCCTCCCGAGCAAATCTGGATGTTTTCGCGTGGACACATTCTGATATGTGCGGGATTTCTCCCGCCATTGCGAGTCATATGTTGAACATAGACCCAAAATACGTCCTAATAAAGCAAAAAAGGAGAGGGATGGACCCGGAGAGGTCCGCTGCTCTCAGAGAGGAGGTGGACAAACTCAAAGCCAATGAATTCGTCCGCGATGCCCTCTACCCTGAATGGGTGTCTAACCCCGTGTTAGTGAGAAAAGCGAACGGGAAATGGAGGACCTGTGTTGATTACTCAGACTTGAACAAGGCTTGCCCGAAGGATAGTTTTCCTTTACCCAAAATTGAACAGCTGGTCGGTTCAACGGCCGGACATGAGTTATTATCATTTAAGGACGCTTATTAGGGATACAATCAAATCTCGATGCACATCCCGGATCAGGAACACACTAGTTTTGTCACGGACATCGGACTGTACTATTATGTAGTGATGCCTTTCGGATTGAAAAATGCGGGAGCAACCTATCAACGTCTGGTGAATCATATGTTTAAAGACCAAATCGGTAAGATGATGGAAGTCTATGTGGATGACATGCTCGTGAAGTCACGATAGTCAAACGACCACATTCGAGACTTAGCGAAATTGTTTGATATACTCAGGTATTACGAAATGAAAATCAATCCTCTGAAGTGTTCCTTTGGCGTTGCATCAGGAAAGTTCCTGTGTTTCATCGTTACCGCACGAGGAATTGAAGCTAACCCAGAGAAGATTCAGGCTATTCAAGACATTCAAGTTCCCATAACTATAAAGCAAGTACAAAGCTTGAACGGAAAAGTGGCCGCGCTGAGTCGATTCATATCCAGAGCGACTGACAAGTGTATTCCTTTCTTCGATGTAATAAATAAAGGGAAGAGGAATTTTGAATGGACGCCCAAGTGCGAGGATGCATTCCGAGCTCTGGTAAGACATTTGGAAAGTCCCCCGATGCTATCAAAGCCTATAGACCACGAAGTATTATATGTATACTTGGTCGTATCTCAACATGCCATCAGTACGGCTTTGGTTCGCGAGGAGGACCGAGTTCAAAAGCCGGTGTACTATGTTAGCAAATGTTTAACGGGGGCAGAAAGAAATTATCCTAAAATTAAGAAGCTAGCCTACTTCTTGGTGATTGCATCACGCAAGCTTCGTCTGTACTTTCAAGCACACCCGATTAGTGTTTATACCGATCAACCTCTATGACATGTGCTCCAGCAACCAGAAACCTCTGGAAGGTTGCTAAAGTGGAATATCAAGTTAAGTCAATTTGATATTACCTACCTACCGCAGAGAACTATCCAAGGACAGGCGTTAGCAGACTTTATTGCAGAATTCACAATACCTATCGAGCAAAGTAATGAAGACATTACTCCCCCCATTCGATGGAAGTTATACACCGATGGGGTGTCAAATGACCGTTGTTCCGAAGCCAGTGTTATTCTAGTGACCCCTGAAAATCGATCTATTTGTTATGCGTTGAAGCTTGAGTTTCCAGCCACGAATAACGAAGCAGAGTACGAAGCATTGCTCGCTGGCTTAAAACTTGTCAAGGAGCTTGGAATAAAAACGATTGAGATCTTTTGTGACTCTCAATTGGTGGTATACCAAGTGCGAGGAGATTATCAAGTAAAGGGGCAAAGGCTTGCTCCATACCTTGCTCGGGTTCAAGAACTTTTGGCAGACCTGGAGTATTATGATATTTCGCATGTCCCGCGTGAACAAAACAGAGAAGCCGATTCATTAGCAAAATTCAAAAGTACTGGCGATGCACAACAGATGGGCTTGGTTCCTGTTGGAGTTTTGCAATTTCCAAGTATAAACGAGATGGAAATAGACTTTCTGCTAGAAGCAAAAATTGAAAAGGAGTCATGGATAACCCCATTCAAGCAGTTCCTATTACACGGAGCTTTGCCAGAAAAGAGGAACGAGAAACGACAAGTCGTACGCAAAGCCTCAAGATATGTGATGCAGGATGGAATAATGTATCGAAAAGGGTTCTCGGTTCCATTACTTCGTTGCATCGCCCACGACGAGATAAAACGGGTCTTGAAAGAGGTTCATGAAGGCGAATGTAGCGACCATACTGGGGGGCAGACACTGGCAAAAAAGATCCTCCACTATAGATACATTGGCCCATTGTAAATCGGGATGCTGCAGACTACGTAAGAAAATACGACAGGTGTCAAAAGTTTGCAAAAATCCCGAGAGCTCCGCCAGCGGAACTCACACAAATGGTTAGTCCCTGGCCATTTGCGATTTGGGGGATTGATATAATCGGTACCTTACCGATTTCCAGGGGTGGTGAAAAGTAAGCAATTGTTGCGGTTGATTACTTTACTAAGTGGGCAGAAGCAGAGCCTTTAGCTACGATCACCACCAAAAAAGTAATTAATTTCGTTGTACGAAACATCATATGCCATTTGGCCTCCCGCGAGCTTTCATCATGGACAATGGAACTCAATTTGAAAGTAGAGATTTCAAAGAATTTTGCCAGAAATATCATATTGATAAAAGGTTTTCAACGGTCGCTCACCCTAAAGCGAAGGGACAAGTGGAAGCGTTAAATAAAATAATCAAGCTAATATTAAATAAACGACTGGGAAAGGCTAGAGGCAAGTGGGTGGATGAGCTTCTGATAGCGCTCTGGGCTTACAGAACTACCCACAAGTCTGTGACTAGCCATACTCCATTCACCTTGGCATACGGCACTGAAGTTGTGATACCCGTGGAACTTGAAGTTCCTTCTCATCGGGTAACTTATTATGATCCCAAGACGAATCAGAATCTTCTATTGGAATCGTTGGACTTTGTTGACGAAAAACGCGAAGAAGCTGATTTAAAAGCAGCTGCACATAGGCACCGAGTTGCTCGGTATTATAATGAAAAAGTCCGACTGAGAACTTTCAATGCGGGTGATCTCGTTTTGAAGCGAGTTTTTCTGACCCCATCACATTTGAATCCCACATGGGTAGGTCCGTATGTCATCGAACGGAGGCTTGGAGAAGGAACTTTCAAGCTAGCGACCGTAGATGGCGTGACACTTCCTCGCACATGGAATAGCGAGCATTTGCGTCGTTATTATACCTAGTCGGACCAGAAGGGACCATAGGGAAGAACCTGTGTCTAGCTCACTTCTCCTAAGCTTCATTCAAAACTTGCCTAGGCTTAATTAATAAGAAACCTAAGACTAATAAGCTCCCTACGGTGTCTAAAGTCCTCTCTTCTGCGCTACTAAGATTACGTTTTGCGCCAAGTCGCAAAGCCGATTAACCTCCCGCCCCCGACCACCACCCCACGGGCTCAATAATGAAGATTTCTGATGTCATCTTTCTTTTTGCATTTTAGTTGCAATTATTTCCAGTGTATGTTCATTTCGCTATTTTAAGTTTTTGGCATGTAATAAGACAATTCAGTTTGTTTCCATTTGTTATGATCAATAAAGGCTTGAAGCCGTCTTTTCCATGAACTATTGATGTTTCCGTATAGTACAATTCTGTGACGAAAGTTAAATTGCGTTATTCTGTCTGGCTTATGGACGCACACCCAAATTTAAAAAAATCTTTAAGTCCCTAGAGTGCGAACTAGAGTAGTCTGAGTCCCCAGAGTGCGGACTAGAGTATAAACGATCTAAAAAAT
Source organism: Allium fistulosum (assembly GCA_030737815.1). Classification (NCBI taxonomy): domain Eukaryota; kingdom Viridiplantae; phylum Streptophyta; class Magnoliopsida; order Asparagales; family Amaryllidaceae; genus Allium; species Allium fistulosum. The sequence continues at coordinate 820,301,777 of CM060904.1, forward strand.
CTCTAAGTCCCCAGAGTGCGGACTAGAGTACTCTGAGTCCCCAGAGTGTGGACTAGAGTATAAACGATCCAAAAAATCTCCAAGTCCCTAGAGTGCGGGCTAGAGTACTCTGAGTCCCTAGAGTGCGGGCTAGGGTATAAACGACTAAAAAATCTTTAAGTCCTCAAGGTGCGGACTTGAGTACTTTAAGTCCCTAGAGCGTGGACTAGAGTATAAACGACTAAAAAATCTCTAAGTCCCTAGAGTGCGGACTAGAGTACTCTGAGTCCCCAGAGTGCGAACTAGAGTATAATCGAGTAAAAAATCTCTAAGTCCCCAGAGTGCGGACTAGAGTACTCTGAGTCCCCAGAGCGTGGGCTAGAGTATAAACGATTAAAAAATCTCTAAGTCCCCAGAGTGCGGACTAGAGTACTCTGAGTCCCCAGAGTGCGGGCTAGAGTATAAACGATTAAAAATCTCCAAGTCCCATGAGTGCGGACTGGAGTACTCCGAGTCTCCGAGATGCGGATCAGAGTATAAACGACTTAAAAAATCTCTAGGTCCCCAGAGTGTGGACTGGAGTACTCTGAGTCCCCAGAGTGCGGACTAGAGTATAAACAACTTCGAAATCTCCAAAGTCCCCTGAGCGCGGACTGGAATACTCTGAGTCCCCAGAGTACGGATCAGAGTATAAGCGATCCAAAAATAATAATCTTTGAGTCATATGGAAGTGAACTAGGGCTTATGTAACTCACAAGATTTCGGGTTTCGACTACGAGTTATATAGTGAGCTGAACAACAAAAGTCATTTGAAAGACAAAGAACGAAGTTTTATTCGATAATTCAAAATGAAGTCCTACTACAACTTCTCCCAAACTCGGGGGAAAAAGTCTATCTACAATAGCTATGAAAATAAATAAAAATATTTACTTAATCCAGGCTGATTCTCGTTGAATGAGCATGATAGTTACTTCTTTGGCTTCTTCTCCTTCTTCAATTTCTCAGACGACTCCTCCCCCACGCGTTTTCTCTTGGACGTTTTGCTCGCCAGAGAAAGGGTGTTAGAGGAAGGAGGAACTTCTAACGGCCTGGTCCCACCTGGAAGAAATAATCTTCAAAGGCCTGTTTAGTGGGTCATCGAGTTCTACCACTTGAGGCTCGGCCTTAATTTCGGCTTCTTTCTCCCCTCTTCAATGACCTGTTCTTTCATGCTCAGCTTTGAAGTGTGTTTGGAGGCGCCAGTAATTTCAACTTCGTAATGTTCCTCGACGGGCGACGGATTGTCGGATTTGTCTTCGTTAAGTGCCTCAATCACTTGAGTATCAAGTCCGAGAGTCTCTTCCGTTTGCGTTGTTTCTCCCGTCTTCTCCTCCTTCTCCGTGGCGGCATCGCTCCTTGGAGTAGGTACGGGATAAGGATGACCTACGCGGAATCGTACAAAACAAATGTTAGAATACATTTATCACTCGCTGAAATCGAGAACCCTTTGAACTTTGAAGGAAAAGTTATGTACCAGTATTTGGTTGACTCTCAACTGTTCAGGGAGTTTCGCCTTCTGGAATGGGAGATAGAACGTGAATATTAAGTCCAAGGTCCTCTGGGTCATAGCCAATGTGTTGCTTGAAGGGGTCAAGTGGTGGACGACTGGATAGTAGAATAGGGGGAGGAACCGGAGACCCTGTTCCAGACGGACCTGCAATGGCGTCTTTTCCTTTTGATAAAGGGGAGTCTCTGCTATAAAGAGCCTTCGCTGCAAACAAGTCCAAAGTCTTGTTCCCCCGGAGAAATTCCTTCGCTAAAGCTTCTTCGTCAACCTCTTCAGTCCCCGACTCAGGCTTTTTGATCTTTATCAAAGTCTCTCATGCTTCGGCCAAAGATTCGAGGTAACCCTCGCCGAGAAATGTTAAGTCACGATGCATGAGGACTCGAGCATTGTACTCGGCTATAAGCGGATCAAATTGGCATTTGATCTCCTCCCTACCAGCTTCGGCGGCCGCCTCAAGGCGAGAGTCCATCTCTGTAAACGCTATTCTTTTGCCCTCTTCGCGGGCTTCATCTTTCAGCGCTTCGACCTTGGAAAGCTCTTCATCGAGCTTCGTTTTCAAGAGTCGTGTAGCGACAATTTCGTCGCAATATCGTTGCGACTCCTCTTGAGCAGCAACCTTTTCTTCCTTCTCTTTGAGAAGTAGCTCTTCCAACTCTTTGACTTGTTGAGCGAACGCGTCTCTCTCCTTTTGAACGGATTCTTTCTCTAAAGCTAAAGCACCACAGCGTTGGACACCTTCATTGACCTCCTTTTTGTGTGTGGCCTCCAAGCGACTGACAGCCTCTGCAGTATCTTTAGCGTTCCTCTGGGCGGCCTTAAGTTGAGATTTATACGTGGAAAGCTATTTATCTTAGGCCCTAATGATGTCTTTGTCATGGATGGCCTCGAGCTTCAGGCGATCGATTTCATGTTGGCGTTCCTTAGAAACTTCAGAAACTTTTTCGAACAAGTGAACAAATGCGTCGTGTTGGACATAAACATCATTGGTGCAAGCAAGGGCGCTCTGTTTAATATTCCCCGGAATAGGATGGATGGCTGGAAGAAATTTTAGTCCGTCAAAGCATATTCTTAGGAATGTCGCTTTAAGCTTGGCAAGTTTCTCCGCTACCGACGGATCAGGTGCAGGAGTAGAGGAGGTTTGCTTTGTCGAAACTACGGACTTCTTATGAACCTCCCGAGATTGCCTAGTACTTGAGGAACCCAAGTGTTAGTCGCGAAGGCGGTCGAATCCTTGAGAGCGTCCCATATCACCTGCGCAGAAGTTAAGTAATGACAAGTTAGGAAAAATGGTGTTAACCCTCTTTTATTCAGCGACCTAACGACTTAACAGCCTAGCGACCTAAGGCTCATGACTTAACGATCTATAACAAGCTAGCGACCTATAGCACAAAACAGCTCAATACGGTACGACCTAACGAGATAAGAAGGCTGCGACCTAACTCCCGAAAGTCTCCTGTGACCTAACTCCCGAAAGTCTACTACGACCTAACTCCTGAAAGTCTCCTGCGACCTAGCGAGATAAAGAAAGAGTGACCTAACGAGTTAGTGAACTAGCGACCTAGCAACTCAGGAAAGGCAATGACCTAACATGTTCCAGAGTTAAGCCGCAAGACCTGCCTCTTCTATTAGGTCGCTCACGACCTAATCTTGCCGAGATAACTTCTGTATTTCATATGTTAGGTCGCTCACAGCCTGTATCTCACCCAGAATGATTCCATTAAGTCGCCAACGACTTATGCTAACTCGGGATGACCCTTAGGTCGCTCACGACCTAAAACCTAACGACCTAAGCTCGGTTTTCTCCTATAAATACCCCGCCTACTCCGCATTTGAGAGGGGGATGAATTTTTGGAAACGCCAAGACTTTGCTGATTTCTCTACTGACTTCAAAACTTCAAAGGCAAAGGATACTTAAAAGAATCTTCGAAAAGAATCAAGTTCATTCAACATGAATCGAAAGAGCTTTTCTGCATCAAAGTTCTTATTACTTGTCTTGATTATGTTGTAATCATAGAGTTATTGTAAAATCTGTAATTGAATCAGTCATAGAAGAGATTAAGTGGACGTAGGCTTGACTTTGAGCCGAACCACTATAAAACTGTTGTCTTTTTACTGTTTTCTGCTATTCTCTGCTTACTTTTAGTTCCCGTACCAATGGTTGTGCTTTCACGATATCACAAATTACATCGGGGTGTTAGCGTACATTTTTCACGTTAACATTTTTGGTGCTTTCACTGAGAGCCCAACTCAGGAGTGCTTTCATCATTGCTTCACAAAGATTTGTGGAAAGACTCCCCCTAAGAACTAGAAATCTATCTGAAATTATGGCTCCTGGAAGGAAAAGTAAATCTACCAGATCTGGAGTTGCTCATGACAACACCGCCACTTCTCCCGCATCAAATCAAGCGGCTCCTAGTGTTGGAGTCACAAGGGTAGAGTTAGATGCCGTAGTGTCTGGGTTGTATCAACAAATGGAAGCCCATAACGCTTTGATGTTGGACAAATTGAATGCTTTACTTGGAGTTAACCAGCCACCAGAAAACAACGAAGAAACCTTTGCTGAAGATGTTTATGATCCCCAAGGGAAAAGTATTCCTCAAAGGACAGCTAGCACCGCCGAAGGGGCACCTCCCCAAGCTGGAGGTTCAAGGCCGCAGCCAACTCTTCGTGAACGTTTGCCCAGGCAAACTTCCGAAAAAGTAGCTGACGTCTGTCCCGCGGAGCCTCTAAACGATGAGGAATATCTCTCGGGAATGATTCGACAGATTATGAAAGAGAGCATGAAAAGCTAGGAAGATGAAAATGACTGGGGATTTGCTCCAATCAAAACTCCTTTTACTGAAAGAATTTTGAAGGCTGAATTTCCAAGGAAGTTTGTCCCTCCCACCATTCCAACTTATAGGGGGACAAGTGATCCTAACCAATTCTTATACAAGTATGTTTGGCATATGACAGGTGCCAGGGCAACGGACGAGATCAAGTGCAGATATTTTCCTGTGTACTTAGAGGGAGTTGCCTTGCTTTGGTTCACAAAGCTACCAGTTCGATCTGTGGATCAATTCTCCGACCTAACTCGGAAATTCAAAGATCAGTTCAGGTTATATGCCTCGAAGGCCAAGGACATAATGTCACTATCCAGCCTCGAACAAAACCCCGGAGAGTCTATTAAATCATTCTTAAACCGCTTCAATATAGCCTTGGCCGAAATTGATAATGCAGAGCCTAGAATGATTCTGACCTACTTGATGTGAGCTATTGATAAATCAAGTGAATTCGGAAAATGGCTAAAGATGAAAGAGCCAAACTCACTTAAGAAGTTCTATAAGAAGGCTGATGAATTCATGCGCTTAGAGAGCCTTCATGTACAAGAAAAAGTAGACGTGGCTGAAGTCAAGAATAACAATGTTGCCACTAACAAAAATGAATCTGGTGGTCAGAAGAGGGAGAATGACGGTAGGAAAGGGCAAAAAGATATGAAGAAACTTCGCTTCTTTAAACCTTCAGAATTTACTCCCTTAACTGATACTCCAGAAAATATCTTTTTCGCAATCAAGGATGCTGTCGAATACCCCAAACCACCTGAGATGAAGCTTGGGAAAAATGCTTTGCATAATGGGAGATTCTATCGGTTTCACAATCAGCCTGGTCACGACACTAATGAATGTCACCATTTAAAGAGTTTGATTGAAGAGCTTCTGAGACAGAATAAACTACAACAATATGTGAAGAGAAACAGAAGTGACCCAACTTCATCTACTCAGGGGCAACAAGTTCCTGCTCATCAATCCAACTCAGGTGAGAGAACTGCAGCGCAGGAATCTGAGAGGCCCATCATCAATGTTATCACAGGGGTTCCTCACCCAGTGGGCAGAAGCTGGGGTGAGATGGAAAGATACGCTCACGCTTTGAGATATGCTCTGGCGAAAGAAAATGTTTTTGTCTTAGAAGATGCTGCACCTTTGAAACAGCAAAAAACTTTTAACGATGACATCATATTCCGGGCTAGAGACTCTGTTGGTATTGAATCTCCTACCATGGATCCTTTGGTAATATCTGTAGGCATCGGGTCAGCCATTGTAAGAAGGGTGCTTGTTGACTGCGGCGCCTCTTGCAATATCCCCTTTAGAAAGACATTTGATCAGATGAAAACTCCCATTGCTGATGTCCAAGCTTCCTCACAAAAGATTATTGGGTTCACTGGAGAACCAAAACATCCAATTAAGACTATTGACTTGTTTGTATAGCTCGGAGAAGGGAAAAAGAAAGTGGTCCGAAAACAAACATTTGTGATTGTTGATGAATTCTCCGCTTACAATGCTTTCTTGGGTCGACCAACTCTTGCTGCATTCAAGGCCATTCTCGCCCCATGGTGCCTGACTATGAAGTTCCCCACTCATAATGGTGTCGGTGTTGTAAAGGGGGACCAAAATGCCGGGCGAGAATGCTATTTCACAGAGTTGCAGGAAAGAAGAAAAAGAGAAATGGGTAAAGGTGCGGCAGCTCCGCTCCGCATCAAAGAACCCACCTTGTAGCAATTACGGGGTGGACCCTGCACTGGTGAGCACAGTGGTGCACGAAAAGAGATTGATCCTAGAAAAACCAGTGCGGCGGAAAGTAGAGTGGTACCGGTGGAAGTAACGGTGCCGATATCTATTGACCTGAATGACCCAAACAAGGTGCTGAATGTGGGTTCACAACTTGGTATGACAGTCCAGAATATGCTGATATCATTCTTGAAAGCAAATCTGGATGTATTCGCTTGGAGTCATGCTGACATGTGTGGAATATCTCCAAAAATCGCAGTGCATGCTTTGAATATTGATCCGAAATTCACACCCATAAAGCAGAAAAGAAGAACCCAAGGTCCTGAAAGGTCGACAGCATTAAAAGAAGAAGTAGATTGGCTCATGGAAAATGGCTTCATCAAAGAATCCACTTATCCAAATTGGGTCTCTAATCCGGTGTTGGTTAAAAAAGCAAATGGGAAGTGGAGAGTGTGCATCGACTTTTCAGACCTAAACAAAGCATGCCCCAAAGACTGTTTCCCATTGCCCATAATTGATCAGTTGGTGGATGGAACAGCCGGGCATGAATTAATGTCTTTTATGGATGCTTACTCAGGATATAATCAAATCATGATGCATGAGCCAGATCAGGAGGACACAAGCTTCATCACTGATGTTGGACTTTACTGCTATAAAGTCATGCCCTTCGGACTAAAGAACGCAGGGGCAACTTATCAAAGACTTGTTAACGCCATGTTCAAACCTCAGATTGGCAAGAATATGGAAGTGAATGTCGATGATATGTTAGTGAAATTGAAGAAAGTAGTGGATCACATGGATCATTTGGCAAAAATGTTCGCGATTCTCCGAAAGTATGGGATGAAGCTAAATCCTTTGAAATGTTCGTTCAGGGTAGAGTCCGGAAAATTCTTGGGTTTCATTGTGAGTGCTAGGGCCATCGAAGCTAATCCCGCTCAAATTGCTGCTTTAAGAGAAGTCAAAGCTCCTAGAACAAAGAAGGAATTGCAAAGCCTCAATGGGAAAGTCGCTGCTTTAAGTCGGTTCATTTCCAGGGTCACTGATAAATGCATTCCCTTCTTTGACGCCCTGAAGAAAGGAAAGAAAAACTTTGAATGGACTCCCGAATGTTAGAAAGCTTTTGAAGAACTGATTCGTCACATGGAAAAGCCTCTAATACTTTCTCATCCCAGTAATGGTGAAGATCTTTTCATATACTTAGCGGTTTCATCTCATGCTCTCAGTGCAGCGTTGGTACGGGAAGACGCAAAAGTTCAGCACCCGGTTTATTACATCAGCAAAAGATTCACTGGGGCATAGATGAACTATTCAAAGCTGGAAAAGCTCGCCTATTGTTTGTTAATTGCGTCCAGAAAATTGAGGCCATATTTCCAGGCTCATCCTATCAAAGTCCTTACTGATCAACCTCTAAAGCAAGTCCTATTTCGCCCTGAAACTTCGGGTCGTCTTCTGAAGTGGAATATTGAACTCAGCCAATATGATATCACCTACCATCCCTGAAGAGCAATCAATGGACAAGCTTTAGCATATTTCATAGCAGAATACACAGATAAAGGTGGCAGTGAGGAAGAGATGACTAATGACATCCCGATCCGATGGAAATTGTATGTTGACGGTGCAAGAAATGATTATTGTTTTGGAGCTGGGGTTGTGCTTGAAACCCTCGAAGGGCGGTCATTGTGTTATGCATTGAGATTAGAATTTCCTTCGACAAATAATGAAGCAGAATATGAAGCTCTTATTGCCGGCTTGAAAATTGCTAAAGAAATGAACATCAAAGTATTGCAAATCTTCAGTGATTCCCAGCTTATTGTATGCCAAGTCAAGAAAGAGTTTCGAACTAAAGGAGGAAATATGCCTGCTTACTTGTCAAAGCCTGGGGGCTTCTCGATGATTTTGATCATTATATAATCAGCCATATACCCTGGGAAGAGAACATGAAGGCAGATTCTCTCGCAAAATATTCAAGCTCTAGCGAAGCTCAGTTATTAGGATTGGTCCCTGTGGAAGTCTTGTCAGCTCCAAGTACTAATGAGATGGATATTGACTGGATCATGACTGTATCTAAAGAACAAGAGTCGTGGATGACCCCTATCAAGGAATATCTACTCAACGGCTCCTTGCCAGAAAACACAAAAGAGCGCCAGAAGCTGTTAAGAAAAGCCCCGAGATATGTAATTCAAGACGGCCATTTGTACATGCGAGGATTCTCGATGCCATTACTCCGATGTGTAACCAAAGAAGAGGCTAAGACAATTTTAGCTGATATGCACGGAGGAGAGTGTGGGGATCATTCAGGTGGCCAAACTCTTGCAAAGAAAATTCTCTGTTATGGGTATTTTTGGCCAGATATTAATCGAGATGCTGCTAGCTACTCTCGAAAGTGTGACAGATGCCAGTGAATTTCAAAACTCCCAAGAGCACCTTCCACCGTGCTAACAAAAATGGTCAGTCCATGGCCATTCGCCATTTGGGGGATAGATCTCATCGGACCTTTGCCGATTGCCAAGTCCGGAATAAAATATGCTATTGTTGTTGTTGATTATTTCACTAAATGGGCTGAAGTTGAACCATTGGCTACTATTACCTCTAAAAAGATGATAAATTTTGTGACTAAAAATATCATTTGCATGTATAGTGTGCCTCAGAAGATAATCACGGAGAATGGTACCCAATTCGAAAGCGAAGAATTTCAGGATTTTTGCAGGCGATTCAAGATCCGAAAAAGCTTCTCAGGAGTGGCTCATCCGCAGGCAAACGGGCAAGTGGAAGCAGTGAACAAAATTATCAAATCAACCATCAAAAAACAGCTGGAAAAAGAAAAAGGTGGTTGGGTCGATAAACTGCCGCTAGCACTATGGGCTTATAGAACTACCCACAAAACTGCGACTGGGCACACTCCATTTTCATTAGCATATGGATCAGAAGCCATGATTCCCGTGGAGATAGAGGTCCCCTCATACAGGAGAATTCATTTCAACCAAGCTGAAACTGAAAAGCTGCAACTTGAAGCACTTGACTTACTTGACGAAAGAAGGGAAGAGGCTGAGCTCAGAGTTGCAGCTCATCAGCAAAGGATAGCCCGGCACTTCAATTCTAAAGTTCGCCAACGCTACTTTGAAATTAGGGATCTAGTCTTGAAAAGGATCATGACAGCAACAGGAGTGTTTGGGCCGAACTGGGAAGGGCCATATGTCATAGGCAAAAAACTTCTTGATGGCACTTTCAAACTCACAACTGTCGAAGGAGATCCAATTCCGAGAGCTTGGAACAGCAATCACTTACGTCCATATTTCACTTAGAAGCTATGTTCAAATTTGTAAAATAATTATGGATGTATCATTCTTGTATTGTAAGCCATTGTAAAATCAGTGTGACTCGGCAATAAGAACTATAAAGTGGATGTAGGCCCAATTCTTGGCTGAACCACTATAAATCTTGTGTCCTCTACTACTATAAAATGTCTATCTCATTTCAATGTTCAAACATCTTAAATATGTTGCTAAAATGTTAATTTAATATTGGAGGCTATCAAAGCAAAGCTTACCAATTCAATACATCGCAAGGCCAAGCGATTCCTACAAATCACTCGACAAACAAATGTTAAGCCACAAAAATTCCAGGTTCAATTCCTACATAAGAAGTGCTTCTCATAAACAGTTGGTGATTCCACCGAAGGGGCACCTTCCCAAAGTGAAGGTTCCAGGCCCTTGCTAACTGATTGCGATCGTTTGTGCAAACAGACATCCGGTTAAGTAGCTTGCGTCTGCCCCGTGGATTCACTTAACAATGAAGTACACTTCTCTGGAAAAATCAAACAACCTGCAAAAGAAAGGAACATGTGCTTAGGAATGATAACGAGGAATCGCTAAGAAACAGATGGTAAAAAGACATAGGCAAGCATTCAAAAACAGCCAAAATGGGATCTTGTCTCTCAACAAAAAGGTTGGTGGAACCACCGAAGGGGCACCTTCCCAAAGGGGAGGTTCCAGGCCCTTAATAGTTAATTGCGATCGTTTGTGCAAACAAACATCAAATTAGGTAGTTTGCGTCTGCTCCGTGGATCCACTTAATTGTAAGATACAACCTTCCTGGCAAACGGAACAAGTAAAGCCCTCTCCAGAGGAACAATTCAAAGCCCTCTCCGGAGGCACAATTGAAAGCCCTCTAACGAGGCACACTGTAAAATGAAATGTTTTTCTCAAATAATAAGGTTGGTGGTACCACCGAAGGGGCACCTTCCCAAACTGAAGGCACCGGGCCCTTGCTAGTTAATTGCAATCGTTTGTGCAAATGAACATCCAATAAGGTTTCTTGCGTCTGCCCCGTGGATCCATTTAACTGTAAGAAATGACTTTCAGGCAAACAAATGAAGCCCTCTTCGAAGGCACACTTCTACTCTCATGGGAACGGTCTTCCCCAAAAAAGTTGAAGTGCCATATAAAGCCCTCTAACGAGGCACGTTGTAAAATGAAATGTTTTTCTCAAATAACAAGGTTGGTGGTACCGCCGAAGGGGCACCTTCCCAAAGTGAAGGCTCCGAGCCCTTGCTAGTTAATTGCGATCGTTTGTGCAAACGAACATCCAATTAGGTTGCTTGCGTCTGCCCCATGGATCCATTTAACTGTGAGAAATGACTTTCAGGCAAACAAATAAAGCCCCCTCCAGAGGCACACTTCCTCAAGTTGAAATGCCAAATACAGCCCTCTCCGGAGGCATACTTCCACAAGTTGAAATGCCAAATCAAGCCCTCTAACGAGGCACGCCTAGAAAAAGAAATATTATCTCTAAAAAAATCAATGATGGAACCACCGAAGGGGCACCTTCTCAAAAAGAAGGTTCTAGGCCGTAGTTAACTACTCGTGATCGTTAATGCAAACCAAATGTTTGATAAAGCAGCTGACGCCTGTCCCGCGGGACCATTTAGCAATAAAATATAACTTTCTGAGCAACAAATCAAAGCCCTCTATGGAGGCCCGCTTCACCGTGTAAGAGAATCCACTTTTCAAAAATAAAAGTGACCATCTCCGAAAGTTGAAGTGTTTTTTTAAAAAAAAAACAAGAGAAAACTTCTTCGATACAAAGCACACGCTACTAAAGCAGAATAATATTTCCTCAAAACGGAAGGATTATTCTCTAGAATAAGAGTACAATTCTTTTTAAAATGGAGAAGATTGCAATGAGCCGTGGTATGGGGGCAATATAGCTACATTAATAAAAACAACGCTCAAACAGTATACCACGATCTCACCGCAATATCATGCAAAGAAAATAAAGAAACTTGTGCTAAAATAGGGAATAAATGCATTCACAAATACTGACAAGAGATTGTACAAGTAAAAAGAGTTATTTTATTCCATACTATAATAAATTTCTTATATACATGTACAGGTTTCAAAAAGAGGGGGCTGGTACCCGCACAATTTCCGGTCGATACAAGTCTTTAGACAAAAGGCAAAATAGCAAAACATGAAAGATAGAACCAAACTCATTTCTTCTTCCTCCCGCCGCCTTTGGAGCCCTCACCTGGCTTAATGGCTAACTTCGCAAGCCGGCCTAGACGAGTCGCAGAAGAAGGAGAAAGAGGTGCAATTGGGTCTTCTTCCACTTTCTCATCACTAGCGGAAGCGTCCTTCTTCTTCTTTGAAGTTACACGTTTTTCCCTCTTCTTTGAAGAAGATTCACTGCCTAGAGAGATAAGATCACTTAGCTTTGTGTCATCGGTAGTAAACTTCTCTGGGGTCCTCTCACCCTCCTCAAGTTCTTCAGCCTTCTGCTCTTGTGAAGCCACCGGGTCATCTAAACCTTGAAGAGCTTCTATTTGTTCTTCTTGTGATCCCGGTTGAGAAGCAGAAGGAGGAGTAACTTGAAGAGGTGGAGGAGCAGCAGTTGGGGGAGGCGAAGCCTGTGCACCACTTGTTGTTTTCGCTATAGAAGAAGAAAAGTTAAAAACATCAGTATTCCCCACAAAGAGAGGAGATAGTGGCACATCAAGGCTTAAGTAATAGGCAAAAAGTTCATCGAGCTCATGCGAAGCAAACGAGCAGTCCACTTGAGCTGGATCAGAATTGAAGTTACCTGGAGAGCTTGGCTTGATCACGTCGATTTCATAATCTTGGTCTTCAGTGCTTTCTTGGGCCTCTTCTTCGGGGTGAGCAGTTTTAGCTTCGATTTCGGTTTTAGCAAGAGGCGGAGAATGGGAACTTGAGCCAATAATATCAACGTCAACCGAAGACGAAGGACGGGTTGGGTCGGTCAAAAGTGCCTTCCCTAGACGTTCTCCTTCCGCTACTTCGGCTCGTTGATTAGCAAGTTGTTCTTTCCCTCTCGCAAGGGCGGCATGACCCTCGTCGTCCAAATAATTAGCCTCAAAATCCTCTTCAGTGTAGCCAGCATCTTTGAGCACTTCAACTACTGCTTCACACACTTCAGCCAATGTAATCTCAAACTTCGGGCCCAAGAAAGAAAGACTGCCTTTCCCAAAGACGTTGAGAACGTAAAACTCAAATAGAGTGGAGCTGATGTTGGCTTTAGTCACCTCATGCGAATGTTCAGCTGCCTCTTTTCCAGAAACGGCGTCGTCACGTTATTTTTCAGCTTTAGCAAGCTGGATCTTCAACATCGCAATCTCCGCGTCTTGAGAGCTAGTTCTTTCCCGCAGCTGAGCAGCATCTTTGCGGTACTTTTCAACAATTTTCTGCTCTGCCTCAAGTTTGGCCTCAACATCACGCTGAGCAGCGTGGGCATCTCTTACTTGCTTTTGGAGAACCTCTTCCTTTTGTGTATAAGAAGTGGAAGAGGTGGCAAGATCATCTTTAAGTTTCTTAACTTCAGCCTCAAGCTCCTCGTTGTAAGCAGTGATGCTCTTCATCTCCGCATCGTGCTGATCAAGAACTTTCTACCACTCAGACTTATCATTCTCCATGGTCAGCATAGCCTCAAGATTTGCATGGTTTACTCTTTGAAGCTCATCGACTAGTTTTTGCCAAACGGACATTCTTTCGATATCGAGTTTGACAGCATCAAGATTTCTCAACATGGCTTGTTTGTCAATCAGAACCAAGTCCAAATCAAAACGCACTCCTTTCAAACACCAATTCGAAAATCGGCTATGGAGTGTAGGCGGAGGCTTCTCGACTTGATAAGGAGGCCTATTGATGATTGATTTAATATCAGCTCTTTTAAGGGCAGGAGAGCTGGAAGGAATGTCTAAAGAGATAGAAGCAGCGGGCACTTTAGAAATTTCAGATGAAGACTTGTCGTCAAGTTTGGCCCGCTTGCTTGGATCCTCAGTTATATGACTTTTCCCCTATCATCGTGAGACTTTATTTTATGAGAGTCGTCATCTCTTTGGTAGGAGTCATGACGGTCGTCTCTCCTTCCATACCTCTCTTCATAAGCCTGCCTCTCACGAGCCTTCCTAGCTGCTCTCTCTTCGTCGGTCTCCCTAGGGGCAGGAAGATAGCATCTGGGATCATAAGTGTCACGCCTTGCATGGCGTAGAAAATCGTCATAATACGAGCCGCTGCGTCCCATGGGAGAACCTGAAAGTAAAGAACAGACAAAAATTTAGAAATCTTCGAATTAAAGAAGCCAAGTGCACGTAATTGCCAAAAGTCCTAAGTGTGTGTGTGGCGTGCAAGCTACGCGCGTCAAGCTACAAACCACTCTTCAGCTTAGGAGTGATGTCGGCTTTTGCAATAGGAGTCAACTCTTGGGTTGACGGGAGTGGTCGCAAGACGAATGTTGCTTCAACCGATGGAGAGACAAGCTTAGAAGCAGTGGTATCGTCTTTAAAAAGCTCTTGGAAGTCACCATAAAATCGCTCAATCCCCCAAAGATGTCATCACCATTATGCCCAACAGAAGGGTTTATATCAGTAGTGCCCTCTTTAACGTGTTCCACGTTCTCCATAGCGGAGCTGTCTTTCTCAGCCTCCTCATCAGCCTCTTTAGTAGTCTTCCCAGAATGTTGAGGGAGTTCCTCTTCTTCAATAATGAGGGGAAGTTTAGACTTGTCAGATAACCCCGCACCGGAACCAGAACATTTCACTAGTGAAGTCTCTATAATGGATTCCTTCGATGCGGATTCCTCTGCGGAAGCTGGAGCATCTGATGCTTCTGTTTGAGAGCTGGGAGCGTCACGAGGCTGAATAGATCAAGCGGAATGCAAGAGTCTGAATTGATGCAGAAATTCGTTCCTCTGAAGAAATTTGATACTTCTCTCGTTGGCAGCTATAGCACTCAATCTTTCAAAAGTTGACTTGTGAGTAAAATCTTTAGAGAGAGGAGGAATTGCTGCAAAATTAAAGAATGAAGTGAGCACTTGACAACTCAAATTTTGAAAGGCTCGGAAATGAAGTAAACGGAGATAAGCAGTCTTACTTCCTACTCTCCAGATGCCGTAGAATCACAGGGGCCAACGGACATAGGAGAATTGATTTAGAAACCCGTGGGCGCTCTCGGGCAGATCCGTAATTAACTTACGGTTCCTAGCGCTCCTTACCAGAATAATAGAAGGATGATCTTTGTTCCTCGCAAATGTACACAGATAACAGATCTCCTCAAAGCTTGGGAGGCAGTCAAGCGTCCTCCTGAATAGCACGCATAACCCCATCATAATGGCATAGCCATTGGGGTGCAACTGGAACGGAGAGATGGTTAATCGAAGGAGAAGAGTTCTAAGGAAATCATTGAAGGGGGGGGATAGCTCCGTTCAGACACATGTGACGATTAACTGCAATGAAGCCATGTGGTGGCCTGTCGGTAGTGTCGTTCACTCCAGGAAGTAGAGCATCCGCTTCAGCGATACCAAATTGGTTGAAGGTCCGTTGGTTTAGTGCGGTTGGAACTTTTTCCCGAGGATCGTTCAAAGGAGCAGCAATCGGAAAAACTTCATTGGTCCGGTCTACCGTTTCTTCTTGTACTTGTTGAGAAGTCATTCTACACAAGGAACTGGATATTCAAATATAAAGGTGCACGTTTCGTAAAAAGTGTGTGAAGTGTTGTGCAAAGCTACTGAAAATAACAAGTAAATAAAGTAAAACTTGAAATAATACTGGTTGGCGCACGTCAATTCAGGAAGATTCAAGACTTGTTATTATATCAAAATTAAGTGTAGTATCAATGCGGATAATATTTAGCAATAAGCAGCTATAACTGTATGAATTTTGCGTTGATGCTCCACTTAAGATAGTTGATTCACAACATTTCACTTTTAATTAGATTCATATTATTTTCTCTTTGACTTAATCCATCACTCGATGTAGGCAGTCGATGATGAGTATATTCGTCCTAGTTTTCTGCAAATGTTGTATTTAACAGGTTGATAGCTTAAAAGTAAATATAATCTATGAAAGAGTGCAATAGTTCTGGCAATTCAAATTGAAGGTCCAATCAAGTTCTGGATAAATCTGCAAGTGTTCAAATGCAGTTCATTCCTTAAGTCGCAGGAATGGCTTAAGTTAGCTCGAGTCTCCTTTAGGTCGTCCAGTTCATGTCCAAACAACCTAGCATAGGTCGGGCTTCCCTAAGTCGCTCTGCTCAAGTTATGAAGTTCATCAGTTATCTTCCTACGATTTAAAGCTATGCTGCGAGTTAAGTTAGGTCGTTGGTTCTTTAAGTCGTTCAGCTTTAAGTCGTGTGTTATTTTGGTAATTTAGGTCGCTGGTTCTTTAAGTCGTTCAGCTTTAAGTCGTATGCTATCCTGGCAAGTTAAGTCGCAGTCCCTTATGTCGTTCGGAGTTTTATGATTAAGTCGCTAAGTCGTTCACAGAGTTAAGTCGCGCGATTCATGTCCACACTGCTAACGCCCTAGGTCGTTCATGGCTTTTAAGTCGAGCACGACCTAACTCTCCTTAACTCGCTAACTCCTCTTCTTTCAACAAATCGCCTAACCCACTAACCCATTAACCCAATAACCCGCTAGCCTCTCTACAATAAATCCGCCATCTCTCCACACCACCAGATCATCCAAAACCAATTCAAAACACCTCGGATCCATCATAAACCAGATGCACTGCTGTGCTCTCATGAATTACAACGACGACATGTCCAATAACGATCAAAAATCGATCGTAATATGATTCGTAGCGAAATATGGCATGTGAAATCGGGTTAGGGCCGAAAAACGGGGAATTCACAATTCAACGGTGGTCGTGGTTGGATGAT
Source organism: Allium fistulosum (assembly GCA_030737815.1). Classification (NCBI taxonomy): domain Eukaryota; kingdom Viridiplantae; phylum Streptophyta; class Magnoliopsida; order Asparagales; family Amaryllidaceae; genus Allium; species Allium fistulosum. The sequence continues at coordinate 820,318,015 of CM060904.1, forward strand.
AATGGAATTCACTTACGTAGTGTGATTGTAGAGATGATCGGCGACTGGTTGATCTAAATTCTTCTTTGAGAGCTTGAAAATCCTTTGAAGACGGGTTAGAGTGTTAGAGCAGGTAAAGAAAGGAAGAAGTGATTTTAGCGACTTATATACAAGGGCAGAGGAACACGAATCGGCACGAACGACCTAACTCCCTCATAAGTCGCTCACGACTTAACGATCCAAAGATAGCACGAGTTAAGAGATATCGAAGCACACGACCTAACTCCTAGGTGTATACTTAGAGGGGCAAGTGTTAACCCTCTTTTATTCAGCGACCTAGCGACCTAAAAACTTAACAGCCTAGCGACCTAAGGCTCACGACTTAACGATCTATAACAAGCTAGCGATCTATAGCACAAAATAGCTCAATACGGTACGACCTAACGAGATAAGAAGGCTGCGACCTAACTCCCGAAAGTCTCCTGCGACCTAACTCCCGAAAGTCTCCTGCGACCTAACTCCTAAAAGTCTCCTGCGACCTAGCGAGATAAAGAAAGAGCGACCTAACGAGTTAGTGACCTAGCGACCTAGCAACTCAGGAAAGGAAATGACCTAACATGTTCCAGAGTTAAGCCGCAAGACCTGCCTCTTCTATTAGGTCGCTCATGACCTAATCTTGCCGAGATAACTTCTGTATTTCATATGTTAGGTCGCTCACAGCCTGTATCTCACCCAGAATGATTCCATTAAGTCGCCAACGACTTACGCTAACTCAGGATGACCCTTAGGTCACTCACGACCTAAAACATAACGAACTAAGCCCAGTTTTCTCCTATAAATACCCCGCCTACTCCGCATTTGAGAGGGGGACGAATTTTTGGAAACGCCAAGACTCTGCTGATTTCTCTACTGACTTCAACACTTCAAAGGCAAAGGATACTTAAAAGAATCTTCGAAAAGAATCAAGTTCATTCAACCTAAATCAAAAGAGCTTTTCTGCATCAAAGTTCTGATTACTTGTCTTGACTGTGTTGTAATCAAAGAGTTATTGTAAAATCTGTAATCGAATCAGTCATAGAAGAGATTAAGTGGACGTAGGCTTGACTTTGAGCCGAACCACTATAAAACTGTTGTCTTTTTACTATTTTTTGCTATTCTGTGCTTACTTTTAGTTCCCGTACCAACGGGTGGTGCTTTCACGATATCACAAATTACACCGGGGTGTTAACGTACATGTTTCACATTAACAAATGGCATGACGGCTGAAGTTTAAGTGCAAGGTGAAGTGCGAGTGTTCGTGTGTGTCCTAGTGTTCCCCCAACGGACCAGTTTCTTTAGCTCTACTTATCGAAGTTCTTTCTCCTAGGTGATGGCCTGGAATGCCTTCACTGCCTCTCGACGGCGAATGAAGTTTTATGGCTTCCAGGTCGAAACCATAGTTGAGCAAATCAACAGGAATTGTAAGGTCAGACAAGCGTTCCAATGAACTCTCTAGATGTTGAGGAGAAGGCTCTCTCTACTGGAATGATTGTGACCTTTGAGGTTCCGCCCACTGTCTTTTTCCTCAATTTGTAAGCCAGTGTCTTCTCTCCCTTTGAAGGAGGAGGCGTTACTTCAATATCGTGTACCTCAACCACCGGTTCCAGAGTGGGACTAACATTCTCACCCGGTGTTTTGGACACCTTAGTTTCTCTAATCTCGCCCTCCTCAGGTGTGTCAGGGGCACCAAGTGACGAAGGCCCAGCTTGCCTTTTGCCTTTACCCAAGGCAGGTCCAGTTGAAGTGGCGCCATGAGGAAGACTTATTCGGCGACCTTCCGCCCTCAGCACAAATTTCGAGAACGATTCATTGGAAATGATGGATTTGATGTCCCTATCTCCCGCGGCGACAGCTCGAATAGCTTCGACTGCCTCAGAGTACCTGGAGCATTCGGGACACAGGCTGATGCCTATAGAAAATCGAGAAAAGGTTTAGAAAGAATGCATTTCCTGACTCGTACGACTATTGATCTAGAAAAGGAACTTACTCCCTTCCAGCCATCTCCTTGCGAAACCAGGGGGCAGCGCATGTAAAACCACTCTTGCTTATATTGGGGGAATTTTCTCCACTCCCCTATGAGGATTTGGCACTTGTTGTATGGCTCGAGGAATACGAAGGATGGGCTGTCGGATCGCCTCTTGAAATGGTAAATGTAGTGGATATCGCCAGGAGTCGGGAGCCTGAATAGAATGCTCATGAAGAGAATGCACGTGCCATATAAAAACGCTTGACTGTTGGGATGTAACTGCGCTGGGGCGATCTCCATATATTGTAGCACGTCGCGGAGGAAGGAGTTGAATGGTGGCACGCTTCCAACCTAGCACATAAATTTGTTGCAGGCAGTATATGCGGCTAGGGGCAGGTGGGGACGATCTTGTCCTGATGGGACCAGTACATCGTCAAAAGGAATTCCATGCATTGAGCATAGTCGACGAAGGACGCTTTCATTAAATATCGAAGCTTGATAATCGACCGGATTGTCTAGAAAGATCGCTGCATCTAGGGCATCGGGAGCCAGGTCAACAGATGCGATTGTGGGCTTGGAATATCTTGTACAGGAGTTGTTGATGGATTTGAAGTTCCAACCACTTCATGTTGAGAAGTTGGATTGGGTTTGACTGAGACTGTGGCAGAACTTGACTTTCTAGACATCTCTAATAAGTGTTGAATTTGATTAAACACCTGTTCGAACTATACTTGAAAAACAATCAATATTAGACATAACGACAAAAGTGCTCCCCCCGCGTGGTGTGTGGACTTGTGCAATTGTTCGAGTATAAGCATAAAAGAATTAAAAGTCATGAAGCTGATAAAATAAAGTTAAGCTTTGGACTGTCATCTTCGAAGACCGTCATCGTTGACCGTCTCCGATAGCCTGTTGTATGATGGTTTCAATTTTGAACTCGACATTGGCACTGTATGTTGAAGGCTATTATTTCTTTTACTCGAGTTAAATTCAGGACTATAGTTGTTGAAATTGGGAAGTTATCAGTCCGAATTAGTTTGATATGCTTGTTTGTTTAAGTCCTTGTCCTTGTTTTTTGTCATATGGTTAGGCATAGGAAATGAATAAAGTCGACATGAACTATGTTCGAGTTGGGATGGTTTCGACTGTTGTTGCCTACTGTGACACTCAAAAGACTTGACTGAACAACCACTTAAACTCTCTCCTACACTCTCTCTTCACCGTTCGGCATGCGGGAGTCATGCCGAGCCGCATTCGTTCGACATGCCAAACCGAGTCCGGGGTCTTTAACCAGGCCATAACACAACAGTAGAAAGACTTAATCCTACACTCTCCTTCGTACTAGGCGATACCGAGCCACATCCGAACGTTTTACTCCGACTCACTTCTTCGAGTAACCTAAACACCTTTCTACATAGCCGGGCGAACGTCACTCCTACTCGTACACCACGACCCACCAACACTTCCTAATCTCGCTAATTCCTACTGAGCCAACCACACTTCTTCTTCCCTCGCTCAGAACCTACGTCCTAAAAGCCTCCGGCATCCTCTTCCTCTCTCCTCTCCATCTAACCCTAAGGCATGTTTAAACCTAAAATTCAACTTCCTCATCTAGACGACCTCTACTTTTTGTAGTTTGAAAGAAAGTTATGAATTCGAGTCTCGTACAAAAACCCTAATTGGGAGAGTCGAATAAGTGAAAAATCCATACCTAAGGAAATGGCTCGAAGCTTAGGGAAATGCTGGATTTGGAATTGAAACACGTTCAGGTTCATTGTTGGGAGAGGTTGTGAGGCAACGTACTGGACTCAGGAAGAAAGGGAAGGTTGAGGTGTTAGCAGGAGTTTGGAGGAAGACGAGTTCGAAAGTTTTATAGAAGGAGAAGTATTGGCTTATATAGGAAAGAGGGGAGGTGAACAGGCATCAACCAGTGGGACCAGTCGAGATCTCTCGATGGTTTGGCATACAAGGCCTCATTCGGCATTCAGGCCTCGTTCGACATTCAGGCTTCGCTCGGCATTCAGGCCCCGCTCGACATTCGGGCCTCGCTCGGCATTCAGGCCACGCTCGACATTCAGGCCTCGCTCGGCATTCAGGAGATCATAAGAATCCACCATTGAGAAATCAGAGAAAGGGCTAAAAGGAGAAAAATGGATTGCTCGGGGTTCAAAGCACATCGTGCTGGTTCACACAATACACTTTGGAGGGCAGATGTTACCCAGTAACTTGTCTCGGGAACAAGGTACCGGTTATTGACCTGAGTGCACCGTTCGACATCCCTCATTCGACCACTAGCGCTCGGCCAGATCAAGTCGCTCGGCATAGATACTTCGTACGGCATACTAAGTGCCGCTCGGCATAAATGCTTCTCTCAACATTCGAATGCCACTCGGCATTCGAATGTCGTTCGGTAGGAACATCTCGTTCGGCCTAGGTAACTTTCGTCCATAGCTACCTCGTTCGGCATGAACACCTGGCTCGGCATAGCTACCTCATTCGGCATGAACACCTGGCTCAGCATAGCTACCTCATTCGGCATGACTTCGCTCCGAGTCAACTTGCTATCTGGATCGGTTCTCCAAAGGGTTTACCTCGAGTCACTTGATGATCGACCAGGCCATTCTCGACCGGCATTCCTGGCTCGGCAACTGCCGTTCGACATTCCTGGCTCGGTGCACAAGAGTCGCATACTATGGGCTGAAGTACTTTGTTTCTAAGCCCGCGAAGGAAGTCCAGCCTATCTTCGCCTATAAATAGAAGGGCAGGTGCATAGTGAAAATGACCTTTTTTCGAGAACACTGGCAAGACTCTGCCACTTTAAAGACTCATTCCTTTTCAGCTAGAACTTGTGTTCGTGTTATTGGGGTATGGATTGTATCTGTACTCAATTATTCTGAAAAGCAATAAAGATTAAAACTCAAAGTGGATGTAGGCAGTTGCACCGAACCACTATAAATTTGGTGTTCTTGTTTTTTACAGTTATTACTACATTCAATTATGTTATTCATCAGTTTTAATTTACCTTCTTCATTAATCTCTCTACACAAACCTTTCTTTGGGTGTTAGTGACCAATTTTGGTGCTAACATTTTGGTTCTTTCACCGAGAGCCATTCTCAGGCTATTAGGATCTACTTTGTAGCTAATGGATTGAAGGAATACCCCGAAGGAGATCCAAGTCATTCATAGGAAATCCGTTGATTCTACTCAGAGTTTCTTTCAATAACTCTACAATGGAAAGACCACGTACTAGATCAGCCTCCCACAACGCAGATGTCAACGAGACTACTACTGTCCAACAAGTAGGACCCAACAATCAACAGATTAATCTGGGCGCAGGGACTGTCACTGCCCAAAATCAAATGGAAGCTGTCACTAGGATAGAGTTCAAAGAGCTGATGAGAGAACTCATGGAGAGCAGGAGACAACTTAGCGAACAGATTCAAGCAAACGCCAACCTTATGACTCAGCTTACTCAACAACAGCATCAGAATGCTGGGGGAAGCCCCGATCCTTACTCTTCATCTGACAGCTCTTCTTCGTCCGATGAACCATCCAGGCGTAGACGCCGTAGAACTGAAACAACACAAACAGGTGCAGTGCGTTAGGAAAATCATGCCCAAGCTGGAACGGGAAACTTAGGATCTGAAGTACGAGCGGAAGCTGGACAGCCGGCACACCAAGGTCTTAATAATGCTGGTCTCCAGGATACACACTTGGTAGATCGCCAACGGAGGAGACACCGACCAGAACGGTCTCATAGGACAGACACCAACCTTCCATCTTCCATACAAACCCCAGACCTATCAGCTATGGTCAGACAGTTGATGAGAGAGAATCAAGGGTTATCGAATGATGATTGGGGGATATCCAGGAGTCATACTCCGTTCATAGATGTTATCTTACAGGCCGAGTACCCCAGGAAGTTTAACATGCCGACTATTCCGGCCTATGAAGGAAAGACTGACCCCCGATAGCAAGTGATGAGGTATGAATGGATGATGGACTCAGCTAGAGCGAACAATGGAACCAAGTGTAGATGTTTGGAGGAGAGGCACGCTCGCGTGCGTTGGTTGCTGGCGGAGGCGTGGAGAGGAATTGATGTCGAGGCAGTAAGCGATCATGAGGAGTGCTTTGCGCATGACACTAGACGAGGGAGACGAGGAGAGTTATTTGTGATTGGATGTCACGGTAGTTTCAGGTGATTAGGTCGAGGTTTGGTGATGAAGATCGTTTGTGTTTTGTGGTAAGAGTTTGTAGGAAGTGAGAGTGATCGAGGGAAGGACTGTGATGTGGGCAACTCGAGTGTTTTCAATTGGGAGTCGCGATAGTTCGTACGGCAGCAGGGGGTGGAACGCACTGATGGCCGAAGTTGGGGAGAGGTTCGATGTGAATTGGTGGGGGCACGTGACTGTGTGGTCGTGGGTATGCTCGATTACAGATGAGGGTTTCCGATCGTTCTAGGCGATGTTCGAAGTGGTGATGGTTTGAAATGCGCGGTAGTGGATTTCTTCGTGTGCAAGCATGAAGAGCAGTGTTTGGGAAGGAGGTACTGTAATTATTATTTTTTAATTAAAGATTTATAAAAGTACAGTGAGTGGAAAATTAGTTTAAACTTGGAATTGTTTTAATTTATAAAAAAAATATTTAGTTTTAATTAAATTCAATTAAAGTGTAATTAGTTAAGCATAAAAGTTTGATAATATATTAATTTGTAAAATCATTCGTACAAGGTTCGAAATGAATGGAATCAGCCATTTGGATTCGTAGTTGCGGTATGTGAAATAGAGTCAAAATTTGGATCGATCAGAAAATCAAAAAAAAATCAAAGGTGGGTTAATCTCACTCAATTTTGGATTTACAGCAATTAATTTTAAATAGTTAAAATTAATTATTAATTGATTGATAGAATTGATAAATTATTATCAGTTGGATGTGTTATTATATATAGTAGTATATATATATATTGGAGTGGTTGATATTCCTGCATATATATAGAGGATGAGATCATATGCGCCCCGCATAATAGCGGGTGACGCTATTTATAAGGAGATGGGTAAATCGGTTTAAAAATAAATGGTAGATTTATTTTTAGAAATGTGGAAAAGGGAATTTATGGAATTGGAACGTAATTCAAACTGGAAATAAATTGAGAGGGATTTATAAATAATTAGACTGGCTATATTGGAGTGGAAAATGTATTTTTACTGAGAAGTTAAGTTAATTTTAAAAAGGGAGGATTTTTAAGTATTAATTAGAAAAATTAAAAAGTGTTTAAGAATATTTCAAAAGAATTAATTATTTAGTTATTTAAAATTGTTAAATCATATTTAAGTATAAATTAAGTAGTTTTAGGAATGGTTGATATTAAGTTAATTATTATTTAAGAGTTAATCGGTATTATTATTTTAAAAGATGGATTCTCCAATATTGATATTATTTTATAACAACTTTTATTTTAAAAGAGTAACTGCCTAAAAATTAACTTGGGAAATTATTATAGAAATTTCATAAGTATTATTTTGAAAATTTTTAAATAAAGTTTTCGGGAAGTAATGGTATACCCGCGTGGCAAAATCGGAGGTGGTGAGTGCTTGTAGTTAAGTCTTGGATTTCTCTGGGATAGAGACATAACCATTGAGCTGTGAATCCAGGGTTTGATACCGCAGTGGTACTATCCATATTATTTTAAAAAGGGTTTTCAAATATTCTTTTTAAAGAGGGATAGTTTGTGAATTTACTAAATTCGATGAGATAAGTATATATTCTGGATAAAGAGATTTAATTTATTAAAATTAAATTAAAAAGGGATTTAGTGTTTTCAGTAGAAGGGAAAAATATTTGGTTGAGTGATTGATTATTTGATAGTTAAATAACCGACTATCAAATCTGGACCCAAATATAGCTTTGGGAATATCTAGGAGAAATACAGGAATTATATGGTACAGTTACCGTTCGAGGTGCTATATTGTACGTATAAACTCATTTCGTTCTTCTAGGACGTTTATAAGGAAATCCGTCCACTAACGGTTAGGAGGCGATCTCTGATCTTATTTTCGTCTGTTTAGTTCCTAGAGAGCCGGGGTTGAGTTTACTAGAAATATCGAACATTGTTTTGAAGAGACCGTGATCGGATTTGTTATCCGAAAACCTCTTTGATCCAACGAGTACGTCTTTTCGATGTGAAATAAAGAGCATGGAGTCGAAGATGGAGCAGCGAAGTGCAAGGGCTAATCGCTGCTAATTCTGAGGATTATTCCAAAATTGATGTAGTAGGAATAGTGCCTTCGGTTTCGTTCGGACCCAGAATGGACTTGTATGGATGAATGCTATCGGAACATTGTCATTGGAGGACAATAAGCATTCTAAGTGAAAAAATCGTTAAAAAGGTAATCGTAGCCTCTCGCCTCATCAACCTGGAATGACTGAAAAACAAGGGAGATGCAGCAAGCCTAAGTGGGTAGAACTCAATTTGGGTATGTTTATCTAGTTTCTAGATACCCTCGGATTTTATTACTACGATTACGGAAGGAGCTCGAAAAAGGGTGGGAACTACCGGGGTGATATCATATTCGGTCTATCCAGGTTAGGGATAGTCCGGTCTTATGTGGCAGGGGATCCCAGCGTGGTCCTAGGTACGCTGTTCTAGACATGTACTGTGACAGGTGATACCCCAGTACCTAGTCATTCATATGGAATCCATTCTCCAATGAGCGCCGTACGGATTTGATTGTACCCAACTATGTTGAAACATAAGATGCAAGCATTTCAGCTATTTGAATAAGTATTTGTACTTGGACACTATTATAATATTAGAGGATTTGATATGAAATGTTTTGGTTATTGTAAGGTAAAAACCTGTCGTGTTTATTTGTGGCGTGGTCTTACGAGATACCTTTTATTTTCAAAAGGTTTTTGAAAACTTTTATAATTCAAATTGAGTGTATTTTCTCACGCTGCTTTTCCAGACTGACTCGGGTGTTATTTTATTATAATGCTCGGGTCAGACCGAGTATTATAGATACAGGATAGGATGCTATGGAGCTCAGGAGACGAGATGGATGACGAAGACGTATTACACGTATATGATTATATTCCGCTGTATATTGTAGGCTGTATATTCAGCTTGTGTGAAGACAAGTTATTATAACTGTCCAGTGTTGTGTTATTGATGTATTGTACTTTGATGATGTAATGTATAAATAATAGTTATAGTATCTTTTGTGTAAAGACCAGTTGTTATCTATTATATATTATTACGCTGCGATTGTGAGATTTTGTGTTGTTGTTTCTATTTTCTTCTTCTACCTCTTTCTTCTTTTACCTAACGATTTGGTATTTGTAGCATTCGATTGCTCAGCATGTAATACAGTGAACATATTGATGTCGATTTTAAGAGGTCGAAAATACCGGTCGTCGCATTTGGTATCATAGTTGAAGGTTAAGTGAGAACCTTGGCTCTGGTGGGGATTACTCATTCGAGATAGGGTCACTAGCACCCTAGAATGAGTTTGAGTGTATTAATAGATATGAGTGTGTATTTGTTAGTGAATAAAAAACTGTCTTATATTGTGTTGGTTGACCTATTGAGTGGCTTATGGATTCTTGTCAAAATGAGTAATTAACGTTATTGATAGGGATCTCTAAACATTTGAACAGAGCAATTCGACATGGTATTATCTTGAAATGGGGTAAATGAAATAATTTTACCCAAATTATTTTATATATAAAAAGATAATTTTTTAGAAAATTACTACAATTATATATGGTGTGCTTTGTTGTTAGGAAATGATAATATTAAACTATTATCATTTTTTGTTGTGGAAATTGAATAAAAGTTGATATTTTAGTCAAAAGTTAAGAAATAAATCATATAACAAAATGGAATTTGTAAATATGAGTTTATAAATGTGATTTACAATTTGAAATAGAATAAAATTCTCGAGGAATATTTAAATGTAGATTTAAAGGATTTGAAATTTGGAAATTACGGTATTTAAATCCCGTTGGATTTGAAAATGTTTTACAAGCCTTGAAAAATAAAAGTGATATTATTTGGAAATATTTTTGAACTGGAAATGAAATCTATTGAGATTCGTGAATTGAAAACATTTAAAATGGTTTTAAAGGAATAAAAGCACTGAACTCACTTCGGTCGCCGAAAAATAATTTCGATGATGATCGCGACATCTTTGGTGTTCATTTTCGAGTTTCCAAAGGGGAATTTGCTACCAAAATGATTTGAATTGGAGTTTGTTTGAAAAACTGGTTTTGGTTGGAAATGCAAAGGAATAATTTGATATACCAAGGATTTTGGGGTATATATGATTTCAAAAATGATTTTGAAATACTTAAGTAACTGTTTAAACTCTGGAGTTTAATCTAAAATGTTTTATGGAATATAAATAAGTTTAAAAATTTGTAAAAATTTGAAATTTGTTTAGAATGAAATTTAACTTAAGAAGAGTCGAATAAAAGTAAGTATGATTATGAAATAAATTAGTAAAGTAAACCAATTAAATGAAGTGAATTGGAAGAAGTGGTGAATAGAATATTAGTAAGTTTGATAACTTAAGAAATTTTGATATTTGATTTTATGGAGTGAAATTTAACTTAAATTAAGTTTAAATAAGAGTGAAATTTGGAAAAAAAAATTAGCCTAAGTAGGCTAAACGAAAGAAGTTTTGAGGATGGAATTTGTTGATATAAAAATAAAATTAATGGATAAACAAATTAATTTGATTTGTAAGTAAATGAAATTGAAATTAAATATTGGAATGATATTTAATTTGAATTATGTTAAATAAAGTGAAGTTGAAGAATTAGTTCTAGTGGACTAAATAAAATAAAGGTTTGGAAATAAAATTTGATTGAGATATGAAATAAATCAGTGAATGGAACTAATTAAAGTAATTAGTTAATTAAATATGGTAGGGGATATGTTCGATTAAAATTCTATATTTAAGATTTGGAAGGTAAGTTGGGTCAAATAGAAATTGGAATTTAATTTGAATTGAAATGGATATAAACCAAAGTGATGAAGTGGAAATAAACATAAGAGCTTTGTATGAAATGTTTATAATAGGCTTAAGAAATTGATGGTGAAATTCTTAAGTAAAAATTGGTATTGGGAAATATACGAAGTAGGTGTTCGAATGAAGATAAAATAAAAGTCGTGTAAAAGGGTAAGTGTGAATAAATGAATTGAAATTAAAACTATCCATTGTTGTGTTATTGATGTATTGTACTCTGATGATGTAATGTATAAATAATAGTTGTAGTATCTTTTGTGTAAAGACCAGTTGTTATATATTATATATTGTTCCGCTATGATTGTGAGATTTTGTGTTGTTGTTTCTATTTCCTTCTTCTACCTCTTTATTCTTTTCCCTAACGATCTGATATTTCCAGCATTCGATTGCTTGGCATGTAATACAGCGAACGTATTGATGTCGATTTTCAAAGGTCGAAAATACCGGTCGCCACATATGGTATCAGAGCTGAAGGTTAAGTGAGAACCTTGGCTCTGGTGGGGATTACTCATTAGAGATAGGATCAGTAGCACCCTAGAATGAGTTTGAGTGTATTAATAGATATGTGCGCGTATTTGTTAGTGAATATAAAAACTTTTTATATTGTGTTGGTTGACCTATTGAGTGGCTTATGGATTCTGGTCAAAACGAGTAATTAATGTTATTGATAGGGATCTCTAAACATTTGAACAGAGCAATTCGACATGGTATTGTTTTGAAATGGGGTATATGAAATAATTTTACCCAAATTATTTTATATATATATAGATAATTTTTCAGATTATTACTATAATTATATATGGTGTGCTTGGTTGTTAGGAAATGATAATATTAAACTATTATCATTTGTTGTTGTGGAAATTCAATAAAAGTTGATATTTTAGTCAACAGTTAAGAAATAATTCATATAACAAAATGGAATTTGTAAATATGAGTTTATAAATGTGATTTACAATTTGAAATAGAATAAAATTCCTGAGGAATATTTAAATGTAGATTTAAAGGATTTGAAATTTGAAAATTAGGGTATTTAAATCCTGTTGGATTTGAAAATGTTTTTCAAGCCTTGAAAAATAAAAGTGATATTATTTGAAAATATTTTTGAATTGGAAATGAAATCTATTGAGATTTGTGAATTGAAAACATTTAAAATGGTTTTAAAGGAATAAAAGCACTGAACTCACTTCGGTCGCTGGAAAATAATTCTGATGATGATCACGACATCTTTGGTGTTCATTTTCGAGTTTCCAAAGGGAAATTTGCTACAAAATTATTTGAATTGGAGTTTGTTTGAAAAACTAGTTTTGGTTGGATATGCAAAGGAATAATTTGATATACCAAGGATTTTGGGGTATATATGATTTCAAAAGTGATTTTGAAATACTTAAGTAACTGTTTAAACTCTGGTGTTTGATCTAAAAGTGAATAGAATATTAGTAAGTTTAATAACTTAAAACATTTTGAGATTTGATTTTGTATAGTGAAATTTAACTTAAATTAAGTTTAAATAAGAGTGAAATTTGGAAAACAAATAGCCTAAGTTGGCTAAACGAAAAAAATTTTGAGGATGGAATTTGTTGAGATAAAAATAAAATTAGTGGATGAACAAATTAATTTGATTTGTAAGTAAATGAAATTGAAATTTAAAATTGGAATGATATTTAATTTGAATTATGTTAAATAAAGTGAAGTTAAAGAATTAGTTCGAGTGGACTAAATAAAATAAAGGTTTGGAAATAAAATTTGATTGAGATATGAAATAAATCGGTGAATGGAACTAATTAAAGTAATTAGTTAACTAAATATGGTAGGGGATATGGTCGATAAAAATTCAATATTTAAGATTTGGAAGATAAGTTGGGTCAAATAGAAATTGGAATTTAATTTGAATAGGAATGGATATAAACCAAAGGGATGAAGTGGAAATTAACATAAGAGCTTTGTATGAAATGTTTATAATAGGCTTAAGAAATTGATGGTGAAATTCTTAAGTAAAAATTGGTTTTGGGAAATATACTGAGTAGGTATTCGAATGAAGATTTAATAAAAGTTGTGTCAAAGGGTAAGTGTGAATAAATGAATGGAAATTAAAATAAACGTGAATTGAAAGAATTTGATTTAGCTAATAATCAATTGAGATGAATACGTAAGTTGTACGTATATTATTTTATTCGCATAACGATTTGATCCAGATTTGAGCATATAATTTCGGGATAATTATATCGATCCGAGCTAGGATTTTTCACTCGATTTTCGACGGCGAACCCTGGATATGGATTTTTGATTGATTCTGGAATTCTCTATCATAGTATATGGCCATGCAAGGAGGATGATGGTTTCTAATCAAGAAACCAGGTTTGAGTCCGCACTAAAGAGTCGTGTGAACGATGCTAGTTCGGGAAGTGGAATTGTGTGATCGAGGGAACGATTAGATTTGATATTGCGTACGGATGATATATGTACATCATACAGGCTTAAGTAAAGCAAATATTGAAAGTTTTGAAAAGAAATAAATAAGATGATTTTGAATTAAATGATCCAATATTATTGGTAAGTAAGATGGAGGTAATTAAAAGCAAAAGATAAACCGATGTCTTTGATTTCAGAAGTAAAATTTTATTGCCCAACAAAAAGGTATGTGCTTAAATTGTTGTATGAAATTGATGGTTTTCTGGTTGAGCCACTTGGCTTTTGTTTTCTTTGGTTATTTGGGCTCGTAGAGGCGTTTTGTAGTTTTTCGGATCTAGCCGCGTAAAGAAGACGTTGGCAAAAAAATTTGAAAATTTAAGGAGTTAGAATATTTTGATAACTGAAATTTGATTTGTAATTATAGTTGAAATGGTTGGGTAAATAATATTAGTTGTAAATTATGGATTAATTTGGAAATTTGAAAGTGTGACAATGTGGTTTCAACAAAAAAATTGTTTTCGGGAAGATGTTGAAACTGTGTGGTTTTGGGAAAAATAGTCAACGGGTTTGGACCATTCTTCTTACTTGGCAATTTCAAGGACGAAATTCTTATAAGGGGGGAGGAATGTAACGATCCAGAATTTTGGGTATTTGAAACTGAAAATATTTAATTGATCTTAAATATTTAAGAGTTAATTTTTAACTTGAATTTCAAATATAACTATTTATTGGATAATTAAATTATTGAATTTAATAAATGGGAAAATGGTTAAAATAGTGAATCTTGAGTTTTAAGCTTGTTAAAAATAATTTAAAGGCTTATAATATTTATATTGATAATAATGAAGACAGTAAAAGTTTTAAAATTGAATTTGAAAGTGATTTGTTCAATTTTAAAAAGGGGCATTTCACTAGAAGGACAAACTTTGCAGTCCAATTAGTTTCTAGGACACACATCCATAGAAATTAATTTCAAGGCCAAAGTCAGCAGAATAATTACTTTTAAGGACAAAGTCAGCAATCCAATTACTTTCAAGGACATAATTTCATAGGTTTTTAGGCCTTAGAAACTAATTATTTTGCATTTTGTCCTTAAAAGTAATTATTTAGCTGTGCGTCCTAGAAACTAATTGCACTAGCTAAAGAGGCCCTTGTGACTAATTTCCACTTTTAAAAATATATCGTTTAAATTGACATTTAAAAATAGCCTTTTGGGACACAGTCTCGGAATTCGGCGAAACCAGTTCCATTGGATCCATAATAGAGTGTTATTATCGTATTTCAAATTTTTTAGCGTTTGGAGTTATCGTTTGGTCATACGGTATATAAACGCGCTGAAATTTATATTGAAAATTCAATATAATAATTGGGTCCAAAAAGCAATCTTCTCCATACAATCGAATTAGGACTCGAAACCTTTTCCATTACGTTCAGAATAAGGGTATAAAATTATAAACGCTTAGCAGCATGCCTCGATAGGAGGTCGAGATTTTAAGTTGCGAAATCGAGATGATTTAAATTTAAATTATATATATATATATATATAAATTTGTCAATCGTTCAAATCAACTTGCTTTATGTCTTTCTCAGCCACCCTATGATGTGAAAACATCTTGCCGTGTAAAACACATTTCCCTCTCTTCTCTTTTTTAAAAACACACACAAAAGCTTACAGCCTTAAAAAATGTAATAAAATGGTAACACCAGTTAAAATCGCAAAGAAATTTTCCCTTGTTTCCAAATAAACAAGTCAAGAGTTTCTCCCTTCTATCCTCTTTACAGTTCGAAGCCGCTTATTCACATTCCCTCTTTTCCTCTGTAATGAATTCGAAATCGAATTCGAATATAAAAAAAAAGGGAAACGCGAACGAGTTCGCGTTTAAAGAGGTGGAGATTGTTTAGAGGAGAGGGGCGCTCGCATGCGTTGGCTACTGGCGGAGGCGTGGAGAGGAATTGATTTCGAGGCAGTAAGCGATCGTGAGGAGGGCTTCGTGCGTGACATTAGACGTGGGAGACGAAGAGAGTTGTTTGCGATTGGATGTCGCGGTAGTTTCAGGTGATTAGGTCGAGGTTTGGTGATGAAGATGGTTTGAGTTTTGTGGTACGAGTTTGTTGGAAGTGAGAGTGATCGAGGGATGGTCTGTGATGTGGGCAACTCGAGCGTTTTCAATTGGGAGCTGTGATAGTTTGTACGGCAGCAGGGGGTGGAATGCATTGATGGCCGAAGTTGGGGAGAGGTTCGATGTGAATTGGTGGGGGCGCGTGACTGCATGGTCGTGGGTATGCTCGATTTCAAATGAGGGTTTCCGATCATTCTAGGCGATGTTTGAAGTGGTGATGGTTTGAAATGCGCGGCAGTGGATGTCTTCGTATGCAGGCATAACGAGCGGTGTTTGGGAAGGAGGTACTGTAAATATTTATTTTTAATTAAAGATTTATAAAAGTATAGTGAGTGGAAAATTAGTTTAAACTTGGAATTGTTTTAATTTATAAAAAAAAGAATAAAAAAAAAATTATTTAGTTTTAATTAAATTCGATTAAAGTGTAATTAGTTAAGCATAAAAGTTTGATAATATATTAATTCGTGAAATCATTCATACGAGGTTCAAAATGAACAGAATCAGTCGTTTGGATTCGTAGCTGCGGAATGTGAAATAGAGTCAAAATTTTGATCGATCAGTAAATCAAAAAAAAATCAAAGGTGAGTTAATCTCACTCAATTTTGGATTTACTGCAATTAATTTTAAATAGTTAAAATTAATTATTAATTGATTGATAGAATTTATAAATTATTATCGGTTGGATGTGTTATTATATATAGTAGTATATATATATTGGAGTGACTGATATTCCCGCATATATATAGCGGATGAGACCCTATGCGCCCCATATAATATCGGATTACCCTATATACGACGATATCCCCCTCGATGTGGGATTGCTATTTTTATATTGTGCTAACATCTGTGGATGCAGGGAAATAGGTTGGAGGGATCTAACTGGAATCCTCAAAAATGTTGAATCTTTTTTCATATTCAGTGATATGATATATTGAATAATCTATGATAGATTATAGCGTGATTTGAATTTATTTGGTGCTATGGAATTATTGATTAGATTTTGGTATTTTTAAATACCAATGATAAATGTTTAAAATTTGGAAAGAAAATTAAAAAGGAAAATTTGAAGTAAAAATATTTATGGGGAAATTTGGATTTATTAAAAGAAATGAAATTTTGGGTAAAATGAATAATTTGGTTTCAGAATTTGTACTTGATAAATTTTGGAATATGGAAAAATAAAGATTTTGGAATAATATGAGAAAAATGTGGTTTTTAATAATAAAACTTAAGCGATTTGTTTAAGTGTAAAAAAAGATTTTAAAAATCGAGATTTAAAATAGATTTGGAAAAATAAAAAGGAAAATTGAAAATAAAATATGAAATTGATGTTCCAGATTTAAATAAAATTTTAAATATAAAAAGGAAGGGAAATATGAATTTAGTGGGCTTTGGAATATATTTGGGTTATTTAAGAAATTAATTTAAAAATGGAATGTAATTTAAAAAATCGATTTAAAATCGATTAAGTGTTGTGAAACAGTGATAAATGGGAAATGAGACTATGAAATTTATAAACGAAGTTTATAAGTAAAGTAAAGTAAATTATCAGTGGATAAATGGGAGTTATAAATTCATGGTGAGGATTTATAAGGAGATGGGTAAATGGTTTAAAAATAAATGGTAGATTTATTTTAGGAAATGTGAAAAAGGGAATTTACGGAATTGGAACGTAATTCAAATTGGAAATAAATCGAGAGGGGTTTAAAAATAATTAGACTGGCTATATTGGTGTGGAAAATGTACTTTTCCTGAGAAGTTTAGTTTATTTTAAAAAGGGAGGATTTTTAAGTATTAATTAAAAAAATTAAAAAGTGTTTTAGAATATTTCAGAAAATTAATTATTTAGTTGTTTAAAATTGTTAAAGCATATTTAAGTATTAATTAAGTAGTTTTAGAAATGGTTGATATTAAGTTAATTATTATTTAAGAGTTAATCAGTATTATTATTTTAAGTGATGGATTATCCTATAATGATATTATTTTATAATAACTTTTATTTCAAGAGAGTAACTGCCTAAAAATTAACTTGGGAAATTATTATAAAAATTTCATAAGTATTATTTTAAAAAAAATTAAATAAAGTTTTCAGGAAGTAATGGTATACCCACATGGCGAAATCGGAGGCAGTGAGTGCCTGCAGTTAAGTCTTGGATTTCTCTAGGATAGAGTCGTAACCATTGAGCTATGAATCCATGGTTTGATACCGCTGTAGTACTTTCCATATTATTTTAAAAAAGGTTTTCAAATATTCTTTTTGAAAGAGGGATAGTTTGTGAATTTACTAAATTCGATAAGATAAGTATATATTATGGATAAAGAGATTTAATTTTTAAAATTAAATTAAAAGGGGATTTAGTGTTTTGAGTGAAAGGGAAAAATATTTGGCTGAGTGATTGATTATTTGATAGTTAAATAACCGACTATCAAATCTGGACCCAAATATAACTTTGGGAATATCTAGGAGAAATACGGGAATTATATGGTACAGTTACCATTCGAAGTGCTATACTGTATGTATAAACTTGTTTCGTTCTTCTAGGACGTTTATAAGGAAATCCGTCCACTAACGGTTAGGAGGTGATCTCCGATCTTATTTTCGTCTGTTTATTTCCTAGAGAACCAGGGTTGAGTTTACCGAAAATATCGAACGTTGTTTCGAAGGGACCGGGATCGGATTTGTTATCAGAAAACCACTTCGATCCAACGGGTACGTCTATTCGCTGTGAAAACAAGAGCATGGAGTCGAAGATGGAGCAGTGAAGTGCAAGGGCTAATTGTTGCTAATCCTAAGGAATATTCCAAAATGGATGTAGTAGGAATAGTGCATTCGGTTTCGTTCGGACCCAGAACGGACTTGTATGGATGAATGCTATTAGATCATTGTCATTGGAGGACAATGAGCATTCTAAGTGAAAATTCCTTAAAAAGTTAATCGTAGCCTTTTGCCTCATTAATCGGGAATGGCTGAAAAACAGGGGAGATGCAACAAGGCTAAGTGGGTAGCTCCCAATTAGGGTATGTTTATCACCTTTCTAGATACCCTCGGATATTATTTCTACGATTATGGAAGGAGCTCGGAAAAGGGTGGGAACACCCGGGGTGATAGCATATTCGGTCTATCCAGGTTAGGGATAGTCCGGTCTTATTTGGCAGAAGATCCCGGCGTGGTCCTCGGTACGCTGTTCTAGAGATGTACTGTGACAAGTGATACCCCAGTACATAGTCATTCGTATGGAATCCATTCTCCAATAAGTGTCGTACAGTTTTTATTGTACCCAACTATGCTGAAACGTGATATGCAAGCATTTCAGCTATTTGAATAAGTATTTGTACTTAGACACTATTATAATATCAGAGGATTTGATATGAAATGTTTTGGTTATCGTAAGGCAAAAACTCGTCGTGTTTATTTGTGGCGTGGTCTTACGAGATACCTTTGATTTTCAAAGGGTTTTGAAAACATTTATAATTCAAATTGAGTGTATTTTCTCATGCTGGTTTTTCAGACTGACTCGGGTGTTATTTTATTATAATGCTCGTGTCAGACCGAGTATTACAGTTACAGGACAGGATGCTATGGATCTCAGGAGACGAGCTGGATGACGAAGACGTATTACACGTATCTGATTATATTCTGCTGTATATTGTTGGCTGTATATTCAACTTGTGTGAGGACAAGTTATTATAACTGTCCAGTGTTGTGTTATTGATGTATTGTGCTCTGATGATGTAATGTGTGAATAACAGTTATAGTATCTTTTGTGTAAAGACTAGTTGTTATATATTATATATTGTTCCTCTGCGATTGTGAGATTTTGTGTTGTTGTTTCTATTTTCTTCTTCTACCTCTTTCTTCTTTTCCCTAATGATCTTGTATTTCCGGCATTCGATTGTTTGGCATGTAATACAGTGAACGTATTGATATCAATTTTCAGAGGTCGAAAATACCGGTCGTCACATGCCTTGTCACATGCCTTATCGTGCCTTCTACGAGTTTGGTTTGTACCATACCTATAGAGTGCCCTCTGATAGCCCTTCAGTTTATGGAGGAATTATGGTACTGTATAGACTATGGGAATATATAAAATGTGTTTAGGGGGATATGGGTAACGCCTTAACGCTATTTTAATAGTTTACTTTACTATAGACATTATATATGTAGCGTATTGTACTATGTATGTAGATAGTTTAACGGATCCTTAGAGGATGGGAATCCCAAGCATCCTCTAAGAATGTTAATCCCGACTCGACTGTTTTGTGTTTTGCTTTATGCTCTGGTCAGACCGAGTGTCATAGCATTTGAGACTCACCTTTGGAGTTTGGAGCTTCGCAAGATCAGTCTTTATCTGTCTATCTTTCCAGTTACTTCAGTTTATTCCAGTTGTTTTGTTCTAACTTGTCATTGGCATTTGTATTAGTAACTTCTATGTATCAGATATCTATTGTATTTTGTTTCCGACTCTGATGTTTATTATAGTGGCTTCATGAACTACTATGTATCTATTCCACTGCTTATTGTTATATTTCTCTGTGTCTGTGATTCTGTGATTGATTTATTTACTGTATATTCTAAGTTTAACCAAATATAAAATAACAATCTGTTGTTTTGAGCAATTCATGTCTGACATGTGAGTCTGATTGTCAATTTAAATGGTTAAGAAGAGCAGGTCGTTACAGATGGTATCAGAGCTCTGGTTTAGGCAAAACTTAGCATATGGAGTAAGAACTCATTAGAGATAGGGTAGTAATACCCTAGAATGAGTAGAATCAATTATAGAATCATCTTCATTCAAGCTTGGAATTCTTCGTCAGGATCCTCCTAGATTTGGATTTCTTTTGAATTTTGGAACTCTCCCCTTTGTTCTGAAATCCATTCTTGTCCTGTTCGGGTTCTTTTAATACTGGAGCATCCCATAGCTTCAACCTCAATTGTCAACTTCATCCTTTTGTGTGATTAATCCCATCGGCAGTCCCGCCAACCTCAGTATGATTAATAAAAGGGTGAAACTCCATTACAATAGGCGTCGAATCACCAAGAGATTTCTATATCCTCAGTTTCGATGCTGTTATTTCTTGCAAAGCACGAACCCTTTTCAGTAGACGACCAAGGTAATTATCTTGTGATCGAATGTCGATTGCCTTAGGATTTTGCCGGCAATTTATCTTCTCGCTTGATGCTCAGCCTAGTGATCTTGACTCCACTCTGATAGTCAGGGATTATCTTTATATTTTGGTGAAGTCACTCCTCTTCCTCCCAAGTGGGAAATTGAATTCTGCCTCGATCTTATTCCTGGAGCCCGAACTATTGTCCTTCCTCCCGGACGAATGGTTTCTATGAACGATTAGTCATTTCCTTTGGATTAACCAATGCTCCTGCCTTCTTCGTCGATCTCATGAATCGCGTTTTTCTACGATGTTCTGAACAAGTTGTCCTAGTTTTCGTTGATGATGTTCTCGTTTTTCTAAGTCTCGGTTGACCCGGTTAAGGTCGTCGTGATAAATATAAGTCCATCC
The DNA here is from genome assembly GCA_030737815.1 of Allium fistulosum. Lineage (NCBI taxonomy): Eukaryota > Viridiplantae > Streptophyta > Magnoliopsida > Asparagales > Amaryllidaceae > Allium > Allium fistulosum. The sequence continues at coordinate 820,339,075 of CM060904.1, forward strand.
ATTTCTTCTTTTGTAATTTAATTATCTTATCTTCCTTTCGAGTCTATCTTCGTAGTTAGAATTCTCTTTGACTATAGTCCCTCTAAATTTGAATCTCTATCCATTCTTGAGTCATCCTGCAGGGAGTGTATTTGAAATTAATATAAATTGTTTTATATTGTGTTGTTTGAGTTGTTAAGTTTGAATTTTGGGTTTCGATCGATTCGTCTAGCCAACGCTATCGACAGGAATTCCAAAACACGTGAACAGAACAAACTGACACAATATTGCTTTCGAAATTGGTAAATGAAATAATTTCCTGTATGATTATATTATATATAAGTAAAATTTTCTGAATATTAGATAGTGAAGTGAATTGGTTGTTAGAAATGATAATTCTAGATTATCGTTTATTTTTTTATCAACATTCCTAAACCGTTAATTATTATGTTATAAGAAATTGAAATTTTATAAATATGGTTTATAAATCTGATTTGAAAATGAAATGAACTTAAATTAAAGAATTGAGAATTAAATTTCTAATGATTTCTAAACTTAGTTTTCAAAGTTTTGAAAATGTATTATTTGAAAATATTTTCGAATGGTATTATTTTCAAAGAATTTTAAAAGAAGTAAGTCGGTACCCTCCTTTTTGTTGCTTGAAAATAATTTCGGTGATGACTGCAGCATCATCGACATTAATTTTCGAGTCTCAGAGTGGAGAGGCCACTTAGTAGCTTTGCTACATTTTATTTTAAAAAATGGATTTGATTTAAATTTTTGAGTATGATTTAATGTACAATATATATACATATATATATATATCTAAATGATTTGAAGTGAAATCGGAAATTACTTCTTAAATTCTGTGTAAAGTGAAGGTTTTCAATTATTAAAATGAAGTGTCTAAAATGAGAAATGGAATTTGAACAACTTGAAACAGTTGAACTAGGATAAAATTAATTTGTATATTAGTCAATTGCATTTCTAAAATATATTTAACTTACCTGAAATATTCAAAAAAGTTTATATGTTAATGTTAAATTTTAATTTAAGGTTATACAAGAGAAAACTTAAGTAATAAATGTTTAAACTAAATTTTCTTAATAGAAATATTGTAAATAAAAGGTAAATTTGTATAGTGTTTATTTACACTCAGAAACATTAATATAACTTATCTAGAAAAAAAGTTTAAATGTTGATAAGAATATGTGTTTGAATAATATACAATATAAATTTTAAGAGAAATAAATTGAATAATAAATAGAGGATGGTATTTAAGTAAATAAATATGAACCTAAGAAATAAACATGTGTAACAAATAAATTTCATTTTGTAAACAGTTATAAATTATATTGGGTAAACTATTTGTAATACAACCAACGTAAATTACCACGAACAGTTGAAATTGAATTTCTGATGTGGAATTAATTTAAGTAAAGTCAAATAGATTTAATAAATAAGTTAAATAAAATAAATTTTTTTGGAAGAAATTTTTTTGTAACAAATGTTAATAAATTGAAAACAAATCAATTAAATGAAAACACCTTGAATTGAAATCAACAAAATATGAATAAAATGAATAGTTATTGATTGAATAAAATAGATTGAAACCAAAAATTACTGAATATTAATTAGTTTAAAAACTAATAAAATTTATATGGTTTTAAATTAATTGTTGTATTTTGTATTTCAAACCTATCATTCCTTTCTGTTATTTCTATTCTCCTATCTTGTTCCTTTTTGGGGACGAAAAGTTTTGAGTGGGGGAGAGTATAACGACCCGTAAATTTAACGGTTTAACTAACGTAGTTAACTGAATTTTGTGAAAATTTAAACAATAAAATTTTGAAATGAAGATTTAATATTTGGAATACGACTATTTAAACAGAGTAATTGGCAGATTTTTATCAGGAAATATAAAAGTTAGTTTTATTGTGTAATTTTCAATTTCAATTAAAATAAGTTGAACTCGATGAAAATTAAATATCTTCAAAATCTGAATATTTTTACATAATAAAAATGTAAATCATATTCGGAGTGAGACGTCATATTTTGTTTCGCCAAATTTGGACTGCTCTAGCCCCGTTTATATTATTATCGGTGTTTTAGCAGCAGTTTTGGCAGCGAATATCGACTTTTGATAGGATAGTCGTATCACTAATATCTGTGTATTGTTTTGTTCGTCTCGTCATGCTGATCTCCGCAGTATATTCATTCATAAATTTCGGAGTCCGGTACACGGTGAAATCTGCGAAATGGTTAGCTGTATAGGTACACATTTTTGAACCTTTTCTATTTCCTTGTGTCTTTCCATTATCCAACGTGTAAGCCAAATAGCCGTTTTCTATTAACATTTTCTGGTTCAACATATGTCCTTTGCTATTCCCTATTTCAAGTTATATATTCCAGTTGCTCAATTCTTTTGCTTTCCTTGGTTCATTTTGTTCTAAAATATAAGAATATATATATAATATTAGTGTGTTCCTCTTTTTCCTAAAGCCCATTCTTCTTCTTCATTTTGCCTGTTGCTCCTCTCCATGGAAACCTCGTCCATAAATTTACTCCGCAACCTGCTCTTACCCCTCCATAGCTGACCTGGTCCACCTCGGCCTTGTCAGAAACCCCACATCAACTGCTCCGTATTCGAACACTGCTCTCTCAATATATATATATATATGTATATATATATATAAAAACTTCCTATATATGGGTTTCTGAAGCACACCTTCTTTCTTTTGCAATATATTGAGCGGCCTCAACCCGAACCCACTCCCCTCCGCCACCAAGCTCTAGTCCGACCCCGATCAACCTCCTCAATCATCTACCCGCAGCCCGACCACATAGCCTGCTTTCTCATGCACCTTGCCACGACCAATCCTCCTTAGCCGAAGCTGAGATCCTTTCCTCCCTCTCCCTGTTTTACTGACCCAAACCCGATAACCCGTGCCGAGCAAGCCAGACCACCTTAAACCCTTTTTCCATCAACCGGCCATGTCCTCTCCTCTCTCACCACCGTACCCTAGAAACCACCAACATCCCTCCGAGTCTAGCCTTCCGATCTACCACAGCCACCATCGCTTGTGAAAAGCTGCAGCACCCATCTCCAGCCATTCTCACCTGTTCAACCATCACACCTCCATCACTCCATTCCAACCGCCCCTCTAGCATAGGCCACCTATCATCTAGTCAGCCTATATCTCCTCCGCAAGTCCGCCTACTCTGTTTCGCCATGCAGCAGCACGGCAGTCGAACTCGCCATTCCATCTAAGCGAGCAGCCGCGACCCAGTATAGCTCCACTATGTTCCATTGGCTGCAGCACTACCTTTTATAAATAGAAAGAATAGTATATATATAACATATTTTGTTAATGTTTTGAAACGTGTGTATGTGTATATATTATGTTTTGTTAACGTTCTGAAGTGTGTATGTTTATAAAAGTATATATATATATATATGTTTTGTTAATACCTTGAGATGTACATATTTATATAATATGTCATATTTACGTGAATACTAATATTTTGGAAAGTATATATGCATACATATATATATGGTTATTTATGTTAATGTAAAAAAATGTACTTGGAGAAATTTTGAAGGAAAGGTATGAATTTTATAAATATATATTTTTGAAACGTAAATATATAGATTTTATTTCGATATTGGTTTTAAATTATATGTATTTATAGATTTTAAATATGTACTTTAAATAAAATATTGTTTTAAAAAGAGAAGAAAAATATATTATATATATTTGATTTCCATCGAACCCTATTCATCGTGCTTTGCTTTTGGTTTCGCCACAGTCCAAAATCGATCGCAGCAGCTAGTTTCTTTGATTTGTCGCTTATCCGTGTGCTTGTCCTGTTTCTCTAGCCTTGGAAGGTGAGCAATCACTCACGATTAACATTCTTATAATTAGTAAATTTAATTCACATGAAATGATGATTAAAATACGTTGTTAAATTTAAATTGTTAGTTATTTAAATTGTTAAATGTGATCTATTATTATTTGCATTTGTTAACCTATGCTAATTGACAGTATTGACACCAATAACCTGTTATATATATATATATATATATATTTATATATCTATATCTATGTGTGTGTGTATGTGTGTGTGTGTGTGTGTGTAATATTGTCAACTATGTAATATGCCTGTTATTGATATGTTATATTATTATCATATTTGTTCTCACTCTACAGGTTCCCCGTTAGTTTAGAATTCCCTTTGGGTTGAAATGATACATACCCGAACGATCTTATAGATTAGGGGAAAATCGTTATGGGTTGAAATGATAAACCCAAGCTATTTTCATTGATTTTAAATTTTGGGATTGCGGGTTGAAATGATATATACCCGTAAATATTAAATTTAAATTGCGGATTGAAATGATAAATATCCGTATCACCTGACCATAGGATAGAAAATTATATACGGACACCATTGGTCTGTTTTTGAAATGATTTCCAAAATAAGAAAGGAAATATATGGGTTTTAATAAATATTGATTTTTTAAATATAATATAAAGATTTTAATTTTAATATATGTGTAAAAGTTATATTTTTAAAATTATATGTGCTGGAAATTTTTAATTTATAAGTTAAGTTTTGAAATATATAAATTTTAAGATTTTGCTTATAATTTTATTATTTTAAATAAATAAATAAGATTTAAAATAGATTTAATAATAATAAGATTTAATATAATAATACTTAATATAAATAAATTTAATAAGAAATTAATTTAACTAATATATATATATATGCTTTAATATTTATTTACAAATTATATTAGTATTTTGAAAATATATTTTCTATTAACTTTAATAAAAATTATTGGTTGGGAAGATAAATTAAGTTAATTTGTAATTTGATTTGTTTAGGAATTTAATATAATTAAGATTTGATTAAAAACTTATTTTTGAAATTTTGAAAGGTATGATTTTACAACTTGATTTAATTAAAGGTGATTAAATGAATATTGTCAAATTTAAATAAAGTTGAATATTAAATTTTGGTTTAAGTTGTAGTTGGAAATTTTATTCAAATGCTTATAAAAGGTGACTAGGTGAATATTTTAGAATTTTGATATATATTTGAAGTTAGATATTTGATTTATTGATTTTATTTAAATTTGTAATTTAAGATTTATTTAAATGTTATAAAAAAATGATTTGGTGAATAATTTCAAATTTAAATAAAATTAAAGGTTGAATTTGGAAACATAAATTTATCAAATTGAGTTATTGTAAATGTTTGAATATTTAACTTTGAAACCTATTGAAATTTGAATCGTTAGATTTGTAGTTCAAATCTGGATTTGAAATCGATAAATTAAAATGGTTTTAATGAGAATTTGAATTGAGATTGATTTAAATTGAATTTGGAAATAAAAGGTTGATTTGGATTGATTTGTGAAATTGGAGGAAACAATTCTAATTTGAAACTATTTCGATATAAATTATTCTAATATATAAATTATTTTAATATATAAACTATTTTAATTTATAACTATTTTAATATATATACTATTTCGATATTTAAACTGTTTAAGTTGGAAAGTGTTATGATTTCAAAGGTGAATGTGATTTAGAAAGAGATATGATTTTGAAAATGAATATGATAATTTGATATGAAATATGAACTATTTACAAATAAAAATGACTACGGTGTGAAATAAGTGTTTGGTTATTAAAGAGACCGGAATCAGATATTGTCATACTCTCTGCCAATACAGAAAACCACTTTAACAAATGTGAATGTAGTGGAGATTCCAGAATGAAGTAGGATGGTTTGGCGACGATTCTATATGAGGTATTAACGCAGCCCTGACTCTCGTGAGTCGGCTTGATGTGACTAAAACAGGAGCCACGCCGGGCCAAGTGAGGTCGCACCTCCGATCGGGCACATTTCTTCAATACCATTCTATTGCTTTGTGATTTGATTGGGTGCACCTTTGATTTATGGGAGTGTGTCTCGAGGTGGACGGTAGCAGCTACTATGCGTTACCACCAGTCCGGATCTGCAAAATGGTAGAATCCTACCCTGGGCATTGCCTCGCGTGCCTTGTCACATGCCTTATCGCGCCTTCTACGAGTTTGGTTTGTACCATACCTATAGAGTTCCCTCTGATAGTCCTCCAATTTACGGAGGAATTACGGTACTATATAGACTATGGGAATATATAAAATGTGTTAAGGGAGATATGGGTAACACCTTAATGCTATTTTAATAGTTTACTTTACTATAGACATTATATATGTAGCGTAATGTATGTAGATAGTTTAACAGATCCTTAGAGGATGGAAATCCCAAGCATCCTCTAAGTATTTGTATTTCCCTTGACATTTCACTTGAGTTGATTTACTGGTATAAGAATGTTAATCCTGACTCGAGTATTTTGTGTTTTGCTTTATGCTCTCGTCAGACTGAGTGTCACAGCATTTGAGACTCACCTTTGGAGTTTAGAGCTTCGCTTGAAGATCGGTCTTTATCTATCGAGCTTTCCAGTTACCACTATGCCATAAAGCGAATCAGACAACAGCGATCACACAACATAAGGTAGATTTGTTGTTATCCTAATATTTACCACCATTTCACACAATACATGGAAAAACAATTTATTGTTTTTCATAGCCCATGAAATCTTTGTTCTATTGAGATTTTATCAATGCCATTCAGACAACATTTTATTTGTTGTCTGATTAAAATTATGAAATTTTTAATTTTGGCTCCTTACCAAAATTTTGGTTTCCCTCTCACTTTTTCCTAGATTATTTCCTGGCCGCGTTCTATCAATTATTTCCCCCTCTTTCTTTCGTTTCAAAAGAAAAAATGGCGTTCGTTCTCAAATCATTCCTTCCCTTCTCGTCTAAATCTAGGGTTCTCTCCTTATTACGCTCCTTCATCCTTTGATTCTCTCCTTATTATGCATATCAATTTTTCCCCAAAATCCTTCCTTTGCCCTAAATCATTTACCTATAAACGAAGAAAAATCACGATGCTTGTTTGATTGATTGGCGAATGTATTTCTTTGTTCATATTTTATTGCTTGCTCGTCTGAATCTGGTGCTCTTGCTATGTCATGTGGATGCATGACTGTCAATTTGTAGTGATTGTAGTTGCTATCACTTGTCAAGAATTGCTGGTTAATTGCTCGGTATGATTATGTCTCTTTTAATTTTGTATTGTTTTCAACTTCGATTATATGCCGATGATGAATTGGGTATTATTTATAGGGTTTGATTCCCTATATTTTTGGTTTAAGAATTTCAATTTACTTCTTGTTTGATGTTCAAAATTGTTGCAATATGTTTGAATTTGTGTATCCATATGCCTTGAGTTGTTTTAGTTTGTAGAATTGCATTTGCCTTAAGTGCTGATCATGAACTTGGGTCCTTAAGTGTTGAGTTGTTTTAGTTGTTTCGATTTGAGTTGTTTCTGGTTATTGCATTTGCACTGTCCATTGTTTGTCCTGAACGTATATATACATGTATATACATTACATACATATGTATGTATGTATATGTTAATGTTTGTGGCACTACCTTGTTTTAATGGATGAATATGTGATTTTTTCGAATTATTAAGATGTGTACCATTGGGTATTGGGATCTGCTGAAACTTAACTTTCTCATAGCTGAATCTCTAAACTGAAATGTTTTGATTATTTTTCATATATGTCTTATTGTATATATTTGTTGTATATGTGTCTAGTTGCTTGAGTCTTGTATTGAATTGCAGGTCCATAGCACTGCCTATTGTTGTTATAGTTGAACTGCCAGTTGCTCATCTCTGAACATGTAATGCATATATACATGTATATACATATGTGTATATGTGTGTTGCTCACTTCATTGTTGTTGCTTTGTTGATGTCTGAACTGTTTTTTGTGTGTGCGCACTCCAGTGCCTTTGAGTTTTGGTTTTCCATGTATATACATACATTCACATGTATATATAATTTTGTGTGAACCTTAGTCATTACACTTATATTCACTGTTCTATTTGTGTACCCTTGTATCTCTGGTCTTGAGTTCACTGTATGTGCACTTATGTTCAGTTATGTTCACTATATCTTTGGTCTTAATTTTGTGTTCCTTGTTGTTTGCTTTGCACTGGCTTGTTGCCTTATTATTGTGTAGTCACTTCCTTGTACTACCTGTATCCATGCTATGATTTTTCACCTGAACTCTGCTTGTATGTAGTCTTGTCAAGTTAATCTTGTTGTGCCTTGTACACTCTTGCACCACACTCCTAGCTTTGGTTGAACTTACTGTGACCATTCCTGAGTCCGAAGTACCACTTGAACCTGAACTTTGCTCTTCCCTTGTCTGGACTTATTTGTGTACTTTGGTATCCTGGTTTGGTTTTCCATGTACACTCGATCTTGTGAGTTTTAGTATTGTTGTCTCTGGTTTTAGTGATTTCTGATTTTGGTGATTTCTTCCTTTTGATATAGTCATACCTGTTTACATCCATATGTGTACATATATATATACATATATATATACATATATATATATATATATTTGTGTGTGCGTGTATGTATGTATATGTATATTCCATTATTGAAGTTATGTATACATATATACATGTATACATCCTTGAGTGTGCTGACACCTGAGTGAGCTGCTCCTATGTGCATTGGCACCTGAATGTGCATTTTCTGAACCATTTTGATTTTCTAAACCATTTTGAGTTGAACTTTTTTTTGTGAACCATTTTATGTGCCTTGGCACTTGTTGTTTTGTATGAGCTTGTTTATGTGCACTATCTTAAATTCTTTCCCAGTTGAACTTGTTTTTCTGAACCATTTTGATTTTGGTACCTGAGTGTGCTTGTTACTGCTATAAGCAGTCTTCTTGCTTGTTACTTCCATATATATACACACATACATATGTATGCATATATGTGTGAAATATTAGCATCTTTTGTATTTTGTACATGTGTATATGTGTGTTGCTCACATATACTTTTGATGCTCCATGGTTTGGCAATCTGTTTTGAACTAAAATGAAATATGCACGTGTACTTGTTTTTCACTTATACATGGCTTTTTGAACTGCACTTCTACACTTTTAAGTCCTCGGTACATACTTGTACCATATTTTGAATTGTCTTGAGCTGCTTTTGAATTGTTCATGTGTTAATTAGTAGAACTGCTATTGTGACATTGTATACCTGAGTGTGCATCTGAGTTTGATTTTCTAGTTTGATTTTCTGGTTTGTATATTTCTGGTTTGATTTTCTTGTTTGAGTTGCATTTTCTTGTGCACCTGAGGTGAGCCCGATGAGGCTTGGGCTTGACCTTGTCCACATTTGCACTGTGTTGAGCCTTCGGGCTTTACCTTTTCAATAGTCAATGAGATTTAATCGATGTTCGGCCTTGTGATATTCATAGTAATACATTGTGTATATCATTAGTTGTCCGTGCACATATATATTTGTCTGGCCATGTCTAAAACATGAAGAGAAAACAAACCCATAAACTGAGGAAATATTAATATTCAAACTTAATTTAATTTTTGCAATTTAGGTTTGTTTCCTTTTCCATTTTACTACGTTGTTTATTTGACAGGTATAAGAGATAACTAGACACAAGCAAGAGGAAGCAAATGAAGATCAATATCAAACATAAACTTGAGTGAGTGTAAGTATAGTGAAAGTGAAAGTTGTATTGTATTTAAAAATGTAAGAATAGTGAAAGTTGTATTGTATTTGAAAGTGTAAGTACAGTGAAAGTTGTATTGTATTTGAATTTGATTTGAAATAAAATATTTGTTTAAATAAAATTACGATTCATATATATCATTCTTCAAATATATAATATAATTGTAATTGGTATGCATATCAGTCAATATTAATGTGTTGTCTAATAGAAAATTCCAGAAATGGTACTATAACATCAGACAACGTATGGTTTTTTCCTTTTGATGTGTTAGTGCATATCAGACGACGGGACATATCTGTGGTCTAATATGTAATGAGACGGCACGGAAATAGATGGCAAATAGGTATTCATTCAGACAATGGAGCATATCTATCGTCTGATTCATTTTTTCTAATAGTGTACTTCAGTTATTCCAGTTGTTTTGTTCTGATTTGTCATTGGCATTTGTATTAGTAACTTCTATGTATCAGATATCTGTTGTATTTTGTTTCCGACTCTGATGTTTATTTTAGTAGCTTCATGAACTACTATGTATCTATTTCGTTGCTTATTGTTATATTTCTCTGTATCTGTGATTCCGTGATTGATTTATTTACTATATATTCTAAGTTTTGCCAAATATAAATTAACAATCTATTGTTTTGAGCAATTCAAGTCTGACATGTGTGTCTGATTGTCAATTTGAATGGTTCAGAATAGCAGGTCATTACATCTGCCGAATCATGTAAGCACTTTCTTAAGTGCGAAACATGAAAAACATCATGAACTCCCACGAACCTCTCTGGTAGCTTTATCCAATACGCTATCTTCCCTGCCCTTTCCACAATGGGGAACAGTCCTACGAATCTGGGAGCAAGTTTCCCACTTGATCCAAACCTCACTACCTTTCTTAGCGGAGACACCTTAATGAAAACCAAATCTCCTACCTCGAACTCAATATCCCTTCTCCGCTTATCTGCATAGGATTTCTGTCTATCTTGGGCCGTCTTCATTCTTCTTCTAATCAAATCAATCTATTTCGAATTCTCTCTAACCATGTCAGGACCAAGTAGCAATCTTTCTGTAAACTCCAACCAACATGAAGGCGACTTGCAAGGTCTTTAATAAAGGTCTTCAAAAGGAGCCATCCCAATGCTAGCCTAAAAACTATTGTTATAAGAAAATTCCACCAAAGGAAGTTGCTCCTCTCAAGTCCCTCCAAAATCAAGAATGCACATCCTCAACAAATCTTCAAGAACTCTATTAACTCTCTCCGTTTAGCCATCTATTTGAGGGTGATAGGCTGTACTCAATCTAAGCTGTGTCCCTAAAGCCACTTGCAAGATCCTCCAAAAATAGCTAGTAAAGATAGGGTTTATATCGCTCACTATGTTAAAGGGAACTCCATGAATTCGGACTATCTCACAAACGTATATGGATGCCAAATAAGGTGTTGTCCTCTTACTCTTTACCGGAATGATGTTGGCACTCTTAGTCAAACGATCTACAATCACCCAAATACTGGTATTCCCCTTCCTAGATCAGGGTAAACCATCTATGAAGTCCATCAAAACACTATCTCACTTCCATTCGGGTACATCCAATGGTTAAAGCAATCCGCCAGGCCTCTACTGCTCCACCTTAATCCTTTGGCACACAAGACACATAGCCACAAATTCCGCTACATCCTTCTTCATGCCACTCCAATAAAACACCCTCTTCATGTCCCTATACATCTTATCGCCACTTGGATGAATAGTCATCCGAGAATGGTGTGCTTTTGCTAGAACTGCACTAATCAAATCACCAGTGCGGGGAACACAAAGTCTTCCATCTCTCCTTAGGCACCCTTTACTATCGATGGAATAGCGTTGGAGATGTCTAGAGACCTCTCCTCTGCTAATCCTATCTAGAATATCCATATGCTCTGAATCCTCTCGCTGCCTAGAGCCAATTTGATCTATGAGGGTAGGCTTAACCTCAAGTGCTGCCAATAATCCAGGAGTAATGTCCGTGGTGGGCTTAAAATAAAAGGTGGAAATAAACTCTAGGCTTTTCCACTCCATGAACATTGGGCTAAGGGTTGTTCTCTTCCTTCTTAACACATCCGCAACCACGTTCCCCTTGCCAGGGGTGTAAGCTATCTCAAAGTCATATGATGCCAGAACTTCATCCAACGCTGCTACCTCAAGTTTAAATCCTTTTGTGAGAATAGGTGCTTCAATGATTTATGGTAAGTGAAAAGCTCGAACCTCTCTCCTAGCAAGTAATGTCTCCAAGACTTGAGCGTGAAAACAATAGCAGCTAGCTCCAAATCATGGGTGGGGTAGTTATTCTCATGAGTTCTCAATTGTCTACTCACATTGCATACTACCATCCCGTCCTACATCAATACTGCCCTAAGGCCAGTCCCACATGCATCAGTGTATACTGTAAAAGGCTTAGCTCCGTCGGGTAAAACTAACACTGGTGCACTAGTAAGGTCCCTCTTTAGCATCGTGAAGGAATCCTCATAATCCATGTCCCACACGAATGTCGCATTCTTCTTAGTGAGGCGAGTAAGCGGTGCTGAAATCTTAGCAAAATATCTGATAAACTTCCTACAGTAACCAGCCAAACCTAGGAAGTTTCTAACTTCGGTAGCGTTCTTGGGGGGCCTTCCAATCCTGTACCATTACCACCTTAGTGGGATCCATAGTTAGACCCTCTCTTGAGACTACATGCCCCAAGAAACGCACCTCGTCACGCCAAAAGTGACACTTCGAGAATTTTTCTTTCAACTGATGAACACAAAGTGTACGAAGAACCTCCTCAAGATAATAGCATGCTCTTCCATACTCTTGGAAAACACTAGAATGTTGTCCACAAACACTACAACAAACTTATTTAAGACATCTCGAAAACACGGCTCATCAAATCTACAAAATAGGCTGGGGCATTGTTCAGCCCGAACGGCATAACCAACCACTCAAAGAATCCATCGGGTGTCCTGAATGCTGTCTTATCGATGCTATCGTCAATGATCCTAAGCTGATGAAATCCAGTGGCTAAGTCAAGCTAAGAAAATACTAAAGAGCCAACCAACTGATCGAAATGATCGTCTATCCTAGGAAGTGGGTAACGGTTCTTCTTCGTGAGCTTTTCCAACTCTCTATAGTCTACGCAAAGTCGAAGGGAACCATCCGCCTTTGTAGCAAAGACGACTGGCACCCCCCACTCAGATATGCTTCGTCTGATGAAGCCTTTCTCTAATAGCTCACCGATCTGCTTACTTAACTCTTTCCTCTCCCTAGGAGCCAAATATCTCACGGGAAATGCCACTGGCTTAGCATTGTCATTCAGATATATCCTAAAGTCAATCTCTCTCTTATTGGATAGCTCCCAACCTCCTCAAAAATGTCTGGGAAATCTCTAACAACTAGAACTGAATCTAACTCTCCTAGTGATGAATCAAGGGAATAAAGGAAGCTTAACATAACTGACCCCTGTAGGTCATAAGAAACCTCAAGGGTCCATCCGCTACATGTCCCTAGCCTGACGACTCTCCTCTCGCAGTCCAATATCGCCCCATAAGTGAATAACGAGTCCATCCCCAAAATCATCCCATATCCCAAAAATCCCAGTACATAGGCGTCACAATCAAACTCTACACCTAGTATAAAAAATTTAAAACCCCTACAAATCATGGATAAATGTGCCAATCCTCCTATGGGGTTTGAAACAACTATAGGGTCTACAATTAGAGAAATATCTAAGTGTACAAAATCAACCAAAGAACTAGAAATGAAAGAATGTGATTGTCCGGAGTCAAAAATAGTCCGAATAGGAAGATCCAAAATAGAGATCAACCTTCTACAAAGGCTTTCCTACCTCGATCCGATCCACTACTAGAAGGTGCTACATCCAAAGCCTGTACTTGCGCCGTAGGTGCGCCTGCTCTTTGCCCTGTCCTCTGAGGACAAGCTCTACTAAGGTTTCTAGGCTGCCCACAGTTGTAACACCTCCCCTTCATCGTGTCCTTCTTATAGTCCTTTAAGTAATTCCCAACCAATCCACAATTATGACATTTCTCACCCTTCTTGATCTGTCCCTTTTGAGGTCCTCCTCCTTTCTTCTTGAACTTATCCTTCTTATTATTCCACCACTGCTTCTTAGAGTTATCTTATTTAGGAACCTCCTTAGCAACATCTGATATGAGGGCCATTTCCACAAGTGACTCATATGTCGCTCCCATAGGTACATGGGTCAATGTCAACCCTTGGAGGGGCTGGTTCAAACCCTTAGCAAATTTGGTTGCCTTCTTATGCAGTCTATTAACAAGCTCCATCCCGAACCTCGATAACTCATTAAACTGATTTATATACTCTTTCACCGATAGACTCCCCTGCTTCAGACTAATGGACTTCTACAACTGCATACTTTCCTCGGCTTGCGATAAGAACTTTCCCTCAAAACCTTTCCCAAAATCCAACCTAACCAATGTCTCTACCCTCCATCTCTACAATCTCCCACTAGTAATAAGCCTCTCCCATCAGTTGCCAAGATGCAAGCTGAACTCTCTGTCGGTCCTCCAATCCTAACAGCCCAAATATCCGCTCTATATTCCTCGACCAAGTTCATTCCTCTACGAAATCCTCTGTGCCAGAAAATGTCTTGCCTCCTAGATTAGCAAAGTCCTTGCATAGCTTAGAAAAATTGGTCGTTGCAGATGGATTAACGGGACCTCCACCAGCTGGTGCTGCATTGGGTACTTTCCCTTGCACCTCTATGCAGTAGCTAGGAGGTATCTACGGAACCAGCCAGGGACTTGGACACCTTCTGGAAGATTTGGGGCTTCCGCCATTCTATGCAAAAAATGAAAATTTAGGCTCGAAAGAATAGAAAGAAGGTTGAACTGGACTTTGAGGGGATTCTTATAAAAACTTTTTATACTTGAAAACTATTCCTATGATAAGAGTTTATTTCTAAAAAATACTTTTAGTTTGAAGATATGTTACCTTTGAAAAATTCTTTACTTTTAAAACAAGTTTTTAGGAATCCTATAACCTTAGGCTCTGATACCAAATGAAACACCCCACGCTCCTTAGTATTCCCAAAAATGGCACACCAAAGGATGTGGTGCGTTATAGGTATACCTAAAGCATCATAGAGACTAAGATTCATCAGACAAATAAGAAAAAGCAGCGAAAAACATTGAAATAATAACTTATCATTCAGAATTAAACTTCATCTCAAAATAAGTCATAAAAACATAATCTCAAAATCTCTCATGTCTCATGAAAATACATCTCAGTCTCACATAATCAGAGTACAATAAATAACAATAATAATCCCACTCACAAGTGCCAATCCATCATAAGCCAAATGGAAAAGATGAAAGCGGAAGAATACATCTGAAATGACAATACTCTGAAAATAAATCTCCAAGCAACCTGAATCAACTATCCTCAACTCTGTTGGCCTATTGGGGGAAAAGTAAAGATAAAGGAGTGGGTCAGACAATAAGTCTGGTTAGTGAAAGTAATTACTAGCATTTGAAAGCAAGATAAAGAAAATAGACTAAGCAATAGTTTTAGCATGAAAGGAAGATACATAAGAGATAAAAATTGCATAAAATATTGTTTCTGATTCTGTTTGAATGTTCGTTTTGATTGTTTGCACTTGTCTTAAACTACTGTGATTAGGCTGAAACCCTAATCCTATCTCAACTGCTAACTTGATTAGGCTGAAATCCTAATCCTACCAATTTATCGGCCTTTCCTATCTCGGTTGTGCCACTGTGAACCAATCATGTTGGTCCCACAGCAAAAGACACCTCTTAGCGCTTAGGAAGCAGTAGCGAATTATTTACCCTAATCGATGCCGCACGCTCGGTCATCGCCAGTACACACTAACTATCGCCCCCTATTTGACCATTTATTTACCTAACAAGCATAAGCGTGCCCAGCCTCACCCACGTGCGAGACCATCAGTCCTCGACCTGAAAGGGAATGTTGCCTGTACTGGTCCTAACAAACAAATCTTCTAACTTTGCGCCCCTTGCCCAAATTCCCAAATTCGAGCCTCTTTCTATTGCCACTTATTTACCTTAATCAGCATAAGCGTGCCCAGCCTCACCTACGTGTGAGACCATTAGTCCTAGACCTGAAAGGGAATGCTGCCGGAACAGGCCACTTCTTCTATATTTGCTTATTGACCATTAGTCCAAGATCTAAGTTTTAAAATAAGCCCCTTCTATTATTTCTTTCTTTCTAATTATAACATACGTTTTATAATGGTTCTTGCAACTAATACTCTTCTTTTTTCACTTTTTAGTTATAACCACTTGTTATAATCATGCTTGTAAATATCTCAAATTTTCTATTTCAGTCCATCTCCATTTTATTTCAGTTCTTCTCATTTTACATCTGATTTCTGTAAATTTAGTGTTTTTTCTATTTTAATCAATATTTGCGAATTCTTCTCTTTTTAATATTTTTTCACGTAAAAAAGGATTAAATCTGTATAAAAAAGAAACTAACATTTACAGACTAAATTCCAACTTAAAACAGATATAAATAACTGCAAATAACTAAATAAAATTGCTGAATAAAAATAGATTGAAAAGAACTTCTGAAATTTACGTAAAAACTGAACGTAAATAAACTTACATAAAAATTGTCTCAAAATTGTATAAAAACTACAACTATTGAGAATCCTATTATTTTAAATTGCTTACAAATCTAAAATAGTTACAAAACACTCACCTGTGGTTCTTAGCTCTAATCCCAGGCCTTCCTGTATCCCCTTCTATGGTGTAAAATATTTTTATTAAAAAGATTTCCTCCCTGGAAAAAATTTCTATTTAGGGTTCAGCCTCAGGCAATGAACCCAATTGGGAGAAAATATAAATGAGAAAAATAGCTAGGCCTAGGGTTCTATTTATAGTGTAGCATAGGGATCTCAGACCATCAGATTTGAAGATTTGATCTGGTGCAACCATGTCATAGGCTCACTAGGAACCATCGGATGCAGCTACGAACGCATAGGATTTCACAAAAAATTGAATTTACAGTCTTCGGCTCGCACCTGGACTAAAAATCATCCAGGGAAGAATGCGGGTCCACCTGGCCTATAGGTGGGTCGACCCGTAACGGGTCTTTTCTTTTTTTTCTTTTTTGTTTACTTATATATATAATTATGATTTTCTTTATTTCTCTCATAACTTCTCCATACTGACTCGGATTTCAACAAGTTATATATGATAACTGCTCAAAAAATTACCACGGACCCAATGGTGCAACTTCTGTGGCTCAATTATGACAATTTCCCAACCCTATTTTATTATTCAATTAATTTTTTAATTAATTATTATTACTCTAATTTTTCGGTTTGTTACATAGTGAGCGCACCTCCGTGGAATCCTACACAATTAGCGAACGCACCTTAGCAGTTGTTGTAACGACCTGACTTTTCAACCCTTAACTGTCGACAATAAATACATCCATAGTGTTCATTTGCCAAGCACCCAAGTACCGAAAAGACAAAGTGTAAGGGTAAAATAAAAAATGAATAGAATAAGAAAGGAAGAACACAACATAGAATCCCATAACAAAACGATAATATATAATATAAAAAGATTGGTACAAAGGGCTACTTTAAATACAGAAATCTTAGAGTTACTAACATTTAAGCACTATCATCAGCCCAGACAGTTATAATCGCCTACCCTTACAATGCTAATATATACGATATAGTAGTGCAGTGGAACTATGAATATTATGGTAGGTAAACATCCAGCTCATCTCCATAAGCTCCAAAGCATCCAGACCTAAATCATCAAATGTACATAGGCCAACTGGAGCATTATAAGAAAATAACACATGTATCATCCTGGTAAACCAACGTGAGAAACTCAAGAAATATGTGACAAGTAACAATAACCATCGAGACCGAATAGATTATCATAATAGTTCCCCAGAAATGAAACTAACCATCATATCAGTTAATATATTGGTATAGTAAATAATGTATAGGGTGTAGCACATAAATGAGAAAATAGTTGATGTGCCTAAGACGCAACAATAATAGGTATATAATTAATACCGTTAAGGTGCGTTTGTATATGGATTATTTTCCACAAGGATGCCTCTAGTAAACTGAAGCGGATCTCCATTACAAGGATCAGAAACCACCTTTCGAGCAACGTATATCTCTAGATAGGATATACTCTAAGGTAAAACAATTGCCCTAACGATGAACTGCGTGGCACCAAGTATCAACAACTTTCGCATGTAACATATCAATATGCATACACTAGATCTGGAGTTGATATACCCTCATGGGTAAGCTAAACCTAAGATTGTGCATCTTACATTGGTTATAGTCATTTCCAATATCGAGGCTACGTTCGGCATCTTTCACACTAGTCTTCACCACTCGAGCAGCACACGAATCCCTAATTGGATTCCTTCATCTCGAACAGATCACGAATCACTACATGGATTCACGCATCTCGAACAGATCCCAAACTTCCACATAGGTTCCCCACATAAGTCATCCAATGAATGCTAACGTTGTACTCTCTCTTGGAATACTCCTCAAGATATGCAGTCCCATACGATAGCATCGTTTGAAATGTTTACGCTGACCTCTCCCTTAGACTTAACCTTAGGATAAGCAGTTCAACTGTATAACATTTCACTTCACTACTACTTTGAGAACATAGATCGCGTATATGGTTTTGAAGTGATTACCGGTTTGAGTCATCTCATACAAGTACACACTTCCCACTTACCGTACTCTCGAAAACCAATCGATGAATTTTCGGTTAACTCAATTCCGGTTCTCTCTGAAAAAAGAAAAAGCTAAAGACTGTTATTACTAAAACTCATCCTCGGGGGTTCTCATTGGTATGAAATCATGAAGCATTTTGATAACTTCTTAAGTCATATTTGGTCAAGTTCGATAGTCGAATAATGGACTATCTAGAAAAAAACAATTGCTTATACAAACTAATATTCATATACTTAATTCTTTTTCGACATTCCAACTTCACTATACCTCCCCTAAGAGCGAAGCTAGGTAAGTTAGAGCATTTGTTGCATCAAAGCCTTGCCTATACACTTCATTCTTGAACATCACAAATAGATAAGTCTACCTCGTCGGCTTTTAGTGTTAAATGTAATTATTATTGATTTCCATAAAAAAGTAAGAAATCAACACAATTAGCATGTTTCCGACATTTTTCGACATAACTATTCCTCGGCCAAGAGGTAAGCCAATAAGTTAGAGCTCTATTACTCATATCCCAACTTGAACAACTACCTTAACTCTCAAAAATAGATAAGTTTACTTTGTCGGATTTTAGCGTTAAGCGTAGTTAATTACTTTTCAAACAAGCAATTAAACAATAAACCGTTTAGCTATTAAGCAGTTACCAACCCTTTCTAAACCTTTTGTCTATACTTTTAAAACCATTTTTAAAATAATATATATGTATAGTAATTTGTTACCAAAACATGATATGTAAATAAGCAAGACAAAAGATAATATATTATATAAGACATAAAATAGTCAACATGTTTTCTAAAAAATATATATATGTTAACGTTACAATCGTCAACATCCAAAGGGGCATTGAAAGTGAATCAAGAAGAAGATCCCTTTCGAAGGACTTCGAAAGGGACATGTATTGTTAGAACCATGGTCCAATATTGCAATCCTTTTTCGAAGGGATCAAAATGAGGTCAAGAACCTTGTTTGAATGGACCCTTTCGAAGGTGTTAATGCTGCTGCCATAGGGTGGACTCCTTCGAAAGCAAAAATATGTTCACAAGTATTCAAACACCTTTCGAAGAAGTCCTCCCTAGGGATTTGATTCAACAGCCACAAAGAGAACCCTTTTGGAAGGTCTTGTTCCCTTCGAAAGGATTCGAAACTTAACATGTATATATTTAAGTAAAAAGTGGATTCAATGTGCCATAGAGCTATATTTTGAATAAATATCGTAAGTTCAATGGACTCGATAATACTACATTATCATCACCATGTTACTTTAGTGCCGCATAGGCTTTGGACATGATGATAATATGCTTTAAAATCATGATATCCAAATAGTCTCTATAGCATAGCATATGCTAATAAAAGGTTAAGAAGATAATTGTGTATCATGTGCAATTAGTCATTAGACAAGCTAATGGCCGAGATGATCATTCTTATGTACGAAATCAATATCAGATCCATGAATCTTCTCTTTTTATTTCTCATAAATGGATTACAAGTAATAGAATTTGTCCCTAATTTGATTTAGGGTTACAAGAATTTAATTTGGCCAAGAAATGTAGGAAATGAAACACTTGGTCCCTAACTTAGACCCTTAGGTTCATATTTATAGACGCGGGTTGGACCCTTCCGCATCCATCCTCTCGAAGTTGTCGAACGGTCTCTTTTCTGACCTTCCGCACCCATCCTTTTGCCTTCGTTCTTCTGGTTTCATGGTATCGATGTTGTGGGTATGTATACGGGTCTTTTGTCATGCTTGATTTAGCCCTTTAGCCTCTATCGAAAGCATGTTATTGATATTGATCTGATTCTCATCAATACTACATTCGAGTACTTCTGGAGCCTTTCGACACAATCGAAAGGTATGCTTCTTTTGGTGGAAAACGAATCAAAGTACATCAATGTGCTGTTTGAGTATAAGCGAGAGCATTTCTGACCTCTTTGTCTCCTTGGAAACCTCTTCATTGTTGTTAAGATCTAGTGTTAACACAGTAGGTTGCTACTTGAATGAGCAAGGAAGGGAATTTGGATGGACTCGAAAGGATTTTATGGTAGCGGAAGGATCATTGCAAAAGGTCACTCATAATGGAGGAGGCTTCTTGGTCTATAGATGATGGTTGCGGAAGGATCATTGCAAAAGGTCACTCACAATGGAGGAGGCTTTCGAAAGTAATCCCCTTGGTTAATGCGGAAGCCCATCTTCTGATGCTTGTGAAAGCAATGCTGGTCACATGTGAAATCTCCCTAATACTTGTGGAAGGGTTCAACTGATTTGAAAGGCTAGTCTTTACAAAACCACGCTTTCAAAAGGGATGTTTTGGTAGAATCTTCTCGTTTGAAAGGTATTTCTAATACATACAAAACTCCTTTATGCATGCGGAACCAACTATTTCAAAAGGATCAACTTAAGCAGAAAGGTAGTCTTGACCCCTTTCGACTCCTTTGGAAGCCCATACTCCATTTAATACTTGCAGAAGCATCCGATGCTTGCAGCACCAATCCAATCTCTTCGAAAGTGACTTTAATACCTTCGAAACCGCGCTTTTGAACCATGGTGGAACCTTTCCTTTCAATTCTTCCGAAGCTTCTACTATGCTTTCATTGGCCTTCTATTATACCTACATTCTTGAGTGAGCTTTATGGTTAACATTTTCCCCCTCCCTATATGAAAGAAGCTTTTTTTCTTTAGGACAAAAGTCCAAGAATTCTCTTTTTGCATTATTTCATCCTCAATGGTCCTTTTTATCAATCTCATTTTCCTGGAAAGTACAAAGTAGACAACATTTCTTATCGTTAATTCAAAATTTATGTAAGAATATGTTCAATAGTTGGTCCATATTATTGATGATGGTATTATAATTCCTGATAATAGAATTCAAAAAATCTACATAATGGAAACTAATAGATCATCATCTGAAGATAATAAGTGAAGAGAAATCCACAATTAGGAACGATCAAAGACTGGAAATTCTTTTCTGACAATAATAGAAGTCCTGAGATCCAACTTTAGTAACGATGAGAGAAGACCAGAAATTAGTCGTTGTTTAATAGAAGTCCAGAAATCTTATTATGAAATTAATAATAGAGGGCCAGAAATCCAAATTCGGCCTTAATAATAGAAGTTTAGAAATCCTTTTTTGGAAATAACTGATAGAAGACCAATAACAATTGTCTAGTAATAATAAAAAACCAGAGATCATCATTTGGAAATAATTCATAGAAGGCCAAGAATCCTCATTTACGGAGAAATAATAGAAGATCAGAATTCCTTACTTGGAAATAATAGAAGACCTGAAACCTAAATTCGGGTGTTGATAAGACAGATCTAGAAATTAGTAAAAGACTAGAAGTCCATCATAGAGGTCTTGAAATTAATAACAGAAGTCTCGAAACCCGGATTTGGGCATTAGTGAGTGAAGTTCAGGAACTAGTAGTGAAAGACCCGAAACCCAGATTCAGGTATTAATAAGTGAGGCCCAGAAATCATCTTTTGAAAATTAGCCGAAGGCCGTATATCTGATAATGAATGTAATCAGGGAATTATCGTCTGGAAATAAGTTTAGAAATCCGTTCTTGGTAATAGAAATGAAAGTTTAGAAATCATTATTTGAATAATGGAAGTTTAGAAATTCTCATATGTGCCTTTTGTTCTACACCACTCTTTGGACTTTGATTGTTCGAATCTTTTGCTTTGTGTCACCTTTCTGGTTCTTGATTCTTTCGACATGTGCCATCCTTTAGGCTTCGTATATTGTTATAGTTTTGTGTGCCACTTCTCGGGCTTGGACGTCTTAGTCCGTTGTTATCTAGTGCGCTTGGTTAGCTTATCCACAAGCAGGACCCAAGGACTTACCCGACCTCCTTCCAGGAGGCGCTTCAGCCAGGCCTTATAGGCAGGACTGAAGGCTTGTTTGGTGCCTTGACCAAGTCATAGCATGGCAGGATCAAGGGCTTACTCCATCCTCCCTCCAGGAGGTGCTCCACCCAGGCCTTATAGGTGGGACTGAAGGCTGGTTGGTGCCTTGACCTGGCCATAGCATGGCGCGTTCAAGGGTTTACTCCATCCCCCCTCCAAAGGTGCCTTGATCTGGCCATAGCATGGCACGATCAAGGGCTTGTAGATACTTTAACTTGGCTATAGCATGGCGCGGATAAAGGATTACTCTGACCTCCCTCTAGGAGGCGCTTTGACCTGGCCATCTTGGCGTAGTCAAAGGCTTATGACCGTTTAAGGTAGTTTCCAATTTTAAGGAGAATTCTACTCCTGACCATGTAGATTTTTCTTAGAAAAGAGGCATTTTATTCGTCCAATGTTGGAAAATACTATCACAAATGTTCTACGTTCCATGTCCTAGGAACCATATTGCCATCTGGTCGACATAATTTGTAAGCTCCTAGAGGAATATTTTGCACAAAATTAGAGGACCCTCCCAGTTTGGTCCTAGCATCCATCTGTAGGATTTGTAGTGTTTGCCATCACTCTTCGGAGCACTAGATCACCTTCTTGAAATGATCTTGTCTTTACTTTCAAGCTATAGTATTTTGAGATTCTTCTTTGATATTTGGCGGTTTGAATAGCAGCTTCATCTCTTAGCTCGTGTATTAAATCCAATGACTCTTTCTTCAACTCTTGGTTTGGATCAAACGCATATGCAATTCTTCGATGTGAAGGTATTTCAATTTTGACTGGAAACATCGCTTCGCACCCATATGTTAGGGAGTAAGGGGTATTGACGCAGTGGATTAAACAAAACAATCTTCAATCGGTGAAAGTAGTAGTCGATGGATTGAAAGATACTGAAATGCCCAAATTCGTTGATCCGAAGATACCGAATTCTAGCTATCCCGAACTCGTTGATCGCGCACGATACCGGGTTCAAAGATCTTAAATTCTTCAAGCGTTGATCAAGCGCACTTGATTTCGCGAATCGGCTTCTGCAATCGTTGAATCGAGCGCACTCAATTAACCGAAAGAGGAGATAGGAGATTACACTCAACTACCAATTGGAATGAAAGCACAAAGCTAACAAAAGAGAATTTTATTCAAAAATCAACAACCTTTACAAATGACTCACACGGCCTATTTATAGGCGTTACAATTTTTCAACAGAAATTACCAACTCCTAAGTCGGTTCCGACTTATAGCTTCAGACCTACGACTTACCTTAACTCGGCGACGACCTAAGACAAACAGCGACTTATCATATTACAAGTACAACACAACGACCTAAAACAAACAACACAATACAAGCCTTCAGCGACTTAACAAACACATGAAAAGAATACAAACATCCCTTAGGTCGTTGACGACCTAACAACTTCCCACGTCTTACGACTTACAAAACAGAACGACCTAAGACTTCAACGGTTCAGATTAAGTCGGCAGAGAATCAACGGCAACAGCTTCAGCGACTTAAAAGCATGCGGCGACCTAAAGAAATCAATGGTAGAGATTAACTCGGAAGAAGAATCCACGCTCCAGTCTTCAGCGACTTAACTCCTGACTCGTTAGGTCGTTCACGACCTAATACCTCACCAATTTGCTCTGCCTTTCCTCTGTGTGACTCGATAGGTCGGTTAGACGACTTAACTAAGTCGTAACTCGGTATCGATTTATCATCTGTTCCGTTAAGTCGTACATCAACCAAAACACAACCCTTGAGTCGTTGCCGACTTAAGCCTTCACATTTTTCAACTTGTGTTGCTCCTATAGCTTTAGGTCGTAACCCCGCATTTCCTTTAGGTCGTAACCCAGCACTTGCTCCTATAGTTTTAGGTCGTAACCCGGCACCTCCTTTAGGTCGGACACGAGTTAACTCGGTAGGTTGTTTGAATGTTTTAAACTTCCCCTCGTTAGGTCGTGAGCGACCTAGGACTTCTTCCCTAAGTCGTGAACGACCTAAACCTTGTGAATTCGTAGCTCGCACTGCATCATCCTCCCCAGGTTGAGAGAAATTCGTCCTCGAATTTGTAAATTCTTCCACATCCAATTGTTCATTTCCATAATATGGTACGAGATGCTTAACATTGAATACGTCAGACGTGTACACATCCTCCGGCAGCTTCAACTTATAAGCATTTTCATTAATCCGTTTTGTGATTTCGATAGGACCAATTTTTCTGGCTTTCAACTTGTTATAAGCGCCCACTGGAAAACGATCCTTTGTTAAAACTGTATAAACCATATCACCCTCATTAAATTCAACATTCCTTCGCTTCAGATCTGCAGAACGTTTATACTTCTCATTCGCTTTCTCCAATCATTCCTGAATGATTTTATGACATTCCGCCAATCCATCAACAAAATCAGCTGCTTTCTTAACTGTCTTCTTTGATTGTGGCACTACCGTTAAATCCAACGGCCCCTTTGGTAAGCTCGGATAAACAATCTGGAATGGACTGAACCCAGTACTTCGATTTACAGCATGATTATGGGCAAACTCTGCCTGGTATAACTTCACATCCCAACTCTTCAGATTATCTTGCACAAGACACCTCAGTAAATTTCCCAATGATCTGTTCACAACCTCGGTCTGTCCATCCATTTGCGGATGATAAGCACTACTAAACTTCAGCTTCGTTCCCACCATTTTCCACAAACTCAACCAAAAGTGACTCAGAAATCGAGTATCTCTATCCGACATAATAGATTCTGGCAATCCATGAAGTCGATAGATCTCCTTGAAAAACAATTGAGCAACATGAACAGCATCCGCCGTCTTCTTACAAGCAATAAAATGTGCCATTTTCGAAAATCGATCAACCACCACATAAATGGAATCATTACCACGTTGTGTTCTCGGCCCCCAACACAAAGTCCATACTCACATCAACCCATGGTTTAGTTGGTACCGGTAACGACATATATAAACCCGCATTAGTCGCAGTTCCTTTCGAAACCTGACAAATATGACATCGTTCCACAAACCTCTCCACTTCTTTCCTCATCGATGGCCCAAAGTAAGATTTTGAAATCAACTGTAATGTACGGTCTCTTCCAACATGCCCTTCTTCATGTAGCTCTTTTACAATCTTCATTCTCAAACTACAATCAGGTATGCATAATCGATTTCCTTTGAACAGAAAACCATCTATCATTATAAACTCATCCGTCTCCCCATCCTTGACTTTATCAACAAACTTTGCAAAGTAAGGATCATTGTCAAATAATTCTGGTAACATTTCAAACCCCGTCACTTCAACCTTTAGTGTAGTCAACAAATGACTCCTCCTACTCAAAGCATCAGCCACACGATTCGTCACCCCTGACTAGTGTTTAACAACGAAAGTAAATTGTTGAAGATATGCAATCCACGATGCATGTCTCGCTGAAATCTTGTCTTGCCCTTGTAAATGCTTCAACGCCTCATGATCAGTGTAAAGAACAAACTCCTTCTGAAATAGATAGTGTCTCCAGTGTTTAATAGATTGCACAACAGCATAAAATTCAACATCATATGTACTGTATCTCATCTTTGCTCCTGATAACTTCTCGCTAAAGTATGCAATCGGACGTCCCTTCTAACTCAATACTCCTCCAATTGCAACCTTGGATGCATCAGTATGTAGTTCAAACACTAACTGAAAATCTGGTAATATTAGAATTGGTGCAGACGTCAAGAGTTCTTTGATTCGCTCAAAAGCAACCCCGGCTTCCTTCGTCCATGCAAACTGTTTACCCTTCATGCAATCAGTAACAGGTGCCATCACACTACTAAAGTGTGGAATGAACCTCCGATAAAATGAAGCCAACCCATGAAAACTACGAACTTCCGTTATCGTCTTGGGCTGCGGCCAATCTCTGATAGCTTCGATTTTACTTTGGTCAACCTGTATTCCTTTTTCCGACACAACATATCCCAAAAATAAAACACTCTTCGCCATAAAAACACACTTCTTTGTAGCAGCATAGAATTGTTCTTCACGAAGAATAATTAGCACTTTCTTCAGATGTTGAACATGCTCTTCTGTACTTGCACGGTAGATTAGAATATCATCAAAGTAAACCACAACGAATTTCCCAATGTATGGCCTAAAAATTTGGTTCATCACCCTCATGAATGTACTTGGTGCATTCGATAGACCAAACGGCATTACCAGCCATTCATACAAGCCTTCCCTCGTCTTGAATGCTGTCTTCCATTCGTCCCCTGGTCTAATGCGAATCTGATGATAACCGCTCTTCAAGTCAATCTTTGAAAAGATTACAGACCCACTGATTTGATCTAACAGATCATCAAGCCTCGGCATCGGAAATTTGTATCTGACTGTGATCTTATTCAATGCTCTACTATTGGTGCACATCCTCCACGTTCCATCCTTTTTGGGTACCAATAAAGCTGGTACAGCACAAGGACTGAGACTCTCCTGCACACGCCCATGTTCAAGCAATTCCTCTACCTGCCTCCGCAACTCTTCATGTTCCTTCGGACTCATTCGATAATGTGGTCTGTGTGGTAACACAGCACCTGGAACAAGATCTATCTGATGTTGTATATCCCTCAACGGTGGCAACTCCGTTGGTAACTCCTCTGGAAATACATCGTCAAATTCTTTCAAAACTGGTTTAACTTCTTCTGGAATTTCAACTACTTCACTGCTCTCACGCCCAATTAACAGGAATACTTCCGACTCTTCTTCAACCTCCTTAACAAACTCCTTCAAAGATAACAAAGTTTTGAGCTCTTCAATCTCCCCCAACTTGTTTTCCTCCTGTTGTCGCTTCTTTGGAACTAGAGTAATCTTTGTGCCTTCAAACATGAAACTGTAACTGTTGGTACGCCCATCATGTTGCACCGCTCTATCATACTGCCACGGTCTCCCCAGCAACAAATGACAAACGTCCATATCTACCACATCGCACCAGATTTCATCTTTATATTTCTTCCCAATTGAAAACTTCACACAAGCCCTTCGTCCAACCTTCACCTCCCCGCCTTTCCTCAACCAAGCTAGCTTGTACGGTTTCAGATGCTTCTCAGTCTTCAACGCCAACTTCCTCACAGCTTCGGAAGAAATTATATTATCACAGATTCCAGCATCAATAACAAATTTGCATACTTTCCCCAGAATAGTACATGTTGACTGAAAAATATTGCTCCTTAACCAACTACAATCCTCCTCTTGCTTTGGTGTTAAACAGGACCTCTTCATCATTAGATTATAACCTTCGTCTCCCGACACTTCTTCTTCCTCCTCATCAGGTGGTGAATTGGAACATTCAGCTTCTTCATCCTCATCCTCAACCTCTGCTATCATAGCTCTCTTCTTCGGCTTTGGACATTCGCTACTTTTGTGACCAAATTCCTGGCAATTGTAACATTTGAAACCGTTGTTAACCTTTGTCTTCTCAGCCTCCTTCACTACTGGTCTACTGATAGGTTTAGAAACATTAGAACTCCCACCAACACCCTTCGCTTGATTGTTAGAATTAGTAAACACGCCACTTCCTCGTCGTCCCTATTTCTCCCAAGCCAACGCTTTCTGATGTGCTTCAGCTACAGATCTGGGATCAAACATGTTAACCATATCCTGAATCTGCATTCGCAATCCACCAATGAATCTAGATGTCAATTGTTCTTCTGTCTCCATAATATCATTCCTTGCTATCAGTTGATAAAATTCGTCAGCATAGTCATTCACAGATTTCGTCCCTTGTCTCAAGTTCTGCAAACGTTGATACATCAAAGATTGATAATTGTAAGGTAAGAACGTTGCTTTCATCAATTTCTTCATCTTCTCCCAAGATTCAACTTTTGACTTTCCCATTCGTTCACGTGCAAGTTTGGTTTGCTGCCACCATGCCAAAGCTCTACCCCTCAATCTCGTAGCAACCAACTTCACTCTACGATGTTCTGGAACTTCTTTGAAGTCAAAAATCTCTTCAACATTAGCCACCCAATCTAGAAACTCCTCTGCTTGCATACCACCTTTGAATTCAGGAATTTCAGTCTTCATCCCCGACTCCCACTTGTGATCATACTCAAAGTGATTTCTTCCTTGTCCTCGTCCTTGTCCTCGAACACTACCACCATCATACTCCTCTTCAAAGTCAAATGTATATCGTTGTCTATCTCGTCCACCCACATCTCTACTACCATCATGTCTACCACCACCATCCCTTCTATCTACATTCCTCCGTTCACGATCATCCACGTTCCTCCCACGTCCTTGATCATTTTCAACACTTCTGTCTCGATTGGAATGTGGCGAGACTCTACTACGCCCATGGTTAGATTCAGGTGAAACCCTTCTCCGATTTTGATTCATCTCCGTCATAAGCTTCTCTAACCGGCCAATTCCTTCGTTAAGCTTTTCACTAAAGTTTTCATTGATTCTTTGCTCCATCTCATCAGCCTCTTCTCTTCGATAAAAGCTTCAACGTTTTGATGTCGATTGGCTCTCCTTGGCGGCATGATTGAAATCTTCACAAATTCTTCAAATTCAAACACAATTCGAACTTTGATCCAAAATGAAATGGATCGACAACTCCCACTTTGTTGCTACTTCGCGATGAACACGATGAACACAACTTCTCCAAATGATATAGATCCGATCTCTAAACTCCAATACAAAGTCGAACAACTTCAACTTGCTCTTGGCCGTGGTAAACAAAACTCAAATCTTCACTTCGATTCAAACTTCTTCGTGATGATTGGCTCCAATACTCAATTTAGCTATGATTGGCTAAAACAAGCTCTGATACCAAAAACTGACGCAGCGGATTAAACAAAACAATCTTCAATCGGTGAAAGTAGTAGTCGATGTATTGAAAGATACTGAAATGCCCAAATTCGTTGATCCGAAGATACCGAATTCTAGCTATCCCGAACTCGTTGATCGCGCACGATACCGGGTTCAAAGATCTTCAATTCTTCAAGCGTCAATCAAGCGTACTTGATTCCGCGAATCGGCTTCTGCAATCGTTGAATCGAGCGCACTCGATTAACCGAAAGAGGAGTAGGAGATTACACTCAACTACCAATTGGAATGAAATCACAAAGCTAACAAAAGAGAATTTTATTCAAAAATCAACAACCTTTACAAATGACTCACACAGCCTATTTATAGGCGTTACAATTTTTCAACAGAAATTACCAACTCCTAAGTCGGTTCCGACTTATAGCTTCAGACCTACGACTTACCTTAACTCGGCGACGACCTAAGACAAACAGCGACTTATCATATTACAAGTACAACACAACGACCTAAAACAAACAACACAATACAAGCCTTCAGCGACTTAACAAACACATGAAAAAAATACAAACATACCTTAGGTCATTGACGACCTAACAACTTCCCACGTCTTACGACTTACAAAACAGAACGACCTAAGACTTCAACGGTTCAGATTAAGTCGGCAGAGAATCAACGGCAACAGCTTCAGCGACTTAAAAGCATGCGGCGACCTAAAGAAATCAATGGTAGAGATTAACTCGGAAGAAGAATCCACGCTCCAGTCTTCAGCGACTTAACTCCTGACTCGTTAGGTCGTTCACGACCTAATACCTCACCAATTTGCTCTGCCTTTCCTCTGTGTGACTCGATAGGTCGGTTAGAAGACTTAACTAAGTCGTAACTCGGTATCGATTTATCATCTGTTCCGTTAAGTCGTACATCAACCAAAACACAACCCTTGAGTCGTTGCCGACTTAAGCCTTCACATTTTTCAACTTGTGTTGCTCCTATAGCTTTAGGTCGTAACCCAGCACTTCCCTTAGGTCGTAACCCAGCACTTGCTCCTATAGTTTTAGGTCGTAACCCGGCACCTCCTTTAGGTCGGACACGAGTTAACTCGGTAGGTTGTTTGAATGTTTTAAACTTCCCCTCGTTAGGTCGTGAGCGACCTAGGACTTCTTCCCTAAGTCGTGAACGACCTAAACCTTGTGAATTCGTAGCTCGCACTGCATCAGGTATGACCCGTAGCAGTTTGGGTGGATGTACGATATGCCCAAAGTACAAGTGGTAATTCTTCCACCAATTTCCTTTGGCCTTGTTCAGTCGCTTTTTCAAGATGGTCTTAATAGCCTTGTTGGCTTCTTCGACGGCCCTATTAGCCTTTGGATGTGATATGGAAGAAAAGCTTTTGATAATTCTGTTCTTATGGCAAAATAAAGAAAATTCTTCACTTTCAAATTGCGTTCCATTGCCAGATATAGTCATGTAAGGGACCCCGAATCTAGTGATAATGTTCTTAATAACAAATCTAAGTACTTTCCCAGAAGTGATTTTGGAAAGTGGCTCTGCTTCTACCCACTTAGTAAAGTAATCAATGGCAACTACGGCATACTTTGCCCGTCCTTCAGAAATGGGCAATGGTCCAATCAAATCGATTCCTCATTCATCAAATGGCCATGGACTAGAGATCGGGTTAATTGGCGGTAAAAGGGGAATCTCTAAGTATTTTTAGCACACTTCACATTTCTTCATGTGTTCTATAGCTTGACTAGTCATTTGAGGCCAATAGAAACCTTGTCAAATTATTTTTTTAGCCAACTTTATCCCATTGGAATGGTCCCCACAAAATCCTGCATGCGCTTCCTTTAGTAATTTCAACCCATCTTCAGAATTCACACACCTCAAGTAAGGAAGAGCATATCCTTTCTTCTAAAGAATTCCATCCATTATAGTGAAGGTTGGAGCCTATCGTTTGATTCTCCTGGCTTCCGTTTTGTCAGAAGGTAATATTCCATTGGCAAGATATTCTACAATAGGTATCATCCAAGTGTTATTGTAGCAGTTATCTACCCATGAATGAATGGGCTCTTCATATGAAATTCTTCATCAATTCCTCTTTCTCCTCTTTTTTGTGTCATGGTTAAAACCAATAGTTCTTTCCTTAGTTCGAGCATTTTTTCTTCAATACTAGGATTTGATTGATACCCTACAGGTACGATATGGGTTTCTAGAACTCCTCTTGAACTAGCCAATTTTGCTAATGAATCTGCTTGAGAGTTATCATCCCTTGGGACTTGGTGTATAGAAAAATCTTCATATAGGGTAAGCATTTTTAGCACCTCCTTAATTTATAGGGATAGTCTAACGTCTTTAGTCTGATATATCTACTTTATCTGATTTACCATTAGTTTGGAGTCGCTAAAGATTTGAATTCATGGGATCTTGAGTTGTAAGGCTAGAGTTATTCCTACCACCATGAATTCATATTCATCTACGTTGTTTGTTGCAAGGAATCCTAGCTTCATTGCATAGTGTAGGCGGTGTCCATCTGGTGTGATTATGACATACCCTGCTCCGGCTCCCTACTCATTTGATGCCCCATCCACAAATAGTTGCCATATGGGTTTTGATCTTTCTCTATCTCTGAATGCTCTTTAACAAAGCTAGTACATTCATTGATAAAGTCAGCTAATGCTTGCCCTTTGATTGCTGCTTGTAGCTGAAATTCAATATCATATTGGCTAGGTTCAATCCCCCATTTTACTAGCCTACCTGAAGTCTCAGGTTCACTGAAAACCTACTTGGGTAGAAAGTTAGTCAATACTCTGACGGATGTGCTTGGAAGTACGCTCTGAGTTTTCGTGTTATAAGCACCAAATAGTAAGCCAACTTTTCTATAACTGGGTATCGAACCTCGGCATCCTTCAATCGTCTGCTCTCATAATAAAAGCTGAGTTTCATTTTATTCTCTAATCAGAACCGAACTAACCCCATGTTCTGAGACCACCATATATAAGTATAAGCTTTCACCATTCTCAGGGCTGGATAATATTGGTGGCTTTTCCAAAATATTTTTTAATTCTTGGAAGGCTTTCTTACAATCTTCTCCCTACTCGAAGTTATTTCATTTCTTAATTATATTGAAGAATGGGATGCATTTATCGATTGCCTTGGAGATGAATCTGCTCAGAGCTGTGATTCTACCATTTAAACTCATTACATCTTTGCTTGTTTTGGGCTCGGTCAAGTCTTTAATAGCTTGGATCTAGTCAGGACTGACTTCAATTCCTTGTGCGTTAACAATGTAACCTAAGAACTTTCCGGAATGAACCCCGTAAAAACATTTTTGAGGATTCGGTTTCATTTGATACCTTCGTAATACTTCAAACATTTCTTCAAGATCTTTAAGGTGACTCTTAGCTTCGTAGGATTTTACTATCATATATTGCACATAAACCTCCATATTTCATCCATTTGCTCCTTAAACGTTCTATTGACCCATCTTTGATAAGTAGCTCCTGCATTCTATAGTTCGAAAGGTATTTCTTTATAATAGAAAGTTCCCTAATCGATAATGAAGCTTGTATGTTCTTCGTTTGGCCTGAACATGGGTATTTGATTATATCCTGAATAAGCATCCATGAGAGATAATAGCTTGTGTC
Organism: Allium fistulosum; assembly: GCA_030737815.1. Classification (NCBI taxonomy): domain Eukaryota; kingdom Viridiplantae; phylum Streptophyta; class Magnoliopsida; order Asparagales; family Amaryllidaceae; genus Allium; species Allium fistulosum. The sequence continues at coordinate 820,371,819 of CM060904.1, forward strand.
CACTAGTTGCATCAACTAACTGGTCTATTCTGGGTAGCGGATAACAGTCTTTCGGGCATGCTTTGTTTAGATTAGTGTAATCAACCCAGGTTCTCCACTTGCCATTTGACTTCTTTACCAACATTGGGTTCGCTAGCCATTTTGGATTAAAAAACTTCTTAAATGAATCTTTTTCAAGTAGCCTTTTAACCTCTTCTTTCAAGGTGTCAGATCAAATTTTGTCAAATTGTCTCTTCTTTTGTCGGACGGGGGTCACATTTGGATGAATATTTAGTGCGTGGCACATAACTGATGGGTCAATCCCGACCAGATCCGAATGGGTCCATGCAAATACGTCTTTGCTAGCCGTAAGAAATTGAATTAAGTCTGCCTTCAAGTTGTTTTCTAACTCTTTTCCCACTTTGACTATTTTGGTTGAATCAATTGGATCTATACATATTTTCTCAAGATCTTCTGTAGGCTTTATTCTCTCTATTTCTCCTCGGCAATCCAATTATGTGATGATCTCACCTTCTTCTACAAAGTTAGCATCGGTCCTCTTCCTCTTCCTTCCAGGTGAGATGTACCTTTCAAATAAATATTTATTTGTTTTATTAGATCTTATCTTTGCTTCGAATGTTGGATGTAAAAATCCATCATCTAAAGGCTGAAAAATAGTAAAGGAATCATAGTGAGAAGAATACTCTCATATACAACATAAAAAATGTATTTTCTCCATATTTACACATAAGAAAAATATGAAAACTTGTATACATACAAAATAAAACATTTTCTATCATATAAAAAGATTAATTTTTATTTTTAAATATTTTTTTATTATTAAATTCCTTTATTTAACAAAAATGCACTATTTACTCAAATAAATGAATAAAACCATGTTTTTAACTCCTAAAATTCCACAAAATTTATTTTGTCACTTAGAAAAATACATCAAACCATTTCAAAACATTATTTATAGCCAAAACTTAATTTTAAACCAATTTTCACTTTTTATTTCAATAAATAACCTTTAAAAATCAAATACTTCTTTTAAAAATCATTAGAATAAGTAATTGGCAATAATTAATAAAATTATTGCATTTTCTCTAAATAAAAGTCATTTTCCATTCATTATTAACCCAAACAACAAAATAAAGTTTACAAACTTTATTTTCACATTTTATTATCAAAATTCATTGTTTATTCCAAATAAACAATTTAATTTCTCCAATTTTATTTTAATTCACAATATTAAATCATAACTACCGTTATAATTTAATATTTACAGGTAATCTCCAAAACCAGGGTTGTTATAGACTCCCCCCCTTAATAAAATTGCATCCTCGCAATTCCTAGAGAAGAATTTGTATTCAACAAAATTATTTCATCAAGCAAAGGTGGATAGAAAACCCCGAGTTGAAAATTTCTCACCCCAACACAAGATGATAGAAAATCACAATAAGATCACTCTATTAATTCTATGGTTTCCCAAGTACAATACTTAGGGTTAGAGAACCATAGAATTTCATAAGCGGAATATTCTTATTTCGAAGGTGTTTAATCTTCGAAATAACTACATGAATAGAATTCTTTGGTTATACAAGTTTTTGTTCATTTCTGTTCTTGTTTTCGTTTCTGGCCTCAAGTGCCAACTTTGGCTGTCCATAACTTTCACTTCCGGCAACGAAATGCTGTCGGATCTTTTTCTGAGTCAAGTTTATATGTTGAACTTTATTTCTGCAAAATTTAATTGCAAAATAAAGTTCAACATATAAACTTGACTCAGAAAAAGATCCGGCAGCATTTCGTTGCCGGAAGTGAAAGTTATGGACAGCCAAAGTTGGCACTTGAGGCCAGAAACGAAAACAAGAACAGAAATGAACAAAAACTTGTATAACCAAAGAATATAGCCACCGATTCAATATTTTTGGGCAATAGATGTGAGATTTTAGTCTCACCTTGCTGATTTGTTTGTAAAAGCTTGGATTTTGAGCTGAAAGGAGTGAGCTTGGTGCTAGATTTGACTTCAAATACCTGTAGAATATCAAAAAAAAGACATGCAAACCCAAAAGAAGAGATTACATACAAACCCAATATCACAAATTAGATTTTGTTGAAATGATTCAGTTTTGGAATAAATTACTTGTAGAAATATGCTTTAATTTGAAAGAAAGTAGCAAAATTTTGATTTAGTTTGGAGATTTAGCTTAAATTTGAGAAGAAGGTAAAGTTTCATTTTTTTTCTGTTTGTTTACAGGAGATGAAGAGGAGAACGTACAGGGAGGAGAGAAACCTTTTTTTCTCTTTTCAGGTTATGTGATAATGGGTTTTGACCCAAAATAAAAGATTTAATTAGCCTAAGTAACAAATTATGACTTAATTCATAATATACACCTATGTATTAAATCAAACATCATATTTACACAAGTTTTCTTAAAAATAAATTATACAAACACATCTACAAGTTATATAAAATATTTTACACTTAATAAAATAATAATTTATGTTATAAAACTAATTTTTTATTATTAAAAACCCTTATTTTTACAAAAATACTCAATTTACACAAATGAATGTATAAATCCTTATTTTTAACTTCAAAAAAATTCTAAAAAATTATTTTCTTGCATAGTAAAATATAACAAATCATTTCAAACTCAATTTTATGACCAAAACTCATTTTTAAACCAAATTTTCACCTTTTTATTTGAATAAATAGCCTTAAAATCAATTACTTCTTTTAAGTATTGATCAAGAGTCACGAAATACATTTCGCGGGAGCTAAATTGTTCTCCCAGAATAGTACTCCAACCTCTTTTAGTCAAGAACTTTACCATCAGATATTTTGGTCAAACAAAAGCATCCACCTCATTAAGCGCAGGATGGCCAAAGAATGCAATGTAATATGAAGGCTGATCGATGATCATGAAGAGAGTCTCAAAAGTTCTACAACATGGTGTTATGCCCATCTATACTACTAGCTTTACTTGCCCTACCGGAGTTGACCCCTTATTGTTGAACCCAAAGATAGGTTCAAGACTAGGCTCCAGCTTATCCTTAGGAATGCCCATTTGATTAAAGGCGTGCTTGAAGATGACGTTAACTGGACTTCCAATGTCTACTAGAATCTTGGATACTATGGAAAGCCCAATTTGAGTTGTGACCATAAAAGGGTCATCATGGGGACGATGAATTCCTTTCTTTAACTCTTATGGAGTGATGACAATATTTGGCATCTGTATATTAAGCCGTGGGTTTTTGAACGGGAGCTCTTCCTAGACAGAGAACACTCCTTCCCTAGCTTCCTTGATATATCTGTTCCTAGCTCCTTTACTTTCTCCCGTTGGATACGGTCCCCCATGAATCACATCAATCCTGCTCAAAGGTGGACTTGAGTTCAATGGATCTTCATTCGCTAATTCATGGCATTACTAGAGAATTTTGACGGCCCATCGCTAGTTCGGGGTGCTTTTTGTTTATCTTGAACTAATTCTTTTAGATGTCCTTCATGGATTAGCTTTTGAATAACTCCGGCCAGCACTCGGCACTCGTTTGTCTTATGGCCATTCGCCCTATGATAAGCACAATAATCATCCCATTTTCTCTGTTCAGGGTAGTTCCTGGCCTTGAATGAAGTTAGGAAATTAACTGTTTCTTTAGTTGTGGCATAGATATAAGACAATGGCTTGTTCAAAGCAATTGAATTTGTGTTGGAGTCTTCCCACCTCGACCTTTTGTGTCCTCGATCGAATCCAAATCTTCCACTCTCCTTCTTAAGGTTAGCTTTCTTTTTAGTGTAGTATAATTCGTCCATTCGAATGAATTTATCGGCTGGAAAGTGAAAGTCTTGTAAATTTTTACATCCATGGATGAAGAGCTCTTTCCAAAACGGCATGTTTTCTATCAATCCTGAATGCATTGCAATTAGCTTATCTCTATCATTCATGTCTTTTGCCTTCAATGCCTCTGTATTGAACCATTTGAGATAACAACCCAATGATTCTCCTTGCCTTTGCTTGATGTTTGCTAATATGGTGTAGCCAATTGTTGGATCTTTGCATATGCAGAATTAAGCATAGAATTCGTAGGAGAATTGTTTCCATGAGTAGATAGTTTTCTCCCGATATTGACGGTACCATTTTGCAGCATCTCCCTAAAATGTTACTGGAAATAATCTACATCGCACTGCCCTCAAAGCATTATAAAAGTCCATTTGGCTGTCAAAAGCCATTAGGTGGTCATCAGGATTAGTAGTGCAGTGGTATTTCATAGTCGGGACCTTAACATGAAATGGAATTGTTGTTGACATGATTTCGTCAATGAACAGAGCAACTCGATCATTGTCATTCACTTGCTCGTCTAAAGTTCTTTTCCCTTTAGCATTCAGCATGTCTTTAATAGCTTTCTCTGCTACATCCTTTAAATAAGCTTCGGTATTATAATAGCTTTTCCGATTTGAATTATATTCCTTTGAGCTTGAGCATCCAGATTGCTCTAAAGAATTACCTTGCATTCTACCTTGGTGAGCTTAAGTTGCATAACGTTTCTTCTTCTTTGATGATGTTAAATCAATCTTGCTTTTGCCTTTGAACGTATAAGTCTTTAGATTCCTCCATGGGGAGACCACCTCGTCTCCTGTTATTGGTTTAGCGGTTTTAGATGATTTCTGAGAAAGGGTTGCTTCTAGGAGCTCTTGCATTTCTAGTAATCATTGCTCTAAATGTCTTATCTTAGTTGCATTTTCATCAGGTTGTGCTGGAGTTGATGGTTGTCCTAGCATGGCTCCTTCTAAGTTGAAGGTTGGAGTAATATTTTCCTCCAGAACTGTTGTGTGTACTGCTTCCTCATCCAATCGATTGAGTCTTTTCGATTACATTTTCTTACAATAAGTCAAACTTTCCATAATTAGTCTATAAGGAAAGTAGAAGGTCGGAGGTTCAATCCTTTCTTCTAGCACCAAAAATGTTAACGATATAATTGTCAACATCCAAAGGGGCATTGAAAGTGAATCAAGAGGAAGATCCCTTTCGATGGACTTCGAAAGGGGCATGTATTATTAGAACCATGGTCCAATATTGCAATCTTATTTCTCTTCCCCTTTTCGAAGGGATCAAAATGAGGTCAAGAACCTTATATAAATAGACCCTTTCAAAGGTGTTTATAATGCTGCCATAGGGTGGACTCCTTCGAAAGATAAAATATGTTCACAAGTATTCAAACACCTTTCGAAGAAGTCCTCCCTATGGATTTGATTCAACAGCCACAAAGAGAATCCTTTTCGAAGGTCTTGTTCCCTTCTAAAGGATTCGAAACTTAACGTGTATATATTTAAGTAAAAAGTGGATCCAATGTGCCATAGAGCCTTATTTTGAATAAATATCAAGTTCAATGGACTCAATAATACTGCATTATCATTACCATGTTACTTTAGTGTCACATAGGAATTGGACGTAAAGTCAAGATATCCAAATAGTCTCTATAGCATAGCATATGCTAATAAAGGATTAAGAAGATAAGTGTGTATCATGTGCAATTTGTCATTAGACAAGCTAATGGCTGAGATGATCATTCTCATGTTTGAAATTAATATCAGATCCATGCATCCTCTCTTTTTATTTCTCACAAATGGATTACAAGTAATAGAATTAGTCCCTAAATTGATTTAGGGTTACAAGAATTTGATTTGGCAAAGAAATGTAGATAACGAAAAACCTGGTCCCCAACTTGGGCCCCTATGGTCGTATTTATAGATGCGGGTTGGACCCTTCCCCGTCCATCTATTCAAAGCTGTCGTAAGGTCTCTTTTCCAACCTTCCGCACCCATCCTTCTGCCTTCGTTCTTCTGGTTTCATGGTCTCGATGTTGTGGTTATGTATTCGAGTCTTTTGTCATGCTTGATTTAGCCTTTTCACCTCTACTAAAAGCATGTTATTAATGGATATTGATCTGATTCTCATCAATACTGCTTTCGAGTACTCCTGGAGCCTTTTAACACCATTAAAAGGTATGCTTCTTTTGGTGGCAAACGAATCAAGGTATACCATTGTGCTATTTGAGTATAAGCGGAAGCATTTCTGACCTCTTCATCTCCTTCGAAATCTCTTCGTTATTGTTAAGACCTGGTGTTAACACGGTAGGTTGCTACATGAATGAGTGAGGAAGGGCATTTGAATGGACTCAAAAGGATTTTATTGTGGTGGAAGGATCATTGCGAAAGGTCACTTACAATGGACGAGGCTTCTTGGTGGACAAATCATGGTTGTGGAAGGTGGCTTGCGAAAGTAATCCCCTTGGTTAACGCGGAAGCCCATCTTCTGATGTGTGTGAAAGCAATACCGATCACATGTGAAATCTCACTAATACTTGTGGAAGGGTTCAACCAATTCGATAGGCTAGTGTTTGCAAAATCACACATTCGAAGGGGATGTTCTAGTAGAATCTTCTCCTTCGAAAGGTATTTTTAACACATAAGAAACTCCTTTATGCATGCGGAACCAACTATTTTGGAAGGATCAACTGAAGCGGAAGGGTAGCCTTGACGCCTTTTGACTACTACGGAAGCACATACTCCATTTAATACTTGCAGAAGAATCTGATGCTTGCAGCACCAACCCAATCTCTTTGGAAGCTGCTTCAATGCCTTCGAAACCCCGCTTTTGAACCATGGTGGAACCCTTCCTTTCAATTCTTGCGAAGCTTCAACAACATTTTCTCAGGCCTTCTTTCATGCCTACATTCTTGGGTGAGCTTTATGATTGACAATATATATACTTTAAAATGCTTTTAAAATTCTTTATAATACTTAAAATAGGGTTTGAAATATTTACTCAAAAAATATTACTTGAAAATGACAAGTTTATAAAATCTTTAAAAGCTTGAAAAGAACATGTTTTCTATATATGTTAACAAAATATCTCTTCTTTAGAAAAATCATAACTAATTCTTAAAAATTCATAAAGATCTCAAACCACTTTTAAAGTACTATAATAATAGTTAGTAAACACTTCTAAAAGAATGAAACACAATACTTAAATTTAAATAACTTTTCAAAACTTTAAAGTCCAAAAATCAAGTCTAAACGGGGCAATTTTACACAAGTGAAGTTTCGGCCACATTTTGAAATGTTACTTAAGTTTTTACTATCGAAGCTTTTAATAGCAATAAACACACATATCAACATTATAAATATGGTGAGAAACCCACAAGGATCTCTCTACAAAGTTCCATAGAAATCGCCAAAAAGAAGGAAATTTCAAAGTGCATCCACAACAACTATCGTTATAAGTGCCCTTTCAAATCCGAGTCAAATGTAAACCAAAGTCCATTCCAAGTCCATAAACATGGATCACATATGCTTCTTGTTTTCAAAAAAAGAATCAAACCAATGTTTTTAACAATGTCAATAATAATTCAACAACTTGAACATAATCAAAACACAATATATATATATATATATATATATATATATATGTGTGTGTGTGTGTGTGTGTGTTATATTTTCCATTCAAAGAGGTGTGTTAACTCACCTTTAACCTCACAAACAACCAAGATCCAAGCACCTAAGCCTGAACCCAACCGTGCAACCACCTTTCTCTTTCCTCCACTTGGTTTGCACTTGCTTTTCCTCCCTCCAATCCACTCTTTTTTTCATGGCTTTCTAAGATAGAGAGAGTGTGGCTTTGTTTCTTCAACTTATAACTAGATAGGATGTTTTGTAATGTTATCCCAAGGCTTCACTTCAAATTTGGGTTGATTTAAAGTTGATTTGGAAATATTTTGCTTTAGCAAATTATGAAGAGGAAAAGGAAGAAGATATGGAAAGAAAGCTCACTTTGCTTTATAAATTTGTGATTATAAACTAAGGGTATGCCTCTCCTTTTATTGGCTCAAGATGGTATTTTCTAAGCTTATTCGCACCCTCCTTTCATTTCATGTAAGTCATACATCCCATCACTTCTCTGTTATCAGCTCTTAACACTTAAGTATTTCCATTTAAGCTTATTTTAAAATATCTTTGATGACATCACTCATGACATAATCCAAAAAGTTTATTTCCATAAATGGTAAAAAGTTTTTATTTCATTTTATTGGTTTTCGAAGCAAATAAGTGTATGTAAAAAAATTTGAACAACTTCTGATGGTTAAAACGCTATTTATCGACAAAATGATTTTCGATCACATATCGATATTTTTCCAAAAAATATATTTTTGTAAACAATTTTCAAAAAACAAGTTTCTTATCATTATATATTAATTAATTGATGCCTAACAAGAGTTTAAAATTATATTTATAACACTTAATTATATTTCAAAACATTTCGATATTCGAAGACGAAATGTCCGAATTTCCGGGTCGCTACATTCTCCCCCATTGAGAACATTTCGTCCTCGAAATTCAAACAAGAACGTTAATCAAAGAAGATAAACAAAACAAGATACATATATACAGTTCTAATGAAACTATATACAAGCTAAACTGCAAACCAAATTGCATACTAGGTGACTCCGCCTCAAATGGTGAGTACACTACAAAAGATGTACAATAATAAGATAAGAAGTAAACCCTAGTTTATAGGCAATGCTAGATTGAACTTCCTCAAACTATCCTCCATTTTCTTGGCACTACCCCGAGCATCCTCGCTCCATGGTCCTTCTAACCCTCAATAACATGCTTCCCCTTCACAGCTGCCAAAGTGGAAGGTGCTGCAGAAATAGAAAAAACCGTAGGATGATCCCTTTTCTTGAGCATAGGACAATCTCTAACAGAATGGCCAGGCTGGTGGCAACCGTAACAACCTTTCCGTGCAAACTGGGCCTCAAGCTTCAGAAAATTCTCGATTGGTTCTTTAACTATCCACCTTATTCCACTCGACCTACACTTAGTAGACTTCCCAAACTTGTAGCTAACAAAGGTGGACATATTCTTTGGCAACTGAAACTTACTTGTTGTTCCCCGTCGATGCAGAAATAGATGGCTTCGAAGCCAAGCTCTCAAACCTCAAAGCTATGTTCACCAAACCCACAAAAGACCCCATGACGTCACTAGTCATGTCCCTTTGGAACTCAAGATGCAAACCTACGATTAACATCTTGTTCTTTTTCAGTGGTGTGTCCATTAACCCCAAACTAAACCAAGACAATGCAATGAACCAATTATCATACCCCGCCATGGTTATGGCCCCTTCCTTTAGATCCAAGAAGCTCATAAATAACAAAGTCCTTTTAGCTTTTGGAACAAACTTCATCTTAAACTCATCTTTGAATTTTACCCAAGGAAATTCGTTCTCTTGGACATCAACTCTAACAAAAATCCACCAATCCATGGCTGCATTTGTCAGATGTCGCGATGCCAACCTACACTTTATTGTGTCATCTAGCTCCATATCTCCAAGTATCCGATCACATTATCTGAGCCAAGACTGAACTTCTATATTAGTCTTTATGCCACAAAACCTCTTACCCCCCAGTCTCTCATAATCGCGGTGGAGTTAAGCAAAACTAATATGTGGCTTGACCTGCACGATCTCCTCTTTGACATTCATTCTCGGTTCCTCAACTGGAGCAACATTTCTCAGTTCTTGATTATCGCCATTCATGATAGCACAATCCCGACCACCTCTAGCATTGGTACTCATAGTTCTTACTACCTAATTAAAGCAGAACAGCTTTAGAAAACTAAAGGATAGAGTTACTCAAAAAAGAGTGTTACCAAGAAAGAGATATCTCTAAAGAATAATTTTAAAATTCAAGTTTTCAAAATACAAATACGTTTTCATATGTATAATATGCTTGACTCATTCAAGGGTATCGCTTACCTTACCATTAATGAGTCATACTTAATCCAAAGTGTTCGCTCAACATTGAGCTCTGATACCAAATGTAACGACCGGGCTTTTCGACACTCGAATGTCGACACTAAATACATACATGGTATTTGTGTGCTAAGCACCCAAATGCCGAAAAGATAGAAAGTTAGGAAAAAATAAAAAGAAGAATAGAACAAGAAAGGAAGAATACAACATCAGAATCTCATAACGGAATGGTAATATTTAATATCAAAAGGTTAGTGCAAAGGGTTACTCTAAATAAAAAAATCTCAAAGCTACTAAGACCTAAGTATAATCATCGGCCTGGACAGTTATAACCTCATGTCCACATAATGCTGATATATACAATACAATATTGTTGTAGAAATAAGAATACTATGGTAGGAAAACATCCAGCTCATCTCCATAAGCTCCAAAGCATCCAAACCTAAATTTGGAAGTATACATGGGCTGACCCGAGCATTATAAGAATACAACACCCAGATTAGTCTAATAAACCAACATGAGAAACTCAAGAAATATGTAACAAGTAACAGTAACCATTAAGACCGTACGGATTATCATAATGGTTTTTTCCTCAAAAATATTTGTTGTGCATACGACACAACAATAATAGGAATACAATTAATACCACTAAGGCGCATTCATATATGGATTGTTTTGCACATAGACGCCTCCAGTAAACTGAAGCGGATCTCCATGACAAGGATCAGAAACCACCTTCTAAGTAATCTATATCTCTAGATAGGATATACTCTAAGGTAAACACAACTAGCCCAACGATGAAGCACATGGCACCAAGTATCAATAACTCCCTTGCACAACCTATTGATAAGCATACTCTAGATCTGGAGTTGATATACCCCCATGGGTAAGCTTAACCTAAGATTGTGCATACTCAGGTTTTAGTCATTTCCGATGTCAAGGCTACGTTCAGCATCTTTCACATGAGTCTTCACCACTCGAGCAGAACATGAATCCCTAATTGGATTCCTTCATCTCGAACTGATCATGAATCACTACATGGATTCGAGCATCTCGAAGAGATCTCAAACCTCCACATAGATTCCTCACATAAGTCCTTCGATGAATGCTAACGTTGTCCTCCCTCTTGGAATACTCTGCAAGATAGACAGTCTCACACGATATCATCGCTTGAAATGTTAACGCCGACCTCTCCTTTAAACTTAACCTTAGGATAGGCAGTTCAACTTTATAACATTTCACTTCATAAGTGCTTCAAGAACATAGATCGCGTATATGGTTTTGAAGTGATTACGGGTTTGAGTCATCTCATATAAGTACACTCTTTCCACTTATCGGACTCTCCAAAACCAATTGATGAATTTTCGGTTAACTCAATTCTGATTCTCTCAGAAAAAGCAAAAGCTAGAGACGTTTGTTACCAATAGTCCTCCTCAGGGGTTCTCATTGGTATGAAATCGTGAAGCCTTTTGATAACTTCTTAAGTCATATTTGGTCAAGTTTGATAGTCGACTAATCGACTATTTAGTTAAAAACAATTGCTTATACAAATCAATATTCATCTTAACTCATTTTTGTCATTCCAACATAACTATTCCTTGCCCAAGAGCGAAGCTAGGTAAGTGGAGCACCAGTTGCATCAAAGCCTTACCTAGACACTTCATTCTTGAATTTCACAAATAGGTAAGTCTACCTCGTTCGGCTTTTAGTGTTAAGTATAGTTATTAATGATTTCCATAAACAAGTAAGAAATCAACACAATTAGCATGTTTCCCACATTTTCTAACATAAATATTCCATGGCCAAGAGGGAAGCCGTTAGGTTAGAGCTCTATTACTCATATCCCAACTCGAACATCAACCTTAACTCTCAGAAATACATAAGCCTACTTCGTCGGCTTTTAGCGTTAAGAATAGTAAGTTACTTTTCAAACAAGCATTTTAAAAAATTAACCATTAAGAAATTACTAACCCATTCTAAACCTTTTGTTTGTACTTTTAAAACCCTTTTTAAAATCATATATATAGTAATTTGTCTACCAAAACTTGATTCGTAAATAAACGAATCAAAAGATATTTTATTATATAAGACATAAATAGTAAACACATTTCCCAAAAAAATATATACTTTAAAATGCTTTTAAAATACTTTATAACAAATGTCACTACAAGAAAAACCATTTACGGTTGCAAAAAACTGTGGCGTTTTATCATAAATGCAACCAAAAATATTTTTCCCAAAATATGTTTCGTGACTAAAAAAATTTTGTTCCCGCTCCTTAGGAAACTTTTTTCGCCTAGCCAAAAATAAACGTGACAAGTCATTGTTTTCCATCTCACGTATACTTAGAAAACTCTCTCCCCATTTTGATCTACTTCTGCAGAAATTTTTTTCCCCTTTTCAATCCTCGCGGCAGCCAGCAATCGCTCAAATTTCATCAACTGAAGATCAAGTTCTCATTTTCATCGTCCACTCCGTCCTTGCTCAACGTCCTCGCGGCATTACTCAACATCCTCACGGCAGCCAGCAATCGCTTAGTTATATTTAGGTACGAATCGTCTAAATCGATTTTGTGATTCGATTTTGTGATTCTATTTTGATTTAACCCTAATTTGCATGCATCATATATTCGAATTTCTACCTAATTTCTAACTGAAATTGTTGATTCAACCCTAATAACGAAGATCTTTTATTCAACCCTAGTATACACCTTTATATATTTATGTTTTTTTGTTATTAAATGAATAAAAGCTTGGCTATGTCCAGGGTTAAACTGTGTAATTGTTTTACCGTTTTAACCAAAGTACAAATTTTGTACACCAAGTACGAATAATCACAAAATTGAATTATGGAAGATATTGAATATCATCATGTCTGGACATGGAGAGTCTGGCTACACCCATGATTTTGTCAAAATTATCTGTAATACTAGACTCCAATTTGGAAAATTAGAACAGTAGTGAATTGCAAAGTAATACATAATCTTTTGCCTTTATATGTTAAGACTTTGAGAGAGACATGATAGTTGAGTAAGTCTAATTAAAGGAGTTTCAGGATCCATACGTTTACCAATCTGTTAATGTGTAATTAATATAACTTACATCATAGAGAAAGTCATCAATAAGTGTCTTCATCATGTCTTTTGTCCTATAATTAAAAAAACCAGGTAAACGGCAAATGGCAAGTGGCTTTGCATAAAACCTGGAAGTAGTCGGCAAATATAAATCAAAAATAGGGATGCATGTTGCATCTGTTTATATGATGTAAGGTTTTACATAGATTCCATATGGGTCACTTTAGGTGTTACGGCCTGCATGACTTCAAGCAATGCCTTCTAAGCAAAAAATCAGTTTCTTTCTTTTATCTATAATTGCAATTATTTAATGCATATGTAATCAAGTCTATTATTCGGAAAGTAACCATCTGATCACACTCCTCATCTTTGTTACTTTCAACTAGTTTCCATTTAGTTGACTTTTATAATTTTGCATCAAGGACGTAGTAGTTTTACATAAGTCAGATTTAGTAGTTTCAGAGCTTGAAAATTTATTTGTTTTATTAGTCATATTGTTTGTCTTCCAATATAAATTTAATTGATTTAGACTCTTTATATATTTATGGCCTGTGTAATAAATTTTATGGCCTGTGTAATAAATTTTAAGTCTCATTTTTGTAGCCATGGTGTAGAACAATTTTATAGCCTATGTAATAAAATTCTATGCTATAGCACTGCATTGTTTTGACCATAACCTTCAAACCATTTATAGCCTGTGTAATAGGAATTAAAAAATGCTTATTTGATAGCACTAGAAATATACGTAACTAGCTTTACAATTATTCCTAAAGCAGCAAAAAAACCTATTACCATGTTTTAAAAAATCGAGTTTGTTAGAAGTTACACTTCAAAATACCATATTCATTCGGTGTTATTATACTGAATGAACCGATTTTTCAGTAAAACCTACATGTATGAAATCACTTAGACTTGTTCATAATTTATTAACAAAAATTCATTGAAACGTCATTGAACAAAGTTTTATTTAGCTAATCTTTAGAATGATTGGGTGGCCCCATATTAAGAAGTACTATTAACGTAGTAACTTATTTTTTTTAAATTAGTATCAGACATAGGAAGAAGAGGTGTCAACAATTTCTACGTCAAAGATTGGGAACTTATTTGCCTTCATATGTCGACGATGGAAAAAGATTGGGTTTTTTTAAACAGGTGATAAAACAATGCTTAACTTAATATGTATTTTGAGAATTAGAACATGTAATATAATCTTAAAACTCAATTTATTTTTTATGTTTTTAACTTTTGTCATAGAACTAGCATAGAGTACCGACAAGGAGCAATGAATTTCGTGCATGCTGCAAAGAGGAATGTAAGAAGTGTAGAAAAAAATTTATGCCCTTGCAAAGATTATCGGAATCTTAGTCGTCGTGATGATCACATCATCGTTGAACATTTAATTATTGGAGGAATGGATCCTAATTACATACACGGTGTATGGTTTAACCATGGCGAACAGATAATTGAAAAGAAGAAAACAAATACGTTTGACGTATATGATTTATTCAAGATGATTCACTATGAAGATGAAGATTTTTTGAATGATGATTTTTTTCATGATGATAAAGATAATGTTGATTCTCAAAGTAAAGAGGATGAGTTACTCAAGAACTTGGAAGATGCAGAAACTCCATTATATCATGGTTGCACAGATCACACAAAATTATCTACCATCACCGTCTTGTTTAATCTTAAATGTGAGACTGGCTTGTCTGATAGAGGGTTTGATAAGCTTTTAACTGTGCAACATTTATTTTTGCCGAAGAATAACGTGCTTCCCAAAACCTTATATGAAGTAATGAAATTTCTTAGAACATTCGACATGGGTTTTGAAAAGATACACGCTTGTGAGAATGACTGTTGCCTTTTCAGAAAAGAATACAAAGATTTAGATATTTGTCCAAAATGCGGTTCTTCGAGATGGAAGAAAAATCAAGATACTAAAGAGGTTATAAAAGGTATTCCAGTTAAAGTGTTGAGATACTTTCCAATAATTTCGAGATTTAAAAGAATGTATAGATCTCAAAAGATGGCAACAGATTTAAGATGGCATATTAAAAATACAAGAAAAGATGGAAAAATGCGTCATCCCGTGGATTCTATGACATGGAAAATGGTGGATGAAAAGTATACATCTTTTTCATACGATCCACGCAATCTTAGGCTTGGTCTTGCTACAGATGGATTCAATCCATTTTCCATGTTGAGTTCGAAATATCGATGCTGGCCGGTAATGCTTGTGACATACAATCTTTCGCCTACGTTGTGCATGAAGAAAGAAAATATTATGTTATCTTTACTTATTCCAGGCCCAAAGCAACCCGAAAATGATATTGATGTATATTTGGCGCCTTTGGTGGAAGACTTGCATCATTTGTGGTGTAATGGAGTTAATGCTTACGATGCATTTAGTAAAACTTTGTTTAAATTGAATGCAATTTTGCTATGGACGATTAATGATTTTCCGGCTTATGGAAATCTTGCTGGATGTCGTGTGAAGGGGGAAAAAGGTTGCTCATTATGTGGTGTCAATAACCATTCTCGTTGGTTGAATCACAGTCGAAAGAGCGTCTACATGGGTCATAGAAGATTTCTACCTACTTCAGATTCACGGAGGAAACAAAAGGCATTGTTTGATAACACCATAGAAAAAGGTAGTGCTCCTAGAATTCTAACTGGGAGAAACATTTATGCATTGTTGAAGGATTATCCAAATGATTTTGGAAAAGAAAAAGAAGAGAAAAGTAAGAAGAGAAAGTGTGCTTATGATACAGAATATGAGTATGATAATATTAACAATTCTACAGAATTGGAGCTATCGAGATGGAAGAAAAGATCGATTTTCTTTGATTTTCCATATTGGAAGGTTAGTAGTTAATTTATTTATTTTTCATTGTTTTAACATAAGAAAAACCCAATAATGCGTTATAGTTTTGGTTTTCGCAGGAACTTCCATTACGTCACAATATACATGTAATGCATGTGGAAAAAAATATTGGTGAAAGCCTATTGGGCACGATGTTGCATGGTAATAAATCAAAAGATGGAACCAACTATAGAAAGGATTTAGAGGATTGGGGAATTTGAAATGAGCTTCATGCACAACCTCGAGGGAATAAAACATATCTTCCACCGGCTCCATACATGTTGTCAAATTCCGAGAGAAAAATATTTTGCAAAAGATTGTACGATTTCAAAGGACCAGATGGCTACTGTTCAAATTTGAAGAATCGGATTTCGTTGCATGATTGCAAAATTAGCGGATTGAAGTCACATGATTACCATGTATTAATGCAACAGTTATTGCCAGTAGCATCGAGAGGATTAATGGCAAAGAAGGCAAGAAAAGCAATAATTCGCTTATGTTCTTTTTTCAACAAATTATGTCAACGTGTTCTTGATAGAGAGAAGGTTGAACAAATCAGTGTTGAGATTATTGAAGTTTTATGCGAACTTGAAAAAAAAATTCCACCATCTTTTTTTGATATAATGGTACATTTGTCCATTCATCTTGGAAAAGAAGCACTAATGTGTGGACCGGTTCATTTTCGTTGGATGTACCCATTCGAATGATATATGAAGACACTTAAAGATTATGTAAGAAACTATGCACGACCAGAGGGATGTATTGCAGAATCCTATCTTGCAGAAGAATCCATGATGTTTTTCAATGAATTTTTGAAAAAATCTGGACATATCAAAATGAAGATTATGAAATCAATGTAATACCTGAGGGACGTCCGATTTCAATGTCCAAGACAGTTACATTGTCAGCTAATGAGAAAGAAATGGCTCATTTAGCCGTGTTAATGAATATGAATGTGGTGTAACCATTTATAGAGTAAGTGTTACATTGTTTTAACCATTTTGATGTGTTCGTAATGCTTTTTATAACTTATAATCGCATGTTTTATACTAGTTTGCATTTGGAGGAATTAGAAAATTCAGACCAGCGCATGAGAAAAAATGCGACCTTACTTTGGGACACGCATACAAAAAAATTTGCCGATTGGATTAAAAGGAAGGTTAGTTAGATTCCAAATATATTCTCATTTGAGTACTAATATTACTCTAAAATATTCATGCTAAATGGAATTTGTTGTAGATACCTATTGCCTCCAAGGATCATGATGACATGTTAAGATGGATTGCTTTGGGTCCGAAGAATGATGCCTTGTCTTACAAAGGATATGTTATCAATGATCAACGTTTTCATATAAAAGATGTAGGGAGAGAAACTCAGAATTGCAGGGTGACCTTTGATGCGACTACTATGTGTAGAGCAAGTGCAAAAGATATGTCCCAAGTGGTTGATGTGGTCACTTATTACGGAATATTGACAGATATAATTTTATTAGATTATCATTTGTTTTATATTCCAGTTTTTAAGTGTCGTTGGGTGTAGAAAGGAAATGGAGTAAAAGTTGATGATGATGGGTTCACTCTTATTAATTTACATCAAGCATCGTTTTCAAGAGATCCATACATACTTGCATCTCAAGCAAGACAAGTATTTTATTCAAGAGAAAATGATGATTCTAATTGGTATGTTGTAATGAAAGCACCATCAAAAAGTTTTAATGATTTAGAGACACATGATTGCATCGAGGAAGATATCCAAGCCTTGGAAGATTATGAAATAACCGAAATGGATGATGAAGATGTTAGCTATGTTAGGGAGGATTGCGAAGGCATAATTGAGTAGATTATATGTTCACCTACTAAGTCAAATCCATACATTAGACTAATGCATTAGTCATAGTTGTAGACTCATTTTACTCTCCGAATGTCTCTATTTTTATTTTGCAAGTTGTGTTACTCATTTTGTATTTATTAAATTCACTATCAAAACTTGTTTTAGTAAGGATGAAAGCATGGATTCAGATTTTATTGTCTTGTTACTTATTTTGTTGGATTCATATAATTTATTCATTGAATTAGAGTAGCAAACAATTCCAGTCCATTTGCGGTTCTAATTACTGTAATATTATGATTTCAGTTTGTTAATGAAATAAATTCATATCCACTATGAACCAACCAGTTTTAATTTGTGATTGTTATTTGTACGAAGCATGAATATGTGACACAATAAACGACCATCTCAGGCAATCTTGGCCTAGTTCATTGTCTGTTATGTATTTGTAATGGAATAGCCCATAACTATTGGTTTTTTGAACTAAAATAATCCGAATTATAGCATGCAAATTTTCATCTAATAGTTCTGAACTAATGCTTTATTCATGTTTTCAATTGTTCAGTTGGTATTTGAAGAATTAAAGTCAGCAAATTTGGCTCTATAACTACAGTTTGTCATTAGCCTACTATAGTTTGTCATGGATGGTATATATTTTTCTCATCTGCATAGTCAAAGAACTGATTTTCAAATCATGAACTGGAGCTGGAAAAGGATTGAACTTGCTTAACATGACTACTCTATAACAGTTTTTTGTTTATACATATATACTACGTTAATTTTTGCATGTTAACATATAAGGTTTAGTAAGTTTCTACATTAATGTATTAAAAATGAATATTGATCTGATTACAAAAAATTAATCTTTTGTTAATTAATTTGTTTGTTATATTGTTTAAGATATAAAATTAACTTCTAGAATACTTCAAAATATAACGTTAAAAAGATTCAGAGATCATGTATCTGCAAACTAATTATTGGGTCCAGATTCCTCTAGCGAGTAGATGGTAAATAATGAAAAATTTTAAGTATCTCATATTTTGTTTCATTTGTAGAAAATAGATGTTTCCAAGCTCTGTATGTACTCGCAACCAGAAAAAGACTGATGAGGAATCCCAGAAGTATAATTCAAAGCGGAAGTATAAGATTCCAGCCGGTGCTTGCAGTGAAGGCGAAAAACGAGCAGTCAATGCTAAGAAGCAAGCTAGTGTTTGCAATGAAGACGAAGAGCAAGCACTACACGATAACCCTTCTGACCCAAATGGTGAAAGGGCTTTGTTAGATGAAGAAGACCCAAATGATGAAAGGGCTTTGTTAGGTGAAGAAGAACCCCGCTTAGACAATGAAATTCTTCTTGACCAGACTGATGCTGCTGAGTTGGAAATTGAGAGATCAAGTGATGCTGAAACCGCAAGTTCGTCTCGGAAAAGAGGCAGTAGAGGTCAAATAAAAGAAAAAAACTCTCGTTAAACAGTCAAGATCGAATTGAAGTTGAGTTCAATGATATAGGCGTACCAATAGGGCCAGGGTCGGTATATTTATCCTCTTTTCTTGGACCGCTTGTGCGGGAGCAGGTTCCATACACACTTGATGATTGGACGAATCTAAGTGAAGAGTTAAAAGTTGTTTTGTGGCGATCGCTTCAGGTATGGATTAGGTTCCCTACTGTATATGCTAGAGAATCTATTTATCAACATTTGTCCCTGCTTCTGTCTATATTTATTTTGTAGATTTATCAAGCAACTCGTCTTTCTTCTTCTCCTACCACTTACTTTTTAAAGTATAAATCCGGTTATAGTTTTGCCAATTTGCGGTTTTTAAATTGACTATAATAAACAGGAATTTATATTAAGAAATCCACAAGTTCTAGTAGTTGAATCATGTCGTTTAAACATTTTATCCTGACTTCTGTTTAAGAACCTTATTTTGTTAATTTGAATCATCATAGTGCAGGTTCGTATTGTGGGTTATCCTCCAAAATTCAATTGTTCATATTTCTGGTTTTTTAACATTTAATAGATAAATAAATTAGAAATGAATATTCATATTTCATGGAAGGTTCAGAATGACAGAGATTTATGGGTCCGGATGATTATTTCTAAGGCAAAAATGTAAACATGATTTGAATTATGTGTTACAAATCATAATTTGAGTCATCTACTAAAGTACATCAGTACGAATTTGCTTGCTTATAAAATTAGTGAATCGTTTTTTGATAAACTTTCATTGTTTTCTAATTATTATTTTTGATAAAATCAGCGGACCAATGATTTCAAAACAATTATTCTAGACCACAAATGTTATTCTTCAAAAATTAAACAATGTTGTCATAGATTATTGGATAGAATTAAAAAATTTAAACACCAATATCCCCGCTCACTTGAGATTGAAATCAAACCAATTTTGATTTTTAGTGACGTTCCTATCATCTTCAAGAGTACAAATCCTATAGATATATTTTAGGTGTCTAATGTCAGGACCAGATGATTATTTCATGATTTTCATTCATATTTCTTCAAAATTTAGAGACCATAAAGTCATATATTCACCAATTTTGTACTAGCTTGACAGCATTCTGCTTCACCATAGCATGTTTCTTTATATTCACCTATTGTTAATATCATGTTTTCTACTGTTAATATCATGTTTTCATGTATTGTTGCAGGTTAGATTTAAATTGGAAGAGGAATGGCAAAGAAAAGCCGTATTTCAACAGATGGGAGTAATTTGGAGATCCTCAAAAAGCAAATTGGTTCGAAAATTAAATAAAGCGGAGAACGAAGAGGAAAGACTTAAACCGAAACCTACCAACATCAAAAACATGAACGAATGGAGAAAGTTTGTGAAGGCCAAAACAGGACATGGTTAGTTAGTTAAGTAACATTAAGATATCTGTAATATGCTTTTGGTTACTAAATTCTAACATCTTTCAATATTTCCAAAAACGAAGTGAGAAATATTCGGCCCTTAGGGTTATACAAGTTCCACACACATCTGGTCGTAGGGGAATGGCTAGATTGACCGAGGACATGGTTAGTTAGTTAAGTATAGCATTATTTAATATTATTTTATATCTGTCAGTTTATTTGTTTAATGTTATTCTAAATTTAGAAAAAAGGAAGTCCAAATCCATCGTCCATAACTATAGCTGATGTTTGGATTAAATCTCACATTAAAAAAATGGTGAACCAGTGACCGTGGAAGCTGCAAATACTATTGTAAGAATTTTTTATTTTATCGGTATATAAAAAATTGTCCGAAACTATGATGATTTTACCATCGTACATTATATGTATGTATTTATTTATGTAGGCGGGGATTAAAAAATTTGTTAGCCTATCACAGTCCAGCTTGTCAAAGAATGTCAATGGAGATGCTCTTGCAATTGTATTGGGACAAGATAAACCAGGACGGTTAAGGGCACTAGGAAGGGGCTGCACCTTAACCAAGCTAGCTGTGGCCCAGTCCATAGATAAACAACTATCTCAATGTCGAGAGGAAATAGCAGAATTGAAGGGTATGATACATATGCTGGTGGATCAAAAGGTAAACTTTTAAAAGTAATTTATTAAGTAGACATTGGGAAAACACTGGGAATAACATTGGGAAAACACTGGGTACAATTGCTTGAGGCAGCAAGTGAACCGAACAACAAGCAACACTTTGTTTTAGTGTGAAAATACCAAGCTTGGTCAGACTCTGCTAATTAAGGCCTCATTGTAGCTGCATTACTCACTGGGAATAACATGTTATAATAATTGGAGACCCTTAAAAAGTTGGAGGCGTGTTAGGTAGTTGTTTAGTGGCCTAGTCCACGGCCTACCTTTTCAAATGGTTTGTAAGAGACAAATGTTGAGTCTCATATTCGCGAATTCTTTTCGTTATTTATCGATTATAGCAACTTTGGAATGGGTTACTGAACTCTTTATTAAATGAGTCTATTTATCTGTTGGGATATTCTCTTGTATCATGTCTAAATTTATCTTTAGGCAACAAGAATGTTTAAGTTTGTTTATCATGGAATGATATTTGTTTTGGTGTCAACTATATAATAATTTGATGCTTTCTTCCTATTTAAATTAATGATTGATTTCCAGTACTATTTAGTTTGGCACACAATTACAATTTACAAAGTTATTTATTCTTATATAGTAGATGAATAAATTCACACTTGCAAATGCAGCTTATTCTCCATCTGCTTTTATTAATAAAATTACAATCATATTATACCCGAGAACATTGTAATAGAATTAGTTGATGGGCCTTTCATCTTTAGTTTATACCTTCTTTGACATATTCTGCTGAAGATCATTTTATTGATGGATAAATGTTTTTCTAATGTCGTATGTTCACATAAATCTTTGGCATCCATTTTGAGTATCCAAACAGTATATGTAGTATAGGTGTTCCTGCTTGCTTTTCATTTTTTCTCAAATAAAACTCTCAACGAGTTTTGGGTGCACATGTCATCTTGACACTTGATCACTGAACATAAAAGGTAAGTCTATGATGAACAAGGTTTACTGATGCACCTATAATTTATTGCAAATATGCATAGCATCAAAGTATATATAAAAACACTGCAGTAACTGGGAATAACAAAACAGTGCATAACAACTGGTTTTCTGTTAAATAAAAATTTTGAAAATAATGAATTCAGACACACATGTTTGTAAATGATGCTACAACAACTGGTTTTTTGTATGTACTCTGCCATTCAAACTTGTTGGACTGATTCTAGTGAAATTTTAAGTATTGTGCGTATCCACTTCAGTGCTCCTAAGATTAAAATATCCTAATATTAGTGCTTTGCTGCAGGGTAAAGAAAGTTCGAAAGAAGGGAGCACACCTGAATTGGTAAAAATAATAATTATATTACTCAAGAAATAACATTTGGATTTTAGTTTTTGATCCAGTAAGTGCTATAATTTTCTGTTGAATAATTGTAGAGCAATGACGACGTATGTTCGGTGTTGAATTGGGATGGAACCTCTACAGTTGTTGCCGATGGGAGAGTGTTGTCCATGGACCCAAATGAGGTTGTCAATGGCATTCGTCTTGGACCAAATGTTGTGAGCGTTATTATAGATTTCGTGGAAGAACCAGATGCTTACTTATGGAGGCCTACACCTGAAATGACAGTATTAGCAAACGCTGAGAATAAGGTAGTAGCATGGCCATTAAATTGCATTAAGAGGGCGCTGTGAGGACAGTTGAATGAAGTCAGTACGGTAAATTTTATAATTCACAATATTTATGTCGGTCTTCCACAAATTTAATTTAGTAATATGTCTTGTACAATATTTTCACTTAATCACCAAACTCTTGATTTACACTTCTCCTTTTTAGAGTGACAGCAGCGCCCAAGACGACAAATGCAAGATTTATGGTTGGAATGAGGGTGAAGGGGTAGTTGCCGAAGGAAGAATCTATGCCAGAGATCCACAACATCTTGTTAATGGTGTTCCGCTCGGTCCGGCTGCCTTTGCGATTTGGGTGGCCAATGTAATAAATGGAGATGCATATTTGTGGCGACCCACAGTTGATATGCCGTGCGTTAGAGATGTAGTTGGTAGGAAAGTAGCATGGCCAAAATCAAAAGTTGAAGTTAATAAAGATGCAGTTGGTAGGAATGTAAATTGTGTGACTTCTCCCGTGATATCCACACCCATAATGGCGAAGAAACCACAACATGTAAGTAAATATGCTGGAAATATTTTGTAGTTTGTATTTTGTTTCTTCTGTTTGAAATATGCACCACTGTGTTGTTGCATTTTGTATGCTTTGGTTTCTAAAATAAGTACACGGTTTTCAATATGCACTGTTTGAAATATGCACCATTTTTTTTCCAGCCGATTGCAAAGCTGATAAAAGATAATAAATGCAAGTTGATTGATGTGGGTGAAACGAATGAAGTAGTGGCTGAAGGAACTATCGCTTCAACTGATCCAATATCGATGGTCCATTGTCGTCCATTGGGACGTGATGCTGTAAAAGTTTGGGTTGAAATTGTGAGAGTTCCGGATGCAGTGCTATGGAGACCTACATTGGAGTTGACGTGCATGGAAGATGCCTTTGGCGTTCCCATAGCTTGGTCGATAGCAAAATTCATTATGGAACCAAAATGAAAGGTATGCAATTCTTTATGTAATTGAAAACTTCTTGCAAAATTACCATCATGGATAACTAGTAGCAATAAAATACTTAAACCATCAACTCAAATAATTATAATGCCTAAGTGATTTGAAAAGGGGCTTCCTTCAAAGTTATTTGAAATTTTCCCTTAAATTGCCTCATTATAACCTGCTTGTAGATGTGCAATGAGTTGTTGTACTTGAATGATTTATGTGAATATGCAACAATGTGAATAAGTTAGAATTTATGTTGGAATTTACTATGATCAGGCTTATCAAAATATGGTATTTATGTTGTATATTAACTGTAGTTAGTCGGTGGTTTAATCCATCAGTAGCCATAAGTTATATCGACTAATTGTACGTACTTAAAAGATAATTTATGATCCTAAGTTTCCAGTCATTTTACATACTAGGACCATATTATATTATTATCCCATATTTTTATCAACAAATGCATCTATCGTTATGAATTTTTAGAATCTGTGTTTGGTTGTATCCATATGGGTCTGGCAGACTTCTTACACCTACCTAATTTCACTATCTAAAATAATTCATGTACACTTATATTTACATCTGTGTTCGAGTATATGAAAATCTGTGTTTGAGTATAAGAAAATGTACAGGCAGAGATAAAATGTATAAAACATTAATGACAAATCTTCATTTTCATTTTATTCTTGGCCAAAACTAACATGCACATTATTTTAGTTTTCATATTCAGTTGTGCATATTCAGTTGAACACAAGATTGCACATATTCAGTTGTGCATAACTTTAGTCTCATTGTTTTCTCAGTATTGATGGTCCTGTCATTATTATCTCAGTATTGATTATAACTTAAGTCTCACTGTTGATTATATTTTGTCTACAGGTAGGCGTTTCTAAAGAATTAGCAGTAGCGGCACTAGTTTATCGTACTTGTTAGGTAGTTTGGTTGTTTATTGTACTTGCTTAGTTCAGATGTTTATGGTACTTTAACTGCAGCAGTAGCATATTGTTTGTGGTACGTAGTTCGGTTGTGTAAACTTCTATGTACGGTTAACCTATTGTCTTGAAACTACTGTTCGGTTGTGTAAACTTCTAACTACGGTTAACATATTGTTTATGTTAGTGCTTTTGTTTATGTATTTTGTGGTTTTTAAATGTGTTTATATTTGAATGTGTATGTGTATATGTATATGTATTTTGCAGTTGTTTAATGTGTATGTGTTTATGTGTTATGTTATAAGCTATGAACAAGATTGAACTGGAGGCAATGTATAGGCAGAGCTGGAATATTTTTAGTAGCGTTTTGAAAACGCTACAAAAAATAAAGGGTCGAAGGAGAGCATATATAGTAGCGTTTAATAAACGCGGCTACAGGCTTTGTCAATAAATTGCGTCCTCTATTACAGCGTTTAACAAATGCTACCAAAATATTTTTGAGCAGACCAAGTACATTTTGGTAGCGTTTTATACACGCTGCAAAAAAAAGAATTTAGTGGTGTTTCATAAACGCTGCAGTAAAACGATTTATGGTAGCGTTGAAATAAGTGCAACTAAAAATCAGGTATTTTTAGTCGCGGGCTTTATAACAGCGTTTATCAAAACGCTGCTAAAACTTTTAGTAGCATTTTTTGAGCGCTACTAAAAATCAAAATTCTTCTAGTCTCTATATATTTTAACAAATGTCTCTTCTTAAAAAATCATACCTAATTCTTAAAAATTTATAACGATCTCAAACCACTTTTAAAATACTATAATAATAGCTAGTAAACACTTGTAAAATGAGTGAAACAAAATACTTAAATTTAGATATCTTTTCAAACCTTTAATGCCCAAAAATCAAATCTAAACAGGGCAGTTTTGCATAACTGAAGTTTTAGCCACTTTTTGAGATGTTACTTAACTTTTTACTATCTAAGCTTTCAATAGCAATAAACATACATACAAAAAATTATAAATATGGCGATAAAACCTTAAGGATCTATCTAAAAAGTTCCATAGAAATCGCCAAAAACAAGGCAATTCCAAAGTGCATCCACAACGACTTATCACTATAAGTGCAATTTCACTCCGAAGTCCAATCTAAACCAACATCCATTTATAACCTATATGCTTTATTTCAAAGCTATGTCACATGTCATACAAGTCCATTTAAGTCCATTCCGAGTCCATAGACATGGATCACGTATGCTTCTTGGTTTCAAATCAAGAATCAAACCAATGTTTTTAACAATGTCAATAAAAATTCAACAACTTAAACAAAATCAAAACACAAAATATATATGTTATATTTTCCATTCAAAGAGGTGTGTTAACTCACTTTAACCTCACAAACAACCAATATCCAAGCACACAAGCCCAAACTCAACCTTGCAACCACCTTTCTCCTACCTCCTCTTGCTTTGCACTTGCTTTTCCTCCCTCCAATCCACAACTTTTCTCACGGCCTTCTAAGATGGGGGATTATGGCTTTGTTTCTTCGACTTCTAACTATGTAGGATGTTTTGTAATGTTGTCCCAAGGCTTCACTCCAAATTTGGGTTGATTTGGAGTTGATTTGCAAATATTTTGCTTTAGGAAATTATGAAAAGGAAGAAGAATAAGACATGGAAAGAGAGCTCACTTTGCTCTGTGAATTTGTGATTATAAACCAAGGGTATGCCTCACCTTTTATTGGCTCAAGATGGTGTTGTCTAAGCTTGTACTCACCCCTTTTTCATGTTACCTCCCATCACTTATCCTTTATCATCTCTTAACACTTAAGTATTTCCATTTAAGCTCATTTTAAAATATCTTTAATGACATCACCCATGACGCAGTCCAAAATGTTTATTTCCATAAATGGTAAAAAGTTTTTATTTCATTTTATTTATTTCCTACGCAAATAACTGTCCGTAAAAAAAATCTGAACAACTTCTAACGGTTAAAAAGCTGTTTATCGACGAAATGACTTTTGGTCACATTATCAATATTTTTTCAAATAAAATATTTTAAAAAAATTTCTAGAAACAAGTTTATTATCATTATCTATTAATTAATTGATGGCTACCAAGGTTATAAAATCATATTTATAACACTTAATTATATTTTAAAACTTTTAGGTATTCGAAGACGAACTATCCGAATTTTTGGGTCGCTACATTCTCCCCCACTTAGAACATTTCGTCCTCGAAATTCAAATAAGAACAATAATCAAAGAAGACAAACGAAACAAGATACATATATATTGCTTTGATGAAACTATATACAAGCTAAACTACAAACCAAAATGCGTACTAGGTGACTCCACCTCAAGTAATGAGTACACAACAAAAAATGTTTAATAACAAGATAAGAAGGAAACCCTAGTCTGTAACCAACACTGGATTGTACTTCCTCAAACTATCCTCCATCTTCTTGGCACCACCCCGAGCATTCTTTCTCCACGGCCCTTCTAACCCTCAATAACATGCTTCCACTTCACGGAAACCGAAGAGGAAGGTGCTGCGGAAATAGCAAAAACCCTAGGCTGCTCCCCTTTCTTGAACATTGGACAATCTCTAACAAAATGGTTAGGCTGGTAGCAGCCGTAACAACCATTCGGTGCAAACTGGGTGATGCAGCCCAGAATGGAGAAGTCATAGGTCGTGTACGACCTAACATGTGGATAAGTCGAGACCGACCTAACAAGGAAGCTAACGAGTTAAGATTTGGTGAGAAATGGTGGAAAGTTGAAGTTGTAGGTCGTAACCAACCTATCGAAGGTTTTAAGTCGTTCCAACGACCTAGTAAAGATCGCAGCCGACCTAACGAAGATCTTAAGTCGTCTGAACGACCTACCGAGTCACACAGTGAAAAAACAGAGCAATTTGGTGAAGTGTTAGGTCGTGAACGACCTAACGAGTCAAGAGATAGGTCGCTGAAGACTGGAGCCGTGGATCTTATCTGCCGACTTAATCTCAGCTGTTGATTTCTTAAGTCGTTACCGACCTAAGTTAAGTCGCTGATCTGGGATGCCGCATGTTTTTAAGTCGCTGAAGCTTGTTGCCGTTGATTCTTCTTCCGAGTTAATCTCTGCCGTTGTTTGTTGAGTCGTAAGGCATTGGGTCTTATGTCGTGAGTAGTAGGTCGTCTACGACCTAAGTGTTATAATAAGTTTGTATTTTCGTAAGTCGTATGTTGTCTATTTTAAGTCGCGGCTGTGATGAGTCGTTGCCGACCTTAGTTAGGTTGCAACTTTTATAAGTCGTGAGTCGTTTGTAATATACAAGTTTGTTGAGTCGCATTTGTTTTTAAGTCGTCTGTAGCTTGTAAGTCGTGTGCTTCTGAGTCGTAGGTCGGAAGGAGTCTTAAGTCGTAGGTCGGAAAGGGATTATAAGTCGGAGCCGACTTAGGACTTGATGTAATTTTGTGTTGTTTTTTTTGTGTGAGTTGTAAAATGCTATAAATAGGCCGGTGGTGCCATTTGTAAAGGTTGTTGATTTCTGAATAAAATTCTCTTTGTTAGCTTTGTGCTTTCATTCCAATTGGTAGTTGAGTGTAATCTCCTATCTCCTCTTTCGGTTAATCGAGTGCGCTCGATTCAACGACTGCAGAAGCCGATTCGCGGAATCAAGTGCGCTTGATCAACGCTTAAAGAATTGAAGATCTTTGAACCCGGTATCGTGCGCGATCAATGAGTTCGAGATAGCTAGAATTCGGTATCTTCGGATCAACGAATTTGGGCATTTCAGTATCTTCCAATCCACCGATTACTACATTCATTGACCTACATTTGTTTTTGAAATATCCGCTGCGTCGGTTTTGGTATCAGAGCTTGTTCTAGCCAATCATAGCTAGATCGAGACTTGGAGCCTAATCATTTTGGAGTTTTTGTTTATCACGGCCGAGAGCAAGTTGAAGTTGTTCGACTTTATATTGAAGTTGTTTGATCGGATTTGAGTGGGAAGGCCGAAACTTTGTCCATCGTGTTCATCACGATTTGCAACAAAGTGGAAGTTATCGATCCATTTCATTTTGGATCAAAGTCCGAAAAGTGTTTGAATTTGAAGTGTTGAAGAGTTTTGTGAATTTTCAAGCATGCCGCCAAGGAGAGCTAATCGTCACCAAAACATTGAAGCTTTGTATCGAAGAGAAGAAGCTGATGAGATGGAGCAGAGAATTAATGAAAACTTTAGTGAAAAGCTTAATGAAGGGATTGGACGATTAGAGAAGATGATGTTAGAAATGAATCAAAATCGGAGAAGGGTTTCACCTGAATCTAACCATGGGGGAAGTAGAGTCTCACCGCATTCCAATCGAGACAGAATTGTTGATGATGGTCAAAGGCGTGGGAGGAACGTGAATGATCGTGAACGAAGGAATGTAGATAGAAGGGATGATGGTGGTAGACGTGAAGGTAGTAGAGATGTGGGTGGACGAGATAGACAACGATATACATCTGATTTTGAAGAGGAGTATGATGGTGGTAGTGTTCCAGGACAAGGACGAGGACAAGGAAGAAATTACTCTGAGTATGATCACAAGTGGGAGTCGGGGATGAAGACTGAAATTCCTGAATTCAAAGGTGGTATGCAAGCGGAGGAGTTTCTAGATTGGATGGCTAATGTAGAAGAGATTTTTGACTTCAAGGAAGTTCCAGAACATCGTAGAGTGAAGTTGGTTGCTACAAGGTTGAGGGGTAGAGCTTTGGCATGGTGGCAGCAAACCAAACTTACACGTGAACGAATGGGAAAGTCAAAAGTTGAATCTTGGGAGAAGATGAAGAAATTGATGAAAGCAACGTTCTTACCTTACAATTATCAATCTTTGATGTATCAACGTTTGCTGAACTTGAGACAAGGGACGAAATCTGTGAATGACTATGCTGACGAATTTTATCAACTGATTGCCAGGAATGATATTATGGAGACAGAAGAACAATTGACAGCCAGATTTGTTGGGGGGTTGCGAATGCAGATTCAAGATATGGTTAACATGTTTGATCCTAGATCTGTAGCGGAAGAACATCAGAAAGCGTTGGCTTGGGAGAAGCAAGGTAGACGAGGAGGAGGTGTGTTTACTAATTCCAACAATCAAGTGAAGGGTGTTAGTGGGAGTTCTAATGTTTCTAAACCTATCAGTAGACCAGTAGTGAAGGAGACTGAGAAGACAAAGGTTAACAATGGTTTCAAATGTTACAATTGTCAGGAATTTGGTCACAAAAGTAGAGAATGTCCAAAGCCGAAGAAGAGAGCTATGATAGCAGAGGTTGAGGATGAGGATGAAGAAGCTGAATGTTCCAATTCACCACCTGATGAGGAGGAAGAAGAAGTGATGGGAGACGAAGGTTACAATCTAATGATGAAGAGGTCCTGTTTAACACCAAAGCAAGAGGAGGATTATAGTTGGTTAAGGAGCAATATTTTTCAGTCAACATGTACTATTCTGGGGAAAGTTTGCAAATTTGTTATTGATGCTGGAAGCTGTGATAATATAATTTCTTCCGAAGCTGTGAGGAAGTTGGCGTTGAAGACTGAGAAACATCCGAAACCATACAAGCTAACTTGGTTGAGGAAAGGTGGGGAGGTGAAGGTTGGACGAAGGGCTTGTGTGAAGTTTTCAATTGGGAAGAAATATAAAGATGAAATCTGGTGCGATGTGGTAGATATGGACGTTTGTCATTTGTTGCTGGGAAGACTGTGGCAGTATGATAGAGCAGTACAACATGATGGGCGTACCAACAGTTACAGTTTCATGTTTGAAGGCACAAAGATTACTCTGGTTCCAAAGAAGCGACAACAGGAGGAAAACAAGTTGGAGGAGACTGAAGAGCTCAAAACTTTGTTTTCTTTGAAGGAGTTTGTGAAGGAAGTAGAGGAGGAGCCTGAAGTGTTTTTGTTGATTGGGCGAGAGAGCAGTGAAGAGGTTGAAATTCTGGAAGAAGCGAAACCAGTTTTGAAAGAATTTGACAATGTATTTCCAGAGGAGTTACCAACGGAGTTGCCACCGTTGAGGGATATACAACATTAGATAGATCTTGTTCCATGTGTTGTGTTGCCACACAGACCACATTATCGAATGAGTCCGAAGGAACATGAAGAGTTGCGGAGGCAGGTAGAGGAATTGCTTGAACAGGGGCGTGTGCAGGAGAGTTTAAGTCCTTGTGCTGTACCAGCTTTATTGGTACCCAAAAAGGATGGAACGTGGAGGATGTGCACTGACAGTCGAGCATTGAATAAGATTACTGTGAGATATAGATTTCCAATGCCAAGGTTGGATGATTTGCTAGATCAAATAAGCGGAGCTACTATATTTTCGAAGATTGATTTGAAGAGCGGATATCATCAAATTCGTATCAGACCAAGTGATGAGTGGAAGACTGCTTTTAAAACCAGGGAGGGTCTATACGAATGGTTGGTTATGCCATTTGGCTTATCAAATGCACCGAGTACATTCATGAGGGTGATGAACCAGATTTTTCGACCTTTCATTGGGAAGTTTGTGGTGGTGTATTTCGATGATATTCTGATATATAGTGGAACTCCTAAGGAACATTTGGATCATCTGAGGGAAGTACTGATGGTATTGCGACAAGAACAATTTTATGCTGCAACGAAGAAATACGTGTTCATGACGCATAGCGTTTTATTTCTGGGGTATGTTGTGTCGGAAGAAGGAATACAGGTTGACCAAAGTAAAGTTGAGGCGATCAGAGATTGGCCACAGCCCAAGACGATAACGGAAGTTCGTAGTTTTCACGGGTTGGCTTCATTCTATCGAAGGTTTATTCCACACTTTAGTAGTGTGATGGCACCTGTGACTGATTGTATGAAGGGTAAACAGTTTTCATGGTCAGAGGAAGCAGGGAGTGCTTTTGGGAAAATCAAGGAGTTGCTGACGTCGGCACCAATTCTAGTGCTACCAGATTTTCAGTTAGTGTTTGAACTACATACTGATGCATCCAAGGTTGGGATTGGAGGAGGGTTGAGTCAGAGGGGGCGTCCTATTGCATATTTTAGCGAGAAGTTGTCAGGAGCGAAAATGCGATACAGTACATATGATGTGGAGTTTTATGCTGTTGTGCAAGCTATTAAACATTGGAGACATTATCTATTCCAGAAAGAGTTTGTTTTGTATACTGATCATGAGGCCTTGAAGCATTTGCAAGGGCAAGACAAGATTTCAGCAAGACATGCATCGTGGATTGCATATCTGCAACAGTTTACTTTTGTTGTGAAACACAAATCGGGAGTGACGAATCGTGTGGCTGATGCTTTGAGTAGGAGGAATCATTTATTGACAACAATGAAGGTTGAAGTGACGGGGTTTGACATTTTACCGGAACTATTTGTAGAAGATCCTTACTTTATGAAGTTTGTTGATAAAGTCAAGAATGGGGAGACGAATGAGTTCGTGATGGTAGATGGTTTTCTGTTCAAGGGAGATCGATTGTGCATACCTGATTGCAGTTTGAGAATGAAAATTGTGAAGGAGCTACATGATTAAGGACATGTTGGGAGAGACCGTACATTACAGTTGATTTCACAATCTTACTTTTGGCCATCGATGAGGAAAGAGGTAGAAAGGCTTGTGGAGCGTTGTCATATTTGTCAGGTTTCGAAAGGAACTGCGACTAATGCTGGGTTATATATGCCGTTACCTGTACCAACTAAACCATGGGTTGATGTGAGTATGGATTTTGTGTTGGGATTGCCAAGGACACAGCATGGTAATGATTCCATTTATGTGGTAGTTGACAGATTTTCGAAGATGGCACATTTTATTGCTTGTAAGAAGACGGTGGATGCTGTTCATGTTGCTCAATTGTTTTTCAAGGAGATCTATCGACTTCATGGATTGCCAGAATCTATTGTGTCGGATAGAGATACTCGATTTCTGAGTCACTTTTGGTTGAGTTTGTGGAAAATGGTGGGAACGAAGCTGAATTTTAGCAGCGCTTATCATTCGCAAACGGATGGACAAACCGAGGTTGTGAACAGATCGTTGGGAAACTAGTTGAGGTGTCTTGTGAAAGATAATCTAAAAAGTTGGGACGTGAAGTTATGCCAGGCAGAGTTTGCTCATAATCATGCGGTAAATCGTAGCACGGGGTTCAGTCCATTTCAGATAGTATATTCAAGCTTACCAAAGGGACCGTTGGATTTAACGGTAGTGCCCCAATCAAAGAAGACAGTTAAGAAAGCTGCTGATTTTGTTAAAGAGTTGACGGAATGTCATAAAATCATTCAGGAATGATTGGAGAAAGCAAATGAGAAATATAAACGATCTGCAGATTTGAAACGAAGGAGTGTTGAATTTCACGAAGGTGACTTGGTTTATGCAGTGTTAACAAAAGATCGTTTTCCGGTGGGAACATACAATAAATTGAAAGCACGAAAGATTGGTCCAGTGGAAATTTTAAAGAGAATCAATGAAAATGCTTATAAATTGAAGTTGCCAGCTGATGTGTATACGTCTGACGTATTCAATGTTAAACATCTCGTACCATATCATGGAGACGAGTTTGTTGTGGATGCAGAAAGTACAAATTCGAGGACGAATTTTTCTCAACCTGGGGAGGATGATGCAGCCCAGAATGGAGAAGTCATAGGTCGTGTACGACCTAACATGTGGATAAGTCGAGACCGACCTAACAAGGAAGCTAACGAGTTAAGATTTGGTGAGAAATGGTGGAAAGTTGAAGTTGTAGGTCGTAACCAACCTATCGAAGGTTTTAAGTCGTTCCAACGACCTAGTAAAGATCGCAGCCGACCTAACGAAGATCTTAAGTCGTCTGAACGACCTACCGAGTCACACAGTGAAAAAACAGAGCAATTTGGTGAAGTGTTAGGTCGTGAACGACCTAACGAGTCAAGAGATAGGTCGCTGAAGACTGGAGCCGTGGATCTTATCTGCCGACTTAATCTCAGCTGTTGATTTCTTAAGTCGTTACCGACCTAAGTTAAGTCGCTGATCTGGGATGCCGCATGTTTTTAAGTCGCTGAAGCTTGTTGCCGTTGATTCTTCTTCCGAGTTAATCTCTGCCGTTGTTTGTTGAGTCGTAAGGCGTTGGGTCTTATGTCGTGAGTAGTAGGTCGTCTACGACCTAAGTTTTGTAATAAGTTTGTATTTTCGTAAGTCGTATGTTGTCTATTCTACGTCGCGGCTGTGATGAGTTGTTGCCGACCTTAGTTAGGTCGCAACTTTTATAAGTCGTGAGTCGTTTGTAATATACAAGTTTGTTGAGTCGCATTTGTTTTTAAGTCGTCTGTAGCTTGTAAGTCGTGTGCTTCTGAGTCATAGGTCGGAAGGAGTCTTAAGTCGTAGGTCGGAAAGGGATTATAAGTCGGAGCCGACTTAGGACTTGATGTAATTTTGTGTTGTTTTTATTTGTGTGAGTTGTAAAATGCTATAAATAGGCCGGTGGTGCCATTTGTAAAGGTTGTTGATTTTTGAATAAAATTCTCTTTGTTAGCTTTGTGCTTTCATTCCAATTGGTAGTTGAGTGTAATCTCCTATCTCCTCTTTCGGTTAATCGAGTGCGCTCGATTCAACGACTGCAGAAGCCGATTCGCAGAATCAAGTGCGCTTGATCAACGCTTGAAGAATTGAAGATCTTTGAACTAGGTATCGTGCGCGATCAACGAGTTCGAGATAGCTAGAATTCGGTATCTTCGGATCAACGAATTTGGGCATTTCAGTATCTTCCAATCCACCGATTACTACATTCATCGACCTACATTTGTTTTTGAAATATCCGCTGCGTCACTGGGCCTCAAGCTTCGAAAACTTCTTGATCTGTGCTTTAACCATCTGCCTTCTCCATCTGACCTACACTTATTAGAAAAGTGACCCTTCTTTCCACACTTGTAGCCAACGAGGGTGGACCTATTCTTTGGTGACTGAAACTTACGCTTGTTGTCCACCGCTGATGTAGAAATAGATGGCTTTGGAGTCAAGCTCTCAATCCGCAAAGCCATGCTCACCAAAACCAAAAAAGGCCCCATGATGTCACTAGTCATGTCCCTTTCCAACTCAAGATGCATACTTAAGATGAACATCTTGTTCTTCTTCAGCGGCATGTCTACTAACCCCAACTGAAACCGAGATAATGCAATGAACCAATTCTCATACTCCTCTACGTCATGGCCCCCTGCTTTAGATCCAAGAAGCTCCTAAAAACAAAGTCTTTCTAGCTTTTGGAACAAAGTTCATCTCAAACTCATCTTTGAATGGGCCAAAGAGAAGTCGTTCTCTTAAACATCAGTTGTAACAGAACACCACCAATCCATGGCTGCATCTGTTAGATGTTGCGATGCCAACCTGTGCTTTATTGCATCATCTAGCTCCATATCTCCAAATATCCAATCACATAATCTGAGCCAAGACTGGACTTCTATAATAGTCTCTATGCCACTAAATCGCTTACCTCCTAGTCTCTCATAATCATGGTAGAGCAAAGAAAAAATCATTTAAGGCTTGATATGTACGATCTCCTCTTCGACATTCATTCTTGGTTCCTCAATTGGAGAAACGTTCCTCGGTGCTTGATTCCTACCATTCGTGACAGCACTACCCCAACCATCTTTAGCACTGGCAGCTCTAGTACTCATAGTTCTTGCTACCTAATCAAAGCGGAACAGCTTTAGGAAACTAAAGGATAGAGTTACCCCAAAGATAAGGTTACGAAGAAAGAGATATTCCTAAGGAATAATTTTAAAAGTCTAGTTTTCAAAATACAAATATGCTCTCAAATGTATAATATGCTCAACTCATTCTAAGGTGTCGCTTACCCTATCTCTAATGAGCCATACCCAACCAAAGCCAAGGTGTTCGCTCAACCTTGAGCTCTGATATCAAATGTAACGAACCAACTTTTCAACCCTTGAATGTTGACACTAAATACATACACGGTATTCGTGTGCCGAGCACCCAAATGCTGGAAAGACTGAAAGTTAGAGTAAAATAAAAAAAAGAATAGAACAAGAAAGGAAGAATACAACATTAGAATCTCATAACAGAACGGTAATATATAATATCAAAAGATTAGTACAAAGGGTTACTTTGGATACAGAAATCTCATAGTTACTAAGACTTAAGTACAATCATTAGCCTGGATAGTTATAACCGCGTGTCCACATAATGCTGATATATATGATACAATAGTGCAGTGGAAATAAGAATACTACAGTAGATAAACATCTAGCTCGTCTCCATATGCTCCAAAGCATCCAAACCTAAATCTGGAAATATACACAGGCTGACCTAAGCATTATAAGAAAACAACACCCGAATCAGTTTGGTAAACCAATGCGAGAAACGCAAGAAAATCAAGAAACTTGTGACAAGTAACAGTAACCATTGAGACCGTATGGATTATTGTAACGATTTTCCCTTAAATGCAACTAACCATCCGATGAGTGAATATATCGGTATAGTAGATAATTTCTAGGTTAGCACTTAAATCAGAACAAAGCCGTTGTGTGTACGACGGAACAATAATATGTATACAATCAATACCGCTAAGGCGCGTTTGTATATGGATTGTTTTCCATGGAGACGCCTCGAGTAAACTAAAGCGGATCTCCATAACAAGGATCAGAAACTACCTTCTGAGCATCGTATATCTCTAGATAGGATATACTCTAAGGTAAACACAACTGGCCCAATGATGAACTACGTGTCACAAAGTATCAACAACTCCAGCGCGCAACATATCGATAAGCGTACTCTAGATCTGGAGTTGATATACCCTCATGGGTAAGCTAAACCTGAGATTGTGCATCATACTTTGGTTTTAGTTATTTCCGACATGGAGGTTGCGTTTGATATCTTTCACATAATACTTCACTACTCAAGCAACCCACGATTCAGCAATTGCATTCCTTCATCTCGAATAGATCACGAATCACTACATGGATTTAAACATCTCGAACAAATGTCGAACCTTACATAGGTTCCTCGCATAAGTCCTCCGATGAATGCTAATGTTGTACTCTCTCTTGGAATACTCCTCAAGATATATAGTCCCACACGATGCCATCGCTTTAAACGTTAACGCTGACCTCTCCTTTGGACTTAATCTTAGAATGGGTAGTTTAACTCCATAACATTTCACTTTACAACTGCTTCGAGAACATAGATCGCATATATGGTTCTGAAGTGATTACAGGTTTAAGTCATCTCATACAAGTACACTCTTCCTGCTTATAGGACTCTCCAAAACCAATCGATGAATTTCTGGTTAACTCAATTTTAGTTCTCTCAGAAGTAAGTGAAAACTTGAGACGTTTCGTACCAATACTCCACTCTGGGGGTTTTCATTGGTATGAACTCGTGAAGCCTTTTGATAACTTCTTAAGTCATATTTGGTCAAGTTCGATAGTTGACTAATCGACTATCTAATCAAAAACAATTGCTTACACAAATTAATATTCTTATATTTTACTCGTTTCTAACATTCCAACTTAACTATTCCTCACCCAAGAGTGAAGCTAAGTAAGTTAGAGCATTGGTTGCGGTAAAGCCTTACCTAGATACTTAATTCTTGAATCTCACAAATAGATATGTCTACCTCGTTGGCTTTTAGTGTTAAGTATAGTTATTAATGATTGCCATAAACAAGTAAGAAATCAACACGATTAACACATTTCCACCATTTTTCGACTTAACTATTCCTCGGCCAAGAGGAAAGCCAGTAGGTTAGAGCTACATTGCTCATATCCCTACTTGAACATCAATCTTAGCTCTCACAAATAGACAAGCCTAGTTCGTTGGCTTTTAGCATTAAGCATAGTTAATTACTTTTCAAACAAGCAATTAAACAATTAACCATTTGGCCATTAAACAATTACTAACACCTTTCTAAACCTTTTGTTTATACTTTTAAAACCCTTTTTAAAATGATATATATGTATATATATAAATATATGTATATGTATACTAATTTGTTTACCAAAACTTGATATATAAATAAACAGGTCAAAAGGTATTTTATTATATAAGACATAAAATAGTCAGCACGTTTTCTAAAAATTATATATATAGTTAACAAAGCTTTTTAAATACTTTAGAATACTTATAATAGGTTTTATAACAATTACTCAAAATATTACTTGAAAATAACAAGTTTAAAAATTCCTTAAAAACTTGAAAAGAACATGTTTTCTATATATTTTAACAAAATATCTCTTCTTTAAAAAAATCACAACTAATACTTAAAAAATCGTAAAGATCTTAAACCACCTTTAAAATACTCTAATAATTGTTAGTAAACACTTTTAAAAAGAAGGAAACAAAATAATTAAATTTAAATATCTTTTCAAACCCTTAAAGTCCAAAAATCAAGCATAAATGAGGCAGTTTGGCACAAGTGAAGTTTTGGCCACTTTTCGAGATGTTATTTAATTTTTACCATTAATAATATTTATTGTTAACCCTAAAGTATGCAAGTAAGTGGACTCTTGGTTAATGATTGGCTTTGTCAAACTCGTGTAAGTCCACTTGAATTATGTGAGATCAACTTGTCACATGTAAGGCAATGATTTGAATTATAGAAAGGATGGTCAAGTTCATATTGTTCATATAAGAATCATATAATACCTTGTCGTACGAGTTAATTATGTTGTACGTCACGTCACTTATAAGAGAACCCAATGTAATTCAACATAAGGCACAAATTAAATCCCATTGTTGAATATGTTATGTGATTGTAAATGTACAAGCCCATATTTGCAAAAAGGGATGCAAGATTACAATTGGTATTAAAATCCCCAAATTGATTTAGGGTTACAAAATTTAAAAATTAAAAAATGAGAGAAGAATTAATCGCTCCTTCCCTCATGCCCATAGGTCCGTATTTATAGGGGTTGAGAGGTGTGGCATGGTTGCCACGTGTCACTTCCGGCATGCTTAGTTTTTGGTATCATTAGACATCTCGGTGGCATTTTGCTTCATGCTTTGTTTTGAAGGTTTTCGACATTCCTTTGTGTATTAGTGGTTTACGACATCATCTTTCAGCATTTAGGATCTACATTTGGCTTTATAGCTTTTGACATCCCCCAAGAAGTGAAGGCATGCGGCATCCTTTGTCACTATTGAGCTACGAGAATAATTGAGGGTTTATGATTCACGACATCACTTGTATAGCATTCCTCTAATCATTGTCACTTGGGCTTCCATCAAGCTATTGATATGTAGCATTATGCTGGGTTGATGATTGATGATTTACGACATCCACCTTTCATTATTGATGAGGTGCAACATTGATGAGAAGCGGTATTGATAAAGCGAATCATTGATAAGGTGCAACATTTATAACAAATCATGCCTGTTGGAAATTTGTGATGTGCTTCCATTCCTTATTTTGATGGGATGCGACTTCATTTACTACATTTGTGAAGTGCAGAATCGATTGTATGCAGCATTAACATTAGCTGTAAGCTTTCGAGATCTGTTCAAGGTAACTCAAGATGCTTCATTATTTGTTGTATGATCCTTTGCTTTATCTTTGATATCATGGACGTCAACATGTTGTATTCATGCTTTCGGTATCAACTATCTCATCTTGTATGTTTTCTTGCTTCTTTTTTTAACATCCTTATTTTCGACATGCTTTCATATCTTCGGAATCATGATTTGTAGTAACATTTGGCCCCCTAGTGTAGAGAAAATATTGACTTTTCAAGTCAATTCCTCGATGTTTGTGCTTGCCGCCTATTGGTGTTCTTCCCGAATCTAGGCCATTTATTTGAATTTGGATCAATGATTCCTGTGCCTTTTTTTCCTCTCTATAAATACTCGTCCGTCGTCGTCATTTTTTCTTTTACCTACAACTTAAAGCTCCAGATAAAAATTTTAAGTTCTCATATTTTATTCAAGAATCTTCAACCCTTCGGCCTTTAAGCTTAATTCAAGGTACGATTTTGTTTTTAGTTAATCAAGTCGACAAATTAGATTAAGAAATTTCACATTCAAATTACAGTTAGGGTTTTATATGTGCGTTTTCAATTTCGAATCGTTGTTTGAGATTTCAAATGTTAATCTTGAAACTTTAGGTTAAATTTTAGATTTGTTATGCTTTAAGGAAAGGAAATATAGAGATTCATTTCACTTCTAAAAAGAAAATTACCCTCACCAATGTGCTCCATGTTCCTGATATCAAGAAGAACCTAGTCTCTGCATCGATCTTTTGCAAAACCAATATCAAATCACTCTTGGAGGCTGATAATTTAACTCTATCTAAAGATGGTATGTTTGTGGGTAAATAATATGTTTGTAATGGGATGTTCAAACTTAGTATTAATGAAATAAAGGAATATTATGCTTATACTGTTGATTCTTTATCTTTATGGCATGCACGTTTAAGACATTTGAACTACATATCTCTAAAATATATGTCTAAACATGGTCTTATTTTTGTTACAATTGATGAGCATGATAAATGCAAAATATGTATACAAGCAAAGATTACTAAAAATCCTTTTCCAAGTGTTGAAAGAAATTCAAACCATTTGGATTCATTTCACTTTGCTATATGTGAAATAAATAGCATTTTAACCTAAGGGGAAAAAAGGTACTTTATTACCTTTATTGATGATTTCTCTAAATACACATGTGTGTGTTTGCTTACAAAAAAAGATAAAGCCTTTGATATGCTTAAATGCTATAAAACAAAATTCAAAAACCAAAAGTGTCGGAAAATAATGGTCTTACAAAGTGATAGAGGAGGAGAATATTTCTCCACTGAATTCTCTAAATACTGTGAAGAACATGGAATTATTCACCAACACACAGCTCCTTGGATGCCACAACAAAATGACTTGACTGAAAGAAGAAATAGAAATTTAGTTGACATGGTGGATTCTATGTTGTTAAATGCCAAACTATCACTTAACTTGTCAGGTGAAGCATTACTCTCTACATGTCATTTCATAATAGAATCATCTCGAGGAACACTTCCCTTACAAATTATGGAATGGTCAAAAACCTAATCTAAGATATCTAAAGGGGTAGGGTGTATTGCCTTCAATAGGATGACTAATCCAAAACAAATTAAACTAGGTCCACAATCTTTGAAAAGTATATTCATAGGATATGCTGAAAACTCTATAGCATACAGACTGTTAGAGTTATCCTCTAGTACTTCTACTGAATCAAGAGATGTTGAGTATATGGAATGTAAACTTAAGGACTATTCAACTATAGTTCAGTCCCTAAGCCCTAATAGCGTTCAAACACTGATAAAACTCCTACATCTTCTACTAACAATAAAAGAAAGGTGCTAGAAGGACAAATAGGAGTAAGAAGGACATAGAGAATTAGAGAAGAGAAAAACTTTTGTCCAGATTTCGTATCTTCTCAAGCTATAGAGTTTCTTGTGGAAGGAACTAGAACTAAAATTCTTATAAGATACCTATAATGCTAAATACAGAAGATGATCAAAAAGTGTATGAAGAGGCTATAACATCTAGAGATTCTACCTTTTGGAAAGAGGTAATCGGTGATAAAATGGATTAAATTTTCAAACAATGTGTGGGTATTATCAAACTTACCTCAATGGTAATAAAAGTTGGCTAAAAATGTGTGTTTCGAAGGAAACACAATAATGGTGGCAATGTATGAACTTGTAAGGCTGGATTGGTATCCAAGGGATTTAGACAAAAGGAAGGAATTGACTTCTTCGATACATATGCTCATGTGGCAAGAATCATAGCCATTTGAGTACGGATAGTTTTAGCATCAATATAACAGTTGCACATACATCAAATGGATGTGAAAATAGCCTTCTTAAATAGCGAACTTAACAAAGAAGTCTACATGGAGCAACCTAAAGGGTTTATTCTTCCTAGTAATAAAAATAGGGTTTGTGTTAAAACCTACTTTTGATGTTTTGATTGTGACAACTATATAAGTAAAGATTATGTGAACTAACAATATTTGCAGAAGAAGATACAATTCTACTCGACAATACATTGCAGACCAGATTCCAGATAAAAGCTTCAATATTGTTTATGGTTTGTCTATAGTCTAGGTCTAGTAGTTAATTTTTGTTAAAATCTCTCCAAAGTGGTATATGCACATACACACGCAATTTCATAGCTTCCAAATCATAGTTCATATATCAAAGTTCTTATTACACTTGTTCACACAAAAATATTTTAAAAAAATCATGAATATGGCAAAAAACCTGAAATTCAACCGATTGAAATGCCTAGTTCAGTCGACTGAATATCTATGCACATGCACAATTTGATATGAATGTTCAACCGACTGAACTACCCATTTCAGTCGACTGAATAAGGTATTTTTTGTACTGTCTCTTTTTTTATTCGAATTTTAATTATTTCAGCTAGCTAAATTCTTTTGTTTAGTCGACTGAAATTGCATAACGGCTATATTTCTGAAAAGTCACTTCACTTCATCAAACAGAAACGACCTTTGATTCAGGAGTTGTTTCCGTATCTTTTGGTCGCTACTTTTCACAAATGATTACAACTCTTAAACACTATATATAGCCTTCAAATCATTTGTTTTAATTACCTAATTTTTTGATTCTACCTCATCTTCTTATTGTCTAAACTCTAGCTATTTGCATTCAAGCTCTTATTCTAATCACTTGCACATTCAAGAGCAATTTCATTTGTGATTAAATTAACTCCCTATCTTCACGAACTACACTAATTCACTTGCACATTCAAGAACATACTCGGTCGGATGTAATTTTTACTCTTTGTATTAGAAGTCCTATTCGTTTGCTCAGGTGGTTGAAGTCAGATTCTGTTGCTTAGGCGGTTGAAGTCATGTTCGGTTGCTCAAGTGGTTAATACATGTTCCTTCGGGTTAAGAGAGGGTTGATAGTTAAATTCTAGAAGGAGTTTGGGAATGGAAGTAGAACGGGAAGTTTGAACCAGTATAAAAATCTCTGGTGTCATTTAATTTACTTTTATATTTATATTCCACACTAGTAGATAACCTAGTTAATATTCCATATTACGATCCTTAGTCACTTTCACTTGGTATCAGAGCAGATCATCATATAACCATAACACGGTTATTTGATATTCAGTAAATATGGAAAATAACACTAACACAAATTTTATTGAAGGTCAATCCACTACACGACCACCACTATTTAACGGTTTGAATTACAACTATTGGTCAACTCGCATGAGTATTTATATGCAAGCAAATGGATATGATACTTGGAATATCACTCGGAATGAATACACTATACCTACCACACCATATGCACAATGGTCGAACACACAAAAAATAGATGCTACTTCAAATGCAAAAGCCATGAATATGTTATTTTGTGCTTTAGATAAGAATGAATTTAATAGAGTTATTATGTGTAAAACTGCTTATGAAATCTGGTGAACTCTTAAAGTTACACATGAAGGAATAAACAAAGTGAAATAAAGTAAGATTTTTATGCTTATAAATCAGTTCCAAAATTTCAGAATGAAACTAGATGAAACTATAAATGACACGTATTCTAGATTCCAAGACATATATCGTTCACTATTAGCACTAGGAGAAAAATATTCAAATGTTGATATTGTCTCGAAAATTGTAAAATCTTTAACGGATGAATGGAAACGAAAAGTATTAGCTATCGAAGAAGCTAATGATATTTCTACCATCAAACCTGAAGAGTTAATAGGAAATCTTATGTCATATGAAGTTAATTTGCAGGAAAAATGAGATCAAGTTCAAGATAGAAAGAATATAGCTTTTCAAGCTGAACAAGAAGGCTCGGACTCGGATGAAGATAACATGGCATTTATAGCAAAGAATATCAAAAAGTTTTCTTAATTTAGAAAGAACAAGAAATTCGGAAACAACATGAGAGACAATACCAATAAACCACCAGCTTCAAATCTCGAATGTTATGAATGTCATAAGAAGCATCACATAAAGAAAGACTGTCCTGATCGAAAGAAAGACATGTACAAGAATAAAGGACAAGTACAAAAGGAAGCAAGCATTCTCTGTTACATGGGATGATTATGAATCGTCTTCATCATCAGACAGTGACACTGACAGTAATTCTGAACAAGCCAATGTCTGCTTTATGGCTTGATCTTACTTCTGATGATTTAATAGAAATAAACTCAAAGCTATTGGATAAACTAAAAGAAGTTAAAAGAAAGTATAAAGATGCTCTAGAAAAACTAAACAGAAATGAAATATAAGTTGATATGCTAAGAGATGAAAAGAAAATCTTAGAAGAAGAACTTGTTAAAACACAAGAGTCTTTGTCTAACGTTTCTTCACAACTCACTATCCTATCAAAAGAAATAGAAGTGCAAAAAGAAAAGAATATGACATTAGCTTCAGAAAATCATGACTTAAAATCAAATGTCAAAATTCTTGAATTAAACAATACCAGTCTCAAAACTGAGTTAGAGAATATCACTAAAAATATATATAATTTTAATAAAAGAAGAGAAAATCATTCTAAGATTATTAGTAATTCTCAAACTACTTTTAATAAGAAAGGATTAGGATAAACAAATTCTTTAAAGACTAATTCAAAGAAGAATAACCCATTATATAAAAATTTAAATTTACATAAGAATTTTGTAAAAGCAAAACCAAAACAAATTTTTTCACTCAAAAGAAAGAAATGCATTTTGTCCTTCATCTGTTCTGAGTTTGGTCGTTCATCGAATCAGTAGTTCAGTCGATCGTCCTTCTTTGGATGGTTGTTTCATAGGCCTTGCTTGATTATTAGAGTTTTCATTGATCATCTCCTTTAGATAGGTGCTTTGGCCGGGCCTAATGATGGGATCAAAGGCTTGATTGATCATCGCTCATTGGATGGTTGCTTTGGCCAGGCCTTATGGCGGGACCAAAGGCTTCTCTTCTATCTCCTTTGGATGGGTGCTTTAACCGAGCCCGGCGATGGAATCAAAGGCTTAATTTGACCATCGTTCTTTGGCTAGACCTTGCGGTTGGACCAAAGGGTTCTTGTCCATCTCTCTTCGATCGATGCTTTGACTAGGCCTGGCAGCGGGATCAAAGGCTTAATTGACCATCACTCTTTGGATTGTTGCTATGGCCAGGCCTTGTGTGGAACCAAAGGCTTTTCGTCTAC
Source organism: Allium fistulosum (assembly GCA_030737815.1). Classification (NCBI taxonomy): domain Eukaryota; kingdom Viridiplantae; phylum Streptophyta; class Magnoliopsida; order Asparagales; family Amaryllidaceae; genus Allium; species Allium fistulosum. The sequence goes on from CM060904.1 coordinate 820,416,561, forward strand.
TTCTGGGTTATAGGGGTACTTCTATTCAACCAATCTTGCCTGACCTAGTCGGGTTGGAAGTTATGTTAAACATAATACATCTCAATCTGGAGGCAATCATTTGGGCACATTTTCTTTGGTAATCCACTTTATTCATTCAATGTTGTAAAGTATGGTTTTAAATGCTCAGCATTCCATGTTCTTGATATTACATTTCCATCGGGTCTGCTTAGCCAATAAGTCCCTGGAGGAATAACCTCGTGAATGATTAGTGGTCCTTCCCAATTTGGACCTAATGAACCATCTAAAGGGTCTTTTGTATTTTCCAGCACTTTCCTTAATACTAAATCTCTCTTTTTGAATGCTCTTTCTTTCACTTTAGAATTATAGTACTTGGAGATTCTTCGTTAATATTCAGTTGTTCATATTGATCTCTCAATTCGTTAAGTAGGTCGAGCGATTCTTTCTTTAAGTCTTGATTTGTTTCATAAGCATAAGCAATTCTTTGGCACGATGAGACTTCAATTTCAACTGGTAACATTATCTTGAACCCGTACGCCAGGGAGTATAAGGTATGCCCGGTGGCCCTTTTTATGGAAGTTCGGTAGGACAATAGGACGAGGGGGAGTTCATTATCCCAATTTCCTTTGGCTTTGCCTAATCGCTTTTTCAACATGTTTTTAATGGTCTTATTTGCTGCTTCCACTGCCCCATTACCTTTCGGGTGTGCTAATAATGAAAAACTCTTTACTATTCCACTCTTTTCGCAAATACCTCAATGTTCGATTGTGAAAACGAAATCAATCTCCCACATGTTTCTTTGTTCATTCCTTTACCCATTCTCACCATCTTGGTAGAGTCTTGAGAGTTCAGCTTTATTTCCACTAAGTCCTCTGTGGATTGTGCATTCTCTTGTCTATCTCTAGAATCCATGTAGGGCGCAACTTCTTTTGAAATTTCACTTTTTTCATGGATAACTTAATTTAATTCTTCATGCTCTCTCTTCCTCGTTCTGGATTTGAACTTCTTCATGGTCGCCCGATTTGTCTTTGGCTGATATGGTGACTTATTTACCTTAGATATCGATTCTCATAGACTGATGTGTAAGGGCTATTAATTTTGGTTATAGCTATTTAACTTAGGTTTGTAACAACATTTTTCCATTTTATTATACTACTCAAAGTTTCGAAATACATTTCATGTGAGCTAAATTGCTCGCCACGAATGGTTCCCCATCTGGACTTATAAAGGAGTTTAATCAACATATGTTTTGGTAAACCGAAGGCATCAATTTCGTCCAACGTTGGTCTCCTAAATAACGCGATATAGTATGAAGGTTGACTCATAATTACAAACAAGGTTTCAAACATTCTTGTGCGTGGATGAGTGCCAATTTGAACAAATACCTTGATTTGTCTGAGTGGAGTTGAAGATTTATTATTGAATCCAACGATCCGCTCTTGGCTAGGCTCAAGCTTTTCCTCTAGATTCCCCATTTGTCCAAAGATGTTCTTGAAAATGACATTTACCGCACTACTAGTGTCTATCAGGATCTTGGATATAAGAAAAAGCCCAATTTGAGTGGTTATCAAAAGGGGATCATTACTAGGGTGCTTAATTGTAACAACCCAAAATTTTGTAAAAATTTTTAAATTTAATTAATTTGAAAACTTTGATTTTTGATCATTAAAATTTTGAATTTTTGGAATTTTTCAAGTGTAATTTTGGATTGGTTTGCAATTTATCTTCCAATAGAATAAAATAGACAATTTCAGAAAAATTTATATTTTGGTCAAACTTTGACTTTTGTTTGAAAATTTAAAAAATTTAAAATTTTGAATTCTAATCTATTTTATTGAAGTTGGATAGGATGCTGATATCCATTTTATTTTTCGTTTCGTTAAATTCTGAGTTATACTTTTGAATTTGGTCAAAATTCAGCGTTTATACGCGATTAAATTCTATATTTTATTTTATATTTTCCTATGTCCATCTCTTGATTTTTATTTCTCTATTTATTTGTCTAGACTTTATTTTATTTATTAGGTGTTTCTTGTGTATATCTTTTATTTAATAGCTTGGAAAAAATCAATTAGACATACGTTACCTTGTTTTAATTAGAGATACGTTACATTTGCTTTATTTCTTGCCTTTTTATTTGCCTATCTATTTAATTACCTACCATAGCCGTGTATTGCAAACCCTAGTCGCCTCCTACCCTTATCAATTCGCGTATAAAAACACTTTCCCACATCTCATTTTCATTTGCTTCCTGAAGAGAAAAATACAGTAAGTCTTTGGCCTCCTCCTTCTTCTTTTTCCTTTTTCTCTTTTATTTTGTTTGTTTCCCCCTTTGCTATGCTCGGCCTCTCCACCATATCCCAACCTCATCCCTTCTCCACCTCCTCCATGATAGACCCTCATCATCCCATGACCATGCCATGAACATAGATGAAGATCTCATCACCAAACAATGATAATAAACCCTAGCCAAGCCTATGGATGCAAAAACCCCTCCTTGGTTGCCTTGAAACCCTAGCCTATCTCCACCACCTTACTTTGGCCGTGACCACCTCCACCTACTAGCCGTAATCCAGATTTGACTTGACCAAATTAGCACATAGGCCGAGCCACTTTAGACATAAGCTGAGCCCAAACTCCACTAGATCTGTGCCTTGTAGCCTTCCATGCCTTGTAACTTGCCTCTATTCACCTTCCTCAAGCCATAGCCATGTGTACTTGATCCACGACCGAGCCTAGCTTGCCTCTAGACATCATGGCCGAGCAAAATATGGTGATGGTTGAGCCTATAGGTGATGTGGTCGAGCCCACTTGTGATTTAAACCAAGCTTTGTTTCATATTGATTCATGATTTTCATTTGTTGAATTCATATCTTGTTTTGTTAAAACCATATACTTATATTTGTTTTATTTATTTGATTACAAGTTTTGAATTTGGTTGTTACTTCTTCTCAAATCCTGTCGTGCCTTTTCGTGCTTTGCGGAGTGTGGATTTTTTTATTTTGAATTGATCTCTAACTTCAAAAAAGGTGAGTTTATCACTCTCGACATTCGTACTTTTATAAATGGTGAAATGATGATAAGTGAATGTGTAATAATTGATATACTATGTTCAAATATGCATTTGATATGACAATATGATGTTAAATTCTGTTTATATATTTGTTACATCATCTGATATGATATTATATGTTCTACTGTTCATTTATATACTGTTTCTCACACTGCAAGTTCCCTATCACTATGGGTTGAAATGATACATACCCGAACGAACATTAGAATAAGGAAAAATCATTATGAGCTGAAATAATAGGCTCGAGTGATTTTTTATTAATTTTATTTGACTTGGGATTGCGGGTTTGAAATAATAGAACCCGGATTTTTCTTGTAAATTACGGATTGAAATGATATATTATCCGTATCACTTGACCTTGGTTAGAAAATATTATACAGACCCGTGGTTATTCTATATATTTTTTGAAAATTTTTAAGTATGTTCAAATGTAAAAATTATGATATTTTAACTTAAAGTTGGATTTAAATGATTTAAATAAAGTTTTAGTGATTTTCTATGAGTTAAAATGTATAAGTAAATAAGGGAAAAAGGTATTTTGAAAATATGACTTAACTTGGAAATTGGAAATTTGGTTTTAAATGAAAACTTTTAAGTAAGTAAATAAATGGAAATTAAAATTTTATTTGGGAAATGGGTATTTTAAAATAAAGTACCAAGTTAATTGTTAAAAATAAAAGTTGAGAAAATAATTTACCTTGACTTAATGAATGAATTAGTGTTTAAATTGGATATTTGTTTATTAAGTGTTTATTTTATTGAATCATGGGTTAAGATATCCAAATGAATATTTTGAAGTGAAAAATATATTTTTTTTAAGTTAAAATGGCCAAAATTTATGTTTTATTGTTTCTGAAAATTTTTATAATAAAGCTGGAATTAATATTGGTAGGACTTCAGAAATGCTGTGGTTTTAAGACAGCATTTGTTAAGTGCTGTCATTTCTGGAAATAGACTAAGTTCTGAAATAACAAAGAGCTACTGCAGCACTTTGTAAGTGCTGTTGTTGCTGAAACTAAACTATAATTTGGAATAACCAAAAAGCTACTACAGCACTTGGTAAGTGCTGTTGTTGCTGAAAGTAAACTGTTTTGAATAACTAAATAGCTACTGTAGCTCTTGGTAAGTGTTGTGGTGGCTGAAATGAAACTGAAATGTTTTAAATTACTAATACCTACCGTAGCACTTGGTAAGTGCTGCTGTTTTGAATTTGACAATGTTTTGAAATATTACTATATCTACCGTAAGATTTTATTTGTGCGGTTATAGCTGAAATTTACATTGTTTTGGGAATTTTATAATTGAATGAATGAACTTATAAATGTTACAACTTTGAAATGAATATTATTTGATATTGAATTTAAATGGTTTAAAGGAATATGCTTTGAAGTGAAATATTAACCATCTTTGAAATTTATAACCACGGGTTATAATAACGATTGGTTGTTAAAGAGACCGGGATCGGATATAGACAAACTCTCTGTCGATACCGAAAACCACTTTAACAACTGTGTACGCGGTGGAGATTCCAGAATGAAGTAGGATGGTGGCGACAATCCTATTGAGGTATGAACGTGGACCCGACTCCCGTGAGTTGGCATAAGGTGGCCAAAACAAGAGCGATCTCGGGCCAATAAGGTAGCACCTCTGATCGGACACATTTCTTCGATACCATTCTATTACTTTGTGATTGATTTGGTGGACACCCTTCGATTTTTGATTTGGGAGTGTGTTCCGAGGTGGGCTGTAGTGGCTGCTATGTGTTACCACCGTGTGCGTAATTGGTATATCTACCCTGGCATTGCCTCGTTGTGCCGTGTCACCTACCCTAGGGAGCTTTACTATGAGTTTGTTTTGTACCATACCTATGGAGTGCCCTCTGACGACGCCCAGTACGGGGGAGATTATGGTACTGTATAGACTATGGGAATATAAAAATGTGTTAAGGTGGAAAATGTAAAGCATTAACGCTATTTTGATAGTTTACTTTACTTTAGACATTATTATAATAGCGTATATTACTACATAGTAGATAGTTTAACGGATCCTTAAAGAATGGGTGATCCCAAGCATTCTTTAAGTTACTTGTGCATTTCTATTACAGTTCACTTGAGTTGGTTTACATTGTATAAGTATGTATGTCCTGACTCGAGTGTTTGTGTTTTATTTACGCTTGGGTCAGCCTAAGTATTTCAGCTTTGGATTAACCTTCTAGAGCTAGAGATTTCTGGAGTTTATCAGTCTATCTAGTTGTCTTTCCATTTCAGTTATTTCATTCAGCTTTGCTTATGTAATTGTGAACTTATGTATTCAGACTTCTGTTGTATTTGTTTTCAGACTATGTAATTTGTATCTGTTTTTGGGACTATGTATTGTAGTGGCTTCATGAACCACTATTTATTTTATTTTTCCGCTGTGAGTTATTCTGATATTCTGTGTCTATGATTCTGTGATTGGTTTTATTTGCTCCAAATTTATTTACAATCTATTGTTTTGTATTATTCAAGTCTGATATGTGTGGATTTATTGTCGATTTGAATGGTCCAAAATAGTGGATCGTTACATTAATTCCTCGTAGCTCCTTTGGAGTTATTACCAAGTCTGGCATTGCGATAAACCCTTGAAAGACTTCAAGGGTGGCTCTTCACTTATCGACTATATGCCCGTTTTGGTTTCCTTGACATACCTACTCCTTGACCCTTTACTCGAACCTGCAATGTTTGATCCTCCATAAATAACATCAATGTGATTGATTGGCTGCAACAAATCTTAGGGGAGCATATTTCTAAGATGTTGGCATTGTTAGATGGTGACTGAATATGGGTATTCATTACTAAAATTTCTTTTTCAAAAATGTTGATTATAAGATAATCTATGACTAAATTATTTATTCTGATTACAGAAGTTTTATAAATAAATAAAACACTTCATTCTAAATTGACAATGAATGTTACTAGTTAGTCTTCTCAACATATTAATATAATAATTAATACTTTTGTAACTTTTCGAAAAGTAGTTATTTATTTCTTTACATATATCATTACTCAGAATTATAATGGTCTCATTCTATTAACTTTCATAAAATGCTTATATTTAAAATTAATAGCTTACATAGACATTAATAAAATCTTACTATCTAACAGAAAATCTATAATTAGACAAATAGAAGTTCATAGAACATATAATTCTATATCTATCTCTATTCCAATTATATAATAAAACATTTTTTAATTACTTAAGGCCGTAGAAAAAAGAGATCATTACACCAAAGTAATATTTTTATCATGAATATAAATATTTTAACAAAAGAAAATTACCACCACATCATATTCAAATTTATGTCACCAACCAAAGTTAGTTTTTAAACCACTCTACATTCTCAAATCTTTCGAGAAAATGGGGTATTGTCAAAACTCTAAAATGAATCAAATAAGAAAGTAGAGGGAATTCTTGGAACATACCATATTGTTAACCAACTATATTTGTTATGTGTTTAATGGTCTGAAACTCCTAGATTTGATTCAACTTTTCTCACAATCCCTGCTTTTCTCCTTCAAATGCACTATTCATCAAGATAGTTCATTGTTTGCTCCAAAACCCAAATAGATTAATTCCTATAAATGATAAATTTATTTTCGCATTCAAATTGATGGAGTTGAAGGGTTGGAACAATGGAAAGAGCAAGTGATAGGATTGTACCATGGACGAGACTACTGTTTTGAAAGTGAAATTTGATACGATTTTGGTACAATCGGTAATTACTATTCGCTTCCCAATGTTAACACAACGACCCTTCAAACTTGTATACTCAAGGTTGAAGGATTTGAAAATTTGTAGAAGTATCCACCTAAGAATTTAAAGTATATTAGAAGGAAGATTTTATTATGGCGGAATCATGGAGAGAAATAGATGAAGAAGATGGAATTTTGTTTATTGTATGTTTTCTCAAATGAGGAAGAGAAAATGATGATAATGAAGAAGAAATTAAATGAATAACTTTTTTCCTCTCTCTCAAATGAGTTAGTCTCGGCGAATAAATAGTAAACAAATAGTAACTGTAACAACCCGCATATTTATCGATTTTATATTTAAATATTTTATTGTTAGTCGGATGTTAGACCGAAAAGCTACTTTTTGCATACGGTCAAATTAGGACTCGAGACCACCCCCATTGAGTTCAAAATGACGTTTGCGATCTTTTTGAGTGTAAACTTCGATATGTTTGGAAATAGTGAAATTTTCGTCACTTTTTGTGTTGAGCTTTTGGTTTGGGCTGCACCTCTTCTACCTCAGCCCAACCCCTTCCTTCTCTTCATCACTTCATCAACTTTGAAGCTTTAGCAACAATGGTGGAGGGAGTAGGAAATTAAAATTCCAAGCTCAAATTCTTTAGCAAATTCAACATCTAACTCCAAATTCAAAGTGAAGACATTGATTCAAGCTTGTGGTTGATCTTTGCTTTGCCCCCGAGCTTCATCTTCATCAAATTCCGTGAAAAGGTGAGATTTTTGATCTCACATCTTGCCTATATCTATCTTGGACTGTTGGGAATGATCCCCTATTGTATTTGCATCAACATTTGCATTTGGTTTGGATTGGATTGGCGAAAAACTTCGATTTTCAGCGTTTTGGTGATTTTTCTGGCCTTAAGTCGTTTCTGGCCTTCGCTGAGTCGTCCACGAGTTAAGCCTAAGTCGTGAGTCGTTCACGAGTTAAGGGCTTAAGTCGCGCGCGTGCATTTCTGTTCGCCTGGCTTGAGTCGTTCACGAGTTAAGGGCTTAAGTCGCGCGCGTGCATTTCTGTTCGCCTGGCTTAAGTCGTTCACGAGTTAAAGGCCTGAGTCGTTCACGAGTTAAAGGCCTGAGTCGTTCACGAGTTAAAGTGTTAAGTCGTTCTGGGTGTTCTGCCTTCGCTAGGTCTTTCGCGAGTTAAGTGATAAGTCGTAGCTCGAGATAAGCTTAAGTCGTAGGTCGTTGCCGACCTATAATCCCCAGGAGCTAAAGGTATAAGTCGTTCAGGAGTTAAAGGCCTTAAGTCGTAGGTCGTTTTGCAGTTAGCTCGCTCGCCCTGGCCTTAAGTCGTAGGTCGTCCTCGACCTAACTTCACTAGGTCGTTCCAACTTTAGCTCGTAGCTCGTATTCAAAGCTTAAGTCTTTAGGTCGCGTGCCTTGCTAACTCGTTAGGTCGCATGCCCAGTTAAGTCGTTAGGTCGCGTGCCTAGTCAAGTCGTTAGGTCGTAAGACCTTAGGTCGTGCACCTTTAAGTCGAGGCACTTTAGGTCGCATGGTCTTGTTCTCCTCTAGGTCGTGGGACCTTTTTACTGTTAGGTCGAATACCTTTTTCCATTAGGTCGCAAGACCTTAGGTCGCACCTTGTTAGGTCGCGAACCCAGTTAGGTCGTTCGCCTATCTTAGGTCGCAAACCCGGTTAGGTCGCGCATTCTCTTAGGTCGTGAACACTTAGGTCGCGCCTCACTGTTAGGTCGCGCACTTCGTTAGGTCGCTCGCGAGTTAGCACTTGGTCGTTTTGACCTGTTTTTCCCCTAGGTCGTTCGATCTATTCTTCTGCTAAGTCGCGTGGCAGTCTCCACTTAGGTCGTATGACCTTATCCCTTAAGTCGTAAGTCGTTCGCGAGTTAGTACTTGGTCGTTTGACCAGTTTTTCTCGTAAGTCGTTCGCGAGTTAGTACTTGGTCGTTTGACCAGTTTTTCTCGTAAGTCGTTCGCGAGTTAGTACTTGGTCGTTTGACCAGTTTTTCCCCTAGGTCGTTCGCGAGTTAGTACTTGGTCGTTTGACCGGTTTGGCTTCTCGAGACAGCTTGCCTTCACTAGGTCGAACCCCGTATTACTCTGCGTAGGCAATCTCTTCTGAAAAACATTTGTCTGAATTTCTACTTTGATGGTTTTGGGACTGACTTCTTTGGACTTTACTCACGTCTTCGAACGTGAATTGATTTGTTCTACAATCGTTTTATGACTTGTCACTTTAAAGATATATGAAGGTTTCAATACTAATAGTAAATATCAAAACTCTTTCATCAAAGCGATTTCAACACTATTTTAAATATCTAAAGTTCGTTTTCTCAAACCGATTTTCAATCTACTAGTATATACAAGCCTTTACTTCACTCGAATGAGAAATCGACTTAAACGACTTAGTAAAACAAGTGGTATGAAACGCTTGCGTTCACTTCGTCGGTTAGCTCTTGGACTTGTTCGATTGAACCCTTTTCGTGACAATTTCCTAGTGAAGATTTACAGCTTGTTCGTAAATATTTAAGTTAAGCAAGTGGTTATGGGACATGAAGCTAAACTCATATATTTACTAGCTTGGTGTAATTGACACTTCTCGCTGATCATGATGATCATTTTATGATTTAGACTAGCAATTGTGCGATGTCTCTTTGTTTGCAAGGTAAGACTAGACCGCAATAGTGTGATTCCGACTCACACACATCTCTTTGTCCGCAAGGTTAGTCTAGGCCGCAGTAGTGTGATTCCGACTCACACATATCTTTATGTTTGCGAGGTTAGGCTAGACACCACTTGTGTGATTCCATTCACACATACCTTTCTGCTTTTTGGTTAGCCTAGGCCTCAATCAGTGTGATTCCGACTCACACATATGGGGTAGCTCCCCATGGTCTTCGAACCATCATGTGATAGGCCTCTTTCTCTTTTTATGATTTCTGGATTTCTTGTTTTGATTTCTGGATTTTTATGTCGTTGACTTGTTATGAGTACAAGTTTAGGGTATGATGCCCTCTTTGGATCTTTGAGAAGATTCTCGTGATATTGATCATTTCTCATCGGTTGATCTCCTGTTGATCATCATTTTCATACTTATAGTAGTATGTCAGTATGGATATTCTATGTTTATGCCATGTCTTTTATTATATATCATGTCATCTGATATTTATAGTTAGACTGATCCGTTTATTATTTTCTTAAATAATACTCGGGTCAGACCGAGATGTTACAGGTGCTTCTGCTTGACTTCCTTCCGGGATTTGCTACTCTGACTTTTGGCTGACTATTTAGTTTAGCAGTTTTTGTTGTATACACTTGAGATATGGACTCATAGTTGTATTCTTTTTGTATAGCACAGGTTGCTATTCTTTTGTATTATTGTGGAACTTTTTGACCACTACTCTGATGTACACTTTCATGTGTTAGTTATATATTCATATCTTCTTCCGCCTTTGTGATATGGATGTCTGTGACTGCTTTGTGTTATGTTTATTTCTATGTTTGTTTCCGAAGATTATTTTATAGCCACCGTGTGATAATCAATTACATGGATGGTCGCTCCTCAACAGCCTTATTCTCCGTGCTAATTGACAGCACTACACCGTAGTGTTCTTGGTTAGCGTGGGTATAGAGGTGGGGCGTCACAGCTTGGTATCAAAGCCAAACTTCGGAACAACGTAGAATAACTTAACAAGGATCATCGTCCTAAGTCCTTCTTAGGAGTTGTACCTTAGGATTAATTCGAGTCTTCGTACCGATTCATCCTATTTTCTTTTATGATTCCTTGTTTTATCTATCAAGATTGCTTGGTATTCATTCTGAGAATAACCTTTTTCTTCTTCTTTCTTTCTTTCTTAAAGAAGAAGAGATGGTTAGTTCTGGCAGTCCTAGCGCTGGTCAGTCCAGTAGTCCTTCTCTAGATGGCGTATTCATGTCTGCCCAACAACTTTTGGATCTTGCTCAGAATCAAAGGTTTATCTGTGCTTTGGGTAAGAACCCAGAAATGGTTTTACCTCTGAAACTTGTAGTTCCTTTCCATCAGCTTGTGGATATCACTCTTCAACATGGAGAGGCTGCTAAAGGAATTGCTAGTAATATTGGGATTTCCAAGAAGAGGCATATCAAGTTCAAAAGCCCTTATCCCGATAAGAAGGTAAAGCAACCTACTTTGGTAGCAAAGACTCCAAACTCTTTTTGTAGAGGATGCTACAATTGTAAATCTAAGTACCACTACGCAAAGGAGTGTCCGGAACCACTCTTTTGTCGTTATTGCAAAAATTCAAGTCATCATATTTCTGTCTGCCCCATGCTTCTAAGCAAGAGGAGGGTGGAACAAGAAATTCCGGTAGTTGAGACTCCTACCGCTAGTCGTAAGCAATGCTACAATTGTGGTTCCACAGACCACTATGTAATTAAGTGCCCAAAACCTCTTTATTGCCGCTATTGCAAAGGCTCGGGTCATTACTTATCTACCTGTCTCAAACTTCCGAACAAGAGAGAGGGAAAGCTAAATGTTGTTCAAGCCCCTAGTGACACTTCTCTTGGTCAAGGTATCCATTCTAACCTTGATAATATCTATTTTGTGATTATCTTATTCGAGCTCTTTTTGATATGGGTTTCATCTCATTATTTTATACCAAAAGAACTTGCTGATTCCTTTTTCTTTAAACATTTTTGGGCTTGTTGACTTCTTTGAGGATTGCGAATCCGGTTGGTGGATCCGCAACACTCAATTTGCTTTTTATTTTATGTCAAAATTATTTTACGTGATTTTTCTTTCCGAGCCAATTTTTACTTGTGCCTCGGAATTGACTTTTGTCAGGATTGGCTTAATTATTATGAAGCCACATCCCTTGTCCCGTGTGGACTATTCATCTTCGACATTTTCAATCTGTTAAGCAGATTTCTGTTTTTCCTTTGTGATTTTGATTCCAATTTGATGGCATCATTTTATTCTTTAAGCTCACATGATGAGGAAGTGTTATTTCTCTCATTCATGTAGTTTGAGAATTTTCCGGTATTTTTGAGTTTGTTTTAGGATTATCACCTAAGCAATCTTTTGTGTGGATTTAAGGTCCGTTTAGCTCGACCTTGCCACCGATTTTCATTTGCTACGAGTTGCGGAAGTTAGCATTCCACTTACCGCATTCTGCACTCGTTATGCTTCTTGTGAATGACTTATTATGTCATTCAGTTTGTCTAGCTTATTTCATCCATTTTATGAATCGAGTATTCTATGAATATCTCGATGACTCCATTCTTGTATATATTGATTTTGGATGAAAACTGCAATTTAAAATTTTTGCAAATCTTTTTCATAAGATTTATTTATAAGTACAATTTGACTTTGCTCTTAAACAAGCAAAGAATATTCTAAAAGGTTTTTTTTAAGAAAACATGTTTATCATATAAAAGGTGACTTTGTGATTGTATTGCCCATTGAGTGCTTTAAGAATTTTGGTCGATGCGCTTGATCAACGTTATCGATAGGAATTTCCTAAACGCTTTGATGAGACAATCAGACACGATATATTGACTTGTAAAAATGTAAATTTTTCTAGAAAGATTATTACATAGAGATAAATGTAATTTTGTAAGTTTTAACTTTTCGGAAAAAGAAGGTTATTTGAAAGAATTCTTTTCCGCCACTTTTATTCTTGTGATTCCCGATGGGAACCAAGACTTTATCGTTTGTACCAATGCTAATTGTATTGGTTTGGATGTCGTTCTCTTTCTTTTACTTCTAAATAGTATAGCCTATCGAGGCTAGGTATGCCACTCATGATCTAGTGCTCGCAGCTATTGTTTTCGCTTTTAGAGTTTGGCATCATCATTTTTGGGGGAGAAATTTGTTCTCCACCTCGATCATAAATCCTTGGAATATTTATTTTCTCATAAGGAACTTAATATTGGCTTGAGTCTCTTGCATCTTATGATTTTGATATTCCTTTTATTCCCAGAAGGGAAATCGTGTTGCCAATGCGTTTACTCATATGCAACAAGTTGTTGATTCTTTGATGATGTTCGAAAGGAATAATCTTTTTATCAAGTTCATCGGACGTTTTGACATACTTCATTTTTATGGAGTTTTATCTCATTTCTTTTATGAACTTGCGTCCGATGTTCTTTTATGGCCTTTGATTCATTGAACGTACCGTTTTTGTACTACGTCGGTGTTCGGAGATGTTCGGGTTTCCAGTTTCTTAGGCGTATCGCTTTTTGTGCTACGCCGTTCCACCGGCTCAATTTTCTGTTATTCATGACGTTTTCCACGTCTTCCAACTATGGAAATGCCTTAGGGATTCTAATTTTATTCTTGAGCCCGGTGTTATTGTGGAAATTGAATTTTCGTCCGTTTGACTTTTGAGCAACATTTTATTCGCATCATTGCTTCGGAGGTTGAGCGTCTTCGAAATAAAGATGTTCTTCTTGTGAAAGTTCTATGGTTCTCAAATCCCAAGGATTGCTCTTGGGAAATCTAGAGAATTCATCGAGCGAACTCGTCCGGGTTTTCTCTTTCATGCTCTTTTTGGTGAACTTCTCATTTCAAATTTTCTTTGGTATTGATATGCTTTTATGGTTGTTACTCTTTTATTTCCATCTTACTTATTGCGAGGACGCAATTTCTTTAAGGAGGGGAGTCTGTAACAACCCGCATATTTATCGATTTTATATTTAAATATTTTATTGTTAGTCGGATGTTAGACCGAAAAGCTACTTTTTGCATACGGTCAAATTAGGACTCGAGACCACCCCCATTGAGTTCAAAATGACGTTTGCGATCTTTTTGAGTGTAAACTTCGATATGTTTGGAAATAGTGAAATTTTCGTCACTTTTTGTGTTGAGCTTTTGGTTTGGGCTGCACCACTTCTACCTCAGCCCAACCCCTTCCTTCTCTTCATCACTTCATCAACTTTGAAGCTTTAGCAACAATGGTGGAGGGAGTAGGAAATTAAAATTCCAAGCTCAAATTCTTTAGCAAATTCAACATCTAACTCCAAATTCAAAGTGAAGACATTGATTCAAGCTTGTGGTTGATCTTTGCTTTGCCCCCGAGCTTCATCTTCATCAAATTCCGTGAAAAGGTGAGATTTTTGATCTCACATCTTGCCTATATCTATCTTGGACTGTTGGGAATGATCCCCTATTGTATTTGCATCAACATTTGCATTTGGTTTGGATTGGATTGGCGAAAAACTTCGATTTTCAGCGTTTTGGTGATTTTTCTGGCCTTAAGTCGTTTCTGGCCTTCGCTGAGTCGTCCACGAGTTAAGCCTAAGTCGTGAGTCGTTCACGAGTTAAGGGCTTAAGTCGCGCGCGTGCATTTCTGTTCGCCTGGCTTGAGTCGTTCACGAGTTAAGGGCTTAAGTCGCGCGCGTGCATTTCTGTTCGCCTGGCTTGAGTCGTTCACGAGTTAAAGGCCTGAGTCGTTCACGAGTTAAAGGCCTGAGTCGTTCACGAGTTAAAGTGTTAAGTCGTTCTGGGTGTTCTGCCTTCGCTAGGTCTTTCGCGAGTTAAGTGATAAGTCGTAGCTCGAGATAAGCTTAAGTCGTAGGTCGTTGCCGACCTATAATCCCCAGGAGCTAAAGGTATAAGTCGTTCAGGAGTTAAAGGCCTTAAGTCGTAGGTCGTTTTGCAGTTAGCTCGCTCGCCCTGGCCTTAAGTCGTAGGTCGTCCTCGACCTAACTTCACTAGGTCGTTCCAACTTTAGCTCGTAGCTCGTATTCAAAGCTTAAGTCTTTAGGTCGCGTGCCTTGCTAACTCGTTAGGTCGCATGCCCAGTTAAGTCGTTAGGTCGCGTGCCTAGTTAAGTCGTTAGGTCGTAAGACCTTAGGTCGTGCACCTTTAAGTCGAGGCACTTTAGGTCGCATGGTCTTGTTCTCCTCTAGGTCGTGGGACCTTTTTACTGTTAGGTCGAAGACCTTTTTCCATTAGGTCGCAAGACCTTAGGTCGCACCTTGTTAGGTCGCGAACCCAGTTAGGTCGTTCGCCTATCTTAGGTCGCAAACCCGGTTAGGTCGCGCATTCTCTTAGGTCGTGAACACTTAGGTCGCGCCTCACTGTTAGGTCGCGCACTTCGTTAGGTCGCTCGCGAGTTAGCACTTGGTCGTTTTGACCTGTTTTTCCCCTAGGTCGTTCGATCTATTCTTCTGCTAAGTCGCGTGGCAGTCTCCACTTAGGTCGTATAACCTTATCCCTTAAGTCGTAAGTCGTTCGCGAGTTAGTACTTGGTCGTTTGACCAGTTTTTCTCGTAAGTCGTTCGCGAGTTAGTACTTGGTCGTTTGACCAGTTTTTCTCGTAAGTCGTTCGCGAGTTAGTACTTGGTCGTTTGACCAGTTTTTCCCCTAGGTCGTTCGCGAGTTAGTACTTGGTCGTTTGACCGGTTTGGCTTCTCGAGACAGCTTGCCTTCACTAGGTCGAACCCCGTATTACTCTGCGTAGGCAATCTCTTCTGAAAAACATTTGTCTGAATTTCTACTTTGATGGTTTTGGGACTGACTTCTTTGGACTTTACTCACGTCTTCGAACGTGAATTGATTTGTTCTACAATCGTTTTATGACTTGTCACTTTAAAGATATATGAAGGTTTCAATACTAATAGTAAATATCAAAACTCTTTCATCAAAGCGATTTCAACACTATTTTAAATATCTAAAGTTCGTTTTCTCAAACCGATTTTCAATCTACTAGTATATACAAGCCTTTACTTCACTCGAATGAGAAATCGACTTAAACGACTTAGTAAAACAAGTGGTATGAAACGCTTGCGTTCACTTCGTCGGTTAGCTCTTGGACTTGTTCGATTGAACCCTTTTCGTGACAATTTCCTAGTGAAGATTTACAGCTTGTTCGTAAATATTTAAGTTAAGCAAGTGGTTATGGGACATGAAGCTAAACTCATATATTTACTAGCTTGGTGTAATTGACACTTCTCGCTGATCATGATGATCATTTTATGATTTAGACTAGCAATTGTGCGATGTCTCTTTGTTTGCAAGGTAAGACTAGACCGCAATAGTGTGATTCCGACTCACACACATCTCTTTGTCCGCAAGGTTAGTCTAGGCCGCAGTAGTGTGATTCCGACTCACACATATCTTTATGTTTGCGAGGTTAGGCTAGACACCACTTGTGTGATTCCATTCACACATACCTTTCTGCTTTTTGGTTAGCCTAGGCCTCAATCAGTGTGATTCCGACTCACACATATGGGGTAGCTCCCCATGGTCTTCGGACCATCATGTGATAGGCCTCTTTCTCTTTTTATGATTTCTGGATTTCTTGTTTTGATTTCTGGATTTTTATGTCGTTGACTTGTTATGAGTACAAGTTTAGGGTATGATGCCCTCTTTGGATCTTTGAGAAGATTCTCGTGATATTGATCATTTCTCATCGGTTGATCTCCTGTTGATCATCATTTTCATACTTATAGTAGTATGTCAGTATGGATATTCTATGTTTATGCCATGTCTTTTATTATATATCATGTCATCTGATATTTATAGTTAGACTGATCCGTTTATTATTTTCTTAAATAATACTCGGGTCAGACCGAGATGTTACAGGTGCTTCTGCTTGACTTCCTTCCGGGATTTGCTACTCTGACTTTTGGCTGACTATTTAGTTTAGCAGTTTTTGTTGTATACACTTGAGATATGGACTCATAGTTGTATTCTTTTTGTATAGCACAGGTTGCTATTCTTTTGTATTATTGTGGAACTTTTTGACCACTACTCTGATGTACACTTTCATGTGTTAGTTATATATTCATATCTTCTTCCGCCTTTGTGATATGGATGTCTGTGACTGCTTTGTGTTATGTTTATTTCTATGTTTGTTTCCGAAGATTATTTTATAGCCACCGTGTGATAATCAATTACATGGATGGTCGCTCCTCAACAGCCTTATTCTCCGTGCTAATTGACAGCACTACACCGTAGTGTTCTTGGTTAGCGTGGGTATAGAGGTGGGGCGTCATAGTAATGACCACCCATTAATGCAAAATACAAAAGGTTGGACAAATTAAGAGACTAAGTTTTATTATGGTTATCTAACAATGTTATGTGGTCTTAATGTCAAAAAACTTGGGAAGGAAAATTATAGAAAGATAGGTAATGTTACCATATCCATGCCGACTATAAAGGGGGTCCAACTAAGGGAAATGATTAGGTAGGGGAATTAGAGGTTTTTTCTATGTAAATCATTTTCAATGCAATTTACTTATTAATGGTATTGTAGTTGAGTAGTCGGTAGCTTCATATTTTTTCACATCAACCCAGTTTCAATATATGGATGATACAGTCCTTCGAAGCAAATGAGTTTTGTTCAATTTCTATCATATTGACATAGTACTTTATAAATGTTTATGAAATAACGATACTTGGTTAGTTTCATAAAAAGAGTCTAGTACACAATCATAAAAAGGGTCGTAG
Source organism: Allium fistulosum (assembly GCA_030737815.1). Classification (NCBI taxonomy): domain Eukaryota; kingdom Viridiplantae; phylum Streptophyta; class Magnoliopsida; order Asparagales; family Amaryllidaceae; genus Allium; species Allium fistulosum. The sequence goes on from CM060904.1 coordinate 820,433,818, forward strand.
TACACAATGGGAGGTATATAACACTTGGACATAGTACCAATGTTATGATAACCAGACTAGGCCACCAGTCCAAATAACGGTGAACTGGTGGCCTACCTAGTCCAAAGAGCAATTCGAGCTCAATATACAATTGGACCACCAAAACCAGTAGGTCATGATTGAACCTACAAATAATAGAATTTACTATTTTTCAAACTTAGTTTAGGGCCCAATAACTAAACTGATGGCTCACACGACATATTGTATCCGTACTTGACACGCGATGTACTCTCAAAGTTATTGAGATTTACAACCATGTATATTTGTAAACCAACCCACCCTTCATCTCCATAAATTTCCGCGGTGTGGGACAATTCGAATATTTTCGAACTACTGCCCAAGTCTGCAACTATGAAATTATCTTTTCCCATATTTTCAAAACAAAACTAATACGTTTGATTCTCAAGATAGTAATTGCTGCATCGTGAGTAAAAAAACATTTATAAAATCTAATTAAACTTTTCGTTGCATCATTCTAGGAAGAAATTTTTGTTTTTCTTTATTTCGAAGTTTGAACCTCATGTATTGAAGTAGTGCATTTATCCTTTACTTATATTTTCTGCCACTTACCCTAATAAAAATGTAAATAACAATCATCATGGTTCTCATGGTCTGATCGGTCCCACTATCAAAACCTCTACTTCGATCATCACGGTTTGATAGATGGTTCGGTCCTAATAATTTTGCATGGTACTTTATAAAAAGATTTGATTTCCCCGCTTTTACATTTGGAAATCTAGAAACATATCCATTTATTTATAAATGTAAATGATTGATCTTTCAAATAAAAAGTAAAACATGTGTACAATATAAGCCAACAGGCATTATATAAATAGGCTATTGGTACAACGAACTATAGAATATATTTTAAATTTTCAATCTAGAGTAGAAATTTCAGATGATTAGGTTTAAAGTCAGAACTGAATGGTTGGAGTTGAAATGTTGCAAAATATCCAACAAGTACTGTTTGCACAGCTTGTTTTCAGCAATGGACTTGCTAAAACACAATTTTATTCACCTTTAGGAACATCTTTATTAATAGTTGGTTTGGAAGCGCAAACTTTCGGTCCGACCGCGAACTTCCAAAATTGACCCTATATGTATTTCTTTATTAAAGGTTGTATACATTTGGTGTCACGCTTTAGTGTCAGCATAAAATACTAAAAATTTCTCTCTACAGATATTATCAAGATTTAGTATAACTCAAAAATAGGATCTGACAATTAAACTTTCTTTACAGATTCAAATTTTCCTTTATAAATATTACCAAGTCTTCATATTACTTAAAAATAGGATCTAACAAATTATACTTTACAAATTTGTTTTTTATAAATTAGTAATATAAATAAAATTTTAAACTAACAAAAAACTAGATATTGCAAATTAGAAATAAAAATTCAAATTAACAACGTATGATTCAACACAAACATATGGCTAAATATTTGTAGAAAACATTTTCTTTTAAACGTATTAAACAAATACAATTTGTACAAAAACAATTCAGATGCTTTCATCACGCGCGAAGCGCATGCCGTGATGCTCATTACAAATAACTCAGCTTGGAACTCAGTATGAGTTATGCGGGTTTGAAATATGGGTTTATAGTCAAACCCTCAACATACAACCTATGATTGTTTACAACTATATTAAACAATAGCGGCATTAGTCTATTTTTATACATTTCTTCACAAATATACATTAATATGGGTATTGAGTGACAATCAATTTAATGAACCAACTCATGTATTATTTTTGAAATGGCAGAGTAGGTTCCCACAATAGCAACCACAACTCCTAATGTAATAATCAAAATGCAAACAGATATCTACACATGACGAAATTTATATGTTAGAACATGATATACGGGCGAGGAATCACTCTAAGAGTTTCTTACAAACCAAAAAAGAAACATATCTACCTGGCCAAAGGTAAGCTTATCCCTGGCTATACTCATGAAGCATGCACATGGAAAGATCAAAGTCTGCAAAATACATAAATTATCAACTTAAAATTGCCAATGTATAATAGTAATTTTGATACTATGTAAAGGAACAAGAAAAATTAAAAGACGAACCACAAACATAGCAAGGGTAGATCCTGCAAATGCCATCACAAGATCTAGAATATATGTGTTTTATTAGAAATATAAAACGTAGGTATCCGTGTGTCTGTGTGTTTGTCTGTGTGTTTGTATGTATGTATGTATGAATGTGTGTGTCTATATGTATGTATGTGTGTGTGTGTGTAGAGAGAAGAAAGAGAAGGGGGAATGGGATAGGAACAATATTAGAATGTATAAAAACTTTTTTGTCAAAAAATGAGGTAATGGACACAAAATCTAGTTTAAATTGTGAAATTTAGGGGTTCCCCTATTTTTCCTCTCCCATCCGCACATTCGACAAAAAGAATTTTGGATGAAGTAGAATTATCCAATAGGGTAGACATATAAGCTTACCAAAGAAAGGCATAGTGAGAGCAACCAGCAGTGAAGAAAGAACCAAAGCTGTCCTGATTGCTATGGAGCAAGAACGTGACTTCATATTTTTTGGTATCAACTTCTCTAAACTCGGTGATACTGGTAATAATGTCAATGCATATTTGCATAGGGGGTTTACTAACTACATCAATATGTAGAAAACAAATTCAACTATTTTTTCACGTAACTGTTTTACAGAATGTAATGGTTAAGAAAAGTTTTACGTTGTACAAATAACAATCTTTGAGGCAACCAAATTGTTTGGGATGTAAAGAGTAAATTCAGAGAGCGTGCTTTCGCCAAACATCATGTATCCTATAATCGCAGTCCCACCCACCATTATGGAAGTATACAAGAAGCTGTGGAATAAAAAATGGATGGAGTTTAGTAAGACAAGAACTGTGAAAAATACCGTTTAATACTTGCCTTGTAAGGAGAACCGATGAATACTGACTCCTTTTTTTCAAGGAGCAGTAAAGGTTAGGAAAAACTGCATGGCCTGAAAAGTAGTATCCATATAAGCCAACAGCAAATGGAATGCCAGACCAATTAATTAGCTTGCCACCTTCATTTTTGAAACCAATATCATCTACAATTCCAACCCAGCATAATGTTGATACCACTATTATAGTTGCAACAACTCCTCCGCCTACAACATTTTACAATGTAGATCGATGAAGCCAAGAACTTATTGGTGTTCATTGTAACATACTTAATATTTAGTGATATTTATCTGTCAATAGTAGTTAGTACCTGAAATGTAACTGAGAAGGCTAATATCACGAAGCCAAGCAGTTGGAAGAACAATTAGAGCGGTAGCAATTGCAAATATCACATTAGAGTTAAATCGGAGTCCAACTATATTTAAATAAGCATTAGGAAAGAGTGATGATAATGTATCGCTCTCTAGTATTATGTACTCAACGCAGCTGACCTGCAAATTTACACAAAATTGTAGGCAAAACGTAAATTTTTATTTGAATGCGCGGTGATTGATACTTACGTACAATTCCATATACAGGCATATCTGCGAGCACGGAAAAGCATTAATATTTGTTGAAATATATTGAATAAAAATAATTTAATATCTTGATCTATATGTAGTTTGAACATCTAACCGATATAAGAAGTTTCACTTTAGCACCAAATGCAGCTTGACCGATATCTGGATAAGTTTCAATACCTGGTTTACTGTCAACGCATCGTCTAAGCAAAATTCCAGTGTAAAATGCAAGCATGGCGAAGGTTAGTAGAATTGTCAGACTTAGCCAACCACCTTGTTTAACTGCATACACGGATGAAAGTAATCCGACTCCACACAGAGTATGCATTCCTGTATCAATATGTCTCAATATTCTAAGATAATTTTGAACTAGTAAACGTAAAACTATGCAAATTTGTACTGACAAACTGAGCTTACACATGCATAAATCATAGATTGCATTGTTTATCGATCAACTAATTACATGTACAAAGGATAATCAAAGTATCTGATCGGGATTAGCAAAGGTTATGAGAATAAAGCAATGTTACATAACTTAACTGCCCGAAATAAACAAGCAAAGAAAATAAATAAAGTAGATTTAACCTGATTCCGTTAACCGAGACTGCATTGCATGAACAGATAATATTGATTCTTGAAGTTTAACAAAATCTTTGCAAATCTCTCCACTTTCACAGTGCACCAATTTACTTTATTTTTGGTCAGGAATGATTAGATAATGGTATGGCAATACTAAAATCATCATTATCGTAAAAGCTTAGTTCACAGTGAAATATCATATTTTACAATCCTCACTATTTGCACACCAAATCGTCCTTTCGTTCGCAAAAATAATAACAAAAGAGAAGGAGAAAAAAACCCAATATTTTTTTTTCATTCATTCTTTATGGTAAACTCTGTCCCTAATTTGAAATCAAAAAAATCCTCTACGGTTTTATTAATCTTCTTTCATTCATTCTTTACATGATTCAGTAAACTCTGTCGCTTCTCAATTCAAACATTTGGCGATTTGGACAAGAATGTGTGAGATTTGGTCAAATTTGGAGTCATTCTAGAAAAGAAATGACAGACTCAAATGGGAGGAAGGTGAGGAGATAGAATTGGGCTGACCCCTCGCTTGAGTTAAACTTTGGTTGACATTTTTTTGGATCATTTTTGAAGTACTCTCCAAAGTTTCAAACTTCGCTTCTGTGCACACTCAAAAAAGAAAGTCATAACTTTTTTATTAAAAATTCTTATTTTAAACTGAATATATTTGCAACTAAAACTACGTGTGCATGCAATCGAAATTATAAATTCTCATTTTAAAAACGCTAAGCTGCTAATCTATCCTAATTTTCAGATGTTTTAAAGGGAAACAAACAAGGGAAAGTTAGACCTATAAATGGTCGGATACAGATTTGAATAGCACCAAATATGTATCCGTTTTCAAAATAATTTTCGGATGTCGGATATCCATATCCATGGATGCGAACGGATATCGGATATTCTTCAACCAATTCATAGTTAATAAATTTAAATAAATAAATAGAAATTTTGATTCATTATAAATTCACTACAGTACTAGAAATATAAAAAATAATAAATATGCTAAGAAAAATAATTTTAAGCGGCAAATATTAATTTTATACACATACTAAAAGAATTTACCAAGATACAATAATAAATAGTAATCATTTTATGTACTAAAGTACACAAAAAAATAACTACAATTCTAATAATAACCTGATGGATAATTATTGGATGTGGATATTGTAAGAATCCTAAAACTCGGCCTTCGAAAATCGGCACTCGTACTTCACTTGTACTCAAATGCCGTAGATTCAAACGCCGAATCTGGCTCCCCGGAGCTTATAACACCATTAAGTATAACAACACAGCGGAAGAAAGAAATAGATGATATCATATACATCACAAATGATACAATATCCAGAATATGATATACAACAATGATATCAATAATACAAAGCAATATCAGAGATAAATAATGATACAATGCTACAGCAGGAATAACAACAATGGAAGAGATCAATCCAAATGATCTACAAAAGAGAATGATTCCAACAACTCCAACATCAAGCTCGAACCACCATCATGATGCACAAAGATAAGCAACGTCATTCGTGCGTGAACTCCAAAACTGAACTAGCTCCAGATAATTTACTAAACCTAACTATCTGAAAAACCCAACTCTAGACTGCCCATGTGGAAAATTATGGGCACCCAAAGTTTAGGAAGGGAACAATAAACTCCGAGTCAGTCATGGGACTGGTGTGAGTAACAAAAACAGTTTATCTTTAAACAAACAACAAAAGAATTTTAAACATTGAAGTCCGCAATGCTTTTGGAAAATGAAAATACCATAAGACCTCCCGCCACACACACAATGCAAACGCAGAATTGGAGGAGATTTCTTCTTATGATAGTCAAACATGCTTACTACGCAAAATCATTCAATATTATTACTAGTGCATAGTGTAGGAAAACCTTTCGAAAGTATAATATTAATCTTAGCCAACATACAACCATTATTGTATGCCTACTATAGCTACCATCTAAACAGTGGTGACCACCATAAGTAAATGGCAGGTTCTACAACTAAAACCATACAGGGTTCGTATTGGAAATTGGATTTCCAATAAATGGTCAGGCTAAGGAACTTCCTACTGCCACATGGGTACGCCTCTGGCGGGACGTCCCGAGAACTAACTAGCTCTCTGCCAACACAAGGCCGGGTTACCTCTTACACTAGGTAACTACTACACGAATATGCCACCCCCCGGTCCTTTGGGGCCTTTATCCGAGCACTCGATAACCAACAACATCACACAGTAATAAATATAGTGTGTCCACATGAGTAAGTATCTGGGCTCTATACCATGATACCACCCTTTTCCAGAAGGAAATGACATACCCTAAAGGGAGCGACCCTCATAACCTTGCCGCATCATTCCTGTTTCGACCATTTCCGGTCTGTGAGGTTCGATGAGGTCTCGTCCACAAAGCTACGATTTTTCACAAAGCCATGCTTTGATCAACAAATGATCAGCAAATGACCATCAACACACAGCAACACTCAGCATGCCACACTACCAAATTGGGAGTATATCACTGATAACCTTCAACTACATAACCTCTGAGCTCGTACGTCTTAGAGAAGGGTGTTAAGCTAAGAGAATAAATTCTCCGCCACCAAACAGAAATGTATTTGAAAGAAATCAGCTTTATATCTCAAAGTGTAGTGTCAGACATACAACCATCCAAGTCTGTTCCGGGTTCGAACAGAACCAAAGGCACTTCCGAAGAAGCCCTTGCAATCCGGGTATTCACAATCCCGATCGGAGTTCCCATCACTTAGGGAATCTCTATACTGGAGCAACTCAGTGCAGAGACAATCGATAGGTTATCCTATCGTTCTCGCAAATACCCGGTCTTCAACACCGGTCTTCAAATGCAATCCATATACGACGTATCATTATTCAGAATGGGTTATATGACATAAAGGTACTCTCCCGGCTAAACTAAATAATGAGCGCAATATTTAAAAATATATGGATATTGGGATTTCAGTTAAGTCACAACTTATTATCCAAAACTTTTCTTCAAATGGTTTAAACACATCACCATTTCAAATCTTTTAAATAAAAGATTTGATTCACAAAGTTCACCTAGTTTCACAAAGATCTACTCATAGATTTTCCAAATCGATTTCCATTTCAATTGGATTAACTCGTTAAATCTTTAAATCAAAGATTTAACTTATAGCTTTCAAAACAATTCCATTTCGACCTTATATACAAAAGGTACACCTTTCCAATTTCAAAACAAAGTTCAAAAAAGATTTATTCATAACTCAGAAAACCATTTTCACTTCAAACTTGAAATTCTTTTGACACAAAATGGAAATTCATTCCTTATATGAAAGCTTCTATTATTTGAAAACACATAGTTTTATTTTCGGAAAACCTGATCCATATATACGAGTTAAAGTCCTTGGGTTAAATTCAAATTCTCAAAACCATACTTTAAAAATGGTTTAAATTTATATAAACACATTTTCAACATAGAATTCAATTCCTTATTTTGAATTCAAATTCAAATTAAATTATTTAAATTGAAAAACTTTACTAAGTTATTCAAAATAAATTTTTATCTTAAAACTCCTTTTCAAAAGCTTTAACATTTAACCCAAATCCATTTTCAAAATCAATTGAAATTTAAATTTAAATTTCAAAAACATTAAATTTAAATTATCTGTGACTTAACTGATTTCCTCGTGAAATCCATATTTGTGTATGTAAAAGAGTGGTCCAGGGGTTTTACATAGTTGTGCAACAGCATTGCAACATCATTCAATCATCACAGATCAGAATACAGAAATATAGTTGATAAGCGGTATAAACTATAACGCTTATCTTTCATTCACAGATCACAGATATATAAATTACAGATAATAAATTACATTCATCCCAGATAAATGAACTACATTACAGGTCACACACAAATCAGAATATATCACACAGCATCAAAGATCAGGGAATATCAACAATTCAATCATTCAGTTAGGTCCAAACATTCACAATTAAACCTATTGATCAACTGATTAATTCAAATCAGATGTATCAATTATTAATCCGGCTTAATTATCATAAGTTAATTACAAATTATTTGAAATAACTCCTCCTTTCGAATTTATTAGTTAACCCTTAATTATTAACTAATCAATTTTAATTGATGAATCAATTAATCTTTAATTATTAAATTAATCTTAATTAATCACAATTATTTAATTAATTCTTTAATTTATTAACAAATAATTATACTTAAACTTCAAATCATCATTCAATTAATTAAATTCAGTAATTATCTATTAATTACTTCTCTAAGTGATTATATTTTCCCAAATTAACAAGTGATTATTCTAAATTTATTAACTTAATTAGTTAACTTGAACTAATCCAATTAACTCAATTAATTACACTGAAAAATTAATTCCTTAATTACTTCCATTAAGTAATTACACTTACCCAATTTCATAAATGATTATCATTAATTAATTTAATCTAATTGATTGTTACAATTAATCACATTAATTAATTTATTTAATAATCTCAAGTTAATGATCTTCATTGACTTTTTAAATTTCTTTAATTACTTCTCCTAAGTAATTAATCTTAGATTAATCATTTTAATTACAAGTTAATTAATCTTTAATTACCCATAAATTAATCTCTAATTATTAAATTATCATTAACAATATAAATTAACTTAACATTTAAGTAAACAAATTAAAACACGTTTGATTAATTCCTTAATTACTTAATTAATCATCCATATCATTAATTAACTAAATTAATTAATTATCCATTCTTAATTATCTTAATAATTTAATGAATCCAAATAATTAAATTCTAATTAACTTTAAGATAAAAACATTATTCTTAATTAATAATTTAATTGTTATTAACAAACGCACTTGAAACCTTTTTTCTTTAAATTTATCTTTAAATTTCATTTCAAATTAAAGATTTCAAATAATTACAATTTTGAGTTTAACAAACTTTAAACCCTAACTTGTTTAAATACTTGATTTTAAAACTTTAAATTTATCTCAAAACTAGTATACAAATTTCAATTTGAATCCATACTTAAACTTGATTTAAAACCCTGTTTTAAATCTGCTTTCAAATTATTAACCTGGAACAAACTTTCTTTTAAATTGATTAAACTGGCAACTTACAATAACCCGAGCCCAATCAATCAAAAATCCGAGCCCGCACTTGATTTCCCCGAGCCACACTTTAGGTTTTTTCCGAGGCAATACTTTCTTCTTTCTTTTCTTTTAAACTTTGTTTTGTTTTTAAGATTTCAAAAACTGTTATAAAAACCCACTCGAGCCAAAAACCCAAAATCCCGAGCCAAACTACGATCTTCCCGATCATGTCCCTGAGAAACACTCGAGACCATCGTGAGCCAAAAATCAACTGATACACATGTTTCCTTGTGTATGTGCACCAGAGTTCTGATGAACTCTGATCGACCCCGCCACCTTCAACATATCAACGATCATCTATACAAGCCTTCAGACAACCTAGAAATTTGTAACAACGACGAACTCGAAATCGAGTGATCGAGCAACCTCCTGAAACCCAAACCTGATGACAGAAACACCATGCGCCGCCGCTACCGATCACCTGAGACCTCGCCTTCACATCCACAGCCGCGTCATCAACCTACGCTTCTAATCCCCCTGGTCCGATCGACCATGATGCACTCACGATGGTGAACAAGTCTCGACAAATCTCCTCAACCAAACAGGTCACTAAACCCTAGATCGACATCAACCCATCGCCACTATCATCTAAAATTGCTTCCACTATTTTTTCTCAAATTTACATCCTCCCAGCTATCTTTGCCCAGAGGCACGACCCACGATTCGTCGATGATAGACGTAATTTGACAATAATGTGTTTTCCGTTCAACTACGAATTTCATATTCAATACCATCCTAAAAATTGTGATTTTACTCTCAAAATTCATGGATCTTGATGACGATCAATATTATATAAGGGAAACAAGAAAATTTGATGTTTGAATTTTAACAGGTCTCAAACTTCCACTGTGTTTCCTTGATTTACAGAAGTATATAAACTTATGATGCTTACATATATTTTTACATCTTAATTTATGTTCAAACAAACATATTTTGTTTGAGATCCAAGGCCTAACAGTGATTAGTTAAGGAGGTTTTAAATTTTTTTTGATTCATTTTAAACTCTTTGATATGAAACAGAGATACACACAGATATATACATACTTTAAAATCTCAGGCATGCAATCACATTCTTTCCATTTATACAAACTAATTTCAAGACATCATCATCACAGGCATACAAGCAACAACATATAATGAGATTAGGGGTTGAAAATTTGCTCACAGACGTGTTTGCAATAGATTTATACTTTTAAATTTAAGAAAAGAATGCTACTCACTGTGTTGTTTCCAGAGGAAAGAAAATAGAGTTTTCTTTATGAAACAGGCTTTTGAAAATTGCAAGTTGAAATCTTTCACTTGATCTCTGGTTTATTTTGATATGTGTTGTTGTTTAAAATTTGAATTTGGTTTTAAGTTTTTGGATGGTATATGCCTCAGTTCTTTTTTTTTCATTTTTGAATGAACGAAATTGAAGTGAGGAGGAGGTATAAAGAAATGAAGTTTACAGGTGATAATATATTAGGTATAAAGTTTAGTAGGGATATTTTCTTGTTTTGGAGGCTGATGAGATTTATCTTTTGTACTAAAGATGATGGCATTAATTTGTACCACATACTTATCTTATTTCGGTTGTACAAATATGAAGATGTTTGGTGGCTTGTTTTATTTTCATATGTACATACTTATCTTCCTTTGTGTTGTCTGGTTTCATTCTTATGTTTACTTGTTTTGTTTTGTTTACAAGCTATTCTCATGTACATGTTTTGTTTCTTCTTTCATAAGCCATTTCACTTGTTTACATATGTTTCCTTTTACAAGTTAATTCATATGTATATTTATTTTCATAGTTTACCTTATATGTAATTTTATCTTTAATCTTATTATTTTGTCTTTGTAATTTTACTTGATAATACAAATAATTTCTATTTTATTTGTTGTTAAATTTTTACTAACGTTTATTTTGTTATTTTTATAGTTCATCTCTTATTTTTATTTCTATTTCTAGCTCAAATATTTATTATTATTATTTTACTTTAATATTTATTGTCTTATATTTACTTTATAAATTCATATCATTATTAACCATCAATTCTAAGTTTAAATAATTTATTTATTTCCTTGTTTCCAAAGTCTATATTTTTATATTTATTTCTAACCCATTTATTTAAAATTTAAATTCAATTTCAATGTATATATATAAATTCATATTTACTCATATATGCACATATACGCATATATTCACACATATATACAATATTTAACTTTAAATGATTTAACACATTTTTATTTGATTTCGGGGAAACTCGAATCGATTTATCAATAATTTCACAATTTTTTATTCAAAAATTTAACTAATTATCAAATTTAAATTTAATTAAAATCTGTGGTCGTTACAGACTTCCCCCCTTAAAAGAATTTCGTCCTCGAAATTTGCCAGGGAGACACAAAGATAGATGAAAAATGTAACGACCCTGAATTTTGAACGAATTAAATTGAGAATATTTAATTAATTTTAAATATTTGAACGATGATTTAATTTGAATCCCCGATTTAAATTTGAAGCCGACGATTAAATTATAAAATTTAATCTATTGATAGTCGAATAAAAATTTATATCTTCAATTGTAAGTTGAAGAAAAATATTTCAAAGGCTTTTAAAATTCATATTGATAATTCTGGAGGTAATAGAACTTTCAGAATTGAAATTGAAAGTGTTTCGTTCAGTTTTGAAATTATATTGTTCGAACCGATATTTAAAAATAGTCATTTTTCAAACAGTCTCGGAATTCGACGAAACCAGTTCCATTGGATCCGTAATATTTTATTATTACCGGATATCAAATTTCGTAATTGTCGGAGTGGTTATGTGAGCATACGATAAGCAAACGCGTCGAGAATTAAATTGAAATTTGATTTAAATTTTTGTACAAATCAAATCACAACCACCCTATAATCGTACTCAAGCCACCCTACATCTGAACGCGTTGATCTACTGTCCCCTATCTCTTCTCACGCAACCTTTCTCTTTATTACTCAGTTAAAACATTTCAAACGAAAAGAAAACAAAATTTTATCGTTCCTTCCCTCTGTCTTCTTCAACTCATAACAGCCGAAGCCCTTCCATTGAAAGGAGAAAAAAATATATGAAACACTTTCGTTCGGGATAAAATCTAAAGGCCGCCTTCATTTCTTTTTCTCAAATTCGAATTTCGCTAGTCTGGTATGCTTCTTTGGGGGGAAAACGACTTCGTTGTTCGTGACAACAAAAGGAGGCGGCTTCGTTTTCGTCTGGAAGAGACAATCTCGCGACCGAAGATTAGGGCGGCGACGATTCGCGAGTTGGCGCGCGCGCGTCCAAGGGAGGAGGCGTACGATTCGGCGGCAGCAGGCATTCGAGGAGTTTGAGGTTCGAGTGGATCTGAGTGTCGTGGTTGTGGGATTTCTAGGGTTTGAGTTCAAGTGCGATGGAGGCGTTCGAAGGGCAACTCGTTCGCGAGTGTGTGTGGCCGCGACATCGTCGCCGGGGTCGAGTTCAAAAGCTCGCGATCGTAGGACGAGGCGGTTGTGGCCACGTTGATTTTGATCTCGAATTCGACCGTGAGGTATTTTTTTTTTTTTCTTTTGAAATTTATTTATACAATTATATACTTGCAGTAGAAAAAAGATGGTATAAAAATAGATATATGTAAAAGAAAGGATTTTGCAGTAAAATAAAGAATGATTTTTGTAAATAGAGATATATACAATATTGTTTAATTGATTTTCTAAAACTATTTAAATTATTGAAGAAAAAATTATATAAAGGGAATTTGTTTTTAAATATAAACTTTGAGTTAAATAAATTTAGTTTTAGCTTTTAAATTTCAGTATTTAAAATGCAGCAATATACATATATATGTATATTAGGGAAAATTTACAGTAAGGTATGTGGTTTCAAATTTATATATATATATAAACATTTTATAGAAAAGAAAGTTAGAAAGAAAAAAAATGTTACTGTAATAATTTTTTGGGTTAATAGGCAAAAGTATTTAAGATAAATAAATATATACACAGTTTAAAGAAAGTATATATGTATAGGGTGGAAAAAAAGAATTCAGAAATTTATAGTAAAGTTTCTTTTTTTTCGTGAAGGAAAATATTTTCTTTGAAAGGGAAAATTTGTTTAAAATTTAATCATTTGATTTAAAATTTAATTATTAAGTTAAAATATATCAATAGTTGATTTAAATTTGTTAAAAATGGAATTTAATTGTTCGATCTGTATAAATAGTAATAAATTGTATAAATATTTATACAAGGTATAAATCAAGGAAATCGAGTCAAGGTGGAAATTGGATGGCAAAAATAAAAGCTAAGGTGAGATCTTTCTCACTCGAAGGAAATTTGATTTTACAGTTATTATTGACTGTTTGATTGCTATTGATTGTTATATTAGATATGATAGGATATATCTATATATATAGCAGTATATACATATTGGCATATGTATATATTGGATTGATGATTTCCCGCCTCGTATAGCGGATGAGACCCTATTGCGCCGTTAGTAAGCGGATTTATAAAAACCTATATACCGCGATAATTCCGTACTGGAGCGGAATTGGTATTGTGCTAACATCTGTGGATGCAGGGAAACAGGTTGGAGGGATCCAACTGGATTCCTCACCAGTAGTTATTTATTTACAGATATTGTGATGTATTCTGTTATCATATGTTGAGATATGATATTGACTGTTGTGATTGACTAATTGATGCGTTGCATCATCGGATTCAAATTTTGAAGTTTAAAAATAACGATTTTTACTTTAAAAGGGATTTTGAAGGGATTTTTGGAAAGTATACGATTTATTAAATTTTGGAATTTATTTATCTTAAATAAATAAATAAATGTTATAAATTTAAAGTTATGAAAACTTTTAAATTGTGAAATATACCTGAAAGGTGATTTTGAAATAAATAGTCAAGTGATAAATAAAATAGTTTAAGTTGGATTTCTTTTGAATTATTTAAAAATGATGTATATAAAAGATGTACAGAATTGATATTTATCAATTAAAAGTATTGGAATTTTAAAACGAATTTCTATAAGTGTTAGAAATTTATAGAATTATAAATTGTGAAGACATGAGATTTATAGAATTATAGATTGTGAAGATTGAAGTTTATAGATTGATAAAGATTGAAGTTTATAGATTTATAAAGTATGAAGTGATAAAATGAATGAAGTTATAAAATGAATGAAGTTGTAGAATAAAGACTGATAAGAAATTTACTTGTAACTTGGATTGTTGCCTTTAAATGGGATATTGATCGAATTATTAATAAAGAAGATTTATTAAATTGAAGTCGTTAGAAAATAGAAATGGAATTTATAAACGTTGTTTTATAAATTCGAAATCAATCAAATTTGATGAATTTAAATATAGAGATTATTAAGGGAATTTTATCCACAGTTTTGGACAGTGGATAATTTTTGAAATAAATGTGTAGAAAAGATTGAAATGTGGTCAGTGAAGTATATTCACGATTTGGACAGTGAATATATCTTTAAGTAAAATGAATATGGTTTTGGAAAAAGCGATATTATAAATGAAGTTAATTGTTTTAAAAGATGTTTTAAAACGTGTGAACTATCGAAATCATAGATTTCAACATTTATTGTTGAAATAGACGTTTTCGAGAAATATAAGGAAATGGTGGACTATAACACTGTTGTTATAGTAAATGATTTCCGAAAGGAAATGTTTTTAATGTAGTATTGGGATTTATATATCTATCTAAATCCGAATCCCTATACTAGTGATTTTGAGTCGTCGTAACGATGTTTTACGCAACATTCGTTTTTGACTCAAATAGATGTTAAAATTTATGATTTCCTTTAAGAATGAATATATACTTAATATTGATTTAAGTATATCGAATATTTTCCAAGTGTTGAAAATAAATGATTTGTGAAATACTTATTATTAAATAAGTATGGAATTGCTTTTCCAAAATGAAATGAAATGTTTTGAGAATTTATCTTCTTAAAGATAGATTGAAATTGAATATTGAAAACGATTTGAAAATCGAATATCAGTAGATATTCGAAAGTATAAATTCAATATGGAATTTATAAAGAAATGGGAATTCGTTTTAAAAATAAACGTTGATTTATTTTTGAAGTGTGGAAATTATATATCTAGTAAGATATTTTTTTTTTTGAAGAATAAATAATTTGGATAAATTATTTGGAATCTGATGATGTCGCGCATCTTTATTGATAGTTAAATAACCGACTATCGATAATTACCTTAAATAGGTATTTGTTGTGAATTGGATGAATTTGAATTCCACACTTATTTTTGAATAATCGCTCACTATTCGGGTTAACCGGGAAAAGACCATGGGGTCGTATAACCCATTCCGAATATGTGATACGTCGTTTTGAATCGCATTTGAAGACCGGTGTTGAAGACCGGATATTTTTGAAAACGGAAGGATTACCGTCGAGTTACTCTACATCGACTGATCTTCGATTTAGAGGTTTTATCACCCTTAGTGACGGGAAGTCCTGACGTGATTGAAAATTATCCGGATGTGCAAGGGCTTCGTGAGAAGTGCCTTCGGTTCTGTTCGATCCCGGAACAGACTTATATGGATTGTGTGTCTGACGTTACAATTTGAGATATAAAGCTGATTTCTTTCAAATACATTTCTGTTGGTGGCGGAGATTTTATTCTCTTAGCTTAACACCCTTCTCTGAGACGTACGAGCTCAGAGGTTATGTAGTTGAAATTTATCAGCGATATATCCCAATTTGGTAACGTGGCATACTGAGTGTTGCTGTGAAATGATCAGTGTTTGATCATTTGCGATATGATCATTTGTTTGATCTTATATCTTGGTGATCATAGGTTGATCATTTTGTTTGACCCGAAGCAGGGCTTTTTGTAGAAAGCGTAGCTTTGTGGACGAGACTTCGTCGAGCCTCACACCCCGGAAATGGTCGAAACAGGACGAATGCGGCAAGGTTCTAGGGAGTAGCGCCCCTTAGTGTATGTCATTCCTTCTGGATAAAGGTGGTATCATGGTATGGAGCCCAGATACTTAACCTCTGTGGTTACTGCATTATTATTATCTATGTGGTTTGTTGCGAATCGGGGATCCTCGGGAAGATCGGTGACGATCGGGGGATGGCATACGCGTGTCAGTAGTTACCTATTTTTGCAGAGGTAACCCGGCCTTGTGTTGGCAGAGATCCGGTTAGGTTCTCGGGTCGTCTATTCCAGGGACGTACCCATCGTGGATAGGAAGTTCCTTAGCCTGACCATTTGTTGGAAATCCAAAGAAACAATACGTGACTTGTACGGTTTTAGTTGTAGAACCTATCATTCACTTATGGTGGCGCCCCACTGTTTGGATGGTAGCTATAGTAGGCATAGTTCGAAATGTCTATGCTGGCTAAGATTAATATTATACTTTCGAAATGTTTTCTACACTATGCACTAATAATAATATAAAAAAGAATTTGATTTTGCGTAGTAAGCATCTTTGACTATCATAAGAAGAAATCTCCTCCAATTCTGCGTTTGCATTGTGTGTGTGGTGGGAGGTCTTATGGTAGTTTCATTTTCCCAAAAGCATTGCGAATTTACTTTAAAAATATTCCCTTGTTGTTTTTAAAGATATAACTGTTTTACGATCTCACACCAGTCACCATGACTGACTCGGAGTTTATTGTTCCCTTCTAAACTCTGGGTGCCCACCAATTTCCACACGGGCAGTCTAGAGTTAGATTATCAGGATATTTTGGAGCTTGGAGATAAGCTGGATGGCGAGACGTAGTATTTGTATCTGATAGTATTTATTCCGCTGTGTATTCTGTATGAGGACAAGTTTATATAACTGTCCATTGTTGTATATTAACTCTGATGATTGATGTATGTATAAAATGATATAGTTCTTTGTTTTAGAGATTATTCATTTATCTATTATATATTGTTCCGCTGCGATGTGTAAGATTCTGATATTGTTTTCTGTTGCTGTTCTGTTGTTCTGTTGTTGTTCTTCTTTCTTTTTCTTCTATCTTCTTCTTCTACCTTTTCCTTCTTTCTTAAAACCATAACTTTTCGGGTTTCCGGCATTCGATGGCTCAGTAGTCGATAAAGTGAGTATCGATGTTGAATTTTCGAAAGTCGAAAATTCCGGGATGTTACATTTGGTATCAGAGCATATGGTTAAGCGACAACCCTGCTCTGTTGGGTGTTACTCATTAGAGATAGAGTCAGTAGTACTCTAGAATGAGTTGAGTGTAATAATAGATATGAGCGCGTATTTGTTATTGAATATAAAATTGTTTTGTATTGTGATGATTGGTTTATTGAGTGGAATATGAACCTTCGTCGGCACAGTCTGCGCAACTGGATCGAAGGGGTTTCTAAACGCTCGAATAGAACAATTCGGCACAGTATTGTTTTAAATAGGGTGAATGAGATAATTTTGCCCAAAACTATTTTTGTATAGAAAATAAATGTTTTTCTATAAAGTACTATAGTATATGGTTGCATGGATGTTAGGAAGTAATAATAGTGAATTATCATCACTGAAATTAAATGAGAAATTGAAATTATAAACTCCAAAGATAAGAAATGAATTCGTATACAAATGAAACTAAAGAATGTAAATTATAAGTGTGATTTGTAATTTAAAACGGGATTCCAGAGAAGTTTTTGGAAATGTTTTAAGAAGAATTAAAATTTTTTTTGGAGATTTGGAAAGTTTAAATTCCTTTTTGATTTGAAAATGAATTTCAAAGGTTTTGGAAAGTATTTTGAAGAGATGAAAAGCTCTAAACTCTTTTCGGTCGCTGGAAAATAACCTCGATGATGACCGCGGCATCGTTGGTGTTCATTTTCGGGTTTCCAAAAGAGGAATTGCTGCCAAATTATTTTAAATGGAAAGTTGTTTTGAGAATTTGGATTTTTGTTTTAGAAAATTCAAAAGATAATTCGAATTGTTTTCAAAATGATTTTGAAATGTTGCTAAGACTCTGGAATGCTATGAAATATAACTAAGTTGATAACTTATACAATTTGAATTCTGATCGAATAAATTTAACTTAAGGAATGAAGTTAAATCAAAGTAAGTATAAGTGAATCAATTAAATGAAGAGTGAAATTCTTTAAGTGAAACTTGATATTTAAATTATTCTAAGTTGATAATTGAACAAAAGAATAAAATTGAGATTCAAATTGGAAATCCAGTTTAAATGACAGTAGATTTAACCGAAGGGTAAATTGAAAACAAATTTTGGAAATGAACAAAAGTGAATAAAACTGGAATTGAAATTTAATGTTGAAAGCAAATCTGAATTTGTAAGTGAATTAGAATTTGAAATGGATTAGTATTTGAAACTAAGCTAAAATAAGCAGTTGTAAATGAAAGCTAATCAATGGAAGGCAATATTCAGAAGTTGAATTGAATCCAAATTAGATTGAAATTGTAAATAGAATTCAAATGGAAATCGAAATGTAAAATTGAATCATAATGGATATATATAACTTCAAAAATGAACTTAAAGATGGTATAAGAAGTTGATATTAGAAATTTTGTAATAAAATTCGCAAAATAGTTTGAATGTTGTAACTAGATATTATGGCTAGTAGGATATACAGGTTATAAAGGGAATTGGATTTGATTTCAAAGATAAATTTGAATTGCTCGAAAAAAGGTACGTATTTGAATTTGAATATGAGATTTGCTGATTTCTTGTCTAGCCGCTTGGCTTTTTCTTTTTCTTTTTGAAATCTGAGAGTCCGTAGGGACGTTTTGTAGTTGTACCGTATTAGCCGCGCAAAGGAGACGCTGGCGAAATTTTTCGAAAATTTCGAGTGTTAGAAAATTTTTGAGAAATTTTGAAAGTTAAATTTGAATTTAAACTTAAATTTTAATTGTTAAGAAAACAATGTTGTTTGAAATCGGTAATTGAAGTTGAAAATTTAGTTGAATTAATAACGAATCTTTAGTAGAAAGAGTTGTTGTGATAAATTGATAAAACTATTGGATTGTGAAAGATAGTAGACGAGTTAAGGACTTTTTTTCCTAACTTGTAATTTCGAGGACGAAATTCTTTTAAGGGGGGAAGTCTGTAACGACCCTGAATTTTGAACGAATTAAATTGAGAATATTTAATTAATTTTAAATATTTGAACGATGATTTAATTTGAATCCCCGATTTAAATTTGAAGCCGACGATTAAATTATAAAATTTAATCTATTGATAGTCGAATAAAAATTTATATCTTCAATTGTAAGTTGAAGAAAAATATTTCAAAGGCTTTTAAAATTCATATTGATAATTCTGGAGGTAATAGAACTTTCAGAATTGAAATTGAAAGTGTTTCGTTCAGTTTTGAAATTATATTGTTCGAACCGATATTTAAAAATAGTCATTTTTCAAACAGTCTCGGAATTCGACGAAACCAGTTCCATTGGATCCGTAATATTTTATTATTACCGGATATCAAATTTCGTAATTGTCGGAGTGGTTATGTGAGCATACGATAAGCAAACGCGTCGAGAATTAAATTGAAATTTGATTTAAATTTTTGTACAAATCAAATCACAACCACCCTATAATCGTACTCAAGCCACCCTACATCTGAACGCGTTGATCTACTGTCCCCTATCTCTTCTCACGCAACCTTTCTCTTTATTACTCAGTTAAAACATTTCAAACGAAAAGAAAACAAAATTTTATCGTTCCTTCCCTCTGTCTTCTTCAACTCATAACAGCCGAAGCCCTTCCATTGAAAGGAGAAAAAAATATATGAAACAATTTCGTTCGGGATAAAATCTAAAGGCCGCCTTCATTTCTTTTTCTCAAATTCGAATTTCGCTAGTCTGGTATGCTTCTTTGGGGGGAAAACGACTTCGTTGTTCGTGACAACAAAAGGAGGCGGCTTCGTTTTCGTCTGGAAGAGACAATCTCGCGACCGAAGATTAGGGCGGCGACGATTCGCGAGTTGGCGCGCGCACGTCCAAGGGAGGAGGCGTACGATTCGGCGGCAGCAGGCATTCGAGGAGTTTGAGGTTCGAGTGGATCTGAGTGTCGTGGTTGTGGGATTTCTAGGGTTTGAGTTCAAGTGCGATGGAGGCGTTCGAAGGGCAACTCGTTCGCGAGTGTGTGTGGCCGCGACATCGTCGCCGGGGTCGAGTTCAAAAGCTCGCGATCGTAGGACGAGGCGGTTGTGGCCACGTTGATTTTGATCTCGAATTCGACCGTGAGGTATTTTTTTTTTTTTTTCTTTTGAAATTTATTTATACAATTATATACTTGCAGTAGAAAAAAGATGGTATAAAAATAGATATATGTAAAAGAAAGGATTTTGCAGTAAAATAAAGAATGATTTTTGTAAATAGAGATATATACAATATTGTTTAATTGATTTTCTAAAACTATTTAAATTATTGAAGAAAAAATTATATAAAGGGAATTTGTTTTTAAATATAAACTTTGAGTTAAATAAATTTAGTTTTAGCTTTTAAATTTCAGTATTTAAAATGCAGCAATATACATATATATGTATATTAGGGAAAATTTACAGTAAGGTATGTGGTTTCAAATTTATATATATATATAAACATTTTATAGAAAAGAAAGTTAGAAAGAAAAAAAATGTTACTGTAATAATTTTTTGGGTTAATAGGCAAAAGTATTTAAGATAAATAAATATATACACAGTTTAAAGAAAGTATATATGTATAGGGTGGAAAAAAAGAATTCAGAAATTTATAGTAAAGTTTCTTTTTTTTCGTGAAGGAAAATATTTTCTTTGAAAGGGAAAATTTGTTTAAAATTTAATCATTTGATTTAAAATTTAATTATTAAGTTAAAATATATCAATAGTTGATTTAAATTTGTTAAAAATGGAATTTAATTGTTCGATCTGTATAAATAGTAATAAATTGTATAAATATTTATACAAGGTATAAATCAAGGAAATCGAGTCAAGGTGGAAATTGGATGGCAAAAATAAAAGCTAAGGTGAGATCTTTCTCACTCGAAGGAAATTTGATTTTACAGTTATTATTGACTGTTTGATTGCTATTGATTGTTATATTAGATATGATAGGATATATCTATATATATAGCAGTATATACATATTGGCATATGTATATATTGGATTGATGATTTCCCGCCTCGTATAGCGGATGAGACCCTATTGCGCCGTTAGTAAGCGGATTTATAAAAACCTATATACCGCGATAATTCCGTACTGGAGCGGAATTGGTATTGTGCTAACATCTGTGGATGCAGGGAAACAGGTTGGAGGGATCCAACTGGATTCCTCACCAGTAGTTATTTATTTACAGATATTGTGATGTATTCTGTTATCATATGTTGAGATATGATATTGACTGTTGTGATTGACTAATTGATGCGTTGCATCATCGGATTCAAATTTTGAAGTTTAAAAATAACGATTTTTACTTTAAAAGGGATTTTGAAGGGATTTTTGGAAAGTATACGATTTATTAAATTTTGGAATTTATTTATCTTAAATAAATAAATAAATGTTATAAATTTAAAGTTATGAAAACTTTTAAATTGTGAAATATACCTGAAAGGTGATTTTGAAATAAATAGTCAAGTGATAAATAAAATAGTTTAAGTTGGATTTCTTTTGAATTATTTAAAAATGATGTATATAAAAGATGTACAGAATTGATATTTATCAATTAAAAGTATTGGAATTTTAAAACGAATTTCTATAAGTGTTAGAAATTTATAGAATTATAAATTGTGAAGACATGAGATTTATAGAATTATAGATTGTGAAGATTGAAGTTTATAGATTGATAAAGATTGAAGTTTATAGATTTATAAAGTATGAAGTGATAAAATGAATGAAGTTATAAAATGAATGAAGTTGTAGAATAAAGACTGATAAGAAATTTACTTGTAACTTGGATTGTTGCCTTTAAATGGGATATTGATCGAATTATTAATAAAGAAGATTTATTAAATTGAAGTCGTTAGAAAATAGAAATGGAATTTATAAACGTTGTTTTATAAATTCGAAATCAATCAAATTTGATGAATTTAAATATAGAGATTATTAAGGGAATTTTATCCACAGTTTTGGACAGTGGATAATTTTTGAAATAAATGTGTAGAAAAGATTGAAATGTGGTCAGTGAAGTATATTCACGATTTGGACAGTGAATATATCTTTAAGTAAAATGAATATGGTTTTGGAAAAAGCGATATTATAAATGAAGTTAATTGTTTTAAAAGATGTTTTAAAACGTGTGAACTATCGAAATCATAGATTTCAACATTTATTGTTGAAATAGACGTTTTCGAGAAATATAAGGAAATGGTGGACTATAACACTGTTGTTATAGTAAATGATTTCCGAAAGGAAATGTTTTTAATGTAGTATTGGGATTTATATATCTATCTAAATCCGAATCCCTATACTAGTGATTTTGAGTCGTCGTAACGATGTTTTACGCAACATTCGTTTTTGACTCAAATAGATGTTAAAATTTATGATTTCCTTTAAGAATGAATATATACTTAATATTGATTTAAGTATATCGAATATTTTCCAAGTGTTGAAAATAAATGATTTGTGAAATACTTATTATTAAATAAGTATGGAATTGCTTTTCCAAAATGAAATGAAATGTTTTGAGAATTTATCTTCTTAAAGATAGATTGAAATTGAATATTGAAAACGATTTGAAAATCGAATATCAGTAGATATTCGAAAGTATAAATTCAATATGGAATTTATAAAGAAATGGGAATTCGTTTTAAAAATAAACGTTGATTTATTTTTGAAGTGTGGAAATTATATATCTAGTAAGATATTTTTTTTTTTTTGAAGAATAAATAATTTGGATAAATTATTTGGAATCTGATGATGTCGCACATCTTTATTGATAGTTAAATAACCGACTATCGATAATTACCTTAAATAGGTATTTGTTGTGAATTGGATGAATTTGAATTCCACACTTATTTTTGAATAATCGCTCACTATTCGGGTTAACCGGGAAAAGACCATGGGGTCGTATAACCCATTCCGAATATGTGATACGTCGTTTTGAATCGCATTTGAAGACCGGTGTTGAAGACCGGATATTTTTGAAAACGGAAGGATTACCGTCGAGTTACTCTACATCGACTGATCTTCGATTTAGAGGTTTTATCACCCTTAGTGACGGGAAGTCCTGACGTGATTGAAAATTATCCGGATGTGCAAGGGCTTCGTGAGAAGTGCCTTCGGTTCTGTTCGATCCCGGAACAGACTTATATGGATTGTGTGTCTGACGTTACAATTTGAGATATAAAGCTGATTTCTTTCAAATACATTTCTGTTGGTGGCGGAGAATTTATTCTCTTAGCTTAACACCCTTCTCTGAGACGTACGAGCTCAGAGGTTATGTAGTTGAAATTTATCAGCGATATATCCCAATTTGGTAACGTGGCATACTGAGTGTTGCTGTGAAATGATCAGTGTTTGATCATTTGCGATATGATCATTTGTTTGATCTTATATCTTGGTGATCATAGGTTGATCATTTTGTTTGACCCGAAGCAGGGCTTTTTGTAGAAAGCGTAGCTTTGTGGACGAGACTTCGTCGAGCCTCACACCCCGGAAATGGTCGAAACAGGACGAATGCGGCAAGGTTCTAGGGAGTAGCGCCCCTTAGTGTATGTCATTCCTTCTGGATAAAGGTGGTATCATGGTATGGAGCCCAGATACTTAACCTCTGTGGTTACTGCATTATTATTATCTATGTGGTTTGTTGCGAATCGGGGATCCTCGGGAAGATCGGTGACGATCGGGGGATGGCATACGCGTGTCAGTAGTTACCTATTTTTGCAGAGGTAACCCGGCCTTGTGTTGGCAGAGATCCGGTTAGGTTCTCGGGTCGTCTATTCCAGGGACGTACCCATCGTGGATAGGAAGTTCCTTAGCCTGACCATTTGTTGGAAATCCAAAGAAACAATACGTGACTTGTACGGTTTTAGTTGTAGAACCTATCATTCACTTATGGTGGCGCCCCACTGTTTGGATGGTAGCTATAGTAGGCATAGTTCGAAATGTCTATGCTGGCTAAGATTAATATTATACTTTCGAAATGTTTTCTACACTATGCACTAATAATAATATAAAAAAGAATTTGATTTTGCGTAGTAAGCATCTTTGACTATCATAAGAAGAAATCTCCTCCAATTCTGCGTTTGCATTGTGTGTGTGGTGGGAGGTCTTATGGTAGTTTCATTTTCCCAAAAGCATTGCGAATTTACTTTAAAAATATTCCCTTGTTGTTTTTAAAGATATAACTGTTTTACGATCTCACACCAGTCACCATGACTGACTCGGAGTTTATTGTTCCCTTCTAAACTCTGGGTGCCCACCAATTTCCACACGGGCAGTCTAGAGTTAGATTATCAGGATATTCTGGAGCTTGGAGATAAGCTGGATGGCGAGACGTAGTATTTGTATCTGATAGTATTTATTCCGTTGTGTATTCTGTATGAGGACAAGTTTATATAACTGTCCACTGTTGTATATTAACTCTGATGATTGATGTATGTATAAAATGATATAGTTCTTTGTTTTAGAGATTATTCATTTATCTATTATATATTGTTCCGCTGCGATGTGTAAGATTCTGATATTGTTTTCTGTTGCTGTTCTGTTGTTCTGTTGTTGTTCTTCTTTCTTTTTCTTCTATCTTCTTCTTCTACCTTTTCCTTCTTTCTTAAAACCATAACTTTTCGGGTTTCCGGCATTCGATGGCTCAGTAGTCGATAAAGTGAGTATCGATGTTGAATTTTCGAAAGTCGAAAATTCCGGGATGTTACAAAAAATATTTCATCAAATCAAACTGAATATCTATTCTGCATTTGGCTTACCAAATCAGAATATCAATAATAGATACAAGAATGAATCTATTTAACATTTCACAAGATATTCGGGTTATCCAGATCTACGAAATATGCACGGGCATCGGTTAGTTCAAAAGGATAACTAACCATTCGTAGAATATATTAGGACTCAAAGAATAAATAGATATATGGATACAATTTCAAAACTTTCAGTTTAGAACTAAAGTATACCTATCGATCATAGCAACCAAAGCGAACAATTCATTCAAACAAACAATTCTGACCTATTTGGAGTTTATGTCCCATGCAAATATATATCGAATCTTCTTCCTGGATCTACCAGGAACTATCAAAGAATTGAAAAGAGATGCTGAACAAAAGAGATTGATAGAGAAAAGATTGTTTCCTTGTTGTTACAGGATATTGACCATTCATAGTCGTATTCCCTTGTCCCCTATCTCATCCTCTTCTTGCACTCATACTTACTATCAGTAGATAGTAAGAGAATTTACTGAGGCATATGGACGGATATTTAGAGATTACTCATTCTAGGGTATACTTCACCCTATCTCTAAGGAGCTACTTAATGTGTTATACTCCTGAACTAAAGTTTAACCTTAGCTCTGATACCAAATGTAAGAATCCTAAAACTCGGCCTTCGAAAATCGACACTCGTACTTCACTTGTACTCAAATGCCGTAGATTCAAATGTCGAATCTGGCTCCCCGGAGCTTATAACACCATTAAGTATAACAACATAGCGGAAGAAAGAAATAGATGATATCATATACATCACAAATGATACAATATCTAGAATATGATATACAATAATGATATCAATAATACACAACAATATCAGAGATAAATAATGATACAATGCTACAGCGGAAATAACAACAATGGAAGAGATCGCTCCAAATGATCTACAAAAGAGAATGACTCCAACAACTCCAACATCAAGCTCGAACCACCATCATGATGCACAAAGATAAGCAACGTCGGTCGTGCGTGAACTCCGAAACTGAACTAGCTCCAGATAATCTACTAAACCTGACTATTTGAAAAACCCAACTCTAGACTGCCCGTGTGGAAAATTATGGGCACCCAGAGTTTAGGAAGGGAACAATAAACTCCGAGTCAGTCATGGGACTTGTGTGAGTAACAAAAACATTTTATCTTTAAACAAACAACAAAAGAATTTTAAACATTGAAGTCCGCAATGCTTTTGGAAAATGAAACTACCATAAGACCTCCCGCCACACACACAATGCAAACGCAGAATTGGAGGAGATTTCTTCTTATGATAGTCAAACATGCTTACTACGCAAAATCATTCGATAATATTACTAGTGCATAGTGTAGGAAAACCTTTCGAAAGTATAATATTAATCTTAGCCAACATACAACCATTATTGTATGCCTACTATAGCTACCATCTAAACAGTGGTGACCACCATAAGTAAATGGCAGGTTCTACAACTAAAACCGTACGGGGTTCGTATTGGAAATTGGATTTCCAACAAATGGTCAGGCTAAGGAACTTCCTACTGCCACTTGGGTACGCCTCTGGCGGGACGTCCCGAGAACTAACTAGCTCTCTGTCAACACAAGGCCGGGTTACCTCTTACACTAGGTAACTACTACACGAATATGCCACCCCCCCGGTCCTTTGGGACCTTTATCCGAGCGCTCGATAACCAACAACATCACACAGTAATAAATATAGTGTGTCCACATGAGTAAGTATCTGGGCTCCATACCATGATACCACCCTTTTCCAGAAGGAAATTACATACCCTAAGGGGAGCGACCCTCATAACCTTGCCGCATCATTCCTGTTTCGACCATTTCCGGACTATGAGGTTCGATGAGGTCTCGTCCACAAAGCTACACTTTTTCACAAAGCCATGCTTTGATCAACATATGATCAGCAAATGACCATCAACACACAGCAACACTCAGCATGCCACACTACCAAATCGAGAGTATATCACTGATAACCTTCAACTGCATAACCTCTGAGCTCGTATGTCTCAGAGAAGGGTGTTAAGCTAAGAGAATAAATTCTCCGCCACCAAACAGAAATGTATTAGAAAGAAATCAGCTTTATATCTCAAAGTGTAGTGTCAGACATACAACCATACAAGTTTGTTCCGGGTTCGAACAGAACCGAAGGCACTTCCGAAGAAGCCCTTGCAATCCGGGTACTCACAATCCCGATCGGACTTCCCATCACTAAGGGAATCTCTATACCGGAGCAACTCAGTGCAGAGACAATCGATAAGTTATCCTATCGTTCTCGCAAATACCCGGTCTTCAACACCAGTCTTCAAATGAAATCCATATATGACGTATCATTATTCGGAATGGGTTATATGACACAAAGGTCCTCTCCCGCCTAAACCGAATAATGAGTGCAATATTTAAAAATATATGGATATTGGGATTTCAGTTAAGTCACAACTTATTATCCAAATTTTTTTTTCAAATGGTTTAAAACATCACCATTTCAAATCTTTTAAATAAAAATTTTGATTCACAAAGTTCACCTAGTTTCACAAAGATCTACTCATAGATTTTCCAAATCGATTTCCATTTCAATTGGATTAACTCGTTAAATCTTTAAATCAAAGATTTAACTTATAGCTTTCAAAACAATTCCATTTCGACCTTATATACAAAAGGTACACCTTTCCAATTTCAAAACAAATTCAACAAAGATTTATTCATAACTTAGAAAACCATTTTCACTTCAAACTTGAAATTCTTTTGACACAAAATGGAAATTCATTCCTTATATGAAAGCTTCTATTATTTGAAAACATATAGTTTTATTTTCGGAAAACCTGATCCATATATACGAGTTAAAGTCCTTGGGTTAAATTCAAATTCTCACAACCATACTTTAAAAATGGTTTAAATTTATATAAACACATTTTCAACATAGAATTCAATTCCTTATTTTGAATTCAAATTCAAATTAAATTATTTAAATTGAAAAACTTTACTAAGTTATTCAAAATAAATTTTTATATTAAAAATCCTTTTCGAAAGCTTTAACATTTATCCCAAATCCATTTTCAAAATCAATTGAAATTAAATTTTCAATTTCAAAAACATTAAATTTAAATTATCTGTGACTTAACCGATTTCCTCGTGAAATCCATATTTGTGTGTGTAGAAGTGTGGTCCAGGGGTTTTACACAGTAGTGCAACATCATTGCAACATCATTCAATCATCAAAGATCAGAATACAGAAATATAGTTGATAAGCGATATAAACTATAACGCTTATCTTTCATTCACAGATCATAGATATATAAATTACGGATAATAAATTACATTCATCCCAGATAAATGAACTACATTACAGGTCACACACAAATCAGAATATATCACACAGCATCACAGATCAGGGAATATCAACAATTCAATCATTCAGTTAGGTCCAAACATTCACAAGTAAACCTATTGATCAACTGGTTAATTTAAATCAGATGTATCAATTATTAATCCGGGTTAATTATCATAAGTTAATTACAAATTATTTGAAATAAATCCTCCTTTCAAATTTATTAGTTAACCCTTAATTATTAACTAATCAATTTTAATTGATGAATCAATTTTAATTGATGAATCAATTTTAATTGATGAATCAATTAATCTTTAATTATTAAATTAGTCTTCATTAATCACAATTATTTAATTAATTCTTTAATTTATTAACAAATAATTATACTTAAACTTCAAATCATCATTCAATTAATTACATTCAGTAATTATCTATTAATTACTTCTCTAAGTGATTATATTTTCCCAAATTATCAAGTGATTATTCTAGATTTATTAACTTAACTAGTTAACATGAACTAATCCAATTAACTCAATTAATTACACTGAAAAATTAATTCCTTAATTACTTCCATTAAGTAATTACACTTACCCAATTACATAAATGATTATCATTAATTAATTTAATCCAATTGATTGTTACAATTAATCACATTAATTAATTTATTTAATAATCTCAAGTTAATGATCTTCATTAACTATTTAAATTTCTTTAATTACTTCTCCTAAGTAATTAATCTTAGATTAATCATTTTAATTACAAGTTAATTAATCTTTAATTACCCATAAATTAATCTCTAATTATTAAATTATCATTAACAATATAAATTAACTTAACTTTTAAGTTAACAAATTAAAACACGTTTGATTAATTCCTTAATTACTTAGTTAATCATCCATATCATTAATTAACTAAATTAATTAATTATCCATTCTTAATTATCTTAATAATTTAATGAATCCAAATCATTAAATTCTAATTAACTTTAAGATAAAAACATTATTCTTAATTAATAATTTAATTGTTATTAACAAACGCACTAAAAACCTTTTTGCTTTAAATTTCATTTCAAATTAAAGATTTCAAATAATTACAATTTTGACTTTAACAAACTTTAAACCCTAACTTGTTTAAATACTTGATTTTAAAACTTTAAATTTATCTCAAAACTAGGATACAAATTTCAATTTCAATCCATACTTAAACTTGATTTAAAACCCTGTTTTAAATCTGCTTTCAAATTTTTAATCTGGAACAAACTTTCTTTTAAATTGATTAAACTGGCAACTTACAATAACCCGAGCCCAATCAATCAAAACTTCGAGCCTGCACTTGATTTCCCCGAGCCACACTTAAGTTTTTTCCGAGGCAATACTTTCTTCTTTTTTTCTTTTAAACTTTGTATTGTTTTTAAGATTTCAAAAATTGTTATAAAAACCCACTCGAGCCAAAAACCCAAAATCCCGAGCCAAACCACAATTTTCCCGATCATGTCCTTGAGAAAAACTCGAGACCATCGTGAGCCAAAAGTCAACTAATACACATGTTTCCTTGTGTATGTGCACCAGAGTTTTGATGAACTCTGATCGACCCCGCAACCTTCAACATATCAACGATCATCTATACATGCCTTCAGACAACCCAGAAATTTGTAACAACGACGAACTCGAAATCGAGTGATCGAGCAACCTCCTGGAACCCAAACCTGATGACAGAAACACCATGTGACACCGCTACCGATCACTTGAGACCTCGCCTTCACTTCCACAGCCGCGTCATCAACTTACGCTTCTAATCCCCCTGGTCTGATCGACCATGATGCACTCACGTTGGTGAACAAGTCTCGACAAATCTCCTCAACCAAACAGGTCACTAAACCCTAGATCGACATCAACCCAGCGCCACGATCATCTAAAAATGCTTCCACTATTTTTCCTCAAATTTACATCCTCCCAGCTGTCTTTTCCCAGAGGCACGACCCACGATTCGTCGACGATAGACGTAATTTGACAATAATGTGTTTTCTGTTCAACTACGAATTTCATATTCAATACCATCCTAAAAATTGTGATTTTACTCTCAAAATTCATGGATCTTGGTGACAATCAATATTATATATGGGAAACAAGAAAATTTGATGTTTGAATTTTAACAGGTTTCAGACTTCCACTGTGTTTCCTTGATTTACAGAAGTATATAAACTTATGATGCTTACATATATTTTTACATATTAATTTATGTTCAAAAAAACATATTTTGTAAGAGATCCAAGGCCTAACAGTGATTAGTTAAGGAGGTTTTAATTTTTTTTTTTAATTCATTTTATACTCTGTGATATGAAACAGAGATACACACAGATATATACATACTTTAAAATCTCAGGCATGCAATCACATTCTTTCCATTTATAAAAACTAATTTCAAGACATCATCATCACAGGCATACAAGCAACAACATATAATGAGATTAGGAGTTGAAAATTTGCTCACAGACGTGTTTGCAACAGATTTATACTTTTAGATTTAAGAAAAGAATGCTACTCACTATGTTGTTTCCAGAGGAAAGAAAACAGAGTTTTCTTGATGAAACAGGCTTTTGAAAATTGCAAGTTGAAATCTTTCACTTGAACTCTGGTTTATTTTGATATGTGTTGTTGTTTAAAATTTGAATTTGGTTTTAAGTTTTTGGATGGTATATGCCTCAGTTCTTTTTTTTCCAGTTTTGAATGAACGAAATTGAAGTGAGGTGGAGGTATAAAGAAATGAAGTTTACAAGTGATAATATATTTGGTACAAAGTTTAGCAGGGATATTTTCTTGTTTTGGAGGCTGATGAGATTTATCTTGTGTACTAAAGATGATGGCATTAATTAGTTGTACCACATACTTATCTTATTTCGGCTGTACAAATATGAAGAAGTTTGGTGGCTTGTTTTATTTTCATATGTACATACTTATCTTCCTTTGCTTTATCTTCCTTTGTGTTGTCTGGTTTCATTCTTATGTTTACTTGTTTTGTTTTGTTTACAAGTTATTCTCATGTACATGTTTTGTTTCTTCTTTCATAAGCCATTTCACTTGTTTACATATGTTTCCTTTTACAAGTTAATTGATATGTATATTTATTTTCATAGTTTACCTTATATGTGATTTTATCTTTAATCTTATTATTTTGTCTTTGTATTTTTACTTGATAATACAAATAATTTCTATTTTAATTGTTGTTAAATTTTTACTAACGTTTATTTTATTATTTTTATAGTTCATCCCTTATTTATTTATTTCTATTTCTAGCTCAAATATTTATTATTATTATTTACTTTAATATTTATTGTCTTATATTTACTTTATAAATTCAAATCATTATTAACCATCAATTCTAAGTTTAAATCATTTATTTATTTCCTTGTGTCCAAAGTCTATATTTTTATATTTATTTCAAACCCATTTATTTAAAATTTAAATTCAATTTCAATGTATATATATAAATTCATATTTACTCATATATGCACATATACACATATATTCACACATATATACAATATTTAACTTTAAATGATTCAACACATTTTTATTTGATTTCGGGGAAACTCGAATCGATTTATCAATAAATTTCATAATTTTTTATTCAAAAATTTAATAATTATCAATTTAAATTTAATTAAAATCCGGGGTCGTTACAGATATGTCCATATCTACATCCGTATCCATTTTTCGAATATCGGATAATTTTTCATATTTTGGATACTATAACGACCCTGTAGATTTTAATGGTTTTTATAATAACTGAATTTTTGCTTGAAATTAAAAAAATAAATTTGATAATTAAAATTTGATATTTGAAATGCGTTTATTCAAACGTAGCACATATCAGATTTTCATCAGAAAATATGGAAGTTTATTTCTGTTGTGTAATTTTCAATTTCGATTTAAAATTAGTTAATTTGATGAAAATAAATATCTTCGAAATCTGAATATTTTTATATAATAAATAAATGTAAATCATTTTCTGAGTGAGACGTCATATTTCGTTTCACCAAATTTGGACTGCTCTAGCTCCGTTTATCTTATTTTCGACGTTTTAGCAGCAGTTTGGTAGCGAAATATCGACTTTTGATAGGATGATCGTATCACTCATATCTGTGCACCATTAGGTTCGTCTCGTCGTGCTGATCTCCGCAGTATATTCATTTGTGCGTTTCGGAGTCAGGTACACGGCGAAATCCGTGAAACGGCTAGCCGTATCGGTAATCGTTTGCAACCTTTTCGTGTTCTGTGTCCTTTCATAATCCATCATGCTAAACCCAATGGCCACTACCTTTAACATTCCCACAAAATTTAACCCTTGACTTTTGTTATTCCTACAACATTTAATATATTGGCTATTTCTCTTTTTATCTCGAATTCCTCTAATCCTTTCGTTTATTTGCTATTTAATATAAATTATATATTAGCTTATATTTTTATGAAACAAAATCCTATTCCTGCTATCTCGTTTTGCCTGAAGCTGCTCCTTTAACCATGCTTCTCTCCTCTTCATTTTCATTGCTATCTATAACTTCGAAAAATATATGTGTATGAAGTTTATATATAGGTTGTATATAAATTGTATTAAATCTACTAGCCTATCTCCGCCGTGTCCTCCTGCTAGCCGACCGCCTTTGCTCCTCTGGACCAGCCACGTCAGTCCACGCCATAGCAACCCAGACCCTGAACCACGTCAGCATCTCTATCTCAAACACCATGCGCCGAAACCCTGCTCTCTAACAGACCACGTCGATCTTCCTTCACCCATTCAACCAAACATGGCAGCCACGTCCATTACCCTTGCCGATCTCCAGACCCTCCATTTCCAGCCCACTGACTCACCTTCAGCCCCTCCATCCGCTACGCTTTCTGGTCGAGCACATGACTGAGTGCCATCGTTCCACTTCCGAGCACTCTCCCTCCAGCCGTATACCAGAATTGATTACACCCTGCTGTGCCGCCTTGCACCACCTTGTACCGCCTCCTCACCACAGATCCAACTGCACCGAGTATAACCCATAGCTCTGACCGCCTCACCCATCTCCGTCTATCACGCAAGCAGCACCACAGCCACGCCGATACTTCGCACATCCCCTATAGTCAGCCTTGGCCTCTCCATCTCAAACACCATGCGCCGAAGCCACCTGAGATGACCCACTTTTTACATAAAGTTTTTTTTTCCAGTATATATAGTGATCATCTATTCAAGAGAACATCCTTTCTCTACCATCCAGGATCTTTCCACCAATATAAAAATATTGTTGTAATCAAATCACCTAACTTATCTACAAGAAACCATGTATAAATGATACTTTAAGGTTTCCTCTTTCTTTTAATCAGAGTAAAAGAATTTTGGATGCAGGGAATTTATTTTGGAATTCTCTATATAATTTCTCATGGCAAAATAATTTCCAGAAAGCTTTTCTGTCTTACTTATTTTTCTTTTGGCAAATTCTAGATGTTATTCTTCTAGTTTTAGAGTTTGCTTAGATTTCCATGAATTTAGATCTACTGAACACTTAATTATCCCCGGTGCAAGTGTGTATATATGTATTCTGTGTGCATGTGTGTATCTATGTTCTGTGTGCATGTGTGTGTCTGTGTTCTGGGTGCATGTGTGTGTCTGAGTGATTTCAGGTAACATATATATTTCCAATATAACTATCCTGGTTTTCTGGTTTGCTTTATTTGTTATATTTCCTAATCAATTAGCTTAGGGTAATAGGCTGGTTGAACCCAGGCTTGACAAAATTGGTCATGTTAACCTGAATTCCTCTGCTACTTTACACACTTCTTACACAATTAATCTGAGTTTTCATCCTACCTATTCTTTCCATTACTACTTACAACAGATCTCAGGTTACTCTTTTAAATTTCCAATTTACAGATCATTTCAAATTATTCTTATTGTTGCACACTTAGGTTAAGCATTCAGGGAGTTAATACTATAAATTATCACTTAATAAAACATTCTCAAAAGCAACTTGCAACTGTTAATAGAAATCTCATGAGTAGTTCAATACTTGCAGATAGAAAATAGCATTACATCAGTTTCCTCCCAAAACAACTTAACTAACATTTCATAACACAAGTTCAATTTGACAACTATTTAATATCCTTGAGTCTGTAACTATTATATCCATTTCCTTAGCAGCTAATTCATCCAATTCATGATCAAGAAAATGCCTATTTACCTGCACAATCACCACGAGCTGCCTCATCAAAAGATGAGACACCCAATGGTATATAAACACACAAAGGGTCAGACCAACTTGTCTGGTATGAATAATCTTACTAAAAATGTAAATAACTTTTTAAGACAGATAGTAAAGCAATGTTTTTCTTGTATACATTCCTCTACCACCTGTGCATGTTTATTAATGCATAACATAAAAATACATGATTCAATGGATTTATTTCAGAGAGCACAACATATCATTCTCAATAGAATACTCTGAACCCACCAACATAATCATCATTTAATCATTTTCCATATTTATACTCTTTCTGTCTATCAGGGATTTTACCCAACCTACCTGTGAACTTATTCTCCAAATTCAATCTCAGGTATTTTTATGATGGACTTTGGCTACTTTCTTTCTATTAAAACACACACTGTCTGGGGCATATTCACTGTTAACCCAGCACACTCAGGCCCCTGGGTATAATCATACCATGTGTGAGCTTGCAATATTTCCCTTGCCAAGCCATACTTTGTAGCCCTAAGATCCAAATCCTTAGTTATATTACTAAGTGTTCATTTTCCCTCTTTCCCCCATTCATGCTAATCCCTTCTGCATCTCATACATCAATCAGAGAAAATAAATAACTCAACCATCATGTATATGTTCAAAGAATAACAGATCATCTTTTCATAATCATAGATTTATTCACCCAAGCTAGTTTGATTTCTCAGTGTACATATTATTTAAATCATGGGGTTTTCTTCTGAGGAATCATGCCTATAAATGTATGGTCATGTTTAGTTTGTCTTGATGCATCCATTTGTCTCTGGCTTAATCAGATACTCACAGATTCATGAGATCTGACTAAACCACAAGCTTCTAATCTTATTTGGATTTATTTGTAATCATAGAGGTTCAGCACAAGTATAACTTTGCACTTCTATGTTACCACATTTATTCTTGAGACATAAGCAGCAACCACTTTATGCTACAGTCCCATTTGTTTTCCATTTTTAGACCATAGACTTATATCATATATCCCTGGAGTTCCCATGAATTAATTTATGTGCAGCGGTCACATAAAAAAAACATCTCATCTCAAAGATAATTCATGATACAGTAATTATTCAAACATGAAAGCCATCAATATATTTTCTGGATATATTAACACACAATATTTAAACAGATCACCAACACATCAATCTCATAAAATAAGCACAGATTAATTAAAAACATAAAACCATTTAGGCTGCCTCAATATTCAGGACTTAATGCCAATTTTTAGTGAGATTACTCACCTTAATCCTTTTTCTTTTGATTTGCTATCTCCTACTTGTCTCTAATGGCCAGTGCTTCTCAGTTTTTCTCTTTTGCTAACTGTCTATATTTTCTGTATATTTATTTAAAGAAAATGGTGCCAGATCCTTTCACCCTTAACCCTCTTTTATACCAGACCTTGGCTGCCTCTAGGGTTTTAGAATTTACCCAATGTCAATTCTACCCTACAACTTATGATCAGCCTCTCTTTCAATTTTTAAGAGCAAATGGGTAAATGGTCCCTGGTTCTATCAACAGAAATTTACACTTTATTACCTCAGTCACCATATTTGCATGATATCTCTAAAGCTAAGAAAATTGCTAAAAGTGGATAAAGTATTTTTCAACAACTCATGCTATTTTCATGCAATTTCTAATAATTTTCTTTAGCCAGCCTTTGTTTAAAATGCCTGTACACTATCTATATTTCTATTTCTGCCTAAGTCTTTATTTCCCTTACCCTAGACTTGTTTCAATGGCACATTCATATTTTGTCATGTTCATGTATTTATAGTTTTCTTTAGCTTACAAATAATTTTCTACTTACTTTTTTTTCACAGAAGTATGTACATATGTATTATATCATCTTGTATACATATCAATATTTACCCAATATATATTTATGGTCAACTTATCATATATATTTTTCCTAGGCAACCAAAAATAATTCAAACAAGTATATTAAATTAAATTATAAAACTTGTTCATAAAATCAGGGTTATCACACCACCCAGCGGAGACCTCGCAAGCAACCCACTCGACAGCCCCGAACGCCTCCTTCCTTCCCTCCACGTGAGTACATGCAGTTTTTTTTCTTTCTTCTTATATAATTATATACATTTACATAAGTTGCTATATTTTGTTCCTAAGCACCATTACTATCAGTTTATATAAGTTTATTTATTATCTGTTTGAGTTTATAAAGAGTTTATATATAACTTTATATACATATTCTGTAGTAAGTAGATAAAAGTGAGTTTCTGTTATATATATGTGTATATATATATATTATGAAGTTAGCATGTTACTTCTCTTCGTTTGTTTAAAGAGAAAAAAGGAGGAAAAAGTATTATATATATATATATTAAAGCTTAGTCTGTTGTTCTGTTCAGAAAGAAAAAAACAAGTATTATATATATACAATTATAAGGTTTTTTTTATATATTAGTTGTTATATTGTATAAGTTATATTCTGATCTGTTGGGCTATATATATATATATATATATGTTTATATAAGTAATACAAATCCGTTTGTTATATAAAAATTAGTATAAGTGATGTATATCTATATATAATCTGTTTGTACATATATATTGGTTTATATATGATATGTATGATCTGTAAGTTTATATATATAAGTGTATACATGAGTTTTGGGTTTTTAGGTTGAATGAAACGGTTTTATGTTAAATTTTAATATGTGTTTTAATTTAAACAATGATTTTGAAATATATATGGATTTGATCTAATATGTGTTTAAATTTAAATTATGATTATATATATATATATAGTTTATATATATATATATATAAGTTCGCCTATATAATTGATTTTCATCAAATCCACTTCACCGTGCCTTGCCTTGTCTCTTCGCTGTCCAGATTAACAGCAGCAGTTCTAGCTTTGTCGCTGTTTCTGTATCCGTGAGCGTGTCCTTGTCATCTTCTTGTTTCTCCAGCCTCGAAAGGTGAGCAATCACTCACGATTAACATTCTTATAGTTAGTAAATTTGATTTCACTTGAAACGACAATTGAAATATGCTTTTAAATTTGAATTGCTAGTTATTTAATTTTTAAATATGATATGCCATTATCTGCAATTGTTCACCTGTGATATATGACACTATCCTGTTGTGTATATTTTATTTAATTGTTACTGATGATACATGCCTATTGTTGATATGTTATATTGTTATCATAATTGTTCTCACTCTACAAGTTCCATGTTAATTTAGAATTCCCTATGGGTTGAAATGATACATACCCGAACGATCTTGTAGAATAGGGAAAAATCGTTATGGGTTGAAATGATAAACCCAAACGATTTTCATTCGTTTTGAAATTTTGGGATTGCGAGTTTAAATGATATATACCCATAAATATTTAATTTGCGGATTGAAATGATAAATATCTGTATCACTTGACCATAGGATAGAAAATTATATACGGACACCGTTGGTCTATATTTTGAAAATCATTCCCAAAGTTTGAAAGGAAATATATGGGTTTTAATAAATATTAATTTTTTAAAAAATATAATATATATATGCTATTTTATATATGTATAAAATTTAGATTTTTAAAATAATATGTTTGGAAATCTTAATTTATAAGTTAGTTTTGGAAAAATATAAATTTTACAATTTTACTTATAATTTTATTGTTTTAAAAATATAAAATAATATTTAATATAAAATAAATTTAATAATAAGATTTAATTTAATAAAATTTAATTTAATTAGTATATAATAGGTTTAAGTATTTATTCAAATCTATATTAATATTTTAGAAATAGATTTATTTTACAACTTTAATAGTAAATGTTAGGAAGATAAATTAATGTTGACTTGCAATTTAAATTTGTTAACAATTGAATTTAAACAAGAATTGATTTGAATTTATTGATTTTGAGATTCTGAAAGATATGATTGATAACTTGATTTGATAAAAAGTGATCAAATGAATATTCTCAATTTTAAATAAAAGTGAGACTGAATATTTAATATTGATTTAAATTTATAAATTGAGATTTTATTTTATTGTTATTAAAATGATTAAGTGAATATTTTTCAATTTGAATAAAATTAAAGTTAAATGTTAAAATCTAAATGAAACTTATATTAAAATTGTTTGAATACTTAAACTTTGAACCTTATTGGAATTGAAGAGATAATTCAAACCCGGATTTGAAATCGATATAAATTGAAATGGTTTATTAAGAATTTTAATTGAATCTTTGACCTTTAAATAGAAATGGTTAAACTGGAATTGATTTAAATTGAATTTAGAATTTAAGTTGATTTGAATCGATTTGCGAAATTGGAGGAAACTAATTTTATTATATAAAGTATTTTTAATATATATAAACTATTCTAATTTATAAATATTTTAATATATATACTATTTTCAACATCTAACTGTTTAGGTGGAAACGGCTATGATTTCAAAAGTTTTATGATTTCGAAAGTGTTATGATTTTGAAAGTGCTACGATTCTGGAAATGCATATTATTTAAAGTGAATAATGATATCGAATTGATATGGTTTTGAAATGAATATGATATTTTGATATGAAGTATGAACTATTTGAAATGAAATGACCACGGTGTGAAATAAGAGTTTGGTTGTTAAAGAGACCGGGATCGGATATTTTCATACTATCTGCCAATACCGAAAACCACTTTAACAACTGTGCACGTGGTGGAGATTCCAAAACGAAGTAGGATGGTTTGGCGACAATTCTGTATGAGGTATTAATGTAGCCCTGACTTCTGTGAGTCAGCTTGATGTGGCTAAAATAGGAGCCATGCCGGGCCAAGTGAGGTCATTCCTCCTATTAGACACATTTCTTCGATACCATTCCATTACTTTGTGATTTTATTGGGTGCACCTTTGATTTGGGAGTGTGTCACGAGGTGAGCGGTAGTAGCTGCTATGCGTTACCACCATTCCAGATCCGCAAACGGTATATCTACCCTGACATTGCCTCGCGTGCCTTGTCACATGCCCTATCGCGCCTTCTACGAGTTTGGTTTGTACCATACCTATGGGGTGCCCTCTGATAGCCATCCAGTTTACGGAGGAATTACGATACTGTATAGACTATGGAAATATATAAAAATGCGTTAAGAGGGATATGGGTAACGCCTTAACGGTATTTTGATAGTTTGCTTTACTATAGACATATTATAATAGCGTATATTACTACATAGTAGATAGTTCCACGGATCCTTAGAGGATGGAAATTCCAAACATCCTTTAAGTACTTGTATTTCAGTTGATATTTTACTTGAGTTGAATCTACTGATATAAGAATGTTAATCCTGACTCGAGTGTTTCGTGTTTTGCTTTATGCTCGGGTCAGACTAAGTGTCACAGCAATTGAGACTCACCTTTGGAGTTTGGAACTTTGCTTGGAGATCCATCCATTTATCCAGCTTTCAGTTATTTCAGTTTAATTACAGTCATTTATGTTCAAACTAGTCTATTTCTTATGTATTAGAGATTCATTTTTATTTGAGATTCTGTTGTATTTTGTTTCAGACTCTGATGTTTATAGTAGTTTCATGAACTACTATTTATCTATTCCGCTGCTTATTGTTGTAATACTCTGTATCTGTGATTCTGTGATTTATTTATTTACTATATATGCTAAATTTTGCCAAATATAAATTAACAATCTGTTATTTTAAGCAATCCAAGTCCGACATGTGCGGATGCGAATGGTTCGAAATAGCAGGTCATTACAGTTGGTATCAGAGCTCTGGTTTAGGCAAAACTTATCATAAGGAGTATAATTTAATTACAAAATCATATTCGTTTGAGCTTGAATTTCTTTGTTAGGATTCTTTTTGCTTAGGATTTCTTTCGGATTTTGGAACTCTCCCCTTTGTTCTGAAATCCATTCTTGTCTATTCCCATTCGTGGTCTTTTGATACTGGAGCATCCCATAGCTCCACTCCAGTTGATCTCTGTAATAAATTTGAGAACATCTTGCAACCTCAATTTGCAACTTCGACCTTATGTGTGTGTCTAATCCTTCGGCGGTCCCGCCAATCTTTATGTGATCTGTAAAGGGGTGAAACTTCTTTACAACCAACGTCGATTTACCGAAGATTTTGTGTCCTTGGTTTTGATGCTGTTATTTCTTGAAAAGCCCGAACTGTTTCTCTAATGGTCGACCAGGGTAATTCTCTTGTGATCGAATGTCGGTTGCCTTAGGATTTTGTAGGCAGTCTTATCCTTTCGCTTGATTCTCACCCTAGTGATCTCGACTCCACCTCTGTTGTCCAACTATTTTCGGATGTCCTTGGTGAAGTCACTTCTTCCCCCTCAAGCGGGAAATTTGAATTCCTTTTCGATTTTATTACTATAGTTCGACCTGTTTTTTTCCTGGACAAATGGTTTCTATAAACGGGTAGCCATACCCTTTGGATTAACCAATGCCCCTGCCCTCTGCATCGATCGCATGAATCGCGTTATCTGCGATGTTACCAACCGAGTTGTCCTGGTTTTCATTGACGATATTCTCGTCTTTCTAAGTCTCGGTTGACCTGGTTAAGGTCACCCACGATTAGTATAAGCCTATCAATCTTTTCTCTTCCGTAACGCAATTATCTTTTTATCCTTTCGAGCTATCTTCGTTGTTAAAATTCTCTTTGATTAGGGTCTCTCTCTAAATTTGAATCTCTATCCTTGTTCTATGATCCATTCTTAACAACCCGTATATTTGGACCATTTAAATTGACAATAATCCACACATGTCAACTTAAATAGTACAAAACACGAATCATAAATGGAGTATAAGTATATAAATGAGAATCATCACATAATCACAGAAAATATAACATAACAGAATTGTGCAGCGGAATTACAACAATGTCATAATAGTAGTTCATGAAGCTACTAAGTAAATACAACAATGTCTCACATAAAAGAAATACAACAACATAGATGTCCAAATAGTCCAGATGGAAAGAACAATACTGATAAAGATAAGATAGTCTTCAAGTCTTCAGCTCCAAGTAAGCAGCAACAGCAATCCTCAGTCTGATCCGAGCATATGCACAAACAAACACTCGAATCAGGACATATATTCTTATACAGATAATATGGTTAAAGAAATTTTGAAATAACAGTTTATAAATTGATTTGGAATTTGAAATGAATTTAATTCAGGAATTTGAGAATTTAATTTCCAATGATTTTCGAACTATGGTTTTAAAGGTTTAAAATGCACATTATTTAAAGGTATTTTGACTATAATTTGTTTCCAAAGAATTCTAATGTATAGTATTTAAAATATTTTCGAATATAAATCGTTTTCAAAGAATTTTAAGATGTTGAAACCAATGCTCTTCTCTTTGTCGCTGGAAAATAATTTCGGTGATGGCGGCCGCATCATCGACATTTATTTTCGAGTTTCGAAGTGGAGATACTATTATGTAGCATTGCTACGGTTTGTTTTGAAAAATATTTTGATTTGAACTTCTTCAGTATAATTTGATTTATATATATATAAGTATCTTATTTTAAAATTAAATTTGATTTGATATAAATATATTATATATATCTCTAAATTGTTTAAAGTTAATCGGAAATCTAATTCTTAAATTTTGTTAAAGGATGATTTTAATTATAAATAAAACCAAAATTGGGAATAAATATTTAAACTTGAATAATTGAATTGGGAAAATTTTTATCTGTATATTGTTCAACTGCATTCTAATACAACCTACCTAAATCATTCAGAAGTTGAAATGTAATTGGATATATATAAGATAAATTGAATTTATAAATAAAATTTGAGTGTTTATAATAAATG
Organism: Allium fistulosum; assembly: GCA_030737815.1. NCBI lineage: Eukaryota > Viridiplantae > Streptophyta > Magnoliopsida > Asparagales > Amaryllidaceae > Allium > Allium fistulosum. The sequence continues at coordinate 820,476,375 of CM060904.1, forward strand.
TTATACACTTAAATTTTAATTATAAAATGTTAATAGAGATAAATAGAACAATAAGATAATTGAAAATAAATTTTGTTTTGAAGGTAAATTAATAAATTGAAATTAGATCAACTTATGGAAATACCTTGAATTTAAAATCAATTAATGAATATAAATTAATTTAAATTGAAATTTATATGGTTTAAATTAATTTATATGGTTTAAATATCTGTAATAAGATATATTAAGTGAAATAAACTTAATAAGAATTTGGAATAAAGAAGAATTTAAATTGCTGAAAAATATAATTTAATAAAATAACTATTCAAATTTATAATTTTAGAAATTGTTAATTTAAGATAATTGGATAATAAGATAATGAATTTAGAAATAGTTGTGATTGATTTTAGTAAAATCAAATAGATTAAACCAATTATTGAATATCAATTAATTTAAATTTGAATTTATATGGTTTAAATTAATTGTTATTTTGTATTTCAAATCTGTTTCTTCCTGGTTGTTTCTATTCTCCTACCTCGTTCCTTTTCGGGGACGAAAAGTTTTGAGTGGGGGAGAGTGTAACGACCCGTAAATTTCAACTGTTTTAATAACGTAATTAGTTGAAATTTTGTGAAATTTTAAACGATAAAATTTTGAAATATAAATTTAATATTTGGAATGCGTCTAGTTAAACATAGCAACTGGTAAATTTTCGTCCGAAAATATGAAAGTTTATTTCGCGCATAAATTCACTTCAATTTAATCAGTAAAAAGCGATGAAAATAAAGTGTTTCCGAAACCTAAATATTTTTACATAGAAAAATTCTAAACCATCTTCCGAGCAAGATGTTAGTTTGTCGTTTTTCCAAATTCGGACATCTTTGGCTCCGTCGATCTTATTTTCTTACGTTTTTCTCGCATTTTTCGCTAGTATAAAAATTTCGAATTTTTATAATTCGATCGTACCTCCAATATCTGTATACCGTTGTGATCGTCTCGTGGTGTTGATCTCAATAGTGAATTCATTGGTGTATTTCGGAAATCCGGTACGCGTTGAAACCGTAAAACTGTTAACCGCAACGGTCCGTCTTTTGTTTCCTTGTGACCATTTATTTTCCGCCATTCAAAACCAATAGACATCCACCTTAAATATTTCGTGAAATGTAACTCTAACCTCTTTTTATTCCTGAATTCAATTATCATGATTCCTTTTTGGCTATTCCTCTTCGTTCAAAAAATAGTAATAATATCGGGTCGTTACAGCGAGAGTGTATTTGTAATTAATATAAAAATGTTTTGTACTGTGTTGTTTGAGTTGTTAAGTCTGATTTGGGGTTTCGATCGATTAGTCTGGCCAACGCTATCGATAGGAATTCCAAAACACTTGAACATAGCAAACTGACACAATATTGTTTTGAAATTGGTAAATGAATAATTTTATGTATAATCATATTTTATATATAAGAGTATAATTTTCTGAAAAATTAGATAGTTAAATTAATTGGTTGTTAGAAATGGTAATACTAGATTATCATTTATTATTTTGTTAACGTTTCTAAACCATTAACTATTATTGTATATTATAAGGAAATGAAAATTTTATAAATATGGTCTATAAATATAATTTGCAAATAAAATGAATTTAAATTGGGATTGAGAATTAAAATTTCGGTGCTATTCAACACTTGGTTTTCAAAGTTTGAAATATATTAGTCGAAATATTTTGAATGAAAATCGTTTTCGAAGAATTTTAAAGGAAGTAAGTCAGTACTCTCCTATTTTGTCGCTGGAAAATAATTTCGGTGATGACTGCAGCATCATCGACATTCATTTTCGAGTCTCAAAGTGGAGAGACCATTTAGTAGTTTTGCTACACTTTTATTTTGAAATTCATGAAGTATGATTTGATGTACAAAATATATGTATTTATATATTTATTTCAAAATGGTTTGAAGTGAAACTAGAAATTTAAATTTTAAATTATGTGTTAAGTATCAATTATTGAAATGAAATAAAAAATTTGAATAATTGGAGTGTCTAAAATGAGAATTAGAATTTAAACAACTTGAAAAGGGTGAACTAGGAAAAAAAATTTGTATAATACTCAATTGCATTCTAAAACATATATAGCTTACCTGAACTATTCAAAAGTTAAGATATTAATGAATTTGTAACTGAAGATTTTACAAGAGGAAATTTAAGTAATAAAATGTTCAAACAAAATTTTGATTAATGAAAAGAGTGTAAATAAAAGGAAAATTTGTATAGTGTTTAATTACACTCGGAAACATTAATATAACTTACCTAGAAAAGTTTAAATGTAATTAGAATGTAATTGGATAGTATACACTATGATATAAGTAATAGGATATCAAAAATGATATTTTGTTAAGGGAATTTACAAATAATAAATTGAATAATAAAAAGGAAAATTTATTTATTGAATAATATATGGTTATAAATATTTATACACTTAATATATATTGCAAAATATGTTAAGTGAAATAAATTAAATAAAAGAGAAGGCTATTTAGGCAGATAAATATGAACTTAAGAATAGAGAACTTGAATTTTAAGTAGAATCAACTTAGCTGAAGATAAATGGATAAAATAAATGAGTTAATTTAAAAATTAATTTGTTTGAAAGAAATGTTGATAAAATGAAAGCAAATCAAAATTTTCAATTGAATGACTATTTATTGATTGAATAGAATGGATTAAACCAAATTGTTGAATATTAATTAATTTAAATTGAAATCTATATGGTTTTGAATTTATTGTTGTATTTTGCATTTCAATCTATTTTCCCTTCTGGTTGTTCATGTTCTCTTATCTCATTCCTTTTCGGGGACGAAAAGTTTTGAGTGGGGGAGAGTGTAACAAACCGTAGATTTTAACAGTTTTTATAACGTAATTAACTAAATTTTTGCTTGAAATTAATTAATTAAAATTTGATATTTGAAATGGGTCTATTCAAACGTAGAAAATATCTGATTTTCATCAGAAAATATGGAAGTTTATTTCTGTTATGTAATTTTCAATTTCAATTTAAAATCAGTTAATTTGATGAAAATAAATATCTTCGAAATCTGAATATTTTTATATAATAAATAAATGTAAATCATTTTCTGAGTGAGACGTCATATTTCATTTCGCCAAATTTGGACTGCTCTAGCTTCGTTTATCTTATTTATGACGTTTTAGCAGCAGTTTGGTAGCAAAATATCAACTTTTGATGGATGATCATATCACTCATATCTGTGTACCATTATGTTTGTCTCGTCATGCTGATCTCCGCAGTATATTCATTCGTGCGTTTCGGAGTCTGGTACACGGCGAAATCCGTGAAAAGGCTAGCCGTATCGGTAACTGTTTGCAACCTTTTCGTGTTCTGTGTCCCTACATAATCCACCATGTTAAACCCAATGGCCACTACCTTTAACATTCCCACAAAATTTAACCCTTGACTTTTGTTATTTCTTCAACATTTAATATATTGGCTATTTATCTTTTGATCTCCTATTCCTCTAATCCTTTCGTTTATTTGCTATTTAAAATAAATTATATATTAGCTTATATTTTTATGAAACAAAATCATGTTCCTGCTATCTCGTTTTGCCTAAAGCTGCTCCTCTTATCCTGCTTCTCTCCTCCTCTATTTCTTCATTTTCATTGTTATCTATAACTTTGAAAAATAAATGTGTATGAAGTTTATATATAGGTTGTATATAAATTGTATTAAATCTACTAGCCTATCTCCGTCATGTCCTCCTACTAGCTGACCGCCTTCACTCCTCTGGACCCACCACATCAGTCCACGCCATAGCAACCCAGACCCGGAACCATGTCAGCCTCTCCATCTCAAACACCATGCGCCGAAACCCTGCTCTCTAACAGACCGCACCCATCTTCCTTTACCCGATCACCCAAACATGGCAACCACGTCCATTACCCTTGCCGATCTCCAGACCCTCCACTTCCAGCCCACTGACTCACCTTCAGCCCCTCCATCCACCATGCTTTCTGGCCGAGCACCTGACTGAGTGCCATATTTCCACTTCCAAACACTCTCCCTCTAGCCGTATACCAGAATTACTTACACCCTGTTATGCCGCCTTGCACCACTTTGTACCGCCTCCTCGCCACAGATCCACCTGCACCGAGTATAACCCATAGCTCCGACCGCCTCACCTATCTTCGTCTATCACGCAAGCAGCACCACAGCCACACCGATTCTTCGCCCACCTCCTATAGTCAGCCTCGGCCTCTCCATCTCAAACACCATGCGTCGAAGCCACGCAGCCGAGACCTCGCAAGCGACCCACTCGACTACCCCGAATGCCTCCTTCCTTCCCTCCACGTGAGTACATGTAGTTTTTTTCTTTCTTCTTATATAATTATATACATTTACATAAGTTGCTATATTTTGTTCCTAAGCATCATTACTATCAGTTTATATAAGTTTATTTACTATCTATTTGAGTTTATAAAGAGTTTATATATAAGTTTATATGCATATTCTGTAGTAAGTAGATAAACATGAGTTTCTGTTATATATATTATGAAGTTAGCCTGTTGCTTCTCTTCATTTTTTTAAAGAAGAAAAGGAGGAAAGAGTATTATATATATTATATTTTAAAGCTTAGACTGTTGTTCTGTTCAGAAAGAAAAAAAACAAGTATTATATATATATATATATATACAGTTAAAAGGTTTTTTATATATATGAGATGTTATATTGTATAAGTTATATTCTGATCTGTTGGGCTACATATATATGTTTATATAAGCAATACAAATCTGTTTGTTATATAAAAATTGGTATAAGTGATGTATATCCATATATAATCTATTTGTACATATATATTGGTTTATATATGATATGTATGATCTGTAAGTTTATATATATATATATATAAGTGTATACATGAGTTTTGGGTTTTTGTGTTAAATGAGACGGTTTTATGTTAAATTTTAATGTGTGTTTTAATTTAAACAATGATTTTGAAATATATATAGATTTAATCTAATATGTGTTTAAATTTAAATTATGATTATATATATAGTTTATATATATATATAGTTTATATATATATAGTTTATATATATATAGTTTATATATATATAGTTTATATATATATAAGTTCGCCTATATAATTGATTTTCATCAAATCCACTTCATCGTGCCTTGTCTTGTCTCTTCGTTGTCCAGATTAACAGCAGTAGTTCTAGCTTTGTCGCTGTTTCTGTATCCGTGAGCGCGTCCTTGTCATCTTCTTATTTCTCTAGCCTCGAAAGGTGAGCAATCACTCACGGTTAACATTCTTATAGTTAGTAAATTTGATTTCACTTGAAACGACAATTGAAATATGCTGTTAAATTTGAATTGCTAGTTATTTAATTTTTAAATATGATATGCCATTATCTGCAATTGTTCACCTGTGATATATGACACCATAAATTAACATGGAACTTGTTGTGTATATTTTATTTAATTTGTTACTGATGATACATGCTTGTTGTTGATATGTTATATTTTTATCATAATTGTTCTCACTCTACAAGTTCCATGTTAATTTAGAATTCCCTATGGGTTGAAATGATACATACCCAAACGATCTTGTAGAATAGGGAAAAATCATTATGGGTTGAAATGATAAACCCAAACGATTTTCATTGATTTTGAAATTTTGGGATTGCGGATTGAAATGATATATACTCGTAAATATTTAATTTGCGGATTGAAATGATAAATATCCGTATCACTTGACCATAGGATAGAAATTTATATATGGACACCGTTGGTCCATATTTTGAAAATGATTCCCAAAGTTTGAAGGAAATATATGGGTTTTAATAAATATTGATTTTTTAAAAAATATAATATATATATGCTATTTTGTATATGTATAAAATTTAGATTTTTAAAATAATATGTTTGGAAATCTTAATTTATAAGTTAGTTTTGGAAAAATATAAATTTTACAATTTTACTTATAATTTTATTGTTTTAAAAATATAAAATAATATTTAATATAAAATAAATTTAATAATAAGATTTAATTTAATAAAATTTAATTTAATTAGTATATAATAGGTTTAAGTATTTATTCAAATCTATATTAATATTTTAGAAATAGATTTATTTTATAACTTTAATAGTAAATGTTGGGAAGATAATTTAATGTTGACTTGGAATTTAAATTGGTTAACAATTGAATTTAAACAAGAATTGATTTGAATTAATTGATTTTGAGATTCTGAAAGATATGATTGATATCTTGATTTGATAAAAAGTGATCAAATGAATATTCTCAATTTTAAATAAAAGTAAGACTGAATATTTAATATTGATTTAAATTTATAAATTGAGATTTTATTTGATTGTTATTAAAATGATTAAGTGAATATTTTTCAATTTGAATAAAATTAAAGTTAAATGTTAAAATCTAAATGAAACTTATATTAAAACTGTTTGAATACTTAAACTTTGAACCTTATTGGAATTGAAGAGATAGTTCAAACCCGGATTTGAAATCGATATAAATTGAAATGGTTTATTAAGAATTTGAATTGAATCTTTGACCTTTAAATAGAAATGGTTAAACTGGAAATGATTTAAATTGAATTTAGAATTTAAGTTGATTTGAATCGATTTGCGAAATTGGAGGAAACTAATTTTATTATATAAAGTATTTTTAATATATAAACTATTCTAATTTATAACTATTTTAATATATATACTATTTTCAACATCTAAACTGTTTAGGTGGAAACTGCTATGATTTCAAAAGTGTTATGATTTCAAAAGTGTTATGATTTCAAAAGTGTTATGATTTCGAAAGTGTTATAATTTTGAAAGTGCTACGATTCTGGAAATGCATATTATTTAAAGTGAATAATGATATCGAATTGATATGGTTTTGAAATGAATATGATATTTTGATATGAAGTATGAACTATTTGAAATGAAATGACCATGGTGTGAAATAAGCGTTTGGTTGTTAAAGAGACCGGGATCGGATATTTTCATACTATCTGCCAATACCGAAAACCACTTTAACAACTGTGCATGTGGTGGAGATTCCAGAACGAAGTAGGATGGTTTGGCGACAATTCTGTATGAGGTATTAACGTAGCCCTAACTTCCGTGAGTCAGCTTGATGTGGCTAAAATAGGAGCCATGCCGGGCCAAGTGAGGTCATTCCTCCTATCAGACACATTTCTTCGATACCATTCCATTACTTTGTGATTTTATTGGGTGCACCTTTGATTTGGGAGTGTGTCATGAGGTGAGCGGTAGTAGCTGCTATGCGTTACCACCAGTCCGGATCCGCAAACGGTATATCTACCCTGGCATTGCCTTGCGTGCCTTGTCACATGCCCTATCGCGCCTTCTACGAGTTTGGTTTGTACCATACCTATGGGGTGCCCTCTGATAGCCATCCAGTTTACGGAGGAATTACGGTACTGTATAGACTATGGAAATATATAAAAATGTGTTAAGAGGGATATGGGTAACGCCTTAACGGCATTTTGATAGTTTACTTTACTATAGACATATTATAATAGCGTATATTACTACATAGTAGATAGTTCCACGGATCCTTAGAGGATGGAAATTCAAAACATCCTTTAAGTTACTTGTATTTCAGTTGATATTTTACTTGAGTTGAATCTACTGATATAAGAATGTTAATCCTGACTCGAGTGTTTCATGTTTTGCTTTATGCTCGGGTCAGACTGAGTGTCACAGCATTTGAGACTCACCTTTGGAGTTTGGAACTTTGCTTGGAGATCCATCTGTCTATCCAGCTTTTAGTTATTTCAGTTTAATTACAGTCATTTATGTTCAGACTAGTCTATTGCTTATGTATTAGAGATTCATTTGTATTTGAGATTCTGTTGTATTTTGTTTCAGACTCTGATGTTTATAGCAGTTTCATGAACTTCTATTTATCTATTCCGCTGCTTATTGTTGTAATACTCTATGTCTGTGATTCTGTGATTTATTTATTTACTATATATGCTAAATTTTGCCAAATATAAATTAACAATCTGTTATTTTGAGCAATCCAAGTCCGACATGTGCGGATGCGAATGGTTCGAAATAGCAGGTCGTTATAGATACGGATATGGACGAATTTTGAATTTTCGGGTATGCATTGACAGCCTTGGTGAAGGCTTTAGAATTTTAAATGGTTAATAGTGTAGTTTAGCGAAAGGAATACATTTTTTACTGCAAAATGGGAAAGAAAAAGGGTAATGATCATTCGTATGTGTTTTATTTTTAATTGATTTAATTTAGTTGATTTAATTACTTTTGAATAAACATTAGTAATTGATATTAAATTATAAATTAATGCAAATTAAAAACCAAATAAATTAAAAAGTTAATCGGTAGATAAAGATTAATAAATATACAGCATACATAACATGAATATGTGGAAAATAATAATAATAAAATTCTATGAATTAAGGGCTGATTTATTGGTTAAATATCGTTGGAACTGAATGTTATGCTTCATTTATTCTATCACAACATTCAATCAGCTTCATGTAGTTTCATGGTCCAAAACGAGGAACAATCTCTTTTCCCCTTTTCCATCAGAATTGTTAATGTTTTGCCAATGTCAATTTGTCTCCTTATCTTCACATGATTAGCAAGAGCGATATACAATTAAGGCGGTCTGGTAGAATCTGCATTGTTTGTATTGATCATTGGATTTGAGATTGCAGTAATGTTTGCACTTTCCGTTTACGAATGAAATTCTTTCACTTGGCATTCGTATATCATATCGATAAGATTATACACCTTTTTTTAGTTATCTTATCGATGTCTTTTACTTCCTTCGGTATGATTTTTGGTACCAAAAGATGAACCAAGATCCATCCCAGGTGCAGGGGACACGGTAGGAAAATATAAGACGGTTGTACTTAAACATTTTCTAGATTATTTTACATTGTATGAAATGCCCAAGTTTAATCGAACGCAGGGGAGATTGAGGTTGATGTGATTCTTCATTTGGTGTAGAAGTGGACGATAATGCAGAATCCAGCAGTATGTGAACCATGACTTAAAAATAGAAGTGTCAAACACCTGGACGTGATCAGCCCACCATTCCTCGTACGTGATATAGTTTCTCTGAAAGGATCCCATCTCGCCCCAGTTTTATTGTACAAATTTTTATAGACCATCCATTATTTTTAGTGCTTCGTACGTTGAACATACTTTTTGGTCATCTCTACTTCTTTAGGACACTCCATTAAGACTTTATTGAGAATTGTAACAAACATTTTATGCATTCATTTCTTGTTGGTTCCGACAACATCATACATATGCATCTGTGGTGCATTATAGAAAGTGTGAAGTGATATTATGAGACCATATATTTGGACTTTTGCGTTGTCTTACGATATTTTTGAAGATACGAAAAGAGTGTGATTTGTGAAGAAGAAGTTTTGCAGGAATTGTAATTTTATAGGAGAATGGGAAAATACCCATTGCAATCTTAAATGAACATACAACGATTATTAATCAACCTACCTCGAAAACTACAACGCTACCAACCGTTATGACCCACTGGGATCAAATCGTAATGCGTCGTCCAATTCTTTGTTTCCCTAAACATTCAATTATATCTACTACAAAATCAAACATTCCTATTCCAGACACATCCCCGTCTGATCCTCCAGATACAACAAATACTACAGAACCAAACCTCTCTACTCCTGATACATCATTATAAGACTTGCAAGAAACATCTAACATTTCACTCCATTGTTCCACAAGAACCGAACAACCTCCAACATGGCAAAGAGACCATGCATCCTCAAATCCATCATCTAGTCCATCAAAAAGTCTAACAAAAGGTACTCATAACACACACTATAATTTTTTTCCATATTCTCACTTTTTGTCTGCTCATTGCTTCTTTTTAGCTGACATCATAAGTCATAAAGAACCCTGATCATATTCCCATATTGTTCTTGATCCATGTTGGCAAAGGGCTATGAAAAATGAATTAGAAACATTAAAGATGAACAACACATGTGATATGGTGCCTCTTCCTCCTCTGCACAAACCTATTAGTTGCAAATGAGTTTTTAAGATCAAGCATCATCTATTTACTGGTTCTATTGAATGTTACAAAGATCGTCTTGTTGCTAAGCAATATACTTAAATGGAAGGTGTTGACTATCATGAGACATTTCTCCCAAGGCCAAACTTATTGCTTTACGATGAGTTTTTACTATTGTTGCATCTTGTAATTGGTTTACACACCAACTTAATGTGGAAAACGTCTTTCTCTATTGGGATTTACATGAAACCTCCATCTGGTCTTCATCGACAAGTGGAGAATCTTGTATGTCGACTCAATCTCTTCTATATTCTTCTCGTTGATAATAATCTTTAAGAAATGAAAAGTCTTAAATAGTTTCTTCATAAACACTTCTGCATTAAAGATCTTGGTAAGTTAAAGTATTTTATAGACATTGAATTTTTAAGACCTAATAAATTGATAACCATGATTTAAAGAAAATATGCATTAGATATTTTAGAAAATTCAGGGCTTATGGGTGCATGATCAGTAAACTAACTGATGGAATAAAATTTTAAACTTACCCCCGCAGAGGGTTCACCATTGAGTGAAACAACCAAATATAGACACTTAGTGGAAAAATTAATTTATCTTACAATCATAAGGCTAGACATAATATATGTTGTTCGCACTTAAAACCAATTGAAGAATAAACCTAAATGATCACATTGGCATGCTCCTTCACGAGTTATTAGATATGTTGAAGGTGCACCTATACAAGCTTTTTTATTTCTTCTACAAACGAACTTGATTTTAAGGCATATTGTGATTTTGATTGAGGTAGGTGTAACTTTATAAGAAGATCTATTAGAGTATTTTTTTATTTTTCTTAGAGATTGTTTAATTTCACGAAAATTAAAAAAGTAAACAGATGAATCAAGATCAACTCCAGAAGCTAAATACAGAGTTATGACAAACACTTATTTGGAGTTGACATGTTTTACATTTTAAAAGAGTTCGGAGTTTCACAAACATTTGTTACACCTTTATTTTGCGATAATAAAATAGTGTTACGTATTGCATCTAATCATGTGTTTCATGAACGCACAAAAGATATCGAAATAAATTGTCACATTTTGAGAGAAAATATATAAGTAGGATTATTAAGTCCCTCATTTATGCTAACTCACTCACAAATTGACGACTTATGTAAGAAGCTTTAAGAAATGATACTTGACGGGTACTAAAAAATATGTTAATTATGTGGTTAATTGACATTTAATATTTCATCAATATGGAAAGGTTTAACTACAAAATCGATACTTTTACAATGTTTTACTCTCCAATTTGAATGAAACGATAAAATATACATTAATTTTGCAATCGATTCCTTTCAACGTATCATCAAATGGAAACTTTTAATTATATGATTAATACTTAAATTTGAATATTCAATGATGTAAGATTAGCTAGTTTTGAGGCTATTGTAATCTTTATGTGTGTATGTATATATGAATTATAATGAATAAACAATGAAGAACAATTTCTCATCATAATATTTTTTATTCTTTATTCTATAATTCTAGTTTTTCTTTTCTCAAATTTAATATTCTTTTTCCGCATCAAATTTATCACGGTTCGACAATAATTAGGTCAAGGCTTTTCGTTTTGCAAATCTTTCAAATTATCGCTTTTATAACTCTTATTGATTCAATTTGATTAATCATCAGAGCAGTTTATTAAGTGCAAAATGTATTGGAAAATTCCAACCTGTGGGCCATATGTAAAATAAAATGTATTGTGCTATTTTGGTGTAAAGCCTAATTAAAATGATCAAATTATGAATTAAAGTTAAAGGGTTAAATGTTTAATTGGCATGGTATTAATGTAGATATCGGGGCAATTCTAATTTGTTAAAGGGCCAAATTAGAAAATGTCAACATTATAAATAAGGATTTATGGTTCTAGTTATTCTCCTAATCTCTTCTATGAAAATAAATCAGATCTAGGGTTTATATCAATTTGGAAGATCGGACTCAACTCTTATCCTTTGGATATATCTCTTTCTCTTAATCAGTTTATGAAAGCAGCAATCATGGATTCATATTTAATATAAGATTTAGGGCTTGTGTCAATATGGAAAACCAAACTAAATTTACTTTTCTAATCGACAACTATGAATTCAAGTATGGCTTTCGCTAATTCGTTTATTTTCCTCTGATTTCTTCTCAATTAAATAAATATGGATCACCTATTCAAATTCAACGTTCATGATTTATCAATCCTAAAGTATATTTAAATCCTAACAAGTGGTATCGTAGCCACCCATCATTGATTTCGTTGGAAAATTTTTATTTTTTTGTTATGAATAAGTTTTGCATTAAACTTCATTTAGAAGTCACTAAATTCCACTTAAGTTTCAGATCTGCTTATCTATGTATCAATGATGGTGATGATTTTGGATTTGGTTTGGTATAATTTTTTTTATATTGTAAACTGAAAGGCTAATTTGTGAAACTACGTTGGTGTAGAAATATAAATCTAATTAATCTGTATCTTATTTACGAAATAAGATAGAATTTTGAAATCAATAAATTTTCGAGAAATAATATAAATTCCTTTAAATTTTGGAAATAACTTATGTTGATTAAAACATCTACATGTTTATTCTTGTATATTTGTAAATAACTTGTGAATTTTAAGTAAGGAATACTTTGGATCTAATATGTACAGTTGTTTTCTTTTATGTTTATAAATTGTATGGATAGATATACATAATTTAGGACCATTTATGCAAGTAATATAAATCCAGTTCTATGATTATTTTACCTTAATTAAATTTTGATTAAGTAATCTGGATATATATATATAAGGTGTTTTGGTTATTTCAGAAAACTAGAAATAAATGCATTAAATGTGGTTGTTATGGAAATAAATTAATTAACTTATTATCATAAATGCACTAAATACGTCAGTTGTAATAAATTTAATGTTGTAACATGTTTGTATTTAGGATAAGAAAATGCATATTGTTTATTATTTGATGCAGTTATGTTTGATGATTACAGATATTTTGTATTATATCCCATGCTCGTTGAAATTATGTTTCACTTTCATGTTGTAACGACCCATTTTTTCAGTCGTTCGAATTTAGAATATTAAATTGATTTTAAATATTGAAAAGTGAACTTTATATGTTAAATCAGTTAAATAGTTAAATCTGGAATTTAATAAGAATAAAAATGATTTATAAAGTTGATTTAAATTCTATTTAAATTAGAATGGAGTTAGTAAACTTTTAAAATTGATTTAAAAGTGAATAAATGAAAATTGGAATTTATTTTATTTAATTAACGTGTAAAAATAGTCATTTTTGACATTGTCTCGGATTTCGACGAAACTAGTTTCATTTGATTCGTAATAGTGAGATATTATAGGATTCCAAATTTCGTGTCGATCGAACTTACGGTTTGGTTGTGCGAAGCTGAAACATATAGAAATTTATTTAAGTAATTTTAATTAAAATAATTCGAATTTTGAAAACCTAACTTCCGTATAAGATGGAATTGGCCTCCGATATATATTCCATTGTGTTCGGAATATGGGTAAAACATTATGAACGCCAGGCGGCACGCTTCGTTTGGAGTTCAGAATTATTTTGAGTGAATAGTAATTTATATTGCCTATAAATAGAGGGCCCTAACTTGCAAAATCCTAGAAAACTAGGGTTGCCGCCACCTTCAATTCAATGGTCAGAAATGGCGCGTCTTCTTCCTCCAATTTCTTCCAATCCATCCACAATTATCAAAAACTCTCAACTACAAACATGTAGAGCACGTCGAGATCTTCAAGTTCAACAGTGGAGATCGAAAATGGAGCGTCGTGGTGGCCTAGATCTGGCCATGAATGACACACGTTCAAGGGTGTGCTGCGACGAACTGGTGGGGCCGAGTTCGCCCGGTCTCTGGCCATGGATGGAGCTCGCGTAGGCGCACGATGTGGTGATGGTCGATCATCTTCTAGGTGACCGTGGAGGAAGCGGCAATCGAAAAAAAACGTGCGTATATGGGTTCGCCTGGAACGAGTAAACGCGAACGAAAGGGAAAATAATTAACGATGGTTAGTTAGTTAATGACAGTAATTAAGTTAGTGTAATTATTTTTAATGTATACAAATTTTTTAAAAATTCATAACTTATTCATACGAGGTCGGATTCGCACGAAACGAATTGCGTTGGGTTCGTGTCGATGAGCACTACATTTTAGAGCTGGTTTGGATAGATTTGGAGCTAGCAGCAATTTTGGATTAAATTAAACGCTCATTTAATTTTAATCCAAACAAATTTCTATTGCGACGACTGCAACTAAAGTGAGTTAACTCACCTCTCTGGCCTGCTTATATTTTATATAAGTGGGAATATTTTTATTATGCTGTTTTGATGATTGTTTGGATTTTATATATATATATATATATAATATTGTACATTTTTCTCATATGCTGGATTTGTTGCAGGGAAACAGGTTGGAGTGATCCAATAGGATTCCTCACCACTATTGATTTATTTTCATATATATGATGATATATGATGTTATGGATGTCATAATGATGTTTTTGATGTGATTTGACTTATTTAGTGCTACGGTAGCACTGGGCCTTGTTTTTGATATTTTGGAAATTGAAATTGATGATTTTGAATTAAAAAGGTTTTTGACGTGATTTTGTAAGTAAATATGTTTTAATGACTTCTGATTTCTTTAAAAAGAAAGAAATTTGTTTTTAAATAAATTTTTTTGATTTTTGAAGTTTTAAAAATATAGTTTTGAGAAGTACTTTGAAAATAGATTTTTGAATAAGTTTATATAAAAGATTTATAAAGGTGATATTTTTATAAATAAAGAAATAGATTATAATCGGAATTTATAAATGATAGTAAATGGTTTTGAAGTTGATTTAGTAAATAGATTTATAAATGGATTTTATAAATAAATTTGATTTATAAAGGAATGGATTTATAAGTGAATTTTGATAGTAATCATAAAAGAATGGGTCTATAAAGAGATTTTTGTATATAAAGGAATTTTATAAAGTAGAAGTTTTATAAAATCAAAAGGAGATTTATAAAATAGTCTTTATAAATTTGGGAATGATTTATGTTGAGATGCAAATATGGATTTTTATTTAAAAGGAGCTTTGGAATGAATATTTTGATGGAGTTAATGTTTTAAAAAGTAAATTATCTTTTGGTAGTAAGGTTTTGGGAAGTAAATATTTTAAATCGATTTAATGGTTTTGAGGAATGTTTTAAAATATGATATATGTCGGAAAACATAGATTTCAACATTTATTCTTGTAATACACGTTTTCGAGAAGTATGGAAGGCATGGACTATAACACTTTTGTTATAGTAAATGATTTCTGAAAGAAAATGTTTTGTATAGTATACGGGATTTTCATATTTTTAATCGAATCCCTATATAATGTTTTTGGGTTGTCGTAACGATGTTTTACGCAACATTCGTTTTGACCCAACTTTGTTTTGAAAAATATGAAGCTTTCCCAAATGATTTGTAAATATACTTATTACGAATTTAAGTATACGAAGATATTTTCTAAGTGTTGGAAGTGAAGTGATTTGTGAGTATGCTTATACTGTTGATATAAATATATGGAAATGTTTTCCAATATAGAAAGATTTGAAATGGTTTTGAGGATATATCTTTTTAAAGATAATTTGAAGCAAATATTTGGAAATTTATTTAATTAATAAAGATTAATTAAATGGCCCAGTGATTGCTTATGGTGCTAGATTTGTTTGTTTGCTTTGATAGTTAAATAACCGACTATCAAATTTGGCCTCTTTATCGTTGTTGGTCCGGAGAGACCGGGGTCGGATTTATCGGAGAACCACTTCGGACCAATGCATGCATTCAAAAATGCAGGTTTATGATGATGATTGTTGAAGATGGAGATCTTCATGATGTAGGGCTGCTTGCCACTAGACCCTCGGGGAAATTACCATATCATATACTTATGGTAGTAGTAGTGCTCTGTCATGAAAATATTTGATGCAAGGACTACTCGCTACTAATTCTAGTGGTAATGCCCGACAGGATGTGGTAGGAGAGTTTCTTCGGTTTGTCTTGTTCCTGGACAACTTGTATGGACGAATATCTGACATTGCATTTCAAAAAACTACATACATTGGTTTTTACAAACATACATCTGTTGGTGGTGTAGGAAGTAACTCTTTACACTTAACACCCCTCTCTGAGACGTATGAGCTTAGAGGTTGTACTTTTGTGAAAATCAATTAGTGTGTTGTTGGAAATGACAATGTGGCATTCAAAGTGGAATGTGATAGGTAAACGTTACCTTAAGCCTCATCAACCGGTAATGGATTAAACAGGGCATGCCATAAGGCTAAGTGGGTCGCTCCCATTAGGGTATGGTCATCATCCTTCTAGACGTATTTATTCCCGCTATAACGTCGGGTTTTAAATTTATGTTGTGTATGCTTGTGGCCTCGGATAGGTCGGTTACGATCGGAGTGATGTCATATTCGGTTCTATCCACCACCAGATGGGTTAGTGGGTAGGCCGATCTTGCCAGGTGCAGAGGTTTCGAAGATGTTGATCCTTGGTACATTCCTCTAGAAATGTACTGTACGGAAGGTAGTCCCTTACCTGCCATTGTATGAAAATACAACTCCAATACGAGCCTGCTATTTTGTTTGTAGAACCCACTTTGTAGCTAGTATGCTGGAATTTAATAATGTAAAAATTTCGGCTATGATTGATATTATTTGTATAATAGACACTATTATAATATAACAGAATTTGATATGAAATGTTCTGGTTATCGTAAGGGAAAAACCCGTCCGCGTTTATGTGTAGACGAGGTCTTACGAGATACCTTTGATTGGATAAAGGGAAGTTTTTATAACTTTAAAATTCAATTGAGATGTGTTTTCTCACGCTGGTTTACCAGACTGATCCAGGCATTCTTCCCTTTCAATGCTCGGGTCAGACCGAGTATATTTACAGGTTCGGTTTTGATGCTTTGGAGCTTCAGTAGACGAGTTGGAGGCCTTCTGGTCGTATCCACTTATATTTTTATTTTTCCGCTGCATTGTCATTTAAATTATCAGCATTTGTAAAGACAGGTCGTTATAACTGTCAAGGCTGATGATTAGTTATTGATTGTTGTACTCTGATGGATGTAGGTATATTACAGTTTCTGTTTTGAAAGATCATTGATATTATATTATATGTTGTTTCGCTGCGATTGTGAGATTCTGTGATTGTTTTTTGTTTCTTCTCTTTTCTTCTAGTCTTCCTTCTTCTTTCTTTCTCCCTAACAATTGGGTTTTCCAGGATTCGATTGCTTGACATATAATATAGTGGATGTATTAGTATCGATTTTCTAGAGTCGAAAATCCAGTTCGTTACACATGTCTTGGATCGAGTAGCAGTTAATAAGATATGGACTTTTTGAAGTCAATATTTATTGCAAATATTCTGTATTTATATATTTTAATTGATGTCAATTTTTCGGTTATGAAAATCATATTTTAGGAGTTTTTTATATAGCACTCTAAATATATTTTACATAACTAAGAAATAAATTCATGTATATTTTTGGTGTCTCTTTGCAAACTAATTGTAAATATCCTACATTCCAAGTGAGCTAATTGAAATAACATGTTACCAAAGTGACCTCTCTTGTTTTAGTTATTCATGAAAATGTTTGATATTTGTATGTATTTATTCATACGAATATTGGTCAGCCTAAACGAAGACTAATATTTGACCGAATCATACATGTGTGATGATAAATATGTAACAATTATAAGGTTTTACAAGTGAATAATTAATCAGCCCAAAGGGCGATTGTTATTTGACATGAATTTGTTGCCAGTGTTTGATTATTACAACAAGAATACCACTTACAGTTAATATTACTATCCAAAGACTTGATATTAATGTTATGCTAGGTATCTTAAAAAGAGATATACCAATTATTTGAATTTACTATGGCAGACATTTGGATATGAGCATATACAGTCAATCTTTATTTGTGTTCTATTTTCAACTAATTTTACTAAAGTGTCTGCCAATTTTAATAATGTTCTCATCTAGTCTGGGACTAACTCTAAGGATTAATAAGATAACATGTTGTTTCTTTTCTTGACTTCGTGGATCTAGCTATTGCAATTAGGAGGATCACAACCTCCCCTATTACAATTGAATGTTCTTATAATGTTATGAAGAACATTGAGAGGTGAAATAATTCAAATTGCAAGGTCAAATGATCGTAAGGTATAATATTTCAAAAGGGTTTTAAGGATATGATATCCATAGGGATAACCAATTTTAAGGGATTCTTTACAAATTAAAAAATGAGTCCTATATGGAAAAATGTTGCTTCAAAAGTTAATGCACTCAAGTTATTTTTTTTTGGGTACTATCTTTATTCATAGCATAACCATTTTAAGATTATTATAAATTATTATTTTTAAGAATAGAATGACCTCTTATTGTGCTCATTTAGCATTGTGGTTAGAAGAAGAGAGGTTGAAGCATGTAAGATTGAAAGTATTTATTTATTTAAATGTATGATAAGGATAAAGAAGTCGATAAGGATCTAGAAGAAAAGAAATAACATATAAATATATTCATAGTTATTTCTTTAATGGGATATACAGACATACAAAGTAAAGTATACTAGATATTTTAAAGTTATTATTAAGATTTCAATTATATTTTTTGAATTTATTTGATATTTATGTTATGGTGTCATTTAGTCATATTTCGGTTTTTTATTTCTAATATAAACAAGTTAGGTTATTACTGTTCACTTAGAAATAATAAGATTTATTTATGAATAAATTCAAACATTGTTGGAATTAAAGCTTCTAATGTTTAAAATATAGCCTATATCTACTTATGTTGAATAACTTTTATAATGCAGTCTCAAATTTTGATTTGATGATTAATATGATTATTTGTTTTAGCTTACTAAATAATTCTAGATTGAGGCACTAAAGAAAGAAAATACTTTATTGATATTCTAAGCAACTTAAAAGTTACATATTTACGAACCCCCTAAGGAAAAGTTTTAAGATGAGAAATGAAATAGTTTTTGAGGATGTTGAGTTTGGGGAGAAAAATATAGTATGGATCATTGTCTTTAAAGAGAATTGTTATCTTTGATTCAACTACAATTACTTTTTGGATAATATATAGGGTTTGTTTCCTTTCATTGACAAGAAGTAAATCAAGAATCATAATAAGGCAATGTTAAATAAAATTTTCTTATGAATCATTGTCTTTAAAGATATCTTTGATTCAACTAGAGTTACTTCTTCGGATAATGTATAGGATTTGTTTCCTTTCATTGACAAAGTAAATCAGGAAGCATAATAAAACAATGTTAAACAAAATTTTCTTCAAGTTAAGGTTAATATTTTGAGAAAACAAACTCAACAACCTCAAGGTGCAAGGTCACTAAGGAAATCCATTTGGAAAAGAAGAAATACTATTCCGGATGAGAATATAGTATTTCTCCATAAAGATAAATAACGGATTGCTAAAGATGTTTCTGTTGGCTTACATTAATCCGTACAAGATATTAGTTTGAAATGAGGATTTAAGGTATGAATTTATAGTATAAATCTATAAAGGAAAATAAAGTTTGAGATCTTTTCCCTTACCTTAAGGTAACAAGATCATTGGCTATGAATAACTATTCCAAACCAAAAAGGGATTAAGTGGGTAATATGAAAAGGTATAAGGCTCATTATAGAAAAGACTATACGCAAAAGGAAAACACTGATTTACTTTTAAAGAGATTTTCTCTTTGGTTTTACTGAAAGTCTCTTTAGAATTATTTTGGAACTTGTTGCAGATTATGATTTGAAGCAATATCGAAAGGATATTAATGTCGTGTTTCTCAATGGAGACACTAATGAAAAACCTTAAGAAAACCACTAATGGATTACTCTTTTGTATTTGAGATTCAAATATATCGTTATTATTCATGGGGTAATATTTGGATTATCACAAAAGTGTCGGACAGATAAGTGTATAAAAAGGTCCAGTATGCAAACTGCAAATCAATTGATTCTTCTTTGCAAAAAGAGGCAAATATTGTCTTATATAGTAATATAAAAACATCATTTAAGCTAAAAAAAGTGTAAAGATTCCTCATGCATTTGCGGTGTGAAGTCTAATGCATGCTACGACATATACACATATAGAAATTGTGTGTATTATTTGGCAGATATCCTACTACATTGAAGTGGATCAATGGTTAATAACCAAAATGATTATGAGATATCTATAAGGAATAAAAAAATTATATGCTCATAAATAAAAGATCGGATTAGTTAGAGATCATAAAGCATTACAATCCAAATATTTTGGAAGCCAAGAGTACAAAAGATCCACTTTAGATAATAATAATAGTAATATTGTTATTGTTATTTTTTTGGATGAAGCTATATAAGAAAAGTTGGCATACAGACACTTATAGCCTTCTTTACTATTTTCTGTTATGGTGCATCAAAAGCTGGAAAATAATTTTAGAATTTTATCATAAAGTTATGGACTATTAATAAGAAATTGAAAGACCATTAAAGAAATATATGACAATAAACAACATATTATTTTCCAATAAGGTGAGAGTGCAAAATAGATTGCAATTCATAGAGCATCCGCTTACAAAGGATTATCACCCAAGGCCTTTCATGCGCATCTTGCTCAATTGGTGTAACTTTTATGTGAGGATATTTTAGTCCGGGAGGAGTTTGTATTTGATACTGTTATATGACACATTGCTCTATGCTTCAGTTATAGATATGTATCAAGTTCTTTTTTTTGATCAAAAATAAAGTAATAAAGTTTTGTATGCACTCTAGCTTGTTCAAATATTGAACGTTTTGATCTTATTAAAGTAGGACCAGTTGGAAATAGACATGTATAGATCACATCTCATGTAATTTTCATGTTATGCATCCATAATTGATATTGTCATTTGATTATACCGGTATATGTGACCATTGATGGGTTTAGTTATGCTAAAAGTAACGAAAGCTGCTTTAATCCTTTGCCAACATAGTGAATGGACGAGATTATTTCGAAAACACCTTATATTATAAATAGCAAATTTTGGAGCACATAAAGTTATATACATTTATAAGATTATTATATATATGGCCTACGAAGAGATTGTTGTAAAATTCCAACATGTTGGCCACGTATGTAAAATAAAATGTGTTATGCTATTTTGGTGTAAAGTCTAATTAAAGTGATCAAATTATGAATTAAAGTTAAAAGACTTAAATGTATAATTGTCATGATATTAATGTATAGATACCGAGGCAATTTTTATTTGTTGAAGGGCCAAATTAGAAAATGTCAACATTATAAATAATGGGTTATGGTTCCTATACTATAAAAGCTCTATTAATTCTTCTAATCTCTTCTACGAAAATAATTCAGATATATGGTTTATATCAATTTGGAAGATCAGATTCAACTCTTATTTTTTTAATCTATCTATTTCTCTTAATCAGTTTATAAAAACAACAACTATGAATTCATATATAATATAAGATTTAGGGCTTGTGTGAATATGGAAAACCATACTAAATTTAAATTTTCAATCAGCAAATCTGAATTCAGGTACGTCTTCTACTGATTTGTTTACTTTCCTCTGATTTCTTCTCTATCAAATCAATATGGGTCTTCTTTTCAAACATAGGATTTAATGATTAATCAATTCCAAAATATATTGAAATCCTAACAAAATGTATGTACAATTATGATACATGAATTTAGTTCAGTATTAACAAGAGAAAAGAAAGATGAGCATAACATGGGAAGCCGTAGCGTGGGGCAGGTTTCAGGCGTTGAAACAGACAACAACGTGAAGTAAAAGAATGACGAAAACAGCCTCTTTTTTTAACATTATTCAGTAGTGTGTAATTCACATGGTGGGCGTTCGTGATATTCAAAAAGGCTACATTTTTTGAACATTTGCTGAAGGGTATTTCTTTGTAATGTAAGGTGTATGACATCACAGAGTTCGCCTTCTAAAGAAGCTGAGATCTATGGTGTGCTTTGTTTCCCCTATTGCGCTAATGCAAACGACCCACGCCTTGTGGAAAGCATCAGTCAATAGCTGGTCTAATCCATACGACAAAGAAAGCCACTGAGTGGGGGCACTAGAAAGGTATTATTGAAACAAGAATAATATACTGGATGTTAATTGCCTATAAGTATACTAGGTTCATACTGGACCACTCTTACTAAGATACTGGGGTCGCTCGGTCTAATATACTAGGCGACCTCAATCTGAAAACATAAAATTTGTTGAGACCAATATAGAAATAAGATTGAATAATTTTTGTAATGAACGGTCTATGTATTGATCATCTGGTTTTATTATTTATAGTGTTGGTGACAAACTTCCATCAAACTACGAGTGAGTTCGCATTTTTATTCTTCTCTGTGTTACCGTTCAGGGCACATCGAACACTTCGTATCTTTATTTTTTCTGTTACCATTCATGACGCATCGAATGTGTTCGATGTGGTGGGAACGATAATAAGGCTGATGCCCCATTTTAATGAATGTTGGTTTCTACTGCTTGGGGTTTTAATTAATTTTAGTTGATAAATTTATATTTTTATAAATTTATAAAACCAATAACTTATGCAAACGAGATCTGTTTGAGACGCAGTTTTTTCGTTACGATCGTATCAGTGCTCTATATTATGTAAATGTTTTGAACTAAAGCTGAACAATATATAATTTTTCAATTTATTTATTTTTATAAATTATTGGTACATATTATTTATTAAAAATTAGATAATTAATTAATTATTAAAATATACATTTCACATAAATCCCCACTCCCAGCACACAGACGCGTTTTCCGTTCATTTTGGATTCCCCGCTCAAAAGCTCCATCTAAATTTCCCGTTACGTTTGTAAGTCAAAATTTGTCCTGTTGTCGCTCATGAAGTTCAAATATGGAATGCTATGGAATCCAAAAGTTTGGTTGTACAACCAAACACCTCATCGTTTTTGCTAGTAGCCATGCCTTCACATAACATATGAACAAATGCATACCAGTTATAAATAATTATCAAAATGCCAGAGATTAAGAAGGAGAAAAAATGCCATTAAGGACCGCTTGCCCGTAGGAGGAAGTGGGTACAACATGATCGTGATCATCAACGTCTTTTAACAGCA
Organism: Allium fistulosum; assembly: GCA_030737815.1. Classification (NCBI taxonomy): domain Eukaryota; kingdom Viridiplantae; phylum Streptophyta; class Magnoliopsida; order Asparagales; family Amaryllidaceae; genus Allium; species Allium fistulosum. The sequence goes on from CM060904.1 coordinate 820,499,656, forward strand.
ACAAAGAACGAGAGCTTTGCCTGCAGCAATCTTGCTCCCATGAAATACTGCTTGTATTAGGCAAAAGAGGCTTTGAAATATCATTCAGCAAGTTTGAATGTCCCGAACTTGAAAGCATGTATCTCAACCTTGGAGGTGGTGTACCGTCATCATATTCACTGTCATAATATTTATTACATTCCTGGCCAAAATGTTCGTTTCCTTGTTCCTGCTCCACATTCACTAATATCTTCTTCTCTAGTACAAAATCTTTCATTCTTTTTGTCTGCACACAATGTGAAATATTTATCTACTTAAAGACTTCGTAATTCTCAGATAAGTGCACTAAAATTATAGATTATAAGTTCAACCAAAAAGTAAAAAGGTTGAATTGTGCACCGTACCAAAATTTCCTTTGAAGACGTACTTGTATTATTTTCTCTGTCTTTGTTTGGTTTAATAAGTTCACATAAAAGCAGTTTAAGCTGTATTTATAGCAAGAGATATCAATCAAATGTAGTTTGTTTGGTCGTGGGGGCATAGAAATGCGCTTGGGATACCTGCTTATTGATCAAAAATGGCTAAAATTAAAGTTCAAGGCATCATTGTTCCTTTTACATTTATAGAAATCTATCAAATGTCTTTGTATAATCAATTGAGATTCGATGCTAACATGGCTTTAGCCACAGCTGTTATGTTTCGGCAACTACTTAATGACCTAAAATCTACTAACGGTGGCAGTACAGGTATTTGCGAGATGAGTTTTGTTGCCATGCTTGTAATTTTCACTAGTAGAAAAACTTGATATTTCAGCGGCAAAATCCGGCGACCGTTTAACTTAAATATTTTGCCGGTATTTTTTTTCTATTCCGCCAGTAACTTTTATTTACTTTCCCTTTTTTTTATAGATTCATTAACGGTTAATAATTCTACTGCCAACAATAAAATCATATACAGAAATATATAAATGCAATTTTATATAAAATGAACAACATAAACAAAACAATAATGCAATTGTAAATCCATCATCCAGATACACACTAAGTTAAATTCTCAACAACAAAACTATTCGATTAGTGTTGACATTTCATACAAGAAGCAATGTCATTCGTCGATTCATATACACACTAAATTGAACTCTAAACAATAAAACTATTTAACTAATACTAACACCCCATAAAAAAACAACACATTCTCTGGTCATGACTAATACTCATGCAAAAAACCACATAATATCTTATTTACAACAAAATGATTCAAGCTACCTAATAGAATTGCTTACGAAAATGATAGACAGCGAAGAGTCTTCAAAATCAGAATCATCGTGCATTTGAAGCATTGCCATTACCTTTTGTAATTTGTGCCCGAAAATTCTCTCTCTACCTTTTGCTAGTTCTTTCATCATTTTTTCCCGATGCTTTCATCATTTTGTAACCTACTTCCTCTTTGTCATTTTGAGTACTTGACCCAAATGCATGGTACAGAAGAGCAGCACCTGTTCCTCGTCCAAGTAACCAAGAACACACACATGCAGATTGTAAAATAATGCAAAGCCAATGTTAGTAGACGTAACAATAAGATATCATTATCCTTGAACCACTGTAATCCACAAAATTAAACATAGCATGAAAAAAATTAACATTTAATAAAATAAATAAGTTACCTATCATAAACATTAGACAACATAAAAATTGTTTTACAATCTTGCTCTTAGAAAAGAAACCAAATAGAGTAAGTTTAGACTGATTCTATAACTTTTGCAAACAACTCAATTTCAGTTTCTTAAGTGGGTTATTTCAACTCAATTCAAATACATTTTATCATTCTCATATATAGCCTCTCTCCTATGGTGTCAAAAGAGTCGGATTGGATATAAATGGGTTAGTTTAAAAATTAACCCAATCCATTTAAAATAAAAATAGATTCAATCCACTAAACCCATTTATTAAATGGATAAATCCAGCCCAACCCACTAATTCATAGGTAAACACAATTCAACCCATTTAATCCATTTTGGACAAAACTGCAAAAAAACATGCACAATCTATATAATTAATACCAAAGATTAAAATACAGACTTCATTATCATCAATTCAGTCAAGTACAAAAAAAGCAAGTATCATGCAAGACATTCAAACATAAGTGTAGCATAAGTTCTAAACAAAGTTTTTGATATAAGCTCGTCTACAACACTAACTAACATAATGAATTCTGCATAAAACTAACTTGAGCACATAGATTAGATTCATATTAACACATACAGCAGCTTCACATATGATTACTAATGTGAAACAATAATGCCCTTTTATAAAGAACACGTAGTGTACCACTTTTTATTTAATACGGCTCAATTGTAAATGGCAAAGTGAATAGAAATTACTTCCACAAAGAGACGTCGCTTAAGGTGTTAAAGTGGGAATTTTGCTTCTAACTTGATGACAGTGATATCGAGCTCTACGTGTTTAACCATTGTCCGGCAAGTATTATTAGCCTGCTTGCAAAATGAAGAACATATTAAGTCATGCTGCAAAGATGAAGTATTTATTGCTGACTCTGAAAGAGTGTACACATTATGGAAGTATTGATTGATGACTCTACGTTATGTTGGGAAATTTGTGGTTCGAGTCGAATCCGACGAATACAATGCCGTACTTCTGACTTCAAGGATCTATAGAATAGATTCTTTCAGATAATAGTTCAACCCAGCAGGTACAAACAGACTATCGAACTATCGACTTTCAGGATTCAATGAAACCTTGGAACAGCGTAACCGGATTCAAAATTTGTACGGTTTTGATCTGGTCAAGAACACTTTTTTCCTGATCTGAAATGATGCAAAATACGGAGGCAGAATAGAGCGAAGAAATGAAAACAGTCTACAATGCCGCACAGGCGTGACAAATTTTATGGATTCGAAAACCGGCCCATTTCTGTTTCCAAAAAATTATTGACATTTAACCCGGACCCGGCCCGGTCGGGCCGGGTCGGTTGGACGGCGCGCGCACGTGGTGGTTATGCATGACTTCCCTCCTCTCAACAAAGCACACATTTGGGAGCCCCAAGGCCCCAACTTCCTCATGAGAAACTCATACTTAAACAAGTATGGTTCCCAATATCCCAAGATGTGGGACTTTATTTTTCTTCTTTCTTTTCTATTCCTTTCTTCTCTCTTCATGAAAACAAAACCAAGAGAAAAATTGAAAATATCCAACATTCTCCCCCTATTTTTAAGTTTGGATAATTTAAAAACATTTTAAGTTTAAAAACAGAAATGGCTGCATCACTTGAGTGATTGTCTACATACCTAAGTGGAATCAAGCCAAACGTAGTTCAAAGATCAAAAATTGCATCATCGTGAAAAACAACACATAAATAAAAGATATCTTTTGGATTTGAACCTTTACTTAGTGTAAACCATTCAAAACTTTATCGAGATTCTATGTTGAACGAATCTTGAACCAAGTATCCCTTATGATAAGACCGGAACAATCACACAAGTTGATTTTCTTAGGTAAAGTGTTCTGTATTGCTCAGCACGTTAATGGCCATGTGCTTTTAATCCTAGGTTCATGAGTCTACGTCAGAATACGGTCTTACTTTCTTAGAAAATGGCCTGATTTTCATACTCATGTAGGTAAGTCCCTTAAGGTATTTCTCCGATACATCTTTTTAAGGTAACTAGACTTATTAAGGATATATTATCCATCCTTTTTTCTTACAGAATCCAACACTAAATATTATGGGATTATTGATTTAGTGTTCCATAATCATTCTCTTAACTTGTTGGTACCCATTGAACTTTGTCTATCCTTTTCAAAACATAAGTTGGGTTTCTGTTAAAGATGATCAACCTTCATTCACAGACCTTAGTCCTATTTTCTTTGATTTTATAGAAACCATTGCCTTTGGAAGACTCTTTATGAGTGGGTCAGCCAAGTTTTTATTTGTTTCTATGTATTCAACAGTTATTACTCCACTTTTGAGTAACTGTCTTATCATTTGATGTCTTAGACTCACATGTCTAGACTTTCCATTATATGTCTTATTAGAGACATTGTATATTGTAGCCTGATTATCACATTTAATCAAGACTGCTGGAGACGGCTTCTTCCATAATGGGATTTCTATTAATAAATTCCTAAGTCATTCCGCTTTCGTACATGCATCTGCTAATGCAATCAACTCTGACAACATTGTTGAGTCAGATATACAGGTCTGTTTCTTGGAACCCCAAGACACAGCAGCACCTTCTAATGTAAAGATCCATCTAGTCGTAGACTTGGGTTTGGACTCTACATTGTTCCAGGTTGCATCATTATATCCTTCTATTACAGTAGGATATCCTTTATAAGATAAACCATAGGTAATGGTTCCTTTCAAATAAGCTAAAACTCTTGAAATAGCTTTCCAATGTTCGAAACATGGATTACTCGTAAATCGACATAACATGCTTATAGCATGTGCTATGTCTAGTCTAGTGCAATTCATAACATACATAAAACTCCCAATAATACTGGAATACTCAAGTTGTGAAATGGTACGTCCAGTATTCTTTTCTAATTTAATACTAGGATCTAAAGGAGCAGGTGCTGGTTTGTCATTACAATGACCATACTTTCGATGGAACTTCTCAATGTAATGAGATTGTGTTAGTAATAACTCCCCCTCTTTCCTAATAATTTTAGTTCCCAGAATTACGTCATCTTTTCCTAGATATTTCACATCAAACTTAGAAGATAGAAACTTCTTAGTTTCATTCACACAGGATATATTGGAACCAAATATTAGCATGTCATCAACATATAAACATATTATAACATAATCGTTGTTGTCCGATTTGCTATAAATACATTTATCAGCATCATTAACAATAAATCCATATGACAATGCTATTTTATCAAACTTCTCATGCCATTGCATGGGAGCTTCCTTCAGGCCATAAAGTGACTTTACTAATTTGCAAACTTTCTTTTCTTGGCCTGGGGTTTTGAAACCTTCAGGTTGTTCCATATATATCTCTTCTTCTAAATCTCCATTTAGAAACGCAGTCTCTACATCCATTTGATGTACGACCAATTTATGAATTGATGCAAGTTCTATTAAACATCGTATAGAAGATATGCGAGCAACTGGAGCATATGTATCAAAATAATCTACTCCATGTCTTTGTTTATATCCCTCAGCAACTAATCTGGCTTTAAACTTATCAATGGATCCATTTATATTCAATTTTTTCTTAAATATCCATTTACATCCTATAGGTTTAGCACTAGGAGGTAAATTAGTTAAAACCCAAGTTTTGTTTAATAGTATGAATTCATTCATCATTGATAGCTTCTTTCTATAATATTGAATCTCTGGAGCTCATAGCCTTAGAATAAGTTTTGGGGTCATCATCGACGTTCATGACATATCTAGTCACATTAAGGACTTCATCCTTACTGCCTTCTATAAGATATGTAATGAAGTTAGGACCATAGTCCTTCTCTATTCTTGCTCTTTTACTTCTCCTTTGTTCAGTACTATTATCTGGTATTGATACTTGCCTGCTGTTTTGAGCAGGAGCATAGTCATCGTCATTGATATCATCAATCGTATTAGGTTCTGGACTAGATAATCTCAATGAAATCTCAACAGTTTGATTTTCAAAGAATTCTACATCTACAGATTTTATAACTTCTAAGGTGTCAAGAATTAGGAACCTATAAGTTATACTATTAAGTGAATATCCTATGAAAACACATTTAAATGCCCTATTTCCTAACTTTGGTCGTTTAGGGTCTGGTTTTCTAACATATGCTAAACAACCCCAAACTTTAAGTCTTGTAAGATTAGGTTTCCTATTAAACCGTAATTCATAAGGGGAAATATTATTCCTTTTAAGTGGTACTCTATTTAAGATATAACATGCAGATAACATAGCATCACCCCATAGGTTATAAGGTAAGTTTGAACTTATGAGCATGGCATTAGCCATTTCTACTAAAGTTCTATTTTTCCTTTCAACAACGCCATTTTGTTGTGGTGTATATGGGGTAGTGCATTGGTGAACTAAACTGTGTTTTTTACAAAATATGGTGAATTCATTTGAGAAATATTCACTACCTCGATCTGAATGTAATACTTTTACTTTAAGTCCTAATTGTGTTTCGACCTCTGCTTTGTAAATTTTAAATTTATCAAAGGCCTCATCTTTTGTTTTCATTAGATACACATATGCATATCTAGTATAATCATCAATAAATGTTATATAGTATTAGTTATCACCATAGGTGATATGACTTTTTAAGTCACCCATATCACTATATACTAAATCAAGCAAGCCAATTTTCCTTTCTATAGATTTAAAGGATTTTCGGTGTATTTTTGCTTGAACACGTATTTCACATTTAGAGATAGTATCGAAATCACAATCAGAACTTAATCCTAATTTATGCATATTTTTAAGGGAATTATAATTAACATGTCCTAGTCTACCATGCCATAAACTAACAGAATCAATAATATAAATAGAAGATTTCTTTATTAGATTCAACTTAACCATGCCGTTACTAGAGTATCCCTATCCAATGAATTTGTCGTTCTTGGACAACACTAACTTATCATACTCATACACCATCTTGAATCCTCCTTTATTAAGAAGGTATCCGGAGACCAAATTCTTATACATATCAGGTACATAAAATACATTAACTAATGTAAGAACTTTTCCAGAAGTAAATGTAAGTTCTATAGTGCCTTTTCCCAAAACTTTGCTTAGAACCTTATTTGCTCCAGTAACCTTGTCGACTTCTCCATTATTTTCTTCATAAGTTTTAAATAGATTACAGTATTTGCAAATGTGAATGGTTGCTCCAGTATCAAACCACCAATCATTATCAGTTTCACTAACGGAGTTCACCTCTTGCACTACAGCCACAAGCGATTCTTCGACCAAATTCACCTTTTGTTGTTTCTTCCGCTGATGGAAGTCTCGGGCATAGTGGCCGAGCTTGTTACAGTAGTAACAAGCACCTTTCTTTTTGTTGTTGGAATTTTTCTTCTTAAACTGTGTCTCATTCTTAGGCTTTAGCTTGTCAGTAATTTGAACATTATTTGCCTTAGAATGGGACTCGGTTTGCGGATTGTCATCAAGTTTGTGTTTACGAGAATCCTTTTCAATACGAAGATGACGCTGTAAACCATCTAAATCATAATCTGTTTCTGCATGCTTTATTTTTTTTTCTTATAATCATTCCACGAACTAGGAAGTCATGAAATTATAACTCCAACAACAAAAGATTCGGGGAGATTTATCCTAACATCTTTAAGTTGATTCACTAACAAAAGGATTTCGCTTACTTGTCCAACTATGGACTTATTGGCAACAATTTGAAATCCATAAAATTTCAAATAATGAATTTTTTGTTACTTGCCTCGGATATGCGGTATTTTCTTTTAGTGCATCTCAAAGTGCCTTTGCAGTTTCCAAAGTCCTATGGGCGTTGTAGACAGGAGTAGACAATGCATTCAGAATGTGCCCTCTATATAGAAAATCATCCTCTTTGCGCTATGCACGTTTTGCCTTTAGAGCATCATCATCTTTGTCAGTTTCGTCGGGGAATTATTTCCAAGCCATCTTCCAAAATGTAGAACAATTTTATGGTGATCAGGAAGAATTTCATTGTCTCTTGCCAACGAGTAAAATTTTCTCCATCAAACCGCTCCAATCGGCTAAATGCTAATTCATGACTTGTAGGGTGCTCGAACCTTCCATGGTTGAAGAATGTTGTCTAAAACAAATTTAGGAAATTTGTGGTTCGAGTCGAATCTAACGAATACAATGTCGTACTTCTGACTTCAAGGATCTATGGAATAGATTCTTTCAGACAATAGTTTAACCCAGCAGGTACAAACAGACTATCGAACTATCGACTTTCAGGATTCAATGAAGCCTTGGAACAACGTAACAATATTCGAAATTTGTACCGTTTTGATCTAGTCAAGAACACTTTTTTTCTGATCTGAAATGATGCAAAATACGGAGGCAGAATAGAGTGAAGAAATGAAATGCAGTCTACAACGTTGCACAGGCGTGACAAATTTTATGGATTTGCAACATCTTACAGGCGTTACAAGTCCATTGATATGAGAATGTTCTGTAACACTCTAATGGCATTGCAGATTTGCATGGGAAGAAGAAGGAGAAATTTTTTTTCTGTGTTGAATAACATTTCTGGCCGACCTATATATAGAGATGAGGAGGTGTATGTTCATCCAGAGTTGTATCCATTCGGTTCAGAACCGTTGACAACGGCCGCGTCCATTTAAATTTCTTATCCGTTCGGTTAAGAACTGTTAACAACGGTCGTGTCCTTTCCAACGTCCCGCTTTGTTTAAATTCTAGGTCCATAACGGGCTGAAAACCGGCCCATTTCTGTTTCCAAAAAATTATTATCATTTACCCGGACCCGACCCGGTTCGATCATACGGACGGCGATGGCGACGCGCGCGTGTGTGGTGGTTATGCATGACTTCCCACCTCTCAACAAAGCACACATTTGGGAGCTCCAAGACCCCAACTCCCTCATGAGAAACTCATACTTAAATAAGTATGGTTCCCAATATTCCAAGATGTGGGACTTTGCTTTTTTTATTTCTTCTCTCTTCCTTTCTTCTCTCCTCATGAAAACAAAACCAAGGGAAAACATGAAAATATCCAACACGTTAAGCACCTAATATATTGGAGAATTTGGAGAGCAATCGTAAATAATCAAATATAGTACCATCAGATTTCACTTTTATTGCAGTTTGAGAGCAAGAAGATGCAAACAAAAAGCTCTGTTTCTATATAGACAACAAACCATCGTTATTGTGCTTATTGTATTAAATGCTTCTCTAGTGCCTTGAACACATTAATAGATCAATTGTGTGTAAAGAGTTGGCTACATTGAAAGAAATCCCAAATTTTAGTTATAAAATGGGAAAATGAATTCCATATCTGATATCCAAATCAAACTCGAGCAACACATAAACAATCAAACGAGAAAACCAAGAAATTCAATCATCAAATTAATCAAAATTTAGAATCAAAATAATACCTTACCTAATGGATGATTGATTATAAGGCTAGAGGATACCTTCGCTTCCTATAGAGAGAAGGTAAGCATAACCGACCTCCTTGAATACGTCGAAGTTATAATTGTGAATCAAGTTGTCATCGGAGGTGGAGTTAATGTCGTTAAGATTGCACGTCGAAGTACTAATTGTGAATTAAGTTATAATATGACTATCAATTATAACTATTAAATATTTGATAATAAATAATAAACAAAAAAATTTACTTACTAATTATTAATGATTACTTATTTATTGTGAATTAATAAAAAATTAAATTATATTAAATTGAAAATATTATTCTTAATTATTAATTATTACTCCTTAATTAATTAATAGTAATAATTAATCAATCAACATTAATTATTAAATTTTATTTATTTATTATTAATTATTAATAGTAATTATTTTACTTTTGTTATTAATAGTAATTATTTAATATTTAAAAAAAATTAATTAAAAATATTACTTCTAAATTGTTACTTAAAAATTAATAATTATTAATTACTAAATATGTATATTACAATTCAAGATGGTTAAATTTTCCCAAAATTTTATACTTAAAAATAGTCGTCCCTTGTAAATTTCTTGGACATTCGCCGAAAAATAGCTTCAAAAGAACCTCGTCGCTAATGTGCTTCAATTTTCAATGGAATTTAGCGTCAAAATATATTCGATAATAAATTGATGCAATATGCGACGGTTTAGTGATGGATATATTCAACGACGGTGATAATATAATAAAATTTGAAATAGATAAAACTTTAAATTATCCCTTAAAAAACCCTCGCTAATCCATCACAAATTTAGCAACGGAAATTTCCGTCGCTACCATCTGTCGCTATTGTCAGCTTGTCTTGTAGTGTTTGTAAATGGAAAAGTGATGCTAAAACACAAATTTGAAGGCGTGATTCGTGGAATTAATTCTGCGAAAATCGTAGTATTCCTCTCCGTCAGCTATTGTTTTCAAAAATAGTCCGAGTATAATAGTATTACCGTTGATTACTAAAATATCTATCACACTGCTAAAAATTATTTTGGATGTTGTTTGAAACATGAAAAAATGATTGTAAATTATGAGGTTACTTTATTTTATATATTTAACTGAAAATAAATAAGATCCTATTAGGGTTACTAATCTCTAAACATCATGAGGAACTAAGCATAGGAGAATACCAAGTCTATCTCATTGGTGTGGCTCAACTCGTGAGGACTCAAGCAAGACAATGATCGAATCAGTACTAAAAAGCATGCGAAATAGCCTAGGAAATTTCCGACATATAAAAGGCAGTATGTTACAATGGCAATGGAAAGTCATAAAAAATTCTGGACATTGAAATGGCATCACAAAGACGTCGAAAATTATCGATGTCGTGCCAATGCCATTTATTAATCCAACAACTATAATAAAAGCGTCGGTATGACGTCGGTGTTTTCCAACGTCATTTCGACACCAACAGTGAAGACATGGAATTGCATCGGTATTTTCCAACGTTTTTATGATGCCATAATATTTTGGTTGAATAAATAAGTGGCATCAGAACGGTGTCAATAATTACGGACGCCCATCCGATCCAAGTGCACTTAGTATATTTTTTAACTTGGTATATTTCTTTACGTTTAATTATTTACCACACAAAACAAAACACTCAATTAAAATCAAGCTCCACGAAACAATAAAACCCTAGAGTTCCACTTCCACCATCGACGATCTCGGCCTCCCAATCCCTTGCTCATCTCTACGTCAACATCGACATCTTCACCTACAACTTATATCTAACCCGCATCGCCATTGAAACCACATCGCGCATCTCCATCTCCACACACACAATCCAATATAAGCTCCGAAGTAGTCATAGCCCACATCGACCTTAGATCGACGCCTCACCTCAAATCTTCACGGTTTCACAATCTAATTTTCATGTAAGATTTGTTCATTAAATTGGGATGTACTTTAATTATGATTTTCTATTTCATTAATTAGGAGTTTTAGGTATGCTTTTATTGTTTCATTTGTTTACGGAATGCACTTTAAGTTGGATAAAAATTAACCATGATTACCAGATAAAATCTTTATATACATTTGTTGAGATTTGAATTATGGTTTTAACCAAAAAATTGTATTTGTTTTATTTGGTTTAAATTGATTGAAATTAAAGCTAGTAGTTCAAAAATGATAGAATTATTATATAATGTTCTTGAACTCAAATGATTTTTCATGGTAAATAATGTTTTTAAAATTAATTTAATATTGTTAAGCATAATTTTTTTTAAACTTATATAATAATCTTTTAGCTCAAATAATTTTTAAAATTTAAATAATATTTTATAAACTAAAATAAAGTTTTTCAAAATCAGAATAGGTTTTTTAGCCTTGTAAATTATTATTTACACTTTCAAAATGATTTTTAAACTCAAATAATGTTTTTGAACCAAATTTTTTTTTCAAACTTACATAATATATTTTAAACCAAATAATATTTTTTGAACTTACATGTCGTTTTTTGAACTCGGAAAATGTTTTCCAAAAGCATATGATGTTTTTTTAACTCAAATAGTATTTTTCTAAGCTCAAAATATTTTTTTAGACTTGTATAATAATATTTTAGCTCAAACAATTTTTTTAACTCAGAAATATTTTATAAACTAAATAAAGTTTTCTGAACTCAAAATATGTTTTAAACCTTATAAAGTACTTTTCGCACTTTCAAAATGTTTTCTAAATCAAATAATATTTTTGAACTAAAAACGTGTTTTTGAAACTTAGACAAAGTTGTTCAAATGCATTTATCATGCACATTGATATAATTTTATCATTTAACATAATGCTATTAGAATGGAAATGTGCTTGAAACTATTATTATCATCGATTAGGCTATAAATAGTTAATCTTTAATCCTTCAAGCGTTCTACTTGACGATTAGAAATTGGAATTTTTTAGATTCATTGGTTGTTAATAATTCACCAGCCAACAACAAAATCATATACAGAAATATATAAATGCACATTTGTAACATCCCCCTTTTTGAAGGCCCAAAACTAATGGCTACGGATGCTGCAGTCATCTATAGTTATTAGTCTTCGGCGACCAAATACGGCGGTGCTAGATTCATTGATACACAGATCATAAGAATATGGAAAAAATTTAACAATTCAAAAACATATTTCCACATTCCATTCAAAACATTTCATGTTCATTACATAATCCCAAAACGTTAACCACATTCAGCAAAATATTACACATACGCCAAGAGCGACATATGAAGATGCCCCCTTGCTTGATCAGAGTATATAATAAGGCTAATAAATCTGCCTTTACATCCAAATACATAGCGGAAAAAGATAACTCTAAATAACTAATTGCCTCCTGCACGCCTCCGGAAGCTTTATCCGTCTAAGAAAAGAACCTGAAAACCCTAAGCCTCAAACTACTCAAAATCAATTGAGTAACCGAGAGTTCAAGTAAGACCACACCGCATAGCCGAACGGGTTTTTCCCTTACTAGTATCCTAAAACCTTTATAAAACCAAATATTGTGCTCCTGCATCCACAATGATTAAAAACATATTATTTCAAAACATTATGATGATATGCAAAACAAGCAAATCAAATCTAGATTACCCATCCCCATTCATTCTAACTATCTGTCTTAATTATTGTTTCTAGGATTACTATTAACCTATTCGTTTTCATGGGCTAACTAATAACCGGTTAAATATTTATAGACTATTTGAATCGATTACATAGTTTTCATGGGATCACTAATAACCTATTGGTAACTCTAATATCTTTCTATTTATCCTAGTTTTCATGGGCTGACTAGAAACCTATTGACTATATGTCAATGTCATAATCCGGGTATAGTTTTCATGGGCTAAATATAAACCTATTGGCCCCTGCCAGTATCAATCATAGTTTTCATGAGCTTACTGTGAATATGTCTATTTGACATCTTCCTTTACACATAGTTTTAATGGACTTACTATAAACTTGTCTATCTGACATCTTCTCTTAACATACTTTTTCATGGGCATACTATGAACCTATTGGCCCCTGCCAATTCTTTCCTTTATATTTTAGCATCCTGTGTACTGGTCTTCCTGACCTCCTGGATGCAAATCTACTCATTCAGAAATTTAATCAATTTATATCCACTACTAGGTTAACCTAGCCGGTTCTTCTACCCTTTGTCCCCAAAATGCAGTTATGGGTCCATTATACAGTGAATATATTCATATTTGAAGAAGCAACATAACAATTAACAATACCACTCCTGTGGGTTTAAGGCCCTTGAAATACATTTCATATAAAACATAGTTAACTCCTTTAACTTATATTTTATCAGGGCAACACTTCTTCAAAATTACATATTTAAAGTCATTACATGGATTTTTCTTTCAAAAAATTGAGTTTGGATTTCAAAACCTTTCGATACCTTCAAAACCTTGCTTTCGACTTCATAGGATAACCTCCTTCGAAAGCTCTTAAAAACATTAGGCTCCTGCCTTATAATACTTTAAATTCCACCTTTCGAATATATTAAAGTATTAACATTTAATTTTAGAAGCTTAGCTTCGAAACCAGTTGAAAGTACCCTTTTGGAAATTATAAAATTTGGTTAAAAAAACAAATTTACAACCCCTTCGAAAGTATCCCCTTCGAAGGCAAAGAAAACCAAGCAAACATATTCGAAAGCACATAAATCAACTCCTTCGGAAATATTTTTTTTTTAAATTGTAGAATTAAGGTCTCTAACCTATTCCATTGAGTTCAAATGATGGTTTCTCTTTTTGTAGAGTGGTCACAATAGAAAAACGGGCTTACGGTTAGAGAGTCATGCTTATTTAAAGTTTGGAAACAAAGCTGGAGAAAACTGCTACGAAAGGGCTTACGCAGCGTTTACAACTGCTGTCGAAATGTAGCTTTCGATTAAGTCGAAAGGTTACTTAGTTGAAAGGTTAATGAGTCGAAAGGTTCTTCCAAAATGCTGCATAACGGTTCAGAAGTGTTGTAGAATGATCTAAGTTGAAAGGTTGAAAGACGAAGTCGTAATTAACTTGACAACTATTATTTTGCTAATTAACATATATTCTTTTCACCACCCATCCTTTGTCAAAATCTTATTGGTTAATGACACACTTTAACGCTTTCTTTGCAGAAAACCTGCTATAGAGCAGATTTATTATTTCAAATACAATTAACTATATTGATATTTTAACATAATTATTAAGCCTTTTTAGTTTAGAAAATTCATAATAGATCGAAAACACTTGGAAAAAATCCCAAATATTCAACAAAAATCTAAAATAACATTTTCTACAGAATATAAAAATTTTGGGGCAAAATTCATTATTTTATTATTTTTAATAATTAAAAACCAAAATAAATGTCTTTTTCACCTTAGGAAATTCATAAAATATTCTTGTTAACTCCGAAAATTATGAAATTAAAAAACCGTCTCCAAAATTAAGTTTTACACAGCATATCCAAAAATCAAGTCATCTGGAGGTCGTTTACTAAGGTTTTCACTTTAAAACCCATCATTTTAATTCCATAAAAATTCCAATAAATCATCGTAAATCATTATTCTATCCAAACAATGATTATTAGATCCAAACATGATCAACACAGCAAAGTATATTTGGTTACTATCCATAACTGAACCAAAACAAGGAAAAATGAGATAATTTACACTATTTTTCACCTTGATTAAGTTGTTGGAGTTTGAGATTTGCCTTAGCTTTAATCTTCTAGCTTTCTCTCTTGGATCTTCTAAGTTTGCTGATCTCCTAAGGGGTTTTAATGGTTGGTTATCTCTTCTCTTTTATGTGTATTTTGATTTATGAAATGGCAGGTGAGAATAAGGGAGGGTTTAAGGGTATATGGGTGTGGCTATTCCCATATTCCCTCCTTTTATTTTCCGAACTTATAAATTATAAACCATACTTATACATTCATTAATTTAGCCAGGGCCAAGTTCATTGACAATTAAATCTCAACTCCTTAGTCAACCACATTATTCTATTTAATTTATCTAATTAAATGTCCAGAATAATATTAAACAAAAATTAGGGGTGTTACAAGTTCCCCCTTAAAGAATTTCGTCCTCGAAGTTCAGTAAGGACTACAAACAAGCATAACAACCATGCAAACAAAAGCTAGTATGTCTTACCGGCCAATAAGTCTATATAAAACGAATATAAAAACATACCCTCAAAGCAGATCAGGATACACATCTCGAATCATGTCCTCTGTCTTTCAAGTACAGTCCTTCTCATTGTCACTCCACTGAACTTTCATCAACTTGACTGTCTTGGTCCTCAATCTTTTCTCATTCTCGCTACAAACCGAACTGGTTATCTAACAAAAGTCAAATCAGGCTCCACAACCAAGTCCTCCAACTCTGTCTGAGGAATAGTAGCCTCTGGATCATGCACATACTTGTGAAGATGAGACACATGAAACACATTATGGACACTTGCCAAATTGCTCGATAACTCTACTATATACGCGAGCTTTTCGATCCTCTCTATGATTGGGAATGGTTCAACATACTTCAGTGCCAGTTTCCCTGACTTTCCAAATCGTACCACACCCTTCATCGGTGATACTTTAATGAAAACTCTATCTCCAATTGAGAACTCTAGATCCTTATGCCACTTATCTGCATAACTCTTTTGCCTGGATTGAGCTTCCTTCATCCGTCCTTGGGTTAACTCAATCTTTTCTGACGCCTCTCTAACCAAATCCATACCTAAGACCAATTTGTCTCCAGTCTCTAACCAACATGTTGGCAAATTGCATGGTCTTCCATACAAAGCTTCAGAAGGCGTCATTCCTATACTAGCCTGATAACTATTATTATAGGAAAACACAATCAAATGTATGTGGTCCTCCCAAGATCCACCAAAGTCCAATATACAAGCTCTTAACAAGTCTTCAAGTACCTTGTTGACTCTCTCTGTCTAGCCATCTGTCCGTGGGTGATAAGTTATACTCATCTTGTAACGACCTACTATTTTGAACCATTCAAATCGAAAATCATCCACCCATGTCGGACTTGAATTGCTCAAAACAACAGATTGTTATTTTTATATTTGGCAAAACTTAACATATATAGTAAATAAGTCAATCATAGAATCACAACATAGAGTAATATAACAATAAGCAGCGGAATAGATAAAGTAGTTCATGAAGCTACTACATAACATCATAGTTAAATACAGCATAAATCTAATACATAGAAGTCTCAATACAAAGCAAATGAGAAGTCTGAACATAACTGGAAACAACTGAATGCTGAATAGATAACAATAGATCTTCAAGCAAAGCTCCAAGCTCCAAAGGCGGGTCTCAAATGTTGTGACAATCAGTCTAACCCGAGCATAAAGCAAAACACAAAACACTCGAGTCGGGATTAACATTCTTATACAAGTAAATTAACTCAAGTGAAATGTCCAAATGAAATGCAATATAACTTAAAGGATGTTGGGATTCCATCCTTTAAGGATCCGTGGAACTATCTACATACATAGTACATTACGCTACATATATAATGTCTATAGTAAAGTAAAATATTAAAATAACGTTAAGGCATTACCCATATCCCCCTTAACACATTTTTATATATTTCTGTATTCTATACAGATACTGTAAGCTCCACCAAACCGGTGGTTTACTCAGGGAGCACTTTATAGGTACGGTACAAACCAAAGTGTAGTGGGCGCGATAAGGCATGTGACAAGGCACACGAGGCAATGCCTAAGGTAGAATACTAACGTTTTGCGGATCCGGACTGGTGGTAATGCATAGTAGCTACTACCGCCCACCTCGAGACACACTCCCATGATCAAAGGTGTACCCAATCAAATCACAAAGTAATAGAATTGTATCGAAGAAGCATGCTCGATCGGAGGTGCGACCTCACTTAGCCCGGTGTGGCTCCTGTTTTAGTCACATCAAGCTGACTCGCGGGACTCAGGGCTGCGTTCATACCCCATATAGACATCGCCAAGCCATCCTACTTTGTTCTGGAATCTCCACCATGTGCACGGTTGTTAAAATGGTTTTCAGTATTGGCAGAGAGTATGACAATATCTGATTCCGGTCTCTTTAACAACCAAGCGCTTATTTCACACCGTGGTCATTTTATATTTCAAACAGTTCATATTTCATATCAAAATGTCATATCCATTTCAAAAATCATATCACTTTCGAAATCATATTTACTTCCGAAAACATATTCATTAAAATTATATTCATTTCCAAAATCATAGCCACAAAATAGGTTAAACCATCATATCAAAGTATTTGCATTCAAATCCATTAAATCTAAATCATAACAGTTCCAACTTAAATAGTTTGAATATAGTTTATATATTGGAAAAATTATATAATAAAATAGTTTATATTTTAAAATAGGTTATAGGTTATAGATTAAAATAGTATGTATATTAAAATAGTTTATAAATTTCAAATAATCTATATTAAAATAGTTGTATACATAGAAAATAGTTTCAAATTAGAATTGTTTCTTCTAATTTCATAAATCAATTCAAATCAACCTTAGTTCCAAAATTCAATTTAAATCAATCTCAGTGCCACAATTTCAATTAAAGGGTTAAAGGTTCAATCCAAATTCTCATAAAAAAATCGTTTAATTTATATCGATTTCAAATCCAGGTTTTGAACTACAAATTTAAACCGCTTCCGATTCAATAGGTATCAAAGTCCAAATATTCAAATAATTTACAATAACTCAATTTGATAAATTTCATTTATATTTTAAAAATTCAACTTTAATTTTATTTTAAATTTGCTATATTCACTTAATCGTTTTTAATAACCATTTAAATAAAATCCCTGATTACAAATTTAAATCAAAATTAAATATTCAATTTCAATTTTATTTAAATTTAAAAATATTCATTTAATCACTTTTGGTTAAACATTTAAATAAAATCTCAAATTACAAATTTAAATCAAAATTAAATATTCAAATTCAATTTAATTTAAATTTAAAAATATTCATTTAATCCTCTTTAAACAAAATCGAGTTATCAAGTTATAAAACATATCTTTAAAATCTCAAAATCAATAAGTTCCAAATCAATCTCTTTTTTTTTAATTCATTTATTAACCAATTTAAATTTCAAGTCAACGTTAATTATTTTTCCAACTTCTATTTATTAAAGTTATTACAAAATATATTTTAAAAATATTAATAGAAATTGTACATAAATATAAAAAACATATTATATACTAGTTAAATTAAATTCTTATTAAATTTTATTATATTAATTATTATTAAATTAAATCTTATTTTACTAAATATATTGTATAAAATCTTATTTTATATATTTAAAAGTAATAAAATTATAAGTAAAATCTAAAAATATATATTTTTCAAAACTTAACTTATAAATTTAAAATTTCCAAACATATAATTTAAAAATCTAAATTTTACACATATTAAAATAAAATATTTATATTATGCTTAAAAATCAATATTTATTAAAACTCATATATTTTCTTTTCAAAATTCTGGAAATCATTTAAAATAAACCAACGGTGTCCGTATATAATTTTCCATCCTATGGTCAAGTGATACAGATATCTATCATTTCAATCCGCAATAATTTAAATTTATGGGTATATATCATTTCAACCCGTAATCCCAAAATTTCAAAATAAATAAAATTGCTTGGGTTTATCATTTCAACCCATAACGATTTTCTCTAATTTATAATATCGTTTGGGTATGTATCATTTCAACCCATAGGGATTTCCTAACTAACATGGAACTTGCAGAGTGAGAATAATAGAACAATAATAAAATATCATAACATCTCAATTACAAGCATATAATCATCATCAATAATTTAAATAAAATATATATAACAGGTTATGGTGTTATATGTCAATTAATATAGGTTAACAAATGCAGATCATAACATATAATACTTAACAATTAAATTTCTAACCAGTTCAAAATTTAACAACATATTTCAGTCGTCATTTCATGTGAAATCAATTTACTAAACATAAGAATGTCAATCGTGAGTGATTGCTCACCTTTCGAGGCTAGAGAAAATAGACAATACAACAAGCTACAATTTTGAATCACGAACTCGACAATCGACCAATTCAAACGACAATTTCCAAAGCAAAGCAGGGTGAACATGAATTCAACGAACAAAACAAAGCTGATAACTTGGAATCGATGAAAACAAATCAAAACTAGCTTGATGTAATTGGAAACAAAAAATATATATATATATATGAAATATATATACCCTTTTTTTAAGAAGAGAGGACTAGGCTGGGTTCTGGACGGTGGAAGGGCACGGCACAAGCGGAGACTAGCGGGTGTCAGGTTTTGGAAAGGTGCAGGCTACTCAAAAAAATATATATATGCAAACTATATATATGTATGTAACAAAATATATATGCAGGCTACCCAACAAACATATATGCGGACTCTAATATATATATGGAACAACATATATATGCAGGCTACCCAACAAACATATATCTAGACTCTAATATATATACAACAAAATATATATGCAAGCTACTCATATATGCATACTCTAATATATATATATGCAACAAAATATATATGCAGGCTACTCATATATGCAGACTCTTTTATATATATATATATATATATATATGCAACAAAATATATACGCAGGCTACTCATATATGTAGACTCTAATATATATATATTCTTCTTTATGAGCTCGAACAGCATGGAAAAATAATTAAAAAAATAATAGGGAAGAGAATGATGTGGCGACAAGAAGAAGGACGGGGTGAACGGTGGAGGAGAGTTTGCGGAGAGTGTAGGCCGGTCTTGGCGCGGGGAGGCTGCTAGGAGGGTGATGGACAGTGGAAGGCTGGCGAAACTCGGGAGGAACAAGGTGGGTTTGGAGCAAGCATTTATAGGTAGTTGTTTGCGTGTGTGAGACTACTGTAGTGGGTAGCTAGAGGTGTTGATGCTAACGAGGGGAAAGGGAGACGCGTGAGAGTGGTGCTGAGGTGATTGTTCGGCAAGGTGAGATAGTGGCTTCTGGAGCGAATGAAGGTTTAGGCTGCTATTGGTTGAAGGACAGGGGCGATGTGATGGAAGCTTTAGCTGGGAAAGCTTGGATCATGGCAAAAATGAAGAAGAAGAGCAGCAAGTCCAGGAACAAATATATGAATGCCTTTTATATTCTCTCCATTTCTTTATGCAAAGCATAAACAAAATGATAGGGAAGCCAGATAAAGTGGAAACGAACAAATATATTGAAGTGGCAGTAATAGAAAAAGGTAGTGACCATTTGTTTTTCAATCGGTGGGCAAATGGAAGGTCACAGGACACACTATAGACTCAAAATGGGTACCGATACGGTTAACCGCTTCGCGGATTTCGCCGCGTACTGGACACCAAAATGCACAAATGAATATACTATGGAGATCAGCACAATGAGACAAACAGAATAGTACATAGATACCAACGATATGACCGAGCTATTGAAACTCGATTTTTCGCTGCTGAAAATGCTGCTGAAACGCCGAAAATAAGATAAACGGAGTTAGTGCAAACCAAATTTGGCGAAACGAAATATGACGTCTCACTTAGAAAAAGGTTAACAATTTTATTATATAAAAATATTCATATTTAAAAAAAATCACCAATTTAACTGATTTTAAATTGAAATTGAAATTGAAATTACACAACAAAACTAACTTTCAAATTTTCAAATGAAAATCTGCCACTTGTTATGCTTCAATAGACACATACCAAATATCAAATTTTCATTTCTAAAATTTAGTATTTTATTTCATGAAAAATTTAGTTGATTACATTATAAAAACCATTAAAATTCTCGCGTCGTTACACTCTCCCCCACTCAAAACTTTTCGTCCCCGAAAAGGAACGAGATAGGAAAATAGAAGCAACGGAGAGGAAAGATAGATTCGAAATACAAAGTACCAAATACAACAATTAATTCAAAACCATATAAATTTCATTTTTGGACATCTTATTACTTACATTTAGATTTTATATTATTCAATTACATGTTCTTATTACAATCAAACTTTTCCAGGTAAGTTTTATCAATGTAACTGAATGTAATTGAGCATTATACAAATTTACCTTTTATTTTCAACATTTATGTTAAGCAAAATTTAGTTTGAAAAAAATTTCTCTTGTATAACCTTCAATTGCATATTCATGCTAACATTTTAACTTTTGAATATTTCAGGTAAGTTTTATATGTTTTTAGAATGCAGTTGAGTATTATACAAATTAATTTTATCCTATTCAATTGTTTCAAGTTGTTTCAATTCCACTTCTCATTTTAGACATTCCAATTATTCAAAAAATTGCTTTATTTAAATAATTGTAAACCATCATTTAACATAAAATTTGAGAGTTAAATTTCTGGTTTCACTTTAAACCATTTTGATATATATATATATATTATACATCAAATCATACTCAATAAATTCAAATTAAATCCATTTTTCCAAAACAAAAGTGTAGCAAAGCTATGAAGTGGTCTCTCCACTTTGAGACTCGAAAATGAATGTCGATGATGTTGCAGTCATCACTGAAATTATTTTACAACAATAAAAGAGGAGAGTACTGATTTACTTCTTTTAAAATTCTTTGGAAACAATTTCCATTCGAAAATACTTTCAAATAATATATTTTTCCAAAACTTTGAAAACCAAATTTTTGAAAAGCACCGGAAATTTAATTCTCAAGTCCTTAATTTTAAATTCAATTCATTTGGAAATCATATTTTTAAACCATGTTTATAAAATTTCAACTCCTTATAACATGCAACAATAATTAATGGTTTAGGAATGTTGACAAATAATAAATGATAATCTAGTATTATCATTTCTAACAACTAATTTATTTAACTATCTAATTTCATAAAATTATATTTCTATATATATAATACAATCATACATAAAATTATTTCATTTATCAATTTCGAAAACAATATTGTGTCAGTTTGCTCTATTCAAGTGTTTTGGAATTCCTATCGATAACGTTGGCCAGACGAATCGATCGAAACCCAAAATTCAAACTTAACAACTCAAACAACACAATATAAAACATTTTTATATCAATTACAAATACGCTCCCTCACATGATGACTCAAGAATGGATTTAGAACAAGGATAGAGATTCAAATTTAGAGGGACCCTAATCAAAGAGAATTCTAACCAAGAAGACAATCTCGAAAGGAAGATAAGATAATTAAATTACAAAAGAGGAAAGATGGATAGACTCATATTAGTCGTGGCGACTTTAACCGGGTCAACCAAGACTTAGAAAAGACGAGAATATCATCAACGAAAATGGGGACAAACTTGTTGAGAACATCGCAGAAAACGTGATTCATGAGATCGACAAAGAAGGCAGAAGTATTAGTTAATCCAAAGGGCATGACTAACCATTCATAAAAACCACTCAAGGAGGAAGGACAACAGGTCGAGCTCTAGGAATAAGATCGATGCGGGATTCAATTTCCTGCTTGGGAGGTAGAGAAGTGAATTCACCAAAACATCAGGATAATCCCTGACTATCGGGGTGGAGTCAAGATCACTAGGTTGAGAATCAAGCAAATAGATAAAACTGCTTGCATAATTCTGTGGCAATCGACATTCGATCAAATGAAAATTACCCGAGTCGTCTACTAAAGAAACGGTTAGGGCTTACAAGAAATAACAGCAACAAAACTGTGGACAACGAAATCTTCAGTGAATCGACACCTGTTGTAAAGGAGTCTCAACCCTTTACAAATCATACTAAGGTTGGCGGGACCACCGATGGGATTAGTCACACACAAGGATGAAGTTGCCAATTGATATTGAATTTATTTCAGGGATCAACAGAATAGAGCTATAGGATGCTCCAGTATCAGGAAGAACTCGAACAGGACAAGACAAGAATGGATTTCAGAACAAAGGGAAAGTTCTAAAATTCAAAAGAAATCCAAATCAAAGAGGATCCTAAAGAAGAATTTCAAGCTCGAACGAAAAGGATTCTATAATCAATTCCACTCATTATAGGGTATTACTACCCTATCTCTAATGAGTTTTCACTCCATATGCTAAGTTTTGCATAAAGCTGGCTCAGATACCACATGTAACGACCTGCAAGTTTGAACCATTCAAATCGAAAATCATCCACCCATGTCGAACTTGAATTGCTCAAAACAACAGATTGTTAATTTTATATTTGGCAAAACTTAGCATATACAGTAAATAAATCAATCACAGAATCACAGACATGGAGTAATATAACAATAAGCAGCGGAATAGATAATGTAGTTCATGAAGCTACTACAGAACATCAGAGTTAAATACAACAGAAATCTAATACATAGAAGTCTCAATACAATGCAAATTAGAAGTCTGAACATAACTGGAAACAACTGAATGTTGAATAGATAACAATAGATCTTCAAGCAAAGCTCCAAGCTACAAAGGTGAGTCTCAAATGCTGTGACACTCAGTCTAACCCGAGCATAAAGCAAAACACAAAACACTCGAATCAGGATTAACATTCGTATGCAAGTAAATTAACTCAAGTGAAATAACCAAATGAAATGCAATATAACTTAAAGGATGTTGGGATTCCATCCCTTAAGGATCCGTGGAACTATCTATATACATAGTACCATACGCTACATATATAATGTCCACGGTAAAGTAAAATATTAAAATAGCATTAAGGCGTTATCCAAATCCCCCTTAATACATTTTTATATGTTCCCGTAGTCTATACAGATACTGTAAGCTCCACCAAACTGGTGGTTTACTCAGGGAGCACTCCATAGGTATAGTGCAAACCAAAGTCGTAGTGGGCGCGATAAGGCATGTGACAAGGCACGCGAGGCAATGCCCAGGGTAAAATACTACCGATTTGCGTATCCGGACTGGTGGTAACGCATAGCAGCTACTATCGCCCACCTCGAAACACACTCCCATAATCAAAGGTGCACCCAATAAAATCATTAGGTAATAGAATGGTATCGAAGAAGCATGCTTGATCGAAGGTGCGACCTCACTTGGTCCAGCGTGACTCCTGTTTTAGTCATATCAAGCTGACTCGCAGCAGTCAGGGCTGCGTTTATACCTCATATAAACATCACCAAACCATCCTACTTCATTCTGGAATCTCCACCTCATATATCAAATTTTCATTTCTAAATTTAATAGTTTATCTCATGAAAAATTTAATTAACTACGTTATAAAAACCGTTAAAATTCTCGGGTTGTTACACATCTTGAGCTTGGTACCTAATACCTCTTGTAGACTCCTCCAAAATTCGCTAGTGAATAATGCATCCCTGTCGCTGACTATGCTACTGGGAATTCCACGAAGTCTAACTATGTTCTTCATAAACAACTTTGCTAAGACAGGTGCCGTTCTGGTTTACTTTACCGGAATGAAATGGGCACTCTTGGTCAAACTGTCCACAATAACCCATATGCTTTCATTTCCTCTACTTGACCTTGGCAACCCGTCTATAAAATCCATCGATATCGAATCCCATTTCCAGACTGGAATATCTAAAGGTGGAAGTAACCCACTTGGCTTCTGATGTTCGGCCTTCACTTGTTGACAGTTTACACACTGCCTAACCCACAAGCCAACATCTCTCTTCATGCCTTCCCAGTAAAAGCTCATCTTCGTATCTCGATACATCTTGGTCCCTCTAGGATGAATCGTAAACTTGGATCAATGACATTCCTCAAGAACTTCTCTTCTCAAGTTCTCCACATTTTGAACACATAACAGTCCCTTCTTTCTCAACCATCCTCTCTGGTCAAGACAAAAATCTTTCAAATCAGCGACCTCAGTTCCAACCTTAAGCCTTCTGATCCTCTCAGCTAATAATGGATCCTCCTTCTGTTTAGAAGCAAAATACTGGTTGAACTTCCAAACAGGACAACATGGAAGTACTCTGACTAGAACTAGCAGTCGGTCTTAACTACACAGCACAACTAGCCAAAGCTTCCAGGTCTTTCCACTCCACCAACATAGCCAACACCACATTCTGATGTCTTCTACTGAGAGCATCCGCTACTTTATTACCTTTTCGTGAGGTATATTCTATAACAAATCATAAGCAGCCAAAAACTCCAGCCATCTCTGTTGCCGCATATTCAACTCCTTCTGAGCGAATAGGTATCTCAAAGGCTTATGATCGGTATACAATTCAAATCTCTCTTCCAAGAGATAATGCCTCCAAATCTTCAAGGTAAAAATTACCGCTGCCAACTCCAAGTCATGAGTAGGATATCTTACTTCGTGCGGTCTAAGCTGCCTAGATGCGTAAGCAAAAACTTTGCCTTTCTGCATCAATACTGCTCCCAATCCAGTCCTACATGCATCTGTGTATACTACCAACCCTTAGTTACCATCTGGAACTACTAATACTGGAGCATTGGTCAACAAATGTTTTAACTTAAAGAATGCTTCTTCACATTTGTTGGACCAAAAAAACTTCACTCCTTCCTGATAAGCTTAGTCAAAGACGCTGCTATCCGCGAGAAATCCTTGATGAATCTCTTGTAATAGCCAACAAGTCCAAGAAAACTTCTGATCTCGGTCACCGTTTCTGGTCTCTTCCAAATGTTCACAGCTTCGATCTTATCTGGATCGACTGAACATCGCTTCTCTGAAACCACATGACCAAGAAACTTAACCTTTTTCTTCGAAAAATGACACTTGAAATTTTTTGCCTTTAACTGATTTTGCCTCAGCGTCCCCAACACTACTCTAAGATGAATCTCATGCTCTCTTTCATCTTTTGAGTATAATAAAATGTCATCTATGAATACCAATATGAACATATCCAAGTGCACTCGGAAAACCCAGTTCATCAAATCAACGAAGAAAGCAGGTGCGTCTGTCAATCCGAATGACATTACTAACCATTCATATGATCCATATCTGTTTCGAAACGGCATCAATGGGATACTGTCCTCTGCCACTCTTAGCTGATGGAAATCTATCGCCAAGTCCAATTGGGAAAACACACTGGCTCCAATCAACTAATCAAATAAGTCATCGATTCTCGACAAATGATACTTATTCTTGATCGTCCTCTCGTTTAGCTTACGGTAGTCCACAGACATCCTTAATGACCCATCTGCTTTCTTTACAAACACCGTGGCCGCTCTCCAAGGAGAACTTCTTAGCCTAATAAAATTCTTTCCTTCCATCATAGTTTTTCCTTTATCTGCGGCAGTAGGTCTAGAAGAAGACGGTGGTCCAATATCAAACACTTTCCCTCTGTCCACCCGCACTGGCTCTGACACCGGCTCTTATAATGTCCAACTTGGTCACAATTGAAGCATTTCACATTCTTCTTCTCTACAGGCTTCTTTCCTTTACCAGTTCTACAATCGTTGGCATAATGGCCCTTCTTATCACACTTACAACACACTAAATCAACCTTCGCCTTCTTGGCAGCATCCCCCTTCTGGGCTCCTTTCTTCTTGAAGAATTTCCTTTTCTTTCCCTGAGAGCCCTGAGACTCAAATGGTTTCTCCCTAACCGATACAACAAGCATCTCCTCATGGCGAATGGCCATCTCCACCACTACATGACAAGGCTCTCTAATATGAGTCATGGTCATTTTACCTAGCTCTAGCCTCAAACCTCGAATGAATCTCTCATTCCATCTGACATCAGTGTCAACCAATGCATAACCATGTCGAGACAGCTCATCAAACTTAGAAGCATACTCGATCACCAACATCTCTCCTTGTACAAGATCTATGAACTTCCTCACAATGCCGACTTGGCAACCTTCGTACAAAAACTTCTCTTCAAATCTCATTCGAAATTCTGCCCAAGTCAACTCTTCCTCAGGCACTCTAGCGGTAATACCATTCCACCAATAAAGCACTTCTCCTTGCAATTGTCTAAAAGAAAGCCTTCGCTTCTGCTCATCATCCTTCGTTCCAACAACTGATACACCATCCCCGCATCTACTGGTGGATTTCCAGCACCTACATTGGCCTCGACATTTTGATTAGCATTAACCTATCGACCTTGGTTTCTTCGGATGTTAGATCGAGCATTTCCATTGGTAGTGGTGCTTCCTCCACTTAGATTTCCTCTTCCGTTTCCTGCTTCCATATCCTCTTTCTCGTAAATCTGCCTATGAGTCTTAGTAAGATACGGAAGAACTATCTAAAAGAGGAGGGAATACGTACTTATATATATATATATATATAGCAAATACAAGTATGTTACTATAACGTTAACCCAAACCCTAATCTTATTCTTTAATTAATTAGGATTATATTTGAAAACGTTTAGTTTATTTTATGTTTGAAAATCTTTTAGGTTTAACTTTCTTTTAAAGTTTCATAAATCTATGCTCTGATACCAACTTGTAACATTCTCCTATTTGGAGGCCCAAAACTAACGGTTACGGATGTTGTAGTCATCCATAGTTATTAATTTTCGACGACCAAATACGGCGGTGCTAGATTTATTGATACACAGATCATAAGAATATGGAAATAATTTAACGATTCAAAAACACATTTCCACATTTCATTTAAAACATTTCATATTCATTACATAATCCCAAAACGTTAACCACATTCAGCAAAATATAATTATTAC
Source organism: Allium fistulosum (assembly GCA_030737815.1). Lineage (NCBI taxonomy): Eukaryota > Viridiplantae > Streptophyta > Magnoliopsida > Asparagales > Amaryllidaceae > Allium > Allium fistulosum. Next base: position 820,527,395 of record CM060904.1, read on the forward strand.
ACATACGCCAAGAGCGACATATGAAGATGCCCCCTTAGTTGATCAGAGTATATAATAAGGCTAATAAATCTTCCTTTACATCCAAATACACGGTGGAAAACGATAACTCTAAATAACTAACTGCCTCTTGCACGCCTCTGGAAGCTTTATTCGTCTAAAAAGAGAACCTGAAAACCCTAAACCTCAAACTACTCAAAATCAATTGAGTATCCGAGAGTTTAAGGGGAAAACAAAAACTTCGAGTTAGACATAAAGCCTAATATGAATAATAGTCTATCGTCTCAAACCAAATAGATATCTAATGAGACCAAACCGCATAGCGGAACGAGTTTTCCCCTCACTAGTATCTTAAAACCTTTATAAAACCATATACTGAGCTCCTACATCCACAATGGTTAAAAACATAGTATTTCAAAACATTATGATGATATGCAAAACAAGCAAATCAGATGTGGATTATCTATCCCCATTCATTCTAACTATCTGTCTTAATTATAGTTTCTAGGATTACTATTAACCTATTAGTTTTCATGGGCTAACTAATAACCGATCAAATGTTTATGGACTATCTGAACCAATTACATAGTTTTCATGGGATCACTAAGAACCTATTGGTAACTAAAATATCTTTCTGTTTATCCTATTTTTCATGGGCTGACTAGGAACCTATTGATTATTTGTCAATGTCATAATCCGGGTATAGTTTTCATGAGCTAACTATAAACCTATTGGCCCCTGCCAGTATCAATCATAGTTTACATGGGTTTACTATGAATCTGTCTATCTGACATCTTCCTTTACACATAGTTTTTATGGGCTTACTATGTGCCTTCGGTTCCGTTCGAACCCGGGACGGACTTGTATGGACGAATGCTTTCGTGACATCGTCAGGTGGACGATGGGCATTCTAAGAGATATGTGCTATAAAGGTATCATTTAGCCTCGAGCCTCATCAACCGGGAATGACTGAAAATCAGGGGTTATGCAGCAAGGCTTCGTGGGTAGCCCCCACTTGAGAGTAAGGTCATCCCTGTCTAGATGTCCCTTTTTATATTTCGGCTTAGTGTTGCGGTTGCTGATCCCAACCGTGGGGTGATTTTATTCGGAATTATCCAGTAAGGGATGATTCCGGCCTTGTGTTGCAGGGGAGCGGGCGTACTCCTCGGTACTGTGATCTAGGCCACGTACTGTGACAGGTGGTACCCCAGTGCCTAGTCATTCGTTGGAAATCCATTCTCCCTACGTGCCTGTACGGTTTTGATTGTGCCCAACTATTGTTGAAATGTGAGATGCAAGCATTTCAGCTAGATTCTATTTTACTTTCTGTAGACACTATTATAATATCAGAGGATTTTGATATAAAGTGTTTTAGCTATCGTAAGGTAAAAACCCGACATGTTTATTTGTGGCGTGGTCTTACGAGATGCTTTTGTTTTCAAAGGATTTTGAAACTTTAATAATCAATTTGAGTGTGATTTTCTCACGCTGGTTTTCCAGACTGACTCGGGTATTGTTTTATATGATGCTCGGGTCAGACCGAGTATTATAGGTTACAGTATATGATGCTGTGGAGCTCAGGAGATGAGCTGGATGGCGAGACATATTTCCCGTACTTGTTTATATATATATATTCCGCTGTGTTGATTGTTGTACTCTGTTGTATTGAGAACATGATATGGTTATTGTCCAGTTGTATGTTATGTGTTCTCTGGTGTATACTCTGATGCTATATTATATAAAACTGATATAGTTTTGATTTGTGTAAAGATCTGTTAATATATATTATATTTTATTCCGCTGCGATGGTTAGATTCTGATTTTGTTTTCTATTTTTCTTCTTCTACCTCTTCTTCTTAACTTAAATGGTTCGATTTTCCGGGTCTGGAAAGTCGGGTCGTTACAAAAAGATTATGTAATGGAAAATTTTACAAGTAAACCTTATGTAATGAAATTGTTCAATGAACTACCTTTATAAATAAGAATTTGATGTCACAATTGTTATAAACTTAAGTTATAATTGAAATGTTACTATAATAAAATGTGATAGAAAGGAATTATTGTAAGCAAGTAATTATAAACTTAAGTAAAAGAATTGATATACTAAGTAATAGAATTGAACATGAATACTATAATAAATGAATGAAAATAAACGAAATTAAGTAATGAATGAATAAATGTAATGCAATAAAAAGAAATTGACATGATATGAATAAATGAAAATGAATTTTTTAAGTAATAAATTAAAATAAATGAAATAAACACTGAATGAATGAATGTGAATAAAATTTTGTAAGAGGTAAATGTAAAATTAAAGAAAGTAATCACTGAATGAATGAAAAAAAAAGATAAACAACAAATGTTGTGAAAGAAAATTTATAAGAATAAACTTAAATAATGTTGGAACTGATTGTTTGTTTTGGTTTATGGGTTGTTTGGGCAAGGATACTTCTAATTGTTTGTATGTATGAATAATCTATTTAGTTTCATCTAAGACTATTGAGTAAATGGTGCACTTAGTACTTTATTTGTCATTCTATGCAATTTAAAAGTGTCTAAGCTCGAACAAACTATTTGTCTTGGCTGATATGGATGGATAATTGATTTGTATTGATTTTATATGATGATTGTATGTTGGTTGCAAGTGATCGTTGTTTTATATTGATTTGTTTGTTAGTGGTTGGAACAACTTTAAATATTTCATTTTATATAATTATTAACTCTTCCTGGATTATATAAGTGAAATACAAGTTATGGAAGCAATTGCTACTGCTTTTGGTTTCATAATTAAGCGTTGTTTGCCCGACAAATAGGTACGTTCTCGGATTACGGTTTTATAGCGATATTATATATTTTCCCGTTGTTGGGATATATTATTTTGAGATATTGTGATATATATTGTTATATTTGATATTATATTTTATCCTAAGCTTCTCTGTACAAATGAGACTCTGCCGAAATTTTTCGAAAATTTTAGACTTAGAAATTTTTTGAGAAATGTTTTCCAAATTTTATTAGTTTTAGTATAAAAAGATTTAATGGTTATAAATTGGTATATTTTATTTAAATTATTTAATTTTTTAAATTTATTTGTTTATACAATTAATATTTTAAATATGATATATTGATTTCTTAATTCCTTCTTTCCCCTCCTTTTTCCTTTTCGGGGACGAAAAGTTTTCAGTGGGGGAGAGTGTAACGACCCGTAAATTTTCGATAATTAAATTTGTTAATTTAATAAAATTTTGGTAATATAATATTGAAGAAATACAAAAAAATTGTAATTTAATAATGAAATGAACACTGAAATGAAATGTAACAAATGATAATTTAAGCTAATTATTAACAATTTGAATGTAATTCCAATAAATGGAATAATGTAAATGTTATACTTGGTTATAAAATTGAATATAAGAAACAAATGTAAATATTTAATTATTGTATGAAATAGATAGTTAATGGTAATTGAATAAAATCAGTATTATATAAGAATTGTAACATTTGTTTGTGAATAATGAATTCTTAAGTGCAATTGTAATGACCCAAGATTTTAGGAATTTATTCTGACAAATATAAATGAATTCAAAATAATTTTTGAATAAATTTTGAATGGGGATTGATATAGCTTGATAGTGTATCAGTATGTGTGTACATGTGTGCACAGGAAATGCACATGAACTAAAGCTAAAAATCTCTGAACTTTAAGAATAAATACATATTGATATGTATAGGAATATATATATATATATAGATTAAATCCTTAAAAGCTGAATGCATAAGTAAATATAAATATATGGATGCTACTGAATATTTTTGAGTATACATGTACATGTGTGTGTGTCAATACAGAATGATGTATAAATATATATATATAGGTGTACTAATTATTTCAGTAAGACTTATATAAATATATATATGTGTTAATAAAATACTAGAGTTCAAATTAGTAAGATAAAATATACAGACATATTTTAGTATATATATATAGGAAGAAAGAAAGAAAAACTGAAGATATAAAAAGGAGTAGTTCTCTTGTAAATAAATAAAGAAGGTACATACCATTTACATGAAAGCTAAAAATAGGAAAAATAAGACAAAACAGAGAAATGTTTGCTATAGGCAGAATTAGGAAGAGTATTTTATAAATAATAAAATCAAGTCACATTTTTGGCATGATTGTAGACAAAGGGAAAAAGTATTTCTGAAAAGCAAAATTCTGAAATTAACCAAAAAGAATGTAACCACTTTTCTCTTCACCTAAATTAAGCCGGGAAGGGTAGAATTTTGGGTTCAAGTAAAATACAGATAACATGATTTTTCTGGGGGGTAAAAATGGCTTTAGCCAATACCCAAAACCCTAAGGAAGACCCTGTATATATACATGTATATGCAGCAGCCTCCTCTCCTTCTCAGAAAAGAATTTGAAAAAAAAAGAGAAAACAACACCATAGAAATCATAAGGCAAGGGAAGGAAAAGAGCTTGAGGCTAAAGACAGAAGTTCATCAATTAATTAAGGAAGCAAAGAAGAGAGCTAGGTGAGAAAACTCACTCAAAATCTAAGGCAATAAGTCCTAATGTAGGCAGCCAGTTATAAGTGATTTTCTTAAAAATGTATTTTCATATGAGAATATTTATCTGTGATTTTAAAACTGAAAAGGTTTTGATTCTCTTTGGTTGATCACTTGTTTTATTATATGAAAGCTTTATGTGTTGTTAGTATACATATATGTTTTATAAATCCAGATCTCTGATATGTTAATGTTTAGGAACATAAACAAATACCCAGAAAATAAAATGTTGAAAATAGGCAAGTAGTATTGGTTTTGGCTCAACCTAGAAAGATGTAAATAATGTTGAGCTGCAATATACTCATGTATAAGTGTTGAGGCTTGAGACAAAAAGGAATTAGGGGTGCAATAGGGTTGCCTATGTGCTGATGCTCCTGATTCAATGAAAATATATATATGTTCATATGCATAGCAAACAAAATTTTGTGATTCAGTGAAACTAGGTCATTCTGAGTTTAACTCAAGCACAAATGTTTGCAAAAGGAAAAACTCTCTCAAAAGCCATAAGCCAATGTTAGTTGCCTATACCCTTTTAAAAATACCAGAATGTATACATATACATACAGAACCTTATTTATTTAGTCACCAATGGTTGTTTGCTTGCTTGTCTCTGTATGGTTATGAATAATATGAGATGCCATGATATGGATGTTTTAGTTAGTGAAATGGATCACTGAATGGTTTGGTCATGAAAAATCAAAAGAGTTATTATTAACTTAAACCTGATTAGGAAATTGGGGTCAAGAACACTGCAGGAATGACTTGTGTTCTTGAGTAGCACAAGTTGACACATGGCTTCTTTAAGTCCTGAGATCTTTGTGTAATGCAGTGAATTAGTTCATTACAGTGTGTCCATTGATTCATAAATATTGCAGATGAGACCAGGATAGATAAATATACCAAGGGAATAATATTTGAGATGATGAGAAAACTAGAGTTTTTCCCAGAATTGAAATATGAGGACTGAATAAACGATTTAACTCATATTGGTTATTTTCCTGTTTGGTATGAATGATTGTTTGATTATGACTGCATTGTATGCTTGAATGTATGTGCCATATTTATATATGTAGTCTCTGGAAAGAAAAATTAATGTGTGCACATGCACAATGACACAGAGCATGCACACAAGTATGATCTGATTTCAAAAGGGCAGGACTTTATGTATATGTATTTAATTTGATTTTAACCTAATTAACTAATTGCTTTTGTGAATTTTCTCATACCAGACATGTGTCTGACCCTAGTGTGCTAATGGCATCTGGGGTGTCTCATTTAAAATGAGGCAGTTTCAAATGCTTTTTCAGGGATTGCAGCAACTAAGTAGGAGTAGGAGCAAGGCTTTGAGAAGAAGATTATAGCATGCTAAACTTAGTTAGATAAGAGCCTAAATGATAAAATCCGCATGTATTAATGATTTAAATTGTTACTTGTATTAAGTGTTGAATATGGGATGGACATTTTGTTAAGTATTTTATTAAGAGATTGACTTGTATCTGGAATTTATAAATCTAGTTAATATCTGATATTAAAGAAGTTAATCAAAATATTGTAAGTGGATTTAGTAAGAACACCATGTTTAAATTAAATGATTATATTTTATAAATGTATTAGTCAATCTTGAGTCTTTAGAAAGGATTTTAGTTTTGGAAAATCTGGATAGTTGATTCTCAGAAAAATTAAATGGTTCTATCTTTCTACCATGGCATATGTATACAAAAGATAATAGGCATAGGTTGAATGTTTTTATATGACTGTAAGGTTCCCATAATTTAACTTGTTTCATACAAATGTTTCATGTCTTGTTTTTAAATAAAGAAAGGATCTGTAATAAGGGAGTTGAAAGCCAGATCCAAATAGTTGCAGTTATATACGCACATAAACATGTTTTGTGCAAATATTAACACACCCTTTTTCCTATGTATTTGTAATAGGAATTTGAATTTCACTCAGATTTTAACCAAATGCATTTTAAACTCCAGACAAATTTTATAAGAAGAAAATCAAACATGGACATATAACACTGAACTATGTGTGGATTGATTAAATTCAATCAATCCAATATCCTCTTGTTTTCCAGAACTCTGATTCAAACAAGAGAGGCATATGCATCCTCACATGTATGTGCTTATCTTTGTGAATGTACTGATATATTTATATTGGTTAATTGTTTTGGTCCTGGATATATTTTGTTTATTGGAAAAAGAAAATGACCTTGGAAAATATATTTGTAATGATTGATATATCTATATATCATCTCTGATAGTTCAAAGGAAGTTTAAATCCAACTTAAAAAGTGTAAATGAATGTAGGTGGACACCCAGACACATATAAATTGAATGTGCATATGCATGTACATAGAGATCGAATTTAGACGTCAGTCTTAATAATTTAGACGTCTGAGATTAAACTTAGACGTCAGTCATAATAATTTAGACGTCTGAGGTTAAATGTAGACGTCTGTCACAAAAAAATTAGATGTCTAAATTTAGTTCAAAATGTCTTTTTGTCTCTGTTTCAATTTTAGATCTCTGAGCCGTCTGTCATAATTAGTTAGACGTCTGGGATTAAGTTTGGACGCCTGTCATAATTATTTAGACGTCTGAACTGCTGATTTTACCTAATTTGCCTATTTAAAAAGAAACAAGTGGCTATGTCAATAGCTTGTATGGCATTTTGATTTCTATTTGATTTAAATTCCCTTTGATGAAGAAAAAAAAATCCTTATGAAATTAGGGTAGAAATAGGAGCGTCATTCCAGTTGGTATCAGAGCTATGTTATTCAACATAGTAGAAGTAAAGATCAAGTTCTTAGATAGAAATAAAATTTAAAGGAACTAAATATATATATCAATGTTTTCAGTGTGAAAAAAAAACCACTGAAATAATAAAATTACCAATCAAACTAACCAGCTATGTAAATTATTATTAGCAAACTATGGTAGGGAGACCACCAAATCAGGGAGCAGGATCTTCCCATGCACCACCAATGGTCAATCTACAAGACTTGGTGAGAGCATTTAGGGATGGGGCAGGACAAAGGCAAGAAAATCCCTATGAAGAACTCTCAAAATTACTTAAGACATATACTCATTTAGGAGCCAAAAGCTTTGAAGGGACAGAGAGTATCATGGAAATTCAAACATGGTTGAGAACATTGGAAAGAATTTTCAATGACATGCAACTTGATGATCAAAGAAAGAGGCAAGTGGCTTCAAGACAGCTAAAAGGAGTAGCTTTAGGCTGGTGGGAAGTAATCATTGCAGGAAGGAATGAGAATGAAATCACTTGGAATCAATTCAAAGAGATGTTGGAAGCAAGGTTTGTACCAGCATCAGCAAAGACTACCTTGCTAGAAGAATTTATTAGACTTAGACAAGGAACCATGACTGTCACAGAATACACTCAAAAGTTTGAGGGGCTTTCCACATATGGAGCAATGCTTGTGGCAGATGAGGCATCCAAAAATGATAGGTACATAAAAGGGTTGAACCCAGGACTTAGCAGAGCCATGTTACCCTATGCAGACAGGACTTTTGACCATGTGATAGACTTAGCTTTGAGGTTGGAACAGCATGACAAGGAAAGGGAGAAGTTCAGAAACTTTAAGAACAATAATACCAAGAAGGGTAAGGGGAGGTATCACCCTTATGATAAGAAGAAGGAAGAGGCCAGTAACAAAGGCACTGGAGATGTCAAAGCTAAGGAAACCAAGAAGAAAATTGTGTGCCATCAGTGTGGAAAAGAAGGACATATCAAGCAAAGATGTCCAGAATTGAAAGGAGGAGCTTTCAAGTGCTATCTATGTGGGAAAGAGGGGCATATGAAGAGGAATTGTCCTGAGTACAAACAGCAAGGAATATTGGCAAATTTGGAAGGAAAAGGCAAAGCCACAGTGGAGATTAACACTGAAAACCATAGCCAAGTGGAAGGTACATTACTTATTTGTGCCATACCCATAGAAGTAGTATATGATACTGGGGCAACTCACTCTTTAATTTCTTATGAACTAGTTAAAATGCTAAAATTGAATTGCATATTGGTTGAAACCCCATTGCATATACAAAGTCCACTGGGGAGTTCTAGTGTTTTAAATATGATTTGTGTGGATGTGGAATTAAACATAGGAGGAAATATTTTTATTTCCAATTTATATGTTTTGAATTACCCAAATATAGGTTTTATATTGGGGGTAGACTGGTTAAGGCAATTTAAAGCCATAATTAATTTAGACTCATCCACCATATCATTGCAAAATTCTAGAGGTAAGAGAATCACAGTTTTATGTGAAGTAGCTAAGGAAGGAAAACTATATCATTTAGTTGACCCAGAAAAAGATTTCAGTGAACTAACCATTGAAGAAATTCCCATAGTCAATGAATATTTGGATGTGTTTGGTGAGGTCAAGGGTGTTCCACACAATAGACCAGTAGAGTTCCAGATCAATCTAGTTCCAGGAGCAAGCCCAGTGATTAAAAAGCCAACTAGAATGGGGCCAAATGAACTAAAAGAATTAAAGAAACAGTTAGAAGAATTGGAAGAAAAGGGTTTTATAAGACCAAGTAATTCTTGCTGGGGAGCACCAGTGGTATTTGTTAAGAAGCAAGATGGCTCCTTAAGACTCTGTATAGATTATAGAGAATTAAACAAGGTATCTATTAAAAATAAATACCCATTGCCAAGAATAGATGATCTTTTTGATCAATTAGCAGGGGCAAAAGTATTTTCTAGACTAGACTTAGCATCTGGTTTTCATCAAATGAAGGTGGAAGAATCAAGCATCAAGTACACTGCCTTTAACACTAGGTATGGGTTGTATGAATTTTTGGTTATGCCATTTGGCTTGACCAATGCACCATCATACTTTGTAGATTTAATGAACAGAACCTTTAGAGATTATTTAGACAAGTTTGTGCTTATTTTTATAGATGACATTTTGATTTATTCCAAAACAGTGGAAGAACATAAGCATCATTTGCACCTGGTTTTGTCTAGATTAAGGGAAAAAGATTTAAATGCAAAATTTTCAAAATGTGTATTTTGGAAAGAGGAAGTACATTTCCTTGGCCATGTTATATCTGCTCAAGGAATTTCAGTGAACCCCAATAAAGTAGTGGCTATTCAAGCATGGAAGAGGCCAAGCACTGTGAGTGAAGTGAGGTCATTTATGGGGATGGCAGGGTATTATAGGAGGTTTATAAAAGATTTTTCAAAAATTTCTACACCACTCACTAACCTAACCAGGAAGAACCAAGCTTTTGTTTGGTCAGAAAAATGTGAGAAGTCTTTTGAACAGTTGAAGGAGGCATTGGTAAATGCTCCAATTTTAAAGGTACCACATGGAAATGAAGAATTAGTGGTATACACTGATGCTAGTGGATTTGGCTTGGGTGCAGTTTTGATGCAACAAGGCCAAGTCATTGCATATGCATCCAGACAACTTAAACCCCATGAAGTAAGGTATGCCACACATGATCTCGAATTAGCAGCTGTGATCTATGCTTTAAAACTTTGGAGACATTATTTGTTAGGCACAAAGTTTGAACTTTACACTGACCACAAGTCTCTGAAATATTTATTTTCACAAAAAGATTTGAACATGAGGCAACATAGATGGGTGGAGTTCTTAGCTGCCTATGACTTTGACATACTCTATACACCAGGCAAAGCAAACAAAGTTGCAGATGCTCTAAGTAGACAGCATGCTAAATTGGCTATGATGATGATAGAAGAATTTAAAGACTTGTCTTTGCTAACTGAGTTAGAAATTGGGGAGAATGGTTGTGTGCACATGGATGAGCAGATGCATGGTGCACAAGAAGATAAAGGGAAGTTAAGCTTAATGACACTTCAACCAGATTTAATTCTGAAGGTAGGAAAAATGCAAGAACAGGATGCCAACTTATTAGAGAGGAAAATGCTCCTCTCAAGAGGGGAGGAAGTGATGAATCACCATATTGATAAAAATGGTTATATGAGATACCAGAATAGGATGTGTGTACCAGAGGACACAGAATTGAAGAAAGAGATATTGAATGAATATCACAGAAGTAAATACTCCATACACCCAGGCAACACAAAAATGTACCAAAATTAGAAAAGAGACTTCTGGTGGAAGGGGATGAAATCTGATGTAGCTAAATACATTGCCAAATGTATGACTTGCCAACAAGTCAAGGCTGAAACCCAAAGACCATCAGGGTTGATGCAGTCTCTTAGTGTACCACAGTGGAAGTGGGAAGACATATCTATGGACTTCATAGATGGACTGCCTAGATCTAAGAGAGGTAATACAAGTATATGGGTGATAGTTGATAGGCTAACCAAGGTAGCACACTTCATCCCAGTCAAGTCAGAAAGAACAACACCAAAATTAGCTCAAATTTTTATAAAGGAAGTGGTAAAGTTACATGGCATTCCCAAAACCATTGTGAGTGATAGGGATACCATCTTCACTTCAAAATTCTGGAGAAGCTTTCAAGAAGCAATGGGAAGTGAACTATGTTTAAGTACTGCCTACCATCCTCAATCAGATGGGCAGACTGAGGTAGTAAACAAAGTTTTGGAGGACATGTTGAAGGCATGTATACTGGATTTTGGGGGCAACTGGGAAGATTATCTTCACTTAGTTGAATTTACATACAACAACAGCTACCAAAGCACCATAGGAATGGCTCCATTTGAAGCCTTATATGGTAAACCCTGTTTGTCACCTGTTTGTTGGGTAGAAGCAGGAGAAAGGTCTATTTTAGGACCTGAGTACATACAAGAAACTAAGGAAAAAATATAGTTGATAAGAAGAAGAATGGCAGCAGCTCAAGATAGGCAAAAGAAATATGCAGACATGAGAAGGAGGCAGGTACAATATGAAGTGGGAAATTTTGTTTTCATCAAAATCTCACCTATGAAAAACGTGCTAAGGTTTGGAAAACAAGGCAAGTTAACCCCAAGATATATTGGACCATACAAAATTCTGGAAAGAATTGGTCCCTTGGCATAAAAGTTGGAATTACCAGAAAACATGCAAGGTATACATGATGTTTTTCATGTATCACAATTGAGAAGGTGGGTCCATGACAGGGCAGAAATTCTTGAGACCCCAACCCAAGTGCAGATAAATTCTAATCTGATTTATGAAAAGGATCCAGTGGGAATTTTGGCAAAAGATGTGAAGAAGTTGAGAAATAAATCTCTGAAACTTGTGAAGGTACAGTGGAGTCTTGATCCTAGTGATTGCACATGGGAATTAGAGGACAAAGTTAGGATGAATTATCCTAAGCTATTTTCAGATTAATGGTAATTCTGATTTTTGATTGTTTTTAGATGCATATGTTTTTAGTTATTATAGAACTAAAAATTTATTTGGTTGAGAATGTACTTGTTCTCTGAATTAAGTTTAAAATTTATTTTAAGCTTAGGTAAATTGTGGGACACAATTTCTAAAAGGAGGGGTGTATGTAATGACCCAAGATTTTAGGAATTTATTCTGACAAATATAAATGAATTCAAAATAATTTTTGAATAAATTTTGAATGGGGATTGATATAGCTTGATAGTGTATCAGTATGTGTGTACATGTGTGCACAGGAAATGCACATGAACTAAAGCTAAAAATCTCTGAACTTTAAGAATAAATACATATTGATATGTATGGGAATATATATATATATAGATTAAATCCTTAAAAGCTGAATGCATAAGTAAATATAAATATATGGATGCTACTGAATATTTTTGATTATACATGTGCATGTTTGTGTGTCAATACAGAATGATGTATAAATATATATATATATATAGGTGTACTAATTATTTCAGTAAGACTTATATAAATATATATATGTGTTAATAAAATACTAGAGTTCAAATTAGTAAGATAAAATATACAGACATATTTTAGTATATATATATAGGAAGAAAGAAAGAAAAACTGAAGATATAAAAAGGAGTAGTTCTCTTGTAAATAAATAAAGAAGGTACATACCATTTACATGAAAGCTAAAAATAGGAAAAATAAGACAAAACAGAGAAATGTTTGCTATATGCAGAATTAGGAAGAGTATTTGATAAATAATAAAATCAAGTCACATTTTTGGCATGATTGTAGACAAAGGGAAAAAGTATTTTCTGAAAAGCAAAATTCTGAAATTAACCAAAAAGAATGTAACCACTTTTCTCTTCACCTAAATTAAGCCGGGAAGGGTAGAATTTTGGGTTCAAGTAAAATACAGATAACATGATTTTTCTGGTTGGTAAAAATGGCTTTAGCCAATACCCAAAACCCTAAGGAAGACCCTGTATATATACATGTATATGCAGCAGCCTCCTCTCCTTCTCAGAAAATAATTTGAAAAAAAAGAGAAAACAACACCATAGAAATCATAAGGCAAGGGAAGGAAAAGAGCTTGAGGCTAAAGACAGAAGTTCATCAATTAATTAAGGAAGCAAAGAAGAGAGCTAGGTGAGAAAACTCACTCAAAATCTAAGGCAATAAGTCCTAATGTAGGCAGCCAGTTATAAGTAATTTTCTTAAAAATGTATTTTCATATGAGAATATTAATCTGTGATTTTAAAACTGAAAAGGTTTTGATTCTCTTTGGTTGATCACTTGTTTTATTATATGAAAGCTTTATGTGTTGTTAGTATACATATATGTTTTATAAATCCAGATCTCTGATATGTTAATGTTTAGGAACATAAACAAATACCCAGAAAATAAAATGTTGAAAATAGGCAAGTAGTATTGGTTTTGGCTCAACCCAGAAAGATGTAAATAATGTTGAGCTGCAATATACTCATGTATAAGTGCTGAGGCTTGAGACAAAAAGGAATTAGGGGTGCAATAGGGTTGCCTATGTGCTGATGCTCCTGATTTAATGAAAATATATATATGTTCATATGCATAGCAAACAAAATTTTGTGATTCAGTGAAACCAGGTCATTCTGAGTTTAACTCAAGCACAAATGTTTGCAAAAGGAAAAACTCTCTCAAAAGCCATAAGCCAATGTTAGTTGCCTATACCCTTTTAAAAATACCAGAATGTATACATATACATACAGAACCTTATTTATTTAGTCACCAATGGTTGTTTGCTTGCTTGTCTCTGTATGGTTATGAATAATATGAGATGCCATGATATGGATGTTTTAGTTAGAGAAATGGATCACTGAATGGTTTAGTCATGAAAAATCAAAAGAGTTATTATTAACTTAAACCTGATTAGGAAATTGGGGTCAAGAACACTGCAGGAATGACTTGTGTTCTTGAGTAGCACAAGTTGACACATGGCTTCTTTAAGTCCTGAGATCTTTGTGTAATGGAGTGAATTAGTTCATTACAGTGTGTCCATTGATTCATAAATATTGCAGATGAGACCAGGATAGATAAATATACCAAGGGGATAATATTTGAGATGATGAGAAAACTAGAGTTTTTCCCAGAATTGAAATATGAGTACTGAATAAACGATTTAACTCATATTGGTTATTTTCCTGTTTGGTATGAATGATTGTTTGATTATGACTGCATTGTATGCTTGAATGTATGTGCCATATTTATATATGTAGTCTCTGGAAAGAAAAACTAATGTGTGCACATGCACAATGACACAGAGCATGCACACAAGTATGATCTGATTTCAAAAGGGCAGGACTTTATGTATATGTATTTAATTTGATTTTAACCTAATTAACTAATTGCTTTTGTGAATTTTCTCATACCAGACATGTGTCTGACCCTAGTGTGCTAATGGCATCTGGGGTGTCTCATTTAAAATGAGGCAGTTTCAAATGCTTTTTCAGGGATTGCAGCAACTAAGTAGGAGTAGGAGCAAGGCTTTGAGAAGAAGATTATAGCATGCTAAACTTAGTTAGATAAGAGCCTAAATGATAAAATCCGCATGTATTAATGATTTAAATTGTTACTTGTATTAAGTGTTGAATATGGGATGGACATTTTGTTAAGTATTTTATTAAGAGATTGACTTGTATTTGGAATTTATAAATCTAGTTAATATCTGATATTAAAGAAGTTAATCAAAATATTGTAAGTGGATTTAGTAAGAACACCATGTTTAAATTAAATGATTATATTTTATAAATGTATTAGTCAATCTTGAGTCTTTAGAAAGGATTTTAGTTTTGGAAAATCTGGATAGTTGATTCTTAGAAAAATTAAATGGTTCTATCTTTCTACCATGGCATATGTATACAAAAGATAATAGGCATAGGTTGAATGTTTTTATATGACTACAAGGTTCCCATAATTTAACTTGTTTCATACAAATGTTTCATGTCTTGTTTTTAAATAAAGAAAGGATCTGTAATAAGGGAGTTGAAAGCCAGATCCAAATAGTTGCAGTTATATACGCACATAAACATGTTTTGTGCAAATATTAACACACCCTTTTTCCTATGTATTTGTAATAGGAATCTGAATTTCACTCAGATTTTAACCAAATGCATTTTAAACTCCAGACAGATTTTATAAGAAGAAAATCAAACATGGACATATAACACTGAACTATGTGTGGATTGATTAAATTCAATCAATCCAATATCCTCTTGTTTTCCAGAACTCTGATTCAAACAAGAGAGGCATATGCATCCTCACATGTATGTGCTTATCTTTGTGAATGTACTGATATATTTATATTGGTTAATTGTTTTGGTCCTGGATATATTTTGTTTATTGGAAAAAGAAAATGACCTTGGAAAATATATTTGTAATGATTGTTATATCTATATATCATCTCTGATAGTTCAAAGGAAGTTTAAATCCAACTTAAAAAGTGTAAATGAATGTAGGTGGACACCCAGACACATATAAATTGAATGTGCATATGCATGTACATAGAGATCGAATTTAGACGTCAGTCTTAATAATTTAGACGTCTGAGATTAAACTTAGACGTCAGTCATAATAATTTAGACGTCTGAGGTTAAATGTAGACGTCTGTCACAAAAAAATTAGATGTCTAAATTTAGTTCAAAATGTCTTTTTCTCTCTGTTTCAATTTTAGATCTCTGAGCCGTCTGTCATAATTAGTTAGACGTCTGGGATTAAGTTTAGACGCCTGTCATAATTATTTAGACGTCTGAACTGCTGATTTTACCTAATTTGCCTATTTAAAAAGAAACAAGTGGCTATGTCAATAGCTTGTATGGCATTTTGATTTCTATTTGATTTAAATTCCCTTTGATGAAGAAAAAAAATCCTTATGAAATTAGGGTAGAAATAGGAGGGTCATTCCAGCAATTAAAAGTTATGGTAACGATTGTTATAAGTTACCTGTTTATTTGGTCCATTAAATTAAAATGGGAAGTCAATTAGAATTAAATGAACTTTAATGTTACATTAATAAGATTGAGACAATAACTGTAGTGTGAACATAATAAAAGGTATAGTAATGTAAATTTTATTTACAAGGCCATGATTTATGAAATAAAAAGATTAAAACAAAATTTAATCAATTTATTGAAACTAAAATTATAATTAATTGGAACTAAATGTAATTAAACATTGTGGTTAATGTAAGAAAAAGCGTCAATGGTAGAAAATGAGGATAACAAGATAGAAACCTATGTTAATAATTTCATAAGATATTGTTGATTTAATAGTAGAAGTGTAAATCAAAATAAAAGAATAAAAATGAATAAGTTTAGTAAAGGAGTAAACATATGTTTATTTATTTGAAATGTTTGGTAGCTGCAAGATTGATTGTAGAGATGAGAAACTATTATTTAGTAAGAAATGTATAATTACTTTTTGTATCCAATAGTGTATAAATATGTTTAAATTACTATTAGATAGGAAGTAATTGTTCTACTTCTCATTACATTCATTTAGTCCATTTTGAAACTTAATCAACTGAAATTAATGTAATTGAAAATTTTCAATTAATAGGAGAGAGAATACTTTTTGTAAATTAATAGGTGCAATTAAAAGCAGCTTATGTTTTGTGAAAATATAAGGAAAGTTTGATTTAATGAAAAGAACATTTACATAAAATAAAACGAATGTTTCATTTGTAAATGTAGGTTTAATTTCATTAAGATAAAGAATAGAATGATTAATTTTAAAGAAAGAAATATATATTTATTTGAACCGTGTTTTAGCTTACAGATTGATTACAAGAATAGGAAAATAATCTATTTTAGTAAGCTATTTATTACTCTTGTGTATAAACAACAAATTTATAAACGTGTTTAAATAAACAATTGTTCTATTTTTTTCATCCATTTTAAGCTTAGGTAAATTGTGGGACACAATTTCTAAAAGGAGGGGTGTATGTAATGACCCAAGATTTTAGGAATTTATTCTGACAAATATAAATGAATTCAAAATAATTTTGGAATAAATTTTGAATGGGGATTGATATAGCTTGATAGTGTATCAGTATGTGTGTACATGTGTGCACAGGAAATGCACATGAACTAAAGCTAAAAATCTCTGAACTTTGTAATACCCCAAGATTTTGAGGAAAATTCTTTTAAATAAATGATTAAAATTCTGGGGGAAAAATCAGAATTATTATATAGGTGGGATTTTCAGTGGTGCAAGGTTGTGTGCATGTGTGCACGTGCACACTAGTTATGGAACTAAGAGAAAATCCAGAATTCCTGAATAATAAAACAAAGAAGGAAAACATTTAGATAAAATGTTTTAAATAAAGGAAATATAGGCCTAGACATGAATATTAAAATTCCTGAGGATATGTATATATATATATATCTATATATATATGCATATGTATGACTTGTCTGGAAATTAAGACAGAAGAGAACATTGATTTATAATGAATAAGTGAAATTTTATTTGAATAATAGGAGTGTAGAAATGCATATAAGAATTCACATGTTTTCTGCAAATAAAAGAAGGTTAAAGTTAAACTAACACCCATAGTTGTATAAATGTATATATATACAGATATTATTTGAGCAGAAAATTAATAAAGGAAAAATAAGTAAAAGAAGCACTAAAATAGTAAGAACCAAAGTGCAAGAAAGCAAATGTATAAAGGCAGAAAATAGAAAGTCACACCATTATCATGTTTGAGGTAAGTATAATAAAAATACTTAAAGTAATCACTTTCTGAAAAGGAAAGAAAATGGGCACAACTTAGCCTTGTTTTAAAATATTGGCCGGGACATTAAGGGTTAGGAGGGAGAGAATATGCAATGCCAAATGCATGATTCTGGTTTGGGCTAAAATAGGGATTTTGCATCACCCAAAACCCTAGGTAGAACCCTTATATAAATCAAGAGCCTAACCAGAAAACTACTCTCTCACTGAATTAATTAACCTAAGGAAGAAGAGGAAGAAAAGGCTAAAGATTTGAGGGGTTTTCTGGATTAAGCTTGTGTAAGCATTTAGGTGAGTATCCTCACTCATATACATGGCATTAAGACCTGAGATTAGGCAGCCAAGCTTTTATATGCTATATTTTGCATGTTTTGATTTACAAACCATGTTGACTACTGATGGTTTCATGAATGCTTGATGAGATATGATCTGCTATGATGGATGTATAACTTTGTTGTTCTATTTTCATCCCTGTATGTTATACCAAAACCTTAAAAAACATGTAAGAGAGTATTTGTAACTAGTCTGAATCATGGCTTAAGACAAAGAATGAAGAAAAAAAAAACTATGAGCTGCATATACAATGGTATAGTGCTGAGGCTTGAAATAATTGGTTAAGGGTGCAATGGAGTCTTTCTCTATAAGTGCTGAGCCCTAAACCAAACAGAAAATTTACAAGCCTAAAAATTATGTTTAAACAAGGTAAAAAATCTGGCTAAACATAGTTGCTTGCAAAATCAAAATAAACCCAATAGAGCCATGCATTTATTCTCAGTTGCAAACATTCTGGTATATGTTTGAATAGGGTGTTTATATGCTAAATAATGTGAGATGGAATGACTGGGTGTTATACCTCTAGAAAGTAACCTTTAACTTGCTTGCAATATTATGTCTGCAAGGTAACTAGTATGTTTCATGTATATAAGTGGTCTGTACACCTAGCTATCATTGATAAAATGAACATGAATACACTTAGTAATATAACTAAGGATTTTGTGCCAAGAAGGCTGCTGGAATGCTTGTCCTATTTGAAGTAGACAAGTTGACACATGGCTTGTTTAAGTCCTGAGATCTTTGTGCCATGATGTTAATTAGTTCATGGCAATGTGTCCCTTTGATTCCTTATAGCAGATGAGGCCAGGAATTTATAAGAAGAAAAGGCAACCTTAAATGATGATATAGGAAACTTGGGTCTTTCCGGGATTAGGGTTGGTATGAGGAACCTTAGTAGTTCCAGATAAAAATTGTTTTAATGCATATGTTTGCTCTTATGTATGTATATGGGAATACCTGATTAATTTATACATTAATCATTCATGATAATACCTGTCAAGTTATGCAAGGTACATTTATGCTGTATCCTTAGCTTAATATCATGGATATGTTAGAAATGCTCACACCAGATCATAGATCTGACCCTTATTGCTCATGGCACATGGGGTGTCTCATTCATAATGTGGCAGCCACTAATGCTTTTGCAGGTTGTGATGGAGCTAAGTAAGCAAGATTAAAAAGATATGGAATAGAGAATGCTAAGATAATTAGAAATAAGAGCTAGAATGTGTTAATTCATGCATGTATTTTCTGATTGATATGGCTATCTAAATGTATTAAGTAGGAAGAACTTGTAAGAAATACGTGTTATGTTGTTTCTGGTTATTTCTGGTCTGGTATGTATTAAGGATATTGATGTTAAACTGATTTGAAAATCTATTTGCTAAAGTTGTTTTTGATTTAGAGGAAAAACCTGGATTTTATAAGCATAGTCATTTTATGATGATTATAGTTCATCCTAAGTCCTTTCAAAAGATAGATATATAGGAAATTATATTGGGAAAATCCAGAAAGAATTATAACTGTTATATTTTCAAGTCATGATATTGATATATGTCCAAATGCAAGTAAAAGTGTATATACCCTGAATATGCATTTTTAAAAGAGAATTATGGTTAGGAAGGATGATATAAATCTGATCACAAGGTGTCTGATTCATACATATATAAACATGCTTTTGAAAAGAAGGAGTATCAATGTTTTGGGTAGATTCTAGTTTGTAAAATGCAAATAAAAGAATGGTCAGATTAACCACATGGTTAGACCGTAGGTCAGGCCAAATGCTCACTTCAAATCAATGAAGCAAGGAACCATTTGAACCCAGTTTTCTGGAAAATGAGCAAAGACATTGACATGTACATGTATATCTGTGTACATGTTGATATTTGGGCAAAAATATAAATATAAATTCCTAGAACAGTTGTAGGAATGGGTTTCAAAAATAATAAAGCAAGAAATATTGTTTTGTATGTTAGATTATAGGCAAAAATTAAGTATATATGTATAGATATAGGTAGATATCAGATTTTAAACCATACAGGAGAAAAATAAAAAGAAAAACAAAAATTGGGTTTGAACCGACCAGCATAGCACTCAAACTCGTGACCTCTCATGTGTAAGTTAGGCGCGTTTCCATTACGCCTAGATGTTGCTTGTGTTCACTTATGAT
Source organism: Allium fistulosum (assembly GCA_030737815.1). Taxonomy (NCBI): domain Eukaryota; kingdom Viridiplantae; phylum Streptophyta; class Magnoliopsida; order Asparagales; family Amaryllidaceae; genus Allium; species Allium fistulosum. Next base: position 820,547,548 of record CM060904.1, read on the forward strand.
CCACTTTCTTTTAGCCTGAGTTTGATACTATACAGACTTTAACACAATCATCCATATTAAAAGCTTTCTTCCACCTGATTATTACTTGATCATTTCTTAATTAGAATAACAGACTAAAGTACATGTTTCCAGTGGATTCTATGGTCAAAAATCAGGATACAATAATTAATCTTTTATCAGTGAATTATCACATTTTAATAGATTTAAAAGGATTTCTACTTACATATTATCATGCTCTGATTCTAGTAGAATATAACATAGATATCTTCATATATGTATGTTAGGAATGATTTAGATTTAAAACAATATTTTTATATTGTGAAAGATCCTGGATAATATGAGAATAGGGAAGGATGACCCTAGGTAGTCTTAGCTAAGTATGATAAAAAAAAAAATTTGGTTAAGAATTAGGGTCATTGCATTTGGTATCAGAGCTATGTTTTAATTAACATAGCAAAATATTTGTATGCTTATGTTTATACTAGGTTTGTTTGTGATATATTTGACTGTTTATAAGTATTCCCTGAATGTATGTGTGTGCATGTGACATACACAATGATTAAATAGGAAAGATACAACCAATTTAAAATTAAAGCGAAGTATTATAAACTAATATAATGAAATACATATACTTTTAGAAATATGGTAGGAAGAGGGTCTCATCATCAAGGAGGATCTAGCACACCACAAATGCTTGACATGCAGGAATTTGTGAGAGTTTTGAGAGATGGAATTGGGCACAGACCTGAGAACCCATATGAGGAGCTCTCCAAGTTAGTGAAGACTTATACCAATTTGGGAGGCAAGAGCTTTGAAGGAACTGAAAGTGTAATGGAGATTCAAGCATGGCTGAGGACATTAGAGAGGATCTTCACTGATATGCAACTAGATGACCAAAGGAAGAGGCAAGTGGCCTCAAGGCAATTAAAAGGTGCAGCTTTGAGTTGGTGGGAGGTGATCATAGCTGGCCGGAATGAAAATGATATTAATTGGAATCAATTTAAGGAGATGTTAGAGGCAAGGTTTGTTCCAGCCTCAGCAAAAACCACTTTACTTGAGGAGTTCATCAAACTTAGACAGGGGACTATGAACGTCACAGAATACACCCACAAGTTTGATGGATTGTCAACCTATGGGGCAATGTTAGTGGCTGATGAAGCATCCAAAAATGATAGATACATCAAGGGATTGAACCCAGGGCTTAGCAGGGCTATATTACCTTATGCTGACAGAACTTTTGATCAAGTGATAGATTTGGCTCTGAAGATTGAGCAGCATGACAAGGAAAGAGATAAGTTTAGGAGCTTCAAAAACAATAGCAACAAGAAGAACAAAGGGAAGTACCATCCTTATGATAAGAAGAAAGGAGAGGCAGATGGTAAGAAGGCAGTAGATGCAAAACCCAATGAAGCCAAAAGAAAAATAGTTTGCAACCATTGTGGGAAAGAAGGCCATATTAAGCCAAGATGCCCAAAGCTTAAAGGGGGAGCTTTCAAATGCTTTCTATGTGGGAAGGAAGGGCATATGAAAAGAAATTGCCCAGAATACAAGCAACAAGGGAAAGTGGAAAACCTGGAAGGTAGGGGCAAGGCCATAATTGAGGCTAATGCTGAAAACCATGGTCAAGTGGAAGGTACACTATTTATTTGTACCATACCTTTAGCTGTAATATATCATACCGGGGCAACCCACTCACTCATTTCCCATGAAATAGTTAAAAGGTTGAAAATGAACTGCAATTTGGCTGAAATACCTCTGTTAATACAAAGCCCTTTAGGAAGTTCTAGTGTATTAGATATGATTTGTGTGGATGTGAATTTGAACATAGGGGGAAACACATTTGTTTCCAATTTATATGTTCAAAATTTCCCAAATATAGGAGTTATATTAGGGGCAGATTGGCTAAGACAATTCAAAGCCATAATTGACCTAGATGCATCCACCATTTCACTACAAAATTCTAAAGGCCAAAGGGTTACAATTCTGTGTGAACCTATCAAAGAAAACAGGCTAAATCATTTAATTGAATTAGAAAATAATCCCAAGGAAATAGCTATTAATGAAATCCCCATAGTTAAAGAATACTTGGATGTATTTGGGGAAGTAAAAGGTGTCTCACACCATAAACCTGTTGAATTCCAGATTAACCTTATGCCTGGGGCTAGCCCAATTATCAAAAAGCCTACAAGGATGGGGACAAGTGAATTAAAGGAGCTAAAGAACCAGCTGGAAGAATTAGAAGCCAAGGGATTTATAAGGCCAAGTAATTCATGCTGGGGTGCTCCTGTAGTATTTGTTAAAAAGCATGATGGTACCTTAAGAATGTGTATAGATTATAGAGAATTAAACAAAGTAACCATCAAAAACAAATACCCATTACCCAGGATAGATGATCTCTTTGATCAACTCAGTGGAGCTAAAGTGTTTTCTAGGCTAGACTTGGCATCTGGGTTTCATCAGATGAAGGTTGAGGATTCAAGTGTTAAATATACAGCATTTAACACAAGATATGGTTTGTATGAGTTTCTGGTTATGCCATTTGGGCTAACAAATGCCCCTTCTTACTTTGTAGACCTAATGAATAGGATATTCAGAGATTACTTAGACAAGTTTGTTCTGATTTTTATAGATGACATTCTAATCTATTCTAAAACAATAGAGGAACATGAGAACCACTTACATTTGTTCTTATCTAGATTAAGAGAAAAAGATTTGAAAGCAAAGTTCTCTAAGTGTGTGTTCTGGCAAGAGGAAGTACATTTTCTTGGACATGTTGTCTCTGCTAGAGGGATTTCTGTAAACCCCAATAAGATAGTAGCAATCCAAGCATGGAAGAAGCCTAACAATGTTAGTGAAGTTAGGTCATTCATGGGGATGGCAGGATACTATAGGAGGTTTATACAAGGATTTTCTAAAATAGCAATGCCACTCACTAACCTGACTAGGAAGAACCAAAAGTTTATATGGACTGATAAGTGTGAACAAGCTTTCACCCAGATCAAGGAGGCTTTGGTAAAATCACCAGTGTTGAGAGTACCAGAAGGCAATGAGGGATTAGTTGTATATACAGATGCATGTGGGTCAGGGCTAGGGGCTGTGTTGATGCAGCAAGATCAGGTCATAGCCTATGCATCTAGACAACTAAAACCCCATGAAACTAGATATGCAACTCATGATCTTGAGTTGGCAGCAGTAGTATATGCCTTGAAGCTCTGGAGGCATTACTTATTAGGTGCAAAGTTCATTTTATACACTGATCACAAGGCCTTAAAGTATCTCTTTTCACAGAAAGATTTGAATATGAGACAACACAGATGGGTTGAATTTCTTGCTGCTTATGACTTAGATATACTTTATACACCAGGCAAGGCTAATAATGTGGCAGATGCATTGAGTAGGCAGCATGCAAAAGTGGCCATGTTGATGATGGAGGAGTTTAGAGACTTGACCATGCTCACTGATTTGGAAATAGATGAGAGCAGTGGGATAAGTATGGAGATAGTTGAGGAAGAAAGGAGTAAAGGAAGGTTAAGTTTAATTACTTTACAATCAAATTTGGTCTTGAAGGTGGCAAAGATGCAAGAAGAAGATCAAGACTTAGCAGAAAAGAGGTCTCTCCTACTAAAGAAGGAGGAAGTGAAGGATTATCACATTGATGAAAAAGGATACCTAAGGTACAAGGGTAGGATATGTGTCCCAAACATCATAGAATTGAAAGAAGAAATCCTTAATGAGTACCATAGGAGCAAATATTCCATACATCCAGGCAGCACCAAGATGTACCAAAACTTAAAAAGGGACTATTGGTGGAAGGGAATGAAGTCTAATGTAGCAAGACATGTTGCTAAGTGCATGGTTTGTCAACAAATAAAAGCTGAGACCCAAAGACCTTCAGGGTTGTTGCAGCCACTTAGCATACCACAGTGGAAGTGGGAAAACATATCTATGGATTTTATAGATGGTCTTCCTAGATCCAAGAAGGGAAATACAAGTATTTGGGTAATTGTAGATAGGCTGACTAAAGTAGCCCACTTCATACCAGTAAAAGCAGACAGAAATGCACCTAGGCTAGCCCAAACTTTTATGAGAGAAGTGGTAAAGTTGCATGGTGTTCCTAAAACTATAGTGAGTGATAGGGATACAATCTTCACTTCAAGATTCTGGAAGAGCTTCCAAGAAGCTATGGGGAGTGAATTGTGCCTAAGCACTGCTTATCACCCCCAATCAGATGGGCAAACAGAAGTGGTAAAGAAGATTTTAGAGGATTTGCTTAGAGCATGTGTGTTAGACTTTGGAGGAAATTGGGAGGACCATCTCCATTTGGCTAAGTTCACATACAATAATAGCCACCAAAGCACAATTGGAATGGCACCCTTTGAAGCCCTATATGGAAAGCCATGTCTATCACCTATGTGTTGGGCTGAGGCAGGAGAGAAAGCTATCCTAGGGCCAGAATATGTCAAGGACATCACAGAGAAAATAGGACTGGTGAGAAAGAGGATGGCATCAGCTCAAGATAGGCAAAAGAAATATGCTGATGCAAAGAGGAAGTCAGTGGAATTCAAAGTAGGTGATTATGTCTTCATTAAGGTTTCACCAATGAAGAAAGTCTTGAGATTTGGCAAGCAAGGGAAACTCAGACCCAGATATGTTGGACCATACAAGATTTTGGAGAGGATAGGCTCACTAGCCTATAAGCTGGAGCTTCCAGAGGGGATGAGTGCAATACACAATGTGTTTCATGTGTCACAACTAAGTAGATGGGTACATGACAAGGAGGAAATCTTAGAAAAGCCTACTGAAGTTCAGATTAATCCAGATCTAATCTATGAGAAAGAGCCAGTGGGAATTGTGGTAAGGGAAGAAAAGAAATTAAGAAACAAGACATTGAAGCTTGTAAAGATTCAATGGAGTATAGATCCTAGTGATTGTACTTGGGAGCTAGAGGATAAAATCAGGATGGATTACCCTAGGCTCTTTGCAAATTTAAAAGGTAAATTCTTAGATTACTAAGAAAGTTTAATATGTATGATAGACAGTGACTAATTGATTTGCTCATGCATATGCTGAATAATTTTTCCCTAAGAAATTAGAAGTACTCAAAGATTATGTTGCAAATTGTGAGGACACAATTCCTAAAAGAAGGGGTGATTGTAATACCCCAAGATTTTGAGAAAAATTCTTTTAAATAAATGATTAAAATTCTGGGGGAAAAATCAGAATTATTATATAGGTGGGATTTTCAGTGGTGCAAGGTTGTGTGCATGTGTGCACGTGCACACTAGTTATGGCACTAAGAGAAAATCCAGAATTCCTGAATAATAAAACAAAGAAGGAAAACATTTAGATAAAATGTTTTAAATAAAGGAAATATAGGCCTAGACATGAATATTAAAATTCCTGAGGATATGTATATATATATATATATCTATATATATATGCATATGTATGACTTGTCTGGAAATTAAGACAGAAGAGAACATTGATTTATAATGAATAAGTGAAATTTTATTTGAATAATAGGAGTGTAGAAATGCATATAAGAATTCACATGTTTTCTGCAAATAAAAGAAGGTTAAAGTTAAACTAACACCCATAGTTGTATAAATGTATATATATACAGATATTATTTGAGCAGAAAATTAATAAAGGAAAAATAAGTAAAAGAAGCACTAAAATAGTAAGAACCAAAGTGCAAGAAAGCAAATGTATAAAGGCAGAAAATAGAAAGTCACACCATTATCATGTTTGAGGTAAGTATAATAAAAATACTTAAAGTAATCACTTTCTGAAAAGGAAAGAAAATGGGCACAACTTAGCCTTGTTTTAAAATATTGGCCGGGACATTAAGGGTTAGGAGGGAGAGAATATGCAATGCCAAATGCATGATTCTGGTTTGGGCTAAAATAGGGATTTTGCATCACCCAAAACCCTAGGTAGAACCCTTATATAAATCAAGAGCCTAACCAGAAAACTACTCTCTCACTGAATTAATTAACCTAAGGAAGAAGAGGAAGAAAAGGCTAAAGATTTGAGGGGTTTTCTGGATTAAGCTTGTGTAAGCATTTAGGTGAGTATCCTCACTCATATACATGGCATTAAGACTTGAGATTAGGCAGCCAAGCTTTTATATGCTATATTTTGCATGTTTTGATTTACAAACCATGTTGACTACTGATGGTTTCATGAATGCTTGATGAGATATGATCTGCTATGATGGATGTATAACTTTGTTGTTCTATTTTCATCCCTGTATGTTATACCAAAACCTTAAAAAACATGTAAGAGAGTATTTGTAACTAGTCTGGATCATGGCTTAAGACAAAGAATGAAGAAAAAAAAACTATGAGCTGCATATACAGTGGTATAGTGCTGAGGCTTGAAATAATTGGTTAAAGGTGCAATGGAGTCTTTCTCTATAAGTGCTGAGCCCTAAACCAAACAGAAAATTTACAAGCCTAAAAATTATGTTTAAACAAGGTTAAAAATCTGGCTAAACATAGTTGCTTGCAAAATCAAAATAAACCCAATAGAGCCATGCATTTATTCTCAGTTGCAAACATTCTGGTATATGTTTGAATAGGGTGTTTATATGCTAAATAATGTGAGATGGAATGACTGGGTGTTATACCTCTAGAAAGTAACCTTTAACTTGCTTGCAATATTATGTCTGCAAGGTAACTAGTATGTTTCATGTATATAAGTGGTCTGTACACCTAGCTATCATTGATAAAATGAACATGAATACACTTAGTAATATAACTAAGGATTTTGTGCCAAGAAGGCTGCTGGAATGCTTGTCCTATTTGAAGTAGACAAGTTGACACATGGCTTGTTTAAGTCCTGAGATCTTTGTGCCATGATGTTAATTAGTTCATGGCAATGTGTCCCTTTGATTCCTTATAGCAGATGAGGCCAGGAATTTATAAGAAGAAAAGGCAACCTTAAATGATGATATAGGAAACTTGGGTCTTTCCGGGATTAGGGTTGGTATGAGGAACCTTAGTAGTTCCAGATAAAAATTGTTTTAATGCATATGTTTGCTCTTATGTATGTATATGGGAATACCTGATCAATTTATACATTAATCATTCATGATAATACCTGTCAAGTTATGCAAGGTACATTTATGCTGTATCCTTAGCTTAATATCATGGATATGTTAGAAATGCTCACACCAGATCATAGATCTGACCCTTATTGCTCATGGCACATGGGGGTGTCTCATTCATAATGGGGCAGCCACTAATGCTTTTGCAGGTTGTGATGGAGCTAAGTAAGCAAGATTAAAAAGATATGGAATAGAGAATGCTAAGATAATTAGAAATAAGAGCTAGAATGTGTTAATTCATGCATGTATTTTTTGATTGATATGGCAATCTAAATGTATTAAGTAGGAAGAACTTGTAAGAAATACGTGTTATGTTGTTTCTGGTTATTTCTGGTCTGGTATGTATTAAGGATATTGATGTTAAACTGATTTGAAAATCTATTTGCTAAAGTTGTTTTTGATTTAGAGGAAAAACCTGGATTTTATAAGCATAATCATTTTATGATGATTATAGTTCATCCTAAGTCCTTTCAAAAGATAGATATATAGGAAATTATATTGGGAAAATCCAGAAAGAATTATAACTGTTATATTTTCAAGTCATGATATTGATATATGTCCAAATGCAAGTAAAAGTGTATATACCCTGAATATGCATTTTTAAAAGAGAATTATGGTTAGGAAGGATGATATAAATCTGATCACAAGGTGTCTGATTCATACATATATAAACATGCTTTTGAAAAGAAGGAGTATCAATGTTTTGGGTAGATTCTGGTTTGTAAAATGCAAATAAAAGAATGGTCAGATTAACCACATGGTTAGACCATAGGTCAGGCCAAATGTTCACTTCAAATCAATGAAGCAAGGAACCATTTGAACCCAGTTTTCTGGAAAATGAGCAAAGACATTGACATGTACATGTATATCTGTGTACATGTTGATATTTGGGCAAAAATATAAATATAAATTCCTAGAACAGTTGTAGGAATGGGTTTCAAAAATAATAAAGCAAGAAATATTGTTTTGTATGTTAGATTATAGGCAAAAATTAAGTATATATGTGTAGATATAGGTAGATATCAGATTTTAAACCATACAGGAGAAAAATAAAAAGAAAAACAAAAATTGGGTTTGAACCGACCAGCATAGCACTCGAACTCGTGACCTCTCATGTGTAAGTTAGGCGCGTTTCCATTACGCCTAGATGTTGCTTGTGTTCACTTATGATACACTTTCTTTTAGCCTGAGTTTGATACTATACAGACTTTAACACAATCATCCATATTAAAAGCTTTCTTCCACCTGATTATTACTTGATCATTTCTTAATTAGAATAACAGACTAAAGTACATGTTTCCAGTGGATTCTATGGTCAAAAATCAGGATACAATAATTAATCTTTTATCAGGGAATTATCACATTTTAATAGATTTAAAAGGATTTCTACTTACATATTATCATGCTCTGATTCTAGTAGAATATAACATAGATATCTTCATATATGTATGTTAGGAATGATTTAGATTTAAAACAATATTTTTATATTGTGAAAGATCCTGGATAATATGAGAATAGGGAAGGATGACCCTAGGTAGTCTTAGCTAAGTATGATAAAAAATAAAAATTTTGGTTAAGAATTAGGGTCATTGCAAACTTTAAGAATAAATACATATTGATATGTATGGGAATATATATATATATATAGATTAAATCCTTAAAAGCTGAATGCATAAGTAAATATAAATATATGGATGCTACTGAATATTTTTGAGTATACATGTGCATGTGTGTGTGTCAATACAGAATGATGTATAAATATATATATATATATAGGTGTACTAATTATTTCAGTAAGACTTATATAAATATATATGTGTGTTAATAAAATACTAGAGTTCAAATTAGTAAGATAAAATATACAGACATATTTTAGTATATATATATAGGAAGAAAGAAAGAAAAACTGAAAATATAAAAAGGAGTAGTTCTCTTGTAAATAAATAAAGAAGGTACATACCATTTACATGAAAGCTAAAAATAGGAAAAATAAGACAAAACAGAGAAATGTTTGCTATAGGCAGAATTAGGAAGAGTATTTGATAAATAATAAAATCAAGTCACATTTTTGGCATGATTGTAGACAAAGGGAAAAAGTATTTTCTGAAAAGCAAAATTCTGAAATTAACCAAAAAGAATGTAACCACTTTTCTCTTCACCTAAATTAAGCCGGGAAGGGTAGAATTTTGGGTTCAAGTAAAATACAGATAACATGATTTTTCTGGTGGGTAAAAATGGCTTTAGCCAATACCCAAAACCCTAAGGAAGACCCTGTATATATACATGTATATGCAGCAGCCTCCTCTCCTTCTCAGAAAAGAATTTGAAAAAAAAAAGAGAAAACAACACCATAGAAATCATAAGGCAAGGGAAGGAAAAGAGCTTGAGGCTAAAGACAGAAGTTCATCAATTAATTAAGGAAGCAAAGAAGAGAGCTAGGTGACAAAACTCACTCAAAATCTAAGGCAATAAGTCCTAATGTAGGCAGCCAGTTATAAGTGATTTTCTTAAAAATGTATTTTCATATGAGAATATTTATCTGTGATTTTAAAACTGAAAAGGTTTTGATTCTCTTTGGTTGATCACTTGTTTTATTATATGAAAGCTTTATGTGTTGTTAGTATACATATATGTTTTATAAATCCAGATCTCTGATATGTTAATGTTTAGGAACATAAACAAATACCCAGAAAATAAAATGTTGAAAATAGGCAAGTAGTATTGGTTTTGGCTCAACCCAGAAAGATGTAAATAATGTTGAGCTGCAATATACTCATGTATAAGTGCTGAGGCTTGAGACAAAAAGGAATTAGGGGTGCAATAGGGTTGCCTATGTGCTGATGCTCCTGATTCAATGAATATATATATATGTTCATATGCATAGCAAACAAAATTTTGTGATTCAGTGAAACCAGGTCATTCTGAGTTTAACTCAAGCACAAATGTTTGCAAAAGGAAAAACTCTCTCAAAAGCCATAAGCCAATGTTAGTTGCCTATACCCTTTTAAAAATACCAGAATGTATACATATACATACAGAACCTTATTTATTTAGTCACCAATGGTTGTTTGCTTGCTTGTCTCTGTATGGTTATGAATAATATGAGATGCCATGATATGGATGTTTTAGTTAGTGAAATGGATCACTGAATGGTTTAGTCATGAAAAATCAAAAGAGTTATTATTAACTTAAACCTGATTAGGAAATTGGGGTCAAGAACACTGCAGGAATGACTTGTGTTCTTGAGTAGCACAAGTTGACACATGGTGTAACGACCCGCTATTTTGGACCATTCAAATCGACAATAAATCCACACATGTCGGACTTGAATAATTCAAAATACCGAATTGTTAATTTAAATTTGGCAAAAACTCAGCATATGCAGTAAATAAATCAATCACAGAATCACAAACACAGAGTAATACAATAATGCGCAGCGGAATAGATAAAATAGTAGTTCATGAAGCTACTATATAAACATCAGAGTTAGAAATAAAATACAACAGAATATCCCAAATGCAGTGAAGTCTCCAATACAACAGATGACTTCTCTGGACAAATCAACTAGAAGAGCTAAAAGCTGAGGCGATCGTTGGATCTCCAAAGGAAGCTCCAAACTCCAAGGGTGAGTCTCAAATGCTGTATCACTCGGTCTGACCCGAGCGTAAAGCAAAACACAAAACACTCGAGTCAGGATTAACATTCTTATATCAATAAATCCAACTCAAGTGAAATATCAACTGAAATACAAGTAACTTAAAGGATGTTTGGGATAACCATCCTCTAAGGATCTGTAGAACTATCTACAAGGTAGAAATATACACTATGACACCGTGGTCATTTCAAATAAATTTATACTTCAAAACCAAAATATCATTTTCATTTCAAAAATATCTATTTCCCAAATAGTGTATATACATTAAATAATTTATAAAGTAAAGTATTTATAATTTCTTCAAGTCTCCCAAATCGATTCATATTAACTCAAATTCCAAATTCAAATTTATTCAAAGCTCAATTCATCAATTCAATTCAGTTCTAAATATACCATTTAAATTTTCAATATATTTCAAAGCTTTAATATTCAACATTTCAAAGTTAAATTTAACAGTTTCATATAGCACTTGTTTTAACTTTATTATTATTTAATTAGGGAATATGCTCTTAATAAATTCAATATCATTTAACTAGCCTTAAATTTCATTTTTACTAAATATTTCCTTAAATTTATTTAAACAAGAAATATTCATTAAATTATTTAAACCAAACTCAAGTTATAAATCATATCTTAAATCCCAATTTCAATAAGCTTTAAATTGGTTTAATTAAATAAAATTCTTTACTAAATTCAAATTATCTTCCTAACCTTAACTTATACAAATTTTTACCAAAATCTATTTTGAAATAGAGATATAAGTACTTAACCGTATTATATGTATTCAATCAAACTTAATTAAATTTAATATTAAAATTAAATCTATATATATATATCATTACCATTTATATATGATAAATTTAAGAATCAACATTTATTTAACCCATATATTTCTTTCCAAAACCATAGAATTCATTTTCAAAATATTTATATATATGGACCAACGGTGTCTGTATATATTTTTATCATATGGTTAAGTGATACGGATATTTATCATTTCAATCCGAAATGTAAATATATACGGGTAGATATCATTTCGACCCGAAATCCCAATTTCAATTCAAACGAAAAATCGCTTGGGTTTATCATTTCAACCCATAACGATTTTCTCCTATTCTAAAGTCCGTTCGGGTATGTATCATTTCAACCCATAGTGAATTCTATACTAACAGGGAACTTGCAGAGTGATGACAGATAATATAAAATACAACGACAGGCATATATCATAAATAACAATAAAATATAAACACAGGATATGGTGTCATATCCCACAGGTGAACAGTTATAGATAATAGCATATATAACAATTTAAATAACTACAACAGCATATTTCAATTGTCGTTTCAATTGAAATCAAATTTTATAAATACAAGAACGTTAATCGTGAGTGATTGCTCACCTTTCGAGGTTAGAGAGAATAGACAATGGAATGAAGTTACGGATCCAAGCACGAATTTCGAAGCAAAGCACAATGGACTCAAGTTTGACGGACAAGCTGATAAATTGGAACCAGTGGAAACAAATCAAATCAGTTTTGGATATAAACTGAAAATATATACATTATTATTCTATTATATATATACATATATATATATATATATATTTTATTTGCTTTCTAAAATAAATTTTTCAAAACACATATATTTAAACATATGCATTAATAAAAATTACATTACATGAATTTGCTTGTTAAAACTATTATACTATGCATATACTATTATATCACTACTGTTGTAAGTGCTAACTTTACAGAAACTTTACACATCAACCAATATATACCTACGACCCAATATGAAAATCATTATTCATGCATAAATATATAACGTTTTCAAACAATATTAAATAAAACAAATACATAGAACTAATATATATATAACCTTTTATTTATATAAACACGTACCAAATCTACACAGTATATACATTAAAATAACGTAACATATAAGAACATAACTTATGCAAACCTTTATATATGAACAGACAGGCCATATAGTATATATAACCCTTTATATAAACTTTTTTATTATATTGGAAAAATCAAAACACACATACTTGAAAATGTAAGCTAATGCAAAACCTGTATATAACTACATAATATACATATATATAATACACGGTACTTTATATTAACCGCACATATCTTATAAAACCCCAAATATATAATAATATATATATCATACCGTAACTACAGAGAGATATAAAGCTGTAGAACCTCAGATACAAATAATATAGTATGTAGTATGATTCATAACAAATTTACATAATATATATTGTAACCTGATCATATATATAAATATATAAATAAGTGATGTAACCAACTTTATAAATTATGTAAACTACTTTACACTAATATAACCAAAAATATATACTTATTATTATATACACAGTAACCTTATATATACCGGTAAACATATATATATATCAATAATATCTTAGAATCAACGTGTGTATATATATACTTATAATGAGTTATCCACAAAATATATAAAACTACTCAAAATAAAGCTCTGAAACATATTTCTATATAAACATATATAAACTATACTGAAAACAAAATAAAGATATATATATATATATATACTAATAGAAAATATACCCATATATAAGCTATAAATTATACATACAAATATATGAGTTTGAACCTCTCGTATATAAAAAGGCAGCAGACTAGGCTATAAGTAAGGATTGAAATATTATATTCCTATATATTTCACTGTACTTATGAAAAGTACTGCCTTTATAATATATACTTCACATACTTCTTCATTGAGCTGGGCACTAGTAGCAAAATATACATGATCCCCCCCTTTATTTAATATATACAGTAACAGATATATACTTTTAAACATATATACTACGTGTACAGCTTCATATGTGCTATAACACTTATGCATTTTATTATATTATAAACACTAAACTTAAACAACTTGATATATAGAAAATAAAAATATAGATATCAATATATAATATATGTACTTACATACACCTGAAAAGAACGGCTGATATATATATAACAAAGCAAGCGTCGATTGATGTATGGCACGTGGGCCGAGGGAAAGGTAGGTGGGAAGATCGACGATGGTTGCAGCTACGGTTGAGTGCCGCGTGAGGTTTGCTGCATGGGAAGAGGGGGACTGGAGGAGGTTAGTGGCAGTTGATGGTGGCTGAATTTATGGAGAATGGAAGGTGCGGCAAAAGTTGGTGAGAAGGGCGGTGAAGTTTCGTAGCCGAACAAATGAAGAAGAAGGAAAAGAAAAGAAAGAAAAAAAATCAGAGAGAAAAGAAAATCAGAGGAAAGAAATGTGGGGAGAAGAGGGGTCAGGCTAAAATAAGGATGCTCAAAAATTTGAACGGCCAGAAGAGAAAACGCATGAATTAAATGCGAATGGTACAAAACGTGTACGAAAAATGGAAAGTCAGGCAAGTTTGAATTTTTTTTAAACGGTCATCAAATTTTGAACATGTATATTCATTGAATACGATAGGGCTACACGTTTACTCAGACATCAATTTGGTTTGGGCAGCACGTTTCGATTTGAAAACGCAAGAAAACTAACGGTCACAATTTATGGTACCGATACGACGCACCTTTTCATCGTTTCGTCGTATACCAGACCTCAAAACACAGAATAGAATATACCGTAAAGATCAGCACGACGAGATGATCAAAACGGCATACAGATATCGGTGGTACGATCATTCGATAAAAAGTCGATAATCGGTACCAGAAATGCTGCTATTTTGCCAGAATTAAGATAAACGGAGCAATAGAAATCCAAATTTGATGAAATGAAGACCGATGTTTCACTCAGAAGATGATTTAGAAATTTATTATAAAAAAATATTCAGGTTTGGAAAACATTTTGTTTTCATCAATAATTAACTGACTTAAATTGAAATAGAATTTCACAAGAAAATAAACTTTAATATTATCAGATGAAAATTTACCAGTCGCTATATTAAAATAGACGTGTTCCAAATAATAAATTTTTATTTCCAAATTTTATTGTTTAAATTTCACAAAATTTCAATTAATTAAATAAATAAATCACTAAAAATTATGGGTCGTTACACTCTCCCCCACTCAAAACTTTTCGTCCTCGAAAAGAAAGGAGATAGAAGAATAGAAACAACCAGAAAGAAAAATAGATTGAAAGTTAAGATTAAACAATCAATTTAAAACTATATAAATTTTACTTGAAATATTCATTTGAACTTCATTTGCAAATCAATTATTTTTAATAATTTAATACTTTTCAAAACCCATTTGTAAAATTTCTTTCTTCCTTTATAAATACCATTTATATGTTTAAATGACACCTTTATAATTATATGAAAACTATTTGAAAACAATTATTTACATTATTACTTATATTTACAAAGAAGCTATTTGAAAACATTAAATCCATAATTTATAATTTTATTAATTTATCTCAAGATACTTTTCAACATTATTAATAAATCAATAATCATTTACTTTAAATGTGTTTTATTTAATTAATAACTTCTCAAACATTTATAACACTAAAAAATTTCTATTAAACCATATAATATATAAATAAACAATATTTAAAAGGATATAGTCAACAAGGAAAAGAAGCACGACTTGGAAAAAAACAGAATATAGGTGAATAAATAAAGTTGAGCAGATAAGGTCGATTCAAAAGGATAGTATCGGGCATGAATAATTAATTCAAACCATTAGAATTTAAATTTCAAATATTGATACAAAATTTCCTTGTTGGAAATACTTTTATAATAAAATACATTTATATCAAAACAAATTTTCCTTTCGAAAATACTTTTATAACTCGATGTTTCAACAAGTTTATCCTTGTTCCTGTAGACTCTGGTAGTGCGTTGATCAGACGCAAAACTAGAATTCTCCAGGTACTTAGTAGACCTGTTTCAACACCCAGTGAAAATACTGGAAAACTTTTAAAAACAGATATGGAAAGTACAATCCAAACAAAAACGAACAAATCATGGATCGCAGATACACAATGGTTACGCCTGGGTCCCCCAGGAAACATCCGTACCTTTTAAGCATTCACTGCCTTGCGAATTTCGCCATGCAACAAAACTGTGGACCGCAGGATACATAACAATGGTTACGCCTGGATCCCCCAGGAAACATCCATACCCCTTAAGCAATCTCTGCCTTGCGGATTACGCCACTAACACGACCATAGATCGCAGATACACAATGGTTACGCCTGGATCCCCCAGGAAACATCCGTACCTTTTAAGCATTCACTGCCTTGCGAATTTCGCCATGCAACAAAACTGTGGACCGCAGGATACATAACAATGGTTACGCCTGGATCCCCCAGGAAACATCCATACCCCTTAAGCAATCTCTGCCTTGCGGATTACGCCACTAACACGACCATAGATCGCAGATACACAATGGTTACGCCTGGATCCCCCAGGAAACATCCGTACCTTTTAAGCAAAACCTGCCTTACGAATTACGCTATGCAGTCGAGTTCGTAAGACCATGGGTAACGCCATGGAATTCGAAGGACACTCGAGTATCATATCCGGAAAAACAAAAATCAGAGAGAATAATATCGATAGAATGAATCCAAGATGTGGCCACAAATCGGATATCAAGCAGAAGGCACTTTCCATATCTTTACTTCGAAAATATGTATCATATAGTACCTTTCAAATTAATTTCAAATATCATACTTATATAAAATCCATTATATATAAGATTTAATTTTTCAAATCAAATACTTTTCCAAAATCAATAGTTTATCAAATCACACTTATATAGACTTTAATTATATAAGATTTCACTTTTCAAATTGAGTACCCTTTTCAAATCCATAGTTTTCGAATCAATTTCATACTCATACAAATCAATTTTATATAAGTTCGACAACTCCCAAATCAAGTGTTTAGTAACATAAGGTTCTCAAATTTCAATTTGTTTCAATATCAGTTCAATTTCAAAATCATATACAATTTCACCAAATTATTTCTTCTCAAATTAATTATCTTTAGTTTCTAAGTTTCAAGAATAATAGATTTAGAAAATAAATCCAAATTTCCAAATCAATAATTTAAGTCAACCAATTCATTTCCAAAATCAAATGTTTTCAAAATCATCTTATACTTACGTAAGGTCCATCTTATATAAGGATCATATTTTTCAAAATAAATTTCGTTGTATGAAGAGCCATATGGGATTGAATATCTTTGCTTTTATGGGTTATATATCCTTGTAATTTTAAATTGGAAATTTTCTTTTATTAAGCAAAGATATTCTAACCCGACAGCTTTCAATTTCAGCGTCAGAATATATCAATGATATTAGAATATAAGATGCACATACATCATCATTTTGCAAAATCACATTTGATCGCTCGTTCGATCACACAAGTTCACTTTCGAACTAGTATTGTCCATTCGACTTCCCTAATGCGGATTTCGATATGGTTTCTCGACTAGAGTCCATCAGTCCCCTTGCATAGCCATATACTATGATAGAGAATTCTAGAATCGAGCCCAAAATCCATATCAAATATTCGCCATCAAGAATCGAATGAAAAATCCTAACACGAAATAGTGCAATTCACCTCGAACTTGTGTACTCAAACTGGGATCAAATTAATTATGCGAATAAAACAGCATACGCACAACTTATATATTTATTCCAACTTGTTAAATATATAGTTTCATAAAGATGTTACTAAGTTAAACATTTAAACTAAACTTTATTCCAAATATTTTGAAGACCAAATTCTTTTCGAAACATTCCAAATTTAAATTTCATATTAGAAAAATTCAAAATAGCCTTATTCATATACTTAACAAAACAGTTTCAACTTATTTAAATCATATTACTTCATACTTAAACATTCGAAACAAATTTATATACTTTATCAAATAATTTATACTTTTCAAAATTTCTTAGCTTTTAAAAGTTAACCTTGATTTGGAAGTGCTCGAACCTTCAAAATAGTTGAAGAAATCATTTTCAAATCCAAGAGTTGGAAATCAACAACAACTCAGTAAATCAATTTTAATAGATAGGGTTATATCAAATCCGAAACTCAAGGACTGAACACCGGTTTACTTCAAATCATTTCAAATATATATACATATATCTTTCGAATATCAAATATTACTTCGGAATTTAAAAATCAAAACTGGTTTCACAAAATCACTCACGTAGCAATGCTACTAAAGTGGCCTCTCCCCCACTATGAAACTCGAAAATCAACGTCGATGATGCGTGCACTCATCACCGAAATTATTTTCCAGCGACATAAGTGAGTTCTGGACTTCTATTTTTCTCAAACTTCTTTTGAAATTTCTTCGTAATCATTCGAAACTTATTAAAATCATTTGAAACATTTCTTATTTGGAAAATACTTTTAAATCATATTATTATTATATATTTCAAAATCTTAAAACCAATTCCAAAATACCGGAGTTCAATTCTCGAATTTCAAATTAAAAATCCTTCAGTTATAAATGAAATTTCTTATATAGTTTTTTTTCAAAATTACAAATCCTTTTGTAACCTCAAATTCTTGTTTTTTAAAGGGTATATAATCTTTATTGAAAACATTTCACTTTTATATGTAGAATATAGTCATACTTATCAAAATAATAATTTCGATATATAAAACACTTTCTAAAAATACAAACAAGCCCGATTTTTCAAAAGGTGATTCAAGAATGGATTTTAAACAAAGATAGAGATTCAAATTAGAGGAACTCTAATCAAATAAAATTCAGATTCGAAGATAGACTCGAACGAAGACGAGATAATTAAATTTCAAAATAGAATATGAATATACTTATATAAACCGCGGGCGACCTTAACCGGGTCAACCGTGACTTCAAGAATATAATCGATGCGAAAATCTAAGGCAAATCGACATTCGATCGCAGAGATAGAATTCGGCATAATAAGAGATGGAAACTTCAAAACCGAGGGATATATAAATCTCCGGTGAATCAATGCCAATTGTAAAGGAGTTCCACCCCTTTACAAATCATTCAAAGATTGGCAAGATCGCCTATTCTTATAGAGATCATTCGAAGTGGAGTTATGGGATACTCCAGCATCAAAAGAATACAAATAGGGAGAGACAAGAATGAATTTTGGAATCGCAAGAAACGTTCCAAAGTTCAAAGGAAATCGAGTCAAACAGAAGAGATTCAAACTCGAACGAAAGTGATTATGTAAATAAATTTACTATATATGCTAAGTTTCGCCTAGAGCCAAAGCTCTGATACCAACTGTAACGACCCGCTATTTTGGACCATTCAAATCGACAATAAATCCACACATGTCGGACTTGAATAATTCAAAATACCGAATTGTTAATTTAAATTTGGCAAAAACTTAGCATATGCAGTAAATAAATCAATCACAGAATCACAAACACAGAGTAATACAATAATGCGCAGCGGAATAGATAAAATAGTAGTTCATGAAGCTACTATATAAACATCAGAGTTAGAAATAAAATACAACAGAATATCCCAAATGCAGTAAAGTCTCCAATACAACAGACGACTTCTCTGGACAAATCAACTAGAAGAGCTGAAAGCTGAGGCGATCGTTGGATCTCCAAAGGAAGCTCCAAACTCCAAGGGTGAGTCTCAAATGCTGTATCACTCGGTCTGACCCGAGCGTAAAGCAAAACACAAAACACTCGATTCAGGATTAACATTCTTATATCAATAAATCCAACTCAAGTGAAATATCAACTGAAATACAAGTAACTTAAAGGATGTTTGGGATAACCATCCTCTAAGGATCTGTAGAACTATCTACAAGGTAGAAATATACACTATAACACCGTGGTCATTTCAAATAAATTTATACTTCAAAACCAAAATATCATTTTCATTTCAAAAATATCTATTTCCCAAATAGTGTATATACATTAAATAATTTATAAAGTAAAGTATTTATAATTTCTTCAAGTCTCCCAAATCGATTCATATTAACTCAATGTAACGACCCTGAAATTTTGAACAATTTAAATTGAAAATATTTAATTAATTTTAAATATTTGAATGATGATTTGACTTGAATTTCAAATTATTAGAATGAATTAGCGATTAAATTTTTGAATTTAATCTATTGAAAGTTGAATAAAATTCGAACCTTCGATTTTAAGCCGGTTAAAAATAATTTAAAGGCTTGGAGAATTCATATTGATAATACTGAAGGTAATAGAAGCTTCAGAATTGAGTTTGAAAGCGATTTGTTCAGTTTTGAAATTGTATCGTTTGAAATCGAATTTAAAAATAGTCTTCCGAGGCACAGTCTCGGAATTTGACGAAACCAGTTTCATTGGGTCCGTAATATTGAATTATTACCGGATTTCAATTTTCGTATTTATCAAAATTGTTTTGAGAACGTACGACGTATAAACGCGTATAAAATTAAATCGAATTCAAAATTGAATTTATGTAACAACTGGGGTTTTGCCCAAAATTTTGATCATCGATAAACGATCTATGTAGACAGATAATTTTTGTTTGTTGTTGAAATTTTTATAACGATAAAATCTTCGTTAAATTGGCAATATAAATTTCTGTTAATTTTATTGAAATTGGTAAAGGGATTGGAATTCTTTTATTTAAATTTTTATTGATACGAAATAAATAAATATTATACACATAATTTAAAATTTAACAACTAAATTAAACAAAATAAATTAAATATAAAACAAATCAGTTTTAAAAAGAAAAAAAAATAAAGAAAGAAAAAAAAAATATCTTACACCACCCATACCCCAGCCCATACCTTTACCCCCTTTCTTCTGCAAATCCTACGTCCCCACGACCTTACCCCTTATTCTCTGTTAAACCCACGCACCCCCTTCCCTCTTCAGATCGAACAAACGAAAGAAAAAAAAGAAAAAAAAATGGCGACTTGATACAACTAGGGCTCGGCGATCTCGTTCGATCTGGAAATTTTAGGGCTTCGTCTTCCGTTCTCCTTCGCTCGCGACCTCGTCGAACAAAGGTGAGTAGCCCCCCTACTCACATCTAATTCCTACTTCAAGTGTATTAGTGTTCGAATTCTACAATTTTCGTTCGTATTGGATTGTTGGATTCGTCCCTTGTTTGTCGGCCATTGATTTGGATAGATATTCGAGTTGTTATCATTTGGGTTTGAATCCCTGTTTTTTTTCGTTCGTGAATATATGTTGAAACCGTCGTCGACCTATTCATCTAGGTCGTATGATTTTGTATAGATGCTGGGTTTTGAAATTTGACTTAGTGATTCCTCGTTCACCATGGTTTTTGACTTAAATCAATTTCTTTGAACTGTTGACATTGATTTCTAAACAAATTCACTGCTCGACCTTCTTTAAATTGAAACTGCAGTTTATCATTCTGTCACCTGGCTTCGAATTGTAAAACCTGTAAATTTTTATTACAGTGGGTTATGTCGCATTGAAGTATTTTGTTGTCCACTGTCTGGATATTTGAGTTCTTTTGAGTTGCATTGAATTATGTTAGTAATTGAGCTTGGTCCCAGTTTTGTTTAAGAACTTTTGAATTACCTTGTATTGCATGGTTGCCAGTGGCATTGCTTTGAATTTGTGTAGTCTGACCTTTTGTTCAGTGTAGTCATTGTATACGTGATGGACATTTGCTTGGTTAAAACTGGTTCTCTGTCTCGTTTAAAAGTGATACTTTTATTTGTCTCTAAGTATGCTAGTGGGCCTGGTTCATCTTGTAGTCTCTACTTAAACTTTGAACAGTCTGCATTAATTTGTACTACTCGCTGTTTCAATTTGGGATTGCACTGTTATAGTTTAGTGCACTTGTCATTCAAATTGATGATGTTCTTTGTGGTTGCATTTCAGTCGTGTTTGCTGTCACATTGGGCTTGTAGTTGGTGTAGCTCGCTGTCTTTGAACTTTACTCGGTCATTTGAGGAATTGGGTCTTCATTTTTGTTGTATCTGTACCTGTAGTTGTCTTCGGCTGCACACTCGATTTTGTGATGTTGGTCTGGTTCGATTTTTTTCATACTATTCACTGTTTTTGGTAGCACTTTCGACTGTGTTCATTTGTCTTCGCTTACATTGTTCACTTTGGGTTTTGACTTTACCATTACCTGACTTCGACATCCTTAGGCGTTGTATTCTTGTAGTCTCGACTTTGTATACACTGCATATACATACTGATGCATGTATACTTGTTCAAATTAGCATTGTCACCTGAATTTGGTCATTGCTCTTTGGTGCAGTTTGTTTTGCATCTCCTGTTGTACTCGAGTTAGATCTGTAGTTTGCATTGCCTCTGACCTTTTGGCACGCAGACTTCGTTTCATGTTTGACCATTGCCTTTGAGCACTTTGGTCTGATGCTACTAACTTCCATCTCTGATCAGTTGAACTATAGGTTTCATGTGTGCTTCACGTATTACTCCCCTGCACTTGCAGATTTTATTTCGTGCATTGAGGCTATACTTGACTAGATGCTTGATAACTACTGCTTGGTGTCATTGTATATATGCTACACTATGTTGCATACTGCTGCAACTCGTACACACTTCGACTTGAACTTTAGCCTTTATTTCCTTGTACTTCATTGAGTTGACATGAAGTGGTTCACCACTGTTTTATAAACTGGTGCATGCCTGTATGTGCTGTCCTGTAGTTCGAGTGCAGTTTGTACTTTACGCCCTGTTGTATGCTTTGTCTTGGCCCTGAACATTACCTCTATTTTCACTGCATATGTTTTGGGTCACTGATGCAATACTTGTTTGCCATACACTTAATGTCAGTTGCATTTACTTAATGCATTGCTTATGGTCTCTAGTCTCTGTTGTCTCCATTCATTTGGGTTAGCACTGTTTGATATTCTAGTGTAGTTGTTGCTACCTGCCTTTCTTGACCATTTGTATAGTCTGTATGTTTCTACTTCCCTTGTGTTGCATTTGATGGCCGAGGCAGTCCTGTCTACTGCTCCATTTTGGTTTGTCTGATCCTTTCTGGTGACTGATGCCATTTTGATTTTTTTTGACATTGGCCTTGTGTTGAACCTATTTTGGGTTTGACCTTGTTTTTATCTCTGTGCGTTTTGGTTGGTGCACATGAGTTGGCGAGGCAGTGCACGCGTGCGTGCGCTGCAGCCACCACGAAATCGATAGTTTCGAATTGATTTTTCTTTTTGCTTCTGAGGCATTGATCTTTTATACCATATTGGCGAGGCCGTACACGCGTGCGTGTACGGCAGCCAATCAGATTTCAATGGTTTTTAAAGTGACAATTTTAATTGTTTTAAATTGATTTAGTCGATTGATAAATGGTTTATCTATCTCTGTTGATGATTTAAATCTGCTGATTTATTGTTTAACACTTTTTAGTGTTAAAATTTTCGTTATCCGATTTCTTTGTTAAAAGAATCGGATAGACGAGAATTATTGTGACTGTCGTCTATTTAAATTATTACTGCCTCTATGCACTAATAAACTGGTTTGAATTAGACTGACCTGTGTATTATTTTCTTTTGAATATAATACTCGGGTCAGACCGAGTATTTTACAGCTTGAAGATTTTCGAGTAGCGAAGTTAGAGAGAGAGAGTAAAGAATCACTTTAGTTTTCAGAAGAAAATTGTATTTTAAATATTCCGCTGTATCAGTATTAAAATTGTATAAACTCTGATGTATATAAAAATATTTATAGTAATGAAATAAATTCTCATTTGTTTTAATTGATTGTTATTATCTGTGTTTCTGTGGCTGATTCTGTTTAAACCTTATAAACTAAATAACAATTCGTCTTTTTGAACGTTTCGAGTTGGTTTAATTACCGACTGGAGGCGGTCAAAAGGGGGAATGTTACAGAGTGGTATCAGAGCTTTGGTTTACACAAAGCTTAGTTTATGATGTTTAATATGAATAGTTACTAGAAACACTTTTAAAAAGGAGAATGTTTTTCAAATCCAAAGAAGTATAAAATTGTTTTAGAAAATATAAGATGAATGAATTTGGAATAGATCTTATATAAGTAAAGTGAATATTGAATATGAAATAAAGATTTTTAACTTAAGAAAAGTTAAATTGAAGTGAGTTGGCATTAATAAATATATGGATTTGAAATTTAACTAAAAGGAAAGTTAAATAAATTTAACTAAGGAAGTTAAATAAATCGAACTTGATTTGATAAATTATTGAGATGGAAATTTAAAACTTGAAAGATAAGTGATTATATAATATGAATTGGAAAGTTTAAATTAATAAGTTGTATAACTTATAAAATGAGAAAGTTTAAGTAAAACCAATTGTTAAAATGGTTAAACAGTTTTGTTAAGTAAAACAAAATCTGAATTCTGAATAGTGATATGAATTCGACTTTAATGAAAGTTAAATAAAATGATTTTTGAAAGAAAAATTTAAGTTAAGTTAAATAAGTCAAGTAGAGATAAAATGAAACATGGCTTAAGTAATATTGAATCAAATTGAATTTGATATCAAAATGAATTGATAAAGTGAAGAATGAATATGAATTTGAGTTATATAAAGAAAATTCAACTTTATTTTGTAAAAGTGAATAAACGTGGATTAGAAATGTTGTTAAGAGTTGAATAAAACTTAAGTTAAGAAGTTGTGAATATAGTGAATATTAGAATTCAATCTGAATTGGAATATAAACCAATTAAAATTAAGTGTGTTGAACCAAATTGAATATAAGCAAAGTAAATAAATTTGGTTAAATGGGCATTGGTTGTTCGTTGATCGTATAGAAATTCATTAAGTGTTAATGAAATTGTATTAATGGAAATTGGAAGCTAAGTAACTGAATTCAAATTGAAAGATAAGTAAATTTAAAGAGAATCAAATTTGATTTGAATTGAAGCAAACTAACTTGAATATATATTAGTGAATGTGAACTAATTGGATATGAATGAATGTTAGTAAAATCCAACGTGAATGAATCAAATGCGGTTAGATTGAAAACCAAGTCGATGAATGATTTACTAAAGAACTAGTTGATTATCTTGGAGATGGAAAACTGATAAATTTATATAATAGTTTAAATTGGAATTTTTGAATTATTATAACCGGTTTATATTGAATATTTGAAAAGATTGATATTATATTGGAATTTTAAAATGATTTGTATAAGTGTTAAAAGTGAAATATTTAATGGATTTCATAAGTGAATGGAAATTACAGAATTAAAATTGTGAAGTTATAAAATGAATCGAAGTTGTGAAATAAAAGAATTTATAAGTAATTCACTTATAAATTAAATTTCTGATATAAAATTGAGTTATAAAGGAATGGGTTAATAAAGTGATTTTTATAAATTGAAGTCCTTATAAATAGAAATGGAATTTATAAACGTTGTTTATAAATTCGAAAATGACTTATTTTGATAAGTAAATCTTTATAGTTTGTTAAAAAGAGGTATATTCACAATTTTGGACCGTGAATATATTATTGAATAAAATGGACATGTTTTGGGAAAGTGATATTTTAAAACGAAGTAAATTGTTTTAAAAGATGTTTTCAAAGGCATTGAATATCGAAACCATAGATTTCAACATTCATTGTTGAAATAGACGTTTTCGAATAAAAGGAAATGGTGGACTATAACGGCTATTGTTATAGTAAATGATTTCCGAAAGGAAATGTTTT
The DNA here is from genome assembly GCA_030737815.1 of Allium fistulosum. Taxonomy (NCBI): domain Eukaryota; kingdom Viridiplantae; phylum Streptophyta; class Magnoliopsida; order Asparagales; family Amaryllidaceae; genus Allium; species Allium fistulosum. The sequence continues at coordinate 820,572,952 of CM060904.1, forward strand.
GCATAGTATTGGGATTTATACATCTATCTAAATTTCGAATCCCTATACTAGTGATTTTGAGTTGTCGTAACGATGTTTTACGTAACATTCGTTTTAACTCAAATAAAAATGTGAAAGAGAATGATTTCCTTAAAGATGAAATATATACTTGATTTTGATTTAAGTATATCGAATATTTGCAAATGTTGAAAATAAATGGATTTGTGAATTACTTATTTTTAAATAAGTATGGAAATGTTTTTCCAATATGATATGAAATGTTGTGAATATATTCCGTAAGGAATAAATGATTTGAAATTCATTTTTGAAGTCGAAGTTGAAAAGTTAAATGAGAATTTGAACAATTTGTTCAATTTGAAATTTTTCAAAAAGATTGAATCGTTAAGTTAAAATTGAGTTTAACTTCGACATCAAGGACAATATAAGTTGAGCTTTGAATTTCAGATGATGGTTTGGATTGTATGTCTAACATTGTGAATTGATGACATAGCAATTGATCTCTATTAAATATATATCTGTTGGTGGCGGAGAATTTATTCTCTTAGCTTAACACCCTTCTCTGAGACGTACGAGCTCAGAGGTTATATATCGATAGACATCAATTCTGTGTTGAGAATTGACGATGTAACGTGTAATTCAAATCGAATGTGAAAGTCGATAATAAATGGAATTATGAATATGAAATAGGTTTGAGATAACCTTAAATTTCCAAATCGACTTAGAGGAAAATTTTGAAATCCTCTATTTTGTTATGAATATGAGATATGTAAGTTTTTAGAACTTATATATATGATGAATACGGTAAATTTGAAACCGTTAGTTTAGAAAGACATTGTTATGGAAATCTTATGTATGTTTACATAGATGTTATATGTACGAAATGTGAAATGAAAGTACTACATATATGATATTATGTTTTCTAAACTGAGGATGTGGAAAAGTACCTTCCATTTATTATTGGAGAAGGTATTGGAACTCTCGATGAGTGTCCATTTGAAATTCGTAGCTACGTAGAATTTTAGTCAGAGTGACTATTTGAATCGGAAATCCTTCGCGATAGTTCATCGCGATGAGATTAGATTTGATTGATGATTAGCGTAATTTGAGGGGCGAGATGCCCACAGTTACAAGCGATTCCACTGGGATAGTGGCGTAACCGCCGGGTAAACTGCAATCTAATGCCAGGCGAAATTTGAGGGGCGTGATGCCTACAGACACGAGCGATTCTACTGGGATAGTAGCGTAACCGCCGTGTGTACTGCAATCTATGGCGACAACTATGGCGAAATTTAAGAGATGAGAAATCTACAGCCACAAGCGACTCTACTGGGATAGTAGCGTAACCGCCGGGTGGAACTGTAATCCATGGGGGAACGTGCTTTCCATATCCATTTTTTAAAAGAATTTTTAAAAGTATTTTCACTGGGAATTGAAGCAAGTATGTTTAGTACTTGGAGATTTTTAGACCTACGCCTGGCCAGCGTATGCCTAATGTCTGTGAGAACGAAGATGGACTTGTTAAATTTCGAGTTAGCAAGTATTTTCAAACTGTAAATAGCAAATCAATAGTTTGAAATTAGAATTACATAATTCCGACTTAATAAACTAAGGAAGAGGATCTTTGTAATGTTTTGAAAGTCCACAGCTTTGGAAGAGATATATATTATATAAATCTCTAACGTGAAGAATTTTAAGTTTGAATCTGAGTTGTAAATCGAAAATGTTGATAAAAGACTTTTGCGTTTTACTTTTAGAAATCAATGATTGTAGAAATCATTGAACAAACGAAAAGATAAGTAAAACAGTGAGATTAAACATGTGACGACCCGCCCTTCTATCCACAGAAAAACGCATCGACAATAAGAAAGAAAGAGGTAGAAAATAGAAAAGAAGAGAAGAAATGTGAAGACCCAAATTTTTGAGATAAAAATAATTTTAAAATGAGAATATTTAAGAAAAGAAAATATAGTCTGACAATAATAATATTAGGAGTAAGTGAAATGAATAAATAAGAGGATAGAGATTTTTCAATAAAATATAATGGGAAGAAAATGATCAAATATAAGTGAGATTTTATATACAGATATCTCCTGTATATATATATACACATATATATAAATATATATGTATTAGATGTGAGTAGCCAAAGAAGTATAAAATGATAAAGTCCTTTTGATAACTAAATTGCATGAAAACCAGTTTAGTACTATTGTGCATAAATACCTTCTTAAAAATAAATCAGGAAATAAATGGTTTGAAATAATATAAGAGAACCATTCACGCCTAACAAGATATACAATGTATCTGAGTCACACAAAGATGATGTGTGGATGGATCATGCAAATAGCATGTGCACAGAAAAGCAGAGAAGCAACTGCTTTTACTAGAAATAGAAATCAAGAGAAAATGGCACATTTAGCCATAACAACACACACATAATTCTCTGAGTAATGTGAGGATAAAATGGGTTTTTCCTTTAGTAAAACCCTAGCAAAATGATTTAAATCAAGAGGGAAGCAGAGGTTTTCTCTGGGGGGAAAACAGAAACACACTAAAAAAAATAGAAAGGAGAGCTCACCCTGTTTTGAAGCTTAGACATTCTCGGGGAAGAGAGGAGGAAGGTGAGTGATTAATCACTTATGATCTGTAAGGCATTAAGACCCATGTTAAGGGCAGCCAAGTTATTTTATATAAACATTACATTATGTTTTTCCTATTTGATTTTATTTTCTGGATGAAAATATGTTGATCATGGATGGTATTCTGGTTGAGTTTTTGGATGAGGTTTTAATCTGTTTTGACTTGTTGTGATGGTTTCAGTTTTTGTTTTAAAATATAGATAATCAAACAAATACACTAATCACAGGAATAGATTTTATATATGCTAGTTTTGATATGAAAAATGAATCAAATATTTTACTGTGGAGTAGGGTATCAATGAAAGAAAAGAATTAGGCAGTGTGAATATTGAGATTTATGCTTATGTCTAGTCTATATTAAAAATGATATGAACAATGCAATATTACAAATATGTGCTGATTTGTTCAGATCATAAACCAATAAGTTTTTATGGGTTTTTCTCAAAAACCATTCCCTATGTTCACAGTAAAAGAATAAATATAGTTTTGCAAATGACTTCTTCATATTTGTGTAAGAAATGGAAATTTCTAGAAATAAAAATATAAGTAGGTTTTGGAAAAATGTGATTAAAGCAAAAATGACTTTGAAATAAGGTGTGCAATTTTACATGAATGCTTTGTATGTCTGGATATGATCCTTGGGTGATTTTAATAATTCTTGACCTATATAAGGAAGGAAAGAATACGAGTATCTCTGGAATCAAAAGAAAAATTCCCCAGAAAGAAATAAATAAGCATGGTCTCTAAATTATAAAATAATTTAGGAGTAGTGCCTTGATCTACTCATCAGCAGGTGGTTGTTGGGTATGTGCATGACTTGTTTAAGTCCTGTAGGCCTCTGTGTAAAGGGTTAACAGAACTGAGCCCCTTTGCAATGCACACATGGTGTTCAATGGCAAGAGTTCAGACCAAACAAAATGAAAAGATGAGAAAGAGAAATGATGCTATGGAATTTAAGGAGTTAATCCATAGGAGTTTTGTACTTGTACAACTGAATGAAGTGAATGGATGAATGCTTGGGTGTATGTTTATAGATAAACTTAAATATACACATTCTCAGATTTTAATTGGGATTTGAATAGCATTTAATAGAAAAGTTCTCTATACAGCCTTAAGAATTTACAAGATATTTTGCATACTTGATTTCACTCACACCAGAATTTATTTCTGACCCTATTTGTTGCCTTTGCAATACTTGGGGTGTCTCATTTTATTGAGGCAGTTCAAAGTTTTGCTGCAGGGAATGATGCATGAATTGCTTGCTTGCTTGCATGGATATTTGGAGATCTTGAGGAATTTAAAGTGTTTAAGAGAAGTAGCAGTGTCTTTGTAATAATTAAGTTAGGAAAACTCTAATATGTTCTAAGTATTTTAATGAGTGTCTTTTACTTTGATATCTGGAAAACAGTATGTAAGAAGAAAAAGAAACTTAAATGTTATATGTGTTTGTGAGCTGTGGACTTAAGTAACAAGTTCTGAAATAGTTTTAGTAGATAATGCTGAAGGAGAAGATGCCATTTAATCTGATATGTGAACATGTTTTTCTAGACAGTCTTGAGGCACTTCAGTTATGATACTATAAAACTGATACTAATTAGGAGAGATCTGATACTATAAAACTAATAAAACTGATACTAATTAGGAGAGATCTGATACTATAAAACTGATAAAACTGATACTAATTAGGAGAGATCTGATACTATAAAACTGATAAAACTGATACTAATTAGGAGAGATCTGATACTATAAAACTGATACTAGGTAGGAAATTTCTGATACTATAACTACTGATCTAATACTAGGTTGGGAAAATCTGATACTATAGCTTCAAAACTGATACTAAGTGGTAAGACACCGGATTCAACACTTTTCTAGCTCCAGATATAAGAAGTTGTGTGATTTTATAAAGTAGCTCACAACACCATCACTCATGTGATGACTATCTGCTCAGTTAACCAGGAAATATGTATTTTGTCTGTCATGATTGGTTTGTGCTTGTTGTGTCTAAACCCTGATCACATGTGTTGTTTTTCTCTGCTTAGACTTCAACCTAGTTTATCACCTCATAATTCATATGATATGTACCAAATCACAAAAGAATTCCGGAATTTAAATGTATGGCTTGTAAACCAAGAAACCAATTAATTTGAGAAGTAAGCAAGAAAATTATAAGTGGCAATATTCGAATTTATTATTAATCAAGCTTGAGATCAAAAAGAGGAATGTAAAAATAGAAATGGCTATGTGACACCAATTCTCTGAAAAATGAGAAATATTGTGTGATTGAATTTTCCTTGTTAATTTTTAATACTCTGATAAGCAAGGAAACATTTATATATCTTCATATATATAAATGACTTAAATTGACTTATATACTAATATTTTTATATTGGTAAGAATTTGGATCTTGGGGAAAATGAAATTAAAGAAGTGATCACTTGGTTTGGGAAAAAAAAAATCTCAACAGTAAATCACTGAAAAATAACAATCCAAAAGAAGTGGGTCACTTCAGTTGGTATCAGAGCTATGTTATTAAAACATAGCATAAATATATTATCCAATTTTCTTGTAAGGATAAAATTCTAAAAAAAAAATATAGTAATGATAGAAATAAACATCCACAGTAGAAATAAATTTCAGAAAAATATTTAAATTAGAAATATGACTGACTAGCTATGCAATTGAATAGTGAATCATGGTAGGAAGACCACCAAGTCATGGAGCAGGACCCTCCAATACAACACCAATGGTTAACTTGCAAGATTTGGTGAGGGCATTTAGAGAAGGAGCAGTGCAGAGGGAAGAGAATTCTCATGAGGAATTAGCTAAGTTATTGAAGACATTTTCAAATTTGGGAGGCAAGGATTTTGAAGGCACTGAGGGAGTTATGGGAGTGCAGACATGGTTGAGAACTTTGGAAAGGATATTTGCAGATATGCAAATTAATGACCAAAGAAAGAGGCAGATAGCTTCAAGGAGACTCAAAGGAGCAGCCTTAGATTGGTGGGAGGTGATCATCACAGGAAGGCCAGAAAATGAGATAACATGGGATCAATTCAAGGAAATGCTTGAAGCAAGGTTTGTTCCAGCTACAGCTAAGGCAACATTGCTTGAAGAATTCATAAGGCTGAGGCAAGGACCAATGAGTGTGACTGAATACACTCAAAAATTTGAGAGTTTGTCCAAGTATGGAACTATGCTCATAGGAGATGAAGAATCAAAGAATTCAAGATTTATCCAAGGATTAAATGCAGGTCTGAGTAGAGCAATGTTACCATACAAGGATAAAACATTTGATCAAGTCATAGACCTTGCTCTTTCTTTTGAACAACATGACAATGCAAGGGAAAAATTTAGGAGCATGAGGGCTACCAATCAAAAGAAGGGGAAAAATAGAGCACATCCCTATGACAAAAAGAATATGGATAAGAAAATGGAGGGAGCAGCCACTGGGGAAGCTAAGAAGAAGGTTACTTGTTTTAATTGTGGCAAAGAAGGACACATGAGTAATAGGTGTCAAGCAGCCAAGAAGGCATTGTTTAGCTGCTATAACTGTGGGAAGGAAGGCCATATTAAAAGAAACTGCCCAGAGTTCAAAAAGGGAGCAAAGGTAGGAGCACTTGAGGGCAAAGCAAAAGCAACTGCAGTGGGAAGTCCTGGACAATTGGAAGGTATACTTCTAATTAAGGATCACCCCATCTCAGTTATATATGACACTGGAGCAACACATTCACTAATATCCCAAGACATAGTGAATAAATTAACTCTCACATGCTATTTAGTTGATAATCCCTTGTTTATTCAGAGCCCACTAGGTAATTCTTGCATGCTAGGGATTAAGTGTTTGGGAGTAGAGTTAAACATAGGTGGAAATATGTTTAGTTCTGATTTGTTTGTGCTAAAATATCCTGGAATAGGAATTATTCTAGGAATTGATTGGCTAAGAAAATACAAAGCAATTTTAAACTTAGAAAATCTTACTATTTCTCTGAAAACAGAAAATGGTAAAAATATTATAGTTATGAGTGAAATTGCTAAAATCAATTACTGTAACCACATATGTAGCATGACTGAGAAAGAATTAACACTGGAGGACATAAAAATTATAAATGAATACCCAGATGTCTTTGGTGAAGTCATAGGTGTTCCAGAAAATAGGCAAGTAGAATTTCAAATAAGGCTAATCCTAGGAGCCAGCCCAATCATCAAGAAGCCAACTAGAATGGGTCCTAAAGAACTTGTGGAATTGAAACATCAGTTGGAAGAACTGGAGCAGAAAGGCTTCATAAGGCCTAGTAGTTCAAACTGGGGTTCTCCAATTGTATTTGTGAAGAAGCAGGATGGTACTTTGAGAATGTGCATTGATTATAGGGAATTAAACAAAGTCACCATTAAAAACAAATATCCACTTCCTAGAATTGATGATCTATTCGATCAATTAAATGGAGCAAGGGTCTTTTCAAGGCTAGATTTAGCCTCTGGGTTTCATCAGATGAAGGTGGAGGAAGAGAGTATTAAGTATACTGCCTTCAACACAAGGTATGGATTATATGAATTTTTGGTGATGCCTTTTGGATTGACAAATGCACCATCATATTTTGTAGATTTGATGAATAGAACATTTAGAGATTTTCTAGACAAATTTGTGGTTGTTTTTATTGATGACATTTTAGTATATTCAAAATCAGAAGAAGATCATGCAAAGCATTTGCATCTGGTTTTGTCTAGACTGAGGGCACATGATTTAAAAGCCAAATTCTCTAAATGTACATTTTGGCAGAAGGAAGTAAAATTTTTGGGGCACATTGTATCACAACAAGGGGTTAGTGTAGACCCAAATAAGGTGATGGCAGTGCAATCTTGGAGTAGACCCAAATCAGTAACTGAGGTGAGGTCATTTTTGGGAATGGCAGGCTATTACAGGAGATTTATAAAAGATTTTGCAAGGATAGCTATCCCATTGACCAAGTTAACTAAAAAGGAGCAACCATATGTGTGGACAGAGAAGTGTGAACAAGCTTTCATATCACTAAAGAAGGCACTGGTAGAAGCTCCAGTTTTACAAGTGCCAGAGGGTAATGAAGAATTAGTAGTTTACACAGATGCTAGTGGATCTGGATTGGGGGCAGTGCTTATGCAACATGGTAGAGTCATAGCTTATGCATCAAGGCAACTCAAGCCAAATGAAACTAGGTATGCTACACATGACTTAGAACTAGCTGCTGTGGTGTATGCATTGAAACTATGGAGACATTATTTATTGGGTGCTAAGTTTGAATTGTTTACTGATCATAAGTCACTTAAATATTTGTTTTCCCAAAAAGACTTGAACATGAGGCAACATAGGTGGGTAGAATTTCTAGCTTCCTATGATCTTGATATATTGTATACCCCTGGAAAAGCTAATAAAGTAGCAGATGCATTAAGTAAACATCAAGCTAAATTGGCAAGCTTAATGATGGCAGAATTCAAGGATTTGATAATTCTTAGTGAGGTGGAAGTGAAAGAAGAAGCTAGTGTATCAGATAAGACACACAGTAAGATGATTGAATATGGTAAATTAAGCCTCTTATCCTTAAAATCAACACTGGTTGATAAAATAGGACAAATGCAGAATCAAGATATAAATTTGAAGGAGAAAAAGAACATGATATCCCAAGGCATGACAGTGGAAAACTATGAGGTAGATGGTAAAGGATACTTAAGGAAAAAGGGGAAACTCTGCATACCAAATGTAGGGGAACTAAAGCAAGAAGTTATGGATGAGCATCACAAAACAAAGTATACTATCCATCCAGGTGGTACAAAAATGTACCATGATCTCAAGAGAAATTATTGGTGGCCAGGAATGAAAGGAGCAGTAGCAAAATATGTGGCAAATTGCTTGACATGCCAACAAGTAAAGGCAGACTATCAAAGGCCCTCAGGCCTATTGCAACCTTTGGAAGTGCCTACTTGGAAATGGGAGAGTATATCAATGGATTTTGTGGATGGTTTGCCAAGAACAAGGAAGGGAAATGATAGTATTTGGGTAGTGGTTGATAGACTCACAAAAACAGCACACTTTATCCCAATAAGTTCAAACAGAAATGCTCACAAGCTAGCTCAATTATTTGTGAAGGAAATAGTGAGGTTGCATGGCATCCCCAAGACTATCACTAGTGATAGAGATACTTTGTTTACTTCAAGGTTTTGGAGTAGCTTTCAAGAAGCTATGGGGACAGAACTAAGCCTAAGCACAGCCTACCACCCACAAACAGATGGGCAAACTGAGATTGTTAATAAAGTTTTAGAGGATTTGCTGAGAGCATGCATACTTGATTTTGGAGGCAACTGGGAGGATCATATTTATTTAGCTGAGTTTGCTTATAATAATAGCTACCAATCCACTATAGGAATGGCTCCATTTGAGGCTTTGTATGGGAAGCCTTGTTTATCTCCTGCATGTTGGATGGAGGCTGGTGAAAGGGTGTTGCTTGGACCAGACCATGTAAAAGAAACTTCTGCAAGAATTGAATTAGTGAGGCAAAGAATGAGAGTAGCTCAAGAGAGACAGAAAGCTTATGCAGATAAAAAGAGAAGGCCAGTAGAATTTGAGGTGGGAGACTATGTGTTTCTCAAAGTTTCACCAATGAGGAAAATATTGAGATTTGGAAAAGCAGGGAAACTGTCACCAAGGTATGTAGGACCATATGAAATTGTTCAAAGAATAGGGACTTTAGCTTATAGGTTGAAGTTACCAGAGGAATTGAGCAAAATACATGATGTATTTCATGTATCCCAATTGAGAAAATGGGTGCATGATAAAGAGTCCATTCTTGAATCTCCTACACATGTTGAAATTCAAGAAAATCTGGTTTATAAAAAGGAACCAGTGGGCATTGTGGCTAGAGAAGAAAAGAAGCTGAGAAATAAAATAATTAAACTAGTTAAAATCCAATGGAGTTTGGATGGGAATGATTGCACTTGGGAGGCTGAAGAGAGGATAAAGGATAAATATCCTAATCTGTTTTCTACTTAAAGGTATGTTTAAAAATTATGATGGGACTTTAAAATTATTTATTTATGTTTGATTGATTTGGAATGAATGAGTTTCTGAAATTTCATTCAATTGAAATTATGCTTTGTATACATTTGGATGGAAATGTATGAGAGAATAATTGTGGGACACAATTCCTTTTAGGAGGAGAGTATGTGAAGACCCAAATTTTTGAGATAAAAATAATTTTAAAATGAGAATATTTAAGAAAAGAAAATATAGTCTGACAATAATAATATTAGGAGTAAGTGAAATGAATAAATAAGAGGATAGAGATTTTTCAATAAAATATAATGGGAAGAAAATGATCAAATATAAGTGAGATTTTATATACAGATATCTCCTGTATATATATATACACATATATATAAATATATATGTATTAGATGTGAGTAGCCAAAGAAGTATAAAATGATAAAGTCCTTTTGATAACTAAATTGCATGAAAACCAGTTTAGTACTATTGTGCATAAATACCTTCTTAAAAATAAATCAGGAAATAAATGGTTTGAAATAATATAAGAGAACCATTCACGCCTAACAAGATATACAATGTATCTGAGTCACACAAAGATGATGTGTAGATGGATCATGCAAATAGCATGTGCACAGAAAAGCAGAGAAGCAACTGCTTTTACTAGAAATAGAAATCAAGAGAAAATGGCACATTTAGCCATAACAACACACACATAATTCTCTGAGTAATGTGAGGATAAAATGGGTTTTTCCTTTAGTAAAACCCTAGCAAAATGATTTAAATCAAGAGGGAAGCAGAGGTTTTCTCTGGGGGGAAAACAGAAACACACTAAAAAAAAATAGAAAGGAGAGCTCACCCTGTTTTCAAGCTTAGACATTCTCGGGGAAGAGAGGAGGAAGGTGAGTGATTAATCACTTATGATCTGTAAGGCATTAAGACCCATGTTAAGGGCAGCCAAGTTATTTTATATAAACATTACATTATGTTTTTCCTATTTGATTTTATTTTCTGGATGAAAATATGTTGATCATGGATGGTATTCTGGTTGAGTTTTTGGATGAGGTTTTAATCTGTTTTGACTTGTTGTGATGGTTTCAGTTTTTGTTTTAAAATATAGATAATCAAACAAATACACTAATCACAGGAATAGATTTTATATATGCTAGTTTTGATATGAAAAATGAATCAAATATTTTACTGTGGAGTAGGGTATCAATGAAAGAAAAGAATTAGGCAGTGTGAATATTGAGATTTATGCTTATGTCTAGTCTATATTAAAAATGATATGAACAATGCAATATTACAAATATGTGCTGATTTGTTCAGATCATAAACCAATAAGTTTTTATGGGTTTTTCTCAAAAACCATTCCCTATGTTCACAGTAAAAGAATAAATATAGTTTTGCAAATGACTTCTTCATATTTGTGTAAGAAATGGAAATTTCTAGAAATAAAAATATAAGTAGGTTTTGGAAAAATGTGATTAAAGCAAAAATGACTTTGAAATAAGGTGTGCAATTTTACATGAATGCTTTGTATGTCTGGATATGATCCTTGGGTGATTTTAATAATTCTTGACCTATATAAGGAAGGAAAGAATACGAGTATCTCTGGAATCAAAAGAAAAATTCCCCAGAAAGAAATAAATAAGCATGGTCTCTAAATTATAAAATAATTTAGGAGTAGTGCCTTGATCTACTCATCAGCAGGTGGTTGTTGGGTATGTGCATGACTTGTTTAAGTCCTGTAGGCCTCTGTGTAAAGGGTTAACAGAACTGAGCCCCTTTGCAATGCACACATGGTGTTCAATGGCAAGAGTTCAGACCAAACAAAATGAAAAGATGAGAAAGAGAAATGATGCTATGGAATTTAAGGAGTTAATCCATAGGAGTTTTGTACTTGTACAACTGAATGAAGTGAATGGATGAATGCTTGGGTGTATGTTTATAGATAAACTTAAATATACACATTCTCAGATTTTAATTGGGATTTGAATAGCATTTAATAGAAAAGTTCTCTATACAGCCTTAAGAATTTACAAGATATTTTGCATACTTGATTTCACTCACACCAGAATTTATTTCTGACCCTATTTGTTGCCTTTGCAATACTTGGGGTGTCTCATTTTATTGAGGCAGTTCAAAGTTTTGCTGCAGGGAATGATGCATGAATTGCTTGCTTGCTTGCATGGATATTTGGAGATCTTGAGGAATTTAAAGTGTTTAAGAGAAGTAGCAGTGTCTTTGTAATAATTAAGTTAGGAAAACTCTAATATGTTCTAAGTATTTTAATGAGTGTCTTTTACTTTGATATCTGGAAAACAGTATGTAAGAAGAAAAAGAAACTTAAATGTTATATGTGTTTGTGAGCTGTGGACTTAAGTAACAAGTTCTGAAATAGTTTTAGTAGATAATGCTGAAGGAGAAGATGCCATTTAATCTGATATGTGAACATGTTTTTCTAGACAGTCTTGAGGCACTTCAGTTATGATACTATAAAACTGATACTAATAAGGAGAGATCTGATACTATAAAACTGATAAAACTGATACTAATTAGGAGAGATCTGATACTATAAAACTGATAAAACTGATACTAATTAGGAGAGATCTGATACTATAAAACTGATAAAACTGATACTAATTAGGAGAGATCTGATACTATAAAACTGATACTAGGTAGGAAATTTCTGATACTATAACTACTGATCTAATACTAGGTTGGGAAAATCTGATACTATAGCTTCAAAACTGATACTAAGTGGTAAGACACCGGATTCAACACTTTTCTAGCTCCAGATATAAGAAGTTGTGTGATTTTATAAAGTAGCTCACAACACCATCACTCATGTGATGACTATCTGCTCAGTTAACCAGGAAATATGTATTTTGTCTGTCATGATTGGTTTGTGCTTGTTGTGTCTAAACCCTGATCACATGTGTTGTTTTTCTCTGCTTAGACTTCAACCTAGTTTATCACCTCATAATTCATATGATATGTACCAAATCACAAAAGAATTCCGGAATTTAAATGTATGGCTTGTAAACCAAGAAACCAATTAATTTGAGAAGTAAGCAAGAAAATTATAAGTGGCAATATTCGAATTTATTATTAATCAAGCTTGAGATCAAAAAGAGGAATGTAAAAATAGAAATGGCTATGTGACACCAATTCTCTGAAAAATGAGAAATATTGTGTGATTGAATTTTCCTTGTTAATTTTTAATACTCTGATAAGCAAGGAAACATTTATATATCTTCATATATATAAATGACTTAAATTGACTTATATACTAATATTTTTATATTGGTAAGAATTTGGATCTTGGGGAAAATGAAATTAAAGAAGTGATCACTTGGTTTGGGAAAAAAAAAATCTCAACAGTAAATCACTGAAAAATAACAATCCAAAAGAAGTGGGTCACTTCAAGAAAGAAAGAAACAACAACAACGATCTCACAGCGGAACGAATAAATTATATTAATAACATAAATAAACTATATTATACAACACTTATCAGAGTTTACACATCTATACAACACATACTAGACAGTTATAAACATCTGTCTAGATATTACAACTCAATTACAATACAAGACTCTAACACAGATATCAACACAGCGGAATACTATATCTACGAACGCCGAAGCCTCCTGCTCCATTGCTCCTCCACAATTCTTCAAAGCTAAACCTGAATCCCTTGGCTACTCATAAAAATTTGAGTACCCAAGAGTTTATAAAACAGAAATAAACAACTTGGGTCAGACATGGGTCTGGTGTGAGTAACAGGTTAAACTTGTTTAACTTCAAAACCTTTTGAAAGAAAAAGTATCACGTAAGACTCCCCACAAATAAACATGGGTAAGTTTTTACCTTACGCTAACCAAAACATTTGATAGGAAATTCGATTGTATTATAATAGGTCTAGGGTTTTCAAATAAATATGAAATAGCCGAAATTGTTACATTATTAAATTCCAGCATACTAGGTATACAATCAAGTCCGTTATCACTTATTGGAATTTGGATTTCCATACAATGGCAGAGCTACCGGGGTACCGCTCATCACAGTACGGGGCCTAGATCACCGTACCGAGGATCACTCCCAATCCCCTGCAACACAAAGCCGGAACCATCCCTTACTGGATAATCCCGAATAAAATCACCCCACAGATGGCCGTCGCCAACTGCACCACTAAGCCGAAATAAAAGGAGGAACTCTCTAGACAGGGATGACCTTACTCTCAGTGGGTGCTACCCACGAAGCCTTGCTGCACCTCCCCTGTTTTAGCCATTCCCGGTTGATGAGGCTTGAGGTCACGATTACCTTTAATCAGAACACATCACTTAGAATGCTCATGTCCGCCTGACGATGTGTTGAAAGCATTCAATCCATACAAGTTCGTTCCGGGTTCGAACGAAACCGAAGGCATTATCTCGTTACACTCGTGTTGGAATCACCCTCAGAGTTAACGACAATAACCCTTGCACTCTGAATCTTCATCTTCACTTGAGATTCACGACCTAACGTTAATTTGGATCGATGTGGTATTCGGGTCTCCAGACCTGGAATCCCGGTATACGGAAACCCGATCCCGGTCTCATCGAAATCCAAAACGTATCTTTTAAGGCCAAGTTGTTTTAAGGTTAAAACAATTCAATTCAATTATCTTTATACATATAGAAGGATAATTCACAATAGATAATCAACATTATCAGATAATCCATATTATCATCATAATTCAACTAAACATCCATATCATAGATCAGCACATCTCTTATCAGAGATATTAACAATGCAAAGCATTCAATATCATTCATCCATCCTTAAGTAATGATTTATATTATCTCTAATTAATTTAAAGTGAATTAAATTAATTACTTCATTTTATAAATCCTGCTTACTTAATTATTAATTAAACCAATTAATTAATCATACTTTAAGTATCTTAAACCAATTAATTAATTAAACCAATTAATTTCACAAATTAATTATCTTAATACATTCATCCTTAATTAATTACAATTAATTAATTACTTTAATCGCTTATTATTTATTAATTAATCTTAATTAATCAATCCTTAATTACATCATTAATTATATTAATTAATGATCCTTAATTACTCTTAATTAATTATCTTATTTAAATTAATTACATCTAATAATTAATTAGTCACATTTATTAATTACCTTTGATTAATCTCATCTAGTAATTAACTACCCTTAATTACTCTTCCATAAATTAATTACTCATTAATTAATTATCTTTTAATTAATCCCTTGATTAATTATTTAAAGTAATTAACTCAAATTACTTTCATTATATCATCCTTAGTTAATTACATCCACTAATTAACTTTAATTACTTTCCTAAGTAATTACACTTTCACTAATTACATTTAAGTAATTATACTTATCACATAACCAAGTGATTATCTTAAATTAATTAAATTAATTAATTTAACTTATCAAATTATTTAATTAATTACCTTAAGTAATTAATTACCTTAATTACTTCCATTAAGTAATTATACTTAACCAATTTCCATAAATGATTATTATTAATTTATTAATCAAATTGATTACCAAAATTAATCTCATTAATTAATTATTTATTTATCCCTAATTAATGATCCCTCATTAATTATTTAACAATTCTTTAATTACTTCTTTAGGTAATTAATCTTTAATCAATTATTTATTAAAACAACTTGATAAACTCTTATTTATCAATTAATTAATTAAATTATCAATTATTCTTTAATTACCTTATTAATTTAATTACTCCTATATAATTAAATCTTAATTACTTTCTGACTAAAGTATTAACCTTTACCTACTTTAATTATTATTAACAAAAGTCTTTAAAACATTTTACTTTAAAATCTTTCTTTTAATTCATTTTAAATTAAAAGATTTAAATAGATTACAATTTAACTTTAACCAATATTTAAATCAAATATACAAAATCTTTTTAAATCAAATGTTAAGAACACTTAACATTTATAAGATTTTAAACCAATTTATTTGAATTCAAAATCCTTTTTAAAATATACTTTTAACAATTTAAATTTTAAAACATCATAAATTTTATCAACCTATTTATTTCAAACAAGGATACAATTTTAAATTTGAATCCATACTTCCAAATTTGCTTTAAAACTTTGTTTAAAATTTCAGTTTCCAAAATTTTAAACCAAATTTAAAAGTTAAAAACAAACAGGCTTAAGGCCTGTACCAACTCAAATTACCCGAGCCTACCACTAAATGCTTCGAGTAAAAACTGGAAACCCCCGAGTTCCCTTCGAGTTTCCCTTCCCCTGTTATTTTAAAACTTTGTCAAGTTAAAAAAAAAAAAAATTATAAACAGTTTAGCCCACGCGAGTCTTCCCGAGCCATCACCCAGTTTTCACGAGGATGTCTTCGAGTCAAACATCACTTGCTCGAGAACATCTTCTTCCTCTAAACTCAAATCTTCCAGATATTCGAAACATCCATGTGCATGTGCACAAGCGAAATGCTTGCCTTCGATCACCGCCGATGATCTTCTCCAGTCAACATTCACCTTCGTATCCAAATTCGACCACCAAAACTTCAACATCAATTCGTATTCGGAAACGAGTATCTCATCGCCATGAAGAACAGGAAACCAAAGCCTGGAAATCACTCGAATTCATCTCTCCGATCGCCTGAGCGTCTGAACGTTTGGCCACGACTTCGACTTCGTCCCCACTTCAATTTCCCAGGGTATGATGGAACTCGATCCACCAGAGCTTCCTTGACCACTCATTTTCTCGATCATGCCAAAATCTAGGGCTACAGCCTAAATCAATCACCAGCCACCACTCCGGTGATTTGAATACCTTCCTGGCATTTTTCCCAACCTCACCCATCAATTAGCTATCTCCAGGGAGAATCACGCCTTCGACAACTCGCTGGATCATCTGAGATCAACCAGAATGCAAATTCTGGTCAAACCCAAACTGCTCGTACCACACCTCTCTAAAAATTGTGATTTTACTTTTATAATTCATGGTTTAGGATATGATTTCAGATTTTATGCCTGTACCTTTGAATTAAGATATTCAAATTTTAACAAAACTAAAGTCTCCTGTTCCACTATGTTTTCCAGAGCAGTTTCCTTTTTATTTTAACTTAAATAAAATTTTAAACACAAATCCTTGATTAAACAAACAATTATTGTTTTTAACTTAACCCATAATAATGTCAAAGTCAAAAGATACAAGATTAATTTAAACTTAGAACTTGAGACTGGGAACAGATATACATATTAATAACAGACATGCACTCCAATTTTACATCCATATATAAAGATATACATACATATGAAACATACTAAACAACATGCAGGCATATTACATCATAGATTCAAGGATTTATAGCATGCAAACAGATATACTTAAGTTTTTTAAAATATAAGTTACTCACCAGATTTCAAATGAATAACAGAGCTACTTCAGTTTTGATTTTGAAAACTTTAAAATCTTTTAACTTGAGTTGCCTTGTTGCTCCTTCGATTTAAAACTTTAATTGCTTGATTTGGAAACTTGCATGTTGCTATAGCCTTGTATTGTTGATATGTTGCCTTAGATTCCAGATTTTTAGAAAAATTGCAGGCTTTCAGATTTGAAATGCAGGCTCTAGTTTTTGTTGAAAGTTGCTTTGCAAAATCTCAGATTTGAAGAAATGTTGCAGGCTTTAGTTTGATTTGGAAAATGGGTTAAAGAGATTTTGTTTGATTACTGATTTGGTTCTAGAGAAATAGGATTTGAATTGCAGATTGTTTTTAGAGAGGAAGATAGATTTGAGTTACTGATTTTGTTTTGAGAATTTTGTTTGAGGAAGTTTTTGAGTTACAGGCTTTGTTTAGAGAATAGGCTGAAATTCT
This sequence comes from Allium fistulosum, assembly GCA_030737815.1. NCBI lineage: Eukaryota > Viridiplantae > Streptophyta > Magnoliopsida > Asparagales > Amaryllidaceae > Allium > Allium fistulosum. The sequence continues at coordinate 820,590,514 of CM060904.1, forward strand.
CTTAAGTTTTTAAAAGAAATAGGAAAGGAAAAAAAAATATGAGAACATATGTTTATATAAGAAAAAGGTAGTTTACTAAAATAAAAGAAAACAAAGATTAAGAACTTGACATTTGGCATTTACTCTAATTTACTAACTAACACATGTCACCATGGTTACTTAATAAATTAACACTTGTCTTTTAATTAATTTTATTTATTGTAAATGTAAAAAACTTTTTCTTTATTTATTAAACCCTTATCTATTTATATATATTACTTATAAAGAAACAAAGCTAATTATTTTTATAAGTAAAAGTTTATATATATTTTAAAATCCAAAACTATTTAAAATATCACTCTTTTGAATTTCAAAATTAATTTAAATTCAAATGCAAATTATATTTAAAATTCAATTTAAAGTCAAGTTATATACATACATATATAACTACACATTAAATTTGAAATAACCATTTTATTTTATATATAAAATCTATTTATAAAAACAATACACTATTAATATTGTTTAAAAATAACTCATTTATCAATTTTAAAATAATTTATAAAAGAGATTACAAATTATCACTATTACTAATTGAATTAACATATCATAGGTAAATTGTATTTTAAACCTATATATATATTCACTTTTAAATCATATTTAATAAGAAAATAAAATAATCCTTATTATTAATCTAGTTTAAAACCATATAGTTATAAATTTTAAATAACTTTGAAAAGCTAATATTAAATAAATCCAAATATCCAAACTATCAATATTATATATTAGAAATTTTAAAACAAGATTTTATTTATTAATTAAATTTCAAACACAAGCTTATCCATTTACAATATATACAATTGTATATACATTATAAATAGAAATCATCTTATAAATTTTTAAAGGATAAATTTACTAATTAAATATTCATTTAATTAGATTATTAAATCAATTCAAATATTTATTATCAAAGATTAACAAATCAATTTAATTATTTAAACAGATTATTAAATTGATATTGTCCAAAATTTCCGGGATATTACATTCCTTCCCCCTTAAAATAATTTCGTCCCCGAAATTTAAAACAAAGGTAATTTAATAATCTATTTAAATCACAAGCATATATTATCATTTATATGCTAACAACCATAGCAACCAATTTATCCAATCAAACAATTCTAATTATCCAGACAAAATTCTGGATATAATTTCCTCGAGTTTCCCCAAGTATATATATACCGGGATACTCGCTCTACAGAATCCAAACAATCAATACTACTAAGCTATAGAGCTTCTACTCATCTAGATCTACAGAACTAAACAAGATATCAGACTACAGACGAGTCTGACTCAACAACCAAATCCTCCAAAACTGCTGGTTCCACAACCAGAGATAGATCAAACACGTACTCTCTCAGAGATACGTAAAATACATTGAATTCCAGTTATCCAAACTAACAATTCAATCCAGTAGATCAAACTCTTATCCAAATTAGATCACAGAAAAGATCCAAAATAACTCGGAGCTACTTCCCAGACTTACCCAATCTTATAGCTCCCTTTAACCAGAAAAAAAACTTCACAACAACGAAGTCTCCAACTTCGAATTTCAAATTCCATCGTCTCTTATCCACAAAATTCTTCAGACGATCTTGGGCTGTTTACAGATCCTTCCTGATCAACTCAACCTTCGTTGATGCTTCTAGAAACAAACTAGACTAAGAATAACTCCACACAATGATCTCCTCAAGATCAACCCAATCCAAAACAAAACTCTACTTCTCAAACATCAGAAGGTTCCAAACTAACTTCTCCTATCTGGAAAAGACAACAAGAGCACTCGCCAAACTGCTTCTGCTGCACCATTCTGATCTGAAGTAGAATGAAAATGCTGATGAAGAACACAAGCACAGACTGGACAACACATTCCAGAAAATATCGGATAACTCAAAAGAATACTCAAACTATCGCAAGTCACTTTTGCGATCCACCCAGCCAAAATCCAAATAAAACTGTTCTCTCTTTACCAATCAGAACAGCTCACACTTGACTATCCTATCCATCGAAGAAATGGATCCTCTCTGCTGCTTCTGAACTTCACCTTCAGAAAAAACTGCTCAGCCAGAAAAACTTCTGCCGAAAACAGAACACTCCGAGCTGCACTACTGCCACAGATACCAAAGACTTCTCAATCCAAAGCTCTTCGAGAAACTCGGACTTCAAACAGAACAAAAACATCTTGCTGAACTCAGCCACAACTCCGAAACAGACACACTTCATTAACTTGTTCCAAAGAAAACATCTTCGGGAACATCCATAGTCACTGCATCTCATCACGCAGCTACTTCTTCCCGAAGTATCAAGATACCATCACTCGCTTCTGTCCTAACCAACAGATCCAACTTTACTCATCCAAACTACAAAGATAAACTCCGAACCATAACAGTTTCCTTCGGAGATCGATGAAATCCTTTACCACAGTAAAGTTTACTCGAGACGGTATTAGGTCTACAGTCTCGACAGATACTTCCAACCTCAACACTCAGACTCCTAATCCTAGATGATAAATTATTATCATCTCAACCAATCATTACAAAAACCATATACGTTTAAAATGATACTTTTTATATATAGAAAATATATTTGGGTAAAATTATTTCACCTTTCCTTTTAAAACAATATTGTGTCCGTTGGCCTGATCCAAGTGTTTAGAGATCCCTATCAATAACGTTAGCTACTCGTATTGACCAGAATCCATATACCACCCAACCGATCAATTAACACAATATAAAACCATTTTATATAACTAACAAATACGCGCTCTCGAATATATATACACTCAGACTCAAACAGGTTGCTACAGATCCTATCTCTAATGAACAACCCTTCCGAACCTAGGTATTCACTCAACCTAGCGCTCTGATATTCACTTAACCAAAAGCTTAGGCATTCGCTCAACCTAAGCTCTGATACCAACTATGACGACCCGCCCTTCTATCCACAGAAAAACGCATCGACAATAAGAAAGAAAGAGGTAGAAAATAGAAAAGAAGAGAAGAAAGAAAGAAACAACAACAACGATCTCACAGCGGAACGAATAAATTATATTAATAACATAAATAAACTATATTATACAACACTTATCAGAGTTTACACATCTATACAACACATACTAGACAGTTATAAACATCTGTCTAGATATTACAACTCAATTACAATACAAGACTCTAACATAGATATCAACACAGCGGAATACTATATCTACGAACGCCGAAGCCTCCTGCTCCATTGCTCCTCCACAATTCGTCAAAGCTAAACCTGAATCCCTTGGCTACTCGTAAAAATTTGAGTACCCAAGAGTTTATAAAACAGAAATAAACAACTTGGGTCAGACATGGGTCTGGTGTGAGTAACAGGTTAAACTTGTTTAACTTCAAAACCTTTTGAAAGAAAAAGTATCACGTAAGACTCCCCACAAATAAACATGGGTAAGTTTTTACCTTACGCTAACCAAAACATTTGATAGGAAATTCGATTGTATTATAATAGGTCTAGGGTTTTCAAATAAATATGAAATAGCCGAAATTGTTACATTATTAAATTCCAGCATACTAGGTATACAATCAAGTCCGTTATCACTTATTGGAATTTGGATTTCCATACAATGGCAGAGCTACCGGGGTACCGCTCATCACAGTACAGGGCCTAGATCACCGTACCGAGGATCACTCCCAATCCCCTGCAACACAAAGCCAGAACCATCCCTTACTGGATAATCCCGAATAAAATCACCCCACAGATGGCCGTCGCCAACTGCACCACTAAGCCGAAATAAAAGGAGGAACTCTCTAGACAGGGATGACCTTACTCTCAGTGGGTGCTACCCACGAAGCCTTGCTGCACCTCCCCTGTTTTAGCCATTCCCGGTTGATGAGGCTTGAGGTCACGATTACCTTTAATCAGAACACATCACTTAGAATGCTCATGTCCGCCTGACGATGTGTTGAAAGCATTCAATCCATACAAGTTCGTTCCGGGTTCGAACGAAACCGAAGGCATTATCTCGTTACACTCGTGTTGGAATCACCCTCAGAGTTAACGACAATAACCCTTGCACTCTGAATCTTCATCTTCACTTGAGATTCATGACCTAACGTTAATTTGGATCGATGTGGTATTCGGGTCTCCAGACCTGGAATCCCGGTATACGGAAACCCGATCCCGGTCTCATCGAAATCCAAAACGTATCTTTTAAGGCCAAGTTGTTTTAAGGTTAAAACAATTCAATTCAATTATCTTTATACATATAGAAGGATAATTCACAATAGATAATCAACATTATCAGATAATCCATATTATCATCACAATTCAACTAAACATCCATATCATAGATCAGCACATCTCTTATCAGAGATATTAACAATGCAAAGCATTCAATATCATTCATCCATCCTTAAGTAATGATTTATATTATCTCTAATTAATTTAAAGTGAATTAAATTAATTACTTCATTTTATAAATCCTGCTTACTTAATTATTAATTAAACCAATTAATTAATCATACTTTAAGTATCTTAAACCAATTAATTAATTAAACCAATTAATTTCACAAATTAATTATCTTAATACATTCATCCTTAATTAATTACAATTAATTAATTACTTTAATCGCTTATTATTTATTAATTAATCTTAATTAATCAATCCTTAATTACATCATTAATTATATTAATTAATGATCCTTAATTACTCTTAATTAATTATCTTATTTAAATTAATTACATCTAATAATTAATTAGTCACATTTATTAATTACCTTTGATTAATCTCATCTAGTAATTAACTACCCTTAATTACTCTTCCATAAATTAATTACTCATTAATTAATTATCTTTTAATTAATCCCTTGATTAATTATTTAAATTAATTAACTCAAATTACTTTCATTATGTCATCCTTAGTTAATTACATCCACTAATTAACTTTAATTACTTTCCTAAGTAATTACACTTTCACTAATTACATTTAAGTAATTATACTTATCACATAACCAAGTGATTATCTTAAATTAATTAAATTAATTAATTTAACTTATCAAATTATTTAATTAATTACCTTAAGTAATTAATTACCTTAATTACTTCCATTAAGTAATTATACTTAACCAATTTCCATAAATGATTATTATTAATTTATTAATCAAATTGATTACCAAAATTAATCTCATTAATTAATTATTTATTTATCCCTAATTAATGATCCCTCATTAATTATTTAACAATTCTTTAATTACTTCTTTAGGTAATTAATCTTTAATCAATTATTTATTAAAACAACTTGATAAACTCTTATTTATCAATTAATTAATTAAATTATCAATTATTCTTTAATTACCTTATTAATTTAATTACTCCTATATAATTAAATCTTAATTACTTTCTGACTAAAGTATTAACCTTTACCTACTTTAGTTATTATTAACAAAAGTCTTTAAAACATTTTACTTTAAAATCTTTCTTTTAATTCATTTTAAATTAAAAGATTTAAATAGATTACAATTTAACTTTAACCAATATTTAAATCAAATATACAAAATCTTTTTAAATCAAATGTTAAGAACACTTAACATTTATAAGATTTTAAACCAATTTATTTGAATTCAAAATCCTTTTTAAAATATACTTTTAACAATTTAAATTTTAAAACATCATAAATTTTATCAACCTATTTATTTCAAACAAGGATACAATTTTAAATTTGAATCCATACTTCCAAATTTGCTTTAAAACTTTGTTTAAAATTTCAGTTTCCAAAATTTTAAACCAAATTTAAAAGTTAAAAACAAACAGGCTTAAGGCCTGTACCAACTCAAATTACCCGAGCCTACCACTAAATGCTTCGAGTAAAAACTGGAAACCCCCGAGTTCCCTTCGAGTTTCCCTTCCCCTGTTATTTTAAAACTTTGTCAAGTTAAAAAAAAAAAATTATAAACAGTTTAGCCCACGCGAGTCTTCCCGAGCCATCACCTAGTTTTCACGAGGATGTCTTCGAGTCAAACATCACTTGCTCGAGAACATCTTCTTCCTCTAAATTCAAATCTTCCAGATATTCGAAACATCCATGTGCATGTGCACAAGCGAAATGCTTGCCTTCGATCACCGCCGATGATCTTCTCCAGTCAACATTCACCTTCGTATCCAAATTCGACCACCAAAACTTCAACATCAATTCGTATTCGGAAACGAGTATCTCATCGCCATGAAGAACAGGAAACCAAAGCCTGGAAATCACTCGAATTCATCTCTCCGATCGCCTGAGCGTCAGAACGTTTGGCCGCGACTTCGACTTCGTCCCCACTTCAATTTCCCAGGGTATGATGGAACTCGATCCACCAGAGCTTCCTTGACCACTCATTTTCTCGATCATGCCAAAATCTCGGGCTACAGCCTAAATCAATCACCAGCCACCACTCCGGTGATTTGAATACCTTCCTGGCATTTTTCCCAACCTCACCCATCAATTAGCTATCTCCAGGGAGAATCACGCCTTCGACAACTCGCTGGATCATCTGAGATCAACCAGAATGCAAATTCTGGTCAAACCCAAACTGCTCGTACCACACCTCTCTAAAAATTGTGATTTTACTTTTATAATTCATGGTTTAGGATATGATTTCAGATTTTATGCCTGTACCTTTGAATTAAGATATTCAAATTTTAACAAAACTAAAGTCTCCTGTTTCACTATGTTTTCCAGAGCAGTTTCCTTTTTATTTTAACTTAAATAAAATTTTAAACACAAATCCTTGATTAAACAAACAATTATTGTTTTTAACTTAACCCATAATAATGTCAAAGTCAAAAGATACAAGATTAATTTAAACTTAGAACTTGAGACTGGGAACAGATATACATATTAATAACAGACATGCACTCCAATTTTACATCCATATATAAAGATATACATACATATCAAACATACTAAACAACATGCATGCATATTACATCATAGATTCAAGGATTTATAGCATGCAAACAGATATACTTAAGTTTTTTAAAATATAAGTTACTCACCAGATTTCAAATGAATAACAGAGCTACTTCAGTTTTGATTTTGAAAACTTTAAAATCTTTTAACTTGAGTTGCCTTGTTGCTCCTTCGATTTAAAACTTTAATTGCTTGATTTGGAAACTTGCATGTTGCTATAGCCTTGTATTGTTGATATGTTGCCTTAGATTCCAGATTTTTAGAAAAATTGCAGGCTTTCAGATTTGAAATGCAGGCTCTAGTTTTTGTTGAAAGTTGCTTTGCAAAATCTCAGATTTGAAGAAATGTTGCAGGCTTTAGTTTGATTTGGAAAATGGGTTAAAGAGATTTTGTTTGATTACTGATTTGGTTCTAGAGAAATAGGATTTGAATTGCAGATTGTTTTTAGAGAGGAAGATAGATTTGAGTTACTGATTTTGTTTTGAGAATTTTGTTTGAGGAAGTTTTTGAGTTACAGGCTTTGTTTAGAGAATAGGCTGAAATTCTCTTAAGCTTTTAAAAGAAATAGGAAAGGAAAAAAAATATGAGAACATATGTTTATATAAGAAAAAGGTAGTTTACTAAAATAAAAGAAAACAAAGATTAAGAACTTGACATTTGGCATTTACTCTAATTTACTAACTAACACATGTCACCATGGTTACTTAATAAATTAACACTTGTCTTTTAATTAATTTTATTTATTGTAAATGTAAAAACCTTTTTCTTTATTTATTAAACCCTTATCTATTTATATATATTACTTATAAAGAAACAAAGCTAATTATTTTTATAAGTAAAAGTTTATATATATATTTTAAAATCCAAAACTATTTAAAATATCACTCTTTTGAATTTCAAAATTAATTTAAATTCAAATGCAAATTATATTTAAAATTCAATTTAAAGTCAAGTTATATACATACATATATAACTACACATTAAATTTGAAATAACCATTTTATTTTATATATAAAATCTATTTATAAAAACAATACACTATTAATATTGTTTAAAAATAACTCATTTATCAATTTTAAAATAATTTATAAAAGAGATTACAAATTATCACTATTACTAATTGAATTAACATATCATAGGTAAATTGTATTTTAAACCTATATATATATTCACTTTTAAATCATATTTAATAAGAAAATAAAATAATCCTTATTATTAATCTAGTTTAAAACCATATAGTTATAAATTTTAAATAACTTTGAAAAGCTAATATTAAATAAATCCAAATATCCAAACTATCAATATTATATATTAGAAATTTTAAAACAAGATTTTATTTATTAATTAAATTTCAAACACAAGCTTATCCATTTACAATATATACAATTGTATATACATTATAAATAGAAATCATCTTATAAATTTTTAAAGGATAAATTTACTAATTAAATATTCATTTAATTAGATTATTAAATCAATTCAAATATTTATTATCAAAGATTAACAAATCAATTTAATTATTTAAACAGATTATTAAATTGATATTGTCCAAAATTTCCGGGATATTACATTCCTTCCCCCTTAAAATAATTTCGTCCCCGAAATTTAAAACAAAGGTAATTTAATAATCTATTTAAATCACAAGCATATATTATCATTTATATGCTAACAACCATAGCAACCAATTTATCCAATCAAACAATTCTAATTATCCAGACAAAATTCTGGATATAATTTCCTCGAGTTTCCCCAAGTATATATATACCGGGATACTCGCTCTACAGAATCCAAACAATCAATACTACTAAGCTATAGAGCTTCTACTCATCTAGATCTACAGAACTAAACAAGATATCAGACTACAGACGAGTCTGACTCAACAACCAAATCCTCCAAAACTGCTGGTTCCACAACCAGAGATAGATCAAACACGTACTCTCTCAGAGATACGTAAAATACATTGAATTCCAGTTATCCAAACTAACAATTCAATCCAGTAGATCAAACTCTTATCCAAATTAGATCACAGAAAAGATCCAAAATAACTCGGAGCTACTTCCCAGACTTACCCAATCTTATAGCTCCCTTTAACCAGAAAAAAAACTTCACAACAACGAAGTCTCCAACTTCGAATTTCAAATTCCATCGTCTCTTATCCACAAAATTCTTCAGACGATCTTGGGCTGTTTACAGATCCTTCCTGATCAACTCAACCTTCGTTGATGCTTCTAGAAACAAACTAGACTAAGAATAACTCCACACAATGATCTCCTCAAGATCAACCCAATCCAAAACAAAACTCTACTTCTCAAACATCAGAAGGTTCCAAACTAACTTCTCCTATCTGGAAAAGACAACAAGAGCACTCGCCAAACTGCTTCTGCTGCACCATTCTGATCTGAAGTAGAATGAAAATGCTGATGAAGAACACAAGCACAGACTGGACAACACATTCCAGAAAATATCGGATAACTCAAAAGAATACTCAAACTATCGCAAGTCACTTTTGCGATCCACCCAGCCAAAATCCAAATAAAACTGTTCTCTCTTTACCAATCAGAACAGCTCACACTTGACTATCCTATCCATCGAAGAAATGGATCCTCTCTGCTGCTTCTGAACTTCACCTTCAGAAAAAACTGCTCAGCCAGAAAAACTTCTGCCGAAAACAGAACACTCCGAGCTGCACTACTGCCACAGATACCAAAGACTTCTCAATCCAAAGCTCTTCGAGAAACTCGGACTTCAAACAGAACAAAAAAATCTTGCTGAACTCAGCCACAACTCCGAAACAGACACACTTCATTAACTTGTTCCAAAGAAAACATCTTCGGGAACATCCATAGTCACTGCATCTCATCACGCAGCTACTTCTTCCCGAAGTATCAAGATACCATCACTCGCTTCTGTCCAAACCAACAGATCCAACTTTACTCATCCAAACTACAAAGATAAACTCCGAACCATAACAGTTTCCTTCGGAGATCGATGAAATCCTTTACCACAGTAAAGTTTACTCGAGACGGTATTAGGTCTACAGTCTCGACAGATACTTCCAACCTCAACACTCAGACTCCTAATCCTAGATGATAAATTATTATCATCTCAACCAATCATTACAAAAACCATATACGTTTAAAATGATACTTTTTATATATAGAAAATATATTTGGGTAAAATTATTTCACCTTTCCTTTTAAAACAATATTGTGTCCGTTGGCCTGATCCAAGTGTTTAGAGATCCCTATCAATAACGTTAGCTACTCGTATTGACCAGAATCCATATACCACCCAACCGATCAATTAACACAATATAAAACCATTTTATATAACTAACAAATACGCGCTCTCGAATATATATACACTCAGACTCAAACAGGTTGCTACAGATCCTATCTCTAATGAACAACCCTTCCGAACCTAGGTATTCACTCAACCTAGCGCTCTGATATTCACTTAACCAAAAGCTTAGGCATTCGCTCAACCTAAGCTCTGATACCAACTATGACGACCCGCCCTTCTATCCACAGAAAAACGCATCGACAATAACCTTTATAACGAAATTAATTAAGTTAATTCCAACGATGTTCTGAAAGCATTCAATCACACAGCATATATCTCATCAGAGATATCAATCAATGCAAAGCATTCAATATTATCATCCATTCTTAAGTAATGATTTATACCATCTCTAATTAATTTATAGTGAATTAAATTAATTACTTTATTTTATAAATCCTTCTTACTTAACCATTAATTAATTACAATCAATTAATTAATTATTCTCTAATAATTCATTTCAATTAATCATCTTGATTAATTATCTTTTGATTATATTCAAGTAATTTATTCTCAATTAATTACTTAAATTAATTATCCTTAACCACTTATAGTAATTAACCTTTAATTACAGCATTAATTAATTAACTAAAATTAATTAAGTTAATCAACTATAATTAATTATATTAAACCTTAATTAGTTACATTAATTAATCACTTCATTTATTAATTATCACTTAATTAATCAATCTTAGTTACATCATTAATTATATTAATTAATGATCCTTAATTACAACTTAATTATTAATTACTTAATTAAATTAATTACAATAAGTAATTAATCTTTAATTAAACAACATTTATTAATCACTCTTGATTAATCTTCAATCAGTAATTAATTACCCTTAATTACTTTCATTAACTAAATTCATTACTCCTTAATTAATTCCTTAATTAATCCCTTGATTAATTATTCAAAGTAATTAACTCAAATTACTTCTATTAATAAAATCATTATTCAACTAATTACTTCCAGTAATTATCTTATTATTTACTTCCCTAAATAATCTTACCTTAATAATTACATTAAGTAATTATTATCAAATCATCTCCTGATTATTCTAAATTAATTAAACCTAATTAATTAACTTAACTAATCAAATTAACTTCAATTAATTACAATAAGTAATTAATTCTTAATTACTTCCATTAAGTAATTCATTTTAAACAAATTCTATAATTGATTATTTTTAAATTAATTAATTTAATTAATTATTAAAATTAATCATATTAATTAATTAATAATCCATAGTTAATGACTTCATTAACTATTATTTAATTACTTTCCTTAAGTAATTAACTTATACTAATTATTATTAATTCTAAATTAATAAATCTTAGTAACCAATTTATTAATCTCTAATTACTAAATTAATTAAGTATTAATCCATAACTTAATTAATATTTAATTACTTATTAATTAATTCCTAACCATTAATTAATACTCTAATTTATAATCCTTAATTACAAAATTTATTAATCCAAATCATAAATTAATTTAATTAATTAATTATACTTAATTACTTTATTAACTTAATTAATCTCAAATTATCAAACCTTAATTAACTTTTAAGTTAAACCATTATCTTTATAAATTGCTTAACTATCGTTAACATAATTAAAACATTTATCTTTATAATTAACTTACTTAATTAAATCATTTAATGTAAGTTTCAAACATTTAACTTAACAAACAAAAGTTAACAAATTATATAACTTCCTTAATCAATTACTTAAAAACATTTATTTTATAAAGAATAGATTTAAGAAATAGTTTAAAACTAGATTTCATTTTAAATTTAAAACTTACTTTATTTAAATTTAAAAACTTGTTAACTTTTGCTTCGAGTCCAACCCGACTTCTACCCGAGACCTACCCCGAGTATTCTCCTTACCTTTACTTTTATTTTTAAAACTTAGATTTTGTTTAAGTTTAAAATCTGGAAAGTTAAACACTCACGCCTACTCGAGTATAAACTCGAGTCACCTACCCCATCACTCGAGCCTGCCTTCGAGACAACCTCCACAACAACCCATAGACACACAAAGCTCCACCGTGCACATGCACCATCGCCTGAGTCGCCTCCGACCTCTGATGAACCTTCCTGCACATCACCCATCGCCGTTGCAACCAATGTCGACCATCAAAACACAAGCACAAGCCTCTGATCGAAATCGAGCATCCCAGATGAAACTGGAACCAAAACAAACGCCAGAAAAACCCCTCAACCAAACGATTCCGACCACCAGAGGTCGAGCGACTCTGGCCACACCCTTCCGACCATCCACGTCATCATTTCCTTGAGTATCAAGCAACTCGATCCACCATAGATGACACGGTCATCCCAATTCCAAACACAACCTAATTTAGGGTTTAAAACTTCTCTCGACCACCGTTGACGCCACCGTGATCATTCGACGCTTCTACCATTTTTGCCAAACACCCAGATCACTTAGCTAGCTCCAGCAGGAACCGCGACCTTCCCGGTCACTTAGATCATCATAATTTGCTCAGAAACCCAAGTTCAGACATTTCCCAAATACGCATTCATTTCAACACTAAAAGTTATGATTTTTGTTTTAAAAATCCTATATTTCAAAGATGATTCAAGATATGTACTTGGATCAATAGAATTTAACATTTGATTTTATCATATATTAAAAGATTTCTACTGTTATCTCTTATTTCCAATAATTCTATTTATCAATATACTTATTAATATTTTTACAATCTTTATCTTGTTATTTCTAACAGATTTTATTTAAGACTTAAATCCTAATAAAGATTAGATCATGAGATAATAATCTTTGAATCAAAACTTGGTCTTGAAACTGGAACAGAGATGTTACAGGTATTTCACAAGCATGCACACATCTATTATCCAATATTCACAGAAATTTCATATATATATACAAACATTCTTGCTTCAGAGATTCACATGCAACCATATTTATACTTAAGCATTTTAGAAAAGATGTTACTCCCCTAAAATAAATGATGAACAGAGCACTTATAAATAGCATGCACACAAATAAAAATTCACATCAAACATTCACTTATATGTACATGCAATACACATTTATATTCAACCATACTAGCATGCAACCCAATTGTATTTTAAATTTTAAAAGTTACTCACCAGATTTAAAATAGAGACAGAGCCTTTAGTTTGAAATAGCTTTTGAATTTGAGTGCTGGAAAATGTCTTTTGAAAACTGAAAAATCCTTTTGTTGCTGTGATGTATAACTTGCTAGCTGAAATGATTTTGCTTCTTAAAACTAAGACGATTGCTTGCTTTGATTTATCTCAGATTGAAGAAAAAGTGTTCGGGCTTTGATTATTGATTTCTGGTTTGAGGAGGAACTGATTTTGTTTTGAAACTGGAATGGAAACTTTAGTTCTTAGGTTTGCATGCAGGCATGACTTCCAGATTGCATTAACTTGGAAAAATGATTACAGGCTTATTGATTTGGAAAATGTATTACAAGATTGATGAAAAGCTTTGGTTTTCTGGTTTTAGAGGAGTTGATTACGGATTGTTAGAGAATTTGTTTTGAGAAATTTTGCTTGGGTATATACAGGCTGAAACTTCTTTGTATTAGAAAAGAGAAAATAGGAAAAGAAATGAGGAGAAGAAGGCATATGTTTATAATGGTGAAAATGATTAAAAAAAAACTAAATTTAAAAGAATGACATTTGTCACTTAAGTTGTTTTAAAAATTAACACATGTACTAAGATTGATTTATTATCTTACATTTGTAACTTTACATGTAAAATAATTTATAAATGAGAATAAAGCTTTTATTAATTAATTTCCTAATAACTAAATATTTATTTTAATTTTTATAAATAATAATTCTTCTTAAAAGAAAAAGAATAAAACAACTATTTTTAGTTCAAAAGATATTTAAAAAGAAAGCTTATTTTAACCCATTCTAGTTTAATTACTTTTTTTAAAAAAAAACAAATTAAAACCTTTATTAAATCTCATCTTTTGAATTTACATTATAAATCCAAACTCATATTCAAATTAAAATTGAAAATCTAGTTTAAAAATCAAGTTATATATATATATAACTACACAAATTCAATTTGAAATAACAATTTATCTTGAGTATTAAAAACCATATAATTTATTTATTAGATAACTTTGAAAAGCTTTATATTAAATTAAATTCAAATCTTATTATCAAAGATTATCCATATCAATTTAATTATTCAACAGATTATTAAATTGATATTGTCAAAATTTCCGGGATATTACACCCACGCACCCCCTTCCCTCTTCAGATCGAACAAACGAAAGAAAAAAAAGAAAAAAAAATGGCGACTTGATACAACTAGGGCTCGGCGATCTCGTTCGATCTGGAAATTTTAGGGCTTCGTCTCCCGTTCTCCTTCGCTCGCGACCTCGTCGAACAAAGGTGAGTAGCCCCCCTACTCACATCTAATTCCTACTTCAAGTGTATTAGTGTTCGAATTCTACAATTTTCGTTCGTATTGGATTGTTGGATTCGTCCCTTGTTTGTCGGCCATTGATTTGGATAGATATTCGAGTTGTTATCATTTGGGTTTGAATCCCTGTTTTTTTTCGTTCGTGAATATATGTTGAAACCGTCGTCGACCTATTCATCTAGGTCGTATGATTTTGTATAGATGCTGGGTTTTGAAATTTGACTTAGTGATTCCTCGTTCACCATGGTTTTTGACTTAAATCAATTTCTTTGAACTGTTGACATTGATTTCTAACCAAATTCACTGCTCGGCCTTCTTTAAATTGAAACTGCAGTTTATCATTCTGTCACCTGGCTTCGAATTGTAAAACCTGTAAATTTTTATTACAGTGGGTTATGTCGCATTGAAGTATTTCGTTGTCCACTGTCTGGATATTTGAGTTCTTTTGAGTTGCATTGAATTATGTTAGTAATTGAGCTTGGTCCCAGTTTTGTTTAAGAACTTTTGAATTACCTTGTATTGCATGGTTGCCAGTGGCATTGCTTTGAATTTGTGTAGTCTGACCTTTTGTTCAGTGTAGTCATTGTATACGTGATGGACATTTGCTTGGTTAAAACTGGTTCTCTGTCTCGTTTAAAAGTGATACTTTTATTTGTCTCTAAGTATGCTAGTGGGCCTGGTTCATCTTGTAGTCTCTACTTAAACTTTGAACAGTCTGCATTAATTTGTACTACTCGCTATTTCAATTTGGGATTGCACTGTTATAGTTTAGTGCACTTGTCATTCAAATTGATGATGTTCTTTGTGGTTGCATTTCAGTCGTGTTTGCTGTCACATTGGGCTTGTAGTTGGTGTAGCTCGCTGTCTTTGAACTTTACTCGGTCATTTGAGGAATTGGGTCTTCATTTTTGTTGTATCTGTACCTGTAGTTGTCTTCGGCTGCACACTCGATTTTGTGATGTTGGTCTGGTTCGATTTTTTTCATACTATTCACTGTTTTTGGTAGCACTTTCGACTGTGTTCATTTGTCTTCGCTTGCATTGTTCACTTTGGGTTTTGACTTTACCATTACCTGACTTCGACATCCTTGGGCGTTGTATTCTTGTAGTCTCGACTTTG
Organism: Allium fistulosum; assembly: GCA_030737815.1. Lineage (NCBI taxonomy): Eukaryota > Viridiplantae > Streptophyta > Magnoliopsida > Asparagales > Amaryllidaceae > Allium > Allium fistulosum. The sequence goes on from CM060904.1 coordinate 820,606,397, forward strand.
TATACACTGCATATACATACTGATGCATGTATACTTGTTCAAATTAGCATTGTCACCTGAATTTGGTCATTGCTCTTTGGTGCAGTTTGTTTTGCATCTCCTGTTGTACTCGAGTTAGATCTGTAGTTTGCATTGCCTCTGACCTTTTGGCACGCAGACTTCGTTTCATGTTTGACCATTGCCTTTGAGCACTTTGGTCTGATGCTACTAACTTCCATCTCTGATCAGTTGAACTATAGGTTTCATGTGTGCTTCACGTATTACTCCCCTGCACTTGCAGATTTTATTTCGTGCATTGAGGCTATACTTGACTAGATGCTTGATAACTACTGCTTGGTGTCATTGTATATATGCTACACTATGTTGCATACTGCTGCAACTCGTACACACTTCGAATTGAACTTTAGCCTTTATTTCCTTGTACTTCATTGATTTGATATGAAGTGGTTCACCACTGTTTTATAAACTGGTGCATGCCTGTATGTGCTGTCCTGTAGTTCGAGTGCAGTTTGTACTTTACGCCCTGTTGTATGCTTTGTCTTGGCCCTGAACATTACCTCTATTTTCACTGCATATGTTTTGGGTCACTGATGAAATACTTGTTTGCCATACACTTAATGTCAGTTGCATTTACTTAATGCATTGCTTATGGTCTCTAGTCTCTTTTGTCTCCATTCATTTGGGTTAGCACTGTTTGATATTCTAGTGTAGTTGTTGCTACCTGCCTTTCTTGACCATTTGTATAGTCTGTATGTTTCTACTTCCCTTGTGTTGCATTTGATGGCCGAGGCAGTCCTGTCTACTGCTCCATTTTGGTTTGTCTGATCCTTTCTGGTGACTGATGCCATTTTGATTTTTTTTGACATTGGCCTTGTGTTGAACCTATTTTGGGTTTGACCTTGTTTTTATCTCTGTGCGTTTTGGTTGGTGCACATGAGTTGGCGAGGCAGTGCACGCGTGCGTGCGCTGCAGCCACCACGAAATCGACAGTTTCGAATTGATTTTTCTTTTTGCTTCTGAGGCATTGATCTTTTATACCATATTGGCGAGGCCGTACACGCGTGCGTGTACGACAGCCAATCAGATTTCAATGGTTTTTAAAGTGACAATTTTAATTGTTTTAAATTGATTTAGTCGATTGATAAATGGTTTATCTATCTCTGTTGATGATTTAAATCTGCTGATTTATTGTTTAACACTGTTTAGTGTTAAAATTTTCGTTATCCGATTTCTTTGTTAAAAGAATCGGATAGACGAGAATTATTGTGACTGTCGTCTATTTAAATTATTACTGCCTCTATGCACTAATAAACTGGTTTGAATTAGACTGACCTGTGTATTATTTTCTTTTGAATATAATACTCGGGTCAGACCGAGTATTTTACAGCTTGAAGATTTTCGAGCAGCGAAGTTAGAGAGAGAGAGTAAAGAATCACTTTAGTTTTCAGAAGAAAATTGTATTTTAAATATTCCGCTGTATCAGTATTAAAATTGTATAAACTCTGATGTATATAAAAAGATTTATAGTAATGAAATAAATTCTCATTTGTTTTAATTGATTGTTATTATCTGTGTTTCTGTGGCTGATTCTGTTTAAACCTTATAAACTAAATAACAATTCGTCTTTTTGAACGTTTCGAGTTGGTTTAATTACCGACTGGAGGCGGTCAAAAGGGGGAATGTTACACTCAAATTCCAAATTCAAATTTATTCAAAGCTCAATTCATCAATTCAATTCAGTTCTAAATATACCATTTAAATTTTCAATATATTTCAAAGCTTTAATATTCAACATTTCAAAGTTAAATTTAACAGTTTCATATAGCACTTGTTTAAACTTTATTATTATTTAATTAGGGAATATGCTCTTAATAAATTCAATATCATTTAACTAGCCTTAAATTTCATTTTTACTAAATATTTCCTTAAATTTATTTAAACAAGAAATATTCATTAAATTATTTAAACCAAACTCAAGTTATAAATCATATCTTAAATCCCAATTTCAATAAGCTTTAAATTGGTTTAATTAAATAAAATTCTTTACTAAATTCAAATTATCTTCCTAACCTTAACTTATACAAATTTTTACCAAAATCTATTTTGAAATAGAGATATAAGTACTTAACCGTATTATATGTATTCAATCAAACTTAATTAAATTTAATATTAAAATTAAATCTATATATATATATATCATTACCATTTATATATGATAAATTTAAGAATCAACATTTATTTAACCCATATATTTCTTTCCAAAACCATAGAATTCATTTTCAAAATATTTATATATATGGACCAACGGTGTCTGTATATATTTTTATCATATGGTTAAGTGATACGGATATTTATCATTTCAATCCGAAATTTAAATATGTACGGGTAGATATCATTTCGACCCGAAATCCCAATTTCAATTCAAACGAAAAATCCCTTGGGTTTATCATTTCAACCCATAACGATTTTCTCCTATTCCAAAGTCCGTTCGGGTATGTATCATTTCAACCCATAGTGAATTCTATACTAACAAGGAACTTGCAGAGTGATGACAGATAATATAAAATACAACGACAGGCATATATCATAAATAACAATAAAATATAAACACAGGATATGGTGTCATATCCCACAGGTGAACAGTTATAGATAATAGCATATATAACAATTTAAATAACTACAACAGCATATTTCAATTGTCGTTTCAATTGAAATCAAATTTTATAAATACAAGAACGTTAATCGTGAGTGATTGCTCACCTTTCGAGGTTAGAGAGAATAGACAATGGAATGAAGTTACGGATCCAAGCACGAATTTCGAAGCAAAGCACAATGGACTGAAGTTTGACGGACAAGCTGATAAATTGGAACCAGTGGAAACAAATCAAATCAGTTTTGGATATAAACTGAAAATATATACATTATTATTCTATTATATATATACATATATATATATATATATATTTTATTTGCTTTCTAAAATAAATTTTTCAAAACACATATATTTAAACATATGCATTAATAAAAATTACATTACATGAATTTGCTTGTTAAAACTATTATACTATGCATATACTATTATATCACTACTGTTGTAAGTGCTAACTTTACAGAAACTTTACACATCAACCAATATATACCTACGACCCAATATGAAAATCATTATTCATGCATAAATATATAACGTTTTCAAACAATATTAAATAAAAAAATACATAGAACTAATATATATATAACCTTTTATTTATATAAACACGTACCAAATCTACACAGTATATACATTAAAATAACGTAACATATAAGAACATAACTTATGCAAACCTTTATATATGAACAGACAGGCCATATAGTATATATAACCCTTTATATAAACTTTTATATTATATTGGAAAAATCAAAACACACATACTTGAAAATGTAAGCTAATGCAAAACCTGTATATAACTACATAATATACATATATATAATACACGGTACTTTATATTAACCGCACATATCTTATAAAACCCCAAATATATAATAATATATATATCATACCGTAACTACAGAGAGATATAAAGCTGTAGAACCTCAGATACAAATAATATAGTATGTAGTATGATTCATAACAAATTTACATAATATATATTGTAACCTGATCATATATATAAATATATAAATAAGTGATGTAACCAACTTTATAAATTATGTAAACTACTTTACACTAATATAACCAAAAATATATACTTATTATTATATACACAGTAACCTTATATATACCGGTAAACATATATATATATATCAATAATATCTTAGAATCAACGTGTGTATATATATATACTTATAATGAGTTATCCACAAAATATATAAAACTACTCAAAATAAAGCTCTAAAACATATTTCTATATAAACATATATAAACTATACTGAAAACAAAATAAAGATATATATATATATATATATATACTAACAGAAAATATACCCATATATAAGCTATAAATTATACATACAAATATATGAGTTTGAACCTCTCGTATATAAAAAGGCAGCAGACCAGGCTATAAGTAAGGATTGAAATATTATATTCCTATATATAATACTGTACATATGAAAAGTACTGCCTTTATAATATATACTTCACATACTTCTTCATTGAGCTGGGCACTAGTAGCAAAATATACATGATCCCCCCTTTATTTAATATATATAGTAACAGATATATACTTTTAAACATATATACTACGTGTACAGCTTCATATGTGCTATAACAATTATGCATTTTATTATATTATAAACACTAAACTTAAACAACTTGATATATAGAAAATAAAAATATAGATATCAATATATAATATATGTACTTACATACACCTGAAAAGAACGGCTGATATATATATAACAAAGCAAGCGTCGATTGATGTATGGCACGTGGGCCGAGGGAAAGGTAGGTGGGAAGATCGACGATGGTTGCAGCTACGGTTGAGTGACGCGTGAGGTTTGCTGCATGGGAAAAGGGGGACTGGAGGAGGTGAGTGGCCGTTGATGGTGGCTGAATTTATGGAGAATGGAAGGTGCGGCAAAAGTTGGTGAGAAGGGCGGTGAAGTTTCGTAGCCGAACAAATGAAGAAGAAGGAAAAGAAAAGAAAGAAAAAAATCAGAGAGAAAAGAAAATCAGAGGAAAGAAATGTGGGGAGAAGAGGGGTCAGGCTAAAATAAGGATGCTCAAAAATTTGAACGGCCAGAAGAGAAAACGCATGAATTAAATGCGAACGGTACAAAACGTGTACGAAAAATCGAAAGTCAGGAAAGTTTGAATTTTTTTTGAACGGTCATCAAATTTTGAACGTGTATATTCATTGAATACGATAGGGCTACACGTTTACTAAGACATCAATTTGGTTTGGGCAGCACGTTTCGATTTGAAACCGCAAGAAAACTAACGGTCACAATTTATGGTACCGATACGACGCACCTTTTCATCGTTTCGTCGTATACCAGACCTCAAAACACAGAATAGAATATACCGTAAAGATCAGCACGACGAGATGATCAAAACGGCATACAGATATCGGTGGTACGATCATTCGATAAAAAGTCGATAATCGGTACCAGAAATGCTGCTATTTTGCCAGAATTAAGATAAACGGAGCAATAGAAATCCAAATTTGACGAAACGAAGACTGATGTTTCACTCAGAAGATGATTTAGAAATTTATTATAAAAAAAATATTCAGGTTTGGAAAACATTTTGTTTTCATCAATAATTAACTGACTTAAATTGAAATAGAATTTCACAAGAAAATAAACTTTAATATTATCAGATGAAAATTTACCAGTCGCTATATTAAAATAGACGTGTTCCAAATAATAAATTTTTATTTCCAAATTTTATTGTTTAAATTTCACAAAATTTCAATTAATTAAATAAATAAATCACTAAAAATTATGGGTCGTTACACATGGCTTCTTTAAGTCCTGAGATCTTTGTGTAATGGAGTGAATTAGTTCATTACAGTGTGTCCATTGATTCATAAATATTGCAGATGAGACCAGGATAGATAAATATACCAAGGGAATAATATTTGAGATGATGAGAAAACTAGAGTTTTTCCCATAATTGAAATATGAGGACTGAATAAACGATTTAACTCATATTGGTTATTTTCCTGTTTGGTATGAATGATTGTTTGATTATGACTGCATTGTATGCTTGAATGTATGTGCCATATTTATATATGTAGTCTCTGGAAAGAAAAACTAATGTGTGCACATGCACAATGACACAGAGCATGCACACAAGTATGATCTGATTTCAAAAGGGCAGGACTTTATGTATATGTATTTAATTTGATTTTAACCTAATTAACTAATTGCTTTTGTGAATTTTCTCATACCAGACATGTGTCTGACCCTAGTGTGCTAATGGCATCTGGGGTGTCTCATTTAAAATGAGGCAGTTTCAAATGCTTTTTCAGGGATTGCAGCAACTAAGTAGGAGTAGGAGCAAGGCTTTGAGAAGAAGATTATAGCATGCTAAACTTAGTTAGATAAGAGCCTAAATGATAAAATCCGCATGTATTAATGATTTAAATTGTTACTTGTATTAAGTGTTGAATATGGGATGGACATTTTGTTAAGTATTTTATTAAGAGATTGACTTGTATCTAGAATTTATAAATCTAGTTAATATCTGATATTAAAGAAGTTAATCAAAATATTGTAAGTGGATTTAGTAAGAACACCATGTTTAAATTAAATGATTATATTTTATAAATGTATTAGTCAATCTTGAGTCTTTAGAAAGGATTTTAGTTTTGGAAAATCTGGATAGTTGATTCTCAGAAAAATTAAATGGTTCTATCTTTCTACCATGGCATATGTATACAAAAGATAATAGGCATAGGTTGAATGTTTTTATATGACTGCAAGGTTCCCATAATTTAACTTGTTTCATACAAATGTTTCATGTCTTGTTTTTAAATAAAGAAAGGATCTGTAATAAGGGAGTTGAAAGCCAGATCCAAATAGTTGCAGTTATATACGCACATAAACATGTTTTGTGCAAATATTAACACACCCTTTTTCCTATGTATTTGTAATAGGAATCTGAATTTCACTCAGATTTTAACCAAATGCATTTTAAACTCCAGACAGATTTTATAAGAAGAAAATCAAACATGGACATATAACACTGAACTATGTGTGGATTGATTAAATTCAATCAATCCAATATCCTCTTGTTTTCTAGAACTCTGATTCAAACAAGAGAGGCATATGCATCCTCACATGTATGTGCTTATCTTTGTGAATGTACTGATATATTTATATTGGTTAATTGTTTTGGTCCTGGATATATTTTGTTTATTGGAAAAAGAAAATGACCCTGGAAAATATATTTGTAATGATTGATATATCTATATATCATCTCTGATAGTTCAAAGGAAGTTTAAATCCAACTTAAAAAGTGTAAATGAATGTAGGTGGACACCCAGACACATATAAATTAAATGTGCATATGCATGTACATAGAGATCGAATTTAGACGTCAGTCTTAATAATTTAGACGTCTGAGATTAAACTTAGACGTCAGTCATAATAATTTAGACGTCTGAGGTTAAATGTAGACGTCTGTCACAAAAAAATTAGATGTCTAAATTTAGTTCAAAATGTCTTTTTCTCTCTGTTTCAATTTTAGATCTCTGAGCCGTCTGTCATAATTAGTTAGACGTCTAGGATTAAGTTTAGACGCCTGTCACAATTATTTAGACGTCTGAACTGCTGATTTTACCTAATTTGCCTATTTAAAAAGAAACAAGTGGCTATGTCAATAGCTTGTATGGCATTTTGATTTCTATTTGATTTAAATTCCCTTTGATGAAGAAAAAAAAATCCTTATGAAATTAGGGTAGAAATAGGAGGGTCATTCCAGCAATTAAAAGTTATGGTAACGATTGTTATAAGTTACCTGTTTATTTGGTCCATTAAATTAAAATGGGAAGTCAATTAGAATTAAATGAACTTTAATGTTACATTAATAAGATTGAGACAATAACTGTAGTGTGAACATAATAAAAGGTATAGTAATGTAAATTTTATTTACAAGGCCATGATTTATGAAATAAAAAGATTGAAACAAAATTTAATCAATTTATTGAAACTAAAATTATAATTAATTGGAACTAAATGTAATTAAACATTGTGGTTAATGTAAGAAAAATCATCAATGGTAGAAAATGAGGATAACAAGATAGAAACCTATGTTAATAATTTCATAAGATATTGTTGATTTAATAGTAGAAGTGTAAATCAAAATAAAAGAATAAAAATGAATAAGTTTAGTAAAGGAGTAAACATATGTTTATTTATTTGAAATGTTTGGTAGCTGCAAGATTGATTGTAGAGATGAGAAACTATTATTTAGTAAGAAATGTATAATTACTTTTTGTATCCAATAGTGTATAAATATGTTTAAATTACTATTAGATAGGAAGTAATTGTTCTACTTCTCATTACATTCATTTAGTCCATTTTGAAACTTAATCAACTGAAATTAATGTAATTGAAAATTTTCAATTAATAGGAGAGAGAATACTTTTTGTAAATTAATAGGTGCAATTAAAAGCAGCTTATGTTTTGTGAAAATATAAGGAAAGTTTGATTTAATGAAAAGAACATTTACATAAAATAAAACGAATGTTTCATTTGTAAATGTAGGTTTAATTTCATTAAGATAAAGAATAGAATGATTAATTTTAAAGAAAGAAATATATGTTTATTTGAACCGTGTTTTAGCTTACAGATTGATTACAAGAATAGGAAAATAATCTATTTCAGTAAGTTATTTATTACTGTTGTGTATAAACAACAAATTTATAAACGTGTTTAAATAAACAATTGTTCTATTTTTTTCATCCATTTTAGTTTTCTGTTTTAAAATTTAACTTTGTCAGTAATTGCAATTGATATAATTCAAATGTTTCAATTAAAAGAAAAGAAAACGTGGATTGCAATTAATAGATTTAATAAAAGAAACGCACGTTTTGTGTTAAACAAAAAGGTTGTTTTAATGGAAATAAACGATCTTTTTGAGAAAACCAAACTGAACGTTTTCATTCTTAAGGTAAGTATAAAAATTTTCTTATGCGTAGATAAAAAACTAAATGCGTGCAAATTTGAATATTATTTGAGTTAATGAAGTTAATTTGGTTACGTTTTAAAAAAATTGTATTTTAAAAGGTTGTGCGACGCACATGGTCCCTTCATTTCTTTTATTATTAATTGTTGCATGAACGTTTTAAAATAGTTACCTTATTATTAATACTTGATCCATTTATTTCTCCTTTTTTTTAATACCTGAGCCAATACTTTTAGGTTGTATTTAATTCTTGCCACCTCATTTTCATGTATACAAAATTTTACTTTCGTTTGCAAACTTTTCCATTCCTTCGTACATTTCCTTATGCATTATTAATGCCTGAAGCATTCAAAATAAAATATGACACTTATTTTTGTCCCTCCACCTTCATTTCCTAATTATAAATAACCTATAGCTTATTTCTTCTTTTACATTTTGTTTCTCCTGACACCTCATACTCAAAAGCTCTTATTCTTGCAAATCCAAAAGCTTTCTTTTGTAAAACATGATTTTTTTTCATTCTTTCGTACATTTCCCGTCCTCATCTTAGTTGTTCTTAAATCTTTTCCTGAAGCCTCATCTTGAGAAAAACATAAGTATTAAAATTTGTTTGTTTATTTTTTTTTTACGCGTACTAATTTTCATTTTAATAATATTTCTTATAACATGAATATCTTTTGCATATAAACTTTGATTCACACGCGATTTCTTCTGTTGGATTCGTATTTAAATTCCAATCAACATTAAATTGATTTAGTTGAATTTGGAGATTGTTGAGTTTTGCGCTTCTGTTTGGATTTTTATAGGCTAAAGTCAAAGGTGGGTGTTTTAACCCACTCACGACCTTTAAAATTTCTTATGTTTGTTAAATTTAATTTGTGATGTGATTAGTAATTTGTTTATGACTATTTGGTATATTTTTAATCATCATCTCATTTAATTTGAATCTATTTGAATTAAATCATTATTTAATTTATTATTGAATATAAATTGCCAGTTGAATACCTGTTATTAATTATCAGTTCTATATGGATATTTATTGATTGATTTGGATGATGATTGTGATGGATGCGTGACTGTTGATATTGGATGAATGGATGTTGTATTTTACATCGTTATAAACTGCAAGTTCACTATGGGTTGAAATGATACATACCCGAATGATCTTTAGAATAGGGAAAAATTGTTATGAGTTGAAATGATAGACTCGAGCAATTTTATGGATGTTATTTATTTCGAGATTGAGGTTTGAAATGATATGTAACCGTAAAATTTTAAATTGCGGATTGAAATGATAAATATCTATATCACTTGACCCTAGGTAGAAAATTATATACGGACACCGGATTGGTTAAATTAAATGATTTTAAAATCCTTAATTTCCGAATTTAATTAAATGATATTTTGAAATAAAATTTGATTTATATAAATTGAAGTATTATTAGGAAATCAAGTTTTTTGTTCAAATTGAAATTGGTTTAAAGGAATTATTTAAAGGAATAAAATTTAAATCTTTAAATTGATTTTTTAAGTATAAATGAAATTCTATCGAAATTGGGTTATTGAATTTGTTTGAAAATAACTTTGAAATATTTTGAATATGGAGTAATCCGTATTGATATTTTGAACATGGATTGAAACGATATGAAATTCGATAGTTTATTGAAATTTAGTTTGTCGATTTGGAAATTTGAAATGGTCCAAATGGGTTAAAATGAAATGAATAGTTTAAATTTGATATTAATTCCAAATTCATATTTTAATATAAACTGTTTTAAAAATATATTATTTCAAAAGTTCTAATTATTAACAATTTCAAATTTATTAAACTATTTAACTAATATTAACTATATAAAGTATTTTAATCTATTTTAATCCAATTAAGTTATTTTAAACTAATTAAACTATTTTAATTTATTTTAAATCTAATTAATCTATTTTAAAGCTATTTTAGAGTAATTAACTATTTATAACTATTTTAACTATTTATAATTACTTAAAATATTTATAAATTTCCAGACCAAGTAAGTGGAACTATTGAATTAAATTTATTAGTTTAAAAGAAAATAAGGTAAAATGGTGTTATAACCTAAGTTGGGATTTTAATGTTATAATTAATTAAATATGATGATTTTGAAGTAAGGATTTAACCTGTTTTGGAAATATGATTTTGAAGAAATTATTATTTTGGAAACGATATGATTTGAAAGTGAATATGGATTTTAAAGTGAATATGATTTGAAAGTTAATATGATTTGAAAGTATTATGGTTTTGAGAATATGATATTTTGATATAAATTATGAAATGATTTTGGATATGTAAAAGAACCATCCGGTGTGTAATAAGCGATTGGTTGTTAAAGAGACCGGGATTGGATATTGTCATACTCTCTGCTAATACCGAAAACCACTTTAACAACTGTGTACATGGTGGAGATTCCAGAAATGAAGTAGGATGGTTTGGTGAACGAATTCTGTATGAGGTATGACGTGACCCAGACTCCCGTGAGTCAGCTTAGATGTGACTAAAATCAAGAGCCAGGCCGGGCCAAGTGAGGTCATTCCTCCTATCGGACACACTTCTTCGATATTATATTCTGATTTGTGATTGTTTTGGTGGCCACCTTTCGATTTTGATTTGGGAGCATGTTTCGAGGTGGGCGGTAGTAGCTGTTATGCGTTACCACCAGTCCGGATACGCAAATGGTATATCTACCCTGGCATTTCCTTGTGTGCCGTGTTCACATGCCCTAGCGCGCCTTCTACAAGTTTGTTTTGTACCATACCTTTGGTGTGCCGTCTAATAGCCCTCCAGTTTACGGAGGAATTATGGTACTGTATAGACTATGGGAATATATAAAAATGTGTTAAGGGGGATATGGGTAACGCCTTAACGCTATTTTAATATTTTTACTTTATTGTAGGCATATTATAATAGCGTATTGTACTACATAGTAGATAGTTTAACGGATCCTTTGGAGATGTGAATCCTGAACATCTCTTAAGTTACTGCACTCATGTTAGACACTGGATAGGAGATGTCAAACCCCGTAAACATCTCTGACGCTGTTCCACTCATATTTATTTACCGATGATTTAACTTACATAAGATCTTTTAGTTCTGACTCGAGTGTTTTGTCTTTTCAATTCGCTCGGGTCAGCCTGAGCATTTCAAGATTTGAAGACCTTATTTCTAGAGGACGAAGTCGAAGATTGTATTATTATTATTTATTATATTTCACTGCATCATGTATTCCGCTGCATTATTTATTATTCTCTGGTATGTGTAACTCTGATCTGTATTGTATAAGTCTAATCAAAGGTTTTTGTAAAACAGCTTCATGAACTGTTTATTTGATTATTATATTTTGTCATTCCGTTGCAAGATTCTATTTTTTTTCTTTCTTTCCCTATTTTTCTTTCTCTGCTTTTTCTTATTCACCCCAATAACAGTCTGCCCTTCTGTATGGTTTGAGTTGGCACGTATGTCTGCTTAAACGTACAAAAAGGCGGGATGTTACAGTATCCCCCACCTTATATAGGCATAATAATAGTGCTCTTTAAGCTTGCATTCATCCCCCATTCCATGGAAGCTTCACCTCCCATCACTTGTCCTTTAAGCACTTCTCCTTTACGCTAATTACCATTATACCCTTCTCATAATATCTCGTATTCATATGGAAGCTTCTAGAACATTCCAAACTATATGAGGAGGTGTTGTGTTAATTAGTTTCTAATTTGTTCATTTGATCATTAGTCAAGTGAGAAAGAGTTCGAACAACTTATACCGATCGAAAAGCTATTTACTGATAAACCAATTTTCAATCACATTATCGATTTTTCTTCGAAACGTATATTTTTTTAAATATATTTCCAAAACAAGTGTCTTATCATTATTTATGTCTAACATGATTATAAAACTATATTTATAACACTTAATTATATTTCAAAATGTTTCGATATTTAAAGACGAAGTGTTCAAATATCCGAGTCGCTATAGGTTCCTAGGTCATAGGTTTACGGTTCCGGTAGAGGTTGGTGTTAAGTGAACCCTAAAACGATGGGGTACTGATGGGAATGTGACAACCTAGAGATGAAGAGGGTATGAGCGACTTCCTATATGTTGTAGGGGGGATTCATGGTGAAATGCTATTCTAACTAATAGTTGAGTGAAAGCAGTAGTTATTCACTTTAAATTTTAATAGCTTGATAATTATATATTCAACATTAAATTTAAATGCTCATCTTGATTTACATGTGTGTGCGTGCGCGTGCGCATGCATGCGTGCATGTTGATAGAAAATATACATAACGGTTGGTGTTGAATATGTTGGTGTGAAATTGTGATGTAATTAAGATGATAGAAATTCGCAAATAATGTTAAAAGTATTTATTATTGAATTGTGTATATATAAATAGCTATATATATATATATATGTGTGTGTGTGTGTGTGTGTGCATGTGCACGCGTGCATATGTGTGTATATAGATATATATGTGTGTGTATAGATATATAAAGAAACAATAATTTATATGTTATTGAATTTTATAGTTTAACTCATTTAAACATATTAAAATGAGAAGTATATTAATATGAAGAAAAAATTTATTTCCAAATAAAAAATAACAAGTTTTATTTTGGGATAAAAATATAGGGAGATATGTTGACTTGCAGCATGATTCGAACACTAGATAGATGTTGACATATAATATGCCATATACTACCTTGGACTTGTAATACAACTATGTACTACCATCTAAGTACCTAATTGTAAAAAATGACATAGAGACGAATAATAATTGTTGTTATTATTGGTTGTATGAATAAGTGAAGATGAATGATTGATTGTTGTGTTTGATTGGTTATGAATTGATTAGTGACGTTGTATAATGTTCATTGCTTGTATTGATATTGATCACCACTGTATATATATAAAGTTTTTGTGAGGAAAAGTAATTATTTATAATTTGTTTAATATATATGTATATGTGTACATGTGTGTATGTATATGTATATGTATATGTATTGAAATTGAAATGTGTATCATTTTAGAGCAAAATGAGTTTTTCAAAAGATAGTTGTATAATAATAATATTTTCTTTTCCATATATCAATATATTTTTAAGTATAAATCTATCATTTATAAAGTAAAAATGTAAAAGTTTTCTTACCCGAAAATAAATGATATTTCTTAAGTTGATCGTGTGCTTGTGTGTATTGCTTGCAATAGATTGTTGTGTGGCCTTTATGTCATGTTGACTACCCTAAGTTTATGTTGCATTGTACATTGCATATTTTTATTCATTACCATATGCCATATGCATACTTTGTGTTATATTATGTTTGAACCGTTAGTGAGACTGGGATAAAATGACAATTAGATGAGTTACTTTTGTAAGTGAGAGAGTGTATAATAATAAGGTTATTGAAATGGCACAAACACCAGATAAGCTAGTATAACATTCTAGCCAGATTGACTATAGGGTAGCGCCCTAAGTTGTGATAACCTAGCACTATTGTCATAGGTCCAACAATCTATTGTATGGGCACAACAAGTGTGGTGAGGCAAATTAGGTGGTGTGTGATGATGGGAAGTGAGCGAGCGATGTTAGGAAGTGGTGAGTGATATAGTGCAACAAATAGATCATATGGGGGCATCAAAAGTCTGAGTCGATGGGGAGGCGGAATCCATGGGTGTTAACTTAGCTTCTAATAAAGTGAAAATGAAGCTAGGAGTGAACTAATTATAAATATGTCGAAATTAAAATAACTATATGCTTAAAAATAGATTACAACTAACAAATATGATTATGCGTCAATCTTAGTTGAATAGAGTTACAACTAATGGTCAGTGTGAATAGGAGAAGAAACAGGCGTTAAAGTTTTATGTGCGCGATGAGATGGTGGGGTAATTAGCGAGTATGTGACATGTACCATATGTACACCTTTTATTTACTATGCTCTATCATTGTACACTGTTTCACTCGTAGCCAGACAAAGCGTGACCCTGGGTGTGTTATTTATATGACAACCTTAGATCAGCTTGAGTTTGCTTATAAGTCATTTTTCTATAGTTTTGGTGGCACTTGGTACATTTGGTGGGGATGTAAGAGGCGTTCGCTAGTTATATTTTGGTAGGGTACTCGACATGTGTTTTGTAACGTGATGTGATATATTGTATGTCTTGGACCCGAGCATGTCGAAAGTCGATGAAATGGGTAGATTTAAAAAATATCTTATTTAGATCATATTAGGCCCATGAAGTCTAAACGTTATAATAGATCTAATCTAATCTATTTAAATAAAATCAGATTTTATTTCATTTTTCATAATTTTAATTAAATGTAATTTATATAGTTTATAAGTATATCATTATCTACTCATTCGTGTACAATGTTCACTTACAACATGACATAGGGTGTACGTGGTTAAATATATACAGTAATAGATGTTGGGATTTACATTTATTATATATATACATACTTGGCTCACTATATATACACATACATACACATATACATATATATTTAGGTCATTGCCGAAATTAATATTTAGTTATATATATAATATGTATATATATATATATATGTGATATGTATATTGTTAACCCAAAAAAAGATCAACACCCTGGTTTAAGTTTGAAAGCACCAGCCCTGTTCTAACAGAGCAATATCATAGATCATAGATATAAGAATAGAACAATAAAAGAAAGAAGACAGAGAATTTTATAATGGTTCAGATATTAATGAAGCCTAATTCCACTTTATATATTTATTATAGAGTGATTGCTGTTAAAAGATGTGTTTGATTACAAGACATTGGTTATATCTAAGTAGATTGAATCCCCAGAGTTGGAATCCACTGGAGGACCACAGTGAATTTCTTTGGAGATTGTTGTGAGGGAGGCAGAGAGTGAAGAATGTTTCCAACAGAGCTTCAACAACCAGTCCGGAGCAGATCCGCTTTGTGTTGCAGGTAGGATGGTATTTATATGGATCGAAGAGCTTCTGGGCCAGGCCACTTCATAAACCGCTTGCAGGTAGGTAAGGAATGACCCAGGGGGTTTGGCTCGCAAACCGAGGCAAAATCATGGGTCGCTAGCGACCCATGGTCTATCGATCGCTAGCGACCCATGGACTTGGCTTGTTTGTGAGCTAGTGACTTAGCCTCGTTTTCATTTCATCCTTAATTAGCTTGTTGTTGAATCAGAGAGATGTATGGGTCGCTGGCGATCCAAGCACTTTGGAATTTTCTGGAGTTTGGAGTTTGGAATTTGAGATGTTTCCATGGTCATTTGTCGTTGTTGGCTCAGTAATATAGCTTGGCTCTCATTTATTCCTTGCCTTAGCTTTTCTGGTTAAGTTCTGAACCATTCTGATAACATGAGATTGTTCTGTTTTGTAACGACCCGTAAAATTTAATGGTTTTAAAAGTATATTTAACTGGAAATTGTGAAATTTTAAACAATAAAATCTGAAATTAAAAATTTATTATTTGGAATACGTCTATTTTAATATAGCAACTGGTAAATTTTCATTTGATAATATTGAAGTTTGTTTTCCTGTGAAATTTCATTTCAAATCAAACCGGTTAATAAAAGTGAATTTAAAAGTTTTCCGAAACCAAAATATGTCAACAGGAGAAAATTTATTCAGACTATTCTGAATCAGACTGCGAAATTCGTTTTTCCAAATTTGGACTTCTACTGCTCCGTTTATCTTAATTCTGGCAAAATAGCAGCATTTCTGGTACCGATTATCGACTTTCGATCGGATGATCGTACCACTAGTATTTGTATACCGTTTTGATCGTCACGTCATGCTGATCTCCATGGTATATTCATTTGCTTGTTTCGGCGTCCGATGGACAACGGAATCCGTAAAACAGTTCACCGTATCGGTACCGTATCCGTGACCTTTTGTTTTCTATAGCCTTTCAAACTTTAGCCGTGCTTTCCAAACAACAGAATTTATTGCTTTAATGACTTTTCAACATTCTATTTATTATTGGTTGCCGTTTCAATATTTAATTATTCCATACGTTTTCGATACACGTTTCATTTCCTACTAACCCGTTCTGTCTTCCCCTGCCCATTCGTTTAAGAAAATTTTATTATGATTTGGTTTGTGAGCTGTACATCTCCTTTTCAGATCTCATTTTTTGGATCTCAGAATTTTTATAAAAGTATCATCTGTTCACCTCTTTCATGCCTGCTCTTCCTTTTTCATTCGACCTACCATTAGCCTGATCCTCCTACCTTTTAGCCGAAGCCTCTCTAGCTCTTCCATCCACGACCATCTGTCGAATTCCATCACCACGCAGGCTCAGATCCACATGAACTCCGGAATCCTCCCCTTCGCCTCCAACACCACCGCCTCCAACACCACCGCCTACGACTCACCGTGCTCCGACCAATCGCACCTGACAACCCAGATCCACCCATCATCGTCCAAGCACGGTCAAAACAACCAACACACGTCAAGAATTTCTGTCCCGAACCCAACCTCCCTCTCCACGTCAACCGTCCCACCTTCCTCCATCACTCCGACCACCCTGGCACGTTCAGCCACTCACAACTCACGTTCATCCCTCCGCGCACCATCCCATCCCCTTCCACCTGCCGAGCTCACTCATCCTGTACCACTTTGTCCCACCTCCCACTGACATCCGAAGACCACACTAGAGCACGCAGCAAATTCCTCCTGTTTCCATTCTTTCTTGGCCAAAGCTGGATCTCTTCTTTCCCCTCAACCTCGTTTCTTTTTTTTTCCTCCTTCATCTTTCAAAAACTCCACTGTCCCCATTATTTCTTCCCCTCCAACTCTCACCACCGTGCATCAGCCTTGTCACCCGAGTTTCCCCTCGACCTCATCATTTTTCCGCCCTCCTCCATGTTGATCGGCCATCACCTCCGCTTGGCCATGCGTTCCACCGCCATCCAATAGCGCAGAGCTCCTATGGCCGAGCATCATCTGCTGAGGTACAGATTTTATGTGTTGTAGTTTTAAATAAAAAAATATGTTTTATATATATAAATATATATTTGGTTTGATATATATAAAGTTGTGTATAGTCTTATATTATGATAGTTATTATATATGGGTTAGTTTTAAAAGTATAAAGTTTATACAGTTTGCATATGTAGGTTGCAAGCAATACTATACTTAGTCTTTATATATAAAGGTGTATGTTACTGTAGGTTGCATGCATATAAGTGTTTTATATATATATATAGTGTTAGGTGTTGATTGTATCAAAGTTGTACTCTATTGTATATAGGTCTGAAAATTTATATAAGTTAAGGGTAGATTTCTTTTAGTGTTAGTTACATATGCAGTATACCAAGTTAAGTATATATATATTTGGTAGCCCATATTGTTACAGTATAAGGTATATTATATTTTAAAAGTTAGAATCTGTGTTATATATATATATATTTGATAGTTTTATAAATGTAACATAGATTTCTAAGTATATCTTGTGCAGTATATTGTCTACTAAAAGGTATATTATACTATATTATGTATTTGTTTTTAAAATGTAACATATACATATTGATTTTTGTAGCTTGCGTGCATATACATTTTTGCATACATAGTCTGGGTCAGTTTGTAGCTTGCGGTTATACATATTAGCTTGCATAGTACATTCAGTGTTATTATATGTGGGTCTGCACATAATTATGCGCGTACATTGCTGCTGCCTCACTTTCTATTGTCTTTGTGTAAATTTGTAAACAAAATTTTATATATATATATAATGTAATCTGTTCGTTTGTATATTTTATTTTGTATAAGTTCAGATATATATAGTTTATATAGTTCTTCAGTAGAACGGTTAGAGGCAGTATTACAGTTTATGTAAGTGTATGGAGTTATATATGTATGCCTATTTCTAGATTTTAACATTTATTTATATATATTTAAAAATATAAAGTATTATATATATTGAAGTTTTGGTCTGTTATTTATCCACATATGCATTGTATATATATATATTATTAAATAAATATTGTGTTAAATATAGTTTTAAAGTATGATGTATACATTACTCATGTATACATATGTTTGTTTGTTATTTTTCTGGGTGTATTGTATACGTGTATATATTAGATTTGTGTATAATAGTTTATCTATATAAGTTTATAAAGGGTATAAGTGTATATATGTTTGATTTATATATATATGTTGTAATCTAAAGCAATGATTTTAAATTGTATATATATATATATATTTGATTTTTTTAAAATATTAATTTCAGAGAAATCATATTAATATATTTTGTTCAGTCGTATCTTGATGATTCTGATTTATCTCATCAATTCCTATTTATCAGCTTTGATCGTCAAACTCATTTATATCGTGTCCATCTTGCTTTGCTTCGAAATTTGTGCTTGGGTTCAAATCTCTTCTCATTCCGTTCTCTCTCTAGCCTCGAAAGGTGAGCAATCACTCACGATTAACGTTCTTTTATTATTTAAATTTGATTTCAATTGAAATAGCAATTGAAATATGCTGCTGTAGTTATTTAAGTTGTTATATATGCTATTATCTATAACTGTTCACCTGTGACATCTGACACCAGTATCTAGTATTATATGCCTGTTATTACTATTATTTGTATCTGTTCACCTGTGACATCTGACACCATTATCTAGTATTATATGCCTGTTATTACTATTATTTGTATCTGTTCACCTGTGACATCTGACACCCGTATCTGTTATTTATACTGATGATATATGCCTGTTGTTATATTTTTAGTATATGTTATCACTCTGCAAGTTCCCTGTTAGTATAGAATTCACTATGGGTTGAAATGATACATACCCGAACGGACTTTAGAATAGGAGAAAATCGTTATGGGTTGAAATGATAAACCCAAGCGATTTTCATTTGAATTGAAATTGGGATTACGGGTCGAAATGATATCTACCCGTATATATTTAAATTTCGGATTGAAATGATAATTATCCGTATCACTTAACTATGATAAATATATATACAGACACCGTTGGTCCATATATCTAAATATTTTGAAAATGAATTCTATGGTTTTGGAAAGAAATATATGGTTTTAAAATGTTGAGCCTTAAATTTTTATATATAAATGGGAATGATTGATTAAATACATATAATATGGTTGAGTATTTAAATTTATGTTTCAAAATAGATTTCGGTAATAATTTGAATAAGTTAAGGTTGGGAAGATAATTTGAATTTGGTAAAGAATTTTATTTAATTAAACTGATTTAAAACTTATTGAAATTGAAATTTGGAAATTTGGTTGATTTGAACCGATTTGTGAAACTTGAGGAAATTATAAATACTTTACTTTATAAATTATTTAACCTATATATACTGTTTGGAAAATAGATATATTTGAAATGAAATGATATTTGGGTTTTGAAGTATAAATTTAATTGAAATGACCACGGTGTTAAAATGTATATTTCCACCTTGTAGATAGTTCTGAAGATCCTTAGAGGATGGTTATCCCAACATCCTTTAAGTTACTCGTATTTCAATTGATATTTCACTTGAGTTGGATTTATTTATATAAGAATGTTAATCCTGACTCGAGTGTTTTGTGTTTTGCTTTACGCTCGGGTCAGACCGAGTGATACAGCATTTGAGACTCACCCTTGGAGTTTGGAGCTTCCTTTGGAGATCCAACTATCGCCTCAGCTTTCAGCTCTTCTAGTTGATTTGTTCAGAGAAGTCATCTGTTATACTGGAGACTTCACTGCATTTGAGATATTCTGTTGTATTTTATTTCTAACTCTGATGTTTATATAGTAGCTTCATGAACTACTATTTTATCTATTCCGCTGCGTATTATTGTATTACTCTGTGTCTGTGATTCTGTGGTTGATTTATTTACTGCATATGCTGAGTTTTGCCAAATTTTTATTACTATCTGTTATTTTGAATTATTCAAGTCAGACATGTGTGGATTTATTGTCGATTTGAATGGTCCAAAATATCGGGTCGTTACAGTTGGTATCAGAGCTTTGGCTCTAGGCGAAACTTAGCATATATTGTAAATTTATTTACAGAATCACTTTCGTTCGAGTTTAATCTCTTCCTTTTGACTCGATTTCCTTTGAACTTTGGAACGTTCCCTACGGTTCCAAAATTCATTCTTGTCTCTCCCTATTTGTATTCTTTTGATTCTGGAGTATCCCATAACTCCACTTCGAATGATCTCTATAAGAATAGGTGATCCCGCAAATCTATGAATGATTGTAAAGGGGTGGAAATCCTTTACAATTGGCATTGATTCACCAGAGATTTCTATATCTTGGATTTAGATGCCGCTATCTCTTATGATCGAATGTTGATATTTCTTGGAATTCTGCACCGATCTTGTTCTTGAAGTCACGGTTGACCCGGTTAAGGTCGCCCGTGATTTATATAAGTGTATCCGACTACTATTTGGTAATTAATTATCTCATTTTCGTTCGAACTTATCTTCAAATCAAAATCCTATTTGATTAGAATCCCTCTAAGTTGAATTTCTATCTTTGTTTTGAAATCCATTCTTGAACCATCCTTTGAAAATCGGGTTTGTTTGTATTTTAGAAATTGTTTTCTAAATCAAGATTATTATTTTGATAAGTATGATTATATTCTATATATAAAGGTGAAATGTTTTCGATAAAGATTATAAACCCTTTAAAATGAGAATTTGAGGTTTCGAAAGGATTTGTAATTTTGAAAAGTTATATAACAAATTTGATTTATCTAAAAATGATTTATAACTAAAGGATTTTAAATTTGAAATTCGAGAATTGAACCCGGTGTTTTGAAATTGGTTTTAAGATTTTGAAATATATAATAATAATATGATTTAAAAGTATTTTCCGAATAAGAAATGTTTCCAATGATTTTAATGAGTTTCGAATGATTTCGAAGAAATTTCAAAAGAAGTTTGAGAAAATAGAAGTCCAGAACTCACTTATGTCGCTGGAAAATAATTTCGGTGATGAGTGCACGCATCATCGACATTGATTTTCGAGTTTCAGAGTGAGGGATATGCCACTTCAATAGCTTTGCTATGCGAGTGATTTTGCGAAACCAATTTTGATTCCAAATTCCGAAGTAAGATTTGATATTCAAAGTATATATATGTATATATATTTGAAATGATTTGAAGTAAGCTGGTGTTCAGTCCTCGAGTTTTGGATTTGATATAACCCTATCTATTAAAATTGATTTACTGATTTGTTGCTGATTTCCAACTCTTGAATTTGAAAATGATTTCTTCGACTATTTTGAAGTTCGAGTACTTCCAAATCAAGGGTTAATTTTCAAAGCCAAGTAATTTTGAAAAGTATGAATTATTTGATAAAGTATATAAGTTTATTTTGAATGTTTAAGTATGAAGTAATATGATTTAAATAAGTTGAAACTGTTTGGTTAAGTAAATGAATAAGGAAATTTTAAATTTTCTAATATGAAATTTAGATTTGAAATGTCTTGAGAAGAATTTGGTCTTCAATATATTTTGAATAAAATTTAGTTAAATTTTTTAATTTAGTAACATCTTTATGAAACTATATATTTAACAAGTTGGAATAAATATATAAGTTGTACGTATGCTGTTTATTCGCATAATTAATTTGATCCAAGTTTGAGTATACAAGTTCGAGGTGGATTACACCATTTCGTGTTAGGATTTTTCAACCGATTCTTGATGGCGAATATTTGATATGGATTTTGGGCTTGATTCTTGAATTCTCTATCGTAGTATATGGCTATGCAAGGAGACCGATGGCTTTTAGTCGAGAAACTATATCGAAATCCGCATTAGGGAAGTCGAATGGACAATACTAGTTCGAAAGCAAACTTGTGTGATCGAGCGAGCGACCAAATGTGATTTTGCGAAATGATGACGTATGTACATCTTATATCCTAATATCATTGATATATTTTGACGCTGAAATTGAAAGCTGTTGAGTAGAATATCTTTGCTTACTAAAAGAAAATTTCCAATTTAAATTACGAAGATATATAACCCATAAAAGCAAGGATATTCAATTCCATATGGCTCTTCATACAGCGATATTTATTTTGTAAAGATTTGATCCTTATATAAGACGGACCTTATGTAAGTATAAGATGATTTTGAAACATTTGATTTTGGAAATGAATTGGTTGACTTAAATTATATTGATTTGGAAATTTGGATTTATTTTCTAAATCTATTATTTTGGAAACTTTGAAACTAAGGATAATTAATTTGAGAAGAAATAATTTGGTGAAATTGGATATGATTTTGAAATTGAACTGATATTGAAACAAATTGAAATTTGAGAACCTTATGTTACTAAATACTTGATTTGGGAGTTGTCGAACTTATATAAAATTGATTTGTATGAGTATGAAATTGATTCAAAAACTATAGATTTGAAAAGGTACTCAATTTGAAAGTGAAATCTTATATAATTGTAGTCTATATAAGTATGATTTGATATACTATTGATTTTGGGAAGTATTTGATTTGAAAATTAAAATCTTATATATAATGGATTTTATATAAGTACGATATTTGAAAGTGATTTGAAAAGGTACTATATGATACATATTTTCGAAGTAAAGATATGGAAAGTGCCTTCTGCTTGATATCCGATTTGTGGCCACATCTTGGATTCATTCTATCGATATTATTCTCTCTGATTTTGGTTTTCCGGATATGATACTCGAGTGTCCTTCGAATTCCATGGCGTTACCCATGGTCTTATTGTTCTCTCGTGACTGCATAGCGCAACTGCCTGGCTGAGTCTTGCCTAGGGGTACGGATTGTTTCCTGGGGGATCCAGGCGTAACCATTGTGTATCCTGCAATCTGTGTAGGTCGCGAATAGTAGCGCAAATGCTTGGCTGAGTCTTGCCTGGGGGTACGGATTGTTTCCTGGGGGATCCAGGCGTAACCATTGTGTATCCTGCATTCTACTAGTCATCATGGCGTAACTCGCAGGGCTGAGAAAGCTTACGGATATGGATTGTTTCCTGGGGGATCCAGGCGTAACCATTGTGTATCTGCGAACCATGGTTAGACAAAGGTTTTGGTTTTGTTCGTTTTTGATTGGATTGTACTTTCCATATCTGTTTTTAAAAGTTTTCCAGTATTTTCACTGGGTGTTGAAACAAGTCTACTAAGTACCTGGAGAATTCTAGCTTTGCGCCTGATCAACGCACTGCCAGAGTCTACAGGAACGAGGATAAACTTGTTAAGACATCGAGTTATAAAAGTATTTTCGAAAGGAAATTTGTTTCGACTATAAAAATATTTTATTATAAAAGCATTTCTAACAAAGAAATTTTGTATAAATATTTGGAATTGAAATTCTAATGGTTTGAATTAATTATTCATGCCCGATACTATTCTTTCGAATCTACCTTATCTGCTCAGCTTTATTTATTCACCTATATTCTGTCTCTCCAAGTCCTTCTTTTCCTTGTTGACTATACCCTTTTAAATATTATTTATTTATATATTATTTGGTTTAATAGAAAATTTTAGTGCTATAGATATTTTAGAGGTCATTAATTAAATAAAACATATTTAAAGTAAATGATTATTGACTTATAAATAATATTTGAAAAGTATTTTAGATAGAATTAATAAATTTATGAACTATGGATTTAATGTTCTCAATTAGCTTATTTGTAAATATAAGTAATAATGTAAATAATTGTTTTCAAATGATTTTCATACATTTATAAAGGTGTCATTTAAACATATAAATGGAATTTATAAAGGAAGCAAGAAATTTTACAAATGGATTTTTGAAAAGTTTTAAAGTATAAAAGATAATTGAATTGCAAATGAAGTTTTCAAGTTTTAAGTAAAATTTATATAGTAAAAAAAAAAAAAAAAAAAATTGTTTAATCTTGACTTTCAATCTATCTTTTCTGTCTGGTTGTTTCTATTCTTCTACCTCCTTCCTTTTCGGGGACGAAAAGTTTTGAGTGGGGGAGAGTGTAACGACCCGTAAAATTTAATGGTTTTAAAAGTATATTTAACTGGAAATTGTGAAATTTTAAACAATAAAATCTGAAATTAAAAATTTATTATTTGGAATACGTCTATTTTAATATAGCAACTGGTAAATTTTCATTTGATAATATTGAAGTTTGTTTTCCTGTGAAATTTCATTTCAAATCAAACCGGTTAATAAAAGTGAATTTAAAAGTTTTCCGAAACCAAAATATGTCAACAGGAGAAAATTTATTCAGACTATTCTGAATCAGACTGCGAAATTCGTTTTTCCAAATTTGGACTTCTACTGCTCCGTTTATCTTAATTCTGGCAAAATAGCAGCATTTCTGGTACCGATTATCGACTTTCGATCGGATGATCGTACCACTAGTATTTGTATACCGTTTTGATCGTCACGTCATGCTGATCTCCATGGTATATTCATTTGCTTGTTTCGGCGTCCGATGGACAACGGAATCCGTAAAACAGTTCACCGTATCGGTACCGTATCCGTGACCTTTTGTTTTCTATAGCCTTTCAAACTTTAGCCGTGCTTTCCAAACAACAGAATTTATTGCTTTAATGACTTTTCAACATTCTATTTATTATTGGTTGCCGTTTCAATATTTAATTATTCCATACGTTTTCGATACACGTTTCATTTCCTACTAACCCGTTCTGTCTTCCCCTGCCCATTCGTTTAAGAAAATTTTATTATGATTTGGTTTGTGAGCTGTACATCTCCTTTTCAGATCTCATTTTTTGGATCTCAGAATTTTTATAAAAGTATCATCTGTTCACCTCTTTCATGCCTGCTCTTCCTTTTTCATTCGACCTACCATTAGCCTGATCCTCCTACCTTTTAGCCGAAGCCTCTCTAGCTCTTCCATCCACGACCATCTGTCGAATTCCATCACCACGCAGGCTCAGATCCACATGAACTCCGGAATCCTCCCCTTCGCCTCCAACACCACCGCCTCCAACACCACCGCCTACGACTCACCGTGCTCCGACCAATCGCACCTGACAACCCAGATCCACCCATCATCGTCCAAGCACGGTCAAAACAACCAACACACGTCAAGAATTTCTGTCCCGAACCCAACCTCCCTCTCCACGTCAACCGTCCCACCTTCCTCCATCACTCCGACCACCCTGGCACGTTCAGCCACTCACAACTCACGTTCATCCCTCCGCGCACCATCCCATCCCCTTCCACCTGCCGAGCTCACTCATCCTGTACCACTTTGTCCCACCTCCCACTGACATCCGAAGACCACACTAGAGCACGCAGCAAATTCCTCCTGTTTCCATTCTTTCTTGGCCAAAGCTGGATCTCTTCTTTCCCCTCAACCTCGTTTCTTTTTTTTTCCTCCTTCATCTTTCAAAAACTCCACTGTCCCCATTATTTCTTCCCCTCCAACTCTCACCACCGTGCATCAGCCTTGTCACCCGAGTTTCCCCTCGACCTCATCATTTTTCCGCCCTCCTCCATGTTGATCGGCCATCACCTCCGCTTGGCCATGCGTTCCACCGCCATCCAATAGCGCAGAGCTCCTATGGCCGAGCATCATCTGCTGAGGTACAGATTTTATGTGTTGTAGTTTTAAATAAAAAAATATGTTTTATATATATAAATATATATTTGGTTTGATATATATAAAGTTGTGTATAGTCTTATATTATGATAGTTATTATATATGGGTTAGTTTTAAAAGTATAAAGTTTATACAGTTTGCATATGTAGGTTGCAAGCAATACTATACTTAGTCTTTATATATAAAGGTGTATGTTACTGTAGGTTGCATGCATATAAGTGTTTTATATATATATATAGTGTTAGGTGTTGATTGTATCAAAGTTGTACTCTATTGTATATAGGTCTGAAAATTTATATAAGTTAAGGGTAGATTTCTTTTAGTGTTAGTTACATATGCAGTATACCAAGTTAAGTATATATATATTTGGTAGCCCATATTGTTACAGTATAAGGTATATTATATTTTAAAAGTTAGAATCTGTGTTATATATATATATATTTGATAGTTTTATAAATGTAACATAGATTTCTAAGTATATCTTGTGCAGTATATTGTCTACTAAAAGGTATATTATACTATATTATGTATTTGTTTTTAAAATGTAACATATACATATTGATTTTTGTAGCTTGCGTGCATATACATTTTTGCATACATAGTCTGGGTCAGTTTGTAGCTTGCGGTTATACATATTAGCTTGCATAGTACATTCAGTGTTATTATATGTGGGTCTGCACATAATTATGCGCGTACATTGCTGCTGCCTCACTTTCTATTGTCTTTGTGTAAATTTGTAAACAAAATTTTATATATATATATAATGTAATCTGTTCGTTTGTATATTTTATTTTGTATAAGTTCAGATATATATAGTTTATATAGTTCTTCAGTAGAACGGTTAGAGGCAGTATTACAGTTTATGTAAGTGTATGGAGTTATATATGTATGCCTATTTCTAGATTTTAACATTTATTTATATATATTTAAAAATATAAAGTATTATATATATTGAAGTTTTGGTCTGTTATTTATCCACATATGCATTGTATATATATATATTATTAAATAAATATTGTGTTAAATATAGTTTTAAAGTATGATGTATACATTACTCATGTATACATATGTTTGTTTGTTATTTTTCTGGGTGTATTGTATACGTGTATATATTAGATTTGTGTATAATAGTTTATCTATATAAGTTTATAAAGGGTATAAGTGTATATATGTTTGATTTATATATATATGTTGTAATCTAAAGCAATGATTTTAAATTGTATATATATATATATATATTTGATTTTTTTTAAAATATTAATTTCAGAGAAATCATATTAATATATTTTGTTCAGTCGTATCTTGATGATTCTGATTTATCTCATCAATTCCTATTTATCAGCTTTGATCGTCAAACTCATTTATATCGTGTCCATCTTGCTTTGCTTCGAAATTTGTGCTTGGGTTCAAATCTCTTCTCATTCCGTTCTCTCTCTAGCCTCGAAAGGTGAGCAATCACTCACGATTAACGTTCTTTTATTATTTAAATTTGATTTCAATTGAAATAGCAATTGAAATATGCTGCTGTAGTTATTTAAGTTGTTATATATGCTATTATCTATAACTGTTCACCTGTGACATCTGACACCAGTATCTAGTATTATATGCCTGTTATTACTATTATTTGTATCTGTTCACCTGTGACATCTGACACCATTATCTAGTATTATATGCCTGTTATTACTATTATTTGTATCTGTTCACCTGTGACATCTGACACCCGTATCTGTTATTTATACTGATGATATATGCCTGTTGTTATATTTTTAGTATATGTTATCACTCTGCAAGTTCCCTGTTAGTATAGAATTCACTATGGGTTGAAATGATACATACCCGAACGGACTTTAGAATAGGAGAAAATCGTTATGGGTTGAAATGATAAACCCAAGCGATTTTCATTTGAATTGAAATTGGGATTACGGGTCGAAATGATATCTACCCGTATATATTTAAATTTCGGATTGAAATGATAATTATCCGTATCACTTAACTATGATAAATATATATACAGACACCGTTGGTCCATATATCTAAATATTTTGAAAATGAATTCTATGGTTTTGGAAAGAAATATATGGTTTTAAAATGTTGAGCCTTAAATTTTTATATATAAATGGGAATGATTGATTAAATACATATAATATGGTTGAGTATTTAAATTTATGTTTCAAAATAGATTTCGGTAATAATTTGAATAAGTTAAGGTTGGGAAGATAATTTGAATTTGGTAAAGAATTTTATTTAATTAAACTGATTTAAAACTTATTGAAATTGAAATTTGGAAATTTGGTTGATTTGAACCGATTTGTGAAACTTGAGGAAATTATAAATACTTTACTTTATAAATTATTTAACCTATATATACTGTTTGGAAAATAGATATATTTGAAATGAAATGATATTTGGGTTTTGAAGTATAAATTTAATTGAAATGACCACGGTGTTAAAATGTATATTTCCACCTTGTAGATAGTTCTGAAGATCCTTAGAGGATGGTTATCCCAACATCCTTTAAGTTACTCGTATTTCAATTGATATTTCACTTGAGTTGGATTTATTTATATAAGAATGTTAATCCTGACTCGAGTGTTTTGTGTTTTGCTTTACGCTCGGGTCAGACCGAGTGATACAGCATTTGAGACTCACCCTTGGAGTTTGGAGCTTCCTTTGGAGATCCAACTATCGCCTCAGCTTTCAGCTCTTCTAGTTGATTTGTTCAGAGAAGTCATCTGTTATACTGGAGACTTCACTGCATTTGAGATATTCTGTTGTATTTTATTTCTAACTCTGATGTTTATATAGTAGCTTCATGAACTACTATTTTATCTATTCCGCTGCGTATTATTGTATTACTCTGTGTCTGTGATTCTGTGGTTGATTTATTTACTGCATATGCTGAGTTTTGCCAAATTTTTATTACTATCTGTTATTTTGAATTATTCAAGTCAGACATGTGTGGATTTATTGTCGATTTGAATGGTCCAAAATATCGGGTCGTTACATGTTTCTTGTTGGCTCTTACTGGGCTAAAAACCCGGATAACATTTTCCCTCTAGAGTATGTCTACGTTGTAAATAAGGCATGCTCTGGAAGTTATCACCCTTAATATCCATCCATCGATTTCCAAGTGATTGCATTAGAGTTTTACAAATACGTAGCAGGTCATGTTGTTGGTCATCTCTCTTTGGTTTTGACAGTTATTGCTTGCCACAACGGATCATATTTCTTCCTGTAGCTTCCCGGCATGCTTTAAAACGATAAATATATGTCATAGGATGTGCTCGAGAAAAAGTGCTCCCAACTCTATGGGTTGCTAGCGATCCATTACGTATGGATCGATAGCGATCCATACCATTGAAAATTTTCTTTAGAGATTTGGGTCGCTAGCGATCCATGATGGTCGCAGGCGATCCAATGCCTTAGGAAAAATTTTTGCCTCGTTCTTTCTGCCTGTTTATGCACTTGAACCAACATTCTTCACATTTCCATACGAGCTAAATAATTCTTGTACGATCTAAAGCCTTGCGACCTGAAGCCATAAGATGATTTGATCCTAGCTTGCTTGACTCGATTAATCGCCTCCTTGAATCCATCTAGTCTAAGTTCATGGCCATAATCTATAGCCACAACGCCGTGATTCCACATCTCATTTTGGAGCAAAGCCCTAGCTCACCTCGACCCACCATTTTTTTATTGCTGACATGCCATTAGCTCGCCTCCGATCCATTTCGTAGTTCACTGAATTTGATCTTCGATTCTTTCTATGTCTTTGAATTCAATCAGAGGTGGGTTTGCTTAATTGGTTTGTCAATTACTTTGTTTGTGTAACGACTTGATGACGAGTTTCCATTTATAATGTCGATCGTGAGAAGTTCGAGTCGATTGTAGTTTAATGGGTCAGATAGCCAATCGGGTCTTGAGTTCTCTCCCGGAACAACGCTCGAGCTTTGGCCCAATGCTTGATGCGTTTTGCTATGTTCGCCCGTTAGACCAGAATTGACTTATGCCCATTTTGTAGATGTCACTACATGACATATCACTAGTCGATCCCGATTTGTCCAGAGAATTTGGGCTTATCCTACTTGCTTGTTGCACGCTCGTCGTCCCTATAATGAGAACAGTTTTCTGCATCGCTTCGAACAACGGATCTGTTATCGATCAAGGACATGCGATAGGGCGTTTGCAGTGTATCGAGCATCAAGGTTATCCCATATAGATAGCACACTAGACTTGCCCCAGTCCGCACTTGAAATATGAGGGGTCGATTACAAGTTAATGTTTCATCGGAACTCTAGTGTGGCAGGGGAAGCTATTAGTTTAGTATAGATTTACTTGACCATTTTTGAACACGAGTTATGTTATTTAGAAGGAGGCAGCCATCCACGCGTCGTAAGTCAAGCAAGGGAAGCCCGACGCTCTCAGAAGCCGAGTCATCATCCACTTCGCAAGCTTAGTATGGCAAGTTAGTCCCGGTAGGGCTAATCGTGGATCGTATGCCTCCTAACTTTAGAGTTCTCCATAATCCGCCTGAGAGTGCTTCATCGGTGGTTTCCGCCAAGGTCCTTCATAACATCTGTGCACAACACGGAATTCCCAAAGAGGATGTCCGTCTGCCAGAGAAGGACGAATTCGCTCATATGCCTCCCTTGGGGTACACTGTAGAATATGCTAGTATATGATTTTTTGTTTGATGATAATAATCATATATATATATATATATATTCGTTTAAATGTATTGGTTGTTGTACTACTTTATTTTTCACATAATTAAATAAATATTTGTTGAATAAAATAAAATTCATATTCAAACAAATATTTTATTCAAACAAATATTTTATTATAAATTCGAATAGTACAAATTTGAGCTCTCGCTACATTTAAACAATTTCAATTACAATTAAATTTCAATTACAAAACTATTTTTACTTTACAATTTACACCTCACTACATATTCACTCAATACTCGTATTTTTATCTTCGACTCTGTTCCAGCCTGAATCCAGCATCTGAGTTATTTGCAAAATAAACACTGACATAGTAAAATTGAAAAAGAAAATATATTGCAATACAAAATAAAGTGTGTGTTTTGAAAATATTATTTGCCTCAGTTATTTGGGTTGTTCATCATCATTTTTTTTTGAATTCATCTTACACGAACAGCTTGTAACATTCACAGTGTATCACTGTACATGTCACAAGGCCGTGCACACCGATATACACTAGCTCGTTAAAATTGCAGGGACATGTGAACACAAGGTCAAACCCGAGCCAAAAGTTGGATTCAAACCAAGTATGCATGACTAATTAGACCAAGCCAGTGAAATCAAAACAAAGTGGTAAACCAAATCAACCACACCAGACATGTGCATGTTCAAATGAAATGGTCAGGTGCACACTCAAGTAAACAGTTCAAATGCAAGGCTATAGACTCGAGTGAACCAGAGACCATCACAACCAGAGGCAACAACAAATCAGAGGCATATACAAAGTTTTTAGCACCAACATGAATGGTCAAGAGCAACAAAAGAAATGACTATAGTTTAAAGATTTAAAGTGAACTAGACATGTGTACATGCAACAAAGCTTCAAAATTACTCAGAGTAAAGTCCATTCGAATGTACACATGACTTGAAGCAACTGACTCAAAGTGGTTAATGCAAAACTCACACACACATACAAGACAATGCAACATGAAGCACCAGACCACCAACTGATATAAGAGAATCATAAATACAACCAGACTCCAAAAAGATCACAACATGTACAAGCCAGTGCAATCAAGTTTAACCAAAACAATATGTACAAAGGATGATGCCATAGAATCACTACATAATGCAGTAAAACTCAAACCAGGGTCAAGAACAAAACAGACTTCAAGTAACAGTGGCAACCAAACAAGAATGAAGCTATAGCATGGCATGAACACACAAACAAAGGCAGTTTAATTAGAAGCAATGCAAGGTCTACACACATGAGACCAAATTTCAAGTGCAACAATTCCACGTGTAACACCATACTTCAACATGAGAACTTCAAATGGAACCAGAAAAGCCATAGAAAACTAAAGTGCACCAGACCCACATACAACACTTCAAACATGCACAGGTGAGCACATGCACTCAGGGATGATAAACACACACAAAGACTACAGCAATATCTCAGTTCATATGTACATGGATATGCAAGGACATGAAAATAAGTCTGACCACAAAATGTACAAGCCAGTGAAACAAGATTTCAAATGAACACTCGCAACAATAAAGGCACAAAGAAGAATGTATGGTCAAGAGCAATGAATTAAGCTACAGGCATGACTACAACAACAGTTCAGTTATGAAAGCTACATGAAGTGGACAAACAAGCAAATGCAATAGAGCAATAACAAAGTCAAGTACTAATAGTAGCAGTTCGAACAAGAAGGAAGCAAGTTGAATAAAGTCACGGTTGAACAAAATCTTCACGAATTCAAAATATTATCTCTAACAAATCAGTAAACAATGAACAGGTCAAGGCAGTGAAAAACGGAGCAATATTCAAGTTCATGGAGTAACAAGTTTGAATTGATCAAGTCTAGACTATCTCAATATTCAAATGTCGATGTCAAAGTTGTAGGAGAGAAAATAATGGAATCGACTGAAGAAATTCAAATTCATCAATTATGGAACAAGTCAGCAAATAACAACAACCATTCGATTAGAAATAAATGCAATCACCAAAATCAATTGAAGAATTCAAACTCAAAAATACGAACGAGATTATAAGGGTTCGAACCCTATAAATTCAACCCATTATCATCATCGGCATCCCATTCGAGTTTAAGCAAACTAGGGCAAGCCATTGAAATAAATCACAAATCAATAACTCGAATCAAAGTCGAGTATTATCGAAAATTGAAAAAGGGAAACATCGCATACCATTTTAACATTCGAGCTCGACATATTTGAAGCAGCTGTGAACAATTCAACTAATCAAGGAAGCATCGAAGTGAATTGAGAGCATACCAGCAAATGTTTCGACCATCAATTTTTCAACCGGCGGCTCAGATGATCAAAACCCTAATTTGAGAAGAAGAACGAAAACAAAGAGGCGGCCGAAGTTACTACAGAAAGAATATAGGGAAGACTGTCTTTTATTAATTTAGTGGGCCGGTTTCATTTTTTATTTTTGGGCTTTAGTTATAAAGAATAGGGTTTTGTTTTCTTATTTTTAGTTTTATTTTACATTTGTAATTTTACTTTTAAATTGAGTAACTTTCTAGTTGTGTAACTAGGTTACGAACTACATGGAGTAGTTCGGAGAATTCGCAACCCAGTGGTTGAGTTATGGAAGGGTTTTGAACTTAGAGTTAGGTTAGTCAAGTTAGCGGGTGTCGCGAGTTTACGTGTGTTTGTAAGCGTCTGACTACTTAATTTCTAGTAGAAACCTTGGGGGTAGCACGTAGGCAAGTTATTGCCGAAGCTGGGTAAATTTGTGTGTAATCTCTACTGCATTACTTTCTGTCATTGTTTTTATTTCCGCATTAATTTTTATTATTACTAGTATCACCCTATTCACCCCCCTCCCTCTAAGGTGAAAACGATCCTACAAGTGCTATCAGAGCTAGGAACAAAACCATTTTTTTTTTCTTTTAAAAAATTTGATCTTTTCAATGGCTTCTTTTAATAATGCTTTTGCTGAAGGTCAGTCCATAGTTAGACCACCCATGTTTAATGGTGAATATGCTTATTGGAAAAATTGAATGAGAATTTTTCTGAAAACCATAAATGCATGGAATATTGTTGAAATGGGATATAGGACACCGGCAATAATGGTAGATAATCAAGAAGTTGAAAAACCTATGGATAAATGGATAGACCTGGAAAATAAATTGCAAAATGCTAATGCTAAAGCAATGAATTCTATTATTTGTTCATTAGATCAAATTGAATTTAATCGTATCTCACATTATCTAACAGCGCAGGAAATTTGGCACATGCTTAAAGTGACTCATGAAGGAAGCTCACAGGTTAAAGAATCACGCCTTGCCATGCTTAGTAGCGAGTACAAGAACTTCACAATGGCAAAGGATGAAAGTGTCAAAGAAATGTATGGACGACTTTCTAATCTCGCATACAAGGCAAAATCTCTAGGAAGACCATACACAGAGCTGGAAATAGTCCGAAAAATCCTCAAAATTCTTCCACAAAATTTTGAAGCAAAAGTGACTGCCATTCAAGAATCAAAGGACCTGAAACAGGTTAAAGTTGAAGAACTCATCGGAAATCTCACCACTTATGAGCTAGAAATCAAATTCATGGAAGAATGTGAAGGAGGAGATACACATAAGAAATCAGTAGCTCTCAAAGGAACAATAGAAAGTGAAGATGATGATAATGATGGAGCAGCTGAACTAGCACTGATAGTAAAGAGATTCAAAAGATGGAACCGAAAATATGGAAATCCTGCCATAAATTAACAACTGAAGAACAGAATCGTCAAAGTTCTAGACAACTCAGAAGAGCAAGAGATCATTTGTCACAAGTGCAATAAACCTGGTCATATCAAACCAAATTGTCCTCAAAATCACATCAGGAAAGGAAAGAAACCGAAAAGGAGAAGCTTTGCAGCAACTTGGGATGAAAGTGATGAAAATGATAAAAGCACTGGCAGTGAGAGTGAAAGAGAAAATCTATGTTTTTAGGAGAAATAAGTGATTGCGATGATGACGAGCCAAGCAAGGTATCAAAACTTACTCATTCGCAATTACTTATATGTTTTCATGAAGTAAATGGCTGTTTTGAACGACTTAAGGAGAAGTACGCTAAAATTGAATCACAAAGAGATAGTTTGATAGATCTAAATAAACAGCTTGACCAATTGGTTAAAAACTATCGAAATAAGAGCCCTAAGGGTGATAAGTGTCCATCATTTGAAGCGGAAATAAAAAAATCAGAAACTAGAATTAAATCGCCTGAAAATGAAATTCTGGTTTTGAAAGAAAGTAAAACAATAGAAGAGAAAATTCTATTAAAAAGTGCACTTTGTTATTGAATGAAAATGAATCTCTCAAAACACAAGTCCAAAGGGGAAAGATCACTAAATATCTCCAAAGGGGAAAGATCACTAAATTTGCTATTAGGGAAACAAACTGTTAATCCTATTAGACAAGGACTTGGATATACTTAATCTGAAAGAGTTAGAAGTGAAACTAATCATGCCAATTCCAAATGCGCGATTTGTAGAAAAATTGGACGTAATCACAACAATTGCTGGTATAGACCCAAACAAGTGAAAACCATATCAATTTGGGTTCCTAAAGGCATGAATGTGAAATCCCTTAAAGTCAGACAAATCTGGGTGGCAAAAGGAACAAATATAAACTGTTTTCGTTCTATGCAAACTTGTTTCTCAATATCGTTTGCCATTAACAATCATGGACCTATAAAAATAAATAGGTCACAAAAATCTTTCCTCGTGTAGATGTGTTGGTAGGCTAAGGAACAACAACAGTGGTACCTGGATTCTGGCTGTTCCAGGCACACGACGGGCGACAAATCAAAGTTCCTTAGCCTAGAGAAGTACAAAGGTGGCAGAGTCAAAATGGGCAATAAACGAAGTATTATATGTTGAAAATCTGCACCATAATCTGATTTCAATCAACCAATAATCAACTGAGAAAATTTGAGCACAGCGATCAAACTTGAAAAGGATGAAAAATGAAAGGTAGTTGATCAAAATAAATATCGAGGTATGATTGATCACTTCTTTATCTTACCGCCTGTGCAGTTAATGCCCCGCTATATCCCCGCTATAACTCCGATATATCTTATAGCGGATTCCTACCGCTACGATTTTTCCATATATCCCCAACATATAGCCTTTCCGCTTTAATCCCCGCTATTTCCGCTATATCCCGTTATTTCCGCTATATTCCGCTATTTCTGCTATATCTTCTATAAAAAATTGGATTGAAAAATGATATTTATATGCTATAAAAATTAGGAAATTAATTAATTTCATTGAATTTTTTATATATATATTTATAAATGATAATACTCTAATATTCTACTAAATTAAATTAAGTTATATAACAGTTTGACGTTCATTTACAATACATTTGCACATATTTTTATTTAAAATTATTTTTGTATTAATTATAATTCAATTGAATGTTAATTTTTCACATAATTACTATCTATATATTTGTAAAAACAACAAGTATGGGATTTATATGCTATTTTAGAGTAATCCGATATATCCCGCTATATCTTCGCTACATCCCCGCTATGACTTTTTGCACCTCTACCGCATTGAATCCACCGAGCACTTTAACTGCACAACTTACCGCTTCTAGACATTATGTTCTCTTTTTTCTTTTATGCACGGTTTCAATCAAGTCCAAAAGAATCTCATTTTTAAAAGCTGTAAAAGCTGATTTTAAGGTATTTGTTGCACATCTCACGGTTTGGTCTATCTAATGATGACTTTGAGTTAAAGGGGTTTTTCAGATGCAGATTATGCTGGTTGTCCAATTGATTGAAAAAGTACTAGTGGAACGTGTCTTATGTTGGGACATTCATTAGTTGCTTCACATTTTCAAAGAAAATATCTACATAATTTTCATCTCAACTGATTTTCAATTAGCAGAGATTTTTACAAAACCCCTTCCAGAAAATAGTTTTTTGTTGACTTCGTTTCAGATTAGGCATTCTAGAAATTTGATTTTATATTTTTGGATTTGACCTTAAATGACTACATTAACTAATCTGACTCCATTCAGATTATCAAAAAGGAAAATAGTGGCAGAAAAAATGTGATGAGTGTTGATATTAATCATACATTATGACTTGAGAGAGTATATTTAGTAAATTTCTTTAAAAATTTAAAAAAAAATTGTAATAGCTTTAATTGGTAAAAATTCCATGACCATCTCTATTCATATCATATTTCTACGACTATCACTCATCAAAGTCCAATATAGTATGTCAAAATGTGGAATTTTAAACAGGAAATTATTCTTTTTTAATTAATTAGCAATAAAATTATCCAAAAGTACTCACTCTCATTTAAAAGTCCTCATGGTTATACATGGGTGAAGTACTTGGAATATTTGATTATGTGTTTTGATGCTCATTTAAAAGTCCTCACGGTTATGCATGTATGGAACATGTTAACGATAAAAGGTGAACGCTAACACCCGGTGTGTGTAATAGAATCGTGAAAGCACCACCCGTGTGACGGGAATAGAATTTAAGCAGTAAAAGACAGCAATTTATAGTGGTTCGGCTTGAGATTAAGCCTACGTCCACTTTGAATCTCTTTATTACTGAATTCAGTTACAAATCAATACAAATCTCTTATCACAACAGTACAACTTGATCAAAAGAAACAATCTTGACTACTAGCTCAATCTTCGTCGATGAAATTCGATGAATCCATGTTGGATGTAGGGAATTATCTCTTGAAGATTGTTGTAGCGTCTTGAATGTTTGAGGATCTTTGATTGCTGGATGAATGGAGGCTTCGACAGAGTAACGACGCTTGAAGAAATGATTTGGCCAAAGTCCCCTTCATGTTGGAAATGGTGGCCTATTTATAGGAGCTGATTTCTGGGCAGAAAATTTCACTAAGTCTTAGGTCGCGTACGACCTTAGTTAAGTCATAGGTCGCGAGCGACCTAAGCTAGGTCGCAGTCTCCTTGCGGCTTAAGAGATTAGCTGGTGAATCAGTACTTGGCTTTATTTGATCAAGTGGTAGGTCGCAGGCGAGTTAAGGAATAGCTGTGGGAGCTCTAGGTCGTTGAAGCCATAGCTTGTTAGCCTCTTAGGTCGTAGGCCCCTTAGGTCGCAAATCTTTCCTGTAGTTAGGTCGCGAACCTTTCCTGTAGTTAGGTCGCAAACCTTTCCTGTAGTTAGGTCGCAATCTTAAGTCCCTAGGTCGCAATCTTATCCCCAGTCCTTAGGTCGCAAATTCCTTCCAAGTCCTTAGGTCGCAAACTCCTTCCAAGTCCTTAGGTCGCAATCTTATCCCCAGTCCTTAGGTCGCAAACTCCTTCCAAGTCCTTAGGTCGCGAAGCTCTCCTGTTCTTAGATCGCGAAGCTCTTCTGTTCTTAGGTCGTAAACCTTCCTGTTCTTAGGTCGCGAAGCTCTTCTGTTCTTAGGTCGCGAAGCTCTTCTGTTCTTAGGTCGTAAACCTTCTGCTGCTAGGTCGCAAAGCTTCCTGTTCTTAGGTCGCGATGTCCTCTTAGGTCGCTAACCCCTTTTAGGTCGCTAAATTCTAGGTCGCGGAGATAATGGAATTAACATTTGCCCCTCGAGGCATATGACTATGCCATAGGTCGTATGCTTCGATTCAACCTTGCTAAGTCGCAAACGACCTAGAACTTTACGCCTGTTCGCCTCCCATTCTCAGCTTCATATAAATTGGTTAGGTCGCACCTTCTTCCTCACCTTTCTGTTTCGAGCCTCCATCGCCATTAACGATTTTTCGAGCTTCCAAAGACAAATTCGACTCCTTCAACTGACGATTCATTCTCAACAATCATAATTCGTAAGTGGATCGTCCTTTATTTGTCCATAGTCACTGCTTTGATCACGAATCGTTGTTACTCGTCCTAAGCCCAATTTCATGCATCATGCTTTCTGAGCGGTAGTCTCAACTGACTTTCGTTCGTGTCGTGGTGATTTGCGATCATACGAAAGCTTCTACTACAGTTCTGTAGGGTTTGCCATTGATTTGTTAGTTAATCGGTGATACGTTGAGGTAGGGTGAAGGGGAAGATGAACTCATTTTGAACTGGCGGTATTGGGTTATTGGATTCAATATGATGTTGCTTGGAGAGGAAGTCGACAACCTATCAGATTTGAATGACCTAAGAGTTAGGTCGCGTGGGAACGCATAGCGACTTAAGCCTTTGCGACCTGACAACATTTGCGACCTAGAGAATCTCCAACCTAAAAACAATTGTGCACGACCTAGGACTTAAAGAAAATTGCCTCATCTTAATTCATTCAACTGCAACGTGCGACTTACAGAAAGCTTGACCCATGATAGGTCGCTGAACGACCTAATACTTAGACAATTTTTCTCAGCCCTGAACTTTTAACCTGAACAACTCAGCATAAGAACGTTGCAACCTTTGTTAGGTCGTAAGCGACCTAACACTTAGAATTTTTTAGCAGGACTTGACTGATTTTCTGAATTTGAATTGTTTTGGACTTTGTACTTCTTTTCAGATTGGTTCAACTTTAATGCTGATAACCTATTTAGGAGCAACATTCACAGAAAAATGGGACGAATATACTGCTATTGATTGCCCACATCAAACAACAGATTAGTTGACAAAGAATATCAAACTTAAATGAACTCCGTGAATGAAATGCTGTGAACTAACAAATCTAAGTGAAGTATTAAAGCAAAATCGAAATGATCAATTAAAGCTGATTTATTTGCATCAAGCCCTGAAACTTTATAATCGACAAGTATCAATTAGTTTAGTTTCATTTACATTTGCTTGTTATTGTATTAGTTTTGCACAACACTTCACTCTTTTTAGGAAACGTGCACCTTAATATTTGATCGTCCAGTTCCTTGTGTAGAATGGAATCTCAACAGGAAGACTTGGAAATAGCCGGAGAAGCTTTTCCAATTGCAACTCCACTAATCGATCCTCCGGAATGGACTCCTACCACTCTGAGTCATAAAGTCTTCCTACAATTGTGCATCCAATTTGGCATTGCCGAAGCAGATGCTTTACTTCCTGGGTCAAGAGACACTGCTGACAGGCCGCCTCTTGGCTTTGTTGCTGTGAACCGGCAGATGTGTTCGAGTGGAGCCATTCCCCCATTTTACGACTGTCTTCGAGAACTTCTCCTTCGGCTAACTATTTCTCCCTTTCAACTACACCCTAATGGATACTCCATCCTGCTGGGATTGTGCGTGCTTTTCAGGAGAACGTTGGACCATTTTCCCTCTTTTGATGAAATTCGCTTCTTGTGTACATTTGCAAAGAACAAAGACCATCCCTCTATCATACTTGTGAGGAGTGCCAGGAATCGCAAACTAATTCTAGACTTGCCTGAAAGTGCCCATAGATTCTTGACTCAATTCTTTTACGTTCGCTGTCCTCCGGGATTTTATGCCATCTGGAGAGTCGGAAGTAAGATTACCTTTTACCGATTCATTTTCTAGATTTTTCAGAATTCGAACCGTCAAATGCTTAATTCCATTCTTTCTTTGTGCAGCACTTCCTTCTCTTCTTCGAGATACCAGCCGCAAGTCGATTTTAGATACTTTGAGTGCCGTTGATGCCGAAGAGAGGAGTGCCAAATTCTTGTTGAAAGATGAATTTCTGCACCAGTTTGGTCTTTTACATCCTTCTAGATCGACTCAGATTCATGAAATTTCTAGTTCTGATGCGGAAACGTTAGTTGCTTCGGGCTCTCAAGCAGAGGCCTCGAATGCCCCCTCTTCTGTAGAAGAAATTGCATCGAAAGCACATGTTGTAGAGGCTGCTTTGATAAAATGTTCCGCATCCATCGATGTTGTAGGGTCAGCTAGCAAGTCGGCACTTGCCCCAATTATTGAGGAGGAAGAGAATCCTCGGGTTTCTGAGAAATCAATTGATACGGAAGTTGAAAAGGAGAAATCTGCTGAGTTCCAGGGTGATGACACTTTTGATGGCTTGAGCGATATCATGATAACTTCTCAAGAGCTTTTCGGGGATAATAATCCAAAAGTGACTTCTCCCGTTGTTGAAGCGACTTCCACCCTAAAAAAAACCCTGACGCCTACTACGCCAGTCGTCTCTGTTTCCACACTAAACCGTGGTCTGTAGTTTGATGCATGTAGCTTGCACGCCGCACACACTTAGGATTTTTCAGCACTTATAAGCATTTATCCTCTTTTTCTGGAAATCTCTAAACTTTACTTCTTTTCCATTTCTCAGATTCTCCGATGGGACGTACCAGCTCATACTACGACAACTTTCGGCGCTACGGAGGGCGTGATTCTTACGATTATGGACGTTATCTTCCCTCCCGCAAAGAATCTGACGAAGAGCGTGCAGCTAGAAAGGCTCAAGAAAGGCGTGCTTACGAAGAGCAGCAAAGAAGGAGAGACGATGACTCTCATAAAAGAAAATATCATGATGACAAAGGGAATAAGCATGCTACCGATGACCCAAGTAAACGGGTTAAACTTGATGAGAAGAATGCGTCTGAAATTTCTGAAAAGGCTGACGCTCCTATTCCTTCTGATACTTCGGCCGGCTCTCCTCCTCTAAAGAAGTCTGATATTCAAAAAATCATTAACAGGCCACAATATCAAGTTAAAGACGGCCCTCCAACGCTCCAGAGCCGATTTCCAAATTGGTGCCTAAAAGGAGTGTGCTTTGACTTGGATTTGATTCCAATTGATAAGCATGACATGCTTAAAAGTCTTGACGCGGTCAGACTTAATATCGAGAGGATGTCGCAATGGCAGAAACTTGTCGACGAACTCCAAAGGGTTAACCACATAAATCTTGAGGCGATGATGACCATGGAGAATGATAAATCAGAATGGGACAAATGGTGCAAGCAACACGATGCGGAAATGACAAGCATTGCAGATGACAACGCAAAGCTTGCATCTGAAGTCAAACAACTAAAGGAAGATCTGGCCTCATCTTCTGCATCGCACACTCAAAAGGAAGAAGTCTTTCAGAAGAAAGTGCAGGACGCACATGCTGCACAAAGAGATGTCGAAATGAAGCTTGCGGCTGAGCAGCATATTACTGAGAAATATCGCACAGAAAATACTGAGCTGCGGGGAACAATTGTGTCCCAAAATGCAGAGATTGAGATGTTGAAAGCTAAGCTTCTTAAAGTTGAGAAGGAGCGTGATGACGCGGTCGCTGGACAAGTTGCGGCCGAAGAGTCTCACGACGCCACTAAAGCTAGCATCGATTCTACTCTATTTGACTTCTATATGCACAGCGTTTTGGGCCGTGGCAGCCTTTCCTTCTTGGGTCCCAAATATGAGATTACACTTGCTGAAGTTTGGGAGACTATACTTGACACATTTTCCAGCTATGCGGAAGCAGACCTTGTAGCGCTTTATCTAGACGATGAAGCACGTGATGCGCTTATTAGAGGCAAAGAGCAACTTGCCGAAGCTAGAGCCGGGGCAGCGGTGGAAGAATATCCAGAAAAGACAACATCACTACCTGCCCCTGTCCATACTTCAACTTTGACTGATGTTGATATCATCGGTTCTAGCTCTCAATCTCCACTTGCTGTAAAAGATGCTGAAGCTAAACTCGATACTTCCGAGACTCCTCTTTCCCAAATTGAAGAGAAGAGCCAGGAAGAAACTGAGGCTGATAAATATGAAATTGAACTTGCGAAGCCAACTCCTCCAGGTAACTTTGGCGAAGTTCCGGGTCTAATGAACCAGTTATTTGATTTAACCGAGTTTGATGACCTTCTTACTTGTTACTTGAACTTTGGTGAACCGATACCTTCTCTATTTTTGGAAGATGTTGATTTTAACTTCTTTTCTTCTACAGCGGAGGCACCAAACACTGCACAAGTTTCCACTCCTTCATTTGCCGTCCCTTCATCTTTACAGGTTACTCCTCCTTCTGCTTCCCAGCCGGGATCACAGGCAGAGAAAATCGAAGCCCTTCAAGGCCTTGATGACCCGGCAGCTTCGCAGGAACAAAA
This sequence comes from Allium fistulosum, assembly GCA_030737815.1. Classification (NCBI taxonomy): domain Eukaryota; kingdom Viridiplantae; phylum Streptophyta; class Magnoliopsida; order Asparagales; family Amaryllidaceae; genus Allium; species Allium fistulosum. The sequence goes on from CM060904.1 coordinate 820,649,285, forward strand.
GGCGGAGGACCTTGAAGACGTCGAGAAGACCCCGGAGCAGTCCCTTGATGATGACATGAAGCTTTCAACACTGCTTGCTACTCCGGGGAGCGAATCTTCTTCAAAGAGGAAGGGGAAGCGTGGCATAAGGAAGAAGGAGAGAAGTGCTTCAACTGGGGAGGAAGCAGAAGTTGATCCAGCCGCGCCTCTTTCTCCTTATGCCCCGACCCGTCCACAACGGCTCGAAAAACTAATCATTAGGCCGGGGAAAGGATCCAAAGGTGGTGAGAAGAAGGGATAACAAGCTAGATTTTTTACTCCTTACCTTTGCTTTTTGCATGTATCGACCGGGGATTGTGCAGGCACCGGTCCCTGCTTTTGCTTTTTGAGATATCTGCACATGTAAAGAATTTTCATAGTACTAAATAAAACAATTATTTTACTTGTACAAACTCTTGTGTATGTGAGAATGATCTGTCTTTTATTTTTAGTGTAGAACAAACGATTCTTCTTACTTGTGCAAACTTTTTGTCTGCGTTTGAGAATGCATTTATTCCACATCATCTATTTTTCATGATATTGTGATGAACTCGCGGTATGTTGCTTGTATATTACTTTGTTCATGTAACTGAATCGTATAGTATTGCCCCCATACCGCAAGTGCATTGCAATATTCTTAGCTTTTTTTTTAAGACGGATATTCTTATTCCAGAGAATAACTATTCCACTTTTAAGGGAAGAATCATTCTGCTTTTAATAAAGTATATCTCGTCTTTCGAGAAGTTTTTACTTTTTCTTTCCTTCTGAAGAACACTTCAACTTTTAGGGATGATCACTCTTATTTGTTAAAAGCGAATTTTCCTACGCAGTGAAATGAGCTTCCGAAGAAGTTTTTGATTTTGTGCCCCAGCAAGGGGCTTATTTTTGGTACTTCAAGCAAGGTGAAGTGCGCCTCTGAAGAGGTTTTTTGAAGAGAAGCGATGTTGGTCTCCGAAGAGAAGCAATTTTGGTCTCCGAAGAGAAGCAATTTTGATATTTCAACTCTGGTGAAGTGGGTCTCCGAAGAGAAGCATTTTGCACTTCTACCCTGGTGAAATGTGCCTCCGAAGAGGGCTTTTTATTTTATGCTTCAAGCATGGTGAAGCGTGCCTCCAAAGATGGCCTGTGCCTCCGAAGAGGGCTTGTGCCTCCGAAAAGGGCTTTTGATTTTGTGCTTCAAGCATGGTGAAGCGTGCCTCCGAAGATGGCTTGTGCCTCCGAAGAGGGCTTATGCCTCCGAAGAGGGCTTGTGCCTCCGAAAAGGGCTTTTGAGTGCCTGGAAGTTGCTTTCTCATGGTCGGATGGGTCCGCGGGGCAGGCGTAAGTTGCTTGATTGGATGTTTGTTTGTACAAACGACTGCAATCAATTAACAAGGTGCCCCTTCGGTGGTCCCACCGATCTTTTTGATTGAGGAAAACACTCCCATTTATTGGCGTGCCTCGTTAGAGGGCTTTGGTTGGTTGGTGTGCCAGGTAGGTTGCATCTCAGGGGCGAGTGGATCCACGGGACAGACGTAAGCTATCTGATCGGATGCATCACGACCAGTTAGCGAGGGTCCTGTTCCTTCCGCTTGGGAAGGTGTCCCTTTAGTGGATCTTCCGGCCTTCCTGTTGAGATGCATACCTCCCTTTGTCTGCCTCTTTGTTTGCTTGGCAACTTTCTCTCATCATCTGCCTATTAGCGATCTCTTATTATCGTTCCCAAGCACATCTTCTTCTTTTCCTCTTACAAGTGAATTGCTTCATCCGAAGGAGTGGACTTCACTGTTGAATGACTTCACGAGACAAACGCAAGTTATCTAGTTGGATGTTTATTTATAACGACAATCTCAACTAGTGAACAAAGGTTTGTCACAGTGGAGTCGCCAACTTTTTATGTGAAGTTTTCCTTGCTTGGGATTTGAGTTTGGAAAAAAAAAATTTTGTTGCTGGGTTTTCGTGTAATAGCTGATTTATAGAGGCCGCTTAGCTTTGTGACGAGCAAGCATTGTTTTGATGTCCTGCAATTTTGAATCGACATTTTAGCAATACATTTTAAAGTATTTACATATCGAAATAAAACAGGCATTATGAAATAGTAAAGAACACAAGATTTATAGTGGTTCGGCCAAGAATCGGGCCTACATCCACTTTATAGCTTTCATTCATTCACACTGGTTTACAATATTTTACAATACAACTGATACATTCATCATTATTTTACAATTTTGAACCAAGCTTTTTCTTTCAAGTAAAATAAGGACGTAAGTGGTTGCTGTTCCAGGCTCTTGGAATTGGATCTCCTTCAATAGTTATGAGTTTGAAAGTGCCATCAAGAAGTTTAGTGCCTATGACATATGGTCCTTCCCAGTTTGGCCCAAACACACCAGTTGCTGTCATGATCCTTTTCAAAACCAAGTCTCCGATCTCAAAGCTGCGTTGGCGAACCTTAGAGTTGAAATGCCTGGCAATTCTCTGCTGATGAGCTGAAACTCTGAGCCTAGCTTCTTCTCTTTTCTCATCAAGAAAATCAAGTGCTTCAAGTTGCAGTTTCTCATTTTCAGCTTCGTTGAAATGAACTCTTCTATGTGAAGGAACTTCTACTTCCACTGGAATCATTGCCTCTGATCCGTATGCCAGTGAAAATGGAGTGTGCCCAGTCGCAGTTTTGTGAGTAGTTCTGTACGCCCATAGTGCTAATGGAAGCTTATCAACCCAACCACCTTTTGCTTTTTCGAGTTGCTTTTTGATAGTTGACTTGATGATTTTATTAACTGCTTCCACTTGCCCATTTGCCTGCGGATGAGCCACTGCTGAGAAGCTTTTTCGAATTCTGAACCGTTTGCAAAAATCCTGGAATTCTTCACTTTCAAACTGAGTACCGTTGTCTGTGATTATCTTCTGTGGCACACCATATCTGCAAATGATATTCTTCGTTACAAAATTTATCATCTTTTTAGAAGTGATGGTGGCCAAAGGTTCAGCTTCAGCCCATTTGGTGAAATAATCAACGGCAACAATAGCATATTTAATCCCTGATTTGGCGATCGGTAATGGTCCAATTAGGTCTATCCCCCAAATGGAAAATGGCCATGGGCTGACCATTTGTGTGAGTTCGGTGGAGGGTGCCCTTGGGATTTTTGCAAATCTTTGGCATTTGTCACACTTCCTCGAGTAAGCTGCAGCATCTCGATTAATATCCGGCCAGAAATACCCATACCGGAGAACTTTCTTGGCTAAAGTTTGACCAGCTGAATGATCTCCACATTCTCCTCCATGTACCTCGGCAAGAATTGTCTTGGCTTCTTCCTTAGTTACACATCGGAGAAGAGGCATTGAAAATCCCCGTCTGTATAATCGGCCATCTTGAAGTATATATCTCAACGCTTTTCTCAATAATTGTCGACGTTCCTTAGAATTTTCTGGCAGGAAACCACTGAGTAAGTATTCTTTGATCGGAGTCATCCATGATTCATGCTCTTGAGACGTAGCCATAATCCAATCAATATCCATTTCATCAATGCTTGGAGCTGACAGAACTTCTACATGAACTAATCCCAGTAATTGAGCTTCTCCGGAACTTGAGTACTTTGCTAAAGAATCTGCCTTCATATTTTCCTCTCGGGGTATGTGGCTTATTGAGTAGTGATCTAAATCATTGAGGAGTTCGGAAGCTTTTGTCAAATATGCAGGCAAATTTCCTCCTTTGGCTTGAAATTCTTTCTTCACCTGGCAAACAATAAGCTGAGAATCGCTGAAAATCTGTATCGCTTTGATGTTTAGTTCCTTGGCGATTTTTAAACCGGCAATAAGGGCTTCATATTCTGCTTCATTGTTTGTCGAAGGGAATTCTAGTCTCAATGCATAACATAATGATCGTCCTTCGGGAGTTTCAAGCACAACTCCTGCCCTAGAACAATAATCATTTCTTGAGCCATCAACATACAACTTCCACTGTACTGGAATGCAGTCAGTTGTTTCTTCCTTGATGTCACCTTTGTCAGTGGACTCTGCAATGAAATCTGCTAAAGCTTGTCCGTTAATTGCTCTTCGGGGATGGTAAGTGATGTCATATTGGCTGAGTTCTATGTTCCATTTCAAGAGACGACCCGAAGTTTCAGGACGATACAGGACTTGCTTTAGAGGTTGATCAGTCAGGACCTTGATAGGATGAGATTGAAAATAGGGCCTCAACTTCCTGGAAGCGATTAACAAACAAAAAGCAAGCTTTTCTATCTTTGAATAATTCATCTCTGCCCCAGTGAACCGTTTGCTGATGTAGTAGACTGGACGTTGTATTTTCATATCTTCTCGTACAAGTGCTGCACTTAGAGCATGGGATGAAATTGCTAAATAGATGAAGAGGTCTTCGCCATCACTAGGCTTGGAAAGGACCGGTGGAGTTCTCATATGATGAATCAGTTGATCGAAAGCATTCTGACATTCGGGAGTCCATTCAAAAATTTTCTTTCCTTTCTTTAAAGCATCAAAGAAGGGAATGCATTTGTCTGTGGCCTTGGAGATGAAGCGACTAAGAGCGGCAACTTTTCCATTGAGACTTTGCAGTTCTCTCTTTGTTCTAGGGGCTTTAACTTCTCTCAGAGCTGTGATTTGAGCAGGATTGGCCTCAATACCCCTAGCGCTTACGATGTAACCCAGGAATTTCCCAGACTCTACCCCGAATGAACATTTCAATGGGTTGAGCTTCATTCCATACTTTCGAAGAATTGTAAACATCTCCTCCAAGTGTCCCATGTGATCTACAGTTTTCTTTGATTTTACCAACATATCGTCGACATAAACTTCCATGGTTCTACCAATCTGATGCTTGAACATTGCATTGACGAGTCTTTGGTAGGTTGCCCCAGCATTTTTCAATCCGAAAGGCATAACTTTGTAGCAGTAGAGACCCACATCTGTGATAAAGCTTGTGTCTTCCTGATCTGGTTCATTCATCATAATCTGATTGTATCCGGAGTAGGCATCCATAAAAGACAACAGCTCATGTCCAGCCGTCCCATCTACCAGTTGATCGATTCTAGGCAACGGGAAGCAGTCTTTGGGGCAGGCTCTGTTTAGATCTGAGAAATCAATGCATACTCTCCACTTTCCATTTGCCTTCTTAACCAGTACTGGATTTGAAACCCAATTTGGATAAGTGGATTCTTTGATGAAATTATTCTCCATGAGACGATCTACTTCTTCCTTTAAAGCTGCTGACCTTTCTGGGCCTTGAGTTCTTCGTTTCTGTTTTACTGGTGTTAATTTCGGATGAACATTCAGAGTGTGGACAGCAATCGTCGGAGAGATTCCACACATATCAGCATGACACCAAGCGAACACGTCCAGATTCGCTTTTAGAAATGATATCAGTGTGTTTTGAACTGTTGTACTTAGTTGCGAACCCACATTAAGTACTTTGTTTGGGTCTTTGGAGTCGACAGGTATTGGTATCGTAACTTCCACGGGCATCACCCTATTATCCTCTGCACTGGATTTTCTGGGGTCCATTTCTCGTCTTGCGCCACTATGCTCACCAGTGCAGGGACCACCCTGTATTTGCTACAAGGTTGGGTTTTAATGCGGAGGGGAGCTGCCGCATCTTTACCCATTTCTCTCTTTCTGGCTTCTCGAAGCTCTATAAGATAACATTCGCGTCCAGCATTTTGATCTCCCTTGATGACACCAACACCGTTTTCTGTAGGAAACTTCATAGTTAGGCACCATGGGGCCAAAATGGCCTTGAATGCAGCTAGAGTGGGCCTGCCTAGGAAAGCATTGTAGGCAGAAAATCCATCGACAATTACAAAGGTTTGCTTGCGAACTACTCTTTTCTGCCCTTCTCCAAGTTCCACGAACAACTCGACAGTTCCGATTGGTTGCTGTGGTTCCCCAGTAAAACCAACAATCTTTTGCGACGAAGCTTGAACGTCAGTCATTGGGATCTTCATCTAGTCAAATGTTTTCTTGAAGAGTATATTGCAGGAAGCATCGCAATCAATGAGCACTCGTCTTACTATTGCCGGTCCAATTCCTGCAGAGATAACCAAGGGATCTATGGTGGGAGCTTCAATACCAATAGAATCCCTAGCTTTGAACATAATATCATCGTCTGAAATCTTTTGCTGTTTCAGGGGTGCAGCATTTTCTACAGCAAAAACATCTTCCTCTGCTGGGATGTATTTTAAAGCATGAGCATATCGTTCCATTTCACCCCAGCTTCTGCCCGCTGGGTGTGGGCCCCCCGTAATCACATTGATAACGGGCCTCTCAGATTCTTGTGCCGTAGTGCCTTTACCTGAACTTGATGGCTGAGTAGGGAGTTGCTGCCCCTGAGTTGACGAAGATGGGTCACTTCTGTTCTTCTTGACATACTGTTGCAGCCTGTTTTCCCTCAACAATTCTTCAATTAAGCTCTTTAAGTGACGACAGTCATTGGTATCATGACCGGGTTGGTTGTGAAAACGGCAGAACTTTCCATTTCTCATAGCGCCCTTTCCCGGTTTTATCTCAGCCGGTTTGGGATAATCCACAGCATCTTTGGTGGCGAAGAAGATATTTTCCAGAGTGTCGGTCAATGGAGTGAAATCTGAGGGTTTGAAGAAGCGAGGTTTCTTTGTATCCTTTTGTTTCTTCCCCTCGTGATTTTCCCTTTTCTGACCTCCGGAATCTTTCTTTTCCGAAGCGGCAGTATTATTGTCCACCTTTGCTGCCACCACCTTCATCGATGCTGGAAGATTTTCCAAGCGTATGAATTCATCAGCTTTCTTGTAGAATTTCTCGAGAGAATTTGGCTCTTTCATCTTCAGCCATTTTCCAAATTCGCTCGATTTGTCGATAGCATGCATCAAATAGGTCAAGATCATCCGTGGCTCTGCGTTATCAACTTCTGCCAGAGCTATATTGAAACGGTTCAGGAATGATTTAATAGGTTCTCCCGGATTCTGTTCAAGACTGGATAATGACATTATGTCCTTTGCCTTTGAAGCGTATAGCCTAAATTGCTCTTTGAACTTTCGGGTCAGATCGGAAAACTGATCAACTGATCGGACAGGAAGCTTGGTAAACCAGAGGAGTGCCACTCCTTCCAAATATACTGGGAAATACCGGCACTTAATTTCATCAGTTGCTCTTGCACCGGTCATGTGCCAGTCGTATTTATACAAGAACTGATTTGGATCACTTGTTCCTCGATAAGCAGGAATGGTGGGGGGAACAAACTTTCTAGGAAATTCAGCCTTTAGAATCTTCTCGGTAAACGGAGTTCCACTTGGTGCGAATCCCCATTCGCTCTCATCTTCATCCCTCTGCATGCTCTCCTTCATTATTTGCTTGATCATGCCAGAAAGATATTCCTCGTTGTTCAAAGATTTGGCGGAATAGACCTCGGCCATTTTCTCAGAAGTCTGTCCGGGCAGATGTTCGCGGAAAATCAGTGATGGCCTAGATCCTTCAGCTTGGAGGGGTGCCCCTTCAGCAGCACCTGATCCTCCTTGAGGAATATTTTTTCCTTCGGAGTTGCGAAGAGCATCAGCGATGTTTTCTTCATTACCCACTGGTCTTTGATTAGCGCCGAGCAGAGCGTTCAGTTTTTCCATCATCAGATTGTTTTGAGTTTCAATCTGTTGGTATAGTCCAGATACAGCAGCGTCCAGCTCCTCTTGCGTCACCCCGACGCTTGGAGCCGCATGACTCGGTGAAATAGAAGTGGCGGTATTATCTTGAACATTTTCAGATCTGACAGCCTTTCGTTTCCTTCCAGGAGCCATTATGTCTGATAGATTTCTGGTTTTGTAGGAAACTTTTTCAGCAAACTTGTGTGAAGCAATGGTGAATGGTAGCCTGAGTTGGGTTCTCGGTGAAAGCACCAAAATGTTAACGATAAAAGGTGAACGCTAACACCCGGTGTGTGTAATAGAATCGTGAAAGCACCACCCGTGTGACGGGAATAGAATTTAAGCAGTAAAAGACAGCAATTTATAGTGGTTCGGCTTGAGATTAAGCCTACGTCCACTTTGAATCTCTTTATTACTGAATTCAGTTACAAATCAATACAAATCTCTTATCACAACAGTACAACTTGATCAAAAGAAACAATCTTGACTACTAGCTCAATCTTCGTCGATGAAATTCGATGAATCCATGTTGGATGTAGGGAATTATCTCTTGAAGATTGTTGTAGCGTCTTGAATGTTTGAGGATCTTTGATTGCTGGATGAATGGAGGCTTCGACAGAGTAACGACGCTTGAAGAAATGATTTGGCCCAAGTCCCCTTCATGTTGGAAATGGTGGCCTATTTATAGGAGCTGATTTCTGGGCAGAAAATTTCACTAAGTCTTAGGTCGCGTACGACCTTAGTTAAGTCGTAGGTCACGAGCGACCTAAGCTAGGTCGCAGTCTCCTTGCGGCTTAAGAGATTAGCTGGTGAAGCAGTACTTGGCTTTATTTGATCAAGTGGTAGGTCGCAGGCGAGTTAAGGAATAGCTGTGGGAGCTCTAGGTCGTTGAAGCCATAGCTTGTTAGCCTCTTAGGTCGTAGGCCCCTTAGGTCGCAAATCTTTCCTGTAGTTAGGTCGCGAACCTTTCCTGTAGTTACGTCGCAAACCTTTCCTGCAGTTAGGTCGCAATCTTAAGTCCCTAGGTCGCAATCTTATCCCCAGTCCTTAGGTCGCAAATTCCTTCCAAGTCCTTAGGTCGCAAACTCCTTCCAAGTCCTTAGGTCGCAATCTTATCCCCAGTCCTTAGGTCGCAAACTCCTTCCAAGTCCTTAGGTCGCGAAGCTCTCCTGTTCTTAGGTCGCGAAGCTCTTCTGTTCTTAGGTCGTAAACCTTCCTGTTCTTAGGTCGCGAAGCTCTTCTGTTCTTAGGTCGCAAAGCTCTTATGTTCTTAGGTCGTAAACCTTCTGCTGCTAGGTCGCAAAGCTTCCTGTTCTTAGGTCGCGATGTCCTCTTAGGTCGCTAACCCCTTTTAGGTCGCTAAATTCTAGGTCGCGGAGATAATGGAATTAACAGAACACATATCAAAATTAAAATAAAATAGACAAGTTGATTCTAATCCCATTTAAAAGTCCTCACAGTTATGTGTAAATTGAAGATGCTTGAAATTCATTTTTTTAAATTTAAATAATACTACTAATCTCATTTAAAAGTCCTAACGGTTATGCATGGTTAATAAGTATTTAACAGTTTCATGTCATAAATATACCACAAATAGACAAAACTATATGGTTTTTCTATACCGACATCACCCCTATCAGTCTAAAATGGAATATGCGCCTGATAGAGTATTTATGATTTTTGTTTGATTTTTTATTGAAAATTAATATTTATACTCGATTAGGTATTAATGTTGTATTAATGTCTATCACTATATCTCTATTTTTCTAAGACTATTACTCTTTTGCTGATAACAAAAGGGGGAGAGAAGTTAAGATTTTGGAAAATAAATTCAAATATTTTATTTTTTAATTGCATATTCTCATCTAGGTACATTGCATATGTTTATTGTTTTTTATTTGCATATTTTTTATTCCTTATTTTCATGCATATGTGAAGGGGGAGCTTTGTAGTAGGGGGAGCATTCAAATAAGGGGAGCTAATAAATTTCATCAAGATCAAATACATTTAATAAAGTCAAAATCTTAATATAGGTCTGTTATCATCAAAAGGGGGAGAATGTAGAATATGCTAGTATATGATTTTTTGTTTGATGATAATAAACATATTATTATTCTTTTTAATGTATTTGTTGTTGTACTATTTTATTTTTCACATAATTAAATAAATATTTGTTGAATAAAATCAAATTCATATTCAAACAAATATTTTATTCAAACAAATATTTAATTCAAAAAAATTATTTTATTACAAATTCGAATAGTACAAATTTGAGCTTTCACTAAATTTACATGATTTCAATTACAATTCAATTTCAATTACAATTCAATTTCAATTACAATTCAATATCAACTACAAAACTATTTTTACTTTACAATTTACACCTCACTACGTATTCACCCAACTCTCGTATTTTTATCTTCAACTCTATTCCATCCTGAGTCCAGCATCTTAGCTATCTGAAAAATAAACACTAAAGCGGTAAAATTGAAAAAGAAAATATTTTGCAATACAAAATAAAGTGTGTTTTGAAAATATTATTTGCCTCAGTTATTTGAGTTGTTCGTCATCATTTTTTTTGGACTTCAACTTACACGAACAGCTTGTAACATGCACGATGTATCACTGTACATGTCACAAGGCTGTGCACACTGATATACACTTGCTTGTTCAAATTGCAGGGACAGGTGAACACAAGATCAAACCCGAGCCAAAAGCATGATTCAACTCAAGTATGCAAGACTAATTCGACCAGGCCAGTGAAATCAAAACAAAATGGTGAACCGGATCTACCACACCAGACATGTGCATGTTCAAATGAAATGGTCAGGCGCACACTCAAGTAAACAGTTCAAATGCAAGGCTACAATAGTCTGGTGAGTGATAGTAACTACTAGAATCTTTAAGAAAAGTAAAAGTAATAGACTCTTCAATAGTTCTAGTATATACAAAAGAAAACAAAGGAAATAGGAAAGAGATAAACTGGAAAATACGATTAAACTATTACAATTAATAAGATAGGTCAACTTTGATTGTTTGCACTTGTCTTTGATAGCTGCTTGATTAGGCTGAATTCCTAATCCTATAATCAGGCTAAAATCCTAATTCTACCCTTTGATCGACCTGCTACTCCATAGACCTTACTGTGGACTAGACGCTATATAACTCCCTACAAAGCAGCCAAAGGTAACTACGAAAGATACACAAAGCACCCACTGTGGACTAGACGATACATAGCTCCCTACACATAAGGCAATGGTGTCTACGAAAGACACACATACTAAGCGCTTGGAACTCATAGCGATTACTGAGCACCGAAATGGAAGTCGCACGTGTAACTGCCACCATGCTCATGCTACCTGTTGCTCTACCTATTGGGTCATATTATTATATCGACTCAGCATAAGCGTGCTTGTAACAACCCGGGATTTCACAATATTATTATTATCGTATGTGACGATTTAATTGGGTTGCTAATTGTTCGGCATTTAAACAATCGAAATTCTTTTAAAAATCAGATTGAAATTCTTGTTGAATTTGTTAAATAGTATGCGGGCTTTAAATTTTAAGTTGGCCCACGTTTTCATTTAGTTATTTTGAGCCGTGATAATCATCTAAGACCAACCCGACCCCTTTCTCATTTTCATTGATCCATAACCCTAAATCAAAAAAAAAAACGAAATTTAATGGCGGCCTCGTTCAAAAGAAATTAGGGCAGGCTCGTTCTCTTGAATTTCTCTTCGCGAATTTGGGGGCTTCGAGATTTTCTGGTCACGGCCATGGTTACTCGATCGAAAGCGGCCGATCAATACCCTCTTCGATTCGTTGCTTGCCTCGTCGAAATAGGTGATTAATTCTCACATCTAATTCGTCCTCGTTATGATGCTTCTGCAATTCGATTTTTGAGTCGTTATCGTCTATCTTGACCATTGGTTTTCGTTCGATGTTGATAAGCGATGTTGTTATGAGAATTCGTTCTGTGCTTATATCGTTCGACTTTATTTGTTGTGATGATTCATGTCTTGTTTAAAATTGTGATTTTTGGATGTTTGATTAAGTGGTACTCTCGGCTTTGTATTTGTTAAGTTGGTTTGCTGTGATGATAGTTTTGGGTTCATTTGTTTCGAATTTCTGGCAAGTGATTTTTACGTTGACTTCGACATTTCCGGGGCTTTGGCCCTGTTGATTAGCGATGATAGTTTGCTTTCTGACCTGGTTACTGTTGGTGATCGCCTGTCTGTGGCTTCTCCTTTTAATTTGTAAGCTCTGTGAACTTATTCTGGGTTGACCTTTATGCTAGGACTTCGGCATTTACTTGAAGCATCATTGATGACATTTGTTGTTGTGCACTCTGGTTTCCAGGTGCCTGTTTGCAGTGTCATTGTGGCAAATTGTTGCACTGTCCAGCTTTATTTAGTGTTCATTGTACCATATTACCATTTAATTTTGCATTGTATATTTGTATGATGATATTTGGTTGGTTTGTGTATGACACTTCACTGCTGTTTGCATTTAATAATTCGTGAGATGATCGAGTTGCTGTCATTATGGTTGGCACTGACTTCATCATATTGGCATTCTTTTACCTGGTGGTTGTTGACCCTATGTGCTTCGACTCTGTTATTTAAGTCTTGTTCAAAACTAATATTTGTATTTGACTTCGGTCACTTGACATTTTGATTTTCTCATTGTGAATTTTGCACTTCTGTCTTAGTTCGATGGTACAGCTGTTATGAAACTATCTCTGGCATTTTGATTTTCTTCTTGCTGCTTGATTATTTTCGTGTGGCTTCATAGATGTGCATACATACCATTGTATGTGTGCATGCATATGTTGTTGACCCTACATATGTGGTTGCACTGTACTTGAGTTTTGTTTACTTGATGGCATTTAGTCTAGTGCAGTTTCACACTTGTAGCTTCACTTCAGTTTACTGAACCTTACTGCTTGCATTAATCTGGCACACTTGTTGCCTTGTTTTCCAGTTTGACATTTCTAGAATTCGTTGTTGTGCCTTGCTGCTTTGACTTGTCTGGGTACACAAGTTTGTTCACATGCTATTATCACATGCTATTATCACTTGTGGCTTTTTGATAAAAATACGGCTGTGACTTTGGTCACTCTGATGTCCCTGAACGTGTTTGCGACTGCTGGCACCATTGTTGTCTCCACTTGCATACTTGTTCTTTATGTGTTATGTTTTGGGTTGTAGTCTCAACTCTGTCCACTTCTAACTTGATTCGTGTTCTGTATTTCTGAAGCTTCACTTAGGGTTGGCATTGCATTGTGTTGAACCTGACTTCTCTTTTGGGTTCGACCGTGTGCTCTTTCATTGAGTTGTTGTGTGATTTGTGTAGTAGTGGCGAGGCAGTACACACGTGCGTGTACTGCAGCCCTACCAATGGTGGCGTTTTGATTGATGTTTCAATTACTTGAAATTTGTCGTTGATTCAATTCAATATAATTTGAAGTGTAATTTGATTTGGTTTAGTCTAATGATTTTGTTGATATATTATTATCTTTTAAATAATTAGATTATATGTTTTCTAATTATCGTATCGATAATTAGATTTTTGTTGTTTACGCTGTTTGGTTGGCTTGGGTTTCACTTTGACTCTACCATTTGAGTGTTGTTAGTGCTCACTGTCGTGATGATTTCGCGTACTGTGTGGCGAGGCAGTGCACGCGTGCGAGCACTGCAGCCACATAGAAATTTGATGTGTTTGATCATTTTGAAATTGCCGATTTGTTGATTTACACTGTTTAGTGTTATATTTGCCGTTATCCGATTCTCTTATCGAGAAGTTGGATATACGAGATTTCTGTGACTGTCGTCTATTTGATGTTGATTATTATTGCTTCTATGCACTAATAACTGAGTTTGAATTAGAATGACCCGTGTATTATTTTCTTTTGAATGTAATACTCGGGTCAGACCCGAGTTATTTCAGGTTGTAGATTTCCTTCTTTGTGTTGTTGTTCGGGCTATGAAGACTTTTCACTTCTTCTGAAGTTGTCTTTGTCATTTTGTAGAAGTCGTGTCATTGTATAGGATGATATGTATTCATGTATATTAGTTGATAATGTACTTGTATATATAACTTCCAGAGTCGACAGTTGTAGTTGTATCATATGTATTGTATCAACTATATTGTAACTGACATCAGTTATATATATATATATGAGACTTTTTGTTTAATCTGTGTTCCGCATTTATATTATCTGTGTTGTTATTATATTCATTGTCCTAAACTATTAGGAACCGTCGTAGTTCGTTTTGTACTAGAATTGGGTATGTCGATGGGAGTAAATAAATAATAGATGAAAAATAAAAAGTATATACCACTCTTATCGAAATAACCAATGTTAGTGTAAGGCCAACTACGGATGGTCGCTCCTATCCAGCCTTATTCTTTGTAATAATAGACAGTATTTCTTATAATACTCTTTGTTATTATGAGTATAGAGGTGGGGCGTCACAGTTGGTATCAGAGCTTGGGGTTTATGGATATAATATAAAACATAACTTAGATGGAACGTATGTTACAACTATTGGTCGATGTTTTATTTGTGCTTTGAGTCAAAAACTAAAGTTTTGAAATCTGGATGAATTTTTTTAAAATATCTTTATTTAAAAATAAAGGTGAAATTGTGTTTTGTTGGTTTGATTAAATTGTGTTCTGTTTATCAGAGTGCATAGTGGAAACAGTGAAACTGTCTTCGCTGAGTACAACTGATAATCTATTTGATTTAAAAATTGAAATATGAAATTGAAATAAATTTCATTGGTTGTTTACATAGCTATAATTATTTTGTTTCTTTGAGAATTTCGAATCCGAATTGAGGATTCGAAGAAATTACAGTTATGTGATTTTTGTTGAAATTTCCGCAGGCTTTCTTTTGTACTAATCATCTATTGATTAGATTTTGCTGTTTTGAATTGTCTTCGTTGAAGATACATTCGAATGATTTCTTTGTTTATATTGTAATGTGCGTGCAAATATGAATCGCACGGTACTACATTAATTTTACATTGAACCGATGCTTGGTTATGAAACGTATTTTGTTGCCGTTATTTTTATAACGGGATTTTTACACCAGTGCTATATTTTTCAAGCGCGGTGTTTTGTTGACAATTTTAATGAATGAAAATTCACTGATGTCACATTTTGATGTGAATTATTTTGATGAGATTTTTGACGTTTTAAAATTTCTGTCGCTTTGACTTCAGTAACAGTCAAATTTTTAAAAGTGGATTTTCAAGCGGTTATTCCGCAATGTTGATTCTGAGATTCGTTTTTGCGGTGTTTTGAGAAGTACAATTTCCTTATCGAAATTTTTACTAATATTGCTGCTTTAATCACGTGATTGGAAATCGTTTTAAAAATGAAAATTGTTTTACAAAAATTTTCAGTTTGCGCTTTCGAAAGGATGAGAAAGCGACTTAAACGATTCAGCAAAATCGAGGATTATGACCCCTTTCTTTTACTGTTTCGCTTAACTCCGGACTCGTCCAGTTGAGAATGTGAATTGTTATTTTTATAAAATAAATAAAATTGTTTTCAGGGATTTTACAGTTTGCGCTTTCAAAAGAATGAGGAAGCGATTTAAACGTTTCAGCAAAATCGAGGACTATGACCCCTTTCTTTTACTGATTCGCTTAATTCCGGACTTGTCCGTTTGAGAATGTAAAGTGTTCTTTTACAAAATACACAATTTTGCACTTTCAAGGAAACGATGAAGAGAATCAAACGATTTAGTAAAACACGTGGTATGGGACATGTGCGTTTGCTATTTCGGTTAATTCTGGACTCGTTAATTGAAATATTTGATGATTTCGTTTTCTTTCGAGCCACTATGGTGGACCTTCGAGTCATATGATGGACCTTCGGGTCAAATACCAGTACTAGACCTTCGGGTCACTCTGCGGACCTTTGGGTCAATCTGATGGGCGCCAAAATTATGTTGAATACTTGGTAGGCTTCGGCCATATGAGATGCACGTGCGGCGAATTAAAAACTCGCCATCTGATGGGATCGATCCAAGCTTTTATGTTGATTTTCTAGTCTTCTTAATTGATTTCTAGATATTTGTTGTTTCTAATTATCTGCAGGTAATTAGATATCTGATGCTATGAGATTTAATTATCATACCGTTAATTAAATATTTGTTGATATGAGTTCTGATTATCGTTTTTGATAATCAGATATTTGTTGCTTCTAATTATCGCTTGTGATAATTAGATAATTGTTGATATGAGTTTTGATTATCGTTGTGATAATCAAATATTTGCTGATTTGAGATTTAATTATCGCTTTTGATAATTAAATATTTGTTGTTGATTTGAGGTTTAATTATCGCTTTTGATAATTAAATATTTGCTGATTTGAGATTTAATTTTCGCTTTTGATAATTAAATATTTGTTGTTGATTTGAGATTTAATTATCGCTTTTGATAATTAAATATTTGTTGATTTGAGATTTAATTATCGCTTTTGATAATTAAATATTTGCTGATTGGAGATTTAATTATCGCTTTTGATAATTAAATATTTGTTGTTGATTTGAGATTTAATTATCGCTTTTGATAATTAAATATTTGCTGATTTGAGATTTAATTATCGCTTTTGATAATTAAATAATTGTTGATTTAAGATTTGATTATCGTTTTTGATAATCGAATATTTGTTGATTTGAGATTTAATTATCGCTTTTGATAATTAAATATTTGTTGATTTGAAATTTAATTATCGCTTTTGATAATTAAATAATTGTTGATTTGAGATTTGATTATCGTTTTTGATAATCGAATAATTGCTGATTTGAAATCTGGTTATCGTTTTTGATAATTAGATATTTGTCGATTTGTTTTTTGACTATCGTTTGGATAATTGGATGTTTGCTGATTTTATTTATAGGAGATTTTCTGGTCTCTAATTGAGTCTAGATTATGTTGATTTTATTGAATTGCTATTTTCTACCTATCTCTGTTGATAGTTAGAGTTTGCTGATTATGAAGTTTGTGTTTTCTAGTAAATTGTTGAATAACTAGATGTTTGCAGTTTTGTGAATTGTGATTTGTGTTTCATAATTATCTTGGTTGATAATTGGATTTTGTTGTTTTCTAATTATCGTATCGATAATTAGATATTGCTGATTTGTGAATTCTGAATTCTAATCATCTAATTAATAATTGAATATTGTTGATGATTGCATTTATTCAGCTTTGTTGTTTCCTGATTATCTATTGATAATTAGATTTTGTTGAGAATTTGTAAATTTCCTTTATTGAAATTAAAAGATTTCTTTGATATTTGTGTTCTCGATTCTTATTTTCTAGCATAACCAGTTTATGGTAGAAAAATAATTGTTATAGACAAATTTAAGTATGAAAATTGCGGGGACGCAATTTTTATAAGGGGGGGTCTGTAACAACCCGGGATTTCACAATATTATTATTATCGTATGTGACGATTTAATTGGGTTGCTAATTGTTCGGCATTTAAACAATCGAAATTCTTTTAAAAATCAGATTGAAATTCTTGTTGAATTTGTGAAATAGTATGCGGGCTTTAAATTTTAAGTTGGCCCATGTTTTCATTTAGTTGTTTTGAGCCATGATAATCATCTAAGACCAACCTGACCCCTTTCTCATTTTCATTGATCCATAACCCTAAATCAAAAAAAAATATGAAATTTAATGGCGGCCTCGTTCAAAAGAAATTAGGGCAGGCTCGTTCTCTTGAATTCCTCTTCGCGAATTTGGGGGCTTCGAGATTTTCTGGTCGCGGCCATGGTTACTCGATCGAAAGCGGCCGATCGATACCCTATTCGATTCGTTGCTTGCCTCGTCAAAATAGGTGAGTAATTCTCACATCTAATTCGTCCTCGTTATGATGCTTCTGCAATTCGATTTTTGAGTCGTTATCGTCTATCTTGACCATTGGTTTTCGTTCGATGTTGATAAGCGATGTTGTTATGAGAATTCCTTCTGTGCTTATATCGTTCGACTTTATTTGTTGTGATGATTCCTGTCTTGTTTAAAATTGTGATTTTTGGCTGTTTGATGAAGTGGTACTCTCGGCTTTGATTTGTTAAGTTGGTTTGCTGTGATGATAGTTTTGGGTTCATTTGTTTCGAATTTCTGGCAAGTGATTTTTACGTTGACTTCGACATTTCCCGGGCTTTGGCCCTGGTGATTAGCGATGATAGTTTGCTTTCTGACTTGGTTACTGTTGGCGATCGCCTGTCTGTGGCTTCTCCTTTTAATTTGTAATCTCTGTGAACTTATTCTGGGTTGACCTTTATGCTAGGACTTCGGCCTTTACTTGAAGCATCATTGATGACATTTGTTGTTATGCACTCCGGTCTTATATTTTTTTTTCGTTTCTTTTATTAATTTGTTCCTTGCTCATATTAACTCGTATTCTGACGTTATATATATGGAAATTGATCAGATAATTACAACAAACACAATGGTGCAACTCCCGTGGCTCAATTCTGATAATTTCACGAAGTTATTTTATTATTTAATTAACTAACAAATTAATTATTATGGGTTAAATTTTAGGTTGTTACATTCTCCCCTCCTTAAGGGATTTCATCCCCGAAATCTCTGAGGATAAAAGAATGTACTAAATGTTTTCATCCAAGTTCTATAACCAACTACTCAATCATCACCCATTACATCCATTGTCCTTAAGTTTTTCTAATGCAATTTATGATACTTATGCAATTAGTGTAGTGTCAATGTCCCTAACTAATGCGAAAGATTAGGCAGTCCACTGATTCAGTTGACCTCCTTTTATGCAATCATGTCCGTGCCATGTATTCAAATGAATGCGAAAATTTCCTAATGATAACTGATAATTCTATATGCGTGCTACAAACATCATCCAAATGCAACAACCATGTGAAAGTCATCCATTTATAGCAACCATGGAAAATAGAATAAAATGCGCATACATCCATATGCATATGCTCTAGTGTTCTAGTTAGGCCGATGACTAAAGAATAATAGTGCCTAGTTTACCTATATTCATCCATTAGCATCCACTAGCAAACACTTGAAACCACTAGCATACATCATTCATAACATGTTCTAATAACATGTTTACATCAAATCCTACCATCCATAGGTTAAATCATAAGTTCTACCCTCCCAAAGGATAATAAAGGAAAGAACCTATTCAAAACTAAAGATGGAAATAGGAAATTCTAAAAACTTACTATCGAAAAGATGAGGATAGGAAGTACGAATCTTCTCTTTAGCTTCCCAAATGGCGTCTACAACATCATCTCCCCATTGCACCTTCACTAGCGGAACCTCCTTATTCCTTAGTGGCTAGATGTCTATTCCAACAATCTTTGTGGGGATACACCAAACAGATGCTTCCCTTTCAACTTCCACCTCCTCTATCTGACTGGGCTCTACAACCTTCACTGAGTCATGTAAGCACTTTCGAAAGTGCAAAACATGGAAAACGTCGTGCACACCTACGAGCCTCTCTGGTAGCTTCACTCGGTAAACCATATTCCCAACTCTCACCATGATAGGGAATGGTCCAACAAATCTGGGTGATAACTTTCCATTTGATCCGAATCTTACCACCTTCCTAAGCGGGGATACTTTGATAAAAACTAAGTCTCCAACCTCAAACTCAATGTCTCTCCTCCGCTTATCTGCATAAGACTTCTGCCTATCTTGAGATGTCTTCATCCTTCGCCGAATTAAATCTACTCTCTCCGATGTCTCCCTCACCATGTCAGGCCCAAGTAGCAACTTCTCCGTAGACTCCACCCAACATGAAAGGGACTTACAAGGTCTCCTATATAAAGCCTCAAATGGCCTATGCTCGCTTGGTAACTGCTATTATACGCAAACTCAACCAATGGAAGATGCTCCTCCTAAGTTCCTCCAAAGTCCAAAATGCACATCCGTAGCAAATCCTCAAGCACTTTATTCACTCTCTCCGTTTGGCCATCCGTCTGAGGCTGATAGGCCGTACTCAATCTAAGTTGCTTCCCTAGCACCTCCTGTAAGCTCCTCCAAAACTCACTAGTGAAAATTAGATCTCTATCACTCACTATACTAGAAGGGACTCCGTGAAGTCGGACTATCTGTCGAATATAAAGGGATGCCAAATATCACGTCGTGCGCTTACTCTTAACCGGGATGAAGTGGGCACTCTTGTCAGCCGATCAACAATCACCCAAAAGCTAGTATTCCCCTTCCTAGAATGGGGAAAACCATCAATAAAATCCATAGAAATGCTGTCCCACTTCCACTCTGGCACATCTAAGGGCTAAAGTAGTCCACCGGGCTTCTGCTGCTCTGCCTTTACCCTTTGGCATATGAGACACTTAGCTATGAACTATTCCACGTCCTTCTTTATGCCATTCCAATATAACATCCTCTTCATATCCCGATACATTTTGTCACCACCCGGATGAATAGTCATACGGGAATGTTGGGCTTCCTCCAAAGCTGCTCTCAACAAATCTATAGCGCGTGGAACACAAAGCCTCCCATCTCTCCTAAGCCACCATTTGCTACCAATGAAATAACATTAGAGATGTCTATAGACCTTTCCTCGGCTAATCCTATCCATAATGTCCATGAGTTCTGAATCTCCTTGCTGCCTCAAGCCAATCTGATCCTTAAGGATAGGCCTCACTTCTAATGTCGCCAACAACCGGGAGTAATGTCCGTAGAGGGCTTAACATCAAAAGTAGAAATAAAATCCAAGCTCCTCCACTCTACAAACAAAGGACTAAGGGTTGCTTTCTTCCTACTCAATGCATCCGCAACCACATTACCCTTGTCAGGGGTATAAGAAATCTCAAAATCGTACGAGGCTAAAAACTCCATCCATCTCTGTTGCCTCAAGTTCAAGTCCTTCTGTGAGAATAGGTACTTCAATGACTTGTGGTCGGTGAAAAGCTCAAACATTCTCCAAGAGAATAGTGCCTCCAAGACTTGAGTGCAAAAACTATGGCGGCCAACTCCAAATCGTGGGTAGAGTAGTTCTTCTCATGCATCCTTAACTGCCTACTACCATAACATACCACCCTCCCTTCTTGCATCAACACCGCTCCTAGGCCCGTCCCACATTGACGCAGCGGATAATTCAAAACGATCTTCAATCAGTGAAAGTAGCAATAGATGGATTGATGAATACTGAAATGCTCGAATTTGTTGATCCGAGGATACCGAACTCTAGCTATCCCGAACTCGTTGATCGCGCACGATACCGAGTTCAAAGATCTTCAATTCTTCAAGCGTTGATCAAGCGCACTTGATTCCGCGAATCGGCTTCTACAGTCGTTGAATCGAGCGCACTCGATTAACCGAAAGAGGAGATAGGAGATTACACTCAATTACCAATTGAGATGAAAGCACAAAGCTAACAAAAGAGAATTTTATTCAAAAATCAACAACCTTTTACAAATGACTTCACTTGCCTATTTATAGGCGTTACAAAAATTACAACACAAATCTGCGCATCTCCTAAGTCGTTTACGACTTACGACTTACGAGTTAGCCTAACTCGGCGACGACTTAAGACACAGTTACAACCCTTTACAAACCTTCAACGACTTAAGACTTAACAAGGCACACGCCTTAAAACAGAAAAAGAATACAAACATACGACTTAAAAACAAAGTACACGACTCAAAAGTAACAACATACAACGACTTACACACTGACGACATACGAAATAGATGACATACGACTTAAGAAATACAACAAAGTATACCCAGTATAAGAAACAGACGACATACGACATAAGACTTTAACGACTTAACAGCAGCTTCTTCACGATTTAAAGAATCAACGGTTCTAGATTAACTCGGCATAGATTCTACGGCATCCAGAGCTTCTGTGACTTAAAACATTAGCGGTATTCCAAATCAACGTTTAAAGGGAATCAAGGGTAGAGGTTAACTCGGCAGACACATCAACGGCATCCAATGCTTCGCGACTTAAGACCCAACGACTTAATCCATTACGAGTTAGAACTTCAGCGACCTATGGTAGGTCGTGGCTTCATTAAGTCGTAACTCGTCACCAGTAGGTCATACCTTGTCTACATGATCTATCTGCTTGCTATCTCGTTTATCTTCCCTAAGTCGGTCCAACGACTTAAGGGCTTTGTTAACTCGAAGTCTTTTCTCTCAAACTTGGTTAAGTCGTAGCCTTCTTTCACATGACTCCTTAGGTCGCAAACCTGCTTCTTTAAGTCGGTTACGTCTTATGCTTCCTTCCTTAAGTCGGTCACGAGTTATCCCTTGGACAAATGAGGGCTGCGCTGCATCATCCTCCCTAGGTTGAGAAAAATTCGACCTCGAATTTGCACCCTCTTCTTCCACAACAGACTCATCCCCATGATATGGTACAAGATGTTTAACATTGAACACATCGGACGTATACACATCATCTGGTAGCTTCAATTTATAAGCATTTTCATTAATCCTTTTCATGATTTCCACCGGACTAATTTTCCTGGCTTTCAACTTGTTGTAAGCACCCACTGGAAAACGATCTTTCGTTAAAACTGCATAAACCAAATCACCTTCTTGAAATTCAACACTTCTTCGTTTCAAATCTGCAGATTGTTTATATTTCTCATTTGCTTTCTCCAATCGTTCCTAAACGAGTCTATGACAGTCCGTCAACTCTTCAACAAAATCAGCAGCTTTCTTAACTATCTTCTTTGATTGTGGCACTACCGTTAAGTCCAACGGTCCCTTCGGTAAGCTCGAATATACTATCTGAAATGGACTGAACCCAGTACTTCGATTCACAGCATGATTATGAGCAAATTCTGCTTGGCATAACTTCATGTCCCAGCTCTTCAGATTATCTTGCACAAGACACCTCAGCAAATTCCCCAATGATCTGTTCACAACCTCGGTCTGTCCATCCGTCTGCGGGTGATAAGCACTACTAAAATTCAGCTTCGTTCCCACCATTTTCCACAAACTCAACCAAAAGTGACTCAGAAATCGAGTATCTCTATCCGACACAATAGATTCTGGCAATCCATGAAGTCGATAGATCTCCTTGAAAAACAATTGAGCAACATGAACAGCATCCGCCGTCTTCTTACAAGCAATAAAATGTGCCATCTTCGAAAATCTGTCCACCACCACATATATGGAATCGTTACCACGCTGTGTCCTCGGTAATCCCAACACGAAGTCCATACTCACATCAACCCATGGTTTAATTGGTATCGGTAATGGCATATACAAACCAGCATTAGTCGCAGTTCCTTTCGAAACTTGACATATATGACATCGCTCCACAAATCTTTCCACCTCCTTCCTCATCGATGGCCAAAAATAGGATTGTGAAATCAGCTGTAATGTACGGTCTCTCCCAACATGTCCCTCTTCGTGTAATTCCTTGATAATCTTCATTCTCAGACTACCCTCCGGTATGCACAATCGATTTCCTTTGAACAGAAAACCATCTGTCATTATGAACTCATCCGTCTCCCCATCCTTGACTTTATCAACAAACTTTGCAAAGTAAGGATCATCGGTGAATAATTCTGGCAAAATTTCAAACCCCGTCACTTCAACCTTCAATGTAGTTAACAAGTGATTTCTTCTACTCAACGCATCCGCAACACGATTCGTCACTCCCGACTTGTGTTTCACAACAAATGTAAATTGTTGCAGATATGCAATCCACGATGCATGTCTCGCTGAAATCTTGTCTTGCCCTTGCAAATGCTTCAATGCTTCATGATCAGTATACAGAACAAACTCCCTCTGAAATAGATAGTGTCTCCAATGTTTAATAGATTGTACAACAGCATAGAATTCCACATCATACGTACTGTATCTCATCTTTGCTCTTGTCAACTTCTCACTGAAATATGCAATTGGACGTCCCTTCTGACTCAACACTCCTCCAATTCCAACCTTGGATGCATCAGTATGTAGTTCATACACTAATTGAAAATCTGGTAATACTAGAATAGGTGCAGATGTCAGAAACTCCTTGATCTTCTCAAAAGCACTCCCTGCTTCCTCTGTCCATGCAAATTGTTTACCTTTCATGCAATCTGTAATAGGTGCCATCACACTACTAAAGTGTGGAATAAACCTCCGATAAAATGAAGCCAACCCGTGAAAACTACGAACTTCCGTTATCGTCTTGGGCTGCGGCCAATCTCTAATTGCTTCGACTTTACTTTGGTCAACCTGTATTCCTTCTTCCGATACAACATATCCCAAAAACAAGACACTATGCGTCATGAACACGCATTTCTTCATTGCAGCATAGAATTGTTCTTGTCGTAATACCATCAGCACTTCTCTAAGATGATTCAAATGTTCTTCTGGACTCCCACTGTAAATCAGAATATCATCGAAATACACCACCACAAACTTCCCAATGAATGGTCGAAAAATCTGATTCATCACCCTCATAAAAGTACTTGGTGCATTTGATAAGCCAAACGGCATGACCAACCACTCGTATAGACCTTCCCTGGTTTTGAAAGCAGTCTTCCATTCATCCCCTGGTCTAATGCGAATCTGATGATAACCGCTCTTCAAGTCAATCTTAGAAAAAATTACGGACCCACTGATCTGATCCAACAAATCATCAAGCCTCGGCATTGGAAATCTGTATCTGACTGTGATCTTATTCAATGCTCTACTGTCGGTGCACATCCTCCACGTTCCATCCTTTTTGGGTACCAATAAAACTGGTACAGCACAAGGACTTAAACTCTCCTGCACACGCCCCTGTTCAAGCAATTCCTCTACCTGTCTTCGCAACTCTTCATGTTCTTTCGAACTCATTCGATAATGTGGTCTGTGTGGCAAAACTGCTCCCGGAACAAGATTGATTTGATGTTGTATGTCTCTCAAAGGAGGTAACTCCTTTGGTAACTCATCTGGGAATACATCGTCAAATTCTTTCAGAACTGGTTTAACTTCTTCTGGAATTTCAACCTCTTCTTTGCTCTCACGCCCAATCAATAAAAATACTTCAGGCTCTTTCTCAAACTCCTTAACAAACTCCTTCAAAGATAATAAAGTTTTCAGCTCTTCAATTTCTTCTGACTTATTTTCTCCTTGTGGTCTCTTCTTTGGAACTAGGATAATCTTCGTGCCTTCAAACATAAAACTATAACTATTGGTCCGACCGTCATGTTGTACTGCTCGATCATACTGCCATGGTCTTCCCAATAATAAGTGGCAAACATCCATCTCTACTACATCACACCAAATTTCATCTTTGTATTTCTTCCCAATAGAGAATGGAACACGAATTCGTCTATCCACTTTTACTTCTCCTCCTTTTCTCAACCATGCTAACTTGTATGGACTCGGATGTTTCTCTGTCTTCAATTTCAACTTTGTCACAGCTTCGGTTGAAATAATATTATCACAGCTTCCTGCGTCAATCACAAACTTACACACCTTTCCCAGAATAGTACATGTTGATTGAAAAATATTACTTCTCAACCAACTAGCTTCCTCCTGCTTTGGTGTTAAACACGATCTCCTCAGCATTAGATTACAACCTTCATCTCCTGACGCAATATCTTGTTCATCTTCCTCAATTGGACTAGAACACTTCCCATCAACATCCTCATCTTCAACTTCTACAATCATGGTTCGTTTCTTCAGCTTTGGACACTCACTGCTTTTATGACCCACTTCCTGACAATTGTAACATTTGAAACCATTGTTAACCCTTGCCTTCTCAACCTCCTTCACTACTGGTCTATTGATAGGTTTAGTAACATTAGAACTCCCACCAACACCCTTCGTTTGATTGTTAGAATTAGTAAACACACCACTTCCTCGTCGTCCCTGTTTCTCCCAAGCCAACGCTTTCTGATGTGCTTCCGCTACAGATCTTGGATCGAACATATTAACCATATCCTGGATTTGCATTCGTAGTCCTCCAACAAATCTAGCTGTCAGTTGTTCTTCCTTCTCCATCATATCATTTCGAGCAATAAGTTGATAGAATTCATCAGCATAGTCATTCACAGATTTCGTCCCTTGTCTCAAGTTTTGCAATCTCTGATACATAAGCGACTGATAGTTATAAGGTAAGAACGTTGCTTTCATCAATTTCTTCATCTTCTCCCAAGATTCAACTTTTGACTTTCCCATTCGTTCACGTGTAAGTTTGGTTTGCTTCCACTACGCCAAAGCTCTACCCCTCAGCCTCGTAGCAACAAACTTAACTCTTCGATGTTCTGGAACTTCTTTAAAGTCAAAAACCTCATCAACATTAGCCACCCAATCTAGAAACTCCTCTGCTTGCATGCCACCTTTGAATTCAGGAATTTCAGTCTTCATCCCCGTCTCCCACTTGTGATCATACTCAGAGTAGTTTCTTCCTTGTCCTCATCCTTGTCCTCGAACACTACCATCATCATATTCTTCTTCAAAATCAGATGTATATCGTTGTCTATCTCGTCCACCCACATCTCTACTACCATTACGTCTTCCACCATCATCCCTTCTATCTACATTCCTCCGTTCTCAATCATTCACGTTCCTCCCACGCCCTTGATCATTTTCAACACTTCGATCTCGATTGGAATGTGGCGAGACTCTACTACCCCCATGGTTAGATTCAGGTGAAACCCTTCTTCGATTTTGATTCATTTCCGTCATAAGTTTCTCTAACCGGCCAATTCCTTCGTTAAGCTTTTCGCTAAAGTTTTCATTGATTCTTTGTTCCATCTCATCAGCTTCTTCTCTTCGATACAAAGCTTCTACGTTTTGGTGGCGATTAGCTCTCCTTGGCGGCATACTTGAAAATTTCACAACTCTTCAATACTTCAAAATTCAAACACTTTTCGGACTTTGATCCAAAATGAAACGGATCGAAAACTTCCACTTTGTAGCAAATCGCGATGAACACGATGGACAAAGTTTCGTTCTTCAAGACAAATCCGATCTTCCAACTTCAAACAAAATGCGAACAATTCCAACTAGCCCTCGGCCGTGATACACAAAGCTTCAAATCTTCACAATGATTAGGCTCCAAGTCTCGATCTAGCTATGATTGGCTAGAACAAGCTCTGATACCAAAATGACGCAGCGGATAATTCAAAACGATCTTCAATCGGTGAAAGTAGCAATAGATGGATTGATGAATACTGAAATGCTCGAATTCGTTGATCCGAAGATACCGAACTCTAGCTATCCCGAACTCGTTGATCGCGCACGATACCGGGTTCAAAGATCTTCAATTCTTCAAGCGTTGATCAAGCGCACTTGATTCCGCGAATCGGCTTCTATAGTCGTTGAATCGAGCGCACTCGATTAACCGAAAGAGGAGATAGGAGATTACACTCAACTACCAATTGAGATGAAAGCACAAAGCTAACAAAAGAGAATTTTATTCAAAAATCAACAACCTTTTACAAATGACTTCACTTGCCTATTTATAGGCTTACAAAAATTACAACACAAATCTGCGCATCTCCTAAGTCGTTTACGACTTACGACTTACGAGTTAGCCTAACTCGGTGACGACTTAAGACACAGTTACAACCCTTTACAAACCTTCAACGACTTAAGACTTAACAAGGCACATGCCTTAAAACAAAAAAAGAATACAAACATACGACTTAAAAACAAAGTACACGACTCAAAAGTAACAACATACAACGACTTACACACTAACGACATACGAAATAGATGACATACGACTTAAGAAATACAACACAGTATACCCAGTATAAGAAACAGACGACATACGACATAAGACTTTAACGACTTAACAGCAGCTTCTTCACGATTTAAAGAATCAACGGTTCTAGATTAACTCGGCATAGATTCTACGGCATCCAGAGCTTCTGCGACTTAAAACATTAGCGGTATTCCAAATCAACGTTTAAAGGGAATCAAGGGCAGATGTTAACTCGGCAGACACATCAACGGCATCCAATGCTTCGCGACTTAAGACACAACGACTTAAGCCATTACGAGTTAGAACTTCAGCGACCTATGGTAGGTCGTGGCTTCATTAAGTCGTAACTCGTCACCAGTAGGTCGTACCTTGTCTACATGATCTATCTGCTTGCTATCTCGTTTATCTTCCCTAAGTCGGTCCAACGACTTAAGGGCTTTGTTAACTCGAAGTCTTTTCTCCCAAACTTGGTTAAGTCGTAGCCTTCTTTCACATGACTCCTTAGGTCGCAAACCTGCTTCTTTAAGTCGGTTACGACTTATGCTTCCTTCCTTAAGTCGGTCACGAGTTATCCCTTGGACAATTGAGGGCTGCGCTGCATCACACATGCATCAATGTATACGGTAAAAGGCTTAGCTCCATCAGGTAGTACTAATATTGGTGCACTAGTAAGGGCTCTCTTAAGCTTTGTGAAGGAACCCTCACAATCCACGTCCCATACGAAAGCTTTATTCTTCTTAGTAAGGGGCCTGAGTGGTGCCGAAATCTTGGCAAAGTCTCAATGAACTTCCAATAGTAGCCAGCCAATCCTAGGAAGCTCCTAACTTTAGTGACGCTCATGGAGGCCTTCCAATCTTGTACAGCTATCACCTTAGCGGGGTCAACAGCCAAACCTTCCTTCTAGACCACATGCCCCAAGAAATGTACCTCCTCTCTCGAAAAGTGACACTTTGAAAACTTAGCTCTTAAATGATGATTTTGAAGTGTGCAAAGAACCTCCTCTAAATGAACAGCATGCTCCTCCATATTCTTGGAAAATACCAAGATGTCATCCACAAATACCACCATGAACTTATTTAGGACTTCTCTAAAGACGCGGCTCATCAAGTCAACAAAATAGGTTGGGGCATTGGTTAGCCCAAAAGGCATAACCAACCACTCATCAAGTCCATCTAGAGTCCTAAATGCAATCTTATCTATGCTGTCGTCGGCAACCCTAAGCTGATGGAATCCCGTGGCTAAATCAAGCTGAGAGAAAACCGAAGAGCCAACTAACTAGTCAAAAAGATCATTAATCCTAGTGAGTGGATATCGGTTCTTCTTAATGAGCTTATTTAATTCTTTATAATCAACGCAAAGTCGAAGAGAACCATCCGCCTTAGTAGCGAAGACGACTGGTGCTCCCCATTTCGATATGCTCCTTCTTATAAAATCATTCTCCAAAAGCTCACTGACTTGTTTGCTCAACTCTTTCCTCTCCCTAGGTGCCATGTGCCTCACAGGTAACGCCATAGGCTTAGCATTCTCGGTCAAATAAATTCTGAAGTGAATTTCTGTCTTAGTGGGCAGTCCTATGACCTCCTTAAAGACGTCAGGAAAATCTCTAACGATGGGAACCGAATCAAACTCTGTTGAAGATGAATCGAGGGAATAGAGAAAGCTCAACGTGATTGACCCTTGCGGGTCGCAAGATACCTCGGGAGTCCTACCACTGCAAGTCTCTAATCTAACGAATCTCCTCTCGTAGTCTAAAATAGCTCTATATGTGGATAGCCAATCCTTACCCAAGGTCATCCCATACCCCGAGAATCCCAAAAAATAGGCATCGCAGTCAAATTCTACGCCTAGGATATAAATTTTCAAACCCCTACAAACCATAGGCAAGTGTGACGATCCACATATGGGGTTTGAAACAACAATGGGGTCTACCACTAAAGAAATGTCTAAGTGTAAACAATCCACAAGAGAACTAGAAATAAAAGAGTGTGATGCTCCAGAATCGAATAAAGTCCGAATAGGAAAATCAGATATAGAAATCAAACCTTCAACTATGACTTTCCTACCTTTATATGGAATGCTACTAGAAGGTGCCACATCTAACGCCTGAATCTGTGCGACTGGTGCACTCGCTCCCTGACCAGCTCTCTAGGGACAACTCATACTCATATGATTGGGCTGCCCGCAATTGAAGCACTTTCCCTTCATCTTTTCCCTTTTGCAATCCTTGGTGATATGTCCCATAATTCCACAGCTATTGCACCTCAATCCTTTCTTAATCTGCTTCTAAGGGCCATCGCCTTTCTTCTTCTCTTTGTTGTTCCTCCACCATTTCTTCTTTGGACCTTTCGACTTAACAACTTCCTTAGACTCTCCTTCCTTGACTGCATCAGACATAAGTGCCATCTCTACCAAAGACTCATAAGTAGCTCCCATCGGTACGTGAGTCAACAACAATCCATGAAGGGGCTGATTCAATTCCTTCGCAAACTCCATAGCTTTCTTGTGCGGCATATTCACCAACTCCACTCCGAACCGAGACAATTCATTAAATTGATTGATGTACTCCTTCACCGACAAACTTCCTTGCTTTAAATTAATAAACCGCTCATACTGAACACTCTCCTCTGCTTGAGACAAAACCTTCCTATCAAACCGCTCCCGGAATCCATTCTAGGTCACCTCCTTTCCTTCTAACTCTATGACCACTCACCAATACGAAGCCTCCTCTTTCAGTAGCCAAGATGCTAGATGAACCCGATGCTGGTCCTCCAATCCTAATAAGCCAAATACCCTCTCGGTGTCCCTAAGCCATGCTCTCGCCTCCACAAAAGTCTCCTTGCCAGAAAAAGTCTTTCCACCCAAACTCGCAAAATCCTTACAAAGCTTAGAGAAATTGATGGCGGTAGGTGGATTGATGGGGTTCCCACTCGTTGGTGCAGGATTGGGTGCTGGCCCGTGCACCTCTGGAGTCGTGGCTTGTAAGTACCTACGAAACCAGGCTGATACTGGAATGCCCTTGGGAAGGTTCGGGGCATCAACCATTCTACGAAAAGAAAGAGATAGTTTAGGAAAGAGTCAAAGAAAGATTGAACTGGACTTATGAGAGGATTTTTTATAAAAACTCTTTTATTCTTAAAAAAATTTCTAAGATTTATTTTCTGAAAAGTACTTTTTAAAACAAGTTATTTCGGAAAATACTTTATTTTTAAAATAAATTTTTAGGAATCTTATAACCTTAGGCTCTAATACTAAGTGAAAACCCTTAATATACCCATAAGGACGCATTAAAAGGCATGGTGCGTTGTAGGTATAACTGAAACTAACATAGACTAAGATTCACAACACAAAAGTAGGTAAAAACAGCGAAAACTAAAAGAATAACTTATTCAAAACAAAAACTTCATAGTTGCTTCATAAACCAAATAAGTCAAACAACAAATACAACATACATGTCTCAAAACGCAATATGTCTCATGAAATAAAATCTCGTAGTCTCAACAAAAATCAGAGTGTTAATATCCCTCATAAGTGCCAGTACAAAGAAAGAAAAATGGAAATAAAATTAGGGAAATACATAGCAGAATCTTCACCAAGAAACCTCCGAGCAACTACAATCTACTGCCATCTCCCATGATTGCCTATGGGTGGGGAAGAAGGGGGAAATAGAGGAGTGGGTCAGACTAAAAGTCTGGTGAGTGATAGTAACTACTAGAATTTTTAAGCAAAGTAAAAGTAATAGACTCTTCAATAGTTCTAGTATATACAAAAGAAAACATAGGAAATAGGAAAGAGAAAAACTGGAAAATACGATTAAATTATTACAATTGACAAGATATGTCAACTATGATTGTTTGCACTTGTCTTTGATAGCTGCTTAATTAGGCTGAATTCCTAATCCTATAATTAGGCTGAAATCCAAATTCTACCCTTTGATCGGCCTGCTACTCCATAGACCTTACTGCGGACTAGACGCTATATAACTCCCTACATAGCAGCCAATGGTAACTACGAAAGATACATAAAGAACCCACTGTGGACTAGAAGATACATAGCTCCCTACGCATAAGGTAATGGTGTCTACGAAAGACACACATACTAAGAGCTTGGAACTCATAGCGATTACTAAGCACCGAAATGGAAGTCGCACGCGTAACTGCCACCATGCTCATGCTACCTATTGCTCCACATATTGGGTCATAATATTACCTCGACTCAGCATAAGCGTGCCCCACGTCTCACTTAAGGATTATGTGAAACACCGTGTCCATAGAAATATAGAGGAATGCTACCGGTACTGGCCCATCATCCTAACAATATCTAATAGCGCCTTTGTCCAAATCCCCCGTGATTTGAACATCTCTATATTGACCAATTACTACCACTACTAGCATAAGCGTGCCCCTCGTCTCACTTCAAGCTTATGTGAAACACTGTACCCATAGAAAATAATAGGTGAATGATATTTGGTACAGGTCCTACTTTAGTTCTTTGCTTATTAACTTGGATAAATTATTTAAATAAGCCTTTAGTCTTGTTCCTACTATCTGTGCTTATTAATTTATCCTAAGTCTTAAATAAGCCTTATTCTGTTCTAATTCCTACGTTATAATCATGCTTATTACTTAACCCGAGGTTTAAGTGTGAAAATAAGCTTCTTTCTTCTTTTGTTCTTTTTAGTTATAATTCATGACTAGGCCAATCTTCTTAATTCAGTCCAATTAATATCATAATTAGGCATAATTTTAGTCCAATTCCATTTATATTACAGTCTTTATAATTTATATCTTATATTCCATTATTTCTGATTTCTTATAATTTAATTCAATTTCGCATTAATTCTATTCTAATCCATACGTGAAGAAGAAGAAGGAGAAATGAAAGAAAACTAAAAATAAAAGGAAATCCAAGGCGTAGGAAGAAGATGTAAATAATGCATAAATAACAGTAAATAAATTAAAATCCTATAAATAAACTGAAATTAAATGGGAAAAGCTATAATTAACAGAAATAAACTAAAATTAACTGAAAAGAATAGCAAGAAGGAATAGACTAAAAATAATTCTGAAAACCGCAAATAAATTACTAAAAAGGTTACTCCAAAAATCGTAGTTAAACTACAACTATTGGAAACCCTATTATTTTAAATTACTTAAAGAAATTTAAAATAATTAAGATCACTCACCTCTGGTCCTTAGCTCTTCCCTTTAGGCCTTCACGGATCCACTTGGGGTTGTTAAATATTTTTATTTAAAATGATTTCCTACATGGAAAATTATTCCGCTTAGGGTCCTTCCTTAATAGGTGAACCCAATTGGAGAAAATCTTAGAATGAGAAAAAGTGTTAGGCCTAGGGTTCTATTTATAAGGGTAGAAGTGGATCTTAGACCGTTGGATTTGGGGATTGAATAGGATGCAACCATGTCATATGCTGAATAGGGGACATCAGATGCAGAAACAAAAGGACAAGATCGAGTAGAAGAATGCAAAATACGTCGCTAATGTTTGAACGAACGAACGTTCGTTCGTTTGCTAAAAAAACAAGGCGGGTCGATCGGGAGGTCGACCGCCCTTGTGCCTAGGTCGACCGGTCGGTCGACCTGGCCTCTCTCTCTCTCTATATATATATATATATATTCGTTTCTTTGATTATTTTGTTCCTTGCTCATATTAACTTGGATTCCGACATTCTATATATGGAAATTTACCAGAAAATTACCACGGACACAATGGTGCAATTCCCATGGCTCAATTCTAATAATTTCACATAGTTATTTTATTATTTAATTATTAATGAATTAATTATTATGGGTTAAATTTTGGGTTCATCGAAAAGACAAACGTAGCATGGGTAATATTCCCGCTCATAAGTCTCGAAGCAGAGGATCAGCGCAAGTCCTGCTGTGATGAAAGCTCTTCAAGCCCAAGAGCGGCGAAATCTCTGAACTTCACTGATCGTCCGTGAAGGAAATCAAAGTACACCGTTTCGAGATAGATGGTGAGCTTCCACTCGCTTCGTCAAGCCAAGCGGCTTCTTGCAGAGTGAGGCCAAGATGACAAGAGGAAGTGCCGCTGGTTCGTGGTGGTGCCATGGGTTGAGAGGTGGTTGGAAAAGGGAGAAATGGGTTTAGATCCAAAGTAGTGGTTCAACAAGATCTGATGTGCAAGGATTTTAGCGTCGGTTGGTGGAGGAATGGAAGTGAGAGGCTTTTGTTAAGCGGAGGAAGGGGAAGGTGGAATTTGGTTTAGCTAAAAAAATTTAAGAGGAGGAAGAGAGTGAGGGTGGTGCGATGGCTGAAGATTTGGATGCGACTTACTCGCATTCCAGGTTTGGGTTCGGCTCGAATCTACCTAGCGGTCAACCACTGTTAGGTCAACTGGACGACCGCTAACGCAGATTTGGGCGCGGCCTGAACCTAGACTCAATAGGACCGGTTAAATTAATTAACATTCTAATGACCATTCTGCACACCATTTTCAGCTTAATCCATCCAAAAAAATTCTACCTTCCACACGACTGTATCTACCTTAACGTGTAGACCCTTCCTTGGCAAGATTGCAATAGCCTCGGCAAAACCATTGCGACTAACAACACTTCCAAAAACCCAAAAATGTTCCAGGTTCTATTTCTTACCCACTTCACATGGAAATAGTTTTTTCCAATAGCTGTTGGGTTTAACAACACTTCAAACTACATATCCCAGTAAAGTTGAATATCATTCCTATTTTTTCGTACCTTGAAGAGAGAAAATATAACCAAGATTTTAAACCGAAAAATCACTGAGCTAAATATATGCTCCTTTATATTTGTTTCTAAATAACAGAAACCACTTCATACCAAAACTTCCCTTAAAAGTCA
This sequence comes from Allium fistulosum, assembly GCA_030737815.1. Taxonomy (NCBI): domain Eukaryota; kingdom Viridiplantae; phylum Streptophyta; class Magnoliopsida; order Asparagales; family Amaryllidaceae; genus Allium; species Allium fistulosum. The sequence continues at coordinate 820,683,442 of CM060904.1, forward strand.
AACTTATATATATATATATATACATATATATATATATATATTTTAGGGTTTCCAAAAACCTTTTTATAACACAAATTTCCCAAATTAGAAAACTATTTTCTTCCCAAAAATCAATATCAAGCCTTTGTTGATATATACATATAAATATTTAAGGATTTAAAGAATTAATCTTTTATAAACCAGAAATTTCTTAACATGACCAATCTAGTGGTACACTTGTTTCTTTGAAAATTAAAATTTCAAAAACTTTCCTGAAACAAAGTTTCCAAATTAAATATTTGGAAAAAGTAATCCTTTGAAAACCCTTTTACAAAAATATAAGGCATTTCCAAAATATACTTTATAAAAATTATCTCACAGTTTTTAGACTAAGGAATTGATATTCAAATAAAAATCCGGTTAAACATCAAAGAGGTGATCGATGAATGCACCCTAGCAAAGACTTGCTTCTGGACGATTGCGACATATAGACTATAATTTCCCATCCATCTGGAATAATTGTGTGTCTTCGACTGAAAACTCAAAATCCAAAATCACAATGTAGCTAGAATCTAAACCATCAAGTCGAACACGTTCAGTCTCCGAGATTCAGCCATATGTCATACTCATGCTATTCATCAACAGCGCTTTACGCATCGCCAGCACTCCATTGGGTACTTCGAAGTCGGTGTGAAAATCTTAGCTCTAAGATATTTCTAACTCATAGTTGCTTTGCCCATTCCTTTGGGGTGGAACTACAACTACTTCTATAGTCGGAACTCTTAGAATATAGCGTAAAAATATAATATTACTAGATTGGAATGTATGAATATGTTCTCTCAATTTATCCTAATCCCTCTGATCTGCTAATCTAGTCCTCTGATACCAAACGTAACAACTCGTACCATAATGGGCCTAAATTTCAACAAAAATCGAAACCCAAGTGCATCAAAGCACAAATCGTTGGATTTGGTACCTACAAATAAGCATGAGCATTATCAAAGATTGAAAGAAATCTAAACTCTCAGCAGAAACAATAGTAGGATAAGAATACTGACTGTGACTACTACCTTGGAATTAATGGTATTCCTTAGATAGCAGATTGTCTAATAAGCATCGAGCATGAGAGAAAGAAGACTCTCCACCAACAAAGGACATCCAGCTCCAGTGACATGTTCCTCTAAATTCTATCTTGTTTGTTTTAATGAGGAGGTGGTCAAAACAAAGTTCTGGTGACTAAATAAATATAAACTGCCCATAACATAAACTTATACCGATAGGTTTCAATTTAATTGTTCTGTCCATCAAGGTTAGCAATTCTAATCTAACTTTGCACTGCACACATGATTACATACTTAACCCTTCCCAAGGTAAAAAATACTAATGAAGCCATATCAGCAACCTAATACTTCCAAACCCATTAGCCACTTAGTACTTCTAAATATGAAGCGTGCTTCTATAATACTTTTAAAAGAGAAATAGGCAGACTCTGTCATTTACGACCTTAATTGAGGTGGACCCCGTCATTTAAGACCTATTCCCAAGGTGGTTACCTAATAGTGTTGTCAATGGTCAGTGGGTCCTAGCTACAAGATCTCTAAACACTATTTAAGGCTTCTGACATTTAATGTCCAACTATTACCACATTTGTCATCGATAAAATCGTAGTCATGTAATAAACAGTACCCAACCACTTAATACCTTTTTACTAGAAAATAGGCAGACTTTTGTCATTTAAGACCTATCGCCCAAGCATGCTCCTAAATGGTACTATTATTATTTCGATTTTAGCAATGTAAGAGACTGTACCCAAGCCACTCAATACTTTCCAGTGGAATAGACCCATCATTTAAGACCTACTTACAGAAGCATGCTCCTTAATAGTACTATCAAGCCGTCATTGCTTGGAAACCTCATTGGGTTACTTAATACATCTCTTTATAGGAAAGATGAGGACTTTATAGTCACTTAAGACCCCAAAACTGATGCGAACCCTTCCCGAGATATCAACTCTCACCCTTTAGTTATAAATGTGACATCTCATTAGGTTACTTCTTTCGGTAGGGAGGTGGACCCTTCAGCAACTTAAGACCTCAACACTCAAGTAAACCCTTTTTAGAGACATTCTTATTTATTTATTTGGAATCTCACTAGGTTACTTAATACTTCCATTTAGGAAAGAGACGGACCCTTCAATCACTTAATACCTCAAACCAGAAGCGAACCCCTATGGAGATATTCCTCACCGCTCCTAATTCCAAATTTGGACCATTTAATATTTTCCAATTAAGAAAACAAGCACAATCTCTCACGTAGTCAAGGGTTATAGGATTAGTGATATCTCACATCTTTAGTAAGTACATCCAACTGCTGCTAGCTCAAAGTAAAGAGCAATCTTCCGTCGAGTGACTCTACTGACCTCGCATCACCTACTAAGTCCAAAAACCATCCTAAGTCTTTATTTATATTATCCTAGGTAGACATTGGATTTAGCTTACTAATCCCCTATTTATCTTAGGCAATAAGATTTACCTTAAATATTTATCTACCCATAAATCCCCGTTTACTGCTCATAAATGTTAGTTTGTCCATAAAATCCTAACGAACATTTCCTAAGACATTTATGCATGATTACTAATTTCAAATTAGAAACCTTTTATATCTATTCCATTTTTATCTGTCCCATTAATCCATTATACCCTATTAATTTATTACCACTCCCATTTATTACCATTTGTTAGAGTTACAACCTTTTAAATTCTTTTATCATTAGTTAATTATCCTAATAGCAATTATTACGTGCAAGTGTCGTTATTAGCTTTTTATTTAATTATTATAAGTGCAGTAATTACGTACAAATATTTACTTTTATCAAATATGTTCTAGTTGTATCATTACTAGAATACACTTTTCCATGTAAAATTATTGGAATCTTATTTAAAAAGGTTATCCGTTATAATTGCCATAAATTAGTCCAAGACTGAATATTTAACTTTAAAATATAAAAGATTGCATCGTTTGAAATTACAAGGAATAGTCGTTTCTTTTTATTATTGAAATAGACGGTGTAAACTACAATGAATTCTTACTTTACACATCTCATTCTCTTTCTATTTGCGTCTATTCCTTATTAGATCAAACGCTGTATTTTTCTAAAAGGGAAAGAAGTTGAACTAATTTACAAATATTAAATGGATTTAAATTCCAATAATTCCAAATATAGAATAGTTTATATTCTAACTATATTAGGGTAATAATCCAAATTTATAACATTATTATACAACCTATTTCAAATCTGGAATAAATATCATTCAAATCAATATTCTAAACTCATACTTTTGGGACTGATTTCCAGATCAGGTTGTATACAATGCTAAATCAATTCATAAACAAGAATATATAGGCGATATTTATTATATTCAGATCGTATTCAATTCGTTGCCTACAACTCATATATAATTATCCAATTAGGCATAAAAATTAAATAAACACCAACGGGATAATTTTCATATTATAAAAATCTATAAAAATTCCCACTCACCTTTTAAAGCAATCCAAATCTCCAGATTTGAAGTAGAACCTTTGATTCATCTCCAAATCCTTTTTTAATCCAAGAGATATGCACAAAAGGGTATATTCATACATTAGTATTACAGATCTAAGAAGAGATTTGGAATTGGGAGAGAAAATAGATATAAATAAACAAATATATAAATTACCTCAAGTACGCATATGGTTGATTCTCTTCTCTTCTCCTTTTATTAGATTGCAACTCTTTTCTGATTTGTATGAATATAGATAAAGATATCTTACCTTTTATGATTTAGAAAGAAAGTGAAGAAGAAGACATAATAGAGCTTCAGTACTGCCTCCATAAAAATATAAGAAGTGAAGGGAGGGTTAGGCCTGAATTTATAGGCACTAGAATCAACCAGAACCATTCGATCAAAATATATTAAATCCGGGTCGTTGTAGCTTAGTTTTATTGGAGCCGCCAGGTCGCCACCGGCCAACCGCCCTTGGGTGACTGGTCAACAGCTAAGGGTCGACCGTCCCCAATGATGGGTCGGCCTATGGGCCCGGGTAATTAATATAAAAACGTTAATTATTTCTTATTTAATTATTTTTGTTTTGAATTCATTTTTTGTCCGTAACTTCTTCGTTTGGACTCAGATCACAAAACTCCAAATATAAAATTGCTTAGAATTTTGCCACGGACGTAATAGTGCAAGTTTCGTGGTCAAATACCATCATTTGCAAAAATTCCATTTTTGGAGCCTAATTAATTAACTAGATAATAAAATAACTAATGCCAAATTATGGGGTGTTATAGCATTGTTATCGCATAACAATGTTACGGGTTTCCCAACGTTTGGAAGCAGTCCTACCTTAAACATAAACTTGTGCATCTCGACCTCTTCTTTAGCTGCTTCGTTGTGGTCGGTGTACTCTGCCTCCCTCGTTAAACCAACTACCGTCACTTGCTTAGGACTTTTCCAACTTACTGCTCCACCATTCAATGTAAACACATAATCAGACACTAATTTACTATCAACTATATCACTATGAAAGCTTAAGTTGTATACCGCTTCATAAGGAGTCTTCATTCCCATATTTAAGGAATAAATCTTTAGTATTCTTTACTTAAGAACACATTTCACTATTGTCCAATTCATTTCTCCAGGATTACACTGATATCGGCTTACGCATCATAATACATAGGGTCTAGTACATAACAAACGTACATGAAGAATCGATTGCAGATGCATACAATATCGTCTTCATACGCTCATTGTCCTCGTTGGTATGAAGAGCGTCCTTCTTAGAAAGGACAATTCCAAATTGCATCGGAAAATTTTCACGCTTAGAATTCTCTATACTGAACCTTTTCTATGTGGTACCTATGTATAGCGATTAGGACAATCCCCGCAACTTATTTGGTCTATCTCTATAAATCCTTATACCAAGTATATCGGTCGCTTCTTCCAAATCCTTCATGGAAAAGTTCCTAGACAACCGTGCTTTCACCAATTACAACAACACAATGTCATTGCCAATTAGGAGCAAATCATCGACATATAGGACTAAGAATACTATTGCACTTCCTTGTCCTTTCTAGTATATGCATGCTTTGTAACGACCCTGAATTTTTAACAAATTAAATTGAGAATATTTAAATAATTTTAAATATTTGAACGGTGATTTAATTTGAATCCCCGATATAACTTTGAATTTGGCGATTAAATTATAAAATTTAATCCATTGAATGCTGAATAAAAATTTAAATCTTCAGTTTTAAGCCGAAGAAAAATATTTCAAAGGCTTGTAAAATTCATATTGATAATACTGAAAACAATAGATGCTTCAGAAATTGATTTGGAAACAATTTGTTCAGTTTTGAAATTATATCGTTCGAATCAATATTTAAAAATAGCCGTTCGAGGCACAGTCTCGAAATTCGACGAAACCAGTTCCATTGGATCCGTAATATTGTATTATTATCGGATTTCAAATTTCGAAATATTTGAAGTTGTCGTGTGATCGTACGACAAGCAAACGCACTGAAATTTAAATTGAAATTTGTTTGATTTAAAATGCTATTTTTTCCATACGATCAAATTTGAACTCGAAAACTTTTCCAACGCATTCGGAATAGGGGATAAACATTAGGTACGCCTAGTAGCATGCTGGAATTGGGGATTGAGATTTTTAGTTATACGATATGGGATATTTTGAAAATTTTAAAATAAAATAATAAAAAAAAGAAGATTCTCTCACGTTCTTCCATACCCCCACGATAACCACCATACCTCCCGTATCCTCTCCCATTCCCTCCTATTCTTTTAAATCCCTTCCCTCTTTTCACAAATCAAATGGCCGAAGCCTTTTCTTCCCAGAATAAAAAAAAACTCGCGTCTCTCTCTCTCGTACAAATCAATGGCCGCGACATCGAAAAGGGAGGGAGGGGATCGCGAATCCATAAATCGCAAGGCGATATTTGGGGATGGGCTAGGTCAGGCTCGCGCGTGCGCAGGGAAGCGCACGAGGCAGTGTCGCGATGGGTTGGTGGCTCGAGTGGATTTCGATCATGGCGGCGACGACAATAGCGGCATCACCTGGAATCTCGCGAGCACGATGTGGCATTACGATTTTGGGAGGTGCGAGTCTCGGCGATGCGGAGCAGTGGTCAGGAGGTGAATTCGCGAAGGTTAGTGATGGTGGCTACGAAATGGATCGACACTAACTAGGGTTTGGATGGAGGCCGCGATCGAAGTCGAACAGCGACCTGGGTTCGTGAATTTCTGTAAGGTGAAATTTATTTTCTTTTTCAAATTCAATGAATATATGAATGCAAATATATATGTGTAAATATAGATTAGGAAGAATAATTTACAGTAAAGTCAAATTTTAGTTTCATATAAATCTATATGTTTATAGAAGAAAAATATATGAATGAACTGTTCGATTTTAAAGTAGGTTATAAATTAGATATTTTCACATGCCTATTTTAAATTAAGAATTCAACTGTTAAAAGAGTTTTAAAAAGGAATCTACTTTACTGTGAAATAAATTACTAAGTTATACATTTATTTTCTAACCTATATAAATTTAAAATAATGAATTCAGGGAGATTAATTTGTTAAATTAACTTATTAAATTTATTTTAGTTACTGAAAGATATTAAAAAAAAGAAACTGGATAATTAAAAAAATTACCAAACGAAAATTGATTTATTCGATTGTTCGAATATTAATAAGTTGTATAAAATTGTTTATACAAGGTTAAAATTGCAAAGGAATCGAGCCGAAAATGATAATGGATTGCAAAATAAAAGCTAAGGTGAGATTTTCTCACTCGAATGAAAATTGGGTTTTGCAGTTATTGATTGATTTGTTTGCTGTTTGAATTTGTGATACTAGATATAGTAGGATATATCTATATATATAACTATATATACATATTGGCATATGTATATATTGGATTGATTGATTTCCCGCCTCGTATAGCGGATGAGACCATATTGCGCCGTTAGTAAGCGGATGATTTTTATAAAACCCATATACCGCGATATTCCACCTCGAAGTGGAATTGGTATTGTGCTAACATCTGTGGATGCAGGGAAACAGGTTGGAGGGATCCAACTGGATTCCTCACCAGTACTTATTTATTTACAGATATTGATGTATATTCTATTATCATATTGATATATGATGTTTGTTGTTGTGATTGACTAATTGGTGCTGTTGCATCATCGGATTCAGTTTTGAAGTTTAAAAATAATGACTTTTACTTTAAAAGAATTTTAAAGTGATTTTTGGAAGTAGACGTTTTATTTAATTTTTGAATTAATAAATAAACGTTCAAACTTTAAAGTTATAAAAGTTAAGATTTGTGAATTATAACCGAAAGGTAATTTCTTTTGAAATAAATAGTTAAGAAATTTATAAAAAATGGTTTTAATTGGAATTTTTGAATTATTAAAAACGATGTATGTAAAAGATGTACAAGATTGATATTTATAACTTTAAAATGTTGGTATTATAAAACGAGTTTTTATAAGCGTTAAAATGAATTTTTAAGAATTTATAAATAAATGAAATTTATAAATTATGAACTTATAAATGGAAATGATTTTGTAAAATAAAGGAATTATAAGTATTTAACTTATAATTATGGATTGTTGGTATAAGATTTGAGTTATGAATCGAATTGTTAATAAAGAAGATTTATAAATCAAAGTTGTTACAAAATAGAAATTGAATTTATAAACGTTGTTTTATAAATTCGAAATCAATTGGATTTGATAAATTAAATATAGAAGATTATTAAGGAGTTATATTCGCGATTTTGGATAGCGAATTATTATTGAAACAAAATGTGTAGAGATGATTGAAATTTGTTTTGTGAAGTATATTCACGATTTTGGACAGTGAATATATTGTCAAGTAAAATGGATAGTTTTGGAGAAGTGACACTAAAAATGAAGTTAATTATTTTAACAATGTTTAAAAATGTATTAACTATCGAAACCATAGATTTCAACATTCATTGTTGAAATAGACGTTTTCGAGAAATAAGGAAATGGTGGACTATAACACTGTTGTTATAGTAAATGATTTCCGAAAGGAAATGGTTTTTTTATAGTATTGGGATTTATATATCTATCTTAATTCCGAATCCCTAGAGTCGTTGTAACGATGTTTTACGTAACATTCGTTTTGACTCAAATAGATTTCCTCAAAGAATGAATTTATACTTAATTTGGTTTAAGTATATCGAATATTTTCCAAGTGTTGAAAATAAATGATTTGTGAATTACTTATTATTAAATAAGTATGGAAATGCTTTTCCAATATGAAATGAAATGTTTGTTAAGAATTTATCTTTGTAAAGATAAATTGAAATTGAATATTTGAAATCGATTTGAAAATCGTATATCAGTAGATATTTTTGAAATATAAATTCACTATGGAATTTATAAAAGAAATGGGAATTCGTTTTAAAAATAAATATCGATTTATTTTTGAAGTGTTGAAATTTTATATCTAGTAAAGATAGTTTGGGAAATAAATAATTTGGGAAAAATAATTTGGAATCTGATGATGTTCCGCATCTTTATTGATAGTTAAATAACCGACTATCAATAATTACTTTGAATGGGTATTTGTTGTGAATTTGATGAATTTGAATGCCACACTTATTTTTGAATAAGCGCTCACTATTCGGGTTAGCCGGGAAAGGACCATGGGGTCGTATAACTCATTCCGAATATGTGATACGTTGTTATGAAATGCATTTGATGACCGGTGTTGAAGACCGAATATTTTTGAAAATGGAAAGATTACCGTCGAGTTACTCTACATCGGCTGATCTCCGATTTAGAGGTTTTATCACCCTTAGTGACGGGAAGTCTGGACGTGATTAGAAAATTATCTGGATGTGCAAGGGCTTCGTGAGAAGTGCCTTCGGTTCTGTTCGATCCCGGAACAGACTTGTATGGATTGTGTGTCTGACGTTACAAATTGAGATATAAAGCTGATTTCTTTCAAATACATTTCTGTTGGTGGCGGAGAATTTATTCTCTTAGCTTAACACCCTTCTCTGAGACGTACGAGCTCAGAGGTTATGTAGTTGAAATTTATCAGCGATATATTCCCAATTTGGTAACGTGGCATGCTTAGTGTTGCTATGAAATGATCGTTGTTTGATCATTTATGATATGATCGTTTGTTTGATCATTTATCTTTGTGATCAATTCTTTGATCATTTGTTTGACCCGAAGCATGGCTTTGTGACAAAGAGTAGCTTTGTGGATGAGACTTCGTTGAGCCTCACACCCCGGAAATGGTCAAAACAGGAAGGATGCAGCAAGGTTCTAAGGAGTAGCGCCCCTTAGTGTATGTCATTCCTTCTGGATAGAGGTGGTATCATGGTATGGAGCCAAGATACTTAACCTATGTTGATACTGCTTATTATGTGGTTTGTTGGAAATCGGGGATCCTCGGGAAGATTGGTTACGATCGGGGGATGGCATACGCGTGTCAGTAGTTACCTATTTTTGCAGAGGTAACCCGGCCTTGTGTTGGCAAATATCCAGTTAGGTTCTCGGGATGTCATTCCAGAGGCGTTCCTTCGTGGCATGGGATGTTCCTTAGCCTGACCATTTGTTGGAAATCCAAACTCCAATACAAAATTTGTACGGTTTTAGTTGTAGAACCTATCATTCACTTATGGTGGCGCCCCACTGTTTGGATGGTAGCTATAGTAGGCATAGTTCGAAATGTCTATGCTGGCTAAGATTTATATTATACTTTCGAAATGTTTTCTACACTATGCACTAATAATAATATCAAAAAGGTTTAGATTTTTGCGTAGTAAGCATCTTTGACTATCATAAGAAGAAATCTCCTCCAATTCTGCGTTTGCATTGTGTGTGTGGCGGGAGGTCTTATGGTAGTTTCATTTTCCAAAAGCATTGCGAATCTATTTTAAAATATTCCTTTGTTGTTTTAAAGATAAACTGTTTTACGATCTCACACCAGTCACCATGACTGACTCGAAGTTTATTGTTCCCTTCTAAACTCTGGGTGCCCACCAATTTCCACCGGGCAGCCTAGAGTTATGTTATCAGGATATTCTGGATATTCTGGAGCTTTGGAAGCAATCTGGATGGTGAAACGTATCATCTATACTTTATTTTATTCCGCTGTGTATTCTATATGAGGACAAGTTTATATAACTGTCCATTGTTGTATATTGACTCTGATTGATGTATGTATAAATTGATCTAGTTCTTTGTTTTAAAAGACTAGTGATTATCTATTATATATTGTTCCGCTGCGATATGTGAGATTCTGATATTGTTTCTGTTTCTGATGTTGTTTTGTTGTTCTTCTTTTCTCTTCTTCTCTCTTTCTTCTGCTTCTTCTTCTACCCTTTTTCTTCTTCTGCTTTCTTTTTCTTCTATCTTTCCTTCTACTTTTTTTTTTCTTCTTCTTTTTAAAACCCCAAGTATTCGGTTTTCCGGCATTCGTTTGTTCGGCAGTCGATACAGTGGACGTATTGATGTCGATATTCGGAAGTCGAAGAATCGGGTCTTTACAACGTGGTATCAGAGCATATGGTTAAGCGACAACCCTGCTCTGTTGGATGTTACTCATTAGAGATAGAGTCAGTAGTACTCTAGAATGAGTTTGAGTGTAATAATAGATACGAGAGCGTATTTGTTAGTTAATATAAAAATTGTTTTATATTGTGATGATTGATTTATTGAGTGGCATATGAACCTTCGTCGGCACAGTCTGCGCAACTGGATCGAAGGGGTTTCTAAACACTTGAATAGAACAATTCGACACAGTATGTTTTGAATAGGGTAAATGAGATAATTTTGCCCAAAACTATTTTTGTATAGAAAAGAAATCATTTTCTATGAATTATTATAGTATATGGATGCTTGGTTGTTAGGAAATAATAACATTGAAATATTATCATTGTTATATGGAATTAAATGAGAAATTTAAAAATATGAATTGGGAGCATAAGAAAATGAATTCATACATGAATAAAAAATGGTGAATATGAATTGTAAATGTGATTTATGAATGGAAATAGAATTCCAGGAAAGAATTAGTGAATGAGTTTGAGAATGAATAATTAAATTTTAGAGTATTAAATAAATTTGCAATTGCAAGTGCAATAAAATTGAATGTTAAAGTTCATTTTGAATTTGTAAGTGAAAAGAACTGGAATTGAATTTGATTTGTGAAGTATTAAACTAAAAATTAGTAAGTGAAGCTAATTGAATATGGACCAAATGAATAAGGTTTGAAACGAATTAAATTCAATAATTATGAATTGAAATGGTAGATTGAATTCAAATGAAATTTGAAATGTAAAATTGAATGTTGTAATTGGATATGGTTAAATAGGATATACAGGTGTTATAAAGGAATTGGAAATTTTGATTTCAAAGATAAATTTGAATTGCTCGAAAAAAGGTAAGTATTTCAATTTCAATATGAGATTTACTGATTTCTTGTCTAGCCGCTTGGCTTTTTCTTTTCTTTTTGAAATCTGAGAGTCCGTAGGGACGTTTTGTAGTCGTGCCGTGTTAGCCGCGCAAAGGAGACGCTAACGAAATATTTTGAAAATTTAGAGTGTTAGAAAATTTTGAGAAATTTTGAAAGTTTGAAATTTGAATTTAAACTCAAATTTGAATTTGAAGTAAACAATGTTGTTTTGAAACTTATAATTGAAGTTGGAAATTTAGTTGAAATGATAACGAATCTTTAGTAGAAAGATTTGTTTTGAAAAGTTGATAAAACTATTGGATTGTGAAAAATAGTAGACGAGTTAAGGACCATTTTTCCTAACTTGTAATTTCGGGACGAAATTCTTTTAAGGAGGGAAGTTTGTAACGACCCTGAATTTTTAACAAATTAAATTGAGAATATTTAATTAATTTTAAATATTTGAACGGTAATTTAATTTGAATCCCCGATATAACTTTGAATTTGGCGATTAAATTATAAAATTTAATCCATTGAATGCTGAATAAAAATTTAAATCTTCAGTTTTAAGCCGAAGAAAAATATTTCAAAGGCATGTAAAATTCATATTGATAATACTGAAAACAATAGAAGCTTCAGAAATTGATTTGGAAACAATTTGTTCAGTTTTGAAATTATATCGTTCGAATCAATATTTAAAAATAGCCGTCCGAGGCACAGTCTCGGAATTCGACGAAACTAGTTCCATTGGATCCGTAATATTGTATTATTATCGGATTTCAAATTTCGAAATATTTGAAGTTGTCGTGTGATCGTACGACAAGCAAACGCACTAAAATTTAAATTGAAATTTGTTTGATTTAAAATGCTATTTTTTCCATACGATCAAATTTGAACTCGAAAACTTTTCCAACGCATTCGGAATAGGGGATAAACATTAGGGACGCCTGGTAGCATGCTGGAATTAGGGTTTGAGATTTTTAGTTATACGATATGGGATATTTTGAAATTTTTAAAATAAAATAATAAATAAAAGAAGATTCCCTCACGTTCTTCCATACCCCCACGATAACCACCATACCTCCCGTACCCTCTCCCATTCCCTCCTATTCTTTTAAATCCCTTCCCTCTTTTCACAAATCAAATGGTCGAAGCCTTTTCTTCCCAGAATAAAAAAAAACTCGCGTCTCTCTCTCTCGTACAAATCAATGGCCGCGACATCAAAAAGGGAGGAAGGGGATCGCGAATCCATAAATCGCAAGGCGATATTTGGGGATGGGCTAGGTCAGGCTCGCGCGTGCGCAGGGAAGCGCACGAGGCAGTGTCGCGATGGGTTGGTGGCTCAAGTGGATTTCAAGCATGGCGGCGACGACAATAGCGGCATCACCTGGAATCTCGCGAGCACGATGGGGCATTACGATTTTGGGAGGTGCGAGTCTCGGCGATGCGGAGCAGTGGTCAGGAGGTGAATTCGCGAAGGTTAGTGATGGTGGCTACGAAATGGATCGACACTAACTAGGGTTTGGATGGAGGCCGCGATCGAAGTCGAACAGCGACCTGGGTTCGTGAATTTCTGTAAGGTGAAATTTATTTTCTTTTTCAAATTCAATGAATATATGAATGCAAATATATATGTGTAAATATAGATTAGGAAGAATAATTTACAGTAAAGTCAAATTTTAGTTTCATATAAATCTATATGTTTATAGAAGAAAAATATATGAATGAACTGTTCGATTTTAAAGTAGGTTATAAATTAGATATTTTCACATGCCTATTTTAAATTAAGAATTCAACTGTTAAAAGAGTTTTAAAAAGGAATCTACTTTACTGTGAAATAAATTACTAAGTTATACATATATTTTCTAACCTATATAAATTTAAAATAATGAATTCAGGGAGATTAATTTGTTAAATTAACTTATTAAATTTATTTTAGTTACTGAAAGATATTAAAAAAAAGAAACTGGATAATTAAAAAAATTACCAAACGAAAATTGATTTATTCAATTGTTCGAATATTAATAAGTTGTATAAAATTGTTTATACAAGGTTAAAATTGCAAAGGAATCGAGCCGAAAATGATAATGGATTGCAAAATAAAAGCTAAGGTGAGATTTTCTCACTCGAATGAAAATTGGGTTTTGCAGTTATTGATTTGTTTGCTGTTTGAATTTGTGATACCAGATATAGTAGGATATATCTATATATATATAGCAATATATACATATTGGCATATGTATATATTGGATTGATTGATTTCCCGCCTCATATAGCGGATGAGACCCTATTGCGCCGTTAGTAAGCGGATGATTTTTATAAAACGCATATACCGCGATATTCCACCTCGAAGTGGAATTGGTATTGTGCTAACATCTGTGGATGCAGGGAAACAGGTTGGAGGGATCAAACTGGATTCCTCACCAGTATTTATTTATTTACAGATATTGATGTATATTCTGTTATCATATTGATATATGATGTTTGTTGTTGTGATTGACTAATTGGTGCTGTTGCATCATCGGATTCAGTTTTGAAGTTTAAAAATAACGACTTTTACTTTAAAAGGATTTTAAAGTGATTTTTGGAAGTAGACGTTTTATTTAATTTTTGAATTAATAAATAAACGTTCAAACTTTAAAGTTATAAAAGTTAAGATTTGTGAATTATAACCGAAAGGTAATTTCTTTTGAAATAAATAGTTAAGAAATTTATAAAAAATGGTTTAAATTGGAATTTTTGAATTATTAAAAACGATGTATGTAAAAGATGTACAAGATTGATATTTATAACTTTAAAATGTGGGTATTATAAAACGAGTTTTTATAAGCGTTAAAATGAATTTTTAAGAATTTATAAATAAATGAAATTTATAAATTGTGAACTTATAAATGGAAATGATTTTGTAAAATAAAGGAATTATAAGTATTTAACTTATAATTATGGATTGTTGGTATAAGATTTGAGTTATGAATCGAATTGTTAATAAAGAAGATTTATAAATCAAAGTTGTTAAAAAATAGAAATAGAATTTATAAACGTTGTTTTATAAATTCGAAATCAATTGGATTTGATAAATTAAATATAGAAGATTATTAAGGAGATATATTCGCGATTTTGGATAGCGAATTATTATTGAAATAAAATGTGTAGAGATGATTGAAATTTGTTTTGTGAAGTATATTCATGCTTTTGGACAGTGAATATATTGTCAAGTAAAATGGATAGTTTTGGAGAAGTGACATTAAAAATGAAGTTAATTGTTTTAACAATGTTTAAAAATGTATTAACTATCGAAACCATAGATTTCAACATTCATTGTTGAAATAGACCTTTTCGAGAAATAAGGAAATGGTGGACTATAACACTGTTTTTATAGTAAATGATTTCCGAAAGGAAATGTTTTTTTTATAGTATTGGGATTTATATATCTATCTTAATTCCGAATCCCTATACTAGTGATTTTGAGTCGTTGTAACGATGTTTTACGTAACATTCGTTTTGACTCAAATAGATTTCCTTAAAGAATGAATTTATACTTAATTTGGTTTAAGTATATCGAATATTTTCCAAGTGTTGAAAATAAATGATTTGTGAATTACTTATTATTAAATAAGTATGGAAATGCTTTTCCAATATGAAATGAAATGTTTGTGAAGAATTTATCTTTGTAAAGATAAATTGAAATTGAATATTTGAAATCGATTTGAAAATCGTATATCAGTAGATATTTTTGAAATATAAATTCACTATGGAATTTATAAAAGAAATGGGAATTCGTTTTAAAAATAAATATCGATTTATTTTTGAAGTGTGGAAATTTTATATCTAGTAAAGATAGTTTGGGAAATAAAAAATTTGGGAAAAATAATTTGGAATCTGATGATGTTCCGCATCTTTATTGATAGTTAAATAACCGACTATCAATAATTACTTTGAATGGGTATTTGTTGTGAATTGGATGAATTTGAATGCCACACTTATTTTTGAATAAGCGCTCACTATTCGGGTTAGCTGGGAAAGGACCATGGGGTCGTATAACTCATTCCGAATATGTGATACGTCGTTATGAATTGCATTTGATGACCGGTGTTGAAGACCGGATATTTTTGAAAACGGAAGGATTACCGTCGAGTTACTCTACATCGGCTGATCTCCGATTTAGAGGTTTTATCACCCTTAGTGACGGGAAGTCTGGACATGATTAGAAAATTATCCGGATGTGCAAGGGCTTCGTGAGAAGTGCCTTCGGTTCTGTTCGATCCCGGAACAGACTTGTATGGATTGTGTGTCTAACGTTACAAATTGAGATATAAAGCTGATTTCTTTCAAATACATTTCTGTTGGTGGCGGAGAATTTATTCTCTTAGCTTAACACCCTTCTCTGAGACGTACGAGCTCAGAGGTTATGTAGTTGAAATTTATCAGCGATATATTCCCAATTTGGTAACGTGGCATGCTGAGTGTTGCTGTGAAATGATCGTTGTTTGATCATTTATGATATGATCGTTTGTTTGATCATTTATCTTTGTGATCAATTCTTTGATCATTTGTTTGACCCGAAGCATGGCTTTGTGACAAAGCGTAGCTTTGTGGATGAGACTTCGTCGAGCCTCACACCCCGGAAATGGTCAAAACAGGAAGGATGCAGCAAGGTTCTAGGGAGTAGCGCCCCTTAGTGTATGTCATTCCTTCTAGATAGAGGTGGTATCATGGTATGGAGCCCAGATACTTAACCTATGTTGATACTGCTTATTATGTGGTTTGTTGGAAATCGGGGATCCTCGGGAAGATCGGTTACGATCGGGGGATGGCATACGCGTGTCAGTAGTTACCTATTTTTGCAGAGGTAACCTGGCCTTGTGTTGGCAGAGATCCGGTTAGGTTCTAGGGACGTCATTCCAGAGGCGTTCCTTCGTGGCATGGAAAGTTCCTTAGCCTGACCATTTGTTGGAAATCCAAACTCCAATAAAAAATTTGTATGGTTTTAGTTGTAGAATCTATCATTCACTTATGGTGGCGCCCCACTGTTTGGATGGTAGCTATAGTAGGCATAGTTCGAAATGTCTATGCTGGTTAAGATTTATATTATACTATTGAAATGTTTTCTACACTATGCACTAATAATAATATAAAAAAGGTTTAGATTTTTGCGTAGTAAGCATCTTTGACTATCATAAGAAGAAATCTCCTCCAATTCTTCGTTTGCATTGTGTGTGTGGCGGGAGGTCTTATGGTAGTTTCATTTTCCAAAAGCATTGCGAATCTATTTTAAAATATTCCTTTGTTGTTTTAAAGATAAACTGTTTTACGATCTCACACCAGTCACCATGACTGACTCGGAGTTTATTGTTCCCTTCTAAACTCTGGGTGCCCACCAATTTCAACACGGGCAGCCTAGAGTTAAGTTATCAGGATATTCTGGATATTCTGGAGCTTTGGAAGCAATCTGGATGGCGAAACGTATCACCTATACTTTATTTTATTCCGCTGTGTATTCTGTATGAGGACAAGTTTATATAACTGTCCATTGTTGTATATTGACTCTGATTGATGTATGTATAAATTGATATAGTTCTTTGTTTTAAAAGTCTAGTGATTATCTATTATATATTGTTCCGCTGCGATATGTGAGATTCTGATATTGTTTCTGTTTCTGATGTTGTTTTGTTGTTCTTCTTTTCTCTTCTTCTCTCTTTCTTCTGCTTCTTCTTCTACCCTTTTTCTTCTTCTGCTTTCTTTTTCTTCTATCTTTCCTTCTACTTTTTTTCTTCTTCTTCTTTTTAAAACCCTAAGTATTCGGTTTTCCGGCATTCGTTTGTTCGGCAGTCGATACAGTGGACGTATTGATGTCGATATTCGGAAGTCGAAGAATCGGGTCTTTACATGCTTCCTTTGTGCTTTGATAAAAACCTAATTGTTCGGTTACTTTATCAAAGCACTAATTCCATCTCCTTCAAGCTTGTTTAAAACCATAAATTGATCTTCAAAATTTGCATGCCTTTCCCTCGCTCCCGCTGACCTCGTAACCATCAGGCTAAGACATGCAAACATTCTCCTCTAAATCACTATTTATGCCATTTCCACATCCATCTGCCATATTTTTTATTCATAGAACACGACGATGGCAATTATTATATGTATGGACTTAAGCATGGCTATAGGAGAAAATATTTCACCATAATCAACGCCTTGGATTTAATGAAAACCTTTCACAACTAGTCTTGCTTTATATGTCTCTATCTCTGCACTTTCATTTATCTATTCTTAAAAATCCATTTGCAGTTGATAGGATTTATCCCTTTGGGTGTGTCATTCTGTAACAACCCATAATTTTTACTTGAAAACTTTGATTTTTAAATCAATTAAAAGTGAATTTTAGAATTTTCCAAAGTAAGTTTGGAATTTGTGGTAATTTATTTTTCAAATATAATAAAAAAAATATTTTTTGAAATTTATATTTTGGTCAACTGAAAGTCAAAGTTTGACTACAGTTGAAAATTTTTAAATTTGAATTTTAAATTTCTAACCTTTTTATTTGTAGCAGGATATAAATTTTATATTAGTTCTGCTTTTCGTTTCGTGAAATTCCGATTTATACTTTTAGATTTGGATAAATTACATCGTTTTACACGCAATAAAGTTCTGTATTTTATTTTATATAATTATTCCTATATTTTTCCTATATCCATCTCTTTGTTAATGTCTCTATTTATTTGTCTAGGATTTTATTGTATTCATTGGAATTTATTTGTTTATATCTTTTTATAAAGAGCTGAAGAAAATCTAGGAGACATGCGTTACATTGTTTTAATTCTTGCCTTTTTATTTAGCTACCCTCTTTATTACTTACTCGAGAATTCACTCCTTTGCTTCCCATCCAAAATACTTTAGCCGTGCATTCTTACTTGTTTACATGTACAAAAATAATTATTTCCCAACTCTCATTTTCATTTGCATTTAAGAATAAAATATATACAAGATTCTTTTCCTTTAATTCATAGCGTGACTTTTCCTTTTCTTACCATTCAAAACTCCTTTGCTTGCCGTCCAAACCATTATTCTAGCCGTGAATTGCTCCTTATTCACGCACAAAAATATACATCTCTCATCTCTCATTCCATTTGCGTTGAAAAAAAATATCACAAGATCCAAGGCTTCTCTTTCCTCTCTTCTTTCTCTTTTTATTTTTGTTTTTCCTTGCTTATCTCCTTGCATAGCTCAGCCTCCACCACATCAAGCTTCTAGCCGACCTCATCCTCATCACACCACCACCATGACCACCTCCATCAACCATCACCACCACCCCAAACAAAGTCGTGACCACCATATGCAAACTCCACCAAAACTTGTTGAAAACATAGCCTACATCACCATAGTTCACCACTTCCTCTTCCCTATTAGCCTCGGCCACAACCATACACCACACCACCTTGCTTTGCCTTGACCACAACCTTGCCTTTTACCCAACCCTAGCCATGCACCACACCATGGTCGAGCCCTTTGAAGCCAAGGCCGAACCCAAATTCAATCAAGTGCTTGCCTTTTTGCCTTCCCACAACTTGTAACCTCCACCTCTTCAATTCCCAAGCCTTAGCCGTGCCTGAAATGACCTTAGCCGAGCCCTTTATGCCTTGAACCCCATCATGGCTGAGCACCAGAAGATCTTGGTTGAGCCAAAGTGTGATGTGGCCGAGCCCACATGTTGGTTTAAGCAAAGCTAGGTCATTTTATTTCTTATCTTTCCATTGTTCTAATCTATATTCTTTGGGATTGAATCATTCTTATGTTTGTATATTTGTGTTGTTTACAAGATGTGGATCTTGACTCTCCATCACTCAAGTTTGAATCGTGCTTTTTCGTGCTTTTCGGAATTTTGTTCTTTGTGTTTGAATTTGATCTTCAGCTTTAAAAAGGTGAGTATCACTCTCGACATACGTACTTTTATAATTATGAAACAATGGCATGTGAATTGTAGAAAATTTATATGTTATGTTAATATGTTCATATATGCCTGTGATATGATTATATGATGTTAAATTCTGTTTATATATTTGTTACATCATCAGATATGATATTATATGTGTTATTGTTCATTTATTTACTGTTTCTCACACTGCAAGTTCCCTATCACTATGGGTTGAAATGATACATACCCGAACGGATATTAGAATAAGGAAAAATCATTATGGGCTGAAATGATAGGCTCGAGTGATTTTCATTGTATTTGATTTACTTGGGATTGCGGGTTTGAAATGATAGAACCCAGATTTTTCTTTTTAAATTACGGATTGAAATGATACAGATCCGTATCACTTGACCTAGGTTAGAAAAATTATACGGGCCCATGGTTATATTTTTAAATAATATTTTCCTAAAAAAATTATTAAGTATTTTGAATTTTTAAATATATGAGATTTGAGCTAAAAGATTTGATTTAATGATTTAAATATAAGAAGATGTTGGTTTTCTATAAGTTAAGATTTTATAAGTCTATAAGTGGGTTTAATTGAAATTATAAATATGTGTTGGTTTTAAAAAGAATTTAAAGACATTTATTGATGTTAAATAACTTAATAATATAATTGGACTTAATATGGAATTTTAAATCTAACCTAGTCATTGTTATGAATTTTACTTTATGAAATGGACATTATTTGTGTAATAAATAATGTATTTTGAACTGATAAAACAGAATACAGTTTTAATTGGACATTTTGTAATAAAATTTATTTAACTTGAAAATCATAGTTAATTGATGTCTAAATGAATAAATTTAAAAGAAAAAAATTTGATTGTTATATTAATTATGATAAAATATTCTTTTGTGAAATGTTATGTTTTGTAAAATAAATAGTTATGATTTTTAAATGGAAAATGTAACGTTAATTATGACCTAACTTGATAATTGGAAATTTGGTTTTTCAAATGGAAATTTTAAGTTAAGTAAATAAATAGAATTTAAATTAAGTAAATAAATAGAAATTTAGTTTTATTTATGAAAAGGGTATTTTAAAATAATGTGTTAGGTTAGTAGGTAAAAATAAAAGTTAAGTAAAATAGTGTATTTTGACTTAATAAATGAATTATGGTTTAAGTTGGATATTTATTTATAAAATTTTATTTTATTAAATCATAAGTTAAATGATATCCAAATGAATGTTTTTGAAACATGAAATATGATTTCTTTTTATAAGTTAAAAATGGCATAAATTGAAGTTTTAATGTTTCTGAAAAGTTATAATAAAATCTGGAATTTTATTGGTAGCATTTATAAAATGCTGTGGTTTTAAGATGGCATTTGTTAAGTGCTATCCTTTCTGAAATTTAACTAAGTTCTGAAATAACCAAATACTATTATAGCATTTTTATAAGTGCTGTTGTTCTGGAATTTAACTATGTTTTGAAACAACTAAATACCTATTACATCACTTTATAAGTGATGCTGTTTCTAAAACTAAGCTGTTTGAAAATCACTAAATATCCATTTCAGCACTTTATAAGTGATGTTGTTTTTGAATTTGACAATGTTTTGAAATATTACTAATATATCTACTGTAACACTTTATAAGTGTTGCTATTTTGAATTTGACAATGTTTTTGAAATGTTAATATATTTACCGTAACACTTTATAAGTGTTGTTGTTGCTGAAATTACAATGAACTTTGGAAATGAATATTATTTTGGAAGATTTTGACATTGAATTTAAATGGTTTAAATGAATATGTTTTGAGGTGAAATATAAACCATTTTTGAAATTTATAAGTTAATACAATGTTTTCAAAATTGGTATAATTAAACGAATGAACTTAAAAATGCTATAACTTTGGTAATGAATATTATTTTAAGGGTGTTATGATTTTTCTAAATATTATGATTTCCAAATGATAACATTTTAAATTGATACGGTTTCAAGGTATTATGGTTCTAAAGTGTTTGGTTTCAAAGGTGTTATAACTTTGTAAGTACTATGACTTTTGGAAATGAATTTATTTGAAATAGTATTTAATTAAGAATTGTTTTGAATATATTGATTTGCAATTGAAGATTTAAGAATATGGCTTTATAAAGTGGTTTTGGTTTAAGATGATTTAAAAGGGAATATTTCAAGTTTAAATAAATTGAAAGAAATATTCAGTAATTTGGAAATGGGGGTTTTATTTAAATGATATATTGATTTGGTTTTGGAATTTAAATGATATGTTATGGCTTTGGGTTTTGAAATCGAAATGATATATTGATATGGCTATGAAATGAAATAATATAGTATTTAGTTTTGAAATGGATATAATATTTTGGATTTTAAAGTATAAATGATTTTGGAATAAATATCCATGGGTTATAATAACGATTAGTTGGCAAAGAGACTGGGATCGGATATGGGCATATTCTCTGTCGATACCGAAAACCACTTTGACAACCGTGTACGTGGTGGAGATTCCAGGATGAAGTAGGATGGTGGCGACGATCCTATTGAGGTATGAACGTGGATCCGACTGCCGTGAGTTGGCTTAAGGTGGCTAAAACAAGAGCGATCTCGGGCCAATGAGGTAGCACCTCTGATCGGACACATTTCTTCGATACCATTCTATTTCTTTGTGATTGATTTGATGGACACCCTTCAATTTTGATTTGGGAGTGTGATCCAAGGTGGGCGGTAGTGGCTGCTATGCGTTACCACCAGCCCTGTGCGTAATTGGTATATCTACCCTGGCATTGCCTAGTTGTGCCATGTCACCTACCATATCGAGCTTTACTACGAGTTTCTATTTGTGTCGTACCTATGGAGTATCTTCTCGTAGCCTCCCGATCTGGAGGTACGCGGGTACTGTATAGACTATTGGCACTATTATGTGTTAAGGTGGAAAATGTAAAGCCTTAATGCTATTTAAAAGTAAGCTTATTTTACTATTAGACATTATTATAATAGCGAATATTACTACATAGTAAATAGTTTAACGGATCCTTAGAGGATGGGCGGTCCCAAGCATCCTTTAAGTTACTTGTACTTTCATATTACAGTTCACTTGAGTTGGTTTACATTGTATAAGTATGTATGTCCTAACTCGAGTGTTTTGTGTTTTTCTTTACGCTCGGGTCAGACTGAGTGATATAGCATTCGAGACTCACCTTTGGAGTTGGAGCTTTTCTTGGAGATCGAGTTATCTATTTCGCTTTCAGTTATCCAGTTGATTCCAGTGATGTATTCTAATTTATACTTGGTTATCATATTGAGAGTTCTGTTGTATCTTGATTACTTCTGTTGTATCTTGTTAACTCTGATGTACATATAGTAGCTTCACGAACTACTATTTCTTTTGCTTCCACTCCATTATTATATACTCTGTGTATGTGATCTGTGATTATTTATTTACTGTATGTTTTGAGTTTCGCCAAATTTATATTTACAATTCGGTATTTTGAGCAATTCAAGTCCGACATGTGCGGATGCGAATGGTTGAAAATATTTGGTCGTTACAGTTGGTATCAGAGCTTTGGCTCTAGGAAAACATAGCATGTATGGTAAAATTTATTTATAGAATCACTTTCATTCGTTCTTGAATCTCTTCCTTTTTGACTCGATTTCTTTTGAATTTTGGAACGTTCCCTGCAGTTCCAAATTCATTCTTGTCTCTCCCTATTTGTCTTCTTTTGATTTGGGAGTATCACATAACTCCACTTCGAATGATCTTTATAATAAATTGGCGGTCTCGCCAATCTTCAAATGATTTGTAAAGGGGTGAAACTCCTTTACAATTTGCATTGATTCACCGAAGATTTCGGTATCCTCGGTTTACAGTGCTGTTTATCTCTTGTTATCCCGAATTCTATCTCTTGAGATCTGATGTAGCTTTGTCCCAGAACTCTACATCGGTCTTATTCTTGAAGTCATGGTCGACCCGATTAAGGTTGCCCGAGTTTTGATATAAGCTTATTCATTCCCTTGTTCTGTTATTTAATCATCTTGTCTGTAACGACCCGTATTTTTTAACGGATCGATAAGTTCGACAGAATCTGGAGTTTTAGCATTTTGAGCCATTTCAGCTTTTAGGCAAATTTTGCCTAAGTCCTAAGTCGTTCACGACTTAGCATAAGTCGTGAGTCGTATACGACTTAGGAGATAGGAGTGACCCAGGGTTTGGCGACTTAAGGAAATAAGTCGTAGCTGGGCTAGGTTAGTAGGTTGAAGTTAACTCGGCAAGTGTTAAGTCGTAGGTTGTAAGTCGTTGCCGAGTTAAGGGATAGACAACCTAAGGAAGTGACCGACTTATGTTATTGTAGACAACTTAAGGTTTTGAGTTAAGTGTTAAGTCGGCTGACGAGTTAAGGTAGTGGTCGACTTAAGACCTGGACGACTTAGGAGTTGAGTCTTATCCTGGTAGATCGGCAAAGCTGCTATGTTAAGGCGTAGGTAGGCTGCTGTGTTGAGTCGTGGCCGAGTTAAGGTGATGAGTCGTACCCAAGTTATCTGATGAGTCGTATACTTACTAAGTCGTAAGTCTAGCTAAGTCGTGAGGTTGATAAGTCATAGTCGAGTTAACCGTTAAGTCGTACGGGATCTGGGTTTTTGTTGAGTCATAAGTTGAGCCCTTTGATGAGTCGTACCTCCTGATGAGTCGTAGCCTTGTGCTAAGTCGTGGACGACTTAGTGGTTGAGTCGTCTAGCCAGTAAGGCGCGTGCGCACTAGGTCGTAGACAGGGCTGGTCCGGTAAGTCGTAGGTACCTGTGATGAGTCGGAAGAGGCTATAAGTCGGAGACGACTTAGGAGATAGCTGTTAAATCTTGAGTCGTAGAGGGGTCTGAGTGTTGAGTTGGAGTTAGGCTTAAGTCGGAAGACCGTTGAGTCGTGGTGATCTGATGAGTCGTAGACGACTCATAGAGGCAGTCGAGTCATGGATTTCAGCTATAAATAGGAGAGCTTCTCTTCATTTTTGGGATCCGGATTTTGAAGCGACGAAGTGCTGTCATTTTGAGAGCTCGACTTCTACACTTCTTCACTTCTTTTCTCCACTCTAATCTAGTGCTTCCTTCCATCCAAATCAAAGATCAAGATTGAAGATTCAAGAGCTAAAGTTGAAGATCTTCATCTTTTCAAGAGAGATTTCATCGTTTGAAGCGGATTCGTGCTAGATCAAGCTTGATCCTTCGCTGTCCAGATCTGAAGCATATTGATTTGAGGTTGTTTCGGTGATTTGGTGAGTGGTGATTATCTCTCACACGGATCCAAAGGAGTATATCGGATTGTTGGCCCGATTTGGTGTTAAACAGAGATTTCCATGCATTTTCTTCATCCTAAGTGTATATCCATATAGATCCATTGTTCATGATGATGTTACATCCATTTTATCATAAGTTAACCTATGCAAGTTCATTCATCAAGATTGTAGAGATATAATCCATGCTTTCATGCTTATTGGACTTTCAACTCTTTAATTACGAAAATGCCATTATTGTTATAATTGTCTACTTAGATCATTTTAGAATGCTTGATTGCTTGGATTGATGTTTGATTTGATTGATTGTTATGAACTAGATGATTGATGATTAGATTTAGATCGAAGATGATTCAAAAGCTAAGGGAAAGGCTCTTGAATTGGGAAAGCTGCTCGTGGCATATGTAGCGGGATGATGAAGCTCTTATGCATAGATTTGATGATGTGATGTTGAGATGAGGCTTTGCGAGGATGTAATGAAGCGAGGCAATAATGTGATGAAGACTTGGTCTAATCTAGACGGGATCATTCCAAGCATGTTGATAACTCGGTGCTATGATTCGAGTTGAGAATAATGAATGGATATGAGAATAGTCGTCGAGGAGGATGACTAGGAGGCTTGGATAGCATCGTTGTTGAAGGTTCTAGCATGCTCTAAGCAAGAGTACGTTTGGGCAGATTCGATAGTCCCAACGGCTAACTGTTGATGGTCGAGTACTCTGGGCAGATTCGATAGTCCTAGGCACGGGCTGCGACGACGTGCGGGAGTTATGTCTAGAACCGGGGTTTCCATTAGCCCTTGACGGACGGCTGAAAGAATATGCCGGTCATTCAATTAACGATGATATCGAAGCAATGATAACAGTGATAGCCAGAGTCATGGATGTTTGGTTGTATCGTCATTCGGACTCAAGAGCGGTATTTTCTGGGTGCTTATCTGATTTAGGCCTTGGTACTTGGAAAACATCGCCCTTGACTCGAGTGATAGTAGCTTACTTTAAATTGTATGCTCTGCTATGTTTGCTTCTGCTTAGTGTGTGTCTGGGGGCTATCACTGTAGAATGAGGTTGGAGTGGGAGGGTTGTATTCCTATTCCTTTTCCTTTATGCTCTTTTGGTATGTTGTTAGTTAATTTACTGCTCACTAAGACTGTTGTCTGACTCAAGGCTTTATGTTTTAATTCTTATTGCCTTGGGCTGTTCGTCCATTTTGGGACGGGCAGACTAGGTAGCAGGTGACAGGTGCTGTTCTCTTCTCACCATGCTGATATCGAAGACGAGCTTGAGGGTTGCATAGTATCTTCTTATTATTATGTACTGGATATTCCGCTGTTTTGTATTCTCTGAGAGATATGTAGTGAGGCTTGATGTATTGACTATGTGGATGCTTGTATTCAACTATTATGGAGTTTTATATGATGTCATTTTGTTCTGTAAAGCTTCACTATACATATATTCTATTGTATTTTGTCCATGCGCTGTGAGTAATACGATAGATTCTGTTGTTTTAATCTTACCTTGACAATCGTCCATGGTCGCCTGGCACACTTTACAGCGCTCTATCTTTAGATTCGGTGCAGGTGTCATGGGCGGTCGTCACATTTGGTATCAGAGCATTGGTTAATCGATTTTACCCAACGCTCGCTGAAGTAACCACGTATGAGAGACGTAATTGTATTTTGGTGGATGAATAATATATATAATATAGTAGCTTAGTAGAGTTTGAGTCCTTTATGCAGTTGTTTCTCTAGATGATCTAATCATTCCTTTTTATAGATATTGAGAATGAGTCGAAGAGGGAGACCAGCTGCTAGGGAAGGCCGTGCTACTGAAGAGACTGCTGATTATGCAGCCATGTTCGAAGCCATGATGACTTCGATCATGAGAAGGATACCAGTTCCAGGGGCAGCAGTTGATGTTGGAGTTCAAGTCCAAACTCCGAAACCAGTGGATTTTGCTAAGTTGTGCAAGGATTATACTGCTCTTGGAGGAAAGGTTTTCTTGGGAACAGAATCAACTATTGAGGTCCAGAGGTGGATAGATGCTTGTAGAAGGATCTTTGGTGATTTGGGAATTGATGATGCAACTAAGAGGAAGTTGGCATCAAGGCAGCTTCAAGGGAGAGCTTCTGATTGGTGGAATTCTATTACCATCAATACTGCGGAGGAAGAGATTACTTGGGAGCAATTCCAAGCTAGGTTTGAAGCTAAGTTCATTTCTACAGCTCAGAAGTCTGTTCTGTTCAAGAGGTTTGTGGAGCTCAAGCAAGGTGGAAGATCTGTTCTTGAGTATGTTTCTGAGTTTGAAGCTTTGTCCAAGTATGCTCGGTCATATATTGAATCTGCTTATCAGAAGAATGAGAAGTTTGTGACCAGCTTGGATAGTTATCTTGGGAGACAGTTGGTGGATCATTTGGACGATTCATTTGAGAAGCTTGTGGAGAAAGCTCTTAGGCATGAGAGTCTGTTTCCTAAGGAAGGATCTGTTGTTGCTGTGACCAAGGGAGAATCTAAACCACAGCAGGGTGGAAACCAGAAGAGGAAGCAGCAGCAGCAGAAGGGTAAGGATGGCCAGAAGAAGCCGAAAGGCGAGGTGACTTGCTACAATTGTCAGTAGAAGGGCCATTTCTCTAAGGATTGTAAGAATCCGAAGGCACCGATGAAGTGTCACAACTGTGACAAGCCGTGGCATTTCAGGAAGAATTGTCCAGAACCAAGGAAGGACAGGCAGATTGTGCAAGCTTATGCTTTGGGAGTTGTTCCGTCGTCTTCAAAAGCTCCTACTGCTGAAGAGAAAGGAAAGAGTGTGGTTGTTCAAGGTACTCTTTTCCTATGTGGTGTTCCAGTTAGAGTTTTGTTTGATACCGGAGCGTCGCATTCTTTTGTTTGTAGTGAACTCGTAGGCCGGTTAGGTTTGGCACCGGATATTGTTGATAGGCCATTGGTTGTGACTAATCCAGTTGGGGGTTCGTCTTGTTTGTGTATGTTATGTCGTGGTCTGATTGTGTCGAGTCATGGTTGCTCTTTTGTTTGTGATTGTTTTGTTCTGAACTTTGCGGGGTTCGGGATTATTTTGGGTATGGACTGGCTTAGGAAGTATGCGGCTAAGGTTGATTGTGAGAGGCTGGAGGTGACAGTCGAGAATGTGGAGGGGCGAAAGATTGTGATACGATGTAAGCATGAGGAAGGCGTCTTCATGAGCTTCATGTATTCGCTAGTTGTTCCATGGGATGGACTGTCTTTAGTGCTAATCGCAAATGGATTCGAGGATGTCTTTGACGAAGTCAAAGGGTTGCCGCCGCATAGAGAGATCGAGTTTCGTATAGATCTAGTTGAAGGAGCCAGACCTGTTGTGATGCCTCTTAGGCGGATGGCGCCTAAGGAACAGCAGGAGTTGAGGGTGCAAGTTGATGACCTTTTACAGAAAGGATTCATTCGGCGTAGTGTGTCCGAGTGGGGTGCCCCAGTTGTGTTTGCAACCAAGGCAGATGGGTCGTTGAGATTGTGCGTCGATTATCGTGAGCTGAATAAGGTGACCAAGAAGAACAAGTATCCATTGCCGAGAATAGATGACTTGTTTGATCAGCTTCACGAAGCTAAGGTGTTTTCTCAGATGGATTTGGCAACGGGATTTCACCAGTTGAGAGTAGCGAAGGATAGTGTGCCGAAGACTGCTTTTAGGACACCATCCGGTTTCTTTGAGTGGCTGGTAATGCCGTTTGGATTGACTAACGCGCCAGCATATTTTGTGGATCTTATGAATAGAGTGTTCAGAGATCAGTTGAACAAGTTTGTACTTGTGTTCGTGGATGATATTCTGATTTATTCCAGAACGGAAGAAGAGCACAAGACGCACTTGCGTATTGTTTTGGAAATCTTACGGAAACATCAGCTGAAGGCTAAGTTTTCGAAGTGTCACTTCTGGAAGAGTGAAGTGAGGTTCTTAGGTCATGTGATTTCTGGAAATGGAATAGCGGTTGATCCCGCTAAGGTGGCAGCAATCCAGGATTGGGTTAGACCTAAGAATGCATCAGATGTGAGAAGTTTTCTTGGATTAGCAGGATATTATCGACGGTTTATCAAAGACTTCTCCAAGATAGCTGCATCATTAACAGGATTGACGAAAAAGAACCAAGTGTTCAGTTGGGATGCTAAGTGTGAGCAAGCTTTCGGAATCCTGAAAGAGAGATCGACGAGTGCTCCTGTTTTGACTATTCCAAGTGGGAATGATGAGATGGTGGTTTACACCGACGCATGTGGTACTGGACTTGGAGCAGTGCTGATGCAGAAGGATAAAGTTGTTGCGTATGCCAGTCGACAACTGAAGCCGCATGAAAGGAATTACCCGACTCATGATTTGGAGTTAGCGGCGATTGTATTTGCTCTGAAGATGTGGAGGCATTATTTGTTGGGAGTTCGATTCGAGTTGTTTACGGATCACAAGTCGTTGAAGTATCTTTTCTCCCAAAAGGATTTGAATCTTCGGCAGCAACGTTGGCTAGAGTTTTTGGCATCATATGATTTTGGTATAGCTTATACTCCGGGAAAAGGTAACGCAGTGGCAGATGCGTTAAGTCGAAGACATGCAGGATTGGGAGCCATGTTTTCAGAATGGAAGAGTCTCGAGTATTTAGCTGGATTTGACTTCAGGCCTAGATGCGAATTGGAACCTGAGATGTTGGCAAACTTATCAATAAGACCCACTCTTGTGGAAAGGATTGGCGAGAGCCAAAAGCGAGATGATAAGCTTGTCAAGATTATCCGTGAATTGGAATCCGGATTGGATCCAGAAAAGGATAAAGGATTCGAGGTCGATCGAGAGGGTTGGCTTCGGAAGCAAGGACGACTAGTTGTTCCCGATATAGATGAATTGAGGAGTGAAGTTCTGAAGGAAAGTCATCACTCAAAGTTGACAATTCATCCAGGAGGAAATAAGATGTATCGGGATATGAAGAGAACCTACTACTGGGAAGGTATGAAGAAGGATGTTGGAAATTTTATTTCCAAATGTATGAACTGCCAGTTGGTAAAAGCCGAACAGAAGAAGCCAGGTGGATTGCTTCAACCATTAGAAGTTCCTACATGGAAGTGGGAGCAGATATCGATGGATTTTATTGATGGACTACCTAGAACAAGAACGGGAAATGAAGGGATTTGGGTCATTGTGGATCGTCTGACCAAGAGTGCACGATTCATTCCTGTTCGATCGACTAGGACTGCATCAAAGTTGGCTGAGTTGTATGTTAAGTGGATAGTTCGATTCCATGGTATTCCGAAGAGTATAGTGAGCGATAGAGATCCATTGTTCACTAGTGGATTCTGGAAGAGCTTCCAGGAAGTTTTGGGAACCGAGTTATGTTTGAGTACAGCTTATCACCCTCAAACAGATGGTCAGACCGAGAGGGTCAACCGAGTTTTGGAAGATCTCCTCAGAGCTTGTGTTTTGGATTTCGGAGGATCATGGGAAGATCACCTTCATTTGGTGGAGTTTGCGTACAACAACAGTTACCAGTCAAGCATTGGTATGGCACCGTATGAGGCATTGTATGGAAGACCGTGTAACTCTCCGACATGTTGGTTGGAAACTAGAGAAAAGTTGATGCTTGGGCCAGAGATGATTCGTCAGACTTCAGATTGTGTAGAGATCATTCGGCAACGAATGATGGCAGCCCAAGACCGTGAGAAGAGTTATGCCGATAAGCGTCGTAAGGATTTGGAATTCGACGTAGGAGATATGGTTTTTGTGAAGATTTCTCCACTGAAGAATGTTATTCGATTCGGGAAGAAAGGAAAATTGACTCCGAGATTTGTTGGACCATTCCCGATCATCGAGCGAATTGGAAAGCTCGCTTATAGGTTGGAGTTACCTGAGAAGATGTCGGGTGTGCACAATGTTTTTCATGTATCATATCTACGGAAGTATGTGCACGACTCGAATACAGTTGTTTCTGCTGATAGCTGTGAAGACTTCGAAGTTGATCCAGTCGATAGAAGACCTCGTAAGCCGCTTCGTGTTGTTGAAACCGACACGAAACAGCTTAGGAGGAAGGTAGTTAAGTTGCTCAAGATACAATGGAGTGACGATGATAACGACTGTACGTGGGAGGTGGAAGAGAGGATGAAGGCAGCTCATCCTGAACTCTTCAAGGTATGGCCCTAAGGTGTCGTATCATCTAACAACATTGTAACTTGTTCTAAGTCTTAGAATTCTGTACGCTAAGCTAGAATTGGATGCATGGTTTGCTGATTGTTATGGTTGGTAGGCGTACAGAATAGTCTTCGATTGCTTTGTTTGTTTGGAATTTCAGGGGCGAAATTCCTAAGGGGGAGAGAATGTAACGACCCGTATTTTTTAACGGATCGATAAGTTCGACAGAATCTGGAGTTTTAGCATTTTGAGCCATTTCAGCTTTTAGGCAAATTTTGCCTAAGTCCTAAGTCGTTCACGACTTAGCATAAGTCGTGAGTCGTATACGACTTAGGAGATAGGAGTGACCCAGGGTTTGGCGACTTAAGGAAATAAGTCATAGCTGGGCTAGGTTAGTAGGTTGAAGTTAACTCGGCAAGTGTTAAGTCGTAGGTTGTAAGTCGTTGCCGAGTTAAGGGATAGACAACCTAAGGAAGTGACCGACTTATGTTATTGTAGACAACTTAAGGTTTTGAGTTAAGTGTTAAGTCGGCTGACGAGTTAAGGTAGTGGTCGACTTAAGACCTGGACGACTTAGGAGTTGAGTCTTATCCTGGTAGATCGGCAAAGATGCTATTTTAAGGCGTAGGTAGGCTGCTGTGTTGAGTCGTGGCCGAGTTAAGGTGATGAGTCATACCCAAGTTATCTGATGAGTCGTATACTTACTAAGTCGTAAGTCTAGCTAAGTCGTGAGGTTGATAAGTCGTAGTCGAGTTAACCGTTAAGTCGTACGGGATCTGGGTTTTTGTTGAGTCGTAAGTTGAGCCCTTTGATGAGTCGTACCTCCTGATGAGTCGTAGCCTTGTGCTAAGTCGTGGACGACTTAGTGGTTGAGTCGTCTAGCCAGTAAGGCGCGTGCGCACTAGGTCGTAGACAGGGCTGGTCCGGTAAGTCGTAGGTACCAGTGATGAGTCGGAAGAGGCTATAAGTCGGAGACGACTTAGGAGATAGCTGTTAAATCTTGAGTCGTAGAGGGGTCTGAGTGTTGAGTTGGAGTTAGGCTTAAGTCGGAAGACCGTTGAGTCGTGGTGATCTGATGAGTCGTAGACGACTCATAGAGGCAGTCGAGTCATGGATTTCAGCTATAAATAGGAGAGCTTCTCTTCATTTTTGGGATCCCGATTTTGAAGCGACGAAGTGCTGCCATTTTGAGAGCTCGACTTCTACACTTCTTCACTTCTTTTCTCCACTCTAATCTAGTGCTTCCTTCCATCCAAATCAAAGATCAAGATTGAAGATTCAAGAGCCAAAGTTGAAGATCTTCATCTTTTCAAGAGAGATTTCATCGTTTGAAGCGGATTCGTGCTAGATCAAGCTTGATCCTTCGCTGTCCAGATCTGAAGCGTATTGATTTGAGGTTGTTTCGGTGATTTGGTGAGTGGTGATTATCTCTCACACGGATCCAAAGGAGTATATCGGATTGTTGGCCCGATTTGGTGTTAAATAGAGATTTCCATGCATTTTCTTCATCCTAAGTGTATATCCATATAGATCCATTGTTCATGATGATGTTACATCCATTTTATCATAAGTTAACCTATGCAAGTTCATTCATCAAGATTGTAGAGATATAATCCATGTTTTCATGCTTATTGGACTTTCAACTCTTTAATTACGAAAATGCCATTATTGTTATAATTGTCTACTTAGATCATTTTAGAATGCTTGATTGCTTGGATTGATGTTTGATTTGATTGATTGTTATGAACTAGATGATTGATGATTAGATTTAGATCGAAGATGATTCAAAAGCTAAGGGAAAGGCTCTTGAATTGGGAAAGCTGCTCGTGGCATATGTAGCGGGATGATGAAGCTCTTATGCATAGATTTGATGATGTGATGTTGAGATGAGGCTTTGCGAGGATGTAATGAAGCGAGGCAATAATGTGATGAAGACTTGGTCTAATCCAGACGGGATCATTCCAAGCATGTTGATAACTCGGTGCTATGATTCGAGTTGAGAATAATGAATGGATATGAGAATAGTCGTCGAGGAGGATGACTAGGAGGCTTGGATAGCATCGTTGTTGAAGGTTCTAGCATGCTCTAAGCAAGAGTACGTTTGGGCAGATTCGATAGTCCCAACGGCTAACTGTTGATGGTCGAGTACTCTGGGCAGATTCGATAGTCCTAGGCACGGGCTGCGACGACGTGCGGGAGTTATGTCTAGAACCGGGGTTTCCATTAGCCCTTGACGGACGGCTGAAAGAATGTGCCGGTCATTCAATTAACGGTGATATCGAAGCAATGATAACAGTGATAGCCAGAGTCATGGATGTTTGGTTGTATCGTCATTCGGACTCAAGAGCGGTATTTTCTGGGTGCTTATCTGATTTAGGCCTTGGTACTTGGAAAACATCGCCCTTGACTCGAGTGATAGTAGCTTACTTTAAATTGTATGCTCTGCTATGTTTGCTTCTGCTTAGTGTGTGTCTGGGGGCTATCACTGTAGAATGAGGTTGGAGTGGGAGGGTTGTATTCCTATTCCTTTTCCTTTTTGCTCTTTTGATATGTTGTTAGTTAATTTACTGCTCACTAAGACTGTTGTCTGACTCAAGGCTTTATGTTTTAATTCTTATTGCCTTGGGCTGTTCGTCCATTTTGGGACGGGCAGACTAGGTAGCAGGTGACAGGTGCTGTTCTCTTCTCACCATGCTGATATCGAAGACGAGCTTGAGGGTTTCATAGTATCTTCTTATTATTATGTACTGGATATTCCGCTGTTTTGTATTCTCTGAGAGATATGTAGTGAGGCTTGATGTATTGACTATGTGGATGCTTGTATTCAACTATTATGGAGTTTTATATGATGTCATTTTGTTCTGTAAAGCTTCACTATACATATGTTCTATTGTATTTTGTCCATGCGCTGTGAGTAATACGATAGATTCTGTTGTTTTAATCTTACCTTGACAATCGTCCATGGTCGCCTGGCACACTTTACAGCGCTCTATCTTTAGATTCGGTGCAGGGGTCATGGGCGGTCGTCACATTGTCTTTTGTTTCCAACTAATCTTCAAATCATTCTTGAAGTGTATTTTTGTAAACTAATATTTAAATGTTTTAATATATATTATGTTGTTTGAGTTGTTGATGTTGATTTGGGTTACCGATCGATTCGTCTGATCAACGCTATCGATAGGATGTCCAAAACACTTGAACAGAGCAAACTTACACCATATTGTTTCCAAACTTGGTAAATGGGATAAATTTTGTATAATTTTATTGTATATATGTATAAATTTTTGAATTTTGTTAGTTAATTGAATTGGTTGTTAAGAAATAATATTTGATTTATATATAGCTTGTAACCATTGGCTTTTGTTTCTTATAAAAATAAGTGAACTATAAAATATGGTTATAAATTAATTTGGAAATTTAAATGAATTTAAAACAAGAATTGAGAATTTAATTTCCGAAGATTTCAAACTTTGGTTTTAAAGATTTAAAAGGATATATTATTTAAAGTATTTTCGAATAGAAATTGTTTCCAAAGAATTTTAAATGTTTAAATCGGTGCTCTTTTCTTTGTCGCTGGAAAATAATTTCGGTGATGACTGCAGCATCATCGACGTTCATTTTCGAGTTTCGAAGTGAAGAGACCATCTTATAGCCTTGCTACAGTTTTGTTTTGGAAAATTTAATTGATTTGAATTTCTAAAATATGACTGGATTTATAATATGTATATTGGTATATGATTTAAAATTTGATTTGATATATATATATATATATATATATATTGTATATGTATTTATTTATCTCTAAATTGTTTGAAGTTAATTGGAAATTTAATTCTTAAATTTTATCTTAAAGGATGATTTCAATTCTAAAATGAAGCCAAAATCTGAATAAATATTTAAGCTGAATTGAATTAGAAAGTTTTATTTGTATAATACTTAATTGCATTCCAATATAACTTACCTTAATCATTCAAAAGTTAACTATGTAATTGGATAATGTACAATATAAAAGGATTTTATAAATAAAATTTGAGTGGTTATAATAAATGTTATATGCTTAAATTTTAGTTATAAAGAGATTTATAGAGGTAAGCAGAATAAAAAGTTAATTGAATAATTTACAGTATAAAATGGTGTTAAAGGAATTATAAACAAATTTGAGTAGTTATAATAAGTGTAAATATACTTAATATATATGATTAGATATATTAAGTGGAATAAATAATAATCTGGAATAAAGAAGAATTAAATTTAGTGAATAAATTATGAGTATAATAAATGATTTTCAAATTCATGACTTTGGAAAATTGTTAGTTTAAGATAATTGTATGATGAGATAATGAGATTAAAATAGTTAAGATTTATTTAACTTAAGTGAAGTCAAATGGATGAAATCAATTATTAATTTAAGCTGAAATTTTCATGGTTTTAAATTTATTATCTTATTTCGGTTTCCAATCTATTTTTCTTCTGGGTTGCAAATATCCAATGCCTCGTATCTATGATTTGTCTGATCAGCTCTATGGAGCTACTTTTTTTCTCTCAGCTTGATCTTGCCCCAGGTTTTACCAGCTCAGTGTTGCTGAGGAAAGTGTGAGAAATGCGGATTACGGATCTTAAGGCTAGAATTAACACTAGAGGGGGGGTGAATAGTGTTTTAAGGAATTACTAATTCTTTTTAGTTTATATTAATTTGAACACAAATGTATGCAAAATTCAGACACAGATATAATCACAGATCAAACACAAATGCAAATATAAAGTAAAAGCAGTAAAGGAAAGAACACACTGGATTTTATACTGGTTCGGAGTTACCCTACATCCAGTCCCGCAACACAAGTATGGATTTAATTTCAAAATCAATTCTTACAATTACACCCTCGATTTCTATGCCACAAGGTACACCACTCCATATTCACAATCCTCTGGGTAGAGATACTTGATTTTACGGGCAACAAGTTCACCCAATTGATTTCCTAGGCTACAATCACACCTTCTCTCACTTGATTGATTTTCCAAGCTACAATCACACCTTTTCTCGCTCGATTGATTACAAAGAAGCCTATAACTCTGAATAGCACTGGGATCTTGTTGAGATAGTGATAGAGAATCAAACTAGAGATGATCTAGTTAGATTCAATGGTGATTTTGGCAGAGTAATAGTAAAAATGTGTATAAAGAAACGTGGAAGAAGAAGAGGAGTGAAATCAGAAAATTATGAATGTAAATTCGTTTAAAACATCCCCTATTTATAGTAGAACAACAGCCATATCCATTCGGGAAAGGATATGATGAATAGACACTTCCTTTGAAATTCAAACTTTTGGAATCAACCGCCATCATGTCGACATGGGTACCTAGGGGTTGTCGACATGCCTAAGGTATTTTTGGTAATTTGTTTTTCTTTTGAAAATAACTTCTATCTTATATTAAAACTATTTTATACTTTATAAATATACTATAGTTAAAATACATAAATAAGTATAGAGAATAATATTTTGGTATGTATAAATTTTACTATGATTTCATATTTAAATCTTAAATATAAATATTAAAAGTTAAGTACATTATAATTAAAGATAGTTTAAAACCAAGGATAATTTTGATATTGAAAATAAAGATTATTTTGAGGCTAAAAGTATTTAAAACCAGGATAGATGTTTTTGATTTAAAAAGGAAGATTTTGAAATCATTTTGAAAACAAGATATAATTTTGTAAAACATTTGAATAAAAGTTAGTGGATACAAAACAATGTTCCACTAGATTTTTCGTAGGTTTCATCCTACTTAGGGTTCCATCCCTTTAACAGGCTCGAAGTGGATTCCATTCCACGAATAAAATGGATTTTATGATGTTAGTGCTTTTCTAGGAGTTTTAACATAATTCTAGACTCGATACTTGTCTTGTACTATTGAAATCTTGATATCTTGATACTCATGAGTCTTGAATCTTGATGTCTTCGATCTTGAGTCTCTATATTGTACAGTCTTCATTCTCAGTACATGCATGTTTATATCCTGCATATACATATATATCTAAACTATAATGTTAGTATTTATATTTTATAACAAGTCCTAAGGTTGTTGTCATCAAAATCATTCTTTTCAAGGACTAACAGAAAGTACTCCCAAGACAGCTTTTGTGACGCCCCACCTCTATGCTCATAATAACAAAGAGTATTAAAGAAAATACTGTCTATTATTACGAAGAATAAGGCTGGATAGGAGCGACCATCCGTAGTTGGCCTTACACTAATATTGGTTATCTCGATAGGAGTGGTACATACTTTTTATTTTTCATCTTATTCATTTACTCCCATCGACACACCCAATTATCAGTATAAAACAAACTGCGATGGTTCATAATAGTTTAGGACATTAGATATAACGATAACACAGATAATATAAATGCGGAACACAGATAAAAACAAAAGTCTCATATATATATAACTGATGTCAGTTAATACATAGTTGACACAATACATATGATACAACCACAACTGTCGACTCTAGAAGTTATATATACAAGTACATTATCGACTAATATACATGAATACATATCGTTCTATACAATGACCCGACTACTACAAAATGACACTGACAGCTTCAGACGATGTGAAAAGTCTTCATATCCTGAACAGCAACTCAAAGAAGAAAATCTACAACCTGAAATACTCGGGCCTGACCCGAGTATTACATTCAAAAGAAAATAATACACGGGTCAGTCTAATTCAAACTCAGTTATTAGTGCATAGAAGCAATAATAATCAACATCAAATAGACGACAGTCACAGAAATCTCGTATATCCGACTCCTCGATAAAAGAGTCGGATAACGGCAGATATAACACTAAACAGTGTTAAACAATAAATCAGTAATCCAAATCAATTTAAACAATTGAAATGTCAATTTAAAAAACAACAATGCTGATTGGCTGCAGTACACGCTAACGTGTACTGCCTCGCCAATACAGGCTATGGAATACTCAGAAGATCAATAAATCCAAAAGTCAACGGATCCAACTCAAATCAAAATGATGCCATTTCAAAATACTACTTCAAATATTGAATTGAATCCAACAAAACAATTTAACCATCAAAATACCAACTAAATCCGTCACTCCTGTTAGGGCTGCAGTACACGCACGCGTGTACTGCCTCGCCACTCCAATAATATAAACACGCTCGACTAGCAGAACAGAGAGCTGCAAAAGTAAAACTGCACCCAAATACGACTGCAAACAAGAACAGTGCACCTGAATGCACGATGGAACTTTACAACTAACACAAGGTCAGACCCAAAGAAGCCAGGTCAACACATGTGAAAATAAACTAGATCACAAGGGCAACAAGTGACAGTAAGCAAGTGCAAACCACGAAGGCAAGGCCTTAATATCAGATATGAGACAAAGAACAAACGCATATGCGCAATTCAAGGGCACCAGTACCAAGCTCCAAAAACAACAGACTCTAATACCAAGTAATGCTACTGGCGACAATGGAATGTAACTGGCAACAATTTAGGCTACAGATGGAAACTTCCAAAATGTCAGACTCGAAACAGAGACAAGTACAACCAGAATTCAAGTTTATATGCAATTAATAGTGCAGTGATAAAAATGAAGTGGTATGTAATGGTGAAGTATTAGATTTCAAGTGAGCACTGGGCCGGAACAATAAATGCTAAGCAATATCAATACGACAGAAACCAATCAAGACAGTGACAACAAGGCACTGCAATTGCAAGGCAGTGACTGTATGCAAGGGTGACCAACACTTCTCAAGATTCGCATACAGGCACTATCTAATGAAAGAGTGCAAACCTAAGTGAAGGTCAAAGATTATTAAACTTAAATCAACAAGAACCCAAATAAACAAGGGTACATTCAAGCACTTGAACCACGGACTAAATCCAACAACGCACGTGTACAGATATGTACATACAACATAAAGAAGAAGCATTAAAACGTTAAACTCCAGAATGTATCAGACTTAATACAGTGGTATATAAACAAAGGCTCCCAGAATTGCAAGCATTAAAACATTAAACCCCAGAATGTATCGAGTCCAAATAACCCAAAACCGAGACAGCAAACATATACAAGTCTATATCAATTGAACAGGACCAGCAAATGAACTAAACAACCTAGGACAGCAGCTACAACGCAAATGCCACAGAAAAATGTACATAGGCAGTGGCAATTGAGGATATACAAGTGTAAGATTTAAACAGGAAGTGGCAGTCATGCCGATGACAACTATTATCACGATCAAAATCAAGTGATATCAAATGCAAGTGAAGTACAGAAGCTCGGACAAGTTTAATATACTACCACTACAAACTAGAGAATGACCAGACAGAATATCACAGGTATAAAGTGGCACAAAGGGGGGAAAGTGAAATACAAGTTCAGATATGCAGGAAAATGAACCGTGGCAGTATGATTAATAACAGTACGAACTGCCAAACCACAGTCAGTGATAAAAATCATCCCAGCATAACAGAGCCGTGGAAACCACGAAATCGAACCAAAACCAAAAACCAATACCGTGAGTATCAGAAATTGCCAATGCCAGTAAAATCCTCAATCAACGAAACGAAATCGAACGAAACCCAAAACTAAAGTCGAAACAGTGATTACCCATCCAAACGACAGTTAAAGATCAACTCGAGAAGCAAATTCGAGTGAAGTAAAAACAAGCCAACCATCCCAAATTATAACGAAATCGAATAGCCAATAAAACCAAGCATCTGAAGTAAGAATTAGATGTGAGTAACTCACCTTTGCATTCGGTTGAGACGACAAATCGACGCAAGCAATCGCGAAAGCAATCCCCCCCCGGATCGACGAAGCTAGCACGAGATCGATCTCTTGATCGAACAGATTGAAATCAGCGACAAAGCCCTAATTTTTTTCGAAGAGGAATGAACGAGAGAATGACGAACGAAAATGAGATGTGGAGTCACCATTAATTTTCGTTCGTATGTTTGCTTTAGGGTTTCGAGACGAAAAAATGGAAACCGGGTTATCACTCGATTTTTAACACGGCACTCAAATAAAATATGGCCCAATTTCGATTTAAAGCCCACCAACTCTTCAACAGATTTCAAACGAAAGAGAATAAAAGGTAGAGGGACGGTTTTCTCGAGTGAACGAATAAAAGGGGAAAGGTACCGATAAACGTCACGGCAACAACGAGTGGGCCAAAACAATTTTTCTTTAAAGCCCGCTTCAATATTTACAAATTCAAAAGAATTTCAAATCGATTTAAACTGCAATAGCAATTAACCAACGATTTTAATCGTCATTTGACGATGATCAGATAATTGCGAAATCTCGGGTTGTTACAGCTTTCCGTACTGAGAATGGTTTCTATGAATGGTTAGTTATGCCTTTTGGTTTGACTAATGCCCCAACTTTCTTTGTTGATTTGATGAATCGAGTTTTCGTGATGTGCTTATCAAATTTATTCTAGTCTTTGTTGATGATATCCTTATCTTCTCCAAGTCAAGGAAAGAACATGAGTCACATTTGAAATTTGTTCTGGAGACTCTTAGCAATCATCAGTTGAAGGCTAAAATTTTGAAATGCCATTTCTGGAAGGATGAAGTCCGATTTCTCGGACATATTGTTTCTAGTAATGGAATTTATGTTGATCCAGTTAAGATCGCTGCGATCAATGTAAGTCTTTCTTCTTATCTTTCTTTGTGATATCATAACTCAATCATTTCGGTTGTCCTTATTTCTCACTACCTTGTTAGAGAATGGAAGGGTATTGCTTATACCAGTCTGTTTTGGAAACTTTTCAAGAATCTTTGGTACTCATCTGAATCTGAGCAC
This sequence comes from Allium fistulosum, assembly GCA_030737815.1. Classification (NCBI taxonomy): domain Eukaryota; kingdom Viridiplantae; phylum Streptophyta; class Magnoliopsida; order Asparagales; family Amaryllidaceae; genus Allium; species Allium fistulosum. The sequence goes on from CM060904.1 coordinate 820,724,134, forward strand.
TGCTTACCATCCATAGACCGACGGTCAAACGGAAAGAGTGAATCATATTCTAGAGGATCTTCTTCGTGCTTGTGTTCTTGATTATGGAAGATCTTGGGATGATCATCTCCATCTGGTTGAATTTACCTATAACAACAGTTATCATGTATAAGCTCAATCTTCTTTTTATCTTGTCTTAATCCTATCTCATTCTATCTTGTTTTCTTTGTTTTCCGTGCTTTGTTCCTTTTCGAGGACGAAAAGTTTTGAGTGGGGGAGAGTGTAACAACCCATAATTTTGTAAATATTTTTAATTAATATTTATTTGAAAACTTTGATTTTTAAATCATTTAAAGGTGAATTTTAGAATTTTCCAAAGTAAGTTTGGAATTTGTTGTAATTTATTTTCCAAGTATAATAAAATAAATATTTTTTGAAATTTATATATTGGTCAACTAAAAGTTAAAGTTTGACCACAGTTGAAAATTTTTAAATTTGAATTTTAAATTTCTAACCTTTTTATTTGAAGCTGGATATAAATTTTATATTAGTTCTGATTTTCGTTTCATGAAATTCCAATTTATACTTTTAGATTTGGATAAATTACAATGTTTTAGATGCAATAAAGTTCTGTATTATATTTTATATATATATTCCTATAATTTTCCTATATCCATCTCTTTGTTTACGTCTCTATTTATTTGTCTAGGCTTTTATTGTATTCATTGGAATTTATTTGTTTATATCTTTTTATAAAGAGCTGGAGAAAATCTAGGAGACATGCGTTACATTGTTTTAATTCTTGCCTTTTTATTTACCTACCCTCTTTATTACTTACCCGAGCATTCACTCCTTTGCTTGCCATCCAAAACTTCTTTAGCCGTGCATTCTGACTTGTTTACATGTACAAAAAAAAATTATTTCCTATCTCTCATTTTCATTTGCATTTATGAATAAAATATATACAAGATTCTTTTCCTTTAATTCATAGTGTGACTTTTCCTTTTCTTACCATTCAAAACTCCTTTGCTTGTCGTCCAAACCAATATTCTAGTCGTGAATTGCTCCTTATTCACGCAAAAAAATATACATCTCTCATTCCATTTGCATTGAAAAAAAAATATCACAAGATCCATGGCTTCTCTTTCCTCCTCTTCTTTCTCTTTTTATTTTTGTTTTCCTTGTTTTCTCCTTGCATAGCACGGCCTCCACCACATCAAGCTTCTAGCCGACCTCATCACACCACCACCATGACCACCTCCATCAACCATCACCACCACCCCAAACAAAACCGTGACCACCATATGCAAACTCCACCAAAACTTGTTGAAAACATAGCCTACATCACCATAGTTCACCACTTCCTCTTCCCTATTAGCCTCGGCCACAACCATACACCACACCACCTTGCTTTGCCTTGACCACAACCTTGCCTTTTAGCCAACCCTAGCCATGCACCACACCATGGCTGAGCCCTTTGAAGCCAAGGCCGAACCCAAATTCAATCAAGTGCTTGCCTTTTTGCCTTCCCACAACTTGTAACCTCCACCTCTTCAATTCCCAAGCCTTGGCCGTGCCTTGCATGAACTTAGCCGAGCCCTTTATGCCTTGAAACCCATCATGGACGAGCACTAGAAGACCATGGTTGAGCCAAAGTGTGATGTGGCCGAGCCCACATGTTGGTTTAAGCAAAGCTAGGTCATTTTATTTCTTATCTTTCCATTGTTTTAATATATATTCTTTGGGATTGAATCATTCTTATGTTTGTATATTTGTGTTGTTTACAAGATGTGTATCTTCACTCTCCATCACTCAAGTTTGAATCATGCTTGTCGTGCTTGTCGTGCTTTTCGGAATTTTGTTCTTTGTGTTTGAATTTGATCTTCAGCTTTGAAAAGGTGAGTTTATCACTCTCGACATACGTACTTTTGTAATTATGAAACAATGGCATGTGAATTGTAGAAAAATTATATGTTATGTTAATATGTTCATATATGCCTGTTGTAACGACCCTGGATTTTAATTTATTTAAATTAATGGTTTAATGAATTTTTGAATAAAAATAGTAAAATAAATCGATTGAATGAAAGCTAGTTTCCCCGACTCGATTTCAAGTGAATTTGAAAATGATAAATATATATATATATATATTTGAATTGATGGTTAAAGATGGTTTGAGTTTATAAAATAAATAATTGAGTTTATAAAGAAATACAAAATAGTTAGTGGTAAAGTAAAATAATTCAACAACAAAATAAAAATATGGAAATTCTAGAAATAAATGTTTAAGTTAAATTAGAATTTAATATATATGTAAAATGAACTACAAGACAAAGTATATTCAAACAAGTAGACAAAATATGATAAGTGTAGACTTGAAAAACATAAAGGACTTAAGCATTGAATGCTTACATCTCAACAAAAATATAACAAAATATTTTCTCCAGCCGAAATGAAGATAAAGTAAAAACAAAAGAAAATATAAACAAAGTACAAAAGGAAATATCAAACAAGCTCATAAATGCAGCCCCCAAATTTGTTATCTCAGCCGAGACCGGAAATACAAAATCAAGTATAGGCAAATTAAAATAAGTATAGATTTGAACAATGGCATTTAATGTTTACATCTCTAGAAACCTACCTGCCTTACCTCTAGTCCATGTCAGCCACGCCTATAACTAAATAATAGAATCACTTGTACAAACAAAGACATCACCTGTACAACTACGATTTTTATCTATACCAACCTCACACATATCAGCCCTCCATTCATTTTAGTTTGTTCCTTTCAAAACTAAAACGAGAAATAAAGTAGCATCATCTCAAAATCAATACAAACCAGAAAAGATTCTAGCAAGAATTCGAAGGCTGCTTCAAACATAAAGCAGATCATCATCAACAAATAGGGAAATCAAAACTGCAGTTTCAAAATCAAAGCTTCCCAGTTCTTTTTCAAATAAACTCTGTCTTCATTCTAGGAAACAGGTGAGCAACTCACCTATTCTTGCCTATATTCTTTGATATGGTATTAATGCTTAAAAGATAATCTGGAATGATTGTTAATATGCCTGGATGTTGTTTAAGTGTGAGTGGTATGAGTATGGTTATGTTTATATAGATATATCTGTAAATACATATATGTTTGTTACAGGGATATCTTCTTTTTCTTCTTCCTCTGTTTAAAATTTTAACAGACTAAACCCATAGAACAAAACAAATACTTCTTCCTCAATTTGTTTTTAGGTTATAACTTTTGAATAAAAGTTGATGCCAACAACTTAATACAAATTTTAAAATATATTGTTATGTGTATCTGACAAAGAAATTTCTAGAAATAGAAATAACAGTAAAAATTTATAAATAAGAAAAAAACCAATTGATACAATTCTTTAATTTAAATACTCAACTTGAATTAGCTTGGGAAATTATGATTTTTGAAATCAAAATCATGATTTTAAGTGAGGTATTGAATGTGAATTTTGGGTTCGACTGAAATTTGTTGTCTGGTCGATTTCTGATAATCGGCTAGTTTTTGGAAATCGAAATTTGGCATGGAGATGCTAGTGTGATCATAGATTGTTAGAAAAATATAAGAAGATTTTTTAATTCACCATAGTTTAAGATTTGAATAAAACTAGGGTTTTTCGAGTTATTTTGACGAAGAGGTATCGAGGCTTTTTGCGAAGCCGTGGTAAGTCTGGTGACGATCGGTCGTGGGGGAATCGAGAGCGTGGAGGTTTGCGGTGATGTGGCCGGAGTTTTGGAGATGCCGGTGATCGGAAGCGCCTGGACCAGGGAAGTTTTGGTGATGGGTTTGATTACAGGCATGCCCAACTTGCTCGATTTCGTTTTTGTTACTGATTTAGGGACCTGGGTGGCCTGGAGGTCTGAGGGGATCAATGGTGACGTGTTGATGGTCGGAGTGTTGGCCGGAGGTGATCGAGGCGGCCGTGCACGTGCACGCGAGAAGTTCGTGCATCTGGAAGTCATGGAGATCGGAGAAGAAAGGAGTGGCTCGGGATTGGTTCGTGAAAATTTTAATTCGACACGAAGCTGAGTGGTTGACGTGATTACTCGAGAGTGTCTCGAGATTTTTTGATGGTTTACTCGGGTCTGGAGAAGTTGGGTTGAAAGCAGTTTTGAAAATTTTAAAATTTGAACAAGTTTTGGAATTTTAGTTTTAAATCAAGAAATTAATGGTTTTAAGATAATAAGCTGATGATGAATTTATTTCAAGGATTTTTAAATAAAGATTTTAAAATAATAAATTAAGTGATTAATAAAGGATAAAATGGGTTATCTTAAAATTAATTAGGTAATTAATAATTTTTAATATTAGTAATTAAAAGATAATCACTAAATGATTAATGGTTGAGTACTCAAGTGATTAGACAATAAATTATTTAAGGGCTAATTAATTAATGTGATAAATTAAGAAAAATTTATTAATTAAGGGTTGATTAAATAAATGAAGGCGATTAAAGAATGATAATTAATTAAGTGGTAGTTAATTAATTAAAATAATTAATTAAAGATAATTAATTAAATGGTGAATTAAATAATTAAAAGATAATTATTTAATAATTAAAGGTTGATTAATTATAATTGAAGGTTAATTAATTTATTATTAATGGTTAATTAATAAATGATTAAAAAAATAATTTATCAAAATGATTTGTAATATTAATTAACTAGGACTAGAACTCATATGAAATTAATCTGATTTGAATTTATTAGATAATTAACTGACCTTACTTATGAATGTTTGGATTCTGTTGATTGTCGAATTGTTTGATATCCCTGATTTATGATGCTTTGCGATATACCCTGATTTATGTTGTGATCTGTAATTGATTATCTGTGATATATATCTGTGATCTGTATGATAAGCGTTATAGTTTATATCGCTTATCAACTATATTTCTGTATTCTGATCTGTGATGATTGAATGATGTTGCACTGTTGTGTGAAACCCCTGGACTACACTTTTACACACACAAATATGGATTTCACGTGGAAATCGGTTAAGTCACAAACAATTTAAATTTGATGTTTTTGAAATGGAAATTTTAATTTCAATTGATTTTGAAATTGGAAATTTGGGTTTAAAATGAAAAGCTTTTGAAATGGAATTTCAAAGATAAAAGTTATTTTGAATAACTTAACCGAGTTTTTGAAAATTTAAATAATTAGATTTAAATTTGAATTCAAGTTTGAAATTGAAATCTATGATTTGGAAACTAGGAATAAAAGATGATATAAATGTGTTTGTATGAATTAAACCATTTTAAAGTATTAATTTGGGAATTTGAATTTAAACCAAGGATTTCAACTCGTATGAATGAATCAGATTTCCAAATTGAAAACTGTTGTTTTCAAATGATAAAAGCTTTTAGATAAGTAAAAAAATTCCAGATTAAATTAAAGGAATTTCAAGTGAATTGAAAAATGGATTTTCCAAGTTATGAATGAATTCTTTTTGAAAGCTATGAATTAAATCTGTCTATTTTTAACAGATTTAAAATGATGATTTGTTTAACCCATTCGAAATGAAATTGTTTTGAAAACTATAAGTTAAATCTTTGATTTAAAGATTTAACGAGTTAATTAAACTGAAATGGAAATCGATTTGGAAAATCTGTGAATGAATCTTTGTGAAATTAAGTGAACTTTATGAATTGAATCTTTTTGTTTAAAAAGATTAAAATGATAATTTGTTAAACCATTTGTAAAGAAAGTTTGGGTAATAAGTTGTGACTTAATTGAAATCCCAATATCCATATGTTTTTAAATATTTCGCTCACTATTCGGGTTAGCCGGGAAAAGACCTTTGGGTCGTATAACTCATTCCGAATAGTGATACGTCGTATATGGATAGCATTTGAAGACCGGTGTTGAAGACCGGATATTTTTCGAAAATGAAAGGACAACCTGTCGAATGTCTCTGCACTGAGTGGCGCCGGTATAGAGATTTATATCACTCTTTTGTGACGGGAAGTCCGGATGTGATTGAAAGTTATCCGAAATTGCAAGGGCTTCGTGAGAAGTGCCTTCGGTTCTCTTCGAACCCGGAACAGACTTGTATGGATACATGTCTGACATTACACTTTGAGATATAAAGCTGATTTCTTTCAAATACATTTTTGTTGGTGGCGGAGAATTTATTCTCTTAGCTTAACACCCTTCTCTGAGACGTACGAGCTCAGAGGTTATGTAGTTGAAATTTATCAGCGATATATCCCAATTTGGTAATGTGGCATACTGAGTGTTGCTGTGTGATGATCAGTGTTTGATCATTTGCGATATGATCATTTGTTTGATCTTATATCTCTGTGATCATAGGTTGATCATTTGTTTGATCGCATTTGCTATATTACAGCATGATAGGGGGTTCTCGCTTCGCGGTTTGGTGGCGAACGGGAGACTCTTACCCCTACATGTCCCTGAGAGGGATGGGTTGGTTAGGCGGAGGCCGTGACAGTCGAGAGGCTGGCCGTAAAAGTAAATGCGAGGTGCCAGTGTAAGCCACGGTGGTGCTGGGATGGTTGCAAAGCCTACCGGTGCCCACTGTCTCGGGACGTTACATTTGGTATCAGAGCTAAGGTTGAACTTTAGCTCAGGAGTGTAACACGTTAAGTAGCTCATTAGAGATAGAGTGAAGTAAACTCTAGAATGAGTATTCCTCAGATATCCATCCGTATGCCTCAGTAAATTCTCTTACTATCCAGTGATAGTGAGTATGAGTGCAAGAAGAGGACGAGATAGGGGACAAGGGAATACGACTATAAATGGTCAATACCCTGCAGCAGTGGAAACAACTTTCTTATCAATTTTCTTTGATTCGTTTCCAAAATTCTTTTGATTGCTTCGTATCAGCTACAAGAAGAAGTTTCGGTGTGATGATGGTTCTACGAATCGTTGTAGAAAATCCTTACCTCGTATTTCATCGATTCCTTATCAGCTTTTTGATTTATATCTTAATGAATTTGAAATTGAAAATTTTAAATTGAGTTAAATTGATTAATAGGATATGAAGCTAAAGTTTGAATTTAATCAATAAAACGATTTCGTTTGAAAACCGAATTTGAAATTCTATTGTAATTTCTTTTGAATACCGAAGTCCGAAGAGGGACAAATTGGTATGTGTTCTGAGATATTCCTACTTGAATTCAGAATCCGTATCTTGTGTTCGAGGAGTTATAGGAGATCGAATCTGTCTATCTCTGTGTTGTTTTCGTGCCTGCGAATTTCGAGGACGAAATTCTTTTAAGGGGGGAAATTTGTAACGACCCTGGATTTTAATTTATTTAAATTAATGGTTTAATGAATTTTTGAATAAAAATAGTAAAATAAATCGATTGAATGAAAGCGAGTTTCCCCGACTCGATTTCGAGTGAATTTGAAAATGATAAATATATATATATATATATATATATATATTTGAATTGATGGTTAAAGATGGTTTGAGTTTATAAAATAAATAATTGAGTTTATAAAGAAATACAAAATAGTTAGTGGTAAAGTAAAATAATTCAACAACAAAATAAAAATATGGAAATTCTAGAAATAAATGTTTAAGTTAAATTAGAATTTAATATATATGTAAAATGAACTACAAGACAAAGTATATTCAAACAAGTAGACAAAATATGATAAGTGTAGACTTGAAAAACATAAAGGACTTAAGCATTGAATGCTTACATCTCAACAAAAATATAACAAAATATTTTCTCCAGCCGAAATGAAGATAAAGTAAAAACAAAAGAAAATATAAACAAAGTACAAAAGGAAATATCAAACAAGCTCATAAATGCAGCCCCCAAATTTGTTATCTCAGCCGAGACAGGAAATACAAAATCAAGTATAGGCAAATTAAAATAAGTATAGATTTGAACAATGGCATTTAATGTTTACATCACTAGAAACCTACCTGCCTTACCTCTAGTCCATGTCAGCCACGCCTATAACTAAATAATAGAATCACTTGTACAAACAAAGACATCACCTGTACAACTACGATTTTTATCTATACCAACCTCACACATATCAGCCCTCCATTCATTTTAGTTTGTTCCTTTCAAAACTAAAACGAGAAATAAAGTAGCATCATCTCAAAATCAATACAAACCAGAAAAGATTCTAGCAAGAATTCGAAGGCTGCTTCAAACTTAAAGCAGATCATCATCAACAAATAGGGAAATCAAAACTGCAGTTTCAAAATCAAAGCTTCCCAGTTCTTTTTCAAATAAACTCTGTCTTCATTCTAGGAAACAGGTGAGCAACTCACCTATTCTTGCCTATATTCTTTGATATGGTATTAATGCTTAAAAGATAATCTAGAATGATTGTTAATATGCCTGGATGTTGTTTAAGTGTGAGTGGTATGAGTATGGTTATGTTTATATAGATATATCTGTAAATACATATATGTTTGTTACAGGGATATCTTCTTTTTCTTCTTCCTCTGTTTAAAATTTTAACAGACTAAACCCATATAACAAAACAAATACTTCTTCCTCAATTTGTTTTTAGGTTATAACTTTTGAATAAAAGTTGATGCCAACAACTTAATACAAATTTTAAAATATATTGTTATGTGTATCTGACAAAGAAATTTCTAGAAATAGAAATAACAGTAAAAATTTATAAATAAGAAAAAAACCAATTGATACAATTCTTTAATTTAAATACTCAACTTGAATTAGCTTGGGAAATTATGATTTTTGAAATCAAAATCACGATTTTAAGTGAGGTATTGAATGTGAATTTTGGGTTCGACTGAAATTTGTTGTCTGGTCGATTTCTGATAATCGGCTAGTTTTTGGAAATCGAAATTTGGCATGGAGATGCTAGTGTGATCATAGATTGTTAGAAAAATATAAGAAGATTTTTTAATTCACCATAGTTTAAGATTTGAATAAAACTAGGGTTTTTCGAGTTATTTTGACGAAGAGGTATCGAGGCTTTTTGCGAAGCCGTGGGAAGTCTGGTGACGATCGGTCTTGGGGGAATCGAGAGCGTGGAGGTTTGCGGTGATGTGGCCGGAGTTTTGGAGATGCCGGTGATCGGAAGCGCCTGGACCAGGGAAGTTTTGGTGATGGGTTTGATTACAGGCATGCCCAACTTGCTCGATTTCGTTTTTGTTACTGATTTAGGGACATGGGTGGCCTGGAGGTCTGAGGGGATCAATGGTGACGTGTTGATGGTCGGAGTGTTGGCCGGAGGTGATCGAGGCGGCCGTGCACGTGCACGCGAGAAGTTCGTGCATCTGGAAGTCATGGAGATCGGAGAAGAAAGGAGTGGCTCGGGATTGGTTCGTGAAAATTTTAATTCGACACGAAGCTGAGTGGTTGACGTGATTACTCGAGAGTGTCTCGAGATATTTTGATGGTTTACTCGGGTCTGGAGAAGTTGGGTTGAAAGCAGTTTTGAAAATTTTAAAATTTGAACAAGTTTTGGAATTTTAGTTTTAAATCAAGAAATTAATGGTTTTAAGATAATAAGCTGATGATGAATTTATTTCAAGGATTTTTAAATAAAGATTTTAAAATAATAAATTAAGTGATTAATAAAGGATAAAATGGGTTATCTTAAAATTAATTAGGTAATTAATAATTTTTAATATTAGTAATTAAAAGATAATCACTAAATGATTAATGGTTGAGTACTCAAGTGATTAGACAATAAATTATTTAAGGGCTAATTAATTAATGTGATAAATTAAGAAAAATTTATTAATTAAGGGTTGATTAAATAAATGAAGGCGATTAAAGAATGATAATTAATTAAGTGGTAGTTAATTAATTAAAATAATTAATTAAAGATAATTAATTAAATGGTGAATTAAATAATTAAAAGATAATTATTTAATAATTAAAGGTTGATTAATTATAATTGAAGGTTAATTAATTTATTATTAATGGTTAATTAATAAATGATTAAAAAAATAATTTATCAAAATGATTTGTAATATTAATTAACTAGGACTAGAACTCATATGAAATTAATCTGATTTGAATTTATTAGATAATTAACTGACCTTACTTATGAATGTTTGGATTCTGTTGATTGTCGAATTGTTTGATATCCCTGATTTATGATGCTTTGCGATATACCCTGATTTATGTTGTGATCTGTAATTGATTATCTGTGATATATATCTATGATCTGTACGATAAGCGTTATAGTTTATATCGCTTATCAACTATATTTCTGTATTCTGATCTGTGATGATTGAATGATGTTGCACTGTTGTGTGAAACCCCTGGACTACACTTTTACACACACAAATATGGATTTCACGTGGAAATCGGTTAAGTCACAAACAATTTAAATTTGATGTTTTTGAAATGGAAATTTTAATTTCAATTGATTTTGAAATTGGAAATTTGGGTTTAAAATGAAAAGCTTTTGAAATGGAATTTCAAAGATAAAAGTTATTTTGAATAACTTAACCGAGTTTTTGAAAATTTAAATAATTAGATTTAAATTTGAATTCAAGTTTGAAATTGAAATCTATGATTTGGAAACTAGGGATAAAAGATGATATAAATGTGTTTGTATGAATTAAACCATTTTAAAGTATTAATTTGGGAATTTGAATTTAAACCAAGGATTTCAACTCGTATGAATGAATCAGATTTCCAAATTGAAAACTGTTGTTTTCAAATGATAAAAGCTTTTAGATAAGTAAAAAAATTCCAGATTAAATTAAAGGAATTTCAAGTGAATTGAAAAATGGATTTTCCAAGTTATGAATGAATTCTTTTTGAAAGCTATGAATTAAATCTGTCTATTTTTAACAGATTTAAAATGATGATTTGTTTAACCCATTCGAAATGAAATTGTTTTGAAAACTATAAGTTAAATCTTTGATTTAAAGATTTAACGAGTTAATTAAACTGAAATGGAAATCGATTTGGAAAATCTGTGAATGAATCTCTGTGAAATTAAGTGAACTTTATGAATTGAATCTTTTTGTTTAAAAAGATTAAAATGATAATTTGTTAAACCATTTGTAAAGAAAGTTTGGGTAATAAGTTGTGACTTAATTGAAATCCCAATATCCATATGTTTTTAAATATTTTGCTCACTATTCGGGTTAGCCGGGAAAAGACCTTTGGGTCGTATAACTCATTCCGAATAGTGATACGTCGTATATGGATAGCATTTGAAGACCGGTGTTGAAGACCGGATATTTTTCGAAAATGAAAGGACAACCTGTCGAATGTCTCTGCACTGAGTCGCGCCGGTATAGAGATTTATATCACTCTTTTGTGACGGGAAGTCCGGACGTGATTGAAAGTTATCCGGAATTGCAAGGGCTTCGTGAGAAGTGCCTTCAGTTCTGTTCGAACCCGGAACAGACTTGTATGGATACATGTCTGACATTACACTTTGAGATATAAAGCTGATTTCTTTCAAATACATTTCTGTTGGTGGCGGAGAATTTATTCTCTTAGCTTAACACCCTTCTCTGAGACGTACGAGCTCAGAGGTTATGTAGTTGAAATTTATCAGCGATATATCCCAATTTGGTAATGTGGCATACTGAGTGTTGCTGTGTGATGATCAGTGTTTGATCATTTGCGATATGATCATTTGTTTGATCTTATATCTCTGTGATCATAGGTTGATCATTTGTTTGACCCGAAGCATGGCTTTGTGACAAAGCGTAGCTTTGTGGACGAGACTTCATCGAACCTCACACCCCGGAAATGGTCAAAACAGGAAGAATGCGGCAAGGTTCTAGGGAGTAGCGCCCCTTAGTGTATGTCATTCCTTCTGGATAAAGGTGGTATCATGGTATGGAGCCCAGATACTTAACCTCTGTGGTTGCTGCAAATTTATTACTTTGTGGTTTGTTGGAAATCGAGGATCCTCGGGAAGATCGGTGACGATCGGGGGATGGCATACGCGTGTCAGTAGTTACCTATTTTTGCAGAGGTAACCCGGCCTTATGTTGGCAGAGATCCGGTTAGGTTCTCGGGTCGTCTATTCCAGGGACGTACCCATCGTGGAAAAGGAAGTTCCTTAGCCTGACCATTTGTTGGAAATCCAAAGAAACAATACGAGCCTTTACGATTTCAATTGTATAACCTGTCTCCTCAGGAGGCAGCTATAGCAGGCATAATATAATGGTACCTATGCTGGCTAAGATTTATATTCTACTTTCGAAATGTTTTCCACTATGCACTAATAATAATATCAAAATGATTTGATTTTGCGTAGTAAGCATCTTTGACTAACATAAGAAGAAATCTCCTCCAAGTCTGCGTTTGCATTGTGTGTGTGGTGGGAGGTCTTATGGTAGTTTCATTTTCCAAAAGCATTGCGAATTGACTTTTAAAATTCTCTGCTATTTGTTTTTAAAGATAAACTGTTTTTGTTGCTCACACCAGTCCCATGACTGATCCGGAGTTTATTGTTCCCTTCCTAAACTCTAGGTGCCCACTATTTTTCACACGGGCAGTCTAGAGTTGGGTTTTTCAGCTATTCAGGTTGAGTAGATTATCTGGAGCTAGTTCAGTTCTTGGAGTTCATGGACTGACGTTGCTTATCTTGGAGCATTCTATTGGAGACATTCTATTCCGCTGCTGGTGTTATCGTTTCTTTTCCGCTGCTATTTGTTGTATCATATCTCTGATGTATATAGGTATTCATTGTATCACTCTGTTGTATCAGATATTGTATATCAATGTATTATTCTTTTATTCCGCTGTGTTATTTACTTAATGTTGTTATAAGCTCCCGAGAACCAGATTCGGCATTTGAATCTACGGCATTTTGAGTACAAGTGAAGTACGGGTGCCGATTTTCGAAGGTCGACTTTTGGGTCTTGACACCTGTGATATGATTATATGATGTTAAATTATGTTTATATATTTGTTACATCATCTGATATGATATTATATGTGCTACTGTTCATTTATTTACTGTTTCTCACACTTCAAGTTCCCTATTACTATGGGCTGAAATGATACATACCCGAACGGACACTAGAATAAGGAATAATCATTATGGGCTGAAATGATAGGCTTGAGTGATTTTTATTATATTTGATTTACTTGGGATTGTAGGTTTGAAATGATAGAACCCGGATTTTTCTTTTTAAATTGCGGATTGAAATGATACAGATCCGTATCACTTGACCTAGGTTAGAAAATATTATATAGGCCCATGGTTATATTTTTAAATAATATTTTCCTAAAATAATTGTTAAGTATTTTGAATTTTTAAATATATGAGATTTCAGCTAAAAGATTTGATTTAATGATTTAAATATAAGAAGATGTTGGTTTTCTATAAGTTAAGATTTTATAAGTCTATAAGTGGCTTTAATTGAAATTATAAAGATGTGTTGGTTTCAAATAGAATTTAAAGACATTTATTAATGTTAAATAACTTAATAATATAATTGGACTTAATATGGAATTTTAAATCTAACCTAGTAATCGTTATGAATTTTACTTTATGAAACTGACATGTTTTGTGTAATAAATAATGTATTTCGAACTGATAAAACGGAATACAGTTTTAATTGGACATTTTGTAATAAAATTTATTTAACTAGAAAATCATAGTTAATTGATGTCTAAATGAATAGATCTAAAAGAAAAAAATTGATTTTATATTTACTATGATAAAATATTCTTTTGTGAAATGTTATGTTTTGTAAAATAAATAGTTATGATTTTTAAATGGAAAAATGTAACTTTAATTATGACCTAACTTGATAATTGGAAATTGGTTTTTCAAATGGAAATTTTAAGTTAAGTAAATAAATAGAAATTAAGTTAAGTAAATAAATAGATATTTAGTTTTATTTATGAAAAGGGTATTTTAAAATAAAGTGTTAGGTTAGTGGTTAAAAATAAAAGTTAAGTAAAATAGTGTATTTTGACTTAATAAATGAATTATGGTTTAAGTTGGATATTTATTTATAAAATTTTATTTTATTAAATCATAACTTAAATGATATCCGAATGAATGTTTTTGAAGCATGATATATGATTTTTTTTAAAGTTAAAAATGGCTAAAATTGAAGTTTTAATGTTTTTGAAAAGTTATAATAAAATCTGGAATTTTATTGGTAGCATTTATAAAATGCTGTGGTTTTAAGAGGGCATTTGTTAAGTGCTATCCTTTTTGAAATTTAACTAAGTTCTAAAATAACCAAATACTATTACAACATTTTCTTAAGTGCTGCTGTTTTGGAATTTAACTATGTTTTGAAACAACTAAATACATATTACTGCACTTTATAAGTGCTGATGTTTTTGAAACTAAGCTGTTTGAAAATAACTAAATATTTATTACAGCACTTTATATATGCTGCTATTTCTGAATTTGACAATGTTTTGAAATATTACTAATATATCCACTGTAACACTTTATAAGTGCTGCTATTTTGAATTTGACAATTTTTTTGAAATGTTAATATATTTACCGTAACACTTATAAGTGTTGTTGTTGCTGAAATTACAATGAACTTTGGAAATGAATATTATTTTGGAAGATTTTGACATTGAATTTAAATGGTTTAAATGAATATGTTTTGAGGTGAAATATAAACCATTTTTGAAATTTATAAGTTAATACAATGTTTTCGAAATTGGTATAATTGAACGAATGAACTTAAAAATGCTATAACTTTGGTAATGAATATTATTTTAAGAGTGTTATGATTTTTCTAAATATTATGATTTCCAAATGATAGCATTTTAAATTGATATGGTTTCAAGGTATTATGGTTCCAAAGTGTTTGGTTTCAAAGGTGTTATAACTTTGTAAGTACTATGACTTTTGGAAATGAATTTATTTGAAATAGTATTTAATTAGGAATTGTTTTGAATATATTGATTTCCAATTGAAGATTTAAGAATATGTCTTTATAAAGTGGTTTTCGTTTAAGATGATTTAAAAGGGAATATTTCAAGTTTAAATAAATTGAAAGAAATATTCAGTGATTTGGAAATAGGGGTTTTATTTAAATGATATATTGATCTGGTTTTGGAATTTAAATGACATATTATGGCTTTGGTTTTTGAAATGGAAATGATATATTGATTTGGCTATGAAATGAAATAATATAGTATTTAGTTTTGAAATGGATATGATATTTTGGATTTTAAAGTATAAATGATTTTGGAATAAATATCCAAGGGTTATAATAACGATTGGTTTGCAAAGAGACCGAGATCGGATATAGGCATATTCTTTGCCGATACCGAAAACCACTTTGACAACCGTGTACGTGGTGGAGATTCCAGAATGAAGTAGGATGGTAGCGATGATCCTATTGAGGTATGAACGTGGACCCGACTCCCGTGAGTTGGCTTAAGGTGGATAAAACAGCAGCGATCTCGGGCCAATAAGGTAGCACCTCTGATCGGACACATTTCTTCGATACCATTCTATTACTTTGTGGTTGATTTGGTGGCCACCCTTTGATTTTTGATTTGGGAGTGTGTTTCGAGGTAGGCGGTAGTGGCTGCTACGCGTTACCACCAGCATGTGTGCGTAATTGGTATATCTACCCTGGCATTGCCTAGTTGTGCCGTGTCACCTACCATATCGAGCTTTACTACGAGTTTCTATTTGTGTCGTACCTATGGAGTATCTTCTCATAGCCTCCCGATTTGGAGGTACGCGGGTACTGTATAGATTATTGGCACTATTATGTGTTAAGGTGTAAAATATAAAGCCTTAACGCTATTTTAAAGTAAGCTTATTTTACTATTAGACATTATTATAATAGCGAATCTTACTACATAGTAAATAGTTTAATGGATCCTTAGAGGATGGGCGGTCCCAAGCATCCTTTAAGTTACTTGTACTTTCATATTACGGTTCACTTGAGTTGGTTTACATTGTATAAGTATGTATGTCCTAACTTAAGTGTTTTGTGTTTTGCTTTATGCTCGGGTCAGACTGAGTGATAAAACATTCAAGACTCACCTTTGGAGTTGGAGCTTTTCTTGGAGATCCAGCTATCTATTTCGCTTTCAGTTATCTAGTTGATTCAAGTGATGTATTCTGATTTATACTTGATTATCATATTGAGACTTCTGTTATATCTTGATTACTTCTATTGTATCTTGTTAACTCTGATGTACATATATAGTAGCTTCACGAACTATTTCTTTTGCTTCCACTGCATTATTATATACTCTGTGTCTGTGATCTGTGATTATTTATTTACTATATGTTCTGAGTTTTGCCAAATTTATATTTACAATTCGGTATTTTGAGCAATTCAAGTCTGTCATGTGCGGATGTGAATGGTTGAAAATATTGGGTCGTTACAAATTCAGTGTCCATACTTTGTTGTCATACATGAAATCCATCTTGGATTTTATAGTTTCAAGCCAAAGTGCAAAGTCTTTACTCCGTAGTGCTTGTTAGAATGAAAGAGGATTGCCATCTTTTAAAACGCAGTCCTCTTTCTTGATATCCACTAAAAAATAATAGTATCTCTTAGTGCAAGAGATTCCCCATTAGATTTTTTACTAGGTTGCAAGTTTTTGCATAAAGGTGAAGTTGATTGTTCTACAGATTTAGCCTCTGTGTTTACTTCTTTGGTCTTGTTCAAATCTACAACTTTACAATTAATTTCTTTTATTAGAAATTCCTTTTCTAGAAAAACAGCATGTGAAAAAACAATAACCTTTTGTTCCATGTTGCATAGAAAATATATCCTCTAAAGTTCTTGGGATATCCAATAAGTTTACATAGAGCTTTCTTACCTCAGGTTTATTGGGGCCAACTTTCGAAAGTTATGTTGGACAACCTCATACCTTCAAATAATTGAGGTGAGGTTTCTTCCCACGCCAGATCCCATATGGTGTCTTAGGCACAAATTTACCAAATTCGATGTATGCGTTGTGGTTTCCAGCACATATCCCCAACAGGAAAGATGTAACTCGGCCTTACTTAACATGGAACAAACCATATCTAGTAGGGTTAGATTCCTTTTTTCTAAAATACCTTTATGTTGTGAAGAATAGGGTGGAGTAATCCAAGAGATAATCCTATTATTTTTCAAGTACCATTGGAGCTCATGTCCAACATACTTACCTCATCGATTTGATCGAAGTGTTTTAATTTTACAGCTTGTCTAATTTTAAACTTCATACTTATAAATTTCACATAGACATCGGATTTATTCTTCATAAGATGTACATATCCTAGTCACAAGAAAACAATTAATGAAAGTTACAAAGTAGGTTGAAATATCCTTTATTAGTTTAGGTATTAGGCCACATACATCATTATGTATGAGTCCCTAGAGTTCATCGGCTCTTTCTTTGCTCCCACTGAAAGGATGCTTGGTCATTTTTTCTTTGAGATATCACTCACTTATGTCAAATGATTCATAAAAAAGTTACGATAAAAAACCTTCGCTTTTCAGTTTGCAAAGTCTTTTGTCGCTTATATGACCTGGCCTCTAGTACTACAAATAACTATTATTAATGTCAGCAGAAGATTTCTTAACAGAGCAGATATAATTAATATTAAGTGCATAAATGGCATTATCAATAACATCATTGTAAATTTTATTTCCATCAAATAAGATGTTCATATAACTGCAATCACAATGAAAACTATATCCAGTCTCATGCAATCTAGACATTTATATTATTCCACAAATAAAGTTTATAATAAATAATACTTGTTCAAAATAAAATCAATACTCATTTGGCAAAGTCAAGTGATAGTCTCCAACTAGAGTTGCATCTACTGGAGATCCATCGGCAACTTGAAGCTTTGTTTCACCCTACCTCACATGCCGTATGCTTCTAAGTCTCTGTAATGAATTACAGATGTGAGTTCAAGATCTAGCATCTAAAACCGATTGCAAAACAGTTTTGAATCATAAACGTACCTCTAGGAGTGGAAGAAGCACTTTCCTTCTTTTCTTAGATCATCTTCAAATAGTTTGGATAATTTTGCTTCCAATACCCCTTATTGTGACAATGGATAAATTCACCTCTGTCAATAAGAGCATCCTTTTTACGTTCCTTAGAACCTTGAATTCGTTTCTTCGAAAAATTTCAAAGATGTGGCTTTTCCCTTTACATCCAACATTGTGTTTTGATCCTTGAACGATCCCTCTGCTGACCTCAACATATTGAGTAGCTCGATAAGGTTTACGCTCAACTAATTCATACTCTAGTTTAATATGAATGACTCAAACTGCAAAGTCATTGAGCCTAGGATAAAATCCACTTAAAGTTTATCGGTTATTCTAACATAAAGCTACGAAATTCTATCAATATAGCCTTTCATGGTCAAGACAAAATACTCAATGCAATTGCCCTTGGTGATCTTCATGTTAGACAACTTCTTAGTAATCTCTTACCTTGCAGAACGAGATTGCTCCCCAAACAAAGCTTTAAGGCTTTTGAAGAATTTACGGACAGGCATGTTTTCGTATTGCCTTTGGAACATCTTATCTACTGTGGAGAACATGAAAACTTGAGTGATTTTCACAATTAGCTACCCAAAAGTTACATTCTTTTACTGCTTCGAGGTCAGCACCTTCAGCGGGATTCTCTCTTAAAGGTTTGGTTATAGACGGCCATAAACGTTCATATGTGAGTACTATCTTAATTTCTCATCACTAGTCAATCTAGTTTATTCTGGTGGGCTTATCATATTCGAAAGTAGTCTTAGTGTAACGACCCGTAAATTTTGGTAATTTAAATTAGTTAATTTAATAAGATTTTGATAATTAAATTTGAAAGAAATAAAAAAATGGGAGATTTAGTAATATAATAAATACTAAAATGAAATGTAACAATGATAATTAAAGCTAATTATCGATAAATTGAATGAAATTCCAATAAATGAAATAGTGCAAATGTTGTACTAGGATATAAATTGAATATAAGAAACAAACGTAAATATTGAATTAATTAATGAATTAATATATAATGAATGGTAATTGAATAAAATCAATGTTCTGTATTTAATTATAATATTGGGTTGGAAATGATAAACTTATAAAAATGTGATTGAGAGTTAATGGAAACAATTATTATAAGTTACATATATATATTTAATCCGTTAAATTGAATTGGAATTAATTGCAATAAATCTAAATTAAATCTTATGTTAATGTAAATTTAGTTAATATTTGGAAATAATGTTAATTTTATTCATATTATGACAATTGGTTGAATAAAAAGAATGGAAATCAAGATTTATCAATTTATTGGAATTCAAATTATAATCATTGGATTAACTGCAAATAAATGAAGTTAAATATTTAAATATTATGTTAATAGAGATTAAGATGAAATTTGAGAATATTAATGTAATAAATCATGAACCAATGTTAATTTCATCCGTTTGATAATAATGGATTAAATAATAGGATGAAAGGTCAATTAAATGGAATTATTGAAAATTAAATTTATAATTTCTGTATTTATTGAAGTTGAAAGTAAACCTGATAATTAGTGAAATAATTAGCTTTGGATTAACCTGGAAACTTGTTTTAAGTTATTATAAATGTTTATGAAATCAAAAATGAGAAAATTTGTTGGTTAAGTTATTTGAATTAAAAATGTGATTTAATTAATTTAATATTAATTTATTTAATTAACTGAAATATAGCCATTTTGGCCATCGACTCGGATTTTGACGAAACCAGTTTCATCGGATCTGTAACGGTGAATTATTATAGGATTTCAAGTTTTGTATCGATCGGACCTGTCGTTTGATCGTACGGGCTCGAAACGCCTTGAAATCAATTTAATTAAAATCAATTGAAATCAATTTGAAATAAGCTGATTTTGGCATAACTTCTTCATACGATGGAATTAGGACTTGAAACCTGTTCCATTGAGTTTAAAATATTTGAAAGCATCTATTTTGATATATGGGTTGATCCAATTTTGTTCCGGAGACAGAACGGGCTTTTCGGGTCATATTTATCGTTCAAACCCAAATCGATCTAGTCCATTTGTTCTATTTTTGATCCATCTATAAATAGCTCGTTATAAACCCTAGGTTGTTTTTATTCTCATTTGTCTATACGTGTATTCTTTCTCAACTCCTCATTCCAATGGCAGATAAACAATTTCTAGATCCAATTGCATATCAAAAACCAAATCAAAAATTAAATCTCCTCAAACAATAGCGAATTATATACCAATTTGAAGCTCCCGACGAGCGCATCTCAGATCTGCAATTTGTTTTTCGTTTTGGTTCATCATTTGTTCAGTAACCGTCGAACTATTCACGGCCGTTCATCACGCCTCGATCAAACTTGTCTGATCGTCGAATCGATTTGTGGGTATTGAAGAGTGGACTAAGGTGAGCTCATCGGCATGGTTTGTGGGACGAGATGACGGTCAGATCGATGCCAGAAATTCGATTTGATTAATTACTATAACGACCCGTAAATTTCGTTAATTAAATTTGTCATTTTAATAAGATTTTTGTAACTAAATTTAAAAAGATATAAAAATTTTATAATTGATAATAAAGTAAATGTTAAGAATTAAGTGTAGCAATGGTTATTAAAACTAATTATTACAATTGAAGTGAAATCAATAATAATGAAATAGGGAAAATTGTTGCACTTGGGTATAAAATGGAATAAGTAATTAAAGGTAAGATTTGAATTAACTAATGAAAATTTATATTGATTAATATAGACTTAATAAAAGAGTTGAATTGAATCAATCTATTTATTTGAAATAATAAATGGGTATGCAATTTATAATAAATGGGTTTATTGTGAGAAATTGAAATTTGATACTATAGTGTACTAGAATTAAGATGAAGGTGGGAATATTGAAGTATGTAAGGTCAAATTGATTGCATGTAATAAATTGGGGATTAAATTCATTAAAGGTAATAAATTATTATGTTAATGTACTAAGATAATATTTGAAATAAATGTTAATTCCATTCATACTTGTAAATAACTATTATAAATTGCATGTTGAATTTGTTGATTTAATAGGAATCAAAATTTAATTTTAATGAACAAATAAGGTTTACAATAACGGGAATTTGAGTTAAACTAGTGGAAATATTGAATGAAATGTAATAGTATTGCTCAATAGTAACTGAACATAAATTTAGGTAATAAGGTTAGAACAAGTTGATAAATAATAAATGTAGTGTAAATCCCAATTGCTATAAACAATTGTGAAGTTTTAATTGATTGAAAAGTAATAGATTTGGGAAATAGATTTTAAATTATATAAATTGATACTATAATACGTAATAAATGGGAAACTTATACAATCAATGTTAGATAAATAAATCATAATGTTTGTGTTGTTGATAAACTTTACTTTAATGATTATTGAAATAATCACAGAAGTGTGAATGTAAATTAAATTGGTAAAAAGGATTGGACTAAGGAAACTTTATTAATTAGTTTTAAAACCTAAATTAATATGTGTAACAGACAAGATTTCACATTCTGGAATATAGCCATTTAAACAAATCTAAGATGAATATAGGAATGTTGGGTAATAAATTTAATATAAGAGAAACCAATGCAATTATTGAATTGATCAGTAAAGCAACTAATAAATAGTAATTAATTCAAATTTTGTAAGTTAGGAATAATGTAGATGTATACTTAGTTATAAAATTTGGAATGTGAAAAGAAATGTAAACATTGGATTTAATTAAGGAAATTAAATTATAATAAATGGTCATTTAATAAAACCAATGTTCTGGGAGTAATTACAATAGTGGTTTGAAATATGTATAAACTTTGATTGGAAATCAATTCGATTTAAAATGAAATTGGGTATTACATTTATGAGTTTAAATGTTATTTTATTGTGTAAAGTAATAAATGGAGTAGTGAAGGTTTATACCTAGATATAGATTGAATATGAGAAATTAGAGGTAAGTATTGAATTGATTATGCCATAAAAACATGGTTAAAAGTAATTGGATGTAAATTAAAGAAATACGTTATTGCAAGTTAATAAGTAATGAACGTGAATGAACATTTCCAATTTAATACAATGATTCAAATGTTATGACTTAGTTTATGATGGAATATAGTATAAACCAATACAATCAGTGTATTTATGTGTGAAATATATATTGATTCATTGGTTACTGAATATAAGCGTTAATAAATTAATGAATTTGGATTACAATAAATAAGAAGTCAATGTTTACATTTCTTTTCACATTCCAAATTTTTAATCCAAACGCAGATTCGAATTGTCGAGATATTACAATATATAATTGTCAATGTTTATAAAATTTGCTTGAAAGTAATAAACTTAAAGTTGATTAAATTTTTAATGGTTACAATTGTATAAGTTACCTATTTGTATAGTTCAAAAATTTAATTCGAAAGCAATTGCAGTAATTGACTCAATTAGTGGTGATTAAATGAATTCAAAGTATATATAAACCAATGAAGTAATACAAAATAGATTGAATGTGATTACGAAATTGAAATTTTGTAAATGAGTAACTTTTGTCTGTAAACAATTGTAACGACCCAGAATTTTTGATAATTAAAATTCGAATATTTAATTTATTTTTAATATTAATAAGTGGAATTAAGAAGTCGAATGATTTATTTTCCAATATTGGATTTAATTTGGTCAATTAAATCGATAAATTAAATAGTTGAAATTCGAGAGATAATTGAAAATCGAGCTTAATATGATTGAAATGATTTGTAAAATTTTATTTAATCATACTGGAGTTATAGAAAGGTTATAGAACTTTCAGAATTGAATTTGGAGTTAAATTGTGAAAATTGAATATTTTAATATTTAATTATCGACTGAAAAATAGCCAATTTTCGAACAGTCTTAGAATTGAACGAGACCAGTTCCATTGGATCCGTAATAGTTAGTTATTATCGGATTTCAATTTTTGTAGCAATCGGGATTGTCGATTGACCCTGGCAACTCGAAACGCATCGATATCATTTTAATTTTAAATCGTCGAGTTAAAATAGTCATTTTTCAAACGGTCTCGGATTCTGACGAAACCAGTATCATCGGATCCGTAATGTGATATTATTGTAAGATTTCAAATTTCGTAATTTTTGGATTTACCATTTGTCCGGTACAGATTAAAACGCCTCGAAATCGATTTAAATCGATTTAATTTAATTTGATCGTTTATTGCCATATCTCACACATACGATCGAATTAGCTTTCGAAACCTGTTCCATTGTGTCCGGAACGCGGGGTAAACCCCAGAAACGCTAGTTACTGCGCGTAAATCGGAGTTCAGAAAACCGGAATGAATAGTGTTCGATATTTTCTATAAATAGACAAATGTTTCACAAATTTGAGAAAATAAAACCCTAAGCCTAATATTTTCTTTCAGCCGCCACTTGCTATTTCGATGGCCAGAAAACAACATCCTTCCTCCCCAATTTCCGACCAACCTATTCGCTATCGTTAAAAACTTCCAACATGAAACATCTAGAACTCGTCGAGCACTATAGATCCATACGGTGATGATCATCGCTTGGTCATCGGGTTGGTCGCGTTTTGGCCGAGAATGCTTTGCGTTCAAGCACGTTTTTCTGGCCGGTGGTGGCGCTAGGGGGGTGCGGTCGAGCATGGGGGGTCGAGCTCGAGATGGGCGTGCGTATGGTGGCGTGATGATTTGATTTCGTGGAGATTTGGGGGTGGCGTGTACTAGGGTTTCGTGGCGGCTTCTTGGGTTCGAATGCATTTCTACCTGGGTGTGTTGCGTGAGGAAGGAGAAGCAAGGGTAGCGGCCACGATCCTATCGTTTGAAATGCACGGCTCAGATTTAAGGTTGTAAAATATTTAAGAGAAAATTGTAAATTAAATTATATATTAATTCGTTTAATGTTTAAAACTCTGTAACTCTTTCATGCGAGATCGGAATTCGACGAAACTTCTTGCGTTGTCTTCGTTTTGTCGAGCTCTTCGCTATGGAACTGAATTGGAGCCATTTGGAGTTAGTTTGAATTTCGGGTAAAATTAAACGCGCGTTTAATTTTATTCGAAATAAACGTTGAAATCAGAATTAAAATCAAGGTGAGATTTTTCTCACTCAAATTGAATGTGGAATTTTTACAGTTATTGATATGATTGCTATATTGGATGTGATATTAGATATTATAGGATATATATCTATATATAGCAGTATATACATATTGGCATATGTATATATTGGATTGATTGATTTCCCGCCTCGTATAGCGGATGAGACCCTATTGCGCCGTTAGTAAGCGGATTTTTTATAAAACCCATATACCGCGATAATTCCGTACTGGAACGGAATTGGTATTGTGCTAACGTTTTTGGATGCAGGGAAACAGGTTGGAGGGATCCAACTGGATTCCTCAACTGTATTTACTTATTTACAGATATTTTGATATATTCTGTTATCATATGATGATATATGATATTTGACTGTTGTGATGGACTGATTGGTGTTGTTGCATCATCGGATTCAGTTTTGAAATGTAAAAATAACGACTGTTACTTTAAAAAGGATTTTTAAGTAATTTTTGAAAGTAGACGTTTTATTGAATTGTTGAATTGATTTATTTTAAATAAATAAACGTTTAAATTTTTGAAGTTATAAAAGTTAAGATTTTTGTGAATTATGAATGTAAGGTGATTTTTGAAATAAACAGTTGATTGATTTATAAAATGGTTTAAGTTGAGATTTTTAAAATATTATAAACGGTTTACTTAAAAGGTTTATAAAGTTGACACTTTATAAATTAAAATGTTGGTATTATAAAACGAGTTTTTATAAGCGTTAAAAATGAATTTTTAAGAATTTATAAATAAATGGAATTTATAAATTATGAACTTATAAATGGAGATGATTTTGTAAAAATAAAGGAATTATAAGTATTTGACTTATAATATGGATTGTTGGTATAAGATTTGAGTTATAAATTAAATTTGTTAATTCAGGGAATTTTTATAAATCGAAGTTTATAAATAGGGAAAGAATTTATAGACATAGTTTATAAATTCGAAATCAATGGGATTTGATGAATTAAATATAGAAGATTATTAAAGGAGATTTATTCGCGATTTTGGATAGCGGATTATTATTGAAATAAAACGTGTAGAAAATAGTGAAATGTAATTTGTGAAGTATATTCACGATTTTGGACAGTGAATATATTATTAAGTAAAATGGATATGGTTTTGGAAAAATGATATATGAAATGAAGTAATTGTTTTAAAAGATGTTTTAAAACGTGTGAACTATCGAAATCATAGATTTCAACATTTATTGTTGAAATAGACGTTTTCGAGAAATAAGGAAATGATGGACTATAACACTGTTGTTATAGTAAATGATTTCCGAAAGGAAATGTTTTGATGTAGTATTGGGATTTATATATCTATTAAAATCCGAATCCCTATACTAGTGATTTTGAGTCGTCGTAACGATGTTTTACGTAACATTCGTTTTGACTCAAATAAATGTGTTTAAAGAGAATGATTTCCTTAAAGAATGAGTATATACTTAATTTGATTTAAGTATATCGAATATTTTCAAATGTTGAAAATAAATAGATTTGTGAAATACTTATTATTAAATAAGTATGGAATTGCTTTTCCAATAGGAAATGAACTGTTTTGAGATTTTATCTTCAAAGATAAAATGAAATGTGGAAATTAATTTGAAATTGTTTTCAAACGGTTAAGTGTGGAAATTATATATCTAGTAAAGATATTTTTGGAAGATGAAATAATTTGGAAAATAATTTGGAATCTGATGATGTTGCGCATCTTTATTGATAGTTAAATAACCGACTATCAATAATTACCTTGAGTAGGTATTTGTTGTGAATTGGATGAATTTGAATGCCACACTTGTTTTTAAATAAACGCTCACTATTCGGGTTAGCCGGGAAAGGACCATGGGGTCGTATAACCCATTCCGAATATGTGATACATCGTTATGAATTGCATTTGAAGACCGGTGTTGAAGACCGGATATTTTTGAAAACGGAAGGATTACCGTCGAGTTACTCTACATCGGCTGATCTCCGATTTAGAGGTTTTATCACCCTTAGTGACGGGAAGTCCGGACGTGATTAGAAATTATCCGGAATTGCAAGGGCTTCGTGAGAAGTGCCTTCGGTTCTGTTCGATCCCGGAACAGACTTGTATGGATGGTGTGTCTGACGTTACAATTTGAGATATAAAGCTGATTTCTTTCAAATACATTTCTGTTGGTGGCGGAGAATTTATTCTCTTAGCTTAACACCCTTCTCTGAGACGTACGAGCTCAGAGGTTATGTAGTTGAAATTTATCAGCGATATATCCCAATTTGGTAACGTGGCATACTGAATGTTGCTGTGAAATGGTCAGTGTTTGATCATTTGTGATATGATCATTTGTTTGATCTTATATCTTTGTGATCATAGGTTGATCATTTTGTTTGACCCGAAGCAGGGCTTTTTGAGAAAGCGTAGCTTTGTGGACGAGACTTCATCGAGCCTCACACCCCGGAAATGGTCGAAACAGGAAGAATGCAGCAAGGTTCTAGGGAGTAGCGCCCCTTAGTGTATGTCATTCCTTCTGGATAAAGGTGGTATCATGGTATGGAGCCCAGATACTTAACCTCTGTGGTTACTGCATTATTATTATCTATGTGGTTTGTTGGAAATCGGGGATCCTCGGGAAGATCGGTGACGATCGGGGGATGGCATACGCGTGTCAGTAGTTACCTATTTTTGCAGAGGTAACCCGGCCTTGTGTTGGCAGAGATCCGGTTAGGTTCTCGGGTCGTCTATTCCAGGGACGTACCCATCGTGGATAGGAAGTTCCTTAGCCTGACCATTTGTTGGAAATCCAAAGAAACAATACGTGACGTGTACGGTTTTAGTTGTATTACCTGCTATGGAATGTGGCGGTAACCTGCTATTGAACATAGTAGCTATAGTAGGCATAAGTGCGGAATGCCTATGCTGGCTAAGATTAATATTATACTTTCGAAATGTTTTCTACACTATGCACTAATAATAATAATATCAAAAATGATTTGATTTTTGCGTAGTAAGCATCTTTGACTATCATAAGAAGAAATCTCCTCCAATTCTGCGTTTGCATTGTGTGTGTGGTGGGAGGTCTTATGGTAGTTTCATTTTCCAAAAGCATTGCGAATTGACTTTAAAATTCTCTGCTATTTATTTTAAAGATAAATAACTGTTTTACGATCTCACACCAGTCACCATGACTGACTCGGAGTTTATTGTTCCCTTCTAAACTCTGGGTGCCCACCAATTTCCACACGGGCAGCCTAGAGTTATATTATCAGGATATTCTGGATATTCTGGAGCTTGGAGATAAGCTGGATGACGAGACGTAGTATTTGTATCTGATAGTATTTATTCCGCTGTGTATTCTGTATGAGGACAAGTTTATATAACTGTGCATTGTTGTATTGAGTTGTATATTGACTCTGATTGATGTATGTAATAACAGATATAATTCTTTTGTTTTTAAATGATATTCATTTATCTATTATATATTGTTCCGCTGCGATATGTGAGATTCTGATATTGTTCTGTTTCTGTGGCTGTTCTGTTGTTCTTCTTCTTTCTTTCTTCTCTTTTTCTTCTATCTTCTTCTTCTTCTACTTTTTCTTCTTCTTAAACCATAACTTTTCGGGTTTCCGGCATTCGATGGCTCAGCAGTCGATAAAGTGAGTATCGATGTTGAATTTTCGAAAGTCGAAAATTTTCGGGATGTTACATTTGGTATCAGAGCATATGGTTAAGCGACAACCCTGCTCTGTTGGGTGTTACTCATTAGAGATAGAGTCAGCAGTACTCTAGAATGAGTTGAGTTTAATAATAGATACGAGTGCGTATTTGTTAGTGAATATAAAATTGTTTTATATTGTGATGATTGGTTTGTTGAGTGGTATATGGATTCTGGTCGGTATTGTCCGTACAACTCTATCGATAGGGATCTCTAAACGCTCGAATAGAACAATTCGGCACAGTATTGTTTTAAAATAGGGTAAATGAAAAAAATTTTGCCCAAAACTATTTTTGTATAGAAAAGAAATGTTTTTCTATGAAGTACTATAGTATATGGTTGCATGGATGTTAGGAAGTAATAATAGTAAACTATTATCATTGAAATTGAATAAGAAATTCAAATCATAACTCCAAAGTTAAGAAATAAATCCATGTACAAATGAAATTTAAGAATGTAAATTATAAATGTGATTTGTAATTTAAAACGGGATTCCAGAGAAGTTTTTGGAAATGTTTGAAAATGATTTGAAAATTTTGGAGATTTGAAAAGTTTAAATCATTTTTGATTTGAAAATGGATTTCAAAGGTTTTGAAAAGTATTTGGAGAGATGAAAAGCTCTAAACTCTTTTCGGTCGCTGGAAAATAATCCTGATGATGGTGGCCACATCATTAGAATTCATTTTCGGGTTTCCAAAAAGAGAAATTGCTGCCAAATTGTTTTAAATAAAAGTTGTTTGAAATTTTGGGTTTTGTTTTAGAAAATTCAAAGGATAATTTGAATTGTTTTCAAAAATGGTTTTTGAAATGTTGGTAAACTCTGGAATACTATGTAGAAATATTTATGGAATATTAATGTGAGATATAATTTGAAATAAAGTTCCAGAAAAATATTTGAAGATAAAATTCATAAAGGAATAGAATTAGTAATATGAATGTATAGATGATTTTATAAATCAAGATGTAAATAAGTTGAAGACTTATAAAATATTTGGAATTTGATAGAAATGAGATTCAAATTGAAATGGAAAATAATTGATAAAATTCAATATTCAGAAGTTAAATAGAATTCAAATTAAATTGAAATTGTGAATTGAATTCAAATGAAATTGAAATGAAAAATTGAACGAAAATAGATATGTAACTTCAATAGTGAAGTAAACATATATAAGCAGTTGATATTGAAAATTTTGTAATAGAATTTGCAAAATGGTTTGAATATATGTAACTAGATATTATGGCTAGTAGGATATACAGGTGTTATAAAGGAATTGGAATTTTGATTTCGAAGATAATTTGAATTGCTCGACAAAAGGTATGTATTTAAATTTGGATATGAGATTTGATGACTTATTTCTCTAGCCGCTTGGCCTTTTCTTTTTCTTTTTTGAAATCTGAGAGTCCGTAGGGACGTTTTGTAGTAGTGCCGTATTAGCCGCGCAAAGGAGACGCTGGCGAAATTTTTTGGAAATTTAGGGCGTTAGAAAATTTTGAGAAATTTTGAAAGTTTAAAATTTGAATTTAAACTCGAATTTGAATTTTGAAGTAAACAATGCTGTTGAAACTTATAATTGAAGTTGGAAAACGAGATTAAATGATAACGAATCTTTAGTAGAAAGATTTGTTTTGATGAATTGATAAAACTATTAGATGTTGAAAAATAGTAGACGAGTTAAGGACCATTTTTCCTAACTTGTAATTTCGAGGACGAAATTCTTTTAAGGGGGGAAGTCTGTAACGACCCAGAATTTTTGATAATTAAAATTCGAATATTTAATTTATTTTTAATATTAATAAGTGGAATTAAGAAGTCGAATGATTTATTTTCCAATATTGGATTTAATTTGGTCAATTAAATCGATAAATTAAATAGTTGAAATTCGAGAGATAATTGAAAATCGAGCTTAATATGATTGAAATGATTTGTAAAATTTTATTTAATCATACTGGAGTTATAGAAAGGTTATAGAACTTTCAGAATTGAATTTGGAGTTAAATTGTGAAAATTGAATATTTTAATATTTAATTATCGACTGAAAAATAGCTAATTTTCGAACAGTCTCAGAATTGAACGAGACCAGTTCCATTGGATCCGTAATAGTTAGTTATTATCGGATTTCAATTTTTGTAGCAATCGGGATTGTCGATTGACCCTGGCAACTCGAAACGCATCGATATCATTTTAATTTTAAATCGTCGAGTTAAAATAGTCATTTTTCAAACGGTCTCGGATTCCGACGAAACCAGTTTCATCGGATCCGTAATGTGATATTATTGTAAGATTTCAAATTTCGTAATTTTTGGATTTACCATTTGTCCGGTACAGATTAAAACGCCTCGAAATCGATTTAAATCGATTTAATTTAATTTGATCGTTTATTGCCATATCTCACACATACGATCGAATTAGCTTTCGAAACCTGTTCCATTGTGTCCGGAACGCGGGGTAAACCCCAGAAACGCCAGTTACTGCGCGTAAATCGGAGTTCAGAAAACCGGAATGAATAGTGTTCGATAGTTTCTATAAATAGACAAATGTTTCACAAATTTGAGAAAATAAAACCCTAAGCCTAATATTTTCTTTCAGCCGCCACTTGCTATTTCGATGGCCAGAAAACAACATCCTTCCTCCCCAATTTCCGACCAACCTATTCGCTATCGTTAAAAACTTCCAACATGAAACATCTAGAACTCGTCGAGCACTATAGATCCATACGGTGATGATCATCGCTTGGTCATCGGGTTGGTCGCGTTTTGGCCGAGAATGCTTCGCGTTCAAGCACGTTTTTCTGGCCGGTGGTGGCGGTAGGGGGGTGCGGTCGAGCATGGGGGGTCGAGCTCGAGATGGGCGTGCGTATGGTGGCGTGATGATTTGATTTCGTGGAGATTTGGGGGTGGCGTGTACTAGGGTTTCGTGGCGGCTTCTTGGGTTCGAATGCATTTCTACCTGGGTGTGTTGCGTGAGGAAGGAGAAGCAAGGGTAGCGGCCACGATCCTATCGTTTGAAATGCACGGCTCGGATTTAAGGTTGTAAAATATTTAAGAGAAAATTGTAAATTAAATTATATATTAATTCGTTTAATGTTTAAAACTCTGTAACTCTTTCATGCGAGATCGGAATTCGATGAAACTTCTTGCATTGTCTTCGTTTTGTCGAGCTCTTCGCTATGGAACTGAATTGGAGCCATTTGGAGTTAGTTTGAATTTCGGGTAAAATTAAACGCGCTTTTAATTTTATTCGAAATAAACGCTGAAATCAGAATTAAAATCAAGGTGAGATTTTTCTCACTCAAATTGAATGTGGAATTTTTACAGTTATTGATATGATTGCTATATTGGATGTGATATTAGATATTATAGGATATATATCTATATATAGCAGTATATACATATTGGCATATGTATATATTGGATTGATTGATTTCCCGCCTCGTATAGCGGATGAGACCCTATTGCGCCGTTAGTAAGCGGATTTTTTATAAAACCCATATACTGCGATAATTCCGTACTGGAACGGAATTGGTATTGTGCTAACGTTTTTGGATGCAGGGAAACAGGTTGGAGGGATCCAACTGGATTCCTCAACTGTATTTACTTATTTACAGATATTTTGATATATTCTGTTATCATATGATGATATATGATATTTGACTGTTGTGATGGACTGATTGGTGTTGTTGCATCATCGGATTCAGTTTTGAAATGTAAAAATAACGACTTTTACTTTAAAAAGGATTTTTAAGTAATTTTTGAAAGTAGACGTTTTATTGAATTGTTGAATTGATTTATTTTAAATAAATAAACGTTTAAATTTTTGAAGTTATAAAAGTTAAGATTTTTGTAAATTATGACTGTAAGGTGATTTTTGAAATAAACAGTTGATTGATTTATAAAATGGTTTAAGTTGAGATTTTTAAAATATTATAAACGGTTTACTTAAAAGGTTTATAAAGTTGACACTTTATAAATTAAAATGTTGGTATTATAAAACGAGTTTTTATAAGCGTTAAAAATGAATTTTTAAGAATTTATAAATAAATGGAATTTATAAATTGTGAACTTATAAATGGAGATGATTTTGTAAAAATAAAGGAATTATAAGTATTTGACTTATAATATGGATTGTTGGTATAAGATTTGAGTTATAAATTAAATTTGTTAATTCAGGGATTTTTTATAAATCGAAGTTTATAAATAGGGAAAGAATTTATAGACATAGTTTATAAATTCGAAATCAATGGGATTTGATGAATTAAATATAGAAGATTATTAAAGGAGATTTATTCGCGATTTTGGATAGCGGATTATTATTGAAATAAAACGTGTAGAAAATAGTGAAATGTAATTTGTGAAGTATATTCACGATTTTGGGCAGTGAATATATTATTAAGTAAAATGGATATGGTTTTGGAAAAATGATATATGAAATGAAGTAATTGTTTTAAAAGATGTTTTAAAACGTGTGAACTATCGAAATCATAGATTTCAACATTTATTGTTGAAATAGACGTTTTCGAGAAATAAGGAAATGATGGACTATAACACTGTTGTTATAGTAAATGATTTCCGAAAGGAAATGTTTTGATGTAGTATTGGGATTTATATATCTATTAAAATCCGAATCCCTATACTAGTGATTTTGAGTCGTCGTAACGATGTTTTACGTAACATTCGTTTTGACTCAAATAAATGTGTTTAAAGAGAATGATTTCCTTAAAGAATGAGTATATACTTAATTTGATTTAAGTATATCGAATATTTTCAAATGTTGAAAATAAATAGATTTGTGAAATACTTATTATTAAATAAGTATGGAATTGCTTTTCCAATAGGAAATGAACTGTTTTGAGATTTTATCTTCAAAGATAAAATGAAATGTGGAAATTAATTTGAAATTGTTTTCAAACGGTTAAGTGTGGAAATTATATATCTAGTAAAGATATTTTTGGAAGATGAAATAATTTGGAAAATTATTTGGAATCTGATGATGTTGCGCATCTTTATTGATAGTTAAATAACCGACTATCAATAATTACCTTGAGTAGGTATTTGTTGTGAATTGGATGAATTTGAATGCCACACTTGTTTTTAAATAAACGCTCACTATTCGGGTTAGCCGGGAAAGGACCATGGGGTCGTATAACCCATTCCGAATATGTGATACGTCGTTATGAATTGCATTTGAAGACCGGTGTTGAAGACCGGATATTTTTGAAAACGGAAGGATTACCGTCGAGTTACTCTACATCGGCTGATCTCCGATTTAGAGGTTTTATCACCCTTAGTGACGGGAAGTCCGGACGTGATTAGAAATTATCCGGAATTGCAAGGGCTTCGTGAGAAGTGCCTTCGGTTCTGTTCGATCCCGGAACAGACTTGTATGGATGGTGTGTCTGACGTTACAATTTGAGATATAAAGCTGATTTCTTTCAAATACATTTCTGTTGGTGGCAGAGAATTTATTCTCTTAGCTTAACACCCTTCTCTGAGACGTACGAGCTCAGAGGTTATGTAGTTGAAATTTATCAGCGATATATCCCAATTTGGTAACGTGGCATACTGAGTGTTGCTGTGAAATGGTCAGTGTTTGATCATTTGTGATATGATCATTTGTTTGATCTTATATCTTTGTGATCATAGGTTGATCATTTTGTTTGACCCGAAGCAGGGCTTTTTGAGAAAGCGTAGCTTTGTGGACGAGACTTCATCGAGCCTCACACCCCAGAAATGGTCGAAACAGGAAGAATGCAGCAAGGTTCTAGGGAGTAGCGCCCCTTAGTGTATGTCATTCCTTCTGGATAAAGGTGGTATCATGGTATGGAGCCCAGATACTTAACCTCTGTGGTTACTGCATTATTATTATCTATGTGGTTTGTTGGAAATCGGGGATCCTCGGGAAGATCGGTGACGATCGGGGGATGGCATATGCGTGTCAGTAGTTACCTATTTTTGCAGAGGTAACCCGGCCTTGTGTTGGCAGAGATCCGGTTAGGTTCTCGGGTCGTCTATTCCAGGGACGTACCCATCGTGGATAGGAAGTTCCTTAGCCTGACCATTTGTTGGAAATCCAAAGAAACAATACGTGACGTGTACGGTTTTAGTTGTATTACCTGCTATGGAATGTGGCGGTAACCTGCTATTGAACATAGTAGCTATAGTAGGCATAAGTGCGGAATGCCTATGCTGGCTAAGATTAATATTATACTTTCGAAATGTTTTCTACACTATGCACTAATAATAATAATATCAAAAATGATTTGATTTTTGCGTAGTAAGCATCTTTGACTATCATAAGAAGAAATCTCCTCCAATTCTGCGTTTGCATTGTGTGTGTGGTGGGAGGTCTTATGGTAGTTTCATTTTCCAAAAGCATTGCGAATTGACTTTAAAATTCTCTGCTATTTATTTTAAAGATAAATAACTGTTTTACGATCTCACACCAGTCACCATGACTGACTCGGAGTTTATTGTTCCCTTCTAAACTCTGGGTGCCCACCAATTTCCACACGGGCAGCCTAGAGTTATATTATCAGGATATTCTGGATATTCTGGAGCTTGGAGATAAGCTGGATGACGAGACGTAGTATTTGTATCTGATAGTATTTATTCCGCTGTGTATTCTGTATGAGGACAAGTTTATATAACTGTGCATTGTTGTATTGAGTTGTATATTGACTCTGATTGATGTATGTAATAACAGATATAATTCTTTTGTTTTTAAATGATATTCATTTATCTATTATATATTGTTCCGCTGCGATATGTGAGATTCTGATATTGTTCTGTTTCTGTGGCTGTTCTGTTGTTCTTCTTCTTTCTTTCTTCTCTTTTTCTTCTATCTTCTTCTTCTTCTACTTTTTCTTCTTCTTAAACCATAACTTTTCGGGTTTCCGGCATTCGATGGCTCAGCAGTCGATAAAGTGAGTATCGATGTTGAATTTTCGAAAGTCGAAAATTTTCGGGATGTTACAACAATAAACTTATGAACATAGTTAAAAGTAAACGATGGCGATATTAATGTGTTGCCCGTTTATTCAGTCTATTAATTGAAATGAGAAATCAAATTTTAATAAAATTGGAAATAAATCAGAGTTAAAAGAACCTTAATGTTATATAAATAAGAATTTATGCAGTATCTAATGTAGTGCAATTAAATTTAGGGAACAAATGTTAAGAGCTTAACTGATGGTAATTAATAATTGGAGATAAAGTAAATTCCATTTATTCTTTTTCGGTTTTCTCTATAAATACCCGTTATAACCCTAGCCTACCTCTATTTCTCATTTTTCTGTACGTAATCCAACTATCTCTCCTCCTCAATGGCAGACAAACAAATTTTAGATCCAAACACAAATCAAATTCAAATCTAAAATTTCAAAATTCTTAGAAAAATTCAGAAAAATTATATATCGTATATCTCGACAATTCGAATCTGCGTCTAGTGTTTGTTTTCGGAATTGGTGCTCGAATCAATGGCGAGGAGGCGCGATCAAAGTTGGATGTTGGGTGCGTGTTTACTGTAGTTGAACGCGTGAGAGAAGGAAGCTGCAGTGACGTGGCAATGTAATTGGTAATAGCCTGTTTTATTTAATTTTGATTTCAACTCATTCAAATCACTGTAACTTTCTCATACGAACTCCAATTCATGCGCGGATTTTTGCGTTAGGATCGTATTGAAATTCTAGACTTTTTGGCACCAGTTTGGATGAATTCTGATACTGGGCAATTTTTGGGTTTAAATTGGATTTGAATTCAATTTAAATTCAAAAGGTGAGTGTTTTAACCCACTCACAACTTCTAAGATTTCTTATGTTTGTTAAATTAAATTTTGATGTGATTTGAAATTTATCTATGATTGTTTGGGCATATATTTAATCATCATCTCATTTAGATAGCATTTATTTAAATTAAATTGTTATTTAATTTTATTATTGCATATAATTTGCCAGTTAAATTTATTTATTATTGCATATAAACTGCCAGTTGAACAGTTATTAATTTTTATTGAATATAAACTATTCGTTGATGCCTGTTATATTTTATATGCTTTATATTGATGTTTTGTTTAAATTGGATGATGATTGTAATAAATGGTTGTTTATTGATATTTGGATGAATGGATGCTATATTTTATATTGTATAAACGGCAAGTTATTATGCATTTTCATTTCATTCGGGATTGCGGTTTGAAATGATATATAACCGTAAATTTTTATTTTTAAATTACAGATTGAAATGATAAATATCCGTATCACTTGACCATAGGATAGAAAATTATATACAGGCACTGTGGTCTATATATAAAATATTTTAAAGTGATTTTCTATGGTTTGGAAAGAAATATACGGTTTAATAAATATTAAATTTTGATATTATATAAATATTATTTTATATATAGTTAAATTCTAAAATTTAAGCTATGTGTAACTTGATGATGTTTTAAGTTTGATTTACGAATATTTCAAGTTTGAGCTTTATTTAAGGGATATTGAGTTTATTAAATAAATAATTTTAAGCTAAATAATAGTAAATTGAATTAAGAAATATATGATATTATCAGATTTGGTTTGGAAATTTTGGAATATTTAAAGATTTGAAATATATATCAAAATTGAAATGTTTTATTGGAATTAAAGTATTATTGTTTCAAGGTGTTGGATTTGAAACTGTTATAACTACGAAAGTAATATGGTTTGAAAAAAATGAATTTATTTGAAATAGAATTTATTTATGGATTATCTTTGAATATATTGATTTGAAACCGATTGAAATTTTGAGATTAGGAGTATGACTGCATTATGTGATTTGGGTTTAAGATGGTTTTAAAGAATATTTCAGGTTTTATAAATAAAAGTAAGAATAGTGATTGAAAATTTGGATTTTATTTAAATGATATATTATTGAATTTGGTTTTGAAGTATATACTATTTTGAAATAAAGAATATGTTTTGAAAGGGCAATGATTGTATTTTTAAAAGTATATATATTTTTAAATGACCACAGTGTTATAATAACGATTGGTTGTTAAAGAGATCGGGATCGGATATGGACATACTCTCTGTCGATACCGAAAACCACTTTGACAACTGTGTACGCGGTGGAATTTCCAGAATGAAGTAGGATGGTGGCGACGATCCTAAGGTATATACGTGGACCCAACTCCCATGAGTTGGCATAAGGTGGCTAAAACATGAGCGATCGATGGGCCAAGGAGGTAACATCTCTGATCAGACACACTTCTTTGATACCATTCTATTACTTGTGATTGATTTGGTGCGCACCCTCGATTTGGGAGTGTTGTTCGAGGTGGGCGGTAGTGGCTGCTATGCGTCACCACCAGTCCATATGTGTAATTGGTATATCTACCCTGGCATTGCCTTGTGTGCCATGTCACCTACCATATCGAGCTTTACTACCAGTTGTGATTTCTCCCGTAGCTTATGGAGTATCGAGGGTAGCCCCCATTTGAGAGTATGCTAATACTGGATAGACTACTGGGACTATTACGTGTTAAGGTGGAAAATCTAAAGCCTTAATGCTATTTAAAAGCATGTTTATTTTATGATTAGACATTATTATAATAGCGAATATTACTACATAGTAGATAGTTTAACGGATCCTTAAGCGATGTGAATCCCGAACATTTCTTAAGTTACTGCACTTACGTTAGACACTGGATAGGAGATGTCAAACCCCGTAAACATCTCTGACGCCGTTTACACTCATATTTATTTCATTGATTTAACTTACATAAGATCTTTTAGTTCTGACTCGTGTGTTTTGTCTTTTCAATTCGCTCGGGTCAGCCTGAGCATTTCAGGATTTGAAGGCTCTATTTCTGGAGGACGAAGACGAAGATTTTATTACTACTATTTATTATATTCCACTACACCCTTGTATTCCGCTGCATTAAGTATCATTCTCTGGTATGTGTAACTTTGATATGTATTGTATAAGTATAATCAAATGTTTTGTAAAACAGCTTCATGAACTGTTATTTGATTATTATATTTTATCGTTTCGCTGCAAGATTCTATTTTGTTTCTTTTATTTCTCCACTTTTTCTTATTTACCCCATAACAATCCGCCCTTCTGTATGGTTTAAGTTGGCACGTAAGTCTGCTTAAGCGTACAAAAAGGTGGGATGTTACAATTACTTTTGGCGGTGGCCGCGATTTGAAGACTTCAATCATCGACGTGGGGACGTCGCGAGAGAGGGGCGAGGCCTGAGGAGTAGTCGGGGCTTCCTGGAGGGTTGTGGCAGCGTGCATTCGTCGTTGTCGATGGAGGCTAATGCTAGGTCGCGTATGCAAGTTCTGGAAGAGAGAGGAGGGTTTCGTGCATGGGAAACAGGTGATGATTTGTGTTATCTTTTATTATTTTAATAATTTTTTATTTAAATCGTAAAATGTTCTAAATTGCATAAGTTTTGCATACGAGGTCCATTTCACGCGCGGTTCATTCCGCTGGATCGTATCAGAATTTCGGACATTTTGGCGCGGGATTGGACGAATTCTGAGACCATTCAAATTTGGGCTTAAATTGGATTTAAATTCAAAGGTGAGTGTTTTAACCCACTCACAACTTCTAAAATTTCTTATGTTTGTTAAATTTAATTTATGATGTGATTAGAAATTTATTTATGACTGTTTGGTATATTTTAAATTATCATCTCGGTTAATTTGAATTTATTTGAATTAAATCGTTATTTAATTTATTATTGAACATAAATTGCCAGTTAAATACCTATTATTGATTATCAGTTCTATATTAATATTTATTGATTGATTTGGATGATGTTTGTTGATTTTTAATATTGGATGAATGGATGTTTTATTTTTAATCGTTATAAACTTCAAGTTCACTATGGGTTGAAATGATATATACCCGAATGATCAATAGATTAAGGAAAAATCGTTATGGGTTGAAATGATAGACTCGAGCGATTTTATGGATTTTATTATTATTTCGGGATTGCGGTTTGAAATGATATATAACCGTAAAATTTTAAATTGTGGATTGAAATGATAAATATCTGTATCACTTGACCCTAGGGTAGAGAACTATATACGGACACCGGATTGGTTAAATTAAATGATTTTAAAGCTTTAAATTTTGAGTCCTTTTAAATGATATTTGAAATAAAAATTGATTTATACGAATTGAATTATTATCGAAATTCAAGTTTATGATAAAATTGGAATTGGTTTAAAGGTATTGTTAAAAAGGATTTAATTGAAATTTCAAAGTTGAATTTGGAATAAAAGGTGAAATTTGTCAAAATTGTATTATATTAAGTTGTTTGAAATATAACCTTGAAATATATTGACTTTGGAGTAATCTAAATTGTTATTTCGAACATGGATTGGAGGCGATATTGAATTAAATATTTTATTGAGAATTGGAATTGGGAAATTTGAAATTGGGTTTAGGAATATTAAAATGGTCCAAATGTACTGGAATGGAATAAATAGTTTAATTTGGTATACATTTCAAATTCATATTTTTATATAAACTGTTTTAAAATATATTATTCTAAAGACTTTAATTATTAAGATTTTCAACTTTTAAACCAATTAACCTGTTTTAACTTATTTTAAATCTAATTAATCTATTTTAAAGCTATTTAATCTATATTAATTATATTTAATCTATTTTAAAATCTATATTAACTATTTATAACTATTTAAAACTATTTTCTTCTAAATTCCAAACTAAGTAAAATGGATGAGTTTATATTCAAATTCTCGATTTTTAAAGTGAATGTGGTTAAGCGGCATTATAACCTAAGTTGGGAATTAAATAACATATTTGGTTCAATATGATAATTTTGAAATGAGAGTTTAACCTATTTTGGAAGCACGACTTTTGAAAGGAAATATAATTTCGAACTATGATTCCAATGTGACATGATTTCGAAAGTAAGTAATGATTTCGAAAGTGATATGGTTTGAATTGAATATGATCTTTTGATATCAATTATGAAACGATTTTGGAGATGTAAAAGAACCATCCGGTGTGTAATAAGCGATTGGTTGTTAAAGAGACCGGGATCGGATGTTGTCATACTCTCTGCCAATACTGAAAACCACTTTGACAACTGTGTACGCGGTGGAGATTCCAGAATGAAGTAGGATGGTGGCGACGATCCTAAAGGTATATTTACGTGGACCTAACTCCCGTGAGTCAGCATAAGGTGGCTAAAATAAGGGCGATTTTGGGCCAATGAGGTAGCTCCTCTGATCGGACACATTCCATCGATACTATATTCTGACTTGCGATTTATTTGGTAGCCACCCTTCGATTTTTACTTGGGAGTGTGTTTCGAGTTGGGTGGTAGTTGCGGCTATGTGTTACCAACAGTCCGGATGCGTGATTGGTATATCTACCCTGGCATTGCCTAGTTGTGCCATGTCACCTACCCTAGTGCGCCTTCTACGAGTTTGATTTATGTCGTACCTATGTGGTATCCTCTGGCGGCTCCAGTTTACGGGGAGTTACGGTGCTGAATAGACTATTGGCATACCTAAAAATGTGCTAAGGTGGAAAATGTAAAGCCCTAACGCTATTTTTTAAATAGTATACTTTACTTTAGACACTATTATAATAGCGTATTGTACTACATAGTAGATAGTTTAACGGATCCTTTGGAGATGTGAATCTCGAACATCTCTTAAGTTACTACACTCACGTTAGACACTGGATAGGAGATGTCAAACCCGGTAAACATCTCCGACGCCGTTTACACTCATATTTATTTATTGTTGATTTGACTTACATAAGATCTTTTAGTTCTGACTCGAGTGTTTTGTCTTTTCAATTCGCTCGGGTCAGCCTGAGCATTTCAGCATTTGAAGACCTTATTTTGGAGGACGAAGACAAAGATTTGTACTACTATTATATACTATATTTATTCCACTACATTCATACTGTTCCACCGCATTATTTGTTTATCTCTGATATGTGTAACTCTGATTCTGTATTGTATAAGTATAATCAAAAGTTTTGTAAACAGCTTCATGAACTGTTATTTGATTATTATATTTTGTTATTCCGCTGCGAGATTCTGTTTTGTTTTTTTCTTTCTCTTCTTTTTCTTATTCACCCCAATAACAATTCGCCCTTCTGTATGGTTTGAATTGGCATGTGCGTCTTCTTAAAGCGTACAAAAAGGCGAGATGTTACAGTTGGTATCAGAGCTTAGGTTTAGCGATAAACCTTGGCTTTGTGGGGTCTGACTCTTTATTAATAGGGTAGTAATACCCTAGAATGAGTCATTGAGAGTATATATATGAGAGAGCGTATTTGTTAGTGTTGTAAAAGGTTTTATATTGTGTTAATTTGTTCCCTTTTGTATTTATAAATTCTATTCGGTACATAGGACGCTTTGATATCGATAGGGATTTCTAAACACGTAATAGGACAGACCGACATAATATTGTTTTGAAATATAGGTAAATGAAATAATTTTGCCTATTATATATTTTGTATACAAAATAATAATTTTATAAATTATATATTTGGTTGTAATATGTTGGTTGTTAGGTAGTGAAATTTATAAAATTTGGTTGTAAAATAAAATAAATATAAATTGGAAATTTTAGAACTTAAAGTTCCGGGGTTTTTGAAAATTTCTTTCGAATGATTTTGGGATATAATAATAATAATAATAGAAGTATTTTCTGATATAAATATTTCAATATAATTTGAAAGAATTGTTTTACTGAAATTTTGGAAAGAAATAAGTTCTGTACTCCCCTCTCTATCGCTGGAAAATAATTTCAGTGATAAGTGCATGCATCATCGACATTCATTTTCAAGTTTCAAAGTGGGAAGACTGTTGTAACATCCCGTATTTTTGAGCCATTGAATTTTGAACATTTAATTCATTTTAAATGTTCACTGTGGATTTCTAATTAATTTTGGAACAAAGAGAATTGTGACGACCCAGAATTTTTGTATATTTGAAATGTGAATATTTAATTTATTTTAAATATTCAAAGGTTAAATTTTAACTTTAATTTCAAATATACAGTATTTCTTTGGATAATTAATTATTAAATTTAATTATCGGGATTGGGTAAAATATTGAATCTTGATTTTTAAAGCCTGTTAAAAATAGTTCAAAGGTTCAGAAAATTTATTTTGTTAATACTAAAGATGATAGAACTTTTAAAATGGAATTTTAAAGAGTTTTGTTCAGTTTTAAAAATATATTGTTGAAATTGAATTTAAAAATAGCGGTTCGAGACACAGTCTCGGAATTCGACGAAACCAGTTCCATTGGATCCGTAATATTGTATTATTATCGGATTTTAAATTTCGGAGCGTTTGGAGTTGTTGTGTAAGCATACGGTATATAAACGTATAGAAATTCAGAGCATGTGTCCTTCCTGGCAACGTTCTCTTCTTGCCTAAGTAATTAGATATAGATACGTATATTAATTTAAAACACGTGTCCTACCTAATAAACACGCGTCTCCTTCTTTCTTTAAAAATCCTTAACCGAGCATATATAAAATAAAAAAAAAATGGTGACAGACTTCATTTCTTCCCTCTTCTTAAAATCAAAATAAAATTGTGGCCGAAGCTACAAAATCAAACCCACCCCTAGATTTTAGAATCATGCCGTCCTCTCGTCGTCTCAGATAATCGAAGATAAAAGAGAGAAGACGACTGATTCACGAATCGAATTGCCCTATATTGCGTTCGTACTGAAATCGAACGAGAGCAATTCGAATTCGATCTCCCACTCCTCAAGTTCAATCGCGAATCGGGGTGGGAGGTGGCGATGTTGTGGGCATTTCGTTGTCGTGGAAGTGATAGGAAGCGAACGTGGCCGAAGGCAAATTAGCAAGACAGTTTGGAAGTCGCGATGTCAGATGTTCTGAAGGAGGTTGTCGAAGCGTGGGTTGTGATGGCAGGCGACGCGAAGGTAGGGCGGCGCATGGTGATTGGGCTTTGAGTGACGCGACGAAATCGTTTGGGCTCGTGATGGTGAGGGTTCGCGTGGAATGGTCGAATCATCAAGTTAGGGCTTTTGGTTCCTAATAGCAGCAGCGAACAAGGAAGACTCGGGCACGAGATATTGATAGTAAGGTATATACAAATTTATTAATTCAATTTTAAAGTTTACATATATGTTAGAAAATATTGACAGTAAGTATAGGGGAGTATATGAAACTATTTATTTTCAACTTAGAGTATATGTATATATAGATATACAGTAGAGATAAATAACCATATAAATATACACACACCTTTTAAAATGGAAGTCAATTTGTCTAATTAACTTATTTAATTTTGGATAGAAATTGTTAAGGGGAATTAGTTTAAAACTAAGTTATTAGTTAATTAAATTTAAATATAATTGACTGTTCGATCATCGGAAATTTAGTAAATTA
This sequence comes from Allium fistulosum, assembly GCA_030737815.1. Classification (NCBI taxonomy): domain Eukaryota; kingdom Viridiplantae; phylum Streptophyta; class Magnoliopsida; order Asparagales; family Amaryllidaceae; genus Allium; species Allium fistulosum. The sequence continues at coordinate 820,767,252 of CM060904.1, forward strand.
AATTAATAAATGATTTAGTTAATCAAATCTATTTAATAGAAATTAATTGTTCGATTAGTCCGAATATTAATAAAATCATCTAATATCTGTTCAAGGTCTAAAATCATGAAGAAAACAGTCGATTTGGGAAGGGGTTGCAAACAAAGCAAAGGTGAGTTAATCTCACTCAGTTAGATTTAAATTTAAATAATTGATTGAATGGTTGCATTGATTGAATATGCTATATTATATATATAGTAGTATATAGAAATATATACATATTGGCATATGTATATATTTGAGTTGTTGATATTCCCGCATTTATATAGCGGATGAGACCCTATGCGCCGCATAATAGCGGATTTAAAATTTTCACTGACAACAAATGATTTAAAATTTGTTAAACAAATAAGGTTGAAACTGAGTATTGAAATCTATTTAAAATGTGAAAGTAAAGTCAGTGAAATCGAAGGAACTAACGAAAGTAAAGCTTGCAAACAAACTTTTAATTGAGATTTAAATTAATTAGTAAGTGCAACTAATTCAATATTCAAGTGGAAGATAAATTGAATTCAAGTGGAAATGTAAAGGCAAAAGTGGATAGAAATGAATAGGAACTTCAATAGTGAAGTGAAAATATGTATAAGCAGTATGTAAAATGTTTATCTTAAACTTAAGAAATGAATAGTGAATTCTTAAGAAAATGTGGTACTGAAAGTATGCTAAGTGAATAATTGAATTAAGGTGAGACTATAAATTGTGAAATGAGATAGTTGTGAATAAGGGGATAACAAATAAAAAGGAATGTGAATAAAAGAGAATTGATATAACTGATAATCAATTGGAATTTATACGTAAGATATACGTATATTATTTTATTCGCATAGCTATTTGGTCCAGATGTCGAACACAGAATTTCGAGATAGTTTTATCGATCCGAATCAGGATTTTTCACTTGATTTTCGACGGTGAGCCTGGATATGGGTTGTTGATTGATTCTGGATATTCTCTATCATAGTTTGTGACTATGCAAGGAGAATGACGGTTTCTGATCAAGAAACCAGATTTGAGTCCGCACTAGGAAGTCGGGTGGACGATACTAGTTCGGAAGTGAAATTGTGTGATCGATTGAGCGATCGAATGTGATATTGCGTACGAATGATATATGTACATCGTATGGGCTTAAGTAAAGCAAATATTGAAAATTTGTAAAGAAAAGTATAAAATGACTTTGGAATTGTGATTGAATATTATTGCTTAGTAGGATATACAGGTGTATAAAAGCAATGGATAAATTGGGATTTTGATTTTAGAAGATAAAATTTAATGGCCCGACAAAAAGGTATGTATTTGAAATTCTATATGAAATTTGATTGGGTTTTGGATCCAGCCACTTGGCTTTTTGTTTTCTTTTTAAGATTGGGAGGCCGTAGAGCCATTTTGTAGTAGTACCGAGCTAGCCGCGCAAAGGAGACGCTGGCGAAATTTTTCGGAAATTTAGGGAGTTAGAAAATTTTTGAGAAATTTTTGATAATTCAAAAATTTGAATTCAAATTTAAATTTGAATGGATAAGTAGGTAGTATGGGTTGAACTTATGAATAAGTTTAGAAAGTTAAAGATGATTAGTGTAACGACCCACTATTTTAGACCATTCAAATCGACAATAATCCACACATGTCTGACTTGAATAATTCAAAATAACAGATTGTAAATAAATTTGGAGCAAATGAAATCAAATACACAGAATCACAAACACAGAACATATCAGAATAACTCGCAGCGGAAATAAAATACCATAGTAGTTCATGAAGCTACTATATACAAACTCTCAAAAACATATTACATAATATCATTCTGAAAACATATACAATAGAAATCCCAAATACGTAGAAGTTTATAAATACCAGATCTGAAATAGAACAACTGAACTGGAAGGAAATAGATAACTAGACAAGCATAATCTCCAGCGATTCCTAGCTCCAGAACAAAATCCAAAGCTAAGCTGTAAATACTCAGGCTGACCCGAGCGTAAAGTAAAACACAAAACACTCGAGTCAGGACAATATATACTTATATAATGTAAACCAACTCAAGTGAACTGTAGTAGAAATGCACAATAACTCAAAGGATGCTTGGGACCGCCCATCCTTTAAGGATCAGTTAAACTATAAATTAAATACATCCCGTGGTTAAAATTTCAAAATGGTATTTTATACTTCGAAATAAAATATCATTTCAAAATTCAATATCATTCAAAAATCCATTTCAAAATATCAAAATATCATATTTCAAAATAGTTTATATTTCAAAACAAATTACTTCATTTTAAATCATAAAATGAAGTTATTATATTTAATAATTAAATTATTAAATTTCCAAAATTTTAACTTTTCAAAGTTCATTCGTTCACTTAAATTAATTAAAACAATGAAAATTCAACTTTCGCAGCATTTAGAAAATGCTACGAAAAGTCACATTTAAAACAGTTCAATTTAACAAAAGACAACATTTAAAATGCTGTAATAGGGTTACATTAGTTTCAAATAAACTTAGTTACATTCAACCATTATAACATTTACAAAAATGCTATAATAGCCTTTAATTAAATTTAGCCATTTGGTTCATTATTATCAACTACAGCATTTACAAATGTTGTATTATCATTTACATTAGAATTAATAACATTTCAGAAATGCAGTTAATTAACTTCAAATATTCAGTATAATTTCACAGACAATTATATTTTTATATAAATCATTTTTAACTTATAAAATCATATAATTTCACTTTTAAAATAATCATTCAAATACACTTATATTCATGATTTTATAAATTTAAACCTCCATTCTAAAATCAATATTTAATAATAATTCACTTATTAAATTCCAATATTAAATTATAAATTCATTAAATTAAATTAACTTAACACTCAAGTTTAAATTTTCAAATATAACTTAATTCCATTTTTATTTACTTAACTTAAAATTCACCTTTAAGCCAAATTCACAAATTTCCAATTTTAGTTATATTTCAAAATTTCAATTTAAATATTCATTCATTTCACATTTTTACTTTATTCAAAAATCATTAATATATTATAAAATCATTTAAATTAACTTTAATCCAAATTATCATGAATTTATCATATTTCATATTTAATTTAAATTCCAATTATCACCAAATTAAAATTTCCCAAAATAACTTACATTTCAGATTTTCTAACTTTACCATTAATTTATTTCACTTATAAATTTTCAAAAAAATCAATAATGCTTTACAAAAATCATTTAAATAAAATTTAAATCAAAATATTATAACATTTACATTTCTAAAATATTTTAAAATTTTTAGAAAAACATATTTTAACTACAGGTCTGTATTTCATTTTTAGCCTAGGTAAAGTGATACGGGTAATATATCATTTCAACCCGTAATTTACAAAGAAAACCCGGGTTTGATCATTTCAAACCCGCAATCCCAAGTAAATGAAATATAATTGAAAATCATTTAGGCCTATCATTTCAGCCCATAACAATTTTCTCCTATTCTAAAGTCCGTTCGGGTATGTATCATTTCAACCCATAGTGATTCTAATCTAAAGGGAACTTGCAGTGTGATAAACTGATAAAAATAATAGAATAACATAATATAACAGTAACATATAATATAATAGGTGTTTAAGTATGGGTGAACATCATAAAATCATAACATAGCAAGTGTAACATGATAATGCATTTTACAGATTCAAAAGGGGTCAATTCACTAGTTATATATGTACATATTGTCTGGTGAGAATAACTCACCTGTATAAGCTGGAGATGACAACCAAATGCACAAATAAGGAACTTCAAAAGCACGATAACACAACAATGATTTGAGAGTGGGAGAGCCAAGGCTAATTGACTTGTTAAATATCAAACAAAACAAAAACAAACATGAATTACAAACCAAAATATTACAAACAATGCTAGGAATAACTATACAATTCAAAGCTAGAGCTTTTGCACTTGCATTCAACCACTTATACTTCAGCTATGGCCTGGAAAGACACTGTAATGGGATTGTTTTGGATCAGGTTTGGATCAAGTTCAGGTCATATAGGGGTCGCCATAGCAATATAAAGAGGAGATGAAGGATATGTGCTTGAATTTCAAAACAAGGCAACACAACTACAAGCAACAACAAGATTTCAAGGCCTAAATGGGTTCGACCAAGGGACTATTGGGCATGGCCTGATCTGGAAGGATAAACTACAGGTGCTACAGAGGTCCAAGGCTCAGGTTATGGCTGGTGGTGGTGGTGTTTGGCCGGCCAAAGTGGAGGAGAGAGGTGGTGGAACAAGTTAGGCTAGGCTATGAACATTAAGGTGGAGTTTTGTTTATTTTTAGGTGGATCTTCTTCATCAAGGGGCATGGCCATGGCTTGGGGCTGGGCTGGAGGAGGTGTTGACCAGATGTGGTGGTGGTGGAGGAGGCCAAGGTGGAGGAGGAAGGAGGAGCTGAGCATAGAAGGTGAGAAAACAAGTGCAAAATCATAAGAAAACAAGTAGAAATTGCATAGAAAAGAAGAAATTTTTTACCAAGCTTTACTTCAGGTTAATGGCCGAATTTTTTGGTGATTGAGAAGTTTAATTTTCGTGAAAATGAAGTGAGGAAGTGGCTGAAAGAATGAGAAAAGAATCGGCCAAAATTGATTACAAGTGGAGGTTGAGAAAATGAAAAGGTGGAAGGTAAAAGGACTTGGAATTTAAAAAGTTTAAAACCTTTCAAATTTCTATATTTTCTTTTCATAAGTTTAATTATCTAAAAATACATATAATTTCAGTTAAAATTCGAATATATAACAAATATACAAAATATAAATAAATAAATATTAATTATATATGATTAAAATAAGAAAATAGTATAAAATGAAAACTAGTCTAGAAAATTTGAAAATAAACAGAATAAACTTTGGAAGATTTATATGGACTTAGAAAATATTTATAAATAAATATAATAACACAAAAAATAAAATGCATTCACAAAAATAAATAAATAAATTTTAATTAAATATAATTTAAATGAAGAAAATAGCAGAAAAATGGAAACTAGCCTTTAAAAATAGAAAATAAATGCAATATATTTTGGAAAATTTTTATTATCACTTTAAAAATATTAAAAGATAAAAATATACTTAAAATAAAATATTAACACATATTAAAATAAAATATAACAAAGAAAATATGATTTATATAATTTAAAATAGGCAAAATAAAACAAATTATACTCAAAATTGAAATGTACGTAACTTTTACAATTTAACTCCGTTTTCAATGAAAAGAAAAATAGTATTCAAGTTATTACATCTATTTTCATAATAAAAGATAAAATTTAAGAATTTAAATAATTTAAATTTGAAGTTTAAAAGTCAAAGTTTGAACAGTTTGACCAGAAATTCATTTTACAGTAAAATATTCAAATTATACTAGTTTGAACTATAAATCACTTAATAATCAACATTTATATTTAAAAATGAAATATTTGAAATAAACCATTTTAAAAATAATTTAAATAAAAGAAAGTCAAATTTAAAATATATACAAAAATCTAGGGCTGTTACACTCTCCCCCACTCAAATCTTTTCGTCCTCGAAAAGGAAGGGAGCGGAGAAACAACTAGAAAGAACAATAGGTTGGAAGACATCCCGAAAGAAGGTAGGGAAGAAAAGTAGCTAGGAGGGAAAGCAGGTTGAAAGAGAAGGATGAACCATTATTTTAAATTGTTGGTTAAAGAGGTAAAATATTTAAAACACTTTAAAATCCTTTAGGAAGGAAAATAACTGATCAAAATATCCTTTATATAATATTTTATCAAAATACTTTTATAACTCGATGTTTCAACAAGTTTATCCTTGTTCCTGTAGACTCTGGTAGTGCGTTGATCAGGCGCAAAACTGGAATTCTCCAGGTACTTAGTAGACCTGTTTCAACACCTAGTGAAAATACTGGGAAAACCTTTAAAAACAGATATGGAAAGTACAATCCAAACAAAAACGAATCAAATCATGGATCGCAGATACACAATGGTTACGCCTGGGTCCCCCAGGAAACATCCGTACCTTTTAAGCATTCACTGCCTTGCGAATTTCGCCATGCAACAAAACGGTGGACCGCAGGATACATAAAAATGGTTACGCCTGGATCCCCCAGGAAACATCCATACCCCTTAAGCAATCTCTGCCTTGCGGATTACGCCACTAACACGACCATAGATCGCAGATACACAATGGTTACGCCTGGATCCCCCAGGAAACATCCGTACCTTTTAAGCAATCACTGCCTTACGAATTACGCTATGCAGTCGAGTTCGTAAGACCATGGGTAACGCCATGGAATTCGAAGGACACTCGAGTATCATATCCGGAAAACCAAAATCAGAGAGAATAATATCGATAGAATGAATCCAAGATGTGGCCACAAATCGGATATCAAGCAGAAGGCACTTTCCATATCTTTACTTCGAAAATATGTATCATATAGTACCTTTTCAAATCACTTTCAAATATCGTACTTATATAATATCCATTATATATAAGATTTCACTTTCAAATTGAGTACCTTTTCAAATCTATAGTTTTCGAATCAATTTCATACTCATACAAATCAATTTTATATAAGTTCGACAACTTCCAAATCAAGTGTTTAGTAACATAAGGTTCTCAAATTTCAATTTGTTTCAATATCAGTTCAATTTCAAAATCATATACAATTTCACCGAATTATTTCTTCTCAAATTAATTATCTTTAGTTTCAACGTTTCCAGAATAATAGATTTAGAAAATAAATCCAAATTTCCAAATCAATAATTTAAGTCAACCAATTCATTTCCAAAATCAAATGTTTTCAAAATCATCTTATACTTATGTAAGGTCCATCTTATATAAGGATCAAAATTTTCAAAATAAATTTCGCTGTATGAAGAGCCATATGGGATTTGAATATCTTTGCTTTTATGGGTTATATATCTTTGTAATTTAAATTGGAATTTTCTTTTAGTAAGCAAAGATATTCTAACTCGACAGCTTTCAATTTCAGCGTCAGAATATATAAATGATATTAGGATATAAGATGTACATACGTCATCATTTCGCAAAACTACATTTGATCGCTTGCTTGATCACACAAGTTCGCTTTCGAACTAGTATTGTCCATTCACTTCCCTAATGCAGATTTCGATATGGTTTCTCGACTAGAAGCCATCAGTCTCCTTGCATAGCCATATACTATGATAGAGAATTCTAGAATAGAGCCCAAAATCCATATCAAATATTCGTCATCAAGAATCGAATGAAAAATCCTAACACGAAATGGTGTAATTCACCTCGAACTTGTGTACTCAAACTTGGATCAAATTAATTATGCGAATAAAAAACCATACGTACAACTTATATATTTATTCCAACTTGTTAAATATATAGTTTCATAAAGATGTTACTAAGTTAAAACATTTAAACAAAATTTTATTCAAAATATTTTGAAGACCAAATTCTTTTCAAAGCATTTCGAATCTAAATTCCATATTTAGAAAAAATTCAAAATAGCCTTATTCATTTACTTAACAAAACAGTTTCAACTTATTTAAATCATATTACTTCATACTTAAACATTCGAAACAAATTTATATACTTTATCAAATAATTCATACCTTTCAAAATTTCTTAGCTTTGAAAAGTTAACCTTGATTTGGAAGTGCTCGAACCTTCAAAATAGTTGAAGAAATCATTTTCAAATTCAGGAGTTGGAAATCGGCAACAAATCAGTAAATCAATTTTAATAGATAAGGTTATATCAAATCCGAAACTCGAGGACTGAACACCGGCTTACTTCAAATCATTTCAAATATATATATATATACATATATCTTTCGAATATCAAATCATACTTCAAAATTTTGAAATCAAAATTGGTTTCGCAAAATAACTCGCGTAGCAATGCTACTGAAGTGGCCTATCCCCCACTCTGAAACTCGAAAATCAATGTCGATGATGCGTGCACTCATCACCGAAATGATTTTCCAGCGACACAAGTGAGTTCTGGACTTCCATTTACTTTGAAAACTTCTTTGAAATTCCTTCAAAATCATTAAAACCCATTAAAATCATTGAAACATTACTTATTCGGAAAAATAATTTCAATCATATTATTTATTATTTCAAAATCTTAAAACCAGTTCCAAAATGCCGGAGTTCAATCACTTAAATTCAGATTCAAAACCTTCAGTTATAAATCATTTTATATGAAAACATTTCTTATAAAATTTTCAAAATTTCAAATCCTTTCAAAACTTCAAATTCTCATTTTTTTAAAAGGTACATAATCCTTATCAAAAACATTTCATCTTTATATAAAAATATGGCCATCCTTATCAAAATAAAAACTACGATGAATACACAATTTTCAAAAGACAATCAACCACAAACTTTCCAAGGGACGATTCAAGGATGGATTTCAAAGCAAAACAGAGATTCAAATGTAGAAGGACTCTAATCAAATAGAATTCTAATTCAAAGATAGGCTCAAACAAAGATAAGATAATTAAATTACCAAATAGAAGATGGACAAGCCTATATGAATCGCGGGCGACCTTAACTGGTCAACCGTGACTTCAGGAATATAATCGATGCGAAAATCTAAGGCAAATCGACCTTCGATTGCCAGAGATAGAATCTAAATATAGCAGAAGATAGAAAACATCGTAAACCGAGGATACAGAAATCTCCGATGAATCAATGCCAATTATAATCATTCAAAGATTTGCGGAATCGCCACCCTATAAAGGTCATACAAAGTGGAGTGATGCAATGCTCCAAAATCAAAAGAATACAATTAGGGGAGACAGGAATGGATTTCAGAACAAGTGGGAGCGTTCCAAAATTCAAAGGAATCTTATTCGATAAGAATCCAAACGAAGATTAGAGATATATAACCTATATCGATACAGAAAAATTCCCATAAAAATTTGGAAAGACTCGAATTCATAACATACGAAAACAGAAGCATAAATATCTTTAGTTGGACAACTTTAGCTAAGCAAAAGATACAACAGAGTTTACTCAAAGCATCCTAACAAACTACTGATTTTGCCATACCCAAAATAGATCCCTATCAACAATGGATCTAGATCAATCAAGAGAGAAGTTCAAAATTTTAGAGGATCCTAATCAAAGAAATTACTAACAAGGTGGATACGAAAGGAATGTAGTTTAAGAAATATTTTACTTTTAAAGCAAGGAAATTTATATCAAAATAATCTTTCAAAATTCTTTAAAAATCATTTGAAAATCATTTTATACTTCGAAAATACGTTCTCTCACAAAGAAATGATTCTGAGATTGATTTCACTCATTCTAGGGTATTTCTACCCTATCTCTAATGAGTTTTTGCTCCGCAGGCTAAGGTTTGCCTAAAACCAAAGCTCTGATACCAACTGTAACGACCCACTATTTTAGACCATTCAAATCGACAATAATCCACACATGTCTGACTTGAATAATTCAAAATAACAGATTGTAAATAAATTTGGAGCAAATGAAATCAAATACACAGAATCACAAACACAGAACATATCAGAATAACTCGCAGCGGAAATAAAATACCATAGTAGTTCATGAAGCTACTATATACAAACTCTCAAAAACATATTACATAATATCATTCTGAAAACATATACAATAGAAATCCCAAATACGTAGAAGTTTATAAATACCAGATCTGAAATAGAACAACTGAACTGGAAGGAAATAGATAACTAGACAAGCATAATCTCCAGCGATTCCTAGCTCCAGAACAAAATCCAAAGCTAAGCTGTAAATACTCAGGCTGACCCGAGCGTAAAGTAAAACACAAAACACTCGAGTCAGGACAATATATACTTATATAATGTAAACCAACTCAAGTGAACTGTAGTAGAAATGCACAATAACTCAAAGGATGCTTGGGACCGCCCATCCTTTAAGGATCAGTTAAACTATAAATTAAATACATCCCGTGGTTAAAATTTCAAAATGGTATTTTATACTTCGAAATAAAATATCATTTCAAAATTCAATATCATTCAAAAATCCATTTCAAAATATCAAAATATCATATTTCAAAATAGTTTATATTTCAAAACAAATTACTTCATTTTAAATCATAAAATGAAGTTATTATATTTAATAATTAAATTATTAAATTTCCAAAATTTTAACTTTTCAAAGTTCATTCGTTCACTTAAATTAATTAAAACAATGAAAATTCAACTTTCGCAGCATTTAGAAAATGCTACGAAAAGTCACATTTAAAACAGTTCAATTTAACAAAAGACAACATTTAAAATGCTGTAATAGGGTTACATTAGTTTCAAATAAACTTAGTTACATTCAACCATTATAACATTTACAAAAATGCTATAATAGCCTTTAATTAAATTTAGCCATTTGGTTCATTATTATCAACTACAGCATTTACAAATGTTGTATTATCATTTACATTAGAATTAATAACATTTCAGAAATGCAGTTAATTAACTTCAAATATTCAGTATAATTTCACAGACAATTATATTTTTATATAAATCATTTTTAACTTATAAAATCATATAATTTCACTTTTAAAATAATCATTCAAATACACTTATATTCATGATTTTATAAATTTAAACCTCCATTCTAAAATCAATATTTAATAATAATTCACTTATTAAATTCCAATATTAAATTATAAATTCATTAAATTAAATTAACTTAACACTCAAGTTTAAATTTTCAAATATAACTTAATTCCATTTTTATTTACTTAACTTAAAATTCACCTTTAAGCCAAATTCACAAATTTCCAATTTTAGTTATATTTCAAAATTTCAATTTAAATATTCATTCATTTCACATTTTTACTTTATTCAAAAATCATTAATATATTATAAAATCATTTAAATTAACTTTAATCCAAATTATCATGAATTTATCATATTTCATATTTAATTTAAATTCCAATTATCACCAAATTAAAATTTCCCAAAATAACTTACATTTCAGATTTTCTAACTTTACCATTAATTTATTTCACTTATAAATTTTCAAAAAAATCAATAATGCTTTACAAAAATCATTTAAATAAAATTTAAATCAAAATATTATAACATTTACATTTCTAAAATATTTTAAAATTTTTAGAAAAACATATTTTAACTACAGGTCTGTATTTCATTTTTAGCCTAGGTAAAGTGATACGGGTAATATATCATTTCAACCCGTAATTTACAAAGAAAACCCGGGTTTGATCATTTCAAACCCGCAATCCCAAGTAAATGAAATATAATTGAAAATCATTTAGGCCTATCATTTCAGCCCATAACAATTTTCTCCTATTCTAAAGTCCGTTCGGGTATGTATCATTTCAACCCATAGTGATTCTAATCTAAAGGGAACTTGCAGTGTGATAAACTGATAAAAATAATAGAATAACATAATATAACAGTAACATATAATATAATAGGTGTTTAAGCATGGGTGAACATCATAAAATCATAACATAGCAAGTGTAACATGATAATGCATTTTACAGATTCAAAAGGGGTCAATTCACTAGTTATATATGTACATATTGTCTGGTGAGAATAACTCACCTGTATAAGCTGGAGATGACAACCAAATGCACAAATAAGGAACTTCAAAAGCACGATAACACAACAATGATTTGAGAGTGGGAGAGCCAAGGCTAATTGCCTTGTTAAATATCAAACAAAACAAAAACAAACATGAATTACAAACCAAAATATTACAAACAATGCTAGGAATAACTATACAATTCAAAGCTAGAGCTTTTGCACTTGCATTCAACCACTTATACTTCAGCTATGGCCTGGAAAGACACTGTAATGGGATTGTTTTGGATCAGGTTTGGATCAAGTTCAGGTCATATAGGGGTCGCCATAGCAATATAAAGAGGAGATGAAGGATATGTGCTTGAATTTCAAAACAAGGCAACACAACTACAAGCAACAACAAGATTTCAAGGCCTAAATGGGTTCGACCAAGGGACTATTGGGCATGGCCTGATCTGGAAGGATAAACTACAGGTGCTACAGAGGTCCAAGGCTCAGGTTATGGCTGGTGGTGGTGGTGTTTGGCCGGCCAAAGTGGAGGAGAGAGGTGGTGGAACAAGTTAGGCTAGGCTATGAACATTAAGGTGGAGTTTTGTTTATTTTTAGGTGGATCTTCTTCATCAAGGGGCATGGCCATGGCTTGGGGCTGGGCTGGAGGAGGTGTTGACCAGATGTGGTGGTGGTGGAGGAGGCCAAGGTGGAGGAGGAAGGAGGAGCTGAGCATAGAAGGTGAGAAAACAAGTGCAAAATCATAAGAAAACAAGTAGAAATTGCATAGAAAAGAAGAAATTTTTTACCAAGCTTTACTTCAGGTTAATGGCCGAATTTTTTGGTGATTGAGAAGTTTAATTTTCGTGAAAATGAAGTGAGGAAGTGGCTGAAAGAATGAGAAAAGAATCGGCCAAAATTGATTACAAGTGGAGGTTGAGAAAATGAAAAGGTGGAAGGTAAAAGGACTTGGAATTTAAAAAGTTTAAAACCTTTCAAATTTCTATATTTTCTTTTCATAAGTTTAATTATCTAAAAATACATATAATTTCAGTTAAAATTCGAATATATAACAAATATACAAAATATAAATAAATAAATATTAATTATATATGATTAAAATAAGAAAATAGTATAAAATGAAAACTAGTCTAGAAAATTTGAAAATAAACAGAATAAACTTTGGAAGATTTATATGGACTTAGAAAATATTTATAAATAAATATAATAACACAAAAAATAAAATGCATTCACAAAAATAAATAAATAAATTTTAATTAAATATAATTTAAATGAAGAAAATAGCAGAAAAATGGAAACTAGCCTTTAAAAATAGAAAATAAATGCAATATATTTTGGAAAATTTTTATTATCACTTTAAAAATATTAAAAGATAAAAATATACATAAAATAAAATATTAACACATATTAAAATAAAATATAACAAAGAAAATATGATTTATATAATTTAAAATAGGCAAAATAAAACAAATTATACTCAAAATTGAAATGTACGTAACTTTTACAATTTAACTCCGTTTTCAATGAAAAGAAAAGTAGTATTCAAGTTATTACATCTATTTTCATAATAAAAGATAAAATTTAAGAATTTAAATAATTTAAATTTGAAGTTTAAAAGTCAAAGTTTGAACAGTTTGACCAGAAATTCATTTTACAGTAAAATATTCAAATTATACTAGTTTGAACTATAAATCACTTAATAATCAACATTTATATTTAAAAATGAAATATTTGAAATAAACCATTTTAAAAATAATTTAAATAAAAGAAAGTCAAATTTAAAATATATACAAAAATCTGGGGCTGTTACAATTAGTGTATCATTAATAAAAGATTGTTATGGAAAGTTGTTAAAACTATTTGGATTGGGAAAAAGAACGGGTATCGAATCATTTCTCTTAACTGGTAATTTCGGGGACGAAATTCTTTTAAGGGGGGAGGAATGTGACGACCCAGAATTTTTGTATATTTGAAATGTGAATATTTAATTTATTTTAAATATTCGAAGGTTAAATTTTAACTTTAATTTCAAATATACAGTATTTCTTTGGATAATTAATTATTAAATTTAATTATCGGGATTGGGTAAAATATTGAATCTTGATTTTTAAAGCCTGTTAAAAATAGTTCAAAGGTTCAGAAAATTTATTTTGTTAATACTAAAGATGATAGAACTTTTAAAATGGAATTTTAAAGAGTTTTGTTCAGTTTTAAAAATATATTGTTGAAATTGAATTTAAAAATAGCCGTTCGAGACACAGTCTCGGAATTCGACGAAACCAGTTCCATTGGATCCGTAATATTGTATTATTATCGGATTTTAAATTTCGGAGCATTTGGAGTTGTTGTGTAAGCATACGGTATATAAACGTATAGAAATTCAGAGCATGTGTCCTTCCTGGCAACGTTCTCTTCTTGCCTAAGTAATTAGATATAGATACGTATATTAATTTAAAACACGTGTCCTACCTAATAAACACGCGTCTCCTTCTTTCTTTAAAAATCCTTAACCGAGCATATATAAAAAAAAAATGGTGACAGACTTCATTTCTTCCCTCTTCTTAAAATCAAAATAAAATTGTGGCCGAAGCTACAAAATCAAACCCACCCCTAGATTTTAGAATCATGCCGTCCTCTCGTCGTCTCAGATAATCGAAGATAAAAGAGAGAAGACGACTGATTCGCGAATCGAATTGCCCTATATTGCGTTCGTACTGAAATCGAACGAGAGCAATTCGAATTCGATCTCCCACTCCTCAAGTTCAATCGCGAATCGGGGTGGGAGGTGGCGATGTTGTGGGCATTTCGTTGTCGCGGAAGTGATAGGAAGCGAACGTGGCCGAAGGCAAATTAGCAAGGCAGTTTGGAAGTCGCGATGTCAGATGTTCTGAAGGAGGTTGTCGAAGCGTGGGTTGTGATGGCAGGCGACGCGAAGGTAGGGCGGCGCATGGTGATTGGGCTTTGAGTGACGCGACGAAATCGTTTGGGCTCGTGATGGTGAGGGTTCGCGTGGAATGGTCGAATCATCAAGTTAGGGCTTTTGGTTCCTAATAGCAGCAGCGAACAAGGAAGACTCGGGCACGAGATATTGATAGTAAGGTATATACAAATTTATTAATTCAATTTTAAAGTTTACATATATGTTAGAAAATATTGACAGTAAGTATAGGGGAGTATATGAAACTATTTATTTTCAACTTAGAGTATATGTATATATAGATATACAGTAGAGATAAATAACCATATAAATATACACACACCTTTTAAAATGGAAGTCAATTTGTCTAATTAACTTATTTAATTTTGGATAGAAATTGTTAAGGGGAATTAGTTTAAAACTAAGTTATTAGTTAATTAAATTTAAATATAATTGACTGTTCGATCATCGGAAATTTAGTAAATTAAATTAATAAATGATTTAGTTAATCAAATCTATTTAATAGAAATTAATTGTTCGATTAGTCCGAATATTAATAAAATCATCTAATATCTGTTCAAGGTCTAAAATCATGAAGAAAACAGTCGATTTGGGAAGGGGTTGCAAACAAAGCAAAGGTGAGTTAATCTCACTCAGTTAGATTTAAATTTAAATAATTGATTGAATGGTTGCATTGATTGAATATGCTATATTATATATATAGTAGTATATAGAAATATATACATATTGGCATATGTATATATTTGAGTTGTTGATATTCCCGCATTTATATAGCGGATGAGACCCTATGCCCCGCATAATAGCGGATGATATTTTATAAAACCCATATACCGCGATATTCCACCTCGAAGTGGAATTGGTATTGTGCTAACGTTTGTGGATGCAGGAAAACAGGTTGGAGGGATCCAACTGGATTCCTCAAAATTATTTAGATTTTTGATATTCTGTTCTATGAATATTGATATCCTGTGATGATTTTATTGATGATTGAAATATTGGATGATATGGTTGAATTGAATATTTCAATAAAAGGAGTTATCAAAATATATTGAATTAGATTTTGAAAAAAATAAAAGAGTAAAATTTAAGTAAATAATTCAAGTGAATTGGAATAAGGGAATTTCGAAATAACAAGGAAAATATTAACTTTAAACTAAAGTGATATTAAATTTAAATAATAAAGGATTTATTTTGAATGTAAGGATTAAATTTAATTAAAGGCTAAAAAAGGAATTTTGGAAGTTTAAAATTGGTATTTTCAGTTAAAAAGGGTTTTAACTCAAATAAAGGAATAAATCTAAAAGTTAATGTATTTTGAAATAAATGAAGTAGTAAAGGAAATTTATTTCAAAGTAAAGTAAAGTAAATTGGAAAATCAATTGGAAATTGATTTAGTTGTTTAAAATTTGAATTTTAAAAAAAAAAAGAAGAGAAGTGAGATTTTGGGAATATAAACTGGGTTTATAAAGTAAAATAAAATATCAGTGGATATTTGAATATAAATTCAAGGTGGGAATTTATAAAAAGATATGGTTTGGTTTAAAAATAAATGTTGATTTATTTTAAAAAGATGGGAGTGAGAAGGATATTTCTCTGTATAGCCAAGTACGTTTTCAAAGCAATTTTAATATAAGTTAAAAGTTCTAATTGTATTTTTAAAAGCATATTTTAGAAAATTTATTATTTCTAAATGTTAATTTCCTAAGTAAGTATGTTTTAGGAAACCTATTCTTTTTAAATATTTAAACTTTAAAGTAAGTATTTTCAAAGATCTATTATTGTAGTAATTATATAAAAGTGTTTTGTACTTGGTGTTTTAGAGAAATAAATATTTGGAAATGTAATTCCGTAAGCGGAAATTGTTTGAAATTGTTTTCAAAAGGAGTTTGAAAATTTAGAAATATATCTTGAAAAGATATTTGGGCAAATAAATAATGTGGGAAATTATTTATTGTATGATGGTTGCTTGTGGATGTTAATTGATAGTTAAATAACCGACTATCAATATTGTAACAACCCGCATATCTATCGATTTTATATTTAAATATTTTATCGTTAGTCGGATGTTAGTCCGAAAAGCTACTTTTTGCATACGATCAAATTAGGACTCGAGACCACCCCCATTGAGTTCAAAATGACGTTTGCGATCTTTTTGAGTGTAAACTTCGATATGTTTGGAGATAGTGAAATTTTCGTCACTTTTCCCGCTTGAGACTTTGGTTTGGACTGCACCTTCTTAACTCAGCCCAACCCCCTCTTCTCTTCATCACTTCATCAAATACTTCAAGCTTCTTCAAAAATGGTGGAGGGAAAGAGAAATTAAAACTCCCAACTCAAATTCTATTGCAAATCCGAGATTCAACATCAAATTCAAGTAGAAGATTGTGGATTCAAGCTTTGGATTGCTTCTCCTTGCTTTCAATCTTCATCTTCATCAATTTCGTGGAAAAGGTGAGATTTTTGATCTCACATCTTGCCTATATCTATCTTGGACTGTTGGGAATGATCCCCTATTGCATTTGCATCAACATTTGCATTTGGTTTGGATTGGATTGACGAAAAACTTCAATTTTCAGCGTTTTGGTGATTTTTCTGGCCTTAAGTCGTTTCTGGCCATCCCTAGGTCGTCCACGAGTTAACTCCTTAGGTCGTCCAGGCTGCTAGCTCGCGTGTTGAAAAGTCTCTAACTTCTTAGGTCGTTGCCGACCTATAACCCCCAGGCGAAATGTTAGGTCTTCGCTCTTAAGTCTTAGGTCGTTGCCGACCTATAGTCCCCAGGCAAAGTTAAGTCGTTCGCGAGTTAAACCTTAAGTCTTAGGTCGTTGCCGACCTATAAATCCCAGGCAAAAACTTAGGTCGTTGCCGACCTATAAATCCCAGGCAAAATGCTAAGTCGTTCGCGAGTTAAACTTTAAACCTTAGGTCGTTGCCGACCTAAAATTCCAAGGCAAACCACTAAGTCGCTCGAAATTTTGTTAAGTCTTAGGTCGTTGCCGACCTATAATCTCCAGGCAAAACCTTAGGTCGTTGCCGACCTATAATCCCCCAGGCAAACTTTAGGTCGCTCGCACTGGCTTATCTCGTAGGTCGTCTCCGACCTAAGCTTCTTTTCCATAAGTCATTCGCGAGTCATGTGTTAGGTCGTCTCCGACATAACGTCCTCGTCCCCTTAGGTCGTAGCTCGTAAGTCGCTCGACTCTGCTAAGTCTTTAAGTCGCTCGAGTTAGGTCGGCCAGTATAAGTCGTAGGTCGTCTCCGACCTATGCCCCACTAAGTCGCATCCCACTTAGGTTGTAAGTCGTAGGTCGTCGCCGACCTTACACTTGGTCTTTTGAGTTCGCGATTTCCTTAGGTCGTATGACCTATTTTTCCTTAGGTCGCTGGACCGCTTGCCTTCACTAGGTCGAACCCCGAATTACTCTGCGTAGGCAATCTTATCTGACAAAGCATTTATCAGAATTTCTATTTGATGGTTTTGGGATTGACTTCTTTGGACTTTACTCACGTCTTCGAACGTGAATTGATTTGTTTCTACAATCGTTTTATGACTTGTCACTTTAAAGATATATGAAGGTTTCAATACTAATAGTAAATATCAAAACTCTTTCATCAAAGCGATTTCAACACTATTTTAAATATCAAAAGTTCATTTTCTCAAACCGATTTTCAATCTACTAGTATATACAAGCCTTTACTTCACTCGAATGAGAAATCGACTTAAACGACTTAGTAAAACGAGTGGTATGAAACGCTTGCGTTCACTTCGTCGGTTAGCTCTTGGACTTGTTCGATTGAACCCTTTTTGTGACAATTTCCTAGTGAAGATTTACAGCTTGTTCGTAAATATTTAAGTTAAGCAAGTGGTTATGGGACATGAAGCTAAACTCATATATTTACTAACTTGGTGTGATTGACACTTCCTTATGATCATGACGATCATTTTTGTGATTTAGACTAGCGATTGAGCGATGTCTCTTTGTCTACGTGGGAGACTATACCCCGATCATGTGATGTTTCGCCATCACATTTCCTATGGTCTTCGGGCCATTCCTGTGTGAAAATTTAATGGATAGCTTCCATGAGATATCATCTCGTCATGTGTTTACGCGTAGGTGAGTTTTCATGCTCCCATTCATGTGTTAGGCCTCCCCCCTTTATGTGTTTTCTGGATTTCTGATGATGATTTCTGGAATTTTGTGCTTCACCAATTTTCATGATTTTCATTGATATGATATCAGTTTTTGTGCATTGGTGAATTCATGTGTTATTGACTTGTTATGAATACAAGTTTAGGGTATGATACCCTATTTTATCTTTGAGAAGATTCTTGTGATATTGATTAATCTTTTGTTGATTATCATTTACATACTTATAGTAGTATGTCGCTATGGTTATTACATGTTCATGTCATGCCTTTTACTGTATACCATATCATCTGATATTTATAGTTAGACTGATCCGTTTATTATTTTCTTATAAATAATACTCGGGTCAGACCGAGATGTTACAGGTGCTTCTGCTTGACTTCTCTTCAGGATTATTCTGACTTTTGGCTAACTACCTAGATTAGTAGTTTTTGGATGTACACCTTTGAGATATAGACTCTATGTTGTGTACTTATTCTTTTGTATAGCACGTGATGCTATTCTTTTGTATTATCATGGATCTTTCCGACCACTACTCTGATGTACACTTTCATGTGATATATATATTAATTCATATCTTCTTCCGCCTTTGTGATATGGATGTCTGTGACTGATTTATGTTATGCATACTTCTATATTTGTTTCCGAAGATTATATATAGCCACCGTGTGATAGTTTTGTGTTTGTATCGGTATGTCGGATTTCCTCCTTAAAAGATATGCATTCTATACTATCTGACATATCGGTTCTCGCACAAAGAAATTACATGGAGGGTCGCTCCTCAACAGCCTTATTCTCCGTGCTAATTGACAGCACTACCCCGTAGTGTTCTTGGTTAGCGTGGGTATAGAGGTGGGGCGTCACAAATATTGGCCAATGCGCTGATCGTTTCGAAGAGACCGGGATCGAGTTTCCGTATACCGGGATTCTAGGTCTGGAGACTCGAATACCACTTCGATTTGGTTTGTACGTTTCGGGTAACGTGTTCGAAGTCGAAGATGGAGCAGTGAAGTGCAAGGGCTAGTCGCTACTAATTCTGAGGATATTTCCAAAATGGATGTAGTAGGAATAGTGCCTTCGGTTCCGTTCAAACCCAGGACGGACTGGTATGGACGAATGCTTGCGAAACATCGTCAGCGGACGATGGGCATTCTAAGGGATATGTTCTCTAAAAGGTATCGTTTAGCCTCGAACCTCATCAACCGGGAATGACTGAAAATCAGGGGTTATGCAGCAAGGCTTCGTGGGTAGCTCCCACTGGAGGGTAAGGTCATCCCTATCTAGATGTCCCTTTTTATTTCGGCTTAGTGGTGCGGTTGCTGATCCCAACCGTGGGGTGATTTTATTCGGGATCATCCAGTAAGGGATGGTTCCGGCCTTGTGTTGCAGGGGAGCGGGCGTACTCCTCGGTACGGTGATCTAGGCCACGTACTGTGATAGGTGGTACCCCAGTGCCTAGTCATTCGTTGGAAATCCATTTTTCCTACGTGCCTTGTACGGTATTTGTTTGTATTACCCACTTTTGTGGCTAGTATGCTGGAATTTAATAATGTAACAATTTCAGCTATTTTAATAAGTATTTGTGAATAGACACTATTATAATATCAGAGGATTTTGATATAAAGTGTCTTAGCCATCGTAAGGTAAAAACCCGACATGTTTATTTGTGGCGCGGTCTTACGAGATGCTCTTATTTTCAAAGGATTTTTGAAACTTTAATAATCAATTGAGTGTGATTTTCTCACGCTGGTTTTCCAGACTGACTCGGGTATTGTTTTATATGATGCTCGGGTCAGACCGAGTATTATAGGTTACAGGATATGATGCTGTGGAGCTCAGGAGATGAGCTGGATGGCGTGACGTATTTCCCGTACTTGTTTATATATATTCCGCTGTGTGGATTGCTGTACTGTGTTATATTGAGGACATGATATGGTTATTGACCAGTTGTATGTTATGTGTTCTCTGGTGTATATTCTGATGCTATATTGTATAAACAGATATAGTTTTGATTTGTGTAAAGATCTGTTGATATATTATATTTTATTCCGCTGCGATGTGAGATTCTAGTGTTGATTTTCTGTTTCTTCTTCTTCTACCTCTTCTTCTTAACTAAAATGGTCCGGTTTTTCGTGTTAGAAAAACTCGGGTTGTTACAAGAATCGAGTTCAATTTATAAAACGAGTTATAGATTTTAAAATATGATAATTCGATTCAAATTTGGAATAGTAATTAAATATTCGAAATTTAGATAAAAAGGTGAATTTGGGGTAAATGATTATAAAAATGGTGTTTACATGTATTTTTAAGTTCAATTGGTTATAAACAATAATGTTGGATTTTTAGATGAATTTAGAAGTCGACAAATTATTATTTGGAATTTTATATTAATTTAAAAATGAATTTAATATTATTAAAATGCAATTTAATCAGATTTGAGTCTGGGATGAGCCAGAATGATTTTTAATGTTGTTTATAAATTTTATATGATTTATTGTTAAGTTAATAAAATTTTAAAAGTGAAATTTTAAACGTTTTCGTCAATTTCAGAAAATTGCCTGATTTAATAGACGAGTTAAAATAGCCTTCCGAGGCACAGTCTCAGAATTCGACGAAACCAGTTCCATTGGATCCGTAATAGTTAATTATTATCGGATTTCAATTTTCGTAGCAATCAGAGTTGTCGTTTGACCGTGGCAGCTCGAAACGCATCGAAATCGATTTAACCGATTTAATTTTAAATTGATCGTTTAATTCAGTATCTCGCGCATACGATCAAATCAGCTTACGAAACCTGTTCCATTGTGACCGGAACGCGGAAAAACCCCAGGATAGCCTGTCGGGACGTGAGAATTGGATGTCGTGTGCTTTAACTGTTAAATTGAGATATTTTATTAATTAAATAATATTAAATTTATATATATATTAACATTTTTATCTCAAACCCTAGTTAAAACAACCGGCCGCCGCTTATACACATTCAATGGCCGAAACTCAACCTTGTTTCCTCCTCGATTTCTCATAATCCATGCTTTAATTTGAAAAACCTTCTAAAGGAAAGTTATAGATCGTGCAGAGATCTACAAATCCAACGGGTGATTCGAGCTATCGTCGTCTATGGGAGGAGGATTTGGGCTTCAATGAGAAGCCGTTCGAGCTCGTCGTTCACGAGCATGGGTTGACCGAGCTCCGTTGTATCTTAGCCGTGGGTAGGGCTCGCAATGTTCTTCGTCGCGGTGTCGTCTGATCGAGCTCGCATGGATCGTGGTAGGACCGGCATGAAGATGATAGTCGCGTGGATGGGTTCGTTCTCGTCTGGTATCTCACGCGGGTGAAGGAGAAGATGAAATAATGTGCGACCTTGATTTCAAATTTTAGATGTGTGGCCAGATCGTCCTACTTGGTAATAAAAATTATAATAAAAAAAGAAGAAGAAAGGAAATTTGTTTTAAATCGTTATTCAAACTTTATAAGACCGTAACTCGTTCATACGTTGTCAGATCCAGATGAAACTGGAAGCGATGGAATCGCAGAGACGAGCACTATGAGATGGTGCAGATCCGGAGTCATTTCGGGCAAGTAGGAATTTGGGTTAAATCGGACACCGTCCGGTTTAATTTAAATTTCGAACGCTCGCCAAAAACTCAAGGTGAGTTATTCTCACTCACATCTGGATGCTAGACATTATAAATAGTTGATATTTAAATATCTATGTGAATGGTTGATTATATCTGTGATTATCAGTCTGGATTGATATTTATATTGTGATGTGCTAACATTTGTGGATGCAGGGAGAAACAGGTTGGAGGGATCCAACTGGATTCCTCACAATTGTAGCAATTATTTTATAATTGTTAGTGAATACCTGTTTATATGTTGTGATTGATAAATCTGGAAATTTAATTGTGTTGTGAAATTGTTGTATAAATCATAATTACAGAATTTAATTTATAAATGGACAAAATTGGGTTTTTACGAAATAAGTAAATTGTTAAATTAAGAATTTTTGAAAAATAGAATTTGAAATCTGGTTTGGAATGGGAAATGAAAAAAATTGGTAAAATTGGGATTTAATATTGTGCGAAAATTTATCAATCGATAAATATGAAATATAAATTTTCTGGACATTAAATTTATGAAATTATAAATTGTTTAAAATAACGGTGTTTATTTTAATAATGACTAATGTTATCCGGAAATTAAAAATATGTTAAATGGAGTTTCCAACTATAAATTAACAAGTTCAAACGAAAAATAGAATGTTTTGAAATGCCGTATTTCATTGGAATTTAATTAAGTGAATTGGAAATTTGGCTTCCATGGGAAATTCACCAAAAATGTTTAATTTAAAATGTTTTAAACTATGATTTAAAAATGAATTTCCGGATATGGGAAATTGGGTGTGAACTTCGGAGGAAGTTATAGTTAAATATGGGATTTGGGATTTATGTTGTAAAACATAATTGACTTGAAATAAATCAGTGGATTTATATGAACGAGTACTTTGGAATGTTTAGAAACGGGAAAGTGTTTCCCTGGGAAAACCAAGTAAATGTTTATAAAAAGATTTTATTTAACTAAGGTTAAGTTTTAAATCGTTTTAAAAAGTATTTTTAAGAAATCGTTATTTTTAAAGAAATAAATTAATAATTTTAATACCGTAATAATTTGGGAGTATATTAGCAATTATTTTTACAAATGGATTTATTTAAAAGTTGGTTTTAGCTTAAGTTGTTAAAATTAACATTTTTCTTCTTATAACGCTATTTTGAATTTAGTTAAACTAAACCCTTATCTTTAAATCAAAGTTTATGTGTTAATAACTAGTTTTCTTCACATATTTTAAATTTATATTTTGAGTAAATAAATAGAAGTAATTTTCATATTTTAAAGTATATTTCAGTATAAGTATTTTTTTTACTGTTTTAAATGCAAATTGTTTTATACTTGGTTATTCCCGATGGGAATAAAGGGTAAAAGATTTACCTTGTAAAGGAAGAGTGGAAAATTGTTTTCAAATGAGTTTTGAAAATGTGAAAATATATCTTTGAAAGATATTAGAAGAAAATAAATAATATGGAGATTATTTATTGTGTGATGGATGTGTATGGATGTTTGTGAACATTAATTGATAGTTAAATCACTGACTATCAATATTGGCCAAAAGCGCTGATCGTTTCGAAGAGACCGGGATCGAGTTTCCGTATACCGGGATTCTAGGTCTGGAGACTCGAATACCACTTCGATCCGGTTTGTACGTTTCGTGTAACGTGTTCGGAGTCGAAGATGGAGCAGTGAAGTGCAAGGGCTAGTCGCTACTAATCCTGAGGATATTTCCAAAATGGATGTAGTAGGAATAGTGCCTTCGGTTCCGTTCGGACCCGGGACGGACTTGTATGGACGAATGCTTTCGGGACATCGTCAGGTGGACGATGGGCATTCAAAGTGAAATGTTCTGTAAAGGTAACGTTAAGCCTCAAGCCTCATCAACCGGGAATGACTGAAAATCAGGGGTTATGCAGCAAGGCTTCGTGGGTAGCCCCCACTTGAGAGTAAGGTCATCCCTGTCTAGATGTCCCTTTTATTTCGGCTTAGTGGTGCGGTTGCTGATCCCAACCGTGGGGTGATTTTACTTGGAATTATCCAGTAAGGGATGATTCCGGCCTTGTGTTGCAGGGGAGCGGGCGTACTCCTCGGTACTGTGATCTAGGCCACGTACTGTGACAGGTGGTACCCCAGTGCCTAGTCATTCGTTGGAAATCCATTCTCCCTACGAGCCTGTACGGTTTTGATTGTGCCCAACTATTGTTGAAATGTGAGATGCAAGCATTTCAGCTAGATTCTATTTTACTTTCTATAGACACTATTATAATATCAGAGGATTTTTATAAAAAGTGTTTTAGCTATCGTAAGGTAAAAACCCGACATGTTTATTTGTGGCGTGGTCTTACGAGATGCTTTTGTTTTCAAAGGATTTTTGAAACTTTAATAATCAGTTTGGATGTATTTATGATGCGCTGGTATTCCAGACTGACTCGGGTGTTATTTTATTATAATGCTCGGGTCAGACCGAGTATATTTCAGGATAGGTTGCTATGGAGCTCAGGAGAGGAGCTGGAGTCCGAGACGTATTTCTCGTACTTGTATTATTCCGCTGCTGTGATTGTTGAGATTGTTGACTGGCTATGGTTGGTTGTATTGATATACTCTGATGATGATGTATTGTATATAAACAGACATAGTTTTGATTTGTGTAAAGTTCTGTTCTATATATTATATTTTATTCCGTTGCGACTGTGAGGTTTTGATGTTGTTTAGTTCATTCTTCTTCTTCTACCTTCTTTCTTATTCTTTTACAATCTGTCTTTTCCGGCATTCGATCGTCGGCATATTATACTGTTGAGTATTTTGTGTCGATTTTCGAGGGTCGAGAAGGGCGGGTCGTCACACTTGGTATCAGAGCTTAGATTGGCGACAACCTAGGCTTTGGTGGGAAAATTACTCATTTTTAAATAGAGTCAGAAGTAATCTATAATGAGCTGAGTGTAATAATAGCTATGAGAGCGTACTTGTTAGTGGATATAAAATTGTTTTTATACTGTGTTGACTTATCGGTTGAGTGTTTATGAATTCTGGTCGGTGCGGGAAGTACAACCGTATCGATAGGGGTTTCTAAACTCTTAAACAAGATAAACCGACATAGTATTATTTTTAAAGTGGGTAAATGAAATAATTTTACCCAAAACTATATTTTGATATAAAGAAATTATTTTTCTTAATTATTATATGTATTGGATGCTTGTTTGGTTGTTTCTTCTATAACCAAATAAGAAATTAAAACATGATCTAAAATTTGAAATGATATATATAAGAAAATAAGAAGTGAAATTGAAATTTGATTTAAACTAGAATTTTGACCCCGGAAATTTTGAAAGGGATTTCAAATGGAATTAAACAAAGTTTTGGGAGTTTGACTTTGTGGAAATGTTAGAAATGTTTTCAAAAGCATTTGTAAGAATGGAGTATATTTTAGGGAAATATTTTTGGATAGAAATTGTTTCGAGGTGGATTTTGGATGTGGAAAGCATTGAACTCACTTCAGTCGCTGGAAAATAATCCTGATGATGCTGGCCACATCATTAGAATTCATTTTCGAGTTTCTAAAGTGATGGATTGCTACCAAAATAGTTGGTTATGACATTGTTTGGACTTGTTTGGGAAACAAGTGATTTTGGAATTTTCAAAAGGAAAATTGTTTGGTAAAACCAGTTTGTTTTGGAATTTGGTATTTGATTTGGATATCAGATGGAAATGTGTTGATTTATATTTCAAATTGGTTTTGAAATAAATCCGGGTAAATTGAATTCTGGGAATTCTATTTTAAAATAAAAATGTGAAAGTTGAAATGATTCAACTATATAACTTATAAAGGAAAGTTGATTTAAAGAAGAATTGAGTATATATGGAATGTAAATTTACTTTGAATAAATGAAGGTGAATGGAATATATCTGGATTTAACTTGTGATAAGTTAAATAAAATTAAGAATTTGAAATTGAATTAAATCTAAATGAATTGGAATTAAAAGGAAGTTGAGATAACGGTGAAATGTAAATGCTTATGATTGTGCAAATGAATTCATATTCTTAAGTTATTAAGTGTTAAAATTTGACATTGTGATTATAAAAATGTGGATTGGTTTGAAATGAGCAATATAAACTTACAAGTAAATAAGTTGGAGAACTTGAGAACGGAAGATTTGATTTTAACTCAAGTAAAATGGAATTATAATCACAAATAAAAATGGTTAAATGGAATGGTGAATTCGAACTTAATTTTAAATGGAATGCAAGGTAAGGTGAAACAATTATAAAATATAAAAGAGGTAAGTGAACTGAAGTTAGTAAATAAGTTGAACTTGGATATGGAGAATTAAGATTAAATTGAATTGGGTTTAACTTCGACTAAGATGGAATTAAGCTGAATATTAAAATTTCTGTTGTGTTATGAATAAGAATGAATGTAATTAAATTCTTATTTAAAGTAGTAAAGGAAATGGTTTAAATTTAGGTGGGCTAAATAAAATTTAGATGAACTTGAATTAATTCTGGAAAGGAATTAATTGAAAATGCATATATAATTTAGTTAACCTTGAATTAAAATGGGATAAGAATTTAGTTTAATGGAAATTTGATTTAGTTGAGGTGATGATGAATGAAGTAAATGTTTACTCAACTAAATCCAAAATGATTGTTTGGAAATAAATCGTGTGTAAGCTAAATTAAATAGAGTTTGTATTGGCATGGATGAAATTTTGATAGTTGTTAGAATTTGGAAAGTAAGAATAAGACCCAGTTCTGGAATGGAATTTAATTTTGGTAACAAATGTTGGAAGTGAGAATGAATAATGTAATTAGCTTATAATAGTGATGGTTTGAATTGTAAATAAAATTCAAATGAGAGAAATAATTTAAATGGTCTCTTTGTTAATAAAATAAATTTGTACATGGATTGGATAAATAAACAAAGAGCATTAAAGTTGTAAAGGAATTGAAATTTGATTTGAATGAGAATCAAATGAAAATAAAATAAAATTGATATAAGAAGATGATGGAAATTTTGTGAAAGAACTTAAGTAACTTGGAAGAAAAACAAATGATTGTGGATGAGCTTTATTAAGAAATTTGAATGGAATTTGTTGGATAATAAAATTGAATTGAAAGTGAAATGATATTCATTAATTATTGTGGTAAATTGAGAATGTATGAGTTGAATAACTTAGGAATGAATGATATTAATATAAACTTGAATTTGGTTAATGGAAATAAAGATGTAAGGAAAATGTAATTTAACAATTACATTGGAAAGAGAAAATATTTGGTTTGTGAACCTTGTAATGGAATAAAATTTATATGAATCCAAGTTGGAAATAATTTTAAATGGTTATAAGCTTAAGTGGCAATTGTTTTGCTTGAATGACATGGAAATTTGCATGTATTCAGAATTGAGTTGTTTAAAAAGCAATTGAAGTTGACCTTTGAATAAATTGATATGGGTTGGAATCTAATTCAAAGAGTTTGTATATAAATGCAAGTGAATTGATTTAAAGAGAGAATGGAATTAGTTTTGAATCAATCAGAATGGGTCGCATTTTAATAAGTAATGTTTGCATATGAATGAAAATGGATTATAAAAGAAATGCAAATGTTTCAAGTTTAAAATGAAGTTTGATTGTAAATCAAATTGGGAATGTAATTAAAATTAAAAAGGTAAGAAAGGCATATGTAATCATATTGAAGTGGAAATGAATTGGTTGAGATAAATATGAATTGTATATGGTGAACTTGAATGTAAATCATTCAAATGAAATAAAATAGGTGGACTTGAATAAGTAACTTGAAAGGTGATTGAAAACTTGAATTTAAAGCATTCAAATGAAATAAAATGAAGTAGACTTGAATAAGTGATTCGAAAGTGATGGAAATCTTTGGATTGTTGAAAATATAGTGACATGGTTAAACTATGGGGTTTGAGTTTGTAATGAGAGTTTAAATGATGTTGGAATTGTGAAATTTGTTTATAAAGTTGGTTAGCTTGCATAAATACGAAATTGCTTGGTCTGGTTATGAAATGAATATGTTTGGCTTACATTTACATTGGAAGTGTTATTAAAATGCTCACATCTTTGACACTGATAAGTTGTTTGAGTTTAGTACAGGTACGGAAGGCGTTCGAGAGAGTTGGAGCGCGAATATGCGTTATATTAGCCGCTCGCTATTAAAATTTGCTAAGAGGTACGCCTAGGCAAATATAATTGGGAAATGATATATATATATTATGATATATTTTGGTTTCCGGCCATGTGAGCCGATGTATATATATTTGTGTATCCTGCGATATCGCAGAAGCTCCTCCGTGCAAAGGAGACTCCGCCAAAAATTTTCAAAAATTTTGGGAGTTAGAAAATTTTTGGGGTTTTGGGAAAATTTTTAATAACTAGTAAAGTTATTTTGGAAGCGAGTGTTAAGATAAAGGCTTTAGAGTAAATAAAGCAAATGGTTTTGAAATGGAGCTAAAACTTATTGGAAAGTGAATATAAGCTTTTAACTAAGCAAATTGGGAAGTAAATAGGTTGGAGAGTATTTTCTACCTTAGCAAATTTCGGGGACGAAATTTTTATAAGGGGGGAGGAATGTAACATCCCGTATTTTTGAGCCATTGAATTTTGAACATTTAATTCATTTTAAATGTTCACTGTGGATTTCTAATTAATTTTGGAACAAAGAGAATCGAGTTCAATTTATAAAACGAGTTATAGATTTTAAAATATGATAATTCGATTCAAATTTGGAATAGTAATTAAATATTCGAAATTTAGATAAAAAGGTGAATTTGGGGTAAATGATTATAAAAATGGTGTTTACATGTATTTTTAAGTTCAATTGGTTATAAATAATAATGTTGGATTTTTAGATGAATTTAGAAGTCGACAAATTATTATTTGGAATTTTATATTAATTTAAAAATGAATTTAATATTATTAAAATGCAATTTAATCAGATTTGAGTCTGGGATGAGCCAGAATGATTTTTAATGTTGTTTATAAATTTTATATGATTTATTGTTAAGTTAATAAAATTTTAAAAGTGAAATTTTAAACGTTTTCGTCAATTTCAGAAAATTGCCTGATTTAATAGACGAGTTAAAATAGCCTTCCGAGGCACAGTCTCAGAATTCGACGAAACCAGTTCCATTGGATCTGTAATAGTTAATTATTATCGGATTTCAATTTTCGTAGCAATCGGAGTTGTCGTTTGACCGTGGCAGCTCGAAACGCATCGAAATCGATTTAACCGATTTAATTTTAAATTGATCGTTTAATTCAGTATCTCGCGTGTGATAACCCGGATTTTTGGGGCATCAGTTAATTGAATAATTATCTAATTTTAACTATTGAAAACACTGATTTATAAGTTGAGAAAATTTAAATATGTGTTATTTAAGTATATATATTATAAAAGGGAAAAGTATTCATTTACAATAAAAAAATAGAATATAAATATAAGTAGGAAATTACATAAAAATATATTTAAACATTTATACATGAAGATAAAAACAAGTGTAATCATCTCATCATGAAATTAGATATGTGTAACTATCTTAATATATGAGGTAAACAAGTGTAGATAAATTAGCATGCAAATATAACAAGTGTCCAATTTTAATTATCTTTTATTTTTCTAAAAAGAAGAAACCAGACTATATATATCCATACTTCTCCTTTTTCTCATTTTCTTAGTGAATTCAAACTAAAACCTAGCAAAACAAAAATCAAAGCATCACAAACCTGAAACGAAAGCCTGTAAGAAGAAAATCAAACCAGAAATTGAATCAAGCAAATCATCTCAGATCTAAAAAGGATCATTTTAACAGCTGAATCAAAGTTTCAGTTCAACTCAAAGAAATCTGAAATAAAAGAAGAAAAAAAAGGAAGAACAAAATCTGAGGAGGCCAAACCAGAATAAGTATAAAACAACTAAATTCAACTACATCAGATTCAAGTTAGGATTCAGGTCAAAATAGCAGTTCAGCTTTCCAATTTCAAAAGAAAATCAACTTCCATAAAAGAGCTCCTCTGTTCTTCTTTAAACTGTGAGTAAACTTTATTTATTTTTATTTATTAAAAGTTAAGTAGACAATTATCTGATTGCATGTGAAATATGTGATGATGACCTGCATATGTATAAATAAGTGTAGAATTTTGTGTATATGATTGTATTCATGGGTGCATGTCTGATTGAATCCATGTTCTCCTCTGTTTCATATTACAGAGTTCAAATTCTAGAATTAAATTCCAATTCCTTTACCTGTTTGTAGTTAAATTTTGGGTTCAAACAAAATGGTTTAGTATATTCAAAAATCTAAGTACTAAAAATAGATTTAAGTATCTGATATTTGAAAATCCTCTGGAAATTTAGGAATTCAGTAACTATTCTAACATCAATGTTAAAATTGAATGTTGTAATTGGTTGAATCAATTCTATAAGCTAAATTGTCTCTGGAAGATATGATTTTTAAAAAGAAAATCACAATTTTTAATGATGTATTGAGAGTGCATTTTGGTGATGACTGGATTATGGGTTTTAAGCATTTATGGGTGGCCGGAGGAACAATGGTGGTTGGTGTTTCGACTGGAGGTGGAGGAAGGATCAGGGATGTTGGGAAAATTTGTGGTAGTGGCGACTAATTCCTGTGGCATCGGATTTTGATCGATTTAGGTTTAAACCCTAAGTGAGTTGAGTCTGGAAAATGGGATCGTAGCAGTGTCTCAAGGTGATCGAGTTCGATGGGAACAAGTGAAACGGCTTCGTGGATGATCGAAGGTAGTGTGACTGTGGTGGCGTGTCGTCTGATGGTTCGAGGCGCGAGTTCGTGGGGTTTTTGGCTATGACTGTTAATTCCAGTTTCCAACTGGTAGCTAGATTTTGATTTGAGGCTGGTGATGGCGTTTTGAGGATTGGAGATGGTTGCTGTATTGAATTTCGTTATGCTGGAGAGTTCATCGGAGGTGGAAGGTGATTCCGGCACTGGTGCATGTGCACGAGGCTGTTTTGGTGTCAGTAGGATTATGGTGGTTGGGATTAGGCTGTGACTCGAAGAGATGCTCGTGCTTTTGAGTTTGTGGCTCGAGTTGAAACTCGAAGTTTCCTGTAGGGTTTTAACCTGAAACAGTTTGGTTGTTTCCAGGTTTTCAAAAATTTAAAATAAACTAAACTTTTTAAATTTAAGAAAAGGGATTTGAACTTGGAATGGTTTGAGTGTTTCTCAGATTCAATCTGAAGTAGAAGGTTTAAAGGAAATTTTCAAAAGTTTTAAGAGTTTTTATAAACAAATTTAAAATTTAAATAAAGGAAGTTTTAAGCTTTTGAAGTAAATCTGGTTTTAAAATTCTATTTTGTAAATATAAATGTTTTCTTTAACTTGTGATTAAGAAGTTGAAGTTTTGTTAAACTTAAATCTTGTTAAGTAAATTTAAAGTGATTTTAAAATTTAGTAAATTAATTAATTAACGATTAATTAATTTGTGTAATCAACTTAAAGGATTGACTTATTAATGTAATTAATAAATGATAATTACTTTAGTTAAAGGATAATTGTTTAATGTCATTAATTAAGCAGGGGAATTAATGGGTAATTACTAAATGTGGTTTATTTAACGATAATTTCTAATTGGAAGTAATTAAGAATTAATTACTTAGTGTAATTAGTTAAAGTATGGATTAATTAAAGAAATTAATAAAGGGATTAGTTAATTAATGAAGATGATTAATTAAAGGATAATTAATCAATGAAATAAATTATTGTTAATTAATTTATGAGAATAATTAAAGGGTAATTAATATGAATGTTTGAAGAGTAATTAATTTGTGTAATTAACTAGAGGTTGATTACTAAATGCAATTAACAGGATGATTAAGGATGATTAATTGGTTTGTAATTAATTAATATTAAATGAGCAGGATTTAAAGATGATTGAAGTAATTAATTTAATTTAATTAAAATAATTAGAAATGATGTGACGAATTAATCTTGCTTATGAATGATTGAAAGATATTGGATGCTTTGGATTATTGATAACCTCTAATAAGTAATTTGTGATGTTATGTGATATGTTATGTTTGGGTTGAACTATGATAATATGGTTTGTCTATCTGTGGTGAGTGGCAATGTAAATATGAAATTCTGGATATAAATGGAATTGGTTAAAACTTAAATAGTTCTGTTTTAAGATGATTCGAAGAGTCCGGGGTCGGGTATCAATACATACCCGAAACCACTTCGATTTGAAATCTTCTATAATCCTTTATTGATTGATATGGGAAATCAATAGGCTGGTTTGGGATAATATGGACCATTTAAACTAAGTTGGATGCTTAGATATTGTTTTGTGAAAATAAGTGTTGACTATATAAGTTGTTTGCTGGTAGTAAAGTACGAATTACCCCGGGTTTAAATAAGTTCTATGAATTGAAATTTCATGTTAGATGAGTTTACTCACGCTGGTTTCCAGCCTGACCCGGGTGTTACTTTGATGTAATGCTCGGGTCAGACCGAGTATTACAGATTTCAGGAAAGGACGTTCTGGAGCTCACGAGGCGAGCTGGATGGCAGGAACGTATGGAGTGTTTTCCGCTGTGATATACTATAGTTGTTAGAGACATGTTAATTCTAACTGTCTAGTATATTTGTGAATGTTGTAACTCTGATGTATAAAAATATAATTAACAAATACAGTTTTCTTTGTATAACTGATATTATTATTTGATATTGTATTTTGATCCGCTGCGAATGTGAGGATCTGTGTCTTGTTCTGTTTCTTTCTTCTATCTCTTTTCTTTTTCTTCTAACTATCTGGAATTTTCGGGTTCGAAAATTCCGGGTCGTTACAGTTGGTATCAGAGCGAAGGTTAAGCGAGAACCTTGGCTCTGTTGGGATTACTCGTTAAGGATAGGGTCAATGGTACCCTAGAACAAGTTGAGTGTATATATATATATATGAGAGCGTACTTGTTATTTTTATATATAAAGATTTTAAATGATTTTATATAAGAATATATTTTGATATATAAAATGATATTTCTTTCTATTAAATATTAAGGTAATTGGTTGTTAAAATATTGAAATTAAATTAAGTGGTAATAGAAATAAAGCCAAATTAAAATTGAATGAAGATAAGTTTGAAATGAATTCAAACTGAAATTAAAATCTTGAATTTGTAGAAATAAAGATAATAATAAATTGGTTTCCAGATATGATAACCTTGGTTATTATCATAAATGGTAGTTGTGTTTAATAATGAATGTTGTTAATGATTAAGCAAAATGAAATGTTTTAGGGAAGTAAACATTTAAGTGAGTATAACTTATAAATTGGAATTGAAGATAATTTAAAATTATGAAATTTTAAATCTAAATCCAGAAAACTTGAAATTGTTTTAAAGAAGTTTGTTTTGAATTAAAACCAAAGGTGGTTTAAAAATTTAAAGTATAACTTGGTGTATAAAGAAAATGTATATATGAGGATATACATAATATCAAAGATGATTTGAAATAAACTCTAAGTGTTGAGTTTTAAATTTTTCTTTGGAATGTGATATGAAAACCCAAAGTGATAAGTTTTTGAACTTATAAGTGGAAAGATTATTAATATAAAGTTTAAAATTTGAAATGGGAATTCAAATTGGGTAAAGTTGGTTGGATTAAATTGAATTTAACTTAAGGAAAGTTAAATGAGTTTAGAATGAACAACTTGAATTAGAAATTTCAAGATGAAATTAAAATTTAACTTGGGAAGTTAAATGGTTGATTTGAAATGGGAGTTATGGGTGATCTCAAAAATGGGTTTGAGATCTGGAAATTGAAAATGGATAATAAATTAGAATCTGAAATTTAATTGTTTTTGAATTCTTATTTGAACTTTATAATAAGTTAAGTAAAGATAATTTTAAAATGAAATTTTGGAATTTGGATTCAAAATAAAATGGTTTAAAGATTTAAGTTGTTAAATTAAAAATAAAGGGTTGGATTATTAATTTAAAAATAAAGGTTAATTTGATTTAAGGGGTTAAATCAACATTTAAAAATTTTTTAACTCGAATTTATATAATTCGAGATGGTTTTAATTTGAGATTTGAATAGAATTAGTTCAAATGGAATTTGATTTGAATTAATTAGAATTGTGATTGAAGATGGATAAACATAAGTTTAAATGGAAAATTTGAATTGAAATAATTTGAAATAAAATTAAAGTTGAATAAGATTAAAAATCAAATGGAATTTGATTTGAAATTTGGAAAGGAATTAAGATTAATTCAACTTGAATTGGGATTAAATCAATTTCAATAAAAATTGAAGTATTGAGTCAATTTAAATGGAAGTGGAAATTTAAATTGAATTAATGGGAAATTAATTGGAAATGGAGATTGGGAAACTAAACAGTTTGGCTCTGGATTATTTTCAAATTGTTTTAATACAAGTATATGTTTCCAAACTATTTACTATACAATCTTTCTTCTTAAACCCCAAACTATCTTATACTTATTTTTCAATTATTTTAAAACTATTTAACTATTTTGAAAACTGTCTTATAAACTAATTACTATTTTTCAGCTACTTATATGTAATCACTATTTTAAAAACTATTTTGCAATTATCTAACTATTTTTATACCTACTAAACTATTTTACAGCTATTTTACAAACTAATAACTATTTTTTTTTCAACTACTTATCTATTTTAAAACTTTTTCAAGCTATTTTTAAATTTAAATTGGTCAGAGTTCAAACTGTTTGTAATTAAAGTAATAACTCAATTGGAAATGGAAGCAATTGAGAATAAGTAAATGGAATTAAAGGAAATGTGAATAGAAAAGAGAATTGATTTGGCTAATAACCAATAAGATAAATACGTAGGATATACGTATATTATTCTATTCGCATAGTGATTTGATCCAGATTCGAACACAGAATTTCGAGATAGTATTATCGATCCGAGTTGGGATTTTTCGTTCGATTTTCGACGGCGAACCTGGATATGGATTGTTGATTGGTTCTGGATATTCTCTATCATAGTTGTGACTATGCAAGGAGAATGACGGTTTCTGATCAGGAAACCAGATCTGAGTCCGCACTAGGAAGTCGGGTGGACGATACTAGTTCGGAAGTGAAATTGTGTGATCGATTGAGCGATCAGATTGATATTGTGTACGGATGATATGTGTACATCGTACGGATTTGAATGAAATTGATATTGAAGATTTGTGGATAAGAACTGTAAAATGGTTTTTGAAAAGAAATATGGTTAATAACTTTATAAAAGATTTATCAAATGTGAATATTTGATTTAGAATAAAATAAAGTTATATATCCTTGTTATATAAGGTAAATCTTCCCTTGTTGAATCTATTGCCAGAAGAAAAGGGTTTTGGAAGTATTTGAAGTATAAAAGAGTTTTATACAAGTTTGAAATAATCCAAAGATTTTCAAAGTTATATATATATCTATATATATAAAGGATTTTATGGGAATGATTTTGGAAAAGGTTTTTGGAACCTATGGATTTTGGAAAGGGCTTTTGATTTTTGAGAAATCAATTTTGGATTTTGGAAAGCCTAGTTTGAGAATTATCGATTTTGGTAATCGATTTTGTGTAAAGGAGATTTTGATAAATCATAAAGGGTATGATTTGAAGATACTATAAGTATATAGTATAAAGTGTTTTGAGAATAGCTCTGGGGAAAAAGGCGCTTCCTTGAAATGAACTTCTCAGGAGTACCACTGGGTGGTACTGCCTTGAGCCCCAAGGGGGGTTTCTAAAGTTGATCCTATGAGGAGTCCGGACAAAACTAGTTCCTGAGGATTATTTGTGTAGCGAAAGTCGAGGGGCTGGTGCCCACAGAGGCATTTGAGTTGTGCTGTGACAACAATTTAACTCAATGTTACTGCGATCTACTGCAGACCATAGCGAAAGTCATGTGTGCCACTGAGAGCCAACTGTCTACGTTTGATTTTATATCGGTAGACTGTGACACTATGGTAACATAGCGAAAGTCGTTTGTGCCGCTGAGAGCCAACAGTCTGCGTTTGATTTTATATCGGTAGACTGCGACCTATGTGGGAGAAGTTTCATTTTGACAGCGAAATCGTGTGTGCCGCTGAGAGCCAACAGTTACATGGACTTTTGCTGCGACGGCAACGTAACCCTGGATGTAACTGCGATCTGTTGTGGGTTCCATGCTGTTATCAGTTACATGGACTTTTGCTGTGATGGCAACGTAACCCGTGATGTAACTGTGACCATGGATGGAGGTGATGATTTCCAGAGCATTCTCACCAAAGATATTTCCTCTATTTTCAAAATCATTTTCGATATTTTCAAATAAAGTATTTTCCAAATATTTTCACTAGGTGTTGAAAATGGGTCTGCTAAGTACTTATAGATTTTCAGTCTTACGCCTGATCAACGTATGACCGAATTTCTGTGAGAACGAGAATGGACTTGTTGAAACATCGAGTTATAAAAGTATTTTTATAAAAACTAATTTAGTTATATTATAAAGATTTTTTAAAGTGTTTTAAAAAAATATGTTCAAAGAGAAAATTTATCTGATAATAGGTAAATAATAAATTTTGGCTTCGTTCCTTTTCGAGGACGAAAAGATTTTAAGGGGGAAGGAATGTGATAACCCGGATTTTTGGGGCATCAGTTAATTGAATAATTATCTAATTTTAACTATTGAAAACACTGATTTATAAGTTGAGAAAATTTAAATATGTGTTATTTAAGTATATATATTATAAAAGGGAAAAGTATTCATTTACAATAAAAAAATAGAATATAAATATAAGTAGGAAATTACATAAAAATATATTTAAACATTTATACATGAAGATAAAAACAAGTGTAATCATCTCATCATGAAATTAGATATGTGTAACTATCTTAATATATGAGGTAAACAAGTGTAGATAAATTAGCATGCAAATATAACAAGTGTCCAATTTTAATTATCTTTTATTTTTCTAAAAAGAAGAAACCAGACTATATATATCCATACTTCTCCTTTTTCTCATTTTCTTAGTGAATTCAAACTAAAACCTAGCAAAACAAAAATCAAAGCATCACAAACCTGAAACGAAAGCCTGTAAGAAGAAAATCAAACCAGAAATTGAATCAAGCAAATCATCTCAGATCTAAAAAGGATCATTTTAACAGCTGAATCAAAGTTTCAGTTCAACTCAAAGAAATCTGAAATAAAAGAAGAAAAAAAAGGAAGAACAAAATCTGAGGAGGCCAAACCAGAATAAGTATAAAACAACTAAATTCAACTACATCAGATTCAAGTTAGGATTCAGGTCAAAATAGCAGTTCAGCTTTCCAATTTCAAAAGAAAATCAACTTCCATAAAAGAGCTCCTCTGTTCTTCTTTAAACTGTGAGTAAACTTTATTTATTTTTATTTATTAAAAGTTAAGTAGACAATTATCTGATTGCATGTGAAATATGTGATGATGACCTGCATATGTATAAATAAGTGTAGAATTTTGTGTATATGATTGTATTCATGGGTGCATGTCTGATTGAATCCATGTTCTCCTCTGTTTCATATTACAGAGTTCAAATTCTAGAATTAAATTCCAATTCCTTTACCTGTTTGTAGTTAAATTTTGGGTTCAAACAAAATGGTTTAGTATATTCAAAAATCTAAGTACTAAAAATAGATTTAAGTATCTGATATTTGAAAATCCTCTGGAAATTTAGGAATTCAGTAACTATTCTAACATCAATGTTAAAATTGAATGTTGTAATTGGTTGAATCAATTCTATAAGCTAAATTGTCTCTGGAAGATATGATTTTTAAAAAGAAAATCACAATTTTTAATGATGTATTGAGAGTGCATTTTGGTGATGACTAGATTATGGGTTTTAAGCATTTATGGGTGGCCGGAGGAACAATGGTGGTTGGTGTTTCGACTGGAGGTGGAGGAAGGATCAGGGATGTTGGGAAAATTTGTGGTAGTGGCGACTAATTCCTGTGGCATCGGATTTTGATCGATTTAGGTTTAAACCCTAAGTGAGTTGAGTCTGGAAAATGGGATCGTAGCAGTGTCTCAAGGTGATCGAGTTCGATGGGAACAAGTGAAACGACTTCGTGGATGATCGAAGGTAGTGTGACTGTGGTGGCGTGTCGTCTGATGGTTGGAGGCGCGAGTTCGTGGGGTTTTTGGCTATGACTGTTGGTTCCAGTTTCCAACTGGTAGCTAGATTTTGATTTGAGGCTGGTGATGGCGTTTTGAGGATTGGAGATGGTTGCTGTATTGAATTTCGTTATGCTGGAGAGTTCATCGGAGGTGGAAGGTGATTCCGGCACTGGTGCATGTGCACGAGGCTGTTTTGGTGTCAGTAGGATTATGGTGGTTGGGATTAGGCTGTGACTCGAAGAGATGCTCGTGCTTTTGAGTTTGTGGCTCGAGTTGAAACTCGAAGTTGCCTGTAGGGTTTTAACCTGAAACAGTTTGGTTGTTTCCAGGTTTTCAAAAATTTAAAATAAACTAAACTTTTTAAATTTAAGAAAAGGGATTTGAACTTGGAATGGTTTGAGTGTTTCTCAGATTCAATCTGAAGTAGAAGGTTTAAAGGAAATTTTCAAAAGTTTTAAGAGTTTTTATAAACAAATTTAAAATTTAAATAAAGGAAGTTTTAAGCTTTTGAAGTAAATCTGGTTTTAAAATTCTATTTTGTAAATATAAATGTTTTCTTTAACTTGTGATTAAGAAGTTGAAGTTTTGTTAAACTTAAATCTTGTTAAGTAAATTTAAAGTGATTTTAAAATTTAGTAAATTAATTAATTAACGATTAATTAATTTGTGTAATCAACTTAAAGGATTGACTTATTAATGTAATTAATAAATGATAATTACTTTAGTTAAAGGATAATTGTTTAATGTCATTAATTAAGCAGGGGAATTAATGGGTAATTACTAAATGTGGTTTATTTAACGATAATTTCTAATTGGAAGTAATTAAGAATTAATTACTTAGTGTAATTAGTTAAAGTATGGATTAATTAAAGAAATTAATAAAGGGATTAGTTAATTAATGAAGATGATTAATTAAAGGATAATTAATCAATGAAATAAATTATTGTTAATTAATTTATGAGAATAATTAAAGGGTAATTAATATGAATGTTTGAAGAGTAATTAATTTGTGTAATTAACTAGAGGTTGATTACTAAATGCAATTAACAGGATGATTAAGGATGATTAATTGGTTTGTAATTAATTAATATTAAATGAGCAGGATTTAAAGATGATTGAAGTAATTAATTTAATTTAATTAAAATAATTAGAAATGATGTGACGAATTAATCTTGCTTATGAATGATTGAAAGATATTGGATGCTTTGGATTATTGATAACCTCTAATAAGTAATTTGTGATGTTATGTGATATGTTATGTTTGGGTTGAACTATGATAATATGGTTTGTCTATCTGTGGTGAGTGGCAATGTAAATATGAAATTCTGGATATAAATGGAATTGGTTAAAACTTAAATAGTTCTGTTTTAAGATGATTCGAAGAGTCCGGGGTCGGGTATCAATACATACCCGAAACCACTTCGATTTGAAATCTTCTATAATCCTTTATGGATTGATATGTGAAATCAATAGGCTGGTTTGGGATAATATGGACCATTTAAACTAAGTTGGATGCTTAGATATTGTTTTGTGAAAATAAGTGTTGACTATATAAGTTGTTTGCTGGTAGTAAAGTACGAATTACCCCGGGTTTAAATAAGTTCTACGAATTGAAATTTCATGTTAGATGAGTTTACTCACGCTGGTTTCCAGCCTGACCCGGGTGTTACTTTGATGTAATGCTCGGGTCAGACCGAGTATTACAGATTTCAGGAAAGGACGTTCTGGAGCTCAGGAGGCGAGCTGGATGGCAGGAACGTATGGAGTGTTTTCCGCTGTGATATACTATAGTTGTTAGAGACATGTTAATTCTAACTGTCTAGTATATTTGTGAATGTTGTAACTCTGATGTATAAAAATATAATTAACAAATACAGTTTTCTTTGTATAACTGATATTATTATTTGATATTGTATTTTGATCCGCTGCGAATGTGAGGATCTGTGTCTTGTTCTGTTTCTTTCTTCTATCTCTTTTCTTTTTCTTCTAACTATCTGGAATTTTCGGGTTCGAAAATTCCGGGTCGTTACATCGCGCATACGATCAAATCAGCTTACGAAACCTGTTCCATTATGACCGGAACGCGGAAAAACCCCAGGATAGCCTGTCGGGACGTGAGAATTGGATGTCGTGTGCTTTAACTGTTAAATTGAGATATTTTATTAATTAAATAATATTAAATTTATATATATATTAACATTTTTATCTCAAACCCTAGTTAAAACAACCGGCCGCCGCTTATACACATTCAATGGCCGAAACTCAACCTTGTTTCCTCCTCGATTTCTCATAATCCATGCTTTAATTTGAAAAACCTTCTAAAGGAAAGTTATAGATCGTGGAGAGATCTACAAATCCAACGGGTGATTCGAGCTATCGTCGTCTATGGGAGGAGGATTTGGGCTTCAATGAGAAGCCGTTCGAGCTCGTCGTTCACGAGCATGGGTTGACCGAGCTCCGTTGTATCTTAGCCGTGGGTAGGGCTCGCAATGTTCTTCGTCGCGGTGTCGTCTGATCGAGCTCGCATGGATCGTGGTAGGAGCGGCATGAAGATGATAGTCGCGTGGATGGGTTCGTTCTCGTCTGGTATCTCACGCGGGTGAAGGAGAAGATGAAATAATGTGCGACCTTGATTTCGAATTTTAGATGTGTGGCCAGATCGTCCTGCTTGGTAATAATAATTATAATAAAAAAAGAAGAAGAAAGGAAATTTGTTTTAAATCGTTATTCAAACTTTATAAGACCGTAACTCGTTCATACGTTGTCAGATCCAGACGAAACTGGAAGCGATGGAATCGCAGAGACGAGCACTATGAGATGGTGCAGATCCGGAGTCATTTCGGGCAAGTAGGAATTTGGGTTAAATCGGACACCGTCCGGTTTAATTTAAATTTCGAACGCTCGCCAAAAACTCAAGGTGAGTTATTCTCACTCACATCTGGATGCTAGACATTATAAATAGTTGATATTTAAATATCTATGTGAATGGTTGATTATATCTGTGATTATCAGTCTGGATTGATATTTATATTGTGATGTGCTAACATTTGTGGATGCAGGGAGAAACAGGTTGGAGGGATCCAACTGGATTCCTCACAATTGTAGCAATTATTTTATAATTGTTAGTGAATACCTGTTTATATGTTGTGATTGATAAATCTGGAAATTTAATTGTGTTGTGAAATTGTTGTATAAATCATAATTATAGAATTTAATTTATAAATGGACAAAATTGGGTTTTTACAAAATAAGTAAATTGTTAAATTAAGAATTTTTGAAAAATAGAATTTGAAATCTGGTTTGGAATGGGAAATGAAAAAAATTGGTAAAATTGGGATTTAATATTGTGGGAAAATTTATCAATCGATAAATATGAAATATAAATTTTCTGGAGATTAAATTTATGAAATTATAAATTGTTTAAAATAACGGTGTTTATTTTAATAATGACTAATGTTATCCGGAAATTAAAAATATGTTAAATGGAGTTTACAACTATAAATTAACAAGTTCAAACGAAAAATAGAATGTTTTGAAATGTCGTATTTCATTGGAATTTATTTAAGTGAATTGGAAATTTGGCTTCCATGGGAAATTCACCAAAAATGTTTAATTTAAAATGTTTTAAACTATGATTTAAAAATGAATTTCCGGATATGGGAAATTGGGTGTGAACTTCGGAGGAAGTTATAGTTAAATATGGGATTTGGGATTTATGTTGTAAAACATAATTGACTTGAAATAAATCAGTGGATTTATATGAAAGAGTACTTTGGAATGTTTAGAAACGGGAAAGTGTTTCCCTGGGAAAACCAAGTAAATGTTTATAAAAAGATTTTATTTAACTAAGGTTAAGTTTTAAATCGTTTTAAAAAGTATTTTTAAGAAATCGTTATTTTTAAAGAAATAAATTAATAATTTTAATACCGTAATAATTTGGGAGTATATTAGCAATTATTTTTACAAATGGATTTATTTAAAAGTTGGTTTTAGCTTAAGTTGTTAAAATTAACATTTTTCTTCTTATAACGCTATTTTGAATTTAGTTAAACTAAACCCTTATCTTTAAATCAAAGTTTATGTGTTAATAACTAGTTTTCTTCACATATTTTAAATTTATATTTTGAGTAAATAAATAGAAGTAATTTTCATATTTTAAAGTATATTTCAGTATAAGTATTTTTTTTACTGTTTTAAATGCAAATTGTTTTATACTTGGTTATTCCCGATGGGAATAAAGGGTAAAAGATTTACCTTGTAAAGGAAGAGTGGAAAATTGTTTTCAAATGAGTTTTGAAAATGTGAAAATATATCTTTGAAAGATATTAGAAGAAAATAAATAATATGGAGATTATTTATTGTGTGATGGATGTGTATGGATGTTTGTGAACATTAATTGATAGTTAAATCACCGACTATCAATATTGGCCAAAAGCGCTGATCGTTTCGAAGAGACCGGGATCGAGTTTCCGTATACCGGGATTCTAGGTCTGGAGACTCGAATACCACTTCGATCCGGTTTGTACGTTTCGTGTAACGTGTTCGGAGTCGAAGATGGAGCAGTGAAGTGCAAGGGCTAGTCGCTACTAATCCTGAGGATATTTCCAAAATGGATTGTGACGACCCGGAATTTTTGTATATTTGAAATGTGAATATTTAATTTATTTTAAATATTCGAAGGTTAAATTTTAACTTTAATTTCAAATATACAGTATTTCTTTGGATAATTAATTATTAAATTTAATTATCGGGATTGGGTAAAATATTGAATCTTGATTTTAAGCCTGTTAAAAATAGTTCAAAGGTTCAGAAAATTTATATTGTTAATACTGAAGATGATAGAACTTTTAAAATGGAATTTTAAAGAGTTTTGTTCAGTTTTAAAAATATGTAACGACCCGTATTTTTCACGGATCGAAAAGTGTGTCA
Source organism: Allium fistulosum (assembly GCA_030737815.1). Taxonomy (NCBI): domain Eukaryota; kingdom Viridiplantae; phylum Streptophyta; class Magnoliopsida; order Asparagales; family Amaryllidaceae; genus Allium; species Allium fistulosum. Next base: position 820,810,634 of record CM060904.1, read on the forward strand.
AATCTAGGATTTTCAGCATTTTCTAGTTGTTTCAGACTTTAGTTGAAATTGCCTAAGTCCTAGGTCGTACGCGACCTAGAGAACTAAATGTTGTAGGCAAGTTATGAGGTAAGTCTGGGTCGAGTTGCCGACTTAGGGTAGTGACCGACCTAAGTGATAAGTCGTGACCGACTTAAGAGGCTTAGGCGACCTAAGGAAGAGTAGTAGGCGACCTTAGTATTCTGGGGTAGAGTTAGGTCGGCAACGACCTAAGAAAATGTTGTGAGCGACCTAAGAGTTTCGGTGAGCTAAGTGTTAGGTCGGCAGGGCGAGTTAGCGACCTAACGGTTACCGAGTTAGCGACCTAGTGGTTCCGAGTTAGCGACCTAGTGGTTCCGAGTTAGCGACCTAGTGGTTCCGTGTTAGCGACCTAAGGTATTAGCTTGTTAGCAACCTAAGGTATTAGCTTGTTAGCGACCTAAAGAGTTGCCGTGTTAGCGACCTAAGGAGATAGGTCGCATAAGTGTTAGGTCGTAGCAGTGTTAGGTCGCGTAGGTTGCTAAGTTGGTAGGTCGCTAGAATAGTTTAAGTGTTAGGTCGCGTAGATCTATCTGTTAGGTCGTATGTTGTGTTAGGTCGCGTAGAAGTCTAAGTTGTTAGGTCGCAACCCAACTAGGTCGTAGGTCGAAGGAAAAGCGCATTGCTTTAGGTCGTTAGGTGTTAGGTCGCTGAGGAGTTATGTCGTGCATCTGTTAGGTCGGAGGAGCTTAGGTCGGAGAGGCTTAGGTCGGCAGCGACTTAAGGAGATAGCCGAGTTACGACTTAAGGGCAGTTTTCAGCTATAAATAGGAGGGGTTGTTCTCACTTTTTGGGATCCGGATTTTGAAGCGACGAAGTGCTGCCATTTTGAGAGCTCGACTTCTACACTTCTTCACTTCTTTTCTCCACTCTAATCTAGTGCTTCCATCCATCCAAATCGAAGATCAAGATTGAAGATTCAAAAGCTTGGATTGAAGATCTTATCTTTTCAAGAGAGATTTCTTCATTTGAAGCGGATTTGTGGTAGATCTAGCTTCATCCTTCGCTGTCCAGATCTGAAGTGTGTTGATTTGAGGTTGTTTAGGTGATTTGGTGAGTGGTGATTATCTCTCACACGGATCCAAAGGAGTAGATCGGATTGTTGGCTCGATTTGGTGTTAAATTAGTGATTTCCATGCATTTTCTTCATCCTATGTGTAGATCCATATAGATCCATTGTTCATGATGATGTTACATCCATTTTATCATATGTTAACCTATGCAAGTTCATTCATCAAGTTTGTAGAGATATAATCCATGTTTTCATGCTTATTGGACTTTCAACTCTTTAATTACGAAAATGCCATTATTGTTATAATTGTCTACTTAGATCATATTTGAATGCTTGATTGTTTGGATTGATGTTTGAATTGATTGATTGTTATGAACTAGATGGTTGATGATTAGATTTAGACCGAAGACGATTCAAAAGCTAAGGGAAAGGCTCTTGAATTGGGAAAGCTGCTTGTGGCATATGTAGCGGGATGATGAAGCTCTTATGCATAGATTTGATGATGTGATGATGAGATGAGGCTTTGCGAGGATGTAATGAAGCGAGGCAATCATATGATGAAGACTTGGTCTAATCCAGACGGGATCATTCCAAGCATGTTGATAACTCGGTGATATGATTCGAGTTGAGGATAATGAATGGATATGAGAATAGTCGTCGAGGAGGATGACTAGGAGGCTTGGATAGCATCGTTGTTGAAGGTTCTAGCATGCTCTAAGCAAGAGTACGTTTGGGCAGATTCGATAGTCCCAACGGCCAACTGTTGATGGTCAAGTACTCTGGGCAGATTCGATAGTCCTAGGCACGGGCTGCGACGACGTGCGGGAGTTATGTCTAGAACCGGGGTATCCATTAGCCCTTGACGGACGGCTGAAAGAATGTGCCGGTCATTCAATTAACGGTGATATCGAAGCAATGATAACAGTGATAGCCAGAGTCATGGATGTTTGGTTGTATCATCATTCGGACTCAAGAGCGGTATTTTCTGGGTGCTTATCTGATTTAGGCCTTGGTACTTGGAAAACATCGCCCTCGACTCGAGTGATAGTAGTTTTACTTTAAATTGTATGCTCTGCTATGTTTGCTTCTGCTTAGTGTGTGTCTGGGGGCTATCACTGTAGAATGAGGTTGGAGTGGGAGGATTGTATTCCTATTCCTTTTCCTTTATGCTCTTTTGGTATGTTGTTAGTTAATTTACTGCTCACTAAGACTGTTGTCTGACTCAAGGCTTTATGTTTTAATTCTTATTGCCTTGGGCTGTTCGTCCATTTTGGGACGGGCAGACTAGGTAGCAGGTGACAGGTGCTGTTCTCTTCTCACGATGCTGATATCGAAGACGAGCTAGAGGGTTGCTTATTATCTTCTTATATGTACTGGATATTCCGCTGTTTTGTATTCTCTGAGAGATATGTAGTGAGGTTGGATGTATTGACTATGTGGATGCTTGTATTCAACTATTATGGAGTTTTATATGATGTCATTTTGTTCTGTAAAGCTTCACTATACATATGTTCTATTGTATTTTGTCCATGCGCTGTGAGTAATACGATAGATTCTTTTGTTTTAAATCTTACCATGACAATCGTCCATGGTCGCCTGGCACACTTTACAGCGCTCTATCATTAGATTCGGTGCAGGGGTCATGGGTGGTCATCACATTTGGTATCAGAGCATTGGTTAATCGATTTTACCCAACGCTCGCTGAAGTAACTACGTATGAGAGACGTAATTGTATTTTGATGGATGAATACTATATATAATATAGTAGCTTAGCAGAGTTTGAGTCCTTTATGCAGTTGTTTCTCTAGATGTTCTGATCATTCCTTTTTGTAGATATTGAGAATGAGTCGAAGAGGGAGACCAGCTGCTAGGGGAAGCCGTGCTACTGAAGAGACTGCTGATTATGCAGCCATGTTCGAAGCTATGATGACTTCGATCATGAGAAGGATACCAGTTCCGGGGGCAGCAGTTGATGTTGGAGTTCAAGTCCAAACTCCGAAACCAGTGGATTTTGCTAAGCTGTGCAAGGATTATACTGCTCTTGGAGGGAAGGTTTTCTTGGGAACAGAATCTACTATTGAGGTCCAGAGGTGGATAGATGCTTGTAGAAGGATCTTTGGTGATTTGGGAATTGATGATGCAACTAAGAGGAAGTTGGCATCGAGGCAGCTTCAAGGGAGAGCTTCTGATTGGTGGAACTCTATTACCATCACTACTCCGGAAGAAGAGATTACTTGGGAGCAATTCCAAGTCAGATTTGAAGCTAAGTTCATTTCTACAGCTCAGAAGTCTGTTCTGTTCAAGAAGTTTGTAGAGCTCAAGCAGGGTGGAAGATCTGTTCTTGAGTATGTTTCTGAGTTTGAAGCTTTGTCCAAGTATGCCCGGTCGTATATTGAATCTACTTATCAGAAGAATGAGAAGTTTGTGACCGGCTTGGATAGTTATCTTGGGAGACAGTTAGTGGATCATTTGGACGATTCATTTGAGAAGCTTATGGAGAAAGCTCTTAGGCATGAGAGTCTGTTTCCTAAGGAAGGACCTGTTGTTGCTGTTACCAAGGGAGAATCTAAACCACAGCAGGGTGGAAACCAGAAGAGGAAGCAACAGCAGCAGAAGGGTAAGGATGGCCAGAAGAAGCCGAAAGGCGAGGTGACTTGCTACAACTGTCAGCAGAAGGGCCATTTCTCGAAGGATTGTAAGAATCCGAAGGCACCGATGAAGTGTCACAACTGTGACAAGCCGGGGCATTTCAGGAAGAATTGTCCAGAACCAAGGAAGGACAGGCAGATTGTGCAAGCCTATGCTTTAGGAGCTGTTCCGTCGTCTTCGAAAGCTCCTACTGCTGAAGAGAAGGGAAAAAGTGTGGTTGTTCAAGGTACTCTTTTCCTATGTGGTGTTCCAGTTAGAGTTCTGTTTGATACTGGAGCGTCGCATTCGTTTGTTTGTAATGAACTAGTAGGCCGGTTAGGTTTGGAACCGGATATTGTTGATAGGCCATTGGTTGTGACTAATCCAGTTGGGGGTTCGTCTTGTTTGTGTATGTTATGCCGTGGTCTAGTTGTATCGAGTCATGGTTGCTCTTTTGTTTGTGATTGTTTTGTTCTGAACTTTGCGGGGTTCGGGATTATCTTGGGTATGGACTGGCTTAGGAAGTATGCGACTAAGGTTGATTGTGAGAGGCTGGAGGTGACAGTCGAGAATGTGGAGGGGCGAAAGATTGTGATACGATGTAAGCATGAAGAAGGCGTCTTCATGAGCTTCATGTATTCGCTAGTTGTTCCACGGGATGGACTGTCTTTAGTGCCAATCGCAAATGGATTCGAGGATGTCTTTGACGAAGTCAAAGGGTTGCCGCCGCATAGAGAGATCGAGTTTCGTATAGATCTAGTTGAAGGAGCCAGACCTGTTGTGATGCCTCTTAGGCGGATGGCGCCTAGGGAATAGCAAGAGTTGAGGGTGCAAGTTGATGACCTTTTACAGAAAGGATTCATTCGGCGTAGTGTGTCCGAGTGGGGTGCACCAGTTGTGTTTGCAACCAAGGCAGATGGGTCGTTGAGATTGTGCGTCGATTATCGTGAGCTGAATAAGGTGACTAAGAAGAACAAGTATCCATTGCCGAGAATAGATGACTTGTTTGATCAGCTTCACGAAGCTAAGGTGTTTTCTCAGATGGATTTGGCAACGGGATTTCACCAGTTAAGAGTGGCTAAGGATAGTGTGCCGAAGACTGCTTTTAGGACACCATCCGGTTTCTTTGAGTGGCTGGTAATGCCGTTTGGATTGACTAACGCGCCAGCATATTTTGTGGATCTTATGAATAGAGTGTTCAGAGATCAGTTGAACAAGTTCGTACTTGTGTTCGTGGATGATATCCTGATTTATTCCAGAACGGAAGAAGAGCACAAGACGCACTTGCGTATTGTTTTGGAGATCTTACGGAAACATCAGCTGAAGGCTAAGTTTTCGAAGTGTCACTTCTGGAAGAGTGAAGTGAGGTTCTTAGGCCATGTGATTTCTGGAAATGGAATAGCGGTTGATCCCGCTAAGGTGGCAGCAATCCAGGATTGGGCTAAACCTAAGAATGCATCTGATGTGAGAAGTTTTCTTGGATTAGCAGGATATTATCGATGGTTTATCAAAGACTTCTCCAAGATAGCTGCACCGTTAACAGGATTGACGAAGAAGAACCAAGTGTTCAGTTGGGATGCTAAGTGTGAGCAAGCTTTCGGAATCCTGAAAGAGAGATTGACAAGTGCTCCTGTTTTGACTATTCCAAGTGGGAATGATGAGATGGTGGTGTACACCGATGCATGTGGTACTGGACTTGGAGCAGTGCTGATGCAGAAGGATAAAGTTGTTGCGTATGCCAGTCGACAACTAAAGCCGCATGAAAGGAATTACCTAACTCATGATTTGGAATTGGCGGCGATTGTATTTGCTCTGAAGATGTGGAGGCATTATCTGTTGGGAGTTCGATTCGAGTTGTTTACGGATCATAAGTCGTTGAAGTATCTTTTCTCCCAAAAGGATTTGAATCTTCGGCAGCAACGTTGGCTAGAGTTTTTGGCATCATATGATTTTGGTATAGCTTATACTCCGGGAAAAGGTAACGCAGTGGCTGATGCGTTAAGTCGAAGACATGCAGGATTGGGAGCCATGTTTTCTGAATGGAAGAATCTCGAGTATTTAGCTGGATTTGACTTCAGGCCTAGATGTGAATTGGAACCTGAGATGTTGGCAAACTTATCGATAAGACCCACTCTTGTGGAAAGGATTGGTGAGAGCCAAAAGCGAGATGATAAGCTTGTCAAGATTATCCGTGATTTGGAATCTGGGGTGGATCCAGAAAAGGATAAAGGATTCGAGGTCGATCGAGAGGGTTGGCTTCGAAAGCAAGGACGACTAGTTGTTCCCGATATAGATGAATTGAGGAGTGAAGTTCTGAAGGAAAGTCATCACTCGAAGTTGACAATTCATCCAGGTGGAAACAAGATGTATCGGGATATGAAGAGAACCTACTACTGGGAAGGCATGAAGAAGGATGTTGGAGATTTCATTTCCAAGTGTATGAATTGCCAGTTGGTAAAAGCCGAACAGAAGAAGCCAAGCGGATTGCTTCAGCCATTAGAAGTTCCTACATGGAAGTGGGAACAAGTGTCGATGGATTTTATCGATGGATTGCCTAGAACCAGAACGGGAAATGAAGGGATCTGGGTCATTGTGGATCGTCTGAATAAGAGTGCACGATTCATTCCTGTTCGATCAACTAGGACTGCATCAAAGTTGGCTGAGTTGTATGTTAAGTGGATAGTCCGATTCCATGGTATTCCGAAGAGTATAGTGAGCGATCGAGATCCATTGTTCACTAGTGGGTTTTGGAAGAGCTTCCAGGAAGTCTTGGGAACCGAGTTGTGTTTGAGTACAGCTTATCACCCTCAAACAGATGGTCAGACCGAGAGAGTTAATCGGGTTTTGGAAGATCTCCTCAGAGCTTGTGTATTGGATTTCGGAGGATCATGGGAAGATCACCTTCATTTGGTGGAATTTGCGTACAACAACAGTTACCAGTCAAGCATTGGTATGGCACCGTATGAGGCATTGTATGGAAGACCGTGTAACTCTCCGACATGTTGGTTGGAAACTGGAGAAAAGCTGATACTTGGGCCAGAGATGATTCGCCAGACTTCAGATTGTATAGAGATCATTCGGCAACGAATGAAGGCGGCCCAAGACCGTCAGAAGAGTTATGCTGATAAGCGTCGAAAGGATTTGGAATTCGACGTTGGTGATATGGTTTTTGTGAAGATTTCTCCACTAAAGAATGTTATTCGATTCGGGAAGAAAGGAAAATTGACTCCGAGATTTGTTGGACCATTCCCGATCATCGAGCGAATTGGAAAGCTCGCCTATAGGTTGGAGTTACCTGAGAAGATGTCGGGTGTGCACAATGTTTTTCATGTATCTTATCTACGGAAATATGTGCACGACTCAAATGCAGTAGTTTCTGCAGATAGCTGTGAAGATTTTGAAGTTGATCCAGTTGATAGAAGACCTCGTAAGCCGCTTCGTGTTGTTGAAACCGACACGAAACAGCTTAGGAGGAAGGTAGTTAAGTTGCTCAAGATACAATGGAGTGATGATGATAACGACTGTACGTGGGAAGTGGAAGAGAGGATGAAGGCAGCTCATCCTGAACTCTTCAAGGTATGGCCCTAAGGTGTCGTCTCATCTCGCGATATTGTAACTTGTTCTAAGTTTTAGAATTCTGTACGCTAAGTTAGAATTGGATGCATGGTTTGTTGATTGTTATGGATGGTAGGCGTACAGAATAGTTTTGATTGCTTGGGATTTCGGGGGAGAAATTCCTAAGGGGGAGGGAATGTAACGACCCGTATTTTTCACGGATCGAAAAGTGTGTCAAATCTGGGATTTTTAGCATTTTCTAGTTGTTTCAGACTTTAGTTGAAATTGCCTAAGTCCTAGGTCGTACGCGACCTAGAGAACTAAATGTTGTAGGCAAGTTATGAGGTAAGTCTGGGTCGAGTTGCCGACTTAGGGTAGTGACCGACCTAAGTGATAAGTCGTGACCGACTTAAGAGGCTTAGGCGACCTAAGGAAGAGTAGTAGGCGACCTTAGTATTCTGGGGTAGAGTTAGGTCGGCAACGACCTAAGAAAATGTTGTGAGCGACCTAAGAGTTTCGGTGAGCTAAGTGTTAGGTCGGCAGGGCGAGTTAGCGACCTAGTGGTTCCGAGTTAGCGACCTAGTGGTTCCGAGTTAGCGACCTAGTGGTTCCGTGTTAGCGACCTAAGGTATTAGCTTGTTAGCAACCTAAGGTATTAGCTTGTTAGCGACCTAAAGAGTTGCCGTGTTAGCGACCTAAGGAGATAGGTCGCATAAGTGTTAGGTCGTAGCAGTGTTAGGTCGCGTAGGTTGCTAAGTTGGTAGGTCGCTAGAATAGTTTAAGTGTTAGGTCGCGTAGATCTATCTGTTAGGTCGTATGTTGTGTTAGGTCGCGTAGAAGTCTAAGTTGTTAGGTCGCAACCCAACTAGGTCGTAGGTCGAAGGAAAAGCGCATTGCTTTAGGTCGTCAGGTGTTAGGTCGCTGAGGAGTTATGTCGTGCATCTGTTAGGTCGGAGGAGCTTAGGTCGGAGAGGCTTAGGTCGGCAGCGACTTAAGGAGATAGCCGAGTTACGACTTAAGGGCAGTTTTCAGCTATAAATAGGAGGGGTTGTTCTCACTTTTTGGGATCCGGATTTTGAAGCGACGAAGTGCTGCCATTTTGAGAGCTCGACTTCTACACTTCTTCACTTCTTTTCTCCACTCTAATCTAGTGCTTCCATCCATCCAAATCGAAGATCAAGATTGAAGATTCAAAAGCTTGGATTGAAGATCTTATCTTTTCAAGAGAGATTTCTTCATTTGAAGCGGATTTGTGGTAGATCTAGCTTCATCCTTCGCTGTCCAGATCTGAAGTGTGTTGATTTGAGGTTGTTTAGGTGATTTGGTGAGTGGTGATTATCTCTCACACGGATCCAAAGGAGTAGATCGGATTGTTGGCTCGATTTGGTGTTAAATTAGTGATTTCCATGCATTTTCTTCATCCTATGTGTAGATCCATATAGATCCATTGTTCATGATGATGTTACATCCATTTTATCATATGTTAACCTATGCAAGTTCATTCATCAAGTTTGTAGAGATATAATCCATGTTTTCATGCTTATTGGACTTTCAACTCTTTAATTACGAAAATGCCATTATTGTTATAATTGTCTACTTAGATCATATTTGAATGCTTGATTGTTTGGATTGATGTTTGAATTGATTGATTGTTATGAACTAGATGGTTGATGATTAGATTTAGACCGAAGACGATTCAAAAGCTAAGGGAAAGGCTCTTGAATTGGGAAAGCTGCTTGTGGCATATGTAGCGGGATGATGAAGCTCTTATGCATAGATTTGATGATGTGATGATGAGATGAGGCTTTGCGAGGATGTAATGAAGCGAGGCAATCATATGATGAAGACTTGGTCTAATCCAGACGGGATCATTCCAAGCATGTTGATAACTCGGTGATATGATTCGAGTTGAGGATAATGAATGGATATGAGAATAGTCGTCGAGGAGGATGACTAGGAGGCTTGGATAGCATCGTTGTTGAAGGTTCTAGCATGCTCTAAGCAAGAGTACGTTTGGGCAGATTCGATAGTCCCAACGGCCAACTGTTGATGGTCAAGTACTCTGGGCAGATTCGATAGTCCTAGGCACGGGCTGCGACGACGTGAGGGAGTTATGTCTAGAACCGGGGTATCCATTAGCCCTTGACGGACGGCTGAAAGAATGTGCCGGTCATTCAATTAACGGTGATATCGAAGCAATGATAACAGTGATAGCCAGAGTCATGGATGTTTGGTTGTATCGTCATTCGGACTCAAGAGCGGTATTTTCTGGGTGCTTATCTGATTTAGGCCTTGGTACTTGGAAAACATCGCCCTCGACTCGAGTGATAGTAGTTTTACTTTAAATTGTATGCTCTGCTATGTTTGCTTCTGCTTAGTGTGTGTCTGGGGGCTATCACTGTAGAATGAGGTTGGAGTGGGAGGATTGTATTCCTATTCCTTTTCCTTTATGCTCTTTTGGTATGTTGTTAGTTAATTTACTGCTCACTAAGACTGTTGTCTGACTCAAGGCTTTATGTTTTAATTCTTATTGCCTTGGGCTGTTCGTCCATTTTGGGACGGGCAGACTAGGTAGCAGGTGACAGGTGCTGTTCTCTTCTCACGATGCTGATATCGAAGACGAGCTAGAGGGTTGCTTATTATCTTCTTATATGTATTGGATATTCCGCTGTTTTGTATTCTCTGAGAGATATGTAGTGAGGCTGGATGTATTGACTATGTGGATGCTTGTATTCAACTATTATGGAGTTTTATATGATGTCATTTTGTTCTGTAAAGCTTCACTATACATATGTTCTATTGTATTTTGTCCATGCGCTGTGAGTAATACGATAGATTCTTTTGTTTTAAATCTTACCATGACAATCGTCCATGGTCGCCTAGCACACTTTACAGCGCTCTATCATTAGATTCGGTGCAGGGGTCATGGGTGGTCGTCACAAAATATATCGTTGAAATTGAATTAAAAAAAAATAGCCGTCCGAGGCACAGTCTCGGAATTCAGCGAAACCAGTTCCATTGGATCCGTAATATTGTATTTTTATCGGATTTTAAATTTCGGAGCGTTTGGAGTTGTTGTGTAAGCATACGGTATATAAACGTATAGAAATTCAGAGCATGTGTCCTTCCTGGCAACGTTCTCTTCTTGCCTAAGTAATTAGATGTAGATACGTATAATTTAAACACGTTTTCAACTGGGTAAACACGCGTCTCCTTCTCCTTTAAAACTTTTCAGCCGAGCATTTCCACTTTCGTTCTTTTGAAATCGCTCTTCTCCTCTCTCTCATTTAACATTCAGTTGGATCCTCAAGTTGTTAAACAAAGTCTTTCCTTTTTCCTCCATTTACAAATCGAGGCAAATCATTTTAATAAAAAAAAAAATTATAAACTGCTCGAAGAAAAATCGCGGCTATGTTATTCTTCTTTGCCGACCAAATCAAGCTCGAAGTTGGGGACTAATCTCAGATTCTATCGAAGTCGACTTGGTCCTCGTGATGGTGAGGAGGGTTTGGCAACGTCAACGCTAGGGTTCTGGAAGGCATGGTTGTTCGACCGGCTGCGACGCTGCGAGATCGCGAGGTTGGGGATTTGGGGAAAACTGGGTCATCAGATCAGTTTCGCGACTCGAGTTGCCGATGGTTGACGCGAAGACAAGCTGGGTGGTTCTCGGGTGGAATTGTAGATAGGGCGATGGTTTTGGGTGGAAGCAGAGGGTCGAAGCGGCGCTTGTCTCATCGTGCTGTCGATGGGTTTGAGCTCGAGATTGTGGGCGTGGGTTAGTCGAGAGCGTCGATCGAGGGAGGTCTCAGGCTCTATCAGTGATGGCGGCGACAGACGAACGAGGGTGGTCGCGTTCTGGTGGATATTGAGCTAAGCCGTGGTGTTGAGTTTCTGTACGAATCGAGGTATAACTGCTTTCAGCTTAAAATCTACTTAAGTTTAAAATTGGCAAATGAATTCTGTAGCTTTAATAGTAAATTTGGAAATTTATAAAGTGTAGCTTAGTTAGAACCAGTAAAGAAAAAGAAAAGGATAAGCAGAAGTATTATAGATTTGGGAAACATAGAAAAAGAAAATAATAAAGACCTTATTTAAGTAATGAATTTGTTTACTTAACTTATTTAATCATTCTAGAAATGGTTAATGGAAAATTAGTTTGAACTTAAGTGTTAGTTAATCAAATTTATATAATGAATATTCGGTTTATTCGAATATTAATAAAATCATATAAATATGTATTCAAGGTCTGGCATCGTGAAGAGGACTATTGATTTGGGTTGAATTGCAAAATAGAAGAGGCAAAAGGTGAGTTAATCTCACTCAGCTGAATTTTTATTTTAAATTTAAATGGTTAAATTTAAATAATTGATTTGATGATTGCATTGATTGAATATGCTATATTATATATATAGTAGTATATAGCAATATATACATATTGGCATATGTATATATTTGAGTTGTTGATATTCCCGCATTTATATAGCGGATGAGACCCTATGCGCCGCATAATAGCGGATGATATTTTATAAAACCCATATACCGCGATATTCCATTTTGAAGTGGAATTGGTATTGTGCTAACGTTTGTGGATGCAGGGAAACAGGTTGGAGGGATCCAACTGGATTCCTCAAAATTATTTAGATTATTTGATATTCTGTTCTATGAATATTGATATCCTGTGATGATTTTATTGATGATTGAAATATTGGATGATATGGTTGGATTGAATATTTAAAAAAAAAGGAGTTATCAAAATATATTGAATTGGATTTTGAAAGAAATAAAAGAGTAAATTTTAAGTAAATAATTCAAGTGAATTGGAATAAGGGAATTTCGAAATAACAAGGGAAATATTAACTTTAAACTAAAGTGATATTAAATTTAAAGAATAAAGGATTTATTTTGAATGTAAGGATTAAATTTAATTAAAGGCTAAAGAAGGAATTTTGGAAGTTTAAAATTGGTATTTTCAGTTAAAAAGGGGTTAACTCAAATAAAGGAATAAATCTAAAAGTTAATGTATTTTGAAATAAATGAAGTAGTAAAGGAAATTTATTTCAAAGTAAAGTAAAGTAAATTGGAAAATCAATTAGAAATTGATTTAGTTGTTTAAAATTGGAATTTTAAAAGAGAAGTGAGATTTTGGAGATATAAACTGGGTTTATAAAGTAAAATAAAATATCAGTGGATATTTGAATATAAATTCAAGGTGGGAATTTATAAAAAGATATGGTTTGGTTTAAAAATAAATGTTGATTTATTTTTAAAAGATGGAAATGAGAAGTGTATTTCTCTGGATAGCCAAGTACGTTTTCAAAGCAATTTAAATATAAGTTAAAAGTTTTAAGTATGATTTAAAAAGCATGTTTTAGAAAATTGATTATTTCTAATGTTAATTTTCAAAGTAGGTATTTTTAAAATCTATTATTGTAGTAATTATATAAAAGTGATTTGCTATTCTGTAAAAAAAAAAGAGAAATTTAGTTTATATTTGTAAAGTGGTTTCATTTTAAATATTTCTTAAGTATATATTTTGTTAAGGTATTAAAGTAGTTTTTTTTTAAATTTCAATATTATTAAGTATATTTATAGTAAAGTGTTTTAAGATTATTTTAAAATCTAAGTGTTTTGTACTTGGTGTTTCAGAGGAAATAAATATTTGGAAATGTATTCCGTAAGCGGAAACTGTTTTGAAATTGTTTTCAAATGAGTTTTGAAAATTCGGAAATATATCTTGGAAAGATATTTGGACAAATAAATAATGTGGGAAATTATTTAATTGTGTGATGGTTGCTTGTGGATGTTAATTGATAGTTAAATAACCGACTATCAATATTGGCCAACGCGCTGATCGTTTCGAAGAGACCGGGATCGGGTTTGCTACATTACAGCATGATAGGGGGTTCTCGCTTCGCGGTTTGGTGGCGAACGGGAGACTCTTACCCCTACATGTCCCATTGAGGGGTTGGTTGCGAGTCGAGAGGCTGGCCGTAAAAGCAAATTCGAGGTACCAATGTAAGCCACGGTGGGGCTGGGATGGTTGAAAAGCCTACCAGTTGAGGCCGCTGTCGATGGTTGAAAAGCCTAGACCGTTACAGTGGTATCAGAGCTTAGGCTAGCGATAACCTTGGCTCTGGTGGGAATTTTGAGAGTACTAATAGATATGAGCGCGTATTTGTTAGTGAATATAAAATGGTTTTATATTGTGTTGGTTGGTTTATTGAGTGGCATATACCTTCGTCGGCACAGTCTGGACAACTGTATCGAAGGGGTTTCTAAACACTTGAATAGAACAGTTCGACACAATATTGTTTTAAATAGGGTGAATGAAATAATTTTGCCCAAATTATTTTTATATATAAAAGGATAACTTTTGCAAATTAGATATTTGGTTGCTTGGTTATTAGAAAGCGATGATATTAAATTATTATCATCATTGTGTAAAAATTGAATCAGAAATTGGAAAAGTATAACCAAAGATGAAGAATAAATTTATATAACAAATGGAATTTGAGAATGTAGATTATAAATGAAATTTATAAATTGAGATAAACTTTATATACAAATGGGATTTATAATCAAATGAGATAAATTCATAAACAAATGAAATTTGTAAATGTAAATGGTAAAAGTGACTTATAACTTGAAATAAAAAGTGATAGAATTCCAGAGTAATGTTTGGATATAAAAATTGGATGGATTTTGAATTTGAAGTTTTGGGAAAGATTTAAATTCCTTTGGATTTAAAAATAGTTTTTAAAGGTTTGGGAAAAATAATGGTGATATTATTTCATGAATATTTTTGAAATTGAATTGAAATCTGGTGGAATTTGGGATTTTAAAAATGTTTGAAATGTTTTAAAGTGATAAAAGCATTAAATTCTCTTTCGGTCGCTGGAAAATAATTTCGGTGATGACTGCAGCATCATCGATGTCTATTTTCGAGTTTCCAAAGAGAAATTGCTACCAAACTATTTTAAATTGGAAATGATTGTGAACTGGGTCGGTTTTGAAATTCAAAGGGAAAATTGTTTGGTAAAAGCAGATTGTTTTGGAAATTGGGATTTGATGTGATATACCAGATGTGTATGAGTTATTTATGGATTCAAAATGGTTTTGAAATAAAACCGGGCAATTGAATTCTGGGAATTCTATTTAAAATATAAATGTGAAAAATTTAAAATGAATCAACAATATAAAGTATAGAATGAAGTTGATTGAAAAAAAAGAAGGAAATGAAAGTTTAATTCTGGGATTATAATTATGAGATGAAAATAACTAAATGAGTAATATAAGTTGATAGATAAAAGAGTTAGAGAACTTGAAGGTGAATGAATTGTAAAACTTGTATAAAATTTGTATCCTGGAATTAAAATTTAATTCGAGTATATGAAGGTGAATAAAATATATTTGAATTTAACTTAAGATAAGTTAAATAAAATTGAGAATTGGAATTGAATTAAATGTAAATAAGTTGAAGTCGAATTGAATTGGATATAAAGGTAATGTAAAATGCTTATAATTGTGTAAAGAAATTCATATTCTTAAGTTCTTAAGTGTAATAATTTGAGATTTGATTGTAAAGATGAAAATGGACTTAAATGAATAGTCCCAGGTCTTCAGCAAGTAAGTTAAACTTATGAATACAAATGAAATTGTAAGTCATAAATGGGAATTCATTACTTTGAACCATTAAGAGTTATAATTTGAAATTGTAATTATCAAATGGAAACGACTAAGATGAGCAATCTTAATTTTTAAATAGATCCAAACTTGAATTATAAAATAAATTGAACTTAAGATAATTAAGTGAAGTGATATTAAGAATTAAAAAGAAAGTATTTAATCTTAACCAGTGGAGGAACTAATGAGATAATAAATTAGTTAATGAAATTGAATTGAGTTAATGAAATTGGATTAAAATAGTGATGGTTTGAATTGCAAATGAATCCAAATAAGTGAAAATAAATTGGAAAGGGCCTGGTTATTAATAAAATAATTCCAAATGAATTGAGTATGGAAATTAAAATTCATAATGATTGAGTGAATAAACCACTTATATTAAATAAATAAATAGATGGAATTTGATTAAATAAGAATCAAATGAAAGATGGAAATAAAACTTTAAAGGGTTGGTTAAATGGAAAAAAATAAACTTAAGTTATTGACTTAAGTAAATGTTGAAGGGAAACTGAACTTAAACAGAGGAGTGGTTTAAATAAGTTGAGAAATAGTTATTGAATGAATTAACTTGGATTGTTTCCAAGCTAAATAAAATTCAATATTCAGAAGTTGGAGATGAATTGAATTTAAGGAAAAATTGGAAATGAAGTAGTAAATTGAAGTAAATTAAAATTCATATGAAATGGGAGTTCAATTTGAATATATACACTTCAGTGGTGAAGTAGTAAATAAATATAAGAAAATTTATATAAACTTAAGAATTGAAGGATGAAATTCTTAAGAAAATTTGTATTGGGAATATGCTTAGTAATTTTGGATTGGAAAAATATATACTAAGTGAATAGTTGAATGAAGACTAAAACTGAAGTTGTGAAATGTGATAGTTGTGAATAAGGGGATAACAATCAAAAAGGAATGTGAATAAAAGAGAATTGATATAACTGATAATCAATTGAAATTAATACGTAAGGTGTACGTATATTATTTATTCGCATAGCTATTTGATCCGGATTCGAACACAGAATTTCGGGATAGATATATCGATCCGAGTTGGAATTTTTCACTCGATTTTCGACGGCGAACCTGGATATGGATTGTTGATTGATTCTGGATATTCTCTATCATAGTTTGTGGCTATGCAAGGAGAATGACGGTTTCTAATCAAGAAACCAGATCTGAGTCCGCACTAGGAAGTCGGGTGGACGATACTAGTTCGGAAGTGGAATTGTGTGATCGATTGAGCGATCGAATATGATATTGCGTACGGATGATATATGTGCATCGTACGGGCTTAAGTAAAGCAAATATTGAAAATTTGTAAAAGAAAGTATAAAATGACTTTGGAATTGTGATTGAATATTATTGCTTAGTAGGATATACAGGTGTATAAAAGCAATGGATAAATTGGGATTTTTGATTTTTGAGGATAAAATTTAATGGCCCGACAAAAAGGTATGTATTTGAATTTCTATATGAAATTTGATTGGGTTTTTGATCCAGCCACTTGGCTTTTTGTTTTCTTTTTGAGATTGGGAGGCCGTAGATCCATTTTGTAGTAGTACCGAGCTAGCCGCGCAAAGGAGACGCTGGCGAAATTTTTCGGAAATTTAGGGAGTTAGAAAAATTTTGGAAAATTTTGATAATTCAAAATTTGAGTTCAAATTTAAATTTGAATGGATAAGTAGGTGGTATGGGTTGAACTTATGAATAAGTTTGGGAAGTTAAAGAATGATTAGTGTATCATTAATAAAAGAATTGTTATGGAAAGTTGTTAAAACTATTTGGATTGGGAAAAAGAACGGGTATCGAATCATTTCTCTTAACTGGTAATTTCGGGGATGAAATTCTTTTAAGGGGGGAGGAATGTGACGACCCGGAATTTTTGTATATTTGAAATGTGAATATTTAATTTATTTTAAATATTCGAAGGTTAAATTTTAACTTTAATTTCAAATATACAGTATTTCTTTGGATAATTAATTATTAAATTTAATTATCGGGATTGGGTAAAATATTTGTAACGACCCAGAATTTTGAACAAATTAAATTGAGAATATTTAATTTATTTTAAATATTTGAACGATGATTTAATTGGAATCTCCGATATAACTTTGAAATTGGTGGTTAAATTACAGAATTTAATCTATATAGCGTTGAATAAAAATTTGAATCTTCAATTTTAAGTTGAAGAAAAATATTTCGAAAACTTTTAAAATTCGTATTGATGATACTGAAAATAACAGAAGCTTCAGAATTGTATTTCAAAGTGTTTCGTTCAGTTTTGAATTTAATTGTTCGAACCGATATTTAAAAATAGTCAATTTTCAAACAGTCTCGGAATTCGACGAAACCAGTTCCATTGGGTCCGTAATAGTTTGTTATTACCGGATTTTAAATTTCGTAGCGTTTGGAGTTGTTTTGAGAGCACACGATAGTTAAACGCGTAGAAATTAAAATGAGTTCAATTTAAATTTAAATTTAAATTTGGTCAACCTCAGTCACTTTCTTTCCATGAAACACGCCTTGAATCACGCTCCGTTGTTTCTGCCTAAAATCACGAGATAGAGATCGTGCAAGCCTGGCTCTTTCACGTTTTAAAAAAAATCCCTCGTTCCCCTAGTTAAATCCACGCGAATTCTTTTCCTCTTAAATCCATTTTCAAAATAAAATCAAGACGAAAAATGGCAGCTCCAATTCAAGCAAAATATCATATTAATACGATTTCGATTATGGGTTCGAATCCAATTTCGTTCACGGCCAAATGACTTCGACGGCAAAGCCAAGGTCGGGGCGAACTTCGCGAGCAAGGCGGCGGCTGCTGGCAGTAGGGTTTGTTTTGGGGTTTCGCGTGGGCAGCGATGTCGAGACTAGGAGTTGATGAATTCGCGTGCGATGATGGTAGTGGCTCTCGCGATGGCAACGATAAGGGTTTCGTGAGATCGATTAGGGCTGAGGCGACGTGGTCGCGAGAGGAGGGAAGCGCAGCGTTGCCTGAGTCGAAATTTTGATTCGTCGAAGTGGAGGCAGCGATTTCTCGAGCGATGAGGGCTTCGGTTGTTTCAGACGGAGGATCAACGACTTCGATTTTTCTTGGAATCGATGGGTGGCCAGTGGGGAGGAGGCTGCATTTCGATGGAGTTCGTCAAGGCTAGAGTCGCGAACTGATGATGGTCGGCGAAGTCGATTGCGGCAGTTGGGATGTCGAGATGTTCGGGGCAGCAGGCGATTCCGGCACTGAGTGGTGTCGCGTGGAAATGGTTGAGGTGGTGTAATCTGCGATTTCCAGTGAGGTATAAATTTGTTTTCTCTTAAGGAATTTGTTTTACAGTATTTATAAATAATAATAAAAAGAAAAATTGGATTTTTAAAACCTATATGGAATATTTTTCATATGCAGTTGAAAATGAAGAAAAGGTAGATTTAATTTACTAGGCTATGATAAAAATATTTTTTTTAAGGTGTTTAATCTATTTAATTAACCCAATTAATTATTTTTAGAAATTGGTTTAAAGTTAAAGATATTTTTTTTAAGTAAAATTTTGGTTGGATAGATTTATTTAAAAGGAATCAGTTCGAATTATAAATTTTTGTTAAATAAATTTATTTAAAAGAAATTAGTTAAAAGTAAAACCATCGGTTAATTAAATTGATCAAACGAAAAATTGTTATTCGATTAATTCGAATTTTAATAAATTGTATAAACTGTTTATACTAGGGCTGAAATGAAGAAACAGCCGAAAATGGAAAATGGTATTGCAAATAAAAGCTAAGGTGAGATTTTTCTCACTCGATTGAAATGTGGAATTTTTGCAGTTATGATTGCTATTGAATGTGCTATTAGATATGATAGGATATATCTATATATATAGCAGTATATACATATTGGCATATGTATATATTGGATTGATGATTTCCCGCCTCGTATAGCGGATGAGACCCTATTGCGCCGTTAGTAAGCGGATTTATAAAAACCTATATACCGCGATAATTCCGTACTGGAGCGGAATTGGTATTGTGCTAACATCTTTGGATGCAGGGAAACAGGTTGGAGGGATCCAACTGGACCCCTCAATATTGTTGTGAATTTATTTTATTGTGATATGATAATTCTGTGAATGATTATTTTGATACGATCGATGATATTGATGATTGGGAATTGTTTGAAAATAAAAATTGGCCGAATGGATGTTTGATATCATTGGATTCCAAAATATACGAAATTGGATTTTTGAAATCAAATAATAGGAATTTCTAAATGAATCAATTTTAGAAATTTAATAATTTTGAAGAAAGGAATTTTTAAAGTATAAAAAAGTTAATTTTTATAATCTTATGGAATAAATTCCAGAATAAAGTGAAATTGCTAAATAAAAGAATTTCATAAAACAGTGATTATAAATTGAAGAAATTAATTTAAATTTGGATTTTTAAATAGATTGAAAGAGACAAAGAAATTTATTCTCTTCAAAAGGAATTTATTTAAAATGAAATAAGTTGGAAGTCCAATTAGAAATTAAATTTATGAATTGAAATAACTTGGGAAATCAATGTAAAAATGATTTCAGATTGAAGAATTCTTTTAAAAATAGAATATTGAATAAATTGGAAAGAATAAGAGAAATTATTTAGAAATGATAAAATTTTGGAAATCAATCTGTAATTGATGTAGTATTTGGAAATGACGTTAAAATAGGTTTATAAAAGGGTAAATTTTACAGTTGTAAAGTTTTAAAAGAATGATCTTTGTAAATAAATGAAATTATAAGTATTTAACTTATAATATGGATTGTGGTATATAAATTGAATTGTGAATTGAATTGGTAAATAAAGAAGATTTATAAACTGAAGTTTTTATAAATAGAAATAGAATTTATAACCGTGTTTATAAATTCGAAATCGATTGAATTTGATAAATCAAATATAGAAGATTATCAAAGAAGATATATTCGCGATTTTGGATAACGAATTTTTATTGAAATAAAAATGTGTGGAAAAGATTGAAATTGGGTTAAGTAAATTATATTCACGATTTTGGACAGTGAATATATTGTTAAGTAAAGTAGATATGGTTTTGGGAAAGCGATATTATGAAATGAAGTTAATTGTTTTAAAAGATGTTTTAAAACTTGTGAACTATCGAAATCATAGATTTCAACATTTATTGTTGAAATAGATGTTTTTCGAAAAATAAGGAAATGGTGGACTATAACACTGTTGTTATAGTAAATGATTTTCGAAAGGAAATGTTTTGATGTAGTATTGGGATTTATATATATCTATCAAAATCCGAATCCCTATACTATTGATTTCGAGTCGTCGTAACGATGTTTTACGCAACATTCGTTTTGACTCAAATAGATGTTGTTAAAAAGAATGATTTCCTTAAAAGAATGAATATGTACTTAATATTGATTTAAGTATATTGAATATTTTCAAATGTTGAAAATAAATAGATTTGTGAAAATACTTATTTTTAAATAAGTATGGAATTGCTTTTCCAATATGAAATGAACGTTTTGAGAATTTATCCTTGTAAAGATAAATTGAAATTGAATGTTGAAAACGATTTGAAAATCGAATATCAGTAGATATTCGAAAGTATAAATTCGATACAGAATTTATAAAAGAAAGCGAAGTTGTTTAAAAATAAATATTGATTTATTTTTGAAAAGTGGAAATTGATTTGAAATTGTTTTCAAATGATTAAGTGTGGAAATTTTATATCTAGTAAAAGATATTTTGGAAGATAAAATAATTTGGGAAAATTATTTGGAATCTGATGATGTTGCGCATCTTTATTGATAGTTAAATAACCGACTATCAATAATTACCTTTAGATAGGTATTTGTTGTGATTGGATGAATTTGAATGCCACACTTATTTTTAAATAATCGCTCACTATTCGGGTTAACCGGGAAAGGACCATGGGGTCGTATAACCCATTCCGAATATGTGATACGTCGTTATGAATCGCATTTGAAGACCGATGTTGAAGACCGGATATTTTTGAAAACGGAAGGATTACCGTCGAGTTACTCTACATCGACTGATCTTCGATTTAGAGGTTTTATCACCCTTAGTGACGGGAAGTTCTGACGTGATTGAAAATTATCCGGAAATGCAAGGGCTTCGTGAGAAGTGCCTTCGGTTCTGTTCGATCCCGGAACAGACTTGTATGGATTGTGTGTCTGACGTTACAATTTGAGATATAAAGCTGATTTCTTTCAAATACATTTCTGTTGGTGGCGGAGAATTTATTCTCTTAGCTTAACACCCTTCTCTGAGACGTACGAGCTCAGAGGTTATGTAGTTGAAATTTATCAGCGATATATCCCAATTTGGTAACGTGGCATACTGAGTGTTGCTGTGAAATGATCAGTGTTTGATCATTTGTGATATGATCATTTGTTTGATCTTATATCTTTGTGATCATAGGTTGATCATTTTGTTTGACCCGAAGCAGGGCTTTTTATAGAAAGCGTAGCTTTGTGGACGAGACTTCGTCGAGCCTCACACCCCGGAAATGGTCGAAACAGGAAGAAAGCGGCAAGGTTCTAGGGAGTAGCGCCCCTTAGTGTATGTCATTCCTTCTGGATAAAGGTGGTATCATGGTATGGAGCCCAGATACTTAACCTCTGTGGTTACTGCATTATTATTATCTATGTGGTTTGTTGCGAATCGGGGATCCTCGGGAAGATCGGTGACGATCGGGGGATGGCATACGCGTGTCAGTAGTTACCTACTTTTGCAGAGGTAACCCGGCCTTGTGTTGGCAGAGATCTAACCGTAACGTTAGGTTCTCGGGTCGTCTATTCCAGGGACGTACCCATCGTGGATAGGAAGTTCCTTAGCCTGACCATTTGTTGGAAATCCAAAGAAACAATACGATCTTGTACGGTTTTAGTTGTAGAACCTATCATTCACTTATGGTGGTCACCACTGTTTGGATGGTAGCTATAGTAGGCATAAGTGCGGAATGCCTATGCTGGCTAAGATTAATATTATACTTTCGGAATGTTTTCTATACTATGCACTAATAATAATATCAAAATGATTTGATTTTGCGTAGTAAGCATCTTTGACTATCATAAGAAGAAATCTCCTCCAATTCTGCGTTTGCATTGTGTGTGTGGTGGGAGGTCTTATGGTAGTTTCATTTTCCAAAAGCATTTCGAATTGACTTTAAAATTATCCTGTTGTTTATTTTAAAGAATAACTGTTTTACGATCTCACACCAGTCACCATGACTGACTCGGAGTTTATTGTTCCCTTCTAAACTCTGGGTGCCCACCAATTTCCACACGGGCAGCCTAGAGTTATATTATCAGGATATCCTGGATATTCTGGAGCTTTGGAGATAAGCTGGATGGCGAGACGTAGTATTTGTATCTGATAGTATTTATTCCGCTGTGTATTCTGTATGAGGACAGGTTATATAACTGTCCATTGTTGTATATTGACTCTGATGATTGATGTATGTATAAAATGATATAGTTCTTTGTTTTAAAAGACTAGTAATTATCTATTGTATATTGTTCCGCTGCGATGTGTAAGATTCTGATATTGTCTATGTTCTGATGTGTTGTTCTCTTCTTTCTTCTTCTTCTCTTTTTCTTCTATCTTTTCTTCTATCTCTTCTTTTAAACATTAAAGTTCGCGCTTCCGCCACCCGATCGTTCGACAGTTGCTACAGTGGACGTAGCAGTGTCGGGTTTTCGGAAGACGGATTTGCGGGTCTTTACATTTGGTATCAGAGCATATGGTTAAGCGACAACCCTGCTCTGTTGGGTGTTACTCATTAGAGATAGAGTCAGTAGTACTCTAGAATGAGTTGAGTGTAATAATAGATATGAGCGCGTATTTGTTAGTTAATATAAAATTGTTTTGTATTGTGTTGACTTATCGGTTGATTGTTTATGGATTCTGGTCGGTGCAGTCTAGCTAACTGTGTTGATAGGAGTTTCTAAACTCTAAACAAGATAAACTGACACAGTATTGATTTTAAAATGGGTAAATGAGATAATTTCGCCCAAAACTATTTTTGTATATAAAAGAATTGATTTTCTATGAATTATTATAGTATATGGTTGCATGGTTGTTAGAAGTAATAATATTAATCTATTATCATTGAAGTTGAATAAGAAATTGAAATCGTAACTCCCAAGTTAAGAAATAAATCCATATACAAAAGGAATTTGAGAATATAAATTATAAATGTGATTTGTAATTTGAAACGGTATTCCAGAGAAGTTTTTGGAAATGTTTTGAAAGGAACTTGAAAATTTTGGAGATTTGGAAAGTTAAATCATTTTTTGATTTGAAAATGAATTTCAAAGGTTTTGAAAAATATTCTGAAGAGATGAAAGCTCAAAACTCTTTTCGGTCGCTGGAAAATAACTTCGGTAATGACTGCAGCATTACTGATGTTCATTTTCGGGTTTCCAGAAGAGGAAATTGCTGCCAAATTGTTTTAAATGGAAGTTGTTTTGAAAAATTTGGATTTTTGTTTTAGGAAATTCAAAGGATAATTTGAATTATTTTCAAAAATGGTTTTGAAAAGGTTGATTCTGGAATCCTATTTAAAATATTTATTGGATTACTAAATGAATTGATAACTTATACAAGTTGAGTTTTGATAGAATAAATTTAACTTAAAAGACGGAGTTAAATTAAAGTAAAGTACTAAAATAAAATTAGTGAGCAAAACTAATTAAAATGAATTGAATTGTTATAAATGAAAGGTGAATTAAAATCTATATCGAATTGGAAATCCAGTTAAATGTAATGTGTACATGGAATATTTATATTGAACCTAAGAAATGAAGTGTGAAATTCTTAAGTAAAATTTGATGATTGAACAAAAGAATAAAACTGGAATTAAAACTGAATCCAAATTGAATTGAATGGTAAATTTAATTCAAATGAGAATTGAAAAATTGAATGAAATTGAGTATGCAACTTCAATAGTAAGCTAAAAATGGTATAAGCAGTTTGTATTGAAATTTTTGTAGTGAAATTTGCAAAATGTTTGAATATGTAACTAGATATAATGGCTAGTAGGATATACAGGTATAAAGGAATTGGAATTTGATTTCGAAGATAAATTTGAATTGCTCGAAAAAGGTATGTATTTGAATTATAATATGAGTTTTTGATGATTTCTCTCTAGCCGCTTGGCTTTTTCTTTTTCTTTTTGAAATCTGAGAGTCCGTAGGGACGTTTTGTAGTCGTACCGTACTAGCCGCGCAAAGGAGACGCTGGCGAAATTTTTCGAAAATTTAGGGCGTTAGAAAATTTTTGAGAAAATTTTGAAGTTTAAAATTTGAATTTAAACTCGAATTTGAATTGAGAAGTTAAACAATGTTGTTTGAAACTTATAATTGAAGTTGGAAAACGAGTTGAATGATAACGAATCTTTAATAGAAAGATTTGTTTTGATAAATTGATAAAACTATTAGATTGTGAAAAATAGTAGACGAGTTAAGGACCATTTTTCCTAACTTGTAATTTCGAGGACGAAATTCTTTTAAGGGGGGAAGTTTGTAACGACCCAGAATTTTGAACAAATTAAATTGAGAATATTTAATTTATTTTAAATATTTGAACGATGATTTAATTGGAATCTCCGATATAACTTTGAAATTGGTGGTTAAATTACAGAATTTAATCTATATAGCGTTGAATAAAAATTTGAATCTTCAATTTTAAGTTGAAGAAAAATATTTCGAAAACTTTTAAAATTCGTATTGATGATACTGAAAATAACAGAAGCTTCAGAATTGTATTTCAAAGTGTTTCGTTCAGTTTTGAATTTAATTGTTCGAACCGATATTTAAAAATAGTCAATTTTCAAACAGTCTCGGAATTCGACGAAACCAGTTCCATTGGGTCCGTAATAGTTTGTTATTACCGGATTTTAAATTTCGTAGCGTTTGGAGTTGTTTTGAGAGCACACGATAGTTAAACGCGTAGAAATTAAAATGAGTTCAATTTAAATTTAAATTTAAATTTGGTCAACCTCAGTCACTTTCTTTCCATGAAACACGCCTTGAATCACGCTCCGTTGTTTCTGCCTAAAATCACGAGATAGAGATCGTGCAAGCCTGGCTCTTTCACGTTTTAAAAAAAATCCCTCGTTCCCCTAGTTAAATCCACGCGAATTCTTTTCCACTTAAATCCATTTTCAAAATAAAATCAAGACGAAAAATGGCAGCTCCAATTCAAGCAAAATATCATATTAATACGATTTCGATTATGGGTTCGAATCCAATTTCGTTCACGGCCAAATGACTTCGACGGCAAAGCCAAGGTCGGGGCGAACTTCGCGAGCAAGGCGGCGGCTGCTGGCAGTAGGGTTTGTTTTGGGGTTTCGCGTGGGCAGCGATGTCGAGACTAGGAGTTGATGAATTCGCGTGCGATGATGGTAGTGGCTCTCGCGATGGCAACGATAAGGGTTTCGTGAGATCGATTAGGGCTGAGGCGACGTGGTCGCGAGAGGAGGGAAGCGCAGCGTTGCCTGAGTCGAAATTTTGATTCGTCGAAGTGGAGGCAGCGATTTCTCGAGCGATGAGGGCTTCGGTTGTTTCAGACGGAGGATCAACGACTTCGATTTTTCTTGGAATCGATGGGAGGCCAGTGGGGAGGAGGCTGCATTTCGATGGAGTTCGTCAAGGCTAGAGTCGCGAACTGATGATGGTCGGCGAAGTCGATTGCGGCAGTTGGGATGTCGAGATGTTCGGGGCAGCAGGCGATTCCGGCACTGAGTGGTGTCGCGTGGAAATGGTTGAGGTGGTGTAATCTGCGATTTCCAGTGAGGTATAAATTTGTTTTCTCTTATGGAATTTGTTTTACAGTATTTATAAATAATAATAAAAAGAAAAATTGGATTTTTAAAACCTATATGGAATATTTTTCATATGCAGTTGAAAATGAAGAAAAGGTAGATTTAATTTACTAGGCTATGATAAAAATATTTTTTTTAAGGTGTTTAATCTATTTAATTAACCCAATTAATTATTTTTAGAAATTGGTTTAAAGTTAAAGATATTTTTTTAAGTAAAATTTTGGTTGGATAGATTTATTTAAAAGGAATCAGTTCGAATTATAAATTTTTGTTAAATAAATTTATTTAAAAGAAATTAGTTAAAAGTAAAACCATCGGTTAATTAAATTGATCAAACGAAAAATTGTTATTCGATTAATTCGAATTTTAATAAATTGTATAAACTGTTTATACTAGGGCTGAAATGAAGAAACAGCCGAAAATGGAAAATGGTATTGCAAATAAAAGCTAAGGTGAGATTTTTCTCACTCGATTGAAATGTTGAATTTTTGCAGTTATGATTGCTATTGAATGTGCTATTAGATATGATAGGATATATCTATATATATAGCAGTATATACATATTGGCATATGTATATATTGGATTGATGATTTCCCGCCTCGTATAGCGGATGAGACCCTATTGCGCCGTTAGTAAGCGGATTTATAAAAACCTATATACCGCGATAATTCCGTACTGGAGCGGAATTGGTATTGTGCTAACATCTTTAGATGCAGGGAAACAGGTTGGAGGGATCCAACTGGACCCCTCAATATTGTTGTGAATTTATTTTATTGTGATATGATAATTCTGTGAATGATTATTTTGATACGATCGATGATATTGATGATTGGGAATTGTTTGAAAATAAAAATTGGCCGAATGGATGTTTGATATCATTGGATTCCAAAATATACGAAATTGGATTTTTGAAATCAAATAATAGGAATTTCTAAATGAATCAATTTTAGAAATTTAATAATTTTGAAGAAAGGAATTTTTAAAGTATAAAAAAGTTAATTTTTATAATCTTATGGAATAAATTCCAGAATAAAGTGAAATTGCTAAATAAAAGAATTTCATAAAACAGTGATTATAAATTGAAGAAATTAATTTAAATTTGGATTTTTAAATAGATTGAAAGAGACAAAGAAATTTATTCTCTTCAAAAGGAATTTATTTAAAATGAAATAAGTTGGAAGTCCAATTAGAAATTAAATTTATGAATTGAAATAACTTGGGAAATCAATGTAAAAATGATTTCAGATTGAAGAATTCTTTTAAAATAGAATATTGAATAAATTGGAAAGAATAAGAGAAATTATTTAGAAATGATAAAATTTTGGAAATCAATCTGTAATTGATGTAGTATTTGGAAATGATGTTAAAATGGGTTTATAAAAGGGTAAATTTTACAGTTGTAAAGTTTTAAAAGAATGATCTTTGTAAATAAATGAAATTATAAGTATTTAACTTATAATATGGATTGTGGTATATAAATTGAATTGTGAATTGAATTGGTAAATAAAGAAGATTTATAAACTGAAGTTTTTATAAATAGAAATAGAATTTATAACCGTGTTTATAAATTCGAAATCGATTGAATTTGATAAATCAAATATAGAAGATTATCAAAGAAGATATATTCGCGATTTTGGATAACGAATTTTTATTGAAATAAAAATGTGTGGAAAAGATTGAAATTGGGTTAAGTAAATTATATTCACGATTTTGGACAGTGAATATATTGTTAAGTAAAGTAGATATGGTTTTGGGAAAGCGATATTATGAAATGAAGTTAATTGTTTTAAAAGATGTTTTAAAACTTGTGAACTATCGAAATCATAGATTTCAACATTTATTGTTGAAATAGACGTTTTTCGAAAAATAAGGAAATGGTGGACTATAACACTGTTGTTATAGTAAATGATTTTCGAAAGGAAATGTTTTGATGTAGTATTGGGATTTATATATATCTATCAAAATCCGAATCCCTATACTATTGATTTCGAGTCGTCGTAACGATGTTTTACGCAACATTCGTTTTGACTCAAATAGATGTTGTTAAAAAGAATGATTTCCTTAAAAGAATGAATATGTACTTAATATTGATTTAAGTATATTGAATATTTTCAAATGTTGAAAATAAATAGATTTGTGAAAATACTTATTTTTAAATAAGTATGGAATTGCTTTTCCAATATGAAATGAATGTTTTGAGAATTTATCCTTGTAAAGATAAATTGAAATTGAATGTTGAAAACGATTTGAAAATCGAATATCAGTAGATATTCGAAAGTATAAATTCGATACGGAATTTATAAAAGAAAGCGAAGTTGTTTAAAAATAAATATTGATTTATTTTTGAAAAGTGGAAATTGATTTGAAATTGTTTTCAAATGATTAAGTGTGGAAATTTTATATCTAGTAAAAGATATTTTGGAAGATAAAATAATTTGGGAAAATTATTTGGAATCTGATGATGTTGCGCATCTTTATTGATAGTTAAATAACCGACTATCAATAATTACCTTTAGATAGGTATTTGTTGTGATTGGATGAATTTGAATGCCACACTTATTTTTAAATAATCGCTCACTATTCGGGTTAACCGGGAAAGGACCATGGGGTCGTATAACCCATTCCGAATATGTGATACGTCGTTATGAATCGCATTTGAAGACCGGTGTTGAAGACCGGATATTTTTGAAAACGGAAGGATTACCGTCGAGTTACTCTACATCGACTGATCTTCGATTTAGAGGTTTTATCACCCTTAGTGACGGGAAGTTCTGACGTGATTGAAAATTATCCGGAAATGCAAGGGCTTCGTGAGAAGTGCCTTCGGTTCTGTTCGATCCCGGAACAGACTTGTATGGATTGTGTGTCTGACGTTACAATTTGAGATATAAAGCTGATTTCTTTCAAATACATTTCTGTTGGTGGCGGAGAATTTATTCTCTTAGCTTAACACCCTTCTCTGAGACGTACGAGCTCAGAGGTTATGTAGTTGAAATTTATCAGCGATATATCCCAATTTGGTAACGTGGCATACTGAGTGTTGCTGTGAAATGATCAGTGTTTGATCATTTGTGATATGATCATTTGTTTGATCTTATATCTTTGTGATCATAGGTTGATCATTTTGTTTGACCCGAAGCAGGGCTTTTTATAGAAAGCGTAGCTTTGTGGACGAGACTTCGTCGAGCCTCACACCCCGGAAATGGTCGAAACAGGAAGAATGCAGCAAGGTTCTAGGGAGTAGCGCCCCTTAGTGTATGTCATTCCTTCTGGATAAAGGTGGTATCATGGTATGGAGCCCAGATACTTAACCTCTGTGGTTACTGCATTATTATTATCTATGTGGTTTGTTGCGAATCGGGGATCCTCGGGAAGATCGGTGACGATCGGGGGATGGCATACGCGTGTCAGTAGTTACCTACTTTTGCAGAGGTAACCCGACCTTGTGTTGGCAGAGATCTAACCGTAACGTTAGGTTCTCGGGTCGTCTATTCCAGGGACGTACCCATCGTGGATAGGAAGTTCCTTAGCCTGACCATTTGTTGGAAATCCAAAGAAACAATACGATCTTGTACGGTTTTAGTTGTAGAACCTATCATTCACTTATGGTGGTCACCACTGTTTGGATGGTAGCTATAGTAGGCATAAGTGCGGAATGCCTATGCTGGCTAAGATTAATATTATACTTTCGAAATGTTTTCTATACTATGCACTAATAATAATATCAAAATGATTTTATTTTGCGTAGTAAGCATCTTTGACTATCATAAGAAGAAATCTCCTCCAATTCTGCGTTTGCATTGTGTGTGTGGTGGGAGGTCTTATGGTAGTTTCATTTTCCAAAAGCATTTCGAATTGACTTTAAAATTATCCTGTTGTTTATTTTAAAGAATAACTGTTTTACGATCTCACACCAGTCACCATGACTGACTCAGAGTTTATTGTTCCCTTCTAAACTCTGGGTGCCCACCAATTTCCACACGGGCAGCCTAGAGTTATATTATCAGGATATCCTGGATATTCTGGAGCTTTGGAGATAAGCTGGATGGCGAGACGTAGTATTTGTATCTGATAGTATTTATTCCGCTGTGTATTCTGTATGAGGACAGGTTATATAACTTTCCATTGTTGTATATTGACTCTGATGATTGATGTATGTATAAAATGATATAGTTCTTTGTTTTAAAAGACTAGTAATTATCTATTGTATATTGTTCCGCTGCGATGTGTAAGATTCTGATATTGTCTCTGTTCTGATGTGTTGTTCTCTTCTTTCTTCTTCTTCTCTTTTTCTTCTATCTTTTCTTCTATCTCTTCTTTTAAACATTAAAGTTCGCGTTTCCGCCACCCGATCGTTCGACAGTTGCTACAGTGGACGTAGCAGTGTCGGGTTTTCGGAAGACGGATTTGCGGGTCTTTACAATATTGAATCTTGATTTTAAGCCTGTTAAAAATAGTTCAAAGGTTCAGAAAATTTATATTGTTAATACTGAAGATGATAGAACTTTTAAAATGGAATTTTAAAGAGTTTTGTTCAGTTTTAAAAATATATCGTTGAAATTGAATTAAAAAAAAATAGCCGTCCGAGGCACAGTCTTGGAATTCAGCGAAACCAGTTCCATTGGATCCGTAATATTGTATTTTTATCGGATTTTAAATTTCGGAGCGTTTGGAGTTGTTGTGTAAGCATACGGTATATAAACGTATAGAAATTCAGAGCATGTGTCCTTCCTGGCAACGTTCTCTTCTTGCCTAAGTAATTAGATGTAGATACGTATAATTTAAACACGTGTTCAACTGGGTAAACACGCGTCTCCTTCTCCTTTAAAACTTTTCAGCCGAGCATTTCCACTTTCGTTCTTTTGAAATCGCTCTTCTCCTCTCTCTCATTTAACATTCAGTTGGATCCTCAAGTTGTTAAACAAAGTCTTTCCTTTTTCCTCCATTTACAAATCGAGGCAAATCGTTTTAATAAAAAAAAATTATAAACTGCTCGAAGAAAAATCGCGGCTATGTTATTCTTCTTTGCCGACCAAATCAAGCTCGAAGTTGGGGACTAATCTCAGATTCTATCGAAGTCGACTTGGTCCTCGCGATGGTGAGGAGGGTTCGGCAACGTCAACGCTAGGGTTCTGGAAGGCATGGTTGTTCGACCGGCTGCGACGCTGCGAGATCGCGAGGTTGGGGATTTGGGGAAAACTGGGTCATCAGATCAGTTTCGCGACTCGAGTTGCCGATGGTTGACGCGAAGACAAGCTGGGTGGTTCTCGGGTGGAATTGTAGATAGGGCGATGGTTTTGGGTGGAAGCAGAGGGTCGAAGCGGCGCTTGTCTCATCGTGCTGTCGATGGGTTTGAGCTCGAGATTGTGGGCGTGGGTTAGTCGAGAGCGTCGATCGAGGGAGGTCTCAGGCTCTATCAGTGATGGCGGCGACAGACGAACGAGGGTGGTCGCGTTCTGGTGGATATTGAGCTAAGCCGTGGTGTCGAGTTTCTGTACGAATCGAGGTATAACTGCTTTCAGCTTAAAATCTACTTAAGTTTAAAATTGGCAAATGAATTCTGTAGCTTTAATAGTAAATTTGGAAATTTATAAAGTGTAGCTTAGTTAGAACCAGTAAAGAAAAAGAAAAGGATAAGCAGAAGTATTATAGATTTGGGAAACATAGAAAAAGAAAATAATAAAGACCTTATTTAAGTAATGAATTTGTTTACTTAACTTATTTAATCATTCTAGAAATGGTTAATGGAAAATTAGTTTGAACTTAAGTGTTAGTTAATCAAATTTATATAATGAATATTCGATTTATTCGAATATTAATAAAATCATATAAATATGTATTCAAGGTCTGGCATCGTGAAGAGGACTATTGATTTGGGTTGAATTGCAAAATAGAAGAGGCAAAAGGTGAGTTAATCTCACTCAGCTGAATTTTTATTTTAAATTTAAATGGTTAAATTTAAATAATTGATTGGATGATTGCATTGATTGAATATGCTATATTATATATATAGTAGTATATAGCAATATATACATATTGGCATATGTATATATTTGAGTTGTTGATATTCCCGCATTTATATAGCGGATGAGACCCTATGCGCCGCATAATAGCGGATGATATTTTATAAAACCCATATACCGCGATATTCCATTTTGAAGTGGAATTGGTATTGTGCTAACGTTTGTGGATGCAGGGAAACAGGTTGGAGGGATCCAACTGGATTCCTCAAAATTATTTAGATTATTTGATATTCTGTTCTATGAATATTGATATCCTGTGATGATTTTATTGATGATTGAAATATTGGATGATATGGTTGGATTGAATATTTCAAAAAAAAGGAGTTATCAAAATATATTGAATTGGATTTTGAAAGAAATAAAAGAGTAAATTTTAAGTAAATAATTCAAGTGAATTGGAATAAGGGAATTTCGAAATAACAAGGGAAATATTAACTTTAAACTAAAGTGATATTAAATTTAAAGAATAAAGGATTTATTTTGAATGTAAGGATTAAATTTAATTAAAGGCTAAAGAAGGAATTTTGGAAGTTTAAAATTGGTATTTTCAGTTAAAAAGGGGTTAACTCAAATAAAGGAATAAATCTAAAAGTTAATGTATTTTGAAATAAATGAAGTAGTAAAGAAAATTTATTTCAAAGTAAAGTAAAGTAAATTGGAAAATCAATTAGAAATTGATTTAGTTGTTTAAAATTGGAATTTTAAAAGAGAAGTGAGATTTTGGAGATATAAACTGGGTTTATAAAGTAAAATAAAATATCAGTGGATATTTGAATATAAATTCAAGGTGGGAATTTATAAAAAGATATGGTTTGGTTTAAAAATAAATGTTGATTTATTTTTAAAAGATGGAAATGAGAAGTGTATATCTCTGGATAGCCAAGTACGTTTTCAAAGCAATTTAAATATAAGTTAAAAGTTTTAAGTATGATTTAAAAAGCATGTTTTAGAAAATTGATTATTTCTAATGTTAATTTTCAAAGTAGGTATTTTTAAAATCTATTATTGTAGTAATTATATAAAAGTGATTTGCTATTCTGTAAAAAAAAAAGAGAAATTTAGTTTATATTTGTAAAGTGGTTTCATTTTAAATATTTCTTAAGTATATATTTTGTTAAGGTATTAAAGTAGTTTTTTTTTAAATTTCAATATTATTAAGTATATTTATAGTAAAGTGTTTTAAGATTATTTTAAAATCTAAGTGTTTTGTACTTGGTGTTTCAGAGGAAATAAATATTTGGAAATGTATTCCGTAAGCGGAAACTGTTTTGAAATTGTTTTCAAATGAGTTTTGAAAATTCGGAAATATATCTTGGAAAGATATTTGGACAAATAAATAATGTGGGAAATTATTTAATTGTGTGATGGTTGCTTGTGGATGTTAATTGATAGTTAAATAACCGACTATCAATATTGGCCAATGCGCTGATCGTTTCGAAGAGACCGGGATCGGGTTTCCGTATACCGGGATTCTAGGTCTGGAGACTCGAATACCACTTCGATCCGGTTTGTACGTTTCGTGTATCGATTTCGGAGTCGAAGATGGAGCTGTGAAGTGCAAGGGCTAGTCGCTACTAATCCTGAGGATATTTCCAAAATGGATGTAGTAGGAATAGTGCCTTCGGTTCCGTTCAAACCCAGGACGGACTTGTATGGACGAATGCTTGCGAAACATCGTCAGCGGACGATGGGCATTCTAAGGGATATGTTCTCTAAAAGGTATCGTTTAGCCTCGAACCTCATCAACCGGGAATGACTGAAAATCAGGGGTTATGCAGCAAGGCTTCGTGGGTAGCTCCCACTGGAGGGTAAGGTCATCCATGTCTAGATGTCCCTTTTTATTTCGGCTTAGTGGTGCGGTTGCTGATCCCAACCGTGGGGTGATTTTATTCGGGATCATCCAGTAAGGGATGGTTCCGGCCTTGTGTTGCAGGGGAGCGGGCGTACTCCTCGGTACGGTGATCTAGGCCACGTACTGTGATAGGTGGTACCCCAGTGCCTAGTCATTCGTTGGAAATCCATTCTCCCTACGTGCCTGTACGGTTTTGATTGTGCCCAACTATTGTTGAAATGTGAGATGCAAGCATTTCAGCTAGATTCTATTTTACTTTCTGTAGACACTATTATAATATCAGAGGATTTTGATATAAAGTGTTTTAGCTATCGTAAGGTAAAAACCCGACATGTTTATTTGTGGCGTGGTCTTACGAGATGCTTTTGTTTTCAAAAGATTTTGAAACTTTAATAATCAATTTGAGTGTGATTTTCTCACGCTGGTTTTCCAGACTGACTCGGGTATTGTTTTATATGATGCTCGGGTCAGACCGAGTATTATAGGTTACAGGATATGATGATGTGGTTTCCAGGAGACGAGCTGGATGACGATACGTACTCTCGTACTTGCTATTATTTTTCCGCTGTGTATTCAGTTGTATGATATTGATGTGATGTACTCTGATGATGTATTTGGATGTATATATATATACAGATACAGTTTGATTTGTGTAAAGATCTGTTGATATATATTATATTTTATTCCGCTGCGTATGTGAGATTCTGCTGTTGTTTTCTATTCTTCTTCTTCTACCTCTTCTTCTTAACTAAAATGGTCCGGTTTTTCGTGTATGAAAAACCCGGGTCGTTACATGGATGTAGTAGGAATAGTGCCTTCGGTTCCGTTCGGACCCGGGACGGACTTGTATGGACGAATGCTTTCGGGACATCGTCAGGTGGACGATGGGCATTCAAAGTGAAATGTTCTGTAAAGGTAACGTTAAGCCTCAAGCCTCATCAACCGAGAATGACTGAAAATCAGGGGTTATGCAGCAAGGCTTCGTGCGTAGCCCCCACTTGAGAGTAAGGTCATCCCTGTCTAGATGTCCCTTTTATTTCGGCTTAGTGGTGCGGTTGCTGATCCCAACCGTGGGGTGATTTTACTTGGAATTATCCAGTAAGGGATGATTCCGGCCTTGTGTTGCAGGGGAGCGGGCGTACTCCTCGGTACTGTGATCTAGGCCACGTACTGTGACAGGTGGTACCCCAGTGCCTAGTCATTCGTTGGAAATCCATTCTCCCTACGAGCCTGTACGGTTTTGATTGTGCCCAACTATTGTTGAAATGTGAGATGCAAGCATTTCAGCTAGATTCTATTTTACTTTCTATAGACACTATTATAATATCAGAGGATTTTTATAAAAAGTGTTTTAGCTATCGTAAGGTAAAAACCCGACATGTTTATTTGTGGCGTGGTCTTACGAGATGCTTTTGTTTTCAAAGGATTTTTGAAACTTTAATAATCAGTTTGGATGTATTTATGATGCGCTGGTATTCCAGACTGACTCGGGTGTTATTTTATTATAATGCTCGGGTCAGACCGAGTATATTTCAGGATAGGTTGCTATGGAGCTCAGGAGAGGAGCTGGAGTCCGAGACGTATTTCTCGTACTTGTATTATTCCGCTGCTGTGATTGTTGAGATTGTTGACTGGCTATGGTTGGTTGTATTGATATACCCTGATGATGATGTATTGTATATAAACAGACATAGTTTTGATTTGTGTAAAGTTCTGTTCTATATATTATATTTTATTCCGCTGCGACTGTGAGGTTTTGATGTTGTTTAGTTCATTCTTCTTCTTCTACCTTCTTTCTTATTCTTTTACAATCTATCTTTTCCGGCATTCGATCGTCGGCATATTATACTGTTGAGTATTTTGTGTCGATTTTCGAGGGTCGAGAAGGGCGGGTCGTCACAACTGTTGTATTAGTTTTACTGCACAATTGTTTTGATAATTTTAATTTTGAATTCCAGTTTTGATTTGATATATAAAAAGATATGATTATATATATATTTTGAAATAATTGAAATGGACCCTGACATTTAGTTCTTAAATTTCTATAAATTAGAGATTTCAATTATTGAAATGGAATAAAAAATTTAACTATTTAATAATTGAAACTTCTAAATGAAAATAAGAAATGATAATTATTGAACCTTAAGTCAATTAAAATAAGTAAGTCAAACTTGTGTAACTTTCAATTGCATTCTTAAAGCATATATATATATATATATATAACTTACCAAATATTAAAAGTTGTAATGTTTAATAAGAAAATGTAATAGGATATTATACAAGTAAAACTTAAAGTAATGAAAGTATTCAATGAAATTCTTTAATAAATAAGAATTTGATGTTGTAGTTGTTATAAACTTAAGTTATAATTGAAATGTTACTATAATAAAATGAGATAGAAAAGTAAGTATTGTAAGTAAGTAATTAGAAACTTAAGTAAATGAATTGATATGCTAGGTAATTGAATGAAACATGAGTACTATAAAATAAAATGAATTATTAACTTAAGTAAATGTTTGAAGCCATTGATAAATAAAGGAAATGAATCTAAATGAAAAGTAAGAAACTAAAGAATGAATTTATGCACTACTGAGTATTAAGGTCTGATTGAAATCAAGTATATAAATTAATTAATGTAAACTAAATTTGTAATAAAATGTATGAAATACTTGAATAATAAATTCAGTGTTTAGTATAAAAGATTGAATGGAATAACTTATGTGAGAAATGAATATAAAGTAATGTAAAGAAATTGACATTATCTGAACAAATGAAAATGAGATTTTGTAAGTAATGAATGTAAATAAATGAAATAAACACCGAATAAATGAATGGGAATAAAAAATTTGTACGAAATAAATGTAAAATTTAAGGAAGTAATCACTGAATGAAAAAAAAAAAACCTTGTGGAAGAGAAATTTATAAGAATAAACTTAAATAATGTTAGGATCTGGTATTTGTTTGGTTTATGGATTGTTTGGGAAAGATATTTCTAATTGTTTGGATGTATGAATAATCTATTGAGTTCATCTAAGACTGTTGAGTAGATGGTGCACTCTGTAGTTTATTTGTCATTCTAGGCGGTTAAAAATTTCTGACTCGAACAAACTATTTTTTTTATTGATATGGATGGATAGATGATTTGTATTGATTTCATATGATGATTGTATGTTGTGGTTGCCAGTGATTGTTGTTATGTTGATTTGTTTGTTAGTGGTTGAAACAACTTTAAATATTTCATTTTTATAATTATTAACCTCTTTTGGATTATATAAGTGAAATACAGGTTATGGAAGCAATTGCTACTGCTTTTGGTTTCATAATATAAGCGTTAATTGCCCTACAAATAGGTACGTTTTCGGATTATGGTTTTCTAGCGATATTATATTGTTTGCCCGCTATTGGGACATATATTATTTTGAAAATTATGATATATTTTGTTATTATTGATATTATAATTTCTCCCGAGCCTCTTCGTACAAAGGAGACTCTACCGAAATTTCTCGTAAATTTTGGACTTAGAAAATTTTGAGAAATGTTTTCCAAACTTTATTAATTTGAGTATAAAAGGATTTAAGTGTTTATAAACTGATATATATTATTTAAATTATTTAATTTTGTAAATTAATTGTTTATAAATTTAATATTTTGAATAAGATATATTGATTACTTGATTCCTTCTCTTCCCTTCAGTTTCCTTTTCGGAGACGAAAAGTTTTGAGTGGGGGAGAGTGTAACGACCCGTAAATTTCGATAATTTAAATTAGTTAATTGAATAAGATTTTGATAATTAAATTTGAAAGAAATAAAAAAACCGGAGACTTAGTAATGTGATAAATACTAAAATGAAATGTAACAATGATAATTAAAGCTAATTATTGATAAATTGAATGAAATTCCAATAAATGAAATAGTGTAAATGTTATACTAGGCTATAAATTGAATATAAGAAACAAACGTAAATATTGAATTAATTATTAATATATAATGAATGGTAATTGAATAAAATCAATGTTCTGTATGTAATTATAATATTGGGTTGGAAATGATAAACTTATAAAATGTGATTGAGAGTTAATGGCAACAATTATTATAAGTTATATATATATTTAATCCGTTAAATTGAATTGGAATTAATTGCAATAAATCTAAATTAAATCTTATGTTAATGTAA
This sequence comes from Allium fistulosum, assembly GCA_030737815.1. Taxonomy (NCBI): domain Eukaryota; kingdom Viridiplantae; phylum Streptophyta; class Magnoliopsida; order Asparagales; family Amaryllidaceae; genus Allium; species Allium fistulosum. Next base: position 820,848,462 of record CM060904.1, read on the forward strand.
ATTTAGTTAATATTTGGAAATAATGTTAATTTTATTCATATTATGACAATTGGTTGAATAAAAAGAATGGAAACCAAGATTTATCAATTTATTGGATTCAAATTATAATCATTGGATTAATTGCAAATAAATGAAACTAAATATTTAAATATTATGTTAATGGAGATTAAGATGAAATTTGCGAATATTAATGTAATAAATCATGAACCAATGTTAATTTCATCTGTTTGATAATAATGGATTAAATAATAGGATGAAAGGTCAATTAAATGGAATTATTGAAAATTAAATTTATAATTTCTGTATTTATTGAAGTTGAAAGTAAACCTGATAATTAGTGAAATAATTAGCTTTGGATTAACCTGGAAACTTGTTTTAAGTTATTATAAATGTTTATGAAATCAAAAATGAGAAAATTTGTTGGTTAAGTTATTTGAATTAAAAATTTGATTTAATTAATTTAATATTAATTTATTTAATTAACTGAAATATAGCCATTTTGGCCACTGACTCGGATTTCGACGAAACCAGTTTCATCGGATCCGTAACGGTGAATTTTTGTAGGATTTCAAGTTTCGTATCGATCGAACCTGTCGTTTGATCGTACGGGCTCGAAACGCCTTGAAATCAATTTATAAAATCAATTGAAAGCAATTTCAAATAAGCTGATTTTGGCATAACTTCTTCATACGATGGAATTAGGACTTGAAACTTGTTCCATTGAGTTTACAATATCTGAAAGCATCTATTTTGATATGTGGGTTGATCCAGTTTTAATTCCGGAGACAGAACGGGCTTTTCGCGTCATTTATCGTTCAAACCCAAATCGATCTAGTCCATTTGTTCTATTTCTGATCCATCTATAAATTGTAAAGACCCATAAATTCTCACCCTTTGAATTGACGAAAATGTATACAAGTCCAACTCAAAAGATAAGGATTCACGTCTTTCCTAGCGATTAGGATTATCGATCCTTCAAAATCGACACCTGAATATAATTGAATGTATTCAAATGCCATAAATCAAATGATCGGAATCCTTGATCGTTAGGGGTTGGGATAATAAACATATCAGAAATATCAGAACATGACGAAAGTGAAACAACCTCTCTTTTATTCATATACAAAAGAGTTTACATTTCAGAGTTTACATAAATACAACGGAATAACAACTACAGCGGAAAATAAAGCAAAATCTCCAAATGCTCCATCTTCAAGTCTCACATCCATAATTGCTCCAAATATCCTAGCTCCAGATCTAACTGACAAACCTAACTCTAGACTGCCCGTATGGAAAATTATGGGCACCCAGAGTTTAGGGGAAAACAATAAACTCCAGGTCAGTCATGGGACTTGTAACGACCCAGAATTTTTGATAATTAAAATTTGAATATTTAATTGATTTTAAATATTAATAAATGGAATTTAGAAGTCGAATGATTTATTTTTCGAATATTGGGTTTTATTTGATAATTAAATCGATATTTTAAATAGTGAAATTCCAGAGATAATTGAAAATCGAGTTTAAAATGATTGAAAACGATTTGGAAAATTTTATTTAATCATACTGGAATTATAAAAAGGTTATAGAACTTTTAAAATTGAATTTGGAGTTAATTTGTGAAAATCGAATATTTTAATATTTAATTATCGACTGTAAAAATAGCCAATTTTCGAACAGTCTCAGAATTGAACGAGACTAGTTCCATTGGATCCGTAATAGTTAGTTATTATCGGATTTCAATTTTCGTATCCATCGGAGTTGTCGTTTGACCGTGGCAGCTCGAAACGCATCGATATCATTTTAATTTTTAAATCGTCGAGTTAAAATAGTCATTTTTCAAAAAGGCTCGGATTTCGACGAAACCAGTTTCATCGGATCCGTAATGTGATATTATTGTAAGATTTCAAATTTTGTAATTTTTGGATTTACCGTTTGTTCGGGGCAAGCCAAAACGCCTCGAAATCGATTTAAATCTGTTAAATTTAAATTGATCGTTTATCGTCATATCTCACACAGACGATCGAATTAGCTTTCGAAACCTATTCCATTGTGTTCGGAACGCGGGGTAAACCTTAGGAATGTCAGCCGGCACGTTCGATTTGGAGTTCGAAATTTTTCGATGAATAGTGAATCGTGAAATTTTCTATAAAAGCACCCTACATTCACAATTTCGCAAACAAAACCCTAATTTCTTAGCAGCCGCCACTGATGGCATCAATGGCCGAAATTCATCTTCATTCTTCCTCATCTTTCTTCAAATCTATGCATCTATACGAAAAACGTTCAACACGAAAGTTGTAGACAACATCGAGAGCTACCAATCCAACGGTCAAGATCGCAAATGGATTGATGGATTGACGGCGATTTATCTTTAAACGTGTGCGTTCGAGCTCGACTTTCATGAGCTGGAGGCAATCGCAGGTGGCCGGGTTTGGGGCGGAGGCGCGTGGCGGTGGGTAGTCTCGCATGGGCTGGTTCGATCGTCGTGGAAGTTGGGGAGTTGGTCGCGAGAATTGGAAGAAAGGGGCGGCTGCTTTGGGTCTCGTTCGCGTTTTTGTATACTGGAAGGGGAGGGAAGAAGCATCAACGAGCGGCCACGATTTCAGTTTTCAAAATCTTCGGCTGAGATGAAAGGTTGTGAAAAAAATGTTAAAAGGAAATGTAAATTAATTTTATTTAAATTGTATAAACTTTAAAATACTGTATCGTGTTCATACGAGGTCCGTTTTGGACGGGATTTTTTGCGTTGGCTTCGTTGTGACGAGCTCTTCGCGATGCAACTGGATTGGAGTCGTTTGGAGTCAGTGAAAGTTTCGGGTAAAATTAAACGCGTGTTTAATTTTATTCGAAAATAAACGCTGGAATCAGAATTAAAATCACGGTGAGATCTTCTCACTCAAATTGAATGTGGAATTTTTACAGTTATTGATTGATGATTGACTGTTTGGATGTGATATTAGATATGATAGGATATATCTATATATATAGCAGTATATACATATTGGCATATGTATATATTGGATTGATTGATTTCCCGCCTCGTATAGCGGATGAGACCCTATTGCGCCGTTAGTAAGCGGATTTTTATAAAACCTATATACCGCGATAATTCCGTACTGGAGCGGAATTGGTATTGTGCTAACATCTGTGGATGCAGGGAAACAGGTTGGAGGGATCCAACTGGATTCCTCACTAGTAGTTATTTATTTACAGATATTGTGATATATTCTGTTATCATATGATGATATATGATATTGACTGTTGTGATGGACTGATTGGTGTTGTTGCATCATCGGATTCAGTTTTGAAATGTAAAAATATCGACTGTTATTTTAAAAAGGGTTTTTAAAGTGATTTTTGAAAATATACGTTTTATGGAATTTTTGAATCGATTTATTTATAAAATTATAACTGAAGTGTCATTTTTAAAATAAAAGTCGATTTATTTATAAAATGGTTTAAGTTGGGATTTTTGAATAACTATAAACGATTTGTATAGAAAGATTTATAAAATTTATATTTTGTAAATCAAAATATTGGACTTATAAAACGAATTTTTATAAGTATTAAAAAGAAGTATAAAAGGATTTCATAAGTGAATGAAATTGATAGATTTATAACGGGAAGTTATAAAGTGAATAGATGTTGTAGAATAAACGATTTGTAAGTAATTTACTTATAAATTAGATTTTTGCACTTAATTGGGATATAAATAGAAATTGCTAAATTAAATGATTTCATAAGTTGAAATTGTTATGAAGTATAAATGTGATTTATAAACGTTGTTTATAAATCTGAAATCACTTATTTTGATAAGTAATTTTTGAAATTAATAAAGGAGGAATTTTATAAATCGAAGTTGTTAGAAAATATAAAGGTGAATTTATAAATGTTGTTTTATGAATTTGAAATCAATCAAATTTGATGAATGTAATATAGAAGTTATTAAGAGAATTTTATCCACGATTTTGGATAGTGGATAATTCTTGGAATAAAACGTGTAGAAAAGATTGAAATGTAATTATTGAAGTATATTCACGATTTTGGACAGTGAATATATTATTAAATAAAATGGATATGTTTCGGGAAAGCGATATTTGAAATGAAGTAATTGTTTTAAAAGATGTTTTAAAAAGTGTGAATTACCGAAATCATAGATTTCAACATTTATTGTTGAAATAGACGTTTTCGAGAAATAAGGAAATGGTGGACTATAACACTGTTGTTATAGTAAATGATTTCCGAAAGGAAATGTTTTATATAGTATTGGGATTTATATATCTATCTAAATTCCGAATCCCTATACTAGTGATTTTGAGTCGTCGTAACGATGTTTTACGTAACATTCGTTTTGACTCAAATAAAATGTGTTTAAAGAATGATTTCCTTAAAGAATGAGATATATACTTGATTTTGATTTAAGTATATCGAATATTTTCAAATGTTGAAAATAAATGATTTGTGAAATGCTTATTTTTAAATAAGTATGGAATTGCTTTTCCAATATGAAACGAAGGGTTTGAAACTTTATCTTTTTAAGATAAATTGAAAAGTGAATATTTGAAATTTGTTTTCAAATGGTTAAGTGTGGAAATTTTATATCTAGTAAAGATATTTTGAAAGATAAAATAATTTGGGAAAATTATTTGGAATCTGATGATGTTGCGCATCTTTATTGATAGTTAAATAACCGACTATCAATAATTACCTTTAGATATGTATTTGTTGTGAATTGGATGAATTTGAATGCCACACTTATTTTTGAATAATCGCTCACTATTCGGGTTAGCCGGGAAAGGACCATGGGGTCGCATAACCCATTCCGAATATGTGATACGTCGTTATGAATCGCATTTGAAGACCGGTGTTGAAAACCGGATATTTTTGAAAACGGAAGGATTACCGTCGAGTTACTCTACATCGGCTGATCTCCGATTTAGAGGTTTTATCACCCTTAGTGACGGGAAGTACTGACGTGATTGAAAATTATCCGGATATGCAAGGGCTTCGTGAGAAGTGCCTTCGGTTCTGTTCGATCCCGGAACAGACTTGTATGGATTGTGTGTCTGACGTTACAATTTGAGATATAAAGCTGATTTCTTTCAAATACATTTCTGTTGGTGGCGGAGAATTTATTCTCTTAGCTTAACACCCTTCTCTGAGACGTACGAGCTCAGAGGTTATGTAGTTGAAATTTATCAGCGATATATCCCAATTTGGTAACGTGGCATACTAAGTGTTGTTGTGAAATGATCAGTGTTTGATCATTTGTGATATGATCATTTGTTTGATCTTATATCTTTGTGATCATAGGTTGATCATTTTGTTTGACCCGAAGCAGGGCTTTTTGAGAAAGCGTAGCTTTGTGGACGAGACTTCGTCGAGCCTCACACCCCGAAAATGGTCGAAACAGGAAGGATGCAGCAAGGTTCTAGGGAGTAGCGCCCCTTAGTGTATGTCATTCCTTCTGGATAAAGGTGGTATCATGGTATGGAGCCCAGATACTTAACCTCTGTGGTTACTGCATTATTATTATCTATGTGGTTTGTTGCGAATCGGGGATCCTCGGGAAGATCGGTTACGATCGGGGGATGGCATACGCGTGTCAGTAGTTACCAATTTTTGCAGAGGTAACCCGGCCTTGTGTTGGCAGAGATCTAACCGTAATGTTAGGTTATTTCTCGGGTCGTCTATTCCAGGGACGTACCCATCGTGGATAGGAAGTTCCTTAGCCTGACCATTTGTTGGAAATCCAAACTCCAATACGTGACTTGTACGGTATTAGTTGTAGAACCTGCCATTTACGTACGGTGGTCACCACTGTTTAGATGGTAGCTATAGTAGGCATACGATACTGGTCGTATGTTGGCTAAGATTAATATTATACTTTCGAAATATTTTCTACACTATGCACTAATAATAATATCAAAATGATTTGATTTTGCATAGTAAGCATCTTTGACTATCATAAGAAGAAATCTCCTCCAATTCTGCGTTTGCATTGTGTGTGTGGTGGGAGGTCTTATGGTAGTTTCATTTTCCAAAAGCATTTCGAATTGACTTAAAAATTATTTTGTTGTTATAAAGAATAACTGTTTTACGATCTCACACCAGTCACCATGACTGACTCGGAGTTTATTGTTTCTCTTCTAAACTCTGGGTGCCCACCAATTTCCAACCGGGCAGCCTAGAGTTATATTATCAGGATATTCTGGATATTCTGGAGCTTTGGAAGCAAGCTGGATGGCGAGACGTAGTATTTGTATCTGATATATTTATTCCGCTGTGTATTCTGTATGAGGACAAGTTATATAACTGTCCATTGTTGTATATTGACTCTGATGATTGATGTATGTATAAACTGATATAGTTCTTTGTTTTAAAAGACTAGTAATTATCTATTGTATATTGTTCCGCTGCGATATGTGAGATTCTGATATTGTTTCTGTTCTGATGTTGTTCTGTTGTTCTTCTTTTCTTTTTCTTCTATCTTTTCTTCTACCTCTTCTTTTAAACCCTAAGAATTCGGTTTTCCGGCATTCGATGGCTCGACAATTGATACAGTGGACGTATTGATGTCGATATTCGGAAGCCGAAGAATCGGGTCCTTACAACGTGGTATCAGAGCATATGGTTAAGCGACAACCCTGCTCTGTTGGGTGTTACTCATTAGAGATAGAGTCAGTAGTACTCTAGAATGAGTTTGAGTGTAATAATAGATATGAGTGCGTATTTGTTAGTTAATAAAAAAATTTGTTTTATATTGTGATGATTGGTTTGTTGAGTGGTATATGGATTCTGGCGATTCTGGTCGGTATTGTCCGTACAACTCTATCGATAGGGATCTCTAAACACTTATATAGAACAATTCGGCACGATATTGTTTTAAAATTGGGTAAATGAAATAATTTTACCTTGATTATATTTTGTATATAAAGGAATAATTTTTCAGAATTATTAAAGTGTATACAATAAATTGATTGTTTGGTTGTTGAAAATGTAAATATATATAAGTAAATAAGAGTTGTTTGAATAAGTTAAATAAAACAACAATTGTGAAAGAATGAATTATATAAGAGAATGAATTATAAATATGGAGTTATAATTAATATGATTTACAATGGTAAAATAATCTTATATATTAATAGAGAAATTTTATAAGTAAAAGATTTGTAATGAGATTTACAAATCAAGGAAATTTTTGAAAGAATTTAAAGCACTGAATTCACTATTGTTACTGGGAAATAGTACGGTGATGACTGCAGCATCATCAGTATCATTTTCGAGTTTCTGTGTGATTGATTTGCTACCATAGTAAATTGGAAATTGAGGTTTTGTTGTGATAAACAAATTTGAAAATTAAAGTCCAAATTTAAATATGGTAAATATAAGTGAAATAAGATTTATACTTATGATATGAGATAATAGATTTAACTTTGGTAAAGTTAATGAATTTGAGTAGCATAATGAAATATGATGTGAAATTTAACTAAAAGAAAGTCAAATGTGATATAAATTTGAATGATTGATGAAATTTGATTTTGGTAAAAGGTTAAATGAATTTTGTTAAGAAAAACAAAATCTGAATTGGATTTATAAGTGGAAACTTAAGTTAAGTTGAACAAATGATGTTTGAAATGGAAAATAACTTAAGTGATGTTGAAGTGAAGTTTATTTTGATATCAAAGAAATTAATAAAGTGAATTTATTAAATGAATGTGAACTTGAGTTATATAAAATTCAATTTTATTTGTTAAAATGAATTAGCGATTGAATTAATAAATGGATTGAATGTCAATCAACTGAATATAAATAATTGATATGAAGCAATGAATATAAGTGTTAATTCATTAGAAGCTAAAGGAATTGAATAATTGAATGGAAATCAATTTAATATCAACAAATTGAAACTTAAAGTGTTGAACCAAATTGAATGTAAAGAAATGTAAATTGAATAAATTTGGTTATGATTGGTTATACATTGGTTGTTAGATTGATTGTTAGTTGATTTCGTGTAATTCATTAAGGGTTAATGAAATTGAATTAGCAAATTGGAAAGCTATGTGATTAAATTCAAATTGAAAATGAACCAACATGAATGTAAATTAGTGAATGTAAACTAATTGGAAACAAATGAATGAATGTTGGTTAAATCCAATATTAACGAATCAAATATGAGTAAATGGAAAACCAATTCAATGAATATTAATGAGAAATGAATGAATATTGATTCGGTATGGATTTGTTGGATGTTTATTGGATGATGATGGTTTGATGATTGCATTGTTGCTTCTGAATGCATTTGTTGTTTGTTGCATTTGCTATGTTGACATATGTAGTATTATGTTACTATATGATGTATATTGACTATATTTTCATATCTACATGTTCTCATATGGTTTGTTGAGTGTTTAGTAGGTGCGGATGGCGTTGCTTCGCATTTGGAGCTCGCTTTCGCGCTATATTAGCGTATACGCTCGCTAAAAATATAATAAGGTACATATCTCGGATTAAATATCGTACTTTTACACTTTTTTCCCTACGGGATGCCTCATCACTTGATGGGATGTATATTTGTGATATATATACACTGTCATTTTTTTTTCGGATCGAGCCGCGCAAAGGAGACGCTGGCGAAATTTTTCAAAAATTTAAGGCGTTAGAATATTTTTGAGAAATTTGAAAATTTTGAAAACTAAGTTATGATTTGAAAACTTAGTAAAGATTTTGTGAGAAGTTAACTATGAATTTTGGAAAAGTTAAACACTTAACAGATTTGAAAATCTAATTTGAACGGTTTGTTTTGGAAAGTTAACGGATTTTGTATCTTCTTCCTAACTTGTAATTTCGAGGACGAAATTCTTTTAAGGGGGGAAGTTTGTAACGACCCAGAATTTTTGATAATTAAAATTTGAATATTTAATTGATTTTAAATATTAATAAATGGAATTTAGAAGTCGAATGATTTATTTTTCGAATATTGGGTTTTATTTGATAATTAAATCGATATTTTAAATAGTGAAATTCCAGAGATAATTGAAAATCGAGTTTAAAATGATTGAAAACGATTTGGAAAATTTTATTTAATCATACTGGAATTATAAAAAGGTTATAGAACTTTTAAAATTGAATTTGGAGTTAATTTGTGAAAATCGAATATTTTAATATTTAATTATCGACTGTAAAAATAGCCAATTTTCGAACAGTCTCAGAATTGAACGAGACTAGTTCCATTGGATCTGTAATAGTTAGTTATTATCGGATTTCAATTTTTGTATCCATCGGAGTTGTCGTTTGACCGTGGCAGCTCGAAACGCATCGATATCATTTTAATTTTTAAATCGTCGAGTTAAAATAGTCATTTTTCAAAAAGGCTCGGATTTCGACGAAACCAGTTTCATCGGATCCGTAATGTGATATTATTGTATGATTTCAAATTTCGTAATTTTTGGATTTACCGTTTGTTCGGGGCAAGCCAAAACGCCTCGAAAGCGATTTAAATCGGTTAAATTTAAATTGATCGTTTATCGTCATATCTCACACAGACGATCGAATTAGCTTTCGAAACCTATTCCATTGTGTTCGGAACGCGGGGTAAACCTTAGGAATGTCAGCCGGCACGTTCGATTTGGAGTTCGAAATTTTTCGATGAATAGTGAATCGTGAAATTTTCTATAAAAGCACCCTACATTCACAATTTCGCAAACAAAACCCTAATTTCTTAGCAGCCGCCACTGATGGCATCAATGGCCGAAATTCATCTTCATTCTTCCTCATCTTTCTTCAAATCTATGCATCTATACGAAAAACGTTCAACACGAAAGTTGTAGACAACATCGAGAGCTACCAATCCAACGGTCAAGATCGCAAATGGATTGATGGATTGACGGCGATTTATCTTTAAACGTGTGCGTTCGAGCTCGACTTTCACGAGCTGGAGGCAATCGCAGGTGGCCGGGTTTGGGGCGGAGGCGCGTGGCGGTGGGTAGTCTCGCGTGGGCTGGTTCGATCGTCGTGGAAGTTGGGGAGTTGGTCGCGAGAATTGGAAGAAAGGGGCGGCTGCTTTGGGTCTCGTTCGCGTTTTTGTATACTGGAAGGGGAGGGAAGAAGCATCAACGAGCGGCCACGATTTCAGTTTTCAAAATCTTCGGCTGAGATGAAAGGTTGTGAAAAAAATGTTAAAAGGAAATGTAAATTAATTTTATTTAAATTGTATAAACTTTAAAATACTGTATCGTGTTCATACGAGGTCCGTTTTGGACGGGATTTTTTGCGTTGGCTTCGTTGTGACGAGCTCTTCGCGATGCAACTGGATTGGAGTCGTTTGGAGTCAGTGAAAATTTCGGGTAAAATTAAACGCGTGTTTAATTTTATTCGAAAATAAACGCTGGAATCAGAATTAAAATCATGGTGAGATCTTCTCACTCAAATTGAATGTGGAATTTTTACAGTTATTGATTGATGATTGACTGTTTGGATGTGATATTAGATATGATAGGATATATCTATATATATAGCAGTATATACATATTGGCATATGTATATATTGGATTGATTGATTTCCCGCCTCGTATAGCGGATGAGACCCTATTGCGCCGTTAGTAAGCGGATTTTTATAAAACCTATATACCGCGATAATTCCGTACTGGAGCGGAATTGGTATTGTGCTAACATCTGTGGATGCAGGGAAACAGGTTGGAGGGATCCAACTGGATTCCTCACTAGTAGTTATTTATTTACAGATATTGTGATATATTCTGTTATCATATGATGATATATGATATTGACTGTTGTGATGGACTGATTGGTGTTGTTGCATCATCGGATTCAGTTTTGAAATGTAAAAATATCGACTGTTATTTTAAAAAGGGTTTTTAAAGTGATTTTTGAAAATATACGTTTTATGGAATTTTTGAATCGATTTATTTATAAAATTATAACTGAAGTGTCATTTTTAAAATAAAAGTCGATTTATTTATAAAATGGTTTAAGTTGGGATTTTTGAATAACTATAAACGATTTGTATAGAAAGATTTATAAAATTTATATTTTGTAAATCAAAATATTGGACTTATAAAACGAATTTTTATAAGTATTAAAAAGAAGTATAAAAGGATTTCATAAGTGAATGAAATTGATAGATTTATAACGGGAAGTTATAAAGTGAATAGATGTTGTAGAATAAACGATTTGTAAGTAATTTACTTATAAATTAGATTTTTGCACTTAATTGGGATATAAATAGAAATTGCTAAATTAAATGATTTCATAAGTTGAAATTGTTATGAAGTATAAATGTGATTTATAAACGTTGTTTATAAATCTGAAATCACTTATTTTGATAAGTAATTTTTGAAGTTAATAAAAGGAGAATTTTATAAATCGAAGTTGTTAGAAAATATAAAGGTGAATTTATAAATGTTGTTTTATGAATTTGAAATCAATCAAATTTGATGAATGTAATATAGAAGTTATTAAGAGAATTTTATCCACGATTTTGGATAGTGGATAATTCTTGGAATAAAACGTGTAGAAAAGATTGAAATGTAATTATTGAAGTATATTCACGATTTTGGACAGTGAATATATTATTAAATAAAATGGATATGTTTCGGGAAAGCGATATTTGAAATGAAGTAATTGTTTTAAAAGATGTTTTAAAAAGTGTGAATTACCGAAATCATAGATTTCAACATTTATTGTTGAAATAGACGTTTTCGAGAAATAAGGAAATGGTGGACTATAACACTGTTGTTATAGTAAATGATTTCCGAAAGGAAATGTTTTATATAGTATTGGGATTTATATATCTATCTAAATTCCGAATCCCTATACTAGTGATTTTGAGTCGTCGTAACGATGTTTTACGTAACATTCGTTTTGACTCAAATAAAATGTGTTTAAAGAATGATTTCCTTAAAGAATGAGATATATACTTGATTTTGATTTAAGTATATCGAATATTTTCAAATGTTGAAAATAAATGATTTGTGAAATGCTTATTTTTAAATAAGTATGGAATTGCTTTTCCAATATGAAACGAAGGGTTTGAAACTTTATCTTTTTAAGATAAATTGAAAAGTGAATATTTGAAATTTGTTTTCAAATGGTTAAGTGTGGAAATTTTATATCTAGTAAAGATATTTTGAAAGATAAAATAATTTGGGAAAATTATTTGGAATCTGATGATGTTGCGCATCTTTATTGATAGTTAAATAACCGACTATCAATAATTACCTTTAGATAGGTATTTGTTGTGAATTGGATGAATTTGAATGCCACACTTATTTTTGAATAATCGCTCACTATTCGGGTTAGCCGGGAAAGGACCATGGGGTCGCATAACCCATTCCGAATATGTGATACGTCGTTATGAATCGCATTTGAAGACCGGTGTTGAAGACCAGATATTTTTGAAAACGGAAGGATTACCGTCGAGTTACTCTACATCGGCTGATCTCCGATTTAGAGGTTTTATCACCCTTAGTGACGGGAAGTCCTGACGTGATTGAAAATTATCCGGATATGCAAGGGCTTCGTGAGAAGTGCCTTCGGTTCTGTTCGATCCCGGAACAGACTTGTATGGATTGTGTGTCTGACGTTACAATTTGAGATATAAAGCTGATTTCTTTCAAATACATTTCTGTTGGTGGCGGAGAATTTATTCTCTTAGCTTAACACCCTTCTCTGAGACGTACGAGCTCAGAGGTTATGTAGTTGAAATTTATCAGCGATATATCCCAATTTGGTAACGTGGCATACTAAGTGTTGCTGTGAAATGATCAGTGTTTGATCATTTGTGATATGATCATTTGTTTGATCTTATATCTTTGTGATCATAGGTTGATCATTTTGTTTGACCCGAAGCAGGGCTTTTTGAGAAAGCGTAGCTTTGTGGACGAGACTTCGTCGAGCCTCACACCCCGGAAATGGTCGAAACAGGAAGGATGCAGCAAGGTTCTAGGGAGTAGCGCCCCTTAGTGTATGTCATTCCTTCTGGATAAAGGTGGTATCATGGTATGGAGCCCAGATACTTAACCTCTGTGGTTACTGCATTATTATTATCTATGTGGTTTGTTGCGAATCGGGGATCCTCGGGAAGATCGGTTACGATCGGGGGATGGCATACGCGTGTCAGTAGTTACCTATTTTTGCAGAGGTAACCCGGCCTTGTGTTGGCAGAGATCTAACCGTAATGTTAGGTTATTTCTCGGGTCGTCTATTCCAGGGACGTACCCATCGTGGATAGGAAGTTCCTTAGCCTGACCATTTGTTGGAAATCCAAACTCCAATACGTGACTTGTACGGTATTAGTTGTAGAACCTGCCATTTACGTACGGTGGTCACCACTGTTTAGATGGTAGCTATAGTAGGCATACGATACTGGTCGTATGTTGGCTAAGATTAATATTATACTTTCGAAATATTTTCTACACTATGCACTAATAATAATATCAAAATGATTTGATTTTGCGTAGTAAGCATCTTTGACTATCATAAGAAGAAATCTCCTCCAATTCTGCGTTTGCATTGTGTGTGTGGTGGGAGGTCTTATGGTAGTTTCATTTTCCAAAAGCATTTCGAATTGACTTAAAAATTATTTTGTTGTTATAAAGAATAACAGTTTTACGATCTCACACCAGTCACCATGACTGACTCGGAGTTTATTGTTTCCCTTCTAAACTCTGGGTGCCCACCAATTTCCACACGGGCAGCCTAGAGTTATATTATCAGGATATTCTGGATATTCTGGAGCTTTGGAAGCAAGCTGGATGGCGAGACGTAGTATTTGTATCTGATATATTTATTCCGCTGTGTATTCTGTATGAGGACAAGTTATATAACTGTCCATTGTTGTATATTGACTCTGATGATTGATGTATGTATAAACTGATATAGTTCTTTGTTTTAAAAGACTAGTAATTATCTATTGTATATTGTTCCGCTGCGATATGTGAGATTCTGATATTGTTTCTGTTCTGATGTTGTTCTGTTGTTCTTCTTTTCTTTTTCTTCTATCTTTTCTTCTACCTCTTCTTTTAAACCGTAAGAATTCGGTTTTCCGGCATTCGATGGCTCGACAATTGATACAGTGGACGTATTGATGTCGATATTCGGAAGCCGAAGAATCGGGTCCTTACAGGACTGGTGTGAGAACTTAAAAATATAGTTGCTTTTGAAAACAATTTCCGTATATGATTTTGGAAAATGAAACTATCATAAGGTCTCGATCCGCACACAAGATGCAAACGCACACATGGTCGAGGTTTCTCCTTATGATAGTCAAACATGCCTTCGATACGTTAAAAATATCCTTTAAATATTATTATAGTGCTTAGTGATTGAAAACCATTTTCAAAATAAACTTATTAATTTAGCCAGCATACGTTACATGATGGTATGCCTACTATAGCCACTGTATTAAACAGTGGGTAATACAATATAAACCGTACAAGGTTCGTATTGGAGAATGGGTTTCCAATAATGACCAGGCAAAGGAACTTCCTCATCCACGATTGGGTACGCCTCTAGAGGGACGTCTCGAGAAACTACTATTTCTCTGCCAACACAAGGCCGGGTTACCACTCAATGGTAACTACTTACTCAAGTCTATCCATCCCCCGGTTGTTACCAACCTTTAAAACGGGGCCCCGATCTTTTCCAACATCCACATCAAGCAAATACTGGGCATGTAAGACCACAGTACAACTATATAAATATATAATCCACAAAGTGAATACCTGGGTTCCATACCATGGTATCACTATATATATCTAGAAGGGAATAGACATCCTACACCTTGTCGCATCCATTCCTGTTTCGGCCATTCCCGGGGTGTGAGGTTCGTGAAGTCTCGTACCCACAAGGCTCTGCTTTTCAACAAAAGCCTTGATCCATCCATAGCATTCTTCGGAATGTCACATTACCAATCCAAAATTACATAACTGATTTCTACCAATGCATAACCTTTGAGCTCATACGTCTCAAGGAAGGGTGTTAAGCTAAGAGAATAAATTCTCCGCCACCAAGCAGATATACGTTAATAAAGATCAATCATATAAAATTAGAATGTAATGTTAGACAATCCATCCATTC
Organism: Allium fistulosum; assembly: GCA_030737815.1. NCBI lineage: Eukaryota > Viridiplantae > Streptophyta > Magnoliopsida > Asparagales > Amaryllidaceae > Allium > Allium fistulosum. The sequence continues at coordinate 820,863,561 of CM060904.1, forward strand.
ACAAGTTCGTTCTGGGACTGAACGAAATCGAAGGCACCTTATTCCTCAACCTTTGCCCAAAAGGTGAGAGGTCCTTGTATATCCGGTAAATCCCCAAACATTGTCAGGACCACTGCTAAAAATATAGGGTTCTGTTCTCTAAACAGGAGCAACTCTGTAAAGAGAAATCAACAAGCAGTCCTTTCAATGAGAAGATCCCGGTCTTTATCATTGCCTTCTTATCCTTCATTCTCTTCATAACGTCGTATTATTATTCGAAATGGGAAAATCTCGGTCTTTCCGAATAATAAGCGCTATTTCCAAACCATATGGATATACAGGATTGTATAAGTCTCTTCCTTAAAATTTGATAAATAAAACCAATTATTAGACTTAACGTAAATCCGAATCGTATTCCTTTAAATCTTTAAAAGATTTCACCATTCCATAATAAATCTTAATTAAAAGATTAATCCAACCAATATCCAATTAAAACGACGTTACTTAATTTGTTAAGTAAGGTCTAAGATTAGTGTCGCAAATATAGTGTATTTGTACAACTAAAACCATTCAAATATGATTTAAATTACTTCAATTATCTTTTAAATCATATATATACTTCATATATACTATAAAAACTTCATTTCTCAATTCATAACCTTTTTATTCAATTTAATTGATTTAATTGAATATTTAAATAATATAATAATATTATTTTTCTAATTTTCATCCGATTTAATCCAAACTTTCCAGAAATCAAAATAAACTATATATAATACTATTGGCATCATTTAATTGATTATAAACCTTTATTTATATAGCGAACTTAGCTTCACTTTTCTAAAATCGATTTAAATTATTATTTATATTTCCAAAGTTGAACATGCCATTTTATATTTAAAATGATTTCAAATAAATAACTTCTTTTACAAAAGTTTTTCAATATATCTCCAATATCATTTCCAAATAGTTTAAATTATAAAATTCGAATATTCAAATTTCCACTCGAATTTGAATATTATATTATTATTATTTTAAATCGAGACTTAACCAATATCCGTTTAAATCCAAATGGGTGTGTATAATAAGTGTAACGTGTAGTGTTATCACTATTAACATCCATATATACATTCATATCATCCAAACAAGCAGTATATGGTATAACTGAATATTTTAACAATTAAATACTGATATAACTATCATATAGTTAAAACATCCATAACTATCAATACATTCATCCAATCACAACCAATATAAAAACTATATTAAGTGATATAGTTTCTCACCGTGGGATCCACTCCTCCTTTCTTTAGTTTGTGAATGAAATAAAATGAGATATGGACTTGGCTATTTATAGGTGAAGAGAAGGGTACTTTAGTCATTTCCTATAGCCTAACCAGATTCGACCATATTTTGGTCCAATAGAAACCAGCTTTATGGACTAATTTGATTCGACCACATTTTGGTCCAATAGAAAACATCTTGATGGCTTAATTTGATTCGACCACATTTTGGTCCAATAGAAAACATCTTGATGGCTTAATTTGATTCGACCACATTTTGGTCCAATAGAAAACATCTTGATGGCTTAATTTGATTCGACCACATTTTGGTCCAATTGGAATCCTCCTTATCAACTATGGCATAACATGATTCGACCAGATTTTGGTCCAATTGCAACCATCCACATGGCAGAACCTGATTCGACCAGATTTTGGTCCAATGGCAACCATCCGCATGGAATATAATAATCATTATGCTATTTTGTTTCATTAGGCAAGTAATTATACTGTTCTGTTTTATTAGGCAAGTAATTTTACTATTCTGTTTTGTTAGGCAAGGTTAATAATTCTCTCTTGTTTTATTAGGCAAGTAATTATACTATTCTGTTTTATTAGGCAGGGTTAATAATTCTTTCTTGTTTTATTAGGCAGTGTTAATAATTATAAAATCCATTATTTAATCATTTAAAAACATATTAACTATTCATGTTCAAAGTGATTAAATTATGGGTCGTTACATTTTAAATATTCGAATTCGATGACCCAAAAATACGGGCCGTTACATTAATAGCTCGTTATAAACCCTAGGTTGTTCTATTCTCATTTGTCTGTACATATATTTCTTTCTCAACTCCTTATTCCAATGGCAGACAAACAAATTCTAGATCCAATTGCAAATCAAAAACCAAATCAAAAATTCAATCTCCTTAAACAATAGCGAATTATATATCGATTTGAAGCTCTCAACGAGCGCATTTCAGATCTGCAATTCGTTTTTCAATTTGGTTCATCGTTTGTTCAGTAAACGTCGAACTATTCACGGCCGTTCATCTCGCCTCGATCAAACATGTCCGATCGTCGAATTGATTTGTGGGTATTGAAGAGTGGACTGAGGGGAGCTCATCGGCATGGTTTGTAGGACGAGATGACGGTCAGATCGACACTAGAAATATGATTAGGTTAATTAATTTTGGCGGCGGTCGCGATTTGATGACGTCGATCATCGACGTGGGGATGGCGCGAGAGGGGGGCAAGGCCAAAGGCGTAGTCGGTGGCTTCCTGGAGGGTTGTGGCAGCGTGCGTTCGTCGTTGACGATGGCGGCTAATACTAGGTTGCGTACGCAAGTTCTAGGAGGGAGAGGAGGGTTTCGTGCGTGGGAAACAGGTGATGACGTATGTTATCTTTTATTATTTTAATATATTTTTTATTTAAATCGTAAAACGGTCTAAATTGCATAACTTTTGCATACGAGGTCTGTTTCACGCGCGGTTCATTCCGTTGGGATAGTATCAGAATTTCGGACATTTTGGCGCTTGTTTGGATGAATTCTGAGACAGTTGAAATTTTGGGCTTAAATTGAATTTAAATTCAATTTAAATTCAAAGGTGAGTGTTTTAACCCGCTTACAACTTCTAAAATTTCTTATGTTTGTTAAATTTAGTTTATGATGTGATTTGAAATTTATTTATGACTGTTTGGTATATTTTAAATCATCATCTCAGTTAATTTGAATTTATTTGAATTAAATCGTTATTTAATTTATTATTGAATATAAATTGCCAGTTAAATACCTGTTATTGATTATCAGTTCTATATTGATATTTATTGATTGATTTGGATGATGTTTGTTGATTATTAATATTAGATGAACGGATGTTTTATTTTATATCGTTATGAACTGCAAGTTCACTATGGGTTGAAATGATACATACCCGAATGATCAATAGATTAAGGAAAAATCGTTATGGGTTGAAATGATAGACTCGAGCGATTTTATGGATTTTATTATTATTACGGGATTGCGGTTTGAAATGATATATAACCATAAAATTTTAAATTTTGGATTAAAATGATAAATATCTGTATCACTTGACCCTAGGGTTGAGAATTATATATGGACATCGGATTGGTTAAATTAAATGATTTTAAAGCTTTAAATTTTGAGTCCTTTTAAATGATATTTTGAAATAAAAATTGATTTATACGAATTGAATTATTATCGAAATTCAAGTTTATGATAAAATTGGAATTTTTTAAAGGTATTGTTAAAAAGGATTTAATTGAAATTTCAAAGTTGAATTTGGAATAAAAAGTGAAATTTGTCGGAATTGAATTATTTTAAGTTGTTTGAAATATAACCTTGAAATATATTAAATTGGGAGTAATTTAAATTGATATTTCAAATATGGATTGGAGGCGATATTGAATTAAATATTTTATTGAGAATTGGAATTGGGAAATTTGAAATTGGGTTTCGGAATATTAAAATGGTTCAAATGTACTGGAATGGAATAAATAGTTTAAATTGATATAAATTTCAAATTCATATTTTTATATAAACTATTTTAAAATATATTATTTTAAATACTTTAATTGTTAAGATTTTTAACTTTTAAACTAATTAACCTGTTTTAACTTATTTTAAATCTAATTAATCTATTTTAAAGCTATTTAATCTATATTAATTATATTTAATCTATTTTAAAATCTATATTAACTATTTATAACTATTTTAAACTATTTTCTTCTAAATTCCAAACTAAGTAAAATGGATGGGTTTATATTCAAGTTCTCGATTTTTAAAGTGAATGTGGTTAAGCGGCATTATAACCTAAGTTGGGAATGAAATAACATATTTGGTTCAATATGATAATTTTGAAATGAGAGTTTAACCTATTTTGGAAACACGACTTTTGAAAGGAAATATAATTTTGAACTATGATTCCAATGTAACATGATTTCAAAAGTAAGTAATGATTTCGAAAGTGATATGGTTTGAATTGAATATGATATTTTGATACCAATTATGAAACGATTTTGGAAATGTACAAGAACCATCCGATGTGTAATAAGCAATTGGTTGTTAAAGAGACCGGGATAAGATGTTGTCATACTCTCTGCCAATACCGAAAACCACTTTGACAACTATGTACGCAGTGGAGATTCCAAAATGAAGTAGGATGGTGGCGACGATCCTAAAGGTATATTTATGGGGACCTAACTCCCGTGAGGTAGCTTCTCTGATCGGATAAATTCCATCGATACTATATTCTGACTTGCGATTTATTTGGTGGCCATCCTTTGATTTTTACTCGGGAGTGTGTTTCGAGTTGGGTGGTAGTTGCGGCTATGCGTTACCAACAGTCCGGAAGCGTGATTGGTATATCTACTCTGGCATTGCCTAGTTGTGCCGTGTCACCTACCCTAGCGCACCTTCTACGAGTTTGATTTTTGTCATACCTATGTAGTATCCTCTGGCGGCTCTAGTTTACGGGGAGTTACGGTACTGTATAAACTATTGGCATACCTAAATATGCGTTAAGATGGAAAATGTAAAGCTTTAACGCTATTTTTTAAATAGTATACTTTACTTTAGACACTATTATAATAGCGTATTGTACTACATAGTAGATAGTTTAACGGATCCTTAAGAGATGTGAATCCTAAACATCTCTTGAGTTACTGCACTCACGTTAGACACTGGATAAGAGATGTCAAACCCCATAAACATCTCCTACGCCGTTTACACTCATATTTATTTACCGTTGATTTGACTTACATAAGATCTTTTAGTTCTGACTCGAGTGTTTTGTCTTTTCAATTCGCTCGGGTCAGCCTGAGCATTTCAGGATTTGAAGACCTTATTTCGGAGGACGCAGATGAAGATTTGTACTACTATTATATACTATATTTATTCCACTGCATTCATACGGTTCCGCTGCATTATTTGTTTATCTCTGATATGTGTAACTCTGATTCTGTATTGTATAAGTATAATCAAAAGTTTTGTAAACAGCTTCATGAACTGTTATTTGATTATTATATTTTGTCATTCCGCTGCGAGATTCTGTTTTGTTGTTTTCTTTCTCTGCTTTTTCTTATTCATCCTAATAACAATTCGCCCTTCTATATGGTTTGAGTTGGCATGTGTGTCTGCTTAAAGCGTACAAAAAGGTGGGATGTTACACTTAGGTTGGTCATTTTGCTGCAAATTTAATTTAAGCAGATTAGGAAAATTTATACATAATATATGTTCTTATATTATTATGTAAGTTAAATGTTACATTTCATTATCTAGTAAGCTTGCACTACACTTTTATGTTTCTCAATACCCTAAGAGAAAACATAGAAATCTTTCGATTTCTCTAGTGGGTGTTAGGACTTGCTTGCCATGGCATTCTGACCTTAAGGAAGCTCAATAAATCATAGGCTTGCATGCAATGGATAACACATTATCGGTTGTATCATATACAGCTGCTAACTCATGGTTTTGGCTTAACCTTATCTCGACCTTGAGTAAGCTCAACAAATCAAGAGCGATTATTCATTCATACCCACATTTTATGACGGCCTAATTAAAATGGATGTACCTTGAGGAAGGTCAACAAATGCATGCATGTGTCATACTTTGTCTAGTAAATATATAAATAGTACTACACATAACATCACTAGCTTGGGAAAGCTCAACAACTAAAGAGTATGCAAGTAATCTATTAAGATATAAATGGTAGAGGACAACTTATATATTAAGGATTCTAAATCCTCAATATATATAAACATTGAGTGATATCAACAATGTTATTTTTATGAAGTACCCATGTGACTCAAGTGTCGGACACATTTATGTACTCGTTCCTTAAACCAAAATTGGGTTTCTTACAATTCCACTTATGTTTTATACATTCATATTATATAAGTTTGATTCATTTATTACCTATTATAATCTAACTAACTTGTATAATATTCTTATGCATATTATTAATTAAATCTTATTTGATTAATTTAACTAACTAACTAACTAAATTATTTTACGGTTCAATATTTTATTTTATTCATCCTAAATAATTTAAGAAAAATACCAACTACACTACGCCATAGATGACATTCTGCAACATTTTTGCAAGGTGTTGCCAGCTAAAATGTTGCGATAGATATAAGCTTTTGGTCCTACTGCAACGTTGTATTTTTGGTGTTACCATAGCCATAAAAATGTGTTGCTCTAGCTAAACAAGTGTAACACGATGCAACATTTTTATATAGTGTTGCTATAGATGTTTTCGAATCAAAAAATTAATAAAATTAGCAATCCGCGTGAATACGATCCAACGGTCTATATTTAATCTGATTGTAAAAATGGATCACCGCTACAATTTGCCCCCAAATTTTCGTTTTACCGCCTGAACTCCAGTAGATCTCTTTCGGTTTTCATTTCTCAAATCAAAAAGCAAATAGAATACTTCAATGGAATTTCGAAAATCCTAAAATGATTACTCACACTGTGTTCATCGATTTGAATCGCAAACATCACCGTTCAAATCATGGAATCTGTAGCCCTCTCCTCTTTCAACGCCCTCTTCTTCTGCCGCCCTATTTCTCAAATCGCGATAGAATGTGTATTTCTCAAATCGAAATAAAAAACACTCAATCCAAACTTGTTCGCACCCAGAAAAAATTCTCAATCAAAATAAAATTGTTTGATTCAGGCGAATTAGGTGATTTAAGGTTTAGGGTTCGAAGAATTTGAGGTTGCGGTTTAAGAGTTTCTGGAATTAGAGGGGGCACGGAGGTGGTTTTCGATTTGGAGATCGTGAATTGGGTCTGGTCACGAATGCAATCGATGATTTGTGGATTGATGATTTGTGGTTTGAATGAAGTCGCTAATGGAATCCGGTTCAGGTCGTTTGGATTTTTGTGTTTTTTTTGTTTTTTTTGAATTGGTGGTCGGGATTGCTGAGAAGATGGTCGATGTAGACAAAGTGAAGGCTGTTGCGGTGGTAGACTATGAATGTAGGTGTCGTGAATGTTGTGAGGTGGTTTGAGGGTTTGGGTAGTTTCAGGTGGGATGAAGGAAGTGTTGAATGGTGATGTATGAAGGCAGTGCTGCTTTATTGTATGATATTCAACATGTTTGTTCACACTGTCTTCTTATAGTTTGTTGGTTTTGTCATTGGACTAATACCTCAAATTAGAAACACATTGATTGGTGAAGGTGCTCCTGTTCGTGTAATTCAAGACTCTACTTCATTATTAAGGCATTTTCTACTTAGCTGGTGTTGATTATTTTCCAAATTATTCAATGCAGTGATGGAGCAATTCCTGCTACCACTCTGATAATGGGAGGAAACCCTATCAAAGGTGAAGTTTTTATTAGTCAAGCAATGTTTCTTTTTTATAGAAAATGATGTGATAAAAATTATGTTTTTAATAATATGATTTTCAGGTTTAAAGGGATCAAACCTTTGCTTATCGCTCATATTTGGAGTTCTAGATGTTCGTTATATTTTGCTGCCTTTATTCGGCATAGTTATAGTCAAGGGAGCAGTGCATATAGGATTTGTGCATGCTGATTCATTTGTGCATCATTTTACGTCGTTTCAAAGAAGGCTCGATCTTCCGAAATCGGATGAATCGGGCGGTGCCCCGGACTCCCGCCGGCGCTGCGCCCGGACCCGCTTCTCGGCTCGCCTTCGGCTCGGCACTCGGCTCGTCATATATTTGTCAGTGTCGGTGTCTGTATAAATTTAAACTGCATATGTAATGAGTGAACTGAGTGATGTAGTGAGGAATATCTGTATATGTGAATATCAGTGTTATATATCATTGAATTGTAAAATAGTGGAGTCAGGAATTTGTACTATTTCAAATGATGAAATAAAATATTTATTTAAATAAATTACTGTTTGAATATCAAATTCTGTGCAATAGCATTTTATTAAATAAATATTTATTTCTATTAAAAAATCAAATATGCTCTACATTGTGGGCCCCACAAATTCAGAAATTTAATACCTATAGCAACATTTTGGAATGTTGGTACAGACACCTATGGATGTTGCTATAGACCCAAATATGGTTCTATTGCAACAATATTTCTTATGTTGCCTTAGATAGTCAAAATGTTGCCTTTGAGGTCTGCGGCAACGCGGCAAAATGCATCACCGAGAAAGTGTTGCCTTTGCCCTTTTTTAGCCTACAGCAACATTTTTTGGCACTTCCTGCATCACTTCTTTGGTGTTGCAGTATGCAATCTATGGCGTAGTGTATAACACTTATAGTTTACCTTAAATAATTATATACACACACACATATACGTATTCAACTACAACATATATACATAGCCAATATATATGTCTACTTTAATTAATTAAATTTTAGTTAATTATTTATTTAATTAATTCAATTAATTAAATTTATTTTATAATTTTGAAAGTATTAACTTATTTCTAGAAATAATTTCTAAAAATTATTTTGGAGCTTTTATAAAATTTATTATATATTTTTTATTTAACTTTTAAATTCATAATATTTTTAAAATTTCAAACTGAATTTTGAAATTTAGCACTAGGCCCAAATTAACTTGGTCCTCTACAATAGGGGCAAACCTTTTGGACTTACTCCATCATTGAGCCAGTCTAGTAGCCAGTGAGGGAAGAATACTTACCCAACCCCAAGCCTAGACACTATTATTTAGACACATAAAGGATAGGTAGGCTTTATTGGCTAGCCCTAAAATTGCTAATTTAGATTGCATAGACCATTAAGTCTTTGATACCATTGTTTAAACTGGGTCGGTCAAATGTAGGTGAAATAGGTAGATTTTAAAAAAGTTCTTATTTTGGATCATATTAGGCCTATGAAATCTAAATGTTATAATAAATCTAATCTAATTTATTTAAATAAAATCATATTTAATTTAATTTTTTTGATTTAATCAATTAGTGAATTTAGTTAGATGTAAGTCATATAATTCATGAGTATATCGTTAAATACTCATTTGCGTATATTGTGAACATGCAACATAGCATAAGGTGTATATAGTTAAATATCTACATAAGTAGATGTTGGCATTTACATCTATTATATATGTACTTTGCTTACCATATATGTATGCGCACGTGCGCATGTGTGTGTGATTTGCCAAAATTAATACATATATATATATATATATGCATATGTATGTATGTATGCATGCATATGCATATGTATATGTATATATGTATGTCTATGTATGTATATGTATGTATGTAATTACATGAAAATCGAAAATATAATGTACAATGTATAAAATATCATTTTGAATGTATCTTATAAATTTTGAATGAGTTTGAATATCAAATTTGAATTTTCAAATAAATATCTTCTTTGAATTGATAAATAGAATTTAAATTTAAAAGTTAATCCGGGATCAAAAACTATAGCTTCTAATATTTTAAAATTTGACTTTATTTATTTTCATAATATATATATATAATATATATATATGTTGATAATATAAATATATATATAATACATTTATGTATGCCAAAAATTACAGTGATAAAATATATGGCTAATATATGCATTGTGTAAAACATTCTATATGTTATTAAATCTTATAATATATATATATATATAAATTATTTTCGTTGAAATATTCTTTTTAAATCCGAAAACATTACTAATATATATTATATTATATTATATATAATTACATTTAAATATAAAACTAATTTTAAAAAATTATCAAATTACTAAATAATTATAATAAAATAAAACGGTTGAATTTTTTTCATGCCGAGAATAAAACGCTTATAGATTATGTTAGTAAATTAATTCAAAATTAAATGAATAAATATATACATATATATAAAACCAAAAGGTTAATTAATAAAAATAGTTTTGGAATATATTCTATAATATGAAATACATTTATATGTAAATAGAATTTAATATAACGACCGAATGTGTGTGTGCATTATAAAATAACACATTATAATAGATTCAATGATTATGATCAATTAATAATTCATAAATGAACGATATATGATTTTATACGACGAGGCATACATGTACAAGTGGTGATAATTAATAAAAAAACATACTAAAAAAATCATACATAAATATATTCAACTATAAACAGGAGATGTATATATTGAGATGTATCCTATAACTCATACTTTGATCTAAACAATTTTCTTCGATCTCTCAATTCTACACCCAACGTTGCAAGAGACAGGCGTGCAAACACTGAATTTCATTATATTTATTATTTGGATATAATAGGAGTTAGGAAATGAGAGAGATAGAGGACAGTATTCACGGCCAATATAGAAAGGCAAGTTAGAGTGTAAAAGAAAAGTGTAGGCACCAAGTTTGAATTTATAATATGGTTTGGGACAAATATATCTATATTTATCCCGTACCAATTCAAAACTTGAAGAATATCTCCTCCCCTCTTTCTTGGTCAGCCATAAAAGGTGTCCAATATGGACAAAATAATTGATATCGTATATTGATACACGATATATGCGCCTAATTAATTGCAATCAGTACCTTGAAAATTATAAAGACCACTACATTTTACTAAACACATAATATAAATACATTAATAATTAATATTTCATAAATATTAATTAATCTATATCTATTATGGATTAACTAAATCAAGCGGTAATTCGAAGACTGAATAGATTCGGTTGTGCGACTCATAGATGTGAATTTAGCCAGCGATTAGATTCGAACGATTCAAATACTAATGTTCACACATTATCTAAAACAACCCATATTTTTGAGCCTTCGAATTTGAATATTTAATTTATTTAAATATTCGGATTTGAATTTAAATTATAATAAAATATATGTTTCAAATAATTGCCCAATTTTTAGTGACGTATTTTTAATTTAATTTATAGAATTTTTCCATAATTTTTTAATTGGAAGATAATTAAATTTTCATTTGACGTATTTTACGGCAAATGTTGGCATTTTGAAATTTAACAGAATTAAATAACCAGTTTATTTTATTGTCGTTTTGTGATCGTGTTACATTGTTGTGCACGATCATCTTTCTATTTTCGTTGTTCGACGCTCGTACGTGAACGAGATATTGTGTGGCGTCGTACCCCAAAACTTTTATAAACTTTTATAAACAAATCATGTTCAAATAAAATATTTGTACAACAATATGTCTGCATGCTTCCTTGCACTACATTCGAGTGCTGTCCTTTTGTGGCTTACGTTTAATGTTGGTCCTTTTTGTTCCCTTCAGGCATGAGGTAAGTTTCTTTATAAATACATTTACACACATGAAAAGGAAGAAAGAAACTTGTACACATTTTCATTTTTATTTTATTATTTTATTTTTTATTTTATTTTATTTTATTTTTTATTTTATTTTTTATTTTATTTTTCTCATTCTCCTGGCTGCCTACAATTGAACACAGACCCTCTTCCCTTCTTTCTACTTCATTTTATAAAATAATACTTCATCCCCATCATACTACCATAATTTTCTTTGTATACCCGAGTCTATGAAGGTATCATCTGCAAAACACGAAGGCTACTTTGTGAATGGGTTTATATGCTGGCAAAGTGTTTGTATTTGTCGAGCTAGGGTATGAATTTTGGGTGCAAGTGAATGCATTTTGGGTTGTTGTATGGGTATGGGTTGAGGCAGTGTTGGCTATGATGGGTAAAGCAGAGGCGTGGTGGTAGTCGAAGGGCGTTGCTGGGGTCGATGGTAGAATGGTGGTAGCATGTGAGCATGGCTGCTTGTGTATGTTTTGTGTGTGTTTCTGTGTGTGTGTTTGCAACCGTGTACATGTGCATGCATGTGTGTATGCATGGCCAGTGTGTGAGGTGGGGTATGAAGAAGCCGCTCGGGTTGAGGAGTGCATGGATGTGGCTTTAGTGGGGGTTGTGAGCAGAACGAAGATGCACGTGATGAAGAAAGAAGGAGGGCAGTTGGGCTGAGGTAGATGCTGGCATTGGTTTAGCAAGCGGGCCTTGGGTTTGGCTGCATGCATGCTTTACGTACAAGGAAGGGTGAAGAGAAGAAGGAGTACTATTCACAAAAAGGGATTTTGCATTTTAGTCTGTAACGACCCATAATTTTCGACAATTAAAGATATTGAATTTAATAAGATTTTGTAATTTAATATTGGAAGAAATGAAAATTTATGATTTATTTATTAGTATAATAACCATAATGAAATTTAACAATGTTAATTTGAGCTAATTGCTAACTATTTTTATGTAATTCCAATTTATTGAAATGACTGAAAGGTTATAATTGGTTATAAATTGTAAATAAAGAAATAGATTAAATGTTATATTAATTGATGAAATGATATGTAATTAATTGTAATTGGATAGAATTAGTGTTGTGTAAGTATTTATAACATTTGTGTGTAGATAACAAATTCACAAATGTGATTAAATTAAGTAAAAGTTGACAATTGTTATTTGTTACCTATTTATTTAATCTGTTGAATTAGATTGGAAATCAATTGCAATTAAATGTAATTAAATATTACGTTAATATGAATTAGGATGATAAATGTAGAATATTGGTGTGATAAGATATAAACCAATGTTAATTATATCCATAAGATGATAATTGATCGAATAATAAGATGGAAATTCAATTAAATGGATTTATTGGAATTTGAATTAATAATCAATGAATTTATTTCAATTGAAATTTGAACACTGTAATGAGTGCAATAATTAATGTTGAATTTGACATGGAGAATTGGTTTAAAATGATTGTTAAATTCTATGAAATTAAAATGATAAAATTTGTTAATTATAAAATTTGAATTGAAAAATTGATTTAATTAATTTAATATTAATTTATTTAATTAACGTGAAAATAGCCATTTTGGCCACTGTCTTGGATTTTGACAGCACTAGTTTCATCGGATCCATAATGATGAATTATTGTAGGATTTCAAGTTTCGTAGATATCGGACTTGTCATTCGATCGTATGGGCTTGAAACGCGTAGAAATCAATTTAATTGAATTCAATTGAAATAAGCTGATTTTAAAAGCTAACTTCTTCATACGATGGAATTAGGACTTGAAACCTGTTCCACTAAGTTTAAAAATATCAAAAACATCTATTTTGATATATGGAATGACCCACTTTCATTTCGAAAGCGAAACGGGCTTTTCGGGTCGTTATTGTCATTCGTACCAATTCGATACGTGTTCAATTTTCTTATCGGGCTTTGTTCGTATAAATAGATCTTTCTAAACCCTAGCAACCTTTTTATTTCTCATTACTACACTTATAGAAATTTCTGTCGCTCCTCTTTTCTCAATGGCTGAAAACCTAAATTCCCAAATCCAAATCCAATTTCAAATCAATTTCAAAAATTCAAACTCCTCCAAACCATATCATAATATATACTATTTCAAAGCTCTCAACGAGCCTAATTCACTGGTGCAATTCATTTCTCGATTCGATGTACCGTTTGTCCAGAAATCGCCGATTTAACCTCAGCCGTTCATTCTAGGTTTTGACGATCCAATGGTGGATCGTCGTCCGATTGACGATCAGGGAGTTGCATTGGGAAGAGGTGGTCGAGCAGGCCTCTGTGGTGATATTCGTTCATGCCAGAGATGACCGGATTCGCCTCGAATCAATGATGAACCTTGGCGGCAGCGGTTGCATTTTGGGACGCCGGAGGTGGCCACTCTCTGGTCGTGGGCGCGGTAGGATGTGGGGGAGCGAATGGAGATGGCCGATCATGTTGAAGTTCATCATAGCGGCGTCGATAATTGCTTGATGGTGGCGGCTTCAACATGCTGGAACGAGATCGCGATTTGTTCAGGGGGTAGCGTGTAACGACCCTGAATTTTTGATAATTAAAATTCGAATATTTAATTGATTTTAAATATTAATAAATGGAATTTAGAAGTTGAATGATTTATTTTTCGAATATTGGGTTTAATTTGATAATTAAATCGATAAATTAAATAGTGAAATTCCAGAGATAATTGAAACTCGAGTTTAAAATGATTGAAATTGATTTGGAAAATTTGATTTAATCATACTGGAGTTATAGAAAGGTTATAGAACTTCTAAAACTGAATTTGGAGTTAAATTGTGAAAATTGAATATTTTAATATTTAATTATCGACTGTAAAAATAGCCAATTTTCGAACAGTCTCAGAATTGAACGAGACCAGTTCCATTGGAACCGTAATAGTTAGTTATTATCGGATTTCAATTTTGGTATCAATCGAAGTTATCGTTTGACCGTGGCAGCTCGAAACGCATCGATATCATTTTAATTTTTATTCGGCGAGTTAAAATAGTCATTTTTCGAACAGTGTCGGATTTCGACGAAACCAGTTTCATCGGATCTGTAATATGATATTATTGTAAGATTTCAAATTTCGTAATTTTTGGATTTACCGTTTGTCCGGGGCAAGCCAAAACGCCTCGAAATCGATTCAAATCGGTTTAATTTAAATTGATCGTTTATTGTCATATCTCACACAAACGATCGAATTAGCTTCCGAAACCTGTTCCATTGCGTTCGGAACGCGGGGTAAACCTTAGAAACGTCAGCCGGCACGCTCAATTTCGAGTTCGAAAAATCCGGATGAACAGTAAATTGGAAATTTTTCTATAAAAACCCCTACATCTTTTCATTTGCAAAGAAATTCAACCCTAGGGTTTCATCACGTTCAGCCGCCAGTTTTGAGATAAATGGCCGGAAACTCTCGATCTTCTCTCCCTCTTATCTTCAAATCCATTAAGTTTTGGCAAAAATCTCCAACTAGAAAAATGTTAAACTCAACGTGACTTATCCATTCAACGGTGGAGATGGGATTTCGAGCTGCAGATTGGAAGCTTTTGGCCCGCGTTCGTGCTCGAGTCGAACACGTTTTTCACGCCATGGGGACCACCGAGCTTCGAGCCCTTCCAGCTGATGGTGGAGTTCGTCATGGCGAGTTGAATGGAGGCCTTTGATCGACGAGGAGATGAACGGTGTGGGTTGCGAAATTGATGGGGAGGGGCGGCGGTTTGGGTTTCGTTGTCTCGAACGAAAACTGGAAGGAGGGAGGATGTTGCGTTTCACGGTCCAGATCTTGGGGCTTAGCAACGAACGGCCAGGAATTGTCTAAGGTTTAGAATTAAAAGAAAATTGTAATTATTAATTATATTTAAATTTGTATAAACTTTAAACTGCGATATCTCTTTCATACGAGGTCAGAAAATTACGAAACGAATTGCATTGGCTTCATTTTGTCGTGTACTACGTGATGCAACCGGATTGGAAGCGATCGGTGTCAATGAAAATTTTGGGTAAAATTAAACGCGCGTTTAATTTTATTCGAAATAAACGCTGGAACAGAATTTAAAATCACGGTGAGATCTTCTCACTCAAAATTGAATGTGGAATTATTTACAGTTATTGATTTGACTGATATGATTGACTGTTTGGATGTGATATTAGATATTATAGGATATATCTATATATAGCAATATATACATATTGGCATATGTATATATTGGATTGATTGATTTCCCGCCTCGTATAGCGGATGAGACCCTATTGCGCCGTTAGTAAGCGGATTTATAAAAACCTATATA
Organism: Allium fistulosum; assembly: GCA_030737815.1. NCBI lineage: Eukaryota > Viridiplantae > Streptophyta > Magnoliopsida > Asparagales > Amaryllidaceae > Allium > Allium fistulosum. The sequence goes on from CM060904.1 coordinate 820,879,412, forward strand.
CCGCGATAATTCCGTACTGGAGCGGAATTGGTATTGTGCTGACGTTTTTGGATGCAGGGAAACAGGTTGGAGGGATCCAACTGGATTCCTCACCAGTAGTTATTTATTTACAGATATTGTGATATATTCTGTTATCATATTGATATATGATATTGACTGTTGTGATGGACTGATTGATGCTGTTGCATCATCGGATTCAGTTTTGAAATGTAAAAATAACGACTTTTATTTTAAAAAGGATTTTTAAAGTGATTTTTGAAAATATACGTTTTATGGAATTTTTGAATCGATTTATAAACGTGAAATTTTAAAGTTATAAAAGTTATAATTTTTAGTGAAATATAACTGATGTGTCGTTTTTGAAAATAAAAGTCGATTTAATTATAAAATGGTTTAAGTTGGGATTTTTGAATAACTATAAACGAGTTGTATAGGAAGATTTATAAAATTGATATTTTATAAATCGAAATATTGGACTTATAAAACGAATTTTTATAAGTGTTGAAAAGAAGTATAAAAGGATTTCATAAGTGAATGAAATTAATAGATTTATAACGTGAAGTTATAAAGTGAATAGATGTTGTCGAATAAACGATTTATAAGTAATTTACTTATAAATTAGATTTTTGCACGTAATTGGGATATAAATAGAAATTGCCAAATGAAATGATTTCCTAAGTTGAAGTTGTTATGAAGTATAAATGTGATTTATAAACGTTGTTTATAAATCTGAAATCACTTATTTTGATAAGTAAATTTAGAAGTCAATAAAGGGAAATTTTGTAAATCGAAGTTGTTAGAAAATATAAAGGTGAATTTATAAACGTTGTTTTATGAATTTGAAATCAATCAAATTTGATGAATGTAATATAGAAGTTATTAAGGAAATTTTATCCATGATTTTGGATAGTGGATAATTCTTGGAATAAAACGTGTAGAAAAGATTGAAATATAATTATTGAAGTATATTCACGATTTTGGACAGTGAATATATTATTAAATAAAATGGATATGTTTCGGGAAAGCGATATTTGAAATGAAGTGATTGTTTTAAAAGATGTTTTAAAACGTGTGAAATATCGAAATCATAGGTTTCAACAGTTCTTGTTGAAATAGACGTTTTCGAGAAATTTAAGGAAATGATGGACTATAACACTGTTGTTATAGTAAATGATTTCCGAAAGGAAATGTTTTGATGTAGTATTGGGATTTATATATCTATCAAAATCCGAATCCCTATACTAGTGATTTTGAGTCGTCGTAACGATGTTTTACGCAACATTCGTTTTGACTCAAATAGATGTAAAATTTATGATTTCCTTAAAGAATGAATATATACTTAATTTGATTTAAGTATATCGAATATTTTCAAATGTTGAAAATAAATGATTTGTGAATTACTTATTTTTACATAAGTATGGAAATGCTTTTCCAATATGAAATGAACTGTTTTGAGATTTCATTTTTAAAGGATAAAATGAAATGTGGAAATTGAATATTTGAAATTTGTTTTCAAACGGTTAAGTGTGGAAATTATATATCTAGTAAGATATTTTGGAAGATAAAATAATTTGGAAAATTATTTGGAATCTGATGATGTTGCGCATCTTTATTGATAGTTAAATAACCGACTATCAATAATTACCTTTAGATAGGTATTTGTTGTGAATTTGGATGAAATTGAATGCCACACTTATTTTTGAATTAACGCTCACTATTCGGGTTAACCGGGAAAGGACCATGGGGTCGTATAACCCATTCCGAATATGTGATACGTCGTTATGAATCGCACTTGAAGACCGGTGTTGAAGACCGGATATTTTTGAAAACGGAAGGATTACTGTCGAGTTACTCTACATCGACTGATCTTCGATTTAGAGGTTTTATCACCCTTAGTGACGGGAAGTCCTGACGTGATTGAAAATTATCCGGATGTGCAAGGGCTTCGTGAGAAGTGCCTTCGGTTCTGTTCGATCCCGGAACAGACTTGTATGGATTGTGTGTCTGACGTTACAATTTGAGATATAAAGCTGATTTCTTTCAAATACATTTCTGTTGGTGGCGGAGAATTTATTCTCTTAGCTTAACACCCTTCTCTGAGACGTACGAGCTCAGAGGTTATGTAATTGAAATTTATCAGCGATATATCCCAATTTGGTAACGTGGCATACTGAGTGTTGCTGTGAAATAATCAGTGTTTGATCATTTGTGATATGATCATTTGTTTGATCTTATATCTTTGTGATCATAGGTTGATCATTTTGTTTGACCCGAAGCAGGGCTTTTTGTAGAAAGCGTAGCTTTGTGGACGAGACTTCATCGAGCCTCACACCCCGGAAATGGTCGAAACAGGAAGGATGCGGCAAGGTTCTAGGGAGTAGCGCCCCTTAGTGTATGTCATTCCTTCTGGATAAAGGTGGTATCATGGTATGGAGCCCAGATACTTAACCTCTGTGGTTACTGCATTATTTTTCTATGTGGTTTGTTGGAAATCGGGGATCCTCGGGAAGATCGGTGACGATCGGGGGATGGCATACGCGTGTCAGTAGTTACCTATTTTTGCAGAGGTAACCCGGCCTTGTGTTGGCAGAGATCCGGTTAGGTTCTCGGGTCGTCTATTCCAGGGACGTACCCATCGTGGATAGGAAGTTCCTTAGCCTGACCATTTGTTGGAAATCCAAAGAAACAATACGAGCCTTTACGATTTCAATTGTATAACCTGTCTCCTCAGGAGGCAGCTATAGCAGGCATAATATAATGGTACCTATGCTGGCTAAGATTTATATTCTACTTTCGAAATGTTTTCCACTATGCACTAATAATAATATCAAAAAGAATTTGATTTTTGCGTAGTAAGCATCTTTGACTATCATAAGAAGAAATCTCCTCCAAGTCTGCGTTTGCATTGTGTGTGTGGTGGGAGGTCTTATGGTAGTTTCATTTTCCAAAAGCATTGCGAATTGACTTTAAAATTCTCTGCTGTTTATTTTTAAAGATAAACTGTTTTACGATCTCACACCAGTCACCATGACTGACTCGGAGTTTATTGTTCCCTTCTAAACTCTGGGTGCCCACCATTTTCCACACGGGCAGCCTAGAGTTATATTATCAGGATATTCTGGATATTCTGGAGCTTTGGAGATAAGCTGGATGGCGAGACGTAGTATTTGTATCTAATAGTATTTATTCCGCTGTGTATTCTGTATGAGGACAAGTTTATATAACTGTCCATTGATGTGATGTATTGTATTGAGTTGTATATTGACTCTGATTGATGTATGTATAAAACTGATATAGTTCTTTGTTTTAAAAGACTAGTGTTTATCTATTATATGTTGTTCCGCTGCGATATGTGAGATTCTGATATTGTCTCTGTTCTGTATCTGTTGTTATTTTGTTGTTCTTCTTCTCTTTTTCTTCTATCTTCTTCTTCTTCTACTTTTTCTTTTTCTTAAATCATAACTTTTCGAGTTTCCGGCATTCGATGGCTCAGCAGTCGATAAAGTGAGTATCGATGTTGAATTTTCGAAAGTCGAAAATTTTCGGGATGTTACATTTGGTATCAGAGCATATGGTTAAGCGACAACCCTGCTCTGTTGGGTGTTACTCATTAGAGATAGAGTCAGTAGTACTCTAGAATGAGTTGAGTGTAATAATAAATATGAGTGCGTATTTGTTATTTGAATATAAAATTGTTTTATATTGTGATGATTGGTTTATTGAGTGGTATATGGATTCTGGTCGGTATTGTCCGTACAACTCTATCGATAGGGATCTCTAAACGCTTGAATAGAACAATTCGACACAGTATTGTTTTAAATAGGGTAAATGAGATAATTTTGCCCAAAACTATTTTTGTATAGAAAATAAATGTTTTTCTATAAAGTACTATGATATATGATTGCATGGTTGTTAGAGTTGATAATATTAAATTATTATCAATGAAATTGAATAAGAAATTGAAATCATAACTCCAAAGTTAAGAGATAAATCCATGTACAATTGAAATTTAAGAATGTAAATTATAAATGTGAATTGTAATTTAAAACGGAATTCCAGAGAAGTTTTTGGAAATGTTTGAAAAGAATTTGAAAATTTTGGAGATTTGAAAAGTTTAAATCTTTTTGATTTGAAAATGGATTTCAAAGGATTTTGAAAAATGTTTTGAAGGAATGAAAAGCTCTAAACTCTTTTCGGTCGCTGGAAAATAACTTCGATGATGACCGCGGCATCGTTGGTGTTCATTTTCGGATTTCCAAAAGAGGAATTGCTACCAAATTGTTTTAAATGGAAGTTGTTTGAAAGATTGGGTTTTGTTTGGAAATTCAAAGGATAAATTTGAATTGTTTTCAAAATGGCTTTGAAATGTTGGTTAACTCTGGAAGGCTATATAAAGATATTTATGGGAATAATGAATAAGTTGATAACTTATACAGATTAAATTTTGATAGAGTAAATTTAACTTAAAGGATGAAGTTAAGTTAAAATAAGTATAAGTGAACCAACTTAATGAAAGTAAATTGAATGTTGAAAAAATCCATTTCGAATTTGTAGAGTAAAGTATTGAAATAAAATTAGTAACTGAAACTAATTGAAGAAATGACAAATTAATATGGTTTGGAATGAATTAAATTCATATGGAATTTGAAATCCAGTTTAATATAAGTGATTGTAAACCAAAATAGTAAATTGTAAATAAATTTTGGAAATAAACAAAAGTGAATTCAAATTGAAGATGAAAGAATTTGTGAATGAGTAAATAAATTTTGGGAATGAACAAAAGAATAAAACTGGAATTGAAACTGAATGTTGAAAACAAATTTGAATAAGTGAATTGCAATTTGAAATGGATTAGTAACTGAAACTAATTTAAAATGGTGCAGTATGAATGAAAGCTAATCAATAAAATTCAATATTCAGAAATTGAACTGAATCCAATTAAATGTTGGAATGGAATTCAAATGGAATTGAAATGTAAAGATTGAACGAAATTGAATATGCAACTTCAATAGTAAGCTAAAAATGATATAAGCAGTTTGTATCGAAAATATTTGTAATAGAATTTACAAAATGTTTGAATATATGTAACTAGATATTATGGCTAGTAGGATATACAGGTGTATAAAAGGAATTGGAATTTTGATTTCAAAGATAATTTGAATTGCTCGACTAAAGGTATGTATTTAAATTCGAATATGAGATTTGATGATTTCTTGTCTAGCCGCTTGGTTTTTTCTTTTTCTTTTTGAAATCTGAGAGTCTGTGGGGACGTTTTGTAGTCGTACCGTATTAGCCGCGCAAAGGAGACGCTGGCGAAATTTTTCGAAAATTCCGAGTGTTAGAAAATTTTTGAGAAAATATTGAAAGTTTAAATTTGAATTTGAGTTTAAATTTGAATTGTTAAGAAAACAATGTTGTTTGAAACCTATAATTGAAGTCGGAAAGTTAGTTGAGATGATAACGAATCTTTAATAGAAAGATTTGTTTTGATAAATTGATAAAACTATTTGAATTTGAGAAAAATGGTAGACGAGTTAAGGACTTTTTTCCCAACTTGTAATTTCGAGGACGAAATTCTTTTAAGGGGGGTAGCGTGTAACGACCCTGAATTTTTGATAATTAAAATTCGAATATTTAATTGATTTTAAATATTAATAAATGGAATTTAGAAGTTGAATGATTTATTTTTCGAATATTGGGTTTAATTTGATAATTAAATCGATAAATTAAATAGTGAAATTCCAGAGATAATTGAAACTCGAGTTTAAAATGATTGAAATTGATTTGGAAAATTTGATTTAATCATACTGGAGTTATAGAAAGGTTATAGAACTTCTAAAACTGAATTTGGAGTTAAATTGTGAAAATTGAATATTTTAATATTTAATTATCGACTGTAAAAATAGCCAATTTTTGAACAGTCTCAGAATTGAACGAGACCAGTTCCATTGGAACCGTAATAGTTAGTTATTATCGGATTTCAATTTTGGTATCAATCGAAGTTATCGTTTGACCGTGGTAGCTCGAAACGCATCGATATCATTTTAATTTTTATTCGGCGAGTTAAAATAGTCATTTTTCGAACAGTGTCGGATTTCGACGAAACCAGTTTCATCGGATCTGTAATATGATATTATTGTAAGATTTCAAATTTCGTAATTTTTGGATTTACCGTTTGTCCGGGGCAAGCCAAAACGCCTCGAAATCGATTCAAATCGGTTTAATTTAAATTGATCGTTTATTGTCATATCTCACACAAACGATCGAATTAGCTTCCGAAACCTGTTCCATTGCGTTCGGAACGCGGGGTAAACCTTAGAAACGTCAGCCGGCACGCTCAATTTCGAGTTCGAAAAATCCGGATGAACAGTAAATTGGAAATTTTTCAATAAAAACCCCTACATCTTTTCATTTGCAAAGAAATTCAACCCTAGGGTTTCATCACGTTCAGCCGCCAGTTTTGAGATAAATGGCCGGAAACTCTCGATCTTCTCTCCCTCTTATCTTCAAATCCATTAAGTTTTGGCAAAAATCTCCAACTAGAAAAATGTTAAACTCAACGTGACTTATCCATTCAACGGTGGAGATGGGATTTCGAGCTGCAGATTGGAAGCTTTTGGCCCGCGTTCGTGCTCGAGTCGAACACGTTTTTCACGCCATGGGGACCACCGAGCTTCGAGCCCTTCCAGCTGATGGTGGAGTTCGTCATGGCGAGTTGAATGGAGGCCTTTGATCGACGAGGAGATGAACGGTGTGGGTTGCGAAATTGATGGGGAGGGGCGGCGGTTTGGGTTTCGTTGTCTCGAACGAAAACTGGAAGGAGGGAGGATGTTGCGTTTCACGGTCCAGATCTTGGGGCTTAGCAACGAACGGCCAGGAATTGTCTAAGGTTTAGAATTAAAAGAAAATTGTAATTATTAATTATATTTAAATTTGTATAAACTTTAAACTGCGATATCTCTTTCATACGAGGTCAGAAAATTACGAAACGAATTGCATTGGCTTCGTTTTGTCGTGTACTACGTGATGCAACCGGATTGGAAGCGATCGGGGTCAATGAAAATTTCGGGTAAAATTAAACGCGCGTTTAATTTTATTCGAAATAAACGCTGGAACAGAATTTAAAATCACGGTGAGATCTTCTCACTCAAAATTGAATGTGGAATTATTTACAGTTATTGATTTGACTGATATGATTGACTGTTTGGATGTGATATTAGATATTATAGGATATATCTATATATAGCAATATATACATATTGGCATATGTATATATTGGATTGATTGATTTCCCACCTCGTATAGCGGATGAGACCCTATTGCGCCGTTAGTAAGCGGATTTATAAAAACCTATATACCGCGATAATTCCGTACTGGAGCGGAATTGGTATTGTGCTGACGTTTTTGGATGCAGGGAAACAGGTTGGAGGGATCCAACTGGATTCCTCACCAGTAGTTATTTATTTACAGATATTGTGATATATTCTGTTATCATATTGATATATGATATTGACTGTTGTGATGGACTGATTGATGCTGTTGCATCATCGGATTCAGTTTTGAAATGTAAAAATAACGACTTTTATTTTAAAAAGGATTTTTAAAGTGATTTTTGAAAATATACGTTTTATGGAATTTTTGAATCGATTTATAAACGTGAAATTTTAAAGTTATAAAAGTTATAATTTTTAGTGAAATATAACTGATGTGTCGTTTTTGAAAATAAAAGTCGATTTAATTATAAAATGGTTTAAGTTGGGATTTTTGAATAACTATAAACGAGTTGTATAGGAAGATTTATAAAATTGATATTTTATAAATCGAAATATTGGACTTATAAAACGAATTTTTATAAGTGTTGAAAAGAAGTATAAAAGGATTTCATAAGTGAATGAAATTAATAGATTTATAACGTGAAGTTATAAAGTGAATAGATGTTGTCGAATAAACGATTTATAAGTAATTTACTTATAAATTAGATTTTTGCACGTAATTGGGATATAAATAGAAATTGCCAAATGAAATGATTTCCTAAGTTGAAGTTGTTATGAAGTATAAATGTGATTTATAAACGTTGTTTATAAATCTGAAATCACTTATTTTGATAAGTAAATTTAGAAGTCAATAAAGGGAAATTTTGTAAATCGAAGTTGTTAGAAAATATAAAGGTGAATTTATAAACGTTGTTTTATGAATTTGAAATCAATCAAATTTGATGAATGTAATATAGAAGTTATTAAGGAAATTTTATCCACGATTTTGGATAGTGGATAATTCTTGGAATAAAACGTGTAGAAAAGATTGAAATATAATTATTGAAGTATATTCACGATTTTGGACAGTGAATATATTATTAAATAAAATGGATATGTTTCGGGAAAGCGATATTTGAAATGAAGTGATTGTTTTAAAAGATGTTTTAAAACGTGTGAAATATCGAAATCATAGGTTTCAACAGTTCTTGTTGAAATAGACGTTTTCGAGAAATTTAAGGAAATGATGGACTATAACACTGTTGTTATAGTAAATGATTTCCGAAAGGAAATGTTTTGATGTAGTATTGGGATTTATATATCTATCAAAATCCGAATCCCTATACTAGTGATTTTGAGTCGTCGTAACGATGTTTTACGCAACATTCGTTTTGACTCAAATAGATGTAAAATTTATGATTTCCTTAAAGAATGAATATATACTTAATTTGATTTAAGTATATCGAATATTTTCAAATGTTGAAAATAAATGATTTGTGAATTACTTATTTTTACATAAGTATGGAAATGCTTTTCCAATATGAAATGAACTGTTTTGAGATTTCATTTTTAAAGGATAAAATGAAATGTGGAAATTGAATATTTGAAATTTGTTTTCAAACGGTTAAGTGTGGAAATTATATATCTAGTAAGATATTTTGGAAGATAAAATAATTTGGAAAATTATTTGGAATCTGATGATGTTGCGCATCTTTATTGATAGTTAAATAACCGACTATCAATAATTACCTTTAGATAGGTATTTGTTGTGAATTTGGATGAAATTGAATGCCACACTTATTTTTGAATTAACGCTCACTATTCGGGTTAACCGGGAAAGGACCATGGGGTCGTATAACCCATTCCGAATATGTGATACGTCGTTATGAATCGCACTTGAAGACCGGTGTTGAAGACCGGATATTTTTGAAAACGGAAGGATTACTGTCGAGTTACTCTACATCGACTGATCTTCGATTTAGAGGTTTTATCACCCTTAGTGACGGGAAGTCCTGACATGATTGAAAATTATCCGGATGTGCAAGGGCTTCGTGAGAAGTGCCTTCGGTTCTGTTCGATCCCGGAACAGACTTGTATGGATTGTGTGTCTGACGTTACAATTTGAGATATAAAGCTGATTTCTTTCAAATACATTTCTGTTGGTGGCGGAGAATTTATTCTCTTAGCTTAACACCCTTCTCTGAGACGTACGAGCTCAGAGGTTATGTAATTGAAATTTATCAGCGATATATCCCAATTTGGTAACGTGGCATACTGAGTGTTGCTGTGAAATAATCAGTGTTTGATCATTTGTGATATGATCATTTGTTTGATCTTATATCTTTGTGATCATAGGTTGATCATTTTGTTTGACCCGAAGCAGGGCTTTTTGTAGAAAGCGTAGCTTTGTGGACGAGACTTCATCGAGCCTCACACCCCGGAAATGGTCGAAACAGGAAGGATGCGGCAAGGTTCTAGGGAGTAGCGCCCCTTAGTGTATGTCATTCCTTCTGGATAAAGGTGGTATCATGGTATGGAGCCCAGATACTTAACCTCTGTGGTTACTGCATTATTTTTCTATGTGGTTTGTTGGAAATCGGGGATCCTCGGGAAGATCGGTGACGATCGGGGGATGGCATACGCGTGACAGTAGTTACCTATTTTTGCAGAGGTAACCCGGCCTTGTGTTGGCAGAGATCCGATTAGGTTCTCGGGTCGTCTATTCCAGGGACGTACCCATCGTGGATAGGAAGTTCCTTAGCCTGACCATTTGTTGGAAATCCAAAGAAACAATACGAGCCTTTACGATTTAAATTGTATAACCTGTCTCCTCAGGAGGCAGCTATAGCAGGCATAATATAATGGTACCTATGCTGGCTAAGATTTATATTCTACTTTCGAAATGTTTTCCACTATGCACTAATAATAATATCAAAAAGAATTTGATTTTTGCGTAGTAAGCATCTTTGACTATCATAAGAAGAAATCTCCTCCAAGTCTGCGTTTGCATTGTGTGTGTGGTGGGAGGTCTTATGGTAGTTTCATTTTCCAAAAGCATTGCGAATTGACTTTAAAATTCTCTGCTGTTTATTTTTAAAGATAAACTGTTTTACGATCTCACACCAGTCACCATGACTGACTCGGAGTTTATTGTTCCCTTCTAAACTCTGGGTGCCCACCATTTTCCACACGGGCAGCCTAGAGTTATATTATCAGGATATTCTGGATATTCTGGAGCTTTGGAGATAAGCTGGATGGCGAGACGTAGTATTTGTATCTAATAGTATTTATTCCGCTGTGTATTCTGTATGAGGACAAGTTTATATAACTGTCCATTGATGTGATGTATTGTATTGAGTTGTATATTGACTCTGATTGATGTATGTATAAAACTGATATAGTTCTTTGTTTTAAAAGACTAGTGTTTATCTATTATATGTTGTTCCGCTGCGATATGTGAGATTCTGATATTGTCTCTGTTCTGTATCTGTTGTTATTTTGTTGTTCTTCTTCTCTTTTTCTTCTATCTTCTTCTTCTTCTACTTTTTCTTTTTCTTAAATCATAACTTTTCGAGTTTCCGGCATTCGATGGCTCAGCAGTCGATAAAGTGAGTATCGATGTTGAATTTTCGAAAGTCGAAAATTTTCGGGATGTTACATAGCGCGTTAGGGCTTTGGCACGTGATCTTAGGTGACGTGTACGTTACTTCTTTTTTTATATTTAAATTTTGATTTCAAATGTTATGATATGTATAACTTTTGCATACGAGGTCAGATTTACGCGCGGTTTGCTCCGCTGCGATCGTATCAAAATTCTGGATATTTTGAAACTGGTTTGGACAAATTCTGAGACTGTTCAAATTTGGGCCTTATTTTGGAATTCAAATTGATTTGAAATCAAAGGTGAGTGTTTTGACCCACTCACAACTTCTAAATTATGTTATGTTAGTTAAATTGAATTTTTGATGTGATTTGAAATTGATTGGTTGATGTTTGGTATATTTACTTTGTCATTCCGGTTAAATTTGACCTTTATTGAATTTAATAGCCAATTATTTTAATATTGAAGTTTAATTGCCAGTCGGTACCTATCATTGATAACTGTTTGATTGTAATTGTTTATTTATGGGTTTGAATGATGATTGTGATGGATGTTTGATTGTGGATATTGGATGATTGGATGTTATATTTATATTGTTATAACACTGCAAGTTCCTTATGAGTTGAAATGATACATACCCAAACGATCTGATAGATTAGGTAGAAATCATTATGGGTTGAAATGATAGACTCGAGCGATTTCATGAATTTGAAATTAAATTTGGGATTGCGGGGTTGAAATAATATATACCCGTAAAAATTTAAAATATTTTCGGATTGAAATGATAAATATCTATATCACTTGACCATAGGGTAGAAAATTATATACGGACACTAGATTGGTTAAATTAAATGATTTTATATCCTTAAAATTTTAATTTAGTTAAATGATATTTTGAAATAAAATTTGATTTGTATAAACTGAATTATCTTCGAAATCCAAACTTTAAATGTTGAAATTGTAATTGATTTAATGAATTGTTTAAAGAATTAAAATGGAAATTCCAAAGTTGAATTTTGCAGCATAAATGAAATTTAGTTATGGGAAATGTATGAATATAAATTTGAAATCTATTTAATTTGAAGTGGTTTAAATTGATAATTCAAACATGGATTTGAAATCGATATTGATTAAATGGTTTAAATGAGAATCTAAATTCAAAGACCAATTTAGTTAGTTGATTTGAAAGCTGGACCTGCTCCAGATATGTTGAAATGGAGGAAATGGTTTAATTTTGATATTAGTTCCAAATTAATTATTTTAATATAAACTGTTTAAAGATTTATTATTTTAAAATCCCTATTTTAAGGTTTTCAAACTATTAAACTAATTTAAATCTAATTTCAACTATTTTAACTCTTTTAAATCAATTTAAACTATTTTAATTTATTTTTAATCTATTTTAATCTATTTAACCTAATTTAACTTATTTTAACCTATTTTAAATCTATTTAATCTATTTTAAATCTATTTAATAAATTTTTTTTTTGTTTTTTTGAAAACCCAGGAGAACCCGGGGGGCCGGTAAACTCCTGAGGAGGGTATAGTAAAGCCGTCCGCTGATCCAAGCCCCCATACCCCCGGGTACATTTATATAGGATAGGGAAGCGCATGGTAGGAATCGAACCTGGGTCTTTTTACCAGAACCCAAGCCTCCTTTCCACTGCACCGCACCTGCGGACTAAACTTTGGGGCCATGGATACTTTGTATTCCATAGCCTTCGGTTAGCCGGTTTTATAAGTGGCCGTGCACTATGTCTCATTATTGTGGCCGCTGGGTATCGAACCGGTGCCACTACAACACAATGTAACAACTCCACTATGTCTTAACCACTGGACCACTAGAACTTGACAATAAATCTATGTCTATTTAATCTATTTTAAATCTATTTAAATGATTTTAAATCTATGCAAACTATGCTAAACTATTTCAACTATTTATAGCTATCAAAAACTATTTTTCTAAATTTCAGACTATATAGAGTGGAAGTGGTTATATTTAAATCCTTGATTTAAAGCGAACGGTTAAATGGATGTTATAACTTACGTTGAAACTTGAAATGATATTTTGACTTTGAAATGAGAATTTAACCTATTTGTGAATATGATTTCAAAGGTGATATAATTTTGAAATTATTTGATTTCGAAAGTAATATGGTTTGAATTGAATATGATATTTTGGTATCAATTATGAATCGATTTTGGAAATTTAAAAGAACCATCCGGTGTGAAATAAGCGTTTGGTTGTTAAAGAGATCGGGATCGGATATTGTCATACTCTCTGCCAATACCGAAAACCACTTTAACAACTATGTACGTGGTGGAGATTCTAGAATGAAGTAGGATGGTTTGGCAGACGATTATGTATGAGGTATTTACGTAGCCCTGACTCCCGTGAGTCAGCTTGATGTGACTAAAACAGGAGCCACGCCGGGCCAAGTGAGGTCGCACCTCCGATCGGACATGCTTCTTCGATACCATATTATGACTTTGTGATTGATTTGGTGGTCACCCCTCGATTTTGATTATGGGAGTGTGTTCCAAGGTGGGCGGTAGTAGCTGCTATGTGTTACCACCAGTCCGGATCCACAAAATGGTAGAATCCTATCGTGGCATTGCCTAGCATGCCGTGTCACATGTCTTATTGCGCCTTCTACGAGTTTGATTTGTGTCATACCTATGGAGTGCTCATTGATAGCCCACCAGTTTACGGTGGAGTTTACAGTACTGTATAGACTACGGCATTATATAAAATGTGTTAATGGGGATATGGATAATGCCATAATGCTATTTTAATACTTTACTTTACTGTAGACACTATTATAATAGTGTATTGTACTATGTATGAAGATAGTTTAACGGATCCTTAAGAGATGGGAATCTCGAACATCTCTTAAGTTATTGCGCTCACAGTAGACACTGGATAGGAGATGTCAAACCCCGTAAACATCTTTGACGTCGTTACACTCATATTTATTTATTGTTGATTTAACTTACATAAGATATTTTAGTTTTGACTCGAGTTTTTGTCTTTTCAATTCGCTCGGGTCAGTCTGAGCTTTTTAGTGTATCGAAGACTGCTTTCTGAAGGACGAAGACGGAGATTTGTATACTATATTATTTATTTTATTTATTCCACTGCATCATGTTGTTCCGCTGCATTTTATTTTTTTCCGCTGTATGTAATCTGATCTGTATTGTAAAAGTGTAATCAAATGTTATTTGTAACAGCTTCATGAACTGTTATTTGATTATTATATTTGGTCATTCTGTTGTGAGATTATGTGTTTGTTTTATTTCTTTCTCTTCTTTTTCTTATTTAGCCCATAACCATCTTCCCTTTTAAATGGTTTGAGTTTGACATGTGTGGTTTATTGTCAATTTAAACCGTCCAAAACGGTGGGCCGTTACATAGTCCTTCACATTGTGTTTAATTAAACTTGAGGAGGGGGACTTCATTTCCATGCGTGAAGATTAGGCATGCAGGCTGCACTCTTTGGTTAGTGAAAGTGGGCCTTGGGCCTTGTGATGGGTGAGAAATTCTTATTAACTAATTGTTTAAATTATATAATTATGATTATTAAGTTAAAAATGTTATATCTTACCCATATGAAATCCGATTTACCCATGGATTTTTACGTTGGACTCGTATTGACGAGAACAACATTGTGGTATAGCTTGTTGATATATTTGGTGATGTTTAAAATATTGATAAAATAATAGTGACCCAATTTAATTACTTTATTTTAAATAGTTACGTAATTGAATTAATTATACTTAATGGGTGTTACCTATTTGGCCAAATAAGCACCGTATTATTAATGTAAATTGAATAGGGTAATTTGGACACCATGGTTAGTAGGATAAAACACCGTTCCGCTAATTAAATTAATTGGTCATTTAATTAGCCGAATATAAACCCATTCTGCTATTTTATGGATTTGGACATCAAATTTATATGTTGTTAATTGATACGCCAATTTGATTAAGCAATGTGTTAACCAGTAATGGTGAATTGTTGAATTTATCTACATAGATGTAAATTATGTAAATGCCAGTAATTAAGTTGTAAAGTTAAATTGAATGATATGGTAGCTCGTTTAAGTACCATTGTGATCATCAAGCCTTTCAAATTTGAAAAGTTGATTATTGACTTGAAAGTTATTTAAAGAGTAATTATTATCTATTATAAGCTTTTTTCAAGATAATTATTATTTAGTAATAAGATTTAAAAAAGTAAATAATACTTTTATAATATATTAAAGATAATTAATAGTTTCTTTTAATAAGGATTTAAAGTTAATTACTTTATTAATAAAAAAATTTAAAAGTTATTTCTTAAAGTAATTTGAGAATATTTATGTATTATTTTTAAAATTTATTTAATTATTGTTTTAAAATGTTTTTAATTATATTTTAATAAATAAAATGATTTAACTATACTTAAATTTTTACTTAAAGTTATTTAATTATATTGATTAAAGTTATTTAATTATATATTTAGGTTAATTAATTTTCATATTAATATTATACAAAAGTTAATTGATTTCTGTATTAATAACATTTTAAAGTTAATTAATTATTATATTAATATTGTTTTAAACTTAGCTTATTAACACAATAATAGTGCTTAAAATGTATTTAATATATTAATAATGAGATTCGAAAGTTATTATTTTTGGATGAGATTTAATTAAAATGAAATAAAAGGGTGTTTAAATAATAACTTGTTATTTAAAGTTATTTTAAATAATTTATGGTTTATCAAGGGAACCTTACTAACTTAAAGAGGCTATTAAATAAGTTTTTTTAAATATGGGAAGAGTTTTATAAATGTCTTTGGATATTCATAAAAGAATTTATAAATAAGTTTTAAAGATCTGAAAAGGAGAAGTTTTTTTTATAGGGTTCTGAGATTTATAAAGAATGCTTTATAAATAGATTGGAGATTTATAAAGAAGCTTTATAAATAGATTTGGAGATATTTATAAAATAAAGAGATTTGGAAAGAAATGGTTGATTTTCATGGCATAATTCGAGGGCCAGAGATTGTCCACAATTTACTATGGATTCGCTGGGATAGCGACATAACCATTGTGTAAGCCGCGATCCATGGTCGATATTGAACAGTACTTTCCATATCTATTTTTAAAAGTTTTCAAGTATTTAGAAGGAAGAGTTTGTGAATATACTTATTCAGGTAAGATAAGTATATGAGTATTTTGATAAATATTTTTGAAAGAGATTAAAATTAATGGAAATTTAATTAAATGAGGCTTAGCGATTAAAATGGGAAATGTAATCTTTGTTTTGAATGTTTGTTTATTTGATGGTTAAATAACCGACTATCAAATCTTAGCCTAAATATGTAATCCTTCTTAATTTTGGTGGTACAGAAATATTCCCTACTTAACACCGAAGGATTTTAACTTCGGAAATGTCTATGAGAAACACGGGAATTATATGGTACAGTTACCGTCGGTGATGCTATACTGTACGTATAAACTTGTTTTTTCTTCTAGGACAAATGTTAAGGAGATCCGTCCACTTAAATGGTTAGGGGGTGATCCCCGCTCTTAAGTATTGTCTGATTATTTCCTAAAGAACTTGTACTGAGCATTCCAGAAAATCGACGGTTGGTTTTTGGAGCACCCGGGAAGCGGAAGAGTGTACTCGTAAGAGATGACTCGAAAACCGTAACCACTCCAAAACCAAATACGGTTTTATAGAGGAGTTTTATGGTATATTGAGATGTTGGAATCCATGTGTGATTCTGAAACCCATTGGCGTACGGGAATCCGTGTGAGGTTCAAATATCTATTTGAGATGTGGAAATCCATATGTGATTCCAAGACCCATTGGTGTATTGGAATCCATATGGGATTCCATTATCTGTTTTGATGGCGGTGCATGAGTTGGAACGCTAGACATAGCCTCATCAATGGTAATGACTAAAACCAGAGATAGAAGGTATAACCAGTAGGGTTGGCAAACCCATATGGTGCAGTCGGCTCCACCTAGATGTTACCTACAGTTGTTCTGCATGCATGGGGCGATGCATTCGGTCTTAGCGAGACCAGCTATGTTTTCCTATGGTACATCACTAAGGATGTATGCTGCTTCGGAAGGATATCTCTGATCCTTGTGCATGAGGACCATTTCTCGAAGTACTTAGGACACCTCTATGGAAATCCTACACAATAAGCGAACGTGCCTTATCGGTTTTTGATTATATACCTAGTACTGTTGTGATGTACACTCACAAGCATCACAGTTACTTGATTATTATTATTTTCACCCTTAGACATTATTATAATGTCACTGCATTTCTGATATAAATTTTCTGGTTATCGTAAGGTAAAACCCATTCATGTTTATGTGCAGCATGGTCTTATGAGATACCTGTGATTTTAAAGAATTTTACAAGCTATAATAAATAAAATTCCTTGTGATTTGAGTTTCTCACACTGGTTTTACCAGACTGACCCGGGTGATGTTTTCCTAAAATGCTTGGGTTAGACCGAGCATATTACAGATTTTGTTAGGGGCTTTGGAGCTTCAGGAGACGAGCTGGAAGCCCAGAGAAATATTCACGTATGTGGTAATTTTCCCATTGCATTCATTGTTGTATTTATCGGCAATTGTGAGGATAGGATGTTATAGCTATTTGAGCTGAAATAGGTTAGTATACTCTAATTGATGTCTGTATACACATGTATTACAGTTTGTTTTGTGTAAAGATTTTTTATATATTATAGATCATTCGTTCCGCTATGATATTCTGTGTTGTTATTTTTCTTCTTGTCTTCTTCCGCCTTTTTTTCTCTAACTATCTACATTTCCGTTCAATTTGAGTGGATCATGTATGGTTTATTGGCCACATAAACTGTATGGAAAAGTGGGTCGTTACATTACATAAGCTAGTGATGTAATAGTTTAACATAATTCATTGCTTAAAAACATCATTGGTAAAGAATCTTATTTTACAATTTAAGGCGCCTTTTAATAATGATTATTTACACCAATTCTCTTCCCCAATACTGTATCACTTTAGGATTTATGGAATTTGGTTTTGGTCAAAATTCTAATATTTGGATAGTCTATAAACAAAGTCTTTGGTTCAACAATAACGTATTTCATTAACCGTAATACTCCAGCTAGATATTTTGACTTTGTGATGACTACAGTTGACCGTGATACTAACCTCATATAACTACAGAGATGAATTCTCTATTGGATAATGTTTCACTTTCAATGCTCCGACTCAGACCCAACTATAGTCACTCGACGAACATCATGCAATGATTTAACTATAACCAAAGTGAAGTGTCCATATTGAAGTTCAACGGTATTCTCAAATCGAGGAAACCGTGTAATATCATCACTCAAGATTTCCTGTTTGACATGGTTGTTATAAACTAACAAGAAAATATCGGATGAATCATTCTATACTTATCTAATAACTATCAGTATGTAACCTCTTGGTGCCCCAACAACCATGGGTAATACACTGCCAACATTTGGAGAGTCTCACGTACTCTGGTGTGAACGGATGTATTGATATCCTTTCTTAAAACATCTTAACCAGGAATATTTAAAATAATATGTTATTTAATATTAGGATAATTTTCACACGATTATTACTCCTTGTAGCTATTATCACATAACATATCATTTAAGGATTTTCTAATAAAATATATTTAATTAATTAACATATCATATATGAAAAATACATATAATGGAAAACAAACACCTTTTATTTCAAATGATATTTTGTTACAGAGTTGATAATTTGCAATATAAATTATAGTTTCCTTAGGGCATAACCCTAGCCATTTTGATGTGTATATATGATGTATATGTATATGTAGTACAATGTTATGTCACATTTTGAGTAGTCATGTACGTAGATATGAGATGTACCATTTTATGATGTACTGATTATTGTGACAATTGTTATATACAATATTTTTTCTACTTCCGTTATTCGTATCTTGGATATACTTAATTATGTTACTGTAACGACCCTGAATTTTTGATATTGGAAATCATCATATTTAATAGATTTTAAATATCTGGAAGTCAGTTTGATTTAAAATTCGAATATTTAAATGAATTTGGTAATTTAATTATTGAATTTAATTATTGAATTTGGGTAAAAATTTGAATCTTCAATTTTAAGCCTGTTAAAAATAATATGAAGTCTTGGAAAATTCATATTAATAATACTGAAGATAATGGAAGTTTCAGAATTGAATTTGAAAATGATTTGTGCAGTTTTGAAATTTTATCATTTAAATTGAATTTAAAAATAGCACTTCCGAGGCACAGTATCGGAATTCGACGAAACAAGTTCCATTGGATCCGTAATAGTGTATTATTATCGGATTTCAATTTTCGTAGTGTTTGGAGTGATCGTTTGGCCGTACGATAAGCAAACGCGCTGAAATTAAATCGAAAATTTAATATTATAACTGGTTCGAAAAGCTATATTCTCCATACAATCGAATTTGGACTCGAAACCTTTTCCATTTCGTTCAGAATAGGCGTATAACATTACAAATTCCTAGCGGCACGCCTCGATAAGATGTCAAAATTTTGAGTTGCGATTTCGAGATGTTTAAATTTAAATATAATATATATTCTCACATCAGCACTCTTCACAAATCACTTCAGCCGTTTTAAAGAATCAAATCACAGTCCTTTAACCTGGTTGAGCAAGTTAAGCTAAAGTTTCACGTTACCCTCATTTCAAACGTCAATCTTCCCCTTCAATTCATAACAGCCAAAGCCCTTCATTCAAAGTAAAAATAAACAAACGAAACACTTTCGTTCAAAATAAAATAATGGCTGAGCAGTTCAAATTTAATCTCGTTCCTTTAAATCACAAATTCCCTTCCTCCCTCACTTTCAAATCCACGAAAAAATTTCCCCTTCCTCCATCTCCAGTCGAAACAAATTCGAACTGATTTGAAAAGAAAAAAAAACAAATCGAATCAATTCGTTCGAAATTTGATTTATACCGTGTTCGCATCACGTCGAGCTCGAAGAGGGGCCACACGCGAGCAGTACGATGGGATCGATGATGGCTTCGAGGCAAGCCGTGCACGAGTTCGAAATCGACTAGGGTTTCGAGTCGCTCGACTAGCCCTGTCGATTCGCTTTGGGTCGTGACTGGTATAAGGGATACTTGAGTGTTTCTCGAGTTTGGATTTGATTCGCACGCAACAGTGGAGGTCGAGACAGTGTCGCGTACGATAGCATAGACGCTTCAGGAGGGAAGCACGACGATGTGGATCGCTGTAGGCAGTGTTGAAGAGGGTAGCCGAGCTGGGGTTGCTGGTTTTGAGCAGTGATAGGTATATTTTTCTTTTGCTTAATTTATATGTTTATATATTCATAGAGAAGAAAAAATTATATAATAAAATAATAACAGTAAAATATATATAAAACCCTTTATCTTCAGAGATATGTATTTCAATTATACAGCGAAAGGAATAATAATATAAATATCAATATGTATCTGTATATATAAAAAGGTAAAGTTTATTTTATAAATTCATGTATATAGATATTAGAGAGAAATGGTATACATTAAAATTTTATACATACAGTGAGCTAAAGTTTTGTAAGAAAAAAAAAGTGTTTTTTTCTAGTAAAGGAATTACTGTTTGTTGTATACAGTAAAGTATAGGATAATTCTTGTTAGAAGTGAATATTATTTTTCATTAGAATTTAATGAATATGCATATACGTATATAAGTTTTAAACAGAAATATATATAAAAAAAATTATGGAAATAGAAAATTTTAAATGTTGAAGAAGTTATTTAAAATTTGATTTTTTTGAATCCATATAGCTATTTTGTAAATATATATATATATATATATATATAAATATATATATATGTAGTCCTAAAGAAAATAAATGTACATTTACCCATTTTTAATTTACTGGTTTATTTTAAATAATATATTAGGGAGATTGACTTACTTAATTTATTTTTGTAACTTAAAATTTATTTATTAAAGGAAAAATTAGTTTAAATAGATTTATGGGTTAATTAAATTTATTTAAGGAAAATTAATTGTTTGATTTGTTCGAATATTAATAAATTGTATAAATTGTTTATACAAGGTCTATAAATCAAGGAAACGAACTAGAATGAAAATGGATTGCAAAATAAAAGCAAAGATGAGATCTTCACTTAAATAAAAATTTGAATTGCAGTTGACTGTTTGGATTGTGATAGTACATATATATTAGTATATAGCAATATATATATATATATATATTGGAATATATATATATATATATATATATATATATTGGAATATATATATATATATATATTACTGATTGATTTTCCAGCATTATATAGCGGATGAGACCCTATTGCGCCGCATAATAGCGGATGATATTTTTATAAATCCCATATACCGTGATATTCCACCTCAAAGTGGAATTTGTATTGTGCTAACATCTGTGGATGTAGGGAAACAGGTTGGAGGGATCCAACTGGATTCCTCAAATTATGTGAATTTGTTTCATATATTGTGATGTGATTGTTTATAATTTGTGTGTGATTATATTTATGATTGAAATTGTTGAAGGCTAAAATTTAGCCGAATGTATTTTTGGTATCGCTGGATACCAGAAATAAATAAAATTGGATTTTTGGATTTAAAGTTGGAAATTTTTAGAAAATTCCTTTTGAAAGAATTAAGTGAATTTAAAAGAAGGAATTAAAGTATTAAAATTTATTTTTGTAATCTTATCGAATAAATTCCAAAATATGGGAAAAGATATAAATAAATGGGTTTTGAAAAACATTGTTTAAAAGCAGAAGAATTTATTGGAAATGGAATTTTGAATAATTTGGAAAGAATAAAGGGATTTGTTTTAAAAGGTGATAAATTTGTTTGAAACCCATTTGATAATTAATCTGGTATTGGGAAATAAATTTTTGGGAAATTAATTAGATAATTGATTTAGTGTTTGAAAAAAATAAATTTAGAAATCATTTTGGAATTTGATTTTGGAGTTGAAAGTGAATATTTGAGAAATTGATTTGAAAATTGTATAAAAAGTGAATATTTGGGAATGTAAATTCAGAATGGAATTTATAAAGGAAAGGGAAATTTGTTTTAAAAATAAACACTTATTTATTTTTAAAGTGTGGGAATAAATTTATGGATTTGGAACGTAAATTTGAAATAAATCGATAAGGATTTATTTAATTGGTTTAAATGGACCATTTTGAAGTGAAAGTGTATTCTCACTATAAAGCCGAGTATATTTCCAAAGTAGCTTTTAAAAATATAAATTAAAAGTTCTAAAGTTGGTTTTTAAAAGAATATTTGGAAATATCTTCCGCGTAAGGAAATTTATTTTCAAAAGTTGAAAGGTGAAAAGTGATTTGAAATTTGTTTTCAAAGTGTTGAAGTGTGGAAAAATATATATCTTGTGAAGATATTTTGAAAATAAATAATTTGGGAAAATTATTTAAATCTGGTGATTGTTGTGAATGTTGTTGATAGTTAAATCACCGACTATCAATATTGCCTTTGAAATGGCACTTGAATTTGTTTATAAAACAAACGCTTATTATTCGGTTTAGCCGGGAAAGGACCTTTGTGTCAGATAACCCATTCCGAATAATGATACGACGTGTATGAATTGCAATTGAAGACCGGTGTGAAGACCGGGTATTTTCGAAAATGAAAGGACAACCTGTCGAATGTCTCTGTACCGAATTTCTCCGGTATAGAGATTTATATCACTCTTCTTGTGATGGGAAGTCTGGACGTGATTAGTTAATACCCGGATTGTAAGGGCATCTTTGGAAGTGCCTTCGGTTCTGTTCAAACCCAGAACAGACTTGTATGGTTACATGTCTGACATTACATTTTGAGATATAAAGCTGATTTCTTTCAAATACATTTCTGTTTGGTGGCGGAGATTTATTCTCTTAGCTTAACACCCTTCTCTGAGACGTACGAGCTCAGAGGTTATGTAGTTGAAAGTTATCAGTGATATACTCCCAATTTGGTAATGTGACATGCTGAGTGCTGCTGTGTGTTGATCATTTACTGATCATTTGTTGATCAAAGCATGGCTTTGTGAAAAAGCGTAGCTTTGTGGACGAGACTTCGTCAGACCTCACACCCCGGAAATGGTCGAAACAGGAATGATGCGGCAAGGTTATGAGGGTCGCTCCCTTTAGGGTATGTCATTTCCTTTTCGAAAAGGGTGGTATCAGGTATGGAGCCCTGGTATTTAACCAATGTGGTTACTCCAATCTCATTTACTGTGTGATTGTTGCTTTGTGATCGAGGCGCCTCAGATAAAGGTCCCAAAGGACCGGGGGGTGGCATATTCGTGTAGTGGTTACCTAGTGTAAAGGGTAACCCGGCCTTGTGTTGGCAGAGAGCTAGTTAGTTCTCGGGATGTCCCGCCAGAGGCGTACCCATTTGCAGTAGGAAGTTCCTTAGCCTGACCATTTGTTGGAAATCCAAATCCCAATACGAAACTTGTACGGTTTTAGTTGTAGAACCTGCCATTTACTTATAGTGGTCACCACTGTTTAGATGGTAGCTATAGTAAGCATAGTTCGAAATGTCTATGCTGGCTAAGATTAATATTATACATTAATAATAATATCAACTGATTTTTCGTAGTAAGCATATTTGACTATCATAAGGAGAAATCTCCTCCAATTCTGTGTTTCCATTGTGTGTGTGGCGAGAGGCCTTATGGTAGTTTCATTTTCCAAAAGCATTGCGAAATTCTTTTATCTTCTTTGTGAAAATAACCGTTTTACGATCTTACACCAGTCACCATGACTGACTCGGAGTTTATTGTTCCCTTTCTAAACTCTGGGTGCCCAAAAATTTTCCACACGGGCAGCCTAGAGTTATGTTATCAGGATATTCTGGAGCTTTGGAGGCAAGCTGGATGGCGAGACGTACTCCCGTACTTGTTTATTTATTCCGCTCTGTATTCTGTATGAGGACAAGTTTATATAACTGTCCATTGTTGTATTGAGTTTTATATTGACTCTAATGATGTATGTATAAACTGATATAGTTCTTTGTTTAAAAGACTAGTGATTATCTATTATATATTGTTCACATATTGTTCCGCTGCGAATGTGAGATTCTGATATTGTTTCTGTTTCTGTTTTTCTATTCTTTCTTTTCTTCTGTCTTTTTCTACCTCTTCTTTTGTAACAACCCGCATTTATACGATAATATATTTAAATATTTTATTTAAATATGACATCGTCTATTCGTATTTAAAATCCTAAATATGAATTTTTATCGTGGTCGAATCCGTTGTTCTAATGGATTCAAATCGTATTTTAAATATCACCAAAGTGTTTGATCATCATGGTTTGCTATTTTTTAAATTCAATGGGCTTAATATTGTTGTTTGGCCCATTAAAATTATCTCCCTTAACCATGGTTTTTGTAACAACCCGCATTTATACGATAATATATTTAAATATTTTATATAAATATGACATCGTCTTTTCGTATTTAAAATCCTAAATATGAATTTTTATCGTGTTCGAATTCGTTGTTCTAATGGATTCAAATCGTGTTTTAAATATCACCAAAGTGTTTAATAAACATGGTTAAAAGTATTCGGGCTTTATAAATTTTTAAAATCTTGGCCCATGCTTGATCCGTTGCCGTGATAAGTGATAACCCATCCCCTTCATCCATTCGAAATCCCTAAGCCCAAAATCGAAGAAAACGAAAGAATGGCGGTCTCGTCTCCTCCAAACTAGGGCTTCGATTGCGAATTCGCTCGTCCCTGTGATGCTTGGCCGCTTCCATGGAGTCGTTCTCGTCGCCGCTTCGAAGCAAGGTGAGTTTTCTCACATCTAATTCTTGCTCTATGCAATGGTGCTTTTGTGATTTACTCGGTTTGCTTTGGTTTTTCTGGTGTTGATTTCGTTTGTTTTGTTGTTTTCGACACTACCTTTAGTTAGAAAGCTACAGACTTATTTTTGTGAAATCGTTCATTTAACTTCGACTTGCGATGTTTTGACTTTCGCGGTCGAACTTGCTACTGTTTGATTTCTGGCAATCTAATGACTTCGTTCATTCGAAGTGATTTACTTTGTTATGATGTTGATGAGTTTGTTTGACTTGGATAGATTCTTGTTGTCTTCGGCATTGTTCGCGATTTTGAACTGCATATTATCACGGTTTGATTGTATTTGATGATAATTTCTGCTAGTTGTTCCGTGACTTCATGCGATTTGGGGTTATTGTATTCTTGACAGTTTTGTATTGTTAGGTGGATCTGGACCCTTTTCATATGTGAGTTTAAGTTGGCATTTTGATGTTCATTTGTTATCGGACTTCATGTAGATATGTACCCCCTTTGTACATGTTGTAGAGAGTTGCATGTCTGGCCCCTGAGAACTTTTGTTCATTTTGTTCTGATTGCACACTGATTCACTGTTCTCTGTACAGTACCTAGACTTTATCTTATGTACACTTGGTTTGTTGCCTTTGTGCTCGAGCTTGATTCTTGCAATTTCCAGTTTCAAAATTGCTTCATGCTTTTGAGTGTGTGATCATACATGAATATATGTATGTGTTGCCCCATTAATGTTTCACTGTTTTCCTGAGTTTGTTCTAGTCTTCAAGTTTGTTACATGTATGTTCATTTGAGGCTGCTGTTCCAGTTCGTATGTAGATATTTTGAACTGTGATTTAGTTTGATTCCTTGAATAATTAGCTTTGGCCTTGGCTTGAGACTTCATGTGCTTGCAGTGTTTACAGCTGCACGTGCCATTGTCGTCCTGTTGCTGTAGCTATGACCTACAGTCTTCACTGCACCCTTATTATCATTCGACTTTCCATTGTATAGTTGTATGCATGCCACTGATCATATGTTGATATGTCCACTTGATACCCTTAAGTATGTTGATAATCTATAGTGTGTATTAGTCTAGTTCGCCTTGAACTTCATGCGTGCTCGAGTCTAGTTCCTGTATTCCTTTTGTGATGCCATTTTGTAACTGACTTGAGAGCTTTTGTGTTGTAGCACTGTCCACCCGAGTACAGTCCCCACTTCATTGCCCCTATGCACCTGTGTGGTTATATGAACTGGTACATTGCCTTTGTGGTCTTCATACCTGTAGTGTTTGAGTCTGATATCTTGATCATGTTTGTTGAGTTGCCTTGAGTCACTTGTGCATGCTCTCTGGAGTTGTGGTATTCATTTGTGGAATCTGTCTTACTGCATATATGTTTGAGGCTGTACATTGGAGTCATTTGCTTTTGATTCACTGAGCTTTTGTGTAATTCACCACTGTAGTGGCGAGGCAGTACACGCGTGCGTGTACTGCAGTCCTAGCAGGCTTGACAGATTTAGTTGATATTTCGATTGTTAAATTGTTTCGTTGGTTCAATTCAATATTCTGAAGTTGTATTTTGAAATGGTTTATTCTGATTTGAGTTGGATCCGTTTGCTTTTGAATTCATTGATCTTCTGAGTATTTCATAGGCTGTATTGGCGAGGCAGTACACGTTAGCGTGTACTGCAGCCAACCAGCATTGATATTTTTTTAAATTGACATTTCAATTGCTTAAACTGCATTGGATTTCTGTTTTGTGGATTAACACTGTTTAGTGTTATATCTGCCGTTATCCAATTCTCGTATCGAGAGTTGGATATACGAAATTATTGTGACTGTCGTCTATTTAAATTATTACTGCCTATATGCACTAATAAACTGGTTTGAATTAGACTGATCCGGGTATTATTTTCTTTTGAATGTAATACTCGGGTCAGACCGAGTATTTACAGGTTGTAGATTTTTAGCTTTGGGTTGCTGCTAGAGCTATGAAGACTATTTATATCAGTTGATGTGGTCTTCGTCTTGTTGTAGTAGTCAGTGTGTCTGTTTTAAGATGATAATGTATTCATGTATATTAGTCGATAATGTACTTGTATATATATAACTTCTTGAGTCGACAATTGTAGTTGTATCATTTGTATTGTGTCAAATGTATTGTAACTGATATCAGTTATTGTATATATGAGACTTTTCGTTCCATCTTTATTCCGCATTTATGTTATCTGTGATATTTTTATATCTATTGTCCTAAACTATTATAGCCACTATGTAGTAGCTTTGAGTTTGTATCGGTATGTCGGGTTTCCTCTAAAAAATGAAATGCAATGTTTTATTATCTGACATATCGGTGCTCGCACAAGGCAATTACATAGATGGTCGCTCCTCAACAGCCTTATTCTCCGTGCTAGTTGACAGCATTACACCGTAGTGTTCTTGGCTAGCGTGGGTATAGAGGTGGGGCGTCACAGTTTTCTTCAGGCTGATGCCTTGTCCTCTCCCTATTATTCATTTTGTCGTTCACGTTCACAATAAATGAACGAAATAAAATAGTCAGAGAGGAGAAGGCGACTAGGGTTTCGCGGCTCCTCCTCCTCTCGAAGCCAACGCTCCTCCTCCTCCTCTCGAAGCCAACGCTCCTCCTCCTCCTCTCGAAGCCAACGCTCCTCCTCCTCCTGGTGCGTGCTCAAGTCGTGAGGTGCCCTCAACGGCAGGCTCGGGTTCGCAGCGACGCTGGCGGAGCTCAAGACTAGGGTTTGGAGCAATCGAGAGCGTGAGTCGTTTGTGTATTCATCGTTGTAAGCCTGGATCGCCGATCTATTTCTGGTCGTTGCTGCTTGCGATCGATTCCAGTTAGTTCGTTCCTCTGAGCATTTGTCGATCTTCGCAGCTCCTCCTCTCAATCGAGCTCTTCCTTTCGCTTCGGGGAAAAAGGTGAGTCCTACTCACATCTAATTCGTACTCAAGTTGTAATTAGAGTTTGAAACTCCCATCCTCTAATTTGATTGATGTTGAAGTATTTAATTTGATAAAGACTGCTGCTTGTTTTTATTTCGTTCAAACTTGATGTGAGATGGTGCCACTGTCTCACTGTTCTGGTAGTCTAGATCTTGCATTGGTTTTCATTCATTTCGAGACAGCCTTGTTGCATGGTATTCATGTGAAGTCCGCAGCTTTGTTCTTGTATGAAGTTTTGCCTTAGTTATGAATTTGGGTCCCTCGGCTTTGAATCGCCTTGCTCACCCCAGTTCGATTTTCTGGTTTGACTTTGGCACTACACTTGTTAAATTCTTACTTGCCTAGGCCACACATTGCTAGTACGTGTTCTGACTTTGGGCTTTTCTCGGTGACATTGGTCTTGACTGGGTTGATAACTTCCTTTTGTTATGTACATATATGCATATATGCATTCGTATGTGTGTATGCATATATATTGTAGAACTTGTGAGTTGTGAGTACTTGAACTTGCATTTTGAACTGATTCGAGCCTGCTCTGGGTTGAGTATGTTGTGTTGTTCCAGTTGAGTCTGCACATGTTTGGGTTGCATATATCACTGAGTTGCCATTTCATATGCTTACATTTTAGATGATCAGGTCTTCTAATAAAAAGTATACATAAGTTTGGAAATTTTCATGCTTTAGTTCATAGCCTGACATTTCTTAAAATCACAGAGTACTATAAGTGGTATCTGATAGCCTGGTAGTGAATGCACTAATGTTGTTTCTGGTTTTGATCTTGATGTCATAATGCTTTTTTTTGCATTGCTTTGTAGTCTTCATTGATCTGTAGCTTGTTTCATCATGTATATTTGCAGTTTCGAGTTTGCACTTGCATTGTGTAAGTGGACTGGATTACTATTTTGCAGTTTCATTTATGTTGGTTTGACTTAGAGCATTCTGTTGCTTCATTCTTTGGTTCCTGTACGTCGACTATTTTAGAACTGTTTCGGCTAGATCATTTAACATCACCTGTATATATTGTTGCTTGATATAAACTTAAGTCTGCATAATACTTGGTCACTGTTGTCTTTGTTGTGGCCTTTGTATTTGTGTACTGGTACACATTCTGGTCATTGTTGCCATCTTAGCCTGGCATTTGTTTCAGTTTGGTTTGGTAACTTGTGCAGTTTACTGGTCTTTGATTTGGTTGTTGCATCACTATAGCTTTGCAGTTGCAGTTTTACATTTATTCAGTAGCCATTGTAGCTCTGTGCTTTGTTGCAGTTGAGCCACTGATGCACTGAAATCATCTATCTTGTGTTGCCCTTGTACATGCTTCACTGCATCATCTTCTACCTGTTGCACTTGCAATGATGTTCCTCATTTCATGTTCGAATTCATACTTGTCTGCACTCGCCTTCAGTTTGCTATGTCTCTGTGCTTTGCTTTGCGACATGTTGATCTTGTTTCACTTGTTGCCTCTTTCACTGGATATACTGTTTCATTTCACTGATGCAGCCTTGCCCTTAAATACAAGTGGTGGCTGCATTTTCGTAGCAGTTTTACCCTTGTCCCTTGTGGTGACTTTATATTCTGTTGTGGCGAGGCAGTGCACGCGTGCATGCACTGCAGCCACACCGAATTGACAGATTTTAATCGATATCTCTTTTATTCTTAATTCATCGACCTGTTGCGTAATTCGTAGGCTGTATTGGCGAGGCAGTACACGTTAGCGTGTACTTCAGCCAATTAGCATTGATATTTTTAAATTGACATTTCAACTATTTAAACTGCTTTGGATTTCTTTTTCGTGGATTAACACTGTTTAGTGATATATCTGCCGATATCCGGTTCTCTTGTCGAGAAGTTGGATATACGAGATTTCTGTGACTGTCATCTATATTGAGATTGATTATTATTGCTTCTATGCTCTAATAACTGATTTTGAATTAGACTGATCCGAGTATTATTTTCTTTTGAATGTAATACTCGGGTCAGACCGAGTATTTACAGGTTGTAGATTTTTAGCTTTGGGTTGCTGCTAAAGCTATGAAGACTTTTTATATCATTTGAAGTGGTCTTCGTCTTGTTGTAGTTGTCAGTGTGTCTGTTTTAAGATGATAATGTATTCATGTATATTAGTCGATAATGTACTTGTATATATAACTTCTTGAGTCGACAATTGTAGTTGTATCATTTGTATTGTGTCAAATGTATTGTAACTGATATCAGTTATTGTATATATGAGACTTTTTGTTCCATCTGTATTCCGCATTTATGTTATCTGTGTTATTTTTATATCTATTGTTCTAAACTATTATAACCACTATGTAGTAGTTTTGAGTTTGTATTGGTATGTCGGATTTCCTCTAAAGATGAAATGCAATGTTTTATTATCTGACATATCGGTGCTCGCACAAAGCAATTACACGGATGGTCGCTCCTCAACAGCCTTATTCTCCGTGCTAGTTGACAGCACTACACCGTAGTGTTCTTGGCTAGCGTGGGTATAGAGGTGGGGCGTCACAGCTTTTAACCCTAATGATTCGGTTTTTTGGCATTCGATTGTGCGGCAGTTGATACATTGAGTAATTTTGATTTCTCATTCACATCTAGTTTGAATCTCAGCGATTTTGAACTTGATATTTTGTGTTTTCCTCATCTTGAATTCCATTCGACTTCGGTCACTTTGTTTTTGAGAAATTGCTAATTTCTTGATTTTCAAGACTCTGGTTTTGCTTGTTGTTGGTTTCCTAATTTGATCGATTCTTGATCATTTCCCCGATTTGTTGCTATCATTTATTAGCAACTTTGATGACATTTTCTTCGGGATTTTTGTGAACATACTTTCTGATGGATTCAGTATCGATTTCTTTGGATTCCATTCACATCTTCGTATGTGAATTCTTGTGATTGATTGTTTCTACAATCATTTTTGTGATTTGTCACTTTAAAAATATAAAGGTTTTCTATACTAGTAGTAAATATCAAAATCCTTTTCTCCAAACGATTTCAAAACTATTTTACTAAAAAGCTCTTTTTCTTAAACTGTTTTCCAATCTATTAGTATATACAATCCTTTATTTCACTCGTATGAGAAATTGACTTAAACGGCCTAGTAAAACAAGTGGTATGAAACGCTTGCGTTTACTTCATTGGTTAACTCCTGGACTTGTTCGATTGAAACTTTTGTGACAATTTTCTAGTGTAGATTTACAGTTTGTTCGTAAATATTTAAGTTAAGCAAGTGGTTATGGGACATGAAGCTAAACTTTTATATTTACTAGCTTAGTGTAATTGACACTTCTCGTGGATCATGACGATCATTTTGTGATTTAGACTAGCAATTGTGCGATGTCTCTTTGTTTGCAAGGTTAGACTAGACCGCAGTAGTGTGATTCCGACTCACACATATCTCTTTGTCCGCAAGGTTAGTCTAGACCGCAGTAGTGTGATTCCGACTCACACATATCTTTTTGTTTGCAAGGCTAGACTAGACACCACTTGTGTGATTCCATTCACACATACCTTTTTGCTTTTTGGTTAGTCTAGACCTTAATTTGTGTGATTCCGACTCACACATATCTTTTTGTTTGCGAGGTTAGACTAGACACCACTTGTGTGATTCCATTCACACATACCTTTTTGCTTTTTGGTTAGTCTAGACCTTAATTAGTGTGATTCCGACTCACACATGTCTTTTTGTTTGCGAGTGTAACAACCCGGGTTTTTCTAACACGAAAAACCGGACCATTTTAGTTAAGAAGAAGAGGTAGAAGAAGAAAAATAGAAAACAACAGCAGAATCTCACATACGCAGCGGAATAAAATATAATATATATCAACAGATCTTTACACAAATCAAACTGTATCTGTATATATATATACATCCAAATACATCATCAGAGTACATCACATCAATATCATACAACTGAATACACAGCGGAAAAATAATAGCAAGTACGAGAGTACGTATCGTCATCCAGCTCGTCTCCTGAGCTCCATATCATCATATCCTGTAACCTAATAATACTCGGTCTGACCCGAGCATCATATAAAACAATACCCGAGTCAGTCTGGAAAACCAGCGTGAGAAAATCACACTCAAATTGATTATTAAAGTTTCAAAATCCTTTGAAAACAAAAGCATCTCGTAAGACCACGCCACAAATAAACATGTCGGGTTTTTACCTTACGATAGCTAAAACACTTTATATCAAAATCCTCTGATATTATAATAGTGTCTACAGAAAGTAAACTAGAATCTAGCTGAAATGCTTGCATCTCACGTTTCAGCAATAGTTGGGCACAATCAAAACCGTACAGGCACGTAGGGAGAATGGATTTCCAACGAATGACTAGGCACTGGGGTACCACCTGTCACAGTACGTGGCCTAGATCACAGTACCGAGGAGTACGCCCGCTCCTCTGCAACACAAGGCCGGAACCATCCCTTACTGGATGATCCCGAATAAAATCACCCCACGGTTGGGATCAGCAACCGCACCACTAAGCCGAAATAAAAAGGGACATCTAGACAGGGATGACCTTACCCTCCAGTGGGAGCTACCCACGAAGCCTTGCTGCATAACCCCTGATTTTCAGTCATTCCCGGTTGATGAGGTTCGAGGCTAAACGATACCTTTATAGCACATATCCCTTAGAATGCCCATCGTCCGCTGACGATGTTTCGCAAGCATTCGTCCATACCAGTCCGTCCTGGGTTTGAACGGAACCGAAGGCACTACTCCTACTACATCCATTTTGGAAATATCCTCAGGATTAGTAGCGACTAGCCCTTGCACTTTACAGCTCCATCTTCGACTCCGAACACGTTACACGAAACGTACAAACCGGATCGAAGTGGTATTCGAGTCTCCAGACCTAGAATCCCGGTATACGGAAACTCGATCCCGGTCTCTTCGAAACGATCAGCGCATTGGCCAATAGTGATAGTCGGTTATTTAACTATCAATTAACATCCACAAGCAACCATCACACAATAAATAATTTCCCACATTATTTATTTACCCAAATATCTTTCCAAGATATATTTCCAAATTTTCAAACTCCTTTTGAAAACAATTTCAAACAATTTCCGCTTACGGAATACATTTCCAAATATTTATTTCTCTGAAACACCAAGTACAAAACATTTTTAGATTTTAAAATAATTTAAAAACACTTTATTTTAAAATATATTTTATAACATTGAAATCAAACTACTTTAATACTTTATTAAAAATATATACTTTAAATTAAACCTCTTTATAAATATAAACTAAATTTCTCTTTTTAAAACAGAATAACAATTCACTTTTATATAATTACTATAATAATAGATTTTTAAAATATACCTACTTTGAAAATTAACATTTAGAAATAATCAATTTTCTAAAACATGCTTATTAAAACATACTTAAAACTTTTAACTTATATTTAAAATTACTTTGAAAACGTACTTGGCTATCCAGAGAAATACACTTCTCATTTCCATCTTTTAAAAATAAATCAACATTTATTTTAAACCAAACCATATCTTTTTATAAATTTCCACCTTGAATTTATATTCAAATATCCACTATATTTTATTTTACTTTATAAACCCAGTTTATAAATTCCAAAATCTCACTTCTCTTTTAAAAAAATTCCGTTTTAACGCTTAAATCAAATCCCAAATTGATTTCCGATTTACTTTACTTTGAAATAAATTCCTTGCTCATTTCATTTATTTCAAAATACTTTTAACTTAAGATTTATTTCTTTCCAAAAATCCAATTTAATACATTTTGATAATTTCTTTTTCTGAAATATTCAATCCAACCATATTATTCAATATTTCAATTACCAATAAAATCATCACAGGATAACAATATTCATAACACAGAATATAAAACAGTCTAGAAAATTTTGAGGAATCCAGTTGGATCCCTCCAACCTGTTTCCCTGCATCCACAGACGTTAGCACAATACCAATTCCACTTCGAGGTGGAATATCGCGGTATATGGGTTTTATAAAATATCATCCGCTATTATGCGGCGCATAGGGTCTCATCCGCTATATAAATGCGGGAATATCAACAATTCCAATATATACATATGCCAATATGTATATATTGCTATATACTACTATATACCATATCAATCAAATCAATCAATTCAATCATTCATCCATATTTAAATTTAACCAATTAAATTTAAATAAAATTAAACTGAGTGAGATTAACTCACCTCCTATTTTGCTTTTCGCAAACCATTTCCATCTCGTCTTGTTCCCTTTACGATTTCAACTGAATAAACATTTATACAATTTTATTAATATTTGAATTAGTCAACCAGATAATTACCATTTAATTAGTTACCCTAAACAATCAATTACTTCTTAGATTACTTAAAAATAAATTTTAACCCCTTTCGAAATTATATCTATATACATTTAAAACTTATCTACCCAAATATAGATTTTCTTTTCAGTTCTGCATACTTACTCATACATAAATCTTTAAATGAAAATATAAGTCTTTTTTTAACCTATATTCGTATATTAATAAATTAGACAGAACTGATTTAAAATTTCTTTTACTATGAAATGAGACCTCACTTATATATATTAAATTAAATGAAATCGCAGATACCTGCCCCTCTAAGCTTCGAAAGATGAATGCAAACCCAACTTGCTCGAACACCAGAAAAATCGCGTCACCACCCCATCTTCATCGCCGCCTCCTCACTGTCTATCGTCAACGTCGAGACATCCATCCCCACTTCGGCCATCTTCGCTTCACCGATGCCACACCTGATGCCGCAATCATCGCGAGTGCCTCTCCTTCGCGAATGTGCCGACCCCCAAGCCCTAGCTCGAGAACCCTAGACGAAATGAAAATCGCGAGCACCCAAGAATCGCGTCGCCATCATCCTGCTCGCGATGCGACCACTTCCAGGTCCAATCGTGCCGCCCTGAACCTTGATGACTCGCGCCGAGCTGTTCCAATCGAGCTCACTACCTCATCCTCTCAACCCTCTCGCGACGCTACACAGGCACTGCTCGAGAAACCCCTTCCAGAAATCGCGAGTGCTCCTCTGTTGATCGAACGCGAACTTACATAGACTTCGATCTTTAAATAAAATTTCCCCCTTTCGATTTCGTTTTGAAAATGAAGGCTCGGTTGGAAATAAAAATTGAGAAGAGGGAAAAGATCCTGGAGAAGGAAAGTATTTGGCCATTTATTTTCTTTTGAACGAAAATGATGAAGTGTTCGGTTGTTTACTTTTAAGGGGGACGCGTGTTCTATTAGGTGAACACGTGCTCTAAAATTTTCTTCCGTTACCTGGCTTAAGAATGAAGAAAGAAAGAGATAAGGTCGGTTGAGTTGAAAAAGATCTGATAGATAAAAAGACGAAGGATATTTAAATTTAAAACGATTAATTATTGTCTAGACGTTTCTAACTCGTACGGTCACACGGTAGTTCCGAAAATTACGAAATTTGAAATCCGGTAATAATTCAATATTACGGACCCAATGGAACTGGTTTCGTCGGATTCCGAGACTGTGCCTCGGACGGCTATTTTTAAATTAAATTTCAACGATATATTTTTAAAACTGAACAAAACTCTTTAAAATTTCATTTTAAAAGTTCTATCATCTTCAGTATTAACAATATAAATTTTCTGAACCTTTGAACTATTTTTAACAGGCTTAAAATCGAGATTCCATATTTTACCCAATCCCGATAATTAAATTAATAATTAATTATCCAAAGAAATACTGTATAGTTAAAATTTAACCTTCGGATATTTAAAATAAATTAAATATTCATATTTCAAATATACAAAAATTCCGGGTCGTCACATTCCTCCCCCCTTAAAAGAATTTCGTCCCCGAAATTACCAGTTAAGAGAAATGATTCGATACCCGTTCTTTTTCCCCATCCAAATAGTTTTAACAACTTTCCATAACAATCTTTTATTAATGATACACTAATCATCTTTTAACTTCCCAAACTTATTCATAAGTTCAACTCATACCACCTACTTATCCATTCAAATTTAAATTTGAATTCAAATTTTGAATTATAAAAATTTTCTCAAAAATTTTTCTAACTCCCTAAATTTCCGAAAAATTTCGCCAGCGTCTCCTTTGCGCGGCTAGCTCGGTACTACTACAAAATGGCTCTACGGCCTCCCAATCTCAAAAGAAAACAAAAAGCCAAGTGGCTGGATCCAAAACCCAATCAAATTTCATATAGAAATTCAAATTCATACCTTTTTGTCGGGCCATTAAATTTTATCTTCTAAATCAAAAAATCCCAATTTATCCTTTGCTTTTATACACCTGTATATCCTACTAAGCAATAATATTCAATCACAATCCCAAAGTCATTTTATACTTTTCTTTACAAATTTTCAATGTTTGTTTTACTTAAGCCCGTACGATGCACATATATCATCCGTACGCAATATCACATTCGATCGCTCAATCGATCACACAATTTCACTTCCGAACTAGTATCGTCCACCCGACTTCCTAGTGCGGACTCAGATCTGGTTCCTTGATCAGAAACTGTCATTCTCCTTGCATAGCCACCAACTATGATAGAGAATATCCAGAATCAATCAACAACCCATATCCAGGCTCGCCGTCGAAAATCGAGTGAAAAATCCTAATTCGGATCGATAAAACTATCTCGAAATTCTGTGTTCGAAATCTGGACCAAATAGCTATGCGAATAAAATAATATACGTATATCTTACGTATAAATTCCAATTGATTACCAATTATATCAATTCTCTTTTATTCACATTCATTTTAATTGTTATCCCTTTATTCACAACTATCTCATTTCACAATTTACAGTCTCACCTTAATTCAAATATTCACTTAGCATACTTTCAGTACCACATTTTCTTAAGAATTCACTATTCATTTCTTAAGTTTAAGATAAACCTTTTACATACTGCTTATACATATTTTCACTTCACTATTGAAGTTCCTATTCATTTCTATCCACTTTTGCTTTTACATTTCCACTTGAATTCAATTTATCTTCCACTTGAATATTGAATTAGTTGCACTTACTAATTAATTTAAATCTCAATTAAAAATTTGTTTGCAAGCTTTACTTTCGTTAGTTCCTTCGATTTCACTTACTTTACTTTCACATTTTAAATAGATTTCAATACTCAGTTTCAACCTTATTTGTTTAACAAATTTTAAATCATTTGTTGTCAGTGAAAATTTCCAAAAATTTTCAAAAATTTTCTAACTCTCAAAATTTCTAGAAAATTTTGGCAGAGTCTCCTTTGTACGGAGGGACTTCTGCGATATCGGAGGATGCACAAATATGTATATACATCGGCCTCAGGCCGGAAATCACAATATATATCAATATATGCAGTTCATATCTCCTATTAAATTCTTTTGCGTAGGCGTACCTCTATTTTAGCATTTTTAAAGCAAGCGGCTTATTATTTAGCAATTAATGCAACCCAAAATCAGCTATACGGCTTCCCTGAACCTGTACTAACTCAATTTAAAAGTGTAAGTGACAAATATAGGAAGTTCATAGCATTTCACTTATATTTAAATAGCTAAAATATGGATTCTATTACAATGCATGTTATATACTTCCATAAACACGTATGAAATGTTCCAACACTAATTTTAATTGTTTCCCAACAACATTTAAACCATCCCATTCAATTTAAATGATTTTACAACTTCCTTTCTTAACTTCAATTTATTTTTTTAAGTCCAAACAAACTCATATCATTACAATTGATTCAAAACAAATTTTATTGTTTATATTAACTCAATAGATTTATACAATCTCATTTTCATTGCATTTTGAATTCGAACCCTTTAACTACTTAGGTTCATCTTCATTACCAAGTGGATTTCCTTTTTATCTTAATTCATTCACAACGATTATTTAGCTCGACGCATTCCAATTAAATGTTATCTGTAACTCACCTAAATTTAGTTCGATTAAAATTTATTTCCACTTAGTTGGATTCTATTTGCAATTCATACCATTTCTATTTTAACCCAATTTCATTTTTATATGATACAATTTCAATTATAATTAATTTGTTAACACTTCATGTTAACTTTTAATTTATAACTCGAGTTCTAGATCCACTACCCGTTTCCAATCTACTTATTTCTAATATTTGATTTTTATTTCAAAAACACTTTACTATTTTCAAGTGTTCAATCTATTTTATAATTTAAATTTCTGGATTATATTCCTTACTATTACAAACAGTTTTATTTGGCTTATTTATTTTACTTCCAAATTTTATAAGTCCCAAATTTATTTATATCTATATTTTATTCATTTACAATCGATTTCATTCACATTTTAATACTTTACTACAGGATTTATATTTTATTTAGTTTGGCATATTTATTATTCCATATAAACATTTTAAATATGATTCCAGAGTTTAAACAATTCTCCAAAATTTCAAAATCACTTTTGAAATCAACTTCATCCAAAACCCTTGACAATTTTCATTTCCCTTTGGAATTTTAAAACCAAACCTAGTTCACAAACAATTCCAATTTTAAAACAGTTTGGTAGCAATTTTTCTTTGGAGACTCGAAAATGAACATCGATGATGCTGCAGTCATCATCGAAGTTATTTTCCAGCGACCGACAGAGCATTTAATGTTTTCATCTCTTTAAAAACATTTCAAATACTTTTAATTCCCAAATCTCACAAGATTTCAAATTCAACTCAAAAATATTCCTGAAATAATACTATTAGTTCTCCAAAATTTTTTTGAAAACCATTTCCAAATCCCAGGAATTTGAATTTTTCCCAAAATTCCAAACTTGAACTCCATTCCGATTTATTTTCAACATTTCTCTGGAATCCTATTTCCAATTATAAATCACATTTGTATATGAAGTTCATTCAATTCATTTATAACCGATATTCTCCGATTTCCATTTGTTATATCAATTTATTTTTCAACTTGGTTATAAACTTTCAATTTTTTTTTTTTTTTTTTTTTTTCAATTTACACTTAAATGATAATAATTAAATATTATCACTTCCTAACAACCAAGCAACCGAATATATATATTTACAAAAGTTATTTCTTTATATACAAAAATAATTTGGGCAAAATTATTTCATTCACCCTATTTAAAACAATACTGTGTCGAATTGTTCTACTTAAGTGTTTAGAAATCCCTATCAATGACGTTAATTACTCGTATTGACCAGAATCCATAAACTACTCAATAAACCAACCAACACAATATAAAACCATTTTATATTTACTAACAAATACGCACTCATATCTATTAGTACTCTCAAAATTTCTACCAGAGCCAAGGTTATCGCTAGCCTAAGCTCTGATACCAAGTGTAACAACCCGGGTTTT
This sequence comes from Allium fistulosum, assembly GCA_030737815.1. NCBI lineage: Eukaryota > Viridiplantae > Streptophyta > Magnoliopsida > Asparagales > Amaryllidaceae > Allium > Allium fistulosum. Next base: position 820,918,480 of record CM060904.1, read on the forward strand.
TCTAACACGAAAAACCGGACCATTTTAGTTAAGAAGAAGAGGTAGAAGAAGAAAAATAGAAAACAACAGCAGAATCTCACATACGCAGCGGAATAAAATATAATATATATCAACAGATCTTTACACAAATCAAACTGTATCTGTATATATATATACATCCAAATACATCATCAGAGTACATCACATCAATATCATACAACTGAATACACAGCGGAAAAATAATAGCAAGTACGAGAGTACGTATCGTCATCCAGCTCGTCTCCTGAGCTCCATATCATCATATCCTGTAACCTAATAATACTCGGTCTGACCCGAGCATCATATAAAACAATACCCGAGTCAGTCTGGAAAACCAGCGTGAGAAAATCACACTCAAATTGATTATTAAAGTTTCAAAATCCTTTGAAAACAAAAGCATCTCGTAAGACCACGCCACAAATAAACATGTCGGGTTTTTACCTTACGATAGCTAAAACACTTTATATCAAAATCCTCTGATATTATAATAGTGTCTACAGAAAGTAAACTAGAATCTAGCTGAAATGCTTGCATCTCACGTTTCAGCAATAGTTGGGCACAATCAAAACCGTACAGGCACGTAGGGAGAATGGATTTCCAACGAATGACTAGGCACTGGGGTACCACCTGTCACAGTACGTGGCCTAGATCACAGTACCGAGGAGTACGCCCGCTCCTCTGCAACACAAGGCCGGAACCATCCCTTACTGGATGATCCCGAATAAAATCACCCCACGGTTGGGATCAGCAACCGCACCACTAAGCCGAAATAAAAAGGGACATCTAGACAGGGATGACCTTACCCTCCAGTGGGAGCTACCCACGAAGCCTTGCTGCATAACCCCTGATTTTCAGTCATTCCCGGTTGATGAGGTTCGAGGCTAAACGATACCTTTATAGCACATATCCCTTAGAATGCCCATCGTCCGCTGACGATGTTTCGCAAGCATTCGTCCATACCAGTCCGTCCTGGGTTTGAACGGAACCGAAGGCACTACTCCTACTACATCCATTTTGGAAATATCCTCAGGATTAGTAGCGACTAGCCCTTGCACTTTACAGCTCCATCTTCGACTCCGAACACGTTACACGAAACGTACAAACCGGATCGAAGTGGTATTCGAGTCTCCAGACCTAGAATCCCGGTATACGGAAACTCGATCCCGGTCTCTTCGAAACGATCAGCGCATTGGCCAATAGTGATAGTCGGTTATTTAACTATCAATTAACATCCACAAGCAACCATCACACAATAAATAATTTCCCACATTATTTATTTACCCAAATATCTTTCCAAGATATATTTCCAAATTTTCAAACTCCTTTTGAAAACAATTTCAAACAATTTCCGCTTACGGAATACATTTCCAAATATTTATTTCTCTGAAACACCAAGTACAAAACATTTTTAGATTTTAAAATAATTTAAAAACACTTTATTTTAAAATATATTTTATAACATTGAAATCAAACTACTTTAATACTTTATTAAAAATATATACTTTAAATTAAACCTCTTTATAAATATAAACTAAATTTCTCTTTTTAAAACAGAATAACAATTCACTTTTATATAATTACTATAATAATAGATTTTTAAAATATACCTACTTTGAAAATTAACATTTAGAAATAATCAATTTTCTAAAACATGCTTATTAAAACATACTTAAAACTTTTAACTTATATTTAAAATTACTTTGAAAACGTACTTGGCTATCCAGAGAAATACACTTCTCATTTCCATCTTTTAAAAATAAATCAACATTTATTTTAAACCAAACCATATCTTTTTATAAATTTCCACCTTGAATTTATATTCAAATATCCACTATATTTTATTTTACTTTATAAACCCAGTTTATAAATTCCAAAATCTCACTTCTCTTTTAAAAAAATTCCGTTTTAACGCTTAAATCAAATCCCAAATTGATTTCCGATTTACTTTACTTTGAAATAAATTCCTTGCTCATTTCATTTATTTCAAAATACTTTTAACTTAAGATTTATTTCTTTCCAAAAATCCAATTTAATACATTTTGATAATTTCTTTTTCTGAAATATTCAATCCAACCATATTATTCAATATTTCAATTACCAATAAAATCATCACAGGATAACAATATTCATAACACAGAATATAAAACAGTCTAGAAAATTTTGAGGAATCCAGTTGGATCCCTCCAACCTGTTTCCCTGCATCCACAGACGTTAGCACAATACCAATTCCACTTCGAGGTGGAATATCGCGGTATATGGGTTTTATAAAATATCATCCGCTATTATGCGGCGCATAGGGTCTCATCCGCTATATAAATGCGGGAATATCAACAATTCCAATATATACATATGCCAATATGTATATATTGCTATATACTACTATATACCATATCAATCAAATCAATCAATTCAATCATTCATCCATATTTAAATTTAACCAATTAAATTTAAATAAAATTAAACTGAGTGAGATTAACTCACCTCCTATTTTGCTTTTCGCAAACCATTTCCATCTCGTCTTGTTCCCTTTACGATTTCAACTGAATAAACATTTATACAATTTTATTAATATTTGAATTAGTCAACCAGATAATTACCATTTAATTAGTTACCCTAAACAATCAATTACTTCTTAGATTACTTAAAAATAAATTTTAACCCCTTTCGAAATTATATCTATATACATTTAAAACTTATCTACCCAAATATAGATTTTCTTTTCAGTTCTGCATACTTACTCATACATAAATCTTTAAATGAAAATATAAGTCTTTTTTTAACCTATATTCGTATATTAATAAATTAGACAGAACTGATTTAAAATTTCTTTTACTATGAAATGAGACCTCACTTATATATATTAAATTAAATGAAATCGCAGATACCTGCCCCTCTAAGCTTCGAAAGATGAATGCAAACCCAACTTGCTCGAACACCAGAAAAATCGCGTCACCACCCCATCTTCATCGCCGCCTCCTCACTGTCTATCGTCAACGTCGAGACATCCATCCCCACTTCGGCCATCTTCGCTTCACCGATGCCACACCTGATGCCGCAATCATCGCGAGTGCCTCTCCTTCGCGAATGTGCCGACCCCCAAGCCCTAGCTCGAGAACCCTAGACGAAATGAAAATCGCGAGCACCCAAGAATCGCGTCGCCATCATCCTGCTCGCGATGCGACCACTTCCAGGTCCAATCGTGCCGCCCTGAACCTTGATGACTCGCGCCGAGCTGTTCCAATCGAGCTCACTACCTCATCCTCTCAACCCTCTCGCGATGCTACACAGGCACTGCTCGAGAAACCCCTTCCAGAAATCGCGAGTGCTCCTCTGTTGATCGAACGCGAACTTACATAGACTTCGATCTTTAAATAAAATTTCCCCCTTTCGATTTCGTTTTGAAAATGAAGGCTCGGTTGGAAATAAAAATTGAGAAGAGGGAAAAGATCCTGGAGAAGGAAAGTATTTGGCCATTTATTTTCTTTTGAACGAAAATGATGAAGTGTTCGGTTGTTTACTTTTAAGGGGGACGCGTGTTCTATTAGGTGAACACGTGCTCTAAAATTTTCTTCCGTTACCTGGCTTAAGAATGAAGAAAGAAAGAGATAAGGTCGGTTGAGTTGAAAAAGATCTGATAGATAAAAAGACGAAGGATATTTAAATTTAAAACGATTAATTATTGTCTAGACGTTTCTAACTCGTACGGTCACACGGTAGTTCCGAAAATTACGAAATTTGAAATCCGGTAATAATTCAATATTACGGACCCAATGGAACTGGTTTCGTCGGATTCCGAGACTGTGCCTCGGACGGCTATTTTTAAATTAAATTTCAACGATATATTTTTAAAACTGAACAAAACTCTTTAAAATTTCATTTTAAAAGTTCTATCATCTTCAGTATTAACAATATAAATTTTCTGAACCTTTGAACTATTTTTAACAGGCTTAAAATCGAGATTCCATATTTTACCCAATCCCGATAATTAAATTAATAATTAATTATCCAAAGAAATACTGTATAGTTAAAATTTAACCTTCGGATATTTAAAATAAATTAAATATTCATATTTCAAATATACAAAAATTCCGGGTCGTCACAGCGAGGTTAGACTAGACACCACTTGTGTGATTCCATTCACACATACCTTTTTGCTTTTTGGTTAGTCTAGACCTTAATTAGTGTGATTCCGACTCACACATATCTTTTTGTTTGCGAGGTTAGACTAGACACCACTTGTGTGATTCCATTCACACATACCTTTTTGCTTTTTGGTTAGTCTAGACCTTAATTAGTGTGATTCCGACTCACACATGTCTTTTTGTTTGCGAGGTTAGACTAGACACCACTTGTGTGATTCCATTCACACATACCTTTTTGCTTTTTGGTTAGTCTAGACCTTAATTAGTGTGATTCCGACTCACACATGTCTTTTTGTTTGCGAGGTTAGACTAGACACCACTTGTGTGATTCCATTCACACATACCTTTTTGCTTTTTGGTTAGTCTAGACCTTAATTAGTGTGATTCCGACTCACACATGTCTTTTTGTTTGCGAGGTTAGACTAGACACCACTTGTGTGATTCCATTCACAAATACCTTTTTTCTTTTTGGTTAGTCTAGACCTTAATTAGTGTGATTCCGACTCACACATGTCTTTTTGTTTGCGAGGTTAGACTAGACACCACTTGTGTGATTCCATTCACACATACCTTTTTGCTTTTTGGTTAGTCTAGACCTTAATTAGTGTGATTCCGACTCACACATGTCTTTTTGTTTGCGAGGTTAGACTAGACACCACTTGTGTGATTCCATTCACACATACCTTTTTGCTTTTTGGTTAATCTAGACCTTAATTAGTGTGATTCCGACTCACACATATCTTTTTGTTTGCGAGGTTTGACTAGACACCACTTGTGTGATTCCATTCACACATACCTTTTTGCTTTTTGGTTAGTCTAGACCTTAATTAGTGTGATTCTGACTCACACATGTCTTTTTGTTTGCGAGGTTAGACTAGACACCACTTGTGTGATTCCATTCACACATACCTTTTTGCTTTTTGGTTAGTCTAGACCTTAATTAGTGTGATTCCGACTCACACATATCTTTTTGTTTGCGAGGTTAGACTAGACACCACTTGTGTGATTCCATTCACACATACCTTTTTGCTTTTTGGTTAGTCTAGACCTTAATTAGTGTGATTCCGACTCACACATATCTTTTTGATTGCGAGGTTAGACTAGACACCACTTGTGTGATTCCATTCACACATACCTTTTTGCTTTTTGGTTAGTCTAGACCTTAATTAGTGTGATTCCGACTCACACATATCTTTTTGTTTGTGAGGTTAGACTAGACACCTCTTGTGTGATTCCATTCACACATACCTTTTTGCTTTTTGGTTAGTCTAGACCTTAATTTGTGTGATTCCACTCACACATATCTTTTTCTCTACGAGGTTAGCCTAGACCTCAATCTGTGTGATTCCGACTCACATGCGTGGGATAGCAACCCATGGTCTTCGGACCATTCCTGTGTGAAACTTTAATGGATGGCTTCCATGAGATAGCGTCTCATCTTGTGATACCGGTGTTTTGGAGTTTTCATGCTCCCATTTTGTGATAGGCATTTCCCTTTTCCTTTTTTGTGGTTTAGACTAGCAAATGTGCGATGTCTCTTTCTCTGCGAGGTTAGCCTAGACCTCAATCTGTGTGATTCCGACTCACACGCGTGGGATAGCGACCCACGGTCTTCGGACCATTCCTGTGTGAAACTTTAATGGTTAGCCACCATGAGATAGCGTCTCGTCTTGTGATACAGGTGTTTTGGAGTTTTCATACTCCCGTTTTCTGATAGGCCTCCCCCCTCTTTTTGTGATTTCTGGATTTCTTGTGATGATTTCTAGAATTTGTGCTTCACCAATTTTCGTGATTTCTATTGACAAGTTTTGTCAATTTTTGTGTATTGGTGAATTCATGTGTTATTGACTTGTTATGAATACAAGTTTAGGGTATGATATCCCTTTCTATCTTTGAGAAGATTCTTGTGACATTTTTGATGAATGAAAATTCATTTGGCATTATATTTTGATGCCAGTTATTTTGATGAGATTTTGACGTGTTAACTTCAGTACTCGTCAATTTTGAAATGGATTTACAAGCGGTTCTCCCGCAATACTGATATTGTTAATTTAATCACGTGTTTTCAAAATTCTTTATTTTTAAAAGTTGTTTCAAAATATAAATTAAAATTGTTTTCAAAATTTTTACAGCTTACATTTTCAAAAGAACGAGGAAGCGATTTAAACATTTCAGAAAAATCGAGGACTATGACCCCTTTCTTTTACTGATTCGCTTAATTCCGGACTTGTCCGTTTGAGAATGTGAAATGTTATTTTTAAAACACACAATTCCGCACTTTCAAGAAAACGATAAAGAGATTTAAACGATTTAGCAAAAGTAAGGAGTATGGAACCATACTTTTACTACTTCGGTTAATTCCGGACTCGTTAATTGAATACTTATGATTTCTGATTATCGTTTTTGATAATCAGATATTTCTGATTTCTGATTATCGTTTTTGATAATCGGATATTTGTGTTTCTGATTATCGTTTTTGATAATCAGATATTTGTGAAATTTGATTATCGTTTGAGATAATTAAATATTTTTCGATTTGATTAATCCAATATTTGTGATTTCTGATTATCGTTTTTGATAATCAGATATTTGTGAAATTTGATTATCGTTTGAGATAATTAAATATTTTTCGATTTGATTAATCGAATGTTTGTGTTTCTGATTATCGTTTTTGATAATCAGATATTTGTGAAATTTGATTATCATTTTTGATAGTTAAACCTATTTGCGATTTGAAAATTCGATTATCGTTTTTTATGATTGAATATTTGCGATTTTGAGATTTAAGCTTCGTCTTTTTCTCTGGCAATTCAGGTGAGTAATTTGATTTACTCACATTCAATTCGTGCAGTACGTGAATCCTGCTCTGTTTTTCCTTTTCTTTTAAATGCTGGAACTCGATTGATTCTTGCTTTTGATAGTCGTCTGATTTTGATTCCTTGATCCCCACGATGTTGATTCTTTTGATTTGAAGCAGTCGAATCTTTTGATTTCATATCTAATACTCCCTCTCCACACATTTGCTTTGCTTATGCAATCGACTTTGCCATGCTCTTTTGGTTGTTACCTTTTGTCCATTCATTCCTTATAATTGCGAGGACGCAATTTCTTTAAGGAGGGAAGTCTGTAACAACCCGCATTTATACGATAATATATTTAAATATTTTATTTAAATATGACATCGTCTATTCGTATTTAAAATCCTAAATATGAATTTTTATCGTGGTCGAATCCGTTGTTCTAATGGATTCAAATCGTGTTTTAAATATCACCAAAGTGTTTGATCATCATGGTTTGCTATTTTTTAAATTCAATGGGCTTAATATTGTTGTTTGGCCCATTAAAATTATCTCCCTTAACCGTGGTTTTCTTCAGGCTGATGCCTTGGCCTCTCCCTATTATTCATTTTGTCGTTCACGTTCACAATAAAAGAACGAAATAAAATAGTCAGAGAGGAGAAGGCGACTAGGGTTTCGCGGCTCCTCCTCCTCTCGAAGCCAACGCTCCTCCTCCTCCTCTCGAAGCCAACGCTCCTCCTCCTCCTGGTGCGTGCTCAAGTCGTGAGGTGCCCTTAACGGCAGGCTCGGGTTCGCAGCGACGCTGGCGGAGCTCAAGACTAGGGTTTGGAGCAATCGAGAGCGTGAGTCGTTCGTGTATTCGTCGTTGTAAGCCTGGATCGCCAATCTATTTCTGGTCGTTGCTGCTTGCGATCGATTCCAGTTAGTTCGTTCCTCTGAGCATTTGTCGATCTTCGCAGCTCCTCCTCTCAGTCGAGCTCTTCCTTTCGCTTCGGGGAAAAAGGTGAGTCCTACTCACATCTAATTCGTACTCAAGTTGTAATTAGAGTTTGAAACTCCCATCCTCTAATTTGATTGATGTTGAAGTATTTAATTTGATAAAGACTGCTGCTTGTTTCTATTTCGTTCAAACTTGATGTGAGATGGTGCCACTGTCTCACTGTTCTGGTAGTCTAGATCTTGCATTGGTTTTCATTCATTTCGAGACAGCCTTGTTGCATGGTATTCATGTGAAGTCCGCAGCTTTGTTCTTGTATGAAGTTTTTCCTTAGTTATGAATTTGGGTCCCTCGGCTTTGAATCGCCTTGCTCACCCCAGTTCGATTTTCTGGTTTGACTTTGGCACTACACTTGTTAAATTCCTACTTGCCTAGGCCACACATTGCTAGTACGTGTTCTAACTTCGGGCTTTTCTCGGTGACATTGGTCTTGACTGGGTTGATAACTTCCTTTTGTTATGTACATATATGCATATATGCATTTGTATGTGTGTATGCATATATATTGTAGAACTTGTGAGTTGTGAGTACTTGAACTTGCATTTTGAACTGATTCGAGCCTGCTCTAGGTTGAGTCTGTTGTGTTGTTCCAGTTGAGTCTGCACATGTTTGGGTTGCATATATCACTGAGTTGCCATTTCATATGCTTACATTTTAGATGATCAGGTCTTCTAATAAAAAGTATACATAAGTTTGGAAATTTTCATGCTTTAGTTCATAGCCTGACATTTCTTAAAATCACAGAGTACTGTAAGTGGTATCTGATAGCCTGGTAGTGAATGCACTAATGTTGTTTCTGGTTTTGATCTTGATGTCATAATGCTTTTTTTGCATTGCTTTGTAGTCTTCATTGATCTGTAGCTTGTTTCATCATGTATATTTGCAGTTTCGAGTCTGCACTTGCATTGTGTAAGTGGACTGGATTACTATTTTGCAGTTTCATTTATGTTGGTTTGACTTAGAGCATTCTGTTGCTTCATTCTTTGGTTCCTGTACGTCGACTATTTTAGAACTGTTTCGGCTAGATCATTTAACATCACCTGTATATATTGTTGCTTGATATAAACTTAAGTCTGCATAATACTTGGTCACTGTTGTCTTTGTTGTGGCCTTTGTATTTGTGTACTGGTACACATTCTGGTCATTGTTGCCATCTTAGCCTGGCATTTGTTTCAGTTTGGTTTGGTAACTTGTGCAGTTTACTGGTCTTTGATTTGGTTGTTGCATCACTATAGCTTTGCAGTTGCAGTTTTACATTTATTCAGTAGCCATTGTAGCTCTGTGCTTTGTTGCAGTTGAGCCACTGATGCACTGAAATCATCTATCTTGTGTTGCCCTTGTACATGCTTCACTGCATCATCTTCTACCTGTTGCACTTGCAATGATGTTCCTCATTTCATGTTCGAATTCATACTTGTCTGCACTCGCCTTCAGTTTGCTATGTCTCTGTGCTTTGCTTTGCAACATGTTGATCTTGTTTCACTTGTTGCCTCTTTCACTGGATATACTGTTTCATTTCACTAATGTAGCCTTGCCCTTAAATACAAGTGGTGGCTACATTTTCGTAGCAGTTTTACCCTTGTCCCTTGTAGTGACTTTATATTCTGTTGTGGCGAGGCAGTGCACGCGTGCGTGCACTGCAGCCACACCGAATTGACAGATTTTAATCGATATCTCTTTTATTCTTAATTCATCGACCTGTTGCGTAATTCGTAGGCTGTATTGGCGAGGCAGTACACGTTAGCGTGTACTGCAGCCAATTAGCATTGATATTTTTAAATTGACATTTCAATTATTTAAACTGCTTTGGATTTCTTTTTCGTGGATTAACACTGTTTAGTGATATATCTGCCGATATCCGGTTCTCTTATCGAGAAGTTGGATATACGAGATTTCTGTGACTGTCATCTATATTGAGATTGATTATTATTGCTTCTATGCTCTAATAACTGATTTTGAATTAGACTGATCCGAGTATTATTTTCTTTTGAATGTAATACTCGGGTCAGACCGAGTATTTACAGGTTGTAGATTTTTAGCTTTGGGTTGCTGCTAGAGCTATGAAGACTTTTTATATCATTTGAAGTGGTCTTCGTCTTGTTGTAGTTGTCAGTGTGTCTGTTTTAAGATGATAATGTATTCATGTATATTAGTCGATAATGTACTTGTATATATAACTTCTTGAGTCGACAATTGTAGTTGTATCATTTGTATTATGTCAAATGTATTGTAACTGATATCAGTTATTGTATATATGAGACTTTTCGTTCCATCTGTATTCCGCATTTATGTTATCTGTGTTATTTTTATATCTATTGTTCTAAACTATTATAACCACTGTGTAGTAGCTTTGAGTTTGTATCGGTATGTCGGATTTTCTCTAAAGATGAAATGCAATGTTTTATTATCTGACATATCGGTGCTCGCACAAAGCAATTACACGGATGGTCGCTCCTCAACAGCCTTATTCTCCGTGCTAGTTGACAGCACTACACCGTAGTGTTCTTGGCTAGCGTGGGTATAGAGGTGGGGCGTCACAGCTTTTAACCCTAATGATTCGGTTTTTTGGCATTCGATTGTGCGGCAGTTGATACAGTGGACGTATTAATGTCGACTTCGAGCGTCGAAAGATCGTAATCGTTACATGTGGTATCAGAGCGTTGGTTAAGCGATAACCTTGGCTCTGTTGGGAATTACTCATTAGAGATAGAGTCAGTAGTACTCTAGAATGAGTTGAGTGTAATAATAGATATGAGCATGTATTTGTTAGTGAATATAAAATTGTTTTAAATTGTGATGATTGGTTTGTTGAGTGGTATATGGATTCTGGTCGGTATAGTCTGGACAACTCTATCGATAGGGATCTCTAAACACTCGTACAGAACAATTCGGCATGATATTGTTTTAAAATCGGGTAAATGAAATAATTTTACCCAAAACTATTTTCGTGGATAAAGGAAATAATCTTTGTAAATTATTATAGTATATATGGTTGCTTTATTGTTAGGAAGTGATAATATTAAATTATTTTCATTAATTACTAAATAAGAATTGAAATCATAACAAAAGTTAAGAAATAAAAGATCCATATACAAATGGAATTTAAGAATATAAATCGTAAATGTGATTTGTAATTTGAAATGGAATTTCAGAGAAATGTTTTGAAAAGAATTTGGAAATTTTGGAGATTTGGAAAAGTTTAAATTCCTTTTGAGTTTGGAAATGAATTTCAAAGGTTGTAGAAAAGTGTTTTGAAGGGATGAAAGCTCTAAACTCTTTTAGGTCGCTGGAAAATAATTCCGATGATGATCGCGACATCACCGGTGTTCATTTTCGGGTTTCCAAAAGAGGAATTGCTACCAAATTGTTTTAAATGGAAGTTGTTGAAAACTGGGTTTAGTTTTGGAAATTCAAAGGATAATTTGAAAAAACTCTGGAGTGTTATATAAAATATTTACGGAATATCATTAAGTTGTTAACTTGTAAAGTTTGAAGTTGTTAAAATAAAAATCTAACTTAAAGAGAAGATGGATGAAAGTAAATATGGAAGCGAAAATAAGTTGGATAAAAAAGTGGATTGGAATAAAATTATTACGGTGGAAAAAAAATTGTAAATGAATGAATGAATAAATTTACAATTGCAAGTGCAAGAAAATGAAATTGGATGTTGAAATTCATTTCGAAATTGTAAGTAAATAGAACTGGAATTGGATTTGATTTGTGAAGAATAAAGCGAAGTATTGAAAAAAAAATTAGTAAGTGAAACTAATTGAAGAAAAGACCAAATAGATATGGTTTGAAATGAATTCAATATTTATAAATAAAGGGTAAATTAAATTCATGTGGAGTTTGAAATCCAGTTTAATATAAGTGGTTGTAAACTAAAAATGGTGAATTGAAATTGAATTGTGTTTGGAAATGAATCAAAGAATAAAACTGGAATTGAAACTGAAATATTGATAACCAATTTGAATTGTGTGAAATAAAATGAAGTTGTAAAATTGGTTCGAAATGAACTAAAGATAATAAAGGTGGAAGAAATAATAAAAAATTGGTTTGAGTGGAAATAAATTGGAAATGGCCTTGTTATTAACAAAATGAATTCAAAAATGAATTATTGAATGTGAATCCAAAGCTATATTGATTCAATGAACCCAAGTTAAATAAAATAGAGTTGAATTGAAATAGCGACGATTTGAGTGGTAAATAAAATTTAAGTGGATAAAGATAAAACTTGAAATAGTTTTATTATAAATAAAGTAAGTTCGAAAGTGGATTAAAATGTGAAATCATAATGGTTTTGAATGGAACTAGTTAGTTAAATAAAATGAAATGTAAGTGAATGGATTCGAATTTTAAATGCAATGAAAGTGTGTTGTGACCCATTGAAATTGAATGGAAATGATGTGTTGTAATTGTAAGCAATTAAAAATTTGTATTGAAACTTTATAAATTACTAATGGAATTAGTTTTGAATGTTTTACTTATGAAAACTACTTGTTTGTTATTGAAAACAAGTGAAATGTGAATAGATTTTATATATATGTCGCTTACACGTTTAAATTGAGTAAGTACAGGTACCGGGGCTACCGTTTGGCTGGATTTGGTTGCGTTAATAAGCTAATAAATAACTGCTTTGCTTAAAAATGCTAAAAAGGTACGCCTACGCAATACAAAATAGGAAATATGAACTGTTTTTGCTTTTCCGACCGAGTGGGTTGATGTATATATATTTATATCTTTTGTCAAATTGCAAAAGCTCCTCCGTACAAAGGAAACTCCGCCAAAATTTTCCGAAAATTTTGGGAGTTAGAAATTTTTTTGAAAAATTTGGAAAATTTTTGTTAACGGAAAATTGATTTACAAATTGTAATGGAAACGTAGAAATTGAACTAGAAAAGGGATTTTGGTTTCTTAAGATAAAATGAATTCAAATAGAATTGAAATTGTAAATTGAATTCAAATGGAATTGAAAATGCAAAGTTGAATGGAAATGAATATATGACTTTGGTAGTGAAGTGAAAATAAATATAAGAAGTATGTAAATACTTATATTGAACTTAAGAAATGGTAAAATTCTTAAGTAAAAATTGGTGTTGGGAATACGCTAAAACAATTTGGATATTGTTGTTAAGTAAACAGGGATTATAAAGGCTATAGGAAAAGAAAATTGGGATTTTGATTTCGAAGGTAAATTTGAAATTGTTCGACAATAAGGTATGTAACGACCCGTATTTTTACGGATCGAAAGATCGTAAAACTGTTGTTATTAGGTTGATAGTGTTGTTAAGTTGTCCGGAGTTTAAGTCGACCAGAGCTTGAGTCATTCAGAGTTTAAGTCGTGTAGAAGTTAGGTCGTGTGGAAGATTAAGTCGTGGAGCGACCTAAAGAAGTTTGCAACCTAAGGAAGTGGACGATCTAAGGGTTACAGACTTAACATGATTGGTGGTCTAAGAAGTGAGCGACTTAAGGAGTTGGCGACTTAAGAGAGTCGGCGACTTAGGGGTTAGCGACTTAGGAGTTAACGGCTTAAGTTAGTAAGCGACTTAAGGAGGGTAGCGACTTAAGAATTAGCGGCAACGACCTAGGGGTTAGCGGCATAGGAGTAGCGACCTAGTAGACTGTGTGAGTTAACGACCTAAGAAAGTTAGGTCATGGACGAGTTAAGTTAGGTCGTGGACGAGTTAAGTTAAGTCGTTGAGTCGCTATGCCATATTAGTCAGGTTGTAGACGACCTATGTTAGTATGCTGCATATAGTTAGGTCGTTAGATGACCTAAAGGTGTTAAGTCGTATCCCAGTTGAGTCGTTAGGTCGCGTATGTGTTAGGTCGTGACTTCTGTTAAGTCGTAGGATCTGCTAAGTCGTAGGTCGAAGGGGATGGTTAAGTCGTAGGATCTGCTAAGTCGTAGGTCGAAGGGGATAGTTAATTCGTAGGATCTGCTAAGTCGTAGGTCGTGAGGAATTTTAGGTCGTAAGTCGTGGTGTCCTTAAGTCGTAAGTCATGGGGTTTTCTTAAGGGGGCGGACGACTTAAGGAATTTCCAGCCTATAAATACACGGTTCTACTTCACTTTTTGGGATCCGGATTTTGAAGCGACGAAGTGCTGTCATTTTGAGAGCTCGAGTTCTACACTTCTTCATTTCTTTTCTCCACTTTAATCTTGTGCTTCCTTCCATCCAAATAGAAGATCAAATCGAAGATCCAAGAGCTTAGATTGAAGATCTACATCCATCGAAGAGAGATTTCATCGTTTGAAGCGGAGTTTTGGAGAATCGAGCTAGAGCCTTCGCTGTCCAGATCTGAAGTGTGTTGCTTTTAAGGTGTTTAGGTGATTTGGTGAGTGGTGGTTATCTCTCACACGGATCCAAAGGAGTATATCGGATTGGTGGCTTGATTTTGTGTTAAAATAGTGATTTCCATGCATTTTCTTAAACTTAAGTATAGATCCATTGTTCATGATGATTTGACATCCATTTTACTACATGTTAATCTATGCAAGTTCATTCATCAAGTTGTAGAGATATTGTTCATGATTCATGCTTGTTAGATTTAGACTCTTTATTTATAAGATTGCCATTATTGTTAGAATTGTTTGTTAGATCATGTTTTGAATGCTTGATTACTTGGATTAATGACTGACTTCATTGATTGTTATAAATTAGTTGATTGATGATTTGATTTGGACAAGTTGGTCGAAGATGATTCAAAAGCTAAAGGGAAAGGCTTTTGAATAAGAAAAGCTACTCGTGGCATATGACGTGGATGATAAAGCTCATATGGATAGATTGATGATGATGATGTTGAGTTGAGGCTTTGCTATGATGAAATGAAGCGAGGCATGATGTGAGATAGCCTTGGTTTAATCCAGACGGGATCATTCAAAGCATGTTGATAACTCGGTGAAATGGTTCGAGGTTGAGGATAATGGTTGGCTCGAGAGGCGCTTGAGCTAGCATGAAAATAGTCGTAGAGGAGGATGACTAGAAGGCTGAGGTTTCATCGTTATTGAAGGTTCTAGAAGACTCAAAGCAAGAGTACGCTGGGCAGATTCGATAGTCCCTAAAGACTATGATTGGTAGTCGAGTACTCTGGGCAGATTCGATAGTCCTAGGAACGGGCTGCGACGACCTGCGGAGTTATGTCTAGAACCGGGGTTTCCATTAGCCCTTGACGGACGGCTGAAAGAATGTGCCGGTCATTCAATTAACGGTGGTATCGAAGCAAAGATAACAGTGATAGCCAGAGTCATGGATGTTTGGTTGTATCGTCATTCGGTCTCAGGAGCAGTGTTTTTTGGGTGCTTATCTGATCTTGGTTTAGGCCTTGGGGGTTTGTACTTGGAAAACATTGACCTTGACTCGAGTGATAATTGCTTTACTTTAAATGTTTGCTTTGCTATGTTTACTTCTGCTTAGTGTGTCTGGGGACTATCACTGTAGAAAGAGGTGGAGTGGGAGGGTTGGATTCCTATTCCTTTTACCTTTATGCTCTTTTGATATGTTGTTAGTTAATTTACCGCTCACTAAGACTGTTATCTGACTCAAGGTTTTATGTTTAACTCTTATTGCCTTGGGCTGTTCATCCACTTTGGGATGGGCAGACTAGGTAGCAGGTGACAGGTGCTGATCTTAGTTTCCAACGATGCTGATGACGAAGACGAGCTGGAGGCTTGCATATTATTTTCTTACTATATGTACTGGATGTTCCGCTGCTTGTATAATTCTCTGAGTGATATGTAGTGAGGCTTGATGTATTGACTATTCAGATGTTTGTATTCAACTATTATGAAGATTAATTGATGAGATTCTATTTTGTGAAGCTTCACTATATATATCTCTATTGTATTTTATCCATGCGTTTTGAGTAATACGATAGATTCTGCTGTTTTAACTTACCTTGGCAATCGTCCATGGCTGCTTGGCACACTTTCAGCGCACTATTCCCTTGTTTAGTGTAGGGGTCATGGGCGGTCGTCACATTTGGTATCAGAGCTTTGGTTAATCGATTTTACCCAACGCTCGCTGACGTAACTACGTATGAGAGACATAATTGTATTTTGATGGATGATTATTATATATAATATAGTAGCTTAGAAGGATTTGAATTCCTTATGTAGTTGTTTCTCAAGGTGTGCTAATCATTTCTTTTATAGATATTAGGAATGAGTCGAAGAGGGAGACCAGCTGCTAGGGAAGGTCGTGCTGCTGAGGGGGCTACTGATTATGTTGCTATGTTCGAGGCTATGATGACTTCGATCATGAGAAGGATGCCAGCTCCGGGGCCATCGGTTGATGTTGGAATTCAAGTTCAAACTCCAAAACCGGTGGATTTTGCTAAGCTGTGTAAAGATTATACTGCTCTTGAAGGAAAGGTTTTCATGGGAACAGAGTCAACTATTTAGGTCTAGAGATGGATAGATGCTTGTAGAAGAATCTTTGGTGACTTGGGAATCGAGGATGCAGCCAAAAGGAAGCTCGCATCAAGACAGCTTCAAGGAAGAGCTTCTGATTGGTGGAACGCTATCACCATTGATACTCCAGAGGAAGAAATTACTTGGGAGCAATTCCAAGCCAGATTTGAAGCTAAGTTCATTTCTACAGCTCAGAAATCTGTGCTGTTTAAGAAGTTTGTAGAGCTCAAGCAAGGTGGAAGACCAGTTCTTGAGTATGTTTCTGAGTTTGAAGCCTTGTCCAAGTATGCCCGGTCGTATATTGAATCTTCATATCATAAGAACGAGAAGTTTGTGACAGGCTTGGACAGTTATCTTGGGAGGCAGTTGGTGGATCATTTGGACGATTCATTTGAGAAGCTTGTAGAGAAGGCTCTCAGGTATGAGAATCTGTTTCCTAAAGAAGGATCTGTTATTGCTGTGACCAAGGAGGAGTCTAAACCACAGCAGGGTGGAAACAAGAAGAGGAAGCAGCAGCAGCAAAAGGGTAGGGATGGCCAGAAGAAGCCGAAGGGCGAAGTGACCTGCTACAATTGTCAGCAGAAGGGCCATTTCTCCAAAGATTGCAAGAATCCAAAGGTGCTGGTGAAGTGCCACAATTGTGACAAGCCGGGGCATATTAAGAAGAATTGTCCAGAACCACGGAAGGACAAGCAGATTGTGCAAGCTTATGCTTTGGGGGCTGTTCCATCATCTTCAAAAGCTCCTACCGCTGAAGAGAAAGGAAAGAGTGTGGTGGTTCAAGGTACTCTTTCCATAGGTGGTGTTCCAGTTAGAGTGTTATTTGATACTGGGGCGTCGCATTCTTTTGTTTGTAATGAACTTGTGTGCCGGTTGGGTTTAGAACCAGATATCATTGATAGACCATTGGTTGTGACTAATCCAGTTGGGGGTTCGTCCTGTCTGTGTATGCTATGCCGTGGTTTGGTTGTATCGAGTCATGATTGCTCTTTTGTTTGTGATTGTTTTGTTCTGAACTTTGCGGGGTTCGGAATTATTTTGGGTATGGACTGGCTTAGGAAGTATGCGGCAAAGGTTGATTGTGAAAGGTTAGAGGTGACAGTCGAGAATGTGGAAGGGCGAAAGGTGTGATATGATGTAATCATGAGGAAGGCGTCTTCATGAGCTTCATGTATTCGCTGGTTGTTCCACGGGATGGACTGTCATCGGTGCCAATAGCTAATGAATTTGAGGATGTCTTTAATGAGGTCAAAGGGTTACCGCCACATAGAGAGATCGAGTTCCGTATCGATCTAGTTGAAGGAGCCAGGCCTGTTGTGATGCCTCTTAGGCGGATGGCGCCTAGGGAATAGCAGGAGTTGAAGGTGCAGGTTGATGATCTTTTACAGAAAGGATTCATTCGGCGTAGTGTGTCCGAATGGGGTGCACCAGTTGTGTTTGCAACCAAAGTAGATGGATCGTTGAGGTTGTGTGTGGATTATCGTGAGCTGAATAAAGTGACTAAGAAGAACAAGTATCCATTGCCGAGAATAGATGACTTGTTTGATCAACTTCACGAAGCTAAGGTGTTTTCTCAGATGGATTTGGCAACGGGATTTCACCAGTTAAGAGTGGCTAAGGATAGTGTGCCGAAGACTGCTTTCAGGACACCATCCGGTTTCTTTGAGTGGCTGGTAATGCCGTTTGGATTGACCAATGCACCAACGTATTTTGTGGATCTTATGAATAGAGTGTTCAGAGATCAGTTGAACAAGTTCATACTAGTGTTCGTGGATGATATTTTGATTTATTCCAGAACAGAAGAAGAGCACAAGACGCACTTGCGTATTGTTTTGGAAATCTTACGGAAACAGCAGCTGAAGGCTAAGTTTTCGAAGTGTCACTTCTGGAAGAGTGAAGTGAGGTTCTTAGGCCATATTATCTCTGGAAATGGAATAGCGGTTGATCCCGCTAAGGTGGCAGCAATCCAGGATTGGGTTAGACCTAAGAATGCATCTGATGTGAGAAGTTTTCTTGGATTAGCAGGATATTATCGTCGATTTATCAAAGACTTTTCCAAGGTAGCTGCACCATTAACAGGATTGACGAAAAAGAATCAAGTATTCAGATGGGATGCTAAGTGTGAGCAAGCTTTCGGAATCCTGAAAGAGCGACTGACAAGTGCTCCTGTTTTGACCATTCCAAGTGGAAATGATGAGATGGTGGTTTATACCGATGCATGTGGTACTGGACTTGGAGCAGTGCTGATGCAGAAGGGTAAAGTTGTTGCGTATGCAAGTCGACAACTGAAGCCACATGAAAGGAATTATCCAACTCATGATTTGGAGTTGGCAGCGATTGTATTTGCTCTGAAGATGTGGAGACATTACCTATTGGGAGTTCGATTCGAGTTGTTTACAGATCATAAGTCATTGAAGTATCTTTTCTCCCAAAACGATTTGAATCTTAGGCAGCAACGATGGCTAGAGTTTTTGGCATCATATGATTTTGGTATAGCCTATACTCCGGGAAAGGGTAACGCAGTGGTAGATGTGTTAAGTCGAAGACATGCAGGATTGGGAGCCATGTTTTCAGAATGGAAGAGTCTCGAGTATTTGGCTGGATTTGACTTCAGGCCCAGATGTGAATCGGAACCTGAGATGTTGGCAAACTTATCGATAAGACCTACTCTTGTGGAAAGAATTGGCGAGATCCAAAGGCGAGACGATAAGCTTGTCAAGATTATCCATGATTTGGAATCTGGATTGGACCCAGAAAAGGATAAAGGATTCGAGGTCGATCGAGAGGGTTGGCTTCGGAAGCAAGGACGACTAGTTATTCCCGATATAGGTGAATTGAGAGATGAAGTTCTGAAGGAAAGTCATCACTCGAAGCTGACAATTCATCCAGGTGGAAATAAGATGTATCGGGATATGAAGAGAACCTATTACTGGGAAGGTATGAAGAAGGATGTTGGAAATTTTATTTCCAAGTGCATGAACTGCCAGATGGTAAAAGCTGAGCAAAAGAAGCCCAGTGGATTGCTTCAGCCATTAGAAGTTCCTACATGGAAGTGGGAGCAAATATCGATGGATTTTATTGATGGGCTACCTAGAACAAGAACGGGAAATGAAGGGATTTGGGTCATCGTAGATCGTTTGACTAAGAGTGCAAGATTCATCCCTGTTTGATCAACCAGGACTGCATCAAAATTGGCTGAGCTGTATGTTAAGTGGATAGTTCGATTCCATGGTATTCCGAAAAGAATAGTGAGTGATTGAGACCCATTGTTCACTAGTAGATATTGGAAGAGCTTCCAGGAAGTTTTGGGAACCGAGTTGTGTTTGAGTACAGCTTATCACCCCCAAACAGATGGTCAGACCGAGAGAGTCAACTGAGTTTTGGAAGATCTCCTTAGAGCATGTGTTTTGGATTTCAAAGGATCATGGGAAGACCATCTTCATTTGGTTGAATTTTCGTATAATAACAGTTACTAGTCAAGCATTGGTATGGCACCATATGAGGCATTGTATGGAAGACCGTGTAACTCTCCGACATGTTGGTTAGAAACAAGAGAAAAGCTGATACTTGGGCCAGAAATGATTCGACAGACTTCAGATTGCATAGAGATCATTCGGCAACGAATGAAGGCAGCCCAAGACCGTCAGAAAAGTTATGCTGATAAGCGTCGTAGGGATTTGGAATTCGACATAGGTGATATGGTTTTTGTGAAGATTTCTCCACTGAAGAATGTTATTCGATTCGGGAAGAAAGGAAAATTGACTCCAAGATTTGTTGGACCATTCCCGATCATCGAGCGAATTGGAAAGCTCGCCTACAAATTGCAGTTACCAGAAAAGATGTCGGGTGTGAACAATGTTTTTCATGTATCGTATCTATGAAAGTATGTGCACGACTTGAATAGTGTGGTTTCTGCAGATAGTTGTGAAGATTTTGAGGTTGATCCAGTTGTTGAGAGACCTCGTAAGCCGCTTCGTGTTGTGGAAACTGACACAAAACAGCTTAGGAGGAAGGTAGTTATGTTGCTCAAGATACAATGGAGTGATGATGTTAACGACTGTACATGGAAGGTGGAAGAGAGGATGAAGGCAACTCATCCTGAACTCTTCAAGGTATGGCCATAAGGTGTCGTGTCATCTCACGACATTGTAACTTGTTCTAGTTTTAGAATTCTGCATGCTAGGCTAGAATTGGATGCATGGTTTGTTGATTGCTATGGATGGTAGGCATGCGGAATAGTTTTTGATTGCTCTTGTTTGTTTGGGATTTCGGGGGCGAAATTCCTAAGGGGGAGAGAATGTAACGACCCGTATTTTTACGGATCGAAAGATCGTAAAACTATTGTTATTAGGTTGATAGTGTTGTTAAGTTGTCCGGAGTTTAAGTCGACCAGAGCTTGAGTCGTTCAGAGTTTAAGTCGTGTAGAAGTTAGGTCGTGTGGAAGATTAAGTCGTGGAGCGACCTAAAGAAGTTTGCGACCTAAGGAAGTGGACGAACTAAGGGTTAGCGACTTAACATGATTGGCGGTCTAAGAAGTGAGCGACTTAAGGAGTTGGCGACTTAAGAGAGTCGGCGACTTAGGGGTTAGCGACTTAGGAGTTAACGGCTTAAGTTAGTAAGCGACTTAAGGAGGGTAGCGACTTAAGAATTAGCGCCAACGACCTAGGGGTTAGCGGCATAGGAGTAGCGACCTAGTAGACTTTGTGAGTTAAGGACCTAAGAAAGTTAGGTCGTGGACGAGTTAAGTTAGGTCGTGGACGAGTTAAGTTAAGTCGTTGAGTCGCTATGCCGTGTTAGTCAGGTTGTAGACGAACTATGTTAGTATGCTGCATATAGTTAGGTCGTTAGACGACCTAAAGGTGTTAAGTCGTATCCCAGTTGAGTTGTTAGGTCGCGTATGTGTTAGGTCATGACTTCTGTTAAGTCGTAGGATCTGCTAAGTCGTAGGTCGAAGGGGATGGTTAAGTCGTAGGATCTGCTAAGTCGTAGGTCGAAGTGGATGGTTAAGTCGTAGGATCTGCTAAGTCGTAGGTCGTGAGGATTTTTAGGTCGTAAGTCATGGTGTTCTTAAGTCGTAAGTCGTGGACGACTTAAGGGGGCGGACGACTTAAGGAATTTCCAGCCTATAAATACACGGTTCTACTTCACTTTTTGGGATCCGGATTTTGAAGCGACGAAGTGCTGTCATTTTGAGAGCTCGAGTTCTACACTTCTTCATTTCTTTTCTCCACTTTAATCTTGTGCTTCCTTCCATCCAAATAGAAGATCAAATCGAAGATCCAAGAGCTTAGATTGAAGATCTACATCCATCGAAGAGAGATTTCATCGTTTGAAGCGGAGTTTTGGAGAATCGAGCTAGAGCCTTCGCTGTCCAGATCTGAAGTGTGTTGCTTTTAAGGTGTTTAGGTGATTTGGTGAGTGGTGGTTATCTCTCACACGGATCCAAAGGAGTATATCGGATTGGTGGCTTGATTTTGTGTTAAAATAGTGATTTCCATGCATTTTCTTAAACTTAAGTATAGATCCATTGTTCATGATGATTTGACATCCATTTTACTACATGTTAATCTATGCAAGTTCATTCATCAAGTTGTAGAGATATTGTTCATGATTCATGCTTGTTAGATTTAGACTCTTTATTTATAAGATTGCCATTATTGTTATAATTGTTTGTTAGATCATGTTTTGAATGCTTGATTACTTGGATTAATGACTGACTTCATTGATTGTTATAAATTAGTTGATTGATGATTTGATTTGGACAAGTTGGTCGAAGATGATTCAAAAGCTAAAGGGAAAGGCTTTTGAATAAGAAAAGCTACTCGTGGCATATGACGTGGATGATAAAGCTCATATGGATAGATTGATGATGATGATGTTGAGTTGAGGCTTTGCTATGATGAAATGAAGCGAGGCATGATGTGAGATAGCCTTGGTTTAATCCAGACGGGATCATTCCAAGCATGTTGATAACTCGGTGAAATGGTTCGAGGTTGAGGATAATGGTTGGCTCGAGAGGCGCTTGAGCTAGCATGAAAATAGTCGTAGAGGAGGATGACTAGAAGGCTGAGGTTTCATCGTTATTGAAGGTTCTGGAAGACTCAAAGCAAGAGTACGCTGGGCAGATTCGATAGTCCCTAAAGACTATGATTGGTAGTCGAGTACTCTGGGCAGATTCGATAGTCCTAGGAACGGGCTGCGACGACCTGCGGAGTTATGTCTAGAACCGGGGTTTCCATTAGCCCTTGACGGACGGCTGAAAGAATGTGCCGGTCATTCAATTAACGGTGGTATCGAAGCAAAGATAACAGTGATAGCCAGAGTCATGGATGTTTGGTTGTATCGTCATTCGGTCTCAGGAGCAGTGTTTTTTGGGTGCTTATCTGATCTTGGTTTAGGCCTTGGGGGTTTGTACTTGGAAAACATTGACCTTGACTCGAGTGATAATTGCTTTACTTTAAATGTTTGCTTTGCTATGTTTACTTCTGCTTAGTGTGTCTGGGGACTATCACTGTAGAAAGAGGTGGAGTGGGAGGGTTGGATTCCTATTCCTTTTACCTTTATGCTCTTTTGATATGTTGTTAGTTAATTTACCGCTCACTAAGACTGTTATCTGACTCAAGGTTTTATGTTTAACTCTTATTGCCTTGGGCTGTTCATCCACTTTGGGATGGGCAGACTAGGTAGCAGGTGACAGGTGCTGATCTTAGTTTCCAACGATGCTGATGACGAAGACGAGCTGGAGGCTTGCATATTATTTTCTTACTATATGTACTGGATGTTCCGCTGCTTGTATAATTCTCTGAGTGATATGTAGTGAGGCTTCATGTATTGACTATTCAGATGTTTGTATTCAACTATTATGAAGCTTAATTGATGAGATTCTATTTTGTGAAGCTTCACTATATATATTCTCTATTGTATTTTATCCATGCGCTGTGAGTAATACGATAGATTCTGCTGTTTTAACTTACCTTAGCGATCGTCCATGGCTGCCTGGCACACTTTTCAGCTCACCATTCCCTTTTTTAGTGCAGGGGTCATGGGCGGTCGTCACAAGGTATGTATTTAAAATTTCAGTATGAAATTTGATGAGTTTCTGATTTTGCCACTTGGCATTTTGTTTTCTTTTGGAATTTGGGAGTCCATAGGGACATTTTGTAGTAGTACCGAGTTAGCCGCGCAAAGGAGACGCTGGCGAAATTTTTCGGAAATTTAGAGAGTTACAAAATTTTTGAGAAAATTTTGAATTCAAAATTTGAATTTGAAATGAAATTTGAATTGTTAAGAAAACCATATTATTTGGAACTTATGGTTGATTGTGGAAAATTAGTTAAAGTGATAAAGGATCTTTAATAAAATGAAGATTGGTTTGAAAATTTGATAAAACTGTTTGGTTTTGGGAAAATGATAAACGAGTATTGGAACATTCTTCTTAACTTGTAATTTCGGGACGAAATTCTTTTAATGGGGGAAGATTGTAACGACCCTGAATTTTTGATATTGGAAACCAGGATATTTAATTGATTTTAAATATCTGGAAGTCAGTTTGATTTAAAATTTGAATATTTGAATGAATTTGGTAATTTAATTATTGAATTTAATTATTAAATTTGGGTAAAAATTTGAATCTTCAATTTTAAGCCTGTTAAAAATTATATGAAGTCTTGGAAAATTCATATTAATAATACTGAAGATAATGGAAGCTTCAGAATTGAATTTGAAAATGATTTGTGCAGTTTTGAAATTTTATCGCTTAAATTGAATTTAAAAATAGCGTTCCAAGGCACAGTCTCGGAATTCGACGAAACAAGTTCCATTGGATCCGTAATAGTGTATTATTATTGGATTTCAATTTTCGTAGTATTTGGAGTGATTGTTTGGCCATACGATAAGCAAACGCGCTGAAATTAAATCGAAAATTTAATATTATAACAGGTTCGAAAAGCTATCTTCTCCATACTATCGAATTTGGACTCGAAACCTTTTCCATTGCGTTCGGAATAGGCGTATAACATTACAAATGCCTAGCGACACGCCTCGATAGGATGTCAAAAATTTGAGTTGTGATTTCGAGTTGTTTAAATTTAAATATAATATATTTATTCTCACATCAGCACTCTTCACAAATCACTTCAGCCGTTTTAAATAATCAAATCACAGTCCTTTAACCTGGTTGAGCAAGTTAAGCTAAAATTTCACGTTACCCACATTTCAAACGTCAATCTTCCCCTTCAATTCATAATAGCCGAAGCCCTTCATTCAAAGAAAAAAAATAAACAAAACACTTTCGTTCAAAATAAAATAATGGCTGAGCAGTTCAAATTTAATCTCGTTCCTTTAAATCGCCAATTCCCTTCCTCCCTCACTTTCGAATCCACGAAAAATTTTCCCCTTCCTCCATCTCCAGTCAAAAAAAATTCGAACTGATTTGAAAAGAAAAAAAAACCAAATCGAAAGAATTCATTCGAAATTTGATTTATACCGTGTTCGCATCACGTCGAGCTCGAAGAGGGGCCACGCGCGAGCACTACGATGGGATCGATGATGGCTTCGAGGCAAGCCGTGCACGAGTTCGAAATCGACTAGGGTTTCGAGTCGCTCGACTAGCCCTGTCGATTCGCTATGGGTCATGACTGGTATAAGGGATACTCGAGTGGTTCTCGAGTTTGGATTTGATTCGCACGCAACAATGGAGGTCGAGATAGTGTCGCGTACGATAGCATAGACGCTTCAGGAGGGAAGCACGACGATGTGGATCGCTGTAGGCAGTGTTGAAGAAGGTAGCCGAGCTGGGGTTGCTGGTTTTGAGCAGTGATAGGTATATTTTTCTTTTGCTTAATTTATATGTTTATATATTCATAGAGAAGAAAAAAAAATATAATAAAATAATGACAGTAAAATATATATAAAACCCTTTATCTTCAAAGATATGTATTTCAATTATATAGTGAAAGGAATAATAATATAAATATCAATAGGTATATGTATATATAAAAAGGTAAAGTTTATTTTATAAATTCATGTATATTGATATTAGAGAGAAATGGTATACAGTAAAATTTTATACATACAGTGAGCTAAAGTTTTGTAAGAAAAAAAAAGTGTTTTTTTCCAGTAAAGGAATTATTGTTTGTTGTTTACAGTAAAGTATAGGATAATTCTTGTTAGAAGTGAATATTATTTTTCATTAGAATTTAATGAATATGCATATACGTATATAAGTTTTAAATAGAAATATATATATATATATATATAATTATGGAAATAGAAAATTTTAAATGTTGAAGAAGTTATTTAAAATTTGATTTTTTTGAATCCATATAGCTATTTTGTAAATATATATATGTAGTCCTAAAGAAAATAAATGTACATTTACCCATTTTTAATTTACTGGTTTATTTTAAATAATATATTACGGAGATTAACTTACTTAATTTATTTTTGTAACTTAAAATTTATTTATTAAAGGAAAAATTAGTTTAAATAGATTTATGGGTTAATTAAATTTATTTAAGGAAAATTAATTGTTCGATTTGTTCGAATATTAATAAATTGTATAAATTGTTTATACAAGGTCTATAAATCGAGGAAACGAACTGGAATGAAAATGGATTGCAAAATAAAAGCAAAGATGAGATCTTCTCACTCAAATAAAAATTTGAATTGCAGTTAGTGATTGACTGTTTGGATTGTGATAGTATATATATATTAGTATATAGCAATATATATATATTGGAATATATATATATATATTGGTGATTGATTTTCCCGCATTATATATCGGATGAGACCCTATTGCGCCGCATAATAGCGGATGATATTTTTATAAATCTCGTATACCACGATATTCCACCTCGAAGTGGAATTGATATTGTGCTAACATCTATGGATGCAGGGAAACAGGTTGGAGGGATCCAACTGGATTCTTCAAATTATGTGAATTTGTTTCATATATTGTGATGTGATTGTTTATAATCTGTGTGTGATTATATTTATGATTGAAATTGTTGAAGGCTAAAATTTAGCCGAATGTATTTTTGGTACCGCTGGATACCAAAAATAAATAAAATTGGATTTTTGGATTTAATGTTGGAAATTTTGAGAAAATTCCTTTTGAAAGAATTAAGTGAATTTAAAAGAAGGAATTAAAGTATTAAAATTGATGTTTGTAATCTTATTGAATAAATTCCAAAATATGGGAAAAGATATAAATAAATGGGTTTTGAAAAATATTGTTTAAAAGTAGAAGAATTTATTGGAAATGGAATTTCGAATAATTGGAAAGAATAAAGGGATTTATTTTAAAAGGTGATAAATTTGTTTGAAACCCATTTGATAATTAATCTGGTATTGGGAAATAAATTTTTGAGAAATTAATAAGATAATTGATTTAGTGTTTGAAAAAAATAAATTTAGAAATCAATTTGGAATTTGATTTTGGAGTTGAAAGTGAATATTTGAGAAATCAATTTGAAAATCGTATGAAAAGTGAATATTTGGTAATGTAAATTCAGAATGGAATTTATAAAGGGAAGGGAAATTTGTTTTAAAAATAAACACTGATTTATTTTTAAAGTGTGGGAATAAATTTACGGATTTGGAACGTAAATTTGAAATAAATCGATAAGGATTTATTTAATTGGTTTAAATGGACCATTTTGAAGTGAAAGTGTATTCTCACTATAAAGTCGAGTATATTTCCAAAGTAGCTTTTAAAAATATAAATTAAAAGTTCTAAAGTTGGTTTTTAAAAGAAATATTTGGAAATATATTCCACGTAAGGAAATTAATTTGAAATTTATTTTCAAAAGTTGAAAGGTGAAAAGTGATTTGAAATTTGTTTTCAAAGTGTTGAAGTGTGGAAAAATATATATCTTGTGAAGATATTTTGAAAATAAATAATTTGGAAAAATTATTTAAATCTGATGATTGTTGTGAATGTTGTTGATAGTTAAATCGCCAATGTGAAATCCCGGAAATTTAGCAATATTATTTTAACGAGTATTTAATCAAATAAAATGAAATATACACTTATTATTTCCAAAACTGATATTATATGTATTTAATGTAAATAAAATATACTTTATTAATATTTAAAACATAAGAGAGGAATGAAATATGTTTAGAATATTAAATGATAAATAATAGGTAAGTAAATAAATTTGGGTAGTTAACTTTTATAAGAAATAAAATTTTAGTTATGAAGTTATTAAAAGAATAAACACTTAGCAAATATAATAAAATGGGATGAGACAAAGAAAATAGAATGGATACATGAAGTATAAAATGAAGAGTGGAGCAAAGTATAGTCAGATTGAAAAGAAAAAAAAATGCTAAGTATGAAATTAACAAAGATAAGTTTTATATATATTAGTATACTCATCAAACCAAAACCAGGCTGAAATTTCTAAATGGACAAGCTTCTTAAATAAGACAGTGCAATTTATAGCCAAGCATGCTCTCAAAAATCAAGCAGAACAAACCTAAAAAAGAAAAGTAAGTACAAATATGATAATGTAATCAAGACAAAAACCATAAATGTTAGCCACCATGAATTCTTTTCAGCCTACAAATGGAAATAAAAATCTCTGGTACAAGATAAACAAATTATTTTAGTATAAGTAAAAAAAATCTTGCATCAATATCACTTCAGCTGTATACTCTTTTATATATCATTCTCCTATTTCATTTTCGTTCATACTGAGAAAAAAAGGAAAACAAAAAAAATATACAAACTACAACCTGAACAAAATAGAAACAAAACTGGATCAAGATTTAAATTTGGAATTCAAAGCTTGGAAACTAGGAAACAAAGATCAAGTCTGTGTTCATCTAAGAAGCTAAAACCAAAAATAGTTCTTCTCAAAATCCAAGAAGTGCTCTGTTAATTTCATATCAGGGAGTAAACAATTAAATTTAAATTCTAAGTTTAATTAAATCTGTATAGATGATGTTGCTTTGCATGTATATTCTGAAGTAGTTCTGTATATACCCTTATAACTGTGCTGTGTATTTGGTTTTCTTCTCTGTTTTTAGGTTATAGGGTAGAGAATAACCAAGAAAATTTAATCTATCTTCATGTAATCATTATTGGACCTAGTGTTTAAAAAAAAAGGTTTGTTTATACTTGAGCTAAGATTTTAAAATGGTTTTAAGCTGGATGGTGATATATAACATATGAACAATTGAATTTACAGAGAAATTTTTTTTTATGTAAAATTTTAATTGTCACGGATCACTAATTCAATTATTTAACTTGAATCCTTGGTCGAAAATGGGATTTTTGAAACTAAATTAGTGATTTTTAGATGAGTGTACTAGGAGCAGTTCATAGATGAACTGTAAATGGATTTTGAGCAAATTCAGGCGATCGGAGGAACTAGGGGTGGTCAGGTTGTGCGAGGAGGTGGAGGAGTCTACTGGGGTGGTAGGAAAAAATAGGCGGGGGTGGCCACGATGTCGGAGGCGACGGTGGTGTCGAATTCTTTTTTTAAACCTAATTTTCCCGAAGCTCAATGTAACAACCCGCATATTTGTCGATTTTATATTTAAATATTTTATTTAAATATTTCATCATTCGTCGGATGTTTGTCCGAAAAGCTACTTTTTGCAAACAGTCGAATTAGGACTCGAGACCACCTCCATTGAGTTCAAAATGTCGTTTGCGATCTTTTTGAGTGTAAACTTCGATATGTTTGGAGCTAGTCAAAATTTGACCATTTTCACTTTGGGTTTGGTTTTGGGTTCAGCCCCTTTGCCAACTTAACCCCCAAATCTGAACCTCTCCTCTCCACTCACTCTCACTTCCTCCTCATTTCAGTTCTAGAGCAACAATGGTGGGAGAGATGGGAAATTAGAATTCCCAAGCCCTAGTTTCCATTTGCAAATCAAGTTCTAGCTCCAAATTCAAAGAGAACCCATTGGTAAGCATCTCCTTCTCCTTCTCCAACTCTTTCTCCTTCCAATTTCAGAAATTCCTAACCCTAACTTTGGGAATGTTCTTCTTTTTAAGCTTTGAATTCAAGCTTGTTGAGTTGGAATAAGAGTAGTTGCTCTTGCCATTGCTCCATAGCATCTTCTTCATTCGTTTAGGTTCAAAGGTGAGATTTTTATCTCACATCTTAATCTATATTTATCTTCGATTGTTAGGTATGAATTCCTAACACTTATTCTTGTGCAATTGCTTTTGGTTTGGATTGATTTGATGAATATTCCAATTTTTAGTGTTTTGAGTTCAATTCTTTGAAAATCCTAACTTTGATGTTTTGATCATGTTTTTGGTGATGAATCGAAGAGCGTATATGGCCGGGTAGTCGATAGGCGTAAACCCTTAGCGCCGTTGCTCGACCGATTGCATTTCGGAAGTGTTTGGCATTCATTTGATTGGCATGGGAGTGCTGGAAACAGGCTCCGGTCGACCGACCTCAGAGTCCGGTCGACCGACCTGCTACTCTAGCATCTCCCTGCCTCTGTTTGGAAGTGCAGATTACAGGCTTCGGCCGACCGACCTCAGGATCCGGTCGACCGACCTGCTACCCGAGCACTTCTGTCTCTGGTTCGGTCAACCGACTCAGGGAGTCCGGTTGACCGACCTGCTCCTATTTGCCAGTTTTTCCTATATTGCTTATTTGTTTGAATTTCCAACTTTAATCGATTCGTGTGGTCTCCTATTTGTTGTTATCATTTCTTAAGACTTTGATGACTCCTCTTTCGGGATGGTACCTCGTTAGGTCGCTCGACCCTACCTCCCTTAGGTCGTTAGACCTCATTTTGTCCCCTCTAGGTCGTACCGTTTAGACGGGGCGCTGCCCCGCACCCCACCGTGGGCACTGCCCCTGGACCCCCGCGACCTGACCGGACAGGTCGAACCCCGTACAACTCTGCGTAAGCAATCTTATCCGAAAGCCATTTAACCGAACTTCTTACTTTGATGGTTTTGAGAATTGATTTCTTTGAACTTTACTCACGTCTTCGAACGTGAACTTTTATGATTGATTGTTTCTACAATCACTTCTATGATTTGTCACTTCAAAATATAAAGGTTTTCTATACTAGTATTAAATATCAAAACTCTTTCATTAAAACGATTTCAACTCTATTTTCAATATCAAAGCTCGTTTCTTAAAACCGTTTTCCAACCTATTAGTATATACAAACCTTTACCTCATTCGTATGAGAAAATCTAATTAAACGGCTTAGCAAAACAAGTGGTATGAAACGCTTGCGTTTACTTCGTCGGTTAATTTATGGACTTGTTCGATTGAAACTCTTGTGACAATTTTCTAGTGCAGATCTACAATTTGTTCGTAAATATTTGAGTTAAGCAAGTGGTTATGGGACATGAAGCTAAACTCTTATATTTACTAGCTTAGTGTAATCGACACTTCCTTATGATCATGATGATCATTTTTGTGATTTAGACTAGCGATTGAGCGATGTCTCTTTGTCCATGTGAAGGACTGTACTTCGTTTTATTGAGCTTCGACTCAATCAGGAGGAGCTTCGGCTCAAAGTCCGCAATGGGGGACTATACCCAGTCAGGAGGAGCTTCGGCTCATCAGGAGGAGCTTCGGCTCAAAGTCCGCAATGGGGGACTGTACCCAGTCAGGAGGAGCTTCGGCTCATCAGGAGGAGCTTCGGCTCAAAGTCCACAATGGGGGACTATACCCAGTCAGGAGGAGCTTCGGCTCATCAGGAGGAGCTTCGGCTCAAAGTCCGCAATGGGGGACTATACCCAGTCAGGAGGAGCTCCGGCTCATTTTTATAGGATTGGCCATCCTCTTTCTTGTGATTTCTGGATTTCTAATTATTGATTTCTGGAATTTTATGTTTCACCAGCTTTTACCATTGAGATTGATGAGTATGTTATTTTATTGTGGCTTGGTGAATTAAATTAAGAATATGACATTCTTTTCTCTGTTTTGAGATTATTGAGATATTGTATGACTTTTGTGGGATTTCTAATGTATACTTATCATAGTATGACACCTTTTTGTTATCATACGTTCTATTATCATATCTCATATTCTATCTCATTTTATCTGATAGTTATAGCTAGACTGATCCGTTTATTATTTTCTTCTTAAATAATACTCGGGTCAGACTGAGATTTTACAGGTGCTTCCTCATGACTTCCTATCTGGAGCCATCATCTGACTTTTGGCTAACTACTCTAGTTTAGTAGTTTTTTTGTTGTATACATTTGAGATTAGACTCCTTGATGTATACATATTCTATTGTCTTGCACTTTTATCTATTCTTTTGTGTTATTGTGGATCTTACTTGACCACTACTCTGATGAACACTTTCATGTGTGTTATATATTCATATCTATTTCCGCCTTTGTGATACGAATTGTCTGTGACTGATTTGTGTTATGTTTATTTCTATATTTGTTTCCGAAGATTATATATAGCCACCGTGTGATAGCTTTGTGTTTGTATTGGTATGTTGGATTTCCTCTTTAAAAGATATGCATTCTATTCTATCTGACATATCGGTGCTCGCACAAAGAAGTTACACGGATGGTCGCTCCTCAACAGCCTTATTCTCCGTGCTAATTGACAGCACTACATCGTAGTGTTCTTGGTTAGCGTGGGTATAGAGGTGGGGCGTCACAGCTTGGTATCAGAGCCAAACTTCGAAACAATGTAGAATAATCTAGCAAGGATCATTGTCCTAAGTCTTTCTTAGGAATCGTGCCATAGGATTTGATTCGGGTCT
The DNA here is from genome assembly GCA_030737815.1 of Allium fistulosum. NCBI lineage: Eukaryota > Viridiplantae > Streptophyta > Magnoliopsida > Asparagales > Amaryllidaceae > Allium > Allium fistulosum. The sequence goes on from CM060904.1 coordinate 820,950,573, forward strand.
TCGTACCGTTCTATCCTATTTTCATTTTATGATTCCTTGTTTTATCAATCAAGTTTGTTTGATTTTCATTCTGAGATTAACCTTTTTCTCTTTTCTTTCTTTCTTAAAGAGAAGAAATGGTTAGATCTGGCCGTACCAACGTCGGTCAATCTAGTGCTACTCCTCAGGAGGGAGTATTTATGTCTGCCCAGCAGCTTCTAGATCTTGTTAAGAATGCTCAAGCTATCGGACCCGTTCCAGAGCCTACCCATCCTAGATCCGGTTTTGCACGCTTGTGCAGAGACTATACCGATTTGGGTGGAAGGCCATTCAAGGGATCCGAGAGTGTTATTGAAATTCAAGCTTGGCTCAAATCATGCGATCGCATCTTTTCTCGCATGAACCTTATTGATCTCCACCGAGTCCAAGTGGCTTCTAGCATGCTCCAAGAAAGAGCATTGGATTGGTATGAGCTTCTTATATCTTAAATCGTTGAAGCGGATCTCACTTGGGAGCAATTCTGGGAAAGATTCGAATTGAAATTTGTGCCGGAGGCTGAAAAAGTAACTTTGGCCCGGCGTTTTATCGACCTTGTTCAAGGTGAATCTTCTGTGACGGACTACGTCGCATCTTTCGAATCTCTTTCCAAATACGGGGTTGAATACATTAACACCCCGTTGAAGAAGAACCAGAGATTTGTTTATGGCTTGAATAAGAATCTTAAGAAGTCATTACTCCTGAAACTCGAGGTTTCTTTTAATCAGCTTATTGATATCGCTCTTCGTCTCGAGGAGGCAGATAGAGAGAGTGATGTTGAAGTTGGGAGTGCCAAACCGAACTTCAACGACAACCAGAAGAGGCATCCTTTTATTAAATTCGAAAGTCCTAATCCAAACAAGAGGGTGAAACAAGTGACTTCTACAGCAAAGACTCCCATCCTTAATCGTGGAGAATGCTACAATTGTGGCTCTAAGGATCATCATATAAATAAGTGTCCAAGGCCTATTTCTTGCCGCTATTGCAAAAGTGCGGATCATTATATATCTTCGTGTCCCAAACGTCTCAGCAAGAGAGAAGGAAAGCTGCAAGTCCCTAGCAACTCTTCTCTTAGTCAAGGTAATTCTCCTTCTATCCTTGACAATATTTGTTTTGTGATTGTCTTATTCGAGTTCTTTGTGATATGGGTTTCATCTCGTTATTTTTATATCAAAAGAACTTGTGATTCTTTTTCTTTAAAACATTTCTGGGCTTGATGACTTCTTTGAGGATCGCGAATCCAGATTGGTGGATCCGCAACACTCAATTTGCTTTTTATTGATGTCGAAATTATTTTATGTGATTTTTCTTTCTGAGCCGATTTTTACTTATGCTTCGGAATTGACTTTTGTAAGGATTGGCTTAATTACTATGAAGCCATATCCTTTGTCCCATGTGGAATATTCATCTTCGACATTTTCAATCTGTTAAGCAGATTTTTGATTTTTCCTTTGTGATTTTGATTCCAATTTGATGGCATCATTTTATTCTTTAAGCTCACATGATGAGGAAAGTGTTATTTCTCTCATTCATGTAGTTTGAGAATTTTCTTGTATTTTGAGCTTGACTTAGGATTATCACCTAAGAAAATCTTTTGAGAGGTGTTAAGGTCTTTTCAACTCGACCTTGCCATCGATTTTCATTTTCTACGAGTTGCGGGAGTTATCCATTTACCGCATTCCGCACTCGTTATGATCCTTATGAATGACTTAATATGTCATTCAGTTTATCCAGTTTATTTCATCCATTTTTTTGTAAATCGAGTATTCTATGAATATTTCGATGAGACTATTCTTATATTCATTGATTTTGGGTGAAAATAGCAATTTAAAATTTTGCAAATCTTTTTCAGAAGATTTATTTATAAGTACAATTGGATTTTTGTTCTTTAAGCAAACAAAGAATATTCTTAAAAACTTTTAAGAAACATGTTTATTATCTTGAAGATGATTTTGGTGATTGTATTTCCCATTGAGTGCTTTAAGAATTTTGGTCGATACGCTTGATCAACGTTATCGATAGGAATTTCCTAAACGCTTTGATGAGACAATCAGACACAGTAAATTGAGTTGTAAAAATGTAAATTTCTCTAGAAAGATTATTACATAAAGATAAATGTAATTTTGAAAATTTTAGCTTCTCGGGAAAGAAGATTATTTAAAAGAAATTCTTTCTTTTCGATACTCTTATTCTTGTGATTCCCGAAGGGAACAAAGACTTCTTTGTTTATACCAATGCTAGTTTTATTGGTTTGGGTGCCGTTCTCTTGCGAAAGAGAACGTGCTATCACTTTCGTTTCTAAATAATTTAAGCCGACCGAGACTAGATATGCCACACATGATCTAGTGCTCGCGGCTATTGTTTTCGCTTTTAGAGTTTGGCATCATCATTTTTGGCGGAGAAATTTGTTCTCCACCTCGATCATAAATCTTTGGAATATTTATTTTTCATAAGGAACTTAATTTGTATCAACCTCGTTGACTCGAGTTCCTGGCATCTTATGATGTTGATATTCTTTTTATTCCCAGAAGGGAAATCGTGTTGCCAATGCACTTAGCCGAAAGCAACTAGTGGTTATTCCTTTGATGATGTCCGTATGGAATGCCAAGTTCATCAGACGTTTCGATATACTTCGTTTTATTGAGCTTCATCTCATTTCTTTTCTGGATTAGCGTCCGATGTTCTTTTATGGTGTTCGGATCATTTGACGTACCGTTTGCAATACGTCGATGTTCCAAATTATTTGAGCTTTGGTTCATCTGGCGTACCGTTATGGTACAACGCCGTTGTTCCAAATTATTCGAGTTTCTCGTTTCTCTGGCGTACCGTTTTTGTACTACGCCGTTGCACCGGCTCAATTTTCTGTTATTCACGACGTTTTCTTACGTCTTTCTTCTACGGAAATGCCTTAAGGTTTCCAATTTTTATTCTTGAGCTTGGTGTTATTGTAGGGATTGAAGTTTCACCAGATTTGACTCTTGAGCAACATTTTATTCGCATCATTGCTTCGGAGGTTGAGCGCCTTCGAAATAAAGATGTTCTTCTTGTGAAAGTTCTATGGTTCTCAAAACCCAAGGATTGCTCTTGGGAAATCTAGAGAATTCATTGAGCGAACTCGTCCGAGTTTACTCTTTCGTGCTCTTTATGGTGAACTTCTTATTTCAAATTTTCTTTTGTGTTGATATGCTTTTATGGTTGTTACTCTTTATTTTCTTCTTAAGTATTGCGAGGACGCAATTTCTTTAAGGAGGGGAGTCTGTAACAACCCGCATATTTGTCGATTTTATATTTAAATATTTTATTTAAATATTTCATCATTCGTCGGATGTTGGTCCGAAAAGCTACTTTTTGAAAACAGTCGAATTAGGACTCGAGACCACCTCCATTGAGTTCAAAATGTCGTTTGCGATCTTTTTGAGTGTAAACTTCGATATGTTTGGAGCTAGTCAAAATTTGACCATTTTCACTTTGGGTTTGGTTTTGGGTTCAGCCCCTTTGCCAACTTAACCCCCAAATCTGAACCTCTCCTCTCCACTCACTCTCACTTCCTCCTCATTTCAGTTCTAGAGCAACAATGGTGGGAGAGATGGGAAATTAGAATTCCCAAGCCCTAGTTTCCATTTGCAAATCAAGTTCTAGCTCCAAATTCAAAGAGAACCCATTGGTAAGCATCTCCTTCTCCTTCTCCAACTCTTTCTCCTTCCAATTTCAGAAATTCCTAACCCTAACTTTGGGAATGTTCTTCTTTTTAAGCTTTGAATTCAAGCTTGTTGAGTTGGAATAAGAGTAGTTGCTCTTGCCATTGCTCCATAGCATCTTCTTCATTCGTTTGGGTTCAAAGGTGAGATTTTTATCTCACATCTTAATCTATATTTATCTTCGATTGTTAGGTATGAATTCCTAACACTTATTCTTGTGCAATTGCTTTTGGTTTGGATTGATTTGATGAATATTCCAATTTTTAGTGTTTTGAGTTCAATTCTTTGAAAATCCTAACTTTGATGTTTTGATCATGTTTTTGGTGATGAATCGAAGAGCGTATATGGCCGGGTAGTCGATAGGCGTAAACCCTTAGCGCCGTTGCTCGACCGATTGCATTTCGGAAGTGTTTGGCATTCATTTGATTGGCATGGGAGTGCTGGAAACAGGCTCCGGTCGACCGACCTCAGAGTCCGGTCGACCGACCTGCTACTCTAGCATCTCCCTGCCTCTGTTTGGAAGTGCAGATTACAGTCTTCGGCCGACCGACCTCAGGGTCCGGTCGACCGACCTGCTACCCGAGCACTTCTGTCTCTGGTTCGGTCAACCGACTCAGGGAGTCCGGTTGACCGACCTGCTCCTATTTGCCAGTTTTTCCTATATTGCTTATTTGTTTGAATTTCCAACTTTAATCGATTCGTGTGGTCTCCTATTTGTTGTTATCATTTCTTAAGACTTTGATGACTCCTCTTTCGGGATGGTACCTCGTTAGGTCGCTCGACCCTACCTCCCTTAGGTCGTTAGACCTCATTTTGTCCCCTCTAGGTCGTACCGTTTAGACGGGGCGCTGCCCCGCACCCCGCCGTGGGCGCTGCCCCTGGACCCCCGCGACCTGACCGGACAGGTCGAACCCCGTACAACTCTGCGTAAGCAATCTTATCCGAAAGCCATTTAACCGAACTTCTTACTTTGATGGTTTTGAGAATTGATTTCTTTGAACTTTACTCACGCTTCGAACGTGAACTTTTATGATTGATTGTTTCTACAGTCACTTCTATGATTTGTCACTTCAAAATATAAAGGTTTTCTATACTAGTATTAAATATCAAAACTCTTTCATTAAAACGATTTCAACTCTATTTTCAATATCAAAGCTCGTTTCTTAAAACCGTTTTCCAACCTATTAGTATATACAAACCTTTACCTCATTCGTATGAGAAAATCTAATTAAACGGCTTAGCAAAACAAGTGGTATGAAACGCTTGCGTTTACTTCGTCGGTTAATTTATGGACTTGTTCGATTGAAACTCTTGTGACAATTTTCTAGTGCAGATCTACAATTTGTTCGTAAATATTTGAGTTAAGCAAGTGGTTATGGGACATGAAGCTAAACTCTTATATTTACTAGCTTAGTGTAATCGACACTTCCTTATGATCATGATGATCATTTTTGTGATTTAGACTAGCGATTGAGCGATGTCTCTTTGTCCATGTGAAGGACTGTACTTCGTTTTATTGAGCTTCGACTCAATCAGGAGGAGCTTCGGCTCAAAGTCCGCAATGGGGGACTATACCCAGTCAGGAGGAGCTTCGGCTCATCAGGAGGAGCTTCGGCTCAAAGTCCGCAATGGGGGACTATACACAGTCAGGAGGAGCTTCGGCTCATCAGGAGGAGCTTCGGCTCAAAGTCCACAATGGGGGACTATACCCAGTCAGGAGGAGCTCCGGCTCATTTTTATAGGATTGGCCATCCTCTTTCTTGTGATTTCTGGATTTCTAATTATTGATTTCTGGAATTTTATGTTTCACCAGCTTTTACCATTGAGATTGATGAGTATGTCATTTTATTGTGGCTTGGTGAATTAAATTAAGAATATGACATTCTTTTCTCTGTTTTGAGATTATTGAGATATTGTATGACTTTTGTGGGATTTCTAATGTATACTTATCATAGTATGACACCTTTTTGTTATCATACGTTCTATTATCATCTCTCATATTCTATCTCATTTTATCTGATAATTATAGCTAGACTGATCCGTTTATTATTTTCTTCTTAAATAATACTTGGGTCAGACTGAGATTTTACAGGTGCTTCCTCATGACTTCCTATCTGGAGCCATCATCTGACTTTTGGCTAACTACTCTAGTTTAGTAGTTTTTTTGTTGTATACATTTGAGATTAGACTCCTTGATCTATACATATTCTATTGTCTTGCACTTGTATCTATTCTTTTGTGTTATTGTGGATCTTACTTGACCACTACTCTGATGAACACTTTCATGTGTGTTATATATTCATATATATTTCCGCCTTTGTGATATGAATTGTCTGTGACTGATTTGTGTTATGTTTATTTCTATATTTGTTTCCGAAGATTATATATAGCCACCGTGTGATAGCTTTGTGTTTGTATCTGTATGTTGGATTACCTCTTTAAAAGATATGCATTCTATTCTATCTGACATATCGGTGCTCGCACAAAGAAGTTACACGGATGGTCGCTCCTCAACAGCCTTATTCTCCATGCTAATTGACAGCACTACATCGTAGTGTTCTTGGTTAGCGTGGGTATAGAGGTGGGGTGTCACACTCAAACTTTTGAATGTCGCGACCTCAATGGAGCGTCGAGTGGAGCAAGGTTTTGGGGAACAGTGACTCGGTGGGTGACGAGGCTATGGCCGGGAGCTCAAGTCTTCAAGTGGTCGGAGGAGTGGCAGCAAGACTGGTTTGTGGATCAGTGATGGATTCGAGTTTCTCGAGCTTTACTCGATTTCGAATGGCTACGCAATCTAGTTGGATGATGGTCTGAGATTGATGTAGTGATCAATCGCGACGTGCTGGAGACCTCGCCGATCGACAAGAGGTCGTCGCAGCCTTGTGCACGTGTACGAAAAGGAATTGGGTGTCAGTGGTTTCGAAGGCGAGAGAGGGAAAAGTGACTCGAGTTGAAACTCGAGTATGGATGCCTTGGTCTCGAGTTATAGCAGGGGTATCTCATGCCTGCAACTTTTAAATTAACAGTTTATAACTTAATGAGAGATGGAGGACAGAAGAACAGGGGACTCGGGGAAAATGTGTTGGAGCTCGGGTCCAACCCGAGTAATCTGGAGTTTAGCTCGGGTCTTGTGAAATGCGAGCTCGTTAAGTATATCATGTAGTCAATATTTGTCCAAATGCAAGTTTTAGGGTGAATGATTTAAGTAATAATAGGATGATTAAGGATGTTAAGTAATTTAAAATTTAAAATTTGAGACTAAATGAAATTTAAATTTAGAAATTTTATGAATAATTAAAGGTTAATAAGTTAGTAAATTAAATTAACTAATTAAAGTCAATTCAAATTTAGAGTTAACTAGATTAAAATTTAATTAAGAATTAATAACTATTTAATTGGATAATTAATTAAGTAATTAGTAAATAAACAAATGGATAATTAAATGTTTTTTTAAAAAAAAAGGGAGAAGTATTAAGTGATAATAAATAAAGATAATTGAATTGAATTGAATTACAAAGATAATCAAGAAATGGTTATCTAAATGTTTGGAATTAATTTATTCATAAATTAATGATTAATGTATCAAATTGTGGTTAATTCTTAAGAGAACAAATTATGTCAATATAAGTTGATTAAATCAATTAAACTATACACTGATGATTCTTGATTGATTTACTTTTGAATATTTGGATTGTAATCACTATTTGATGATATTACCCTGTGATATATCTGTTCTGATTGTATATGATTTATCTATGATCAATATTTTATAAATTGAATTGTTAAGTTTAATTAGACAACTTGGCCTTTAAAACACGTTTGGATTTCGATGAGATCGGGATCGGAATAATCAGTTTTGATTTTCCAAAAACCACATCGATCCAAATTAAACGATAGGTCGTAACTTATCAAATGAAGATCGAGATGGAGTTTTCAGAATGCAAGGGTTATTGTCGTTAACTCTGAGGGTGATTCCAAAATGAATGTAACGAGATAATGCCTTCGGTTTCGTTCGAACCCGGAACGAACTTGTATGGATTGAATGCTTTCAGCACATCGTCAGGGGGACGATGAGCATTCTAAGTGATGAGTTCTATAAAGGTAATCGTGACCTCAAGCCTCATCAACCGAGAATGTCAAAAACAGGGGAGGTGCAGCAAGGCTTCGTGGGTAGCACCCACTTGAGAGTAGGATATACCCCTGTTGTGACGACCCGGCTTTCTCTCCACAGAAAGTCGCATCGTCTTGAAGAAAGAAAGGGATAGAAAGGAGAAAAGATGAGAAGAAAGAAAGAACAACACTAGAATCTCAACAGCGGAACGAATAAATTATACTAATCAAATAAGATATTACATAGTATCATATACAACAACTATCAGAGTTACACAACTTATACAATACATACTAGACAGTTATAAACACCTGTCTAGTTATTACAACCCAAAACACAACTTAAACAAAACGACTCAGAGAAACTAACACAGCGGAACACTATATCTACGAACGTTGAAGCCTCCTGCTCCATTGCTCCTCCAAAGATTCGTCAAAGCAAACCTGAATCCCTTGGCTACTCGTAAAAATTTGAGTACCCAAGAGTTTATAAAACAGAAAATAAACACTTGGGTCAGACATGGGTCTGGTGTGAGTAAACGGTTTAAATTGCTTAACTTCAAAACCTTTTGAAAACAAAGGTATCACGTAAGACTCCCCACAAATAAACATGGGTAAGTTTTTACCTTACGCTAACCAAAACATTTGATAGGAAATCCAGTTATATTATAATAGGGTCTAGGGTTTTCAAGTAAAATACAGAAATAGCTGGAATGCTTACATCTCACGTTCCAACATAGTTGGGCACAACTAAATCGTACGGCACTTATTGGATTTTGGATTCCATACAATGGTAGAGCTACCGGGGTACCGCTCGTCACAGTACGTGGCCTAGATCAACGTACCGAGGATCACGCCCAATCCCCTGCAACACAAGGCCGGAACATCCCTTACTGGATAATTCCCGCATAAGAAACCCCGTGGTTGCGGCCAAACAACCACCCACACAGCCGAAATAAAAAGGGACTCTAGACAGGGGAATCTTATACTACTTGGGTGCTACCCACTAACCTTGCTGCACCTCCCCTGTTTTAGCCATTCCCGGTTGATGAGGCTTGAGGCTACGATTACCTTTAATCAGAACACATCACTTAGAATGCTCATCGTCCACCTGACGATGTGCTGATAGCATTCAATCCATACAAGTTCGTTCCGGGTTTGAACGAAACCGAAGGCATTATCTCGTTACACTCATTTTGGAATCACCCTCAGAGTTAACGACAATAACCCTTGCACTCTGAATCTTCATCTTCACTTGATTCACGACCTATCGTTAATTTGGATCGATGTGGTATTCGGATATCCAAATCTGGAAACCCGATCCCGGTCTCATCGAAATCCAAACGTATCTTAAAGGCCAAGTTGTTTAAAGGTTTAAACAATTCAATTCAATTCAATTCAATACTTGAATTCACACAGCATTTAACAGATAAATATCACACATTTATCATAGATATATCCAATATCATATTACAGAACATCACAGCATATCATCCAATAGATATCATCCAATTTAGATATTCTACACAACAATCATCCATAAGCAAACAATTATTAACCCTATATTATAATTAATTTAATTATCTTAAATTAAATTAATTACTTAAGAATTAATCATCTAACCTTGCTTAATCAATCATTAATTAATTACAATCTTTAATTAATTAATTACTCATTAAATATTAATCATCCTTGATTAATTATTCATTAATTACATAAAGTAATTATCCTTTAATTAATTTCACAAATTAATTATTCTTAACCATTTAACAGTAATTAACCTTTAGTTACTTTCATCAATTACATTAATTAATAATCCTTAATTAATTACTTCCATTAATTAATTAACTATAATTAATTACATTGACCCTTAATTAATTACATTAATTAATTAAACTTTAATTAATCACTTCTATTAATCCACCTTAATTAATCATAAACATTAATTATCATCCTATAATTTACTTACCCTAATTAATTAACTCCTTAATTAATTACTTTAATCCTTTAATTAATTACACCAAATAATTAATCCTTAATTACTTCTCATTAAGTAATTATCCTTTAATTAATTACATCTTGTAATTATACATTAATTACTTATACTAAGTAATTACACTTTTTAACCTTATTAAGTATTCATACTTAATTCTTTATCAAGTGATTATCTTTATTTAACTTAAATTAATCACATCCATTTATTATTTACAATTGAGTAATTCATTCCTTAATTACTCTTAAATAAATTAATTAACCTTAATTACAGATTAATTATTCTTTAATTATTAATTAATAAACCTTAATTATCAATTAATAAAACTTGATAACAAATTAATTAATCCTTAATTACAAATTAATTTATTTTTAATTACTTAATTTATTAGCCACTAATTACTTAATTAATCACTAATCATTAATTAATCAATCTTAATTTCTTAATTTAAAAATCCTTAATTACAATTAATTACCTTTAATTAATTATCCATACCCTTAATTACAACTAAATAAATCTTTAATCATTAATTAATAATCTCTAATTATTTAATTAATAAGTCTTGATTACAAATTAATTAACCTCTAATTAATTAATTAATAATCTTTAACTATTAATTAATTCTAAGTCAAAAATTAATTAAATTAATCACCCTTTAATTATTTTATTATCAAAATCTTAATTATCTTTAACCAATCATTTTCCTTTGTTAATTACTACATCACATTAATTAAACTTAACCTTTAATTAACATTTAATTATATTTACAAATTGATTTAGTTTTAAAACATTTTATTTAAGTTTTTAACAAACTTAAATTAGTCAAACATACCCTTAAATAAAGTTTAAGAACATTTTAAAAGAGGTTTAGACAAGTTTAAACAGAGAACCATCTTTAAATTTCAACTGTTATTAATAAAAACTTTAATACGTGCTTAACACTTCCTCTCCCGATCCCTGCTTCGAGTCATCTCACCTTCCTACTCGAGATCGCTTCGAGTTTTCCCAACTTCTTCTTTCTCCCCTAGTTTCTTTTATAAAACTAAACTGCTAACATACTACCCTCACGAACACGAGCAAGTGCTCGAGTCTGAACCCAGAATTCCCGATACTCCCTTCGAGTCGCCCACGCATCCATCTCCCCTGACACACCATCAATGTTGTGCACGTGCACAGGAAAACGCTGCTACTCCGGTCATCGCTACCACTTCCAATACGTCGACGACAACCTCACCTTAGCTTCCGACCACCCAGATCTTCGAGACAACCACAAAATCAAAATCGAGCCACATCAAATCCCATTTGAACGAACCGATCACCCAAAACCTTCTCGAGTTGCCACCTTCGGTCACCAGAATGTTTGATGCTCCGACCAAACCTTCGCCGTTGACCCCCGCTTCCATCCCCCTACTCAGGTCGAACTCGGTGCGCCACTGTTGCCGTACGAACCCCTTAAACTTTGACAACCCAAAACAGCGCAAAACCCTATCTCGACAAATCCTCATCATCACAGCCAATAGAAAAATAAATCAATATTTTTCCAGTGATCCTCGCCTCCACGATCACCTTAAAGCCAAAGCTAAAGCTTCCAGTCGCCGCCGATCACCAGAATTTCCCCTAAACCCATAATCTGATCAACCACGAATTTCTCACCCGAAACAAAACTAAAAATCGTGATTCTTCTTTTAAAAAATCTCAGTTTTAAAAGACGATTCAGATTATATAAGTGAATTCGAGAATCAAAATGTTTAAATTTAACATGTTTCAGATATTCCACTGTATTTCTTGATTTTCCAGATTATATTCAACTTATTTATACTTGAAAATAATTTTAAATCATAAGTTATGTTTAAACAAACATGATTCATTAGGATTCCTAAGCTTAACAGAGACTAGATAAGGAAGATTGGAATTTTTATATCAAATATTTGAACTCTGTAACTTAAACAGAGATGATCTCTGATACATCCATACATGCACACAGTTCTATACTCATATACACATATATTCATATTCACAACAACATGCATGTATATATATTCAACATGCATCACAATTTACTTCAAACATCTATCACACGAATCTAATTAAAACTGTTTTAAGCTTAATCTACTCATATTAAAATAACAGAGAGGTATACATGTATACATACTGATTTTAGTATATGCATTTTATTTATACAAGCATGCATTCACAGATAAAATCATATGCAAACCATATTACTATAAAGATTCATCACATCATTTAAGTTTATTACTAGATCTAAAAACTGTTTTAAAAATAAAGTTTTACTCACAAGTTAAAAAGGCAGAGAGCTTTTAAAATGGACTGTAATACTAGATTTTGAAAACTGGAAAGAATTTCTTTGATCTAAATTTAAATCTCTGTAACTTAGAAACAGAGAAGAACACATCTTATACATGCGTAGTCCACACATGCATATACACATATATTCAGATAAAAACAACATGCACACATATTTCAGACATACTTTATGAGTTCACTTCAAACATACATGCATCAAAACTAAAGATGTTTTATGTTTAAGTTTACTCACTTTAAACAAAGAAAACCTGAGAAGTTTTCAAAACTGGAAGCTATACAGGGAGTATCTCACAGTATCTCTGTCTATATAAACACATATTTACTTTAAAAAAAACATGCATGCAAATTTTCAACCATACATCACAACTTTAAATCTAGCATTTATCACATGCATATAAACAAAAACCCATTTTGTTTAGTTTACTCACTTTAAACAAAGAAAACCTGAGAAGTTTTCAAAACTGGAAGCTATACAGGGAGTATCTCACAGTATCTCTGTCTATATAAACACATATTTACTTTAAAAAAAACATGCATGCAAATTTTCAACCATACATCACAACTTTAAATCTAGCATTTATCACATGCATATAAACAAAAACCCATTTTGTTTAGTTTACTCACCAGATTTAAAAAGGCAGAGGCTTGAGATTTGAAACAGGAAACTTTGAAAATTTGAAAACTGCATCTTGATATTTGATTTCTGAAACTTGAATGGCTTGAAACATTAAGACTGAAATGCTTTGAAGCTTGATTATGTAATTGGAACAAGATGATGATGACTCAGGACTTTTAAAACCTGTTTGGTTCCAGGCTTTGAGAAAATGTTTACAGGATTTGTAAAAAAAATGTCTTCAAGCTTTGAAAATGCCTTGTAGTGTTTTGATTGCAGGCTTGTAGTTTGAAAAGAATACTGCAGGCTTTTGAACTTGAGGATTTGTTTACAGATCTGCTTTGTTTTAGAGGAGAGGCGTTTAGGTTTTCTTGCTTGAATTGGTTTACAGGATTTAAATGTTTACAGGTTTGGGAATTTGAACTTGAGTTGTTTTGTAGAAAGTTTACAGGTTTGAGTTTTCTTGCTTTTGAAATGAGAAGATAGGAAAAGAAATGGAAAAGGTAGATGTTTGTTTATATAATGTAAATTAGGATTTATTAAAATTTAAAGAAAATAAAAATAAAAGATGACACTTGTCTTTACCCATTATTAATTAACTTACACATGTTATCAAGAGGATTTATAAGCTAACACATATAACTTTACATGCATAATTAAATTTTTAAATGTTTATAAGACTTTTAAATTAAATTTCCTAAATAGATAAATACATATCTTATTTAATAAATGCTTTTCTCAATTTATAAAAATAAAACCTTTAAAAGAAAATAAAATAAAAACCAATCATATCTTAAATAAAATTATATATAATATATTTAGTCCATTTTTAAATGATAATATAAAACTTTTGTATTTATTACTATTTAATAAACACTATCTTAATTTATATAAATAAACTCCTTTAAGGAAAATAAATCTTATTTTAAATAAACTTATTCATATATTTTAAATTCAAACTATATTATTATTTCATTTTAAGATATATATAAATCTTTAAATTCAATTTTTAAATTCAATTTCAAAGTCAATTTAAAATCCAAATTAAAAATCAATTCAAATAAATATATATATTAGATTTAAATAATCACATTATTAATTGTCAATAATTATCCTATTTAAAATAAATTTAAATACACAGATATATATATATATATACATTTTAAACAACCCTTATTAAATTTGAAATAATATGTCTATTTAAAATCTATTTATATCTATATTTAAAAACAACTCATTATTAAATTGTTTGAAAATAACTACTTTACCAATTTTAATAAATTAATTTAAAAGATTATCACATTTTAAATTCCCTGAAATCCCGGGATATCACATTCCTCCCCCCTTAAAAGAATTTCGTCCTCGAAATTTAAAACAGAAGATAACCCAATGTTTTTATTTTATTTCAAAAATTTTCAAACAATTTTAGCATACATATCAGCCAACACAAACAAACAACCAATTTCATCCAAACAAACAATTCAATCAAACAACAATTCTAGCTATCTGGACAAAGATCCGGATAAGTTTCCTAAATTTCCTCGAGTTTCCCCAAGTATATATATACCGGGATACTCGCTCAACAGAATCCAAAACTAGCTATACTACTGAGCTACTGAGCTCCTACTCATCTAGATCTACAATCTGAACAAGATATCAGACCACAGACAAGATCAACTCAACTACCAAATCTTTCAGAACTACTGGTTCCAAAACTAGAGATAGATCAAACACGTACTCCCTCAAAGATACGTAAAACACATTGAATCCCAGTTATCCAAACTGGCAATTCAAACCTTCTAAGCCAAACACTGATCCTTACAAAACTCAGAAGAAAAAATCCAATATACAACGGAGCTAACTTCCTGGTCTTACCCAATCTTATTGCTCCCTTCACCGGAGAAAATCTCAACAACAACAAAGTCTCCAATTTCGAATTCCAAATTCATCCGTCTATAATCCACAGAACTCTTCTGACGATCCAGGGCTGCCTACATCCATTCCGATTAGCTTAACCTTCGTTGATGCTTCTAAAAACAACTGGATCAAAACAACTTAACAAAATGATCCTCTCAAGATTTATCCCAAATCCAGAACACAAATCTACTCCACCAACATCAGTAGACTACAACTTACTTCTCCTATCCGGAAAAGACAAAACAGATGCACTCACCAATCTGGACTCAAACTCAGAAATATTTCTTGAAGAAATTCTCTAATCCTAAAACACTTCAACTTCCGGTTGCTTCCACTCTAGAACAACTACCATCTTGCTTCCGCTGCACAACTCTGATCTGGAGTAGATGAGAATGCCGTCGATGAACTCGAGCACAAACTAGACAACTTATCCCGTAAAAATGGTTCAACAGATCCATAAAAGAAAACTCAAATACTCCATCAAACTTGAGCTGCTTCACCAAACTCTATCTCTAGGAATCATCCTTCAACTAGACTGAACCATCGGTATCACTCCTGGAATTCAGTTGATAAGAAAACTCAATCTCTAAATGCTGACAAATCTCTGACTTCCCTGAAGACATCCAGAAAATCTCTGATAACTCAAGAGAACACTCAGCAATCGCAAGTCACTTTTGCGATCAACCCAGCCCAATTCCAAATAAACTGCTCTCTCTATCAAAGAAAACAACTTATGCTTGACTTAGACAATCCATCGAAGAACTGGATCCACTCTGCTGCTTCTGAACTCCGTTTCCGGAAAATGCTCAGCCAGAAGACTTCCCGTCCTGCCGGCACACGGATTACTCCGAGCTGCACTGCTGACCCAGATGCCAAGACTCCCTATCCAAAGCTTCGAGAAACTCGGACTCCAAACCAAACAGAAAAGACTCTGCTGAACTCAGCCACAACACCGAAGCAGACACATTTCTTCAAACTTGCTCCAAAAGAAAACATCTTCAGAAACATCCAGTCACTGCGTCTCATCACGCAACTACTACTTCCTGAGATTGCCAAGATACCATCACTTGCTTCAGCTCAACTGACAGATCCAAACTCTCAAAAATCTGCTCACACGAGCGCTATCAAACTTACACTTCAATGATGGACTCCGAACCTTAACAGTTTCCTTCAGAGATCGATGAAATCCTTACACCATAGCAAAACTCACTCGAGACAGTATTAGGTCTACAGTCTCGTTAGATACACTTCCAATCTCAACATCCAAACTCCAACCATTGGTAGTTGTGTTACACACACACCACTACCTTATCTACCTTTATATCTTATATTGGGAAAACCCGAACAGGTAACCCAACAAATAGGTAGAAATAAATATATATATATAGTTATATAAAAATTACAAATACGCTCTCTCAAGATAGATAGAAATCACTCCAGAGCTAGGTATTCACTCAACCTACAGCTCTGATACCACATGTGACGACCCGGCTTTCTCTCCACAGAAAGTCGCATCGTCTTGAAGAAAGAAAGGGATAGAAAGGAGAAAAGATGAGAAGAAAGAAAGAACAACACTAGAATCTCAACAGCGGAACGAATAAATTATACTAATCAAATAAGATATTACATAGTATCATATACAACAACTATCAGAGTTACACAACTTATACAATACATACTAGACAGTTATAAACACCTGTCTAGTTATTACAACCCAAAACACAACTTAAACAAAACGACTCAGAGAAACTAACACAGCGGAACACTATATCTACGAACGTTGAAGCCTCCTGCTCCATTGCTCCTCCAAAGATTCGTCAAAGCAAACCTGAATCCCTTGGCTACTCGTAAAAATTTGAGTACCCAAGAGTTTATAAAACAGAAAATAAACACTTGGGTCAGACATGGGTCTGGTGTGAGTAAACGGTTTAAATTGCTTAACTTCAAAACCTTTTGAAAACAAAGGTATCACGTAAGACTCCCCACAAATAAACATGGGTAAGTTTTTACCTTACGCTAACCAAAACATTTGATAGGAAATCCAGTTATATTATAATAGGGTCTAGGGTTTTCAAGTAAAATACAGAAATAGCTGGAATGCTTACATCTCACGTTCCAACATAGTTGGGCACAACTAAATCGTACGGCACTTATTGGATTTTGGATTCCATACAATGGTAGAGCTACCGGGGTACCGCTCGTCACAGTACGTGGCCTAGATCAACGTACCGAGGATCACGCCCAATCCCCTGCAACACAAGGCCGGAACATCCCTTACTGGATAATTCCCGCATAAGAAACCCCGTGGTTGCGGCCAAACAACCACCCACACAGCCGAAATAAAAAGGGACTCTAGACAGGGGAATCTTATACTACTTGGGTGCTACCCACTAACCTTGCTGCACCTCCCCTGTTTTAGCCATTCCCGGTTGATGAGGCTTGAAGCTACGATTACCTTTAATCAGAACACATCACTTAGAATGCTCATCGTCCACCTAACGATGTGCTGATAGCATTCAATCCATACAAGTTCGTTCCGGGTTTGAACGAAACCGAAGGCATTATCTCGTTACACTCATTTTGGAATCACCCTCAGAGTTAACGACAATAACCCTTGCACTCTGAATCTTCATCTTCACTTGATTCACGACCTATCGTTAATTTGGATCGATGTGGTATTCGGATATCCAAATCTGGAAACCCGATCCCGGTCTCATCGAAATCCAAACGTATCTTAAAGGCCAAGTTGTTTAAAGGTTTAAACAATTCAATTCAATTCAATTCAATACTTGAATTCACACAGCATTTAACAGATAAATATCACACATTTATCATAGATATATCCAATATCATATAACAGAACATCACAGCATATCATCCAATAGATATCATCCAATTTAGATATTCTACACAACAATCATCCATAAGCAAACAATTATTAACCCTATATTATAATTAATTTAATTATCTTAAATTAAATTAATTACTTAAGAATTAATCATCTAACCTTGCTTAATCAATCATTAATTAATTACAATCTTTAATTAATTAATTACTCATTAAATATTAATCATCCTTGATTAATTATTCATTAATTACATAAAGTAATTATCCTTTAATTAATTTCACAAATTAATTATTCTTAACCATTTAACAGTAATTAACCTTTAGTTACCTTCATTAATTACATTAATTAATAATCCTTAATTAATTACTTCCATTAATTAATTAACTATAATTAATTACATTGACCCTTAATTAATTACATTAATTAATTAAACTTTAATTAATCACTTCTATTAATCCACCTTAATTAATCATAAACATTAATTATCATCCTATAATTTACTTACCCTAATTAATTAACTCCTTAATTAATTACTTTAATCCTTTAATTAATTACACCAAATAATTAATCCTTAATTACTTCTCATTAAGTAATTATCCTTTAATTAATTACATCTTGTAATTATACATTAATTACTTATACTAAGTAATTACACTTTTTAACCTTATTAAGTATTCATACTTAATTCTTTATCAAGTGATTATCTTTATTTAACTTAAATTAATCACATCCATTTATTATTTACAATTGAGTAATTCATTCCTTAATTACTCTTAAATAAATTAATTAACCTTAATTACAGATTAATTATTCTTTAATTATTAATTAATAAACCTTAATTATCAATTAATAAAACTTGATAACAAATTAATTAATCCTTAATTACAAATTAATTTATCTTTAATTACTTAATTTATTAGCCACTAATTACTTAATTAATCACTAATCATTAATTAATCAATCTTAATTTCTTAATTTAAAAATCCTTAATTACAATTAATTACCTTTAATTAATTATCCATACCCTTAATTACAACTAAATAAATCTTTAATCATTAATTAATAATCTCTAATTATTTAATTAATAAGTCTTGATTACAAATTAATTAACCTCTAATTAATTAATTAATAATCTTTAACTATTAATTAATTCTAAGTCAAAAATTAATTAAATTAATCACCCTTTAATTATTTTATTATCAAAATCTTAATTATCTTTAACCAATCATTTTCCTTTGTTAATTACTACATCACATTAATTAAACTTAACCTTTAATTAACATTTAATTATATTTACAAATTGATTTAGTTTTAAAACATTTTATTTAAGTTTTTAACAAACTTAAATTAGTCAAACATACCCTTAAATAAAGTTTAAGAACATTTTAAAAGAGGTTTAGACAAGTTTTAAACAGAGAGACATCTTTAAATTTCAACTGTTATTAATAAAAACTTTAATACGTGCTTAACACTTCCTCTCCCGATTTCTGCTTCGAGTCATCTCACCTTCCTACTCGAGATCGCTTCGAGTTTTCCCAACTTCTTCTTTCTCCCCTAGTTTCTTTTATAAAACTAAACTGCTAACATACTACCCTCACGAACACGAGCAAGTGCTCGAGTCTGAACCCAGAATTCCCGATACTCCCTTCGAGTCGCCCACACATCCATCTCCCCTGACACACCATCAATGTTGTGCACGTGCACAGGAAAACGCTGCTACTCCGGTCATCGCTACCACTTCCAATACGTCGACGACAACCTCACCTTAGCTTCCGACCACCCAGATCTTCGAGACAACCACAAAATCAAAATCGAGCCACATCGAATCCCATTGGAACGAACCGATTACCAAAAACCTTCTCGAGTTGCCACCTTCGGTCACCAGAATGTTTGATGCTCCGACCAAAGCTTCGCCGTTGACCCCCGCTTCCATCCCCCCTACTCAGGTCGAACTCGGTGCGCCACTGTTGCCGTACGAACCCCTTAAACTTTGACAACCCAAAACAGCGCAAAACCCTATCTCGACAAATCCTCATCATCACAGCCAATAGAAAAATAAATCAATATTTTTCCAGTGATCCTCGCCTCCACGATCACCTTCAAGCCAAAGCTAAAGCTTCCAGTCGCCGCCGATCACCAGAATTTCCCCTAAACCCATAATCTGATCAACCACGAATTTCTCACCCGAAACAAAACTAAAAATCGTGATTCTTCTTTTAAAAAATCTCAGTTTTAAAAGACGATTCAGATTATATAAGTGAATTCGAGAATCAAAATGTTTAAATTTAACATGTTTCAGATATTCCACTGTATTTCTTGATTTTCCAGATTATATTCAACTTATTTATACTTGAAAATAATTTTAAATCATAAGTTATGTTTAAACAAACATGATTCATTAGGATTCCTAAGCTTAACAGAGACTAGATAAGGAAGATTGGAATTTTTATATCAAATATTTGAACTCTGTAACTTAAATAGAGATGATCTCTGATACATCCATACATGCACACAGTTCTATACTCATATACACATATATTCATATTCACAACAACATGCATGTATATATATTCAACATGCATCACAATTTACTTCAAACATCTATCACACGAATCTAATTAAAACTGTTTTAAGCTTAATCTACTCATATTAAAATAACAGAGAGGTATACATGTATACATACTGATTTTAGTATATGCATTTTATTTATACAAGCATGCATTCACAGATAAAATCATATGCAAACCATATTACTATAAAGATTCATCACATCATTTAAGTTTATTACTAGATCTAAAAACTGTTTTAAAAATAAAGTTTTACTCACAAGTTAAAAAGGCAGAGAGCTTTTAAAATGGACTGTAATACTAGATTTTGAAAACTGGAAAGAATTTCTTTGATCTAAATTTAAATCTCTGTAACTTAGAAACAGAGAAGAACACATCTTATACATGCGTAGTCCACACATGCATATACACATATATTCAGATAAAAACAACATGCACACATATTTCAGACATACTTTATGAGTTCACTTCAAACATACATGCATCAAAACTAAAGATGTTTTATGTTTAAGTTTACTCACTTTAAACAAAGAAAACCTGAGAAGTTTTCAAAACTGGAAGCTATACAGGGAGTATCTCACAGTATCTCTGTCTATATAAACACATATTTACTTTAAAAAAAACATGCATGCAAATTTTCAACCATACATCACAACTTTAAATCTAGCATTTATCACATGCATATAAACAAAAACCCATTTTGTTTAGTTTACTCACTTTAAACAAAGAAAACCTGAGAAGTTTTCAAAACTGGAAGCTATACAGGGAGTATCTCACAGTATCTTTGTCTATATAAACACATATTTACTTTAAAAAAAACATGCATGCAAATTTTCAACCATACATCACAACTTTAAATCTAGCATTTATCACATGCATATAAACAAAAACCCATTTTGTTTAGTTTACTCACCAGATTTAAAAAGGCAGAGGCTTGAGATTTGAAACAGGAAACTTTGAAAATTTGAAAACTGCATCTTGATATTTGATTTCTGAAACTTGAATGGCTTGAAACATTAAGACTGAAATGCTTTGAAGCTTGATTATGTAATTGGAACAAGATGATGATGACTCAGGACTTTTAAAACCTGTTTGGTTCCAGGCTTTGAGAAAATGTTTACAGGATTTGTAAAAAAAATGTCTTCAAGCTTTGAAAATGCCTTGTAGTGTTTTGATTGCAGGCTTGTAGTTTGAAAAGAATACTGCAGGCTTTTGAACTTGAGGATTTGTTTACAGATCTGCTTTGTTTTAGAGGAGAGGTGTTTAGGTTTTCTTGCTTGAATTGGTTTACAGGATTTAAATGTTTACAGGTTTGGGAATTTGAACTTGAGTTGTTTTGTAGAAAGTTTACAGGTTTGAGTTTTCTTGCTTTTGAAATGAGAAGATAGGAAAAGAAATGGAAAAGGTAGATGTTTGTTTATATAATGTAAATTAGGATTTATTAAAATTTAAAGAAAATAAAAATAAAAGATGACACTTGTCTTTACCCATTATTAATTAACTTACACATGTTATAAGGAGGATTTATAAGCTAACACATATAACTTTACATGCATAATTAAATTTTTAAATGTTTATAAGACTTTTAAATTAAATTTCCTAAATAGATAAATACATATCTTATTTAATAAATGCTTTTCTCAATTTATAAAAATAAAACCTTTAAAAGAAAATAAAATAAAAACCAATCATATCTTAAATAAAATTATATATAATATATTTAGTCCATTTTTAAATGATAATATAAAACTTTTGTATTTATTACTATTTAATAAACACTATCTTAATTTATATAAATAAACTCCTTTAAGGAAAATAAATCTTATTTTAAATAAACTTATTCATATATTTTAAATTCAAACTATATTATTATTTCATTTTAAGATATATATAAATCTTTAAATTCAATTTTTAAATTCAATTTCAAAGTCAATTTAAAATCCAAATTAAAAATCAATTCAAATAAATATATATATTAGATTTAAATAATCACATTATTAATTGTCAATAATTATCCTATTTAAAATAAATTTAAATACACAGATATATATATATATATATATATATATACATTTTAAACAACCCTTATTAAATTTGAAATAATATGTCTATTTAAAATCTATTTATATCTATATTTAAAAACAACTCATTATTAAATTGTTTGAAAATAACTACTTTACCAATTTTAATAAATTAATTTAAAAGATTATCACATTTTAAATTCCCTGAAATCCCGGGATATCACATTCCTCCCCCCTTAAAAGAATTTCGTCCTCGAAATTTAAAACAGAAGATAACCCAATGTTTTTATTTTATTTCAAAAAATTTCAAACAATTTTAGCATACATATCAGCCAACACAAACAAACAACCAATTTCATCCAAACAAACAATTCAATCAAACAACAATTCTAGCTATCTGGACAAAGATCCGGATAAGTTTCCTAAATTTCCTCGAGTTTCCCCAAGTATATATATACCGGGATACTCGCTCAACAGAATCCAAAACTAGCTATACTACTGAGCTACTGAGCTCCTACTCATCTAGATCTACAATCTGAACAAGATATCAGACCACAGACAAGATCAACTCAACTACCAAATCTTTCAGAACTGCTGGTTCCAAAACTAGAGATAGATCAAACACGTACTCCCTCAGAGATACGTGAAACACATTGAATCCCAGTTATCCAAACTGGCAATTCAAACCTTCTAAGCCAAACACTGATCCTTACAAAACTCAGAAGAAAAAATCCAATATACAACGGAGCTAACTTCCTGGTCTTACCCAATCTTATTGCTCCCTTCACCGGAGAAAATCTCAACAACAACAAAGTCTCCAATTTCGAATTCCAAAT
Organism: Allium fistulosum; assembly: GCA_030737815.1. Taxonomy (NCBI): domain Eukaryota; kingdom Viridiplantae; phylum Streptophyta; class Magnoliopsida; order Asparagales; family Amaryllidaceae; genus Allium; species Allium fistulosum. Next base: position 820,973,516 of record CM060904.1, read on the forward strand.
TCATCCGTCTATAATCCACAGAACTCTTCTGACGATCCTGGGCTGCCTACATCCATTCCGATTAGCTTAACCTTCGTTGATGCTTCTAAAAACAACTGGATCAAAACAACTTAACAAAATGATCCTCTCAAGATTTATCCCAAATCCAGAACACAAATCTACTCCACCAACATCAGTAGACTACAACTTACTTCTCCTATCCGGAAAAGACAAAACAGATGCACTCACCAATCTGGACTCAAACTCAGAAATATTTCTTGAAGAAATTCTCTAATCCTAAAACACTTCAACTTCCGGTTGCTTCCACTCTAGAACAACTACCATCTTGCTTCCGCTGCACAACTCTGATCTGGAGTAGATGAGAATGCCGTCGATGAACTCGAGCACAAACTAGACAACTTATCCCGTAAAAATGGTTCAACAGATCCATAAAAGAAAACTCAAATACTCCATCAAACTTGAGCTGCTTCACCAAACTCTATCTCTAGGAATCATCCTTCAAGTAGACTGAACCATCGGTATCACTCCTGGAATTCAGTTGATAAGAAAACTCAATCTCTAAATGCTGACAAATCTCTGACTTCCCTGAAGACATCCAGAAAATCTCTGATAACTCAAGAGAACACTCAGCAATCGCAAGTCACTTTTGCGATCAACCCAGCCCAATTCCAAATAAACTGCTCTCTCTATCAAAGAAAACAACTTATGCTTGACTTAGACAATCCATCGAAGAACTGGATCCACTCTGCTGCTTCTGAACTCCGTTTCCGGAAAATGCTCAGCCAGAAGACTTCCCGTCCCGCCGGCACACGGATTACTCCGAGCTGCACTGCTGACCCAGATGCCAAGACTCCCTATCCAAAGCTTCGAGAAACTCGGACTCCAAACCAAACAGAAAAGACTCTGCTGAACTCAGCCACAACACCGAAGCAGACACATTTCTTCAAACTTGCTCCAAAAGAAAACATCTTCAGAAACATCCAGTCACTGCGTCTCATCACGCAACTACTACTTCCTGAGATTGCCAAGATACCATCACTTGCTTCAGCTCAACTGACAGATCCAAACTCTCAAAAATCTGCTCACACGAGCGCTATCAAACTTACACTTCAATGATGGACTCCGAACCTTAACAGTTTCCTTCAGAGATCGATGAAATCCTTACACCATAGCAAAACTCACTCGAGACAGTATTAGGTCTACAGTCTCGTTAGATACACTTCCAATCTCAACATCCAAACTCCAACCATTGGTAGTTGTGTTACACACACACCACTACTTTATCTACCTTTATATCTTATATTGGGAAAACCCGAACAGGTAACCCAACAAATAGGTAGAAATAAATATATATATATAGTTATATAAAAATTACAAATACGCTCTCTCAAGATAGATAGAAATCACTCCAGAGCTAGGTATTCACTCAACCTACAGCTCTGATACCACATGTGACGACCCGGCTTTCTCTCCACAGAAAGTCGCATCGTCTTGAAGAAAGAAAGGGATAGAAAGGAGAAAAGATGAGAAGAAAGAAAGAACAACACTAGAATCTCAACAGCGGAACGAATAAATTATACTAATCAAATAAGATATTACATAGTATCATATACAACAACTATCAGAGTTACACAACTTATACAATACATACTAGACAGTTATAAACACCTGTCTAGTTATTACAACCCAAAACACAACTTAAACAAAACGACTCAGAGAAACTAACACAGCGGAACACTATATCTACGAACGTTGAAGCCTCCTGCTCCATTGCTCCTCCAAAGATTCGTCAAAGCAAACCTGAATCCCTTGGCTACTCGTAAAAATTTGAGTACCCAAGAGTTTATAAAACAGAAAATAAACACTTGGGTCAGACATGGGTCTGGTGTGAGTAAACGGTTTAAATTGCTTAACTTCAAAACCTTTTGAAAACAAAGGTATCACGTAAGACTCCCCACAAATAAACATGGGTAATTTTTTACCTTACGCTAACCAAAACATTTGATAGGAAATCCAGTTATATTATAATAGGGTCTAGGGTTTTCAAGTAAAATACAGAAATAGCTGGAATGCTTACATCTCACGTTCCAACATAGTTGGGCACAACTAAATCGTACGGCACTTATTGGATTTTGGATTCCATACAAAGGCAGAGCTACCGGGGTACCGCTCGTCACAGTACGTGGCCTAGATCAACGTACCGAGGATCACGCCCAATCCCCTGCAGCACAAGGCCGAAACATCCCTTACTGGATAATTCCCGCATAAGAAACCCCGTGGTTGCGGCCAAACAACCACCCACACAGCCGAAATAAAAAGGGACTCTAGACAGGGGAATCTTATACTACTTGGGTGCTACCCACTAACCTTGCTGCACCTCCCCTGTTTTAGCCATTCCCGGTTGATGAGGCTTGAGGCTACGATTACCTTTAATCAGAACACATCACTTAGAATGCTCATCGTCCACCTGACGATGTGCTGATAGCATTCAATCCATACAAGTTCGTTCCGGGTTTGAACGAAACCGAAGGCATTATCTCGTTACACTCATTTTGGAATCACCCTCAGAGTTAACGACAATAACCCTTGCACTCTGAATCTTCATCTTCACTTGATTCACGACCTATCGTTAATTTGGATCGATGTGGTATTCGGATATCCAAATCTGGAAACCCGATCCCGGTCTCATCGAAATCCAAACGTATCTTAAAGGCCAAGTTGTTTAAAGGTTTAAACAATTCAATTCAATTCAATTCAATACTTGAATTCACACAGCATTTAACAGATAAATATCACACATTTATCATAGATATATCCAATATCATATTACAGAACATCACAGCATATCATCCAATAGATATCATCCAATTTAGATATTCTACACAACAATCATCCATAAGCAAACAATTATTAACCCTATATTATAATTAATTTAATTATCTTAAATTAAATTAATTACTTAAGAATTAATCATCTAACCTTTCTTAATCAATCATTAATTAATTACAATCTTTAATTAATTAATTACTCATTAAATATTAATCATCCTTGATTAATTATTCATTAATTACATAAAGTAATTATCCTTTAATTAATTTCACAAATTAATTATTCTTAACCATTTAACAGTAATTAACCTTTAGTTACTTTCATCAATTACATTAATTAATAATCCTTAATTAATTACTTCCATTAATTAATTAACTATAATTAATTACATTGACCCTTAATTAATTACATTAATTAATTAAACTTTAATTAATCACTTCTATTAATCCACCTTAATTAATCATAAACATTAATTATCATCCTATAATTTACTTACCCTAATTAATTAACTCCTTAATTAATTACTTTAATCCTTTAATTAATTACACCAAATAATTAATCCTTAATTACTTCTCATTAAGTAATTATCCTTTAATTAATTACATCTTGTAATTATACATTAATTACTTATACTAAGTAATTACACTTTTTAACCTTATTAAGTATTCATACTTAATTCTTTATCAAGTGATTATCTTTATTTAACTTAAATTAATCACATCCATTTATTATTTACAATTGAGTAATTCATTCCTTAATTACTCTTAAATAAATTAATTAACCTTAATTACAGATTAATTATTCTTTAATTATTAATTAATAAACCTTAATTATCAATTAATAAAACTTGATAACAAATTAATTAATCCTTAATTACAAATTAATTTATTTTTAATTACTTAATTTATTAGCCACTAATTACTTAATTAATCACTAATCATTAATTAATCAATCTTAATTTCTTAATTTAAAAATCCTTAATTACAATTAATTACCTTTAATTAATTATCCATACCCTTAATTACAACTAAATAAATCTTTAATCGTTAATTAATAATCTCTAATTATTTAATTAATAAGTCTTGATTACAAATTAATTAACCTCTAATTAATTAATTAATAATCTTTAACTATTAATTAATTCTAAGTCAAAAATTAATTAAATTAATCACCCTTTAATTATTTTATTATCAAAATCTTAATTATCTTTAACCAATCATTTTCCTTTGTTAATTACTACATCACATTAATTAAACTTAACCTTTAATTAACATTTAATTATATTTACAAATTGATTTAGTTTTAAAACATTTTATTTAAGTTTTTAACAAACTTAAATTAGTCAAACATACCCTTAAATAAAGTTTAAGAACATTTTAAAAGAGGTTTAGACAAGTTTAAACAGAGAACCATCTTTAAATTTCAACTGTTATTAATAAAAACTTTAATACGTGCTTAACACTTCCTCTCCCGATCCCTACTTCGAGTCTGAACCCAGAATTCCCGATACTCCCTTCGAGTCGCCCACGCATCCATCTCCCCTGACACACCATCAATGTTGTGCACGTGCACAGGAAAACGCTGCTACTCCGGTCATCGCTACCACTTCCAATACGTCGACGACAACCTCACCTTAGCTTCCGACCACCCAGATCTTCGAGACAACCACAAAATCAAAATCGAGCCACATCGAATCCCATTTGAACGAACCGATCACCAAAAACCTTCTCGAGTTGCCACCTTCGGTCACCAGAATGTTTGATGCTCCGACCAAAGCTTCGCCATTGACCCCCGCTTCCATCCCCCCTACTCAGGTCGAACTCGGTGCGCCACTGTTGTCGTACGAACCCCTTAAACTTTGACAACCCAAAACAGCGCAAAACCCTATCTCGACAAATCCTCATCATCACAGCCAATAGAAAAATAAATCAATATTTTTCCAGTGATCCTCGCCTCCACGATCACCTTCAAGCCAAAGCTAAAGCTTCCAGTCGCCGCCGATCACCAGAATTTCCCCTAAACCCATAATCTGATCAACCACGAATTTCTCACCCGAAACAAAACTAAAAATCGTGATTCTTCTTTTAAAAAATCTCAGTTTTAAAAGACGATTCAGATTATATAAGTGAATTCGAGAATCAAAATGTTTAAATTTAACATGTTTCAGATATTCCACTGTATTTCTTGATTTTCCAGATTATATTCAACTTATTTATACTTGAAAATAATTTTAAATCATAAGTTATGTTTAAACAAACATGATTCATTAGGATTCCTAAGCTTAACAGAGACTAGATAAGGAAGATTGGAATTTTTATATCAAATATTTGAACTCTGTAACTTAAACAGAGATGATCTCTGATACATCCATACATGCACACAGTTCTATACTCATATACACATATATTCATATTCACAACAACATGCATGTATATATATTCAACATGCATCACAATTTACTTCAAACATCTATCACACGAATCTAATTAAAACTGTTTTAAGCTTAATCTACTCATATTAAAATAACAGAGAGGTATACATGTATACATACTGATTTTAGTATATGCATTTTATTTATACAAGCATGCATTCACAGATAAAATCATATGCAAACCATATTACTATAAAGATTCATCACATCATTTAAGTTTATTACTAGATCTAAAAACTGTTTTAAAAATAAAGTTTTACTCACAAGTTAAAAAGGCAGAGAGCTTTTAAAATGGACTGTAATACTAGATTTTGAAAACTGGAAAGAATTTCTTTGATCTAAATTTAAATCTCTGTAACTTAGAAACAGAGAAGAACACATCTTATACATGCGTAGTCCACACATGCATATACACATATATTCAGATAAAAACAACATGCACACATATTTCAGACATACTTTATGAGTTCACTTCAAACATACATGCATCAAAACTAAAGATGTTTTATGTTTAAGTTTACTCACTTTAAACAAAGAAAACCTGAGAAGTTTTCAAAACTGGAAGCTATACAGGGAGTATCTCACAGTATCTCTGTCTATATAAACACATATTTACTTTAAAAAAAACATGCATGCAAATTTTCAACCATACATCACAACTTTAAATCTAGCATTTATCACATGCATATAAACAAAAACCCATTTTGTTTAGTTTACTCACTTTAAACAAAGAAAACCTGAGAAGTTTTCAAAACTGGAAGCTATACAGGGAGTATCTCACAGTATCTCTGTCTATATAAACACATATTTACTTTAAAAAAACATGCATGCAAATTTTCAACCATACATCACAACTTTAAATCTAGCATTTATCACATGCATATAAACAAAAACCCATTTTGTTTAGTTTACTCACCAGATTTAAAAAGGCAGAGGCTTGAGATTTGAAACAGGAAACTTTGAAAATTTGAAAACTACATCTTGATATTTGATTTCTGAAACTTGAATGGCTTGAAACATTAAGACTGAAATGCTTTGAAGCTTGATTATGTAATTGGAACAAGATGATGATGACTCAGGACTTTTAAAACCTGTTTGGTTCCAGGCTTTGAGAAAATGTTTACAGGATTTGTAAAAAAAATGTCTTCAAGCTTTGAAAATGCCTTGTAGTGTTTTGATTGCAGGCTTGTAGTTTGAAAAGAATACTGGAGGCTTTTGAACTTGAGGATTTGTTTACAGATCTGCTTTGTTTTAGAGGAGAGGTGTTTAGGTTTTCTTGCTTGAATTGGTTTACAGGATTTAAATGTTTACAGGTTTGGGAATTTGAACTTGAGTTGTTTTGTAGAAAGTTTACAGGTTTGAGTTTTCTTGCTTTTGAAATGAGAAGATAGGAAAAGAAATGGAAAAGGTAGATGTTTGTTTATATAATGTAAATTAGGATTTATTAAAATTTAAAGAAAATAAAAATAAAAGATGACACTTGTCTTTACCCATTATTAATTAACTTACACATGTTATCAAGAGGATTTATAAGCTAACACATATAACTTTACATGCATAATTAAATTTTTAAATGTTTATAAGACTTTTAAATTAAATTTCCTAAATAGATAAATACATATCTTATTTAATAAATGCTTTTCTCAATTTATAAAAATAAAACCTTTAAAAGAAAATAAAATAAAAACCAATCATATCTTAAATAAAATTATATATAATATATTTAGTCCATTTTTAAATGATAATATAAAACTTTTGTATTTATTACTATTTAATAAACACTATCTTAATTTATATAAATAAACTCCTTTAAGGAAAATAAATCTTATTTTAAATAAACTTATTGTGATATCCCAGAAATTTTGGGCAATAATCAATTTAATAATCTGTTTAAAAATTTAAATTGATTTAATAATCTTTGTTAATAAAGATTTAAATTGGTTTAACAATCTACTTTTATAAATATTTAATTGGTAAATATTATCTTTTAAAGGCTAATTAAATTGTTTTCTATTTATAATGTATATATATAATTGTATATATTGTAAATAGAAAAGTTTTAGATGAATCTAACAAATAAAACATAATTTTCAAGTTCTAATATATTTTGGTAATTTGGGATTTATGATTTAATTTAATATAAAACTTTTCTAAGTTATTTAATAAATAAATTATATGTTTTTGAATACTCAAGATAAATGTTAATTGTTTAAATTTATTTTAGCTTAAGTTTAAAATAGAAATGAATTAACAAAAAGGTTTGTTTTATTTTATTTTATTTTTGAATATAGCTCGCTAAATATGATTTGAATAATGTATATATATAGTTTAAAATACAATTTTATAAAAGAAACATTAATTCATTTGGAAAGATAGTAAAATAAGTAATTTATTATTAAGGAATAATTTCTTCTATAAATTATTTAAGATTTGATAAATTGTTATTTCAAATTGAATTTGTGTAGTTATATGTATATATATATATAATTTGTTTTATTACATTTTTTTTTAAAAAAGAAATTCATATATGTATTTACATATGAATTAATAAATTAAGTTAAAAGCTTTATTTAACATTTTAAATTAAAATAAATTACTTAAAGAACAAATGTCATCATATTAAAGCATAATAGTACATGTGTAATAAAACTAATAATGGTAAAAGACAAGTGTCCCCTACTTATTTTATTTTCTTTAATTTTTGATAAATCCAAAATTAATCTATATACACACATCTCTTTCCTCTTCTCATTCCTTTTCTCATTTTTCCAAAAGCAAGAAAAGTCAAAACCATTCTCAAAAACAAAATGAAATCAGTAATCAAACTATTCAAATCTGAAATCAAAACACTTCTCAAAACCAGAAATCAAATTCAACAATCCTGTAAATCATTTTCAAAAATCAAAACAATAAAAGCCTGAACTCATTTCTTAAACCTGGACATTTCTTCAACCTGAGACAAATTAGCAAGCAAACCCGAATTGAATCAAAGCAACTTCTTCTCTGTTTTAAGAAAAAAGATCATCTCAGCAATGCAAAAGATTCAAGTTCTAAAATCAAAAAAAAAAAAGCTAAGGAATTCAAGTTTTTTCCCAGTTTTAAACAATTCCAGATTTTTGCTTAAAGCTGTTCAATGGCCTCTATTTCATGCATGCCTGGTGAGTAAACATTTGAATTTAAAAACAGTTTTAAACTTATGTTTATGCTTAAATGTTGTGATGAATCTCTGTTAAAATATGCTTGCATGTTTATTTTAAGTAGAATTGAATGTAAATGATGTGTGCATGTCTAGGTTCAAGAACATATATCTCTGTTCCATGGTTTACAGGGTTTAAACCCAATTCAAAAATCAAAATCTTCTCACCTATTCTCTAATAGGCTTTAGAATTTTAACAAAAAGTGTTTGAATAAACATGATTTGAATTTTAAAAATATTTCTAAGAACAATTAGTTTAAGATTATCTGGAAAATTAAAATTTACAGTGGAAACTTAAAAGCATGTCAAATTCGAGTGTCATGATTACAAGTTGCACTTACATCATCTGGTTTGACTTCGAAAAACATGATTTTTAAAAATAAATTCAGGGTTTTTAGTATAGTATGGAGTGAGGAATTCGTGGTTGAACGGAATTGGGTTCTCTGACATTTTCTGGCGATCGGAGCAACGTAGCTGGTAGGGATTGTGACTGAGGCTTGCTCGAGTATCAGGGTCTCTGGCAAAAATGCTCGCTGGGGTTTCAAACTTCTGTGATGACCGGACGACAACAATTTAGGGTTTAATGCCAGATTTTGGTTGAGATTGTAGTCGAGGTAACTGCATCAACGTGGGCGCACTAGAGACGATCGCGATAGGGGGAAATGGTTCATCGGAGTGTGGCGATGCTTTGGTGAAGTCGGCGTGGGTTCGTGGGGACGAGTTCGTTGATGATCGGTGGAATTCCGATGGTGGTGGGTTCCTGTTTTTTTTGAACGATGGGTTCGATTTTGATTCGATGGTGATATCGGTGATATGGGTGGCCAGGTGGGTCAGAGGGATGGTTGTCGACTTGGGGAAGCTAGCGGCGTTGATCGGAGGAGGCCGGAGTTGCCGTGCACGTGCACGTTGGGTTGGGTTGTTTTATCTGGTGTGTTGTGTTTGGGGAAGAAGAGAGATACTCGGGGATGGTCTCGGGGAAGCGAGAGTGCGACTCGAAGAAGGGAGGGATTATGAGTTTCTCGAGTATGGTCTCGGGAATTCCTAGTGATAGGCTCGGGTTAGTATTGTTTTGAGCAGATTTTAAAATTTGAAATAAAAGCCGTACATATTTCAAGTTTAAAATAAATAAAACCCAGTTTTAAAATGATAAAATTTTTAAGTTATTTAAGCAATTTGTTTTCAAAGGAAAAACATAGAAACAAGTTAAATGTGTATTTGAAATAATATTTAACTAAGTTTTTAAATACATTTAAAATAAATATGTTTTAGAGAAATGTTAAATTTAAAAATAGGAAATTATTAAACAAGTTTGAAAGAGTTTCAAAGAATTTAATAATTTTTAAGATTTGTTTTGTTTAAAGAAAATCTTATATCTTTCAAATATAAGATTGATTTGCAAAATGGTTTCAAATGGAAGTTTAATGATGTAATTAAGAATTTAATAAAGATAAAGAATTTATCTTTAAAATTAGTTAAAGTGGTGATAATTAATTAGAAAATTAATTAAAAGAATTATTACCGAATAAAATTTATTGGTATAATTAATTAATGATGAGATTAATTAACGATAATTACTTAGGGTAAGTAATTAATGGGAAGTTAATGGGTAGTTAATGATGGGATCATTAACTAGTGATTAGAGATAATTAATTATTGTAATTAAATTAAGATAATTTAATTAATTGATTAATTAATCAAGGATAAATTTTGAATTGGATTAATTACTTAATATAATTAATTAAGTAAATTACTTAGTGTAAGTAATAAATTTGTAATTACTAAATGTAATTAATTAAAAAGGATAATTACTTTATGGAAGTAATTAATGAAAGGTAATTAAGGATTAATTACATAGATAATTAATTAATGTGATTAATTAAAGTTAATTAATAAATAAGATTAATTAAGACTAATTAATTAATGTGATTAATTAATGGACGGTAATTACTTAGTAAAGTATTTAATGTAATTACTGGATGAAATTAATGGAAGATGATTTAATAATAAAAGTAATTTGAGTTAATTACTTTTGAATAATTAATCAAGGGATTAATTAAAGGATAATTAATTAAGGAGTAATTAATTTATGAAGAGGAGTAATTAAGGGTAGTTAATTACTAAATGTGATTAATAAAAGGTGATTAATAAATATAAAGATTAATTATTAAATGTAACTAATTATGGAGTAATTAATTAATAAAGTAATTAAGGATCATTAATTAATTAATATAATTAATGATATAATTAAGGATTGATTAATTAAGATTTATTAATCAATAATAAGTGATTAAAGTAATTAATCAATGTAATTAATTAAGGATTAATGTAATTAATTATAGTTGATTAAGTTAATTAATTTTAGTAAATTAATTAATGAAGTAATTAAAGGTTAATTACTATAAGTGGTTAAGAATAATTAATTTAAGTAATTAATTGAGGATAAATTACTTGGATGTAATTAAAAGATAATTAATCAAAGATGATTAATTGAAATGAATTATTAGAGGATAATTAATTAATTGATTGTAATTAATTAATGGTTAAGTAAGATGGATTTATAAAATGAAGTAATTAATTTAATTCAATTTAAATTTATTTAAGATGATATAAATCATTACTTATGAATGGGTGTTAGAACTGAATGTTTTGCATTGATTGATATCTCTGATGAGATATATGCTGTATGATATGGATGTTAGTTGAATTGTGATGATAATATGGATTATCTGATAATGTTGATTATCTGTTGTGAATTATCTTTCTTTGTGTATAAAGATAATGAATTAAATTGTTTTAACCTTTAAAATAACTTGGCCTTAAAAGATACGCTTTGGATTTCGATGAGACCGGGATCGGGTTTCCGTATACCGGATTTCCAGGTCTGGAGACCCGAATACCACATCGATCCAAATTAACGATAGATCGTGAATCAAGTGAAGATGAAGATTCAGAGTACAAGGGTTATTGTCGTTAACTCTGAGGGTGATTCCAAAACGAGTGTAACGAGATAATGCCTTCGGTTTCGTTCGAACCCGGAACGAACTTGTATGGATTGAATGCTTTCAGCACATCGTCAGGTGGACGATGAGCATTCTAAGTGATGTGTTCTTTTTTTAAAGGTAATCGTGACCTCAAGCCTCACAAACCGGGAATGGCTAAAACAGGGGAGGTGCAGCAAGGTTAGTGGGTAGCACCCAAGTAGGACAAGATTACCTCTGTCTAGAAGTCCCTTCATATTTCGGCTTAGTGTGTGCGGTTGCTGATCCCAACCGTGAGGTATCTTGTGCGGGAATTATCCAGTAAGGGATGTTCCGGCCTTGTGTTGCAGGGGATTGGGAGTGATCCTCGGTACGGTGATCTAGGCCACGTACTGTGACGGGCGGTACCCCAGTAGCCCTGCCATTGTATGGAATCCAAACTCCAATAAGTGCTGTACGTATTAGTTGTGCCCAATTATGTTGGAATGTGAGATGTAAGCATTTCAGCTATTTCTGTATTTTACTTGAAAACCCTAGACCCTATTATAATATCACCGGATTTCTATTAAATGTTTTGGTTAGCGTAAGGTAAAAACTTACCCGTGTTTATGTGCGGGGAGTCTTACGTGATACCTTTGTTTCAAAAGGTTTTGAAGTTAAGCAAGTTTAACCCGTTTACTCACACCAGACCCATGTCTGACCCAAGTGTTTATTTTCTGTTTTATAAACTCTTGGGTACTCAAATTTTTACGAGTAGCCAAGGGATTCAGGTTAGCTTTGACGAATCTATGGAGGAGATATGGAGCAGGAGGCTTCAGCATTCGTAGATATATAGTGTTCCGCTGTATTGGTTTCTCTGAGTCTTTTGTTTGAGTTATATCTTGAGTTGTATAATAGACAGAAATTTATAACTGTCTATTTTGTGATGTATAAGTTGTGTACTCTGATTATGTAAAGACTATGTAATAGTTATGTGATATATTATATTTTGTTCCGTTTCCACTGTGAGTATTTGTGTTTGTTTCTTTTCTCTTCTTCTCTTTTCTACTTCTCACCCCTTTCTTTCTTATTAGCGATACGACTTTCTGGTCGATGAAAGCCGGGTCGTTACACTTATTCATATATTTTAAATTCAAACTATATTATTATTTCATTTTAAGATATATATAAATCTTTAAATTCAATTTTTAAATTCAATTTCAAAGTCAATTTAAAATCCAAATTAAAAATCAATTCAAATAAATATATATATTAGATTTAAATAATCACATTATTAATTGTCAATAATTATCCTATTTAAAATAAATTTAAATACACAGATATATATATATACATTTTAAACAACCCTTATTAAATTTGAAATAATATGTCTATTTAAAATCTATTTATATCTATATTTAAAAACAACTCATTATTAAATTGTTTGGAAATAACTACTTTACCAATTTTAATAAATTAATTTAAAAGATTATCACATTTTAAATTCCCTGAAATCCCGGGATATCACACCTGTCTAGATGTCCCTTTATATTTCGGCTTAGTGGGCAGTTGTTGGCCACAACTGCGGGGTTATATTATTTGGAACCGTTCAGTAAGGAATGGTTCCGGCCTTGTGTTGCAGGGGGTCGAGCGTGATCCTCGGTACTCTGATCTAGGCCAGGTACTGTGACGGGCGGTACCCCAGTAGCCCAGCCATTGTTGGAAACCCAATCTTCCTACGAGACCCTACAGTTTTGATTGTATTACCCACTTTGTGGCTAGTATGCGGGAATTTAATCATGTAACAATTTCAGCTATTTTCTATTTACTTGAAAACCCTAAACACTATTATAATATCACTGGATTTCCTATAAAATGATTTGGTTAGCGTAAGGCAAAAACTTACCCGTGTTTATGTGTGGGAAGTCTTACGTGATACCTTTGTTTCAAATGGTTTTCAAAGTTAAACAATTTTGACCCGTTTACTCATACCAGACCCATGTCTGACCCGGAGTTTATTCTGTTTTTCTTAAACTCTTGGGTACTAAAATTTTTATGAGTAGCCAAGTAGTCAGGTTTTGGATTACTGATATCTGGAGTAGCTTGGAGCAGGAGCCCAGGCGTATCTATATATTTTGTCCGCTGCAGTAGCTAGTGTATGTGATGTATTTTGGATATGAGTGACATATGTATATGTATGACTGTCTTATGTATATGATGTTATGTGACTCTGATGATATGTAACTATATAGTAGTTATGTGATGTATTATATTTTGTTCCATTCCGCTGTGAGATTCTGATATTGTGTTGTTCTTTCTTCTTTCTTTCTATTTTCTACCTATTTCTTTCTTAACGATGATGCGTCTTTCTGTGGATAGAAAGGCGGGTCGTCACAACCGACTATCAATATTGCCTTTGAAATGGCACTTGAATTTGTTTTTAAAACAAACGCTTATTATTCGGTTTAGTCGGGAAAGGACCTTTGTGTCAGATAACCCATTCCGAATAATGATACGACGTGTATGAATTGCAATTGAAGACCGGTGTGAAGATCGGGTATTTTCGAAAATGAAAGGACAACCTGTCGAATGTCTTTGCACCGAATTGCTCCGGTATACAGAATTATATCACTCTTCTTGTGATGGAAAGTCCGGACGTGATTAGTGAATACCCGGATTGCAAGGGCTTCTTTGGAAGTGCCTTCGGTTCTGTTCGAACCCGGAACAGACTTGTATGGTTACATGTCTGACGTTACATTTTGAGATATAAAGCCGATTTCTTTCAAATACATTTCTGTTTGGTGGCGGAGATTTTATTCTCTTAGCTTAACACCCTTCTTTGAGACGTATGAGCTCAGAGGTTATGTAGTTGAAAGTTATCAGTGATATACTCCCAATTTGGTAATGTGACATGCTGAGTGCTGCTGTGTGTTGATCATTTACTGATCATTTGTTGATCAAAGCATGGCTTTGTGAAAAAGCGTAGCTTTATGGACGAGACTTCGTCAGACCTCACACCCCGGAAATGGTCGAAACAGGAATGATGCGGCAAGGTTATGAGGGTCGCTCCCTTTAGGGTATGTCATTTCCTTTTGGAAAAGGGTGGTATTAGGTATGGAGCCCTGGTATTTAACCTATGTGGTTGCTCCAATCTCATTTACTGTGTGATTGTTGCTTTGTGATCGAGGCGCCTCGGATAAAGGTCCCAAAGGACCGGGGGTGGCATATTCGTGTAATAGTTACCTAGTGTAAGGGGTAACCCGGCCTTGTGTTGGCAGGGAGCTAGTTAGTTCTCGGGACGTCACGCCAGAGGCGTACCCATTGGCAGTAGGAAGTTCCTTAGCCTGACCATTTGTTGGAAATCCAATTCCCAATACGAAACTTGTACAGTTTTAGTTGTAGAACCTGCCATTTACTTATGGTGGTCACCACTGTTTAGATGGTAGCTATAGTAGGCATAGTTCGAAATGTCTATGCTGGCTAAGATTAATATTATACTTTCAAAATGTTTTCCACACTAGACATTAATAATAATATCAAATGATTTTTCGTAGTAAGCATATTTGACTATCATAAGGAGAAATCTCCTCCAATTCTGCGTTTCCATTGTGTGTGTGGCGAGAGGCCTTATGGTAGTTTCATTTTCCAAAAGCATTGCGAAATTCTTTTATCTTCTTTGTGAAAATAACCGTTTTACGATCTCACACTAGTCACCATGACTGACTCGGAGTTTATTGTTCCCTTTCTAAACTCTGGGTGCCCAAAAATTTTCCACACGGGCAGCCTAGAGTTATGTTATCAGGATATTCTGGATATTCTGGAGCTTTGGAGGCAAGCTGGATGGCGAGACGTACTACCGTACTTGTTTATTTATTCCACTATGTATTCTATATGAGGACAAGTTTATATAACTGTCCATTGTTGTATTGAGTTGTATATTGACTCTGATGATGTATATATAAACTGATATAGTTCTTTGTTTAAAAGACTAGTGATTATCTATTATATATTGTTCCGCTGCGAATGTGAGACTCTGATATTGTTTTTGTTTCTATTTTTCTGTTCTTTCTTTTCTTCTTTCTTTTTCTACCTCTTCTTTTAACCCTAATGATTCGGTTTTCCGGCATTCGATTGTGCGGCAGTTGATACAGTGGACATATTAATGTCGACTTTCGAGCGTTGAAAGATCGTAATCGTTACAGTTACTATTCCTATATTGTTCTATTTGGAAACCTCCTTATTGTTAAATCTTTCTCTTTTGAGTTTTGATGAGACAACCATATATATTTAAAATTTTATACAAGTTCATCTTTGTAGGGTATTTCAACAATAAAAAAATGACTAATTGGTATGCTCATAAAACAAAGTCAGAGAATCATTGTATTAGTAAGTCTATTAGACTTGTACAATATTACTTAATGGTATACACACACAACTATTCTTTTATTGATTTTAAAATAGTTTTTCAAACTCAATTTTTTTACACTAAGAATATCTGATGCCTGCTTCATTTTCCCAAACGTCTAAAATAAAAAATTTGATTTTCATCCCCATTCAAATGTCTGGGGCATGAAAATCAAACGTCTAATAAATCAAATTTGGTCTAGAATCTTTCAAGAAAGAAAACTGTAAAATATCAGATGTCTTGTTTATTTTCCCAAACATCTAAATAATAAAAGGTTTTATTTTAAAACCAATTTAAATGTCTAACCTAGTGTTAAACTGTATTTTATAATAATCTAAAATTCTGAGAATATAGGCCAGACATCTGAACAAGGCCAAAAATAAACGTGTTTATTTCCAAAACATATTTAGACGTTTGAGCCTACTTATTCAAAAGTCTGAGTAATCTTAAGATTGTTTTTTCATATAAGTTAAATGTCCGAATTGGACAAGCCGGACGTATGACAAACCTAGAAACGGCTATATTTCTAAATGGACATTTCTATTCATAAAGGTTATAACTTTTGATTAAGAAGGTAATTCTCTGAATAGTCATAATCTTTTAGAACCACTTTTCAATACTACAAATATAGGCCACACTCACTCTTTTGATTTCATATCTCTTGTTCTCCAAATCTCTAAATCTTGAGTATCCACTGTGAAATCAAAAGTGCTCAAATTGATCTCCTGCTTCCTAGATCTCCGTACGTTCAATTCACAATCATCAAAGGATATAACAGAAAGGGTGTACTTAAACTTGACTTATCTATGTTGTAAAGAATCCTTTAAAGTCAAAAAAGTTTTTTGCATTAGAGCTGTGTGAAATCTTCTTCGACATCTCAAGCAATTGTAAAATTGTTCCTCTGGGTGAAGTAAAGGTATTACTAATGGAATTCTAAAGGGGAGCTTCGGGATTGGATGTAGGACAGAAGGACTGTACCAGTGAAAAAATCTGTTGTAATTATGTAACGACCCGCTATTTTGGACCATTCGCATCCATTATAACTGTATAGGTAGACACTCATGCCGGAATTGAATTGCTCAAAATACCACGTTGTTAATTTAAATTTGGCAAAACAGAACATATACAGTAAATAAATAATCACAGATCACAGACACAGAGTAATAAATGCAGCGAAAATAAAAGAGATAGTAGTTCATGAAGCTACTATATGAATATATAAGATACATCAGAGTTTACAACAGAAGAGTAATACGATACATCAGAGTTAAACCAGATACAACGGAAGAGTAACACGATACATTAGATACAAATCAGAATACATCACTGGAATCATCGAATACTGAAAGCAGAATAGATGGCTGGATCTTCAAGCAAAGCTCCAACTCCAAAGGTGAGTTTCGAATACTGGTACACTCAGTCTGACCCGAGCGTAAAGTAAAACACAAAACACTCGAGTCAGGATTAACATTCTTATATCAATAAATCCAACTCAAGTGAAATAGCAATTGAAATACAAGTAACTCAAAGGATGTTGGAATAACCATCCTTTAAGGATCCGTTAAACTATCTACTATGTAGTAGTGTACGATAAGTAGATAATGCCTATCAGTAATATAAAATATCAAAATAGTGTTAAGTCATGGCCTATTCCACCCTTAACAAATTTTTATTCCCAAGAGCATATACAAGACCGTAGTTTCCCCAAAACCGGAAGTCACCAGAGGGCAATCCATATACTAAAGGTACAAAACAAATCGTAGTGGTCGCGTATAGGGATACAAGTATGACAAGGCACATGAGGCAATACCCAAGGTAGTGAAACTACCGTTTGCCTGATCTGGACTGGTGAGAACGCATCGCTGCAGCGACCGCAACACCGCGAAACAACACTCCCAAAATCAAGGGTGCACCAATCGACAACAAGTAATGAGTAGTTCGAAGAAGTGTGTTCCCTTGAGGTAGCTGACCTCCATTTGGCCCGGCACGGCTCCTGTTTTAGTCATTTCTAATTTGACACAAGTGTGAAGGCTATCCATTATCGTTCTCTTTTTTCAGTCATCACGTACATCATTCCAACCACTTCATTCTGGATCACACTCCGCGTATAGTTATTAAAGTGGTTTCGGTTTAGACAGAGAGTATGTCCATAACCGATTCCGG
This sequence comes from Allium fistulosum, assembly GCA_030737815.1. Taxonomy (NCBI): domain Eukaryota; kingdom Viridiplantae; phylum Streptophyta; class Magnoliopsida; order Asparagales; family Amaryllidaceae; genus Allium; species Allium fistulosum. The sequence goes on from CM060904.1 coordinate 820,991,497, forward strand.
TCTCTTTAATAACTTTCGTAATTATTACACCGATTGGTCGTTTAATAAATTTCAAAAACCAAATCAATTACAATTTCAATTAGAATTTGTAAACCAACATTTCATTTCTCTTTCGAAATCAATTTCCATAATTTACGTTTCAAAACTTCCAAATTCATAATTTCAAAATCTTATAATTCAATTTCAATTTCTTTTTAAAACAGTTCAACTATCGATTTGTTCGTATCTAAGTTTCATTCCGAAATCATTTAAATTAATTTAATTTAACATTCAAATCAATTTAAATTCATTAATCGATTTCATTCAATATTTGTTAAATTAATTTATCCTTCAAAACAATTTCTATTTAACTTCCAATTTATTAAATCAATTATTTTAGTTCAACTTCATTGTATCAAAACTTACAAATTTAATTAAATTAAATCCATCAAACCAAATTCTTTAAATTTCAAGTCTTACATTAATTTCAATAAATCGCATTTTATTTCTTGTTAAAGAAATTCAATTTCACTTATTTACTTACTTAAGTAATTTTCCAAAAACTTAATAAATAAAGAAAACTCAATTTCAATTATTTACGAAGTAAAATTCACTTATTCCAAAGTTCAATTTTACTTATTAAAGAATTCAATTCAATTTGATCATTAAATCATTCAATCTTATTTAATTATTAAATAATTCAAAACTTAATTATTAAATAATTTCAAAGTTTAATAATTTCAAACTTAATTATAATTTCAAACTTAATTATTAAATCATTTCAAACTTAATTCAATGAAAAGTTCCAAATTTAATTGCCAAATAATTTATTTCAAAATAACGACCTTTCAACAACTACTATGTCAATATTTGTTTCAGATTTTTAAATATTAACATTTCTTTTCATTAAAATCTAAATTCTAGCTTCATTTTAAAATCTTATCCTTTCAAATAAAACTTTATTTTATTTTAAATCAAATTATTGACCAATCGATTTTATTTAATTCTCTATCCTAGGTCAAAGTTCAATTTGGGTATTTATCATTTCAACCCGATTCCAATTCAATTCAAAATCAAAGCATAGCAAAGGGAACTTGCAGTGTGATAACTGGGATGGTGTCAAAGTAAATAAACAAGCAATAACAACAATCCATAATAATCCAATAACCAATTCAAATAATCCCGAAATAACCATATTAATTCACATTGTTGTTTGTGCAAATTAATATAATTATTTCTAGAATCTACACTATCATTTCATGTAGCTTAAAGATTATTACATTACGGTTTTCACTTGTCATCTATTACAATTTCATCCATCATCAATTTAACAACCTACATTCAACGGTTCATGGTGTAATTAACCAAATCCTACGTGTCAATTAATTTAACATAAAAGGGGTCACATTATACGAATTTTTAACTAATCAAATTCAACATATAGATCCAATTTAAATCGTTAACTATCATATATCAATTCAATTGCATATTATTTATCACCTTAACATTAACAATTTAACGTCCAATATAAACATCAACAATCAATCATTTATCAACTAAACTGGATTATCATTGTATAAATAGCAGATAATGGTGTCAGATGTCACAGGTGAACTGATTCAGGTAATAACAGATATAACAGTGTAAATAACTAACAGTTGCATATTTCAATTGTCGTTTCAGTTGAAATCAGATTTACTAAATGAAAGAACATTAATCGTGAGTGATTGCTCACCTTTCGAGGTTAGAGGAGAAAAGACACGAACGAGTTACGAATCCAAGCACGAATTCCAAGTCAAAGTAAGATGGGCATGAATTCGACGAATAGAGCTGGTAACAGAAATCGATGAGAGTAGTAAAAATTTATTCAATGAAATTTAAACGAGATGTATATTATAATAACATTTTCCTTAAAACAAATGTTCAAATATAATTTTTTTTTAAAAAAATCAATCTTAAATTTTAACATATATATTGAATTTAAAGCACATCTTAATCAAAACATTTATGGGTATGTACAAAAACATTATTATATCCAAACCCATATATTTAGAATACCTACCTAATCTATATTTAAACTCAATATCTCTAAAAACTAAGTCTCTTACTTTATTATAATACATCTATATGCTCCAACACGTCATATGTACCACTGTTAAATCACATATATAAAAATGCAGACCGAAAAAAATAGACCCGCGTAGACAATATACTCACCACCAACATATGATAAAGCTAATGCATGTAAAAATTTATAATATAACTCTTTAGACATAACTATACTTCACATGCGTATACGTGCGAAACCAAAATCATTTTTTTTCTCGTGTGCTTACATATAATACAAAACTGCAAATGTATAAGAAACGCACGAATCTTCCTTAAAGTTTCAATATGTATGCATATATAAAATTCCAAATACATAGCCTATATTTAGTAACAATATACAACCTACGAACAACCCACAGTTAAAAGCAAAACTTAAAGTATATGCATGACCTGACCAAATCTCTGTACCTATATAAACATCTATATAACCCAGTAAAATATGCAAGGCGATCAATATACAACAACAATGGTATGCAGACTACTACTATGTACTGACATATATATAGTCTTTGAACTTAAGTTTTATACTTTAATATAGTTTATAGAAATGCACAGCTGAACCAAAATATGCAGACAAACCCAATACAAAAGTATATACTCACACGCACGTACTAAATATAATTTACATAACCCGATACCATACTATATACTAACACATGAATAAAACTAATATAAACTAACTTGAGTTAAACCAATGTTTCCAGGTATCTTAAACAGACAAGATATATTACTGACTATATATATATATATATTTATAATATATGCGTGTAGGCTATATAAATGAGATATATATATATATATAAAATCACTCTCTATAACTAATATATTTCTATAAAATATACATACTATAACACTGATATATAAAGTTGATATATTATACCGTGTACATATTTTTTTAAATATAAAAAAATTTATATGAGGAAGGGATCTTACGACAACCTTGGATGGGAAGGAGGAGGAGAGCTTCGGGTCGCGGCAAGGAAGGGACGAGCAGCGAAGAGGTTGAGAGGAGAGGCTAGGCGAGGTGGACGAGGCCAACGAAGTGATGTGAGGCAGCGAATCGCGACCGTGCTCGGCGAGCTTGCTGTGGAAGCCGAAGGTGGATGGATGCACACGGAGGAGATTTGGAAGTCGGGCGGCTGATCGGGAGGGTCATCGACCAGGCTGAGTTCGGCAGAAGTGGAGTTTGGCTGAGTGGTGATGTTGATGAAGCTTCGGTTTCAAGGGAAGGAGAGTGGATGAACATTTTATAGCTTGCTGTATATATATTTATAATTTATAGATCTTTACAAAGCAGAGAGAAAGAGGGAAGATCTAAAATGGAAGAGGAAGTGACCAACCGGCTTTCACAATTATATAATCAATATTATGTGCAACCGTAGTTAATTTATCTCTGAAGGATGAAGGAACCAAACTCTAATAAATGGAACACAGAGAATAGGAAAAGTAGCATTGGAATTCAAGGCAAATTATTAAAGACAGATGACCGTTTGGAAATTTTGAATGGACACAAAAAAAAATTGAAACGAATACCGATGTAGTTATCAGTTTCGCCGGTATCACCGCGTACCGGGCATCAAAACTCACAAATAAATATGCTGTAGAGATCAGCGCGACGAGACGATAAAACTGGTATAAAGATATCAGTGGTCTGATTTAATTATAAAAATTCGAATTTTTTAATAGCGGAAAATGCAAGAAAAACGCTGAAAAATAAGATCGACGGAACCAAAGATGTCCGAATTTGGAAAAACGACATACTGACATCTTGCTCAGAAGATGGTTTAGAATTTTTCTATGTAAAAATATTTAGGTTTCGGAAAACATTTTATTTTCATCGCTTTTTAACTGATTGAATTGAAGTAAATTTACGCGCGAAATAAACTTTCATATTTTCGGACGAAAATTTACCAGTTGCTATGTTTAACTAAACGCATTCCAAATATCAAATTTATATTTCAAAATTTTATCGTTTAAAACTTCACAAAATTTCAACTAATTACGTTATTAAAACAGTTGAAATTTACGAGTCGTTACACTCTCCCCCACTCAAAACTTTTCGTCCCTGAAAAGGAACGAGGTAGGAGAATAGAAATAACCAGAAAGAAAAACAGATTTGAAATACTAAATAACAATTAATTTAAACCATATAAATTCAAATTTAAATTAATTGATATTCAATAATTGATTTAATCCATTTGATTTCACTAAAATCAATCTCAACTATTTCTAAATTCATTATCTTATTATCCAATTATCCCAAATTTACAATTTCTAAAACCATAAATTTGAATAGTCTTTTATTATAATCATATTTTTTCAGCAATTTAAATTCTTCTTTATTCCAAATTATTGTTAAATTTATTCTACTTACTATATCTTATCACATATATTTAACCCATATAAATTAATTTAAACCATAAAAGTTTCGACTTAAATTAATTTATATTCACTAATTGCTTTTAAATTCAAAGTATTTTCATAAGTTGATCAAATTTAATTTATTAATTCTTTCAAACAAATTTATTAATTCTTTCAAACAAATTTATTTCATCATTACTGAGTTTTACTTATTATCCTATCTAACTCTATTAAAATCTTTATAATCAAAATTTAGTGTATAACATTTATTATAAACACTCAGATTTTATTTATAAATTCATTTTATATTATATATTATCCAATTACATATTCAACTTCTGAATGATTTAGGTAAGTTGTATTAAAATGCAGTTGAACAATATATAAATAAAATTTTCCCAATTCAATTATTCGAGTTTAAATATTTATTCCAAATTTTGGTTTTATTTATATTTAAAATCATCTTTAACAAAATTTAAGAATTAGATTTCCGATTAACTTTAAACAATTTAGAGATATATATAATATATTTATATCAAATCAAATTAAATTTTACAATAAGATACCCATATATATATATATATAAATCAAATTATATTGAAGAAATTCAAATCAAAATATTTTTCAAAACAAAACCGTAGCAAAGCTACAGAATGGTTTCTCCACTTCGAAACTCGAAAATGAATGTCGATGATGCGGCCGCCAGCACCGAAATTATTTTCCAGCGACAAAGAGAAGAGCACTGATTTCAACATTTTAAAATTCTTTGAAAACGGTTTCTATTTGAAAATACCTTCAATAATATACATTTTAAAATTTTAAAAACCAAAGCTTGAAATCACTGGAAATTAAATTCTCAAATTCTAAATTTTAAATTCATTTAAATTTCAAATCAGTTTATAATCCATGTAAAAAAAATTCATTTATAGAACAATAAATGATAATCAATTATTATCATTTCAACAACCAATTTAATTAACTTATTAAATTTCAGAAAATTTTACTGATATATATTTATAATATAATCATACAAATTTATTTCATTTACCAAATTTAAAACAATATTGTGTCAGTTTGCTCTGCTCAAGTGTTTTGGAAATCCTATCGATAGCGTTGATCAGACGAATCGATCGAAAACCCAAATCAACATCAACAACTCAAACAACACAGCATAAATTAAAACATTTATACATATTAGTTTATAAATACATTTCTTTGCTCGACGATACAGAAATGACTTTCAAAATAACGATAGGGTTTCAAATTTGATGGACTCAAATCAAAGAGAAATTTGATTCGAAGGTAAGTTTGAAACAAAGATATACTGATTAATAACAAAGTAGGAAGATTGATAAATTTATATAAATCGCGGGCAACCTTAACCGGGTCAACTGTGACTTCAAGAATAAGATCAATGTAGAATTTCGAGGCAAATTGACATTTGATCTCAAGAAATAGAATTTGGCGTAACCAAAGATGACAGCATCTAAACCGAGGATATATAAATCACCGGTGAATCGATTCTATCGTAAAAGAGTTTCACCCCTTTACAAATCAATTTGAGATTGGCGGGATTGCCAACTCATCATAAAGATCATTCGAAGATTGGCGAGACCGCCGATCTATTATAGATATCATTCAAAATGGAGTTATGGGTGCTCCAGAATTGAAAGAAGACGAATAGTGAAGGACACAAATGAATTTCGAAACCGAGGGGAACGTTCCAAAATTCAAAGGAATTGAGTCAAAGGAAGAGATTGAAACTCGAATGAGAGTGGTTCTGTAAATACATTTACCCTATATACTAAGTTTTGCCTAGAGCTACCAAAGCTCTGATACCAACTGTAACGACCCGCTATTTTGGACCATTCGCATCCATTATAAGTGTATAGGTAGACACTCATGCCGGAATTGAATTGCTCAAAATACCGCGTTGTTAATTTAAATTTGGCAAAACTGAACATATACAGTAAATAAATAATCACAGATCATAGACACAGAGTAATAAATGCAGCGAAAATAAAAGAGATAGTAGTTCATGAAGCTACTATATGAATATATAAGATACATCAGAGTTTACAACAGAAGAGTAATACGATACATCAGAGTTAAACCAGATACAACGGAAGAGTAACACAATACATCAGATACAAATCAGAATACATCACTGGAATCATCGAATACTGAAAGCAGAATAGATGGCTGGATCTTCAAGCAAAGCTCCAACTCCAAAGGTGAGTCTCGAATACTGGTACACTCAGTCTGACCCGAGCGTAAAGTAAAACACAAAACACTCGAGTCAGGATTAACATTCTTATATCAATAAATCCAACTCAAGTGAAATAGCAATTGAAATACAAGTAACTCAAAGGATGTTGGAATAACCATCCTTTAAGGATCCGTTAAACTATCTACTATGTAGTAGTGTACGATAAGTAGATAATGCCTATCAGTAATATAAAATATCAAAATAGTGTTAAGTCATGGCCCATTCCACCCTTAACACATTTTTATTCCCAAGAGCATACACTACGCCATAGATGACCTATCGCAACAAAAATACAAGGTGTTGCTAACTACAATGTAACGATAGGTATGCTGATTATTGTCTATTACAACACACGCTTCAAGGTGTTAGCATAGGTATCAACCAGATGTTGCAGTAGCTATAGTTGCATTCAAATTAAAAAATTAATAAAATTAGCAATCCACGTGAATACGATCCAACGGTCTACATTTAATCGAATTGTTAAAATGGATCACCGATCCAAAGGTCTATTGCAACATTAGCTTCAGGATGTTAGTATAGATATCAACATATGTTGCAGTAGCTATAAACTTATAAAAATATTATAAAAAATGAGTGCGGACTGAAAAAAAAGCGGGCTGAAATAAATTTTAACGCCGAAAGCAAAAACAAGCGGCAAAATTAACAAAATATCCAAGGGCTTCACTCAAATACTTTACATGTCTCGTCATTCCTCTACTTCTTGTCTCATCATTCCTCTACTTCTTTCCCTCACTCCACTCGTCTCCGTTAATTTACTCCTCTTCATGTCGTCTTCAGAAAGAAATGACAGTTGGGTGCGACTACTAACTATCTTATTTATAAACACCAAATTAGGGCTAATCCCGAAACCCAATTTTAGCTAAGGTAAATAATTTTATGTACTACGTTTTTCTATACAATACAATCAAAGTCATGGGTTATATTTTTACATTGTGATGTTTACATGGTTATTTGTTTTCTACACTAAGTTTCGCTTTTCTAGTTTTAGATGTCGATTAGGATTTTGAGTACAAACATTGCAATTTGTTGTGAGTGTGTTTTGAATTCATTTACAGTATACAATTTGAAAGATTGTTTACTGTGAGTTCGTTTAGAGTTTGAAATCTTGACAATACAATCAAAATTTAACATGGCTTGTTGTGAGTTTATTTACAGTTTGAAAGATATTTTTGTTTGATGCATGGATCATTGGCTTTTTCCTACTTGAATATTTTAGTTACCAATTGAAATATTTTCATGCTAGACTTATAAATTAAGCTACAATTTTAAAGTATATTTCATAAGGTACAATGTAAGTACGTATTGTTTGCACTTTAATTCGAGCCTGAAAAGGTTTATATGCTTTAAACTATTCAATTCACTGATCAATGGGCTACTTAATGAAATATTGTTTATGGATGTACTGGAATTGCATAAAAATTCTCTAATATATTGTGCATTAATGTTCCTTAATTGTTTGGCTATGAATTTTTCGGTGAATAGTTACCATTCTCTAATATGCAAATATGTTGTTTGATGCAATGCATACATAGCCATCCAATTGCAGTAGCTTGATAGATTAAGACGTGCTTTACCAAATAATGTAATTAGTTTTGTGGGTAAAGTGAGATTTTAAGACTACACTGAAATATGCATTAACTGAAAAATTACAATGAGCTAAAGATGAAGATATGTGGTTGAACAAAATTGAGTTGCAACCGTCTGGTTCTTCACTGCTATCCTTGATGATATTAGCAGTAGCATATGCAGGATTAAGTGCACTGATACAGAGTTTGACTTCATCTTTTGATTCTTTTTCCTCTTCCTTTTGTTACCTTTTTGGTAAGAATGAAGCTAAGAATTTGTTTATGTAGAGTAGCAATTTTTGATGTGATAAGATCATATGTGTTAAGTTGTTTCAGTCTTCCAGTAAAGGAGGAAACTTGCGTGAAACATAAAGTAACTTGCGTGAAACATAAAGTAGATAGCAGAAAATATTTCTCTGCGGGTAAGGCTATTGGCAATGCGGTAAATATCTGTTTTTTTGGCAATTACAAAATTATTATACATTTCCCTTAAAAAAAGGAAAAAAAGAAACTATTTACCTTTCAGGCCAAATGACTCGTGAGCCTCCTGGCATGCAGCAAACAAATGCACCAGCCATACAAGCCTTCTTACATCTGGCAGGCATAGAGTGTACTACCTCCAAAGCCATCTGCTTGGCCCTTGCCTTAATACCATCGTCGATCTGAATTCTGTTAAAAGAATTCAAAATGAACAAACCTGTTGGCAATATGATTGTACAAATTTGAGTAATATAACTTAAGACAATGATTTCACTATGATATTTCTTTTCATCGGTCACGAATTACTCTATTACCATCATCAAGCTAGAAGCATAGTTACGACTATGATTGCAATTGGGCGGGCGCACGCATGTATATATTTACGCGTAAATTGGGCAGGCGCACGCACACGCGCACGCATGTATATATTTTTGTGCGTGCGCGAGTGTATGTATTTATGTACACTTACATAAACTAATGTTTTTGTAACATCATATATTGTTTGTGTTGATTGTTTTGCCTTTGCTAACGTGTAATCCATTTGACTGTCCAATCATCACTTACTCATGATAACATTGCAAGGTTTCCTCTAGAAAAGCAGGCACTATCCTTTGCATTATCTCATCATCGTAAGTTTCAATTTTTATCTTAACCACATATATTTTCATAGCAATAGCTCCCAAATGCTATTCTTATGTCCTAGCACTATTTCTATTTGTTACACTTACTACAGCACAGCTATCGTCGACGTTTTATTCCACTTCCTGCCCAAATGCACTCTCTACCATCAAGTCCGCAGTCACTGCTACAGTCAGTAAAGATCATAGAATGGGAGCCTCTCTGCCACGATTGCACTTTCACGATTGCTTTGTCAATGCAAGTCTCACTTTCCATTCTCTATATACTCTTTTCTTTTATATAAATGAAATGCAATAGTGTAATGTATATGATTCTTATATGATGCAGGGCTGTGATGCATTGGTACTTCTAGACGATAACACAACATACACAGGAGAAAAAACAGCGTTTCCAAACGTCAACTCTTTAAGAGGCTTTGATGTAATAGACACCATAAAGACAAACCTCGAAGCTATTTGCAAGCAAACTGTTTCATGTGCTGATATTCTTACTGTCGCTGCCCGAGATTCTGTTGTTGCAGTAAGAGCATAACTCTAATGTTTTCTTTACTCTAATATTCAAATTTTGTAGTTATCCTTGAGCCTCGTCCCTAGGTCGAATGTTACATATATAATGTGATTACACATTCCTAATTCTAAAGTATTGCGTTTTGATATCAACGTTTAAAAAGACACACATAATGTATGAATTATTTTCAGGATTTGAAATAGGCAGGAATCATTGTGAATATTTAATATTCAAGTCACAAGTTTCAAGTGAAAGTTGTGGAATTGAATAAATTCCTACAAGTATTGTTAATTGGTACTTTTTTCATCATAGTTCTAAGCATATATCGCATATGCAGTAGTACTGTACATGGGTATTATTGTGTCTCCAAAGGCTGAATTGTTTGAACTATATTTGAAATTTTAGGTTCAATCTCGAACTGCAAGTCGTAAGAAAGCTAAAAGAAAGTGGGCACGTGAAATGAAGTCTCAAGAGGAGCAGGTATGAGAACTTTTGTGAACATCCAGCATTCTCTTTCTTGTATTCCAAATAGGTCAATTCTAGGATATTAGTCGTCAACATATTAATTAGCCGTCAACATATTTATTCAACGGCTATACTGTCAATACTATGCAGGTTAGTACCCGTGAGTTAAAGGAAAACAGATCTGCTGTTTTTAACCCTCGGTATCGTCAATCAGGTAATTCTTTCGCTTGCACATCTCGAAGTTTACAATCAATTCAGGTTAAGATACTTTCAGATCCTCCTTTTTTCCCTACATTTTTTGGTTGTCTGATCATGTCTGAAATAACCTGTTTGTTGTAATTTCATCAACATATACTTTGATTGTGTGTAAATATAGTTTGGTTACTTAGCTACACAACCGATGTCATCTCTTGTTTTGTATTTGCCCGCTTTCATAACATTTTTTGATAGATTAAATTAAAATTTTAATTCTCCATGTAGCATTAGTTCCTATCACAACTGCTGAAGTTTCTATCTATATTTGATTTCTGTTTTACTTTACATTGTTGCACAATTTGAAGTTAAACATGAGTGTTACGCCTCAAAGTTTATGCTGAAAGTGAGTTGTTGTTTGAAAAAGATGGTAAACAATTATTTATTTTTGTCTTCATGTAACACCTTATCCGGTTCTTAAATTAAGTCAGAGCATCTTCATGTAAACAATTTACCTTTGCTTATTGATGAAGTTGTCACTATTAAAAAAAGCACGATGCGAGAAGGCTTTTATGATGTGCTGCTAAGATCTATAAACTACTGAAAGAGAGGTACCTGGGATAATTTGTTCTTTCATGTTTTGCTTTATTTCTTTGGTCCACGTTGTGTATTTCCTTTTTCATACTTCTTCTGGGTAAACTAAGACATATATCCAACTGAAGTGTACATGATGGACGTCCTTCGGCTAGATGGATTTATTAGGAGGTGTGGTGGATCTACTCTATGGTTCTTTTATTTGTTATCTCTGTTTCCAGGGCTGATTTGCAGGACCAACCACTGATGTACATAAATTCATCTGAGGACAATTCTAACTTTGTATTACGTGTTGGTTATCTGTAGGACAATGAAGCATCAAACGTTTACGTTATATTTCTGAAATGACTAGGTGGTGAGGCAGTATTTGAGTTCATATCCAACAACCACGAAATAAACAACATGGACACATTTTGACTGCAAGAATAATATCTAAAAGAGGAGGTAACTCTGTCTTATCGATCTAACTTGATCGGGTATTAGCTATACAAACTCAAACAAACAGTATGCCTCCTACTGTTTCAAGATTCTAAATGTATATGTTTTATGTTGATTATGTAGGGTTATTCATGGCACTGCAGCCAAAGATAATAGCTTGTGGGAATGCAGTAGCAGCATTTGCAATGGCTGTAATGTTTTATGTTGATTATGCAGGGTTATTCATGGCACTGCAGCCAAAGATAAGTCACGTAGCAATCGTGACATGCAAATTGATGTTGCGGGTCTTTGTGCGACCGTCTGCAGTGATGAAACTGGCACTGGAGCCACTAGAGGCATTGATGGTACTGGTGGCTCGGAAGCATGAAATTTGGAGGCTCGCAAAGATGAATTCACGTGTAGTATGTAGAATTTAATTAGTATGTACTGGCTGTTAATATGAATGCACTGGCTATGTTTGTTATTTTGTACTTGACTAAAACTTGTGTTGATGGCTGTTATGTTTTAAGTATGTTTGTTATTTTGTACTTGACTAAAACTTGTGTTGCTGGCTATTATGAAACGACTTGTTGTTTGGCTGTTATGAAATGAATAGCTCTTTGGCTATTATGAAATGTAGTGTAATGTTGCAGTAGTATGATGTTGTAGTACATTTCCAATTTAAATTGTAAAAAGTGTTGCCGTAGATATGATATAATGTTGCAGTATGTGATGTTAAATGTGGTAATAAACTGGAAAAGTGTTGCCATTTTATTAGTAAAAGTGTTACCATAGGTTAATGAATGTGGGCCCCACAAAACGGTTCCGTTAAGTTGGTTAACAGAATTAGTGGGCCCCACATGTTGGGGCCCAGATTGTGGGACCCACTTTTTAGTAAATTTAGTACCTGTGGCAACAACAGAACCGATGTTGCCTTAGGGTCACAAAGATGTTGCATTTGAGTCTGCGGCAACGCGGCAAAATGCAACACCGAGAAAGTGTTGCCTTAGCTCGTTTTTGGCCTCCAGCAACATTATTTGGCACTTTCTGCATCACTTCTTGTGTGTTGCAGTATGCAATCTATGGCGTAGTGATATACAAGACCGTAGTTTCCCCAAAACCGGAAGTCACCAGAGGGCAATCCATATACTAAAGGTACAAAACAAATCGTAGTGGTCGCGTATAGGGATACAAGTATGACAAGGCACATGAGGCAATACCCAAGGTAGTGAAACTACCGTTTTCCTGATCCGGACTGGTGAGAACGCATCGCCGCAGCGACCGCAACACCGCGAAACAACAGTCCCAAAATCAAGGGTGCACCAATCGACAACAAGTAATGAGTAGTTCGAAGAAGTGTGTTCGCTTGAGGTAGCTGACCTCCATTTGGCCCGGCACGGCTCCTGTTTTAGTCATTTCCAATTTGACACACAAGTGTCAAGGCTATCCATTATCGTTCTCTTTCTTCAGTCATCACATACATCATTCCAACCACTTCATTCTGGATCACACTCCGCGTATAGTTATTAAAGTGGTTTCGGTTTAGACAGAGAGTATGTCCATAACCGATTCCGGTCTCTTTAATAACTTTCGTAATTATTACACCGATTGGTCGTTTAATAAATTTCAAAAACCAAATCAATTACAATTTCAATTAGAATTTGTAAACCAACATTTCATTTCTCTTTCGAAATCAATTTCCATAATTTACGTTTCAAAACTTCCAAATTCATAATTTCAAAATCTTATAATTCAATTTCAATTTCTTTTTAAAATAGTTCAAATATCGATTTGTTCGTATCTAAGTTTCATTACGAAATCATTTAAATTAATTTAATTTAACATTCAAATCAATTTAAATTCATTAATCGATTTCATTCAATATTTGTTAAGTTAATTTATCCTTCAAAACAGTTTCTATTTAACTTCCAATTTATTAAATCAATTATTTAAGTTCAATTTCATTGTATCAAAACTTACAAATTTAATTAAATTAAATCCATCAAACCAAATTCTTTAAATTTCAAGTCTTACATTAATTTCAATAAATTGCATTTTATTTCTTGTTAAAGAAATTCAATTTCACTTATTTACTTACTTAAGTAATTTTCCAAAAACTTAATTAATAAAGAAAACTCAATTTCAATTATTTACGAAGTAAAATTCACTTATTCAAAAGTTCAATTTTACTTATCAAAGAATTCAATTCAATTTGATCATTAAATCATTCAATCTTATTTAATTATTATATAATTCAAAACTTAATAATTAAATAATTTCAAAGTTTAATAATTTCAAACTTAATTATAATTTCAAACTTAATTATTAAATCATTTCAAACTTAATTCAATGAAAAGTTCCAAATTTAATTGCCAAATAATTTATTTCAAAATAACGACCTTTCAACAACTACTATGTCAATATTTGTTTCAGATTTTTAAATATTAACATTTCTTTTCATTAAAATCTAAATTCTAGCTTCATTTCAAAATCTTATCCTTTCAAATAAAACTTTATTTTATTTTAAGTCAAATTATTGACCAATCGATTTTATTTAATTCTCTATCCTAGGTCAAAGTTCAATTTGGGTATTTATCATTTCAACCCAATTCTAATTCAATTCAAAATCAAAGCATAGAAAAGGGAACTTGCAGTGTGATAACTGGGATGGTGTCAAAGTAAATAAACAAGCAATAACAACAATCAATAACAATCCAATAATCAATTCAAATAATCCCGAAATAACCGTATTAATTCACATTGTTGTTTGTGCAAATTAATATAATTATTTCTAGAATCTACACTATCATTTCATGTAGATTAAAGATTATTACATTACGGTTTTCACTTGTCATCTATTACAATTTCATCCATCATCAATTTAACAACCTACATTCAATGGTTCATGGTGTAATTAACCAAATCCTACGTGTCAATTAATTTAACATAAAAGGGGTCACATTATACGAATTTTTAACTAATCAAATTCAACATATAGATCCAATTTAAATCGTTAACTATCATATATCAATTCAATTGCATATTATTTATCACCTTAACATTAACAATTTAACGTCCAATATAAACATCAACAATCAATCATTTATCAACTAAACTGGATTATCATTGTATAAATAGCAGATAATGGTGTCAGATGTCACAGGTGAACTTATTCAGGTAATAACAGATATAACAGTGTAAATAACTAACAGTTGCATATTTCAATTGTCGTTTAAATTGAAATCAGATTTAATAAATAAAAGAACATTAATCGTGAGTGATTGCTCACCTTTCGAGGTTAGAGGAGAAAAGACACGAACGAGTTACGAATCCAAGCACGAATTCCAAGTCAAAGTAAGATGGGCATGAATTCGACGAATAGAGCTGGTAACAGAAATCGATGAGAGTAGTAAAAATTTATTCAATGAAATTTAAACGAGATGTATATTATAATAACATTTTCCTTAAAACAAATGTTCAAATATAATTTATTTTTAAAAAAAATCAATCTTAAATTTTAACATATATATTGAATTTAAAGCACATCTTAATCAAAACATTTATGGGTATGTACAAAAACATTATTATATCCAAACCCATATATTTAGAATACCTACCTAATCTATATTTAAACTCAATATCTCTAAAAACTAAGTCTCTTACTTTATTATAATACATCTATATGCTCCAACACGTCATATGTACCACTGTTAAATCCAAGAATATGAACCATAGGCAACAACCTTATATCACATATATAAAAATGCAGACCGAAAAAAAATAGACCCGCGTAGACAATATACTCACCACTAACATATGATAAAGCTAATGCATGTAAAATTTTATAATATAACTCTTTAGACATAACTATACTTCACATGCGTATACATGCGAAACCAAAATCAATTTTTTTTCGTGTGCTTACATATAATACAGAACTGCAAATGTATAAGAATGTAACAACCCGCATATCTATCGATTCTATATTTAAATATTTTATTTAAATATTTTATCGTTAGTCGGATGTTAGTCCGAAAAGCTACTTTTTGCATACGGTCAAATTAGGACTCGAGACCACCCCCATTGAGTTCAAAATGACGTTTGCGATCTTTTTGAGTGTAAACTTCGATATGTATGGAGATAGTGAAATTTTCAACACTTTTTCCCGCCTTTGACTTTGGTTTGGACTGCACCCCTTTAGTTCAGCCCAACCATCTTCCTCACTCCATCAAAACACTTGAAGCTTTCTTAAAAATGGTGGTGGGAAGTGGAAATTAAAACTCCAAACACAAATTCCATTGCAAATCCGAGATTCAACATCAAATTCACGTGAAGACCATTGATTCAAGCTTGTTGGTGTTCTTGCTTTGCTCTCAAATCTCCATCTTCATCAAATTCCGTGAAAAGGTGAGATTTTTGATCTCACATCTTGCCTATAATCGTCATTGGACTGTTGGGAATGATTCCTCATCACTTTAGCATGTTTGTTGCATTTGGTTTGGATTGGATTGGCGAAAAATTCCAAATTTTAGTGATTTTGGTGAAAAAACTGCTACTAGGTCGTTCTGGCCATTTTTAGCTCGTTCGGAGTTAGGTCGTCCATCCATAGGTCGTAGGTCGCCTGCGAGTTAAGTCTTAGGTCACCTGCGAGTTAAGTCTTAGGTCACCTGCGAGTTAAGTCTTAGGTCGTCGCCGACCTATAAATCCCAGGCAAAAACTTAGGTCGCTGCCGACCTATAAATCCCAGGCAAAAACTTAGGTCGTTGCCAACCTAAAATCCCCAGGCAAAAAAGTTAAGTCGTTCGCGAGTTAAACCTTAAGTCTTAGGTCGTTGCCGACCTATAATTCCCAGGCAAGATGTTAAGTCGTTCGCGAGTTAAACCTTATGTCTTAGGTCGTTGCCGACCTATAATCCCCAGGCCAAGTTAAGTCGTTCGCGAGTTAAACCTTATGTCTTAGGTCGTTGCCGACCTATAATCCCCAGGCCAAGTTAAGTCGTTCGCGAGTTAAACCTTAAGTCGTAGGTCGTCTCCGACTTATCCCCCAGTTAAGTCGTTCAAGTTAGGTCGTCGCCGACCTTACACTTGGTCTTTTGAGTTCGCAAATTCCTTAGGTCGTATGACCTATTTTTCCTTAGGTCGAACCCCGAATTACTCTGCGTAGGCAATCTTATCTGACAAAGCATTTATCAGAATTTCTACTTTGATGGTTTTGGGATTGACTTCTTTGGACTTTACTCACGTCTTCGAACGTGAATTGATTTGTTTCTACAATCGTTTTAATGACTTGTCATTTTAAAGATATATGAAGGTTTCAATACTAATAGTAAATATCAAAACTCTTTCATCAAAGCGATTTCAACACTATTTTAAATATCAAAAGTTCGTTTTCTCAAACCGATTTTCAATCTACTAGTATATATACAAGCCTTTACTTCACTCGAATGAGAAATCGACTTAAACGACTTAGTAAAACGAGTGGTATGAAACGCTTGCGTTCACTTCGTCGGTTAGCTCTTGGACTTGTTCGATTGAACCCTTTTTGTGACAATTTCCTAGTGAAGATTTACAGCTTGTTCGTAAATATTTAAGTTAAGCAAGTGGTTATGGGACATGAAGCTAAACTCATATATTTACTAGCTTGGTGTGATTGACACTTCCTTATGATCATGACGGTCATTTTTGTGATTTAGACTAGCGATTGAGCGATGTCTCTTTGTCTACGTGGGAGACTATACCCCGATTATGTGATGTTTCGCCATCACATTTCCTACGGTCTTCGGGCCATTCCTGTGTGAAAATTTAATGGATAGCTTCCATGAGATATCTTCTCGTCATGTGTTTACGCGTAGGTGAGTTTTCATGCTCCCATTCATGTGTTAGGCCTCCCCCCTTTTTATGTGTTTTCTGGATTTCTGATGATGATTTCTGGAATTTTGTGCTTCACCAATTTTCATGATTTTCATTGATATGATATCAGTTTTTGTGCATTGGTGAATTCATGTGTTATTGACTTGTTATGAATACAAGTTTAGGGTATGATACCCTATTTTATCTTTGAGAAGATTCTTGTGATATTGATTAATCTTTTGTTGATTATCATTTACATACTTATAGTAGCATGTCGCTATGGTTATTACATGTTCAGGTCATGCCTTTTACTGTATACCATATCATCTGATATTTATAGTTAGACTGATCCGTTTATTATTTTCTTATAAATAATACTCGGGTCAGACCGAGATGTTACAGGTGCTTCTGCTTGACTTCTCTTCAGGATATTTCTGACTTTTGGCTAACTACCTAGATTAGTAGTTTTTGGATGTACACCTTTGAGATATAGACTCTATGTTGTGTACTTATTCTTTTGTATAGCACGTGATGCTATTCTTTTGTATTATCGTGGATCTTTCCGACCACTACTCTGATGTACACTTTCATGTGATATATATATTTATTCATATCTTCTTCCGCCTTTGTGATATGGATGTCTGTGACTGATTTATGTTATGCATACTTCTATATTTGTTTCCGAAGATTTTATATAGCCACCGTGTGATAGCTTTGTGTTTGTATCGGTATGTCGGATTTCCTCCTTAAAAGATATGCATTCTATACTATCTGACATATCGGTTCTCGCACAAAGAAATTTCATGGATGGTCGCTCCTCAACAGCCTTATTCTCCGTGCTAATTGACAGCACTACCCCGTAGTGTTCTTGGTTAGCGTGGGTATAGAGGTGGGGCGTCACAAAGAAACGCACGAATCTTCCTTAAAGTTTCAATATGTATGCATATATAAAATTCCAAATACATAGCCTATATTTAGTAACAATATACAACCTACGAACAACCCACAGTTAAAAGCAAAACTTAAAGTATATGCATGACCTGACCAAATCTCTGTACCTATATAAACATCTATATAACCCAGTAAAATATGCAAGGCGATCAATATACAACAACAATGGTATGCAGACTACTACTATGTACTGACATATATATAGTCTTTGAACTTAAGTTTTATACTTTAATATAGTTTATAGAAATGCACAGCTGAACCAAAATATGCAGACAAACCCAATACAAAAGTATATACTCACACGCACGTAATAAATATAATTTACATAACCTGATACCATACTATATACTAACACATGAATAAAACTAATATAAACTAACTTGAGTTAAACCAATGTTTCCAGGTATCTTAAACAGACAAGATATATTACTGACTATATATATATATATTTATAATATATGCGTGCAGGCTATATAAATGAGATATATATATATATATATATAAAATCACTCTCTATAACTAATATATTTCTATAAAATATACATACTATAACACTGAAATATAAAGTTGATATATTATACCGTGTATATATATTTTTAAATATAAAAAAATATATATGAGGAAGGGATCTTACGACAACCTTGGATGGGAAGGAGGAGGAGAGCTTCGGGTCGCAGCAAGGAAGGGACGAGCAGCGAAGAGGTTGAGAGGAGAGGCTAGGCGAGGTGGACGAGGCCAACGAAGTGATGTGAGGCAGCGAATCGCGACCGTGCTCGGTGAGCTTGCTGTGGAAGCCGAAGGTGGATGGATGCACATGGAGGAGATTTGGAAGTCGGGCGGCTGATCGGGAGGGGCATCGGCCAGGCTGAGTTCGGCAGAAGTGGAGTTTGGCTGAGTGGTGATGTTGATGAAGCTTCAGTTTCAAGGGAAGGAGAGTGGATGAACATTTTATAGCTTGCTGTATATATATTTATAATTTATAGATCTTGACAAAGCAGAGAGAAAGAGGGAAGATCTAAAATGGAAGAGGAAGTGACCAACCGGCTTTCACAATTATATAATCAATATTATGTGCAACCGTAGTTAATTTATCTCCGAAGGATGAAGGAACCAAACTCTAATAAATGGAACACAGAGAATAGGAAAAGTAGCATGGGAATTCAAGGCAAATTATTAAAGACAGATGACCGTTTGGAAATTTTGAATGGACACAAAAAAAATTTGAAACGGATACCGATGTAGTTATCAGTTTCGCCGGTATCACTGCGTACCGGGCATCAAAACACACAAATAAATATGCTGTAGAGATCAACGCGACGAGACGATAAAACCGGTATAAAGATATCAGTGGTCTGATTTAATTATAAAAATTCGAATTTTTTAATAGTGGAAAATGCAAGAAAAACGCTGAAAAATAAGATCGACGGAACCAAAGATGTCCGAATTTGGAAAAATGACATACTGACATCTTGCTCAGAAGATGTTTTAGAATTTTTCTGTGTAAAAATATTTAGGTTTTGGAAAACATTTTACTTTCATCGCTTTTTAACTGATTAAATTGAAGTAAATTTACGCGCGAAATAAACTTTCATATTTTCGGACGAAAATTTACCAGTTGCCATGTTTAACTAAACGCATTCCAAATATCAAATTTATATTTCAAAATTTTATCGTTTAAAATTTCACAAAATTTCAACTAATTACGTTATTAAAACAGTTGAAATTTACGGGTCGTTACAAATTATATCTTTACTTTACTTATTTATATGCATACTTGAATTAGTTATCTTGTGATATAATTATTCATATTATATAGACCCTATAGAATTTCATTTGGTATCAGAGCAGTTTTCATTAAACCATAACAAAGTTTGTGATAATCGTTTAGTAATATGGGTAATAAAATTACCAATTTTGCTAAAGGTTAATCCATTGCACGACCACAACTATTTACAGCTCTAACTATGCTTATTGGTCAAACGGGATGAGGATACATATTCAACCAAATGGTTATTAAATACGGAATGCTACCCAAGCCGAATATCCTATACCTACCACTGAGTATGACACATTGGCTAACATTCAAAAAGTTGATGCTACTAATAATGCAAAAGCAATGAATAAATTATTTTGCTCTTTAGAGAAAAATGATTTTAATAGAGCCAGTGTCTGTAAAACAGCCTACGAAATATGGTGTACTATACAAATCACACATGAAGGAACTAACAAAGTTAAACAAAGCAAAATTTAATGCTAAAGAATCAATTGCAAAACTTTTGAATGAAACCAAACGAAACCATTATTAATATCACTCGTGCTCTAATCTCGTTAGGAGAAAAAAATTCTGAATTTGATATGGTATAAAAAATAATTAACTCTTTGATGGATGAGTGGGAACGAAATGTAACGAACAAGATTTTCGACCCTTGAAAATCGACACTAATAAGCCTATTGTACTGCGTGCCGAAAAAACCGATTGCTAAGGGTAAAAAAATTAAACACAGAACATAAACTCACATGAATGGAATAATTTATAATATCAATAATCTTTATAGTAGAAAATTTGAAATACATATATCAGGGTCTAAGCTAAGTTCAGCCTGGACCGTTATAAACACATGTCCTTACAAATGCTGCAAACGGGGTGGGGGGGAAGTAAACTACATCCATACGTTGATGTAGATCTCTAGCTCTCCTCTGGAAACTCCCACCACCTTCGGCTAATCCTAAAACTACTCGGATCTGACCCGAGTATGAAGTATACCTAGATTAGGCTTGGCAAACCAGCATGACAAACACGAATTATATATATATATATATATATATATGATAGTGTCATAGATCAGATTGATGTCAAAACAAAACCTTTTTGAAAAGAAAAGGTATCTTGTAAGACCACACAGCACATAAACACGGACAGGTTTTTACCTTATGATAACCAAAATACTTTACATCGAAAATTT
Organism: Allium fistulosum; assembly: GCA_030737815.1. Classification (NCBI taxonomy): domain Eukaryota; kingdom Viridiplantae; phylum Streptophyta; class Magnoliopsida; order Asparagales; family Amaryllidaceae; genus Allium; species Allium fistulosum. Next base: position 821,012,858 of record CM060904.1, read on the forward strand.
GATATTATCTTTAATGACATTAGTTTGAAAACACTTTTCAAATAAATGTAATATACAAAGAAAGTACCAATTCCTAAACAAGTCGATAGAGTATATGGTACCAAGGAGTAACTGAAATGTTTGCAAGGCGTTACAGCTATTTTGGGAATACATTCAAAATTGTAAAGCTCATATAGGAATTCTATTTACAACATGATAGGGAACTAGTGGTCTTTTCCTTCCTTTGTGGATTCCACGTATAGCAATCATAGTGCCCGGTGGCTTCTTGTACAGGGACTCATACACCACTACTCCATATTGCTACACTACTATGAATCAACGTACCCGGTGGCTTTTCATACAGTGAAACATACACTACTATACCTGTTCATTTAAACTCTAAGGTTGCAACACCTTTTTTATCTACGATTATCTGATGGTCTATAATATTGTAATATTTCCTTCGGACGAATTCTTATATCATCTCTGGGATGTGAGACTTGTGAGGCCACGCTTTACTTTCCACAAAGCAAATTCTACATAGAATGCCACATTGACATTTCCAACAACACACTAATTGATTTCCACAAAAGTACAACCCCCTAGTTCATACGCCTCTAGGAAGTGTCACATCCTGAAATTTTCGACTTTCGAAAATTCAACATCGATACTCACTTTATCGACTGTCGAGCAATCGAGTGCCGGAAACTCCAATAGTGAGGGTTTAAGAAAGAAGAAAAAGGCAGAAGAAGAAGAAAAGAGTAGAAGGAAGAAGAGAAAGAAAAAGAACAACAACACGAAAGAACAACAGAACAGAAAACAGAGACAATATCAGAATCTCACATATCGCAGCGGAACAATATATAATAATTAAACACTAGTCTTTTAAAACAAAGAGCTATATCAGTTTATATATACATCAATCATCAGAGTCAATATACAACTCAGTACGACAATGGACAGTTATATAACTTGTCCTCATACAGAATACACAGCGGAATAAATACTATCAGATACAAATACTACGTCTCGCCATCCAGCTTATCTCCAAAGCTCCAGAATATCCAGATAACCTAATAATCTAACTCTAGACTGCCCGTGTGGAAATTGGTGGGCACCCAGAGTTTAGAAGGGAAACAATAAACTCCGAGTCAGTCATGGTGACTGGTGTGAGATCGTAAAACAGTTATACTTTAAAAATAAACAACAGGATAATTTTAAAGTCAATTCGAAATGCTTTTGGAAAATGAAACTACCATAAGACCTCCCACCACACACACAATGCAAACGCAGAATTGGAGGAGATTTCTTCTTATGATAGTCAAAGATGCTTACTACGCAAAATCAAATCATTTTTGATATTATTATTAGTGCATAGTGTAGAAAACATTTCGAAAGTATAATATTAATCTTAGCCAACATACGACTAGTATCGTATGCCTACTATAGCTACCATCTAAACAGTGGTGACCATCGTACGTAAATGGCAGGTTCTACAACTAATACCGTACAAGTCACGTATTGGAGTTTGGATTTCCAACAAATGGTCAGGCTAAGGAACTTCCTTTTCCACGATGGGTACGTCCCTGGAATAGACGACCCGAGAACCTAACCGGATCTCTGCCGACACAAGGCCGGGTTACCTCTGCAAAAATAGGTAACTACTGACACGCGTATGCCATCCCCCGATCGTCACCGATCTTCCCGAGGATCCCCGATTTCTAACAAACCACATAGAAAAAATAATGCAGTAACCACAGAGGTTAAGTATCTGGGCTCCATACCATGATACCACCTTTATCCAGAAGGAATGACATACACTAAGGGGCGCTACTCCCTAGAACCTTGCTGCATCCTTCCTGTTTCGACCATTTCCGGGGTGTGAGGCTCGATGAAGTCTCGTCCACAAAGCTACGCTTCCTCAAAAAGCCCTGCTTCGGGTCAAACAAAATGATCAACCTATGATCACAAAGATATAAGATCAAATAAATGATCATATCGCAAATGATCAAACACTGATCATTTCACAGCAACACTCAGTATGCCACGTTACCAAATTGGGATATATCGCTGATAAATTTCAACTACATAACCTCTGAGCTCGTACGTCTCAGAGAAGGGTGTTAAGCTAAGAGAATAAATTCTCTGCCACCAACAGAAATGTATTTGAAAGAAATCAGCTTTATATCTCAAATTGTAACGTCAGACACACAATCCATACAAGTCTGTTCCGGGATCGAACAGAACCGAAGGCACTTCTCACGAAGCCCTTGCAATTCCGGATAATTTTCAATCACGTCAGGATTTCCCATCACTAAGGGTGATAAAACCTCTAAACCGAAGATCAGTCGATGTAGAGTAACTCGACGGTAATCCTTCCGTTTTCAAAAATATCCGGTCTTCAACACCGGTCTTCAAATGCAATTCATAACGACGTATCACATATTCGGAATGGGTTATACGACCCCATGGTCCTTTCCCGGCTAACCCGAATAGTGAGCGCTTATTTAAAAATAAGTGTGGCATTCAAATTCATCCAATTCACAACAAAACATCCATTCAGGGTAATTATTGATAGTCGGTTATTTAACTATCAATAAAGATGCGCAACATCATCAGATTCCAAATAATTTTCCAAATTATTTATCTTCAAAAATATCTTTACTAGATATAATAATTTCCACACTTCAAAAATAAACCAACGTTTATTTTCTTTAAAACGAATTTCCATTTCTTTTATAAATTCCATAGTGAATTTATATTTCAAAAATATCTACTGATATACGATTTTCAAATCGATTTCAATATTCAACTTCAATTTATCTTTTCAAAGATAATTTCTCAAAACAGTTCATTTCATATTGGAAAAGTATTTCCATACTTACTAAATAATAAGTAATTCACAAATCTATTTATTTTCAACATTTGAAAATATTCAATATACTTAAATCAAATTAAGTATATATTTCATTCTTTTAAGGAAATCATAAATTTTAACATCTATTTGAGTCAAAACGAATGTTGCGTAAAACATCGTTACGACGACTCGAAATCACTAGTATAGGGATTCGAATTTAAGATAGACATATAAATCCCAATACTATATAAAACATTTCCTTTCGGAAATCATTTACTATAACAATAGTGTTATAGTCCACCATTTCCTTATATTTCTCGAAAACGTCTATTTCAACAATAAATGTTGAAATCTATGCTTTCGATTCATAACACATTTTAAAACATCTTTAAAATGTTTAACTTCATTTTTAAAATATTACTTCTTCAAACATGAATCCATTTTACTTAACAAAATATTCACTGTCCAAAAACGTGAATAAAATTTACTCAACCCCATTTCAATCATTCCTACACATTTTTATTTCAATAAAAATTCGCTATTCAAAATCGTGAATATATCTTCTACAATAATCTTCTATTAAATTTATCACATTCAATCTATTTTCGAATTTATAAGCACGTTTATAAATTCTATTTCTCTTTTTAATAACAACTTCGTCTTATAAACCTTCTTTTATCAACTTCTATATTTAACTTATCAAAATAAGTGACTTTGGGTTTATAAACAACTTTTATAAATTTTAATTCTATTTATAAAAGCTTCAATACCAAATCAATTTCAATATTGATTTCAAATTTTTATTTTCAACGTTTGAATAAAATTTCCATATTGATTTCTCAAAAATTCATTTCTAAATATTAAATCAATTACAGATTGATTTCTAATTTTATTTTTCTCTACTAAAATAAATTCCTTTATCTTTTTTTTCAAACTATTTAGAAATCCAATTTAAATTAAATTCTTCAATTTAAAAATCACTATTACACGAAATTCATTTATTTAACATCTTCACTTTATTCTGGAATTTATTCAATACGATTATGAAAAATTACTTTTTATACTTTAAAAATTCCTTTCTTCAAAATTTCTTCAATTTCAAAAATTGATTCACTTAGAAATTTTCTACTTGAATTTCAAAAATTCAATTTCGTTTATCTTTGGAATCCAATGATGTCAAAACATCCATTCAGCTAAATTTTAGCTTTTCAAACAATTTCCAGATATCACTTCAATAACAACAATAATCATTCACAGATTATCACATCACAGTAGAAATAAATTCAATCAATGTGAGGGGTCCAGCTGGATCCCTCCAACCTGTTTCCCTGCATCCAAAGATGTTAGCACAATACCAATTCCGCTCCAGTACGGAATTATCGCGGTATATAGGTTTTTATAAATCCGCTTACTAACGGCGCAATAGGGTCTCATCCGCTATACGAGGCGGGAAATCAACAATCCAGTATATACATATGCCAATATGTATATACTGCTATATATATAGATATATCCTATCATATCTAATATCACAATCAACATAGCAATCAGTCAATCAATAAATAACTGAAAATTCCACTTCATTTTTGAGTGAGAAAAATCTCACCTTCGCTTTTAATTTGCCATCCATTTCCATCTTGACTCAATTTCTTGATTTATACCTTGTATAAATAATTTTAATACAATTTATTAATATTCGAATTTAAATCGAACAAATCAATCTCTAACTTTCAATTATACAATGATTTTAATTTTAATTTACTAACATTTGATTTAAACTAACTTCCTTATAAATATTTCCTTTCTGTAGTTATCAAAACAGAAATTTACTTTACTGTAAATACTTCCTTTTTAACATATGTATATTTATTTTTAAACTTCATATATATAAAAACTATTACTTTCCTTAAACTGCATAAATATTTTTATTCACTTTAAATCTTCAACTGTTTAAAACACATTTTATTTAAACTCCAAATAACTGCAATTTATACCTTACTGTAAATTTTTACTTTCACCATTTTTTTTATATATACGTATGGAATCGAGTTTAAATCAAAAAGAAAGAAGATAGGAATTTAAATCGAATACCTCACTGCCAAAATTGAATCCAGATCGAAACCCAGACTCGAATTCGCCATAGCCGGCTTCCTTCGCGATGATCGCCTTCGATTTATTTGATTCCCAATCGAGAGTGAGAGCGCGCCTCCACGCTGCTCCATCGAATCGCGAGGCTCGCGATATGCTGCCGCCCTCCAGTCGACCGCCAGTGCTTTCGAATTTCGAACCCTCAGCCAACCCTAACTGCCACCTCGTCGCGAACTCGTGCCACCTGCCTGGACACTCGCGAACCCAAAACTGCTGCCGAGCCCTCCTCGTCGCTGCCTTCGTCGCGACGAACCCCCCAAATCGTGACGCCGCTCCAAGCCTCGCGACGCGCCCTCCATCACGCGAGCGCGAATCCAATCGCGAGCTTCACTTCAGTCCCAAATTAACACTCGACCTTCGCGACCTCGAGACGAACCCCCAAATCACCATCGACCTAGACGAGCGCCTCCCCTCGCTGCCTGCTCGAACGCGAATGCCAACCCCCCCTTTCGATTTAAATGTCGTGGCCACCCTTTTATTTACTTCTGTAGATTTGATTTCGAATGAATTCGACTGGAGGGGATGAAGGGGACAACTCGGCCATTTTTATTTTTCTCTTGTGATTTTGAATTGAGCGAGAGGAATGAGGAGGACGTATTTGAAACGAAAGGAGATGGGTCGCACGATTTATTTTCGTGATCTCCGCGTGATTTCAGGCTGAAGCTAAGGGAAGAGAACGTGCAGACATTTGACTTAAATTTAAATTTCAAATTTAAATTGAATATCGTTAAAGCTTTAACGCGTTTATATATCGTGTGCTCACGTATCAACTCAGAAAATTATGAAAATTGAAATCCGGCAATAATACAACATTCCGGACCCAATGGAACTGGTTTCGTCGAATTCCGAGACTGTTTGAAAATTGACTATTTTATAAATATCGGTTCGAGTGATTATTTTCAAAACTAAACAAAACAGTTCGAAATTAAATTCTGAAGCTTCTATCATCTTCAGTATTATCAATACGAATTTTAAAAGCTTTCGAAATATTTTTCTTCAGCTTAAAACTGAAGATACAAATTTTTATTCGACTATCAATAGATTAAATTCTGTATTTTAACCGCAAATTTCAAAGTTTTATTCGGGATTCAAATTAAATTATCGTTCAAATATTTAAAATTAATTAAATATTTCCAATTTAATTCGTTCAAAATTCTGGGTCGTTACAAACTTCCCTCCTTAAAAGAATTTCGTCCTCGAAATTACAAGTTAGAAAGAAAGGTCTTTAACTCGTCTACTATCTTTCACAATCCAAATAGTTTTATCAATTTTTCAAAACAAATCTCTCTACTAAAGATTTGTTATGATCTCAACTAACTTTCCAACTTCAATTTTAAGTTTCAACAACATTGCTTTACTTCAATTCAAATTTAAATTCAAATTTCAAATTTAAACTTTCAAAATTTCTCAAGAATTTTCTAACACTCGGAAATTTCGAAAAATTTCGCCAGCGTCTCCTTTGCGCGGCTAGTACGGTACGACTACAAAACGTCCCTACGGACTCTCAGATTTCAAAAAGAAAAAGAAAAAGCCAAGCGGCTAGACAAGAAATCATCAAAAACTCATATTATAATTCAAATACATACCTTTTTCGAGCAATTCAAATTTATCTTTGAAATCAAATCCAATTCATTTATACCTGTATATCCTACTAGCCATAATATCTAGTTGCATATATTCAAACCATTTCGTACATTCAATTACAAAACTTTCAATATATACTTCTTATATCATCTCTAATTCACTATTGAAGTTATATATTCAATTTCGTTCAATTTTTTACATTTCACATTCATTTGTATTTAGTTTACCATTTCAACTAAATTTGGATTCAATTTACTTTCCATTTTGAAATATTGAATTTTATCAATTATCTGTCATTTACAACTGCACTATCTTAAATTAGTTTCAGTTACTAATCCATTCGTCTTCAATTTGAATTTCATTCCACTCAGATTTCAAATATTCTATAAGTTATCAACTTATTTTCATTTCGATTTATATAATCACTTATATATTCATATTACAAATTCATTTCATTAATGAATTTTAAATTTTCCAATATCTATCTGGAATTCCATTTTCATTTAATTGATTCACCTATACTTGCTTTAATTTTGACTTCATTCTTTAAGTTAAATTTATTCTATCAAAATTCAAACTGTATAAGTTATCAACTTATTTCATATTTCATAAGTATTTCTACATAGTATTCCAGAGTTTACCAACATTTCAAAAACCATTTTTGAAAACTGTTCAAATTATCCTTTGAATTTCAAAACAAAATCCAAATTTTTCAAACAACTTCTATTCAAAACAATTTGGCAGCAATTCCTCTTTTGGAAACCCGAAAATGAACACCGGTGATGTCGCGATCATCATCGGAATTATTTTCCAACGACCGAAAAGAGTTTAGAGCTTTTCATTTCTCCAAAATACTTTTCAAAACCTTTGAAATTCATTTTCAACTCCCAAAAAGATTTAAACTTCCCAAATCTCCAAAATTTTTCAAATTTCTTTCAAAACATTTCCAAAAACTTCTCTGGAACTCTGTTTTAAATTACAATTCACATTTATAATTTACATTCTCAAATTTCATTTGCATGTGAATTTATTTCTTAACTTTGGAGTTACAATTTCAATTTCTTATTCAATTTCAATGATAATAGATTAATATTATCACCTCTAACAACCATGCAACCATATACTATTATAATTTACAGAAAATCATTTCTTTTCTATACAAAAATAGATTTGGGTAAAATCATTTCATTTACCCTATTCAAAACAATATTGTGCCGAATTGTTCTATTCGAGTGTTTAGAGATCCCTATCAATGATCGTTAATTACTCGTATTGACCAGAATCCATATACCACTTAATAAATCAATCATCACAATATAAAACAACTTTTATATTCAAATAACAAGTACGCGCTCATATCTATTATTACACTCAACTCATTCTAGAGTACTGCTGACTCTATCTCTAATGAGTAACACCCAACAGAGCAGGGTTGTCGCTTAACCATATGCTCTGATACCACTTTGTCACATCCTGAAATTTTCGACTTTCGAAAATTCAACATCGATACTCACTTTATCGACTGTCGAGCAATCGAGTGCCGGAAACTCCAATAGTGAGGGTTTAAGAAAGAAGAAAAAGGCAGAAGAAGAAGAAAAGAGTAGAAGGAAGAAGAGAAAGAAAAAGAACAACAACACGAAAGAACAACAGAACAGAAAACAGAGACAATATCAGAATCTCACATATCACAGCGGAACAATATATAATAATTAAACACTAGTCTTTTAAAACAAAGAGCTATATCAGTTTATATATACATCAATCATCAGAGTCAATATACAACTCAGTACGACAATGGACAGTTATATAACTTGTCCTCATACAGAATACATAGCGGAATAAATACTATCAGATACAAATACTACGTCTCGCCATCCAGCTTATCTCCAAAGCTCCAGAATATCCAGATAACCTAATAATCTAACTCTAGACTGCCCGTGTGGAAATTGGTGGGCACCCAGAGTTTAGAAGGGAAACAATAAACTCCGAGTCAGTCATGGTGACTGGTGTGAGATCGTAAAACAGTTATACTTTAAAAATAAACAACAGGATAATTTTAAAGTCAATTCGAAATGCTTTTGGAAAATGAAACTACCATAAGACCTCCCACCACACACACAATGCAAACGCAGAATTGGAGGAGATTTCTTCTTATGATAGTCAAAGATGCTTACTACGCAAAATCAAATCATTTTTGATATTATTATTAGTGCATAGTGTAGAAAACATTTCGAAAGTATAATATTAATCTTAGCCAACATACGACCAGTATCGTATGCCTACCATAGCTACCATCCAAACAGTGGTGACCACCGTACGTAAATGGCAGGTTCTACAACTAATACCGTACAAGTCACGTATTGGAGTTTGGATTTCCAACAAATGGTCAGGCTAAGGAACTTCCTTTTCCACGATGGGTACGTCCCTGGAATAGACGACCCGAGAACCTAACCGGATCTCTGCCAACACAAGGCCGGGTTACCTCTGCAAAAATAGGTAACTACTGACACGCGTATGCCATCCCCCGATCGTCACCGATCTTCCCGAGGATCCCCGATTTCCAACAAACCACATAGAAAAAAATAATGCAGTAACCACAGAGGTTAAGTATCTGGGCTCCATACCATGATACCACCTTTATCCAGAAGGAATGACATACACTAAGGGGCGCTACTCCCTAGAACCTTGCTGCATCCTTCCTGTTTCGACCATTTCCGGGGTGTGAGGCTCGATGAAGTCTCGTCCACAAAGCTACGCTTCCTCAAAAAGCCCTGCTTCGGGTCAAACAAAATGATCAACCTATGATCACAAAGATATAAGATCAAATAAATGATCATATCGCAAATGATCAAACACTGATCATTTCACAGCAACACTCAGTATGCCACGTTACCAAATTGGGATATATCGCTGATAAATTTCAACTACATAACCTCTGAGCTCGTACGTCTCAGAGAAGGGTGTTAAGCTAAGAGAATAAATTCTCCGCCACCAACAGAAATGTATTTGAAAGAAATCAGCTTTATATCTCAAATTGTAACGTCAGACACACAATCCATACAAGTCTGTTCCGGGATCGAACAGAACCGAAGGAACTTCTCACGAAGCCCTTGCAATTCCGGATAATTTTCAATCACGTCAGGATTTCCCGTCACTAAGGGTGATAAAACCTCTAAACCGAAGATCAGTTGATGTAGAGTAACTCGACGGTAATCCTTCCGTTTTCAAAAATATCCGGTCTTCAACACCGGTCTTCAAATGCAATTCATAACGACGTATCACATATTCGGAATGGGTTATACGACCCCATGGTCCTTTCCCGGCTAACCCGAATAGTGAGCGCTTATTTAAAAATAAGTGTGGCATTCAAATTCATCCAATTCACAACAAAACATCCATTCAGGGTAATTATTGATAGTCGGTTATTTAACTATCAATAAAGATGCGCAACATCATCAGATTCCAAATAATTTTCCAAATTATTTATCTTCAAAAATATCTTTACTAGATATAATAATTTCCACACTTCAAAAATAAACCAACGTTTATTTTCTTTAAAACGAATTTCCATTTCTTTTATAAATTCCATAGTGAATTTATATTTCAAAAATATCTACTGATATACGATTTTCAAATCGATTTCAATATTCAACTTCAATTTGTCTTTTCAAAGATAATTTCTCAAAACAGTTCATTTCATATTGGAAAAGTATTTCCATACTTACTAAATAATAAGTAATTCACAAATCTATTTATTTTCAACATTAAAATATTCAATATACTTAAATCAAATTAAGTATATATTTCATTCTTTTAAGGAAATCATAAATTTTAACATCTATTTGAGTCAAAACGAATGTTGCGTAAAACATCGTTACGACGACTCGAAATCACTAGTATAGGGATTCGAATTTAAGATAGACATATAAATCCCAATACTATATAAAACATTTCCTTTCGGAAATCATTTACTATAACAATAGTGTTATAGTCCACCATTTCCTTATATTTCTCGAAAACGTCTATTTCAACAATAAATGTTGAAATCTATGCTTTCGATTCATAACACATTTTAAAACATCTTTAAAATGTTTAACTTCATTTTTAAAATATTACTTCTTCAAACATGAATCCATTTTACTTAACAAAATATTCACTGTCCAAAAACGTGAATAAAATTTACTCAACCCCATTTCAATCATTCCTACACATTTTTATTTCAATAAAAATTCGCTATTCAAAATCGTGAATATATCTTCTACAATAATCTTCTATTAAATTTATCACATTCAATCTATTTTCGAATTTATAAGCACGTTTATAAATTCTATTTCTCTTTTTAATAACAACTTCGTCTTATAAACCTTCTTTTATCAACTTCTATATTTAACTTATCAAAATAAGTGACTTTGGGTTTATAAACAACTTTTATAAATTTTAATTCTATTTATAAAAGCTTCAATACCAAATCAATTTCAATATTGATTTCAAATTTTTATTTTCAACGTTTGAATAAAATTTCCATATTGATTTCTCAAAAATTCATTTCTAAATATTAAATCAATTACAGATTGATTTCTAATTTTATTTTTCTCTACTAAAATAAATTCCTTTATCTTTTTTTTCAAACTATTTAGAAATCCAATTTAAATTAAATTCTTCAATTTAAAAATCACTATTATACGAAATTCATTTATTTAACATCTTCACTTTATTCTGGAATTTATTCAATACGATTATGAAAAATTACTTTTTATACTTTAAAAATTCCTTTCTTCAAAATTTCTTCAATTTCAAAAATTGATTCACTTAGAAATTTTCTACTTGAATTTCAAAAATTCAATTTCGTTTATCTTTGGAATCCAATGATGTCAAAACATCCATTCAGCTAAATTTTAGCTTTTCAAACAATTTCCAGATATCAATTCAATAACAACAATAATCATTCACAGATTATCACATCACAGTAGAAATAAATTCAATCAATGTGAGGGGTCCAGCTGGATCCCTCCAACCTGTTTCCCTGCATCCAAAGATGTTAGCACAATACCAATTCCGCTCCAGTATGGAATTATCGCGGTATATAGGTTTTTATAAATCCGCTTACTAACGGCGCAATAGGGTCTCATCCGCTATACGAGGCGGGAAATCAACAATCCAGTATATACATATGCCAATATGTATATACTGCTATATATATAGATATATCCTATCATATCTAATATCACAATCAACATAGCAATCAGTCAATCAATAAATAACTGAAAATTCCACTTCATTTTTGAGTGAGAAAAATCTCACCTTCGCTTTTAATTTGCCATCCATTTCCATCTTGACTCAATTTCTTGATTTATACCTTGTATAAATAATTTTAATACAATTTATTAATATTCGAATTTAAATCGAACAAATCAATCTCTAACTTTCAATTATACAATGATTTTAATTTTAATTTACTAACATTTGATTTAAACTAACTTCCTTATAAATATTTCCTTTCTGTAGTTATCAAAACAGAAATTTACTTTACTGTAAATACTTCCTTTTTAACATATGTATATTTATTTTTAAACTTCATATATATAAAAACTATTACTTTCCTTAAACTGCATAAATATTTTTATTCACTTTAAATCTTCAACTGTTTAAAACACATTTTATTTAAACTCCAAATAACTGCAATTTATACCTTACTGTAAATTTTTACTTTCACCATTTTTTTTATATATACGTATGGAATCGAGTTTAAATCAAAAAGAAAGAAGATAGGAATTTAAATCGAATACCTCACTGCCAAAATTGAATCCAGATCGAAACCCAGACTCGAATTCGCCATAGCCGGCTTCCTTCGCGATGATCGCCTTCGATTTATTTGATTCCCAGTCGAGAGTGAGAGCGCGCCTCCACGCTGCTCCATCGAATCGCGAGCCTCGCGATATGCTGCCGCCCTCCAGTCGAACGCCAGTGCTTTCGAATTTCGAACCCTCAGCCAACCCTAACTGCCACCTCGTCGCGAACTCGTGCCACCTGCTTGGACACTCGCGAACCCAAAACTGCTGCCGAGCCCTCCTCGTCGCTGCCTTCGTCGCGACGAACCCCCCAAATCGTGACGCCGCTCCAAGCCTCGCGACGCGCCCTCCATCACGCGAGCGCGAATCCAATCGCGAGCTTCACTTCAGTCCCAAATTAACACTCGACCTTCGCGACCTCGAGACGAACCCCCAAATCACCATCGACCTAGACGAGCGCCTCCCCTCGCTGCCTGCTCGAACGCGAATGCCAACCCCCCCCCCCCCCTTCGATTTAAATGTCGTGGCCACCCTTTTATTTACTTCTGTAGATTTGATTTCGAATGAATTCGACTGGAGGGGATGAAGGGGACAACTCGGCCATTTTTATTTTTCTCCTGTGATTTTGAATTGAGCGAGAGGAATGAGGAGGACGTATTTGAAACGAAAGGAGATGGGTCGCACGATTTATTTTCGTGATCTCCGCGTGATTTCAGGCTGAAGCTAAGGGAAGAGAACGTGCAGACATTTGACTTAAATTTAAATTTCAAATTTAAATTGAATATCGTTAAAGCTTTAACGCGTTTATATATCGTGTGCTCACGTATCAACTCAGAAAATTATGAAAATTGAAATCCGGCAATAATACAACATTCCGGACCCAATGGAACTGGTTTCGTCGAATTCCGAGACTGTTTGAAAATTGACTATTTTATAAATATCGGTTCGAGTGATTATTTTCAAAACTGAACAAAACAGTTCGAAATTAAATTCTGAAGCTTCTATCATCTTCAGTATTATCAATACGAATTTTAAAAGCTTTCGAAATATTTTTCTTCAGCTTAAAACTGAAGATACAAATTTTTATTCGACTATCAATAGATTAAATTCTGTATTTTAACCGCAAATTTCAAAGTTTTATTCGGGATTCAAATTAAATTATCGTTCAAATATTTAAAATTAATTAAATATTTCCAATTTAATTCGTTCAAAATTCTGGGTCGTTACAGGAAGGGTTTTAAGTATAACAGGGGTTACCTCCTATACCACCAAACAGATGTACGTTTGTAAAAACCAATGTATGTGGTGTTAGAAATGCAATGTTAGACACTCATCTATACAAGTTGTCTGGGTGAAGGACAAATCGAAGACACTCCTCCTATACTGTTTGGGAATCACCCCTTGGATTAGTAGCGAGTAGTCGTTGCCAATTGAAGATTTTTATTACGAAGGCACTACTGCAACCATATATATAATTTGGGAATCATCCCAGAGTTAGTGGCTAGTAGCCCTACATTATGAAGATCTCTGTATTCAAAGTCGTTGTCTTCAGCATGCCTTCACTTTCGAATGCGTATATTGGTTCGAAGTGGTTTTCGGATAGGAATCACCCAAAATCGATCCCCGTCTCTCCGATCCAATTATCGTTAGAAAGATATCAAGTATGTGGGTGTTTATTAAAAATCATCCAATTTATAAATCTTTTCATCCAAATAAATATCTCTTCATTGATATAAGCATTAAACCATTTCTATTTCTTTCAGTATATGGGATTATTAAACCACTTTTTAACTTTGAAATACCAAATCATTTCTTTTAAATTATGTAACGACCCACCTTTTTGGATAGTTAAATCGACAGTAAACCACACATGTCAAACTCAAACCATTCAAAAGGGGGATTGTTATAGGGTAGATAAGAAAAAGGAAGAGAAAGAAATAAAACAAACATAGAATCTCACAGCAGAATGACAAAATATAATAATCAAATAACAGTTCATGAAGCTGTTTTATAAATAACATTTGATTACACTTTACACTACAGAACTAGAGTAACATACAACTGGAATAAATAAATAATGCAGCGGAACAACATGATGCAGCAGAATAAATAAAATAAATAATAATAGTACTAAATCTTCGTCTTCATCCTCTAGAAATAAGGTTTTTAATCAACTGAAAAGCTTAGACTGACCCGAGCGAATTGAAAAGACAAAACACTGGAGTCAGAACTAAAAGATCTTATGTAAGTTAAATCAACAGTAAATAAATATGAGTGTAACGGCGTTGGAGATGTTTACGGGGTTTGACATCTCCTATCTAGTGTCAACGTGAGTGCAATAACTTAAGAGATGTTTGGGATTTCCATCTCCTAAGGACCCGTTAAACTATCTACATACATAGTACAATATGCTATTATAATAGTGACTATAGTAAAATATAAAAATAGCGTTAAGGTGTTACCCATATCCCCCTAAACACGTTTTATATAATGTCGTAGTCTATAGGGATACTGTAAACTCCACCGTAAACTGGTGGGCTATCGGGGAGCACTCCATAGGTAGGACACAAACCAAACTCTTAGAAGGCGTGATAAGGCATGTGACACGGCACGTGAGGCAATGCCAGGGTAGGATTCTACCGTTTGTAGAACTGGGCTGGTGGTAACGTATAGCAGTTACTACCGCCCACCTCGGAACACACTCATATAATCAAATCGACGGGTGGCCACCAAATCAATCACAAAGTCATAATATGGTATCAAAGATGCATGTCCGATAGGAGGTGTGACCTTACTTGGCCCAGGTATAGCTCTTGTTTTAGCCACATCAAGCTGACTCACGGGAGTCAAGGCTACGTTAATACCTCATACGGAATCATTTGCCAAACTATCCTACTTCATTCTTGAATCTCCACTACGTATAGAGTTGTTAAAGTGGTTTTCGGTATTGGCAGAGAGTATAACAATATCTGATCCCGGTCTCTTTAACAACGAAACACTTATTACACACCGGATGGTTCTTTTACATTTTCAAAATCATTTCATATTGATATCAAAATATCATATTTAATTCAAACCACATCACTTTCGAAATCATATTCACTTTCAAAATTATATTTTCAAAATAGGTTAAACCCTCATTTCAAAATCATCATATTTACTCAAAATATGCTATTTAAATCCCAACTTAGGTTATTACATCATTTAATCATATTTGCTTTTAAATCAAGGATTTAAATATAACCACTTCCACTTTACTTAGTCTAAAATTTAGAAAATAGTTTAGATAGTTATAAATAGTTAAATAGTTTACCATAGTAAAAATAAATTTTTAAATAGTTAAAATACTCTAAAATAGAAAAAAAATAGATTAAAATAGTTTAAATGGATTAAAGATAGTTTAAATAGATTTAAAATAGATTAAATATATTTAAATAGATTAAATAGATTTGAAATAGATTAAATTAATTTAATAGTTTGAAAATCTTAATAATCGGTATTTAAAATAATATATTTGTAAACAGATTATATTAAAATGGTAAATTTGAAATTAATATCAAATTAAACTATTCCTTTCATTTCAACACATCTGGACCATGTTTAGATTTCAAATCAACAAACTAATTTTTGTCCTTCAATTCAAATTTTCATTTAAACCATTTAATCAATATCGATTTCAAGCCCAAGTTCGAACAATAAATCCAAACTATTTCAAATTTAGTAGATTTCAAAGTTACATTTTCAAACGTTTTCAAGAACTCAATTTCGATAAATTTCATTTATACTTCAAATCTAACTTTAAAATTTCAATTTAAACCAATTCCAATTTCACATTTAAAACTCGGATTTTCAAAAATATTTCAGCTTATATAAATCAAATTTTCTTCAAAATATCATTTAACAATCAAAATTTAAGGATTTAAAATCATTTAATTTAACCAATCCGGTGTCCGTATATAATTTTCTACCCTATGGTCAAGTGATACGGATATTTATCATTTCAATCCGCAAATATTATATTTATGGATATATATCATTTCAACCCGCAATCTCGAATAAAATTCAAAATCCATAAAATCGCTCAGGTTTATCATTTCAACCTATAACAATTTTTCCCTAATCTATAGATCTTTCGGGTATGTATCATTTCAACTCATACGGAACTTTTAGTGTTATAACAATATAAAAATATAACATCTAGTCATCCAATATCAAACAATCAAACATACATCACAATCATCATTCAATCAACCAATAAGTAACATCAATTAACTGATTATCATCAATAGGTATTCAATTGACAATTAAATTTAATATTGAATTAAATGACGATTAAATGCAATAAAAGTCATATTTAACTAGAATGACAATTTAAATATACGAAACATCAACCAATCAATTTCTAATCACATCATAAATTTAAATTAACTAGCATAAGACAATTTAGTAGTTGTGAGTGGGTTAAAACACTCACCTTTGATTTTAGCCCATAAAAATCCAAACAGAAGCGCAAAAAATCAACAGTCTCCATATTCAACTAAATCAATTTCATGTTGTCTAGAATTTAAATATGAATCCAATAGAAGAAATTGCACGTGAATAAAAGTTTTTATGCAAAAGATATTCATGTTATAAGAAATATTATTAAAATAATAATTAGTACGCATTTAAAAAAAATAAACAAATTTTAATACTTACGTTTTTCTCAAGATGAGGCTTAAGGAAAAGATTGAAGAACAACTAAGATGAGGACAGGACGTGTACAAAAAATGAAAAAAAAAATCATGCTTCATAAAAGAAAGCTTTTGGATTTGCAAGAATAAGTGCTTTTGAATATGAGGTGTCAGGAGAAACAAAACGCAAATGAAGAAATAAGCTGCAGGTTATTTATAATTAGGAAATGAAGGTGGAGGGACAAAAATAAATGTCACATTTTATTCTGAAAGCTCCAGGCATTAATAATGCATAAGGAAATGTACATAGGAATGGAAAAGTTGCAAACCAAAGGAAAGTAAAATTTTGTATACGTGAAAATGAGGTGGCAAGAATTAAATACAACCTAAAAGTCTAGGCTCAGATATTAAATACAAGGAGAAATGAACGGATCAAGTAATAATAATAAGGTAACTATTTAAAAACGTTCATGCAACAATTAATAACAAAAGAAATGAAGGGACCATGTATATTGCACAACCTTTTGAAATTCAATTTTTCTGAAACGTAACCAAATTAACCACATTAACTCAAATATTATTCAAATTTATACGCATTTAGGTTTTTATCTACGCATAATAAAAAATATTAAACTTACCTTAAAAATGAAAACGTTCAATTTTGTTTTCCCAAAATGATCTTTTATTTCCATTAAAACACCCTTTTTGTTTAACACAAAACATGCGTTTCTTTTATTAAATCTATTAATTACAATCAACGTTTTCTTTCCTTTTAATTGAAATATTTGAGTTACATTAATTGCAATTACTTACAAAGTTAAATTTCAAAACAGACAACTAAAATGGATGAAAAAATAGAACAATTATTTATTTAAACACTTTTATAAATTTGTTGTTTATCCACAAGAGTAATAAATAACTTTGAAATATATTATTTTCCTATTCTTGTAATCAATCTGTAAGCTAAAACACAGTTCAATAAACATATATTTCTTCCTTTAAAATCAATCATTCTATTCTTTATTTTAATGAAATTAAACCTACATTCACTAATGAAACATTCATTTTATTTGATGTAAATGTTATTTTCATTAAATCAAACTTTCCTTATATTTTCACAAAACATAAGCTACTTTTAATTACACCTATTAATTTATAATTTAGCATTCTCTCTCCTATTAATTGAAAATTTCAATTACATTAATTTCAGTTGATTAAGTTTCAAAATGGACTAAATGAATGTAATGAGAAGTAGAACAATTATTTCCAACCGAACAGTAATTTAAACATATTTATACACTATTGGATACAAACAGTAATTACAAATTTCTTACTAAATAATAGTTTCTCGTCTCTACAATCAATCTTTCATCTACCAAACATTTCAAATACATAAACATATGTTTACTCCTTTACTAAACTTATTCATTTTTATTCTTTTATTTTGAATTTACACTCCTACTATTAAATCAACCAATACCTTATGAAATTATAATCATAGGTTTCTATTTTATTATCCACATTTTCTACAATTGATGCCTTTTCTTACATTAACCACAATATTTAATTACATTTAATTCCAATTATTACCAATTCAATATTCAAACGGACTAATTAATGAGATGAGGAAAAACCAATTGTTATAACTTAGTAATCCATATTCATTAACTTATTGTTTACAAACAAAGATTATAAATCTACTTGCAAATAGCTGCTTTCATATTCTATATTAAAACCACTTTCAATTAAATTACGTATAATTTCACCATTAATACGTCATTTAATTCATTTTCTTATTTAAATTTTTTAACCAATTATAACTTTTCAATTTATTGGAATTACATTAAGATATGTAGCAATTGCCTTAAATTAACATTATTATATTTCATTCCTGTAATTCTTCTCCTTAATAAATCTTAAATTTTTAATTTTTTTACAATGCTAAATTCCAAAACATATTTAATTAATAAATTTAATTATCGGAAATAGCGGGTCGTTACAAATTACTTAGGAAAATATTTCCATCTTCTAATATTAGTATAATTCCAATCTTAACGAAGATTTCATATTCCCAAAACATATATTTAATGGTTTAAAAATAGTGTTATTTAAGACATCATTTACCGTAAACCCAAACCAATTAGTATTGAATAAAACAGATCTATAAATTTCATACTAATTATACACCATACTAATTACCATATTTAAACTGTACTATTCGTTGAATAACGGTGAAATCACCTTTTAAATTCATACGGATAGTACTAGTTCCCTTCTCGAAATTTAATACAGAGTTTAACTAGAATATTTTCTTTAACAACCAAAATCATATATTAAATCTTTTTTAACTTTTGGAAAACTGCAAATCTCTTTTCTTTTATCTTAAGAAAATGCGGTTCAAGTAAATCAAATTAACTATCCCCTCCATCAGGACAGTCTGGATAACTAGGGGGAGTAGGCAACTAGTTTCCCAAACACCAGCCTAGTGACTACCTCTCTGTTACCCATAAGGTGGTAAGTTATTTGATCAACTCTAAACCCTTAAAATACTTGTATAATTATTTAGAAAACATTTCCAAAAGATTCGGGGAAAAAATCCAAGTGTAATCATTTATTCAAAAATTGCCAAATTCAGTTGTTCAATTGCTAGTGAATGGTGATTTTAAGGCTTTATAGATCAAAACACTATTCCATTACATAAATTTCCATTTTTATATCTCAAATCCCTTTTTAAACATTTTAACATATTTATTGAATTTATTTCATATTTGAAAAGATTAAAAATCCATTTTTAAAGAGTCGAAAATGATATTTTACGAACTGCCAAAATGCGACGATGTGAAAATTTGATTTGGACATATCTCAAACTTTACTAAATGAAATCTTGATTTTTCTCTTTCGTTTGAAAACTATGATTATAAGGGTCAAGAAAACTCTTATTTAAATAAATTCTGACTTATATTTCATTCTATACATTGATTTAAATTTTTATGGTGCGAAATCGCGAACTACCGCTACGCGACGAGCTCATTTTAACACAATTTTTCAAACTTCACCAAACTTTGCCGATACACTTTTAAAACTTTTATATAACATTTTAAACCATTTTGAACCCATATTTTACTATATTACTTGATTCCAAAATCCATTTTCACTTTTTATTTAAATATTATAATATTATATCATTATAATATTTGATTTTCTATTTTTTCATTTACAATTCTTTTATATAATCCATATGGTATTTTCATATCACTTTCATCTTTTAGAACCATTATTTTTTAAAACCAAATCATAATAATTATTTTACAAATAATTCCAAAACTCCTCTTTTCCAATTTCTTTTATTTCGAAACCAAATTCCAAAGTATATAAAATGACGCTTTCTTGATTTATAAATCAAAGAGGCTTAATACTCCACATACACATATTATTTCAGAGAATAATATGGATTATTTTTCATGAATTAACCATCGCTATTTAAAGTAATCATTTCTACTTCATTAGATATGATTTTCACATCATTAGTTATAATAATTCTTTTTATCACAACCAATTTATCAACTAATCACAACCAAGTTTTTAACCAATCAAATCAACAAATATTTATCCAATTATTTTAATTAACAAATTAATCATGCATATCATCGTTTAAAGTCAATTTAATATTTAAAGAAACTAAAGTTAAGATATGTTCTCATTATTCTAGCTTTCCCCTCCTTGAAATTATTATGGTGGTACTCTGGCAGCACTTTTATCCACTTTCTCCACTCCGAAGCTTTTTTAACTCGATCCCCCTTCCTTGGGATGCACGGCCTTGGCTTTTAAGTGTAACATCCCGCCTTTTTGGACGGTTCAAGCAGACACACATGTCGATTCAAACCATACAGAAGGGCAGATTGTTATTTGGGTAAATAAGAAAAAGCAGAGAAAGAAAAAAACAAAACAAAATCTTGCAGCGGAATGACAAAATATAATAATCAAATAAACAATTCATGAAGCTGTTTTACAAAACATTTGAATATACTTATACAACACAGGTCATAGTTACACATACCAGAGAATAATAAATAATGCAGTGGAATACATGATGCAGTGAAATATAATAAATAATAATAATAATACAATCTTCGTCTTCGTCCTCCAGAAATAAGGTCTTCAAATCCTGAAATGCTCAAGCTGACCCGAGCATAAAGCAAAAACAAAACGCTCGAGTCAGGATTAACATTCTTATGTAAGTTAAATGCCACGGTAGACATACCGTTTGCGGATCCGGACTGGTGGTAACGCATAGCAGCTACTACCACCCACCTCGGAAACACTCCCATATCAAAAATCGAGGGTTGGCCACCAAAACAATCACAAAATCAGAATATAGTATCGAAGAAATGTGCCCGATAGGAAGAATGACCTCACTTGGCCTGGCATGGCTCCTAATTTTAGTCACATCTAAGCTGACTCATGGGAGTCAGGGTCATGTCATACCTCATATAGAAATTGTTCACCAAACCATCCTGCTTCATTTCTGGAATCTCCACCACGTACACAGTTGTTAAAGTGGTTTTCGGTATTGGCAGAGAGTATGACAAAATCTGATCTCGGTCTCTTTAATAACAAATCGCTTATTGCACACCGGATGGTTTTTTTACATTTCAAAAATCAATTCACAATTTATATCAAAATATCACATTCAACTTCAAATCATATCTCTGTCGAAATCATATTCACTTCAAACTATATTCACTTTCAAATCATGTCGTTTCCAAAATCCTAATTTCTTCAAAATCATATTTCCAAAGTAGGTTAAATCCTTACTTCAAAATCGTCATATTCAATTTGTTATAATATTTTAAATCCCAAAGTTGGTTATAACAACATTTAACCTTCTTTTAAAACAATGAATTGAATATAGACACATCTACTTTACTTAGTCCAGAAATTTAGAAAATAGTTTTAAAAAAATTATAAATAGTTAAAATAGTTATAAATAGTTGAAATACTCTAAAATAGTTATAGATTAAAGATACTGTTAAATTGATTTAAGATAGTTAATGAATTTTTAAAATAGATTAAACATAATTAAAATAGATTAAATAGCTTTAAAATAGATTAATTAGATTTAAAATAAGTTAAAATGAGTTAATTTGTTTAAAATAAATTTAAATGGTTTAAAATAGGTTAAAATAATTTAATATAGTTAATATAGGTTAAAATAGTTTAATAGTTCAAAAATCTTAATAATTGAAGTCTTGAAATGGTATGTTCTTAAAACAGTTTATATTGGACATGAGTATGAAATTTCTACCAATTTAAACTATTTATTACATTTCAACACATTTTGACTATTTTCAATTTCCAAAACAAAATTTCAGATTTAAAAATTCCAATTCTCAATAAATTATTTAATTCAATATCGCTTCCAATCCATTTTCAAATATCACTTTAAATTATTCCAATTTCAATACATTTCAAAGTTACATTTCCAACATCTCAAATAACTCAATTCTGACAAATTTCACTTATATCTCAAATTCGACCTTTAAAATTTCAATTTAATTTCTTAAAACAATTCCTTTAAACCAATTCACATTTTAACATAACACTTGATTTTCAATAATTCAATTTATATAAATCAAATTTTATGACCAAATATCATTTAATTAAATTCAAAAATTTTAAAGATTTTAAATCATTTAATTTAACCAATCCGCTGTCCGCATATCATTCTCTACCCTAGGATCAAGTGATACAGATATTTATCTTTTCAATCCGCAATTTAATATTTTACGGTTATATATCATTTCAAACCGCAATCCCGAATTAATATAAAATCCATAAAATCGCTCGAGTCTATTATTTCAACCCATAACGATTTTTCCTTAATCTACAGATCGTTTGGGTATGTATCATTTCAACCCACATTGATTTCCTAACTAACATACAAAGGGAGCTTGCAGTGTGATTTGCATAAATAAATAAATAACCTATCGCATGCGTAACATATCATTCATATCATAACATATATCATATCACAACAAATATGTAACATAAAATTTAACATAACATATATATAAATGTGGCATATCATATGTGACATATAAATTTACATAACGTTTGTGACGTATAAATTAATATAACATATGTGACAATAAATTAGCATAACATATGTGACAATAAATTAGCATAACATATGTGACAATAAATTAGCATGACATACATGACAATAAAATAAGCATAACATATGTGACAATAAATTAGCATAATATCATAACATATGTGACAATAAATTAGCATAATATACTTGACAATAAATTAGCAAAATATACTTGACAATAAATGTCAAGACCCGCAAATCCGTACTCCTTGATTAAACACTAATCTCCATTGATTAACTCAAGATGCACGGAAATACGAAGCATGAGGATTTTTTTTAAAAGAAGAAAAGAGTAGAAGAAGAAGAAAATAGAAAAAAAGAGAGAAGAAAGAAAAGAAAGAAGAACAACATCAGAAACAGAAGCAATATCAGAATCTCACATATCGCAGCGGAACAATATATAATAGATAAATGAATAATCTTTAAACAAAGAACTATATCATTTTATACATACATCAACAGAGTCAATATACAACTCAATACAACACAGCAAATCAATGGACAGTTATATAACTTGTCCTCATACAGAATACACAGCGGAATACATATATCAGATACAAACACTACGTCTCGCCATCCAGCTTGCTTCCAAAACTCCAGAATATCCAGAATATCCTGATAATCTAACTCTAGACTGCCCGTGTGGAAAAATAGTGGGCACCCAGAGTTTAGAAGGGAAACAATAAACTCCGAGTCAGTCATGGTGACTAGTGTGAGATCGTAAAACAGTTTATCTTTAAAACAAACAACAGGAAATTTTTAAAGTCAATTTCGCAATGCTTTTGAAAAATGAAACTACCATAAGACCTCCTGCCACACACAATGCAAACGCAGAATTGGAGAAGATTTCTCCTTATGATAGTCAAAGATGCTTACTACGCAAAATCAAATTCTTTTTGATATTATTATTAGTGCATAGTGTAGAAAACATTTCGAAAGTAAAATATAAATCTTAGCCGACATAGGTACCATTATAGTATGCCTACTATAGCTACCATATTAGATGGTAGGTTCTACAACTAAAACCGTACAAGGCTCGTATTGTTTCTTTGGATTTCCAAAAAATGGTCAGGCTAAGGAACTTCCTATTCCACGAACAGAACGCCTCTGGAATGACGTTCCGAGAACCTAACCGGATCTCTGTCAACACAAGGCCGGGTTACCTCTACAAAAATAGGTAACTACAGACACGCGTATGCCATTCCTCGATCGTCACCGATCTTCCCGAGGATCCTCGATTCGCAACAACCACAAAGTAATAAATTTGCAACAACCACATAGGTTAAGTATCTGGGCTCCATACCATGATACCACCTTTATCCAGAAGGAATGACATACACTAAGGGGCGCTACTCCCTAGAACCTTGCTGCATCCTTCCTGTTTTGACCATTTCCGGGGTGTGAGGCTCGACGAAGTCTCGTCCAAAAAGCTACGCTTTGTTCACAAAGCCATGCCTTGGCTCAACAAATGATCAACCTATGATCACAAAGATAAATGATCAAACAAATGATCATATCATAAATGATCAAACACTGATCATTTCACAGCAACACTCGGTATGCCACGTTACCAAATTGGGAGTATATTGCTGATAAATTTCAACTACATAACCTCTGAGCTCGTACGTCTCAGAGAAGGGTGTTAAGCTAAGAGAATAAATTCTCCGCCACCAACAGATATGTATTGGAAAGAAATCAGCTTTATATCTCAATTTGTAACGTCAGACACACAATCCATACAAGTCTGTTCCGGGATCGAACAGAACCGAAGGCACTTCTCACGAAGCCCTTGCAATTCCGGATAATTTTCAATCACGTCCGGACTTCCCGTCACTAAAGGTGATAAAACCTCTAAACCGGAGATCAGTCGATGTAGAGTAACTCGACGGTAATCCTTCCATTTTCAAAAATATCTGGTCTTCAACACCGGTCATCGAATGCAATTCATAACGACGTATCACATATTCGGAATGGGTTATACGACCCCATGGTCCTTTCCCGGTTAACCCGAATAGTGAGCGCTTATTCAAAAATAAGTGTGGCATTCAAATTCATCCAATTCACAATAAATACCTATTTAAAGGTAAATATTGATAGTCGGTTATTTAACTATCAATAAGGATGCGCAACATCATCAGATTCCAAATAATTTTCCAAATTATTTAATTTTCCAAAATATCTTTACTAGATATAAAATTTCCACACTTCAAAAATAAATCAACGTTTATTTTTAAAAATGAATTCCCATTTCTTCTATAAATTCCATAGTGAATTTATATTTTCAAAATATCTACTGATATACGATTTTCAAATCGATTTCAATATTCATTTTCAATTTGTCTTTACAAAGATAAATTCTCAAAATGTTCATTTCATATTGGAAAAGCAATTCCATGCTTATTGAATAATAAGAAATTCACAAATCTATTTATTTTCAACATTTGAAAATATTCAATATACTTAAATCAAATTAAGTATATATTCATTCTTTAAGGAAAACATTTATTATAACAACATCTATTTGAGTCAAAACGAATGTTACGTAAAACATCGTTACGACGACTCAAAATCACTAGTATAGGGATTCGAAATTTAGATAGATATATAAATCCCAATACTAGACAAAAACATTTCCTTTCGAAAATCATTTACTATAACAACAGTGTTATAGTCCATCATTTCCTTATAATTTCGAAAACGCCTATGTCAACAATGAACGTTGAAATCTATGCTTCCGATTCATAATACATTTTAAAACATCTTTAAAATGTTTACTTCATTTTTAATATCACTTCTTCAAAAATAAATCTATTTTATTTAATAATATATTCACTGTCCAAAATCGTGAATATACTTCACTAACCACATTTTCAAAAATCTCTACACATTTTATTTCGATAAAAATTCGCTATTCAAAATCGCGAATATATCTTCTTCAATAATCTCCTATATTTAATTTATCAAACTTAATTGATTTCGAATTTATAAAACGACGTTTATAAATTCTATTTCTGTTTTAATAACAACTTCAACTTATAAATTTTCTTTTTATTAACTTCTATATTTTACTTATCAAAATAAGTGATTTCGGATTTATAACAACTTTTATAAATTTCAATTCTATTTATAAAAACTTCAATACCAAATCAATTTCAATATTGATTTCTAAATTTATTTTCAATTTTAAATAAAATTTCCATACTGATTTCTCAAGAATTCATTTCCAAATATTAAATCAATTACAGATTGATTTCTAACTACTAAATAAATTCCTTATTTTTCTCAAGTTATTCAATATTCTGTTTTTAAATGGATTCTTCAAATTGAAATCATTTTATATTGGTTTCCCAAATTATTTCAATTTACCAATTAAATTTCTAATTGGATTTCCAACTTATCTCCTTTTAAATAAATTCCTTTTTAAGAAAATAAATTTCAATTGTTTCTTTCAATCTATTTAAAAATCCAAATTTTAAATTAAATTCCTCAATTTAAAATCACTATTGTACGAAATTCATTTATTTAATCATTTCCATTTTATTCTGGAATAAATTCGATAATATTATAAAAATCAACTTTTATACTTTTAAACTCTTTTCTTCAAAATTTATTCAATTTCTAAAAATCAATTCACTTAAAAATTTCTACTTGAATTACAAAAATTCAATTTCATTTATTTTTGGAATCCAATGATATCAAACATCCATTCAGCTAAATCTATAGCTTTCAAATAATTTCCAGACATCAATATGATCAATAACATCAATATAATCATTCACAGATTCATATCACAGTATAAATAAATTCAATCAATATGAGGGGTCCAGTTGGATCCCTCCAACTTGTTTCCCTGCATCCAAAGACGTTAGCACAATACCAATTCCACTTCGAGGTGGAATATCGCGGTATATGGGTTTTATAAAAATCATCCGCTTACTAACGGCGCAATAGGGTCTCATCCGCTATACGAGGCGGGAAATCAGTCAATCCGATATATACATATGCCAATATGTATATATTGCTATATATATAGATATATCCTACTATATCTAATATCACATCCAATAGTAATCAATCAAATCAATAACTGTAATATCAAATTTCATTTGAGTGAGAAAAATCTCACCTTAGCTTTAAATTTTCAATCCATTTCCTTTGTAGTTTGTTTTCTCGACTTTATTTGACCTTGTATAACAATTTACGATTTCATTAATATTTGAATCAATTGACAATAAATTATCATCTGTTAATTTATTTAAACCAATAATTTAATTTTATCGAATGATTTATTTTAAACCAATTTCTTTATAAATTAAATTTATCTAACATCAATTTAAAATTTTAAAACTAAGTCCATTTTCTTTTGTTCAAAACTACATCTGTATATGTATTTCTGCATAACATATATTTATTCAATTCCAAATAAAAATCTTTTTCATGTATATATTTCTCCCTAACAAATATACATATATGCATTACTTATCAACTTAAATAAACAACGTGTTAATACCTTACTGCTTTATATAGCTGAAAATTTTAAACAAAACTGTTTTTATAACAATTCACTGTAAAAATGATATTTTTATTTTATTTTTGAAATTATATCTTATACATATACTTTTACTGTGAATACTCTTTTTTTTCTTTCTTTTTTTCTTTCTTTTGTAATTTACATATAAAATTAAATAAATAAAGAATAGGTCGTTAGCTCACTGACGACTGAGAACCCACGCATCGCTCCTCCCCTTGCGTGAACGCGACGATGTTGAACTCGAGATGCCACCGCCAAATGCTATGCTCTACTTTCGCGACCCCCAACATCGTTGTCGCACTCGAGATCGATCGCGCCCCCTTGCTCTGCCTGCAGCTCCGACCACGCGCTCGCGTACGCCTCCGAGTCATTCGCGAAGCCCTCCATCACGCGAGCTCCAGATTCCATCTCGCGACTTGCATCGCGACTTCGTCCACGATTCCCATCTAACTTCGCGAGTTCGAAGTTTGTCGCGCCTCACGACGTGCTCGAGCACGAGATCAATTCGAGCTCGACTCGTTTCATTTTTTTTTATACGAGACCGATTCAGTTCGAAAATGAGGAGAGATTTGTGGTTTCGAACTGGAGGAAGGAAGATAAAATAGAAATGGGATATCTCGGTTGCCATTGATTTTTATCTTGTTTCGTTCGTTTGATTTTTAAAACTGGAAAGGGAAGTATCGTGCGTTTAACAGAGAAAAGATCGTGCTTTCTGGCGTGAATTTAGGCGTAAGTTAAGGGAGAGTATCGTGCCTGCCTTAACTGATGTCGGCAAAATTTAAATTTAAAAATCTAAATTAAATTCAATTTAATTTCTATGTGTTTATTCGCTGTACGGTCACATAACAACTCCAAATGCTACGAAATTTGAAATCCGATAATAATACAATTTTACAGACCCAATGGAACTGGTTTCGTCCAATTCCGAGAATGCGCCTCGGACGGCTATTTTTAAATTCAATTTAAACGATATAAATTCAAAACTGAACAAAACAGTTTTAAATTCGATTCTGAAGCTTCTATTATCTTCGGTATCATAAATACGAATTTTAAAAGCTTTCAACATATTTTTCTTCAACTTAAAATTGAAGATACAAATTTTTTTATTCGGCTTTCACTAGATTAAATTTAAAATTTAATCACCAAATTCAAAGTTATATTGGGGATTCAAGTTAAATTACCATTCAAATATTTAAAATAACTTAAATATTTCTAATTTAAACGTTCAAAAATTCAGGGTCGTTACAATCTTCCCCCCTTAAAAGAATTTCGTCCCGAAATTACAAGTCAGGAAGAAAAAGTCCTTAACTCGTCTACTATTTTTCAACATTCAATAGTTTTTTTATCAAATTTATCAAAACAAATCTTTCTACTAAAGATTCGTTATTATATCCACTAGTTTTTTTTCCATTTCAATTTTAAGTTTAAAACAACATTGTTTACTTCTCAATTCAAATTTAAAATTAAAATTCAAATTTTTAACTTTCAAAATTTTCTCAAAATTTTCTATCGCCAGCGTCTCCTTTGCGCGGCTAATACGGCACGACTACAAAACGTCCCTACGGACTCTCAATTTTCAAAAAGAAAAGAAAAAGCCAAGCGGCTAGAGAAGAAAGCCATCAAATCTCATATAGAAATTTAAATACTTACCTTTTGTCGAGCAATTCAATTTATCTTTGAAATCAAAATCCAAATTCCTTTATAACACCTGTATCCTACTAGCCATATATCTAGTTACAGCATTCAACCTATTTTGCACATTCAATTACAAAATTTCGATATATACTTCTTATACAATTTTACTTCACTGTTGAAGTTACACCTATTCATTTTCCTTCAATTTTTTTCATTTCACATTCATTTGAATTTAATTCACATTTTCAATTCTATTTGAATTCAATTTATCTTCAATTCTGAAATATTGAATTTTATCTTTCAATTATAGCTGATTCATATCACTATTTTTTTTCACTTAGTTTCGCTTACTAATTTTCTTATTTCAATACTTCACTTTGTTTATTACAAATCAAATTCAATTTTTTTTCAATATCTGGCTTGAATTTCTTTTACTAACGATTTCAAAACAAAGTTCAACATTCAGCTTTAATTTTATTTACTTGCAACTGTCAATTCCATTCATTTATTCAAAAATTTATTTTCACTTACTTGAATTTATCTTTAAATTCGAACCATCTTTTTATTAAGTTCACAATTCAAGTTCCAATTTAATTAATTCAACTTCCATTTCACGAATTTATTAATTATCAAGGTAGCTTATTCGGATTCCATCCATATTTCAATTTACAATTCCAATTTATAAAATCATTTATACATTCACATTTGCAATTTCATTTCATTAATGAATTTTAATTTTCAATTATCTTCTTGGAATTCCATTTCCATTTATAAATCATATTACAATTTATATTCACAATTTCATTCATATATGAATTTTATTTCCTTATCTTCTTAATTCATATCTATAATTTCATTTGTTAAATTAATTTATTTCCAATCTTTGGTTATTATTTTATTTCTTATTCAATTTCCATATAACAATGATAATATTTCAATATTGTTATTACTTCCTAACAACCAAACATCCATATACTATGATAATTCATAGAAAAACATTTCTTTACTATACAAAAATAGTTTTGGGCAAAATTATTTCATTTACCCTATTTAAAATGATACTATGTCGTCTTGCCTCGTTTAAGTGTTTAGAAATCCCTATCGATAATATGGCGTCCCACATACCAACCAAAATTCATAAACATCTCAACGGATAAGCAAACACAATATAAAACATTTTTATATTCACTATAAAATACGCGCTCTTATCTATTATTACTCTCACTCATTCTAGAGTACTACTGACTCTATCTCTAATGAGTAACACCCAACAGAGCAGGGTTGTCGCTTAACCATATGCTCTGATACCAGCTGTCAAGACCCGCAAATCCGTACTCCTTGATTAAACACTAATCTCCATTGATTAACTCAAGATGCACGGAAATACGAAGCATGAGGATTTTTTTTAAAAGAAGAAAAGAGTAGAAGAAGAAGAAAATAGAAAAAAAGAGAGAAGAAAGAAAAGAAAGAAGAACAATAGAACAACATCAGAAACAGAAGCAATATCAGAATCTCACATATCGCAGCGGAACAATATATAATAGATAAATGAATAATCTTTAAACAAAGAACTATATCATTTTATACATACATCAACAGAGTCAATATACAACTCAATACAACACAGCAAATCAATGGACAGTTATATAACTTGTCCTCATACAGAATACACAGCGGAATACATATATCAGATACAAACACTACGTCTCGCCATCCAGCTTGCTTCCAAAACTCCAGAATATCCAGAATATCCTGATAATCTAACTCTAGACTGCCCGTGTGGAAAAATAGTGGGCACCCAGAGTTTAAAAGGGAAACAATAAACTCCGAGTCAGTCATGGTGACTAGTGTGAGATCGTAAAACAGTTTATCTTTAAAACAAACAATAGGAAATTTTTAAAGTCAATTTCGCAATGCTTTTGAAAAATGAAACTACCATAAGACCTCCTGCCACACACACAATGCAAATGCAGAATTGGAGAAGATTTCTCCTTATGATAGTCAAAGATGCTTACTACGCAAAATCAAATTCTTTTTGATATTATTATTAGTGCATAGTGTAGAAAACATTTCGAAAGTAGAATATAAATCTTAGCCGACATAGGTACCATTATAGTATGCCTACTATAGCTACCATATTAGATGGCAGGTTCTACAACTAAAACCGTACAAGGCTCGTATTGTTTCTTTGGATTTCCAACAAATGGTCAGGCTAAGGAACTTCCTATTCCACGAACAGAACGCCTCTGGAATGACGTTCCGAGAACCTAACCGGATCTCTGCCAACACAAGGCCGGGTTACCTCTGCAAAAATAGGTAACTACTGACACGCGTATGCCATTCCCCGATCGTCACCGATCTTCCCGAGGATCCTCGATTCACAACAACCACAAAGTAATAAATTTGCAGCAACCACATAGGTTAAGTATCTGGGCTCCATACCATGATACCACCTTTATCCAGAAGGAATGACATACACTAAGGGGCGTTACTCCCTAGAACCTTGCTGCATTGTGATATCCCGGAATTTTGGCAATATCAATTTAATAATCTTTATTAATAATTAAATTGATTTGTTGATTTTATTTTATAAATTGACAAGTTTAATTCTTTTAAAAGTTAATAATATTTTAAATTGGCAATATTTATTAATATCTTTTCTAAACAATTTAAAATTGGTAAGATTTATCTTCCAAAGCTTATATAAATGTTTTCTATTTATAATGTATATATATTGATGTATATATTATAAATAGGGAGTCTTTAATTTAATAAAGGATATGTTTTCAAATTATAATATATATGTATATATATTGTGATTAGAGTTATGTTGTAAAATTCAAACATAAGATAAATGGGTTTGTAAAAATATATATAAAGCTAAAATAAGTTTCGCAAGCATATAAAAATATGTTATAAATATTTGATCAAAGCATAAGTTATTTTTAATAATTGTTTTTCATATTTGTATATTTATTAAAAATCTAAAAGCTTATTTATAAAATGATAAATACATTATATACATGTAAAATATTTCTTAAATACATGTATATAGCTTAAATAAATTAATAAAAGATAAGATAAAACACTTGTAAACATATGGAGGCTTGAATTGCATAGGTGTAAGCTAAATAATTAACTTAAGGACAAATGTCAACATTTTTTTTTATAATTAAAATAAATAAATAACATAGAAAGAGATCTGGCATTTATTTTCTTCAGCTCTAAACTATCTTCACTTCTTCATTCTCTACTAAAAAATAATTCGAATCTAAAGAAAAAATTAAAACCTGGAAATCAAATGCAAAGAAGAAATGAAAGTCTGGAAATTCAAAACAAAAAGGAGATCAAAGGCAAACTTAACTACAGATTCAAAATTCTCAAATGCAAATCAGTCAAGGCAAATCTATCAACAAATAACATGAGATCAGCAGCTAAATGGAAATCAAACAGCAAGATTATAATTCAACAAGCAAATAGAAAAGCAAGTTCAAAAGCAAACATATCAGTCTGGAAATCAAGAACAGTTTATATGTTCTCTGTTCTAAATACTGGTGAGTAAATTTATTTTAAAAACAGTTTAAAATCTATGATCATAACCAGATGCTTAGGATGGATTGTGTGGGAATATGGTTGCTTATGATTATGTGTATGAATGCATGTATGTATATATATAATGTGATGTGTATATATCTGGGTGCATGCCTGGAAAATGATGTTCATCTTTCTGTTTAAAAACTTTGGTGAGTAAACATTTGAAATTAAAAACAGTTCTTAAAACCTATGATAGTGCTTAAATGTTTGTGATTAATTGCTGTAGGATATGATTTTATATGTTTATGATGTGAATGTATGCATATATAAATATGAAATGTATATGTATATGTCTGTTTACTTCTCTGTTGTATTACAGAGTCTATCTCAACAACAAAAATTACTATCTTCCAAATGGATTGATTTTTGACCATAATGTTTAAAAGGAAAAGAACTCTAATATGTTATTGTAAATTTTAAAAATGATTATAGAAATTTATTTTAAGATTTCATTTCGAAAATTTATAAATTACAGGAAAAATCAAATAAGGTAAAAATCAAACTTGATATTTTCAACTTTTGATTATTGGATCTAATGTGTATAGGAAAATAATGAATTTAGGTGTTATAATCATGATTTTATAGTTTGGAAATATGGTGATATTCTGAGTTGATCAGAATTTGGATAGTGGTCGATTTACGACGAATGGAGGTAATGATGGTGGCGAGACCAAGGCTGGAGGTGGTTGGTGATCTGGTGGTCACGTGAAAAATAGTGAGGATTTTTAATGATGACCGTGGTGGCCAGGATGGGGCGAATTAGGGTTCGTCGACTCGATTTGGGTGTCTTGGTTGCTGAGCTTCGTGTGGCGTCGGTGGATCATCGGAGATGATCGCATGTGGAGGTTTAGAAGCAGGATGTCGAGGCGCAGCTATGGATGAGGTATCTGGGCCTCTGATCGCTTAGGGCAGTGGCACGAGTCGATTTTCAGATGGGGGTATGGGTTCCAGTTTGGTCGAGATGGTTCGTTTTCGATTCGAGAGTGATATCAACGACCTAAGTGATCGTGATTAGTGTCGAGGTCATCGTTGACTTGTTGGAAGCTGCGGCGCTGATCGATGGTGGTCGGAGCATGGTGCACGTGCACGCGTGCACTTCGGTGATGTCTGTGTGGTTTTAAGGTTGGAGAAGAAGGATTGCTCTCGGGTAAATCTCGTAGATGATGCGTGTTTGTATCGAAGCAGGGGAAGATCATGAGAGCTCGAGTTTTGTAAAGGGTTTGGCTCGGGATTTTTGGAGTATGGCCCGGGTATTTTTTTTAGCTGAATATTTTAAGTTTAAAGGTGAAGTTGTTAATAAGTTTTAAGAAATTTAAACAAGTTTAAATAAGCATGTTTCAAGTTGTTAAGTTATATCCAAAGTAATTAAAGTAATGTTTAATTAGATTTCAAATATATTTTAAATAGATAAGTTTAAAGGATATGATAATTATTTCAAAGATAAATAATTGTTTAATTTAATTAAACATGTTTGAAAATCATTTTCAAAGATTTTAAGTATAATAAAAATCTAGGGTTTAAATTGTTTTAAAGTAAAATTACATTTTTAAATATATGATTGATTTTTAAATGGGTTTTAAATTAAGTAAATAATTTGAGTTTAATTAAGGATAATAAATAAGTAAATTTAATTAAAGCTTAATTACTTGTTGTAATTAAGAATAATTACTTAATAAAGTAATTAGTGGGAATAAATGTAATTAAGAAATAAATGAATTAGAGATTGAGTGATGATTAATTTATTTATTAATTAATGTAATTAATTTTAGAAAGATAATCACTTATGTTTTTATTAAGTGTAATTATTTAGTGAGGTAATTAATAGATAATTATTCAATGTAATTAATTAAAATGGATAATTACTTATAGAAGTAATTAAATGGAAGTGATTAAGAGTTAATCATTTGATGTTATTAATTAAAGGATTAATTAATATAATTGATTTGAAGTTAATTAATTAAAGAGTAATTAATTAATTGAAGAGTTAAGGTTAATTTATAATGTGATTAATGTCTTGTTAAGGTAATTAATTAAAAGAGAGTAATTAATTAAGGTAAGTAATTAAAAGATGGTTAATTACTGTTTATAATTAATTAAGGTTAATTAAGGAATGTAGTTAATTAAAGATTAATTATTTAATTAACTAGAAGGTAATTAATTAATGAAGTAATTAGAGGATTATTAATTAATAAAGGTTGATTAATAAAAGCAATTAATTTAAGTATGATTAATTAATTGTAATTAATTAAGGATTAATATAATTAATTATAGTTAATTAATTAATGAAGGTTCATTAATTATTGTAATTAATGATAGTAATTAAAGGTTAATTACTGTATATGGTTAAGGATAATTACTTGATGTAATTAAAGATAATTAATCAAAGGAGATTAATTAAGGAAGATCATTTAGATGTTTAATTAATTAATGTGTAATTAATTGATGATAGTGAGCAGGATTAAGATAATCCAAGTAATTAAAGGATAGTAATTAATTTAATTAAAGGTTAATTAAATTGATTAGAGTAAATCAATTTTGTTTAGATAATTGATTAATACTGGATGTTTGATATTGGGTGATTGGTTGATATTGGATGATTTGTATGTCTCTGATATATATGTGATATATGCTGCTTTGTGAGATGAATGTTGATATGAATTACCTATTGTGATAATGTTATTTATCTATCTGTTTATATCATTCAGAATATAAGTTTAAATGTTTAAACCTTTAAACAACTTGGCCTTAAAAGATACGTTTTGGATTTCGATGAGACCGGGATCGGGTTTCCGTATACCGGTATTCCAGGTCTGGAGACCCGAATACCACATCAATCCAAATTTACGATAGGTCGTGAATCTCAAGTGAAGATGAAGATTCAGAGTGCAAGGGTTATTGTCGTTAACTCTGAGGGTGATTCCAAAACGAGTGTAACGAGATAATGCCTTCGGTTTCGTTCGAACCCGGAACGAACTTATATGGATTGAATGCTTTCAGCACATCGTCAGGCGGACGATGAGCATTCTAAGTGATATGTTCTGATTAAAGGTAATCGTAACCTCAAGCCTCATCAACCGGGAATGGCTAAAACAGGGGAGGTGCAGCAAGGTTTCGTGGGTAGCACCCACTGAGAGCAAGATAGATCCCTGTCTAGAGGTCCCTTTTCTTTTATTCGGCTTAGTGTGTGGTTGGTCGCGCCAACTACGGGATTATCCAGTAAGGGATGGTTCCGGCTTTGTGTTGCAGGGGAGCGGGCGTACTCCTCGGTACGGTGATCTAGGCCACGTACTGTGACGGGCGGTACCCCAGTAGCCCTGCCATTGTATGGAATCCAAACTCCAATAAGTGCCGTACGTATTAGTTGTGCCCAACTATGTTGGAATGTGAGATGTAAGCATTTCAGCTATTTCTGTATTTTACTTGGAAACCCTAGACCCTATTATAATATAACTGGATTTCCTATCAAATGTTTTAGTTAGCGTAAGGTAAAAACTTACCCATGTTTATGTGTGGGGAGTCTTACGTGATACTTTTGTTTTCAAAGGTTTTCAAAGTTAAGCAATTTAAACCGTTTACTCAAACCAGACCCATGTCTGACCCAAGTGTTTATTTCTGTTTTATATAAACTCTTGGGTACTCAAATTTTTACGAGTAGCCAAGGGAGTCAGGTTTGCTTTGACGAATATTCTGGAGGAGCAATGGAGCAGGAGGCTTCGGCGTTCGTAGATATAGAATTCCGCTGTGTAGATCTCTGTGATAGTGTTTGTATTGTATTTGAGTTGTAATGTCTAGACAGATGTTTATAACTGTCTAGTATGTGATGTATATGTTGTATAACTCTGATAAGTGTTGTATATTGTGTAATATTTTTGTTATTAATATAATTTATTCGTTCCGCTGTGTGAGATTCTGATGTCGTTTCTTTCTTTCTTCTCTTCTTTTCTCTTTCTATCCCTTTCTTTCTTATTAGCGATACGACTTTCTGGTCGATGAAAGCCGGGTCGTGACAGTTGGTATCAGAGCAGTAGGTTGAGTGAATACCTAGGCTCTGAAGTGGTGTCTTTCTTGAGAGCGCGTAATTGTTAGTTATATAAAAATGATTTTATATTGTGTTAATTGATCGGTTGAGTGGTATATGGATTCTGGTCAATACGAGTAGCTAACGTTATTGATAGGGATCTCTAAACACTTAAACCAGGCCAACGGACACAATATTGTTTTAAAGAGGTAGATGAAATAATTTTACCCAGAAATAATTTCTATATAAAAAAAATATCATTTTAAATATATATATATATATATTTCTACCTATTTGTTGGGTTACCTGTTCGGGTTTTCCAATATAAGTTATAAAGGTAGATAAGGTGGTAGTGTGAGTAACACGACTACCAATAGTTAGAATTTGAGTGTTGAGGTTGGAAGTATATCTGACGAGACTGTAGACCTAATACTGTCTCGAGTGAACTTTACAGTTGTGTAAGGATTTCATAATCTCTGAAGGAAACCTGTTAAGGTTCGGAGTTTGTCTTTGAAGTTGGATGAATAGAGTTAGATCTATTGGATGAGCTGAAGCAAGTGATGGTATCTTGGCAACTTCAGGAAGTAGTAGCTGTGTGGTGAGACGCGGTGACTATGGACGTTTCTGAAGATGTTTCTGCTGAAGCAAGTTTAAGGGAGTAGATCTGCTTCGGTGTTGTGGCTAAGTTTCAGTAGGATGTTTGTGTTTGGTTTGAGGCCCGAGTTTCTTGAGGAGTGTCTTTCCATCTCAAGGCTATGGGTGGGATTAGTTGATATAGTTTTGATGATCAAGGAGTTTTGGATAAGAAGTCTTTGGTTTGTGGCAGCAATGCGACTCGGAGTGTTCTATGTTGGCAGAAAGTTTATGGCTGAGCAGTTTTTCTGAAGGTGAAGTTCAGAAGCAGTAGTGTAACATTCCCCCTTTTGACCATCTCCAGTCGGTTTTTAAACCAACTAGAAACGTTCAAAAAAGACGAATTGTTATTTAGTTTATAAGGTTTAAACAGAATCAGCCACAGAAACACAGATAATAACACTGAATTAAAACAAATGAGAATTTATTTCATTACTATAAATCTTTTTATATACATCAGAGTTTATACAATTTTATACAGATACAGCGGAATATCATAAAATACAATTTTCTTCTGAATTTAAAAATGATTCTTTATTCTCTCTCTAACTTCGCTGCTCGAAAATCTTCAAGCTGTAAAAATACTCGGTCTGACCCGAGTATTATATTCAAAAGAAAATAATACACAGGTCAGTCTAATTCAAACCAGTTTATTAGTGCATATAGGCAGTAATAATTTAAATAGACGACAGTCACAATAATTCTCGTTTATCCGAACCTTTTAACAAAGAAATCGGATAACGAAAATATATAACACTTAACAATGTTAAACAATAAATCAGCAGATTTAAATCATCAACCGAGATAAACAGTGTTATTGGCTGCCGTGCACGCATGCGTGTACGGCCTCGCCAATACGGCATAAAAATCAATGCATCACGCCGCAAAGAAATGTCAATTCAAAAACTGCCGAGTTTGGGTGGCTGCAGTGCACACGTACGCGTGCACTGCCTCGCCACCACAGCATATAAAATCATCACAACAGTGAATACTAACAGCAATCAAAACTGCTGAGGTAAAATATTTACAAAATGCAGAGGTCAAGTCATTGTTACCAAGACTCAACACAACTGCGAAGCCAAATCAGAGATATCAGCAAAACCAAAAGAATGTCCAAACTGTATGCAACGGATGCAGACTTACAAGTGCAGCTCAACACAGTGAAACAAGTTCAAGTGGCAACATGAAACTTCGAACATGAATATACATGTATGGTGATACAACAACACATGGATGCAACTCGACAACAGAGTAACAAAAGATTAGCATCAATGCATACTGGAATGAATGCATCAAAGTGACAATATCCACAGTAAACAACATGATGCAGCAAGATACATGTATAGTGAACAATGCAGTCCTTAAAACAATGCAAATGAAGACCAACACACAGGAAAACACAGTCAAACTATGATCAAGTGGCTACAGAGTGAAGTGCACAACAGACTCAGGTCTCAATCCACACATTGAACGTCATATATACTAAATGATCAGTGGACAATGCATGAAGGCTTGAACAAGACTCGAGTGCTACATTAAAGGGTGCACAGACAACATATGAAGGAAATGCACTGGTTAATGTGACAGCAAGTGGAATCAATGGTACAAGTTATTGACTTCATCACTACTGCCACACAAAAAATGAAATAGGCATGTGTACCCAACTAAGGTAACTCAGTAACAAGCAAAATACAATGCCCAAGAGAATTTATCAGTTTTGAACCAAGATAACTGCAGTGTAATTAAAGTATGC
The DNA here is from genome assembly GCA_030737815.1 of Allium fistulosum. Classification (NCBI taxonomy): domain Eukaryota; kingdom Viridiplantae; phylum Streptophyta; class Magnoliopsida; order Asparagales; family Amaryllidaceae; genus Allium; species Allium fistulosum. The sequence goes on from CM060904.1 coordinate 821,052,206, forward strand.
CGAAGTCCAGAGAGACATAAGGGAAAAAAATCAAATAAGTCAATTATGCTGCAAGATGAATATACAATGATCAAAGTGTACTGGAACTAAATGCACAATATCAACATGGATGCAAACAAATGCAAACAGGTCAACATGATAGCAGTACACCCAGGAAGGCAGTGAAGTGGCAATATCAAAATTTAAGTCTGAAGTGTTCAGATTAACAGTGATCAGGACACGGCAAGGATGTCGCAAAAACAAGATTACAGAGAAAGCAATATCAGTAAAAAAAATATCAAGTCCATCCACCCATATATGCATACACACAAACATATTTGTGTATATGCACATATATTCAGGATAGGTGGCAGTGCAAGCCTGCCAAACTCTATAAATTCGAGCCACAAGAAGATTAAAAATTTTGAAGTGTCAAAGTATTCAAAACTACTGGGAATTCAATGCCGAGGGTCTCACTTGATCAGGCAACGAAAATCAAAATATTTAAACAAGCCTGTACTGAAGTCGAAGCAGAAAATCAAGACGATGTCCCACAAAGATACCGTGGCCAACCTAGGACCGAAGTCAACAAGTGACAGGGGTACAAAGGCATAACCGTTTAAATAGCATCAACACAAAATCAAAGTCGACAGTTCCAATTAACCAAACAACGAAATTTGCTTTCGAAAATCAACGAAGCCGTGGGTAGCCCAAAAACGAACTAACATGGTGCCGACAACTACAAAATCAACTCCATTCAACCAAAATCAAAAACCATCAAAGCCATGTAAATCCATTCACAAAATCGCATAACTCTGAGCTTAAATTAGATGTGAGATTTTACTCACCTTAACATCGAATTAGGGCAGATCGAAGCAGATGGAGTCGGCGTCCTTGAATCGAACGAATGCGAAACCCTAATTTGTCGAGACGAAGGGGAGCGAAGACGAAGCCCTACAATTTCCAGATCGAAGCCACCGTTTTACTCGTCGCCGATCGAACGAAATCAACGAGGCTGAAGCCCTAGTTTTCTTTGTTGAAGAGGAGCGATTTTGTAAGCCGCCATTTATTTTTCTCGATTGCTTTTAGGGTTTGAATGAGGGAAGTAATGGGGATCGGGTTTGTGTTTTAACGGAGAAAAAAGGTTATGGGCCGAACGTGGTATAGGCATGGGTTGGGTATGGTTTTTATTTTATTTTCTTTTTATCTTTTATTTTTGTTTTCATTTAAAAACTGATTTATTTTGTAAAGATATTTTCTTTAATTTGTTTTTGTTTTAAATTTGTTGTTAAAATTTAGCTATGTGTATTTATTCATTTATTTTGTATTAATAAAGTTTAACAAAAGAATTTAAATCGATTTACAATTTCCAATTCAAATTTAACAACCAAATATATTCCTCAAATTAAACTTGAAAAATTCGAGCACATTCACAATTTAAATAAATTTAAATCAATTATTAATTTAAAATAATCTAAAATTTTGGATAAAAATTCAGGTTGTTACAGAAATTCAATTTGAATTCGATTTAATTTTATACGCGTTTATACGCCGTATATTCACAAAACAATTCCGATAAATACGAAATTTGAAATCCAGTAATAATTCAATATTACGGACCCAATGAAACTGATTTCGTCAAATTCCGAGACTGTGCCTCGGAAGACTATTCTTATTTTCAATTCAAACGATACAATTTCAAAACTGAACAAATCGTTTTCAAATTTAATTCTGAAGCTTCTATTATCTTCAGTATTATCAATATGAATTTTCCAAGCCTTTAAATTATTTTTAACCGGCTTAAAATCGAAGATTCAAATTTTATTCAACTTTCAATAGATTAAATTCAAAAATTTAATCGCCAATTCATTCTGATAATTTGAAATTCAAGTCAAATCATCATTCAAATATTTAAAATTAATTAAATATTTTCAATTTAAATTGTTCAAAATTCAGGGTCGTTACAAACTCCCCTCCTTAAAAACTTTTCGTCCACGAAAAGGAAAGGTTGTTAAAATTTCATCGATATTTATACTCTAGTCAATTTTTTCCTAAACTTAAAACTTATTACAAATAAATGAATATATGTAGAATTCATTCCATTTGTTTAATCTCACTAGTTTTGTTTATCTTCTCTTTTGTTCATTGATTTCTACAATCATTGATTTCTAAAATCAAAACCCAAAAGTCTTTTACTAACATTTTTAATTTACAACTCAGATTCAAACTTAAAATTCTTCACATTAGAGATTTATATAATATATATCTTCCAAAGCTGTGGGCTTTCAAAACATTTCAAAGATCCTCTTCCTTAGTTCATTAGGTAGGAATTTCGTAATTTTAATTTCAAATCATTGATTCGCTATTTACAGTTTGAAAATACTTGCTAACTCGAAATTTAACAAGTCCATCTTCGTTCTCACAGACATTAGACATACGCTGGCCAGGCGCAGGTCTAAAAATCTCCAAGTACTAAACATACTTGCTTCAATTCTCAGTGAAAATACTTTTAAAAATTCTTTTAAAAAAATGGATATGGAAAGCACGTTCCCCCATGGATCACAGTTTACCCGGCGGTTACGCTACTATCCCAGTAGAATCGCTTGTAACTGCAGGTTTCACACCTTTCTTGAATTACGCCATGGTTGTCGCCATAGATTGCAGTACACACGGCGGTTACGCTACTATCCCAGTAGAATCGCTCGTGTCTGTAGGCATCACGCCCCTCAAATTTCGCCTGGCATTAGATTGCAGTTTACTCGGCGGTTACGCCACTATCCCAGTGGAGTCGCTCGTAACTGTGGGCATCTCGCCCCTCAAATTACGCTAACATCATCAATCAAATCTAATCTCATCGCGATGAACTATCGCGAAGGATTTCCGATTCAAATAGTCACTCTGACTAAAATTCTACGTAGCTACGAATTTCAAATGGATACTCTTCACGAGTTCCAATACCTTCATTAATAATAAATGGAAGGTACTTTTCCACATCCTCAGTTTAGAAAACATAATATCATATATGTAGTACTTTCATTTCACATTTCGTACATATAACATCTATGTAAACATACATAAGATTTCCATAACAATGTGTTTCTAAACTAACGGTTTTCAATTCACCGCATTCATATATATAAGTTCTAAAAACTTACATATCTCATATTCATAACAAAATAGAGGATTTCAAAAATTTCCTCTAAGTCGATTTGGAAATTTAAGGTTATCTCAAAACCTAATTCATATTCATAATTCCATTTATTATCGACTTTCACATTCGATTTGAATTTCACGCTTACATCGTCAATTCTCAACACAGAATTGATGTCTATCGATATATAACCTCTGAGCTCGTACGTCTCAGAGAAGGGTGTTAAGCTAAGAGAATAAATTCTCCGCCACCAACAGATATATATTTAATAGAGATCAATTGCTATGTCATCAATTCACAATGTTAGACATACAATCCAAATCATCATCTGAAATTCAAAGCTCAACTTATATTGTCTTTGATGTCGAAGTTAAACTCAATTTTAACTTAACGATTCAATCTTTTGAAAAATTTCAAATTGAACAAATTGTTCAAATTCTCATTTAACTTTTCAACTTCGACTTCAAAAAAGTGAATTTCAAATCATTTATTCCTTACGGAATATATTCACAACATTTCATATTTGGAAAAACATTTCCATACTTATTTAAAAATAAGTAATTCACAAATCCATTCTATTTTCAACATTTGAAAACATTCGATATACTTTAATCAAAATTAAGTATATATTTCATCTTTAAGGAAATCATTCTCTTTCACACATTTATTTGAGTTAAAACGAATGTTACGTAAAACATCGTTACGACAACTCAAAATCACTAGTATAGGGATTCGAAATTTAGATAGATGTATAAATCCCAATACTACACAAAACATTTCCTTTCAGAAATCATTTACTATAACAACAGTGTTATAGTCCACCATTTCCTTATATTCGAAAACGTCTATTTCAACAATGAATGTTGAAATCTATGGTTTCGATATTCAATGCTTTGAAAACATCTTTTTAAAACAATTAACTTCGTTTTAAAATATCACTTTCCCAAACATGTCCATTTTATTCAATATTATATTCACGGTCCAAAATTGTGAATATACTTCATTTAACAAACTATACAGAATTACTTGTCAAAATAAGTCGGTTTCGAATTTATAAACAACGTTTATAAATTCCATTTCTATTGATAAAGACTTCAATTTATAAAAATTGCTTGATTAACCTATTCCTTTATAACTCAATTTTATATCAGAATTTTAATTTACAAGTAAATTACTTATAAACTCTTTTATTTCGCAACTTCGATTCATTTTATAACTTCACAATTTTAATTCTGTAATTTCCATTCACTTATGAAATCCATTAAATATTTCACTTTTAACACTTATACAATTCCAATATTTTATTAACACTTTCAAATCTTCAATTTAAGCCGTTTATAATAATTCAAAATTTCCAATTTAAACTATTATATAAATTTATCAGTTTTCCATTTCCAAGATAATCAACTAGTTCTTTAGTAAATCATTCATCGACTTGGTTTCCAATTTAAATCACATTCGATTCATTCACATTGAATTTTACTAACATTCATTCATATCCAATTAGTTCACATTCACTAATTTATATTCAAGTTAGATTGCTTTCAATTCAAATCAAATTTGATTCTATTTAAATTTACTCATCTTTCAATTTGAATTCAATTCACATAGCTTCCAATTTCCATCAATACAATTTCATTAATACTTAATGAATTTCTGTACAATCAACTAACAACCAATGCACATTCAACTTAACCAAATTTTATTTACTTTGCTTACATTCAATTTGGTTCAACACACTTAATTTCAATTGGTTTATATTCCAATTCAGATTGAATTCTTATACTCACCATATTCGCTAATTCACTTTTACAATTAAAGTTGAATTTCCTTTATATAACTCAAATTCATATTCATTCTTCACTTTATCCATTCATTTTTATATCAAATTCAATTTGATTCAATATTACTTAAGCCATGCTTCATTTTATCTCCACTTGCATTTATTTTCACCATAAACTTAAGTTCGCCTCAAATTTATTTGATATTCTATTTTATTTAACTTTTCTAAAGTCAAATTCATATCACTATTCAAAATTCAGATTTTGTTTTACTTAACAAAACTGTTTAACCATTTAAAAACTGGTTTACTTAAACTTTCTCATTTTATAAGTTATACAACTTATTCATTTAAACTTTCCAATTCATATCATATAATCACTTATCTTTCAAGTTTAACTTTCCATCTCAACAATTTATCAAATCCAGTTCAATTTATTTAACTTTCCTTTGGTTAAATTTCAAATCCATATATTTATTAATGCCAACTCACTTCAATTTAACTTTTCTTAAGTTAAAAATCTTTTTTTCATATTCAATATTCACTTTACTTATATAAGATCTATTCCAAATTCATTCATCTTATATTTTCTAAAACAATTTTATACTTCTTTGGATTTGAAAAAACGTTCTCTTTTTAAAGTGTTTCTAGTAACTATTCATATTAAACATCATAAACTAAGCTTCGTGTAAACCAAAGCTCTGATACCACTCTGTAACATTCCCCCTTTTGACCATCTCCAGTCGGTTTTTAAACCAACTAGAAACGTTCAAAAAAGACGAATTGTTATTTAGTTTATAAGGTTTAAACAGAATCAGCCACAGAAACACAGATAATAACACTGAATTAAAACAAATGAGAATTTATTTCATTACTATAAATCTTTTTATATACATCAGAGTTTATACAATTTTATACAGATACAGCGGAATATCATAAAATACAATTTTCTTCTGAATTTAAAAATGATTCTTTATTCTCTCTCTAACTTCGCTGCTCGAAAATCTTCAAGCTGTAAAAATACTCGGTCTGACCCGAGTATTATATTCAAAAGAAAATAATACACAGGTCAGTCTAATTCAAACCAGTTTATTAGTGCATATAGGCAGTAATAATTTAAATAGACGACAGTCACAATAATTCTCGTTTATCCGAACCTTTTAACAAAGAAATCGGATAACGAAAATATATAACACTTAACAATGTTAAACAATAAATCAGCAGATTTAAATCATCAACCGAGATAAACAGTGTTATTGGCTGCCGTGCACGCATGCGTGTACGGCCTCGCCAATACGGCATAAAAATCAATGCATCACGCCGCAAAGAAATGTCAATTCAAAAACTGTCGAGTTTGGGTGGCTGCAGTGCACACGTACGCGTGCACTGCCTCGCCACCACAGCATATAAAATCATCACAACAGTGAATACTAACAGCAATCAAAACTGCTGAGGTAAAATATTTACAAAATGCAGAGGTCAAGTCATTGTTACCAAGACTCAACACAACTGCGAAGCCAAATCAGAGATATCAGCAAAACCAAAAGAATGTCCAAACTGTATGCAACGGATGCAGACTTACAAGTGCAGCTCAACACAGTGAAACAAGTTCAAGTGGCAACATGAAACTTCGAACATGAATATACATGTATGGTGATACAACAACACATGGATGCAACTCGACAACAGAGTAACAAAAGATTAGCATCAATGCATACTGGAATGAATGCATCAAAGTGACAATATCCACAGTAAACAACATGATGCAGCAAGATACATGTATAGTGAACAATGCAGTCCTTAAAACAATGCAAATGAAGACCAACACACAGGAAAACACAGTCAAACTATGATCAAGTGGCTACAGAGTGAAGTGCACAACAGACTCAGGTCTCAATCCACACATTGAACGTCATATATACTAAATGATCAGTGGACAATGCATGAAGGCTTGAACAAGACTCGAGTGCTACATTAAAGGGTGCACAGACAACATATGAAGGAAATGCACTGGTTAATGTGACAGCAAGTGGAATCAATGGTACAAGTTATTGACTTCATCACTACTGCCACACAAAAAATGAAATAGGCATGTGTACCCAACTAAGGTAACTCAGTAACAAGCAAAATACAATGCCCAAGAGAATTTATCAGTTTTGAACCAAGATAACTGCAGTGTAATTAAAGTATGCCGAAGTCCAGAGAGACATAAGGGAAAAAAAATCAAATAAGTCAATTATGCTGCAAGATGAATATACAATGATCAAAGTGTACTGGAACTAAATGCACAATATCAACATGGATGCAAACAAATGCAAACAGGTCAACATGATAGCAGTACACCCAGGAAGGCAGTGAAGTGGCAATATCAAAATTTAAGTCTGAAGTGTTCAGATTAACAGTGATCAGGACACGGCAAGGATGTCGCAAAAACAAGATTACAGAGAAAGCAATATCAGTAAAAAAAATATCAAGTCCATCCACCCATATATGCATACACACAAACATATTTGTGTATATGCACATATATTCAGGATAGGTGGCAGTGCAAGCCTGCCAAACTCTATAAATTCGAGCCACAAGAAGATTAAAAATTTTGAAGTGTCAAAGTATTCAAAACTACTGGGAATTCAATGCCGAGGGTCTCACTTGATCAGGCAACGAAAATCAAAATATTTAAACAAGCCTGTACTGAAGTCGAAGCAGAAAATCAAGACGATGTCCCACAAAGATACCGTGGCCAACCTAGGACCGAAGTCAACAAGTGACAGGGGTACAAAGGCATAACCGTTTAAATAGCATCAACACAAAATCAAAGTCGACAGTTCCAATTAACCAAACAACGAAATTTGCTTTCGAAAATCAACGAAGCCGTGGGTAGCCCAAAAACGAACTAACATGGTGCCGACAACTACAAAATCAACTCCATTCAACCAAAATCAAAAACCATCAAAGCCATGTAAATCCATTCACAAAATCGCATAACTCTGAGCTTAAATTAGATGTGAGATTTTACTCACCTTAACATCGAATTGGGGCAGATCGAAGCAGATGGAGTCGGCGTCCTTGAATCGAACGAATGCGAAACCCTAATTTGTCGAGACGAAGGGGAGCGAAGACGAAGCCCTACAATTTCCAGATCGAAGCCACCGTTTTACTCGTCGCCGATCGAACGAAATCAACGAGGCTGAAGCCCTAGTTTTCTTTGTTGAAGAGGAGCGATTTTGTAAGCCGCCATTTATTTTTCTCGATTGCTTTTAGGGTTTGAATGAGGGAAGTAATGGGGATCGGGTTTGTGTTTTAACGGAGAAAAAAGGTTATGGGCCGAACGTGGTATAGGCATGGGTTGGGTATGGTTTTTATTTTATTTTCTTTTTATCTTTTATTTTTGTTTTCATTTAAAAACTGATTTATTTTGTAAAGATATTTTCTTTAATTTGTTTTTGTTTTAAATTTGTTGTTAAAATTTAGCTATGTGTATTTATTCATTTATTTTGTATTAATAAAGTTTAACAAAAGAATTTAAATCGATTTACAATTTCCAATTCAAATTTAACAACCAAATATATTCCTCAAATTAAACTTGAAAAATTCGAGCACATTCACAATTTAAATAAATTTAAATCAATTATTAATTTAAAATAATCTAAAATTTTGGATAAAAATTCAGGTTGTTACAGAAATTCAATTTGAATTCGATTTAATTTTATACGCGTTTATACGCCGTATATTCACAAAACAATTCCGATAAATACGAAATTTGAAATCCAGTAATAATTCAATATTACGGACCCAATGAAACTGATTTCGTCAAATTCCGAGACTGTGCCTCGGAAGACTATTCTTATTTTCAATTCAAACGATACAATTTCAAAACTGAACAAATCGTTTTCAAATTTAATTCTGAAGCTTCTATTATCTTCAGTATTATCAATATGAATTTTCCAAGCCTTTAAATTATTTTTAACCGGCTTAAAATCGAAGATTCAAATTTTATTCAACTTTCAATAGATTAAATTCAAAAATTTAATCGCCAATTCATTCTGATAATTTGAAATTCAAGTCAAATCATCATTCAAATATTTAAAATTAATTAAATATTTTCAATTTAAATTGTTCAAAATTCAGGGTCGTTACAAGTAGAGTGAATCCATTTCTTCGATGGATTGGTTAGTCAAATATAAGCTGTTCTGATTAGTAAAGAGAGAACAGTTATCTTTGGAAATTAGGCCGAGCTGATCGCAAAAGTGACTTGCGATTGTTTAAGTATTCTCTTGGGATTATTGGAGATTGAGATTCCGTATCGACTTGATTCGTGGAGTTACCAGAAGTTCAGCTTAGTAGAAGGATGTCTCCTAGAGAATAATTTGGTGAAGCAGCTCAGGATTCTTTGGAGAGGGATTGACCACACCTAATTTTCTGGTGAGGATTCTGTTAAGGTGTTTTGACCAAGTAGAATGGTTCACTAAGATTTTATAGATATGGTGAACTATGGATGATCAAGTTTGTGCTCGAGTTTCTCCGATGGCATTCTCATCTGTTCAAGATCAGAATTGTGCAGCGAAAGCAAGATAGCAGCTATTCTAGAGTGGAAGCAACCGAGAGTTGTAATTTTCTTCGAGTAGAGGATTTCTATAGGAAATTCAAGTGTATCTCTAAGTGCGAAGAAATTTTCGGGATTTGGAGGTAAAGTTGTCAAGTGCAACTGTTTGACTATTTCAGATAGGAGAGGTAGTGCGAAGTTCTCTAATGTTTGTAGAGTAGAGTTGTGTTTTGGATTTCGGCATATTTTTGAGAAACCATTTTGTTGAGTAGGATCCGGAAATTGGTTTGATGTTGGTCTAATCTGTTTCAAGAAGCATCAGCAAGGGTTAAGCTGATCAGGAAGAATGAAGTGACTCAGGATCGTCAAAGGAGTTATGCAGTTAAGAATTGATGAAATTTGGAAATTGATGTTGAAATTGGATATTGTTTAAGTTTTTCTCCAATCAAAGGAGATATAAGATTTGGTAAGACTGGAGAGTAAGCTCCGGAAGTATTATGAGATTTTTCTGTGTTCTTTGGAGATTAGATTTTGATCCCCAGGATTGAGTTGCCAGTTAGGATAACTGGAATTCATTTTATTTCACATATCTTTGAGGAATATGTGTATGATTCATCGAGTGATGGAATCAGCAGTTCAGAAGGATAGTTGGGATGGTTTTGAGTTAGTCTGATATCTTGTTCAGATTTGTGATCTAGAAAGGAAGGACTTCTAGATTATAGTAGATAGTTAGTTTAGATCCTGTAGAACGAGTCTCCCGGTATATATATATATATATATACTTGGGGAAAACTCGAGTAAATTCTATCCAGATTTTGATTGGATAGTTAAATTTGTTTGATTAAATTGTTTGCTATGGTTGTTAGAATATGATTGATATGTATGATTGTTGTTTAAAATTAAAAATTTGCTGGGTTATTAAATTATCTTTGCTTTTAAATTTCGGGGACGAAATTATTTTAAGGGGGAAGGAATGTGATATCCCGGAATTTTGGCAATATCAATTTAATAATCTTTATTAATAATTAAATTGATTTGTTGATTTTATTTTATAAATTGACAAGTTTAATTCTTTTAAAAGTTAATAATATTTTAAATTGGCAATATTTATTAATATCTTTTCTAAACAATTTAAAATTGGTAAGATTTATCTTCCAAAGCTTATATAAATGTTTTCTATTTATAATGTATATATATTGATGTATATATTATAAATAGGGAGTCTTTAATTTAATAAAGGATATGTTTTCAAATTATAATATATATGTATATATATTGTGATTAGAGTTATGTTGTAAAATTCAAACATAAGATAAATGGGTTTGTAAAAATATATATAAAGCTAAAATAAGTTTCGCAAGCATATAAAAATATGTTATAAATATTTGATCAAAGCATAAGTTATTTTAAATAATTGTTTTTCATATTTGTATATTTATTAAAAATCTAAAAGCTTATTTATAAAATGATAAATACATTATATACATGTAAAATATTTCTTAAATACATGTATATAGCTTAAATAAATTAATAAAAGACAAGATAAAACACTTGTAAACATATGGAGGCTTGAATTGCATAGGTGTAAGCTAAATAATTAACTTAAGGACAAATGTCAACATTTTTTTTTTATAATTAAAATAAATAAATAACATAGAAAGAGATCTGGCATTTATTTTCTTCAGCTCTAAACTATCTTCACTTCTTCATTCTCTACTAAAAAATAATTCGAATCTAAAGAAAAAATTAAAACCTGGAAATCAAATGCAAAGAAGAAATGAAAGTCTGGAAATTCAAAACAAAAAGGAGATCAAAGGCAAACTTAACTACAGATTAAAAATTCTCAAATGCAAATCAGTCAAGGCAAATCTATCAACAAATAACATGAGATCAGCAGCTAAATGGAAATCAAACAGCAAGATTATAATTCAACAAGCAAATAGAAAAGCAAGTTCAAAAGCAAACATATCAGTCTGGAAATCAAGAACAGTTTATCTGTTCTCTGTTCTAAATACTGGTGAGTAAATTTATTTTAAAAACAGTTTAAAATCTATGATCATAACCAGATGCTTAGGATGGATTGTGTGGGAATATGGTTGCTTATGATTATGTGTATGAATGCATGTATGTATATATATAATGTGCTGTGTATATATCTGGGTGCATGCCTGGAAAATGATGTTCATCTTTCTGTTTAAAAACTTTGGTGAGTAAACATTTGAAATTAAAAACAGTTCTTAAAACCTATGATAGTGCTTAAATGTTTGTGATTAATTGCTGTAGGATATGATTTTATATGTTTATGATGTGAATGTATGCATATATAAATATGAAATGTATATGTATATGTCTGTTTACTTCTCTGTTGTATTACAGAGTCTATCTCAACAACAAAAATTACTATCTTCCAAATGGATTGATTTTTGACCATAATGTTTAAAAGGAAAAGAACTCTAATATGTTATTGTAAATTTTAAAAATGATTATAGAAATTTATTTTAAGATTTCATTTCGAAAATTTATAAATTACAGGAAAAATCAAATAAGGTAAAAATCAAACTTGATATTTTCAACTTTTGATTATTGGATCTAATGTGTATAGGAAAATAATGAATTTAGGTGTTATAATCATGATTTTATAGTTTGGAAATATGGTGATATTCTGAGTTGATCAGAATTTGGATAGTGGTCGATTTACGACGAATGGAGGTAATGATGGTGGCGAGACCAAGGCTGGAGGTGGTTGGTGATCTGGTGGTCACGTGAAAAATAGTGAGGATTTTTAATGATGACCGTGGTGGCCAGGATGGGGCGAATTAGGGTTCGTCGACTCGATTTGGGTGTCTTGGTTGCTGAGCTTCGTGTGGCGTCGGTGGATCATCGGAGATGATCGCATGTGGAGGTTTAGAAGCAGGATGTCGAGGCGCAGCTATGGACGAGGTATCTGGGCCTCTGATCGCTTAGGACAGTGGCACGAGTCGATTTTCAGATGGGGGTATGGGTTCCAGTTTGGTCAAGATGGTTCGTTTTCGATTCGAGAGTGATATCAACGACCTAAGTGATCGTGATTAGTGTCGAGGTCATCGTTGACTTGTTGGAAGCTGCGGCGCTGATCGATGGTGGTCGGAGCATGGTGCACGTGCACGCGTGCACTTCGGTGATGTCTGTGTGGTTTTAAGGTTGGAGAAGAAGGATTGCTCTCGGGTAAATCTCGTAGATGATGCGTGTTTGTATCGAAGCAGTGGAAGATCGTGAGAGCTCGAGTTTTGTAAAGGGTTTGGCTCGGGATTTTTGGAGTATGGCCCGGGTATTTTTTTTAGCTGAATTAGTTAAGTTTAAAGGTGAAGTTGTTAATAAGTTTTAAGAAATTTAAACAAGTTTAAATAAGCATGTTTCAAGTTGTTAAGTTATATCCAAAGTAATTAAAGTAATGTTTAATTAGATTTCAAATATATTTTAAATAGATAAGTTTAAAGGATATGATAATTATTTCAAAGATAAATAATTGTTTAATTTAATTAAACATGTTTGAAAAGCATTTTCAAAGATTTTAAGTATAATAAAAATCTAGGGTTTAAATTGTTTTAAAGTAAAATTACATTTTTAAATATATGATTGATTTTTAAATGGGTTTTAAATTAAGTAAATAATTTGAGTTTAATTAAGGATAATAAATAAGTAAATTTAATTAAAGCTTAATTACTTGTTGTAATTAAGAATAATTACTTAATAAAGTAATTAGTGGGAATAAATGTAATTAAGAAATAAATGAATTAGAGATTGAGTGATGATTAATTTATTTATTAATTAATGTAATTAATTTTAGAAAGATAATCACTTATGTTTTTATTAAGTGTAATTATTTAGTGAGGTAATTAATAGATAATTATTCAATGTAATTAATTAAAATGGATAATTACTTATAGAAGTAATTAAATGGGAGTGATTAAGAGTTAATCATTTGATGTTATTAATTAAAGGATTAATTAATATAATTGATTTGAAGTTAATTAATTAAAGAGTAATTAATTAATTGAAGAGTTAAGGTTAATTTATAATGTGATTAATGTCTTGTTAAGGTAATTAATTAAAAGAGAGTAATTAATTAAGGTAAGTAATTAAAAGATGGTTAATTACTGTTTATAATTAATTAAGGTTAATTAAGGAATGTAGTTAATTAAAGATTAATTATTTAATTAACTAGAAGGTAATTAATTAATGAAGTAATTAGAGGATTATTAATTAATAAAGGTTGATTAATAAAAGCAATTAATTTAAGTATGATTAATTAATTGTAATTAATTAAGGATTAATATAATTAATTATAGTTAATTAATTAATGAAGGTTCATTAATTATTGTAATTAATGATAGTAATTAAAGGTTAATTACTGTATATGGTTAAGGATAATTACTTGATGTAATTAAAGATAATTAATCAAAGGAGATTAATTAAGGAAGATCATTTAGATGTTTAATTAATTAATGTGTAATTAATTGATGATAGTGAGCAGGATTAAGATAATCCAAGTAATTAAAGGATAGTAATTAATTTAATTAAAGGTTAATTAAATTGATTAGAGTAAATCAATTCTGTTTAGATAATTGATTAATACTGGATGTTTGATATTGGGTGATTGGTTGATATTGGATGATTTGTATGTCTCTGATATATATGTGATATATGCTGCTTTGTGAGATGAATGTTGATATGAATTATCTATTGTGATAATGTTATTTATCTATCTGTTTATATCATTCAGAATATAAGTTTAAATGTTTAAACCTTTAAACAACTTGGCCTTAAAAGATACGTTTTGGATTTCGATGAGACCGGGATCGGGTTTCCGTATACCGGTATTCCAGGTCTGGAGACCCGAATACCACATCAATCCAAATTTACGATAGGTCGTGAATCTCAAGTGAAGATGAAGATTCAGAGTGCAAGGGTTATTGTCGTTAACTCTGAGGGTGATTCCAAAACGAGTGTAACGAGATAATGCCTTCGGTTTCGTTCGAACCCGGAATGAACTTATATGGATTGAATGCTTTCAGCACATCGTCAGGCGGACGATGAGCATTCTAAGTGATATGTTCTGATTAAAGGTAATCGTAACCTCAAGCCTCATCAACCGGGAATGGCTAAAACAGGGGAGGTGCAGCAAGGTTTCGTGGGTAGCACCCACTAAGAGCAAGATAGATCCCTGTCTAGAGGTCCCTTTTCTTTTATTCGGCTTAGTGTGTGGTTGGTCGCGCCAACTACGGGATTATCTTGTTCGGGATTATCCAGTAAGGGATGGTTCCGGCTTTGTGTTGCAGGGGAGCGGGCGTACTCCTCGGTACGGTGATCTAGGCCACGTACTGTGACGGGCGGTACCCCAGTAGCCCTGCCATTGTATGGAATCCAAACTCCAATAAGTGCCGTACGTATTAGTTGTGCCCAACTATGTTGGAATGTGAGATGTAAGCATTTCAGCTATTTCTGTATTTTACTTGGAAACCCTAGACCCTATTATAATATAACTGGATTTCCTATCAAATGTTTTAGTTAGCGTAAGGTAAAAACTTACCCATGTTTATGTGTGGGGAGTCTTACGTGATACTTTTGTTTTCAAAGGTTTTCAAAGTTAAGCAATTTAAACCGTTTACTCACACCAGACCCATGTCTGACCCAAGTGTTTATTTCTGTTTTATATAAACTCTTGGGTACTCAAATTTTTACGAGTAGCCAAGGGAGTCAGGTTTGCTTTGACGAATATTCTGGAGGAGCAATGGAGCAGGAGGCTTCGGCGTTCGTAGATATAGAATTCCGCTGTGTAGATCTCTGTGATAGTGTTTGTATTGTATTTGAGTTGTAATGTCTAGACAGATATTTATAACTGTCTAGTATGTGATGTATATGTTGTATAACTCTGATAAGTGTTGTATATTGTGTAATACTTTTGTTATTAATATAATTTATTCGTTCCGCTGTGTGAGATTCTGATGTCGTTTCTTTCTTTCTTCTCTTCTTTTCTCTTTCTATCCCTTTCTTTCTTATTAGCGATACGACTTTCTGGTCGATGAAAGCCGGGTCGTGACATGCATCCTTCCTGTTTTGACCATTTCCGGGGTGTGAGGCTCGACGAAGTCTCGTCCACAAAGCTACGCTTTGTTCACAAGCCATGCCTTGGGTCAACAAATGATCAACCTATGATCACAAAGATAAATGATCAAACAAATGATCATATCATAAATGATCAAACACTGATCATTTCACAGCAACACTCAGTATGCCACGTTACCAAATTGGGAGTATATTGCTGATAAATTTCAACTACATAACCTCTGAGCTCGTACGTCTCAGAGAAGGGTGTTAAGCTAAGAGAATAAATTCTCCGCCACCAACAGATATGTATTTGAAAGAAATCAGCTTTATATCTCAATTTGTAACGTCGGACACACAATCCATACAAGTCTGTTCCGGGATCGAACAGAACCGAAGGCACTTCTCACGAAGCCCTTGCAATTCCGGATGATTTTCAATCACGTCCGGACTTCCCGTCACTAAGGGTGATAAAACCTCTAAACCGGAGATCAGTCGATGTAGAGTAACTCGACGGTAATCCTTCCGTTTTCAAAAATATCTGGTCTTCAACACCGGTCATCGAATGCAATTCATAACGACGTATCACATATTCGGAATGGGTTATACGACCCCATGGTCCTTTCCCGGTTAACCCGAATAGTGAGCGCTTATTCAAAAATAAGTGTGGCATTCAAATTCATCCAATTCACAATAAATACCTATTTAAAGGTAAATATTGATAGTCGGTTATTTAACTATCAATAAGGATGCGCAACATCATCAGATTCCAAATAATTTTCCAAATTATTTAATTTTCCAAAATATCTTTACTAGATATAAAATTTCCACACTTCAAAAATAAATCAACGTTTATTTTTAAAAATGAATTCCCATTTCTTCTATAAATTCCATAGTGAATTTATATTTTCAAAATATCTACTGATATACGATTTTCAAATCGATTTCAATATTCATTTTCAATTTGTCTTTACAAAGATAAATTCTCAAAATGTTCATTTCATATTGGAAAAGCAATTCCATGCTTATTGAATAATAAGAAATTCACAAATCTATTTATTTTCAACATTTGAAAATATTCAATATACTTAAATCAAATTAAGTATATATTCATTCTTTAAGGAAAACATTTATTATAACAACATCTATTTGAGTCAAAACGAATGTTACGTAAAACATCATTACGACGACTCAAAATCACTAGTATAGGGATTCGAAAATTAGATAGATATATAAATCCCAATACTAGACAAAAACATTTCCTTTCGGAAATCATTCACTATAACAACAGTGTTATAGTCCATCATTTCCTTATAATTTCGAAAACGCCTATTTCAACAATGAACGTTGAAATCTATGCTTCCGATTCATAATACATTTTAAAACATCTTTAAAATGTTTACTTCATTTTTAATATCACTTCTTCAAAAATAAATCTATTTTATTTAATAATATATTCACTGTCCAAAATCGTGAATATACTTCACTAACCACATTTTCAAAAATCTCTACACATTTTATTTCGATAAAAATTCGCTATTCAAAATCGCGAATATATCTTCTTCAATAATCTCCTATATTTAATTTATCAAACTTAATTGATTTCGAATTTATAAAACGACGTTTATAAATTCTATTTCTGTTTTAATAACAACTTCAACTTATAAATCTTCTTTTTATTAACTTCTATATTTTACTTATCAAAATAAGTGATTTCGGATTTATAACAACTTTTATAAATTTCAATTCTATTTATAAAAACTTCAATACCAAATCAATTTCAATATTGATTTCTAAATTTATTTTCAATTTTAAATAAAATTTCCATACTGATTTCTCAAGAATTCATTTCCAAATATTAAATCAATTACAGATTGATTTCTAACTACTAAATAAATTCCTTATTTTTCTCAAGTTATTCAATATTCTGTTTTTAAATGGATTCTTCAAATTGAAATCATTTTATATTGGTTTCCCAAATTATTTCAATTTACCAATTAAATTTCTAATTGGATTTCCAACTTATCTCCTTTTAAATAAATTCCTTTTTAAGAAAATAAATTTCAATTGTTTCTTTCAATCTATTTAAAAATCCAAATTTTAAATTAAATTCCTCAATTTAAAATCACTATTGTACGAAATTCATTTATTTAATCATTTCCATTTTATTCTGGAATAAATTCGATAATATTATAAAAATCAACTTTATACTTTTAAACTCTTTTCTTCAAAATTTATTCAATTTCTAAAAATCAATTCATTTAAAAATTTCTACTTGAATTACAAAAATTCAATTTCATTTATTTTTGGAATCCAATGATATCAAACATCCATTCAGCTAAATCTATAGCTTTCAAATAATTTCCAGACATCAATATGATCAATAACATCAATATAATCATTCACAGATTCATATCACAGTATAAATAAATTCAATCAATATGAGGGGTCCAGTTGGATCCCTCTAACCTGTTTCCCTGCATCCAAAGACGTTAGCACAATACCAATTCCACTTCGAGGTGGAATATCGCGGTATATGGGTTTTATAAAAATCTTCCGCTTACTAACGGCGCAATAGGGTCTCATCCGCTATACGAGGCGGGAAATCAATCAATCCAATATATACATATGCCAATATGTATATATTGCTATATATATTGTAACGACCCGGAAATTTCGAACCCGAAAATTCCAGATATTTAGGAAAAGAAGAAAGGAGATAGAAGAAGAAAAACAGAAAACAAGTCACAGGATCTCACATTCGCAGCGGATCAAAATATAATATCAGATAATACCATTTATACAAAGAAACTGTATCAGTTGAATTACACTTTAATACATCAGAGTTACAACATATACACAGAAACTGGACATATACAAACAACATGTCTCAGACAACTACAATATATCACAGCGGAATACACTCCATACGTTCCTGCCATCCAGCTCGTCTCTTGAGCTCCCGAACGTCCTTACCTGAAAATCTGTAATACTCGGTCTGACCCGAGCATTACATCAAAGTAACACCCGGGTCAGGCTGGAAACCAGCGTGAGTAAACCCAAATAATTTGAAATACTAAGTTCAAATTTTAAAAGGAAACCCGGGTAACTCGTACTTCACTACGAGTTCATTTCTTGTTATGCTCAATACCTTTCATGACTCAAATACTAAGTATTCTAACTTAGTTCAAAGGTTCATATTTTTCCACTGCAGCCAATTAACATCACATATCAATCTATATAAAATCGAAGTGGTTTCGGGTATTAACTAATACCCGACTCCGATCTCTTCGAATCCAAAATTTATCTTAACCCCAGTCATTCACGTGGTTAAATTTTGAATATTGGATGTCACTTTTACACGGCAATTCATCATAGATAACCACATTACCCATGTTCAACCCAACATATCATATTACAAAAGCATTTCATTTCACAAAGCTTTATAATCACATATCAGGGAAAACGAATAATTCAAGGCATTCAAATATCATCCAATCATCAATAAGCAAGATAAATTAGTCATACCATTTCTGATTAATTTAATTAACTACCCATGAATTCAATTAATTACTTTATTACTGATAAATCTTGCTTATTTAACATTAATTAATTATATCCAATTAATTAATTTTCCCTTAATTACTCATCTTGATTTAATCATCCTCGATTAATCATTCTCCAATTACATTATGTAATCATTCTTAATTAATTACAAAATTTTAATTATTCTCGAACAATTATAGTAATTTACCCTTAACTACTCTTATTAATTAATTAACTATAATTAATTACATTAATCCTTAATTAACTACATCAGTTAATTATCCTATAATTACTTCATTGATTATTTAACCTTAATTAATCAATCCCTTAATTTCTTTACTAATTATCCATTAATTTATCACATTAATTAAATCCAGATTAATTCCGATTAACCTTAATTAACCAAGTAATTAATCATCTCTTAATCACTAGTTAATGATCCCAACATTAACTATCCATTAATCATTAACTCTAAGAAATTATCTTTTAATTAATAACATCATTAATTAGATTTCTATTTACAACCTTTGCTTACCTGAACCCAGACTATCACAGCAAAATTGGAGTTGAACCTTACTAAAACTCGAGCCTATCCCTCAAACAACTCGATCAACCACTCGAGTCACTAGCAAGCACTCACGACTTCGAGTTCCTCACGCGAAAACTACGAGTCTTACCTGAGTCTCTCCCCTTCTTCTCCAAAAGTTCAGTTCCACAGCCAACTCACCGGCCCAAACGTGCTCGTGCACGTGCACAGAACACTGCCGACATCACCACCTCCGGCGATGTGCTCCACACATCGATGATCAACCCCATACTCGATTCTCGCCTTCGAATCGTCCTCACGAAGCTCGAATGGAAATCGACTCTTCCAGTCGAACACTGAAATACGCAACTCACCAAGATCGTCCTCGATACGACTATCACGACCACCAGAACTGCCGCACTTCTCTCCACACCTTCGTCTACGACCACACAATCATCTTCCCTAACCACGTGCAACTCGATGCACGAACGAGACCACGGCGATCAAATTTCCGACCTTGTTCAAAAACGCAAGCAAAACCCTACTTCATCGATCTGCCGCCACCACTGTGATAAAATAACCACCCACCATTTTTGCCAAGGTCGTCTACCTCCTTGCCACCTCCAGTAGTGGTCCCGACCCCCAAAACTACCCCGATCACCAAAAATTGCCCAGAACACAAATCCCGTTCAACATACATTATCTCAAGATTTAAAAGCCTAAAAATCTTGATTCTTTTTCTAAAAATCATCATTTTGAACATAGATTTCAGTTATATATATTAAAACTTGAATTACACTGATTGAATTTCCTAGAAAGATTGATTATCCACTGTAAATTCACTATTTCCAGATAATAACTTATTAATTTCACTTAAGACTATTTAAAAAAAAATAAAGTTTCATCAATACAAACACATTTCCTTTTGACATTATAACCTTTAAGTAGTTGAGTGAAGAGAAATGGAGTTATGTGTGCTTATTTGGTCTGTAAATCAAAACAGAGGTTTATGTCTAAACACAGACATACATATAAACATATGCACAGCAACTATCACTGATATACATGCAAACATATTCACACATTCATGCAAACATTTCACAACATTAGCACAGAAATTTATCACAGACATCAGGTTATAAGACATATTTAACTTTTATTAAAATGATGGTTTACTCACATTCTAAAATGTCAGACAAGGAAGTTTGAAACTGCATAGATATCTTGGTAAAATTTTAAGTTTGATGTTAACAGTCAAGCCAAGAAACAAAGAAGGGAAATCATATACAGGTATTCATACTGATATATAGGTATATACTTCCTAATTAAAATGAAAATCCTTACTTTAACTATACTTAACATCATATATAAACAAATTTATTAGATTGGGAAACAGTTTATTTACTGAGTATGGTTTAAACAGAGAACAGAGCCAAGACTTCTAATGTACTCAGCCATTCAACTCATATATATATATATATATATATATCAGGCAGACTATTCATACATCCATTCAAGCCATTCAAACAAGACTACCACCAACATATCACTTGCGCTAGAAAATCAGGAAAGTTTAGATAAAGTTTACTCACCTTATAATAGCAAGAACAGAGAGCAAGTTTTGTTGTACATGCTTGTTCCAGACTTGAGTTTTTTCTTGTTTGATGATCTTCTTTTTACTTAGTTCTGTTGTTCAGTTTTGTTTTCTTTAAGTTTGAGATGGTAGTTTGTATTCTTATTTACTTCAGCCTTTGGTGAATCGAAAGTGAGATGGAAGATTGATATATGTAAACAAACATACAGGCTTTGTATTACTGGTACAAAAGGTCAGAGATTTTTATTTTGTCTTGGTGGCTAAGCTCATATTATTGCGGCTGAAATGATACTGTATAGCATGCTTTGTGGGCTAACATTAATTAGTTACAATTGTCTTCCTTTGAAAGCTAAAGGGCTGAGGTGATTTGTATTAAATGCATGTCTTCATATTTGTTTACATATAATTTATATTTGCTGATCTTTGTACTTATGTATAAAGATATTTTGAATATGTGAGTAGCTTTCCTTCTTATGCATTGGTTATGCATATATTATACAGTAATATATGTAAATATATTTAATTTGTCTCTATGCATTGTTCATAAGTATATATATATAGGTTATTCTTTTTAATCCTTCTGATATGTTTGGGTAAAAGTTATTATAGTTATTGTTATCATATTAGTTGTATTCTATTTGCAATTTAATTTTCAGGCATTTGAGTTATAACATTGTATTTGTAAATTTTATATTTCTATTTATATCTTATATTTTACACTTATGCTTTTATATTCACATTTAAATATTGGTAGGATGTCTTATGTTAAACATTAGTATTTAGATTACCTTTTTATATGTACTATATTAAATATTGATACTACACAACTTTGGGTTTTATTGAACAATACAGGATTTATTTTAGATTTTCAAATCAAAATTCCCTTTACAAACACATATATAACGGATAAATATCCAAAGGTCTTATCAGCATATAAAATGAAAAGCTTGTATTTTAATTTAAATTAGATTAAATTCCTATTAAAATAATATTGCCAAAATACCGGGTCGTCACATTCCTCCCCCCTTTGAATCTTTTCGTCCTCGAAAAGGAACGAAGCCAGAATTATTAAAATGCTTAAAATCATATAAATTTTCTTTGATCATTGTTAAAATAATTTAAAAATCTATATAGTCTTATTTCAAAATCGTTTTTATAAAAATACTTTTATAACTCGATGTTTTGACAAATCCATCCTCGTTCTCATAGAGATTCGGTCATACGTTGATCAGGCGTAGGACTGAAAATCTATAAGTACTTGGTAAACTCGTTTTCAACATCCAGTGAAAATATTTGGAAAATAATTTTTACTAAACAGTTTTGAAATAGAGAAAATAGCTTTAGTGAGAATGCTCTGGAAATCATCACCCACATCCATGATCGCAATTAACTCGATGGTTACGTTGCCGTCCCGGCAAAATCCACAGATAACTGTAGGTCTCCGCGCCCCTCGATTATGCCATGGAACACGCTACAGATCGCAGCTACAACTGGGGTTACGTAGCTATCACAGCAAAAACCCATAGAACTGTAGGCATCGGCGCCACCGAATTTCGCTGCCAAAGAATGAAACTCCTCCACTTGACCATAGACCGCAGTCTACCGATGTTGCGTTGCCTTCCCGGCAAAATCAAGTGTAGACCGTTGGCACTCATCCTCCACACGATTTTCGCTATGGTCCCCACACAGTAGATCGCAACGACATCGAGCTACACTGTCGTCACAGCATAACCCAAATGCCCCTGTAGGCATCAACGCCATCGACTTTCGCTACCCAAAAATCCTCAGGAACTAGTTTTGTCCGGACTCCTCACAGGATCAACTTTAGAACCTCCCTCTTAGAGGCTCAAGGCAATGCCACCCTGTGGCACTCCTGAGAAGTTCATTCCAAGGGAGCGCCTTTTTCCCCAAAGCCAATCTCAAAACACTTTATACTATACACATATAGTATTTTCAAATCATACACCTAGTATGAATTTCACACAAGGCTCCTTTACACAAATCGATTTCCAAAATCAATAAATTTCAAAATAGGCTTTTCCAAATCTCAATATTGATTTTTACCCAAAAATCAAAAGCCTTTCCAATCCATAGGTTCCCAAAACCTTTCCTCAAAATATTTTTCAAAACCATTTTCACAAATCCCCTTTTTTTATAAACATATATAATAATCTTGGAAATTTTTGAATCAAAATTTATACTTGTATAAATTCACCCTTTATATTTTAAATAGTTTCAAAAATCCTTTCTTCATGCTATTAATTTAACAAAGGTAGTTTTTATCGTATTCAACACAGATATCAAACTTAAATTTTCTTTTCTTTCCAAAACCAATATTAAATTTGAATTTACTTATAATGTCACTTGCCAAATTACTTACTTTTATTATAAAGTAAAATTTTGATCAAATAGATATTCAATTTCCACTTTATTTTCATGAAGTTAATTTCCTAAAATATTCTTTCATTTCAAACAACCATTTCACATTTCTTATTCAAAATTTTCGATACTAATAACACTCAAATCCGTACGATGTACACATACCATCCGTACCCTATACTCATCTGATCGCTCACTCGATCACACAATTTCACTTCCGACTAGTATCGTCCACCCGACTTCCTAGTGCGGACTCAGATCTGGTTTCTCGATCAGAAACCGTCATTCTCCTTGCATAGTCACAACTATGATAGAGAATATCCAGAATCAATCAAAAATCCATATCCAGGTTCGCCGTCGAAAATCGGGCGAAAAATCCCAACTTGGATCGATAATATTATCTCGAAATTCTGTGCTCGAATCTGGACCAAATTACTATGCGAATAGAATAATATACGTACATCCTACGTATTTATCTTCATTGATTATCAGTTAAATCAATTTCCTTTCTATTCACCCTCACTTGATTTTATTCACTTATTCACATTTGGCTAAATCCCCCACTTGGATTATCACTTCAATTCTTATCTCAGTTGGGTATTTACTCAATAACAGTTTGAACTCCGACCAGTTTATATTTAGAAAATAGCCTGAAAATTTTGAAAAATAGATAAGTGGTTGAAAAATAATTATTAACTTGCAAAATAGCTGTGAAATAGTTAAGTAATCGTAAAATAATTAAAAATAGTAAAATAATTGCAAAATAGTTGTAAAATAGAAATTAGTTCTAAAGTAGTTGGAAAAATAGTAGTTAGTTTATAAAACAGTTGTAAAATAGTTAAATAATTGCAAAGTAATTGTAAATCAGGTTTAAGATAGTTTTAGGTTTAAAAAGAAAAGTTGTGTAGTAAATAGTTTGGAAAAATAGGTTTATATTAAATAATTTATTTTGAAAATAGTCCATAGTCAAACTGTTTAATACCCCATCTCCATTTCCATAAATTCAATTTAAATTTCCACTTACATTTAAATTGACTCAATCCCAATTTGAATAACTTCAATTTTATTTCAAATTAATCCAATTCAAATTTCTCATTTGAATTTTATACTTGTCCACCATAAATCACAATTCCCATTAGTTCAAATCAAATTCAGTTTGAACTAATTCAATTTAAATCTCAATTTCAAACCATCTCGAATTATATAAATTCGAGTTAAATTTTCAAATGTTGATTTATTCCCTTAATCCAATTAACATTTATCTTCAAATCAATACCTTTAAACAATTTAATTTCTGAGTTCAATTCTCAAAATTCCATTTTAAATTATCTTCACTTAACTTATTTCAAAGTTCAAATAATAATTCAAACCCCTTTTAAACAATTAAATCTTTGAATTTCAATTTATTACCCAAATTCAAATCTTGGAACCAATCCTTAATCATTTCAGTTTACATGTTCATTTTAAACATTCAAATTTTAATGTTCAAAGTGATCCTATTTTCTCAAGTTTAATTTTTATCTTTAAACTCAAAATTACTTAAGTAATTTCAAATTAAAGTTTAATTCCATTTAATTCCAATATTGGGATAGATATTACCCCAATCTATCATCCAATTTATTTTAAATCATTCATCGTCCACTACCCATTCCAGATCTCAATCCTATCTGAGACCACATATAGTTCCCTACCAAATCAACCCATTTAACGTTCCTAAGTTAAACCTCAATTTCATCTTGAAATTTCCAATTCAGATTGTTTATTCCAAACTTATTTAACTTCCTTTAAGTTAAATTCAATTTAATCTCGCCAAACTTACTCAAATTTGAATTCCCACTTCAAATTTTAAACTCCACATTAATAAATCTTATAAGTTCAAAAACTTATCACCTTGGGTTTCCCCATTACATTCCAAATTTAAAACTCAACATTTAGAGTTTATTTCAACCCATCTTTGATATTATGTATATCCTCATTCATACATATTTATTTCCTTTACACATCAAGATATACCTTAAATTTTTAAACCACCTTTGGTTTTTATTCAAAACAAATTTCCTTAAAACAATCTCAAGTTTTCTGGATTTGGATTTAGAATTTCACAATTTTAAATTATCTTCAATTCCCATTAAAAGTCATACTTCCCTAAATGTTTTATTTCCCTAAAACATTTCACCATTTTAGGATAATAACCAAGGTTATTATAGCTGGAGATCAATTCACTATTATCTTATTTTGAAGATTCTTCTCAAAATTCAAAATTTTAATTCCAGTTTGAATCCAATTCAAACTTATTTTTACTTTCATTTTAGTTATATTCCTATTACCACTTAATTTAATTCCAATAATTTTACAACAAATTTCCTTAACATTTATTGGTAAGAAATATTGCTTTATATATATCAAAATTTATACTTATAAAGTCATTTAAAATCTTTATATAAGAAAATAACAAGTACGCTCTCATATTTACACTCAACTCATCCTAGGGTACTATTGACCCTATCTTTAGATGAGTAGACCCACCAGAGCCAAGGTTTTCGCTTAACCTTTGCTCTGATACCAACTGTAACGACCCGGAAATTTCGAACCCAAAAATTCCAGATAGTTAGGAAAAGAAGAAAGGAGATAGAAGAAGAAAAACAGAAAACAAGTCACAAGATCTCACATTCGCAACGGATCAAAATATAATATCAGATAATACCATTTATACAAAGAAACTGTATCAGTTGAATTACACTTTAATACATCAGAGTTACAACATATACACAGATACTGGACATATACAAACAACATGTCTCAGACAACTACAATATATCACAGCGGAATACACTCCATACGTTCCTGCCATCCAGCTCGTCTCTTGAGCTCCCGAACGTCCTTACCTGAAAATCTGTAATACTCGGTCTGACCCGAGCATTACATCAAAGTAACACCCGGGTCAGGCTGGAAACCAGCGTGAGTAAACCCAAATAATTTGAAATACTAAGTTCAAATTTTAAAAGGAAACCCGGGTAACTCGTACTTCACTACGAGTTCATTTCTTGTTATGCTCAATACCTTTCATGACTCAAATACTAAGTATTCTAACTTAGTTCAAAGGTTCATATTTTTCCACTGCAGCCAATTAACATCACATATCAATCTATATAAAATCGAAGTGGTTTCGGGTATTAACTAATACCCGACTCCGGTCTCTTCGAATCCAAAATTTATCTTAACCCCAGTCATTCACGTGGTTAAATTTTGAATATTGGATGTCACTTTTACACGGCAATTCATCATAGATAACCACATTACCCATGTTCAACCCAACATATCATATTACAAAAGCATTTCATTTCACAAAGCTTTATAATCACATATCAGGGATAACGAATAATTCAAGGCATTCAAATATCATCCAATCATCAATAAGCAAGATAAATTAGTCATACCATTTCTGATTAATTTAATTAACTACCCATGAATTCAATTAATTACTTTATTACTGATAAATCTTGCTTATTTAACATTAATTAATTATATCCAATTAATTAATTTTCCCTTAATTACTCATCTTGATTTAATCATCCTCGATTAATCATTCTCCAATTACATTATGTAATCATTCTTAATTAATTACAAAATTTTAATTATTCTCGAACAATTATAGTAATTTACCCTTAACTACTCTTATTAATTAATTAACTATAATTAATTACATTAATCCTTAATTAACTACATCAGTTAATTATCCTATAATTACTTCATTGATTATTTAACCTTAATTAATCAATCCCTTAATTTCTTTATTAATTATCCATTAATTTATCACATTAATTAAATCCAGATTAATTCCGATTAACCAAGTAATTAATCATCTCTTAATCACTAGTTAATGATCCCAACATTAACTATCCATTAATCATTAACTCTAAGAAATTATCTTTTAATTAATAACATCATTAATTAGATTTCTATTTACAACCTTTGCTTACCTGAACCCAGACTATCACAGCAAAATTGGAGTTGAACCTTACTAAAACTCGAGCCTATCCCTCAGACAACTCGATCAACCACTCGAGTCACTAGCAAGCACTCACGACTTCGAGTTCCTCACGCGAAAACTACGAGTCTTACCTGAGTCTCTCCCCTTCTTCTCCAAAAGTTCAGTTCCACAGCCAACTCACCGGCCCAAACGTGCTCGTGCACGTGCACAGAACACTGCCGACATCACCACCTCCGGCGATGTGCTCCACACATCGATGATCAACCCCATACTCGATTCTCGCCTTCGAATCGTCCTCACGAAGCTCGAATGGAAATCGACTCTTCCAGTCGAACACTGAAATACGCAACTCACCAAGATCGTCCTCGATACGACTATCACGACCACCAGAACTGCCGCACTTCTCTCCACACCTTCGTCTACGACCACACAATCATCTTCCCTAACCACGTGCAACTCGATGCACGAACGAGACCACGGCGATCAAATTTCCGACCTTGTTCAAAAACGCAAGCAAAACCCTACTTCATCGATCTGCCGCCACCACTGTGATAAAATAACCACCCACCATTTTTGCCAAGGTCGTCTACCTCCTTGCCACCTCCAGTAGTGGTCCCGACCCCCAAAACTACCCCGATCACCTGAAATTGCCCAGAACACAAATCTCGTTCAACATACATTATCTCAAGATTTAAAAGCCTAAAAATCTTGATTCTTTTTCTAAAAATCATCATTTTGAACATAGATTTCAGTTATATATATTAAAACTTGAATTACACTGATTGAATTTCCTAGAAAGATTGATTATCCACTGTAAATTCACTATTTCCAGATAATAACTTATTAATTTCACTTAAGACTATTTTAAAAAAAATAAAGTTTCATCAATACAAACACATTTCCTTTTGACATTATAACCTTTAAGTAGTTGAGTGAAGAGAAATGGAGTTATGTGTGCTTATTTGGTCTGTAAATCAAAACAGAGGTTTATGTCTAAACACAGACATACATATAAACATATGCACAGCAACTATCACTGATATACATGCAAACATATTCACACATTCATGCAAACATTTCACAACATTAGCACAGAAATTTATCACAGACATCAGGTTATAAGACATATTTAACTTTTATTAAAATGATGGTTTACTCACATTCTAAAATGTCAGACAAGGAAGTTTGAAACTGCATAGATATCTTGGTAAAATTTTAAGTTTGATGTTAACAGTCAAGCCAAGAAACAAAGAAGGGAAATCATATACAGGTATTCATACTGATATATAGGTATATACTTCCTAATTAAAATGAAAATCCTTACTTTAACTATACTTAACATCATATATAAACAAATTTATTAGATTTGGAAACAGTTTATTTACTGAGTATGGTTTAAACAGAGAACAGAGCCAAGACTTCTAATGTACTTAGCCATTCAACTCATATATATATATATATATATATATATATATATATATATCAGGCAGACTATTCATACATCCATTTAAGCCATTCAAACAAGACTACCACCAACATATCACTTGCGCTAGAAAATCAGGAAAGTTTAGATAAAGTTTACTCACCTTATAATAGCAAGAACAGAGAGCAAGTTTTGTTGTACATGCTTGTTCCAGACTTGAGTTTTTTCTTGTTTGATGATCTTCTTTTTACTTAGTTCTGTTGTTCAGTTTTGTTTTCTTTAAGTTTGAGATGGTAGTTTGTATTCTTATTTACTTCAGCCTTTGGTGAATCGAAAGTGAGATGGAAGATTGATATATGTAAACAAACATACAGGCTTTGTATTACTGGTACAAAAGGTCAGAGATTTTTATTTTGTCTTGGTGGATAAGCTCATATTATTGCGGCTGAAATGATACTGTATAGCATGCTTTGTGTGCTAACATTAATTACTTACAATTGTCTTCCTTTGAAAGCTAAAGGGCTGAGGTGATTTGTATTAAATGCATGTCTTCATATTTGTTTACATATAATTTATATTTGCTGATGTTTGTACTTATGTATAAAGATATTTTGAATATGTGAGTAGCTTTCCTTCTTATGCATTGGTTATGCATATATTATACAGTAATATATGTAAATATATTTAATTTGTCTCTATGCATTGTTCATAAGTATATATATATATATATATAGGTTATTCTTTTTAATCCTTCTGATATGTTTGGGTAAAAGTTATTATAGTTATTGTTAGCATATTAGTTGTATTCTATTTGCAATTTAATTTTCAGGCATTTGATTTATAACATTGTATTTGTAAATTTTATATTTCTATTTATATCTTATATTTTACACTTATGCTTTTATATTCACATTTAAATATTGGTAGGATGTCTTATGTTAAACATTAGTATTTAGATTACCTTTTTATATATACTATATTAAATATTGATACTACACAACTTTGGGTTTTATTGAACAATACAGGATTTATTTTAGATTTTCAAATCAAAATTCCCTTTACAAACACATATATAACGGATAAATATCCAAAGGTCTTATCAGCATATAAAATGAAAAGCTTGTATTTTAATTTTAATTAGATTAAATTCCTATTAAAATAATATTGCCAAAATACCGGGTCGTCACATATATAGATATATCCTACTATATCTAATATCACATCCAATAGCAATCAATCAAATCAATAACTGTAATATCAAATTTCATTTGAGTGAGAAAAATCTCGCCTTAGCTTTAAATTTTCCATCCATTTCCATTGCAGTTTGTTTTCTCGACTTTATTTGACCTTGTATAACAATTTACGATTTCATTAATATTTGAATCAATTGACAATAAATTATCATCTGTTAATTTATTTAAACCAATAATTTAATTTTATCGAATGATTTATTTTAAACCAATTTCTTTATAAATTAAATTTATCTAACATCAATTTAAAATTTTAAAACTAAGTTCATTTCCTTTTGTTCAAAACTCAATCTGTATATGTATTTCTGCATAACATATATTTATTCAATTCCAAATAAAAATCTTTTTCATGTATATATTTCTCCCTAACAAATATACATATATGCATTACTTATCAACTTAAATAAACAACGTGTTAATACCTTACTGCTTTATATAGCTGAAAAATTTAAACAAAACTGTTTTTATAACAATTCACTGTAAAAATTATATTTTTATTTTATTTTTGAAATTATATCTTATACATATACTTTTACTATGAATACTCTTTTTTTTTCTTTCTTTTTTTCTTTCTTTTGTAATTTACATATAAAATTAAATAAATAAAGAAAAGGTCGTTACCTCACTGACGACTGAGAACCCACGCATCGCTCCTCCCCTTGCGTGAACGCGACGATGTTGAACTCGAGATGCCACCGCCAAATGCTCTGCTCTACTTTCGCGACCCCCAACATCGTTGCCGCACTCGAGATCGATCGTGCCCCCTTGCTCTGCCTGCAGCTCCGACCACGCGCTCGCGTACGCCTCCCAGTCATTCGCGAAGCCCTCCATCACCCGAGCTCCAGATTCCATCTCGCGACTTGCATCGCGACTTCGTCCACGATTCCCATCTAACTTCGCGAGTTCGAAGTTTGTCGCGCCTCACGACGTGCTCGAGCACGAGATCAATTCGAGCTCGACTCGTTTCCTTTTTTTATACGAGACCGATTCAGTTCGAAAATGAGGAGAGATTTGTGGTTTCGAACTGGAGGAAGGAAGATAAAATAGAAATGGGATATCTCGGTTGCCATTGATTTTTATCTTGTTTCGTTCGTTTGATTTTTAAAACTGGAAAGGGAAGTATCGTGCGTTTAACAGAGAAAAGATCGTGCTTTCTGGCGTGAATTTAGGCGTAAGTTAAGGGAGAGTATCGTGCCTGCCTTAACTGATGTCGGCAAAATTTAAATATAAAAATCTAAATTGAATTCAATTTAATTTCTATGTGTTTATTCGCTGTACGGCCACATAACAACTCCAAATGCTACGAAATTTGAAATCCGATAATAATACAATTTTACGGACCCAATGGAACTGGTTTCGTCCAATTCCGAGACTGCGCCTTGGACGGGTATTTTTAAATTCAATTTAAACGATATAAATTCAAAACTGAACAAAACAGTTTTAAATTCGATTCTGAAGCTTCTATTATCTTCGGTATCATAAATACGAATTTTAAAAGCTTTCGACATATTTTTCTTCAACTTAAAATTGAAGATACAAATTTTTTTTATTCGGCTTTCACTAGATTAAATTTAAAATTTAATCACCAAATTCAAAGTTATATTGGGGATTCAAGTTAAATTACCATTCAAATATTTAAAATAACTTAAATATTTCTAATTTAAACGTTCAAAAATTCAGGGTCGTTACAATCTTCCCCCCTTAAAAGAATTTCGTCCCGAAATTACAAGTCAGGAAGAAAAAGTCCTTAACTCGTCTACTATTTTTCAACATTCAATAGTTTTTTTATCAAATTTATCAAAACAAATCTTTCTACTAAAGATTCGTTATTATATCCACTAGTTTTTTTTTCATTTCAATTTTAAGTTTAAAACAACATTGTTTACTTCTCAATTCAAATTTAAAATTCAAATTCAAATTTTTAACTTTCAAAATTTTCTCAAAATTTTCTAACACTCGAAATTTTCAAAAAATTGCGCCAGCGTCTCCTTTGCGCGGCTAATACGGCACGACTACAAAACGTCCCTACGGACTCAAAATTTTCAAAAAGAAAAGAAAAAGTGGAGACCAATTTTGACGAAACGAAACGAAAAGTGGAGACCATCTTAGAATTCAGTCTTGAATTAGAAAAAAAGAATAAATTTTTAAATTTCAAATTTTAAATTTCAAAATTTAAATATTCAACTCAAATTCAAATTTTTGACTAAATCTGACCAAAAATTGAAATTTCATAAACTTTTTTTTATATTAAATTTGAGATTTTAATTTTCTATGTTAATTCCAAGGTTTAAATATTAAATTAATTTGAGCGTTAAATTACAACT
The DNA here is from genome assembly GCA_030737815.1 of Allium fistulosum. NCBI lineage: Eukaryota > Viridiplantae > Streptophyta > Magnoliopsida > Asparagales > Amaryllidaceae > Allium > Allium fistulosum. The sequence continues at coordinate 821,084,776 of CM060904.1, forward strand.
TCAATATATTCACACATTAAGGTTTAAATCTCAATAAATTGTTTTTATTTTGATTCTCACTTTTATTATCGAATCAACTTTTACCTTATGAATATAATTATCGTTAGTTTAAAATTTTATTACATTCATATTTTATCATCTTTTACCATATTAATTATAATATTTCAATTGCATTGATTACATTAGTTACCAATTTAATTCCCTCGTATTAAATATTAAGGTGAGAATAAACAATTGTTATCCATTAGTAATTCACATCAATTAACTTATCGTTTACAACTAGGATTATACATTGCGTACCAAAGCTGATTTCATATTCTATAATAACATACATTTTCAACAATGAATTCAACATTTAATTTATTTCCTTATTTACCATTATAACTAATTGAATTTCAATGGATTAATTAACCATTGTTACAATTTGCCAATTCAAACACATTTCCAGGTTTATTGTTAACTAACAAAACAAATAACTTCACATTGATTTTATCTTCTTATTTACAATTTCAAACCAATGTAACTTTACAATTTATTACAATTATTTGAGATTTCATTCAATTAGTCATTATATTAAATTTACATTATTAAACTCTATTTCTTTATTTACAACCTATAACCAATTTTAACTTTACAATCATTTCAATTAATTGGACATACATTAAAGTAGTTATCAATTGTCTTGAATTAACATTTAAACATTACATTCTAGTTATTTCTTATTAATAAACCACAAATTTTAATTTCTCCCAATATTAAATTACGAAATCATATTGAATTCAATATTTTAATTATCGAAAATTATGGGTCGTTACACTCTCCCCAACTCAAAACTTTCGTCTTCGAAAAGGAAAAGAAGGGGAAATAATGAATTTAGTAATCAATATATTTTATTCAAAATATTAAATTTATAAACAACTAAATTTACATAATAAAATAATTTAAATAAAATATATGAATTTATAACAATTAAATCCTTTTATATTCAAGTAACAAAAGTTTGGAAAATATTTCATAAAATTTTCTAAGTCCAAAATTCATGAAAAATTTCGGCAGAGTCTCCTTTGTATGGAGAGGCTCGAGAGAAATAATAATATCAATAAAACAATATATATATATATCATAATTTTCAAAATAATACATCCCAACAGCATGAGAAATAATATAATATCGTTAGAAAAACCGAAATCCGCGAACGTACCTATTTGTTGAGGAAACAACGCTTATTTTATGAAACCAAAAGCAATAGCAATTGCTTCCATAACATGTATTTCACTTATATAATCCAAAAAGAGTTAATAATTATATAAAATGAAATATTTAAAGTTGTTTCAACCACTAATAAACAAAACAATATAAAACAACAATCACTTGCAACCACAGCATACAACCATCACATGAAATCAAAACAAATCAATTATCCATCCATATCAGCCAAAACAAATAGTTTGTTCGGATTAAGACACTTTTAAATTGCATAGAATGACAAATAAACTACTAAGTGCACCATTTACTCAACATTCTTAGATAAAACTCAATAGATTATTTGTAACGACCCGTATTTTTACGGATCAAAACATCGGAACCGTATTTTTACGGATCGAAACATCGTAAAACAGTTGACATTTGGTCGCGATGTTGGTAAGTCGTCCAGAGTCTAAGTCCTAGGTCGTATGAAAGCTTGGAGCGACCTAAGGAAGATGGCGATTTATGAGGTAGGCGACTTAGTGAAGTGGAGCAACCTAAGGATTAGAACGACCTAAGGAGTTAGGTCGTGTGATAGTTAGGTCGTTTAGAAGATAGGTCGTGTGGTGGCTTAGGTCGTGGTGTAGGTTAGTTCGGTTGGAGTGACCTATAGGATGTTAGCGACCTAAGGTTTTGAGCGACTTAAGGGTTTGTAGCGACCTATAGGAGTTAGCAACCTATAGGAGTTAGCGACCTATAGGAGTTAGCGACCTAAGGGTTGAGCGACTTAAGGATAGGCAGCGACCTAAGATAGTTAGCGAGTTAGCGTAGTTAGGTCGTTAGACGACCTAAGGAGTTAGGTCGTAACCTGGCTAAGTGTTAGGTCGCGTGTGTGTGTTAAGTCGTAGGTTTGTTAGGTCGTTAGGTCGTGGCATTGTTAGGTCGCGAGGATGCGGTCTGTGTTAGGTCGCTAGGCTGCATCATTCGTTGGATTTGATAGGTCGCATGGATGCGCATTCGTTAGGTTGTAGGTCGCTTGGGTGCGCAGATGCGCTAATTCGTTAGGTCGTAGAAGCGCATCTGGTTAGGTCGTAGAAGTGCTGATGTGTTAGGTCGTTGGGTCTGTAAGTCGCGCGCTTGCGCTAGATCGTAAGTCGCAGGGTTTTGTTAGGTCGTGGTTTTTTTAGTTCGTAGGTCGTGGACGACCTAACTCCGAGTGAGCGACCTAAGGGGTATTTCAGCCTATAAATAGGAGGGTTCTTCTTCATTTTTGGGATCCGGATTTTGAAGCGACGAAGTGCTGCCATTTTGAGAGCTTGACTTCTACACTTCTTCACTTCTTTTCTCCACTCTAATCTAATGATTCCTTCCATCCAAATCGAAGATCAAATTAAAGATTCAAGAGCTTAGATTGAAGATCTTCATCCATCGAAGAGAGATTTCATCGTTTGAAGCGGATTGGTGATAGATCGAGTTAGATCCTTTGCTGTCCAGATCTGAAGTGGGTTTCTTTTAAGGTGTTTAGGTGAATTGGTGAGTGGTGATTATCTCTCACACGGATCCAAAGGAGTATATCGGATCGTTGGCTTGATTTTGAGTTAAAGTAGTGATTTCCATGCATTTTCCTAATCCTAAGTATAGATCCATATAGATCCATTGTTCATAATGATTTGGCATCCATTTTACTACATGTTAACCTATGCAAGTTCATTCATCAAGATTAAAGAGATATTGCTCATGTTTTCATGCTTATTAGACTTTTGACTCTTTAATTACGGAATTGCCATTATTGTTATAATTATCTATTTAGATCATATTTGAATGCTTGTTTACTTGGATTAATGTTTGATTTGATTGATTGCTATGAATTAGATGATTGATGATTTGATTTAGACAAGATGGTCAAAGATGATTCAAAAGCTAAGGGAAAGGCTCTTGAATTGGAAAAGCTGCTCATGGCATATGTAGTGGATGATGAAGCTCATATGGATAGATTTGATGATGATGTTGAGATGAAGCTTTGCTATGATGATGATGAGGCGAAGTATGATATGAGATAGCCTTGGTCTAATCCAGACGGGATCATTCCAAGCAGATTGATAACTCGGTGATATGGTTCGGGTTTGAGGATAATGGTTTGCTCGAAAGGCGCTTGAGCTAGTATGGAAATAGTCATCGAGGAGGATGACTAGAAGGCTGAGATATCATCGTTGTTGAAGGTTCTAGCATGCTCAAAGCAAGAGTACGTTAGGCAGATTCGATAGTCCCTGAAGGCTTCTGATTGGTAGTCAAGTACTCTGGGCAGATTCGATAGTCCTAGGCACGGGTCACGATGACGTGCGGAGTTATGTCTAGAACCGGGGTTTCCATTAGCCCTTGATGGACGGATGAAATAAATAGCCGGTCATTCAATTAACGATGATATCGAAGCAATGATAACAGTGATAGCCAGAGTCATGGATGTTTGGTTGTATCGTCATTCGGTCTCAAGAGCGGTATTTTCTGGGTGCTTATCTGATCTTGGTTTAGGCCTTGGGGGTTTGTACTTGGAAAACATCGCCCTTGACTCGAGTGATAATTGCTTTACTTTAAATTGTATGCTTTACTATGTTTTCTTCTACTTAGTGTGTGTCTGGGGGCTATCACTGTAGAAAGAGGTGGAGTGGGAGGGTTGTATTCCTATTCCTTTTCCTTTATGCTCTTTTGGTATGTTGTTAGTTAATTTACCGCTCACTAAGACTGTTGTCTGACTCAAGGCTTTATGTTTTAACTCTTATTGCCTTGGGCTGTTCGTCCATTTTGGGACGGGCAAACTAGGTAGCAGGTGACAGGTGCTGTTCTTGCTTTCCACGATGCTGATGTCGAAGACGAGCTGGAGGCTTGCGTATTATCTTCTTACTATATGTACCGGATGTTCCGCTGCTTGTATATTCTCTGAGTGTTATGTAGTGAGGCTTGATGTATTGACTGATCAGATGTTTGTATTCAACTATTATGAAGTATTATTGATGAGATTCTATTCCGTGAAGCTTCACTATATATATGTTCTATTGTATTTTGTCCATGCGCTGTGAGTAATACGATAGATTCTGTTGTTTTAATTTACCCTGGCAATCGTCCATGGTCGCCTGACACACTGTACAGCGCACCTATTTCTAGGTTCGGTGCAGGGGTCATGGGCGGTCGTCACATTTGGTATCAGAGCTTTGGTTAATCGATTTTACCCAACTCTCGCTGACGTAACTACGTATGAGAGACGTAATTGTATTTTGATGGATGATTACTATATATAATATAGTAGCTTAGTAGAGTTTGAGTCCTTTATGCAGTTGTTTCTCTAGGTGTGCTAATCATTCCTTTTTATAGATATTAAGGATGAGTCGAAGAGGGAGACCAGCTGCTAGGGAAGGCCGTGCTACTGAAGGGGCTGCTGATTATGCTGCTATGTTCGAAGCTATGATGACTTCAATCATGAGAAGGATGCCAGCTCCGGGGCCATCGGTGGATGTTGGAGTTCAAGTTCAAACTCCAAAGCCGGTGGATTTTGCTAAGTTGTGTAAGGACCACACTGCTCTTGGAGGAAAGGTTTTCTTGGGAACAGAATCAACCATTGAAGTCCAGAGGTGGATAGATGCTTGTAGAAGGATTTTTGGTGATTTAGGAATTGAGGATGCAACTAAGAGAAAGTTAGCATCAAGACAGCTTCAAGGGAGAGCTTCTGATTGGTGGAACTCTATCACCATTGATACTCCGGAGGAAGAGATTACTTGGGAGCAATTCCAAGTCAGATTTGAAGCTAAGTTCATTTCTACAGCTCAGAAGTCTGTTCTGTTCAAGAAGTTTGTAGAGCTCAAGCAAGGTGGAAGACCAGTTCTTGAGTATGTTTCTGAGTTTGAAGCTTTGTCCAAGTATGCCCGGTCGTATATTTAGTCTTCGTATCAGAAGAATGAGAAGTTTGTGACAGGCTTGAACAGTTATCTTAGGAGACAGTTGGTGGATCATTTGGACGATTCATTTGAGAAGCTTGTAGAGAAGGCTCTCAGGCATGAGAATCTGTTTCCTAAAGAGGGATCTGTTGTTGCTGGTGACCAAGGAGGAGTCTAGACCACAACAGGGTGGAAACAAGAAGAGGAAGCAGTAGTAACAAAAGGGTAAGGATGGCCAGAAGAAGCCGAAGGGCGAAGTGACTAGCTTCAATTGTCAACAGAAGGGCCATTTCTCCAGGGGTTGCAAGAATCCGAAGTTGCCGGTGAAGTCCCACAACTGTGACAAGCTGGGGCATGTTAAGAGGAATTGTCCAGAACCGCAGAAGGACAAGCAGATTGTGCAAGCTTATGCTTTGGGGGCTGTTCCATCATCTTCGAAAGCTCCTACCGTTGAAGAGAAGGGAAAGAGTGTGGTGGTTCAGGGTATTCTCTCCATTTGTGGTGTTCTAGTTAGAGTGTTATTTGATAATGGGGCGTCGCATTCTTTTGTTTGTAAAGAACTTGTAGGCCGGTTGGGTTTAGAACCGGATATTGTTGATAGGCCATTGGTTGTGACTAATCCAGTTGGGGGTTCGTCTTGTTTGTGTATGCTATGTCGTGGTCTGATTGTATCGAGTCATGATTGCTCTTTTGTTTGTGATTGTTTTGTTTTGAACTTTGTGGGGTTCGGAATTATTTTGGGTATGGACTGGCTTAGGAAGTTTGCGGCAAAGGTTGATTGTGAGAGGTTGGAGGTGACAGTCGAGAATGTGGAGGGGCAAAAGTTTGTGATACGATGTAAGCATGAAGAAGGCGTCTTCATGAGCTTCATGTATTCACTGGTTGTTCCACGGGATGGACTGTGATCTGTGCCAATCGCTAATGGATTTGAGGATGTCTTTGACGAGGTCAAAGGGTTACCGCCGCATAGAGAGATCGAGTTTCGTATAGATCTAGTTGAAGGAGCAAGACCTGTTGTGATGCCTCTTAGGCGGATGGCGCCTAGGGAGCAGCAAGAGTTGAGGGTGCAGGTTGATGACCTTTTACAGAAAGGATTCATTCGGCGTAGTGTGTCTGAATGGGGTGCACCAGTTGTGTTCGCAACCAAAGTAGATGGATCGTTAAGGTTGTGTGTGGATTATCGTGAGATGAATAAAGTGACTAAGAAGAACAAGTATCCATTGCCGAGAATAGATGACTTGTTTGATCAGCTTCACGAAGCTAGGGTGTTTTCTCAGATGGATTTGGCAACGGGATTTCACCAGTTGAGAGTGGCTAAGGATAGTGTGCCGAAGACTGCTTTTAGGACACCGTCCGGTTTCTTTGAGTGGCTGGTAATTCCGTTTGGATTGACTAATGCGCCAGCATATTTTGTGGATCTTATGAAAAGAGTGTTCAGAGATCAGTTGAGTAAGTTCGTGCTAGTGTTCGTGGATGATATTCTGATTTATTCCAGAACTGAAGAAGAGCACAAGACGCACTTGCGTATTGTTTTGGAAATCTTACGGAAACATCAGCTAAAGGCTAAGTTTTCGAAGTGTCACTTCTGGAAGAGTGAAGTGAGGTTCTTAGGCCATGTTATCTCTGGAAATGGAATAGTGGTTGATCCCGCTAAGGTGGCAGCAATCCAGGATTGGGGTAGACCTAAGAATGCATCTGATGTGAGAAGTTTTCTTGGATTAGCAGGATATTATCGACGGTTTATCAAAGACTTCTCCAAGGTAGCTGCACCGTTAACAGGATTGACGAAAAAGAACCAAGTGTTCAGATGGGATGATAAGTGTGAGCAAGCTTTCGGAATCCTGAAAGAGCGATTGACAAGTGCTCCTGTTTTGACTATTCCAAGTGGGAATGATGAGATGGTGGTTTACACCGACGCATGTGGTACTGGACTTGGAGCAGTACTGATGCAGAGAGATAAAGTTGTTGCGTATGCATGTCGACAACTGAAGCCGCATTAAAGGAATTATCCGACTCATGATTTGGAGTTAGCGACGATTGTATTTGCTCTGAAGATGTGGAGACATTATCTATTGGGAGTTCGATTTGAGTTGTTTACAGATCATAAGTCGTTGAAGTATCTTTTCTCCCAAAAGGATTTGAATCTTCGGCAGCAGCGATGGCTAGAGTTTTTGGCATCATATGATTTTGGTATAGCTTATACTTCGGGAAAAGGTAACGCAGTGGCAGATGCGTTAAGTCGAAGACATGCAGGATTGGGAGCCATGTTTTCAGAATGGAAGAATCTCGATTATTTAGCTGGATTTGACTTCAGGCCTAGATGTGAATTGGAACCTGAGATGTTGGCAAACTTATCGATAAGACCTACTCTTGTGGAAAGGATTGGCGAGAGCCAAAAATGAGACGATAAGCTTGTTAGGATTATCCATGATTTGGAATCTGGATTGGACCCAGAAAAGGATAAAGGATTCGAGGTCGATCGAGAGGGTTGGCTTCGGAAGCAAGGACGACTAGTTGTTCCCGATATCGATGAATTGAGGAATGAAGTTCTGAGGGAAGGTCATCACTCGAAGCTGACAATTCATCCAGGTGGAAATAAGATGTATCGGGATATGAAGAGAACCTATTACTGGGAAGGTATGAAGAAGGATGTTGGAAATTTTATTTCCAAATGCATGAACTGCCAGTTGGTTAAAGCCGAACAGAAGAAGCCAAGTGGATTGCTTCAACCGTTAGAAGTTCCTACATGGAAGTGGGAGCAAGTATCGATGGATTTTATTGATGGGTTACCTAGAACAAGAATGGGAAATGAAGTGATTTGGGTCATTGTAGATCGTCTGACTAAGAGTGCCAGATTCATTCCTGTTCGATCGACTAGGACTGCATCAAAGTTGGCTGAGTTATATGTTAAGTGGATAGTTCGATTCCATGGTATTCCGAAGAGTATAGTGAGCGATCGAGACCCATTGTTCACTAGTGGATTTTGGAAGAGCTTCCAGGAAGTTTTGGGAACCGAGTTGTGTTTGAGTACAGCTTATCACCCTCAAACAGATGGTCAGACTGAGAGAGTCAACCGAGTTTTGGAAGATCTCCTCAGAGCTTGTGTTTTGGATTTCGGAGGATCATGGGAAGATCACCTTCATTTGGTGGAATTTTCGTATAATAACAATTACCAGTCAAGCATTGGTATGGCACCGTATGAGGCATTGTATGGAAGACCGTGTAACTCTCCGACATGTTGGTTAGAGACAGGAGAAAAGCTGATACTTGGGCCAGAGATGATTCGACAGACCTCGGATTGCATAGAGATCATTCGGCAACGAATGAAGGCAGCCCAAGACCGTTAGAAAAGTTTTGCCGATAAGCGTCGTAAGGATTTGGAGTTCGACGTAGGTGATATGGTTTTTGTGAAGATTTCTCCTCTGAAGAATGTTATTCGATTCGGGAAGAAAGGTAAATTGACTCCGAGATTTGTTGGACCATTCCCGATCATCGAGCGAATTGGAAAGCTCGCCTACAGATTGGAGTTACCAGAGAAAATGTCGGGTGTGCACAATGTTTTTCACGTATCATATCTACGGAAGTATGTGCACGACTCGAATACAGTGGTTTCTGCTGATAGCTGTGAAGATTTCGAAGTTGATCCAGTCGATAAGAGGCCTCGTAGGCCGCTTCGTGTTGTGGAAACCGACACGAAACAGCTTAGGAGGAAGGTAGTTAAGTTGCTCAAGATACAATGGAGTGATGATGATAACGACTGTACATGGGAGGTGGAAGAGAGGATGAAAGCAGCTCATCCTGAACTCTTCATGGTATGGCCCTAAAGTGTCGTGTCATCTAACGACATTGTAACTTGTTCTAAGTTTTAGAATTCTGCATGCTAAGCTAGAATTGGATGCATGGTTTGTTGATTGCTATGAATAGTAGGCATACAGAATAGTCTTTGATTGCCATGTTTGTTTGGAATTTCGGGGGCGAAATTCCTAAGGGGGAGAAAATGTAACGACCCGTATTTTTACGGATCGAAACATCGTAAAACAGTTGATATTTGGTCGCATTGTTGGTAAGTCGTCCAGAGTCTAAGTCCTAGGTCGTAGGAAAGCTTGGAGCGACCTAAGGAAGATGGCGAGTTATGAGGTAGGTGACTTAGTGAAGTGGAGCGACCTAAGGATTAGAACGACCTAAGGAGTTAGGTCGTGTGATAGTTAGGTCGTTTAGAAGATAGGTCGTGTGGTGGCTTAGGTCGAGGGGTAGGTTAGGTCGGTTGGAGCGACCTATAGGATGTTAGCGACCTAAGGTTTTGAGCGACTTAAGGGTTTTTAGCGACCTATAGGAGTTAGCGACCTATAGGAGTTAGCGACCTATAGGAGTTAGCGACCTATAGGAATTAGCGACCTAAGGGTTGAGCGACTTAAGGATAGGCAGCGACATAAGAAAGTTAGCGAGTGAGCGTAGTTAGGTCGTTAGACGACCTAAGGAGTTAGGTCGTAACCTGGCTAAGTGTTAGGTCGCGTGTGTGTGTTAAGTCGTAGGTTTGTTAGGTCGTTAGGTCGTGGCATTGTTAGGTCGTGAGGATGCGGTCTGTGTTAGGTCGCTAGGCTGCATCATTCGTTGGATTTGATAGGTCGCATGGATGCGCATTCGTTAGGTCGTAGGTCGCTTGGGTGCGCTGATGCGCTAATTCGTTAGGTCGTAGAAGCGCATCTGGTTAGGTCGTAGAAGCGCTGATGTGTTAGGTCGTTGGGTTTGTAAGTCGCGCGCTTGCGCTAGGTCGTAAGTCGCAGGGTTTTGTTAGGTCGTGGTTTTTTTAGGTCGTAGGTCGTGGACGACCTAACTCCGAGTTAGCGACCTAAGGGGTATTTCAGCCTATAAATAGGAGGGTTCTTCTTCATTTTTGGGATCCGGATTTTGAAGCGACGAAGTGCTGCCATTTTGAGAGCTCGACTTCTACACTTCTTCACTTCTTTTCTCCACTCTAATCTAATGATTCCTTCCATCCAAATCGAAGATCAAATTGAAGATTCAAGAGCTTAGATTGAAGATCTTCATCCATCGAAGAGAGATTTCATCGTTTGAAGCGGATTGGTGATAGATCGAGTTAGATCCTTCGCTGTCCAGATCTGAAGTGGGTTTCTTTTAAGGTGTTTAGGTGAGTTGGTGAGTGGTGATTATCTCTCACACGGATCCAAAGGAGTATATCGGATCGTTGGCTTGATTTTGAGTTAAAGTAGTGATTTCCATGCATTTTCCTAATCCTAAGTATAGATCCATATAGATCCATTGTTCATAATGATTTGGCATCCATTTTACTACATGTTAACCTATGCAAGTTCATTCATCAAGATTATAGAGATATTGCTCATGTTCTCATGCTTATTAGACTTTTGACTCTTTAATTACGGAATTGCCATTATTGTTATAATTGTCTATTTGGATCATATTTGAATGCTTGTTTACTTGGATTAATGTTTGATTTGATTGATTGCTATGAATTAGATGATTGATGATTTGATTTAGACAAGATGGTCAAAGATGATTCAAAAGCTAAGGGAAAGGCTCTTGAATTGGAAAAGCTGCTCGTGGCATATGTAGTGGATGATGAAGCTCATATGGATAGATTTGATGATGATGTTGAGATGAAGCTTTGCTATGATGATGATGAGGCGAAGGATGATATGAGATAGCCTTGGTCTAATCCAGACGGGATCATTCCAAGCAGATTGATAACTCGGTGATATGGTTCGGGTTTGAGGATAATGGTTCGCTCGAGAGGCGCTTGAGCTAGTATGGAAATAGTCGTCGAGGAGGATGACTAGAAGGCTGAGATATCATCGTTGTTGAAGGTTCTAGCATGCTCAAAGCAAGAGTACGTTGGGCAGATTCGATAGTCCCTGAAGGCTTCTGATTGGTAGTCAAGTACTCTGGGCAGATTCGATAGTCCTAGGCATGGGTCACGATGGCGTGCGGAGTTATGTCTAGAACCGGGGTTTCCATTAGCCCTTGATGGACGGATGAAATAAAGAGCCGGTCATTCAATTAACGATGATATCGAAGCAATGATAACAGTGATAGCCAGAGTCATGGATGTTTGGTTGTATCGTCATTCGGTCTCAAGAGCGGTATTTTCTGGGTGCTTATCTGATCTTGGTTTAGGCCTTGGGGGTTTGTACTTGGAAAACATCGCCCTTGACTCGAGTGATAATTGCTTTACTTTAAATTGTATGCTTTGCTATGTTTGCTTCTACTTAGTGTGTGTCTGGGGGCTATCACTGTAGAAAGAGGTGGAGTGGGAGGGTTGTATTCCTATTCCTTTTCCTTTATGCTCTTTTGGTATGTTGTTAGTTAATTTACCGCTCACTAAGACTGTTGTCTGACTCAAGGCTTTATGTTTTAACTCTTATTGCCTTGGGCTGTTCGTCCATTTTGGGACGGGCAGACTAGGTAGCAGGTGACAGGTGCTGTTCTTGCTTTCCATGATGCTGATGTCGAAGATGAGCTGGAGGCTTGCGTATTATCTTCTTACTATATGTACTGGATGTTCCGCTGCTTGTATATTCTCAGAGTGTTATGTAGTGAGGCTTGATGTATTGACTGATCAGATGTTTGTATTCAACTATTATGAAGTATTATTGATGAGATTCTATTCCGTGAAGCTTCACTATATATATATTCTATTGTATTGTGTTAATGCGCTGTGAGTAATACGATAGATTCTGTTGTTTTAATTTACCCTGGCAATCGTCCATGGTCGCCTGGCACACTGTACAGCGCACCTATTTCTAGGTTCGGTGCAGGGGTCATGGGCGATCGTCACATTATTCATACATCCAAACAATTAGAAGTATCATTTCCCAAACAATCCATAAACCAAACAAACAACAAATTCTAACATTATTTAAGTTTATTCTTTTTAATTTCTTTTCACAAGATGTGTTGTTCATTTTTTCATTCATTCAATGTTTATTTCATTTATTACTTACAAAAATTCATTTCATTTATTCATATCATGTCACTTTCTTTTTATTGCATTACATTCATTCATTCGTTACTTAATTTCATTTATTTACATTCATTTATTAATAATATTCATATTCAATTCACTTACTTAGCATATCAATTCATTAACTTAAGTTTATAATTACTTACTTACAATAATTCCTTTCTATCACATTTATTATAGTAACATTTCAATTATAACTTAAGTTTATAACAACTACAACATCAAATTCTTATTTATTAAAGAATTTCATTGAGTACTTTCATTACTTAAATTTTTACTTGTAAAAATTTCCATTACATAATCTTTTAACATTTCAACTTTTATAATTGGTAAGTTATATATGTTTTTAAGAATGCTGTAGTAAGTTATACAAGTTTACCTTATTTCATTTTAGTAAATAAATGTTCAATAGTTCTCATTTCTTATTTTCATATCCTTTTTAATTTACAGGTTATAATTTTCAAATTTCTTACATATTTCAGTTATACTTAGCGTTTAAATTTCTTATTTTCAACTTTAGAAGTTCCAATTATTAAATAGTTAAAATTTTATTCCATTACAATAATTGAAATCTCTAATTTATAGAAAGTTGAGAACTAAATGTCGGGTTCCATTTCAAGTCATTTAAAATAACATATATATCATATCCTTTATATGTATCAAATCATATTTGGAAATAAAATTTATATTTATTTGTCATGACAAATGTGTAGTAAACAACTTCAACGGTCTTCCCACTTCGAAACTCAAAAATGAATGTCAATGATGCGTGCACTCATCAACGAAATTATTTTCCATCGTAGAGAGGGGAGTACAGAATTTTTTTCCTTCAAAATTTCCTTTAAAACATTTCTTCCAAATAACTTTGAAATATTTATATCAGAAAATACTTCTAAATATTATTAATATCATATTCCAAAATCTTCGAAAGAATTTTCAAAAAAAAACTCGGAACTTAAGTTCTAAATTTCCAATTTTTCATTTATTTTATTTTCAAATCTTATTTCCAACCAACATTTATAAATTTCACTACCTAACAACCAACATATTACAACCAAATATATGTCATTTATAAATCATTATTTTATATATAAAATATACAATAGGTAAAATTATTTCATTCACCTATATTTCAAAACAAATATCGTGTCAATCTGTCCTATTAAGGGTTTAGAAATCCCTATCGATGTCATAGTGTCCTATGCACCAACCAGAATTTATAAATACAAAACGGGACAAATTAACACAATATAAAAACCTTTTTATAACACTAATAAATACGCTCTCTCATATATATACTCTCAATGACTCATTCTAGGGTATTACTACCCTATTTTTAAAGAGTCAGACCCCACAAAGCTATGGTTTTCGCTAAACCAATGCTCTGATACCAACTGTAAAATCCCGCCTTTTTGGACGGTTCAAGCAGACACACATGTCGACTCAAATCATATAGAAGGGCAGATTGTTATTTGGGTAAATAAGAAAAAGCGGAGAAAGAAAAAACAAAACAGAATCTTGCAGCGGAATGACAAAATATAATAATCAAATAAACAGTTCATGAAGCTGTTTTACAAAACATTTGATTATAATTATACAACACAGGTCAGAGTTACACATACCAGAGAATAATAAATAATGCAGCGGAATACATGATGCAGTGAAATATAATAAATAATAATAATACAATCTTCGTCTTCGTCCTCCAGAAATAAGGTCTTCAAATCCTGAAATTCTCAGGCTGACCCAAGCATAAAGAAAAAACAAAACGCTCGAGTTAGGATTAACATTCTTATGTAAGTTAAATTAACAGTAAATAAACATGAGTGTAAACGGCGTTGAAGATGTTTACGGGGTTTGACATCTCCTATCCACTATCTAACGTGAGTGCAATAACTTAAGAGATGTTCAGGATTCACATCTCCTAAGGATCCGTTAAACTATCTACTATGTAGTACAATACGCTATTATAATAGTGTCTATAATAAAGTAAAGTATTAAAATAGCATTAAGGCGTTACCCATATCCCCCTTAACACATTTTATATATTCCCATAGTCTATACAGTACCGTAACTCCCGCCGTAAACTGGAAGGCTATTAGAGGGCACTCCATAAGTATGGTACAAAACAAACTCGTAGAAGGCGCTCTAGAGCATGTGAACATGGCCACGAGGAAATGCCATGGTAGATATACCGTTTGCGGATCTGGACTGGTGGTAACGCATAGCAGCTACTACCGCCCACCTCGAACACACTCCATATCAAAAATCGAGGGGTGGCCACCAAAACAATCACAAAATCAGAATATAGTATCGAAGAAATGTGCCTGATAGGAGGAATGACCTCACTTGGCCCGGCATGGCTCCTGATTTTAGTCACATCTTAGCTGACTCGTGGGAGTCAGGGTCACGTCATACCTCATATAGAAATCGTTCAACAAAGAATCCTACTTCATTTCTGGAATCTTCACCACGTACACAGTTGTTAAAGTGGTTTTCGGTATTGGCAGAGAGTATGACAATATCCGATCCCGGTCTCTTTAACAACAAATCGCTTATTACACACCGGATGGTTCCTTTACGTTTCAAAAATCAATTCACAATTCATATCAAAATATCACATTCAATTTCAAATCATATCTCTGTCGAAATCATATTCACTTCAAACCATATTCACTTTCAAATCATGTCGTTTCCAAAATCCTTATTTCTTCAAAATCATATTTCCAAAGTAGGTTAAATCCTTACTTCAAAATCGTCATATTCAATTTATTATAACATTTTAAATCCCAAAGTTGGTTATAACATCATTTAACCCTCTTTCAAAACAATGAATTGAATATAGACACATCTACTTTACTTAGTCTAGAAATTTAGAAAATAGTTTTAAAAAATTATAAATAGTTAAAATAGTTATAAATAGTTGAAATACTCTAAAATAGTTATAGATTAAAGATACTGTTAAATTGATTTAAGATAGTGCTTTCACTGAGAATAGCATTCTCAGGTCATTAGGATCTGCTTTGTAGCTACTGGATTGAAGAAATCCACCGAAGGAGATCCAAGTCATTCACAAGAAGTCCGTTGATTCTACTCAGAGATTCTAGCAATAACTCTACAATGGGAAGACCTCGTACCAGATAAGCCTCTCATAACACGGACTTCAACGAGACTGCCAGCATCCAGCAAATAGGACCTAACAATCAACAAGCTAATCTTGGCGCGGGAACTATGGCCGCCCAAAACCAGATTGAAGCTGTCACTAGGACAGAGTTCAACGAGCTAATGAGAGAACTCATGGAAAACAGGAGACAACTTAGCGAACAGATCCAAGCCAACGCCAACCTTATGACTCAGCTTACTCAACAACAGCATAAGAATGCTAGAGGAAGCCCCACTCATTATTCCTCATCCGACAGCTTTGCTTCGTCTGATGAACCTCCTAGGCATAGATGTCGTAGAACGGAAACAACGTAGACAGGTGTTGTTGATCGATCAACCAGGGATGGTCTGGGTTCTCTACCTGGAGCAATGACCCCTCACTTACACCAAGAAAATCACACTCAAGCTAGAACGGGAAACTTAGGATCTGGAGTGCAAGTTGAAGCTGGACAGCTGGCACACCAAGGTCTTAATAATGCTAGTATCCAGGATGCACACTTGGTAGATCGCCAACGTAGGAGACACCGACCAGAACGGTCTCACATGATGGACACCAACCTACCATCTTCCATACAAACCCCAGACTTATCAGCTATGGTTAGACAACTGATGAAAGAGAATCAGGGCTTATCAAATAATGATTGGGGGATATCCAGGAGTCATACTCCGTTCACAGATGTTATCTTACAGGTCGAGTACCCAGGAAGTTTAACATGCCGACTATTTCGGCCTATGAAGGAAAGACTGATCCCTGACATCATGTGATGAGGTATGAATGGATGATGAACTCTACTAGAGCGAACGATGCAACCAAGTGTAGATGTTTCCCAATAACTTTGTCTGGAATCGCTACCATGTGGTTCACCCCAATTCCTCCGTGGACTATCTCCAACTTTGATGAGTTAGCGACGAAATTTGTGGAGCAATTTAGGATTCATACCACTCATCCCAAGGATGTGATGTCCTTGTCCAGTGTAATTTAGGCTCCAGGGGAGTCGTTGAAAGAGTACTTACAAAGATTTCATGTTGCCGCAGCTGAAGTTAGCAACCCCAACGACCATGCTATTTTAATGGCCGTGATGCGAGGGGTAAATCCAGATTCAGAATTTGGAGATTGGCTGGCGGGAAAGCCTCCGACTACGCTAGAATGTTTTTATTCAAAAGCAAACCAATTTATAAGAAGGGAGGAAGCTAGGTGGACAAGGCGAGATAATGCACTGGTACATGGCAAGGAGGTTGTGCAGAGTAACATCGCTGTAAAACAATCCGGTGACAACTCTGGAAAGGTACAAGTCAATGTTCAAAACAAGCCTGAAAAATCTAAAGGATCCGGTGGGGGGGAATTCTAGAAAGGAAAGGGAAGCTGGAAAGTGGAAACCAAGGATCCCAACTTACAATGAATACACGACTCTAAATGCATCTTTGGAAAATATTTACCTGTCAACTTGTAATACTTTCCAATATCGAAAGCGACGCCCAAAAGAGTCCACTGAAGAGAAAAAGCGGACTGGGAAGTATTGCCGCTTCCATGAGACTTACGGGCACAATATGGAGGAGTGTAGGCACCTCTAGAAAAGTTAATTAGACAGAAAAAGTTGCAGGAGTTTGTAAATAATCCTCAAGAGGGTGGACAGGGAACGTCCAATCCCGGTCGTGCACCAGCTCCACGTCACCCTGAGGAGCCTACTCGGACCGTAGGAAGACTGGTCATAAATACGATAGTTGGTGGACCTCACCCTGCAGACAAGAATTGGCAGGAAATGGAGCGGTATGCTAACTCCTTAAGGCATGCAGATTTCAAATGTTGTTCGAATACGGAGGATGGATCCCCGGCTAAGCAGTAGCGAACGATGATTGATGATATAGTATTTAGGAGCAGAGATGCTGATCAAGTGGAGGCTCCTATCATTGACCCGATGGTCATATCCTCAACAATCGGGCCAGCATTTGTGAAAAGAATTTTGATTGATTGTGGAAGTTCTATTAATATCATCTTTAAAAAAGCATATGACCAAATGAAGATGGAGACGAAATATTTAAAACCATCTAAAGCTCGTATCCATGGCTTTAATGGTGTAGCAATTGATGCGGTGGGTTATGTTGAATTGCCAGTTGAACTAGGGCAAGGTGAACGTAGGAGGGTGCGAATCCTACCTTTCATAGTTTTGGATGTTGATTCTCCATACAATGTATTTCTGGGTCGATCGGCCTTGGCAAAGTTCAGGGCAGCTTTGGCCCCGTGGTGTTTAACTCTGAAATTTCCGACACACAAAGGAGTTGGTGTTGTACATGGCGATCAGGCGGCTGGTCGTGCATGCTATGTGGCTGAGCTGAGAGAGGCCCAGCGAAGAAAGAAGGGAAAGGTTGTGGATAGCTCCATAGAGACATAGATCCAAGAGATGATGATTAGGAACACAGGGAAGAAAAAGCAGCATCGGCTGAACTGACGATTGACATTTCAGTCAACCAAGACGACCCGTCGCGAGTACTTAAGATTGGATCACAACTCAGCCCCTCGATGACCGAGGATCTCACTGATTTCCTTCAAGCGAATCTGAATGTTTTTGCTTGGACACATTCTGATATGTGCGGGATTTGTAACGACCCGGCTTTCTTTGCCCAGAAAGACGCATCGTTATAAAGAAAGAAAGGGATAGAAGAAGAAAAGAAAAGAAGAAAGAACAACAACACATCAGAGATCTCACAGCGGAACGAGAAATATATTATATCACATAAGATATTACATAGTATCATATACATCAGAGTATACAATTTATACAACATAGAATAGACAGTTATAAACTTCTGTCTATTATACATCACAAGTACATCAGTACAATACAACATACACAGCGGAAACTCTATATATCTACACGCTGAAGCCTCCTGCTCCTCAGCTCCTCCAGTATTCGTCAAGACTTACCTGAATCCCTCGACTACTCAATACAATATTGAGTACCCAAGAGTTTAATAAAACAGAAAATAAACACTTGGGTCAGACATGGGTCTGGTGTGAGTAAACGGTTTAAATTGCTAAACTTTGAAAACCTTTGAAAACAAGAGTATCACGTAAGACTCCCCACACATAAACATGGGTAAGTTTTTACCTTACGCTAACTAAAACATTTGATAGGAAATCCAGTTATATTATAATAGGGTCTAGGGTTTTCAAGTAAAATACAGAAATAGCTGAAATGCTTACATCTCACATTCCAACATAGTTGGGCACAACTAATACGTACGGCACTTATTGGAGTTTGGATTCCATACAATGGCAGGGCTACTGGGGTACCGCCCGTCACAGTACGTGGCCTAGATCACCGTACCGAGGAGTACGCCCGCTCCCCTGCAACACAAAGCCGGAACCATCCCTTACTGGATAATCCCGAACAAGATAATCCCGTAGTTGGCGCGACCAACCACACACTAAGCCGAATGAAAATAAAAGGGACCTCTAGACAGGGATCTATCTTGCTCTCAGTGGGTGCTACCCACGAAGCCTTGCTGCACCTCCCCTGTTTTAGCCATTCCCGGTTGATGAGGCTTGAGGTTACGATTACCTTTAATCAGAACATATCACTTAGAATGCTCATCGTCCGCCTGACGATGTGCTGAAAGCATTCAATCCATATAAGTTCGTTCCGGGTTCGAACGAAACCAAAGGCATTATCTCGTTACACTCGTTTTGGAATCACCCTCAGAGTTAACGACAATAACCCTTGCACTCTGAATCTTCATCTTCACTTGAGATTCACGACCTATCGTTAATTTGGATCGATGTGGTATTCGGGTCTCCAGACCTGGAAATCCGGTATACGGAAACCCGATCCCGGTCTCATCGAAATCCAAAACGTATCTTTTAAGGCCAAGTTGTTTAAAGGTTTAAACATTTAAACTTATATTCAGGATGATATAAACAGATAGATAAATCACATTATCACAATAGATAATTCATATCAAATATTCATCTCACAAAGCAGCATATATCACATATATCAGAGATATTCAAATCATCCAATATCAACCATCCAATATCAATCAATCATCCATAAGTAGGTTTGATTAATTCTTAACCAATTTAATTAACCTTTAATTAAATTAATTACTATTCTTTAATTACTTGGATTACCTTAATCATGCTTCATTGATTTATTACATATCAATTTATTAATCATCTCTTAATGATCTTCCTTAATTAATCTTCCTTGATTAATTATACTTTAATTACATTCAAGTAATTATCCTTAACCATATACAGTAATTAACCTTTAATTGCTATCATTAATTACAATAATTAATGATCCTTCATTTGCTTCCATTTATTAATTAACTATAATTAATTACACTCGATCCTCAATTAATTACAATTACTTAATCATACTTTAATTAATCACTTTTATTAATCAACCTTGATTAAATTTCATTACATATTAATTAATGATCATCTAATTAATTCATTAATTAATTACCTTCTAGTTAATTAAATAATTAACCTTTAATTAACTACATTCATTAATTAGCCTTAATTAATCATAATCAGTCATTAACCATCCTGTAATTACTTACCTTAATTAATTAACTCCTTATATTTAATTAATTATTCTTTAATCACTTATTATTGATTAATTAATCTTAATTAATCAACCTTAATTACATCATTTATTATATTAATTAATAATCCTTAATTACTTCCTTAATTAATTACTCTCTTTTTAATTAATTACCTAACTAGTAATTAATCACATTATTAATTAACCTTAATCCTTTAATTAATTAATTACTCTTTAATTGATCTTCAAATCAATTATATTAATTATCCTTTAATTAATAACATCAAGTGATTAACCCTTAATCAATTACATTTAATTACTTACATTAAGTAATTTTCTCTTTTCTTAATTACATTAGTAATTATCCATTAATTTTTTTCATTAATTAATTACCTTAATTAATCATAAATGATTATCTTAATTAATTAGACTAATTAATTAACCTAAAATTAATTACATTAATTAATTAATCAATTAATCATCACTTAATCTTTAATTAATTTATTTCTTAATTACATTCATTTCCACTAATTACTTCATTTAGTAATTATTCTTAATTATAAATAAGTAATAATCTTTAGTTTATTTTACTCATTAACTATCTTTAATTAATTCCAATCTTTAAAGATAAACTCATCATTTAAATTAAATACTTATTTCTATCATTATATTTCATTTTAAACAAATTTAGAAATCAATTATATACTTGAAATATATAATTTTACTTAAGAATAAAACAATTTAATCATTTAAATTTGATATTCTAAAATCTTTGAAAACCCTTTTTCAAACTTGCTTAAATAAATTTTATTCTTAAAACTTACTTAATATATCTTTAAATTTATTTGAAACCTATTAAATCTTTATTTTGAAACTAATTATACACCCATAATTTTAAAAACTTGACTTTACTTTGTTTTTAAGTTTTAAACTTTATTTTTATTTTTATTTTTTTACAAAATTTTGCTTTAATTAAATCCAGATTATCACTACAGCAAAGATACTCGAGTCTAACCCTATTAAATCCCGAGCCTGTCCCGAGTCCTCCTGCAACCTCAACTGCTTCGAGTAAAACTCGATCGTACCCGAAGAAAACCCGAGCAAACTCCTTCGTTCCCAAACCATCGATACACTCAGTCATGGCATGCATGATAACGTGCACGTTCATGTGCACAGATGATCAGATCAACTCCGATCATCGTCAAGAGCATCTACACATCACTGAACATCTCTCCGACCATCTCCACCCCTCAGAACCCATCAGTTCGCCTTTGATTAAAATCGAGTAACTCACTCGAAAACAGGAAACCATCGATCAATGGAAAATCCCTTCGCCACCGATGATCCTACCACCAGCGTTCACGTCGACTTCACCGAAGCTTCGTCATGTTGCCACGCTTCTAACCCCGCTCATCGCGATCAGTCCGATGATCCACCAACGCCACACGAAGCTCAGCAACCATTACACCCAATTCGATACGCCGAACCCTAGATCACCTCATTCCGACCACCACGGCCAAAAGTAAAATCAACCACTATTTTTCCGATGATCTACACTCTACTGGCCACCTCCAGACCCAACCTCAACGCAAACTTCAACGCCGATCATCGTCAATCGACAAAAATGCCCATTCTGATCAACACAGAATTTCACAACAATTTCTAATCTAAAAATCATGATTCTTCTTTCTAAATTCATTGTTTTCCACGACGAATTCAATTATATAATCCAATCTAAAAATTATGAATATTGATTTTTTTGACTTATCTCTGATTATCACTGTAATTTCTAATTTTTAAATTAATTGCTAGATTAAAATTCCAGGAACTATTTTTAGAATTGTTACCATGTTGTTATAATCATATTTCATTACCAAATCCAAGTACAAAATCAATGGTATGTGTAAATAAAAATTGTCTAATGAAAATGATGCCTATAAATAAAAATGACAGAGCAGTGTTTATGTGATATAATATATTTCTCGTTCCGCTGTGAGATCTCTGATGTGTTGTTGTTCTTTCTTCTTTTCTTTTCTTCTTCTATCCCTTTCTTTCTTTATAACGATGCGTCTTTCTGGGCAAAGAAAGCCGGGTCGTTACAGGATTTCTCCCGCTATTGCGAGTCATATGTTGAACATAGACCCGAAGTACGTCCCAGTAAAGCAGAAAAGGAGAGGCATGGACCCGGAGAGGTCCGTGGCTCTCAAGGAGGAAGTGGACAAACTCAAAGCCAATGGGTTCGTCTACGACGCCCTCTACCCAAAATGGGTCTCTAACCTTGTACTAGTGAGAAAAGCGAATGGGAAATGGAGGACTTGTGTTGATTACTCGGATTTAAACAAAGCATGCCCTAAGGATAGTTTCCCATTACCTAGAATTGATCAGCTGGTCGACTCAATGGCAGGACAAGAGTTATTATCATTTATGGATGCGTACTCGGGATGTAATCTAATCCCGATGGACATTCCAGATCAAGAACACACCAATTTTGTCACTGACGTTGGACTGTACTGTTATGTAGTGATGCCTTTTGGGCTGAAAAATGCAGGGGCGACTTATCAGCGCTTAGTGAATCGGATGTTTAAAGACCAAATTGGTAGGACAATGGAAGTCTATGTGGATGACATGCTCATGAAGTCACGACAGTCAAACGACCACGTTCGAGACTTGGCGGAGATGTTTGATATACTCAGGAATTATGGAATGAAAATCAACCCACTGAAGTGTTCCTTTGGTGTTGCATCGGGAAATTTTTTGGGTTTCATTGTTAATGCACGAGGAATCGAAGCTAACCCGGAGAAGATTCAAGCTATCCGAGACATACAAGTACCCAGAACTATAAAGCAAGTACAAAGCTTGAATGGAAAAGTGGCCGCGTTGAGTCGATTCATATCCAGGGCCATAGATAAGTGTATTCCCTTCTTTGATGTAATAAAGAAAGGAAAGAGAAATTTCAAATGGATGCCCAACTGCGAAGACACATTCCGAGCTCTGGTAAGGCATTTGGAAAGTCCCCCAGTACTATCGAAACCTGTAGACCATGAAGTGTTGTATGTATACTTGGCTATATCCCAACATTCTATCAGTACGGCTTTGGTTCGCGAGGAGGACCGAGTTCAAAAGCCGGGATACTATGTCAGTAAACGTCTAACGGGGGCAGAAAGGAACTATCCCAAAATTGAGAAATTGGCATACTGCTTGGTGATTGCATCACGCAAGCTACGTCCGTACTTCCAGGCACACTCAATTAGTGTTTATACCGATCAACCCTTGCGACAAGTACTCCAACGACCAGAAACCTCTGGAAGGATGTTAAAATGGAATATCGAGTTAAGTCAATTTGATATTACCTACCTGCCACGGAGAGCTATCCAAGGACAGGCGTTAGCAGACTTTATTGCAGAATTCACAATACCTGTCGAGCAAAGTAATGAAGACATTACTCCCCCCATTCGATGGAAGTTATACACCGATGGAGCATCATATGACCATTGTTCCATAGCCGAAGTTATTCTAGTGACCCCTGAAAACCAATCTATATGTTATGCGTTGAAGCTTGATTTTCCAGCCATGAATAACGAAGCAGAGTACGAAGCATTACTCACTGGCTTAAAACTTGTCAGGGAGCTTGGAATAAAAAAGATTGAGATCTTTTGTGACTCTCGATTGGTGGTATACCAAGTGCGAGGAGATTATCAAGCAAAGTGGCAGAGGCTTGCTCCATACCTCGCTCGGGCTCGAGAACTATTGGCAGACCTTCAATACTACGATATTTCCCATATTCCACGCGAGCAAAACAAGGAGGCTGATTCATTGGCAAAATTCGCAAGTACAAGCGATGCACAGCAGATGGGCTTAGTTCCCGTCGAAGTTTTACAATCTCCGAGTATAAAAGAAATGGAGATGGATTTTGTTCTAGAAACAGAGATTGAGAAGGAGTCGTGGATGACCCCATTCAAACGATACATACTACACGGGACCTTGCCCGATAGAAAGAACGAAAGACGACAAGTCATTCGTAAAGCTTCGAGATATATAATGCAAGATGGAATAATGTATCGCAAGGGATTCTCGGTTCCCTTACTCCGGTGTATCGCCCATGATGAGATAAAACGAGTTTTGATGGAAGTGCACGAAGGGAAATGCAGCGATCATACTGGGCGGCAAACACTTGCAAAAAAGATCCTCCGCTATGGATATTATTGGCCAACTGTTAATCGGGATGCTGCCAACTACGCGAGAAAATGTGACAAATGTCAAAATTTTGCGAAAATCCCAAGAGCTCCGCCAACCGAACTCACTCAAATGGTTAGTCCTTGGCCAATTGCGATTTGGGGGATCGATATAATCGATTCCTTATCGATTTCCAGAGGTGGTGCAAAGTATGCAATTGTTGCGGTTGATTACTTTACTAAGTGGGCAGAAGCAGTGCCTTTAACTACGATCACCACCAAAAAAGTAATAATTTCGTTGTACGAAACATCATATGCTGTTTTGGCCTCCCGCGAACTATCATTACGGACAATGGAACTCAGTTTGACAGTAGAGAATTCAAAGAATTTTGCCAGAAATATCATATTGATAAAAGGTTTTCGGAAGTCGCTCACCCTAAAGCGAACGGACAAGTGGAAGCCGTAAATAAAATAATCAAGCTAATATTAAAGAAACGACTGGAAAAGGTTGGAGGTAAGTGGGTGGATGAGCTTCCGACAGCGCTATGGGCTTACAGAACCACCCACAAGTCCGCGACTGGCCATACTCCATTCACCTTGGCGCACGGCACTGAAGCTGTGATATCTGTGGAACTCGAAGTTCCCTCTCATCGGGTAACTTATTATGACCCTAAGATAAACCAGAATCTCTTATTGGAATCACTGGACTTTGTTGATGAAAAACGTGAAGAAGCTGATTTGAGAGCGGCTGCACATAGGAACAGAATTGCTCGATATTATAATGAAAAAGTCCGGCCAAGAAGTTTCGATGTGGGCGATCTTGTTTTGAAGCGAGTCTTTCTGGCCCCATCACATATGAATCCCACATGGGAAGGTCCATATGTTATCGAACGGAAGCTTGGAGAAGGAACTTTCAAGCTAGCGACCGTTGATGGCGCGACACTCCCCCGAGCATGGAATAGCGAACACCTGCACCGTTATTACACTTAGCCCAATTATTTCGCATTTTAATAATTTCCATTTTATGTTCCTTTCGTTGGTTTTAGTTGTCAGCATGTAGTAAGACAATTTAGTTTGCTTTCATTTGTTATGATCAATAAAGGCTTGAAGCCATTTTTTTCCATGAACTATTGATGTTACCACATAGTGCAATTCTGTGACAAAAATTAAACTGCGTTATTCTGTCTGGCATATGAACGCGCACCCAAACCTAGAAAATCTCTAAGTCCCCAGAGTGCAGACTAGAGTACTCTGAGTCCCCAAAGTGCGTACCAGAGTATAAACGACTAAAAAATCTCCAAGTCTCCAAAGTGCGGACTAGAGTACTCTGAGTCCCTAGATTGTGGACTAGAGTATAAACGACTAAAAAATCTCTAAGTCTCCAGAGTGCGGACTATAGTACTCTGAGTCCCCAAGTGCGGACCAGAGTAAAAACGACTAAAATATCTTTATGTCTCCAGAGTGCGGATTAGAGTACTCTGAGTCTCCAAAGTGCGGACCAGAGTATAAACGACTAAAAAATCTCTAAGTCCCCAGAGTGCGGACTAGAGTACTCTGAGTCCCCAGAGTGCGGACCAGAGTATAAACGACTAAAAAATCTCTAAGTCCCTAGAGTGCGGACTAGAGTACTCTGATTCCACGGAGTGCGGACCAGAGTATAAACGACTAAAAAATCTCTAAGTCTCCAGAGTGCGGACTAGAGTACTCTGAGTCCCAGAGTGTGGACCAGAGTATAAACGACTAAAAAGTCTCTAAGTTCCCAGAGTGCGGATTAGAGTACCTGAGTCCCCAGAGTGCGGACTAGAGTATAAACGACTAAAAAATCCCTAGGTACCCAGAGTGCAGACTAGAAGTACTCTGAGTCCCCAGAGCGTGGACTAGAATATAATCGAGTAAGAAATCTCTAAGTTCCCAAAGTGCGGACTAGAGTACTCTGAGTCCCCAGAGTGCGGACTAGAGTATGAACGACTTCGAAATCTTCAAAGTCCCCTGAGCGCGAATTGGAATATTCTGAGTCCCCAGTGTACGGATCAGAGTATGAGCGATCCAAAAATCTCTGAGTAATATGGAAGTGAACTAGGGCTTATGTAACTTACAAGGTTTCAGATTACGACTACGAATTATACAGTGAGTTGAACAACAAAAGTCATTTGAAAAACAAAGAACGAAGTTTTATTCACTAATTCAAAATGGAGTCCTATTACAACTTCTCCCAAACTCAGGGCACTACCACGACTATGAAAATAGATAAAAATAATTACATAATCCAGGCTGATTCTCGATGAACGAGCATGATAGTTACTTCTTGGGCTTCTTCTCCTTCTTCGATTTCTCAGACGACTCCTCCCCCATGCGTTTTCTCTTGGACTTTTTGCTCGCTAGAGAGATGGTGTTAGAAGAAGGAGGAACTTCTAATAGCCTGGTCCCACTTGGAAGAATAATCTTCAAAGGCCTGTTCAGTGGTTCATCGAGTTCTACCACTTGAGGCTCGGCCTTAATTTCGGCTTTCTTTCTCCCCTCTTCAATGACTTGTTCCTTCATGCTCAGTTTTGAAGTGTGTTTGGAGGCGCCAGTAATTTCAACTTCGTAATGCTCCTCGACGGGCGACGGATTGTCAGATTTGTCTTCGTTGAGCGCCTCAATCACTTGAGCGTCAGGTCCGAGAGTCTCTTCTGCTTGCGTTGTTTCTCCTATCTTCTCCTCCTTCTCCGTGGCAGCATCGCTCCTTGGAGTAGGTACGGGATCAGGATGACCTACGCGGAATCGTAAGAAACAAATGTTAGAATACATTTATCACTCGCTGAAAGCGAGAACCCTTTGAACTTTGGAGGAAAAGTTATGTACCAGTACCTGGTTGACTCTTAACTACTCGGGGAGTTTCGCCTTCTGGGATAGGAGATAGGACAGAAATACCAAGACCAGGATCTTTTGGGTCGTAACCAATGTGTTTTTCGAAGGGGTCAAGTGGTAGGCGATCAGTCGGTTGAGTAGATGGAGGAATTATAGGCTCGGATCCAGATGGGCCGGCAATGTCATTCTTTTCTTTCGGTGAGGAGGAGTCTCTGCTGTAGAGATCCTTCGCTACAGACAAGTCCGAAAGCTCATTCCCACGGAGAAATTCTTTCACTAAAGCTTCCTCATCGACCTCTTCCGTTCCCAACTCAAGCTTTTTGATCTTGATCAAAGTCTCCCATGCTTCGGCTAAAGATTCGAGGTACCCCTCGCCGAGAAATGTTAAGTCACGGTGCATCAGGACTCGAGCGTTGTACTCGGCTATAAGCGGATCAAATAGGCATTTGACCTTCTCCCTACCCGTTTCGGTAGCCGCCTCAAGGCGAGAATCCATCTCCGTAAACGCTATCCTTTTGCCCTCTTCGCGGGCTTCATCCTTCAGCGTCTCAGCCTTGGAGATTTCTTCATCGAGTTTTGTCTTAAGGAGTCGTGTAGCGACAACCTCGTCGCAGTATCTTTGCGATTCCTCCTGAGCAGCAGTCTTTTCTTCTTTCTCTTTAAGAAGCAGCTCTCCCAACTCTTTAACTCGCTGAGCGAACGCGTCTCTCTCCTTTTGAACGGAGTCTTTCTCTAAAGCTAAAGCGCCGCAGCGTTGAACTGCTTCGTTAATCTCTTTCCTATGTGTCGCCTCTAGACGATCGACGGCCTCCGCCGTGTCTTTGGCACTTTTTTGAGTAGCTTCGAGCTGAGACTTGTATGAGGAAAGTTCTCCATCCCGAGCTTTGATAATGTCTTTGTCATGTATGGCTTCAAGCTTCAAGCGATCTATTTCATGTTGACGCTCAATAGAGACTTCCGAGACTTTTTCTACCAAATGGACGAAGGCGTCATGTTAAACGTAGACGTCGTTGTTGCAAGCAATGGCACTTTGTTTGACGTGTCATGGGAAGTGATGGATCGCTGGAAGGAACTTCAGACCGTCAAAGTATATCTTGGGGAACGTAGCCTTAAGCTCGGCAAGTTTTTCCGATATCGACGGATCTTGTGTGGGAGTAGAGGGGGTTGGTCTTGAGACTAGAGATTTTTTGAGGGGTTCCCGGGATTGCCTTGTGCTGGATGAACCTGAGTGTTGATCGCGGGGAGTATCGGACTGGGACCCCTTGTGACCAGATTTCTCCCTGCCTTGCTCCGGGTGAGGAGGGGGATCGTAACGATATGAGGGCTGATTGTAAGTTTTTCTTCGAGAGTATGAGTCCCGGGAGCGATAATCCCTGTCGCTGTCATCATCTCTATCCCGGCGTTTGCCGGAGCCCGAATCCCGTCTAGAATGATGGAAAATAGAGGAACCGCGTAGGCGGTCAAATCCATGAGAACGTCCCATATCACCTGCACAGAAATTAAATGAACACGAGTTAGACAGAATCACATGATGGTTGAAATTTGAGTGCGAAGTGAAGTGTAAGTGTTATCGTGTGTGTCCTAGTGTTTCCCCCCGACGGTCCAGTTTTTTAAGCTTTACTAATTGGAGTTTTCTCTCCTCGATTTTGGATTTGAGTGTCTTCA
Organism: Allium fistulosum; assembly: GCA_030737815.1. Classification (NCBI taxonomy): domain Eukaryota; kingdom Viridiplantae; phylum Streptophyta; class Magnoliopsida; order Asparagales; family Amaryllidaceae; genus Allium; species Allium fistulosum. The sequence goes on from CM060904.1 coordinate 821,113,286, forward strand.
TCGCCTTTCGCGGGAGACCAAAGTTTCAGGGCTTCCGGATCGTCGAAACCATAATTAAGAAAATCGTCGGGAATAGTTAGGTCCGACTAGCCTTTCAATGAACTCTTTAAGTGTTGAGGAGAAGGCTCTCTCTCTACTGGAATGATTGTGACCTTAGAGCTTCCGCCCGCTGTCTTTTTCCTCAATTTGTAAGTCAACTTCTTCTTTCCCTTTGAAGGAGAAGGCGTTACTTCAATGTCGTGTACCACAACCACCGGTTCCAGAGTGGGACTGGCATTTTCACCTAATGCTTCGGGCACCTTAGCTTCTCTAATCTCGCCCTGCTCAGGTATGTCTGCGGCACCGTGTGACGAAGGCCCAACTTGCCTTTTGCCTTTGTCCAAAGCAAGTCCAGTTGTAGTGACGCTGTGAGGAAGACTTATTCGGCGACCTTCCACCAACAACCCAAAATTTTGAGAGCGATTCATTGGAAATGATGGATCTGATGTCCCGGTCTTCTACGGGAACGACTCGGATAGCTTCGACGGCCTTAGAGTAACCGGAGTGTAACATCCCGTATTTTTAAGCCATTGAATTTGAACGTTTAATTCGTTTTAAATGTTAATGTGGATTCTTAATTGATGTTGGAATGAATGGATTCGGGTTCATTCAATAAAATAAGCTATAATTTTTAGTTATAGCAATCCTGGTTGAATTTGAATAGTGTGGAAATAATAAATTAAATATTCGGAATTGAGATAAGGGTAAATTTGAATGGAAATAGTGGTAAAAATGGTGTTTAAATGTATTTTTAAGTTCAATGGGTTATAAATAATATTGTTGGAATTTTAGAAGAATTTTAAAGTCGATAAATTAATATTTGGGATTTTATATTAATTTAAAAATGAATTTAATATTATTAAAATGCAAATAATCAGATTTTGAGTTCGGATTGAGCCGGAATGATTTTAAATGTGGTTATACATTTTATATGATTTATTGTTAAGTTATTAAAATTTTAAAAGTGAAATTTTACGCGTTTTCGTCAATTTTGACAAATCGCCTGATTTAAATAGACGAGTAAAATAGCCTTCCGGGGCGCAGTCTCGGAATTCGACGAAACCAGTTCCATTGGATCCGTAGTAGTTAGTTATTATCGGATTTCAATTTTCGGAGCAATCGGAGTTGTCGTGTGATCGTGGCAGCTCGAAACGCATCGAAATCGATTTAACCGATTTAATTTTAAATTGATCGTTTAATTTCGTATCTCGCGCATACGATCAAATTAGCTTACGAAACCTCTTCCATTGTGTCCGGAACGCTGAAAAACCCTAGGATTGTCTGTCGGAACGTGTAGTTTGGAGGTCGTTTGCATAAACTGTTAATTTGAGAATTTTATTAATTAAATAATATTAAATTTATATATATATAAACGTTTTATTCTCTAAACCCTAGTTAAAAACAACCAGCCGCCTCTTTATCGTTAATGGCCGAAAATCGATTCGTTTCCCCTCCAAAAATCTTTCAATCCATGCTTTAAATTGAGAAACTTTCTAAATGAAAGTTGTAGATCGTTGAGGGATCTATAAATCCAACGGGTGATTTCGCGTGAAGTGGAGCAGATCGGCGGCAAGGTGGGCACGAACGGTGGTCGTTCGATGGGGTTTTTCGAGAGCTAGGGGTGACCGGACTCGTGCGCGCGCCTTGGAAGGGTGGAGATGGCGATGGGCTTCAAGGTGCCAGGTTCCGATCGCGTTCGAGTCGACCGTAGGTGAGGCGGTGGCTAACCCTAGGCGTGCGTGAGTGGGTGCATTTGAAGCTGGAGATGTCGCGTTTGGGAAGATGGAAATAGCGGGCCTATTTTCGAATGTTAGATGTGCGGCCAGATTTTGTTGGGTATATAAATTAAAATTTAAAAGAAAATTTGTTTTTAAATTGTTGTTCGAATTTTATAAAATCATAACTAATTCATACTATATCAGAATTCGACGAAATTTGCGACGCCGGAATCGCAGAAACGAGCACTACGAAGTGGAGCAGTTCCGGAAGCATTCCGGGCATGTAGAAATTTAGGTTAAATCGGACGTCGTCCGGTTTAATTTAAAATTTCGAACGCTCGCCGAAACTCAAAGTGAGTTTTTCTCACTCACATCTGGATGCTAGGCATCTTAAATAGTTAATATTTAAATATCTGTGTGGATGGCTGAATATAATTGTTATTATCAGTCTGGATTGATATTTATATTGTGATGTGCTAATATTTGTGGATGCAGGGAGAAACAGGTTGGAGGGATCCAACTGGATTCCTCACAATGTAGCAATTATTTTATAATTGATAGTGATACCTGTTTATATGTTGTGATTGATAAATCTGGAATTTTAAATTGTTCTGTGAAATTGTGGTATAAATATTAATTCTAGAATTAAATTATAAATGAATAAATTGGGGATTTAAAAGAAATTAAAGAAATTTTTAAATAAGGAATTTAAAGGAATTTAAAGGAATATAAAAATTGGATTCTGTTTTGGAATGGAAAATGTAAATTGGTAAAATTGGGATTTAAAAATATTGGGGAAAATTTATTAATCGTTAAATGGAAAGTATAGATTTTCTGGAAATGAATTCTATGAAATTATAAATTGAGTAAAATAACAGTGGTTTATTTTAATGATGAATAGTGATATCCGAAAAAGTAAAATATGTTAAAAATGAAGCTTCCGAATTTAAATGTACAATTTTAAGTGTTAATAGAATATTTTTAAAATACCATTTCCCTATTGGAATTTTATTTAAGTAAATTGGGAATCTGGCTTTCATTGAAGAATTCACCAAAATGTTTTATTTAAAAATGTTTTAAAACTATATTGTTACAGATGGATTTCCAGAATGGGAAATTGAGTTTGAACTTCGTATGAAGTTATAGATAAGTATGGAATTGGGAACTTATGTTGTAAACATAAATTGAATTTGAAATAAATCAGTGGATTTATATGAAAGAGTACTTTGGAATGTTTAGAAACGGGAAAGTGTTTCCCTGGGAAAACCAAGTAAATGTTTATAAAAAGATTTTATTTAACTAAGGTTAAGTTTTAAATCGTTTTAAAAGTATTTTTAAGAAATCGTTATTTTTAAAGGAATAGATTAATAATTTTTAATACCTTAATAATTTGGGAGTATATTAGCAATTATTTTTACAAATGGATTTATTTAAAAGTTGGTTTTAGCTTAAGCTGTTAAAATTAGTATTTTTCTTCTTATAACGCTATTTGAATTTAGTTAAACTAAAACCCTTATTTTTAAATCAAAGTTTATGTGTTAATAACTAGTTTTCTTCATATATTTTAAATTTATATTTTGAGTAAATAAATAGAAGTAATTTTCATATTTTAAAGTATATTTCAGTATAAAGTATTTTTAACTGTTTTAAATGCAAATTGTTTTATACTTGGTTATTCCCGATGGGAATAAAGGGTAAAAGATTTACCTTGTAAAGGAAGAGTTTTGGAAAATTGTTTTCAAACGAGTTTTGAAAATGTGAAAATATATCTTTGAAAGATATTAGAAGAAAATAAATAATATGGAGATTATTTATTGTGTGATGGATGTGTATGGATGTTTGTGAATATTAATTGATAGTTAAATCACCGACTATCAATATTGGCCAAATGCGCTGATCGTTTCGAAGAGACCGGGATCGAGTTTCCGTATACCGGGATTCTAGGTCTGGAGACTCGAAAACCACTTCGATCCGGTTTGTACGTTTCGCGAAAACGATTTCGGAGTCGAAGATGGAGCAGTGAAGTGCAAGGGCTAGTCGCTACTAATCCTGAGGATATTTCCAAAATGGATGTAGTAGGAATAGTGCCTTCGGTTCCGTTCGGACCCGGGACGGACTTGTATGGACGAATGCTTTCGTGACATCGTCAGGTGGACGATGGGCATTCTAAGGGATATGTGCTATAAAGGTATCGTTTAGCCTCAAGCCTCATCAACCGGGAATGACTGAAAATCAGGGGTTATGCAGCAAGGCTTCGTGGGTAGCCCCCACTTGAGAGTAAGGTCATCCCTGTCTAGATGTCCCTTTTATTTCGGCTTAGTGGTGCGGTTGCTGATCACAACCGTGGGGTGATTTTACTTGGAATTATCCAGTAAGGGATGATTCCGGTCTTGTGTTGCAGGGGACTTAGGGTGGGTCCTCGGTACTGTGATCTAGGCCACGTACTGTGACAGGTGGTACCCCAGTGCCTAGTCATTCGTTGGAAATCAATTCTCCCTACGTGCCTTGTACGAGTTTTGTTTGTATTACCCACGTTGTGGCTAGTATGCCGGAATTTAATAGATGTAACAATTTCGGCTATTTTATAAGTATTTGTAAATAGACACTATTATAATATCAGAGGATTTCTATAAAAAGTGTTTTGGCTATCGTAAGGTAAAAACCCGACATGTTTATTTGTGGCGTGGTCTTACGAGATGCTTTTGTTTCCAAAGGATTTTTGAACTTTAATAATCAATTGGGTGTATTTATGATGCGCTGGTATTCCAGACTGACTCGGGTGTTATTTTATTATAATGCTCGGGTCAGACCGAGTATATTTCAGGATAGGTTGCTATGGAGCTCAGGAGAGGAGCTGGAGTTCGAGACGTATTTCTCGTACTTGTATTATTCCGCTGCTGTGATTGTTGTATTGACTGATTGACTGGATATTGATGATTGTATTGATAGACTCTGATGATGATGTATTGTATATAAACAGATATAGTTTCATTTTGTGTAAAGATCTGTTCTATATATTATATTTTATCCGCTGCGACTGTGAGGTTCTGATTTTGTTTAGTTCTTTCTTCTTCTATCTACTTTCTTATTCTTCTACAATCTGTCTTTCCGGCATTCGATCGTCGGCATATTATACTGTTGAGTATTTTGTGTCGATTTTCGAGGGTCGAGAAGGGCGGGTCGTCACACTTGGTATCAGAGCTTAGATTGGCGACAACCTAGGCTTTGGTGGGAAAATTACTCATTTTAAATAGAGTCAGAAGTACTCTATGATGAGTTGAGTGTATTAATAGCTATGAGAGCGTACTTGTTAGTGGATATAAAAGTATTTTTATACTGTGTTGACTTATCGGTTGAGTGTTTATGAATTCTGGTCGGTGCGGGAAGTACAACCGTATCGATAGGGGTTTCTAAACTCTTAAACAAGATAAACCGACATAGTATTATTTTTAAAGTGGGTAAATGAAATAATTTTACCCAAAATTGTATTTTGGTATAAAAAGAAATAATTTTTCTAAATTATTATACGTATTGGATGCTTGTTTGGTTGTTTCTTCTATAACCAAATAAGAAATTAAAACATGATCTAAAATTTGAAATGATATATATAAGAAAATAAGAAGTTAAAATATTAAAATGGTTTATAACCAAATGGAATTGATTGGATATGTTTTAAATAAGAAAAGTAAAAATTAAAATTTGATTTAAACTAGAATTTTGACCCCGGAAATTTTGAAAGGGATTTCAAATGGAATTAAACAAAGTTTTGGGAGTTTGACTTTGTGGAAATGTTAGAAATGTTTTCAAAAGCATTTGTAAGAATGGAGTATATTATAGGGAAATATTTTTGAATAGAAATTTGTTTTGAGGTGGATTTTGGAAGTGGAGGGCATTAAACTCACTTCAGTCGCTGGAAAATAATCATGATGATGCTGGCCACATCATTAGAATTCATTTTCGAGTTTCTAAAGTGATGGATTGCTACCAAAATAGTTGGTTATGACATTGTTTGGACTTGTTTGAGAAACAAGTGATTTTGGAATTTTCAAAAGGAAAATTGTTTGGTAAAAGCAGTTTGTTTTGGAATTTTGGTATTTGATTTGAATATCAAAGAGTAATGTGTTGATTTTTATTTCGAATTGGTTTTGAAATAAATCCGGGTAAATTGAATTCTGGGAATTCTATTTTAAAATAAAGTGTGAAAGTTGAAATGATTCAACTATATAACTTATAAGATAAAGTTGATGTAATTAAGAATTTGGGTTAAAAATTGAAATACATCAACTAGAATCGTGCAAGTGAAGTTGATTTAAGTAAGAAGGGAATGAGATTTTATCCTGAAATTAAAATTTAATTTGAGTATATATGGAAGTAAATGGAACTATTAAAATGAATGGGAAGTTGAATTTAACTTGGGATAAGTTAAATATAATTGGGAATTGGAATTAAATTGAGTTGGGTTCAATTGAAAAGTGAAATGACTTTGTAATTATGGGTCGTTGGGTAACAAATTGTACCCATAAGCTATTAAGTGTTATACTTATAATCTGGAATTGTGTATTTAAATTTTGCAAAGGATTAAGGTGAAGTAAAAGAATTTGTATCCTTAAGAATTCAGAGATGCATATGTATAGACATTGGAATTGTGATTATAAGATGTAAAAGGATTAAAATGAGCAATATAAACTTTTAATTAAATAAGTTGATAAACTTAAAGATGGAAAATTTGGGTGTAAACCCAAGTAAAGTGGAATTATAATCACAAATGGGAAATAGTTGAATGGTATAGTGACTTCAAACTCAATCCTAAATAAAATGTAAAGTAAGATGAGGTAAAGTGAGATATAAAAGATGTGAATGAACTTAAATAGAAAATAAGTTTTGAACTTATTTATGGAGAAAATGAATTGAATTGAAATGAAATCCGAAATACAATTGTATTATAAACAATATTGAATGGAATTCAATTCTTATTGAAGTGGTAAAAGAAGTGGAATAAATTTAATTTTGGCTAAATAAAATTTAGTGGACTTGGAATAAATTTGGACGAGAACCAAATTGAAAGGAAATTTAGTTTAGTTGAGGTGATGTTAGATGGAGTAAATGCTCACTCAATTAAATCCAAAATGATTGTTTGGGAATAAATCTTGTGTAAGCTAAATTAAATGGAATTTGTATTGCAATAAATAGAAATTTGATAGTTGGGTTAAAATTTAGAAAGTAAGTAAAAATCCAGTTGTGGAATGGAATTTAAGTTTGGTAATAAATGTTGGAAGTGAGAATGTATAATGGGATTAGATTATAATAGTGATGATTTGAATTGAAGTAAAATTCAAATGAGAGAAATAATTTAAATGGTCTCTTTGTTAATAAAATAAATTTGTACATAGATTGGATAAATAAACAAAGAGCATTAAAGTTGTAAAGGAATTGAAATTTGATTTGAATGAGAATCAAATGAAAATAAAATTGATATAAGAAGATGATGGAAATTTTGTGAAAGAACTTAAGTAACTTGGAAGAAAAACAAAATGATTGTGGATGAGCTTTATTAAGTAAATCTGAATGAAATTTGTTAAATAATAGAATGGAATTGCATGTGTAATTGTATTAATTAATTATTGAGATGAAATAAGGATGTACGGGTTGTAAACAATCCAGAATGGAATGATATTAATATAAACTTGAGTTGGTTAATGAAATAAAATGTAAGGAAAGTTTAATTTAATGAACAAATTGCATTGGAATAAAAATATTTGGTTTGTGAACCTTGTAATGGAATAAAATTTATATGAATCCAAGTTGAAATTAATTTTGAATGGTGATAAGCTTAAGTGGCAATTGTTTTGCTTGAATGACATGGAAATTTGCATGTATTTGCAATTGAGTGTTTAAAAGCAATTGGAGATGAATTGTGAATAAATTGATATGAATGGGAACCCAATTCAAAGAGTTTTGTATATGAATGCAAGTGAATTGGTTTAAAATAGTAAATGAAATTGATTTTGAATCAATAGGAATGAATTGACCTCTTAATGAGTAATGTTTGCATATGAATGGAAATGGATCATAATTGAAATGCAAATGTTTCAAGTTCAAAATGAAATTTGATTGTAAATCAAATTTGGAATGTAAGTTAAAAATTAAAAATGTAAGAAAGGCATATGTAATCATGTTGAAGTGGAAATGAATTGGTGAAATAAATATGAATGGTATATGGTGAACTTGAATGTAAATCATTCAAATGAAATAAAATAGTTGGACTTGAATAAGTAACTTGAAGGGTGACTGAAAACTTGAATTTAAGGCATTCAAGTGAAATAAAATGAAGTAGACTTGAATAAGTAATTCGAATGTGATTGAAACCTTTAAATTGTTGATAAAATATGATTAACATTGTTACATTATGAATTTGCTTGGTTTGGCTATAAAATGGATGTGTGGCTTGCATTTATATTAGAAAGGTTATGAAAATGCTCATATCTTTGAAAACTGATGAGTTTGTTGAGTAAGTACAGGTACGGGAGGCGTTCGAGAGAGTTGGAGCGCGTATATGCGTTATATTAGCCGCTCGCTATTTAAATTTGCTAAAAAGGTACGCCTACGCAAAAATAATTGGAAAATGATATATATATTGTGATATATTTTGGTTTCCGGCCATGTGAGCCGATGTATATATATTTGTGTATCCTGCGATATCGCAGAAGCTCCTCCGTGCAAAGGAGACTCCGCCAAAATTTTTCAGAAATTTTGGGAGTTAGAAAATTTTTGGGGTTTTTGGGAAAATTTATTAATAAGTAAAGTTATTTTGAAGGCGAGTGTTAAAATAAAGGCTTTAGAGTAAAGAAAGCAAAGGGTTTTGAAATGGAGCTGAAACTTTTTGGGAAAGTGAATATAAGCTTTTAACTAAGCAAATTGGATAAGTAAATGAGTTGGAGAATATTTTCTACCTTAGCAAATTTCGGGGACGAAATTTTTATAAGGAGGGAGGAATGTAACATCCCGTATTTTTAAGCCATTGAATTTGAACGTTTAATTCGTTTTAAATGTTAATGTTGATTCTTAATTGATGTTGGAATGAATGGATTCGGGTTCATTCAATAAAATAAGCTATAATTTTTAGTTATAGCAATCCTGGTTGAATTTGAATAGTGTGGAAATAATAAATTAAATATTCGGAATTGAGATAAGGGTAAATTTGAATGGAAATAGTGGTAAAAATGGTGTTTAAATGTATTTTTAAGTTCAATGGGTTATAAATAATATTGTTGGAATTTTAGAAGAATTTTAAAGTCGATAAATTAATATTTGGGATTTTATATTAATTTAAAAATGAATTTAATATTATTAAAATGCAAATAATCAGATTTTGAGTTCGGATTGAGCCGGAATGATTTTAAATGTGGTTATACATTTTATATGATTTATTGTTAAGTTATTAAAATTTTAAAAGTGAAATTTTACGCGTTTTCGTCAATTTTGACAAATCGCCTGATTTAAATAGACGAGTAAAATAGCCTTCCGGGGCGCAGTCTCGGAATTCGACGAAACCAGTTCCATTGGATCCGTAGTAGTTAGTTATTATCGGATTTCAATTTTCGGAGCAATCGGAGTTGTCGTGTGATCGTGGCAGCTCGAAACGCATCGAAATCGATTTAACCGATTTAATTTTAAATTGATCGTTTAATTTCGTATCTCGCGCATACGATCAAATTAGCTTACGAAACCTCTTCCATTGTGTCCGGAACGCTGAAAAACCCTAGGATTGTCTGTCGGAACGTGTAGTTTGGAGGTCGTTTGCATAAACTGTTAATTTGAGAATTTTATTAATTAAATAATATTAAATTTATATATATATAAACGTTTTATTCTCTAAACCCTAGTTAAAAACAACCAGCCGCCTCTTTATCGTTAATGGCCGAAAATCGATTCGTTTCCCCTCCAAAAATCTTTCAATCCATGCTTTAAATTGAGAAACTTTCTAAATGAAAGTTGTAGATCGTTGAGGGATCTATAAATCCAACGGGTGATTTCGCGTGAAGTGGAGCAGATCGGCGGCAAGGTGGGCACGAACGGTGGTCGTTCGATGGCATTTTTCGAGAGCTAGGGGTGACCGGACTCGTGCGCGCGCCTTGGAAGGGTGGAGATGGCGATGGGCTTCAAGGTGCCAGGTTCCGATCGCGTTCGAGTCGACCGTAGGTGAGGCGGTGGCTAACCCTAGGCGTGCGTGAGTGGGTGCATTTGAAGCTGGAGATGTCGCGTTTGGGAAGATGGAAATAGCGGGCCTATTTTCGAATGTTAGATGTGCGGCCAGATTTTGTTGGGTATATAAATTAAAATTTAAAAGAAAATTTGTTTTTAAATTGTTGTTCGAATTTTATAAAATCATAACTAATTCATACTATATCAGAATTCGACGAAATTTGCGACGCCGGAATCGCAGAAACGAGCACTACGAAGTGGAGCAGTTCCGGAAGCATTCCGGGCATGTAGAAATTTAGGTTAAATCGGACGTCGTCTGGTTTAATTTAAAATTTCGAACGCTCGCCGAAACTCAAAGTGAGTTTTTCTCACTCACATCTGGATGCTAGGCATCTTAAATAGTTAATATTTAAATATCTGTGTGGATGGCTGAATATAATTGTTATTATCAGTCTGGATTGATATTTATATTGTGATGTGCTAATATTTGTGGATGCAGGGAGAAACAGGTTGGAGGGATCCAACTGGATTCCTCACAATGTAGCAATTATTTTATAATTGATAGTGATACCTGTTTATATGTTGTGATTGATAAATCTGGAATTTTAAATTGTTCTGTGAAATTGTGGTATAAATATTAATTCTAGAATTAAATTATAAATGAATAAATTGGGGATTTAAAAGAAATTAAAGAAATTTTTAAATAAGGAATTTAAAGGAATTTAAAGGAATATAAAAATTGGATTCTGTTTTGGAATGGAAAATGTAAATTGGTAAAATTGGGATTTAAAAATATTGGGGAAAATTTATTAATCGTTAAATGGAAAGTATAGATTTTCTGGAAATGAATTCTATGAAATTATAAATTGAGTAAAATAACAGTGGTTTATTTTAATGATGAATAGTGATATCCGAAAAAGTAAAATATGTTAAAAATGAAGCTTTCGAATTTAAATGTACAATTTTAAGTGTTAATAGAATATTTTTAAAATACCATTTCCCTATTGGAATTTTATTTAAGTAAATTGGGAATCTGGCTTTCATTGAAGAATTCACCAAAATGTTTTATTTAAAAATGTTTTAAAACTATATTGTTACAGATGGATTTCCAGAATGGGAAATTGAGTTTGAACTTCGTATGAAGTTATAGATAAGTATGGAATTGGGAACTTATGTTGTAAACATAAATTGAATTTGAAATAAATCAGTGGATTTATATGAAAGAGTACTTTGGAATGTTTAGAAACGGGAAAGTGTTTCCCTGGGAAAACCAAGTAAATGTTTATAAAAAGATTTTATTTAACTAAGGTTAAGTTTTAAATCGTTTTAAAAGTATTTTTAAGAAATCGTTATTTTTAAAGGAATAGATTAATAATTTTTAATACCTTAATAATTTGGGAGTATATTAGCAATTATTTTTACAAATGGATTTATTTAAAAGTTGGTTTTAGCTTAAGCTGTTAAAATTAGTATTTTTCTTCTTATAACGCTATTTGAATTTAGTTAAACTAAAACCCTTATTTTTAAATCAAAGTTTATGTGTTAATAACTAGTTTTCTTCATATATTTTAAATTTATATTTTGAGTAAATAAATAGAAGTAATTTTCATATTTTAAAGTATATTTCAGTATAAAGTATTTTTAACTGTTTTAAATGCAAATTGTTTTATACTTGGTTATTCCCGATGGGAATAAAGGGTAAAAGATTTACCTTGTAAAGGAAGAGTTTTGGAAAATTGTTTTCAAACGAGTTTTGAAAATGTGAAAATATATCTTTGAAAGATATTAGAAGAAAATAAATAATATGGAGATTATTTATTGTGTGATGGATGTGTATGGATGTTTGTGAATATTAATTGATAGTTAAATCACCGACTATCAATATTGGCCAAATGCGCTGATCGTTTCGAAGAGACCGGGATCGAGTTTCCGTATACCGGGATTCTAGGTCTGGAGACTCGAAAACCACTTCGATCCGGTTTGTACGTTTCGCGAAAACGATTTCGGAGTCGAAGATGGAGCAGTGAAGTGCAAGGGCTAGTCGCTACTAATCCTGAGGATATTTCCAAAATGGATGTAGTAGGAATAGTGCCTTCGGTTCCGTTCGGACCCGGGACGGACTTGTATGGACGAATGCTTTCGTGACATCGTCAGGTGGACGATGGGCATTCTAAGGGATATGTGCTATAAAGGTATCGTTTAGCCTCAAGCCTCATCAACCGGGAATGACTGAAAATCAGGGGTTATGCAGCAAGGCTTCGTGGGTAGCCCCCACTTGAGAGTAAGGTCATCCCTGTCTAGATGTCCCTTTTATTTCGGCTTAGTGGTGCGGTTGCTGATCACAACCGTGGGGTGATTTTACTTGGAATTATCCAGTAAGGGATGATTCCGGTCTTGTGTTGCAGGGGACTTAGGGTGGGTCCTCGGTACTGTGATCTAGGCCACGTACTGTGACAGGTGGTACCCCAGTGCCTAGTCATTCGTTGGAAATCAATTCTCCCTACGTGCCTTGTACGAGTTTTGTTTGTATTACCCACGTTGTGGCTAGTATGCCGGAATTTAATAGATGTAACAATTTCGGCTATTTTATAAGTATTTGTAAATAGACACTATTATAATATCAGAGGATTTCTATAAAAAGTGTTTTGGCTATCGTAAGGTAAAAACCCGACATGTTTATTTGTGGCGTGGTCTTACGAGATGCTTTTGTTTCCAAAGGATTTTTGAACTTTAATAATCAATTGGGTGTATTTATGATGCGCTGGTATTCCAGACTGACTCGGGTGTTATTTTATTATAATGCTCGGGTCAGACCGAGTATATTTCAGGATAGGTTGCTATGGAGCTCAGGAGAGGAGCTGGAGTTCGAGACGTATTTCTCGTACTTGTATTATTCCGCTGCTGTGATTGTTGTATTGACTGATTGACTGGATATTGATGATTGTATTGATAGACTCTGATGATGATGTATTGTATATAAACAGATATAGTTTCATTTTGTGTAAAGATCTGTTCTATATATTATATTTTATCCGCTGCGACTGTGAGGTTCTGATTTTGTTTAGTTCTTTCTTCTTCTATCTACTTTCTTATTCTTCTACAATCTGTCTTTCCGGCATTCGATCGTCGGCATATTATACTGTTGAGTATTTTGTGTCGATTTTCGAGGGTCGAGAAGGGCGGGTCGTCACACGGAGCCTTTGGGACGCGGGCCGATACCTGCAAAAGTTGAGAAAGGGTTTAGAAAAAATGCACTTCTTGGCTCGTACGACCATCGATCTAGAAAAGGAACTTACTCCCATCCAGCCATCTCCTCGCGAAACCAGGGGCAGCGCACGTAAAACCACTCTTGCTTATATTGGGCGAATTTGCTACACGCCCCCGTAAGGATTTGGCACTTGCTATGAGGCTCGAGGAATATGAAGGATGGGCTGTCGGACCGTCTCTTGAAACGGTAAATGTAGCGGATATCGCCAGGAGTCAGGAGCCTGAATAAAATGCCCATGAAAAGAATACACGTGCCATATATGAACACGTGACTGTTGGGATGTAACTATGCAGGGGAGATCTCAATATATTGCAGCACATCGCGGAGGAAAGAGTTGAATGGTGGCATGCTACCAACCCAGCAAATAAATTTGTTGCAGGCAGTATATCCGGCTGGGGGCAGGTGAGGACGATCTTGCCCTAATGGGACCAGTACATCGTCAAAAGGAATTCCATGTATCATGCATAGTCGGTGGAGGGCACTGTCATTAATTCTCGAAGCTTGAGAATCGATTGGATTGTCTAGAAAGATCGCTGCATCTAGGGCATCGGGAGCCAGATCAACATATGCGATCGTGGGACTCGGAATATCTTGTACAGGAGTTGTCGATGGATTTGAAGTTCCAACCACTTCCTGTTGAGAACTTGGCCCGGGTTTGTCTGAAACTGTGGCGGAGCTAGACTTTCTAGACATCTTCGATAAATGTTGAATCTGATTAAACACCTATTTGAACTATACTTGAAAGACAATCAATATTAGACATAATGACCAAAGTGCTCCCCCGTGCGGTGTGTGGATTAGTGCAATTGTTCGAGAATAAGTGTCGGTAAATTAAAAGCTATGAAGCTGATAAAATAAAGTTAAGTATAAGCGTCATGTGATGGTTTTTAGTTTTGAACTCGGAAGTTGGCATTATATGTCGAAGGATATTATCTGTTTTCATCAAATTAAATGCAGATTTATAGTTGTTGAGACAGGAGAGTTATCAGTCCGGATTAGTCGATATGCTTGTTCACTTAAGTCATTGTCCTTATTTTTTGTCGTATGTTTAGGGATAATAAGTGAGTCTAGTCAACATGAACTATGTTCGAGTTAGGATGGTTTTGACTATTATTGCCTACTTCAAGACTAAATGCCGAGCGACAATCAAAAGACTCGACTAAACAACCACCTAAACTCTCCTGCACTCCCTCTCCACCGTTCAGCATGCGGGAGACATGCCGAACCATGGTCATACCGAGCCACATCGCTCGGCACATTGAACCCGACTCACGCTTCTCCCCTATTCTCTTTCTTCACCGTTCGGCATGAGGGAGATACTCGTTCGGCATGCAGGACCAATCCCTTGGCCTTTAGTCGGGCTACACTTGTGCCTACTTTATGCCTCTCAATGCCGAACGGCTTTCACCTCGCTCGGCTATTTCAATGCCAAGCGACCTTCCCAACACTCACAACACTCCATGCCGAGCGGCCCTCGACACGTCTTAACTGATCAACTTACCTCTTTACTCCCTAACAACACTTCTATATGGAGACCTCCAGTTCCACACTTGGCTAGTTTTTCACTCGTCGACCTATACATCACCAACCTACTAAGCCACCAATTTTTCCCTCGCACCTGAGTACACTTCAACAACCTAACTCCCTCGCTCGGCAACCCATCCAGAACCTACATCCTAAAAACCTCCAACACCCTCTTCCTTCCTCCTCTCCACCTAGCCCTGAGGCATGTTAAAACCACGATTCATCTCCTTTTTCCACACAATTCCTACTGTCCTTGATCTAACGAAGATCCACGAACTCGAATCTCGTACTAAGTTTCCTAGTCTAGGAAGAGCATTTAAAAGAGAAGTTTTTACCTAAGAGAATTGTCGAGACTTAGGGATCTGATTAGGTTCGAGACTGGAGATTGTTTAGATTCGACCTGGGAAAGAATTGTATTGAAGACTTGCTAGATTTGCGGTAAGGAAGGAGGATTGGAGAGGTAGCCGAAGTTCAGGAGGAAGAAAGTTGTGAGTTCCTAAAACGAAGTAAAAGTAAGAGTGTGAAGAAGAAGACGTACCGACTTATATAGGAAGAAGGGGAGGTGAACTGGCATCGACCAGTGGAACAGGTCAAGATATCTCGATGGTTCATCATACTTATGCCGAGCGGCATGTGACTTGCCAAACGAGTGGCTTGGCATCCATAACACGAGTGGCTCGACATCCATATGCCAAATGGCTTCTTGTGTATGTAACAAAGGACAGAAGGGGATGGATTCAGGGCTCCAGCGCGGTGACCTTCAACGAGCACATTCAAATTCCAGGAGCAAGAATTGGATATTAGTTCAAAGCATGTCGTGTTGCCTCACACGACACACTTTGGGGGGCAAGTGTTACCCGGGTGATTGACCCGGTAACGTGAGGTTCACCAAAAAAGTACCTCGCTCGGCACAAGGAGGCCTCGTTCGGCACAAAGCCTCGCTCAGCACAAGACCTCGCTCGGCATACAAGGTCTCGTCCGGCACAAAGCCTCGTTCGGCACACGACCTCGCTCGGCATACAAGGTCTCGTTCGGCACGAAGCCTCGTTCAGCACAGAGCTTCGCTCGGCACAAGACCTCGCTTGGCATACAAGGTCTCGTCCGGCACAAAGCCTCGTTCGGCATACCAAGACTCGCTCGGCACTCCTTCTCGCTCGGCACAAAGCCTCGTTCGGCACGAGACCTCGCTCGGCACAGCGCTTCGCTCGGCACAAGACCTCGCTCGGCATACAAGGTCCCGTTCGGCACAAAGCCTCGTTCGGCATACCAGGACTCGCTCGGCACTCCTCCTCGCTCGGCACGAGACCTCGCTCAGCACAGAGCTTCGCTCGGCACAAGACCTCGCTCGGCATACAAGGTCTCGTTCGGCACAAAGCCTCGTTCGGCATACCAGGACTCGCTCGGCACTTCTCCTTGCTCGGCACAAAGCCTCGTTCGGCACGAGACCTCGCTCGGCATCCCTGGATTGTTAGCAAACCATCAAGTCCACAGCAGAGTAAGAGCACTCTACCACTTGCCTCGGTTCTCTTGAGTGATTACTTCGAGTCACTCAATGAATGACCAAACAGTTCTCGCACGACATTCCTCGTTCGGCATGCCTCGTTCGGCATGTCTGGCTCGGTGTGCAGGGGTCACTTGCTGTGGGCTGAGATACCATGTTCCTAGGCCCATGAGGGAAGTTCGACCCATCTTTGTCTATAAATAGAGGGGCAGGGGCATACTGAAAAAGGACCTTTTTTGGGAGAACAATGGGGAGACTGCCATTTTCAAGACTCTTTGTTTTTCAGTTAAAATTGGTATTCAAGTTGTTGGTGTACGGATTGTATCTGTATTCAATTATTGGAAAAGCAATAAAGATTAAACTAAAAGTGGACGTAGGCAGTTACGCCGAACCACAATAAATTTGGTGTTCTTGTTTCTTACAGTTATTATTGCATTCCACCATGTTATTCCTCAGTTTTAATTTACCTTCTTCATTAATCTCTCTACACAAAACTCTCTTTGGGTGTTAGTGACCAATTTTGGTGCTAACAGATTGTTAATGAATTTTTAAAATATATTAATATAATTAAAATAGATTAAATAGCTTTAAAATAGATTAATTAGATTTAAAATAAGTTAAAATGAGTTAATTTGTTTAAAATAAATTTAAATGGTTTAAAATAGGTTAAAATGATTTAATATAGTTAATATAGGTTAAAATAGTTTAATATTTCAAAAATCTTAATAATTAAAGTCTTGAAACGGTATGTTTTTAAAACAGCTTATATTAAACATGAGTATTAAATTTATATCAATTTAAACTATTTATTATATTTCAACACATTTTGACTATTTTCAATTTCCAAAACAACTTTTCAAATTTAAAAATTCCAATTCTCAATAAATTATTTAATTCAATATCGCTTCCAATCCATGTTCAAATATCACTTTAAATTATTCCAATTTCAATACATTTCAAAGTTACATTTCCAACAACTCAAATAACTCAATTCTGACAAATTTCACTTATATCTCAAATTCGACCTTTAAAATTTCAATTTAATTTCTTAAAACAATTCCTTTAAACCAATTCACATTTTAACATAAAACTTGTTTTTCAATAATTCAATTTATATAAATCAAATTTTATGACCAAATATCATTTAATTAAATTCAAAAAATTTAAGGATTTTAAGTCAGTTAATTTAACCAATCCAGTGTCCGTATATAATTCTCTACCCTAGAGTCAAGTAATACGGATATTTATCATTTCAATCGACAATTTAATATTTTACGGTTATATATCATTTCAAACCGCAATCTCGAATTAATATAAAATCCATAAAATCGCTCGAGTCTATCATTTCAACCCATAATGATTTTTCCTTAATCTACAGATCGTTCTGGTATGTATCATTTCAACCCACATTGATTTCCTAACTAACATACAAAGGGAGCTTGCAGTGTGATTTGCATAAATAAATAAATAACCAATCACATGCATAACATATCATTCATATCATAACATATATCATATCACAACAAATATGTAACATAAAATTTAACATAACATATATATAAAGGTGACATATCATATGTGACATATAAATTTACATAACGTTTGTGACGTATAAATTAATATAACATATGTGACAATAAATTAGCATGACATATGTGACAATAAATTAGCATGACATACATGACAATAAAATAAGCATAACATATGTGACAATAAATTAGCATAATATCATAACATATGTGACAATAAATTAGCATAATATACTTGACAATAAATTAGCAAAATATACTTGACGATAAATAGCATAATATACGTGACATATGTGTGATTTAACATATTACTAACATAACATATATGTGATTTAACATATTACTGACATAACATATATCGAAATAGCATATCATGTCATATGGTTAACATAGCAAAACATGTAACATATAGTGAATTATATCATATCATATGTCATGTTAAATACCACATAGTGAACATATAAAATCATATCAAACCATATAATTATAAGTAAAAAAAATTCCTAACTAAACAAACATTTCAAGTCATTTCCTATGATATCCATTCACTTATTCATACGAAGATTAATCGTGAGTGATTTCTCCGTGGTTAAGGAAGGAGACAACTATTCAAACAAGATGAAGATGAAGATCACAAGCAACCAACACAAGATACAAGCTATCACACACGCGAATATGACGACTCGACAAACTATATATATTTTTCTCTTCTCTTTTCTTTATTTTTTTCTCTTTCTCTCTTTTTTTTTAGTGGAAGAAGTTCAGCCAAGTAAAGGAGGAGAGGAAGAGAGAGAGAAGAGGGAAAGAGAAGAGAGGAGGAAAGGAATAGGGAAGAGGAGGATTTGGGTTTTAGGAGATTGGAGAAAGAGAGGAGGGGCATTGGAGAAAGAGAGGAGGAGCAATGGTGGAAGAGAAAGTTTCTGATTTGAGGAAGACATAAATGAGATGGTCGAAAGTTTGTATGTAGTTTCTTACTGACAAGGAGTTTGTACGTAAAAGAGTAAAAGTTTTCTGAATTAAAGGTATTAGTTGAAGGCCAAGAGACTTTCTAAGAGCTCAAGAGTCATATACCAATTGGAATACACTAGAACATACCATATGAAATACTATGAAAAATACATATAATATACACTATTATTGTATGCGAGTTTTTCACTGTAAATTGCAAATTTAGAGCAATAGGAGTCCAATTTTGACGAAACGAAAAGTGGAGACCATCTCAGAATTCAGTCTAGAATTAGAAAAAAAGAATAACATTTTAAATTTCAAATTTTAAATATTCAACTCAAATTCAAATTTTTGACTAAATCTGACCAAAAATTGAAATTTCATAAACTTTTTTTTATATTAAATTTGAGATTTTAATTTTCTATGTTAATTCCAAGGTTTAAATATTAAATTAATTTCAGCGTTCAATTACAACTGCAATATATTCACACATTAAGGTTTAAATCTCAATAAATTGTTTTTATTTTGATTCTCACTTTTATTATCGAATCAACTGTTACCTTATGAATATAATTATCGTTAGTTTAAAATTTTATTACATTCATATTCTATCATCTTTTACCATATTAATTATAATATTTCAATTGCATTGATTACATTAGTTACCAATTTAATTCCCACGGATTAAATATTAAGGTGAGAATAAACAATTGTTATCCATTAGTAATTCACATCAATTAACTTATCGTTTACAACCAGGATTATACATTGCTTACCAAAACTGATTTCATATTCTATAATAAACCTATTTCAATTAATAACATACATTTTCAACAATGAATTCAACATTTAATTTATTTCCTTATTTACCATTTATAACTAATTGAATTTCAATGGATTAATTAACCATTGTTACAATTTGCCAATTCAAACACATTTCCAGGTTTATTGTTAACTAACAAAACAAATAACTTCACATTGATTTTATCTTCTTATTTACAATTTCTAACCAATGTAACTTTACAATTTATTACAATTTTTTGAGATTTCATTCAATTAGTCATTTATTATATTAAATTTACATCATTAAACCCTATTTCTTTATTTACAACCTATAACCAATTTTAACTTTACAATCATTTCAATTAATTAGACATACATTAAAGTAGTTATCAATTGTCTTAAATTAACATTTTAACATTACATTCTAGTTATTTCTTATTAATAAACCACAAATTTTAATTTCTCCAAATATTAAATTACAAAATCTTATTGAATTCAATATTTTAATTATCGAAAATTACGGGTCGTTACATTAAGAGGTGGAAGCTTGGCTTTAAGGTGGTTGTGGACTTAAAGGAACACGGCCAAGATGGAGAAGTGGATCTATATCACTACTTTGAACTTTGAACTAAGGTGGTGTAACGATACGGATTTTTCGCGTTCGAAAATCGACATCCATACTTTACATCGTACTCGAATGCCATAGATTCGACCGTTCAAATTCGATTCACCGGAGCTTATAACACAATAAGTATAACAACACAGCGGAAGAAAGAAAAAGAATATAGATATACAACATCTGATACAATATCCAGATACAATGATGATACAATGAATATCTATATACATCAGAGATATGATACAAGAAATAGCAGCGGAAAGAATGTCTCCAATAGAATGCTCCAAGATAAGCAACGTCAATCCATGAACTCCAAGAACTGAACTAGCTCCAGATAATCTACTGAACCTGAATATCTGAAAAACCCAACTCTAGACTGCCCGTGTGAAAAATAGTGGGCACCCAGAGTTTAGGAAGGGAACAATAAACTCCAGGTCAGTCATGGGACTGGTGTGAGCAACAAAAATAGTTTATCTTTAAACAAACACAAAAGGCTTTTAAACATTGAAATCCACAATGCTTTTCAAAAATGAAACTACCATAAGGCCTCCCGCCACACACACAATGCAATCGCAGAATTGGAGGAGATTTCTCCTTATGATAGTCAAACATGCTTACTACGCAAAAGAAATTCTTTTGATATTATTATCATTAGTGCATAGTGTCGAAAACCATTTCGAAAATATAATATTAATCTTAGCCAGCATACAACCATTGTTGTATGCCTACTATAGCTACTAAGTTCAATAGCAGGTTACCGCCACATTCCATAGCAGGTAATACAACTAAAACCGTATAGGGTTCGTATTGTTTCTTTGGATTTCCAATAAATGATCAGGCTAAGGAACTTCCTTACCGAAATAGAAACGCCTCTGGAAAGACGCCCCGAGAACCTAACCGGATCTCTGCAAACAAAAGGCCGACGCTACCTCACGCTTTAACCAAGCTGTAACTAGGTAACTAACACACGAGTCATGTCATCCCCCAGTCGTCACCGACCTTTATCCGAGAGCTCTCTATCATACAACAACAACCACAAAGTATAATCAACATAGGTAAAATATCTGGGCTCCATACCATGATATCACCTTTTATCCAGAAGCAAATGACATACCCTAGGGGCGCTACCCCTACAAACCTTTGTCGCAACATTCCTGTTTCGACCATTACCGGGTTGTGAGGCTCGATGAAGTCTCGTCCACAAAGCTACGCTTTTTCACAAAGCCACGCTTTTCCACAAAGCCACGCTTTTCACAAAGCAACTCCTTTTCACAAAGAAACGCTTTTTCACAAAGCAACGCTTTTTCACAAAGCACGCTTTGACCAACAAATGATCATCAGCACTTCGTATGCCACATTACCAAATTGGGAATGTATCACTAGTAACCATCAACTACATAACCTCTGAGCTCGTACGTCTCAGAGAAGGGTGTTAAGCTAAGAGAATAAATTCTCCACCACCAACAGAAATGTATTTGATAGAAACCAGCTTTACATCTCAAAGTGTAACGTCAGACACATATCCATACAAGTCTGTTCCGGGTTCGAACAGAACCGAAGGCACTTCCAAAGAAGCCCTTGCTGATCCGGGTATTCACAATCCCGATCGGATTTCCCATCACTTAGGATATCTCTATACCGGCGCAACTCAGTGCAGAGACAATCGATAGGTCATCCTATCATTCTCCCAAATACCCGGTCTTCACCACCGGTCTTCAAATGCTATCCATATCGTCGTATCATTATTCGGAATGGGTTATATGACACAAAGGTCCTCTCCCGGCTAAACCGAATAACGAGCGCAATTAAAAATCATGTGGATACTGGGGTCTCAATTTAATCACAGCTTAAAGCCCAAAACTTTTCATTCGAATGGTTAAACAATTTACCATTTCCAATCTTTTAAACAAAAAGATTCATTTCAAAAACCTTCAATGGTTTAAACAATTTCCACACTTTAATCTTTTAAACAAAAGATTTAATTCACAAAGTTCACCCCATTCACAAAGATCCATTTATAGATTTCAAAACAATTTCCATTTCACTTGGATTAACTCGTTAAATCTTTAAGTCAAGATTTAACTTATAGCTTTCAAAACTCATTTCCAAAGATTCATTCATAGTCTTTCAAAACAATTCCAATTCAAGTTGGATTAATTCGTCCGGTCTTTGAAATCAAAGACTCATTTCATAGTTTTCAAAACATTTCAATTCTATTTCAAACTTGAATTCAAATTTAAATCAAATTATTTAAATTTTCAAAACTTAATCAAGTTATTCGAAATAACTTTTATCTTTGAAATTCCATTTCAAAAGCTTTTCACTTTAAACCCAAATTTCCAATTTCAAAATCAATTGAAATTAAAATTTCAATTTCAAAAATATTAAATTTACATCATCTGTGACTTAACCGATTTCCACGTGAAATCCATATTTGTGTGTGTAAGAGTGTGGTCCAGGGGTTTTACACACAATAGTGCAACATCATACAATCATCACAGATATATCGATAAGCGGTATAATCGATAACGCTTATCTTCATTCACAGATTCACAGATAAAATAAATTTATCAGTCACAAAGATTCAATATTACAATTCGATGTGGGTTTCGGATATCCAACTGGAATCCGACTCCCTGTCGCATCGAAATTCAAGTGTCGTTTACGGGTCAAAGGTTTTCATATTCACATAGTAATATATCACAAAAATAGAAATTTCAGATCACAACATAAATCAGGATGTATCACAAAGCATCATAAATTAGGGATATCAAACAATTCACAGTCAAAAGAATCCAAACATCCGTAAGTAGGATCAATTAATTTATCTGATTAATTTAAATCAGATTAACTTCTATGAATAAATTGGCTAGTCATGGTAGATTAATAATTAATTAATTATAAAACAATTAATAAACGATTCTTCTATTAATCATTAATTTTGAAATGACCCTCCTCTTTCTACCTTAATTTCATAAGGATTTTTTTTTTACTTCATCAAAAGGAATTTAAATCAAATAGAAATCAAAATGCTATACAAGCTATTGACATAGCCACTTATTTCTTTTCTAAATAGGCAAATTAGGCAAAATCAGCAGTTCAGACGTCTAAATTCTTATGACAGGCGTCTAAACTTAATCCCAGACGTCTAACTAATTATGACAGACGGCTCAGAGATCTAAAATTGAAACAGAGAGAAAAAGACATTTTGAACTAAATTCAGACATCTAAATTTTTTGTGACAGACGTCTACATTTAACCTCAGACGTCTAAATTATTATGACTGACGTCTGAGTTTAATCTCAGACGTCTAAATTATTAAGACTGACGTCTAAATTTGATCTCTATGTACATGCATATGCACATTCAATTTATATGTGTCTGGATGTCCACCTACATTCATTTACACTTTTAAGTTTGATTTAAACTTCCTTTGAACTATCAGAGTCATTTTTTTTTTCTTTCAAACAATTTAACCAGGATTCAAAACTTATTACCAATATAAATATATCAGTGCATCCCTAGTAATATACACATACATATGAGGATGTACGTGTTTCTCTTGTTTAAATTCAGAGTATATATTTTTTTTTTTTGTTAAACAAGAGTATCCTGCTTGATTTGGATTCTAGCAGTTCTGACTAAAGTTAATTACTATATACTTTTGATTATTTGTAACAAGTCGGTAAATCCTATGCATATCTAATTTATATGAACTTAAAAATATCCACAAGAATAATTCCAGGTTTTTATAGCTAAACTCAGATTTTTAACCTTCAAACTTAAGGTTTTAAGTAACTTGAAATTAACTAATACAATATATGTACCTATACATATCCATTTCTCAAATACAGGCATACCATTTACAGATTTTCACCACAATACTCAAATATATATTTTCTTGCAAAAATTCAACCAAGTCTTTAGATTAATCCCAAACTTAGTACATCACTAGATTCATTTAGAACAACCAATAAATCCAAACTTTTAAGACCATTACATAACAACCAAAACAGAACTATAAAAACTCCCCAGATTACATGCAAATATTTCATTCTAAGTTCTTATTCAATTCTAATTTAGCATGCTTATATAATCACTCTCATTAGCCACAGCAGCTTCCTATTTAGATCCAGCATTCCCTGAAAGAACATTAGAGGCTGCCCCATTTTAGATGAGACACCCCAGATGCCATAAGCAAACAAGGGTCAGATACAAGATCTGGTATGAGTAAAATCAAAAATTCCATGATATTAAGTAAATGAGTGGGACATAAATATTTTGTACAAGTGGGCATATCTTCTTTGAACAATTTGCCTGACTTGTTTATGATATACTTGTGCATATATGATCAGTATTTAAGACTAATCATGTACACACATTCAACCATGCAAACATACATTTCAAATAAAAATACTCAGGAACTATCATAGCTCCAGTCCAACCATCTTAGGAATAACTCAAGTTCCTACTTCATCAATTTAAGGTTGCATTTACCAAATTAATTCCTAGCCTCATCTGCCAAAAAGGAATCACGGGGACACATTGCAATAAAATAATTCACAATATTGCACAAAGATCTCAGGGCTTAAACAAACCATGTGCCAACTTGCATACTTCAAATATGATAAGCATTCCAGCAGTCTTCTTGGCTCACAATCCTTAGTTTATTTACTAAGTGTTCATGTTTAATCCTATCGTGAGATAGCTAGGTGACTAAATCCCATTATACATGAAACATTACATAGAGTTTACAAGCATAACTCAAGAACAATCTAACATTCATGTCCAGGGAAAATCATATTTTCAAGTATTTTGGCTTAAAGAAAATACAAGAATATTTACAACTGGGAATAAAGACTAGGCATGTTGGTTATTATTGTTTCATAAGCAACCATGTTTGAACTAAATTCAAGATCTAGCTTAAACAAGATTTCTGGCTCATGGATTTTTTTTTATTTGATCAAGGGTTCAGCACTTTTGGATATTTCCATTGCAACCTTGAATCTTTCATTTGAGCCTCAGCACTTACACAAGTGTAATGCAACTCATATACATTTTTGGTTTCTATGTTTTCCATGCCATATCTAAACCAGTTACAAGTATTCTCTATTTACTTTCATGATTTCATACTTTTACCTTTCTGGGTGTAACCAAACAGAGCAAAACACTCAAACATCAAAGCAATCAAAACATCCAGAAACACCCATTAAAACATCCATTGAAGCATCCATTAAAACCATAGTAATGGAATCAAAAACATGTAGAAAAATAACATAAATCTGGCTGCCTCATAACAGGACTTAATGCCATGGGTTTAGTGAGATTACTCACCTGAATATTTCTTCTTATAAATCCAGAAAATCCCTGAGTGTATTTTCTCTTCCTTTAAAATGTTTTCTTCTTTTCCTATTATAAGTAGCTCGGGTAAAACAATTTCTCTAGCCATAACTACTTATTTATAAACATATTTTTACTAGGGTTTTACTCAAGACAAAATTCCATTTCTGTCCTGGCTAGCATCATGCATTGTGTGTTTGCATTTTCTCATTTTTATTCCTAATTACCCCCGGTCATATTACCAATTAAAGGCTGCATTTTCTTTTCTTTACTTTTTCAGAAAATGGCCACTCACCTAGTCATGTTAAAAGTGTGACTACCCTATTTTATATTTTAATTATTCCTGAGAATCCCCTTTGCTATTTTTGCCTACACAAGCATATTGACTTGTATTACATTTCATGTCATTTTAATGTTATAGTTTCACTTGCTTATATATATACTTTTCAGTACTTAAAATGTATATTTGTATACATATCTTATCTAGGCTTATTTAATTCCTCTTTAATTTCAGAAACATATGCACCTATATGTATACAGGTTTTCAAATCCTTATAACATATATATATATATATATATATATAAATTTTTGGGTTTTAAATAAAATCTGTTTACTGATTTTAAAATAAAACTTACTTTTCTTATTTTCTGGGATGATCCATATAATTCCAGAAATCAAATATCCATATCACAAAATCATGTTTGCAATGCTTTTTAATCCTTGTTTTAAATTCAAGAAATCTGGAGTTCTTCCTTGTGCCATATCAGTGTGCACGTGCACACATGCACACATACTTGCACACAATTAATTCCATATATTCTTATACAAATAAATTCAGATATTTTCAAAATTCAACTAAAATAAGATTCCATGAATTTCTGGGGCATTACAATCACCCCACCTTTTTAGGAATTGTGTCCTCACAATTTTTCTCATTTTGACTTTAAACATTTCCAGATTTTATAAAATCTATCAAACATAGCTTAAGCAAACAATTCAGCCAAAACAACCATACATATTAAACTTTTTAGGGATTTAGATTTTTACCTTCCACTGCAAAAAGCTTAGGGTAATCCATCTTTATCTTATCCTCTAACTCCCATGTACAATCATTAGGGTCTAGGCTCCATTGAACCTTTACCAATTTCAAAGTTTTGCTCCTCAACTTCTTTTCCTCTTTAGCTAAAATCCCCACTGGTTCTTTCTCATAGACCAAGTCAGGATTTATTTGAACTTGAGTTGGTTTCTCTAGAATTTCCTCTTTATCATGCACCCATCTCCTAAGTTGTGATACATGAAATACATTGTGCATTGCACTCATCTCTTCAGGTAGCTCCAACTTATATGCTAATGATCCTATTTTTTCCAAAATCTTGTAAGGTCCAACATATCTTGGGGTAAGTTTTCCCTGCTTGCCAAACCTCAACACCTTCTTCATAGGTGAAACTTTGATGAAAACATAATCACCAACTTCATATTCTACCTGCTTCCTCCTCATATCTGCAAACTTCTTTTGCCTATCTTGAGCTGCTGCCATTCTTCTCCTCACCAATTCAATTTTCTCTGTAGTCTCTTTAACATACTCAGGCCCTAAGACAGCCTTTTCTCCTGCTTCAACCCAACATATTGGTGACAAACATGGTTTGCCATACAAGGCTTCAAATGGTGCCATACCTATGGTGCTTTGATAACTATTGTTATATGTAAATTCAGCCAAATGGAGGTGATCTTCCCAATTACCTCCAAAGTCCAATGCACATGCCCTCAACAAATCCTCCAAAACTTTATTTATCACTTCAGTTTGACCATCTGATTGGGGGTGGTATGCAGTACTCAAGCATAACTCACTCTCCATGGCTTCTTGAAAGCTCTTCCAAAATCTGGATGTAAAGATTGTGTCCCTATCACTCACTATAGTCTTAGGGATTCCATGCAATCTTACTATTTCCCTCATGAATATTTGAGCTAGTTTAGGTGCATTTCTTTCTGCCTTCACTGGTATAAAGTGTGCCACTTTAGTCAATCTATCAACTACTACCCAAATGCTTGTGTTTCCTCTTTTTGACCTAGGCAGACCATCTATGAAATCCATAGATATATCTTCCCACTTCCACTGTGGTATACTTAGAGGTTGTAATAGGCCTAAGGGTCTTTGGGTTTCTGCTTTGACTTGTTGGCAAGTCATACACTTTGCAACATGTTTGGCCACATCAGTTTTCATCCCTCTCCACCAATAATCCCTCTTCAAATTTTGGTACATCTTGGTGCTGCCTGGGTGTATAGAATATTTGCTCCTATGATATTCATTAAGTATCTCTTCCTTCAATTCTATATCCTTTGGAACACATATTCTACCTTTATTCCTTAAGTAACCATTCTTATCAATGTGGTAGTTTGCTACTTCTTCTCCTTTTTCTATTAAAGTCTTCCTTTCTAATAAATCTGGATCTCCCCCTTGCATTTTCCCACTTTCAAAATTAAATCTGATTGTAAAGTTATCAAACTTAATTTTCCTTTACTCCCTTCTTCAATCATCTCCATGTTTACCTCACTGTTTTCCTCAATTTCCAAATCAGTAAGTAGAGATAAATTTCTAAACTCTTCTATCATTAGCATGGCTACTTTTGCATGCTGCCTGCTCAAAGCATCTGCAACCTTATTAGCTTTTCCTGGAGTATAAAGTATGTCTAAATCATATGCTGCTAGAAACTCAACCCATCTATGTTGCCTCATATTCAAATCTTTTTGTGAAAAGAGATATTTCAATGCCTTATGGTCTGTGTACAAAATAAACTTAGCACCTAGAAGATAATGTCTCCAGAGCTTTAGTGCATATACCACTGCTGCCAACTCAAGATCATGGGTTGCATACCTTGATTCATGTGGCTTCAATTGTCTTGATGCATAGGCTATAACTTGATCTTGCTGCATCAATACAACTCCTAGCCCAAAACCACTTGCATCAGTATACACAATCAAATCCTCATTTCCTTCTGGTACTTTCAATACTGGTGCATTGACTAAGGCCTCCTTGATTCTACTAAAGGCTTGTTCACATTTCTCAGTCCATATAAAGGGTTGGTTCTTTCTAGTTAGGTTGGTAAGAGGTGATGACATCTTAGAAAAATCTTTTATAAACCTCCTATAATACCCTGCCATTCCCATAAATGACCTAACTTATCCCACTGTGCTTGGCCTTTTCCATGCTTGGATTGCCACAATTTTATTGGGATTTACAGAAATGCCTTTGGCAGATATAACATGCCCAAGGAAATGCACTTCTTCTTTCCAAAATGCACACTTCGAAAATTTTGCTTTTAAATCTTTTTCTCTTAATCTAGACAAAACAAGGTGTAAGTGATTTTCATGTTCCTCTGCTGTTTTAGAATAGATCAAAATATCATCAATAAAAATCAAAACAAACTTGTCTAAATAATCCCTGAATATCCTATTCATCAAGTCTACAAAGTATGATGGAGCATTTGTCAACCCAAATGGCATGACAAGAAACTCATATAAACCATACCTAGTGTTAAAGGCTGTGTACTTAACACTTGAGTCCTCAACCTTCATCTGATGGAATCCAGATGCCAAGTCTAACCTAGAAAATATTTTTGCTCCACTAAGTTGATCAAAAAGATCATCAATTCTAGGTAAGGGGTACTTGTTTTTGATAGTGACTTTGTTTAACTCCCTGTAATCTATGCACATTCTTAAAGTACCATCATGTTTCCTTACAAACACTACTGGATCACCCCAGCATGAATTACTTGGTCTTATAAATCCTTTGTTTTCCAACTCTTCTAACTGTTTCTTCAATTCCTTCAACTCACTTGGCCCCATCCTAGTGGGTTTCTTAATAATTGGACTTGCTCCTGGTATCAGATTAATCTAAAATTCCACTGGTCTGTGGTGTGGAACACCCTTAACTTCTCCAAACACGTCTAAGTATTTGTTAATTATGGAGATTTCTTCAATAGAAGGCTCACTGGAATCCTTACTTAAGTCAATCAAGTGATATAATTTTCTTTCCTTGGTTATTTCACACAAAATTGTGATTCTTTGACCTCTAGAATTTTGTAATGATATGGTGGATGAGTCTAAATTAATTATTGCTTTGTATTGTCTTAACCAGTCTACACCCAATATAACACCTATATTTGGGTAATTTTAAAACATATAAATTGGAAATAAAAACATTTCCTCCTATGTTTAATTCCACATCCACACACATCATGTTTAAAACACTAGAACTTCCCAATGGGCTTTGCACTAACAAAGGGGTTTCAACCAGTATGCAATTTAATTTAAGCAATGCAACTAACTCATGGGAAATCAGAGAATGTGTTGCCCCTGTATCATACACTACTGATATGGGTAGGGTACAAATAAATAAAGTACCTTCCACTTGACCATGGTTTTCTGCATTAGCCTCTACTGTGGATTTGCTTCTGCTTTCCAAACTTGCTAGCTTCCCTTGCTGTTTATACTCAGGGCAGTTTCTCTTGGTATGTCCCTCCTTACCACATAGGTAGCATTTGAATGCTCCTCCCTTCAATTCTGGGCACCTTGGTTTGATATGTCCCTCTTTTCCACAATGATGACATGTTATTTTTCTCTTTGTATCAGTGGTCTTTGTATCATTGGTTTTCTTGCCTTCTGTCTCCTCCTTCTTTTTGTCATAGGGATGATACCTTCCCCTATTTTTCTTATTGTTGTTATTCTTAAAATTCTTATACTTCTCCCTTTCCTTGTCATGTTGCTCAAATTTTAAGGCCAGATCAATGATTTGATCAAAAGTTTTATCTGCATATGGCAACATAGCCCTACTAAGCCCTGGGTATAAACCCTTAATATACCTATCATTCTTTGATGCCTCATCAGCCACAAGCATAGCTCCATACTTAGACAAGTCCTCAAACCTATGAGTATATTCAGTCACATTAAAAGTTCCTTGCCTAAGTCTGATGAATTCTTCAAGCAATAGAGTTTTGGCTGATGCTGGAACAAATCTAGCTTCCAACATCTCCTTGAATTGATTCCAAGTGATCTCATTTTCATTTCTTCCAGCTATGATCACCTCCCACCAGCTTAAAGCTACCCCTTTCAGTTGTCTTGAAGCTACTTGCTTCTTCCTTTGATCATCCAATTGCATGTCATTGAAAACTCTGTCCAGTGTTCTCAACCATGCTTGAATTTCCATCACATTCTCAGTTCCTTCAAAACTCCTGCCTCCCAAATTGGAATAAGTCTTTAGTAGTTTTGAAAGTTCTTCATGTGGGTTCTCAGGCCTATGCCCAATTCCATCCGTTAAAGCCCTCATAAAGTCTTGCATATCAAGCATTTGTGATGCACTTGATCCTGCATGGTGATGAGATCCTCTTCCTACCATGGTCTGCTAACTAAGTTCTGGGCAAATGGTATTAGTATATTATGAGTACTTCTATAATTACTATTTTCTTATCTAAATTATTTCATCCAAAACAAACAGACAAAATACATTTCTATAATACTTAGCAATCAATGCAACCAAGTGCTCTGATACCAACTGAAATGACCCTCCTCTTTCTACCTTAATTTCATAAGGATTTTTTTTTACTTCATCAAAGGGAATTTAAATCAAATAGAAATCAAAATGCCATACAAGCTATTGACATAGCCACTTATTTCTTTTCTAAATAGGCAAATTAGGCAAAATCAGCAGTTCAGACGTCTAAATTCTTATGACAGGCGTCTAAACTTAATCCCAGACGTCTAACTAATTATGACAGACGGCTCAGAGATCTAAAATTGAAACAGAGAGAAAAAGACATTTTGAACTAAATTCAGACATCTAAATTTTTTGTGACAGACGTCTACATTTAACCTCAGACGTCTAAATTATTATGACTGACGTCTGAGTTTAATCTCAGACGTCTAAATTATTAAGACTGACGTCTAAATTTGATCTCTA
The DNA here is from genome assembly GCA_030737815.1 of Allium fistulosum. NCBI lineage: Eukaryota > Viridiplantae > Streptophyta > Magnoliopsida > Asparagales > Amaryllidaceae > Allium > Allium fistulosum. The sequence continues at coordinate 821,144,711 of CM060904.1, forward strand.
TGTACATGCATATGCACATTCAATTTATATGTGTCTGGATGTCCACCTACATTCATTTACACTTTTAAGTTTGATTTAAACTTCCTTTGAACTATCAGAGTCATTTTTTTTTTCTTTCAAACAATTTAACCAGGATTCAAAACTTATTACCAATATAAATATATCAGTGCATCCCTAGTAATATACACATACATATGAGGATGTACGTGTTTCTCTTGTTTAAATTCAGAGTATATATATATTTTTTTGTTAAACAAGAGTATCCTGCTTGATTTGGATTCTAGCAGTTCTGACTAAAGTTAATTACTATATACTTTTGATTATTTGTAACAAGTCAGTAAATCCTATGCATATCTAATTTATATGAACTTAAAAATATCCACAAGAATAATTCCAGGTTTTTATAGCTAAACTCAGATTTTTAACCTTCAAACTTAAGGTTTTAAGTAACTTGAAATTAACTAATACAATATATGTACCTATACATATCCATTTCTCAAATACAGGCATACCATTTACAGATTTTCACCACAATACTCAAATATATATTTTCTTGCAAAAATTCAACCAAGTCTTTAGATTAATCCCAAACTTAGTACATCACTAGATTCATTTAGAACAACCAATAAATCCAAACTTTTAAGACCATTACATAACAACCAAAACAGAACTATAAAAACTCCCCAGATTACATGCAAATATTTCATTCTAAGTTCTTATTCAATTCTAATTTAGCATGCTTATATAATCACTCTCATTAGCCACAGCAGCTTCCTATTTAGATCCAGCATTCCCTGAAAGAACATTAGAGGCTGCCCCATTTTAGATGAGACACCCCAGATGCCATAAGCAAACAAGGGTCAGATACAAGATCTGGTATGAGTAAAATCAAAAATTCCATGATATTAAGTAAATGAGTGGGACATAAATATTTTGTACAAGTGGGCATATCTTCTTTGAACAATTTGCCTGACTTGTTTATGATATACTTGTGCATATATGATCAGTATTTAAGACTAATCATGTACACACATTCAACCATGCAAACATACATTTCAAATAAAAATACTCAGGAACTATCATAGCTCCAGTCCAACCATCTTAGGAATAACTCAAGTTCCTACTTCATCAATTTAAGGTTGCATTTACCAAATTAATTCCTAGCCTCATCTGCCATAAAGGAATCACGGGGACACATTGCAATAAAATAATTCACAATATTGCACAAAGATCTCAGGGCTTAAACAAACCATGTGCCAACTTGCATACTTCAAATATGACAAGCATTCCAGCAGTCTTCTTGGCTCACAATCCTTAGTTTATTTACTAAGTGTTCATGTTTAATCCTATCGTGAGATAGCTAGGTGACTAAATCCCATTATACATGAAACATTACATAGAGTTTACAAGCATAACTCAAGAACAATCTAACATTCATGTCCAGGGAAAATCATATTATCAAGTATTTTGGCTTAAAGAAAATACAAGAATATTTACAACTGGGAATAAAGACTAGGCATGTGGGTTATTATTGTTTCATAAGCAACCATGTTTGAACTAAATTCAAGATCTAGCTTAAACAAGATTTCTGGCTCATGGATTTTTTTTTATTTGATCAAGGGTTCAGCACTTTTGGATATTTCCATTGCAACCTTGAATCTTTCATTTGAGCCTCAGCACTTACACAAGTGTAATGCAACTCATATACATTTTTGGTTTCTATGTTTTCCATGCCATATCTAAACCAGTTACAAGTATTCTCTATTTACTTTCATGATTTCATACTTTTACCTTTCTGGGTGTAACCAAACAGAGCAAAACACTCAAACATCAAAGCAATCAAAACATCCAGAAACACCCATTAAAACATCCATTGAAGCATCCATTAAAACCATAGTAATGGAATCAAAAACATGTAGAAAAATAACATAAATCTGGCTGCCTCATAACAGGACTTAATGCCATGGGTTTAGTGAGATTACTCACCTGAATATTTCTTCTTATAAATCCAGAAAATCCCTGAGTGTATTTTCTCTTCCTTTAAAATGTTTTCTTCTTTTCCTATTATAAGTAGCTCGGATAAAACAATTTCTCTGGCCATAACTACTTATTTATAAACATATTTTTACTAGGGTTTTACTCAAGACAAAATTCCATTTCTGTCCTGGCTAGCATCATGCATTGTGTGTTTGCATTTTCTCATTTTTATTCCTAATTACCCCCGGTCATATTACCAATTAAAGGCTGCATTTTCTTTTCTTTACTTTTTCAGAAAATGGCCACTCACCTAGTCATGTTAAAAGTGTGACTACCCTATTTTATATTTTAATTATTCCTGAGAATCCCCTTTGCTATTTTTGCCTACACAAGCATATTGACTTGTATTACATTTCATGTCATTTTAATGTTATAGTTTCACTTGCTTATATATATACTTTTCAGTACTTAAAATGTATATTTGTATACATATCTTATCTAGGCTTATTTAATTCCTCTTTAATTTCAGAAACATATGCACCTATATGTATACAGGTTTTCAAATCCTTATAACATATATATATATATATATATATATATATATATATATAAAATTCTGGGTTTTAAATAAAATCTGTTTACTGATTTTAAAATAAAACTTACTTTTCTTATTTTCTGGGATGATCCATATAATTCCAGAAATCAAATATCCATATCATAAAATCATGTTTGCAATGCTTTTTAATCCTTGTTTTAAATTCAAGAAATCTGGAGTTCTTCCTTGTGCCATATCAGTGTGCACGTGCACACATGCACACATACTTGCACACAATTAATTCCATATATTCTTATACAAATAAATTCAGATATTTTCAAAATTCAACTAAAATAAGATTCCATGAATTTCTGGGGCATTACAATCACCCCACCTTTTTAGGAATTGTGTCCTCACAATTTTTCTCATTTTGACTTTAAACATTTCCAGATTTTATAAAATCTATCAAACATAGCATAAGCAAACAATTCAGCCAAAACAACCATACATATTAAACTTTTTAGGGATTTAGATTTTTACCTTCCACTGCAAAAAGCTTAGGGTAATCCATCTTTATCTTATCCTCTAACTCCCATGTACAATCATTAGGGTCTAGGCTCCATTGAACCTTTACCAATTTCAAAGTTTTGCTCCTCAACTTCTTTTCCTCTTTAGCTAAAATCCCCACTGGTTCTTTCTCATAGACCAAGTCAGGATTTATTTGAACTTGAGTTGGTTTCTCTAGAATTTCCTCTTTATCATGCACCCATCTCCTAAGTTGTGATACATGAAATACATTGTGCATTGCACTCATCTCTTCAGGTAGCTCCAACTTATATGCTAATGATCCTATTTTTTCCAAAATCTTGTAAGGTCCAACATATCTTGGGGTAAGTTTTCCCTGCTTGCCAAACCTCAACACCTTCTTCATAGGTGAAACTTTGATGAAAACATAATCACCAACTTCATATTCTACCTGCTTCCTCCTCATATCTGCAAACTTCTTTTGCCTATCTTGAGCTGCTGCCATTCTTCTCCTCACCAATTCAATTTTCTCTGTAGTCTCTTTAACATACTCAGGCCCTAAGACAGCCTTTTCTCCTGCTTCAACCCAACATATTGGTGACAAACATGGTTTGCCATACAAGGCTTCAAATGGTGCCATACCTATGGTGCTTTGATAACTATTGTTATATGTAAATTCAGCCAAATGGAGGTGATCTTCCCAATTACCTCCAAAGTCCAATGCACATGCCCTCAACAAATCCTCCAAAACTTTATTTATCACTTCAGTTTGACCATCTGATTGGGGGTGGTATGCAGTACTCAAGCATAACTCACATCCCATGGCTTCTTGAAAGCTCTTCCAAAATCTGGATGTAAAGATTGTGTCCCTATCACTCACTATAGTCTTAGGGATTCCATGCAATCTTACTATTTCCCTCATGAATATTTGAACTAGTTTAGGTGCATTTCTTTCTGCCTTCACTGGTATAAAGTGTGCCACTTTAGTCAATCTATCAACTACTACCCAAATGCTTGTGTTTCCTCTTTTTGACCTAGGCAGACCATCTATGAAATCCATAGATATATCTTCCCACTTCCACTGTGGTATACTTAGAGGTTGTAATAGGCCTGAGGGTCTTTGGGTTTCTGCTTTGACTTGTTGGCAAGTCATACACTTTGCAACATGTTTGGCCACATCAGTTTTCATCCCTCTCCACCAATAATCCCTCTTCAAATTTTGGTACATCTTGGTGCTGCCTGGGTATATAGAATATTTGCTCCTATGATATTCATTAAGTATCTCTTCCTTCAATTCTATATCCTTTGGAACACATATTCTACCTTTATTCCTTAAGTAACCATTCTTATCAATGTGGTAGTTTGCTACTTCTTCTCCTTTTTCTATTAAAGTCTTCCTTTCTAATAAATCTGGATCTCCCCCTTGCATTTTCCCACTTTCAAAATTAAATCTGATTGCAAAGTTATCAAACTTAATTTTCCTTTACTCCCTTCTTCAATCATCTCCATGTTTACCTCACTGTTTTCCTCAATTTCCAAATCAGTAAGTAGAGATAAATTTCTAAACTCTTCTATCATTAGCATGGCTACTTTTGCATGCTGCCTGCTCAAAGCATCTGCAACCTTATTAGCTTTTCCTGGAGTATAAAGTATGTCTAAATCATATGCTGCTAGAAACTCAACCCATCTATGTTGCCTCATATTCAAATCTTTTTGTGAAAAGAGATATTTCAATGCCTTATGGTCTGTGTACAAAATAAACTTAGCACCTAGAAGATAATGTCTCCAGAGCTTTAGTGCATATACCACTGCTGCCAACTCAAGATCATGGGTTGCATACCTTGATTCATGTGGCTTCAATTGTCTTGATGCATAGGCTATAACTTGATCTTGCTGCATCAATACAACTCCTAGCCCAAAACCACTTGCATCAGTATACACAATCAAATCCTCATTTCCTTCTGGTACTTTCAATACTGGTGCATTGACTAAGGCCTCCTTGATTCTACTAAAGGCTTGTTCACATTTCTCAGTCCATATAAAGGGTTGGTTCTTTCTAGTTAGGTTGGTAAGAGGTGATGACATCTTAGAAAAATCTTTTATAAACCTCCTATAATACCCTGCCATTCCCATAAATGACCTAACTTCTCCCACTGTGCTTGGCCTTTTCCATGCTTGGATTGCCACAATTTTATTGGGATTTACAGAAATGCCTTTGGCAAATATAACATGCCCAAGGAAATGCACTTCTTCTTTCCAAAATGCACACTTAGAAAATTTTGCTTTTAAATCTTTTTCTCTTAATCTAGACAAAACAAGGTGTAAGTGATTTTGTAACGACCCGACTTCCTATGCCCAGAAAGTCGCATCGCTAATAAGAAAGAAAGGGATAGAAAAGAGAAAAGAAGAGAAGAAAGAAAGAAACAACAACAACGATCTCACAGCGGAACGAATAAATTATATTAATAACATAAACTATTACATAGTATACAACAATTTACAGAGTTACACAGCATATACATCACTTACTAGACAGTTATAAACATCTGTCTAGACATTACAACTCAAATGCCAGACAAGACACTATCACAGATATCAACACAGCGGAATACTATATCTACGAACGCCGAAGCCTCCTGCTCCATTGCTCCTCCAGAATATTCGTCAAAGCTAAACCTGAATCCCTTGGCTACTCGTAAAAATTTGAGTACCCAAGAGTTTATAAAACAGAAATAAACACTTGGGTCAGACATGGGTCTGGTGTGAGTAAACGGGTTAAAATTTTTTAACTTCAAAACCTTTTGAAAACAAAGGTATCACGTAAGACTTCCCACACATAAACATGGAAAAGTTTTTACCTTACGCTAACCAAAACATTTGATAGGAAATCCAGTTATATTATAATAGGGTCTAGGGTTTTCAAGTAAAATACAGAAATAGCTGAAATGCTTACATCTCACATTCCAACATAGTTGGGCACAACTAATACGTACGGCACTTATTGGAGTTTGGATTCCATACAATGGCAGGGCTACTGGGGTACCGCCCGTCACAGTACGTGGCCTAGATCACCGTACCGAGGAGTACGCCCGCTCCCCTGCAACACAAAGCCGGAACCATCCCTTACTGGATAATTCCGAACAAGATAATCCCGTAGTTGGCGCGACCAACCACACACTAAGCCGAATGAAAAGAAAAGGGACCTCTAGACAGGGATCTATCTTGCTCTCAGTGGGTGCTACCCACGAAGCCTTGCTGCACCTCCCATGTTTTAGCCATTCCCGGTTGATGAGGCTTGAGGTTACGATTACCTTTAATCAGAACATATCACTTAGAATGCTCATCGTCCGCCTGACGATGTGCTGAAAGCATTCAATCCATACAAGTTCGTTCCGGGTTCGAACGAAACCGAAGGCATTATCTCGTTACACTCATTTTGGAATCACCCTCAGAGTTAACGACAATAACCCTTGCACTCTGAATCTTCATCTTCACTTGAGATTCACGACCTATCGTTAATTTGGATCGATGTGGTATTCGGGTCTCCAGACCTGGAATACCGGTATACGGAAACCCGATACCGGTCTCATCGAAATCCAAAACGTATCTTTTAAGGCCAAGTTGTTTAAAGGTTTAAACAATTCAACTTATCTATATTCATACAGATAGATAATTCACAAATCACAATTCATATTCACATTATCAAATAAACAATTGATCTATAACCAAATAGGTAATCCATATCAACATCACAATAGTTAATCTATATTACCATCATAATGCAACCAAGCATTCATACCACACAACATCCCTTATCTCATTTCTGAGATTACATCCATTCAAGACAATCAATGTCATTCATTCTTATATAAGCAATGATTTACTTAATCACAACATAATTAATTTAAAATGAATTAAATTAACTATCTCTATCTTTAATTAATTTAAAGTGAATTAAATTAATTACTTCATCTCTTAATTAATTTAAAATTAATTAAATTAATTACTTCATTATAAATCTTACTTATATAATCATTAATTAATTACAAATAAATTAATTAATCTTTCTCTAATTATCCACTTAATTAATTACCTTGATTAATTATACTTTAATTACATTTAAGTAATTATCCTTAATTAATTTCACAAATTAATTATTCTTAACCAAATACAGTAATTAACCTTTTTATTACTTCATTAATTAATTAATTATAATCAATTACTTTAATCCTTAATTAATTACAATTAATCACTTATCATTTGATTAATTAATCTTAATTAATCAACTCTTAATCATATCATTAATTAACTATAAACTAATGATCCTTAATTACATTTTTAATTAATCATTTTATTTAAATTAATTAAATAATTATTCTTAATTAAACCACAATTATTAATCATCTTTGATTAACCAAATCCAGTAATTAACTTCCCTTAATTACTTCCCTTAATTAATTACTTTTTAATTAATTACCTTAACAAATAATTAATTACCTTATTAATTAATCTTAATCCTTTAATTAAATAATTTATTTAATTAATAACACTAGGTAATTAACCTTAATCACTTTCTATTTAATAAAATAATTATTCTCTAATTACTTTATTAAATAATTTACCTTTACTAAATTACATCCAGTAATTATTTCTTAATTACTTCATCAAGTAATTATACTTAATTAATTTATAAGTGATTATCTTTAATTAATCACTAATTAATTACTTAGTTAATTATTTAACTAATTTATTTAAATTAAACTAACTAATTTCTTAATCCTTATATTTAAAAGATCTTAATTAAGAAAAACCATTTATCTTAATTAAATTATTCACAAAGACCAACTTTTCTTTAATCATTAATAATAATTGAATTACCCTTATTATCTTCACATATCAATTTCCTTTAATAAATCAAATCTTAATTACTTAAGATAGACTCTTTATTAAAATTGATGTACTAAATCCTTATCGTTAAACTTATTTAAAATAAAACATTTTAGAAATCAATTATAACTAGACATTATAAACTTCTACTCGACTTTCAAAATCTTTAAACTTCCAAAGTTATTAAATTAACTTTAATACAAATATCATTTTGAAAATCCACTTTTAATCCTTTAAGAAATTATCTATTTAAATATTAACTTAAAAACATTTAAATTTGAAAACAATTTAGTTAATAGTTAAAATCTTTGTTTACCTTTGATTTTAAAACACGTAAACATTACAATTACAAAATTCTTTTGTTTTAAAACTTAAAAACATTTCCTGTTCAATTCTTAATACCAGCTAATCCCCAAACCCGAGTAAAACCCCTGGAGACTCGAAGAAACACTCGCGTTAACCCACTACTTCCTTGCTTCGAGTAAAACTCGAATATACTCGAATGAAAACCCGAGAACAAGCTTTCTTCCCAAACTCGAAATTCAGATGCACGCAAACGTGCTCGTGCACGTGCACGTTTCTTCTGATCGACGACGAACTACGTTCTGGCCTCCGGCAACTCGACTTCGACCACATCTTCACGATCGATCACCCCAACATCCTCGATACGAACGAGAATCGAATTCGAGCGATGAACCCATCAGTTCGAAAAACACCATCACCGGTAAAATCACCCTCCACGGCAATCAACGCTTCGAGACACCTCGCCACCTTCGCCGAAGCTACCCTACGTCGCCTCGAACCCACAGAACCACGTGCGATCGCTTCCGGTCGCTTGTCGACGCCGCGAAACTCGGTTGAACATCAACGTGAAAACCAGAGTCTTAAACCCTACTTCGTCTTTGCCTACTTACTCTAATTATTTAAAAAATCAAACTCCATTTTTCCTATGATCTCCAGACTTCCTACCACCTACAGCTTCAACCCCGAAACCTATCACCTCTCCGATCGCCAGAATTTGCCTAAAATAGCATTTCCGTTCATCTCTCCATTTCCCACGAATTTAAATCTTAAAATTTATGTTTTACATACTAAAATTCGTGATTTCCTATCACGAATCCATCCATGTAATTTAAACTTAAAATTGATTCAATTAATTTTTGACCATAATAAGATTTTTACTGTAAATTTTGAAATTTGAACTAAACATCCATTATAAAAACCTATAATTATTTTTAGAAGGAAGATTACATGATTTCAAACATCTTCTATTTACAAATCAAAAGCTAGTTTGTATTAAAAATAGAATTATTGACTTTATTAAGAAGATGAATCCTGTTTATAAGCATACAGAGACCATCCCAGGAATTCAAACATTCCTATACAAACATGCATACATTAATTTCTAAGCATTTCAGAAATAGGATAATTGTCATTCACAACATCTAAATGAAATCCATAATTAAACTGTTTTTAAAATGTATTTACTCACCAATTTAGCAGAGAACAGAAAACAGAGATTTTGCTCCAGGTTGATGTTTGATTTTGAACTTCTTGTTTAGTTGAATTTGAATTCTTGTTGTTGATCTTTGATTACTTGCTTGATTTCCCTTTTCTGAACTTCAAGTTGTTTTGAAGATTTTAAACTGCTATTGAATTTAGCCTTTGATTTTCCTTTGCTTTGAATTTCCAGATTTTACTTTTTCTTTGAATTTTGATTTCCAGTCTTTATCTTTTCTTTTGATTCGAATTTATTTTTAGTTGAAAATGAAGAGAACAAGAGTTCAGCTGAAAGTAAAAATAGATTTCTTCTTTTATATTTTAATTTATTTATTTTAATTTTCAAAAGGAAATGTGGACATTTGTCCTCTTAGGTGTTAATTAGTTTACACCTATACACTTATTTTTACAAATGTCTTCACACCATCTTAATTTGCTTACAAGTGTTAAATCTTGTTTTTAATTAATTCATTTAAGTCATTTATATGTATTTATGAAATATTTATATGTATATAATGTATTTATCTTTTTATAATTCATGCTTTAATCAAATATTTATAACATATTTATAAATACTTGAGAAATTGGGTTTAACTCTATATATATTTTTACAAACCTATTTTGAATCTTAAAAAGGAAAGAATGTTAAAAACAATTGAATTTTAAAAGAGAAAAGATTATTAAAACAAATAAACTTCTTAATTTAAACCTTAGCCAAAATAAAACTTAAAATATATGTTTATAATAAATAAGAAATTATTCTTGTTATTTAAATCTCAAATATCATTTCTAAAGTATTAAGTCAAATTACAAATTATATAAATATTAAAGTTTGAAAATACTTTATTAAATTCAAATCCACTATTCTTTCCATTTCAATATATACAAATATATATATTCTAAATGGAAAATATTTTTACATTAGTTTTGATAATCATCATATTGAATTTTAATACATAACTTCAAATAACAATATATATATACATATATATTATAATTTGAAAACATAGTTTTATTAAATTAAAAGATTCCCTATTCATAATATATATACCAATATATATATATATATATATACATTATAAATATAAACATTTATATAAGTTTTAGAAAGATAAATTTTCCCAATTTAAAATTGTTAGAAAAGATATTCCCAAATTAAAATGTTATTAGTTTTCAAAAGAAATAAACTTGCCAATTTAAAATATTATTAACCTTTTAAAATGAATAAACTTGTTAATTTATAAAATAAATCAACAAATCAATTTAATTATTAATAAAGATTATTAAATTGATATTGCCAAATTTCCGGGATATCACATTCCTTCCCCCTTAAAATAATTTCGTCCCCGAAATTTAAAAGCAAAGATAATTTAATAACCCAGCAAATTTTTTATTTTAAACAGCAATCATACATATCAATCATATTCTAACAACCAAAGCAACCAATTCATCCAATCAAACAATTCTAATTATCCAAACAAAATTCTGAATACAATCTCCTCGAGTTTCCCCAAGTATAAATATACCGGGATACTCACTCTACAAAATCCAAACAATCAACAATACTAAGCTATAGAGTTCTTACTCATCTAGATCTATAGAACTAAACAAGATATCAGACTACAGACGAGTCTGACTCAACAACTAAATCTTCCAGAACTGCTGGTTCCTAAACCAGAGATAGATCAAACACGTACTCCCTCAGAGATACGTAAAATACATTGACTTCCAGTTATCCAAACTGACAATTCAATCCAGTAGACCAAACTCTTATCCAAAACAGAATATAGAAAAGATCCAATATTTCTCGGAGCTGACTTCCCAGACTTACCCATCTTATAGCTCCCTTTACCAGAGAAAACTTCAACAACAACGAAGTCTCCAACTTCGAATTTCAAATTCCTTCGTCTCTTATCCACAAAATCCTTCAGACGATCTTGGGCTCTCTACAGATCCTTCCTGATCAGCTTAACCTTCGCTGATACTTCTTGAAACAATCAGGACCTAAAATAACTCAACAGAATGATCTCCTCAAGATCTATCCAATCCAAAACAAAACTCTACTCACAAACATCAGAAGATCGAACTAACTTCTCCTATCTGGAAAAGACAAACAGATGTACTCGCCAAATTGCTTTTGCTGCACCATTCTGATCTTGGAGTAGAATGAAAATACTGATGAAGAACACAAGCACAGACTGGACAATACATCCCAGAAAATCTCAGATAACTCAAAAGAATACTCAAACTATCGCAAGTCACTTTTGCGATCCACCCAGCCAAAATCCAAATAAAACTGTTCTCTCTTTACCAATCAGAACAGCTCACACTTGACTATCCAATCCATTGAAGAAATGGATCCACTCTGCTGCTTCTGAACTTCACCTTTAGAAAACTGCTCAGCCAGAAAACTTCCTGCCAATACAGAACACTCCGAGCTGCACTGCTGCCACAGATGTCAAAGATTTCCTAACCAAATCTTTTCAAGAAACTCGATTCCCAAACAGAATCACCATGGTGAACTCAGCCACAACACCGAAACAGACACACTTCATTAACTTGTTCTAAAGAAAACATCTTCGGGAACATCCATAGTCACTGCATCTCATCACACAGCTACTATTACCTGAGATACCATCACTCGCTTCTGTTCTCCGACAGATCCAACTCTACTCATCCAACTCCTAAGATGAACTCCGAATCTTAACAGGTTTCCTTCAGAGATTGTGAAATCCTTACACAACTGTAAAGTTCACTCGAGACGGTATTAGGTTTACAGTCTCGACAGATACACTTCCAACCTCAACACTCAGACTCCTAATCTTAGATGATAAATTATTATCATCTCAACCAATCATTACAAATACCATATACATTTAAAATGATACTTTTTTTTTATATAGAAATTATATCTGGGTAAAATTATTTCATCTACCTTTTTAAAACAATATTGTGTCTGTTGGCCTGGTCCAAGTGTTTAGAGATCCCTATCAATAACGTTAGCTACTCGTATTGACCAGAATCCATATACCACCCAACCGATCAATTAACACAATATAAAATCATTTTATATAACTAACAAATACGCGCTCTCGTATATATATACACTCAGACTCAAACAGGTTGCTACAGATCCTATCTCTAATGAACAATCCTTCCGAACCTAGGTATTCACTCAACCTAGTGTTCTGATATTCACTTAACCAAAAGCTTAGGCATTCGCTCAACCTATGCTCTGATACCATATGTAACGACCCGACTTCCTATGCCCAGAAAGTCGCATCGCTAATAAGAAAGAAAGGGATAGAAAAGAGAAAAGAAGAGAAGAAAGAAAGAAACAACAACAACGATCTCACAGCGGAACGAATAAATTATATTAATAACATAAACTATTACATAGTATACAACAATTTACAGAGTTACACAGCATATACATCACTTACTAGACAGTTATAAACATCTGTCTAGACATTACAACTCAAATACCAAACAAGACACTATCACAGATATCAACACAGCGGAATACTATATCTACGAACGCCGAAGCCTCCTGCTCCATTGCTCCTCCAGAATATTCGTCAAAGCTAAACCTGAATCCCTTGGCTACTCGTAAAAATTTGAGTACCCAAGAGTTTATAAAACAGAAATAAACACTTGGGTCAGACATGGGTCTGGTGTGAGTAAACGGGTTAAATTTTTTTAACTTCAAAACCTTTTGAAAACAAAGGTATCACGTAAGACTTCCCACACATAAACATGGAAAAGTTTTTACCTTACGCTAACCAAAACATTTGATAGGAAATCCAGTTATATTATAATAGGGTCTAGGGTTTTCAAGTAAAACACAGAAATAGCTGAAATGCTTACATCTCACATTCCAACATAGTTGGGCACAACTAATACGTACGACACTTATTGGAGTTTGGATTCCATCAATGGCAGGGCTACTAGGGTACCGCCCGTCACAGTACGTGGCCTAGATCACCGTACCGAGGAGTACGCCCGCTCCCCTGCAACACAAAGCCGGAACCATCCCTTACTGGATAATCCCGAACAAGATAACCCCGTAGTTGGCGCAACCAACCACACACTAAGCCGAATGAAAAGAAAAGGGACCTCTAGACAGGGATCTATCTTGCTCTCAGTGGGTGCTACCCACGAAGCCTTGCTGCACCTCCCCTGTTTTAGCCATTCCCGGTTGATGAAGATTGAGGTTACGATTACCTTTAATCAGAACATATCACTTAGAATGCTCATCGTCCGCCTGACGATGTGCTGAAAGCATTCAATCCATACAAGTTCGTTCCGGGTTCGAACGAAACCGAAGGCATTATCTCGTTACACTCGTTTTGGAATCACCCTCAGAGTTAACGACAATAACCCTTGCACTCTGAATCTTCATCTTCACTTGAGATTCACGACCTATCGTTAATTTGGATCGATGTGGTATTCGGGTCTCCAGACCTGGAATACCGGTATACGGAAACCCGATCCCGGTCTCATCGAAATCCAAAACGTATCTTTTAAGGCCAAGTTGTTTAAAGGTTTAAACAATTCAACTTATCTATATTCATACAGATAGATAATTCACAAATCACAATTCATATTCACATTATCAAATAAACAATTGATCTATAACCAAATAGGTAATCCATATCAACATCACAATAGTTAATCTATATTACCATCATAATGCAACCAAGCATTCATACCACATAACATCCCTTATCTCATTTCTGAGATTACATCCATTCAAGACAATCAATGTCATTCATTCTTATATAAGCAATGATTTACTTAATCACAACATAATTAATTTAAAATGAATTAAATTAACTATCTCTATCTTTAATTAATTTAAAGTGAATTAAATTAATTACTTCATCTCTTAATTAATTTAAAATTAATTAAATTAATTACTTCATTATAAATCTTACTTATATAATCATTAATTAATTACAAATAAATTAATTAATCTTTCTCTAATTATCCACTTAATTAATTACCTTGATTAATTATACTTTAATTACATTTAAGTAATTATCCTTAATTAATTTCACAAATTAATTATTCTTAACCAAATACAGTAATTAACCTTTTTATTACTTCATTAATTAATTAATTATAATCAATTACTTTAATCCTTAATTAATTACAATTAATCACTTATCATTTGATTAATTAATCTTAATTAATCAACTCTTAATCATATCATTAATTAACTATAAACTAATGATCCTTAATTACATTTTTAATTAATCATTTTATTTAAATTAATTAAATAATTATTCTTAATTAAACCACAATTATTAATCATCTTTGATTAACCAAATCCAGTAATTAACTTCCCTTAATTACTTCCCTTAATTAATTACTTTTTAATTAATTACCTTAACAAATAATTAATTACCTTATTAATTAATCTTAATCCTTTAATTAAATAATTTATTTAATTAATAACACTAGGTAATTAACCTTAATCACTTTCTATTTAATAAAATAATTATTCTCTAATTACTTTATTAAATAATTTACCTTTACTAAATTACATCCAGTAATTATTTCTTAATTACTTCATCAAGTAATTATACTTAATTAATTTATAAGTGATTATCTTTAATTAATCACTAATTAATTACTTAGTTAATCATTTAACTAATTTATTTAAATTAAACTAACTAATTTCTTAATCCTTATATTTAAAAGATCTTAATTAAGAAAAACCATTTATCTTAATTAAATTATTCACAAAGACCAACTTTTCTTTAATCATTAATAATAATTGAATTACCCTTATTATCTTCACATATCAATTTCCTTTAATAAATCAAATCTTAATTACTTAAGATAGACTCTTTATTAAAATTGATTTACTAAATCCTTATCGTTAAACTTATTTAAAATAAAACATTTTAGAAATCAATTATAACTAGACATTATAAACTTCTACTCGACTTTCAAAATCTTTAAACTTCCAAAGTTATTAAATTAACTTTAATACAAAAATCATTTTGAAAATCCACTTTTAATCCTTTAAGAAATTATCTATTTAAATATTAACTTAAAAACATTTAAATTTGAAAACAATTTAGTTAATAGTTAAAATCTTTGTTTACCTTTGATTTTAAAACACGTAAACATTACAATTACAAAATTCTTTTGTTTTAAAACTTAAAAACATTTCCTGTTCAATTCTTAATACCAGCTAATCCCCAAACCCGAGTAAAACCCCTGGAGACTCGAAGAAACACTCGCGTTAACCCACTACTTCCTTGCTTCGAGTAAAACTCGAATATACTCGAATGAAAACCCGAGAACAAGCTTTCTTCCCAAACTCGAAATTCAGATGCACGCAAACGTGCTCGTGCACGTGCACGTTTCTTCTGATCGACGACGAACTACGTTCTGGCCTCCGGCAACTCGACTTCGACCACATCTTCACGATCGATCACCCCAACATCCTCGATACGAACGAGAATCGAATTCGAGCGATGAACCCATCAGTTCGAAAAACACCATCACCGGTAAAATCACCCTCCACGGCAATCAACGCTTCGAGACACCTCGCCACCTTCGCCGAAGCTACCCTACGTCGCCTCGAACCCATAGAACCACGTGCGATCGCTTCCGGTCGCTTGTCGACGGCGCGAAACTCAGTTGAACATCAACGTGAAAACCAGAGTCTTAAACCCTACTTCGTCTTCGCCTACTTACTCTAATTATTTAAAAAATCAAACTCCATTTTTCCTATGATCTCCAGACTTCCTACCACCTACAACTTCAACCCCAAAACCTATCACCTCTCCGATCGCCAGAATTTGCCTAAAATAGCATTTCCGTTCATCTCTCCATTTCCCACGAATTTAAATCTTAAAATTTATGTTTTACATACTAAAATTCGTGATTTCCCATCACGAATCCATCCATGTAATTTAAACTTAAAATTGATTCAATTAATTTTTGACCATAATAAGATTTTTACTGTAAATTTTGAAATTTGAACTAAACATCCATTATAAAAACCTATAATTATTTTTAGAAGGAAGATTACATGATTTCAAACATCTTCTATTTACAAATCAAAAGCTAGTTTGTATTAAAAATAGAATTATTGACTTTATTAAGAAGATGAATCCTGTTTATAAGCATACAGAGACCATCCCAGGCATTCAAACATTCCTATACAAACATGCATACATTAATTTCTAAGCATTTCAGAAATAGGATAATTGTCATTCACAACATCTAAATGAAATCCATAATTAAACTGTTTTTAAAATGTATTTACTCACCAATTTAGCAGAGAACAGAAAACAGAGATTTTGCTCCAGGTTGATATTTGATTTTGAACTTCTTGTTTAGTTGAATTTGAATTCTTGCTATTGATCTTTGATTACTTGCTTGATTTCCCTTTTCTGAACTTCAAGTTGTTTTGAAGATTTTAAACTGCTATTGAATTTAGCCTTTGATTTTCCTTTGCTTTGAATTTCCAGATTTTACTTTTTCTTTGAATTTTGATTTCCAGTCTTTATCTTTTCTTTTGATTCGAATTTATTTTTAGTTGAAAATGAAGAGAACAAGAGTTCAGCTGAAAGTAAAAATAGATTTCTTCTTTTATATTTTAATTTATTTATTTTAATTCTCAAAAGGAAATGTGGACATTTGTCCTCTTAGGTGTTAATTAGTTTACACCTATACACTTATTTTTACAAATGTCTTCACACCATCTTAATATGCTTACAAGTGTTAAATCTTGTTTTTAATTAATTCATTTAAGTCATTTATATGTATTTATGAAATATTTATATGTATATAATGTATTTATCTTTTTATAATTTATGCTTTAATCAAATATTTATAACATATTTATAAATACTTGAGAAATTGGGTTTAACTCTATATATATTTTTACAAACCTATTTTGAATCTTAAAAAGGAAAGAATGTTAAAAACAATTGAATTTTAAAAGAGAAAAGATTATTAAAACAAATAAACTTCTTAATTTAAACCTTAGCCAAAATAAAACTTAAAATATATGTTTATAATAAATAAGAAATTATTCTTGTTATTTAAATCTCAAATATCATTTCTAAAGTATTAAGTCAAATTACAAATTATATAAATATTAAAGTTTGAAAATACTTTATTAAATTCAAATCCACTATTCTTTCCATTTCAATATATACAAATATATATATTCTAAATGGAAAATATTTTTACATTAGTTTTGATAATCATCATATTGAATTTTAATACATAACTTCAAATAACAATATATATATACATATATATTATAATTTGAAAACATAGTTTTATTAAATTAAAAGATTCCCTATTCATAATATATATACCAATATATATATATATATATACACATTATAAATATAAACATTTATATAAGTTTTAGAAAGATAAATTTTCCCAATTTAAAATTGTTAGAAAAGATATTCGCAAATTAAAATGTTATTAGTTTTCAAAAGAAATAAACTTGCCAATTTAAAATATTATTAACCTTTTAAAATGAATAAACTTGTTAATTTATAAAATAAATCAACAAATCAATTTAATTATTAATAAAGATTATTAAATTGGTATTGCCAAATTTTCGGGATATCACAGATTTTCATGTTCCTCTACTGTTTTAGAATAGATCAAAATATCATCAATAAAATCAAAACAAACTTGTCTAAATAATCCCTGAATATCCTATTCATCAAGTCTACATGCTTATCTTATCCCTGAAAGCATTTAATGCCAAGATATGTATCTACATGCTTATCTTATCCTTGTTTCATAAACTAATATTTTTATTTACTTGCCTTGCTTACTTTACTCGGCTGAGATGATGGTACTTGGTGGCTTCATAAATTCTCATTGTATAATTGAATATCTTTGTTTACAACCTTATACTATTTGTCATGTTTGTACAGTTTCCTTTACTTTGTATAAGCATGTATACTTTGTTTGTTTTGTACTTTTGCTTTGTACAATCTACATATACTTTTTCTTTGTTTACTTTGGACTTGCTTTCTCATTTTGATACTTTCTACTATCTTCTTGCATGCATACATTTGTATTTGTTTTGTTATTGGTTATAGTTTTCACTTATGTACAAATATATTTTATTTTGTTTCTTCCTTTTGTTTTGTATTTTGAAATATGCATTAGTTCTAAAATGTTAGATTTTAGTTAATACGTCTACTTATATTTTACATAATTTCATAACTATGTTACTTGACTTCATATTTTATATTTTATAATTTATCTTCTATGTTTTATTTCTATTCCTAACTCCATTATTTTATTTCTAAATTAAATACAAATTGTTTTTACATTAATTTGGTAATATAAGTGAATCTCTAGATTTGGTTTATGCTATTAAATTTTATCCAACGTTTTTATTTATACTTTATATCCTATATAATTTCATTTCTAAACCATTTCTCCATGATTTAAATTCATATACAAAAATTTAAATTTAAACGATCTATACAGAATTTATTCGAGTTCGGGGAAACTCGCATCACTTTACTGATTAATTTCACAAAATTTTATTCAAAAATTCAATAAATTATCAATTTAAATTTAATTAAAATTCGGGGTCGTTATGGTGGTATATTTTTTATGTATTTTTAGTAGAGCTTCGCTATGATGGAGAAATATTTTGGAGAAGAAGTAGAGGTGATGGAAGCCATTAATAATCTTGTGAAGGAGGAGAAGAACTTGAGAATTTGGTGTGAGGAAATGAGAGGGTATAGGGTGCTATTTATAGAATTTTTATCAATAATATCTACAACATCATCATCACATCTCCCATCACCCATGTGCTCCAGCACTCCCCCCACTTTTGGCCGAACCCACCCTCTAGCCCACTTTCCTCCCATGTGCTTGTCTTCTCAATAGTGAGTGGTGGTGAGTTTTCTTTTCCAAGATTCATTTGTTTATACATAAGGAGCCTATATGTATACATGCTAAGATATTTCTTTTGGCTTCGATTTGACTAATTGTAATACCAATTGATATGTATATGTGCATGTATATGTGCATGTATATGTATGTGTGTGTATGTTCAAACAAGGTTGCAATAACTTAAAACCGTTACCATTTGCCAAACCGTTGTAAATCCGGAATCCGAATTACGATCATATTCTGAAGTTTTTGTTAAACTATATATATTCAAACAAAACTAGAAGATAAATTTCTTTTCATTTCTGAATAATTAAAAATAATTTATTTGAATTACAAAATCATATTAAATGATATTAAAATCCGTTTGTAAAAATACGAAGTCGATTTGTCAAAGTGCGACGAAGTTTGTAAACTTTTATAAAACAAGTATATATATTTATAAAACCATTATAAATCACTTATTATCATTATATAACAATTATATAAAGTTTATTAAGGCTATTTTATTTATAACATTTAATATAAAAAATTCGAAACTTATATTTTTCTAACTGCAAAAACGTGATTTGAAGCTAATTTCTTTTCAAAATGAGTTCATGTATTTATAAAACCATTCGAAATGAATTATTATCACTATATAATTAATCAAAATGCATTATTAAATATTAAAATCAATTAAATATTCCAGATTTAAGTAATAAAATTCCGAGTTATTACATTCTTCTCCACTTAAATGAATTTCGTCCCCAAAATTTAACCACAACACAAAACGAAAAAGAGTTTGCCCAAAACATTATTTTATAAACTTAAATCTGTATGATGTATACAGATCATCCGTACACAATATAAGATTCGACCTCCTATTCGAATGCACAACTTTACATCCGAACTAGTATTAATCCTTTCATCCTCTAGTGCAGACTTCTTGATCAGAAATCTTAGTTTTCCTTGCATAGCACTCGACTATGATAGAAAACTCAAGTACTCAACCACAAACCCTTATCAGTATTCGCCATCAAGAATTAAGTGATGAATCATTTTTCGAACTGGTGTAAACACCTCAAAGTCCTGTACTCGAATCTTAGATCAAAATCATGCAATGAAATGATCTACATACCTCATACATACTTATCAATCTTCCCCAAAATTTTATGAAAACATTTCATAAATATTTTATTCATACATTTTTATAAAGATGCTTTTTATATGTAATTACTTTAAAAATTTATTCAACAAAAATGTGATAACCCAGATTTTTGGAACATCTGTTAATTGATAATTAACTGGATTGAATTAGTAAAATGCTGATTTATAAGTGAACAAATAAAATTCTGATAATTAAAAATATCTGGATTGTATATATAAATGGATTTGAGTTATAATAAATGCTGGATTATAAATATCTGAAAATAATAACTCTTATAGTAAATCAATAAATAAATATATATATATATAAATAGATATATGCAAACTCTATAATGATGAAAATCTTAAGTATATACATATATAAATCCATTGTGAATATATAATCACAATAAACATATTAATATAATAATTTAACAATAATAATTTGATAACCTTCTTTTTAATATTAAAATATTCTCTATATACATTGTGAATAGGAAGTTTTGGGTTGAGTTTAATATAATAGTTTTTCAAAAGCTATTTAAGGTTAAATTCTATATTTTCAAACATAAGATAAATATTTATTTTAAATATGTGATAGCTTAAATAAGATTTAATAAAGGTTTAAATATGCTTGTTTTGTTTATACATGACTAAATATGGTTTGTATAAATAAAAAGGAAATGTATTTATTAAGTAAGGAATTAGATATAAAAAGCTTTATAACTATTTAAAAATTAATAAATTCATGTATAATTACATGTGTTAGCTCATTAGTCATTTTAAAATACAAGTGTTAATACATGAAGACACCTTAATAACAAGTGTCAATTAATAAGAAAATGTAAATGACAAATGGTGAGTTTTTAACTAGTGTCATTTATTATTTTGTTTTTTCTTTTATTTTTATTTAATCACATTTTAGCCTATTTAAGCACATACTTTCCTTCTCCTTAATTCTTTTTTCTATCCTCTTCTCAAAGCTAAGAAAAACAATACCCTGTAACAAACACTCAAAAACAAAATCTGAAAATCAATACTCCTCAAACCAGAGAACGAATCCAATCCAACAACCTATATTTCATTTTCAACATCAAAACCAAAGCCTGCACATTTTTAGTCAAACCATAGATAAAAATCCAAAAGCCGGCAAGCATTTTCATCTTTGTTTCAAAGCATGCAAACCTGAAGAATAATCAAAAGCAAAATCAAAGCATTTCAAGTTTTAATAAGGATCACCGCAATTCCAGTTTTTAAATCAGAAGCATTTTATCTCAACAACTCAAGTAATTCCAGATTAAAGAAAATTTTCAGATTCTCTGTTCAAATAAAAAGCAGGTGAGTAAACTACTTTTATAAAAGTTTAAAATCTGTTGTTAACCTGATGCATGTCATAATCTTTGAAGTTATGATGTGAAATATGTTTTGTATGATTGTTTAAATATGATTGCATGTATATATGTATGATGATATTTGTGTGCATGTCTGTATAAAAGGATGTTTGCTCTGTTCTAAGTTCTACAGGCTTTAAAACAAGTTCAAAAAAAATAAATTGCTCTTCCCCTAATCATCTATAGGTTATGATGTATAAACAGAATATGTTTGAATTAACAAGATATCATCTTTAAAAATGGTTTCAAATGGATATATGGAGTAATTATTTCAAAAACAATAAATTACAGTGATGAAAATTTATAGTCAGGTAAATCGATGGTATAAAATTTATGTTTTGAATATATAACTGGAATCGAACTTGAAAAATATGAATTTTGATATGGATATCATGATTTTTAAGTTTGGGAATGTTGTGAATTCGCGAGTTGAACGAAAATCGTTTTTTCGTCGATTCTCGATGATCGGAGGGAAGAAGAATGTCGGGCCTGGAGCTGGAGATAGCTAGACGTCTGGAGATCAACGGAAAAATGGTCAGAGATTTTATAGCTCTTCGAAGTGTCTTGTCGATGGCAATGTAGGGTTTAACGACCAGATTTGGTCGACGATGTTCTCAAGGCATTGCTTGATCGTGAGTGAACCGGAGTTGAACGCAAGTGGGGGACTAGAAGCGTAGGCTAGTGGTGGAGGTCTGGTCGTGATCGCGAGGTCGCAGGCGATGGGAGGCGGTGGTGCGAGAGGGTTTTCTTCGATTGGTGGGTTCGAGGAGGTGCTGTCTTGCTCGTTTTCGAGTTCAAGTGGATAATAATTATCTGGGAAGTTAGGATCGTCGACGAAGTCATCGCAGACTTGTGGGAGGTCGGAGCGTGGGTCGGAGATGGTCTGAACGTGTGTGCACGTGCACGTGTATCTTTATGTATCTGGGAATGTTGTTAATTTGGGGAAGAAGGAAGTAGCACGGGTCGTGTTCGAAGTAGAAGGTGGTTTTCCTCGAAGCAAGTATAGTGCGTGAGTGACTCGGGCCTTACTCGAGTCTTTTTGGCTTTGAACCCGGGTTTGTATGGAGTTGAATTAACCTGATGATTGAAGGTTAAAAACAAAAGTTTTATCAAGTTTTAAAGTTATTAAAGTAACTAAGTTGTCGAGGAAACTTTACCAAGTTTTTTTCAAAGTAAAGTATTAACAAGATAAAACAAGTTTTTTTTTTAATTTAAATATTAAAGATTTAATGTTTAAAATTATTTTGATTTTATAATTGAATCCTAAATGTTTTCTAAAGAAGATTTAATGATGTAATTAAGAATTTAATTTAATGAGATTTAGATAAGTAATAAATTCAGATAAAGAAATTTCTTAAATTAATCAAAGTTGTGATTAATTAGGAGATAATTAATTAGTGGAAGTAATTAGAGGATCGTTAATTAATGTAATTAAGGGTTAATTAATTAATGGTTAAAGAATAATAATTTTATGTAATTAATTAGAGAATTAATTACTTAATGAAATGATTAATTAATTTATTAATTAAAGGATTAGTTAATTAATGAAAGTAATTAAAATTACTTAAGGTAAGTAATTAAATGATATTTAATTAAATTGATTAATTAAAGGTTAATTAATTAATGTAAGTAATTAAGAGTTAATTAATTAGTAAGTTAAATTAAATTAATCTTGCTTATGAATGATTAAATTATATTGAATACCTTTGATTGTTATTGACTCTGGCATGTACTTTGTAATGTTCTGTGATATGAAATGTTTTTGGTTGAACCATGATAAATATGAGTTATTTATCTATAATGGAATTGTTATGGGAATATGACATTCTGAAGTTAAACCGAATTGTTGAAATTTAAAACAACTTGTCTTAGGAAGATGATATTGAATTCGAAGAGACCGGGGTCGGATATCAGTATTATCCGAAACCACTTCGATTAGTGATCTGCTATAATTCTTTATAAATTTGATTATGGAATCAAATAGGCTGGAATAGAATAAATTAAGTAACATGACTATTTTAACTGAGTAACGGTACTTAGATATGGTTGTGTGAAAATAAGTGATGATTTTATAAGTTGTTTACTTATAGTAAGGTACGAGTTACCCCGGGTTTATATAAGTTCTATGAATTGAAATGCCATATTAGATGAATTTACTCACGCTGGTTTCCAGCCTGACCCGGGTGTTACTTTGATGTAATGCTCTGGTCAGACCGAGTATTACAGATTTCAGGTAAGGACGTTCTAGAGCTCAGGAGGCGAGCTGGATGACAGGAACGTATGGAGTGTTATATATTGTTAATTATTGGGACGAGTTATTTTAACTATTTAGTGATTGTGAAATGTTGTAACTCTGATGTATAAAAATGTAATTGACTGATACAGTTTTCTTTGTATAACTGATATTATTATTTGATATTGTATTTTGATCCGCTGCGAATGTGAGAATCTGTGCCTTGTTCTGTTCTTTCTTCTATCTCTTTTCTTTTTCTTCTAACTATCTGGAAATTTCGGGTTCGAAATTTCCGGGTCATTACATATGGTATCAGAGCGAGGTTAAGCGAGAACCTTGGCTCTGTTGGGATTACTCGTTAAGGATAGGGTCAATGGTACCCTAGAATGAGTTGAGTATATATATATATATGAGGGCGTACTTGTTATTTTCTTATATAAAGATTTTAAAATGGTTTTAAAATTAAATGATATTTATATAAGTTATCTTTTGATATATATATAGAAATAATTTTTCTAATTATTAAATATATTAAAGAAATTGGTTGTTAAATTAATTTGAATTAAATATAATAATGAGAATTAAGAGGTAATAGAAATAAAACCAAATTAAAATTGAATGAAGATAAGTTTTAAATGGATCCAAACTGAAATCAAAATCTTGAATTTGTAGAAATAAAGATAATAATGAATTGGTTTCCAAATATGATAATCTTAATTATTATCATAGATGGTTAAGTAAAATGAAATGTTTTAGGGAAATAAAACATTTAGGCAAGTATGACTTGTAAATTAAAGTGGGTTTTAAATTGTGAAGTTTTAAATTCTAAATCCAGAAAACTTGAAATTATTTTAAAGAAATTATTTTGAATTAAAACCAAAGGTGGTTTAAAAATTTAAGGTATAACTTGGTGTAAAGAAAATATGAGGATATACATAATGTCAAAGATGCTTTGAAATAACTGTAAGTGTTGAGTTTTAAATTTTTTCCTGGAAATGTGATGTGAAAACCCTAAGTGAATTAAGTTTTTAAACTTAAAAGGGGAAAGATTATTAATCTGAAGTTTAAAATTTGAATGGGAATTCAAATTGTGTAAAGTTGACCGGATTAAGTAAATTTAATTTAACTTGGAGAAAGTTAAATAAGTTTGAATGAATAACTTGAATTGGAAATTTCAAGATGAAATTTAAATTTAACGGGTAGTTAAATGGTTAATTTAAATGGGAGTTATGAGTGATCTCAAAATGGGTTTGAGATTTGGAAATTGAAAATGGATAATAAATTAGAATCTGAAATTTAATTGTTTTGAATTCTTATTTGAACTTTATAATAAGTTAAGTAAAGATAATTTTAAAATGGAATTTGGAATTTGGATTCAGAATTTAATGGTTTAAAGATATAAGTTAATTTGATTTGAGAAATTAAATCAACATTTAGAAATTTAACTCGAATTTATATAAATTTGAGATAGCTTAAAATTGAGTTTTAAATTGAAATTTGTTCAAATGGGATTTGGTTTGAATTAATTAGAATTGTGATTGAAGATGTATAAGTTTAAAAATCAAATGGAATTTGATTTGAATTTGGAAAGGAATTAAGGTGAATTCAACTTGAATTGGGATTAAATCAATTTCAATGGAAATATTGAGTTAATTTAAAAGGAGATGGAAATTTAAATTGAATTGATGAGAATTGAACAGTTGGGCTCTGGATTATTTTCAAAATAAATTGTTTTAATACAAATATATTTTTCCAAACTATTTACTATATAATCTTTCTTCTTAAACCCCAAACTATCTCATACTTATTTTACAATTATTTTGGAACTATTTAACTATTTTGGAACTGTCTTATAAACTAATTAATATTTTTCAGTTACCTACATCTAATCACTTTTTTAAATCTATTTTGCAATTATCTAACTATTTTATATCTACTTAACTATTTTACAGATATTTTACAAACTAATAACTATTTTTCAACTACTTATCTATTTTAAATTTTTTCAAGTTATTTTTAAATTTAAATAGGTCAGAGTTCAGACTGTTTGTAATTGATGTAATAACTCAATTGGAAATGGAAGCAATTGAGATTAAGTGAATGAAATTAAAGGAAATATGAATAGAAAAGGAAACTGATTTGGCTAATAACCAATAAAGATAAATACGTAGGATATACGTTTATTATTCTATTCGCATAGTGATTTGATCCAGATTCGAGCACAGAATTTCGAGATAGTATTATCGATCCGAGTTGGGATTTTTCGCTCGATTTTCGACGGCGAACCTGGATATGGATTGTTGATTGGTTCTGGATATTCTCTATCATGGCTACAACTATGCAAGGAGAATGACGGTTTCTGATCAAGAAACCAGATCTGAGTCCGCACTAGGAAGTCGGGTGGACGATACTAGTTCGGAAGTGAAATTGTGTGATCGATTGAGTGATCAGATTGATATTGTGTACGGATGATATGTGTGCATCGTACGGATTTGAATGAAATTGATATTGAAGATTGGGGATAAGAACTATAAAATGGTTTTTGAAAATAAATATGGTTAATAACTTTATAAAAGATTTATCAAATGTGAATATTTGATTTAGAATAAAATAAAGTTATATATCCTTGTTATATAAGGTAAATCTTCCCTTGTTGAATCTATTGCTAAAAGAAAAGGGTTTTGAAATATTTGAAGTATAAAAGAGGTTTATACAAATTTGAAATGATCCAAAGATTTTTAAAGTTATATATATCTATATCTATATATATAAAGGATCTTATGAGAATGATTTTGGAAAAGGTTTTGGGAACCTATGGATTTTGGAAAGGGCTTTTGATTTTTGAGAAATCAATTTTGGATTTTGGAAAGCCTAGCTTGAGAATTATCGATTTTTGGTAATCGATTTTGTGTAAAGGAGATTTTGATAAATCATAAGGATATGATTTGAAGATACTATAAGTATATAGTATAAAATGTTTTGAGTATAGCTCTGGGGAAAAAGGCGCTCTCTTGAAATGAACTTCTCAGGAGTGCCACTGGGTGGTACTGCCTTGAACCCCAAGGGGGGATTCTAAAGTTGATCCTGTGAGGAGTCCGGACAAAACTAGTTCCTGAGGATTATTTGTGTAGCGAAAGTCGAGGGGCTGGTGCCCACAGAGGCATTTGGGTTATTCTGTGACGACAATGTAACTCGATGTCACTGCGATCTACTGCAGACCATAGCAAAAGTCATGTGTGCCGCTGAGAGCCAACTGTCTACGTTTGATTTTATATCGGTAGACTGTGACACTATGGTAACATAGCGAAAGTCGTGTGTGCCGCTGAGAGCCAACTGTCTACGTTTGATTTTATATCGGTAGACTGCGACCTATGTGGGAGAAGTTTCATTATTTGGCAGCGAAATTCGGTGGCGCTGATGCCTACAGTTATATGGGTTTGTGCTGTGATAGCAACGTAAGGCCCGGGTATAACTGCGATCTGTAGCGGGTTTCATGGCGTAATCGAGGAGCGCGGAGACCTACAGTTATCTGTGGATTTTGCCGGGACGGCAACGTAACCATCGGGTTAACTGCGACCATGGATGGGAGTGATGATTTCCAGAGCATTCTCACCAAAGATATTTCCTCTATTTTCAAAAATGTTTTCGATATTTTCAAATAAAGTATTTTCTAAATATTTTCACTGGGTGTTGAAAATGAGTCTGCTAAGTACTTATAGATTTTCAGTCTTACGCCTGATCAACGTATGACCGAATTTCTGTGAGAACGAGGAAGGACTTGTTGAAACATCGAGTTATAAAAGTATTTTTATAAAAACTAATTTAGTAATATTATAAAGATTTTTAAAGTGTTTTAAAAAAATATGTTCAAAGAGAAAATTTATCTGATAATAGGTAAATAATAAATTTTGGCTTCGTTCCTTTTCGAGGACGAAAAGATTTAAAGGGGGGAGGAATGTGATAACCCAGATTTTTGGAACATCTGTTAATTGATAATTAACTGGATTGAATTAGTAAAATGCTGATTTATAAGTGAACAAATAAAATTCTGATAATTAAAAATATCTGGATTGTATATATAAATGGATTTGAGTTATAATAAATGCTGGATTATAAATATCTGAAAATAATAACTCTTATAGTAAATCAATAAATAAATATATATATATATATATATAAATAGATATATGCAAACTCTATAATGATGAAAATCTTAAGTATATACATATATAAATCCATTGTGAATATATAATCACAATAAACATATTAATATAATAATTTAACAATAATAATTTGATAACCTTCTTTTTAATATTAAAATATTCTCTATATACATTGTGAATAGGAAGTTTTGGGTTGAGTTTAATATAATAGTTTTTCAAAAGCTATTTAAGGTTAAATTCTATATTTTCAAACATAAGATAAATATTTATTTTAAATATGTGATAGCTTAAATAAGATTTAATAAAGGTTTAAATATGCTTGTTTTTTTTATACATGACTAAATATGGTTTGTATAAATAAAAAGGAAATGTATTTATTAAGTAAGGAATTAGATATAAAAAGCTTTATAACTATTTAAAAATTAATAAATTCATGTATAATTACATGTGTTAGCTCATTAGTCATTTTAAAATACAAGTGTTAATACATGAAGACACCTTAATAACCAGTGTCAATTAATAAGAAAATGTAAATGACAAATGGTGAGTTTTTAACTAGTGTCATTTATTATTTTGTTTTTTCTTTTATTTTTATTTAATCACATTTTAGCCTATTTAAGCACATACTTTCCTTCTCCTTAATTCTTTTTTCTATCCTCTTCTCAAAGCTAAGAAAAACAATACCCTGTAACAAACACTCAAAAACAAAATCTGAAAATCAATACTCCTCAAACCAGAGAACGAATCCAATCCAACAACCTATATTTCATTTTCAACATCAAAACCAAAGCCTGCACATTTTTAGTCAAACCAGAGATAAAAATCCAAAAGCCGGCAAGCATTTTCATCTTTGTTTCAAAGCATGCAAACCTGAAGAATAATCAAAAGCAAAATCAAAGCATTTCAAGTTTTAATAAGGATCACCGCAATTCCAGTTTTTAAATCAGAAGCATTTTATCTCAACAACTCAAGTAATTCCAGATTAAAGAAAATTTTTAGATTCTCTGTTCAAATAAAAAGCAGGTGAGTAAACTACTATTACAAAAGTTTAAAATCTGTTGTTAACCTGATGCATGTCATAATCTTTGAAGTTATGATGTGAAATATGTTTTGTATGATTGTTTAAATATGATTGCATGTATATATGTATGATGATATTTGTGTGCATGTCTGTATAAAAGGATGTTTGCTCTGTTCTAAGTTCTACAGGCTTTAAAACAAGTTCAAAAAAATAAATTGCTCTTCCCCTAATCATCTATAGGTTATGATGTATAAACAGAATATGTTTGAATTAACAAGATATCATCTTTAAAAATGGTTTCAAATGGATATATGGAGTAATTATTTCAAAAACAATAAATTACAGTGATGAAAATTTATAGTCAGGTAAATCGATGGTATAAAATTTATGTTTTGAATATATAACTGGAATCGAACTTGAAAAATATGAATTTTGATATGGATATCATGATTTTTAAGTTTGGGAATGTTGTGAATTCGCGAGTTGAACGAAAATCGTTTTTTCGTCGATTCTCGATGATCGGAGGGAAGAAGAATGTCGGGCCTGGAGCTGGAGATAGCTAGACGTCTGGAGATCAACGGAAAAATGGTCAGAGATTTTATAGCTCTTCGAAGTGTCTTGTCGATGGCAATGTAGGGTTTAACGACCAGATTTGGTCGACGATGTTCTCAAGGCATTGCTTGATCGTGAGTGAACCGGAGTTGAACGCAAGTGGGGGACTAGAAGCGTAGGCTAGTGGTGGAGGTCTGGTCGTGATCGCGAGGTCGCAGGCGATGGGAGGCGGTGGTGCGAGAGGGTTTTCTTCGATTGGTGGGTTCGAGGAGGTGCTGTCTTGCTCGTTTTCGAGTTCAAGTGGATAATAATTATCTGGGAAGTTAGGATCGTCGACGAAGTCATCGCAGACTTGTGGGAGGTCGGAGCGTGGGTCGGAGATGGTCTGAACGTGTGTGCACGTGCACGTGTATCTTTATGTATCTGGGAATGTTGTTAATTTGGGGAAGAAGGAAGTAGCACGGGTCGTGTTCGAAGTAGAAGGTGGTTTTCCTCGAAGCAAGTATAGTGCGTGAGTGACTCGGGCCTTACTCGAGTCTTTTTGGCTTTGAACCCGGGTTTGTATGGAGTTGAATTAACCTGATGATTGAAGGTTAAAAACAAAAGTTTTATCAAGTTTTAAAGTTATTAAAGTAACTAAGTTGTCGAGGAAACTTTACCAAGTTTTTTTCAAAGTAAAGTATTAACAAGATAAAACAAGTTTTTTTTTTTAATTTAAATATTAAAGATTTAATGTTTAAAATTATTTTGATTTTATAATTGAATCCTAAATGTTTTCTAAAGAAGATTTAATGATGTAATCAAGAATTTAATTTAATGAGATTTAGATAAGTAATAAATTCAGATAAAGAAATTTCTTAAATTAATCAAAGTTGTGATTAATTAGGAGATAATTAATTAGTGGAAGTAATTAGAGGATCGTTAATTAATGTAATTAAGGGTTAATTAATTAATGGTTAAAGAATAATAATTTTATGTAATTAATTAGAGAATTAATTACTTAATGAAATGATTAATTAATTTATTAATTAAAGGATTAGTTAATTAATGAAAGTAATTAAAATTACTTAAGGTAAGTAATTAAATGATATTTAATTAAATTGATTAATTAAAGGTTAATTAATTAATGTAAGTAATTAAGAGTTAATTAATTAGTAAGTTAAATTAAATTAATCTTGCTTATGAATGATTAAATTATATTGAATACCTTTGATTGTTATTGACTCTGGCATGTACTTTGTAATGTTCTGTGATATGAAATGTTTTTGGTTGAACCATGATAAATATGAGTTATTTATCTATAATGGAATTGTTATGGGAATATGACATTCTGAAGTTAAACCGAATTGTTGAAATTTAAAACAACTTGTCTTAGGAAGATGATATTGAATTCGAAGAGACCGGGGTCGGATATCAGTATTATCCGAAACCACTTCGATTAGTGATCTGCTATAATTCTTTATAAATTTGATTATGGAATCAAATAGGCTGGAATAGAATAAATTAAGTAACATGACTATTTTAACTGAGTAACGGTACTTAGATATGGTTGTGTGAAAATAAGTGATGATTTTATAAGTTGTTTACTTATAGTAAGGTACGAGTTACCCCGGGTTTATATAAGTTCTATGAATTGAAATGTCATATTAGATGAATTTACTCACGCTGGTTTCCAGCCTGACCCGGGTGTTACTTTGATGTAATGCTCGGGTCAGACCGAGTATTACAGATTTCAGGTAAGGACGTTCTGGAGCTCAAGAGGCGAGCTGGATGACAGGAACGTATGGAGTGTGATATATTGTTAATTATTGGGACGAGTTATTTTAACTATTTAGTGATTGTGAAATGTTGTAACTCTGATGTATAAAAATGTAATTGACTGATACAGTTTTCTTTGTATAACTGATATTATTATTTGATATTGTATTTTGATCCGCTGCGAATGTGAGAATCTGTGCCTTGTTCTGTTCTTTCTTCTATCTCTTTTCTTTTTCTTCTAACTATCTGGAAATTTCGGGTTCGAAATTTCCGGGTCGTTACAAAAAATTTCTATCTTCTTTTAAGAGAAACCATTTCAATTTCAACAATTACAAAATACCTCTATATAATCCGTAAAAATCTTTAAGGAGAGCTTCATATTTTCCAAAACACGGTTTATTGGGTCAAAACGAATGTTGCGTAAAACATCGTTACGACAACCTAAAAATACTATTATAAGGATCTGATTAATTATACTTAATACTAATTTTCGATGTTGAATTTAAACCATTTATTAGTTAATAATGAAGCCGATCAAGTTTGGGTATCATTACCTCTCAGACCATGAATTGACAACATTCTTAACTTAAAATAGATATAATTTACCCACCTCGGATCTCAACATCAAATACAGGATATGTATAAATCTCGTATACTATATAAAATATCTCCTTTCAAAAATCACTTACTATAGTAACGGTATTATAGCTTATGCCATTCTCACTTTCCCGAAAACATTTATTTACGGCAATCATGTCAAAATCCATGTCTTCTTTCACTAAGCCATTTTTAAATCACTTTTAAAAATATAGTTTAAATCTCATTTTAAATATCACTTTCAAATCATTTATCTTAATGATATTTTAACTTTATAAAAACTCTTTTATAAATATAAACTTTCCATTTTATAAACTCTACTCCTAAAATTATAACTTCTACCAAATCATTTTATATTTTCAAAGCTTTTCCAAAATACCAGGATTTAAATTCTCAAAATCTATTTTTATAAAACATATCTTCTAAATCCATCTTTTACAGAATCATTTTATTTTTGTAAAACACACTTTTATACAATAGGCTCATTTATTATCTTATATAAATTCATTATCCTTAACCTAACATTATTATCAAACACTTTATAGTCAAATCATGAAACTTAATTCACAAGGTGTTCGTTCAATCAACAAATGATAATAACTGGATGTTATTACTTCCTTAACCACAAAATAACACACATAAATATCTATATCTTTTCGAAAGATATTTTTTTATATATAAAATATAGTCCTTTTAAAAATAGTGTGTCGGTTTGCCTTGTTAAGTATTTAGGAATCCCTTCATATATATTTGGCCACCATGCATCGAATAGAATTCATAAACCAATCAACAGACCAATCAACATATAACATTTTATTAGTCACTAACAAATACGCGCTCATACATATAATACATTCAAAATCATTCTAGGGTGTCCCTTACCCTATCTCTAATGAGTTACTCATCCTAGGGTGTGACACCCCACCTCTATACCCACGCTAACCAAGAACACTACGATGTAGTGCTGTCAATTAGCACGGAGAATAAGGCTGTGGAGGAGCGACCATCCATGTAACTTCTTTGTGCGAGCACCGATACGTCAGATAGAATAGAATGCATATCTTTTAAGGAGGAAATCCGACATACCGATACAAACACAAAGCTATCACACGGTGGCTATATATAATCTTCGGAAACAAACATAGAAATAATCATAACATAAATCAGTCACAGACATCCATATCACAAAGGCGGAAGAAGATATGAATAAATATATAACACATGAAAGTGTACATCAGAGTAGTGGTCAGAAAGATCCACGATAATACAAAAGAATAGCATCACGTGCTATACAAAAGAATAAGTACACAACATAGAGTCTATATCTCAAAGGTGTACATCCAAAAACTACTAATCTATGTAGTTAGCCAAAAGTCAGAAATATCCTGAAGAGAAGTCAAGCAGAAGCACCTGTAACATCTCGGTCTGACCCGAGTATTATTTATAAGAAAATAATAAACGGATCAGTCTAGCTATAAATATCAGATGATATGGTATAAAGTAAAAGGCATGATATGAACATGAAATAACCATAACGACATACTACCATAAGTATGTAAATGATAATCAACAAAAGATTAATCAATATCACAAGAATCTTCACGAAGATAATGTAGGGTATCATACCCTAAACTTGTATTCATAACAAGTCAATAACACATGAATTCACCAATGCACAAAAACTGATATCATATCAATGAAAATCATGAAAATTGGTGAAGCACAAAATTCCAGAAATCATCATCAGAAATCCAGAAAACACATAAAGAAGGGGGGAAGGCCTAACACATGAATGGGAGCATGAAAACTCACCTACGCGTAAACACATGACGAGAAGCTATCTCATGGAAGCTATCCATTAAATTTTCACACAGGAATGGCCCGAAGACCGTAGGGTGCTACTCTAGATATGTGATGGCGAAACATCACATAAACGGGGTATAGTCTCCCACGCACACAAAGAGACATCGCTCAATCGCTAGTCTAAATCACAAAAATGATCGTCATGATCATAAGGAAGTGTCAATCACACCAAGCTAGTAAATATATGAGTTTAGCTTCATGTCCCATAACCACTTGCTTAACTTAAATATTTACGAACAAGCTGTAAATCTTCACTAGGAAATTGTCACAAAAAGGGTTCAATCGAACAAGTCCAAGAGCTAACCGACGAAGTGAACGCAAGCGTTTCATACCACTCGTTTTACTAAGTCGTTTAAGTCGATTTCTCATTCGAGTGAAGTAAAGGCTTGTATATACTAGTAGATTGAAAAATCGGTTTGAGAAAACGAACTTTTGATATTTGAAATAGTGTTGAAATCGCTTTGATGAAAGAGTTTTGATATTTACTATTAGTATTGAAACCTTCATATATCTTTAAAGTGACAAGTCATAAAACGATTGTAGAAACAAATCAAATCACATCAATTCACGTTCGAAGACATGAGTAAAGTCCAAAGAAGTCAATCCCAAAACCATCAAAGTAGAAATTCTGATAAATGTTTTTCAGATAAGATTGCCTACGCAGAGTAATACGGTACGACTTACTGAAGGCAAGCTGGTCCAGCGACCTAAGGAAAAGTAGGTCATACGACCTAAGGGTTCACGCGAACTAACAAGACCAAGGGTAAGGTCGGAGACGACCTACGACTTAACAGAGTCCTGCGACCTAAGTGGGATGCGACTTAAGTGGGGCATAGGTCGAAGACGACCTACAACTTAAGGTCAAGCGACCTAGTGAAATAGCAGGGGAAATATTAGGTCGGAGGCGACCTACGACTTAAGGTTTTAACTCGCGGACGACTTAGTACTTGCTTATCTCACGAACGACTTACGACTTAAGAGGGTGTACGACCCAACGACTTAAAGTCGATACGACTTAGCGACTTAAGCTCAAATACGAGCTACGAGCTAAGGTCTATACGACCTAACGACTTATCTCAGTACGACCTAAGCCAGGACGAGATAGCAGAAGGCAACGACTTAACTCTTAACTCGGGGACGACCTAAGATGTTAACTCGTGGACGACTTAAGGGGTTAACTCGTGGACGACCTATGGCTTAACTCGTGAACGACTTAGCACAGGCGAACAGAAATACAAAGGCGGTGACTTTTCAACGCACGCGACTTAAGCCCTTAACTCGCGAACGACTTAGCACACCCAGAACGACTTAAGGCCTGGAACGACTTATGCTCCGTGTGACTTTTCAACGCGAACGACTTACGACTTAGGCTTAACTCGTGGACGACTTAGCGATGGCCAGAAATGACTTAAGGCCAGAAACCCACCAAAACGCCAAAATTTGTAGTTTTTCGCCAATCCAATCCAAACCAAATGCAAACAAACATGCTAAAGTGATGAGGGATCATCCCCAACAGTCCAATGACAATTATAGGCAAGATGTGAGATCAAAAATCTCACCTTTTCACGGAATTTGATGAAGATGGAGATTTGAGAGCAAAGCAAGAACACCAACAAGCTTGAATCAATGTTCTTCATGTGAATTTGATGTTGAATCTCGGATTTGCAATAGAATTTGTGTTTGGAGTTTTAATTTCCACTTCCCACCACCATTTTTGACAAAGCTTGAAGTGTTTTGATAGAGTGAGGAAGATGGTTGGGCTGAACTAAAGGGGTGCAGTCCAAACCAAAGTCAAAGGCGGGAAAAAGTGTCGAAAATTTCACTATCTCCAAACATATCGAAGTTTACACTCAAAAAGATCGCAAACGTCATTTTGAACTCAATGGAAGTGGTCTCGAGTCCTAATTTGACCATATGCAAAAAGTAGCTTTTCGGACTAACATCCGACTAACGATAAAATATTTAAATATAAAATCGATAGATATGCGGGTTGTTACATAGGGCATTACTAACCCTATCTTTAATGAGTCTTACCCTTATGAGGCTCAGGTGTTCGCTCAACCTAAGCCCTGATACCAAATGTAACGAATGGAATTTTCAACCCTCAAATATCGATACTAATACGCCCACTGTAATGCGTGCCAAGCATTCAAGTGCCATAAAAACCAATTTTAAGGGGTAAAAGAGAATAAAGACAAAACAGAATCTCACAAGAATGAAATAATTTTTAATATCAATAATCTTTATAGCGGAAAATTTGAAATACATATATCATAGTCTAACCTAAGCTCAGCCTAGGCAGTTATAAACATATGTCCTTACAAATGCTGAAAAACAACAAACACTGCGAAAAAGTAAACTACGTCCATACTTGATGAAGATCTCTAGCCCTCCTCTGGAAACTCCAAGCATCTTCAGCTAATATTGAACTACTCGGATCTGACCTGAGTATTAAGAATATTAGGATCAGGCTTGGCAAACCAGCGTGTGAAACATGAATTATAAATATATATGCCAGTGTCATAGATCAGATTGATGCCAAAACAAAACCATTTTGAAAAGAAAGGGTATCTCGTAAGGCCACGCTGCACATAAACATGGACAGGTTTTTAGCTTACTATGACCAAAATACTTTATATCGAAACATTTTGATATTATCTTTAATGATAATGGTTTAAAAGTACTTTTCAAATAAATGTACATACAAAGAAAGTGCCAATACCTGGACAAGTCGACAGAGTATATGGTACCAAGGGGTAGCTAAAATGTTTACAAAACATTACAACTATTTTGGGAATACAATCAAAATCGTAAATCTCGTATTGGAATTGGATTTCCAATATGATAGGGAACTAGTGGCCTTTTTCCTTCCTTTGCAGACTTCACGTATAGCAATAATAATACATGGTGGCTTCTCGTACAGGGACTCATACACCACTATACCAAATTGCTACACCACTATGAATCAGTGTATCCGCTGGCTTTTCGTATAGGGAAAATACACAACAATACCCGTTCATTTAAACTCTAAGGCTGCAACACCTTTTTTTTATCCACGATTATCCGATACTCTGTAATATTGTAATATTTCCTTCGGACCACATAGTTTCCCATATCATCTCCAGGATGTGAGGCTCGTGAGGTCATGCTTTACTTTCCATAAAAAAATTCTACTTAGAATGCCACGTTACCATTTCCGACAACACATTAATTGATTTCCACAAAAGTACAACCCTTGAGTTTATACGCCTCAGGGAAGGGTGTTAAGTATAAGAGGGTTACCTCCTACAGTACCAAACAGATGTATGTTTGTAAAAACCAATGTACGTGGTGTTAGAAATGCAATGCCAGACACTCGTCTATACAAGTTGTCCAGGTGAAGGACAAACCGAAGGCACTCCTACATCATGTTTGGGAATCACTCCTAGGATTAGTAGCGAGTAGTCCTTGCCAATCGAAGATTTTTAGAACGAAGGCACTACCGCCATCATATATATATAATATGGGAATTACCCCAGAGGTTAGTGGCAAGCAGTCCTACATTATGTAGATCTCCATCTTCAAAATCATTGTCTTCAACATGTCTTCACTTTCGAACGTGTATATTGGTTCCATTTATATAACATTGCCGAAACACTTTTAAATGCAAGCAATCATTACATTGAAGATTTCAAAATCATTGTCTTCAACATGTCTTCACTTTCGAACGCGCATATTGGTTCGAAGTGGTTTTCGAGTAGGAATCGCTAAAATTTGATCCTGGTCTCTCTAAACCAATTATCGATAGAAAAGAGGTAAAGTGTGTGGGCGATTGGTGATCATCATTCAATTAATTAATATCTTTATATCCAATGAAATATCTTTAGAGATATATTTTAAACCATTTTTTCTTGGTGTATACAGATTTATTTAACCTCTTTTAACTTTGGAAATACCAAATCATTTCCTTTAAATTACTTAGGAAAAATATTTCCATCTTCTATAATTTCAATCTCAATGGAGATTACTTATTTCCAAAACATATCTTTTAGTGGGTTAAAAACAATGTTATTTAAGACATCGTTTACTATATATCAAAGACAATTAGTACCGAGTAGAAATGATTCATAGATTTAAGATTAATTATACTCAATACTAATTTTCATATTCAACTTGTACTATTCATCGAATAACGGTGAAATCACCTTTTAAATTCACACGGATAGTATGGATTCTCTCCTCGGAATTTAATACAGAGTTTAACTAGAACGTTCTCTTTATCATCAAAATTTTATTTGAAATCATATTTAACTTTAGGGAAGATTCCAAGTTTCTTTTCTTTTATCTAAAAAAATACGA
This sequence comes from Allium fistulosum, assembly GCA_030737815.1. NCBI lineage: Eukaryota > Viridiplantae > Streptophyta > Magnoliopsida > Asparagales > Amaryllidaceae > Allium > Allium fistulosum. Next base: position 821,183,085 of record CM060904.1, read on the forward strand.
TTCGAGTAAATCAAATCAACTACCCCCCCCCTCGGTCGGGCCAGTCTGGATAGCTAGGGGAGCGGGCAACTGGTTCCCAAACTTCAGCCTAGAAACTACCTCTTTGTCACCTAAAAGGCGGTCAAGTTATTTGATCGACTCTAAACCTTTTAAAATACTTGTGCAGTTATTTGAAAAACATTTATAAAGGATTCAGGAAGAAAATCCAAAGTTTAAATCTTATTTCCGAAATTTCAAAATTCCTATGCTAAATTGTCGGTGAATAGTGCTTTTAAGAGTTTCGTAGCACAAATCGCATTTTAAACCTTATTTATGTCCAATATTTCCATTTAAAACTATTTTAAAATACTTTAACATATTTTTAAAATTTATTCCATTAATTTAAATATTAAAAATATCCATTTAAAAATAATTTGAAACTTTGGTTTTCGAACTGCCGAAAAGGGATTATTTTGAAAATTTGATTTGGACATATCTAAATGAAATCTTGATTTTTTTTCTTCTTTATTTGGAAACTATAGTTATAAGGGTCTGAAAAATTCTTATTCGAAGTAATTTGAAGCTATATTCCATTATACACATTGATTGAACTTTTACGGCGCAAAATCGCAAACCGCCGTTACGCGACGCACTCAATTTTGACTCATTTTCCAAACTTTTTAAAACTTTACTGAAACACTTTTAAATGTTTATAAAACCATTATGAATAGTTTTTAAACCATTTATTATAATATATCTTATGTTTAGAGAGGTTAACAAGGCTATATATACCTTTATAACTTAAATAAAAAAAGTGATTTCTTCGTGTAAATTCGACGTGTATTTTCCGTGAATTATTTCTACAACCAAGCAAACATATTATCACATCCAAAACATGATGATCAAGCATATGAAACAAGCATGGAAAAACATATCATATTATTATATATTTCAATAAAATAAACTAGTAGAGTAATTCTCACTTATACGCTTTTCCGATCTAACTTTTAGTGTTATGAAATCGACTATAGCTCCGCTATTTCCATACTGAAGCTTATGATATCTGCCTTGGGACCCTAGGTGTGCTCGAATTTGAACTTCAGAGGATGGAGGTGCCTAGATGAGCTCGGCCAAGCAAGAAGAGAAGAGGAAAGATCACTTGCTTTAATTTCAAACTATGGTGGTATATCTCTCTATGTATTGTGATTTATTTCGGAAAAACTTCGACTCGACTTTGGAATATTTATAAGAGGTCATGGAAGCCATTAATGGACTCATGAATAAGAATAAGAAAGCTTAATAATTTGTAAAGGAAAGTGTGAATAAATGAGAGGTATGCCTCTCCTTTTATAGGCAAAATCTGTAAATATCTAAAGACAACATCATTACAAATCACATCACCACTTTCCACCTTCCAACCCTCCATGTGCACGGCCCATACCCATGACACCACCTTCATCACTTCATGCCTCTTTCTTTGACTCTAAGGAAGTGTATTTGGATGATAACATGGCTTAAAGAGAGGATATGCCATCATTACTAAGATTTTCACTTAAGAATATATCATGATTTTAGTTTTATTTACCATTAGTAATTTTGAGATGTAAATGTAATTCTAATGTGTATGTATGCGTACATGGACGTGTGTGTGTATATATATACATATATATATGTATGTATATGTTAACGTGTATGTCACATATAACATATAACGTTGCACAACTTCCTCTGGTTAAACCGTTACGAATCCGGAATCTGATTTCCGTCATATTTTTAGTTTTTAGTCGAGCAATTATTTGTAAAAAATACTTAAAAATAAATTTCTTATCTTCTTTAAATAATTAAAACAAGATTATTTAAGCTATAAAACCATATTAAATAATATTAAAATCCATTTATAGAAATACGACATCGATCTGCCAAAATGCGACGAAGTTTGTATATCTTCATATATATTTTTATAAACCATTATAAATCACTTATTATCATTATAAAATAATTAACATGGATTATTTATCTTACGAAACAATTATTTGAATATTTAAAATTAATTAAATATTCCTATTTAAAATGATAAAATTACGAGTCGTTACGTTCTTCCCCATTAAATGAATTTCGTCCCGAAATTAACACAAGAAGAAGATATCTTAATAGAACAGATATTATATAGAATGAAAAATATACAAAGGTATGATAAGTGACTATACCACAGGAGGTGAGTATACTACATCGATATGATATATATAGACCATCCATCCATCCTAAACTCAGGATATGCCTTTCTCACTTTATCTTCGGTTTTCCAAGTGCAATCTTCAGCATCACCACTCCACTGGACTTTAACTAATCTCACAACCTTTCCTCTTAATCGCTTCTCATCGTGATCCACGATTCGAATTGGTTGTCTGATAACTTCCAAGTTTAGCACTACTTCTAAATCTTCCTATGCAGCTGCCTCTATAATTAGTTCTGGGTCATGCGCGTACTTTCATAAATGGGACACATGAAAGATATTGTGCACACCTGATAACCTTTTGGTAATTTCACTCGATAGGCTAGTGGGTCAATCCGTTCAAGAATGGGAAAAGGTCTACTATATTGAGCTGCTAACTTCCCAGTCCTTCTAAATCTTACTACTCCCCTCAACGGAGAGATTTTCAAAAATACAAAATCTCCAACAAGAATTCTAAATTTTTACGCCTCTGATCAGCGTAACTTTTATGTTTGCTTTGAGCCTCCTCTAACTTCTTCCTAATCATATCTACTTTCTCCGAGGCGTCTCCAATTATATCAGGACCAAGTACTAATCGATCTTCGATTTTGATCCAACATGCCAGTGGTCTACATGGACGACCATATAAAGCTTCATAAGGTACCATATCAATACTTTCCTAGTATTTTTTATTATATGAGAATTCTACTAGATGAAGATGATTCTCCCATGAACCTCCAAAGTCTAATATGCAAGCCCTCAGAAGCTCTTTCAACACTCGGTTTACCCTTTCTGTTTGCCCTTCTATCTAGGGATGATATGTGGTGCATATACTTTAGCTTATTTCCAAAGCTTTCTATAATGCTTCCCAGAGCTGACTGGTAATAATTGGATCCCGATCACTTACTATGTTGCTAGGAACTCCATGCAAACAAACAATCCCCTTCCTGTATATATTTACAAGGCTTAAGGTTGTTCTTGTTGGCTTTACCGGGATAAATTGTGTGCTTTTAGTCAATCGATCTATGATAACCCAAATGCCTGTATTTCCCTTCCTCCTCCACAGCAAGCCGCCTATGAAATCCATTGGTATTTCCTCCCACTTCCACTTTGGAATATCGAGCGGTTGAAGTAGTCTTGTGGTCTTTTGTTGGTCGCTTTTGATCTTCTGGCAATTGGCACATCTACTAACATAAGTGGAGATGTCACTTTTCATACTCTTCCATCAATGTTCGCTTCATGTCTTTGTACGTCTTATGAATTCCAAGATGAATATTAAGCTTGGATTGATGGCATTCAGTCAATACTTCCTGCCTAAGACTATCAACATCCGGAACAAAAATTCTTCCATTTAACCATAATACACCTTGGGTATCTACTTTGAAGCTTGAATTCCTTTCATTTTCAACTCCCTTAATGAACTCCACTACCTGTTGATCTCCTCTCTGCTTGCTAGCAATTCTTTCTAGAAGAATTGGAGTCACCTCCAAATAAGCTATAACAGCATGTTTTCTGCTTAATGCATCCACTACTATGTTGGCTTTCCCGGGTGTATATAAAATATCAAGATCATACGATGCGAGAAGTTCTAACCAACGTCGTTACCTTATATTTAATTCCTTCTAAGTGAAAAGATATTTCAAGGATTTGTGATCTATGAAGACATCGAACTTTTTACCCAGTAAATAATGCCTCCACATTTTTAATGCAAACACAATGGCTAATAGTTCTAAGTCGTCCATTGCATAGTTCGTTCATGAGGCTTTAGCTGCCTGCTTGCATAAGCGATTACTTTTCCATGCTACATTAGTACTGCACCCACTCCTTCTCCACAAGCATCAGTATATACATTTAAAGTGTCGCTTTCATCAGTAATAGCTAGGACTAGAGTACTGGTCAAAATTTTCTTAAGTTCCTTGAATGCTTCCTCACACTTCGGTGTCCAATCAAACTTAACATTCCTCATAGTTAATTTCATTAGGTGAGAGGAAATTTTTGAGAAGTCCTGAATGAACCTCCGGTAATATCCTGCCAATCCTAAGAAGCTACGGACATCCTTTGGAGTTTGTGGTTGCTTTCAGTCTAGAATGGCTATAATTTTCCCTGGATCAACTGCAATTCCATCACCTGACACAACATGTACAAGGAATCTTGCCTCTTTCTCCCAGAAGTGGAATTTTGAGAATTAAGCTTTAACCACATTCCTCCTCCATATTTCCGATACAATCTCTAGATGCCTTTCGTGCTCTTCCTCAGTCTTTGATATATAAGAATATCGTCAATAAAAGCAACACGAATTTGTTGAGTACATCTCTATATACTCTATTCATAAGGTCTACAAAATAGGCAGGCGCATTGGTCAGCCCAAAAGGCATAACCAACCACTTGAAGAAATCATTCAGACCTCTAAATGCAGTTAAATGAATGCAATCTTCTGTTGTCTTTAGTTGATGGAATCCTATAGCCAGGTCCATTTTTTAGAATACTCGAGCACCATGAAGTTGATCAAACAAGTCATCAATACGAGGTAGAGGATGCTTGTTCTTAATCGTCTGCTTGTTCAGGTCTCGGTAGTCTATATAAAGTCTTAGGGAGACATCTGATTTTGCAACGAAAACTACCTCTGCTCCCTAACTTGAGCGATTCAGTCTAATCGGCCCTTTCCTTAACAACTCATTAGTTCGATCCTTTAACTCATTCTTCTCTTGTAGAGAAATTTTATGGATACGATGAACAATAGGCCTTGAACCAAGAATTAAATCAATTCAAAACTCAATTTTCTAATGTGGGGGTAAACTTTTCACTTCTTCAAAAACGTTCGAAAATTCCTTAACAACCGGAATTTCTTCTAGACATTTTTGGAACAAATTAAGTGTATGCATGAAACTATCCCTCACCGGACTAGGTTTTTCACACGTTATTTTAAAATGTTTACCTCTTTTATTTTGCAACAGCACTATACTTTTTACACAATCAAGAACTTTATACCCAGACAACCAATCCATATCGAGTAAAACCTCAAATCGAATAAAATCAAGGACAATTAGGTCACATGAAATCTTTTGGGATAGATAAGCAACTCGAACTTTTTCACAAACCATATAAAGAATAGTTGTACTACCTATGGGATTAGACACAGATAGGAGTATCCACTATTTTCGTAATCAGTTTTAATCTATCAACCAATCGTTTAGCAATTAAACTATAGGAAGCCCCAGTATCAAACTATACTTTAACTAAATTCTCATTAACATAGATATTACCTTCTAGAATTCCCTTGCTCTTTACATCTTTAGAGGTTGAAGGCTCGTCCTTGACTGCAAAAACAATGACCTGGTCCTCTTTCTTTATTAGCGGGCAATCTTTTATCATGTGCCCCGGTTGGTGACAATTGTGGCAGGCTCTTTTCTGAACCTTAGGATTCTTACAAGTGGTGGAAAGATGGCTCTTCTGGTAGCAATTCTAACAAGTAACTTCTTACTAACGGTTCTCTTGAGATCCTCCTCCTAACGTGCCTTACCATGGCTTCTTCCCTTGGTGATTGAATTTTCTCTTCATCCAATTGTTTTGCTGCTTTAAACTGCTACCAGATTCTTTTTGTCCAAAACTTCATATCGAAAACCCATATCTACCAGATCCACAAAGGTTCCTTTCACATGAGCGGTCATCCTATCCCGATACTGCTCCTTCATCCCAGTAATAAACATCTCATTTTTCTTTAGGGGAGTGTCTATCAGTCCAGGCCCAAAGCGAGATAATTCATTAAACTTGCACAAATACTCTTCCACATACATTTCTCCTTGCTTCAGATCCATAAAACTTCTATAGAGGCGGGACTTTCCAATAGCGGACATGTATTGTTCTTCAACAACTTCTTTAAACCTTGCCCAAGAGAAGTTCTCTTCTGATTCATTAAGAGTAATGGAATCCCACCAAGCTAGAGCCCCATCCTTCAATTGCTAGGAGGCTAAGAACCTTTTTCGATCATCATCGATGTTTAATCCTTTAAAGATTTTCTCACATGATCGGAGCCAAGCTTGAACTTCAATAATAGATTTTGTGCACGTAAATGGCTTTCCTCCCAAGCTGGTATAATCTTTGCATAGTGCGGCAAAGTTAACCTGAGGTTACATAGGAACTACTACATCTACAATTACCGCAGCATTTGGAGTTCAACCATTGGTGGTTATTGTGCTGTTATTTCCCTCTATATGTCCTCTTTGGTTACTCATTTCCTACTATCTTAATACAGTAAGGTATCGGTTTAGAATACATAGACAAGATTATCTTGGGGATGGGTACAAAATAAATCGAATATATTTATTTGAATAAAAATTTCAAATATGCACTCTCATTGACCAAACTCATTCTAGGGCATTACTAACCATATCTCTAATGAGTCGACCCCATCAAGGCTTAGGTGTTTGCTCAACCTAAGCTCTAATACCAAATGTGACGACCCATCTTTTCGACCCTCGAAAATCGACACTAATATATCCATGGTATTCACGTGCTGCAAATTCAAGTGTTCGAGAGGCTAATGATCAGGGGTAAAAGAAAATAAAGATAGAAGATAGAAACATATTTTCTCACATCGCATTTAACAACTTAAATATTTTACATTTTACATATAGATAATACAAACAATCACTCTTAAAATGATGTATCAGAGATATGGAAAGTACTAACCCAGCTAGGGACAGTTATAACTGCCTATCCCTACATAGGTGCTGGTATAAACTTATACATAATACGACGGAAATAAAATGGATAACTATCTACAAAGGAATCTTCTACTCCATAATATAAGCTCCAATAAAATGCTCCAAGCTAAACCGAACTACTTGGCTACCTGGAAAAATAGGGCACCCAGAGTTTAAGGGAAAAGAAAATAAACTCTGGGTCGGTCACGGGACTAGTGTGACAAAATTCAAAAGAAAGGATGCTTTTGAAATCAAAGGGTATCTCATAATACTATGCCACACATAAACACGGACCGGATTTTACCTTATAATAACCAAAACATTTCCTACATAAAATCAGATATATTATTTTTAGTGACTTTCTTTGAAAAACACCTTTCAAATAAATCTATAACATAGCTGAAATTCTTGCATCTCACATTACAGTATTAGCACAACTAAGTTCAAAATGCTCGTATTGGAAATTGGATTCCAACAATGGCAAGGTAAGGGACTACCTTTCATACAGTACATCTCTAGAGGAATGTACCGAGCACCTACAGATGATCCTTTGCGTCTGGCAAGACCGGCCCACCACTTTCTGGTGACCAATACAATGATCCTAGATAGTACCCAATATGTCATCACCCTGATTGTTACCAACCTTAACCAGTATCCCATAGTATACACCACACACTTGACCTATAGAGAGAAATCTAGAAAGGTGATGACCATGTCCTAATGGTTGCGAACCACACAGCCTTACGGCATACCCTATTTTAGCCATTTCCAGGTGCGAGGCCTGAGGTAACGTATTGTCTTTCACAAAGCAGAAAATCCCACTTTGAATGCCACATTAACACTTCTAACAACATACTAATTGATTTCCATAAAAATACAACCCTCGAGTTCATACAGCTCAGGGAAGGGTGTAAGTATAAGAGGGGTTACCTTTTACACCACCAAAGAGATATACGTTTGTAAAAACCAATTTATGTGGTCTTAGAAATGCAATGTCAGACATTCGTCCATACAAGTTGCTCAGGAACAGGACAAATCTAAGGTACTCCTACCGCATCTTATTTGGGAATCACCCCTAGGATTAGTAGTAAGCAATCCTTGGATTGAAGATTTCAAAATCATTATCTTCAACATGTCTTCACTTTCGAATGTGGATATTGGTTTGAAGTGGTTTTCAGGTAAGAATCACCCAAATCCGATCCCGGTCTCTCAAAACCAATTATCGATAGAAAATAGGTTAAGTATGTGGGCGATTTGTGTTCATCATTCAATCAATTAATATCTTTATATCTAATGAAATATCTTTAGAGATATATTTTGAACCATTTGCTCTTGGTATATATAGATTTATTTAACCTTCTTTAACTTTGCAAATACCAAATCATTTCTTTTAAATTACTTAGGAAAAATATTTCCATCTTCTATAATTTCAATCTCAGTGAAGATTACTTATTTCCAAAACATATCTTTTAATGGGTTAAAAACAATGTTACTTAAGACATCGTTTACTATATATCCAAACCAATTAGTACTGAGTAAAAAGGATTCATAGATTTTAGATTAATTATACTCAATACTAATTTCCATATACAACCTGTACTATTCATCAAGTAACGATGAAATCGCCTTTTAAATTCACATGGATAGTATGGATTCCCTCCTTGGAAGTTAATACAGAGTTTAACTAGAACGTTGTCTTTATCATTAAAATCTTATTTGAAATCTTGTTTAACTTTGTAGAAAATTCCAAGTCTCTTTTCTTTTATCTTAAAAAAATACGATCCCGGTAAATCAAATTAAATATCTCCTCTATCAGGCCAGTCCGGATAGCTAGAGGGAGCAGGCAACTGGTTTTCCAAAATTCAGCCTAGAGACTACCTCTTTGTCATCCATAAGGCGGTCAAGTTATTTGATCACCTCTAAACCTTTAAAAGTATTTGTGAAACTATTTGAAAAACATTTATAAAGGATTCAGGAAGAAAAACCCAAGTTTAAACCTTATTTTCAAAATTTCCAAATTCTTTTGCTAAATTGCAGGTGAATAGCGCTTTTAAGGGCTTTGTAGCACAAATCCCATTTTAATCCTTTTATATGTCCAATTTTACCATTTAAAACTCTTTTAAAATACTTTAACATATTTTCAGAATTTATTCCATATTTTTAAAGTTTAAAAATATCCATTTAAAAACATTTGAAACTTTGGTTTTCGAACTGCTAGAAAGGGATTATTTCGTAATTTTGATTTGGACATATCCAAATCATTACTAAATGAATTGATTTTTTCTTCTTTATTTGAAAACTATAGTTATATCCGAAAAATTCTTATTTCAAATAATTCCAAGCTATATTCCATTCTACAGAGCTATATTCTATTCTAAGCATTAATTTAACTTTTACGGTGCGAAATCGCAAACTACCGCTACGTGATGCGCTCAATTTTGACTCATTTTCCAAAAAAATTAAAACTTTGCCAAAACACTTGTAAATGTTCATAAAACCATTATGAATCATTTTTAAACCATTTACAATAATATTTCTCATGTTTAGAGAGGTTAACAGGCTATACACACCTTTATAATTTATATAAAGAAAGTGATTTCTTCATGTAAATTCGACGTGTATTTTCCGTGAATTATTTCTGCAACTAAGCAAACATATTATCGCATCCAAAACATGATGATCAAGCATATGAAACAAGCATGGAAAAACATATCATATTATTATATATTTCAATAAAATAAACTAGCATAGTAATTCTCACTTATATGCTTTTCCGATCTAACTTTTAGTGTTATGAAATCGACTATAGCTCCGCTATTCCCATATTGAAGCTTATGATATCTACCTTGGGACCCTAGGTGTGCTCGACTTTGAACTTCGGAGGGTGGAGGTGCCTAGATGAGCTCGGCCAAGCAAGAAGAGAAGAGAAAAGATCACTTGCTTTAATTTCAAACTATGGTGGTATATCTCTCTATATATTATGATTTATTTCGGCAAAACTTCGACTCGACTTTGGAATATTTATAAGAGGTCATGGAAGCCATTAATGGACTCATGAATAAGAATAAGAAAGCTTAATAATTTGTAAAGGAAAGTGTGAATAAATGAGAGGTATGCCTCTCCTTTTATAGGCAAAATCTGTAAATATCTAAAGACAACATCATTACAAATCACATCACCACTTTCCACCTTCCAAACCTCCATGTGCACGGCTCATACCCATGACACCACCTTCATCACTTCATGCCTCTTTCTTTGACTCTAAGGAAGTGTATTTGGATGTAACATGGCTTAAAGAGAGGATATGCCATCATTACTAAGATTTTCACTTCAGAATATATCATGATTTTTAGTTTTATTTACCATTAGTAATTTTGAGATGTAAATGTAATTCTAATGTGTATGTATGCATGCATGGATGTGTGCGTGTGTGTGTGTATATATATATATATATACATATATATATATACATACATATATATATGTGTGCACGTGTATGTCACATATAACATATAACTTTGCACAACTTCCTCTGGTTAAACCGTTACGAATCTGGAATCTGATTTTCGTCATATTTTTAATTTTTAGTCAAACAATTATTTGTAAAAAAATACTGAAAAATAAATTTCTTATCATCTTTAAATAATTAAAACAAGATTATTTAAGCTATAAAACCATATTAAATAATATTAAAATCCATTTATAGAAATACGACATCGATCTGCCAAAATGCGACGAAGTTTGTATATCTTCATATATATTTTTTAAAACCATTATAAATCACTTATTATCATTATCAAATAATTAAAATGAATTACTCATCTTATAAAACAATTATTTATATATTTAAAATTAATTAAATATTCCTATTCAAAATGATAAAATTAGGGGTTGTTACAACTTCCTAACCATGTTTTCAAATTTAAGAAAGCTTATTATGGATTAAAACAAGCACTATGTGCTTGGTATGATCGATTAAAAAGTTATCTTTTAGAATTTGGTTTTGAAATTGGAAAGGTGTATTCTGCATTATTTATTGAAAGATAAGAAATTGATGTTTTGATTGTTCAAATATATGATGAGGATATTATTTTTAGTTCTACAATATAATCTATGCAATGAATTCTCAAATATTACGAAAAAAGAGTTTGAAATATCTCAAATGGGTGAACTAAATTATTTTCTTGGTTTACAAATTAAATAACTAATAACGGAATTTTACTTTATCAAAAAAAATATTGTAATGATTTATTAAACAGATTTGGAATGGAAAATGTTTCTGGTAAACCAACGCCTATGAGTACTAGTCTACATTGAGAAAAAGATGAAAACGGTAATGAAGTTGATCAAAAACTTTATAAAAGTGTGATTGACTCTTTACTACATTTAATGGCTAGTAGATCCGATTTACTAATGAGTGTTTGCTTGAGTGCTAGATTTCAAGAAAATCCCAAAGAATCACACTTACAAGCCGTAAAATGGATTTTGCGCCACTTAATAAATACTAGAGACTACAGACTTTTTATTCGAAAGGTTGATCTTTTGAAATTGTATTATGTAGTGATGTGGATTTCAGAGGAAGCAAAAACGGATCAAAAAGTATAATTTATATGTGCCACTTCATTGATCAATCTCTTACATCACGGTTTAGTAAGAAGAAAAATGGCATTTCACTCTCGATGTGTGAAGGATGATATATTTTTGCAGATTTGGCATGTGCACAAGTTATTTATATGTAACAAACAGTTCAATACTTCTATGTTTTGTTAAAAAATTCATTCATATACTGTTATAATACTAATGCCATAAACTTATCAAAAAAAATCATATCAATCACTCATAAACGAAACATATTGATATTAGACATCACTTCTTATGTGATAATGTAGAAAATAGAATAATATCACTAGAATTTTCTAATTCTGAAAACCAAATTGTGGATAATTTCACAAAGTCACTTGCCCAAAATATTTTTATAAACCTAAGACAAAAATTAGGAATTGTCCTCATAATTAAATAGTTTGATATTAACCCGAAATTAACAAAATTATTGTGGTTTCTACTTAACTTCAATATAGATCACCAAAATAAAAGAAACTATCTATAGTTAGCTTTCTTAAATCCTATTTATATTTTACCTTAGACAGTTTTTTATCATTAATATTTGTATATCAAAAATAACATAGCCTTTAGAAAAATTTCTTTGTCAATTAGAGTAGCTTCTTCTTCACCATCAGAAGAATTCAGTGGACATTCGCCTCAAGAAAAAAGAATTAAGGAAGTAATTACCTTCAATGGTTATTTAATATGACACAACGGAAAATTTGATAATCTAACACATTCTTAGCGTGAATTAATGGAGAGACATGACGCAATCATCTCGGAACAAAAGGAGATAAGAATGAAGCAATGAAGACATGGAGAAGTTAAATATTATAGAAAGGACCTTGACTGGCTTATGTGGAACAATATATACCAAAAACAATATTATCAGTAGAGGAAGTACTCCTTCGGTAAAATTAAAACCACTAAAAATCTATAATCTAAAGAAAACTCCTTTATCTGAATCCGATCCATCGACTCCTCCCGCATATCATGATAGGTCAAAGCCATTTAATCAATATACTTGAAATTGTTCGTATTAAAAATATGGGAATTTAATAAATTAATTTTTTATATTAAAACCGCAAAAGCAAGTTCTAAAGAACACTAATTAGGAGATTAACAATATGGAACGCTGATTTTTATTTAATAAAATTATGAGTATTCTCTTCATAAGAGACAACTCTTTCATAATAAAAGAACGAGGATTTAGTAGAATGTGCTATTTAATAGTGTTACACTGTAAAAGCATAGTAGTTGAAGAGCCTTTAGCACTATAGCAGGAAGTTAGCAAGGCTTTAGCTAGGCTACAATTGTACGGTCTACGTTGTGCTCAATATGTTTCTCAATGGATTCACTTATATTGCACACATGACCATGCATTGTGGTTCCATGTTTATCTAATGATACAATTTCTTTGAAACCTCCTATCATGAAGAATGAGAACGTTCATCATAGAAATTTTGCAAATGATCGAATATGGAACAAATATCCATATTCTAGGTCGCACGACTATATGTTACTTATATTATCTACTTTTTCTGTCATATTTACTACTAATACATGTTTTCTTTTGTTTATTGTTGAATTTGCATCTTATAATCTTCATATTAAGCATCACTCGAGGATTTAAGATTTTGATAACAACTAATGGTTGGTGAATCAAAAATGCTACTAGCATGAATACTAGTTTGGCTGCACTTTTTACTAACTAATGGTTTTATCCACACTCTAGGAGCACAAAACCTGAAAGAAAAATCCATAAAGATGAAGACTTTTGAACTCCATAAGAGCCTATCAAACTGAAATCATGTGTTTATGATAATATCGTTATTGTTGAACAGGTGAGATAATTCCTGATCGCTATTTACTATGCAATACTTGCATTCGGCAGACATGACGATCAAACTGATTCAATCAGTCCAGTCCAAGTCTTAGTTATTCCGTTACAAAGTGGGTTTGAACATACCATACTTTAAAATTTGCTGGACTAACCAAATGCTGAACTCTGATGCAATAGCGCATCTTTTTACAATTTTCTTTTTGAATCAATAATTAGTTGTCAAATGCATTGGATCCCAAGTTATCTAGATCCATAATCTAAATATTTAGCACTAAGCTAAGCTACTGGTCATTGACTGCATTAGCACATCTTACAACTTTGGGCACTAAATAGTTTCTAACTAGTATCCATCAGGAGTTAGAAAAATGTATTAATAGCAATTTTCTTTAAATGTTCAGTTAATTAATATATCCATACAAGAAATTTGTCTCCTACCGTAAAAGGAGGGGCATTTTTAGCTGATTATACATGTCTAACATTGATGAGATGAGATTCATTGCGCTCATCATAAAATACATATTGACAAATGGACATTATTATACAAACTCGTGAGTTGGATAAAAATATCAGTATGTATGATAAATCTTCTTCCGCACAGCTTTCTATTTACATATTTAGTAGTCAATTACCTGGCAAACTGCAGTAAAATAAACAGTTAAAAATTTTATTCGAATTGCACAGACAGAAACAAAAGGACGTCTAGCACCACTATCTCAATACTTAGGCGCTCTGTATTCTGCATAGTGCGTGATTCTAACTAATGGACATATATTGACTTATAGAATGTTATATGCTATCAAAGACTTGTAGTATAACTGTGTACTCCCATCTAAGTACTTAATTTCAAAAAACAACAATAAAAGGACTCAAGTCCATTTAACATGTTCCTTGGATTCTATATTAATGTTGGCAAGATGGAAGCAAAGCTTATGATGTGTAGAACGATTATTTAGTAAACTAAAATATTTCAAGCGTATTACATTGAAAATTAGATATGAGCATGAGTTAACATAGAAAACAGCTAGTATGACACATTGACTGCTAACCTGGGCTCTTGATTGGATCTCAAATTTTTTTCCGATTCTATTGGTATTATGTGGTTACAGCTCGAAGATCTATAGAGGTTAACAAGTTGAAAAGAAACCAAAATTTAAAGATAGGTTTTTTACTATTAAAAAAACATCTTTCCTAAATTTATGATCGTTTTGAAATTTTTAGTGTGTTCAGAATGTTTAATTAGTTTTAACAGGCTAATTAAGCCACTGATTTGAAATACATATTTTAAAAATGTTATAATGGCCAAAATCATTCAAAATTATGTGAAGATGATTCTGAATTGTATAAAAACCTATCCACAAAGTTTGGTTTTATTTTGAATTTCTCAACTGTAAAATACGTTTGAGGCGTAGGCTAAGGGGTATACTCTCTCTTTGTGTGTGCGTGCGCGCGCGCATGTGTAGATTCATATGCGTGTATGTATGTATATGTATATGTATATGTATATAAGTATCTGTATAGGTATGGTTCCGCAACTGTCTTCCCTAGTACACACCACAACTACAAGATTATGGTTTTTCAAGCTACACAATTTAAATCGAATGAAATTTGCGAATATGTTCTCACTTGTTTCGAGATCATCTCCACAGAGTTGTGTTAATTTGAATAATCGTAACATATGCAAAATAATATTGCAAATCGATAGTTAAATAAATGTTTTAACGGTTGATATTGATTTAGCATTTTTAACATGTTAAATGTATCGAAATGATTCCATTTTTTATGAACAAAATATTCGTAATGTAGATTGAGCGTCCCAAATTTTCAACTGATTGCATTTTTTCCACAATTTAACACAAAAATCTGTAGAGGTGTAAAATGGGATGTAGAGGATTCTCATACATTCATGTACTTACATACATACATGCATATATGTACACAGATGCAACATACATGCATACATACGTGTGTGTGCATGTATATGTACATGTACGTATGTGTTTTTGTAGATTAAACATCCCTAAACTTTCGGTTGATCTCATTTTTCGTTGATATAACGTAACACTAATTTATGCATGTATATACATGTGTGTGTGATACTTGGTATAATTATAAGTATGAATCCTACCCCAATTTGAGAGATGTATCAGAGCTTTCATCAAAGTCCGGTGGTGCACTTATTTGCGATATGTTAGTTACTGATTCAGAAGACTGCCCTTCTTCATATGCACCCTTCCCTACCATTGTCATTTCCAAAACCTATTGCCCCAGAAAACAAATGGAAAAAATAATAGTATGGGTGTAAATAAACATACATGGAGACATATATATTGGTAAGGAAAATGTATGATACATACTTGTCGTTTCAATCTTATATTTTCTTCCATCAGTTCGAATCCCTACATTTTGCAAACAACACATTGCGAAGACATATTCAGAAATGAATCATGTTCACTCAAATGCTAGGATTCTAAAAGCTTATCAGGTAAATTTACTATCAATTTAAGAAAGTCAAAGAACAAGTTAGCATTTATTTTTATTTTTCCAAAACCAGTATGGGTTTCTAACCAAAGATTCATGAATCCACACTCCAAAAGCACTTATCCCTCCTCACCTATAAAAGCTGCATAATGTTTTAAATGTGTAGGGACAAAACTATTATAGGTTTGTGCTTAGTAATATATCTTGACTTGAAATTCACTTGATAGAGATTCATCTACCTTTATCTGAAGACCACCGATTTGTTCCATGATTTGTTCACCCTGTAAATTTTCAAATTTTTAGCAAGTTTTAGCGACAACAATATATATATATATAATTTTTCTTCACTGTAAAAATGATAGAATTATTAGAGAATGCCTTCTTTTTCAAAACACGAGTTAATCCGGTTTCAAGTATCTTCTCCAGATTTTGAAGCTCTTCTATAGTAAGACCTTGAAGATCGTCGCCCCTCATATTTCTGAATGTTTAACAACGAAAACATTCAAACTTTATCTTATGAAAAAAAAATCATATTTATATTGTTATACAATTTTGATTCAATATTTACATGTACCTCAACTGCTTGCTTATCTCAGCAATTTGTTCGTTCAATCTCGTAAGGTTGCTACTCTCAAGCTATTGATAATCAAAAAGTAAAATATTCAAATCAATGTTTTAATAAATAAAAAAGTCAAATGAGTATACGATAATATTTGACAAGTTGAATGTTTCGTATAACAAAGTTCACCATGTAGGCTATATATTATGTATTTCTATTATCCTGGATAGCGATTTCCTAAACTTACATGTATAGATTATAGAAAATTTACTCATATTGAAGAAAGCACCAACTTACATTCAAATCAAGCATTGGTTGCTCCGACCTCACTATTTTCTTAGAATGCATTTCATGCTTCTCGATTATATCCTTCAAACTTCTAGTAGTAAAAATAAGAACCATTTTAGTAGTTGATCAAAAATCTAATATCGAATAAATGTGCATATAGAATAGCTTACTACATATAAACAGCAAGGATGTAATAGACTTAAGGGTATTTACTCTGATGAAGAACAAGCATATTTACATAAAAAATATAACTATAATACTAAATCACATGCACATAACTTTTGTGAGGTATATAAAACTTAGAAATTTAGGCTATGTTTGGTTTACCGTTTTTAGTTTTGAGTTTACGTCCATACAAAAATACGCACGACACATGTATATTATAAAAAATGATCATTTTAGAAAATGAATTTAACACACAAAATAGAAAACAACTTTTTTTCATTTTTCGTGTTTTGAGAAAAACGGAAGCACGAGCAACAATTCATTCTTCCGTCGTTCCTCCATCCACTTCATAGTCCCCTCCAATCTTCCGTTCAACCCTTCCGACCTCCCTTCATTCTTCTCATATTTTGTAATTAATGTTGAAAACTCAAAACATAAAATACAAAATAAACCAAACGACCCCTTAGATCTTGTTCAAAATTTAGCACTTTCAGTTCAGTAATAAGGCCAAGATATCTCATAGAAAAATTAAGTACGTAGAAGAAGATCAGTGCCATGAGAACTTTTCAGATAAAGAGAATCAAAATATGTGACTAATCTGCATATTATATTGTTTTATTAATATTGTACAATTAATAATCACAAACTTTAGAAGAAAATAAAGTATCGTATGCCACCCATATATGCTTCTACAATCTAAGAAGAAGAAAAGAAAGTTCACTGAAGTGCGTGAAAATTGCATCACTATAAATTAAGTCATCAGCTGATGATTTTGGCGAATTAATCACCCTACTGTTGCAAATAAAAGTAATAGATTAGAAAGGTACAAGGATAAATCATGATACAAGATGGAAAATAAACCGCTGCACAATCGAAGAACCCTAACTTAAAGATTTAGAATATGCAAAAAATAAAAAAAATAAAAAAAAATAAAACCAAACAAACAAACAAATAAACATAGAAAGAAAGAAAGAACCCTTGCTAAAATAAGATTGGGAACATAGAACAAAAGGACAGCTAATGATTACTCATATTAGGCTCTTAAAGAGGTAGGTAATAGAATATTTTACCACAACTAATGTTACTAACTGGAGGAGAAATGTGTCCGAACCCAGTTCCATTAATTTGATTGTAAGCAATAGAATAAAATACGAGTAACTGAAGTTAAGCTATGCAACTCCAATTTTTGTTTAATCTTAGTGCTTTCATAGGGCCATTTGGCTCTCTTCATTGTGTATGAGTAGGTGATGATTGTCTAGTTCATAATACAGCATTAAGAAACATCCTAGTAATGTTATTGTTATGGCACTATACACATAGTTTGTACAATTATTCTAAGATGTAGCATTAAAAGGATAAAAATCTCTAGTCCTAAGCTAACAAATTGATTAACTTCTGATCAAATTAAAAGATATTTAAGTTAGAAAACTAAGCATTGATGCACTATAATGAAGAAAATCAGGGCCGATCCCTTACCATCTCTCTGAACAATAAGATCTACACTTAATTGATCCCAAACCAATATTATTCAAACGTTAATAATTAAATCAAATATTACAGTACTAATTTATTTTCATTTA
The DNA here is from genome assembly GCA_030737815.1 of Allium fistulosum. Taxonomy (NCBI): domain Eukaryota; kingdom Viridiplantae; phylum Streptophyta; class Magnoliopsida; order Asparagales; family Amaryllidaceae; genus Allium; species Allium fistulosum. Next base: position 821,201,494 of record CM060904.1, read on the forward strand.
TTTATTTATTTTGGAAAAAAGGTAATATTATCGACACAAATACATGTTTGTTACAATCAACGAAACATAATATTGTATTATTTTGCTAGCATCGACATAGATGTTAAATATAAATGATTAATTGAGATAAAAAAACAGTACCTTGAACTAGAAAACTCAAAGAGTTTGCCAGTGGCAGAGAAAATAATAAGTCCAACTTCAGCATCACAAAGAATTGATAATTCTTCAGCTTTCTTAAATAATCCTCTCCTTCTCTTAGAAAAGGTTACTTGTCTTGCAGTAACATTGTCTATTTTTCTTATTTTTATCTTCTCCCTGGCCATTCTTTTGGCACAAACCCTAGGGGAAAAAGAATACAGTGGAGAGGGAAAAAAGGGAGCCCTAGAATTAAATATTAGAAACGATCGCATTAAAGAATTAATAAAAGAAGAAGAATCATACCCAGTAGATCTTTGATTGTTTATCTTTGTTGATGTCTTGATGATTGGCTGCAGTAATATTATTATTTGTTGCTTCTATTCTTGGAAACCACAAGACAATTAGAAAAGGGAAAGATGGAAAAAAAGGAAAGCCCTCTTCTTTTGGTAAAATGAGATCTATTTAGGTAGTGCCGATTACATAGTAGACCCACGGTTTAATCAGTGTGGCCATAAATTATATTTTATAATATACGTGGAGACTATTCTATGCACATATTTTATGTTCCACTAAACTTACTGGAAGCGTCAGCTAAAGCGGACTTGGAATGAACGAAACGGAAAGCAGATTATGCAAAAACCAATGGAAATACAACAGCATCTTCAGTTCATAGAAATTTGTAATATAAAGATATTGACACGGAGCCAACTGACAAAATTTTGGGCTGGAAATAAACAGCACTACTATAACAAAATCGTTCACATCGGACCGAAAAAATGTATGGAAACTCACACCGAATTTTATAACAAAATCAAATAATTTAAACCGGACCGACTCGCATTGATAAGGTTCGGTTACGGTTTGAACAATTGAACTGACCATCTTAAATCGGGTCGAACCGAATATTTCCGTTATTGATCTTATGATAAAAATATAAGCAACTCTTATCTCATTTTGTATTTTAACGATGTATATTCTATTTTCAACTTATATTAATAATAATCGTTATCATAAAGGAAGAATTTATAGTTTTAGTATAATATTTTTTATCTCATTTTTTTGGATAAATACTAATTATAACTTTATTCTAGTCATTTAACTTGATGATTATGCATAGATTAACGTTGATGATTGATTAATCTACTAAAGTAATCTCATGTGTAGCTAAATATCAAATTGAAATATTAATACAATTAGGACACAATCTTGATCGATACGAAATCCGTTCGTATCGATCACGGATCGGGCTGAAACTTCGCTGGCTTGGGCGCGCGGACCTAGTCACGTGCCAGAGGGAGTCTCCCGAGATCTGAGCGAAATATCAGCCTCCTACACCTATAAATAGAGCCCCAAGGCATACAAAAAAGGGATCTTCTTCTTCTTTGAATTCTCCAACGCCCAGACTCTACCGGATCCAGATCTAAACTCCATTGGTGCTGCTACAAACGAATTTCACTGCTGTAAATCATGATTATCGACTGTAACCTGCTGTAATCAATTGAAATTATCAAGTGAACATCAATAAAATCATCAACTTCAGAGTGGACGTAGGCAAGATCGCTGAACCACTATAAATCTTGCGTCTCTATCTACTTCTTACCATTTTAAGTTTATTATTCTTCATTTCTTATCCTCTACATTACTCATATCTGTGATCTGTGATTATATACTGTTGATCTGTGTTCACACACTGGTGCTTTCATCCGTAATTGGGTGTTTGTGACCAATTTTGGCGCAAACAAGTATAATATTTTTTATCTCATTTTTTTTGGATAAATAATAATTATAATCTTATTGTAGTCATTTTACTTAATGATTATGCATAGATTAATGTTGGGTTAATCTACTAAAGAAATCTCACGTGTAGCTAAATGTCAAATTGAAATATTAATACAATTAAGACTAATCTTTCATTTTAGTATAATATTATGTGTTTTCACCTTTAAGTTAAAAGCTTCACACAGTTGTCTTCGTAAATTAATTGTTGATGAAAGTAATTCTCTTATTTCATAATTAATATGAGTTCAAACCGGACCGGATCAAAACCAGACCGTACTACATTAAACTAGACCAAAACCGAACCGTTTAAAAGATTAGTACGTATAATGGTTTGTATTTTTGATCAACCGTTTGATGTGGTGCGGAAGCGGTTTGATCTTCAAACTGCATCAAATCGACGCGCATCCATCCCTACATAATTTATCAAATTTGCACCTCCAATGGTATTAAACATAATGCAGTAAACTTTATATTAAAATAAACTGAAATGTCTAGTGGTGACATTCTATTTCGCAATCTTTAGCAGTAGTCACCACTATTATCATGTCACATAAATTAGTTATTTATAATATATTCGTGTTGGAATGAATAAATACATTGTTTTTCCATTTAACATTAACTTTTTTTCCATATGCATTTGACAGTGTGAAATAACACATATCACGCAATCATTCTATGATATTACAATATTAGAGGTTTGGAGATGCTCTAAAACATAGGTTGTGTTTATTTGGTCCGTAATTTATGAACTTCATTACCAATTACTACTAGTACCAACTTCCAACCATGGATTGGTCAACAAAATAATTTTAGAAAGGAATATATTACCATTTGACATTTGAAGTTTTCAAGTAGTGAAAACTTATAATATGTTAAAAAAAATAAGTAAACAAGTACAACGAAAATGGAGCAAAATGGAAAACATAAAAAATAATTGTTACATGTATTTTTTCTTATCAATAAACTTGTTAACATTAATATCATTCTATTAATCATAATCGACTACATCACGTATAAAAATATTTAAGCATGTTGTTCCAAAGTTACTTGAGACTTATATACCATTTCTTTACTAAGTACATTGTTCTCCCTCTCTCCCAATTTAATTTTCTAGCTCTTCTACTTTATTGGATTTTTCAGTAAATTTGATTCATAATCAAATATTTTGGTACCATGATCATTATTATTTTTATGAGAATCAAAATGCTTTTTTCAATAAAGTTGATTGTTGTGGGTGTTGGGCAGTTTGGAAGTGTGTCTTCCAATAATTATCTGAGCTATTGGTTATTAAGAAATGGTTCAAATACCTCCTTTTGATCCTTCTACCATTGTTGATCTATTCGTAGAGAGATTGGTATGGGTCACTGACCTTAAAAACATGCTCTTATCAAACTATGAATGTCAAAGTATGTGTTGATTGGGGTTATAGTGTTGTTATGGCCATCTTAGTTGGCTTTGGCCCCAAGTGGCGTTCAAACTGTACACGATGAAATGTATAACCATGGATCAACAGGATATCTCATTGAGATTGTGCAAGATGGTTGATGTTCCACCTCGCTATGGTTTAAGTAATGGTAGAGTAGTTAGTCTTTGATGACATGAATTTTAGGGCCATTGGGGGTTGCACAAATGCCTTAGTTGGTGGACAAATTTCTTCAGTGGAGTTCGAGGCTGAAGTATGAGTAGGATAGCATAGTCGGTGTGGTTGATTAGGAAGGAAGCCAAGTATTGTGTTATTTGGGTAGTGTTTTTTTTGGGAGGTGAGATGGCATAGGTCTATTGTTATGGAGCCAGCTATTAGGTTTTCCCTCTTATTGGGTTGTGATAGTATTGTATAAGGTGGCCATATAGCACATGTTTCATATATTACATGTGCAAAGAATTCATGTTACATTTTGCCCCATAAGTTTGTTTCCAAGGTGGGCGGTGTTAAACTTGTTTAATCACGTTAAATGCTTTGACACGACGACATTATAGATAGTTGCTTTTTCGTATTTCGAGATGTCTGTTATACATAGGATAATAGAGTTAGGGGTATGCCATTGGGGAAACTATGTAATTTGTTACATATAACTAACCTAATAACCAATCTTGTTCAAAATAAAAGGTGTTTTCTTTCTACTATATATAATATAATGTATTATATTATTTAATTAATTTAATTAACAGTATATCTAATAGAAAATCCATAAATGCTGTGTTTGTTATAGCAATTATAAATAGTTGTAATCATGATTATTGTATTACAGTATTGTTAAATAGATCATTTTAAATGTTTCTAGTTAAGATGCATTAAGATTGGATATCGGTGTATCCAGTGAGACTAGAGTACGTAACGCTCTCCAAATGTTTGGTAGTGTATTACTTGTGACTGTTGGGGACACCTAGGGGTAACTTACTGATAGTTCTTGAATAGTTATGGAAAGACTCACTTAATAGTTTTCTTTTGGTTAATATAACTAAGGTCAAACAGAGAATATCGATGTGATTGGATTTACACAGTTCTCTCGACTTGATAATACTATCGATCTTTAATATAAAAGCTCTGCTTTGATTATAGTCAAATCATGGCATGACGTCCATTAAGTGACTATAGTTGGGTCGAGTGGAAGTATTAGAAGTGAAGCACTGTTCAAGAAAGGATCTATTTCCTCGAGTATATGAGGTTAGTATTATGGTCAATTGAAGTCAACTCTGTTGGAATTAGGCCAAACCACAACGGAAATTATGGGTGCATTTCAAAATGATTTCCCTTATTGAATCTTTATTGGGCCTATGAAGTCTAATTCATTTAGAACATTTCTAAATATTATTTAAATAAAATATTTTATTTTATTTAAATTTATAAATTATATAGTTTTATTTAATTTATGTCTTGACACACACACGTGAGTATCACATACACATATATATGTGTGTTGTGTGATATACCAACCAGTATAAGGTATAACATGCCCGTGTATAGATACTGGGATTTACATCGCAATGGACACGTTAGCTCATCTAATATGCAAATATATATTATCTAAATATATGTATATATATGTGTGTGTTTATATATATATATATATTATTTATATATAAGTATTATTAATATATATATATATATTAAGTTTTATTTAAATAATTTGAAATAAGTATATAAATATATATATATATGTTTATATATTTATATATAATCATATGAATAAAATATGAACATTACATGCATATTATTATAATAGATTTATTTAAATCTAAATAAATTATTCATAAATATTAAATTAATTTTGTTTTTTAAAACCATGAGTAAAATATAATAAACATATATATATATATATATAAAAATTTTAAACCTTCAATATATATGTATACACACACAAATATATGCATAATAACACACACACACACACATAAATTAATGAAATACTTTAAAAAAATTTAAATACAAAAGTCTAGGTCTTGTGCACTATAGCTTAGAAAATAATTTTTTAAAATTTTAAAATACATTTAATCAAATATCCATTCGAAATTTAATAAATATTAATTAAAAATTAATTTCGAAACTTTATTTTAAAATTTAAATTTCTAGAAAATCCTGAATGATATTTTATACTTTGAAAAAAAATTAATAATTTTTTCAATTTAAAATAATTTCAAAATGACTTTTCTATTTTTTGCTAAAATTAAATAATTAATTTAAAAATTAGAAAGTTTTTTTTGACAAGATCTTCTTTTCTGTTAGTATTATTTTATAAAATATAAAATATAATTGTCATAATATACATGAACTAGTATAATTTATTTATGAAATAAATTCATTTAAATAATATTAAATATTAATAAAAAAATATTTACCACTTCCAAAAATTATCATAGCTTTAATTATTTACATATAAAATTATTTGACTATTTTTTATTAAAGTATGATGTTGTAATTAATTACAAACTATATATGGAATCAAATAATATATATTAATTTAATAAAATATAAAAATTATATTATTTATTCAAAGCTATATGGACTTGATGTATATTTGATAAAATAATTATTTATTTTAAATATATATACACACATGCATACAACCAAAACAACTTTGTGACAACATTATTTGTATATAAGAATCGTCACCTAGCTAATAATATATATAATATCTACATGTATAGTAGAACATTATAATTGAGAATTAATAACAATATTCTAATTAGAAACATACCTTAATCCTAATGCCTTGAAGTACACTTTGAAAAAATGATTTTTGCCCCTTAAAATTATTTATGATTCAGTAGATAGCTAGTCTTTGAACCGTTGACCACCGATTATCGGGTAACGACCGAATTAACTTGATTTGAACTTGATGAGATGGAGAGATGCTAGTAGGGATTTTGGCCAGCAAGCTCGGAGGAGGAGGAACCTAAAAAAAATCTTAATCTAGTTAGGTTATATTTGCTTATATAATGGATAGAAAGGAGAGAAGTGCGGATCTCATCTCATAATAATTCTCCTTTAATCCGAGTCATTCAAAACCAAGCCCTATCTAACCTAATTTGAGCTGCCTATATCTATGTTTGCTATCGAAAATATCAAGCCCTATGATGGACCTTAAACCTATTTAAGTCCAAATAAAACATTATACAATCAAATCGAATTTAATCGCTTATTGATATAATATATTAGTCGATATATTTATAACTGTTATCAATATATCTAATAATATTTATTCATCAAATCATAATCAAATTTTACAATTAAAATTTCATAAATATTCATTAATTTAATCAATTTATAACAATAATGTTATCCCGCCTTTTGGCAAGGCCGTGACACCAAGGAATTGACTAGTAACCAATGACGGCCCGTCCTAAAGATCGGTTATACACAGGCTCACTATGGATATCGATGAATTTTGTCCGAGTCCCGATTGAGCTAAAACTGGTATGACGCAACAAGCGAGGCTATGAGAGTCAACGTTCCGAATTTCAGGTCAATCTGAGTTCGTATGCTCAAGTTACGACCGATGCAAAATTGGATAAAAACAGTCTCTGCCCGACTCGCTCAGTTCGCATCCATCAGCTAGCCTACTTCGACTCGCTCCATGTAACAACCCGCATATTTGTCGATTTTATATTTAAATATTTTATCATTAATCGGATTTTGGTCCGAAAAGCTACTTTTTGCATACGGTCAAATTAGGACTCGAAACCACTCCCATTGAGTTCAAAATGACGTTTGCGATCTTTTTGAGTGTAAACTTCGATATGTTTGGAGATAGTGAAATTTTCGACACTTTTTCCCGCCTTTGACTTTGGTTTGGACTGCACCTCTTTAGTTCAGCCCAACCCTCTTCCTCACTTGAATCAAAACACTTCAAGCTTTGTCAAAAATGGTGGTGGGAAGTGGAAATTAAAAATCCAAACTCAAATTCTATTGCAAATCCGAGATTCAACTCCAAATTCAAGAAGAAGATAGTGGATTCAAGCTTTGGATTGCTTCTCCTTGCTTTCAATCTCCATCTTCATCCATTTTAGTGAAAAGGTGAGATTTTTGATCTCACATCTTGCCTATAACTGTCATTGGACTGTTCGGAATGATTCCATATCACTCTAGCATCAACAATTGCATTTGGTTTGGATTGGATTGGCGAAAAACTTCAATTTTCGGTGTTTTGGTGATTTTTCTGGCACTAGGTCGTTCTGGCCTTCGCTAGGTCGTACGCGAGTTAAGGCGTTAGGTCGGTGCGTTGAAAAGTCGCTCTGGTGAAGTCTTAGGTCATCTCCGACTTAACATCCCTCGGCAAAGGTTAGGTCGTTCAAGTTAGCTCGGCCACTCTATCTCATAGGTCGTCTCCGACCTAAGCTACTGCTAAGTCGTTCGAGTTAGGTCGTTGAACCATTCACCCTAGGTCGTTCGTTCCACTAAGTCGTTCAAGGCTTAGGTTGTTAAGACGTTCGTGTGTTAAGTCGTAGGTCGCTCGACTTTGTTAAGTCGTAGGTCGCTCGACTTTGTTAAGTCGTAGGTCGCTCGGCTCTGTTAAGTCGTAGGTCGCTCGGCTCTGTTAAGTCATAGGTCGTGCCCGACCTATCCTCTAGTTAAGTCGTTCGACCCTCTAGGTCATTCGAGTTAGGTCGTTGGACCGTTTACTTTTGGTCGCTCGTCTACTAAGTCAGCCTAGTTTACCTCGTAGGTCATCTCCAACCTATGCCCCACTAAGTCGCAGGTTGTTAAGTCGACTGTCCTTAAGTCGCTCGCCTCCCTTATCTCCAGTTAGGTCGCTCGGCCATTGTGTTGGGTCGCGTGAACCCTTAGGTCGTCAGACCTCATTTTGCTTTAGGTCGTAGGCCGCTTGTCTTCACTTAGGTCGTACCGTGGCAGGGGCGTTGCCCCCGCACCCCCACCTAGGGGGTTGCCACCCCCCTGGACCCCCCTCCGTAGGGAATCTTATCCGAAAAGCATTCATTAGGATTTCTACTATGATGGTTTTGGGATTGATTTCTTTGGACTTTACTCACGTCTTCGAATGTGAAGTTATGTGATTCGATTTGTTTCAACAATCGTTTTGTGACTTGTCACTTTAAAAACGTGAAGACTTCAATACTAGTAGTGAATATCAAAACTCTTTCAACACTGTTTTAACTTCAAAGCTCTTTTCCTTAAACTGTTTTCCAATCTACTAGTATATACAAGCCTTTACTTCACTCGGATGAGAAATCGAATTAAACGACTTAGTAAAACGAGTGGTATGAAACGCTTGCGTTCACTTCGTCGGTTAGCTCTTGGACTTGTTCGATTGAACCCTTTTTGTGACAATTTTCTAGTGAAGATTTACAGCTTGTTCGTAAATATTTAAGTTAAGCAAGTGGTTATGGGACATGAAGCTAAACTCATATATTTACTAGCTTGGTGTGATTGACACTTCCTTATGATCATGACGATCATTTTTGTGATTTAGACTAGCGATTAAGCGATGTCTCTTTGTTTGCGAGGGAGACTAGACCCCGCTTTTGTGATGTTTCGCCATCACTTATATGGGGTAGCACCCCATGGTCTTCGGGCCATTTCTGTGTGGAAATTTAATGGATAGCTTCCATGAGATAGCTTCTCATTCATGTGTTTACGCGTAGGTGAGTTTTCATGCTCCCATTCATGTGTTAGGCCTCCCCCCTTTTATGTGTTTTTCTGGATTTCTGGTGATTATTTGGAATTTGTGCTTCACCAATTTTCATGATTTTCATTGATATGATATCAGTTTTTGTGCATTGGTGAATTTATGTGTTATTGACTTGTTATGAATACAAGTTTAGAGTATGATACCCTATTTCATCTTTGAGATGATTCTTGTGATATTGATTGATCTTTTGTTGATTATCATTTACATACTTATAGTAGTATGCCGTTATGGTTGTTACATGTTCATGCCATATTATTTATCCTATACCTTATCATCTGATATTTATAGCTAGACTGATCCGTTTATTATTTTCTTATAAATAATACTCGGGTCAGACCGAGATGTTACAGGTGCTTCTGCTTGACTTCTCTTCAGGATTATTCTGACTTTTGGCACTACTTAGATTAGTAGTTTTTGGATGTACGCATTTGAGATATAGACTCTACGTTGTGTACTTATTCTTTTGTATAGCACGTGTTGCTATTCTTTTGTATTATCGTGGATCTTTCTGACCACTACTCTGATGTACACTTTCACGTGTTATATACATATTCATATCTTCTTCCGCCTTTGTGATATGGATGTCTGTGACTGATTTATGTTATGATTACTTCTATGTTTTGTTTCCGAAGATTATATATAGCCACAGTGTGATAGCTTTGTGTTTGTATCGGTATGTCGGATTTCCTCCTTAAAAGATATGCATTCTATTCTATCTGACATATTGATGCTCGCACAAAGAAGTTACATGGATGGTCGCTCCTCCACAGCCTTATTCTCCGTGCTAATTGACAACACTACATCATAGTGTTCTTGGTTAGCATGGGTATAGAGGTGGGGCGTCACACTCCACTTCGCCTCCATTAGAAAGCACTAGTTCGACTCGCTCCAATTCAAGCCACAGTTCGACTCCATCTAGGTCGACTCCTTCACAGAACCACTGTTCGACTCGCTCCACTTCGACTCCATCTCAGAGCCTCTGTTCGACTCGCTCCACATCCTTCAGAAAACAACTGTTCGACTCCATCGATACGAAACCACAGTTCGTATCGATCACCTTCGACTCCGTCTCCTATGCAGTTCGTACCCATCGTGGATCTTCTGATCGAACCCATCGTGTTGCCATATTCGAATCAATCGACCAGGGTTGAGCTTCTATCGATACGAACAAGGCAAGGTCCAAGAGCGACTCGATCAAAGGCGGAGTGATCCAAAGGTTCAAACGCCACATCATTGAGTCGAGCAGCGACTCAAACAAGACCGAGTTGAACAGCGATGCGAACGAGAGCGAGTCGAACAAGAGCGAGTCGAAATAAGCGAGTCGAACGAAACAGCCAACCGAAGATCCCAATTCATATCGATCATATCTCCTAATCTACAAGTCCAAATGCTATGAAATTTTTACATAAGACTACGTGCATGCTAAAGAATGTCCATGCCAAATTTCGACTCCATTGGATGAAATCTTGATCGATACGAAATCTGTTCGTATCGATCACGGATCGGACCGAAACTTCACGGGCTTGGGCGCGCGGGCCTGGTCACGTGCTAGAGAGGGTCTCCCGAGATCTGAGCGAAATATCAGCCTCCTACACCTATAAATAGACCCCCAAAGCCAACAGGATAGGGGTTCTTCTTCTCCTTCAAGCTCTCCAACGCCCAGACTCTGCCGGATCCAGATCTGAGCTCCATTGCTGCTGCTACCAACGAGATTTACTACTGCAAATCATAATCACCTGCTGTAACTTACTGAATTCACTTGTAATCTTCAAAGAAAGATCAATAAAGCTAACAACTTCATAGTGGACGTAGGTGATACGCCGAACCACTCTAAATTCTTGTGTCTCCTTGCATTTTAATTGCTTTCATGTCTGAAATTTGGAGTTTTTGTTAGATAATCCTCTTTTTCCGTTTTACCTTCTCCACTTTATCTCTTCAAAAACTTCCGAAGAGTGTTGTGCCCAATTTTGGTACAAACACTTTGGTGCTTTCACTGAGAAAAACCCAATTCTTCTCCTGGTCTTTGGATCTCCTATCTATATCATATTGCACAAATCCAAGAAGAAGATCTAGATCTAGAACTTTGAAGCCCTTCCATTCTATTCTGGTATGCATCAGATCTAGGAAAGGAATTTCATTAATTCACCATGGTAAGTACACGGACTACCTCTACAGCTGCTGATCAAGGAGGACGGGACCGACAGAATCCCACGCAATTGCCTCCATCAAACCAAGATGCCACCGGACCTTCAGATCCAACAGGCCCGGTTACCAGACAAGAGTTTCAGATGTTGCTTCAAGAGTTGACCCAGAGCCGCCAACAGCTAACTGAACAACTACGTGCCAACACAGAGTTGTCCAACCAGCTAAATCGCCAAAGGCACAGAAGATCCAGAAGAGACCAAGGTTCCTATTCTTCCACAGAGAGTTCAGCTTCATCTGACTTTCATCACCGATCCACATGCCCACTGTTGAATGTAAGCTACACCCAGGCCACAGGGCACCAACCTGCTTCGAATCTTGGACAACCCAGAACTGGACCATCCACTAGTCTTCATACCGGACCTTCGTCCCGAGGAGGTGTTGCTCCTTATCATGTCACAGGCAACATTGCTACTACCGCCACTACCGAACAAGGGGTTGATGCTAGAAACCAAGCTGATCCTCGACGTAACCAACGAGAGCAGACTCCTGAGCCTTATGTCCCTGAGGATGTTGAACCAAGGAGGCGAGGCACGGACCGTCGACCACGTCCGGTCCAGACTCGCGCTGTGGAACCCGACCACACCTTGGCGCAGCATTCTCCTAATATTCGAATGCCGGATATACCAACGATGATCCATCAAATGATCCGTGAAAGTCAGGGTCTCAGTAACGACGACTGGGGAATCTCCCGGAGTCATGCCCTTTTCACCGATGACATATTATATGCTGAACCACCTCGACGCTTCAGGATGCCAACCCTGCCAGTCTATGAAGGGAGTTCAGATCCCAATCAACACATCCTGAAGTACGAATGGCTAATGAACGTTGCGAGAGCTGATGACGCAGTAAAGTGTCGTAGTTTCCCTATTTCCCTAGGGGGCATCGCTACCATGTGGTTTACTCGTTTGCCACCACGATCTATCTCTAGCTTTGACCAGATGGTCACCAAGTTTGTTGAACAATTCCGTATGCACGTGGCAAGGCCTAAAGACGTTAACACCCTGTCTAGTGTTACACAAGCCCCCGGAGAAACACTTAGACGTTACTTGAAGAGATTCCATGTTGCGTGTGCAGAAATAAGCAATCCCAATGATAACTCTATCCTGATGGCATTGACTAAGGGGATTGATGCTGATTCCGAGTTCGGAAATTGGTTAGTTGGAAAATCACCTGCGTCATTGGACCGTTTCTACTCCAAGGCAGCCCAATTCTTGAGAAGGGAGGATGCGAAACAGTCTAGGAAGCATGATGACGCATGACCCAACATCGAAGGAATCCAGAGTAACATCGCTGTCAAACAGTCCGGAGATAGTTCTGGAAAAGTTCAGTCGAACGTACAAAATAAACAGAATCAGCAGAGGGACAATGGAAATCAAAACAAAAAACGCGACCAGAATCGTGGTCCACGGCGTAGAGCTTCCATGTACGATAATTGCACTCCATTGAATACGTCGCTGGAAAATGTGTATTTGCAAACCTGCAATACCATGCAATACAAGAAACTTGCTCCAAAGCCACCAACTGAAAGACAAATCCAGACAGGAAAGTTTTGCAGGTTCCACGAAAGCTATGGCCACAACACCAATGAGTGTCATCACTTACAAGACCTCATTGAAAAACTGATACGTGAATGGAAGTTGGATCAGTATGTGCGGGCGCCGCAGTCTGGTAGTGCGGGCCCATCAAATCAGAATCGTGCACCGAATCAGGAAAGGCAGGAGGAACCCGCTCGTACAGGCGGGAGGTTAGTTATCAATACAATAAGTGGTGGTCCTCACCCAGCAGATCGAAGCTGGAAGGAAATGGAGTCGTATGCCGGTTCTATCAAGCATGCAGACTTCAAGTGTTGTAGTAGTTTTGATGAAGGGGCTCCGGCCAAGCAACAGAAGACGATGACAGATGACATCGTATTCAGAAACAGAGACGCTGACAAAGTCGAAGCCCCCACTATCGACCCGCTGGTCATCTCAGCTCAAGTACGTCCTGCTTGGATGAAGAGGATCTTAGTTGACAGTGGAAGCTCTGTGAATATTTTGTTCAAGCGAGCTTACGATCAAATGAGAATGGAAGCCACGGACGTGAAACCTTGTCAATCTCGAGTCCATGGTTTCAACGGAAGTGCTACTATACCCGCCGGAATGGTGGAACTACCAGTGGAGTTGGGAGTTGGAGAACACCGGAGAGTACGAATGTTACAGTTCGTTGTGTTGGACATAGACTGCCCATATAATGCTTTCTTGGGCCGACCGGCCCTCGCCGAATTCACAGCAGCCATCGCCCCATGGTGTTTGACTTTAAAGTTTCCCATTGATCATGGAGTTGGAATCATTCAGGAAGATCAGGCTACTGCCAGAGCCTGTTATGTTGCTGAGCTGCGGGAGGCGCAACGAAAGGAGAAAGGAAAGGGCGTGGAGGAATCTCTCTGCGTCCGTTTTGCCGATAATTGACAATTAACGCCCAGGCCCAGGCCCAGGCACCCCAGCCACTTCCTCAAGGATCTTAACCCGAGAGAAACTGAAGACGAAGGAGAATCTAAAGAAAGTCAAGCATCCCCGGCCGAACTGACAATCGACGTCCCGATTGACAATGATGATGATTCGAAGATGATAAAGATTGGGTCTCAGCTAAGCCAGAAAACTCAAGAGGAACTGGTTGAATTTCTACGGGAGAATCTTGATGTATTCACCTGGACGCATTCTGACATGTGTGGGATCTCGCCGGATATCGTGAGCCACACTCTAAACATTGACCCGCGGCATGTCCCGGTCAAACAGAAAAGGCGTGGTATGGATCCAGAGAGATCTGCCGCCCTTAAAGAAGAAGTAGAAAAGCTTAAAGCGAACGGGTTCATTCAGGATGCGCTATATCCTGAATGGGTGTCGAATCCTGTGCTCATCCGAAAGCCGAACGGAAAGTGGAGAACATGTGTCGATTATTCCGATCTGAATAAAGCATGTCCCAAAGACAGTTTCCCGCTTCCTAGAATTGATCAGCTAGTAGATTCGACAGCTGGGCATGAGCTCTTATCCTTCATGGACGCGTATTCCGGCTACAATCAAATACCGATGCATCTACCCGATCAGGAGCATACCAGCTTCGTAACCAATCTGGGACTTTATTGCTACAAAGTTATGCCATTCGGACTCAAGAATGCCAGGGCTACTTATCAACGATTGGTCAATCGGATGTTTGCCAATCAAATCGGGAAAATAATGGAAGTATATGTAGACGACATGCTTGTGAAGTCACGACTCTCCACCAACCATGTTAAAGACCTGGAAACTATGTTCAACATACTTCGAGAATACGAAATAAAGCTTAACCCACTGAAATGTCACTTTGGAGTTGCATCCGAAAAATTCCTTGGGTTCATCGTCAACGCTCGAGGGATCGAAGCTAATCCTGAAAAGATCTGGGCCATCAAGAATCTCGAAACTCTGAAAACCATAAAGCAAGTCCAGAGTCTCAACAGGAAAGTAGCAGCATTGAGTAGGTTCATTTCAAAGTCCACTGACAAAAGCATTCCCTTCTTCGATCTGATCTGAAAAGGCAAACGAAACTTTGAATGGACCACGGAGTGTGAGGCTGCTTTCCAAGCACTAGTCCAACATCTATCCACACCACCTATCCTGTCGAAGCCTATTGATCATGAGAAGTTGTTCGTATATTTGGCGATATCAGAAAAAGCTATTAGCGCTGCGTTAATTCGAGAAGAAGACAAGATACAGAAGCTAGTGTACTACGTCAGCAAACGACTAACTGGGGCCGAAAGGAATTATCCGAAATTAGAGAAGTTGGCTTATTGCGTCGAGAAAGCTCCGACCATATTTCCAGGCACATCCCATTATTGTTTACACCGACCAGCCGTTACGACAAGTCCTTTCGCGGCCTGAGACGTCCGGTAGGTTACTCAAGTGGAACATCGAACTGAGCCAGTTTGACATTACTTACACCCCAAGACGGGCCATTCAAGGACATGTCCTAGCCGACTTCATAGCTGAGTTTACCATTCCAGAGGACTTGCTCGAAACCAGTAAATCCCCCGAATACGTCTGGAAGCTTTATACCGACGGTGCATCAAAGGACCGGTGTTCGGGCGCTGGTGTTGTACTTGAAACTCCCGAAGGCCGATCCATATGTTATGCTTTGAAGTTCGATTTTCATGCGACCAATAATGAAGCTGAATATGAAGCCCTCTTAGTTGGCTTGAAACTTGCTAGAGATTTGAGAATTATCGCAGTGGAAATTTATTGTGATTTACAATTAGTTGTGTGTCAAGTATGGGGAGAGTATCAAGCAAGAGATCGAAGGCTGGCTGCTTACTTAGCTCGAGTTCAGGAAGTACTAAATCAGTTTGATTATTATGCCATTTATTGTATACCTCGAGAACGCAACCAAAAAGCCGATTCATTGGCAAAGCTAGCCAGCACAGGTGAAGCTCAGCAAATGGGGCTCGTTCCCGTAGAGACATTATCTTCTCCAAGCATTGACCGGGCAAAAATAGACCAGGTATGCGACACCGTCCTCGAAAAGGATTCATGGATGACCCTACTCAGAAATTATATTGAGCACGGAACCCTACCGGAGCGCAGGAGTGAAAAGAGACAAGTCCTTCGGAAGGCCTCAAGATTTACCATTCAGAATGGAATCATGTGCAGAAGAGGGTACTCGGTCCCTCTACTCCGGTGTATCGCTCACGATGAAATTAAACGAGTATTGCACGATGTACACGAGGGAGAATGTGGCGATCACACTGGGGGGCAAGCACTTGCCAAGAAAATACTTCGATACAGATATTACTGGCCGACCGTGAATCGCGATGCGACGGATTATGCAAAGAAATGTGATACGTGCCAGAAATATGCCCGAATTCCTAGAGCTCCTCCTACCGAGATAACGCAAATGGTTAGCCCATAGCCGTTTGCGATGTGGGGCATCGACATCATTGGTGCTCTACCTCTGGCAAAAGGTGGTGCGAAATACGCCATCGTCGCAGTTGATTACTTTACAAAGTGGGCTGAAGCCGAAGCTCTTGCTACCATAACAACGAAGAAAGTAATCAACTTTGTAGTTCGCAACATCATCTGTCGATATGGTCTCCCACACACCATTATCACGGACAACGGAACTTAATTCGACGGTGCTGAATTTAAAGATTTCTGCAAACAATTTCACATCCAAAAGAAATTCTCTGCAGTTGCACATCCTCAGGCAAACGGACAGGTTGAAGCAGTTAATAAAGTTATAAAATCCATTTTGAAAAAACGACTGGAAAAGGTCGAGGGCAAGTGGGTCGATGAACTTCCTATGGCTTTATGGACTTACCGAACAACCCACAAGACCGCGACTGGTCACACTCCATTCTCTCTCTCTTATGGTTCAGAAGTCGTTATTCCTGTCGAACTAGAAGTACCTTCTCATCGTGTGACATACTATGATCCAAGGACAAATGCTATATTACTTGCTGAATCTCTCGATCTACTAGATGAGAACCGTGAAGAGGCTGATTTGAGGGCAGCCGCGCATCGAAGTCGAGTCGCCCGATTGTATAACGCCAAGGTCCGCCCGCGAACCTTTGAACTAGGCGATCTCGTCCTGAAAAGAATTTATCTGGTTCCTTCGCATATGAAGCCGACATGGGAAGGACCGTATGTTATTGAACAAAGGCTCGGAGATGGCACAATCAAATTATCGACCATTGACGGTCTTACTTTGCCAAGAGCCTGGAATAGTGAGAGTCTTCGCCGCTACTACACATAACAGGCTATGTTTATCCATTTTGTTTATTTTCCATTTCACAATTTGTTTCTGCATTTCGAAATTAGAATTTGTAATAAGGCAACTGACTTTTCCATATTTTCTTATTTCAGCAATAAAATGCAAACTATTCGAGCCAGAGTTATGATTTACTTGAAATGCTTCATATGATCATCACTATGCACGGAGAGATAAGTTTCACCATACGGTGGAATTTATTCAAATAGAGAGTGACTGTGATGCAACCGGTCACTCACTAAGCGAAACTCGAGTTCGGGGAAAAGCCATCACATCAAAGGCAAAAACGGATTGATACACGACAATCCCTCAATTAACTCTCGGTTCCCAGAGTGCAAACTAGAGTATTAAAAATACGCCTACGAAGAGGGTGGATCCGTCCGCCTAACGACTTCGTCCGTATCTGAACCAAGTTTGAGGAGGGTGGACCCGTCCATCTAACGACCTCACTTGTTAACTCAGGGTGGATGTGACCTGACCATCCATGATCCTGATACAACTCCGAACTCCCAGAGTGCGAGTCGGAGTATAAACGACAACTCCGGATTCCCAGAGTGTGAAACAGAGTATAAACACCAACTTCGAACTCCCAGAGTGCGATTCAGAGTATAAACATCAACTCCAAATTCCCAAAGCGTGAATTGGAGTATAAACACCAACTCCGAGCTCCCAAAGTGCGAGTCGGAGTATAAACATCAACTCCAAATTCCCAGAGTGCGAAACGGAGTATAAACACCAACTCCGAACTCCCAGAGTGCGAGTCGGAGTATAAACATCAACTCCAAATTCCCAGAGTGCGAAACAGAGTATAAACACCAACTCCAAACTCCCAGAGTGTGAGTTAGAGTATAAACATCAACTCCAAATTCCCAGAGCGCGAATTGGAGTATAAACACCAACTCGGAACTCCCAGAGTGTGAGTCGGAGTATAAACAACAACCCCGAACTCCCAGAGTGCGAGTCGGAGTATAAATGCCAACTCCGGATTCCCAGAGTGCGAAACGGAGTATAAATAGCAACGTCAAATTCCCAGAGTGTGAATTGAAGTACAAGTATCAACTCCGAACTCCCAGAGTGCGAGTCGGATTATAAATGTCGATTCCAAGTCCCCATAGCGTGGACGTATGATTTAAACTTAAGTCGGCATGACCAACCGCCGATAAACAAATGAGAATCCCCGGAGTGCGGATATGATCATCAATAATCAAACAAGCATGGATGAATTACTCAATCTCCGCTTGTCTCATACATCCGTCCAGTGGCACCGGACTCAACACGTTATAAGCGAGAATCAATCACTGACTAATGTTCCACAACTCATCCCCGAGACTGGGGGCAGGACTTAAGCATCAACCATCGACTGAAGCAATGCGACGTCAAAATTCAACTCACTTCCCGGTCACAAACCATGTCCACCGTTTCTGAACTTGGCGAACAAAAACAAACTTGATTCGGAAGCTGAAACTTCACAAGTGCACTTCAGATATTGAAACACTTAGACAAATACACAATGACAGAAAAGAAGTCAAAAAAGAGAAGTTTCATTTCTATTGTTTGTAAAACAAGTTCGTGTACAAGTTTGTTCCAAAAAATTCCTACTAGCAGGGGGCGAACCCGCATCTATACACGACCAACAAAATAAAAGTCAGAATTGCACCAAGGAAGCATGTCTAATCTTTCTTTTTCCGTGGCTTCCTTTTCGGTGTAGGCCCACTGGAGCCGCCACTATCCTTCCTCTTTGAGCCTTTGCCTTTTGGTGGTCGGTTTCCAGGCGATGGCATAATATCGACATCCTCCTCTGAACTCGAGTGGAAAGGAATGCTGCCTGCCGGCGGAGTCGGAGGAACGGGATCAAGTACAGAAGGTGGAATGGGCATGCCAGTGATGAAAACGGTGCCACCATGAGATATCATCCTAAGCGGAGCTGGTCCCGGTGCTGCCATCCTACCTCCAAAGCTACCACCATGAGCAGCTGCTGCCATTTCAGTGTCAATTTGAGCGAACATCTCCTCTTCAGTAACTGCTCGAGCCCCGTTGGGGGCAACAGTAGTCGGCATTGAAAAGCTTGTAGCAGGAGCGCCTCCACCCATGACAAATGATAAATCAGCTAAAGGGTCACCGTGACGGCGAAAGAGTTCTTCCATCAGCTGCTCATCAAACACAATCGTATTCCCCTGCGTATCGTCAAGTGGGGCAGCTGTACTTACGGTGATTGCTTCGATCAGTACGATAGCATCCTGCGTATGATACGATTCTTGAGTAGTAGGAGGCACGGCCGGTGCAGCATCGATCACTAGACAAAAAATTAGAGAACTGTTAGAATTTGATTCAGATAAAGATTCTGACCTAAGGCAGATATGTGAAATGTTCAAAATACCTTCCTCAGTTTGACTTAACGGCGGCGGAACGGCTTCAGTCACTTGCGCTGTAGCCGGAGGCATCTGCGGCTGATCCGGATCATAAGCAGTAACAGCTTGGGGATCGACAGCAGATGAGGATTCGGGCTGGGTTGACACCGGAATTTCAAGACTCGCCTCATGATGTTCAACCCTTGAACCCTCTCCTATTTCAAAGTGCTGGGCACCGCCGAGTCTTTCCTTTTTGTGTAGAATCATTGACTCGTGAAGAATCTTCTTTTCATCTTCAGTTAGAATGCGATTCTCAAGTTCGAATTCATCTACAGACTCGCCCAGATGCGCCTCCCTCTCTTCTTCAACCAGTCGGCCCCAGGCATTGTACAGATGCGCCGGATAATCATAGAGCCAGGCTAGACCACTGTGCCTCAGCACATTAGCGTTGTAAACAACGAGAAGGTGTTCGATGTCAGCCTCTAGCCTGGACTCGGCCGACTTCATTTTCACCTCAACCTCAGTCTCCACCTTGTGGACTTAAGCCACAGCCGCATCCCGTTCACCCCTGAGCAGGACAGCTTGTTCGCACGCCTCCAGGGCTGCGTTGTTCGCATCATCTTTTTCCTTGGCCATGTCGGCGAATTTGGCCTTGAGTTCATTGAGTTCCTTGACCGCCGCATCCCGCTCGGCGGTGACTGTAGTGTTCCGGTGGCCCATCTCCTCCACCAAGGCAACATGTGTCTGCCTCAACCTCTCCATGGCCACATTCGCTTCATCAGCTTTTTTGGTGGCCGCAATTTCAGATTTCCGAGAAGACTCGGCTTCAGCAGTGAGCACTTGAATGATCCGGTCCCTTTGAGCAAGATCGGATTCCATTTTCTCGAGTGCTTTAGCTCGCTCAAAGGCTACCTTAGAAGCTTTCTCTGCGGCCTTTACCCACTCTCTGTTCTAGGTGTAGATGTCATGGACATAATCGTGCATCGTGCCTTCCACTCCAGATGGGATTCTCTTTAAGTGTGGAGGGAAGACATAGCCATCGAAGCAAATATTCGGAAAATCCTTCCTCATCTGAGCCAATTTAAGGGCCCCTTCTTCTGTGGGCTCAGTGGGGACCTGCTCTGCAATTATGGAGGCCGTGGTCTCAACTCTCTGGATGAGTCTCAGATCTAGAAGTATGAGAAGATGGCCTGTGACGAGAAGGCTCTGGCGGGTGTGGAACAAGAATAGGGGGTGGAGATGGAAGTCTAGGAGGAGGAGATCGTGATCTAGACCGATGTATGTATTCTCTGTCCCTATCACGCCCGTACCTATCTTGGTTAGAGTACTCGCGATCGCGATCTCTATCCGAGTCCCTCCTACGGGAGTCATAATAAGAAGAAGCCTTTCGAGTCGAGCGAAGATTCCCGAGCATTGACCCTTTCCCAGACATAGTACCTGAAAATGAGAGACGACGAAAGAGTTAGTGATTTCTCAAGTTGGATGATTTACAGTTATGAATCATGTAGTGCAGTGAAGTGTATGCATGTGCAGCCCCCCGACCAACCGGAAATGTCAGCCGCACTCATAGCAAGCGACCCGCTCAGTTCAAGAGCACTATCAAGCTCCTCCATCCCGGTGTCGTGTTGAGATGACACATAATCCGGAATCAGAATATCAGCAAGCCCTTCAAAAGGATTCTCTACTGGCGATGGAGGAGACTCAGAAATTCTAACCCCCGGAACGGGCAAAGACACAACCACGGATTTTAATCTCATGGATTTAGAACGCTTGTAAGTAGCTGCCTTGCCTTTTCTCCTTCCTCCTGAATCCTGGACATCGGAAGAAGGCCCAGCTGGGAGCTCGTTATCGGTAGGCGTTCTCTCCGGATCAACTTCTTCGGCTATTACGACTCCGGGCGCTTTGCGCTTCACCCGTTTCTTCGGGACCACTCTAAGTGTCCCTTCCAGCCGTATGCTCTACCTCTGTTCAATGAGCCCGACACTCCTCAAGTTTCTGTTGATCAGAACCCAGTCAATATGCCTCTCTTCGCCGGAGCCGCTTGGAGGATCCGAACTAGCTCTCTAAAGTATGCACCGTCAGGTCGAGAGATTGCGGCTGCAAAAGAAGAGAAGTATGTCAGTTTGAAGTTGGTTATTAATATCTCGATGATTCAAGAGAAAAATTTCAACACTTACGTCTATCCAACCACCGCCTAGCGAATCCAGGGAGGCACCGAACGTAGAACCATTCAGTCTTAAAATAACTTAGCATTCCCTAGGAGCCCATTACAATGTGGCAGTTCCTGACCGCTTCCAAGAAGGTGAAAGAAGGACTGTCTCAACGGCTTTTAACATTAAATAGATATCTAATCTCGATCGGCTTTGGTGGTCAAAAGAGAATCTCCATAAATAGGATGAAAGTGCTATTCAGCAGGGCGTATCCGTTGGGATGTAGCTGGGATGGAGCTATTCCAAGGAATGATAACATCTCCCTTATATATTGGTTGAAAGGAGGAAGCGTTCCCGCCGTACAGGCATGACGGTTAAAAGCAGTAAACCCCTCCGGAGGATCATGTGGCCTATCATTTGGCCCAGGCAGTAGCACGTCATCAAGCGACAAGCCGTGCCTTAAACAAATCCGTCCCAGCATATCTTCGGAGATACCGGACGGCACAGCATCTTGTGGACGACAAATGAACCGGGCACCTAGACGCTCGTCTGGAGCTGGGTCAATGACTTCGGCATCAATAACCGGTATTTCGATGGTTGAAGTAATTGAACTTGGGAGTTCCTGCTGCTGAGAACTTGAAGGTTCCATGACTGGCTAGCTTATGAAAAATCATTGTTAAATAGACAATAACGCTCGTGCATCCCCCAGTGTAAAGTGTGTGAGTGTGTTGTGCAGTGCAGAACTGTATATCACTTGAGAAGATCTACAGGATTGAAGAAAACATGAAAACGACGAGACTTCGAAATTCAGTCGGAAGGACCGTCATCGCTGACCGTCACAACCGTGACATCCAATTATTAGCTATCGGTCCAAGTTAAAGTTTGTTAAAATTTTGTTAGAGTTGCAGTTCCATCGACGAGCTTCGAAGGGAAATCAAATATGCAGTTCAACGGTCAAGTCCAGTTATGCAAGTTTGAAGCTTGTCGGAGTCAGTTGTTCAAATGTGCAAGGAATTACAAATTCTTTAACATTCAAATTTGTATCGGTCACAAGAGCCTTGTTCGCATCGATAAACCATGTTCATCCATGCGCGAGTTCGACTCGGTCTAAAGACTGCAGATTTCGAATCGATCTGGAGCGTTTATTTCGCATCCATAGATTAAGTCGTCTTCGTATCGGTCCTGGCCGCATAATTCGAATCGATCGAAAACCCTGGGTTTCGATTCCATCAGACACAACCCATTCATGTCGATCAACCTGCTCAAGACACTCATCGATGCTGATCGACTCGATGCCACAGCTCAGCCATCGATCGATACGAAGGCCTACGTCTCATCGTCTTGAAACCCTGACTCCCGATCGATGCAAAAACGAGGACCAGAGAATCATTTTATCTCCACACTCCTTCTTCCCCAGATCGATTCGAACAACACCTTTTTCCTCCTTCGACCTCGCACAAAACCTACTTCCTCGAACAACGATCAAGCGCGAAGTTCAAATGGAATGGCGTAAGAATCTGAATCTCATAGTTTTAAGGTTGATGTTATTCATTTGGTTACCTTATGTTCGATAACTAGTTTAAGGGATTGAAGGATTGGAGTCGATTTGAATCGAGCAGTTTTCCTCTTCTAAGTCTCAGAGCAATACGAAGGCGAGAGTGCAAGAGTAAAAAAGTGAAAAAATGGTTAAGTATAGGGTATTTATTTGGACTCGAGCATAAAGGTAAAAAACGATTCGCCTCCCCGGTAAATTCAACTGGCTACGAAGTGTCACCACAAGATCGAGTCGAACAAGCAGTTCTCGAATCCACCATCGAGTCAAACAAGCACTTCGTGTCCATTATCGAGTCGAACAAGCGTTGCGTATCCATCGAACCCTGCGTCCATCGATACAAAATCCTTGATCGTATCAATAGTTTCCAACCCCTTCCCCAGAGCATCGATACGAACAGTTAGTTCAAATCCATCGAATCACGGCTTCCAGAGGCCAACTCCATCGATTCAGAATGCTCATTTCGCATCCATAAATTCAATGAAAACCATCTTTAGTGTTTCAACCCTTCACATCGATTCAGGAGAGAATCGTTACGAAGGAACATTCAAAAACAACCATCGGGCATTGTTACAACGAATTTCACGTCGGTTCAGGAGAGGATCGATACGGAATTCAATATAAAATAAACTGACAACGACTCATGAACGTACAAACGTCAACGAGAGTCAGATTGACATATATGCATGTATGTCGGACTAATATTCAATATTCCAGATTTACGGGAATTGGAAACTCATTTGATCAGAATTACAACAACAAACGGCTAATCACTGGCGTATGCAATCAGTTGCAAGAATACAGGGTACAGCAGTTGACAGTCAACAGTTTACATTATCGAGAAAATCAGTCGAAGATTACAGCTTCCATCGAAAAGACAGTAACAGTTCAGAGTAAAGATTGTAGCATTTCAAAGCACATCATGTTTCCACAAGACATACTTTGGGGGGAAAATGTTATCCCGCCTTTTGGCAAGACCGTGACACCAAGGAATTGACTAGTAACCAATGACGGTCCGTCCTAGGGATCGGTTATACACAGGCTCACTATGGATATCGACAAATTTTGTCCGAGTCCGGATTGAGCTAAAACTGGTTTGACGCGACAAGCGAGGCTATGAGAGTCAATGTTACGAATTTTAGGTCAATCCGAGTTCGTATGCTCAAGTTACGACCGATGCAAAATTGGATGAAAACAGCCTCTGTCCGACTCGCTCAGTTCGCATCCATCAAATAGCCTACTTCGACTCGCTCCACTTTGCCTCCATCAGAAAGCACTAGTTCGACTCGCTCCGCTTCAAGCCACAGTTCGACTCCATCTAGGTCGACTCCTTCGCAGAACCACTGTTCGACTCGCTCCACTTCGACTCCATCTCAAAGCCTCTGTTTGACTCGCTCCACATCCTTCAGAAAACAACTGTTCGACTCCTTCGATACGAAACCACAGTTCGTATCGATCACCTTCGACTCCGTCTCCTATGCAATTCGTACCCATCGTGGATCTTCTGATCGAATCCATCGTGTTGCCATATTCGAATCAATCGACCAGGGTTGAGCTTCTATCGATACGAACAAGGCAAGGTCCAACAGCGACTCGATCAAAGGCGGAGTGATCCAAAGGCTCAAACGCCATGTCATCGAGTCGAGCAGCGACTCAAACAAGACTGAGTCAAACAGTGATGCGAACGAGAGCGAGTCGAACAAGAGCTAGTCGAAATAAGCGAGTCGAACGAAACAGCCAACCAAAGATCCCAATTCATATCGATCATATCTCCTAATCTACAAGTCCAAATGCTATGAAATTTTCACAGAAGACTACGTGCATGCTAAAGAATGTCCACGCCAAATTTTGACTCTATTGGATGAAATCTTGATCGATACGAAATCTGTTCGTATCGATCACGGATCGGACCGAAACTTCACGGGCTTGGGCGCGTGGGCCTGGTCACGTGCTAGAGAGGGTCTCCCAAGATCTGAGCGAAATATTAGCCTCCTACACCTATAAATAGACCCCCAAAGCCAACAGAAAAGGGGTTCTTCTTCTCCTTCGAGCTCTCCAACGCCCAGACTCTGCCGGATCCAGATCTGAGCTCCATTGCTACTGCTACCAACGAGATTTACTGCTGCAAATCATAATCACCTGCTGTAACTTACTGAATTCACTTGTAATTTTCAAAGAAAGATCAATAAAGCTAACAACTTCATAGTGGACGTAGGCGATACGCCGAACCACTCTAAATTCTTGTGTCTCCTTGCATTTTAATTGCTTTCATATCTGAAATTTGGAGTTTTTGTTAGATAATCCTCATTTTCCATTTTACCTTCTTCACTTTATCTCTTCAAAAACTTTCGAAGAGTGTTGTGCCCAATTTTGGTACAAACAAATAATAAATTAATTAAATCATTTAGTTAAAGTAGAATTCATCGTTTCGGTTGTGTGAGTCGTCACATGTAAATTCAATCAACGATTTATATCGCACTATTCGAATATTAACGTTCACATGTCACTTAGCAGGCATTATGACATTTTAGCCAAATTTATTGCTTGCTTAGTTTCGGAAAAATCCAATTTTACTTTATTAAGCGTTACCCGGTTATGACTTTTAATTTACACCAATTCTCTTCGTCAAAACTATAACACTTTGGACTTATGGAATTTAGTGATGGTAAAAATTCCAATATTGTCCACATTCAACTCTATAGTCCAAACTTAAAGTCCTAGGTTCAATAATAATTATTATTATTAACCAAAATGCTCTGGCTAGTGACTTTGACTTTGAGTTGACTTAAGTTGACCGTGATACTAATCCCACATAAATGAGGAGACAAATATTCTCTTGAATAGTGCTTCGCTTCCACTACGTCCACTCAACCCAACTATAGTCACTCGATGGACGTTGTGCCATGGCTTGATTATACTCAAAGCAGAGCTTAAGATCCATGGTATTCTCAAGTTGAGAGAACTGTGTAAATCAATCACATCGATATTTTCTGTTTGACCTTAGTTATGTTAACCAACAGAAAACTATCGAGTGAATCATTCCATAGTTATCCAACAACTTTCAGTATGTAACCCATAGGTGCTCCAAGCAGTCATGAGTAACACACTACCCAACATTTGGATACGTATACTAATCTCAATGGATACATTAATATCAAGTCTCGATGCATCTTGACTACGAATATTTAAAATTGTATATTTCTTTTCATTGTGATAAATTACTCATGGTTACAACACTCTGTAACTACTATCACAAAACATATCATTTATGGATTTTCTATTAAATATACTTTTAATTGAATTAATTAATAAGTATAACACGTTATATTAAGTATATATAATAGAAAGAAAGAACCTTTCATTTTAAATAAGGTTGGTTATCGAGTTAAATATATGTAACCAATTACATAATTACCCCTAAGACATACCCCTAACTATATCAATCTCTCACTTGCACTTGCAATCAATTATGGAATCTTATTCCAACTTCTCCAATCAATTTCTTCAAAACCAACATGTCAGTTCCTCAGTAAATGGGTATGCTATTATGCTTTAATTATCTACTATGTCAATCAAATCTCCTCGATGCTAATAAATTGTTTTATCATGTGAAACAATTCGGAGTATGTTTCTCGACTTCTAGTGAGCTCTAAGTTTGGTTACAAACTATATCATGACATTGTTATCATATAACAATGTTATGAGATTCTCAATATTTGGAATTACCCATGGCTCGTTTATAAATTTGTGCATTTATATTTATGTACATTGTTTTCATTACGGTGTTGTTCAAGGTGATGTATTTAGCTATTTTCATTGAATCGACCAAAATCTTTCATTTGGAACATTTCCAACTTAAATATTTTTAAATTGAATTTATTGTTGACATATTATACTTAATATCACTTATGAAGTTTGAGTCTGAACACTCCTTATTTAGGAGTTCATTGTTTCTGTAAACAATTCTTTAATATTTCATAAATACACGAGAATACCTCAAACAACCATTGTGATATCAATTTGGATTGATATTTGCTTCATGTATCAAATACATAAACAAATCATTATATCGTATACAACATAACATGTATGATGATTCCTATTTCCAACACATAAGGAATTCATTTTACAAGTTCCGTATTAAACATTTTAATAAAATGTCCTTGCATATTGTTTGGGACATTCCCAATATCTTTTATACTTACTATAAAAGATGTTATTCACAAATCTAACATCGAGTAGTAAAACAACTCAAGCCGATTATAACAAAGTACATCATTAACAATCAACAATGTGTTGTTTACTGATGGTTTAGAAATATCTATGTACCTTTTAACGTTCTTTCTTATGAACACACGCTTCCTATGCATTTTGATTGATAATCAAACTATTTGATACATAGATCAAAACACTTGTTTAATTTAGATGTTTTTCAGAATGATACTTTTGTATCCGTTTTCGGATCATATCAAAAACCCACAAACTCAATATCGCTTTCACTTACTTCGAGACATTTTGGTTGTTATATGCAAATAGACTAGTCAAAATCTATATTCAAAACAATCTGTTTCATCGCATATATACCAAAACATAAAGTCATACTAGGCAATAATCTTATGAGTAAAATCCTAACAAACTTGAGCATATCAAATGGTGAATCTATTATATCAATTTCAACAACTGAAATTCACAGTAATATTCTTATCAATATGGCTCACTATATTCCAACTATATTTGTCTTTCCTTTAAAGACACATATGTAACCAATGGATTACATCCTTTTGGGTATAACTGTCAAAATCAAATTTTGATAATGTACATGGAATCTATTTTGGATCTGCAATTCTACCATATTATAGATTCAATACTATTAATGGTTTAATTAAACAACCGAGGATTATTTACTCTTGACATTGACAAAAAAACTCATAGTTTCTCTTTAATGTAAAAGAATAATCATTAGAAGTTCTAACATATTTGTGTTCATTTAGGTTCGGTCAATTTCATTTCATCCCTTATAATCGATTTTATCATTGGATTGTGTAACGACCCGGATTTTTAGCCATCTGATTTTGGGACGATTAACTAATTTTAATTTTTGAAATATTAATTCTTATAAGTCGAATTAGTATGTAAATAAATAAATAAATATATATATATATATATGAATGTAAACCTCACCATTTCAAACTCGTGGTTAAATATCTATATATCTGCATACAAAATATATACAAGCTCCATTTTTAATGACAAAAATATATATAAGTTTTTATGTATGTATAAATGTTAAAAAAAATATTGTATATGTAAATATATAAGCATGAATGTATAAACTTCAAAGTGGAAAACTTTAAACTTATGACTATGTTTATATGGGTATATGTTTATTAAAGCAGTGCATATGAAATATAAATATCTATATAAATATGTGTGTGTGTAAGCATGTGTATATCTAAATGTATAAAATAGATATGTATATGATGACAAAGTATATGAAGGCAAATGTATATGTATAAATGCAAGTATGATAGGATAAATATGCATATGTGAATGTATGCATATCTATATATATACAAAGCATTGTGATGTTTAAAAATATATATAAGTGTACATATACATATATGGTCAAAGTAGTATACATACATATATATATATATATATATGAATGCATATATATACATGGGGGAACATCAGCATGACAAACATTAAATTCAAGCATACAAAACTTCAAATCAAGCACATAAAATAGCAAATCAACTTACAAAATCAAATCAGCTTTCATATGAAATCAAATCAAGACAAAAGAAAAGAAAAGGAAAGAAATAAAATGTGTAATGCTTGCAAACTGCTCATCCTCATTTTTATTGCAATGCCACTTTCCATTCACGTATATATATAGAGCCACACTTGTTCACTTGTTCACACCTGAAAATAAAAAATGAAGAAGAAAACCTGAAGCAGGGAAATACAAGCAAGGCAGTGTTCATCTTTTTTTAAAACTATGATTAAACATCTTTACATTGTTTACTAATTATCACACATATATGCACTTAACTGTGGAATAGTTGACCTGAGACAAATGTGTATGTATCTGATGTGTGTGTATATGCATATGAATATGAGTTTGGACATGGATAGTTCCACCTGCACTGTTCTTCTCCCTAATAACTACTTTGTTATTGTTTTATCATGATAAAACAATATATCTCTTCACTTCAAAATTAAATAACTCAACAACCAATTAGTTTTAGATCTTGAATCCAAAAAAAAAGATGTTTGTTTTTTAATATATATTTGTTTTAAAAATCCTTCCATAAATTTTCGGTAAGCAGGAAGAGAGGAAAAAACAAAATACAGTAACAAGGTTAGTTAAGGCAAGTTTTCAACTATCCTAATTTGATGTGTGGATTACATGAACGTAACCATTGTTGAAAAATAGGATTTTTAAAGTTGGTTTGGGGTTTTTTTGTGGTGTATGGGAGAAGAAATGGAGTGATGAATGGAATTGGGGGGAATGGCGAATTCAGGCGACTGGGATGATTTTGCGGCAAATCTTTTGTCATGGGGAAGGGTTGGGTGATGAGGCACCCGAGAAAAATTGGGCGGCATTTTTCAAGTGATCGTGGTGGACAGACGAGGTTAGAGTAGGGTTTAAGGTGGGGGTTCGTGGTCTCGGTTCTCATGTTAATGACGACAAGGAGTGAGAAAGGAGAGTGTGCGCATATGGGGATATCGATGGGGGAGGCTGTGACGAAGCTAGGAATGGGATTTGGTGCTGAACGGTGGCAGGGGTGGCCGAGGCAAGGGGTTTTTTGTGGTGGTTGTTGTTTTAGTTTTTGGGTTCGAGTTTGAAAATTTGAATTAGGGTACGGCCGAAGGTTCTGGGTGGATGGAGGTGATGCGGTGGTCGTGGGTGGTTTGTGAGGTTGGTCGGCGGCGATAGGCGTCGAACGGAGCAAGTGTGCATATGCACACGTACGTGCACAACCTTGTTGTTTCAAATGATTGGAGAAGAGAGGTAAAGGAGCAGGGAGGGGGAGAAGAAAGGTTTGGTCATTTGTTTTTTTCTTTGGGTTTGGGCTGGGTATAGTATGTTGGGCTGGGAAAATTGTTTTGAAAATAAAAGAAATTTGACAAATGTTTATATTTTAAAATCGTTTAATTCAAAAACATATATTCTCATTCATCTAAAATCCAATCAACATGAAGATTTTTGCACTGTGATCCTATTACCTGGTATTATAATTTGAATTTATGTTGTTAAATTTTCTGTAATTTAAAAACTTAATTATTTATAAAAAATTAAAGTAAATAAAAAAAAATTAAATTCTTATTTGATTTAATCTTATGAAATTAATAAATTAGTTATTAAATGGATTGTTTTAATTTTAATTAACTAATAATAAATCATTTTATAATTTCTTTAATTTATAAGTAATTTGGATTAAAAATATAAATGGATTCAGTTAGTTAAAGTTAATTAAATTCTGATTTGTGAACTGTTTAATATTAATTATAAGTCGTTAAATTAGTTAACGATCTATGCTTTGGCTTATTTATCTTGGATATTTATTGTTCTTGTTTGTGCTATTAAATAGCCAAACGAACTAAAGTAAATAGAATAAATTAATGACATGTTTTTACTTGAAAGTAAATCGACTAGTACTGACCACTATTTCAATTTCTGAAAAATGTAATGATTACAAGCAAGTAAATCTCGATAAACTGGTCATGATAAAGTAAACATATGGAATGAATTTCCAAATGTGATTGTGAATACCCTGATTGTGAAGTTGTTTATTTAACGACTTGGCCTATAAAGTTTATTACTTGGATTCAATGAGACTAGGATCAGATATCTACATTATCCGGAACCACTTCGATCCAATAACCACCACAAACCTTTACGGTTTGATTATAGAGCCCGGTATGATGGAATTAAATTAATTTAACAAATTCGACTATTTTAAATAAGTATTGTACTTAGACACTATTTTAATATCAATGGATTTTTTATGAAAGTATTTTGGTTATCGTAAGATAAAAATCCATCGTGTTTATATGTGACGCGGTCTTACGAGTTACCTTTGTTTTTCGAAGGATTTTGATAACTTAAGTATTTCAAATTAAGTGTGTTACTCATACTGGTTTCCAGCCTGACTCGGGTGTTACTTAATTGTAATGCTCAAATCAGACCGAGTATTACAGATTCAAGTTAGGTTGCTTTTGGAGCTCAGGAGACGAGCTGGATGGCAGAGACGTATTGCATGTAGTTGATTATATTCCATTGTGTAGTGTAGGCTGTATATTCAGCATTTTGAGGACTAGTTATTATAACTGTCCAAATTTATATGTTGATGATTGTAGTATGATAATTTGTATGTATATTAAAAGTTATGGTTTTTCTTTTGTATAAAAAGTTGTTATTGTATATTATATTTTGTTCTGCTGCGTTTGTGAGATTCTGTGTTGTTGTTATTTCTGTTTCTTCTTCTATCTCTTTCTTCTTAACCCTAACAACCTGGTATTTCCGGCACTCGATTGCTTGGCACTCTATACAGTGAACGTATTAGTGTTGATTTTCGGGTGTTGAAAATCGCCCGGTCGTCACACGTGGTATCAAAGTTGAAGGTTAAGCGGGAACCTTGGCTCTGGTGGGGATTACTCTTTAGAGATAGGGTCAGTAGTACCCCAGAATGACTTCAGTGTATTTTATATGAGGGCGTACTTGTTATTTTCTTATCTAATGATTTTAAAAACGATTTAAAATAATTTTTATATAAGATTATTTTGATATAAAAGGAAATAATTTTTCTGAATTATAGTATATTGAGGAGATTGGTTGTTATTATGGTAATCAAATAAGATTATAAAATTTAAGTGGTTATATTTATATAACAAAATAGAAATTTGATAAGAATGAAATATATAAATGAGTTAAGCTAAAAAAATAGATTCAAACCAGAATTTAAATCCTAGAAATTTCGAAAGAGTTTTTCAAAGTGTTTTGAAATTAAATAAGTTTACCCCGATTATATTTTATATATAGAAATAATTTTTCAGGAAATTATTATGGAATATATGGTGCGTTTGGTTTCTAGGTACGGTAATATTGATTATTATCATAAATTGGTTGTCGTGCCTTAATAAAGGATGTTTATTACAAAATAAACAATGATAAAGTAGTGTGAAATGTTTTAAGGAAGTGGAATTATATAAGCATAATTTATCAACGTGACTTATAAATTAAAAAGGGACCTAAATTGAGAAGTTTTGAATCTAAGTCCCAAAATTTTGAAATGTTTTTCAAGGTGTTTTGAAGAAATAATAAGTGAGATTATTTAGAATATTTTTGATATGAAAATTTTGTTTTGAAAACAAGGGTTGTTTTGAAAATTCCAAAGGAATTTGTTTTGGATAGAAACCAAGGTTGGTTTAAAAATTAAAAAGTGTGATTTGGTATATAAATGGGATATATATATATATATGATTTCAAAGTTGATTTGAAATAAATACCGGGTATTTGAATTCTGGAATTCCCATTGCAATGAGAAGTGTAACCAAAGGAAAATAAGTTTTTGAACTTATAAGTGGAAAATGATGTTAATAAGAAAAGAAGTATGAAAATTTAAATTTGGAAGGTAAAAATTTAAATTGAATAAGTTTAAAGGGGTTGAGCGAATTAGAAATTAACTCAGACCAAGTTGAATAAGTTTTGAACTTATAACCTGAAATTGGAAATTTCAAGGTGAAATTAAAATTTAACTTATGGAAGTAAAATAACTTAAATTGTAAAGGAAATGGTATAGATTTGATAAGAGTTGCAAAAGAAGTTATGCATGTATGAATGAATTAAAATGATTTTTGAAGTAAAACGGGTTTCGAATTAATTAAGATGAACCAGATTATCAAATTAGTGGATTAAATTATAGAATTTAATCTTGGATATGGAAAATTTAACTTAAGCTAAGAGAATAAGGAAGTCGAAGGAAATAGAATTTATTTGTAGTAAATAAAAATGACTGAGAACAAATAAAATGATATTTAGAAATAAGAATAAAAGCTAAAAATTTGACTAATCAAGTTTTTAGTTATAGGTTAGAAAGTCCTACTAGAATCTAGTCCATGTTGTAAAAGATGGAAAAAGGAGAAGAATGGAAGGCAAGGCGTAGGGAGCGGAGAGCAGCTTCACGTAAGGCACGGAAAGAAGCAAGATTGGAACATGAGAAACGGATTAGTGAAAGGGCTGGACCAGGTCCTTATGATAATGTCATATGTTATAGATGTCATAATAAAGGACATTACACAGCTAAGTGCAGTAAACCAAGAAAGGAAAAGAATGAGGAAGTCAAATGGTTTCGCTCTGAGATTTTATGCTTTAAGTGTCGTGAGAAAGGACATTTTCTAAACCATTGCCCTAAGGTGAGGAAGATGAAACATAAACCCATGGTACCAGTCGACGGATCAACCATTTGCTACCATTGTAAAATGATGGGACACATAACTAGGGATTGTCCTAAGAGATGGAATAAAGAGCAAGTTGTGGAACGCCCCGCGGAAGGCATGAAAATCATCCATGAAGATGGAAGTGTAGAGTTCTTTTGTGGCAAATGCAAGAAGTGGGGACAACCTGTTACAGATTAAACGGACGGTTTTGATGAGATGTCAGGAAATACTTAAGAAAGTTTTTTTTAAGGATGCGCAGTGGTGAGAGATGGTGGGTATGGTTCGTTGTAATATAAGTAGGGCTCTATTTTTTTCTAAACCTCTAGGTAGTTGTTAAGGCGTCAAGATTTATGACCTTCTGTAAGACTTTTTATATGGATAAATGGATGTAACGTTTGAACTTACTAGTGTTGTAGTCTATCGATGTTGTGAAATATTTTATAGAAATACGATCTTATATAAAATCACTTTTTATATTGATTTGAACGTAACTTTATAATTACTTTGTTAATGTGGGAATTGAAATTGATTTGAATTGGAAGATTGGGAATTGAATTAGTTTGACTTTGAAACTATTTTCAAATAAATTATTTTAATATAAACTGTTCAAAATCTATCTTCTTAAATATTCAAATTATTTTGATTTTTCCAAGCTATTTTACTATACAAACCATTTTTAAAACTCAAACTATCTTATATTAACTATTTAACTATTTTAAAACTATTCAAGCTATTTTCTAAATTCAAATTGGTCAGAGTGGAAATTGTTTATATTTAATTCATGGATTTAAATACAAATTGGGTTAAATTGAAGTTAACCCAAATAAAAATTAGAAGCAATTTTGAATTGGAACCGAAATCGAGATATTAAGGCAAAAATGATTTTGAAGTGAAATAGTATATTTTGAGTAAATATGATGATTTTAAGATGAAGATTGAATAGTTACTATAACTGAAATTTACTTTATAAGAAGTAAGAAATGTTACCAATAACTTTGTAGAGTAATCGAACTTGGAAATTTTTGATTGGCATTAATGAGATTATATATGTTAATTATATATCCGAACTCCCCTTGTTGAATTTATAACAGAAGGAAATGATCTTTGAAAGATATTTGAAATACTAAATGGAGTTTATATAAATATGAAGCGGATCCAAAAATTATTGATCCGAAAATTATTCGAATTGAAAGGAATGATCTTATATATATATATGAGATTGAAACTGAAATAATTTTGGAACTTATTGATTTTTAAAGGCATTGATTTTGGCAAATAGTCGATTTGGGAAATTGGGAAAACCGAATTTAAAAACTATCGATTTTATATAGATAAAATTTACATGTGACACATATGAACTGTATGATTTGAAAGGTACTATATATATAGTATGATATATTTTGAAACCAAAAGTATGGAAAGGAACCCCAACGAAAGTCGAAACTTAGAGTAGGAGATCCACTGGGTGGTTCTACCTAGGAATCCACAGGGTGGGTTCAATGAGAATTGGGATCCTAGACGACATCCAGACAAAACTCATGAGTTCCTGGTGATCATTTGTTTGTATAGCGTAAATCGAGGGGTATTATACCTACAATTACGTTTGGTTTTGCTGTGGTAGCAACGTAACCTTTGTGTAACTGCGATCTATTGTGGTTCCATAGCGTAATTCAGGAGGCAGCGATTACTTACAGTTTACATTTGATTTCGCTGTGATAGCGACGTAACATTGGTAGATTGTGATCTATGTGGTTAGGTTCCACAGCGTAATTCGGGAGGCAGCGATTGCCTACAGTCTACATTTGGTTTCACTGGGATAGTGACGCAACCTTTGTGTAGCTGTGATCTATATGGTTTAGTTTCGTTTGATAGCGTAATTCGGGGAGGGCAGAGAGTGCCTACAGGCTACCTACGGTTTTGCTGTGATAGGACGCAACCTTTTTGTAGTTGCAAACTATTATGTCCCATGGCGTAAGTCGAGGGGCATTGATGCCTACAGTTTACTTATGATTTCGTCGGGATGGCGACGCAATCATCGTGTTAACTACGATCCATGGTGGTAAGAAGGAAAGGGGGTGATACTTCCCATATCATTTTTGAAAAGTTTTTCAAGTATTTTCACTGGGTGTTGAAACGGGTTTACTAAGTACTTAGAGATTTTCAGTCCTACGCCTGATCAACGTATGACTAAATTTCTGTAAGAACAAGGATGGACTTGTTAAGACATCGAGTTATGAAAAATGTTTTAAAATAAAACTAGCTTGGTAATACTATGTAATTTAAAGTGGATGTATTCAAATTGTATAATGAAAGAGTGAGGATTTTAAAATGTTTAAAGGATGATTGATTTAGTAGTATACATCAACATTCTAGTTTTTGTTTCGTTCCTTTTCGAGGACAAAAAGATCTAAGGGGGAGGAAAGTAACGACCTGGATTTTTTGCCAACTGATTTTGGGATGATTAACTAATTTTAATTTTTGAAATATTAATTCTTATAAGTCAATTAGATAAATTTCTCGATTTTTGAACATTTGTATCTATAAATTTTAAAAACTATATTAAATTTTATAATGTAAATTTCTGAATAAGGAAAATTAGTATGTAAATATATATATGTATGTAAATCTCACCATTTCAAACTCGTGGTTAAATATCTATATATCCACATACAAAATATATACAAGCTCCATTTTTAATGACAAAAATATATATAAGTTTTTATGTATGTATAAATGTTAAAAAAAATATTGTATATGTAAATATATATATGCATGAATGTATAAACTTCAAAATGGAAAATTTCAAACTTATGACTATGTGTATATGGGTATATGTTTATTAAAGTAGTGCATATGGAATATAAATATCTCTCTATATATATATGTGTGTGTAAGCATGTGTATATCTAAATGTATAAAATAGATATGTATATGATGACAAAGTATATGAAGGCAAATGTATATGTATAAATGCAAGTATGATAGGATAAATATGCATATGTGAGTGTATGCATATCCATTTACATACAAAGCTTTGTGACGTTTAAAAATATATATAAGTGTACATATACATATATGGTC
The DNA here is from genome assembly GCA_030737815.1 of Allium fistulosum. Lineage (NCBI taxonomy): Eukaryota > Viridiplantae > Streptophyta > Magnoliopsida > Asparagales > Amaryllidaceae > Allium > Allium fistulosum. The sequence continues at coordinate 821,238,116 of CM060904.1, forward strand.
AAAGTAGTATACACACACACACATATATATATATATTCATAGGGGAACATCATCATGACAAACATTAAATTCAAGCATACAAAACTTCAAATCAAGAACTTAAAATAGCAAATCAACTTAGAAAATCAAATCAACATTCATAGGAAATCAAATCAAGACAAAAGCAAAAGAAAAGAAGAAGAAAAATGTGTAAATCCTGCAAACTACTCAGCCTCATTTTTTTTGCAATGCCCCTTTCCATTCACGTATATATATAGAGTCACACTTGTTCATTTGTTCACACCTGAAAAAAAAATAAGGAAGAAGAAAACCTGAAGCAGGGAAATACAAGCAAGGCAGTGTTCATATTTTTTTAAAACCGTGAGTAAACATCTTTACATTGTTTACTAATTATCACACATATATGCACGTAGCTGTGGAATAATTGACCTGTGACAAATGTGTATGTATCTGATGTGTGTGTATATGCATAGGAATATGAGTTTGGACATGGATAGTTCCACTTGCACTGTTCTTCTCCCTAATAACTACTTTGTTATTGTTTTACTGTGATAAAACAATATATCTCTTCACTTCAAAATTAAATAACTCAACAACCAATTAGTTTTAGATCTTGAATCCAAAACAAAAGATGTTTGTTTTTGAAAATAGATTTGTTTTAAAAGGCCTTCCATAAATTTTCGATAAGTAGGAAGAAAGGAAAAAAAAAACAAAATACAATAACAAGGTTAGTTAAGGCAAGTTTTCAACTATCCTAATTTGATGTACGGATTACATGAACGTAACCACTATTGAAAAATAGGATTTTTAAAGTTGGTTTGGGGTTTTATTGTGGTGTATGGGAGAAGAAATGGAGTGATGAACGGAATTGGGGGAAATGGCGAATTCAGGCGTCTGGGATGATTTTATGGCAAATTGTTGGTCGTGGGGAAGGGTTGGGTGATGAGGCACCGAGAAAAATGGGGCGGCATTTTTCAAGTGATCGTAGTGGACAGACGAGGTCAGAGTAGGGTTTAAGGTGGGAGGTTTGTAGTCTTGGTTCTCGTGTTAATGACGACGAGGAGAGAGAAAGAGGAGCGTGCGCATAGTGGGGAATCGATGGGGGAAGTTGTGAAGAAGCTAGGAACGGGATTTGTTGATGAACGGTGGCAGGGGTGGCCGAGGCGAGGCGATTTTGGTGGTGGCTGTTGTTTCAGCTTTTGGGTTCAAGTTCGAAAATTCGAACTAGTGTACTGTCGAAGGTTCTAGATGGATGGAGGTGACGCGGTGGTTGTGGGTGGTTTGTCAGGTCGGTCGGCGGCGATAGGCGCCGACCGGAGCAAGTGTGCATGTGCACACGTACGTGCACAACCTTGTTGTTTCAAATGACTGAAGAAAAGAGGTAAAGTAGCAGGGAGGGGGAGAAGAAAGGTTTGGCCGTTCGTTTTTTTCTTTGGGTTTGGGCCGGGTATAGTATGTTGGGCTGGGAAAATTGTTTTGAAAATAAAAGAAATTTGACAAATGTTTATATTTTAAAATCCTTTAATTCAAAAACATATATTCTCATTCATCTAAAATCCAATCAACATGAAGATTTTTGCACTGTGATCCTATTACTTGGTATTATAATCTGAATTTATGTTGTTAAATTTTATGTAATTTAAAAACTTAATTATTTATGAAATAATTAAAGTAAATAAGAAAAAATAAAATAAAATTAAATTCTTATTTGATTTAATCTTATGTAATTAATAAATTAGTTATTAAATGGATTGTTTTAATTTTAATTAACTAATAATAAATCATTTTATAATTTCTTTAATTTATAAGTAATTTGGATTAAAAATATAAATGGATTCAGTTAATTAAAGTTAATTAAACTCTAATTTGTGAACTATTTAATATTAATTATAAATCATTAAATTAGTTAACGATCTATGCTTTGGCTTATTTCTCTTGGATATTTATTGTTCTTGTGTGTGCTATTTAATAGCCAAACGAACTAAAGTAAATAGAATAAATTGCTGACATGTTTTTACTTGAAAGTAAATCGACTCGTACTAACCACTATTATAGAGCCCGGTATGATGGAATTAAATTAATTTAACAAATTCGACTATTTTAAATAAGTATTGTACTTATACACTATTTTAATATCAATAAATTTTCTATGAAAGTGTTTTGGTTATCGTAAGATAAAAACCCCTCATGTTTATATGTGACGCGGTCTTACGAGTTACCTTTGTTTTTCGAAGGATTTTGATAACTTAAGTTTTCAAATTAAGTGTGTTACTCACGCTGGTTTCCAGCCTAACTCGGGTGTTACTTAATTGTAATGCTCGGGTCAGACCGAGTATTACAAATTCAGGTTACGTTGCTTTTGGAGCTCAGGAGACGAGTTGGATGACAGAGACGTATTGCATGTAGTTGATTATATTCCGTTGTGTATTGTAGGCTATATATTCAGCATTTTGAGGACTAGTTGTTATAATTGTCCAGATTTATATGTTGATGATTGTAGTCTGATAATTTTTATGTATATTAACAGTTACGATTTTTCTTTTGTATAAAAACTGTTATTGTATATTATATTTTGTTCCGCTGCGTTTGTGAGATTCTGTGTTGTTGTTATTTCTGTTTCTTTTTCTATCTCTTTCTTCTTAACCCTAACAATCTAGTATTTCCAACACTCGATTGCTTGGCACTCTATACAGTGAACGTATTAGTGTCGATTTTCGGGGGTCGAAAATCGCCCGGTCGTCATAGATTATATCCAAATTCAGTTTATACCAATAATTTCTTTAAAAGATTCCTTCGCTACGAAATTGATATTCTTAAAACAACATTTGTTTCTTAGTGAAATCGACCGGGCATTCACAAACATTTTTTGAATTGGCCTATATAAAACTGATTTTTCATTAGTTCATAATATATTAATGGTCACAACATAAACTAGTCGTCTAATGACTATCATACCTAAAATTCCTTTGGAACGATTCATCCAAAATCCCTTACATACAATTATTGCGTGTAGTCTTTGGACTTGCACAACCTGCCAACTCCTTGGCTTAGGATATGTAGGGTTTTCTTATAAACCCTTATCTCGTATAATTTTGTAATCTATTCCTTGGATGATATTAATTTTAACCTCATGTACTACTCCTAAGTACACACGTTATAGAAAGAGTTTACCTTAACTTCACTAATCTTTAATCGGGCTTTGTCCAATAAAGTTTGATTACTCCTTACCAACACATCATTATATATTATAGTCAGGAGTGACTTTTTATGTTGAACCTTTATTCATATTAGTTACATATGGAACTCTTTCTAATATAGTCACCCATTCGATTAAATCGGATCAATTCTATTACGTGTTACATTAATTACTTCTGTTTTATATTATATGGGATTATCATAGACTTATGCAAGCGTATCAAATACACATGTCCATATATGTGATAACTCATCGATGGATATGTTGAAGCATATGGAATCGTTTTGGTATTAATAAACTTGCGACTACATATATCTATATGTGTTTATCCGAAGAGTTAATCAACTCTTATGATGCACCCACTAAATGGGTACATAGCTCTTAATTGTTTGATATATAATTAACTAGTACCATATGATACATAATCATATAGTAAAAATTATTTCTCAAAATGACGGCTTAGTCTTTAATTAAAAAATAACTATAAATAATTTTAGATACTTCAGTATTTTCAATGCATCACTTTTGTTGTGAAAACAAATAGCACATTATGGCTTTATTTCATAATGAATATTCATATTATATAACTATGTCTATTTTTCAGTCGACACCAAAAAATGGTCATTATTATTTCATAAATAATATTCGGTATGTTTTATGCAAACAATTTTTGTAACTTGATGCAATCAATAAGTGTTATATAGCATGCTTCCACTATTTCCGCCATTACTATAATAGCGTACTGAATATGGAGGTCCATCATCTAATTTTTTTTATTAAAAACTTGTATGATCTGAAGACCATACAGTCATATTAGTTAAATATATAATAGTGACCAACAAGGCTTGGCCGATAACCCGATTTTTTAGATGGTCTGACCACCATCACAAATTGGTACATCACAAGTATAAAGCAGATGCTCCTCAACGGCTACATATCACAAAACTACAAGCACTATACATAAAGATACCAAACAATACAACATAGACGTGCTTATAGACATATTAAACAACTCCAATGGGAAGATGAGCCACAACCAAATTCCAAATTTGTAAAGGTAGCATAAAGAATACATGCCCGCTGGCACAATGAATAAAGCCAGTAAATTCAAGTAGAAGATGGTCTCTAGGCACAAAAGGCAAAAAATGATAACATGACAACAAAATTCCAAAAGAAGATCACCGATCAAAAGGTGACAAATATTGCAACAAGCAAGCAAATATCACAACAAAAACACTCACATATAAATGATCCAGCCCACAGAATGATGGAGGAAGATGAATTCCCTAAAGCATGCCTAAACAACAACAAGGATGCTCATGAAGTGCAACAACACACACCCAAAGGCTCAAACCGTTTGCCCCATACAATAATCATAGAGCGAAGCTGCGGATGAAAAGAGGCATGGTCGAGTTTAGACGTAGCTCACTATAGCAGGGAGATAACCCCATCACATCCAGTTAGACTAGACATTACCAAAAAGCTATACTCACACCACCTTACACCCAGGCAATTACAAAAACTACTACATGCCATATATAAACTGACCAACTCACTAACTAGCATTTACAAGACCCAGAAGACCACAATCCCAAAACATCACACACAGCAATGCCTAACAGATCAAAAAACCAAAGGACTGTACATAATGCAACATAACACACAAAAATACAAAACACAGGATGCTAACACACATGTCACAACATCAAGCCTTATCCATGGAAGTAGAATCAACAGATTTAGGCCAAGCCCCCAAATCCGTCCCTAGCAGCAGCAACAGCGAGCATATGAAAGCACAAACCTAAAGCTCGGAACAAAACAACTCCTAAAACTATTGCAAAGGCAATCGTCGCAAAGGATGGTCTGAGCTAGAGAAAGAAAATGACTCGAATGGAAGCAGCATACAAGGAAAAAGAAACAGCAACCAACACCTGAACCTTACATGATGCTGCAACCACATATAAAAGCAAGATAGCCAAAGCAACCCATGACAAAACACGCAACAAAGAGCTAAGGTAGAAGCTAGGCGATAGAGATGGATTTATAAGGGAGGATTACAGAAGCTCACCACAAGCGTCAATAGGGCAGGTCAACTCCATCACAAGAGCAATCGCATAAGTGACCAAATTTGAGACGGGAAAAAAATTGGCTGGAAAAACTCCAAAACCAACTCAAACACCCAAACCTACTGCAACATAACTCGAGCTATAATCAAACTCTCCCAATGACCAGATAGAAGAACGTAAGAAAACATTATCTAAAACTCGATAAAGAGCAAAAATCGCAAAGTGCCGATCGGGTTTGAAGATGGAGGATTCAAGATCGAGCTTGGGATTTAGCAGAATAAGGGAGAAGCCTAAAACAAGGAAAAACAAAGAAATCTGTGCACAATGTGAGTTATAGGATTTAAAAAGAAAGAACTCACGCGATGTAGGAAAAACAAACAAATCGATGACAACAACGAGAAAAGCCAGGGTTTACGGGGAGGAGAGATAGAAGAAAACCGATGAATGAGGAACAAAAATGAAGATTTGGTGGTGGAGGAAATAAAAGAGGAAACTCTGGTCCCAATTGGTGCCCCTAATGTCAATTTCTTTTTTAGTTTCATCTCACTTGTGCCTAGTTTACTTAATATAGACTATTTACTTCATATACTTCAACTAGTTTACAGTGGGAGAGTTCTCAAATCAAATATCTTTAACTGAAAGAAATAAATCTCATAGAAAACAATTTTCTATAAGAAAATCATTTCGGAATAGAATTGTATTTCTGATTCTAATGTTAAGTATCAATTATTATTATTACGATTCTCGTTTCCGGTGTTTCTTTATAAAGTAAAAGTGACTATTCGCTCCCTTCATCCCAACTGTACCTTAAATTACATCCACTCTTGTACATTCGTTTTCCTTTTTAAATGGTCGAACCATTCAAAAGAATGCCCTTACTACAACATCATAACAACTCTTTACAAAAGCGCACTCGATTATCCTTAACATTTAAAGATATCAAGTATGCTAAACTTTGCTTAATCTGATCAAACTGACATTTTAGTGATTAAGTTCTTAGATTTATCTTGTAGTTTTTGTCTAGTATTACATTTAACATAACACGATCTTTATTGTAATCAATCAAGTTGTATACTCGATCTCATAGTATGGTTTATTTGTTTATTTCGGATGAACAAATTTCATCGAAATATCATACACTACTAACTGTGATCGTTCATCATATAACATTTATATGCGATTTTATATGGATTAAACATCCATAGTCTTGTGTTGCTTTTGAGTTCAAAACTCATTGAATGCAATACACCGTTTCGACCAAATAAACACGTAAGCGACCAAATTACGAATGTATTTAGTAGTTATAAAATCAGGCGCTTACAGGATATTGAAATAATAACATGCAAGAATAATTTATTAGTAATTATATGTTATATTTCTATTTCTCAATCTTCAATTCAATTCAATTGTATATCTCAATTGATAAACGTTTTATCAATCATATCAAATGCACAAATTTATCAATGTAGATTATTATAACATTATATAACATTTTTTTGAAAATGGGTAAAAGCTTTATTAATAAGCCCAAACAAGGTCGGCCCGACCCAATAACATCAACTATCAGTTCACACGATCAACAAAATCATAGAAAATAAGAAAATTTGAAGATCTGCTTCATCTTCCTTCAAGCTATCACGGAGGTTTCCATGTCTTCTCCAACTGAATCTTGGTATTTTCTACTTTTAGTCCCATCCTCTTCAATGTCTCTCGTTCAGCAACTAATAAATCTGTACGTACACTTCCTACTCTTTTCATAATTATTTGAACATCTCTTGTAATCATTTCACTGACTACATGTTCGTTTTTGTGTTTATGTTGAAAAATTCGTCTATTTCTCTCTTTCCACACATGCCAAACAGTAGTGGTCAGCAAAATGGAAGCAGCTTTTCCCATCAAGCATTTGGTTTTCCAGCATCTTGTCAGGTAGATCGCTATTTCACTTAGATATTCATCTTGTAAGTTGCAGTTTAGAATTATCCTTTGTTTGTCCCAAATAGCTCTGGTAAATGTACAGTTAAAGAAAAGATGTTTATGATTTTCTTCCTCTACATTACAAAGAACACAGGTCGAGTCCTGTATAATTCCCTATTTTCTTAATCTATCCATAGTAGGAAGTCTGTGGATAAGAGCCTTGTAAGTAGTTTGTGACATTTTAGGAGTACTAGCTCTATTCCAAACTATCTGAGCCCATTCAATTTCGATTTCTCTTGCCCTGAGTTGTTCCCAAGCAGATTTCATTGTGAAGCCTTTTTTATTAGGTTTCCATATCCAAGAGTCAGACAATGTAGAACTTAGAGGAATGCTCATTATTTCCTGTTTTATCTGATTTGCTGGAGAGTCAGGAGGAAATACCCATGAATTATCATGGATAATTTTTTCCAACATAAAGTCTCTGCCTCCATAAGCAGTAAAACTATCCCATCCTAGTTTATTTATGACACATTCATTATTCAACCAGGGGCCAAACCAGAAACTTGTGCTCTTTCCATTTGCAATCTTCCTATACACCAAATTTTTAAGGTCACTTCTAGCTCTGAGAATTGTCTTCCATGTACCTGATGCATTTATATCCTCCTTTTGAGTCCAGAAATTATCTTTCAGATATCTGCTTCTCATCCATTCAGCCCAAAGACCCTTACCACTGAGAATTTTCCAAGCAATTTAGTTGCATAAGCTTTTTTAAGATCCCTGAGGTTTTTGAGACCAACTCCTCCTTCATTTTTTGGTTTGCATAGAGTGTGATATGATACTTTATGAATCCCCCCTTTCCATATAAAATTAGCACAAGCACTCTCAATTTTGTCAATGGATGCACTAGGAATTTGAAATGTTTGAAGCCAAAATCTAACCATAGATGTAATAACAGTGTGTACCAATTCAATTCTGCCAGCAAAAGATAACAATTTTGAGCTCCAACTTTGTAGCTTGTTTCTAATTTTTGTAACTAGAGCTCCACATTCTCTATCAGTTATAACATTAGTTGATAGTGGCACACCAAGGTATTTGACAGGAAGCTGTCCCTCCTCAAAATTGAGGATTAACCAAAAATTCTCTTTGTTTCTGCATTGGTCAATAAAATAACATTTACTCTTCTGCTCTTTAACCTTTAGTCCAACAAACCTCTCAAGTTTGTAAAAAATGTCTTTCAGACCCATAATAGCAATGTTGTTGGCTTTATAACAGATAATAAGATCATCAGCATATAGAAGATGTGTTAATTGAGGTTGAATTTTATAAACTGGCTGTATTATGCTGTTGTGGGTGTATATTTCCATCTAGAGAGTGAAGAATTCCATTGCCACAGCAAAAAGGTAAGGGGAAAGGTGGTCACCTTGCCTCAGACCTCTATTACTCTTTATGAATCCTTTAGGTACTCCATTGATTAGTATTGAGTATGTGGGAGTACTTATACATTCTTTAATAAGATTCAATATTTTTTCAGGGAACCTCATACACCTCAACATATGAATAATAAATCTTCTATTTATTTTGTCATAAGCCTTTTTAAGATCAACCTTTAAACAAATTCTGTCAGCTCCCTTCTTCTTAAAGTTCCTGATCAGTTCATGTGCTAACAATGAGTATTCAGATATACTTCTCCCTTTAATAATGGCACTTTGGCATTCACCTATGCATTCGGATAGAATGGGTTTAATCCTATTGCAAATAACTTTGCTAAGGATTTTATAAGAAACATTGCAGCATGAGATAGGCCTGTAGTCCTGTATTTGAGCTGGTTTATCCTTTTTTGGTATATGACAAATGAATGTATGATTCATTTCTTTTATTATTCTACTGGTTTTAAGAGCTTCCTGATAAGCTAATCTTAATTTTTCTTTCAGGTCTTCCCAATGGGTTACATAGAAATGAGAGCCCAACCCATCTGGCCCTGGGCTGGAGTTATGATGAATGGATTTAACAGCTTCTTCAATTTCCCTGCTTTCAATGTCCCTGGTCAACATATGTCTTCCCTCTTCGGTAACCAGACTTCTTGCTTTAACAATGGGTAAATCTATTAGATATTCTCCATTGAATAGATCAGTGAAATAAGCAATTACTTCCTCCTCCAACTTACTCAGATTAGTTACCTGTTCTCCTTTTCCATCAATGACATTATATAGATTATTATAGTTTTGTCTAAGAGACATTTTAGTGTAAAAGAATTTTGAGCATTCATCTCCCTCAATCAACCATTTTTCCTTGGCTTTTTGCTTCAACTCCATAGCTTGAATTTGTAATGCATTCTTGAGCTCATGTTGCACTTCAAAGAATTCTTTGTTTAACTCGTTATTGTAAGGGTCTTTATCCAGTGCAAATTGAGTTCTTTCTAGGATATCCTGAAGCTGTGTTGTTTTGTTAATATGCTTAGTTCTACATTTGTTCCATTCTTTGAGTCTCATTTTTATGTGTTTAAGAATCATAATCAAAATAAATGAGTTATTACCTTCTAAGATGTCTAAAGTAGAAAAATCAGCTGTAATGTAATAATTGGCATACCTGAACGGCTTACCCTTCTCTATGTTAACTTGAAGTAATTCAATAAGAAGAGGGGAATGATCACTAATAGAGCAAGGAATTTTTTTTACTTTCATGGTAGGGAATAGGTTAATAGCCTCAGCATTCGCAAGCACCCTGTCCAGTTTACAAGCAATCTTTTTAACTTCTCCACTTCTCCATGTATATTTCAGTCCGGTGTGGGCAACTTCAGTCAATCCAGCGGCAACGACACAACCATTAAATTCCTCCAGTTGGGATGCCTTCAATGTGAGACCACTAACTTTATCTTCTGCCTTTAACATTGCATTATAATCTCCCATTGTGAACCATGGACCGTCTATTTGTTTTGAAATATTTATAATTTGTTTCCAGAGACCTGAACGAATTGACGCAAAATTACAGGCATATATGAATGTTATGTGTACTGTCAAACCTCCATTATTTGTAGCTTTTACTGTTATTTGCTGATCATCCATGCTTAGCAGTTTACACGACCAAAATTCACAACACCAAGCAACTAAGATTCTACCTTTGCAAGTAGTAGAGTTATTATGATATATACTCCAGTTTGCCCCCAAAGTAAAATGAAAGTTATCTATATTATCATTATTCATATTATTTTCAAGTAAACCAAATAATGATGGTTTATATTTATTTCTTAAATTAAAGAGGTCTAATTGTCTTTCTTCACTATTAAGACCTCTAACATTCCAGCAAATAATTGTCATTGGGAGGGTGGTGCCTTATTACTCCTCAAGTTTCTAGGAGCAAAGTTCTTTGGACCATGCTTACTTGCTTTCTTATTGAACTGTTCTATGTATGCCTGATTTGGTTTAGTGTAAGTTCTTGTTTTTGGATCAACATTCATCTCCTCATCACTAGAAGCCAAGTTTATATTCATTTTATTAATATCTTCTAATGATTCAGGTTCCTCTTCATTCTGGTCTATCCCATCAAGCACCTGTTTTTGTGCCTTATCCTGGAGCACATTGTTCAAATTCTCCAGTTGCTGGATTGTTTGATCCTTCTTAGGGTGGTCCATTTCAGAGCTTGGGGAATCATCAGAGTGTGTTTGACTACCAACAGTACTATGATATATTGAATCAATGAAAGTACTATCAGTGTTAAGTCTATTTTGTCTATCAACTGGTTCCATGTTAATATTATCAGCTATAGGTTTTTGTGGGCCTTGTAATAATATTTCATTTTGACTTTTGTGTATATTGCTTGTTCTTCCCTCTTCATCTGGGCCTCTTGTTTGATCACTTGCACTTTGATCTTCCAAATTCTTCTCCTTAACCATCCATTCTTGTGTGTTGCTTCTTGTACATTGCATTTGTGTGTGTCCAAAACATAGGTATTGTGTGCATTTTGGAGGGACTAATTCATATTCCACATCTTGTACATATTCTTTGCCATTACTATCCTTATCACGTAATTTATTAGGTAATTTTGAATCTGCTGTAATTTCTACCAAGACTCTTGAAAATCTAAGTTTTCTCAGATGTTTTGTATCCTCATCCATCTTTATTGGCTTTCCTATAAGACTGGCTAGTTTGCTTATTTCCCTGCTACTCCATAATGCTAAATTAAGGTTCATTAATCTGATCCAAATAGGGTGTGAGTTTAGCATATCACGATCCAGTCTTAAATTTGCTTCCCATCTTTTGATGAAAAGTAATTTGCTGTCCATAAACCATGGTCCATTCTCAATAATTTTTTGACAATCTGATTCCAGCTTAAATTTAACCAAATAGTAACCATTTTCTCTTGCAAATATGTTCCAACCTCTTTCTGGTTTCCATTCCCTTTTGATATATGCGTTAAAGTGAATATAATATGGCCTTTTCCCTGCCATATAGATGTATACTGAGTTTTTCCACATACTAACAACCTCTGCAAAGTCATCCTCATCGATCTTAGCAAATTCTCCTTTTTCGTCTACAGTTTTGTCATAAAATCAGACATTGTTATCTATACTTTCCTTGCAGTCTGTAGCTTTTGTCCAGCTTTTAATCTTTTCCTTCGAGAATACTTGGGATCTTAGCGCATCTGCATAGGACGAACGAACTCGGGTTGAGTTAGGGTTAGACGCCATCTTCTGCTTACCTTTTCTTCCGACCTCTTGCCAATTATCCTCGTCTTCTCCTTCCTGAGAAGGGGGATCCGATGAGAAGGTCGAATTAGTAGGGTTAGGGTTTGATGAAGACGCAGCCGCCATTAAATCAAACTTGAAAACCAATATTGACTTATACTTAATAAGTTATGATTTAACATTATATAACATATATTCTTACCATATTAGAAAGGTTAAATGTTATCATTTCATTTTTCTAATAAGACTCACACTAGTCTTTTATGTTTCACTAGACCCTAAGTGAAGTGTCGAAGTCTTTCGACTTCACTAGTGGGTGTTAGGAATCATATGCCTTAGGATTCTGACCATAAGGAAAGCTCAACAAATCATAGGCCCACATATGATGGATAACTTCTTATCGGTTGTATCACATAAAACTCCTAACCCATGGTTTCTTGTCCTATTCTCATTTTGACCGTGAGTTTGCTCAACAAATCGAAACAAAAAATTTCACCCGTACCTACCAAATCATAACGATCTAAGTATAGTATATGTACCTTGAGTTTGCTCAACATATGCATGTAGTTATCTTATCTTGTCTATTCAATATATTAATAATACTGCACATAACATCCCTAGCTTGAGTTTGCTTATCAACGAAGGAGTATGCAAGTAATTTATTAATATACATACATACATACATACATATATATATATAGGTCAACATTATATTGAAGATTCATAATATTCAATATATTATATTTAGTGATACCATCTTATGGAATGATGTATTTCTTATGAAATACCCTCACAATTCACATGTCGGACACATCGACAATCATGGTATATATACATTTACGTATATATTTATTTCTTAATTCTAATTAGGGTTTCTTAATGTCCCACCGTTAAATATACATTCATATTATATATCATTTATACCTTATGTTACTTATATAATAGTCTTATGTATAATATTATATTAATTAAATATTATTTAATTAACTTTAATTAATTTTATATTATCTTAATATAACATTTATAGTAAATATTTATTATATAATATAACCTTTATAGTATTACACACACGCATAGACACACACACACACACATTTGTGTATGTATTATTTAACTAATTAACCTTTTAATTAATAATTAAACAATTATAATTAAATTACACTAATTTCGAAATTCATTTTACATACATACATGTATACTCATGTTACTTTAACATTTTAAAATAGCATAAAATATATCATAATATATAACGCATGTATATATTCATTAATTTATTAACTTATTTAATTAATATATTTTATTAACCAAAATATTAAATCTTATAAATTTCAAAATTAATTTATATCAATTTTCAAACATTTTGAAAATTTTCATTATATTATAACATTTTTAATATGTATACATATTTTATTTTAAATTTAACTTTTAAATTTAAAATCTTATATTTTAATTTTCAAACAATTTTGAAAATTAGTGCAAGGCCCAATTCAAATTGGGCCTTTTCTATTAGAGACAATATTTGGGCTTGTTATCCTGCCTTTTAGCAAGACCGTGATACCGTAGATTTGGCTAAAAATGGGTGGTTGTCAACCTTGAGGATCAAGATATACAAGACTATGGACGATGGTCGAGCAGATTCAGGTCGGGTCCCGATCAAGGTGCAATCAATATAAATTGCCGTGGAAGGCTCCGTAAGGCTACTTTTCAAATTTCAAGTCAATTAGAGTTCGTATGTTCGAGCTATGGACAAAGGAAGAATTTATTTAGATCGATCGGGAACTATCCACAAAACATTATAAATCAACGAAGATCGATCGATATCTCAAAATTTGCAAAGCCAATGCATTTGAAACTTTTAGAGCATCAATATAATGAAGAGTGAGGCCTATAAAAATGACCGCATGTCAAAACTCCAAAATCTTGGAAAAAGGCTGATTATTATTAGAACGATCGTACAAACCATCTAAACAATCCATATTCAATAAAGATTGGACGATATCTCACAAATTACAGCTCAGAATGACACCATATTCCAGGAGCAAGGCCTAGAGGCGTGTGGGACACCTACGAACGATCGCATATTGATTGGAGCAGGAAATAACGATCGGCCCCAATCGTTATTTTTGTGGAATTGAGAGCCCAGATCGTTCTGGTGGGCCCCTACAAATATGGAGACTCTTTTGTCGAATTTCTAGCGAGATACTTCGTCATCTCAATCTATAAATACCAGCTTCATTCTTCATTCAAGGGACTTACGCTTCTAGTTGTTTTATATTCTTTTGTAACTAAGGGTTTTCATCCGATTCTTGTTGTACACATTTTATAAAGTGATTAATAAAGTAATCTATTCAAAGCGGACATAGGCAAATAAAGCCGACCTACTATAAATATTTGTGTGCATGTTATGCTTTTAATTTACATCTATTTCTTTGTTATTATCCTCTGTTTTCATTAGACATTCTTCATTTATTTCTCTTCAAAACTTCTATTGGGTGCTTTGTCAATTTTCATTGAAAACATTTTGGTGCTTTCATTGAGAGGCCTTGATTCTCAACTTATTAGGATCCCTTTTGCTATTGGATTACATAAATCCCCCGAAGGAGATCCACATTTATCTTCAAGTAATTTACTTGTTTTATTCGGATTTACAGAAATCTAAGCAAAGCTATCAATAATGGTGAGGAACACTAGATCTACTTCTTAGAGCGTAGAAGGAAATGTGGATGCTAGCATCCAGTAAGGAGGCCGAAGCTGTCAACCAATGGATGTGAATGCTGATCCATTTGAAGTCTGAAATCTAGTTGATTCCATTACAAGAGCTGAATTCCAGAATCTGATGAGAGAGCTAGTGGTTAGCCGTCAACAATTAAATCAGCAGATTCAAGACAATATCAACCTAATGAACTAACTCAGTCAGCATCAGTGAGGGAAAGCAAGGAGGGACCCTACCCCTTACTCAGCATCGGAGAGTTTTAGTTCATCGGACGAATATCATAGACACAGGCATCGCAGAATAGATGGATATTGCGTAGAAACTTCAAGGCATCAACATGCAAACCTAGTTGGTCTGCCAGGACCGATCGGTGTCGATCCCTCCATAGGGATCAGTACCGATCCCTCCTCCAGAAGAGGGAACTTACCTATACACATTGGGATCCGAAATAGAGCTGTTGCGGTTGATATGGATGATGGAGTTCAGTTGAATGTTGACCAATTGCTTCTCTAAAATGATGATAAAGTGAATCTACGTGGTATACATCGAGAGGATGGTGAACAAAGAAGGCGTGGAATGGCCCGTAAACATCGACCAGGCCACTCATGTGAGGTGGAACACGACCACTGCTTGGCACCAACTATCTAGACATCGGACTTGTCGGCTATGGTTAGAAAATTAGTGAGAGAGAGCCGAGGCTTGACCAATGACGACTGGGGAATCGCGAGAAGCCATACCCCATTCATTGACAATGTCCTACATGTAGAGTATCCAAGGAGGTTCAACATGCCGTCGATGCCTACCTACGAGGGAAAAAATGACCGCAGGCAGCACATCATAAGATATGAATGCCTGATGGATTCTACACGAGCAGATGATGCAACCAAGTGTAGATGTTTTCTGATAACTCTCTCTGGAACTGTGTAGTTAAAGCGCTCGGTAGACTCAATGCGGCAGAGGTGTAAAAAGTCATAGCGTGGATACAGCGAGGATATAGCGGGATATAGCGGATGACTCTAAAATAGCATATAAAACTCATACTTAATGTTTTTACAAATACATAAATGGTAATTAAGTGAAAAATTAACATTCAATTGAATTATAATTAGTATATAAATAATTTTAAATAAAAACATGTGCGAATATACTGTAAATAAACGTAAAACTGTTATATAACATAATTGAATTTAGTAGAATATTAGATTATTTTCATTTCTGAAAATATATTAAAAAATCAATTAAATTTATTAATTTCATAATTTTTATAATGTATAAATATCATTTTTCAATTCATTTCTTTTAAAGAAGATATAGCGGAAACAACGGAATATAGCGGAAATAACGGGATATAGCGGAAATAGCGGGGCTTAAAGCGGAAAGGCTATATTTGGGGCTATATGGAAATATCGTAGCGGCACAATTCCGCTATGAGATATAGCAGGGTTATAGCGGGGTAATAGCGGGGCATTAACTGCACAGCTCTGGAATAGCAACAATGTGGTTTACAAGGTTACCCCTATGGTCGATCTCTAAATTTGATGATTTGGCACTAAGGTTCGTGGAGCAGTTTCGTATGCATGCAACTCGCCCTAAAGATATAATATCCCTATCCAGTGCAATCCAGGCTTCGGGAGAATCGTTGGGAGATTATTTGGAGAGATTCTATACATCTATCACGCAAATTAGTTATCCAAATGACCATGCAATATTGATGGCCGTAACAAAATGGATTGATACAGAGTCTGATTTCGACGATTGGTTAGCTGGCAAGCCACCCGCAATGTTAGAACGCTTTTATGCTAAGGTGGCTTAGTATTTGAGGAAGGAAGAAGCCAAATGCTCTAGAAAGAAGAATGTTGCAGGACCAAGTGGAGAGGGAGTACAAAGTCATATTGTAGTGAAGTAGTCTAATGATAGTAATGGAAAAGTTCAAGTGAATGTAAAAAAAACCGAATAAACAAAAGAAAGGCGGAGATAGGAGCCGAGAGCGGAAAAGGGATTCTAGAAGAGTAAAGCCTAGGATTCTGATGTACGATGCTTACACGCCACTGAATACATTTCTAGAAAATATCTATTTGTCTACCTGCAATACCATGTAGTATAGGAAGCCGCATCCTAAAGAATCAACGGAGAAGTAGAAAGAGACTGGAAAATATTATCGGTTTCACAAATGTTATGGTCATAACACAAATGAATGCAGGCATCTCCAGGATATTATCGATAAATTTTTTTTTTTGGCAAGGCCGACGAGGTTAAATGGACCTCGACCATATATTGCTACACCAATAAGAACGACATACAAACACAAGAAGAAGGAAAAAACGGGGATCACTTGGCGCAGCAAGCACGGGGGAAGACAAACAACAAACAAACAAAAAAAAAGACAACAATTATAAGCTACACAGTTTTTTAAACAGTGTAGCTTATATTATCGATAATTTTATTCGAGAAAGAAAGTTACAGTAGTTTGTAAAAACCCCACAGGATGGCGGGCAAGGGACATCCGACCCCAACTGTGGACAAGCACGTCAAAGGGCTGAGGAGCCTATGCGGACTGGTGGAATATTGGTGATCAATACAATAGTCGGAGGACTGCATTCGACTAATAAGGGTTGGCATGAGATGGAGCGTTATGCTAGCATGATTAAGCATGTGAATTTTGAATGTTGTTCGATTACGGAAGATGGAGCTCCAACAAAATAGCAACGTACAATGTCAAATGATATTATGTTTAGAAACAGAGATGCAGACAATGTGGAGGCTCCGACAATCGACCCAATGGTCGCTTTAGTGAGAAGGATATTGGTTGATTGTGGTAGTTCTATAAATATAATTTTCAAAAAAGCTTATGATCAGGTGAGGATGGAAGCCAAGGACTTGAAACCGTCTAAAGCCCGATTTCATGGCTTTAACAGTGCTACAACTGAAGCTGTTGGTCACGTCAAATTGTCCGTGGAGTTGGGAGAAGGTGACCGTAGGAGAGTGCGGATTTTTCCATTTGTTGTTTTGGATGTTGACTCTCCATACAACGTTTTTCTAGGCCGACCGGCCCTAGCAGAGTTCCGGGCAGCTCTTGCCCCATGGTGTTTGACTTTGAAGTTCCTAACAGATAATGGTGTTGGAGTTGTTCATGGTGATCAGGCGACTGGATGTGCCAATTATGTAGCTGAATTGAGGGATTCTCAACGAAAGGAAAAGGGTAAGGGTGTGGACAAGTCTGTTTGCATCCAAGCCACTGAAGATTGACAACCAGCGCCTGAGCCTTGGCTCGGGCGCCATGGTCGGTTCTATAGAGACATAGATTCAAGAGATGACGAGGAGGAGCCCAAAGAGACCAAGGCTGCACCGGTTGAGTTGACGATTGACATCACAGTCAGCCACGATGACCCGTCACAAATCTTAAAGATTGAATCACAGCTCAGCCCGCCGATGCTGAAAGAACTTGCTGGTTTTCTCCAAGCGAGTCTCGACGTATTCACTTGGGCTCACTCTGACATGTTTGGGATCTTACCTGCCATTGCAAACCATTCATTGAATATCGACCTAAGGCATGTCCTGGTGAAACAAAAAAGGCGTGGCAGGGATCCAAAGAGATATGCCGCTCTTATAGAGGATGCGGATAGGCTCAATGGGTTTATTCGCGACGCCCTCTACCTTAAGTGGGTATCTAATCCTGTACTTGTGAGAAAGACAAATGAGAAATGGTGGACATGCATTGATTACTCGGACTTGAACAAGGCATGCCCAAAAGACAACTTTCCCCTTCCAAGGATCGACCAACTGGTAGACTCAACCGCGGGACACGAATTGCTATTTTTTATGGATGCATACCCAAGATATAACCAAATCCTGATGCACATTCCTGATAAAGAGCACATCAGTTACATTACCAATGTTGGATTATATTGCTATATAGAAATGCCGTTTGGGCTAAAGAATGCAGGAGAGACCTACCAGCGCCTAGTCAAAAGAATGTTTAAAGATCAGATTGGAAAAACAATGGAGGTATATGTGGATGATATGCTTTCGAAGTCACGACGGTCTAGTGACCACATTAGAGATTTGGTAGAAATGTTCGACATTCTCCGACATTATAAAATGAAGATTAACCCTTTGAAGTGTTCTTTTGGCATAGCATCAGGAAAGTTCTTGGGTTTCATCGTTAATGCCCGCGGAATTGAAGCTAATCTCGAGAAGATCCAAGCTATTCAAAACATCCAAGCGCCAAAGACTACCAAACAAGTACAGAGCCTGAATGAGAAGGTTGCATCCCTAAGCCGATTTATTTCCAAAGCTACTGATAAATGCATTCCTTTCTTTGACTTGATTAGGAGAGGAAAAGGGAATTTTGAATGGACACGGGATGGTAAAGACGCATTCCAAGCTCTGGTGAACCACTTAGAGAGACCTCCCAGCTTGTCAAAACCAGTGGATCATGAAGATTTATATATCTACTTGACCGTGTTGGTGCACGCTATAAGTGCCGCATTGCTTCGCGAAGAGAATTGAATCTAGAGACCAATCTATTATGTTAGCAAGTGATTGGCAGGAGCTGAAAGGAACTATCCAAAGATAGAGAAACTGGCATACTATTTGTTGATTGCTTCACGAAAGCTTCGCCCTTACTTTCAAGCACATCCTATCAATGTTTACACCGACTAGCCATTACGACAGGTCCTACAGCGACCTGAGACGTTTGGAAGGTTGCTCAAGTGGAATATCAAACTTAGCCAATTTGACATCACTTATCTTCCTCGGAGGGCTATCCAGGGTTAGGCACTGGTGGACTTTATAACAGAATTTACCGCGTAGGATGATTTCCCAAAGAGCAGTGAAACCCCTACCATATGGAGGAAGTTATATAGATCATCCAATGATCGTTGTTCTGGAGATGAACTTATGCTTGTAACTCCTGAAGATCGGTCAATTTCCTATGCTTTAAAGCTCGATTTCCCTGTAACAAACAATGAAGTAGGGTATGAGGCTTTGATTTCTGGACTTAAACTCGCCAGAGAACTAGGGATAAAGTCTCTAGAAATCTACTGTGACTCACAATTGGTAGTATACCAAGTTAGGGAGATTACCAAGTTATAGGACAACGACTTGCTCCATACCTTACCCAAGTCCAAGAGTTGTTGACTAACTTTGAGTGCTATGATATTGCCCACATTCCTCGGGATCAAAACAAAGAGGCTGAATCATTAGCAAAGTTTGCTAGCACCGAGGTTGCACAAAATAGGCTTGGTTCCCATCGAAGTATTAAACGCTCCGAGCATAAGCCCAATGGAAATCAACCGGGTACTGGAGATGAAGCCTAAGAAGAAGTCGTGGACGACTCCGATTAAAGATTATTTGCTACAAGGAATTCTTCTCGAATGAAGAAATGAAAAAGGACAAGTCCTTCGTAAAGCTTCACGATATATCATAAAGGGAGGAGTTATGTACAGAAAGGGTTTTTCCCTTCCCCTGCTCTTGTGTATAGCTCATGATGAAATAAAACGAGTCCTGAAGGAAGTTCATGAAGGGGAATGTAGCGATCACATTGGGAGGCAAACACTAGCATAGAAAATACTCCGATACGAGTATTATTGGCCGAATGTCAGTCGAGAATGCGACAAGTGCCAGATATATGCAAAAGTTCTGAGATCTCCATTGACGGAAATGACATAAATGGTTAGTCCATGGCCTTTTTCCATATGGGGCATAGATATTATCGGTTCCTTACCGATCTCTAAAGATAGTGCGAGGTACGCCATCATTGCAGTTGATTACTTAACCAAATAGGCCGAAGGGGAACCATTAGCTACGATCAGAACAAAGAAAGCAATCAACTTCATCGTTCAGAACATCATCCATCATTTTGGACTTTTGCAAACTATTGTAACAGATAATGGGACTCGATTCGACAGTGCTGAATTCAAAGACTTCTACCATCGGCATCATATTAAAATGAGATTTGTGACAGTTGCTCATCCTCAAGCCAATGGACAAGTTGAAGCTGTGAACAAATTCATAAAGTCCATTTCTGAAGAAGTGTTTGGAGAAGGCTAGAGGCAAGTGGGTGGATGAACTCCCGACAGCACTATGGGCTTATAGGACCACCCATAAGTCCACGATTGGCCATACTCCATTCGCCCTTGTTTACGGTTCCGAAGCCGTTATTCCTATTGAGCTCGAAGTTCCTTCTCATCGATTGACCTACTATGATCCCAGAACAAATTAAGATCTCTCTTGGAATCTCTAAACTTTGTAGATGAGAAGCGTGAAGAAGCTGATTTGAGGGCAGCTGCACACCGAGTCGCCCGGTACTACAAAACTAAAGTCCGATCTAGAACCTTTGAAATCGGCGATCTCGTCTTGAAATGGGTTTTTCCTGCTCCATCGCATATAAATACTACTTGGAAAGGACCATATGTCATTGAACAATGGACTAGAGAGGGAACTTGCAAGCTACCGATTATTGATGGCATCACACTCCTAAGGACATGGAATAATGATCATTTACAATGCTATTTTGCTTAGTTTATTTATTTTTCATTCAGATGTATTCAGGATTTTCTTTAGCATTTGGTTTTCAAAGATATGTAATAAGACAAATTATGTCATTTCTTTCCTTTTGGCAAATAAAGTTTTGAATTTTCTTCATGTCTGTGTTTGTTGTAGCGTTACATATTAGTTACGATACCGGACTAACTAGTATTGATATGTCTAAGCAGGTTTCCAAAGTTTGGAACTAGCCGATTACATAAGTTCACGAATGACCTAAATGAAATGAGAATGGTACGACCGTTCATTTGACGATTTGTGCTCCCAGCCCGATGGAAGGAATGCCTAATGAGGGATGGATGTGATTTGACCATCCAATGACCAACTTAATCCTATCAAACGATGGGACAATATGAATCAAAAGTGATTGTGACACGACTGATCGCTCACTACATTAACCCCTAGACATGGAGGCGAATCAATCAATTAATGAAAGTATGATCCGACTATTTTCTAAAATAACTCTGATTCCTTAGAGTGTGGACTGGAGTATAAACACAAGCTGGGTGCGGTTCGACCACCCGCTAAATAACTCTTATCCCCGGAGTGCGGATATGAGTATAAACAAATAGATGAGTGTGGTTCGACCACTCATTATTCTGTGAACTTCAGCCTGAAACTGATAGGAGTATAAACTCGATAAGGATGGAGTTCAACGATCCACTATCTAACTTCGCTAACCCGAGACTGGGTTAGGAGTGTAATCACTTAAACCGCTAAATCCAACGACGTAACACTAGGGTTCGAGCCAAGTGTTTGATATAACTTAAGGCTACGACCACATGGACGCCTTCAGTAAAAAAATATGGATGATTGTCCAAATTAATGTGCAACGAATTACAAGTACATTGAATGGAAAGTATAGTTTGACCACTTAACTAAAAATTCACATAAGAGTTCGATAGAAAACAAGGAACTTTTTTTTACATAATAAACTTCAAAAACCATGATACAAGTTTATTCAAGAATGAGAACTGCACCCGCACAAACACGGCCAACAAAAAGAAAAAGTAGCCATCCAAGCTATTTACACATCACATCAATCCAACAATTACTTCTTGGGTTTCTTCTCTTTCTTTTGTTTCTTGGGAGTGGTCCCACCTGAGCTGCCACTCAATCCTCTCGTTAGAGAAACATCTTCAGTTACGGGGATCGAGGCGGCATCATCTTTAGAAGCAAGAGGGACCGAGGCACTCTCAACACCGAAAGCAGAGAGACCTCATCTCGGGGAATTGTCTCGCCATGAGAAATTATCTAAAGCGGGATAGGAATTGGCAAATTAAAATCCACATCAACAGGCTCAACTTTCACCTTCTTTTTCAACAACTCTTCCTTCTCAACACGCTCCTTCAAGATGAGCTCATCAGTAGGGTTAGAGGAGCCCGTGATTATGGCATCCTCATCAAAAAGAATTTCATGGTGTGGGTCACCTCCTTCCTTAAATAGTGCCTCCTTGAATTGCTTATCGATAATGAAGGTTTTTTCTTGAGCACCCTGAGTAGTAATACAAGCTGTAACTGTAGTAGATTCCATCACAGCCGCTTGTGACTCAATTGAGGCTCTTGTGAGGGAGGAGGAACGATAGTTGACTGATCTAAAGTTGAGGAATAATAAGTGAAAAGATTAGAAATATAAACCGTGACACCCCAACCTTTTGAAATACGGGAGATGTCAGCGAAATACCTTCCTCATTATGGCTCCCAAGTGGAGCCGAAGTACCCTCAGAACTGCATTCAGGAATTACAGAAAGCTAAGGCTTGTCCGGATTATACTCGGGGATGGTTAAAAAATCTGCCATGGAGTTAGGGATAGCCTGGGATGCTGGGGGAAATTCAGTTGTAACATCGGGTTGTGTCGACCCGGATCCTTCACCCACTTCATGTAGAGAGGTAGTAGTAAATACTTTCTGAAGTGTAAGCTGGATATCATGCAATGTTTTGGGTTTATTGCCCAATAGCATTTCACCTTCAAGCTTGAACAATTCGGCTTCCTTGGTATTAAGGAGTTTCTTTTTCTCCGCAACAAGAAATTCTCATGCATGCCAGAGCTGGTAGGGATAGTCATTGCCAAGCTATTTTAGATTTCTATGCTTGAGAACGTTGGCATTGTAAAGAAAAAGAAGCGGGTTGAGCTCGTTCGTCGTCTCTTCCTTAGTCCTATCCTTGGCAGCTTCTACTTTGCACTGAACGAGCGCATCAACATCTTTAGCCCTTTCAATGGCCATATCTCTCTCATGTCTAACATTCACCAGCTCATTACAAGCATCATGAGCAATTTTCTGAGCATCATCTTTCTCCTTGTTTGCGTACTCAAGCTTAGCCTTGAGTTCCGCTATTCCTTCAAGGTTGCAGATTCATTACTTCGAGCTATATCTCTCTCTAGTCCAATTTCTTAATTCCGATGATGCAATACGTGGACCATATCTAGATGACTAGACTTCATCTCCTCCATATATTTGATGGCAGCATCAGCTTTACCTTCGGCCTCCGCCTGAAAGATCCTAGAAGCCTCTAATTTGTTTGTCAAAGTATCGATAATTCTTTTATTCTGAGCCTCCGCTACTTTCATCCATTCAGGATACTGCTTGTGGATATTAGTGACGCAATCGATAGTCATTTTTTGGACATGGTCTAGGACCCTCTTCAGATTAGGAGGGAAAAGAACCTTTCAAAGCATAGGATTAGAAACTCTTCTCGAAGCTGCGCTATGCGAGCAACTGGATCGATCATAGGCCCTTTGGCAGTTATTTCAACTTCAGTACTTTCCTTGTCGGGGTTGTGAGCAGCAATGAGTTCG
Source organism: Allium fistulosum (assembly GCA_030737815.1). Taxonomy (NCBI): domain Eukaryota; kingdom Viridiplantae; phylum Streptophyta; class Magnoliopsida; order Asparagales; family Amaryllidaceae; genus Allium; species Allium fistulosum. The sequence goes on from CM060904.1 coordinate 821,262,028, forward strand.
CTATGGCGACAATGATCACTAGGCCACTGAGAATGAGAAGGAACTAAAGGCTGTGGAGGAACTGAAAAAGGAGGGGGACCACGAGAGCAATCGACAAGTTAGTCCCGACGATCAGTTGGCTTATCAGAACCCTTCAGAGGAGGGGATCTAGATCTTAATCGATGCTTATCTTGAGATGGTTTATCCCTATCACCCCTATCCTGATGACCTCGGTCCTAACCGAAGCGATAACTAGAATCATAATACTCTCGACCACAACCTTGACGGTACGAGCTAGAGCGCGAACTAGAAGACTGGTGGTGTATATCCCGAAGGGAATCGAACATACTCCTTTTCTTCACCATCGTTCTTGCAAAGGAATACAAAAGTGAATCAAATTTAAGCATTAAAGGGTGCAATTTAATCACAATGCAATGTTGAGGAGTGCAAGTATGTGCAAGTGTCTTTATGTTCCCCCGACGGACTAGATGTAGGAGCTTTGCTCACTGGATTACTTTCCCCTTTAGAATTTGGAATTTCAGTGCCAGTTCTAGTGGGAGATTCCAACTTGCCAACACTCACGTTAGTGAACTAGAAAGTGTCAAAGTCATGTGGTATTGGCAGACCAGACAAAGAATCGAGTGTCAGACTTAAATGCTCCAAAAGTTCAGAAGCAGATTCATCTTGAACAACCTTGGGAGGGATCGACAACTTGAGGTTATTAGAAAGACGACTTTGGGGAAATTTATAAACAAATGTCTTCTCTTTTCCTTTATTAAGAGCCAAAGGCTGTGGGATCTACGAGGATCCAACCATGACCCCAAGACTAGATTCTTCATCATCATGACCGAGCACATCGCCTTTATCTCCTTTGACATTAATGTCGATGAATTCCTGAGCACCCACAACTGGGGCCACGGGGGGATCGATTCGATTGCCATTTCAACTGGCTGCAGCCCATGGTCTTAACCCTGTAGCTCGAGTAGCTTTTATTAGCCCTATGTTGAGGCCCTTTTCCATCAAACAAAAAGTAACAAGGCATTTGTCCGTGAGAAGATAATCGATGTCCCTATCTTCAGGTGGCACATTTTTAAGAGTTGTGACTGCCTCCTCATAAAGATTACTGCTAGACCGTGCGACGGTGCCTGTAAAAAGAATTTCTTAGTCCGGAGTATGACCTGGATATCGGTTTTCGATGCTAATACAAAAATGATGGATAATAATTATGTCTTTCCAGCCATTGTCGAGCAAAACCGAGAGGTCATCGAACAAAGAACCACTCGCTTTTGAAGGGGCTTAATTTATTCCATGCTCCAGCTAGAATCTAACACTTCTTCGCCGACTCAAGAAATGTAAACGAAAGACTCCATGTAAGTCGCTTGAAAGAGAATATGAATCGAATGTTATCGATGGTTGGAGGACGATGCAGGAACTCCATAAATATCATATAAATACAATTGAGAAGAGCGTAGCCGTTCGGATGAAGCTGCGCTGAAGCTATCCTCAAATAATGGAGAATTTTCCAGATACGCCGTATACCCTTTTGGAGGTCTATGGGTCCTATCATCCAGTGGCCGAAGCAGTACATCGTCAAAAGGAATTCCATGCCTTATACAGATTCGGTGAAGAGGATCTTCCTTGATTTTAGAGGCTACAGAATCAATGGCATCCTCTAGAATAACTGCATCCTCCAGATTGTCGAGAGCAGGATCAACAACTTCTGGTGGAAGAATGGGAACTGTAGAGAATAAATCAAACCGTGGGCTTGGGATCTCCGGTTGTTCTTAATGATGGTGGGAAGACGGACTATCAGACTCGGTTGCGTCAATTCTTAGGCAGCAGTTGGACAAAGCTCACTGAGAGCTTTTATCAACCAAATTGCAAGAACTTAAAATTGAAAATAAATGTACCAACGAAGTTATTGTTCTAGCCTCTTCGACTTGTGGAAGAGGTAGAGATTGAGGTTGTGCTGCTATGAGGCTTCCTTCTTCTCGTAGGACTACGCTTGTTTCTACCAGGTCTCGTTCCCAACACTTTCAACCTAAGAGGAGTTCTCTGTTTGTTCCAGTGCCTACTACATCAAACTTTCTTATTTGTACTAGGGATGGTCGAAGAATTTCATTTGGGAAATTTAGGAAGGAATGGGTATCTAAGACATATGATAGAATGGAAAAGCATTTCAAACCCGCTTGGAGAAGGCCGTTAAGGAGGCCGAAACTAGGGTTAAAAATACGTATGAAGGCTTGTGAGACATCAACCTTTTTTTATTCTGAATGTACTAATAATCACTTAGATAATCTCTCTATAAGGTTGAGGCCCTTTTGTCCTTTAGATTGACTTGTTCTTTCAACTCAGGCCATCTTGCTTTCCCTTTTTTATTTCTGTCTAGTGTTCTTCTTGCCCCATGGCGTCTTACCATACTTATGTCTTTGATGTCTATACTTACTAGTTTGATACCATCCTTAGGGCCCAGATTGGGGTTCTTACCAAATGCTCATTTTAACTTAGGAACTCCTCCTAAGACTTGAAACACCCCACACCCCCTAGTATTCCCAAAAAGGGCACACCAAAGGATGTGGTGCGTTATAGGTATAGCTAAAGCATCACAGAGACTAAGATTCACAAGACAATTAAGTAAAAGCAACGGAAAACATTTAAGTAGTAACTCATTATTCAGAATTAAACTTTATAAAATAAGTCATAAAATCAGAATATGTCTCAAAAACTAAATACTCATGTCTTATGAAAAATACATCTCAGTCTCAGAATCAGAGTACAAAAATAATAACAATCAAATCTCTCATAAGTGCCAGTACATCAAAATACAAATGAAAAGAAAAAATGAAAAGAAGAAGAATACATGAAAAACTCCAAGAATATATATCCAAGCGATCTGAATCTACTGTCCTCGACTCTGCTGGCTTATGGGGGAAAAGGGGAAATAGAGGAGTGGGTCAGACAATAAGTCTAGTGAGTGAAAGTAATTACTAGCATTTCTAAGCAAGATAAAGATAATAGACTAAGCAACAGTTTTAGTTTAAAAGGAAATAAAGGAAAGATAAAACTCACATAGAGTACTATTTAACCGTTTTCTTTGATTATTTGCTTTGATTTTTTTTCGCTTGTTTGCACTTGTCTTAAACTGCTTTGATTATGCTGAAATCCTAATTCTACCCTTTGATCGGCCTATTCTATTTCTGTTGTGCCATTGTGAGCTGAGCCAATCCTGTTGGTCCCACAGCAAAAGGACACCTCTTTAGCACTTAGGACGCAGTAGCGAATTATTTACCCTAATCGATGCCGCATGCTCAATCATCGCCGGTACATACTAACTGTCACCCCATATTTGAACCTTTATTTACCCATCAGCATAAGCATGCCCAGCCTCACCTAACTATTGTGAGAACATCAATCCTAGTCCTGAAAGGGAATGCTGTCGAACCTCACCTAACTGTTGTGAGACCATCAGTCCTAGACCTGAAAGGGAATCCTGCCGGTACTGGTCCTAACAAACAATCTTCTAGTTTTGGGCCCCTTGCCCAAATCCCCAGATTTGAGCCTCTATCTATTGGCCACTTATTTACCCTAATCAACATAAGCTTGTCCCAGCCTCTCCTACTATTGTGAGACCATCAGTCCTAGATCTGAAAGGGAATGCTGCTGGTACGGGCCCTACTTCTATGTTTGCTTATTAACTTAATTCAAGATCTAAGTTTTAAAATAAACTACTTCTGTTATCTCTGCTATATTTGCTTATTAACTTAATCCAAGATCTATGTTTTAAAATATGCCTCTTCTATTATTTCTGCTATATTTGCTTATTAACTTAATCCAAGATCTTAGTTTTAAAATAAGCCTCTTCTATTTTCTCTTTTAGTTATAACCACTTGTTATAATTATGCTTGCAAATATCTTAAATTTTCCTATTTTAGTCCATTTATATTTTTATTTCAGTTCTTCTTATTTTTACATTTGATTTCCGTAAATTTAGTGTTTTTCTATTTTAATCCATATTAGCGAATTCTTCTCTTTTTATTATCTTATTCGCGTCAATAAGGATTCAATATCTATAAAAAGAAACTAACATTTACAGGCTAAATTCTAACTTTAAAACGGATGTAAATAAATGTAAATAACTGAATAAAATAGCTGAATAAAATAGACTGAAAAGAACTTCTGAAATTTACTTGAAAACTGACTGTAAATAAACTTATATAAAAACTGTCTCAAAATTGTAGAAAAACTACAACTATTGAGAACCCTATTATTTTAAATTGCTTACAAATCTAAAATAATTACAAAACACTCACCTGTGGTCCTTAGCTCTAATCCTTGACCTTCTTGGATCCACTTCTAGGGTGTGGAATATTTTTATTTAAAAGATCTCCTCCTTAGAAAAATTTTCAATTTAGTGTTCAGCCTCAGGCAATGAGCCCAATTGAGAGAAAATCTGAATGAGAAAAATAGCTAGGCCTAGGGCTCTATTTATAGTGTGGCTTAGGGATCTCAGGCCATTGGATTTGTAGATTGAATCTAGTGCAACCACGTCATAGGCTCACTAGGGACCCTCGGATGCAACTAAGAATGCATGAGATTAAACTAAAAATGCAAAACACGGTTATCGGCTCGTACCTGGACGTTTTCACGTCCAGGCAGAAATGCGGGTCGACCATACCCATTTAGGGGTCGACCTATAGGTCGATCCGACCCTAATGCGGGTCGACCTATGGACGTATATATTTTTTGTTTTTTATTTCACTCGTAACTTCTCCATACTAGCTCGGATTTCGACAAGTTATATATGGAAATTGAATAGAAAATCACCATGGACCCAATGGTGCAATTCCCGTAGCTTGATTCTGACAATTTCACTAATTTATTCTATTATTAAATTGATTCGTTAATTAATTATTATAGCTCAAAATTTTGGGTTATTACAAGAATCTAACCTTATTGGGAATTTATCCAATCATGAACTTATGCATGATACTTCTTGATCGTGGCTCACTATCATTGGGAATCTACCTAATATAATCTAGTTCGGAATCTATCCAATGCATGATACTTCTTGACCATGGCTCACTATCATATCTATCCAATGCATGGCACTTCTTGACCATGGTTCACTATCATTGGGAATTTATCCAATATTTTAATCTAATTGGGAATCTACCCAATGCATGGTACTTCTTGACCATGGCTCACTATCATTGGGAATCTACCCAACATTCTAATCTAATTAGGAATCTACCGAATGCATGGTACTGCTTGATCATGACTCACTATCAACATGCATTCTACTTTTTGACATTTTTAAACCCAGGTGATATGGCCTTACACTTTGTAGTGCATCACTGTTGGGGTGCTCTTTTGGCGAGGTCTACCAACTTATCGTTGGGTCCAAATCTATAGCCACTATTGGTGGGCGTCGGCCATCTACAACCACTTTTGGTTGTGTGGGCCATCTGCAACCACTTTTTCACATGTCGACTATCTACAACCATTTTTGGCTGGTGTCAACCATCAAAAACTATTTTAAGTTAACAGTCATACGGAACGCTAGTTGTAACTTGGTAAAGAGAAATATGAATTCTTTAAAAAGAGTGCTTTCAGACTATTTTATAAAATACTTCTGAAATCACACAGTTTATAAATCACATTACTCGATAGAAGGTTTGATCTGAGTTTGAGAAGGAAAATTATTGATAGAGTCAATATTTTTAGAAAAAGCCAAACTCTTCATTGATCTCATCAGATCAATGGAAGAGTTTTATTCCTTAAACTCTAAGTGCAAGTATGATATGCAAAAGTTTTTTAGGAGAGCGGACATACCGAAAGTGATAGCATAGATGCTGAAACTTGAACGCACCTTCTAATAAAGACTCGGTAGACTAGGTTATGTTGAAGAAGAATGCACAAGAAAAAAGCCAAGACTTTTTGATTAAACTTCAAGAAATCTGAGACCATGAGGTGCCCTTTAAAGTTAAACTTTTGAGGAAGAGGTTATAATCGAGAAGTGCATATTAATAAATCCGGTATCTTCCATTTGACAATGGGAATTTGATTTATAAAAAGGATTCTTCTCCTAACTTCATCTTTGTAGAAGTGCACCATATGCATTCATTTAGCAAGAGATAAATGGAATTCTCCTGAAGTCATAGAAATAAAACAAAGTAAATAATCCCGAAATAAGATATCCAAACTAACATAAAATAAATTTGGATAACTTCCGTATTGTGCTTATTTGTCAAATGATAGATACAATACTTCTCACTATTCGGGTTTTCTTTCTTTGATGGAGGGTAACCCGGTTTAGAAAACTCTTCATAAGTTTCCAAGAATATCCGAAATAGGATTTGGCTGAATGGAGTAAGAACTTGGTCTCGTTTGATTTTCTTTCGAGTGTGGAGAGTAGAGGTAGCCCAGAAAGCTCTTTTAGTAGGACGAGATGAACCTTTACTTGTCATTAATTAGTACGATACTCAAGACCTTGATTTTATTCGCCATAGCCTTAACCATCCCTCGGAGTTGAGTAGACTCTTAGAGATACTCCCAAAGATACCCTAAATGATGTCTGATCTAGAGAGATTGAAGTTCATAGACGGGATCATACTCGTAGTCTCATTCTTTTCTTGAGATGATGGTAGCCAAACGCTCATTATTGTCTTCTTTAGTGAGTTGGATGCGGAGGTTGATGAGTAACTCCAGGGTTAGTTCCACATTTTCAAAGTTAGTCATGATTGCAGGGATGATTTTGTTAGATTTTCCGAAATAGAAGAAGTGAGGGAGGTTTGAGCCCTCTTTTTAGCGCCAAAAATGTTAGTATAAAATTTTATCTACACCAACACCCCAAGATCCAAAGGTGTAACTCTGGAAGCTGGTTAGATTATTGAACCCGATAGAGAGATTACCGAGTTATGATGCAATTAGGTTTAGGTTATGAGATGATGAACGATAGACTGCAATAACAAATATAGAGAAGGTAAAGTACAGGAAGTGAATAACACCGAGATTTTTACAGTGGTTTGGGCTACTTCCACCGTCTTTTCCTTATTTAGTCACTCTTATCTAGCCGAGAGGCTTATTACATTAAGTTTATATATATTTCTGCCATTAATGAGTTTGTTAATAGAGCTCTATTATAAGAAAGTACAATATAATTTTCTCTTAATTCTTTTTTTAGTGCCCGAAGATCCTTATGCCTTGGGATTGCCGCCTATTTATAGCTAGTATGCCGTAATGCCATTAGCGAAGAGTCTTCTCCATGGGTTGCTGGAGTGACCTATTGAGCGCTATAATTTGAGATTTTTCTGAACATCTAACGTTGCTACTTAGGAGGTGCAGATTGGTGATTTGTTCCCCCCACAAATGGCCACTTTAAATCCGAGTCGTTTGTTATCTTGTCGCTCGCTTCGGTCGTTGAATCTTGTTATATTAAGCTAAAGCTTCGGGCCTTGGACATATTAACAGGCTTTTTCCTTCGGCCTGGAAAATTAACCTTTCAATACAAGCCGACTTTCTCGATTTTATATGTCTAGGTGGTGTAATATCTCCTTATGCACACAGTTTGTTGATTTGAGATTACTTAAGAAGATAACCACTACTCTTGTTGTTGAGATATTTGGGAGCAACACTATGTAAATTATTTATTAATATTAAATTAATTTTTTTAAACCGTGAGTAATACATGTGTGTATGTATTATATATATGTACAGGAAATCTCTTATAGAGAGGAACTCCTCAACAATGGTAGAAGATGGGGGCGATCGCTTTCAACATCAACAGGTTAAATTTGCACAGATGAAGACATTCAGGTTATGGATGTATACGATTCCGCGTCTTGGGAAACCCAAACAATTCACAATTCATAACTTTCTACTACACTCATTTTCAAAAGAATAGGGATATTCAACAGCTTGAAAATCAGATCTATCAAAGATGGATTGCAAATAATGGCAGAGAATATGCAAATTAAAGCATCGAGTTTCTCTGTTTATGATAGGTGGAGATGAAGATGATAACCGTGGGTTTTTTAAAAAATTTCTAGGATATGCGATACCCCTGTTTTTGATGAATCTTTGTCGAGTTTGGATCTGTGCAAAAGGAACATGTGATTAAAGAAAGGATCTTCATCCTAGGATATGTGAAAGCCGATGATGACAAGTCCAATGTCGATTTCTTCAAACTACCGCATCTAGATAAAGGTAGGAAAGTAGATTATGTCATCTTCGACAGTGATTTGAATGTGATCTGGCTAAAACCATGATAATTTTGGGGTGGATCTGGGTTTTTTTAGAGCTTTCAAGGAATTCTATTGATTATGACAAGGATCGTCGACCAAAAAATGAAGTGAAAATGACGAACCTTGGTTTTACCAATTGACCCTAATTTACATATGGCAATGAGACTCAAATCGACTTTGGGTTTTCATTTTTTGGATAAGATCCCAAGTCAAAGATCGAGAGTGATGAATGGGTTCTTGAAGAATCGCGTCTATAGGTAACCATAGTTGACGGATTCTATGAACATGATGCCAGATCGAAAGCGGCCATGAGATTTAACACAAAATAAGGAGCGATGTTTGCCGTTACGATGGAGAAGACAATACATGTAATAAAGCCACGTTTTGTTTGCAGTTATTGCAATGGAAAGAAAGGAAACGGTGTTGCAACTGCTATTCCTTTACCCAATACATTAGTCATTCCAGGAAAGGGTTGCATGCGGAAGTTTAGAGGACAATGGCCTGCGTCAATATGTGTCTGCATCTGGTTACATTTTTATATATAGCTTAGTGCTGTATATTTTGTAAATTATGTTGTACGAATCTAACTCAACATTAGTTCAGTGGTATGTTATGGTGTGTTTTGTATTGTACAATATTTATAAACAATAAAAGGAACCAATTTTCAAAAAAAAAAAATTAACTTTTTTTTAATTTTCAAATACACAATTACTTCATAATATAAAATGTTGAATATGCAAGTATATGATTTTTATTTTACGATAATAAACACACACACACACACACACACACATATATATATATATATATTCATTTAAATGTATTTGTTATTGTACTATTTTATTTTCACATAACTAAATAAATATTTTATGAATAAAATAAATAACACATAATTTAATTCAAACAGATATTTTATTCAAACAAAAATTTTATTACAATTTTGAATAGTACAATTTTGAGCTCTTACTATATATATACAATTTTTGAATAGTATAAATTGCACGCGTGCATCTAATAGCTAAAGATATTTTATTTTTATTTAAAAAAATTAACGGATGGATATGTGATATAAGTGAAAAATCTTTGATGGTCACAACGCTTTTATTTCAAATAGTTGTTGGTGATGTTGGTTGCAAATTGATAGTGAATTCCGTTGATGGGTGGTCATGAAGAGGACGGTGGTAGAGATAGTTCATCGATAATGAGATTTTGTTGATAGAAGAGGGTATTTTTGGAATTTCAAAAGGACACCGTAGAAATTCTATTTATTGAATTCTCTTTATTAATAGTAAAGATATATGCTATTCGATATTGTAGATTATGTGCAACATCCAAAATTTGAGATGAAGCAATGCGTTGACTCAGCAATCCACTTGTGTTATAAATTTTGATCACTCGATTTTTGGTCCAGCGTTAAAACAAACCCGTGTATATTATAGTACCTAAATTTCATTCCAACTGCTATTTTAGTAAAGACAGGTTAATAACGTACTTGCAAATTTTGAGAAGAGAAGACCACTGTTGCAAAATTGGAAAATGGAGAAGCGGGTGGTTCAAAAACCCATACTAATTCCTGGAAACATAATTACGTTGTATTGCTAATCATCTGATGGAAATAGAAGCATATAATAATAACACAACGGTATAATTAAATAATTAATTACAAATTGTAATGGATGCGGCTCGTTGGAAAAGACGTAGAAATCGCCGTCGGCGTAGAATTGATTTCGTTTAGTGGACAATCGACTAATGTACTTGTAGTAGTGGATGATTGCGTCGATGTAGTTGAAGTAATGGAGGATTAGAAAATGGGGCTGACATTGTTTTCATGGGCTAGCAAGCCGACGGTAAAAGGTGCGACATGTGAAGGGTAGTTTGGGGATTTCAAAAAGACACGTTTGATCCTAGTTCATTGAATTATCATTATTAGTAGTAGAGATATACAACATTTCAAATTACAATGCAATTTCTATTACATCACAATTTCGATTTACAATATGCAGCTCACTACATATCACTCATTCACTCATATTTCTCTTCAACTCTATTCCAGATTGAATCCAGCATCTGAGTTATCTGCAAAGTAAACACTGACGCAGTAAAATTGAAAAAGAAATATTTTTACAGTGTAAAATAAAATGTGTATTTTGAAAATGTTATTTTCCTCGGTTATTTGGGTTGTTCGTCATCATATTTATTTTGAATTCATCTACACGAACAACCTGTGACATGCACAGTGTATCACTGTACATGCCACAAGGCCGTGCACACCGATATACACTTGACAAAACTGCAGGGACATGTGAGCACAAGGTCAAACCCGAGCCAAAGCTAGGTTCAACTCAAGTCACGATATGAACACAAGGTCAAACCCGAACCAAAGCTAGGCTCCACTCAGGCGCATGCAATACAAAACAATGGGTCAAGACATATAAAACAAGCCTCGAGCAAAAATTCAGTAAGTACACATGAAAACAGAGGCTAGACAGTCCAACTAGACTCGAGTACACATGAAAACATCGCGAACCAGTGGACTGTGAAGACCAAAAATTTTTGAGATAAAAATAATTCTGAAATGAAAAGAAAATTAAATTAGTTAATAGAAAATAATTGAAGAATAAAATAATTTGAAAATGAATATCAAAAGGGAATGAGAGAAACAAGCAAGGGAATAATTATTTCAATAAATAATAATGAGAAGAAAAATAACTAAAGTATGAATGAGTTTTAAATACACATACCTTATGAATACAATAAATTTATGTGGCCAGAAAAATGTAGGGTAATAAAATAACTTCTCTTGATAATTAAAATGCATAAAAACTAGTCAAGTAATATTTATGAGTATGAATGCATTTTTGAAATAAATCAAGATAGATGATAAAAATATGTTAGCTAAAACTCAAGCTTACAAAAGAAATAAGAAAAAAAAATAAGGCTGAGCCACATAAAAATAATGTGCAAGGAAATCATGCAAATAGCATGTACACGGAAAAGCAATGAGGCAACTGATTTACTAGAAATGGAAACCAAAAGAAAATGGCACCTTTAGCCATAATTATACACATATGATTCTCCGAGTAAGGTAAGGATAGAATGGGTTTTTCCTCCATTAAAATCCTAGCAAAATGATTTAAATCAAGGGAGGGGCAATAGTTGTTTCTGGAGAAAACAGAGGAAATAAAAATTAAAAATAAAATAAGCTCACATTGTCTTCAGGCCTGAGTATTCTCGGGGAGGAGCAAAGGAAGGTGAGTGATAATCACTTATGGGATTTGAGGCATTAAGACCCATGCTAAGGGCAGCCAAGTTATTTTCATATATAAATTCTATTATAATTTTCTGTTTGATTTTGTTCTCTGAATAAATGCATGTTGATCATGGATGATATTTTGATTGAACTTTTGGTTGAAGTTTTGATCTGTCTTGGTTTGATAAGATTGTTTCAGTCTTTTGCTTTAAAATACAAGTAATCAAACCTGTATTCAGATCATAGAAGTGGATTTTTATGATCCAGTTTTATGTGAGAAATGAACTGAATGTTTTAATGAGAAATAGGGTATCAAAGGAAAAATAAGTAGGCAGTGTGAATAATGAGATTTATGCTTATGCCTAGTTTATATTAAAATGATATGAACAATGCAGTATCATGTATAGGTGCTGAGTTGTTCCTATTATAAGTTAATATGTTTTTATGGGTTTTTCTCAAAGAAAAATCATGTCCTGTGTTCTCAGTAAAATAAATGAATAGGGTATATAACTTCATCAGTTTTATGTGAGACATAGGAATAATTCTATAGATAAATATGTATACAAGTTTCATAAAATATGATTAAAATAAAATAACCTTGGAATGGGATTTAGTATTTTGCATGGAAGCTTGATATGTCTGACTAAAACCCCTGAGAGAGTTTCATAACTTTTGATTCATGAAAGGAAGAAAAGAATGCAAAGCATTTCAAGTGATAATAAAATTCTCAGAAGATAAATAAGCATGGTCTCTAAATTATACGAATAATTTAGGAGTAGTGCCATGATCTGCTCATCATCAGGAGGATGATGGGTATGTGCATGACTTGCTTAAGTCCTGTAGGCCTCTGTGTAAAGGGATAACAGAACTGAGCCCCTTTACAATGCACACATGGTGTTCAATGGCAAGGAGTTAGACCAAACCAAAAATGTAAAAAGAAATGAAATGAGATTGATCAATCAAGCTATGGAAATTCGAAATTAATCCATAGAAGCATGTACATGAAAATCTGAATGAAGTGAATGCATGGTTGTTTGGGTGTATGATTGATAGATAAGCTTACCAATGCTCAGATTTTAGTATGAATTAGTATATCATTAAACTGATATGTTCTCTATGCAACTTTAAGAATTTACAAAATATTTAATATGTGATTTCACTCATACCAAAAATTTATTTCTGACCCTATTTGTTGCTTTGTAACATTTGGGGTGTCTCATTTTTATTAAGGTAGCTCTAGATGTTGCTGCAGGAAAGGAAGCATAAGAAACTTGCTTGCATGGATATTTGAAGATTTACTTGCATTTAGAATGCTTAAGGAATATAGCAGAAATATTGTAATAATTAAGCCAAGCAAAACTTCATTATGTTTTAAGTATTTCCTGGACTGATATGTGCTTATTTTTCTGTGTAAAGAATATGTAAAAACTTTAATACTATATGTGTGTTTGTGAGTTTCTGTTTTAAGCAACTGATCTGGATAATCTCTGGTGAAGTATGATATAGGAGATTATGCCATATAAACTGATATATGGTCATGACTTTCTTGACAATGTCTGAGGAACTTTTAATTGTAAAGTAGAAATAGTTTTAGAAAAAAATAAAATAAAGAACATGCAATAAATCTTTTAAAGATTGAGTTGAACCTAGACCGGGCTAACCAGAAAAGCATGATCATGACTTGTAATTGATATAAGTATATGTCAAGCTTAAAAATGAAACCTGTAATTCTTAATCTGGACATTTGATTTACAGAAGAAATTTGTATTGCTTTGGGTAGTAGATCCATGTGCATTTTTAATACTTGTAGGTCTCTCAGCAACTATACTTAACACATCTTACTATCTAGATACATGACTCAAGTCTGGATGCATTGGTCTTGACCAACCTGAGGCAGTATAAAGTAATCCGTAGTCCTGTTTGAAATAGGCATGATCATCACTTCACAACACCTTAGACACTACCACTTATTGTTTAAGAGAACATCAGCTGTCTACCTAATAAGTTCACTTGAGAATTTTGTATTAATTTGATTCATAACATAGTTTTGATTATCTTGTCCTCAAATATATGCTAAGCCTCCATTTGATATGATAGATTGAGTCTGCATTTTTTTTCAAATGTATTATCTTCACTGCCTGGTTTTTGAACTAATTTCTTACCTTGATATCTATTGGATCATATCATATTCTGAGCATTTGTCTTAAAAAGAAAATTGCTTGAGTTTAAATGCAGAACCCCAGGCTAAACAAATATACTAAAGTTGTTTTAAAAGCATCCTTTACTTATCCAAAACAATAAGTGTCAAATACAAAATTACAAAGGTCTGATGTATGGCTTAAAAATCCAGGAACTGATTAACTTGAGAAATAAAACAAGTAGGATATTAACTGAACAAAATATCAATTAATTTTGGGTGTTAAGTTCAAAAGAAAAGAAATAGATAAAAATTGCTATGTGACACAAAGTCTTTCAAATATGAGAAACAATGTGTGAATGAGTTTCTTTGCTATTTTAATTACTCTGATAAACAAAGAACCATTTATATATCTTCATATATATAAATGATATGATTTAGTTATACACTGATATGTTTATATTGGTAAGATTTTGGATCTTGGGAGAATAAATTAAGATAAGTGATCTATTGTAAAAAAAAAATCACTGCAAATAAGTGATCAGAGAAGTGGGTCATTTCAGTTGATATCAGAGCTATGTTATTAAACATAGAAGAATTGAAGATCAAATTCTCTTATAAGAATAAAATCTTATGAGACTAAATACATAACACTATTTTCAGTATAAATAAAACTACTGAAATAATTAAATTACAAATTAAACTAACTAGTTATGTAAATTGTATAGCAAATCATGGTAGGAAGACACCAAGTCATGGAGCAGGACCCTCCAATACAACACCAATGGTTAATTTGCAAGATTTGGTGAGGGCATTTAGGGAAGGAGCAGTGCACAGGGAAGAGAATCCTCATGAGGAATTAGCTAAGCTATTGAAGACATTTTCAAACTTAGGAGGCAAGGATTTTGAAGGCACTGAAGGAGTTATGGGTGTGCAGACATGGTTGAGAACTTTAGAAAGAATATTTACAGACATGCAAATTAATAATCAAAGGAAGAGGCAGATAGCTTCAAGAAGGCTCAAAGGAGCAGCACTAGATTGGTGGGAGGTGATCATCACAGGAAGGCCAGAAAATGATATAACATGGGATCAATTCAAGGAGATGCTTGAGGCAAGATTTGTCCCAGCAACAGCTAAGGCAACATTGTTGGAGGAATTTATAAGACTGAGGCAAGGACCAATGAGTGTGACTGAATACACTCAAAAATTTGAGAGTTTGTCTAAGTATGGAACTATGCTCATAGGGAATGAAGAATCAAAGAATTCAAGGTTCATTCAGGGACTCAATGCTGGTTTGAGTAGAGCAATGCTACCATACAAAGACAGAACATTTGATCAAGTCATAGATCTTACTTTTTCTTTTGAACAACATGACAATGCAAGAGAAAAATTTAGGAACTTGAGAGCTAATAATCAAAAGAAAGGGAAGAATAGAGCACATCCTTATGACAAGAAGAATGTAGACAAGAAAGTTGAAGGAGCAGCCACTGGGGAAATTAAGAAGAAGGTTACCTACTACAATTGTGGCAAGGAAGGACACATGAGCAATAGGTGTAAAGCAGCTAAGAAAGCCCCATTCAGCTGCTATAACTGTGGGAAAGAAGGTCATATTAAGAGGAACTGCCCAGAGTTCAAGAAAGGAGCAAAGGTAGGAGCATTGGAAGCCAAGGCAAAGGCAAATGCAGTGGGAAACTTTGGACAATTGGAAGGTATACTTCTAATTAAAAATTACCCAATCACAGTTATATATGACACTGGAGCCACACATTCTCTAATCTCACAAGATATAGTGGATAAATTAGCTCTCACATAAAATACAGTTGAAAAACCCTTGTTTATTCAAAGCCCCCTAGGTAGCTCTTGTGTGCTAGGGTTAAAATGTTTGGGAGTAGAATTAAACATAGGAGGAAATATGTTTAAATCTGACTTATTTGTGTTAAAATATCCTGGAATAGGAATTATTCTAGGAGTAGATTGGTTGTGTAAATTCAAAGCAATTTTGAATTTAGAAAATTTTATAGTTTCTTTGAAAACAGAAAATGGTAAAAATATCATAATCTTGAGTGAAGCAGCCAAGATAAATTGCCTTAATCAAATATGGAGTATGACTGAAAAGGAATTGACTTTAGAAGGCATAAAAGTAGTAAATGAATATCCAGATGTTTTTGGGGAAGTTGTAGGAGTTCTAGAAAATAGACCAGTTGAATTTCAAATAAGGCTAATTCCAGGATCAAGTCCTATCATCATAAAGCCTACCAGAATGGGTCCAAAAGAATTAGTAGAATTAAAGCAACAGTTGGAAGAATTGGAGCAGAAGGCTTCATAAGGCCTAGTAGTTCAAACTGGGGTTCTCCAGTTGTATTTGTGAAGAAACATGATGGTACACTAAGAATGCGTATTGATTACAGAGAATTGAACAAAGTGACCATCAAAAACAAATACCCACTCCCCAGAATTGATGATTTATTTGATCAATTAAATGGAGCAAGAATTTTCTCAAGGCAAGACTTAGCCTCTGGATTTCACCAAATGAAGGTTGAAGAGGAGAGTATTAAATACACTGCTTTCAACCCAAGGTATGGCTTATATGAATTCTTAGTAATGCCTTTTGGATTGACAAATGCACCATCCTATTTTGTAGATTTAATGAATAGGACATTTAGAGACTTTCTATACAAATTTGTAGTTGTTTTCATTGATGACATATTAGTGTATTCAAAATCAGAAGAGGATCATGTATTCAAAATCAGAAGAGGATCATGCAAAACACTTGCATCTGGTTTTGTCTAGACTAAGAGCACATGATTTAAAGGCCAAATTCTCTAAATGTACGTTTTGGCAGAATGAAGTAAATTTTTTGGGACACATTATATCACAACAAGGGGTTAGTGTATACCCAACTAAGGTGATAGCAGTGCAATCATGGAGTAGACCCAAATCAGTGACTGAGGTGAGATCATTTTTGGGAATGGCAGGCTACTATAGAAGGTTTATAAATGACTTTGCAAGAATAGCCATCCCATTGACCAAGTTAACTAGAAAGGAGCAACCATATGTGTGGACAGAGAAGTGTGAACAAGCTTTTTCATTACTGAAGAAGGCACTAATGGAAGCTCCAGTTTTACAAGTTCCAGAGGGTAATGAAGGGTTAGTGGTTTACACAGATTCTAGTGGATCTGGATTAGGGGAAGTGCTCATGCAACATGGTAGATTCATAGCATATGCATCAAGGCAACTCAAGCCAAATGAAACTAGGTATGCTACACATGACTAAGAACTAGCTGCTGTAGTGTATGCATTGAAGCTATGGAGACACTACTTATTAGGTGCTAAGTTTGAATTGTTTACAGATCATAAGTCACTTAATTATTTGTTTTCCCAAAAAGACTTGAATATGAGGCAACATAAGTGGGTAGAATTTCTAGCTGCCTATGATCTTGATATATTGTATACCCCTGGAAAAGCTAACAAAGTGGCAGATGCATTGAGTAGGCATCAGGCAAAATTGGCAAGCTTAATGATGACTGAATTCAAGGATTTGACAATCCTCAGTGAAGTGGAAATAAAAGAAGAAATTGGAGTATCAGATAAGGCACACAGTGATATGATTGAATATGGAAAACTAAGCCTCATTTCTTTAAGGTCAACTCTGGTTGATAAAATATGACAAATGCAGGATCAAGACACAAATTTAAAGGAGAAGAAGGACATGATATCACAAGGCATGACAGTGGAAAATTATGAAGTAGATAATAAAGGTTACTTAAGGAAAAAGGGGAAGCATTGCATACCAAATGTGGAGGAACTGAAGCAAGAAGTTATGGATGAGCATCACAAAACAAAATATACTATACACCCAGGTGGTACAAAAATGTACCATGATCTCAGGAGGAATTACTGGTGGCCAGGGATGAAAGGAGCAGTGGCAAAATATGTGGCAAATTGTTTAACATGCCAACAAGTTAAGGCAGATTATCAAAGACCCTCAGGTTTACTACAACCTCTAGAAGTGCCTACCTGGAAGTGGGAAAGTATTTCAATGGATTTTGTGGATGGTTTGCCAAGGACAAGAAGAGGCAATGATAGTATTTGGGTAGTGGTTGATAGGCTCACAAAAACAGCACACCTCATCCCAATAAGTTCAAACAGAAATGCTCACAAGCTAGCCCAATTATTTGTGAAGGAGATAGTGAGATTGCATGGTATTCCCAAGACTATCATTAGTGATAGAGACACCTTGTTTACCTCAAGGTTTTGGAGTAGCTTTCAAGAGGCCATGGGGACAGAATTAAGCCTAAGCACAGCCTACCACCCACTAACAGATGGGAAAACTGAGATTGTTAATAAAGTTTTAGAAGACTTACTTAGAGCATGCATACTTGATTTTGGTGGCAACTGGGAAGATCATCTTTATTTAGCTGAATTTGCTTATAATAATAGCTACCAGTCCACCATAGGTATGGCTCCATTTGAGGCCTTGTATGGAAAGCCTTGCTTATCTCCTGCATGTTGGATGGAGGTAGGTGAAAGAGTATTGCTTGGACCAGAACATGTGAAGGAAACTTCTGCAAGAATTGAATTAGTAAGGCAAAGAATGAGAGTGGCACAAGAAAGACAGAAAGCATATGTAGATAAAAGGAGGAGGCCAGTAGAGTTTGAAGTGGGGGATCATGTATTTCTCAAATTTTCACCAATGAGGAAAATATTGAGATTTGGCAAAGCAGGAAAACTATCACCAAGGTATATAGGCCCATATGAAATTGTTCAAAGAATAGGGGCTTTGGCATATAGATTGAGGTTGCCAGAGGAATTGAGCAACATACATGATGTATTTCATGTATCTCAATTAAGAAAGTGGGTGCATGATAAGAAAACTATTCTTGAATCCCCTACACATGTTGAAATTCAAGAAAACCTGGTCTATAAAAAGGAACCAGTGGGCATAGTGGCTAGAGAAGAAAAGAAATTAAAATAATAATAATTAAATTGGTTAAAATTCAATGGAGTCTAGATGGAAATGATTGCACTTGGGAGGCTGAAGATAGGATGAAGGATAAATATCCTAATATATTTTCTGCATAAAGGTATGCCTGAAATTATAGTAAATTTAAATACTATTTGATTAGTTCTGGATGCATAAGTTTTTAAATTGCTGAGATAAAGATTAAACTTTTGCAAAGTGGGAAAGAAAAATATATATTTATTTATAATTGTGGGACACAATTCCTTTTAGGAGGAGAGTATGTGAAGACCCAAAATTTTTGAGATAAAAATAATTCTGAAATGAAAAGAAAATTAAATTAGTTAATAGAAAATAATTGAAGAATAAAATAATTTGAAAATGAATATCAAAAGGGAATGAGAGAAACAAGCAAGGGAATAATTATTTCAATAAATAATAATGAGAAGAAAAATAACTAAAGTATGAATGAGTTTTAAATACACATACCTTATGAATACAATAAATTTATGTGGCCAGAAAAATGTAGGGTAATAAAATAACTTCTCTTGATAATTAAAATGCATAAAAACTAGTCAAGTAAAATTTATGAGTATGAATGCATTTTTGAAATAAATCAAGATAGATGATAAAAATATGTTAGCTAAAAATCAAGCTTACAAAAGAAATGAGAAAAAAATATAAAGCTGAGCCACATAAAAATAATGTGCAAGGAAATCATGCAAATAGCATGTACACAGAAAAGCAATAAGGCAACTGATTTACTAGAAATGGAAACCAAAAGAAAATGGCACCTTTAGCCATAATTATACACATATGATTCTCTGAGTAAGGTAAGAATAGAATGGGTTTTTCCTCCATTAAAACCCTAGCAAAATGATTTAAATCAAGGGAGGGGCAACAGTTATTTCTGGGGAGAAAACAGAGGAAATAAAAATTAAAAATAAAATAAGCTCACATTGTCTTCATGCCTGAGTATTCTCGGGGAGGAGTAAAGGAAGGTGAGTGATAATCACTTATGGGATTTGAGGCATTAAGACCCATGCTAAGGGCAGCCAAGTTATTTTCATATATAAATTCTATTATAATTTTCTATTTGATTTTGTTCTCTGAATAAATGCATGTTGATCATGGATGATATTTTGATTGAACTTTTGGTTGACGTTTTGATCTGTCTTGGTTTGATAAGATTGTTTCAGTCTTTTGCTTTAAAATACAAGTAATCAAACCTGTATTCAGATCATAGAAGTGGATTTTTATGATCCAGTTTTATGTGAGAAATGAACTGAATGTTTTACTGAGAAATAGGGTATCAAAGGAAAAATAAGTAGGCAGTGTGAATAATGAGATTTATGCTTATGCCTAGTTTATATTAAAATGATATGAACAATGCAGTATCATGTATAGGTGCTGAGTTGTTCCTATTATAAGTTAACATGTTTTTATGGGTTTTTCTCAAAGAAAAATCATGTCCTGTGTTCTCAGTAAAATAAATGAATAGGGTATATAACTTCATCAGTTTTATGTGAGACATAGGAATACATCTATAGATAAATATGTATACAAGTTCCAGAAAATATGATTAAAATAAAATAACCTTGGAATGGGATTCAGTATTTTGCATGGAAGCTTGATATGTCTGACTAAAACCCCTGAGAGAGTTTCATAACTTTTGATTCATGAAAGGAAGAAAAGAATGCAAAGCATTTCAAGTGATAATAAAATTCTCAGAAGATAAATAAGCATGGTCTCTAAATTATAAGAATAATTTAGGAGTAGTGCCTTGATCTGCTCATCATCAGGAGGATGATGGGTATGTGCAGACTTGCTTAAGTCCTGTAGGCCTCTGTGTAAAGAGAAAACAGAACTGAGCCCCTTTACAATGCACACATGGTGTTCAATGGCAAGGAGTTAGATCAAACCAACAATGTAAAAAGAAATGAAATGAGATTGATCAATCAAGCTATGGAAATTGGAAATTAATCCATAGGAGCATGTACATGAAAATCTGAATGAAGTGAATGCATGGTTGTTTGGGTGTATGATTGATAGATAAGCTTACCAATGCTCAGATTTTAGTATGAATTAGTATATCATTAAACTGATATGTTCTCTATGCAGCTTTAAGAATTTACAAAATATTTAATATGTGATTTCACTCATACCAGAAATTTATTTCTGACCCTATTTGTTGCTTTGTAACATTTGAGGTGTCTCATTTTTATTGAGGTAGCTCTAGATGTTGCTGCAGGAAAGGAAGCATAAGAAACTTGCTTGCATGGATATTTTAAGATTTACTTGCATTTAGAATGCTTAAGGAATATGGCAGAAATATTGTAATAATTAAGCCAGGCAAAACTTCATTATGTCTTAAGTATTTCCTGGACTAATATGTGCTTATTTTTCTGTTTAAAGAATATGTAAAAACTTTAGTACTATATGTGTGTTTGTGAGTTTCTGTTTTAAGCAACTGATCTGGATAATCTCTAGTGAAGTATGATATAGGAGATCATGCCATATAAACTGATATGTGGTCATGACTTTCTTGACAATGTCTGAGGAACTTTTAATTGTAAAGTAGAAATAGTTTTAGAAAAATAAATAAATAAAGAACATGCAATAAATCTTTTAAAGATTGAGTTGAACCTAGACCGGGCTAACCAGAAAAGCATGATCATGACTTGTAATTGATATAAGTATATGTCAAGCTTAAAAATGAAACCTGTAATTCTTAATCTGGACATTTGATTTACAGAAGAAATTTGTATTGCTTTGGGTAGTAAATCCATATGCATTTTTAATACTTGTAGGTCTCTCAGCAACTATACTTAACACATCTTACTATCTAAATACATGACTCAAGTCTGGATGCATTGGTCTTGACCAGCCTGAGGCAGTATAAAGTAATCTGTAGTCCTGTTTGAAATAGGCATGATCATCACTTCACAACACCTTAGACACTACCACTTATTGTTTAAGAGAACATCAGCTGTCTACCTAATAAGTTCACTTGAGAATTTTGTATTAATTTGATTCATAACATAGTTTTGATTATCTTGTCCTCAAATAAATGCTAAGCCTCCATTTGATATGATAGATTGAGTCTGCATTTTTGTTCAAATGTATTATCTTCACTGCCTGGTTTTGGAACTAATTTCTTACCCTGATATCTATTGGATCATATCATATTCTGAGCATTTGTCTTAAAAAGAAAATTGCTTGAGTTTAAAAGCAGAACCCCGGGCTAAACAAATATACTAAAGTTGTTTTAAAAGCATCCTTTACTTATCCAAAACAATAAGTGTCAAATACAAAATTACAAAGGTCTGATGTATGGCTTAAAAATCCAGGAACTGATTAACTTGAGAAATAAAACAAGTAGGATATTAACTGAACAAAATATCAATTAATTTTGGGTGTTAAGTTCAAAAGAAAAGAAATAGATAAAAATTGCTATGTGACACAAAGTCTTTCAAATATGAGAAACAATGTGTGAATGAGTTTCTTTGCTATTTTAATTACTCTGATAAGCAAAGAACCATTTATATATCTTCATATATATAAATGATATGATTTAGTTGTACACTGATATGTTTATACTGGTAAGATTTTGGATCTTGGGAGAATAAATTAAGAGAAGTGATCTATTGTAAAAAAAAACAAATCACTGCAAACAAGTGGTTAGAGAAGTGGGTCATTTCATGGACCGTACTCAGACTCGAGGAAATATGAAACAGCAAAATGATCAGACCACAAATGTAATTCAAAAAGCCCACAAAATCATGACAGCTAGCTCAATGAACAAACTCAAACACACTTGAACCAGACACAATGAAATAGTGTGACACACGCATACATCAGAACACAATAAGGCATGGATTCAAACAACAAAGACTGAAAGAAACTGCAACAAGCCTCAACAGGTAAAATGTACACACATATGGTGGATAGCATGCATACAACTCTACAGTAAATGAAGACTACATGATGTAACATAAAGACATTGCAAAATGAAGACAATTGCAAATACAATGCATCAGTGCACATGAGCAACCTAAAGCAACAACTCAAGTCAGTGCACATCAACCCAATGCAAACCATACATCAAGTTCATATGCATATGCATACAGTGTCAAAAAGACCACATCAATGAAGCTTCAAACATATAACAGTTCAAAGTTTCGACTGCAACAAAAATGAAGTACACAACATACATAGATACATGTGTGTACATATATGTGTAGTGATAACCAGTATAGCAGCTCGAATGAGCACGTGCACTTGTATACAAATGCAACAGAGGCAAGAATTAAATCCAGGAACACAAGTGACTCGAACCATAAATCAATATCAAACCAAACTTCAATACAACATGAAATGAGCATGTGACAACAAGTATGATTCAAAACCAACAGTAAAGCCACCAGACTACATGAAGTCTAACAATGATCAATGGACTCAGACTTGAAGTAACAAGAAGGATCAACTAAACTCAGAAATGATGACTGAAAACACTATAGCAACTCAACACAATGCATATGTTAGCAGTGATGTACACATTAAACAAAACAACTATACATAATGTGAAGATATCAAGTGAAGGCCACACCAGCTTGAATGTATATAAGCAACAATGCACAACAACGATCAAGTGCAGACTCGAGTTAACAAAGTCAAGACTGAAAACTACCAGAGTCCATCAAGCAACATCTAATAGTACACATACCAAAGAATAAACGAGACATTGCTGTAAACAAGTCAAATTGTCACAAAAATTTCAAAGTGGTCGAAGTCAATTAGCAGTTTCAAATCAAGGTAGCAGTTTCAAAGTAACCAAAGTCAACAGAGAATAACACAGTGTACAAGTTCAAAATCAAAGCAGCAGTTTTGAACCAAGGGCAATTTCAAATCGAACAAGTATTTACTTGAGTCACGATACAACAACAAATCAAGCCGCAAGTCAATCAAGTTAAAGTCAAAAACAGAAAATAATAAAAATCAAAACTTCTAGATTATCAGCAAAGTCAGAGCCGTGGAAATCAAGGAATCGAGCGGGTTCAAAATCAAAGCCGTGTTAATCAAGTAAAGAGCAAATTATACGAATTAAAGAAGTCTAAACAAATCGTATGCACTCAAGCAAAATCGAACGACCAGGCTACAATATTTGACGAGTTCAATCAAATGAAATTATAGGAATTGGAATCCTATTTACCCCTATCATCGTCGGCATTCAAAAATCAACGAGTTCAAGTAAATTAACCAGAAAAGCAAAGAGCTTAAAACACATACCAAATTTAGTTCGAACTCGATCAAATCGAATCGATTGAAATCATCACAGCTAGATGATCAAATGTCCAAGCCAAACAAAGGAGATAATCACCGCGATTGATCATATATAGACGGTGATTCAATTTATCAGAAGCCCTAATTTCAGATCGAAGAAGGAACGAGAAGCAACCAGTTTTTTCAAAGAAAAAGGATACGACCGCTAATATAAAAGAAAGAGGGGGATTATTTTTTTATCTCTGTGTTTTTTGTTTGGGCCGGTTCCTTTATCAATTTAGGTTTAGTTTATTTAAATTAGGGTTTTTGTTTTTAATTGTTTTTTAATTTGTAATTTTCTTTTAAACTTCTGTATAATTACTAGTCGTGTGACTAGGGGACGAACTACGGTGGTGTAGTTTAAGAATTCACAACTCAGTGGCTGAGTTGTGGTAGGGTTTTGAGCATAGAGTTAGGTTAGTCGATAGCGGGTGTCGCGAGTTTACATGTGTAAGCGTCTGACTACTTAATTTCTAGTAGAAACCTTGGGGGCAACACGTAGGCAGGGTTTTGCCGAAGCTGGGTAAATCTATATTGTTCTATTTCTGCATTTTTATTTTGCTATTATCTGTGCTACGATTATTATGCTATATATGTATTGCAATTATTCTATATACTTCCGCATTAAATTTTATACTTGATAGTATCACCGTATTCACCCCCCTCTAGGGTGAAATCGATCCTACAAGTGGTATTAGAGCTAGGAACATAAGTCAAAAAATTTTTGATTTAAAATTTGATTTTTCAAAAACCAATTTTTGTTTTAAAAATTTGAATTTTTAAAAATGGCTTCTTTTAATAATGCTTTTGCTGAAGGTCGGTCCAATATTATCCCTCCTATTTTTGATGGAACAGATTTTTTGAATTGGAAATTAAAAATGGAATTTTATTTAAAATCTGTTAATGTTAAATGTTGGGATATTATTGAAAATGGGTGTGATATAATAGACGAGAAAATTACTACGATTAATGCTCTTGCTATGCATATACTATATTCTCATATTAATCAAGATAATTTTAACTTTATCTCTCATTGTGAAAATGCACAGGAAATCTGGAATACTTTTAATGCAATATACGGTGAAAAAATCAATAACGATGAGGAATCCTCAAAAATCGACTTAGTTAAAGAAACGTGCTTAACATGATTGGCAAAGGGCAGCAGTGATGAAGATTCAATAGCCGATGAGATAAGTGATTTTTCATTCAATGATTTAGTTCTCTTGCGCCGAAAATTAATTGAAAATAATAAAGCTCTTGAGATGGAAAATGATAATTTGAAAAGGGAACAAACTAAACTTCATCGGAAAAATAATGATTTGGAAAATAAGCTTAAAAACAAAAGTTCTAATTGCAAAAAGTGTTTGGCCCATGAAAAAGAATTTGCCCGTTTACATGAAAACTTTCAAAAGTTAGAAAACGAAATTTTAATTTGGGAGAAAAACAAAACTAAGTTGATTTGTAAAAATAATATTTTGCAAAAAGAGTTGGATAGCTGTAAGAAGTCAAAAAATTCTAAATGTGCGATTTTTGAAAAGAAATTAAATGAGTTCAATGAAAATTTCAATACCCTTGAAAAAGAAAACGTGATTTTGAGCAAATTGAAATTAATCGATTAAATCACGAGTTTGAAAAGGAGATTGAAAAAATCAAGGATTTTGAAAAAATTGAATTTAGAAAACTCCAACTCTTTGAAACTGAGATGCTTGAAATTGAGAATAAAATCAGAGAGCTTCAAAATGAAAATATGCAATTAAAAATTAATAGTTTTGAAAAGAGAGATAGTACCATTAGTTGTTGTTCGAAGCTAATAAATGAAAATAAACTTTTAAAATCCAAAGTTAATAAACTTGAGTTGGTTACTCAGAAATTGTTCACTAGAGATAAATCATTTAATATACTCTTAGAAAATCAACTCTTCGAGAATAA
This sequence comes from Allium fistulosum, assembly GCA_030737815.1. NCBI lineage: Eukaryota > Viridiplantae > Streptophyta > Magnoliopsida > Asparagales > Amaryllidaceae > Allium > Allium fistulosum. Next base: position 821,287,848 of record CM060904.1, read on the forward strand.
AAGGAATGCATTTGGATTTGCAAAAGTGTCAAAATATGAACAAACGACTAATAATACTGTTAAAGGGAAAAGTGTGATACCCAAACATGTGAAAACCATACCAATTTGGGTTCCAAAAGGCACAAATATAAAATCCCTTAAAGTCAAACAAATTTGGGTGCCGAAAGAAACATATATAAATAGTTTTGGGTCTCCACAAACTTATTTTTCAAAATCTTTTGCCACTAACAACCATGGACCTATAAAAAAATATAGGTCACAAAAATCTTCTCTCGTGTAGGTATGGTGGCAGGCTAAGGAACAACAACAGTGTTACCTGGATTCTGGCTGTTCCAGGCACACAACGGGCGACAAGTCAAAGTTCCTTAGCCTAGTATAAAGGTGGCAGAATCACAATGAACAACAACGAAAAATTATCGTAAAGGTAAAATAGGAAACGGTACACCTATCTTGAACGATATATTAATTGTGATAATCTGCACCATAATCTGAATTTAAATCAGCCAGTTATGTTATAAAGAAATGAAATAAATGTTGATGTTGATTATGATTCTGACTTATGAAAATCGTTGGCCAGTTATCTTTTTATGCCGAGAACACTACATGTACCTCTAGAATCTTTGAACTACTTCATATAGATTTGTTTGGACTAATGATGGTGTTTTATTGATTGCTGATTACTCATGATACAAGTGGATAAATTTGTTTATCTTAATTGATACTATGTTCACTATTTGTTTATTTGCACGGCTTCAATTCAATTTCGTCTAAATGCTGTAAAAATGATTTTAAGGAAATTTGTTGCAACTTCACGGTCTGGTCTATAACATTCAACTAATGATAATCTTGAGTCTAAGAGAAATTCAGATGCAGATTACACTGGCAATCTAGTTGATAGAAAAGTACTAGTGGAACGTGATTTATGTTGAGACATTCAGTAGCTGCATCGTTTTCAAAGAAAATATCTGCATATTTTTCATTTCAACTAATTTTAAAATTGCAGACATTTTTCTTATAAAATCCCTTCCCGAAAATCATTTTTGTTGACCTTATTTCAGATTAGTCATTTTTGAAAATTTTATAATTATTTTTGGATTTGATTTTAAATTACTACATTAACTAATCTGACTCCCTATTGATTATCAAAAAGATAAATAGTGATTGAAAAAGTGATGAGTGTTGATATTGATCATATATTATAACTTGAGACAGTATATTTAGTAAATTTCTTTAGAAATTTAAACAAGAGTTATAAAAACTTTTTGTTTGTAAAAATTCCATGACCATTTTTATTTCTATCATATTTCTATCGACCATCACTGACGCAGCGGATTAAACAAAACAATCTTCGATCGGTGAATGTAGTAATCGGTGGATTGGAAGATACTGAAATGCCCAAATTCGTTGATCCGAAGATACCGAATTCTAGCTATCTCGAACTCGTTGATCGCGCACGATACCGGTTCAAAGATCTTCAATTCTTCTAGCGTTGATCAAGTGCACTTGATTCCACGAATCGGCTTCTACAATCGTTGAATCGAGCGCACTCGATTAACCGAAAGAGGAGATAGGAGATTACACTCAACTACCAATTTAAATTTAAAGCACAAAGCTAACAAAAGAGAATTTTATTCAATATTCAACAACCTTTTACAAATGACCATACATGCCTTTTTGTAGGCTACAACTCAACACAACAGAAAACTTCAAAAATATTACAAGTACTTAGGTCGTGAGCGACCTACGACCTATAATGGAGCGACCTAAAGTACACGACTTATCAAAGCATACGACATACGACTTATAAAAGTTGCGACCTAAAAACAGATATGTAACGACTTACAAAATACAACACGTTCGTACATTGCGACTTAACAATGCTACGAGTTAACAGATGACGACTTAACAAGCAACACAACAGCATCTTTCTGCGACTTAAGAATCCATGGTTTAGATTAACTCGGTATAAGAATCTACGGCATCCAGAGCTTCAGCGACTTAAAACTTGCGGCATCCCAAATCAACGTATTAAGGAAATCAAAGGCAGGGATTAACTCGCAGAAGAATCAACGACATCCAGTCTTCAGCGACTTAAAACTTGCGCATCTCAGATCAGCTACTTATAGACATCAATGGTAGAGATTAACTCGGCAGACGAATCAACGGCATCCAGAGCTTCACGACCTAATAGATAAGCTGTTCCAGACACCACTTTGCGACCTAAGCCTTGCGACCTAAGTCCTTGCGACTTAACTTCCCAGGTCACCCAGCGACTTATCATAGGTTGTGTCCTTTTCGTGCGACCTATCATAGGTCGTAACCTCTTAGCTCGTACGCGACCTAAAATAGCGTTAGGTCATGAGCTCCTACTAGGTCGTTGCCGATCTTCAATAAGTCGTTGTTACGACTTAAAAGCTTTGTTAGGTCGGCTGCGACCTAAAACTTCAACTTTCCACCATTTCTCACCAAATCCTAACTCGTTAGCTTCCTTGCTAGGTCGGTCTCGACTTATCCACATGTTAGGTCGTACACGACCTAGGACTTCTCCATTCTGGCCTGCATCATCCTCCCCAGGTTGAGAAAAATTCGTCCTCGAATTTGTACTTTTTGCATCCACAACAAACTCGTCTCCATGATATGGTACGAGATGTTTTACATTGAATACGTCAGACGTATACACATCATCTGGCAACTTCAATTTATAAGCATTTTCATTGATTCTCTTTAAAATTTCCACTGGACCAATCTTTCGTGCTTTCAATTTATTGTACGTTCCCACCGGAAAGCGATCTTTTGTTAACACTGCATAAACCAAATCACCTTCTTGAAATTCAACACTCCTTCGCTTCAGATCTGCAGAACGCTTATACTTCTCATTTGCTTTCTCCAATCGTTCTTGAACGATTTTGTGACATTCTGCCAATCCTTCAACAAAATCAGCAGCTTTCTTAACTGTCTTCTTTGATTGTGGCACTACCGTTAAATCCAACGGACCCTTCGGTAAGCTTGAATATACTATCTGAAATGGACTGAACCCCGTACTACGATTCACTGCATGATTATGAGAAAATTCGGCCTGACATAACTTCACATCCCAACTTTTCAGGTTGTCCTGTACAAGACATCGTAACAAATTCCCCAATGATCTGTTTACCACCTCAGTCTGTCCATCAGTTTGCGGATGATAAGCACTACTAAACTTCAGCTTCGTTCCCACCATTTTCCACAAACTCAACCAAAAGTGACTCAGAAATCGAGTATCTCTATCCGACACAATAGATTCTGGCAATCCATGAAGTCGATAGACCTCCTTGAAAAACAATTGAGCAACATGAACAGCATCCGCCGTCTTCTTACAAGCAATAAAATGTGCCATTTTCGAAAATCGATCAACCACCACATAAATGGAATCGTTACCACGCTGTGTCCTCGGTAATCCCAACACGAAGTCCATACTCACATCAACCCATGGTTTAGTTGGTACCGGTAACGGCATATATAAACCCGCATTAGTCGCAGTTCCTTTCGAAACCTGACAGATATGACATCGTTCCACAAACCTCTCCACCTCTTTCCTCATTGATGGCCAAAAGTAGGACTGTGAAATCAACTGTAAGGTACGGTCTCTCCCAACATGTCCCTCTTCGTGTAACTCCTTGATAATCTTCATTCTCAGACTACCCTCCGGTATGCACAATCGATTTCCTTTAAAAAGAAAACCATCTACCATCACGAACTCATCCGTCTCTCCTTCCTTGACTTTATCAACAAACTTTGCAAAGTAAGGATCATCGGTAAATAATTCTGGCAATATTTCAAACCCCGTCACTTCAACCTTCAATGTAGTTAACAAGTGATTTCTTCTACTCAACGCATCCGCAACACGATTCGTCACTCCCGACTTGTGTTTCACAACAAATGTAAATTGTTGCAGATATGCAATCCACGATGCATGTCTTGCTGAAATCTTGTCTTGCCCTTGCAAATGCTTCAATGCCTCATGATAGTATACAGAACAAACTCTTTCTGAAATAGATAATGTCTCCAGTGTTTAATAGATTGTACAACAGCATAGAATTCCACATCATACGTACTGTACCTCATCTTCGCTCCTGACAACTTCTCACTGAAATATGCAATTGGACGTCCCTTCTGACTCAACACTCCTCCAATTCCAACCTTGGATGCATCAGTATGTAGTTCAAACACTAACTGAAAATCTGGTAATATTAGAATTGGTGCAGACGTCAAAAGTTCTTTGATTCGCTCAAAAGCAACCCCGGCTTCCTCCGTCCATGCAAACTGTTTACCCTTCATGCAATCAGTAACAAGTGCCATCACACTACTAAAGTGTGGTATAAACCTTCGATAGAATGAAGCCAACCCGTGAAAACTACGAACTTCCGTTATCGTCTTGGGCTGTGGCCAATCTCTAATTGCTTCGACTTTACTTTGGTCAACCTGTATTCCTTCTTCCGATACAACATATCCCAGAAATAAAACACTATGCGTCATGAACACGCATTTCTTCGTTGTAGCATAGAATTGTTCTTGTCGCAATACCATCAGCACTTATCTAAGATGATTCAAATGTTCCTCTGGACTCCCACTGTAAATCAGAATATCATCAAAATACACCACCACAAATTTCCCAATGAACGGTCGAAAAATCTGATTCATCACCCTCATAAAAGTACTCGGTGCATTGGATAAACCAAATGGCATGACCAACCATTCGTATAGACCCTCCCTGGTTTTAAAAGCAGTTTTCCACTCATCGCCTGGTCTGATACGAATTTGATGATATCCGCTCTTCAAATCAATCTTCGAAAAGATAGTAGCTCCGCTTATTTGATCTAACAAGTCATCCAACCTCGGCATTGGAAATCTATATCTCACAGTAATCTTATTTAATGCTCGACTGTCAGTGCACATCCTCCACGTTCCATCCTTTTTGGGTACCAATAAAGCTGGTACAGCACAAGGACTTAAACTCTCCTGCACACGCCCCTGTTCAAGCAATTCTTCCACTTGCCTCTGCAACTCTTCATGTTCCTTCGGACTTATTCGATAATGTGGTCTGTGTGGCAACACAGCACTTGGAACAAGATCTATCTGATGTTGTATATCCCTCAACGGTGGCAACTCCGTTGGTAACTCCTCTGGAAATACATCGTCAAATTCTTTCAAAACTGGTTTAACTTCTTCTGGAATCTCAACCTCTTCACTGCTCTCTCGCCCAATTAACAAAAACACTTCAGGTTCCTCCTCTACTTCCTTCACAAACTCCTTCAACGATAACAAAGTTTTGAGCTCTTCAATCTCCTCCAACTTGTTTTCCTCCCGTTGTCGCTTCTTTGGAACTAGAGTAATCTTTGTGCCTTCAAACATGAAACTGTAACTGTTGGTACGCCCATCATGTTGCACCGCCCTATCATACTGCCACGGTCTCCCCAGCAACAAATGACAAACGTCCATGTCCACAACATCGCACCAGATTTCGTCTTTATATTTCTTCCCAATGGAAAACTTCACACGAGCCCTTCGTCCAACCTTCACCTCCCCGCCTTTCCTCAACCAAGCTAGCTTGTAGGGTTTCAGATGTTTCTCAGTCTGCAATGCCAACTTCCTCACAGCTTCTGACAAAATTATATTATCACAGCTTCCAGCATCAATAACAAATTTGCAAACTTTCCCCAAAATGGTACATGTTGACTGAAAAATATTGCTCCTCAACCAACTACAATTCTCCTCTTGCTTTGGTGTTAAACATGACCTCTTCATCATGAGATTATAACCTTCGTCTCCCGACACTTCTTCTTCCTCCTCATCAGGTGGTGAATTGGAACATTCAGCTTCTTCATCCTCATTCTCAACCTCTGATACCATAGCTCTCTTCTTCGGCTTTGGACATTCGCTACTTTTGTGACCAAATTCCTGACAATTGTAACATTTGAAACCGTTGTTAACCTTTGTCTTCTCAGCCTCCTTCACTACTGGTCTACTGATAGGTTTAGAAACATTAGAACTCCCACTAACTCCCTTCACTGGATTGTTGGAATTTGTAAACACACCTCCTCCTCGTCTTCCCTGCTTTTCCCAAGCCAACGCTTTCTGATGTGCTTCCGCTACAGATCTAGGATCGAACATGTTAACCATATCCTGAATCTGCATTCTCAATCCCCCAATGAATCTAGATGTCAGCTGCTCTTCCATTTCCATAATATCATTCCTTGCAATAAGTTGATAGAATTCATCAGCATAGTCATTCATATATTTCGTCCCTTGTCTCAAGTTCTGCAAACGTTGATACATCAAAGACTGATAATTGTAAGGTAAGAACGTTGCTTTCATCAATTTCTTCATCTTCTCCCAAGATTCAACTTTTGACTTTCCCATTCGTTCACGTGTAAGTTTGGTTTGCTGCCACCACGCCAAAGCTCTACCCCTCAACCTCGTAGCAACCAACTTCACTCTACGATGTTCTGGAACTTCTTTAAAGTCAAAAATCTCTTCAACATTAGCTACCCAATCTAGAAACTCCTCCGCTTGCATACCACCTTTGAATTCAGGAATTTCAGTCTTCATCCCCGACTCCCACTTGTGATCATACTCAAAGTAATTTCTTCCTTGGCCTCGTCCTTGTCCTCGAACACTACCACCATCATACTCCTCTTCAAAATCAGATGTATATCGTTGTCTATCTCGTCCACCCACATCTCTACTACCATTACGTCTTCCACCATCATCCCTTCCATCTACATTCCTCCGTTCACGATCATTCACGTTCCTCCCACGCCCTTGATCATTTTCAACACTTCGGTCTCGATTGGAATGTGGCGAGACTCTACTACCCCCATGGTTATATTCAGGTGAAATCCTTCTCCGATTTTGATTCATCTCCGTCATAAGCTTCTCTAACCGGCCAATTCCTTCGTTAAGCTTTTCACTAAAGTTTTCATTGATTCTTTGCTCCATCTCATCAGCTTCTTCTCTTCGATACAAAGCTTCTACGTTTTGGTGGCGATTAGCTCTTCTTGGCGGCATACTTGAAATCTTTACAAACACTTCAACACTTCAAAATTCAAACACTTTTCGGACTTTGATCCAAAATGAAACGGATCGAAAACTTCCACTTTGTAGTAAATCGCGATGAACACGATGGACAAAGTTTCGGCTTCCAATACAAATTCGATCAATCAATCTTCGAACAAGCTCTTCTTACTCTCGGCCGTGATAAACAACCTCCAATCTTCACTTCGAGCTCGGCAAATCACTTCAACTTCTAAATGAATAGGTTCCAAGTCTCGATCTAGCTATGATTGGCTAGAACAAGCTATGATACCAAAAACTGACGCAACGGATTAAACAAAACAATCTTCGATCGGTGAATGTAGTAATCGGTGGATTGGAAGATACTGAAATGCCCAAATTCGTTGATCCGAAGATACCGAATTCTAGCTATCTCGAACTCGTTGATCGCGCACGATACCGGTTCAAAGATCTTTAATTCTTCTAGCGTTGATCAAGCGCACTTGATTCCGTGAATCGACTTCTACAATCGTTGAATCGAGCGCACTCGATTAACCGAAAGAGGAGATAGGAGATTACACTCAACTACCAATTTAAATTGAAAGCACAAAGCTAACAAAAGAGAATTTTATTCAATATTCAACAACCTTTTACAAATGACCATACATGCCTATTTATAGGCTACAACTCAACACAACAGAAAACTTCAAAAATATTACAAGTACTTAGGTCGTGAGCGACCTACGACCTATAATGGAGCGACCTAAAGTACATGACTTATCAAAGCATACGACATATGACTTATAAAAGTTGCGACCTAAAAACAGATATGTAACGACTTACAAAATACAATACGTTCGTACATTGCGACTTAACAATGCTACGAGTTAACAGATGACGACTTAACAAGCAACACAACAGCATCTTTCTGCGACTTAAGAATCCATGGTTTAGATTAACTCGGTATAAGAATCTACGGCATCCAGAGCTTCAGCGACTTAAAACTTGCGGCATCCCAAATCAACGTATTAAGGAAATCAAAGGCAGGGATTAACTCGCAGAAGAATCAACGGCATCCAGTCTTCAGCGACTTAAAACTTGCGCATCTCAGATCAGCTACTTACAGACATCAATGGTAGAGATTAACTCGGCAGACGAATCAACGGCATCCAGAGCTTCGCGACCTAAAAGATAAGCTGTTCCAGACACCACTTCACGACCTAAGCCTTGCGACCTAAGTCCTTGCGACTTAACTTCCCAGGTCACCCAGCGACTTATCATAGGTTGTGTCCTTTTCGTGCGACCTATCATAGGTCGTAACCTCTTAGCTCGTACGCGACCTAAAATAGCGTTAGGTCGTGAGCTCCTACTAGGTCGTTGCCGATCTTCAATAAGTCGTTGGTACGACTTAAAAGCTTTGTTAGGTCGGCTGCGACCTAAAACTTCAACTTTCCACCATTTCTCACCAAATCCTAACTCGTTAGCTTCCTTGCTAGGTCGGTCTCGACTTATCCACATGTTAGGTCGTACACAACCTAGGACTTCTCCATTCTGGCCTGCATCAATCACTCATAAAAATCCAATATAGTATGTCAATATGTGGTATTTTAAATGGGAAATCATTCGTTTTTTCAATTTATTATATTTCTTAGCAATAAAACACCCAAAGTATTCACTCTCATTTAAATGTCCTTACGGTTATGCATGGGTGAATTACTTGGAAAATTTGATTATGTCTTTCATGCTCATTTAAAAGTCCTCAGGGTTATGCATGTATGGAACACATATCAAAATTGATTGATTAAATAGACAAGTCGATTCTAATTCCATTTAAAAGTCCTCACGGTTATGCGTGGTTAGAAGATACTTGAATTCATTTTAATTTTTTTTAAGAATACTACTAATCTCATTTAAAAGTCCTAACAGTTATGCATGGTTAGTAGATATTCAAATTCCTGATATAAATATACCACAAATAGACACAACTATATGGTTTTGTATACCGACATCATCCCTATCATTCTAAAGTGGAATATGCGTCAATCAGAGTATTTATGTTTTTTGTTTGATTTTTATTGAAATTTAATATTTATACTCGATTGGGTATTAATGTTGTATTAATGTCTACACTACAACAAAAAGGACTTTTTATAGCGTGTAAAAACCACTATAAAAACTTTCTATAGCGATTCTATAATCGCCATAGATCAACATGTTGTAAAAAGTCTGGTAGATACTATAGCGTGTCATACGTGCAATGGAAAACGTATTTTTCTTGCCATCTAAAATAGGCCATATTGGTGCAACTGCTTTTCTATAGCATTATGAAACGTGCTATAGAACTTTTTATGACGCATTTTAGTTGCTATAAATATGTCGACATGCTATATTATTATAGCATTTGAATGCGCTATGGAATCATTGTGTCAACCTTTTATGACACATTGAAATGCTATAGAAAATTCATTACTATCTATTATAGCACCGTCTTATTGCATAGTTAGAACGCTATAAAAAAATTCTATTGCACATTTTTTGCTGCCATAACATTCAAAGCTTAACAATTTTCAATTCTACTTATATATTATAACTCAAAAAACCACATTCATCACATTAACATAAGTACAAAAATTGAGTCATAAGCCAAATCACAAAATATATATATATATATATATCCATAATATTTCATACATGAAGAATTAAACATAAATATTTGTGATAAAAATTAAACATAAGTACAGAAATTGAGTGTAGCATACCAAAACGATACAAACTAAAAATATTTTAATGACCGTCGATAAGCATGACCGATTTAAAGGAGAAAGAGTGCGACATCATGTATCAACCTCAAAAGCATCATACAACACCTGTGAAGAAGAAACACAAATCAAATTCAAAAGCAAAGAACAAATCAAACTACAACTTCAAGGTTAAACAAAGCATAAGTACAGATTCAAGTTCCAGTTTCAGGTTTCAGATCAGATCAAAACCAAATGTCAGTTTCAAAGCTACTGATCAAAAGTTCAAAACCAAGTTTCCAGAATCAAAGCAACTTCTAGTTTTTAAATTTCCAGACAAAACTTCTCTACTTAATCAACTTCCAGGTGAGCAAACTAACCCATTGATGCTTGAATCTGTTTATAAACTTGATGTATGTGAAATAAAGTGATGAAATTGTGTTGATAGTCTGTGCATGCTTGTGTATATGTGTATTGGTGCTCTGTTATAGGTTACAGGTTTTAAAACCTAATTAAAATTTCAAATCATTCCACTTACAAACAATTTTAAACCTTGATCTCTGAATGAAAGGTGTTTGTATGTGTATAACATCATTTCTAAAAATAGATTCAAGAGAAAATATCGAGTAAATATTTTGAAAATTTTAAATAACAGTAATAATCTAAATTAAGTCAAAATTCAATAATCAGGGATTCGTGTTTAGATTTCAAAATTCAATAATCAATCAACAGACTTTTACAATGGCTACCTATATAACATTTATACAACATCCAGAACTAAAATGGATTAAAATATTTATACATCTTTAAAAATTTGTACCTATAAAAGAAATAACTTATACTTACTAACGTTGCACGAACAGAGAATCAAGTATGCTAACAGAGAATTAATTGAATTGACGATGTATCTATAAAAATTTGTATCTATATAATATTTATACAACATCCAGATTAAATTTTTTGAATTGACCATGTATCTTTAAAAATTTGTATCTATATATAACTAACAGAGAAAACAAATGGTTGATTTGTTAAGTACAAGATGAATTGTCCAATTACAAACATATTCACATGTCGAACCTAAGGTTCAATTAGCTATTCTGACTCTAAATCATACACATTCTACTAAAAGTTAGGTTTATTCGCTTATTCCTCATATTTCATTTGATACGGTAATTTTTTGATACCATATAACAAACTGTAAATGCATCAGGCACTAACCTGTCAAAAAGCTTGAGTTTAATAATCACATCAGCAAGATTTAAGTTGGCCTTCCCCATAAGTTGGAACAACTTTTCTTTTCATGTTAAGATTTTCAGTCTTTTCCATACAGTTATTTATACATGTAAAATCAACTGTAATATTATTATTAGGTGTGCATCCCATGTGTTGCATGGCATCACATAAATATATTTACAATTCATATCCTTATTTTAAGATAATTGTCTATTCAATTAATATTTATACACTACTTACAAAATAAAAATTTAACAACTGATAATGGTTTATATTTTCACACAAATGCTCCACTTGATTTGTTTCCTTTTTATTTACAAAACCTTGTTGAACTTAAATTAGGGTGAATTAGGTAAACTAGAGTAAAACAAATCTAGAGAGTTAAACGGATGTTATAAATATGGATTCTCAAACGATTACTTCGAATGTGACAGGGTTTTTAGAATAAGGTATTTAAAATAAAAAGAAGTTTTGATGGATAACAATGATAGCCAATTTGAAATCACACATTAGATAAATAAAATTCAATATTAGCTGCTAAAACATGATGGTAATGGTCGAGATGTTTGGAGTAAGCCCGCTGTCAACCAAACCCCATATGGCCTGTAGTATCTTTTTTGATGCAACGTGATTACTAGAGACATGCTTAAATGTATACAAATAGTGAAATGAAAATATAGTTGTAATTTTAAATGAGAAAATAGCCATTAATGCAATAAAGGAAGGTCTATTTTTGTCAAAATGGAAGCATTAGAGCATAATATTATTGCGTATAGCAGGTAAACTTACTTACCTATGCTTAACCATGATTCTAAGGGCACTTTGAGGGAAGCCCTTGTCAAGTAACAAGCATCATCCCATGTATACGAAGCTTTTTTAATTTGATATCTCCAGAACCAACATGATCTCCAGAACAAAAGCTGACATACTGGCCAAGCCACCAGCACTCTCCTCGGTCAGTTCACCCTGGCACACTCTTCGTGCCCCGCTTTGGCATCAGACCTCTCAGTCCACTTGCAGTCCCCTCCTAGCCTGAAATACATCATCAACACTTCTTGTCTGTCAATCTTCTTGCTTACTTCTTCATGCATTCCCCGGACTCCAAGGTCACTCATCCATGCTGGCCTCACTGCTGCATTTAGTGTATGTTGTAGCAACACCAACATCAGGTTCCAGTCCATGCAACACCTGTTCAAACTCCCTCACGTAGCAGATCTTCTCCATGCATTCGTCTACACTCGCTTTCAGTACTTTGCTCTATTTGAACCCGTGGAAGCCACACCAATTCAGTTCCAAAGCCAGCACAGCATTGTCAGTCTACACTTCTCACTCTTCCTGACTTAGCTTCTCTGCCCGACTGAGCCTCATTAGCGGCGCTTTCCTTCATGTCATCACAAATCATCTTATAGCATACCCCCTTGTGCTCTCTGCACCGTGAAGCGGCTTTGTACCATTCGCTCATAATTTTCTTCTTTCAGATTTGCTTCTAAAGACACATAAGCACAAAAATATTATAATAGCAGAAATAAGGTTTAATATTGATGCTTTCTACATCACCGTCCTAGGGGTTAATATTGATAAATAAGGTTTAACTTCTACATATAAGGTATTACATGCAAATGTGCATGCCTGGCTTGATATCTTCATATATAAGAGAATACTTTTTTATGAAGCTGTGTGTGGAGTACCAAAAGTCTCTTTCCATATGAATATTTTAATTTAACATTATAACTTCATACTGACTATTTTTGTCTTTTCAGATAGATAGCGATAGATGCTTTAGTGGGGAGATGTTGTTAAAGCACAAACATTTCACACACATAACTACTGGTGTATGATAACAAGAGGTAAACTGTTTCCAGGCCCTATAAGTTATAATGACTTGTTTTAAAGACTATGTTGCCGTAAAACAAACATGCCTAGTAAAAAAGTGCCTTATACGGTTTGTTTGTTTATTCATTGAACAATGCTATTTTTGTATCATGGAATTAAACTTCAATCTACTCCTGGATATTTTCTAAATGCCCTAATGCCTCTTCAAACTATGTCTGATTTATACATGGTCATATTTATCATATTATTTTGTCCCTTGTGCACTACTTTGAAGAATTGTATGTAACTTGTATAAAAAATGAATCGATGCATCTTACATATAATTGATATAATTTCTCCCAGACTAGACCATAATACAATTAGATATTTAGGCAAAGCGGTGTTAACTGGTATTACATCGTTGACTAATATATGAACTTCCATCTTTTATGATTCATATTTATATCAAACTATAGTGTTTAGTCCACGCATCCCTTAGCTTTGTAATTAATCAATACAAGAAGAAGAAAAAACATTTGAATGCATCTCAAAAGCTCAAATAGACATGCTTGATTAATAGCCACATTAGGCGTTTTATTTGATATCTTATGAGTGAATCAATTAGTAAACAAGGGTGATATAAGTATTTTGTAAATGCACTAGCATATGGGTTATAAGGGACTCGAAGGAAATTCGGTATTAAAAACAAATTAATGTCATTTATTTATTCACCAATGTCATATGAGTTATAAAGGGGGGACGCCAATTATAACAAATAAATACCCATTTATTTATTCAGCAATGTCATGCATTTTGATTTATCATAAATTCAATGCTAATATATTATCTACTCAAATATTATAAATATATTCTATTATTACTCTAATAATTTCACCTAATAAGTTTTACATTTATAACTTATCACTATGAAACCCCAATTTAAATTACAGTTATTCATTCTTTATGAATATCGAAAGTCTGCATACCGAAGTGTGACATTGGAGTAGATTGCCAGGTGTTTTATCTCCAAAATCTGCATACCGAAAACCTCCACAACAAAGATAGAAAAAAGTAGTAATAAAAATATATATCATTGACGCTCTCTTCGTTGCTCTGTTTTCTACTGGTGGTGATTTCAGTGTATCCTTCGTTTGAGAAAAACTGTTTATAGAAATTTATTACATATTCAGCTTTCCAGGTGGAAAAATAAGCAACTTATGCTATTTTTTACCTGGATTTCTAATAAAATATATAGGTATGGATTAGGCAAATGCGATGTCACTAGGCCTGAAGATAAAACAATGTTACAGATTTGTTTACCTGAAAAATGACAAGGCCAGTAAGTACAGGCTGATTATCAAAACCAAAACTCTCAAAAAGATCCTTTGAGTTCCTCACAAGGGTATATCCTCCAAATTGTAGAAATGTAAGTAATTGCTCAACAAATGTCAAATTAAACTCTATATCACAAATTCTGTAAATATATTATGCTTTAGAATCTTTCCGGTGCATTATGTTGTCACACCTTTATAGCCAACCAATGTTTGTTTAGCACTTAAAACGTGCTTCATGCAAAATAAAATATTAAAAAATAGAAAATATGAGTGGAAACAGAAAAGCTACACTTAGGTCGACACAGTCGAGTTGTCAGATTTTCTTGTGGCTGGTAATATTGGATACATTTCTACTAGATATCTTTTGTTTTAATTACTGAGGTAATAGGTGAGACTGAGTTAAGAGGCCAAGTTTACTCACAAATAACACATTCAGTGAGTTGCACATTCTTTTATTTTAACAACTTAATCATGTTTAACTTGTTTTGGATTATCAACCAAGTATGCATCTCAACTTTTGATGGCATTATGATTTTCTACATTGATTTAAAATGGGATTATCTACTGGTAGAACGATGGAATTATAATCCCGGAAATAAAATGAAACTTAAAATATGGATTATCTATCTTCATTATAGACTTAAATTTGTGGTCATCTTCAAGTACAACAGGTTGCATGATATTAACTTTTGTATTGAACCTGCAATCCATCTTCTAAAAGTTCATAAAAACCAAGCTTCCATTAAAATAACTCGGTATTGAAAGAACTTAAGATATTTGGAAAGTGTATTTGAATTAAAATTAATATGAATGGAGAAAGAACCATATTAGCTAATAAATATTTTATATGCTAAAATTTGTTTTAAAAAAGACCAATATCCTAGGAGATTAAACACAACAGCTTCTTCAGATTTAATAATAGTATTGACTAAGGCATTTGCCTCAGTTAAGCAAATGCCTGAGTTGAACATGGATTTTCATGAGTTATATCGAATAAACTACAAACTAAACTAATACAAATAGTAAACTTGGTAAAAGTTTGTGAATCGGATCTTAAATGCTACTTCTGCATGAAAGTTTATTGCATTTAAAAAAGAAAATGAAGACATTTCTATATTGTAGATAATACTTCCAAATTCGAGCTTCTATAAACAAATCTTAAACTGTAGTGAAGCTGAATCAAAGCTCATATTATCAGAAGAACTAAAAAAAAACTAGCACCGAAGTAAAAACTTAGTCATTATAAACATGAATCGGAAAATAGTAGAAATAGAATAAAAAGACAACCAAATACTCAAAAAGAAACTGATAAATAACTTAAATTTATCATCAAACTTAAAAGGCTTATAGCTTAATTATAGCAAATCAAATACTCAGTGTCATATACATAGCCAATATAAAATGACTATGACACCACACAATAACAAAGTTCAACTGAAATCAAAATCATACAAAGAAATAGTTGAAAACCACAAACTAGATAGAATTAAAACCTGAAACTTAGTCGATCTCTTGGATCTTAGGACCTGCAAGGTCATCGAAGGAGCAGATTTAGGAGTAATGCTTGCAAGAATCAAATCGAATTGATAAAAATCGAATGAAATTAAACAAAAGGAGAATATTATACCTGCAAGGCCATCGATCACCTAAAGGAATACAAATGAAGTCCATGTTTTGAATTGCTACCAACCATTACACAAAGTATACCTACTAATTCCATCCACACATTAGCCATTTTTCTGCATGAATTTTATAAGCATTATGGTGATTTTTGACAAATGTAGCACCTTATATAATACAAGGTGCCTATGTTATGTACATATAAATATTTTTTCATACTTTCTTAGCTTCTTGATTTTTATAATCATTAGTGTAATGATCCTACACTCTACGCAACGCTACCCATCAGGCATGTTGATGATATTTGGTATTCATAATTTAATAAAATGTTGAGTGCTCTCCTTGTAATGAGGATCACTCTTTTGTCAATAAAAATGCAAAACTTTCTTCATCGTATTCATATAAGATTATACATGGCAATGTCAAGGGTGCAAAATAGAGGAAAATATCACAACAACATTGATCAAAGGAACCGTGTTTACAATCAGAAATCTTAGGTAATGATAGCAAAATTTATTATGGTAGATAAAAAAACATAAATGCCTTCCTTTGGTTTCTGACCAGTTAAGCATTCATTAAACTACGTGTCTTGTATATATTATACATCTGTTTGTAATATATAATGTAAACTGTGGCTGTTGTTTCTCAAATTCTATTTTGGTTTATTTGTATTTTAAAGAGGGAAAATTTTAGTTGGATGGGTCTTAACAAAATTTTCTACTGTGAAAAATAACATGCAATCACAAATAAGATCAACTATCCCCTTTGATGATTTTTATTATGGATCGGTATATCAAGCTCTAAGTAGTATTCATATGTTTCACTGAAGATATAATTCTTCAAATCCGATTATCCACTTATACCATTTCAAAGCTATAATGAAGTTTTATTGGATTTTCATTTTGGTATACCATCTAGCACAGGCTACAGGTTCACTGATAACGATAATTTTGAATTAGAAGTTTAACTAAAAATTGCTAAAATAAATAATTGAGCATATTATATTATGTCATGTGAGGAGCATTATTATAGGATGTACAAAACTAAGAAGCAAAGGAAGTCAACGTTAATAAATAATCATGTATACAATCAATGCAAGTTTAACCATTTCCTCATTCTTAGCATTACCCATATGCTTAAACATACAACCTCTTATTATTCCTTGTTTAAACAAAGTAAATCACACACCTGTAAGAATCACTTAACTATTACTAGCTCAACCAACCACAACTGTATATATAAAAATGCCCAAAATTACCAAATGTAGATGGAAAGAGTTGTCATCTTTCAGTATTAATTCAATCTTTCAAACATAATTGAATCAATTCCATAAATTCTAGACGATTAATATAAACCTAAATAAAAAGAATGCTCAATTCATGACAAGCTTTCATCTCCATAGAATTCATGGCAAACCTAAATGAAAAGAACACTCAATTCATGAAAAACTTTCATCTTCATAGAATTCATGGCAAACCTATATGAAAACCTAAAAGTAGATGGCAAGAACTAATCCAGATCGGATTTATACACCTAATTCGCGGCAAATACATTCTCAAAGGGAAAAGGTTTTCAAAAATGATAGTTCATCTATGTACAGTAAAAGAACCACACAATGATCGATAAAAAATGCAGTAAGTTGAAAAATATACCTAAAAGCAGTCGAAGTTGGGCATCGAAGGTGCTGCTTCAGCAAAGTTGAGGAATTGGAGCTTCAGCAGGCTAGATGAGAGAAGAAAAGTGGCATCGCGGCTTCAACAAAGTTTATGGACTTTAAAATGAATACGAGTGCTCGTAAATTAGGGATATTGGGATTGAAGGGCGGGAAGAGGGATACGAGGGAAAAGGAATAAGAGAGAGGGAAGGGGAAAAAAAGGACCACCAACGTTTTATTTTATTTTCATTAATAATGGCGTGAATAGAAGCTATGTTTTTAATCTAAATGACTACTAAATAGCTAACTATAGCAAGACACATTTCAATGCTATTGCCGTTTTCTATTGATAGATCATTTTCTTATAGTGCTATCACTTTATCTCTAATTTTTCTAACATTATTACTCTTTTGTTGATAACAAAGGGGGAGAGAAAGGTTAAGATTTTGGCAAATAAAGGTCGAATATTTTATTTTTTATTTTCTATTTGCATCAAGATTCATCTGCATATTTTTATTTATTCTCATGCATATATGAAGGGGAGCTTTGTGTAGAGAGGATGTAACAGCCCGAAGATTTTCGACCCCGAAAATCGACACTAATACATTCACTGTATAGAGTGCCGAACAATCGAGTGCCAGAGATCCCAGACTATTAGGGTAAAGAAGAAAAAGAGATAGAAAAAGGATAGAAAACAACAGCACAGAATCTCACAATCGCAGCGGAACAATATAATATACAATAATGGCATTTTATACAAAGAAAAGATGTAAACATCAATATACATACAAGATATTAGAGTACAACAAATCTAGACAGTTATAATAACTTGTCCTCAACTACTGGATAAAATAATCTATATACACAGTAGAATATACTCAATACGTCTCTGCCATTCAACTCGTCTCTGGTGCTCCAAAGTGTCCTACCCTGAAAATCTGTAATACTCGGTCTGACCCGAGCATTACAATAAAGTAACACCCGAGTCAGGCTGGAAACCAGCATGAGTAAACCCATATAAATATGAATTACTTAAGTTATAAAAACTTCTTTGAAAACCAAGGCAACTCGTACAACACTACAAGTTTTTATCTTGTTATAACCAAACAATGTTACAGAAATCCATTGATATTATAAAAAGGTCTAGGTATAGTTACCAATTTAAAATAGTCAGGTTTACTTAAATTATTTAACTCCAGCCTATTAGACTCTAAATCAAACCCGTAAAGTTTTGTAGTGATTATTAAATCAAAGTGTTCCAGATAACGCTAATATCCAATCCCGACCTCCAAAACCGAGCAATACATTTTACAGGGTAAATTGTTTAAAATAAACGATTTATCGTTAGGATGATAATTTTTTCATATAGGAAGCTATTACAGATGTCTATATCAAATAAAACATACCATCATTTTAATCTAGCGATTTTAGCTTGTCTGACTACTCAATGGCACGGCCAAAGATAAATATCCAATAGAGTTGAGCCAAGATATATATCGTTAATTAATTTAACGATCAATAATCAATAACGACAACTTACTTATCAGGAATTAATTTACCTTGATTAACCATAACCGTCTATATTTAAATCCAAATTATTTGAAGAAGTTTTAAATACAATTTATTTTTAGTTAATTTAATATTCCACTTAACATCCACCTAGTTAATGTATATAGTTCCAAATCAGATAATAATGTAATTAATCATCATTTAAATTATGAAACCTTATTGAGCTTTAAATCTTGGATATTTAAAACGGAAATAGATTTTTCTTGTTTTTTTTCTTTTCCCTTTACCTTTTTTTTTTCTTTTTTCCTTCTTCCTATTCTCCCTGGTCCAACTGACCCAAAACCCTTCTTCCCTTCCCTTCTTTCTTTCTCTTTTCTCCTTCCCTTATTCTTTTTTTTTTCCTGCTCCGATCAACCATGCACAAACATGAGCACATGCACGGCACTTACGGCTACCCCTACTCCCCCACGACCATCTACCCAAGTCATCCTTGGTCACCTCGACGCGACCACCTACCCTAAGACGCTGCCCAGTCCATCATCCTAAAACTCGACCTCCCAATCGAAGTCTGCCACGAAACCATGGTCACAAACCCCCTCACGCCGCCTCGACGTTCAACCATCGTATCGATGTTCAACCATCATTTAAATGTATTTGTTATTGTACTATTTTATTTTCACATAATTAAATAAATATTTGGTGAATAAAATAAATAACACAGAATTTAATTCAAACAGGTATTTTATTCAAACAAATATTTTATTACAATTTTGAATAGTACAATTTTGAGCTCTCACTATATAATATATACAACATTTCAAATTATAATGCAATTTCGATTACATCACAATTCAATTTACAATATGCACCCCACTACATATCACTCATTCACTCGTATTTCTCTTCAACTCTATTCCAGATTGAATCCATCATCAGAGTTATCTGCAAAGTGAACATTGACGTAGTAAAATTGAAAAAGAAATATTTTTCCAGTGTAAAATAAAATGTGTATTTTGAAAATGTTATTTGCCTTGGTTATTTTGGTTGTTCGTCATCATATTTATTTTGAATTCATCTACACGAACAACCTAGGACATGCACAGTGTATCACTGTACATGCCACAAGGCCGTGCACACCAATATACACTTGACAAAACTGCAGGGACAGGTGAGCATAAGGTCAAACCCGAGCCAATGCTTGGTTCAACTCAAGTCATGATATGAGCACAAGGTCAAACCCGAACCAAAGCTAGGTTCAACTCAGGTGCATGCAATACAAAACAATGGGTTAGGACACATAAAACAAGCCTCGACAATAATTCAGTAAGTACACATGAAAACAAAGGCTAGGCAGTCCAACTAGACTCGAGTACACATGAAGACATCGTGAACCAGTGGACTGTACTCAGACTCGAGGAAATATGAAAGAGCAAAATGATCAGACCATAAATGTAATTCAAAATCCCACAAAATCATGACAGCTAGCTCAATGAACCAACTCAAACACACTTGAACCAGACACAGTGAAACAATGTGACACACACATACATCAGAACACAATAAGGCATAGATTCAAAAAACAAAGACTGGAAGAAACTGCAACAAGCCTCAACAGGTAAAATGTACACACATATAGTGGACAGCATGCATACAACTCAATAGTAAATGAAGACTACATGATGTAACATGAAGACACTACAACATGAAGACAAATGCAAATACAATGCATCAGTGCACATGAGCAACCTAAAGCAACAACTCAAGTCAGTGCACATCAACCCAATGCAAACCATACGGCAAGTTCATACGCATATGCAGACAGTGTCAAAAAGGCCACATCAATGAAGCTTCAAACGTATAACAGTTCAAAGTTTTGACTGCAACAAAAATAAAGTACACAACATACATATATACATGTGTGTACATATATGTGTAGTGATAACCAGTACAGCAGCTCGAATGAGCACGTGCACTTGTATACAAATGCAACAGAGGCAAGAATTAAATCCAGGAACACAAGTGACTCGAACCATAAATCAATATCAAACCAAACTTCAATACAACATGAAATGAGCATGTAACAGCAAGTATGATTCAAAACCAACAATGAAGCCACCAGACTACATGAAGTCTAACAATGATCAATGGACTCAGACTTGAAGTAACAAGAAGGATCAACTAAACTCAGAAATGATGACCGGAAACACTACAGAACTCAACACAATGCATATGTTAGCAGTGATGTACACATTGAACCAAACACCTATACATAATGTGAAGATATCAAGTGAAGGCCACACCAGCTTGAATGAACATAAGCAACAATGCACAGCAACGATCAAGTGGAGACTCGAGTTAACAATGTCAAGACCGAAAACTACCAGAGTCCATCAAGCAACATCTAACAGTACGCGTACCAGAGAATAAAAGAGACATTGCAGTAAACAAGTCAAATTGTCACAAAAAATTCAAAGTGGTCGAAGTCAATTAGCAGTTTCAAATCAAGGTAGTAGTTTCAAAGTAACCAAGGTCAACAGAGAATAACAAGCGTACAAGTTCAAAATCAAAGCAACGGTTTTGAACCAAGGATAGTTTCAAATCGAACAAGCATTTACTTGAGTCACGATACAACAGCAAATCAAGCCGCAAGTCAATCAAGTTAGAGTCAAAAACAGAAAATAATAAAAGTCAGAACTTCCAGATTATCAGCAAAGTCAGAGCCGTGGAAATCAAGGAATCGAGCAGGTTCAAAATCAAAGCCGTGTTAATCAAGTAAACAGAAAATTATACGAATTGAAGAAGTCTAAACAAATCATATACACTCGAGCAAAATCGAACGACCAAGCTACAATATCAGACGAGGTCAATCGAACGAAATTATAGGAATTGGAATCCTATTTAACCCTATCATCATCGACATTCAAAAATCATTGAGTTCAAGTAAATTTACCAGAAAAGCAAAGATCTTAAAACACATACCAAATTCAGTTCGAACTCGATCAAATTGAATCGACCGAAATCATCACAGCTAGAGGATCAATTGTCCAAGCCAAACAGAGGAGATAGTCACTGCGATTGATCATATACAGGCGGCGATTCAATTTATCAAAAGCCCTAATTTTAGATCGAAGAAGGAACGAGAAGCACCCATTTTTTCAAAGAAAAAGGATACGGCCGATAGTATAAAAGAAAGAGGGGGATTATTTTTTTATCTCTGTGTTTTTTGTTTGGGCCGGTTCCTTTACCAATTTGGGCTTTAGTTTATTTAAATAAGGCGATTTTGTTTTTAATTGTTTTTTAATTTGTAATTTTCTTTTAAACTTCTGTATAATTACTAGTCGTGTGACTAGGAGACGAACTACGGTGGTGTAGTTCGAGAATTCGCAACTCAGCGGCTGAGTTGTGGTAGTGTTTTGAGCGTAGAGTTAGGTTAGTCGATAGCGGGTGTTGCGAGTTTACATGTGTAAGCATCTGACTACTTAATTTCTAGTAGAAACCTTGGGGGCAGCACGTAGGTAGGGTTTTTTCGAAGCTAGGTAAATTTGTGTTGTTCTATTTCTACATTTTTATTCTGCTATTATCTGTGCTGCGATTATTCTGCTATATCTGTGTTGCAATTATTCTATATACTTCCGCATTAAATTTTATAATTGATAGTATCACCCTATTCACCCCCCTCTAGGGTGAAATCGATCCTACATATTAAAATAGATTTTTTGGGATTTTTCTAGATTTTTCCTAAGTTATTTGATGAATATATAAAATTATTTAAGGTATGAGACTTAAATGTTTTATATATTAAATTAAGGAAAAGGGGCATTTTGTGAACTAAAATGATTATTAATTTTGAAAATAGTGGCAGCACATTTCAAAAAAAAAATTGTTAACCAATGAGAATTTAACAAACAAAGGCAAGTTAGCGGAAAAGTTATCCTTTTTAAGTTAAAAAACAAAGAAATCCTACTTTTAGCATGTTTCAGTCTATTACAGCAGTAAACCTTCCGACCCAGACCTTCCGACAAGGTCGAAAGTGTAACAGAGCGGATTTTCGCGTTCGAAAATCGACATCCATACTTTACATCGTACTCGAATGCCATAGATTCGACCGTTCAAATCCGAGTCGCCAGAGCTTATAACACAGTAAGTATAACAACACAGCGGAAGAAAGAAATAGATGATATCATATACAACTCCAATGAATACAATATCCAGAATGATATACAACAATGATATCAATATGATACAACAATATCAGAGATAAATAATGATACAGCGGAAATAACACAAATGATAACTCCTAATGATTAGTCGGAGAATGACTCCAACAACTCCAACATCCAGCTTGAAACACCAACACGATGCACCAAGATAAGCAGGTGCAGTCATCAACTCCGATGAAGTGAACTAGCTCCAGATAATCTACTCAACCTGAATATCTGAGAAACCCAACTCTAGACTGCCCGTGTGGAAAATGGTGGGCACCCAGAGTTTAGGAAGGGAACAATAAACTCCGAGTCAGTCGTGGGACTGGTGTGAGCAACAAAAACAGTTTATCTTTAAAAACAAACAACAAAAGAATTTAAAGTCAATTCGCAATGCTTTTGGAAAATGAAACTACCATAAGGACTCCCGCCACACACACAATGCAAACGCAGAATTGGAGGAGATTTATCCTTATGATAGTCAAAGATGCTTACTACGCAAAATCAAATCATTTTTGATATTATTATTAGTGCATAGTGTAGGAAAACCTTTCGAAAGTATAATATTAATCTTAGCCAGCATAGACATTCCGAACTATGCCTACTATAGCTACCATCTAAACAGTGGTGACCACCATAAGTAAATGGCAGGTTCTACAACTAATACCGTACACGGTTCGTATTGGAAGATGGATTTCCAACAAATGGTCAGGCTAAGGAACTTCCTATTCCACGAAAGAAACGCCTCTGGCGGGACGCTCTGAGAACCAACTGTTCTCTGCCAAACAAGGCCGGCTACCCCCTTTCCTAGGGAATATACAAAACCTCATATATGCCACCGCCGGTCCTTTGGGACCTTTAACCGAGGCGCCTCGAAACCAACATCACACATAATAAATAAAGTGTATCCACATGAGTAAGTATCTGGACTCCATACCATGATACTACCTTTTTCCAGAAGGAATGGTCATACCCTAGGGGAGCTACCCCTGAAACCTTGCCGCACAATTCCTGTTTCGACCATTACCGGGTTGTGAGGTTCGACGAAGTCTCATCCACAAAGCTACGCTTTGTCACAAAGCCATGCTTTGGGTCAAAAGATTATCAACCTATGATCACAAAGATAAATGATCAAACAAATGATCATATCACAAATGATCAAACACTGATCATCACACAGCAACACTTAGCATGTCAGATTACCAAATTGGGATATATCGCTGATAAATTTCAACTACATAACCTTTGAGCTCGTAAGTCTCAGAGAAGGGTGTTAAGCTAAGAGAATAAATTCTCCGCCACCAAACAGAAATGTATTTGAAAGAAACCGGCTTTATATCTCAAAGTGTAATGTCAGACATACAATCCATACAAGTCTGTTCCGGGATCGAACAGAACCGAAGGCACTTCTTACGAAGCCCTTGTAATTCCGGGTATTCACAATCCCGATCGGATTTCCCGTCACTTAGGGAATCTCTATACCGGGCGCTACTCGGTTCAGAGACAATCGATAGGTCATCCTATCGTTTTCGTAAACACCCGGTCTTCAACACCGGTCTTCAAATGCTATCCATATACGACGTATCACTTATTCGGAATGGGTTGTGTGACACAAAGGTCCTCTCCCGGCTAAACCGAATAATGAGCGCAATATTTTAAAACATATGGATACTGGGATTTCAATTAAGTCATAACTTAAACCCAAACTTTCTTTTCAAATGGTTTAACAAGTTACCATTTCAAATCTGTTAAAAATAAAAAGATTGAACTCATAGCTTTCTAAAAGGATTCATTCATAACTTGGAAAACCATTTTTCAATTCAATCTTGAAATTCCTTTAATTAAACTAAAATTTCATTTCTTATCTGAAAGCTTTTATTCTTTTAAAACAAACAGTTTTCATTTTGGAAATCTGATTCATTATACGGGTTAAGGTTCTTGGGTTAGATTCAAATTCTCAAACCAATATTTTCAAAATGGTTTTAAATTCAGTTAAACATATTTATAACATCTTTAACTATAATTTCCAATTACGGAATTCAATTCCAACTCTTGAATTTAAATTCAATTTGAATTATTTAAATTGGAAATTTTACCAAGTTATTCAAAATAGCTTTTATCTTTGAAAACACCTTTTCAAAAGCTTTTAATATTTAACCCAAATCCATTTCCAAAATCAATTGAAATTAAAATTTCAATTTTAAAAATATTAAATTTAAATCATCCGTGACTTAATCGATTTCCTCATGAAATCCATATATGTGTGTGTAAAGGTGTGGTCTAGGGGTTTAACACAATAGTGCAACACAATGAATCATCACCGATCAAAATACAAGACATAGTTGATAAGCGGTATAAACTATATCGCTTATATTTCATATACAGATAACAGATATATATATATGTATATATATATATATATATCACAGATAATAAATTACAGCACAGATAATCAGTTATACTACAGATCACAACATAAAATCAGGATATGTCACAAAGTATCATGTATCAGAAATATCAAACAATTCGACAATCAATAGAATTTAAACATCCATAAGTAAGCTCAATTAATTATCTAATTAATTTAAATCAGATAAGTCATCAATCGTGGTTAATTAACATAAATTAATTTCAAATCATTTGATTGATTATCCTTTAATCATTTATTAATTAAATTAATTAACCTTAAATTATTTAATAATTAACCTTTAATTATTCAATTATCTTTTAATTAATTTCCTTTAATTAATTCATTAATAATAAATCAACCCTTAATTAATCACCCTTTATTTAATCATTCTTAATTAATTACAACAAGTGATTATAAATTAACTTTAATTTATTAGAATATCCAACGTTGATTACAATAAGTAATTAATCTCTTAATTACTTTCATTAAGTAATTAACAAATTAAAATTGATTATCTTAATTAATTAATCTAAATAATTAATTTATAAAGTTGACAAATAAATCATTCCTTAATTATCTTATTAATTGAATCATTTAATACCTTAATTATCTCTAAGATATTTTATTCCTTTATTAATGATTTAATTAATATTAATGTGTAGAACATTACACTTTTGAATTTAAATTTAAATTACACTTTGAATATAAGATTTCAAAATGATTTACAATTTAAAACCTTAACCAAATTTAAATTAAATTTAACTTGTTTAAAACACCTTTAGATTTAAAACTAATTTTTAATTTCAGATTTGGATTCAAGAAACTTGAATCCATATTTTAAATTTGATTTTAAACTTGACTTTAAACTTACTTTAAAACATTGATCTTAAATTCTTGATTTAAAAATCCAAATTCATTTTAAAACCTAAGATTCAAAAGTTTATTTGAAACCTGAACTTAACTTTGAGTTTAAATGATGCTTTCAAACTTTAAATTAAATTTTAAAATTCTGAAAACTATCAGGTTTTTATAAACCTGAAAACCCACTTCTAATTATTTACAACTTTGATTTTTAAAAAAAACAAATTTCCCTTTTTAAAACTTAAAGATTCAAAGTACCATTTGAACCTAACTTAAACTTGATTTAACTTTATTTAGATCAAGCTTACAAATTTAAATTCATTTAGCTTTGGTTTAAATTCAATTTGCAGACAGTTTTGAACAAAACTGTACCCAATTAATCCATCCTGAGGCAACTCAGGTTTGCTTCGAGTCACTCCCCTACATGCTTCGAGCAAGACACAGGAATAACTCGAGAAAAATGCAAGCTTACCTCCTTCAACTCAACCCAACACCATCAGAACAAAATGTGCACGGTGCACATGCACCGTGGCTCCGACCAACTTCGGTCGACCACACTGGCCTCCTCACATCGGCGGTCACTCCTCCTCCCGACCCCGACCATCAAAACTCACGCAACAACTCGCATTTGAAATCGAGCACTCGAGCCAAACCTGGAACAGAAACTAGAACCCCAATAACCTATCACTGCCTCGTTTTCAATGCTCCGATCACCGTCGCCTTTGAAACTCCGGCGAAGACCTCGTCTGCCCCCCAACTCCCATCGCTCCAAACCCCGAAGCACTCGATGCTCCGACGAAACCATGGTGAATGATTTTCTTCCCCGTTCAAAAACTAGGTTAAAATATTTCGAACCCTCGCCGCCAACGCCACCGTCGCTTCCACCACCTCCGACTATTTTTCCAAGCAACCCCATAGGCTCGTCTACCACCATGAACAACCCCGAGACTTCTCCTTCCCTAGATCGCCAGAGATTGCCTCACATACAAGTTTCAGTTAATCTCAAATTGCATCCTTAATACATTATTTAAAATTGAGATTTTTGGTTTAAAAATCCTAACTTTTGAAGGTGATTCAAGATATAGAATTGAATTAACAATTTGTAACATTCGAATTTAATCATAAATCTAAGTTTTGTTCTGTGAAACTAAATTTACAGCTGTAATATTTCACTAACATGCTTAATACAATTTTTTTAGACTATAGTTTAAGTTGAAAAGCTTAAAGCTTTATAATAATCTGATGAGAATAAATTGAATCTGGAAGAAAATGTACAACCTGTATCAATCAGCAGAGGTGTACAGAGCATCACAAAACATATATCCAAACTGAAGCATATATATATTATCCAGATTATCAGTAAATCTTGAACTATTTTTAAATAAACTTTAAAGCTTAAAAATTTCTTGTTTACTCACAGCATAAACAAACAAACAGAATAGAGTATGTTTAGGTAGGAGTTTACTCATAAGCAACAAGAAATCAAAACAGGGCAAGCTTCTAAAAATAGGAGTTGCTCACCTGTTTTCTTTCAAAAAAAATGCACATAGCCTCTTCAATGTTGAACTGGAAGCTGGATCTTCCTTTGATCTTTAATACTCTAGTTTGGATTATTGTTTTCAAGTTGTAGTTTGTTTACTTCAGTTTAACATAACTATGAATGAACGAATTTGATGGAGATGATTGGTATATAGGAAATGAAGTAGGTTGATAAATATAAAGAAGTTGACAGGTTAATATGTTTGTACAGGGTAATATTATATGTTTGTACCCTATGCCAGAGATTTTTATTGAATGGTGGATGATAGAAAATGTTGTGATGGGTTGCATTAATTAGTTTGTACAATATACTTATTTTTTCCTTCTTCTTATCTCGGCTGTGCACATATATGAAGATATTTGGTGGCTGCTATTATTTATATTGTTTTGTACTAAAGATATCTTTGCATAAATTTGCTAAGTACTCTATGTTTTTATATGCCATACTTGTTGACTTCGGCCATACTTACCTTTATACTTGTATTTATTACTTTGTTTGTTTATTTGCCTAGACTTATTTTCTATTACTTGGTTTAGTGGCTGATATGATTTATATTTTGTTGTCTTGTTTTCAAAAGGTTATGCATTTTTTTCCTTTTGTCTAGTCTAATTGCTTAGCAATATAAATGAAATTCTATGTTGTCATTTTTATCTATGTGTTCACTTTATATTTTATAGTTTAACATCTATTATTATTTAACTCTAATACTAATTATTTTATTTTCGTAAATATTATTTAAATTTAAAATGATTTATATCAATTTTATTTAAATTCGAGGAAACTCGCTTTCATTGATAATAAATTTTACAAATTTCAATTCAGAAATTCAATAAATTATTAATTTAAATTAAATTAAAATCTAGGGTCGTTACAGAAAGGTTCTAAGCTTTCGACAAGGTCAGACCAATGCATATAGTATCAAGCTACATTGTACGTAATGAATTGGACAGAGTCGAAGGGTTCTTAGTCGAAAGATTGATGGCCAAAGAGATTGGGTGTGTTTGTTTTATAAACCAAAAGCTTTTTCCTACTTTGCTTTCGAATTAGAGCTTTCGACCAAGTCAAAATGTTTAAAAGAAAGGTTTTTAACCTTTCAACATAGTCGAAAGGTTACTGCTGCTACTTTGTTTTGAAACCTTCCAACTTAGTCAAAAGGTTACTGCCGCTTTATATATAAATGTTTTGTTTTGAACCTTCCGACAAAGTCGAAGGGTTTACTTTGATTGATTTCGAAAGGTTTACTTGTTTTAAAAACTAGCCGCTTCTCCATGCTTTCGAAAGGAAGCTTTCGACTTAGGCGATTTACCTTTATTTTATAAATTGAACTATAACCCAAAGCTTTCGAAAGAGTTGTTTTAAAAGATGCTTTAAAGATTTCAAAGCAGAGCTTTAGACTTAACCGAAAGTTTGCTTCCAATGGAGTCAAAATGTTTTAAAAGAAGGTTTTCCACCTGTCTTAAATTGAACCCAGAAAAGTTTTCAAAAGGTTGTATTTAAGAAGAGTTAATGCTTTCGAAAGGATTGTTGATTGAATGGTTTTAAATGGGTCGAAAGCAGAGCTTTCGAAGGGGTCGAAAACAAAGCTTTCGATGGAGTTGAGAGCTAACCTTTCGAAGGGGTCGAAAGGTAGCTTCCGACAAGGCCAAAAGGTTTTTGTTTTTGAATGATTTTGGAAGGTTTTAAATGGAAGGATTTCCAAAGGTTTTCTAAGGCAATGTTTCAAGTCGTTTTAAAAGAGGATGCCTAAGGTTTTATTGCTTTCGAAAGGGTTGAAGTTCAATGGGTTCGAAAGGTTTGAGGTTCAATGGTTTCGAAGGGTTGAGTTTCAATGGTTTCGAAAGGTTTTGATTTCTAAGGGTTTTGACAGTACTAATGGAAACAATAAACTAATATGACCTAAGTTAGGGATACTGATGGAAATAGGTTAATCATGGGCTAACATAATATAAATTTAATCATGGGGTTAACATGATATAAATAGAATCATGGGGCTAACATGATACAAATAGATCCATGGGGCTAGCATGAGTCAAATGGAAAATTCAAATAGAATCATGGGGTTAACATGATATAAATAATCTCATGGGGCTAACATGAGACCATTAAATTCATGGGGCTAACATGAGATTATTAGATTCATGGGGCTAGCATGAATCAAGTGGCAAAATGATGGGTTCATAGTCATCCTAGAAAAACTATGTGATGTGAGATGGATAGTCTGCATCAACTTAAGCAAAATGAAGGTGGAATAGGTAGTCCCTCTTTGATATAATTAAACTCCAATTGGGGATGGGGAAATCCTAATTGTTTTCATGTATGCATATCACCATAATGTTTTATAAATATATGTTTTAACCATTGTGGATGCAGGAGCACAATATATGGTTTAATGAAAGGTTTTGCAAAATATATGTTTTAAAAGGATGTTAGTGAGGGGAAATCCGTTCCACTAAGCGGCGTGGTCTCACTTAACACAATTAAACCGGGATGCACAATATTATTCACACCAGGCTTTGTGTCTAACTCAAAGTTTATGTTTTCCCCTTAAACTCTTAGGTGCTCAAAATTAATTTGAGTAGGCTGAGGGATTAAGGTCTTTTTTAGGTTTTAGAAGTTGATGACTAAGCTACCGAAGGCATGCAGGAGGCAATGGATTGCTATTTAGGATTTGCAGTCCTTGTTATGCTTTGATGAGTTTTTTGGGTTGTTTGTATTAGGTCAATTATGACCATATGACTCTGATCAACCAAGGGGGTATCTTCATATACCACTCTTGGCGTAATTTGTACTAATTATATTTTATCTGTGCCTAGAAACGATTTGGGGTAATGTGTTGTGAATTTGAAACAATTGGTTTCGAAATGTAATGAAGTAAAAGTTGTTTTTGAAATCTGTGTTTTGTTTCATATTCAAGTGCTTCCGATATTATTAATACCATTAACATAGCCATATTTAGTCGCCGGAAGCTAATACTATAGATGACTGCAGCATTTGTAGTGCTTAGTTTTGGGCCTCTAGATAGGGGATGTTACAATTGGTAGCCATGTAAGGCAGGGTAATTGATTACCCAACACAATCCTTCAACACTACCTTACTAGAAACCTTACAATCTAGGCTGTAAACTTAATAGTTACCCCTAACATGACTAATTTTGACCACATAGGCTATTGTGCCTCTGATACCATTGTTGGAACTAGGCCGACCCGTAGTGGAAGTTATAGGTGAATTTCAAAAAAATTTCACTTATTGGATCTTATTTGGGCTTATAAAGTCTAATTTATTTAGAACATTTTTAATTATTATTTAAATAAAATATTTTATTTTATTTAAATTTGTTAATTATATAGCTTTACTTAATTTATGTCCTGATATATATATATATATATATGTGTGTGTGTGTGTGTGTGTGTGTGTAAATGTGTATACATATATGTTTGTGTGCATGTGTAACATATCAACTTGTGCAAGGTATAACATGCCCATGTACTGATGCTGGGATTTACGTTGCAACAGACATGTTAGCTCATCTAATATGCAAGGATATATTGTCTAAATATATATATATATATATATATGTGTGTATGTATGTATGTATGTATGTATGTACTATTATTTATATAAGTATTATAAATAAATAAATAAATGTGTGTGTATG
Organism: Allium fistulosum; assembly: GCA_030737815.1. NCBI lineage: Eukaryota > Viridiplantae > Streptophyta > Magnoliopsida > Asparagales > Amaryllidaceae > Allium > Allium fistulosum. Next base: position 821,319,451 of record CM060904.1, read on the forward strand.
TATAAAGTTTTATTTAAATTTTTTAAATAAGTATATATATAGGGAATTAGGCAGAAGGACAAACTTTGGAAAAAAATTAGACTGAAGGACGCCAAGTTTCATTTTTGCACCGAAAGATAAACTTTGAAAAAAAATTAAGCTGAAGGACAGTGCTAGTCATAACTAGCATTATATTCAGTTTTCACACTATACAAAATGCTAGTCATAACTAGCATTATATTCAGTTTTAGACCGTACAAAATGCTAGCTATAAAACTAAATATAATGCTAGTTATGGCTAGCATTTTGTATAGTGTGAAAACTGAATATAATGCTAGTTATAATTAGCAGTGTCTTTCAGCCTAATTTTTTTCAAAGTTTGTCCTTCAGCTCAAAAAAGAAACTTGTTATCCTTCAGCCTAATTTTTTTTCAAATTTGTCCTTGTGCCTCTTTTCTACATATATTTATATATATATATAATAATATGAATAAAATATTAATATTACATACATATTATTATAATAGATTTATTTAAATCTATAAAAATTATTTATAAATATTAAATTATTATTTTTAAACTGTGTTTAATACATGTGTGTGTAGAGGAACTCTCTTGTAGAGAGGAACTCCTCAACAATAAGTAGAAGATGGAGGCAATTTCTTTCAACCTTAAAATATTAAATTTGGACAGATGAAGACATTTGCCTTCTGGATGTATACGATTCCGCCTCTAGAGAAACCCAAACAATTTATTGTTCATAACTTTTTACTACACTCATACTCAAAAGATTAGGGATATTCAACATCGTGAAATTCAGATCTATCAAATATGGATTGTTAATGATGGCAAAGAATACACAAATTAAAGCATCGAGTTTCTCAAGGGGATCAGGTTCTATGCTGAGGAATTTTCCATCGCATGTTTAATACTCTCGAGTCACACAAACCCTCGTTATTTTAAGGGTATCGATTCATGCTTCGGGGTATGACGAGTAATGGGTGGATATGAAGATGATAACTGTAGGTTGTTTGAATGATTTCAGGGATATGCGGTACCCTTATTTGTGATGAATCTGTGTTGAGTTTGGATCTAAGCAAAAGGAGCACATGATTAAAGAATGGATATGTGTCCAAGGATATGTGCAAGCCAATAATGACAAGTCCAATGTCAATTTCTTCAAACTACCTCATCTAAATAAATAGGAAAGCAGTCTGTTTCATCTTCGACAGGAATTTGAATGAGATTTGGGTAAAATGAAGATATTTTTGGGATGGATCTAGGTTTGTTTTATAACTTTTAAGGAATGTTATTGATTATGACAAGGACTGTCCACTAAACGTTGAAATGAAAACCGCGAACCTTGGTTTTTACCAATCAACCCCAATTTACATATGGTGATGAGACTCAAATCGACATTGGGTTTTCATTTTTTGGATAAAGATCCCAGATTAAAGATCAAGAGTGATGAATGGGTTCATGAAAAATTGCATCTATAAGTAACTATAGTCGACGGGTTCTTCGAACATGATTTCGGAGCGAAAGCGGCCATGAGATTCAACACAAATGGAGTAGTGATGTTTGCGGTTGCAACAGAGAAGAAGAATCGCGTGCTCTACTCACGTTACTGCGGTTGAGATGACAAGACACATGACAGAGCCATGTTTTGTTTGTAGTTATTGTAATGGGAAGAATGGAAATAATGTTTCAACTATTATTCTTTTACTTAGTAAATTTGTCATTCCATGAAAAGGTTGCATATAGACATTTAAGAACAATGGGCTGCATCAATATGTGTGTGTATTTGGTTATATTTTTATATATAGCTCAGTGTTGTTTATTTAGTAAATTGTGTTGTACGTATCTAACTCAGCATTAGTTGAGTGGTATGCTATGGTTTGTATTGTATTGTACTATATTTATAAGCAACGAAAGGAATCAATTTTTAGAAAAAAATTAATTTTTTTTATTTTTTAATACATATAGACACACACAAATATATATATATATATATATATAAACTAAATAAATACTTAAAATATTTTTTTTATTTTAGAATATAAAAGTCCAAATGTTGTGCACTACATCACAGAAAATATTTTTTTTAATTTTATAATACGTTTAATTAAATATCTTTCCGAAAATTAATAAAATATTAATTAAAATTTTATTTTAAAACTTTATTCCAAATTTTAAATTTCAAGAGAATCCCAAATGATATTTTACACTTTGAAACATTAATTTCGAAATTCATTTTACATACATATATGTATACTTATGTTATTTTAACATTATAAATCAACATAACATATATCATAATATATAATAAATGTATATATTTATTAATTAATTAACTTATTTAATTAATATATATTTTTAACCATATTAATAAATTTTGAAATTAATTTATATTAATTTTCAAACATTTTGTGAACTTTCATTATATTATAACATTTATAATATGTATATATTTTATTTTAAGTTTAACTTTTAAATTTAAAATATTATATTTTAATTTTCAAACAATTTTTAAAATTTGTGCAAGGCCCAATTTAAATTTGGCCTTTTCTATTAGGAGCAATATTTGGGCTCGTGCATTTGTTCGGGCTGAGCTAGTAGCCAAATAGGGTAGACTAATTGATTACCTAAACCCAATCCTTTGACATTACCTCTCTAGACACCATACTATCTGCGCTGTAAGCTTAATAGTTAACTCTAATATAAATAATTTAGACCACATAGGATATTGTGCTCTGTTACCATTGTGGAACTAGGTCGGTGCGGAGTGGAAGTATGGGTGAATTTCAAAAAGAATTCCCTTATTGGATCTTAATTCAGACTTTGAAGTCTAATTTATTTAGAACATTTCTAAACATTATTTAAATAAAATCTTTTATTTTATTTAAATTTATAAATTATGTAGTTTTACTTAATTTATTTCTTGATATATATATATATATATATATGCGTGTATTATATACACACATATATTTGTGTGCATATGTAACATATCAACCCATGCAAGGTATAACATGCCCATGTGTAGATGTTGGGATTTACATTGCAACGGACATGTTAGCTCATCCAATATGCAAGTATATATTGTCCAAATATATGTATGTATATACATACGATTATTTACATAAATATTATAAATATATAAATATGTATGTGTATATATAATGTTTTGCTTAAATTATTTTAAATACACACACACACACATATATATATATATGTTTATATATTTATATACATAATCATATGAATAAAATATTAATATTACATACATCTTATTATCATATAATTATATAAATCTCTATAAATTATTTATAAATATTAATTTTTTTTAAAATGTGAATAATACATATGTATATGTGTGTGTAGAGGAACTCCTCAACAATGGGTAGAAGATAGGGGCAATCTCTTTCAACATCAACAGATTAAATTTGGACAGATGAAGACATTCGCCTTTTGGATGTATATGATTCTGCATCTAGAGAAACCTAAACAATTCACAGTTCGTAACTTTCTACTGCACTCGTTTTCAAAAGATTAGGGATATTCAATAGCGTGAAATTTATATCTATCGAATATGGAATGCAAATGATGGCGGAGAATACGTAAATTAAAACATCGAGTTTCTCAAGGGGATCGAGTTCTATGTTAAGGAATTTTCCATCGCATGTTTGATACTCTCGAATCGCACGAACCCTAGTGATTTTAGGGGTATCAATTCATGCTTCGGGTATATGACGTGTAATGACCCAAGATTTTAAGAATTTATTCTGAAAAATATAAATAAATTCAAAATAATTTTTAAATAAATTTTGAAAGGGAATTGATATAGCTTGATAGTGTATCAGTATGTGTGTACATGTGTGCACAGGAAATGCACATGAACTAAAGCTAAAATCCCTGAACTCTAAGAATAAATACATATTGATATGTATGGGAATATATATATATATATATAGATTAAATCCTTAAAAGCTGTATGCATAAGTAAATATACATATATGGATGCTACTGAATATTTTTGAGTATACATGTGCATGTGTGTGTCAATACAGAATGATGTATAAATATATATATAGGTGTACTAATTATTTCAGTAAGACTTATATATATATGTTAATAAGATACTAGAGTTCAAATTAGTAAAAATAAAATATACAGACATATTTTAGTATATAGGCAGAAAGAAAGAAAAATGAGGATATAAAAAGGAGTAGTCCTCTTGTAAATAAATAAAGGAGGTACATACCATTTACATGAAAGCTAAAAATAGGAAAAATAAGACAAAACAGGGAAATGCTTGGTATAGGCAGAATTAGGAAGAGTATTTGATAAATAACAAAATCAAGTCACATTTTTAGCATGATTGTAGACAAAGGAAAAAGTATTTTCTGAAAAGAAAATTTCTGAAATTAACCAAAAGAATATAACCACTTTTCTCTTCACCTAAATTAAGCCAGGAAGGGTAGAATTTTGGGTTCAAATAAAATACAGATAACATAATTTTTCTGGTGGGCAAAAATGGCTTTAGCCAATACCCAAAACCCTAAGGAGGACCCTGTATATATATATGTATATGCACCAGCCTCCTCTCCTTCTCAGAAAAGAACTTTGAAAAAAAAACAACACCATAGAAATCATAAGGCAAGGGAAGGAAAAGAGCTTGAAGCTAAAGGCAGAAGTTCATCAATTAATTAAGGAAGCAGAGAAGAGAGCTAGGTGAGAAAACTCACTCAACAACTTAAGGCACTAAGTCCTAATGAAGGCAGCCAGTTATAAATGAATTTTTCTTTAAAGTATATGTGATTGTTCTTCAGAAGTTAAGGATGCTTTAATGTTAAATGGTTGTTCTGGTTGTTTTATTTTGTGAATATTCTAAATATGATCTGCATGCATACATAAATATCTTTGAAACCCAGATCTCTTTTTAATATGATACTGGTTAGAAACAAATAAATACCCAGAAAAATAAAATGTTGGATATAAGCAAGTAGTGTTGGTTTTGGCTCAACCCAGAAGAATTGATAAACTTATGGGCTGCAATATACATATGTATATGTGCTGAGGCATAAAATGAAAAGGAATTAGGAGTGCAATAGGCTTGCCTATGTGCTGACACTCCTGATTCAAAGAAAATATACAATATCCACCCAGCAAATATATTTTGTGATTTAGGAAGCTTGGTCAATCTGAGTTAACTAAAGCACAGATGTTTGCAATAAAATCTTCCCATAGAGCCATAAACCAATGTTAGTTGTCTATATCTCTTTAAAATTGCAAGAACATGTTTTAATAAGTTCCAATATTAAAATTGCTTGGTTGTCTCTGTTTGATTATGAGAATGATAAGGAATGCTATGAGGTGAATGCTTGTTTTTATAAAATAACTCACTGATTGGGTTTGCTCTGAAAAATTTAAAAAAAAAGGTACCTAAGAATTTGATTAGGAAATGGGGTCAAGATTACTGCAGGAATGACTTGTGTTCTTGAGTAATGCAAGTTGACACATGGCTTGTTCAAGTCGTGAGATCTTTGTGTAATGGAGTGAATTAGTTCATTACAGTGTGTCCATTGATTCATAAAATTGCAGATGAGACCAGGATAGATAAATATACCAAGGGAAAAATATTTGATTTAATGTGGAAACTAGAGTTTTTCCCAGAATTGAAATATGAGGATGGAATAAATGATTTAACTCATATTGGTTATTTTCCTGTTTGGTGTGAATGATTGTTTGAATATGACTGAATTGTATGCTTGAATGTATGTACCATATTTATATATGTAGTCTTTGGAAAGAAAGATTAAAATATGCACATGCACAATGACACAGAGCATGCACACAAGTATTACCTGTTTCCAAAGGGCAGAACTTTATGTATATGTACTTAACTTGATTTTAACCTAATTAATTAATTGATTTTGTGAATTTTCTCATACCAGACATGTGTCTGACCCTAGTGTGCTAATGGCATCTGGGGTGTCTCATTTAAAATGAGGCAGCTTCAAATGCTTTTTCAGGGACAGCAGCCTCTAGATAGGAGTAGAAGCAAAGCATTGAGAAGAAGATTATAGCATGCTAGAATTAGATAGATAAGAGCTTACAAGATGAAATTTGCATGTATGATATTTTAAAAAGAAATTTCCATTGTACTAAGTACAGAGTGATGTTGGATATTTGGTTAAGTATTTTGAGAATCTGACTTGGAACTGGTATTTAAAATATCTGAGTTTTATTATCTGGAATGTTGAAAAGTTTTAGCTATAATTTTGTAAGTTAGATCACCAGTAGGGATTTTATAAGATAGTGATGTTAGATCCATATTAGTAAGTTATTTACATGTTCAGATATGATTTGCTCGGACACTGTCACACCAGTACCTTAGTAATTTTAACAAAAAATCCGAATCCCTCTTTACTAAAGCTTTGGGCAAAATGCATTTTAAGACCTTCTGAAATATGTCTGAGTAGAGAGTCTGTTTAATCCATATTTTATTTGCTAAGTATCCATGTGTGAGGAAACTCACCCCGGACTGCATTTCATTTAGTCTAGTACCTTGGTATCAAGGGGTCAAGCTTCTGAAATATGATGATTCACTTAAGAATATCCCAGACATGAGTTTGCATATAAGGTAGATATTATAAGAAAGCAAACATAGGAAATGATATAAGCTTATATCATTTTCAAAGCACAGACACTATACAATTGATTTTACAGATAATCATAACATAATTATCTGGGTTCTATGAATCATATTTCATGGAGATTCCAGCAAGCTATCAAAGAATAAAAACCATACTATTACCTATATGAATAAGATTTTCATTACTTAAATAATAAAATGAAATTAAGCTATGTGACGACCGCCCATGACCCCCGCACGGAATCTAGAGATAGTGCGCTGTAAAGTGTGCCAGGCGACCATGGACGATTGTCAAGGTAAATTAAAACAATAGAATCTATCGTATTACTCACAGCGCATGGACAAAATACAATAGAACATATATGTATAGTGAAGCTTCACAGAATAAAATCCCATCAATAAAACTTCATAATAGTTGAATACAAGCATCTGGATAGTCACTACAACAAGCCTCACTACATAACACTCAGAGAATACAAACAGCGGAACATCCATTACATATAATAAGAAGATAATATGCAACCCTCCAGCTCGTCTTCGATATCAGCAATCGTGGGAAGCAAGAACAGCATCTGTCACCTGCTACCTAGTCTGCCCGTCCCAAAATGGACGAACAGCCCAAGGCAATAAGATTTAAAACATAAAGCCTTGAGTCAGACAACAGTCTTAGTGAGTAGTAAATTGACTAACAACATACCAAAAGAGCATAAAGGAAAAAGGAATAGGAATACAACCCTCCCAATCCACCTCTTTCTACAGTGATAGCCCCCAGACCCACACTAAGCAGAAGCAACATAACAGAGCATACAATTTAAAGTAAAGTACTAATCATTCGAGTTAAGGGCGATGTTTTCAAAGTACCAACTCCAAGGTCTATACCAAGGTCAGATAAGCACCCAGGAAATACCGCTCTTAAAACCGAATGACGATACAACCAAACATCCATGACTCTGGCTATCACTGTTATCATTGCTACGATATCACCGTTAATCGAATGACCGACACATTCTTTCAGCCGTCCGTCAAGGGCTAATGGTAACCCCGGTTCTAGACATAACTACCGCACGTCATCGTGACCCGTGCCTAGGATTATCGAATCTGCCCAGAGTACTCGACCATCAACTTAGTCTTTTGGGCGTCCCTATGTACTCTTGCTTAGAGCATGCTAGAACCTTCAACAACGATGAGATCTCAACCTCCTAGTCATCCTCCTCGACGACTATTTCCATACTAGCTCAAGCGCCTCTCGAGCATCAATTATCCTTAACACGAATCATATCACCGAGTTACCAACATGCTTGGAATGATCCCGTCTGGATTAGACCAAGACTATCTCATATCATACTTCGCTTCATCACATCCTCGCAAAGTCTCATCTCAACATCATCATCATCGAATCTATGCATAAGAGCTTCATCATCCGCTACATATGCCACGAGCAGCTTTTCCAATTCAAGAGCCTTTCCCTTAGCTTTCGAATCACCTTCGACCATCTTGTCTAAAACCAATCAACAATTATCTAATTCACAGCAACCAATCATGTCAAACATCAATCCAAGTAACCAAGCATTCAATTATAAGCAAAATGAACAATTATAACAATAGTGGCAATTTCATAATTAAGGAGTTGAAAGTCTAACATGCATGAAATCATAAGAAATATCTCTACAATCTTGATGAATGAACTTGCATAGGTTAACACTTAGTAAAATGGTTGTCAAATCATCATGAACAATGGATCTACATGGATCTATACTTAGATTTACAAAAATGCATGGAAATCACTATTTTAACACCAAATCAAGCCAACAATCCGATATACTCCTTTGGATCCGTGTGAGAGATAATCACCACTCACCAAATCACCAAAACAACCTCAAATCAACACGCTTCAGATTTGGACAGCGAAGGATCAAGCTTGATCTATCACGAATCCGCTTCAAACGAAGAAATCTCACTTCAATGGATGAAGATCTTCAACTTTAGCTCTTGAATCTTCAATCTTGATCTTCGATTTGGATGAAAGGAAGCACTAGATTAGATTGTAGAAAAGAAGTGAAGAAGTGTAGAAGTCGAGCTCTCAAAATGGCAGCACTTCGTCGCTTCAAAATCCGGATCCCAAAAATGAAGAGAAACTCTCCTATTTATAGCAGAAATCCTTAAGTCGTCTGCCTTCATAAGTCGTTCACGACTTACGACTTAGAACCCTACGACCTAACAACTTCTGGCCTCTACGACCTAACCAGGCTACCCCTTCGCGACCTAACATACATCTGCCTATGACTCACGGCAAAACAGCTATCTCCTAAGTCGGTTACGACTTATAGCATGCGCCTACGACTTAACCAAGCTACGACTTAACAAAGCCTTCAACCTAACAGACTACGACTCATCCACTTGCGCGACCTAGCGACTTAACCCTTAAGCCCTTATGCGACCTACTACAGAGACAACCTTATGACTTAAGTACCTACGCGACTTAACAACTTACGACTTAATCCCTTAACTCGTCCACGACTTAACTGTAACAACTTAAGCCTTATCTCGCCCAGTCCTTAAGTCGCTAACCCCTATAAGTCGCCTACTAACTTAAGTCGTTTACTCCTAACTCGCTAACTTCTTAGGTCGCTGACTTTCCTTAAGTCGCTCACGACTTACCACTTAACTCGGTCACTCGTCCTAAGCCACCTTATGACTTAACTTCCTTAACACGGTTAACTCCTTAGGTTGTCCCAAACTATCAACCGACTTAAACCACTCCCCTATCTTCCTTAAGTCGCCGCCGACCTAACCCTTAACAAACCATCACACGACCTAACTCCAAACCTTTAGGTCACCAACCCCAACAGTCTTAGGTCGGTCACGACTTATCTCTTTGGTCGTTTTATGACCTTGGACTTAAACAAATAGGACCGAAAAGACAAACATACTAAGTCGCACTTATTCCCTAAGTCGTATACGACTTACGACCTATACTAAGTCGTTCACGACTTAGGACTTAACTGTATTTCGCCTAAATCTGAAATGCTGTAACAACCCGCATATCTATCGATTCTATATTTAAATATTTTATTTAAATATTTTATCGTTAGTCGGATGTTAGTCCGAAAAGCTACTTTTTGCATACGGTCAAATTAGGACTCGAGACCACCCCCATTGAGTTCAAAATGACGTTTGCGATCTTTTTGAGTGTAAACTTCGATATGTTTGGAGATAGTGAAATTTTCAACACTTTTTCCCGCCTTTGACTTTGGTTTGGACTGCACCCCTTTAGTTCAGCCCAACCATCTTCCTCACTCTATCAAAACACTTCAAGCTTTGTCAAAAATGGTGGTGGGAAGTGGAAATTAAAACTCCAAACACAAATTCCATTGCAAATCCGAGATTCAACATCAAATTCACGTGAAGACCATTGATTCAAGCTTGTTGGTGTTCTTGCTTTGCTCTCAAATCTCCATCTTCATCAAATTCCGTGAAAAGGTGAGATTTTTGATCTCACATCTTGCCTATATCTATCTTGGACTGTTGGGAATGATCCCCTATTGCATTTGCATCAACATTTGCATTTGGTTTGGATTGGATTGGCGAAAAACTTCAATTTTCAGCGTTTTGGTGATTTTTCTGGCCTTAAGTCGTTTCTGGCCATCCCTAGGTCGTCCACGAGTTAACTCCTTAGGTCGTCCAGGCTGCTAGCTCGCGTGTTGAAAAGTCTCCAACTTCTTAGGTCGTTGCCGACCTATAATTCCCAGGCAAGATGTTAAGTCGTTCGCGAGTTAAACCTTAAGTCTTAGGTCGTTGCCGACCTATAATTCCCAGGCAAAATGCTAAGTCGTTCGCGAGTTAAACTTTAAACCTTAGGTCGTTGCCGACCTATAATCTCCAGGCGAAGTCTTAGGTCGTTGCCGACCTATAATTCCCAGGCAAAATGCTAAGTCGTTCGCGAGTTAAACTTTAAACCTTAGGTCGTTGCCGACCTATAATCTCCAGGCGAAGTCTTAGGTCGTTGCCGACCTATAATCCCCAGGCAAAGTTAAGTCGTTCGCGAGTTAAACCTTAAGTCTTAGGTCGTTGCCAACCTATAATTCCTAGGCAAGATGTTAAGTCGTTCGCGAGTTAAACCTTAAGTCTTAGGTCGTTGCCGACCTATAATTCCCAGGCAAGATGTTAAGTCGTTCGCGAGTTAAACCTTAAGTCTTAGGTCGTTGCCGACCTATAATTCCCAGGCCCAGGCAAGATGTTAAGTCGTTCGCGAGTTAAACCTTAAGTCGTAGGTCGTCTCCGACCTAATATTTCCCCTGCTATTTCACTAGGTCGCTTGACCTTAAGTCGTAGGTCGTCTCCGACCTATGCCCCACTAAGTCGCATCCCACTTAGGTCGCAGGACTCTGTAAGTCGTAGGTCGTCGCCGACCTTACACTTGGTCTTTTGAGTTCGCGATTTCCTTAGGTCATATGACCTAGTTTTCCTTAGGTCGAACCCCGAATTACTCTGCGTAGGCAATCTTATCTGACAAAGCATTTATCAGAATTTCTACTTTGATGGTTTTGGGATTGACTTCTTTGGACTTTACTCACGTCTTCGAACGTGAATTGATTTGTTTCTACAATCGTTTTATGACTTGTCACTTTAAAGATATATGAAGGTTTCAATACTAATAGTAAATATCAAAACTCTTTCATCAAAGCGATTTCAACACTATTTTAAATATCAAAAGTTCATTTTCTCAAACCGATTTTCAATCTACTAGTATATACAAGCCTTTACTTCACTCGAATGAGAAATCGACTTAAACGACTTAGTAAAATGGGTGGTATGAAACGCTTGCGTTCACTTCGTCGGTTAGCTCTTGGACTTGTTCGATTGAACCCTTTTTGTGACAATTTCCTAGTGAAGATTTACAGCTTGTTCGTAAATATTTAAGTTAAGCAAGTGGTTATGGGACATGAAGCTAAACTCATATATTTACTAGCTTGGTGTGATTGACACTTCCTTATGATCATGACGATCATTGTTGTGATTTAGACTAGCGATTGAGCGATGTCTCTTTGTCTACGTGGGAGACTATACCCCGATTATGTGATGTTTCGCCATCACATTTCCTATGGTCTTCGGGCCATTCCTGTGTGAAAATTTAATGGATAGCTTCCATGAGATATCTTCTCGTCATGTGTTTATGCGTAGGTGAGTTTTCATGCTCCCATTCATGTGTTAGGCCTCGCCCCCCTTTTATGTGTTTTCTGGATTTCTGATGATGATTTCTGGAATTTTGTGCTTCACCAATTTTCATGATTTTCATTGATATGATATCAGTTTTTGTGCATTGGTGAATTCATGTGTTATTGACTTGTTATGAATACAAGTTTAGGGTATGATACCCTATTTTATCTTTGAGAAGATTCTTGTGATATTGATTAATCTTTTGTTGATTATCATTTACATACTTATAGTAGTATGTCGCTATGGTTATTACATGTTCATGTCATGCCTTTTACTGTATACCATATCATCTGATATTTATAGTTAGACTGATCCGTTTATTATTTTCTTATAAATAATACTCGGGTCAGACCGAGATGTTACAGGTGCTTCTGCTTGACTTCTCTTCAGGATTATTCTGACTTTTGGCTAACTACCTAGATTAGTAGTTTTTGGATGTACACCTTTGAGATATAGACTCTATGTTATGTACTTATTCTTTTGTATAGCACGTGATGCTATTCTTTTGTATTATCGTGGATCTTTCCGACCACTACTCTGATGTACACTTTCATGTGATATATATATTTATTCATATCTTCTTCCGCCTTTGTGATATGGATGTCTGTGACTGATTTATGTTATGATTATTTCTATGTTTGTTTCCGAAGATTATATATAGCCACCGTGTGATAGCTTTGTGTTTGTATCGGTATGTCGGATTTCCTCCTTAAAAGATATGCATTCTATTCTATCTGACGTATCGATGCTCGCACAAAGAAGTTACATGGACGGTCGCTCCTCCACAGCCTTATTCTCCGCGCTAATTGACAGCACTACATCGTAGTGTTCTTGGTTAGCGTGGGTATAGAGGTGGGGCGTTACAGCTCAAAAATGCTAAAATTCCATATTTTGACAAACTTTTCGATCCGTAAAAATACGGGTCGTTACATTCTCTCCCCCTTAGGAATTTCGCCCCCGAAATTCCAAGCAATCATAGCAATCAAAAACTATTCTGTACGCCTACCATCCATAGCAATCAACAAACCATGCATCCAATTCTTGCTTAGCGTACAGAATTCTAAAACTAGAACAAGTTACAATATCGCGAGATGACACGACACCTTAGGGCCATACCTTGAAGAGTTCAGGATGAGCTGCCTTCATCCTCTCTTCCACCTCCCACGTACAGTCGTTATCATCATCACTCCATTGTACCTTGAGCAACTTAACTACCTTCCTCCTAAGCTGTTTCGTGTCGGTTTCAACAACACGAAGCGGCTTACGAGGTCTTCTACCAACTGGATCAACTTCGAAGTCTTCACAGCTATCAGCAGAAACCACTGTATTCGAGTCGTGCACATACTTCCGTAGATATGATACATGAAAAACATTGTGCACACTCGACATCTTCTCCGGTAATTCCAATCTATAAGCGAGCTTTCCAATTCGCTCGTTAATCGGGAATGGTCCAACAAATCTCGGAGTCAATTTTCCTTTCTTCCCGAATCAAATAACATTCTTCAGTGGAGAAATCTTCACAAAAACCATATCTCCTACGTCGAATTCCAAATCCTTTCGACGCTTATCAGTATAACTCTTCTGACGGTCTTGGGCTGCCTTCATTCGTTGCCGAATGATCTCTATACAATCTGAAGTCTGCCGAATCATCTCTGGCCCAAGTAACGGCTTTTCCCCAGTCTCTATCCAACATGTCGGAGAGTTACACGGTCTTCCATACAATGCCTAATACGGTGCCATACCAATGCTTGACTGGTAACTGTTGTTGTACGCAAACTCCACCAAATGAAGGTGATCTTCCCATGATCCTCCGAAGTCCAAAACACATGCTCTAAGAAGATCTTCCAAAACTCGGTTGACTCTCTCGGTCTGACCATCTGTTTTGAGGGTGATAAGCTGTACTCAAACACAACTCGGTTCCCAAAACTTCCTGGAAGCTCTTCCAAAATCCACTAGTGAACAATGGGTCTCGATCGCTCACTATACTCTTCGGAATACCATGGAATCGAACTATCCACTTAACATACAACTCAGCCAACTTTGGTGCAGTCCTAGTCGATCGAACAGGAATGAATCTCGCACTCTTGGTCAAACGATCTACGATGACCCCTAAATCCCTTCATTTCCCATTCTGGTTCTAGGTAGCCCATCAATAAAATCCATCGATACTTGCTCCCACTTCCATGTAGGAACTTCTAATGGCTGAAGCAATCCACTAGGCTTCTTCTGTTCGGCTTTAACCCACTGGCAGTTCATACACTTGGAAATAAAATTTCCAACATCCTTCTTCATGCCTTCCCAGTAGTAGGCTCTTTTCATATCCTGATACATCTTATTTCCACCTGGATGAATTGTCAGCTTCGAGTGATGACTTTCCTTCAGAACTTCACTCCTTAATCCATCTATATCGGGAACAACTAGTCGTCCTTGCTTCTGAAGCCAACCCTCTCGATCGACCTCGAATCCTTTATCCTTTTCTGGATCCAATCCAGATTCCAAATCACGGATAATCCTGACAAGCTTATCGTCTCGCTTTTGGCTCTCGCCAATCCTTTCCACAAGAGAAGGTTTTATCGATAAGTTTGCCAACATCTCAGGTTCCAATTCGCATCTAGGCTCGAAGTCAAATCCAGCTAAATACTCGAGACTCTTCCATTCTGAAAATATGGCTCCTAATCCTGCATGTCTTCGACTTAACACATCTGCCACTGCGTTACCTTTTCCCGGAGTATAAGCTATACCAAAATCATATGATGCCAAAAACTCTAGCCAACGTTGCTGCCGAAGATTCAAATCTTTTTGGGAGAAAAGATACTTCAACGACTTATGATCTGTAAACAACTCAAATCGAACTCCCAATAGATAATGTCTCCACATCTTCAGAGCAAATACAATCGCCGCTAACTCCAAATCATGAGTTGGGTAATTCCTTTCATGCGGCTTCAGTTGTCGACTGGCATACGCAACAACTTTATCCCTCTGCATTAGCACTGCTCCAAGTCCAGTACCACATGCATCGGTGTAAACCACCATCTCATCATTCCCACTTGGAATAGTCAAAACAGGAGCATTCATCAATCTCTCTTTCAGGATTCCGAAAGCTTGCTCACACTTAGCATCCCAACTGAATACTTGGTTCTTTTTCGTCAATCCTGTTAACGGTGCAGCTACCTTGGAGAAGTCTTTGATAAACCGTCGATAATATCCCTCTAATCCAAGAAAACTTCTCACATCAGATGCATTCTTAGGTCTAACCCAATCCTGGATTGCTGCCACCTTAGCGGGATCAACCGCTATTCCATTTCCAGAAATCACATGGCCTAAGAACCTCACTTCACTCTTCCAGAAGTGACACTTTGAAAACTTAGCCTTCAGCTGATGTTTCCGCAAGATTTCCAAAACAATACGCAAGTGCGTCTTGTGCTCTTCTTCCGTTCTGGAATAAATCAGAATATCATCCACGAACACAAGTACGAACTTGTTCAACTGATCTTTGAACACCTTATTCATAAGATCCACAAAATATGCTGGCGCGTTAGTCAATCCAAACGGCATTACCAGCCACTCAAAGAAACCTGATGGTGTCCTAAAAGCAGTCTTCGGCACACTATCCTTAGCCACTCTCAACTGGTGAAATCCCGTTGCCAAATCCATCTGAGAAAACACCTTAGCTTCGTGAAGCTAATCAAACAAATCATCTATTCTCGGCAATGGATACTTGTTCTTCTTAGTCACCTTATTCAGCTCACGATAATCGACGCACAATCTCAACGACCCATCTGCCTTGGTTGCAAACACAACTGGTGCACCCCACTCGGACACACTACGCCGAATGAATCCTTTCTGCAAAAGATCATCAACTTGCACCCTCAACTCTTGCTGTTCCCTAGGCGCCATCCGCCTAAGAGACATCACAACAGGTCTGGCTCCTTCAACTAGATCTATACGAAACTCGATCTCTCTATGCGGCGGCAACCCTTTGACTTCGTCAAAGACATCCTCGAATCCATTCGCGATTGGCACCAATGACAGTCCATCCCGTGGAACAACAAGCGAATACATGAAGCTCATGAAGACGCCTTCTTCATGCTTACATCATATCACAACCTTTCGCCCCTCCACATTCTCGACTGTCACCTCCAACCTCTCGCAATCAACCTTTGCCGCATACCTCCTAAGCCAGTCCATACCCAAAATAATTCCGAACCCCGCAAAGTTCAGAACAAAACAATCACAAACAAAAGAGCAACCATGACTCGACATAATCAGACCACGGCATAACATACACAAACAAGACGAACCCCCAACTGGATTAGTCACAACCAATGGCCTATCAACAATATCCGGTTCCAAACCTAACCGGCCTACGAGTTTACCACAAACAAACAAATGCGACGCTCCAGCATCAAACAGAACTCTAACTGGAACACCACATAGGAAAAGAGTACCTTGAACCTCCACACTCTTTCCCTTCTCTTCAGCGGTAGGAGCTTTTGAAGACGACGGAACAGCTCCCAAAGCATAAGCTTGCACAATCAGCCTGTCCCTCCTCGGTTCGGGACAGTTCTTACTGAAATGCCCCGGCTTGTCACAGTTGTGGCACTTCGCCGGCGCTTTCGGATTCTTGCAATCCCTGGAGAGATGGCCTTTCTGCTGACAGTTGTAGCAGGTCACTTCGCCCTTCGGCTTCTTCTGGCCATCCTTACCCTTCTGCTGATGCTGCTTCCTCTTCTTGTTTCCACCCTGCTGGGGTTTAGACTCTTCCCTGGTCACAGCAACAACAGATCCTTCCTTAGGAAACAGATTCTCGTGTCTAAGAGCTTCCTCCACAAGCTTCCTAAATGAATCGTCCAAATGATCCATTAGTCTTGGAGCCTGAACTTGATCTCCAACATCTACTGATGGCCCCGGGGCTGACATCCTTCTCATGATCGAAGTCATCATGGTTTCGAACATAGCAACATAATCAGCAGCCCCTTCAGTAGCACGGCCTTCCCTAGCAGCTGGTCTCCCTCTTCGACTCATTCTCAATATCTACAAAAAGGAATGATTAGCATACCGAGAGAAACAACTGCATAAAGGACTCAAACTCTACTAAGCTACTATATTATATATAGTAATCATCCATCAAAATACAATTACGTCTCTCATACGTGGTTATGTCAGCGAGCGTTGGGTAAAATCGATTAACCAAAGCTCTGATACCAAATGTGACGACCGCCCATGACCCCCGCACGGAATCTAGAGATAGTGCGCTGTAAAGTGTGCCAGGCGACCATGGACGATTGTCAAGGTAAATTAAAACAATAGAATCTATCGTATTACTCACAGCGCATGGACAAAATACAATAGAACATATATGTATAGTGAAGCTTCATAGAATAAAATCCCATCAATAAAACTTCATAATAGTTGAATACAAGCATCTGGATAGTCACTACAATAAGCCTCACTACATAACACTCAGAGAATACAAACATCGGAACATCCATTACATATAATAAGAAGATAATATGCAACCCTCCAGCTCGTCTTCGATATCAGCAATCGTGGGAAGCAAGAACAGCACCTGTCACCTGCTACCTAGTCTGCCCGTCCCAAAATGGACGAACAGCCCAAGGCAATAAGATTTAAAACATAAAGCCTTGAGTCAGACAACAGTCTTAGTGAGCAGTAAATTGACTAATAACATACCAAAAGAGCATAAAGGAAAAAGGAATAGGAATACAACCCTCCCACTCCACCTCTTTCTACAGTGATAGCCCCCAGACCCACACTAAGCAGAAGCAACATAACAGAGCATACAATTTAAAGTAAAGTACTAATCATTCGAGTTAAGGGCGATGTTTTCCAAGTACCAACTCCAAGGTCTATACCAAGGTCAGATAAGCACCCAGGAAATACCGCTCTTAAAACCGAATGACGATACAACCAAACATCCATGACTCTGGCTATCACTGTTATCATTGCTGCGATATCACCGTTAATCGAATGACCGGCACATTCTTTCAGCCGTCCGTTAAGGGATAATGGTAACCCCGGTTCTAGACATAACTCCCGCACGTCATCGTGACCCGTGCCTAGGATTATCGAATCTGCCCAGAGTACTCGACCATCAACTTAGTCTTTTGGGGGTCCCCATGTACTCTTGCTTAGAGCATGCTAGAACCTTCAACAATGATGAGATCTCAACCTCCTAGTCATCCTCCTCGACGACTATTTCCATACTAGCTCAAGCGCCTCTCGAGCATCCATTATCCTTAACTCGAATCATATCACCGAGTTACCAACATGCTTGGAATGATCCCGTCTGGATTAGACCAAGACTATCTCATATCATACTTCGCTTCATCACATCCTCGCAAAGTCTCATCTCAACATCATCGAATCTATGCATAAGAGCTTCATCATCCGCTGCATATGCCACGAGCAGCTTTTCCAATTCAAGAGCCATTCCCTTAGCTTTCGAATCACCTTCGACCATCTTGTCTAAAACCAATCAACAATTATCTAATTCACAGCAACCAATAATGTCAAACATCAATCCAAGTAACCAAGCATTCAATTATAAGCAAAATGAACAATTATAACAATAGTGGCAATTTCGTAATTAAGGAGTTGAAAGTCTAACATGCATGAAATCATAAGAAATATCTCTACAATCTTGATGAATGAACTTGCATAGGTTAACACTTAGTAAAATGGTTGTCAAATCATCATGAACAATGGATCTACATGGATCTATACTTAGATTTACAAAAATGCATGGAAATCACTATTTTAACACCAAATCAATCCAACAATCCGATATACTCCTTTGGATCCGTGTGAGAGATAATCACCACTCACCAAATCACCAAAACAACCTCAAATCAACACGCTTCAGATCTGGACAGCGAAGGATCAAGCTTGATCTATCACGAATCCGGTTCAAACGAAGAAATCTCACTTCAATGGATGAAGATCTTCAACTTTAGCTCTTGAATCTTCAATCTTGATCTTCGATTTGGATGAAAGGAAGCACTAGATTAGATTGGAGAAAAGAAGTGAAGAAGTGTAGAAGTCGAGCTCTCAAAATGGCAGCACTTCGTCGCTTCAAAATCCGGATCCCAAAAATGAAGAGAAACTCTCCTATTTATAGCAGAAATCCTTAAGTCGTCTGCCTTCATAAGTCGTTCACGAATTACGACTTAGAACCCTACGACCTAACAACTTCTGGCCTCTACGACCTAACCAGGCTACCCCTTCGCGACCTAACACACATCTGCCTATGACTCACGGCAAAACAGCTATCTCCTAAGTCGGTTACGACTTATAGCATGCGCCTACGACTTAACAAAGCTACGACTTAACAAAGCCTTCAACCTAACAGACTACGACTCATCCACTTGCGCGACCTAGCGACTTAACCCTTAAGCCCTTATGCGACCTACTACAGAGACAACCTTATGACTTAAGTACCTACGCGACTTAACAACTTACGACTTAATCCCTTAACTCGTCCACGACTTAACTGTAACAACTTAAGCCTTATCTCGCCCAGTCCTTAAGTCGCTAACCCCTATAAGTCGCCTACTAACTTAAGTCGTTTACTCCTAACTCGCTAACTTCTTAGGTCGCTGACTTTCCTTAAGTCGCTCACGACTTACCACTTAACTCGGTCACTCGTCCTAAGCCACCTTATGACTTAACTTCCTTAACTCGGTTAACTCCTTAGGTCGTCCCAAACTATCAACCGACTTAAACCACTCCCCTATCTTCCTTAAGTCGCCGCCGACCTAACCCTTAACAAACCATCACACGACCTAACTCCAAACCTTTAGGTCACCAACCCCAACAGTCTTAGGTCGGTCACGACTTATCTCTTTGGTCGTTTTACGACCTAGGACTTAAACAAATAGTACCGAAAAGACAAACATACTAAGTCGCACTTATTCCCTAAGTCGTATACGACTTACGACCTATACTAAGTCGTTCACGACTTAGGACTTAACCGTATTTCGCCTAAAATCTGAAATGGCTCAAAAATGCTAAAATTCCAGATTTTGACAAACTTTTCGATCCGTAAAAATACGGGTCGTTACAAGCTATGTGGTGATTGATTAAATTTAATCAATCACTGTAACCTCTTGTTTGCCATAATCTGATTAAACCAGAGGGGCACATGCATCTTCATATGTGTGTGCATATTTTTGTGGTTGCACTGATATATCTATATTGGTAAAAAAATTTGATCCTGGATAAAGTTTGTTTATGGAAAAAAAAAGAAAATGACCCTGAGAAATATATTTGTTAATGAATGATATATATATATATATCATCTCTAAAAAAAAATCCTTAAAAAGAAAAATGAAGGTAGAAGAAGAGAGGGTCATTTCATGACGAGTGATGGGTGGAGATAAAGATGAAAACTGTGGGTTGTTTGAAAGATTTCAAGGATATGTGGTTCCCCCGTTGTGATGAATCTGTGTTGAGTCTGGATCTGAGCAAAAGAAATAGGCGATTAAAGAATGGATTTGTGTCCTAGGATATGTGAAAGCCGATGATGACAAGTCCAATGTTGATTTCTTCAAACTTTCACATCTAAATAAAGTTAGGAAACAGTCTGTGTCATCTTTGACAACAATTTGAATGATATCTAGGTAAAACAAAGATATTTTTAGGACGAATCTAGCTTATTTTTAGAGATTTCAATGATTTCTATTGATTATGACAAGGATTGCTGACCAAACGATGAAGTGAAAGCCGCGAACCTTAGTTTCTACAAATCGACCCCAATTTACATATGGCGATGAGGCTAAAATCGACACTGGGTTTTCATTTTTTGGATAAAGATCCTAGGTTAAAGATCGAGAGTGACGAATGGATTCATGAAGAATCGCATTTATAGGTAACCATAATCGACAGATTCTTCGAACATGATGCCAGATCGAAAGCGGCCATGAGATTCTACACACAAGGATGAGCAATGTTTGCGGTTACGATGGAGAAGAAGAATCACGTGCTTGACTCACGTTGCAACTATTGAGATGACAAGACACGTTACAGAGCTACATTTTGTTTGTTGCTATTGTAATGGTAAGAAAGGAAACGGTGTTGCAGCAGCTGTTCTTTTACTAATACATTTGTCATTCCAGGAAAAGGTTACGTACGAAAGTTTAAAAGAAAGTGGGCCGCATCAATATGTGTGTCTATCTGGTTATATTTTTATATGTAGCTCAGTGTTGTATATTTAGTAAATTATGTTGTACGTATCTAGCTCAACTTTAGTTGAGTGGTAAACAATGGTGTGTTTTGTATTGTACTATATTTATAAGCAATAAAAGGTACCAATTTTCAAAAAAAAAATTAATTTTTAAATATACAGACACACAATTATATTTGTATAATATATATGTTAATTAAATACTTAAAATAATTCTTTTATTTTAGAATATAAAAGTCCAGGTGTTGCGCACTACAGCTTAGAATTTTTATTAATTTAAAATTACATTTAATTAATATCCCTTTGGAAATTAATAAAATATTAACTAAAATAAATTTTGAAACATTATTTCAAATTTAAATTTCAAGGAAATCCTAAATGGTATTCTACACTTTGAAAATTTCTTCCATAATTTTTTTGGTTTTAAATACTTTTAAAATGATATTTCTTCTTTTCGGCCAAAATTAAATAATTAATTTAATAATAAAAATTCTTTTTTTTGTGACTGTTCTTTACTGTTAATATTATTTTATAAAATATAAAATATAATTTTCATAATATATAAGAATTAATATAATTTATTTATGTAATAAATTAATTTAAATAATATTAAATAATAGAAAAGTAGTAATAAAAAATATTTTCCCACTGTTGAAAATTATCATAGCTTTAACTCTTTACATATATAATTATTTGACTATTTTGATTAAAGCCAGATGTTGTAATTAATTATAAACTATATATATGTAATTAAATAATGTATATTAATTAATAAAATATAAAAATTATAATTTTTTTATTTGGAGTAGTATTGACCTGATGCATATTTGATAAAAAATAATTTTATTTATTTATTTTAAATATATATCAACATGCATACCACCAAAGGAATTTATGACAACATTACTTGCATATCAAAATTGTCACATAACTAACAATATATAAAATATATACATATATAATAAAACATTATAATCGAGAATCAATAAGTATATTTTGATTAGAAATATGTCTTAATCCCAATTGCTTGAAGTATACTCTTAAAAGATGATTTCTGCCCCTTAAAATGTTTCTAATTCAACAGATAGCAAATCTTTGAACAGTTGACCATCAACTATCAGATAGCGACTGAATTAACTTAATTTCAACTTGATGAGATAGAGAGAAACTGGTAGGGATTTCAACCAGCAAGTATAGAGGAGGTGTCTCCAAAATAATCTTAATCTAATTTGGTTAGAGTTGCTTATATAATGGATATAAATGAGAGTAGTGTGGATCTCATCTTATACTAATTCTTCTTTAATCCGAGTCATTCAAAATCAAGTCCTTTCTAACCTAATGTGAGCCGCCTATACCTATATTTGCTGTCAAAAATATCAGGCCCTATGATGGGCCATAAACCCATTTAAGCCCAAATAAAATATTATATAACTAAATCCAATTTAATCGCTTATCGATATCATATATCGATTGATATATTCATAATTATTATAAATATATCTAATAGTATTTATCATTAAATCATAATCAAATTTTACAGTCCATAAATATTAATTAATTTAATTAATTTGTAATAATTATAATAAATTATTTGGTCAAATGAAAATTCATCGTTTCAGTTGTGTGACTCGTAAGTTGTAAATTCGATCACCGATTAATACCGAACTATTCGAATATTAACGTTCATACATCACTTAGCAGATGGTATGACATTTTGGCCAAATTTATCGCTTACCTGGTTTCGGTAAAATCTAATTTTACTTTACTAAGCGTTACCCGATTGTGACTTTTATTTACACCAATTCTCTTCGTCAAAACTATATCACTTTGGACCTATGGAATTTTGTAATGGTTAAAATTACAATATTGTCCATATTCAACTCTATACTCCAAACATAAAGTCCATGGTTCAATAATAACAATTATTATTTACCGTAGTACTCTGGCTAGAGACTTTAACTTTGAGTTGACCATGATATTAAACCCATTTAACTGAGAAGAGGAATCCTCTCTTGAATAGTGCGTCACTTCCAATACTTCAACTCGACCCAACTATAGTCACTCGATGGACACTACGCCATAACTTGACTATAATCAAAGCGGAGTTTTAATATTGAAGATCAACTATATTCTCAAGTTGAGAGAACTATGTGAATACATCTATTATATATTGTTATTAAATGTATTATATTTTTAAAATATATATTATGTTTTTATTTATATATTATTTTTAATAATATTTCAATCAATTTATCATATAAATAATTATATAAATTCATATATCTATTATAAAATATATTTTATATTTTATAAAAATTTATTGATGCATATTAAATTCATGGTAGAAAGGAATTTTTTTTAATTTTTAAATAGTAAAATTAAAAACCAATAATTTAAATTGAATTTTAAGTCGTTTTAAGTAATAAAATTGTAAAGTAAATTTTCAAATTATAAAAAAAAATTGGTAAATTTATTAGAATTTTAAATTTAAATTTAGGTTCGAAAAATAATATTTATTATTTTAAATAATTTTAAACTATTTTATTAATATGTATTTATTTTAAATTTCAAAAAAACCCGGTATATGCATAAGACCGGTTAAATTAATATATTTAAATTAAAAAATTTATAATTTTATTTATATTAATATATATATATTACTATACATTTCACTACAAGAGAAACAATATATTGTGACAACAACCTTCCGACGGCCGTCGACGGGATTTTCCTACCGCTTTCGATGGCTCGTCATCTCCGTGGCTTTATTGTAATTAAAATGTAGTTGCCGTCAACAGCGGAAGGTAACCGACAGAAGTAGAGCTTTCGACGGCCGTCGATAGCTGTCGGAATTTCGCGTGTATACTGAGATTACAGCAGTCCGAAACTTCACCTTCCTCCTCCTTCTTCTTCAATCCAAAACCCCTTCTCTTCCCCAATTCGCTCAGCACCACCACCAACTGCCAGCCAACATCCACCACCAATAGAAGCACCTCCACTTCTCCTCTTCAACTTCTGACACTTCTATTTCAAAAAAAGGTATTTTTTCTAATTTTAATTGAACCTAATATGTTAAATTAATGTTACTTTGTAGTTATATTTGATGATATTAGCCCCTTGATTGTTTGCAATTGTATGTTGATTGGAATTGTAAGCTAATTATGGTTGTAAATGTGTAAATCCGATAAATACCCTAATTTTAGCCTAATTGTATGATAATTACGGTTGTAAGTGTGTAAATCCGATAATTAAAAATATAATTATGATCAACTTATGTTGATTAGTTTATGTGTTAATTGGTGTTATGATTTAGTTTTAATTAATGTGCTAAAATGTCAATTTAATTATTATTATTGAAGATTATCCGTTTATAGTTTATATAACAAAGCTAGTTTATTTGGATGTGGATTCCGATAAAATAAATAAATGAGAGTACTATGAAGTTTATTTTTTGAAATATAATATTGGATCAATAATTTTATTTTAATTGAAAACATAAAAGATTTTATATAAAATGGAAAAATATATATTATACAATTATTAGAATATTACAATGCATAAATGAATTAGCTAATATATGTTATATAAAATTAATATCCCTTAGAGAATTTTTGGCCCCGTCTGACAAGTATTGTATATGATCGTTATATGGATATTCGTTTTTATTACAAAATGGACATGCATATTAATCTGATACAATATTTGTCGGTTTTGTCCCTGTATTGGACAAGTTACAAACATTATAAAGTAATTTAATTTAGTAAATCATTTCATTTTAAACGGTTCACAAAATTTCGACAGCACTTTCTTTTTGTTACTTATGTACATGCATTTGTGTATCATACAGGGAACACGGGGGAAGTGCTGTCGAAATTTTGTGAAATCATTTAAAATGAATTGATTTATGAAATATAATTACTACTGTGTTTGTAATTGGAAGTAGGATGACTGACTATCATAGTAAAAAATAACATAGAAGCTAAAAATTTAATTTTATATTCATTTCAAGACGCAAAACCAATTCAAGGCGCAAGAAAGCGCAAAAAGGCGCAAAAGCAATTTCAATGTGCAAAAAGGTGCAAATTAGCAAATACAATAACATTATAAATAAATACTTTTTATTAAAAAATAAAATGTCAATCCATAAAATTAAATGATTAATACTAATTTTAATTTCTATCATAGGTTTTAAAGTAGGAAAATGGCCAATTATTTACTGATCGGAGCTAGATGTATGAACAACGAAGGGAAATGTGAGGCTTAATAAGTGAACATTTTTGTAATGGGGAAAATGTGTTTATTTAATTCGCTTTAAGTAATAATGGAAATGATGAAGAAATTCATTGTCCATGTAGTAGGTGCAAACTGTTGAAACATTTGATACCGGATATGGTTAGAGTACATTTGCGCCAATACGGTTTCGTGCCGAATTATTTGGTGTGGGATCGTCATGGAGAAATTGTAGCACCTAATCAAAAAAAGTCAAAGGAGGAGGTTGGTGATGAAATTAGTACGATGAATCTCATGGAACATATGGTTGAAGATGCAGCATGATCAATGTTTCCTACCGTTAAAGTTGATAATGACGATGTTAACATGGAAGAGGAACCAACTGTTGAAGCAAAAAATATATATGATTTATTGGATGCTGGTAAGAAAACCTTATGGAATGACTGTACAAGCGACACTCAATTATCAATACTGCAGAGTACATTGCGATGAAAACAAAATAGAAACTCATAGAAGCCGAATTTACAGCTGTTGTACAAGCTGCTAAACGACATATGCCACCCGATAATTTAATGTGCGAAAATCATCATGAAGTAAAAAAAAAACTTATGTCTGCTTTCGGTTTGCCGTATCAAAAAATATATACTTATTTAAATGGTTTCATGTTGTTTTGGAAAGAAGACATCAATCTTAGGAATGACAGAATATGTAACCAGGAAAGATACAAACCAAGAAAAAAGAAGGGAAAAGAAGTTCCATACAAGCATATGCATTACTTACCTATCATGAAACACCCGTACCCCTTAGTATACCCAAAAAGGGCACACTAAAGAATGCAGTGTGTTATAGGTATAGCTAAAAGATCATAGAGACTAAGATTCACAAGACAAATAGGTAAAAACAACGGAAACATTTAAATAGTAATTCATTATTCAGAATTAAACTTCATCAATAAGTCATAAAAACAGAATATGTCTAGAAACCCAAATTCTCATGTCTTATGAAAAATATACCTCAGTCTCACATCATCAGAGTACATAAATATTAATAATCAACCCTCTCATAAGTACCAGCACATCAGAAGCCAAATGGAAAGAAGAAGAATACATGAAGAATTCCGGGAATGTAACTCCAAGAAATCTTAATCTGTTGTACTCGACTCTGCTGGCCTATGGGGAAGAAAAGGGGAAATAAAGGAGTGGGTCAGACAATAAGTCTGGTGAGTGAAAGTAATAGCATTTCTAAGCAAGATAAAGATAATAAACTAAGTTCTAGTATGGAAAGAAATATTTAAAAGATAAAACTTGGGTAAACTATTGTTTCCGATTCTGTTTGACTGTTTGCTTTGATTGTTTCGATTGTTTGCACTTGTCTTTAACTGCTGTGATTATGCTGAAACCCTAATCCTATTTCAGTTGCTAATTTGATTAGGTTGAAATCCTAATTCTACCCGTTGATCGGCCTTCTATCTCTGTTGTGCCACTGTGAACCAATCGTGTTGGTCACAACAAAAGACACCTCTTAGTGCTTGGAATGCAGTAGCGAATTATTTACCCTAATCGATGCCGCATGCTCGGTCATCGCTGGTACACACTAACTGTCGCCCCCTATTGTGACCTCTTATTTACCCTAATCAGCATAAGCGTGCCAAACCTCACCTAACCTTTGTGAGGCTATCAGTCCTAGACCTGAAAGGTAATGCTGCCCAGCCTCACCTAGCTATTGTGAGACCATCAGTCCTAGTCCTGAAAGGGAATGTTGCCGGTACTGATCCGAACAAACAAATTCTAGTTTGCGCCCCTTGCCCAAATCTCCAGATTTGATCTTCTATTTATTGGCCACTTATTTACCCTAATCAGCATAAGCGTGTCCCAGCCTCACCTGCTTTGTGAGACCACCGGTCCTATATCTGAAAGGTAAGGCTGTCGGTACGGACTACTACTTCTGTGTTTGCTTATTAACTTATTCTATGTTTTAAAATAAGCCTCTTCTGTTATTTCTTTCTTTTTAATTATAACCTATGTGTTATAACTTTTCTTTTGCTTATTAACTTAATCCAAGATCTAAGTTATAAAATAATCCTCTTCTGTTACTCTTCTATTTTCTCTTTTCTTTTAGTTATAATCACTTGTTATAATTATGCTTGCAAATATCTCAAATTTGCCTTTCAGTCTATCGCCATCCTATTACAATTCTTCTTATTTTATATTTGATTTCTATAAATTTAGTGTTTTTCTATTTAATCCATATTTTCGAATTCTTCTTCTTTTTAATATTTTATTCATGTAAAAAGGAATAAAAAGAAATGAACATTTACAAGCTAAATTCCAACTTAAATAAGATGTAAATAAATGTAAATAAATGTAAATAACTATAAATAACTGAAAAAAATAACTGAAAAAAATAGCTGAATAAAATAGACTGAAAGAACTTCTGAAATTTACTTAAAAGTTAACTGTAAATAACTTATATAAAAACTGTCTTAAAATTGTAGGAAAACTACAACTATTGAGAACCCTATTATTTTAAATTACTTAAAAATCTAAAATAATTACAAAACACTCACCTGTGATCCTTAACTCTAGTCCTTGGCCTTCCTGGATCCACTCCTAGGGCGTAGAATATTTTTATCAAAAAGATCTCCTCCTTAGAAATTTTTTCTACTTAGGGTCCAATCTCAGGCAATGAACCCAAATAGGAGAAAATCTGAATGAGAAAAATAGCTAGGCCTAGGGTTCTATTTATAGTGTAGCTTAGGGATCTCAAACCGTTGGATTTGAAGATTAAATCTAGTGCAACCACGTCATAGGCTCTCTAGGTACCGTCGGATGGAAGCACGAACGCATAGGATTGAACGAAAATGGAATTATGAGGTATTCGCTTCATACTGGACGAATTAACGTCCAAGAACTAAGGCGGGTTGACCTAGCTTCCATGGGGGTCGACCTTAAGGTCGACCTGACCCCTTTGGTGGTCGACCTAACCCAAATATGGGTCGACCTATGCCTTTGTAATATTTTTTTTCTTTTTCGTTCCGATTTCTTATTTCTTTTGTAACTTCTTCATAATAACTCGGATTTCGACAAGTTATATATGGAAATTGATCAGAAAATCACCACGGACCCAATGGTACAATTCTCGTAACTTGATTCTGACAATTTCACAAACTTATTTTATTATTTATTTAATTCGTTAATTAATTATTATAGCTCAAATTTGGGTTGTTACATTCTCCCCCCTTAAAGGATTTCGTCCCCGAAATCTCCATGGACAGAAGAATGAAATAAATATTTTCATCAAATTCTACAACCACATTTTCAACCAATGTCCATTACATCCATTGTCCTTAAGTTTTCCAATGCAATTTATGATATATGCAATAGTGTAGTGTCAGTGGCCCTAACTAATGCAAAATATTAGGCGGTCTACTGATTCAGTCGACCTCCTTTTTATGCAATCATGTATGTGCATGTATCCAAATGAATGCAAATTTCCTAATGATAACCGATAGTTCTACATGCGTGCTACAATCATCATCCAAATGCAACAATCATATGCTAATCACTCATTATAGCAACCGTGGAAATAAAATAAAAATGCAAGTGCACACACATCCATATGCATATGCTTTAGTGACCGAGTTAGGCAGATCCCTAAGAGAAAATAGTGCCTAGTTTGTGTATATGTGTCCATTAGCATCCACTAGCAACCACTTGCAACAACTAGCGTCCATCATACATAACATGTTCTAGTAACATGTTTACATTCAGTACTACCATCCATAGGTTAAATCCTAAGATCCATCCTCCCAAAGGATACAAAAGGAAAGAACCTATTCAAAACTAAAGATGGAAATAGAAAATTCAAAACGTACCATCGAAAAGATGCGGATAAGAGGTACGTATTTTATCCTCAGCCTCCTACGTCGCGTCCTCAATACTATCTCCCCACTGCACCTTAACCAAAAGGACTTCCTTATTCCTAAGCTTCTTGATCTCATGTCCAACGATCTTGGTAGGAATGCGACGAACCGATGCCTCTCTCTCCACTTCAACTTCCTCAAGTTGATTAGGTTCCACTATCTCTGCTGAATCATGTAAGCACTTTCTCAAGTGTGAAACATGAAAAACATCATGAACTCCCGAGAGCCACTCTGGTAGCTTTATCCGATACGCCATCTTACCTACCCTTTCCACAATGAGGAACGGTCCTACGAATCTGGGAGCAAGTTTCCCGCTTGATCCAAATCTCACTACTTTCCTTAGCGGAGATACCATAATGAAAACCAAGTCCCCTACATCGAACTCAATATCCCTTCTCCGCTTATCTGCAAAGGATTTCTGTCTATCTTAGGCCGTCTTCATTCTTCTTCTAATCAAATCAATATTTTCTGAAGTCTCTCTAACCATGTCGGGACCAAGCATCAATCTTTCCATAGACTCCAACCAACACGAAGGCGACTTGCTTGGTCTTCCATAAAGGGCTTCAAAAGGAGCCATCCCAATGCTAGCCTGAAAACTATTGTTATAAGCGAATTCCACTAAAGGAAGGTGCTCCTCCCAAGTTCCTCCAAAATCAAGAATGCACATCCTCAACAAATCCTCAAGAACTCTATTAACTCTCTCTGTTTAGCCATCGGTTTGAGGGTGATAGGCCGTATTCAATATAAGTTGTGTCCCTAATGCCTCTTGCAAGCTCCTCCAAAACTCGCTAGTAAAGATAGGGTCTCTGTCGCTCACTACTCTAGAGGGAACTCCATGAAGTCGGACTATCTCACGAACGTATAAGGATGCCAAATAAAGTGTTGTCCTCTTACTCTTGACCAGAATGAAGTGGACACTCTTAGTCAAACGGTCTACAATCACCCAATTACTGGTATTCCCCTTCCTAGATCAGGGTAAACCATCTATGAAGTCCATCGAAACACTATCCCATTTCCATTCGGGTACATCCAATGGTTGAAGCAATCCGTCAGGCCTCTACTGCTCCGCCTTAACTCTTTGGCACACAAGACAGTTAGCTACAAACTCTGCCATATCCTTCTTCATGCCACTCCAATAAAACACTCTCTTCATGTCCCTATACATCTTATCACCACCCGGGTGAATAGTCATCCGAGAATGGTGTGCTTTCGCTAGAACTGCTCTCACCAAATCACTAGTGCGGGGAACACAAAGTCTTCCATCTCTCCTTAGCCACCCTATACTATCAATGGAATAGCGTTAGAGATGTCTAGAGACCTCTCTGCTGCTAATCCTATCCAGAATATCCACAACCTCTGAATCCTCTCGCTTCCTTGAGTCAATCTGAACTATGAGGGTAGGCTTAACCTCAAGTGCTGAAATCTTAGCAAAATCTCTGATAAACTTCCTATAATAACCAGCCAAACATAGGAAGCTTCTAACTTCGGTAGCGTTCTTGGGGGCCTTCCTATCTTGTATTGCTACTATCTTAGCGGGATCCACCGCTAGACCCTCTCTTGAGAATACGTGCCCCAAGAAACGCACCTCTTTACGCCAAAAGTGACACTTCGAGAATTTTGCTTTCAACTGATGCACATGAAGTGTACGAAGAACCTCCTCAAAATGAATAACATGCTCTTCCATACTCTTGGAAAACACTAGAATGTCATCCATGAACACTAGCACGAACTTATTTAGGACATCTCGAAAAACACGGCTCATCGGATCTACAAAATAGGCTGGGGCATTGGTCAGCCCAAACGACATAACCAACCACTCAAAGAATCCATCAGGTGTCCTAAATGTTGTCTTATCGATGCTATCGTCAGCGACCCTAAGCTAATGAAATCCAGTGGCTAAGTCAAGCTAAGAAAATACTGAAGAACCAACCAGCTGATTGAAAAGATCGTCTATCCTAGGAAGTGGGTAACGGTTCTTCTTCGTGAGCTTATTCAACTCTCTATAGTCTACGCAAAGTTGAAGGGAACTATCTGCCTTTGTAGCGAAGACGACTGGCGCTCCCCACTCAGATATGCTCTGTTTGATGAAGTCTTTCTCTAATAGCCCACCAATCTACTTACTTAACTCCTTCCTCTCCCTAAGAGCCATATGTCTCAAGGGCAATGCTAATAGCTTAGCATTGTCATTCAGGTAGATCCTAAAGTCGATCTCTCTCTTAGGGAGTAGCCCCCTAACCTCTTAAAATACATTTGGGAAATCTCTAACAATTGGAACTGAATCTAACTCTCTAAGTGATGAATCGGGGGAATAAAGGAAACTCAACATGACTGACCCCTGTGGGTCGCAAGAAACCTCGAGAGTCCGTCCGCTACATGTCTCTAGTCTAACGACTCTCATCTTGTAGCCTAATATCGCATGATAAGTGGATAACCAGTCCATCCCCAAAATCATCCCATATCCCGAAAATTCCAGTACATAGGCATCACAATCAAACTCCACGCCTAGTATAAAAATTTTCAAACCCTTACAAATCATGGATAAATGTGCCAATCCTCCTACGGGGTTTGAAACAACTATGGGGTCTACAACTAGAGAAATATCTAAGTGCAAACAATCAACCAAGGAACTAGAAATGAAGAATGCGATGCTCCGGAGTCAAAAAGAGTCCGAATTGGAAAATCTGAAATAGAGATCAAACCTTTTACAGAGACTTTCCTACCTCGATCCGGTCCACTACTAGTAGGTGCTGCATCTAAAGCCTGTACTTGCGCCGTAGGTGCACCTGCACTCTTCCCCATCCTTTGAGGATAAGCTCTACTATGGTGTCCAAGCTGCCCACAGTTGTAACACCTCCTCTTCATTGTGTCCTTTTTACAGTCCTTTGTGAAATGCCCAACCAATACGCAACTATGACATTTCTCGCCTTTCTTGATCTGTCCCTTTTGAGGTCCTCCTCCTTTCTTCTTGTCCTTATCCTTCTTATTCTTCCACCACTACTTCTTAGAGTTTTATGATTTAAGAACCTCCTTAGCCTCTTCTTTCTTAGCTACATCTGACATGCGATCCATCTCCATAAGTGATTCATACGTCGCTCCCATAGGTACATGTGTCAATGCCAACCCTTGGAGGGGATGGTTCAAATCCTTAGAACACTTGGTGGACTTCTTATGCGGTGTATTAACAAGCTCCATTTCAAACCGCGATAACTCATTAAACTGATTTATATACTCTTTCACCGAAAGACTCCCTTGCTTCAGACTAATGAACTTCTCCAACTGCATGCTTTCCTCGACTTGCGACAAGAAATTTCTCTCAATCCTTTCCTGAAATCCAAAACAACCAATGTCTCTACCGTCCATTTCTACAATCTACCACCAGTAGGAAGCCTCTCCCTTCAACTGCCAAGATGCAAGATGAACTCTCTACTGGTCTTCCAATCCTAACAGTCCAAATATCCGCTCCATATTCCTCAACCAATTTCGTGCCTCTACGAAATCCTCCATGAAAAAAACGTTCTGCCTCCTAGATTAGCTAAGTCCTTACATAGCTTAGAAAAATTGGCTGCTGTAGGTGAATTAATGGGATCTCCACCTGCTGGTGCTGTATTGGGCGCTTGCCCTTGCACCTATGGCACCGTAGCTTGGAGATAACTACGGAATCAGGCAACGACTTGGACACCCTCTGGAAGATTTGGGGCGTCTGCCATTCTATGCAAAGAAAAGAAAATTTAGGCTTGAAAGAATCAAAAGAAGGTTGAACTGGACTTTGAGGTGATTTTATAAAAACTCTCTTATACTTGATAACCATTTCTATAATAAGAGTTTCTTTCTGGAAAATACTTTTAAAGATATGTTACTTTTGAAAAATAATTTACTTTTAAAACAAGTTTTTAGGAATCTTGTAACTTTAGGTTCTGATACCAAATTAAACACCCTACATCCCTTAGTATACCCAAAAAGGGCACACTAAAGAATGTGGTGCATTATAGGTATAACTAAAACATCACAGAGACTAAGATTCACAAGACAAATAGGTAAAAACAGCGGAAATATTTAAATAGTATTTCATTATTCAGAATTAAACTTCATCAGTAAGTTGTAACGACCAGTATTTTTGGCTATATCAAATTATTAAATTTAATGTAATTATTGGATAAATATGAGTGGAAATAAAATTTAATGATTTATTAATTTCGGTTATTGGATAATTAAATTGTTTAAAATTTAATATTGGAAGTTATTTGAATAGTTTAGTTCTGGATTTAAGATGATAAAAAAATGATATCAGAAATTGGTTTAAATTTTATTCAAAATATGAACAAAGATGGTTAACATTTAAAATTGGATTTAAATGTGAATAATTTAGAATTTTATATTTTATATTTTATTTGACGAGTAAAAATAGACATTTTGGCCACTGTCTCGGATTTCGATGAAACTAGTTTCATCGGATCTATAATAACGAATTATTGTAGTATTTCAAGTTTCGTAGCGTTCAGATTTGTCGTTTGGCCGTGCGAGCTTGCAACCCGTAGAATTTAAATTCAGAATTTAAATAAATAATTCGATTCGAAAACCTATCTTCTGAATACGATCGAATTAGGCCTCGAGACTAGTTCCATTGCGTTCGGAATAGGGGTAAAACATTAGCAACGCCGGGTGGCATGCTTTATTTGGAGATCGTGACTTCGCGAGTCGATCAAACCAGACATTTTCTAATTATTATAATATAATATAAATATATATATATAAATTAAAAATATATCGTTCAAACCAACGTTTTCCACCTATTCAGCCCGTATATTCCTCTTCCTCCCCTTTTCTTCAATCGTAGGCTTCCACATAAAAAAAGGGATTGAAACAAAAAAAATATCTCTATTGCAATAAAAAAATTGGATCGATCGCAATGACACTTGAACACGAGAGGGTAGGATCGGCGTTCGATTGATATGGTTAGGGTTTCGCATGCATTTTCTGACCTCGACGATGAGGCGATTTCGGCACGGCGATTCATACGTTTGTAGTTGTGTGAGGGTGGTCGGAGTTGAGGTGAGGTGGTTGCGGCAACGAGGGCTTCACAAGCGAATTGAGCGATACGACCGAAACACTTAGCGGATGCCATCTGATTCGAAGGCGTTCTCGTCTTCGAAGAGCATGTGATTGATGAGACCTCCGAGTGGCGAACTTTTGCAAGCGATGGTTGGGTTTTAGTGTTTTCTATATATGGGAAAGGAGGAGGAAAGCAACGGCCTCTATGGGGAGATCTAGCTCGAACGGCTCAGATAGGCAGGCTGCATCGAATTCGTATCATCGTCATCACAGTTTGTGATTGTGTTCATCGTCGTTGGGTAGTTTGAATTTTCATTCAAACGATGGTGAGTGTTTTTACGCTCACATTTGACTATTATATTCTTTGTTAGTAAAAATTTATATCGTGAAGTAATTTATATTTATTGATTATTGTTGGACAAATTTAAATTGACACCTGAATTTATTGATAGAATTTAAATTGATAGTAAAAAAATTGAATTAAAATTTAACTGCTAGTAAAATCCCCAATTTATCGATAATTGGTTGATTTTTGTGATTATTAACCGTTTGGATGATGGATGGTGATGGGTGAAATTTGATTTATATTTTGGATGTTTGGATGTTTATTAATGCTTAATATATCCTGTTATCATCCTGTATGTTGTTTACTGTGTATAAAACTGTAAATTGTATTATTACGAATAAATTAAGAAATAGGTTGTAATGATATATACCTAGGGCATTTATTTTGGATTGAAATGGTATATATCCATCCCTAAAAATAAATTGAAGTAACTGATTCATTTGGCCATAGGATAGAGAATTATATACGGACACCGGACTGGTTAAATTTAATGATTTTAGAATTTTGATTTGATTTTTTTAAATGATTTGATTTAAAAAATATATAAAAAAAATCGAATTTATGAATATCGAATTATTTTTGAATTGAAACTCGGAATGTTGAAATTTAAATTTGAAACAAAATTGTTTAAATAATCAAAGTTGAGATTTTTAAGTTATAATCAAAATATCATGTGAATTTCAGAAAATTGATTTGTTTTAAAGGATTGGACTTTTTATTCGAACTTTGAACATTTCTAAGTAAAAGTGATATAAAATGATATTTCGAAATTGAGCTCGGAATTTAATTATATTTGAAGATTTGGATTTTTAATTGAATATAAAGGTATATTTGATTTAAGTGCTTTGAATCGATATTTTGGAAATCAAAATTCGAAATTGATAAAATTTAAAATGGTTTTAATTTGGAATTGGAACTAAAATTTATTTGGAACTGGAATTGGAATTGATTTGAAATCGCAGTAAAATTCGACTTGAAATCGAAATTGAATCGATTAAATCGAAATGGAAATTGGAACTAATTTGAATTGGAAATTTGGAAAGTGAACTGATTTGACTTTAAAATTAATATTTTTAAATGAATATTTTTAGTATAAACGGTTTAAAAATCTATATTCTTTAAATATTCTAATTATTTTGATTTTCGCCGTTTTATTACTCAAACTATTTTCTATTAAACTATTTTAACTATTTAATTATTGTAAAACTATTTAAACTATTTTCGAAAAATTTCAAACTGGTCAAAAGGGTGAAATGTTTATATTTAAATCTTGGATTTAAATACGATTTGGTCTAAAGTGAAGTTATAACCTAAAATTTTAAATTCGAATCAAGATTTGAAGTGAAATCGATATATCGAATTGAATTAACATTTCGAAGAAAAATATGATTTTTGAAGTGAATATGATGATTTTGAAATGGATTTGTTTTGAAATGAATATGATATTTTATATCAAGTACGAACTGTTTTCGAAATGTAAAAGTACCAACTGGTGTGTAAAACGACGTTTGGTTGTTAAAGAGACCGGTGCCTCTTATTGGCATACTCTCTGTCAATATTGGAACACCTTTAACAACTGTGTACGTGGTGGATGATATCCAAAATGTAGTGGTTGAATTGGTGACATTAGCTGGAATGAAGTAAGAGAACGATGATGGATAGCCTTTACACTCGTGTCATAATTAAAATGACTAAAATAGGAGCCTATGTCCGGCCATTGAGGTTAGCAACCTCTAGCGACGTTGATCCCTCGTATTACTATTGTGATGTCGTATTCGATGGGTGCACTTTTTGTCGGTTGGATTGATTGTCGCGGTCGGCCACGGATGGGTTACGACCAGCCAGAAAGGGTAAACTGGTAGAATCCTACCTTGGGCATTGCCTCACGTGCCTTGTCATATTTATCCCTATACGAGCCCATTACGACTTTGGTTTAAAACTGTAAAATGTGTTATGGTGTTTCAATGTAAAGCCTTAACGCTATTTTGATATTTATTTTACCAATAGACATTATCTATTATAGCGTATACTATTATACATAAATAGTTTAACGGATCCTTAGGAGATGAAAAATCCCGTAACATTTCTTAAGTTATTGCACTCATATTTGTGATATTGATTTGACTTACATAAGAGTATTTTAGTCCTGACACGAGTGTTTTGTCTTTTTATTACGCTCGGGTCAGTCCTGAGTTTTTCAGCATATGGAAGATTATTCTCTAAAGGACGAAGACCGAGTTTTGGTATATTACTATTATTATTACCCCCTGCATCATGCTATTCTACTGTATTGATTATTTATCCTTGATGTATATATATAACTCTGATAAATGTGTATAAATTAAAATCAAATGTATAGTAAACAACTTCATGAATTGTTTATTTGATTATTATATTCTATCGTTTCCGCTGTGAGATTCTGTGTTTTGTTTTGTTCTTATCTTCTTATTTTTCTTAATTAACCCCATTGATTATCTGCGTTCTGGATTGTTTAAGTCGAACATGTGTGGATTATTGTCGATTTAAACCTTCCGAAATGTAGGTCGTCACAGTTGGTATCAGAGCGAAGGTTTAGCGATAACCTTGGCTTTGTGAGGTTTGACTCATTAGAGATAGGGTAGTAATACCCTAGAATAAGTCTGTTTGAGCGTATATATATGAGAGAGCATACTTGTTAGTGTTCAAAAATGTTTTATATTGTGTTTAATTATCCGTTAAGTTGTTTATGAATTCCGGTCGATGTGTGTGACGTCGTTTTATTGATAGGGGTTTTTAAACACTTAAACGAGGCAAGTCGACATAATATTGTTTTAAAATCGAGTAAATGAAATAATTTTACCTAAATTATATTATATATATATATAAAATGATAATTTTTAATGAAATAGTTGTTAGGAGATGATAACATTTAATTATCATCAATTATTGGTTGAATTAAAAATAAAACGAATACTTATGCTTTTTTATTGTATGAAGCAGTTGATAATTAAAATTGAATTGAAATCTCATTAAAATACAAAATTGTTCGGAACAACAAATTTGTAAATTAACGAAATATTTTCAAAATGTAAGGTAATGAAATTTGTTTAAGTAGATTTAAATATAACTTATAAATAGAAGGATTTAAAAATTGAGAATTTTAGAATTTAAAAGCCTTTTTGTTTCCAAAATTGTTTTCGAAGCCTTCAAAATTAATATTAATATTATTTAAAAGAGTTTTGACGAGAAAAATATATTTAAAAGGATTTTGAAGGAAATAAAAGCATTAAACTCGCTTGGTTGCTGGAAAATAATTCTGGGGATGACTGCAGCATCGCCAGTGTTCATTTTCGAGTTTCTGAGTGAAGATTGCTACCGAAAGGAAATTATTTTTCGATTAAAACAAGTTTTGACAGTGAAAAATTATTCTAGGAATGATTTAATAAATATATGAAAATAGTTTTGAACTTAAAATTGAAAATAGTATAGGTAAAAAAATTATAATTTATAAATTGAGCAGGAAAGTGAAATTAAATTTTAAAACTATTAAATATCTTTAGTTAAGCAAACAAAGGAAAAAATTGAATTTGAGATACAAATAAAATGAAACTTTGAATGAATAAAATTGTATAACTTATAAATTTGAAAATTTATAAGCTAAAAACGAATTTAAATTTGTTGAATGTGAATGATCAGAAAAGTAACTTGAATAAGATTAAATAAAATGAGTAATAAATTAAAATGTAATGAAGCTTAACTTAATATTAAATAAATTGAATTTGATATTAAATAAAACTAGATAAATTAGCAAAGTGGATTAATTTCATTTACGCTATAAAATAAATTAAAAATTAATACGAACTTGAATTTTTAAATGAAATGTAATTTAAGCGTGAAAGAAATAAAATAAAATTAATGAGTGTAAGTAAAATTAATATGGTTAATTGAATTTAATTTAAATTGGATATAAATAAATAGATGCCATTGGAGTAGTTTAAATAAAAATTGAATGTTAACTAATATAATATGGAATAAGTTATTGGAATAAATTATAAAGTTTAAGTTAACTTAAGAGAGGTTAAATGAATTAATCGTGGAAGAAAAATCAATATTTATTAATATGAATTGAGTGATAAAATAAAATTTACTTTAGTAAATTAATAATATGAATTTGAATAAATGAAGTGCATCAATGAATTAATAATAACTTAAGATATGAAGTAATAATAATAAACGTGATTGTGTTGTATAAAATATTTATAATAAACTTAGATAAATTTATAAATGATGTTAGTATAATAAAAGGGAGGATATACTAAGTGGAATAATTTTATAAATGATTCACCAATGAATTTATATGAAATAAGTTAAAAAATGGAAACAATTGGAACTTCACAAATTGAATTGAATAAAATTGAATAAAATGAATTTGTAACGAATGTTAATAAATTAAAAGAAATCAATGAAATGTAAACCAATTAAATGTGGATGAAACAA
The DNA here is from genome assembly GCA_030737815.1 of Allium fistulosum. NCBI lineage: Eukaryota > Viridiplantae > Streptophyta > Magnoliopsida > Asparagales > Amaryllidaceae > Allium > Allium fistulosum. The sequence continues at coordinate 821,358,532 of CM060904.1, forward strand.
ATGTAAATAAATGAAACAAATCGATTGAAGGAAAATAAATTGAAGTAAAATCAATCAAATGTGAATGTAATAAATATTGGTTGATTGAATAAAAATGGATTGAAACCAAATTAGTTGAATGTAAATAAATTAAAAGCGAACGAATTGAATATAAATCCATTGTATGGTTAACGAAATAAATATTAATTAATGAATGTGAATCAATTTAAAAGTATATAGAATGTGGTATGGAATTAAATTACTTAAGTGTAATTAATTATATGAATTATTGAAATGAAATAATGAAAGTGAAGAAGAAGAAAAAATGAATGGAACTATAAACGAGTTTAAATTAATAGAATGTGAATTCATTAATGTTGATAAGTGCATGCAAATCAATTGGAAGTAGATAAATTGAATGAAAAATCAATCAAACGTGAATCTAATTGAATAAAACTTGTTGAATGCAAATAAATTGAATCGAGCAAAATTAAATGTTAATAAAAATTGAATGTTAATAAGAATGAGTGTATAAATAAAATATTGACATTGAAAATGTAAATTGTGATAGTTATGAATTGAATTGAATGAATATTGATTTGTCGGATGATTTGTTTTGTTGTAAATCCTTGTTTAATTGTTTTGAGTGCATATGATGGTTGTATGGTTGCATATTTGTGCTCGTGCTTGAGATTTGGATTCAGAATGCATGTTTTATACTTATTCGAACTTATGCATGTTATACATTTTATTATAAGTGACTAACATTCCAAATTGAGTTGAGATAGGTACATATGAAGACCGTTTGGACGTATACACGGGTTTTACATGCTTTTGCTTGCTTAATACGAGATTATTAATAATAAGGTACGTACCTTGGATTACATACCGCAATTTTATATTTTTGCCCTTTGGGATGCCTCATCATTGAGATGAGATGTATATTTGATATATATTGGTTATATTTGTGTTATATATTGAATTGTAAAAATTTTCCGATCAAGCCGCGCAAAGGAGACTCTACCGAAATTTTCCGTAAATCCGGGAGTTAGAAATTTTTTGAAGTTTTAAAAATTTTATAGCTTGATTTTATATATAAGTTATATTTTCCGTAAAACCGATATCGGAGTGGCGTAGTATAAGCGTAGTAACAGTTTTACAAATAAGATGGTTATGTTTTATAAGTTAATTATTTCGAGAAAATATATTAAGTGTTAAATTCTTTACTTAACGCCTTTTCGAGGACAAAAAGTTTTGAGTGGGGGAGTATGTAACGACCAGAATTTTTGGCTATATTAAATTATTAAATTTAATGTAATTATTGGATAAATATGGGTGGAAATAAAATTTAATGATTTATTAATTTTGGTTTATTGAATAATTAAATTGTTTAAAATTTAATATTGGAAATTATTTGAATAATTTAATTTTGGATTTAAGATGATAAAAAATGATATCAGAAATTGATTTAAATTTTATTCAAAATATGAACGAAGATGGTTAACATTTAAAATTGGATTTAAATATGAATAATTTAGAATTTTATATTTTATATTTTAATTACCGAGTAAAAATAGACATTTTGGCCACTGTCTCGGATTTTGACGAAACTAGTTTCATTAGATCCGTAATAGCGAATTATTGTAGGATTTCAAATTTCGTAGCGTTCAGACTTGTCGTTTGGCCGTGCGAGGTTGAAACGCGTAGAATTTAAATAAATAATTCGATTCGAAAAGCTATCTTTTGAATATGATCGAATTAGGCCTCAAGACTAGTTTCATTGCGTTCGGAATAAGGGTAAAACATTAGCAACGCCAGGCGGCATGCTTCGTTTGGAGTTCGTGACTTCGCGAGTCGATTGAATTAGACATTTTCTAATTATTATAATATAATATAAAAATATATATAAAAATTGAAAATATATCGTTCAAACCGATGTTTTCCCCCTTTTCAGCCCATATAGTCCTCTTCCTCTCTTTTTCTTCAATCGCAGGCTTCCACATAAAAAAAAAGGATTCAAACGAGAAAAAAAAATCTCTATTGCACTAAAAACAATGGATCGATCGTGACGGAAGTTGAACATGAGATGGTTAGGGTTTCGCGTGCATTTTCTGACCTCGACAACGAGGCGATTTCGGCACTGCGATTCATACGTGTGCAGTTGTGTGAGGGTGGTCGGAGTTGAGGTGAGGTGGTTGCGACAACGAGGGCTTCACAAGCGAATTGAACGATACGACAGAATTACTCAGTAGATGCCTTCTGATTCGAAGGCGTTCTCGTCTTCGAAGAGCATGATGAGAGCTCTGAGTGGCGAACTTTTGCAAGCGATGGTTGGGTTTTAGGGTTTTCTGGATATGAGAAAGGAGGAGAAAAGCAACGGCCTCTACGGGGAGATCCAGTTCGAACAGCTCAGATAGGCAGGCTGTGTCGAATTCGTATCATCGCCATCTACAGTTTGTGATTGTGTTCATCGTCGTTTGGGTATTTTGAATTTTCATTCAGACGATGGTGAGTGTTTTTACGCTCACATTTGACTATTATATTCTTTGTTAGTAAAAATTTATATCATGAAGTAATTTGTATTTATTGATTGTTGTTGGATAAATTTAAATTGACATTTAATTAACACTTGAATTTATTGATAGAGTTTAAATTGATAGTAAAAAAATTGAATTAAAATTTAACTGCTAGTAAAATCCCCAATTTATCGATAATTGGTTGATTTTTATGATTATTGACTGTTTGGATGATGGATGGTGATGGATGAAATTTGATTGATATTTTGGATGTTTGGATGTTTATTTATGTTTAATATATCCTGATATCATCTTGTATGTTGTTTATAGTGTATAATACTGTAAATTGTATTATTACGAATAAATTAAGAAATAGGTTGAAATGATATATACCTAGGGCATTTATTTTGGATTGAAATGATATATATCCATCCCTAAAAATAAATTGAAGTAATTGATTTACTTGGCCATAGGATAGAGAATTATATACGGACACCGGACTGGTTAAATTTAATGATTTTAGAATTTTGATTTGAATTTTTTTTAAATGATTTGATTTAAAAAATTATTAAAAAAAAAATCAAATTTATGGATATCGAATTATTTTTGAATTGGAACTCGAAATGTTGAAATTTAAATTTGAAACAAAATTGTTTAAATAATCGAAGTTAAGATTTTTAAGTTATAATCAAAATATGATGTGAATTTCAGAAAATTGATTTGTTTTAAAGAATTGGACTTTTTATTTGAATTTTGAATATGTCTAACTAAAAGTGATATAAAATGATATTTCGAAATTGAGCTTGGAATTTAATTATATTCGAAGATTTGGATTTTTAATTGAATATAAAGGTAAATTTGATTTAAGTGCTTTGAATCGATATTTGGAAATCATAATTCGAAATTGATATAAAATTTAAAATGGTTTTAATTTGGAATTGGAACTAAAATTTATTTGGAATTGGAACTGGAATTGATTTGAAATCGAAGTAAAATTCGACTTGAAATCGGAATTGAATCAATTAAATCGAAATGGAAATTGGAACTGATTTGAATTGAAAATTTGGAAAGTGAACTGGTTTGACTTTAAAATCAATATTTTTAAATGAATACTTTTATTATAAACGGTTTAAAAATCTATATTCTTTAAATATTCTACTTTTTTGATTTTCCAAACTATTTTACTATATAAGCCGTTTTATTACTCAAACTATTTTCTATTAAACTATTTTAACTATTTAATTATTGTAAAACTATTTAAACTATTTTCTAAAAATTTCAAACTGGTCAAAAGGGAAAAATGTTTATATTTAAATCTTGGATTTAAATACGATTTGGTCTAAAGTGAAGTTATAACCTAAAATTTTAAATTCGAATCAAGATTTGAAGTGAAATCGATATATCAAATTGAATTAACATTTCGAAGTAAAATATGATTTTTGAAGTGAATATGATGATTTCGAAATGGATTTGTTTTGAAATGAATATGATATTTTATATCAAGTACGAACTGTTTTCAAAATGTATAAGTACCAACCGGTGTGTAAAACGACGTTTGGTTGTTAAAGAGACCGGTGCCTCTAATTGGCATACTCTCTATCAATATTGGAACCACTTTAACAATTGTGTACGCGGTGGATGATTTCCAGAATGTAGTGGTTCAATTGGCGACGTTTGCTGGAATGAAGTAAGAGAACGATGATGGATAGCCTTGACACTCGTGTCATAATTAAAATGACTAAAACATGAGCTTATGTCTGGCCATTGAGGTTAGCTACCCCTAGCGACATTGATCCCTCGTATTACTATTGTGATGTCATATTCGATCGGTGCACTTTTTGTCGGTTGGATTGATTGTCATGGTCGGCCACGGATGGGTTACGACCAGCTTGAAAGGGTAAACTGGTAGAATCCTACCTTGGGCATTGCCTTACGTGCCTTGTCATATTTATCCCTATACGAGACCATTACGACTTTGGTTTAAAACTGTAAAATGTATTAAGGTGGATCAATGTAAAGCCTTAACGCTATTTTGATATTTATTTTACCGATAGACATTATCTATTATAGCGTATACTATTATACATAAATAGTTTAACGAATCCTTAGGAGATGGAAAATCCCGTAACATCTCTGAAGTTATTGCACTCATATTTGTGATGTTGATTTGACTTACATAAGAGTACTTTAGTCCTGACTCGAGTGTTTTGTCTTTTCATTACGCTTGGGCCAGTCCTGAGTTTTTCATCATATGAAAGATTATTCTCTAGAGGACGAAGACAGAGTTTTGGTATATTACTATTATTATTACCCCCTGCATCATGCTATTCTGCTGTATTGATTATTTATCCTTGATGTATATATATAACTCTGATAAATGTGTATAGATTAAAATCAAATGTATAGTAAACAGCTTCATGAATTGTTTATTTGATTATTATATTTTATCGTTTCCGCTGTGAGATTCTGTGTTATTTTTTCTTCTTATCTTCTTATTTTTCTTATTTAACCCCATTGATTATCTGCGTTCTGGATTGTTTAAGTCGGACATGTGTGGATTATTGTCGATTTAAACCTTCTGAAATGTGAGTCGTCACATAAGTCATAAAAACAGAATATGTCTAAAAATCCAAATTCTCATGTCTTATGAAAAATATATCTCAGTCTCACATCATCAGAGTACATAAATATTAATAATCATCCCTCTCATAAGTACCAGCACATCAAAAGCCAAATGAAAAGAAAAATGAAAAGAAAAATGAAAAGAAGAAGAATACATGAAGAACTCCGAGAACGTATCTCCCAGAAATCTGAATCTACTATTCTCGACTCTGCTGGCCTATGAGGAAGAAAAGGGGAAATAGAGGAGTGGGTCAGACAATAAGTCTGGTGAATGAAAGTAATCGCTAGCATTTCTAAGCAAGATAAAGATAATAGACTAAGCAATAGTTCTAGTATGGAAAGAAATACTTAAAAGATAAACTGGGGTAAAATACTGTTTTTGATTTTGTTTGACTGTTTGCTCTGGTTGTTTCGATTGTTTGCACTTGTCTTTAACTGCTGTGATTAGGCTGAAACCCTAATCTTATTTCAGTTACTAATTTGATTAGGCTAAAATCCTAATTCTACCCATTGATCGGCCTTCTATCTCTGTTGTGCCACTATGAACCAATCCTGTTGGTCAGAGCAAAAGACACCTCTTAGCGCTTGGAATGCAGTAGCGAATTATTTATCCTAATCGATGTCGCACGCTCGGTCATCGCCGGTACACACTAAATGTCGTCCCCTTTTGTGACGACCCGACTTTCATTCCACAGAAAATCGTATCATCAATAAGAAAGAAATAGATAGAAATAGAAAAGATAGAAGAAAGAACCAACAGATATCAGAATCTCACAGCGGAAACAGAACAAAATATAATATATCACATATCCATTACATAGTTTTTACACATATCAGAGTTACCCATATATACAACATCCAAAACAAGACAGTCATAAGTATCTGTCATTACATTACACCCACAAAATACATCTTAGAGTTAATACACAGCGGAAAGATACATATACATATATAACTACGCCAAGTCTTCATCTCCAGGTCCTTCCAAAATTCGTCTAAGCAAAACCTGATCACTTGGCTACTCATAAAAATTTGAGTACCCAAGAGTTTAAGAAAAACAGAAATAAACTCTGGGTCAGACATGGGTCTGGTGTGAGTAAACAGTTAAGTTGTTTATCTTGAAAATCATTTGGAAACAAGGGTATCACATAAGACTTCCCACACATAAACACGGGTAAGTTTTTATCTTATGCTAACCAAATCATTTGATAGGAAATCTGGTTATATTATAATAGGGTCTAGGGTTTTCAAATAAAATACAGAAATAGCTGGAATGCTTACATCTCACATTCCAACGTAGTTGGGCACAACTAAATCGTATGGCTCTTATTGGAAATTGGATTCCATACAATGGCAGAGCTACCGGGGTACCGCTCATCACAGTACGGGGCCTAGATCACCGTACCGAGGATCACTCCCAATCCCCTGCAACACAAAGCCGGAACCATCCCTTACTGGATAATCCCGAATAAAATCACCCCACAGATGGCCGTCGCCAACTGCACCACTAAGCCGAAATAAAAGGAACTTCTCTAGACAGGGATGACCTTACTCTCAGTGGGTGCTACCCACGAAGCCTTGCTGCACCTCCCCTGTTTTAGCCATTCCCGGTTGATGAGGCTTGAGGTTACGATTTACCTTTAAATCAGAACACATCACTTAGAATGCTCATCGCCCTCCTGACGATGTGTTGAAAGCATTCAATCCATACAAGTTCGTTCCGGGTTCGAACGAAACCGAAGGCATTATCTCGTTACACTCGTTTTGGAATCACCCTCAGAGTTAACGACAATAACCCTTGCACTCTGAATCTTCATCTTCACTTGAGATTCACGACCTATCGTAATTTGGATCGATGTGGTATTCGGGTCTCCAGACCTGGAAATCCGATATACGGAAACCCGATCCCGGTCTCATCGAAATCCAAAACGTATCTTTTAAGGGCCAAGTTGTTTTAAAGTTAAACAATTCAATTCATCACTTTGAATTCACATAGCATTTATCATAGATAATCCATACATCCATTACAGATACATTCAACTAATCACAGTATCACAGAATATCACCCAATAGATATCTATCAATCCAGACATCCTACTTCAACAACCATCCAAACAGAATTTATTAATCCATATTAAAATTAATTTAATTATCTTAAATTAAATTAATTACTTAAGAACTAATCACTTATTCTGCTTAATCAATTATTAATTAATTACAATCATTTAATTAATTAATCAAACCTTAATTACTTTTATAAGTAAATTAATTAACCTTAATCAGAGATTAATTATCCTTTAACTATTAATTAATAAACCTAAATTATTAATTAATAAAACTTAATTTTAAATTAATTAATCCTTAATACTTGATTAATTAACCCTTAATGATCAATTAATTTATTACTAATTACCAATTAATTACTTAATTAACTATTAATTTATTAATTAATTGACTTTAATTATCTAATTAATAATTCTTAATTATAAATTAATTAAACTCTAATTAATTATAATCTTTAACTATTGATTTATTATTATTTAATTAATAATTAAAATTTATTAATTACTCTTTATTAAATTATCAAACTCTTAAATATCTTTTAACAAATCATTTTCTTTTGTTAATTACTTAATCACATTATTAAGTTTAACCTTTAATTAACATTTAATTATAACTATAAAATGATTTAGTTTTAAAACATTTTATTTAAGTTTTAACAAACTTAGGTTTAACAAACCTACCAATAAAATAGAGTTTAAAAGCAATTAAAAAGAAGTTTAGAAAAGTTTAAACATAGAAACATTTTAAAATTCCAAGCTTTTATTATTTTTAAAATTTTAAAACGTGCTACACTTCTCTGATTCCTGCTCCGAGTCATCCACGTATTTTACTCGAGATCGCTTCGAGTCTTCCCCTCAATTTCTTCTTCCTTCCCCTAGTTTCTTTTAAAAACTAAAACTGCTAACCTACCCTATACACACACGAGAAAACTTCGAGTCTGGCCATCTAAAAACCCGAGACTCCTTCGAGTCGCCCACGTCTCCATCTCCCCTGACACACACCTCACCGTTGTGCACGTGCACGGCGATCCCAGCCAACTCCGACGAAGTCGCCCATCTCCGGCAAATTGTAAATCGAACCAACATTCGATTACGAACTTCAGATCGAAAGAATTAAGCCTAAAACGAAATCGAGGCATCAATTCGAACAGCAGTTCGACATCGCCTGGGAGAAACTAGTCTCGCCACCACGCCTCTGGTCATCGTTTCATCTGAAGCCTTGGTCACATCACCGCAATACATCCATGCATCCATCCCCATTGCTCACGTGAAGCTCGATCCATCGTAGATGCTCCAGTCCTCACGTTTCCAACCACGACCAAACACAGTGCTAAAACCCTATCTCGTCAAATCGCCAACGCCACGATGGATGATAAAATCATCTGGCATTTTTCTCGACATCCGTGGCTATCAACCAAGCTACGACAAGAAACTCGAGCATCAATTGTTTGTGGATCGCCAGAAAATGGTGAAAACCCATTTCCAATTAAACTCAAAACTGCTCTTAATTTACTAAATGAAAAATCACCATATTTGTTTTAAAAATCTTATTTTTCAGAGTTGATTCAAGTTATATAATTTAATCAATGAATTACAACGCTTGATTTTACCCTATTATAAAGATTGATACTGTATATTCCTCAATTCCAGTAGATTTCAAAACTAACATACTCAAACATGTTTTTTTTCAGCCTAGATTATATTTAAACAATCTTATCTTGTTTGAAACAAAAGATTAACGAAGAATAGATAAAGAGAAATTTGAAATCTTGATTTATTTTTAACTCTGTACTTGGAACAGACTTGCACAATTCAACAAAAAAATAAACAGATCTTACACTAATAAATATATACATGCAGGCCTATTTACATTCATACAATAACACTTTAAATATATAGTCTCAAGATATCAAGGTAGATCTAAGGTTTGTTTTGCTTACTGGAACATTTGAACAGAGGCAGATTTTATACATATACAGGTATATGGTCATAGTAATGCATATATAGCTTGTTAAATTCAATCATTAAATCAACTTTTCATATAGTACTGTCACAGGAAATAAAACAAACAACTATATTACTGTTTTTATCATTTAGTTTACTCACCTATTTTTAGAGATGTTGAACAGAACTTTGAATCTGAAATGTTTTGAACAGAGCTGAGATGTTTGAAAACTTTAAACTTTGAATCTGGAACTTGAATTGTTTTGATTAGATTTGAGATTGTTGATTCTTGAAACTTGCTGCAGTTGTTTTGATCTTTGATTTCTTCAGTTTGAAAATAGTTTGCAATTTTAGATTTTGAGGAAGCTTTTAACTTGGATTTTGGTTTCAGATTTTAGAATTTGGAGAGGAATTTGTTTGAATGTTTAAAGCTTTGGGTATTTTCTCTTCAGTTTTGAAAACGTGCTGTAGCTTGAATGTTTAGAGAAAGAGGTAGGAAAAGGAAAAAGAAATGAGAAGTAGATATATATAGAATTTGGTTTTTTATGAAATTGTGACACTTGTCACTAAACCCTCTTAATCTCTTAACACATATATTTTAAAGTGTTTAAATGTTAACACCTATTTTTTTCCATGCATAAATACTTTTACATTTATTAAATAAAGATTTTATAATTTATTTCCTAATAACTAATGCATATTTTTAATTATATAAATGAAAAATCTTCTAAAAGAAATGGAATAAAACAAACTATATTTATAAAAATCATTTATACATACCTTTAATCCAATATATATAAATAGATATATATATCATCTCTTTGAATCCAAATATAAGATCTAACCAATTTTTAAATAAAATTTTAAAATCAAATTTTGATGTATATATATATTTAAACTCCATTTATTTCAATTGAAATAAATATTCCACTTAAAATCTATATTCACACACACATATATATATATACAATACATTTTTATTGTTTTAATATAACAATATTGCTAATTTAATTAATTTATTTAAGAGATTATCATATTTAATTTCTTTGAAATTCCCGGGATATCACATTCCTCCCCCCTTAAAAGAATTTCGTCCCCGAAATTAAAACAAAAGATAATCCAAAATTTTATTTCATTTCAACAAACTAAGCATACATATCATCCATACAACAATCAAACAGACAATTTACTCAAACAAACAATCACTAGTTATCCGGACACAGATCCGGATAAGCCTTCCTAAAACTGTCTAGAGTCTCCCAGGTACAATCTTTGGGATCCTCGCTCCACTGCACCTTGACTAGCTTCACCACTTTGTTTCTGAGTTGCCTCTCATCTTGATCGACTATCTGAACAGGATGCTTTACAACAGATAAGTCCGGCTCGATCTCTAAATCTTCCTGCACTACTGGCTCCACAATAAGAGATGGATCATGCACGTACTTCCTCAAATGAGATACGTGAAATACATTATGAATTCCAGCCATCCGATCTGGTAACTCAATCCTATATGCCACGGTACCAATCCTCTCCAGTACTCGGAATGGACCAATATATCTTGGGGCGAGTTTTCCCGTCTTCCCAAATCTAATAGTTCCTTTTATCGGGGAAACTTTGACAAAGACCATATCTTCAATCTCGAATTCCAATTGTCTTCGTCTTTTGTCTGCATACTTCTTTTGACGATCCTGCGCTGCTTTCATCCTCTTCTTGATAAGCTCTACCTTTTCAGAAGCTTCTCGAATCAAATCTGGACCGAGAACTAGACGATCTCCCGATTCTACCCAACAGGATGGTGATCTACAAGGTCTTCCATACAACGCTTCATAGGGTGCCATCTTGATACTTGCTTGGTAACTATTATTGTACGAGAATTCTACTAAATGTAGATGGTCTTCCCAAGATCCACCAAAATCTAGAATACAAGCTCTAAGCATATCTTCAAGAATACGATTTATCCTCTCCGTCTGCCCATCTGTCTGGGGATGATATGCTGTACTCAGACTCAAACTCGTTCCCAAAGCTGACTGCAAAGCCTCCCAAAATTTGCTGGTGAAAATAGGATCACGATCGCTTACTATGCTGACTGGAACACCATGCAGTCTAACAATTTCTTTCAAGAAAATCTCGGCCAAAGATACTGCAGTACGGGTTGTCTTAACCGGAATAAAATGGGCGCTTTTGGTTAGCCGGTCAATAATTACCCATATTCCTTCATTTCCCTTTTTGGTCCTTGGTAAACCGTCGATAAAATCCATAGAAATCATTTCCCATTTCCACTGAGGAACTTCCAAAGGCTGTAATAATCCTGCGGTCTTCTGCTGATCGCCTTTCACCTGCTGACAGGTCGCACATCTATTAACAAAAGTAGCTACATCCTTCTTCATATTTGGCCACCAAAAGACTCTCTTCACATCCTTATACATCTTTGATATTCCCGGGTGAATGTTCAGTCTGGAGCGATGACCTTCTGATAGTACTTCCCGCCTTAACCCATCCACATCTGGTACACAGAGGCGATTATTAATCTTTAACACTCCTTGGTTGTCAACCTCAAAATCTGAGTATCGACCTTCTTTTGTTCCAAGAATTAGTTCCTCAAAAGTTTTATCTTCCATCTGCTTACTTATAATCTTTTCTTGGAGAGACGGAACAACTTCCAAAAGAGATAGAATTGCATTCCTACTTAGAGCATCCGCCACAACGTTCGCCTTCCCTGGAGTATACAAGATATCCAGATCATAAGATGCCAAAAATTCAACCCATCGCTGCTGCCTCAATTTAGATCTTTCTGGGAGAAAAGATGCTTCAAAGGTTTGTGATCCGTAAAAAGCTCGAACTTCTCTCCTAGCAGATAATGCCTCCAAATCTTCAAAGCAAAAACAATAGCCAACAACTCTAGATCATGCGTAGCGTAATTTTTTTCATGTGGCTTCAACTGCCTACTCGCATACGCAATGACTCTTCCATTCTGCATCAACACCGCACCCACTCCTACAATACAAGCGTCAGTGTAGACTTCAAACTTGCTCTTACCATCGGGAACAGCTAGAACAGGTGCACTAGTCAGTCTTGCCTTCAAATCCTGGAATGCTTCTTCACATTCGGGGGTCCATTTAAATTTTGCTCCTTTCTTAGTCAACTTAGTTAAATGCGAAGAAATCTTAGAGTAGTCCCGAATAAACTTCCTATAGTAGCCAGCTAAACCTAGGAAACTGCGGATTTCCGTTGGAGTCTTCGGTTGCTTCCATTCTTGAATAGTTGCTACCTTTGCTGGAACTACAGAGATACCTTCTCCAGAAACAATATGGCCCAAAAATCTAACCTCCGACTTCCAAAAATGACATTTCGAAAACTTGGCCTTCAGAACATGCCTTCGCAGAGTCTCCAATACTATCTCCAAATGTCGCTTATGCTCCTCTTCAGATTTGGAATAGACAAGAATATCATCGATGAATACGAGTACAAACTTATTCAACACGTCCCGAAAAACTCGATTCATCAGGTCAACAAAGTAGGCTGGAGCGTTGGTTAATCCGAAAGGCATAACCAACCACTCATAGAAACAATTTGGTCCCCTAAACGCAGTCAAGGGTATACTATCTTCAGCTACCCTTAGCTGATGGAAACCTGAAGCTAAATCCAATTGGGAGAAAACATAAGCTCCATTCAACTGATCAAAAAGATCATCAATACGAGGCAAAGGATACTTATTTCGAATGGTCACTTTGTTCAACTCTCGATAATCAACACAGAACCTTAGTGATCCATCCGACTTTGTTACAAAGACAACAGCCGAACCCCAACTTGAAAAACTAGGTCGGATTAAACCCTTCGATAAGAAATCTTGAGTCTGCTTTACCAATTCTTCTCTCTCCTTTGGTGCCATTCTTCTACTGGGCTGGACAACTGGTACTGCCCCTGGAATTAGATCAATTCGAAACTCTATCTCTCGTTGTGGAGGTAAACATTTTACTTCTTCAAATACATCAGGAAAATCTTTAACCACATCAATATCTCCTCCCTTCTCTTGAGAAGTCTCAACTCCATGTAAAAGACTACTCAAGTGAATTCCAGAATTATCACACGTTACTTTAGCAATCCTACCCAGATCAGTTTCTAACGAAACTGTTCTTTCTTCACAATTTAGGACAGCTTTATGTCTATCAAGCCAATCCATTCCTAGAATAAGGTCAAACCCCTTAAAATCTAATATATAAGGTTCACATGCAAAACTATGGGAAAGATAAGTAATTCTCAATCCTTTACAAATCCTATCAAGTCGGGTTACTCCACCTATGGGATTAGAGACGCAAATAGAATCTTCTACGATACTAGGGGTAAGGTGAAATTTTACTACCGTCTCTAAAGAAATAAAACTGAGAGATGCTCCAGAATCAAATAATACTTTAACATAAACACCATTGATAAGCAAAGTACCTTCCAAAACTCCTTTGCCCTTGGAAGTGGTTGAGGGTGCACCTTCCAAAGCAAAAACTTTGTTCAACTGAGCTTTCTGAAGAAGCGGGCAATTCTTTATCATATGTCCGGGCTGATGACAGTTATAGCACAAAGACTTCTGAACCATTTCTGCTCCTGGTCCATTATACTGCTGCTGCTGAGATTCTTTCCTAGGACATCTATTAGCCAAGTGACCTTCTTGTTGACAAATATAGCACTTACGGGGTCCATTGCTTCCTCCCTGCTTCCCTTTTTCTTGCTTCTTCCAATTCGGATTGAACTTCCTTTTATTTGAGTTGGAAGAATTTCCTCCTGAAGCTGCCACAACTGCTACTGGTTTCTTTTTCATGATTTCCTCATATCGTAAAGCCATGTCGATCAACTCCACAAAAGATCCTTTCAGATGAGCCGTCATCTTTTCATGGAACTCAGGCCTCATTCCTTGCACAAACATCTCATTTTTCTTAAGGGATGTATCAATCAATCCAAGTCCGTAGCGAGATAATTCATTGAACTTGGTCTCATATTCCGAAACAGTCATACTTCCTTGCTTTAAATCCAGAAATTCTCTATATAAACGAGTCTTCCCAGCTGTTGGCATGAACTGTTCTTCAAACAATTCTTTAAATTTGCTCCAAGAAATCTCATCTTCAGCAATATTCACGGTAACTGCATCCCACCAAGCTGCAGCACCTTCCTTTAGTTGCCATGATGCCATCACTCTTTTCTGCTCGTCAGACAACTCAAGACTCTTAAAAATGCGCTCGCATGAGCGTAGCCAAGCTTGAACTTCAATTATAGTCTCGGATCCTTTAAAAGAACTCCCTCCAAGGTTGGTAAAATCCTTGCATAATGCAGCAAAACTAACTCGAGGCGGTATTGGATTTACAGCCTCACTAGCATTCTGACCCCTTCCATCATTGGTCGACATGTTTCTTGCAACTCTACCTCTTCTTCCTCGAGAACTCATGTTGGCAACCTGGATAGGTAACCCAACAAATTTAGATAGGTGTATATATATAGTTATAAAAATTACAACTACGCACTCTCAAGATAGATATTACTCCAGAGCCTAGGTATTATCTCAACCTATGCTCTGATACCAACTGTGACGACCCGACTTTCATTCCACAGAAAATCGTATCATCAATAAGAAAGAAATAGATAGAAATAGAAAAGATAGAAGAAAGAACCAACAGATATCAGAATCTCACAGCGGAAACAGAACAAAATATAATATATCACATATCCATTACATAGTTTTTACACATATCAGAGTTACCCATATATACAACATCCAAAACAAGACAGTCATAAGTATCTGTCATTACATTACACCCACAAAATACATCTTAGAGTTAATACACAGCGGAAAGATACATATACATATATAACTACGCCAAGTCTTCATCTCCAGGTCCTTCCAAAATTCGTCTAAGCAAAACCTGATCACTTGGCTACTCATAAAAATTTGAGTACCCAAGAGTTTAAGAAAAACAGAAATAAACTCTGAGTCAGACATGGGTCTGGTGTGAGTAAACATTTAAGTTGTTTATCTTGAAAATCATTTGGAAACAAGGGTATCACATAAGACTTCCCACACATAAACACGGGTAAGTTTTTATCTTATGCTAACCAAATCATTTGATAGGAAATCTGGTTATATTATAATAGGGTCTAGGGTTTTCAAATAAAATACAGAAATAGCTGGAATGCTTACATCTCACATTCCAACGTAGTTGGGCACAACTAAATCGTATGGCTCTTATTGGAAATTGGATTCCATACAATGGCAGAGCTATTGGGGTACCGCTCATCACAGTACGGGGCCTAGATCACCGTACCGAGGATCACTCCCAATCCCCTGCAACACAAAGCCGGAACCATCCCTTACTGGATAATCCCGAATAAAATCACCCCACAGATGGCCGTCGCCAACTGCACCACTAAGCCGAAATAAAAGGAACTTCTCTAGACAGGGATGACCTTACTCTCAGTGGGTGCTACCCACGAAGCCTTGCTGCACCTCCCCTGTTTTAGCCATTCCCGGTTGATGAGGCTTGAGGTTACGATTTACCTTTAAATCAGAACACATCACTTAGAATGCTCATCGCCCTCCTGACGATGTGTTGAAAGCATTCAATCCATACAAGTTCGTTCCGGGTTCGAACGAAACCGAAGGCATTATCTCGTTACACTCGTTTTGGAATCACCCTCAGAGTTAACGACAATAACCCTTGCACTCTGAATCTTCATCTTCACTTGAGATTCACGACCTATCGTAATTTGGATCGATGTGGTATTCGGGTCTCCAGACCTGGAAATCCGATATACGGAAACCCGATCCCGGTCTCATCGAAATCCAAAACGTATCTTTTAAGGGCCAAGTTGTTTTAAAGTTAAACAATTCAATTCATCACTTTGAATTCACATAGCATTTATCATAGATAATCCATACATCCATTACAGATACATTCAACTAATCACAGTATCACAGAATATCACCCAATAGATATCTATCAATCCAGACATCCTACTTCAACAACCATCCAAACAGAATTTATTAATCCATATTAAAATTAATTTAATTATCTTAAATTAAATTAATTACTTAAGAACTAATCACTTATTCTGCTTAATCAATTATTAATTAATTACAATCATTTAATTAATTAATCAAACCTTAATTACTTTTATAAGTAAATTAATTAACCTTAATCAGAGATTAATTATCCTTTAACTATTAATTAATAAACCTAAATTATTAATTAATAAAACTTAATTTTAAATTAATTAATCCTTAATACTTGATTAATTAACCCTTAATGATCAATTAATTTATTACTAATTACCAATTAATTACTTAATTAACTATTAATTTATTAATTAATTGACTTTAATTATCTAATTAATAATTCTTAATTATAAATTAATTAAACTCTAATTAATTATAATCTTTAACTATTGATTTATTATTATTTAATTAATAATTAAAATTTATTAATTACTCTTTATTAAATTATCAAACTCTTAAATATCTTTTAACAAATCATTTTCTTTTGTTAATTACTTAATCACATTATTAAGTTTAACCTTTAATTAACATTTAATTATAACTATAAAATGATTTAGTTTTAAAACATTTTATTTAAGTTTTAACAAACTTAGGTTTAACAAACCTACCAATAAAATAGAGTTTAAAAGCAATTAAAAAGAAGTTTAGAAAAGTTTAAACATAGAAACATTTTAAAATTCCAAGCTTTTATTATTTTTAAAATTTTAAAACGTGCTACACTTCTCTGATTCCTGCTCCGAGTCATCCACGTATTTTACTCGAGATCGCTTCGAGTCTTCCCCTCAATTTCTTCTTCCTTCCCCTAGTTTCTTTTAAAAACTAAAACTGCTAACCTACCCTATACACACACGAGAAAACTTCGAGTCTGGCCATCTAAAAACCCGAGACTCCTTCGAGTCGCCCACGTCTCCATCTCCCCTGACACACACCTCACCGTTGTGCACGTGCACGGCGATCCCAGCCAACTCCGACGAAGTCGCCCATCTCCGGCAAATTGTAAATCGAACCAACATTCGATTACGAACTTCAGATCGAAAGAATTAAGCCTAAAACGAAATCGAGGCATCAATTCGAACAGCAGTTCGACATCGCCTGGGAGAAACTAGTCTCGCCACCACGCCTCTGGTCATCGTTTCATCTGAAGCCTTGGTCACATCACTGCAATACATCCATGCATCCATCCCCATTGCTCACGTGAAGCTCGATCCATCGTAGATGCTCCAGTCCTCACGTTTCCAACCACGACCAAACACAGTGCTAAAACCCTATCTCGTCAAATCGCCAACGCCACGATGGATGATAAAATCGTCTGGCATTTTTCTCGACATCCGTGGCTATCAACCAAGCTACGACAAGAAACTCGAGCATCAATTGTTTGTGGATCGCCAGAAAATGGTGAAAACCCATTTCCAATTAAACTCAAAACTGCTCTTAATTTACTAAATGAAAAATCACCATATTTGTTTTAAAAATCTTATTTTTCAGAGTTGATTCAAGTTATATAATTTAATCAATGAATTACAACGCTTGATTTTACCCTATTATAAAGATTGATACTGTATATTCCTCAATTCCAGTAGATTTCAAAACTAACATACTCAAACATGTTTTTTTTCAGCCTAGATTATATTTAAACAATCTTATCTTGTTTGAAACAAAAGATTAACGAAGAATAGATAAAGAGAAATTTGAAATCTTGATTTATTTTTAACTCTGTACTTGGAACAGACTTGCACAATTCAACAAAAAAATAAACAGATCTTACACTAATAAATATATACATGCAGGCCTATTTACATTCATACAATAACACTTTAAATATATAGTCTCAAGATATCAGGGTAGATCTAAGGTTTGTTTTGCTTACTGGAACATTTGAACAGAGGCAGATTTTATACATATACAGGTATATGGTCATAGTAATGCATATATAGCTTGTTAAATTCAATCATTAAATCAACTTTTCATATAGTACTGTCACAGGAAATAAAACAAACAACTATATTACTGTTTTTATCATTTAGTTTACTCACCTATTTTTAGAGATGTTGAACAGAACTTTGAATCTGAAATGTTTTGAACAGAGCTGAGATGTTTGAAAACTTTAAACTTTGAATCTGGAACTTGAATTGTTTTGATTAGATTTGAGATTGTTGATTCTTGAAACTTGCTGCAGTTGTTTTGATCTTTGATTTCTTCAGTTTGAAAATAGTTTGCAGTTTTAGATTTTGAGGAAGCTTTTAACTTGGATTTTGGTTTCAGATTTTAGAATTTGGAGAGGAATTTGTTTGAATGTTTAAAGCTTTGGGTATTTTCTCTTCAGTTTTGAAAACGTGCTGTAGCTTGAATGTTTAGAGAAAGAGGTAGGAAAAGGAAAAAGAAATGAGAAGTAGATATATATAGAATTTGGTTTTTTATGAAATTGTGACACTTGTCACTAAACCCTCTTAATCTCTTAACACATATATTTTAAAGTGTTTAAATGTTAACACCTATTTTTTTCCATGCATAAATACTTTTACATTTATTAAATAAAGATTTTATAATTTATTTCCTAATAACTAATGCATATTTTTAATTATATAAATGAAAAATCTTCTAAAAGAAATGGAATAAAACAAACTATATTTATAAAAATCATTTATACATACCTTTAATCCAATATATATAAATAGATATATATATCATCTCTTTGAATCCAAATATAAGATCTAACCAATTTTTAAATAAAATTTTAAAATCAAATTTTGATGTATATATATATTTAAACTCCATTTATTTCAATTGAAATAAATATTCCACTTAAAATCTATATTCACACATATATATATATATACAATACATTTTTATTGTTTTAATATAACAATATTGCTAATTTAATTAATTTATTTAAGAGATTATCATATTTAATTTCTTTGAAATTCCCGGGATATCACACCTTTTGTGACCTCTTATTTACCCTAATCAGCATAAGCGTGCCCAGCCTCACCTAACTATTGTGAAACCATCAGTCCTAGACCTAAAAGGGAATACTGCCCAACCTCACCTAGCTGTTGTAAGACCATCAGTCCTAGTCCTGAAAGGGAATGCTACCGGTACTGGTCCTAACAAACAAATTCTAGTTTGCGCCCCTTGCCCAAATCCCCAGATTTGAGCTTCTATCTATTTGCCACTTATTTACCCTAATCAGCATAAGCGTGTCCCAGCCTCACCTACTATTGTGAGACCATTAGTCCTAGATCTGAAAGGGAATGCTGCCGGTATGGATCACTACTTCAGTGTTTGCTTATTAACTTATTCTAAGTTTTAAAATAAGCCCCTTCTGTTATTTCTTTCTTTTTAATTATAACCTATGTGTTATAACTGTTCTTTTGCTTATTAACTTAATCCAAGATCTAAGTTATAAAATAAGCCTCTTCTGTTACCCATCTATTTTCTCTTTTCTTTTAGTTATAATCACTTGTTATAATTATGCTTGCAAATATCTCAAATTTGCTTATTTCCGTTTATCTCGATATTATTACAGTTCTTCTTATTTTACATCTGATTTATGTAAATTTAGTGTTTTTCTATTTTAATCCATATTTGCGAATTCTTCTTCTTTTTAATATTTTATTCGCGTAAAAAGTAATAAACAGAAATAAACATTTATAGGATAAATCCCCATTTAAAACAGATGTAAATAAATGTAGATAGCTGCAAATAACTATAAATAACTGAATAAAATAGCTGAATAAAAGAGTCTGAAAAGAACTTCCGAAATTTACTTAAAAGTTAACTGTAAATGACTTATATAAAAACTGTCTCAAAATTGTAGAAAAACTACAACTATTGAGAACCCTATTATTTTAAATTACTTAAAAATCTAAAATAATTACAAAACACTCACTTGTGGTCCTTATCTCTATCCTTGGCCTTCCTGGATCCACTCCGCGTAGAATATTTTTATCAAAAAGATCTCCTCCTTAGATATTTTTTCTATTTTGGGTCCAGCCTCAGGCAATGAACCCAAATAGGAGAAAATCTGAATGAGAAAAATAGCTAGGCCTAGGGTTCTATTTATAGTGTAGTTAGGGATCTCAAACCGTTTTATTTGAAGATTAAATCTGGTGCAACCACGTCATAGGCTCTCTAGGTACCATCGGATGGAAGCACGAATGCACAAGATTGAACGAAATGGAATTATGAGGTGTTCGCTTCGTATTGGACGAAATAATGTCCAAGAACTAAGGCGGGTCGACCTAGCTTCCATGGAGGTGTATGAAAACTTCATATATGTTTCTCACAATTGTCGTTTCTTGCCCGGATGATCCGACACAGGGAATCGATGTATACTTATAACCGTTAATCAAAGCGTTGAAAAAATTGTGGTACGAAGGAGTTGAAACATACGACCTATCAATTTTTTTTTTAGATGTTTGCTTCTTTATTGTGGACTATTAGCGATTTTTCTACATATGCAATGCTTTCGGGTTGGAGTACGGCCGGTCGTTTAGCGTGTCCTTATTGTATGGAAGAAACACGAGCATTTTCTTTATCAAATGAGAAGAAAATTTCATGGTTTGATTGTCATCGGTGTCTTCTCCATATTAATCATCCTTTTAGAAGAGATAAAAAAACTTCACAACTAATAGACATGAGACTTTGCAACCGCCAACAATTTGGTCAAGCGAAGATATACAGATGGAGCAGTTGAATTAGCGTTTAGCGGAGTACGTGCAACAACACGATTCATTTCCTTCGTCGTCCGGTGCTTCTGGAGGCGATGACGACTCTTGATAGGTATGCTTTTCTGTGTTTGTGCTTGGATGTTGTATATGTTGACTTGGAGTTGGTGAAGATGATTTGTTTTGGTATGTTTGATACACTTTGATGAGAGATTGGATGTGTTGTATTGATTTGGTACATTTTGTGAAGTTGTTTGATGTTTGACATTGATTGACCAGTGTTTTGTTGGATGTTTGAGGATGTTGGATAACTGACTTCGTATATATTGGAGTTTATGATCTTGACTTTGTATATATTGGAGTTTATGATTTTGCATATATTGGAGATTATGGTTAATATTATTGTTGGTATAATATGTGATGTTGGTTGTTATATATATATATATATATATATATATATATCTGAATTATCTATGTGTAATGAAGTTGAGAAGTATACTGATATATATGTAGATTTGGTGGAAGTCGAATAGGCGCATAAATAAAAAAAATAAACCCAGATTTCCAATGGCTACCGACGGTTTATGGGTCACAATCTTCCGACGGCTATCGACGGCTACCGATGGATTATTGGTTACGAGTTGATCCACGTGTACCTCGTTGATCGTCGAAGACCATCACTATTTTCCATTAAAAGCCGTCGAAAAGACATCGAAAGATTGTCGTCACCGTCGTCGAAAGTTGACCGTCCATTGACTGCCACACAACAAACTAGGGCAATTCAAAGAAAAAAAACACGCATATCTAAAAAGAAAGCTTCACTGTGTAGTTCGACGACTTTGCCTACGCTGCTGTAGTTCGATGATTGCCATCGCACAACCTTCGTCATCTCTACTATCGAAGAACTCCCGGCTGCTGCTGTCGAAGGTGCTGCTGTATTTTTTTTTGATTTCTTACATCGATTTCGATTTTAGGGTTTGATTATGCCTTTTTTTTAAAGATAATTGACGAAACCGGTTTTGAGCCCTAATTTCGTCTCGCTTAGGAACAAAACCGGTAGGGTAACCCTGAAATTTCGGGGTACCGGCCGATACCTTAAACCATGGTTTTTAGATTCTCACTAGAAATAAACTTGCATATTAATCAAGCTGCATGAGGTAATAAGCAACAACTTTTTTAGGGAACTTTTTCATAAGGTTGATGTCATATTGACCGAATATGTATAACAAATAATAAGAGTTTTCCATAACATGAAAGAAATAAATATACAAATTGATTTCAATATTTTTCCATAAATGCTAGCTTTGCCCGCTTAGTAAAATCATGGCAAGATATATGAAGTGCACATTAACTTGTATAATCATTGAGATTGTAATTATTAAACTGTAGTCACTTCTTTTAATTAAAAACTTTTAAGGTAGATATTGCTACTATGTCTGCACCTAACTATTACAATTGGTTTAGTGTGTAGTCCTACATATCATTCATCATGAGGTTTTTCATAATATTTAGCAATTGGTCCAACGTATAACCTATAATGTATAATGTATAATGTGTCAAAAATTACCTAAACATCGGTAATATGTGTATCTTAATTTTACTATAATGTATTTATTGGAAACACTGGCAATACAAAGCATTTTTTTAATTATTATTTCAAGTTAGCTACATGATATGTTTAATGTGTACATCCATCCAAAAGTCTATAATTTTTGTTGTTATCCTGCATCGTATGCTTGTATAATCATATTGTTAATCTGATCATGCTTGGTTAGACCAATGACAATACATGCTTTTTTCTATTTGAGTAAGAATGTTAATCCTGACTCGAGTGTTTTGTGTTTTGCTTTACGCTCGGGTCAGACTGAGTAGTTCAGCTTTCGAGACTCACCTTTGGAGTTGGAGCTTCGCTTGGAGATCCAGCTATCTATCCAGCTTTCAGATATTCGATGATTCCAGTGATGTATTCTGATTTGTATCTGTTACTCTCCCGTTGTATCTGGTTTAACTCTGATGTATCGTATTACTCTTCTGTTGTAAACTCTGATGTATTTTATATATTCATATAGTAGCTTCATGAACTACTATCTCTTTTATTTCCGCTGCACTTATTACTCTGTGTCTGTGATCTGTGATTATTTATTTACTGTATATGTTCAGTTTTGCCAATTTAAATTAACAACGCGGTATTTTGAGCAATTCAACGCTGGCATGAGTGTCTACCTATACACTTATAATGGATGCGAATGGTCCAAAATGGCGGGTCGTTACAGTTGGTATCAGAGCTTTGGTAGCTCTAGGCAAAACTTAACATATAGGGTAAATGTATTTACAGAATCACTCTCATTCGAGTTTCAATCTCTTCCTTTTGACTCAATTCCTTTGAAATTTTGGAACGTTCCCCTCGGTTCCGAAATTCATTCGTGTCCTTCACTATTCGTCTTCTTTCAATCATGGAGCAACCCCATAACTCCATTCTGAATGTTATCTGTAATAGATCGGCGGTCTCGCCAATCTTAGAATGATTCGTAAAGGAGTAAAACTCCTTTATAATAGGCATCGATTTACCGGAGATTTCTGTATCCTCGGTTTACGATGCTATCTATCTCCTACTATACCTGAATTCTATTTCTCGAGATTGGATGTTGATTTACCTCGGAATTCAGCATCGATCTTATTCTTGAAGTTACGGACGACCCGGTTAAGGTTGTCCGTGAATTAAATAAACTCCTCCATCTCCCGATTGTGGTAATTGAATTATCTTATCTTCTGTTTCAAACCTATCTTCGAATCAAATTTCTCTTTGATTTAAGTCCATCAAATTTGAATCCCTATCCTTATTTTGAAAATCCATTCCTGTATCGTCGAGCAAAGAAATGTATTTCTAAATTTATATTAAAATGTTGTTTTCAAATTTGATAAACAAAATAGTTTTGAATGATTATATTATATATAAATATAAGTTTTCTGAAATTAAATTGTTAATGAATTTGTTGTCAGAAATAATAATATTGATTTTCATTTATTGTTTTGTAAACCATTGACTATTGCATAATAAATAAATGAATTTATAAACTTAGTTATAATTTGATTTGGAATTTGAAATGAATTTAAATCAGAAATTGGAGTATTTGATTTCCTAAAATTTCAAGCTTTGGTTTTAAAATTTTTAAAAATATATATTATTGAAAGTATTTTCAAATAGAAACCGTTTTCAAAGAATTTTAAAATGTTGAAATCAGTGCTCTTCTCTTTGTCGCTGGAAAATAATTTCGGTGATGGCGGCCGCATCATCGACATTCATTTTCGAGTTTCGAAGTGGAGAAACCATTCTGTAGTTTTGCTACGGTTTTGTTTTGAGAAAAAAAAAATTTTGATTTGAGTTTCTTCAGTATAATTGGATTTATATATATATATATATAGGTATCTTATTTTAAAATTTAATTTGATTTGATATAAATATATTGTGTATATCTCTAAATTGTTTAAAATTAATCGGAAATCTAATTCTTAAATTTTGTTAAGAGATGATTTTAATTATAAATAAAACCAAAATTTGGAATAAATGTTTAAACTTGAATAATTAAATTGGGAAAATTTTATTTGTATATTGTTCAACTGCATTCTAATATAACTTACCTAAATCATTCAGAAGTTGAATATGTAATTGGATAATATATAAGATAAATTGATTTTATAAATAAAATTTGGGTGTTTATAAAATAAATTTTTTTTGTTATACACTAAATTTTGATTATAAAGATGTTAATAGAGTTAGATAGGATAATTAGTAAAACCCTGTTAATAATTAATAAATTTGTTTTGGAAGAATTAATAAATTGAAATTTGATCAATTTATGAAAATACCTTGAATTTAAAAGAAATTAATAAATATAAATTAATTTAAATCGAAACTTTTATGGTTTAAATTAATTTATATGGTTTAAAATATGTAATAAGATATATTAAGTGAAATAAAATTTATAATAATTTGGAATTAAAGAATTAAATTGTTGAAAAATATGATTATAATAAAAGACTATTAAAATTTATGGTTTTAGAAATTGTAAATTTAAGATAATTGGATAATAAGATAATGAATTTAGAAATAGTTGAGACTGATTTTAGTGAAATCAAATGGATTAAATCAATTATTGAATATCAATTAATTTAAATTTGAATTTATATGGTTTAAATTAATTGTTATTTTGTATTTCAAATCTGTTTTTCTTTCTGGTTGTTTTCTATTCTCCTACCTCGTTTCTTTTCGGGGACGAAAAGTTTTGAGTGGGGGAGAGTGTAACGACCCGTAAATTTCAACTGTTTTAATAACGTAATTAGTTGAAATTTTGCGAATTTTAAAAGATAAAATTTTGAAATAAAAATTTAATATTTGGAATACGTCTAGTTAAACATAGCGACCGGTAAATTTTCATCCGAAAATATGAAAGTTTATTTCGCGCGTAAATTCACTTCAATTTAATCAGTTAAAAAAGCGATGAAAATAAAATGTTTCCGAAACCTAAATATTTTTACATAGAAAAATTCTAAACCATCTTCTGAGCAAGATGTCAGTTTTCGTTTTTCCAAATTCGGACATCTTTGGCTCCGTCGATCTTATTTTTCAGTGTTTTTCTCGCATTTTTCCGCTATTAGAAAATTCGAATTTTATAATTCAATCGTACCACTAACATCTGTATACCGTTTTGATCGTCTCATTGTGCCGATCGCTACGGTATATTCGATTGCAAAATTCGGAGCCCGATGTACGTTGCACTTCGCGTAACGTCTACCGTATCGGTATATGTTCAAGTCCATTTGTGTTTCGTGACTATTCAAATTTTCCACTGGTCAAAGCAACGGTGTAACAACCCGCATATTTATCGATTTTATATTTAAATATTTTATTGTTAGTCGGATGTTAGACCGAAAAGCTACTTTTTGCATACGGTCAAATTAGGACTCGAGACCACCCCCATTGAGTTCAAAATGACGTTTGCGATCTTTTTGAGTGTAAACTTCGATATGTTTGGAGATAGTGAAATTTTCGTCACTTTTTGTGTTGAGCTTTTGGTTTGGGCTGCACCTCTTCTACCTCAGCCCAACCCCTTCCTTCTCTTCATCACTTCATCAACTTTGAAGCTTTAGCAACAATGGTGGAGGGAGTAGGAAATTAAAATTCCAAGCTCAAATTCTTTAGCAAATTCAACATCTAACTCCAAATTCAAAGTGAAGACATTGATTCAAGCTTGTGGTTGATCTTTGCTTTGCCCCCGAGCTTCATCTTCATCAAATTCCGTGAAAAGGTGAGATTTTTAGTCTCACATCTTGCTTAAATTGTCATTGGACTGTTGGGGATGATCCCCTATTGTATTTGCATCAACATTTGCATTTGGTTTGGATTGGATTGGCGAAAAACTTCAATTTTCAGCGTTTTGGTGATTTTTCTGGCCTTAAGTCGTTTCTGGCCTTCGCTGAGTCGTCCACGAGTTAAGCCTAAGTCGTGAGTCGTTCACGAGTTAAGGGCTTAAGTCGCGCGCGTGCATTTCTGTTCGCCTGGCCTGAGTCGTTCACGAGTTAAAGGGTTAAGTCGTTCTGGGTGTTCTGCCTTCGCTAGGTCGTTCGCGAGATAAGCTTAAGTCGTAGGTCGTTGCCGACCTATAATCTCCAGGAAAAATGTTAAGTCGTTCAGGAGCTAAAGGCATAAGTCGTTCAGGGGCTAAAGGTATAAGTCGTTCAGGAGTTAAAGGCCTTAAGTCGTAGGTCGTTTTGCAGTTAGCTCGCTCGCCCTGGCCTTAAGTCGTAGGTCGTCCTCGACCTAACTTCACTAGGTCGTTCCAACTTTAGCTCGTAGCTCGTATTCAAAGCTTAAGTCTTTAGGTCGCGTGCCTTGCTAACTCGTTAGGTCGCATGCCCAGTTAAGTCGTTAGGTCGCGTGCCTAGTCAAGTCGTTAGGTCGTAAGACCTTAGGTCGTGCACCTTTAAGTCGAAGCACTTTAGGTCGCATGGTCTTGTTCTCCTCTAGGTCGTGGGACCTTTTAACTGTTAGGTCGAAGACCTTTTTCCATTAGGTCGCAAGACCTTAGGTCGCACCTTGTTAGGTCGTGAACACTTAGGTCGCGCCTCACTTAGGTCGCGCCTCACTGTTAGGTCGCGCACTTCGTTAGGTCGCTCGTATTTAGGTCGCAGACCTTAGGTCGCTCGCGAGTTAGCACTTGGTCGTTTTGACCTGTTTTTCCCCTAGGTCGTTCGATCTGTTCTTCTGCTAAGTCGCGTGGCAGTCTCCACTTAGGTCGTATGACCTTATCCCTTAAGTCGTAAGTCGTTCGCGAGTTAGTACTTGGTCGTTTGACCAGTTTTTCCCCTAGGTCGTTCGCGAGTTAGTACTTGGTCGTTTGACCGGTTTGGCTTCTCGAGACAGCTTGCCTTCACTAGGTCGAACCCCGTATTACTCTTCGTAGGCAATCTCATCTGAAAAACATTCGTCAGAATTTCTACTTTGATGGTTTTGGGACTGACTTCTTTGGACTTTACTCACGTCTTCGAACGTGAATTGATTTGTTCTACAATCGTTTTATGACTTGTCACTTTAAAGATATATGAAGGTTTCAATACTAATAGTAAATATCAAAAACTCTTTCAGAAAAGCGATTTCAACACTATTTTAAATATCAAAAGTTCGTTTTCTCAAACCGATTTTTAATCTACTTGTATATACAAGCCTTTACTTCACTCGAATGAGAAATCGACTTAAACGACTTAGTAAAACGAGTGGTATGAAACGCTTGCGTTCACTTCGTCGGTTAGCTCTTGGACTTGTTCGATTGAACCCTTTTCGTGACAATTTCCTAGTGAAGATTTACAGCTTGTTCGTAAATATTTAAGTTAAGCAAGTGGTTATGGGACATGAAGCTAAACTCATATATTTACTAGCTTGGTGTGATTGACACTTCTCGCTGATCATGATGATCATTTTATGATTTAGACTAGCAATTGTGTGATGTCTCTTTGTCCATATGAAGGACTGTACTTCATTTTATTGAGCTTCGTCTCATTTCTTTGTGGGCTGGCAACCCAAGTACTTTTAACGTGTTTCGATTCATCTGATGTACCGTTTGTACTACATCGATGTCTCTGTCTTTCTGATTCATTGGACGTACCGTTTGCACTGCGTCAATGTTTGATTCATCTGATGTACCGTTTGTACTACATCGATGTCTTGGCTTTCTGATTCATTGGACGTACCGTTTGCACTACGTCAATGTTCTGAATTGTATTGTCTTTCTGATTCATTGGACGTACCGTTTGCACTACGTCATTGTTCAATTCATTGGACGTACCGTTTGCACTGCGTCAATGTTCGATTCATCTGATGTACCGTTTGTACTACATCGATGTCTCTGTCTTTCCGATTCATTGGACGTACCGTTTGCACTGCGTCAATGTTTGATTCATCTGATGTACCGTTTGTACTACATCGATGTCTTGGCTTTCTGGTTCATTGGACGTACCGTTTGCACTGCGTCAATGTACCGGCATTCATGCTCCTGTTTGGGATTGGCCATCCTTTTCTTGTGATTTCTGGATTTCTAATTATTGATTTCTGGAAATTTATGTTTCACCAGCTTTTACCATTGACATTGATGAGTATGTCATTTTATTGTGGCTTGGTGAATTAAATTAAGAATATGACATTCTTTTCTCTGTTTTGAGATTATTGAGATATTGTATGACTTTTGTGGGATTTCTAATGTATACTTTTCATAGTATGACACCTTTTTGTTATCATACGTTCTATTATCATATCTCATATTCTATCTCATTTTATCTGATAATTATAGCTAGACTGATCCGTTTATTATTTTCTTCTTAAATAATACTCGGGTCAGACTGAGTTTTTACAGGTGCTTCATCATGACTTCTTATCTGGAGCCATCTTCTGACTTTTGGCTAACTACTCTAGTTTAGTAGGTTTTTGTGGTATGAATTTGTGATGAGACTCCTTGATGTATACGTATTCTATTGTCTTGCACTTGTATCTATTCTTTTGTGTTATTGTGGATCTTATTTGACCACTACTCTGATGTACACTTTTAGGTGTAATATTCATATCTTATTCCGCCTTTGTGATATGAATTGTCTGTGACTGATTTGTGTTATGTTTATTTCTATATTTGTTTCCGAAGATTATATATCGCCACCGTGTGATAGCTTTGTGTTTGTATCGGTATGTTGGATTTCCTCTTTAAAAGATATGCATTATATTCTATCTGACATATCGGTGCTCGCGCAAAGAAGTTACATGGATGGTCGCTCCTCAACAGCCTTATTCTCCGTGCTAATTGACAGCACTACATCGTAGTGTTCTTGGTTAGCGTGGGTATAGAGGTGGGGCGTTACAGCTTGGTATCAGAGCCAAACTTCGGAACAATGTAGAATAATCTAGCAAGGATCATTGTCCTAAGTCTTTCTTAGGAATCGTGCCATAGGATTTGATTCGGGTCTTCGTACCATTCTATCCTATTTTCATTTTATGATTCCTTGTTCTATCAATCAAGATTGTTTGATATTCATTCTGAGAATAACATTTTCTTCTTCTTTCTTTCTTAAAGAAGAGAAATGGTTAGATCTGGCCGTCCCAGCGCCGGTCAATCCAGTGCTACTCCTCAGGAGGGAGTATTTATGTCTGCCCAGCAGCTTCTAGATCTTGTTAAGAATGCTCAAGCTATCGGACCCATTTCAGAGCCTACTCATCCTAGATCCGGTTTTGCACGCTTGTGTAGAGATTATACCGATTTGGGTGGAAGGCCATTCCGGGGATCCGAGAGTGTTATTGAAATCCAAGCTTGGCTTAGATCATGCGACCGCATCTTTTCTCGCATGAATCTTGTTGATCTCCACCGAGTCCAAGTGGCTTCTAGCATGCTCCAAGAAAGAGCATTGGATTGGTATGAGCTCCTTATTTCTGAAATTGTTGAAGCGGATCTCACTTGGGAGCAATTCCGAGAGCGATTCGAATTGAAATTTGTGCCGGAGGCTGAAAAAGTAACCTTGGCCCGGCGATTTATCGACCTTGTTCAAGGTGAATCTTCTGTGACGGACTACGTCGC
Source organism: Allium fistulosum (assembly GCA_030737815.1). Taxonomy (NCBI): domain Eukaryota; kingdom Viridiplantae; phylum Streptophyta; class Magnoliopsida; order Asparagales; family Amaryllidaceae; genus Allium; species Allium fistulosum. Next base: position 821,388,469 of record CM060904.1, read on the forward strand.
ATCTTTCGAATCTCTTTCTAAATACGGGGTTGAATACATTAATACCCCATTGAAGAAAAATCAGAGATTTGTCTATGGCTTGAATAAGAATCTAAAGAAGCCATTACTCCTGAAACTCGAGGTTTCATTTGATCAGCTTATTGATATCGCTCTTCGTCTTGAAGAGGCCGATAGAGAATGTGAGGTTAAAGTTGTGGGTGCTAAACAAAACTTCAACAACAACATGAAAAGGCCTACTAAGTTCAAAGGCCCTAATCCAATTCCCGACAAGAAAGGGAAGCAAGAATCTTCGGTAGCAAAGACTCCTACCTCTAGTCGTGGACGATGCTACAATTGTGGCCTTACGGACCACTATGTAAATGAGTGCCCGAAACCATTTTTCTGTCGTTATTGCAAAGGTTCGGGACATCTTTTATCTTCATGCCCCAAACTTCCGGACAAGAGAGAGGGAAAGCTAAATGTTGTTCAAGTCCCTAGTGACACTTCCCATGGTCAAGGTATCCATTCTATCCTTGATGACATTTATTTCGTGAACATTTTTATTATTATTATTATTATTATTCGAGTTCTTTTGATATGGGTTTCGTCTCATTATTTTATAACAAAAGAACAGGTTGATTCCTTTTCTTTAGACATTTTTGGGCTTGTTGACTTCTTTGAGGATTGCGAATCCGGTTGGCGGATCCGCAACACTCAATTTTCTTTTTATTGATGTCGAAATTATTTTATGTGATTTTTCTTTCCGAACCGATTTCTACTTATGCTTCGGAATTGACTTTTGTAAGGACTGGCTTAATTACTATGAAGCCATATCCTTTGTCCCGTGTGGGATATTCATCTTCGACATTTTCAATCTGTTAAACAGATTTCTGTTTTTCCTCTGTGATTTTGATTCCAATTTGAGGGCATCATTTTATTCTTGTAGTTTGAGAATTTCCGGTATTTTTGAGCTTGTCTTAGGATTATCGCCTAAGAAATCTTTTGAGTGATGTTAAGGTCTTTTTAGTTCGACCTTGCCCTCGATTTTCATTTGCTACGAGTTGCGGGAGTTAGCATTCCCTTTACCGCATTCCGCGCTCAATATGATTCTTATGAATGACTTGTTATGTCATTCAGTTTATCCAGCTTATTTCATCCATTTTATGAATCGAGTATTTTACGATCTCGATGACTCCATTCTTGTATATATTGATTTTGGATGAAAATAGCAATTTAAAATTTTGCAAATCTTTTTCATAAGATTTATTTTTAAGTACAATTGGATTTTTCTTCTTTAAGCAAACAAAGAATATTCTTAAAAGTTTTTTTTAAGAAACATGTTTATTATCTTGAAGATGATTTTGTGATTGTATTGCCCATTGAGTGCTTTAAGAATTCTGGTCGATGCGCTTGATCAACGTTATCGATAAGAATCTCCTAAACACTTTGATGAGACAATCAGACATGATATATTGACTTGAAAAATGCAAATTTTTCTAAGAAGATTATTTGAAAGAATTCTTTTCCGCTACTTTTATTCTTGTGATTCCCGATGGGAACCAAGACTTTATCGTTTGTACCAATGCTAATTGTATTGGTTTGGATGTCGTTCTCTTTCTTTTACTTCTAAATAGTATAGCCTATCGAGGCTAGGTATGCCACTCATGATCTAGTGCTCGCAGCTATTGTTTTCGCTTTTAGAGTTTGGCATCATCATTTTTGGGGGAGAAATTTGTTCTCCACCTCGATCATAAATCCTTGGAATATTTATTTTCTCATAAGGAACTTAATATTGGCTTGAGTCTCTTGCATCTTATGATTTTGATATTCCTTTTATTCCCAGAAGGGAAATCGTGTTGCCAATGCGTTTACTCATATGCAACAAGTTGTTGATTCTTTGATGATGTCCGAAAGGAATAATCTTTTTATCAAGTTCATCGGACGTTTTGACATACTTCATTTTTATGGAGTTTTATCTCATTTCTTTTATGGACTTGCGTCCGATGTTCTTTTATGGCCTTTGATTCATTGGACGTACCGTTTTTGTACTACGTCGGTGTTCGGAGATGTTCGGGTTTCCAGTTTCTTAGACGTATCGCTTTTTGTGCTACGCCGTTCCACCGGCTCAATTTTCTGTTATTCATGACGTTTTCCACGTCTTCCAACTATGGAAATGCCTTAGGGATTCTAATTTTATTCTTGAGCCCGGTGTTATTGTGGAAATTGAATTTTCGTCCGTTTGACTTTTGAGCAACATTTTATTCGCATCATTGCTTCGGAGGTTGAGCGTCTTCGAAATAAAGATGTTCTTCTTGTGAAAGTTCTATGGTTCTCAAATCCCAAGGATTGCTCTTGGGAAATCTAGAGAATTCATCGAGCGAACTCGTCCGGGTTTTCTCTTTCATGCTCTTTTTGGTGAACTTCTCATTTCAAATTTTCTTTGGTATTGATATGCTTTTATGGTTGTTACTCTTTTATTTCCATCTTACTTATTGCGAGGACGCAATTTCTTTAAGGAGGGGAGTCTGTAACAACCCGCATATTTATCGATTTTATATTTAAATATTTTATTGTTAGTCGGATGTTAGACCGAAAAGCTACTTTTTGCATACGGTCAAATTAGGACTCGAGACCACCCCCATTGAGTTCAAAATGACGTTTGCGATCTTTTTGAGTGTAAACTTCGATATGTTTGGAGATAGTGAAATTTTCGTCACTTTTTGTGTTGAGCTTTTGGTTTGGGCTGCACCTCTTCTACCTCAGCCCAACCCCTTCCTTCTCTTCATCACTTCATCAACTTTGAAGCTTTAGCAACAATGGTGGAGGGAGTAGGAAATTAAAATTCCAAGCTCAAATTCTTTAGCAAATTCAACATCTAACTCCAAATTCAAAGTGAAGACATTGATTCAAGCTTGTGGTTGATCTTTGCTTTGCCCCCGAGCTTCATCTTCATCAAATTCCATGAAAAGGTGAGATTTTTAGTCTCACATCTTGCTTAAATTGTCATTGGACTGTTGGGGATGATCCCCTATTGTATTTGCATCAACATTTGCATTTGGTTTGGATTGGATTGGCGAAAAACTTCAATTTTCAGCGTTTTGGTGATTTTTCTGGCCTTAAGTCGTTTCTGGCCTTCGCTGAGTCGTCCACGAGTTAAGCCTAAGTCGTGAGTCGTTCACGAGTTAAGGGCTTAAGTCGCGCGCGTGCATTTCTGTTCGCCTGGCCTGAGTCGTTCACGAGTTAAAGGGTTAAGTCGTTCTGGGTGTTCTGCCTTCGCTAGGTCGTTCGCGAGATAAGCTTAAGTCGTAGGTCGTTGCCGACCTATAATCTCCAGGAAAAATGTTAAGTCGTTCAGGAGCTAAAGGCATAAGTCGTTCAGGGGCTAAAGGTATAAGTCGTTCAGGAGTTAAAGGCCTTAAGTCGTAGGTCGTTTTGCAGTTAGCTCGCTCGCCCTGGCCTTAAGTCGTAGGTCGTCCTCGACCTAACTTCACTAGGTCGTTCCAACTTTAGCTCGTAGCTCGTATTCAAAGCTTAAGTCTTTAGGTCGCGTGCCTTGCTAACTCGTTAGGTCGCATGCCCAGTTAAGTCGTTAGGTCGCGTGCCTAGTCAAGTCGTTAGGTCGTAAGACCTTAGGTCGTGCACCTTTAAGTCGAAGCACTTTAGGTCGCATGGTCTTGTTCTCCTCTAGGTCGTGGGACCTTTTAACTGTTAGGTCGAAGACCTTTTTCCATTAGGTCGCAAGACCTTAGGTCGCACCTTGTTAGGTCGTGAACACTTAGGTCGCGCCTCACTTAGGTCGCGCCTCACTGTTAGGTCGCGCACTTCGTTAGGTCGCTCGTATTTAGGTCGCAGACCTTAGGTCGCTCGCGAGTTAGCACTTGGTCGTTTTGACCTGTTTTTCCCCTAGGTCGTTCGATCTGTTCTTCTGCTAAGTCGCGTGGCAGTCTCCACTTAGGTCGTATGACCTTATCCCTTAAGTCGTAAGTCGTTCGCGAGTTAGTACTTGGTCGTTTGACCAGTTTTTCCCCTAGGTCGTTCGCGAGTTAGTACTTGGTCGTTTGACCGGTTTGGCTTCTCGAGACAGCTTGCCTTCACTAGGTCGAACCCCGTATTACTCTTCGTAGGCAATCTCATCTGAAAAACATTCGTCAGAATTTCTACTTTGATGGTTTTGGGACTGACTTCTTTGGACTTTACTCACGTCTTCGAACGTGAATTGATTTGTTCTACAATCGTTTTATGACTTGTCACTTTAAAGATATATGAAGGTTTCAATACTAATAGTAAATATCAAAAACTCTTTCAGAAAAGCGATTTCAACACTATTTTAAATATCAAAAGTTCGTTTTCTCAAACCGATTTTTAATCTACTTGTATATACAAGCCTTTACTTCACTCGAATGAGAAATCGACTTAAACGACTTAGTAAAACGAGTGGTATGAAACGCTTGCGTTCACTTCGTCGGTTAGCTCTTGGACTTGTTCGATTGAACCCTTTTCGTGACAATTTCCTAGTGAAGATTTACAGCTTGTTCGTAAATATTTAAGTTAAGCAAGTGGTTATGGGACATGAAGCTAAACTCATATATTTACTAGCTTGGTGTGATTGACACTTCTCGCTGATCATGATGATCATTTTATGATTTAGACTAGCAATTGTGCGATGTCTCTTTGTCCATATGAAGGACTGTACTTCATTTTATTGAGCTTCGTCTCATTTCTTTGTGGGCTGGCAACCCAAGTACTTTTAACGTGTTTCGATTCATCTGATGTACCGTTTGTACTACATCGATGTCTCTGTCTTTCTGATTCATTGGACGTACCGTTTGCACTGCGTCAATGTTTGATTCATCTGATGTACCGTTTGTACTACATCGATGTCTTGGCTTTCTGATTCATTGGACGTACCGTTTGCACTACGTCAATGTTCTGAATTGTATTGTCTTTCTGATTCATTGGACGTACCGTTTGCACTGCGTCATTGTTCAATTCATTGGACGTACCGTTTGCACTGCGTCAATGTTCGATTCATCTGATGTACCGTTTGTACTACATCGATGTCTCTGTCTTTCCGATTCATTGGACGTACCGTTTGCACTGCGTCAATGTTTGATTCATCTGATGTACCGTTTGTACTACATCGATGTCTTGGCTTTCTGGTTCATTGGACGTACCGTTTGCACTGCGTCAATGTACCGGCATTCATGCTCCTGTTTGGGATTGGCCATCCTTTTCTTGTGATTTCTGGATTTCTAATTATTGATTTCTGGAAATTTATGTTTCACCAGCTTTTACCATTGACATTGATGAGTATGTCATTTTATTGTGGCTTGGTGAATTAAATTAAGAATATGACATTCTTTTCTCTGTTTTGAGATTATTGAGATATTGTATGACTTTTGTGGGATTTCTAATGTATACTTTTCATAGTATGACACCTTTTTGTTATCATACGTTCTATTATCATATCTCATATTCTATCTCATTTTATCTGATAATTATAGCTAGACTGATCCGTTTATTATTTTCTTCTTAAATAATACTCGGGTCAGACTGAGTTTTTACAGGTGCTTCATCATGACTTCTTATCTGGAGCCATCTTCTGACTTTTGGCTAACTACTCTAGTTTAGTAGGTTTTTGTGGTATGAATTTGTGATGAGACTCCTTGATGTATACGTATTCTATTGTCTTGCACTTGTATCTATTCTTTTGTGTTATTGTGGATCTTATTTGACCACTACTCTGATGTACACTTTTAGGTGTAATATTCATATCTTATTCCGCCTTTGTGATATGAATTGTCTGTGACTGATTTGTGTTATGTTTATTTCTATATTTGTTTCCGAAGATTATATATCGCCACCGTGTGATAGCTTTGTGTTTGTATCGGTATGTTGGATTTCCTCTTTAAAAGATATGCATTATATTCTATCTGACATATCGGTGCTCGCGCAAAGAAGTTACATGGATGGTCGCTCCTCAACAGCCTTATTCTCCGTGCTAATTGACAGCACTACATCGTAGTGTTCTTGGTTAGCGTGGGTATAGAGGTGGGGCGTTACAAACGGTCATCAGTTTTATTATTAGCCTTCGATTCCAGCGTTTGGAGTTTCTCTTTTCCAATGTAAATTTGTTTTGCCGGTTCCAATTTTCTATGCCGGTTCACTCTTTACATCTTCTACCTTTTCTCTGTCCTCCTTCCTTTTGTACTTAGAAAGTATATCATATAAAATATAACACAACCTTGCTCTACACGTCCTCTCTGTCTTCATGCAACCTACCTCCATCTTTTGTTCTGCCTCACCTCAACTCTGCCAACCACCGCCTACCAGTCGAACACGCCAAGCCTCTCCAACCCGCCACTACCTGCTGCAAAATCCCACCACCGCATCACGTCCGCCATCTCCAACCTGGATCCGCCCTTTCCCTCCCCTTGCCGATCGCCCGAAGCCAACTCAGCCTCGCTGCTCCCCTCCACCTTTCCCTGACACTCGGCATCTCGTCTCCACCACCGTTGCCGACCCTTCCTCTACCACCGCCTCGCCTCCTTCTTCTCGCCCATAACCACATCCATCACATGCCGCGCGTGCATCTCTTTCCCACAGCAAGTTGGCCTTAGCCTTATGATCTTGGAGAGGTATTATAGTTGCAAAGGTCTACATACCCATATAGTCTCTAAAACATGTCTACATAATCTAGTTACAAATGTTACTGCAAGTATATTAAAGTATATATATACGCGTTGTTATATGTCTGCTATTATATACGTAAGTCCTTATATGCTAGTTTATATGTGCTAATATATATAGGTTTATCTAAGTATATGCGTGTGTTGAACTTTGTAATATACTTGTCTGTTCATAGGCTCGGTTGTATATATCTTATGTGTTTATATTTATATTAAAATTGATATTTGTATATATAGTTCAGATCTAATAGTGATCTTTTTAAAACTGTAAAACATTAAGTATATAGTATACATATTGTTTAAAGTATAGTATACTGTTTTGATTTCCGTGTATACAATATTTACAGTGGTTTATAAATTATTATATAGTAGCTTTTGTTGGATATCTATATTAATTTATATATGTAGCAGTATCTATATTAATATATTTTACACACTATGATTTGTTGTTTATAGATATAAAGTGCTGAGATATATATATAAGTTATATAAGTATGTGTATATTTTGTATATAAAGCTGTTCTCAAAATATGGAAATTATAGTAGTTTAGGTGAGTGGTTCTGTTTGTTTTAGATATAAAAGTTTATATATAAATTTGTGCATAATTTGTTATAAATCTAAATGGGTAATTTATATAACTTGGTGTTCATATATTACGTTATTTATAATATATCAGTTTATATAAAACTGCATACATGTTAGTTTACTTTATTCACACTTTATAAGTATATAGAGTTATATATATATATATACGTATGTTTATGGTTACAATAGTTACTCATTTCTGCGCATGAATCATATGGTATATATTATTTATATCTTGGGTTTATAACTTTACGATTCTCCATACTCTCAGTTGTATACCACTTATATATTATGTGTATGGTTTCGTATAGGTTGCTTGCTGTAGTTATAATATTTTATAAAAGTATGTTATATTTTATTATATACTATGAAGTGATATTATATATATATATATATATTATATAGATATTTTGGGCCTCTTTTAGATTTCTAAACTATAACATATAAGATGATTTGGATATGTATTATGATATGAAATAAAGTATGTAATTTAAATTGAATTTTGGTTTTTCCAATTACGTCAAACTGATTTTGATTTTTCTCATTGTTTTCCCATTTATCAGCTTATCCGTCAAACTCGAGTCCATCGTGCTTTGCCTTGAAATTCGTGCTCGGTTTCGTAACGCATCCCATTGTCTTTTCTATCTAGCCTCGAAAGGTGAGCACTCACTCACGATTAACGTTCTTTTATTTATTAGATTTGATTTCAATTGAAACGACAATTGAAATATACTGCTATTAGTTAATTACACTGTTATATATGCTATTACCTGTATCAGTTCACCTGTGACATTTGACATCATTTTCTGTTAGTTATTTATGCGATGATAATACAGTTTGGCTGATAATTGATTGATTGTTGATATTTATATTGGACGTCAAATTGTTAATGTTAAAATGATAAATAGTATGCAATTGAACTTGATATAGGATAGATAAATGTTAAATTTGATTAATTGACATTTGTATAATATGACCCCTTTAACTGTCAAAATTTATTGACACGTAGGATTTGTTTAATTACACTTTGAACCACTTAATGTATATTGTTAAATTGATGATGTATGAAATTGTAAATAGATGACAAGTGAAAACCGTAATGTAATAATCTTTAATCTACATGAAATGATAGTGTAGATTCTAGAAATAATTATATTAATTCGTACAAATAACAATGCGAATTAATACGGTTATTTCAGGATTATTTGAATTGATTATTGGATTGATATTGGTTGTTGTTGTTGCTTGTTTATTTACTTTGACACCATCCCAATTATCACACTGCAAGTTCCCTTTGATATGTTTTGATTTTGAATTGAATTGGAATCGGGTTGAAATGATAAATACCCAAATTGAACTTTGACTTAGGATAGAAAATTAAATAAAACCCCGATTGGTCAATAATTTGATTTGAGAATAAACGAAGATTTTATTTGAATAAAAATATGGTTTTGAAATGAAGTTGAAATTTGAATTTTTGATGAAAGGAAAATGGTAATATTTAATAATCTGAAACAAAAGATTAACAATGTAATCAATGAAAGAATGTTGTTTAAAATTTGAGAAATGATTGAATTAAGTTTGAAATGATTTAATAATTAAGTTTGAAATTATAATTAAGTTTGAAATTATTAAACTTTGAAATTATTTAATAATTAAGTTTTGAACTATTTAATAATGAATTATTAAATGATTAAATTGAATTGAATTTCTTTAATAAGAAAAATTGAACTTTTGAATAAGTGAATTTTACTTCGTAAAGAATTGAAATTGAGTTTCTTTATTAATTAAGTTTTGGAAAATTATTTAAGGAAGTAAATAAGTGAAATTGGATTTCTTTAACAAAAAATGAAATGTGATATTTTTGGAATTTATGTAAGACTTGTAATTGGAGAATTGATTTGACGAATTTAGTTTAATTCAAAATTGTAAGTTTTGTTTTAATGAAGTTGAACTTAAGAATTGATTAAATGAATTGGAAATTTAATAGAATTGTTTTGAATGATAAAGTAACTTAACGAATATTGAATGAAATCAATAAATGAGTTTAAATTGATTTGAATGTTAAATAGAATTTATTTAAATGATTTCGGAATGAAACTTATATACGAACTTGAATCAATATTCGAATTGTTTTAAATAGAAATTGAAATTGAATTATAAGATTTGAAACGGAAAATTGGAAGTTTTGAAACGAAAATTTGGAAATTGTTTTAGAAAGACAAATGAAATGTTGATTTACGAATTCTATTTGAAATTGAAATTGATTTGGTTTGAAATATATAAACGACCAATCAGTGTAATAATTACGAAAGTTATTAAAGAGACCGGGATCGGTAATGGATATACTCTCTATCTGAACCGAAACCACTTTAATAATTATACGCGGAGTGTTGATCCAGAACGAAGTGGATGGTTTTGATGAACGCGTTGACTGAAGAAAGAGAACGATTTTGGATGACCCTTGACATGACTAAAACAGGAGCCGCGCCGGGCCATTGAGGATCGCCATCTCTAGCGGACACACTTCTTCGATACCATATCTATTACTTTTGTGATTCGATTTGGGTGCACCCCTCGATTTGGGAGTGTTGTTTCGCGGTGTTGGGGTAGTAGCTGCTATGCCCAACATCAGTCCGGATCAGGCAACTACTAGTATCCTAGTTGGTATCGCCTCATGTACCTTGTCATACTGATTATCCTATTCGCGACCACTATGATTTTGATTTGTACCTTTAGTATATGGATTGCCCTCTGGTGACTTCCGGTTTTGGGGAAACTACGGTCTTGTATATGCTTTTGGGAATAAAAATGTGTTAAGGGTGGAATGGGCCATGACTTAACGCTATTTTGATATCTTCTTATATTACTGATAGACATTATCTACTTAGCGTACATTACTACCTAGTAGATAGTTTAACGGATCCTTAGAGGATGGTTATTCCAAACATCCTTTGAGTTACTTGTATTTCAATTGCTATTTCACTTGAGTTGGATTTATTAATATAAGAATGTTAATCCTGACTCGAGTGTTTTGTGTTTTGCTTTATGCTCGGGTCAGACTGAGTAGTTCAGCTTTCGAGACTCACCTTTGGAGTTGGAGCTTCGCTTGGAGATCCAGCTATCTATCCAGCTTTCAGATATTCGATGATTCCAGTGATGTATTCTGATTTGTATCTGTTACTCTCCCGTTGTATCTGGTTTAACTCTGATGTATCGTATTACTCTTCTGTTGTAAACTCTGATGTATTTTATATATTCATATAGTAGCTTCATGAACTACTATCTCTTTTATTTCCGCTGCACTTATTACTCTGTGTCTGTGATCTGTGATTATTTATTTACTGTATATGTTCAGTTTTGCCAATTTAAATTAACAACGCGGTATTTTGAGCAATTCAACGCTGGCATGAGTGTCTACCTATACACTTATAATGGATGCGAATGGTCCAAAATGGCGGGTCGTTATAGTTGGTATCAGAGCTTTGGTAGCTCTAGGAAAAACTTAACATATAGGGTAAATGTATTTACAGAATCACTCTCATTCGAGTTTCAATCTCTTCCTTTTGACTCAATTCCTTTGAAATTTTGGAACGTTCCCCTCGGTTCCGAAATTCATTCGTGTCCTTCACTATTCGTCTTCTTTCAATCATGGAGCAACCCCATAACTCCATTCTGAATGTTATCTGTAATAGATCGGCGGTCTCGCCAATCTTAGAATGATTCGTAAAGGAGTAAAACTCCTTTATAATAGGCATCGATTTACCGGAGATTTCTGTATCCTCGGTTTACGATGCTATCTATCTCCTACTATACCTGAATTCTATTTCTCGAGATTGGATGTTGATTTACCTCGGAATTCAGCATCGATCTTATTCTTGAAGTTACGGACGACCCGGTTAAGGTTGCCCGTGAATTAAATAAACTCCTCCATCTCCCGATTGTGGTAATTGAATTATCTTATCTTCTGTTTCAAACCTATCTTCGAATCAAATTTCTCTTTGATTTAAGTCCATCAAATTTGAATCCCTATCCTTATTTTGAAAATCCATTCCTGTATCGTCGAGCAAAGAAATGTATTTCTAAATTTATATTAAAATGTTGTTTTCAAATTTGATAAACAAAATAGTTTTGAATGATTATATTATATATAAATATAAGTTTTCTGAAATTAAATTGTTAATGAATTTGTTGTCAGAAATAATAATATTGATTTTCATTTATTGTTTTGTAAACCATTGACTATTGCATAATAAATAAATGAATTTATAAACTTAGTTATAATTTGATTTGGAATTTGAAATGAATTTAAATCAGAAATTGGAGTATTTGATTTCCTAAAATTTCAAGCTTTGGTTTTAAAATTTTTAAAAATATATATTATTGAAAGTATTTTCAAATAGAAACCGTTTTCAAAGAATTTTAAAATGTTGAAATCAGTGCTCTTCTCTTTGTCGCTGGAAAATAATTTCGGTGATGGCGGCCGCATCATCGACATTCATTTTCGAGTTTCGAAGTGGAGAAACCATTCTGTAGTTTTGCTACGGTTTTGTTTTGAGAAAAAAAAAATTTTGATTTGAGTTTCTTCAGTATAATTGGATTTATATATATATATAGGTATCTTATTTTAAAATTTAATTTGATTTGATATAAATATATTGTGTATATCTCTAAATTGTTTAAAATTAATCGGAAATCTAATTCTTAAATTTTTTTAAGAGATGATTTTAATTATAAATAAAACCAAAATTTGGAATAAATGTTTAAACTTGAATAATTGAATTGGGAAAATTTTATTTGTATATTGTTCAACTGCATTCTAATATAACTTACCTAAATCATTCAGAAGTTGAATATGTAATTGGATAATATATAAGATAAATTGATTTTATAAATAAAATTTGGGTGTTTATAAAATAATTTTTTTTTGTTATACGCTAAATTTTGATTATAAAGATGTTAATAGAGTTAGATAGGATAATTAGTAAAACCCTGTTAATAATTAATAAATTTGTTTTGGAAGAATTAATAAATTGAAATTTGATCAATTTATGAAAATACCTTGAATTTAAAAGAAATTAATAAATATAAATTAATTTAAATCGAAACTTTTATGGTTTAAATTAATTTATATGGTTTAAAATATGTAATAAGATATATTAAGTGAAATAAAATTTATAATAATTTGGAATTAAAGAATTAAATTGTTGAAAAATATGATTATAATAAAAGACTATTAAAATTTATGGTTTTAGAAATTGTAAATTTAAGATAATTGGATAATAAGATAATGAATTTAGAAATAGTTGAGATTGATTTTAGTGAAATCAAATGGATTAAATCAATTATTGAATATCAATTAATTTAAATTTGAATTTATATGGTTTAAATTAATTGTTATTTTGTATTTCAAATCTGTTTTTCTTTCTGGTTGTTTTCTATTCTCCTACCTCGTTTCTTTTCGGGACGAAAAGTTTTGAGTGGGGGAGAGTGTAACGACCCGTAAATTTCAACTGTTTTAATAACGTAATTAGTTGAAATTTTGCGAATTTTAAAAGATAAAATTTTGAAATAAAAATTTAATATTTGGAATACGTCTAGTTAAACATAGCGACCGGTAAATTTTCATCCGAAAATATGAAAGTTTATTTCGCGCGTAAATTCACTTCAATTTAATCAGTTAAAAAAGCGATGAAAATAAAATGTTTCCGAAACCTAAATATTTTTACATAGAAAAATTCTAAACCATCTTCTGAGCAAGATGTCAGTTTTCGTTTTTCCAAATTCGGACATCTTTGGCTCCGTCGATCTTATTTTTCAGTGTTTTTCTCGCATTTTTCCGCTATTAGAAAATTCGAATTTTATAATTCAATCGTACCACTAACATCTGTATACCGTTTTGATCGTCTCGTTGTGCCGATCGCTACGGTATATTCGATTGCAAAATTCGGAGCCCGATGTACGTTGCACTTCGCGTAACGTCTACCGTATCGGTATATGTTCAAGTCCATTTGTGTTTCGTGACTATTCAAATTTTCCACTGGTCAAAGCAACGGTCATCAGTTTTATTATTAGCCTTCGATTCCAGCGTTTGGAGTTTCTCTTTTCCAATGTAAATTTGTTTTGCCGGTTCCAATTTTCTATGCCGGTTCACTCTTTACATCTTCTACCTTTTCTCTGTCCTCCTTCCTTTTGTACTTAGAAAGTATATCATATAAAATATAACACAACCTTGCTCTACACGTCCTCTCTGTCTTCATGCAACCTACCTCCATCTTTTGTTCTGCCTCACCTCAACTCTGCCAACCACCGCCTACCAGTCGAACACGCCAAGCCTCTCCAACCCGCCACTACCTGCTGCAAAATCCCACCACCGCATCACGTCCGCCATCTCCAACCTGGATCCGCCCTTTCCCTCCCCTTGCCGATCGCCCGAAGCCAACTCAGCCTCGCTGCTCCCCTCCACCTTTCCCTGACACTCGGCATCTCGTCTCCACCACCGTTGCCGACCCTTCCTCTACCACCGCCTCGCCTCCTTCTTCTCGCCCATAACCACATCCATCACATGCCGCGCGTGCATCTCTTTCCCACAGCAAGTCGGCCTTAGCCTTATGATCTTGGAGAGGTATTATAGTTGCAAAGGTCTACATACCCATATAGTCTCTAAAACATGTCTACATAATCTAGTTGCAAATGTTACTGCAAGTATATTAAAGTATATATATACGCGTTGTTATATGTCTGCTATTATATACGTAAGTCCTTATATGCTAGTTTATATGTGCTAATATATATATAGGTTTATCTAAGTATATGCGTGTGTTGAACTTTGTAATATACTTGTCTGTTCATAGGCTCGGTTGTATATATCTTATGTGTTTATATTTATATTAAAATTGATATTTGTATATATAGTTCAGATCTAATAGTGATCTTTTTAAAACTGTAAAACATTAAGTATATAGTATACATATTGTTTAAAGTATAGTATACTGTTTTGATTTCCGTGTATACAATATTTACAGTGGTTTATAAATTATTATATAGTAGCTTTTGTTGGATATCTATATTAATTTATATATGTAGCAGTATCTATATTAATATATTTTACACACTATGATTTGTTGTTTATAGATATAAAGTGCTGAGATATATATATAAGTTATATAAGTATGTGTATATTTTGTATATAAAGCTGTTCTCAAAATATGGAAATTATAGTAGTTTAGGTGAGTGGTTCTGTTTGTTTTAGATATAAAAGTTTATATATAAATTTGTGCATAATTTGTTATAAATCTAAATGGGTCATTTATATAACTTGGTGTTCATATATTACGTTATTTATAATATATCAGTTTATATAAAACTGCATACATGTTAGTTTACTTTATTCACACTTTATAAATATATAGAGTTATATATATATATATACGTATGTTTATGGTTACAATAGTTACTCATTTCTGCGCATGAATCATATGGTATATATTATTTATATCTTGGGTTTATAACTTTACGATTCTCCATACTCTCAGTTGTATACCACTTATATATTATGTGTATGGTTTCGTATAGGTTGCTTGCTGTAGTTATAATATTTTATAAAAGTATGTTATATTTTATTATATACTATGAAGTGATATTATATATATATATATATATTATATAGATATTTTGGGCCTCTTTTAGATTTCTAAACTATAACATATAAGATGATTTGGATATGTATTATGATATGAAATAAAGTATGTAATTTAAATTGAATTTTGGTTTTTCCAATTACGTCAAACTGATTTTGATTTTTCTCATTGTTTTCCCATTTATCAGCTTATCCGTCAAACTCGAGTCCATCGTGCTTTGCCTTGAAATTCGTGCTCGGTTTCGTAACGCATCCCATTGTCTTTTCTATCTAGCCTCGAAAGGTAAGCACTCACTCACGATTAACGTTCTTTTATTTATTAGATTTAATTTCAATTGAAACGACAATTGAAATATGCTGCTATTAGTTAATTACACTGTTATATATGCTATTACCTGTATCAGTTCACTTGTGACATCTGACATCATTTTCTGTTAGTTATTTATGCGATGATAATACAGTTTGGCTGATAATTGATTGATTGTTGATATTTATATTGGACGTCAAATTGTTAATGTTAAAATGATAAATAGTATGCAATTGAACTTGATATAGGATAGATAAATGTTAAATTTGATTAATTGACATTTGTATAATATGACCCCTTTAACTGTCAAAATTTATTGACACGTAGGATTTGTTTAATTACACTTTGAACCACTTAATGTATATTGTTAAATTGATGATGTATGAAATTGTAAATAGATGACAAGTGAAAACCGTAATGTAATAATCTTTAATCTACATGAAATGATAGTGTAGATTCTAGAAATAATTATATTAATTCGTACAAATAACAATGCGAATTAATACGGTTATTTCAGGATTATTTGAATTGATTATTGGATTGATATTGGTTGTTGTTGTTGCTTGTTTATTTACTTTGACACCATCCCAATTATCACACTGCAAGTTCCCTTTGATATGTTTTGATTTTGAATTGAATTGGAATCGGGTTGAAATGATAAATACCCAAATTGAACTTTGACTTAGGATAGAAAATTAAATAAAACCCCGATTGGTCAATAATTTGATTTGAGAATAAACGAAGATTTTATTTGAATAAAAATATGGTTTTGAAATGAAGTTGAAATTTGAATTTTTGATGAAAGGAAAATGGTAATATTTAATAATCTGAAACAAAAGATTAACAATGTAATCAATGAAAGAATGTTGTTTAAAATTTGAGAAATGATTGAATTAAGTTTGAAATGATTTAATAATTAAGTTTGAAATTATAATTAAGTTTGAAATTATTAAACTTTGAAATTATTTAATAATTAAGTTTTGAACTATTTAATAATGAATTATTAAATGATTAAATTGAATTGAATTTCTTTAATAAGAAAAATTGAACTTTTGAATAAGTGAATTTTACTTCGTAAAGAATTGAAATTGAGTTTCTTTATTAATTAAGTTTTGGAAAATTATTTAAGGAAGTAAATAAGTGAAATTGGATTTCTTTAACAAAAAATGAAATGTGATATTTTTGGAATTTATGTAAGACTTGTAATTGGAGAATTGATTTGACGAATTTAGTTTAATTCAAAATTGTAAGTTTTGTTTTAATGAAGTTGAACTTAAGAATTGATTAAATGAATTGGAAATTTAATAGAATTGTTTTGAATGATAAAGTAACTTAACGAATATTGAATGAAATCAATAAATGAGTTTAAATTGATTTGAATGTTAAATAGAATTTATTTAAATGATTTCGGAATGAAACTTATATACGAACTTGAATCAATATTCGAATTGTTTTAAATAGAAATTGAAATTGAATTATAAGATTTGAAACGGAAAATTGGAAGTTTTGAAACGAAAATTTGGAAATTGTTTTAGAAAGACAAATGAAATGTTGATTTACGAATTCTATTTGAAATTGAAATTGATTTGGTTTGAAATATATAAACGACCAATCAGTGTAATAATTACGAAAGTTATTAAAGAGACCGGGATCGGTAATGGATATACTCTCTATCTGAACCGAAACCACTTTAATAATTATACGCGGAGTGTTGATCCAGAACGAAGTGGATGGTTTTGATGAACGCGTTGACTGAAGAAAGAGAACGATTTTGGATGACCCTTGACATGACTAAAACAGGAGCCGCGCCGGGCCATTGAGGATCGCCATCTCTAGCGGACACACTTCTTCGATACCATATCTATTACTTTTGTGATTCGATTTGGGTGCACCCCTCGATTTGGGAGTGTTGTTTCGCGGTGTTGGGGTAGTAGTTGCTATGCCCAACATCAGTCCGGATCAGGCAACTACTAGTATCCTAGTTGGTATCGCCTCATGTACCTTGTCATACTGATTATCCTATTCGCGACCACTACGATTTTGATTTGTACCTTTAGTATATGGATTGCCCTCTGGTGACTTCCGATTTTGGGGAAACTACGGTCTTGTATATGCTTTTGGGAATAAAAATGTGTTAAGGGTGGAATGGGCCATGACTTAACGCTATTTTGATATCTTCTTATATTACTGATAGACATTATCTACTTAGCGTACATTACTACCTAGTAGATAGTTTAATGGATCCTTAGAGGATGGTTATTCCAAACATCCTTTGAGTTACTTGTATTTCAATTGCTATTTCACTTGAGTTGGATTTATTAATATAAGAATGTTAATCCTGACTCGAGTGTTTTGTGTTTTGCTTTACGCTCGGGTCAGACTGAGTAGTGCAGCTTTCGAGACTCACCTTTGGAGTTGGAGCTTCGCTTGGAGATCCAGCTATCTATCCAGCTTTCAGATATTCGATGATTCCAGTGATGTATTCTGATTTGTATCTGTTACTCTCCCGTTGTATCTGGTTTAACTCTGATGTATCGTATTACTCTTCTGTTGTAAACTCTGATGTATTTTATATATTCATATAGTAGCTTCATGAACTACTATCTCTTTTATTTCCGCTGCACTTATTACTCTGTGTCTGTGATCTGTGATTATTTATTTACTGTATATGTTCAGTTTTGCCAATTTAAATTAATGTAACGACCCTAAAATTTTCGACCAAATTTAAAATTTAAAATTCAACGTTTAGATAAAATTCTGAAAAATTAAACGATCTCAAATTTCATCCAAACTTTATTTATGACATACGTCTAGTTAGATATGGACATAGAAAAAGTTTCATTGAAAAATATTACAGTAAAGTCCGTTCGCGTTTTACTGTATATCAGTCCATATAAAGCTGCGTAAAATTTATCTTTCGAATCCAAATATTTTTACACAGTCCGCTTGTAAAAATTATTCTGATCAAGATTTTATGATTCGTTTCGTCTAAAACTGTCATCGCCTGCTCCGTTTATCTTATTTTGCAAACGTACAATTTAAGCGGCGTAATGCAATTTTTATAAAACCATCGTATCGCAATAATCTGTGTACCGTTGGAAGCGCGTCGTCGCACTGATAAAAACGGTACATTTATTCGGACAAATCGGAGATTGGAAAATCGTCGCGTTGTTCTTAACCGTTCTAAATGAACCGGTTGAATAAAATCGCAGCCCAAATATTTTCAGTCCATTACAAAAGAAAAATTTATTTCAGCTGAATTGGCATTTAATAGGGAGACGAAGGGTGTGAGTTACGCTTGGGAATAGGAATGGACAGTTGGAAATGAGTGTGTCCTTTGGAAACTCAACGCAAAATTATTACTGTTAGTCGGTTGGTAAACATAAAAGAAACCATTTCGTTCATTCCACTGCTTCATTCATTCACAAACTCTTCAGGTAAAATCTTCTTTCTCCTTCTTCTTGTTCCACTGTGAATTTCAATAATGAATAAAATGAAACCAAACCCATCAAGTTGCTTCCCAGACCATCCCACTTCCCACACCGCCTGCCTCCTTCGACCCTCCCAGCCAACCGCCTGCCTCCTTCGACCCTCCCAGCCAACCGCCTGCCTCCTTCGACCCTCCCAGTCAACCACCTGCGTTGCCACCAACCCGCCACCCACAGCCACCCGCATCCAGTCACACACCCCCAGTCCACCACCGCATCCCTCCCCTACACCCAAACATTTGCCATCACCTTCCGTAGGCGTGAACGCGTGTGTGTAAATGGGCTGCGTGCGTGTGTGTTAGGCGTGAGTTTTACATTTTCTAAAAAAAAAAAAAAAAAAAAGAGAAGGAAGTGTGCGTGAGTATGTCATAGGAAAGGAAGTAGGTGGGAAGACTCTGTTAGGTGCGTTGGTATGGAAGTTCGAATAGGAGGGGGTTGCTGCATTATTTTAGTCTCGGCCATATTAAAAAAAAAAAAAAAAAATCTATTGTGCAAATAGTTTTGTTACTGCAGTGGAAGTCTGTAGGTGAATATCTATTGTGGTGGCAAAAAAATTTGTAACCGATTTTCTTTTCGTTGTGTTGCAGCAACCGTTTGACCGTCTTTTGCAGCATCGTCAATCTTCAGCTTTTGTTCTTTTCTCTGTCTTCGGTAAGCGCTTTTATATAAATTTATAAATTATATACAATGTTCATTGTATTAATATCGTTTCCTTTTGTCGATATTACAGTGTTCGTTGGTTGTGCTGTACCGTCTCTTTTCTGCTTCTTCGTGCTTCGCCGTCAAAGTTCTTTATCCACGAAAGGTGAATTAATTTTCACGACTATATTCTTATGCAAGTTTGAATTGATAAATGATTGCTATGTGATGATTGAATTGGATGTAAATTGTTATTGTTAAGTGATAATTTAATTGCAAGTTAAAATTGGATATAGGATTATTTACGATTTAAAAAGAATTATATATGTCGAATTTTGATTGTTAACTTGACCCCTTTATATATGATGATTATTGATTACTTGAATTGACCTTCAAATTGTTAAGTTAATTTACACGTAGAATTTGATAAATGTCACTTTGGACTATTGAACGTATTAAATTAACTGCTGTAATTGAAATTGAACGACAAGTGAAACTGAATTATTATAATCTTTAATCTACTTGAAATGATAGAGTAGATTCTAGAAATAATTGTATTAATTGGCGTAAATAACAAACGCGAATTAATACGATTATTTCGGGATTATTTGAATGGTTGAATTGTTGCAAATGGATGCTATTGCTTGTTTATTTACTTTGACACCATCCCTGCTATCACACTGCAAGTTCCCTTTGTATGTTTTGATTTTGAATTTTAAAAGAATTGGGTTGAAATGATAAATACCCAATTGAGTGAATTGGCCTAGGATAGATAATTAAAATAAGAAACCGAACAGTCAACAAATAACGTTTTGAAATTGAGACTTATTTGGAATTATGGAATAAACTTAGGAAACTGTATTGAAATTTGGTAACGTAAATATAAATAAATTTGTTGAAATAAAAAAAAATGATTTTATTGAATTGAATAAATAAATTTGTTGAAATAAAAAAAATGATTTTATTGAATTGAATAAATAAATTTGTTGAATAAAATAAAATGATTTTATTGAATCGAATAAATAAATTTGTTGAAATAAATAAAATGATTTTATTGAATTAAATAAATGAAATGGTTTTGAAATAGATAAAATGGATTTTATCGAATTAAATAAATTAGATTTGTGGGAATAAAGAAATGAATTCAATTGAAATAAATGAGAACTAATTAATGTAATGAATTGGAACGAGTTTGTAAATTTATTTGATTAAACAAAGTGTTTGACAAAGTTAATCGAAATGAGATTTAAGAAGTAAATAGGATGGAGGATAAAGAGATTAAATTTCGAGTTTTGATAAATGAATAAACGAAGTTTTGACAAAGTGAACGTAGTAAATGAAATTGATATAGTAATGAACCTAGGAATGTAAATACGGATTTAAAGAATAAAACTTGATTTATTAAGTTGAACTAAGATTGACTATTTCATGTAATCCATGAATTTGAATTGATATAATAAGTGAAATGTTGATTTAACGTGAATACTTAAAATTTTGATAACTAAAGGGCTTGAACTAGAATTTCTTTTCGAAATATGATTTTAGTAATTGAAACGAATCGAATTGTGAAATATCAAATATGGAAGTCAAATTTGCAACTTGACCTTTGGATTTGATTTGTTTTAACTTTAATAAAAAGTTGACTGTTGGGTAATTAATACGTAGTTATTAAAGAGACCGGGATCGGATTATGGACATACTCTCTGTCGATACCGAAAACCACTTTAATAACTGATATACGCGAAGTGTTGATCCAGAATGAAGTGGATGGTTTTGATGAACGCGTTGACTGAAGAAAGAGAACGATTTTGGATGACCCTTGACATGACTAAAACAGGAGCCGCGTCGGGCCATTGAGGATCGCCATCTCTAGCGGACACACTTCTTCGATACCATATCTATTACTTTTGTGATTCGATTTGGGTGCACCCCTTGATTTGGGAGTGTTGTTTCGCGGTGTTGGGGTGGTAGCTGCTATGCCCAACATCAGTCCGGATCAGGCAACTACTAGTATCCTAGTTGGTATCGCCTCATGTACCTTGTCATACTAATTATCCTATCGCGACAACTACGATTTTGATTTGTACCTTTAGTATATGGATTGCCCTCTGGTGACTTCCGGTTTTGGGGAAACTACGGTCTTGTATATGCTTTTGGGAATAAACAGGTTAAGAGGTGTATGGGCCCTGCTTAACCCTATTTTGATATCTTACTTTATGGATTAGACATTATCTATTTAGCGTATTCTGTAGGTAGTTTATCGATCCCTTAATGATGTTTATATTCACCTTTGAGTTATGGACTTTATTATATGCATTGATTATCCTGAATAAGATTTTGAGTCCTGACTCGAGTGTTTCTTTTGCATATGCTCGGGTCAGTCTGAAGATATTCCGTTGCTGGTCAAGGTTGGTTGAAGATGCTGAAGGCTTAGCTTTTATCTATATCATTTTATTTCCAGTATTTGATGTACTTATGTATTGGACATCTTGTATCTCTTTTCAGTCGCTTTATGTTGAGACATTGTTGTATTTTCTGTAGTAGCTTCATGAACTACTATTATGACGATGTATTTTCCGCTGCATTATTCTGTGACTGTTCTGAGTCTGTGATGTTGTATTGATTCTCATTTACTTTTATGTACTTATAATCCCATAATGTTCTGTGTTTTGTATTATTTAAGTTGACATGTGTGGATTATTGTCAATTTAAATGGTCCAAATATACGGGATGTTACAGTTGGTATCAGAGCCAGGTTTTCCCAAAAACCTTAGTTAGGGATTATAAAGAAACTCATTAGAGATAGAGTAGCAATACTCTAGGATGAGGAGAATCAATTCAATATCCAAATCCTTTCGAAAAATTCAAACCCCTTTGATTCGTTGATTAGTTTTCTTAGCATTCTATTATCTTATCTGTGGTTCTAAATCTCTTTTGGTATTTCAGGATGAGTACCAGAAGAAATGTTAGAGGTGGAAGAGGCAATGGTCCTGCCCAGGCTGCACCTGCCGATCCAGCTCCTGTCAAATTCACTACTCTTAGCAAGGAGTACTCACAACTGGGAGGTACTAAATTTTCTGGATCCGAGAACATCATAGAGGCTCAGCAATGGCTTAAGAGTTTGGAGAAGATATTTTCTGGATTGGAAATCACTGATGCTCAGAAGCGTCAGCTTGCTGCTTGGCAACTCCAAGATGCCGCACAAGATTGGTGGGAATCCGTTACTTCTCGTATCGAGGAGGACACCATCACTTGGGCCCAGTTTAGGTATGAATAGTTTGGATTCTAGTGGTTTAAATTCTTCCTTCTATCTTTGAAATGTTATTCATCTTGTCTATCTTTGATTAGGGATACTTTCTCGGCACAATGGATGCCAGCTGCTGGGAAAACCCAACTTTATAGAGCTTTCATGGATCTTAAGCAAGGCAGTATGACTATTTCTGAGTATGAGAGGAAATTTAATGAACTCTCCAAGTTTGGACCGGGTTTGATAGATACACCACTTTTGAAGAATGAGAAATTCATTTTGGGAGCTAGACCAGAATTTTATGACCTGCTTACCGGACACATTCGCTCCACTTTCACAGAGCTTATTGATTTTGCTCTTAGATATGAGGCGAAGCCTAAGGGATCCACTGCCAAGGCTGCTCCTACTCAGCCCTCTTCTAGCCAGCCCGGGAAGAGGAAGATGAACTTTGATCAACAAAAGAAAGCTTGGCAGAAGACTACAGGATTGGGATATGCTCAGAAAAGCCCTATCGATCTTGCTAATATCACATGCTTCAAGTGCGATAAGAAGGGCCATTATGCTAATAGCTGTCCATCTACCGGAGCTGCTATTCCACCACCTTCTACGACTAGGAAAGACTTATGCCATGTATGCCTACAGCCAGGTCATTTCAAGAAAGACTGCCCACTATACAAGCGTGGTACACCCTCTGGAGTATTTGCTGTCACCACACCTGCACCATCTGCACCACCCGCTCAGGATGACCAAGGTACTTTGCGTAGTATATTTCATTTACATGCTACACCTGTTAGAGTATTATTCGATACTGGTGCCTCTCATAGCTTTATATCTGTTGACATTTGTAACAAGCTCAAGATAAAGTCCACTCTTGCCACTACTTTTTTATGTGTCTCAAATCCCATCGGAGGACCTGCTAACCTCCGAAGTATTTGCAAAGATGTTACTTTGATGTATGATTTTTCTCGATTTACTTGGGATTTCTATGTGCTTGGATTTCAAGCATTCGACCTTCTTCTTGGAGCTGATTGGTTAAGAAAATTCGATGCTGTCATCTCTTGCAAATTCCGATCAGTTTCTTTAGTAAGCGACCAAGGCTTACCACTCGTCATTAAATGCAAATCACCTCAGAAATATGCCGGAAGCTTCATCTTCTCTCTTGATGCTCCTCCCGATGATCTTGTCTCCACACCTATAGTTCAGTCATTTCCCGATGTATTTGGCGAAGTCAGCTCTCTCCCGCCTAAACGGGAAATAGATTTCCGTATTGATCTAATTCCTGGAGCTACGCCCGTAGTTCTCCCGCACCGAAGGATGGCTCCTAAAGAAAAGACTGAACTTAAAACTCAAATTGAGGACCTATTTGCTAAGGGCTTGATTAGAAGAAGTTGTTCCGAATGGGGCGCTGCAGTTGTATTTGTCACCAAATCAGATGGATCTCTTCGCATGTGTGTTGACTATAGAGAGCTCAACAAGCGCACTCTCAAAAATCGTTATCCGATGCCTCGCATCAACGATTTATTCGACCAGCTTCATGGTGCTAAAGTTTTCTCACAACTCGATCTAGCCACTGGGTTCCACCAACTCAGAATAGCGGAAGATAGTATCCATAAGACAGCTTTCCGGACCGAAAATGGATTCTATGAATGGTTGGTTATGCCATTCGGTTTGACCAACGCACCTGCTTACTTCGTCGACTTGATGAATCGAGTCTTCCGTGATGTCCTTAACAAGTTTGTTCTTGTATTCATTGACGATATTCTTGTCTTCTCTAAGGACAAGGAAGAGCATAAGGCACATCTTCGTTATGTCCTTGAAACTCTCAGAAACCATCAGCTTAAAGCCAAGTTTTCTAAATGCCATTTCTGGCGAGATGAAGTGAGATTCCTTGGCCATATTGTTTCTGAGAATGGCATTTCAGTCGATCCAGCTAAGATTGCCATAATCAATGTAAGTTTTATCATATTCGAAATTCTATTCAAAAAAAATCTTATCTCCCGCTAATTTATATCAATTAATCTACAGGATTGGGAGACCCCTAAAACTCCTACGGATATCCGTAGTTTCTTGGGCCTAGCTGGATATTATCGCAGATTTATTGAGCACTTTGCCCGAATCTCTGCCCCACTTACTGCTTTAACTCGGAAGGATGTTAAGTTTATTTGGAGTGAGAAGTGCGAGTCAGCTTTCAATGAGTTGAAGAGTAAATTAACTTCAGCTCCAGTTCTTGCAGTCATCGATGGAAGTGAAGGATTGACTGTTTATACAGATGCTTGCCGAGAAGGTTTAGGCGCTGTTCTTATGCAAAATGGGAAGGTTATTGCTTATGCCGGTCGTCAGTTGAAGACCCATGAATTGAACTATGCCACTCATGATCTTGAGCTTCTTGCTGTTGTATTTGCTTTGAAACTTTGGAGGCATCATCTTTTGGGAACAAAGTTCGAACTATTCACTGATCATAAGTCCTTGAGGTATATCTTTTCTCAAAAGGATTTGAACCAGAGGCAAGTCCGATGGCTTGAATTCTTAGCTGCATATGACCTCGACATCACTTATACACCGGGGAAGGCAAATGTTGTAGCAGATGCTTTGAGCCGCAGCAAGGCATTGTCTTGTTGCAATCTTATCGAAGGCATGTTATTCCAGCTTAGTATCTCTCCATCTCTTATGGATCGGATTAAAGCTAAGCAATATGAAGACACTTTGCTCTATCGTATGAAGGAATTAGTTATGGGTAGAGTAAGTAATGCCGACAACAAAGTGGGTGCACAAGTTGATAGTGATGGAGTTTTGAGGATCGACAATCGTATTTGTGTTCCTAATGTCGATGGTCTTAGACAGGAAGTGCTGCGAGAAAATCATAAGTCTTCGCTTTCATTTCATCCCGGTGCTACCAAAATGTACCAGAATATGAAGAAACTATATTGGTGGAGTGGAATGAAGCGCGATATTTCTATCTATGTTAGCAGGTGCACCACTTGCCAACAAGTTAAAGCAGATCACAGAAAGACAGCGGGATTGCTTCAACCGCTAGAGATTCCAGGTTGGAAATGGGAGCAAATTTCTATGGACTTTATTGATGGCTTGCCAAGGACTAGAAAGGGTAATGAAAGCATATGGGTAATTGTCGATAGACTGACGAAGTCCGCTCACTTTATTCCAGTCAAGACCACTCGTACATCCTCTAGTTTAGCCGAGATATACATGAGGGAAGTTGTTAAACTTCACGGTGTACCATCTAGTATTGTATGCGATCGAGACCCTATTTTCACCAGTAAATTCTGGAAAGCATTCCAGGATACTTTGGGCACCAAACTGAATCTGAGTACAGCTTATCATCCTCAGACAGATGGCCAAACTGAGAGGGTAAATCAGATTTTGGAAGATCTTCTCCGGGCTTGTATTATTGACTTTGGTGGATCTTGGGAAGACCATCTTCACTTGGTTGAATTCACTTATAATAATAGTTACCAGGTAAAGAATTTGAATTTCAAATTTGAATAAGTATATTTGAATTTGAATTAATTATCCTTTATAAACCAGGCAAGCATTGGTATGGCACCGTTCGAAGCCTTATATGGACGGCCATGCAAATCGCCAGCTTGTTGGATTGAGTCTGGAGATCGATTAGTGCTTGGACCAGAAATGATTATGGAAGCTTCTGAAAAAGTCGAAGAAATCAGGGAGAAGATAAAGACAGCACAGGATAGACAGAAGAGCTATGCTGACAAAAGAAGAAGAGATCTCGAATTCAGTGTTGGAGACAAAGTATTTCTGAAAGTGTCGCCTTTGAGGAATATTGTTCGATTTGGAAGGAAGGGAAAGTTAGCTCCCAGATTCGTTGGTCCGTTTGAGATTACGGAAAGAGTTGGAACATTGGCATATAGAGTTGCATTACCAGAAAAGTTCGCTGGTGTTCACAACGTATTCCACGTCTCACACCTTCGCAAGGTTGTACACGATCCATCTATGACCATCCCTACTGCTCAGTTGGATGAAATAGTTATTGAGCCTAACTTGACTATTGAGCGAAAGCCACTACGGATAGTTGATCGTGAGACAAAGCAACTCAGGAGGAAATCGGTAAATCTCGTCAAAGTACAGTGGAGTACAGATGAGCGGGATTGCACATGGGAAACTGAGGATAGTATCCGAGATTCAAACCCCGAACTATTAATTTCAGGTATTATTCAAATTTCTCGAAACTTATCTTGACTTTCCTTCTTATTTCATTTCTACTTCATTCGTCTCGTTCCTTTTCGAGGACGAAAAGTTTTGAGTGGGGAAGATTGTAACGACCCTAAAATTTTCGACCAAATTTAAAATTTAAAATTCAACGTTTAGATAAAATTCTGAAAAATTAAACGATCTCAAATTTCATCCAAACTTTATTTATGACATACGTCTAGTTAGATATGGACATAGAAAAAGTTTCATTGAAAAATATTACAGTAAAGTCCGTTCGCGTTTTACTGTATATCAGTCCATATAAAGCTGCGTAAAATTTATCTTTCGAATCCAAATATTTTTACACAGTCCGCTTGTAAAAATTATTCTGATCAAGATTTTATGATTCGTTTCGTCTAAAACTGTCATCGCCTGCTCCGTTTATCTTATTTTGCAAACGTACAATTTAAGCGGCGTAATGCAATTTTTATAAAACCATCGTATCGCAATAATCTGTGTACCGTTGGAAGCGCGTCGTCGCACTGATAAAAACGGTACATTTATTCGGACAAATCGGAGATTGGAAAATCGTCGCGTTGTTCTTAACCGTTCTAAATGAACCGGTTGAATAAAATCGCAGCCCAAATATTTTCAGTCCATTACAAAAGAAAAATTTATTTCAGCTGAATTGGCATTTAATAGGGAGACGAAGGGTGTGAGTTACGCTTGGGAATAGGAATGGACAGTTGGAAATGAGTGTGTCCTTTGGAAACTCAACGCAAAATTATTACTGTTAGTCGGTTGGTAAACATAAAAGAAACCATTTCGTTCATTCCACTGCTTCATTCATTCACAAACTCTTCAGGTAAAATCTTCTTTCTCCTTCTTCTTGTTCCACTGTGAATTTCAATAATGAATAAAATGAAACCAAACCCATCAAGTTGCTTCCCAGACCATCCCACTTCCCACACCGCCTGCCTCCTTCGACCCTCCCAGCCAACCGCCTGCCTCCTTCGACCCTCCCAGCCAACCGCCTGCCTCCTTCGACCCTCCCAGTCAACCACCTGCGTTGCCACCAACCCGCCACCCACAGCCACCCGCATCCAGTCACACACCCCCAGTCCACCACCGCATCCCTCCCCTACACCCAAACATTTGCCATCACCTTCCGTAGGCGTGAACGCGTGTGTGTAAATGGGCTGCGTGCGTGTGTGTTAGGCGTGAGTTTTACATTTTCTAAAAAAAAAAAAAAAAAAAAAAGAGAAGGAAGTGTGCGTGAGTATGTCATAGGAAAGGAAGTAGGTGGGAAGACTCTGTTAGGTGCGTTGGTATGGAAGTTCGAATAGGAGGGGGTTGCTGCATTATTTTAGTCTCGGCCATATTAAAAAAAAAAAAAAAAAAAAATCTATTGTGCAAATAGTTTTGTTACTGCAGTGGAAGTCTGTAGGTGAATATCTATTGTGGTGGCAAAAAAATTTGTAACCGATTTTCTTTTCGTTGTGTTGCAGCAACCGTTTGACCGTCTTTTGCAGCATCGTCAATCTTCAGCTTTTGTTCTTTTCTCTGTCTTCGGTAAGCGCTTTTATATAAATTTATAAATTATATACAATGTTCATTGTATTAATATCGTTTCCTTTTGTCGATATTACAGTGTTCGTTGGTTGTGCTGTACCGTCTCTTTTCTGCTTCTTCGTGCTTCGCCGTCAAAGTTCTTTATCCACGAAAGGTGAATTAATTTTCACGACTATATTCTTATGCAAGTTTGAATTGATAAATGATTGCTATGTGATGATTGAATTGGATGTAAATTGTTATTGTTAAGTGATAATTTAATTGCAAGTTAAAATTGGATATAGGATTATTTACGATTTAAAAAGAATTATATATGTCGAATTTTGATTGTTAACTTGACCCCTTTATATATGATGATTATTGATTACTTGAATTGACCTTCAAATTGTTAAGTTAATTTACACGTAGAATTTGATAAATGTCACTTTGGACTATTGAACGTATTAAATTAACTGCTGTAATTGAAATTGAACGACAAGTGAAACTGAATTATTATAATCTTTAATCTACTTGAAATGATAGAGTAGATTCTAGAAATAATTGTATTAATTGGCGTAAATAACAAACGCGAATTAATACGATTATTTCGGGATTATTTGAATGGTTGAATTGTTGCAAATGGATGCTATTGCTTGTTTATTTACTTTGACACCATCCCTGCTATCACACTGCAAGTTCCCTTTGTATGTTTTGATTTTGAATTTTAAAAGAATTGGGTTGAAATGATAAATACCCAATTGAGTGAATTGGCCTAGGATAGATAATTAAAATAAGAAACCGAACAGTCAACAAATAACGTTTTGAAATTGAGACTTATTTGGAATTATGGAATAAACTTAGGAAACTGTATTGAAATTTGGTAACGTAAATATAAATAAATTTGTTGAAATAAAAAAAAATGATTTTATTGAATTGAATAAATAAATTTGTTGAAATAAAAAAAATGATTTTATTGAATTGAATAAATAAATTTGTTGAATAAAATAAAATGATTTTATTGAATCGAATAAATAAATTTGTTGAAATAAATAAAATGATTTTATTGAATTAAATAAATGAAATGGTTTTGAAATAGATAAAATGGATTTTATCGAATTAAATAAATTAGATTTGTGGGAATAAAGAAATGAATTCAATTGAAATAAATGAGAACTAATTAATGTAATGAATTGGAACGAGTTTGTAAATTTATTTGATTAAACAAAGTGTTTGACAAAGTTAATCGAAATGAGATTTAAGAAGTAAATAGGATGGAGGATAAAGAGATTAAATTTCGAGTTTTGATAAATGAATAAACGAAGTTTTGACAAAGTGAACGTAGTAAATGAAATTGATATAGTAATGAACCTAGGAATGTAAATACGGATTTAAAGAATAAAACTTGATTTATTAAGTTGAACTAAGATTGACTATTTCATGTAATCCATGAATTTGAATTGATATAATAAGTGAAATGTTGATTTAACGTGAATACTTAAAATTTTGATAACTAAAGGGCTTGAACTAGAATTTCTTTTCGAAATATGATTTTAGTAATTGAAACGAATCGAATTGTGAAATATCAAATATGGAAGTCAAATTTGCAACTTGACCTTTGGATTTGATTTGTTTTAACTTTAATAAAAAGTTGACTGTTGGGTAATTAATACGTAGTTATTAAAGAGACCGGGATCGGATTATGGACATACTCTCTGTCGATACCGAAAACCACTTTAATAACTGATATACGCGAAGTGTTGATCCAGAATGAAGTGGATGGTTTTGATGAACGCGTTGACTGAAGAAAGAGAACGATTTTGGATGACCCTTGACATGACTAAAACAGGAGCCGCGCCGGGCCATTGAGGATCGCCATCTCTAGCGGACACACTTCTTCGATACCATATCTATTACTTTTGTGATTCGATTTGGGTGCACCCCTTGATTTGGGAGTGTTGTTTCGCGGTGTTGGGGTGGTAGCTGCTATGCCCAACATCAGTCCGGATCAGGCAACTACTAGTATCCTAGTTGGTATCGCCTCATGTACCTTGTCATACTAATTATCCTATCGCGACAACTACGATTTTGATTTGTACCTTTAGTATATGGATTGCCCTCTGGTGACTTCCGGTTTTGGGGAAACTACGGTCTTGTATATGCTTTTGGGAATAAACAGGTTAAGAGGTGTATGGGCCCTGCTTAACCCTATTTTGATATCTTACTTTATGGATTAGACATTATCTATTTAGCGTATTCTGTAGGTAGTTTATCGATCCCTTAATGATGTTTATATTCACCTTTGAGTTATGGACTTTATTATATGCATTGATTATCCTGAATAAGATTTTGAGTCCTGACTCGAGTGTTTCTTTTGCATATGCTCGGGTCAGTCTGAAGATATTCCGTTGCTGGTCAAGGTTGGTTGAAGATGCTGAAGGCTTAGCTTTTATCTATATCATTTTATTTCCAGTATTTGATGTACTTATGTATTGGACATCTTGTATCTCTTTTCAGTCGCTTTATGTTGAGACATTGTTGTATTTTCTGTAGTAGCTTCATGAACTACTATTATGACGATGTATTTTCCGCTGCATTATTCTGTGACTGTTCTGAGTCTGTGATGTTGTATTGATTCTCATTTACTTTTATGTACTTATAATCCCATAATGTTCTGTGTTTTGTATTATTTAAGTTGACATGTGTGGATTATTGTCAATTTAAATGGTCCAAATATACGGGATGTTACAATTAACAACGCGGTATTTTGAGCAATTCAACGCTGGCATGAGTGTCTACCTATACACTTATAATGGATGCGAATGGTCCAAAATGGCGGGTCGTTACAGTTTAAGTCGGACATGTGTGGATTATTGTCGATTTAAACCTTCTGAAATGTGAGTCGTCACATAAGTCATAAAAACAGAATATGTCTAAAACTCCAAATTCTCATGTCTTATGAAAAATATATCTCAGTCTCACATCATCAGAGTACATAAATATTAATAATCATCCCTCTCATAAGTACCAGCACATCAAAAGCCAAATGAAAAGAAAAATGAAAAGAAAAATGAAAAGAAGAAGAATACATGAAGAACTCCGAGAACGTATCTCCCAGAAATCTGAATCTACTATTCTCGACTCTGCTGGCCTATGAGGAAGAAAAGGGGAAATAGAGGAGTGGGTCAGACAATAAGTCTGGTGAGTGAAAGTAATCGCTAGCATTTCTCAGCAAGATAAAGATAATAGACTAAGCAATAGTTCTAGTATGGAAAGAAATACTTAAAAGATAAACTGGGGTAAAATACTGTTTTTGATTTTGTTTGACTGTTTGCTCTGGTTGTTTCGATTGTTTGCACTTGTCTTTAACTGCTGTGATTAGGCTGAAACCCTAATCTTATTTCAGTTACTAATTTGATTAGGCTAAAATCCTAATTCTACCCATTGATCGGCCTTCTATCTCTGTTGTGCCACTATGAACCAATCCTGTTGGTCAGAGCAAAAGACACCTCTTAGCGCTTGGAATGCAGTAGCGAATTATTTATCCTAATCGATGTCGCACGCTCGGTCATCGCCGGTACACACTAAATGTCGTCCCCTTTTGTGACCTCTTATTTACCCTAATCAGCATAAGCGTGCCCAGCCTCACCTAACTATTGTGAAACCATCAGTCCTAGACCTAAAAGGGAATACTGCCCAACCTCACCTAGCTGTTGTAAGACCATCAGTCCTAGTCCTGAAAGGGAATGCTACCGGTACTGGTCCTAACAAACAAATTCTAGTTTGCGCCCCTTGCCCAAATCCCCAGATTTGAGCTTCTATCTATTTGCCACTTATTTACCCTAATCAGCATAAGCGTGTCCCAGCCTCACCTACTATTGTGAGACCATTAGTCCTAGATCTGAAAGGGAATGCTGCCGGTATGGATCACTACTTCAGTGTTTGCTTATTAACTTATTCTAAGTTTTAAAATAAGCCCCTTCTGTTATTTCTTTCTTTTTAATTATAACCTATGTGTTATAACTGTTCTTTTGCTTATTAACTTAATCCAAGATCTAAGTTATAAAATAAGCCTCTTCTGTTACCCATCTATTTTCTCTTTTCTTTTAGTTATAATCACTTGTTATAATTATGCTTGCAAATATCTCAAATTTGCTTATTTCCGTTTATCTCGATATTATTACAGTTCTTCTTATTTTACATCTGATTTATGTAAATTTAGTGTTTTTCTATTTTAATCCATATTTGCGAATTCTTCTTCTTTTTAATATTTTATTCGCGTAAAAAGTAATAAACAGAAATAAACATTTATAGGATAAATCCCAATTTAAAACAGATGTAAATAAATGTAGATAGCTGCAAATAACTATAAATAACTGAAAAAAATAGCTGAATAAAAGAGTCTGAAAAGAACTTCCGAAATTTACTTAAAAGTTAACTGTAAATAACTTATATAAAAACTGTCTCAAAATTGTAGAAAAACTACAACTATTGAGAACCCTATTATTTTAAATTACTTAAAAATCTAAAATAATTACAAAACACTCACTTGTGGTCCTTATCTCTAGTCCTTGGCCTTCCTGGATCCACTCCGCGTAGAATATTTTTATCAAAAAGATCTCCTCCTTAGATATTTTTTCTATTTTGGGTCCAGCCTCAGGCAATGAACCCAAATAGGAGAAAATCTGAATGAGAAAAATAGCTAGGCCTAGGGTTCTATTTATAGTGTAGTTAGGGATCTCAAACCGTTTTATTTGAAGATTAAATCTGGTGCAACCACGTCATAGGCTCTCTAGGTACCATCGGATGGAAGCACGAATGCACAAGATTGAACGAAATGGAATTATGAGGTGTTCGCTTCGTATTGGACGAAATAATGTCCAAGAACTAAGGCGGGTCGACCTAGCTTCCATGGAGGTGTATGAAAACTTCATATATGTTTCTCACAATTGTCGTTTCTTGCCCGGATGATCCGACACAGGGAATCGATGTATACTTATAACCGTTAATCAAAGCGTTGAAAACATTGTGGTACGAAGGAGTTGAAACATACGACCTATCAAATTTTTTTTTAGATGTTTGCTTCTTTATTGTGGACTATTAGCGATTTTTCTACATATGCAATGCTTTCGGGTTGGAGTACGGCCGGTCGTTTAGCGTGTCCTTATTATATGGAAGAAACACGAGCATTTTCTTTATCAAATGAGAAGAAAATTTCATGGTTTGATTGTCATCGGTGTCTTCTCCATATTAATCATCCTTTTAGAAGAGATAAAAAAACTTCACAACTAATAGACATGAGACTTTGCAACCGCCAACAATTTGGTCAAGCGAAGATATACAGATGGAGCAGTTGAATTAGCGTTTAGCGGAGTACGTGCAACAACACGATTCATTTCCTTCGTCGTCCGGTGCTTCTGGAGGCGATGACGACTCTTGATAGGTATGCTTTTCTATGTTTGTGCTTGGATGTTGTATATGTTGACTTGGAGTTGGTGAAGATGATTTGTTTTGGTATGTTTGATACACTTTGATGAGAGATTGGATGTGTTGTATTGATTTGGTACATTTTGTGAAGTTGTTTGATGTTTGACATTGATTGACCAGTGTTTTGTTGGATGTTTGAGGATCTTGGATAACTGACTTCGTATATATTGGAGTTTATGATCTTGACTTTGTATATATTGGAGTTTATGATTTTGCATATATTGGAGATTATGGTTAATATTATTGTTGGTATAATATGTGATGTTGGTTGTTATATATATATATATATATATCTGAATTATCTGTGTGTAATGAAGTTGAGAAGTATACTGATATATATGTAGATTTGGTGGAAGTCGAATAGGCGCATAAATAAAAAAAATAAACCCAAATTTCCAATGGCTACCGACGGTTTATGGGTCACAATCTTCCGACGGCTATCGACGGCTACCGATGGATTATTGGTTACGAGTTGATCCACGTGTACCTCGTTGATCGTCGAAGACCATCACTATTTTCCATTAAAAGCCATCGAAAGATTGTCGTCACCGTCGTCGAAAGTTGACCGTCCATTCACTGCCACACAACAAACTAGGGCAATTCAAAGAAAAAAACACGCACATCTAAAAAGAAAGCTTCACTGTGTAGTTCGACGACTTTGCCTACGCTGCTGTAGTTCGATGATTGCCATCGCACAACCTTCGTCATCTCTACTATCGAAGAACTCCCGGCTGCTGCTGTCGAAGGTGCTGCTGTATTTTTTTTTGATTTCTTACATCGATTTCGATTTTAGGGTTTGATTATGCCTTTTTTTTAAAGATAATTGACGAAACCGGTTTTGAGCCCTAATTTCGTCTCGCTTAGGAACAAAACCGGTAGGGTAACCCTGAAATTTCGGGGTACCGGCCGATACCTTAAACCATGGTTTTTAGATTCTCACTAGAAATAAACTTGCATATTAATCAAGCTGCATGAGGTAATAAGCAACAACTTTTTTAGGGAACTTTTTCATAAGGTTGATGTCATATTGACCGAATATGTATAACAAATAATAAGAGTTTTCCATAACATGAAAGAAATAAATATACAAATTGATTTCAATATTTTTCCATAAATGCTAGCTTTGCCCGCTTAGTAAAATCATGGCAAGATATATGAAGTGCACATTAACTTGTATAATCATTGAGATTGTAATTATTAAACTGTAGTCACTTCTTTTAATTAAAAACTTTTAAGGTAGATATTGCTACTATGTCTGCACCTAACTATTACAATTGGTTTAGTGTGTAGTCCTACATATCATTCATCATGAGGTTTTTCATAATATTTAGCAATTGGTCCAACGTATAACCTATAATGTATAATGTATAATGTGTCAAAAATTACCTAAACATCGGTAATATGTGTATCTTAATTTTACTATAATGTATTTATTGGAAACACTGGCAATACAAAGCATTTTTTTAATTATTATTTCAAGTTAGCTACATGCTATGTTTAATGTGTACATCCATCCAAAAGTCTATAATTTTTGTTGTTATCCTACATCGTATGCTTGTATAATCATATTGTTAATCTGATCATGCTTGGTTAGACCAATGACAATACATGCTTTGTCCTATTTGAGTAAGATGTACCGATTTTGAATAATATTTAGCCACACTGATGGATTCACCATGTTGCAATATTCTATTTATGATAAAATTTAGCATATTGATGTATATGTCACGCATACATCTGAAATCTATACAGTATCACTCGCATGTATGACAAACATCAAAAGTCAAACATATAGTGCATGAATCTTGGAGAATATGAAAGTAGAATTAAGAGCATCTCAAGCAGAGTAGATTTTCATTAAAATTGGATGAATCCCCACTCGTTTTCTCCCTTTTTCTCTTCCTTAAGCTCTAGTAGTGTAACGACATATCTTTTCGATCCCGCATGTCGACACTGATACATCCAGGATATTATCGTGTCGAGCACCCAAGTGCTGAGAAGACGAGTTGTTATGGTATAATAAAAAGAAAAAAAATTGAACAAGAAAGAAGTTGAACACTATATCAGAATCCCACAGCAGAACGATAATATATAATATCAAAAGAATAGTATAAAGGGTTACTCAAGCTGGTCTTCTCAGGCTCCAAAGAACATCAACGAAAATCTTACTTTCTCAAACTACTCGAAAGAGTACGCGAGAAACTAAGGAAAACAAACCAAGCGTTAGACATAAGTCTGGTATGAGAAACTCAAGAAATATGCTACCAATATATAACAATACTTTTAAGACCGTATGGAATGCCATAACGGTTTCCCCTCAAAAGAACCACATCTAATAAGTACATAATGTGATATAATAGATAATGTTTAGGGTGAAGATTATAAATATATAATATAGCTGGGAGTTACATTGGTTACACAGCATATTAGGGGTTACAATCAAAACTGATAAGTAATGTTCACATAATAGATTTTTCGCGGAGATCTCCTTGGAGAAGACGAATCGAAGCTCCATGCACGAGGATCAGAAATTACCTTACGAGCCTCGTATGTCTCTTGATAAAATATACCATAAGGAAAACACATAGGCCTACACATGAACATAAACAAGAACCATGTGGTACAAAATATCATCAACTTTAGCGTGCAATATCGATAAGCATACTCTAGATATGGAGTTGATAATACCCTATCGTGGGTCAGCCAAACCCCAGATTGTACAGCCTACTTTGTCTTTTACCATTTCCGATATCGAGGTCATATTCGGCATCTTTAACACTAGTCTTCATCACTAGAATAAAAAAAGAATCTCCAATTGGATTCCGTCCTTTCGAACAGATCTCGAAACCACACATGGATTCTAACATCCAGAAAAGATCCACTTCCAAGAGATAGAACACGTATCTCGGTCTTGAAGTGATTTTCAATATGTAAAAACGATCTCATATGGAAATAGAGTCTCGTATACTTGTCACGTTTTTGATATTTTCATCTCACACTATCTCTTAATCAAGAGTGAAGCCGGTAGGTTAGAGCTCTATTATTCATATTTCTACATGAACTTCAGTCTTAATTCTCATAAATAGACAAACCTACTTCATCGACTTTTAGTGCTAATTGTACGATAAAATGTTTTCCATAAATGAGTAAACATACAAAGCACGATCAAGTCATACAAAGCACGATTAAATCACATAAGCAATTTCTAATCCCCATTTTGTTTAGTTAATCTTTTATTAGTTAAGACCATTTTTATTAGTAAAACTTCTTTTATCTAATGAAACATTGTTTATCAATTTCTACTATTCATTTGTTCTCTTTCCATACTTCAAAAAGTATTCATATACTTATCTCAAATGGTATAAGTATATTCACAAATCATTAACAAGATTTCTTACTTTAAACTTTGCTTTTTCTATCATTTTCAAAAAGATTCCTTACTTATAATTTCCTTCAAATTATCCAATTTAAGGATCTAAGTACTTTCACAAATCCATTTAAAAGGTTTAAGACTAATGTTGTAGCACCGGCAGTTCCGTACCCCTTGAGTTGATAATAATTCTCCCTCGCTCAACCCAAAGTGTACAAAAGAGCGAATAACTAGGATAAAGAAGAAGAAGAGATAGAAGAAAAAAAGAACAACAACAACAGAATCTCACGATCGCAGCTGAACAAAATATAATATATAATAATAGATTTTTAAATACAAAAGAATCTGTATCTGTTTAACACTTACAATCATTAGAGTACAACAGTCAGTGCATCAAACTGGACAGTTATATAACTTTTCATTACACGGTGGAATATAAGCCAAGTACGGAGATACGTCTCTGTCATCCAGCTCGTCTCTTGAGCTCCATAGAATTCAATCCTGAATCTGTAATACTTGGTCTGACCCGAGCATTATAATAAAATAATACCCGAGTCAGTCTGGAAAACCAGCGTGAGAAAACACACTCAATCTGAATTATTAGAGTTATCAAAATCCTTTGAAAAACAAAGGTATTTCGTAAGACCGCGTCTCACATAAACACGACGGGTTTTTACCTTATGATAACCAAAACACTTTATAGAAAATCCAGTGATATTATAATAGTGTCTAGATACAAGTACTTATTCAAATAGCAGAAATTGTTACATTAATTAAATTTTAGCATACTAGGATCTACAAACAAAACTGTAAGCTCGTATTGGAGAGTGGATTCCAACGAATGACTGGGCCACTGGGGTACCGCCCGTCACAGTACACCTCTAGAACAATGTACCGAAGGCCACGCCGAGATCCCCTACTACACAAGACCGGCCTACCCCTGACCCAGATAGACCGAATATGTTATCACTGAAATGACCCTCCAAATTTTACCTTAATTTTAATGGGAAATTTTTTTTACATTTACAATTCAATTTAATTCTCAGGGTCATTTTCTTTTTCAAACAATTTGTCCAGGATTTTAAAATTCCTACTAATATAAATATATCAGTTTAATCATAAAATATACATATACATATGATGATGTATATATCATTCTTGTTTAAATCAGAGTATATATATATATATTTTTAACTTTTGTAAACAAGAGCAAGTTCTGTTTGATTTGAATTCGAATGAATCTACTCATAATTAAATTCCCAGATTCTTTGATATTTGCAGTATATAAGTAGGTCCTGTGCAAATTTATTTATACTAGATTTGCTCATGCTAACCATGATTTTTCTATTAATTTTTATCCTGGCAGATAATCTCAAAAAACTTGAGATTATCATTTTTTTTAGCATAGTTCTAATGTTTGATATGTGGCTAAGTACCAGAAAATGATATTTACATCTATCATTTTCAATTTATGTGTCTCCTGATTTGATAGTTCAAGCCAGTTCAATATGCACATCTGTTTATAGCATTTTAAAGAGGGTTTTTAGGTTAAACATTTGCAAAAGAAAACTAAAGATTTTGGAGTGCCTTTTTCTATCAAAATATAATCAAACATGTTCAACCAGAACTCCATTCTTTTGAAGCTGGTTAATTTATGTGATTATGTCAGCCAGACACTTTGATCATGGAACAATGACATGCCATTTATTTGCATAGCATCTGAAGCTTTTTTTTCTTTGCTTTGTATTTACTCTTCTCAAAACAACCCAGAAATGGACTTGAATCTTTTTACAAAATATTTCAGTGAAAGGCAATTAATTACTTAAAAGAATTTCTTTAGTTTAAACCCATATTTTTCCCCAAACTCAATACTTAATCCTTTTCATAGACTCAAGATTGACTAATACATTTATAAAATATAACCATCTTATTTATCATAGTATTCTTGCTCAGATTTACATACAAAATCATAGATTACCTTCTTCAACTTTTCAGATAATATCCAAATTTATAAACTCTAGTTACAAGTCAATTCCTTAGCAAAATACTTAGCAAAATATCCATCCATCATTCAGTACTTAATACAAGTGATAATTTAAAAATATCAATACATGCAGATTTCATCTTTTATGCACTTATCTAACTAATTTTATCATGCTATATTCTTCTTCTCAAATCCTTGCTCCTGCTCCTACTTAGTTGCTGCAATTCCTGAAAAAGCATTTGAAGCTGCCCCATATTAAATGAGACACCCCATATGCCATTAGCACACTAGGGTCAGACACATGTCTGGTATGAGAAAATCCACTAAAACAATTGGTAAATTAAGTTAAAGTTGAAACATATATAAATCAGTATATCCTGCCTTTAGAAAACAAGTAAGTCATAGTGTGCATGTTCTGTGTCAGTGTGCATGTGCACACTTAAATCTTTCTTTCCAGAAACCTTATAAAGATATGGAACAGGCATACATTCATACAAATCAGCCATAAATCAAATAAGCATCCATACAAAATAGGGAAATCACCAAAATGAATTAAATCATTTATTCCCTACTCAAATTTCATCCAGGAAAACACTAGTTCCTTCTTATATCAAATTTTCTTACATTGATATATTTATCTATCTTGGTCTCATCTGCAATCATATGAATCAATGGACACATTGTAATGGACTAATTCACTCCATTACACAAAGATCTCAGGACTTAAACAAGCCATGTGTCAACTTGTATTGCTCAAGAACACAAGTCATTCCTGTAGTGCTCTTGACCCCATTTCCTAGTTAGTTTTAAGTTGATAATAACTCTTTTGATTTTTCATGACTAAACCATTCAGTGAATCATTTCACTAAAACAAGCATCCATGTCATGGCATTTCATATCTTTCATAGCCAAACAAAGACAAGCAGACAATTAAACATAGGTGTCTAATAAATAAGATTCTGCATCCATATATATACTTGCATTTTAAAAGGGGTATAGGCAACTAACATTGGCTTATGGCTTTTGAGAGAGTTTTTCATCTTGCAAACATCTGTGCTTAAGTTAAACTTAGAAAGACCAAGTTTCACTGAATCACAAATTTATTTGCTATGTATATGGCTATTTATATACTTTCATTGAATTAGGAGCATCAGCACATAGGCAACCCTATTGCACCCCTCATTCCTTTTTGTCTCAAGCCTCAGCACCTATACACAAGTATATTGCAGCTCAACATGTTTATATTCTCTGGGTTATGCCAGAACCAACACTACTTGCCTATATTCATCATTTGACTCTCTGGGTATTCACTTATTTTTCCTAATATTAACATATCAGAGAGATCTGGGTTTATAAAAACATATTTACTAATAATACTTAGAACTTTCACACAATAGATCAAGCAGAACAACCAAGCTAAAGATCAAAGCATTTTCATCTTAGAAATCAAAGAAAGATAACCACATATGGAAATACATTTTAAGAAAGATCAACTTATAAACTGGCTACCTTCATTAGGACTTAGTGCCTTAGATTTTTTTGAGTGAGTTTTCTCACCTAGCTCTCCTTCACTTCTTAGTTGATTGATAAGCTTCTGCCTTTACCCCCAAACCCTTTTCTTCACTTGTCTTATATATATATGATTTTTTTTTTCAAAAGCTATCCGGGAAGAAGAGAAGGCCCCTCTTATCACTGCTTATTTATGCAGGGTTCTTCTAGGGTTTAAGGTGCTACCTAAAGTCATTTTTGCCCACCCAAAATCATGCCATTTGCATTTAGTTTAAACCCAAAATCCTACCCTCCCCGGCTTAAGTTTTTGTGGAGAGAAAAGAGGTTTTATCATTTTGGTTATTTTCAGAAAGTTGCTTTTCCAGAAAATGCTTTTTCTCTTATCTAATATCATGCTAAAGGTGTGACTTGATTTCCATTATTTTACCATATATATATGCCAAGGGTTCTTCCTAATTCTGCCTATACAAAACATATCACTGGTTTATCTTACTTTTCTATTTTTAGCTTTCACTTAAATAGCATGTGCTTCCCTTATTTATTTATAAAAGGATTGCTCCTTTTATATCTTCATTCTTGCTTTCTGCCTATAGTTAAAATACATTTGTGTATTTTTATTTTATTGATTTGAACACTTGTGTTTGATTAGCATACATATATGTATATATATATATATGTCTTACAGAAATAATTAATACATATATATGTGTATACATTATTTTTACTGAACACATATGCACATATACGCTCAAATACAACCAGTAGCATCCATATATATTTATGCATATAGCTTTTAAGGATTTAATCTATTTATCTATGTATATATATATATATATTTTCATACACATCAACATATGTTCATTCATATCATCCAGGAATTAAGCTTCTATTCATGTGTATTTCCTGTGCACACATGTACACATATAGCTACACCATATTAAGCCATATCAATTCCTTTTCAAAATTAGTTTAAAAATTATTTTAAACTTATTTATATTTTCAAAATAAATTCCTAAAATCTTGGGTCATTACATATACCCCACCTTTTAGAAATTGTGTCCCACAATTTTTCCTAAGCTTAAATCAAATTTAAACTTAATTCAGAGAACAAATACATTCTCAACCAAATAGATTTTTAGTTCTACCACAATAACTAAAAATAAATGCATCCAAAAGGAAAAAAAATTAAAAATCAGAATTACCTTTAATCTGAAAATAGCTTAAGATAGTTCATCCTAACCTTGTCTTCTAATTCCCATGTGCAATCACTAGGATCAAGACTCCACTGTACCTTCTCAATTTTCAGTGATTTATTCTTCAACTTCTTCACATCCTTTGCCAAAATTCCCACTGGATCCTTTTCATAAATCAAATTAGGATTTATTTGCACTTGGGTTGGGGTCTCAAGAATTTCTGCCTTGTCATGAACCCACCTTCTCAATTGTGATACATGAAAAACATCATGCATCCCTTGCATGTTTTCTGGTAATTCCAACTTATATGCCAAGGAACCAATTCTTTCCAGGATTTTTTATGGCCCAATATATATTGGGGTTAACTTGCCTTGTTTCCCAAACCTTAGTACATTTTTCATAGGTGAGATTTTGATGAAAACAAAATTTCCTACTTCATATTCCACCTGCTTCCTTCTCATGTCTGCAAATTTCTTTTGCCTGTCTTGAGCTGCTGCAATTCTCCTCCTTACCAGTTCAATTTTCTCTTTAGTTTCTTGTATGTACTCAGGCCCTAAAATTGCTCTTTCTCCTGTTTCTACCCAACATACAGGTGATAAACATGGCTTGCCATATAAGGCTTCAAATGGAGCCATCCCTATGGTGCTTTGATAGCTGTTATTGTATGTAAACTCAGCTAAATGGAGATAATCTTCCCATTTACCTCCAAAATCCAGTGCACATGCCCTTAACAAGTCCTCTAAAACTTTGTTCACCACCTCAGTCTGCCCATCTGATTGTGGATGGTAGGCAGTGCTTAAGCATAATTCACATCCCATGGCTTCTTGAAAACTTTTCCAGAACCTTGATGTGACGATGGTATCCCTATCACTCACAATAGTTTTGGTAATGCCATGTAACCTTACCACCTCCTTCATAAATACTTGAGCTAATTTTGGTGCATTCCTTTCTGATTTGACTGGAATGAAATGTGCCACTTTAGTTAGCCTATCTACTATCACCCATATACTTGTGTTTCCTCTTTTAGATCTAGGTAGTCCATCTATGAAATCGATAGATATATCTTCCCATTTCCACTGTGGTATGCTAAGAGGTTGTAACAACCCTAATGGCTTTTGTGTTTCTGCCTTGACTTATTGACAAGTCATACATCTTGCAATATATTTGGCTACATCTGACTTCATTCCTTTCCACCAAAAATTTATTTTTAAATTTTGATACATCTTTGTACTGCTTGGGTGTATGGAGTACTTATCCTATGATATTCATTCAATATTTCCTCCTTCAACTCCATGTTTTCTGGAACACATATTCTATTCTGGTTTCTTAAATAACCATTTTTATCAATATGGTAATTTGTCACTTCTTCCCCTTTTGATATGAGAATTTTCTTCTCCAATAAGTTTGTGTCTTATTCTTGCATTTTTCCTACCTTCAAAATTAAATCTGATTGCAGAGACATTAAACTCAATTTTCCTTTACTCTTATCTCCTTCAACTTGTACCATTTGTACCTTACTACTTGCTTCAATTTCCAAGTCAGTGAGTATAGACAAATCTTTAAATTCTTCCATCATCAACATAGCTATCTTAGCATGTTGTCTACTCAAGGCATCTGCAACTTTGTTTGCTTTACTTGGTGTATAGAGTATGTCTAGATCATAGGCAGCTAAGAACTCTACCCATCTA
This sequence comes from Allium fistulosum, assembly GCA_030737815.1. Taxonomy (NCBI): domain Eukaryota; kingdom Viridiplantae; phylum Streptophyta; class Magnoliopsida; order Asparagales; family Amaryllidaceae; genus Allium; species Allium fistulosum. Next base: position 821,431,989 of record CM060904.1, read on the forward strand.
TGTTGCCTCATGTTTAAATCTTTTTGTGAGAAGAGATATTTCAATGCCTTATGATCTGTGTACAAATTAAATTTGGCACCTAACAAATAATGTATCCAAAGTTTCAGTGCATACACCACTGCTGTTAGCTCAAGATCATGGGTTGCATATGTAGTTTCATGTGGTTTTAATTGTATGGATGCATAGGCTATCACTTGGTCTTGCTGCATCAACATAGCCCCTAGGCCAGAGCCACTTGCATCAGTATACACAATTAATCCCTCATTTCCTTCAGGTATTCTCAACACTGGTGCATTAACTAAGGCTTCCTTTATCTTGATAAAAGCTCGTTCACATTTTTCAGGCCACATAAAGGCCTGATTCTTTCTAGTTAAATTGGTAAGTGGTGATGATATTTTTGAAAAATCTTTTATAAATCTCCTATAATATCCTGCCATCCCCATAAATGATCTTACTTCACTCACTATGCTAGGCCTCTTCCATGCTTGAATAGCTATTACTTTATTGGGGTTCACAGAAATTCCTTTGGCAGAAATGACATGGCCAAGGAAATGTACTTCATCTTTCCAAAATGCACATTTTTAAAATTTTGCCTTTAAATCTTTTTCCCTCAATCTAGACAAAACCAGATGCAAATGACTTTTATGTTCTTCCACTATTTTGGAATAAATTAAAATGTCATCAATAAAAATCAGCACAAATTTTTCTAAATAATCTCTAAAGGTTATATTCATTAAATCTACAAAGTATGAGGGGGCATTTGTCAACACAAATGGCATAACCATAAACTCATATAGACCATATCTAGTATTAAATGCAGTGTACTTAACACTTGAGTCTTCAACCTTCATCTGATGAAATCCTGATGCTAAGTCTAATCTAGAAATTATCTTAGCTTCACTGAGTTGATCAAAGAGATCATCTATCCTAGGCAATGGGTATTTATTTTTGATGGTGACCTTATTTAGTTCTCTGTAATCTATACACATCCTCCAAGTACCATTATGTTTCCTTACAAACACTACCGGAGCACCCCAGCATGAGTTACTTGGCCTTATAAACCCTTTACTTTCTAATTCCTCTAACTGATTTTTCAATTCTTTTAACTCACTTGGCCCCATTCTGGTAGGCTTCTTAATTATTGGGCTTGCTCCTGGTATGAGATCGATTTGAAACTCTACTAGTCTATGGTATGGAACACCCTTAACCTCCCCAAACACATCCAAGTATTCATTGACTATGGAATTTCTTCAATAGTAAGTTCACTGAAATCTTTTTCCAAGTCAATTAAATGATACAACTTCCTTCCCATAGCTACTTCACACAAAATTGTGATTCTCTAGCCTCTAAAGTTTTGCAATGATATGGTGGATGAATCTAAGTTAATTATGGCTTTACATTGCCTTAACCAGTCTACCCCCAATATAACACCTATATTTGGGTAGTTTAAAATATATAAATTGGAAATAAAAGTATCTCCTCCTATGTTTAATTCCACATCCACACAAATCATATTTAAAACACTAGAATTCCCCAGTGGACTTTGTATAAGCAATGGAGTTTCAACCAATATGCAATTCAATTTTAGCATTTTAACTAGTTCATAAGAAATCAAAGAGTGAGTTGCCCTAGTATCATATACTACTGCTATGGGTATAGTACAAATAAATAGTGTACCTTCTACTTGACTGTGATTTTCAGCATTAATCTCCACTGTGGATTTGCCTTTGCCTTCCAAATTTGCCAATTTTCCTTGTTGTTTATACTCAGGACAGTTTCTCTTCATATGCCCCTCTTTCCCGCATAGATAGCACTTGAAAGCTCCTCCTTTTAATTCTGGATATTTTGGTTTGATGTGTCCTTCCTTACCACAGTGGTGACACAAAATTTTCTTCTTGGTTTCCTTAGCTTTGGTATCTCCAGTGCCTTTGTTACTGGCCTCTTCTTTCTTCTTATCATAAGGGTGATATCTCCCCTTACCCTTCTTAGTGTTATTATTCCTAAAATTTCTAAACTTCTCCCTCTCCTTGTCATGCTGCTCCAATTTCAAAGTCAAGTCTATTACTTGATCAAAAGTCCTGTCAGCATAAGGTAACATGGCTCTGCTAAGTCCTGGGTTCAAACCTTTAACGTACCTATCATTTTTGGATGCTTCATCTACCACTAGCATTGCTCCATATTTGGATAACCCCTCAAACTTTTGAGTGTATTCAGTGACATTCAGAGTTCCTTGCCTGAGTCTAATAAATTCTTCAAGTAAAGTGGTCTTAGCTGATGCTGGTACAAATCTTGCCTCCAACATCTCCTTGAATTGATTCCAAGTGATTTCATTTTCAATTCTCCCAGCTATGATCACCTCCCACCAGCTTAAAGCTACTCCTTTCAGCTGTCTTGAAGCCACTTGCCTCTTCCTTTGATCATCAAGCTGCATGTCATTGAAAATCCTATCTAATGTTCTCAACCATGCTTGAATTTCCATCACATTCTCAGTCCCTTCAAAACTCTTAACTCCCAAGTTTGTATAAGCCTTTAATAGTTTTGAAAGTTCCTCATGTGGATTCTCAGGCCTATGCCCAATTCCATCCCTTAAAACCCTTACAAACTCTTGCATATCAAGCATTTGTGGTGCACTTGTTCCTGCATGATGTGATCCCCTTCCTACCATGGATTGCTAACCAAGTTATGGGCAATTGGTATTAGTATACTGTGAGTGTTTTCTATAGTTAATATTTTCCTATCTAAATTATTTCATCCAAAACAAACAGACATAATATATTTCTATAGTACTCAACAATCAATGCAACTATTTGCTCTGATACCAAATGAAATGACCCTCCAAATTTTACCTTAATTTTAATGGGAATTTTTTTTTCTTTTTTACATTTACAATTCAATTTAATTCTCAAAGTCATTTTCTATTTCAAAAAATTTGTCTAGGATTTTAAAATTCCTACTAATATAAATATATCAGTTTAATCATAAAATATACATATACATATGATGATGTATATATCCTTCTTGTTTAAATCAGAGTATATATATATATATATTTAACTTTTGTAAACAAGAGCAAGTTCTGTTTGATTTGAATTTGAATTAATCTACTCATAATTAAATTCCCAGATTCTTTGATATTTGCAGTATATAAGTAGGTCCTGTGCAAATTTATTTATACTAGATTTGGTCATGCTAACCATGAATTTCCTGTTAATTTTTATCCTGGCAGATAATCTCAGAAAACTTGAGATTATCATTTTTTTAGCATAGTTCAAATGTTTGATATGTGGCTAAGTACCAGAAAAAGATATTTACATCTATCATTTTCAATTTATGTGTCTCCTGATTTGATAGTTCAAGCCAGTTCAAAATGCACATCTGTTTATAGCATTTTAAAGAGGGTTTTTAGGTTAAACATTTGCAAAAGAAAACTAAAGATTTTGAAGTGCCTTTTTCTATCAAAATATAATCAAACATGTTCAACCAGAACTCCATTCTTTTGAAGCTGGTTAATTTATGTGATTGTGTCAGCCAGACACTTTGATCATGGAACAATGACATGCCATTTATTTGCATAGCATCTGAAGCTTTTTTTCTTTGCTTTGTATTTATTCTTCTCAAAACAACCCAGAAATGGACTTGAATCTTTTTACAAAATATTTCAGTGAAAGGCAATTAATTACTTAAAAGAATTTCTCTAGTTTAAACCCATATTTTTCCCCAAACTCAATACTTAATCCTTTTCATAGACTCAAGATTGACTAATACATTTATAAAATATAACCATCTTATTTATCATAGTATTCTTGCTCAGATTTACATACAAAATCATAGATTACCTTCTTCAACTTTTCAGATAATATCCAAATTTATAAACTCTAGTTACAAGTCAATTCCTTAGCAAAATACTTAGCAAAATATCCATCCATCATTCAGTACTTAATACAAGTGATAATTTAAAAATATCAATACATGCAGATTTCATCTTTTATGCACTTATCTAACTAATTTTAGCATGCTATAATCTTCTTCTCAAATCCTTGCTCCTGCTCCTACTTAGTTGCTGCAATTCCTGAAAAAGCATTTGAAGCTGCCCCATATTAAATGAGACACCCCATATGCCATTAGCACACTAGGGTCAGACACATGTCTGGTATGAGAAAATCCACTAAAACAATTGGTAAATTAAGTTAAAGTTGAAACATATATAAATCAGTATATCCTGCCTTTAGAAAACAAGTAGGTCATAGTGTGCATGTTCTATGTCAGTGTGCATGTGCACACTTAAATCTTTCTTTCCAGAAACCTTATAATGATATGGAACATGCATACATTCATACAAATCAGCCATAAATCAAATAAGCATCCATACAAAATAGGGAAATCACCAAAATGAATTAAATAATTTATTCCCTACTCAGATTTCATCCAGGAAAACTCTAGTTCCTTCTTATATCAAATTTTCTTACATTGATATATTTATCTATCTTGGTCTCATCTGCAATCATATGAATCAATCGACACATTGTAATGGACTAATTCACTACATTACACAAAGATCTCAAGACTTAAACAAGCCATGTGTCAACTTGTATTGCTCAAGAACACAAGTCATTCCTGCAATGCTCTTGACCCCATTTCCTAGTTAGTTTTAAGTTGATAATAACACTTTTGATTTTTCATGACTAAACCATTCAGTGAATCATTTCACTAAAACAAGCATCCATGTCATGGCATTTCATATCTTTCATAGCCAAACAAAGACAAGCAGGCAATTAAACATAGGTGTCTAATAAATAAGATTATGCATCCATATATATATATATACTTGCATTTTAAAAGGGGTATAGGCAACTAACATTGGCTTATGGCTTTTGAGAGAGTTTTTCATCTTGCAAACATCTGTGCTTAAGTTAAACTCAGAAAGACCAAGTTTCACTGAATCACAAATTTATTTGCTATGTATATGGCTATTTATATACTTTCATTGAATTAGGAGCATCAGCACATAGGCAACCCTATTGCACCCCTAATTCCTTTTTGTCTCAAGCCTCGGCACCTATACACAAGTATATTGCAGCTCAACATGTTTATATTCTCTGGGTTATGCCAGAACCAACACTACTTGCCTATATTCATCATTTGACTCTCTGGGTATTCACTTATTTTTCCTAATATTAACATATCAGAGAGATCTGGGTTTATAAAAACATATTTACTAATAATACTTAGAACTTTCACATAATAGATCAAGTAGAACAACCAAGCTAAAGATCAAAACATTTTCATCTTAGAAATCAAAGAAAGATAACCACATATGGAAATACATTTTAAGAAAGATCAACTTATAAACTGGTTGCCTTCATTAGGACTTAGTGCCTTAGATTTTTTTGAGTGAGTTTTCTCACCTAGCTCTCCTTCACTTCTTAGTTGATTGATAAGCTTCTGCCTTTACCCCCAAACCCTTTTCTTCACTTGTCTTATAAATATATGATATATATTTTTTTTCAAAATCTATCCGGGAAGAAGAGAAGGCCCCTCTTATCACTGCTTATTTATGCAGGGTTCTTCTAGGGTTTAAGGTGCTACCTAAAGTCATTTTTGCCCACCCAAAATCATGCCATTTGCATTTAGTTTAAACCCAAAATCTTACCCTCCCTGGCTCAAGTTTTTGTGGAGAGAAAAGAGTTTTTATCATTTTGGTTATTTTTAGAAATTTGCTTTTCCAGAAAATGCTTTTTCTCTTATCTAATATCATGCTAAAGGTGTGACTTGATTTCCATTATTTTATCATATATATATATATATATGCCAAGGGTTCTTCCTAATTCTGCCTATACAAAACATATCATTGGTTTATCTTACTTTTCTATTTTTAGCTTTCACTTAAATAGCATGTGCTTCCCTTATTTATTTATAAAAGGATTGCTCCTTTTATATCTTCATTCTTGCTTTCTGCCTATAGTTAAAATACATTTGTGTATTTTTATTTTACTGATTTGAACACTTGTGCACTACAAGAAAACATGTTATTAATAACGCCATTTAATAACGTATTATTCTAAAGCGTTATTGTTTACCTTTAATTACTTGTCCTTTCGTTTTGTACGGTACATGTGTAATGTTTTGGCTCCAAAATTTGCGTCTCCCTCCAAAAATACTTGACCAATTTGGTCTCCCTCCCAAATAACACTTAACAATTTTCATCTCCCTCCCAAAACGAAATAACCCTAACCGACGTTCTCTTCCAATCCCCATCTCTAGTTACCGAACTTCAGCCGTTCTACTCCATATCCTAAGCTCTGATTCACATTTAATTGCATGTTTTACGATCCCAAATCCCGAATCCCAAATCAACATGTGCTGCTTCTCTACCTTCATCGCGACTTGCTTCTCGGCAGTGGCTCAGCACATGTGCCACTTTTTCAACTTCATCAACATCAAAACCTGGCGGCTAGCACTCTTCTTCTCACTTGTCTTCCCTACGGCGGCTCAACATCATGGCAGATTTGGATCAAACTCATTAAACTTGTAAGCGTCCCTCTCGCATATGACCCTAATTGTTCCTAGCCGCTAAATAAGTCCTGAAATTAAACCCTAATTGTTCCTGCTTCCCATCCGCTCAACAAGTCTCAAAACTAGTAACCCGAAAAATGCCGCGGACGAGCGCACTAGAGTCTCCAGGCTGCCCGCCTCTCTGTGCTTTGACCACCGACGTCCTCGGTTTAGTCAAAGGTAAACAACTATGCCATTTTGATTTTGTTAGTGAATATAATTGTTTGTAAGTTCTTAACTATTTTTCAAAACTAAAAATTCCTTATTTGGATGTTATAGTTGTCGAAGCAAGAGGGAAGGAAGGAAAGGCAGAGTTTCCAAAGGTTGTGGACACTTGGGGGTCACCAAATTCTTCACGGGCGATTCATGCTGCCTCCTTTTTAGATCATCCTACTAAACCTGTTTGTGTTTTTAATTCATTTTGATATTTGAGTTTATTTTGTGCTATTTGAGATTGTGGATGGGTTTAGGTGAAACTTTATGTTCTGTAATGGAGATAGCAAACTTTAGATAGCTCGATAAGTGTTAAAACCGATTTAATAACGGTTAGATTGGTTATAGTATTACATACGATTAATTTTAACTTTGAATTTTCATTTTTTTTAAAGGAAAAAAGGGGAAACTGAAGAAGTTATTTTAATATTTTGGAACAAAAAGGAAAGGCAAAACAAAAAAGTTATTCTAATTTGTGAAATAAAAGAGCTATCTCTATATATCCAGCTTAATAGGAGCCATTTTATAAGTAGAAAAGAAAAGGTAATATTTCAGGTTGAGCTACCTAATCTACCACTCGCGCGTGGTAAAGATAAAGGATTATTTATACCTGAGTTGTCCATTTTATTATACACATGACTTATTTTACCGTGTTGTGTAATTTGTATGGTAGTCATTTTCAGTCACTACAAAGCACAATTGTAATTTCCCACTAATTCATAATACGAAGCATGTACAATAATTTATTCTTTAAAAATCGTTCTTTTTCAGGATATTCCACACATTAAAGGCTACAATATCTAATTATTTGGTGCTTAATACTAACATCCTCTCTAAGAAATATGTTAGTCAACGAAAATGATATGTTATTCTTAATAGCATATTTTGCTTATCCCGTATGTGGCATAAGTCAAAATGCGTGCTCTGAATTCAGATGCTCACACGTTTATAAGCTGAAGATCAACTTTGTTTGTTTAATAATTAATTCTACTCGTGTCCATCCTTATTCAAACTTGATTATGGTAGTGTCGTGGTAAAAAGAACGATTTTATTTAATAGTAGTGTATGGCTGTCTTCTATTCTATTTGATAACACTTCTTGAGTTCAGTGTGGTAGCAACTGGACCACATTGTGTTCTTATAAAAATAACATGAAAAATCTAGTGATAATGAATATTGTTTAGTGATAATGAATGTTATTTTATGCTTATTAATACCATATATATTTATTATTTCGCTCGCGAAAGAACAGTATCTTAAGTGTCAAGTGGTATAACATTCTAAATAAAGATTGAAAACCATAGATTCAAGTCAATAAAACATAAATTGAGTATCTTTTTGAATAAAATACAACTTTTGTTATTCTAAGATTATGTAGTATTTTATTCAGTTAAAAATCACCGTTTGTTACCAAAGATTGAAGGGTTATTAAGTCATTATTCTTCTTACTCGTGAATTTTTGCAAGAGTGTTCTAATTTTTTTTAATCTACCCTTTCCAGTTTTGCAAGAGAGTTCAAAATTTAGCACATATAACCATTTGCTTCACTAAATACGAAACGCATGGTTGTATGCTGTACTTGTATGCGGAGAACAACGCATCATCTCTTTTCATTTTTGGACTTTGCATGTTTTTATTTATTCTTTTGATTGTAAGAAGTAAACAGACTTGCATTTGCATTAGGTTCGATTTGAACCTATTGTTAACTAGATTTAAAATTGAGTTTAGTCGTGCTAAAAGTTTTATCTTCTTCTTTTGCATGCTCATGTTGTGTTATCTTGTAAATATCAAATGGTTTTATTCTTGCTTATAGTATTATTATTTCCTAGATTGTGAAATATGAAGATTTTTTTAAAATTGTGTAAAATTATGCATTGGTTTGATAACATGTATTTTAGATGAATTAGATTGATTCATGTTACTTCTATGATTTATTTATGAATTATTTCTAAGCAGAGGCCATGATTGGGTTACATATAATGGAGGAGTTTTCTCATCGCTAAGGAAGAGACATAACATAACAGTAATTAAGGCAACTCCCAATGTAAATTACAGAAACATTATATATTAGGAAACAGCTTCATACAGCCAGTAAGTGACTTGGTCTAGAGTTGCAAGACGAGTCTAAGCACCATTGTAGTACCATATAAGCAACTAGCACTATATTTGCTGAATGATTTTCACAAAACTAGCATTCATCACACCCACCTCAGCTAAACTAAACTGAAATCGTGTAGTAACTGTACGTTTAATTTCCATTTATTTTATTTTCCATTAATTACACTGTAGTTTGCAGCCTAATAGGGACAGCTTCTGAAATCTGAACGAATCCTATGTACCCAATTCACAGCACGTGACTTCACATTTTGCTGTGCAGTAGTTTGATAGTACTAATTTTTAAGAAGATTACGAAGAAAATAATCGAAGTAAAAAAAAATTAATATAAACGGAAGTAACTGGCTGCTACCATTTCTCCTCAATACTAGCTCAGTAAGCACATTCTAATATATTGATTGTTCTCCTTCTACATCTTTATTTAGTTCTTTCCTTTCCGTTGATTACATTTTTTATTTGGAATGTTGTTTCGTCAAATATCTGCGACCCTGTTCGTATATTTACTTGTATTGCATTATTTGCTCTTCGTTGCCAAAGATCATATTTTTAAGGGATTACTGGAAATATAAGGGAAAAGATAACAGCAACTTCAAATATATACGATTTCCTCCATACTTCGATTAGTTCTTTTATATGGGGAATTGCGGAAAATATTCTCCAGGGACTGGGTGACTCGTCCAGTGCACTAAAGAGCATCAATTCCTATTTTTTGCTGTCTTATTACCTCAACGGTTCATACATTAATATGCATATTTTTATAGATAGATTCTTTTACCTGATAAAAAAGTTCTTTTGCTTTTGTAGTTGAGGTGCCTCTTGTCTACCTTTTTCCACAGATTTCTTTAGCTTTTTCTTGAAAACTAGCTTCGTGTTAGTGGATTTAGAATCATGGGTTTGTATAAATAGAGTGCTTCTACTTCATTCTTTGTTACAAGTCATTTTTGACACTACAAAGAGTTATAAAGATGAGTTATGGGAGCAGCTCGATTGGTTCTGGTTTGTATTTTTAACTAGTTTATTGATTAATCTGTTGATGGTGGTGTTTTCGCATTAAGATTTACACTGAATAAATGTAGGTGCTAGAAGTGCTAAGGTGACATTTGAGTTTGGAAGAACTTATGTGGTTAGACCGAAAGGGAGACATTAAGATAGTAGCTTCATTTCTCTAGTCTTTCAGGATGAAATTAGAGGTCCTTATTTGTAGTGTTTTGTTGGGTGAAGTTGTGTGTATGGTTTTTTTTGATTGAATGGAATTCTAACCTAGTTTAGAATATTTATGCAAAAGCCAAAGAAATTGGTATATGTTCTTCTTACGATATAGTGTATATGTGACTTTAACTATTTTACAAATCTTATTGTTTAAAGTGAAAAAAGGTCCATGTACACCGGGAGAAGATATTAAACTAGTTTCATATATGCAGAAGCATTGTCCTAGGAACTGGAAATACGTTCCTACAAATGTTGGTTAGCTTCTTATATGTTTCAACATTTATTTCTTTTTTGAAGTTTCAATTTTTTTTATGTTTTAATTTTCAGTCGTCATTCTCGAACAATAGATATTAATTAATCCATTGATATTATTCCAGGATTAATGAGATGTAGCAAGAGAATCATCCCATTTTTTATGTTTTAATTTTTTTTATGCTATTTTGCATGAGCTGGAGACTACAAGGAATCATCCCATGGTGTTGGTCCAAATTCCCATGTACAATGAGAAGGAGGTATTATTTATGTTTGATTTAAGTTCTTGTATGCACTGTCTATGTTTAGTCGTTTAAAAGTGTAAGAATTACAGGCTTTATGATGATATAATTTGGCATCTAAATACATACACCTGTAAAGAAATAAACATCTACAATAATTGTTTGAGATCTATTCATTGTTCTTAATCTTAAATAAAAAATGGTGAAAAGGTCACTTTTCACTATTTTTTGGTAAACAAAAGTTGACTTTTAGTTTATAAAATTGAAGTTATTGATTGAAGATTAATTTTTTTGGAAACTGATTGAAGAACAATTTTAGTTTTCATATAAATTAAACTATATATTTTAATTTAACATGCATTAAGGAATAGATATGAATTAGTAATATTTTGCAGGTTTAGGTTGAAACGAAACTGTATTATCCGACAACAAATTGATTAACTAATTGTGATTAATTTATCAAGTTTTATTTTTGTGATCTAGTTAGTTTCAAGTATATCCTTTTTTGTTGTAAATAATTACTTCTATAACAAAATTTCATGATAAACATTACCAATGATAGTATAGTAAATACTAAGTTGATTTATAAAAGACAGTACAACAGATACAAAAAATGTTTTTTTCATTGGCCACTTGTGAATATCATGTGAAGTAATGGCTAAGTTGATAGGCAGATTATCTCAGAAACAAAAATAAGAATTTAAACTGAAACTTTGTTGTGCAGGTCTACAAGTTATCTATTGGAGCAGCATGCAGGCTGCAGTGGCCATCTGATAGGCTCATAATTCAGGTTCTTGATGATTCTACTGACCCCAACACTAAGGTAGAGATTCTTTTTGTTTTTCTGTTTGTTTTACTAAAAACTCAATTTGGTGCATTTCTTTATTTCTTTATAGATTTTCAAAACTATATTAATTCTAAACTACTTGTTAATATTTGAAAAATGCAGCAACTTGTGGAATTGGAATGCCACAAATGGGCAAACGAGAATGTACCAATAAAATACGAAATCAGGCAGAACAGAAATGGTTACAAAGCCGGTGCTCTTCGTGAAGGTCTTAAAAAACATTATGTCAAACAATGTGACTATGTCGCTATTTTCGATGCAGACTTCCAGCCGGACCCTGATTTTCTCATCAGAACTGTCCCATATTTGCTTAGTAACCCTGAACTTGCCTTGGTCCAAGCTCGCTGGAAATTCGGTACCCATAACTATATCATAGTAATTTATATAGCAAACAAAAGCAATTTTATATTTGTTCTGCCATTTATTTTATATTTTTTTACAGTGAACGCGAACGAGTGCTTGATGACCCGTCTACAACATATGGCACTAGACTACCATTTTTTGGTTGAGCAAGAAGTTGGGTCTTCTACGCACTCATTCTTTGGTTTCAATGGTATATATACTTCTCTAGTGATAGAGCAAATGTATTTAAATTAAACCTCTTTTAAAACTCAAAACGCCCATCTACATATATTATCAAATCTTAATATCGATCTAACAAATAAACTTCTTTTACAAATTTATTCTTTATTAAATAAATTTCTTTTACAAATTTGTTTTTTTATTAATAATATAAATAAAAATTCAAACTAATAAAAAAGTAAATGTGATGCAGCCCAAACTGATGAAGTCTTAGGTCGCGAGCGACCTAACGTGCTGTTAAGTCGCGTGCGACCTAACGAGGAAGATAACAAGTTGGAACGAGCTAACAAGTTAAAGGATAAGGCGCTCAAACGACCTAACGAGTTACTCATTGTTTTAGGTCGCTCCGACCTTCCGAGTTTTGAATTTGACGAGTTATGACCTAAGTTAGGTCGCGGAGAAGAGTTACGACCTATGTTAGGTCGCGAAGAAGCGTTACGACCTATGTTAGGTCGCGGAGAAGTGATACGACCTATGTTAGGTCGCGGAAGCGGGTTACGATCTATGTTAGGTCGTTGATGTGTATGCTACAAGATCACTGAAGCCATCTGAAGTTAGGTCGCTCGACCATATGTCGTTCAAGTTTAGGTCGCATGAAGCTTATATCGCACGGAGCCTGGATTTCTTAAGTCGTTGAGTCCTTAAGTCGTGTGTGTTGTACTCTTAGGTCGTGTATTTGTAACTCGTGTATGTTGTGTTGTAAATATTAAGTCGTATGTCGTTTATGTGTATTTGTTAGGTCGCTTACCTTTTAGGTCGTGTGCCTTTGTGTTGAGTCACTGTATTTTAGGTCGCATTTTGTTAGGTCGTTCCCGACCTATGTGTTGTCCAGATTTGAGTGTGTGAGTTATAAGCCTATAAATAGGCGGGAGGTATCATTTGTAACTTTAATTGATTTTGAATAAAACTTTGTTTGAGAGCTTTGTGCCTCTTCTTAAATTGGTAGTTGAGTGTGATCTCCTATCTCCACTTTCGGTATTCGAGTGCGCTCGAATCAACGACTGCTGAAGCCGATTCATGGAATCTAGTGCGCTAGATCAACGTACGAAGAATCGTAGATCTTTAAACACGGTATTGTGCGCGATCAACGTGTTTGAGATAGCTAGAATCCGATATCTTTGGATCAACGGATTTGGGCCTTTGGTATTTTTCAATCCACAGATTGCTACTTTCACCGTTTTATCATTTTTGTTATCCGCTGCTGCATCATTTGGTATCAGAGCTAAACTTAGCCAATCATAGCTAAGCTGAGTCTTGGAGCCAATTCTTATTGAAGAGTTTGAAGATTAAGGCCGAGGGTTAGAAGTTGAAGCCGTGCATCACTTTGAGAATCAAGGCCGAGAATTGAAGATTGTTTGATTCAATCATGCCGCCGAGAAGAGCCAATCGCCATCAGAATGTTGAAGCGTTGTATAGAAGAGAAGAAGCCGAGCAAATGGAACAACGCATCAATGAAAAGTTTGATGAAGGCATTGGGAAGTTAGAGAAACTGATGAATGATATGAATCAAGGACAAAGGAGAAGGTCGCCAGTCTCGAACCATGGAGGAAACAGAGTTTCGCCATCGGTTAGGAAGCGAGGAGGGTGTCGCCGCAATCTTACCGAGAGAGAAGAGAATCTTCAGTTTCAATGAGAAGAGAACATCATGAGTATAGAGATGAAGGGAGAAGAACTCCACGTGAGTTTGAACATGAACCATACCGTGATGATGAAAGACAAAGTAGAAGGGATATGCGGGATCATAGAAATGTGGGTGGTCGAGATCGTTATCGAAGTACATCTATTTTTGATGAAGATGGTGGTAGATGTAGTATTCATTCTCGAGATCGAGACCAAGTACGGAATGCATATCAGGATGTTGAAGATGATCGTCGATGGGAATCGGGGATGAAAACTGAAATTCCAGAATTCAAGGGTAGTATGCAAGCTGAAGAATTCCTTGATTGGTTGTCTAATGTGGAAGAGATTTTTGACTTTAAGGAGGTTCCTGAGCATCGAAGAGTTAAGTTGGTTGCTACACGTTTGAAAGGGAGAGCTATGGCATGGTGGCAGCAAACTAAACTTACACGGGAGAGAATGGGGAAGTCAAAGATAGAGTCATCGGAGAAGATGGAGAAGTTGATGAAAGCTACTTTCTTACCTTACAATTATCAATCTCTTATGTATCAATGTTTACAGAACTTGAGGCAGGGAACAAAGTCAGTTAATGATTATGAAGATGAGTTCTATCAACTTATTGCCAGGAATGCTATCATGGAGACAGAGGAGCAGTTGACAGCTAGATTTGTTGGAGGGTTGAGAATGCAGATTCAAGATATGGTGAATATGTTTGATCCCAGATATGTTGCTGAAGCACATCAAAAGGCTCTAGCTTGGGAGAAGCAAGGTAGGAGAGGTGGTGGTGTGTTTACAAATTCCAACAATCCAATAAAAGGGGCTAGTAGCAATGTGAATGTTTCGAAGGCTGTTGCAAAACCGGTTGTTAATGAAGTTGCTAAGTCCAGAATCAATAGTGGTATCAAATGTTTCAATTGTCAGGAGATTGGTCACAAAAGCAATGAATGTCCAAAGCCAAAGAAGCGAGTGATGGTTGCTAAGGCAGAGGATGAGGAGATAGAAGCTGAATGTTCTAATTCACCACATACCGAGGAGGAAGAAAATGTGTCGGGAGATGAAGGGTATTCATTAATGATGAAGAGGTCGTGTTTCACACCAAAGCAAGAGGATGATTCAAGTTGGTTGAGGAGTAACATCTTTCAGCCAACATGCACTATCTTGGGAAGGGTTTGCAAGTTTGTTATTGATGTAGGAAGTTGTGACAATATTATCTCTACAGAAGCTGTGAAGAAGTTAGCATTGAAGACTGAGAAGCATCTGAAACCTTACAAGTTAGCTTGGTTGAGAAAAGGTGGGGAGGTGAAAGTTGGACGAAGAGCTTGTGTTAATTTTTCGATTGGGAAGAAATACAAAGATGAAATTTGGTGTGATGTTGTGGAAATGGATGTATGCCATCTGTTGTTGGGAAGACCATGGCAATATGATAGAGCGGTGCAACTTGATGGTCGTACTAACAGTTATAGTTTCATGTTTGAAGGTACTAAAATCACTTTAATTTCTAAGAAGCGACAACACGAAGAAAGCAAGTTGGAGGAGATTGAAGAACTTAAAACTTTGCTATCTTTGAAGGAGTTTGTTAAGGAAGTAGAAGAGGAGCCTGAAGTATTTTTGTTGATTGGACGTGAGAGTAACGAAGTGGTTGAAATTCCTGAAGAAGTAAAGCCAATACTGGAAGAATTTGACGATGTATTTCCTGAGGAGCTACCAACGGAGTTACCGCCATTGAGGGACATACAATACCAAATAGATCTTGTTTCAGGAGCTGTGTTACCTCATAGACCACATTACAGAATGAGTCCAAAGGAACACGAGGAGTTGAGAAGGCAAGTGGAAGAGTTGCTTGAACAGGGACGTGTACAGGAAAGTTTAAGTCCTTGTGCGGTGCCAGCTTTGTTAGTGCCGAAGAAGGATGGAACGTGGAGGATGTGCACTGATAGTCGAGCATTGAACAAGATTACAGTGAGATACAGATTTCCTATGCCTAGACTGGATGACTTGTTGGATCAACTTAGTGGGGCTACTATCTTTTCGAAGATCGATTTGAAGAGTGGTTATCATCAAATTCGAATTAGACCAGGAGACGAATGGAAGACAACATTCAAGACAAGAGAGGGGTTGTACGAATGGCTGGTTATGCCGTTTGGTCTTTTGAATGCACTGAGTACATTCATGCGGGTGATGAATCAGATCTTTAGACCATTTATTGGGAAATTCGTGGTGTTGTATTTTGATGATATACTGATATATAGTAGAAGCTCAGAAGAACACTTGCATCATCTGAGAGAAGTGTTAATGATACTGCGACAGGAACAATTTTATGCTGCAATGAAGAAATGCGTGTTCATGACGCATAGTGTTTTATTTTTGGGATATGTTATTTCCGAAGGAGGTATACAGGTGGATCAGAATAAAGTTGAAGCAATCAGAAATTGGCTACAACCCAGAACGATAACAGAAGTTAGAAGTTTTCATGGTTTAGTATCATTCTACCGAAGGTTTATTCCACACTTCAGTAGCGTGATGGCACCAGTTACTGATTGTATGAAGGGGAAACAATTTTCATGGTCGGAGGAAGCAGGAGTCGCTTTTGAGCGAATCAAGGAACTTTTGACGACAGCATCAATTCTAGTATTACCAGATTTTCAGTTGCTGTTTGAGTTACATACTGATGCATCTAAAGTTGGGATTGGAGGGGTGTTAAGTCAGAAAGGACGTCCAATTGCATATTTCAGTGAGAAGTTATCGGGAGCAAAGATCAGATATAATACTTATGATGTGGAATTCTATGCTATTGTTCAAGCTATAAAACATTGGAGACACTATTTGTTCCATAAAGAATTTGTTCTATATACTGATCATGAAGCACTGAAACATTTGCAGGGACAGGACAAAATTGCAGCCGGACATGCTTCGTGGATCGCATACCTACAACAGTTTACATCTGTGGTGAAGCATAAGTCCGGAATTACAAACCGTGTGGCAGATGCATTGAGTCGAAGGAATCATTTGTTGACTACAATGAAAGTTGAGGTGACAGGGTTTGATGTATTGCCAGAATTGTTTGTTGATGATCCTTACTTTGCTAAATTTGTTGATGAAGTCAAGGAGGGGAAGACGGATGAGTGCGTGTTGGTAGATGGTTTTCTTTTTATGGGGAATCGATTATGCATACCAGAGTGCAGCTTACGAATGAAGATTGTTAAGGAGTTGCATGAGGAAGGACATGTGGGTAGAGATCGTACTTTGCAATTGATTACTCAATCTTATTATTGGCCTTCGTTGAAGCGGGAAGTTGAAAAGTTTGTGGATAGATGTCATATTTGCCAAGTTTCCAAAGGAACAGCGACGAATGCGGGATTGTATATGCCCTTACCCATGCCAACTAGACCGTGGGTTGATATCAGTATGGATTTTGTTTTGGGGTTACCAAGAACTCAGAGGGGGAATGATTCAATATATGTTGTAGTGGACAGATTTTCGAAAATGGCACATTTCATAGCTTGTAAGAAGACAGCTGATGCCGTCTGTGTTGCTCAATTATTCTTTAAAGAGCTGTATCGATTGCATGGGCTACCTAAATCTATTGTTTCTGATCGGGATACTAGATTTCTAAGCCATTTTTGGTTGAGTTTGTGGAAGATGGTTGGAACGAAGCTGAATTTTAGTAGCGCCTATCACTCGCAAACAGATGGGCAAACGGAAGTGGTGAATAGATCATTGGGAAATTTATTGTGATGTCTTGTGAAAGATAATTTGAAGAGTTGGGATATGAAGTTGTGTCAGGCGGAGTTTGCACATAATCATGTAGTCAATCGAAGTACGAGATTCAGTCCGTTTCAAGTTGTATACTCAGCAAGTCCGAAGGGTTCATTGGATCTGACAACAGTTCCATATCAGAAGGGAGTTGTTAAGTGTGCTTGTGATTTTATGACTGAGTTACAGGAGTGCCACAGAACTGTTTATGAACGATTGCTTGCATCAAATGAGAAGTATAAAAAACTGGTAGATAAAAAGCGAAGAAGTGTGAATTTCAGAGAAGGTGACTTGGTTTATGCCGTGTTGACAAAAGATCATTTTCCTGTTGGAACTTACAACAAGTTGAAAGCTCGAAAAATCGGCCCAGTGGAAATTTTGAAGAAGATCAATGATAATGCGTATCAGTTGAAATTACCGGATGATATTCACACTGCAGACGTTTTTAATGTCAAATACTTGATTCCGTATCATGGGGATGAGCTTGTTGTGGAGGAGGAGGGCGCAAATTCGAGGACGAATTTTTCCCAACCAGGGGAGGATGATGCAGCCCAAACTGATGAAGTCTTAGGTCGCGAGCGACCTAACGTGCTGTTAAGTCGCGTGCGACCTAACGAGGAAGATAACAAGCTGGAACGAGCTAACAAGTTAAAGGATAAGGCGCTCAAATGACCTAGCGAGTTACTCATTGTTTTAGGTCGCTCCGACCTTTCGAGTTTTGAATTTGACAAGTTACGACCTAAGTTAGGTTGCGGAGAAGAGTTACGACCTTTGTTAGGTCGCGAAGAAGTGTTACGACCTATGTTAGGTCGCGGAGAAGTGATACGACCTATGTTAGGTCGCGGAAGCGGGTTACGACCTATGTTAGGTCGCTGATGTGTATGCTGCAAGATCACTGAAGCCATCTGAAGTTAGGTCGCTCGACCATATGTCGTTCAAGTTTAGGTCGCATGAAGCTTATATCGCACGGAGCCTGGATTTCTTAAGTCGCTGAGTCCTTAAGTCGTGTGTGTTGTACTCTTAGGTCGTGTATTTGTAACTCGTGTATGTTGTGTTGTAAATATTAAGTCGTATGTCGTTTATGTGTATTTGTTAGGTCGCTTACCTTTTAGGTCGTGTGCCTTTGTGTTGAGTCGTTGTATTTTAGGTCGCATTTTGTTAGGTCGTTCCTGACCTATGTGTTGTCCAGATTTGAGTGTGTGAGTTGTAAGCCTATAAATAGGCGGGAGGTATCATTTGTAACTTTAGTTGATTTTTAATAGAACTTTGTTTGAGAGCTTTGTGCCTCTTCTTAAATTGGTAGTTGAGTGTGATCTCCTATCTCCACTTTCGGTATTCGAGTGCGCTCGAATCAACGACTGCTGAAGCAAATTCACGGAATCTAGTGTGCTAGATCAACGTACGAAGAATCGTAGATCTTTAAACACGGTATCGTGCGCAATCAACGTGTTTGAGATAGCTAGAATCCGGTATCTTTGGATCAACGGATTTGGGCCTTTGGTATTTTTCAATCCACCGATTGCTACTTTCATCGTGTCATCATTTTTGTTATCCGCTGCTGCATCAAAATGTTATTAAAAAAATTCAAACTAACCACACATGATTACACTGAAAATGAAAAAACATGACTAAATATGTAATTAATTTAAAAGTGCAACAAATATAAATATTATTTCCAATGATATACTCAAACGGTCAGTTTTTCCACCGTTGTGTAGTTGTACTAGTTTATTTTTTAGGTGTTGTGAATTTTATCAGGTGTCTATCCTAATAAACGAAACCAGGGATGAGGTCTGTTTGGGCTATAGCCTATGCATGTAGTTTTGTGTGATTGGTCATTTCATGGTTATTTTGAATTTTCCGAGTGTATCCAAAACTGGCTCAAGCCAAAAATATATCATTTGAAACATATTTGATTGTGCTGTATACTTGTAAATCTTAAATGTTACTTTGATTTTCTTAGACAACTCTGGCAACTCTAGCAACTAACATTGCTAGCTAAGGAAATAAAGGTCCTTATAGAGAGAACTTGGGATGGTGGTTCTGAAGTGGTTGAAGAAAAGCCTAGAAAGGGATCTGCAACTTTCTCTATGGTGTAAGTTTGAAGTTTATAACTTATTACATAACTTCATATGTTATTTGTCGATACTTTGCCTGATGCTTAGGTTGTAGGGTTGCTACTAATGCTTTTGTATTGGCAAAGTTTTGCTCAATGGACATAAGACTAAACTGTTTTTTGGAACTGCAGTTAGTCTTGGTCCAGTTTGTTCCATCTTTTTTCATTTTAACATTAGTATTCAATTTAGACCACCCTCGACTTAATTCTTCATAAAGCAAAGTACATGCATAGTTAAAATAAACTAATGTAGATTTAAAATAGCATTATGAACCATTAAACAGAAGAAAAAAATAAGATCTGAAGATACAAAATATCATTTTTAGCCAAAGGTGGATTGGTAAAAATGTTCAAAAGGCTACAATGCTTCTTTTCAATTATGAATCGACTTCAATGGGGTTTACTATTGAGTAAGAGACATAACCGGATGTGAGCAAAATCAGTCTTTCATTGTAAGTTACAATTTTTTTTCTCTTCCTCATTTTCCACCGAAATTAATAGTAACTACAATCGTTAGAAAAAAGGCTGATATAAAATGGTAGAATTTATAATAATTTATTGTAACTTTGTCATGACACCTTTTAGTCTTATATTGATTCTTTGCTATCCTATTTCCCTTTTACATCGGCACTGTTTCATTCATATAGTCACCGTTTCATTCTTGCATCATCAGTCTTCTTTGATATTGAAAAGCTTGGGGATTCCTAATATTTTGGTTTATTCAATTCGCTTTTATTTCAATTATTGTGATTAATAAATCATTTAATATAGATATTGCAACCATCATAAATATAGTATTTATAAACTATTAAATCATGTACAGGGACCATGGTTTTCAACCCATCAAAATACAAAGATCTCAAAAAAGACCACCTTTGGAAGAAACAACTACGGATGGTACAAAAAGTAATGTTTAGTTAATTCTACTTGTATGCTCTAATAAATGGAATGTTTTCGGAATGATATCATATTTAGGACATGATCATAATTCAGGTAATACACTTCCAGTTTCTCAAGGTTTTACGGACATAGACGGCAGTTCAGATCTACAAAGATTCGAAAGCTTATGTGATATTGATTGTGTTACGGACATAGACGGCACTTCAGATCTATAAAGATTCGAAAGCTTATGTGATACTGATTGTGATGCTTTTGCTCGTTCAGAAGCTTTAGAAAATAATGAAGAAACACCTCCAGGTTTGAAAGTAATGACTATGTAAACCACAAGCTTCTAATGCCTCAGTGATACATGCCTGCATATCAACCACTCGGTGCTTCCATAACCAATGCAATTCTACGTACTGCAGTTTCCTTACGCTTTTGTGTGCTTATTCGTCTAGCTTCATCTCCTGTGGCAGGGCAGTGCATTGTAGCAACCCTACATCTGTTTCTCTGTGTTAACTTGACTGCAGGCTTATGTTTTATTCAATGGTTATGCACTTGCTTTAATGTTTGTACACTGTAATGAAAAATATATCACATTTCTTTCTAAGCATGCTCTTGTGTTATATTTGTTGATTATAATCTTTATTCGTTTATGAAGATTTAGTTTGATTGCTATTATTAAAATATAATATATAGGCATAGCTCTTGAAAAGTGTATCTACGATTTTTATAGCGGCATATATGAGCTGTAAAAGAATTTATCAATACTATAACATGTTGATTTAATAGCGTGAAATGACCGCTATTGAATAAATATTTTATAGCGGCAAAATGGTGTTATAAAGATTTCCAATTCCGTTGAGATGTAGCTGTATTATAGCGGCTATAATGAGCTATTGAATAAATATTTTATAGCGGCAAAATGGTGTTATAAAGATTTCCAGTTCCATTGAGATTTAACTGTATTATAGCGGCTATAATGAGCTATTGAATTAACGTACCATAGCAGCGAATTTGCGTTATAAAACTAAGCTCAACCATAGCGGCATATTTTGTGTTATAAATATTCAACAGTTTTTTAATAACATGTCGATATACAGCGCTTATCAAACCGCTATGGTTGTGATTAATAGCGGCTATATGCCGCTATAAAAGACACTTTTTGTTGTAGCGGTGTTTGATTAGCATACATATATGTATATATATGTCTTACAGAAATAATTAATACATATATATGTCTATACATTATTTTTACTGAACACATATGCACATATACGCTCAAATACAACCGGTAGCATCCACATATATTTATGCATATAGATTTTAAGGATTTAATCTATTTATATATATATATATATATATATTTCATACACATCAACATATGTTCATTCATATCATCCAGGAATTAAGCTTCTATTCATGTGTATTTCCTGTGCACACATGTACACATATAACTACACCATATTAAGCCATATCAATTCTTTTTCAAAATTAGTTTAAAAATTATTTTAAACTTATTTATATTTTCAAAATAAATTCCTAAAATCTTGGGTCATTACAATCACCCCCGGTGTTCCCACTCTTACTATTGAGCGCTTTTTCTTTCATGTATATCCATATATAAGATAATTAGCGTTCCGAGGACATCTAGAAAAGTGATAACATACCCTACTTGGGTGCGACCCACTTAGCCTTGTTGCATCTCCCTTGTTCTAGTCATTCCCGGTTGATGAGGTTCGAGGCTAAGCATTACCTTTCATGAACAAATATTACTTAGAATGCTCATCGTCCTCCAATGACAATGTTCTGATAGCAGTCGTCCTTTCTAGTTGTCCTGGGTCTGTACAAATCGAATCACCATTTTCATCATCTTCACAGCATTCATTTGTAACGTTCAAACCTGATCGAAGTGGTTTTCAGATAATAAAAATCTGATCGCGGTCTCTTCAAAACGAATAAAGAAATTGGCCAATATTGACAGTCTATTATTTAACTATCAATAACATCCAAAAGCAACACTAGGCCTTATCTTATAAGTCTCTAGAATATTTATTTCAAAACACCTTTCCCAAGATATATATATATATATATTCAATCTCTTCAATATTCTATATTTGAAAACAATTTTCAACACTTGTATCCATAACAGGATATTTTACCATTTCTATACTTAGAAATATTTCCCACTAAGACATTTCCAAAACCTCCTTTTCAATACTTAGGAAAATATTTATACGTATAATTTCCAAAATCATTTTAATATTTAATTTGGAAATATTTCAACTTATCTCTTAAGTCTCCGGAATTTTTTAAATAATTCTTCTTTGATTTCCAAACCGATTATACTTATTTATAATCCCAACCAACCATTTTTAACCTCTTTAAATGAATTCACATTCTTCCCGAAGTTATCGCATCTAAACATTGGAAATTTTCTTAAATCTCTAAATTCCATTATAAGGGTTCTCTTATAAAATCTCATCTGTAAAATAAAACCTATTTACAAGTCTCGAGAGGATTTTATAATTAAATTTTCAACCTTTTCAAACTACACACACACACACACATATATATATATGTAATGAGCATTTTTAAAGAATAGTAATTTATCTTTATTTTAAAAAATATTTTTTAGGTTATTATTTAAATATTAAACACTTTTAATAAACCATCAATAACTCATTTAAAATAACAAATCAATTTACAAAACTGATTATAAAAGTTAAAATTTTTATTCCAATAAATATTAAATATTTGAAAATCCATTTTTTGAGGTATTCCAATATTAACTAGTTTAAAATTTCATAGTTTAAATAATAAGGTTTCCCTTTGAAAAACCAACTTAGCTTCTTAAAAATAAAACTATATTTTAAATCTCAATAACCAATTTAATTTATAACTCCCTCTCGATTCCACAACATATCGATTCCTTTTCGACTCCCTAACCACTTCCATTTCAAAAATAGAACCTACTATTTTTTTTTTCAACCCTGTTTTCAATATTCTAATATAAACTCACCCTATGAATTTATATTTCCAATTATCATCTAATATCGAATCCCTTTATTTATAAACATCGTTTATAAATTTTATAGCCCTTTTTGGTTTTTTATCTTTTTATAAACAAATCTGATTCATTTAACTCCATTATATAAATTGTTTCTTATAACTCCCATTTATACTTCCAATCTATTTTAAATATTGATTTTAACTCCCAGAATATCACTTATAAATTTTTTTATGTAATTTATTTTTAAAATCCCATTTAATAATTCAAAATAGTTTGGTATAACCAAAAATCAATATATATTTCTAATTAAATTCTTTTAAATTACTCCAGTTCCAATATATATATATATATATATAAAATCTCAAATTCCTTTTAATTACTTAAATTTTAAATTAAGAAAATTCAGGCCAGTGCTACAATAGCATCCAATAATTCCAATCACTACAATAATCTATAATAGATTATTCTACACAAATCATATATCAGTATATATGAAAAATAAACAATATATTTGAGGAATCCAGTTGGATCCCTCCAACCTGTTTCCCTGTATTCAAAGATGTTAATACAACATAAAAATAATACCAATTCTACTTCGAGGGGGATATCGCGGTATATAGGGTCATCCGCTATTATGCGGGGCGCATAGGGTCTCATCCGCTATAATGTGCGAGAATATCACTCCAAATACTAGTATATATACTACTATATATATTTAACATTCAACAGATAAAAAATGTTATAAATTCAACTAGCATCCAAAATTTAATTTCAACTATTTAAAAATTTAAATTTTGGTAATCCAAATGAGAGTGTTTTCTCACCTTGAATTTTTTTTTCAAATTGCCAAACATCCAAATTGTATATTACGCAGCAACGACTCCAATGTGAACTGGTTCAGATCGATTTAACCTCTGAAAACATCCAAGTCCACGACTACCCACGACCAAAAGATCTGGACAAACTCTCTTCACCTCACTAAACAATATATCTTTTGGGTCACCTTTCCGTATCCATGCTTCGCAAGCAATCCCAGTTTGGCGACAGCGTTCAACAAAGTACTCAAGCAGGTGCAATCCTCTAGCTTTGTCCCTCTTCCTCACTGGTGTAAAGTCTCCAAGTGAAGCATAGATGTTGCCCATGTCATCAAATCCATCTTCATCAGGAATCTGGACGTGAACAAGTAAAATCTTGAATCCAGCAAAGTTATCTCGAACAATTTTTTTCAATGGTCCAATCGAAAGCGGTTTTACTACTAATTGAAGCGTGCAGGTTACCTTTGATCGATGATTCTTTCACTCCCACCAGCCACCACGCGCCCCAAGCCACTAGCCACGGCGACCGACTACCCTAACTAACGCAATCGAGAATCACCTAACAATCACTAATGAAAACTTGAACGCGTGCCCTAAACCTCGAATGAGCTTGTCTCGATTTTAATCGAGTATTTCAATTTTTTTTCTCGTTTGCAATGAAATTTAACTGAAAGAATAAGAAAGAGGGCGTCATGATTTAATGAGGAAAAGAACTCGTCCGTGATGGTGGCGTGCTCGAGATGGTAAGGCAGCTTTTGATTTTGAATTTTATCTGATTTTATAAATATATATATTATTTTAAATTTCAAACCATCTCGATCTCATAACCCAAAATCTCGAATCTCTATCAAGGCATGCCGCTAGGCATTCATAATGTTATACCCCTATTCCGAACGCAATGGAAAAGGTTTTGAGTCCTAATTCGACCGTATGGAGAAGATGGCTTTTTGGAACAATTATTATATTGAATTTAAATATAAATTCCAACGCGTTTATATCTCGTACGGCTAAACGATAACTTCAAAAGCTACGAAACTTGAAATCCGATAATAATACACTATTTCGGATCAAATGGAACTGGTTTCGTCGAATTCCGAGGTTGTGCCCCGGATGGCTATTTTTAAATGTCAATTCGAACATATTATTTTTAAAATTGAATATATTACTTTTAAATTCAATTTTAAAACTTTTATTATCTTCATTATTATCACTACGAATTTTATAATCCTATAAATTATTTTTATCGAGCTTAAACTCAAGATACAATAATCTAACAAATATTCAATTATAAGAATTCAAAAATTAACTTATCCAATAAATCGCTATATTTAAATTCTGAATTTATTTTATAATTAAAAACCCAAATTTCCATATTCAAAGTCAATCTATAAATTCAAATTCAATATTTAAAACCATTTAAATATCCCAAATCAAACGTCGAAAAATCCGGGTCGTTACATTCCTCCCCTTTAAAAGAATTTCGTCCCCGAAATTGCTAAGGTAGGAAAATGCTACAAACCCATTAGCTTATTAAAATCCACTTAGTGAAAATTCGATATTCACCTTTCTAATCCTTCCATTCCAACCAAAACAGTTTCAATTCTAATTCCAAAACTCTTTATTTCAATGACAATTTGAAATCAAATTGTCGTTAACAAAAAATTTTCCAAAAATTTTCAAAATTTTTGTAACGCCCTAAATTTCTGAAATTTTTTGGCAGTTTTCTTTGTACGGAGGACCTTTTGTAATATGACAAGAGATACAAATATATATACATCGACCCACACGGTCGAAAAACAAAATATATAACAATATTTTATATTTTCACAGTATTTTATCCGAAAACGTACCTTATTTTAGCATTTTTAAGCAAGCGGCTTATTTTATTTTGCAATTTGCGCAATCAAAGTCGAGCAAAATAGCTCCGGGTACCTGTACTTACTCAATTTAAACACGTAAGTACCAAAATATGAAATTAAATAGCATTTCATTTATTTAACTAATGCAAACACATAAGTTTCATAAGTAATGCATGTTAACATATATTTATAAAAAATTATAAGATCCCGATACAATTTTTACTTGCTTTCAACCAATCCATACACTATTTCATTCAATTCGAATGATTTTCAACTCACTTTTCATGCATTCAATTTATTTTAAACCAAACAAACTCATATCATTCCAAATTGATTAAAAATCAATTTATTCACTTCTATTAATCCATATAATTTTTATTTACTTCCGTTTACGTCAAACGACAAAATTTTCTATGCAGATTTCGGCGACAATCATTTAATAAAATATCCGTTTTAGTTTATAGCTATTTTAAATTGATTTCGAATCAATTTTTGTTTAATCACATTCCATTTCTAATTGATTCTAAATCAATTCATTTTGCATTTCATTCAAATCCACTTTCATTGTTTTCTAATCCATTTTATTTAGCTCAAAAAATATCCCATGCTATCTTATTTAATGGCCATTTCACAAACTTACTCGAAGTCAAGCTTCTATTAAATATTAACTTAGGTCATTTATTTCAATCATTTTAACCAATAACTTAAGTTCATTGCTATTTGCAAACAAATTTTCTTTCAACTTTTGATTTGATTTTTATTCAATCAAACTTCGTACCAATTACTAATATATTTAATTAGTTTCTTCACTTATCCTACTTCAAATTTTAATTTCCATACTCAATGTGACGCCCCACCTCTATGCTCACAATAACAAAGAGTATTAAAAGAAATACTGTCTGTTATTACGAAGAATAAGGCTAGATAGGAGCGGCCATCCATGGTTGGCCTTACACTAGTATTGGTTATTTCGATAGGAGTGGTATATATATTATTTTTCATCTCCTGTTTATTTACTCCCATCGACATACCCAATTCCAGTATAAAACGAACTACGATGGTTCATAATAGTTTAGGACAATATATATAATAATAACACAGATACAAAAAGAATGTGGAACACAGATAACAAAAGTCTCATATATATATATATAACTGATGTCAGTTACAATACATTTGACACAATACATATGATACAACTACAACTGTCGACTCTGGAAGTTATATATACAAATACATTATCAACTAATGTACATGAATACATATCAACCTAATCAGTACGCTGACTACTAGAAAAAGATGCAGACCACTTCAAAAGATATGAAAAGTATTCGTAGCTCAAAACAACAACCCAAAGCAAGATATCTATAACCTGAAATAACTCGGGTCTGACCCGAGTATTAAATTCAGAAGAAAATAATACATGGGTCAGTCTAATTCAAACTCAGTTATTAATGCACAGAAGCAATAATAATCAAATAATCAAATAGACGACAGTCACAGAAATCTCGTATATCCAACTTCTCGATAAGAGAATCGAATAACGGTAGATATAACAGTAAACAGTGTTAAACAACAAATTAGCAATCCAAATCATCAGCAAGATGAATAAAAAGATTATCAATGAAGATAATATGAAAACTCCAGAATTGCCTAAACAGCAATTTAAAACAAATTCCAATTATTAAATAGATAATTGGAATCTCAAAATGATCAATCAAAAAAATTTCTGTGTGGCTGCAGTACACGCACGCGTGCACTGCCTCGCCACACAGTATGTGAAATCATTACAACAGCGAAAACTAACAGCAATTAAAACTGTAGAGGTCAAAGTGAAACCCAAGTCAACAAAACAACGTAGACAACAAAAATCTAATTATCAATATGATAATTAGGAAACACATAATCTAACTTATCTAAAAGATAATTAGATACCAACAAAATCATCAGATTAAACCCAATCAAAATACAACTTCAAAATATTGAATTGAACCAACGAAACAATTCAACCACTCGAAATGTCAATTTAAAACTGTCAATTCTGATAGGGCTGAAGTACACGCACGTGTGTACTGCCTTGCCACTACAGCAGGAAATACACAAAAGGTCAACGATAAGAAGCAAATAAATACAGTGGTCAGTGCAATGCACGACCCAATCTAAACTGCAGCCACCACAAGAATACAAGGGCAAAACTGCAACGAGATCTGCAGTCACCACAAGATCACGAGGGCGAGACTGCAACAAAAAATCAGTACACAACAGTGGCTCAACACATAAAAAGGCACAAGTAAGGCTGAGACATAAGGGAGCAGCCACATCGGTGCAACAGTGAAACAACCATGGTGTAACTACAAAACTGGTTTTAAGCAAGTGCAACATCAAGGATAGCACAATTGAAACAGGCTGCGACAGTGAATCACATCCCAAATCAAACTATCAATGACCAGTGCTATCTAGAGTCACAGTTGAAGACACATGAACAAGCCGGGTTGTACTGACCGGAGTCAAAGGAAATAAAGAACGACATCAACATATAACAGTGACCCAACATAAGTATTTAAACCATTAAAACTCCAGACAGTATTAGGTTCGAAAAACCCAAGGTCATGGAACAACAAAACCAAGTCAAACCAAAGTAAAAGTTGAAAATGCTATCAGGGATGAACAAAATGACCAGAGTTATGAAACAGTAAGAAAATCGAACCAGGTCGATAGTCAAACAAATTCAACATCATAAAGTCAAGTGCGCAGCACTATCGAATGAAGACTCAAATTTCAATTTCACTGTCTCAACATCAGCGTATCATCGACAAAGTGAAACCACAAATATACAGCAATCTCAATCCAAGGCTGAAGCCATTAGAATTCATCGACTACCAAAAATCATACAAAGGATATGGTATAGTTCAACAATATCACCAATATTTTTAAGAAATCAAGTGACCGAAGTCAAATGCAAGCACCAGTTTTAAACAAAAACAAAGAATTGAAATGGTCAGCAAGTAACAGAGCAACTCAAAAACTAGCATCAAGCAATAATCCGAACAAGCCAAAATGTAGATGAGTTGTACAGCAATTTCTGTATAGGCAAGTTCGAACAAATATAAATCAAAGTCAGACATGAATGAACAACGTCAACTTTCATCTCAAAGTCCAGAAACCACCGAAATCAAAGCAAATGCAAATTCGTGGTGACCAGGGCAAGTATAAATCGAACAAGTTTATATTTTCACAAAACTAAGTTTGTAGATTTCAAAAAGTCAGTGCCGAAGACAACAAGAACGAACAAAAATCAAGTTTTGAACAAAGATAATTGCAGTGCAAATTCCACTATACAGGTATACACACATATAACTTTATGTATGAACATATATGAAGTCACACAAAATAAAAAATCCAAACAGAGGCGATTTCAAACCACAGTTCAAAGCAATACCAAAGTCACAGTCGAAAGGAGTTCGAAAATCATGGGACTGCAGTTTCAAATCAAGAAGGTGCCAAACCCAAAATACCAACAACTATTCAAAGCAGTGGTGGTCGTGAGATAAACCAGTAAGTAAAATCGAACGAGGTCGAAAGTACTATCAAAGGCGGTATACAATATAGCCAAGGGCGAACAAAACAACGTGAATCACTACAAGTAAAATGAATCGACGACCAACAATTGAACACGAACGAAAACACGAAATTTAAACCTTAATTCAACTCGATACAAGAATTAGATGTGAGTGGGTACTCACCTTGCTTCGACGCGATAGAAGCAGCCGCAGCGAGCAACGTAAGATCGATCGAATTTAATCGGCGCTTCGAAATCAAAAGCCCTAATCGAAGACGAACGAGAATGAACAGAGCCGCCATTTTTATTCGTTTAATCTTGTTTAGGGTTGTGAAAAAATAAAGAAAAGGGGAATCGGGTTTTCCTCTAATATTATCTCGGCATCAACCAATATGAGCCACAATTCAAAATGTAAAGCCCACTCAACATTTACAATTTTTACTAAAAGAATTTCAATACGATTTAAACTCCAATCAGCAATTAACCATCAATTTAATCGTTAAATGACGATTACGGACTGGGGTAAAACCCCCGGTTGTTACAGACTCCCCTTCTTATAAAAATTGCGTCCCCGCAATTTTCATAATTAAAGTTGTCTATAACAATTATTTTTCTAACATAAACTGGTTAAGCTAGAAAAATACAGATCGGGAACACAAACACACAAAAAAAATTCTTTTAATCCCATAAAAGAAATTCACAAATTCTCAACAAAGTCTGATTATCAAATAGATAATCAGAAAACAGCAGAACTGAATATACAATTATCAGCAATATTCAATTATCGATTAGATAACTAGAATACAAAAATCACAAAACAGCAATATCTAATTATCGATACGATAATTAGAAAACAGCAAAATCTAATTATCAACAAAGATAATTAGGAAACACAAATCACAATTCGCAAAACTGCAAATACCTAGTTATTCAACAATTAACTAGAAAACACAAACTTCATAATCAGCAAACTCTAACTATCAACAGAGATAGATAGAAAATAGCAATTCAATAAAATCAACATAATCTAGACTCAATTAGAGACTAGAAAATCTCTTAATCATTAAAATTAGCAAATATCCAATTATCAAAACAATAATCAGAAAACACAAATATCTAATTATCAAAAACGATAATCAGAAATCTCAAATCAACAAATATCTAATTATCTCAAACGATAATCAGAAAACAAATCAACAAATATCTAATTATCAAAAACGATAATCAGAAACAATAAATATCTGATTATCAAAAACGATAATCAGAATCAACAAATATCCGATTATCAAAAACGATAATCAGAGTCAACAAATATCTATTTATCACAAGCGATAATTAGAAACAACAAATATCTGATTATCAAAAACGATAATCAAATCTCAAATCAACAAATATTCAATTATCAAAAACGATAATTAAATCTCAAATTAACAAATATTCAATTATCAAAAACGATGATTAAATCTCAAATCAACAAACATTTAATTATCACAAATGATAATTAAATCAACAAATATCCAATTATCAAAAACGATAATCAAATTTCAAATCAACAAATATTTAATTACCACAAATGATAATCAAATCTCAAATCAACAAATATTTAATTACCACAAACGGTAATCAAATTTCAAATCAACAAATATTTAATTATCAAAAACGATAATCAAATTTCAAATCAACAAATATTTAATTACCACAAATGATAATCAAATCTCAAATCAACAAATATTTAATTACCACAAACGGTAATCAAATTTCAAATCAACAAATATTTAATTATCAAAAACGATAATCAAATTTCATATCAATAAATATTTAATTACCACAAATGATAATCAAATCTCAAATCAACAAATATTTAATTACCACAAACGGTAATCAAATTTCAAATCAACAAATATTTAATTATCACAAATGATAATCAAATCTCAAATATCTAATTATCACAAGCGATAATCAGAAAACATCAAATATCTAATTATCATAAGCGATAATCAGAAACACAAATATCCGATTATCAAAAACGATAATCAGAATCAACAAATATCTAATTATCA
This sequence comes from Allium fistulosum, assembly GCA_030737815.1. Classification (NCBI taxonomy): domain Eukaryota; kingdom Viridiplantae; phylum Streptophyta; class Magnoliopsida; order Asparagales; family Amaryllidaceae; genus Allium; species Allium fistulosum. The sequence goes on from CM060904.1 coordinate 821,463,673, forward strand.
CAAGCGATAATTAGAACAACAATATCCGATTATCAAAAACGATAATCAGAATCAACAAATATTTAATTATCACAAGCGATAATTAGAAACAACAAATATCCGATTATCAAAAACGATAATCAGAACTCATAACATCAAATATCTAATTATCACAAGCGATAATCAGAAACAACAAATATCTAATTATCGATACGATAATTAAATCTCATAACAGCAAATATTTAATTACCGAGACGATAATTAAACCTCATAACATTAGATATCTAATTATCACAAGCGATAATCAGAAACAACAAATATCTAATTATCGATACGATAATTAAATCTCATAACAGCAAATATTTAATTACCGATACGATAATTAAACCTCATAACATCAGATATCTAATTACCTGCAGATAATTAGAAACAACAAATATCTAGAAATCAATTAAGAAGACTAAAAAATCAACATAAAAGGTTGGATCGATCCCATCAGATGACGAGTTTTTAGTTCGCCGCACGTGCATCAACAAATGGCCGAAGCCTACCAAGTACTCAACATAATTTTAGCGGCCACCAGATTGACCCGAAGGTCCGCAGAGTGACCCGAAGGTCTAGTACTGGTATTTGACCCGAAGGTCCATCAGAGTGGCCCGAAAGCCCAACAAATGACCCGAAGGTCCAACAAATGACCCGAAGGTCCAACATAGTGGCTCGAAAGCACACAAATCAACAGAATCATCAAAACATCAAATATTTCAATTTACGAGTCCGGAATTAACCGAAATAGCAAACGCACATGTCCCATACCATGTGTTTTACTAAATCGTTTGATTCTCTTCATCGTTTCCTTGAAAGTGCAAAATTGTGTATTTTATAAAAATACATTTTACACTCTCAAACGGATAAGTCCGGAATTAAGCGAATCAGTAAAAGAAAGGGGTCATAGTCCTCGATTTCACTGAAAAGTTTAAATCGCTTCCTCATTCTTTTGAAAGCGCAAACTGTAAAATTCCTGGAAACAATTTTATTTATTTTATAAAAATAACAATTCACACTCTCAACTGGATAAGTCCAGAGTTAAGCGAATCAGTAAAAGAAAGGGGTCATAGTCCTCGATTTTGCTGAATCGTTTAAGTCGCTGCCTCATTCTTTTGAAAGTGCAAACTGTTAAAATTTTTATAAAACAACTTTCATTTTAAAACGATTTTTTTCAATCACGTGATTAAAGCAGCATTACTAGTAACAATTTCGAAAAGGAAATTGTACTTCCCAAAACACCGTAAAATCGTATCTCAAAATCAGCATTGCGGAATAATCGCTTGAAAATCCACTTTTTAAAATTTGACGGTTACTGAAGCTAAAGCGACAGTAATTTATTACGTCAAAATCTCCTCAAAATAATTTACATCAAAATGTAATATCAATGAATTTTCATTCATCCAAATGCCACAAAACACCGTGCTTCAAAAATTTAGCATCGATGTAAAAATCCCGTTATAAAAATAACGGTAACAAAATATGTTTAAACCAAACATCGGTTCAACGTTAAAACAATGTAGTAACGTGCAACTCAAATTTGCACGTACTACAAAATGAACAAAGAAATAATTTGAATGTATCTTCAATGAAGATAATTCAAAACAGCTAAATCTAATCAATAATGATTAGCATAAAAGAAACCCAGCAAAAATCTCAACAAAAATCACATAACTGCAATCGTTTCGAATCCTCATATCGGATTCGAAATTTTCAAAGAAACAAAAAAAACACAGATATGGAAACAACAAATGAAAATTATTTCAATTTCATATTTTGATTTTTAAATACAAAAGAAAATAATACACGAGTCAGTCTAATTCAAACTCAGTTATTAATGCACAGAAGCAATAATAATCAAATACTCAAATAGACGACAGTCATAGAAATCTCGTATATCCAACTTCTCGATAAGAGAATCGAATAACGGCAGATATAACACTAAACAGTGTTAAACAACAAATCAGCAATCCAAATCATCAGCAAGATGAATAAAAAGATTATCAATGAAGATAATATGAAAACTCCAGAATTGCCTAAACAGCAATTTACAACAAATTCCAATTATTAAATAGATAATTGGAATCTCAAAATGATCAATCAAAACAAATTTCTGTGTGGCTGCAGTACATGCATGTGTGCACTGCCTCGCCACACAGTACGTGAAATCATCACAACAGTGAAAACTAACAGCAATCAAAACTGTAGAGGTCAAAGTGAAATCAAAGTCAACAAAACAGCGTAGACAACAAAAATCTAATTATCAATATGATAATTAGGAAACACATAATCTAACTTATCTAAAAGATAATTAGATACCAACAAAATCATCAGATTAAACACAATCAAAATACAACTTCAAAATATTGAATTGAACCAACGAAACAATTCAACCACTCGAAATGTCAATTTAAAACTGTCAATTCTGATAGGGCTGAAGTACACGCACGTGTGTACTGCCTTGCCACTACAGCAGGAAATACACAAAAGGTCAACGATAAGAAGCAAATAAATACAGTGGTCAGTGCAATGCACGACCCAATCTAAACTGCAGCCACCACAAGAATACAAGGGCAAAACTGCAACGAGATCTGCAGTCACCACAAGATCACGAGGGCGAGACTGCAACAAAAAATCAGTACACAACAGTGGCTCAACACATAAAAAGGCACAAGTAAGGCTGAGACATAAGGGAGCAGCCACATCGGTGCAACAGTGAAACAACCATGGTGTAACTACAAAACTGGTTTTAAGCAAGTGAAACATCAAGGAAAGCACAATTGAAACAGGCTGCGACAGTGAATCACATCCCAAATCAAACTATCAATGACCAGTGCTACCTAGAGTCACAGTTGAAGACACATGAACAAGCCGGGTTGTACTGACCGAAATCAAAGGAAATAAAGAACGACATCAACATATAACAGTGACCCAACGTAAGTATTTCAACCATTTAAACTCCAGACAGTATCAGGTTCGAAAAACCCAAGGTCATGGAACAACAAAACCAAGTCAAACCAAAGTAAAAGTTGAAAATGCTATCAGGGATGAACAAAATGACCAGAGTTATGAAACAGTAAGAAAATAGAACCAGGTCGATAGTCAAACAAATTCAACATCATAAAGTCAAGTGCGCAGCACTTTCGAATGAAGACTCAAATTTCAATTTCACTGTCTCAACATCAGCGTATCATCGACAAAGTGAAACCACAAATATACCGCAATCTCAATCCAAGGCTGAAGCCATTAGAATTCATCGACTACCAAAAATCATACAAAGGATATGGTATAGTTCAACAATATCACCAATATTTTTAAGAAATCAAGTGACCGAAGTCAAATGCAAGCACCAGTTTTAAACAAAAACAAAGAATTGAAATGGTCAGCAAGTAACAGAGCAACTCGAAAACTAGCATCAAGCAATAATCCAACAAGCCAAAATGTAGATGAGTTGTACAGCAATTTCTGAATAGGCAAGTTCGAACAAATATAAATCAAAGTCAGACATGAATGAACAACGTCAACTTTCATCTCAAAGTCTAGAAACCACCGAAGTCAAAGCAAATGCAAATTCGTGGGGACCAGGGCAAGTATAAATCGAACAAGTTTATATTTTCTCAAAACTAAGTTTGTAGATTTCAAAAAGTCAATGCCGAAGACAACAAGAACGAACAAAAATCAAGTTTTGAACAAAGATAATTGCAGTGCAAATTCCACTATACAGGTATACACACATATAACTATATGTATGAACATATATGAAGTCACACAAAATAAAAAATCCAAACAGAGGCGATTTCAAACCACAGTTCAAAGCAATACCAAAGTCACAGTCGAAAGGAGTTCGAAAATCATGGGACTGCAGTTTCAAATCAAGACGGTGCCAAACCCAAAATATCAACAACTATTCAAAGCAGTGGTGGTCGCGAGATAAACCAGTAAGTAAAATCGAACGAGGTCGAAAGTACTATCAAAGGCGGTATACAATATAGCCAAGGGCGAACAAAACAACGTGAATCACTGCAAGTAAAATGAATCGAGGACCAACAATTGAACACGAACGAAAACACGAAATTTAAACCCTAATTCAACTCGAGACAAGAATTAGATGTGAGTGGGTACTCATCTTGCTTCGATGCGATAGAAGCAGCCGCAGCGAGCAACGTAAGATCGATCGAATTTAATCGGCGCTTCGAAATCAAAAGCCCTAATCGAAGACGAACGAGAATGAAAAGAGCCGCCATTTTTATTCGTTTAATCTTGTTTAGGGTTGTGAAAAAATAAAGAAAAGGGGAATCGGGTTTTCCTCTGATATTATCTCGGCATCAACCAATATGGGCCACGATTCAAAATGTAAAGCCCACTCAACATTTACAATTTTTACTAAAAGAATTTCAATACGATTTAAACTCCAATCAGCAATTAACCATCAATTTAATCGTTAAATGACGATTACGGACTGGGGTAAAACCCCGGGTTGTTACACTCAATTCATTCTCGAACTCATTTAATTAATACCAAGGCCATTTTAAATCTATTTATACTCAATTTGGATTTATTTGCAACTCAAACCATTTCTATTTTAATCCAATTCCATTTCATTCGGTAACATTTCGGTTATATTTCATTCTCTCACAATTTAAGTTGAATTTTATTCATTACTCAAGTTTAACTTTAAAATCCATTTTTAGTCCACAATCCAATTTTTATTCCACCTAGTTAAGTTCCATTACCATATTTAATTTACTAATTTATTAAGTTGATTTGTTCACTCCCAATTTATAATGCAATACCTGATTTCTATTTCAAAAATCACTTCAATAAATTTACTCGAGTTCAAATTTATTTTATAATTCAAGTTTGGATTTTTTTATTACATTACCAAAATATCAAACTCTTTTTATTGTGGGTTATCTATTCCAATTTTAACTTTTATAAGTCACACAACTTATTTTTTTTCCTTTTCCATCAATATATACTCGAATATATTCACCTTTTATTTTTTTAACTCGAGATTATACACTTATTTATAGCCCAAGTATAATTTTATTCAATCCATTTCAATTTTTATAAGCTATTGAAATTTGTTTATTCCATTCAAAATCATTTATAACTCAATTCAATTTTATTTCAATTCAATCCAAATTCAACCCAATTTTTATTTAACTTAGCTTAAGTTAAATTTTCAATTTGTTCAATTTAATTTAACTCACTTAAGTTAAAATCCCATTTGTTATAATCACTTCATTTATTGATTTACTTTAACTTGCTTAAGTTAAATTCCAATTTCATTAATGTACCACATTAATTCAATGTAACCCAATCAGTTAAAAATTTTAAATTTTAATTTATTCAACTTAACTTAAGTCAAATTCCATTTAATTTTATATCTCAATCCCGATCGATATCATTTCCAATACAACTCTATTTAACTTAGCTCAAGTTACTCAAGTTAGAATTTATTCCAAAATTCACTTTCCATATTTTCCTTCCTTATCTAGAATCATTTTCAATTTATAAGTTTATAACTTATTTCCTGATCATCTCTAAATTATTTAAATAAGGATTTCAGAATCCAGACACCCAGCATTTATTCCAAATCATTTTGAAATCTCAATATTCCAAATCACACTTTTCAAATTTTTAACCAAACCCGGTTTTTAACCTAAACAAATTCCCTTCGTAATTTCCAAAACAAAACTGATTGGCACAAAAAATCTAAACAAATCAATTACGGTATCAATTCGTCACTTAGAAACTCGAAAATGAATACTGACGATGCTGCAATCATCACTAGGATTATTTTCCAGCGACTGAAGTGAGTTCAGTGCTATATTACTTCCAAAATCCATTTAAATCCATTTTTCTATTTAAAAACATCTCCAAAATAATAATACTATTATTTATTTCAAAGTACTTTGGAAAACACTTCCAAAAATCCCCGGGATTTAATTTTTTTCAAACTCTGGTTTTAATCAAGTCTTAGTTTTAATCCAATTGTATAATCCATACTTATACAATTTCCATTTGGTTATATATAACCATTTCAAATTTTATAAACTTATTTAAATTATATAATAATAACCAAACACACCACTATAATAATTTTCAGAAATTTATTTCTTTTATATCAAAATATAATTTGGGTAAAATTATTTCATTTACCCGCTTCAAAACCATACTGTGTAAGTTTATCGCGTTCAAGTATTTAGAAACTCCTATCGAGCTAGTGGTGTCCCACTATTCGATCAGAATTTATAACCCACTCATCCAATAAGTCAACGCAATATAAAATAATTTATATTCACCAACAAATACGCGCTTATATCTATTATTACACTCAACTAATTCTAGAGTACTGCCGACTCTATCTCTAAAGAGTAAATCCCCACCAGAGCCAAGGTTCTCGCTTAACCTTCAGCTCTGATACCAAGTGTAGCGACCCGCAGTTCCGTACCCCTTGAGTTGATAATAATTCTCCCTTGCTCAACCCAAAGTGTACGAAATAGCGAATAACTAGGATAAATAAGAGAAAGAAGAGATAAAAGAAAAAAAGAACAACAACAACAGAATCTCACGATCGCAGCTGAACAAAATATAATATATAATAACAGATTTTTAAATACAAAAGAATCTGTAACTATTTAACACTTACAATCATCAGAGTACAACAGTCAGTACATCAAACTGGACAGTTATATAACTTGTCCTTACACATCGAAATATAAGCCAAGTACGGAGATACGTCTCTGTCATCTAGCTCGTCTCCTGAGCTCCATAGCATCCAATCCTGAATCTGTAATACTCGGTCTGACCCGAGCATTATAATAAAATAACACCCGAGTCAATCTGGAAAACCAGCGTAAGAAAACACACTTAATCTGAATTATTAGAGTTATCAAAATCCTTTGAAAAACAAAGGTATCTCATAAGACCGCGTCACACATAAACACGATGGGTTTTTACCTTACGATAACCAAAACACTTTATAGAAAATCCAGTGATATTATAATAGTGTCTAAATACAAGTACTTATTCAAATAGCTGAAATTGTTACATTAATTAAATTCCAGCATACTAGGCTCTACAAACAAAATCGTAAGCTCGTATTGGAGAGTGGATTCCAACGAATGATTGGACCACTAGGGTACCGCCCGCCACGGTACACCTCTAGAACAATGTACCGAGGACCACGCCGGGATCCCCTCCTACACAAGACCGGCCTACCCCTGACCTGGATAGACCGAATATGTTATCACCCCGGGTGTTCCCTCCCTTGCTATCGAGCGCTTCTTCTTTCATGCATACCCATATCTAAGATAAATAGGGTTCCGAGGACATCTAGGAAAGGGATAAACATACCCTACTTGGGTGCGACCCACTTAGCCTTGCTACATCTGCCATGTTTAGGTCATTCCCGGTTGATGAGGTTCGAGGCTAAGCGTTACCTTTCAAGAACAAATATTACCTAGAATGCTCATCGTCCTCCACTGACGATGTTCTGATAGCATTTGTTTATACAAGTTGTCTTGGGTCTGGCCAAACCGAATCATCGTCTTCATCATCTTCACAACATTCATTCGTATCGTTCAAACCGGATCGAAGTGTTTTTCAGATAATAAAAATCCAATCCCGGTCTCTTCGATATGAATAACGAAATTGGCCAATATTGATAGTCGGTTATATAACAATCAATAACATCCAAAAGCAACACTAGGCCTTATCTTATAAATCTCCAGAATACTTATTTCAAAACATCTTTCCCAAGATATATATATATATATATTTATTCTATCTCTTCAATATTCTATATTTGAAAACAATTTTTAACACTTGTATCCATTACAGGATATTTCACCATTTCAATACTTAGAAATATTTCCCACTGAGACATTTCCAAAACCTCCTTTTCAATACTTAGGAAAATATTTATACGTATAATTTCCAAAATCATTTTAATATTTAATTTGGAAATATTTCAACTTATCTCTTAAGTCTCCAGAATTTTTTAAATAATTCTTCTTCGATTTCCAAACCGATTATACTTATTTATAATCCCAACCAACCATTTTAACCTCTTTAAATAAATTCACATTCTTCTCGAAGTTATCGCATCTAAACATCGGAAATTTTCTTAAATCTATAAATTCCATTATAAGGGTTCTATTATAAAATCTCATCTTTAAAATAAAACCTGTTTACACGTCTCAAGAGGATTTTATAGTTAAATTTTCAATCTTCTCAAACTACATATATACACATACATACATACATACATATATATATATATATATATATATATATATATGTAATGAGCATTTTTAAAGAATAGTAACTTATTTTTATTTTAAAAAATATGTTTTAGGTTATTATTTAAATATTAAACACTTTTAATAACCCATCAATAACTCATTTAAAATAACAAATCAATTTACAAAACTAATTATAAAAGTTCAAATTTTTATTCCAATAAATATTAAATATTTGAAAATCCATTTTTCGAGGTATTCCAATATTAACTAGTTTAAAATTTCATAGTTTAAAGAATAATTTTCCCTTTGAAAAACCAACTTAGCTTCTTAATAATAAAAATATATTTTAAATCTCAATAACCAATTTAATTTATAAGTCCCTCTCCATTCCACAACATATCGATTCATTTTCGATTACCTAACCACTTCGATTTCAAAAATAGAACCTACTATTTTTTTTCAACCTTGTTTTCCATATTCTAATATAAACTCACCATATGAATTTATATTTCTAATTATCTTCTGATATTGAATCCCGTTATTTATAAACATTGTTTATAAATTTTATAGCCCTTTTTAGTTTTTTATCTGTTTATAAACAAATCTGATTCATTTAACTCCATTGTATAAATTCTTTCTTATAACTCCCATTTATACTTCCAATCTATTTTAAATATTGATTTTTAACTCCCAAAATATCACTTATAAATTCTTTTATATAATTTATTTTTAAAATCCCATTTAATAATTCAAAATAGTTAGGTATAACCAAAAATCAATATATTTTTCTAATTAAATTCTTTAAAATAACTCCAGTTCCAATATATATATATATATATATATATAAAATCTCAAATTCCTTTCAATTCCTTAAATTATAAATTAATAAAATTCAGGCCAATGCCATAATAGCATCCAATAATTTCAATCACTACAAATAGATTATTCTACACAAATCGTATATCACTATATATGAAAAATAAATAATATATTTGAGGAATCTAGTTGGATCCGACCAACCTATTTCCCTGCATCCACAGATGTTAATACAACATAAAAATAATACCAATCCTACATTGAGGGGGAAATCACGGTATATAGGGTCATCCGCTATTATGCGGGGCGCATAGGGTCTCATCCGCTATAATGTGCGGGAATATCACTCCAAATACTAGTATATATTGTAACGATTCGGTATTTCGTGCCATTCGCATCCGCACATGTCGGACTTGAATTGCTCAAAATATCAGATTGTTAATTTATATTTGGCAAAACTCAGCATATATAGTAAATAAAATCAATCACAAACACATAGTACTATAATAATAAGCAGCGGAATAGATAAATAGTAGTTCATGAAGCTACTATAAAACAACAGAGTTTGAAATAAAATACAATAGAATATCTCAAATACAATGTAGTCTCGAATACCCACAGATGACAAGTCTGAACAAAACTACTGGATAGGTGAAAGCTGAATAGATATAGATGGATCTCCGAGTGAAGCTCCAACTCCAAAGGTGAGTCTCAAATGCTGTGACACTCAGTCTAACCTGAGCATAAAGAAAAAAACAAAACACTCGAGTCAGGATTAACATTCTTATATCAATAAACCCAACTCAAGTGAAATATCAACTGAAATACAAGTAACTCAAAGGATATTTGGGATACCCAATCTCTAAGGATCCGTGGAACTCTCTACTATGTAGTACAATACACTATTATAATATGTCTATAGTAAAGTAAACTATTAAAATAGCGTTAAGGCGTTACCCATATTCCCCTTAACACATTTTATATATTCCCGTAGTCTATACAATGTCATATGCTCCACCAAACCGGTGGTTTACACAGAGGACACCACATAGGTACGGTATAAAACAAACTCGTAGAAGGCGCGATAGGGCATGCGACAAGGCACTCGAGGCAATGCCAGGGTAGATATACCGTTTGCGGATCCGGACTGGTGGTAACGCATAGCAGCTACTACCGCCCACCTCGTGACACACTCCCAAATCATAGGTGCACCCAATCAAATCACAGAAGCAATAGAATGGTATCGAAGAAATGTGTCCGATAGGAGGAATGACCTCACTTGGCCCGGCATGGCTCCTGTTTTAGCCACATCAAACTGACTCACGGGAGTCAGGACTACGTAAATACCATATAAAATCGTCACCAAACCATCCTACTTCATTTTGGAATCTCCACCATATACACAATTGTTAAAGTGGTTTTCGGTATTGGCAGAGAGTATGACAATATCCGATCCCAGTCTCTTTAACAACCAAACGCTTATTTCACACCGTGGTCATTCCTTTTCAAATAGTTTATACTTTATATCAAAATATCATATTCATTTCAAAAACCATATCAATTCGATATCATTATTCACTTAAAAAATTCATTTCCAAAATCATAACACTTTAAAATTTATAACACTTTCGAAATCATAACACTTTGAAATCATAACACTTTTGAAATCATAACACTTGGGAAATCATAACACTTTTGAAATCATAACACTTTCCACTCAAACAATTTAGGTATAGAAAATAGTATACATAATAAAATAGATTATAAAATAAAAATAGTTTATATAATAAAATAGTTTATATAATAAAATAGTTGTATATTAAAATAGTTATAAATTAAAAATAGTTTATACAAAAATAATTAGTATATTAAAATAGTTTTATATTAAAAATAGTTTATATTAAAAATAATTCATAAAGTAAAATATTTTTATATATTAAAATACTTTATATAAAATAAAAATAGTGCCACAATTTTCACAAATCAATTCAGATCAACTCGAATTCCAAAATTCAATTTAATTTAATCTCAATTCCCCAATTTCAATTCAGTTCAAAACCATTTAAAATTTATATCGATTTCTAATACAGATATCAACTACAATTTAAACCATTTCAATTTCAATAGATTTCAAAGCTTAAATTCATTTATATTTCAAATTCAACTTTACCATTACTTAATATTGAAATATTCACTTAGTAAATCCAATATCATTTAAATAAAACTTTAAATTACAATTTATATAAACTAGATATTCCCTTCAGTTTATTTACTTGAAATATTCATTTAATCACTTTAAACCAAAATCAAGTTATAAATCATATCTTTAAAATCTTAAATCTAATAAGTTCCAAATCGGTTTTATTTAGGTAAAATTCTTAAACAAATAAATTTCAAATTAATTTCTATTTCTTTTTCCAACTTAATTTGTTAAAATTATTATAAAATCTATTTTAAAAATATAATTTTAAATAAATACTTAAACATATTATATACAAATTAAGTTAAATTTTATTAAATTAAATCTTATTATTAAATTTATTTTATATTAAAACTTATTTTATATATTTTAAAAATAGTAAAATTTATAAGTAAAATCTTAAAAATTTATAAATTTCAAAACTAACTTATACATTTAAAATTACCAAACATAAAATTTTAAAATCTAAAATTTAAACCTTATAAATTAACATTTATATATATAATAATATCTTAAAATCAATATTTATTAAAACCACATATATTTCTTTTCAAAACCTTGGAAATCATTTTCAATATATATATATATATATAAATATATATATATATAGACCAATGGTGTCTGTATAAAATTTTCTATCCTATGGTCAAGTGATACGGATATTTATCATTTTAATCCGCAATTTAAATATCTACGGGTATATATCTTTTCAACCCGCAATGCCAAATTCAATACAATGATAATCGCTTGGGTTTATCATTTCAACCCATAACCATTTTCTCCTATTCTACAAGATCGTTCGGGTATGTATCATTTCAACCCATAGGGAATTCTATACTAATAGGGAACTTGCAGAGTGAGAACAGATATGATAATAATATAATATATCGATAACATGCATATATCATCAATGATAAATTAAATATAAACAACAGGATATGGTGTCATATATCACAGGTGAACAATTATAGATAATAGTATATCATATACAACAATTATAAAATTAACAGTTCAAATTAGCACCATATTTCAATTATCGTTTCAAGTGAAATCAAATTTAATAAATATAAGAACGTTAATCGTGAGTGATTTCTCACCTTTCGAGGCTAGAGATGAACGAGAATGAGAAGAGTTACAAATCTAAGCACGAATTCCAAAGCAAAGCAAGATTGGCACGAATTTGACGAATAAAGCTGATAAATAGGAATTGATAAAACGAATCAGAACCATCATGATATAACTAAAACAAATATACGTTATAATTTTTGTCTAAAACCAAATTTTAAAACACACAGTTAAAATAAGATCTATATATATTTTCAAATCAATATTTTAACTCTAACATCTATAAAATAATATATATATATATGAAAAACTAAGTTCACAAATACTTACATATAAATTAATATATATAAACATATATACAATTTACATGCATGTTACATTTTTTTAAAACAATATATATATATAATAATTCTTTGACAAAATAATGTACTGTAACCTATATACGTATATCAAAATCAACTACCTTATATATTTCAAGATGCATATCATATTCGAAATGCATATCATATTCGAAAGTCAAAAATCCATACAAACTTATATAACTTACATGTATATATAAAACAGCCGCAAATATATATATATATATATATATATATATATATATATATATATATATATATATATATATATATGTATGTATATATATATATAGCACGCCAGACATTTTGCAAATTTCTGAAAAACATATGTATATAACTACATATTACTACTATTATATGTATAAGTAAATAGAAATTTGCAAACATCTTATATATACCTATTATATATATCATTACTTACTTTAGATATAAGAACAAAACAAACAGAAGCAAAAGGGGCTGCAGTACTTAGATGTACACGTTAGAAGCTTTATGATATAAACGATATATGCTATATTTATAAAAATACGTACATATTATATGTCAACAAAATAGCTTACGTACATTATTAATAAACATAATATATAAATACTGTAACATTCATATTGAAATGCATATATAAATTTATACAAGTTTTAAAGAAAAACAATACAGAGACCCATTTGCAAAATAACTTTACATATAGGAAATGTATACATGCATTTCTAAAAATCAAAACCCGCATGCATAAATTCGTAAAATAATATAAGATAAAGGAAACTTTTACCACGGCTTTGATGTAAGAAACATACATAAGAAATATATAAATATATATTACCAATATATAAACAGTGGAGGCTGCAGCTGCTTCGGAGCATGGTGATGTGACAGAGCTTTTGTGGAGAAGTGATGGAAGGTAGGGTGAAGCAAGAATGGTCGGCGAGGCTGGAAGCTCGGCTAGCTTGGTGCGGGTGGCTAAGATGCTCGGCCATGGTGGTCTGTTGTGTGGTGGTAAGCTTCGGCCTTGGGTTTTGAGCACGGTACTGAGAAGATGGGGAAGAGGAGGATCGGAGGGGAGCAAGGCCGATAGACAGGAGGTTCAAGGGGTGGTTCGTGTGAGGGCGAGCCGAAGAAGTGTGTTGCGATGTTGAACAAGCTAAAGGAGGAAAAATAATATCACAGAACAAGTTTCCTTTGGGGAATAAAACAAACCATTATTAGGTTGATTTCTTTCTTGCGTGCAAAAACGAAAAGGCAAAGACTAAAAATAAATCAACCGACCAGACTATAAATTAGCTAGGAAAATCAAGAGTCAAAACATTAAATTTTGGAAACAATAAAGGCTGGAGGCTATAACGTTTAAACCGATGTAATATGAATGGTCACCAGAAATGCAAAAAGACCCAAAAATACGGAACCAATACGGCTAACCGTATCACGGTTTCGTCGCGCAACGGACTTCGAAATTGACAATAGAATATACCGTAGAGATTAGCACGACGAGATGATCAAAACGGTATACAGATATCAGTGATACTACCATCCTATCAAAAGTTGATATTCGGTATCGAAAATGCTGCTACAACGCCGGAATTAAGATAAACGGAGCAATAGCAGTCCAAATTTGGCGAAACGAAATATGACGTCTCACTCAAAAGATGATTTACAAATTTATTATATAAAAATATTACGGTTTTGAAAACATTCTATTATCATTAAGTATTAACCGATTTAAATTCAAATAAAATTACACAATAAAATAAACTTCCATATTTTCAAATACAAATATCAACTAAAATTTAAACCATTCAATTTCAATAGAGTTCAAAGCTTAAATTTATTTATATTTCAAATTCAACTTTACCATTACTTAATATTGAAATATTCACTTAGTAAATCCAATATCATTTAAATAAAACTTTAAATTACAATTTATATAAACTAGATATTCCCTTCAATTTATTTACTTGAAATATTCATTTAATCACTTTAAATCAAAATCAAGTTATAAATCATATCTTTAAAATCTTAAATCTAATATGTTCCAAATCGGTTTTATTTAGGTAAAATTCTTAAACAAATAAATTTCAAATTAATTTCTATTTCTCTTTCCAACTTAATTTGTTAAAATTATTATAAAATCTATTTTAAAAATATAATTTTAAATAAATACTTAAACATATTATATACAAATTAAGTTAAATTTTATTAAATTAAATCTTATTATTAAATTTATTTTATATTAAAACTTATTTTATATATTTTAAAAATAGTAAAATTGATAAGTAAAATCTTAAAAATTTATAAATTTCAAAACTAACTTATACATTTAAAATTTCCAAACATAAAATTTTAAAATCTAAAATTTAAACCTTATAAAATAACATTTATGTATATAATAATATATTAAAATCAATATTTATTAAAACCACATATATTTCTTTTCAAAACCTTGGAAATCATTTTCAATATATATATATATATATATATATATATATTGACCAACGGTGTCTGTATAAAATTTTCTATCTATCATATGGTCAAGTGATACGGATATTTATCATTTCAATCTGCAATTTAATATCTACGTGTAACAACCCGCATATTTGTCGATTAGATATTTAAATATTTTATTTAAATATTTTATCGTTAGTCGAATGTTAGTCCGAAAAGCTACTTTTTGCATACGGTTGAATTAGGACTCGAGACCACCCCCATTGAGTTCAAAATGACGTTTGCGATCTTTTTGAGTGTAAACTTCGATATGTTTGGAGAAAGTGGAATTTTCACCACTTTTTCCACTTAGGGCTTTAGTATGGACTGCATTTACTAACTCAGCCCAATCCCTTCATTCCCTTCATAATTGCATATGCATTAAAGCTTCTTCAAAAATGGTGGAGGGAATGGGAAATTAAAACTCCAAACTCAAATTCAATTGCAAATCCAACATTCAACTCCAAATTCAAGTAGAAGATATTGGATTTAAGCTTTGGATTGCTTCTCCTTGCTTTCAAGCTTCATCTTGTAATATCCCGGAAATTTTAACAATATCAATTTAATAATCTGTTAAATAATTAAATTGATATGGATAATCTTTGATAATAAGATTTGAATTTAATTTAATAATCTGATTAAATTAGTATTTAATTGATGATTTTATCTTTTAAAATCTAATAAGATATTTTCTATTTGAATATATATATATATATATATTTATTTATATATATTGTAAATAGAAGCTTTGGTAAATTGGAAATTTATATTTAGTTTAATCTGGACTTTTCAAAGTTATTTAAATAAATAACATTTTAGTTTTAAATATACTTTAGATAAATCTTTTAATTGGTTAAGATATATTTTACTTAAGTTTAAATAAATAAGATTTACAAAAATGGTTTGTTTTATTTCTTTTTAAATATTACTTGATAATATAATCTTATATAAATTATTTAAATATCAAATATATTATTTCCAAATAAAAAGTATAATGTATTATTTTTATAAATATGAATGAATTTTAATGCTAAAAGGAATTGTTATTTTTAAATTGAATCTTAGGATTTAATTTGATTTGATTTGAATTTAAAGTTTTGAAATTCAAAAGAATATATATATATATAAATTGTTTTGAATTTAGAATATTTGTATAAACTTTTATTTATAAATATAATTAGCTTTTGTTTCTCTTTAAAAAGTAATATATATAGATAAGTGTTTAAATAAATAAGAAAAAGGCTTTTTAAATAACTTTTAAAATAAATAGAAATATGAGTAATTACTTATAAGACATGTGTCATTTATCTAAAGCTTCATTTTAACATGTGTAATTTAATAAACAATTGTATAGGACAAGTGTCCTTAATTATTTTCATTTTCTTTTATTTTATAAATCAAAAATATACATGTATATTAACATTGCATTTCTTCAATTCATTCTTTCTAATCTTCATTCTTTTTCAAAGCCAAGAGAAATCAGATTTTCTCTCTAATTCAAATCTGAACAAATCAATACCACTCCTCAAACTCTTCCTCTAATCTAAAATCAGTAATTATTTCTCAAGCAAAATGTGTTCATATTCAAATCTGAAATCAGAAATCAGTTGCCTCAAACCAAATCAAAATCTTCTGTCTACATTCATTTCTTCAATCTGGAAGCAATCCTGAAATCATCTCAAAGCCTTGCAAACACTCTTTGAATCTGGAATCATCTCAAGCCTACCTGCAATTCTTTTCATCTCTGGAAGGAATTCATACTGTCTGCATTCATTCTTCAAACTGGAAGCAACATGCATGTGTTAAAATCAATTTAAAGCTTCAACAACTAAAGTTTAAAAATCAAATTCAAACAAGCATGCAAGTTCACAGTTTCACAAGCTATTTCAAAGATAATCTGCCTCTGTTCATATAAATCAGGTGAGTAACATTCTTACTTAAATTAACTTAAGTAAGTATGATGCATGTTTAATTCTGTGATAAATATTGTTTGGATGTGAATGTTTGTAGATGATTTTGTATATACATGAATGTATATAGGTGTGCATGTATGATATTGTTCTCTGTTCTGTTTTGTTGCCAGACTCCAGAATTTTCTTTTAAATCTCTTACTACTTGATTAGTTCTTATTAGTAGTTAACTTACAAACAAAAGTTGTTGATTTATTATAGAGGAATGTTTAAAGAACTTTAATTAAGTCAAAATCTAAAGTTCGAATGTCTCTGTAAATAAAAACCACAGTGCATGTTAAAATAAAGTAAAAACTTAACTTTGTAAATTATAAATTCAAGTATATGTATTGAATATATAAGCTATAACTTGATTTTTAACATTTAAATCATAACTTTTAGTTTAGAATTAAAAGAGCAGTTCTGGTTTATGTTGGAAATGAAATTTTGGTGATTTTGATCATCTCAGTGAAATTGGAAGTTTGAAATCTTTAGTAGTGGTAGTGTAATGATCAAGGATACTAGGAAAAATGACTGGAAATCGAATTAGACATTGAGGCAGAAATGATTTAGGTTTTAAATTTTTAAACCTAGTTTTAAGTAAGGTTATGAATTCGTTTCGTTTGTTTTCATTGATGGATCGAGTGTTCTAAGATTTTGGGAATGGAAGTTTAGATATAGGCGAAGGCATGGCCAGAGAATTAGCTTCTCTGATGGTCGGAATCGCGAGCACGAGCGATGTTGCCAGGTTTTGGTCATTTCGATGGTTCTGTTCTAGGTTTTGATTTTTAGGCTCGATTTTGATTTGGTGAATGAATCGAAGATAGGATGGTCGTTTTTCTAGTAGGTGGATGAACGTGGACTGATGGAAGATGTCGGCGATGACCGGAGTTGCCGTAGGTGACCGTGCACGTGCACGAGATCGAAGATTGTATCTGGGTGAAGTCTGTTTCACTGGAGAAGACGAATGCAAGTTTTTCTCGGGTTTGTTCGTGGGAGTCTCGGGGATTTTGATGTGCGACTCGAAGTAGTGGAGCTGGAGTATTGAACTCAAGTGACAAGGAAAGACTCGTGATTTTTGAGTGTTTTTGTGGGGAAGACTCGGGTAACTTTGGGTTACGACTCGAAGTGATTTAGAAGTGGGCTCGAGAGTTTTAGTGTTGTCAGGTTTTATACCTGTCTGTTTTGAAATTTAAATTTAAATTAAATTTTGAAGTAATATTAAGCAGTAAATCAAAGTTTGATTTATGAAGACAAGTTTAGTTTTAAACTTTAATATTAGATAATTAGTTTATGAATTTAAATGTTTAAATAGGTTAAGTGTAGATATGTTTAAATGTTAAATCTAAGAAGAAATTTGATTTAAGTTCTTTTAAAAACTTCTTAGAAAATATAAGATTTTTAATAAGTAAAAGTTTTAAATTGGTTTTAAAAACTTTGTTAAAAATGAATTGGTATTCATTTTAAATACAACATTTAAAATGAAATTTAAAAGTAGATTTGAAATGAATATTTCAAATATAAATTATAAATGATAACTTGTTTATCAATAAAAATAAAGTTTATCTTAAAATAATTAAAGACTTGTGTTTATTTAATTTATTTGGAGATTTAATAGATAATTAAATTATTTGATTAATTAATCATTTGGATTAATTAAATAGGTAATTAAAGGTTTAAACTAATTTATTTATGATTAAGATTAATTAATTAGGGATGATTAATTTGTAGTTAGGGATTATAAATTAGAGTATTAATTAATGGTTAGGAATTAATTAATAGAGTAATTAAATATTAATTAAGTTATGGTTAACACTTAATTAATTAAGTAATTAGAGATAAATAAATTGGTTATTAAGATTTATTAATTTAGAATTAATAATATTAATATAAGTTAATTACTTAAGGAAAGTAATTAAATAGTAGTTAATGAAGTCATTAACTATGGGTTATTAAATAATGAATTAATAGGATTAATTTAATAGTTAATTAGATTAATTAATTTAAGAATAATCATTTATGAATTTGTTTAAATGTAATTACTTATTGGAAGTAATTAAGAATTAATTACTTATTGTAATTAATTGAAGTTAATTTGATTTAGTTAAGTTAATTAATTAAGTTTAATTAATTTAGGATAATCAAGAGATGATTTGATAATAATTACTTAATGTAATTATTAAGGTAAGATTATTTAGGGGAGTAAATAATAAGATAATTACTGGAAGTAATTAGTTGAATAATGATTTTATTAATAGAAGTAATTTGTGTTAATTACTTTGAATAATTAATCAAGAGATTAATTAAGGAATTAATTAAGGAGTAATTAATTTAGTTAATGAAAGTAATTAAGGGGAGTTAATTACTAGATGAGATTAATCAAGAGTGATTAATAAATGTTGTTTAATTAAAGATTAATTACTTAATGTAATTAATTTAATTAAGTAATTAATAATTAAGTTGTAATTAAGGATCATTAATTAGTATAATTAATGATGTAATTAAGATTGATTAATTTAGTAATAATTAATAAATGAAGTGATTAATTAATATAATTAATTAAAGTTTAATATAATTAATTATAGTTGATTAACTTAATTAATTTTAGTTAATTAATTAATGAAGTAATTAAAGGTTAATTACTATAAGTGGTTAAGGATAATTAATTTGAGTAATTAATTAAGGATAAATTACTTGGATGTAATTAAAAGATAATTAATCAAAGATGATTAATTAAAATGAATTATTAGAGGATAATTAATTAATTAATTTGTAATTAATTAATGGTTAAGTAAGAAGGATTTATAAAATGAAGTAATTAATTTAATTCACTTTAAATTAATTAGAGATAGTGTAAATCATTACTTATGAATGGGTGATAGTATTGGGTACTTGACATTGATTGATATCTCTGATGAGATATATGCTGTATGATATGGATGTTAGTTGAATTGTATGGATTATCTGATAATGTTGATTATCTGTTGGGAATTATCTTTCTTTGTGTATAAAGATAATGAATTAAATTGTTTTAACCCTTAAAACAACTTGGCCTTAAAAGATACGCTTTGGATTTCGATGAGACCGGGATCGGGTTTCCGTATACCGGATTTCCAGGTCTGGAGACCCGAATACCACATCGATCCAAATTAACGATAGGTCGTGAATCAAGTGAAGATGAAGATTCAGAGTGCAAGGGTTATTGTCGTTAACTCTGAGGGTGATTCCAAAACGAGTGTAACGAGATAATGCCTTCGGTTTCGTTCGAACCCGGAACGAACTTGTATGGATTGAATGCTTTCAGCACATCGTCAGGTGGACGATGAGCATTCTAAGATAGATATGTTCTTTTTAAAGGTAATCGTGACCTCAAGCGTCACAAACCGGAAATGGCTAAAACAGGGGAGGTGCAGCAAGGTTAGTGGGTAGCACCTAAGTAGGACAAGGTTACCTCTGTCTAGATGTCCCTTTCTATTTTCGACTTAGTGGTGCGGTTGCTGATCCCAACCGTGAGGTATCTTGTGCGGGAATTATCCAGTAAGGGATGTTCCGACCTTGTGTTGCAGGGGATTGGGAGTGATCCTCGGTACGGTGATCTAGGCCACGTACTGTGATGGGCGGTACCCCGGTAGCCCTGCCATTGTATGGAATCAAATTTCCAATAAGTGATAACGGACTTGATTGTATAACCCACTTTGTTGGCTAGTATGCTGGAATTTAATAATGTAACAATTTCAGCTATTTCATATTTATTTGAAAACCCTAGACCCTATTATAATACAATCGAATTTCCTATCAAATGTTTTGGTTAGCGTAAGGTAAAAACTTACCCATGTTTATTTGTGGGGAGTCTTACGTGATACCTTTTCTTTCAAAAAGGTTTTGAAGTTAAACAAGTTTAACCTGTTACTCACACCAGACCCATGTCTGACCCAAGTTGTTTATTTCTGTTTTATAAACTCTTGGGTACTCAAATTTTTACGAGTAGCCAAGGGATTCAGGTTTAGCTTTGACGAGTAATCTGGAGGAGCAATGGAGCAGGAGGCTTCAGCGTTGTAGATATAGATAGTAGTTTCCGCTGTGTTGATCTTGTTTAGATCTTTGTTTTGTATTGAGTTGTAATAACTAGACAGATGTTTATAACTGTCTAGTATGTGATGTGTAATCTGTGTAACTCTGATAGATGATGTATATGATACTATGTAATAGTTATGTGATATATTATATTTTATTCCGTTTCCGCTGTGAGTATTTGTGTTTGTTTTCTTTCTCTTCTTTTCTTTTCTACTTCTCACCCCTTTCTTTCTTACTGTCGATGCGATTTTCCGGGAGTGGAAAGTCGGGTCGTCACACGTGGTATCAGAGCATTAGGTTGAGTGAATACCTAAGCTCTGGAGTGGTGTCTATCGTGAGAGAGAGTATTTGTAATTTATATATATATATATATATATCTATTCTACCTATTTGTTGGGTTACCCGTACAGGTTTTCCAATATAGGATATAAAGGTAGATAGGGTGGTGGTGTGTGAAACACGACTACCAATGGTTGGAGTTTGAATGTTGAGGTTGGAAGTGTATCTGTCGAGACTGTAGACCTAATACTGTCTCGAGTAAGCTTTGCTGTGGTGAAGGATTTCATCGATCTCCGAAGGAAACTGTAATGGTTCGGAGTTTATCTTTGAAGTGTGGATGAGTAGAGTTGGATCTGTCGATGAGGCAGAAGTGAGTGATGGTACCTTGATACCTCAGGTAATAGTAGCTGTATGATGAGATACAGTGACGATGGATGTTCCCGAAGATGTTTTCTTTGGAACAAGATTAAGGAAGTGTGTATGCTTTGGTATTGTGGCTGAGTTCAGCATGGTGTTTCTGTTTGGTTTGGAGTTCGAGTTTCTCGAAGATCTTTGGAATAGGAAGTCCTTGGCATCAGTGTCAGCAGTGCAGCTCGGAGTATTCTGTGATGGCAGGAAGTTTTCTAGATGAGCAGTTTTTCTGGAAGTGAAGTTCAGAAGCAGCAGAGTGGATCCATTTCTTCAATAAATTGGATAAATAAGTGTAAGCTGTTCTGATTGGTAAAGAGAGGACAGTTTTCTTTGGAATTAAGTTGGTGTAACGACCCAGAATTTTTGATAATTAAAATTCGAATATTTAATTAATTTTAAATATTAATAAATGGAATTTAGAAGTCGAATGATTTATTTTTCGAATATTGGATTTAATTTGATAATTAAATCGATAAATTAATAATTGAAATTCCAGAGGTAATTGAAAATCGAGTTTAAAATGATTGAAAATGATTTGGGAAATTTTATTTAATCATACTGGAGTTATAGAAAGGTTATAGAACTTTTAAAATTGAATTTGGAGTTAATTTGTGAAAATCGAATATTTTAATATTTAATTATCGACTGTAAAAATAGCAAATTTTCGAACAGTCTCAGAATCGAACGAAACCAGTTCCATTGGATCCGTAATAGTTAGTTATTATCGGATTTCAATTTTCGTAGCAATCGGAGTTGTCGTTTGACTATGGCAGCTCAAAACGCATCGATATTGTTTTAATTTTAAATCGTCGAGTTAAAAATAGTCATTTTTCAAAAAGTCTCGGATTTCGACGAAACCAGTTTCATCGGATCCGTAATGTGATATTATTGCATGGTTTCAAATTTCGTAATTTTTGGATTTACCGTTTGTCCGGGGCAAGCCAAAACGCCTCGAAATCGATTTAAATCGGTTTAATTTAAATTGATCGTTTTTCTCCGTATCTCGCTCAGATGTCCGAATTAGCCTCCGAAACCTATTCCATTGCGTTCGGAACGTGGGATAAACCTTAGAAACGTCAGCCGGCACGTTCGATTCGGAGTTCGGAAAATTTCGATGAATAGTAAATTGGGCAATTTTCTATAAAAGCACCTCTATTCTCTCATTTGCAAACAAGAAGAACAACCCTAGGGTTTTGAACCCAGGCCGCCACTTTCATTTCTAAGGCCAGAAATCAATCTCCTTCCTCCTCAATTATCTTCAAATCCACAAACAATTAGAGGAAGTTGTCAACTGCAAAGTTGTAGAGGAAGATAAGAACTACGTTCTCAACGGTGGAGATCGTCTGAAACGAGGTAGATCATCGGCAAATCGAGCTTGAAGGGGCTGTTTTTGTGCATGTTTTTCATGGCCATGGGGAGGCCGAGCTTGGTGCTATTGATGGTGAAGGTGGAGTGAAGCGAGGGCTTTCGAATGGTGGTGGAGTGATGGGGTCTAGTGCATCGAGGAGGCCGGAGCAATTAGGGTTTGGTGGAGGCTATGGGTTGAACGAACGTGAATTTCACGTTATGGAAGAAGGCTTCGTGAGTGGCCTGATGTGGAGGAAGCAAAATGAACGGCCAGATCTGAGTTAGGTTGAAAATTGAAAAGAAAAATTGATTTTTATATATATATTAATGTGTATAAACTTCTAAAATTCATAACTTCTGCATACGAGGTCCGTTTTGGACGAAACGAATTGCGTTGGCTTCATTTGGTCGAGCACTACGCGATGCAACTGATTTGGAGTCGTTTGGAGCTAGTGTGAATTTCGGGTAAAATTAAACGTGCGTTTAATTTTATTCGAAATAAACGCTGAAATCAGAATTAAAATCACGGTGAGATCTTCTCACTCAAATTTGAATGTGGAATTTTTACAGTTATTGATTGATGATTGACTGTTTGGATGTGATGTTAGATATAGTAGGATATATATCTATATATAGCAATATATACATATTGGCATATGTATATATTGGATTGATTGATTTCCCGCCTCGTATAGCGGATGAGACCTTATTGCGCCGTTAGTAAGCGGATTTTTTATAAAACCCATATACCGCGATAATTCCGTACGGGAGCGGAATTGGTATTGTGCTAACATCTGTGGATGCAGGGAAACAGGTTGGAGGGATCCAACTGGATTCCTCACCGTATTGATTATTTACAGATATTTTGATATATTCTGTTATCATATTGATATATGATATTGACTGTTGTGATGGACTAATTGATGCTGTTGCATCATCAGATTCAGTTTTGAAATGTAAAAATAACGACTTTTACTTTAAAAAGGTTTTTAAAATGATTTTTGAAAATATACGTTTTATGGAATTTTTGAATCGATTATAAACGTAAAATTTTAAAGTTATAAAAGTTATAATTTTTTAGTGAAATATAACCGAAGTGTCGTTTTTGAAATAAAAGTCGATTTATTTATAAAATGGTTTAAGTTGGGATTTTTGAACAACTATAAACGATTTGTATAAGAAGATTTATAAAATTGATATTTTATAAACAAAAAAATATTGGACTTATAAAACGAATTTTTATAAGTGTTAGAAAGAAGTATAAATGGATTTCATAAGTGAATGAAATTAATAGATTTATAACGTGAAGTTATAAAGTAAATAGATATTGTAGTATAAAAGATTTATAAGAAAATTTACTTATAAATTTGACTTTTGCACTTAGATGGGATATAAATAGGAATTGCAAAATGAAATGATTTTATAAGTTGAAATTGTTTTGAAGTATAAATTGTGATTTATAAACGTTGTTTATAAATCCGAAATCACTTATTTTGATAAGTGAATTGTAGAAGTTAATTAAAGGAATTATATCCACGATTTTGGACAGTGGATAAGCTTTTAAATAAAATGTGTAGAAATGTGGAATTTGGATAACGAAGTATATTCACGATTTTGGACAGTGAATATATTATTAAATAAAAATGGATATGTTTTGGAAAAGTGATATTACGAAATGAAGTAATTGTTTTAAAAGATGTTTTAAAACGTGTATGAACCGAAAGCATAGATTTCAACATTTATTGTTGAAAATAGACGTTTTCGAAGAATAAGGAAATGATGGACTATAACACTGTTGTTATAGTAAATGATTTCCGAAAGGAAATGTTTTGATGTAGTATTGGGATTCATATATCTATCTAATTTCGAATCCCTATACTAGTGATTTTGAGTCGTCGTAACGATGTTTTACGTAACATTCGTTTTGACTCAAATAAAATGTGTTTAAAGAATGATTTCCTTAAAGAATGAAATGTATACTTAATTTTGATTTAAGTATATCGAATATTTTCCAAGTGTTGAAAATAAATGATTTGTGAAATACTTATTATTAAATAAGTATGGAAATGCTTTTCCAATATGAAATGAACTGTTTAGAGATTTTATCTTTTAAAGATAAAATGAAAAGTGAATATTTGAAATTTGTTTTCAAACGGTTAAGTGTGGAAATTATATATCTAGTAAAGATATTTTTGAAGATAAATAATTTGGAAAAATTATTTGGAATCTGATGATGTTGCGCATCTTTATTGATAGTTAAATAACCGACTATCAATAATTACCTTTAGATAGGTATTTGTTGTGAATTGGATGAAATTGAATGCCACACTTATTTTTGAAAAAATCGCTCACTATTCGGGTTAGCCGGGAAAGGACCATGGGGTCGTATAACCCATTCCGAATATGTGATACGTCGTTATGAATTGCATTTGAAGACTGGTGTTGAAGACCGGATATTTTTGAAAACGGAAGGATTACCGTCGAGTTACTCTACATCGGCTGATCTCCGATTTAGAGGTTTTATCACCCTTAGTGACGGGAAGTCCTGACGTGATTGAAAATTATCCGGATGTGCAAGGGCTTCGTGAGAAGTGCCTTCGGTTCTGTTCGATTCCGGAACAGACTTGTATGGATTGTGTGTCTGACGTTACAATTTGAGATATAAAGCTGATTTCTTTCAAATACATTTCTGTTGGTGGCGGAGAATTTATTCTCTTAGCTTAACACCCTTCTCTGAGACGTACGAGCTCAGAGGTTATGTAGTTGAAATTTATCAGCGATATATCCCAGTTTGGTAACGTGGCATACTGAGTGTTGCTGTGAAATGATCAGTGTTTGGTCATTTGTGATATGATCATTTGTTTGATCTTATATCTTTGTGATCATAGGTTGATCATTTTGTTTGACCCGAAGCAGGGCTTTTTGAGAAAGCGTAGCTTTGTGGACGAGACTTCGTCGAGCCTCACACCCCGGAAATGGTCGAAACAGGAAGGATGCAGCAAGGTTCTAGGGAGTAGCGCCCCTTAGTGTATGTCATTCCTTCTGGATAAAGGTGGTATCATGGTATGGAGCCCAGATACTTAACTTCTGTGGTTACTGCATTATTATTATCTATGTGGTTTGTTGCGAATCGGGGATCCTCGGGAAGATCGGTGACGATCGGGGGATGGCATACACGTGTCAGTAGTTACCTATTTTTGCAGAGGTAACCCGGCCTTGTGTTGGCAGAGATCCGGTTAGGTTCTCGGGTCGTCTATTCCAGGGACGTACCCATCGTGGAAAGGAAGTTCCTTAGCCTGACCATTTGTTGGAAATCCAAAGAAACAATACGTGACGTGTACGGTTTTAGTTGTATTACCTGCTATGGAATGTGGCGGTAACCTGCTATTGAACATAGTAGCTATAGTAGGCATAAGTGCGGAATGTCTATGCTGGCTAAGATTAATATTATACTTTCGAAATGTTTTCTACACTATGCACTAATAATAATATCAAAAAAAATGATTTGATTTTGCGTAGTAAGCATCTTTGACTATCATAAGAAGAAATCTCCTCCAATTCTGCGTTTGCATTGTGTGTGTGGCGGGAGGTCTTATGGTAGTTTCATTTTCCAAAAGCATTTCGAATTGACTTTAAAATTATCCTGTTGTTTATTTTAAAGAATAACTGTTTTACGATCTCACACCAGTCACCATGACTGACTCGGAGTTTATTGTTCCCTTCTAAACTCTGGGTGCCCACCAATTTCCACACGGGCAGCCTAGAGTTATGTTATCAGGATATTCTGGATATTCTGGAGCTTTGGAAGCAAGCTGGATGGCGAGACGTAGTATTTGTATCTGATATATTTATTCCGCTGTGTATTCTGTATGAGGACAAGTTATATAACTGTCCATTGTTGTATATTGACTCTGATGATTGATGTATGTATAAAATGATATAGTTCTTTGTTTTAAAGATTATTCATTTATCTATTATATATTGTTCCGCTGCGATATGTGAGATTCTGATATTGTTTTCTGTTTCTGCTCTTGTTCTGTTGTTGTTCTTCTTTCTTTTTCTTCTTTCTTCTTCTTCTGCCTTTTTCTTCTTTCTTAAAACCATAACTTTTCGGGTTTCCGGCATTTGATGGCTCAGCAGTCGATAAAGTGAGTATCGATGTTGAATTTTCGAAAGTCGAAAATTTGCGGGATGTTACATTTGGTATCAGAGCATATGGTTAAGCGACAACCCTGCTCTGTTGGGTGTTACTCATTAGAGATAGGGTCAGTAGTACTCTAGAATGAGTTGAGTGTAATAATAGATATGAGTGCGTATTTGTTAGTTAATATAAAATTGTTTTATATTGTGATGATTAGTTTGTTGAGTGGTATATGGATTCTGGTCGGTATTGTCCGTACAACTCTATCGATAGGGATCTCTAAACACTTATATAGAACAATTCGGCACGATATTGTTTTAAAATTGGGTAAATGAAATAATTTTACCTTGATTATATTTTGTATATAAAGAAATAATTTTTTAAGAATTATTAAAGTGTACATGAGTTGATTGTTAAGATTGTTTGAATAAGTTGAATTTAAACAACAATTGTGAAAGAGTAAATTGTATAAACCAATGAATTATAAAATATGGAGTTATAATTAATATAATTTACAATGGTAAAATAATCTTATATATAAATAGAGAAATTTTATAAGTAAAAAGATTTGTAATGAGATTTATAAATCAAGGAAATTTTTGAAAGAATTTAAGCACTGATTTCACTATTGTTGCTGGGAAATAATAAGGGTGATGACTGCAGCATCATCAGTATCATTTTCGAGTTTCTGTGTGATTGATTTGCTACCATAGTAAATTGGAAATTGAGGTTTTGTTATGATAAACAAATTTGAAAATTTAAAGTCCAAATTTAAATATGGTAAATATAAGTGAAATAAGATTTATACTTATGATATGAGATAATAGATTTAACTTTGGTAAAGTTAATGAATTTGAGTAGCATAATGAAATATGATGTGAAATTTAACTAAAAGAAAGTCAAATGTGATATAAATTTGAATGATTGATGAAATTTGATTTTGGTAAAAGGTTAAATGAATTTTGTTAAGAAAAACAAAATCTGAATTGGATTTATAAGTGGAAACTTAAGTTAAGTTGAACAAATGATGTTTGAAATGGAAAATAACTTAAGTGATGTTGAAGGGAAGTTTATTTTGATATCAAAGAAATTAATAAAGTGAATTTATTAAATGAATGTGAATTTGAGTTATATAAAATTCAATTTTATTTGTTAAAATGAATTAGCAATTGAATTAATAAATGGATTGAATGTCAATCAATTGAATATAAATAATTGATATGAAGCAATGAATATAAGTGTTAATTCATTAGAAGCTAAAGGAATTGAATAATTGAATGGAAATCAATTTAATATCAACAAATTGAAACTTAAAGTGTTGAACCAAATTGAATGTAAAGAAATGTAAATTGAATAAATTTGGTTATGATTGGTTATACATTGGTTGTTAGATTGATTGTTAGTTGATTTCGTGTAATTCATTAAGGGTTAATGAAATTGAATCGACAAATTGGAAGCAAAGTGATTAAATTCAAATTGATAATATGTAAATTTGAATAGAAATGAATTTGATTCAAATTGAAAATGAACCAACATGAATGTAAATTAGTGAATGTAAACTAATTGGAAACAAATGAATGAATGTTAGTTAAATCCAATATTAGCAAATCAAATGTGAGTAAATTGAAAACCAATTCAATGAATATTAATGAGAAATGAATGAATATTGATTCGGTATGGATTTGTTGGATGTTTATTGGATGATGATGGTTTGATGGTTGCATTGTTGCTTCTGAATGCATTTGTTGTTTGTTGCATTTGCTATGTTGACATATGTAGTATTATGTTACTATATGATGTATATTGACTATATTTTCATATCTACATGTTCTCATATGGTTTGTTGAGTGTTTAGTAGGTGCGGATGGCGTTGCTTCGCATTTGGAGCTCGCTTTCGCGCTATATTAGCCGTATACGCTCGCTAAAAAAATAATAAGGTACATATCTCGGATTAAATATCGTACTTTTACACTTTTTTCCCTACGGGATGCCTCATCACTTGATGGGATGTATATTTGTGATATATATACACTGTCATTTTTTTTGTCGGATCGAGCCGCGCAAAGGAGACGCTGGCGAAATTTTCTGAAAATTTAAGGCGTTAGAATATTTTAGAGAAATTTGAAAATTTTGAAAACTAAGTTATGATTTGAAAACTTAGTAAAGATTTTGTGAGAAGTTAACTATGAATTTTGGAGAAGTTAAACACTTAACAGATTTGAAAATCTAATTTGAACGGTTTGTTTTGGAAAGTTAACGGATTTTGTATCTTTTCCTTACTTGGTAATTTCGAGGACGAAATTCTTTTAAGGGGGGAAATTTGTAACGACCCAGAATTTTTGATAATTAAAATTCGAATATTTAATTAATTTTAAATATTAATAAATGGAATTTAGAAGTCGAATGATTTATTTTTCGAATATTGGATTTAATTTGATAATTAAATCGATAAATTAATAATTGAAATTCCAGAGGTAATTGAAAATCGAGTTTAAAATGATTGAAAATGATTTGGGAAATTTTATTTAATCATACTGGAGTTATAGAAAGGTTATAGAACTTTTAAAATTGAATTTGGAGTTAATTTGTGAAAATCGAATATTTTAATATTTAATTATCGACTGTAAAAATAGCAAATTTTCGAACAGTCTCAGAATCGAACGAAACCAGTTCCATTGGATCCGTAATAGTTAGTTATTATCGGATTTCAATTTTCGTAGCAATCGGAGTTGTCGTTTGACTATGGCAGCTCAAAACGCATCGATATTGTTTTAATTTTAAATCGTCGAGTTAAAAATAGTCATTTTTCAAAAAGTCTCGGATTTCGACGAAACCAGTTTCATCGGATCCGTAATGTGATATTATTGCATGGTTTCAAATTTCGTAATTTTTGGATTTACCGTTTGTCCGGGGCAAGCCAAAACGCCTCGAAATCGATTTAAATCGGTTTAATTTAAATTGATCGTTTTTCTCCGTATCTCGCTCAGATGTCCGAATTAGCCTCCGAAACCTATTCCATTGCGTTCGGAACGTGGGATAAACCTTAGAAACGTCAGCCGGCACGTTCGATTCGGAGTTCGGAAAATTTCGATGAATAGTAAATTGGGCAATTTTCTATAAAAGCACCTCTATTCTCTCATTTGCAAACAAGAAGAACAACCCTAGGGTTTTGAACCCAGGCCGCCACTTTCATTTCTAAGGCCAGAAATCAATCTCCTTCCTCCTCAATTATCTTCAAATCCACAAACAATTAGAGGAAGTTGTCAACTGCAAAGTTGTAGAGGAAGATAAGAACTACGTTCTCAACGGTGGAGATCGTCTGAAACGAGGTAGATCATCGGCAAATCGAGCTTGAAGGGGCTGTTTTTGTGCATGTTTTTCATGGCCATGGGGAGGCCGAGCTTGGTGCTATTGATGGTGAAGGTGGAGTGAAGCGAGGGCTTTCGAATGGTGGTGGAGTGATGGGGTCTAGTGCATCGAGGAGGCCGGAGCAATTAGGGTTTGGTGGAGGCTATGGGTTGAACGAACGTGAATTTCACGTTATGGAAGAAGGCTTCGTGAGTGGCCTGATGTGGAGGAAGCAAAATGAACGGCCAGATCTGAGTTAGGTTGAAAATTGAAAAGAAAAATTGATTTTTATATATATATTAATGTGTATAAACTTCTAAAATTCATAACTTCTGCATACGAGGTCCGTTTTGGACGAAACGAATTGCGTTGGCTTCATTTGGTCGAGCACTACGCGATGCAACTGATTTGGAGTCGTTTGGAGCTAGTGTGAATTTCGGGTAAAATTAAACGTGCGTTTAATTTTATTCGAAATAAACGCTGAAATCAGAATTAAAATCACGGTGAGATCTTCTCACTCAAATTTGAATGTGGAATTTTTACAGTTATTGATTGATGATTGACTGTTTGGATGTGATGTTAGATATAGTAGGATATATATCTATATATAGCAATATATACATATTGGCATATGTATATATTGGATTGATTGATTTCCCGCCTCGTATAGCGGATGAGACCTTATTGCGCCGTTAGTAAGCGGATTTTTTATAAAACCCATATACCGCGATAATTCCGTACGGGAGCGGAATTGGTATTGTGCTAACATCTGTGGATGCAGGGAAACAGGTTGGAGGGATCCAACTGGATTCCTCACCGTATTGATTATTTACAGATATTTTGATATATTCTGTTATCATATTGATATATGATATTGACTGTTGTGATGGACTAATTGATGCTGTTGCATCATCAGATTCAGTTTTGAAATGTAAAAATAACGACTTTTACTTTAAAAAGGTTTTTAAAATGATTTTTGAAAATATACGTTTTATGGAATTTTTGAATCGATTATAAACGTAAAATTTTAAAGTTATAAAAGTTATAATTTTTTAGTGAAATATAACCGAAGTGTCGTTTTTGAAATAAAAGTCGATTTATTTATAAAATGGTTTAAGTTGGGATTTTTGAACAACTATAAACGATTTGTATAAGAAGATTTATAAAATTGATATTTTATAAACAAAAAAATATTGGACTTATAAAACGAATTTTTATAAGTGTTAGAAAGAAGTATAAATGGATTTCATAAGTGAATGAAATTAATAGATTTATAACGTGAAGTTATAAAGTAAATAGATATTGTAGTATAAAAGATTTATAAGAAAATTTACTTATAAATTTGACTTTTGCACTTAGATGGGATATAAATAGGAATTGCAAAATGAAATGATTTTATAAGTTGAAATTGTTTTGAAGTATAAATTGTGATTTATAAACGTTGTTTATAAATCCGAAATCACTTATTTTGATAAGTGAATTGTAGAAGTTAATTAAAGGAATTATATCCACGATTTTGGACAGTGGATAAGCTTTTAAATAAAATGTGTAGAAATGTGGAATTTGGATAACGAAGTATATTCACGATTTTGGACAGTGAATATATTATTAAATAAAAATGGATATGTTTTGGAAAAGTGATATTACGAAATGAAGTAATTGTTTTAAAAGATGTTTTAAAACGTGTATGAACCGAAAGCATAGATTTCAACATTTATTGTTGAAAATAGACGTTTTCGAAGAATAAGGAAATGATGGACTATAACACTGTTGTTATAGTAAATGATTTCCGAAAGGAAATGTTTTGATGTAGTATTGGGATTCATATATCTATCTAATTTCGAATCCCTATACTAGTGATTTTGAGTCGTCGTAACGATGTTTTACGTAACATTCGTTTTGACTCAAATAAAATGTGTTTAAAGAATGATTTCCTTAAAGAATGAAATGTATACTTAATTTTGATTTAAGTATATCGAATATTTTCCAAGTGTTGAAAATAAATGATTTGTGAAATACTTATTATTAAATAAGTATGGAAATGCTTTTCCAATATGAAATGAACTGTTTAGAGATTTTATCTTTTAAAGATAAAATGAAAAGTGAATATTTGAAATTTGTTTTCAAACGGTTAAGTGTGGAAATTATATATCTAGTAAAGATATTTTTGAAGATAAATAATTTGGAAAAATTATTTGGAATCTGATGATGTTGCGCATCTTTATTGATAGTTAAATAACCGACTATCAATAATTACCTTTAGATAGGTATTTGTTGTGAATTGGATGAAATTGAATGCCACACTTATTTTTGAAAAAATCGCTCACTATTCGGGTTAGCCGGGAAAGGACCATGGGGTCGTATAACCCATTCCGAATATGTGATACGTCGTTATGAATTGCATTTGAAGACTGGTGTTGAAGACCGGATATTTTTGAAAACGGAAGGATTACCGTCGAGTTACTCTACATCGGCTGATCTCCGATTTAGAGGTTTTATCACCCTTAGTGACGGGAAGTCCTGACGTGATTGAAAATTATCCGGATGTGCAAGGGCTTCGTGAGAAGTGCCTTCGGTTCTGTTCGATCCCGGAACAGACTTGTATGGATTGTGTGTCTGACGTTACAATTTGAGATATAAAGCTGATTTCTTTCAAATACATTTCTGTTGGTGGCGGAGAATTTATTCTCTTAGCTTAACACCCTTCTCTGAGACGTACGAGCTCAGAGGTTATGTAGTTGAAATTTATCAGCGATATATCCCAGTTTGGTAACGTGGCATACTGAGTGTTGCTGTGAAATGATCAGTGTTTGGTCATTTGTGATATGATCATTTGTTTGATCTTATATCTTTGTGATCATAGGTTGATCATTTTGTTTGACCCGAAGCAGGGCTTTTTGAGAAAGCGTAGCTTTGTGGACGAGACTTCGTCGAGCCTCACACCCCGGAAATGGTCGAAACAGGAAGGATGCAGCAAGGTTCTAGGGAGTAGCGCCCCTTAGTGTATGTCATTCCTTCTGGATAAAGGTGGTATCATGGTATGGAGCCCAGATACTTAACTTCTGTGGTTACTGCATTATTATTATCTATGTGGTTTGTTGCGAATCGGGGATCCTCGGGAAGATCGGTGACGATCGGGGGATGGCATACACGTGTCAGTAGTTACCTATTTTTGCAGAGGTAACCCGGCCTTGTGTTGGCAGAGATCCGGTTAGGTTCTCGGGTCGTCTATTCCAGGGACGTACCCATCGTGGAAAGGAAGTTCCTTAGCCTGACCATTTGTTGGAAATCCAAAGAAACAATACGTGACGTGTACGGTTTTAGTTGTATTACCTGCTATGGAATGTGGCGGTAACCTGTTATTGAACATAGTAGCTATAGTAGGCATAAGTGCGGAATGTCTATGCTGGCTAAGATTAATATTATACTTTCGAAATGTTTTCTACACTATGCACTAATAATAATATCAAAAAAAATGATTTGATTTTGCGTAGTAAGCATCTTTGACTATCATAAGAAGAAATCTCCTCCAATTCTGCGTTTGCATTGTGTGTGTGGCGGGAGGTCTTATGGTAGTTTCATTTTCCAAAAGCATTTCGAATTGACTTTAAAATTATCCTGTTGTTTATTTTAAAGAATAACTGTTTTACGATCTCACACCAGTCACCATGACTGACTCGGAGTTTATTGTTCCCTTCTAAACTCTGGGTGCCCACCAATTTCCACACGGGCAGCCTAGAGTTATGTTATCAGGATATTCTGGATATTCTGGAGCTTTGGAAGCAAGCTGGATGGCGAGACGTAGTATTTGTATCTGATATATTTATTCCGCTGTGTATTCTGTATGAGGACAAGTTATATAACTGTCCATTGTTGTATATTGACTCTGATGATTGATGTATGTATAAAATGATATAGTTCTTTGTTTTAAAGATTATTCATTTATCTATTATATATTGTTCCGCTGCGATATGTGAGATTCTGATATTGTTTTCTGTTTCTGCTCTTGTTCTGTTGTTGTTCTTCTTTCTTTTTCTTCTTTCTTCTTCTTCTGCCTTTTTCTTCTTTCTTAAAACCATAACTTTTCGGGTTTCCGGCATTTGATGGCTCAGCAGTCGATAAAGTGAGTATCGATGTTGAATTTTCGAAAGTCGAAAATTTGCGGGATGTTACAGTTGGGTTGATCGTAAAAGTGACTTGCGATTGTCTGAGTGTTCTCTTGGGTTGTCAGAATTTTTCTGGATGTCTTCAGAGAAGTCAGAAGTTTGTCCGCATCTGAAGGTTGAGTTTTCTTATCGACTGGATTCCAGGAGTGAAATCGGTGGTTCAGTCTAGTGGAAGGATGTTTTCCTAGAGATAGAGTTTGGTGAAGCAGCTCAAGTTTTGCTGGAGTATCTGAGTTTTCTTTATGGATCAGTGAACCTTATTTCTAGAAGTGAGTTGTCCAGTCTGTGCTTGTGTTCTACCTCATATCGGAGTTGAGCAGCGAAAGCAGTTTGGAGTGTATCTCTGGATGGGAGAAGTAAGTTTGGAATCTACTGATGTTGTGAGGTAGAGTTATGTTTGGATCTAGTTTGTGTTCTGATTTGGATAAGTATTTGGACTTCTGAATTGAATTGTCAATTTGGATGACTTGAATTCATTGAGTTTTACGTATCTCTAAGGGAATACGTATTTGATCTATCTCTGGTTTTAGAATCTGCAGTTTTGGGAAGTTTGGTAGTTGAGTCAGACTCGTCCGTAGTCTGATAGTCTGTTTAGTTCTGTAGATCTAGATGTGTAGGAGATCTATAGCTTAGTAGTTTAGATTGTTTGTAGAGTGAGTATCCCGATATATATATATACTTGGGGAAACTCGAGGAATTTTATCTAGAATTTTGTCTGGATAGTTAGAATTGATTGATTGAATGAATTGGTTGCTATGGTTGTTAGCATATGGATGATAGTATATGCTTGTGTTTTAAATTAAAATCTTTAATAAGATTATTAAATTACCTTTGTTTAAATTTCGGGGACGAAATTATTTTAAGGGGGGAGGAATGTAATATCCTGGAAATTTTAACAATATCAATTTAATAATCTGTTAAATAATTAAATTGATATGGATAATCTTTGATAATAAGATTTGAATTTAATTTAATAATCTGATTAAATTAGTATTTAATTGATGATTTTATCTTTTAAAATCTAATAAGATATTTTCTATTTGAATATATATATATATATATATATTTATTTATATATATTGTAAATAGAAGCTTTGGTAAATTGGAAATTTATATTTAGTTTAATCTGGACTTTTCAAAGTTATTTAAATAAATAACATTTTAGTTTTAAATATACTTTAGATAAATCTTTTAATTGGTTAAGATATATTTTACTTAAGTTTAAATAAATAAGATTTACAAAAATGGTTTGTTTTATTTCTTTTTAAATATTACTTGATAATATAATCTTATATAAATTATTTAAATATCAAATATATTATTTCCAAATAAAAAGTATAATGTATTATTTTTATAAATATGAATGAATTTTAATGCTAAAAGGAATTGTTATTTTTAAATTGAATCTTAGGATTTAATTTGATTTGATTTGAATTTAAAGTTTTGAAATTCAAAAGAATATATATATATATAAATTGTTTTGAATTTAGAATATTTGTATAAACTTTTATTTATAAATATAATTAGCTTTTGTTTCTCTTTAAAAAGTAATATATATAGATAAGTGTTTAAATAAATAAGAAAAAGGCTTTTTAAATAACTTTTAAAATAAATAGAAATATGAGTAATTACTTATAAGACATGTGTCATTTATCTAAAGCTTCATTTTAACATGTGTAATTTAATAAACAATTGTATAGGACAAGTGTCCTTAATTATTTTCATTTTCTTTTATTTTATAAATCAAAAATATACATGTATATTAACATTGCATTTCTTCAATTCATTCTTTCTAATCTTCATTCTTTTTCAAAGCCAAGAGAAATCAGATTTTCTCTCTAATTCAAATCTGAACAAATCAATACCACTCCTCAAACTCTTCCTCTAATCTAAAATCAGTAATTATTTCTCAAGCAAAATGTGTTCATATTCAAATCTGAAATCAGAAATCAGTTGCCTCAAACCAAATCAAAATCTTCTGTCTACATTCATTTCTTCAATCTGGAAGCAATCCTGAAATCATCTCAAAGCCTTGCAAACACTCTTTGAATCTGGAATCATCTCAAGCCTACCTGCAATTCTTTTCATCTCTGGAAGGAATTCATACTGTCTGCATTCATTCTTCAAACTGGAAGCAACATGCATGTGTTAAAATCAATTTAAAGCTTCAACAACTAAAGTTTAAAAATCAAATTCAAACAAGCATGCAAGTTCACAGTTTCACAAGCTATTTCAAAGATAATCTGCCTCTGTTCATATAAATCAGGTGAGTAACATTCTTACTTAAATTAACTTAAGTAAGTATGATGCATGTTTAATTCTGTGATAAATATTGTTTGGATGTGAATGTTTGTAGATGATTTTGTATATACATGAATGTATATAGGTGTGCATGTATGATATTGTTCTCTGTTCTGTTTTGTTGCCAGACTCCAGAATTTTCTTTTAAATCTCTTACTACTTGATTAGTTCTTATTAGTAGTTAACTTACAAACAAAAGTTGTTGATTTATTATAGAGGAATGTTTAAAGAACTTTAATTAAGTCAAAATCTAAAGTTCGAATGTCTCTGTAAATAAAAACCACAGTGCATGTTAAAATAAAGTAAAAACTTAACTTTGTAAATTATAAATTCAAGTATATGTATTGAATATATAAGCTATAACTTGATTTTTAACATTTAAATCATAACTTTTAGTTTAGAATTAAAAGAGCAGTTCTGGTTTATGTTGGAAATGAAATTTTGGTGATTTTGATCATCTCAGTGAAATTGGAAGTTTGAAATCTTTAGTAGTGGTAGTGTAATGATCAAGGATACTAGGAAAAATGACTGGAAATCGAATTAGACATTGAGGCAGAAATGATTTAGGTTTTAAATTTTTAAACCTAGTTTTAAGTAAGGTTATGAATTCGTTTCGTTTGTTTTCATTGATGGATCGAGTGTTCTAAGATTTTGGGGAATGGAAGTTTAGATATAGGCGAAGGCATGGCCAGAGAATTAGCTTCTCTGATGGTCGGAATCGCGAGCACGAGCGATGTTGCCAGGTTTTGGTCATTTCGATGGTTCTGTTCCAGGTTTTGATTTTTAGGCTCGATTTTGATTTGGTGAATGAATCGAAGATAGGATGGTCGTTTTTCTAGTAGGTGGATGAACGTGGACTGATGGAAGATGTCGGCGATGACCGGAGTTGCCGTAGGTGACCGTGCACGTGCACGAGATCGAAGATTGTATCTGGGTGAAGTCTGTTTCACTGGAGAAGACGAATGCAAGTTTTTCTCGGGTTTGTTCGTGGGAGTCTCGGGGATTTTGATGTGCGACTCGAAGTAGTGGAGCTGGAGTATTGAACTCAAGTGACAAGGAAAGACTCGTGATTTTTGAGTGTTTTTGTGAGGAAGACTCGGGTAACTTTGGGTTACGACTCGAAGTGATTTAGAAGTGGGCTCGAGAGTTTTAGTGTTGTCAGGTTTTATACCTGTCTGTTTTGAAATTTAAATTTAAATTAAATTTTGAAGTAATATTAAGCAGTAAATCAAAGTTTGATTTATGAAGACAAGTTTAGTTTTAAACTTTAATATTAGATAATTAGTTTATGAATTTAAATGTTTAAATAGGTTAAGTGTAGATATGTTTAAATGTTAAATCTAAGAAGAAATTTGATTTAAGTTCTTTTAAAAACTTCTTAGAAAATATAAGATTTTTAATAAGTAAAAGTTTTAAATTGGTTTTAAAAACTTTGTTAAAAATGAATTGGTATTCATTTTAAATACAACATTTAAAATGAAATTTAAAAGTAGATTTGAAATGAATATTTCAAATATAAATTATAAATGATAACTTGTTTATCAATAAAAATAAAGTTTATCTTAAAATAATTAAAGACTTGTGTTTATTTAATTTATTTGGAGATTTAATAGATAATTAAATTATTTGATTAATTAATCATTTGGATTAATTAAATAGGTAATTAAAGGTTTAAACTAATTTATTTATGATTAAGATTAATTAATTAGGGATGATTAATTTGTAGTTAGGGATTATAAATTAGAGTATTAATTAATGGTTAGGAATTAATTAATAGAGTAATTAAATATTAATTAAGTTATGGTTAACACTTAATTAATTAAGTAATTAGAGATAAATAAATTGGTTATTAAGATTTATTAATTTAGAATTAATAATATTAATATAAGTTAATTACTTAAGGAAAGTAATTAAATAGTAGTTAATGAAGTCATTAACCATGGGTTATTAAATAATGAATTAATAGGATTAATTTAATAGTTAATTAGATTAATTAATTTAAGAATAATCATTTATGAATTTGTTTAAATGTAATTACTTATTGGAAGTAATTAAGAATTAATTACTTATTGTAATTAATTGAAGTTAATTTGATTTAGTTAAGTTAATTAATTAAGTTTAATTAATTTAGGATAATCAAGAGATGATTTGATAATAATTACTTAATGTAATTATTAAGGTAAGATTATTTAGGGGAGTAAATAATAAGATAATTACTGGAAGTAATTAGTTGAATAATGATTTTATTAATAGAAGTGATTTGTGTTAATTACTTTGAATAATTAATCAAGAGATTAATTAAGGAATTAATTAAGGAGTAATTAATTTAGTTAATGAAAGTAATTAAGGGGAGTTAATTACTAGATGAGATTAATCAAGAGTGATTAATAAATGTTGTTTAATTAAAGATTAATTACTTAATGTAATTAATTTAATTAAGTAATTAATAATTAAGTTGTAATTAAGGATCATTAATTAATATAATTAATGATGTAATTAAGATTGATTAATTTAGTAATAATTAATAAA
This sequence comes from Allium fistulosum, assembly GCA_030737815.1. Taxonomy (NCBI): domain Eukaryota; kingdom Viridiplantae; phylum Streptophyta; class Magnoliopsida; order Asparagales; family Amaryllidaceae; genus Allium; species Allium fistulosum. Next base: position 821,503,403 of record CM060904.1, read on the forward strand.
TGAAGTGATTAATTAATATAATTAATTAAAGTTTAATATAATTAATTATAGTTGATTAACTTAATTAATTTTAGTTAATTAATTAATGAAGTAATTAAAGGTTAATTACTATAAGTGGTTAAGGATAATTAATTTGAGTAATTAATTAAGGATAAATTACTTGGATGTAATTAAAAGATAATTAATCAAAGATGATTAATTAAAATGAATTATTAGAGGATAATTAATTAATTAATTTGTAATTAATTAATGGTTAAGTAAGAAGGATTTATAAAATGAAGTAATTAATTTAATTCACTTTAAATTAATTAGAGATAGTGTAAATCATTACTTATGAATGGGTGATAGTATTGGGTACTTGACATTGATTGATATCTCTGATGAGATATATGCTGTATGATATGGATGTTAGTTGAATTGTATGGATTATCTGATAATGTTGATTATCTGTTGGGAATTATCTTTCTTTGTGTATAAAGATAATGAATTAAATTGTTTTAACCCTTAAAACAACTTGGCCTTAAAAGATACGCTTTGGATTTCGATGAGACCGGGATCGGGTTTCCGTATACCGGATTTCCAGGTCTGGAGACCCGAATACCACATCGATCCAAATTAACGATAGGTCGTGAATCAAGTGAAGATGAAGATTCAGAGTGCAAGGGTTATTGTCGTTAACTCTGAGGGTGATTCCAAAACGAGTGTAACGAGATAATGCCTTCGGTTTCGTTCGAACCCGGAACGAACTTGTATGGATTGAATGCTTTCAGCACATCGTCAGGTGGACGATGAGCATTCTAAGATAGATATGTTCTTTTTAAAGGTAATCGTGACCTCAAGCCTCACAAACCGGAAATGGCTAAAACAGGGGAGGTGCAGCAAGGTTAGTGGGTAGCACCCAAGTAGGACAAGGTTACCTCTGTCTAGATGTCCCTTTCTATTTTCGACTTAGTGGTGCGGTTGTTGATCCCAACCGTGAGGTATCTTGTGCGGGAATTATCCAGTAAGGGATGTTCCGACCTTGTGTTGCAGGGGATTGGGAGTGATCCTCGGTACGGTGATCTAGGCCACGTACTGTGATAGGCGGTACCCCGGTAGCCCTGCCATTGTATGGAATCCAATTTCCAATAAGTGATAACGGACTTGATTGTATAACCCACTTTGTTGGCTAGTATGCTGGAATTTAATAATGTAACAATTTCAGCTATTTCATATTTATTTGAAAACCCTAGACCCTATTATAATACAATCGAATTTCCTATCAAATGTTTTGGTTAGCGTAAGGTAAAAACTTACCCATGTTTATTTGTGGGGAGTCTTACGTGATACCTTTTCTTTCAAAAAGGTTTTGAAGTTAAACAAGTTTAACCTGTTACTCACACCAGACCCATGTCTGACCCAAGTTGTTTATTTCTGTTTTATAAACTCTTGGGTACTCAAATTTTTACGAGTAGCCAAGGGATTCAGGTTTAGCTTTGACGAGTAATCTGGAGGAGCAATGGAGCAGGAGGCTTCAGCATTGTAGATATAGATAGTAGTTTCCGCTGTGTTGATCTTGTTTAGATCTTTGTTTTGTATTGAGTTGTAATAACTAGACAGATGTTTATAACTGTCTAGTATGTGATGTGTAATCTGTGTAACTCTGATAGATGATGTATATGATACTATGTAATAATTATGTGATATATTATATTTTATTCCGTTTCCGCTTTGAGTATTTGTGTTTGTTTTCTTTCTCTTCTTTTCTTTTCTACTTCTCACCCCTTTCTTTCTTACTGTCGATGCGATTTTCTGGGAGTGGAAAGTCGGGTCGTCACACATCTTCATCCATTTTAGTGAAAAGGTGAGATTTTTAATCTCATATCTTGCCTATGACTGTCATTGGACTGTTGGGAATGATTCCCTATCACTTGTGCATATGCATTTGAGTTTGGTTTAGATTGAATTGGTGAAAAACCCGATTTTTAGCGTTTTGGAAAAATTCTGGGCTTAGGTCGTTCGGGTTTGGAGAAGACAGGCCTGCAAATTGCACGTTCTGGGTTTAGGTCGTTCTGGACGTTAGGTCGCGTGAAAGACCTAGGTCGCTCGTTCCTGCTTCAGTCCCTAGGTCGCGGCAACACTAGGTCGTTAGGTCGCTTCCGATCTTATTCCTCTTGGAAGCACTAGGTCGAAGCAACTCTAGGTCGTTAGGACGTTTCCGACCTTACATCACTCGGAGGTACTAGGTCGCGGCTACGTTAGGTCGTAGGTCGCTCGCTGTGCTTCAGTCGCTAGGTCGCTAGCTCGTAGGTCGCTCGGCCACTTTGTTAAGTCGCCCACCTTTTTAAACGTAGGTCGCATGACCCATCAGGTCGCTGGACCCCGTTAGGTCGCTCACCCTGCTAGGTCGCGCCACAGTTATGCTGTGCTCTTATAGCTCGCTTGCCTATTTACACTTAGGTCGTATGACCTGTATTTGACTAGGTCGCTCGACCTATTCTTCTGTCAGGTCGCACGACATTATAACCCTTAGGTCGTTCTGTCTATTTGACTTAAAGACTTTGCACTTTAATTCGACCATGTTAGGTCGCAAGTATATTCCTACTTTGATGGTTTTGGGATTGATTTCTTTGGACTTTACTCACGTCTTCGAATGTGAATTTATGTGACTCGATTTGTTTCAACAATCGTTTTGTGACTTGTCACTCTAAAGATATGAAGGTTTCAATACTAGTAGTAAATATCAAACCTCTTTCATCAAAACGATTTCAACTCTATTTTATTACAAAGCTCTTTTTCCTAAACCGTTTTCCAATCTATTAGTATATACAAGCCTTTACTTCACTCGGATGAGAAATCGAATTAAATGACTTAGTAAAACGAGTGGTATGAAACGCTTGCATTCACTTCGTCGGTTAGCTCTTGGACTTGTTCGATTGAACCCTTTTGTGACAATTTTCTAGTTAAGATTCACAGCTTGTTCGTAAATATTTAAGTTAAGCAAGTGGTTATGGGACATGAAGCTAAACTCATATACTTACTAGCTTGGTGTGATTGACACTTCTCGATGATCATGACGATCATTTTTGTGATTTGATTTAGACTAGCAATTGTGCGATGTCTCTTTGTCTACGAGGGAGACTAAACCCCGTTTGTGTGATGTTTCACCATCACATATGTGGGGTAGCGCCACATGGTCTTCGGGCCGTTCATGTGTTAAAATTTAATAGATAGCTTCCATGAGATAGCTTCTCGTTCATGTGTTATACGCGTTAGTGAGTTTTCATGCTCCCGTTCATGTGTTAGGCCTCCCCCTTTTTATGTGTTTTTCTGGATTTCGTGTGTTGATTTCTGGAATTTGTGCTTCACCAATTTTCATGATTTTCATTGATACGATATCAGTTTTTGTGCATTGGTTAATTCATGTGTTATTGACTTGTTATGAATACAAGTTTAGGGTATGATACCCTATTTTATCTTTGAGAAGATTCTTGTGATATTGATTAATCTCTTGTTGATTTTCAATTACATACTTATAGTAGTATGCCCCGATGGTTATTACATGTTCATTCCATGTCTTTTACTTTATACCATATCATCTGATATTTATAGCTAGACTGATCCGTTTATTATTTTCTTATAAATAATACTCGGGTCAGACCAAGATGTTACAGGTGCTTCTGCTTGACTTCTCTTTAGGATTATTCTGACTTTTGGCTAACTACATAGATTGTAGTTTTTGGATGTACACATTTGAGATATAGACTCTATGTTATGTACTTATTCTTTTGTATAGCACGTGATGCTATTCTTTTGTATTATCGTGGATCTTTCCGACCACTACTTTGATGTACACTTTCATGTGTTATATATTTATTCATGTCTTCTTCCGCCTTTGTGATATGGATGTCTGTGACTGATTTATGTTATGATTATTTCTATGTTTGTTTCCGAAGATTATATATAGCCACCGTGTGATAGCTTTGAGTTTGTATCGGTATGTCGAATTTCCTCCTTAAATGATATGCATTTTATTTTATCTGACATATCGGTGCTCGCACAAAGAAGTTACATGGAGGGTCGCTCCTCCACAGTCTTATTCTCCGTGCTAATTGACAACACTACATCATAGTGTTCTTGGTTAGCGTGGGTATAGAGGTGGGGCGTCACACTACGGGTATATATCTTTTCAACCCGCAATGCCAAATTCAATACAATGAAAATCGCTTGGGTTTATCATTTCAACCCATAACGATTTTCTCCTATTCTATAAGATCGTTTGGGTATGTATCATTTCAACCCATAGGGAATTCTATACTAACAAGGAACTTGCAGAGTGAGGACAGATATGATAATAATATAATATATCAATAACATGCATATATCATCAATGATAAATTAAATATAAACAATAGGATATGGTGTCATATATCACAGGTGAACAATTATAGATAATAGCATATCATATAGAGCAATTATAAAATTAACAGTTCAATTTAGCAGCATATTTCAATTATCGTTTCAAGTGAAATCAAATTTAATAAATATAAGAACGTTAATCGTGAGTGATTTCTCACCTTTCGAGGCTAAAGATGAACGAAAATGAGATGAGTTACGAACCTAAGCACGAATTCCAAAGCAAAGCAAGATTGGCACGAATTTGACGAACAAAGCTGATAAATAGGAATTAATAAAACGAATCAGAACCATCATGATATAACTAAAACAAATATACGTTATAATTTTTCTCTAAAACCAAATTTTAAAACACACAGTTAAAATAAGATATATATATTTTCAAATCAATATTTTAACTCTAACATCTATAAAATAAAATCTATATATATATATATATATATATGAAAAACTAAGTTCACAAATACTTACATACAAATTAATATATATAAACATATATACAATTTACATGCATGTTACATTTTTTTTAAAACAATTTATATATATAATACTTCTTTGACTAAATAATGTACTGTAACCTATATACATATATTAAAATCAACTTCCTTATATATTTCAAGATGCATATCATATTCGAAATGCATATCATATTCGAAAGTCAAAAATCCATGCAAACTTATATAACTTACATGTATATATAATACAACCGCAAATATATATATATATAGCACGCCAAACATTTTGCAAATTTCTGAAAAACATATGTATATAACTACATATTACTACTATTATATATATAAATAAATAGAAATTTGCAAACATCTTATACATACCTATTATATATATCATTACTTACTTTAGATATACGAACAAAACAAACAGAAGCAAAAGGGGCTGCAGTACTTAGATGTACACATTAGAAGCTTTATGATATAAACGATATATGCTATATTTATAAAAATACGTACATATTATATGTCAACAAAATAGCTTACGTACATTATTAATAAACATAATATATAAATACTGTAACATTCATATTGAAATACATATATAAATGTATACAAGTTTTAAAGAAAAACAATACAGAGACCCATTTGCAAAATAACTTTACATATAGGAAATGTATACATGCATTTCTAAAAATCAAAACCCGCATGCATAAATTCTTAAAATAATATAAGATAAAAGAAACTTTTGCCATAGCTTTGATGTAATAAACATACATAAGAAATATATATATATATATTACCAATATATAAACAGTGGAGGCTGCAGCTGCTTCGGAGCATGGTGATGTGACAGAGCTTTTGTGGTGGAGTGATGGAAGGTAGGGTGAAGCAAGGTTGGTCGGCGAGGCTGGAAGCTCGGCTAGCTTGGTGCAGGTGGCTGAGATGCCCGACCATGGTGGTCTGTTGTATGGTGGTAGGCTTCGGCCTTGGGTTTTGTGCACGGAACTGAGAAGACGGGGAAGGGGAGGATCAGAGGGGAGCAAGGCCGATAGACAGGAGGTTCAAGGGGTGGTTCGAGTGAGGGCGAGCCGAAGTAGTGGGTTGCGATGTTGAACAAGCTAAAGGAGGAAAAATAATATCATAGAGAACAAGGTTCCTTTGGGAAATAAAACAAACTATTATTAGGTTGATTTCTTTCTTGCGTGCAAAAACGAAAAGGCAAAGACTAAAAATAAATCAACCGACCAGACTATAAATTAGCTAGGAAAAGCAAGAGTCAAAACATTGAATTTTGGAAACAATAAAGGCTGGAGGCTATAACGTTTAAACCGATGTAATATGAATGGTCACCAGAAATGCAAAAAGACCCAAAAATACGGAACCGATACGGCTAATCGTATCACGGTTTCATCGTGCACCGGACTTCGAAATTGACAATTGAATATACCGTAGAGATTAGCACGACGAGATGATCAAAACGGTATACAGATATCAGTGATACGACCATCCTATCAAAAGTTGATATTCGGTACCGAAAATGCTGCTACAACGCCGGAATTAAGATAAACGGAGCAATAGCAGTCCAAATTTGGCGAAACGAAATACGACGTCTCACTCATAAGATGATTTACAAATTTATTATATAAAAATATTATGGTTTTGAAAACATTCTATTATCATCAAGTATTAACCGATTTAAATTCAAATAAAATTACACAATAAAATAAACTTCCATATTTTCAAATACAGATATCAATTACAATTTAAACCATTCAATTTCAATAGATTTCAAAGCTTAAATTCATTTATATTTCAAATTCAACTTTACCATTACTTAATATTGAAATATTCACTTAGTAAATCCAATATCATTTAAATAAAACTTTAAATTACAATTTATATAAACTAGATATTCCCTTTAATTTATGTACTTGAAATATTCATCTAATCACTTTAAATCAAAATCAAGTTATAAATCATATCTTTAAAATCTTAAATCTAATATGTTCCAAATCTGTTTTATTTAGGTAAAATTCTTTAACAAATAAATTTCAAATTAATTTCTATTTCTCTTTCCAACTTAATTTATTAAAATTATTATAAAATCTATTTTAAAAATATAATTTTGAATAAATACTTAAACATATTATATACAAATTAAGTTAAATTTTATTAAATTAAATCTTATTATTAATTTTATTTTATATTAAAACTTATTTTATATATTTTAAAAATAGTAAAATTTATAAGTAAAATCTTAAAATTTATAAATTTCAAAACTAACTTATACATTTAAAATTTCCAAACATACAAATTTAAAATCTAAAATTTAAACCTTATAAAATAACATTTATATATATAATAATATCTTAAAATCAATATTTATTAAAACCACATATATTTCTTTTCAAAACCTTGGAAATCATTTTCAAAATATATATATATATATAGACCAACGGTGTCTGTATAAAATTTTATATCCTATGGTCAAGTGATACGGATATTTATCATTTCAATCCGCAATTTAAATATCTACGGGTATATATCTTTTCTACCCTCAATGCCAAATTCAGTACAATGAAAATCGCTTGGGTTTATCATTTCAACCCATAACCATTTTCTCCTATTCTACAAGATCGTTTGGGTATGTATCATTTCAACCCATAGGGAATTCTATACTAACAGGGAACTTGCAGAGTGAGAACAGATATGATAATAATATAATATATCAATAACATGCATATATCATCAGTGATAAATTAAATATAAACAACAGGATATGGTGTCATATATCACAGGTGAACAATTACAGATAATAACATATCATATACAACAATTATAAAATTAACAGTTCAATTTAGCAGCATATTTCAATTGTCGTTTCGAGTGAAATCAAATTTAATAAATATAAGAACGTTAATCGTGAGTGATTTCTCACCTTTCGAGGCTAGAGATGAACGAGAATAAGATGAGTTACGAACCTAAGCACGAATTCCAAAGCAAAGCAAGATTGGCACGAATTTTACGAACAAAGCTAATAAATAGGAATTGATAAAACGAATCAGAACCATCATGATATAACTAAAACAAATATACGTTATAATTTTTGTCTAAAACCAAATTTTAAAACACACAGTTAAAATAAGATCTATATATATTTTCAAATCAATATTTTAACTCTAACATCTATAAAATAATATATATATATATATATATGAAAAACTAAGTTCACAAATACTTACATATAAATTAATATATATAAACATATATACAATTTACATGCATGTTACATTTTTTTAAAACAATATATATATAATAATTCTTTGACAAAATAATGTACTGTAACCTATATACGTATATCAAAATCAACTACCTTATATATTTCAAGATGCATATCATATTCGAAATGCATATCATATTCAAAAGTCAAAAATCCATGCAAACTTATATAACTTACACGTATATATAAAACTGCCGCAAATATATATATACAAATATATATATATATATAGCACAGCAGACATTTTGCAAATTTCTGAAAAACATATGTATATAACTACATATTACTACTATTATATATATAAATAAATAGAAATTTGCAAACATCTTATATATACCTATTATATATATCATTACTTACTTTAGATATACGAACAAAACAAACAGAAGCAAAAGGGGCTGGAGTACTTCGATGTACACGTTAGAAGCTTTATGATATAAACGATATATGCTATATTTATAAAAATACGTACATATTATATGTCAACAAAATAGCTTACGTACATTATTAATAAACATAATATATAAATACTGTAACATTCATATTGAAATACATATATAAATGTATACAAGTTTTAAAGAAAAACAATACAGAGACCCATTTGCAAAATAACTTTACATATAGGAAATGTATACATGCATTTCTAAAAATCAAAACCCGCATGCATAAATTCTTAAAATAATATAAGATAAAAGAAACTTTTACCATAGCTTTTGTGATATCCCAGGATTTCTAGGAATTTAAAATTTGATAATCTCTTAATTTAAATTATTTAAAATTGATAAAATTGTTATTTTCAAATATAAATAACCAAATAATAATGTGATGTTTTAATTATGGTTATAGATTGATTTTTAATAAGAAAAATTATTTAATTTGTGTTATTTTATAAATTTGATTTTAAATAGACTTATCATTTTCAAACTTAATAATGTGCTTATTTAAATTATATATGTTTGAGTTGATTTTTAAATTGGATTTTTGAAAAAGTAAAATTTGAATTTGAATCTTGGTTTAAGTTTGAATCTTTAAAGATAAGTATTTTAATATATTTTGTTATGAAATGTATGAATAAAGTTTTATTTAAAATAAGATTTTGTTTTATTTTGTTTTCCTTAAAGAGATTATGTATATAAATTTAGAAAATATTTATTTAATAGTAAATAAATACAAAAGTTATATTAGCATTTAAAAATGGATTAAATGTATATTATATATGATTTTATTTAAATTATAAATTGGTTTATATTTTATTTCTTTTAAAAGGTTTTATTTATATAAATTAGATAGGGCATTTAAAATATATTTATTAATTAGGAAATTTAATTCAAAAAGCTTTTAAATCATTTAAAAATAAAATTAAAATAAATAATTACAAGTGTTAATTTTGTATGCAACTTACATACATGTGTAGGATAATTGAGATTTTAATGACAAGTGTCATAATTCAAATTTTATTTTCTTTAATTTTAAAACAAATCTATATATGCCTATATGGTTCCTCTTTTCCATTTTCTTTGTTTAATTCTCACATTTTCAAAGACAAAAACCAAAACCAGAAATCATTTGTCTCAAACCTGAAATGATCTCCACAAACCAAAACTGAAATTCATTTCCAAACCAAAAATCTACAACCTGAACCATATCTTAAATCAAGCTTGCAAACACTCCTCAAACCAAAACCAAAACCTGTAATCTAACAAAACCATGTAACCATTTCATCTCAAGACTGTAATCAAATTATCAAGCAAAGTTTCAATTTCAAAATGTAACCTGAAGCAACAACAAAGGATTTCCAGCAATTCAAAGCATTTCAGTTTTTAAAGCAAGCTTTCATGTTTTTAAAGAAATCAAAGCAGATGCAGTTCAAAGCTTCCAGATTTTCAAAGCTCTATTCATCTTTAATCTGTGAGTAAACAGTCTATTTCAAAAGCTAAATTGGATTTAAATTTGCTTTCATATGATTTCTGAATGAATTATCTTTGCATCTTTATATATATGTATGTACTCTGTATGTATGTGAGAATTGAATTGTGCATGTTGATATATCTCTGTTTCCAGGTTTTAGTGTTAACCAATTTATCAAAATCCATATCTTTTTATTTATTCACTGTTAGCACTTGGATTAAAAACAAAATAGTTTAGTTTTAGCATAATCTAGGTACTAAAAATATAAACAAGTATGTAAGTTTTGAAATATGCTTGCATTTGTGAAATAACAGTAGGAATCCTTTAAAACATGTAAAATCAAATATCGAATTTTATTGATTCAAGTGTATGTCTTGAATCATCTCTGGAAAATGAGATTTTTAAAACAAAAATTACAATTTTTAGAATTGTATTGAGGGTACAGTTCTTAGATGACCAGAGTTTAGATTTTTGGGATTTCCTGGTGACTGGTGTATCTATGGTGATCAAAGTTCTGGCTGGAGCTAGATGGATGATCAGGGAAGTGGGAAAAAAAGGTAGAAGTGGGGATAGTTCGCCGTGGTGGCGGCGGCAGGTCGAACTAAGTTTTTAACCTAGTTTGGTTGAGGGTCTGATTTGTGATCGTTGCTGCGTCTATGGATGATCGAGTGGCTCGAGGCTGTGAGGATTGGTTGCGTAGGAGTTCGACAAGGTGTGGACGAGGTTGTTCATCTTTCGGTGGTCAGAATCGATGGAGCGAGGCTTTTTCTGGCAGTTGTTTGAGTTCCAGTTTCAACTGGATGTTTCGATTTGGAATCATGGCTTGTGGTGGTGCTTTGATGATCGTGGTGGGTTGCTGGAGCAATCGTGGATATGTGGGAGGTTCTGGTGGTGGTCGGAAGATCATCGTGGGTGGTGCAGGTTGCACAGTGGCATGGTTGTGTCAGTTTGTTTGGGTTTGGGTTTCGTTGGTTTTCTCGAAGTTGGTCTCGGGGTATAAGGGTTTTGGCTCGGGTTTGTCTCTGGGTCGTTTGCGAGATTGAGTGAGCTGGTAAGTTTTAACAGTTTTAAATTTTTTAAACCAAACAGTTTTCAAATTTAAAGCAAACTGTTTTAAAAAGAAGAAAAAAATGAAGATGAAGGTGTACTTGGTTTTGGTTCAAGTACATATGAGTTAAACCCAAAGTAAAATGTTTAAATAAGTTTTTAAATTTAAATAAAAATAAGTTTTTAAAACTTTAAATAATCAAGTTAAATCATTTTCTTGAAAATTCATTTCTTTGTAATGAATGTTTTGAATAAATTAAGTTGTATGATTTGTTTAACTTAAATGTATGAAGTTAAATTCTTAAGTTATTTTCAAACTTAATTAGAAATGTAATTAGGTAATTAATAAAGGAAATGTTATTATCTTAAAAACTTAATTAAAGTTTGATAATTAATGAGATAATTAAAAAGTGATTAATTAATTAAATTACTGTAAATGATTAAGGATTTATTAATTAACAGTTAAGGGTTTTAAGTGATTAATCAAATGGTAATTAAGAAGTACTTAATAAAGTTTTATTAATTAATAATTAGGTTTTATTAATTAATACTTAAAGGATGATTAATCTATAATTAAAGATTAATTAATGGATTAATCAAAGGATAATTAAATATTAATCAAATGGTAATTAAGAATTGATTAATACGTGATTATGGATTAATTAATTTGTAATTAAGGTTGTTAATTAATAATTAAGTTTTATTAATAAATAGTTAAGAGGTAATTAATTAGTTAATTAAGGTTAATTAATTAATTATAAAAGTAATTAGGGATTGATTACTTTGTTATAAAGGATATTGATTAATAATTAAGGTTTATTAATTAATAGTTAAAGAATAATTAATCTGTAATTAAGGATTAATTAATTTGTTTAAAGGGTAATTAAGGGATGAATTACTCAGTTATGATTTATGAAATGAATGTGATTAATTTAAGTTAATTAATTTGTTAATTAATTAAAGATAGTCACTTGATAATTGATTAAGTATAATTACTTAATAAGCTTTGTTAAGTGTAATTACTTAGTGTAAGTAATTGATAAATGAATTACTGGATGTAATTGATATAAGGGAAATTAATTAATGAGAAGTAATTTACAAGAATAATTACTTGGTAAAAGTAATTAAGGATTAATTACTTGGTGTAATTAATCAAAAAGATTTATAAAAGAAATTAAAGTAATTAAGAATAGTTAATTACTGTTTATGATTTTTAAGGTTGATTTATGAAAGAAATTAATTAAAGCATGATTAATTAATGTAATTAATTAAGGAATAATGTAATTAATTATGGTTAATTAATTAATGAAAGTAATTAATTAAGGATCATTAATTAATGTAATTAATGAGAGTAATTAAAGGTTAATTATTGTAAATCGTTAAGGATAATTAATTTGTGAAATTAATTAAAGGATAATTACTTTATGTAATTGATGGATACTTAATCAACAGTGATTAATATTTAAAGGAATGATTAATTAATTAAATGGATTGTAATTAATTAATGGTTGATTAAGCAAGGTTAGGAATTAATTCTTAAGTAATTAATTTAATTTAAATTAATTATAATATGGATTAATAATGGTTGCTTATGGATGATTGTTTGAGTAGAATGTCTGGATTTGGTTGATATCTATTGGATGATATGCTATGATATTCTGTGATGTGATATTGGATATATATGTGATAAATGTGTGATATTTATCTATGTTAATGCTGTGTGAATTCAAGTATTAAATTGAATTGAATTGTTTAAATCTTAAAACAACTTGGCTTTTAAGATACGTTTGGATTTCGATGAGACCGGGATCAGAAATCAAATTTGATTATCCAAAAACCACATCGATCCAAGTTAAACGATAGGTCGTGACATCTCAAGTGAAGATTCAGATGGAAGGCTATTGTCGTTAACTCTGAGGGTGATTCCAAAATGAGTTAACAAAGATAGTACTTTGAATAGAGATGAAGATTTAAAGTGCAAGGGTTATTGTCGTTAACTCTAAGGGTGATTCCAAAATGAGTGTAACGAGATAATGCCTTTGGTTTTGTTCGAACCCGGAATGGACTTGTATGGATTGAATGCTTTCAGAACATCGTCAGGTGGACGATAAGCATTCTAAGATAGATGTGTTCTATTAAAGGTAATCGTAGCCTCAAGCCTCATTAACCGGGAATGGCTAAAACAGGGGAGGTGCAGCAAGGCTAAGTGGGTAGCACCTAAGTAGGATGAGATTTTACCCTGTCTAGAAGTTCTTTTTTATTCGGATGTGTGGGCAGTTGGTTCGAAACAACTGCGGGGTTGTCTTGTTCGAGACTGTCCAGTAAGGGATGGTTTCGGTTTTGTGTTGCAGGGGGTCGGGAGTGATCCTCGGTACGTTGATCTAGGCCACATACTGTGATGGGCGGTACCCTAGTAGCCCTGCCATTGTATGGAAATCCAACTTCCAATAAGTGCCATCGGACTTGATTGTATACCTATGTATGCTGGAATTTAATGAATGTAACTATTTCGGCTATGTGAATATTTATTTGGAAACCTTAGACACTATTATAATATAATCAGATTTCCTATCAAAGTTTTGGTTAGCGTAAGGTAAAAACTTTTCCATGTTTATGTGTGGGAAGTCTTACGTGATACCTTTGTTTCCAAAAGGTTTTTAAGTTAAGCAACTTTAACCGTTTACTCACACCAGACCCATGTCAGACCCAGAGTTTATTTCTGTTTTTCCTAAACTCTTGGGTACTCAAATTTTTATGAGTAGCCAAGGGATTCAGGTTTGCTTTGACGAATTCTGGAGGAGCAATGGAGCAGGAGGCTTCCGCGTTGTAGATATATATAGTGTTCCGCTGTATTGGTTTCTCTGAGTTGTATTTGAGTTGTAATAACTAGACAGGTCTTTATAACTGTCTAGTATGAGTTGTATAAGCTGTGTAACTCTGATAGCTGTTGTATATGATACTATGTAGTATCTTATGTGATATAATATAATTTATTCATTCCGCTGTTGAGATTCTGATGTTGTTTCTTCTTTCTTCTCTATCTTTTCTCTTTTCTATCCCTTTCTTTCTTATTAATGATACGTCATTCTGTGGAAGCTCGGCTAGCTTGGTGCAAGTGGCTGAGATGCTCAACCATGGTGGTCTGTTGTGTGGTGGTAGGCTTCGGCCTTGGGTTTTGTGCACGGAACTGAGAAGATGGGGAAGAGGAGGATCGGAGGGGAGCAAGGCCGATAGACAGGAGGTTCAAGGGGTGGTTCGTGTGAGGGCGAGCCGAAGTAGTGGGTTGCGATGTTGAACAAGCTAAAGGAGGAAAAATAATATCACAGAGAACAAGTTTCCTTTGGGAAATAAAACAAACCATTATTAGGTTGTTTCTTTCTTGCGTGCAAAAACGAAAAGGCAAAGACTAAATATAAATCAACCGACCATACTATAAATTAGCTAGGAAAAGCAAGAGTCAAAACATTGAATTTTGGAAACAATAAAGGCTGGAGGCTATAACGTTTAAACCGATGTAATATGAATGGTCACCAGAAATGCAAAAAGACCCAAAAATACGGAACCGATACGGCTAACCGTATCATGGGGTCGTCGCGCACCGGACTTCGAAATAGACAATTGAATATACCATAGAGATTAGCACGACGAGATGATCAAAACGGTATACAGATATCAGTGATACGACCATCCTATCAAAAGTCGATATTCGGTACCGAAAATGCTGCTACAACGCCGGAATTAAGATAAATGGAGCAATAGCAGTCCAAATTTGGCGAAACGAAATATGACGTCTCACTCATAAGATGATTTACAAATTTATTATATAAAAATATTACGGTTCTGAAAACATTCTATTATCATCAAGTATTAACCGATTTAAATTCAAATAAAATTACACAATAAAATAAACTTCCATATTTTCAAATACAGATATCAACTACAATTTAAACCATTCAATTTCAATAGATTTCAAAGCTTAAATTCATTTATATTTCAAATTCAACTTTACCATTAATTAATATTGAAATATTCACTTAGTAAATCCAATATCATTTAAATAAAACTTTAAATTACAATTTATATAAACTAGATATTCCCTTCAATTTATTTACTTGAAATAATCATTTAATCACTTTAAATCAAAATCAAGTTATAAATCATATCTTTAAAATCTTAAATCTAATATGTTCCAAATCGGTTTTATTTAGGTAAAATTCGTAAACAAATAAATTTCAAATTAATTTCTATTTCTCTTTCCAACTTAATTTGTTAAAATTATTATAAAATCTATTTTAAAAATATAATTTTAAATAAATACTTAAACATATTATATACAAATTAAGTTAAATTGTATTAAATTAAATCTTATTATTAAATTTATTTTATATTAAAACTTATTTAATATATTTTAAAAATAGTAAAATTGATAAGTAAAATCTTAAAAATTTATAAATTTCAAAACTAACTTATACATTTAAAATTTCCAAACATAAAATTTTAAAATCTAAAATTTAAACCTTATAAAATAACATTTATATATATAATAATATCTTAAAATCAATATTTATTCAAACCACATATATTTCTTTTCAAAACCTTGGAAATCATTTTCAAAATATATATATATATATATACCAACAGTGTCTGTATAAAATTTTCTATCCTATGGTCAAGTGATACGGATATTTATCATTTCAATCCGCAATTTAAATATCTACGGGTATATATCTTTTCAACCCGTAATGCCAAATTCAATACAATGAAAATCGCTTGGGTTTATCATTTCAACCCATAACGATTTTCTCCTATTCTACAAGATCGTTCGGGTATGTATCATTTCAACCCATAAGGAATTCTATACTAACAGAGAACTTGCAGAGTGAGAACAGATATGATAATAATATAATATATCAACAACATGCATATATCATCAGTGATAAATTAAATATAAACAACAGGATATGGTGTCATATATCACAGGTGAACAATTACAGATAATAGCATATCATATACAGCAATTATAAAATTAACAGTTCAATTTAGCAGCATATTTCAATTATCGTTTCAAGTGAAATCAAATTTAATAAATATAAGAACGTTAATCGTGAGTGATTTCTCACCTTTTGAGGCTAGAGATGAACGAGAATGAGATGAGTTACGAATCTAAGCACGAATTCCAAAGCAAAGCAAGATTGGCACGAATTTGACGAACAAAGCCGATAAATAGGAATTGATAAAACGAATCAGAACCATCATGACATAACTAAAACAAATATACGTTATAATTTTTCTCTAAAACCAAATTTTAAAACACTCAGTTAAAATAAGATTTATATATATTTTGAAATCAATATTTTAACTCTAACATCTATAAAATAATATATATATATATATATACATGAAAAACTAAGTTCACAAATACTTACATATAAATTAATATATATATATAAACATATATACAATTTACATGCATGTTACATTTTTAAAAACAATATGTATATATAATACTTCTTTGACAAAATAATGTACTGTAACCTATATACATATATCAAAATCAACTTCCTTATATATTTCAAGATGCATATCATATTAGAAATGCATATCATATTCGAAAGTCAAAAATCCATGCAAACTTATATAACTTACATGTATATATAAAACAGCAGGAAATATATATAATATATATATATATATATATATATATAGCACGCCAGACATTTTGAAAATTTCTGAAAAACATACGTATACAACTACATATTAATACTATTATATATATAAATAAACAGAAAATTTGCAAACATCTTATATATACCTATTATATATATCATTACTTACTTTAGATATACGAACAAAACAAACAGAAGCAAAAGGGGCTGCAGTACTTAGATGTACACGTTAGAAGCTTTATGATATAAACGATATTTACTATATTTATAAACATACGTACATATTATATGTAAACAAAATAGCTTACGTACATTATTAATAAACATAATATATAAATACTGTAACATTCATATTGAAATACATATATAAATGTATACATGTTTTAAAGAAAAAAAATACAGAGACCCATTTGCAAAATAACTTTATATATAGGAAATGTATACATGCATTTCTAAAATCAAAACCCGCATGCATAAATTCTTAAAATAATATAAGATAAAAGAAACTTTTGCCACAGCTTTGATGTAAGAAACATACATAAGAAATATATATATATATATATATATATATATATATATATATATATATTACCAATATATAAACAGTGGAGGTTGCGGCTGCTTTAGAGCATGGTGATGTGACGAAGCTTTTGTGATGAAGTGATGGAAGGTAGGGTGAAGCATGGTTGGTCGGCGAGGCTGGAAGCTCGGCTAGCTTGGTGCAGGTGGCTGAGAAGCTCAGCCATGGTGGTCTGTTGTGTGGTGGTAGGCTTCGGCCTTGGTTTTGTGCATGGGACTAAGAAGATGGGGAAGAGGAGGATCGGAGGGGAGCAAGGCCGATGGACAGGAGGTTCAAGAGGTGGTTCGTGAGAGGGCGAGCCGAAGTAGTGGGTTGTGATGTTGAACAGGCTAAAGGAGGAAAAATAATATCATAGAGAACAAGTTTCCTTTGGGAAATAAAACAAACCATTATTAGGTTGATTTCTTTCTTGCGTGCAAAAACGAAAAGGCAGAGACTAAAAATAAATCAACCGACCAGACTATAAATTAGATAGGAAAAGCAAGAGTCAAAACATTGAATTTTGGAAACAATAAAGGCCGGAGGCTATAACGTTTAAACCGATGTAATATGAATGGTCACCAGAAATGCAAAAAGACCCAAAAATACGGAACCGATACGGCTAACCATATCACGGTTTCGCCGCGCACCGGACTTTGAAATTGACAATTAAATATACCGTAGAGATTAGCATGACAAGATGATCAAAATGGTATACATATACCAGTGGTACGACCATCCTATCAAAAGTCAATATTCGGTACCAAAAATGCTGCTAAAACGCCAGAATTAAGATAAACGGAGCAATAACAGTCCAAATTTGGCGAAACGAAATATGACGTCTCACTCATAAGATGATTTACAAATTTATTATATAAAAATATTTTGGTTTCGAAAACATTCTATTATCATCAAGTATTAACTGATTTAAATTCAAATAAAATTACAGAATAAAATAAACTTCCATATTTTCCAATTAAAATTTACCATTTGCTATGTTTAAATAGGCGTATTCCAAATATCAAATTTTCATTTCAAAATTTAATTATTAAACTTCAAGCAAAAATTCAGTTAATTACGTTAAGAAAACCATTAAAATTTACGGGTTGTTACATATATACTACTATATATATTTAACATTCAACAGATAATAAAATTTATAAATTCAATTAGTATCCAAAATTTAATTTCAAGTATTTAAAAATTTAAATTTTGGTAATCCAAATGAGTGAGAGTTTTCTCACCTTGATTTTTTTTTCAAATTGCCAAACATCCAAATTGTATATTACGCACCATCAAATCCAATGTGAACTGGTTCCGATCGATTTAACCTCTGATAACTTCCAAGTCCACGGCTACCCACAACCAAAAGATCTGGACAAACTCTCTTCACCTCACTACACAATATTTCTTTTAGGTCACCTTTCCGTATCCATGCTTCGCAAGCAATCCTAGTTTGGTGACAGCGTTCAATAAAGTACTCAAGTAGGTGCAATCCTCTAGCTTTGTCCCTCTTCCTCACTGCTGTAAAGTATGCAAGTGAAGCATAGATGCTGCCCATGTCATCAAATCCATCTTCATTAGGAATTTGGACGTGAACAAGTAGAATCTTGAATCCAGCAAAGTTATCTCGAACAATTTTTTTCAATGGTCCAATCGAATGCGGTTTTACTGCTAATTGAAGCATGCAGGTAACCTTTGATCGATGATTCGTTCACTGCCACCAGCCATCGCGCGCCCCAAGCAACCAGCCATGGCGGCCGACTACCCTAACTAACGTGATCGAGAATCGCTTAACCAATCACGAATGAAAACTTGAACGCGTGCCCTAAACCTCGAACGAGCTTGTCTCGATTTTAATCGAGTATTTCATTTTTTTCTTCGTTTGAAATGAAATTGAACTGAAAGAATAAGAACGAGGGCGACATGATTTAACGAGGAAAAGAACTCTTACGTGATGGTGGCATGCTCGAGAAGGTAAGGCGGCTTTTTTTGATTTTGAATTTTATCCGATTTTATAAATATATATATTATTTTAAATTTCAAACCGTCTCGATCTCATAACCTAAAATCCCGAATCTCTATCGAGGCGTGCCGCTAGGCGTTCATAATATTATACCCCTATTCCGAATGCAATGGAAAAGGTTTCGAGTCCTAATTCGATCGTATGGAGAAGATAGTTTTTTGGACCCAATTATTATATTGAATTTCGATATAAATCCAAACGCGTTTATATCTCGTACGGCTAAACGATAACTCCAAAAGCTACGAAACTTGAAATCCGATAATAATACACTATTTCGAATCCAATGGAACTAGTTTCTTCGAATTCCGAGACTATGCCCCGAATGGCTATTTTTAAATGTCAATTCGAACAAATTATTTTTAAAATTGAACATATCACCTTTAAATTCAATTTTAAAACTTTTATTATCTTCATTATTATCACAACAAATTTTTTAAGCCTTTAAATTATTTTTATCGAGCTTAAACTCAAGATAAAATAATCTAACAAATATTCAATTATAAGAATTCAAAAATTAACTTATCCAATAAATCGCTATATTTAAATTCTGAATTTATTTTATAAATAAAAACCCAAATTTCCATATTCAAAGTCAATCTATAAATTCAAATTCAATATTTAAAATAATTTAAATATCCCAAATCAAACGTCGAAAAATCCGGGTCATTACAAATGTTATTTAAACATTGTCAAACCCAAAACCGTTTCACTTATGCTTATCTTTAAAACATTCTTTTAAAGATCTATTTACATTCATAAGTATAATAAAAAATGGGTAAATACGAATGTTGTTAACAATTTTTCACAACAACCCAAAGCCATTCCATACTTGTATTAACTTTAAGAACATTCTTTTTAAAGATCTAAGATAATATTTGGTTAAGTTCGATAGTCGACTAATCGATTATCTAGTTAAAACAATCTCTTATACAAATAAATTTTCGTATACTTAACTCATTTTCAACATTTTAACTTACATTATTCCTTGTCCAAGAGTGAAGCAAGGTAAGTTAGAGCACCGATTGCATCAAAGCCTTGCCTAGACACTTCATTCTTGAATCTTACAAATAGATAAGTTTACTCCATGGCTTTTAATATTAGGTATAGTATTACTGATATCCATAAATAGATAACAACAACATGGTTAACCCATTTTTGACATTTCTAACTTAACTATTCCTCTTTCAAGAGGGAATTCGGTAGGTTAGATCTCTATTACTTCGCCCTACTCGACATCAATCTTAACTCTCACAAATAGATAAGCCTACTTCGTCGGCTTTCAGTGTTACGAAAAGTTAATTACCATTTAAACAAGTAAACAACAATGTTAACACGATTTTGACATTCCAACTTAATTATTCCTCGTTCAAGAGGGAAGACAGTAAGTTAGAGCTTTATTGCTCCATCCCCACTCAACATCAATCTTAACTCTCACAAATAGAGAAGTCTACCTCGTTGGCTTTTAGTGTTAATCCTAGTCAATTAACTTTTCCAAAACTTTAAAAATACTTGTAAATATATTTTAAATATCAATGTAAAATATTACTTTAAAATAACTAATTTATAATTTGATGAAAAACATGTTTTATATTATAAAATCTCTTACTTAAAAATACATATATAATTATTAAAAATATATACTTCAAACCAACTATAAACTACTTTAAAATAGGTTAGAAAACTCTCTAAAAAGATTATTAAAAAATACCAAATTTAAATATCATTTTTAAACACTTAAAACAATAAGCAGTTTACTACGACATTTATAAATTCTATTAAAAGTCCTAGATAAAAACAATATTGAAAAACATGATTTTTGTGATTAGTTTTAACCACTTTAATAAACGATTTACGACTTGAAATATTTTTATAGTAAGTACTACTCTTAGGGTACTTAAAAACCATGAAAAGAAAACACTAAGAATATATTCCAATTTATTTATAAAAATTCCCGAAAATAGGCTATATTTACAAAGTGTATTTATAACCATATTTTTGCTTAAAATTTCACAACTTTGGTTCACAATTTCTATAATTTTCCAAACCATTTCTTTACTGTCCATTACAGCAAAATACGTGCAAATCATCTCAAGTTAAGATCGTAAATGCCCAATTTACACAAGTTAAAGATAAGGGATATTGAAGTGCACTTATAACAACTATTCTCCCTTCAAACACTTTCAAACCTACTTAAATTCAACATACAATATAGACAACCATTTAAACATCGAGTCAAGACTACACCATATGTTTAAGAGGGTAATAGAAGTGAGGTTATATAATATAAAGTTGTCATTTTCTTTTAATAACAAGAGGGGTCCAAAGTTTATAACTTTACTTCGTCAATGTCACTTTAACTTTATAATTCAAACACAACATATATATACATAATATATACTTATAAGATAGTGATATAACTTGCTTAGATCCAAGCCAAACATGAGCACAAAGCCACAAGAATCAAAGAACCACCTCCTACCATCACCAAAAGCCTAAAGATCCAACCTTTAGCACTTTCAAACCAAGGCAACACCTACCCTTCTCTTCCATTACTCACGGCCCATTCAAGATCCCCCTCCTCCTTCACTTTGCTTCCACTTTGACTTTAAATCTAAGATTCCTAAGGTGTTGGTCAAATTTTGGAAGAGATTAGAGTTGATTTGGTATAGACTTGAAAAGGTTAAAGAAGAACCAGTGGATTAATGCTTAAGCACTTCCACCATTTTTATTCCCTTACTTCATTTCAAGCTTTGTGAATTTGTGATTTATTATCAAGGATGTGCCCCTCCTTTTATAAGCTTAAAATGGTGTTGCATAAGCTTGTTCTCACATCCTCTCATTTCATGTAAGGCTCACCCCCATCACTTCTCTTTTACATAACACTTAAGAGTTAAGTCTTTCCTTAAAAGCTTATTTTCATAATATTTTTAATGACACACTCATGACATCATCCAAAAAGTTTATTTCCATAAATGGTAAAATGTTTTTATTTCATTTTATTAATTTCTTAAGCAAATAAGTGTGTGAAAAAAGAAGTTTTAACTTTTGACGATTAAAAAGCTGCTTATCGATAAAATGAATTTCGGTCGCATTATCGATATCTTTTCAAAATATTTATTTGTAAATTTTTTTCTGAAACAAGTTTACCGTCATTAGTTGTGATTTAAAAAGAGGTTAGCAAGCTTATTCAATCATTTTAATAACATTAAATCCAAGATTCAAATATTTAAATACGAAGTATCCGAAATTTTGGGTCGTTGTAAGTAGTGCGAATTTGTGCATGAGGAATGGAAAAATGCGTGTCGAACTTTGATTTTTTTACCATGTATACGTAAAAAGATTTCTGGAAACCATTTAGGACTTACACATTTCAAGAAAACTGTTTAGGGTAAAGGGGCTTTTAAACAACGTTTATTATTGTAAAAGCTTTTCAAAAAACCATTTAGTAATATAAACAGTTTTCGAAAAGTTGTTTATAGTTTTTTCTAAATAGTCCATTCCTCCCACACGACTGAAGAGGAGGAGTTGATGGTTTCTTTTGCCTTCCCACGTTTCAAATGGCCACCCTAGTAGAGAAGCTGTAATAATGGGTAGAACATATAAGAAGAGTTGATGATAATCTAGCAAATGCATAATTGTATGATTTGGTACAAGTGAATGCTACATAGAAAAACCATCTATCATTGACTATTGAATCTTAGTATACATAAAAAAAAACTATATCAAAAATTGTAGTGATGACAACAAAATGAAAAAAAACAACAATTAAATGACATAAGTCATTAATATTAATATACGAGACTGACCGTTTGAGAACATGGTACATTACCAAAGTCTGCACTGCAAATTCATCATTTTAAACTTGGTGAATCTTTCAAACGTCAATCATCTTATCAACAAAGACGTCACAATGTCATCTGCTTACTCTAACTTTTTTCAACTGGCTGACAATTCAATGTGTTACAACTTGCAAGAGAATAAAGAAATATCAACTTGATCTTTTTATTGATTTCCTAGATTCGCAAAGGGATTTAGGAATCAAAGCAAATGCCTTAGAAAGGTAGTCCAAGCATTGCTTCATCTATACATTTAATCAAACATTTCGTAAACGAACATGTTATAATGATAATAATAGGACCATAATTCAATAATGCGTTGCTTCATATATACATTGAATCAAATTGGTTCTTAAATAAATAGATGGCATGAGTAAAAGAGGAAGAAAATAGAGTAATTGATTTCTAAACTCAACTAATAACCGATTCAACACAGAGAGAAGGTAAAACAATTCCATCAAATAGTCCTGTGAATCACCATTTAAATTCCAGAGCAAAAGTTTGATAGATCTAGCATATGTAGCAAAAAGAAATAAGAGAAGAGAGAATTGGTAAAATCTTACATCTCAAAACACGTAGGAAAGTAGAAGATAAGTCGAACGTAAATTGGTGGGGTGGTTTAATGAAGAAGCGTGTGAAGAGTAGTTTAGTGGAGAAGCGGAGTTACATGGAAGAACCGTTGAAATTTTATTTGGTTTGGAGCACGATTGGTGTTACGGTGCTTAATGGTGTTAAATAAGAAAACAATTGCCTTAGTTTAAACCTTCTGGTACCTTCTCAACTTTGAATTAGAACCACCGTTTGTCTATATTTATCATTTCTTTAGATTAGTGGAAATTTTTTATATAGATATTCGTATATAAATATTTATATGTTTATACAAAATTAGAAATAAATAATTTTTTATTTATATATATTTAAATATTTTATTATAAAAGAAAAAGTATATATATACACATATATTTGGACAATACATTTACATATTAGATGAGCTAACGAGCTATTGCGATGTAAATCCCAACGTCTATACACGGGCATCTTATACCTTGCATAGATTAATATGTTACACTTACACACTGTGTGTATGATGTGCATGTGTGTGTGTGTGTGTGTGTGTATATCATAACATAAATTAAATAAAACTATAACAATTTATAAATTTAAATAAAATAAAAGATTTTATATAAATAAAATTTAGAAATGTTCTAAATAAATTAGACTTCATGGGTCTAATAAAGATTTAATAGGGTATTTTTTTTTTTAAATTCACCCATAACTTCCGTTGCAGGCTGACCAAGATCGAACACTAGTATCAGAGCCTAATAGCCTAAGTGGTCTAAATTAGTCATGTTAGGATTAACTAATTATTAATTATGCTCACATCCTACTTAGTACGATGTCTAGAAAGGTAATATCTAAAATTGGAATTGGATAATCAAGTACCATATCCTACCTGATTACCATTGGACCTGAAAGGCGAAGTGAGCCAAAAAAGTTGCCCCAAATAATGATACCCAATTTGAATTGGGCATTGGGCTAATTTTTAAAATTGTTTGGAAATATAAAAATATAAGATTTTAAATTTAAAAGTTAAATTTAAAATTAGATAGACATATATTATAAAAGTTATGGTATAATAAAGTTTTTCAAAATGTTTGAAAAATAATACAAATTAATTTACAAATTTAAATTTTTATTAATAAGATAAATAAAATAATTTAACTAAATAAGTTAATTGATAAATAAATGCATGTATTATATATTATGATATATGTTATGTTATTTTAAAATGTTTGTAAAGACATAAGTATACATGTATGTATACCATATAAAATTTGAAATTAATATAATTTAATTAAAATAGTTTACTTAATAAATTAATTAAAAGGTTAATTAATTAAATAATATAAACATGTATATGATATATGTGTTATACTATAAAGGTTATAGTATACAATAAAATATTAAATATAAATGTTATATATTAGTATAAAATTAATTACAATGTTAATTAATTAAAGTTTATTAAATTAGATATAATTTATATAATATTATACATAAGACTATTATATAAGTAATATGAAATATAAAAGTTATATAATAATAAAACTCATATCATATGAATGTATAAATTAAATGTGGAACATCTAAGAAACCATAACTAGACTTAAGGAATAAATACATATGCAAATGTATGTATACTGTGATTTTTGATGTATCCGATACTTGAATCACGAGAGTAATTCATAAGAATTACATTATTTCATAAGTCGATATCACTCAATATAATATATATTGAAGATTATGAATTTTCAATTTAATGTTGTCTTCTACCATATCCCTACTACTAATAAAGAGAATTCAATGAACATGATCTCCACGGTATCCTTTTGAAATTCCAAAAATACCCTCATCAATCAACAGAATCTCACCATCAATTTGCAACCTTCGCTACCATTCTCTTTCCGACTATCTATCAACGGAATTTTCCTACCTATTTGACATAGATATCACTAACAAAACAACTTGAAGTAAAAATGTTGTGACTACCAAAACTTTTTAACTTACAACACATGTTCATCAATTCATTTTTTTATTAAATAAAAAGTATATCTCTGCATATTAGATGCACGTACGTGCGTTTTATACTAGTATATATTAATAAATTACTTGCACACTCCTTATTTGTTGAGCAAACTCAAGCTAGGGATGTTATATGTGGTATTATAAATATACTGAATAAACGAGGTTAGATAATCAAACCACATGTATTTGTTAAGCTTTCCTCAAGGTACGTGCATTAAACTTAGGCTGTCGTGAAATGATAGGTTCGAATGAATAGTCCCACTTTACTTGTTGAACTTTCTTCAAGGTAAAGACAGGATTAGGAAAACCATGAGTTGGGAGTTGTATGTGATATA
The DNA here is from genome assembly GCA_030737815.1 of Allium fistulosum. Classification (NCBI taxonomy): domain Eukaryota; kingdom Viridiplantae; phylum Streptophyta; class Magnoliopsida; order Asparagales; family Amaryllidaceae; genus Allium; species Allium fistulosum. The sequence continues at coordinate 821,529,493 of CM060904.1, forward strand.
ATCAATAAGGAGTTATCCATCTTATGTGGGCCTATGATTTGTTGAGCTTTCCTCAAGGCCAGAATCTTAAGGCATACGAGTCCTAACACCCACTAGTGCAGTCGAAAGACTTCCATGTTTCGACTTAGGGTTTGGTGAAATATAAAAGACTAGTGGGAGCCTTATTAGAAAAATGAAGTTGTAACATTTAACCTTTTTAATATTGTAAGAACATATGCTATATAGTGCAATAAAATACCATGGTTTCATCTCCTTCCGTGCCTTTCCTTTCTCACATCACTTCTCCATACCATACATGCCATACCCACTTCTCTGCCACTCCCGTTGACCACTCCACCGTACCTGTACGTTCTGACTCTCCACCTCGTCCTATACCCAACCAACACTGTACCATTCCCGACCACTTGACCTTTCCTCTGCTCTTACTGTTCCATCACCTCTGCCACTACCACCGACTCCACCTATTCCTAAACCACCTGATATCCAAACCATACCCGGATCTACCAACCTTGTGCCACCTACCATGACCGCAGCTAACCTTTCCTCCACCTACAACAATCCACCCACCTCATTGACTCCATCTTCCACCTTAACATGGGCTTCTCTGTTCAAGTCAAAGCCTCGAAATGCAGGCAGATACACGCCGCGTGCTTTCGAATTATCATATGTGGGGGCTCCTTTACCCATGCCTTCTGAAGTTCAGCAAGAAGGTATAAATTTCTGCAACCAACATTTGGTCGGGTTTTTCTTAGATGATAAACTACCATACAATGTCGTTATCTACCATTTACAGAAGATCTGGCACCTGAAAGGAAAATATAAGGTTAAATCCGACAACTCTAGCTTTTATTTCGAATTCTCCGATGAGGATGATAGACAAAAAATTCTTGAAAGTGATCCTATTTTTATTAGAGGTAAAATGTTTATTATCACTTCATGGAAACCCACCTTCAAAAGTGCACAATCTCAAATAAAATCGGTACTAATATGGGTTCACTTTCACAAAATACCAATTACTGCATGGACTTTACTATGTATTAACTGGATGGCATGTCGTTTGGGTTCTTTAGTTTGTTACAACGAAGCGACTGAAAAAATGGAACGGTTTGAATATACGAAATGTCTGATTGAAATTACACCAGATAAGGAGCTGCCGGATCTTATAAAATGTGGTGAAGGAGATTATGTTGTTTAAGTTGAAGTCTATTATAACTGGAGACCACAAATATGTGCGCATTGCAAAAGCTTTGGTCATGATACTTCCACTTGTATTGATAAACAAATACTCATGCACACTGATACTATGAATACAGAAAATTTGATGACTGAAATACAGTATCAACCTACGTATCAGGTTAGGGGGGATGATGATAAAGATAAAATTGTAATAGTACCACAAAAAATGTTGAGGCTGGGATATGGAAAATACAACCACAAAAACACTGGATTAAGAGGAAACCAGATGCAAAGGAAGGCCACAAAGTAAACTTGACTGATGCAAATACTAGGAAAGCCAGTGTGCATGTGCATGCACATATTAATGATAATGATACATATGATGCTGCTCATAACACAACAACCATATCTTCACAACCACATATTCTTTCAGACCTACCTGCCACTGACCATACCATTCTTCAATCTTTTAACCATTCTGCTACCCATCAACCACCTAACACATCTATCCTATTATCCAATAACTTTGACATTCTCTCTGATCAAACCACCATTTCAGGCACAACTCTTCAAACACATATACCAAATACAACTGATCCTTCTGTTTCTACCAATATATCCACATCCACAACAAATGCAGTCACTTTAGATTTGCCAAACACCATTGCTTTTCAAGCTACTGATCAAAATCATGATGTTCCACCAATGGATACCCATACTCTTCCGTACAAACATATCCACCTTTCCCTACCATCACTAAACAACTCATTGAACATAATATCATCCACAATGATTCTTTCGGTGATCAAATAACTGGCTTACAACTTCTGTCCCAACAAGTTTGCCTTGCTCATTCTACCCCGGACTGCAATCAAAACAACCAACCATCCACCTCACAACCTCCCCAAGCTTGTCTTTCTCCATCTAAACTATAGACAAAGGAAAAGAAAAACCAAAAGAACAACAAAAATAGAAAAGGCAAGGAACATGAGGACTATGACAATGGCTATGATAACAGAGATACAACTACACAATGTTAATACTGATGATGATGAAGAAAATACACAACAAGGAAGCTATATTGGGCTGAGAAAATCGGGTAGGAAGAAAAAACATATTATCTCTAATGCTTGACAACATTGTATCATGGAACTTAAGGGGTGCTCACTTCCCTTTAAAACAGCAGGAAGTCAAAAGTCGGATTGTTCATAACAAATTGCAAATGATTGGTATATTAGAGACAAAGCTAAATGAAATCCATACCATTAGTATGTGCTCCTTTATCAATCCTCAATCGGAATATGCACATAATTTGATACATGCTAAATATGGTAGAATTGTTGTGTTATGGAATCCCCATATATACAATGCCACCACTATCTCATCATCTGACCACTACATCCATCTTCTTGTTTCTTATATACCATCCTCCACCCAATTATCATCACATTTATCTATGCATCATGTAATAAAGAATCCATGAACATGCTTCAATCTTATATACAGTTACATAACTCTGTCACTATTCCATGGACCCTTGTGGGTGATTTCAACTACATGTATGCATCATCACAAAAATTTGGAGGCAACCCACTTACCTATCATGACATAAATCCTCTCCTCCAATCAGTACACATTACTGCATTACATAAAGTCCCTTCAATTGGTCCACTATACACATGGGATAACCGTAGACATGGCAAACGTACTTTCTGTATGCTTGACCATTCTCTTTTCAACTTTCCAGCCCTTACCTCTTGGCCTAACCTTACCTCCATCACAACACCAAATAAGCCATTTTGCAACACTTTTTCGTTTTCAATTTGTAACGGTTATTACTGTTACAAATTCTTAACGGTTATTTCCGTTAGAAGCAGTTGCAATGGTTATTACCATGAGTAAATATGGTAATTTCGTAAATAGAGAAAACTAAAGTGGATAAAATTGTAATATTCTATTTTATTATTTCTAGATCCACTTCTAACGCTTCCAGTACGTTATCCCCATTTCATTATTCCTCCCTCTTTCAATCTAGGGTTACTGCCTCCACATCATTCAAGCACCGCCTCCGCCTTGTTTTGCCAACGTCTCCGTCTCATCTTGTAAGCTCTTCCCCATCATCTTGTAAGCACCTCCACCTCCGCCACCGTCTCGTATTGTCAACACCTCTACCTCGTCTTGTCGGCTCCTCCACCTCGTCTTGTTAGTTCCTCCACCTCGTCTTCTCACCGCCTCCATTTTGCTCTGGTATTTTTTGTTGTTTAATTATCTTAAATTGCAATTGAATTTCCACTTTCGGTTTTAATTTAGATTCAGGCAGTTTTCTTTTCAGCTTTTACTTGTAAACAGATTGGAATAAGACACATGCTAGATCTGAAAAGGCAGGCCTAATTTAATTCTTGAATACGTTTTCCTTTGAGTAATTTCTCAATATAAAACGGAAGCTTTAATTAATAGCAAAAAGTTCTATCGAAACTTCTTGTTACCATAATATGTATTTGAAATGTTCAGTTTAGCCTGGCCTTGTTTAAATAAATAGTCGTACTTTAGTTATATAGTTTATGTTCAGTGACTCATACTATCATGTCAAAAGCATTGGCTTTCTATTTTCTTTAGTCAAGTAGTTTTTAATCACTTTTGAACTTTTGCAAGTATGTTATCAGATTTAGCAGTATAACATTCACATCTGGTAACAGTAACAGACCAAGGAATATGATATAAGTAGGATATTATCCTAGTGTAAAATACTTTAATCAAATTTTAAGAATGTGTTATGTAATTATTGTTATCATATGTCTCAAACCTTTGCTGTATCCAAGTTAATACCCAGCTCCATAGCCTGCAATAGCAAATCACATTATTACATAATACATAGAAAACAGCTGTTGTTATTCGTGTTCAAAAAATAAAAAGCTACTGTTATTGCTTTGAAAAAATTGATAAATATATGCAAGAAATGCAGGGTATGAGGAAGTAAAAAACAACCATAGATAAAGCTGCTGAGATTGCTACAGCGAGAAGATTCAATAGAAGAATGATGTTGCTAGATCTGTCCATTTTGAAAGAAAAGAAAAGGAAAAAGATTAGTATGTTCTCAATGCAAAGTGCACACCAGGTTCGAAGTACTTATAAGTCAATAACCGAGTGGCTCTAATAAACGAAAAGTTGGAACGAATTGCTAATTTATTGTCACGACATTGGATGAAGGAAGACAAAATAATCAAGGAAGCAAAGGTATAATTTTAATGTTATAAGACATTGACATTTGAAACATAGATATTACTACCAAATCTCCTCAAAACATCTCGACTACTGCTATCAATAAAAGACGTTTTATTCTAAATTTAACATATTTTAATGCTAGTTGTAACAACCCGTAAATTTTCGATAATTAAAATAGTTAATTTAATAAGATTTCATGGGTTAATGTTGAGAGAATTAAAAATTTGTAATTTATTTATGATGATAATAACTAGAATGAATTATAACAATATTTATCTAAGTTAATTATTAATGAATTAAATGATATTCCAATCAATTGAAATGACTTAAATATTATAACTTAGTTCTAATGGAAATATAAGAAAAACGAATGTAAATATTGGGTTAACTAATGAAACAATATACAGTCAGTGGTAATTGAACCAAATTGGTATTGTGTAGGAAATGGTGACACTTTTTGTAAATAATAAACTTAAGTGTTATAAAGGTTAATGGTGTTAATTATTTTAAGTTGCCTGTTTATTTAGTCAGTCGAAATTGAATTTGGAAACCAATTGCAACTGGAATGAAATTTTATATATTAGCTAGGTTTATAATCAATAACTGAAGTCGAATAATAAATGTTGGATGCTTTGGATGTGAATGAGTTTACGATTAATAGTTGGACTAAATAATAATGTTGAATTTAATGGATGTAAATAAAGTAATTGATTGATAACGAGAATTCATTTAAAATGTAATATTAGAATTTGTTGAATATTGAACAATTAAATTGTTTAAATTTAATATTGGAAATTAATTGAATAATTGAATAAAATTTAATAACGGGAATTGAATAATTGTATAACGGAAATTATTGTTCCATAATTTGAATTCGTTTTAAAGTAAAATTTTATAAGTTCATTTTCAATTATTTCAGGATAATGAATTTCGGATAATCAAAATTGTTTAAAATTTAAATTTGCAAATATTTGAATAATTGAGTTTTGAATATAATATGATTGAAAATGATATCGAAGATTGATATAAAATTTTATTTAAACAACAATGAATTTGTTAACATTTAAAATTTGAATTTTAAGAAATTCTGTAAATTTTGAAAAGTCGTCGATTTAATCGACGAGTAAAAATAGCCTTCCGAGGCACAGTCTCGGAATTTGACGAAATCTGTCCCATTGGATCCGTAATAGTTTATTATTATCGGATTTCAAATTTCGGAGCAATCGGAGTTGCCATTTGACCGTGGCAGCTGAAAATGTTTAGAAATTCATTTAATCGGTTTAATTTAAAATCGATCGTTTATTTCTATAACTCACACAGACGATCAAATTGGCTTCCGAAACACGTTCCATTGTGTTCGGAATGCGGGTAAAACCTTACAAACACCTGTCGGCACGTCTAATTTGGAGTTCGTTCGAAAATCATGTTATTTGTGGATAATAATATTATAATAATTTGTTTATACGTATATATCCACGCGTTCCTTTCCGAAACCCTACAATCGAACGCAGCCGCCACTTATTCTTTCTATGGCCGAAATGTTCTCTACTTCTCCCTTTATTTTCTCGAAATCCACGCGCCGATGGAGGAAATCTCCAACATGGAAGATGTAGAACTCTCTGAGCTCGTCAGATCCAATGGTTGTGATCGCCAACGGAGCTTCGTAGTGGCCAGAATTTTCGCTTAAAGGCAGCGCGTTCGCGCACGTTTTCTGGAGACAAGGGATGACCGAGCTCGTTCATGCTCAGGGCGGTGGTGGAGCTCACGGAGGCGCGTCGTTTGGCATGTCTGGATCGCGTGCTTGGTGGCCTGGGTGGGATCGGCGGCGTGCCCTAGTTTTGCGTATTGGGTTCCTTTCGTTCGAACATTACCTGAGTGTTGCGTGGGAGATGATAGGGTCAGCGGCCACGATTTGCTCTAGGGGTTCTACGGCCGTGATTTCATTGGTAAATAAAGAAAAGAAAGAATGAAATGTTGTTTTAAATTTTATACAATCGTTAAACACTCATATCTTCGTCATACGTTATCAGAATCGGATGAAACTGGCGACGTTGGAATCGCTGAGACGAGTGCTACGCTGCAGTGCAGACCCGGGAGTGTTTCGAGCTCGTTAAAATTTTAGGTTAAATCGAACGTCGTTCGATTTGATTTGAAATTTAAAACTCAAGGTGAGTGTTTTTATAACGCTCACAACGTACTAGAATATTCTGATGCTAGTTAAATTTAATATTGTGAAGTGATAGGATTTTTATTTGTCGTTGTTGATAAAATTTAACTGTCATATAGGTTGTCATTGAATTTAATGCTAGAAATTGAAATTTACAGTCAAATTAGAATTGGAATTTAATAGCAATTAAAATTTCCGAATATTTATAACTATGAAATTCTGTGAATTATATTGTATGTTTGGATGATTGGTTGCAATGGATGCTATTGTTGATATTTGAAATGTTTGGATGTTCAATTGTTTGTACATATAAATTCATCACCCTGTGTAAAATTTACAGTTGTAAATTAAATCATTTTGAATAAATTGAGAAATAGGTTGAAATGATATATACCTATGACACTATGATTTGAATTGAAATGATATATATCTATTCCTGAAATTTAATTGAAATAACTGATCACTTGGCCATAGGATAGAAAATTATATATGGGCGTCGGATTGGTTAAATTAAATAATTTGTAATATCTTTGATTTGGAATTACTTTAAATGGTTTGATTTAAAGGAATTTAAAAATCAATTTTTATAGAAATTGAACTTATCGCGAATTTGAGGTTGAGATGTTGAAATAAATTTTTGTTAAACAAATTGGTTAATAATTGAAGTTAAGACTTTGAAATTAAAATTGTGATAATTGAATTTCGCAAATTGATTTGATTTTAAAGGATTCAACTTTTATTCGGATTTTGAATATTATTAAGTAAAAGTGTGATAAAGACAACATTTTGAAATTTGAGGAAATTGGATTTGGGACAGAATTGAATTAATTTGAAATCGAAATTGATTTGAACTGAAAATTGAGATTTGAATCGACTGAATGGAAATTTGAATTTGATTTAGAATTGGTAAGTTGGAAATTAAAATGTTTGACTTTGAAGCTATTTCAAATTTGGTTTTCTGTAGTTATTCTGCTATATAAACTATTTTAAATACTTAAACTATTTTATACTAAACTATTTTAACCTATATTAACTACATTAAATTATTTTAACCTATTTAAACATATTAAATTATTTTAATCTATTTTAAATCTACTTAAATTAATTTAATTTATTTTAAAATAATTAACCTATTTAATTTATTTTTAATTATATTTAATCTATTTTTAAAGCTATTTAACCTATTTAATTATATTAAATCTATTTTAAATCTATTTAACTATATTAAATCTATTTAACTATATTAAATCAATTTAAAACTATTTTGAAATCTATCTTTAATATTTAGAGTATTTTAACTATTTTCAATTATTTAAGCTACTTTAAACTATTCAAAATATTTTTCCAAAATTCCCAACTGGTCAATAAGGTGAAATGTTTATATTTAAATCTTGGATTTAAATACGAATTGGGCTAAATGAAGTTACAACCTAAATTGGAATTTGAAACGATTTTTGAAATTGAAATGAGATATTGAGGCGAAAATGATTTTCGAAATGGAATCGTATATTTTGAGTAGATACGATGATTTGAAATGGATTTGATTTTGAAGCGAACTTGATATTTTGATATCAATTATGAATTGATTTTGAAAATGTAAAAGAACCATCCGGTGTGTAATAAGCGTTTGGTTGTTAAAGAGACCGGGATCGGATATGGGCATACTCTCTGTCGATACCGAAAACCACTTTAACAACTGTGTACGTGGTGGAGATTCCAGAAATGAAGTAGGATGGTTTGGCGACGATTCTATATGGTATGACGTGACCCTGACTCCCGTGAGTCAGCTTAGATGTGACTAAAATCAGGAGCCACGCCGGACCAATGTGAGGTCATTCCTCTTATCGGACATATTTCTTCGATACCATTCTATTGCTTTTGCGATTGTTTTGGTGGCCACCCCTCGATTGTTGGGAGTGTGTCCGAGGTGGGCGGTAGTAGCTGCTATGTGTCACCACCAGTCCGGATCCGCAAACGGTATATCTACCCTGGCATTTCCTCGTGTGCCGTGTTCACATGCCCTAGAGCGCCTTCTACGAATTTGTTTTGTACCATACCTATGGAGTGCCCTCTGATAGCCCTCCAGTTTACGGAGGAATTACGGTACTATATAGACTATGGGAATATTTATTAAAATGTGTTAAGGGGGATATGGGTAACGCCTTAACGCTATTTTAATACTTTTACTTTACTGTAGACATATTATAATAGCGTATTGTACTATATAGTAGATAGTTTAACGGATCCTTAAGAGATGGAAAATCCCGTAACATCTCTTGAGTTATTGCATGCACGTCGACACTGGATAAGAGATGTCAAACCCCGTAAACATCTCTGACGCCGTTACACTCATCTTTATTTACGATTGATTTAACTTACATAAGGATATTTTAGTCCTGACTCGAGTGTTTTGTTTTTCATTACGCTCGGGTCAATCCTGAGTTTTTCAGCTTATTGAAGATCTATCATGGAGGACGAAGACGAAGATTTGGTATACTATTACTATTATTATCCTTGCATCATGCTGTCTGCTGCATTATTTTATTTGTTCTGTTGTATATGTATAACTCTGATAAATGATGTATAAATGATAATCAAAAGTATATTAAACAGCTTCATGAACTGTTTATTTGATTATTATATTTTATCTTTCCGCTGCGAGATTCTGTGGTTGTTTCTTGTTCTTTTCTTTTCTTTTCTTATTTTCCCCATTAACAATCCTCCCTTTTGAATGGTTTGAGTTGACAAGAGTGTTTGATTTGTCGATTTAAACTGTCCAAAAATGTGGGTCATTACAGTTGGTATCAGAGCTTTGGTTTAGCGATAACCTTAGCTTTGTGGGGTCAGACTCTTTATAAATAGGGTAGTAATACCCTATGATGAGTCATTGAGCGTATATATATGAGAGAGCGTATTTGTTAGTGGTATAAAATTGGTTTATACTGTGTTGGTTGATTTGTTGAGTGGCATATGGATTCTGGTCAATACGAGTAATTAACGTCATTGATAGGGATCTCTAAACACTTGAACAGAACAATTCGACATAGTATTGTTTTGAAATTGGGGAAATGAAATAATTTTGCCCTAATTATATTTTACATATAAAAGAAATAATTTTCAGAAATTATTATGATTCATCCAGTTTGTTTGACTGTTAGAAATGATAATATTGATTGTTATCATTAATTGAATGTTGTATTATAATAAATAAGGTTTATAAAAAAAAAATAATCAATGATAAAACAACTTGTGGAATGTTTTAAGAAGGTAAAAAATTTTGTAAGAATAATTTATAAATGTGACTTATAAATCAAGATAGATTTAAATTGTGAAATATTGAATTTAAGACCCGGGGATTTTGAAAATGGTTTCTCAAAACTTTGAAGAAAATATGTAGTGATGTTAGTTGAAAAATATTTATGGGAAATATTTTGAAAGGAGTTTTTTTATAAATTCAGTAATCCTCTCTTATGTCGCTGGAAAATAACTTCGGTGATGACTGCGCAGCATCATCGACGTTCATTTTCGAGTCTCAAAGTGGAGGAGACTTTTGTGAAGCTTTGCTTTGCTTCGAAACTGTTTTGAAAAAAAAATGCATTTTGGTTTAAACTGCAAAAGTATGATTTGATATATATATATATATATATATATATAAGATATAAATGTATATATTTATTTAAAATGATTTGAAATGAACCAGGCATTAAAAATTTTAGGTTTTGTTAATTAATAATTTTCAAGTTATTTGAAAGAAGTGGAATATTGGATAACCAGAATTCATAAGATAAGAAATTGAGAAGTTTAAACTAAAATCTTTTGAGAAAACCTTAGAGTTGAAGAGTAACTCTTGAAATTGAAAGGTAAAGAAAATTTAAACTAGTTAAAATTGTGAACATACTAATTAAGTAAAATAAATCCTATAAATTTGTATAGTATCAAATTGCATTCTAATAACATATAATAGGACTTACCAAATGTTTAAAAGTTAAAAGAATGATTTGGATATGTAATGGGATATATACAAGTAAGCAAAACCTAAAAGAAATTGAAATATACAAGCAAGCAAAACTTAAAAGTAATTAAAATGTGTATAAATGGAAATTTGGTTGTGATAAAGAAAAATGTTATATACTTATGTATAATATGAAATGATGAATGGCTAAATGGAATAAGTAAGTGAACTTAAGAAAACAGACAAACGAATCGAAATAATATCCTTTTAAATTTGTTACAGAATTGAATATAAATTTGCAAAGAAATTGTGAAATTGAAGTTTGTAGCTTTGGATATAATTATAAACTTAGATAAAGTCCAACTTCTTATATATGACTTTTATAGGATGATTAATAAACTAAAGTGATGATTGATAAAATGTTCCACCTATAAATTTGTTATTAACTGAGATTATGAAAATGAAGTACATTATTAACTGAAATTATAAAAATGAAGTAAAAATTAACAAATGAATTTGATATAGCTAAGAATCAATTGAAGAATGAAATTGAATTTAATTAAATTACATGGAATGTTTAAAATGAACTTAACTAAGAAAATTGTATGAAATGATGCATATAAAAAAAATGATAGTATTAAAGAATATGCTATGTAAAGAAATGGATACTAAGTAAATTAGGGGTGTGAATAATGCATTGTGGATAATTAATTGTAAAAGAAAAAAGGGTAAGTAAATTAATTAAATATAGATGAATTGTATAGAAATCTATTGAAAGTTAATATGTAAGTTGTACGTATATTATTTTATTCGCATAACAATTTGATCTGAATTCGAGCACAGAATTTCGAGATAATTTATATCGATCCAAGTTAGGATTTTTCACCCGATTCCCGACGGCGAACCCTGGATATGGATTTTTGATTTGATTCTGAAATTCTCTATCATAGTATTTGGCTATGCAAGGAGAATAACAGTTTCCGATCAAGGAACCAAATCTGAGTCCGCACTAGAGAGTCGTGTGAACAATACTAGTTTGGAAGTGAAATTTTGTGATCGAATGAGTAATCAGATTTGATATTGCGTACGGATGATATATGTACTTCGTACAAGTTTAAGTAAGGCAAATATTGAAATACTTGAAAATGAAAATTCCAAATTGATTTTAAATTATATGATTTGATATCATTGATAAATAAGATGCAGGTATTTAAAATCAAGAAAATTTGGATTGCCCGACAAAAAGGTACACGTTTATTTGTCAATTGGATTTGATGGTTTTTGGATGAAGCCACTTGGCTTTTGGTTTTCTTTTGTTGGTTTGGGGCCCGTAGAGGCATTTTGTAGCTGTACCGATTGAGCCGCGCAAAGGAGACGCTGCCGAAATTTTCCGTAAATCCGGGTGTTAGAAAATTTTCAGGTTTTAAAATTTTATAACTCGTTTGGATAACCAATTTGAAATTTCGTAAGCTTATCAGAGTAGCATAGTGGAAGTGTAGTAACGACTTTATAAATAAAATTTCATTGTTCTATAATTTGATAATTTTGAGTAAAATGTATCAAATGTTGAATTCTTTACTTCGTTCCTTTTCCCTTCTTTTTTCTTTTCGAGGACGAAAAGTTTTGAGTAGGGGAGAGTGTAACAACCCGTAAATTTTCGATAATTAAAATAGTTAATTTAATAAGATTTCATGGGTTAATGTTGAGAGAATTAAAAATTTGTAATTTATTTATGATGATAATAACTAGAATGAATTATAACAATATTTATCTAAGTTAATTATTAATGAATTAAATGATATTCCAATCAATTGAAATGACTTAAATATTATAACTTAGTTCTAATGGAAATATAAGAAAAACGAATGTAAATATTGGGTTAACTAATGAAACAATATACAGTCAGTGGTAATTGAACCAAATTGGTATTGTGTAGGAAATGGTGACACTTTTTGTAAATAATAAACTTAAGTGTTATAAAGGTTAATGGTGTTAATTATTTTAAGTTGTCTGTTTATTTAGTCAGTCGAAATTGAATTTGGAAACCAATTGCAACTGGAATGAAATTTTATATATTAGCTAGGTTTATAATCAATAACTGAAGTCGAATAATAAATGTTGGATGCTTTGGATGTGAATAAGTTTACGATTAATAGTTGGACTAAATAATAATGTTGAATTTAATGGATGTAAATAAAGTAATTGATTGATAACGAGAATTCATTTAAAATGTAATATTGGAATTTGTTGAATATTGAACAATTAAATTGTTTAAATTTAATATTGGAAATTAATTGAATAATTGAATAAAATTTAATAACGGGAATTGAATAATTGTATAACGGAAATAATTGTTCCATAATTTGAATTCGTTTTAAAGTAAAATTTTATAAGTTCATTTTCAATTATTTCAGGATAATGAATTTCGGATAATCAAAATTGTTTAAAATTTAAATTTGCAAATATTTGAATAATTGAGTTTTGAATATAATATGATTGAAAATGATATCGAAGATTGATATAAAATTTTATTTAAACAACAATGAATTTGTTAACATTTAAAATTTGAATTTTAAGAAATTCTGTAAATTTTGAAAAGTCGTCGATTTAATCGACGAGTAAAAATAGCCTTCCGAGGCACAGTCTTGGAATTTGACGAAATCAGTCCCATTGGATCCGTAATAGTTTATTATTATCGGATTTCAAATTTCGGAGCAATCGGAGTTGCCATTTGACCGTGGCAGCTGAAAACGTTTAGAAATTCATTTAATCGGTTTAATTTAAAATCGATCGTTTATTTCTATAACTCACACAGACGATCAAATTGGCTTCCGAAACACGTTCCATTGTGTTCGGAATGCGGGTAAAACCTTACAAACGCCTGTCGGCATGTCTAATTTGGAGTTCGTTCGAAAATCATGTTATTTGTGGATAATAATATTATAATAATTTGTTTATACGTATATATCCACGCGTTCCTTTCCGAAACCCTACAATCGAACGCAGCCGCCACTTATTCTTTCTATGGCCGAAATGTTCTCTACTTCTCCCTTTATTTTCTCGAAATCCACGCGCCGATGGAGGAAATCTCCAACATGGAAGATGTAGAACTCTCTGAGCTCGTCAGATCCAATGGTTGTGATCGACAACGGAGCTTCGTAGTGGCCAGAATTTTCGCTTAAAGGCAGCGCGTTCGCTCACGTTTTCTGGAGACAAGGGATGACCGAGCTCGTTCATGCTCAGGGCGGTGGTGGAGCTCACGGAGGCGCGTCGTTTGGCATGTCTGGATCGCGTGCTTGGTGGCCTGCGTGGGATCGGCGGCGTGCCCTAGTTTTGCGTATTGGGTTCCTTTCGTTCGAACATTACCTGAGTGTTGCGTGGGAGATGATAGGGTCAGCGGCCACGATTTGCTCTAGGGGTTCTACGGCCGTGATTTCATTGGTAAATAAAGAAAAGAAAGAATGAAATGTTGTTTTAAATTTTATACAATCGTTAAACACTCATATCTTCGTCATACGTTATCAGAATCGGACGAAACTGGCGACGTTGGAATCGCTGAGACGAGTGCTACGCTGCAGTGCAGACCCGGGAGTGTTTCGAGCTCGTTAAAATTTTAGGTTAAATCGAACGTCGTTCGATTTGATTTGAAATTTAAAACTCAAGGTGAGTGTTTTTATAACGCTCACAACGTACTAGAATATTCTGATGCTAGTTAAATTTAATATTGTGAAGTGATAGGATTTTTATTTGTCGTTGTTGATAAAATTTAACTGTCATATAGGTTGTCATTGAATTTAATGCTAGAAATTGAAATTTACAGTCAAATTAGAATTGGAATTTAATCGCAATTAAAATTTCCGAATATTTATAACTATGAAATTCTGTGAATTATATTGTATGTTTGGATGATTGGTTGCAATGGATGCTATTGTTGATATTTGAAATGTTTGGATGTTCAATTGTTTGTACATATAAATTCATCACCCTGTGTAAAATTTACAGTTGTAAATTAAATCATTTTGAATAAATTGAGAAATAGGTTGAAATGATATATACCTATGACACTATGATTTGAATTGAAATGATATATATCTATTCCTGAAATTTAATTGAAATAACTGATCACTTGGCCATAGGATAGAAAATTATATATGGGCATCGGATTGGTTAAATTAAATAATTTGTAATATCTTTGATTTGGAATTACTTTAAATGGTTTGATTTAAAGGAATTTAAAAATCAATTTTTATAGAAATTGAACTTATCACGAATTTGAGGTTGAGATGTTGAAATAAATTTTTGTTAAACAAATTGGTTAATAATTGAAGTTAAGACTTTGAAATTAAAATTGTGATAATTGAATTTCGCAAATTGATTTGATTTTAAAGGATTCAACTTTTATTCGGATTTTGAATATTATTAAGTAAAAGTGTGATAAAGACAACATTTTGAAATTTGAGGAAATTGGATTTGGGACAGAATTGAATTAATTTGAAATCGAAATTGATTTGAACTGAAAATTGAGATTTGAATCGACTGAATGGAAATTTGAATTTGATTCAGAATTGGTAAGTTGGAAATTAAAATGGTTGACTTTGAAGCTATTTCAAATTTGGTTTTCTGAAGTTATTCTGCTATATAAACTATTTTAAATACTTAAACTATTTTATACTAAACTATTTTAACCTATATTAACTACATTAAATTATTTTAACCTATTTAAACATATTAAATTATTTTAATCTATTTTAAATCTACTTAAATTAATTTAATTTATTTTAAAATAATTAACCTATTTAATTTATTTTTAATTATATTTAATCTATTTTTAAAGCTATTTAACCTATTTAATTATATTAAATCTATTTTAAATCTATTTAACTATATTAAATCTATTTAACTATATTAAATCAATTTAAAACTATTTTGAAATCTATCTTTAATATTTAGAGTATTTTAACTATTTTCAATTATTTAAGCTACTTTAAACTATTCAAAATATTTTTCCAAAATTCCCAACTGGTCAATAAGGTGAAATGTTTATATTTAAATCTTGGATTTAAATACGAATTGGGCTAAATGAAGTTACAACCTAAATTGGAATTTGAAACGATTTTTGAAATTGAAATGAGATATTGAGGCGAAAATGATTTTCGAAATGGAATCGTATATTTTGAGTAGATACGATGATTTTGAAATGGATTTGATTTTGAAGCGAACTTGATATTTTGATATCAATTATGAATTGATTTTGAAAATGTAAAAGAACCATCCGGTGTGTAATAAGCGTTTGGTTGTTAAAGAGACCGGGATCGGATATGGGCATACTCTCTGTCGATACCGAAAACCACTTTAACAACTGTGTACGTGGTGGAGATTCCAGAATTGAAGTAGGATGGTTTGGCGATGATTCTATATGGTATGACGTGACCCTGACTCCCGTGAGTCAGCTTAGATGTGACTAAAATCAGGAGCCACGCCGGGCCAATGTGAGGTCATTCCTCTTATCGGACATATTTCTTCGATACCATTCTATTGCTTTTGTGATTGTTTTGGTGGCCACCCCTCGATTGTTGGGAGTGTGTCCGAGGTGGGCGGTAGTAGCTGCTATGCGTCACCACCAGTCCGGATCCGCAAACGGTATATCTACCCTGGCATTTCCTCGTGTGCCGTGTTCACATGCCCTAGAGCGCCTTCTACGAATTTGTTTTGTACCATACCTATGGAGTGCCCTCTGATAGCCCTCCAGTTTACGGAGGAATTACGGTACTATATAGACTATGGGAATATTTATTAAAATGTGTTAAGGGGGATATGGGTAACGCCTTAACGCTATTTTAATACTTTTACTTTACTGTAGACATATTATAATAGCGTATTGTACTATATAGTAGATAGTTTAACGGATCCTTAAGAGATGGAAAATCCCGTAACATCTCTTGAGTTATTGCATGCACGTCGACACTGGATAAGAGATGTCAAACCCCGTAAACATCTCTGACGCCGTTACACTCATCTTTATTTACGATTGATTTAACTTACATAAGGATATTTTAGTCCTGACTCGAGTGTTTTGTTTTTCATTACGCTCGGGTCAATCCTGAGTTTTTCAGCTTATTGAAGATCTATCATGGAGGACGAAGACGAAGATTTGGTATACTATTACTATTATTATCCTTGCATCATGCTGTCTGCTGCATTATTTTATTTGTTCTGTTGTATATGTATAACTCTGATAAATGATGTATAAATGATAATCAAAAGTATATTAAACAGCTTCATGAACTGTTTATTTGATTATTATATTTTATCTTTCCGCTGCGAGATTCTGTGGTTGTTTCTTGTTCTTTTCTTTTCTTTTCTTATTTTCCCCATTAACAATCCTCCCTTTTGAATGGTTTGAGTTGACAAGAGTGTTTGATTTGTCGATTTAAACTGTCCAAAAATGTGGGTCGTTACACTAGTAATAGCTATTGTGGAATAGAGAAGCTTTAGATTGGAATAAAATGTGATTGATAGACCTTGCATTGTACTTGGGGATCTTAATAATGTGTTAAACCAATCTAACAAAAGTAGCGACAGATTCATCCTTTTTGGCCAAACTCAAGATTTGAGTAACTGTTTACTTGCATCAGGATTAATGAAAATAATTTTATTGGGGTATAGATATACATAGAGGAATAGAAGGCTGTCGACGAAAATTGATAAACTCCTCACTAATTGTGATGTTCTCTTAAAATTCCCTAATATTACCACTGTTGCTTTGCATATCTCTACCAGTGACCATACTCTTCTTTTGGCAAAATTACATTCCAATTTTGAATTATATTATAGGCTCTCGTTTTAGATATGTTAATGATTGGTTGTTTTATAAAGGCTATTTTAACCGTGTTGACGCCTCAGTTGTACCAAACCTGAATTGTACAAAACATACAATCTAAAGAATTAAATAGTGTCATATCCGTGTACGCATCTAAAGTCATTTTGAGATATCAGATGTTTGCATTCACAAATTTGAACGAATACTAAATAATTACCCATCTTGCAGGACATATGAACCATCCATTCTTCAGCCCTAATGGTAAAAGCATTGTTGTAACATCTGATCTTGATGCAGTCTCTGCAGCTCCCATATCGTTGCCTTTCTTTGTGCACTCCGTTAGACCTTACGGAGGTATCTTCCCGTTTTTTCTTCTGGATTTCACCCTTTATCTTCATTTTTATTAAAAGAATTCATTTTGTATCATTTTAGTTCACTCAAGAGTATTGACATTTCTAAATATTTTTCATAAACCACAATTAAGAGTAGATACTTCAGCATACGTTGTTCATATTAATGTGAATGCAGATTAATATTTCTTTTTATGAGTACCAGATTGATATTTCTTTTAGATATACAACGTCAAGTCCAACTAGTAAGAACTCTCTTCAATGTAATGCTTGCATATTCAAAGAATTTCAAAACACAACTTGAATAAATTCATGTTAATCAAACATTAATTCTGTTCGATTTCAGAATTCACTATTAGAGGATAAGATCAAAACTAGAATAATTCATTTGATGAAGAAAAAAAAATTCAGCCCATATACATTGCACATTACTTTATGTTAACCGCGTAATATTAGCTAAATTGCAGGAATAAAGAGCAATTTCAACGAGGCCATGCTTAGTATATGGGCTGATGCTACAAATATACGTGTTTGTTAAAGCCAACAAATTTCTTAGTAGAGCTAATGGTATGTCAATGAGAACGACAACAAATAATCTATCCAACTGACAATTTATTTCGAATCATGCTACATAAAAATTTCAATCAGTTAAAAATATATATATTTAGCACTAAAATCAATGCATACATTTTGTGTACGATGGTTATAAAAATGCTAAGGTCTTTACATTTAAAATAGTTAAATCATTACCCAAACGAATTATATGATATGGTAAATTTTGAAAATAATAATAATTTTAGAGTTTCTTATTGATAAAAATAATATAAGCAATATAATTTGAATTGTACATATTATATTGTATAAAGCAATAACTTTTGCTGATATATACAAATATTGATGTACGCGTATATTACCGATGGTGCAATATCTACTTTATCGAATCTATTAAAGGAATCAACTTTATCACCCACAAAGTAGAACCTTTCCACTATATTTATCATTTTCCATCTTTTTCTTAGATTTTATCCCAGGTAAATCTAAGGAATTTACTTATCTGGTTGTTTACATGACTTCCCTAAAATTTAATGCTGCTAGAATCTCTATCCTCCCTACTTTCATTTGTTTTTAACGTCTTTACTTAGGTTTTAAATGCAATAAAATCAAAATAGTCATTTTAGACTATCTAAAACAACATATATACCAAAATCACTTATGAAATTTTATCATAATTTACAACCAAAAAATAATAGTTTCTCCAATTTTGACTACTAAGCTACTTTGTAAGGTAATATTTGAGACTTAGAGACTGGCCACTGTTTCTTTTCTGTGATGTAGGACGCATACAAATTTGTTCTTCCTATTTTCTCCATTTTTTAACTACATTGTGTTATGATGTTTACCAATATAATTTTATTCCAAGTATAAGGTTAGCTTGTTATATTGCTTTCTTCAGTTTTATGTTTTCCTGTTATGCTTGGTATATTTCTTTCTCCAGTGATTTTTCACTTTACTCAAAAGGTTGCAGTATAGATAAACTTGGCATACCAAAAATTTGTCTTATAAATCAAATTTTGGAAAAAATAAGAAAATTTTGATATTGTTTGTACTGTAATGATTGATTATGTCTCGCAATAAAAACTTAGCCATACAAGAAGTGTAATGGTTGTATGTATGAAGCATAAAAAATTAGAAATACAAACGGAGGGGTAAATATCCATTTTAATCCGTGAACATGTTTGGAAGAAGAAATGGGATGAACGGGTAAATGTCCAATTTTGTACTTGGCATGTTGTCCAGGCCAAATATTAAATGAAATCCCACATCGTGACATTAGACATCAATTTAATAGTTCGGCTGAAAATGACAGAATAGTAAAGGGCACATCCAAAATGCAACTTCAAATCAATTTGTTGGGTACCTTTGTTTTTTTGTCTAATTTATAAATTTGTGAAACTGAGTATTGTAGGGGTCGTGATAAAGAATGGAAGGAAACAATGGCATGCTTATAAAAGCTTACACTTTCATTAAAATGGAATTTAATTGGAATATGCTAGTGCTTTGCTCTGTAAATAAGTTCTTGTTTTTTTCTCTTTTGAGCACTGCATTCTTCATCCGTTTTTTATGTCCCTTAAATATACTGCGATGCTATACGATATTGGTATGTCACTATTTTTTCCAAGGGCTCCACTCCTAAAAAATTTATTCCAAGTATAAGCCTCATTTGAAATTTATTATGGAAATAAATTTGTATAATACTTGTTTGCTCTGTACTTTCATAATTACAAATTAAAATTTTGTACATGTTCATTTATGCAAAATCATGTACAAAAGACTATATTTTGGTAAAAGAATGTTTATTATCACAATAAATTTCAGAAGAGATCTAAACTTGAAATAAGTTTTTATTGAAGATCTACAATGAAAATTTGTCCTATTTAAACTATAGGCATCTAATCAAGTTATGCAAAGTTTACTTGTGTCAGTTGCTTCTTGAGTTATAACTTTTTATGCTATATTCATGCAGCATATTGGAAGCATTAGATGCAATACTAAAGAGCAGTTCACAAACACTTGCAGTCCCCATCCTCCCACTCATTCCCTGTCAAAGAAAACAAGGAAACTATCAGCACTTCCACTTTGCATGGCTAAGCCAAGAAGACATAGCCAGGTTATTCCAAAACAACATATTCCTCATGCTTGGTACATTATCCAATATAGTCAGCGAATGCTTGAACCTTAATTTTTAAAGTATTTTCTTTGAATGGAATAAATTTCATATTTGCTACAATAATGCAGTCCATTTATAACAAGACGTAAGCAGTGTTGGAATATTGTAGGAAATGTTAGAGAATATACCTAAAGACACTATCATGGAGGCGCTAAAAGTATTGCTTGGTACATTGTCCAAGTTGGTGGATATACCTAAAGAAACTTTTGATGTGCCTCAAAATGGTCATTATACATTGTCCGAGTTGGTTGATGGTGGTTTTGTAGTTTGGTTGGAGTGTTGAATTCGTTGTTTGTAAGCTTCTAGATATGTTGTAGTAGTGAAATTTGAAGTTGTCACAATGAACTTTATAGAATTTGATATGCACAATTTCGTACGTTTGATATTTTTTTTATAATTTGATGATATGTTAGTTTTGAAATTTATTTTCGTGTTTTCTATTGTTATAAATTTCCAATTGATATAGTTGAATGAAATACTATTAGATGCTGAATAGATATGGTTCAACTATACCAAATTTGCAACACTTATAAGTGTTGGTAATTTTGCTATTTACCTATGCGTGCGAAGAATTCCCAACGGTTATAACCATTGGAAATTAAAAAATTCCCAACGGTTATAACCGTTGGGAATATGAAAATAGTCGTATGATAACCGTTATTTCCAACGGTTATAACCATTGGAAAAGAAAAAATTCCCAACGTTTATAACCGTTGGGAATACCAAAATCCCCAACGATTACAACCGTTACAAAATATGTAAAAAAATTATAACGTACATGTTACCAACGGTTATAACTGTTGGGAATTTGATTACCAATGG
Organism: Allium fistulosum; assembly: GCA_030737815.1. Lineage (NCBI taxonomy): Eukaryota > Viridiplantae > Streptophyta > Magnoliopsida > Asparagales > Amaryllidaceae > Allium > Allium fistulosum. Next base: position 821,550,730 of record CM060904.1, read on the forward strand.
TTATAACCGTTACAAAATGACAATTTTGGTGTGGTGCATTGTGCTTCAACCTTGCATATCAGACCATAGCCCCCTTATCCTCCCCTGGAGTACGAAACCGATTAAGTACCAAACCTCATTTAATTCTTTTTAATTTTGGACTAACCATACACAATTTCATAATATTTTCATGCAGGGATGGAACATTAAGACCTTCGGGAATCCTATGTACATATTGTAGGAAAAACTTAAGAATGTCAAACACAGTTTGAAATCATGGGCTAAATTTAATTTTGGCTATGGTACATCTAAATCTAAACAGCTTCGTGATGATCTTAGCAAAATTCAAACTGATATGCTTGCTGCTCCACACAATGAAGAATTATCAGAATAGGAACATTGGTTAAACCAAAAGATTATTGAAACTCTTCAACATGAAATATACATGACCAAAGAAAAGCTTGGGAAAGAGTACTTCTTTCATGGTGACAGAAATACTTCTTTTTTCCACAATGCCCTCACTATCAAGAGATCCAGAGACATTATTAAAGCTATTGATGATCAAGATGACTCCTTGCAGACTGATGAGTAGCAAATTGACAAGGCATTTATAGATTATTTTTATACATGTTTTTCTACATCTAACTATGAAACTTTCCTTACTAACATATCTCATATCAATTTTCGCAAAATCATTGCTACAGATGCCATAAACCTTATTACTTTTGTCACATATGCTGAGATAAAGGAGGCTCTATTTGATCTTAATCCTAAAAGTGTTGGTGGTCCTGATGGTTTCAATACCCATTTCTTCAAAACCACATGGCCTATCATCGACATCATATTTGTTAAAGCTATCCAATACTTCTTCAGTACTAATACTATCCTTGGTGGTATCAACGCAACAAATATTGCATTAATTCCCAAAAATGAGGCACCTAGATTAGTTACACACTACGGCCCTATATCATGCTGCAATGTTATATATAGATGCATCACGAAGATTCTGGCTAAGAGAATCAAACCCATCCTTAGCAACATCATCTCTCCCAATCAAACTGCCTTTCTTATGAACAGAAATATTACTGATAACTTCCTACTTATGCATGAATACTTGAAACCATAAACCATAAACAACCATGAACAATCATAGTACAAACTCATGTTCAGGGCATATATACTTGAAACCAAAAACAAATACAAGTGCAGAAATCATAATATTCGAGCTGTAGGTCAATGATACAATAACCGATGTCATAAAGCAGTAAGTAAACTCGAACAAAGACGAAAGTGCCACCAGAAGAAAATGCATCAGAGGATCTATGGCACAATCCAAGTTTAATCAGAAACCAGACATTATTTATCAAATACACTGGTCAGAAAATCTAAAGCACAAGGCAAAACAAGTCGATACCACATGATCAAACCCAATTCGCAACCAAAGATAGTAATTGCCGAAGTTATAGAAAAATTTATCAACATCGAGAAAGATCGAATCAAGTCAGAAAAATCACCAATCACCAAAACGAAAATCGAATTGCAGAAGTACCATTTTAGAGATGAATTAGATGTGAGTAACTAGAATTACTCACCTTAGCATCGACGAGCGAGCAATGAACTTCGATCGAACTACACGAGTCGACAGAAACCCTAGTTTTTCGAACGAACGAACAAAGAATTTGGTGGCCGCCATTCTATTCGTTTTCTCTTCGTTTGTTTTTAGGGTTTTTATTTAAAAATGAGAAAATGGGGAACGGGTTGCTTTGCTAGTTATCATGGCAAAAACGATCAATAGAAAACATGGGTATAAATTCAAAGTGTAAAGCCCACTCACATTCAACATATCGTTTAAAAGAATAACAACTGCTTTAAAATTCCAAACAACGATTAATAATTTTTTTTAACAATGAGTTTCAATCTGATTAAAAACTTCCAACATCAATTTACCAACAGATTAATCGTTTATTGACGAAAATTAATTAACGCGAAATCTCGGTTTGTTACACTATAGCATTTAACAAAATATGCAGATCGAGGAAAAAGGGGGGATTGAGTATTATAAACTTAAACTACTGGAACATGACATCTGCAACAAAACATATAGATGATATTTCGAGTAATAAACCATATTTGTGGGTTAAATGGACTAACAAGAATTACTTATTTGGAAAAAATTTCTAGAATATGACATCTTCATCCACTGCTAGTTGGTTTTGGAAAAGTTTGCTAAACATGAGACATGATATACTACCTCTTATCAAATACAACATTTTCTCAGATATCCAGATTTCATTTTGGCACTCTCCTTGGGCTTCCACCGGTGTAATATTAAATGAAATAATAGACAACATGCAGAAGAACTCCACTAGCATCCCTGACAAAGCTAGTATTCGACATTTCATTTTCCAAGACAAAGTTGTTATGCCCACTGCTAGCTCGGCAGTGATTAGAAATGTTTGGAATATGATAATGAGAGAACAACACATTAACACTACATACAAGATCCAATGGATTGGTAAGCACTGTGCTCATTCCATTGCTACTCCATACAAAGAGCTACTTCCTGATAGTATTTGCCCTAATTCACCATGGTATCGTCGAATATGGAATTATATGGGATCAAAAAAAGAAAATTTCCTTCTTTAGAAAATATTTCATAACTCTTTACTCACTCAAGACAAGTTACTGGCGAGGGGATTCATCGCTAATAACATCTGTGTTTTCTGCAACGACCACCCTGAAAGTAGAGACCACTTACTCTTCCAATGTACGATGATTTATCAACTTTGAAAATCTATATTAATGGCTGCTGGTATATACTATGGCAATACTAACCGCAGCCAACAATGGTCTGAAATCTTCAAACGATCACGGTGGAGAAACGAGTTGGGAGATCGTATGCTTGTTACTCTGAAGTGCTTCATCACTGTGTTATGGCGAGGAAGAAATCACAGAGTATTTGATAAGAAATGTAAAAACAAGAAAGAGTTTATTGAAGAAGTAAAAGGAGCTGTTAATAGGAGAATGAAATATTGTAAACTACAGGAACGGGCTTTGAATGGCGTTTTAATATAATTGGTATTTGGGCTTAATTGGGCCTCAATCCTATTTTAATTAATATGTCTTTTGTTTGCTTTTTTACTTTATGTTGTTTGTATATATCTTTCTATCTTTTAATCAAGATCTGGTAGAGACCCAGTATAAAACCTTGTTTACCTATAAAATTATATACTATAATAAAAATCTACTTGATAAATTTGTCCATTCAATATGATTGATAAAACGTTTATCAATTAAGATATACAATAGAAATGAATTAAAGATTGACAAATAGAAATATAACATATACTTACTAATAAATGCTTATTGCATGTTAATGTTTCAATACCCATGCAAGCGCTTGATTCTTGTAACGACCCGGTATTTTGGACCATTCAAATCGACAATAATCCACACATGTCTGACTTGAATAATTCAAAATAACAGATTGTAAATAAATTTGGAGCAAATGAAATCAAATACACAGAATCACAGACACAGAACATATCAGAATAACTCGCAGCGGAAATTAAAAATACCATAGTAGTTCATGAAGCTACTATAACAAACTCTCAAAACAAAATACATAATATTTGTTTGAAAACATATACAATAGAAATCTCAAATAAATAGAAGTTTATGAATTCCAGAACTGAAATAGAACAACTGAACTGAAAGGAACAGATAACTAGACAAGCAGAATCTCCAGCGATTCCTAGCTCCAGAAAGAAATCCAAAGCTAAGCTGTAAATACTCAGGCTGACCCGAGCGTAAAGTAAAATACAAAACACTCGAGTCAGGACAATATATACTTATATAATGTAAACCAACTCAAGTGAACTGTAGCAGTAATGCATAATAACTTAAAGGATGCTTGGGATCGCCCATCCTCTAAGGATCAGTTAAACCATAAATTAAATACATCCCGTGGTTAAAATTTCAAAATTGGTAATTTATATTTCGAAATCAAATATCATTTCAAAATTCAATATCATTCAAAAATCCAGTTCAAAATATCAAAATATCATATTTCAAAATAGTTTATATTACGAAACAAATTACTTCATTTTAAATCATAAAATGAAGTTATTATATTAAATAATTAAATTATTAAATTTCCAAAATTTTAATCTTTCAAAGTTCATTCGTTCACTTAAATTAATTAAAACAACGAAAATTCAACTTTCGCAACATTTAGAAAATGCTATGGAAAGTCACATTTAAAACAGTTCAATTTAACAAAAGACAGCATTTAAAATGTTGTAATAGGGTTACATTAGTTTCAAATAAACTTAGTTAAATTCAACCATTATAACATTTACAAAAATGCCATAATAGCCTTTAATTAAATTCAGCCATTTGGTTCATTATTATCAACTACAACATTTACAAATGTTGTATTATCATTTACATTAGAATTAATAGCATTTCAGAAATGCAGTTAATTAACTTCAAATATTTAGTATAACTTCACAACAATTATATTTTTATATAAATCATTTTTAACTTATAAAATCATATAATTTCACTTTTAAAACAATCATTCAAATACCCTTATATTCATGATTTTATAAAGTTAAACCTCCATTCAAAAATCAAAATTTAATAATAATTCACTTATTAAATTCCAATATTAAATTATAAATTCATTAAATTAAATTAACTTAACACTTAAGTTTAAATTTTCAAATATAACTTAATTCCATTTTTATTTACTTAACTTAAAATTCATTTTAAGCCAAATTCCCAAATTTCCAATTTTAGTTATATTTCAAAATTTCAACTTAAATATTCATTCATTTCACATTTTAACTTTATTCAAAATCATTAATATAAAATAAAATCATTTAAATTCACTTTAATCCAAATTATCATGAATGTATCACATTTCATATTTAATTTAAATTCCAATTATCACCAAATTAAAATTTCCCAAAATAACTTACATTTCAAATTTTCTAATTTTACCATTAATTTATTTCACTTATAAATTTTCAAAAAAATCAATAATGCTTACATAAATCATTTTTTTATTTAGTTTAAATCAAATATTATAATATTTACATTTCAAAAATATTTTTAAGATTTTTATAAAAACATGTTTTAACAACGGGTCTGTATTTCATTTCTAGTCTAGGTAAAGTGATACGGGTAATATATCATTTCAACCCGTAATTTACAAAGAAAACCCGGGTTTGATCATTTCAAACCCGCAATTCCAAGGAAATGAAAAATAATTGAAAATCATTCAGGCCTATCATTTCAGCCCATAATGATTTTCTCCTATTCTAAAGTCCGTTCGGGTATGTATCATTTCAACCCATAGTGATTCTAATCTAAAGGGAACTTGCAGTGTGATAAACTGATAAAAATAATAGAACAGCATAATATAATAGTAACATATAATATGATAGGTGTTTAAGCATGGATGAACATCATAAAATCATAACATAGCAAGTGTAACATGATAATGCATTTTACATATTCAAAAGGGGTCAATTCACTAGTTATATATGTACATATTGTCTGGTGAGAATAACTCACTTGTTAAAAGCTGGAGATAGCCACAAAAGCATACAATACTGACACTACGAAGGCACGACAACACGGGAATGACTTGAGAGTGGAGAGCGAGATCCAAGTTATAGATCTTGTGTTACAACCCAAAAACAAAACCAAAATAATAGTTAAAAATCAATACGATTGAATTTGAATAACTTTGAAACAAAAAGCAGTTTGAATACGAAACTTTTTACCTTGCTTTCTCTACTTGTTTGCATGGCCTAGGGGATCAATTAGGTCAGGTTTGTACTTGGTTTGGACCAGGTATGGGTCTGGAAAAGGTAAGGCTACAAGGTAGAACATGATGGAGGAAGTTACAACACAGGGATGTGAAGGGGTTTAGGCTAAAACATGGTTTTTGGCAACCAAAAGGGCTCGGTCATGGGGTTATATGCTTGGCCAGTCAAGCTCAGATCTGGACAGAGGTTGGAGTGGTGTGGGGAGGTCTGGAAAAGGTGGTGGTGGCAGCCTATGGTGGTGGTGGTGGTGTAAAATGAAGGGAAGGTTGCATACATGGCTTGGGTAGGCGATAATTGTAGAGTTTTCAATGTTTTTGTGGAGTTTTGCTCAAGGGGAGGCCATGGCACTTTCATGTCAGTGGAGAATGATGGTTTGGCCGTGGATTTAGTGGGGAGGAAGGGATGGTGGTCGATGGTGGTGATGGTGAGGCTATGGGCCGAGCAAAGCATGAAGATTTCAAGGCAATTTACAAAGGAAAATCAATAAAAGAAGGTGAAAAAGAATAGAAAAGAGGAAGACATTACAATTCTTTTTCTTCAGATCTGAAAACATATGTGAATGAGGAATGAGAAAGTGATGTTTTCACGTGAATTGCAAAATGAGATATGCAGCTGAAAGAATGAGGAGTTAAGGCCAATTGAATGAAAAGTAATGTTGAAATGTGAAAAGGTGGGAATTCAAAAGGCCTTAGGAAATAAAAAGCCACAAACCTTTCAAATCACTTTTATTTCTTTTTAATAAGTTTAAATAACTGAAAATAATTAAAAGTTCAGTTTCAATTCGAAATTGTAACAAATATACAAAATATAAATAAATAAATATTAATTATATATGATTAAAATAAGAAAATAGTACAAAATGAAAACTAGTCTAGAAAATTTGAAAATAAATGAAATAAACTTAGGGAAAATTGTATGGACTTGGAAAAATATTTATAAATAAAGATAAGAACATAAAATAAAAATGCATTCACAAAAATAAATAAATAAATTTTAATTAAATAAAATTTAAATGAAGAATATAGTAGAAAAATAGAAACTAGTCTTTAATAAATGCAATAAATTTTGGAAAAGTTTTATTATCACTTCAAAAATATTAAAAGACAAAAATATACATAAAATAACATAATAACACATTTTAAAATAAAATATGACAAAGAAAATATGATTTATAAAATTTAAAATAGGCAAAATTGCAAAATAAAACAAATTATACTCAAAATTGAAATGTACATAACTTTTACAATTAAATTCCGTTTTCAACGAAACAAAAAGCAGTATTCATGTTATTAAGTCTATTTTCATAATAAAAGATAAAATTTAAGATTTTAAACAATTTAAATTTGAAGTTTTAAAAGTCAAAGTTTGACCAGTTTGACCAGAAATCCCTTTTTCAGGAAATGTTCAATTTATACCAGTTTGAAATTAAAAGTTACATAATAATCAACATTTATATTTAAAAATGAAATGTTTGAAATAAAACAAGTTTAAAATAGTTTTCAAAATATAATAAAGTCAAATAAAATATATACAAAAATCTAGGGCTGTTACACTCTCCCCCACTCAAATCTTTTCGTCCTCGAAAAGGAATGAAGTATGGAAAACACAGAAAAAGATAGAATGGAATAGGATTAAGACAAGATGACAAGAATATTAAAATTATACCTGATAACTTTTGTTATAGGTAAGTTTAACAAGGTGGAGAATAGGAATAGCAAGAAGGGAAAATAGGATGAAAGACAAGGATGAGCCATTTATTAAAAGTGTTGGTTAAAGAGGTAAAATATTTAAAACACTTTAAAATCCTTTTAAAAGGAAATAACTGATCAAAGTATCATTTATATAATATTTTATCAAAATACTTTTATAACTCGATGTCTTAACAAGTTTATCCTCATTCCTGCAGACTCTGGTAGTGCGTTGATCAGGCGCAAAGCTAGAATTCTCCAGGTACTTAGTAGACTTGTTTCAACACCTAGTGAAAATACTGGGAAAACCTTTAAAAACAGATATGGAAAGTACAATCCAAACAAAAACGAATCAAATCATGGATCGCAGATACACAATGGTTACGCCTGGGTCCCCCAGGAAACATCCGTACCTTTTAAGCATTCACTGCCTTGCGAATTTCGCCATGCAACAAAACGGTGGACCGCAGGATACATAAAAATGGTTACGCCTGGATCCCCCAGGAAACATCCATACCCCTTAAGCAATCTCTACCTTGCGGATTACGCCACTAACACGACCATAGATCGCAGATACACAATGGTTACGCCTGGATCACCCAGGAAACATCCGTACCTTTTAAGCAATCACTGCCTTACGAATTACGCTATGCAGTCGAGTTCGTAAGACCATGGGTAACGCCATGGAATTCGAAGGACACTCGAGTATCATATCCGGAAAACCAAAAATCAGAGAGAATAATATCGATAGAATGAATCCAAGATGTGGCCACAAATCGGATATCAAGCAGAAGGCACTTTCCATATCTTTACTTCGAAAATATGTATCATATAGTACCTTTTCAAATCACTTTCAAATATCGTACTTATATAATATCCATTATATATAAGATTTCACTTTCAAATTGAGTACCTTTTCAAATCTATAGTTTTCGAATCAATTTCATACTCATACAAATCAATTTTATATAAGTTCGACAACTCCCAAATCAAGTGTTTAGTAACACAAGGTTCTCAAATTTCAATTTGTTTCAATATCAGTTCAATTTCAAAAATCATATACAATTTCACCAAATTACTTCTTCTCAAATTAAATATCTTTAGTTTCAAAGTTTCCAAAATAATAGATTTAGAAAATAAATCCAAATTTCCAAATCAATATAATTTAAGTCAACCAATTTATTTTCAAAATCAAATGTTTTCAAAACCATCTTATACTTACGTAAGGTCTATCTTATATAAGGATCAAATTTTTCAAAATAAATTTCGCTGTATGAAGAGCCATATGGGATTTGAATATCTTTGCTTTTATGGGTTATATATCTTTGTAATTTAAATTGGAAATTTTCTTTTTAGTAAGCAAAGATATTCTAACATGACAGCTTCAATTTCAGCGTCAAAATATATCAATGATATTAGAATATAAGATGTACATACGTCATCATTTCGCAGAATCACATTTGATCGCTCGCTCGATCACACAAGTTCGCTTTCGAACTAGTATTGTCCATTCGACTTCCCTAATGCGGATTTTCGATATGGTTTCTCGACTAGAAGCCATCAGTCTCCTTGCATAGCCATATACTATGATAGAGAATTCTAGAATCAAGCCCAAAATCCATATCAAATATTCGCCATCAAGAATCGAATGAACAATCCTAACGCGAAATGGTGTAATTCACCTCGAACTTGTGTACTCAAACCTGGATCAAAGTAATTATGCGAATAAAACAGCATACATACAACTTATATATTTATTCCAACTTGCTAAATATAGTTTCATAAAGATGTTACTAAGTTAAAACATTTAAACTAAACTTTATTCAAAATATTTTGAAGACCAAATTCTTTTCGAAACATTTCAAAAATCTAAATTTCATATTAGAAAAAATTAAAATTTCCTTATTCATTTACTTAACAAAACAGTTTCCACTTATTTAAATCATATTACTACATACTTCAAACATACACACCAAACTTATATACTTTATACTTTTCGAAATTTCTTAGCTTTGAAAAGTTAACCTTGATTTGGAAGTGCTCGAACCTTCAAAATAGTTGAAGAAATCATTTTCAATTTCAAGAGTTGGAAATCAGCTCAAATTAGTAAATTAATTTTAATAGATAGCGTTATATCAAATCCAAAACTCGAGGAACGAACACCGGCTTACTTCAAATCATTTCAAATATACATATATCTTTCGAGTATCAAATCTTACTTCGGAATTTGAAATCAAAATGGTTTCACAAAATCACTCGCATAGCAATGCTATTAAAGTGGCCTTTCCCTCACTCTGAAACTCGAAAATCAATGTCGATGATGCGTGCACTCATCACCGAAATTATTTTCCAGCGACATAAGTGAGTTCTGGACTTCTATTTACTCAAACTTCTTTTGAAATTTCTTCGAAACTCATAAAAAACTTATTAAAATCATTTGAAACATTTCTTATTCGGAAAATACTTTTAAATCATATTATTATATATTTCAAAATCTTAAAACCAATTTCAAAATACCGGAGTTCAATTCTCGAATTTCAAATTTAAAATCCTTCAGTTATAAATCAAATTTCTTATATAGTTTTTTTTCAAAATTACAAATCCTTTCAAAACCTCAAATTATCATTTTTTTAAAAAGTATATAATCCTTATCAAAAACATTTCATCTTTATATAAAAATATGGCCATCCTTATCACAATAAAACTATGATGAATACACAATTTTCAAAAGACAATCAACCACAAACTTTCCAAGGGACGATTCAAGGATGGATTTCAAAGCAAAACAGAGATTCAAATTTAGAAGGACTCTAATCAAATAGAATTCTAATTCAAAGATAGGCTCAAACGAAGATAAGATAATTAAATTACCAAATAGAAGATGGATAAGCCTATATGAATCGCGGGCGACCTTAACTGGTCAACCGTGACTTCAGGAATATAATCGATGCGAAAATCTAAGGCAAATCGACCTTCGATTGCCAGAGATAGAATCTAAATATAGCAGAAGATAGAAAACATCGTAAACCGAGGATACAGAAATCTCCGATGAATCAATGCCAATTATAATCATTCAAAGATTGGCGGAATCGCCACCCTATAAAGGTCATACAAAGTGGAGTGATGCAATGCTCCAAAATCAAAAGAATACAATTAGGGGAGACAGGAATGGATTTCAGAACAAGTGGGAGCGTTCCAAAATTCAAAGGAATCTTATTCGATAAGAATCCAAACAAAGATTAGAGATATATAACCTATATCGATACAGAAAAATTCCCATAAAAATTTGGAAAGACTCGAATTCATAACATACGAAAACAGAAGCATAAATATCTTTAGTTGGACAACTTTAGCTAAGCAAAAGATACAACAGAGTTTACTCAAAACAACTTAACAAACTACTGATTTTGCCATACTCAAAATAGATTCCTATCAACAATGGATCTAGATCAATCAAGAGAGAAGTTCAAAATTTTAGAGGATCCTAATCAAAGAAATTACTAACAAGGTGGATACGAAAGGAATGAAGTTTAAGAAATATTTTACTTTTAAAGCAAGGAAATTTATATCAAAATAATCTTTGAAAATTCTTTAAAAATCATTTGAAAATCATTTTATACTTCGAAAATACGTTCTCTCACAAAGAAATGATTCTGAGATTGATTTCACTTATTCTAGGGTATTTCTACCCTATCTCTAATGAGTTTTTGCTCCGCAGGCTAAGGTTTGCCTAAAACCAAAGCTCTGATACCAACTGTAACGACCCGGTATTTTGGACCATTCAAATCGACAATAATCCACACATGTCTGACTTGAATAATTCAAAATAACAGATTGTAAATAAATTTGGAGCAAATGAAATCAAATACACAGAATCACAGACACAGAACATATCAGAATAACTCGCAGCGGAAATTAAAAATACCATAGTAGTTCATGAAGCTACTATAACAAACTCTCAAAACAAAATACATAATATTTGTTTGAAAACATATACAATAGAAATCTCAAATAAATAGAAGTTTATGAATACCAGAACTGAAATAGAACAACTGAACTGAAAGGAACAGATAACTAGACAAGCAGAATCTCCAGCGATTCCTAGCTCCAGAAAGAAATCCAAAGCTAAGCTGTAAATACTCAGGCTGACCCGAGCGTAAAGTAAAATACAAAACACTCGAGTCAGGACAATATATACTTATATAATGTAAACCAACTCAAGTGAACTGTAGCAGTAATGCATAATAACTTAAAGGATGCTTGGGATCGCCCATCCTCTAAGGATCAGTTAAACCATAAATTAAATACATCCCGTGGTTAAAATTTCAAAATTGGTAATTTATATTTCGAAATCAAATATCATTTCAAAATTCAATATCATTCAAAAATCTAGTTCAAAATATCAAAATATCATATTTCAAAATAGTTTATATTACGAAACAAATTACTTCATTTTAAATCATAAAATGAAGTTATTATATTAAATAATTAAATTATTAAATTTCCAAAATTTTAATCTTTCAAAGTTCATTCGTTCACTTAAATTAATTAAAACAACGAAAATTCAACTTTCGCAACATTTAGAAAATGCTATGGAAAGTCACATTTAAAACAGTTCAATTTAACAAAAGACAGCATTTAAAATGTTGTAATAGGGTTACATTAGTTTCAAATAAACTTAGTTAAATTCAACCATTATAACATTTACAAAAATGCCATAATAGCCTTTAATTAAATTCAGCCATTTGGTTCATTATTATCAACTACAACATTTACAAATGTTGTATTATCATTTACATTAGAATTAATAGCATTTCAGAAATGCAGTTAATTAACTTCAAATATTTAGTATAACTTCACAACAATTATATTTTTATATAAATCATTTTTAACTTATAAAATCATATAATTTCACTTTTAAAACAATCATTCAAATACCCTTATATTCATGATTTTATAAAGTTAAACCTCCATTCAAAAATCAAAATTTAATAATAATTCACTTATTAAATTCCAATATTAAATTATAAATTCATTAAATTAAATTAACTTAACACTTAAGTTTAAATTTTCAAATATAACTTAATTCCATTTTTATTTACTTAACTTAAAATTCATTTTAAGCCAAATTCCCAAATTTAGTTATATTTCAAAATTTCAACTTAAATATTCATTCATTTCACATTTTAACTTTATTCAAAATCATTAATATAAAATAAAATCATTTAAATTCACTTTAATCCAAATTATCATGAATGTATCACATTTCATATTTAATTTAAATTCCAATTATCACCAAATTAAAATTTCCCAAAATAACTTACATTTCAAATTTTCTAATTTTACCATTAATTTATTTCACTTATAAATTTTCAAAAAAATCAATAATGCTTACATAAATCATTTTTTTATTTAGTTTAAATCAAATATTATAATATTTACATTTCAAAAATATTTTTAAGATTTTTATAAAAACATGTTTTAACAACGGGTCTGTATTTCATTTCTAGTCTAGGTAAAGTGATACGGGTAATATATCATTTCAACCCGTAATTTACAAAGAAAACCCGGGTTTGATCATTTCAAACCCGCAATCCCAAGGAAATGAAAAATAATTGAAAATCATTCAGGCCTATCATTTCAGCCCATAATGATTTTCTCCTATTCTAAAGTCCGTTCGGGTATGTATCATTTCAACCCATAGTGATTCTAATCTAAAGGGAACTTGCAGTGTGATAAACTGATAAAAATAATAGAACAGCATAATATAATAGTAACATATAATATGATAGGTGTTTAAGCATGGATGAACATCATAAAATCATAACATAGCAAGTGTAACATGATAATGCATTTTACATATTCAAAAGGGGTCAATTCACTAGTTATATATGTACATATTGTCTGGTGAGAATAACTCACTTGTTAAAAGCTGGAGATAGCCACAAAAGCATACAATACTGACACTACGAAGGCACGACAACACGGGAATGACTTGAGAGTGGAGAGCGAGATCCAAGTTATAGATCTTGTGTTACAACCCAAAAACAAAACCAAAATAATAGTTAAAAATCAATACGATTGAATTTGAATAACTTTGAAACAAAAAGCAGTTTGAATACGAAACTTTTTACCTTGCTTTCTCTACTTGTTTGCATGGCCTAGGGGATCAATTAGGTCAGGTTTGTACTTGGTTTGGACCAGGTATGGGTCTGGAAAAGCTAAGGCTACAAGGTAGAACATGATGGAGGAAGTTACAACACAGGGATGTGAAGGGGTTTAGGCTAAAACATGGTTTTTGGCAACCAAAAGGGCTCGGTCATGGGGTTATATGCTTGGCCAGTCAAGCTCAGATCTGGACAGAGGTTGGAGTGGTGTGGGGAGGTCTGGAAAAGGTGGTGGTGGCAGCCTATGGTGGTGGTGGTGGTGTAAAATGAAGGGAAGGTTGCATACATGGCTTGGGTAGGCGATAATTGTAGAGTTTTCAATGTTTTTGTGGAGTTTTGCTCAAGGGGAGGCCATGGCACTTTCATGTCAGTGGAGAATGATGGTTTGGCCGTGGATTTAGTGGAGAGGAAGGGATGGTGGTCGATGGTGGTGATGGTGAGGCTATGGGCCGAGCAAAGCATGAAGATTTCAAGGCAATTTACAAAGGAAAATCAATAAAAGAAGGTGAAAAAGAATAGAAAAGAGGAAGACATTACAATTCTTTTTCTTCAGATCTGAAAACATATGTGAATGAGGAATGAGAAAGTGATGTTTTCACGTGAATTGCAAAATGAGATATGCAGCTGAAAGAATGAGGAGTTAAGGCCAATTGAATGAAAAGTAATGTTGAAATGTGAAAAGGTGGGAATTCAAAAGGCCTTAGGAAATAAAAAGCCACAAACCTTTCAAATCACTTTTATTTCTTTTTAATAAGTTTAAATAACTGAAAATAATTAAAAGTTCAGTTTCAATTCGAAAATGTAACAAATATACAAAATATAAATAAATAAATATTAATTATATATGATTAAAATAAGAAAATAGTACAAAATGAAAACTAGTCTAGAAAATTTGAAAATAAATGAAATAAACTTAGGGAAAATTGTATGGACTTGGAAAAATATTTATAAATAAAGATAAGAACATAAAATAAAAATGCATTCACAAAAATAAATAAATAAATTTTAATTAAATAAAATTTAAATGAAGAATATAGTAGAAAAATAGAAACTAGTCTTTAATAAATGCAATAAATTTTGGAAAAGTTTTATTATCACTTCAAAAATATTAAAAGACAAAAATATACATAAAATAACATAATAACACATTTTAAAATAAAATATGACAAAGAAAATATGATTTATAAAATTTAAAATAGGCAAAATTGCAAAATAAAACAAATTATACTCAAAATTGAAATGTACATAACTTTTACAATTAAATTCCGTTTTCAACGAAACAAAAAGCAGTATTCATGTTATTAAGTCTATTTTCATAATAAAAGATAAAATTTAAGATTTTAAACAATTTAAATTTGAAGTTTTAAAAGTCAAAGTTTGACCAGTTTGACCAGAAATCCCTTTTTCAGGAAATGTTCAATTTATACCAGTTTGAAATTAAAAGTTACATAATAATCAACATTTATATTTAAAAATGAAATGTTTGAAATAAAACAAGTTTAAAATAGTTTTCAAAATATAATAAAGTCAAATAAAATATATACAAAAATCTAGGGCTGTTATAATTCTACAACTACTAAATACGTTCATAATTTGGTCGCTTACGTATTTATTTGGTTGAGACCATGTATTGCATTCTATGAATTCGGTGCTCTATTATAGTGATAGAAATAATGGGAGCACGCCGAAAATTGTTTTCATCTAAAATACCAAACATTATTTATGAAATAATGACTATTTTTTAGTGTCGACTAAAAAATAGATGTAGTGATATTTCTGTGAGTATTATGGATATTTGGTATGAAATAAAACTATAATGTGATGCTTGTTTTCACAACAAAAGTGATGCATTAAAAAATGCTGAAGTATCTAAAATTATTTATAGTTATTTTGGAATTGTAGACTAAGCTGTAGTTTTGAGAAATAGTTTTTATATATGATTATGAATCATATGATACTGGTTAATTATATCTCAGACAATTAAGGGCAAAGCACCCATTTAGTGGGAGCATCATAAGAGTTAATAAACTCTTCGGATCTATACATATATTTGTATGCAATTGTAAGTTTATTAATACCAAAACGGTTCCACGTAATTCATCATGTTCATTGATGAGTTATCACAGACATAAACATATATATTTGATACACATGTATAATCTACGATAAGCTCATAAAATAAAAAATGGAAGTAAATAATACAACATGCGATGGAATAGATTCAATTTGATTGAATGGGTGATTATATTGGAAAGAGTTCTATATGTACCTAATATCGATTCAATCTCAAAGGTCACTCCTCCTTATAATACATAATGATGTCTTGTTAAGGAGTAATCGAACTTTGCTGGACGGCACGGTTAATGATGAGTGAAGTTAAGTTAAATTCTTTCTATAATGTGTGTACTTACAAGTAGTACAAAAGGGTGCTAAAATTAATACATCCAAAGAATAGTTTACGAAACCATACAAGATAAGGGTTTATTAGAAACCTCTACATATCCTAGGCCAAGAAGTTCACAGGTAGTGCGAGTCGAAAGACTGCACATAATAATTGTAGAAATGGGTCTTGTATGCATCACCCCAGAAGAATTTTAGGAACGATAGTCATTAGATGAGTAAATTTTGTTGTGAACATCAATATATTGTGAACTAAGGAAAAATTAGTTTTATATAAGGCAATTCATGAAATGTTTATGAATGCTCATTCCATTGCATGAGAAACAACTATTGTTTCAAGAAATACCAACTCGTAGCGAAGGAATTTCTTTAAAAATTTGTTGGTAGTAAAATAGGTTGGGATATGATCCAAGGATAAAAAAGATAGGAAAATATGCAATGAAATTAACCAAACTTAAATGAACATAAATACATTAGAACATTTAATGAGTATTCTTGTACATTAAAGAGAAACTATGAGTTTCTTGTCAGTATCAAGAATAAATAATCCTCGATTGGTTAATTAAACCGTTGTGAGTATTAACTTTATGATATGGTATGATACCAGATCCGAAATAGATTCCAAGTACATTATCATAATATGATTTTAATAGTTATACCTGAAAGGATATGAACCATTGGTCGCAAATGTGTTTTTAAGAGATAGACAAATACAGTTGGAATATAGTGAGCCACATTGAAAAAAATAATTATTCATGAATTTCAATTGTTGAAACTAATGTAACAGATTCACCATTCGATGTGCTCAAGTTGGTCTAGATCTTACTCACATAGTAATCTCCTAGCATGACTTTATGATTTGGAATATATGTGTTGAAGTGGAAAGTTCTAAATATAGATTTAGACTAGACTATCTGCAAACAACAACCAAAGCATCTCGAAGTTAGTGGAAGCGATATTAAGTTTGTGGGTCTGTAACGACCACGACTTTCTCTCCATAGAAAGTCGTATCGCTAATAAGAAAGAAAGGGATAGAAAGAGAAAAGAAGAGAAAGAAAGAACTAAACAATATCAGAATCTCACAGCGAAACGAAACAAAATATATTATATCCCATAAATATTACATAGTATCATATACAACACTTATCAGAGTTACATAGATTCACATCATATACTAGACAGTTATAAACATCTGTCTAGTTATTACATCTCAATACAAACAAAGATCTAAACAAGATCAACACAGCGGAAACTACTATCTATATCTACAACGCTGAAGCCTCCTGCTCCATTGCTCCTCCACAATTCGTCAAGGCTAACCTGAATCCCTTGGCTACTCGTAAAAATTTGAGTACCCAAGAGTTTATAAAACAGAAATAAACAACTTGGGTCAGACATGGGTCTGGTGTGAGTAACAGGTTAAACTTGTTTAACTTCAAAACCTTTTGAAAGAAAAGGTATCACGTAAGACTTCCCACAAATAAACATGGGTAAGTTTTTACCTTACGCTAACCAAAACATTTGATAGGAAATTCGATTGTATTATAATAGGGTCTAGGGTTTTCAAGTAAAATACAGAAATAGCTGAAATGCTTACATCTCACATTTCAACATAGTTGGGCACAACTAATACGTACGGCACTTATTGGAGTTTGGATTCCATACAATGGCAGGGCTACCGGGGTACCGCCCGTCACAGTACGTGGCCTAGATCACCGTACCGAGGATCACTCCCAATCCCCTGCAACACAAGGTCGGAACATCCCTTACTGGATAATTCCCGCACAAGATACCTCACGGTTGGGATCAGCAACCGCACCACTAAGTCGAAAATAGAAAGGGACATCTAGACAGAGGTAACCTTGTCCTACTTGGGTGCTACCCACTAACCTTGCTGCACCTCCCCTGTTTTAGCCATTCCCGGTTTGTGAGGCTTGAGGTCACGATTACCTTAGAAAAGAACACATCACTTAGAATGCTCATCGTCCACCTGACGATGTTCTGAAAGCATTCAATCCATACAAGTTCGTTCCGGGTTCGAACGAAACCGAAGGCATTATCTCGTTACACTCGTTTTGGAATCACCCTCAGAGTTAACGACAATAACCCTTGCACTTTGAATCTTCATCTTCACTTGATTCACGACCTATCGTTAATTTGGATCGATGTGGTATTCGGGTCTCCAGACCTGGAAATCCGGTATACGGAAACCCGATCCCGGTCTCATCGAAATCCAAAGCGTATCTTTTAAGGCCAAGTTGTTTTAAAGTTAAAACAATTCAATTCAATTATCTTTATACACATAGAAGGATAATTCACAATAGATAATCAACATTATCAGATAATCCATATTATCATCACAATTCAACTAAACATCCATATCACACAGCATATATCTCATCAGAGATATCAATCAATGCAAAGCATTCAATATTATCATCCATTCTTAAGTAATGATTTATACCATTTCTAATTAATTTAAAATGAATTAAATTAATTACTTCATTCTATAAATCCTGCTTACTTAATCATTAATTAATTACAAATTAATTAATTATCCTTTAATTAATTATAAATCAATTAATTAATTATCCTTTAATTATTTATTTCAATTAATCATCCTTGATTTATTATCTTTTAATTTCTTTAAGTAATTAATTCTTAATTAATTATTTAAATTAATTATCCTTAAACATTATAGTAATTAACCTTTAATTACTCTATAAATTAATTACATTAATCCTTAATTAATTACATTAATTAATTACTCTTTAATTACTTATTATTGATTAATTAATTTTAATTAATCAATCTTTAATTATATCATTAATTATATTAATTAATGATCCTTAATTTCTCTTAATTAATTATCCTATTTAAATTAATTACATTAAGTAATTAATCTTTAATTAAACCATATTTATTAATCACCTTTGATTAATCTCATCCAGTAATTAACTTCCCTTAATTACTTCATTACATAAATTAATTACTCCTTAATTAATTATCTTTAATTAATCCCTTGATTAATTTCACAAAGTAATTAAATCCAAATTACTTCCATTTTTAAATCATCTTTAATTAATTACATCTAGTAATTATCATTAATTACTTAACTAAGTAATTACAATCCATTAATTAAATTAAGTAATTATTTATCAAATCATCAAGTGTTTAAATTAATTAAACTTAATTAATTAACTTGAACAAACTACATTTAAACTTAATTAATTACGTTATGTAATTAATTCCTTAATTACTTCCATTAATTCTTAATTACCATTTGATTTATCCATAATTACTATTTTAACTACTTAATTAATTAATATCTAATTAAAAATTAATCAATTTTAATTACTTAATTAATTGATCTCAATTATCAACTAATTCATCCCTATTTAATTAATTAACATAACCCTTAATTATTAATTAACTAATTCTAAATCCTTAATTAATTAAATTGATTAATTCCTCTTTGATTACTTTATTACTTTAATTAATCATCAAATCATTAAATCTTAATTAACTTTTAAGATAAAACATTATCCTTATTAATGACTTAATTATCATTAATTACATTCAAAACATTTAACTTTAAAATTAACTTACTTAATTAGATCATTTAATTTAGTATTTAAAATAACTTAAAAGTTAACTTAACAAATTCAAGTTAAACCAATTATATAACTTCCTTTAGTCCATAAAAACATTTGTTATGTAAAGAATTAGATTTAAGAATTAGATTTAAATTAAATTTACTTTTTAAATTTCAAAAACTTTGTTTTAAAAACTTATAAAACCCGGTTTAAAAACCACTTCGAGTCGAACACGAGACCTACCCGATAACTACCCCGAATTCCTCTCAACACTCACCTGCTTCGAGTCACACGCACCACATCCCCGAGTTCGACCCCGAGAATTCTTCTTCTTCCCCAAACCAACGAACGAACCAGATACCACAGTGCACACGTGCACGTGCACGCAACCTCGCCGTCCCTCCGATCAACACTGCCGCCTTCGACAAGTCATCGTCGACCATCTCCACCTCATCGACTACACAGAACCCACAGTATCGCCAAAAATCAAAATCGAGCATGTCGACACATTCAAACCCAAACTCGATCATCGGAAAAACGTCACGCCTCGACGATCCCGTTCACCAGTAATTCTGCCGCCACGTCCAGAGCAGCGTCACGAACCCCAACGTAGATTCCACCCCTCGCGGTTGCCTCCGGTGAACTATCGATGTCGAGATTACCTCGACAACCACCCCGACCAAAACAAACCATAAAACCCTAGATCGCCTCTGACTAGCCGCCACGTTCATCAGAAAAATATCCACCTATTTTTCCTGAGTTCCCCCACCTTCCATCCTCCTCCAGCCTCAATCTCGACACACACCTCGCCGCCGATTATCGGCAATCGATGAAAGTGCAATATCTGATTAACTCAGAAATTCCCAATACATACAAACTTAAAAATCCAGATTTTTATATCAAAATTCATCATTTTTTTACTTGAATCAATCTACGAAATCCAAACTTGAAATCGTGGACCTTGATTTTTGACTTATTTATGATTTCACTGTTATTTCCTATTCTTGAATTAATTACTAGATTAAAATACTTGAAACTATTTTTATAATTTATATAACATTGTTATAGTCATATTCCATTTATAAATCATAGCCTAAGATTGTTTGTATGGGAACATAAGAATTTTTTTAAGGTGAACTTAAGTCTGTGAATAACAACAGAGCAGATATATACATGCACAGGCATATGTCAGACAAATCAAATGTTTAAACATATATTCACAACCAAAAATTCAATTAATCATTATATACTATATTTCTACAAATTTTCATCACATGCAACAAATTTAATCACAGATTTTAAAACTGTTTTTAAAGTAAAAGTTTACTCACCTGTTCAAAGATGAAACAGAGGCAGGCTTTTAAATTTTGCAAAGCTTTTGAAATTTTTAAACTTGAATGCCCTTAGCTTCTTTGAATCTACATGCATGCTTGTTTTCCAGTTTGAAGAATTTCGAAATCCAAAGCTTTGATTTAAAATTGCATGCTTGCTTTCAGTTTTGAGAAGAATGAATGCAGACAGTTTTGAACTGAGTTGTTTCCAGACTTGAGAAGAATGCAGGCAGACAGATTTTTTTTGAAGATGATGCAGACTAGCTTTAGAATGATTCCAGCATTTCTTCCAGACTAAAGAACATGCAGGCTGAACTTTGTTTGAGGAATAATTACTGATTTAGATTAGAGGAAAAGTTAAGAAGTGGTATTGATTTTCAGGCTTTTGTTATTGGATTGAGGTATTAGATTTCAGGTTTGAGAGGAGTTGATTTGGAAAAGAGAATTACAGGATTTGAATTAGAGAGAAAATCTGATTTCTCTTGGCTTTGAAAAAGAATGAAGATTAGAAAGAATGAATTGAAGAAATGCAAATGTTTTATATAAGTAAATTTATGATTTTATAAAAATAAAAGAAAAAGAAAATAAAAAGACACTTGTCACTAGAGTTTACCATTTATTTACACATGTTAAGACAAGGCTTTAGATAAAGACACATGTCCTTTAAGTAATTTTTACATATTTATATTTATTTTTAAATGTAAATAAAATGCCTTTTCTTATTATTTAAATACTTATATATATATATATAAATTACTTTTTAAACAAACAAACTAATTATATTTATAAATAAAAGTTATACAAATATTCTAAATCCAAATCAATTTAAATATTTATTCTTTTGAATTTCAAAACTTTAAATTCAAATTCAAATCAAATTAAATTCTAAGGTTCAATTTAAAAATTAAGTTATATATATATACACTTATATAACTACTTATCAATTTAAAAATATAACAATTCCATAGTCTTTTAAAATCCATTCATATTTATAAAAATAATACATTATACTTATTATTTGAAAATAACATATTTGATACTTATTTAATTAGATTATTAAATTAAATTCAAATTTTATTATCAAAGATCATCAATATCAATTTAATTATTTAACAGATTATTAAATTGATATTGTTAAAATTTCCGGGATATTACATTCCTCCCCCCTTAAAATAATTTCGTCCCCGAAATTTAAACAAAGGTAATTTAATAATCTTATTAAAGATTTAAATTTAAAACATAAGCATATACTATCATCCATATGCTAACAACCATAACAACCAAATCATCCAATCAAACAATTTAACTATCTAGACTAAATTCTAGATAAAATTCCTCGAGTTTCCCCAAGTATATATATATACCGGGATACTCGCTCTACAAACAATCTAAACAATCAATACTACTAAACTATAAAGCTCCTACTCATCTATATCTACAGAACTAAACAGAATATCAGACTACAGACGAGTCTGACTCAACTACCAAACTTCCCAAAACTGCAGATTCTAAAACCGGAGATAGATCAAATACGTACTTCCTCAGAGATACGTAAAACACAATGAATTCCAATTATCCAAACTGACAATTCAATTCAGAAGTCCAAATACTTAACCAAATCAGAACACAGAAGAGATCCAAAACACAACTCTACTTCACAACTATCAGTAGATTCCAAACTTACTTCTTCCACCCAGAGATACACTCCAAACTGCTTTCGCTGCTCAATTCTGATCTGAAGTAGAACACAAGCACAGGCTGGACAACTCATTCTAGAAATAAGATTCACTGATCCATAAATAAAACTCAGGTACTCCAGCAAAACTTGAGCTGTTCCACCAATTCCATCTCTAGGAAACATCCTTCCACTAGCTGAATCACCGGTATCACTCCTGGAATCCAGTCGATAAGAAAACTCAACCTTCAGATGCGGACAACTCCTGACTTCTCTGAAGACATCCAGAAAAACTCTGACAACACAAGAGAACACTCAGACAATCGCAAGTCACTTTTGCGATCAACCCAACCTAATTCCAAAGAAAAACTGTTCCTCTTTACCAATCAGAACAGCTTGCACTTATTTATCCAATTTATCGAAGAAATGGATCCACTCTGCTACTTCTGAACTTCACTTCCAGAAAAACTGCTCAGCTAGAAAACTTCTTGCCATCACAGAACACTCCGAGTAGCACTGCTGACACTGATGCTCCTATCCAAAGCTCTTCGAGAAACTCGAACTCCAAACCAAAGCAGAAACACCATGCTGAACTCAGCGACAACACCGAAACAGACACACTTCCTTAATCTTGTTCCAAAGAAAACATCTTCAGGAACGTCCATAGTCACTGCATCTCATCATACAGCTACTATTTCCTGAGGTATCAAGGTAACATCACTCACTTCTGCCTCATCGACAGATCCAACTCTACTCATCCACACTTCAAAGATAAACTCCGAACCATTACAGTTTCCTTCGGAGATCGATGAAATCCTTCACCACAGCAAAGCTTACTCGAGACGGTATTGGGTTTACAGTCTCGATATATACTTCCAACCTCAAACATTCAAACTCCAACTATTGGTAATTGTGTTACACACACTACCACCTTATCTACCTTTATAACTTATATTGGAAAACCCGAACAGGTAACCCAATAAATAGGTAGAAATACATAAATATATATATTTAAAATGATATATTTTTTTATATAGAAATTATTTCTGGGTAAAATTATTTCATCTACTTCTTTAAAACAATATTGTGTCCGTTGGCCTGGTTCAAGTGTTTAGAGATCCCTATCAATAACGTTAGCTACTCGTATTGACCAGAATCCATATACCACTCAACCGATCAATTAACACAATATAAAACCATTTTATATAACTAACAAATACGCGCTCTCGTATATATATATACTCAGACTCAAATAGGTTGCTACAGATCCTATCTCTAATGAACAATCCTTCTGAACCTAGTTATTCACTCAACCTAGTGCTCTGATATTCAATTAACCAAAAGCTTAGGCATTCGCTCAACCTATGCTCCGATACCACTGTAACGACCACGACTTTCTCTCCATAGAAAGTCGTATCGCTAATAAGAAAGAAAGGGATAGAAAGAGAAAAGAAGAGAAAGAAAGAACTAAACAATATCAGAATCTCACAGCGAAACGAAACAAAATATATTATATCACATAAATATTACATAGTATCATATACAACACTTATCAGAGTTACACAGATTCACATCATATACTAGACAGTTATAAACATCTGTCTAGTTATTACATCTCAATACAAACAAAGATCTAAACAAGATCAACACAGCGGAAACTACTATCTATATCTACAACGTTGAAGCCTCCTGCTCCATTGCTCCTCCACAATTCGTCAAGGCTAACCTGAATCCCTTGGCTACTCGTAAAAATTTGAGTACCCAAGAGTTTATAAAACAGAAATAAACAACTTGGGTCAGACATGGGTCTGGTGTGAGTAACAGGTTAAACTTGTTTAACTTCAAAACCTTTTGAAAGAAAAGGTATCACGTAAGACTTCCCACAAATAAACATGGGTAAGTTTTTACCTTACGCTAACCAAAACATTTGATAGGAAATTCGATTGTATTATAATAGGGTCTAGGGTTTTCAAGTAAAATACAGAAATAGCTGAAATGCTTACATCTCACATTTCAACATAGTTGGGCACAACTAATACGTACAGCACTTATTGGAGTTTGGATTCCATACAATGGCAGGGCTACCGGGGTACCGCCCGTCACAGTACGTGGCCTAGATCACCGTACCGAGGATCACTCCCAATCCCCTGCAACACAAGGTCGGAACATCCCTTACTGGATAATTCCCGCACAAGATACCTCACGGTTGGGATCAGCAACCGCACCACTAAGTCGAAAATAGAAAGGGACATCTAGACAGAGGTAACCTTGTCCTACTTGGGTGCTACCCACTAACCTTGCTGCACCTCCCCTGTTTTAGCCATTCCCGGTTTGTGAGGCTTGAGGTCACGATTACCTTAGAAAAGAACACATCACTTAGAATGCTCATCGTCCACCTGACGATGTTCTGAAAGCATTCAATCCATACAAGTTCGTTCCGGGTTCGAACGAAACCGAAGGCATTATCTCGTTACACTCGTTTTGGAATCACCCTCAGAGTTAACGACAATAACCCTTGCACTTTGAATCTTCATCTTCACTTGATTCACGACCTATCGTTAATTTGGATCGATGTGGTATTCGGGTCTCCAGACCTGGAAATCCGGTATACGGAAACCCGATCCCGGTCTCATCGAAATCCAAAGCGTATCTTTTAAGGCCAAGTTGTTTTGAAGTTAAAACAATTCAATTCAATTATCTTTATACACATAGAAGGATAATTCACAATAGATAATCAACATTATCAGATAATCCATATTATCATCACAATTCAACTAAACATCCATATCACACAGCATATATCTCATCAGAGATATCAATCAATGCAAAGCATTCAATATTATCATCCATTCTTAAGTAATGATTTATACCATTTCTAATTAATTTAAAATGAATTAAATTAATTACTTCATTTTATAAATCCTGCTTACTTAATCATTAATTAATTACAAATTAATTAATTATCCTTTAATTAATTATAAATCAATTAATTAATTATCCTTTAATTATTTATTTCAATTAATCATCCTTGATTTATTATCTTTTAATTACTTTAAGTAATTAATTCTTAATTAATTATTTAAATTAATTATCCTTAAACATTATAGTAATTAACCTTTAATTACTCTATAAATTAATTACATTAATCCTTAATTAATTACATTAATTAATTACTCTTTAATTACTTATTATTGATTAATTAATTTTAATTAATCAATCTTTAATTATATCATTAATTATATTAATTAATGATCCTTAATTTCTCTTAATTAATTATCCTATTTAAATTAATTACATTAAGTAATTAATCTTTAATTAAACCATATTTATTAATCACCTTTGATTAATCTCATCCAGTAATTAACTTCCCTTAATTACTTCATTACATAAATTAATTACTCCTTAATTAATTATCTTTAATTAATCCCTTGATTAATTTCACAAAGTAATTAAATCCAAATTACTTCCATTTTTAAATCATCTTTAATTAATTACATCTAGTAATTATCATTAATTACTTAACTAAGTAATTACAATCCATTAATTAAATTAAGTAATTATTTATCAAATCATCAAGTGTTTAAATTAATCAAACTTAATTAATTAACTTGAACAAACTACATTTAAACTTAATTAATTACGTTATGTAATTAATTCCTTAATTACTTCCATTAATTCTTAATTACCATTTGATTTATCCATAATTACTATTTTAACTACTTAATTAATTAATATCTAATTAAAAATTAATCAATTTTAATTACTTAATTAATTGATCTCAATTATCAACTAATTCATCCCTATTTAATTAATTAACATAACCCTTAATTATTAATTAACTAATTCTAAATCCTTAATTAATTAAATTGATTAATTCCTCTTTGATTACTTTATTACTTTAATTAATCATCAAATCATTAAATCTTAATTAACTTTTAAGATAAAACATTATCCTTATTAATGACTTAATTATCATTAATTACATTCAAAACATTTAACTTTAAAATTAACTTACTTAATTAGATCATTTAATTTAGTATTTAAAATAACTTAAAAGTTAACTTAACAAATTCAAGTTAAACCAATTATATAACTTCCTTTAGTCCATAAAAACATTTGTTATGTAAAGAATTAGATTTAAGAATTAGATTTAAATTAAATTTACTTTTTAAATTTCAAAAACTTTGTTTTAAAAACTTATAAAACCCGGTTTAAAAACCACTTCGAGTCGAACACGAGACCTACCCGATAACTACCCCGAATTCCTCTCAACACTCACCTGCTTCGAGTCACACGCACCACATCCCCGAGTTCGACCCCGAGAATTCTTCTTCTTCCCCAAACCAACGAACGAACCAGATACCACAGTGCACACGTGCACGTGCACGCAACCTCGCCGTCCCTCCGATCAACACTGCCGCCTTCGACAAGTCATCGTCGACCATCTCCACCTCATCGACTACACAGAACCCACAGTATCGCCAAAAATCAAAATCGAGCATGTCGACACATTCAAACCCAAACTCGATCATCGGAAAAACGTCACGCCTCGACGATCCCGTTCACCAGTAATTCTGCCGCCACGTCCAGAGCAGCGTCACGAACCCCAACGTAGATTCCACCCCTCGCGGTTGCCTCCGGTGAACTATCGACGTCGAGATTACCTCGACAACCACCCCGACCAAAACAAACCATAAAACCCTAGATCGCCTCTGACTAGCCGCCACGTTCATCAGAAAAATATCCACCTATTTTTCCTGAGTTCCCCCACCTTCCATCCTCCTCCAGCCTCAATCTCGACACACACCTCGCCGCCGATTATCGGCAATCGATGAAAGTGCAATATCTGATTAACTCAGAAATTCCCAATACATACAAACTTAAAAATCCAGATTTTTATATCAAAATTCATCATTTTTTTACTTGAATCAATCTACGAAATCCAAACTTGAAATCGTGGACCTTGATTTTTGACTTATTTATGATTTCACTGTTATTTCCTATTCTTGAATTAATTACTAGATTAAAATACTTGAAACTATTTTTATAATATATATAACATTGTTATAGTCATATTCCATTTATAAATCATAGCCTAAGATTGTTTGTATGTCACATCCCGAAATTTTCGACTTTCGAAAATTCGACATCGATACTCACTTTATCGACTGTCGAGCAATCGAGTGCCGGAAACTCCAATAGTGAGGGTTTTAGAAAAAGAAATAGAAGAAAAGATAGAAGAAAAAGAGAAGAAAAAGAAAAGAAAGAAGAATAACAGAACAACAACAGAGAACAGAAACAGAACAATATCAGAATCTTACACATCGCAGCGGAACAATATACAATAGATAATTACTAGTCTTTTAAAACAAAGAACTATATCATTTTATACATACATCAATCATCAGAGTCAATATACAACAATGGACAGTTATATAACCTGTCCTCATACAGAATACACAGCGGAATAAATACTATCAGATACAAATACTACGTCTCGCCATCCAGCTTATCTCCAAAGCTCCAGAATATCCAGGATATCCTGATAATATAACTCTAGGCTGCCCGTGTGGAAATTGGTGGGCACCCAGAGTTTAGAAGGGAACAATAAACTCCGAGTCAGTCATGGTGACTGGTGTGAGATCGTAAAACAGTTATTCTTTAAAATAAACAACATGATAATTTTAAAGTCAATTCGCAATGCTTTTGGAAAATGAAACTACCATAAGACCTCCCACCACACACACAATGCAAACGCAGAATTGGAGGAGATTTCTTCTTATGATAGTCAAAGATGCTTGATACGCAAAATCAAATCATTTTGATATTATTATTAGTGCATAGTGTAGAAAACATTTCGAAAGTATAATATTAATCTTAGCCAGCATAGGCATTCCGCACTTATGCCTACTATAGCTACCATCCAAACAGTGGTGACCACCATAAGTGAATGATAGGTTCTACAACTAAAATCGTACAAGATCGTATTGTTTCTTTGGATTTCCAACAAATGGTCAGGCTAAGGAACTTCCTATCCACGATGGGTACGTCCCTGGAATAGATGACCCGAGAATCTAACGTTACGGTTAGATCTCTGCCAACACAAGGCCGGGTTACCTCTGCAAAAATAGGTAACTACTGACACGCGTATGCCATCCCCCGATCGTCACCGATCTTCCCGAGGATCCCCGATTTCCAACAAACCACAAAGTAATGATAACTGTGCAGCAACCACAGAGGTTAAGTATCTGGGCTCCATACCATGATACCACCTTTATCCAGAAGGAATGACATACACTAAGGGGCGCTACTCCCTAGAACCTTGCTGCATCCTTCCTGTTTCGACCATTTCCGGGGTGTGAGGCTCGACGAAGTCTCGTCCACAAAGCTACGCTTTCTACAAAAAGCCCTGCTTCGGGTCAAACAAAATGATCAACCTATGATCACAAAGATATAAGATCAAACAAATGATCATATCACAAATGATCAAACACTGATCATTTCACAGCAACACTCAGTATGCCACGTTACCAAATTGGGATATATCGCTGATAAATTTCAACTACATAACCTCTGAGTTCGTACGTCTCAGAGAAGGGTGTTAAGCTAAGAGAATAAATTCTCCGCCACCAACAGAAATGTATTTGAAAGAAATCAGCTTTATATCTCAAATTGTAACGTCAGACACACAATCCATACAAGTCTGTTCCGGGATCGAACAGAACCGAAGGCACTTCTCACGAAGCCCTTGCATTTCCGGATAATTTTCAATCACGTCAGGACTTCCCGTCACTAAGGGTAATAAAACCTCTAAACCGGAGATCAGCCGATGTAGAGTAACTCGACGGTAATCCTTCCGTTTTCAAAAATATCCGGTCTTCAACACCGGTCTTCAAATGCGATTCATAACGACGTATCACATATTCGGAATGGGTTATACGACCCCATGGTCCTTTCCCGGTTAACCCGAATAGTGAGCGTTTATTCAAAAATAAGTGTGGCATTCAAATTCATCCAATTCACAACAAATACCTATCTAAAGGTAAATATTGATAGTCGGTTATTTAACTATCAATAAAGATGCGCAACATCATCAGATTCCAAATAATTTTCCAAATTATTTTATCTTCAAAAATATCTTTACAAGATATAAAATTTCCACACTTAACCATTTGAAAACAATTTCAAATATTCACATTTCATTTTATCTTCGAAGATAAAATCTCAAAACAGTTTATTTCATATTGGAAAAAGCATTTCCATACTTATTTAATAACAAGTATTTCACAAATCTATTTATTTTCAACATTTGAAAATATTCGATATACTTAAATCAAATTAAGTATATACTCAATCTTTAAGGAAATCATTCTCTTTAAACACATTTATTTGAGTCAAAACGAATGTTACGTAAAACATCGTTACGACGACTCAAAATCACTAGTATATGGATTCGGATTTTAATAGATATATAAATCCCAATACTACATCAAAACATTTCCTTTCGGAAATCATTTACTATAACAACAGTGTTATAGTCCATCATTTCCTTAAATTTCTCGAAAACGTCTATTTCAACAAGAACTGTTGAAATCTATGTTTTCGATATTCAACACATTTTTAAAACATCGTTAAAAACAATTTAACTTCATTTTTAAAATATCATTTCTTCAAAAATGAATCCGTTTTATTCAATAATATATTCACTGTCCAAAATCGTGAATATATCTTCTTTAATAATCTTCCATATTCAATTTATCAAATTCAATCTATTTCGAATTTATAAACACGTCTATAAATTCTATTTCCATTTATAAAAACTACAATTTATAAATCTTCTTTATTAACTAGTTCAATTCGTAACTCAATTTTTATACTAACGGTCCACCTTATAAGTTAATACTTATAATTCATTTATTTTCAAAAATCATTCTTTTAAAACTTTACAATTGTAAAGTTCATCCCTTTATAAATCGTTTTAACATCATTTCCATTTTAAATTCACATTCCCTTATTTCAATTTGGATTCATTTTTCCAAATATTCACTTTTGAATCTAAAATCGGATTTCAACTTAATTTCTAATTCTACTTTAACTCCAAATCAATTACAAATTGATTTCTAAATTTATTTTCACTACTAAAATAAATTCTTATTCTTTTCAAATTATTCAATATCCTGTTTTTAAATGGATTCTTTAAATTGAAGTCATTTTACATTTACTTCCCAAATCGTTTCAATTTACCAAGTAAATTTCAAATCGGATTTCCAACTTATCTTCTTTTAAATAAATTCCTTTTTAAGAAAATAAATCTCAATCGTTTCTTTCAATCTATTTAAAAATCCAAATTCTTAAATTAAATTCTTCAATTTATACTCACGATTATGCGAAATTCATTTATTTAACATTTTCACTTTATTCTGGAAATAAATTCGATAAGATTATAAAAATTAACTTTTTATACTTTAAAATTCCTTTCTTCGAATTCATTAAATTTCTAAAATCAAGTTCACTTAGAAATTTCTATTTTTATTTCCAAAAATTCAATTTCGTTTATTTTTGGAATCCAATGATATCAAACATCCATTCAACTAAATTTTAGCTTTCAACAATTTTCCAGACATCAATATGGTCGATAACATCAATATAATCATTCACATATCCATATCACAGTATAAATAAATTCAATCAATGTGAGGGGTCCAGTTGGATCCCTCCAACCTGTTTCCCTGCATCCAAAGACGTTAGCACAATACCAATTCCGTTCCAGTACGGAATTATCGCGGTATATAGGTTTTTATAAATCCGCTTACTAACGGCGCAATAGGGTCTCATCCGCTATACGAGGCGGGAAATCATCAATCCAATATATACATATGCCAATATGTATATACTGCTATATATATAGATATATCCTATTATATCTAATAGCACATTCAATAGCAATCAACCCAATCAATAAATAACTGAAAATTCCACTTTTCAATTCGAGTGAGAAAAAATCTCACCTTAGCTTTTAAATTTGCCATCCAATTTCCATTTTGACCATTTCTTCACGGTTTTGACCTTGTATAAACAATTTATACATTTCGTTAATATTCGAAATAAATCGAACAACCAATTACCGTTTAATAGTTTTAATCCAACTGGTATGTATTTTAAAAATTCCTTTTCAGCCTTATATATTTTTCAAAGTCCTTTCCATATATAAAATTTTCTATTTGAAAATTTTTAATTAACAAGTGATTTTATCTTAAACCACTATTCTTTATATTTTATTTTAAGATAACTCCCTTTTTAGAAATTATATAAGTATTTATAAAGACGACCCATATACTAAAATAAAATCTATGTGTATTTTAAAATATTCTATACAGATTTTTATAAATCTGGTTTTATCCAAAAGTTTCTCAACTTTTCAAATTCCTATTCTTCCAAAATTTTATATAACTTTCTGTACTTATATATAAAATTAAACTTTGTAAATTCAAGAACTGGACAGCAGACTTTTTTTTTTCTTTTTTTTCTTTCAAACTGTTTACCATACATTTTATATATATTTTTTTTCTCGCAAAGCTTAAATCCCTAAAAAGAATAAATGTAGATATACCTCACTGCAAATCTGATGTGAAACCCTATGTCCATCATCGAACGTCGACAGCCCTCTTCCCAGCGACCATCGCAACACCTCCAATCCAGGCGATCGCCAACGTCCCCCATCACAGCTGAAACCCTAGCCCACCAAATTCGCGAGCCCCCTCGATCGTCAGAGGCTTCGGATCGCCTCCCAGAACGACGCGCGCTCCTCGCCTCCGGCCCCACGCTGACGCGCATGCCAATCACGCATCGCCGACCTTCCACGCACTCGCGAGCCTCGGTTCGCCGTCATCGCCTCCTTCCAGATCGCGTGAGCCTCCTGAGCATCGCGATACTTCCTACGCGCGCGAAACCCTACGCGCGTTGCCAACGAGCAGTCGCTCGACTCCAATCAGAGGTTCAATTTTTTGAAGAAATGAATGAGGGAGAGGAAGACTTCGTTTTTTTTTTCTTTTTGAACGTAAAGGGCTTCGGCCATTTTGTTTTTATTTTCTTCCTTTTCAAATCGAACTGAAGTATGGGGAGAAAAGGAGATGTCGTGGTTTTGAAAGGAGACGTGATAAATCAGAGAGGTATGGGTTGCTTTCGCGATTTTAGGCACAATTCCAGGGAACAATGTGATGATGTTATAACCCTTTTTTTTATTATTATTATTAAATTTAAATTTGTTTTCGATACGAATCTCAACGCGTTTACGTGCCATGTGCTCACAGAATAACTCCGAAAAACACGAAACTTGAAATCCGGTAATAATACAATATTACGGACCCAATGGAACTGGTTTCGTCGAATTCCGAGACTGTTTGAAAAATGACTATTTTATAAATATCGGTTCGAACGATTTATTTCAAAACTGAACGAAACAGTTTGAAATCAGATTCTGAAGCTTCAATCATTTTCAGAATTATCAATAAATATTTTACAAGCGTTTGAAATATTTTCTTCGGCTTAAAATTAAAGATTCAAATTTTTGTTCAACTTTAATCGATTAAATTTTAAAGTTTAATCGCCCAATTCAGCGATATATCGGGGATTCAAATTAAATCATCGTTCAAATACTCAAAATTAACTAAATATCCTCAATTTAATTTGTTCAAAATTCTGGGTCGTTACAGACTTCCCCCCTTAAAAGAATTTCGTCCTCGAAATTACAAGTTAGGAAAAGTGGTCCTTAACTCGTCTACTATCTTTCACAATCCAATAGTTTTATCAATTCTTCAAAACAAATCTTTCTACTAAAGATTCGTTATCATTCAACTAAATTTCCAACTTCAATTATAAGTTTCAAAACAACATTGTTTAACTTCAAAATTCAAATTCGAGTTTAAATTCAAATTTTAACTTCAAAAATTTCTCAAAAATTTTCTAACACCCGAAATTTCCAAAAAATTTCGCCAGCGTCTCCTTTGCGCGGCTAATACGACACTACTACAAAACGTCCCTACGGACTCTCAGATTTCAAAAAGAAAAAGAAAAAGCCAAGCGGCTAGAGAGAAATCATCAAAAACTCATATTAAAACTCAAATACTTACCTTTTCGAGCAATTCGAATTGTCTTTGAAATCAAATCCAATTCCCTGTATACCTGTATATCTACTAGCCATGATATCTAGTTACACATTCAAACTAACATTTTGCAATTTCTATTACAAAATTTTCAGTATATGCTTATATATTTACGGTTGAAGTTACATTCGTTTTTAAACAAAATGAATTCATATCCATTCTAGTTTATACCCAATTCAAATTGATACAAATTCAATTTATTTTAATTCTACTTTATTTGCAATTGATTCCATTCCATTTAATTTGCATTTCATATTTTCATTCGGTTTATTCTATTAACCAAACAACTTTCATTCATAATTGCTCTTTTAGCTTAGTTTCAATTACTAACTCATTACAAATTCCAATTCACTTACAATTTCAAATTTGTCTTCA
Organism: Allium fistulosum; assembly: GCA_030737815.1. Taxonomy (NCBI): domain Eukaryota; kingdom Viridiplantae; phylum Streptophyta; class Magnoliopsida; order Asparagales; family Amaryllidaceae; genus Allium; species Allium fistulosum. The sequence goes on from CM060904.1 coordinate 821,584,943, forward strand.
ATTTCATTTACAATTGCAAATTATCCATTCATCCACTAATTCATTCATTTCTAGCAACCATGCAACCATATACTATAGTAATTCATAGAAAATCGTTTCTTTTTTATACAAAATAGATTTGGGTAAAATTATTTCATTCACCCTATTTAAAACAATACTGTGTCAGTTTATCTTGTTTAGAGTTTAGAAACCCCTATCGATTACAGTTAGCTAGACTGCACCGACCAGAACCCATAAACAATCAACCGATAAGTTAACACAATACAAAACAATTTCATATTCAAATAACAAATACGCGCTCATATCTATTATTACACTCAACTCATTCTAGAGTACTACTGACTCTATCTCTAATGAGTAACACCCAACAGAGCAGGGTTGTCGCTTAACCATATGCTCTGATACCACTTTGTCACATCCCGAAATTTTCGACTTTCGAAAATTCGACATCGATACTCACTTTATCGACTGTCGAGCAATCGAGTGCCGGAAACTCCAATAGTGAGGGTTTTAGAAAAAGAAATAGAAGAAAAGATAGAAGAAAAAGAGAAGAAAAAGAAAAGAAAGAAGAATAACAGAACAACAACAGAGAACAGAAACAGAACAATATCAGAATCTTACACATCGCAGCGGAACAATATACAATAGATAATTACTAGTCTTTTAAAACAAAGAACTATATCATTTTATACATACATCAATCATCAGAGTCAATATACAACAATGGACAGTTATATAACCTGTCCTCATACAGAATACACAGCGGAATAAATACTATCAGATACAAATACTACGTCTCGCCATCCAGCTTATCTCCAAAGCTCCAGAATATCCAGGATATCCTGATAATATAACTCTAGGCTGCCCGTGTGGAAATTGGTGGGCACCCAGAGTTTAGAAGGGAACAATAAACTCCGAGTCAGTCATGGTGACTGGTGTGAGATCGTAAAACAGTTATTCTTTAAAATAAACAACAGGATAATTTTAAAGTCAATTCGCAATGCTTTTGGAAAATGAAACTACCATAAGACCTCCCACCACACACACAATGCAAACGCAGAATTGGAGGAGATTTCTTCTTATGATAGTCAAAGATGCTTGATACGCAAAATCAAATCATTTTGATATTATTATTAGTGCATAGTGTAGAAAACATTTCGAAAGTATAATATTAATCTTAGCCAGCATAGGCATTCCGCACTTATGCCTACTATAGCTACCATCCAAACAGTGGTGACCACCATAAGTGAATGATAGGTTCTACAACTAAAACCGTACAAGATCGTATTGTTTCTTTGGATTTCCAACAAATGGTCAGGCTAAGGAACTTCCTATCCACGATGGGTACGTCCCTGGAATAGACGACCCGAGAATCTAACGTTACGGTTAGATCTCTGCCAACACAAGGCCGGGTTACCTCTGCAAAAATAGGTAACTACTGACACGCGTATGCCATCCCCCGATCGTCACCGATCTTCCCGAGGATCCCCGATTTCCAACAAACCACAAAGTAATGATAACTGTGCAGCAACCACAGAGGTTAAGTATCTGGGCTCCATACCATGATACCACCTTTATCCAGAAGGAATGACATACACTAAGGGGCGCTACTCCCTAGAACCTTGCTGCATCCTTCCTGTTTCGACCATTTCCGGGGTGTGAGGCTCGACGAAGTCTCGTCCACAAAGCTACGCTTTCTACAAAAAGCCCTGCTTCGGGTCAAACAAAATGATCAACCTATGATCACAAAGATATAAGATCAAACAAATGATCATATCACAAATGATCAAACACTGATCATTTCACAGCAACACTCAGTATGCCACGTTACCAAATTGGGATATATCGCTGATAAATTTCAACTACATAACCTCTGAGTTCGTACGTCTCAGAGAAGGGTGTTAAGCTAAGAGAATAAATTCTCCGCCACCAACAGAAATGTATTTGAAAGAAATCAGCTTTATATCTCAAATTGTAACGTCAGACACACAATCCATACAAGTCTGTTCCGGGATCGAACAGAACCGAAGGCACTTCTCACGAAGCCCTTGCATTTCCGGATAATTTTCAATCACGTCAGGACTTCCCGTCACTAAGGGTAATAAAACCTCTAAACCGGAGATCAGCCGATGTAGAGTAACTCGACGGTAATCCTTCCGTTTTCAAAAATATCCGGTCTTCAACACCGGTCTTCAAATGCGATTCATAACGACGTATCACATATTCGGAATGGGTTATACGACCCCATGGTCCTTTCCCGGTTAACCCGAATAGTGAGCGTTTATTCAAAAATAAGTGTGGCATTCAAATTCATCCAATTCACAACAAATACCTATCTAAAGGTAAATATTGATAGTCGGTTATTTAACTATCAATAAAGATGCGCAACATCATCAGATTCCAAATAATTTTCCAAATTATTTTATCTTCAAAAATATCTTTACAAGATATAAAATTTCCACACTTAACCATTTGAAAACAATTTCAAATATTCACATTTCATTTTATCTTCGAAGATAAAATCTCAAAACAGTTTATTTCATATTGGAAAAAGCATTTCCATACTTATTTAATAACAAGTATTTCACAAATCTATTTATTTTCAACATTTGAAAATATTCGATATACTTAAATCAAATTAAGTATATACTCAATCTTTAAGGAAATCATTCTCTTTAAACACATTTATTTGAGTCAAAACGAATGTTACGTAAAACATCGTTACGACGACTCAAAATCACTAGTATATGGATTCGGATTTTAATAGATATATAAATCCCAATACTACATCAAAACATTTCCTTTCGGAAATCATTTACTATAACAACAGTGTTATAGTCCATCATTTCCTTAAATTTCTCGAAAACGTCTATTTCAACAAGAACTGTTGAAATCTATGTTTTCGATATTCAACACATTTTTAAAACATCGTTAAAAACAATTTAACTTCATTTTTAAAATATCATTTCTTCAAAAATGAATCCGTTTTATTCAATAATATATTCACTGTCCAAAATCGTGAATATATCTTCTTTAATAATCTTCCATATTCAATTTATCAAATTCAATCTATTTCGAATTTATAAACACGTCTATAAATTCTATTTCCATTTATAAAAACTACAATTTATAAATCTTCTTTATTAACTAGTTCAATTCGTAACTCAATTTTTATACTAACGGTCCACCTTATAAGTTAATACTTATAATTCATTTATTTTCAAAAATCATTCTTTTAAAACTTTACAATTGTAAAGTTCATCCCTTTATAAATCGTTTTAACATCATTTCCATTTTAAATTCACATTCCCTTATTTCAATTTGGATTCATTTTTCCAAATATTCACTTTTGAATCTAAAATCGGATTTCAACTTAATTTCTAATTCTACTTTAACTCCAAATCAATTACAAATTGATTTCTAAATTTATTTTCACTACTAAAATAAATTCTTATTCTTTTCAAATTATTCAATATCCTGTTTTTAAATGGATTCTTTAAATTGAAGTCATTTTACATTTACTTCCCAAATCGTTTCAATTTACCAAGTAAATTTCAAATCGGATTTCCAACTTATCTTCTTTTAAATAAATTCCTTTTTAAGAAAATAAATCTCAATCGTTTCTTTCAATCTATTTAAAAATCCAAATTCTTAAATTAAATTCTTCAATTTATACTCACGATTATGCGAAATTCATTTATTTAACATTTTCACTTTATTCTGGAAATAAATTCGATAAGATTATAAAAATTAACTTTTTATACTTTAAAATTCCTTTCTTCGAATTCATTAAATTTCTAAAATCAAGTTCACTTAGAAATTTCTATTTTTATTTCCAAAAATTCAATTTCGTTTATTTTTGGAATCCAATGATATCAAACATCCATTCAACTAAATTTTAGCTTTCAACAATTTTCCAGACATCAATATGGTCGATAACATCAATATAATCATTCACATATCCATATCACAGTATAAATAAATTCAATCAATGTGAGGGGTCCAGTTGGATCCCTCCAACCTGTTTCCCTGCATCCAAAGACGTTAGCACAATACCAATTCCGTTCCAGTACGGAATTATCGCGGTATATAGGTTTTTATAAATCTGCTTACTAACGGCGCAATAGGGTCTCATCCGCTATACGAGGCGGGAAATCATCAATCCAATATATACATATGCCAATATGTATATACTGCTATATATATAGATATATCCTATTATATCTAATAGCACATTCAATAGCAATCAACCCAATCAATAAATAACTGAAAATTCCACTTTTCAATTCGAGTGAGAAAAAATCTCACCTTAGCTTTTAAATTTGCCATCCAATTTCCATTTTGACCATTTCTTCACGGTTTTGACCTTGTATAAACAATTTATACATTTCGTTAATATTCGAAATAAATCGAACAACCAATTACCGTTTAATAGTTTTAATCCAACTGGTATGTATTTTAAAAATTCCTTTTCAGCCTTATATATTTTTCAAAGTCCTTTCCATATATAAAATTTTCTATTTGAAAATTTTTAATTAACAAGTGATTTTATCTTAAACCACTATTCTTTATATTTTATTTTAAGATAACTCCCTTTTTAGAAATTATATAAGTATTTATAAAGACGACCCATATACTAAAATAAAATCTATGTGTATTTTAAAATATTCTATACAGATTTTTATAAATCTGGTTTTATCCAAAAGTTTCTCAACTTTTCAAATTCCTATTCTTCCAAAATTTTATATAACTTTCTGTACTTATATATAAAATTAAACTTTGTAAATTCAAGAACTGGACAGCAGACTTTTTTTTTTCTTTTTTTTCTTTCAAACTGTTTACCATACATTTTATATATTTTTTTTTTCTCGCAAAGCTTAAATCCCTAAAAAGAATAAATGCAGATATACCTCACTGCAAATCTGATGTGAAACCCTATGTCCATCATCGAACGTCGACAGCCCTCTTCCCAGCGACCATCGCAACACCTCCAATCCAGGCGATCGCCAACGTCCCCCATCACAGCTGAAACCCTAGCCCACCAAATTCGCGAGCCCCCTCGATCGTCAGAGGCTTCGGATCGCCTCCCAGAACGACGCGCGCTCCTCGCCTCCGGCCCCACGCTGACGCGCATGCCAATCACGCATCGCCGACCTTCCACGCACTCGCGAGCCTCGGTTCGCCGTCATCGCCTCCTTCCAGATCGCGTGAGCCTCCTGAGCATCGCGATACTTCCTACGCGCGCGAAACCCTACGCGCGTTGCCAACGAGCAGTCGCTCGACTCCAATCAGAGGTTCAATTTTTTGAAGAAATGAATGAGGGAGAGGAAGACTTCGTTTTTTTTTCTTTTTGAACGTAAAGGGCTTCGGCCATTTTGTTTTTATTTTCTTCCTTTTCAAATCGAACTGAAGTATGGGGAGAAAAGGAGATGTCGTGGTTTTGAAAGGAGACGTGATAAATCAGAGAGGTATGGGTTGCTTTCGCGATTTTAGGCACAATTCCAGGGAACAATGTGATGATGTTATAACCCTTTTTTTTATTATTATTATTAAATTTAAATTTGTTTTCGATACGAATCTCAACGCGTTTACGTGCCATGTGCTCACAGAATAACTCCGAAAAACACGAAACTTGAAATCCGGTAATAATACAATATTACGGACCCAATGGAACTGGTTTCGTCGAATTCCGAGACTGTTTGAAAAATGACTATTTTATAAATATCGGTTCGAACGATTTATTTCAAAACTGAACGAAACAGTTTGAAATCAGATTCTGAAGCTTCAATCATTTTCAGAATTATCAATATATATTTTACAAGCGTTTGAAATATTTTCTTCGGCTTAAAATTAAAGATTCAAATTTTTGTTCAACTTTAATCGATTAAATTTTAAAGTTTAATCGCCCAATTCAGCGATATATCGGGGATTCAAAGTAAATCATCGTTCAAATACTCAAAATTAACTAAATATCCTCAATTTAATTTATTCAAAATTCTGGGTCGTTACAGTATGGGAACATAAGAATTTTTTTAAGGTGAACTTAAGTCTGTGAATAACAACAGAGCAGATATATACATGCACAGGCATATGTCAGACAAATCAAATGTTTAAACATATATTCACAACCAAAAATTCAAGTAATCATTATATACTATATTTCTACAAATATTCATCACATGCAACAAATTTAATCACAGATTTTAAAACTGTTTTTAAAGTAAAAGTTTACTCACCTGTTCAAAGATGAAACAGAGGCAGGCTTTTAAATTTTGCAAAGCTTTTGAAAATTTTAAACTTGAATGCCCTTAGCTTCTTTGAATCTACATGCATGCTTGTTTTCCAGTTTGAAGAATTTCGAAATCCAAAGCTTTGATTTAAAATTGCATGCTTGCTTTCAGTTTTGAGAAGAATGAATGCAGACAGTTTTGAACTGAGTTGTTTCTAGACTTGAGAAGAATGCAGGCAGACAGATTTTTTTTGAAGATGATGCAAACTAGCTTTAGAATGATTCCAGCATTTCTTCCAGACTAAAGAACATGCAGGCTGAACTTTGTTTGAGGAATAATTACTGATTTAGATTAGAGGAAAAGTTGAGAAGTGGTATTGATTTTCAGGCTTTTGTTATTGGATTGAGGTATTAGATTTCAGGTTTGAGAGGAGTTGATTTGGAAAAGAGAATTACAGGATTTGAATTAGAGAGAAAATCTGATTTCTCTTGGCTTTGAAAAAGAATGAAGATTAGAAAGAATGAATTGAAGAAATGCAAATGTTTTATATAAGTAAATTTATGATTTTATAAAAATAAAAGAAAAAGAAAATAAAAAGACACTTGTCACTAGAGTTTACCATTTATTTACACATGTTAAGACAAGGCTTTAGATAAAGACACATGTCCTTTAAGTAATTTTTACATATTTATATTTATTTTTAAATGTAAATAAAATGCCTTTTCTTATTATTTAAATACTTATCTATATATATAAATTACTTTTTAAACAAACAAACTAATTATATTTATAAATAAAAGTTATACAAATATTCTAAATCCAAATCAATTTAAATATTTATTCTTTTGAATTTCAAAATTTTAATTCAAATTCAAATCAAATTAAATTCTAAGGTTCAATTTAAAAATTAAGTTATATATATATATACACTTATATAACTACTTATCAATTTAAAAATATAACAATTCCATAGTCTTTTAAAATCCATTCATATTTATAAAAATAATACATTATACTTATTATTTGAAAATAACATATTTGATACTTATTTAATTAGATTATTAAATTAAATTCAAATTTTATTATCAAAGATCATCAATATCAATTTAATTATTTAACAGATTATTAAATTGATATTGTTAAAATTTCCGGGATATTACAGTTTTTGGATACGATCCGAGAATGGATATGAAAGTATCATTCAGAAAAGCATCAAAATTGAAAACATATTTTGATATAAATATCAAATAGTTTGATTACAATACAAAATGTAGAGGAAGAATGTGTTTATAAGAAAGAACGTTAAAAGATACATATATATTTCTAAATTATAAGTAGAGAACACACTGCTGATTGTTAACAATGTACTTGCATTAGAATCGTCGTTAGTTGTCTTAATACTCGATGTTGGATTTGTGAATAGTGTCTTCTATTCTAAGTATAAAAGATATTGGAAATGTCCCAAACTATATGCATGGACACCTTATTAAATGTTTAGTACAGACATGTAAGATGAATTCCTTCTACATTGGCAATAGGAATTATCATACATGTATGTTGTCTACAATATCATTATTTATTTTTTACTTGATACATGAAGCGAATATCAAATCCAAATTGATATCACTAAATGGTTATTTGAGGTGTTCTCATATATTTATGAAATACTAGAGAATTGTTTACATAAATAATCATCTCCTTATGAAGTAGTGTTCGGACTCAAACTTTGTAAGTAATATTGAGTATAATATGTCAACTATTAATCCAAGTTAAAAATATTTAAGTTGGAAATGTTCCTAATGAAAGAATATTGTTGATTCAATAAAAAAGGCTAAGTACATCACTTTGAATAACACTACAATAAAATCAATGTATATAAGTAATGCACAAATTTGTAACCGACCCGAGGGTAATTCCAAATGTTGAGAATCCTATAATATTGTTATATGATAACAATATCACAATATAGTTCATAACAGAACTTAGAGCTCACTAGAAGTCGAGAGACATACGTCAAAATTTTCCACATGATAAAGGTTATTATCATCGTCAAAGAGTGTTAATTGACAAAGTACATAATTAAAACATAATAGCATATCTGTATACCAAGGGACTAATCTAGTTGGTTTTTGAGGAAACCGATTGAAGATGTCGGAATAAGATTCCATAATCGACCTTGATTGCAAGTGGGAGATTGATAGAGTTAGTGATATGTCCTAGGGGCAATTATGTAATTTGTTATATATATCTAACTCGATAATAAATCTTGTTCAAAATAAAAGGTGTTTTCTTTCTATTATATACATGATATAGTGTTATATAAATTAATTAATTTAATTAAGGTATATCTAGTACAAAATTCATAAATGATGTGTTTGTGATATTAATTACAAATAGTTGCAATCATGAGTATTATATCGCAATATTATAAAACACATCATTTTGAATGTTCCTAGTCAAGATGTATCAAGGCAGGATATAGATGTATCCGTTGAGGCTAGACTACGTAATGCTCTTCAAATGTTAGACAGTGTATTACTCATGACTGCAGGGGACACCTAGGGGTTATGTTTATATAGTTATTTAATAACTATGGAACAACTCACTTAATAGGTTTATGTTGGTTAATATAACTAAGGTCAAACAGAGAATATCTATGTGATTGATTTACATAGTTCTCCCGACTTGATAATACCGTCGATCTTCAACATGAAAGCTCCGCTTTGATTATAGTCAAATCATGGAACAACATCCATTGAATGACTATAGTTGGGTCGAGTGGAAGTATTGGAAGTGAAGCATTATTCAAGAGAGGATTCGTCTTCTTAGTTATGTGAGGTTAGTATCATGGTCAACTAAAGTCAACTCAAAGTCAAAGTCTCTGGCCAGAGCATTTCGGTTAATAATAATTGTTATTATTGAACCAAAGACTTTATGTTTGGAATTTAGAGTTGAATGTGGATGATATTGAAATTTTGACCATTGCCGAATTCCATAAGTCCAAAGTGGTATAGTCTTAACGAAGAGAACCGGTATAAATAAAGTCACAACTAGGTAATGCTTAATAAAGTAAAATTAGATTTTACCGAAACTAAGTAAACTATAAATTTGGCCAAAATGTCACATAATCTGCCACCGGACGTGTCAACATTAATATTCAAGTAGTTTGATATTAGTCACTGACCAAATTTATACCTAATGAGTCACATAACCAAAAATGATGAATTCTCCTTTGATTAAATGATTTAAATAATTTATAATTTTTATAAATTAATTACTATTTATGGAATATTATTTTTGAATTTGATTTTGATTTTGATTTGGTAAATGAATATAAATTGTATTTAAAAAAGTTAATAGAAAATTAGTCACTCAGCATCAAATCGGTTTAAGGCCTATCATGCGGGCTAATAGGATTGGATGCAACATGGGGTATAGACGGCTCAAATATGGGTAAAAGGGCTTGAAAATGGATAACCAAGGTTAAAGGAGATAGTGTAAAAGATGAGATCCTAAATTCTCTTCTTTCCATCCTCTGTTTAAGCATCTCTTTCCCCATTTGATGTAACTCTTTTGGTGTCTCTTCTCATTCACTTGCTGGCCGACTTTCACCCTCCACCTCTCTAGTCTCCCAAGTTCAAATCAAATCAAATTAGCCGTATTCGATAGCTGGTGGTGGACGGTTCTAGAACTAACACTCCCTTAGATCGGAAATCATTTCTAGGAGCATATAACATCATTTCAAGGTATGCTCATGGGCTTTGGTTGCAAGGTACATATATAATTTAATTACAAGCATTAATTTATAATTATAATGTTCATTTATTTGTATACAATATTTTTAGTTAGGTGACGATTCGAATAGGTAGATATATTGTCATAAATTTAGTTGGTTGTATGTATACATATATATGATATTAATTTTTATTATTCATCTATGTATGGCACGACTCAGAATTAAAAAAAACATTTTTTTACTATTTAATTAATTTAATATATAATATATACACATATTTATATAGTTTATAAGTTAAATACTATATATACATGTGTAAATATGAAAATAAAATATCATATTTGATGTTTAATAAATATAATATTTTTGATAGAAAGAAATATTTTTATATATATTTTCTTTAAAAATATTTAAATCAATTTATCATATAAATAATTATATAAATTCATATACCCACTATAAAATATATTTTATATTTTATAAAATTTTATTAATGCATATTATTCTTACAGTAGAAAGAGAAAACAATTTTTTCATGTTTAAATATCTAAATTAAAAACCGATAATTTAAAATTGAATTTTAAAATCATTTTAAATTATAAAATTATATATTAAATTTTCAAATTATAAAATTTCGTGTAAAATTTGTTGGAAATTTTAAATTTAAATTAAGTTTTGAAAAATAAATTTTTTACTTCAAATAATTTTATACGGTTATATATATATATATATAAAGTTTAAAAAACAAAAAAAACTGGTCTATGCACAAAACCAGTTCAATAAATATATTTAAATAAAAAATTATTTTATAATTTGATTAATATATATATATTACTATACATATTTATATATAAGTATTTAACGTACTCTTTCATATGTGCATATATATATATATATATTTGTGTAAGTATTATTTTCGATATTACAACAAAAAAAATTATTTTTATTTACTATATTTTAAATAATATAAACATATTTATATAGTAATTAATATATATACATTTTTTCAATATTATATATTTATATTCATATATAAATATTTATATGTTTATACAACATTATAAATAAATAATATTTAATATATATATATATATATCTAGATATATATATATATATTATAAAAGCAAATGTGTATATGTATATACATACATTTGGAAAATACATTCACATATCGGATGAGCTAATATGTCCGTTGCAATGTAAATCCTAACATCTATACATGGGCATATTATACCTTGCACAGATTGATATGTTACGCATGCACACCCATATATGTGTATATGATACACGTGTGTATATATCATAACATAAATTAATAAAATTATATCAATTTATAAATTTAAATAAAATAAAAGATTTTATTAAAATAAAATTTAAAAATGTTCTAAATAAATTTGACTTTATATGCCCAATAAAGATTAAATAGGGTAATTTTTTTTGAAATTCACCCATACTTTCGCTGCGGCCTGGCCTAGATCCAAAAGAGGACCCACGATATAAAATCGCACTCGAGTGATTTTCTACTGTTGAGATCTCCTCCTACCTATTCAGATCCATGATTTAGATCGTAGCTTCTCTCCAACATAATTTTGTCCCTGCTTCCTTTTTCTCTTTTCTTGTTTCCTCACTATTACCATAAAAACAAAAAAAATCTCTAAACTTTGCTCTACTTGCTCAGCATTCTCATTCAATAACCAACAAGTCCTATTCACCTACTTTTACCTTGTTTTCTCATCATTTTGTTTAATGATTCCTTTCTCCCACTTTTATGTGAGCGATTCTCACTTTGGGGTTAGTAAGTCATTTATAGTTTTCCTTGATTTTTCTTAGGTTGGTAACGGTCGTGTTTTAGGTTGTTGAATCTATTTGATTTTCTTCACTGTTGTTATATGTTGGAAAAGCCTATGATTTTTTCATCAAAATGGTTGAGGATCTTTTTTGATAACAAAAGTGATACTTTATTCAAGCAAACCACTCATTATCATGTCTTAAAGGCTCGAACCTATGACCTCTAGAGCATCATACCTTTAACCACTTGAGCTAGAATTCCTTGACGATCGAGGAACTTATTTTTTTTGGCTTAATTTGCTGTTTCTATCTATTTCTCTTTATGTAATATCACTGCATTGCTCCACGATACCGTTTAGTTCTTTACTAAACATGTTTAACTCGTAATAGGGAAATTAATGATTTGTTTTTTTCCTTCAAAAAAGGTTTGAGATGCTTATGAAAACAACAATTTTACAATGCTACCCCACTTGTTTATTGAGAGGCCCAATAGTGTTATTAAAAAAGTATAGTGGTGGGGCATGTTAATTTTAGGGCTAGTAAAAGTATCGTGAGTTAAGTATTAGGATAGAGGTTGTGTTACTACTTATGGGCTTGAATGTATGGGCTCGTCGTAGATTGGTGGTTGACAAAACTTTCCAATGGGTGTTGCCCATTTATAGCCTTGAATCATTGTTTTAAAAGTGGAGCAGTGTAACTTCCCCCATTTGGAGACAAGAAATAAATGTTGATGATGTTGTAGTCACAAACATAATTATTTCCAATTAGCAAAATGAGATCGGCTTTTTTCCAACGAAATTAAGTAAATAGAGCAACCAAACAAATGTTCATTACATAATTTGTATTTTATAGGTTTATTCCCTTAAACGTTTCCACATGTTGGAAAATATAATAAAATATAAATAAGAGTGACATGACCATCATAATAATATGTCAGCATATTCACTTAACCTACTATAGATCACTGTTCTACATATAGCAGAATAAATTACTAAATAACTATATAGGTCTTATGCTTTGTCTTTTCAGCGTTGTTCATCTTCTAAAACAACATTCTAATATCACATAAACTCGTCATACTCAAAAGAATACTTGTGAGTTTATAAAATAACAAAATAAACACATGAGTGAGACATAAGTTTGGTTTGAGTAACACAATTCCCTAGAACATACAATAAAGTGAGACCTTGATGATATCCAGAACGAGTTTACCAGTACTATTCCATAACATCAAAACAATAGTTATAACTAGCGTGTAGTGTTGTATAACCAAACCTTTTTAGTGCCATTATTAAATTTAATCTAGATGTCATTCTCACAATCATCGTAAATACCCAATGCTTCCCTATGGTTAATGTATTGGTTTTACATTATTCTGGTTTACATCGAAGGATGCCACACAAGATTCACTGTAACACCCCATAATTTTATAAATTAAATAATTAAATTAAAAAGGCAAAATCATAATTTTTTGTAAAGGATAAAATAATAATTTTTTATAGAAGATGGAATTAGGCTTTAGGACCTATCCTACTGTATCCTAAATGCCATTTATAGTTTTATTGAATTTGGTTAAACATACTAGAAATTAGAAGAAGTCAAACCCAATGGCGTTTTCGTAATATAATAATTATAAGATTTTTGGTTAAATATGTTATTTCCAACCTATAAATAGAAGGGAAAACCCTATTTTCTAATCGAATTGTAATCTAAACACCTGACCACTAATCTCCATCAAGTTCTAAGCAAATTTAAAACAATAATCTTATTTTTTTAACCGTTTCATTTCTTCTTCCTCTTCCATCTTCTCCACCAAACTTTGAAAATTCATAATTCTTTGTTTTTCATCAGATTTTGACAAAACAAGCGAAAATTTGAAGATGCGAAGAATACGATGATCTCATATCATTTTGAAGGCAAAATTTGTAGCAAAGAACAATGTTGAAATCTCGTACACCATTTTCATCCTTCTCTATCGAACTTTTAATAACGTATCTCTCTTGTTTCTTTATAGATTATGACGATCTACCCATCAAAACGACAATTGAGATAATTGAAAAATGATTTTTTTTAAATTGTCATTCGATAAAGTTTTCATTATTCCCCAATTAAAAATGTAAAACATAAATGTGCCCTAAATTAGAAATATTATACGTCAAAATTTTATTTTTTGATGACATGAATCCATTGGTTGTGTTCCTTCAATGATGTAAAGTAATATTATTTAATTAAATAATTTATAAAATTATGTAAATGTCCCTAAACCTTAAGCGCTTATATCTTTTTCATATGACCTCCGTTTCATATGCGATTCACATCAATGGGATCGTGGCGAGATGAGGAATGTTTTGGTATATTGTTTTCCATGTTTTATGTTATTTATAATAAGTGTCTTATTGTGTTAGATTCATTATATAGCTTTGTGCTTGCGGTTAGGGATCGATCAAATAACTTCGTACATAGTGGGACGAGTTTCGGGCTTGATCCCAATATTTTCATAGACTATTAGACTAATGACTAGCATGGACTTGACCTCGATATACAATAGGCTTAGGAGTCGAGTCCTTAATTTACAATAGTCTAGCAAGCTAGGTCCTTAATATATGACAATCCGAGAAGTTGAGTCCTCAATATATGATAGTCCAGGGAGCTGAGTTCTTAATATCTGGTTTGGCATCATGACATGGTTAGAGGAGCCGATTACTTAGTATAAGGTTTGATGATAGCGAGCTGAGACTTTGGGGTCACTTATGGGCATGTGATTAGGTATAAAATAGATTTTTAGTGAGACATTAGCATATAATGTCGCTATACTATAATATTATGTTTAGCTGACTTTTTAGGTGCAGATGACACAGGATAAGGTATGATTTTCGAGCATAAGTGTTGTTTTACTAGCTTATTAGTATTATACACTTGTATGATGTGTTTTGCCCACCAGATGTATGTCTGACCCCCTTAATCATTTCCTTTTTCATTATACTTTCATAGGTCAATAGGTAGGATTTGTTGCTTGGGGGCATGATGGTATGATGGAGACATGCATTTATTTATATTGTTATCTATTATTTTATTCCAAAACATTACACTGTTTGTATTACTAGTATAAATAGATGTCGTAGTTGGAGTTTATTTGATATTAAATTGTTTTATTTGTCTTGGATTGTATATGAATTTTTATATTTTATTCCTTCCAATGCAATTTTATAAAAGTGTAGAGTGTTGTAGATATGTCTTTGAATATTTTTTTTTTGCAAAACGATTCATCGTCGATGCCATCATGGATGCTAGTTCTAATTTTAGATGTGGGTAGGGACATCGTACATGGCGGGTAATTTCATTTGGTACCAGAGCCAGGTTAGGCGATCCCTACTTAATTAGAGCGTATGAAAGACTGTATTTTTAATTTTCTATTATTTATTATATATATATATATATATATATATTTATTTATGCCATACTCCATATATTTTGATTCGTAAAGGTAGTTGGTGGCTTACCCCTTATAGAAGCAAACTACTAAGATTTAAATAAATGTTTAGAATGGTTTTAGGGTGAATATTAAATCCATAAAATTTGTTATAATTTACTACATAAATAATTGCTAATAGAGGGTCTTTAACCAACTAGAAATAGCTTTATTTATGGGACTAAGGATGAATAAAAAGAAGAGTAGTACCCTTGAGTCCATAGAAAATAAATGTGATGTCGATGTAGCGTAATAAAGGTACTTAAAACATCGTTAAATTGCATGACCTAGTTGGGCTTGTGTAAGTTATTTTATATACACCAGTTAAAGTATTTAATTGTTTTAAATGTTTTTGTTAAAGGTTGAAAACATTGGTGTTTGAGATTTATTTTTGGTAATAATAGAGAAGTTGAAATTTGGTTACTGTATTAAAATAATAACCTCTTATTTTAAGTTTAAAAAATAGTGAAAAAATAATAAGAAGTAATTTTCCATAAGTACTTTTAAAACTTTTTTTTTTGAAAATTTTTTGTGTAAGGCACATTGCTGCCTTTATATTTTATTATGCACTTTTTTTGATAAAGCAACCTTTTAAAATAAACCAATGAGTAAAATCACATCATTTTGAATTCCTTTTACAAATATTTCAGTCACACTTGGGAAAAACTAATTTAATGTAAAACATTACATTTTCTTTACACTTTGTGAATATTTTTAATTATAAAATAAATAGTATGAATGGTATGTTTTACATGTTCATATTTTAAGTTAAGTTTGAATAATTTTGGATAGAATCCTAATTGAAAAAAAGGATTTAAAATTATTATTTTAAATTGTGGAAAATTTCAATTTTAATAAGTATGTATTTTTGAATGGAAATTGAAGAATTTTTTATATAAACTCTTGCAAATATTCATTTGTTTGATCAATAGTACATTATAGACATATATCACTTAGGACCAACAGTCCATTACCAAGGGCACGTAGGGATTGTGATCCATGCTCAGCGTAGTCTGACAGTGGTTTTATGACGTGTAGATGGATATTAGGGTTGTGATTCTGGGAGTAACTAGTGGACTGTAGGAAACGGGCTACGATCATTAGCATTTCCTAGAGGAGTGTTGTGATACGTCATTCTATCATCTGGATGACTTAGGTAGATCCATTATATAAGAGATATTTGATATTATAACCTCACTAGAGATGATGATTGTTTAACATTAGAGACTGGCTTCTTGTCCATCTGTTATTTGAGAAAACCTAACCCAAGATAGCTGCCTGTTGTCTACCTGTGACATTGGAGACTTGTTGTGTGCTTGTTTGTCACTTTCTTGTTAGAAGTTATGGTTAAGAGATCTCTTTTTGTATGATTTGTTATTTCTATCTCCTAGGACTATTCAGTCGATGGACTATGAGTCAAATAAATGATTTTGTACATTGAGTATTTGTTTGACTTTGATGTTTATTAAGTTTGTGTTTCTTGATCTCTCCAAAGGGCTAACAATCGGAAGTCCTTGCTTTTATTAGGACCACGGGTCGGGTAATCATTTGGATATTGTTTTTGATATTCTGTTTGAATTATGTTTTTGGCTATCTCCAAGGACTAATAGTATGAAGTCTTTACTTTCATTAGAAATGTAAGTCGAGATAGTAATCTTGGACCATATTTTCTATATTTTGTTTTGATTATGTTCTGTTTGGATACCACATTTCTTGATTTATCTTTTATAGCTTAACAGCCGGAAGTTATTACTTCCATTAGGGCTATAAGTCAAGATTTATATACCTTGTTATTGACGATTTGATTATTTAAATAGAATTATGTTTTTCTTGATCTATCTTTAGGCTAATAGTCAAAAGTCTTCACTTTTGTTAGGGCTATATGTTAAGATATATATATATATATATATATATATATATATATATATATATTTGCCATTAATTCTTATATTTGGTATGATTCGTGATTCATTCCTTAATTTGTGGCTTTTGTGGACACTTTGTATGCTTGTCCATAGTATTTTGTGATTTTGATGAGTTTGATTGCTATCACCCAATTTATAGATGTCGTCATCTTTACTATCTTATATGTATTCCTTGGGTGATTATTTTGATATGTGGTATGTTATAATATTAGAAGTCATGATGGATATTGTGTTGTGTCATATAACAACTTTGCATTTTATTACCATGCATTATCGTCATGTACTCACCTTAGTTTTATATATAGTCCAACCATTTATTATTTATATAATACTCGGGTCAATCCGAGACTTCTCAGGTATATGGACATTAGCCATTTTGGATGACTGGGCTTTAGAGGAGACAATACACATATATGTATTATGTATGTATGTATGTTTGTATATGTTTATGCATATGTGTTAGTGTAGGATTTCATCTATACCAACATCCCGAGGTTCGAAGGCACAGCTTCGAAAGCTGGTTGAGTTATAGGTCTCGGTTATGAAATTACCGAGATGTTATATAATTAGGATGGAGTTGTGGGACATTGAACTATAGAATCGGGATGATAAACAAGAAGATAAAGTGTTGAAAGGAAAAATAACACCAAGAGTTTTATAGTTGTTCGAACTGAAAGTCCCTACGTCCACTGTCATTTTCTTATTTAGTTACTCTTATATAGCTGAGAGGCTCATTACATTAAATCTAGGCATTTCTATCATTAGTGAGTTTCTGAATAGAGCTCTAATATAGTAAAGTACAATATAATTTTATTATTTTGATATGCCTGAAGATCCTTTGTGCCTTGGGATTGCCACCAATTTATAGCCAATATGTTGTAACGACATTAGTCGAGAGCCTTTTCTTTGGATTAATGACCCGACTTGCTATGTGCGGTTTAGATTTGAACGCTTGTTATCATCTAATTGATTGCATTTTAAAGTGGATTTCTAATATTGTAACGACCCTGAATTTTATATAAATTTAAATTGATAATTAATTTAATTCTTGAATTAAAATTATAAAATTAATCTATTAAAGTGATGCGAGTTTCCCCGAGTAAAAATAAATTTGGTATAAATCATTTAAACTTTAAATATTGTATATATATGTATATATGTTAATATATATATATTTGGGTATATATGAGTCGATTTGAAATTATAAATATATGTATATATGTTTGTTTTGAATTTAAATTGTAAATAAATGGTTTGAAAATAAAGATACAAAATATATATGATAAATTTATAAAGAGTTAAATTATAATAAAAATATAAAGTAAAATATAAATCTTAATATCATATTTATAAATCAGTACAAAATAATACAAATAAAATAGATACAAAAATAATAAAAGAAACACAATATATATACACTAGCTTATCAAAGAAGAAATTAGTTTAAATATTTATGTACAAACAAAATAAAATATTTATTGATACAAACAAAGTATATTCATAAGAAGGTATAGTATATAGATAATTATATGTAAGTTTGTACAAGTAAATTAATGTAGCCACCACCCAAAAATCTTATCAGCCGAGATCTTGTATATGAAACAAGTAAACATAGACAAATATATTCAAGTATGAAAGGCTTGCAAAGGAAGACAAAGCGAGGTACAAAATAAAATAAGGTAAGTGGTACAAGGCAAATAAATGTAGCATTGTATCAGCCGAAATGAAGGAGGAAAATAAGTATGTGTATTGTACAACATCAATTAATGCACGCACGAAATGTTATCACTTCAGCCTCCAAAGAAAAAGATCTTTGATCTTATATTGTACAAACAAGAAAAATATTACCCTGTACAACATATTTTAATCAACTTGTACAAAAATAATACCTAAACCTATAACCTTCTTTTCTTATATATCAATTTCTTCATTTAAAATTCG
Organism: Allium fistulosum; assembly: GCA_030737815.1. Lineage (NCBI taxonomy): Eukaryota > Viridiplantae > Streptophyta > Magnoliopsida > Asparagales > Amaryllidaceae > Allium > Allium fistulosum. The sequence goes on from CM060904.1 coordinate 821,604,032, forward strand.
TTCATTTCAAAACTGAGATAGTACCACTTTGTAAACAAACAAACTTCAATCTAAAACAAAACAAACCAGATCAAAGTTAGCAGTAGCTTCCCATATTTTTAAAAGACTTCAACTTGTTTCAACTCGGTTTAAAAGCAAATCAAACATCAACAACTAAGCTTCAGTTTCCACTCAATTATATCAAGTAGCAGATCAAAATTCAGATAAAAAACAAATGCTAGCTTTCAAATTCAACTTTGCATTTCTAGGCTGTCTCTGTTCTTCTTCCAAAAACATCCAGGTGAGCAAACTCTCTTTAAAAAACCCAATCTTCTATCTTAATTGTGTTCAGTGATGATGAATGAGATGAATAATGTTGTAACTTGTTTGAATGTATACATATGTGTACATATGTGTGCAGATTTAATGACGCATGTCTATATGTAGGTATGTATATACCTCTATTAAAATATACAGGCTCTAAAACAACTTAAAAAAAAAATTCCCATTCCTCTGATTCTTGTTAGGTTTAAGGATCTAAACATAATATACTTGTATAAGCAAGATTCAAGTAGAAAAAAAATATTGTTGAGTAAAATAAGTTAAATTATTTTCTGGAATTTAGAAAATACAGTGAGTAAACATACAACTTTAAAAATTTAAATTTGTGTGGTGATTCATGAATAACTTTTTGTTTGCTGTATATTTTTAAATAATTGGTTCTGTATATGTAGATGTTGTACTATGTAATTTAAATGGCCTGTTCTTCCTATTTCTGGTTACAAAGTAAAGTAAATTGAAAAAAAATTAACATATCTTCATACAAACAATATTAAGCTTGGGGATTCAAACATAATAGGTTTGTTTAAACTTAAATTGAGGTCTGGAATTTGTTTTAGGCTTGATATTAAAATATTGACTCTGTAAATTTGATTTTACAGTTAAAAGTTAATTTTGGGATAAATTTGAATATTGTTAAATATTGATCCAGTTATATAGCTTGAATCAACATTCAAAAACAAGATTTTTAAAACAAAATTGGTGATTTTTAGTGAAGTATTTTAAGTGCAGTTTCAAGTTGTACCGAAAATGCTTTTTCGACCATTGCCGTCGATCAAGGAATTTTTGAATATAAAAATTTTGTTTGAAGCTGGTTTGAATATTGATGATCTTAGGAAAATTGTCAAAAATTTTTTCTATTGCATAAATTGGAGGTACGAGTTCAATTTAGGGTTAAAGCTCGAGTTTTGGACGTGTTCAGTGGCAAGGTGTTTGCGTCTCCTTGAAGCGATCGAGCTGCATGAAATTGAGAGGGAGAGTAGAGTGGAGTATCGGCAATAGGAAGCTGGAGTTGTGGGTTTTCTGATGAACGCGTGAGGAGGACGAGGCGTTTTCAGTTTGGGTATGTTTGAGTTACAGTTTTAACGAAAGGGTGAATTTCGATTTTGAGTTATTTTGTGTTGAATCGAAGTTTGATTTCGAGTGTGGGTGAGTTTTTCGACTTGCCGAAGGTCGTGACGTTCACCTGAGCGGCGGCGCGACGCCGTGCACGTGCACGACATCGTTCTTGTGTCTGGAAATTTGGGCTGGGGAGAAACTCGAAGGAACGCTCGAGTAGGAGATGGGTTGGCTCGGGTTTTCTCGCGTTCGTGTGAGTTGTTTCAGCAGTTTATACTTAAGTTTTAAAGGAACAGAGAAGGAGTATACGAGAGGAGGAGAGGAAGGACTAGGGGAAAGGAAGAGAGAAACCCGAGTGAATACTCGAGTCAAACCTGGGGTAATCTCGGGTTGTTTTAGAAAGGGGTTAAGTCTTATAAATTTCAAGTCAAAAAAATGTTAAACAAATTTTAGTGTTAACAAAGTAATTAATGTTTGACTACTTTGAGTTAAGAACTTATTTCAAGTTTTAATTAACCAAGCAAATACTTAACAATGTTTTTAAAACCTAATTAATACTTTAACTAAATAATTAATTTAAGATAAGTATTAAAGTTAGTGCACATTAAAGCTTTTGTAATTGTAATAAATTGATTTCAAAACAATTAAGGAAGATTCTAAAATATTAATTAAGAATAATTAACCAAGGTGATTGATTGATTAATTTATATCAATTGATTTGTAATTAATTAATCAGGATTTGATAATTAATTCATAAGTAATTAAATTAATTGAAAATTTAATTGAATTAATTTAGGATTAAATAAGTAAGTAATCCTGCTTATAAATGTTTGTTAATTGCTTGAATTGCTTTGAATTGATTTTCTATCTGATCTGTGATATTTTGATTTGCGATTGAGCTATGGGATGTAATTAATTATCTGTGATGTGATTCATTATCTGCGATGAATTCATCTTATTTATCTGTGACCTGTAAATAAATATAAGTGTTATAGATTATACCGCTTGTCGATATATCTGTATTTGGATTATAATGATTGATGATGTGTTGCACTACTGTGTGAAACCCCTGGACTACACCATACACACACAAATATGGATTTCACGTGGAAATCGGTTAAGTCATAGATGATTTAAATTTAATATTTTTGAAATTGAAATTTTAATTTTCAATTGATTTTGGAAATGGATTTGGGTTAAATGTTAAAACTTTCGAAAAGGAGTTTGTAAGATAAAAGTTATTTTAAAAAACTTAATAAAGCTTCCAATTTAAATAATTCAATTTGAATTTGAATTTAATATTTGGAATTGAATTCAATGATTGGAATTTTGATTAAAAATGTTATAAATGTGTTTATATGAAGTTAAACCATTTTAAAAGTAAAATTTTGAGAATTTGGGTTTAACCCAAGAACCTTAACTCGTATAAATGAATCAGATTTCCAAAATGAAAACTGTTTGTTTTAAAAGAATAAAAGCTTTCAGATAAGAAATGAAATTCCAGTTTAATTAAAAGAATTTCAAGATTGAATTGAAAAATGGTTTTCCAAGTTATGAATGAATTCTTTTTGAAAGCTATGAATTAAATCTGTTTATTTTTAACGGATTTAAAATGATGATTTGTTTAAACCATTTGAAATGGAATTGTTTTGAAAGCTATGAGTTAAATCTTGATTTAAAGATTTAACGAGCTAATCAAATTGAAATGGAAATTGATTTGGAAAATCTGTGAATGAATCTTTTGTTTATAAGATTAAAGTGTGGAAATTGTTTAAACCATTGAAGGTCGTTAAAATGAATCTTTTTGTTTAAAGATTTGAAAATGGTAATTTGTTAAACCATTTGAAAAGAAAGATTTTGGGTAATAAGTTGTGACTTAACTGAAATCCCAATATCCATATGTTTTTAAAATATTACGCTCACTATTCGGGTTAGCCAGGAAAAGACCTTTGTGTCACATAACCCATTCCGAATAAGTGATACGTCGTATATGGATGGCATTTGAAGACCGGTGATGAAGATCGGGTATTTGTGAAAACGATAGGATAACCTATCGATTGTCTCTGCACCGAGTAGCTACGGTATAGAGATTTCCTAAGTGATGGGAAATCCGATCGAGATTGTGAATACCCGGATTGCAAGGGCTTCTTCGGAAGTGCCTTCGGTTCTGTTCGAACCCGGAACAGACTTGTATGGTTACATGTCTAACATTACACTTTGAGATATAAAGCAGATTTCTTTCAAATACATTTCTGTTTGGTGGCGAATAATTTATTCTCTTAGCTTAACACCCTTCTCTGAGACGTACGAGCTCAGAGGTTATGTAGTTGAAGGTTATCAGCGATATACTCCCAATTTGGTAATGTGGCATGCTGAGTGTTTCTGTGTGATTATCATTTATTGATCATTTGTGATCAAAGCGCGGCTTTGTAAAAAAGCGTAGCTTTGTGGACGAGACTTCGTCAGACCTCACAACCCGGATATGGTCGAAACAGGAAAGATGCGGCAAGGTTTCAGGGGTAGCCCCCCTAGGGTATGACCATTCCTTTTAGAAATGGGTAGTATCATGTTATGGAGCCCAGATACTTACTCATGTCGACACACTATATTTATTTCTGGGTGGTTGTTGGTTTAGAGGCGCCTCGTTTAAAGGTCCCAAAGGACCGGGGGTGGCATATCTGAGGTTTTGTATATTCCCCGGGAAGGGGGGTAGCCGGCCTTGTTTGGCAGAGAGCAGGTTGTCTCTCGGAGCGTCCAGCCAGAGGCGTTCCTTCGTGGCATAGGAAGTTCCTTAGCCTGACCATTTGTTGGAAATCCATCTTCCAATACGAACCTTGTACGGTATTAGTTGTAGAACCTGCCATTTACTTATGGTGGTCACCACTGTTTAGATGGTAGCTATAGTAGGCATAAGTGCGAAATGTCTATGCTGGCTAAGATTTATATTCTACTTTCGAAATGTTTTCTACACTATGCACTAATAATAATATCAAAATGATTTGTTTACGTAGTAAGCATCTTTGGCTATCATAAGGAGAAATCTCCTCCGATTCTGCGTTTGCATTGTGTGTGTGTGCGGGAGGCCTTATGGTAGTTTCATTTTCCAAAAGCATGGCGAATTGACTTTAAAAATTTTCTTGTTGTTCGTTTTTAAAGATAAACTGTTTTTGTTGCTCACACCAGTCCCATGACTGATCCGGAGTTTATTGTTTCTTTCCTAAACTCTGGATGCTCAAAATTTTCTACACGGGCAGTTTAGAGTTGGGTTTTTCAGATAGTCAGGATTAGTAGATTTTCTGGTGCTAGTTCAGTCTTTGGATCGGACTGCACTTGCTTATCTTGGTGTATCGTTATTGGGAGTTCGAGCTATTTCTGGATTGGTGCTTTGGAGATGGAGATTATCCGCTGCTGGTGTTATCGTTTTCTTTTCTGCTGCTATTTGTTGTATCATATCTCTGATGTATATTGATATTCATTTTATCATTCTGTTGTATCAGATATTGTATCAGTGTTGTATATCAATGTATTATTCATTTCTTCCGCTATGTTATTTACTTAACTGTGTTATAAGCTTCGGAGAACCAGATTCGGCGTTTGAATCTACAGCATTTTGAGTACAAGTGAAGTACGGGTGCCGATTTTCGAAGGCTGACTTCCGGATCTTTACAAATATAACATTTTTATATATAGCTTCTTTGATTCTTTTTGTTTATCTTGACCGTTGATCTCGGTTTAAGGCTATCTGAGCCATTGATTGTTGTTACTTGTTAAAAGGCTTTTAGCTTTGAAGACTACTACCCTCGTTTAAGCTTTTTGTTTCAACTGAATAATGATCTTGACCTTGGTTGATGCTTTGATTCATCCTACCAGATCACATGCTCTCGGTTACTGAGTTCCGTACTTATGCTCTCGTTGGAAACTAACCATGGGTATTGGAATTACAAGCGAATGAACCTTTTTTTTCAAGTATTCGTAATTTATACTTAGTAGAAATTATGGTATAACATATGCCTCCTAAAGTTCATCGTATATGGTTGATATAGGGTAGACTTCGAAAAGAATAATGTCATATTAGTTTTGTTACTTGGCTTGTTTTTTTCGTTCTCATCATGAAAGTTATCCATAAGTTTTTTGGGAAAAATAACATCCTAAGAACTTTTAGAAATACTGCTTTTCTTGGAAAAATTATAAAGATCAAACCTTTTTTATAGGGTTTTGGAAGTAATTTGGAATTTACCTTTGCCTATAGGTTTTTTGGATATTGAAATTAATGCATAGAGGCAAAAATACGTCAATACCATGTTGCAATCATCTTGCTTAAGGTTGAGCTTAATTTGCTGCCCAGGGACAGAAATTATGCTGGTTGTTAGAGTCAAGTGACGAGTAATTAAAGGCTTTGAAATCCAAAAAGTGAAAATTTTAATTTGGACCATGAGGTTAAAAACTTCAAAATCATTTTTGTTACTGGAAGCCATCTAGGCTAGTTAATAAGTGAAAATGTTTGGGTGCCGAGAGGTGAAATCTAAATTGGGACCATAAGTTCAACACTTTTGAAAAACTATACTTGCTACTTGAAACCATTTAAGTTAAGTAGTAAGCGTAATAGTTTTGATGCCGAAAGGCAAAATTTGGTTTAGGACCGTGAGGTCAAAATTTTTGAAAATTTGCTTGTCATTTCAAGCCATCTAGGCTAAGTGATAAGTGAAATAGCTTTGGTACTGAGTGGAAAAATCTGATTTGGGATCGTGAGGTCAAAACTTTTGAAAACTATGCTTGTTACTTGAATCCAACTATGCTAAGTGGTAAGCGAAATGGTTTCGATGCCAAAAGGCTGAATCTGATTTGGGATCGCAAGGTCAAAATATTTGAAACTATGCTTCTCACTTAAAGCTATCTAGGCTAAGTAGTAAGTGAAATGGTTTTGGTGCCGAAAGGCAAAATCTAATTTGGGATAGTGAGGTCAAAATGTTTGAAACTATGCTGTCACTTGAAGCCATTTAGGCTAAGTGGTAAGCGAAATGGTTGTGGTGTCGAAAGGCTGAAGCTGATTTGGGACCGTGAGGTCAAAATCTTTAAAACTTTGCTTGCACTTGATGCCATCTAGGCTAATTGGTTAGCAAAATGGTTTTGGTGCCAAAGGGAAAAAAGTTTGATTTGAGATTGTAAGGTCAAAATGTTTGAAACTATGCTTGTCACTTGAAGTTGTCTAGGTTAAGTGGCAAGCGAAATGGTTGTGGTACCGAAAGGCGAAATCTAATTTGGGACCGTGAGGTCAAAATGTTTGAAACTATGCTTGTCCCTTGAAGCCATCAAGGCTAAGAGGCAAGCGAAATGGTTGTGGTGTTGAAAGGCAGAATCTGGACCAGGAGGTCTAAATGTTTGAAACTATGCTTGTCACTTGAAGCCATCTAGGCTAAGCGGTAAGCGAAATTGTTTTGGTGCCCAAAGGCTAAATCTGATTTGGGACCAGGATGTCAAAATGTTTGAAACTATGCTTTTAACTTGAAGTCATTTACGCTAAGTGGTAAGCGAAATGGTTTTAGTGCCGAAAGGCAAAATCAGATTTGTGACCGTGAGGTCAAAATGTTTGAAACTATGCTTGTCACTTGAAGCCATCTAGGCTAAGTGGTAAGTGAAATGGTTGTGGTGCCGATAAGCAGAATCTGATTAGGGACCGTGAGGTTAAAATGTTTGAAATTATGCTTGTCATTTGAAGTCATCTAGGCTAAGTGGTAAGAGAAATGGTTGTGGTGCTGAAAGGTAGAACCTGATTTGGGACCGTTAGGTCAAAATGTTTGAAATTATGCTTGTCATTTGAAGTCATCTAGGCTAAGTGGTAAGCGAAATGGTTGTGGTATCGAAAGGTAGAATCTGATTTGGGACCGTGAGGTCAAAATGTTTCAAACTATACTTATTACCTGATGTCATCTAGGATAAGTGGTAAGCGAAATGGTTGTGGTGCCAAAAGGCCAAATATGATTTGGGACCGTGATGTTAAGATGTTTGAAACTATGCTTGTCACTTGAAGCCATATAGGCTAAGTGGTAAGCAAAATGGTGGTGGTGTCGAAAGGCAGAATTTGATTTCGGACCGTGATGTCAAAATGTTTGAAATTATGCTTGTCACTTGAAGCCGTCTAGGCTAAGCGGTAAGCGAAATGGTTTTGGAGCCGAAAGGCAAAATCTGAGTTGCGACCGTGAGGTCAAAATGTTTGAAACTATGTTTGTCACTTGAAGCCATCCAGGCTAAGTTGTCGCGAAAGGCAAAATTTGATTTGGGACCGTGACGGTAAAATGTTTGAAACTATGCTTCTCACTTGAAGCTATATAGTATAAGTGGTAAGCTAAATGGTTTTAGTGCCGAAGGGCACAATCTAATTTAGGACCGTGAGGTCAAAATGTTTGAAACTATGCTTGTTACTTGAAGCCATTTAGGCTAAGTGGTAAGCAAAATGGTTTTGGTGCCGAAGGGCAAAATATGATTTGGGATCGTGAGGTTAAAATGTTTGGAAATATGCTTGTCACTTGAAGCCACCTAGGCTAAGTGGTAAGAAAAATAGTTTTGGTGCCGAAAGCCAGAATCTGATTTAGGACTATAAGGTCAAAATGTTTGAAATTGTGCTTGTCACTTGAAGCCATCTAGGCTAAGTGGTAAGCGAAATGGTTGTGTATCGAAGGCATAATTTGAATTGGGACCGTAGTGTCAAAATGTTTGTCACTTGTAGCCATCTGGGATAAGTGGTAAGTGAATTAGTTGTGGTGCCAAAAGGCGGAATCTGATTTAGAACCCGGAGGTCAAAATTTTTGAAACTATGCTTGTCACTTGAAGCCACCTATGCCAAATGTAAAGCGTAATGGTTTTGGTGCTAAAAGGCAAAATCTGATTTGGAACCGTGAGGTCAAAATGATTGAAATTATGCCCGTCACTTGAAGCCATCTAGGCTAAGTGGTTAGTGAAATGGTTGTGGTGTAGAAAGGAATAATCTGATTTAGGACCGTGAGGTCAAAAAGTTTAGAACTGTGCTGGTCACTTAAATCCATCTAGGCTAAGTGGTAGTTGTGCCGAAAGGCAAAATCTGATCTGCGACCGTAAGGTTAAAATGTTTGAAACTATGCTTGTCACTTGAAGTCATCTAGGCTAAGTGGTAAGCGAAATGGTTTTGGTGCCGAAGGGAAAATTCTGTTTTGGGACCGTGAGGTCAAAATGTTTGAAACTATGCTTTTCACTTGAAGCCATATAGGATAAGTGGTAAGCGAAATGGTTGTCGTACCAAGAGGAAAAATCTAACTTCAGACCATGAGGTCAAAATTGTACTTGGGCTAAGAAATTTGTAAGTGATCATTCGGGATTAAACTTTGAAATGATGGGTTTTGGTCTTGCAGTAGACGTAAGTCCAATGTCAGTGGTTGATTGGATCTTCCAAAAGCACCTCTCTTTTCTAATGCAAGGATGATATTTCATCTGAGGAAATCTTCTGACATTCCACTTATAGGTAGTTGTTGGATGAGATCTATAGTGAGAAAGTCCTCCCTTTTCAATCTATACCATTATTTTTAGTATGAATAAGCTCTTTCCTTTCTCTCCTCTTTTCACCCATTCAAATTGTGAAATCGCATTAACATTCTTAAGCTTTCCTTGATTCCTCTTTCGACATCTACCGCATTTTATTAGATTAGAAATGGATGTTCCCATTAATACTCAACAAGAACTCGACAAGGTTTTGTCTTCATATGGGATCACAAGTCTCGAGACACTCGCTCCTTGGTTCGGGATGCATTATAGCAATCCTTTAAAGGGTATTTTGTATAGTCTATGGAGCATTTAGAACATGGGATCTTCCTGCCCCAAGAGACCTTATTTGTTGATGTTCTAGAATTTTATTCCATTAATCCCTTCCAACTCTTGGCTACCTCCTACACAACTTTATATGCCATGGAAATTCTATATTCCAAAAGAAGCTATCAGGATATACCTATTGTCAAGATCAATTACATGTTCGACTTGTTACTTTCCAATCCATCGGGGAATTTCCCACGTATTTTCCGAAATTCCTAAGGCCATCTCCTCTACAAGATCCATTCAACAAGATAACACCACATCAGTAGTTCCTTGTTATGGCCTCTTCTAATCGAATCATCACCTTTTTAATAATGCTAGTATGTCTTTCGATTTTTTTATTTATGTTCTAAGTTGTGTCTACTCATTTCATTAAATCCCAAATAGTGAGACCCGAGAAGAGTAGTGATCCAACGATCTTTAATCACTTTAAAGATATGAAAATTTCATCTTTATGGCGATACCGAAACTTGGTCCTTATGAAGGAAAACTGAAAGCCACGGGTTGATATCTCCTTTTGCTTAATTCATTGGAATTAAGCCTTTTAGCAAGTACAAGAAAGCTTCTACCATAGTTATTGATAGCAGAGAAGAAGCCGAGTCTAGTCCAGAGGAAAGCGAAACAAAAGGTTTCACCCTTAATTCTTTGAACTAATATTTTTTTGCTCCTAGTACAACCAGTCCTAATTTTAATTTTATCCTTATCCTTTTCTCCTTCTATAGTGGTTCCTTCTTCTGAGTAGACCAGCCTCCTGGATAAGGGGAAAGAGACTGAAAAAGGTCTACGTTGATGCTTTTTGATAAGAGTAACCTCTACTTGAAGAAGCAAAAAGTTACTGGATCCTCTAAAGCCGAGAGTACCAAGGGGAAATCTTTAGATTTGCTTGCTGAGAAGAACAAACAAGCAATGGAAATAGCTAGAGCTGCTTTCGAAGATGACCTTTTCAATGCCATTACCGAAGCGCATGTTAGACCTCTGACTTCTGCCTCGGGAATCCGAAAAGCAATTGAGTATAGCCTCTGAGGGAGCATCAAACTATAAATTCTTGTATTAGCTTATGATTTTAATATGTGTCCTTACTCTGCTTTCTTCCTTTTAGACTGTGATGGAAATCTCTGCCCTTCAACATGGGTAGCTAAATATGGAGGAGATAGTGGCTTCTACCGAAGCGATGAAAAAGGAGATTAAGGAATTGAAAGCCAAAATTCGGGAGATAAATGTTCAAGTAAATGAATTATTCAAAAATACTAGAGAGCGGGATCTTAAGATTGAGACTCTCAGGAAAGCCTTGAAGGAAAGGGATGAAATGTTGAAGAACGTCGTGGCTGAAGTGGTTGATAAAGAACATTATATTGCTAGAGTCGAGTATGAGAGGGTGGCCAGCAAATGGGCTCTTCAAGTTTTATTTGATGCTTATGCTTACCATCGGGATCAAAACATGACTTTCTCTCTAGCTTAATTTGGGAACCATGCTGCCACAGTTGAGGCCAACTTCACTAAAAGGTATGAGGAGCATCGAAAGGAGAAAGATCCCAAGGCTAATGTGGAACATGAAGCAAAAATTCTGGTAGAGGAAGAAGAGGGAGCCGCTTCTACCGACGAGGAGGTATAGGAAGATACTCCCAATGATACTCTTGACAAAGAAAACATACCGTGACTTGTCTTTCTAACAATATGATTTTTTGTAACTTCCTATTTGTATAAATTTTTGAATGAAACTTCTTTGTTAACTTAATTATATTTTAATTTCCATTCGACTTGATGCGATTGTTACGTACTGCTTCTAACTAGAGTAGTCGATATGAAGTCCTTCTTTATTGACCGTCCTTTATCTCTACTAATCTTAAGTTGATGTTCCTTAGGGAGCATCCTGCTTGAACCGTTCAAAGACTCAACAAGACTATGCTTCTCTTTACCAATCTTATAAGGACAAAGTAGCCAACCTCCAAAAGTGGAAGTAACCCTTAAGGCTTTTGAGGTTAAGAGCAATTTCCTTGAGTCGAAGCTAGGTTTAAAACTAAGAGCTAAATTATCTCGGAGAAGTGCAAGCCCTGAATCAATATATGGTCTTGGGAAATGGTTTTTCAATTTCTTTTAAACAAAGAGAGGAAAGGAGGCTGAATATAATATTGCTAACAAGCTCCTTCCGAAATCACGAATACTAAGATTATTTTAGAGAGTTTCGACTTATCATCTTGGTTTGCTTAGTTGGGAGGGATCCCTTCCTTTTGTTTTTATACCCTTATCCTTGGATACTCTTGGTTTTGTAATATCATTCTTTTATCAAAATTAGGCATTATTTTCGGTCTAATCCTTGTAACATCTTCTTGAATGAGCTATATATAAAGGAAATTTACTTCTTTCGATTTTATTTCTTGGGTCGTCACTTCGCTCAAGTATGTTTTGGAATGTTCTCTTTGTGGGGTATCTCTTGCCTTGGTGTATCTTTATCAGAACCATATCTCGAACCCCATCGAGTTCTAACGTTCGATTCTTGTTTTGAGCCATCCTAGTGGCACAATTAGGAGTTTTGCCTTATTTTGATTCTATGATCACCTTTACTTCTATTCAGTTTACTAAGCCTCTACTTGATATCTTAATTTAGGAATTCTTTTTAGCATTTTATATATACTTGGAATTTTCCTATTTCTAATCTTATGCATGATACCACCTGTTTGCACAAAAAATGGACATACACCTCCAAGTCATATGATTTAGTTGATTTTATATTGTTCTTAGTGATTTGGGTGATTTATGCAAATATATGAAAAGCAGAGACTAAACTGTAAAAGACACGCAGATTTACAGTGGTTCGGCCAGAATGTGCCTACGTCCACTTTATATGTTATTCTCCTTTTCTATTCAAATTACAAGTACAAAGCTTTGATATAAGTATATGAAAGTTGTTTGAAAGTTCTATCCGTGCTTGAGCTCTCAAACTTGTCTCTCATTGTTGTACCCTTGCCCCTCTATCTATAGAGTGAGGCTGGGGGTAGGGGTCTTGGATGTACATAGCTACTGGTGGGCCTGGGCTGATGCAATCTGGCCTGGCAAAGTTGGTCCGGAATGCCTTGGTTCGGTAGTACTGTGGTCCGGTGATGGTTGGTTTGGAGTCTGATTCGGTGGTAGGTGAGTGGCTTTGGTTCGACAGTGCTACTTTGGGCCTGGTTCGGTAGAATGTCGGTCCGATGGCGAGGCGGTCCGATAGTGTTTGATTCGGTAGTTCGTTCCTTGCTTCGGTTCGGTACCGAATGGTTCGGTGGCTGCCTCCTCGTGTTGGTTCGGTGGCTACTTCCTCGTGTTGGCTCGGTACCGAATGGTTCGGTGTCTACTTCCTCATTCTGATTCGGTGGTGGTATAAACGTACCCAACATTTGCCCCCTAAAGTAGGGCATATGCTAGCATATGTCGTGCTTTGTTTCAGTTTTGACGACCATATTCGGCCCGAGGACCGAACCGGCTGGTCCGACTATCCAACCTTCCTCTATAAGTAGGAGCCACATGCCTTCGTCATTCCTTACCGACCGAAATAGCCGATTTAAATTCTGAACTACCGAATCAATTATTGTGCCGATCCAATCTTAGCTGCCGAACCTGGTAAGTTCTCTTCTGCCGAATGACTTTTTAATGTTGAATTTCTTTGTTTTACCGAATGAACCTAAAGACATTCAATGCCGAATGGACATGAAAACTTTCTGTACCGAATGAACCTGATACCGAATGAACTTGAAAACTTTCTGCACCGAATGAACCTGATACCGAATGAACTTGAAAACTTTCTGCACCGAATGAACCTGATACCGAATGAACTTGAAAACTTTCTGCACCGAATGAACCTAATACCGAATGAACTTGAAAACTTTCTGTACCGAATGGACGTGAAAACTTTCAGTATCGAATGAGTTTATGTTTCGAACTACAAGTTAAACTCCGGATATCATACACTTGCTTGTTTTATATTTCTACATCCTTCATTCTAACAATGTGCTTTTTTGTGTTTGCAGATAAATGTCTCATAAAGTGGAAACCCGATCAGAAAAGAAGAAATCCCAGGACAGAGAAGAGCCTTCTGCCGTGCCCCCAGTCCAATCAGGACCGGGACGTTATGGGCCCACTCCGAGATCATTGGTAGATGGATATGGTCCTCAGGAGCTTCTGAACTCGCCTCCTGATTGTTTCCCTAGCTCACTCAAAGGTGAGCAGCTTGATGTTATTTCTCGCTCCTTTGGGAATGACAGAGCATGCATGCTATTGCCGGGGGAAGGAGTGATGCCGTATGACCCCCCTGAAGGCTACTTTGCTTACAGCATGTATCACTGTATGTGTGGTGCCATCCCGCCTCTCAATGCCTGGATAGTCAGCTTTGTCACATATCTGAAGGTGGCTCCATTCCAGCTTCAGCCTAACTCCTACGCCATTCTGGTGAGCCTGTTTGTCATTTTCCAAAGGAGATACGGGCGTCCTCCCTCCAACCATGAGATCCGGTATTTGTACAACTTGAAAGGCTATAAGAAGGGGTCTCCATACATCAGCTTGGAATCAGCCGTATCTTTTAAGCCGGTCCTGGACTTATATTCGAAGTTCAGCATGTTTAAGAAAGAATGGGTTTTTGTTAAGGATGACTCTGTTTCCATCCGTCGCTTCACCTCAGGCTGTAAGTCGAAGTTTATTTATGATTTCTATTTTGACTGCAATGCTTCTTCTCATGTGTTTTTATTTCTTGCTAGCGACAGGTGGCTTTGCGGTCGTGGAGAATGATCGCCTGGTTCAGATGGCTGTGGAAATAGAAGCCATTACGGGAAGGGACAGGTCGGCTTCTTACTTGATTAGGAATGCTACACTTCTGGGGCACAACCTGATCCTTCCACATCAGTCCGTGGTTAAGCAGAGAGACACGGCGGAGGAGAGGGCTTCCAAAGTTACAGGAGGGGCCACGGCGAAAAGCAGCAAAATGAGACCCTTCTCGATGCATACAGTTGCCGGGGGGAAGAAACTCAAGAAGTCCGATGGACCCTCTCCCAGCACACATCCAGATGCTCAGGAGGAGGAAAAAGGTGAGGACGAAGGAGGTGAGGCGGAGAGCGGAAGTGGTAGAGATGGTGACAGTGATCGTCATGGTGATGATGGTGGCGAAGGACAGGGCGGTGATGGCACCAAGGCTTTGCCTCCTGGGCAGGCGGGCGTGATTCAAGAGTGGACAGATGATGCTCTTCGCCAAGCCTTCGAAGAGTTGGAGGAAACAGAGAAGTCCAAGAAAGCTGATAAGGTTGGGACCGGCGTCGATTTATCTTCCGGAAGTGCTTCTACTGAGGCAACTTCTGCAGTTCAAGGTGAATTTCTCTCTATTCTTTTTAATTCTCGAATGATGGCTCAATGCATGCTGGTGACACTTGATTTTTATTCCAGGAGCGGGCAAAACAGCCAAGACCTCGGATCTTCGGCACAGGCTTGAACAATACAAACTCCTCAAAGCTTCCGCCAAACCGAAGCCTCCTACTAACCGTCCTGGAGACGTAGTCGGCTATCATCCTCTTCTTGGAGTTATTGAAGAAGATATACAAAAGAGAAAGAGGAGTCGATCTACGCTTGAACCTCTTCCTGGCCCTCCGGCCCCACTCCAGCCTATTCATGATATTGAGGAGGAGGACACCGAGTTTATACCTTCCCCACATCTATCTGAGAATCCAACCGTCACCCCGATAGATCACCCTGGCTTAGTTCGCAATCCGTTTGCGGGTCATCCGGACCTGGACCCAGCATCTCATGACATCTCCTTTGATGAGGTTACTGGTGAGCATCTTCTCCCTCGCAATCCTATGGTATGGGTGCTTGACGAAGCTAAGTCCCTAGACCTTGATTTGCTTACTACCCGGGTTGTGACTCTGGGGGATGAGGCTAAGGCAAATATTGACCGGGTTGCTGAGGAGAATAGGAAGTTGATGGGCACCACGCCCGACTGGTCAAGGCTGGGGAAGAGATAGGGAGCGCCAACATTCGGCTACGGTTGATGGTTTCCGACCAAGCTAAACAACTTGCCGACCAAGCCATCCAAATCTCTCAGCATGAGGCCGCATCCAGACAATTGAGGAAGACTATGGAAGAGGCCAGTAGGGCAGAGTTGCGGAAGGTGGAGGCCGCCTGTAAGGAGCGGATTGACATGGCCATTGCCACGGTGGATGAGGTTCGGCAAGCGGACCTCGAGCGGGTAGAGGAACTATCGAGGAGACTTGAGGCCGCGGAGCTTGCTCAGGCCAAGTTGAAGGAGGAGATGGAGGCGATGAGGAGGTCCCTTCAGGCTGACTGTTTATGGTATCGATCGGAGAGGGATGCTGTCATTGCAAAGCTGCGGGCTTCTGAGGTCCGAATGAGGGAGTTTGAGGAGAACGAGTGGATGATGGATGAGATGCTCCAGGATATGTACTTCCGTACTTGGAGGCAGGGTAACTTGTCCTGGATGGATGATTACTCCCGGGTTATGGCTAGGATCTATCTCAGGGCTCTAGAGGAGGCCAAGGCTGAGGCGGATAAGGAGGGTGGCGTGGCCTTCAGGATGGATGTGGTTACTGCCCAGTTTACCAAGGAGGAGAAGTTGGCAGTGAAGGAGGGCATGCGGTTGCTTGCAGCCGAGGAGGCAAGTGTGCAAGTAGAGGATGATGATCAAGATGATCAAGGAACAGATGCTGGTAAGTCTTCCTTTCTATTCTTTCCGTTAACTTGGTTTCTTATCACTAATGAATTCTTTCTTTGACCAGATAGGTGGGCAACAAGACAAGGATAAAACTCCGACGCAGCCGGCTCCTTGATTGGACAAGATATCTTTTTGTGGACTTGACATTGCTATATATGTTAGTCTCAAAACAGTAACGTAACTCTTAGGTTGTAATTATGCTATTTGTAATAAACAACACTATTCTTGACATGTAACTTTTTAACTTAAGCTGATTCTGTCGTCTTTTGAATGTTTTTTGCTATTTTGACATGTTGTATGAGAAATATAGCTATGCATATGCTTGTAATTCAATTGTGTTTGATGTCAAGTTCTTGCTTAAAACATAATTTCATGTCTTGCAATGTTAGCGTGATGTGCGAATAAATTATAGCCACATGTTTATACATGAAAAGAAGAAAATACCGCCCTTCATATTTTACTTGTAGATGACAGCTTTGAATGTCTTGTGTGGCCGAGTATGGAATGCAGTCCAGTGTCTCATTGCGAGTACCTGCTTCCATTAGCGAATGTCTCCTATTCTGTGTCCTGTACTTTAGGGATTGTTACAGAGGATAGGAGAATAGTTTTTCTTTTTTTTTTAAATAAAATTGAAATATGGGAAAAAGTAAAACTTCCAATCACGGAAGGCCTTCGATGTGCTTAAGTTCGTGGCAAACGGGCTTTGTAGTCACTTTCCCTAGCTGTGGGTCTTGGAGACATTTGTCACCCATCTTACGCCTCCGCGGGGAGTTAATTCTTTTTTACCACAGCCGCACTTAAGACATATCAGAGCCGAGATCGCGCACAGTAACTACCCGGGCCATTATGGCCCGTAATCGTGGGTATTATTCGATTTACTATGGCCGGCTAGCATGGGTGCCGATCGTCAACCGTGAACTACCCCTGGCTGGCCACACCTTATGTTGGGGCTTATAGTCGGTTCACAGTTGCCGGCGAGCCGAACGCCATAATGAGCTGCCTTGGTTATAGTCGGCCTTCTCGGTGGCTTATAATCGGCTCATTACAGTTGGCTTTTAGGGCCGTCGCGAGCAATGAGTTAACCCGCAGCAGAGGGATGCCGGAGCAAAAGTGTCTCATTAGCGAGGACATAGATTCGCATAGTACCTGTTAGGTCTTGTCCAGGTGAAGTCGCGCTGTGGAGTGCTTTGAATGGGAATGCTATATGCATAGGATTTTGTTCAACAGAAAAGGATAAAGCTAACAAGCAGCCAAGATACAAAGGAACAAGTTAAAAAAGAGACAAGGTTTTTTAAAGTGGTTCGGCACGAAAATGCCTACGTCCACTAATTCTCTTTGTTAATTCACTTCATATGGGCAGTACAAGTTAAGAAAAGTATCGACGGAGGTGTTGGATGTTCCATGCCCACTAGAACACCTCTCCGTCTACTGTTGACAAAATATAAGCTCCATTGTGGAGATCTTTATGAATTACATATGGTCCATCCCAGATTGAATCTAGTGCTCCGGGGCGAGGGAAGATTCGCTTGAGGACGAGATCTCCTTCTCGTAAGGTACGACGCTTGACTTTGGAGTTGTAGTGTGCTGCCACTTTTTGCTTGTGGGCTGCTGCTTTGAGGGCTGCATCATTTCTTCTCTCCTCAATTAGATCCAAAGACATGTGAAGGAGTTCTTCGTTCTCTTCTGGGTTATAGTGGATCCTACGGTGGGAAGGCACGATGGTTTCAACTGGGAGCATAGCCTCCGATCCGTATGCCAGAGAGAAAGGAGTATGCCCGGTCGATGTTCTGAAAGATGTGCGATAGGCCCACAGTGCCGTAGGGAGTTCATCCACCCAAGCGCCCTTTGACTTTTCGAGTTTCTTTTTTATTAGAGTTTTCAGAATTTTGTTGACGGCTTTGACTTGTCCGTTTTCCTGGGGATAAGCTACGGATGAGAAGCTTTTGTGAATTCCGTGCTCTTGGCACCAGTTGGCGAACTCCTCGCTGTCGAACTGAAGTCCATTGTCTGATATAATTTTGAATGGGACTCCGTACCTGCATAGAACATTTTTGATCAAGAAGTTAATAACTTTCGCTGAAAATACTTTATTTAGGGGTTCTTCCTCCACCCATTTGGTGAAGTAGTCGATTGCCACTATAGCATATTTGGCCCCGCCTCGGCCCATTGGCAGTTCGCCGATCAAGTCAATTCCCCATACTGCAAAGGGCCAAGGGCTGGTCATTTAAGTAATCTCAGTTGTTGGTAGCCGCGGAATCTTAGCAAACTTCTGGCATCTGTCACATTTTCTGACGAAATCTAAGGCGTCCTTGCTTAAGGTGGGCCAGAAATATCCACATCGGAGTATCTTTTTTGCCAAAGTCTGCCCTCCAGTGTGATCCCCGCAGCTTCCTTGATGAATGTTGGATAATATTTCCCTGGCTTCCCTTCCAGCGACACACCTCAATAAGGAGTTAGAGAAGCCGCGCCGATAGAGGGTGCCCTCTTGTATTGTGTAGCGGGAAGCTTTCCTCAAGATTTTCTTGACTTCGTTATGCCCGTTGGGCAGTGTCCCACTTTGTAAGTAGTTTTGGATGGGAGTCATCCAAGTTGCTTCTTCGGTTGCAGCTATCAGATTTATTTGCTCAAAACTTGGGGTCAGTTGCTTTGAGATGGCTACTGCTCCGGAAATAGAGCCGTCTCTCATTCTAGCTTGCTTCGCCAATTCGTCGGCCTCTTGGTTCTCTTCCCGAGGGATGTGTTTGACTAAGTAGTGGTCCAATCGACTGAGAAGTAACTTGGTCTTCTTTAAATATGCTATGAGTCGTTCTTCTCGAGCCTGGAATTCTCCTAGTATTTGATTAACAATAAGTTGAGAATCGCTATGAAGACACAAAGAATTGGCTCCGATTTCTAAGGCAAGTTCTAATCCAGCTATCACCGCTTCATACTCTGCATCGTTGTTGGTGGCAGCGAATTCCAACCTTATAGCATAGTGCAGCTTATTTCCCCTGGGAGTGATTATTACCACACCTGCCCCCGAGCCTTGTTCGTTTGATGCACCATCCACAAAGAGGTTCCACTTGATGTCTTCTGCTATTTCTGATTGCTCCTTACCTTCTGTTGGTAGTGAATTCGGCAATGAAATCGGCCATGGCTTGCCCCTTGATGGCGGTGCGAGGATGGTAAGTAATATCATATTGACTTAGTTCAATGCACCATTTAAGTAGTCGCCCAGAAGTGTCAGGACGATGGAGTACCTGCCTCAGCGGTTGATCGGTCAGAACTCTGATGGAATGTGATTGAAAATAGTGTCGCAGTTTTCGTGATGCGATTAGCAGACAGTATGCTAGCTTCTCAAGTTTAGGATATCTAACTTCTGCCCCCGTAAACCTCTTACTTACAAAGTAGACTGGCCGCTGCGTGCGGTTGTCTTCTCTTACCAAAGAAGCGCTTAGAGCGTGAGATGATACAGCAAGGTATATGTATAACTCTTCGCCTTCGTTTGGAGTTGAGAGTATCGGCGGTTTCTGGAGGTGTTCAATTAGGTTAAGGAAAGCTGCTAAGCATTCGTCAGTCCATTCAAACTTTCCTTTGTCTTTCTTTAGAGCTTCGAAGAAGGGGACGCACTTGTCCGTTGCTTTGGAGATGAATCGGCTTAGGGCGGCCACTTTCCCGTTCAGACTTTGCATTTCCTTTCGCGTGGTAGGTATATTGATATCTCTCAGGGCTTGGACTTGTTCAGGGTTTGCTTCAATTCCTCTTGCATGGACGATGAATCCTAGGAACTTTCCTGATGATACTCCAAAGGAGCACTTTAGAGGATTCAACTTCATTCCATACTGGTGAAGTACTTGAAACATTTCTCCTAGGTGGCTTACATGATTGTCGGCTTCCCTTGACTTTACCAGCATGTCATCCACATAAACTTCCATAGTTTGTCCTATTAGCCCTGCAAACATCTTGTTGACGAGGCACTGATAGGTGGCTCCTGCGTTTTTAAGTCCAAAAGGCATTACCTTGTAGCAGTACAATACCGGTCAGTGATGAAACTAGTGTGGTCTTGATTGGGAGCATGCATAGGAATTTGGTTATATCCTGAGTATGCGTCCATAAAAGATAAGAGTTCGTGCCCGACTGTGCTGTCTACAAGCTGATCGATTCGGAGAAGTGGGAAGCAATCCTTCGGGCAGGCGTCATTTAAGTTGGAGAAGTCAATGCATGTTCGCCACTTCCCATTAGCCTTCTTTACCAGCACCGGATTGGCGATCCACTCTGGGTAGATGGCTTCTCGTATGAAGTCATTGGCAAGTAGATTCCTTACTTCTTCATCGAGGGCTGCTGATCGTTCTGCCCCCATACTTCTCTTTCTTTGTTTTACGGGCGTCTTGGTAGGATCAATGTTTAGTACGTGGCATGCTATGTCAGGGGAGATTCCGGTCATGTCAGCATGTGACCATGCAAATACATCCAAGTTGTGGCAGAGAAAGTCAATGAGTTGTTCCTTCAACCCTGCTTTTAGTTGGGACCCGATTTTCAATAGTCTACTCGAGTCATGTTTGTCTATAGATACAAATTCCATAGCCTCTACAGGCTCAGCGGTGGCCTCCTCCTCTTTGTCCCTGGGGTTTAATTCATTGAAAGGGTCGTTGGTATATCGAAGAGGAGGGGCTTTCTTTAGTTGCTATGCTTCCAAACTTTTTGTGCAGAGGGCAACCTCTACACTCTTCCCTTTATCCTTCTTGTGGTTGTTGCGAAGTTCAGTTACATAGCAGTCTCGAGCAACGTCCTGGTCTCCCTCTACTTCCCCTACTCCATTGTCCGTTGGAAATTTCATCTTTAGGCACCATGGGGCCAAGACGATTTGGAAGTCAGACAAGGCTGGCCTTCCTAAGAAGGCGTTGTAGGCCGAGTGGTTTTCTATCAGCACAAATGTCTATTTCCGCACAACGGAGCGGGGATGACTTCCAATTTCAACAAAGAGGTCCAGTTGTTTGAGGGGCATCTTCGCATCTCTAGTGAAACCATGTAGTGGTTTATTGCAGGGAGAAACGTCCTTTATTGATAGTTTCATTTTGTCGAATGCATGCTTGAATAAGATATTTACTGAGCTTCCAGTGTCCACTAGAATTCAAAAAATTTCGGCTGGACCGAGCCGGGCAGAGATAACCATGGGATCCATGTGAGGGTACTGCCTTCCCTCTAGGTCACGCCTACTAAATGTGATGTCATCACTCTGTTTCCGCTTTGGGTGGCGTTCTCCTATAACAGAATTAACACAGTCTTCGTTGTTTCTAAGCGACATTCCATATCTTTCCATCTCTGCCCAGCTTCTGTCGGTGATGTGCGGTCCTGCTGAGATGGTATGGACCACTATCTTCTCTTGACTGGAGCCGCTAGTGTTGCGATTTCCTCTGCCTATCTCTGGTGAGGGTAGCCTTAGGTTCTCATTGGCAAGAGCTGGAGTCCTGTTTTGACCTTTTACATAGCATTCCAGTCTCTTCCTTCTGATGTGTTCTTCAATCAAGTCCCAGAGATGATGGCATTCATTGGTATCATGCCCGTGAGATTCGTGGATGCGGCAGAACTTTCCAGATTTCTGCGCGTTATCTGATTCCTTCTTGTATGGTGGGCGTTTGTATCTAACTTCGTCTTGGGTGGCAAGGAAGATGTTTTTGATGGTCTCAATCAAAGGAGTGTAAATGTCGAATCTCGGTCCTGGCCGATATAGGCGCTTTTCTCCCTTCTTGCCCCCAACATTGTCTCTAGAATCATTTCTTCGAACATCCTTCGCTGCAGCGGGCGTGTTGCCGTGAGCTTCCTTATTTTGCTGCCCTGACTGCCCCTCAGTGGCAGCGTCTTCAAGCCTCATATATTTCCCGGCTTCATGGAAGAAATCGGGTAAAGTAGCTGGTTTTTCTTTTGTCAATCTTCTAGCAAATTTAGTATCCGGATGCACACCACTACAGAGGGCCATTAGGATAAGCTTCTCATCAGCATCTTGGACTGCGGCCGCTGCGGCATTGAATCGAGTTAGGTATTGCTGCAGCTTCTCTTCAGGTTTCTGTTTGATACTGGATAAGGAATAAGCGTCCTTGGGTTGTTCCACATGAATGCAGAACTGGCTGATAAACTTTTCTTTTAGCATCTCCCACGAGCTGATGGATCCTTAGGGTAAATGACAGAACCAGGAGGTACCTAGATCTGCTAAGAATAGCGGAAAACATTTGCACAGCACTCTTTCTGTTGCTCCACTCATGAGCATATGCTGTGTGTATCTCTGTAAGTGTACAACGGGGTCGGAGGTTCCTTTGTAAGGTTCCATTGTTGGCATTTTCCATTCTCGGGGGGTGATGGCAATTTCGATATTGCGAGCGAAGGGGCTGGTTACTCTAGCGCCTATGCCTCGATCTCTTTGACCCCGTTGGACGCACTCTCTGAACAAGCGTGCCATCCTTTCATCAGAATTTGGAGTAGATAGAAATGAGTTTGGCTCTGCTCTGTGGGATTGATTCCGTCCCAGATGACCTGTAGGGATGGTATCGTCTATCATTCCTGACATTTTCCAGTGGCTGTCTTTGGTCTTCTGGGAGCATGCTAGGGTCAGCTACAGTTGGCCCTTGCCTTGATCTTCCCCTGCTGGGTTCTGATCTAAGCGCTTCCTCGGGTCCAACTTCGGGCTGAACTCTAGCTCGGCCCCGTCATTGGTATTTTCGTGGTTAGGCAGTATGACAGGCTCGGCTATAGTTGATCTCTGCTCGGTACCTCTCCCGTTGGGTTCGGTTCCAAGCGTTTCCTCAAGTCTAACTTCGGGATGAGCTCGGTCTTGACTCCTACCATGGCCGCTTCTGTCGTTAACTCCTTCGAAGAAGGAAGACCTTTGCTGTCTCCGAGATCCTCCAGACCGGGACTCACCCCATGATTCAGTGTTGCGGTTGGACTCTTCAGCATCCCTTAAGCATGACATGAGATGGTCCACCAAGGCTTCCTGCTGGGATGTGAAGCGGTTAGTCACTTCAGCCACAACCCTGTCTAGATCTGCCCTAGCAATTGCTGCCAGCTGTTCTGAGGCAGGGGTTGTCGGATTGGCCTGACCTTCATCTGGGACTACTGCTGGAAGGGGACGATTTACTTGGTCTGTGGCCACTGGATCTGGAAGACTGCTGGTTGCGATGTTTTTTCCTTTGTTAACATCTTTCTTCTGCTTGGGAGGCATGTTTTCCAAGCAATGAACGACGCTATTAGGAAGAAGGTTAAATGGAAGAAGCTGAAGCTTCGAGCTTTCAGTTCTCAGTGCAAGCACCAAAAATGTTTGCACAAAAAATGAACAAACACCTCCAAGTCGTATGATTTAGTTGATTTTATATTGTTCTTAGTGATTTGGGTGATTTATGCAAATATATGAAAAGCAGGGACTAAACTATAAAAGACACGCAAATTTATAGTGGTTCGGCCAGAATGTGCCTACGTCCACTTTATATGTTATTCTCCTTTTCTATTCAAATTACAAGTACAAAGCTTTGATACAAGTATATGAAAGTTGTTCGAAAGTTCTATCCGTGCTTGAGCTCTCAAACTTGTCTCTCATTGTTGTACCCCTGCCCCTCTATTTATAGAGTGAGGCTGGGGGCAGGGGTCTTGGATGTACATAGCTGCTGGTGGGCCTGGGCTGATGCAATCTGGCCTGGCAAAGTTGGTCTGGAATGCCTTGGTTCGGTAGTACTGTGGTCCGGTGATGGTTGGTTTGGAGTTTGATTCGGTGGTAGGTGAGTGGCTTTGGTTCGGCAGTGCTACTTTGGGCCTAGTTCGGTAGAATGTCGGTCCGATGGCGAGGCGGTCCGGTAGTGTTTGATTCGGTTGTTCGTTCCTTGCTTCGGTTTGGTACCGAATGGTTCGGTGGCTGCCTCCTCGTGTTGGTTCGGTACCGAATGGTTCGGTGGCTACTTCCTCGTGTTGGCTCGGTACCGAATGGTTCGGTGTCTACTTCCTCATTCTGATTCGGTGGTGGTATAAACATACCCAACACCACCTGCCCATGGCTCACTGCTATTGGGAATCTTCCCAAACATTCTAATCTAAATAGGAATCTACTCAACAAATAGCACTTCTCGTCCATGGTTCACTATCATTGGGAATCTACCCAACATTCAAATCTAACTAGGAATCTACTCATCACATGGCACTTCTCGTCCTTGGTTAAATATCATTAGGAATTTACCTAATGTTCTAATCTAATTAGGAATCTGCCTAGTGCATGGTACTAGTTGACCATGGCTCACTATTATTGGGAATCTATCCAACATTCCGATCTAATTGGGAATCTATCCAACATTCTGATCTAATTGGGAACCTACCCAATGCATGGTACTACTTGACCATGGCTCACTATTATTGGGAATCTACCAAACATGTTAATCTAATTGCGAATCTACCCAGTGCATGATACTACTTGACTAGGGCTCACTACCAGCATGCATTCTGCTTTTTGACTTCCTTTTAAACCTAGGTGATATTAGACATACACTTTGTTGCGCATCACTGTGGGGGTGCTCTTATGGCAAGGTCTACCAACTTATTACCGGGTCCCAATCTACAACCACTTTTGGCTAGTGTCGACCATCAAACACTACTTTAAGTTAATTGGTTATACCTAGTGCTAGTTGTAACTTGACAAAGGGGAATATATATATATATATATATATACACATATAAGTACACACACACACACATATATATATACATATACGTTATTTTTTGAAAAAGGGCGATTTTGAACTATTTTGCAAAATATTTTGGAATCATATAGTCTATAAATCATATTGTTTAATAGAAAGTTTAATCCAACTTTGGAAAAGGTGATTATTATGTATAAATTTAGAAAATGTGACACTTTATTGATCTCGTCAGATCAATAGAAAATTTTTAGTCCTTAAATTCTAAATGCAAGCATGGTATGCGAAAGTTCTTAAAGATAGGAAACATACCAAAAAAGATACTATAAATACCGTGATTTGAGTATTCCCCTAGAGTCAAAACTCGGGACATGGTTATGTTAAAGAAGGATGTAACGAAACCCACTAATTAAACTTCCAAAGATCCGAGACAATGAGGTATTCCCCTTGGAGTTGAAACTTTCGAGGTTATAACCGAGATAAGAACTTCAATGGAACTGGGGTCCTTTATTTTTGCATGAATTTGACTTATGAAAAGAATTCTTCTTGCAATTTCATCCTTGTAAAATGAAACACCTCATGCATTCATTTGACAAGGGTTACATGGAGTTCTCCTAAAATTATAAAAACAAAATAAAGTGAATAATTCTAAAACATGATACTTCATTTAATGTTTAATAAACTCAGTTAACTTCCCTTTTGTATGAATTTTTCGATCGCATAAGAGAGTTTTTGGCATTTGTCCGTTTCATGCCTATTCATCAAGTGGTAAGCACAATACTTCTCATTCTATGGGTCTTCTTTCTTTAATGGGGGTAGTCTTGTTAAGAGAGATCATCATGAGTTTCTATGAATATCCAAGACAGGCTTTGACTGAGTGAGGTAATATTTTGATCTCGCTTCAAGTTCTTCTAAAACCTGCCATCTATGGTAATCGGGAGGGCTCTCTTGTTGGGAGGAACCAGAACATATTTCAATAGTTTGATGGAAATATCCATAAACTCATTATTCAAGGCCTTAACAATCATCTGAATTTGGGCTGACTCATGGAGTAATTTTTGGAGATATCTTGAAAGCTGCTTGATTCGAAAATCATGAAGTTCATAAAAAGGATCATACTCTTTATCATTCTCTCTTTTTGAAATGTGCGTGACAAATATTTCATTACTGTCTTCTTCGATGAGCTTAATGCGAAGGTTGAGTGGTAACTTTGGAGTTGGCTTCTCGTTCTCGAAGTTAGTGATGGTTGGAGGGATGATGTTACTTGGTTTTTCGATAGAGAACAAAGGTCGAAGGTTCATGGCCCTCCTTCTAGTGTCAAAAATGTTAACGCAAGATTTCGTCTATACCAACATCCCAAGGTCCGCAAGGTATAGCTCCGAAAGCCGGTTGAGTTATAGGTCTCGGTTATGAAACTAAAAGATGTAATATAATTAGGCGGGAGTTACGGGACGATGAACTATAGAATCATGATGCTAAACGAGAAGAAGATAAAGTGCTAAAAGGAAAAATTACAGTAAGAGTTTTATAGTGGTTTGGGCCGAAAGTCCCTACGTCCACTGTCCTTTCCTTATTTAGTTACCCTTATATAGCCGGGAGGCTTATTACATTGAATCTAGGCATTTTCACCATTAATGAGTTTTGCAATAGAGCTCTAATATAGGAAAGTACAATAGAGTTTTATTCTTTTGATATGCCCGAATATCCCTTTTTCCTTGGGATTGCCGCTTATTTATAGCCAATATGCCATAACGCTATTGGTGGAGAGCCTTTTCTTTGGATTGATGACCTAGCTTGCTATGTGCGGCTTAGATTTAAATGCGTGTTATCATCTGGTTGATTGTGTTATAATGTGGATTGCTGACGTTATCTTTTATATAAGTCTTCTTTGATTCTTTTCATTTATCATGACCGTTGATTTTAGTCCGGGGCTATCTGAGCCGTTAATTGTTGACACTTGTTAAAAGGCTTTTGGCTCCAACCACTACTGCCCTCGGTTAAGCCTTTTTTTAGTTGAACAATGATCTTGACCTTGGTTGACGCTGGGATTCATCCTCTTGGATCAATTGCCCTTGATTACCGAGTTCCATACTTATGCTCTCATTGGAAACTAAACCATGAGAATTACAAGCCAAGGAACCTTCTTTTCAAGTGTTCTTAATTTATACTTGTAAAAATTATGGTGTAACATACGTGTGTGTATATTATATTGTGTTTTTGAAAAGTTAACTATGTATATTTTCCTTTGAATGTCTCCTTTATTTGTTTTAATGATATGGGTATGAGTTAGTGTATATGACTTAGTGTATATTATCGATATGAGTTAGAAATTCCATTTTTATAAACTCGCCTTGTTGTATATATTTATATTATGATATATTATATTTCTCTGCTGCGACCTGCGACTCTGTGTTTATTTGTTTATGTTGTATATTGTTCTGTCATGGTAAACCTATGTGTTTATTGTTTTGCACCAATACCGGATATGCGTATCGGCAAAATATTTTGGGTAAGGATATGTACCGATGTTAATCCAAGAGAATATTGACGTGTGGTCGCTCCTAACAAGTGTGATGACCGACATTTTGGAAGGTTTAAATAGACAATAATCCACACATGTCCAACTTAAACAATCCGGAACATAGATAATCAATGGGGTTAATTAAGAAAAATAAGGAAAGAAGAAGAAAACAAACATAGAATCTCGCAGCGGAACGATAAATATAATAATCAAATAAACAGTTCATGAAGCTGTTTACTATACATTTGATTATAATTTACACAACACTTATCATAGCTATACATATACAACATAACAAAATATAATGCAATAGAACAACATGATGTAGGGAATAATAGTGATAATCATAATATACCAAATCTTCATCTTCGTCCTCCAGAGAATAATCTTCGATAAGCTGAAAATTCAGGGCTATCCCGAGCGTAATGAAAAGACAAAACACTCGAGTCAAGACTAAAATATCCTTATGTATGTTAAATCAATATCGCATATAACATGAGTGTAATAGCGTCAGAGATGTTTACGGGATTTCACATCTCAAATCCAGTGTATAACGTGCGTGCAATAACTCAAGAGATGTTACAGGATTTTCCATCTCTTAAGGATTTGTCAAAATATTTATATGTAGTAGAATACGCTACATATATAATGTCTAGTCAGTAAAATAAATATTTTTCTTACCGTTAAGGCTTTACATTGATCTCCTTAACGGGTTTTTAAGCATTGTCGTACAGTTTGCATTTGACACCACCGATAGAACATCGGTAGTCAGGGATGTGCCGTGATACGACAACACTAAACCAAAATCGTATGGGTCTCGTATAGTAATAAAAGTATGACAAGGCACGTGAGGAAATGCCCAAGGTAGGATACTACCATTTTACCCTTCTTGGCTGGTGGTAACGTATCATAACCATGATCACCCACCGCGTCCAACACTTCCAAAATCCGAAGGTGCGCACCAATCAATCACAATGTAAATGATGGTAATACGAAGAAGTGTGTCTGCTCGGGGTAGCTAGCCTACTTGACCGGTACGGCTCCTGTTTTAGTCATTTCAATTGGCACAAGTGCCAGGCTAATCCATCATCGTTCTCTTTCTTCAAATCCAGCAAATGACACCAAATCCAACCACTTCATTCTGGATCATCACTCCACACACACAGTTTTAAAGTGGTTCCAGTATCGACAAAGAGTATGCCCATATCCAGTCCTAGTCTCTTTAACAACCAAACGTCGTGTTACACACCGGTTGGTATTTTTACATTTCGAAAACAGTTCATACTTGATATCAAATATCATATTCGCTTCAAAATCAAATCCATTTCGAAATCATCATATTTACTCAAAACATACCATTTCACTTCAAAAATCATTTTCGCTTCAATATTTCGATTTCGCTTCCAAAATCGTTTCGAATTTCAATTTAGGTTATAACTTCATTTTAATCCAATTCGTATTTAAATCCGAGATATAAATATAGACACTCCACCATTTTGACCAGTTTGAATTTTAGAAAAATAGTTTGAAAATTTTGATTGTTTAAAAATAGTTTAAATAATTAAAATAGTTTGATATAAAAAATTTAAGTATTTAAAATGTTTTATAAGGTAAAATAGTTTAGAAATCAAAATAATTTGAATATTTTTAAAAGATATATTTTTAAGTAGCTTATGCTAAAATAATTTATTTGAAAATAGTTTCAAAGTCAAACTGATTCAATTTCCAAATTTTCCATTTCAAATCACTTTTAAATTTCCATTTCGATTTAATCGATTCTATCCCGATTTCAAGTCGAATTTTACTTCGATTCCAAATTAATTTCGATGTCAATTTCAAATTAATTTCAATTCCAATTTCAAATTAATTTTGATTACTATTCAAAAATAATTTCAATTAGAAATTTTCAACCATTTCGTTTTTTTTCCAATTCAACCCAGATCACAGTGTCATAGGTATATATCATTTCAACTTATTTCTTAATTTATTCGAAATAATTCAATTTACAGTTTAATATACTGTGAATAATACACAGGATGATAACAGGATATATCAAAATAAATAAACATCCAAAATATCAATCAATAACATCCATCACAATCAACATCCAAATCAACCAATAATTCACAACAATTCCATAGTTATCAATATCATGTATTTTACTGGCAATTAAATTCCAATTTCAAATTTAACCACCAGTTTTAATATTTTTAACAGTTAATTCGAATGACAATTAAATTCATCAAACAACGATCAATAAATTTATATCACTTCATAATTTTGAATTTAACTAGCATAAAAATATTTTAATTAGTACGCTATGAGCGTTATAAAACACTCACCTTGAGTTTTAAATTTTAAATCAAATTGAACGACGTTCGATTTAACCTAAAATTTTAACTTGCTCTAAACGACTACAAATCAGTTCTAGAATGTAGTGCTCGTCGCCTCGATTCCATCGCCATTTGTTTTGCTTTATTTGGACCTCGTACGTGAGAGATACAAATTTTATAAGATTTCGATTTATAATATAAATAAATTACACATTTTTTTAAACCTTCAAGATATCTAGGCCGTTCAAATCAACACCCTCAAATCTAGGCTACATGCTTCTCCTTCTTCCTCACGTATGCTACCGAACAAAACTCATCATCACGCATTCGTATATTTCATCGCCACTCCTCCTATAGATGGCCGGAAGTTGATAGAGTTACCCCACGACGTCGCCACGAACGCCGTGCACCACTAGCCTAGCTCCGACCATCCCTAGCTTCGCCAATAACCAGAAAACATGCTCGAACGGTGACCAGAACGTGGCCAAAATTCTCCTCCAAACGACGATGATAATGGAAACCCACCTTTGGATCTATAGCACTCGACGAACTCTACGACTTTGCAGTTGAAAGTTTTCCACGAAAGTTTAAGGATTTGAAGAAAATTAAGGAGGAAAATGAAGTAGTTTCGATCATTAAATAAGAACTTGCGGCTAGGGCAAAAGAAATAGCTAGGGTTTCTGAAATACGCATATATATACGTGAATATATAATATTTTAATATTATCTCGATTATTCACGTGCTTTTCCAGACAAACTCCAAACGAAGCATGCCGCCTGGCGTTTATAATGTTTTACCCCTATTTCGAACACAATGGAAAATGTTTCGAGGCCTAATTTGGTCGTATGTGGAAGATAGCTTTTCGAATCAAATTATGATTTTAAATTTTAGATATTTAATTCAACGCGTTTCTATCCCGTATGACCAAACGGTAACTCCAAATGCTATGAAATTTGAAATCCGATAATAGTACACTATTACGGATCCAATGCAACTAGTTTCATCAAAATACGAGGCTATGCCCCGGATGCCTATTTTAACGCGCCGATTAAATCGAGCGATTTTCAAAATCGACAAAATTACTTGAAATCCCAATTTTAAAAACTTACCAGCTCAATTATAATTCAAACAGAATTTATATTCATATTAGCAACCATTCTGATTCATAATAATTTCCAAATTCAATTTTCACACTATTACAAATATTAAATTTCACTATTAAATTAATATATAAAATTTCAAATTCAAATTTATCGACTTTTAATTCCATTCAAAGGTCCACTATCTTCACTCTAATTCAAATAGAGTTTGAATAAATTTTATAAATCATTCCACTCACATTTAACTCCAGATTCACATATTTACCAAATTTTAAATATTAAATTTACTATTCACCAAATTCATTTATTCGCTATATTTGAAATTCTAAAGCATTTCACTAATTCAACCAAAATTTCCATATTCAAAATAAATTAATATTTCAAATTCAACATTTAAATAAATTAAACGTTCAAAATCAAACGACCAAAATTCCGGGTCGTTACATTCCTCCCACCTTAAAAGAATTTCGTCCCCGAAATTGCTAAGGTAGGAAAAATGCCCCAACTCATTTATTTTCAAAACCCATTTGATTAAAATTCTGTTATTACCATTTCCTAAGTCTTTTAGACTCATCCAAATCCACTAATTCCTATTATTTATCAAATTTCATTATTTCAAGCTATAATTTCAAATTAAATTTATACAACAAAATTTTTCTAACACGCTAAATTCCCAAAAAAATTTAGTAGAGTCTCCCCTGTATGGAGAGCCTTTTACAATATCACAAATATGATAAATATAATATACATCGACCCAAACGATTGGAAAAAAATATATATCAATATTTATTCCATTTTTTCTTTTAATGCGTAGGAGTACCTTATATTAGCGTTATTAAGCGAGTTCGCTTAATTTATATGCAATTATGCAACCAAAATCTTTCCAAACAGCTCCATGTACCTGTATTTACTCAGATGAAGCACATAAGTTCATAACCATGAAATTTTATAACATTCCATTCCTTTAACGAACTTAAACACCTGTTTTTATAAGACATACATATTATAACATGTATATTTTGGATGCATAAACGAGTACAAGGTTCAAACATTCAATTATCTATTTCCAATCAATGTATATTCAATTTCAAATTGATTCACATTCACTTATTTACGTTCATTGAAACCAAATTTCTATTACATTCAATAATTAAAGTTATTACGTTCAATTTAACTTTACAACCTAAGTTCATTTTCATTTTGAATCAAATTCTATTTTATTTGACTCATTTTGTTAATTTATTCCGTTCACGGATTTTGTTTGTTCATTTCCTTTACCTTCCCTTAAGTTAAATCAAATTTCATATCTCATTTTAATTTTCCTTTTTCATATCTTAGATGTTCACTAATTTTGTTTATTTATATTTATCAATTCTGTAAGTTGCAAGACTTACATGTTTTCACAACTCTTCAATTGTAACATCCATATTTTTCCTTTACATTTACCTTCACAAAATTTCATTTAATACTAAATTCATTCGTGAAACATTTCATTTATCATTTCCTTAGTTTATCACTATTTTATAAAGGTTCGTTTCTTTTTATTCCAACTTGTTCAAGTTTATAATTTTCTCAAAAAGTTACAACTTAATTTACAACATTCTCCGCAAATTCACATTTAATTCTATAACCAATTTACAAAGATATCATTCAATTCATTTGTCTACTTCTTAAGTCCCACTTACTTATTCTATTTAGTCATTAATCATTTCATAATATACTAATTAAGTATAACATTTATTATTACAACTAAATTTCCATATATATACATTTTAATTACTTTTAAGTTTTGTTTACTTGTATAATATCCCATTACATAACCAAATCATCATTTTAACTTTTAACATTTGGTAAGTCTTATTATATGTTATTACAATGCAATTTGGTATTATACAAATTAGTCTGATTCATTTTACTTAATTATAATGTTCACTATTTTAACTTGTTTAAATTTTCTTTACTTTCAATTTTAGAGTTGCAAACTTTAACTCTAAAGTTTCACAAAACATTTAGCTTAGATTTCTTAATTCTTTTATTTTATAAGTTCTGGTTATTTAAATATTTCGTTTTATTCAAATAATTTGAAGATTATTAATTAAAAAAAAATTAAAAATTTTAAATACCGGGTTCATTTCAAATCAAAGGAAATAAGTATATATACTTATATCCTTTATATATCAAATCATACTTTTGGAGTTCAAACCAAAATCCATTTATCAAAATAATTTTGTAGCAAAGCTTCTCAGAAGTCTCCCCCACTTTGAGATTCGAAAATGAACGTCGACAATGCTGCGCAGTAATCACCAAAATTATTTTCCAATGACAGAAGAGGGGAGTACTGAATTCATTCCTTTTAAAATTTATTTAAAAACAATTGGTATTTGTATATAATTTTAAACAATAATGATATTATTTTCCAAACCTTGAAAAACTTTTTTCAGAAGCACCGGAAATAAAATTTCTCAAATTCTCAATTTTCATATTCATTTTACTTGCAAATTATATTTTATAAATCACATTTATATAGTTTCATTTTCTTATACTCATATAATAGCCGATAGTTTAGGAACATTGATTAATCAAACAATAAACG
This sequence comes from Allium fistulosum, assembly GCA_030737815.1. NCBI lineage: Eukaryota > Viridiplantae > Streptophyta > Magnoliopsida > Asparagales > Amaryllidaceae > Allium > Allium fistulosum. The sequence continues at coordinate 821,637,132 of CM060904.1, forward strand.
ATAATGATCAATATTATCATTTCTAACAACCAATTCACACGAAAATAATTTCTGAAATTATTCCTTTATATACAAAGTATAATCAGGGTAAAATTATTTCATTTACCCAATTTCAAAATAATACTATGTCAAATTGTTATGTTCAAATGTTTAGAGATCCCTATCAATAACGTTAATTACTCGTATTGACCAGAATTCATAAGCCACTCAACAAATCAACCAACACAATATAAAACAATTTTATATCACTAACGAATACACACTCAAATCTATTAATAAACTCAAACTCATTGTAGGGTGCTACTGAACCTATCTGTAATGATTTACCCCATCAAAGCCAAGGTTCTCACTAAACTAAAGCTCTGATACCAACTGTGACAACCCACATTTCAGAAGGTTTAAATCGACAATAATCCACACATGTCCGTCTTAAACAATCCAAAACATAGATAATTAATGTGGTTAATTAAGAAAAATAAAGAAAGAAGAAGAAAACAAACACAGAATCTCACGGCGAAACGATAAAATATAAAAATAAACATTTCATGCAGCTGTTTACTATACATTTGATTTTAATTTATACAACATTATCAGAGTTTTACATATACAACATAACAAAATATAATGCAGCAGAACAACATGATGCAGGGAATAATATTAGTAATCATAATATACCAAATCTTCGTCTTCGTCCTCCAGAGAATAATCTTCGATAACCTAAAAACTCAAGGCTGACTCGAGAGTAATGAAAAGACAAAACAATCGAGTCAGGACTAAAATATCCTATGTAAGTCAAATCAATACTGCATATAACATGAGTGTAATAGAGTCAGAAATGTTTATGGATTTCACATCTCCTATCCTTACGAAGAAGTGTGTCCACTCGGGGTAGCTAGCACAGCTGACCGGTACGACTCCTGTTTTAGTAATTTCCAATTGGCACAAGTGCCAAGCTAATCCATCATCGTTCTCTTTCTTCAAATCCAACAAACGATGCCAAATCCAACCACTTCGTTCTGGATCATCACTCCACATACACAGTTTTTAAAGTGGCTCCGATATCGACAGAGTGTATGCCCATATCTGGTCCCGGTCTCTTTAACAACCAAACATCGTTTTACACACTGGTTGGTACTTTTAAATTTCGAAAATAGTTCATACTTGATATCAAAATATCATATTCGCTTCAAAATAAGGTCCATTTTGAAATCATCATATTTACTCAAAATATACCACTTCACTTAAAAAATCATTTTCGCCTCAATATTTCGATTTCGCTTCCAAAATCATTTCGAATTTCAATTTAGGTTATAACTTCATTAACCCAATTCGTATTTAAATCCAAGATCTAAATATAAACACTCCACCCTTTTGACCAGTTTCAATTTTAGAAAAACAGTTTGAAAATTTTGATTGTTTACAAATAGTTTAAATAATTGAAATAGTTTGATATAAAATAATTTAAGTTTTTAAAATGTTTTATAAGGTAAAATAGTTTGGAAATCAAAATAATTTGAATAATTTTAAAAGATAGATTTTTAAGTAGCTTATATTAAAATAATTTATTTGAAAATAGTTTCAAAGTTAAACTGATTCAATTTCCAAATTTTCTAATTCAAATCACTTTTAAATTTCCATTTCGATTTAATCGATTCAATCCCGATTTCAAGTCGAATTTCACTTCGATCCCAAATTAATTTCGATGTCAATTTCAAATTAATTTCAGTTCCAATTTCAAATTAATTTTGATTAAAATTCCAAAATAATTTCACTTTCAAATTTTGAACCATTCCGTTTTTTTCCAATTTCGAGTTCGATTTTCAAAACATCGTGTGACGCCCCACCTCTATACCCACGCTAGCCAAGAACACTACGGTGTAACGCTGTCAACTAGCGCGGAGAGTAAGGCTGTTGAGGTGCGACCATCCATGTAACTTCTTTGAGCGAGCACCGATATGTCAGATAGAATAGAATGAACTTCGTTTAAGGGGGAAGTCCGACATACCGATACAAACCCAAAGCTATCACATAGTGGCTATAAATAATCTTTGGAAACAAACATAGAAATAAACATAACATAAATCAGTCACACACATCCATATCACAAAGGCGGAAAAAGATATGAATATATATATAACACATGAAAGTGTACATCAGAGTAGTGGTCGGAAAGATCCACGATAATACAAAAGAATAGCAACACGTGCTATACAAAAGAATAAGTACACAACATAGAGTCTATAAATCAAATGTGTACATCCAAAAACTACTAATCAATGCAGTTAGCCAAAAGTCAGAATAATCCTGAAGAGAAGTCAAGCAGAAGCACCTGTAACATCTTGGTCTGACCCGAGTATTATTTATAAGAAAATAATAAACCGACCAGTGTAGCTATAAATATCAGATGATATGTATAAAGTAAAAGACATGGCATGAACATGTAATAACCATCGTGGTAAGTATATAATTGAAAATCAACAAGAGATTAATCAATATCACAAGAATCTTCTCAAAGATAAAATAGGGTATCATACCCTAAACTTGTATTCATAACAAGTCAATGACACAAAAATTCACCAATGCACAAAAATTGATATCATATCAATGAAAATCATGAAAATTGGTGAAGCACAAATTCCAGAAATCAACACAAGAAATCCAGAAATCACACATAAAGGGGGAGGCCTATCATAAGAACGGGAGCATGAAAACTCACCAACGCATGTAACACATGACGAGAAGCTATCTCATGGAAGCTATCCATTAAATTTTAACACATGAACGGCCCGAAGACCATGGGGTGCTACCCCACATATGTGATGGTGAAACATCACACAAACGGGGTTTAGTCTCCCTCGTAGACAAAGAGATATCGCACAATTGCTAGTCTAAATCACAAAAATGATTATCATGATCATCAAGAAGTGTCAATCACACCAAGCTAGTAAATATATGAGTTTAGCTTCATGCCCCATAACCACTTGCTTAACTTAAATATTTACGAACAAGCTGTGAATCTTCACTAGAAAATTGTCACAAAAGGGTTCAATCGAACAAGTCCAAGAGCTAACCGACGAAGTGAACGCGAGCGTTTCATACCACCCGTTTTACTAAGTCGTTTAATTCGATTTCTCATCCGAGTGAAGTAAAGGCTTGTATATACTAATAGATTAGAAAACGGTTTTATAAACGAGTTTGGATATTGAAAATAGAGTTGAAAACGTTTTGATGAAAGGGTTTTGATATTTACTACTAGTATTGAAACCTTTATATTTTTAAAGTGACAAATCACAGAAATTAGTGGTAGAATCAATAAGTCACAAAAATTCACATACGAAGACGTGAATGTAATCCAAGGAAATCAGTTCCAAATCCATCAAAGTATAAACACCCATGCGACCAAACATGGTCGAGTTAAAGTAAGTAAAATAGGTCGAATCGACTTAAGGGTATTAAGTCACGCGACCTAAAGTGTTGCGACCTAGCGAGGTAAACGGTCAAGCGACCTAAGGGATTAAAGGTCATGCGATCGAACAAGGGACAAGACCGAGCGACCTAAAGTGCTGCGGCTTAAAGGGGAGCGACCTAAGCATGGCAGAGCGAATGATTCAATATCGAGCGACCAAACGTTGCCACGACCTAAGGTCTAAAACGAGGTCATGCGACCTAAAGGGGTGCGCGACCTAAGAAGGTACGCGAGCTAAGGGTGAGCGACCTAACAAGGTCGTGCGACCTAAGTGGTCATGCGACCTAAGTGGGATGGGCACGCGACCTAATGACCTAGGCAAGGTCACACACCCTAAAGGTATAAGGACCTAACGGCCTAAAGGAGATGGGATCATGCAACCTAAAGAGTTAAAGGTCTACGACCTAGTGGCCTTGCGACCTAAGTGGGATGGCCACGCGACCTAAAGTTTTAACACGTGAGCGACCTAATGTTATAAAGGCCAAACGAGCTAAGGCTTAACTCGCGAGCGACCTAGGTGGCGAACAACCTAAGCTGCAGAGAGGATTTAAGGCCGGAAACGACCTAAATGGTGTGCGACTTTTCAACGGCAGAGTGACCTAGCACGCCCAGAACGACCTAGTGTTGCCGCGACCTAGTGCTGCCGAGTGAAATATGGTCAGAAACGACCTAACGACCTAGCATGGGAGCGACCTAAGGCCAGAACGAAATCTGCAGGCAGTGGCTTCTAGACAGCGTGACCTAAAGTCCAGAATTTGCCAAAAACGATGAAAAATTGAGTTTCTCACCAATCCAATCCAAATCCAATGCAAACATACATGCTAAAGTGATGGGGAATCATTCCCTACAATCCAATGACAGTTATAGGCAAGATGTGAGATTAAAAATCTCACCTTTTCACTAAAATGGATGAAGATGAAGCTTGAAAGCAAGGAGAAGCAATCCAAAGCTTGAATCCAATATCTTCTACTTGAATTTGGAGAAGAATGTTGGATTTGCAATTGAATTTGAGTTTGGAGTTTTAATTTCTCATTCCCTCCTCCACTTTTGATGAAGCTTAGATGTTTTAGCAAAGAGTGAAGTTATGAAGGGAAGAGGGTTGGGCTGAGCTAAAGAAGGTGCAGTCCAAACCAAAGTCATAAGCGGGAAAAAGTAGCGAGAATTCCACTAACTCCAAACATATCGAAGTTTACACTCAAAAAGATCGCAAACGTCATTTTGAACTCAATGGAAGTGGTCTCGAGTCCTAATTTGACCGTATGCAAAAAGTAGCTTTTCGGACCAAAATTCGATTAACGATAAAATATTTAAATATAAAATCGATAAATATGCGGGTTGTTACAGACTCCCCTCCTTAAAGAAATTGCGTCCTCGCAATATGTTAGATGGAAATAAAAAGTAACAACCCTAAAAAGCATATTAACACAAAAGAAATTTGAAATAAAAAATTTACCTCAAAGGGCATGAGAAAGTAATTCTGGATGTGTACGCTCGATGAATTCTCTAGACTCCCAAGAGCAATCCTTAGGATTTGAGGACCATTGAACTTTAACAAGCGGGACATCTTTATTTCTAAGACGTTTGATCTTCGAAGCAATAATTCAAACAGGATGCTGCTCATAAGTTAAATTAGGTGAAACTTCAATCTCTTCCACAACACCGGACTCAAGAATAGAATCGGAATCCCGAAGGCACTTCCGTAATTGAGAAACGTGAAACACGTCATGCATGGCAGAAAACAGAGCCGGTAATGAAAGGCGATAAGCCATGGAACCAATAGGTTCAGTGGTAGGAAATGGCCGACGCTAACTTTCCTGATCGACTGAAGCGTACAACACCCTTCATAGGTGAAACACTAATAAATACAAGGTCTCCCACAGAAAATTCTAATTTTCTTCTTCGGTTATCGGCATAGGATTTTTGTCTACTCTGGGCTTCTTTCATCCTATGTCGAATAAGTTCAATCTTTTCTGTGGAATCCCGAATAAAGTCAGGACCTAAGACCAGCTTCTCACCGGCCTCAAGCCAACAAGAAGGAGATCGGCATGGCCTTCCATAGAGTGCCTCGAAAGGTGCCATACCAATACTAGATTAGAAGCTATTATTATAGGAAAATTCAACAAGTGAAATATGATCTTCCCAACTTCCACCGAAATCAAGCACACAAGAACGAAGAAGATCATCAAGAGTTTGATTCACACGCTCAGTTTGTCCATCGGACTGGGGGTGATAAGCGGTGCTAAAATTAAGCTTCGTTCCCAAAGCCTTTTGAAGACTCTTCCAGAATCCACTAGTAAACAATGGATCACGATCACTAACAATGGAAGTAGGAACTCCATGTAATTTAACAATTTCTTTGATAAAGAGTTTGGCTAGAAGAGGAACGGTTCGGTTTGACCGAACGAGAATAAAATGGGCGGATTTAGTAAGTCTATCAACAATCACCCATAAGCTATCATGACCCGAACGAGAACGGGGAAGGCCATCAATAAAATCCATGGAAATTTGATCCCACTTCCAAAATGGAATTTCCAATGGTTGCAATAACCCACCGGGCCTTTGATGTTCAGCCTTGACAAGTTGGCAAGTCATGCAATACTTAACAAAGTTAGCAACATCAGATTTCATTCCCTCCCAGTAATAAAGTCGTTTCATATTCGCGTACATTTTACTACTACCGGGATGAATGGAATATTTGGAACGATGTGAATCTTCAAGAATATCTTTACGAAGATCACTAATATTTGGTACGATAAGTCTTCCAAATTTTTGAATGCCGCCACGAGAATCGATATCAAAGTCTTTCAAACCTTCAATATCGGTTTTATCCCTAATATTCTGGCTAAGAAGAGCCAATTCGGGATCTAGCCTCTAAGCTTCAAGAATGCGGTCTAAAAGAGAAGGATGAGCCTCAAGGCTACATAAAACAAGAGATGAACATAAATCGGAAACACGATCTCGAATTTCACAAGTGGATAAAACCTCGAGATCATTCCATTCAGATATCATCATGGAAACAACTGCTTGTTGCTTGCGACTAAGTGCATCGGCAACTCGATTTCCCTTTCCGAGAGTATAAAGAATATCGAGATCATAAGAGGCAAGGAAATCGAGCCAACGTTGTTGATGCAAATTAAGTTCCTTTTGAGAAAATAAATATTTCAAAGACTTATGATCAGTATAAAGTATAAATTTCTCTCCCAAAAGATAGTGTCGCCATATACGAAGGGCGAAAACGATAGCCGCGAGTTCTAAATCATGCGTGGCATATCTAGTCTTAGCCGGCTTCAATTGCCTAGAAGCATAGGCAATAACACATTCTTTTTGCATAAGAACGGCACCCAAACCAACGCGACTAGCATCGGTATAAACGACAAAATCTTGATTCACTTCGGGAATAACAAGAATGGGAGCATTAGAAAGGAGTTCTTTTAATTTCTGAAAAGAAGTTGCACATTTGTCCGGCCAAATGTATTTAACACCTTTCTTCGTTAAGCCAGTAAGAGGCACGGAAATTTTAGAAAAGTCTTTTATAAAATGGTGGTAATAACCTGCCAATCCGAGAAAGCTACGGATTTCAGTCACACTCTCCGGTCTCTTCCAATTTTGAATCGCTTCAATCTTTAAAGGATCCACTGATATTCCGGATTTGGAAATAATATGACCGAGAAACTTCACACTAGATTGCCAAAAATGGCATTTAGAAAATTTTGCCTTTAATTGATTGCTCCTAAGAGTTTCCAATACAATCCGAAGATGCTTTTCATGTTCCTCTTCGATTTTAGAATACACAAGAATATCATCAATAAAGATGAGAACAAACCAATCAAGGAAATCTTTGAAAACTCGATTCATGAGGTCAACGAAATAAGCCAGAGCATTCGTTAAACCGAATGGCATAACTAGCCATTCATAAGATCCATAACGAGTACGGAATGAAGTCAAAGGAATATTATCCTCTGCAATACGAAGCTGATGGAAACCGATAGCCAAGTCCAATTGTGAGAAGACTCTAGCACCACTAAGTTGATCAAACAGATCATCAATCCGAGGTAAAGGATATTTATTCTTAATAGTAAGATCATTAAGCTTGCGGTAGTCGACGCAAAGCCTAAGTGTACCGTCGGACTTATTTACGAAAATAGCTGAAGCTCCCCAAGGCGAAGAACTAGAGCGAATAAGTTGCTTCGTCTCCAATTCGGATAATTATTTGCGCATCTCTTCATTCTCCTTATTGGACATGCGATAAGGAGGACGGGTAATAGGTTGAGCTCCAGGTATAAGATTAATTTTGAACTCAATTGCTCGCTTAGGTGGTAATCCCAAAACGGGCTCAAAGAAGTCAGAAAATGCACGAACGACGCGAATAAGAGAAATGACATCTTCCTCATCATCATTATCATTATCATGAGGATTTAAAGAATATAAAGATGTAACCAAAGCGAAATCCGAATCTTTAAGAATAATAGAAATCTACTTAACAGATAGTGGATGTCGAAGATAAATAGTCCGCTCAGGACATAGGATATGAGCTTCATAACGATTAAGCCAATCCATACCTAAAATCATTCCAAAGCCTTAGTAACGCATGACATGCAAATCGGCTAGGAAATAAAAATCACACAAAATAATCTCGACATCTTTACAAAGCAAACTAAGAGTTGCGGATCCACCAACCAGATTCGCAATTCTTAGAGAAGTCATTAAAGCAACAACATTTAGAGAAAAAGTGTCTACAAGTTCCTTTGATATAAAAGAATGGGATGCACCCGTATCAAAGAGAACTCTAATAGGTTGATCATGAAATATAATAATGCTGTCAAGGACAGAATGAGACATACCTTGACCGCGAGATGTGTTGCCAGGGGCTTGAGCAACGTTTAACGTTCCCTCCTTGCCTTGAAGCCTAGGGCATAGATGCATAAAATGATCTGGACTTTTACAATAGCGACGAGAGCGGGGCTTTGAACATTTGTTCGCAAAATGACCCTTAGCACCACAGTTGAAGCATTTCCTATCACTGGGGGAAAATGTCTTTGCAGCAGGGGTTGCTTGTTTACCCTTTTTGTTGGGATAAGGACCTTTGAACTTGTTAGGCCTTTTCTTGTTGTTGAAGTTTGGTTTGGCAGACACCACTTCAACATCACTGTCCTTATCAGCCTCTTCAAGACGAAGAGCCATATCAATGAGTTGATCGAAAGAAACTTCTAAATTTAAAAGTAATGGCTTCTTGAGATTCTTGTTTAAGCCATAGAAAAATCTTTGATTCTTCTTCAATGGGGTGTTGATGTATTCAACCCCATATTTAGACACTGACTCGAAGGATGCGACATAATCTATCACAGAGGATTCACCTTGAACAAGGTCTATGAAACGTCGAGCCAATGTCACTTTCTCTTCTTCTGGTACGAATTTTAATTCGAAGCGTTCCCGGAATTGATCCCAGGTGAGATCAGCTTCATTAATTTCAGAAATAAGAAGTTCGTACCAATCCAATGCTCTCTCTTGGAGCATACTGGAGGCCACCTGAACACGGTGAAGATCGATAAGATTCATGCGAGAAAAGATTCGATCGCATGTTCTTAACCAAGCCTGGACCTCGATAATAGTTTCGGAACCTTTGAATGGTTTCCCACCTAAGTTGGTATAATCGTTGCATAAATGTGCAAATACAGACTTAGGATGAGTAGGTTCCTGATTAGGACCAGCTGTTTGAGTATTCTTTACTAAATCAAGAAGCTGTTGAGCGGTCATAAAAACTCCATCCTGGGGAGTAACAGTAGATGGTCCAGCTCTGGGACGACCTGGTCTAGACATTCTCTTCTTTAAGGAAGAGAAAAGAAGAAAAGTTATTCTCCAAGTAAACATCAAGCAAATCTTGATAGATAAAACAAGGATACATAAAAGGGAATAGGATGAGTCGGTTCGAAGACTCGACTTAAATCCTAAGGCACGACTCCTAAGTTGGACTTAGGACGATGATCCTTGTTAAGTTATTCTACATTGTTCCGAAGTTTGGCTCCGATACCAAGCTGTGACGCCCCACCTCTATACCCACGCTAGCCAAGAACACTACGGTGTAATGCTGTCAACTAGCGCGGAGAATAAGGCTATTGGGGAGCGACCATCCATGTAACTTCTTTTAGCGAGCACCGATATGTGAGATAGAATAGAATGAACTTCGTTTAAGGCGGAAGTCCGACATACCGATACAAACCCAAAGCTATCACATAGTGGCTATAAATAATCTTCGGAAACAAACATAGAAATAAACATAACATAAATCAGTCATAGACATCCATATCACAAAGGCGGAAAAAGATATGAATATATATATATATATATAACACATGAAAGTGTACATCAGAGTAGTGGTCGGAAAGATCCACGATAATACAAAAGAATAGCAACACGTGCTATACAAAAGAATAAGTACACAACATAGAGTCTATATCTCAAATGTGTACATCCAAAAACTACTAATCAATGTAGTTAGCCAAAAGTCAGAATAATCCTGAAGAGAAGTCAAGTAGAAGCACCTGTAACATCTCGGTCTGACCCGAGTATTATTTATAAGAAAATAATAAACGAATCAGTCTAGCTATAAATATCAGATGATATGTATAAAGTAAAAGACATGGCATGAACATGTAATAACCATCGTGGTAAGTATATAATTGAAAATCAACAAGAGATTAATCAATATCACAAGAATCTTCTCAAAGATAAAATAGGGTATCATACCCTAAACTTGTATTCATAACAAGTCAATGACACACAAATTCACCAATGCACAAAAATTGATATCATATCAATGAAAATCATGAAAATTGGTGAAGCACAAATTCTAGAAATCAACACAAGAAATCCAGAAATCACACATAAAGGGGGAGGCCTATCACAAGAACGGGAGCATGAAAACTCACCAACGCGTGTAACACATGACAAGAAGCTATCTCATGGAAGCTATCCATTAAATTTTAACACATGAACGGCCCGAAGACCATGGGGCGCTACCCCACATATGTGATGGTGAAACATCACACAAACGGGGTTTAGTCTCCCTCGTAGACAAAGAGACATCGCACAATTGCTAGTCTAAATCACAAAATGATCATCATGATCATCAAGAAGTGTCAATCACACCAAGCTAGTAAATATATGAGTTTAGCTTCATGCCCCATAACCACTTGCTTAACTTAAATATTTACGAACAAGCTGTGAATCTTCACTAGAAAATTGTCACAAAAGGGTTTAATCGAACAAGTCCAAGAGCTAACCGACGAAGTGAACGCGAGCGTTTCATACCACTCGTTTTACTAAGTCGTTTAATTCGATTTCTCATCCGAGTGAAGTAAAGGCTTGTATATACTAATAGATTATAAAACGGTTTTATAAACGAGTTTGGATATTGAAAAAAGAGTTGAAAATGTTTTGATGAAAGGGTTTTGATATTTACTACTAGTATTGAAACCTTTATATTTTTAAAGTGACAAATCACAGAAATTAGTGGTAGAATCAATAAGTCACAAAAATTCACATACGAAGACGTGAATGTAATCCAAGGAAATCTGTTCCAAATCCATCAAAGTATAAACACCCATGCGACCAAACATGGTCGAGTTAAAGTAAGTAAAATAGGTCGAATCGACTTAAGGGTATTAAGTCACGCGACCTAAAGTGTTGCGACCTAGCGAGGTAAACGGTCAAGCGACCTAAGGGATTAAAGGTCATGCGATCGAACAAGGGACAAGACCGAGCGACCTAAAGTGCTGCGGCTTAAAGGGGAGCGACCTAAGCATGGCAGAGCGAATGATTCAATATCGAGCGACCAAACGTTGCCACGACCTAAGGTCTAAAACGAGGTCATGCGACCTAAAGGGGTGCGCGACCTAAGAAGGTACGCGAGCTAAGGGTGAGCGACCTAACAAGGTCGTGCGACCTAAGTGGTCATGCGACCTAAGTGGGATGGGCACGTGACCTAACGACCTAGGCAAGGTCATGCACCCTAAAGGTATAAGGACCTAACGGCCTAAAGGAGATGGGATCACGCGACCTAAAGAGTTAAAGGTCTACGACCTAGTGGCCTTGCGACCTAAGTGGGATGGCCACGCGACCTAAAGTTTTAACACGCGAGCGACCTAATGTTATAAAGGCCAAACGACCTAAGGCTTAACTCGCGAGCGACCTACATGGCGAACGATCTAAGCTGCAGACAGGATTTAAAGCCGGAAACGACCTAAATGGTGTGCGACTTTTCAACGGCAGAGTGACCTAGCACGCCCAGAACGACCTAGTGTTGCCGAGTGAAATAAGGTCAGAAACGACCTAACGACCTAGCATGCGAGCGACCTAAGGCTAGAATGAAATCTGCAGGCAGTGGCTTCTAGACAGCACGACCTAGAGCCCAGAATTTGCCAAAAACGTTGAAAAATTGAGTTTCTCACCAATCCAATCCAAATCCAATGCAAACATACATGCTAAAGTGATGGGGAATCATTCCCAACAATCCAATGACAGTTATAGGCAAGATGTGAGATTAAATATCTCACCTTTTCACTAAAATGGATGAAGATGAAGCTTGAAAGCAAGGAGAAGCAATCCAAAGCTTGAATCCAATATCTTCTACTTGAATTTGGAGATGAATGTTGGATTTGCAATTGAATTTGAGTTTGGAGTTTTAATTTCTCATTCCCTCCTCCATTTTTGATGAAGCTTAGATGTTTTAGCAAAGAGTGAAGTTATGAAGGGAAGAGGGTTGGGCTGAGCTAAAGAAGGTGCAGTCCAAACCAAAGTCACAAGCGGGAAAAAGTAGCGAGAATTACACTAACTCCAAACATATCGAAGTTTACACTCAAAAAGATCGCAAACGTCATTTTGAACTCAATGGAAGTGGTCTCGAGTCCTAATTTGACCATATGCAAAAAGTAGCTTTTCGGACCAAAATCCGATTAACGATAAAATATTTAAATATAAAATCGATAAATATGCAGGTTGTTACACATCGACTTAAAACACTTAAATCAAATTTACCTTCAATACCCAATTTGAAATCCAAATCCTTAAATATAATTCAATTCCGAGCTCAATTTCGAAATAGTACGATTTCCGTAACTTCGATTTTCATTTTCTTAAAATCAAATCATTTAAATAAATTTTAAATCAAAAATTTTAAAATCATTTAATTTAACCAATCCGGTGTTCGTATATAATTTTCTATCATTTGGCCAAGTGATCGGTTATTTCAATTTAATTTTAGGAATGGATATATATCATTTAAACCCAAATCACAGTGTCATAGGTATATATCATTTTAACCTATTTCTTAATTTATTCGAAATAATTCAATTTACAGTTTTATATACTGTGAATAATACACAAGATGATAACAGGATATATCAAAATAAATAAACATCCAAATAATCATCCAAAACATCAATCAATAGCATTCATCACAATCAACATCCAAATCATCCAATAATTCACAATAATTCCATAGTTATCAATATCAGGTATTTTACTGGCAATTAAATTCCAATTTCAAATTTAACCGTCAATTTTTTTAACAGTTAATTCGAATGACAATTAAATTTATCAAACAACGATCAATAAATTTATATTACTTCATAATTTTGAATTTAACTAGCATAAAAATATTTTAGTACATTGTGAGCATTATAAAACACTCACATTGAGTTTTAAATTTTAAATCAAATCGAACGACGTTCGATTTAACCTAAAATTTTAATTAGCTCCAAACGACTTTAAATAAGTTCTAAAATATAGTGCTGTAACAACCCAAAATTTTTGTAAACATTATAAAATTTATTTATTTGAAAACTTTGATTTTAAATGATTAAAAATTGAAATATTGGAATTTTCCAATATATTTTGGATTTTGTTTATATTTTGTTTTCCAAATATAATTAAATATTGATTTTCTGGAAATTTTATATTTTGGTTTATTCTCTATTTCCTATTTCCTATTTCATTTCTATTTCCTATATTTTTCATTTTCTTATTTTCATTTCTCTACTTTCTATTTATTTATTTATTTTGTTTGATTTTTGCTTGGAAATTCAAAAGACTTTGGTTTCTTTGTCTTTAAAATATTCCTTTTTATTTTCTAGCCTCTTCATTTCTTTAGCCTCTTAATTTTCCTTCTTAGCCATGCTTTGTCCTTCCCAATAGCCGTACAAAACAATTGTTCCCATCTCCTTTTCATTATTCATTTTAACAAAAAGTTTAAAGTAAGTTCTATGACTTCCTCTTCTTTTCTCTTACTCCTTTGCATTGTTTTTCTTTTGTTTTCTTCCTCCTATGCTCGGCCACACCATGCTATTGTTGACCACATCTACTCTCCACCACCACCAAGATCGGCCATCACCTCTACACCACCATCACAAACCCTTGCCGTGACCAAAAATGCCAAAAGCCATCACCAAAACACGTTGTAACACCTAACCGAACTCCTTTATTCCATCATGACTTCTTTCTTTGTAGCCTCAGCCTCCACCTTGACACCACCTCCTCCATCATGTGACTGAACTCACCATGACCTTTGGCCTACCATTGACCAGACCTGACCTTGTAGTTGCCACCTGACCAAGCCAAGATTGAATTGGTCGAGCCCAAAAGTAATTGCAACCCTTGACTATTTGCCTTCTCCAATTTGTAACTTGCCTATCTCTTCATCTACCCTTGCCATAGCCATGAATTTTGTGACCTAGGACAACCATTTACCTCAGATCTAAACCATGTCGAGCACTACTAGACCAGGGCCAAGCCTATAGGTGATGTGGCCGAGCCTACTTGATGGTTAAAGCAAAAGTTATCTCATTTTGATTCATTGTTTTCATTGTTTAATTCCTATTTTTGTTTTTGTTGAATCAAATACTTATATTTGTTCTATATTTGGTTGTTACAAGATCTGGATCTTGGCTCTCCATCCACTCGTAATTGATTCGTGCTTTGATTCGTGCTTTGTCGTGCTTTGCGAAGTTTGGTTGTGTTTTGATTTGGATCTCTAGTTTTAAAGGTGAGTTTATCACTCTCGACATCCATACTTATAAAATTGTGAAACGATGACAAGTGAATGTGTAATAATTGATATACTATGTTCATATATTCATGTGATCTGATTATATGATGTATAACTTGATTATATACCTGTTACATCACCTGATTTGATATTATCATGTTATACTGTTTATTTTCTTTTCTGTTTCTCACACTGCAAGTTCCCTGTAGAATAGAATCACTATGGGTTGAAATGATACATACCCGAACGGATTTGGAATAGGGAAAAATTGTTACAAGCAGAAATGATAGGCTTGGGCGATTTTTATTTATTTAGCTTTACTTGGGATTGTGAGTTTGAAATGATAGAACCCGGATTTTTCTTTTTAAATTACGGATTGAAATGATATATTATCCGTTTCACTTGACCTAGGTTAGAAAATATTATACAGACTCGTGGTTATTTTTATATGTTTTCTGAAATTTTTTAAGTATTATTAAATGTAAAATATTTTAACTTGAATTTGGATTTAAATGATTTAAATAAAGTTTTATTGATTTTATATGAGTTAAAATGTATAAGTAAATAAATGGGAAAATGTATTTTGAAAATATGACTTAACTTGATAATTTGGGAAATTTGGCTTTTAAAAGGAAAATTTTAAGTTAAGTAAATAAAATGGAAACAGTTTTATTATATGAAATGGTAGTTTAAGGTAAAGTGTGAAGTAAATTGTTAAAATACAAAAGTTAAGAAAATAGTGCACTTTGACTTAATAAGTGAATTATTGTTTGAAATTGGATATTTATTAATGAAAATTTATTTTATAAATCATAAGTTAAAGGATATCCAAATGAACATTTTTGAAGCGAAAAATATGATTTTTAGGTTAAAATGGCTAAAAATTGAAGTTTTAATGTTTCTGAAATTTTAGAATAAATCTGGAATTAGTATTGGTAGCACTTCAGAAATGCTGTAGTATTAAGACAGCATTTACTAAGTGCCATAGTTTCTGAAATATAACTAAGTTATGAAATAAATAAAGGGCTACTACAGCACTTGGTAAGTGCTGTTGTTGCCGAACTGAACTGTTTTGAAACTAATATACCTACTGTAGCACTTTATAAGTGCTGCTGTTTCTGAAATTTAACAATGTTTTGAAATACTACTATATCTACCGTAACACCTTATAAGTGCTGCTGTTTTCTGAAAATACAATGTTTTGGAAATTGTTGTAATTAAATGAATGAACTTAGAAATGTAAATTTTTTCTTCTGGAAAATGAATATTTGATTTGAATGGATAATGGCTTCATATTTAAATGATTCAAATGAATATATATATATATATATATTGAAATAGAAATGATATCGTTTTGATTTGGGATTTTGAAATGTTGGTTTTTGAAATGGAAATGATATTTTGATTTCGAAATATAAACCATTTTGAAATTTATTACCACGGGTTATAAGAACGATTGGTTGTTAAAGAGACCGGGATCGGATATGGACATACTCTCTGACGATACTGAAAACCACTTTAACAACTGCGTACGCGGTGGAGATTCCAGAATGAAGTAGGATGGAGGCGACGATCCAATTGAGGTATATACGTGGACCCAACTCCCATGATTTGGCATAAAGTGGATAAAACAGAAGCGATTGACGGGATAATGAGGTAGCTCCTTTGATCGGACACACTTCTTCCATACCATTCTATTACTTTTGTGATTGATTGGGTGCACCCCTTTGATTTTGGGAATGTGGCTCGAGGTAGGCGGTAGTGGATGCTATGCATTACCACCAGCCCGGATGCGTAATTGGTATATCTACCTTGGCATTGCCTAGTTGTGCCGTGTCACCCACCATAGCAAGTTTTACTACGAGTTTGTATTTGTGTCGTACCTATGGAGTATTCTCTGGTAGCTCCAGTTTATGGGGTATTACGGTACTGTATAGACTATTGGCACTATTATGTGTTAAGGTGGAAAATGTAAAGCCTTAACGCTATTTAAAAGTAAGTTTATTTTACTATTAGACATTATTATAATAGCAAATATTACTACATAGTAAATAGTTTAACAGATCCTTAAAGAATGGGCCATCCCAAGCATTCTTTAAGTTACTTGTGCATTTCTATTATAGTTCACTTGAGTTGGTTTACATTGTATAAGTATGTATGTCCTGACTTGAGTGTTTGTGTTTTCCTTTACGCTCGGGTCAGCCTGAGTATTACAGCTTTGGATTCACCATCTAGAGCTAGAGATTTCTGGCGTTCATCAGCCTATATAGTTGTCTTTCCATTTCAGTTATTTCGTTCAGCTTTGCTTATGTATTTGTGAACTTATGTATTTAGACTTCTGTTGTATCTATTTTTCAGACTATGTAATTTTAGTGGCTTCATGAACCACTATTTATTTTAATTTCCGCTGCGAGTTATTCTAATATTCTGTGTCTGTGATTGGTTTTATTTGCTCCCAATTCATTTACAGTCTATTGTTTTGTATTATTCAAGTCCGAAATGTGTGGATTTATTGTCGATTTAAATGGTCCAAAATTATGGGTCGTTACATTTGGTATCAGAGCTTTGGTTTTAGGCGTGTCTACCTATGCACTTGGAGGGTGCAGCATGATAAGGGGTTCTCGCATTTGGTTTGGTAGCGAGCGGATGACTCTTATCCTACATGTCCCTGCGGGGTTGGTGCAGTCGAGAGGCTGGCTGTAAAGGCAGAACACAGGTACAACTGTATGCTACGGTGGTCGTTACCCCACTGACGCGGTCTCGTTACATTTGGTATCAGAGCATTGGTTTTAGGCAAACCTTAGCCTATGGAGTAAAAACTCATTAGAGATAGGGTAGAATTACCCTAGAATGAGTGAAATCAATCTTAGAATAATTTCTTTGTGAGAGAACGTATTTTAAGTATAAAATGTTTTTTTCAAATGATTTTAAAGGATTTTAAAGATTATTTTGGATATAAAATTCTCTTGTTTTAAAAATCCCATTTTCTTAACTTCATTCGTTTCGAATCCACCTTGTTATTTAAATTCGTTGATTAGGATTTCCATTTCTAGTTGAATCTTATCTTTGTCTTTCTATTTTACCTTTGTCCTAAAATTCATTCTTGATTTTTTTAGGATGAATCGTAGGAATGCTAGAGGTAGGGGTCGTGGTATTGCCCTAGTTCCTGAGCCTGTTGCACCCATCAGGTTCACTACTCTTTGCAAGGAATTCACTCAACTTGGTGGTACCAAGTTTACTGGATCTAAGAGCATCATAGAGGCTCAATAGTGGTTGAGGAGTCTTGAGAGGATTTTTACTGGTTTGGAGATTACTGATGCACAGAAACGTTAGTTGGCAACATGGCATTTGAAGGAAGCAGCATTGGATTGGTGGTAGTCTGTCACAGCTCAGATTGTGGAGGAAGATATTTCTTGGGATCAGTTTAGGTATCTTCTGGTGTTGTCTTGTGTTCTGTTCAGTTTTTTTTCTCTTTAAAATCTATCTTAAGTTTATCTATCTCTTTTCCAGGGAGGCTTTTGTGGCAAAATGGATGCCCGAAGCCGGGAAATCTCAGCTTTATCGTGAGTTTATGGATCTTAAGCAGGGTAACGTGTCCTTTTCTGAGTATGAGCGGAAGTTCAACGAACTTTCCATGTTTGGTCTTGGCCTTATTGACACCCAACTTAAGAAGAATGAGAATTTCATAGCTGGTGCCCGCCCAGAGTTTTATGATCGTCTCATTTCTCATGTTCATGGCACTTTCACCGAGCTTATGGATATGGCTATTCGTTATGAGAACCCTACTTCTAAGGGTCCTTCTGTTGCTAGTGCTCCTTCATCTCAGTCTTCCTCTACTAACTCTAAAAAGAGAAAGCCAAATTTCCATCACCAGAAGAAGAATTGGCTCAAGAATCCGGGTCTGGGATCTTCATCTTCTCCTTCTCAAAGGCACCCTATCGACCTATCCTCTATTACCTGTTTCAAGTGTGATCAGAAGGGACACTATGTTAATAGTTGCCCTACTTCAGTTGGTGCTGCTGTTCCTCCACCTTAGGATACCAGGAACAACCTCTGTCATGTCTGTCTTCAACCTAGTCATTTCAAGAAAGATTGTCCTTTGTATCAGACGGGAAAGCCGTCTGGTATTTTTGTTGTTACCTCTGCTTCTTCACCTGCTCCACCTGCTCCTGCTCCTAGTGATAATCAAGGTACTCTCCAGGGCACCTTTTCTTTATTTAATCATCATGTTCGTGTTTTATTTGATACTGGAGCTTCGCATAGTTTTATTTTATTAGATCTTTATGATAAGTTTGAGCATCTTCTTTCTCCTATGTATGCTGTTTAATCTTTGTGTGTTAAAAATCCTATTGGTGGTCCCACGAACCTTAATAGGATTTGTAAGCAAGTGAGACTCTTCTATTCTGGCCATAATTCTTTTGGTGATTTCTATGTTCTTGGTTTCAATGCTTTTGATTTGTTGCTTGGAGGTGATTGGCTTAAGAGGCATGATTCTTGTACCTCTTGTAAATCCCAAACTGTTTCTCTAGTTGATGATCGGGGTAATCCTTTGGTGATACAGTGCAGTATGCCTCATGATTTTGCTGGCAACTTTATTTATTCTCTGGACTCTTCCCCTGGTGATCTTAATTCAACTCCTGTGGTTAAACTCTATCCCGATGTATTTGGTGAAGTCATTGCTTTACCTCATAAGCGATAAATCGATTTCTGTATTGACCTCATTCCTGGAGCTCAACCTGTAGTTCTTCCTCCCAGAAGAATGGAACCCCGTGAGAAGGTTGAGCTGGGAAAGCAAATTGAGGACTTGTTCTCCAAGGGTCTGATCAGACCTAGCCACTCCGAATAGGGAGCAGCGGTGGTTTTCGTCACCAAGTCCGATGGATCTTTGAGGATGTGTGTTGATTATAGGGAGCTGAACAAGCTCACTATGAAAAACAGATATCCAATGCCCCGCATCAATGATATGTTTGATCAGCTTTATGGTGCTACTGTTTTCTCTTAGCTTGATCTTGCCACAGGTTTTCACCAGCTCACAGTTGCTGAGGAAAGTATTCCTAAGACTGCTTTCCGTACTGAGAATGGTTTCTATGAATGGTTAGTCATGCCTTTTGGTTTGACTAATGCTCCTGCTTTCTTTGTTGATTTGATGAATCGTGTTTTTCATGATGTGCTTAACAAATTTGTTATAGTCTTTGTTGATGATATTCTCGTTTTTTCAAAATCTGAGAAGGAGCATGAATCCCATTTGAGATTTGTTCTTGAGACCCTTAGGAGTCATCAGTTGAAAGCTAAATTCTCCAAATGCCATTTATGGAAGGATGAAGTCCAATTTCTTGGACATATTGTTTCTAGTAATGGAGTTTCTGTTGATTCAGTTAAGATCGCTGCGATCAATGTAAGTCTTTCTTTCCTTCTCTTTCCTTGTTTCATTCAATTATTCCATCTTTTCGGTGATCCTTATTTCTCCCTATTCTGTGCAGGATTGGGAAACTCCTAGGACTCCATCTAATATTCGTAGTTTTCTGGGCCTTGCCGGTTATTATCGGAGATTCATTGAGAATTTTGCTCGGATTGCTGCACCTATCACCGCTTTGACTCGAAAGAATGCTAAGTTTATTTAGAGTGATGAGTGTAAAGCTGCATTCAATGAGTTAAAGCACAAGCTTACTTCCGCACTAGTTCCTACCGTTCCAAATGGGAATGAGGGATTAACGGTATACACTGATGCTTGTCGTGAAGGTTTGGGAGCTGTTCTGATGCAGGATGGGTGTAACAACCCTGTATTTTATGATTATTTTAATTGTATATTTTAATTATTTTAAATTGAATTTCCTGATTTGAAAACTTTATTTTATTTATTGAAATGAATAAATTTTGTTATTTTAAATATAAATTTTGATTTTGATGTGAATTAGAATTCCAAACATGACTAAATAGAATATTTTCCAGAAAAGTGAATTTTGGTCAATATGGTCAAACTTTGACTTTTAAATTTAAAATTTGAAAGTTTGAAAATTTTAATTTTATCTTTTATTATGAAAGTAAATAAAATTTTAAGAATAATGTTTTTCGTTTTGTTAAAATCTGATTGATATTGTGAAAGTTAAGCCTTTTTAACTATTGAGTGTAATTTGTTGTATTTAACAAAATTATTTATTTTAAATTATATAAATAATATTTTATTTGGTCATGTAATGTTCTAATTTATATTTATATGGGTAAAATAACATGTTATGTATATATTTTGGTTTTAAAACATTTTTCAAAGTATAATTGACATTTTCCAATGTTAGTTGTATTCTGTTTATAATTTCTAATTTCCAGTTTCATTTAATTAAAGAAATTCTTTGTTTATTTTCTATTTTCTTAATACTTTATTTTATTTTCATTTACACTTCATTTTGTTCAGCATTTATTTTATTTTACTTGACTTTTATTGGTTTAGAAGTAAAGTTATAATTATTCTAAAACTAGTGTTATTCTATGTGAAATTTTAATTCCTATTTAGATTTTTTTTACAATTTCTCGATTCTTTTTCTATTTTCTCTAAATTTAATTATTTATTTCACTTTAGAAATGATAAATTAATTATTTATTTCAAATTTTTTCTTTAGAATATTTTAAAATGAAGTAGATATTTTTTCCAAAGCCAATGATGATTTAATTGTAATTTTTGAACCCCGTTTTGAATTTTAAGCAATTTCTTTAATTATTTTTCAATTTTCTTTAAAATTTATTATTTATTTTTATTTTATATTACTTTGTTTCAGTTTTTAAAAGTAAATTACTGATTTTATTTTTGTTTTAAATTGAATTAAAGAAAGGAAATATGAAAGGTTTTAAAAGCTTTATTAACTTAAGTCTTTTCATCTCCAATGTCCTTTCACTTGCCATAACCCCTCCTTTATGCTTTTGGCCATGTAATCTTTTGAGTAGCCGTGTATTTTCATTATTTTTTTCTCGCAAAAAATGTTCTCATCTCCAATCTATTCACGGCTAGAGCAAAAACATTGGGTAATGGCTACATTTTTTCTTCTCTTTCTTCTCATTTTCTATGTATTTTTGCCTTGTTTCCTCATGTATTTGGATCAGCCTCTTCCCCATATCCACGGCCACTACCTCCTACCACTCTTCCTTGGCATCATCACCACCTACCACTTCAGATCCATCCATGGCCGAACCCTCCATGATGACAAAACTCCACCAAATTGCAAACAACACCTTAAAACGACCATAGCCGAGCACCCCCTTGATAACCACTCCATTTTCCACCACCACCACCACCTTTGGCCGCCGCCACCACCTTGTCCAGACCCTACCTCATCACTCCAACCATTGACCTGAGATGTACACCCTCTGGCCGAACCAAATTGCCCATGGCCGAGCCTTAGTTTGGACAATTTTCCACCTATTTGCCTAGAAACCCTTCACTTACCCTATGTTGTAACTTCCTCCATCATGTTCTACCTTGTAGCCTTACCTTTTCCAGACCCATACCTGATCCAAACCAAGTACAAACCTGACCTAATTGGTCCCCTAGGACATGCAAACAAGTAGAGAAAGCAAGGAAAAAAGTTTCGTATTCAAACTGCTTTTTGTTTCAAAGTTATTCAAATTCAATCGTATTAATTTTTAACTATTATTTTGGTTTTGTTTTGGGTTGTAACACAAGATCTATAACTTGGATCTCGCTCTCCACTCAAGTTCATAGCTTTGTCATTGTTTTCTGGTTTGTGTTGTGTCATTTGAACTAGCATCTCCAGCAAAAGAGGTGAGTAAATCTCACCTGACATTTTATACTTATGCAAATGTGAATTGACAACAATTGAATGTGTAGTATGATTATGTTATGCTATAACTGCCTGTGATTATTTATGTATGATGTTAAACCTATAAATTACATGTCATATCATATGTTACTGTTATATAATGCTATTCTGTTTATTTATATAAGTTTATCACACTGCAAGTTCCCTGTAGAATAGAATCACTATGGGTTGAAATGATACATACCCGAACGGACTTTAGAATAGGGAAAAATCGTTATGGGCTGAAATGATAGGCCTGAACAATTTTTATTTATTTCATTTATCTTGGGATTACGGGTTTGAAATGATAAAACCTGGATTTTTCCTTTGTAAATTACGGATAAAAATGATATATTATCCGTATCATTTGACTTAGGTTAGAAAAATTTATGTACAAACCCGTGGTTAATATATATATTTTCTTGAAATTATAAAATATGTTAAAAATGTAAATATTATGATAATTTTATTTTTATTTTTATTTAAAATGATTTATAAAAAGTGACGTTATTGATTTTACTATAAATTAAAAATAGTTAAATAAATAAATGTTTAAAAGTTGAAATTTGAAGTATAACTTAACTTGGAAAATGTGAAAGTGTTTTAAAATAAAATTTAAGTTAAGAAAATAAAATGGAATTTAAATAAAATTATGAATTGGTAAACTTAATTAAAATGTTAAGTAAATGAAATATTATAAATTTTACATTTATTTTATAAGTGAATTATTAAAGATTTGATAATTGTTTGTAAAACTTTCACTTTGTAAAATCATTAATTAAGAGTTATTTAAATGATTGTTTTTAAAGTAAGAAAATATGATTTTTATAAGTTAAAATGGATTTAAATAAATTTTAATTGTTTATGAAATTGTAGTGAAGTTTGGAATTTAAATTGACAGCATTCCTGAAATGCTATCATTTCTAAAGTTAAAGATATTACAGCATTTTGTAAATGCTGTAATTGATATAAATGAACTAAATGGCTAAAATGAACTAAGTGATATAGTTGCTGAATTTAACTAAAGTTTTATTTGAAATCGAAACCAATTACAACATCTAAATGCTGTCTTTTGCTAATTGAATTGTTTTTAAACATAACTTTCCGTAGCATTTTCTAAATGCTGCAAAAGTTGAAATTTCACTGTTTTAATAAGTGAATAAATGAATTCTGAAATGGTAAAATTTTGAGAATTGAATATTGACTATTAAATATAATAACTTCATTTTTAAATGATTTAAATGAAATAATTTGATTTGAAATATGTTGATAGTTTGAAATGGATTTGAAATGATATTTGATTTCCAAGTATAAATTACCATTTGGAATTTTAACCACGGGATGTAATTAAATTGATGGTTTTATGGATCCTTAAAGGATGGGCGATCCTAAGCATCCTTTAAGTTATTATGCATTGCTATTACAGTTCACTTGAGTTGGTTTACATTGTATAAGTATATATGTCCTGACTCGAGTGTTTTGTGTTGTACTTTACGCTCGGGTTAGCCTGAGAATCACAACTTTGGATTCACCTTCTGGAGCTAGAGATCTATTGGAGCTTATTTATCTATCGGTTCTTCAACTTCTATTCCAGTTATTTCTTATTCAGTATTGTCTCGGTATTATTGATTTATGTATCCTGACTTCTATTATATTTATTTTGACTATGAGATTTTGTATATGTTTTGAGAGTTTGTATATAGTAGCTTCATGAACTACTATGGTATTCTATTTCCACTGCGAGTTATTCTGATATTCTGTGTCTGTGATTCTGTATTTGATTTTATTTGCTCCAAATTTTATTACAATCGGTTATTTTGAATTATTCAAGTCAAACATGTGTGGATTATTGTCGATTTGAATGGTCCAAAATAGTGGGTCGTTACAATGGGAATGTCATTGCTTATGCCAGTCGTCAGTTGAAGACCCACGAAGCCAATTATGCTGCTCATGATTTGGAATTGCTTGTTGTGGTTTTTTGCTTTGAAGCTTTGGAGGCATCATCTTTTGGGAACTAAGTTTGAGCTCTTTACGGATCATCGGTCTTTGAGATATATTTTCACCCAGAAGGATTTGAATCAGAGGCAAGTTAGGTGGTTGGAGTTCCTTGCTTCTTATGACCTCGACATCAACTATACCCTTGGGAAAGCTAATGTTGTGGCAGATGCTTTGAGTCTGAAGAAGGCGATGTTGTGTCAGCTTGTTGTTTCTTCTCCTCTTTTGAATCGTATCATGGCTAAGCAGGATGAGGATCAGATGCTTAGGCTTATTAAGGAGAATGTTCGTAGTAGGGTTGGAGGAAGTAGTCTTGATGATAGTGGAGCTTAAATCGATGATAGAGGTATTTTGAGGATTAATAATCAGATTTGTGTCCCAAATGTTGATGGATTGAGACAGGAGTTACTTCGGGAAAATCATCGATCCAGACTTTCTATTCATCCGGGTGTGACCAAGATGTATCAGGATATGAAGAAGTTGTATTGGTGGAGAGGTATGAGGCGTGATATCTCCATTTTTGTTAGTAGGTGTGCGACTTGTTAGCAAGTCAAGGCCGATCATCAGAAGACCCCTGGTTTATTGCAGCCCCTTGAGGTTCCCAATTGGAAATGGAAACAGGTTTCTATGGATTTCATTGAAGGATTATCGAGGACTAGGAGGGGTAATGCGAGTATTTGGGTTATTGTGGATAGATTGACCAAGTCAGCTCATTTCATTTCGGTCAAATCTACCCGTTCTTCTTCTAGCTTGTCTGAGATCTATATGAGGGAGATTGTTCATCTCCATAGTGTTCCCCTCAGTATTGTTTGTGATCGTGATCCTATTTTCACTAGTCAGTTTTGGAGAGCTTTTCAGGAATCTTTGGGTACTCATCTGAATCTTAGCACTGCTTAACATCCATAGACCGACGGTCAAACAGAAAGAGGGAATCAGATTCTCAAAGATCTTCGTCGTGCTTGTGTGCTTGTTTATGGAGGATCTTAGGAAGATCATCTCCATCTTGTCGAATTCACCTATAACAATAGTTATCAGGTATAATCTCTAAATTCCCGTTTTATCTTGTTTTAATCCTTTTATCTATCTCATTCTATCTTTTGTATCTAGGCCAGTATTAAAATGTCTCTGTGTACTGCTCTTTACGGATGACCTTGTAGATCTCCATCTTGCTGGATTGAATCCGGTAATCGTTTGGTTCTTGGTCCAGAGATGATTTTAGAGGCTTCTGAGAGAGTTGAGGAGATTAAGAGGAAGATGAGGAGTGCTCAGGATAGGCAGAAGAAGTACGCTGATAGGCGTAGGAGAAGTTTGGAGTTTTCTGTTATTGATTTGGTTTTCCTTAAGGTCTCTCCTTTAAGGAATGTGATTTGGTTTGGTCGTAGAGGGAAGCTCGCTCCTAGGTTCATTGGTCCTTTCTACATCTTGGAGAGGATTGGTTCTTTAGCTTATCATTTGGATTTGCCTAAGAGGTTTTCCGTAGTGCATAATGTATTCCATGTTTCGCATCTTCGTCGGTATCTTCATGATCCATCTCTTATTGTTCAGCCATCTACTCTTGATAGTTTGGATATTGAGCCTAATCTGACTGTCGAGAGGAAGCCACTTCGCATTGTCGATTAAGGTACGAAGCAGCTGAGAAGGAAATCTGTTAGTCTGGTCAAAGTACAGTGGAGTACTGATGATCGGGATTGTACCTGGGAGACAGAGGAGAGCATGCGTGCTTAGAATCCGGAATTGTTTGTTTTAGGTACTTTTGCTTTTCTACCTTATCTTTTCTTCGTTTTCCTTGTTTCGTTCTTTTTCGAAGACGAAAAGTTTTGAGTGGGGGAGAGTGTAACAAACCAAAAATTTTGTAAATATTTTAAAATTTATTTATTTGAAAACTTTGATTTTAAATCATTAAAAATTGAAATATTGGAATTTTCCAATGTATTTTGGATTTGGTTTATATTTTGTTTTCCAAATATAACTAAATATTGATTTTCTGGAAATTTTATATTTTGGTTTATTCTCTATTTATTTTCTATTTCATTTCCATTTCCTATATTTTTCATTTTCTTATTTTCATTTCTCTACTTTCTATTTATTTATTTATTTTATTTTATTTTTGCTTGGAAATTCAAAAGACTTTGGTTTCTTTATCTTTAACATATGCCATTTTATTTTCTATCCTCTTCATTTCCTTAGCCTCTTCATTTTCCTTCTTAGCCGTGCTTTGTCCTTCCCAATAGCCATACAAAACAATTGTTCCCATCTCCTTTTCATTATCCATTTTAAAAAAATGTTTAAAGTAAGTTCTATGACTTCCTCTTCTTTTCTCTAACTCCTTTCCATTGTTTTTCTTTTGTTTTCTTCCTCCTATGCTCGGCCACACCATGCTATTTCCGACCACATCTCCTCTCCACCACCACCAAGATCGGACATCACCTCTACACCACCATCATAAACCCTTGCCGTGACCAAAAATGCCAAAAGCCATCACCAAAACATGTTGTAACACATAGCCGAACTACTTTATTCCATCACCACTTCTTTCTTTGTAGCCTCGGCCTCCACCTTACCACCACCTCCTCCATCACGTGAGTGACCTCACCATGACCTCTGGCCTACCACTGACCAGACCTGACCCTGTGGTTTCCACCTGACCGAGCCAAGATTGCATTGGACAAACCCAAAAGTAGTTGCAACCCTTGACTATTTGCCTTCTCCAATTTGTAACTTGCCTATCTCTTCAACAACCCTTGCCATAGCCGTGAATTTTGTGACCTAGGCCGAACCATTTACCTTAGATCTAAACCATGTCGAGCACTACTAGACCATGGCCAAGCCTATAGGTGATGTGGCCGAGCCCACTTGATGGTTAAAGCAAAAGTTATCTCATTTTGATTCATTGTTTTCATTGTTTAATTCCTATTTTTGTTTGTCTTGAATCATATACTTATATTTGTTCTATATTTGGTTGTTACAAGATATGGATCTTGGCTCTCCATCCACTCGTAATTGATTCATGCTTTGATTCGTGCTTTGTCGTGCTTTGCGAAGTTTGGTTGTATTTTGTTTGGATCTCTAGTTTTAAAGGTGAGTTTATCAATCTCGACATCCGTACTTATAAAATTGTGAAACAATGACAAGTGAATGTGTAATAATTGATATACTATGTTCATATATGCCCGTGATCTGATTATATGATGTATAACCTGATTATATACCTGTTACATCACCTGATCTAATATTATCATGTTATACTGTTTATTTTCTTTTCTGTTTCTCACACTGTAAGTTCCCTGTAGAATAGAATCACTCTGGGTTGAAATGATACATACCCGAACAGACTTTAGAATAGGCAAAAATCGTTACGAGCTGAAATGATAGGCTTGGGCGATTTTTATTTATTTTGTTTTACTTGGGATTGCTGGTTTGAAATGATAGAACCCGAATTTTTCTTTTTAAATTACGGATTGAAATGATATATTATCCATATCACTTGACCTAGGTTAGAAAATATTATACAGACCCATGGTTATTTTTTTATATTTTTTGAAATTTATTAAGTATTATTAAATGTAAAATATGATATTTTAACTTGAATTTGGATTTAAATGATTTAAATAAAGTTTTAGTGATTTTATATGAGTTAAAATGTATAAGTATATAAATGGGAAAATGTATTTTGAAAATATGACTTAACTTGATAATTTGGGAAATTTGGCTTTTAAAAGGAAAATTTTAAGTTATTTAAATAAAATGGGAACTTAGTTTTATTATATGAAATGGTATTTTAAGGTAAAGTATTGAGTAAATTGTTAAAATACAAAAGTTAAGAAAATAATGCACTTTGACTTAATAAGCGAATTATTGTTTAAAATTGGATATTTATTAATGAAAATTTATTGTATAAATCATAAGTTAAAGGATATCCAAATGAACATTTTTGAAGTGAAAAATATGATTTTTTAGGTTAAAATGGCTAAAAATGGAAGATTTCATGTTTCTGAAATTTTATAATAAATCTGGAATTAGTATTGGTAGCACTTCAGAAATGTTGTAGTATTAAGACAACATTTACTAAGTGCCATAGTTTCTGAAATATAACTAAGTTCTGAAATAAATAAAGGGCTACTACTGAACTGAACTGTTTTGAAACTAATATACCTACTGTAGCACTTTGTACGTGCTGCTGTTTCTGAAATTTAACAATGTTTTGAAATACTACTATATCTACCGTAACACTTTATAAGTGCTGCTGTTTTCTGAAAGTACAATGTTTTGCAAATTGTTGTAATTAAATGAATGAACTTAGGAATGCAAATTTTTTTTTCTGGAAATTGAATATTTGATTTGAATGGATAATGACTTCATATTTAAATGATTCAAATGAATATATACATTGAAATAGAAATGATATCGTTTTGATTTTGGTTTTTGAAATGTTGGTTTTTGAAATGGAAATGATATTTTGATTTTTGGAATATAAACCATTTTGAAATTTATAACTACGGGTTATAATAACGATTGGTTGTTAAAGAGACCGAGATCAAGTATGGACATACTTTTTGTCCATACCGAAAACCACTTTAACAACTACGTACGCGGTGGAGATTTCAGAATGAAGTAGGATGGTGGCGACGATCCTATTGAGGTATATACGTGGACCCGACTCCTGTAAGTTGGCATAAGGTGGCTAAAACAGGAGCGATTGACGGGCCAATGAGGTAGCTCCTCTGATTGGACACACTTCTTCGATACCATTCTATTACTTTTGTGATTGATTGGGTGCACCCCTTTGATTTTGGGAGTGTGGCTCGAGGTGGGTGGTAGTGGCTGCTATGCGTTACCTCCAGCCCGGATGCGTACATGGTATATCTACCCTGGCATTTCCTAGTTGTGCCGTGTCACCTAACATAGCGAGTTTTACTACGAGTTTGTATTTTTGTCGTACCTATGGAGTATCCTCTGGTAGCTCCAATTTACGGGGTATTACGGTAGTGTATAGACTATTGGCACTATTATGTGTTAAGGTGGAAAATGTAAAGCCTTAACGCTATTTAAAAGTTATTTTATTTTACTATTAGATATTATTATAATAGCGAATATTACTACATAGTAAATAGTTTAAAGGATCCTTAATGAATGGGCGATCCCAAGCATTCTTTAAGTTACTTGTGCATGTGACGACCCGGGATTTTAGATATTTGAAATTGGAATATTTAATTGATTTTAAATATTCAAAAGGGTAATTTTGACTTGAATTTCAAATATCACTATTTACTGGGTGATTTAATTATTAAATTTAAATAATTGGAAATTGGGAAAATTGTTGAATCTTGGGTTTTAAGCCTGTTAATAATATTTCAAAGGTTTATAAAATTTGTATTAACAATACTGGAGATGATAGAACTTTTAAAATTGAATTTCAAGGTGATTTGTTCAGTTTTAAAAATATATCGTTTAAATTGATATTTAAAAATAGCCTTCCGAGGCACAGTCTCAGAATTCAACGAAACCAGTTTCATTGGATCCTTAATAGTGTATTATTATCGGATTTCAATTTTCGTAGTGTTTGGAGTTGTTGTGTGAGCGTACGATATATAAATGCACTGAAATTTATATCCAATTCAATATAATAACAGGGTTCAAAAAGCTATCTTCTCCATACGATCGAATTAAAACTCGAAACCTTTTCCATTGCGTTCGGAATATGGGTATAACATTATAAATGCCTAGCGGCACGCCTCGATAGGAGGTCAAGATTTTGAGCGTAATTCGAGACAATTTAAATTTAAAATTATATATATATATATATATATATATATATATATATATATTCATATACACCAGTCAACCTTCAGCTGAAATAATGTCACATCATAACTTTTCCCTTTCATCTCGAAAATCACTGTAGCAAGACTTTCTCAGCCTGCTAAACCGTTAACACGCGTCCTCTAAAAGGAAATAAAATGGTGATTATTCGTTTGAAGAAAAATAAGAATCCTTCTCGTTCAAACAAATCAAAATTCCCCTTTTCAAAACAAACGAAGAAAACAATGGCCGAACGATTTCATTCCCCTCTTCATTTCAAATATACAAAATCATCTATTCTTCCTCTTCCTCTTTTATCTCCAACAAAGAATAAAGGGAAGCTGCCTCGTCCAATTATAACCGCGACCCCTTCGAGATTCACGAAGTCCACATCGCGATCGAATTCCCAATCTTGTGGGGAAATAGGCGGCGAACCATCGATGTTGGGGGGGCCTTGGATCCGCGACTGGGTAACTTGTGGGAACAGTGGAAGGCGATGCGAATGGCAGGAAGGAGTACGCATGGTGATGGGTCTAACAATGATGTCGCGACCGTCGTATCGGCGATGGGTGGGAGGCCGATGGGTTTCGCTAGCTGAGGTGGATGCGTTTTTGCCGAGTGATGTTAGGAGGACAAGACGGGTTTCCTGAAGGGTTCGAAGTCACAGCTGTTTGGATGGTTCGAGTGGTCGTTGTTGGTCGCACGGTGGTTTGGGTCGCTGTTGATCGAGGCCATGAGGCAATTTGCTCATTTTCTGGGATCTGTTGGTTATGGTAGCATGTGTGTTGTAGGCACACAAGCGAGTGGGCAGCGAGGCAGTAAGGTATCGGCTTTGTTTTAATTTAATTTAGTTTAATTCAAATAAATATATATATGAGATTTTAATTTGCAGTGAGATGCAAAAACAGTTCTGTTTTGAAATTCAAAATGTATATAACAGAGAACTCCTTTTCTGTTATGGAAATTAATAGTTTAATTAAATTATTAGTTAATTTATTTATTTAATAGAAATTGATTGTTCGATTAGTTCAAATATTAATAAACTGCAAAAATATTTATACAAGGTCTAAAGTTATGAAAACAAGTCGAGATTTGGATTGGGATTGCAAACATCAAAGGTGAGTTAATCTCACTCATCTGGGTTTAATTTAAATTTAAAGAGTTAAATTTAAATATTTGGTTGAATGATTGAATTGATTAGATATGGTATATTATATAGTAGTATATATATATTGGAGTGATTGATTTCCCGCATTACATAGCGGATGAGACCATATACGCCACATAATAGCGGATGATATTTTATAAACCCATATACCGCGATATTCCACCTCGAAGTGGAATTGGTATTGTGTTAACATCTATGGATGCAGGGAAACAGGTCGGAGGGATCCAACTGGATTCCTCAAATTTATTTAGATTATTTTATTATTCTGTGATATGATATATTTGGTGATCTATGATAGATTACATTGGTAATTGGAAATGATGGATGCTATGGTTTGATTTAATATATTTTGGTATACTGACTTGTCAAAATCTATAGAAGTGGATCTTTGAAAAGAAAATAAAATAATAAATTTTTAAGTAAAATAATTTTAGATAATTTGAACAAATTAAAGAATGAATTGGAAAGAATAAAAGTGATTTTTAAATTCTAGTAAATAAATTCCGAGTATGGAAAGGAGATTTTGAAAAAAAGGGGAAATAATAAATTTTAAACTTAAGTGATATTATTTAAAGGAATAAAGAATTTATTCTAAAATTCAAGGTTTAAATTTATTTGAAAGGATAAGGAAGGAATTTGGAAGAAATAAAAGAAATATTTATGAATTGATATTTCAGTTTAAATAAGGTTTTTAAGTCATAATAAGAAGTCAAATCTGGAATTAATGGAATTAATGGGATTTTAAAATAAATTGGGTAAATAAAAGAATTTATTTTAAAATTGGAGTTGATTTGGAAATCGATTTGAAATTTGATAAAGTGTTTGAAACCGTGTTTAAAAGATGGACGAGACCATCAAATCTATAAACTGGGTTTATAAAAGTGAAGTAATATATCAGTGGATATTTGGAAGGATAAATTCAAGGTGGGAATTTATTTTTGGAATGGGTAAAGTTGTTTAAAAATAAATAGTGATTTATTTTTAAAAATGTGAAAGAAAAGCGTATTTCCCTGGATAGCCAAGTACGTTTTCAAAGAAATTTATTAAGTATAAGTTAAAAGTTTTTAAAGTTGTTTTAAAGGTATGTTTTAGAAAATTTATTATTTTTAAATGTTTAAGTTTAAATTAAGTATTATTTTCAAATTTATTTTAGTAGTAATTATTATAAGGTGACTTGGTATTATGTTTTGAAAAGATGAAAATTTAGTTACATAAAGTAGCTTTATTTAAAATATTCTTAGAGTATAATTTTTTTAATAAAGTATTAACGTAGTTTTTAATTTAAAGTAAATTTTATAATAAAGTGTTTCTAAATTATTTTTAAAATCTAAAGTGTTTGTACTTGGTGATTTCAGTGGAAATAGAAATATTTAGGGATTTTACTCCGTGAGAGAAAGGTGGTTTTTGAAACCATTTTCAAAAGGGTTGAAAATGGAAATATATCTTGTGAAGATATTTGTGAGATAAATAAATAATTTGGAAAATTATTTATGTTTGATGGATGTTTGTGAATGTTAATTGATAGTTAAATCACCGACTATCAATATTGGACAATGCGTTGATCGTTTCGAAGAGACCTGGATCGAGATTTATTTTCCGAAAACCACTTCGATTCGGTTTATACATTTTCAAGGGGAAAACGAGTTTGGAATCGAAGATGGAGCAGTAAAGTGCAAGGGCTAGTCGCTACTAATCCTGAGGGTGATTCCAAAATGGATGTAGTAGGAATAGTGCCTTCGGTTCCGTTCGGACCTGGAACGGACTTGTATGGATGAATGCTTTCGGAACATCGTCAGGTGGACGGTGGGCATTCTAAGAGATGTGTTCTAAAAAGGTAACGCTTAGCCTCAAGCCTCATCAACCGGGAATGACTGAAAATCAGGGGTTATGCAGCAAGGCTATGTGGGTAGCGCCCATTAGGGTGAGGTCATCCCTGTCTAGATGTCCCTTTTTATTCGGCTTAGTGGTGCGGTTGCTGATCCCAATCGTGGGGTGATCTTACTCGGAATTATCCAGTAAGGGGTAGTTCCAGCCTTGTGTTGTAGGGGATCGGGCGTGGTCGTCGGTACGCTGATCTAGACGAGGTACTGTGACAGGTGGTACCCCAGTGCTTAGTCATTAGTTGGAAATCCATTCTCCCTACACACCTGTACGGTTTTGATTGTGCCCAACTATTGCTGAAACGTGAGATTCAAGCATTTCAGCTAGATTCTATTTTACTTTCTATAGACACTATTATAATATCAGATGAATTTGATAAAAATGTTTTGGCTATCATAAGGTAAAAACCCGACATGTTTATTTGTGGCGTGGTCTTACGAGATGCTTTTAATTTCAAAGGGTTTGGAAAACTTAAATAATCCAATTGAGTGTGTTTTCTCACGCTGGTTTTCCAGACTGACTCGGGTGTTAATTTATTATAATGCTCGGGTCAGACCGAGTATTACAGATGCAGGATAGGATGCTGTGGAGCTCAGGAGATGAGCTGGATGGCGAGACGTATCACTCGTATATGATGTATATTCCGCTGTGTTGTGTTGAAATGACCCTCCTATTTTTCACCCTAATTTCATAAGGATTTTTTTTAAGAAATGATATATAGATATATCATTCATTACAAATACATTTCCCAGGGTCATTTTCTTTCTCCAATAAACAAAATATATCCAGGATCTTTCACAATATAAAAATATTGTTTTAAATCTAAATCATCCCTAACATACATATATGAAGATATCTATGTTATATTCTACTAGAATCAGAGCATGTTATTATGTAAGTAGAATTCCTTTTAAATCTATTAAAATGTGATAATTCCTTGAAAAAGATTAATTATTGTAATCTGATTTTTGACCATAGAATCCACTGGAAACAAGTACTTTAGTCTGTTATTATACTTAAGAAATGATTAAGTAATAATCAGTGGAAAGCAAGCTTTTAATATGAATGATTGTGTTAAAGTCTGTATAGTGTCAAACTCGGGCTAAAAGAAAGTGGATCCTAAGTGAACACAAGCAACATCTAGGCGTAATGGAAACGCGCCTAACTAACACATGAGAGGTCACGAGTTCGAGTGCTAAGCTGGTCGGTTCAAACCCAATTTTTGTTTTTTTTTTCTCCTGTGAACAAAATTGTTTGAATCTATTATATACTTTGGCTATGAAACAGATCTAAAAACTTAATTTCAATTCTTGGTTGCTGGCTTGACCCAGGCTCAAGAAAAATGGCTATGTTAGCCCTGTTCTGGTTTGCACTACTTTGTTACAAAATACCTACTATACTATTTTCTTTTCAAAGCAACTCAACCTTTTCTATCAGATTTTATTTTGACTTGAACATGGATTTTCTTATGCCAGTTCTATAGATATACATACAAACCACAAATTCTTTCAATCTCAGATTTTCTACCATTATAGCCTAACTGTTCTTGAAGCTTAAAATCCATTTTTCCATAGCAAAGCATTTAGCAAAACAAAGCACATAGTTCAGCTGAGACATATAAGTTCAACATTTACAAAACAGCAATTAACCATACATTGGTTTCTCAAAGTAATTTTTAACAATAGGTCTTAATCTAGATCATCATGAAGGTGTAGTTTACTTCAGCAAAGTCTTTTAAAAACATAGCATCCAAATCTTAAGCAGTTTAACATCCAAGCCTGATCAAAGCAATTCCTATTTTCCTGCAAAACAACCATGAACTGCCCCATATGAATATGAGACACCCAATGGTGCATAAACACAAAAGGGTCAGACTATTTGTCTGGTATGAATAATCCAACTGAAAACATGATCTCATTCAATTCTCTTTATAGACAAACTTTACATGAATAAGAAACTCAGTATCTTCCTTATGCTTGTTTTTGTGAAGCATGTTCCTTCATCTCAGTGTTAACAGATTATTTACACATATAATCACCATGACTTGATTCATAGAAAACAATCATAAGATTCATCCATAAAAAGCACCAAAACAACCAAATACAACCATCAATTCAGTTATCATCCCCTTTTCAACTTTACTGGCCATCAGGGATTTTGCCCAGGCCTCTCCTGAATCTATTCCTAGAATTCATTATCACATATAACAGGGTCTTTAGCTACTTTCTCCTTTTTAAACACACACTGCCTGGGACATTTCTCTGTTAACCCAGCACACTCAGGCCCCTGGGTATAAATATACCATGTGTGAACTTGCAATATTCCCCTTGCCAAGTTATACTTTGGTAGCCCTAAGATCCCAAGTCCTTAGTTAAATTACTAAGTGGTATTATTATTTTTCATAGCAGTGCTAATCCCTTCTGCATCTCACTTCTTAATCAGAGAAATATAAATAATGCAAGCAACATGTATTCATCCAGAGTTTGGTAAGTTATATTCTCAGAAGCAAACATTTTATCATGAAAGAGGGAGGTGACTTCTTAGCACATTATTTTGCCTATGGGTTTCACTGGATCCAGATGTAAGCATATGGTCCTGAGTAATTTGCTAGATATATATATATATATTTTCCCTTACCTCTGGTTCAATCAGATTCATGATCTGGCTAAACCACAAGTATATTTGATTTGGGTATTTCATGAAACATAGAAGCTCAGCACATGTACAACATTGCACTTCTACATTTTCTTTTGTTTTAACTAATATGAGACATAAGCAACAACACAATGTTACAGCCCATATTTCTTTCTACCTTCAGACCATATACCCACTACTTGAATCCGGGGATTTTTATAAACAACTTATAAAGAAAACTTATAAAAGAAAACACTCAATCTCAAAGCTAACCCATATCTCAGACAAACATTTTAGTTCATGTATCCATGACTCTTATTTTTCTGGGTAAATCAGATAGAGGTTTTTACCCTTAAACAAATCATTAACACACCAAAGTCATCCAATCATAAAACATAACTTGTAAAAGAAAATTAGTTCAAACTGGCTGCCTCAATATTCAGGTCTTAATGCCAAAGTTTTCAGTGAGATTACTCACCTTAATCCTTCTTCTTCCTATGCCTTATGAACCCCCTTTTTAGTCTTCTGCCTTCTCCTATTTTCTCTGGTTTATGCCTTGTATATTTTTCTTTAGGTTAATGAAGAACAAAAATATATGGTCTTACTATACTAGGCTTCTATATAAATCTTGGCTGTCACTAGGGTTTATGGACTTACCCAATGTCAGTTCTACCCCATCCCAAACATAGCCTGCCTCTGGTTTGATTCAAGAAAATAAAAGGGTATGTGGTCCTTGTCTTCCTTTCCAGAAATTAGTTTCTCTCTTTTAATTTTCCCTGGTCATGTCATATGCATGACTTCCTATTATTATTGTTATTATTTTCTTAATAAAAGAAATTACTGAGAATAGATAAAGTGCTTGTTTAGGGACTCATGCCATTTTCATGCAACTTCTGTTTCCTTCCAGAGATTGATTGACTGTATACATGTATAACCTATGTATACCTAAGCCTTTTATTTTTCTTTCTTTCTTTAAATAATTCTAAATTTATTTCAGCCTAGCTCTTATTTTCTTTGTACTCTATTTTATTTAAAGACAAAATTCTATCTTTATGCATATGTATTCCTAAATCAGCTATTTTATATTCTCTATTAATTTCTGCCAAATTTTGTTACACAGAAATCTGTGTGCATGTGTACACTGTCTTGTGCACATGTACATGTTTTATACTTTGTATCTGCAAATCAATTTCCTATTCCTATTTTTCCCAATGCAATTTCAAACAAATACAAACTAAATTAAATCATGAAATTACTCACAAAAAAATCAGGGTTATCACATATACCCCTCCTTTTAGGAATTGTGTCCCACAATTCTTTCATTCTTAACTTAAGTATCTTCTCTTCAGAAAAATGAATTTTTTTCTGATTTCAAAACCATTTTCAAACCAATCACCTATTAAGCACTATGCATATCAACACAAGAAAAAAAAATCATAATGCATATTCAACCAACACATTCATTAGTATGTATATATAGATTTACCTTTTTCTTCAATCAAACAGCTGGGGATAATCATTTCTGATTTTATCCTCCACTTCCCATGTGCAATCATTTGGGTCTAGACTCCATTGTACTTTTACTAATTTAATTTCTTTGTTTCTCAATTTCTTGGTTTCTCTAGAAGCTATGCCCACTGGTTCCTTTTCATAGATCATTCTAGGATCAATCTGCACATCCTTAGAGGATTCTAGTATTGCTTCCTTATCATGAACCCATCTCCTTAGTTGAGACACATGAAAAACATCATGCATTGCTCTCATTTCTTCTGGCAATTCTAATTTATAGGCTACTGTCCCTATTCTTTCTAGAATTTTATATGGTCCTATATATCTAGGAATCAAATTTCCTTGTTTCCCAAACCTTAGAACCTTTTTCATGGGTGATATCTTGATGAACACATAATCCCCAACATCATATTGTACCGCCTTCCTTCTTTGATCTGCATATTTCTTTTGTCTATCTTGGGCAGAGGCAATTCTTTTTCTGATCAAAGCTACCTTTTCAGAAGTCTCCTTCACATTTTCTGGTCCTAAGACCACTTTTTCTCCAGACTCATGCCAACTTG
This sequence comes from Allium fistulosum, assembly GCA_030737815.1. Taxonomy (NCBI): domain Eukaryota; kingdom Viridiplantae; phylum Streptophyta; class Magnoliopsida; order Asparagales; family Amaryllidaceae; genus Allium; species Allium fistulosum. The sequence goes on from CM060904.1 coordinate 821,674,993, forward strand.
AAGGTAATAAACATGGCCTTCCATAGAGAGCTTCAAAGGGGGCCATGCCTATGCTACTGTGATGGGTGTTATTGTATGCAAATTCAGCTAGATATATGTAATCTTCCCATCTTCCTCCCCAATCCAATACACATGCTCTCAACATGTCTTCAAGCAATTTGTTCACAATTTCTGTTTGACCATCAGATTGAGGATGGTATGCTGTACTCAAACATAAATCAGTCCCCATTGCCTTGTGAAAACTCTGCCAAAATTTTGAAGTGAAGATGGTATCTCTATCACTCACTATAGTCTTTGGTATACCATGCAGTCTGACTACTTCTTTAATAAACAACTGGGCTAGGGTATTAGCATTTCTTTCTGATTTCACTGGTATAAAGTGGGCTGACTTGGTTAACCTATCAACCATTACCCAAATACTATCATTTCCCCTCCTAGTTCTAGGCAAACCATCAATAAAATCCATTGATATATCTTCCCATTTCCACTGTGGTATTTGCAAAGGTTGAAGCATTCCTGAGGGTTTTTGATACTCAGCCTTCACCTGCTGGCAAACCATACATTTTGATACATAGGTCGCCACTGCACTCTTCATACCACTCCACCAATAATCTCTCTTGAGGTTGTGATACATTCTTGTGCTTCCTGGGTGTATAGTATATTTGCTTTTGTGGTAAGCATCCAAAATTTCTTGCTTCAACTCATCCATTGCTGGAACACATATTCTTTCTCCTTTCTTCACATGGCCCTGATCATCCAACTGAAAACCTTCTACTGTCTCACCATTTAATATTTGTGTCTTCTTTCCAAATAAAAATGGATCTTGGTTTTGTAGCATTGCAACTTTATTTTTCAATTCTGATCCCAGAGTAATAAAACTTAATTTTCCCATTTCTACCTTCCCACTGCATAAGCTCATATTTTCTATGTTATCACTTTTTATCTCTGAATCAATTAATAATGATAAAGTGTTGAACTCTTCTATCATTAATCTAGCCACTTTAGCATGTTGTCTACTTAGGGCATCTGCTACTTTATTAGCCTTACCTGGTGTGTATAATATTTCAAAATCATATGAGGCTAAGAGTTCAATCCATCTTTGCTGCCTCATATTTAATTCTTTTTGTGAAAACAAATATTTGAGTGATTTATTGTCTGTATATACTTCAAATTTTGCCCCCAACAAGTAGTGTCTCCATAGCTTTAGGGCATACACTACAGCAGCCAATTCAAGGTCATGAGTAGCATACCTTACTTCACTTGATTTCAACTGCCTAGAAGCATAAGCTATTACCGGATGTTGTTGCATCAACACTGCTCCAAGCCCTTGTCCACTTGCATCAGTATACACCACCAAGTTTTCATTTCCCTCAGGTACTTTTAGAATTGGAGCTTGTACCTGTGCTTCTTTTAATTTCCCAAAGGCATTTTCACATTCCTCAGTCCAAGTGAACACTTGATTTTTCCTAGTCAATCTGGTTAATGGAATTGAGATTTTTGCAAAATCTTTTATAAATCTTCTATAGTAGCCAGCCATTCCCATGAATGATCTGACTTCAGTGACATTAGTAGGCCTTTTCCAAGCTTGCACTGCAATGACTTTATTGGAGTCCACAGCTATTCCTTTTTCTGATATAATATGGCCTAGAAAGTTCACTTCATTCTGCCAAAAAGTGCATTTTGAAAACTTTGCTTTCAAGTCTTCCTGTCTCAATTTCTCAAATACTATATGCAAATGGTTCTCATGCTCTCTAACTGACTTAGAATAAATTAGTATATCATCAATAAATATTAATACAAACTTATCCAAGTATTCTCTGAAAATCCTATTCATCAAATCAACAAAATAGGAAGGAGCATTGGTTAAGCCAAATGGCATCACCAAAAATTCATAAAGTCCATATCTAGTGTTAAAGGCTGTATACTTAATGCTTTCCTCTTCTACTTTCATCTGATGAAAGCCTGAAGCTAAATCAAGCCTGGAGAATATCTTTGCACCACTCAACTGATCAAAGAGATCATCAATTCTTGGTAAGGGGTATTTATTTTTAATTGTGACTTTATTTAATTCCCTATAGTCAATACATAATCTCAGGGATCCATCATGTTTCTTAACAAAGACTACTGGTGCTCCCCATGATGAGCTACTGGGTCTAATAAAACCTTTTTCTTCTAGTTCAACTAATTGCTTTTTCAACTCCATCAATTCCTTAGGCCCCATTCTGGTTGGTCTTTTAACCACTGGGCTAGCTCCTGGAATTATTCTAATTGAAAATTCAACTGGCCTGTGATTAGGAACTCCTCTTACTTCCCCAAACACATCATCATATTGATTAACTATGGGGATCTCTTCTAATGCAGGCATGGGTTTTTCATTTGACAATGCAGAAAGGTTGGCTATACTTCTATTTTTGTTTGCCTCACAAAGAACGATTATTCTTTGTCCATCAGGAACCTTCAATGATATGGTGGATGTCTCCATATTTATGATAGCCTTATATCTACTCAACCAATCAACTCCTAAAATAATTCCTATGTCTGGGTATTGCAACACATATAGGTTTGACTCAAACACATGTCCTCCTATATTTAATCCCAGTTGCATGCACATCATACCCATGACACATGAACTACCTATAGGGCTTCTAATTAGCAGTGGTTTATCAACAATCATACAGTTCAATTTTAATTGTTGTGCAATATCATGAGAGATCAATGAGTGTGTAGCCCCAGTATCATATACTACTGTTAAAGGTATTGAATGGATAAGCAAAGTACCTTCAACTTGACCATGCTTTTCAACATTTGATCCCTCAGCTGCCTTGCCTTTCCCTTCCAAAGCCCCTAATTTTCCTTGCTTAAAATCTGGGCAGTTCCTCTTTATGTGACCTTCCTTCCCACAATGGTGACAATTGAAGGATGCTGGTCTAGGATTGGTGCACCTATTTTTCATGTGCCCCTCTTGTCCACAGTTGTAACAAGTGATCCTCTTCTTAACTTCAGCAGTTCTGGCTTCTTCTGGTTTCTTGGTGGAAGTTATGTCTGTTTTCTTTTTATCATAAGGGTGAAATTTACCCTTTCCCTTCTTGTTTTGAATATTTTTGAATGCCCTGAAATTCTCTCTAGCTTTATCATGTTGTTCAATGCTCAGAGTCAAATCCAAAACTTGATCAAAAGTTTTATCCTTATATGGTAGCATGGCTCTACTAAGGCTAGAGTTCAACCCTTGGATATATCTGCCATTCTTAGCTTCCTCAGTAGTGATGAGCACTGCACCATACTTTGCCAATGATTCAAACTTCTGAGTGTACTCAGTGACACTCATAGTCCCTTGCCTCAATTTGATGAATTCCTCCAGTAAAGATTCCTTAGCTGATGCAGGGATAAATCTGCCTTCCAACATTGCTTTAAACTGATCCCATGTTACTTCTCCTTCAGGTCTTCCAGCTATGATAACCTCCCACCAATCCAAAGCTGCTCCTCTCAATTGCCTGGATGCAATTTGCCTCTTCCTTTGGTCTTCAACTTGCATGTCTGCAAAGATTCTTTCCAAAATTCTAAGCCAATTTTGAACCCCCATAACTCCTTCTGTGCCATCAAAGGTTTTGCCTCCAAGATTGGTAAAAGTCTTGAGTAGCTTGGAAAGTTCCTCATGTGGATTTTCCTGCCTGTTGCCTACTCCATCTCTTATGGCCCTCATGAATTCTTGCACATTCACCATGGGTGGTTCACTTGTTCCTACATTTTGATGTCTGGGTCCTACCATAGCTCTATGGATATAACACTTAGGTTAGTCTGTTTTGCCTAATTCTCTATAGATTAATTCATTTTAATTTATCACTTATTCACTCATTAATAAATATCAATAGTGTAAATAAAAAAAACAAAACATCCAAAGCAATAAACACTTCTATACATCCAATGCAAACAAATTCATACAAAAATTTTTGCTATGTTATTTAACAACATAGCTCTGATACCAACTGAAATGACCCTCCTATTTTTCACCCTAATTTCATAAGGATTTTTTTTTAAGAAATGATATATAGATATATCATTCATTACAAATACATTTCCCAGGGTCATTTTCTTTCTCCAATAAACAAAATATATCCAGGATCTTTCACAATATAAAAATATTGTTTTAAATCTAAATCATCCCTAACATACATATATGAAGATATCTATGTTATATTCTACTAGAATCAGAGCATGTTATTATGTAAGTAGAATTCCTTTTAAATCTATTAAAATGTGATAATTCCTTGAAAAAGATTAATTATTGTAATCTGATTTTTGACCATAGAATCCACTGGAAACAAGTACTTTAGTCTGTTATTATAATTAAGAAATGATTAAGTAATAATCAGTGGAAAGCAAGCTTTTAATATGAATGATTGTGTTAAAGTCTGTATAGTGTTAAACTCAGGCTAAAAGAAAGTGGATCCTAAGTGAACACAAGCAACATCTAGGCGTAATGGAAACGCGCCTAACTAACACATGAGAGGTCACGAGTTCGAGTGCTAAGCTGGTCGGTTCAAACCCAATAATTTTTTTTTCTCCTGTGAACAAAATTGTCTGAATCTATTATATACTTTGGCTATGAAACAGATCTAAAAACTTAATTTCAATTCTTGGTTGCTGGCTTGACCCAGGCTCAAGAAAAATGGCTATGTTAGCCCTGTTCTGGTTTGCACTACTTTGTTACAAAATACTTACTATACTATTTTCTTTTCAAAGCAACTCAACCTTTTCTATCAGATTTTATTTTGACTTGAACATGGATTTTCTTATGCCAGTTCTATAGATATACATACAAACCACAAATTCTTTCAATCTCAGATTTTCTACCATTATAGCCTAACTGTTCTTGAAGCTTAAAATCCATTTTTCCATAGCAAAGCATTTAGCAAAACAAAGCACATAGTTCAGCTGAGACATATAAGTTCAACATTTACAAAACAGCAATTAACCATACATTGGTTTCTCAAAGTAATTTTTAACAATAGGTCTTAATCTAGATCATCATGAAGGTGTAGTTTACTTCAGCAAAGTCTTTTAAAAACATAGCATCCAAATCTTAAGCAGTTTAACATCCAAGCCTGATCAAAGCAATTCCTATTTTCCTGCAAAACAACCATGAACTGCCCCATATGAATATGAGACACCCAATGGTGCATAAACACAAAAGGGTCAGACTATTTGTCTGGTATGAATAATCCAACTGAAAACATGATCTCATTCAATTCTCTTTATAGACAAACTTTACATGAATAAGAAACTCAGTATCTTCCTTATGCTTGTTTTTGTGAAGCATGTTCCTTCATCTCAGTGTTAACAGATTATTTACACATATAATCACCATGACTTGATTCATAGAAAACAATCATAAGATTCATCCATAAAAAGCACCAAAACAACCAAATACAACCATCAATTCAGTTATCATCCCCTTTTCAACTTTACTGGCCATCAGGGATTTTGCCCAGGCCTCTCCTGAATCTATTCCTAGAATTCATTATCACATATAACAGGGTCTTTAGCTACTTTCTCCTTTTTAAACACACACTGCCTGGGACATTTCTCTTTAACCCAGCACACTCAGGCCCCTGGGTATAAATATACCATGTGTGAACTTGCAATATTCCCCTTGCCAAGTTATACTTTGGTAGCCCTAAGATCCCAAGTCCTTAGTTAAATTACTAAGTGTTATTATTATTTTTCATAGCAGTGCTAATCCCTTCTGCATCTCACTTCTTAATCAGAGAAATATAAATAATGCAAGCAACATGTATTCATCCAGAGTTTGGTAAGTTATATTCTCAGAAGCAAACATTTTATCATGAAAGAGGGAGGTGACTTCTTAGCACATTATTTTGCCTATGGGTTTCACTGGATCCAGATGTAAGCATATGGTCCTGAGTAATTTGCTAGATATATATATATATTTTCCCTTACCTCTGGTTCAATCAGATTCATGATCTGTCTAAACCACAAGTATATTTGATTTGGGTATTTCATGAAACATAGAAGCTCAGCACATGTACAACATTGCACTTCTACATTTTCTTTTGTTTTAACTAATATGAGACATAAGCAACAACACAATGTTACAGCCCATATTTCTTTCTACCTTCAGACCATATACCCACTACTTGAATCCGGGGATTTTTATAAACAACTTATAAAGAAAACTTATAAAAGAAAACACTCAATCTCAAAGCTAACCCATATCTCAGACAAACATTTTAGTTCATGTATCCATGACTCTTATTTTTCTGGGTAAATCAGATAGAGGTTTTTACCCTTAAACAAATCATTAACACACCAAAGTCATCCAATCATAAAACATAACTTGTAAAAGAAAATTAGTTCAAACTGGCTGCCTCAATATTCAGGTCTTAATGCCAAAGTTTTCAGTGAGATTACTCACCTTAATCCTTCTTCTTCCTATGCCTTATGAACCCCCTTTTTAGTCTTCTGCCTTCTCCTATTTTCTCTGGTTTATGCCTTGTATATTTTTCTTTAGGTTAATGAAGAACAAAAATATATGGTCTTACTATACTAGGCTTTTATATAAATCTTGGTTGTCACTAGGGTTTATGGACTTACCCAATGTCAGTTCTACCCCATCCCAAACATAGCCTGCCTCTGGTTTGATTCAAGAAAATAAAAGGGTATGTGGTCCTTGTCTTCCTTTCCAGAAATTAGTTTCTCTCTTTGAATTTTCCCTGGTCATGTCATATGCATGACTTCCTATTATTATTGTTATTATTTTCTTAATAAAAGAAATTACTGAGAATAGATAAAGTGCTTGTTTAGGGACTCATGCCATTTTCATGCAACTTCTGTTTCCTTCTAGAGATTGATTGACTGTATACATGTATAACCTATGTATACCTAAGCCTTTTATTTTTCTTTCTTTCTTTAAATAATTCTAAATTTATTTCAGCCTAGCTCTTATTTTCTTTGTACTCTATTTTATTTAAAGACAAAATTCTATCTTTATGCATATGTATTCCTAAATCAGCTATTTTATTTTCTCTATTAATTTCTGCCAAATTTTGTTACACAGAAATCTGTGTGCATGTGTACACTGTCTTGTGCACATGTACATGTTTTATACTTTGTATCTGCAAATCAATTTCCTATTCCTATTTTTCCCAATGCAATTTCAAACAAATACAAACTAAATTAAATCATGAAATTACTCACAAAAAAATCAGGGTTATCACATGTGTATGTTGTGTATTCTGTGTGGGACAAGTTATTATAACTATCCTGAATTGTGATGTGGATTGTATTATACTCTGAATATGTACTCTGATGATGTAATGTATAAACAGATGTATTTCTTTTGTGTAAAGATCATTTATTATCTATTATATTTAATTCCGCTACTGTTAACCCGCCTTTTGGCAAGGCTGTAGGCAGGCAGATTTATCTAGATCGACTACTTGTTTATCGAGACTGGAATGCGACAGGTTTAAGTCGACTGGACGGATAGATGATGTAGTGTGCTTGGAAGATGGATCTTGGATTGGATGAAGTGGATCTGCATAGGCTAGTGGCTCGATGTTCGAGTCTCGAGGGAGTTGGGATGTCGGAGTCTCGAGGGAGTCGGGATGTCGGAGTCTCGGGGGAGTCTCGAGTGAGTCGGGATGTCGGAGTCTCGAAGGAGTCTCGAGTGAGTCGGGATGTCGGAGTCTCGAAGGAGTCTTGAGGGAGTCGGGATGTCGGAGTCTCGAAGGAGTCTCGAGGGAGTCGGGATGTCGGAGTCTCTAGGGAGTCGGGATGTCAGAGTCTCGAGGGAGTCTTGAGGGAGTCGAAATGTCGGAGTCTCGAGGGAGTCGGGATGTCGGAGTCTCGAGGGAGTCGGGGTGTCGAAGTCTCGAGGCAGTCGGGATGTCGGAGTCTCAAGGGAGTCGGGATGTCAGAGTCTCGAGGGAGTCTCGAGGGAGTCGAGATGTTGGAGTCTCGAGGGTGTCTCGAGTTAGTCGGAATGTTGGAGTCTCGAGGGAGTCGGGATGTCGGAGTCTCGAGGGAGTCGGGATGTCGGAGTCTCGAGGGAGTCTCGAGGGAGTCAGGATGTTGGAGTATCGAGGGAGTCTCGAGTGAGTCGGGATGTTGGAGTCTCGAGGGAGTCTCGAGTGAGTCGGGATGTTGGAGTCTCGAGGAAGTCGCTCGGCACAGGAAGTCGTTCGGCACAGGAAGTCGCTCGGCACAAGAAGTCGCTCGGCACAAGAAGTCGCTCGGCACAGGAAGTCGTTCGGCACAGGAAGTCACTCGGCACAGGAAGTTCGCTCGGCACAGGAAAGCGCTCGGCACAGGAAGTTCGCTCGGCATTGGACATCGCTCGGCATCGAACCTCGCTCGGCATTGGACATCGCTCGGGATCGAACCTCGCTCGGCATTGTGGTGAGGCTGGTGCGGCTCGGCATTGTGGTGAGACTGGTGCGGCTCGGCATTGTGGCGAGGTTGGTGTGGTTTGGCATTGTGGAGGTATGTGTGGCTCGGCATTGTGGAGATATATGGCTCGGTGGAAGGCCTTGATGGGCCCAGATCATTCAAAAAGCCCAAAAACTCAGGATTTGCCTATAAATACAACATGTGAGGGTTCAGAAAAGGGATCTTCTTTCTGCTCTCTTACTTTCTATTTCCTAAGGCGGAGGCTACTCTGCCATTTTGTAACTGTAATTGATTCGAATATCAATAAAAAGGGAACTTCTGGAGTGGACGTAGGCCGGAGTTAGCCGAACCACTATAAAATCTGTTGTTCTTTACTGCTTTCATTTTAATTTTTACTGTTCTTCACTTCATCACTATCTACACACATTCTGTTTGTGAGCTGTGACTGGTATTTGGTGCTTTCATCTGGATTTGGGTGTCAGTAACCAATTTTGGCGCTAACACTTTGGTGCTTTCACTGAGAACGCAAGCACTTGGGAATTTTGGAGTTAGGAACTTGGATCCTAGAAAGCAATGGCTAGACTACCAATAAGGAAGCAAGCAGCGCAAAGAAGCAATTAGAAAGGAAGTCAAGCGGCCTCTTCTGGAGCTGGAGAGGAACATGCATCCATCTACATAACTCGGGACGAGATTCAGGTGATGATGAATTCTATGCTGGAGAAAATGATGAAACGGCAAGAGGAGATGATGCAGGCTCTTCTTAGGCAATTTGGACAACCAGGAACTGCAGGTGCTCAAGTTCTTGGAACTGGTCCAATGGAACTCAACCAGCAGATAGATGGAGTGATTCAACAAGGGGCAGTTCCCAATCAACAAACAACTAACAATCTAGATGGACCTAGACTTGCGGGCACACCACCAGGTGTTGATGGACCAGTTCATGGAGGGATACCGGATGACGCTATGCTGCCTGACGTCGATAGGAATACAGGAGTACATGATGAAGAATGTGCGCCAGAATTTCCTTGGGGACTTGGGGGCAGTCTAGAAACATGGGTAGGGGGCAACCCTTGGTTGGAAACACTGGATTGGCTGACATTATCAGGCGGACTATTCGCGGGGGTCTGACAAACAGGGATTCAGAGGGAGTTAACAAAAGTCTGTTTACCCGGAACATCAGGACAGCTAGGAATCTGGCCGATTTCAAACTACCTACTTTGGAAGTATACAACGGGAAGATGCATCCCACTGACCACTTGATGAGGTACACTAGGCATATGGAAGTGCTGGGGGCAATGGAGGAGGTTATGGCCCGATGTTTCCCCCTGTACTTGACTGATATTGCTGCTATGTGGTTCAGACAGCTGGAGGATGGATCCATTGGAACATGGACAGAATTGGTGGACAAGTTCTTAAGTCAGTTTCGAGTTCACATAAAAAGGTCAAAGAACGTGATGACGCTAACATCAGTCAAACAAGGTGGGGATGAATCGCTCAGGACATTCTTAACTTGATTTTATGCAAGGTTTTAAATATCGGATTTCGGTCACGTTTCGTCTCGGAATTTTTACACAAGTTATCTCGTATCGGGGGAGATCTCGGACGAGATGAGTACATATCGGGTGTACATCTCGGATTGACATCTCGGGTCTTATAATGCATCTCGGGAATATCTTAGATGTACTTATGTGTCTAAAATTGATGTGTCAAAAATTTATTTAACAGTTAAACTTTCTTAGTAAAAATAAAAATGGTAACATACTTGATTTACATGGAAAAAAGAATATTTTTAGAAGAGTGGTAGCTCGATTAGCTTAATTGATTTGGTAATGATTGAATAATATCCTTTTATTTGAACATAATAAAGAAGCGAAACCTTTCGTTATGACTCATTAAGTTAAAAAGTAAAGAATATGTTCAAGAAGTTGGTAATTTATAATTGGATTGAGTAGTTTCTTTTGAATCAATATGATAATAGAAAATATTACGGAAAATAAGAAAAATGTATAATTTCGGGTGAGATTTCGGATTGAGATTTTAATCCATATTTCGGGTGAGATTTGAATATCTCGGACGAGATGAGTGTCGAGTGAGATATGGAGGAGATTTGATGTCTCGTCTCGTTTAAGTGTGAAAAGGAGATCTCGGAGGAGATCTCGGGCGATATATAGGAGATTTAAAACCATGATTTTATGTAGCAGTTGCTTCGGTGGATAGGCCAGATCCACCAATGGTTCTGATGGCCGTGGTATCAGGAGTCAGAGATAATTTGGATTTCAAAGTATCGTTGGTACGGGACCCACCGTTGAATCTTGGGGAATTCTTTCATAAAGCTGAAAGATTTCTTCGACCAGAGGATGCATGTTTGGACATGAGGTCAAAGGAAGTAAACATAACCAAGGATGGAGGACTACCCGGCGAAAGCTCGGGTGGGGGCAAGGATAAAGGGAAAAGGAAGCGCTGGGGAGAACCAAAGTTCTCCACTTACACAGGATTGAATGCAACGTTGGAGCGGATTTTCTTGGATACTCGGGATCGCCTTCCCTATCGAAGGCAAGCAAGGAGGGAACCCACAGAACGTAAAAGGGCATCAGGAAGGCACTATTTCTTTCATGACCTAGACGGGCATTATACTAACAGGTGCCGACATCTAAAGGATATAATCGAGGAGCATGTAAGGAATGGTCTGTTGCGGCAATATGTCGAAACCCGTAATGCGACGGCGGAATAAGAGCGGCCACTGCCAACCTTGAGCGACGATGGTCGGAGGCTCAGGAATGGTGGTCGGTTGGTCATCAACTAAACGTGATGGTTTGGAACAAGTAGCAAACTTCGGGTAAACGGCTAAATCAATAACTCATGTATGGGGTCGGAGATAACCCTTAGGCATGCTCTGAGATGATGGTTTGCCGAGATGCTCCAGTTTATGAAATCTATTTTTTCCTTTTTGATTGGACATTTGCTTTTTCCGCTTTGGTTTTGGAGTTTGGTTTGAACTCCCGGTTTTGTTGGTTTCTTTGGTTTGGATGTTTGGTTTTTGATTTGGATTTTGATTAGGATTTTTTATATGGATCTCTAGTTTTCTGGATGGATTTGGAATTTGGAATGGATTTTAATTTGATTTTCCTTTGGATTTTGGCTAAAATGTCGTCGAGCATGGACTATACTCGGCAAGGGTCCGGAGTGACTAGGATTCGGCTTAGGACTTAAGCCATGGCATTACTCAACGTTCAGGGACACTGAACCAGGAACACCTTGGCATTACTTCACATAGGTCGTCAGGTGCAAGTTGCGCTTGGCAAGAACCCGGAGAGGTTGCGGATTTGGATATTAGCTATGAATAGCTAAGGATTCGGACAAGGACCCGGAGCGGTCCCGGATTTGGATATCGACCAGGAGAGGTCAAAAATATGGTTATAGGTTATTGGATATGGATGGATTAGAACTCGGTAGTCGGGTTCAGATGGATGTGGAATTGGATAAGGACTTGGTTACTTGATAGGAATTAGATGTCGACTCGGAACAGTCGTGGATTTGTATAAGCATGCGGCAGCGGCACTTGGACAGAATGGATTGGATAATGGATCGGATGGTACGGCTATGGATGACGTATGGACATCGAATATCTGGTTTGAGGCTATTCAAAACACACCTTCCAATAGCAAGGCATGTTTTGCTGGGCAAAGTGTTAACCCGCCTTTTGGCAAGGCTGTAGGCAGACAGATTTAACTAAATCGACTACTCGTTTATCGAGACAGGAATACGACAGGTTTAAGTCGACTGGACGGATAGATGATGGAGTGTGCTTGGAAGATGGATATTGGATTGGATGAAGTGGATCTGTGTAGGCTAGTGGCTCGATGTTGGAGTCTCGAGGGAGTCGGGATGTTGGAGTCTCGAGGGAGTCGGGATGTCGGAGTCTCGAGGAAGTCTCGAGTGAGTCGGGATGTTGGAGTCTCGAGGGAGTCGAGATGTCGGAGTCTCGAGGGAGTCGGGATGTCGGAGTCTCGAGGGAGTCTCAAGGGAGTCGGGATGTTGGAGTCGAGTGAGTTGGGATGTAGGAGTCTCGAGGGAGTCGGGATGTCGGAGTCTCGAGGGAGTCGGGATGCGGAGTCTCGAGGGAGTCAGGATGTCGGAGTCTCGAGGGAGTCTCGAGGGATTCGGGATGTCTGAGTCTCGAGGGAGTCTCGAGTTAGTCGGGATGTTGGAGTCTCGAGGGAGTCGGGATGTCGGAGTCTCGAGGGAGTCGGGATGTCGGAGTCTCGAGGGAGTCGGGATGTTGGAGTCTCGAGGGAGTCTCGAGTGAGTCGGGATGTTGGAGTCTCGAGGAAGTCGCTCAGCACAGGAAGTCGTTCAGCACAGGAAGTCGCTCGGCACAGGAAGTCGCTCGGCACAGGAAGTCGCTCGGCACAGGAAGTCGCTCGACACAGGAAGTCGCTCGGCACAGGAAGTCGTTCGGCATTGGAAGTCGCTCGGCATTGTACCTCGCTCGGCATTATACCTCGCTCGGCATTGGAAAGCGTTCGACATCGAACCTCGCTCGGCATTGGACATCGCTCGGCATCGAACCTCGCTCGGCATTGTGGTGAGGCTGGTGCGGCTCGGCATTGTGGTGAGGCTGGTGCGGCTCGGCATTGTGGCGAGGTTGGTGTGGTTCGGTATTGTGGAGGTATGTGTGGCAAGTTGCGCTTGGCAAGAAACCGGAGAGGTTGCGGATTTGGATATCGACCCGGAGAGGTCACAAATATGGTTTTAGGTTATTGGATATGGATGGATTAGAACTCGGTAGTCGGGTTCAGATGGATGTGGAATTGGATAAGGACTTGGTTACTGGATAGGAATTAGATGTCGACTCGGAACAGTCGTGGATTTGGATAAGCATGCGGCAGCGGCACTTGGACAGAATGGATTGGATAATGGATCGGATGGTTCGGCTATGGATGACGTATGGACATCGAATATCGGGTTTGAGGCTATTCAAAACACACCTTCCAATAGCAAGGCATTTTTTGCTGGGCAAAGTGTTAACCCGCCTTTTGGCAAGGCTGTAGGCAGGCAGATTTAACTAAATCGACTACTCGTTTGTCGAGACTGGAATACGACAGGTTTAAGTCGACTAGATGGATAGATGATGTAGTGTGCTTGGAAGATGGATATTGGATTGGTTGAAGTGGATCTGTGTAGGCTAGTGACTCGATGTTGGAGTCTCGAGGGAATCGGGATGTTGGAGTCTCGAGGAAGTCGGGATGTCGGAGTCTCGAGGGAGTCTCGAGTTAGTCGGGATGTTGGAGTCTCGAGGGAGTCGGGATGTCGGAGTCTCGAGGGAGTCAGGATATCGGAGTCTCGAGGGAGTCTTGAGGGAGTCGGAATGTTGGAGTCTCGAGTGAGTTGGGATGTTGGAGTCTCGAGGGAGTCTCAAGGGAGTCGAGATGTCGGAGTCTCAAGGGAGTCTCGAGTGAGTCGGGATGTTGGAGTCTTGAGGGAGTCGGGATGTTGGAGTCTCTAGGGAGTCGGGATGTCGAAGTCTCGAGGGAGTCTCGAGGGAGTCGGGATGTTGGAGTCTCGAGGGAGTCTCGAGTTAGTCGGGATGTTGGAGTATCGAGGGAGTCGGGATGTCGGAGTCTCGAGGGAGTCGGGATGTCGGAGTCTCTAGGGAGTCGGGATGTCGAAGTCTCGAGGGAGTCTCGAGGGAGTCGGGATGTTGGAGTCTCGAGGGAGTCTCGAGTTAGTCGGGATGTTGGAGTATCGAGGGAGTCGGGATGTCGGAGTCTCGAGGGAGTCGGGATGTCGGAGTCTCAAGGGAGTCGGGATGTCGTAGTCTCGAGGGAGTCGGGATGTTGGAGTCTCAAGTGAGTCGGGATGTTGGAGTCTCGAGGGAGTCTCGATTGAGTCGGGATGTTGGAGTCTCGAGGAAGTCGCTCGGCACAGGAAGTCGCTGGGCACAGGAAGTCGTTCGTCATTGGAAGTCGCTCGGCATTGTACCTCGCTCGGCATTGGAAAGCGTTCGGCATCGAACCTCGCTCGGCATTGTACATCACTCGGCATCGAACCTCGCTCGGCATTGGACATCGCTCGGCATCGAACTTCGCTCGGCATTGTGGTGAGGCTGGTGCGGCTTGGCATTGTGGTGAGGCTGGTTCGGCTCGGCATTGTGGCGAGGTTGGTGTGGTTCGACATTGTGGAGGTATGTGTGGCTCGGCATTGTGGAGGTATGTGGCTCGGTGGAAGGCCTTGATGGGCCCGGATCATGTAGAAAGCCCAACAACTCAGGATTTGCCTATAAATACAGCATGTGACGGTTCAGAAAAAGGATCTTCTTTCTGCTCTCTTACTTTCTATTTCCTAAGGCGGAGGCTACTCTGCCATTTTGTAACTGTAATTGATTCGAATATCAATAAAAAGGGAACTTCTGGAGTGGACGTAGGCCGAAGTTAGCCGAACCACTATAAAATCTGTTGTTCTTTACTGCTTTCATTTTAATTTTTACTGTTCTTCACTTCATCACTCTCTACACACATTCTGTTTGTGAGCTGCGACTGGTATTTGGTGCTTTCAACTGGATTTGGGTGTCAGTGACCAATTTTGGCGCTAACAGCTGCGTTGGTAAGATTCTGATGTTGTTTCTATTTTCTTCTTCTACCTCCTTCTTCTTTTAACCCTGATGGTTCGATTTTTCGAGCATGGAAAAATCGGGTCGTCACAGTTGGTATCAGAGCTGAAGGTTAAGCGAGAACCTTGGCTCTGGTGAGAAATTACTAATTAGAGATAGAGTCCGTAGTACTCTAGGATGAGTTTGAGTGTATTAATAGATATGAGCGCGTATTTGTTAGTGAATATAAAATGATTTTATATTGTGTTGATTGGTTTGTTGAGTGGCTTATGGATTCTGGTAAATATGAGTAATTAATGTTATTGATAGGGATCTCTAAACACTTGAATAGAACAATTCGACACAGTATTCTTTTAAAATAGGGTATATGAAATAATTTTACCCAAATTATTTTTGTATATAAAGGAAATAATTTTTCATAAACTATTATAGTTATATATATGATTGCTTGATTGTTAGGAATGATAATATTAAATTATTATCATTGTTGTGTAAAATCTGAATAAGAAATTGAAATCATAACTAAGCTAAGAAATAAATTCATATACAAATGGGATTTGTAAATGTAAATTGTAAATATGATTTATAATTTGAAATAGAATTCCAAAGGAATATTTGAAAATAAATTGAGATGAAAATTGCAGAGTAATGTTTGAATATGAAGTGGATGGATTTGGAATTTGAAATTTTGGGAAAAGTTTAAATTCCTTTGAGTTTGAAAACGTTTCCAAAGGTTTTGGAAAAATAATAGCGGTATTATTTGAGAAATATTCTTGGATTGGACTTGAAATCTGGAGAGATTTGAAATTAAAAATATTTGAAAATTGTTTTAAAGAGATAAAAGCATTGAACTCTTTTGGTCGTTGGAAAATAACTTCGGTGATGACTGCAGCATCATCGATGTTCATTTTCGAGTTTCCAAGAGAGAAATTGTTGTCTGGAGATTTTTAAATTGGAATTGTTTGCAAAAGTTGGGTTTGATTTTAGAGATGCAAAGGATTTTGGATATAATTGATTCCAGAGGTGATTTTGAAATATTGAAGTTTTGGTTTGGTAAAACCGCTTTGATTTTTGAAATATTTGCGTGATTGTTAGAAACTCTGGAGTTGGTGAATTGAATATAATTGGAAATGTTGTCGAATAAAATAGAGTTGGATTGAAATAATGATGGTTTGTATTGCAAATAAAATCCAAGTAAGTTGAAATAAATTGGAAATGGCCTTGTTATTAATAAAATAAATTCGGGATGAATTGAGTATGGAAATTGAAATTCATAATGGATTGAGTGAATAAACTAATTATATTGAATAAATAAATGGATGGAATTTGATTAAATAAGAATCAAATGAAAGATGGAAATAGAACTTGTTGCAAAAAGAAATGGAAGTTGGTTGAATGAAATGAATATATGCTATAATGTTAAAAATGGAATAGCTTTAGTCGCAACAAGTTAAGAAGAAATGAAAGGAATTGAAATAACTTAAAGAAAATAAGAGATATGGAATGTTTTCAAGCTTAATAGAATGGTTTCATATGAAATAAATGCGGATATGAAAAGAAACGAAAATGAAGGGATTGTGAATAAAATTGAAATGGAATAAAATTGAAACGAAATAGAATTGAATGTAAATTGAGTTGGAATCAATTTAAAATGGTTGTAAGATTGAGTAATTTTTTATTCACATGAATATAGTCGGATTGCGTAGAAATAAATTATCGTTTGACGAAAACGAGATTTAATAAAATTCTATGAATGGATAGAAGTGAAATAAAATTGATTTTTGAAATCAATTGAATTGAATATGAGCTTGTTTGGATTAAAAACAACTTGAGTGTAAGAAATTGAATTGTAAACCATTAAAATTGAATGAAATGGCATATGAATTGGTTGAAAGCAATTGAATTAGTTTTGAAATCATATAAATTGCTCATGGAAAGTGTTTGGTGTATGTTGCTTATAAATGCATGTGTTTAGCTATTGAAAGTAAGTAAAATGTTAATAAACTTTATATATTTGTCTCTTACATGCTTAAATTGAGTGAGTACAGGTTTTTTGAAAGCCGTTTGGCTGGAGTTGGTTGTCTAGTTGTTAAAATAATAAGCCGCTTGCTTAAAAATGCTAAATAGAGGTACGCCTACGCAATAAAAGATAGGAAATATGAACTGTTGTTTGTTTTCTTGTTTTTCTGACCATGTGGGTCGATGTATATATATTTATATCTCTTGTCAAATTGCAAAAGCTCCTCCGTACAAAGGAGACTGCCAAAAAATTTCAGAAATTTTTGGAGTTAGAATTTTTTTTAAAATTTCCACTAACGACAAATGATTTAAAATTAAGCAAATAGATTGAAACTGAATATTGAAAGCTAATTTAAAATTGTGTATGTAAAGTAAGGTGAATCAAATTCAATATTCAAAGTTTGAAGACAAATTGAATTCAGGTACAATTGAAAATGAAAATTTGAATGAAAATTGGGAAAAAGTATTTAGATTTGGAAGTAATTAGTAAATTGAAGCAAAATGAATTCAAATGGAATTGTAAAGGAAAAGTGAATAGAAATGGATATAAACTTCAGTAGTGAAGTGGTAAAAATAAATATAAGAAACATTTATATTGAACTTAAGAAATGAAGAATGAAATTCTTAAGTAAATTGGTATTAGGAATATACTGAGTGAATAATTGAATGAAGATTAAAACTGAAAGTTGTGACAAGGGAAAATTGTAAATAAGTGAATAACAATCAAAATGAATGTGAATAAAGGGAAATTGATATAGTTAATAATCAATTGAAATTAATACGTATGATGTACGTATATTATTTTATTCTCATAGCGGTTTGATCCAGATTCGAGCACAAAATTTCGAGATAATTATACCGATCCGAGTTAGGATTTTTCACTCGATTTTCGACGGCTAACCCTGGATATGGATTTTTGATTGATTCTGAAAATTCTCTATCATAGTTTGTGACTATGCAAGGAGGATGATGGTTTCTGATCAAGAAACCAGATCTGAGTCCGCACTAGGAAGTCGGGTGGACGATACTAGTTTGGAAGTGAAATTTGTGATCGCGTGAGCGATCAGAATTGATATAGCGTACGGATGATATAGGTACATCATATGGCTAAAGTAAAATGGATATTGAAAAATTTGTAAGGAAATGAATAAAATGATTTGGATTCTGTAATTGGATATTATTGCTAGATAGGACACAAGTGTTTAAAAAGAAAAGGATAAATTAATGTTTTGAATTCAGAAGATAAATTTGAATTGCCCGACAAAGAGGTATGTATTTAAATTTCTGTATGAAATTTTATGATTTTCCGATCTAGCCACTTGGCTTTTGTTTTCTTTTGTAAATCTGGGGGCCTATTAAGGCATTTTGTAGTTGTTCCGAGCTAGCCGCGCAAAGGGGACGCTCGCGAAATTTTTCGAAAATTTGAGGAGTTAGAAAAATTTTGAGAAAATTTTAATAATTCAAATTTTGGTTTTAAATTTAAATTTGAATTGTTAAGTAAGTAGTATTGTTTGGGACGTATGGATAGGTTTGGAATGTTAATAAGAATGTTAGTGTGTCTTTAATTTAAAGGATTGTTTGGGAAGTTATTGAAACTATTTGGATTGGGAAAATAATAAACATGTATTAAACCATTCTTCTTAACTAGTAATTTCAGGGACGAAATTCTTTTAAGGAGGGAGGAATGTGACGACCCAGGATTTTAGATATTTGAAATTGGAATATTTAATTGATTTTAAATATTCAAAAGGTTAATTTTGACTTGAATTACAAATATCACTATTTACTAGGTGATTTAATTATTGAATTTAAATAATTGGAAATTGGGAAAATTGTTAAATCTTGGGTTTTAAGCTTGTTAAAAATATTTCAAAGGTTTATAAAATTTGTATTAACAATACTGGAGATGATAGAACTTTTAAAATTGAATTTCAAGGTGATTTGTTCAGTTTTAAAAATATATCGTTTAAATTGATATTTAAAAATAGCCTTCCGGGGCACAGTCTCGGAATTCGACGAAACTAGTTTCATTGGATCCGTAATAGTGTATTATTATCAAATATCAATTTTCGTAGCGTTTGGAGTTGTTGTGTGAGCGTACGATATATAAACGCACTGAAATTTATATCAAATTCAATATAATAACTGGGTTCAAAAAGCTATCTTCTCCATACGATCGAATTAGGACTCGAAACCTTTTCCATTGCGTTCGGAATATGGGTATAACATTATAAACGCCTAACGGCATGCCTCGATAGGAGGTCAGGATTTTGAGTTGCGTAATTCGAGACAATTTAAATTTAAAATAATATATATATTCATATACACCAGTCAACCTTCATCTGAAATAATGTCACATCATAACTTTTCCCTTTCATCTCGAAAATCATTGTAGCAAGACTTTCTCAGCATGCTAAACAGTTAACACGCGTCCTCTAAAAGGAAATAAAATGGTGATTATCACGTTTGAAGAAAAATAAGAATCCTTCTCGTTCAAACAAATCAAAATTCCCCTTTTCAAAACAAACGAAGAAAACAATGGTCGAACGATTTCATTCCCCTCTTCATTTCAAATATACAAAATCATCTATTCTTCCTCTTCCTCTTTTATCTCCAACAAAGAATAAAGGGAAGCTGCCTCGTCCAATTATAACCGTGACCCCTTCGAGATTCACGAAGTCCAGATCGCGATCGAATTCACAATCTTGTAGGGAAATAGGCGGCGAACCATCGATGTTCGATGTTGGGGGGAGGTGCCTTGGATCCGCGACTGGGTCACTTGTGGGAACAGTGGAAGGCGATGCGAATGGCAGGAAGGAGTACGCATGGTGATGGGTCCAGCAATGATGTTGCGACCGTCGAATCGGCGATGGGTGGGAGGCCGATGGGTTTCGCTAGTTGAGGTGGACGCGTTTTTGCCGAGTGATGTTAGGAGGACAAGACAGGTTTCCTGAAGGGTTCAAAGTCACAGCTATTTGGATGGTTCGAGTGGCCGTTGTTGGTCGCACGGTGGTTCGGGTCGCTGTTGATCGAGGCCGTGAGGCAGTTTGCTCATTTTCTGGGATCTGGTGGTTATCGTAGCATGTGTGCTGTGGGCACACAAGCGAGTGGGCAGCGAGGCAGTAAGGTATCGGCTTTGTTTTAATTTAATTTAGTTTAATTCAAGTAAATATATATATATATATATATATATATATATGAGATTTTAATTTGCAGTGAGATGCAAAAACAGTTCCGTTTTGAAATTCAAAATGTATATAACAGAGAACTCCTTTTCTGTTAGGGAAATTAATAGTTTAATTAAATTATTAGTTAATTTATTTATTTAATAGAAATTGATCGTCGATTAGTTCAAATATTAATAAACTGCATAAATATTTATACAAGGTCTAAAGTCATGAAAACAAGTCGAGATTTGGATTGGGATTGCAAACAACAAAGTTGAGTTAATCTCACTCATTTGGATTTAATTTAAATTTAAAGAGTTAAATTTAAATATTTGGTCGAATGATTGAATTGATTGGATATGGTATATTATATAGTAGTATATATATATTGGAGTGATTGATTTCCCGCATTATATAGCGGATGAGACCCTATGCTCCGCATAATAGCGGATGATATTTTATAAACCCATATACCGCGATATTCCACCTCGAAGTGGAATTGGTATTGTGCTAACATCTGTGGATGCAAGGAAACAGGTCGGAGGGATCCAACTGGATTCCTCAAATTTATTTAGATTATTTATTATTCTGTGATATGATATATTTGGTGATCTGTGATAGATTACATTGGTAATTGGAAATGATGGATGTTATGGTTTGTTTTAATATATTTTGGTATACTGAGTTGTCTAAATCTATAGAAGTGGATCTTTGAAAAGAAAATAAAAGAATAAATTTTTAAGTAAAATAAATTTAGAGAATTTGTATAAATTAAAGAATGAATTGGAAAGAATAAAAGTGATTTTTAAATTCTAGTAAATAAATTCCGAGTATGGAAAGTTGATTTTGAAAAAAAGGGGAAATAATAAATTTTAAACTTAAGTGATATTATTTAAAGGAATAAAGAATTTATTCTAAAATTCAAGGTTTAAATTTTTTTGAAAGGTTAAGGAAGGAATTTGGAAGAAATAAAAGAAATTTTATGAAATTGATATTTCAGTTTAAATAAGGTTTTTAAGTCATAATAAGAAGTCAAATCTGGAATTAATGGAATTAATGGGATTTTAAAATAAATTTGGTAAATAAAAGAATTTATTTTAAAAATGGAGTTGATTTGGAAATCGATTTGAAATTTGATAAAGTGTTTGAAATTGTGTTTAAAAGATGGATGAGACCATCAAATCTATAATCTGGGTTTATAAAAGTGAAGTAATATATCAGTGGATATTTGGAAGGATAAATTCACGGTGGGAATTTATTAAAGGAATGGGTAAAGTTGTTTAAACATAAATAGTTATTTATTTTTAAAATTGTGAAAGAAAAGCGTATTTCCCTGGATAGCCAAGTACGTTTTCAAAGCAAAATTTTAAGTATAAGTTAAAAGTTTTTAAAGTTGCTTTATAGGTATGTTTTAGAAAATTTATTATTTTTAAATGTTTAAGTTTAAAGTAAGTATTATTTTCAAATTTATTTTAGTAGTAATTATTTAAAGGTGACTTGGTATTATGTTTTGAAAAGATGAAAATGTAGTTTTATAAAGTAGCTTTATTTAAAATATTCTTAAAGTATAAATTTTTTAATAAAGTATTAAAGTAGCTTTTAATTTAAAGTATATTTTATAATAAAGTGTTTCTAAATTATTTTTAAAATCTAAAGTGTTTGTACTTGGTGATTTCAATGGAAATAGAAATATTTGGGGATTTTACTCCGTGAGAGAAAGGTGGTTTTTGAAACCGTTTTCAAAAGGGTTAAAAATAGAAATATATCTTGTGAAGATATTTGTGAGATAAATAAATAATTTGGAAAATTATTTATGTTTGATGGATGTTTGTGAATGTTAATTGATAGTTAAATCACCGACTATCAATAGTGGACAATGCGCTGATCGTTTCGAAGAGACCGGGATCGGGATTTATTTTCCGAAAACCACTTCGATTCGGTTTGTACATTTTCGAGGGGAAAACGAGTTTGGAATCGAAGATGGAGTAGTAAAGTGCAAGGGCTAGTCGCTACTAATCCTGAGGGTGATTCCAAAATGGATGTAGTAGGAATAGTGCCTTCGGTTCCATTCGAACCCGGAACGGACTTGTATGGATGAATGCTTTCGAAACATCGTCAGGTGGACGGTGGGCATTCTAAGAGATGTGTTCTAAAAAGGTAACGCTTAGTCTCAAGCCTCATCAACCGGGAATGACTGAAAATCAGGGGTTATGCAGCAAGGCTATGTGGGTAGCGCCCATTAGGGTGAGGTCATCCCTGTCTAGATGTCCCTTTTTATTCGGCTTAGTGGTGCGGTTGCTGATCCCAATCGTGGGGCGATCTTACTCGGAATTATCCAGTAAGGGGTAGTTCCGGCCTTGTGTTGCAAGGGATCGGGCGTGGTCCTCGGTACGCTGATCTAGACCAGGTACTATGACAGGTGGTACCCTAGGGCCTAGTCATTAGTTGGAAATCCATTCTCCCTATGCACCTGTACGGTTTTGATTGTGCCTAACTATTGCTGAAATGTGAGATGCAAGCATTTCAGCTAGATTCTATTTTACTTTCTATAGACACTATTATAATACCAGACGAATTTGGTAAAAATGTTTTGGCTATCGTAAGATAAAAACCCGACATGTTTATTTGTGGCGTGGTCTTACGAGATGCCTTTGATTTCAAAGGGTTTGGAAAACTTTAATAATCCAATTGAGTGTGTTTTCTCACGCTGGTTTTCCAGACTGACTAGGGTGTTATTTTATTATAATGCTCGGGTCAAACCGAGTATTACAGATGCAGGATAGGATGTTGTGGAGCTCAGGAGACGAGCTGGATGGCAAGACGTATCACACGTATATGATGTATATTCCACTGTGTTGTGTATGTTGTGTATTCTGTGTGGGACAAGTTATTATAACTGTCCTAAATCATGATGTGGATTGCATTATACTCTATTTCTGTACTCTGATGATGTAATGTATAAACAGATGTATTTATTTTGTGTAAAGATAATTTATTATCTATTATATTTAATTCCGCTACGTTGGTAAGATTCTGATGTTGTTTCTATTTTCTTCTTCTACCTCCTTCTTCTTTTAACCCTGATGGTTCGATTTTTCGGGCATGGAAAAATCGGGTCGTCATGATGCATTTCTATTATAGTTCACTTGAGTTGGTTTACATTGTATAAGTATGTATGTCCTGACTCGAGTGTTTGTGTTTTGCTTTACACTCGGGTCAGCCTGAGTATTACAGCTTTGGATTTACCTTTCGGAGCTAGAGATTTCTGGCGTTTATCAGCCTATCTAGTTGTCTTTCCATTTTAGTTATTTCGTTTAGCTTTGCTTATGTATTTGTGAACTTAGTATTTAGACTTCTGTTGTATTTGTTTTTCAGACTATGTAATTTTAGTGGCTTCATGAACCACTATTTATTTTAATTTCCGCTGCGAGTTATTCTGATATTTTGTGTCTGTGATTCTGTGATTGGTTTTATCTGCTCCAAATTCATTTACAATCTATTGTTTTGTATTATTCAAGTCCGACATGTGTGGATTTATTGTCGATTTGAATGGTCCAAAATTGTGGGTCGTTACAAGTGCTCGTCGCCACGATTCCATCGCCGCTTGTTTCTTTTGATTTGGACCTCGTACGTGAGAGATACACATTTTATAAGATTTCGATTTATAATATAAATAAAATACACATTTTTTTAAACCTTCGGGAGATCTAGGCTGTTCAAATAAAAACCCTCAAATCTAGGCCACACGCTTCTCTTTCTTCCTTAAATATGCTGCCAAACGAAACCCTTCATCACGCATTCATATATTTCATCGCCGCTCCTCTTGTGGATGACCGGAAGTTGATTGAGTTACCCCATGACGTCACAACAAACGCCGTGCACCACCAGCCTAGCTCCGACCATCCCTAGCCTCGCCAATGACCATAAAATGAGCTTGAATGATTGCCAGAACGTGGCCAAAATTCTCCTCCAAATGATGATGATAATGGAAACCCACCTTGGATCTATAACACTCGACGAACTCTACGACTTTCCAATTGAAAGTTTTTCACAAAAGTTTAAGGATTTGAAGAAAATAGAGGGGGAAAATGAAGTAGTTTTGGCATTAAATAAGAACTGGTGGCTAGGGCAAAAGAAATAGCTAGGGTTTCTAAAATACGCGTATATATACGTGAATATATAATATTTTAATATTATCTCGATTATGAACGTGCTTTTCCGGACGAACTCTAAACGAAGCATGCCGCCTGATGTTTATAACGTTTTACCCCTATTTCGAACATAATGGAACATGTTTTAAGGCCTAATTCAATCGTATGTGGAAGATAGCCTTTTGAATTGAATTATAATATTAAATTTTCGATATTTAATTCAACGCGTTTCTATCCCGTAAGACCAAACGGTAACTCTAAACACGACGATATTTGAAATCCGATAATAATACATTATTATGGATCCAATGGATCTGGTTTCATGGAAATTCGAGACTATGCCTCGGAAGGCTTTTTTAACGCGCCGATTAAATCGAGCGATTCTCAAAATCGACAAAATTACTTGAAATCCCAATTTTAAAATCTTACCAACTCAATTATAATTCGAACATAATTTATGTTCATATTAGCAACCATTCTGATTTATAATAATTTCCAAATTCAATTATCTACACTATTCCAAATATTAAATTTCACTATTAAATTAATATATAAAATTTCAAATTCTTATTTATCGAATTCTAATTCCATTCAAAGGTCCACTGTCCTCACTCTAATTAAAATAGAGTTTGAATAAATTTTAGAAATCATTCCACTCACATTTAACTCCAGATTCACATATTTACCAAATTCATTTCATCGTTATATTTGTAATTCTAAACCATTTCACTAATTCAACCAAAATTTCCATATTCAAAATAAATAAATATTTCAAATTCAACATTTAAAATAAATTAAACATTCAAAATCAAACGACCAAACTTCCGGGTCGTTACAACAAGCCTCATTTTCTGTATTACCAAATAATATTCGTTAGTAATACTCTTTGCTAATATAGATATAGACACTAGGTGTTATCATTTGGTATCAGAGTAGGTTCAGAACGATATAGAATATCCATAACACGAGTCTTGGCCTTAGAGTGACTTAGAGTCCATGTTCCCCTTGGATGTGTGGTACCCACCTTATATAAACGATAATAGGAGTATACGATGGTTACTGGGAGTAATCATTTGGGGTCGTACTTGTTATTTTTTCTACTATATATATTTCTTCTCCCTACCTCTTCCGTGTATTTGTCTCGAAGTGAAATGGAAATTGTTGATGCTGGTAGTGAAATAAGGAGTAGTCAGCCTGACCAGTAGTATCGGCATTGATGATGATGAATTAACCTTTGTGTCGGTTGAATGAGAACAAAGTAGTTCAGTTAGGAAAGCTATAAATATCCTTAATTCAAATCTCATATTGAATAATTCATAATTATAAATTATGATAAGGCAAGAGTAAGAAGATCCAGTGGTAATCAGAGTTGTACAGCAAAAATTGATTGATAACTTTCAGCTAAAGGCATTGTTTATTTGTTTGAAAATATGTGTATTGTTGTTTGATATTATGGATAGATGATATGTGATGATTTTCATTGCTGTTTATGGTTAATGAATTGGATGTATATTCAAATTTTGAAAATAAATATTTTAATCAAAACAGGCATATGATTTAATAAAATATGAATTTGATTTTACAAAGTGATTGAAAATGTTTTAGTTGTTTATTTTGGTATTAATTTGTCTATCGAGTGCTTTAAGAATTATGGTCGATGAGTCTATCCAACGTTATCGATAATGATTCCTAAACACTAGGATGAGACATTTGCATATAATGTTTTGAAAGTTATATTTCCAGTGATATTTTAAATTTTAAAAAAGGAGAATATTTTTTTAAATATTTTGAAACAAAAATAATGTTTTTGAAGAGGAGGAGCTATATTTTTGAAAAGGAAGTATCTTATGGTATTTTGATAAAGAATAATAAAGTAGTTTGAAAAAAAATGTATATTACTTGGTAATGCAAAACATATCTTTGAAAAAATTCGTGTAAAGAAGTTTTGAAATCATTTCAAAAGAAATGAAATTTATTGTAGAGAAAAAGCAAAGAAAGTGTTATCTTGTGTAAAATGCTAATTAAAATTTTAAATTTTGTGGTTTAGTAAATTAAATTTAAAATCTGTTATTGAAATTGTGTTGGGAGTAGATAAAAGCTTTTAGACAATGTATAGAAAATTTCTAGGCTAAAGTAATGATTTGTTCTTCTCAGAATTGTCAAACCATTGATCCATTTTCGATGATATTGAATTTATGAGAACGCTATGTGTTTAGAGAACCATTTTTATTTGTAAAGCTATGTAAATTTGAGGTTAATATTGGTTAAAATATGAAATAAAAATGACGTATACTGTTATCTTGAAAGTGCAAAACTCCTCATCACAGTGCTGACTTCATTCGACCATAACTTTCAAATGGTTCATCCGATTTCGACGATCTTGCACTTTCTGGAAAGCTAAGAACATAAGAAACAACTTTATTTATGGATTTTTGCAAAATTTTATGGTTTCAAGACTAAATAAGCAGGTTTTTAGAGAGGTCCTGTGTTTTTTTACATTTCCAGATTTTATTAACTATAGAAAAGCCATCATAACTCAAGTTTTACTCGACATTTTTGCAATCCGAAAGTTTTTTTGAAAAGCCAACACACTATGCAACAAATCACTGTTTGAAACCATAATTTGATTTAGTGTTTTCGACCTTTAAAATTAATTTTGTTGGAAAGTGTGTTAAATATGAGCATTGTGTTGCTTTTATATTAAATGGATGCACACTTATTCTACTTCTTATTATATGCGACTAATTTTTAAATTTGAGTTAAGAATGGGTGTTCAAGTGGACTATTTGGACTAGTAGGCGGCACTAGCTCGCTTTTGCTCCTATAACAGTAAGAAAACTTACTTAAACGCTAATAAAATTGTATGATTTTATGCTATATTGATATATGATGTGATATTATATTGTTTCCTCGTATTATGGGATGTTCCATTGTTGTGATGTATATTTATTGTGTTTTTATTTTTTCGAATGCTCTCTGTATAAAGGAAACTATGCCGAAATTTTTGAATAATTCGATGCTTACATTATTGAATGACACTACTTAAATTGTACTATATGATAAGCAAAGTCTATGTAGGAGACCCACACAGAGGGTTGAGTTCTTTGAGTTTGATAGAAGATCATATATACGAAGAAAGTTATTGGTATGAGTTGTGTATGACGTCTTCCTACAAGAAATTTCAAGGACCCAATTTTCATAAGGGAGAAGTATGTAACAACTCTGCCTTGAACCAAAAAAGGCACAACAACCCAAAACGAACTAAAATAAAGAGATCTAGCAAAATAAAGTAGGAAACACAAAGAATTTCCATAATGGTTTGGAAAATTTGAGGCCTACGTCTATTTTAAATTATTGCTTATAGATATTGGTCACAAGTACAAGGTTTTTACCGATCTAACAGCCTAGAACAGCAAAAAGTAGCTTCCTTTGTGACTAAGCTCATGTAAAGAAAGAGGGTAAAAAAGATGAACTATCAAAATTCTACTTCTAATTTCTCTAAACTTTATATTTATAGAAAAATCGCACCAACAAAGTCATAGATATACGAAATATCGGTCCTAACATTAGATTCGAGAATGTAAGAGGGAAGACAAAGTCCCTAGAGCTAGAAAATCATGTCGGTACCGATCTGAAGTTACTGATCTGAATAATCGAGTGCATGTTGTGCCAACTTCCTCTACTCTACCATCTTGCTTAGAACCATCAAGTTCCGAGCACTTTTGCCTTAGAAATCATGTTGTTTTCGTGAGGTTCTGATATTTCCAATACTTATCCTTCTCCTTCAAAGCATCCTTGGAGTTGTTCACCTACTCTTTCAGAAATGGGCCCAAGGACAATTTTCTTAGCAAATAATTGACAAACTATAGCTTAATGATCCATTAATGTGCAAGAATTCAAGACGGTACCGACCAGAAAGTGGTCAGTACCGATCTTTTTCTTTGTAGCATTGTGCCTTCAAACTTCTTAGAACTTATCCTAGCATCCTTCCAAGCATGCCCCGGTCCTTGAACCACTCCGTCTTAAACTTGATATCCAGATTCATATGAGAGTTGCTTGGTCTAACACCTGGATAACACTTCCCTCATAATACTCTTATGTTGGATACAAAGCATGCTCTGGAATAAGATAAGCGCATGCCAGTTTCCATGCCAGTCTGTTGGTTATCCAACAGTTGCTTCAAGCGGTTGCCTCTATTCCATGGATATCCATTTAATTGCTCCAAATAGTAAAAGCTCTCTTCTTCATGGTAAGGATGATATCTTCATTCCAGAGATCATTATATGCCTTAGCCGGGTACGTTCTGCCTTTTGTTTTCTTTCCATCCATATTATGTCAAGAATTCAGGTTGGCCTAGACTTATTCTTATCGGTACGAGATGAATCCTTTGTTGAGTTCGGTAGTATAAATAGTTTTGGACTTGTAAAATTTTCCCTACTCTTCATTTCTACCCTTTTAGTTTCAGGTGTCGAATTCTTTTCCTTGCCGAAATCTCGTGACTTCACTCCTCCAACTTGAACCATTCACTATCGCCAAACAAACACCACCATCGTGGTCTCCTTGCTGCTGCCACCACTTTGTTCTCACTTTATCCACTGTTGATTCCTCAAACAAACTCGGTCCCAAATTCTTATCGTTTCCTAATCTAGATCAAATTTTCTTAAGGGGGATGCTCAGTTTTTTGGTATGATGGTGTTCGAGGAGTTGCCGTAGGTGGTGGCTAAGGATCATTTATGGCTAGAAAATGGTCAAGGGCTTTGATTTTGTGATCTGCTTATGTTCTGTCTCTTAAGCATTAGGAATAAATGAATTTCCCAAAGAAAGCCCAAGCATGACTCAAAATATTTCTTATGGAATCCTAGGCTTGACCTGAAGTTTGTTTCACTGCACTCAAATCACGATAGCTCCATGTTTCCTTAGGGTCTTCTTCGGTCCTTTTTTGACTTTGCTTCGGGTTTCGCTCCTTTGGCAAAAATTCAAGCCTATGTGCTCTTCAAGTGGCATTTGCATTCTTTTTCCAAGCTCGATCGGTCAAAAATCTTAGTTTAAAATCCTTACAAGATGGTTCTTTTCTAAAGAATGGTCGCGTTGAAAGCACTTCTTTATCCAATCAATTCCGTTTTATTGCATTCCCAACTACAACACTTTCTGTATTCTTGTAAAAGGACGCTCATAATCGCTCTAGACAGCGATACCATTATTGGTAATCCGACAATAATAGGTATGGACCGATGCATAGTTCCGTTATGAGACATGGCTCGTGTTCCAGCATGAGCGGGCTATCTACACAAAGTGGTCCATTCATCATCTATGGGACATAGGACCTATACTGTATAAATTGACACTTTTCATTGCCTTGGTTTATGTTTAGAATCAATTGGTCAATACAAGTTGACATTTATTGCATTCTGGGCGTAGATCGCACAGGTTCACATTTAAATAGAATTCCAAAATAAAACAGACCCGACCGCGTTCAACATTGAGTTTTCCTATCTAGAATGACACCCCACTCTCTTAGATTCAACGTTGGCACTGGGCCGTCAGCTATTCCTGAAGTCGATTCTACCATGGCCTAGGCTTCGACTTCTACACCTACTAGACCTAGGAATTCGATCACTACTAAGTTATAGAGAATGATAGTGCCCGAAGTACCAATCCAAGACCAGTCCTCTTCTATTAATATCCATGTAGGCTTAAGAGTTCATGATGATCCTCCAGAACAAATGCCAATAGTCCTAACTACCAAGTCACTCCGGGCCATATGTTGATAGCACAGAATTCCTGAAGGTGATGTCCTACTTCCAATCTAGAACCAACGGGAGTATAATCCTCCACAGGGGTATACAGCTTGCAATAGATACATATGCTTAGGCGACATTGTAGCACTTTTCAATCCATTCCCTTGTATATTCCTCTAGGAGCTTGGGCTTATGCCTACTCAAATCCATTCCAATGTTTACGCTTTGCTGAGCTCCTTATACATCTTGTTCATGAACCAGTTCTAGTGACCTCCAACTTTTATGGAACTTACTCATGTCCTGAGCTTCAAACAACATACTGAATCGCCTTCTTATATGATCATCGAAGCCTGGTGCCGACGTAAGGTTATTGAAGCACTCTGTAACAAACATTCATACTTTAAGAATGAATATTTCTTTCTTCAATGCCCGTACGGCTTCGACAGGCTTTGGCTCTCCAGAAGTAAGACCTCTTATGTCACATTCTTCCATGTGCCTCAATTACCACCGTCAGAGTGTTTAACCTATTATCTCCTTTCTTCATAGATATTCCTTCTCGAGGTATGAGCATTGAACATTCTGAGACTCTTTAAGCCCTCAAAAGAATTCATATCTATTATCACACTACCTCTTGTCTCCCGACAAAGGAGAATCTTCATTGATGCAAACTTTTACATCCCGAATGTTTCACAGTTCCTACCAGAACCCCACCAAATAGTTCAAAGTTGCCAATTAGAACTTCTGCCTCTATTCGTAGCTCTAGCGAAGATATCCAAGGGGGTGTTGAAGGTCCATCCATCATGAAAAACATTGATAAATTGACTGATAGGGTAGTAAAAGTATGCATCGTCAGTGAAGTGCAAGCAGAAGTAGAGGAAAGAGTTAAAATGGAAACAATTCCTAAGGAGGAGAGAAGAAGAAGGAGAAGATAAAGAAGAAGAAAAGTGATAGAGGAGGTGATGATAATGAAGACTTCGACCAAGGAGGGAGCGAGTTGTACGGAGAGACGTCTCTAGAGGGAGCCGAACTTCCTGCCTTACCCCATCCAAAATGAATAGTCATCGAAACTTCCCAACAAATTGCAAAACTGAACATGAAGCCAATAGCGGAGGTGACTCCTCCAGTTGGTTCTTCAAAAGACATTTTGGTTCTTTGATTTACTTTGAATTCCGATTAGCAATCCTCTTAAGGCATGCTCTTCGGGTTTCCGCTTCCATCTCAGGGCATCCAAACTAAAGGAGGTAAGACTACATCCCTGCTTCCTTCCAAAAATAGTCCGTAGTGTGCTTAAGGGACACCAGCACTCTGCATACTTCTAGGATCATGAACACACATTCCTTTCATTCACTCACATTCCAATGTTCCAAAAATGATAAAATCCCTTCTTTTATTTAAGGTACAATAGGAAGTGACAGATCCAGTTATCTTCATCATGGCATTTCCTAGGAAAGAAAACATACTCTTAAGCCATACTTACCTCGTTCTTGCTCTCACAAGGAAAGAGAAATAGAAGAAGACAGATCATGTTGAAAAGAAAGAGAGCGCGAGGTGGAAAGCAACCACCAAGCGGAACGGACAATGAAAAAGAGGTAGGAAAAAGAGAGACTATACTACGACCATGGAAAGAGACAAAAAGATTCATGTGACCACTACAGTTCCTCTTCTGGCCTTCCTCCACCTCGATTTCAACTGCAACTCCCTCCACAGCCACAAACTCCAGCATTAATCTCCCTAACTACCACCGTTCTTGATCCCCCTCAATCCAAAGGAGTCTCTATTCACCTAACTCCTCCTCCAGTCCCGTCGAGCTGAATGCAATTAGACTTTCTAGACTTTTGCTCGACTAGGGTCATGGTCAATCATGACCTCAAAGGCATTCCTAAGGAAGAGGCGAACCATAGGGTTGGAGAGATCCAAGAACTTATTGACCAAGGATACGAACTGGAGAAAATTTGCTTCGCCCTCTCTAACATCAACCGAATCCATCAAACAAATATCGAATCATAAGGATACAAGTGGGATTTGGGGAGAAGGTTTAAAAATAAAGAGATGCAACTTTGATATTAGAGAAAAAGTCCAAAGACTTCGTTAATGAGATGAAGCAAGCTCATAATAAGGTCGAGATTATGATGATTTTTTTTATAAAAACTACTCATGCAGGTATGCTGCTCTTAAAACACAGCTTGCAAACAAGGACCTAACCCTCATGGAGAAGTATATGGCTAACAAAGAGATCCAAGAGCTCCTAATTGAAAAGGAGGGGGTTGAATCTGAATTTCTCCTAGTGAAAACAGAGGGGTTCGAGGCTCAGGTCTACCATGTTGCAGCTATGCACGATTTAAACGAGCTAAAGTAATATAGGTCAAAAAAAAGACGAACCAAACTTCACGATTCAACAGTTCTTTACTAATACCATCAAATATAGGAATTTGAAGTAGTTTGGAAGCACTTGTGCCATCACTCTTGTCGATGCTTGCGAAAAGGTACTACGCC
Source organism: Allium fistulosum (assembly GCA_030737815.1). Classification (NCBI taxonomy): domain Eukaryota; kingdom Viridiplantae; phylum Streptophyta; class Magnoliopsida; order Asparagales; family Amaryllidaceae; genus Allium; species Allium fistulosum. Next base: position 821,707,580 of record CM060904.1, read on the forward strand.
ATGCTGAGACGTACAGTGATGGCCTCACCGAAATGAGTTAAATGCTAAGTATCTCGATGCCAAAGACATAGAAAAACTTAAAGAGGGAAAAGCTATCCTGACCATGGAAGACGCTGCCAAATCTAAAGCTTTCGTTGAAGCTCCTACTAGTCCAAGTGCATGGGGCTATGTAGAATCATCATCTCCAAAGGTCCAAGAGCTTACACCGAAGATTTCATCATCCACGGGGGTCAGCTCCAAGGCTACCTAAATCATTCCAACTTTTGCAGCCACTACTCCCATTGAATCCTATATTCCCTTTTTCGTAGATCCACCGATGCGACCAACAATCTAAGAGGGTGAAATTAGGAAGTGTGACAAGCCGCACCTCTTGATATATCGATCCAAAGTCTAAGGTGACATTGGAACTTGCATCGGTGCCAAGAAGTACAAGCTATCAGTTTTTTAAACATTACAGAGACTGAAGATATAAGGATAAAATATAAGGCATTCTATACTTTTAGATCTCCCATCGGAAGACAGCAAAAAATAAATACAGACAATAGTCATCTTAAAAAATATCATAGAAAATAAAGTCTCTAAACATATGTAGTCATAATCTAGAGTTTACAGAAATACAACAAATTGCCCGAAAAATACTAAGTATGATAAATAGTTACATGGAGAGTAATGAAAATAACAAGCAACTCTAATGCAAAGCTCGCCTCTCCGCGTATAGATCTCTAGGTCTATCAACTGCTACCCTGTCCTCCTATGGTAGGGTAAAAAGAAAGGAAATGGGTTGGTCAGACAAAAGTCTGGTGAATGAGTTACATCATTATTTATGGTGATCACATGAAATTAACTTTACTAATACTCTATGTGACCTAGGGTGTTCTAGTGCGTCTGTGAACCATTTACTAAGGTAGTTTCATTTACAGAATGGGTATATTTCTAAACTCATCTACACCAACATCTTGTGAAAGCTTATGTTTAGGATGAGCAATTAATCTAATCCTCAAAATAAATGTGGATGGATTAATAACTATTGGAACTATTCTAACATAGGATCACCTACAATATCAATCTTGGGATTACATTATCAAATCACGACTATACATATTGTATCTATGCATTGAGGGGAGCCCGTAATGCCAACTCGTGCAAAGACATCTCAAGGTCACTACATCTGTGTCCACCTCTTAATGGTAACGTAACGCCTCTTATCGCACCGCATTAGGATCCATCAGCAACACAGTATCATGTCTGCACACCATGCATTCCAATGAACTCCCGTTAGTACCAGTTCACACACTTCTCTAGGCATCATTGTAGTTTGCACTTACACCGTAGAACCTTTTGTGAGTGCAATTTGCGATAGAATTGCCCAAGTGGAATAAATAGTGTCTAGGCCTTGTTGCCAATGTACACATCTGTCTGGTCCTGCAACGTCTAAGAATCGTAAACCTAGGGAATTAATATCCCTACTTATACTTACAGTCAGATATAATAATAATAATATGTATAAACTTATAAACTTGGGCCTTAGGCTGAGGTTCAATCTTGCTTGTAACACATTAACCGGTCGACCACTGGCCACTGCTGCGGCCGACCGCTTGCCTGTCAACTGACTCTAGAAAGCTTGTCGATGAATGGTAATTGTTTCTAATTAAATCTGTTTTCGTTTAATTACCATTCGTTCTCTGAAAATCATGGATTGTTTATTACAGTAAGATATTAATTACAGTGAATCATATTTTGTCAATCTACAATCTTTGATGTTTTCAATTTCAATTTCCAACAATTTCGTATGCATGTTTGTTATCCAAACGATTTAAATCGGGTATAGAATTAACAGGTATTGATATATCAGTCTATATTCAATTCAACAAAAGGATATTCATTTTTTTAATTTATTTACTTTATCCATATTTAGATTAGTCAAGAATTATAAACAAATAGGTTAAATATTTATTCAATTTCCAATCTATTACAATTATTAGGTAAATAAAATTTTTGGTTTAACCTAAACCATTTCTAGATCAAATAGGATGTCAATAAACTAAATTACATATAAATCTCCATATTAATTATGAACCCACTCACCTCAATAAAGATATCACCATTTTAATTTTCTTGGAATCACCTCCGCTTGATTTAGGACTCTCGTTAATTCGATTTAATTCCCTCTTTTCAATCACTTGATTTTAATCTTTGGTTTTGTTATTGATTTTGAAGAAACTTATTTTGAGGAGAAAGAGAGTTCATATTTTAGAGAGATGAAGTTTTGTTATGTTCTAATTTAATTAGGGTTCTATTTATAGTGGTAGAAAGCAACCAGAACCATTCGATCAACTCTTATCAAATCTAGCACGTTCGATCTACCCAAACCCTAATCTGGTAGCGATGACCGGTCGACCACTTAGTTTGGAGTGGACAATTGCTACGGGTCGACAAGTCCAACCAATGGTGTACACCAGTGGATTTTCCTAGTTAAATATTTTTTTTCTAATTAAATTATTTAATTATTTCGATTTCAAATTTTAAAAAGTTAATAACATTTCCATTTTAGCTCCGAATTCAAGAAATTATATATGAAAATTATCAGAAAATCGCTATGAATGCAATGGTTGAATTTTCATAGCCAAATTCCGACGTTTATAAAAATTTCAATTTTACCTTTATCGTATTTAAATTCAATTCATTTGTTAAATTTTTGGTTAAAATTTTCGAGGTTTTACATTCTCTCACTTGAAAGGATTTCGTCCCAAAATCTCCAAGGAGGGAAAAAATTTACTCCTATATTTGGAGGTTAATACATCTTTTCATCCACCAACCACTGGCATCCATTGTCCTTCAAAATTCTAATGCAATATATACATATAGGCATTGAATACATATGAACCTATACTAATGCAAAAATAAGGCGGTCTCTTGATCTAGTCGACCTCTTTAAATGCACGTGCTCATGTCATGTACCCAAAATTAATCCAACATCCTATGTAAATATACTGGCAATCCAACATGTATGTGCAACCATTCAATCCATATGAGACAACCATAGGCATATAACCTAGTAAAATAAAAAAAGTGACGATGTGAGTGTTTGCTAACTTAAGAATATATTTGCCTAAGTATGTAAAGGTCATCCTAGTAAATGTTGCCATTAGCAACCATCATCCAAATCATGTCCTGTTGACATGTTCACAACCATTCCTAGCATTAAATTGTCCCTACCTATGGGGTATACTAAATTAGAACCTAAACACATAAGTAGTTTATGCGTTCAACTAAAATGGAAATGTACTAGAAAAGTGTTCTAGATGGGTGGCTCAGACCTTTTCCTCAGGCTCCCATGTACTCTCCGCTGGATTGTCTCATCATTGGAAGTAAACAAGCTTGATAACATTATTATGGAGTCTCTTTGTGCCATGCTCAAGAATACGAGTGGGTGCATGGCGAACAAGTGATTCCTTCTCTACTTCCACCTCCTCTAGCTGACTCGGCTCGGCTATAGTGGCTGTATCATGTAAGCACTTCCGCAAGTGTGAAGCATGAAAAACGTTGTGTACTCCCACTAACTTCTCAGGAAGCTTCAACTTATAAGCTAACTTCACTACTCTACCAGTGATCAGAAAGGCCCTACAGACCTTGGTGCTAAATTTTCCAAACTACCAAATATTGTGATATGCCTTAGCAGCGAAACCTGCATAAAACCATGTTGCCTACTATGAACTCAAACTATGCATGTCTCCTATCAGCATAAGACTTCTGCATGTCCTGCACGGTTTTCATCGTTCTGCAGATCAAGTTTAACTTCTCTAATGTTTCCTTTACCATACTTGGTCCAAGAACAATCCTATCTGTAGTGTCCCACCAACAAGACAGTGATCTACGAGGCCTCCTATATAATGCCCCAAGCTGTGTCATCCCAATACTCGCCTGCTAGCTGTTATAATAAGTAAACTAAACTAGTAGAAAGTGATCCTCCCAAGGGCCTCCAAAATTTAAGATACACATCCTAAGTAAGTCCTTTAACACACTGTTTACCTTCTCCATTTGTCCATCCATCTGTGGGTGATAAGCGGTACTCATACTCAACTCAGTGCCCAACTCCTCCTCAAGATTCCTCCAAAATTCATTGGTGAAAAGTGGATCTTGTTCACTAACGATGCTAGAAGGAACTCTATGCAATCTAAATATCTCCCTGATATATAGTGTCGCTAACAACACAACGGTCCTCTTACTCCTAGCCACAACAAAATGAGTGCATTTGGTCAGTTAGTCGACTATGACCCAAATACTTTCATTCCCCCTACACTCCTAGGTAGTTCGTACACTCCTAGGTAGTCCATAGATGAAATCCATAGAAACACTCTCCCACTTCCATTGTGGAATATCTAATGGCTGCAACAATCCTTGTGCTTCTTCTGCTCCACCTTTACTCTATGGCAGGTCATATATCTGGCCACATGTTTTGCCACATGTCTCTTCATACTAGTCCCATAAAAGACTCTCTTCATTTCATGGTACATTTTGATTCCGTCAAAATGAATTATGTTCCTAGAATGATGAGACTTGGCTAGTACCACGTCAATCAAATCCATAATGAGAGGAACGCATAATCTACCATCTCTCTGTAACCACCACTTCAACTCAATGACATAGAGCCTCAAATGACTCGACTGCTCTCCGCTACTAAGTTTCTCAAAAATATCCAATAACTCCTTATTGTGCTTCTAACTTGACCTAATACAGTCTATATGTGTAGGTTGCATATCTAAAGATACTAACAACCATGGAGTGATGTATGACGATGGTCAAAAACCAAACATAGAAATAAACTCCAAGTGCTTCCACTCTAAGAACATAGGACTCAACATCACATGCTTTCTACTCAAGGCATCGGCTAAAACATTGCCCTTGCCTAGAATATAGGAGATATCAAAATCATACGATGCCAAAAACTCCATTCATCTCTATTCCCTTAAATTAAAATCCTTCTAGGAGAATAAATAGAGACTTATACTCCCTATACAGCTCAAACTGCTCTCCTTATAGGTAGTGTCCCCATGACTTGACTACAAAGACAATGGCTACCAAATCAAGATCATGGGTTGGATAGCTTCTCTCCTTGACTTTCAACTATCAACTGACATAGCTCACCACTCTCTCTTCCTGCATCAATATCGCGTCCAACCCTGTTCCGCAAGCATCTGTATACACTGTAAATGCCTTCATACCATCGGGTAATACTAGAATAGGTACACTAGTCAATGTCTCCTTCAACTTGATAAAAGAATCCTCCACTTCAAGTCTCATGAGAATACCAAATTCTTCTTGGTAAGGCAGGTCAGAGGGGTAGAGATAATAGCGAAGTCCTTAATGAACTTCCTACAGTATCCCACCAAACCTAGGAAACTCCTCACATCCATGGCACTCTTCGGCACATGCCAATCCTGTACAGTTGCAACATTATTAGGATCGACCTCCAGCCCACTCTCAGAGATGACATGTCCCAAAAGGCATAACTCCTTGCGCCCAAAGTGACATTAGGCCTTCAACTTATGCCCATGGAGTGTATTTAGCACATCTTCTAGATGCAACCTGTGATCCTCCTTGCTTTTTGAATGGATTAATAAGTCATCAACAAATACCACCACGAACTTATTAAGCAACCTTCTAAAAACTTGACTCGTCGAATCAACAAAGTAGGCGGGTGCAATTGTCAGTCTAAAGAGCATGACTAACCACTCATAAAGTCTATCGGGTGTAAGAAAAGCGGTCTTCGAAATTCTATCCTCAGCCATACGAAACTAATGGAACCCAATATCCAAGTCAAGCTGCGAGAACACCTTCGTGATAATAGCTGATCAAAGAGATCATCAATGCGGGGAAATGGGTAATAATTCTTCTTTGTCAGCTTATTTAGCTCACGATAATCGCCGCAAAGCCTTAGAGAACTATCGCTATGGTTGCAAAGACAACTGGTGCTCCCCACTTTGGAATACTCCTCCCAATGAAGCCCTTCTTCAACAGCTCATTCACTGCTTATTTAGCTCGTCTTTCTTTAGGAGCCATATGCCTCAAGGGTAAGGCATCAGGTCTGGCTTTCTCCATAAGATAAATCCAAAGCTCAATCTCTCTCTGGATTTGAAGACCGGTGACCTTCAAAAAGTCATCCGGATAGTCTCAAACTACTGGTACTGAATCTAACTCATCATGTGATAGGTTTAAAGAAAATAGGCAACTCAACATAACTAAACCTCTAAGATCGCAACAATCCTCTAGACCACATCCACTATAATTACCCAACATAAAATCTTTCCAATCACAATTTAAGATCTCCCCATACATAGTCATCTAGTATATAACCAAAATTAATCCAAACCCAGAAAATCCTAGGACAAAAGCATCGAAATCGAAATTGACCTCTAAAATAAAAAATTTCAAACCCATACATATCAAAGAGAAATAAGCCGATCCTCCTATAAGTTTTGATACAACTACATGTCTATAACTATGCTATTATCAAAATGCAACTCATCTACAAGTCTACTTGGGATAATAGAGTATGATGCCCCAGTGTTAAATAAGGTACGACCAAGTAAATCAGATAAAGTTAACACACCTTTAATTACACCTTCTTCTGTGGTGTAAGCTAAAACCACTTGGGTAGAGGTCTTCTGTGGTGCTAGAAACTCCCGCCTCATGTGTCTGAAATGATTACAGTAGTAACATTTGATCTTTAAGACGTTTGTCTTGAACTCCTTTGCAAAATGCCCCTTCTTACCACATCTCCTACACACCTGCTTCTTAATCTTCCCTTTGGCAAATATTTTGCCATTGCGCTAATTTTGCTGAGATGCTTTTCCTCCCAACTTCTTGGGTTCACTCTTCACTCCTCCTTGTAAATGATATTCAGCAATCCCATCTCCACCAAACACTTGAAAGTCGCACCCATGGGAATATGACAAAGGGCGAAAGCTTGAAGAGGTTGATTCAGCCCCTTTGCAAACTAACTCATTAAACCAATTTACATATTCCTTTTTCGAATTTTACTTGTTGTGAGTGCATGAACTTCTCCAACTATATACCCTGCTCTACCATGGAAAGAAACTTCATCTCAAAACGTCTCCTAAACCTCCCTAAGTAATCTCTTCTCATTGGTCTCTACCATTATCACATCCCACCAATTCAGAGCCTGTCCCTATAAGTGCCAAGCAGTAAGCTATCCCCTAATGTCATCTCCGTGACCCATCAATCCAAAAATCCTCTCACAAGTATGGATCCACACCTTTGTGTCCATATACGACTCGGATACGGCTTCCCTCATAGACTCGTAAAGTCCTTACATAGCTTGGTAAAATCGACAACAAGTGAATGGGAAGGAACTACACCTGGTGCCTACTCTATGGTTCCTCTATTAGAGTAAAGCATGGAACATCCTCTTGCTTGAAGATACCGATGGAACAAAATTGGAATGTTCATGTTCGGAATCTCAGCTGCATCACCAGAGCCGCAACCAATATGATCGCTCACCCTTTCTATTTGTGATTGAGGAATTATTAGCAACTTTTCCATAGATAGTATTGGCAAGAATAAGGGAAAGCATTATCGTATTATATTTATATATAAATCCTTTGAAATTTTTTTATACATACACACACACACACATTTTTTTGAAATCCATTTCGAAAAACTTTTTGAAATTTTTTAAAAAGCTATTTTTTTCAAAATTCTTCTAGTACTTTCTTTCAGTACATACCTTACTCCTAAGGAACTTTTAAACCGTGGCTCTAAACCAAGTGTGACAATCTGCCCCTTCCCATACACTGATCTAAAGTCTAAGGTGACTTTCGAACTCGCATCGATGCCAAATAGTATGAGCTATCGAGTTTTTAAACATCACAAGGACTAAAGATATAAGCATAAAATTTAAGATGTTCTACACTTTCAGACTCACAGCAGAATGTAGAAAAATAAAAATACATAAAATAGTCATCTTAGAAAATATCTTAGAAAACAAAGTCTCAAAATATAAGTAGCTATAATCTAGAGTTTACAGAAATACAACAAATAGTCTCAAAATAAAAGTAGTTATAATCTAGAGTTTACAGAAATACAACAAATAGTCTCAAAATAATAAGTATGATAAATAATTACAAGGAGAGTAATGGAAAATAATAAGCAACTCCCTTTCCAATCTCACCTCTCCACGTACTAATCTCTAGGCATATCATCTATTGCCCTATCCTCCTGTGGTAGGGAAAAAAGAAACGAAAGGGGTGGGTCAGACAAAAGTCTAGCGAATGAGTTAAATCGCTATATATGGTGATTGCATCCAATTAACTTTACTAATACTCTATGTGACCTAGGGGTTTTTACTGTGTTTTTGAGCTATTTCGTTTACATAAATGGTATATTTCTAAACACATCTATTATGCTTAGAATCAGACAAATAATCGAATCCTCAAAATAACTATAGATAAGCTAATAGCTACTTAAACTATTCCAACGTAGGATCACCTACAATATCATTCTTAGGATTACATTCCCAAATTACGACTACATGTATCATATCTACTCATTGAGGGGGAGGCCCGGAATGCCGAATCGCGCTAATGACATCTCAAGGTCACTGTGTCTGTTTGCACGAAAATGGCAAACACCTCCAATCAAATTATCAATAGCAGGTTTAATAGAAAGTGAAAGTAAGAAAGCAAATGATACATGAATTTATAGTTGTTCAACCATGACAGGCCTACATCCACTATTCGTATTTATTTCTTTTCTTATAATTTAGCTTTTATAAGATTTTTGAGATGAAATACAATAAATTATGATTGAAAACAGAGATCTGAAGCTCGGTTTGGTTATTTTTGCAGCATAGAGTTCTCAAGCTTCAAAAATCATCCCTATGAATTCCAAATGCTTGAATATTTATAGGGTTGAAGAGGTGAAGTGGTTAATCCGGTAGGTCAGTAAATTTCCATGTATAACTCACCCAAATCAGATACTTCTACTTATAAAAGATAAGATTTCTTATTTTTAAATATATGTAGATTTTATTGCATATATAGCTTGCTTGGTTCCGTTGAAGGCTAAGTTCGAGGTCGATTGCTTCGTTGTACTGCATATGGACGCTTTGCCAGGGAAGTTCCTACCACTTTATTATTAGTTCGGCTTCCCATGCTAGCCCATGTTCCGGTATTCATATGATGTTCCTACTTGTTTCAGCATCCTCCTTACCGAACAGATGATCTTATTCGGTACCCTAGGGTACTAAAAAAATCTCCTATTCGGTATCCTAGGGTACCCAACAAGAGGGTCTACCTCCCTCTCTACTTCTTAGTTCTGCCTATTGAATTGCCTTTCTTAGCCATGCCTATGTTATCTTTCAAGCTTTCCAATACCTTGGTCTTATGGGTGAAATTTCCTATAACACTTGCCCTTAAAAGTTTATCTTGTAAATTATGAGGTAGGCTTTGTTGAGTGTCTCCTTGAATTCCTCAGTAAGTATAGGTCATCCTTCCTATTTCAGTTTGGTCCAGCATGCTCTTGGTTCGGCATGATACTTGTTCGGTGGCTAAGGTTGGTTCATCAAGCTATTGATTCGGCTCTGGATGTGAACTCACCCATATGTAAGCTCCAGTTCCTTCTCCTACCGAGTATGCTACTTCATTTTTTTGTTGCCTTCAGCTTTTCAGGACCGTTCGCATCCTTGATCTGCAAGTGTGATTTTTTCTTTTATCTCTCCCAATTCAATAAGGTTTCCATTCAAATCCATCCGCTGCAAGCCAGCTTTAGGAAATTTCCCCTCTTCGGATTATACTTATCCTCAAAACGATGCCTTAAGTTCTCCTAAAGAAGGCGGGATTCTGCTATATAGCCTATGTCCACCACTCAATATGTCCAAGCTTGCTTAGGGAAAACATATCTAATAGCTCTCCTCATTTGCTTACAGGAGGTTTGCCTACAGCAAGCCCAGTTGGAGCTATGATCACTCCTGACATTCAACCACTAGGCGATGTGCCTAGGTCTTTTTGGTCCTCCTACCGGTGAAGACCACAATGAAATGATTGCTACTCTCAAGGATGACACCAACACCAAGATTTTAGGTGCCACCGATCCTATTGAGGACTTCGATAGGGATGAAGCCTTGAAGCAGCAAGTCCTGTTGAAATTTGCTATGGAGATGGCAATGGTCAAGATCGAAGTACACAAGGAGCTAAAGCATGTAAAGAACCAACAAGCAGAGATCGCTCCAGCTACCAAAACCAACCGAGAGGAGCAGTGAAAAGAAGGTGAGAAGAAGGAATCCAAGTGCCATAGCAATAAGTCCATCTCCAAGTTCAAGTCCAAGTGAAAGCTATACATGCACCCCGTTTGTATTTTCTTTTGTTTGGGATATATGGATATATATATTATTTCTTTGTTTATATGAAACTATGTTGTCTATGCTCGAGCAATTTTGATGTATTGGTGAGGTCGGGTGTATGCTAATTTCTGATACTTGTGATTGTAACTTGTAGACTTTTGGATGTTTGACAACATGATCTGCATATTTATTATCGATGTATGCTCTATCTTTTCTTCTTTATTGGGCAATTCACGCAGTCCTTAGATAAGTCTAAGGTGATAGTCACTATCTACCATCATTAGACTTACCCATCCACCGAGGGAGAACTAACTAGGCGGCTGTCATGTCCTGACTGCCGATAAATTATGTTCTCCTTGACCCACTATGGGTTTGAAACTATTGGAAATAATGAATGCCCAAGTGGGGTTGCTTAGTTTCGCTGTAACCGATGAGAAATTGTGAGCCAATCGTCATTAATAGAGACCCGGTTAAGGGATCACTTTGGTCCACCACTAACAACGAGGAGTTTAAGTTGATCGTCAATGATTGACACCTGATTAAGGGATCACTCTGGTCCACCACTATTGGCAAGAATTTTGGACCGATTGTCGTCGATAATGGATGCCCATTTAATGTATCACTCTGGTCCACCACTGTAGGAAAAATGTTTGATCCAATTGTCAATGATGGTCACCCGGTTAAGGGATCACTCTCGTCCATTACTACTGACGAGAGGTTTGGACCGATCGCCAATTATGAACACCTGCTTGAGTGATCACTCCGGTCCACCACTACCGGTAATAAGTTTGGGCCAATCGTTAATGATAGACACCCGGTTAAGGGATCACTCTGCTCCACCATTGCTGGTAAGAAGTCTGGGCTGATTGTTAATGATGGATATCCATTTAATGGATCACTCTGGTCCACCATTGCCGGCAAGAAGTTTGGGCCTATCGTAAATGATGGACAATCGATTAAGGGATTACACTGGTCCACTACTATTGGTAAGAAGTTTGGGAGGAGATATCGTCAAAATGCAGCTTTTCCTTGGAGTCAAGAAGTTATCTCTCCAGGCCTAGGCAATATATCCTCATAGCGTTAGTGTTAGTCCAACGCGTTCAAATGGTAATGCAAAGTTACATTTCCTAACCACTACCCATCATGACAAGATTTTATGGAACACACATGTTATTAGAATTCTTCTCATAATTGTTTCGATTACAGAAGTACACTACAAATAGAGAAAGAGTAGAAATCTAAGTGAAATAATGACGGAGATGGAGTGCATTCCAAGGCCTTGTCAATATGACTCCATATACAGTGCAGAGGATGAAAGATCCATTTTCCAAGTCTTTATGGATGACATACGGTTCTTCCCAAACTTGGTTGAGTGCCCCTGGTCTATGGAATATTTGTTTCAGTACAACCTTGAGCGAGCAGTGCTTGACTTTAGAGCTATATTATGCACCTATCCTTCGCTTATATGCTTTGGCCTTTAAGGTGGCTTCCTCATGCCTTTCATCAATTAAGTCCAATGACATGTTCAACAGTTCCTCATTTTCGTTAGGATCATAGTGAATCCTCCGGTGTGATGGCATTGTTGTTTCCATTGATAACACTGCCTTTGATCCACAAGCCAATGAGAAAGGAATATGTCTTGATACAATTTTGAAGGAAGTGTTGTAGGCTCATAATGCCAGAGGATGGTCATCCGCCCATGCTCCTTTCACCTTTTCTAGTTGCTTCTTCGTGAGTGTCTTTAAAACTTTGTTTACTGCATCTACTTGTCCGTTAGCCTATGGATATGCTACTGTAGAGAAGCTTTTCTTTATTCTATGTTGCTAGCAGAAATTGGTGACCTTGGTCATAAAGAGATCCAGGAGGTTTACGACCTTGGTCGTTGACACCTTAGCAAGGGGTTCAGCTTCTACCCACTTAGTAAAGTAGTCAACTGCCACTATAGCGTACTTTGATTTGCCCTATGCCATTAGAAGTTCTCTCATTAGATCAATTCCCCAGCATGCAAAGGGAAAGGGCTAATTATGCGAGTCAGCTCGGACGGAGGCAATCTAGGAACCTTCGCGAACCTTTGGCACTTATTACACCTCCTTGTGTAGTCCATCGCATCATGGTTTAGTGTTGGTTAGAAGTATCTATACCACAACACTTTCTTCGACAAGGTTTACTCCCAAGTATGGTCTCCACAGCTTCCTTGATCTATGTGTCCCAAAATCTCCTCAGCTTCCCTTTCGGCAAAACACCTCAATAATGGATCAGAAAATCCTCTCTAATACAGCATTCCATCCTGAATGAAAAAGGGTGCACATTTCGTAGGACCTTCCTGGCTTCATTAATGTTATCTGGTAATTCTCCTTCACTCAGGTACCTTATTAATGGTGTCATCTCTCGCCATTGATTGTTTCAATGACATTCACCTCATTCGCATCCTGATTCTCTTCCCAGGGAATGTACTTTGTCATGTAGTGTTCTATCTAATCGAGCAAGATCTTCACCTTCTCCAATAGGATTTCAAACGCTCGCCCTTAGCCTGGAATTTTCCGAGTACCTGGTTCATAATCAACTGCAAGTCACTGTGCATGCACAGTGACTTGATCTCCAGCTCCTTCGCTATCTCTAACCCTGATATCAAAGCTTCATATTCCACCTCATTGTTTGTTGTCTTAAATCCAAGCCGCATTGCATAACTTAGCTTCATTCCTTCGAGCATCAATAATACCATTCGTGCACTAAAGTCATAATCATTCAATGCTCCATCTGCATAGATCAGCCATTAAGAGCATCCTCCTCCTGGGGTTTTACTTCATTGTCTCTTATGGTAAACTCAATAATAAAATCTATCAGCACTTGTCCTTGCCATAGTTCATGGATGATAAGTTACTCATACTGACTTAACTTGATACTCTATTTCGCAAGTCTCCTAGAAGTATCAGACATGTGCAGAACTTGTCTCAAAGGCTGATCTATAAGTACTCAGATGGGGTGAGACTAGAAATGGTGTCTTACTTCCGGGATGCTATTAGAAAACAGTATGCCAGGTTCTCTTGCTTAGGATACATTGATTCCAGACCGATGAAACATTTACTTATGTAATATACCAGAAACTTTACTCGATATTCTTCTCTAACCAATGTTACACTTAGGGCATGGAGCGATACTTCCAAGCACATGTATAGGCCTTCTCCCTTAACCGGTGTAGAAAGAACTGGTAGCTTCTGCAAGTGTTCCAATAAGTTTAAGAAAACAACTAAACACTCATCTCTCCATGTAAACTTGCCTTTTTCTCTCTTGAGTGCTTTGAAGACCGAAACACACTTATCCATCACCCTAGATATAAACTTGCTTAGCACTGCCACCTTTCCATTTAGACTCTACATCTCCTTCCGTGTTTTAGGAATTTTGATGTCTTTCAAAGCCTGAACCCATTTTGGGTTAGCCTCGATTCCCCTTGCATGCATAGTGGATCCCAAGTACTTTCCCGAAGATACCCCGGAGGAACATTTTAATGGATTCAACTTCATCCCATATTTTCATAGAATTTAAAACATTTCCCCCAAGTGTAGGATATGATCTTCAGCTTTCATTGATTTCACGAGCATGTCGTCAACATTTACCTCCATAGTCTTTCCTATTTGAATAGCGAACATATTATTAAAAAGCATTGGTATTTCACTCCTGCATTCCTAAGCCCAAATAGCATGACCTTGTAGAAATAGAGCCCTAAATCGATAACAAAGCTAGTTGCTCCTGATTGGGGATGTTCATCACAATTTGGTTATATCCGGAGTATGCATCCATAAAAGATGGAAGCTCATGCTTGAAGTAAAAATCTATTAGTTGGTCAATCCTCAAAGAGGGAAGTAGTCCTTTGGACATGCATCATTCAGGTTGGAGATATCGATGCAGATCCACCATTTTCCATTTGAGTTCTTGATCAGGAATATGTTTGCGATTCATTCTGGGTACAGAGATTCTCTAATGAAGTTGGTTACCAGCAAGGTCTTCGCTACCTCATTTAGCGCCACAAACTGCTCTAGACCATATACTCCTCTTCTTTTGTTTCACTGGAGGCTTTCTTAGGTCTACATTTAAAGCATGACAAGTAATCAAGGGAGAAATTCAGCACATATCTGCATGAGACCAGGTGAACATGTCATGGTTTTCCCATAAGAATCCAATTAACTGTATCTTTAGGCTTCGTGCTAGACCAGATCCAATTTTCATAAGTCTTATAGAGTCACATCCATCAATTTCCACAAACTCCATCGCCTGCCCAGGCTCTGGTGTAGAACCCTCTCCTCTATCCCTCAGGTCAAGCTTATTATGAGGGTCGCTTTGTGAACCTGAGAGGGGGCCCTTCTTTAGTTATTATGCGAGGGAGTTCTTGGCATAGAAGGCGCTCGCTCTGCTCTTCCCTTTTAACCTTAGTTTGTTTTCTCGAAGCTTTGCCACATAGCTTTCCCTCGTAGCACCTTGGTTTCCTTCCACCACTCATATCCCATTGGCCGTTGGAAACTTCATGGTTAAACACCATTGGGCTACGACTGCACGGAAGTCTAATAAAGCCGATTACCCCAGGAAGGCATTACATGCTGAGAATCCATCCACCAAAATGAAAGTTTGTTTTCATATCCCTAATCGGGGACAGTTTCCTCTCTTGATAAACAAATCCAACCTCTCCAAAGGCATCGTGCCCTGTCTTGTAAAGCTATGTAACTACCGGTTGCATGGTGCAACATCCTCCGTAGACTATCCCATCTTATCAAACGTATCTTTAAGCAAAATATTTACCGAGCTTCCATTATCAACAAGAATCAGATACACCTTTGCTAGTCTAAACATAGCTGTAATAACAATAGGGTTAGTGTGCGAGAATTGCTTACCCCGAAATTGGTGTCGGTGATGGTAATCTCATCTTGCTCTTGGCGTCGAGCCTTGTTCTTTCATTCCTCGCCTACAACACACACATAAGATTCTCCGTTCTTTAATGACTTTGCATATCTTTCCATCTCTGCCCGGTTCCTATCGGCTATGTGTGGCCCTCCTACTATGGTGCTGATTACCAATCTCCCATCCTTCTCACGATTGGCGCTAGATCTCTCGCCTCCATTCCCAAGGGGAACCTGCCTTAGGGCCTGCTTCTTTGGAGCCAGAGGAGCATTGACACTCTTAGCATTCCTATCCAATTTTCTTCTACTGATATGCTCCTCGATTACATCCCATGAATGATGACATTCATCAATATTATGCCCATAGGATTTGTGGAATCTATAATACTTTATTATGTTCATTTCATTTTCAGTTTCCTTCTTTGGTGCAGTCATGTTGTATTTGAGCTCACCTTGCATGGTGAGATAGATGTTTTCTATGGTATCGTTTAAGTCTGTGTAAGTGTCAAACCTCATACTAGGCTTGAAACACCTTCGCTCCATTTTCTTTCTGCCAGAATTACTATTTTTCTTTTCCTTTGCACCATCGCCTTCATCATTTTTAACCATAGCGTTCATGCTGTTAGAAGCCTCCAATGGTTTAACAATTGTTCCAATCTGCTATCCCGCTATAGCTTCCTCCAGTCGCATGTATTTTGCGGCTTCATAGAAGAAATCCTAAAAAGTAGTCGCTTTCTCCTTGGTCAATCTCCAAGCCATCTTCGTTTCAAGATGGACACCATGGCATAATGCCATAAGAGTCAATCGTTAATCGACGTTCTTTACACTAGCGGCTGCAGCATTGAAACAAGTCAGGTATTACTATAGAGTCTCATTCTCTTGTTGCTTCACATCATATAAAGAGTATGGGTCCTTGGGTTATTCTATATGAACTCGAAGTTGGTTTGGTGCTGAACCGGTCCTTGGGTGCAGGGTTCAGCTGAGCCCTTGCTTGAACTGTTTCCTTGATGTTCATTCATTATACTCCTTTATTTTCTTAACCTGATTCGCCACTAGAGTGTGAACTCCTTTGTATTCTGGAGCCCCTGGACTGGGTCCACCTTTTGGTTTTACTGTTGTGGACGATTGGTTGTGTTTGCCCAAAGCATGTCATGATTTGATCCACAATGGCATGGTACTAGGTAGCGAAGTAAGTGTCGAGATCCGCCATAACTCTGTCCAAGTCACCCCTAGTGATGGTGTAATGCCCCAGAAATTCATGGAATCTTATTTTAGTTGAATTTTGAAAATATCTGAATTTATTTGTATAAGAATATATGGAATTAATTGTGTGCAAGTATGTGTGCATGTGTGCACGTGCACACTGATATGGCACAAGGAAGAACTCCAGATTTCTTGAATTTAAAACAAGGATTAAAAAGCATTGCAAACATGATTTTGTGATATGGATATTTGATTTCTGGAATTATATGGATCATCCCAGAAAATAAGAAAAGTAAGTTTTATTTTAAAATCAGTAAACAGATTTTATTTAAAACCCAGAAAAAAAAAATTATACATATATATGTTATAAGGATTTGAAAACCTGTATACATGTAGGTGCATATGTTTCTGAAATTAAAGAGGAATTAAATAAGCCTAGATAAGATATGTATACAAATATACATTTTTAAGTACTGAAAAGTATATATATAAGCAAGTGAAACTATAACATTAAAATGACATGAAATGCAATACAAGTCAATATGCTTGTGTAGGCAAAAATAGCAAAGGGGATTCTCAGGAATAATTAAAATATAAAATAGGGTAGTCACACTTTTAACATGACTAGGTGAGTGGCCATTTTCTGAAAAAGTAAAGAAAAGAAAATGCAGCATTTAATTGGTAATATGACCGGGGGTAATTAGGGATAAAAATGAGAAAATGCAAACACACAATGCATGATGCTAGCCAGGACAGAAATGGAATTTTGTCTTGAGAAAAACCCTAGTAAAAATATGTTTATAAATAAGTAGTTATGGCCAGAGAAATTGGTTTACCAGAGCTACTTATAATAGGAAAAGAAGAAAACATTTTAAAGGAAGAGAAAATACACTCAGGGATTTTCTGGATTTATAAGAAGAAATATTCAGGTGAGTAATCTCACTAAACCCATGGCATTAAGTCCTGTTATGAGGCAGCCAGACTTATGTTATTTTTCTACATGTTTTTGATTCCATTACTATGGTTTTAATGGATGCTTCAATGGATGTTTTAATGGGTGTTTCTGGATGTTTTGATTGCTTTGATGTTTGAGTGTTTTTGCTCTGTTTGGTTACACCCAGAAAGGTAAAAGTATGAAATCATGAAAGTAAATAGAGAATACTTGTAACTGGTTTAGATATGGCATGGAAAACATAGAAACCAAAATGTATATGAGTTGCATTACACTTGTGTAAGTGCTGAGGCTCAAATGAAAGATTCAAGGTTGCAATGGAAATATCCAAAAGTGCTGAACCCTTGATCAAATAGAAAATCCATGAGCCAAAAATCTTGTTTAAGCTAGATCTTGAATTTAGTTCAAACATGGTTGCTTATGAAACAATAATAACCCACATTCCTAGTCTTTATTCCCAGTTGTAAATATTCTTGTATTTTCTTTAAGCCAAAATACTTGAAAATATGATTTTCCCTGGACATGAATGTTAGATTGTTCTTGAGTTATGCTTGTAAACTCTATGTAATGTTTCATGTATACTGGGATTTAGTCACCTAGCTATCTCACGATAGGATTAAACATGAACACTTAGTAAATAAAATAAGGATTGTGAGCCAAGAAGACTGCTGGAATGCTTGTCATATTTGAAGTATGCAAGTTGGCACATGGTTTGTTTAAGCCCTGAGATCTTTGTGCAATATTGTGAATTATTTTATTGCAATGTGTCCCCGTGATTCCTTTATGGCAGATGAGGCTAGGAATTAATTTGATAAATGCAACCTTAAATTGATGAAGTAGGAACTTGAGTTATTCCTAAGATGGTTGGACTGGAGCTATGATAGTTCCTGAGTATTTCTATTTGAAATATATGTTTGCATGGTTGAATGTGTGTACATGATTAGTCTTAAATACTGATCATATATGCACAAGTATATCATAAACAAGTCAGGCAAATTGTTCAAAGAAGATATGCCCACTTGTACAAAATATTTATGTCTCACTCATTTACTTAATATCATGGAGTCTTTGATATTGCTCATACCAGATCTTGTATCTGACCCTTGTTTGCTTATGGCATCTGGGGTGTCTCATCTAAAATGGGGCATCCTCTAATGTTCTTTCAGGGAATGCTGGATCTAAATAGGAAGCTGCTGTGGCTAATGAAAGTGATTATATAAGCATGCTAAATTAGAATTGTATAAGAACTTAGAATGAAATATTTGCATGTAATCTGGGGAGTTTTTATAGTTCTGTTTTGGTTGTTATGTAATGATCTTAAAAGTTTGGATTTATTGGTTGTTCTAAATGAATCTAGTGATGTACTAAGTTTGGAATTAATCTAAAGACTTGGTTGAATTTTTGCAAGAAAATATATATTTGAGTGTTGTGGTGAAAATCTGTAAATGATATATGCCTGTATTTGAGAAATGGATATGTATATGTACATATATTGTATTAGTTAATTTCAAGTTACTTAAAACCTTAAGTTGGAAGGTTAAAAATCTGAGTTTAGCTATAAAAAACCTGGAATTATTCTTGTGGATATTTTTAAGTTCATATAAATTAGATATGCATAGGATTTACTGACTTGTTACAAATATTCAAAAGTATATAGTAATTAACTTTAGTCAGAACTGCTAGAATCCAAATCAAGCAGGATACTCTTGTTTAACAAAAATATATATACTCTGAATTTAAACAAGAGAAACACGTACATCCTCATATGTATGTGTATATTACTAGGGATGCACTGATATATTTATATTGGTAATAAGTTTTGAATCCTGGTTGAATTGTTTGAAAGAAGAAAAAAAATGACTCTGATAGTTCAAAGGAAGTTTAAATCAAACTTAAATGTGCAAATGAACGTAGGTGGACATCCAGACACATATAAATTGAATATGCATATGCATGTACATAGAGATCAAATTTAGACGTCAGTCTTAATAATTTAGATGTATGAGATTAAACTTAGACGTCAGTCATAATAATTTAGACGTCTGAGGTTAAATGTAGATGTCTGTCACAAAAATTTAGATGTCTGAATTTAGTTCAAAATGTCTTTTTCTCTCTGTTTCAATTTTAGATCTCTGAGCCGTCTGTCATAATTAGTTAGACGTCTGGGATTAAGTTTAGACGCCTGTCATAAGAATTTAGACGTCTGAACTGCTGATTTTGCCTAATTTGCCTATTTAGAAAAGAAATAAGTGGCTATGTCAATAGCTTGTATGGCATTTTGATTTCTATTTGATTTAAATTCCCTTTGATGAAGTAAAAAAAATCCTTATGAAATTAAGGTAGAAAGAGGAGGGTCATTTCAGTTGGTATCAGAGCACTTGGTTGCATTGATTGCTAAGTATTATAGAAATGTATTTTGTCTGTTTGTTTTGGATGAAATAATTTAGATAAGAAAATAGTAATTATAGAAGTACTCATAATATACTAATACCATTTGCTCAGAACTTAGTTAGCAGACCATGGTAGGAAGAGGATCTCATCACCATGCAGGATCAAGTGCACCACAAATGCTTGATATGCAAGACTTTATGAGGGCTTTAAGGGATGGAATTGGGCATAGGCCTGAGAACCCACATGAAGAACTTTCAAAACTACTGAAGACTTATTCCAATTTGGGAGGCAGGAGTTTTGAAGGAACTGAGAATGTGATGGAAATTTAAGCATGGTTGAGAACACTGGACAGAGTTTTCAATGACATGCAATTGGATGATCAAAGGAAGAGGCAAGTAGCTTCAAGACAACTGAAAGGGGTAGCTTTAAGCTGGTGGGAGGTGATCATAGCTGGAAGAAATGAAAATGAGATCACTTGGAATCAATTCAAGGAGATGTTGGAAGCTAGATTTGTTCCAGCATCAGCCAAAACTCTATTGCTTGAAGAATTCATCAGACTTAGGCAGGGAACTTTTAATGTGACTGAATATACTCATAGGTTTGAGGACTTGTCTAAGTATGGAGCTATGCTTGTGGCTGATGAGGCATCAAAGAATGATAGGTATATTAAGGGTTTAAACCCGGGGCTTAGTAGGGCTATGTTGCCATATGCAGATAAAACTTTTGATCAAATCATTGATGTGGCCTTAAAATTTGAGCAACATGACAAGGAAAGGGAGAAGTATAAGAATTTTAAGAATAACAACAATAAGAAAAATAGGGGAAGGTATCATCCCTATGACAAAAAGAAGGAGGAGACAGAAGGCAAGAAAACCAATGATACTAAGACCACTGATACAAAGAGAAAAATAACATGTCATCATTGTGGAAAAGAGGGACATATCAAACCAAGGTGCCCAGAATTGAAGGGAGTAGCTTTCAAATGCTACCTATGTGGTAAGGAGGGACATATCAAAAGAAACTGCCCTGAGTATAAACAGCAAGGGATGCTAGCAAGTTTGGAAAGCAGAAGCAAATCCACAGTAGAGGCTAATGCAGAAAACCATGATCAAGTGGAAGGTACTTTATTTATTTGTACCCTACCCATATCAGTAGTGTATGATACAGGGGCAACACATTCTCTGATTTCCCATGAGTTAGTTGCATTGCTTAAATTAAATTGCATACTGGTTGAAACCCCTTTGTTAGTGCAAAGCCCATTGGGAAGTTCTAGTGTTTTAAACATGATGTGTGTGGATGTGGAATTGAACATAGGAGGAAATGTTTTTATTTCCAATTTATATGTTTTAAATTACCCAAATATGGGTGTTATATTGGGTGTAGACTGGTTAAGACAATACAAAGCAATAATTAATTTAGACTCATCCACCATATCATTACAAAATTCTAGAGGTCGAAGAATCACAATTTTGTGTGAAATAGGCAAGGAAAGAAAATTATATCACTTGATTGACTTAAGTAAGGATTCCAGTGAGCCTTCTATTGAAGAAATCCCCATAATTAACAAATACTTAGATGTGTTTGGAGAAGTTAAGGGTGTTCCACACCACAGACCAGTGGAATTTCAAATTAATCTGATACCAGGAGCAAGTCCAATTATTAAGAAACCCACTAGGATGGGGCCAAGTGAGTTGAAGGAATTGAAGAAACAGTTAGAAGAGTTGGAAAGCAAAGGATTTATAAGACCAAGTAATTCATGCTGGGGTGCTCCAGTAGTGTTTGTAAGGAAACATGATGGTACTTTAAGAATGTGCATAGATTACAGGGAGCTAAACAAAGTCACTATAAAAAACAAGTACCCCTTACCTAGAATTGATGATCTCTTTGATCAACTTAGTGGAGCAAAAATATTTTCTAGGTTAGACTTGGCATCTGGATTCCATCAGATGAAGGTTGAGGACTCAAGTGTTAAGTACACAGCCTTTAACACTAGGTATGGTTTATATCAGTTTCTTGTTATGCCATTTGGCTTGACAAATGCTCCATCATACTTTGTAGACTTGATGAATAGGATATTCAGGGATTATTTAGACAAGTTTGTTTTGATTTTTATTGATGATATTTTGATCTATTCTAAAACAGTAGAGGAACATGAAAATCACTTACACCTTGTTTTGTCTAGATTAAGAGAAAAAGATTTAAAAGCAAAATTTTCTAAGTGTGCATTTTGGAAAGAAGAAGTGCATTTCCTTGGGCATGTTATATCTGCCAAAGGCATTTCTGTAAATCCCAATAAAATTGTGGCAATCCAAGCATGGAAAAGGCCAAGCACAGTGGGAGAAGTTAGGTCATTTATGGGAATGGCAGGGTATTATAGGAGGTTTATAAAAGATTTTTCTAAGATGTCATCACCTCTTACCAACCTAACTAGAAAGAACCAACCCTTTATATGGACTTAGAAATGTGAACAAGCCTTTAGTAGAATCAAGGAGGCCTTAGTCAATGCATCAGTATTGAAAGTACCAGAAGGAAATGAGGATTTGATTGTGTATACTGATGCAAGTGGTTTTGGGCTAGGAGCTGTATTGATGCAGCAAGATCAAGTTATAGCCTATGCATCAAGACAATTGAAGCCACATGAATCAAAGTATGCAACCCATGATCTTGAGTTGGCAGCAGTGGTATATGCACTAAAGCTCTGGAGACATTATCTTCTAAGTGCTAAGTTTATTTTGTACACAGACCATAAGGCATTGAAATATCTCTTTTCACAAAAAGATTTGAATATGAGGCAACATAGATGGGTTGAGCTTCTAGCAGCATATGATTTAGACATACTTTATACTCCAGGAAAAGCTAATAAGGTTGCAGATGCTTTGAGCAGGCAGCATGCAAAAGTAGCCATGCTAATGATAGAAGAGTTTAGAAATTTATCTCTACTTACTGATTTGGAAATTGAGGAAAACAGTGAGGTAAACATGGAGATGATTGAAGGAGGGAGTAAAGGAAAATTAAGTTTGATAACTTTGCAATCAGATTTAATTTTGAAAGTGGGAAAAATGCAAGGTGGAGATCCAGATTTATTAGAAAAGAAGTCTTTAATAGAAAAAGGAGAAGAAGTAGCAAACTACCACATTGATAAGAATGGTTACTTAAGGAATAAAGGTAGAATATGTGTTCCAAAGGATATAGAATTGAAGGAAGAGATACTTAATGAATATCATAGGAGAAAATATTCTATACACCCAGGCAGCACCAAGATGTACCAAAATTTGAAGAGGGATTATTGGTGGAGAGGGATGAAAACTAATGTGGCCAAACATGTTGCAAAGTGCATGACTTGCCAACAAGTCAAAGCAGAAACCCAAAGACCCTCAGGCCTATTACAACCTCTAAGTATACCACAGTGGAAGTGGGAAGATATATCTATGGATTTCATAGATGGTCTGCCTAGGTCAAAAAGAGGAAACACAACCATTTGGGTAGTAGTTGACAGATTGACTAAAGTGGCACACTTTATACCAGTGAAGGCAGAAAGAAATGCACCTAAACTAGCTCAAATATTCATGAGAGAAATAGTAAGATTGCATGGAATCCCTAAGACTATAGTGAGTGATAGGGACACAATCTTTACATCCAGATTTTGGAAGAGCTTTCAAGAAGCCATGGGAAGTGAGTTATGCTTGAGTACTGCATACCACCCCCAATCAGATGGTCAAACAGAAGTGATAAATAAAGTTTTGGAGGATTTGTTGAGGGCATGTGCATTGGACTTTGGAGGTAATTGGGAAGATCACCTCCATTTGGCTGAATTTACATATAACAATAGTTATCAAAGCACCATAGGTATGGCACCATTTGAAGCCTTGTATGGCAAACCATGTTTGTCACCAATATGTTGGGTTGAAGCAGGAGAAAAGGCTGTCTTAGGGCCTGAGTATGTTAAAGAGACTACAGAGAAAATTGAATTGGTGAGGAGAAGAATGGCAGCAGCTTAAGATAGGCAAAAGAAGTTTGCAGATATGAGGAGGAAGCAGGTAGAATATGAAGTTGGTGATTATGTTTTCATCAAAGTTTCACCTATGAAGAAGGTGTTGAGGTTTGGCAAGTAGGGAAAACTTACCCCAAGATATGTTGGACCTTACAAGATTTTGGAAAAAATAGGTTCATTAGCATATAAGTTGGAGCTACCTGAAGAGATGAGTGCAATGCACAATGTATTTCAAGTATCACAACTTAGGAGATTGGTGCATGATAAAGAGGAAATTCTAGAGAAACCAACTCAAGTTCAAATAAATCCTGACTTGGTCTATGAGAAAGAACCAGTGGGGATTTTAGCTAAAGAGGAAAAGAAGTTGAGGAGCAAAACTTTGAAATTGGTAAAGGTTCAATGGAGCCTAGACCCTAATGATTGTATATGGGAGTTAGAGGATAAGATAAAGATGGATTACCCTAAGCTTTTTGCAGTGGAAGGTAAAAATCTAAATCCCTAAAACGTTTAATATGTATGGTTGTTTTGGCTGAATTGTTTGCTTATGCTATGTTTGATAGATTTTATAAAATCTGGAAATGTTTAAAGTCAAAATGAGAAAAATTGTGAGGACACAATTCCTAAAAAAGGTGGGGTGATTGTAATGCCCCAGAAATTCATGGAATCTTATTTTAGTTGAATTTTGAAAATATCTGAATTTATTTGTATAAGAATATATGGAATTAATTGTGTGCAAGTATGTGTGCATGTGTGCACGTGCACACTGATATGGCACAAGGAAGAACTCCAGATTTCTTGAATTTAAAACAAGGATTAAAAAGCATTACAAACATGATTTTGTGATATGGATATTTGATTTCTGGAATTATATGGATCATCCCAGAAAATAAGAAAAGTAAGTTTTATTTTAAAATCAGTAAACAGATTTTATTTAAAACCCAGAAAAAAAAATTATACATATATATGTTATAAGGATTTGAAAACCTGTATACATATAGGTGCATATGTTTCTGAAATTAAAGAGGAATTAAATAAGCCTAGATAAGATATGTATACAAATATACATTTTTAAGTACTAAAAAAGTATATATATAAGCAAGTGAAACTATAACATTAAAATGACATGAAATGCAATACAAGTCAATATGCTTGTGTAGGCAAAAATAGCAAAGGGGATTCTCAGGAATAATTAAAATATAAAATAGGGTAGTCACACTTTTAACATGACTAGGTGAGTGGCCATTTTCTGAAAAAGAAAAGAAAATGCAGCCTTTAATTGGTAATATGACCGGGGGTAATTAGGGATAAAAATGAGAAAATGCAAACACACAATGCATGATGCTAGCTAGGACAGAAATGGAATTTTGTCTTGAGAAAAACCCTAGCAAAAATATGTTTATAAATAAGTAGTTATGGCCAGAGAAATTGTTTTACCCGAGCTACTTATAATAGGAAAAGAAGAAAACATTTTAAAGGAAGAGAAAATACACTCAGGGATTTTCTGGATTTATAAGAAGAAATATTCAGGTGAGTAATCTCACTAAACCCATGGCATTAAGTCCTGTTATGAGGCAGCCAGACTTATGTTATTTTTCTACATGTTTTTGATTCCATTACTATGGTTTTAATGGATGCTTCAATGGATGTTTTAATGGGTGTTTCTGGATGTTTTGATTGCTTTGATGTTTGAGTGTTTTTGCTCTGTTTGGTTACACCCAGAAAGGTAAAAGTATGAAATCATGAAAGTAAATAGAGAATACTTGTAACTGGTTTAGATATGGCATGGAAAACATAGAAACCAAAATGTATATGAGTTGCATTACACTTGTGTAAGTGCTGAGGCTCAAATGAAAGATTCAAGGTTGCAATGGAAATATCCAAAAGTGCTGAACCCTTGATCAAATAGAAAATCCATGAGCCAAAAATCTTGTTTAAGCTAGATCTTGAATTTAGTTCAAACATGGTTGCTTATGAAACAATAATAACCCACATGCCTAGTCTTTATTCCCAGTTGTAAATATTCTTGTATTTTCTTTAAGCCAAAATACTTGAAAATATTATTTTCCCTGGACATGAATGTTAGATTCTTCTTGAGTTATGCTTGTAAACTCTATGTAATGTTTCATGTATACTGGGATTTAGTCACCTAGATATCTCACGATAGGATTAAACATGAACACTTAGTAAATAAACTAAGGATTGTGAGCCAAGAAGACTGCTGGAATGCTTGTCATATTTGAAGTATGCAAGTTGGCACATGGTTTGTTTAAGCCCTGAGATCATTGTGCAATATTGTGAATTATTTTATTGCAATGTGTCCCCGTGATTCCTTTATGGCAGATGAGGCTAGGAATTAATTTGATAAATGCAACCTTAAATTGATGAAGTAGGAACTTGAGTTATTCCTAAGATGGTTGGACTGGAGCTATGATAGTTCCTGAGTATTTCTATTTGAAATATATGTTTGCATGGTTGAATGTGTGTACATGATTAGTCTTAAATACTGATCATATATGCACAAGTATATCATAAACAAGTCAGGCAAATTGTTCAAAGAAGATATGCCCACTTGTACAAAATATTTATGTCTCACTCATTTACTTAATATCATGGAGTCTTTGATATTGCTCATACCAGATCTTGTATCTGACCCTTGTTTGCTTATGGCATCAGGGAAGTCTCATCTAAAATGGGGCAGCCTCTAATGTTCTTTCAGGGAATGCTGGATCTAAATAGGAAGCTGCTGTGGCTAATGAAAGTGATTATATAAGCATGCTAAATTAGAATTGTATAAGAACTTAGAATGAAATATTTGCATGTAATCTGGGGAGTTTTTATAGTTTTGTTTTGGTTGTTATGTAATGATCTTAAAAGTTTGGATTTATTGGTTGTTCTAAATGAATCTAGTGATGTACTAAGTTTGGGATTAATCTAAAGACTTGGTTGAATTTTTGCAAGAAAATATATATTTGAGTGTTGTGGTGAAAATCTGTAAATGATATATGCCTGTATTTGAGAAATGGATATGTATATGTACATATATTGTATTAGTTAATTTCAAGTTACTTAAAACCTTAATTTGGAAGGTTAAAAATCTGAGTTTAGCTTTAAAAAACCTGGAATTATTCTTGTGGATATTTTTAAGTTCATATAAATTAGATATGCATAGGATTTACTGACTTGTTACAAATATTCAAAAGTATATAGTAATTAACTTTAGTCAGAACTGCTAGAATCCAAATCAAGCAGGATACTCTTGTTTAACAAAAATATATATACTCTGAATTTAAACAAGAGAAACACGTACATCCTCATATGTATGTGTATATTACTAGGGATGCACTGATATATTTATATTGGTAATAAGTTTTGAATCCTGGTTGAATTGTTTGAAAGAAAAAAAAATGACTCTGATAGTTCATATAACGACCCGCCTTTTTGGACATTTTAAATCGACAAATCAAACACACATGCCGATTCTAAACCATTCAAAAAGGGTGGATGGTTAATGGGTTAAATAAGAAAAGAAAGGAAAAGAAAGAACAAAAACAAACTCAGAATCTCGCAGTGGAAGGAACAAGATATAATAATAAAATAACAGTTCATGAAGCTGTTAAATAAATAAATTTGATTATTATTATACATCATAAATCAGAGTTACATACATATCAGAGATAATACAATAATGCAGCGGAAAAATAATATGCTAGTAGAATACAAATGATGTAATACCAAACTCCGTCTTCGTCCTCCAGAATAGATCTTCAACCTTATCTGAAATGCTCAGGCTGACCCGAGCGTAATGAAAAAGCAAAACACTCGAGTCAGGACTAAAATATCTCATGTAAGTCAAATCGAATACAAAAATATGAGTGTGACGGCGTCAGAGATGTTTACGGGTTTTGACATCTCCTATCCAGTGTCAACGTGAGTGCAATAACTTAAGAGATGTTACGGGATTTTCCATCTCTCAAGGATCCGTTAAACTATCTACTATGTAGTACAATACGCTATTATAATATGTCTACATTAAAGTAAAAGTATTAAAATAGCGTTAAGCCATGGCCCATTCCACTCTTAACACAGTTTATATTCCCAAGAGCATATACAAGACCGTAGTTTCCCCAAAACCGGAAGTCACCAGAGGGCAATCCATATACTAAAGGTACAAATCAAAATCGTAGTGGTCGCGCATAAATGGAATACAAGTATGACAAGGCACATGAGGCAATACCCAAGGTAGTGATACTACCGTTCGCCTGATCCGGACTGGTGAGAACGCAACGCCGCAGCGCCCGCAACACCGTGAGACAACACTCCCAAAATCAAGGGTGCGCACCAATCAATCACAAAGTAAAAGAATAGTTTATGAAGAAGTGTGTCTACTTGAGGTAGCTAATCCTCCATTGGCCTGGCACAACTCCTGTTTTAGTCATTTCCAATTTAACACAAGTGTCAAGGCTATCCATTATCGTTCTCTTTCTTCAATCAACACGTACATCATTCCAACCACTTCATTCTGGATCATCACTCCGCGTATAGTTATTAAAGTGGTTTTCGGTTTAGATAGAGAGTATATCCATAACTGATTCCGGTCTCTTTAATAACTTCGAAATTATTTCACCGATTGGTCGTTTATTTATTTCAAAACCAAATCAATTACAATCTCAATTAAAATTTATAAATCAACATTTCATTTGTCTTTCTAAATCAATTTCCACAATTTACGTTTCAAAACTTCCAAATCAAAATTTCAAAATCTTATAATTCAATTTCAATTTCAATTTAAACAATTCTAATATTGATTCAAGTTCGTATATAAGTTTCATTCCGAAATCATTTAAATTAATTTTAATTCAACATTCAAATCAATTTAAATTCATTTATCGATTTCATTTAATATCCGTTAAGGTACTTTATCATTCAAAACAATTTCTATTAAATTTCAAATCCATTACACTACCTTCTTAAGTTCAACTTCATTAAATCAAAACTTACAATTTTGAATTAAATTAAATTCGTCAAATCAATTCTTCCAATTACAAGTCTTACATTCATTCCAAAAATATCACATTTTCATTTCTTGTTAAAAAAATTCAATTTCACTTATTTACTTTCTTAAATAATTTTCCAAAACTTAATTAATAAAGAAACTCAATTTCAATTATTTATGAAGTAAAAATTCACTTATTCAAAAGTTCAAAATTTTCTTATTAAAGAATTTCAATTCAATTTAATCATTAAATAATTTAACCTTATTTAATTATTAAATAATTCAATGGTTTCAATTTAGTCCAATTCACAAATTTCTTTGAATTTCAATTAAATTCCAAATTAATTAAATCTCAATTTTAAATAAATTTTCAATTCCAAACTCAAACTTGAAATATCATTTCATAAAAAATTTCTTAGAAATATTCAGAGTTCGATTAAAAGTCCAATCTTTTAAAACAAATCAACTTTCGAAAATTTACGCCGTATTTCAAAAATTTTCTTAAAAATCTAAACTTCGAATAATTAAACAATTTCATTTACCAAGTTTAAATTCCAACATCTTGAGCTTCAATTCAAAATAATTCAATTTCCATAAATTCGATTTTATTCTTAAAATCAATTCATTTAAATAATTTCAAAACAACTTTTAAAATCATTTAATTTAACCAACCCGGTGTCCGTATATAATTTTCTAACCTATGGCCAAGTGGATAATTATTTCAAATTTAATTTCAAGGATGGACATATATCATTTCAATCCAAATAGATGTCATAGGTATATCATTTCAATCTATTTCTTAATTTATTCGAAATGATTCGGTTTACAGTTTATATGCAATAAACAATATACATGATGATAGCATGATATATCAAAATAAATAAACAACCAATATCGACCAATAGCATCCATCACAACCAATCAACCATAAAGCCAATAACATTCACAACAACTTCATAATTATCAATATCAGGAAATTTGATCGTAATTAAAATTTAACTTTAATTTGACTGTCAATTTAATTTTCAACGGTGAATTCAAATGACAATCCATATGACAATTAATTTTTTTTCAAACAACGACAAATAAATCCATATCACTTCATAATTTCAAATTTAACTACCATAAAGATATTTAGTACGTTGTGAGCGTTATAAAACACTCACCTTTTGAATTTAAATTGAATTTAAATTCAATTTAAACCCAAAAATTTGACAGTCTCCAAATCCACCCAAACCAGCGTCAAAGTGTCCGGAATTTCGATACGATCCTAACAAAAGAAACCTCGCCCAAATCCGAGTCCGTATGCAAAAGTTATGAAAATTTGAAGATTGGAAAATTCTGGTGCTGAGTCGACTTCGAGTTCCCGCCTCAAATACCCGATGCCTGCTTGGAGTTTTTTGCAAAATCGACCCGATGACCCGAGTAGTTTTCTTCCCGATTCGAAGTAGCTCCAGGGTTTTTCCCCCTGAAACCCGAAGCGCGACCCGAAGCGCGTAAATCTCGAATTTTTTTTTTTAGATTTTGGAATTTGGGAATTAGGTTTTGTCTGCCAGGCTAGGGTTTATAACTGTGTTTATATAGGTATGTTAGAGATAGAGTAGATAGACTGGATAGATGAACGTGCGGAACAAACTATGGCCCGAAAAGCCCGTTCTGACTCCGGAACGGAATTGGGTAAACCCATATATCAAAATAGGTGTTTTAAAATATTTTAAACGCAATGGAAAAGGTTTCAAGTCCAAATTCCATCGTATGAAGAAGTTATGCTAAAATCAAAATTTCAAATTGATTTTAATTGATTATAATTGCATTTATTTCAAGGCGTTTCGAGTCCGTACGATCAAACGACAAGTCCGATTGCTATGAAAATTGAAACCTTACAATAATTCACTGTTACGGATCCGATGAAACTAGTTTCGTCGAAATCCAAGACAGTTGTAAAAATGACTATTTTTACTGTTTAATTTCAATATAAAATTCCCAATTTTAAATTATTAACTTTTAAATCAAATTTCAATTGTTCACAAATTTTATTTTTAATTTCACAGTAATTAACAATCTTTTACAATGCAGTTTTCCATTATAAATCCAGTATAAAAGATTACATTAGATTCAGCGTTCAATTATATTGTAATTCAAATTCAAGTTATTTAATTCCAATTGAATTCTTTTATTTCGATTTACACTTTCATTATTGCATCAACCATTTACTTATACATTATTATCAATAGTTTATAATTCATTTACTTTCATTTTCTTCAGCTATCATCTTATTTAAATTCACAGTAATATTAAATTACATTCATTTACGTTGATTTCCATATTATAACTTCAATATTAAATGTACATTTTATTTATTTCGTTGTTTACAATCAAATTCAATTCAATTCAATTTCTTGTTACATTCAAATTTAAATCTTTACTTACGTTCAATTACCAGTTAACATCTTTATCAAATTACAGTTTCGGTTATTATTTGATTTCAATCAACTGTAATATTAAGTTACATTTATTTATATTAGTTTCAATAACATAAACTTCCACTATTAAATCTACCGTTTTATTTATTCTTTGTTTACAATCATAACCAATTTGGTTTACAATCAAACTCAATTCATTACTTACATTCAATACAGGTTAACATCCATATTTAATTTATAAATAAGTTATTTCAGAATTCAGTTTTGCATTTTAACTTGTAATTCACATTTAACAACACAAAATTTTATTTTCTTCGGATTTTTATCCAAAATTTTTATTTTAATTTGTATTTTTAAAGTGTTAAAAATACAGGTCGTTACATTCTCCCCCACTTAAAACTTTTCGTCCTCGAAAAGGAACGGAGAAGGAAACCATCATTTAGATATAATTCATTCAAAATATTCGACTTATTTGCAAAATTTAGTTATAGGATTTTTTTAAAATCTCAAAATTTTCTAACTACCGGATTTTTGAAAAATTTCGGCAGCACCTCCTTTGCGCGGCTAGGACCAAAATTTTTTACAGTGGTAATAATTTCATGATACACATCTCATTACAAGAATGAGGAATCCCAAAACATGGGGAACACAATAATATACCACAACATAAACTGTAATCCGAGAACATACCTTTTATTTAGCGTTTATTAGCATTTTAACTTACATTTTGCATTAAGCGCGGAAGCGAGCTCCACAAGCGAAGCGCAACCTCTTTGCTACCTACTAAAATGCTCAATAACCAAGTTAGAACCATGCATATAAAGATAGATCGATATATTTATCATAAACAACACACATATAACATGTTTAGCTTCAAAACTGAAATTCCAATTCCAGGACAGCAAACGAATCTCAGTTTTTGGTCACCTAAACGATAAAATTTGACAATAGAATCTAAACAAAAGTTGTTGCATTCGTTTCAGGCTTTCCGGAATGTCCAAAATCATTGAATTCGGACCTTCCTTTCAAAAGTTACGACCGTTTTACTAAATAGGAACGCCTCAGCCTGGCAATGAATTGCGCAGGTCAGCGACATTTGGTCACGTTTTCGACCCTCTAAATGACAGCAAAACACAAAACACTTAAAGTAAAAGTTTTAACTTAAGTTCTTAGCTTTCCATAAAGTGCAAGATCATCAAAATCCGATACACCAGTAAAAAGTTATGGCAAAAATACTAAGAGTATATGCTACTGATTTTGCTTCCCTTTTACACAGGCCAGCGAGAAGATTTAAATTTTTAACTAAGTAAATGAAGGAATTTCTCAAGACAGTCTAAACAAAAGTCGTGCTACAGTTTCTAAGCTTTCCGAAAAGTCTAATATCGTTGAATTTCGTCCATCCATTTAAAAGTTATGCTTATTTCCGTTTCAGCATATATTGGACAATTTTGGATTTTTTTTTTCCAAAATTTTGCTTTTATTATTTCAAAGTACAAACCATCAAACTTCAAATTTCTAAAGATCAATCACAAACCCAAAGTCGTTTATTTTCTTATTTATCCATGAAATAAGTTTACATTCGATTTGTTTCCGATTTATTCAAGTTTGTTTCATTCATAATTTAAATTCAAGTCAATTTGCTTCAATTTAATTTGAATTCAATTATATTTAATTCCACTTTGCTTCAAATTTGAATTTAATTATTAAAAAAAAATTATTCCGTTTATTCAATTCCATTAACACTAATGAATTCTATTTAATCAATTATCATCCATCTAACAACCAATGCATATCAAACATTAACATCCATCCAAATCTATAATAAATCAATTATACATTTCCAAGTCAAAATTTTAATTTCATACACTTCCAAGTTTATTGACATTTAATTTTATTCAAATTTAATTAGTTTCCATTTACTAATTCTATATTTAATTAATTTTAAATTTAATTCATTTTAAAACTTAAATTTCCTTTATATTTACAACTATCAATAGATCTTCACATTTTATTATTCACTCTCACACTGGTATATTATTCCTCTACTTATCCTTATTAGCATTTTAAACTTTTTAAGTATTTGGTAAGTTTTTATTATGCAAATAGAATGTAGGTAAACAACATACAACCTCTTTTCATTCAAAGTTGAATTTTCAATTAATTAATTCTTAAGTCATTACTTAAATTTCACTATAATTTAATTTCACATTTACATTCACATATAGTATTTCCATTTTATATTAACATAATGGTGAATCACCTTTAAATGTTAATTTAAATTCCAATTATTTACTAACAATTTTATTTATATTTGCAAACCATTAATTAAATGCATATTTCATTTTTCAAACCTATACTTGTATATTATCCAATTAACAATTTATATAACATTTTTGAACTTCTTAAATGATTTGGTAAGTTATATCTATGCTATAGAATGAAATTTAATACTATGCGAGTTTTACAGTTTCAATTTTATTTTAAAATTCATAATTTCCTAATTCTAAGGATTTCTACTTCAATTGATATTTCACTTAGCTCTTAGGTTCATTTCTTATTTCGCAATTCAGAAGTTCCGTAATGATTCAAGTATTAATTCATTTCAACCATTAAAGAAAAAATCATTAATTATTAAAGAACTCAAGAATTCCAATCCCGGTTTCATTTCAAATCAAGTTTTGAAATAATATATACTTATATAATTTATATATCAAATCATACTATAGAGAATACAAAATAAAATTCAATTTTTTTTAATCAAAACAGGGTTTAGAAAAACTATTAAGTGATCTCCCCCACTTGGACTCTCGAAAATAAACGTCGATGATGCGTGCACTCATCGCCGAAATCATTCTCTAGTGTCAAGAGGGGAGTATAACACTTACTTCATTTGAAAATCCTTTGAAAACAATTTCTAATCGAATATACTATCATATAATACTTATATTATACATTTCGAATTTTTGTTAATAAATTTTCAAAACACCGGAATTTAAATTCTCCATCTTAATTTAAATTCATTTTTATTTTATTTTATTTACCATTTATATTCATTGTCAATCATATTTACAAGTTTCATTTCTTAAAATCGTCCAATAGTCAATAGTTAGAAATATTGACTAATCAACAATAAACGATGATAATCTAATATTATCATCTCCTAACAACCAATACAATCAAAATTTATAAATTTTCAAGATAGTTCTTTTATATAAAAATATAGTCCAAAACAATATTATGTCAATCTGTCCTATTCGAGTGTTTAGAAATTCATATCGATGCCTTGGCGTCCCAAGTACCAACCAGAATTCATAAATACTCAACGGAACAATTTAACACAATATAAAATCATTTTTATGTCAAAATTACAAATACGCTCTCTCATATACACTCGAACTCACTCATAAGGTTTAACCCTATTTCAATGAGTTATTCCCCACTAGAGCCAAGGTAATCTAAACCAAAGCTCTGATACCAACTATAACGACCCGCCTTTTTGGACAGTTTAAATCGACAAATCAAACACACATGCCGATTCTAAACCATTCAAAAAGGGTGGATGGTTAATGGGTTAAATAAGAAAAGAAAGGAAAAGAAAGAACAAAAACAAACTCAGAATCTCGCAGCGGAAGGAACAAGATATAATAATAAAATAACAGTTCATGAAGCTGTTAAATAAATAAATTTGATTATTATTATACATCATAAATCAGAGTTACATACATATCAGAGATAATACAATAATGCAGCGGAAAAATAATATGGTAGTAGAATACAAATGATGTAATACCAAACTCCGTCTTCATCCTCCAGAATAGATCTTCAACCTTATCTGAAATGCTCAGGCTGACCCGAGCGTAATGAAAAAGCAAAACACTCGAGTCAGGACTAAAATATCTCATGTAAGTCAAATCGAATAAGAAAATATGAGTGTGACGGCGTCAGAGATGTTTACGGGTTTTGACATCTCCTATCCAGTGTCAACGTGAGTGCAATAACTTAAGAGATGTTACGGGATTTTCCATCTCTCAAGAATCCGTTAAACTATCTACTATGTAGTACAATACGCTATTATAATATGTCTACATTAAAGTAAAAGTATTAAAATAGCGTTAAGCCATGGCCCATTCCACCCTTAACACAGTTTATATTCCCAAGAGCATATACAAGACCGTAGTTTCCCCAAAACCGGAAGTCACCAGAGGGCAATCCATATACTAAAGGTACAAATCAAAATCGTAGTGGTCGCGCATAAATGGAATACAAGTATGACAAGGCACATGAGGCAATACCCAAGGTAGTGATACTACCGTTCGCCTGATCCGAACTGGTGAGAACGCAACGCCGCAGCGCCCGCAACACCGTGAGACAACACTCCCAAAATCAAGGGTGCGCACCAATCAATCACAAAGTAAAAGAATAGTTTACGAAGAAGTGTGTCCACTTGAGGTAGCTAATCCTCCATTGGCCCGGCACAACTCCTGTTTTAGTCATTTCCAATTTGACACAAGTGTCAAGGCTATCCATTATCGTTCTCTTTCTTCAATCAACACGTACATCATTCCAACCACTTCATTCTGGATCATCACTCCGCGTATAGTTATTAAAGTGGTTTTCGGTTTAGATAGAGAGTATATCCATAACCGATTCCGGTCTCTTTAATAACTTCGAAATTATTTCACCGACTGGTCGTTTATTTATTTCAAAACCAAATCAATTACAATCTCAATTAAAATTTATAAATCAACATTTCATTTGCCTTTCTAAATAAATTTCCACAATTTACGTTTCAAAACTTCCAAATCAAAATTTCAAAATCTTATAATTCAATTTCAATTTAAACAATTCTAATATTGATTCAAGTTCGTATATAAGTTTCATTCCGAAATCATTTAAATTAATTTTAATTCAACATTCAAATCAATTTAAATTCATTTATCGATTTCATTTAATATCCGTTAAGGTACTTTATCATTCAAAACAATTTATATTAAATTTCAAATCCATTACACTACCTTCTTAAGTTCAACTTCATTAAATCAAAACTTACAATTTTGAATTAAATTAAATTCGTCAAATCAATTCTTCCAATTACAAGTCTTACATTCATTCCAAAAATATCACATTTTCATTTCTTGTTAAAAAAATTCAATTTCACTTATTTACTTTCTTAAATAATTTTCCAAAACTTAATTAATAAAGAAACTCAATTTCAATTATTTATGAAGTAAAAATTCACTTATTCAAAAGTTCAAAATTTTCTTATTAAAGAATTTCAATTCAATTTAATCATTAAATAATTTAACCTTATTTAATTATTAAATAATTCAATAGTTTCAATTTAGTCCAATTCACAAATTTCTTTGAATTTCAATTAAATTCCAAATTAATTAAATCTCAATTTTAAATAAATTTTCAATTCCAAACTCAAACTTGAAATATCATTTCATAAAAAATTTCTTAGAAATATTCAGAGTTCGATTAAAAGTCCAATCTTTTAAAACAAATCAACTTTCGAAAATTTACGCCGTATTTCAAAAATTTTCTTAAAAATCTAAACTTCGAATAATTAAACAATTTCATTTACCAAGTTTAAATTCCAACATCTTGAGCTTCAATTCAAAATAATTCAATTTCCATAAATTCGATTTTATTCTTAAAATCAATTCATTTAAATAATTTCAAAACAACTTTTAAAATCATTTAATTTAACCAACCCGGTGTCCGTATATAATTTTCTAACCTATGGCCAAGTGGATAATTATTTCAAATTTAATTTCAAGGATGGACATATATCATTTCAATCCAAATAGATGTCATAGGTATATCATTTCAATCTATTTCTTAATTTATTCGAAATGATTCGGTTTACAGTTTATATGCAATAAACAATATACATGATGATAGCATGATATATCAAAATAAATAAACAACCAATATCGACCAATAGCATCCATCACAACCAATCAACCATAAAGCCAATAACATTCACAACAACTTCATAATTATCAATATCAGGAAATTTGATCGCAATTAAAATTTAACTTTAATTTGACTGTCAATTTAATTTTCAACGGTGAATTCAAATGACAATCTATATGACAATTAATTTTTTATCAAACAACGACAAATAAATCCATATCACTTCATAATTTCAAATTTAACTACCATAAAGATATTTAGTACGTTGTGAGCGTTATAAAACACTCACCTTTTGAATTTAAATTGAATTTAAATTCAATTTAAACCCAAAAAGTTGACAGTCTCCAAATCCATCCAAACCAGCGTAAAGTGTCCGGAATTTTGATACGATCCTAACAAAAGAAACCTCGCCCAAATCCGAGTCCGTATGCAAAAGTTATGAAAATTTGAAGATTGGAAAATTCTGGTGCTGAGTCGACTTCGAGTTCCCGCCTCAAATACCCGATGCCATCTTGGAGTTTTTTGCGAAATCGACCCGATGACCCGAGTAGTTTTCTTCCCGACTCGAAGTAGCTCCAGGGTTTTTCCCCCTGAAACCCAAAGCGCGACCCGAAGCGCGTAAATCTCGAATTTTTTTTTTTTTTTAGATTTTGGAATTTGGGAATTAGGTTTTGTCTGCCAGGCTAAGGTTTATAACTGTGTTTATATAGGTATGTTAGAGATAGAGTAGATAGACTGGATAGATGAACGTGCGGAACAAACTATGGCCCGAAAAGCCCGTTCTGACTCCGGAACGGAATTGGGTAAACCCATATATCAAAATAGGTGTTTTAAAATATTTTAAACGCAATGGAAAAGGTTTCAAGTTCAAATTCCATCGTATGAAGAAGTTATGCTAAAATCAAAATTTCAAATTGATTTTAATTGATTATAATTGCATTTATTTCAAGGCGTTTCGAGTCCGTACGATCAAACGACAAGTCCGATTGCTATGAAAATTGAAACCTTACAATAATTCACTGTTACGGATCCGATGAAACTAGTTTCGTCGAAATCCAAGACAGTTGTAAAAATGACTATTTTTACTGTTTAATTTCAATATAAAATTCCCAATTTTAAATTATTAACTTTTAAATCAAATTTCAATTGTTCGCAAATTTTATTTTTAATTTCACAGTAATTAACAATCTTTTACAATGCAGTTTTCCATTATAAATCCAATATAAAAGATTACATTAGATTCAGCGTTCAATTATATTGTAATTCAAATTCAAGTTATTTAATTCCAATTGAATTCTTTTATTTCGATTTACACTTTCATTATTGCATCAACCATTTACTTATACATTATTATCAATAATTTATAATTCATTTACTTTCATTTTCTTCAGCTATCATCTTATTTAAATTCACAGTAATATTAAATTACATTCATTTACGTTGATTTCCATATTATAACTTCAATATTAAATGTACATTTTATTTATTTCGTTGTTTACAATCAAATTCAATTCAATTCAATTTCTTGTTACATTCAAATTTAAATCTTTACTTACGTTCAATTACCAGTTAACATCTTTATCAAATTACAGTTTCGGTTATTATTTGATTTCAATCAACTGTAATATTAAGTTACATTTATTTATATTAGTTTCAATAACATAAACTTCCACTATTAAATCTACCGTTTTATTTATTCTTTGTTTACAATCATAACCAATTTGGTTTACAATCAAACTCAATTCATTACTTACATTCAATACAGGTTAACATCCATATTTAATTTATAAATACGTTATTTCAGAATTCAGTTTTGCATTTTAACTTGTAATTCACATTTAACAACACAAAATTTTATTTTCTTCGGATTTTTATCCAAAATTTTTATTTTAATTCGTATTTTTAAAGTGTTAAAAATACAGGTCGTTACAGTTCAAAGGAAGTTTAAATCAAACTTAAAAGTGCAAATGAATGTAGGTGGACATCCAGACACATATAAATTGAATATGCATATGCATGTACATAGAGATCAAATTTAGACGTCAGTCTTAAAAATTTAGACGTCTGAGATTAAACTTAGACGTCAGTCATAAAAATTTAGACGTCTGAGGTTAAATGTAGACGTCTGTCACAAAAATTTAGATGTCTGAATTTAGTTCAAAATGTCTTTTTCTCTCTGTTTCAATTTTAGATCTCTGAGCCGTCTGTCATAATTAGTTAGACGTCTGGGATTAAGTTTAGACGCCTGTCATAAGAATTTAGACGTCTGAACTGCTGATTTTGCCTAATTTGCCTATTTAGAAAAGAAATAAGTGGCTATGTCAATAGCTTGTATGGCATTTTGATTTCTATTTGATTTAAATTCCCTTTGATGAAGTAAAAAAAATCCTTATGAAATTAAGGTAGAAAGAGGAGGGTTATTTCAGATGGTGTCTAGCCCCGATGTACTGATGATTGGTTGCCTTGATTAGCAACAGCTAGATTGACGTTCCTGCTGGCATCATTAATCTTTTTCTTAGATTTAGGAGGCATGCTGAAAAATCATCTCTCTATGAAAGCACCAAAAAATTTTGCATGAAAAATTGGGAAACACCTCCAATAAATTATCAATTGTAGGTTCAACAGAAAATAAATGCAAGAAATCAAAAGACACGCGGATTTATAGTGGTTCAGCCTTAACGGGCCTAGATTGACTATTCATATATATTGCCTTTCTTATAATTTAGCTTTTACAAGAGTTTTGAGATGAAATACAACAAATTTCAATTGAAAATAGAGACTTGAAGCTCGGTTTGGTTATTTCTACAGCATAGAGTTTCTCAAGCTTACGAAAAATTTCCCCATGAATGCAAATACCTTGATATTTATAGCGATGAAGAGGTGATGTGGTTAATCCGGTTGATTAGTAAATTTCCATGCAGAACTCACCCAAATCAGATACTTTCGCTTATAAAAAATATGATTGCTAATTTCCAGATATATGTAAATTTTATTCCATATATAGCTTTCTTAGTTTGGCTGAAGGCTTGGTTTGGGTTCAATTAGTTTGGTGTAGTGCACTTTGACGCTTTGCTAAGAAAGTTCCTGCATATATCTCCTTGGTTCGGCTTCCATGCTAGGCCATGGTCCGGCCTTTATATGATGTTCCCACTTGGTTCAATCCTCCTCCTTACCGAACAGATGATCATTTTCGGTACCTTAGGTACCGAAAAGGATTTCCTATTCGGTACCCTAGGGTACCAAACATGATCTCCTATTCGGTACCTTGGGTACTAAACATAGGGGGTCTGCCTCCCTCTCTGCTTCTTTGCTCTTCCTGCAAATCACCTTTTCATACTTGTGCCTGTGTTACCTTCCAAGCCTTTCAATCCTTGATCTCGTGGGCAAAATTGCCCATAACAGCATCCGTGCCCACCTCTCGATGGTAACATAATGCCTCTTATCGCACCGTGCCAGGATCCATCAACAACACAATATCACGTCCGCACCTCCGTGCATAGTAAGGAACTCTTATTAGTGATGAGCTCCACACTTCTTCAGGCTTCGTCCTCAGTGTGGGAGTACACCGTATAACATCCTATGAGTGTAATTTGCGATAGATTGCCCCAGTCAAATATCGACCTCGCTGAATAAATAGTGTCTATGCCTCGTTGCCAGCGTACACATCTGTTCGGTCCCGCAATGTCCAAGACTCAGAGACCTAGGGAACTAATTTCCCTACTTATACTAACATTCATACACACACACAAATATATATATATATAAACTTATAAACTTGGGCCTTAGGCCGAAGTTAAATCTCTCTTTTAACACATTAATCGATTGCCCGCTGGTCATTGGAGTGGTCGACGGGTTCCAGTGAGCCTGTCGACCGGTCGTAATTGTTTTTAGTTAGATTTATTTTCATTTAACCGTTGATCATTCTGTCATAATCATGGATTGTTTATTACAGTAAACTATTAACTATAGTGAAACCTATTTCATCAATCTACAATCTCTGATGTTTTCGGTTTCAATTTCTAACAATTTCATATGCATGTTTGTTATCCAAACGAATTAAATCAGGTATAGAATTAATAGTTATTGATATATTAGTCAATATTCAATTCAAAAAAAAGTGTATTCATTTTTTCATAGATTTACTTAATCCATATTTAAGTTGGACAAGAATCACATTCAAATAGATTAAATTCTTATTTAATTTCCAATCTATTACAATCATTAGGTAAACGATATTTCTGATTCTACAAATAGGATATAAATAACCTAAACTACATACAAATTTCCATATTAATTATGAACCCACTGACCTCGATAAATCTACCCCTTTTTTAATTTGCTTGGAATTGCCTCTGCTCGGTGTAGGACTCTCCTTGATATCATTTGATTTGATTTGATTCCTCCTTCTTCAATCTCTTGATTTTAATATTTGCTTTTGTTATTGTTTTTTAAGAAATTTGTTTTGAGTGGAATAGATTTTAGAGAGATGGAGTTTCGTAACGTTCTAATTTAATTAGGGTTCTGATGCAGCTTAGGGTTCTATTTATAGGGGTAGAAAGCAACTATACCCGTTAAATCAACCGTTGTCAAATCTAGGCCATTCGATCGACCAAAACCCTAATCTGGAAGCTATGACCGGTCGACTGTTTGGTTTGGAGCTGTCAATCGCTAGGGATCGACCTGTCGAACTAATGGTGTCGATTGGCGGAGCTTTCCTAATTAAATATTTCTTTTCTAGTTTAATTATTTTCGATTTCGAATTTTTAAGTGTTAATAACTTTTTCATACTAGCTCTGATTTCAAAACATTATATAAGAAAAGTTTTCAGTAAATCACTGTGAATGTAATGGTGCGTATTTTGTAGCTAAATTTGGATGTTGGTAAAAGTTACATATTTGTTGTTGTTATTAAGATTAATTCATTTATTAAATTTTTGATTACATATCTCGGGGTGTTACACCAAGTCTCCTACTCCGTAATCCAGTCCTAGTGAAGGTATTTCTCTCATCTCTCTAATATTCGAGATCCTTCAGTTTGTATCTGAGAACATTACTACTCTTTACTTCTCTGTTTGTGATCTCATAGGTCACCCCCACTTACTGCTCCTCCACCACCAATTATGCAAGGCATGGGCCCCACAACAACTACTACCAGTCAACCTCCATAACCGTGGGACTGGTCGTTCCAACCCTACCCTCCAGCTCCATTCAAGGTCCTGATTTAGAGTGGATCACAACTCTGGAGGGATTGGGTGAGACCACTCAGTCCTTGCGGGAAGACATCACTATTACAAGTGCTTTGGACTCGACCGGTTCCATCTCTATGGCGCGGAGGTTAAAAATCGATATCTCCAAAGTTAAAATAAAGACCGAGCCTGGACTTGAGAAACATTCGGATACTTTGGAGCCAAATACTTCTTCAAGATTTCTTCCTACTACCATCAGGCCTCCGAAGGGCAGTAGCATCAATGCTTCCAAAGAGCCCTCTGAGCCCTCTGCTAACCATCCCGAAGATCCTGCCATCACAATCACGGAAGGAGACACCTCTCCATCCAAAGGCATAACACCAAAGGGTGAGCATGGCCAGAAGCGACCTCGTGATAGCTTAACCAACAAAAAGAAGAAGAAACATAAGAAATACTTCCTGGTAATACTCAATACTAGAGGGATACGGTTGAATTTTCGTATCGACCCTTGTGATTAAAATTCTTTGTCCTAATCCTAGACTAAAGGAGTCTTTGGGTACCGGTTTGCACTACTATCATGTAGCATAGGGTTTTGCTTACAAAACATGGTTCCATTGGTTCGATAAGCTAAACTTTTATTTATAAATGAAAAAACGACAAGTCCTTCCTTATTACTTTTCCCCCAAAATCCTAGGATGGCTTATTTGCTGAAAATAAACTAAATACATCTAAGCAAAATAGCATCGTAACAAGTCGCTATTCCATGCTTGCGGAATTGGGATTCCATCAATAGTAACCAGCTCGAAAGTTCCATCTCCAAACTTCTTTTCGATCATATAAGGACCATTCCAATTCGGAACAAGGACCCCATACCCGGGAAAACACATTTAAAAATGAGATCCATTACCTCGAAGGTATAGTTCTAGACCTTAGTGTTGAAATGTCGTGCTACTCTTTTCTGGTAAGTAGCCACTCTT
Organism: Allium fistulosum; assembly: GCA_030737815.1. Taxonomy (NCBI): domain Eukaryota; kingdom Viridiplantae; phylum Streptophyta; class Magnoliopsida; order Asparagales; family Amaryllidaceae; genus Allium; species Allium fistulosum. Next base: position 821,750,866 of record CM060904.1, read on the forward strand.
AATTCCACCTCTACTCGTTTTTCATCAATTAAATCAAGGGATTCGTGTAAGAGTTCCTTGTTAACCTTAGGATCGTAATGCCTTTATCGTTGAGATGTGACTTCCATTTAATCTTTATCATGGCCTTTGATCCGCATGCCAAATGTAACAACCTTGGTTTTGTGATTACTTGTGAAAATAAATTATAGCGATGGTTATAATTTAAAATGGAGAAACAAAATAAATTTAGAGATGGGAAATTTGTTGAAAATTGTTTATTTTAAATAAACAAAGGGTTTTGAATAAATTAAAGGGAGTTAAGTGAGTTTGGTTGAAAATTAAGTTTGAATAAAAGAATTATGTTGTTTTGGTTGTGAATTAAATTTGAATACGGAAATTATGTTGATTTGGTGGTAATTTAATTTAAATAAAAGACAAAAGAATTTAATTCAACATTTATTTGCTGTAAATAAATATAAAATGTAGGAAATAAAGTTTTAGAAACTTTATTATGTTAGTTTGGGGAAAAAATGAGCATTAAATGGTTTTAATTTGCTAAAATGCAATAATTGGGGAAATAATGGTCAAATGGCGATTTTCGTTAATTTTAATGATGTGTTAAAAATTAAATATGGATAATATTATAAATAAAAAGGTGGAATATTGATTATAAACAATATTTGGGTGTAAAAATATTTTTAATATGGTTTGTTATGATGATATAAACAAGAAAATGGTTTTTGTGTATTTTTTTTGTTATAACGTTGATTTATTTAAATAAAAAGTGTAAATTAAAGCATTTGAGTAAAAATGGAATTTTAATGATGGAAATTGATTTTTAATAGCTAAAATAAATTTTATATGTTGATTAACATTTTATAAAGGGTAAAACTTTGAAGTTATGTGAATTATATGGTTAAACAAGTTGAAATTGTGAAAATTGCATAATTAACATAGTGTATATGGTTAATAACTTAAGTAGTATGTTAGATAAAACATATCTTTCTTGCATAAGCGTAATGGGTAGGTTTGGGTCCAAATCCAAACCCAATACCCAAAAGTTAGAAGAGGCCGAAGAGGTATGTTTTGTATGTACCTATTCAGTATCCTCCTCCTTCTTTTCTTTTGTTTGAGAAAAAGAAAATAAATGGCTGCTTACTGTCTCTATTGAATCCCTCCCAAACTAAATAGAAATCAAAGGAAAATTAGTGAATTAAAGAGAGTAATTGGTTTCTAACTCCAAATCAAGTCCAAAGCTTCCATCTTCCTCGAGTTTGCTCTAAAATTGTGCTAAGGTGAGTTTGTAACTCACACATCTAGCTTAATTCAGGTTTGCATGTTGATAATTGTTCAATTCTGCTTACTGTAAAACAAAGTTTGTTGCTTGAATGATTACAGTAAGTATATGTTCTAGAGTCCTACTGTGACGCCCCACCTCTATGCTCACAATAACAAAGGTTATTATAAGGAATAACTGTGACGCCCCACCTCTATGCTCACAATAACAAAGGTTATTGTGAGCATAGAGGTGGGGCGTCACACCTACTTTGTGTGATTTTATATATCTATTCTTGTCCTGACTTCATGCCGGATTTTCTCCGGATTGTTGTTTGAGTGTCAATCATCTAGCATGCTGAAATTTGGATTGAAATAGTTTATGTAAGTGCCTCGAAATCATGCTGGAAATCAACCTGAAGCTTTGAAAAAAAATGCAACATTTGCCTAAGAAAGTCGACCATTACCCTTGAAGGGTCGACCTCTAAGTTCGACTGTTCAAAGGTCTGGGTCGACAATTGCTTGGTAGTTTGCGTGTGATTTTTTTTGTTGTTTTCGGGTGTGCTAGTTCCAGTTCTGTTGATTTCTACTGCTCCATTCCAGCACAGTTTTGAATGGTTTTTCATCCAAATCCGAAAGTCAACATTAGACGATGAATTTTGTGGTGAATTTGTTGTTTCATATGAGTTTTAAGATGTGCAAATTTTGGTTGAATTTGCTTGATTTTTGATGATTTCGTGCACGGATTTTATAATCGATTTCAAAGTGAATTTTCGATTTAAAAACCGGATTCGAAGTAAATATCTTTCTAAATCGATTTTATAAGTATAAATTAATTTCTGAGCCTATTTTAAATATTAAATAATATAATTAACTATTTTTAAAGGGATTTAAAAGGAAATAATTTCCAAATATTTTCAGAAAATCGTTTTTAACTTATTTTCTCGAAGTAAATATTTTCTATAAAATTACACATTTTTGCACTCTTCGGAGAATGAGGAAGTGACTTAAACGATTTAGTAAAACATGTGGTATAGGACACATGCGTCTACTTTTTCGTTAATTCCAGACTTGTTCGATTGAGGTCATACATGAGAGTGAAATTAACTACCTTATAGTAAACGGTTAAGTGAGAACGTGTGTCATGGGATGCACTGTTGTCACTGATTTGGTTACCATTTTGGAAGTTGGTGACACTTTATGTTAGACCTTCGGGTATGTTGATTGCCAGTACTAGACCTTCGGGTCATTTGTTGGGCTTTCGGGCCATTTGTTCGACCTTCGGGTCATTTGTTTGGCTTTTGGGCCATTTGTTGGATCTTTGGGTCATTTGTTGGGTGCCAAATTTGTTGTTGATAGGACTTGGCAGGCTTCGGCCATATGTTGTTGATGCACGTGCCATGTAGCTTAGACTCGCCATTTGTTGGGATCCATCTTTTGTGATTGTTTTCTAGAATTCATTATTTTTTATTTCTAGAATTTGTTGATTTTCAAATGTTTTAACCATTTGGTTGGATGTTGGAGTTATACATAGTCTTTGTGCTATTTGATGATGATGAAACATTGATTACATTTTTGTTGTTTTAAACTCCTTAATGAGTTCGATATGTTAAGATTTATGTTGTTTTGGTGACATGGCTTATACGCCTTATGTTGTTTGATGTTTTGGCATTTACACCTTATGTTGATTGGTGATTTGGCTCACAAGCCTTATGTTATATGTTGATTTGGCTCATACGCCTTATGTTGTTACATGATTTGGCTTATATGCCATATGTTGATTTGAGAACATGGAGTTCATCTCCATGGCGAGTTATTATCCTCCTTATATATCTTATCTTCACCTATCATGCACTAACCCTCTTGTTTAGGCTAGACTGGCCGTGAGTTTACATTTTTATATGATGCTCGGGTCAGACCGAGTCATTACAGGTTAGTAAATTGTAGTTTGACCTCCACCTTGCTTTGCTCCGCTGTAATCTTTCCTCTTTATTGCTTAGTGTATGTTTTGATGTACCCCCTTTTTGTTGTAGTACTCTGATGTATATATTCTTTCGTGACTCTGATGTATATTTGGTTCATAAGAACCAATCTCATGTAGCATGTTATGTTGTACTTCTGCTGACTCTGTGTATGTATATATGTGTATGTTCTTGTTCTATGATATGAGGTATTTGATGTTATTAATTTTTTCTGAATATGATCCTTAGCCACCGTAGTTTTGTGTTAAACCTGAATCGGATACGTCTATCCACATAAGGAAAGAATGAAAGAAAAAGGAAAATAAAGGGATCACTCAATCGAAGTATTCGATACTCGTTTAAGACAAAGCTCATGGATGGTTGCTCTTAACTAGCCCTAATCTATGCACCAGTAGACAGTATTACCAAGTAATGCTCTTTGTTAGTGTGGATCTCAAGGTGGGGCGTCATAGCTTGGCATAAGGGCTGAGTTCAAAGCAAATATGATAAATATAGAACATAACTAGAATATTACATATGTTACCAAGCATCCAAAGGACAATATTCGTGCCATCCCAATCTTCTCTTGTCATTGTCCTTCAATCTAAGTCTTTGGGGGTAGATAATAGGTTTGGGAATACGTATATGAATGCATTTTTAATTCCGTAGTATTCCGTATATTGAATTCTATTATCGATTTATACCCCTGTGAATAATCTTTATCTTAGCCTACTTTCCTGGCCCGTCTTATCTTTTTGTGAAGCAAGGAAAATCTTCTTCTTCTGTGTATGTCTCCTCTTCTGAAACGATTTTTTATGTACGGTGTGTTAATACACCATATAAGAAGAATCAGAAGTGTGTGAATGGTTTGAAGAAGTATTTGAAGAAGGCCTTAATGCTTCAGCTTAGAGTCACTTTTGAGGAGCTAGTTGACTCGGCACTTCGCCTTGAAGCTGTCGAGAAGGATAAGGATAGTAGTGATGAGATTAGGGTTCATTCGAAGCCTAATAAGAAGAAGTGGTTTCCTTTTCATAAGTCCAAACCTTTTCAGCATAATAAGAAGAAGAAGCAGGTTGGTTCTAGTTCTCATTCCAAGGGAGCACACCTTTAGAAGGTATGCTACAATTTTGATTATCATGATCATTTGGTTAGAGAATGTCCCAAGCCTCGCATTTGCCGTTATTGCAAGAAAGAGGGACATTGGCCTTCATCGTGTCCTAGAGCTCCCAAAGGTCCTAATTCTGTGAAGGTAAATGTTGTTGAAGCTTCTGGTGGTTCTTCTCAACCCAGAGGTAGTTTTTCTTCTATTTTGGAAGGTTCTATTTCATTCCAGGGTCGTTCTATTCGAGTTCATTTTGATACGGGTGCATCACACTCATTCGTATCGAAGGAACTTATTGATGTTATTCCTTTGGATGTATCTTGTCTTATGACTTCTTTGAGGATTGTGAATCCTATTGGCAGATCCGCAACACTTAGTCTGTTTTGTGAAGATGTTGGGATTGTTCTTTTTGGTTATTCTTTCCGTGCGAATCTGCACGTTATTCAGTATCTTGGTTTTGACATGATTTGGGGGATGAATTGGCTTGTCCGTTATGAAGCCCAAATCCCATGCCCAAAAAGGATTCTATATCTCAAGCATCCCGATTCTGTTGATCGGTTATCTGTTATTCTTCGAGATATTGATAATACTTCCAAAGCTTCATTGTTTTCTTTCTAATCTCGAGATGATGATGACATATCTCGAATTCCTATTGTTTGTGAGTTCTCCAATGTTTTTGAGCCTGTTTCATGTTTGCCACCCAAACGGGAAATTGATTTCCACATTGATCTTATTCCTAGTGCTCAGCTTGTCAGTCGTCCTCCCACGAGGATGTCTGCCATGGAAAATGAGGAACTCAAGAAGCAGTTTTTGGAACTAGAAGCTAAGCAGTTTATCCAGTCTAGTTCATCACCTTGGGGCGCCACGGTTGTGTTTGTTAAGAAGTCTGATGGTACTCTTAGGCTTTGCGTTAACTGTCGCAAGCTTAATGAGTTGACTATCAAGAATAAGTTTCCCTTGCCTAGGATTAATGATATGTTCGATCAATTATCTGGTGCCAAAGTTTTCTCTCGACTTGATCTCGCCACTGGTTTTCATCAGTTACGAGTTGCGGAGGATAGCATTCCTCTTACTGCATTCCTCACTCATTCTGGATCTTATGAGTGGCTTGTGATGCCGTTCGGTTTGACGAACGCTCCTGCTTATTTTGTTGATCTTATGAATCGAGTATTCAAGGAATATCTCGATAAGTTCGTCATGGTTTTCATTGGTGATATCCTTGTTTATTCCAAATATGAAGATGATCATGCCCAACACTTGAGGATTGTCTTAAGTACCCTCCGTCAAAATCAACTTAAGGCAAAATTCTCTAAGTGTCATTTCTGGGAGCAGAAGGTGAAGTTTCTCGGCCACGTTTTTTCTTCTAATGGCATCTCTATCGATCCTTCAAAGATCGAAGCTATTCAAAATTGGAAGTGGCCCAAGAATTTTTCTAAGATTCGTAGATTTCTTGGATTGGCGGGTTATTACCATCGGTTCATTAAAGATTTCTCTCGCATCGTCCTACCTCTTACTAGCCTCACAAGGAAAGGAGTTCGTTTCATTTGGTCCGATAAGTGTGAGTCTTCATTTCAGAAATTGAAAGAACTTCTTACTTATGCTCCTATCTTAGTGGTTCCCGAAGGGCATCAAGATCTTGTTGTTTATACCGATGTCAGTAGGTGTGGTCTTGGTGCTGTGCTTATGTAGAGAGATTGGGTAGTTGCCTACGCTTCTAGGCAATTGAGGTCGAACGAGATTAGGTATGCTACCCATGATTTGGAATTAGCCGCCATAGTCTTTGCCTTAAAGATTTGGCGACATTAGCTTTTGGGCGAGCGATTTGTTCTTTTCACTGATCACAAATCTTTGAAATATCTATTCACTCAGAAAGAGCTTAATATGCGACAACAGCATTGGCTCGAGTTCCTTGCTTCTTATGATTTCGATATCCAGTATACACCTGGAAAGTGGAACCGAGATGCTGATGCGTTGAGTCGCAAACAGCAAGCCTTCGTTTCTGTGATGTTAGCTGAGTGGAATATGTTGGAAGCCTTATCTCTTTATGATATCTATGATCGTGCATCTGCATCTGATTCTCCTGTTATATTTTTTAGCATGGAAGCTCGTCCTAGTTTATTGGATCATATTGCCGATGCTTAGAGGCAAGATCCTAATCTTGTTCATCTTATTCAGCTTTGTAAATCAGAATCCCATGGTAATGAGTTGAAGGATTTCGATATTGATGCTCGTGGTTGTATTCGTAGGAAGGGTAGGTTAATCGTGCCTATTGTTGCTGATCTTAGAAAAGACATTCTTGATGAGTGTCATCGTTCTAAGTACACTATTCATCCCGGTAGTAGTAAGATGTATGTCGATATAAAACGTCTATACTATTGGGAAGGTATGAAGCGGGATGTGGCAATTTATGTGAGCAATTGCATGACTTCTCAACTTATCAAAGACGAGCATCAACGTCCTAGTGGTCTTTTGCAGCCTCTTGAAGTCTCGTTGTGAAAATGGGATCAGGTCTCGATGGATTTCATTGATGGTTTACCTCGATCGAAGTCTGGGCATAACAGTGTGTGGGTGATTGTTGATCGTTTGACTAAATCAGCCCACTTTATTCCTATTAAGTCCAATCAGACCGCTTCTCATCTAGCTAAGCTCTATATTAAGGAAATCGTGAGACTTCACGATGTTCCTAGTTCTATTGTTTGTGATGGAGATATGCTTTTCACTAGTGGATTCTGGCAAAGTCTCTAGAAAGCTTTGGGTACAAAGCTTAATGATGTTCACGTAAATGTGCATGTTTTTACTTCCATATTTTATCGAGTTTAATTAAATAATCGATCATATTGGATATTTTAACATGTTTAAATCAAATTTCAAATTATTTTCAAATCGTCACATATTCATCTTCGTATAGGGGCAAAACGGTCATTTTTGTGCATATATTAATTTGTGAAATTTACTTGAAAATTTCTATGTTATTTTGTAGGAATTTTAGTGAATTTTGGAAGAGGCTTCATGAAGAAATATGCATGCATAAGAAAAGATAAGCAAATGAAGATGAAAATAATTCATTTCATGTATCATGGAGGACCCCACATACCCACCTACCTTAATGTACAAATTAGAGCTAATGCACATGCTAAAAGGCCATTAGAGTTTCATGCACACTCAATGGATGATTATTTGAAGCTAATGATAACTTGGTGGCCACACTTCCTAGAGGGGTAGTTTGGACATTCCCCAAAAATATGGATTAGAGTTTCATACATGTATAAATACCCCTTATATTTCATGTAACTCTCCCCCTTCTTTTAGGCTCTCTTCTTTTAGGCTCTCTTCTCTCTTAGCCTCTTAGTTTAGGAAAATAAATCAAAGCTCTTCTCTTTTCTTGTCATGGCTACTTAGCCATTTTCTCTTTATATACCTTTTTTTATGCAACTTTAATACATGTTCTTTTCTTTTACATGCTTATTTTCTTTCATGTTAGTAGTGTAGATTTACATTTCATGCAAGTAGATTAGTTTTTCCTTTCTTTTTGCTCTCTTTTTCCTCTTGTTTGTTTCATGTTGCAAGCTACATTTATTGATTTGATAACAAATATGAGAAGCTAAACCCCATCAATTTAGGGGTAATGAAGCTCTCTAATTATGTAGCTTCAACATAACTTGTTAATTTTGATCTCCTTTGTACTTAAATGAATGTTGATGTGATTTATTGTTTCATGTTGAATTTGATAGTCTATGTTGTTCATAAGAAATAGGCTATGCTTAAACAATCATAAACAATAATACATCTTCATCTACATATGATGATGGTAATGAAGTGAATGTTGAAATTAAAATTTGATGGCCTATATTTCTCAACAATAGTTAATAGTCTATGCTTAAAATAGATTTCATTTTTAACTTATTGTCATTTTTCATGAGAATTAAAAGTGATTTAAAGGTTGTGTTATAGTTTGATGGCTTATGTTGGGCTAGTTAATAGCACAAATATGTCATACTTATGATAAGCACATCATTTAAATTCACTTATGATCAAAAAAGAGAGAACATAATTTCATATTTTGTTGAACTATTTGATCTAGAAAGTGGAATTATCTCTAAATTGTCATTTAACTCTCATATTTTTATCAAATTTCTTTTGTTAGTTAGTTAGCTTATTTACATTTTTAGTTCACACTCTTCAAATTCTTGGTTTAATTTGATTGAATAGAGATTTAAAATCTAACAATTCCCTGTGGATCGATCCGTACTCGCCATGTACTAGAAGTGTATGTTGTGTGCTTGCGGTTTATTTTATTATAAATTTTTCGACAATTTTCTAAACCGATAGAAAATTCACCGTTAAACACTTAATTTCAGCACAGCTTATCATCCACGGTCTGACGGACAAACTAAATAGGTGAATCGTATTCTAGAAGATCTCCTTCGTGCTTGTATTCTTGATTTTGGTGGTAGTTGGGAAGACCACCTACCTCTTATTGAGTTCACCAACAACAATAGTTTTCAGTCTAGTATCGGTATGGCTCCTTTCGAAGCCTTATACGGAAGGCCGTGTCAATCACCATATTGTTGGTTGGAGTCCGAGGAGAAGTTGGTTTTAGGCCCCGACTCTATTCGTGAAGCTTCTAAGAAGATTGATCTCATCCAACAGAGAATGAAAGAGGCTCAAAGCTGGCAGAAATCCTACGCGGACAACCGTAGAAACCATTAGAGTTCCCAGTTGGTGATATTTTAATTAATCAAGTTTCTCCTTTGAAGGGGGTAATGCGTTTCAGTCAGACTAGGAAATTGGCTCCTCGATATATAGGACCATTTCCTATTACTGAACGCATTGGCCCAGTTGCATATAGACTATCACTTCCAACTCAGTTTTCTGGTATTCAAGATGTATTCCGTGTATCTCAACTCCGGAAGTGCCTTCGTGATTCTGATTCGGTTGTTGATCCTCATATTTTGCAAGAGCTTGAGATCTCACCCGACTTATCTATTGTGCCAAATCCTATTCGTGTGCTTGCTTCGGAGGTTAAGCGCCTTCAAAATTAGGATGTTCTGCTTGTGAAAATTCAATGGTCCGCTAACCCCAAGGATTGTACTTGGGAAACCAGAGAATTTATTGAGTGAACATATCCTGGTTTTCTTTCTTCTGTTGTTTGAGGGTGAATATTTTTGACTCAAGCTTATCTTATTCCTAATTCATGATGAAATATATGTATTATAAACGACTCTTTTATATAAATTACGAGGACACAATTTTTATAAGGGGGAGTCTCTAACAACCCTGGTTTTGTGATTAGTTGTGAAAATAAATTATAACGATGGTTATAATTTAAAATGGAGAAATAAAATAAATTTGGAGATGGGAATTTTTTTGAAAATTGTTTATTTTAAATAAATAATGGGTTTTGAATAAATAATATGAAGTTAAGTTGTTTTGGTTGAAAATTAAGTTTGAATAAAAGAATTATGATGTTTTGGTTGTGAATTAAATGTGAATAAAGAAATTATGTTGATTTGGTTGTAATTTAATTTAAATAAAATATAAAATAATTTAATTCAACATTAGTTTCTTGTAAATAAATATAAAATGTAAGAAATAAAGTTTTATAAACTTTATTATGTTAGTTTGGGGTAAAAATGAGCATTAAATAGTTTTAATCTGTTGAAATGCAATAATTGGGGAAATAATGGTCAAATAGCGATTTTTGTTAATTTTAATGATGTGTTAAAAATTTAGATATAGATAATATTGTAAATAAAAATGTGGAATATTAGTTAAAACAATATTTGGGTGAAAAAATATTTTTAATAAGGTTTGTTATGATAATATATACAAGAAAATGGTTTTTGTGTATTTTTGTTATTAGAATGTTGATTTATTTAAATAAAAAGTGTAAATTAAAGCATTTATGTAAAAATGGAATTTTAATGATGGATATTGATTTTTAATAGCTAGAATAAATTTATTATGTTGATTAACATTTTATAAAGGGTAAAACTTTGAATTTATATGAATTATTTGGTTAAATAAGTTGAAATTGTGAAAATTGCATAATTTACATAGTGTATATGGTTAATAACTTAAGTAATATGTTAGTTCAAACATATCTTTGTTGCATAAGCATAATGGGTAGGTTTGGGTCCAAATCTAAACCTAATACCCAAAAGTTAGAAGAGGCCGAAGAGGTATGTTTTGTATGTACCTATTCAGTATCCTCCTTATCTTTTTCTTTTGTCTGAGAAAAAGAAAATAAATGGCTGCTTACTGTCTCTATTGAATCCCTCCACAAACTAAATAGAAATCAAAGGAAAATTAGTGAATTAAAGAGAGTAATTGGTTTCTAACTCCAAATCAAGGCCAAAGCTTCCATCTTCCTCGAGTTTGCTCTAAAATTGTGCTAAGGCGAGTTTGTAACTCACACATCTAGCTTAATTCAGGTTTGCATGTTGATAATTGTTGAATTCTGCTTACTGTAAAACAAAGTCTGTTGCTTGAATGATTACAGTAAGTATATGTTCTAGAGTCCTTCTTTTTGTGCTTTTATATCACTGTTCTTGTCAGGAGTTCATGCTGGATTTTCTCCGGATTGTTGTTTGAGTGTCAATCATCTTGCATGCTGAAATTTGGATTGAAACAGTTCTTGTAAGTGCCTCGAAATCATGATGAAAATCAGGCTGAAGCTTTGAAAAAAAAATTGCGACATTTTCCTACGAAGGTCGACCATAAAGGTCGACCATTACCCTTGAAGGGTCGACCTCTAAGGTCGACCGTTTAGAGGTCTAGGTCAACCATTACTTTGTATTTTGCGTGTGATTTTTTTTTGTTTTTTTCGAGTGTGCTGGTTCCAGTTCTGTTGATTTCTACTGCTCCATTCCAGCACAATATTGAATGGTTTTTCATCCAAATTCGAAAGTCAAGATTAGATGATGAATTTTATGGTGAATTTTATGGTGAATTTGATGTTTCATATGAGTATTAAGATGTGCATATTTTGGTTGAATTTGCTTTGATTTTTGATGATTTCGTGCATGGATTTTATAATCGATTTCAAAGTGAATTTTCAATTTAAAAACTGGATTTGAAATAAATATTTTTCCAAATCGATTTTATAAGTATGAATTTATTTTTGAGCCTATTTTAAATATTAAATATTATAATTAACTATTTTTAAAGGGATTTTAAATGGAAATAATTTCCAAATATTTTCAGAAAATCGTTTTTAAATCATTTTCTCGAAGTAAATTATTTTCTATAAAATTTCACGATTTTGCACTCTTCGAGAGTTCGAGGAAGGGACTTAAATGATTTAGTAAAACATGTGGTATGGGACACATGCCTTTACTTTTTTGGTAAATTCTGAACTTGTTCGATTGAGGTCATACATGAGAGTGAAATTAACTACCTTATAATAAACAATTAAGTGAGAACGTGTGGTATGGGACGCACTGTTGTCACTGATTTGGTTACTCTTTGGAAGTTGGTGACACTTTATGTTGGACCTTTGGGTATGTTGATTACCAGTACTAGACCTTTGGGTCATTTGTTGGGCTTTCGGGCCATTTGTTGGACCTTTGGGCCATTTGTTGGGCCTTCGGGTCATTTGTTGGGACTTCGGGTCATTTGTTTGGCTTTCGGGCCATTTGTTGGACCTTTGGGTCATTTGTTGGGTGCCAAATTTGTTGTTGATAGTACTTGGCATTTGTTGGACCTTCGGGTCATTTGTTGGGCGCCAAATTTGTTGTTGATAGTACTTGGTAGGCTTCGGCTATATGTTGTTGATGCACGTGCGATGAAGCTTATACTCGCCATTTGTAAGGATCCACATTTTGTTGTTTTCTAGATTTCATTATTTTTTATTTTTGGAATTTGTTGACTTTCAAATGTTTTCACCATTTTGTTGGATGTTGGAGTTACACATAGCCTTTGTGTTATTTGAGGATGTTGACATGGTGAATACATTTTTGTTGTTTTGAACTCCTAGTGAGTTCGATATGTTGAGATTTATGCTGTTTTGGTGACATGGCTTATACGCCTTATGTTGTTTGATGTTTTGGCAATTACACCTTATTTTGTTTGGTGATTTGGCTCACAAGCCTTATGTCGTATGTTGACTTGGCTCATATGCCTTATGTTGTTACATGATTTGACTTATATGCCATATATTGATTTGAGAACATGGAGTTCATCTCCATGGCGAGTTATTATCCTCCTTGTGTATCTTATCTTCACCTATCATGCACTAACCCTCTTGTTTAGGCTAGACTGACCCGTGTGTTTATATTTTTATATGATGCTCGGGTCAGATCGAGTCATTACAGGTCAGTAGATTGCAGTTTGACCTCCACCTTGCTTTGCTCCACTGTGATCTTTCCTCTTTATTGCTTAGTGTATGTTTTGATGTAGCCCCTTTTTGTTGTAGTACTCTGATGTAAATATTCTTTCGTGACTCTGATGTATATTTGGTTCATAAGAACTAAACTCATGTAGCATGTTATGTTGTACTTCTGCTGACTCTGTATATGTATATATATGTGTATGTTCCTGTTATGTGATATGAGGTATTTGATGTTATTATATTTTTTTCTGAATATGATCCTTAGCCACCGTTGTTTTGTGTTAAATCTAAATCGGATATGTCGATCCACATAAGGAAAGAATGAAAGAAACGGGAAAAAATGGGATCACTCAATCGACGTATTCGATGCTCGTTTAAGACAAAGCTCACAAATGCTCGCTCCTAACCAACCATATTCTCTGCACTAGTAGACAGTATTAACTAGTAATGCTCTTTATTAGTGTGAGTCTCGGGGTGGGGCGTCACACAAAAGCAGATGGTGTATTTCCTATAGTGGACTTGTGAGTCATCCTATAAGACCATAATGCAAGTGGAAGCTCATCAACCCATTTGCTCTTATCTTTAGTTAATCGTTTCTTCAAGATGGACTTGATGATTTTATTCACTTCTTCCACTTACCCATTTTCCTATTGGTATGCTCCTGCAAAAATTATTTCTCGATCTTGTACTGGTAGCAAAAATCCTTGAATTCAGTACTTTCATAAGTTCCATTATCCGTTATAATCTTCTAAGGTATTCCGAATATACAGATAATATTCTTCATCACAAAATTGATCACTTTCTTCATTATGATCATGTTGAGTAGTGCCATTTCATCCCACTTTGTGAAGTAATCCACTAAAACAATAATGTATTTAGATTCTCCTTTCAACATCGGCATAACATCGATTATATCAATTCCCTAAACTCCAAACGGCCATATGCTAACCATTTGTGTAACTCTATGGATGAGGCTCTTGGAATTTTTGCAAACCTCCGACATCGGTCATATCATTTTTTGTACTCAGTAGCATCATGGTTTATTACTAGCCAAAAGTATCCATAGCGTAGTATCTTCTTCGCTACTGTCTACCCTTGATATGATCACCACAACCACCCTAATGGATATCCATAAGGATTCCCCTAGCCTCATCCTTGGTTACACAACGAAGCATTGAGGTTGAGAATCCTCTCCTGTAAAGCACTCCTCCTGGCATTATGAATCGTGGTAATTTACAAAGGAGTTTTTGTAATTTTTTGTTTCCTCTCGGGAGAGTTCCTTTAAGTGGATAATCCTTGACAGGAGTCATTCTAAACTCCTCCTCCACCTCGACCTCCAAAATTAAGTCGACGTCCCTCTGGTCGATACTTGAAGCCGATAAAACTTCCACTAGAACTAATTCTAATAGTTGCGCATCTCCAGGATTAGCTAACTTGGCCAATAATTCAGCCTTCACATTCTCCTCTCTAGGGATGTGCGTAATTGTGTAATGCTCTATATCCTTAAGCAATTCTAGTGCCTTCTTTAAGTAAAGGGCGAGTCTTGCACTTATAGCCCGAAATTCTTTTCCCACTTGACAAACCACCAATTGCGAGTCACTAAATATATGCAGCTTCCTTACCTCTAGCTCTGTTTCTACTCTGAGTCCTGCTATTAATGCCTCGCGCTTATCCTCATTGCTTGTCATGGGAAATTAAAGTTTCAATGCATAGAAAATTGATCAACTTTCTGGATTCATAAGTACCACTCCTGGCCTAGAATTATGCTCATTAGAAGCTTCATCATAAACAATTTCCTTTGAGAAAGTGCGAACATATCATCTTCCTCTTCACCATCTTATGTGGTAAAATAAGCGATGAAATCCACCAACGCATGTCCATTTATCGCTCTCCACAGATGGTAAGTGATATCATACTTTCTCAGCTCAATGTTCCTCTTTAGTTACCTTCCCGAAGTATTGGATCGGTACAACACTTACTTCAAAATTTGATCTATAAGCACCTTAATCAGATAAGCCTGAAAATATGGTCGTACCTTCCTCGACACAATCAGCAAGCAATAAGCAAGTTTCTTTAACTTCAAATGGTTCTTTTCAGCTCCAATAAACCTTCTGCTAATGTAGTAAACTAACCTTTGAATCCTCGCCTCCTCATGTACCAATGCTGCACTTTCCACGTGAGTAGACACTACCGAATAGATAAATAAATCCACCTTTTCAAATGGTTTGGATACAACCATTGGTGTTTCCATATACCTTAATAATTCCTCGAAGGCATCCTGACATTCCTTTATCCATTCGAAATTATTCTTTCCTTTTTTAAGTGCGTCAAAGAATGATATACACGTATATGTTACCTTTGTGATAAACTGGCTCTACAATCTTCCCGTTCAAGCTTTGGCACTCCTTCTTCATGGTTGGGGCAATTAATTCCTCAAGGCGTTAATCTATAATTGATTGGCTTCAATGCCCACTCGCATTCATGATAAATTGCAAAAACTTCCCTGATGCGACTCCAAAAGATCATTTTAACGGATTTAACTTATGACGGCCTGCACTTTCGACCCCCGAAAAATCGACATAATTATGCTTATTGTATAACATGCCGAACGATCGAGTGCCGGAAAGACAGATTGTGGAGGGAAAGAAAGTAGGTAGAAGAAAGAAGAAAACTAAACAAAACAGAATCTCACAGCGGACTGAATAATATATATTATAAATAGTTCTTTACACAAATCAAAAACTGTAATAACCACATCTCACATTAGAGTACACAAAACAATAATTACCAGCCTGGACAGTTATAACAACCCACCCTCACAATTCGCTGATAATTTCAAACAAACCACTACAACGTAATAAAATCCAATACGAGTAATACGTCTTCGCCATCCAGCTTGTCTCCTGAGCTCCATAGCATCCTAACATGAACCTGTAATACTCGGTCTGACCCGAGCATTATAATAATATAACACCTGAGTCAGTCTGGAAAACCAGCGTGAGAAAACACACTCAATTTGAATTATTAAAGTTTTCAAAATCCTTCAAAAATCAAAGGTATCTCGTAAGACCACGCCACAAATAAACACGATGGGTTTTTACCTTACGATAACCAAAATATTTTATATCAAAATCTTCTAGTGTTATAGTAGTGTCTAAATACAAATACGTATTCAAATAGGTGAAATGCTTGCATCTCACGTTTCACCATAGTTAGGCACAATCAAAACCATACGGCGCATATTGGAGAATGGATTCCATTCGAATGACTAGGTACTGGGATATCACCTATCACAGTACATGTCTAGCAATGTACCGAGGACCATGCCCGGATCCTCTGCCACACAAGACCGAACTATCCCTAACCTGGATAGACCAAATATGCTATCACCCCGGGTATTCCCACCCTTTTCCGAGCTCCTTCCACAAATCGTAGTAAAAATATCTGAGGGTATCTAGAAAGGTGATAAACATACCCTAATTGGGTGCTACCCACTTAGCCTTGCTGCATCTCCCATGCTTTTCAGTCATTCCCGGTTGATGAGGCTAGAGGCTACGATTACCTTTTCAAGGAATTTTTCACTTAGAATGCTCATTGTAACGACCCCAGATTTTATATATATTTAAAATGATAATTAATTAATTTTTGAATAAAAATTTGTAAAATTAAATGATAAAGTGATGCGAGTTTCCTCGATCACCAATAATTTGGTATAAATCATTTAAAATTTAGAAATTGTATATATATGTGAATTTATATAGTTGTGCCTATATGAATAGATTTGAGATGATATATATATATATATATATATATATATTGATAATTGAATTTAAATCTTAATATAAATGGTTTAAAAAAATACAAAGTATATAAGATATAATAGATAAATCCAAATAACATGTTAATAAACTTTGTAAAAATATAAAGTGAATACATTAGAGAAATTATAACAACATATTAAAAAATAGAAGTTTATTTGCATTATAAAGTAATGAAATAAGTAAACACATTAATAAAGCATAACGACATGTTAAAAATAGAATCTATTTATATTGCAAAGCAAAAGAAAGAAATATACATTCATGTTTTCAAAACATATGTATAGATAAGTATGTACACTAAAACAAACAAGCAAAGAAAGTATAAGATAAAGATAAAAACAAATACATATGAATGTACTTGCTAAAGAAAAGAATATATATATATATGTATGTATTAGCTTGCAAGTGAAGACAGTAAAGTATTTTCACAAAAAAGCAAAAAGAATAAATATCCATGTACAAAAAGATAAGTTTATAGATTTGTACACAACAACTAATGCCAATGTCTATCAGCCGAAATGAAGGAAATTTTATAAAAATGGTACCAAAGCAAATTATCTAAGCACCAAAACAAAGAAATACCATCTTAGCCGAAAAAAAAGGAAAAAAAATCTATGTACAAATCAAATAAAATAAGTGCAATTGTACAAGGCAATAAATGAAGCCATCACCACATTTTTACCAGCCACCAAGCAATGAAAAAAATATCACTGCTATGTTGTACTAAAAGAAGTATTACCCTGTACAATATTTTATCACCCAGTATCCCTATTTCTTATATCAACTTCTCCTTCAATTCATTTTCGTTCATCCTAAGTTGAAGAAATCTGAAATAAATGTCACTTAAAAACTTAAGAAAAATCAACAGCATAATCAAGTAAAACCAGATTCAATTCAGTGGTAACAAGCAAGAGCAGATCAAGTTCAAGATCAAAAGCAGTTCCAGGCTTTGCTTTTCTGTCCAAATTTAGGTGAGCAAACTGACCCCTTTGAAATTCGAATCTATGATGCTTTGTGAAGTAGTTGTTGTGAAAAATGATAAACGAATATCTCTACATGTATATATATGTTTGTGTGGTTGGAAATATACATGCCTGGGTATATATGTACTCTACTGTGATTTCAGACCCAAGAACAACCAAAGAAAAATTCATATCTTTTGTCTAATCTCTTTCAAGCTATGATCCTTGAAAGTAAGATAATTGTAACAAAGTAATACAAATTTTAAAATAATATTTTTAATATTTAAAAATGAGAATGTTTTGTGTGGGAATGAGATTTACAGTAAAACCCAAAATCATGTCGAAATTCAAGTATCACATCTTATTGATTTATCTACGTCACTGTGTTCAACATAAAAAACCATGATTTTTAAAATAAATTTTAGAATTTTTTGTTCGTTATTGGATGCGAAATCTCGAGATGAACGAAAACCGTATTTGGGTCAATTTCCGGCGATCCACGTTGAACTGGGTGTTGAAATCCATGGTGAAGGAAGTTGACGCACAGGAAATCATGGGAAAAATACTCACAAATTTTTTTATGGATAGTAGTGATCAAGAGACATGATTCTAGGGTTTATGCCATAGTTTTGAAGGTCGGGGTTTTTTGAGCATTTTCGCCGTCGATGGCTCGGTCGAGGTCGGACCCAAGGGGATTTGAGCATCATCGTGTGGCGAAACTATGGACGTGGTGGCGTGAGCTCAGTCGGTTAGTGGTGGTGATGCGCGGTGTTTTCAGACGATCGGTTTCATCTTGATAGGTTTCAAATCATTCGATTTTGATGGGTGGGGTTTTTCGCGAATCTGGGTGGTCGCGAGGCTTGTGAGCGTCGTTGTCGACTTGCCGAGGATCATGATGGTGGCCGGAGGTGGTCGAGGTTCGTGTGCATGTGCACGCGTGAAGTTCGTATATCTGGAAGGACGATGATTTGGGGGAAGAAACGTTAGTCTCGGGTTTGTGCTCGAGTTATTCGCGTGAGTGTCTCGAAGTAGAAGAGGATTGGGTGAAGCTCGAAGTGTTCTTCGGGGAAGATAGGATCTGGCTCGAGTAGTTGCTTAGGAAGATTTCGTTTGGGAATGAGTTGTTTTTACTTGAGTTCAGGTTTTAAAGTTTAAAAAGAAAATGTGATTCCAGGTTTTCAAAATATAAAACTAAACCTGTTCCAGGTTTTGGAACTCTAATAAATCGAATTTTAAACCCTTTCTTAGTTAATAATAATAAATGTTTTATACTAGATGTTGAATAAATTAAAGTCTTTTATAAATTAAGTTTAAAGTGTTTAATCTATATAACCTTTATTTTAAAAAGATTATTTTAGATAAACTTAATATTGTAATTTATTAAGAGATGAAAAACATTAATTTAACTTAAAGGTTTTAAGTTAATGATGGATTTATTTCAAAGGTTATTGAATAAGATTTAAATGATGAAATGAGGTAGTTAATTAAGATAAGGGATTTATCTTAAATTAAGGTATTGATTAAGGGAGATTACGGTGATTTCGTAAGTGAATTATTAAGATTAATTAATGTAAGTAATTAAGGTAATTAATTACTTAAAGATAATTTCTTAATGAAAGCAATTAAGGTTAATTAATTAATGATTTAAGTTTGATTAACTAAGTAATTAAAGAATAATTAATTAAAGGATAATTAATTATGTGATTAACTAATTAAGGTAATTAATTTGAGGATGATTAATTAATTGAAGGTTAATTAATAAAGGTGGTCAAGGAATGATAATTAATTGAGAATTAATTAATTAATGTTAATTAACTAGGATTAGTGATTTATTCATAAGTAATAAATCTGATTTAAATTTATCATATAATTAAGTGATCTTACTTATGTATGTTGGGATTCTATTGAATGTGAATTGTTTGATATCCCTGATATGTGATGCTTTGTGATATACCCTGATTTGTGTTGTGATCTGTAATTTATTTATCTGGGATGAATGCAATTGATTATCTGCGATATATATATCTGTGATCTGTGAATGATCGATAAGCGTTATAGTTAATACCGCTTATCAACTATATTTCTATATTTTAATCTGTGATGATTGATGATGTTGCACTACTGTGTGAAACCCCTGGACCACACCACACACACACAAATATGGATTTCACTAGGAAACTGGTTAAGTCACAGATGATTTAAATTAATATTTTTGAAATTGAAATTTTGATTTCAATTGATTTTGGAAATAGGTTAGGGTTAAATGTTAAAGCTTTTGAAAAGGAGTTTTTAAGATAAAAATTATTTTGGATAACTTGGTAAAATTTCCAATTTAAATAATTTAATTTGAATTTGAATTCAATATTTGGAATTGAATTCAATGATTGGAAATTTTGATTAAAGTTTTTATAGATGTGTTATACGAATTTGAACCATTTTAAAAGTATGGTTTTGAGAATTTGAATTTAACCTAAGGATTTTAACTCATATAAATGAATTAGATTTTTCGAAATGAAAACCTTTTGTTTTCAAATGATAAAAGTTTTCATATAAGAAATGAAATTCCAATTTGAATTAAAGGAATTTCAAGTTTGAATTGAAAATGGTTTTCCAAGTTATGAGTGAATTCTTTTTGAAAGCTATGAATTGAATCTGTTTATTTTTAACAGATTTAAAATGGAGATTTGTTTAAACCATTCGAAATGAAACTGTTTTGAAAGCTATAAGTTAAATCTTTGATTTAAAGATTTAACGGGTTAATCCAATTGAAATGGAAACTGATTTGGGAAATCTATGAATAAATCTATGTGAAACTGGGTGAATTTTGTGAATTAAATCTTTTATTTAAAAGATTAAAATGGTAGTGTGTTTAAACCATTTGAAAGAGACGTTTGGGTAATAAGTTGTGACTTAATTGAAATCCCAATATCCATATGTTTTAAAATATTGCGCTCATTATTCGGTTTAGCCGAGAGAGGACCTTTGTGTCATATATCCCATTCCGAATAAGTGATACGTCGTATATGGATAGCATTTAAAGACCGGTGTTGAAGACCGGGTATTTGCGATAACGATAGGATAACCTATCGATTGTCTCTGCACTGGGTAGCTCCTGGTATAGAGATTCCCTAAGTGATGGGAAGTTCGATCGAGATTGTGAATACCCGGATTGTAAGGGCTTCTTCGTAAGTGCCTTCGGTTCTGTTCGAACCCGGAACAGACTTGTATGGTTACATGTCTGACATTACATTTTGAGATATAAAGCTGATTTCTTTCAAATACATTTCTGTTTGGTGGCGGAGAATTTATTCTCTTAGCTTAACACCCTTCTCCGAGACGTACGAGCTCAGAGGTTATGTAGTTGAAGGTTATCAGCGATATACTCCCAATTTGGTAATGTGGCATGCTGAGTGTTATTGTGTGTTGATCATTTATTGATCATTTGTGATCAAAGCATGGCTTTGTGAAAAGCGTAGCTTTGTGGACGAGACCTCATCGAACCTCACATACCGGAAATGGTCGAAACAGGAATGATGCGGCAAGGCTATGAGGGTCGCGCCCTTTAGGGTATGTCATTTCCTTCTGGAAAAGGGTGGTATCATGGTATGGAGCCCAGATACTTACTCATGTGGAAACACTTTATTTATTATGTGTGATGTTGGTTATCGAGAGCTCTTGGATAAAGGTCCCAAAGGACCCGGGGATGGCATACTCGAGTTGTAGTTACCTAGTTACAGAGGTAACCCGGCCTTGTGTTGGCAGAGAGCCGGGTAGGTTCTCGGGATGTCCACCCAGAGGCGTACCCATTGACAGTGGGAAGTTCCTTAGCCCGACTATTTGTTGGAAATCCAAAGAAACAATACGAACCTTGTACGGTTTTAGTTGTATAACCTGCTATGGAATGTGGCGGTAACCTGCTATTGAACATAGTAGCTATAGTAGGCATAACGTGAAATGCCTATGCTGGCTAAGATTAATATTATACTTTCGAAATGTTTTCTGCACTATGCACTAATAATAATATCAAAATAATCTGTTTCGCGTAGTAAGCATGTTTGACTATCATAAGAAGAAATCTCCTCCAATTCTGCGTTTGCATTGTGTGAGTGGCGGGAGGTCTTATGGTAGTTTCATTTTCCAAAAGCATTGTGTATTTCAATGTTTAAAATTCTTTTGTTGTTGTTTTAAAGATAAACTATTTTTTTGTTGCTCACACCAGTCCCACGACTAACTCGGAGTTTATTGTTCCCTGTTGGTTCTCTATTAAAGCCAGTAACAGAAACTTAAATGCAGAAAATGAAAAAAAACAAAGAGATTTTGGCGATGCAACAACTGCATCTTTTTCTGGCTTTCTTATTATATATATATGCAAATACAAAAAAAATATAACTGACTGCATAACTGACATCCACACGTTCTCTAAAATAAAAAACTGACCACAAAAAAATAACTGCTAACTGTACATACTGCTAACTATACACAGACAATTCTTGGAGGCAACTAGATTAATTCATCAATCTCCCCCTTAAGCTTGTTGTCCTCCACTGATGATCCGCACACCAGTTTTCTCTCTCATCTCCAAGAACTTCAATCTTGCAAGTGACTTCGTCAGAATATCAGCACATTGATCTTCTGTGCAAACATATTGAACTTCTATCATCCCTTATTCAACACAATCTCTAATGTAGTGGAATCGAGTATCGATGTGTTTTCTCCTCTCATGATAAACTGAATTTTTGCTTAATGCAATTGCGGACTGATTATCGATCTTTAGAACCACTTTCTTAACCTCAGTCTTTAGCAAATATGCTAACAGTCGTCCCAGCCACACGCCTTGACATGCTGCTGCATAGGCAGCGATGTACTCGGCTTCATAGGAAGACAATGCAACTACTTTCTGTTTTTGTGAACACCAACTAATAGGATTTGATCCAAGGAAAAATATAAAACCTGATGTACTTTTCCTGTCATCATTATCACCAGCTAGATCACTATCGGAGTAACTAATCAGCTGTAAACTTCCTTTCTTCTTCTCATAAACGCAACCGAGGTTTAAAGTTCCTTTCACATACCGTAATATGTGCTTCACTGCTGCCATATGTTGTGTTGTGGGCTTCTCCATGTATCTACTCGTCATGCTGACAGAGAATGTCAAATCCGGGCGTGTGTGCAGTAGGTACCTTAAACTGCCAACAATACTTCGATAAAGAGTTGCATCTACAGGTGGACTTGTGCTTTCCTTGCTCAGTTTCAGACGAGGTTCCATCAGGATTTGCGAAGGATTGCAATCTTTCATGCCACATTTTTCTAAAAACTTTCTTGTATATGCCGACTGTTTGAGTGTTATCCTTTGGGAATTCTGACAGACTTCAATACCAAGATAATAACTTAGTAACCCAAGATCACTCATGCTAAACAATTTCTTCATCTCGGATTTGAAATTGTCTATGTCTTGAATGCACTCTCCAGTGATGATTAAATCATCCACGTAGACTCCAACAATTAAATTCCTTCTACCTTGATTTCTCATGTACACTGCATGCTCTAAAGAGCTCCTCTCATAACTGAGTATCCTTAATGACTTGTCCAGTATTGAGTTCCAGGCTCTAGGTGCTTGCCGCAAACCGTACAATGCTTTGTGCAGTTTCAACACTTTGTGTTCTTCACCTTTTATTTCAAATCCCGGTGGTTGGATGACATACACTTCCTCTTCCAAATCACCGTTGAGGAAAGCTAATTTCACATCCATATGATGCACCTCCCATCCTTCATGTGCCGTAATAGAGATCAGCAACCGTACTATCTCTAGCCGAGCAACAGGGGCAAAACTTCATCAAAGTCTATGCCTTGTCGTTGAACATATCCCTTTGCCACTAACCGTGCCTTGTGCTTCACAATGTTACCTTGAGCATCCTTCTTTAGTTTGTAAACCCACTTCAAACCTATAGGTTTGTGGCTGTCGGGCAATGAAACGAGCTTCCAGGTTCCATTTTTCCGAATATAGGAAATTTCCTCCTTCATTGCTCTTCTCCACATCGGATTTGCCTTGGCTTCTTCAAAATTCAACGGCTCCTCTTCTCCTAGTAACCACAGACCCGAACACTCCAATTCTATTGGAACCGTTGCATCATACAAGCTTTTGATGTCACGCTTACACTGTGGTCCTACTGATGCACTCTCATCAGATGCTTTGGATCTTGTATTTGTCGCTGGTGTAGCATACTGGTATTGGTCACCAGTTTGTCCCTGTGTCGGCTGTGGGAAATCAATTTCAGAATTGCTGATACCCTCTTTACCTTTATTATTTGTCTTATCAAATGCACCTATAATGGTAAAATATTGTGCTGCATGAGAATTCATTTCTAGTCCTGTTCTTGTTTTTGGAAATTTGCTCCACTCCCACTTCTTCTCCTCTTTAAACACGACATCCCGTGTCACCATTACTCGTTTCGACTTTGGATCAAACATCCGATAGCCTTTTATATTCGAGTCATAACCAATAAACACCATTGGCTTGCTTCGGTCAGCAAGTTTTGAAAGGTGAGGTGTAACATCTTTTACGTGTCCGACACATCCAAAAATGCGAAAGTGATCAACAGTCGACTTGCGGTTGTAATATGCTTCATAAGGAGTTTTACCGATGACGCTTTTTGTTGGTGCTCGATTTAAGAGATAAACAGCTGTAGATACCGCTTCTCCCCAAATTTCGCCTGGAACTCCCATACTTTTCAACAAGCTCCTTGCCATGCCAGCCACCGTCTGATTTCTTCGTTCAACAACTCCGTTCTGCTGAGGAGAATAAGGTGCCGTAAGATAATGCTTAATTCCCAATAGCTTACAGTAATTCTTGAACTCATTTGACGTGAATTCGCCGCCACGATCTGTGCGAAAAGTCTTTAACTTGTTGTTTTTCTCCATTTCTGCTGATGTTTTGATCTTCTTGAATGCCTCAAATGCTTCATCTTTGTTTCGGATCAGCACCTGCCACATGAATCTAGTACAATCATCAACCAATAGCAGAAAATAGCGCTTACCTCCGTGTGTAGACGAAGTTATTGGCCCGCATAAATCTCCATGCCATAGTTCAAGAGGTGATTCTGCTCAAAATTTCGCCACTGCTGGAAACGGATTTCGGTGTTGCTTTCCAATCAGACAACCATCGCAGATGTGGTCCTCATGCTCGATTATAGGCAAGCCATGCACCATCTATTTCTGACTTAGAAACTTCAATGCATTAAAGTTCACAAGCCCGTATCTTGCATGCCAGCGCCAGGCTTCTTCTTTGCACCTTGCTAGTAGGCATTCAGGTAGGGCTGGTACTATATTAATCACATATAACCTGCTCCTTGACCTATTTACTTTTGCTAGTAGCCTCTATGATCTGTCCACAATAGACATTACTCCTCCTTTAATTACAACCTTGCATCCATTCTCATCTAACTGACCAAGGCTTACTATGTTGCTCTTCAACTTTGGGATATAGTAGGCATTAGTAAGTAATCGATGTTCACCTGTGAAGCATTCAAATAAAACCGAACCTCTTCCTTGTATTTCTACAGCCGAGCCATCTCCAAACTTGACTGAACCATTAATGGTTGTGTCAATTTCCACAAATTTTTCAATACAACCGGTCATGTGGTTACTTGCGCCGGTATCTAAATACCAGGCCTTGTCTTGGGTGCCATTAATATTTGGCATCACTTTGTCTTCATGCAACAACACCTCTTCATTTTGTATAGCATGGCTGAGAACACAAGTTTCAACCATCAACAGTGCCGGTTCATCATCGGTTTGTGTTGTAACAAGATTGGCCTTTTCTTTTCGGTTTGGTTTTGGACACTCTTTTGCAAAATGACCATATTCATTACAGTTGAAACATTTAATCTTGGATATGTCGAAGTTGCGTGGCTTTCGGTCTTCGTTATTGCGTTCACCATTTCCTCGGCCTCCACCATTTCCACGCCCATGAGCATGTCCTCTTCCATGACGTCCTCCTCTTTTGTTGCTGTAGGAACCTTCATCTCTCTTTGCTTTTTGAATTCTTGTCTCCCACTCGGTCTGGGTAAGGAGCAACTGTTCTCCGCTGTCCTTTGAAAACAGTCGTCCTTTAAGCCCTTCTTCAAAGATTTTGAGACGTCTGATTGCCTCAGACACCGACATCTTCTCAACATCGCCAAACTGCTCAATTGTTCCAATTATTTGGAGAAATCTATCCGGAACTTCGCTAAACAGTTTTTCCACAACTTCGCTGTCATCGAGCTTCGTGCCCAGCGAGCATATCTCACCCACCAGCGTGGTAAGCTTCATGGAAAATTCATTTATGGTCTCTGAATCTTCCATTTGTAACTTGTTCAGTTGCCGTTTCAAAACCTATACACACGCCTTCTTGACACGATCTTCACCAACCCGCATCTCCCTGAGTGCGTCCCAAGCCTTCTTTGCCGTCTGCTTCTCCGCGATTGTCATCATCACGTCATCGGGCACGGCTTGAGAAATGGCTACCATGGCACCTTGATCTTTGTCGTCATTTGTGTCTCCTCCTTCGATCACTGACCATACTCCTAGCGAACGCAAGATTATCTTCATCTTGACAGCCCATATGTCGTAATTTGTTTCACTTAACATTGGATATTGGATCGGGATTGTGGCTCCTCTTGCCGTCGGTTTCACCACTGCAAGTGTGTTTGATTGATCTCCTACTTCACTGGCCATTGCTTCGACAACTTGGCTCTGATACCAAATGTTGGTTCTCTATTAAAGCCAGTAACAGAAACTTAAATGCAGAAAATGAAAAAAAAACAAAGAGATTTTGGCGATGCAACAACTGCATATTTTTCTGGCTTTCTTATTATATATATATATATATGCAAATACAAAAAAAATATAACTGACTGCATAACTGACATCCACACGTTCTCTAAAATAAAAAACTGACCACAAACAAATAACTACTAAGTGTACATACTGCTGACTATACACAGACAATTCCTTGATGCAACTAGATTAATTCATCATTCCCTTCCTAAACTCTGGGTGCCCATAATTTTCCGCACGGGCAGTCTAGAGTTGGGTTTCTTTTCAGATAATCAGGTTTAGTAGACTAGTTAGAGCTAGTTCATTTCATCGGAGATTAGGACTGACGTTGCTTAACTTGGTGCAATGTGATGGTGGTTCGAGCTGATATTGGAGTTGTTGGAGTCATTCTCTTTTGTAGATCATTTGGAGTGATCTCTTCCATTATTGTTATTTCCGCTGTAGCATTGTATCATATCTCTGATATTGTTGTATCTTATTGATATCATTGTTGTATATCATTCTGGATTATTGTATTCATTGGAGTTGTATATGATATCATTAATTTCTTTATTCCGCTGTGTTGTTATACTTACTGTGTTATAAGCTCCGGAGAGCCAGATTCGGCATTTGGATCTATGGCATTTTGAGTACAAGTGAAGTACGGGTGCCGATTTTCGAAGGCCGAGTTTTTGGACCTTCACAAGTGGTATCAGAGCTGAGGGTAAAACTTTAGCTCAGGAGTATAACACTTTAAGTAGCTCATTAGAGATAGGGTGAAGTATACCCTAGAATGAGTAATTCCTCAGATATCCGTTCGAATGCCTCAGTAAATTCTCTTACTATCCACTGATAGTAAGTATGAGTGCAAGAAGCGGATGAGATAGGGGACATGGGAATACGACTATAAATGGTCAATACCTTGTAACAATAGGAAACAATCTTTTCTCTATCAATCTCTTTTGTTCAGCATCTCTTCTCAATTCTTCGATAGTTCCTGGTAGATCCAGGAAGGAGATTCGATATATTAAAAAGGGACGTAAACTCCAACTGAGTCAGGAATCGTTATTTGGATGAATTGGTTGCTTTGGTTGCTATGGTTGATAGGTATACTTTAGTTCTAAATTAAAAGGTTTTGAAATTGTGTCTTGATGCAGCACATACCGAAGACGAACGCGAGGAACGCGAGCGACCTAATTCCATCACCGACCTATCGCCAGTGCTCTGCGACCTATCCATATTTCTACGACCTAATGTTCTCTGAACCAACCACCATCGCGACCTAAATCCACATCGCGACCTAAATCCACATCATGACCTAAATCCACATCGCGACCTAAATCCACTTCCGCGACCTAACCTTTCCCACGACCTAACTCCTCCGCGACCTAGCCTTCCCCACGACCTAACTCCTCCGCGACCTAACCTTCCCCACGACCTAACTCAACTGCGACATACACTATGCGACCCAACTCCGATTCTCTAGGTCGCGAACGACCTCACTAAGTCGTTCCAGAATTCCAAAGTGATTTCCTGAGTCGCTCATGCTCCAGAAGATCGCGAACAAATCTATGCCGCAAACAAGAACAGTTTTCTTAGGTCGCAAAACTTGATTAGGTCGTAAGTCGAATGATTGTTGTATTTGCTTATAGCTCGTAACTCGTTTGTACTTAGGTCGTAGGTCGCGATTGCTATGTCGCTTGTACTGTGCTGTTGTGTAGTGTTGTAAGTTTCGTGAGTCATGTATGTTGAGTTGTAACACTATAAATAAGGAGTGTTGGTCATTTGTAAAGTGGTTGAATTTGAATAAAATTTCTTTTGTGTGCTTTTGTGCCACAATTAAAATTGGTAGTTGAGTGTTATCTCCTATCTCCACTTTCGGCATTCGAGTGCGCTCGAATCAACGATTGTTGAAGCCAATTCACGGAATCAAGTGCACTTGATCAACGTCCAAGAATTGTAGATCTTCTCTCACGGCATCGTGTGCTATCTACGTGTCGAAGATAGCTAAAGTCCGGCATCTCCTGAGATCAACGGATTAGAGCATTTTGGTATCATCAATCCATCGATTCATATTGCTTCATCTAATTGTTTCATCGATTAGTTTGACACGAAATCTTCATTTCGTCGTCAAGTGTTATTTCCGCTGCGTCATTTGGTATCAGAGCTAGAACGCAAGGAGTTTGCGTAGATTTTTTGGAGTTTGTACGAGATTTACATCATTTGGAGAAGTGGGTTATCGAGATCTTGAAGAGATTTGTTCGTTTGGTGAATTTTTGAAGATTTCAACAGGTGGGTAGTTTTGATTTGAAGATTTTTAGGTCGAAGTGAAGTTTTTGTTGGAATTTGTTGAAGAGTGATCATGCCTCCGAGAAGAGCTAACCGTTATCGCAACATTGATGCTTTGTATGGGAGAGAAGAGGCCGATGAGATGGAGCAAAGAATTAACGAAAATTTTAATGAGAAGCTTAATGAAGGGATTGGACGATTAGAGAGAATGATATTGGAGATGAATCAAAATCAGAGAAGGGTTTCACCTGAATCGAGCCATGGGAGAAGTAGAGTTTCACCACATTCAAGTCGAGAGAGAAGTGTTGATAGTGATCATAGAAGCATGGATCGAGATCGTGATAGAAATGTTGATGATCGAAGTCGTGATAGAAATGTGAATGATCGTGATCGGAGGAATTTAGATCGAAGGAATGTTGGTGGAAGAAATGGTGGTAGTAGAGATGTTGGTAGTCAGGATCGACATCGATATACATCAGATTTTGAAGAGGAGTTTGATGGTGGTAGTGTTCATGGACGAGGATGAGGTCAAGGAAGAAATCATTCGGAGTATGATCACAAATGGGAGTCTGGGATGAAAACTGAAATACCAGAATTCAAGGGAGGTATGCAGGACGAGGAATTTCTTGATTGGCTAGCTTATGTTGAGGAAATTTTGGACTTCAAGGAGGTTCCGGAAGATCGTAAAGTGAAGTTGGTTGCTACTAGGCTGAGGGGGAGAGCTATGGCATGGTGGCAGCAAACCAAACTTACTAGAGAGCGGATGGGGAAGTCAAAAATTGTTGCTTGGGAGAAGATGAAGAAATTGTTGAAGGCTACTTTCTTACCCTACAATTACCAATCACTGATGTATCAGAGATTACAGAACCTGAGGCAAGGGACGAAGACTGTTGCTGATTATGCTGATGAGTTCTACCAGTTGATTGCTCGAAATGACATTATGGAGACAGAAGAACAATTGACCGCTAGATTTGTTGGGGGACTTAGAACACAGATCCAAGATATGGTGAACATGTTCGACCCTAGGTCTGTGGCAGAAGCACATCAAAAGGCGTTGGCTTGGGAGAAACAAGGTAGACGTGGGGGAGGTGTGTTTCCAAGTTTTACAGGGCAGAACAAAGGAGCGGGTAATAGTTCTAATGTTCCTAAAGCATTGAGTAAGCCGGTTTTTCAAGAAGTGGCTAAACCAAAAGTCAACACCAATTTCAAATGCTATAATTGCCAGGAAGTGGGTCACAAGAGCAACGAATGTTCAAAACCGAAGAAGAGAACTATGATTGCTAAAGTGGAAGATGAGGATGTAAAAGAAGATCTCAATTCACACCGTGATGAGGAGGAAGAAGAGGTGTTGGGATATGAGGGATGTAATCTGATGCTACGGAGATCATGTTTAACCCCGAAGCAAGAAGAGGAGTCGAGTTGGTTGAGGAGTAACATTTTTCAGTCAACGTGCACTATTTTGGGGAAAGTCTGTAAATTTGTCATTGACGCTGGGAGTTGTGATAATATCATTTCAACAGAAGCTGCGAGGAAGTTGAAGTTGAAAACGGAGAAACATCCTAGTCCTTATAAACTCGCTTGGTTGAAGAAAGGAGGAGAAGTGAAGGTAGAGAGGCGAGCTCATGTTCCATTTTCTATTGGAAAGAAATACAAAGATGAGATTTGGTGTGACGTGGTTGACATGGATGTTTGCCATTTGCTGTTGGGAAGGCCGTGGCAGTACAATCGGGAGGTACAGCATAATGGTCGAACAAATAGCTACAATTTCTTGTTCGAGCGCACGAAAATCACTTTAGTTCCGAAGAAGCGACATCAGAATGAGAACAAGCTGGAGGAGATTGAGGAATTGAAGACTTTGTTGTCCTTGAAGGAGTTCGTGGAAGAGGTAAATGAGAGCCCTGAAGTTTTTACGTTGATTGGGCATGAAAGCAGTGAAGTTACTGAAGTTCCAGAGGAAGTGAAACCAGTTTTGGAGGAATTCAAAGATGTGTTTCCAGAGGAGTTGCCGAAAGAGTTACCACCGCTTAGAGACATACAACATCAGATTGACTTGGTGCCAGGTGCTGCATTGTCTCATAGAACGCACTATCGGATGAGTCCAAAAGAACATGAGGAGTTGAGAAGACAAGTGGAGGAATTACTGGAACAAGGACGTGTTCAGGAGAGTTTGAGTCCTTGTGCAGTGCCAGCTTTGTTGGTGCCGAAGAAGGATGGAACATGGAGAATGTGCACAGATAGTAGAGGATTGAATAAGATTATAGTGAGATATCGATTTCCTATGCCGAGACTGGATGATCTGTTGGATCAGTTGAGCGGTGCTGTTGTGTTTTCGAAGATTGACTTGAAAAGCGGATACCATCAGATTCATATTAGACCGGGTGATGAGTGGAAGACTGCTTTTTAAACCCGAGAGGGTCTGTACGAATGGTTGGTGATGCCGTTTGGTTTGTCAAATGCTCCGAGTACATTCATGAGAGTCATGAACCAGATTTTTCGACCATTCATCGCGAAGTTCGTAGTGGTATATTTTGATGACATCTTGATCTACAGTGGAAGC
Organism: Allium fistulosum; assembly: GCA_030737815.1. Taxonomy (NCBI): domain Eukaryota; kingdom Viridiplantae; phylum Streptophyta; class Magnoliopsida; order Asparagales; family Amaryllidaceae; genus Allium; species Allium fistulosum. Next base: position 821,781,937 of record CM060904.1, read on the forward strand.
ACTGAAGAACACCTACAGCATTTGCAGGAAGTGTTATTGGTTTTATGACGTGAGGAATTTTATGCTGCGACGAAGATGTGTACCTTCATGACTACAAGTATTCTATTCTTGGGCTATATTGTGTCGAAGGATGGTATTCAAGTTGATCAGAGTAAAGTTGAAGCTATTCGAAATTGGCCATAGCCTAAGACAATAACAGAAGTGAGGAGTTTTCATGGTTTAGCATCATTCTACCGAAGATTCATTCCACACTTCAGTAGCGTGATGGCACCAGTTACGGAATGTATGAAAGGGAATAAGTTTGTTTGGACTAAAGAGGCTGATTCTGCTTTTCAGAGAATCAAGACACTCTTGACCACAATGCCCATTCTTAGATACCCAGACTTTCAGTTACTCTTTGAGCTACATACTGATGCATCCAAGGTTGGAATTGGGGGAACGTTGAGTCAAAGGGGTCATCCTATTGCCTACTTTAGTGAGAAACTGACGGGAGCTAAAACGAGACACAGTACTTATGACTTGGAATTCTATGCTATAGTCCAAGCCATAAAGCATTGGAGACACTATCTATTTCATAAAGAATTTGTGCTATACAGTGACCATGAAGCTTTGAAACATTTGCAGGGGCAAGATAAAATTTTAGCAAGGCATGCTTCGTAGGTTGCTTATTTACAACAGTTTACTTTCGTGGTGAAGCACAAATCAGGAGTTACTAACCGAGTTGCCGATGCATTGAGCCGTAGAAATCATTTGCTGACAACTATGCGAGTGGAAGTAGTGGGATTTGATTTGTTGCTAGAATTGCTTATTTCAGATTCTTATTTTGCGAAAGTGCTGGATCAAATGCAGGAAGGGAGTTCTGATGATTTTGTGATGAAAGATGGATTTTTGTTCAGAGGAAATCAATTGTGTATTCCAAATTGTAGCTTGAGGATGAAGATTGTCAAAGAATTGCATGAAGAGGGTCACGTGGGCAGAGATCGTACATTGCAGTTGATTTCACAATCATATTTTTGGCCTTCTATGAGAAAAGAAGTTGAAAGATTTATGGAGAGATGTCATATTTGTCAAGTTTCCAAAGGGACATCGATGAATGCGGGATTGTATACGCCCTTACCCGTGCCTACTAAACCATGGGTTGATATCAGCATGGATTTTGTTTTGGGATTGCCAAGAACTCAGCGAGGGAATGATTCAATATATGTTGTAGTGGACAGGTTTTCGAAAATGACACATTTTATAGCTTGTAAAAAGACCGCTGATGCAGTCCGTGTTGCTCAATTATTCTTTAAAGAAGTGTATCGACTACATAGGCTACCTGAATCCATTGTTTCTGACCGGGATATGCGATTTCTAAGTCATTTTTGGCTGAGTTTGTGGAAGATGGTGGGAACGAAGCTGAAATTCAGTAGTGCTTATCATCCACAAACAGATGGGCAAATAGAAGTGGTGAATAGATCGTTGGGAAACTTGTTGCGATGTCTTGTGCAAGACAATTTGAATAGTTGGGACTTAAAGTTGTGTCAGGCAGAGTTTGCTCATAACCATGCTGTTAATCGAAGCACTGGTTACAGTCCATTTCAAATTGTATATTCAAGCTTGCCAAAGGGGCCATTGGATTTAACGGTAGTACCACAACCGAAAGGAGTGATTAAGTGGGCATCAGATTTCGTTGATGAGTTGAAAGATTGTCATAGAATCGTCCAGGAACGTTTGGAGAAGACGAATGAGAAGTATAAACGAGCTGCAGATAAAAAGAGAAGAAGTGTGGAGTTCAACGAGGGTGATTGGGTGTATGCTGTGTTAACAAAGGATCGTTTTCCAGTGGGTGCTTATAACAAGTTGAAAGCCCGAAAGATTGGTCCAGTAGAAATTATAAAACGGATCAATGAAAATGCTTATAAGTTGAAGCTGCCAGAGGATGTTTACACTTCTGACGTGTTTAATGTTAAATATCTTATACCTTATTATGGAGATGAACAATCCAATGGGGAGGAACTTTTAAATTCGAGGACGAATTTTTCTCAGCCTGGGGAGGATGATGCAACACATACCGAAGACGAATGCGAGGAACGCGAGCGACCTAATTCCATCACCGACCTATCGCCAGTGCTCCGCGACCTATCCATATTTCCACGACCTAATGTTCTCCGACCTAACCACCATCGCGAACTAAATCCACATCGCGACCTAAATCCACTTCCGCGACTTAACCTTTCCCACGACCTAACTCCTCTGCGACCTAACCTTCCCCACGACCTAACTCCTCTGCGACCTAACCTTCCCCATGACCTAACTCAACTGCGACATACACTACGTGACCCAACTCCGATTCTCTAGGTCGCGAATGACCTCACTAAGTCGTTCCAGAATTCCAAAGTGATTTCCTGAGCCGCTCATGCTCCAGAAGATCGCGAACAAATCTATGCCGCAAACAAGAACAGTTTTCTTAGGTCGCAAAACTTGATTAGGTCGTAAGTCAAATGATTGTTGTATTTGGTTATAGCTCGTAACTCGTTTGTACTTAGGTCGTAGGTCGCGACTGCTATGTCGCTTGTACTGTGCTGTTGTGTAGTGTTGTAAGTTTCGTGAGTCATGTATGTTGAGTTGTAACCCTATAAATAAGGAGTGTTGGTCATTTGTAAAGTGGTTGAATTTGAATAAAATTTCTTTTGTGTGCTTTTGTGCCACCATTAAAATTGGTAGTTGAGTGTTATCTCCTATCTCCACTTTCGGCATTCGAGTGCGCTCGAATCAACGATTGTTGAAGCTAATTCACGGAATCAAGTGCGCTTGATCAACGTCCAAGAATTGTAGATCTTCTCTCACGGCATCGTGTGCGATCAACGTGTCGAAGATAGCTAAAGTCCGGCATCTCGCGAGATCAACGGATTAGAGCATTTTTGTATCATCAATCCATCGATTCATATTGCTTCATCTAATCGTTTCATCGATTAGTTTGACACGAAATCTTCATTTCGTCGTCAAGTGTTATTTCCGCTGCATCATGTCTATATATCTATATTTCTTTGGGTCCCAATATATTCTACGAATGGTTAGTTATCACTTCAAACTAACCGATATCACTGCATATTTCGTAGATCTGGAAAACCCGAGTACCTTGTGAAATGTTAAATAGATTCATTCTCGTATCTATTATTGATATTCTGATTTGGTAAGCCAAATGCAGAATAGATGTTCAATTTGATTTGATGAAATGTTCTTCATCTATCTTTGTGTCTCCTTGGCAATTTCGAGGACGAAATTCTTTTAATGGGTGAAGTCTGTAACGACCCCGGATTTTATATATATTTAAAATGATAATTAATTAATTTTTGAATAAAAATTTGTAAAATTAAATGATAAAGTGATGCGAGTTTCCTCGATCACCAATAATTTGGTATAAATCATTTAAAATTTAGAAATTATAACAACATATTAAAAAATAGAAGTTCATTTGCATTATAAAGTAATGAAATAAGTAAACACATTAATAAAGCATAACGACATGTTAAAAATAGAATCTATTTATATTGCAAAGCAAAAGAAAGAAATATACATTCATGTTTTCAAAACATATGTATAGATAAGTATGTACACAAAAACAAACAAGCAAAGAAAGTATAAGACAAAGATAGAAACAAATACATATGAATGTACTTGCTAAAGAAAAGAATATATATATATATATGTATGAGCTTGCAAGTGAAGACAGTAAAGTATTTTCACAAACAAGCAAAATGAATAAATATCTATGTACAAAAAGATAAGTATATAGATTTGTACACAACAACTAATGCCAATGTCTATCAGCCGAAATGAAGGAAATTTTATAAAAATGGTACCAAAGCAAATTATCTAAGCACCAAAACAAAGAAATATCATCTCAGCCGAAAAAAAGGAAAAAAAATCTATGTACAAATCAAATAAAATAAGTGCAATTGTACAAGGCAATAAATGAAGCCATCACCACATTTTTACCAGCCACCAAGCAATGAAAAAAATATCACTCTATGTTGTACTAAAAGAAGTATTACCCTGTACAATATATTATCACCCAGTATCCCTGTTTCTTATATCAACTTCTCCTTCAATTCATTTTCGTTCATCCTAAGTTGAAGAAATCTGAAATAAATGTGTAACGACCCGTAAATTTTGACCATTTAAATATGTTGATTTAAATTGATTTTTGTAATTTAATGTAAAAAGAAATGAAAATCTTATAATGTGTATTGGAGCGAATGTTGGAAATTAAGTGTTGCATAGGTAAATATAATAAATTCTTGACAAATTGGAATGAAATCCAATTGAAGGAATAGTAGAAACCATTATAATTTTTTAATTAAATTGATTTATGCAATAAAACATTTTAACGGTAATTGTTCGTAAATTTAGGTAATAAGGTAGTACGTTATTTGGAAATAGAATTAATGGTAGAATAACAACTATTATAAATTACCAAATTAATTGGTCAATGAATATATTTGGAATTAAAGTTCATATAAATATTAAGTAATTATGATGTTATTATTGATAATAAGCGTTACTAATTATTAATATAGTAAAGGAAGAGTAAATGAAATGCAAGCGTAGAAACTTAAGCTAAGGATTAACAATTGAAATGAAATGTCTTTTAAATGGAGTACTATAAATTGTCATACTAAGCTAAGAAGTGAATATAAGGAAACAAAGGCAAATAGTAAATCAATCAATGAATTTATATAGATTTTAAAGTTATAATGATAAATAGTTATTGGATGTCTTATGCGAAGTTATAATATTGTGTGAATTTTTAATAAAGAATAACTAGAATGGGATTCAAATTTGTATATTAATGGAAAGTTGAATAAAATTCTAATGAATGATAATAATGAAAAACGTATACAATCAATGTAGGTAAGTTATTACAATGTTGTTGTAAGTAATAAACGTTTCTTTAATGGTGATTAATAACATAACGGAAGTGTGAATGTAAAGTAATTTATGAATATATATTTGGCGATTAAATCAAATCAATCTATAGAATTAAATTTTAAATTAATTGGAAGGAAATATGTAATAATTTCATTTATTTGTAAGTGGATGAAATTTATTTCTATATAAATTGAATATTAGAATAAGATGATAATTGTTAATGTAATAAGAGTAGGCCAATAATAATTCTTCCCATAAATTGATAATCGACACAATAATGTAATACTATCCATAATAAGGCAATTAGATTGATGATAGAATGGAAAGTCTATTAAATGGAAATATTGAAAATAAAATTTGTAATTTCTAAATTTTGGAAATTTGAAGCAAGGGTAGTAATTATTGTAATAATTAAATGGGAGTCAACTAGAACTTAATAAACCTTAATGTATATTAATGAAATTGTGGCAATAGTCCAAAACTTTAATCATTTACCCATTCATTTATGCATTGAATTAGGTCTCAATCAAATAGCAACATTGGGCTGGTTATTAATAGCTTTTAAGTGAAATTAAAACGTTAATGATAACAAGTATTTTAAGAATTAACCATCTATTTAGTATATTAAATTATAACTGATAACCAATTGCAATAAATAAAAATAATTATTACATTTATGTTAATTGAAGTAATATTTGAAATTTATGTAAATTCCATTTATAATATAACTATTGGTTGATATAGCATTTGTAAATCAAGATATATTAATATGTAAATTTTAGTAATTGGGTTTATTTCAAATAGATGAAATTTAATATTTAGATATTATGTAAATATAAATTTAGATGGAATTTAGAGATACTTACGTAATAAAGCATGAATCCAATGGTAGTCTCATCTATTGGATACTAACAGATTGAGAAATTGAATGAAAATCAAATAAAAAGAAATTTTTGCAAATTTAATTTATAATTTGAGAATATAATGAACATTGAAATTTAACGCTGAAATGAATAAAATTGTTAACTCTAAATTTACATCTAGATTTGGTTTAAATTAATGTGAAGGATTAAGAAAGTAAAAGTGATAAAGATTGTCAATTTCAGAATTTAAATAGGAAATTTGATTTAATTAATTTATTTTAAATTTATTTAATTAATATAAAAATAGCCATTTTGGCCACTGACTCGGATTTCGACGAAACCAGTTTCATCGGATCCGTAACGGTGAATTATAATAATGTTTCAAGTTTCGTAGCAATCGGACTTGTCGGTTGATCGTACGGACTCGAAACGCCTTGAAATTTATGCAATTGAAATCAATTTGAAAATATTGATTTTTGCATAACTTCTTCATACGACACAATTTGAACCTGAAACCTTTTCCATTGCGTTTAAAATATTTTAAACATATATTTTGATATATGGGTTGACCCAATTTCGTTCCGGAGTCGAAACGGGCTTTTGGGCCATTCATCGTTCAGCGCGTTTATAGATCAGGTCCATCTATCCTATTTCGACTTTGCCTATATATATCCAGTTATAAACCCTAGCAGCCTCCATTCCTCATTTCTATACGTGCTATTTCATTTCCTCTTCCTCATTTCCAATGGCTGCAAACCCTAATCATCCCAATCCAATTTCAATTTTTTTTAAAAAAAAAAGAGAAAATTTTTGCGGATCTGCAGCAACTTCGGGTCGCGCTTCGAGTTTCAGAGGCAAAAACGCAGCATCTACTTCGAGTCAGGAAGAAAACTACTTGGGTCTTCGGGTCGTTTTCGTAAAAACTCCAAGCAAGCACTTGGATTCTTAGGCGCCGGACCAGAGTTAAACCCGAAGTCGACTCAGCACCAGAATTTTCCAATCTTCAAATTTTCATAACTTTTGCATACGAACTCGGATTCATGCGCGGTTTGTTTTGCTGGGATCGTATTGAAATTCTGGACCTGATGACGCTAGTTTGGACGAATTTTGAGACGGTCAAATTTTTGGGTTTAAATTGAATTTAAATTCAAAAGGTGAGTGTTTTAACCCACTCAAAACTTCTAAGATTTCTTATGTTTGTTAAATTAAATTTTGATGTGATTTAAAATTTATCTATGATTGTTTGTGCATATATTTAATCATCATCTCAGTTAGATAGCATTTATTTAAATTAAATTGTTATTTAATTTTATTATTGCATAAAATTTGACAGTTAAATTTATCTATTATTTCATATAAACTGCCAGTTAAACAGTTATTAATTTTGATTGAATATAAACTATTCGTTGATGCCTGTTATATTTTATATGCTTTATATTGATGTTTTGTTTAAATTGGATGATGATTGTAATAAATGGTTGTTTATTGATATTTGGATGAATGAATGCTATATTTTATATAAACTGCAAGTTATTATGCATTTTCATTCCATTCGGGATTGTGGTTTGAAATGATACATAACCGTAAACTTTTATTTTTAAAATTACGGATTGAAATGATAAATATCTGTATCACTTGATCATAGGATAGAAAATTATATACAGGCACCGTGGTCTATATATAAAATATTTTAAAGTGATTTTCTATGGGTTTTGGAAAATAAGGGTTTATATATATACTAATTTTGATATTATATAAATATTATTTTTATATAGGGTTAAATTCTAAAATTTAAGCTAAGTAAAATTTGATGATGTTTTAAGTTTGATTTACGAATATTTCAAGTTTGAGCTTTATTTAAGTGATATTGAATTTATTAAATAAATATTTCTAAACTAAATAATAGTAAATTGAATTAAGGTATATATAAGATTATCAGATTTGGTTGGGAATTCAGGAATATTTAAAGACTTGAAGTATATCAAAATTGAAATGTTTTATTGAAATTAAGGTATTATTGTTTTCAAAGTATTGGTTTTCGAAATTGTTATAACTTTGAAAGTAATATGGTTTGGAAAATGAATTTATTTGAAATAGAATTTATTTAAGAATTATCTGTGAATATATGGATTTGAAACCTATTGAAATTGAAAATTTCGAAATATGACTTCAAAATGTAGTTTGGGTTTAAGATGATTTAAAAGAATATTTCAAGTTATCTAAATTTGAGAAAGATTAGTGATTGGAAATTTGGTTTTATTTAAATGAGATATTATTGAATTGTTTTGGAAATAGAAATGATATATTATTGAATTGGGTTTTGAAATGGAAATAATACATTGATAATTTGGGTTTGAAATGGCTATAATATTTTAGTTTTTGAAGTATATACTATTTTGAAATAAAGAATATGTTTTGAAAGAGCAATGATTGTGTTTTTAAAAGTATATATATTTTTAAATAACCACGGTGTTATAATAACGTTTGGTTGTTAAAGAGACCGGGATCGGATATGGACATACTCTCTGTCGATACCGAAAACCACTTTGACAACTGTGTACGCGGTGGAGTTTACAGAATGAAGTAGGATGGTGGCGACGATCCTAAGGTATATACGTGGACCCAACTCCCGTGAGTTGGCATAAGGTGGCTAAAACAGGAGCGATCGACGGGCCAAGGAGGTAGCACCTCTAATCGGACACACTTCTTCGATACCATTCTATTACTTGTGATTGATTTGGTGGCCACCCATGATTTGGGAGTGTTGTTCGAGGTGGGTGGTAGTGGCTGCTATGCGTCACCACCAGTCCGGATGCGTAATTGGTATATCTACCCTGGCATTGCCTTGTGTGCCGTGTCATCTACCATATCGAGCTTTACTACGATTTGTGATTTCTCCCGTAGCCTATGGAGTATCGAGGGTATCCCCCATTTTTGGGAGTATGCTAATACTGGATAGACTACTGGGACTATTACGTGTTAAGGACTATATGGGTAACACCTTGACGCTATTAAAAAGTATGTTTATTTTATATTAGACATTATTATAATAGCAAATATTACTATATAGTAAATAGTTTAACGGATCTTAGGGGATGTGAATCCCGAGCATCGATTAAGTTATTGCACTCACGTTAGACACTGGATAGGAGATGTCAAATCCCGTAAACATCTCTGACACCGTTCCACTCATATATTTATCATTGATTTAACTCACATAAGAACTTTTAGTTCTGACTCGAGTGTTTTGTCTTTTCAATTCACTCGGGTCAGCCTGAGCATTTCAGGATTTGAAGGCCCTATTTCTGAAGGACGAAGACGAAGATTTTATTATTACTATTTGTTATATATTCTACTACACCATTGTATTCCGCTGCATAATTATCATTCTCTGGTATGTGTAACTCTGATATGTATTGTATAAGTATAATCAATTGTTTTGTTAAACAGCTTCATGAACTGTTATTTGATTATTATATTTTATCGTTCCGCTGCAAGATTCTATTTTGTTTCTTTTATTTCTCCATTTTTTCTTATTTACCCCATAACAATCCGCCCTTCTGTATGGTTTAAGTTGGCACATGTGTCTGCTTAAGCGTACAAAATGGTGGGTCGTTACATCTGGTATCAAAGCTTTGGTTTAGCGATAAACCTTAGCCTTGTGGGGTTTGACTCTTTACTAATAGGGTAGTAATACCCTATGGGAGTCGCTGAGTGTATATATATGAGAGAGCGTATTTATTAGTGCTATAAAAAGGTTTTAATATTGTGTTAATCGGTTCCGTTTTGTATTTACAAATTCTGGTTGGTGCATGGGATGCTATGACATCAATAGGGATTTCTAAACACTTAATAGGACAGACCAACATAATATTTGTTTTAATATAGGTGAATGAAATAACTTTGCCTATTATATTTTCTATATATAAAAATATTTTATAAAGATATATATTTGGTTGCTATAGATTGGGTGTTAGGTAATGAAAATATAAATAATAGTTGAAACTAAGTTGAAAATAAAATAAATGAAAACTGGAAATTTAGAGCTTAGGTTCCGGGGTTTTTGAAGATTTCTTTCAATTGATTTTGGAATATAATAATAATATTGTTAGAAGTATTTTCTGATATAAATATTTCAATAGAATTTGAAAGAAATGTTTTAAAAGAAATTCCGCAAAGAAATAAGTTTTACTCGCCTCTTTGTCGCTAGAAAATAATTTCGGTGATGGCAGCCGCATCATCGACATTCATTTTCGAGTTTCAAAGTGGGAAGGCCACTGTAGTAGTTTTACTACAAGATTATTTTATTTTAAATTGTTTTAAATATAATTGGATATATAAATTATAAGTATATATATTATCTATTATTTTAAAATGATTTTTGAATAAAACCCAGTATTTAATTCTTAAGTTTCCATTAATAAATAGTCCTAATTACTGAAGTGAATTGGAACGTAGGTAATGAATAAATTGAAACCTCTAAAGGAAATAAGAGATTTAAATGCTAGGTTATAAATGGTATTAAATGAAAGTTGAAATTGTAACCTATGAAATAAAGGAAATAATTATTGAACATTAAAATAATTAAAGGAAATGAGAAAACTTGTAAAACTTTCAATTTCATTCTTTAAAAGCATAAATATAACTTACCAAAAAATTTATAAAAGTTGAAAATGTTTAATAAGAAAATGTATAGTAAATTGTACAAGTAAACTTATGTAATGAAATATTCAGTAAATTTCTTTTATTAATAAGAATTAAAGTATAACTGTTATGCCAAGTAACTAAAATTGAACATGAATATTATTAAAAAATGAATAAATAAAATCAAGTAAATGAATAAATATGCAAAGTAAATTAATTTAAAAATGAATAAATGAAATTAATAAGTATTGATGTTCTAGTTGTTATGGACTTAAATGTTATATATAAATAATAATAAACTTAAGTAATAGGTTGAAGTTACCTTAGAATAAAAGATGAATACTGGAAATTGACTGTAAAACTTAAGAAATAAATTTACCTACCAAGGAATTTGGTTGAATGGATAAAAATAACTAATGAATAAAGAGGAAATCAAACAACAATATATGGAATGAAATTAATAATAATGAACTTGATCTATTGTTGAATTTGTTGTTTGTTTGGCTTATGGTTGTTTGGGCAAGGATACTTTAATATTGTTTGGATGTAGGAATAATCTATTTAGTTTCACCTAAGACTGCTGAGTGAAGGGTACACTTAGTAGATTATTCTTCATTCTGTACAATTTAAAGTTATGAACCTGAACAACTATTTGTTTTGTTTGATATGAATGAATGATTGATTTTATGGTTGTATGCCTTATTGCAAGTGTTTGTGTATTGATTGTTATTGTGATTGAAACAACCTTAAATATTTCATCTTATATAATTGTTAACCCTTTTAGATTATATAAGTAAAATGCAGGTTATGGAAGCAATTGCTACTGCTTTTGGTTCCATAAATAAGCGTTAATTGCCCGACAAATAGGTACGTTTTCGGATTACGGTTTATAGCGCTATTATATTGTTTTTTCGTGTTGGGATATTAAATTTTGGATATTATATGTTATATATTGTATATTTTGATATTATATTTTCCCCCGAGCCTCTCCGTACAAAGGAGAATCTACCGAAATTTTCCGTAAAATTTTGGACTTAGAAATTATTTTGAAATGTTTCCAAACTTTATAAAAAAAAAGATTTAAGGGTTATAAATGGGTATATTTATTTAAAGTAATAAACTTTGTAAATTATTTGGTTATGAGATTATTATTTTGAATAAGACGTATTGTTTATTTAATCCACCTTTTCCTTTTTCCTTTTCGGGGACGAAAAGTTTTGAGTGGGGGAGAGTGTAACGACCCGTAAATTTCGACCATATAAATATGTTGATTTAAATTGATTTTTGTAATTTAATGTAAAAAGAAATGAAAATCTTATAATGTGTATTGGGGCGAATGTTGGAAATTAAGTGTTGCATAGGTAAATATAATAAATTCTTGACAAATTGGAATGAAATCCAATTGAAGGAATAGTAGAAACCATTATAATTTGTTAATTAAATTGATTTATGCAATAAAACATTTTAACGGTAATTGTTCGTAAATTTAAGTAATAAGGTAGTACGTTATTTGGAAATAGAATTAATGGTAGAATAACAACTATTATAAATTACCAAATTAATTGGTCAATGAATATATTTGGAATTAAAGTTCATATAAATATTAAGTAATTATGATGTTATTATTGATAATAAGCGTTACTAATTATTAATACAGTAACGGAAGAGTAAATGAAATGCAAGCGTAGAAACTTAAGCTAAGGATTAACAATTGAAATGAAATGTCTTTTAAATGGAGTACTATAAATTGTCATACTAAGCTAAGAAGTGAATATAAGGAAACAAAGGCAAATAGTAAATCAATCAATGAATTTATATAGATTGTAAAGTTATTATGATAAAAAGTAATTGGATGTCTTGTACGAAGTTATAATATTGTGTGAATTTTTAATAAAGAATAACTAGAATGGGATTCAAATTTGTATATTAATGGAAAGTTGAATAAAATTCTAATGAATGATAATAATGAAAATCGTATACAATCAATGTAGGTAAGTTATTACAATGCTGTTGTAATTAATAAACGTTTCTTTAATGGTGATTAATAACATAACAGAAGTGTGAATGTAAAGTAATTTATGAATATATATTTGGCGATTAAATCAAATCAATCTATAGAATTAAATTTTAAATTAATTGGAAGGAAATATGTAATAATTGCATTTATTTGTAAGTGGATGAAATTTATTTCTATATAAATTGAATATTAGAATAAGATGATAATTGTTAATGTAATAAGAGTAGGCCAATAATAATTCTTCCCATAAATTTATAATCGACTCAATAATGTAATACTATCCATAATAAGGCAATTAGATTGATGATAGAATGGAAAGTCTATTAAATGGAAATATTGAAAATAAAATTTGTAATTTCTAAATTTTGGAAATTTGAAGCAAGGGTAGTAATTATTGTAATAATTAAATGGGAGTCAACTAGAACTTAATAAACCTTAATGTATATTAATGAAATTGTGGCAATAGTGCAAAACTTTAATCATTTACCCATTCATTTATGCATTGAATTAGGTCTTAATCAAATAGCAACATTGGGCTGGTTATTAATAGCTTTTAAGTGAAATTAAAACGTTAATGATAACAAGTATTTTAAGAATTAACCATCTATTTAGTATATTAAATTATAACCGATAACCAATTGCAATAAATAAAAATAATTATTACATTTACGTTAATTGAAGTAATATTTGAAATTTATGTAAATTCCATTTATAATATAACAATTGGTTGATATAGCATTTGTAAATCAAGATATATTAATATGTAAATTTTAGTAATTGGGTTTATTTCAAATAGATGAAATTTAATATTTAGATATTATGTAAATATAAATTTAGATGGAATTTAGAGATACTTACGTAATAAAGCATGAATCCAATGGTAGTCTCATCTATTGGATACTAATAGATTGATAAATTGAATGAAAATCAAATAAAAAGAAATTTTTGCAAATTTAATTTATAATTTGAGAATATAATGAACATTGAAATTTAACGCTGAAATGAATAAAATTGTTAACTCTAAATTTACATCTAGATTTGGTTTAAATTAATGTGAAGGATTAAGAAAGTAAAAGTGATAAAGATTGTCAATTTCATAATTTAAATAGGAAATTTGATTTAATTAATTTATTTTAAATTTATTTAATTAATATAAAAATTGCCATTTTGGCCACTGACTCGGATTTCGACGAAACCAGTTTCATCGGATCCGTAACGGTGAATTATAATAATGTTTCAAGTTTCGTAGCAATCGGACTTGTCGTTTGATCGTACGGACTCGAAACGCCTTGAAATTTATGCAATTGAAATAATTTTGAAAATATTGATTTTTGCATAACTTCTTCATACGACACAATTTGAACCTGAACCCTTTTCCATTGCATTTAAAATATTTTAAACATCTATTTTGATATATGGGTTGACCCAATTTCGTTCCGGAGTCGAAACGGGCTTTTGGGCCATTCATCGTTCAACGCGTTTATAGATCGGGTCCATCTATCCTATTTCGACTTTGCCTATATATATCCAGTTATAAACCCTAGCAGCCTCCATTCCTCATTTCTATACGTGCTATTTCATTTGCTCTTCCTCATTTCCAATGGCTACAAACCCTAATCTTCCCAATCTAATTTCAATTTAAAAAAAAAGAAAAAATTTTGCGGATCTGCAGCAACTTCGGGTCGCGCTTCGAGTTTCAGAGGCAAAAACGCTGCATCTACTTCGAGTCAGGAAGAAAACTACTCGGGTCTTTGGGTCATTTTTGCAAAAACTCCAAACAAGCACCGGGATTCTTAGGCGCCGGACCAGAGTTAAACCCGAAGTCGACTCAGCACCAGAATTTTCCAATCTTCAAATTTTCATAACTTTTGCATACGGACTCAGATTCATGCACGGTTTGTTTTGCTGGGATCGTATTGAAATTCCTGACCTGATAACGCTGGTTTGGAAGAATTCTGAGACGGTCAAATTTTTGGGTTTAAATTCAATTTAAATTCAAAAGGTGAGTGTTTTAACCCACTCACAACTTCTAAGATTTCTTATGTTTGTTAAATTAAATTTTGATGTGACTTAAAATTTATCTATGATTGTTTAGGCATATACTTAATCATCATCTCAGTTGGATAACATTTATTTAAATTTAATTGTTATTTAATTTTATTATTGCATAAAATTTGACAGTTAAATTTATCTATTATTTCATATAAACTGCTAGTTAAACAGTTATTAATTTTTATTGAATATAAACTATTCGTTGATGCCTGATATATTTTATATGCTTTATATTGATGTTTTGTTCAAATTGGATGATGATTGTAGTAAATGGTTGTTTATTGATATTTGGATGAATGAATGCTATATTTTATATAAACTGCAAGTTATTATGCATTTTCATTCCATTCGGGGTTGCGGTTTGAAATGATACATAACCGTAAACTTTTATTTTTAAAATTACGGATTGAAATGATAAATATCTGTATCACTTGACCATAGGATAGAAAATTATATACAGGCACCGTGGTCTATATATAAAATATTTTAAAGTGATTTTCTATGGGTTTTGGAAAATAAGGGTTTATATATATACTAATTTTGATATTATATAAATATTATTTTTATATAGGGTTAAATTCTAAAATTTAAGCTAAGTAAAATTTGATGATGTTTTAAGTTTGATTTACGAATATTTCAAGTTTGAGCTTTATTTAAGTGATATTGAATTTATTAAATAAATATTTCTAAACTAAATAATAGTAAATTGAATTAAGGGATATATAAGATTATCATATTTGGTTGGGAATTCTGGAATATTTAAAGACTTGAAATATATCAAAATTGAAATGTTTTATTGAAATTAAGGTATTATTGTTTTCAAAGTATTGGTTTTCGAAATTGTTATAACTTTGAAAGTAATATGGTTTGGAAAATGAATTTATTTGAAATAGAATTTATTTAAGAATTATCTGTGAATATATGGATTTGAAACCCATTGAAATTGAAAATTTCGAAATATGACTTCAAAATGTAGTTTGGGTTTAAGATGAATTAAAAGAATATTTCAAGTTATCTAAATTTGAGAAAGATTAGTGATTGGAAATTTGGTTTTATTTAAATGAGATGTTATTGAACTGTTTTGGAAATGGAAATGATATATTATTGAATTGGGTTTATAAATGGAAATAATACATTGATAATTTGGGTTTGAAATGACAATAATATTTTGGTTTTTGAAGTATATACTATTTTGAAATAAAGAATATGTTTTGAAAGAGCAATGATTGTGTTTTTAAAAGTATATATATTTTTAAATGACCACGGTGTTATAATAACGTTTGGTTGTTAAAGAGACCGGGATCGGATATGGACATACTCTTTGTCGATACCGAAAACCACTTTGACAACTGTGTACGTGGTGGAGTTTCCAGAATGAAGTAGGATGGTGGTGACGATCCTAAGGTATATACGTGGACCCAAATCCCGTGAGTTGGCATAAGGTGGCTAAAACAGGAGCGATCGATAGGCCAAGGAGGTAGCACCTCTGATCGGACACACTTCTTCGATACCATTCTATTACTTGTGATTGATTTGGTAGCCACCCTTGATTTGGGAGTGTTGTTCGAGGTGGGCGGTAGTGGCTGCTATGCATCACCACCAGTCCGGATGCGTAATTGGTATATCTACCTTGGCATTGCCTTGTGTGCCGTGTCACCTACCATATCGAGCTTTACTACGATTTGTGATTTCTCCCGTAGCCTATGGAGTATCGAGGGTAGCCCCCATTTTTGGGAGTATGCTAATACTGGATAGACTACTGGGACTATTACGTGTAAAGGGCTATATGGGTAACCCCTTGATGCTATTAAAAAGTATGTTTATTTTATATTTGTAATGACCCAGAATTTCTGATAATTTAAAATTTTAATATTTAATTAATTTTAAATATTAATAAATGAATTTAATAAGTCGAATAATTTTAAATTCGAATATTGGACTTAATTTGATAATTAAATCGATAATTTAATAGTGAAATTCTAGAGATAATTGAAAATCGAGTTTAAAATGATTGAAAATGATTTGTAAAATTTTATTTAATCATACTGGAGTTATAGAAATATTTTAGAACTTTCAGAATCGAATTTGGAGTTAATTTGTGAAAATCGAATATTTTAATATTTAATTATCGACTGAAAAATAGCCAATTTTCGAACAGTCTCAGAATTGAACGAAAACAGTTTCATCGGATCCGTAATCTGATATTATTGCATGGTTTCAAATTTCGTAATTTTTGGAATTACCGTTTGTCCGGGGCAAGCCAAAACGCCTCGAAATCAATTTAAATCGGTTTAATTTAAATTGATCGTTTAAATTCATAACTCGTACAGATGTTCGAATTAGCTTCCGAAACCTATTCCATTGCGTTCGGAACGCGGGATAAACCCCAGAAACGCCAGTTACCGTGCGTAAATCGTAGTTCGGAAATTTAGAAATGAATAGTGTTCGTCGGTTTTCTATAAAAGCAACCCGTCCCCTTCATTTTTGAGAAACCCTAGTTTATACATTCGTGGCCGCCACCTTCATAAACAACGGCCAGAAACTTCCACCGTTTCTCCTCAATTTCCTCTCAATCTACATATTAATTCACAAAACTATCAACTACAAATTCGTTAAGCTCAACGAAAGCTACAAATTGACCGGTCATGATCGCGTTTGGGTTAGTGGATCAACGGCAAAACGAGCTTGAACGCAGCAAGTTCGCACGCGTTTCGAGACTGATGGGGGAGGCCGCGCATGGCCAGGCTCTGGCCGTGGGTAGCTATAGTGATGGCGGTTCCGGGGGTGGTGGTATGATGAGGTTTCATCGATCGTGGAAGGGTGCGTTTCAAACCCTAATAATCGGCGTGGTTGGGTTTGTGTACGAGAACGAAGCCTGGGAGGGGGAAGGAAGAGCGTGCGTGAGGGAGAGGGAAGGGGCACGGCCCAGATTTTCTTTCCTGAGAACGAACGGCTCTGATTGTGATTAGATTTTAAAGTGAGAATTTAAATTGAAATTGAATATATATTAAATTGCATAAAGTTTGTAATGCCGTAACTTTGTCATACGTTATCAGAAAATTACGAAACAAAATGCGTTGGAATCGCAGCGATGCGCTCTACGCTGCAGCGCAGATCTGGGCGTGTCTGGAGTCAGTGAAAATTTTGAGTAAAATTAAACGTCTGTTTAATTTTATTCGAAATAAACCGCTACGACTGTTATTAAAAGCAAGGTGAGATCTTCTCACTCAAAATAAATTTGGATTGCAGTTATTGATTGTTGTTTGGATGTGATATTAGATATAGTAGGATATATCTATATATATAGCAATATATACATATTGGCATATGTATATATTGGATTGATGATTTCCCGCCTCGTATAGCGGATGAGACCCTATTGCGCCGTTAGTAAGCGGATGATTTTTATAAAACCCATATACCGCGATATTCCACCTCGAAGTGGAATTGGTATTGTGCTAACGTCTGTCAATGCTGGGAAACAGGTTGGAGGGATCCAACTGGATTCCTCACCAGTATTTATTTATTTACAGATATTGATATATATTCTGTTATCATATGATGATATATGATGTTTGATGTTGTGATGGACTAATTGATGCGTTGCATCATTGGATTCAAGTTTTGAAGTTTTAAAATAACGATTTTAACTTTAAAAGAGATTTTTAAAGAGATTATTTGTAAGTATACGTTATTAGATTTTTGAATTAATTTACAAACGTTAAAATTTTTAAAGTTATAAAGGTTAAGATTTTGGTGAAATATAACCGAGAGGTGATTTTTGAAATAAACAGTTAAGTAATTTATAAAATAGTTTAAATTTGGATTTTCGAATTATTAAAAACGATGTATATAAAAGATGTAAAAAATTGATATTTATCAATTAAAATTTTTGGAATTTAAAACGAGCTTTTATAAATTGTGAAGATAGAAAATTTATAGAATTATAAGTTGTAAAGATAGGAAATTTATAGAATTATAAATTGTGAAGATTTGAAGTTTATAGATTTATAAAGTATGAAGTTATAAAATGAATGAAATTGTAGAATAAAGACTTATAAGAAATTTACTGGTAAATTTGATTTTTTGCCTTTAAGTGGAATATTGATCGAATTGTTAATAAAGAAGATTTATAAGTCAAAGTAGTTATAAAAGAGAAATAGAATTTATGAACGTGTTTGTAAAATTCAAAATAGATTGAATTGGATAAATTAAATATAGAAGATTCTTAAAGAAGATATATTCGCGATTTTGGATAGCGAATCCCTATTGAAATTAAAATGTGTAGAAATGATTGAAATTGGGTTAAGTGAATTATATTCACGATTTTGGACAGTGAATATATTGTTAAGTAAAATGGATTTATTTTTGAAGAAGTGATATAAAAAAATGAAGTTAAACATTCTAAAGATGTTTTAAAATGTACTATGAATCGAAAGCATAGATTTCAACACTTGTTATTGAAATAGATGTTTTTCGAGAAATTTAAGGAAATGGTGGACTATAACACTGTTGTTATAGTAAATGATTTCCGAAAGGAAATATTTTTATATAGTATTGGGATTTATATATCTATTTTAATTTCGAATCCCTATACTAGTGATTTTGAGTCGTTGTAACGATGTTTTACGTAACATTCGTTTTGACTCAAATAAATGTTGTTATAGTAAATGGTTTCCTTAAAGAATGAAATATATACTTAATTTGATTTAAGTATATCGAATATTTTCAAATGTTGAAAATAAAAAGATTTGTGAATTACTTATTATTAAATAAGTATAGAAATGCTTTTCCAATATGAAACGAAGGGTTTGAAATTTTATCTTTTGAAGATAAATTGAAAAGTGAATATTTGAAACTTGTTTTCAAACGGTTAAGTGTGGAAATTATATATCTAGTAAAGATATTTTTGAAGATAAAATAATTTGGAAAATTATTTGGAATCTGATGATGTTGCGCATCTTTATTTATAGTTAAATAACCGACTATCAATAATTACCTTGAACGATATTTGTTGTGAATTGGATGAATTTGAATGCCACGCTTATTTTTAAATAATCGCTCACTATTCGGGTTAGCCGGGAAAGTACCATGGGGTCGTATAACCCATTCCGAATATGTGATACGTCGTTATGAATTGCATTCGAAGACCGGTGTTGAAGACCGGATATTTTTGAAAACGGAAGGATTACCGTCGAGTTACTCTACATCGGCTGATCTCTGATTTAGAGGTTTTATCACCCTTAGTGACGGAAAGTCCGGACGTGATTAGAAATTTATCCGGATGTGCAAGGGCTTCGTGAGAAGTGCCTTCGGTTCTGTTCGATCCCGGAACAGACTTGTATGGATTGTGTGTCTGACGTTACAATTTGAGATATAAAGCTGATTTCTTTCAAATACATGTCTGTTGGTGGCGGAGAATTTATTCTCTTAGCTTAACACCCTTCTCTGAGACGTACGAGCTCAGAGGTTATGTAGTTGAAATTTATCAGCGATATACTCCCAATTTGGTAACGTGGCATACTGAGTGTTGCTGTGAAATGATCAGAGTTTGATCATTTATGATATGATCATTTGTTTGATCTTATATCTTTGTGATCATAGGTTGATCATTTGTTTGACCCGAAGCATGGCTTTGTAGAAAGCGTAGCTTTGTGGACGAGACTTCGTCGAGCCTCACACCCCGGAAATGGTCGAAACAGGAAGGATGCAGCGAGGTTCTAGGGAGTAGCGCCCCTTAGTGTATGTCATTCCTTCTGGATAGAGGTGGTATCATGGTATGGAGCCCAGATACTTAACCTATGTGGTTGCTGCATTATTATTTATGTGGTTTGTTGGAAATCGGGGATCCTCGGGAAGATCGGTTACGATCGGGGGATGGCATACACATGTCAGTAGTTACCTATTTTTGCAGAGGTAACCCGGCCTTGTGTTGGCAGAGATCCGGTTAGGTTCTCGGGTCGTCTATTCCAGGGACGTACCCATCGTGGCATAGGAAGTTCCTTAGCCTGACCATTTGTTGGAAATCCAAAGAAACAATACGATACTTGTACGGTTTTAGTTGTAGAACCTATCATTCACTTATGGTGGCGCCCCACTGTTTGGATGGTAGCTATAGTAGGCATAGTTCGAAATGTCTATGCTGGCTAAGATTAATATTATACTTTCGAGATGTTTTCTACACTATGCACTAATAATAATATCAAAAGTAATTTGATTTTGCGTAGTAAGCATCTTTGACTATCATAAGAAGAAATCTCCTCCAATTCTGCGTTTGCATTGTGTGTGTGGTGGGAGGTCTTATGGTAGTTTCATTTTCCAAAAGCATTGCGAATTGACTTTAAAAGTTTTCCTGTTGTTTATTTTAAAGATAAACTGTTTTACGATCTCACACCAGTCACCATGACTGACTCGGAGTTTATTGTTTCCCTTCTAAACTCTGGGTGCCCACTATTTTCCACACGGGCAGCCTAGAGTTATGTTATCAGGATATTCTGGATATTCTGGAGCTTTGGAGGCAAGATGGATGACGAGACGTAATATTTGTATCTGATAGTATTTATTCCGCTGTGTATTCTGTATGAGGACAAGTTTATATAACTGTCCATTGTTGTTTATTGACTCTGATTGATGTATGTATAAAATGATATAGTTCTTTGTTTAAAGATTATTCATTTATCTATTATATATTGTTCCGCTGCGATATGTGAGATTCTGATATTGTTTTCTGTTCTGGTTGTTCTGTTGTTCTCCTTTCTTCTCTTTCTTCTTCTGTCTTCTTCTTCTTCTTCTGCTTTTTTCTTCTTCTTAAACCCTCAGGGTTCGTATTTCCATGCCCCTTGAGTTAATCAATGGAGATTAGTGTTTAATCAAGGGTACGGATTTGCGGGTGTTGACAGCGTGGTATCAGAGCATATGGTTAAGCGACAACCCTGCTCTGTTGGGTGATACTCATTAGAGATAGAGTTAGCAGTACTCTAGAATGAGTTTGAGTGTAATAATAGATACGAGTGCATATTTGTTAGTGAATATGAAATTGTTTTGTATTGTGTTGATTTATCGGTTGATTGTTTATAGATTCTGGTCGGTGCAGTCTAGCTAACTGTAATCGATAGGGGTTTCTAAACTCTTAAACAAGATTAACCGACACGGTATTATTTTAAATGGGGTAAATGAAATAATTTTACCCAAAAATATTTTTGTATATAAAAGAAATGATTTTTCTGTAAATTATTACAGTATATGGTTGCATGGTTGTTAGGAAGTAATAATATTGAAATGTTATCATTTTTATATAAAATTGAAAAAGAAATTGAAATCGTAACTCCAAAGTTAAGAAATAAATTCACACACAAATGAAATTTAAGAATGTAAATTATAAATGTGACTTATAATTTAAAACGAAATTCCAGAGAAGTATTTGGAAATGCTTTGAAAAGAATTTGAAAATTCTGGAGATTTGGAAAGTTTAAATCATTTTTGATTTGAAAATGAATTTCAAGGGTTTTGAAAAGTATTTTGGAAAGATAAAAGCTCTAAACTCTTTTCGGTCGCTGGAAAATAACTTCGGTAATGACTGCAGCATCACTGATGTTCATTTTCGGGTTTCCAAAAGAGAAATTGCTGCCAAATTGTTTTAAATGGAAGTTGTTTGAAAAATTTGGGTTTTTGTTTTGGAAATCCAAAGGATAATTTGAATTGTTTTCAAAATGGCTTTGAAATGTTGGTAAACTCTGGAATGCTATATAAAGATATTTATGAAATGTAAGTTGATAACCTATACAAATTGAATTTTGATAGAATAAATTTAACTTAAAGAATGGAGTTAAATAAATGTAAGTACAAGTGAATCAACTGAATAAAGTGAAATGATTACTTAAAGAAAATTTATTAAGTTGAAAATAAATTTGGAATAGTAACAAATGAAGATAAAACTGGAATTTGAAACTGAATGTTGAAAACCGAATTTGAATAAAGAGAATAGAATTTGTGATGAATTAGTAATTGGAACTAATTTAAAATAATCAGTTATGAATAAAAGATAATTGATAAATTCAATATTCAGAAGTTAAATTGAATCCAAATTAGATTGGAATTGTGAATTGAATTCAAATGAAATTTGAAATGTAAAATTGAATGATGTAACTTCAATAGTGAATTTAAAAATGATATAAGAAGTAAGTATCGAAATTTTGTAATAGAATTTGCAAAATAGTTTGAATATATGTAACTAGATATTATGACTAGTAGGATATACAGGTGTATAAAGGAATTGGATTTGAGATTTTTCAAAGATAAATTTGAATTGCTCGACAAAAGGTATGTATTTAAATTTGAATATGAGATTTGATGATTTCTTCTCTAGCCGCTTGGCTTTTTCTTTTTCTTTTTGAAATCTGAGAGTCCGTAGGGACGTTTTGTAGTCGTGCCGTATTAGCCGCGCAAAGGAGACGCTGGCGAAATTTTCGGAAATTCCGGGTGTTAGAAAAATTTTGAGAAAATTTGGAAGTTTAAAATTTGAATTTAAATTTAAATTTGAATTGTTAAGTAAACAACGTTGTTTGAAACTTATAATTGAAATTAGAAATTTAGTTGAAATAATAACGAATCTTTAGTAGAAAGATTTGTTTTGATAAATTGATAAAACTATTGGATGTTGAAAAATAGTAGACGAGTTAAGGACTTTTTTTTCCTTACTTGGTAATTTCGAGGACGAAATTCTTTTAAGGGGGGAAGTTTGTAACGACCCAGAATTTTTGATAATTTAAAATTTGAATATTTAATTAATTTTAAATATTAATAAATGAATTTAATAAGTCGAATAATTTTAAATTCGAATATTGGATTTAATTTGATAATTAAATCGATAATTTAATAGTGAAATTCCAGAGATAATTGAAAATCGAGTTTAAAATGATTGAAAATGATTTGTAAAATTTTATTTAATCATACTGGAGTTATAGAAATATTTTAGAACTTTCAGAATCGAATTTGGAGTTAATTTGTGAAAATCGAATATTTTAATATTTAATTATCGACTGAAAAATAGCCAATTTTCGAACAGTCTCAGAATTGAACGAAACTAGTTTCATCGGATCCGTAATGTGATATTATTGCATGGTTTCAAATTTCGTAATTTTTGGAATTACCGTTTGTCCGGGGCAAGCCAAAACGCCTCGAAATCAATTTAAATCGGTTTAATTTAAATTGATCGTTTAAATTCATAACTCGTACAGATGTTCGAATTAGCTTCCGAAACCTGTTCCATTGCGTTCGGAACGCGGGATAAACCCCAGAAACGCCAGTTACCGCGCGTAAATCGTAGTTCGGAAATTTAGAAATGAATAGAATTCGTCGGTTCTCTATAAAAGCAACCCGCCCCTTCATTTTTGAGAAACCCTAGTTTATACGTTCGTGGCCGCCACCTTCATAAACAACGGCCAGAAACTTCCACCGTTTCTCCTCAATTTCCTCTCAATCTACATATTAATTCACAAAACTATCAACTACAAAATCGTTAAGCTCAACGAAAGCTACAAATTGACCGGTCATGATCGCGTTTGGGTTAGTGGATCAACGGCAAAACGAGCTTGAACGCAGCAAGTTCACACGCGTTTCGAGACTGATGGGGGAGGCCGCGCGTGGCCAGGCTCTGGCTGTGGGTAGCTATAGTGATGGCGGTTCCGGGGGTGGTGGTATGATGAGGTTTCATCGATCGTGGAAGGGTGCGTTTCAAACCCTAATAATCGGCGTGGTTGGGTTTGTGTACGAGAACGAAGCCTGGGAGGGGGAAGGAAGAGCGTGCGTGAGGGAGAGGGAAGGGGCACGGCCCAGATTTTCTTTCCTGAGAACGAACGGCTCTGATTGTGATTAGATTTTAAAGTGAGAATTTAAATTGAAATTGAATATATATTAAATTGCATAAAGTTTGTAATGCCGTAACTTTGTCATACGTTATCAGAAAATTACAAAACAAAATGCATTGGAATCGCAGCGATGCGCTCTACGCTGCAGCGCAGATCTGGGCGTGTCTGGAGTCAGTGAAAATTTTGAGTAAAATTAAACGTCTGTTTAATTTTATTCGAAATAAACCGCTACGACTGTTATTAAAAGCAAGGTGAGATCTTCTCACTCAAAATAAATTTGGATTGCAGTTATTGATTGTTGTTTGGATGTGATATTAGATATAGTAGGATATATCTATATATATAGCAATATATACATATTGGCATATGTATATATTGGATTGATGATTTCCCGCCTCGTATAGCGGATGAGACCCTATTGCGCCGTTAGTAAGCGGATGATTTTTATAAAACCCATATACCGCGATATTCCACCTCGAAGTGGAATTGGTATTGTGCTAACGTCTGTGGATGCAGGGAAACAGGTTGGAGGGATCCAACTGGATTCCTCACCAGTATTTATTTATTTACAGATATTGATATATATTCTGTTATCATATGATGATATATGATGTTTGATGTTGTGATGGACTAATTGATGCGTTGCATCATTGGATTCAAGTTTTGAAGTTTTAAAATAACGATTTTAACTTTAAAAGAGATTTTAAAGAGATTATTTGTAAGTATACGTTATTAGATTTTTGAATTAATTTACAAACGTTAAAATTTTTAAAGTTATAAAGGTTAAGATTTTGGTGAAATATAACCGAGAGGTGATTTTTGAAATAAACAGTTAAGTAATTTATAAAATAGTTTAAATTTGGATTTTCGAATTATTAAAAACGATGTATATAAAAGATGTACAAAATTGATATTTATCAATTAAAATTTTTGGAATTTAAAACGAGCTTTTATAAATTGTGAAGATAGAAAATTTATAGAATTATAAGTTGTAAAGATAGGAAATTTATAGAATTATAAATTGTGAAGATTTGAAGTTTATAGATTTATAAAGTATGAAGTTATAAAATGAATGAAATTGTAGAATAAAGACTTATAAGAAATTTACTGGTAAATTTGATTTTTTGCCTTTAAGTGGAATATTGATCGAATTGTTAATAAAGAAGATTTATAAGTCAAAGTAGTTATAAAAGAGAAATAGAATTTATGAACGTGTTTGTAAAATTCGAAATAGATTGAATTGGATAAATTAAATATAGAAGATTCTTAAAGAAGATATATTCGCGATTTTGGATAGCGAATCCCTATTGAAATTAAAATGTGTAGAAATGATTGAAATTGGGTTAAGTGAATTATATTCACGATTTTGGACAGTGAATATATTGTTAAGTAAAATGGATTTATTTTTGAAGAAGTGATATAAAAAAATGAAGTTAAACATTCTAAAGATGTTTTAAAATGTACTATGAATCGAAAGCATGGATTTCAACACTTGTTATTGAAATAGATGTTTTTCGAGAAATTTAAGGAAATGGTGGACTATAACACTGTTGTTATAGTAAATGATTTCCGAAAGGAAATATTTTTATATAGTATTGGGATTTATATATCTATTTTAATTTCGAATCCCTATACTAGTGATTTTGAGTCGTCGTAACGATGTTTTACGTAACATTCGTTTTGACTCAAATAAATGTTGTTATAGTAAATGGTTTCCTTAAAGAATGAAATATATACTTAATTTGATTTAAGTATATCGAATATTTTCAAATGTTGAAAATAAAAAGATTTGTGAATTACTTATTATTAAATAAGTATAGAAATGCTTTTCCAATATGAAACGAAGGGTTTGAAATTTTATCTTTTGAAGATAAATTGAAAAGTGAATATTTGAAATTTGTTTTCAAATGGTTAAGTGTGGAACTTATATATCTAGTAAAGATATTTTTGAAGATAAAATAATTTGGAAAATTATTTGGAATCTGATGATGTTGCGCATCTTTATTGATAGTTAAATAACCGACTATCAATAATTACCTTGAACGATATTTGTTGTGAATTGGATGAATTTGAATGCCACACTTATTTTTAAATAATCGCTCACTATTCGGGTTAGCCGGGAAAGGACCATGGGGTCGTATAACCCATTCCGAATATGTGATACGTCGTTATGAATTGCATTCGAAGACCGGTGTTGAAGACCGGATATTTTTGAAAACGGAAGGATTACCGTCGAGTTACTCTACATCGGCTGATCTCCGATTTACAAGTTTTATCACCCTTAGTGACGGGAAGTCTGGACGTGATTAGAAATTTATCCGGATGTGCAAGGGCTTCGTGAGAAGTGCCTTCGGTTCTGTTCGATCCCAGAACAGACTTGTATGGATTGTGTGTCTGACGTTACAATTTGAGATATAAAGCTGATTTCTTTCAAATACATGTCTGTTGGTGGCGGAGAATTTATTCTCTTAGCTTAACACCCTTCTCTGAGACGTACGAGCTCAGAGGTTATGTAGTTGAAATTTATCAGCGATATACTCCCAATTTGGTAACGTGGCATATTGAGTGTTGCTGTGAAATGATCAGTGTTTGATCATTTATGATATGATCATTTGTTTGATCTTATATCTTTGTGATCATAGGTTGATCATTTGTTTGACCCGAAGCATGGCTTTGTAGAAAGCGTAGCTTTGTGGACGATACTTCGTCGAGCCTCACACCCCGGAAATGGTCGAAACAGGAAGGATGCAATAAGGTTCTAGGGAGTAGCGCCCCTTAGTGTATGTCATTCCTTCTGGATAGAGGTGGTATCATGGTATGGAGCCCAGATACTTAACCTATGTGGTTGCTGCATTATTATTTATGTGGTTTGTTGGAAATCGGGGATCCTCGGGAAGATCGGTTACGATCGGGGGATGGCATACGCGTGTCAGTAGTTACCTATTTTTGCAGAGGTAACCCGGCCTTGTGTTGGCAGAGATCCGGTTAGGTTCTCGGGTCGTCTATTCCAGGGATGTACCCATCGTGGCATAGGAAGTCCTTAGCCTGACCATTTGTTGGAAATCCAAAGAAACAATACGACACTTGTACGGTTTTAGTTGTAGAACCTATCATTCACTTATGGTGGCGCCCCACTGTTTGGATGGTAGCTATAGTAGGCATAGTTCGAAATGTCTATGCTGGCTAAGATTAATATTATACTTTCGAGATGTTTTCTACACTATGCACTAATAATAATATCAAACGGAATTTGATTTTGCATAGTAAGCATCTTTGACTATCATAAGAAGAAATCTCCTCCAATTCTGCGTTTGCATTGTGTGTGTGGTGGGAAGTCTTATGGTAGTTTCATTTTCCAAAAGCATTTCGAATTGACTTTAAAAGTTTTCCTGTTGTTTATTTTAAAGATAAACTATTTTACGATCTCACACCAGTCACCATGACTGACTCGGAGTTTATTGTTTCCCTTCTAAACTCTGGGTGCCCACTATTTTCCACACGGGCAGTCTAGAGTTATGTTATCAGGATATTCTGGATATTCTGGAGCTTTGGAGGCAAGATGGATGACGAGACGTAATATTTGTATCTGATAGTATTTATTCCGCTGTGTATTCTGTATGAGGACAAGTTTATATAACTGTCCATTGTTGTTTATTGACTCTGATTGATGTATGTATAAAATGATATAGTTCTTTGTTTAAAGATTATTCATTTATCTATTATATATTGTTCCGCTGCGATATGTGAGATTCTGATATTGTTTTCTGTTCTGGTTGTTCTGTTGTTCTCCTTTCTTCTCTTTCTTCTTCTGTCTTCTTCTTCTTCTTCTGCTTTTTTTCTTCTTCTTAAACCCTCAGGGTTCGTATTTCCATGCCCCTTGAGTTAATCAATGGAGATTAGTGTTTAATCAAGGGTACGGATTTGCGGGCCTTGACAATATTAGACATTATTATAATAGCGAATATTACTACATAGTAAATAGTTTAACGGATCCTTAGGGGATGTGAATTCGCTCGGGTGTTTTGTCATTGATTTAACTCACATAAGATCTTTTAGTTCTGACTCGAGTGTTTTGTCTTTTCAATTCGCTCGGGTCAGCCTGAGCATTTCAGGATTTGAAGGCCCTATTTCTAAAGGACGAAGACGAAGATTTTATTATTACTATTTGTTATATATTCTACTACACCATTGTATTCCGCTGCATAATTATCATTCTCTGGTATGTGTAACTCTGATATGTATTGTATAAGTATAATCAAATGTTTTGTAAAACAGCTTCATGAACTGTTATTTGATTATTATATTTTATCGTTCCGCTGCAAGATTCTATTTTGTTTCTTTTATTTCTCCATTTTTTCTTATTTAACCCATAACAATCCACCCTTCTGTATGGTTTAGGTTGGCACGTATGTCTGCTTAAGCGTACAAAAAGGTGGGTCGTTACAAAATGTCACTTAAAAACTTAAGCAAAATCAACAGCATAATCAAGTAAAACCAAATTCAATTCAGTGGTAACAAGCAAGAGCAGATCAAGTTCAAGATCAAAAGTCGTTCCAGGCTTTGCTTTTCTGTCCAAATTTAGGTGAGCAAACTGACCCCTTTAAAATTCGAATCTATGATGCTTTGTGAAGTAGTTGCTGTGAAAAATGATAAACGAATATCTCTA
This sequence comes from Allium fistulosum, assembly GCA_030737815.1. Lineage (NCBI taxonomy): Eukaryota > Viridiplantae > Streptophyta > Magnoliopsida > Asparagales > Amaryllidaceae > Allium > Allium fistulosum. The sequence goes on from CM060904.1 coordinate 821,810,959, forward strand.
CATGTATATATATGTTTGTGTGGTTGGAAGTATACATGCCTGGGTATATATGTACTCTACTGTGATTTCAGACCCAAGAACAACCAAAGAAAAATTCATATCTTTTGTCCAATCTCTTTCAAGCTATGATCCCTGAAAGTAAGATAATTGTAACAAAGTAATACAAATTTTAAAATAATATTTTTAATATTTAAAAATGAGAATGTTTTGTTTGGGAATGAGATTTACAGTAAAACCCAAAATCATGTCGAAATTCAAGTATCACATCTTATTGATTTATCTACATCACTGTGTTCAACATCAAAAACCATGATTTTTAAAATAAATTTCAGAATTTTTTGTTCGTTATTGGATGCGAAATCTCGAGATGAACGGAAACTGTATTTTGGTCAATTTCCGGCGATCCACGTCGAACTGGGTGTTGAAATCCATGGTGAAGGAAGCTGACGCACAGGAAATCATGGGAAAAATACTCGCAAATTTTTTTATTGATCGTAGTAATCAAGCGACATGATTCTAGGGTTTATGCAACAGTTTTGAAGGTCGGGGTTTTCTGAGCATTTTCGACGTCGATGGCTAATCGGTCGAGGCTGTACCCGAGGGGATTTGAGCATCATCGTGTGGCGAAACTATGGACGTGGTGGCGTGAGCTCAGTCGGTCAGTGGTGGTGATGCGTGGTGTTTTCAGACGATCGGTTTCAAATCATTCGATTTTGATGGGTAGGGTTTTTCGCGAATCTGGGTGGTCGCGAGGCTTGTGAGCGTCGTTGTCGACTTGCCGAGGATCACGATGGTGGCCGGAGGTGGTCGGGGTTCGTGTGCATGTGCACACGTGAAGTTCGTATATCTGGAAGGACGCTGATTTGGGGGAAGAAACGTTAGTCTCGGGTTTGTGCTCGAGTTATTCGCGTGAGTGTCTCGAAGCAGAAGAGGATTGGGTGAAGCTCGAAGTGTTCTTCGGGGAAGATAGGCTCTGGCTCGAGTAGTTGCTCAGGAAGATTTCGTTTGGGCACGAGTTGTTTTTGCTTGAGTTTAGGTTTTAAAGTTTAAAAAGAAAATGTGATTCCAGGTTTTCAAAATATAAAACCGAACCTGTTCCAGGTTTTGGAACTCTAATAAATCGAATTTTAAACCCTTTCTTAGTTAATAATAATAAATGTTTTATACTAGATGTTGAATAAATTAAAGTCTTTTATAAATTAAGTTTAAAGTGTTTAATCTATATAACCTTTATTTTAAAAAGTTTATTTTAGATAAACTTAATATTGTAATTTATTAAGAGATGAAAAACATTAATTTAACTTAAAGGTTTTAAGTTAATGATGGATTTATTTCAAAGGTTATTCAATAAGATTTAAATGAAAATGAGGTAGTTAATTAAGATAAAGGATTTATCTTAAATTAAGGTATTGATTAAGGGAGATTACGATGATTTCGTAAATGATTTATTAAGATTAATTAATGTAAGTAATTAAGGTAATTAATTACTTAAAGATAATTTCTTAATGAAAGTAATTAAGGTTAATTAATTAATGATTTAAGTTTGATTAACCAAGTAATTAAAGAATAATTAATTAAAGGATAATTAATTATGTGATTAACTAATTAAGGTAATTAATTTGAGGATGATTAATTAATTGAAGGTTAATTAATGAAGGTGGTCAAGGAATGATAATTAATTGAGAATTAATTAATTAATGTTAATTAACCAGGATTAGTGATTTATTCATAAGTAATAAATCTGATTTAAATTTATCAGATAATTAAGTGATCTTACTTATGGATGTTGGGATTCTATTGAATGTGAAGTTTTTGATATCCCTGATATATGATGCTTTGTGATACAACCTGATTTGTGGTGATCTGTAATTTATTTATTTGGGATGAATGTAATTGATTATCTGTGATATATATATATATATATATATATATATCTGTGATCTGTGAATGAACGATAAGCGTTATAGTTAATACCGCTTATCAACTATATTTCTATATTTTAATCTATAATGATTGATGATGTTGCACTACTGTGTGAAACCCCTGGACCACACCACACACACACAAATATGGATTTCACGAGGAAACTGGTTAAGTCACAGATGATTTAAATTAATATTTTTGAAATTGAAATTTTGATTTCAATTGATTTTGAAAATAGATTTGGGTTAAATGTTAAATCTTTTGAAAAGGTGTTTTTAAGATAAAAATTATTTTGGATAACTTGGTAAAATTTCCAATTTAAATAATTTAATTTGAATTTGAATTCAATATTTGGAATTGAATTCAATGATTGGAAATTTTGATTAAAGTTGTTATAAATGTGTTATATGAATTTGAACCATTTTAAAAGTATAGTTTTGAGAATTTGAATTTAACCTAAGGATTTTAACTCATATAAATGAATCAGATTTTCCGAAATGAAAACTGTTTGTTTTCAAATGATAAAAGTTTTCATATAAGAAATGAAATTCCAATTTGAATTAAAGGAATTTTAAGTTTGAATTGAAAATGGTTTTCCAAGTTATGAGTGAATTCTTTTTGAAAGCTATGAATTGAATTTGTTTATTTTTAACAGATTTAAAATGGTGATTTGTTTAAACCATTCGAAATGAAATTGTTTTGAAAGCTATAAGTTAAATCTTTGATTTAAAGATTTAACGGGTTGATCCAATTGAAATGGAAACTGATTTGGGAAATCTATGAATAAATCTGTGTGAAACTGGGTGAATTTTGTGAATTAAATCTTTTATTTAAAAGATTAAAATGGTAATGTGTTTAAACCATTTGAAAGAGAAGTTTGGGTAATAAGTTCTGACTTAATTGAAATCCTAATATCCATAAGTTTTAAAATATTGCGCTCATTATTCGGTTTAGCCGGGAGAGGACCTTTGTGTCATATATCCCATTCCGAATAAGTGATATGTCGTATATGGATAGCATTTGAAGACCGGTGTGGAAGACCGGGTATTTGCGAGAATGATAGGATAACCTATCGATTGTCTCTACATTGGGTAGCTCCTGGTATAGAGATTCCATAAGTGATGGGAAGTTCGATCGAGATTGTGAATACCCGGATTGCAAGGGCTTCTTCGGAAGTGCCTTCGGTTCTGTTCGAACCCGGAACAGACTTGTATGGTTACATGTCTGACATTACATTTTGAGATATAAAGCTGATTTCTTTCAAATACATTTCTGTTTGGTGGCGGAGAATTTATTCTCTTAGCTTAACACCCTTCTCTGAGATGTACGAGCTCAGAGGTTATGTAGTTGAAGGTTATCAGCGATATACTCCCAATTTCGTAATGTGGCATGCTGAGTGTTGCTGTTTGTTGATCATTTATTGATCATTTGTGATCAAAGCATGGCTTTGTGAAAAGCGTAGCTTTGTGGACGAGACCTCATCGAACCTCACAGACCGGAAATGGTCGAAACAGGAATGATGCGGCAAGGTTATGAGGGTCGCGCCGTTTAGGGTATGTCATTTCCTTCTGGAAATGGGTGGTATCATGGTATGGAGCCCAGATACTTACTCATGTGGACACACTTTATTTATTATGTGTGATGTTGGTTATCGAGAGCTCTCGGATAAAGGTCCCAAAGGACCGGGGGATGGCATACTCGAGTAGTAGTTACCTAGTTACAGAGGTAACCTGGCCTTGTGTTGGCAGAGAGCCGGGTAGGTTCTCGGGACGTCCATCCAGAGGCGTACCCATTGACAGGGGGAAGTTCCTTAGCCCGACCATTTGTTGGAAATCCTAAGAAACAATACGAACCTTGTACGGTTTTAGTTGTATAACCTGGTATGGAATGTGGCGGTAACCTGCTATTGAACATAGTAGCTATAGTAGGCATAACGTGAAATGCCTATGCTGGCTAAGATTAATATTATACTTTCGAAATGTTTTCTACACTATGCACTAATAATAATATCAAAATAATCTGTTTCGCGTAGTAAGCATGTTTGACTATCATAAGAAGAAATCTCCTCCAATTCTGCATTTGCATTGTGTGTGTGGCGGGAGGTCTTATGGTAGTTTCATTTTCCAAAAGCATTGCGTATTTCAATATTTAAAATTCTTTTGTTGTTGTTTTAAAGATAAACTGTTTTTTTTTTGTTGCTCACACCAGTCCCACGACTGACTTGGAGTTTATTGTTCCCTTCCTAAAATCTGAGTGCCCATAATTTTCCACACGAGCAGTCTAGAGTTGGGTTTCTTTTCAGATAATCAGGTTTAGTAGACTAGTTGGAGCTAGTTCAGTTCATCGGAGATCAGGACTGACGTTGCTTATCTTGGTGCAACGTGATGGTGGTTCGAGCTGATGTTGGAGTTGTTGGAGTCATTCTCTTTTGTAGATTATTTGGAGTGATCTCTTCCATTATTGTTATTTCCGCTGTAGCATTGTATCATATTTTTGATATTGTTGTATCTTATTGATATCATTGTTGTATATCATTCTGGATTATTGTATTCATTGGAGTTGTATATGATATCATTGATTTCTTTATTATGCTGTATTGTTATACTTACTTTGTTATAAGCTCCGGAGAGCCAGATTCGGCGTTTGGATCTACGGCATTTTGAGTACAAGTGAAGTACGGGTGCCGATTTTCGAAGGCCGAGTTTTTGGACCTTCACACTCATTGTCCCCTAATGACAATGTACTGATAGCATTCATCCATACAAGTCCGTTCTAGGTCCAAACGGAACCGAAGGCATTATTCCTACTACATCCATTTTGGAATAATCCTCAGGATTAGTAGCGATTAGCCCTTGCACTTCACTGCTCCATCTTCGACTCCATGCTATTGTTTTCCTTTCAAAAACGTACTCGTTGGATTGAAGTGGTTTTCGAATAACTTATCCGATCCCGGTCTCTTCGAAACAACGTTCGATATTTCCCGGTAAACTCAACCCCAGTTCTTTAGGAAATAATCAGAAGAAGATAAGATCAGAGATCACCTCCTAACCATTAGTGGACGTATTTCCTTATAAACGTCCTGGAAGAACGAAACGAGTTTATACGTACAGTATAGCACCTCGAGCGGCAACTGTACCATATAATTTCCGTATTTCTCCTAGATATTTCAAAAATTATATTTTGGGTCCAGATTTGATAGTCGGTTATTTAACTATCAAATAAACAGTCATTTAACCAAATATTCCATTTTCCACATAAAACCCCCAAATCTCTTTTTAATTTAATTTTAATGAATTAAATTCCTTTATCCAAAATATGTGTACTTATCTTATCGAATTCAACAAATTCACCAACCATCCTTCAAAAATATTTGAAACCCTTTTTGAAAATAATGTGGAAAGTACAACTACGACTTCAAACCATGGATTCGCAGCTCAATGGTTATGTCTCTATCCCAAAGAAATCCAAGACTTAACTACAGGCACTCACTGCCTCCGATTTCGCTATGCAGGTATACCATTACTTCCCGAAAACTTTATTTAATAATTATCTCAAAATAATGCTTATAATTTTCTAAAAAAATTTCCAAGTTTAATCTACACAAATATACTTAAATAAAAGTTATTATACGAGCCATATTAATATTTAATGATTTTTCTTTTAAAACAACAATGCTGACTAATTCTTAAATAATAAAAAATCTTTAACAATCATTATAACGTAACTAATTGATAATTAAATATGCTTTAAACAATTTAAAATAATCAAATAACTAGTTTCTAGAATATTTTTAACAAATTTTAAAGTTACTTAGTTAATAATTAAAAATCCTCCTTTTTAAAACAAGCCCAATTTTCTCGATTCTAGTTTCACTTCGTAAATTTGGAAATCTTACTTGAGCTCCCCTATAACCAATTTCATACTTATTTTTGAATTCATTTCTATTCTTCCGATCTATTTAAAAATCTCGATTTTAAAACCTCCTTTATTTTTAAAAAAGTGCCACTTATGAATTTATTATTTAAAATCCTTTTATAAACTTTTATCCCAAAATCTCTATTTACAATATCCCGAATTTGTTAAGTACAAATTCCAAACCATTATTTTACCAGATCAATTAACCCAAATTTCTAGATAAATATTTTACTTAAAAATCCCTTAAAAATTCTTTTCCAATTTAAACCATATATTATTGGTATTTTAAAATACCAAAATTTAGGCCAAAACAACCATAACATCATATCAATTCAAATCACACAATAACCTATCACAGATTATTCCAACCAAACATATATCACTATATATGAAATTAAGTTCAACATTTTTGAGGAATCCAGTTGTATCCCTCCAACCTGTTTCCCTACATCCACATATGTTAGCACAACATAAAAACACCAATTCCGGTTTGAGGCAGAATATCGCGGTATATAGGGTCATCCGCTATTATACGGGGCACATAGGGTCTCATTCGCTATATATATGCGGGAAATCAATCGCTTCAATATATATATATATACTATATATAATATCACATTCAACTGACAATAATTTATCAATTCAAGCAATAAACCATTAATTAATTTTAACTATTTAAAATTAGTACCAGCACTCCAAAATTGAGTGAGACTACTCACCTTGAATTTTAATTTCGCCAAACGCTCCAATTTTAAATTAAATCGAACATGTTCGATTTAACCTAAAATTTTCGCTCATTCTAATCGACCCCAAATCTATTCCAGAGTGTATTTGTGACGCCCCACCTCTATACCCACGCTAGCCAAGAACACTACGGTGTAATGCTGTCAACTAGCACTGAGAATAAGGCTGTTGAGGAGCGACCATCTATGTAATTGCCTTGTGCGAGCACCGATATGTCAGATAATAAAACATTGCATTTCATTTTTTAGAGGAAACCCGACATACCGATACAAACTCAAAGCTACTACATAGTGGCTATAATAGTTTAGGACAATAGATATAAAAATATCACAGATAACATAAATGCGGAATAAAGATGGAACGAAAAGTCTCATATATACAATAACTGATATCAGTTACAATACATTTGACACAATACAAATGATACAACTACAATTGTCGACTCAAGAAGTTATATATATACAAGTACATTATCGACTAATATACATGAATACATTATCATCTTAAAACAGACACACTGACTACTACAACAAGACGAAGACCACATCAACTGATATAAATAGTCTTCATAGCTCTAGGAGCAACCCAAAGCTAAAAATCTACAACCTGTAAATACTCGGTCTGACCCGAGTATTACATTCAAAAGAAAATAATACCCGGATCAGTCTAATTCAAACCAGTTTATTAGTGCATATAGGCAGTAATAATTTAAATAGACGACAGTCACAATAATTTCGTATATCCAACTCTCGATACGAGAATTGGATAACGGCAGATATAACACTAAACAGTGTTAATCCACAAAACAGAAATCCAACGCAGTTTAAGCAATTGAAATGTCAATTTAAAAAAATATCAATGCTGGTTGGCTGCAGTACACGCTAACGTGTACTGCCTCGCCAATACAGCCTATGAAATACTCAGAAGATCAATGAATTCAAAAGCAAACGGATCCAACTCAAATCAGAATAAACCATTTCAAAATACAACTTCAGAATATTGAATTGAACCAACGAAACAATTTAACAATCGAAATATCAACTAAATCTGTCAAGCCTGCTAGGACTGCAGTACACGCACGCGTGTACTGCCTCGCCACTACAGTGGTGAATTACACAAAAGCTCAGTGAATCAAAAGCAAATGACTCCAATGTACAGCCTCAAACATATATGCAGTAAGACAGATTCCACAAATGAATACCACAACTCCAGAGAGCATGCACAAGTGACTCAAGGCAACTCAACAAACATGATCAAGATATCAGACTCAAACACTACAGGTATGAAGACCACAAAGGCAATGTACCAGTTCATATAACCACACAGGTGCATAGGGGAAATGAAGTGGGGACTGTACTCGGGTGGACAGTGCTACAACACAAAAGCTCTCAAGTCAGTTACAAAATGGCATCACAAAAGGAATACAGGAACTAGACTCGAGCACGCATGAAGTTCAAGGCGAACTAGACTAATACACACTATAGATTATCAACATACTTAAGGGTATCAAGTGGACATATCAACATATGATCAGTGGCATGCATACAACTATACAATGCAAAGTCGAATGATAATAAGGGTGCAGTGAAGACTGTAGGTCATAGCTACAGCAACAGGACGACAATGGCACGTGCAGCTGTAAACACTGCAAGCACATGAAGTCTCAAGCCAAGGCCAAAGCTAATTATTCAAGGAATCAAACTAAATCACAGTTCAAAATATCTACATACGAACTGGAACAGCAGCCTCAAATGAACATACATGTAACAAACTTGAAGACTAGAACAAACTCAGGAAAACAGTGAAACATTAATGGGGCAACACATACATATATTCATGTATGATCACACACTCAAAAGCATGAAGCAATTTTGAAACTGGAAATTGCAAGAATCAAGCTCGAGCACAAAGGCAACAAACCAAGTGTACATAAGATAAAGTCTAGGTACTGTACAGAGAACAGTGAATCAGTGTGCAATCAGAACAAAATGAACAAAAGTTCTCAGGGGCCAGACATGCAACTCTCTACAACATGTACAAAGGGGGTACATATCTACATGAAGTCCGATAACAAATGAACATCAAAATGCCAACTTAAACTCACATATGAAAAGGGTCCAGATCCACCTAACAATACAATACTGTCAAGAATACAATAACCCCAAATCGCATGAAGTCACGGAACAACTAGCAGAAATTATCATCAAATACAATCAAACCGTGATAATATGCAGTTCAAAATCGCGAACAATGCCGAAGACAACAAGAATCTATCCAAGTCAAACAAACTCATCAACATCATAACAAAGTAAATCACTTCGAATGAACGAAGTCATTAGATTGCCAGAAATCAAACAGTAGCAAGTTCGACCGCGAAAGTCAAAACATCGCAAGTCGAAGTTAAATGAACGATTTCACAAAAATAAGTCTGTAGCTTTCTAACTAAAGGTAGTGTCGAAAACAACAAAACAAACGAAATCAACACCAGAAAAACCAAAGCAAACCGAGTAAATCACAAAAGCACCATTGCATAGAGCAAGAATTAGATGTGAGAAAACTCACCTTGCTTCGAAGCGGCGACGAGAACGACTCCATGGAAGCGGCCAAGCATCACAGGGACGAGCGAATTCGCAATCGAAGCCCTAGTTTGGAGGAGACGAGACCGCCATTCTTTCGTTTTCTTCGATTTTGGGCTTAGGGATTTCGAATGGATGAAGGGGATGGGTTATCACTTATCACGGCAACGGATCAAGCATGGGCCAAGATTTTAAAAATTTATAAAGCCCGAATACTTTTAACCATGTTTATTAAACACTTTGGTGATATTTAAAACACGATTTGAATCCATTAGAACAACGAATTCGAACACGATAAAAATTCATATTTAGGATTTTAAATACGAAAAGACGATGTCATATTTATATAAAATATTTAAATATATTATCGTATAAATACGGGTTGTTACAGACTTCCCTCCTTAAAGAAATTGCGTCCTCGCAATCATAAGGAATAAGTGGATAAAAGGTAACAACCATAAGAGCATGGCAATGTCGAATGCATACGCAAAGCAAAGGTCAACAGGGGGAAGCATTAGAATTATGGAAGTATCAGATATAGGATCAAAAGGTTCGACTGCTTCAAATCAAAAGAATCAACATCGAGGGAATCAAGGAATCAAAATCAGACGACTGCTAAAGCAGGAATCAATCGAGTTCCAGTATTTAAAAGAAAAGGAAAACAGAGCAGAATTCACATACTGCACGAATTGAATGCGAGTAAAGCAAATTACTCACCTGAATCGACAGGGAAAAAGACGAAGCTCAAGTCTCAAAATCGCAAATATTCAATCATCAAAAATGATAATCGAATTTCACGAATATCTAATTATCAAAAACGATAATCAGAAACATAAACATTCGATTAATCAAATCGAAAAATATTTAATTATCTCAGACGATAATTAAATTTCACAAATATCTGATTATCAAAAACGATAATCAGAGATCACAAATATTCGATTATCAAATCGAAAAATATTTAATTATCTCAAACAATAATCAAATTTCACAAATATCTGATTATCAAAAACGATAATCAGAAATCACAAATATTCGATTATCAAATCGAAAAATATTTAATTATCTCAAACGATAATCAATTTCACAAATATCTGATTATCAAAAACGATAATCAGAAATCACAAATATTCGATTATCAAATCGAAAAATATTTAATTATCTCAAACGATAATCAAATTTCACAAATATCTGATTATCAAAAACGATAATCAGAGATCACAAATATTCGATTATCAAATCGAAAAATATTTAATTATCTCAAACAATAATCAAATTTCACAAATATCTGATTATCAAAAACGATAATCAGAAATCACAAATATTCGATTATCAAATCGAAAAATATTTAATTATCTCAAACGATAATCAATTTCACAAATATCTGATTATCAAAAACGATAATCAGAAATCACAAATATTCGATTATCAAATCGAAAAATATTTAATTATCTCAAACGATAATCAAATTTCACAAATATCTGATTATCAAAAACGATAATCAGAAATCACAAATATTCGATTATCAAATTGAAAAATATTTAATTATCTCAAACGATAATCAATTTCACAAATATCTGATTATCAAAAACGATAATCAGAAATCACAAATATTCGATTATCAAATCGAAAAATATTTAATTATCTCAAACGATAATCAATTTCACAAATATCTGATTATCAAAAACGATAATCAGAAACACAAATATTCGATTAATCAAATCGAAAAAAAAATATTTAATTATCTCAGACGATAATTAAATTGGAAAATATTTAATTATCACAAAGGATAATCAAATTTCACAAATATCTGATTATCAAAAACGATAATCAGAAACACAAACATTCGATTAATCAAATCGAAAAAAAAAATTATTTAATTATCTCAGACGATAATTAAATTGGAAAATATTTAATTATCACAAAGGATAATCAAATTTCACAAATATCTGATTATCAAAAACGATAATCAGAAACACAAACATCTAATTATCAAAAACGATAATCAGAAGTCATAAATATTCAATTAACGAGTCCGGAATTAACCGAAGTAGTAAAAGTATGGTTCCATACTCCTTACTTTTGCTAAACCGTTTAAATCTCTTTATCGTTTTCTTGAAAGTGCAGAATTGTGTGTTTTAAAAATTAACATTTCACATTCTCAAACGGACAAGTCCGGAATTAAGCGAATCAGTAAAAGAAAGGGGTCATAGTCCTCGATTTTTCTGAAATGTTTAATTCGCTTCGTCGTTCTTTTGAAAATGTAAGCTGTAAAAATTTTGAAAACAATTTTTAATTTATATTTTTGAAACAACTTTTAAAAATAAAGAATTTTGTAAATACGTGATTAAATTAGCAATATCAGTGTCGCGGGAGAACCGCTTATAAATCCATTTCAAAATTGACGAGTACTGAAGTTAACACGTCAAAATCTCATCAAAATAACTGGCATCAAAATATAATGCCAAATGAATTTTCATTCATCAAAAATGTCACAAGAATCTTCTCAAAGATAGAAAGGGATATCATACCCTAAACTTGTATTCATAACAAGTTAATAACACATGAATTCACCAATACACAAAAATTGACGAAACTTGTCAATAGAAATCACGAAAATTGGTGAAGCACAAATTCTAGAAATCATTACATGAAATCCAGAAAACACATGAAGGGGGGAAGGCCTAGCATAAAAATGGGAGTATGAAAACTCCAAAACACCGGTATCACATGAACGAGACGCTATCTCTTGGTGGCTAACCAATAAAGTTTCACACAGGAATGGTCCGAAGACCGTAGGGCGCTACCCTACAACAAAGCGGGGTTTAGTCTCCCTCGCAGACAAAGAGACATCGCATAATCGCTAGTCTAAATCATAAAAAGAAAAGGGGAAAGGCCTATCACAAAAATGGGAGTATGAAAACTCACCGACCAGTATCACATGACGAGACGCTATCTCATGGAAGCCATCCATTAAATTTTCACACAGGAATGGCCCGAAGACCGTAGGGCGCTACCCTACAACAAAGCGGGGTTTAGTCTCCCTCGCAGACAAAGAGACATCGCACAGTTGCTAGTCTAAATCATAAAAATCGCACAAAGAGTATCCAGACAACCCTCAAAGCCCAAGAGATATGTGTGAGACGAAATCACACCGATGAGGCCTAGTCTAACCGTGCAATATGTGTGAGACGAAATCACACACTGGTGTCTAGACAATCCTCAAAGCCCAAGAGATATGTGTGAGACGAAATCACACCGATGAGGTCCAGTCTAAATCATAAAAATGATCGTCATGATCATAAAGAAGTGTCAACCACACCAAGCTAGTAAATATATGAGTTTAGCTTCATGTCCCATAACCACTTGCTTAACTTAAATATTTACGAACAAGCTGTAAATCTTCACTAGGAAATTGTCACGAAAAGGGTTCAATCGAACAAGTCCAGGAGCTAACCGACGAAGTAAACGCAAGCGTTTCATACCACTTGTTTTACTAGGCCGTTTAATTCAATTTCTCATACGAGTGAAATAAAGGCTTGTATATACTAATAGATTGGAAAACGATTTAGGAAAAGAGCTTTGTAGTAAAATAATTTTTGAAATCGTTTGGAGAAAAGGATTTTAACATTTACTACTAGTATAGAAAACCTTTATATTTTTAGGGTGACAAATCACAAAAATGATTGTAGAAACAATCAATCACAAGAATTCACATACGAAGATGTGAATGGAATCCAAAGAAATCGATACTGAATTTATTAAAATAGGAACACCCAAAAATTCCAGAAAATAGAAGTTATCAAAATCAATAAAGGTGATAACAACTAATTAGGAAAGAAGAATCGATATCAACTGGAAAAACAAAGCAAAACGAGTAGAAATGCATAATTGACTTCAACAGAAGTAAGAATCAAGTCAATGTCGAAGCCAACAGTTATTAGCCGAAGTCGAGTACAAAATGAATCAATCATCATTATCAAAGAAACCAACGGCAAACAAAATCAGAGTCTTGAAAATCAAGAAATTAGCAATTTCCCAAAAACAGAGTGACCGAAGTCGAAGGGAAATCCAGATTAGGAAAACACAAAAATAAGCGTTAGGAATTCATACCTAACAGTCAAAAATAATCATATGTAAAGATGAGAGATAAAACATCGACAAATAGTTGTAACACATGCTCCATCTAAGTTATGTTTTATAATTGTCCTAAACCCCAGGCTCTGATACCAAGCTGTGACGCCCCACCTCTATACCCACGCTAGCCAAGAACACTACGGTGTAATGCTGTCAACTAGCACGGAGAATAAGGCTGTTGAGGAGCGACCATCTATGTAATTGCCTTGTGCGAGCACCGATATGTCAGATAATAAAACATTGCATTTCATTTTTTAGAGGAAACCCGACATACCGATACAAACTCAAAGCTACTACATAGTGGCTATAATAGTTTAGGACAATAGATATAAAAATATCACAGATAACATAAATGCGGAATAAAGATGGAACGAAAAGTCTCATATATACAATAACTGATATCAGTTACAATACATTTGACACAATACAAATGATACAACTACAATTGTCGACTCAAGAAGTTATATATATACAAGTACATTATCGACTAATATACATGAATACATTATCATCTTAAAACAGACACACTGACTACTACAACAAGACGAAGACCATATCAACTGATATAAATAGTCTTCATAGCTCTAGCAGCAACCCAAAGCTAAAAATCTACAACCTGTAAATACTCGGTCTGACCCGAGTATTACATTCAAAAGAAAATAATACCCGGATCAGTCTAATTCAAACCAGTTTATTAGTGCATATAGGCAGTAATAATTTAAATAGACGACAGTCACAATAATTTCGTATATCCAACTCTCGATACGAGAATTGGATAACGGCAGATATAACACTAAACAGTGTTAATCCACAAAACAGAAATCCAACGCAGTTTAAGCAATTGAAATGTCAATTTAAAAAAATATCAATGCTGGTTGGCTGCAGTACACGCTAACGTGTACTGCCTCGCCAATACAGCCTATGAAATACTCAGAAGATCAATGAATTCAAAAGCAAACGGATCCAACTCAAATCAGAATAAACCATTTCAAAATACAACTTCAGAATATTGAATTGAACCAACGAAACAATTTAACAATCGAAATATCAACTAAATCTGTCAAGCCTGCTAGGACTGCAGTACACGCACGCGTGTACTGCCTCGCCACTACAGTGGTGAATTACACAAAAGCTCAGTGAATCAAAAGCAAATGACTCCAATGTACAGCCTCAAACATATATGCAGTAAGACAGATTCCACAAATGAATACCACAACTCCAGAGAGCATGCACAAGTGACTCAAGGCAACTCAACAAACATGATCAAGATATCAGACTCAAACACTACAGGTATGAAGACCACAAAGGCAATGTACCAGTTCATATAACCACACAGGTGCATAGGGGCAATGAAGTGGGGACTGTACTCGGGTGGATAGTGCTACAACACAAAAGCTCTCAAGTCAGTTACAAAATGGCATCACAAAAGGAATACAGGAACTAGACTCGAGCACGCATGAAGTTCAAGGCGAACTAGACTAATACACACTATAGATTATCAACATACTTAAGGGTATCAAGTGGACATATCAACATATGATCAGTGGCATGCATACAACTATACAATGCAAAGTCGAATGATAATAAGGGTGCAGTGAAGACTGTAGGTCATAGCTACAGCAACAGGACGACAATGGCACGTGCAGCTGTAAACACTGCAAGCACATGAAGTCTCAAGCCAAGGCCAAAGCTAATTATTCAAGGAATCAAACTAAATCACAGTTCAAAATATCTACATACGAACTGGAACAGCAGCCTCAAATGAACATACATGTAACAAACTTGAAGACTAGAACAAACTCAGGAAAACAGTGAAACATTAATGGGGCAACACATACATATATTCATGTATGATCACACACTCAAAAGCATGAAGCAATTTTGAAACTGGAAATTGCAAGAATCAAGCTCGAGCACAAAGGCAACAAACCAAGTGTACATAAGATAAAGTCTAGGTACTGTACAGAGAACAGTGAATCAGTGTGCAATCAGAACAAAATGAACAAAAGTTCTCAGGGGCCAGACATGCAACTCTCTACAACATGTACAAAGGGGGTACATATCTACATGAAGTCCGATAACAAATGAACATCAAAATGCCAACTTAAACTCACATATGAAAAGGGTCCAGATCCACCTAACAATACAAAACTGTCAAGAATACAATAACCCCAAATCGCATGAAGTCACGGAACAACTAGCAGAAATTATCATCAAATGCAATCAAACCGTGATAATATGCAGTTCAAAATCGCGAACAATGCCGAAGACAACAAGAATCTATCCAAGTCAAACAAACTCATCAACATCATAACAAAGTAAATCACTTCGAATGAACGAAGTCATTAGATTGCCAGAAATCAAACAGTAGCAAGTTCGACCGCGAAAGTCAAAACATCGCAAGTCGAAGTTAAATGAACGATTTCACAAAAATAAGTCTGTAGCTTTCTAACTAAAGGTAGTGTCGAAAACAACAAAACAAACGAAATCAACACCAGAAAAACCAAAGCAAACCGAGTAAATCACAAAAGCACCATTGCATAGAGCAAGAATTAGATGTGAGAAAACTCACCTTGCTTCGAAGCGGCGACGAGAACGACTCCATGGAAGCGGCCAAGCATCACAGGGACGAGCGAATTCGCAATCGAAGCCCTAGTTTGGAGGAGACGAGACCGCCATTCTTTCGTTTTCTTCGATTTTGGGCTTAGGGATTTCGAATGGATGAAGGGGATGGGTTATCACTTATCACGGCAACGGATCAAGCATGGGCCAAGATTTTAAAAATTTATAAAGCCCGAATACTTTTAACCATGTTTATTAAACACTTTGGTGATATTTAAAACACGATTTGAATCCATTAGAACAACGAATTCGAACACGATAAAAATTCATATTTAGGATTTTAAATACGAAAAGACGATGTCATATTTATATAAAATATTTAAATATATTATCGTATAAATGCGGGTTGTTACAGTATTGCTCGTTGCCCCGATTCCGTCGCCGCTTGTTTCGTCCAATTTCGACCTCGTATGAAGAAGTTATAACATTTTAAAGATTATACGATTTATAATATAAATATATTTACATTTTTTTTAAACCTACACGAATCAGAGCCGTTCATCCAGATTGAAGCCAATCTCTGTCGTTCCCTGCTTCACCTTCTTTTCATCTCACAT
The DNA here is from genome assembly GCA_030737815.1 of Allium fistulosum. Classification (NCBI taxonomy): domain Eukaryota; kingdom Viridiplantae; phylum Streptophyta; class Magnoliopsida; order Asparagales; family Amaryllidaceae; genus Allium; species Allium fistulosum. The sequence goes on from CM060904.1 coordinate 821,827,433, forward strand.
TCGTATCTTAGACAAACGAACCCACCAACGTCGCCGTCCATTCAAGCTTGCCGCGGCCTCCACGATCGCCTATCCCACGATCCACCATCACCGTTCGAACGCCGCTCACGAGCTCCACCTCCATCCCACACGCGATCGAGCTCGGCACCTCCTAGGCTTCAAAATTCGAGCTCGAACGCCCACCCTTTCCCATCGATTTGCCACTGCCTCGAGCCACCATAGCCAAGATCCACCTTTCATCATGTAGAGTTTGTCGAGCCCTGTACTTTGTAATTGAGAGTTTGATCTAATTATTGATAGATGAAGAGAAAATCGAGGAGGAAGAGCAGTGATTTTCGGCCATTGAAATAACCAACGGCGGCTGAGTTAGAATCTAGGGTTTACTGTTAACACCAGTATATATAGACACACACATATATATATATATATATATATAATTTTAATATTATTTCCACAATTAACGTACTTTTCTGAACGAACCCCAAACGAAGCGTGCACCTGGCATTTATAACGTTTTACCCCTATTCCGAACACAAATTGAATATGTTTCGGGGCCTAACTCGATCATATGTGGAAAGCTTTTCGAATCAAATTAAAATATTAAATTTTCGATATTTATTTCAACGCGTTTCTATTCCATACGACCAAACGGTAACTCCAAACGCTATGAAATTTGAAATTCGATAACAATACACTTTTATGGATCCAATGGAACTGGTTTTGTCGAATTCCGAGACTGTACCCCGAAAGACTATTTTAACGCGTCGATTAAATCGATTGATTTTCAAAATCGACGGAATTACTTGAAATTCAATTTTAAAAATTTACTAACTCAATTATAATTCAAATAGAATTTATATTCATATTAGAAATCATTCCGATTTATATTGAATCAAAATTCCATTATTTACACTATTACCATATATATATATTAAATTCCACTATTAAATTAATATATAAATTCCCAAATTTTAACTTATCGATTTTTAATTCCATCCAAAAGTCCAATATTATAATTCTAATCTCAATAGAATTTAGATTGACTTAAAAATCATTTTGTTCATGTTTAATTCCAGATCCGCATAATTACCCAATTTCAAATATTAAATCTACTATTTATTAAATCTTTTAATCGCTATATTTGAAAATTTAAACTATTTCACTGTTTCTTATATTTTCAAAATCAATTAATAATTCTAGTTCAACATTTAAAAATAAATTAAATGTTCAAAACTAAACGACCAAAATTCTGGGTCGTTACATTCCTCCCCCCTTATAAGAATTTCGTCCTCGAAATTGCTATGGTCGGAAAAATACTCCCAAACCCATTAACTTTTCTAAAACCCACTTACTTAAAATCCTACATCCACTTCTCTAAACCCTTTTAGTTTTATCCACAACAATTAGCTTTCATTTCTAACTCAAAAGCCTTGATTTCTAATACGGTTCCAAAAATCAACTTTTCTAGTTAACAAAATTTTCCAAAAATTTTCAAAATTTTTCTAACAGCCTAAATTTTCGAATTTTTTTTACAGAGTCTCTTTGTACGGAGAGCCTTTTGCAATACCACAATATAATAAAAATAATATACATCGGCCCATACGGTCGGAAAAAAATATATATATCAATATATTATCATTTCTTTATTTTATTGCATAGGTGTACCTCATATTAGCGTTTTTAAGTGAGTGACTTATTTATATGAATTTACACAACCATAATCTGTCCAAACAACTTCCTGTATCTGTACTTACCCAGAATAAGCACATAAGTTTCAAAATCATGAAATTTTATAACATTTCATTTATTTAACTAGCTAACGATGTAAACTTCATAACCCAAACATGCCAATCATATATTACAAGCAATTTGTGAGATTCCAACACTAATCTAATTTTCTTCCCATGAATCCATATGTCGTTTCATTCAATTCGAAATGATTTACAACCAAATTTATTGCATTCAATTCATATTTACAACAAACAAACTCATATCCATTCCAAATTGATTTGTATGTGCTTTACTTGCATAAATTCACGTTTATTCAATTTCAAATTGATTCATAATCAATTTATTTGCATTCCGTTCATTTTTTACTTTCATCATATGCAAATCCATTTTACTCAGCTTTTATACACAAACGTGTCATATCATGTGTTTTTGAATGCATATGCAATTTTCAGGGTTCAAACACTCAATTATATACTTCCAAATTGATTTCCATACCATTTATTCAATTTTAACTTGATTCGCAATCCATTCAATTTCATTCTATTCAGATTCACACTTATTATATTCATATCCATCTTATATAGCTTCAATTGATCCACTTAAATTGATTTTAAATCAATTCATCTATTTTCCATTGGTTCCCATTCGTGTTATCCACCAAACTTTGCTCTCTACATGTTGTATTAAACAACATTCCAATCCATGTTAATTTTATTAATGAATTCATTTCATAACAATCACTTAACTTAAGTTTCCATTGCAATCAAATTCTAATTCCTTTCAAATTTATTCTCATCCAATTTAGCTCAGGTTCATGCACTTACATTTTTATTAACTTTACCTCCATTTATTTTTACATCCTTTCCATTCACTTCATTTAATTTACATAGTGCTATTCACTTAATTTTATAGTGAACGACATCTCTTTTCATGCTAATTTATTTATAACTCATTTCACAAAATTATTTCTAAGCTTTACTATAAACATTCCATATCGCTGCTTAAGTTATATTCAAATTAAAACTTAAGTTCATACCCCATCTATACTCCAAAATCATATTTCAAAATCATATTTAATTCATTTACTCTTAAATTGAATTCATTTCTTGTTATCAATTGTTTAACCTTTTAACTTGGTTGTACTTCTCCACTTCCTTAGTTTAATAAGTTATACAACTTATTTATTCACAATTCTCTGAATTTCCAGTTAAGTTTACTCACATTCAATATTTATAACATATATTTATATAACCACTTCACAATTCAAATTTACATTTAATTTTCTCCATTCTAATTCACTCTTTATTTAAAATTCAAACTTTTTTATGAATTTCCATTCCTTTTACCATAATATCAAAACATTTTCATTTAGGCCTTACCATTTCATTTCTTAATTCATAAGTTCAAAAACTTATTTACCTAAAAATCCATTTTCCTTACTTAAGTCCATTTACATCTTATAATCATAACTCTAGATTATATATATCACTTTATAGCTTAAGTGTATCCATTCCATTCAATAATTATAACGTATAATTATATAATTATTCTACATTTCAACTTAATATCCAATTTAATTCAAATCCAATTTTCAATTTTATTTAACTTATCTTTAGTTAAATTTCAATTCTTAATACTTATTTTAACTTTCTCAAGTTAAATTTTAATTCTAGGATTAAAATCACATTTTCCTCTTATCTATATTAACTTCAAATTATGGGTTCAGGAACTGATTTTTCTGACTTTACAAGTCTTTTAAATGGGAATTTCTAGAATTCAATCACCCAGTTTTTATTTCAAATCATTTTGAAATCATAAATATGCATTCATTCATTTTTCTATATACCATACCATACCTTCGAAATTTTAAAACAACTTCCTAAAAACAATTTCCCTTTGGAATTTCTAAAATAAAACTTGTTTACCAAACAAGTCCAAAGAGAATAATCATAGCCAACTGCTTTGGTAGCAATCTGTCACTTAGAAACTCGAAAATGAATACTGATGATGTGGCCGTCATCACCAGAATTATTTTCCAGCGACTGAAGTGAGTTAAGTGCTTCCTTACTTGCAAAATCCATTTTAAAACAATTTCTATTCTAAAAACATTTCAAATAATACTCCATTATTCCTCACAAACCATTTTGGTAAACATTTCCAAAATTCTCAAGATTTACAAATCCCAAACACTTGGTTCAAATTCATTTTAACCCATTTTCCAAAATTTCTGGGATTTAAAATTCAAATTCTGGTTTAAATCAAATTTTAGTTATACTCCTTTGTATAAATCATACTTATACAATTCCTATTTGGTTATATATAAAACCATTTCAAAATTTATAATCTATTCTGATTATAATACTAACATCCAAACATTCCAATTATATATACTATATATATAATAATTTCAAAAAATTATTCTTTTATAACAAAATATAGTTTGGACAAAATTATTCCAGTTGCCACTTTAAAACAATACCGTGTCGGTTTACCTTGTTTAAGAGTTTAGAAACCCCTATCGATACGGTTGTACTTCCCATACCGACCAGAATTCATACACTCAACCGATAAGTCAACACAATATAAAAACATTTTTTATTCACTAACATTTATGCGCTCATATCTATTAATACACTCAAACTCATCTTAGAGTACTTCTGACTCTTTCTCTAATGAGTAGTCCCCACCAAAGCCTTGGTATATCACTAACCTAAGCTCTGATACCAACCGTGACGACCCGCCCTTTCGACCTCCGAAAAATCGACATAATTACGCTCATTGTATAACTTGTCGAATGATCGAGTGCTGGAAAGACAGATTGTGGAGGGAAAGAAAGTAGGTAGAAGAAAGAAGAAAACTAAACAGAACAGAATCTCACAACGGACTGAATTACATATAATATAAATAGTTCTTTACGCAAATCGAAAAATGTAATATACACATTTCACATCAGAGTACACAAAACAATAATTACCAGCCTGGACAGTTATAATAACCTGCCCTCACAATTCGTTGATAATTTCGAACAAAACACTACAGTGGAATAAAATCAAATACGATTAATACGTCTATGCCATCCAACTCGTCTCCTAAGCTCCATAGCTTCCTAACCTGAACCTGTAATACTCGGTCTGACCAGAGCATTATAATAAAATAACACTCGAGCCAGTCTGGAAAACCAGCGTGAGAAAATACACTCAATTTGAATTATTAAAGTTTTAAAAATCCTTTGAAAATCAAAGGTATCTCGTAAGACCATGCCACAAATAAACACCACTGGTTTTTACCTTACGATAACCAAAACATTTTATATCAAAATCCTTTGGTATTATAATAGTGCGTAAATACAAATACTTATTCAAATAGCTGAAATGCTTGCATCTCACATTTCAGCATAGTTGGGCACAATCAAAACCGTACGGCGCTTATTGGAGAATGGATTCTATCCGAATGACTAAGTATCGGGTATCACCTATCACAGTACATGTTTAGAACAATGTACCGAGGACCACGCCGGGATCCCCTACCACACAAGACCAGACTATCCCTAATCCGGATAGACCAAATATGCTATCACCCCGAGTGTTCCCACCCTTTTCCGAGCTCCTTCCATAAATCGTAGTAAAAATATCCGAGGGTATCTAGAAAGGTGATAAACATACCCTAATTGGGTGCTACCCACTTAGCCTTGGTGCATCTCCATTGCTTTTCAGTCATTCCCGGCTGATGAGGCTAGAGGCTACGATTACCTTTTCAAGGAATTTTTCACTTAGAATGCTCATTGTCCCCCAATGACAATGTATTGATAGCATTCATCCATACAAGTCCGTTCTGGGTCCAAACGGAACCGAAGGCACTATTCCTACTACATCCATTTTGGAATGATCCTTAGGATTAGTAGCGATTAGCCCTTGCACTTCACTGCCCCATCTTCGACTCCATGCTATTATTTTCCTTTCTAAAACGTACTCGTTGGATCGAAGTGGTTTTCGGATAACTTATCCGATCCCGGTCTCTTCGAAACAACGTTCGATATTTCCCAGTAAACTCAACCCCTGTTCTTTAGGAAGTAAACAGACGAAGATAAGATCGGAGTTCATCTCCTAATCGTTAGTGGACGGATTTCTTTATAAATGTCCTAAAAGAACGAAACGAGTTTATACGTACAGTATAGCACCTCGAACAACAACTGTACCATATAATTTTCGTATTTCTCCTAGATATTTCCAAAGTTATATTCTGGGTCCAGATTTGGTAGTTTGTTATTTAACTATCAAATAAACTATCATTCAACCAAATATTCCATTTTCCACAGAAAAACCTCAAATCTCTTTTTAATTTAATTTTAATGAATTAAATTCCTTTATCCAAAATATGTGTACTTATCTTATCGGATTCAATAAATTCACCAACCATCCTTCAAAATTATTTGAAACCCATTTTGAAAATAACGTGGAAAGTACCATTGCGGTATCAAACCATGGATTCACAACTCAATGGTTAGGATTCTATCCTAGAGAAATCCAAGACTTAACTACAGGCACTCACTGCCTTTGATTTCGCCATGCGGGTATACCATTACTTCCCGAAAACTTTATTTAATAATTATCTCAAAATAATGCTTATAATTTTCTAAATTTTTTTTCCAAGTTTAATCTAGGCTAATATACTTAAATAAAAGTTATTATACGAGCCATATTGATATTTAATGATTTATCTATTAAAATAACAATGCTGACTAATTCTTAAATAATAATAAATCTTTAACAATCATTATAAGGTAACTAATTGATAATTAAATATGCTTTAAACAATTTAAAATAATCAAATAACTAGTTTCTATAATATTTTTAACAAATTTTAAAGTTACTTAGTTAATAATTAAAAATCCTCCTTTTTAAAACAAGCCTAATTTTCTCGATTCTAATTTCACTTCGTAAATTTAGAAATCTTACTTGAGCTCCATTATAACCAACTTTATACTTATTTCCGAATTCACTTCTATTCTTCCGGTCTATTTTGAAATCTCGATTTTAAAACTGCCTTTATTTTTAAACAAGTGCCACTTAAGAATTTATTATTTAAAATCCTTTTATATACTTTTATCCCAAAATCTATATTTACAATATCTCGAATTTGTTAAGTACAAATTCCAAACCATTATTTTACCAGATCAATTAACCCAAATTTCTAGATAAATATTCTACTTCAAAATCACTTAAAAATTCTTTTCCAATTCAAACCATATATTATTGGTATTTTAAAATACCAAAATTTAGGCCAAAACAACCATAGCATCCTATCAATTCAAATCACACAATAACCTATCACAGATTATTCCAACCAAACATATATCACTATATATGAAATTAAATTCAACATTTTTGAGGAATCCAGTTGGATCCCTACAACCTATTTCCCTACATCCACAAATGTTAGCACAACATAAAAATACTAATTCCGCTTCGAGGTGGAATATCACGGTATATAGGGTTATCTACTATTATACGGGCCGCATAGGGTCTCATCCGCTATATATATGTAGGAAATCAATCACTCTAATATATATATATACACACACACACTACTATATATAATATCACATTCAACTGACAATAATTTATCAATTCAAGCAATAAACCACTAATTAATTTTATCTATTCAAAATTAGTACCAACAGTCCAAAATTGAGTGATATTAACTCACCTTGAATTTTAATTTCACCAAACACTCCAATTTTAAATTAAATCGAACACGTTCGATTTAACCTAAAATTTTAGCTCGTTCCAATCGACTCCAAATCTGTTCCAGAGTGTAGTGCTCGTCACCATGATTCTTTCGCCGCTTGTTTCGTCCGATTTCGACCTTTGAAGAAGTTATAGCATTTTAAAGATTATACGATTTATAGTATAAATATATTTACATTTTTTTAAACCTACACGAATCAGAGCCGTTCATCCAGATTGAAGCCATTCTCTGTTGTTCCCTGCTTCACCTTCTCTTCCTCTCGTGTTCGTATCTCAGACAAACGAACCCACCAACATCGACGTCCATTCAAGCTTGTTGCGGCCTCCATGATCGCCTAACCCACGATCAACCATTACCGTTCGAACGCCGCTTGCGAGCTCCACCTCCAGCCCACACGCTGCCGAGCTCGGCACCCCCTAGGCTCCAAAATTCGAGCTCGAACGCCCACCCTATTCCATCAATTTGCCACTTCCTCGAGCCACCATAACCAAGATCCATCATTCATCATGTAGAGTTTGTCGAGCCCTAGACCTTTGTAATTGAGAGTTTGATCTAATTATTGATAGATGAAGAGAAAATCGAGGAGGAAGAGCAGTGACATTTGGCCATTGAAATAACCAACGACGGCTAAGTTAGAATTTAGGGTTTATTGTTAACAACAGTATATATAGGCACACATATATTATTTTAATATTATTTCCACAATAAACGTACTTTTCCGAACGAACCCCAAACGAAGCATGCCGTCTGGCGTTTATAATGTTTTACCCCTATTCCGAACACAATAGAACATGTTTCGAGGCCTAACTCGATCGTATGTGGAAGATAACTTTTCAAATCGAATTAAAATATTAACTTTTCGATATTTATTTCAACGCATTCTATTCCGTATGATCAAACGGTAACTCCAAACGCTACGAAATTTGAAATTCGAGAATAATACACAATTACGGATCTGATGGAACTAGTTTCGTCGAATTCTGAGACTGTGCCCCGGAAGGCTATATTAATGCGTCGATTAAATCGAACGATTTTCAAAATCGACGGAATTACTTGAAATTCAATTTTAAAAATTTACTAACTTGATTATAATTCAAATAGAATTTATATTCATATTTGAAATCATTCCGATTTATATTAAATCAAAATTCCATTATTTACACTATTACCATATATTAAATTCCACTATTAATTTAATATATAAATTCCCAAATTTTAACATATCGATTTTTAATTCCATCCAAAAGTACAATATTATAATTCTAATCCTAATAGAATTTAGATTGACTTAAAATCATTTTTGTTCACGTTTAACCCCAAATCCGCATAATTACCCAATTTCAAATATTAAATCTACTTTTTACTAAATCCGTTAATCGCTATATTTGAAAATTTAAACTATTTCACTGATTCTTCCATATTCAAAATCAATTAATAATTCAAGGTCAACATATAAAAGTAAATTAAATGTTCAAAACTAAACGACCGAAATTCCGGGTCGTTACATAACCTCATTCCGTACATCCATAAATGTTGAAATATTTTCACGAGATCATCCATGTTGTTCCTTGGGAGCCATGACTTCACGAACATTTCATGCATGTGCACTTCCATTGTTCATCTGATCTAATTCCTAAACATTGAATTCACCAACCTCTCGTATGTAGTCCTTTGCTCTTTAGACCGAACGATATCACTTGATAACAATATAATCCCAAATCTATTATAAAGCTTATGTGCTTCTTATCCGGAACGTGCATCAGTATTTGAATATAACCAGAATAAGCATCCATAAAAGGGAGTAACTCTTGCCCTATAGTCCCGTCTACCAACTGGTCAATCCTAAGCAAAGGAAAGCTATCTTTTGGGCATGCATTGTTCAAGTCCAAATAATCAATACACGTCCATTTTTTTCCACTTGCTTTCTTGACCAACATAGGGTTTTATACCCATTCAGGGTACATGGCATCGTAGATAAAGCAGTTAGCCTTCAACTTATCCACTTCCTCCTTTAATGAAGTGGATTGCTCTAGACCAAGACTGTGTCTCTTCTGCTTCACTGATGGATATATCGGATCCACGTTCAGTGCTTTGCATGCTATCTCCAATGATATCCCACACATATCCGAATGTGTCTAAGCAAACACATCCAAGTTTGCTCAGAGAAAATTATCCAATTCTTTCTTCAATCCTACATTGAGCTGAGATACAATCTAAAAGGCTCTACTTGGATCACACATGTCGATCGGAACATTGTCTATCAGCTCAGTCAACATCGCCAGCACTTCCTTTGAAATCAGCAAGGGCCAAACTTGGGCTTGAGCTAAACTTCCAAGTTTTAATAAAGAACACTTTCTTTGCATTCTGTCCTTTCTCTCGTCGCTTTGGTTCTCTTAGCTTGGCAATATAACACTCCCGACCAGCGCTCTGGTCTCCTCATATCGATCCAACCCCATTTTCTATGGTGAACTTCATCATCAAGTACCAATTAGCTAGTTCTATCTTGAAATCAGTAAGGGCCGAATGACGCAAAAAGGGTTAAAGGTCGAATACTCATCCTCAATAAATAACTTTTGAACCCGCACAATCTTGTGGTCTACATCTCCTAGTTCCATCGATAAATTAATTGTCCCGAAAGATTGCTTTGACACTGGTAAATCCTTAAAACTTGGATTTACAAAGGTTAACATCCTTCATACTAATCCTCATTTGATGGAACTTCCTTTTAAATAAAATATTCACCAAGCTTTCACTATCCACCAGGACTCGGTGCATCGTAACAGGGCCAACAACATCGGTAATCACTATGGGTGTAACACCCCGCATTTTTCGATAATTTAATAATCAAATAACGATGAATAGTGAAAATAAACAATTTTGGAATTTTCAGAATATGGCCTCGAAATTTATACCATTGTGTCCGTGACAATTTTCTAATCATTTTCCATATATAACTTGTCAAATTCCGAGTCAAAACAAAGAAGTTACTAAAAGAACAAGAAAACAGAATATATATATATATATATATATATATATATATATATATATATTAGGTCGACCCACAACACCACAGGTTAACCGCCAGGTCGACCTGAAGTGAACACAGGTTGACCTTAGGGTTGACCCGCGTTATTACCTGGACGCAATCTCGTCCAGGTACATGCTGAACCAAATAAAAATTATTTTTATTCAATCTGAGCCATACGTTGATTCATCTGATGGCTCCAAACGATCCTGTAACGTGGTGGCTTCAAATTCAATCCTAGAATCCAATGGTCTGAGATCCCCAAACTCCCCTATAAATAGAACCCTAGGACTAGCTATTCTCCCACAATCAGATTTTCTCCCAATTGGGTTCATTACTTGAGGCTGAACCCTAAATAGAAAATATTTCTAGGGAGAAGACCTTCTTAAAAAAAAATTAGACACCTTAAAAGGGGATCTCGGATGGCCATGGAGTAAAGCTAAGGACAAGCGAAGCTAAGGACGACTTCTGAGTGGGTTTAAATTATATATCTTTTACGTTTATGATATATTATCGTTAGATTCCCTTTAATATTTCAATTCATCATTTATTTTAGTAATTAGTTCTGTTGAAAATTGTAAATTATATAAGAGAGCTTATATTTAATTATTATTTATATAGAAATGGAAGATAGTAATCCAATTAAATATGAATAATATTAGGCTTGACAGTTAGTGAAAGGCATAAGCCTAAAAGTAAAAAATTTACAAGTATTTACAAAGCTAAAATTTAGCCTATAAATGTTAGCTTCTTTTTATTCCTTTTTACGCGAATAAAATAGTTAAAGAGAAGAATTCGCAAATAAGGACTAAAATAGAAAAACATTAGATTTACAGAAATTAGATGTAAAATAAGAAAAACTAAAATAAAAAGAGAAAAATAGAAATTTATACAAAATTGTTCTAAAATGGGAAAAATAAATAAAAAGAGGAAAATTTAATAACTTGATTGGGAAGTTAGTGATAGATTAGTTTGTTGGTTTAGAAAAGAGAATACATTTCCAAAGTTTAATATTTAAAGGATAACGATAAACGTAGTTGCAATAATAAAATAAAGAAAAAAGGAATTAGTGTAAAATAGAGACACTACTGTATTTTGCACTACCTAAAATGTCAAAATAATAAAAGAAATATCTTGCAGTTACCGATTATTGTTTATAACATTATTGAGTATTAAAACATGGAAATGGATATTTAGCATAGTTTTTGTAACCAACCAAATAGAATAGAACTACTTCGTAGAAAATAAGAAAATAAAGTGAAGAATTAATGGAAGTAAAGAAGAAATCAAGTTAATTATTAGACAAGACTAGAAGTAATGTAACTAGATCTGCATTTACTGTGCAGAGAGTAGAATAAAAGCAAAGCAGTTATTATGATAAATAAATTTGTGATAGTCAGACGTAGGCCCAAGACAAGATTATCGTATAAAATAAGAGAATTAAAGAGAATTCAATATCATAATAAATGAAAACAGACTAGAATAGAAAAGAGACACCTGTAATTATATTTATAATATATAGGTTATAAAAGAATATAGAAGTGACAATTGCAAGTAAAATTATAACATAGGTTATAATCAAACAGAACGAACAGAAAAAGGCTTATTTTAAGATTTAGATTAAGTTAATAAGAAAATAGAGCAAAAATAACATAAGAGGCTTATTTTGAAACTTACACTAAGTTAATAAGCAAACATAGAAATAAGACCCATACCAACAGCATTCCCTTTCAGTCAGGAACTGATGGTCTCACAATAGCTAGTTGAGGCGGGACAAGCTTATGCTGATTAGGGTAAATAAGTTGCCAACAAAATAAGAAAAGAAAACAAAACGCAAAATAAAAGATTAGACTTAGGGTCTAATAAAAGAGTAAGACGCGTTTGAAGCAGCCCAAAGGATGAAGATCCTAACAAACAGTTCATCATTGATTTTTAGCACAGAAGAAGCACCTCCAACTTAGAAATTTTGGGCTAGAAGAAGTACGGGACTTCAATAGGACGCGAGGGTACTCTAGGATGGTGCTCTGGGGTAGGCCTAATGAAGCAGTCCCCCGGAGATAGGTTTGTAGGTGTTCCATCAAGAGAGTATGCCTTGACTGCTTTTACATGGCAGGACCATTGTAGGCAGTCAAAAGGGTTGATGTTTGGAATAGAATATTCGTATGACACCGTATGCTAACTTGCGAGTAGGTTTTAGTAGACAGGACCCAAAAGGATAGTCGCATGCAGATATAAGGCCAGCATCAAACCAAGAAGCGAGTTCGGGAAAGATCAGAGTTAAACCAAAAGGCCAATGATTCTTTCACTATCGAGACATTGGATGAGGGGCACAATCAATTGGATGTTTAGAACGTTTGCAGTAGGGCACAACCACTTAGCTCTTTAAAGGACTTTTGAATAGTTGAGGGGTGGCTGCGTAGGGCCATAGCCACGATGAGAAAAGATTTAGACCAAGTAGAATATATGTATTATAGGCCTAAGAAAGCAGACCTTTACAGATATAGAAAATCCTCGACTGAGTTCCGTACAAGGTAGAACTTGTTAAGCGGGATCCAGAGAGTAGACAGAACGATTACGTATAGTCCTCAAGGTACGCACTGGGTGGTACATTGTGGATGTCCAAGCAATAGTATAGGCTAGTGCGGACGAAGTTTTACGTTTTCATAGCAGACGACAGAACATCTGTACTGTAGACCTCACGAAGCTATCTTTTAAAGATGTAGTCATAGAACGCTCTAGGAGCAAGACAATGGAGTCCTTTTCGAGGAGGTTACGGAAGGTACTATGGGTAGTACCTAGGACCGATGCGGTCATTGGGCATATAGCTACATATATATTAGTTATTAGGTTTTAATCTACTTGCGAGTAGATGGGTACGATTCATGCACGGAGGTGGGAGTAGTATAAGACCAATAAACCTAATATAATAGAAAATGGAAATAAAACGGTATATGTAGAATTAAGCCTAGAAGTGTATAATTTTTCCATTCACCAGAACTTTAGTTCTGACCCCCTCCTCATAACATCCTACAGGTTAGGTAGATGGCAGAGACTTTCCACATTTGAGACACTGGTTTAGAAAGTATTATTATGTTGGTGAGTATTTAATTACTATTATATTTTAGTCAGATCCGCTACGAGATATTTATTTGAGCTCTGATATATTTGTCTTTGCCTATTTGCAGGATACCAGATACCTAACTCGGGCTCCAATGGGCTTAGATTTTTGCATTTTTGAGAAAAATCCGGACCCACCGGAATTCGGTTTGTTACATTTGGTATCAGAGCCTAGGTTTAGGTTTCCTAAATAAATAAAGAGTGAACATATTTTTATTTTTTTAAATATAAATATATTATATTATATATAACTAGATCTATAGAAAAACCGACTTTTAAGGGAAATGACATATGGGAAGATTTTAAGTAACAGTTTTGTACATCAATATTAGAACTGTGGGAATCCAAGAGTTATAAGCCCTAGAGTGGCAAAGTATGAGATGTACAGTAGATTCAGTATAAAAATCGAAGTCCATATGCTAATATTTGGAAATTGATAATTTTTTCAGATTAGTGGGTGGGGCAATAGTGCCATAGAATAAATAGAAGCATAAGAGAGGAAATGGATTAGGAACATATATAATTGGATTGAGAAGAATGACTTTGTGGGAATATTTGGGAAAGTATAAGGAAGTTAAGAACCCATTTTGAGTCTAGCCAAATAATTAAGCTTTTAAGAGTTCGAAAAAAGATATTTAGAGAGTTTTTCATGTTTTAAACTTAAAAGTTTGCAGTTTTAAATATGTACTTATTTAAACATGGAAAATTGTGTGAAAACAATTTTTGAATGAAAAAAAAACATGTAAGTAACATATTTGAAAAGTACGTATTTGGTTTTATTAAAAAATATTCTTTTAGAAAAATTATAGAGCTTGTATAGCTCGCTAGTTTTGGGATTGCAAATTAGGAAAGAATTAAATATGAAAACCCAGTAAAGATTAAAATTTTGTAGGAAACTAAAAATTTTCAGTAAGGAAAATTTTGTAAAACTCTATTCTTTTGAAAAAAAAGAGTGATATAGCCCAAAATTATTTTTGATATAAATATTTTTGTGGTTAGATAAAATAAGTTTTTAAAATTTTGGAAATAGAGTAGATGTTTGGAGGAAGTTTAATAATTGACATCTAATAGTAGGTAACTGCACTAGTGTAGTAAGAACTCAAATAAATTAAATAGAGATAAGAATCATTTATAGATAAAATATAAATTTGACATGCTTTAATTCATTAGAATGAAGGAGTGATGGTATAGGTTTTTATGAATCAACCACATTATAAATGAAGACGTTTAGTTGAAATAATAAGGAAAGTAAACATAGCGAAAGATATGTACAAAATATGGAAAACATTGTATTTTGTACTGTCTATTTCAACACAGAAATAAAACAAAAACTCCTTGTTATTTCACACAAAACGCACATCCTCCTTTATAGTATTTATAGAAAATTTTAGCGTTGACAGCCTCTCTTAGGAGAAATAAATCCAATGCATTAAAGTATTAGGTAGAAAGTGTAGTAATAAGAGACCGTAGAAACTGGAATTCGGGTTGTTACATTTGGTATCAGAGCCTAGGTTTAGGTTTCCTAAATAAATAGAGAGTGAACGTATTTGTATTTTTTTTAAATATTAATATAATATATTATATATACCTAGATCCATAAAAAAACTACTTTTAAGGAAAAAGACATATGGGAAGATTTTGAGTAACAGTTTTGTACATCAATATTAGAGCTGTGGGAATCCAAGAGTTATATGCCCTAGAGTGGCAAAGTATGAGATGTACAATAGATTCAGTATAAAAATTGAAGTCCATATGTTAATATCTGGAAATTGATAATTGTTTCAAATTAGTGGGTGGGGCAGTAGTGCCATAGAATAAATAGAAGCATAAGAGAGGAAAAGGATTAGGAACATATATAATTAGATTGAGAAGAATGAATTTGTGGAAATATTTGTGAAATTATAAGGAAGTTAAGAACCCACTTTGAGTCGAGCCCAATAATTAAACTTTTAAGGGTTTGAAAAAAAGAGATTTAGGGCTAAATTGTACTGGTTTAAACATGGAAAATTGTGTGAAAACAATTTTTGAAAGGAAAAAAAACATGTAGGTAACATATTTGAAAAGTACATATTTGGTTTTATAAAAAAATATACTTTTAGAATAACTATAGAGCTTGTATAACTCGCTAATTTTGGGGTTGTAAATTAGGAAAGAATTAAATATGAAAACCTAGTAAAGATTAAATTTTTATAGGAAACTAAAAAATTTCAGTAAGGAAAATTTTGTAAAACTCTATTCTTTTGAAAAAAAAGTGCAATATAGCTCAAAATTATTTTTGATATAAATATTTTGGTGGTTAGACAAAATAAGTTTTTAAAATTTTGGAAATAGAGTAGATGTTTGGAGGAAGTTTAGTAATTGACATCTAATAGTAGGTAACTGCACTAGTGTAGTAAGAACTCAAAGAAACTAAATAGTGATAAGAATCATTATAGATAATATATAAATTTGACATGCTTTAATTCATTAGAATGAAGGAGTAATGGTATAGGTTTCTATGAATCAGCCACATTATAAATGAAGACGTTTTGTTGAAATAATAAGGAAAGTAAACATAGCGAAAGAGATGTACAAAATATGGAAGACATTGTATTTTGTACTGTCTATTTCAACAAATAAATAAAACAAAAACTCCTTGTTATTTCACACAAAACGCACATCTTCCTTTATAGAATTCGTAGAAAATTTTAGCGTTGAAACCTTCTCTTAAGAGAAATTGTTCCAATGCATTAAAGTGTGAAATCTCTAGGTAGAAAGTGTAGTAATAAGAGACTATATTGTTGGGTAATAATAGTTATACTATAGAGAATATAATTAGAGAGGCTAAGCAAGGGAAAATAAACGTTTTCACTTGTTATGCGCAATTAATTGCGTGTCTTTAGAAAACCCACCTTGAACGAAGAGTATTAGCTGTTATGAAGAAAATAAAGGAATAGTTGTTCTTATCTACTCCAGTTTTTATGATTTGAAATTATGAAGAAAAAAAATTGTTTTGAAATAATGAAGTGACATTTTTTTAAGAAATGGTTTGGTGATAAACAAGTTTTAATGGGGAAAAACTTAAATTAAGGATCCCAATAATTTATTTAAAAAAAGTGCTTTAAAAAAGAAGAGAAGACTAAATATTAAACTTAGAATTATTGCATATTACCCGCTAGATTTAAGGGGATGGCCTAAAGTCAAAAACTATAACATATAGATTTTTGAATGTAGAAATGATTATGGCACTAGGCATTTTTGGAAAATTCTAAGTAACACTTTTTGAAGGTTAGAATCTTTGGAATTGACATTTCAAAGTAAATAAATAGATAAGCAATCTTTTGAAACTTTGAATTGTGAAACAAAAAAAAAGAGCCAAACCAAGTTTTAAAATATGGAGTAGGAGAGGATAAGTACCTAGGTAAGACAGGAAATGTTTGAGGCTATGAAGAAGATAGCAAGAATTATTTTTAGAGCGTAATAGGGAACTCCTGTAGAGTGTGTAAAGCACTGTAGAGCCTAGGAATGTTGCTTGAGTATATGTGTGTGGATCAGAAAAGATTGTAATTAATGGCATTGAAAGAGTATAACACATGTAGAGTATTTTTCTGAGCATTAGTTGTCGTTTGATGTGAAGATTCCTTATATTGGAATTCTTGTCCCTTGCAATATTGGAGATTTTGTTTTTCCATGGTTAAGAATGGAATTGAAGCGATGAATATACCTTGTTCATCATGAGTAATGCAGCATAGAATAAGATCGTTAGTGCATAGCAAGAACTAGTAGTGAGTAGTAGATGGTAGGAGGAGTGTATCAGTTGTTTGGATTCTTTGATTAGGACTTTTGTTTGTCAGTGGGAACATGATCCTAGGCCTCCTAGCCCTAGATGATAGGTGTGTAGTAGTATTTGTTTTCCCTTTTAGTTATGAGAAAATAGAAAATGCTTATTAAATTAAACTTAGGTCTTGGATTAAGTTGAATAAACTAAGAGTATTTTCCCGTCCTAACGACATTCCCTTTCAGGACACCGCGGATGGTCCAATTTAAATTAAGGCTGGGTATGCTGGAGCTAGATATAAGTGACTAATAAAATAAGAAAATAAAAGAAGAGAGTGTAACTAAAAGGAAAACAACAAACTTATAGAAAGCAACCAAAGATGACAACTAAAAGAAATGAGAACCGTAAAAGAAGAAAAAAATGAATTTTTCCAAATTAAGTTTGAAAAGAAAATTTTCTTTTGTAAACTGTGCTTGGCAATATAAATAGGGATTTTTGTAGAATAATGGCATAAGTCCCAAGTACACAGAAAAAGGTGCACAAAAGTAAAACGGGAAATGTGAGGTTTTCCGTTTTCCACCTTCTTTATAACATAAGAAATCGAATTTGGAAATTAGATTTTTCTAGAATTCAAATACTTAAAGTTGTGTAGTAGGATTTGGATGAAAAATTCATTGAAATCCGCCACTATTCAGTAGGAGTGTTGTAACGACCCGTAAATTTCAACTGTTTTAATAACGTAATTAGTTGAAATTTTGTGAAATTTTAAAACGATAAAAAAAATTTAATAAAAATTTAATATTTGGAATACGTCTAGTTAAACATAGCAACTGGTAAAATTTCGTCAGAAAATATGGAAGTTTATTTCGCACGTAAATTCACTTCAATTTAATCAGTTAAAAAGCGATGAAAATAAAATGTTTCCGAAACCTAAATATTTTTACATAGAAAAATTCTAAACCATCTTCTGAGCAAGGTGTTAGTTTGTCGTTTTTCCAAATTCGGACATCTTTGGCTCCGTCGATCTTATTTTTCAGCGTTTTTCTTGCATTTTCCGCCAGTAGAAAATTCACATTTTATAATTCGATCGTCCTACTGATATCCGCATACCGTTTTGATTGTTTCATCGCGCTGATATCTACGGTATATTCTATTCTATATTTTGAAGTCCGGAAAACGGCAGAGTCTACGGACCGATTTCCGTATCGGTACCGGTTTTGTACATTTTGTTTTTCCATGATCTTTCAGCCTTTTTCGTTTTTTATATTCCTAATAGTAACCTCTGACCTTTACTATTCTACCTTGAATTCACGCATGCCTTTTCCTATTTCTCTGGCCGTGCATTTTGAAGAAGAAAAAAAAATCAACACGCGCATACATGTTGCGTGAAACTCTGTTGTGTCCCTTAGCTTTCTCTCTTCCCTTTCTTAATTATAATTGTTGCATGCACGTCTTTATTTTGTATTCCTTTCACAAATCCAAGCCTCCCCATCCTCCTTTGCTTTTCCTTTAATCCACGCCTGTTGTTTGACAATCATGCTCCTCTTACTCTCTTTCATCCTCCCAAATCCCACAAACTTCCAAACGTCACCGCCCCTCTTCCTCTCTCTCACTTCCACCGCCTCGTCTTCCCCACGCAAGCGCCACAGCCCACAACAAATATCGACCGCCATAGCCAGCCTTACACTCCTCCACACTCAGCCTCATCTCCACTGCAGTCATCAAGCTACACCCACGCCCTCCATGCTCTTCCGCCCATCCACCTCGCATGCTCCGACCAACCTAGCGCCGCACCCATAGCCTCGTCGAACCCAGTTGCAGCAGTCAATCCCGCCAAGGTCACACCACATCTCCTTCCACCTTGAACGTCTCCGCCATCACCTCGTCACCCCCTGTCGTTCAATAGCCGCAACCCGAACTTCGCCTAAAACCAAACCAGGTTCCCTTCCGCCTCACGCGTATAACCACCGGCGTTTATAATTTTATGTAAGTACTATATTATATTTTATGTTCTGAGGTATATTTTGTTTGTATATTTAACAGATTTTGTTTGTAATACATATTATTTTCGTACGTCAAAGCTTGGTTAACTTCTGGACTCTGATCGTCTTACATTATGTTATATATGGGTTAGTTTTAAAGTGACAAAGTTTTGAGTTTTACGTATTCATATACAAGTTGCGTGAAAGGCTTGTAGCCTCGTTTGTTTAAGATTTCATATATATTAGTATTGGTTTTAAAATAGATATATATGTATCTATATATATTATATATTAGTAATAAAGTGGTAAGTATGTTCACTATACTTAGGTTATTTTAAAACAGTTTTGGGTTTTGTATAGCATTATGTATATATGAAGTTGTTAGATCATAAATATATATGTTTTCAAGTATGCTGTTCTACGTACAGGGTACATATGTATATCAGTGTTATCTTAAATGTAAATCTGATGATTTAATATTTTAGTCATGGTTTAGATCAACATATATATATACAGCTCGAATGTAAAATTTTGTTAGTATACATTGCCAGGAACTTTTGTAGACGTTTGTTTACATTGGTATTTTTAATAATGTTGATTTCAAGAATATACTATATTTTGCTGTAGTGATGTTTTTGGTAGCAGTTTATAGGGTAGTCTATAAATAATACTTTGGGTCTATACTGTTAAGTATATATATATTATGTATTACTATTCATTTAACATTGTCGTAGTCATTATTTTTGCAATCCTTCTGTCTGATTTATACAAATATGGTTTTAGAAATGCTGCGTTAAGTATTGCTTTTGAAATTTAATACATATTTTATTTTGGGTTTCGGAAGTTAATATGGATTTTTGACTATATATATACAGTTAGTTATATATTTTGTTATATATATATATTTATATAGATTTCTATGAGTTGTATAGGCAATATATTATTTAAAACATTGATTTTGATTAAATATGTTATTTTAATATTTGTTTTAAAATTTAAAAAAATTGACTTCATAATGATAATAATATAATTGTTGTTTATATCCAAACTGATTCTTATTCAGTTCATCAATTCTTGTCATCAGCTCTACCCGTCAAAATTCGTGCCTATCTCACTTTGTTTTGGAATTCGTGCTTGGATTTGTAACTCAATTTCATCGTCTATTTCTCTATGCCTCGAAAGGTGAGCACTCACTCACGATTAACGTTTCTTGTATTTATTAAATTTGATTTCAATTGAAACGACAATTGAAATATGCTACTGTTAGTTAATTACACTGTTATATATGCTATTGCCTGTATCAGTTCACCTGTGACATCTGACACCATTATCTGTTAATTATTTATGCGATGATAATACAGTTTGGCTGATAATTGATTGATTGTTGATGTTTATATTGGACATTAAATTGTTAAGGTTAAAATGATAAATAGTATGAAATTGAACTTGATATAGGATAATTAAATGTTAAATTTGATTAAATGACATTTGTATAATATGACCCCTTTAACTGTTGAATTTATTGACACATAGGATTTGTTTAATTACATTTTGAACTACTGAATGCATGTTGTTAAATTGATGATGTATGAAATTGTAAATAGATGACAAGTGAAAACCATAATATAATAATCTTTAATCTACATGAAATGATAGTGTAGATTCTAAAAATAATTATATTAATTCGTACGAATAACAATGCGACTTAATACGGTTATTTCGGGATTATTTGAATTGATTATTAGATTGATATTGATTGTTGTTATTGCTTGTTTATTTACTTTGACACCATCCCAGTTATCACACTGCAAGTTCCCTTTGTTATGTTTTGATTTTGAATTGAATTGGAATCGGGTTGAAATGATAAATACCCAAAAATTGGACTTTGACCTAGGATAGAGAATTAAATAAAAACCCGATTGGTCAATAATTTGATTTGAAAATAAATTGAAGATTTGATTTGAATAAATAATATGGTTTTGAAATGAAGTTTAAGTTTGAATTTTTAATGAAAGGAAAATGTTAATATTTAATAATCTGAAACAAAATATTAACAATGTAATTGATGAAAGAACGATGTTTAATTTGAGAAATTGTGACGACCCGGAATTTTTGTATATTTGAAATATGAATATTTAATTTATTTTAAATATCCGAAGGTAAAATTTTAACTTTAATTTCAACTATACAGTATTTATTTGGATAGTTAATTATTAAATTTAATAATTGGAATTGAGTAAAATATAGAATCTGGAATTTTAAGGCCGTTAAAAATAATATGAAGGCTTAGAAAATTTATACTGATAATTCTGAAGGTGTTGGAACTTTCAGAATTGAATTTGGAGCTGTTTTGCTCAGTTTTGAAAAGTTAACGTTTAAGTAAATAATATAATTGCTTTAGTACTGTTGCAAATCTATGCGGACACGTAAAGGAATTTTAAAACACGTGTCCTACCTAATAAAACACGTGTCCTACCTAATAAACACGCGTCCCCTAAAAGGTAAACAACCCAACACGTGTAATAGATCGAAGAATTTATGGCCGAAGCCTTTATCTTCGAAATCAAGTAAAAAATCGAACTCGTCCAAAAATTATGCTGATCGAATTCATTCAGATTAAAACCCATGCTCGCCATTCCTTTTTCATTCGAAAACTTTAGAAGGGAAAGGCGGAACCTCCACTTCGTTTTCCTCTTCAACTCGAGATCAGCTCGAAGACTTGTATCGCCTGCACGAGAGTTCGAGTTCGAACTCGAGACGATCGACGAAGGGCTTATGTTCTGGGCGGCGCTGTCAAAGTCTGGGAAGGATGTTGGCGGCAAGTCGAATCGAGCAGGCGACTGGGTGGGGTTCTCGTTCGCGTTCGAACTTAGGGATAGGGATCGATGTCGGGGCCTCGTATTTGGTCACTGGGAAGCGCATGTGGCTGGGGAAGCTGGCGCGTTGATTCTAGGGCTCGGCAGTTGGGAAGTCACGATGTTCGACTTAGGAAGGGTGCTCGGAGTCGTCGCAGCATGGGAAGTTAGCAGAAGGCTTCGATTTGGGGACGAAGCTAGGCGCGATCAATGGTTCGACATTCGATATCGGAGGGGTTTTCTGTGAGGTACCCATTTATTTTATTTAAATTAACAAGCATTCATACATTGGAAAAGATTAACAGTAAAATCTATTACTGTTTTACCATAATGATTATTATTGTTTACCGGAAAGATAAGCAGGAAGAAAAGAAATTAATTAGACAACTAGATCTAAAATAGTTTTGTTTTTAAATTCAAATTTGGATTATTAATTAGTTCTGTACAAGATAAATGTATGCACCAGACATCTATGTAAGGTATTGGAAGGAAATTTTATAAAGGATTTGTGATAAAATTTTACGATTTACTTACTTAATTTATTTTTGTTCTGAAAGATGTAATAAAAGAAAATTTGTCAAAAATTAATAATCAGACAAATCAGAATTTTAGTTGAAACTAAATAAATAAATGGAAATTTATTTGTTTGATTTATTCAAATAGTAATAAATCGTAAATTGTTTATTCAAGGTCATAAATCGAGAAACCAAGTCGAGATGGAATGGACTGCAAATTAAAAAGCAAAGGTGAGTTAATCTCACTCGGTTGAATTTTATTTTAAATTTAAATGGTTAAATTTAAATAATTGATTAGATGATTGCATTGATTGAATATGCTATATTATATATATAGTAGTATATAGCAATATATACATATTGGCATATGTATATATTTGAGTTGTTGATATTCCCGCATTTATATAGCGGATGAGACCCTATGCGCCGCATAATAGCGGATGATTTTATATAAAACCCATATACCGCGATATTCCACCTCGAATTGGAATTGGTATTGTGCTAACGTTTGTGGATGCAGGAAAACAGGTTGGAGGGATCCAACTGGATTCCTCAAAATTTTCTAGACTGTTTTATATTCTGTGTTATGAATATTGATATCCTGTGATGATTTTATTGGTAATTGAAATATTGAATAATATGATTGGATTGAATATTTCAGAAAAAGAAATTATCAAAATGTATTGAATTGGATTTTTGGAAAGAAATAAATCTTAAGTTAAAAGTATTTTGAAATAAATGAAATGAGCAAGGAATTTATTTCAAAGTAAAGTAAATCGGAAATCAATTTGGGATTTGATTTAAGCGTTAAAACGGGATTTTTAAAAGAGAAGTGAGATTTTGGAATTTATAAACTAGGTTTATAAAGTAAAATAAAATATCAGTGGATATTTGAAAAGATAAATTCAAGGTGGGAATTTATAAAAGGAATATGAATTGGATTAAAAAATAAATGTTGATTTATTATTAAAAGATGTGAAGAGAAGTGTATTTATCTGGATAGCCAAGTATGTTTTTCCAAAGCAATTTTAAATATAAGTTAAAAGTTTTAATATGGTTTAAAAAGCATATTTTAGAGAATCTATTATTTCTAAATGTTAAAGCCTAAGTAGTATTTTCAAAGATCTATTATTGTAGTAATTATATAAAAGTGATTTGGTATTATATTTTAAAAAGAGAAATTTAGTTTATATTTGTAAAGTGGTTTCATCTTAAATATTTCTTAAGTATATATTTTGTTAAGGTATTAAAGT
Source organism: Allium fistulosum (assembly GCA_030737815.1). Lineage (NCBI taxonomy): Eukaryota > Viridiplantae > Streptophyta > Magnoliopsida > Asparagales > Amaryllidaceae > Allium > Allium fistulosum. The sequence continues at coordinate 821,851,416 of CM060904.1, forward strand.
AGTTTTTTTTAAATTTCAATATTATTAAGTATATTTATAGTAAAGTGTTTTAAGATTATTTTAAAATCTAAGTGTTTTGTACTTGGTGTTTCAGAGGAAATAAATATTTGGAAATGTATTCCGTAAGCGGAAACTGTTTTGAAATTGTTTTCAAATGAGTTTTGAAAATTCGGAATTATATCTTGGAAAGATATTTGGGAAAATAAATAATGTGGGAAATTATTTAATTGTGTGATGGTTGCTTGTGGATGTTAATTGATAGTTAAATAACCGACTATCAATATTGGCCAATGCGCTGATCGTTTCAAAGAGACCGGGATCGAGTTTCCGTATACCGGGATTCTAGGTCTGGAGACTCGAATACCACTTCGATCCGGTTTGTACGTTTCGTGTAACGATTTCGGAGTCGAAGATGGAGCTGTGAAGTGCAAGGGCTAGTCGCTACTAATCCTGAGGATATTTCCAAAATGGATGTAGTAGGAGTAGTGCCTTCGGTTCCGTTCAAACCCAGGACGGACTGGTATGGACGAATGCTTGCGAAACATCGTCAGCGGACGATGGGCATTCTAAGGGATATGTGCTATAAAGGTATCGTTTAGCCTCGAACCTCATCAACCGGGAATGACTGAAAATCAGGGGTTATGCAGCAAGGCTTCGTGGGTAGCTCCCACTGGAGGGTAAGGTCATCCCTGTCTAGATGTCCCTTTTTATTTCGGCTTAGTGGTGCGGTTGCTGATCCCAACCGTGGGGTGATTTTATTCGGGATCATCCAGTAAGGGATGGTTCCGGCCTTGTGTTGCAGGGGAGCGGGCGTACTCCTCGGTACGGTGATCTAGGCCACGTACTGTGATAGGTGGTACCCCAGTGCCTAGTCATTCGTTGGAAATCCATTCTCCCTACGTGCCTGTACGGTTTTGATTGTGCCCAACTATTGTTGAAATGTGAGATGCAAGCATTTCAGCTAGATTCTATTTTACTTTCTGTAGACACTATTATAATATTAGAGGATTTTGATATAAAGTGTTTTAGCTATCGTAAGGTAAAAACCCGACATGTTTATTTGTGGCGTGGTCTTACGAGATGCTTTTGTTTTCAAAGGATTTTGAAACTTTAATAATCAATTGAGTGTGATTTTCTCACGCTGGTATTCCAGACTGACTCGGGTATTGTTTTATATGATGCTCGGGTCAGACCGAGTATTATAAATTACAGGAAATGATGCTGTGGAGCTGGATGGCGATATGTACTTTCGTATTTGAGTTATATATTCCGCTGTGTATTCAGATTGTGAGGACAAGTTATGATTACTGTCCAGTTGTATGATATTGATGTGATGTACTCTGATGATGTATTGGGATGATGTATATATAAACAGATATAGATTTCTTTTTGTGTAAAGATCTGTTATTACCTATTATAGTTTATTCCGCTGCGTATGAGAGATTCTGTTGTTGTTTTCTATTTTTCTTCTTCTTCTACCTCTTCTTTTTAACTCAAATGGTCCGGTTTTTCGTGTAGGAAAAACTCGGATTGTTACAGTGGTATCAGAGCTTAGGCTAGCGATAACCTTGGCTCTGGTGGGAATTTTGAGAGTATTAATAGATATGAGCGCGTATTTGTTAGTGAATATAAAATTATTTTATATTGTGTTGATTGGTTTATTGAGTAGTTTATGGATTCTGGTCGATGTGTGGGACGCCACAACATTGATAGGGATCTCTAAACACTTGTATAGAACAATTCGACACAGTATTGTTTTAAAGTAGAGTAAATGAAATAATTTTACCCAAATTATTTTTGTATAAAAAGAAAAGTTTTGTAAACTATTCTAGTTAATATATATATATGGTTGTTGGATATTAGAAGTGATAATATGGAATTATTATCATTAATATATGGAAACTTAACTAGAAATTGAAATTTATAACCAAAGCAAAGAATAAAATTTTATAATAAAATAAAATTTGAGATTAAATGAAATTGTAAGGCTAAGTAAATAGTAATGAAAATAAACTTCAATAGTGAAGTGAAAATAAGTGTAAGCAATATGTAAAATATTTATATTGAACTTAAGAAGTAGGGTGAGATTCTTAAGTAATTTGGTATTGAGGAAAATTATTCTAGATGAATAATTGAATGACGATTAAAATTTGAAATTGTGAAATGAGAAAATTGTGGATAAGTGAATGTAATCAAACTGAAGTTGTGAAATGGGATAGTTGTGAATAAGGGGATAACAATCAAAATGAATGTGAATAAAAGAAAATTGATATAATTGGTAATCAATTGGAATTTATACGTAAGAGGTACGTATATTATTTTATTCGCATAGCTATTTGGTCCAGATGTCGAAAACAGAATTTCGAGATAGTTTTATCGATCCGAATCAGGATTTTTCACTCGATTTTCAACGGCGAACCTGGATATGGATTGTTGATTGATTCTGGATATTCTCTATCATAGTTTGTGGCTATGCAAGGAGAATGACGGTTTCTGATCAAGAAACCAGATCTGAGTCCGCACTAGGAAGTCGGGTGGACAATACTAGTTCGGAAGTGGAATTGTGTGATCGATTGAGCGATCGAATGTGATATTGCGTACGGATGATATATGTGCATCGTACGGGCTTAAGTAAAACAAATATTGGAAATTTGTAAAGAAGTCGATAAAATGACTTTGGAATTGTGAGTGGATATTATTGCTTAATAGGATATACAGGTGTATAAAAGAAATGGATAATTGGGATTTTTGATTTTTAGAAGATAAAATTTAATGGCCCGACAAAAGGTATGTATTTGAATTTCTGTATGAAATTTGATTGGGTTTTTGATCCAGCCACTTGGATTTTTGTTTTCTTTTTGAGATTGGGAGGCCGTAGAGCCATTTTTGTAGTAGTACCGAGCTAGCCGCGCAAAGGAGACGCTGGCGAAATTTTTCGAAAATTTAGGGAGTTAGAAAAATTTCGAGAAAAATTTGATAATTCAAAATTTGAATTCAAATTTAAATTTGAACTGATAAGAAAGATAATATTGTTTGGGACTTAGGAGTAAGTTTGAAAGGTTAGAAAGAGGGATAATGTATCTCTACTAAAGGATTTGTTTTGGGAGGTGGTTAAAACTATTTGGATTGGGAAAAAGAACGGGTATCGAATCATTTCTCTTAACTAGTAATTTCGGGGACGAAATTCTTTTAAGGGGGGAGGAATGTGACGACCCGGAATTTTTGTATATTTGAAATATGAATATTTAATTTATTTTAAATATCCGAAGGTAAAATTTTAACTTTAATTTCAACTATACAGTATTTATTTGGATAGTTAATTATTAAATTTAATAATTGGAATTGAGTAAAATATAGAATCTGGAATTTTAAGGCCGATAAAAATAATATGAAGGCTTAGAAAATTTATACTGATAATTCTGAAGATGTTGGAACTTTCAGAATTGAATTTGGAGCTGTTTTGCTCAGTTTTGAAAAGTTAACGTTTAAGTAAATAATATAATTGCTTTAGTACTGTTGCAAATCTATGCGGACACGTAAAGGAATTTTAAAACACGTGTCCTACCTAATAAAACACGTGTCCTACCTAATAAACACGCGTCCCCTAAAAGGTAAACAACCCAACACGTGTAATAGATCGAAGAATTTATGGCCGAAGCCTTTATCTTCGAAATCAAGTAAAAAATCGAACTCGTCCAAAAATTATGCTGATCGAATTCATTCAGATTAAAACCCATGCTCGCCATTCCTTTTTCATTCGAAAACTTTAGAAGGGAAAGGCGGAACCTCCACTTCGTTTTCCTCTTCAACTCGAGATCAGCTCGAAGACTTGTATCGCCTGCACGAGAGTTCGAGTTCGAACTCGAGACGATCGACGAAGGGCTTATGTTCTGGGCGGCGCTGTCAAAGTCTGGGAAGGATGTTGGCGGCAAGTCGAATCGAGCAGGCGACTGGGTGGGGTTCTCATTCGCGTTCGAACTTAGGGATAGGGATCGATGTCGGGGCCTCGTATTTGGTCACTGGGAAGCGCATGTGGCTGGGGAAGCTGGCGCGTTGATTCTAGGGCTCGGCAGTTGGGAAGTCACGATGTTCGACTTAGGAAGGGTGCTCGGAGTCGTCGCGGCATGGGAAGTTAGCAGAAGGCTTCGATTTGGGGACGAAGCTAGGCGCGATCAATGGTTCGGCATTCGATATCGGAGGGGTTTGCTGTGAGGTACCCATTTATTTTATTTAAATTAACAAGCATTCATACATTGGAAAAGATTAACAGTAAAATCTATTACTGTTTTACCATAATGATTATTATTGTTTACCGGAAAGATAAGCAGGAAGAAAAGAAATTAATTAGACAACTAGATCTAAAATAGTTTTGTTTTTAAATTCAAATTTGGATTATTAATTAGTTCTGTACAAGATAAATGTATGCACCAGACATCTATGTAAGGTATTGGAAGGAAATTTTATAAAGGATTTGTGATAAATTTTACGATTTACTTACTTAATTTATTTTTGTTCTGAAAGATGTAATAAAAGAAAATTTGTCAAAAATTAATAATCAGACAAATCAGAATTTTAGTTGAAACTAAATAAATAAATGGAAATTTATTTGTTTGATTTATTCAAATAGTAATAAATCGTAAATTGTTTATTCAAGGTCATAAATCGAGAAACCAAGTCGAGATGGAATGGACTGCAAATTAAAAAGCAAAGGTGAGTTAATCTCACTCAGTTGAATTTTATTTTAAATTTAAATGGTTAAATTTAAATAATTGATTAGATGATTGCATTGATTGAATATGCTATATTATATATATAGTAGTATATAGCAATATATACATATTGGCATATGTATATATTTGAGTTGTTGATATTCCCGCATTTATATAGCGGATGAGACCCTATGCGCCGCATAATAGCGGATGATTTTATATAAAACCCATATACCGCGATATTCCACCTCGAAGTGGAATTGGTATTGTGCTAACGTTTGTGGATGCAGGAAAACAGGTTGGAGGGATCCAACTGGATTCCTCAAAATTTTCTAGACTGTTTTATATTCTGTGTTATGAATATTGATATCCTGTGATGATTTTATTGGTAATTGAAATATTGAATAATATGATTGGATTGAATATTTCAGAAAAAGAAATTATCAAAATGTATTGAATTGGATTTTTGGAAAGAAATAAATCTTAAGTTAAAAGTATTTTGAAATAAATGAAATGAGCAAGGAATTTATTTCAAAGTAAAGTAAATCGGAAATCAATTTGGGATTTGATTTAAGCGTTAAAACGGGATTTTTAAAAGAGAAGTGAGATTTTGGAATTTATAAACTAGGTTTATAAAGTAAAATAAAATATCAGTGGATATTTGAAAAGATAAATTCAAGGTGGGAATTTATAAAGGGAATATGAATTGGATTAAAAAATAAATGTTGATTTATTATTAAAAGATGTGAAGAGAAGTGTATTTATCTGGATAGCCAAGTATGTTTTTCCAAAGCAATTTTAAATATAAGTTAAAAGTTTTAATATGGTTTAAAAAGCATATTTTAGAGAATCTATTATTTCTAAATGTTAAAGCCTAAGTAGTATTTTCAAAGATCTATTATTGTAGTAATTATATAAAAGTGATTTGGTATTATATTTTAAAAAGAGAAATTTAGTTTATATTTGTAAAGTGGTTTCATCTTAAATATTTCTTAAGTATATATTTTGTTAAGGTATTAAAGTAGTTTTTTTTAAATTTCAATATTATTAAGTATATTTATAGTAAAGTGTTTTAAGATTATTTTAAAATCTAAGTGTTTTGTACTTGGTGTTTCAGAGGAAATAAATATTTGGAAATGTATTCCGTAAGCGGAAACTGTTTTGAAATTGTTTTCAAATGAGTTTTGAAAATTCGGAATTATATCTTGGAAAGATATTTGGGAAAATAAATAATGTGGGAAATTATTTAATTGTGTGATGGTTGCTTGTGGATGTTAATTGATAGTTAAATAACCGACTATCAATATTGGCCAATGCGCTGATCATTTCAAAGAGACCGGGATCGAGTTTCCGTATACCGGGATTCTAGGTCTGGAGACTCGAATACCACTTCGATCCGGTTTGTACGTTTCGTATAACGATTTCGGAGTCGAAGATGGAGCTGTGAAGTGCAAGGGCTAGTCGCTACTAATCCTGAGGATATTTCCAAAATGGATGTAGTAGGAGTAGTGCCTTCGGTTCCGTTCAAACCCAGGACGGACTGGTATGGACGAATGCTTGCGAAACATCGTCAGCGGACGATGGGCATTCTAAGGGATATGTGCTATAAAGGTATCGTTTAGCCTCGAACCTCATCAACCGGGAATGACTGAAAATCAGGGGTTATGCAGCAAGGCTTCGTGGGTAGCTCCCACTGGAGGGTAAGGTCATCCCTGTCTAGATGTCCCTTTTTATTTCGGCTTAGTGGTGCGGTTGCTGATCCCAACCGTGGGGTGATTTTATTCGGGATCATCCAGTAAGGGATGGTTCCGGCCTTGTGTTGCAGGGGAGCGGGCGTACTCCTCGGTACGGTGATCTAGGCCACGTACTGTGATAGGTGGTACCCCAGTGCCTAGTCATTCGTTGGAAATCCATTCTCCCTACGTGCCTGTACGGTTTTGATTGTGCCCAACTATTGTTGAAATGTGAGATGCAAGCATTTCAGCTAGATTCTATTTTACTTTCTGTAGACACTATTATAATATCAGAGGATTTTGATATAAAGTGTTTTAGCTATCGTAAGGTAAAAACCCGACATGTTTATTTGTGGCGTGGTCTTACGAGATGCTTTTGTTTTCAAAGGATTTTGAAACTTTAATAATCAATTGAGTGTGATTTTCTCACGCTGGTATTCCAGACTGACTCGGGTATTGTTTTATATGATGCTCGGGTCAGACCGAGTATTATAAATTACAGGAAATGATGCTGTGGAGCTGGATGGCGATACGTACTTTCGTATTTGAGTTATATATTCCGCTGTGTATTCAGATTGTGAGGACAAGTTATGATTACTGTCCAGTTGTATGATATTGATGTGATGTACTCTGATGATGTATTGGGATGATGTATATATAAACAGATATAGATTTCTTTTTGTGTAAAGATCTGTTATTACCTATTATAGTTTATTCCGCTGCGTATGAGAGATTCTGTTGTTGTTTTCTATTTTTCTTCTTCTTCTACCTCTTCTTCTTAACTCAAATGGTCCGGTTTTTCGTGTAGGAAAAACTCGGATTGTTACAGAAATGATTGAATTAAGTTTGAAGTTTTAATTAAGTTTGAAATTATTAAACTTTGAAATGATTTAATAATTAAGTTGAAATTATTAAACTTTGAAATTATTTAATAATTAAGTTTTGAATAATTTAATAATTAAATGAGATTGAATGATTTAATGATCAAATTGAATTGAATTCTTTAATAAGTAAAATTGAACTTTGAATAAGAGAATTTGAACTTCGTTAATAAGTGAAATTGAGATTCTTTATTCATTAAGTTTTGGAAAATTATTTAAAGTAAGTAAATAAATAATTGAAATTGAATTTTCTTTAACAAGAAATGAAAATGTGATATTTTTGGAATTAATGTAAGACTTGTAATTGAAAAAAATTGATTTGACGAATTTAATTTAATTCAAAATTGTAAGTTTTGATTTAATGAAGTTGAACTTAAGAAATTGATTTAATGATTGGGAAATTTAATATAAATTGTTTTGAATGATAAAGTAACTTAACGAATATTGAATGGAATCGATAAATGAGTTTATATTGATTTGAATGTTAAATAAAATTTGTTTAAATGATTTCGGAATTAAACTTATATACGAACTTGAATCAATATTTGAATGGTTTTAAATAGAAATTGAAATTGAATTATAAGATTTTGAAATGGTAATTTGGAAGTTTCGAAACGTAAATATTGGAAATTGGTTTTGAAAGACAAATGAAATGTTGGTTTATAAATTCTAATTGGAATTGAATTTGATCTGGTTTTGAAATAAATAAACGACCAATCGGTGAAATAATTTCGAAGGTTATTAAAGAGACCGGAATTCGGTTATGGATATACTCTCTATCTAAACCGAAAACCACTTTAATAACTATACGCAGAGTGATGATCCAGAATGAAGTGGTTGGAATGATGTACGTGATGACTGAAGAAAGAGAACGATGATGGATAGCCTTGACACTTGTGTCAAATTGGAAATGACTAAAACATGAGCTGTGCCGGGCCAATGGAGGATTAGCTACCTCAAGTGGACACACTTCTTCGAACTACTTATACTTGTTGTCGATTGGTGCACCCTTGATTTTGGGAGTGTTGTTTCACGGTGTTGCGGGCACTGCGGCGTTGCGTTCTCACCAGTCCGGATCAGGCGAACGGTAGTATCACTACCTTGGGTATTGCCTCATGTGCCTTGTCATACTTGTATCCCTTTATTCGCGACCACTACGAATTTGTTTTGTACCTTTAGTATATGGATTGCCCTCTGGTGACTTCCGGTTTTGGGGAAACTACGGTCTTGTATATGCTTTTGGGAATAAAAATGTGTTAAGGGTGGAATGGGCCATGACTTAACGCTATTTTGATATCTTATTATTACTGATAGACATTATCTACTTAGCGTATATTACTACCTAGTAGATAGTTTAACGGATCCTTAAAGGATGGTTATTCCAAACATCCTTTGAGTTACTTGTATTTCAATTGCTATTTCACTTGAGTTGGATTTATTAATATAAGAATGTTAATCCTGACTCGAGTGTCTTGTGTTTTTGCTTTACGCTCGGGTCAGACTGAGTGTACCATTATTCAAGACTCACCTTTGAAGTTGGAGCTTTGCTTGAAGATCCAGCCATCTATTCTGCTTCCAGTATTTGATGATTCCAGTGATGTATTCTGATTTGTATCTGATGTATCGTATTACTCTTCTGTTGTAAACTCTGATGTATCTTATATATTCATATAGTAGCTTCATGAACTACTATCTTTTGCTTCCGCTGCATTTATTACTCTGTGTCTGTGATCTGTGATTATTTATTTACTGTATATGTTCAGTTTTGCCAATTTAAATTAACAACGCGGTATTTTGAGCAATTCAACACCGGCATGAGTGTCTACCTATACACTTATAATGGATGTGAATGGTCCAAAATATCGGGTCGTTACAGTTGGTATCAGAGCTTTGGTAGCTCTAGGCAAAACTCAACATATAGGGTAAATGTATTCACAGAATCACTCTCATTCGAGTTTCAATCTCTTCATTTTGACTCAATTCCTTTGAATTTTGGAACGTTCCTCTCGGTTCCGAAATTCATTCGTGTCTTTCACTATTTGTCTTCTTTCAATCTTGGAGCACCCCATAACTCCATTCTGAATGTTATCTATAATAGATCGGCGGTCTCGCCAATCTTAGAATGATTCGTAAAGGAGTAAACTCCTTTATAATAGGCATCGATTTACCAGAGATTTCTGTATCCTCAGTTTACGATGCTATCTATTCCCTGCTATACCTGAATTCCATCTCTTGAGATCGAGTGTTGATTTACCTTGGAATTCAGCATCGATTTTATTCTTGAAGTTACGGACGGCCCGGTTAAGGTTGCCCGTGAATTAAATAACTTACCCATCTCCCGATTCTGTTATTGAATCATCTTATCTTTTCTTTCGAATTTGTCTTCGAATCAGAATTCTCTTTGATTTGAGTCCATCAAATTTGAATCTCTATCCTTGCTTTGAATCCATTCTTGTATCGTCGAGCGAGGAAGTGTATTTGCAAATTTATATTAAAAATGTTTTATATATTGTGTTATTTGAGTTGCTGATGTTGATTTGGGTTTTCGATCGATTCGTCTGATCAACGCTATCGATAGGATTTCCAAAACACTTGAGCAGAGCAAACTGACACAATATATTTTTCAAATTTGTTTGATTATATAAAAAAAAATATAAGTAAAATTTTCTGGAATTTAATAAGTTAATTAATTTGGTTGTTTGAAATGATAATATTTGATTATCATTTATTGTTCTAAATGAATTTATAAATATGGTTTATAAATTGATTTGGAATTTGAAATGAATTTAATTCAGAAATTTGAGAATTTATTAGTTTCCGGTGATTTCGAACTTTGGTTTTTAAAATTTTAAAGTATATATTATTGAAAGTATTTTCGAATGGAAATCGTTTTCAAAGAATTTTTAAAATGTTGACATCAGTGCTCTTCTCTTTGTCGCTGGAAAATAATTTCGGTGATGGCGGCTGCATCATCGACATTCATTTTCGAGTTTCGAAGTGGAGATACTATTCTGTAGCTTTGCTACGGTTTTGTTTTGAGGGAAAGAAAAATATTTTGATTTGAATTTCTTCAGTATATTTTGATTCACATATATATAGGTATCTTATTTTAAAATCTAATTTGATTTGATATAAATATATTATATATATCTCTAAATTGTTTAAAGTTAATCGGAAATCTAATTATTAAATTTTGTTAAAGGATGATTTTAATTATAAATAAAACCAAAATTTGGAATAAATATTTAAACTTGAATAATTGAATTGGGAAAATTTTATTTGAATATTGTTCAACTGCATTCTAATACAACTTACCTAAATCATTCAGAAGTGGAATATGTAATTGGATAATATATAAGATAAATTGAATTTATAAATAAATTTGAGTGTTTATAATAAATGTTATACACTAAATTTTGGTTATAATGATGTTAATAGAGTTAGATAGGATAATAAGTAAACTCAGTTAATAATGAAATAAATTTGTTTTGAAAGAATTTATAAATTTGTTTTGAAAGAATTAATAAATTTGTTTTGAAAGAATTAATAAATTGAAATTTGATCCTTATGAAAATACCTTGAATTTAAAAGAAATTAGTAAATAATAAATTAATTTAAATCGAAACTTTTATGGTTTAAATTAATTTATATAGGTTAAAAATATGTGGGTAGATATATTTAGTAGAATAAATTTAACAGTAATTTGGAATAAAGAAGAATTTAAAATTGTTGAAGAAAATATGATTATAATAAAAGACTATTCAAATTTATGGTTTTAGAAATTGTAAATTTAAGAAAATTGGATAATAAGATAATGAATTTAGAAATAGTTGAGATTGATTTTAGTGAAATCAAATGGATTAAATCAATTATTGAATATCAATTAATTTAAATTTGAATTTATATGGTTTAAATTAATTGTTATTGTATTTCAAATCTGTTTTTCTTTCTGGTTGTTTCTATTCTCCTACCTCGTTCCTTTTCGGGGACGAAAAGTTTTGAGTGGGGGAGAATGTAACGACCCGTAAATTTCAACTGTTTTAATAACGTAATTAGTTGAAATTTTGTGAAATTTTAAAACGATAAAAAAAATTTAATAAAAATTTAATATTTGGAATGCATCTAGTTAAACATAGCAACTGGTAAAATTTCGTCAGAAAATATGGAAGTCTATTTCGCACGTAAATTCACTTCAATTTAATCAGTTAAAAAGCGATGAAAATAAAATGTTTCCGAAACCTAAATATTTTTACATAGAAAAATTCTAAACCATCTTCTGAGCAAGGTGTTAGTTTGTCGTTTTTCCAAATTCGGACATCTTTGGCTCCGTCGATCTTATTTTTCAGCGTTTTTCTTGCATTTTCCGCCAGTAGAAAATTCGCATTTTATAATTCGATCGTCCCACTGATATCCGCATACCGTTTTGATTGTTTCATCGCGCTGATATCTACGGTATATTCTATTCTGTATTTTGAAGTCCGGAAAACGGCAGAGTCTACGGACCGATTTCCGTATCGGTACCGGTTTTGTACATTTTGTTTTTCCATGATCTTTCAGCCTTTTTCGTTTTTTATATTCCTAATAGTAACCTCTGACCTTTACTATTCTACCTTGAATTCACGCATGCCTTTTCCTCTTTCTCTGGCCGTGCATTTGAAGAAGAAAAAAAAATCAACACGCGCATACATGTTGCGTGAAACTCTGTTGTGTCCCTTAGCTTTCTCTCTTCCCTTTCTTAATTATAATTGTTGCATGCACGTCTTTATTTTGTATTCCTTTCACAAATCCAAGCCTCCCCATCCTCCTTTGCTTTTCCTTTAATCCACGCCTGTTGTTTGACAATCATGCTCCTCTTACTCTCTTTCATCCTCCCAAATCCCACAAACTTCCAAACGTCACCGCCCCTCTTCCTCTCTCTCACTTCCACCGCCTCGTCTTCCCCACGCAAGCGCCACAGCCCACAACAAATATCGACCGCCATAGCCAGCCTTACACTCCTCCACACTCAGCCTCATCTCCACTGCAGTCACCAAGCTACACCCACGCCCTCCATGCTCTTCCGCCCATCCACCTCGCATGCTCCGACCAACCTAGCGCCGCACCCATAGCCTCGTCGAACCCAGTTGCAGCAGTCAATCCCGCCAAGGTCACACCACATCTCCTTCCACCTTGAACGTCTCCGCCATCACCTCGTCACCCCCTATCGTTCAACAGCCGCAACCCGGACTTCGCCTAAAACCAAACCAGGTTCCCTTCCGCCTCACGCGTATAACCACCGGCGTTTATAATTTTATGTAAGTACTATATTATATTTTATGTTCTGAGGTATATTTTGTTTGTATATTTAACAGATTTTGTTTGTAATACATATTATTTTCGTACGTCAAAGCTTGGTTAACTTCTGGACTCTGATCGTCTTACATTATGTTATATATGGGTTAGTTTTAAAGTTACAAAGTTTTGAGTTTTACGTATTCATATACAAGTTGCGTGAAAGGCTTGTAGCCTCGTTTGTTTAAGATTTCATATATATTAGTATTGGTTTTAAAATAGATATATATGTATCTATATATATTATATATTAGTAATAAAGTGGTAAGTATGTTCACTATACTTAGGTTATTTTAAAACAGTTTTGGGTTTTGTATAGCATTATGTATATATGAAGTTGTTAGATCATAAATATATATGTTTTCAAGTATGCTGTTCTACGTACAGGGTACATATGTATATCAGTGTTATCTTAAATGTAAATCTGGTGATTTAATATTTTAGTCATGGTTTAGATCAACATATATATATACAGCTCGAATGTAAAATTTTGTTAGTATACATTGCCAGGAACTTTTGTAGACGTTTGTTTACATTGGTATTTTTAATAATGTTGATTTCAAGAATATACTATATTTTGCTGTAGTGATGTTTTTGGTAGCAGTTTATAGGGTAGTCTATAAATAATACTTTGGGTCTATACTGTTAAGTATATATATATTATGTATTACTATTCATTTAACATTGTCGTAGTCATTATTTTTGCAATCCTTCTGTCTGATTTATACAAATATGGTTTTAGAAATGCTGCGTTAAGTATTGCTTTTGAAATTTAATACATATTTTATTTTGGGTTTCGGAAGTTAATATGGATTTTTGACTATATATATACAGTTAGTTATATATTCTGTTATATATATATATATTTATATAGATTTCCATATGTTGTATAGGCAATATATTATTTAAAACATTGATTTTGATTAAATATGTTATTTTAATATTTGTTTTAAAATTTAAAAAAATTGACTTCATAATGATAATAATATAATTGTTGTTTATATCCAAACTGATTCTTATTCAGTTCATCAATTCTTGTCATCAGCTCTACCCGTCAAAATTCGTGCCTATCTCGCTTTGTTTTGGAATTCGTGCTTGGATTTGTAACTCAATTTCATCGTCTATTTCTCTATGCCTCGAAAGGTGAGCACTCACTCACGATTAACGTTTCTTGTATTTATTAAATTTGATTTCAATTGAAACGACAATTGAAATATGCTACTGTTAGTTAATTACACTGTTATATATGCTATTGCCTGTATCAGTTCACCTGTGACATCTGACACCATTATCTGTTAATTATTTATGCGATGATAATACAGTTTGGCTGATAATTGATTGATTGTTGATGTTTATATTGGACGTTAAATTGTTAAGGTTAAAATGATAAATAGTATGAAATTGAACTTGATATAGGATAATTAAATGTTAAATTTGATTAAATGACATTTGTATAATATGACCCCTTTAACTGTTGAATTTATTGACACATAGGATTTGTTTAATTACATTTTGAACTACTGAATGCATGTTGTTAAATTGATGATGTATGAAATTGTAAATAGATGACAAGTGAAAACCATAATATAATAATCTTTAATCTACATGAAATGATAGTGTAGATTCTAGAAATAATTATATTAATTCGTACGAATAACAATGCGACTTAATACGGTTATTTCAGGATTATTTGAATTGATTATTAGATTGATATTGATTGTTGTTATTGCTTGTTTATTTACTTTGACACCATCCCAGTTATCACACTGCAAGTTCCCTTTGTTATGTTTTGATTTTGAATTGAATTGGAATCGGGTTGAAATGATAAATACCCAAAAATTGGACTTTGACCTAGGATAGAGAATTAAATAAAAACCCGATTGGTCAATAATTTGATTTGAAAATAAATTGAAGATTTGATTTGAATAAATAATATGATTTTGAAATGAAGTTGAAGTTTGAATTTTTAATGAAAGGAAAATGTTAATATTTAATAATCTGAAACAAAATATTAACAATGTAATTGATGAAAGAACGATGTTTAATTTGAGAAATGATTGAATTAAGTTTGAAGTTTTAATTAAGTTTGAAATTATTAAACTTTGAAATGATTTAATAATTAAGTTGAAATTATTAAACTTTGAAATTATTTAATAATTAAGTTTTGAATAATTTAATAATTAAATGAGATTGAATGATTTAATGATCAAATTGAATTGAATTCTTTAATAAGTAAAATTGAACTTTGAATAAGAGAATTTGAACTTCGTTAATAAGTGAAATTGAGATTCTTTATTAATTAAGTTTTGGAAAATTATTTAAAGTAAGTAAATAAATAATTGAAATTGAATTTTCTTTAACAAGAAATGAAAATGTGATATTTTTTGAATTAATGTAAGACTTGTAATTGAAAAAAATTTATTTGACGAGTTTAATTTAATTCAAAATTGTAAGTTTTGATTTAATGAAGTTGAACTTAAGAAATTGATTTAATGATTTGGAAATTTAATATAAATTGTTTTGAATGATAAAGTAACTTAACGAATATTGAATGGAATCGATAAATGAGTTTAAATTGATTTGAATGTTAAATAAAATTTGTTTAAATGATTTCGGAATGAAACTTATATACGAACTTGAATCAGTATTTGAATGGTTTTAAATAGAAATTGAAATTGAATTATAAGATTTTGAAATGGTAATTTGGAAGTTTCGAAACGTAAATATTGGAAATTGGTTTTGAAAGACAAATGAAATGTTGGTTTATAAATTCTAATTGGAATTGAATTTGATTTGGTTTTGAAATAAATAAACGACCAATCGGTGAAATAATTTCGAAGGTTATTAAAGAGACCGGAATTCGGTTATGGATATACTCTCTATCTAAACCGAAAACCACTTTAATAACTATACGCGGAGTGATGATCCAGAATGAAGTGGTTGGAATGATGTACGTGATGACTGAAGAAAGAGAACGATGATGGATAGCCTTGACACTTGTGTCAAATTGGAAATGACTAAAACAGGAGTTGTGCTGGGCCAATGGAGGATTAGCTACCTCAAGTGGACACACTTCTTCGAACTACTTATACTTGTTGTCGATTGGTGCACCCTTGATTTTGGGAGTGTTATTTCACGGTGTTGCGGGCGCTGCGGCGTTGCGTTCTCACCAGTCCGGATCAGGCGAACGGTAGTATCACTACCTTGGGTATTGCCTCATGTGCCTTGTCATACTTGTATCCCTTTATTCGCGACCACTACGAATTTGTTTTGTACCTTTAGTATATGGATTGCCCTCTGGTGACTTCCGGTTTTGGGGAAACTACGGTCTTGTATATGCTTTTGGGAATAAAAATGTGTTAAGGGTGGAATGGGCCATGACTTAACGCTATTTTGATATCTTATTATTACTGATAGACATTATCTACTTAGCGTATATTACTACCTAGTAGATAGTTTAACGGATCCTTAAAGGATGGTTATTCCAAACATCCTTTGAGTTACTTGTATTTCAATTGCTATTTCACTTGAGTTGGATTTATTAATATAAGAATGTTAATCCTGACTCGAGTGTCTTGTGTTTTTGCTTTACGCTCGGGTCAGACTGAGTGTACCAGTATTTAAGACTCACCTTTGAAGTTGGAGCTTTGCTTGAAGATCCAGCCATCTATTCTGCTTCCAGTATTTGATGATTCCAGTGATGTATTCTGATTTGTATCTGATGTATCGTATTACTCTTCTGTTGTAAACTCTGATGTATCTTATATATTCATATAGTAGGTTCATGAACTACTATCTTTTGCTTCCGCTGCATTTATTACTCTGTGTCTGTGATCTGTGATTATTTATTTACTGTATATGTTCAGTTTTGCCAATTTAAATTAACAACGCGGTATTTTGAGCAATTCAACACCGGCATGAGTGTCTACCTATACACTTATAATGGATGTGAATGGTCCAAAATATCGGGTCGTTACAAGTGTGAGAATATTGGGTGAAAAACATTTTGAGTTTTCAAAAAGATTGCATTCATATAGAAATTGCAAGTATATTTACGATGTGTGCATCTTGTTTTAAAATAAAATTTTTAAAGAAGAGAAGCATTCATATAGGAGGTATCGCTTAGAGATCCATGTACATGCATATATTTCATGTTGAATGACACTTTGCACAAGTACACGGATGGTCGCAAAATTGGATGTACACAAAATGGATGTGATTGATATGAGGAGTTGCATAATTTCACCCTTGTTGAATTTCGGGGACGAAATTTCCTAAAGGGTTGGAGAATGTAACCCCTCGCATTTATCGATAATTAAATAATCAAATAACGATGAATAGTGAAAATAAACATTTTTGGAAATGTCATAATATGGCCTTGAAACTTATACCATTGTGTCCGTGGCAATTTTCCGATCAATTTCCATATATAACTTGTCAAAATCCGAGTCAAAACGAAGAAGTTACAAAAAGAACAAGAAAACATAGTGTGTGTCTATATATATATACACACACACACACAAAAGTGTGAACCCGTGCTACGCACACGGATTCATTTAAAAATGAATATATGATTGTTCTATATTCCTATATCTTGGACAGAATTTCAACTTTCAAGAATATCTTAACCATAATATACATGGAGAGATTATATATACAAATAATGTTCCATAACTTTATAGTACACCAATATCAATATGCAAAAAATTAAGGAAACTTATATAAAAAAATTCACATATAGGAGAAAATCTGAATACATTACTTTCAAAAAATTCACTAAAAAACCGAATGTCAACTATTTGTTCTTGGATGTTACTAATGTATAACATTAGAAGAAATATCAAAAAAATTATTCGCAAAATCTTAAATATGATGTTATATAAATAATAATGCAGCGGTTCTCAAGAAATACACTGAGTAAACATGACTAAATATCTGTAACTCGGATGTATCCAAGCACTAAACTATTAATAATTTCCTTAAGCCACCATTATTTATTTCCTTAGGACGCAAAGTTATGCACCATATGATAGGAGTTGGAAAAGCATCGATTACACACTTCCTTCACACTTTTGCAGCAATGGTTCAACCCTAATGATATTTCCTTTATACGCGAATATGAGCATGCTTTCTGCCATAAAACTTGCTTGAATAAGTTGTAACTAACAATATTTTGAATATCCAATACCCAAAGTGATTGAACCTACAATGTAGATTGCCTATTTTCATGTAAAAAGAGTGCAATATATTTGGTTTTCAAATTTAGTAAAGACAATCATATTAATAATAGGATAAAGGAGTATAAAGAATAACAAACTCATTATTAACATTACATTATAGGTTATTAAAACTATACTTCTTCTCTAGTTAGGAATTGAGAATTATTTAATGAGTCAAAACAAATAATATATACTTTTAGCCAAATATCATTTAATTGTTATAGGAGAAAATAATGTAAAATGCTTCATTTGAGCATATAAATCTATATGCAACTCCTGTCATGTTTCAGTTGGTAAAATTCACTCAAAAATACTTCAGGATACAAATTATTTACTTAGTTGCAAGAGCATTGAGCTATGTTTAAGAAAAATATAACCAAAAATATTTTAATGGCTACCTTTAGCAAAAGTAACTATACCTGTATGAAATTTCTCCTCATTCAACTTCTTCCTCCAATCAACTACAAACAGCTGACCCTAATTTATATCCCCAAATGCATATCCCTAGTTAAATATAAATTAGTTAAAAGCTCGTTTATCAAATTAAATATTTAGTTTAGTAATATAAGTTACCCTTATGACCTAGAGCATTCTGGCAAAGGATGGATCAAAGTTTCCATTATGGGATTTGATGGGTCCAAATCCCTCTCTAATTTGTAACCAATTTTTTGAAACTTATCGAATCTAGTAAATGTAAAAAAATTAAAATAGGTTCTAGAACCAATATTTTTGCAAGTTTTGACATAAAACTGGGATCAAATCCATTGTATTTTTGTGAATTTCTAGAAAATTTAACACATTCTTCTTTCACAATTGCACCATCTATATTAGAGGATGATATATTGAAATATGAAACTGATCTTATATTGTACATAAATTTAACAACGCTATTCCTTTTTCTTCAAGTTTATTTGTGTATTACTATATCTTAACACTAAAACATACTAATCTTATAAGTTCCCTTCAATCATTATAAGCTCATGGCTATTCCTTTTTTTCAAGTTTATTTGTTTATTATTATATCTTAGCAATAAAACATACTAAACTTATAACGTCCCTTCAATCATTATAAGCTCCTAGAAAGCCCTATTTTATTTCCTATAAAAAATAACTTTCAGGATATTGTCCCCTTTTCTCATGATAAAACCATGATAATTGATTTGTGTTCCATTAAGAATGAGTTAGAAGTGTTGAAAGGCTATTAATTTGTTTTCTCTGTTAATACTTGTTTATTTATCACGTCGTATATCATCTTCCCATCAGTTCACTTTCCATAGTTTGAATTGTATGTTAGAATATCTTATCAAATAAATTTTACTTTGTTCATTTAAAAAGTGATTTTGTTAACTTTTTTCTAAAATACATATTACTTGTTAAATTATCAAATTTAAACTACCAGTATATAAGTATGGGAACATGTGAAACTACTAAAAGTCAAATTAGTGTACCTCTACTGGTAATGAACTTTCCAGCACCGTTGAAAGGTCCAAATCAGAGCCTAAGATCTTCTTTTTTCTTTAGTCTTAAATAGAAGAAGGTAACATTCATTTGTAGTTGTATCCTCTGAAAAGAGCAATATCATCATAGATCTTCTATTTCAGTTAGCTCCTATAATCCTCTCTGCTATCACACTTAAGACATCCTTAAACTCGGAAAGCTATGATTCCCTCCAACAATAGACTCAACCAAGGCACTTTTTGATCACATCCATTAATGATAGTCTGCCAATTGATCTATTTAGCATAAATGTAAAGAAAATGGTCCAAACATTATATGCCTACGAAAAAGGGAACAAAATCTATGATGAGATCAAAATTCACTTAGAAAATTATATAGTTTAATGGTGTAATTAGTATATTAAACAACACTATCATGTTATAAATCATTTGCTAAAGCCTTAAAGTGAGTAGAAAATTGGAACAGATGAAAAAAGCGAAGAATGATAAATAATCACCAAAATAAAAATTCTCAATCCTTTGTCAATATGTTAGCCATTGAATGCCAAAACCCCAAAAAATGAGTAGATACATAGAATTTATTAGACAACGTGAATAATGATAAATAATCACAAAGTGCAAAGTATGCATTTCAATAATCCATTATTGAACTCGAACAAAAAATATGTATAAAGAAAATGTAATATTTTTGAATAAAGGAAATGTATCAAGGAAATGTAATACCCTTGAAAATATCAAAATAAAATGTAAAAATATACGTGTAAAGGAAATTTTTGGTGCATACATATCGACCTAGAGACTGAATACCATTTTCATGGTATCAAAATAAAATGTTTCTATTTCTTAAAACACAGGTAATTTATTGTACGAATCTAAATTCCACTTTCATAGTATGTCAATTTAGAGTTGAGCACTCCAATAGTTTTTAGTCTGAGTACACTAATTGCATGCTAAGGTTAAATTTGGTGAACACGTATGTGTATCACCTAAGAAAAACTTAGAAGATGCTTTTATCCAACCATTCTCCTCCAACATGGATATTGTAGTACATTGAATGCCAACAAAATCATACTTAAATAATTGTTCAGCTGACCAAATGGACATGCAATTTCATTATAAAAGAATTACATCCACATTTATTTACTTTTAATATGATTTAATATACTGTCCCAAAATGATAAGTAAAAGCGACCGTGAGAAAAAAATTATGTACATGTCTTGCTTCAAAATGCATATACAACATTAGATGCAAACTCGTACAAACTTCTCAAGTAAAAAAAACAAACACAAAACATGGTAATCAATTTTTTTTCAAAACAAAACATAGTAATCGTTATGTTTATTCAAAATTATCACAAATCTTGCATATCGTGGTGATAGCAAACCACCAAAAATTCTTACAGTGAGAAACTATAGGAGCATTTTTTCATTAATTTTGCTGAAAAAGGAAATATGAACAACATCATATTGTGTATTTTTGAAGGTAAATCAGAAGGCTGTGAAATAGACGAACCTTTTATAGCGAGCATTTAGCAATAGACTACGAAGGACATCAGATCCAAGAATAAAGACAAAAAACTTCATCTTTTCAAAAACAGATGGGAGAATGTAACGCCTCACTGTAATAACACCACAGAAAATCGGCCAAGCCCTTGAGAGACGAAGGGTTGAGGTAAAGGATGGATGCTGACACGCAGAGAGAGAGAGATGGAGGGGAAACCAAGGACATTGGCTGAGGTTAAGGGAAATGGCGATACATTTCTGGTAACTCAAATTTGTTTGGTGCTTTGCAAATTAAGGCGAGCCTTAGGTAAAAGAAGTGGTGTTGATGGGTAATGGGGGGATAGGGGTTCGGCGATCTACGAAGAAACTTGGGAGTACACACGGATGGGAGGAGAAAGAAAATGTTGGACTAAGGGTTAGGTTTAGGGGGGAGAGAATAGAGAAGGAGATGTGTGGAGATGGGAAAGGTACATAAATAAGAAAATAAAAAACGACTGTTCATTTTTGAAAATATGGAGGAAGGCTTGTGTGCTCTTGAAATGCAACTCAGTAATAATATAATAGTATATATATATATATATATGGCTCGACCCACAACACCACAGGTTGACCGCCAAGTCGACTCAAAGTGAACATGGGTCGACCTTAGGGTCAACACGCGTTATTACCTTGACGCAATCTCGTCCAGGTACGTGCCGAACCAAATAAAATTGATTTTTTATTTAATCTGAGCCATACGTTGATGCATCTGATGGCTCCAAACGACCCTGTGACGTGGTGGCTTCAGATTCAATCCAAGAATCCAATGGTCTGAGATCCCCAAACTCCCCTATAAATAAAACCCTAGGCCTAGCTATTCTCTCACAATCAGATTTTCTCCTAATTGGGTTCATTGCCTGAGGCTGAACCCTAAATAGAAAATATTTCTAGGGAGAGGATCTTCTTAATAAAAATATTAGACACCTTAGAAGGGGATCCAGGAAGGCCATGGAGCAAAGCTAAGGACAAGCGAAGCTAAGGACGACTTGTGAGTGGGTTTAAATTATATATCTTTTACATTTATGATATATTATCGTTAGATTCCCTTAAATATTTTAATTCAGCATTTATTTCAGTAATTAGTTCTGTTGAAAACTTTAAATTGTATAAGAGAGCTTATATTTAATTATTATTTATATAGAAAAGGAAGATAGTTGTAACGACCCGGATTTTTACCCATCGGATATCGGGGTATTAACTGATTTTTATTATTGAAATATTGATTTTTGTAAGTCGAATAGATGAGTTTCTGATATTTGAAATATCTGAGTTAATTAAAAACTATATTTGATTTTAACCTTCTAGATATAATGGATATAATAAATATTATAGTTATATGTATATATAACCTCCACCATTTAAATTTAGATAAAATATCCATAAATATATATAGACAAATATATACAAGCTTTATGATGTTGATAATATATAAAAGTATAAAAATGCATATACATATACATATATATATAAATGTATGTCCATAGAAGTAATATACATGTAAATTGGAAATAATGTGAAAATATATATGTAAATATATAATGATAAAATGTGCATAAGTATATGTATACATATATGTATATATGTTATATGGGATAGTAAGGTGATAAATGGGACGACAAAACATATGTAAGTAAATGTATATGTACAAATGTTACATAAAATGGTAAATAGGTAAAGTAAAAAAAATGTATCTTTGCATATGTATGTCGTATGTAAATATTCAAGGATATATATATATACATACATGTGAACACCTTAGGGAACATAGCTATTAAATGCATATCCTCTAAAGCATATATTATATCAAATCCCTCTTTTAATTATCAAATCAACTATGGAATCTTATTCTTTTTAAATCAGGTCAAAAATCTCAAATCAAGTAAATATACAAACAAAAAGAAAAAGAAAAATAAAAGAGAGAGAAAAACTTACTGTACATAATGGAGCTACAGCTATTCCCATTCTATTATAAATAACACTACCTTGTTTCATTTTTTCATTGGAGTAAGAGAGAAAAAAATATAATGCAAGCTGCCATTAAAACTTAAGTAAAATAAAAAACAACTCAAGTTCAGAGAGGATCAAACCAAAGCAAGCAAACATTTCAAAAAAGAAGAAGAAGAAAAGAGAAACACCGCTCTGTTCAAAGGAAAAAGTGAGTAAAACTAACCTTTAGGTTCTGTAATCTATGCCTGGATATGAATGTAGTAGTTTGTTGGTATGTATGCTTGAACAAGAATATATATATATATATACTTATTTATGAATGTGTATTAAAGGTAGAACCAGAGAAACCCAAGCATGTACTTCGTCTTTACCTTTGTTCTGTATATAAGGAAATTATCTGTTTAGTTTCAAAAATCCCTATCTCTCACTCTAATTTGTTTTAAGTTATGCTGTTTAAAGAGAATTTGTTTGTTTTCGATTTTACTTCATTTTAAAAATGGTTTCATGAAATATTATCAAGTATAACAGTGAAAAGTGTAATTAACTGTAAGTAACCTAAATTTAAAAAAAAATCGAATATCATGTTTTAATCTTTAGCTTATGAAAATGTGATCGCTGTGTGAAATGATGAATTTTAGGGGTTGTTTCACGATTTTTTGTTGCGTATATAACGAGATAATGGAAGATGACCAGTTTTTGGACTTGGGTCAAATTCCGGCGAACTAGGCGGTGATAAGGGTCGGCGTTTGGTCAGAAGAAAGCGGTGGAGATGGGAAGTTCGGGAAAAATGGAGTGGCGACTTACGAGGCGGTGTGGTGGTTGGTTAAGGTCGAAGTAGGGTTTGGAGGGACGTTGGGTCGTGGTCGGTTTTTTGGTGACAGCGACGTCGTGGAGGAGCTTGGGGGCTGCGGTATAGGGGGAAAAGGTGGAGAGGAGTGTGGCGAAGCTCCTGGCGAAGTTAGGTGGACGTTGGTGGTCAGAGGTGACTAGACGAGGCGAAGATAGGAGTTGGGGTCGTTTTCTAGAGGTGGATTCGAGTTCGACTTTTCAAATTTGGGTTGTCATTGGAAAGTTGCAGTGGCTAGGGGTTTCGAAGGTCAGAGGTGATGTTGGACGGTGGTCAGAGGTGGACGGCGAGGGTTCGTCGTCGTGTGCACGTGCACGGCAAGGCTTTGGTGTAGGTCGAAAAACAAAAGGGAAAATGAGGAAGGAAGAGCAGTATTGAAGAGAGGAGAGGGGAATGGGAAGTAAGCCGGGTTTGGGCCAAGAAAGAAAATAATAAAAGGAAAAAGAAAGGAAAAAGAAAAGAAAGAAGAGGGAAAGAAAGAAGAGGGGAAAGAAAGGAAAGAAAAAGAAAGGAAAATAAGAGAAGAAATGGAATTTATACATATACATTTACAAGATAAATTTATATTTTCTTTCTTTTGACTAAAAACTATTGTCATTTTAAACCCGAAATTTAAAGTTAATGATTTTTTTATAAATTAAATGGGTAATTAATTATACTGTTAGTTGACTTAAAACTTATGTAAATTAACAAAGTTAGATATTAGGTAGAGTGTTAAATTTTAATTAACTAAAATAAATTGTTTTATAGTTTCTTTAAATTGAAATTAATTTGGATTTAAAACATAAATGGATTCAGTAAATCAAGGTTAATAAAACCCTGATGTGTGAATCGTTTGATATTGGTTATTGATTGTTAATGAGTTAACGTTTTATACCTTGGCTTAATCATATTAAATGTTATTTCAATTATTCTTGTCCATACCATCAAGTTGTCAAAGAAGTTAAAATAATTAGATTAAAATGATAATATGTTTTATTTGAAATAAGAATCTTGTTTGTACCAAAATTGGGCACAACACTCTTCGGAAGTTTTTGAAGAGATAAAATGAAGAAATTAAATGTAAAAAGAGGATTATCTAACAAAAACTCCAAATCTCATATATGAAACTAATTAAAATGCAAGGAGACACAAGAATATAGAGTGGTTCGGCGTATCGCCTACGTCCACTATGAAGTTGATAGCTTTATTGATCTTTCTTTGAAGATTACAAGTGAATTCAATGAATTACAGCAGATAATTATGATTTGCAACAGTAAATTTCGTTGTTGGCAGTAGCTATGGAGTTTAGATCTGGATCCGGCAGAGTCTGGGCGTTGGAGAATTCAAAGGAGAAGAAGCCCCTTTTCTGTATGCCCTGGGGCTCTATTTATAGGTGTAGGAGGCTGCTATTTCGCTCAGATCTCGGGAGACCCTCTCTGGCACGTGACTAGGCCCGCGCGCCCAAGCCCGTGAAGTTTCGGTCCGATCCGTGATCGATACGAACAGATTTTGTATCGATCAAGATCGCGTCCGATGGAGTCGAAATTTGGCGTGAACATTCTTTAGCATGCACGTAATCTTCTGTGAAAATTTCATAGCATTTGGACTTGTAGATTAGAAGATATGATCGATACAAAATGGGATTCTCGGTTGGTTGTTTCGTTCGAC
This sequence comes from Allium fistulosum, assembly GCA_030737815.1. NCBI lineage: Eukaryota > Viridiplantae > Streptophyta > Magnoliopsida > Asparagales > Amaryllidaceae > Allium > Allium fistulosum. The sequence goes on from CM060904.1 coordinate 821,876,732, forward strand.
TCACTTATTTCGACTCGCTCTTGTTCGACCTGCTCTCATTCGCATCGCTGTTCGACAGGTCTTGTTCGAGTCGCTGCTCGACTTGATGATGTGGCGTTTGAACCTTTGGATCACTCCTCCTTTGATGCCGCTTTGATCGAGTCGTTCTTGGACCTTTCCTTGTTCGTATCGATAGAAACTCAACTCCGGTCGATTGATTCGAATATGGCAACACGATGGATTCGATCAGAAGATCCACGATGGATACGAACTGCATAGGAGACGGAGTCGAAGGTGATCGATGCGAACTGTGGTTTCGTATCGATGGAGTCGAACTGTTGTTTTCTGAAGGATGCGGAGCGAGTCGAACAGAGGCTCTGAGATGGAGTCGAAGTCGAGCGAGTCGAACAGTGGTTCTGAGATGGATGCGAAGCGGAGCGAGTCGAACAGTGGTTCTGAGATGGATGCGAAGCGGAGCGAGTCGAACAGTGGTTCTGAGATGGATGCAAAGTGGAGTGAGTCGAACAATGGTTCTGAGATGGATGCGAAGCGGAGCGAGTCGAAGTAGGCACTCCTGATGGATTCGAACTGAGCGAGTCGAACGCGAGGCTGTTTTTATTCAATTTTGCATCGATCGTAACTTGAGCATACGAACTCGGATTGACTTGAGATTTGGAACGTTGGCTCTCATAGCTTCGCTTGTCGTGTCAAACAAGTTTTAGCTCGATCCGAACTCGAACAAAATTCATCGAATTCCATAGTGAGCCTGTGTATAACTGATCTCTAAGATGGACCGTCATTGGTTACTAGTCAGTTCCTTGGTGTCACGGCCTTGCCAAAAGGCGGGATAACATTTGCCCCCCAAAGTACGTCTTATGGAAACATGATGTGCTTTGAAGTGCTACAGTCTTCATTCTGAATAGTTATCGTCTTTTCGATGAAAGCTGTAACCTTCGGCTATTTTTCTTGATAATGTAAACTATTGACTGTCAACTGATGTACCCTGCATTGTTGCAACTAATTGATGTATGCTAGTGGTTAGCTGTTTGTTGTTGTAATCGTTATCAGATGGGTTTCCTACTCCTGTAAATCTGGAATATCGAATATTAGTCCGACATACATGTATATATGTTAATCTGACTCTCGTTGACGTTTGTACGTTCACGAGTCGTTGTCAGTTTATTTTATATTGAATTCCGTATCGATCCTCTCCTGAACCGACGTGAAATTCGTTGTAACAACGCTTGATGGTTGCTTTTGAATGTTTTTTCGTAACGATCCTTTCTTGAATTGATGTGAAGGGTTGAAACATTAAAGACGATTTTCATTGCATTTATGGATGCGAAATGAGCATTTCGAATCGATGGATGTGGGGCTTGATGGATACGAACTGCATAGGAGACAGAGTCGAAGGTGATCGATACGACCTGTGGTTTTGTATCGATGGAGTCGAACTAATTGCTCGTATTGCTGCACTAGAGATGGAGTCGAAATCGAGCTATATGAAGAAGGGTTTCGTATCGATGGATTTGGTGAAGACTGAAAAGCCCTCGTTGGCAACTTCGTATCGATAACAGCTCGTGTTGGGGGATTCGAATGGCTTATTCGACTCGATCCGTGGTGATGTCTTGTAACCGGTGGAATCCACCGGGATGTGAATCGTTTATTCACTTTGCTTTCGAGTCCATATAAATACTATGGACTTAGCCACATTTCACTTTTTACCTTTTGTTTTCCTGCCTTGCTTTCGTATCGCTCCAGAGCCTCTCAAGAGAAAGAAACCTTCGCCTTCGAATCGATTCAGAAAACTTTAATTCCTTCAACCACTTATCGAAATCAGGTAACCAATTGAACAAATCTAGTCATAACACTAAGAGATTCAAATTCTCATGCCATTCCATTTGAATCTGTATCGAACATTGCTCGAGGAAGTAGATAACGTGCGAGGTCGAGGAAGGACAGAATGGAGTTGGAATCGATCTGGGGAAGAAGGAGTGTTGAGGAAGATAACTTGGTCATCGATTTCGTGTCGATCTTGAGGGTTTCGAGACGATGAGATGGAGGCCTTCGTATCGATCGATGGCGATGCTGTTGCATCGAGTCGAGATGATCGACGCGATTGTCTTGAGCGTGTTGATCGATATGAAGGGGTTGCGTCTGATGGATTCGAAACCCAAGGCTTTTTTGATTGAGTTGAATTACACGCCAGGGGACCGATATGAAAGTGACCCAGTTGATCGATACGAAAGTGTTGCGCTCCGATCGATTCAAAATCCCCAGCTTTTTGACCGAGTCGAACTTGCACGCCAGTCTTTTGACCGAGTCGAACTCGTACGCAGAAGACCATGATTTATCGATGGGAACAAGGCACTTGTGAGCGATACGAATCGAACATTAAAAAATTGTAATTCCTTGCACATTTGAACAACTGACTCCGACGAGCTTCAAATTTGCATAACTGGACTTAATCGTTTCACCGCATATCTGATTGCCTATCGAGGCTCGTCAATGAAACTGGAATTTACCAAAATGATAACAAACTTTAACTTGGACTGATAGCTAATAACTGGATGGCACGGTTGTGACGGTCAGCGATGACGGTCCTTCCGACTGAATTCCGAAGTTTCGTCATTTTCATGTTTTCTTCAATCTTGTGGATCTTCCCAAGTGATATACAGTACTCCACTTCACAACACACTCAAACACTTTACACTGGGGGATGCACGAGCATTATTGTCTCTTTAACAATGATTTTTCATAAGCTAGCTATTCATGGAACCTTCAAGTTCTCAGCAGAAGGAACTCCCGAGTTCAATTCCTTCAACCATCGAAATACCGGTTATTGAAGCCAAAGTTATAGACCCAGCTCTGGACGAGCGTCTAGGTGTCCGGTTCATTTGTCGTCCACAAGATTCTGTGTCGTCCGGTATCTTCGAAGATATGCTGGGACGGATTTGTTTAAGGCATGGCTTGTCGCTTGATGACGAGCTACTACCTAGGCCAAATGACAGGCCTCATGATCCCCCGGAGGGGTTTACTGCTTTTAACCGTCATGCATGTACGGTGGGAACGCTTCCTCCTTTCAACCAATATATAAGGGAGATGTTATCATTCTTTGGAATAGCTTTGTCCCAGCTACATCCCAACGGGTATGCCCTGTTGAATAGCACTTTCATCCTGTTTATGGAGATTCTCTTTCGACAACCAAAACCGATCGAGATCGGATATTTATTTAACGTTAAGAGCCATGGAGACAGCCCTTCTTTCACCTTCTTGGAAGCGGTCAAGAATTGCCACATTGTAATGGGCTCCTGCGGAAGGCTAAGCTACTTTAAAACTGAATGGTTCTATGTTCGGTGCCCCCCTGGATTTGCTAGGCGATGGTTGGATAGACGTAAGTGTTGCCATTCTTCTCTTGAATCATCGAGTAACTGACTTCAAAACTGACATACTTCTCCTCTTTTGTAGCTGCAATCTCTCGACTTGACGGTGCATACTTCATAGAGCTAGTTCGGATACTCCAAGCGGTTCCGGGCGAAGAGAGGCATATCGACTTGGTTCTGACCGATAGAAATTTGAGGACTGTCGGGCTGATAGAACGGAGGCAGAGCATACGGCTGGAAGGGACACTTAAAGTGGTCTCGAAGAAACGGGTGAAGCGCAAAGCGCCCGCACTCGTAATAACCGAGGAAGTTGATCTAGAGAGAACGCCTACCGATACCGAGCTCCAAGCTGGGCCTTCTTCCGATGTCCAAGATTCAGGAGGAAAGAGAAAAGGCAAGGCTGTTGCTCACAAGCGTTCTAAATCCGAGAGGTTTAAATCCATGGTCGTGTCCTTGCCCGTCCCAGGGATTAGAATTTCGGAGGCTCCTCCCCCGCAAGTAGAGAATCCTTTTGAAGGGCTTGCTGATATTCCGATTCCGGATTATGTGTCGTTTCAACACGACATCGGGATGGAGGAGCTTGATAGTGCTCTTGAACTGAGCGGGTCGCTGGCTATGAGTGCGGCCGACATTTCCGGTTGGTCGGGGGGTTGCACATGTATACACTTCACTACACCGCATGATTCATAACTGTAAATCGCCCGACTTAAGAAATCACTAACTCTTCCTTCGTTTCTCTTTTTCAGGTACTATGTCCGGGAAAGGATCGATGATGGGGAACCTTCGCTCTGCCCGAAAAGCTTCTACTTATTATGACTCCCGCAAGAGGGATTCAGATAGAGATCGCGATCGCGAGTACTCTAACCAAGATAGGTATGGGCGTGATAGGGACAGAGAATACAAACATCGGTCTAGATCATGCTCTCCTCCTCATAGTCTTCCATCTCCACCTCCCGTTCTTGTTCCACATCCACCAGAGCCTCCTCGTCACAGGCCATCTTCTCATACTTCTAGATCCGAGACTCATCTGAAGAGAGTTGAGACCACGACTTCCATAATTGTAGAGCAAGTCCCAACCGAGCCCATAGGAGAAAGGGCCCTTAAATTGGCTCAGATGAGGAAGGATTTTCCGAATATTTGCTTCGATGGCTATGTCTTCCCACCACACTTGAAAAGAATTCCGTCAGGGGTGGAAGGCACGATGGATGATTACGTTTATGACATCTACACCTAGTACAGAGAGTGGGTAAAGGCTGCAGAGAAAGCTTCTAAGGTGGCCTTTGAGCGAGCCAAGGCACTTGAGAAAATGGAGACCGAACTCGCTCAAAGGGATCAGATCATTCAAGTGCTCACTACTAAGGTAGAGTCTTCTCGGAAATCGGAAATTGAGGCCTCCAAAAAAGCTGACGAAGCGAAGGCGACAATGGAGAGGTTGGGGCAGACACATGTTGCCCTGGTGGAGGAGATGGGCCACCGGAATACTACAGTCACCGCCGAGCGGGATGCGGCGGTTAAGGAACTCAATGAACTCAAGGACAAATTCACTGACATGGCCAAGGAAAGGGATGATGCAAACAACGTAGCCCAGGAGGCGTGCGAACAAACTGTTCTGCTTAGGGGTGAGCGGGATGCAGCTGTGGCTAAAGTCCACAAGGTGGAGACTGAGGTCGAGGAGAAAGTGAAGTCGGCCGAGTCCTGGCTAGAGGTTGACATCAAAGACCTTCTCATTGTTTACAACGCCAACGTGCTGAGGCAAAGGGTCTAGCCTGGCTCGATGATTATCCGGTGCATCTCTATAACACTTGGGGTCGACTGGTTGAGGAAGAGAAGGAGGCGCATCTGGGTGAGTCTGTGGATGAATTTGAACTCGATAATCGCATTCTGAATGAAGATGAAACGAAGATTCTTCACGAGTCAATGATTCTGCATAAGAAGGAAAGACTTGGTGCCTAGCACTTTGAAATAGAAGAGGGTTCAGGGGTTGACCACCATGAAGCGAGTCTTGAAGTTCCCGCATCAACCCAGCCCGAATCCTCGTCTACGGTCGATCCTCAAGCTGTTCCTGCCTACAATCCGGATCAGCCGCAGATGTCTTCGGCTGCAACGCAAGTTATTGAAGCTGCCCCGTCGCTTACTAGTCAAACTGAGGAAGGTACTATGAACATTCCACATATCTTTCTTAATTCGAAATCTTCGATCGAGTTAAGTTCTAACAGTTCTCTTATTCTTTGTCTAGTGATCGATGAATCACATGTCGGGCCTCCTGTTATTCAAGAATCACATCGGACACAGGAGGCTATCGTTACCGAAGCTATCACCATGACTACAACTGCCCCGCTTGACGATATGCAGGGGAGTACGATTGTGTTTGATGAGCAACTGATGGATGAACTCTTTCGCCGTCACGGAGATCCTCTTGCCGACTTGTCATCTGTCATCAGTGGAAGCGATCCTGCTACAAGCTCTTCAATGCCGACTACTAATGCCCCCAGCGGGGCTCGAGCAGTTACTGAAGAGGAGATGTTTGCTCAAATTGACGCTGAAATGGCAACAGCGGGTCATGGTGGCAGCTTTGGAGGTGGGATGGCAGCACCGGGACCTGCTCCGCTTAGAATGATATCTCCTGGTGGTACTGTTTTCATTACCATCATGCCCATTCCACCTTCTGTACTTGATCCTGTTCCTCCGACTCCGCCCACAGGGATTATTCCTATCCACTCGAGTTCGGAGGAGGATGTTGATATCACGCCCTCGCTTGGAGACCAACCAATGAAAAGTAAAGGCTCAAAGAGGAAGGATAGCGGCGGCTCCAGCAGGCCCGCACCGAAAACGAAGCCGCGGATGAAGAAAGGTTAGACATGCTTCCTCGGTGTAACTCTGACTTTCGTTTTGTTGGCCGTGTATAGATGCGGGTTCGACCCCTGCTAGTATGAATTTTTTGGAACAAACTTGTACATGAATTTCTTTCATGAATAGTAGAAATGAAACCTTTTCTTTTTGAGCTTCTTGTGTATTTTTTTAAGTGTTTCAATGTTTGAAATGCACTTGTAAAGTTTCAGCTTTCGAGTCAAGTTTGTCCTTTTGCACCAAGTCTGAAAACTGTGGACATGGTTCGTGATTGGGAGGCGAGCTGAATTTTGACGTCGCACCGTTTCAGTCAATGGTCGATGCTTAAGTCCTGCCCCCCAGTCTTGGGGATGAGTAGTTGAACATCGATCAGCGGTTGCTTCTCGCTTGCATCATGCCAGTCTAGAGCCACTGAACGGATGTCTGAGTCAAGTAGAGACCGAGCGGCTCTTCCACGTTTGTCTGATCGTCGATGATCATATCCGCACTCCGGGGATTCTCATTTGTTTACTAGCGGTCGGTCACGCCGGCTTAAGTTTTAATCATACGTCCGCGATCTGGGGACTTGGAATCGACATTTATACTTCGACTCGCACTTTGGGAGTTCGGAGTTGATATTTATACTCCGACTCGAGCTCTGGGAGTTCGGAGTTGATGTTTATACTCCACTTCACGCTCTGGGAACTCGGAGTTGATGTTTATACTCCGACTCGTGCTCTGGGAGTTCGGAGTTGATGTGTAGACGGTCAGTCACATTTGCTGTATGTTTTTTGGATTTTGTTCGCACTCTGGGAACAAAAGGTGTATCAAGATCATGGACGGTCAGATCACATCCACCCTGAGTTAACAGGTGAGGTCGTTAGATGGATGGGTCCATCCTCCTTGAACTTGGTGCGGATACAGATGAAGTCATTGGGCGGACGGATCCACCTTCTTCGTAGACGTATTTTTATACTCCAGTTCGCACTCTGGGGATCTAGGGTTGATGTTTATACTCTGACTCGCACTCTGGGAGTTCGGAGTGGTTTTTTATACTCCGTTTCGCACTCTGGGAATCCGGAGTTGATGTTTATACTCCGACTCACACTCTGGTAGTTCGGAGTGGTTGTTTATACTCCGTTTCGCACTCTGGGAATCTGGAGTTGTATCAGGATCATGGATGGTCGGACCACATACACCCTGAGTTAACAAGTGAGGTTGTTAGATGGACTGGTCCATCCTCCTCAAACTTGGTTCAGATATGGACGAAGTTGTTAGGCGGACGGATCCACCCTCTTCGCAGGTGTATTTTTAATACTCCAGTTTGCACTCTGAGAATCGGGAGTTAAGTGAGGGATGGTCGTGTATCAATCTGTTTTTGACTTTGATGTGATGGCCTGTCCCCGAGCTCGGGTTTCACTTAGCGAGTGACCGGTTGCATCATTGTCACTCTCTATTTGAATAAATTCCACCGTACGGTGAAACTTAGCTCTCCGTGCATAGTGATGATCATATAAAGCATTTCAAGTAAATCACAGCTCTGGCTCGAAGAGATTGCATTTTATTGCTGAAATAAGAAAATATGGCAAAGTCAGTTGCCTTATTAAAAATTCTAATTTCGAAATGCAGAACAAATTGCGAAATGGAAAATAAACTAAATGGATAAACATAGCCTATTATGTGTAGTAGCGGCGAAGACTCTCGCTATTCCACGGTCTTGGCAAAGTAAGACCGTCAACAGTCGATAATTTGAATGTGCCATCTCCGAGCCTTCGTTCAATAACATACGGTCCTTCCCATGTCGGCTTCATATGCGAAGGAAACAGATAAATTCTTTTTAGGACGAGATCGCCTAGTTCAAAGGTTCACGGGCGAACCTTGGCGTTATACAATCGGGCGACTCGACTTCGATTTGCGGCTGCCCTCAAATCGGCCTCTCCACGCTTCTCATCTAGTATATCGAGAGATTCAGCAAGTAGTATAGCATTTGTCTTTGGATCATAGTATGTCACACGATGAGAAGGTACTTCTAGTTAAACTGGAAGAACGGCTTCTGAACCATAAGAGAGAGAGAATGGAGTGTGGCCGGTCGCGGTCTTGTGGGTTGTTCGGTAAGCCCATAAAGCCATAGGAAGCTCATCGACCCACTTGCCCCCGACCTTTTCCAGTCATTTTTTTAGAATGGATTTTATAACTTTATTAACTGTTTTGACCTGTCCGTTTGCCCGAGGGTGTGCAACTGCAGATAATTTCTTTTGGATGTGAAATCGTTTGCAGAAATCTTTAAATTCAGCACTGTCGAATTGGGTTCCGTTGTCTGTAATAATGGTGTGTGGGAGACCGAATCGACAGTTGATGTTGCGAACTACAAAGTTGATTACTATCTTCATTGTTATGGTAGGAAGAGCTTCGGCTTCGGCCCACTTTGTAAAGTAATCAACTGCAACGATGGCGTATTTCGCACCACCTTTTGCCAGAGGTAGAGCACCAATGATGTCGATGCCCCACACTGCAAACGGCCATGGGCTGACCATTTGCGTTATCTCGGTAGGAGGATCTCTAGGAATTCGGGCATATTTCTGGCACTTATCACATTTCTTTGCATAATCCGACGCATCGCAATTCACGGTCGGCCAGTAATATCTGTATCGAACTATTTTCTTGGCAAGTGCTTGCCCTCTGGTGTGATCGCCACATTCTCCCTCATGCACATCGTGCAATACTCGCTTAATTTCATCGTGAGCGATACAACGGAGTAGAGGGACTGAGTACCCTCTTATGTACATGATTCCACTTTGGATGGTAAATCATGAGGCCTTCCAAAGGACTTGTCTCTTTTCACTCCTACGCTCCGCCAGGGTTCCGTGCTTAATGTAATTTCTAAGTGGAGTCATCCATGAATCCTTTTCGAGGATGGTTTCGCATACCCGGTCTATTTCTGCCCGGTCAATGCTTGGGGAGGATAACGCTTCTACGGGAATGAGTCCCATTTGCTGAGCTTCACCTGTGCTGGCAAGCTTCGCAAATGAATCGGCTTTTTGGTTGCGTTCTCGAGGTATACAATAAATTGCATAATAATCAAACTAATTTAGTACTACCTGAACTCGAGCTAAGTAAGCAGCCAACCTTCGATCTCTTGCTTGATATTCTCCCCGTACCTAACACACAACTAATTGTGAATCACAATAAATTTCCACTACGATAATTTTCAAATCTCTAGCAAGTTTCAAGCCAGCCAAGAGGGCTTCATATTCAGCTTCATTATTAGTCGCATGAAAATCGAACTTCAAAGCATAACATATGGATCGGCCTTCAGGAGTTTCAAGTAAAACACCAGCGCCCGAACACCGGTCGTTTGATGCGCCGTTGGTGTAAAGCTTCCAAACGTATTTGGGGGATTCACTAGTTTTGGGCAAGTCCTCTGGAATGGTAAATTCAGCTATAAAATCAGTTAGTACTTGTCCTTGTATGTCCCGTCTTGGAGTGTAAGTAATGTCAAACTGGCTCAGTTTGATGTTCCACTAGAGTAACCTTCCAGACGTCTCAGGCCGTGAAAGGACCTGTCGTAACGGCTGGTCGGTGTAAACAGTAATGGGATGTTCCTGGAAATACGGTCGGAGTTTTCTTGATGCAATAACAAGGCAACAAGCCAACTTCTCTAATTTCGGATAATTCCTTTCGGCCCCAGTAAATCGCTTGCTGACGTAGTATACTGGCTTCTGTATCTTGTCTTCTTCTCGAATTAGTGCAGCGCTGATAGCGTTTTCTGATATCGCCAAATATACGAACACCTTCTCATGATCAATGGACTTCGACAGGATAGGTGGTGTGGATAGATGTTGGACTAGTGCTTGGAAAGCGCCCTCACACTCCGTGGTCCATTCAAATTTTCGTTTCCCTTTTCGAATCAGATCGAAGAAGGGAATGCATTTGTCAATGGACTTTGAAATAAACCAGCTCAATGTTGCTACCTTTTCATTGAGATTCTGGACTTGTTTTATGGTTTTCGTAGTTTCAACATTTCTGATAGCCCAGATCTTTTCAGGATTAGCTTCGATCCCTCGAGCGTTGACGATGAACCCAAGGAATTTTCCGGATGCAACTCCAAAATGACATTTCAGTGGATTTAGCTTCATTTTGTATTCTCGAAGTATGTTGAACATAGTTTCCAGGTCTTTAACATGGTCGGTGGAGAGTCATGACTTCACAAGCATGTCATCTACATATACTTCCATTGTTTTCCCGATTTTATTGGCGAACATCCGATTGACCAATCGTTGATAAGTAGCCCTGGCATTCTTGAGTCCAAATGGCATAACTTTGTAACAGTAAAGTCCTAGATTGGTTACGAAGCTGGTATGTTCTTGATCGGGTAAATGGATCGGTATCTGATTGTAGCCAGAATACGCATCCATGAAGGATAAGAGTTCATGCCCAAGTGTCGAATCTACTAGCTGATCAATTCTGGGAAGCGGGAAACTGTCTTTGGGACATGCTTTATTCAGATCGGAATAATCGACACATGTTCTCCACTTTCCGTTCGGCTTTCGGACGAGCACAGGATTCGACACCCATTTAGGATATAGCGCATCTTGAATAAACCTGTTCGCTTTAAGCTTTTCTACTTCTTCTTTAAGGGCGGCATATCTCTCTGGATCCATACCATGCATTTTCTGTTTGACTGGGACATGCCGCGGGTCAATACTCAAAGTGTGGCTCGCGATGTTCGGCGAGATCCCACACATGTCGGAATGCGTCCAGGCGAATACATCAATATTTTCCCATAGAAATTCAACCAATTCCTCTTGAGTTTGCTGGCTTAGCTGAGACCCAATATTTATTATTTTCGAATCATCATCATTGTCAGTTGGGACATCGGTTGTCAGTTTGGCCGGGGATGCTTGACTTTCTTTAGATTCTCCTTCGTCTTCAGTTTCTCTTGGGTCAAGATCCTTGAGGAATTGGCTGGGGTGCCCGGGCCTAGGCCTGAGCGTTAATTGTCAATTATCGGCAAAACGGACGCAGAGAGATTCTTCTACGCCCTTTCCTTTGTCCTTTCGCTGCGCCTCCCGCAGCTCAGCAACATAACAGGCTCTAGCAGCAGCCTGATCTCCTTGAATGATTCCCACTCCATGATCAGTGGGAAATTTTAAAGTCAAACACCATGGGGCAATGGCTGCCCTGAATTCAGCAAGGGTCGGTCGGCCCAAGAAAGCATTATATGGGGAGTCTATGTCCAACACAACGAACTATAACATTCGTACTCTCCAGCATTCTCCAACTCCCAACTCCACTGGTAGTTCCACCATTCTTGTGGGTATAGTAGCACTTCCGTTGAAACCATGGACTCGAGATTAACAAGGTTTCAAGTCTGTGGCTTCCATTCTCATTTGATCATAAGCTCGCTTGAACAAAATATTCATAGAGCTTCCACTGTCAACTAAGATTCTCTTCATCCAAGCGGGACCTACTTGAGCTGAGATGACCAGTGGATCGATAGTGGGGGTTTCGACTTTATCAGCGTCTTTGTTCCTGAACACAATGTCATCTGTCATCGTCTTCTGTTGCTTGGCCGGAGCCCCTTCATCAAAACTACTACAACACTCGAATCTGCATGCCTGATAGAACTGGCATACGACTCCATTTCCTTCCAGCTTCGATCTGCTGGGTGAGGACCACCACTTATTGTATTGATAACCAACCTCCCGCCTGTACGAGCGGGTTCCTCCTGTTTTTCCTGATTTGGCGCACGATTTTGATTTGATGGGCCCGCACCACCAGACTGCGGCGCCCGCACATACTGATCCAACTTTCGTTCACGTATCAGTTTTTCGATGAGGTCTTGTAAATGACGACACTCATTGGTGTTGTGGCCATAACTCTCATGGAATCTACAAAATTTTCCTGTTTGGATTTGTATTTCAGTTGGTGGTTTCGGGGCAAGTTTCTTGTATTACATGGTATTGCAGGTCTGCAAATACACATTTTCCAACGACTTTTCAATGGAGTGTAATTATCGTACATGGAAGCTCTACGCCGTGGACCACGGTTCTGATCGCTTTTTTTGTTTTGATTTCCATTGTCCCTCTACTGATTCTGTTTATTTTGGATGTTCAATAGAACTTTTTCGGAACTATCTCTGGACTGTTTAACAGCGATGTTACTCTGGATTCCCTCAATGTTGGGCCCTGCGTCATCCTGCTTCCTAGACTGTTTCGCATCCTCCCTTCTCAAGAATTGGGCTACCTTGGAATAGAAACGGTCTAATGACGCAGGTGGTTTTTCAGCTAACCAATTTCCAAACTTGGAATCTGCATCAATCCCCTTAGTTAATTCAGAATAGAGTTATCATTGGGATTGCTTATTTCTGCACACGCAGTGTGGAATCGCTCCAAGTAATGTCTAAGTGTTTCTCTGGGAGCTTGTGTAACACTAGACAGAGTGTTAACGTCTTTAGGCCTCGCCACGTGCATACGGAATTGTTCAACAAACTTGGTGGCCATCTGGTAAAAGTTAGAGATCGATCGTAGTGGCAAACGAGTAAACCACATGGTAGCGATGCCCCCTAAGGAAATGGGGAAACTACGGCACTTTACTGCATCATCAGCCCTTGCCGCATTCATCAGCCATTCGTATTTCAGGACATGTTGATTGGGATCAGAACTTCCTTCATATATTGGCAAAGTTGGCATCCTGAACCGCCGAGGTGGATCAGCATACAATATATCATCGGTGAAAGGGGTATGACTCCGGGAGATTCCCCAGTCGTCACTATTGAGACCCTGACTTTCACAGATCATTTGACAAATCATTGTTGGTATGTCCGGCATTCGGATACTTAGAGCATGTTGTGCCAAGGTGTGGTCGGGTTCCACAGCGCGAGTCTAGACTGGACGCGGTCGACGGTCCATGCCTCGCCTCCTTGGTTCAACATTCTTAGTGACATAAGGCTCTGAGTTTGCTCTCGTTGGCTACGATGAGGATCAGCTTGGTTTCTAGCATCAACTCCTTGTTCGGTAGCGGTGGTCGTAGCAATGTTGCCTGTAACATGGTAAGGAGCAGCACCTCCTCGAGATGAAGGTTCTGTACGGTGACTAGCGGATGGTCCAGTTCTGGGTTGTCCAAGACTCGAAGCAAGTTGGTGCCCTATGGCCTGGGTGTAGCTTACATCCAACCGTGGGCGCGTGGATCGGTGATGACCGTCAGATGAGGCTGAACTTTCAGTGGAAGAATAAGAACCTTGGTCTCTTCTGGATCTTCTTCGCCTTTGGCGATTTAGCTGGTTGGACAACTCTGTGTTGGTGCGGAGTTGTTTAGTAAGTTGTTGTCGACTCTGGGTCAATTCTTGGAGCAGCATCTGAAACTCTTGTCTTGTAACCGGACCTATTGGATTTGACGGTCCGGCAACATCTTGGTTTGATGGAGGCAATTGCGTGGGATTTTGCATGTCCCGTCCTCCCTGATCAGCAGCTGTAGAAGTAGTCCGTGTACTTACCATGGTGAATTGATGAAAGTCCTTTCCTAGATCTGATGTAAATCTGAATAGAATGGAAGGGCTACAAAGTTCTAGATCTGGATCTTCTTCTTGGATTTATACAATACGATATAGATAGGAGATCCAAAGAGCAGGAGAAAAATTGGGTTTTCTCAGTGAAAGCACCAAAGTGTTTGTACCAAAATTGGGCACAACACTCTTCGGAAGTTTTTGAAGAGATAAAATGAAGAAATTAAATGTAAAAAGAGGATTATCTAACAAAAACTCCAAATCTCAGATATGAAACTAATTAAAATGCAAGGAGACACAAGAATTTAGAGTGGTTCGGCGTATCGCCTATGTCCACTCTGAAGTTGATAGCTTTATTGATCTTTCTTTGAAGATTACTAGTGAATTCAATGAATTACAGCAGATAATTATGATTTGCAGCAGTAAATTTCGTTGTTGGCAGCAGCTATGGAGTTTAGATCTGGATCCGGCAGAGTCTGGGCATTAGAGAATTCAAAGAAGAAGAAGACCCTTTTCTGTATGCCCTGGGGCTCTATTTATAGGTGTAGGAGGCTGCTATTTCACTCAGATCTCGAGAGACCCTATCTGGCACGTGACTAGGCATGCACGCCTGAGCCAGTGAAGTTTCGGTTCGATCCGTGACCGATACAAACGGATTTCGTATCGATCAAGATCGCGTTCGATGGAGTCGAAATTTGGCGTGAATATTCTTTAGCATGCACGTAGTCTTCTGTGAAAATTTCATAGCATTTGGACTTGTAGATTAGGAGATATGATCGATACGAAATGGGATTCTCGGTTGGCTGTTTTGTTCGACTCCCTTATTTCGACTCGCTCTTGTTCGACTCGCAATGGTTCGCATCGCTGTTCGACTCGATCTTGTTCGAGTTGCTGCTCGACTCGATGATGTGGCGTTTGAACCTTTGGATCACTCTGCCTTTGATGTCGCTTTGATCGAGTCGTTCTTGGACCTTGCCTTGTTCGTATCGATAGAAACTCAACTCCGGTCGATCGATTCGAATATGGCAACACGATGTATTCGATCAGAAGATCCACGATGGATACGAACTGCATAGGAGACGGAGTCGAAGATGATCGATACGAACTGTGGTTTCGTATCGATGGAGTCGAACTGTTGTTTTCTGAAGGATGCGAAGCGAGTCGAACAGAGGCTCTAAGATGGAGACGAAGTGGAGCGAGTCGAACAATGGTTCTAAGATGGATGCGAAGCGGAGTGAGTCGAACAGTGGTTCTGAGATGGATGCGAAGCGGAGCGAGTCGAAGTAGGCACTTCTGATGGATTCGAACTGAGCGAGTCGAACGCGAGGCTGTTTTTATTCAATTTTGCATCGGTCGTAACTTGAGCCTACGAAATCGGATTGACTTGAGATTTGGAACGTTGGTTCTCATAGCTTCGCTCTTGGAGCCTGTGTATATCCGATCTCTAGGACGGACCGTCATTGGTTACTAGTCAGTTTCTTGGTGTCACTGCCTTGCCAAAAGGCGGGATAACAAATCTGTAATAAATCCCCATATTTGAATATTGTCACCCTAATGAATAGATTGTTTATTTTAAACAATTTACCCTTTTAAACTTATTGTTTGGATTCGAAGCGACCGGATATCATTGTTATCCGAAACCGTTTCAATTTAATAATCATTTCGAACCTTTATGGGTTGATTTTAGAGTCCAATATGCTAGAATTTGGAAATTTTCAAAATTCAATTATTTTAAATAAGCAACTATAATTGGACACTTTTGTAATATCTATGGTTTTCTGTAAAAGTGTTTTGGCTATAATCAGATAGAACTTGTCGTGTTGTACGAGTTACCTTGGATTTTCAAAAGAGTTTCATAACTTAAGTATTTCAATTTAAGTGGGTTTACTCACGCTGGTTTCCAGCCTGACTCGGGTGTTACTTTATTGTAATGCTCGGGTCACACCGAGTATTACAGAATTTCAGGTTAGGACGCTTTTGGAGCTCAGAAGGCGAGCTGTATGAGAGAGGCGTATTGCACGTATTTGACTATTTTCCGCTGTGTATTGTAGGCTGTATAGACAGCAGTTGAGGACAAGTTATAAAATGTTGCAGCTTTCTTTGTATAAAATGTATATATATATATTAACTGCTACAGCTTTCTTTGTATAAAATGCTGCTATTATAATTTGTTCCGCTGCGATTGTAAGATTCTATGTTGTTGTTTTCTACTTTCTTCTTCTATCTCTTTTTCTTAAACACTAACAACCTGGTATTTCCGGCACTCGATTGCTCGACACTCTATACAATGGACATATTAGTGTCGACTTTCGAGGGTCGAAAATCGCCCGATCGTTACAATAGTAATCCAATTAAATATAAATAATATTAGGCTTGACTGTTAGAGAAAGGCATAAGCCTAAAAGTAAGAAATTTAAAGTTATTTACAAAGTTGAAATATAGCCTGTAAATGTTAACTTCTTTTTATTCCTTTTTACGCGAATAAAATAGTTAAAGAGAAGAATTCGCAAATAAGGACTAAAATAGAAAAACACTAAATTTACAAAAATTAGATGTAAAATAAGAAAACCTAAAATAAAAAGAGAAAAATAGAAATTTACAGTAAATTGTGCTAAAATGGGAAAAGTAAATAAAAAGGAGAAATTTTAATAACTTGATTGGGAAGTTAGTGATAGAGTAGTTGGTTGGTTTAGAAAAGAGAATACATTTCAATAGTTTAATATTTAAAGGATAACGGTAAACGTAATTGCATAAAAGAAAGAAAAAGAAATTAGTGTAAAATAGAGACACTGCTGTATTTTGCACAACCTAAAAAGAAAAGAAATAATAAAAGAAATATCTTGCAGTTACGAATTATTGTTTATAGCATTATTTAGTATTAAAACATGGAAATGGATTTTAAGCACAGTTTTTGTAACCAACCAAATAGAATAGAACTACTTCGTAGAATATAAGAAAATAAAGTGAAGAATTAAAGGAAGTAAAGAAGAAATCAAGTTAATTATTAGATAAGACTAGAAGTAATGTAACTAGATCTGCATTTACTACGCAGATAGTATAATAAAAGCAAAGAAGTTATTATGATAAGTAAATTTCTGACAGTCAAACGTAGGCCCAAGATAAGATTGTCGTATAACATAAGAGAATTAAAGAGAATTCAATATCTTAATAAAAGAAAACAGACTAGAATAGAAAAGAGACACTTGTAATTATATTTATAATATATAGATTATAAAAGAATATAGAAGTGATAATTGCAAGTAAAATTATAACATAGGTTATAATCAAATAGAACGAAAAGAAAAAGGCTTATTTTAAGACATAGATTAAGTTAATAAGAAAATAGAGCAGAAATAATAAAAGAGGCTTATTTTAAAACTTACACTAAGTTAATAAGCAAACATAGAAACGGGTTCCATACCAACAACATTCCCTTTCAGTCAGGAACTTATGGTCTCACAATAGCTAGGTGAGGCTGGTACAAGCTTATGCTGATTAGGGTAAATAAGTAGCCAACAGAATAAGAAAAGTAAACTAAATGCAAAATAAAAGATTAGACATAGGGTCCAATAAAAGAGTAAGACATGTTTGAAGCATCCTAAAGGATGAAGAGCCTAACGAAGCAGTTCATCACAGATTTTTAGCATAGAAGAAGCACGTCTAACTTAGAAATTTGGGGCTAGAGGAAGTACAAGACTTCAACGGGACGTGAGGGTACTCTAGGATAGAGCTCTGGGGTAGTCCTAACGAAGCAGTCCCCCAGAGGCAGGTTTGTAGGTGTTCCATCAAGAGAGTATGCCTTGACTGCTTTTGCATGGCAGGACCATTGTAGTAGTCAAAAGGGTTGATGTTTGGAGTAGGTTATTCGTATGACACCGTACTCTAACATGCGAGTAGGTTTTAGTGGGAAGGACCCATAAGGATAGTCGCATGCGGATATTGGACCAGCATCAAACCAAGAAGCGAGTTCGGGAAAGACTAGAGTTAAACCTAAAGTCCAATGATTTTTTCACTATCGAGACATTGGATGAGGGGCACAGCCAATTGGATGTTTAGATTGTTTGCAGTAGGGCACAACCATTTAGCTCTTTAAAGGTCTTTCGATTAGTTGTGGGGTGGCTGCGTAGGGCCATAGCCACGATGAGAAAAGAGACAGACTAAGTAGAATATATGTATTATAGGCCCAACGAAGCAGTCCTTTACAGATATAGAAAATCCCCGACTGAGTTCCATACAAGGTAGAACTTGTTAAGCGGGATTTAGGGAGTAGACAGAACGATAACGTATAGTCCGCAAGGTACGCACTGGGTGGTACATTATGGATATCCGAGCATTAGTATAGGCTAGTGCGGACACAATTTTACATTTTCATAGCAAATGACAGAACATCTGTATTGTAGGTCTCACGAAGCTGTCTTTTACAGATGTAGTCACAGAACGCTCTAGGAGCAAGACGATGGAGTCCTTTTCGAGGAGGATACAGAAGGTATTATGGGTAGTACCTAGGACCGATGCGGTCATTGGGCATATAGCTACATATATATTAGTTATTAGGTTTTAATCTACTTGGAAGTAGATGGGTGCGATTCACACACGGAGGCGAGAGTAGTATAAACCCAATAAACCTAATATAACAAAAAATGGAAATAAAACGGTATATGTTGAATTAAACCTAGAAGTGTATAATTTGTCCATTCACCAGAACTTTAGTTCTGACCCCCTCCACATAACATCCTAGAGGTTATGTAGATGGCAAAGACTTTCTAGCTTTGAGACACTAGTTTAGGAAGTGGTATTATGTTGTTGAGTATTTACTTACTATTATATTTTAGTCAGTTCCGCTACGAGAAATTTATTTGAGCTCTGATATATTTGTCTTTTCCTATTTGTAGGATGCCAGATACCCAACTCGGGCTTCAATGGGCTTGGATTTTAGCATTTTTGAGAAAATTCTGGACCCACTGGAATTCGGGTTGTTACATTTGGTATCAGAGCCTAGGTTTAGGTTTCCTAAATAAATAGAGAGTGAACGTATTTGTATTTTTTTAAATATTAATATAATATATTATATATACCTAGATCCATAGAAAAACCACTTTTAAGGAAAAAGACATATGGGAAGATTTTGAGTAATAGTTTTGTACATCAATATTAGAGCTGTGGGAATCCAAGAGTTATAGGCCCTAGAGTGGCAAAGTATGAGATGTACAATAGATTCAGTATAAAAATTGAAGTCCATATGTTAATATCTGGAAATTGATAATTGTTTCAAATTAGTGGGTGGGGCAGTAGTGCCATAGAATAAATAGAAGCATAAGAGAGGAAAAGGATTAGGAACATATATAATTGGATTGAGAAGAATGAATTTGTGGAAATATTTGGGAAATTATATGGAAGTTAAGAACCCACTTTGAGTCGAGCCCAATAATTAAACTTTTAAGAGTTTGAAAAAAAGAGATTTAGAGAGTTTTTCAAGTTTTAAACATAAAATTTTATAGTTTTAAATATGTACTGGTTTAAACATGGAAAATTGTGGGAAAACAATTTTTGAAAGGAAAAAAAAACATGTAAGTAACATATTTGAAAAGTACATATTTGGTTTTATAAAAAAATATACTTTCAGAATAATTATAGAGCTTGTATAACTCGCTAATTTTTGGGTTGTAAATTAGGAAAGAATTAAATATGAAAACCTAGTAAAGATTAAATTTTTATAGGAAACTAAAAAATATCAGTAAGGAAAATTTTGTAAAACTCTATTCTTTTGAAAAAAAAGTGCAATATAGCTCAAAATTATTTTTGATATAAATATTTTGGTGGTTAGACAAAATAAGTTTTTAAAATTTTGGAAATAGAGTAGATATTTGGAGGAATTTTAGTAATTGACATCTAATAGTAGGTAACTGCACTAGTGTAGTAAGAACTCAAAGAAATTAAATAGTGATAAGAATCATTATAGATAATATATAAATTTGACATGCTTTAATTCATTAGAATGAAGGAGTAATGGTATAGGTTTCTATGAATCTGCCACATTATAAATGAAGACGTTTTGTTGAAATAATAAGGAAAGTAAACATAGCGAAAGAGATGTACAAAATATGGAAGACGTTGTATTTTGTACTGTCTATTTCAACATAGAAATAAAACAAAAACTCCTTGTTATTTCACACAAAACGCACATCCTCCTTTATAGTATTTATAGAAAATTTTAGCGTTGACAGCCTCTCTTAGGAGAAATAGATCCAATGCATTAAAGTATTAGGTAGAAAGTGTAGTAATAAGAGACCGTATTGTTGGGTAATAATAGTTATACTATAGAGAATATAATTAGAGAGGCTAAGCAAGGGAAAATAAATGTTTTCACTTGTTATGCGCAATTAATTGCGTGTCTTTAGAAAACCCACCTTGAACGAAGAGAATGAGCTGTTATGAAGGTAATAGAGGAATAGTTGTTCTTATCTACTCCAGTTTTTATGATTTGAAATTACGAAAAAACAATTTGTTTTGAAATAATGAAGTGACAGATTTTTAGAAATGGTTTGGTGGAAAACAAATTTAATGGAGAAAAATTTAAATTAAGGATCCCAAGAATTTATTGAAAAAAGTGCTTTAAAAAGGAAGAGAACATTAAATTTTAAACTTAGAATTTTGCATATTCCCCGCTAGATTTAAGGGGATGGCCTAAAGTCAAAAACTATAAAATACAGATTTTTGAAAGTAGAAATGATTATGGCCCTAGGCATTTTTGGAAAATTCTAAGTAACACTTTTTGAAGGTTAGAATCTTGGGAATTGAAATTTCAAAGTAAATAAATAGATAAGCAAACTTTTGAAACTTTGAATTGTGAAAGGAAAGAAAGAAGAGCCAAACCAAGTTTTAAAATATGGAGTAGGTGAGGATAAGTACCAATGTAAGACGGAAAATGTTTGAAGCTATGTAGAAGATAGCAAGAATTATTTTTAGAGAGTAATAGGGAACTCCCGTAGAGTGTGTAAAGCACTGTAGAGCCTAGGAATGTTGCTTGAGTATATGTGTGTAGAGCCTAGGAATGGCATTGAGAGAGTATAACACACGTAGAGGATTTTTCAGTGCATTAGTTGTTATTTGATTTGAAGATTCCATATATTGGAATTCTTGTCCCTTGCAATATTGGATATTTTGTTGTTCCATGGTTAGGAATGGAATTGAAGTGATGAATAGACCTAGTTCATCATGAGTAATGCAGCATAGAATAAGATTGTTAGTGCACAGCAAGAACTAGTAGTGAGTAGTAGATGGTAGGAGGATTGTATCAGTTGTTTGGATTCTTTGATTTGGACCTTTCTTTGTCGGTGGGGACATGGTCCTAGGCCTCCTAGCCCTAGATGATAGGCGTGTAGTAGTATATGTTTTCCCTTTTTGTTATGATAAAATAGAAAAGGCTTATTAAAATTAAACTTAGGCCTTGGATTAAGTTAAATAAGCTAAGAGTACTGGCTCATCCAAACGGCATTCCCTTTCAAGACACCTTTGATGGTCCTAATTAGAGTGAGGCTGGGTATGCTGGAGTTAGGTATAAATGACTAATAAAATAAGAAAATAAAGGAAGAGAGTGTAACTAAAAGGAAAACAACAAAATTAAAGAAAGCAACCAAAGACGACAACTAAAAGAAATGAGAACTGTAAAAAAAGAAAAAAAAAATTTCCAAATTAAGTTTGAAAATAAAACATTTGAAAAGAAATTTTTCTTATGTAAACTGTGCTTGGGAAATAAAATAGGGATTTTTGTAGAATAAAGGCATAAGTCCCAAGTACACAGAAAAAGGTGCACAAAAGTAAAATGGGAAATGTGGGGTTTTCCGTTTTCCACCTTCTTTATAACATAAGAAATCGAATTTGGGAAATTATATTTTTCTAGAATTCTAATATTAAAAGTTGTGTGGTAGGATTTGGATGAAAAAATCGTTGAACTACGCCCCTATTCAGTAGGAGTGTGGGAAATATTGGATGAAAACATTTTGAGTTTTCAAAAAGATTGCATTCATGTAGAAATTGCAAGTATATTTACGATGTGTGCATTATGTTTTAAAATAAATTTTTAAAGAAGAGAAGCATTCATATAGGAGGTGCCGCTTAGAGATTCATGTACATGCATATATTTCATGTTGAATGACACTTTGCACAAGTACATGGATGGTCGCAAAATTGGATGTACACAAAATGGATGTGATTGATATGATGAATTGCATAATTTTACCCTTGTTGAATTTGGGGGACGAAATTTCCTAAAGGGTGGGAGAATGTAACACCCCACATTTTTCGATAATTAAATACTCAAATAACGATGAATAGTGAAAATAAACATTTTTGGAATTTTCAGAATATGGCCTTGAAACTTATACCATTGTGTCCGTGGCGATTTTCTGATCAACATCCATATATAACTTGTTAAAATCCGAGTAAATGCGAAGAAGTTACAAAAAGAGCAAGAAAACGGAAAAAATATACATATATATGGGTCGACCCACCACACCACATGTCAACGCCAGGTCGAATTGAAGTGAACACGGGTCGACCCGCGTTATTACTTGGACGCAATGTCATCTAGGTACGTGCCAAACCAAATAAAATTGATTTTTATTCAATCTGAGCCATACGTTGATGCATCTGATGGCTCCAAACGACCCTGTGACGTGGTGGCTTCAGATTCAATCCAAGAATCCAATGGTTTGAGATCCCCAAACTCCCCTATAAATAAATCCTTATGCCTAGCTATTCTCTCACAATCAGATTTCCTCCCAATTGGCTTCATTTCCTGAGGCTGAGCCTTAAATAGAAAATATTTCTAGGGAGAAGATCTTCTTAATAAAAATATTAGACACCTTAGAATGGGATCCAGGAAGGCCATGGAGTAAAGCTAAGGACAAGCGCAGCTAAGGACGACTTCTGAGTGGGTTTAAATTATATATCTTTTACATTTATGATATATTATCGTTAGATTCCATTTAATATTTTAATTAATCATTTATTTCAGTAATTAGTTCTTTTGAAAACTGTACATTGCATAAGAGAGCTTATATTTAATTATTATTTATATAGAAATGGAAGATAGTAATCCAATTAAATATGAATAATATTAGACTTCACAGTAGGAGAAAGGCATAAGCCTAAAAGTAAGAAATTTACAGTTATTTAGAATGTTAAAATTTAGCCTGTAAATGTTAACTTCTTTTTATTCCTTTTTACGCGAATAAAATAATTAAAGAGAATAATTCGCAAATAAGGACTAAAATAGAAAAACACTAGATTTACAGAAATTAGATGTAAAATAAGAAAACCTGAAATAAAAAGAGAAAAATAGAAATTTACAGTAAATTGTGCTAATTGGAAAATAAATAAAAAGGGGAAAATTTAATAACGATTGGGAAGTTAGTGATAGATTAGTTGGTTGGTTTAGAAAAGAGAATACATTACTATAGTTTAATATTTAAAGGATAACGATAAACGTAATTGCAAGAATCAAAGAAAGAAAAGGAGAATTAGTGTAAAATAGAGACACTACTGTATTTTGCACAACCCAAAAAAGTAAAGAAATAATAATAGAAATATCTTGCAGTTACGGATTATTGTTTATAGCTTTATTTAGTATTAAAATATGGAAATAAATTTTTAGCACAGTTTTTGTAACCAACCAAATAGAATAGAACTACTTCCTAGAATATAAGAAAATAAAGTGAAGAATTAAAGGAAGTAAAGAAGAAATCAAGTTAATTATTAGACAAGACTAGAAGTATGTAACTAGATCTGCATTTACTGCGAAGATAGTAGAATAAAAGGAAAGCAATTATTATGATAAGCAAATTTATGACAGTCAGATGTAGGCCCAAGACAAGATTGCCGTATAACATAATAGAATTAAAGAGAATTCAATATCATAATAAAAGAAATCATACTAGAATAGAAAAGAGACACTTGTAATTATATTTATAATATATAGATTATAAAAGAATATAGAAGTGACAATTCCAAGTAAAATTATAACATAGGTTATAATCAAACAGAACAAACAGAAAAAGGCTTATATTTAGACTTAGATTAAGTTATTAAGAAAATAGAGTAGAAATAACATAAGAGACTTATTTTAAAACTTACACTAAGTTAATAAGCAAACATAGAAACCGGGCGCATACCAACAACATTCCCTTTCAGTCAGGAACTTATGGTCTCACAATAGCTTGGTGATGTTGGGACAAGATTATGCCGATTAGGGTAAATAAGTTGCCAACAGAATAAGTAAAGTAATCTAAACGAAAAATAAAAGATTAGACTTTGGGTCTAATAAAAGAGTAAGACGCGATTGAAGCATCCCAAAGGATGAAGACCTAACAAAGCAGTTCATCACAGATTTTTAGCACAGAAGAAGCACGTCCAACTTTGAAATTTTAGGCTAGAGGAAGTACGGGACATGAGGGTACTCTAGGATGGCGCTCTGGGTAGGCCTAACGAAGCAGTCCCCCAGAGGTAGGTCTGTAGGTGTTCCATCAAGAGAGTATGCCTAGATTGCTTTTGCATGGCAGGACCATTGTAGGCAGTCAAAAGGGTTGATGTTTGGAGTAGGATATTTGTATGACACCGTATTCTAACTTGCGAGTAGGTTTTAGTGGGCGGGACCCAAAGGGATAGTCGCATGCGGATATCAGGCCATGTAATACCCCAAAATTTTGTGAAAAATCATTTTTGTAAAATGATTTAATTTTTGAAATATTTAGATTTAAATATGGTGAAATTTTTGGAATAAATAGTGTGCAAGTATATGTGTGCACGTGCACACTGAAATGGCACAAGGAAGAACTCCAGATTTCTTGGATTTAAAACAAGAATTAAAAAAGCAATACAAACATGATTTTGCAACATGGATATTTGATTTCTGGAATTATATGGATCATCTTAGAAAATAAGAAAAGTAAGTTTTACTTTAAATCAGTAAACAGATTTTATTTAAAACCCAGAAAAGAAAATTATACATATATATGTTATAAGGATTTGTAAACCTGTATACATATAGGTGCATATGTTTCTGAAATTAAAGAGGAATTAAATAAGCCTAGATAAGATATGTATACAAATATACATTTTTAAGTACTGAAAAGTATATATATATATATATATAAGCAAGTGAAACTATAACATTAAAATGACATGAAATGTGATACAAGTCAATATGCTTGTGTAGGCAAAAATAGCAAAGGGGATTCTCAGGAATAATTAAAATATAAAATAGGATAGTCACACTTTTAACATGACTAGGTGAGTGGCCATTTTCTAAAAAGTAAAAGAAAGAAAATGCAGCCTTTAAATTGGTTAATATGGCCGGGGTATTAAGGAGGAAAATGAATGAAAAATGCATGAAGATGGTTAGGTCAGAAATGGAATTTTGTTTTAACAAAACCCTAGTGGAAAAATGCATATAAATAGGCAGTTTCAGCCAGTAAAATTATCTTTACCCCGAGCTGCACAAAAATAAGAAAGGAAGAAAAAAATATTGGAAGGAAGGAGAAAACACTCATACAAGGATTTTCTGGATTAATAAGAAGAAATATTTAGGTGAGTAACCTCACTGAGTTCATGGCATTAAGACCTGAGATGAGGCAGCCACTTTTTATATTGCCATTTATATATTGCTGGTTTTGATATATATGATTTCATCAATGCTTTTTGGATGTCTTATTTTAAATCTGATATGATTTAATATGGATGATTTTGGTGATCTTTGATTTGCTGAGACATTTGTCTTTGGATGTGTATCATACTGCTTTATTTTTACTCAAAAATGTTAAAGTCCAGAATCTTAAAATTATATAGAGAATATTCTCAACTGTTATAGATCTATGGCATGGAAACTTTACAAAAAAAAAATGTTGGGAGCTGCATTATACTTGGTATAAGTGCTGAGGCTTGAGAAGAAAAATGTTAAGGGTGCAATAGAAATTTTCTAAGTGCTGAGCCCTTAATCAAATCAAAAAAAAAAGAAGAAGAAACTCACAAGCTAAAATTATGATTGAACCAGATCCTGAATCTGAATCAATCATAAAGGCTTGCAGATCAATATAATAAGAACATGCCATGCCTCTTTTACAGTTGAAAATATTCTTATATCTTACTGAGATCAAGACATATTGACCCCATTTAGGAAATAACTGTCTGCTTAATTCTGAGGAGAATTATGCTAGGAAAAATTATGGATGTTTCCATGTTTGCAGTGACATGTTCACTCAGCATATTTGATAATAGGATTTAAGTCAATACACTAGTAAATAAACTAGGGAAGGGAAGGCCAAGAAGGCTGCTGGAATGCTTGTCATATTTGAAGTATGCAAGTTGGCACATGGTTTGTTTAAGCCCTGAGATCTTTGTGCAATGATGTGAATTAGTTCATTGCAATGTGTCCCTGTGATTCCTTAATAGCAGATGAGGCAGGAATTTAAATTGAATTATGCAACCTGTAAATGAAGAAATAGGAATATGAATATTTCTTAGGATTGGTTGGTATGGAACCATGATGGTTCCAGTGAATGCAAACGTTGCAAATAGATAATTATGTTTGCATGGTTATGTATGCAAGTGTAAGAGTGATAGATGAATATATCATACCAGAATCAACTTATTTATACCATGTTAAAGTAATTGGATGCAGAAATTTGCTTAAATAACTAGTTGGTACTCTTACATCCTTTGTTGCTTAATATCATGAATGTATTGATGTTACTCATACCAGATCTTAGATCTGACCCTTGTTTGCTCATGGCATATGGGGTGTCTCATTTTAAAATGAGGCAGCCACTTATGCTCTTTCAGGAAACGCAGGCACTAAGTAAAAATGAAGTTATGGCTATTATGGAGGAGTGAATGAACATGCTAGCTAGTTTCAATAAGAGCTTAAATTGATTATATCTGCATGTAATCAGGAAAAATTTTATGTTTCTAAGATTTCCAGTCATGTAATGAATATTTTATGGTTAGTGATCAAGTTGCTCTTATGTTCTGTAAAGTGTTAGATTAAATTAGTTGCTCTGTCGAAATCATTGTGTGTTAAGGTTTGATTTGTTTTTGAAGTAGTGTCTGGGATATAAACAAGAAAAATATGCTCAAGCATTAGCTATAAAAATCTGGTAAGAAATATACAATTATGTGAGCAATTTCCTTGCAATTATATTATGTATTGGACAATCTTAAGTATTTTAAAAACACTGAGTTTTGGAGTAAATTTAGAATTTACCTTGAAAAATACCTTTAAGTATCTAATTGTTTTTCCTCTGAATTATGTCTACAAATGGTTCAAGTCTACTTTTTAAATTGTTTTGAGAGAGGTAATTGTATGGGAAGGCTTCAGGTATGATGCAAATGACTGGCATTTCAATTGCCATGATCAGATACCTGGCATGACACTAGGCACATGAGTTAACCAGCTTCAAATAAGTGAAGTTTAGGTAGATTCTGGTTTGTAAAATGCAAATAAAAGAATGGTCAGATTAACCACATGGTTAGACCATAGGTCAGGCAAATTGTTCACTTCAAATCAATGAAGCAAGGAACCATTTGAACCCAGTTTTCTGGAAAATGAGCAAAGATATTGACATGTACATGTATATCTATGTACATGTTGATATTTGGGCAAAAATATAAACATAAATTCCTAGAACAGTTGTAGGAATGGGTTTCAAAAATAATAAAGCAAGAAATATTGTTTTGTATGTTAGATTATAGGCAAAAATTAAGTATATATGTGCAGACATAGGTAGATATCAGATTTCAAACCATACAGGAGAAAAAAAAAAGAAAAAAAAACAAAAATTGGGTTTGAACCGACCAGCATAGCACTCGAACTCGTGACCTCTCATGTGTAAGTTAGGCGCGTTTCCATTACGCCTAGATGTTGCTTGTGTTCACTTATGATCCACTTTCTTTTAGCCTGAGTTTGATACTATACAGACTTTAACACAATCATCCATATTAAAAGCTTGCTTTCCACTGATTATTACTTGATCATTTCTTAATTAGAATAACAGACTAAAGTACATGTTTCCAGTGGATTCTATGGTCAAAAATCAGGATACAATAATTAATCTTTTATCAGGGAATTATCACATTTTAATAGATTTAAAAGGATTTCTACTTACATATTATCATGCTCCGATTCTAGTAGAATATAACATAGATATCTTCATATATGTATGTTAGGAATGATTTAGATTTAAAACAATATTTTTATATTGTGAAAGATCCTGGATATATTTTGTTTATTGGAGAAAGAAAATGACCCTGGGAAATATATTTGTAATGAATGATATATCTATATATCATCTCTTAACAACAAAAAAATCCTTATGAAATTAGGGTGGAAATAGGAGGGTCATTTCAGTTGGTATCAGAGCACTTGGTTGCATTGATTGCTAGGTAATATAGAAATGTATTATGTCTGTTTGTTTTGGATGAAATAATTTAGATAAGAAAATAGAAATTATAGAAGTACTCATAATATACTAATACCATTTGCCCAGAATTTAGTTAGCAGACCATGGTAGGAAGAGGATCTCATCACAATGCAGGACCCAGTGCACCTCAAATGCTTGATATGCAAGAATTTGTGAGGGTTTTAAGAGATGGAATTGGGCATAGGCCTGAGAACCCACATGAAGAGCTTTCAAAACTACTGAAGACTTATTCCAATTTGGGAGGCAGGAGTTTTGAAGGAACTGAGAGTGTGATGGAAATTCAAGCATGGCTGAGAACACTTGATAGGATTTTCAATGACATGCAGTTAGATGACCAAAGGAAGAGGCAAGTAGCTTCTAGACAACTGAAAGGGGTAGCTTTAAGCTGGTGGGAGGTGATCATAGCTGGAAGAAATGAAAATGAAATCACTTGGAATCAGTTCAAGGAGATGTTGGAGGCAAGATTTGTACCAGCATCAACCAAGACCATTTTGCTTGAAGAATTTATCAAACTTAGGCAGGGAACTTTGAATGTCACTGAATACACTCAAAAGTTTGAGGGTCTATCTAATTATGGAGCAATGCTAGTGGCAGATGAAGCATCCAAAAATGATAGGTATATAAAAGGACTGAACCCAGGACTTAGCAGAGCTATGCTACCATATGCAGATAGAACATTTGATCAAGTAATTGATCTGGCCTTGAAACTGGAACAACATGACAAAGAAAGAGAGAAATATAGGAATTTTAAGAGCAACAACAAGAAGGATAAGGGAAGATATCACCCTTATGATAAAAAGAAGGAGGAGGCAGACAACAGGAAGAGTAAAGATACAAAAGCCAATGATACTAAGAAGAAATTGGTTTGCCATCATTGTGGAAAAGAAGGACACATCAAACCAATGTGCCCAGAGTTAAAAGGAGGAGCCTTCAAATGCTACCTATGTGGGAAAGAGGGGCATATGAAGAGGAACTGTCCTGAGAATAAACAGCAAGGGAAATTGGCAACTTTGGAAGGTAAAGGCAAATCTGCAGTGAAAATTGATGCTGAAAATCATGGCCAAGTGGAAGGTACATTACTCATTTGTGCCATACCCATACCAGTAGTATATGATACTGGAGCAACACACTCTTTGATTTCCTATGAATTAGTTAAAGTGTTAAAATTAAACTGCATATTGGTTGAAACCCCATTGCTTGTACAAAGTCCCCTAGGGAGTTCTAGTGTTTTGAACATGAATTGTGTGGATGTGGAGTTAAACATAGGAGGAAATATTTTTATTTCCAATTTATATGTTTTAAATTACCCAAATATAGGAGTTATATTGGGGGTAGATTGGTTAAGGCAATTTAAAGCCATAATTAATTTAGACTCATCCACCATATCATTGCAAAATTCTAGAGGCCAGAGGATCACAGTTCTATGTGAAGTAGCTAAGGAAGGGAAATTGTATCATTTAGTTGACTTAGAAAAAGATCTGAGTGAACTAACCATTGAAAAAATTCCCATAGTTAATGAATACTTAGATGTGTTTGGGGAAGTTAAGGGTGTTCCACACCACAGACCAGTTGAGTTCCAAATTAATCTCATTCCAGGAGCAAGTCCAATAATCAAGAAACCTTATAGAATGGGGCCGAGTGAACTGAAAGAATTGAAAAATCAGTTGGAAGAATTAGAAGGCAAGGGATTTATAAGGCCAAGCAATTCCTGCTGGGGTTCTCCAGTAGTGTTTGTAAGAAAACATGATGGTACCTTGAGAATGTGCATAGATTACAGGGAACTAAATAAAGTAACCATCAAGAATAAATACCCATTGCCCAGAATAGATGATCTCTTTGACCAACTCAGTGAAGCTAAAATATTTTCTAGGCTAGACTTAGCATCAGGATTCCATCAAATGAAGGTTGAAGACTCAAGTGTTAAGTATACTGTATTTAACACAAGATATGGCTTATATGAATTTTTGGTTATGCCATTTGGTTTGACAAATGCTCCTTCATATTTTGTTGATTTAATGAATAGAATATTTAGAGATTATTTAGACAAGTTTGTACTGATTTTTATTGATGACATTTTGATTTATTCTAAGACAGTGGAAGAGCATAAAAATCATTTGCATTTAGTTTTGTCAAGACTAAGGGAAAACGATTTAAAGGCAAAATTTTCAAAATGTGCATTTTGGAAAGAAGAAGTGCATTTTCTTGGGCATGTTATCTCTGCCAAAGGAATATCAGTAAACCCTAATAAGGTAGTGGCAATCCAAGCATGGAAAAGGCCTAGCACCATCAGTGAGATTAGATCATTTATGGGGATGGCAGGATATTATAGGAGATTTATAAAAGATTTCTCAAAAATATCATCACCACTTACCAATTTAACTAGAAAGAACCAAGCCTTTGTATGGACAGAAAAATGTGAGCAAGCTTTTATCAAAATAAAAGAAGCCCTGATTAATGCACCAGTATTGAGAGTGCCAGAAGGAAATGAAAATTTGGTTGTGTACACTGATGCAAGTGGCTCTGGGTTAGGGGCTGTGTTGATGCAGCAAGACCAGGTGGTAGCCTATGCATCTAGGCAATTAAAGCCACATGAAACCAGATATGCAACCCATGATCTTGAACTAGCAGCAGTTGTGTATGCTTTGAAACTTTGGAGACATTATTTGTTAGGTGCCAAATTCATTTTGTACATTGATCATAAGGCACTGAAATATTTATTCTCACAAAAAGATTTGAACATGAGGCAACATAGATGGGTAGAGTTCCTAGCTGCCTATGATCTAGATATACTGTATACACCAGGCAAGGCAAATAAAGTTGCAGATGCCTTGAGTAGACAACATGCCAAGGTAGCCATGTTGATGATGGAAGAGTTTAAGGATTTGTCTATACTTACTGATTTGGAAATTGAGGAAAACAGTGGGGTACAAATGATGCCCATTGAAGAAGGTAAAGGTAAAGGGAAATTAAGTATGGTATCTCTGCAATCAGATTTACTTCTTAAGATTGGGAAAATGCAGGAACAAGACCTAAACATGGTGGAAAAGAAAATGCTCATATCAAAAGGGGAGGAAGTAATAAATTATCAAGTTGATAAAAATGGTTATTTAAGGAATAAAAATAGGATATGTGTTCCAGAAAATATAGAATTGAAGGAGGAAATATTAAATGAGTACCATAGGAGTAAGTACTCCATACACCCAGGTAGCACCAAGATGTATCAAAATTTGAAAAGAAATATTTGGTGGAAGGGGATGAAGTCAGATGTGGCCAGATATGTTGCAAGGTGCATGACTTGCCAACAAGTCAAGGCAGAGACACAAAGGCCATCAGGACTATTGCAACCCCTTAGTATACCACAGTGGAAGTGGGAGGATATATCTATGGATTTCATAGATGGTCTGCCTAGATCTAAGAAGGGAAACACAAGTATATGGGTAATAGTGGATAGGCTAACTAAGGTAGCACATTTTATCCCAGTTAAAACAGAAAGAAATGCTCCAAAATTGGCTCAAATATTCATGAAAGAGGTAGTAAGGTTGCATGGCATACCCAAAACCATTGTGAGTGATAGGGATACCATCTTCACCTCAAGGTTTTGGAAAAGTTTTCAAGAGGCCATGGGGAGTGAATTGTGCTTAAGCACTGCCTACCATCCACAATCAGATGGTCAAACTGAGGTGGTGAACAAAGTCTTAGAGGATTTGTTGAGAGCATGTACACTGGATTTTGGAGGCAACTGGGAAGACCACCTCCATCTAGCTGAATTCACATACAATAACAGTTACCAAAGCACCATAGGGATGGCACCATTTGAAGCCTTATATGGCAAGCCATGTTTATCACCTATATGCTGGGTAGAGACTGGAGAAAGGGCTGTTCTTGGACCTGAATATGTTAAAGAAACTACAGAGAAAATTGGGTTAATAAGAAAAAGAATAGCAGCAGCTCAAGATAGGCAAAAGAAATTTGCAGATAGGAAGAGAAAGCAAGTGGAATATGAAGTGGGAGACTTTGTTTTCATCAAGATTTCACCTATGAAGAAAGTCTTGAGATTTGGCAAGCAAGGTAAGCTCACACCAAGGTATGTTGGACCCTATAAAATTCTGGAAAGAATTGGTTCATTGGCTTACAAATTAGAACTACCAGAGGAAATGAAAGCAATGCATAATGTTTTTCATGTGTCCCAACTTAGAAGATGGGTACATGATAAAGAAGACATTTTGGAAGAGCCTACCAAAATTCAAATAAATCCTGACTTGGTTTATGAAAAAGAGCCAGTGGGGATTGTAGCCAAGGAAGAAAAGGAATTAAGAAGCAAAACCTTGAAACTAGTTAAGATCCAGTGGAGTAGTGATCCTAATGACTGCACATGGGAGTTAGAGGATAAGATTAGAATGGATTGTCCTAAGCTTTTTGCAAATTAAAAGGTAATTTTTTTTTTCTGGATAATTTTTTTGTTATGCATGGTTGATATGGTTGAATTTGTTTGCTTATGCATATGTTTGATAAGTTTTCAGAAAAGAAAATGATGCTTGTTATAAATGTTAGAAAAATTGTGAGGACACAATTCCTAAAAGGAGGGGTGAATGTAA
The DNA here is from genome assembly GCA_030737815.1 of Allium fistulosum. Taxonomy (NCBI): domain Eukaryota; kingdom Viridiplantae; phylum Streptophyta; class Magnoliopsida; order Asparagales; family Amaryllidaceae; genus Allium; species Allium fistulosum. The sequence continues at coordinate 821,909,493 of CM060904.1, forward strand.
TACCCCAAAATTTTGTGAAAAATCATTTTTGTAAAATGATTTAATTTTTGAAATATTTAGATTTAAATATGGTGAAATTTTTGGAATAAATAGTGTGCAAGTATATGTGTGCACGTGCACACTGAAATGGCACAAGGAAGAACTCCAGATTTCTTGGATTTAAAACAAGAATTAAAAAAGCAATACAAACATGATTTTGCAACATGGATATTTGATTTCTGGAATTATATGGATCATCTTAGAAAATAAGAAAAGTAAGTTTTACTTTAAATCAGTAAACAGATTTTATTTAAAACCCAGAAAAGAAAATTATACATATATATGTTATAAGGATTTGTAAACCTGTATACATATAGGTGCATATGTTTCTGAAATTAAAGAGGAATTAAATAAGCCTAGATAAGATATGTATACAAATATACATTTTTAAGTACTGAAAAGTATATATATATATATATATAAGCAAGTGAAACTATAACATTAAAATGACATGAAATGTGATACAAGTCAATATGCTTGTGTAGGCAAAAATAGCAAAGGGGATTCTCAGGAATAATTAAAATATAAAATAGGATAGTCACACTTTTAACATGACTAGGTGAGTGGCCATTTTCTGAAAAGTAAAAGAAAGAAAATGCAGCCTTTAAATTGGTTAATATGGCCGGGGTATTAAGGAGGAAAATGAATGAAAAATGCATGAAGATGGTTAGGTCAGAAATGAATTTTGTTTTAACAAAACCCTAGTGGAAAAATGCATATAAATAGGCAGTTTCAGCCAGTAAAATTATCTTTACCCCGAGCTGCACAAAAATAAGAAAGGAAGAAAAAAATATTGGAAGGAAGGAGAAAACACTCATACAAGGATTTTCTGGATTAATAAGAAGAAATATTTAGGTGAGTAACCTCACTGAGTTCATGGCATTAAGACCTGAGATGAGGCAGCCACTTTTTATATTGCCATTTATATATTGCTGGTTTTGATATATATGATTTCATCAATGCTTTTTGGATGTCTTATTTTAAATCTGATATGATTTAATATGGATGATTTTGGTGATCTTTGATTTGCTGAGACATTTGTCTTTGGATGTGTATCATACTGCTTTATTTTTACTCAAAAATGTTAAAGTCCAGAATCTTAAAATTATATAGAGAATATTCTCAACTGTTATAGATCTATGGCATGGAAACTTTACAAAAAAAATGTTGGGAGCTGCATTATACTTGGTATAAGTGCTGAGGCTTGAGAAGAAAAATGTTAAGGGTGCAATAGAAATTTTCTAAGTGCTGAGCCCTTAATCAAATCAAAAAAAAAAAAAAGAAGAAACTCACAAGCTAAAATTATGATTGAACCAGATCCTGAATCTGAATCAATCATAAAGGCTTGCAGATCAATATAATAAGAACATGCCATGCCTCTTTTACAGTTGAAAATATTCTTATATCTTACTGAGATCAAGACATATTGACCCCATTTAGGAAATAACTGTCTGCTTAATTCTGAGGAGAATTATGCTAGGAAAAATTATGGATGTTTCCATGTTTGCAGTGACATGTTCACTCAGCATATTTGATAATAGGATTTAAGTCAATACACTAGTAAATAAACTAGGGAAGGGAAGGCCAAGAAGGCTGCTGGAATGCTTGTCATATTTGAAGTATGCAAGTTGGCACATGGTTTGTTTAAGCCCTGAGATCTTTGTGCAATGATGTGAATTAGTTCATTGCAATGTGTCCCTGTGATTCCTTAATAGCAGATGAGGCAGGAATTTAAATTGAATTATGCAACCTGTAAATGAAGAAATAGGAATATGAATATTTCTTAGGATTGGTTGGTATGGAACCATGATGGTTCCAGTGAATGCAAACGTTGCAAATAGATAATTATGTTTGCATGGTTATGTATGCAAGTGTAAGAGTGATAGATGAATATATCATACCAGAATCAACTTATTTATACCATGTTAAAGTAATTGGATGCAGAAATTTGCTTAAATAACTATATGGTACTCTTACATCCTTTGTTGCTTAATATCATGAATGTATTGATGTTACTCATACCAGATCTTAGATCTGACCCTTGTTTGCTCATGGCATATGGGGTGTCTCATTTTAAAATGAGGCAGCCACTTATGCTCTTTCAGGGAACGCAGGCACTAAGTAAAAATGAAGTTATGGCTATTATGGAGGAGTGAACGAACATGCTAGCTAGTTTCAATAAGAGCTTAAATTGATTATATCTGCATGTAATCAGGAAAATTTTTATGTTTCTAAGATTTCCAGTCATGTAATGAATATTTTATGGTTAGTGATCAAGTTGCTCTTATGTTCTGTAAAGTGTTAGATTAAATTAGTTGCTCTGTCGAAATCATTGTGTGTTAAGGTTTGATTTGTTTTTGAAGTAGTGTCTGGGATATAAACAAGAAAAATATGCTCAAGCATTAGCTATAAAAATCTGGTAAGAAATATACAATTATGTGAGCAATTTCCTTGCAATTATATTATGTATTGGACAATCTTAAGTATTTTAAAAACACTGAGTTTTGGAGTAAATTTAGAATTTACCTTGAAAAATACCTTTAAGTATCTAATTGTTTTTCCTCTGAATTATGTCTACAAATGGTTCAAGTCTACTTTTTAAATTGTTTTGAGAGAGGTAATTGTATGGGAAGGCTTCAGGTATGATGCAAATGACTGGCATTTCAATTGCCATGATCAGATACCTGGCATGACACTAGGCACATGAGTTAACCAGCTTCAAATAAGTGAAGTTTAGGTAGATTCTGGTTTGTAAAATGCAAATAAAAGAATGGTCAGATTAACCACATGGTTAGACCATAGGTCAGGCAAATTGTTCACTTCAAATCAATGAAGCAAGGAACCATTTGAACCCAGTTTTCTGGAAAATGAGCAAAGATATTGACATGTACATGTATATCTGTGTACATGTTGATATTTGGGCAAAAATATAAACATAAATTCCTAGAACAGTTGTAGGAATGGGTTTCAAAAATAATAAAGCAAGAAATATTGTTTTGTATGTTAGATTATAGGCAAAAATTAAGTATATATGTGAAGACATAGGTAGATATCAGATTTCAAACCATACAGGAGAAAAATAAAAAGAAAAAAAAACAAAAATTGGGTTTGAACCGACCAGCATAGCACTCGAACTCGTGACCTCTCATGTGTAAGTTAGGCGCGTTTCCATTACGCCTAGATGTTGCTTGTGTTCACTTATGATCCACTTTCTTTTAGCCTGAGTTTGATACTATACAGACTTTAACACAATCATCCATATTAAAAGCTTGCTTTCCACTGATTATTACTTGATCATTTCTTAATTAGAATAACAGACTAAAGTACATGTTTCCAGTGGATTCTATGGTCAAAAATCAGGATACAATAATTAATCTTTTATCAGGGAATTATCACATTTTAATAGATTTAAAAGGATTTCTACTTACATATTATCATGCTCCGATTCTAGTAGAATATAACATAGATATCTTCATATATGTATGTTAGGAATGATTTAGATTTAAAACAATATTTTTATATTGTGAAAGATCCTGGATATATTTTGTTTATTGGAGAAAGAAAATGAACCTGGGAAATATATTTGTAATGAATGATATATCTATATATCATCTCTTAACAAAAAAAATCCTTATGAAATTAGGGTGGAAATAGGAGGGTCATTTCAGGCCAGCATCAAACCAAGAAGAGAGTTCGGGAAAGACTAGAGTTAAACCAAAAGGCCAATGATTCTTTCACTATCGAGACATGGGATGAGGGGACATCCACTTGGATGTTTAGATTGTTTGCAGCAAGGCACAACCACTTAGCCCTTTAAAGGCCTTTCGATTAGTTGAGGGGTGGTTGCGTAGGGCTATAACCATCATGAGAAAAGAGACAGACCAAATAGAATATCTGTCTTATAGGCCCAATGAACCAGTCATTTACAAATATAGAAAATCCTCGACCGAGTTCCGTACAAGGTAGAACTTGTTAAGTGGGATTCAGGGAATAGACAGAACGATTAGGTATAGTCCTTAAGGTACGCACTGAGGGGAACATTATGAATGTCCGATCATTAGTATAGGCTAGTGCGGACGCCGTTTTACTTTTTCATAGCAGACGACAGAACATCTGTACTGTAGGTCTCACGAAGCTATTCTTTTATAGATGTAGTCATAGAACGCTCTAGGAGCAAGACGATGGAGTCCTTTTCGAGGAGGATACAGAAGGTACTATGGGTAGTAGATGGGTAAGATTCACGCACGGAGGTGAGAGTAGTATAAACCCAATAAACCTAATATAACAGAAAATGGAAATAAACGGTATATGTAGAATTAAGCCTAGAAGTGTATAATTTGTTCATTCACCAAAACATTAGTTCTGATCGCTCCTCATAACATCCTACATGTTAGGTAGATGGCAGAGACTTTCCAGCTTTGAGACACTGGTTTAGAAAGTGTTATTATGTTGGTGAGTATTTACTTACTATTATATTTTAGTCAGTTCTGCATCAAGATATTTATTTGAGCTCAGATATATTTGTCTTTGCCTATTTGTAGGATACCATATACCCAATTTGGGCTTCAGTGGGCTTGGATTTTAGCATTTTTGAGAAAAAATCCGAACCCATTGGAGTTCAGGTTATTACAATTGGATCGAAGGTTGATACTTTTGCCCCATCAGAATCCCTATTCTAAACATAATATCATAAGTCATCATCCTTTGTTGCATAGTACAAGCTCCACCCTCGATGGAAAAGCAGCTCTTCTGTGGTACACGGCTTAACGAACTCGCATACCATTCCATTTCATTCCAGCTTTTCTTCGATGGACGAGGTCCTCCAATTGTCATATAAATAACAATCCTTCCATTTGTCCATCTGGGTCCTTTTCCACTGGGTCTAGGTTGGTTCCCTTGGGCATTCAACCCTTAGGTCCTAGCATTTTGTCCCTCGTCCTGTGGCTAACTCACATATTGTTGTAATTACTTTTTTCATATAAAGTCCTCGATGAACTCTCTAAGTTGTCGGCACTCATTCGTGTTATGCCCATGAGTTTTATGGAATTGACAGTACTTGCTAGAACACCTTTCTTCTTCGATCACCTTCCTCCTAGGCATCTTTTTATACCTTTCTGTGCCTTGAGGGTGCAAGGTTTACATTTTCATATGTATAATTCAAAGCCATATACTCATCCGGCGTCATATTCCTTGAGCACCTTTTGGCTTTATTCCGCCTGCCTCCAGCACCTTGGTTTCTCTTCCTTTTCTTATCAGAATTACCAACATTCACAACCACATTACTGGAACTCTCGCCAGATTGTTTAATTTCCAGATTAATCTTAATCACTTCCTTCGACTATCCACCATTAGTCTTCCTAGCAACTTGACTTGCTTCCTCTAAACGCAAGAATTGATTAGCTTTTCTGTGGAAGTCTTCCAAAGTTATCGGCTGCTTCATTCTTAGTCATTTCCTAAAGTTGTGTCCAGGTGTATGCCCTGGACAAACGCCATCTACGCCATACTTTCATTTGAATTATTAATTTCAGTTACTATTTTATTTAATATATTCAAGAAGGCCTTCAATAACTCCTAAGGTCTCCAAAAATGCTCGATAAAGACATCACATCCTTAGGCCGAGCAGTGTAGAGTCTGAACTATTATACAAACTTCTTAGCTAATTCATCAAAAGTAAATATGTACTTTGGTGGGAGGAAGTAATCCACATTGATGTAAATCCATTTAGAAAAATAGGGAAAAACCTAAATCGAACAACATTTGTTTCTCTGGCATCATTTATGTGCCATCCGTAGTTAAATAAATGCTGCATGAGATCGGTAATCCCATTATCCGATGACATCGTAGGCATCGTAAACTTCCTAGAATACTCTTCCCTTAATACATTCTCCATGAACAGAGTTCTACTAAGCATCAAACCCCAATCCTCATTTTTTCTCCACTTATTTTCCTCCATTAACCACTTAATCATGTCTGCTATATGCTCCTCGCTACCTTGAAACTTCAAAAGATTGCTATCAAGAGCTATGCCGAGTGTTTGACGCCGTGAATTGTCTCGGTTTCCTTGTTAACATCTAGGTCCTCCGATCTCTAGGAGAACCACTCCTTCCATTCTTCTCTAACGTTTAATTAGATACATAGTTGTTGTTTGAGTTCCAACATCCTAAGATTCAACATCCAGAACATCATCATCGCCAGCATGCCGCAAATTGTCCTCAAAATCAGATAAGTTGATGGCCTCAGCTTCTTGCCTTTCAAAGGGTCTCAAAATGAGGATTGTACTGACTAATTATGGCCAAGACAAATCTAAATTCCATTTGTAGGGCTCTTCTAGTCCCCCGACACTTTTCCCTACTGCTCCAATAACTGGTTTCTTCTATTTTTGCTATTAATCCCTTTTGGTCTGATCAGAAGCAAATGAGTTCTCCTTTTCATATCCAAAAATGATGTCTCTGTCCTTCTCCTCCTACTCCTCTATGGCTGATGGGTCAATAAGGCTATGATAGCATCCATTTTTGTCAAGAAGAGCATTATGACTATCTGCCATCTTTTGATTCAACTTCGCCATCATCTTATGAATTTCCACCCTTGTGACCACCTCCTAAGGGACTGATGGTCCTGGCAATGCTGTTGTCGATTTTATTGCTATTTTCAGTATAATGAAAATCTCCTTTATCTACAATAGCTACTACTCAAGACCTATAAGACTTCCTTGATAGTGCCATTGATTCCAATCTAAAATTCCTTTAAGCGTTAAATAGAAAACCTTCTGGATCTAACCTTTGGACAGTCCGTTCCATAATAGATAGCTAGATCTACACCTAAGAAATGCCTTTCTTAGTGAAAACACCAAAGATATTGAACCAAAAAATTGCATAATACCCCAAAACAGATTAAAATAAAGAGATCTAGAAAAATAAAGTAGAAAACACAGAAATTTTGTATAGTGGTTCAGGAAATCTAAGGCCTAAATCCACAAGAATGTTATTACTTACAGATTTTTGTCACAAGTACAAGGTTTTTACTAATCTAACAGCCTAGAACAATAAAACATAGTTTTCTTTGCGACTAGGGTCATATAGAGAAAGAGGGTGAAGAAGATGAAGTGACAAATATCCTTTTCTAGTTGCTCTAAGTCTTCTATTTATAGAAAAATTACCCTAACAAAGTTGTAGACCTATGAAATACCAATTCTAACATTAGATATGAGAATGTAGGAGGGGAGACAAAGTCCTCAGAACTAGAAAATCATGTCGGTACCGACCTAGTGGTCGGTGCCGATCTAAATCCTTGAGTGCCAACTATGCTAACTTCCTCTCCTTAATCATCTTACTTAGATCCATCAAGTTCCGAGCACTTTCACCTTAGAAATCATGTTGTTTCTAAGAGGTCTGATATCTTCGGTACTTGCCTTCATCTTTTAAAGCCTCTTTAGAGTGTTTCACCCAGTCCTTTAGAAATGGCACCAGGGCAATCTCCTAAGTTAACATTCGATAAACCAGAGCTTCATGATCCGTTAAAGTGTGAGCATTCATGTCGGTACCGACCAGAAAGTGGTCCGTACCGAGGTCAATATCTGCAGCATTTTACCCTTAAACTTCTTGGAACTTCTCCTAGCCTCCTTCTAAGCATGCCTTTTAGTCCTTTAACCACTCCATCTTAATCCCGATATCAGATTTGTTTGAGAGCCGTTTAATCTAAAATTCGGATAACATTTGCTTTCTACGCCATAATAATAAATATATTAAATTAAAATAATAGTTTTCGAATTCAATTTTAGTAATTGTTATTTTGAGAATAATTTTTTACTTATTTGAAGTCTAGTTTTTTTAATAAATTAAATTAAATTAATAAATTATTTTCGAATAATATATTAAAGTTGGATAAAATGTTTTAGTTAAATATAAGATATTTATAAAGTGTAAATAATTGTTATGTGATTAAAATAGGAAAATATAAATTTATTATATGTTAATACAATGAATGATTAAATAAAAATATACAAGCATTGAATAGAATAAAATTCTCCAATTATCGAAATCTACTTTGTAAAATAATTTATAAATCAATTTAAATTTGGTTTGAATTTATTCAAAAATAAAAACAAGAATTATTTGAAAGAAAAGAGAAATGAATTGATTAAATAATTAAAGCCCAAATTAAGCCCCAAGCCCCTTTTAACTCATTCTTTTCTCCCTTTTTCTGGAAACCTCTCTTTTCTACTTGGTATGCAAGCCTAGAACCCATATATATCCATACCCGCCCTTTAATCCTAAAATAGAATCTTACAATTAAAAAATGAAACGTAAATGCGATCGTTTGATGGATGTCAACATTGATGAAGGGTGCCACAAGCAGGTGACAACTGGTGGAACATGGCATCATGAGAAGATGTGCAATGCTGGAAGCTACAGAAACTGGTGGTCACGGCCTAAGGCATCGTGATGGAGGATGGCAGCAGCGGCGAATTTCCAGAAGGGGCAAAAGCCATGGGTAAGTTTGACGGTTGTATCGGTGGTGGCAGCAATCACAATGGAGATCGCTGAGGTAACTTGGTGATATCCTAGGCATGACAGCCTTGGAACGAAAGTACAAACGTGGTGACTACAGTGGTTAAATTTAGCAAAATGTTGATGAGAGGAAAAGTAGAGGCAGTAAGACTTTGCTCGGTAATTCGATGAGTATCTAAACACACATCTATATCTATATCTCAGTCTATTCTTTATCCTGATTATTGATTGGATTGCTTGGTTTAAATGTTTGTTTGGTATATTGGATTGATTGTTGTGATATTGAATATAATTTTGGATTTCATGGGGAAATTTTATATATGTTGGATCGTCAGAATGCAAAGAAGGTGCTATCCAAATGCATTTTGATTTGTGTAATTTAATTAAATGTTATGTACGAATTGTACGGATGACCAAAGTTTGATGAAATTCGACTCACGCCATACGATAAATTTCTATTGACGATTGCTTGATGTTTTGGAGAATTTTGCTTCATGGTTTATATTTTTGGATTTATTTATTTTCTCTTTTAAAAGATTTTGGATAGCTTTTGAAAACTATTTTATGTTTTTAAAATTATATTGAAGTATATTTATAAATAAATAAAAGTGGTTGGAAAATAAAATGATTTATTGGAAATTGTTATGGATATAAAAATTCTTTTGAAAATTAAAATAGAAAAGTTTGTGTAGTATTGGAATGTATAGACTTTTACAAGTATAAATAAAGGTTTTTAATAATATTTCCGAAAAGGAATTTCTTTTGTAAAGTGTATGTTTAATTAAAATGTTCCAAGAATATTTTCATAAAGTGATTTTGAGTATAAGCTTATTCTAAAGATAAGCCAAATATGAAACATTTTGGAATGGTTTTAAGAGTATTGAAATATAAATCCCTTTTCAAACACACGCACACACACACTTAGTTTGAAATTGGTTTATATTGATGTTTATTTGAAATTCTATATGATTAGAATTTTGAGTAAACAGTCAAGCAATACAAGCGATATGGGACGTTTGGTAATACTTTTTTGATTACTCTCTTGAATCCTTTATAGAATATTTGATTTTTATCATGTTTTAATTCTATATAATGCAGATGTTGAATAAAAAGATTAGTAATACCGGGTGGTATAGGAACCTCGGAAATATTTTTTTGGATATTCTATTGACTTATATTATAGAACAATTGTTGCTTTAATGAGTGTAGTTTACTAGCTATTAGTAAAGGTTCGAACACTGAATGGAATAGAATGCTTAAGTAATACTTGTTCATTTACTATTGGTAAGTAGACATCACTTATATTTCAGAGATGGGTTGGGAATTTATGATATCGTCTAGAAGTAACTCCTTAATACTTAGTAGTCGAGATTTCTATTACTCTCTAAGGGCTACAAGTTGGAGTTATGCTGGAATGTATAGATTTATCCTCTTAGGACTAACTAGATGAGTCACATTATTATTTACTCTTAGAGCTAGTAGTTAAGGAATTATTTTGTTGTGATGCTCTTATTTGGAGGCATGGAGTCGAGGTTACTTATTACTACTCTCATTAAGAATCATCTAGTCAAGAGTATTCATTGCACCATCTAAGGATTAAATAGTCGACTATAATTATCTACTTTTAGGGCTAGTAGTTGAGGATTTGTTATGTTGAGATGCTCTCATCAAGACTTGTATAGTCAAGAGCAGTTGTTGCCCCTCTCATTAGGACTCCTTGAGTCGAGAGTACTAGTTGTTACTGTGACGACCCGTAAATTTTGGATATTTGAAATTGGAATATTTAATTGATTTTAAATATTCAACGGTGAATTTTTGACTTGAATTTCAAATATCACTTTTTATTGGGTAATTTAATTATTAAATTAAATAATTGGAAATTGGGTGAATTGCTGAATCTGAAATTATAGGCTTGTTAAAAATAATTTGAAGGCTTATAAAATTCATATTAATAATACTGAAGGTGATAGAACTTTTAAAATTGAATTTAAAAGTGTTTCTTCCGGTTTTGAAAATATATCGTTTAAATCGATATTTAAAAATAGCCTTCCAGGGCATAGTCTCGGAATTCGATGAAACCAGTTCCATTGGATCCGTAATATTGTATTATTATCGGATTTCAAATTTCAGAGCGTTTGGAGTTTTCGTGTGATTGTACGATAGATAAACGCGCTGAAATTTATATCGAAATTTAATATAACAACTGGGTTCAAAAAGCTATCTTCTCCATACGATCGAATTAGGACTCGAAACCATTTCCATTGCGTTTGGAATATGGATATAAAATTATAAACGCGTAGCGGCACGCCTCGATAGGAGGTCAAGATTTTGAGTTGCGTTTATCAAGACAATTTGAATTTAAATTATATATATTTTATAGTGGAAATTAGCCACAAGGGCCTCATTAGCTAGTGCAATTAGTTTCTTGGATGCACAACTGAAATAATTACTTTTAAGGACAAAATGCAAAATAATTAGTTTGTAAGGCCTAAAAACCTATGAAATTATGTCCTTAAAAGTAATTGGACTGCTGACTTTGTCCTTAAAAGTAATTATTCTGCTAACTTTGGCCTTGAAATTAATTTCTATGGATGTGTGTCCTAGAAACTAATTGGACTGCAAAGTTTGTCCTTCTAGTGAAATGCCCCTATTTTATAATGGTCAACTACAGCTGAATTTCTGTCACATCAGAGCTTTTTCATGTCTCTTCAAATCACTGTACACAAATCTCAGCCGACACGCAAACATCTTTTCCCTTTTCACTTTGTTTCATGGTCGAGCATTTTTATTTAATCTACTTTTCCTCTTTTGAAATCCTAATGGCCGGCAAATCTAGTTTTTCACCCTTCTTCAAATTCGATTTCCTCTCCACCCAGTTCGAAGCCACCCTCCCAAATTTCCTCGTCCCCTTCCCCATTACAAATTCGAATCGAATTCAAACTCGAGTGTGAGCAAGTTGCGAGGTTTCTTTTCGTTAGGGCAAGAGCGAACGCTAGCTTTGTGATCAAGCTTGGAGAATGGGTTTGACTCGAGCAAGATTGTGTCGCAAGGTCAAAAGGAAGAGCACACGGTGGCGCGTGATTTGAGGCGATGTGGGTTAATCGCGATGGTGAAGGAATCTGTGGGGCGAAGTGGACTCGTCATCGATCTAGGGAAGCGAGACGCTCGTTGTGCTCTGTCACGATGGAAGCAGTGCATGCGATTTCGAGGGTTCGGCCTGGGTTCGCTAATAGCAGAGAGGTTTGCAGATTTAAAATTTATCTAATTTTTTTTTGTAAAATATATATGTATATAAATTTATAGTAAGACATGCATGAAAATTATTTTTCAATATTAAGATTTTATCTTAAACAATAAGCGATAGTTTGGATAATCCTGTTATGACAGTAAATAAAATTTCTATTTTTATATTACAAAAGGAAATTTCAGTTAAGTAAGACATATATGTATATATGTTAGAGAAATATATTTATAGTCCAGTTCGAAAGTTATATGAATATTTGTATAGTAAAGTTGAAAATTTTATATAAATAAGATTTGGGAAAAATATAGGAATTTTAACAATGTTATATGGAGTTTATTAAAAAGAAGTTTTTTAAAGTATGTAGGCTGTTTCAATAATAAGAATAATAATAATAAAATAAATGAATATACATATGTACTTATTTTTATTTAAAGTTTAATTTTAAAATTTAAGGAGATTAATTTGGTTAATTAACCTATTTAATTATTTTAGTTATACGAAAATGATTTACTAAAGGAAAATTAGTCAAATTAAATTATTAGTTAAATTAAATTATTAAATGGCAATTAATTGTTCGATTATTTCAAATATTAATAAACCGTAAATGTTTATACAAGGTCGAAAATCGGAAAATCAAGATGAGATTGAAGTGGATTGCAAACAAAAATCAAAGGTGAGTTAATCTCACTCATCTGAATTATTATTTAAATTTAAATGGTTGAATTTAAATATTTGGATGAATGATTGAATTGATTGGATGTGATATATATATTATATAGTAGTATATATATATATATTAGAGTGATTGATTTCCCGCATTATATAGCGGATGAGACCCTATGCGCCGCATAATAGCGGATGATATTATATTAATCCTATATACCGCGATATTCCACCTCGAAGTGGAATTGGTATTGTGCTAACATCTGTGGATGCAGGGAAATAGGTTGGAGGGATCCAATTGGATTCCTCAAAATATTTAGAATGTTTAATATTCTGTGTTATAACTATTTGATATTCTGTGATGAATTATATTGATAATTGGAATATTGGATGCTATGGTTTGCTTGAATATATTTGGGTATACTGAGTAACCAAAAATATATAGATTGGATTTTTGAAAGAAAATAAAGAGAGAATTTTTAAGTAAAATAATTATAGATAATTTGAATAAATTTAAGAATGAATTGGAAAAGAATAAAAGTGATTCTAAAATTTTAATAAATAAATTCTGAGTATGAGAAAGGGAATTTTAAATAAACAGAGAAATATTAAATTTTAAACTTAAGTGATATTATATCAAGAAGTAAAGAATTTATATTTTTAAATTCAAGGTTTGAATTTATTTAAAAGGATAAAGAAGGAATTTGGGAAATCTGAAATTGATATTTTCAGTTTAAAAGATTTTAAATCATAATAAAGAAAGAAAAGCTGAAGTTAATGGATTTTTAGATAAATTGAGGAAGTAAAGGAATTTATTTCAAAGTGAAGTAAATTGGTAATAAATTTGAAAATTGATTTAAGCGTTTGGATATTGAAGTTTTAAAAGAAGACGAGACTACGGAATTTATAAACTGGGTTTATAAAGGTGAATATATCAGTGGATATTTGGAAGAATAAATTCACGGTGGAAATTTATTAAAGGAATGGGTAAATTAGTTTTAAAAATAAATAGTGATTTATTTTTAAAGATGTGAGAGAGAAGTGTATTTCACAGAATAGCCAAGAACGTTTTCAAAGGAAATTTTTAAGTATAAGCTAAAAGTTTAAGGTTGTTTTAAAATATGTTTTAGAAAATTTATTATTCTTAAATGTTTAAATTTTAAAGTAAGTATTTTTCAAATTTATTTTAGTAGTAATTATTTAAAGATGACTTGGTATTATGTTTTAAAAGATAAAAATCTAGTTTTATATTTTATTAAGTAGCTTTATTTTAAATATTCTTAAAGTATATATTTTTGAATAAAGCATTAAAGCAGTTTTTAATTTAAATGTTTAAAGGATATTTTATAATAAAGTGTTTTTAAGTTATTTTTAAAATCTAAAGTATTTGTACTTGGTGATTTCAGTGGAAATAGAAATTATTTGGGGAATTTATTCCATGAGAGAAAGATGGTTTGAAACTATTTTCAAAGGGTTGAAAAGTGGAAATATATCTTGCGAAGATATTTTGAGATTAATAAATAATTTGGGAGAAATTATTTAAAGGTCTGATGGTTGTTTGTGAATGTTATTTGATAGTTAAATAACCGACTATCAATATTGGCCAATGCGCTGATCGTTTCAAAGAGACCGGGATCGAGATTAATTTCTCGAAAACCACTTCGATCTGGTTTATACGCTTTCGTGGGGAAAATGATTTTGGAATCGAAGATGGGGTAGTGAAGTACAAGGGCTAGTCACTATTAATACTAAGGATGATTCCAAAATGGATGTAGTAGGAATAGTGCCTTCGATTCCATTCGGACCCGGGATGGACTTATATGGATGAATGCTTCCAGAACATCGTCAGATGGACGATGAGCATTCTAAGTGAAACGGTTCTTAAAAGGTAACGCTTAGCCTCGAGCCTCATCAACCGGGAATGACTGAAAATCAGGGGTTATGCAGCAAGGCTATGTGGGTAGCACCCATTAGGGTAAGGTCATCCCTGTCTAGATGCCCCTTTTTATTTCGGCTTAGTGGTGCGGTTGCTGATCCCAACCGTGGGGTGATCTTACTCGGAATTATCCAATAAGGGGTTGTTCCGGCCTTGTGTTGCAGGGGATCGGGCGTGGTCCTCGGTACGCTGATCTAGACCAGGTACTGTGACAGGTGGTACCCTAGTGCCTAGTCATTAGTTGGAAATCCATTTTCCCTACGTGCATTTACGGTTTTGATTGTGCCTAACTATTGCTGATACGTGAGATGCAAGCATTTCAGCTAGATTCTATTATACTTTCAATAGACACTATTATAATATCAGATGGATTTAATAAAAAGTGTTTTGGCTATCGTAAGGTAAAAACCCGACATGTTTATTTGTGGCGCGGTCTTACGAGATGCTTTTGATTTCAAAGGGTTTGGAAAATTTTAATAATCCAATTGAGTGTGTTTTCTCACGTTGGTTTTCTTATAATGGTCGGGTCAGACCGAGTATTACAGATACAGGATAAGATGTTGTGGAGCTCAGGAGACGAGCTGGATGGCGAGACGTATCACATGTATTTAATGTATTCCGCTGTGTATCATATGTTGTATAGTCAGTTTTGTGAGGACAAGTGATTATAACTGTCCTGAGTTGTGATGTTGATTGTGTTGTACTCTGATGTTGTATTCTGATGATGTATGTATAAACAGATATAGTTTCTTTTCTATAAAGATCAGTTATTATCTATTATATTTTATTCCGCTGCGATTGTGAGATTTTGATGTTGTTTTCTATTTTCTTCTTCTACCTCCTTTTTCTTTAGCCCTCATGGTTCGTATTTCCGTTCTTTTTGAGTAGATCTGATAGAGATTAGTGTCAACTTAATGGGTACGGATTTGTGGGCTATTACAGTGGTATCAGAGCTGAAGGTTAAGCGAGAACCTTGGCTCTGGTGGGAATTACTCATTGAAATAGAGTCCATAGTACTCTAGAATGAGTTTGAGTGTAATAATAGATTTGAGCGCGTATTTGTTAGTGAATATAAAAATTGTTTTTATATTGTGTTGACTTATCGGTTGAGTGTTTATAAATTCTGGTCGATATGTGGGACGCCATGTCATCGATAGGAATTTTTAAACTCTTAACAAGAT
This sequence comes from Allium fistulosum, assembly GCA_030737815.1. Classification (NCBI taxonomy): domain Eukaryota; kingdom Viridiplantae; phylum Streptophyta; class Magnoliopsida; order Asparagales; family Amaryllidaceae; genus Allium; species Allium fistulosum. The sequence continues at coordinate 821,925,063 of CM060904.1, forward strand.
AAACCGACACAGTATTGTTTTAAAAATAGGGTAAATGAAATAATTTTACCCCAAATTATTTCGGATGAAAAAGGAAAAGTTTTTGTAAATTTTTGGTTGCTTGGATGTTAGGAATGATAATATTAAATTATTATCATTTAAGTGTAAAATTGAAAAAGAAATCGGATTATAACCAAAGTTAAGGAAATAAATTCAGGTAATAAGATGGAGTTTGTAAATGTGAATTATAAATGTGATTTATGAAATTGAAATCATAACTAACAGCAAAAAAAATAAATTCATATACAAATGAGATATGTAAATGTAAACTATAAATGTGATTTATAATCTGAAATAGAATTCCAGAGAAATATTTGAAAATAAATCGAGATGAAAATTCCCGGATAATGTTTGAATATGAATTGGATGGATTTGGAATTTGGCATTTTGGGAAAGTTTTAAATTATTTTGGGTTTGAAAATGGTTTTCAAAAGCTTTGGAGAAATAATGGTGATAGTATTTGAGAAATATTTTTGAATTGGATTGGAAATCTGGAGAGATTTGGAATTAAAATATTTTGAGGGGTTTTAAAGAGATAAAAGCACTAAACTCTCTTCGGTCGCTGGAAAATAATTCCGATGATGATCGCGACATCATCGTTGTTCATTTTCTAGTTTCCAAGAGAGGGATTGCTACCTGGATGTTTTAGGTTGGAATTGTTTGCAAAAGTTGGGTTTTATTTTAGAAATGCAAAGGATTTTGGATATAATTAAATTTCAAAGGTGATTTTGAAATGTTGCTTAAACTCTGGAAGATAATTTAAAATGCTTATGGAATTTAAATAAGTTGGAAACTTAAGGAAGTTTAAAATTTAAATGGAAATTGTAGAATTTTGGCCCAAGGAACTAAAGAAGCAAAAGTTTAGAAATAAACTTTTTATTTATTTAGATTTGAAATTAAATTTGAGAATGAAGTGATAAGATAAAATTAGTAAGTGAACTAATTAATTTGAATAGGTAAGAAAATGAAATGGAATTGGATTATAATTGAAAATGATTTGAGTTGCAAATAAAATCCAATTCGAGTATAAATGAGTTAAATATGTGCTTGGATATTATTTTGATAAATTGAGAATGTGAATTAAAATTAAAATGGATGAGCTAACTGAATTAAATGGAATTTGATTAGATTAGATTCAAATTAAATGGAAGTGAACTTAAGTTTGAAGTTGGGATAAACTGAAGTAAATTAACTTAAGTTAAGAATAATTAGAAGCTCGACTTCGAGTAAGAATGGAAGACCATTAAATAAAAGCTTGGGTTGGATTAATTTGGGAATGGTTAGTAGTATACAAGCATGGAATGCTTCGAGCTAAATAAAATGGTTGTGAATGAATTAAATGAAAATAGTATGTGGGTTGATTTAAACAATTGAAATAGTATATGAATGGGTTGTCAACAATTAAAATTAATGTTGGAACATTGGGAATTGCTTATGAAAGACTGTTTAGTATGCATTGTTTATCTAATGCATGTTTCAGCTATTTTAAATAAGCGAAATACTAGTGAATTGTATGTATTTAGCACTTACAAGTTTTAATTGAGTAAGTACAAGTATTTCAAAAGGCAAAAGGAAAATTGGTGTTTTGATTTCAGAAATAAATTTAAATGGCCCAACAAAAGGTATGTGTTTAAATTTATGTATGAAATTTGATGATTTTCCGATCTAGCCACTTGGCTTTTGTTTTCTTTTGGAAATCTGAGGGCCTGTTGAGGCACTTTGTAGTTGTACTGAGCTAGCCGCGCAAAGGAAACGCTGGCAAAAATTTTGAAAATTTAAGGGGTAAGAAAAATTTTGAGAAAATTTTTGATAATTCAAAATTTGGTTTCAAATTTAAATTTGAATGGATAAGTGTAATGACCCGATATTTTCAACCATTCGCATCCATTATAAGTGTATAGGTAGACACTCATGTCGGAATTGAATTGCTCAAAATACCGCGTTGTAAATAAAATTTGGCAAATCTCAGAATATACAGTAAATAAATATAATCACAGATCACAGACACAGAGTAAAATAATGCAGCGGAAGTAAAAGAAATAGTAGTTCATGAAGCTACTATATAAATATAACAGAGTTACATAAGATACAACAGAAGAAATAGAGTACAACAGAAGTCTAAATACAATAACCAAGTATAAGCTGAGTAGAACAACGGAACTGAAATAGATAGGACAAGACAAGTAGTTAATCTCCAGCGATTCAAATCTCCAAGAGAGTGGAAATCCAAATCTGTGAATAACTCAGGCTGACCCGAGCGTAAAGCAAAACACAAAACACTCGAGTCAGGACAATATATACTTATATAATGTAAATCAACTCAAGTGAACTGTAATAAAGGTACAAGTAACTTAAAGAATGCTTGGGATCGCCCATTCTTTAAGGATCCGTTAAACTGATTATTATGTAGTAATATACGCTATATACATTAGTGTCTAATTAGTAAAGTATAATCATATAGAAAATAGCGTTAAGGGGATGGTGAACCTTAACGCGGTCAGATCTTTAAACCAAAATCGTAGTGGGCTCGATATGGTAGGTGACACGGCACATAAGGCAATGCCAAGGTAGATATACCAATTACGCACAGGGACTGAAGGAAACGCATAGCAGCCACTACCGCTCCACCTCGAACAACACTCTCAAATCAAGGGTGCGCACCAAATCAATCACAGGTAATAGAATGGTATCGAAGAAGTGTGTCCGATAAGAGGTGCTACCTCACTGGTCCGAGATTGCTCCTGTTTTAGCCACCTTATGCCAACTCACGGGAGTTGGGTCCACGTATATACCTTAGGATCGTCGTCACCATCCTACTTCATTCTGGAAACTCCACCGCGTACCCAGTTGTTAAAGTGGTTTTCGGTATCGACAGAGAGTATGTCCATATCCGATCCCAGTCTCTTTAACAACCAATCGTTATTATAACCCGTGGTTATAATTTAAAAACAGTTTATACTTCAAAATAGAATATCATTTCAAATCCAAATCTTTATCAAAATAAAGATTAAATCAATTCCAAACCATTTCAATATATTTAAAATAACATATCATTTCAAAACTTCATTTCAAATCATTTCAATATTTCAATATATCATATCTTTTCAAACTTCATTTCAAATCATTTTAATATACCAAAATATCATTTGAGTTCAAATCTAAATATTCAACTTTAAATACATTTTAAATTTAAAGATATAATTCATTTATTATCATTTCAAGTCACCTTTTAAATAGTTTATATTTCAATCAAAATAATTCATTTAAACCATTTAAAGTGTAATTATTATACTTTCAAATCAAGTATTAAAATTTCCAAAGTTTCAATTCAATCATTTATTTCAATTAAATTTCCATAGACCATTTCAAATCTTATAAATTTCAAATATAGATTTAATCCACAAAATAACTATTCAAATTATGAAATAAATTCCAAAGCTTTAATATCCTATATTTCATAAGTCCAATATCTTTTAAATAGATTCAAATTACAAGTAAACCAAATATTTTTAATACTAATATAAACTTCAATTATTCATTATAAGATTTAATATCATTCCAAATTCATTTTCAAAATATCAAAATATCATTTCAAAACATCATCTATTTAATTTAAATTTAAATACCATTTAATCATATTTCAAAATAGTTGTATTTCAAAAATCAACTATTCCATTTAAATCATTTAAAGTCAATTCATTATATTTAATAATTAAATATTTAATTTCCAAAATTTAATCTTTTTCAATGATCATTTATTCATTTGAATTTATTAAACAAAGAAAATTCAACTCTCGCAACACTTAGAAAATGCTACTAGAATGTTATGTTTAAAAACAGTTCATTAACCAAAGACGGCATTTAAAATGCTGTAATATCTTAATTTAGTTTCAATTAAAATTTTATTTAAATTTAACAACTATAGCACTAACAAAGTGCTATAATAACCCTTAGTTCAAATTTGCTATTTGATTCATTTAAAACAGCTACAGCATTTTCCAATGCTGTAATATCTTTAAATTACATTTCAAAAATGCTGTCAAATCAAATTCAGAGTTTTATTTACAATTTCACACATAATTAACTTTTAATATAAATCATTTTAACTTATAAAATCATATATTTTCACACAAAAAACAATCATTTAAATGCCTATATTTCTATCGGTTAATAAAGTCTAATTTCCATACAAAAATCAAATTAAATAACAATTAATTTTTCATTTCTTTAATTAAATTATTAACTTAACAACTAAGTTTAAATTTCCAAAATATAACTTATTTCCATTTGTTTTACTTAATTATATTTCACTTTTAAACAAATTTCACGAAAATTCAATTGAAGTTATATTTCCAAATTCAGCATAAATATACATTTATTTCATATTTTAAGTTATACAAAATCATTAACACTATATAAAATCATTATTTCTTAATAAAATCATTAAATTCATTTTTAAATCAAAATTTTCATATATTCTTACTTTACATAAATTCCATTTATAAACAACATCATAAATTACAAAATTAACTTATATTTCAAATTCTACTTCACCATTTACTTAATTCACTTATTTAATTTGTAGAAAATCACAAATATTTTATAGAAATAATTTTAATAAAGTTTAAATCAAAATATCATAATATTTACAATTTTAAAATATTTTAAAAAAAATTAGAAAAATATATAAACCACGGGTCTGTATATAATTTTCTAGCCTAGGTCAAGTGATACGGATATGTATCATTTCAATCCGCAGTTTACAAAGAAAACCCGGGTTTTATCATTTCAAACCCGCAATCCCAAGTAATATAATAAATAAATAAAAATTCGCTCAGGCTTATCATTTCAGCCTATAACGATCTTTCCTTATTCTAAAGTCCGTTCGGGTATGTATCATTTCAACCCATAGCGATTCTAATCTACATGGAACTTGCAGTGTGATAAACTGATATAAATAAACAGAATAACATAATAAATAGTAACATATGGTATAACAGATAAATAAGCATGGGTGAACATCATATAATCATAATATAACAGTTATAACATGATGATATGCATTTACAGATTCAAGTGATGTCAGTTTATCACTATATAAGTACATATTAGTCTGGTGAGATTTAATCACTTTTTTAAGCTGGAGATGACGACCAAAACACACAACACAGAATCTTCGAAGGCACGACAACACGAATATGATTTAAGTGGGAGAGCCAAAGATAAATCTCCTTGGATACATGAAACAAACCAAACAAATATACATGAATAAAACACTACACATATTTATAAACAACTTGTGTATTCATGCATAAAACAAATCCAAACCAATTGCACTTGCATTCATCCTTCATAGGATTAGCCATGGCTGCAAAATACATGGCTATAGGTTGTTCTAGGGTCTGGTTGTGGATCTATAGGGGTCGGCCTAGCCTAGTAAAGATGGTGCACTAGTTGGTGAAGCAAGAGGCTAATCACTACAAGGCAATATCATAGATTCAAGGCCACTAATGGGCTCGGCCAAAGCCAAGAGGGCATGGCTATTTCAGGTGGGGTCAGGTAGTGGTTTGCAGAGGTGTGTCAGGTCGGAATTTGGCTGGTGGAGGTGGTGTATGGTCGGCCAAAGTGGTGGAGGTGGTGTATGGTCGGCCAAAGTGGTGGAGGAGGTGATGGAAGCAAGGTAGTGATCGGCTTGTCATGTATGTGTGGTGTTTGCATATAATTTGGTGGATCTATCTCAAAGTTGGCCATGGCATGGGCTTGGGGTTGGGCTGGAGGTGGTGGTGGGTGGTTGTGGTGGTGGTGGAGGCAGCCATGGTGATGGAGGAGAGAGGTCAAGCCAAATAGAGATGAAGAGAGAAAGTGCAAAACCATGAAAACAAGATGAAAACATAAAAGAAGAAAGAGTTTTTACCAAAATTTTCACAAGCAATGGAGCCGGCCATTTTTTTGTGATGAGAAGTTTTTTTCTCGTGAATGGGATGGAAAATAATGTGCAGCTGAAAGAATTGATGGTCGGCCAAAGCAATTGAATGTAAGAGTTTGGAAAACAAAGAGGTGGAAAACCAAAAGCCTTAAGCAAATCAAGAGTCACAACTTTTCAAATTTCTTTTATATATATTTTTAATTTATAAATACACATAAAAACTGAGAAATAAAGATAACAACTCAGAAATGAAAATGAAAATATAAAATAAATAATTAAATTTTAATTAAATAGAATTTAAATTAAGAAAATGGCTTAAAAATGCAAACTAGGCTTTAAAAATTAGAAATAACTTCAGTACACTTTGGAAAAAATCTATTTTAATTTAAATACATGTAAACGAATATAAATAAAGTAAAAACAGAAAATAAAAGTGAATGCATAAAAAAAATTAATTATATATAATTAAATTAAGAAAATAGCAAAGAAAATGGAAATTAGGTTTCATAAATTGAAATAAATTCAAGTAAACTTTAGAAAAATTATACTATCACTTTAAATTATTAAAAGATAAAATATTCATAAAATAACATATTAACACATATTAAAATAAAATATGACAAAGAAAATATAATTTATACAATTTAAAATAACAAAATTGTAGAATAAAACAAATTGCACTCAAAATTGAAATGTACATAACTATCACAATTTAATTCTGTTTCCAACGAAACGAAAAGCAGTATTCATGTTATTGTATCTATTTTCATAATAAAAGATAAAATTTAAGATTTTAAATAATTTTAAATTTGAAGTTTAAAAGTCAAAGATTGAACAGTTTGACCAGAATTTCACTTTTCAGTAAATTATTCAATTTATATCAATTTGAACTATAAATCACTTAATAATCAACATTTATATTTAAAATGAAATGTTTGAAATAGAACAAGTTTAAAATAATTTAAAATAAAAATAAAGTCCAAATTAAAATATATTCAAAATCAAGGGTTGTTACACTCTCCCCCACTCAAAACTTTTCGTTCCCGAAAAGGAATGAAGTACGGGAAAGCACATAAAAAATAGTGTGAAATAAGATTAAGACAGGATGACAAGGAGATTGAGATTATACCTGGCAACTATTGTTATATGTAAGTTTAACAAGGTGGATGGCAAGCAATGCTCAGATTAAAATAAGTACCAAAGATTATTAAATATTATAGAAAGATTTCTAAACAGAAAGATTATAAAAAGGATGCCTATACCAATCTGTAGCAAGATGAGGAAAATAAGAATAACCAAAAGACAGTTTGAATACAAAATAAGATAATAAGTTTGAAAAACAAAATAAGATAATAGGTTTGAAATTTCCATGGTTTCAGCTTAAATTGATAATTAATTTTACAAGTGTTAAATAGATCTTACTATCTCTAATTTCATTATCTTATCATCAAATTTTCTTAAACTAACAATTTCAAAAATCATGGATTTGCAAATTCATTATTTATTATACTCATAATGTACTTAATAAATTTAATTCCTCTTTATTCCTAATTAAAATTAATTTTATCCCTCTCAATATATTTTATCACCTATGTTAAATATACTTACACTTATTATAACGGTTTTAAATTATTTTTAGTTCCTTTAACATCATTTATATTGTAAATTATTCAATTAACCCTTTTATTCAATTTACCTCTTTTAATCTTTTTATAACTAAAATTTAAGTGTATAACATTTATTATAACCACTCAAATTTTATTTATAAAAATCTTTTTATATTGTATATTATCCAATTACATTGTTAACTTCTAAAATTAAGGTAAGTTATATTGGAATGCAATTGAGAATTATACAAATAAAACTTTCTACAATTAATATACAATATAAACATTCTAATTCAATCATTTCAAGCTTGAATATTTATTCAAAATTTTGGTTTTCTTTTTATACTTGAAGTTATTATTTAAGATAGAATTTAAGAATAAAATTTCCGATTCCTTTCAAACCACTTAGAGATAAATAAATGTATGTACATAATTTGTCAAATCAAATTTAAATCATATATCTATATATTTTATAAATCAAATCATATTTTAGAAATTCAAATCAATTAAATTTCCCAAAACAAAGCTGTAGCAAGACTACAGAATGGTTTCTTTACTTCGAAACTCGAAAATGAACGTCGATGAGGCCGCGGTCATCACCGAAATTATTTTCCAGCGACAAAGAGAAGAGCACTATAATTTTAAAACTTTAAAATTCTTTGGAAACAAAATTTCTATTCGAAAATGCTTTAAATAATATATCCTTTTTAAAACTTTAAACACAAGGTTTGAAACCATCGGAAATTAAATTCTCAAATTCTTGATTTAAATTCATTTCAGTTCCCAAATCAAATTTATAAACAACTATTTATAAATTCATTTATAGAATGATAAATCAATTATTATCATTTTAATTAATCAATTTAAATCAATTTATTAAGTTCCATAATATTTACTTATATCAAAATTTATTTCATGAACCAAATTTTTAAAATAATATTGTGTCAGTTTGTTCTGTCAAAGTGTTTTAGAAATCCTATCGATAGCGTTGATTAGACGAATCGATCGGAAGCCCAAATCAACGTCAACAACTCAAACAACACCATATAAAAAACAAAACATAGATTTACAAGTATAATTCAAAAATGTTTGAAGATAGTTTGGAAACAAAAGACAAGATGAATTAATGACAAAATAGGAAGATGGATAAGTTTAAATAAATCACGGGCAACCTTAACCGGGTCAACCGTGACTTAAAGAATAAGTTCAAATGTGGATTTTCTGGGGTAAATTGGCGAGACCGCCAATTCACTATAAAGCTCATTCGAAGTGGAGTTATGTGATACTCCAGAATCAAAAGAAGATGAATAGTGAGGGACAAGAATGAATTTTGGAACCACAGGGAACGTTCCAAAATTCAAAGGAATTTCGAATCAAAAGGAAGAGATTCAAGCTCGAATGAAAGTGATTCTATAAATAATTTTACCGTACATTCTAAGTTTTGCCTAGAGCTACCAAAGCTCTGATACCAACTGTAACGGGCCGCATCAGTGGGGTAACGCCCACCGTAGCATACAGTAGTACCTGTGTTCTGCCTTTACAGCCAGCCTCTCGACTACACCAACCCTGTAGGGACATGTAGGAGTAAGAGTCATCCGCTCGCTACCAAACCAAATGCGAGAACCCCCTATCATGCTGCACCCACCAAGTGCATAGGCAGACACACATGTCCGGAATTGAATTGCTCAAAATACCGCGTTGTAAATAAAATTTGGCAAATCTCAGAATATACAGTAAATTAATATAATCACAAACACTAAGTAAAATAATGCAGCGGAAGTAAAAGAAATAGTAGTTCATGAAGCTACTATATAAATATAACAGAGTTACATAAGATACAACAGAAGAAATAGAGTACAACAGAAGTCTAAATACAATAACCAAGTACAAGCTGAGTAGAACAACGGAACTGAAATAGATAGGACAAGACAAGCAGATAATATCCAGCGATTCAAATCTCCAGGAGAGTGGAAATCCAAATCTGTGAATAACTCAGGCTGACCCGAGCGTAAAGCAAAACACAAAACACTCGAGTCAGGACAATATATACTTATATAATGTAAACCAACTCAAGTGAACTGTAATAAAGGTACACGTAACTTAAAGAATGCTTGGGATCGCCCATTCTTTAAGGATCCGTTAAACTATTTACTATGTAGTAATATATGCTATATATAGTAGTGTCTAATTAGCAAAGTATAATCATATAGAAAATAGCGATAAGGGGATGGTGAACCTTAACGTGGTCGGATCTTTAAACCAAAATCGTAGTGGGCTCGATATGGTAGGAGACACGACACACAAGGCAATGCCAGGGTAGATATACCAATTACGCACACGGACTGATGGAAACGCATAGTAGCCACTATAGCTCCACCGCGAACAACACTCCCAAATCAAGGGTGCGCACCAAATCAATCACAAGTAATAGAATGGTATCGAAGAAGTGTGTCCGATAAGAGGTGCTACCTCACTGGTCCGAGATTGCTCCTATTTTAGCCACCTTATGCCAATTCACGGGAGTTGGGTCCACGTATATACCTTAGGATCGTTGTCACCATCCTATTTCATTCTGGAAACTCCACCGCGTACCCAGTTGTTAAAGTGGTTTTCGGTATCGACAGAGAGTATGTCCATATCCGATCTCGGTCTCTTTAACAACCAATCATTATTATAACCCATGGTTATAATTTAAAAACAGTTTATACTTCAAAATAGAATATCATTTCAAATCCAAATCTTTATCAAAATAAAGATTAAATCAATTCCAAACCATTTCAATATATTTAAAATAACATATCATTTCAAAACTTCATTTCAAATCATTTCAATATATCAAAATATCGTATCTTTTCAAACTTCATTTCAAATCATTTTAATATACCAAAATATCATTTGAGTTCAAATCTAAATATTCAACTTTAAATACCTTTTAAATTTAAAGATATAATCATTTATTATCATTTCAAGTCACCTTTTAAATAGTTTATATTTCAATCAAAATAATTCATTTAAACCATTTAAAGTGTAATTATTATACTTTCAAATCAAGTATTAAAATTTCCAAAGTTTCAATTCAATTCAATCATTTATTTCAATTAAATTTCCATAGACCATTTCAAATCTTATAAATTTAAAATATAGATTTAATCCACAAAATAACTATTCAAATTATGAAATAAATTCCAAAGCTTTAATATCCTATATTTCATAAGTCCAATATCTTTTAAATAGATTCAAATTACAAGTAAACCAAATATTTTTCATACTAATATAAACTTCAATTATTCATTACAAGATTTAATATCATTCCAAATTCATTTTCAAAATATCAAAATATCATTTCAAAACATCATCTATTTAATTTAAATTTAAATACCATTTAATCATATTTCAAAATAGTTGTATTTCCCAAATCAACTATTCCATTTAAATCATTTAAAGTCAATTCATTATATTTAATAATTAAATATTTAATTTCCAAAATTTAATCTTTTTCAAAGATCATTTATTCATTTGAATTTATTAAACAAAGAAAATTCAACTCTCGCAGCACTTAGAAAATGCTACGAGAATGTTATGTTTAAAAACAGTTCATTAACCAAAGACGACACTTAAAATGCTGTAATATCTTAATTTAGTTTCAATTAAAATTTTAGTTAAATTTAACAACTATAGCACTAACAAAGTGCTATAATAACCCTTAGTTCAAATTTGCTATTTGGTTCATTTAAAACAACTACAGCATTTTCCAATGCTGTAATATCTTTAAATTACATTTCAAAAATGCTGTCAAATCAAATTCAGAGTTTTATTTACAATTTCACACATAATTAACTTTTAATATAAATCATTTTAACTTATAAAATCATATATTTTCAGATTTAAAACAATCATTTAAATGCCTATATTTCTATGATTTTATAAAGTCAAATTTCCATACAAAAATCAAATTAAATAACATTTAAATTTTCATTTCTTTAATTTAATTCTTAACTTAACAACTAAGTTTAAATTTCCAAAATATAACTTATTTCCATTTGTTTTACTTAATTAATATTTCACTTTTAAACAAATTTCACGAAAATTCGATAGAAGTTATATTTCCAAATTCAGCTTAAATATTCATTTATTTCATATTTTAAGTTATACAAAATCATTAACACTTTATAAAATCATTATTTCTTAATAAAATCATTAAATTCATTTTTAAATCAAATTTGTCATATATTCTTACTTTACATAAATTCCATTTATAAACAAAATCATAAATTCCAAAATTAACTTATATTTCAAATTCTACTTCACCATTTACTTAATTCACTTATTTAATTTGTAGAAAATCACAAATATTTTATAGAAATAGTTTTAATAAAGTTTAAATCAAAATATCATAATATTTACATTTTTAAAATATTTTAAAATTTTATATAGAAAAATATATAAACCACGGGTCTGTATATAATTTTCTAGCCTAGGTCAAGTGATACGGATATGTATCATTTAAATCCGCAGTTTACAAAGAAAACCCGGGTTTTATCATTTCAAACCAGCAATCCCAAGTAATATAATAAATAAATAAAAAGTCGCTTGGCTTATCATTTCAGCCTATAACGATCTTTCCCTATTCTAAAGTCCGTTCGGGTATGTATCATTTCAACCCATAGTGATTCTAATCTACAGGGAACTTGCAGTGTGATAAACTGATATAAATAAACAGAATAACATAATAAACAGTAACATATGGTATAACAGATAAATAAGCATGGTTGAACATCATATAATCATAATATAACAGTTATAACAGGATGATATGCATTTACAGATTCAAGTGATGTCAGTTTATCACTATATAAGTACATATTAGTCTGGTGAGATTTACTCACTTGTTTAAGCTGGAGATGACGACCAAAACACACACCACAGAATCTTCGAAAGCACGACAACACGAATATGATTTAAGTGGGAGAGCCAAAGATAAATCTCCTTGGATAAATGAAACAAACCAAACAAATATACATGAATAAAACACTACACATATTTATAACAACTTGTGTATTCATGCATAAAACAAATCCAAACCAATTGCACTTGCCTTCATCCTTCATAGGCTCAGCCATGGCTGCAAAATACATGGCTATAGGTTGTTCTGGGGTCTGGTTATGGACCTATAGGGGTCGGCCTAGCCTAGGAAAGATGGTGCACTAGTTGGTGAAGCAAGAGGCTAATCACTACAAGGCAATATCATGGATTCAAGGCCACTAATGGGCTCGACCAAAGCCAAGGAGGGCATGGATATTTCAGGTGGGGTCATATAGTGGTTTGCAGAGGTGTGTCAGGTCGGAATTTGGCTGGTGGAGGTGGTGTATGGTCGGCCAAAGTGGTGGAGATGGTGTATGGTCGGCCAAAGTGGTGGAGGAGGTGATGGAAGCAAGGTAGTGATCGGCTTGTCATGTATGTGTGGTGTTTGCATATAATTTGGTGGATCTATCTCAAAGTTGGCAATGGCATGGGTTGGGGTTGGGCTGGAGGTGGCTGGTTGTGGTGGTGGTGGAGGCAGCCATGGTGATGGAGGAGAAAGGTCAAGCCAAATAGAGATGAAGAGAGCAAGTGCAAAACCATGAAAACAAGATGAAAACATAAAAGAAGAAAGAGTTTTTACCAAAATTTTCATAAGCAATGGAGCCGGCCATTTTTTTGTGATGAGAATTTTTTTTCTCGTGAATGGGATGGAAAATAATGTGCAGCTGAAAGAATTGATGGTCGGCTAAAGCAATTGAATGTAAGAGTTTGGAAAACCAAGAGGTGGAAAACCAAAAGCCTTAAGCAAATCAAGAGTCACAACTGCTCAAATTTCTTTTATATATATTTGTAATTTATAAATACACATAAAAACTAAGAAATAAAGATAACAACTCAGAAATGAAAATAAAAATATAAAATAAATAATTAAATTTTAATTAAATAGAATTTAAATTAAGAAAATGGCTTAAAAATGCAAACTAGGCTTTAAAAATTACAAATAACTACAGTACACTTTGGAAAAATCTATTTTAATTTAAATACATGTAGAATGAATATAAATAAAGTAAAAACAGCAAATAAAAGTGAATGCATAAAATAAATAAATAAATTTTAATTATATATAATTAAATTAAGAAAATAGCAAAGAAAATGGAAACTAGGTTTCATAAATTGAAATAAATTCAAGTAAACTTTAGAAAAATTATACTATCACTTTAAATTATTAAAAGATAAAATATTCATAAAATAACATATTAACACATATTAAAATAAAATATGACAAAGAAAATATAATTTATACAATTTAAAATAACAAAATTGCAGAATAAAACAAATTGCACTCAAAATTGAAATGTACATAACTCTCACAATTTAATTCCGTTTCCAACGAAAGAAAAGCAGTATTCATGTTATTGTATCTATTTTCATAATAAAAGATAAAATTTAAGATTTTAAATAATTTTAAATTTGAAGTTTAAAAGTCAAAGATTGAACAGTTTGACCAGAATTTCACTTTTCAGTAAAATATTCAATTTATATCAGTTTGAACTATAAATCACTTAATAATCAACATTTAAATTTAAAATGAAATGTTTGAAATAGAACAAGTTTAAAATAATTTAAAATAAAAATAAAGTCAAAATTAAAATATATGCAAAATCTAGGGTTGTTACACTCTCCCCCACTCAAAACTTTTCGTCCCCGAAAAGGAATGAAGTACGGGAAAGCACAGAAAAAATAGAGTGAAATAAGATTAAGACAGGATGACAAGGAGATTGAGATTATACCTGACAACTATTGTTATAGGTAAGTTTAACAAGGTGGATGGCAAGCAATGCTCAGATTAAAATAAGTACCAAAGATTATTAAAGATTATAGAAAGAATTCTAAACAGAAAGATTATAAAAAGAATGCCTATACCAGTCTGTAGCAAGATGAGGAAAATAAGAATAACCAAAAGACAGTTTGAAAACAAAATAAGATAATAAGTTTGAAAAACAAAATAAGATAATAGGTTTGAAATTTCCATGGTTTCAGCTTAAATTGATAATTAATTTTACAAAAGTTAAATAGATCTTACTATCTCTAATTTCATTATCTTATCATCAAATTTTCTTAAACTAACAATTTCAATAATCATGGATTTGCAAATTCATTATTTATTATACTCATAATGTACTTAATAAATTTAATTCCTCTTTATTCCTAATTAAAATTAAATTTATCCCTCTCAATATATTTTATCACCTATGTTAAATATACTTACACTTATTATAACGGTTTTAAATTATTTTTAGTTCCTTTAACATCATTTATATTGTAAATTATTCAATTAACCCTTTTATTCAATTTACCTCTATTAATCTTTTTATAACTAAAATTTAAGTGTATAACATTTATTATAACTACTCAAATTTTATTTATAAAAATCTTTTTATATTATATATTATCCAATTACATTGTTAACTTCTAAAATTAAGGTAAGTTATATTGGAATGCAATTGAGAATTATACAAATAAAACTTTCTAAGATTTAATATACAATATAAACATTCTAATTCAATCATTTCAAGCTTGAATATTTATTCAAATTTTTGGTTTTCTTTTTATACTTGAAGTTATTATTTAAGATAGAATTTAAGAATAAAATTTCCGATTCCTTTCAAACCACTTAGAGATAAATAAATGTATGTACATTGTTAACGTTAAAATATGAACGATAACACCTGGTGTGTGTAATAAGATCGTGAAAGCACCACCCGTGTGACGGGAACAGAGATCAAGCAGGAAAATAGCAAAAATGCAGTAAATGAACAACAGATTTATAGTGGTTCGGCCCGTAATTGAGCCTACGTCCACTTTATAGTTTCTTATTGCTAATTCGGTTACAATTTGATACAAATCTCTTCAGGAAACAGTACAATTCGATCACAAGAAACAATCTTGACTACTAGCTCAATCTTCGATGGTGAAACTCGATGAATCCATGTCGGATGTAAGGAATTTCTCTCGAAGCTTGTTGTAGTGTCACGAATGCTTGAAGGATCCTTGATTGCTGAATGAAGGAAGAGTTCGACGGAGTAACAGCGCTGTAGAAATGATTTTCCAAAAGTCCCCCGAATGTTGGAAGTGATGGAGTATTTATAGGAGCAGATTTCTGGGCAGGAATTCTGCCTAAGTCTTAGGTCGCGTACGACCTTAGTTAAGTCGTAGGTCGCGAGCGACCTAAGCTAGGTCGCTGTCCCTTTGCGGCTTCAGAAGTTAGCTGGTAAAGCTGTGCTTAGCTTCATTTGATCAAGTAGTAGGTCGTAAGCGAGTTAAAGGATGGCTGTCTGAGCTTTAGGTCGTAGGTTGCTGAACATGCTTTAACAGTTAGGTCGCTAACCTTTTTAGGTCGTCAAGTCCCTTAGGTCGCTAACCACCTTAGGTTGTTAAGTCCTTTAGGTCGCTAGCTACCTTAGGTCGTTGAGTTCCATAGGTCGCAATCCTTTCTGTTGCTAGGTCGCGAGCCTCCTATGCTGTTAGGTCGCAAGGCCTTTCCATCCTTAGGTCGCGAACTTCTTATGCTGTTAGGTCGCAAGGCCTTCCTGGATCTTAGGTCGCAAGGCCTTTCCATCCTTAGGTCGCAAAGATCTCTTAAGTCCTTAGGTCGCGAACTTCTTATGCTGTTAGGTCGCAAGGCCTTCCTGGATCTTAGGTCGCAAGGCCTTTCCATCCTTAGGTCGCAAAGATCTCTTAAGTCCTTAGGTCGCGAACTTCTTATGCTGTTAGGTCGCAAGGCCTTCCTGGATCTTAGGTCGCAAGCCTTTCCTTAGGTCGCTGAATTCTCTAGGTCGCAACCTTCTCTTATGTCGTTAAGTTCTAGGTCGCTGAGATAAAAGGATTAACATTTGCCCCTCGAAGCATATGACTATGCCATAAGTCGTATACTTCGATTTACCCTCGCTAAGTCGCAAACGACCTAGAGCTTTAACGCGCCTGCTCGCCTCCCACTCTTAGCTTCATATAAATTGGTTAGGTCGCACCTTCTCCCCTACCCTTCTGTTTTGAACCTCCATCGCCATTAGCAGTTTTTCAAGCTTCCAGAGACGAATTGGACCCAATCAGCCAACGATTCCTCCTCACCAATCATAACTCGTAAGTGGATCGGCTTTTATTCATCCATAATCATCGCTCGATCACGAATCGCTGTTACCTGTCCCAAGCTTAATTTTGTGCTTCGTGCTTTCTGAACGGTTGTTTCCAATAACTTTTGCTTGTCAATTGACGCGCCGTGGCGATTCATGATCGTATGAAAGCCTTTTACTACGGATCTGTGGGGTTTGCAATTGATTTGCTGGTTAATTGGTGGTGTGTTGAGGTAGAACGAAGGGGAAGATCAATTCTTCTGGTTTGGCGGTATTGGGTTATCGGATTCAATGTGACATTGCTTAGAGAGGAAGTCACCAGCCTACCAGATTTGAACGACCTAGGAGTTAGGTCGCGTGGGGAAGCTTAGCGACTTAAGCTTTTTGCGATCTGACAACATTTGCGACCTAGAGAGTTCTCAACCTTAAACAATTGTGCACGACCTAGGACTTAGATAAAATTGCCCCACCTTAATCCATTCAGTTGCAATATGCGACCTACAGAAATCCTGACTCATGATAGATCGCTGAACGACCTAATACTTAGACAATTTTTCACAGTCTTGAACTTTCAACCTGAACAACATAGCATAAGAACACTGCAATCTGTGTTAGGTCGTAAGCGACCTAACACTTAAACTTTGAACAGCTTTTGACTGATTTTTTTGAATTTGGATTATTTTGGGCTTTGCACTTCTTCTCGGATTGCCTCAACTTTAATGCTAATAACCTGTTTAGAAGCAACATTCACAGAAAAATGGGACGAATATACTGCTATTGATTGCCCACATCAAACAACAGATTAGTTGACAAAGAATATCAAACTTAAATGAACTTCGTGAATGAAATGCTGTGAACTAACAAATCTAAGTGAAGTATTAAAGCAAAACTGAAGTGATCAACTAAAGCTGATTTATTTGCATCAACACAACACTATTCTTGGACTTAAGATATTAAGCCCTGAAACTTTATATTTGACAAGTATCAATCAGTTTAGTTTCATTTACATTTGCTCGTTATTGTATTAGTTTTGCACAACACTTCACTCTTTTTAGGAAACGTGCACCTTAATATTTGATCGTCCAGTTCCTTGTGTAGAATGGAATCTCAACAGGAAGACTTGGAAATAGCCGGAGAAGCTTTTCCAATTGCTACTCCACTAAACGATCCTCCGGAAAGGACTCCTACTACTCTAGGTCATAAAGTCTTCCGACAACTGTGTATCCAATTTGGCATCGCCGAAGCAGATGCCTTACTTCCTGGGTCAACCGACACTGCTGACAGACCGCCTCTTGGCTTTATTGCTGTGAACCGGCAGATGTGTTCAAGTGGAGCCATTCCTCCATTTAACGACTGTCTTCGGGAACTCCTCCTTCGGCAAACTATTCTCCCTTTCAACTACACCCTAATGGATACTCCATCCTACTGGGATTGTGCGTGCTTTTCAGGAGAACGTTGAACCGTTTTCCCTCTTTTGATGAAATTCGCTTCTTGTGCACATTTGTAAAGAACAAAGACCATCCTTCTATCATACTTGTGAGGAGTGCCAGGAATCGCAAACTAATTCTGGACTTGCCTGAAAGTGCCCATGGATTCTTGACTCAATTATTTTATGTTCGTTGTCCTCCGGGATTTTATGCTATTTGGAGAGTCGGAAGTAAGATTACTTTTTACCGATTCATTTTCTAGATTTTTCATAATTCGAACCATCAAATGCTTAATTCCATTCTTTCTTCGTGCAGCACTTCCTTCTCTTCTTCGAGATACCAGCCGTAAGTCGATTTTAGATACTTTGAGTGCTGTTGACGTTGAAGAAAGGAGCGCCAAATTCTTGCTGAAAGATGAATTTCTGCACCAGTTTGGCCTTTTACATCCTTCTAGATCGACTCAGATTCATGAAATTTCTAGTTCTGATGCGGAAACGCTAGTTGCTTCAGATTCCCAAGCAGAGGCCTTGAATGCCCCAGCTTCCGTAGAAGAAACTACATCAGAAGCACCCGTCGTGGAGGCTGCTTTGATAAAATGTTCCGCATCTACCGATGTTGTAGGGTCAATTAACAAACCGGCACTTGCCCCAATTATTGAGGAGGAAGAAAATCCTCGAATTTCTGAAAAATCAATTGATGCAGAGGTTGAAAAAGAGAAGTTTGCTGAACACCTGGGTGATGACACCTTTGATGGCTTGAGCGATATCATGATAACTTCTCAAGAGCTTTTTGGGGATAACAATCCAAAAGCAACTTCTCCCGTTGTCGAGGCGACTTCCACCTTTAAACAAACCCGGACACCTACTACGCCAGTCGTCTCTGTTTCCACACTAAAGCGTGGTCTGTAGTTTGACGCATGTAGCTTGCACGCCACACACACTTAGGATTTTTCAGCACTTATAAACATTTATCCTCTTTCTCCTGGAGATTTCTAAACTTTACTCCTTTTTTGCTTTCAGGTTCTCCAATGGGACGTACAGGTTCATATTATGACTCATTCAAGCACCGTGGAGGCCGCGGCTCCTATGACTTTAGGAAGTACCTTGATACCCCAAAAGAAACAGATGAAGAGAGGGCTCGAAGGAAAGCCCAGGAGAAGCGGGATTACGATCAGCGGCAAAGAAGGAAAGATGCCGAGCGATATGACTCTTCGCATAGAAGTGACTACTCTCATAAGCGGAAGTCTTACGATGATAAGGGAAAAACTCAGATTGCCGACGAACCGAGCAAACGATCTAAACCGATTGACGCGTCTGAAATTTCTGAAAAGACTGACGCTCCCATTCCTTCCGATATTCTGGCCAGCTCTCCTCCTCTGAAGAAATCTGACATTCAGGCTATCATTAACAGACCGCAATACCAAGTCAAGGACGACCCCCCAACACTTCAGAGCCGTTTTCCGAATTGGTGCCTAAAAGGGGTGCGCTTTGACTTGGACTTAGTTCCGATTGATAAGCAAGACATGCTTAGCAGTCTTGACGCAGTCAGGCTTAATATCGAGAGGATGTCGCAGTGGCAGAAGCTTGTCGATGAACTCCAAAGGGTTAATCGTGCAAACCTTGAGGCGATGCTGACTATGGAAAACGACAAGGCGGAGTGGGACAAAATTTGCAAACAGCATAATGTCGAGATGACAAATATTGCTGATGGTTATGCAAAACTTGAGTCCGAGGTTAAAAAACTTAAGGAAGATCTTGCCTCTTCTTCTGCATCTCATACTCAAAAAGAAGAAGTCTTTCAAAAACAAGTGCGGGATGCACATGCTGCACAGAGAGATGTCGAAATGAAGCTTGCCACTGAACCGCATATTACTGAGAAATACCGCACAGAAAACACCGATCTGCGGGAAAAGGTCACCTCCCAGAACGTAGAGATTGAGTTGCTAAAGTCTCGACTTACAAAAGCTGAGGCAGAGCGTGATGAGGCTACCGCTGGCCGGGTTGCTGCCGTTGCCTAAAAGGAAGCGGCTGAGCAATCACATGAGGCGACGAAAGCAGACATCAGCTCTACCTTATTCGACTTTTATTTACACAGCGTTCTGGGTCGTGGGAGCCTCTCTTTTCTTGGTCCCGGTTATGAAATTACATTGGCTGAAGTGTGGGAAGTCGCAATGGATATGCTTGGCGGGGCCGGCTATAATGAGTTGGAACTTGAGGAGCACTATCTCGATGATGAGGCTCGTGCCGCTCTTGTTAAGGGGAAGGAGCAACTTGCCAAAATACGAGCTGAAACAACGGGAGAAGAGCCTCCAAAAAAAGAAGTTCCTTTAACTGCCCCCGTTCATACTTCCACTTCAGCCGACGTTAATATTATGGATTCCAGCTCTCATTCTTTACATCTAGCTAAAGTTGCCCAAGAAACTGCAACTACTCCTACCGAAGATGAGGCACTGGATAATATTGAAGCCGAGAAGTTTGAGGTTGATCTTGCAAAGCCAACTTCTCCAGGTACTTTTGGCGTCGTCTCGGGTCTAATGAACCAGTCATTTGACTTAGCCGAATTCGATGACCTTCTTACTTGTTACTTGAATTTTGGTGAACCGATGCCTTCTTTATTTTCGGGGGATGTTGATTTTAACTTCTTTTCTTCTACAGCGGAGGCACCAAGCACTGCACAAGCTTTCACTCCTTCGGTTGCCGTTCCACCGTCTTCCCAAATTACTCCTCCTTCTGCTTCCCAACCGGGATCACAGGCAGAGAAAATCGAAGCTCTTCAAGGCTTGGATGATCCGGCTGCTTCTCAGGAGCAGAAGGCGGAGGATTTTGAAGACATTGAGAATACCCCGGAGCGGTCTCTTGATGACGATACGAAGCTTTCAACATTGCTTGCTACTCCGGGGAGCGAGTCTTCTTCAAAGAGGAAGGGGAAGCGTGCTGTAAGGAAGAAGAAGAAGATTTCCACTGAAGAGGAAGCAGTAGTTGATCTGGCCGTACCGCTTTCTCCTTCTGCCCCTACCCGTTCACAACGACTTCAAAAGCTAATCATTAGGCCGGGAAAGGGCTCCAAAGGTGGTGAGAAGAAGGAATAATCAAGCTGGATTTTCTACTTATTATTTTTGCTCTTTGCATGTATTGACCGGGGATTGTGCGGGTACCGGTCCCCGCTTTTGTTTGTTCGAGATATCTGCACATGTAAAGAATTTTCATAGTACTAAATAAAACAATTATTTTACTTGTACAAGCTCTTGTGTATGTGAGAATGCATTTGTTTTTTTTTATTTCTAGCATAGAACAAACGATTCTTTTCACTTGTACAAACTTTTTGTTTGTGTTTAAGAATGCATTTATCCCACAGCTTTTTCGCTTTTTCGCGTGATATTGTTATGTGCTTGTGGTATGTTGCTTGAATACTGCTTTTTATCGTTGTAGCTGTATCATATGATATTGCCCCTATACCACAAGTGCATTACAATATCTTTTGCTTTTAGCGAGAACTGTACTCTTATTTTTCATAGAATAACTATTCCGTCTTTGAGGGAATGATTATTCTACTTAAACGGAGCGTGTCTCATTTCCGGATAAGTTTTCACGCTTCAACCTTCGGAAATGTTTACTTCATGCTTTTGAGAAGTGAATTCTCCTACGCGGTGAAGCGAATCTCAGAAGAAGATATTACTTAGCACTTCGATTTCTGGGGAAGAGTTTTTTTTTTCCTGAAGAACACTTCAACTTTTGGGAATGATCACTTTTATTTGTTTAAAGGTGAATTTTCCTGCACAGTGAAATGAGCTTCTGTAGAAGGTTTTGATTTTATGCCCCAGTAAAGGGTTTATTTTTGGTACTTCAAACAAGGTAAAGTACGCCTCTGAAGTGGTCTTTTGGTCTCTGAAGAGAAGCAGTTTTGGCATTTCAGCTCTGGTGAAGTGGGTCTTCGAAGAGAAGCATTTTGCACTTCTACACGGGTGAAATGTGCCTCCGAAAAGGGCTTTTTCCTCCGAAGATGGCTTGTGCCTCCGAAGAGGGCTTGTGCCTCCGAAGAGGTCTTGTGCCTCCGAAGAGGGCTTGTGATTGCCTGGAAGTTACTTTCTCATGGTCGGAGGGGTCCACGGGACAAGCGCAAGTTGCTTGATTGGATGTTTGTTTGTACCAACGATCGCAATCAATTAACGAGGTGCCCTTTTGGTGGTCCTACCAATCTTTTTGATTGAGTAAAGCACTCCATTTATTGGCGTGCCTCGCTAGAGGGCTTTTGAGTATTTCATCACTGGTGAAGTGGGTCTCCGAAGAGAAGCATTTTGCACTTCTACACGGGTGAAATGTGCCTCCGAAAAGGGCTTTTGCCTCCGAAGATGGCTTGTGCCTCCGAAGAGGGCTTGTGATTGCCTGGAAGTTACTTTCTCATGGTCGGAGGGGTCCACGGGACAAGCGCAAGTTGCTTGATTTGATGTTTGTTTGTACCAACGATCGCAATCAATTAACGAGGTGCCCTTTTGGTGGTCCTACCAATCTTTTTGATTGAGTAAAGCACTCCCATTTATTGGCGTGCCTCGTTAGAGGGCTTTGGTTGGTGTGCCAGGAAGGTTGCGTCTTAGGGGCAAGTAAATCCATGGGATGGACACAGGCTGCCTGATCGGATGCATCACAATCAGTTAGCGAGTGTCTTATTCCTTCTGCTTGGGAAGGTATCCCTTCAGTGGATTTACCGGCTTTCCTGTTGAGAGGCATACCTCCCTTTGGCTACTTCCATGTTTGTCCGTTCATGATGTATCATCATCCGCCAATTTGCGATCCTTTATCATCGTTTCTAAGCGCGTCTTCCTTTCTTTTGCAAGTAAATTGCTTTATCCGAAGAAGTAGACTTCACTGTTGAATGACTTCATAGAGTAAACGCAAGTTATTTGGTTGGATGCCTTTTTATATCAACGATCGCAACCAGTTAACGAGGGCTTGACAAAGTGGAGCCATCAACTTTTTATGTGAAGTTCCTCTTGTATGGGATTTGAGTTTGGAATTTTTGTTGCTTGAGCTTTGCTTTAATAAATGATTTGTAAGGCTCGCTTAGCTTTGCGATGGGTGAGCTTTGCTTTAAGGACCTGCAGTATTAGATCGACATTTTAGCAATACATTTAGGGTATTTACACATCGAAATATAACAGGCATTTTACAATAGAAAACACAAAATGCATAGTTTTTCATTATTGAGTCACGCTGATTTCTCAGCGGTTTACAATGCAGAAGTTACACATCCATCACTATTTTTACAAATTCAAGCAATGCTGTTAAGTAAAAAAAATGAATGCTAGTTATTGTTGTTTCAGAATCTCCAAGCTGGATTTCCATTTGTGCTTGATTCATAGCTTTTGGATTTTTATGCCAGAGAAAGTGAGAGATGCCCCAGCCGCAGTTTTGTGGGTAATTAGTAGTCATCCCAACTTCTGCTTGCTGGGTATGGTCCCCCTATGATAGCATTAATGACAAGTTTTTCTGAATCTTGCACTGCAGTGTTGTCGTGAGAATCGGATTGATGGGTAGGGTGTTGTTGATCCCGAGTGGATGAGGTTGGATCGACTCCGCTTCTCTTAACGTATTGTTGGAGTTTACCTTGTTCCAGCAATTCTTCAATCACTTTCTTTAACTGGCGACATTGGTCAGTGTCATGGCCAGGTTGATTGTGAAATTGGCAGAATTTTCCATTACTCTTTGCACCTTTCGTCATCTCAGGTGGTTTAGGATACCGGACAACGTCTTTTGTTGCAAAAAAGATATTTCTTGGTGTATCGGTCAAAGGAGTATAATCCGAAGAATTAAAGCGGCGAGTTTTCTTTTCATTTCCCTGGCTCTTTCCTCCTTCATTCTCCCTTTTCTGACTTTCAGATTCTCTTTTCTTAGATGGGACACTGTTATTATTAGTTTGGGCAGCAACCACCTTCGACGTCGTAGAAAGGCTTTCAAGGCGAATGAACTCGTCGGCCTTTTTATAAAATTTATCAAGTGAGTTCGGTTCCTTCATCTTTAGCCATATTCCAAATTTACTCGATTTATCAATGGCTCGCATCAAATAAGTCAGGATCATGCGTGGTTCTGCATTTTCTACCTCGGCTAAAGCTATATTGAAACGGCTCAAGAAAGATTTGATTGATTCTCCGAGCGCTTGTTCAAGGTTAGACAGTGACATTATATCCTTAGCTTTTGAAGCATACAATCTGAACTGTTCTTTAAACTTTTGCGTTAAATCGGAGAACTTATCTACAGACCGAACTGGAAGCTTTGTGAACCAAAGTAAAGCCACGCCTTCGA
This sequence comes from Allium fistulosum, assembly GCA_030737815.1. Taxonomy (NCBI): domain Eukaryota; kingdom Viridiplantae; phylum Streptophyta; class Magnoliopsida; order Asparagales; family Amaryllidaceae; genus Allium; species Allium fistulosum. The sequence goes on from CM060904.1 coordinate 821,949,510, forward strand.
GGTATACCGGAAAGTATCGACACTTGATCTCGTCTGATGCTCTTGCACCGGTCATATGCCAATCGTATTTGTATAGGAAATGATTAGGGTCAGTGGTTCCCCTATAGGCTTGGATAGTAGGAGGTGCAAATTTCCTTGGAAATTCCGCTCTCAGGATCCTTTCAGTAAATGGAGTTCTGCTTGGCGCGAATCCCCAGTCAGCCTCATCCTCTTCCCTTTGCATGCTCTCTTTCATGATGCGGCCAACCATTTCAGACAGGTACTCTTTATTGTTCAAAGACACCTCCGGGCAAGCACCAGTTCTTCCCTCGGAAGTTTGCCCGGGCATATGTTCATGACAAGTTGGTTGCGGCATAGAACCATCAGCTTGGAAAGGTGGCATTTCAGGAAGGGTGGTTTGATGGTTTTCTGGTTGACAATTTGCCCCGAGCAGGGCAGTTATTCTATCCATCATCAAAGCATTTTGAGTTTCAATTTGTTGGTATAATCCAGAAACTGCGTCATCCAATTCAGCCCTGGTGACTCCAACGGTTGGAGTTGCTTGGTCTGTTGTTGGGGAAGCGGAAGTTCCTTCGTGAGCATTTCCGGTTCTGATAGGTCTACCTCTTCTTCCAGGGGCCATTATTTCGGATCTGGTTTTTAAGAGAGGTTCTTTTTATGAGTCTTTGCGAAGCAACGGTGGATGATCGCCTGAGTTGGGTTCTCAGTGAAAGCACCAAAATGTTAACGTTAAAATATGAACGATAACACCTGGTGTGTGTAATAAGATCGTGAAAGCACCACCCGTGTGACGGGAACAGAGATCAAGCAGGAAAATAGCAAAAATGCAGTAAATGAACAACAGATTTATAGTGGTTCGGCCCGTAATTGAGCCTACGTCCACTTTATAGTTTCTTATTGCTGATTCGGTTACAATTTGATACAAATCTCTTCAGGAAACAGTACAATTCGATCACAAGAAACAATCTTGACTACTAGCTCAATCTTCGATGGTGAAACTCGATGAATCCATGTCGGATGTAAGGAATTTCTCTCGAAGCTTGTTGTAGTGTCACAAATGCTTGAAGGATCCTTGATTGCTGAATGAAGGAAGAGTTCGACGGAGTAACAGCGCTGTAGAAATGATTTGCCAAAAGTCCAAAATGTTAACGTTAAAATATGAACGATAACACCTGGTGTGTGTAATAAGATCGTGAAAGCACCACCCGTGTGACGAGAACAGAGATCAAGCAGGAAAATAGCAAAAATGCAGTAAATGAACAACAGATTTATAGTGGTTCGGCCCGTAATTGAGCCTACGTCCACTTTATAGTTTCTTATTGCTGATTCGGTTACAATTTGATACAAATCTCTTCAGGAAACAGTACAATTCGATCACAAGAAACAATCTTGACTACTAGCTCAATCTTCGATAGTGAAACTCGATGAATCCATGTCGGATGTAAGGAATTTCTCTCGAAGCTTGTTGTAGTGTCACGAATGCTTGAAGGATCCTTGATTGCTGAATGAAGGAAGAGTTCGACGGAGTAACAGCGCTGTAGAAATGATTTGCCAAAAGTCCCCCGAATGTTGGAAGTGATGGAGTATTTATAGGAGCAGATTTCTGGGCAGGAATTCTGCCTAAGTCTTAGGTCGCGTACGACCTTAGTTAAGTCGTAGGTCGCGAGCGACCTAAGCTAGGTCGCTGTCCCTTTGCGGCTTCAGAAGTTAGCTGGTAAAGCTGTGCTTAGCTTCATTTGATCAAGTAGTAGGTCGTAAGCGAGTTAAAGGATGGCTGTCTGAGCTTTAGGTCGTAGGGTGCTGAACATGCTTTAACAGTTAGGTCGCTAACCTTTTTAGGTCGTCAAGTCCCTTAGGTCGCTAACCACCTTAGGTTGTTAAGTCCTTTAGGTCGCTAGCTACCTTAGGTCGTTGAGTTCCATAGGTCGCAATCCTTTCTGTTGCTAGGTCGCGAGCCTCCTATGCTGTTAGGTCGCAAGGCCTTTCCATCCTTAGGTCGCGAACTTCTTATGCTGTTAGGTCGCAAGGCCTTCCTGGATCTTAGGTCGCAAGGCCTTTCCATCCTTAGGTCGCAAAGATCTCTTAAGTCCTTAGGTCGCGAACTTCTTATGCTGTTAGGTCGCAAGGCCTTCCTGGATCTTAGGTCGCAAGGCCTTTCCATCCTTAGGTCGCAAAGATCTCTTAAGTCCTTAGGTCGCGAAATTCTTATGCTGTTAGGTCGCAAGGCCTTCCTGGATCTTAGGTCGCAAGCCTTTCCTTAGGTCGCTGAATTCTCTAGGTCGCAACCTTCTCTTAGGTCGTTAAGTTCTAGGTCGCTGAGATAAAAGGATTAACATACATAATTTGTCAAATCAAATTTAAATCATATATCTATATATTTTATAAATCAAATCATATTTTAGAAATTCAAATTAATTAAATTTCCCAAAACAAAGCTGTAGCAAGACTATAGAATGGTTTCTTCACTTCGAAACTCGAAAATGACGTCGATGATGCCGCGGTCATCACCGAAATTATTTTCCAGCGAAAAAGAGAAGAGCACTAAAATTTTAAAACTTTAAAATTCTTTGGAAACAAATTTCTATTCGAAAATGCTTTAAATAATATATCCCTTTTAAAACTTTAAACACAAGGTTTGAAACCATCGGAAATTAAATTCTCAAATTCTAGATTTAAATTCATTTCAGTTCCCAAATCAAATTTATAAACAACTATTTATAAATTCATTTATAGAATGATAAATCAAGTATTATCATTTCAATTAATCAATTTAAATCAATTTATTAAGTTCCATAATATTTACTTATATCAAAATTTATTTCATGAACCAAATTTTTAAAATAATATTGTGTCAGTTTGTTCTGTCAAAGTGTTTTAGAAATCCTATCGATAGCGTTGATCAGACGAATCGATCGGAAGCCCAAATCAACGTCAACAACTCAAACAACACCATATATAAAACAAAACATAGATTTACAAGTATAATTTAAAAATGTTTGAAGATAGGTTGGAAACAAAAGACAAGATGAATTAATGACAAAATAGGAAGTGTGATAAGTTTAAATAAATCGCGGGCAACCTTAACCGGGTCAACCGTGACTTAAAGAATAAGTTCAAATGTGGATTATCTGGGGTAAATCTACATTCGATATCAGGAGATAGAGTTTGGAATAACAAAAGATATTAGCATCTAAACCAAGGATAGATATAAATCTCTGGTGAATCGATGCTAATTGTAAAGCAGTTTTCCCCCTTTTACAAGTCATTAGAATATTGGCGAGACCGCCAATTCACTATAAAGCTCATTCGAAGTCGAGTTATGTGATACTCCAAAATCAAAAGAAGATGAATAGTGAGGGACAAGAATGAATTTTGGAACCGCAGGGAACGTTCCAAAATTCAAAGGAAATTCGAATCAAAAGGAAGAGATTCAAGCTCGAATGAAAGTGATTCTATAATAATTTTACCGTACATTCTAAGTTTTGCCTAGAGCTACCAAAGCTCTGATACCAACTGTAACGGGCCGCGTCAGTGGGGTAACGCCCACAGTAGCATACAGCAGTACCTGTGTTCTGCCTTTACAGCCAGCCTCTCGATTGCACCAACCCCGTAGGGACATGTAGGAGTAAGAGTCATCTGCTCGCTACCAAACCAAATGCGAGAACCCCCTATCATGCTGCACCCGCCAAGTGCATAGGCAGACACACATGTTCGGAATTGAATTGCTCAAAATACCGCGTTGTAAATAAAATTTGGCAAACTCAGAATATACAGTAAATAAATATAATCACAGATCACAGACACAGAGTAAAATAATGCAGCGGAAGTAAAAGAAATAGTAGTTAATGAAGCTACTATATAAATATAACAGAGTTACATAAGATACAACAGAAGAAATAGAGTACAACAGAAGTCTAAGCCACCTTATGCCAACTCACGGGAGTTGGGTCCACGTATATACCTTAGGATCGTCGTCACCATCCTACTTCATTCTGGAAATTCCACCGCGTACCCAGTTGTTAAAGTGGTTTTCGGTATCGACACAGAGTATGTCCATATTCGATCCCGGTCTCTTTAACAACCAATCGTTATTATAACCCGTGGTTATAATTTAAAAACAGTTTATACTTCAAAATAGAATATCATTTCAAATCCAAATCTTTATCAAAATAAAGATTAAATCAATTCCAAACCATTTCAATATATTTAAAATAACATATCATTTCAAAACTTTATTTCAAATCATTTCAGTATATCAAAATATCGTATCTTTTCAAACTTCATTTCAAATCATTTTAATATACCAAAATATCATTTGAGTTCAAATATAAATATTCAACTTTAAATACCTTTTAAATTTAAAGATATAATTCATTTATTATCATTTCAAGTCACCTTTTAAATAGTTTATATTTCAATCAAAATAATTAATTTAAACCGTTTAAAGTGTAATTATTATACTTTCAAATCAAGTATTAAAATTTCCAAAGTTTCAATTCAATTCAATCATTTATTTCAATTAAATTTCCATAGACCATTTCAAATCTTATAAATTTCAGATATAGATTTAATCCACAAAATAACTAATCAAATTATGAAATAAATTCCAAAGCTTTAATATCCTATATTTCATAAGTCCAATATCTTTTAAATAGATTCAAATTACACGTAAACCAAATATTTTTCACACTAATATAAACTTCAATTATTCATTACAAGATTTAATATCATTCCAAATTCATTTTCAAAATATCAAAATATCATTTCAAAACATCATCTATTTAATTTAAATTAAAATACCATTTAATCATATTTCAAAATAGTTGTATTTCCCAAATCAACTATTCTATTTAAATCATTTAAAGTCAATTCATTATATTTAATAATTAAATATTTAATTTCCAAAATTTAGTCTTTTTAAAAGATCATTTATTCATTTGAATTTATTAAACAAAGAAAATTCAACTCTCGCAGCACTTAGAAAATGCTACGAGAATGTTATGTTTAAAAACAGTTCATTAACCAAAGACGGCATTTAAAATGCTGTAATATCTTAATTTAGTTTCAATTAAAATTTTAGTTAAATTTAACAACTATAGCACTAACAAAGTGCTATAATAACCCTTAGTTCAAATTTGCTATTTGGTTCATTTAAAACAGCTACAGCATTTTCCAATGCTGTAATATCTTTAAATTATATTTCAAAAATGCTGTCAAATCAAATTCAGAGTTTTATTTACAATTTCACATATAATTAACTTTTAATATCAATCATTTTAACTTATTAAATCATATATTTTCACATTAAAAACAATCATTTAAATGCCTATATTTCTATGATTTTATAACGTCAAATTTCCATACAAAAATCAAATTTTCCAGCGACAAAGAGAAGAGGGCTAAAATTTTAAAACTTTAAAATTCTTTGGAAACAAATTTCTATTCGAAAATGCTGTAAATAATATATCCCTTTTAAAACTTTAAACACAAGGTTTGAAACCATCGGAAATTAAATTCTCAAATTCTTGATTTAAATTCATTTCAGTTCCCAAATCAAATTTATAAACAACTATTTATAAAATCATTTATAGAATGATAAATCAAGTATTATCATTTCAATTAATCAATTTAAATCAATTTATTAAGTTCCATAATATTTACTTATATCAAAATTTATTTCATTAACCAAAATTTTAAAAATAATATTGTGTCAGTTTGTTCTGTCAAAGTGTTTTAGAAATCCTATCGATAGCGTTGATCAGACGAATCGATCGGAAGCCCAAATCAACATCAACAACTCAAACAACACCATATATAAAACAAAACATATATTTACAAGTATAATTCAAAAATGTTTGAAGATAGATTGGAAACAAAAGACAAGATGAAGTAATGACAAAATAGGAAGATGGATAAGTTTAAATAAATCGCGGGCAACCTTAACCGGGTCAACCGTGACTTAAAGAATAAGTTCAAATGTGGATTTTCTGGGGTAAATCTACATTCGATCTCAGGAGATAAAGTTTGGAATAACAAAAGAAATTAGCATCTAAACCAAGGATAGATATAAATCTCTGGTGAATCGATGCTAATTGTAAAGGAGTTTTTCCCCTTTTACAAGTCATTAGAATATTGGCGAGACCGCCAATTCACTATAAAGCTCATTCGAAGTGGAGTTATGTGATACTCCAGAATCAAAAGAAGATGAATAGTGAGGGACAAGAATGAATTTTGGAACCGCAGGGAACGTTCCAAAATTCAAAGGAAATTCGAATCAAAAGGAAGAGATTCAAGCTCGAATGAAAGTGATTCTGTAAATAAATTTACCGTACATTCTAAGTTTTGCCTAGAGCTACCAAAGCTCTGATACCAACTGTAACAGACCGCGTCAGTGGGGTAACGCCCACCGTAGCATACAGCAGTACCTGTGTTCTGCCTTTACAACCAGCCTCTCGATTGCACCAACCCCGTAGGGACATGTAGGAGTAAGAGTCATCCGCTCGCTACCAAACCAAATGCGAGAACCCCCTATCACGCTGCACCCGCCAAGTGCATAGGCAGACACACATGTCCGGAATTGAATTGCTCAAAATACCGCGTTGTAAATAAAATTTGGCAAATCTCAGAATATACAGTAAATAAATATAATCACAGATCACAGACACTGAGTAAAATAATGCAGCGGAAGTAAAAGAAATAGTAGTTCATGAAGTTACTATAGAAATATGACAGAGTTACATAAGATACAACAGAAGAAATAGAGTACAACAGAAGTCTAAGTACAATAACCAAGTACAAGCTGAGTAGAACAATAGAACTGAAATAGATAGGACAAGACAAGCAGATAATCTCCAGCAATTCAAATCTCCAGGAGCGTGGAAATCCAAATCTGTGAATAACTCAGGCTGACCCGAGCGTAAAGCCAAACACAAAACACTCGAGTTAGGACAATATATACTTATATAATGTAAACCAACTCAAGTGAACTGTAATAAAGGTACAAGTAACTTAAAGAATGCTTGGGATTGCCCATTCTTTAAGGATCCGTTAAACTATTTACTATTTAGTAATATACGCTATATACAGTAGTGTCTAATTAGTAAAGTATAATCATATAGAAAATAGCATTAAGGGGATGGTGAACCTTAATGCGGTCGGATCTTTAAACCAAAATCGTAGTGGGCTCGATATGGTAGGTGACACGGCACACAAGGCAATGCCAGGGTAGATATACTAATTACACACACAGACTGATGGAAACGCATAGCAGCCACTACCGCTCCACCTCGAACAACACTCGCAAATCAAGGGTGCGCACCAAATCAATCTCATGTAATAGAATGGTATCGAAGAAGTGTGTCCGATAAGAGGTGCTACCTCACTGGTCCGAGATCGCTCCTGTTTTAGCCACCTTATGCCAACTCACGGGAGTTGGGTCCACGTATATACCTTAGGATCGTCATCACCATCCTACTTCATTCTGAAAACTCCACCGCGTACACAGTTGTTAAAGTGGTTTTCAGTATCGACAGAGAGTATGTCCATATCCGATCCCGGTCTCTTTAACAACCAATCGTTATTATAACCCGTGGTTATAATTTAAAAACAGTTTATACTTCAAAATAGAATATCATTTCAAATCCAAATCTTTATCAAAATAAAGATTAAATCAATTCCAAACCATTTCAATATATTTAAAATAACATATCATTTCAAAACTTCATTTCAAATCATTTCAATATATCAAAATATCATATCTTTTCAAACTTCATTTCAAATCATTTTAATATACCAAAATATCATTTTAGTTCAAATCTAAATATTCAACTTTAAATACCTTTTAAATTTAAAGATGTAATTCATTTATTATCATTTCAAGTCACCTTTTAAATAGTTTATATTTCAATCAAAATAATTCATTTAAACCATTTAAAGTGTAATTATTATACTTTCAAATCAAGTATTAAAATTTTCAAAGTTTCAATTCAATTCAATCATTTATTTCAATTAAATTTCCATAGACCATTTCAAATCTTATAAATTTCAATTATAGATTTAATCCACAAAATAACTATTCAAATTATGAAATAAATTCCAAAGCTTTAATATCCTATATTTCATAAGTCGAATATCTTTTAAGTAGATTCAAATTACAAGTAAACCAAATATTTTTCATACTAATATAAACTTCAATTATTCATTACAAGATTTAATATCATTCCAAATTCATTTTCAAAATATCAAAATATCATTTCAAAACATCATCTATTTAATTTAAATTTAAATACCATTTAATCATATTTCAAAATAGTTGTATTTCCCAAATCAACTATCCCATTTAAATCATTTAAAGTTAATTCATTATATTTAATAATTAAATATTTAATTTCCAAAATTTAATCTTTTTCAAAGATCATTTATTCATTTGAATTTATTAAACAAAGAAAATTCAACTCTCGCAGCACTTAGAAAATGCTACGAGAATGTTATGTTTAAAACAGTTCATTAACCAAAGACGGCATTTAAAATGCTGTAATATCTTAATTTAGTTTCAATTAAAATTTTAGTTAAATTTAACAACTATAGCACTAACAAAGTGCTATAATAACCCTTAGTTCAAATTTGCTATTTGGTTCATTTAAAACAGCTACAGCATTTTCCAATGCTGTAATATCTTTAAATTATATTTCAAAAATGCTGTCAAATCAAATTCAGAGTTTTATTTACAATTTCACATATAATTAACTTTTAATATCAATCATTTTAACTTATTAAATCATATATTTTCACATTAAAAACAATCATTTAAATGCCTATATTTCTATGATTTTATAACGTCAAATTTCCATACAAAAATCAAATTAAATAACAATTAAATTTTCATTCCTTTAATTAAATTCTTAACTTAACAACTAAGTTTAAATTTCCAAAATATAACTTATTTCCATTTGTTTACTTAATTAATATTTCACTTTTAAACAAATTTCACGAAAATTCAATTGAAGTTATATTTCCAAATTCAGCTTAAATATTCATTTATTTCATATTTTAAGTTATACAAAATCATTAACACTTTATAAAATCATTATTTCTTAATAAAATCATTAAATTCATTTTTAAATCAAATTTGTCATATATTCCTACTTTACATAAATTCCATTTATAAACAAAATCATAAATTCCAAAATTAACTTATATTTCAAATTCTACTTCACCATTCACTTATTTAATTTGTAGAAAATCACAAATATTTTATAGAAATAATTTTAATAAATTTTAAATCAAAATATCATAATATTTACATTTTAAAAATATTTTAAAAAAAAATTAGAAAAATATATAAACCACGGGTCCGTATATAATTTTCTAGCCTAGGTCAAGTGATACGGATATGTATCATTTCAATCCGCAGTTTACAAAGAAAACCCGGGTTTTATCATTTCAAACCCGCAATCCCAAGTAATATAATAAATAAATAAAAAGTCACTCAGGCTTATCATTTCAGCCCATAACGATCTTTCCTTATTCTAAAGTCCGTTCGGGTATGTATCATTTCAACCCATAGTGATTCTAATCTAAAGGGAACTTGCAGTGTGATAAACTGATATAAATAAAAAGAATAACATAATAAACAGTAACATATGGTATAAAAGATAAATAAGCATGGGTGAACATCATATAATCATAATATAACAGTTATAACAGGATGATATGCATTTACAGATTCAAGTGATGTCAGTTTATCACTATATAATTACATATTAGTCTGGTGAGATTTACTCACTTGTTTAAGGTGGAGATGACGACCAAAACACACAACACAGAATCTTCGAAGGCACGACAACACGAATATGATTTAAGTGGGAGAGCCAAAGATAAATCTCCTTGGACACATGAAACAAACCAAACAAATATACATGAATAAAACACTACACATATTTATAAACAACTTGTGTATTCATGCATAAAACAAATCCAAACCAATTGCACTTGCCTTCATCCTTCATAGGCTCAGCCATGGCAGCAAAATAAATGGCTATAGGTTGTTCTAGGGTCTGGTTGTGGACCTATAGGGGTCGGCCTAGCCTAGGAAAGATGGTGCACTAGTTGGTGAAGCAAGAGGTTAATCACTACAAGGCAATATCATGGATTCAAGGCCACTAATGGGCTCGGCCAAAGCCAAGGAGGGCATGGCTATTTCAGGTGGGATCAGGTAGTGGTTTGCAGAGGTGTGTCAGGTCGGAATTTGGCTGGTGGAGGTGGTGTATGGTCGGCCAAAGTGGTGGAGGAGGTGATGGAAGCAAGGTAGTGATGGCTTGTCATGTATGTGTGGTGTTTGCATATAATTTGGTTGATCTATCTCAAAGTTGGCCATGGCATGGGCTTGGGGTTGGGCTGGAGGTGGTGATGGCTGGTTGTGGTGGTGGTGGAGGCAGCCATGGTGATGGAGGAGAGAGGTCAAGCCAAATAGAGATGAAGAGAGCAAGTGCAAAACCATGAAAACAAGATGAAAACATAAAAGAAGAAAGAGTTTTTACCAAAATTTTCACAAGCAATGGAGTTGGCCATTTTTTTGTGATGAGAAGTTTTTTTCTCGTGAATGGGATGGAAAATAATGTGCAGCTGAAAGAATTGATAGTCAGCCAAAGCAATTGAATGTAAGAGTTTGGAAAACAAAGAGGTGGAAAACCAAAAGCCTTAAGCAAATCAAGAGTCACAACTTTTCCAATTTCTTTTATATATATTTTTAATTTATAAATACACATAAAAACTGAGAAATAAAAATAACAACTCAGAAATGAAAATAAAAATATAAAATAAATAATTAAACTTTAATTAAATAGAATTTAAATTAAGAAAATGGCTTAAAAATGCAAACTAGGCTTTAAAAATCAGAAATAACTTCAGTACACTTTGGAAAAATCTATTTTAATTTAAATACATGTAGAATGAATATAAATAAAGTAAAAACAGCAAATAAAAGTGAATGCATAAAATAAATAAATAAATTTTAATTATATATAATTAAATTAAGAAAATAGCAAAGAAAATGGAAACTAGGTTTCATAAATTGAAATAAATTCAAGTAAACTTTAGAAAAATTATACTATCACTTTAAATTATTAAAAGATAAAATATTCATAAAATAACATATTAACACATATTAAAATAAAATATGACAAAGAAAATATAATTTATACAATTTAAAATTACAAAATTGCAAAATAAAACAAATTGCACTCAAAATTGAAATGTACATAACTCTCACAATTTAATTCCGTTTCCAACGAAATGAAAAGTAGTATTCATGTTATTGTACCTATTTTCATAATAAAAGATAAAATTTAAGATTTTAAATAATTTTAAATTTGAAGTTTAAAAGTCAAAGATTGAACAGTTTGACCAGAATTTCACTTTTCAGTAAAATATTTAATTTATATCAGTTTGAACTATAAATCACTTAATAATCAACATTTATATTTAAAATGAAATGTTTGAAATAGAACAAGTTTAAAATAATTTAAAATAAAAATAAAGTCAAAATTAAAATATATGTAAAATCTAGGGTTGTTACAATAAGTGAGTAATATTGTTTGGGACTTATGGATAAGTTTGGAAAGTTAGAAAGAGGGTTAGTGTGTCTTAATAAAAGACTATTTTGGAAAGTTGTTTGAAACTATGTGGATTTGAGAAAATAGTTAACGGGGATTGAATCATTCTTCCTAACTAGTAATTTCAGTGACGAAATTCTTTTAAGGGGGGAGGAATGCGACGACCCGTAAATTTTGGATATTTGAAATTGGAATATTTAATTGATTTTAAATATTCAACGGTGATTTTTTGACTTGAATTTCAAATATCACTATTTATTGGGTAATTTAATTATTAAATTAAATAATTGGAAATTGGGTGAATTGATGAATCTAAAATTATAGGCTTGTTAAAAATAATTTGAAGGCTTATAAAATTCATATTAATAATACTGAAGGTGATAGAACTTTTAAAATTGAATTTAAAAGTGTTTCGTTCGGTTTTGAAAATATATCGTTTAAATCGATATTTAAAAATTGCCTTCCAAGGCACAGTCTCAGAATTCGATGAAACCAGTTCCATTGGATCCGTAATATTGTATTATTATCAGATTTCAAATTTCGGAGCGTTTGGAGTTGTCGTATGATCGTACGATAGATAAACATGCTAAAATTTATATCGAAATTTAATATAACAACTGGGTTCAAAAAGCTATCTTCTCCATACGATCGAATTAGGACTCGAAACCTTTTCCATTCCTTCGGAATAAGGATATAACATTATAAATGCCTAGCGGCATGCCTCGATAGGAGGTCAAGATTTTTAGTTGCGTTTATCAAGACAATTTGAATTTAAATTATATATATTTTATAATGGTCAACTACAGCTGAATTTCTGTCACATCAGAGCTTTTTTGTTTCTCTTCAAATCACTTTACAAAAATCTCAGCCGACACGCAAACATCTTTTCCCTTTTCACTTTGTTTCATGGCCGAGCATTTTTATTTAATCTACTTTTCCTCTTTTGAAATCCTAATGGCCGGCAAATCTAGTTTTTCACCCTTCTTCAAATTCGATTTCCTCTCCATCCAGTTCGAAGCCACCCTCCCAAATTTCCTCCTCCCCTTCCCCATTATGAATTCGAATCGAATTCGAACTCGAGTGTGAGCAAGTCGCGAGGTTTCTTTTCGTTAGGGCAAGAGCGAACGCTAGCTTCGTGATCAAGCTTGGAGAATGGGTTCGACTCGAGCAAGACTGTGTCGCAAGGTCAAAAGGAAGAGCACATGGTGGCGCGCGATTTGAGGCGATGTGGGTTCGCCGCGATGGTGAAGGAATCTGTGGGGCGAAGTGGACTCGTCGTTGATCTAGGGCGGTGAGACGCTCGTTGTGCTCTATCACGATGGAAGCAGTGCATGCGATTTCGAGGGTTCGGTCTGGGTTCGCTAATAGCAGAGAGGTTTGCAGATTTAAAATTTATCTAATTTTTTTTGTAAAATATATATGTATATAAATTTATAGTAAGGCATGCATGCAAATTATTCTTCAATATTAGGATTTTATCTTAAACAATAAGCGATAGTTTGGATAATCCTGTTATGACAGTAAATGAAATTTCTATTTTTATATTACTAAAGGAAATTTCAGTTAAGTAAGACATATATGTATATATGTTAGAGAAATATATTTATAGTCCAGTTCGAAAGTTATATGAATATTTGTACAGTAAAGTTGAAAATTTTATATAAATAAGATTTGGGAAAAATATAGGAATTTTAACAATGTTATATGGAGTTTATTAAAAAGCAGATTTTTAAAGTATGTAGGCTATTTCAATAATAAGAATAATAATAATAAAATAAATGAATATACATATGTACTTATTTTTATTTAAAGTTTAATTTTAAAATTTATGGAGATTAATTTGGTTAAATAACCTATTTAATTAATTTAGTTATAAGAAAATGATTTATTAAAGGAAAATTAGTCAAATTAAATTATTAAATGGTAATTAATTGTTCGATTATTTCGAATATTAATAAACCATAAATGTTTATACAAGGTCGAAAATCGGAAAATCAAGATGAGATTGAAGTGGATTGCAAACAAAAATCAAAAGTGAGTTAATCTCACTCATCTGAATTATTATTTAAATTTAAATGGTTGAATTTAAATATTTGGATGAATGATTGAATTGATTGGATGTGATATATATATATTATATAGTAGTATATATATGTATATTGGAGTGATTGATTTCCCGCATTATATAGAGGATGAGACCCTATGCGCCGCATAATAGCGGATGATATTATATTAATCCTATATACCACGATATTCCACCTCGAAGTGGAATTGGTATTGTGCTAACATCTGTGGATGCAGGGAAATAGGTTGGAGGGATCCAACTGGATTCCTCAAAATATTTAGAATGTTTAATATTCTGTGTTATGACTATTTGATATTCTGTGATGAATTATATTGATAATTGGAATATTGGATGCTATGGTTTGCTTGAATATATTTGGGTATACTGAGTAACCAAAAATATATAGATTGGATTTTTGAAAGAAAATAAAGAGAGAATTTTTAAGTAAAATAATTATAGAGAATTTGAATAAATTTAAGAATGAGTTGGAAAAGAATAAAAGTGATTCTAAAATTTTAATAAATAAATTCTGAGTATGAGAAAGGGAATTTTAAATAAACAGAGAAATATTAAATTTTAAACTTAAGTGATATTATATCAAGAAGTAAAGAATTTATATTTTTAAATTCAAGGTCTGAATTTATTTAAAAGGATAAAGAAGGAATTTGGGAAATCTGAAATTGATATTTTAAGTTTAAAAGATTTTAAATCATAATAAAGAAAGAATAGCTGAAGTTAATGGATTTTGAGATAAATTGAGGAAGTAAAGGAATTTATTTCAAAGTGAAGTAAATTGGAAATAAATTTGAAAATTGATTTAAGCGTTTGGAAATTGAAGTTTTAAAAGAAGATGAGACTACGGAATTTATAAACTGGGTTTATAAAGGTGAATATATCAGTGGATATTTGGAAGAATAAATTCACGGTGGAAATTTATGAAAGGAATGGGTAAATTAGTTTTAAAAATAAATAGTGATTTACTTTTAAAGATGTGAGAGAGAAGTGTATTTCCCTGAATAGCCAAGAGCGTTTTCAAAGGAAATTTTTAAGTATAAGCTAAAAGTTTAAGGTTGTTTTAAAATATGTTTTAGAAAATTTATTATTCTTAAATGTTTAAATTTTAAAGTAAGTATTTTTCAAATTTATTTTAGTAGTAATTATTTAAAGATGACTTGGTATTATGTTTTAAAAGATAAAAATCTAGTTTTATATTTTATTAAGTAGCTTTATTTTAAATATTCTTAAAGTATATATTTTTGAATAAAGCATTAAAGCAGTTTTTAATTTAAATGTTTAAAGGATATTTTATAATAAGTATTTTTAAGTTATTTTTAAAATCTAAAGTATTTGTACTTGGTGATTTCAGTGGAAACAGAAATTATTTGGGGAATTTATTCCATGAGAGAAAGGTGGTTTGAAACTGTTTTCAAAGGGTTGAAAAGTGGAAATATATCTTGCGAAGATATTTTGAGATTAATAAATAATTTGGGAGAAATTATTTAAAGGTCTGATGGTTGTTTGTGAATGTTATTTGATAGTTAAATAACCGACTATCAATATTGGTCAATGCGCTGATCGTTTCGAAGAGACCGGGATCGAGATTAATTTCTCGAAAACCACTTCGATCAGGTTTATACGTTTTTGTGGGGAAAACAATTTTGGAATCGAAGATGGAGTAGTGTAGTGCAAGGGCTAGTCGCTACTAATCCTGAGGATGATTCCAAAATGGATGTAGTTGGAATAGTGCCTTCGGTTCAATTCGGACCCGGGACGGACTTGTATGGATGAATGCTTCCAGAACATCGTCAGATGGACGATGAGCATTCTAAGTGAAACGGTTCTAAAAAGGTAACGCTTAGCCTCGAGCCTCATCAATCGGGAATGACTGAAAATCAGGGGTTATGCAGCAAGGCTATGTGGGTAGCACCCATTAGAGTGAGGTCATCCCTGTCTAGATGCCCCTTTTTATTTTGGCTTAGTGGTGCGGTTGCTGATCCCAACCGTGGGGTGATCTTACTTGGAATTATCCAGTAAGGGGTAGTTCCGGCCTTGTGTTGCAGGGGATCGGGCCTAGTCCTCGGTACGCTGATCTAGACCAGGTACTGTGACAGGTGGTACCCTAGTGCCTAGTCATTAGTTGGAAATCCATTTCCCTACGTGCATTTTTGGTTTTGATTGTGCCTAACTATTGCTGATATGTGAGATGCAAGCATTTTAGCTAGATTCTATTATACTTTCAATAGACACTATTATAATATCAGATGGATTTGATAAAAAGTGTTTTGGCTATCGTAAGGTAAAAATCCGACATGTGTGGCGCGGTCTTACGAGATGCTTTTGATTTCAAAGGGTTTGGAAAAATTTAATAATCCAATTGAGTGTGTTTTCTCACGCTGGTTTTCCAGACTGACTCGGGTGTTATTTTGTTATAATGCTCGGGTCAGGCTGTGACGCCCCACCTCTATACCCACGCTAACCAAGAACACTACGATGTAGTGCTGTCAATTAGCGCGGAGAATAAGGCTGTGGAGGAGCGACCATCCATGTAACTTCTTTGTGCGAGCATCGATACGTCAGATAGAATAGAATGCATATCTTTTAAGGAGGAAATCCGACATACCGATACAAACACAAAGCTATCACACGGTGGCTATATATAATCTTCGGAAACAAACATAGAAATAATCATAACGACAATCAGTCACAGACATCCATATCACAAAGGCGGAAGAAGATATGAATAAATATATAACACATGAAAGTGTACATCAGAGTAGTGGTCAGAAAGATCCACGATAATACAAAAGAATAGCATCACGTGCTATACAAAAGAATAAGTACACAACATAGAGTCTATATCTCAAAGGTGTACATCCAAAAACTACTAATCTAAGTAGTTAGCCAAAAGTCAGAATAATCCTGAAGAGAAGTCAAGCAGAAGCACCTGTAACATCTCGGTCTGACCCGAGTATTATTTATAAGAAAATAATAAACGGATCAGTCTAACTATAAATATCAGATGATATGGTATACAGTAAAAGGCATGACATGAACATGTAATAACCATAGCGACATACTACTATAAGTATGTAAATGATAATCAACAAAAGATTAATCAATATCACAAGAATCTTCTCAAAGATCCAAACACATAAAAAGGTAATGACACACGAATTCACCAATACACAAAAACCTGATATCATATCAGTGAAAATCACAAAAGTTGGTGAAGCACTAAATCCAGAAATCAACACACGAAATCCAGAACAAATCCCAGAAATCAACACACGAAATCCAGAAATCACAAAAAGGGGGAAGTCCGACACACGGACGAGAAGTTATCTCATGGAAGCTATCCATTTAAATTTTCCGAACACACGGATGGCCCGAAGGCAAGTCCGACACACGGACGAAGAGACATCGCACATTGCTAGTCTAAATCACAAAAATGATCGTCATGATCATAAGGAAGTGTCAATCACACCAAGCCAGTAAATATATGAGTTTAGCTTCATGTCCCATAACCACTTGCTTAACTTAAATATTTACGAACAAGCTGTAAATCTTCACTAGGAAATTGTCACAAAAAGGGTTCAATCGAACAAGTCCAAGAGCTAACCGACGAAGTGAACGCAAGCGTTTCATACCACTCGTTTTACTAAGTCGTTTAAGTCGATTTCTCATTCGAGTGAAGTAAAGGCTTGTATATACTAGTAGATTGAAAATCGGTTTGAGAAAACGAACTTTTGATACTTAAAATAGTGTTGAAATCGCTTTGATGAAAGAGTTTTGATATTTACTATTAGTATTGAAACCTTCATATATCTTTAAAGTGACAAGTCATAAAACGATGGTAGAACAAATCAATTCACGTTCGAAGACGTGAGTAAAGTGCAAAGAAGTCAATCCCAAAACCATCAAAGTAGAAATTCTGATAAACGTTTTTCAGAAGAGATTGCCTACGCAGAGTAATACGGGGTTCGACCTGCCCGGTCAGGTCGCGGGGGTCCAGGGGGCAGCGCCCACGGCGGGGTGCGGGGCAGCGCCCCGTCACGGTACGACTTAGTGAAGGCAAGCTGGTCCAACGACCTAAGGAGAAGTAGGTCATATGACCTAAGGGAAGACTGCCGTGCAACCTAGCTGAAGAACAGGTAAAATGACTAAGTACAAACTCGCGAACGACTTACGACTTAGGGGATAAGGTCATACGACCTAAGTGGAGTGCCACGCGAGCTAGCAGAAGAACAGGTCAAACGACCAAGTACTAACTCGCGAACGACTTACGACTTAAGGGAGGAAAGCGACTTAAGAGAAGCAGCGACCTACGACTTAACGATTTAAAGCCAACGACCTAGGACTTAAGAGTCATACGACCTAGGACTTAAGGGAGGCAAGAGACTTACGACTTAAGGGATAAGGTCATACGACCTAAGTCTTGAACGACTTAACGACTTAAGCCTTTAACGACTTAACGACTTAACGACTTAAGCCAGGGCGAGCGAGCTAACTGCAAAAGGACCTACGACTTAAGGCCTTTAACTCCTGAACGACTTATGCCTTTAGCTCCTGAACGACTCAAGCCAGTAACTCGCGAACGACTCAGCCTTTAACTCCTGAACGACTTATGCCTTTAGCTCCTGAACGACTCAAGCCAGTAACTCGTGAACGACTTAGCACACCCAGAACGACTCAACGCTTGGAACGACTTAACACTTTAACTCGAGAACGACTCAGGCCTTTAACTCGTGAACGACTCAGGCCAGACGAACAGAAATACACGCGCGCGACCTAAGCCCTTAACTCGTGAACGACTCACGACTTAGGCTTAACTCGTGGACGACTCAGCGAAGGCAGAAACGACTTAACGCCAGAAAAATCACCAAAACGCTGAAAATCGAAGTTTTTCGCCAATCCAATCCAAACCAAATGCAAATGTTGATGCAAATACAATAGGGGATCATTCCCAACAGTCCAAGATAGATATAGGCAAGATGTGAGATCAAAAATCTCACCTTTTCACGGAATTTGATGAAGATGGAGATTTGAGAGCAAAGCAAGAACACCAACAAGCTTGAATCAATGGTCTAAACGTGAATTTGATGTTGAATCTCGGATTTGCAATGGAATTTGTGTTTGGGAGTTTTAATTTCTCTTTCCCTCCACCATTTTTGAAGAAGCTTGAAGTGATGAAGAGAAGAGGGGGTGGGCTGAGTTAAGAAGGTGCAGTCCAAACCAAAGTCTCAAGCGGGAAAAGTGACGAAAATTTCACTATCTCCAAACATATCGAAGTTTACACTCAAAAAGATCGCAAACGTCATTTTGAACTCAATGGGGGTGGTCTCGAGTCCTAATTTGACCGTATGCAAAAAGTAGCTTTTCGGACTAACATCCGACTAACGATAAAATATTTAAATAAAATATTTAAATATAGAATTGATAGATATGCGGGTTGTTACAGACTCCCCTCCTTAAAGAAATTGCGTCCTCGCAATATATATATGGTGGAAATAAAAAGTAACAACCATAAAAGCATATTAACACAAAAGAAATTGGAATTAAGAAGTTTACCTCAAAGAGCATGAGAAAGTAATTCCGGATGTGTACGCTCGATGAATTCTCTAGTTTCCCAAGAGCAATCCTTAGGATTTGAGGACCATTGAACTTTAACAAGCGGAACATCTTTATTTCGAAGCCGTTTGATCTCCGAAGCAATAATTCGAACAGGATGCTGCTCATAAGTTAAATTAGGTGAAACTTCAATCTCTTCCACAACACCGGGCTCAAGAGTAGAATCGGAATCCCGAAGGCACTTCCGTAATTGAGAAACGTGAAACACGTCATGCATAGCAGAAAACTGAGCCGGTAATGAAAGGCGGTAAGCCATGGAACCAATACGTTCAGTGATAGGAAATGGCCCAATATATCGAGGCGCTAACTTTCCCGATCGACTGAAACGTACAACACCCTTCATTGGTGAAACACGAATAAATACAAGATCACCAACGGAAAATTCTAATTTCCTTCTTCGGTTATCGGCATAGGATTTTTGTCTACTCTGGGCTTCTTTCATCCTATGTCGAATAAGTTCAATCTTTTCTGTGGAATCTCGAATAAAGTCTGGCCCTAAAACCAGTTTCTCACCGGCCTCAAGCCAACAAGAAGGAGATCGGCATGGCCTTCCATAAAGTGCCTCGAAAGGAGCCATACCAATACTAGATTGGAAGCTGTTATTGTAGGAAAATTCAACAAGTGAAATATGATCTTCCCAACTTCCACCAAAGTCAAGAACACAAGCACGAAGAAGATCTTCAAGTGTTTGATTCACACGCTCAGTTTGTCCATCGGACTGGGGGTGATAAGCGGTGCTAAAATTAAGCTTCGTTCCCAAAGCTTTTTGAAGACTCTTCCAGAATCCACTAGTAAACAATGGATCCCGATCACTAACAATGGAAGAAGGAACTCCATGCAGTTTAACAATTTCTTTGACAAAGAGTTTGGCCAGAAGAGGAACGGTTCGGTTTGACCGAACAGGAATAAAATGGGCGGATTTAGTAAGTCTATCAACAATCACCCATAAGCTATTATGACCCGAACGAGAACGGGGAAGGCCATCTATAAAATCCATGGAAATTTGATCCCACTTCCATACTGGAATCTCCAATGGTTGCAATAACCCACCGGGCCTTTGATGTTCAGCCTTAACAAGTTGGCAAGTCATGCAACACTTAACAAAGTTAGCGATATCAGATTTCATTCCCTCCCAATAATAAAGTCGCTTCATATCAGCGTACATTTTACTGCTACCGGGATGAATGGAATACTTGGAACGATGAGAATCTTCTAGAACGTCTCTACGAAGATCACTAATATTTGGTACGATAAGTCTACCAAATTTTCGAATGCCGCCACGAGAGTCGATATCAAAGTCTTTCAAACCTTCAATATCGGTTTTATCCTTAAGATTTTGGCCAAGCAAAGCCAATTCAGGATCTAGCTGTTGAGCTTCAAGAATGCGGTCTAATAAAGAAGGACGAGCCTCAAGGCTACATAAAAGAAGAGATGAACACAAATCGGAAACGCGATCTCGAATTTCACAAGTGGATAAAAGTTCGAGATCGTTCCATTCAGATATCATCATGGAAACCACCGCTTGTTGTTTTCGACTAAGTGCGTCGGCAACACGATTCCCCTTTCCAGGAGTATAAAGAATGTCAAGATCATAAGAGGCAAGAAATTCGAGCCAACGCTGTTGACGCAAATTAAGTTCCTTTTGAGAAAATAAATATTTCAAAGACTTATGATCAGTATAAAGTATAAACTTTTCTCCCAAAAGATAATGTCGCCAAATTCGAAGGGCGAAAACAATAGCCGCGAGTTCTAAATCATGTGTGGCATATCTAGTCTCAGCCGGCTTTAATTGCCTAGAAGCATAAGCAATAACACGTTCTTTTTGCATAAGAACGGCACCCAAACCAACGCGACTAGCATCGGTATAAACGACAAAGTCTAGATTCCCCTCGGGAATAATAAGAATAGGAGCATCAGAAAGGAGTTCTTTTAATTTCTGAAAAGAAGTTTCACATTTGTTCGACCAAATGTATTTAACACCTTTCTTTGTTAAGCCAGTAAGAGGTACGGCAATCTTAAAAAAGTCTTTTATAAAACGGCGGTAATAACCTGCCAATCCGAGAAAGCTACGGATTTCAGTCACGCTCTCCGGTCTCTTCCAATTTTGAATCGCTTCAATCTTTGAAGGATCCACTGATATTCCGGATTCGGAAATAATATGACCGAGAAATTTCACACTAGATTGCCAAAAATGGCATTTAGAAAATTTTGCTTTTAGTTGATTGCTCCTAAGAGTTTCCAATACAATTCGAAGGTGCTTTTCGTGTTCCTCCTCGGTTTTAGAATACACAAGAATATCATCAATAAAGATGAGAACAAACCGATCGAGAAAATCTTTGAAAACTCTATTCATAAGGTCAACGAAATAAGCCGGAGCATTCGTTAAACCAAATGGCATAACTAGCCATTCATAAGATCCATAACGCGTACGGAACGAAGTCAAAGGAATACTATCCTCTGCAATACGAAGCTGATGGAAACCGGTAGCCAAGTCCAATTGTGAAAAGACTCTAGCACCAGTAAGTTGATCAAACAGATCATCAATCCGAGGCAATGGATATTTATTCTTAATAGTAAGATCATTAAGCTTGCGGTAGTCGACGCAAAGCCTAAGTGTACCATCGGACTTACTTACGAAAATAGCTGAAGCTCCCCAAGGCGAGGAACTAGAGCGAATAAGTTGCTTCGTCTCCAACTCGGATAGTTGTTTGCGCATCTCTTCGTTCTCCTTATTAGACATGCGATAAGGAGGACGGGTAATAGGTTGAGCTCCAGGTAAAAGATTAATTTTGAACTCAATTGCTCGTTTAGGTGGTAATCCTAAAACGGGCTCAAAAATGTCGGAAAATTCACAAACGATGCGAATACGAGAAATGACATCCTCCTCATCATCATTGTCATCATCACGAGGATTTAAAGAATATAATGATGCAACTAAAGCAGAATCTGAATCTTTAAGAATAATAGAAATCTGATTAACAGATTGCGGATGACGGAGATAAATAGTCCGCTCAGGACATAGGATTTGGGCTTCATAACGAGTAAGCCAATCCATACCCAAAATCATTCCAAAGCCTAAGTAACGCATGACATGCAAATCGGCTAGGAAAGAAAAATCACACAAAATAATCTCTACGTCTTTACAGAGTAAACTAAGAGTTGCGGATCCACCAACCGGATTCGCAATTCTTAATGAAGTCATTAAAGCAGTAACACTTAAAGAAAAGGTATCGACAAGTTCCTTTGATATAAAAGAATGGGATGCACCCGTATCAAAGAGAACTCTAATAGGTTGATCATGAAATAATATAATGCCATCAAGGACAGAATGTGACATACCTTGACGGCCAGATGTGTTACCAGGGGCTTGAGCCACATTAAGCTTTCCCTCCTTCTGTTGAAGCCTTTTGCATTGGTGCATAAAATGATCTGTACTTTTACAGTAGCGGCAAGAGCGGGGCTTTGGACACTTGTCCGAAAAATGTCCCCTAACACCACAGTTATAACATTTCCCATCATTAGAGGAAAAAGTCTTAGCAGTAGGAGCTGCTTGTTTACCCTTTTTGTTCGGGTAAGGACCTTTAAATTTGTTGGGCCTCTTTTTGTTGTTAAAGCCAGGTTTGGAAGCTACTACTTCAACATCACTTTCTTTATCAGCCTCTTCAAGACGAAGAGCGATATCTACAATTTGGTCGAAAGAGACTTCTAACTTCAAAAGTAATGGCTTCTTGAGGCTTTTGTTTAAGCCATAAACGAACCTCTGGTTCTTCTTCAGTGGAGTATTTATATATTCGACCCCATATTTGGAAAGGGATTCGAATGATGCGACGTAATCCGCCACAGAAGCCTGACCTTGAACAAGGTCAATAAATCGCCGAGCCAATGTTACCTTTTCAGCCTCGGGTACGAATTTCGATTCGAAGCGTTCCCGGAAGTGCTCCCAGGTGAGGTCCGCTTCATTAATTTCGGATGTAAGGAGTTCATACCAATCCAATGCTCTCTCTTGGAGCATACTAGAAGCCACTTGAACACGGTGCAGGTCGACAAGGTTCATGCGAGAGAAGATTCGATCACATGATTTTAACCAAGCTTGAACCTCGATAATAGGTTCGGAACCTTTGAAGGGCTTCCCACCCAAATTGGTGTAATCGCTGCACAACCGTGCAAATCCCGACTTTGGGTGAGTAGGTTCCGGGTTAGCTCCAGCTGCTTGTGCATTCGTCACTAACTCAAGAAGCTGTTGAGTTGTCATAAAAACTCCATCTCGAGGAGCCGCAGTAGATGTCCCAGCTCTGGGACGGCCTGGTCTTGACATCCTCTTCCTTTAGAAAGAACGAAGAGAAAGAAGAAGGTTATTCACTATTGAACAGCAAGCAATCTTGAATGATGAAACAAGGAATCATAAAGAAAACAGGATAAGTCGGTTCGAGGACTCGAACTAAATCCTGAAACACAACTCCTAAGGTGGACTTAGGACGATGATCCTTGTTAAGTTATTCTACGTTGTTCCGAAGTTTGGCTCGGGTCAGGCTGTGACGCCCCACCTCTATACCCACGCTAACCAAGAACACTACGATGTAGTGCTGTCAATTAGCGCGGAGAATAAGGCTGTGGAGGAGCGACCATCCATGTAACTTCTTTGTGCGAGCATCGATACGTCAGATAGAATAGAATGCATATCTTTTAAGGAGGAAATCCGACATACCGATACAAACACAAAGCTATCACACGGTGGCTATATATAATCTTCGGAAACAAACATAGAAATAATCATAACGACAATCAGTCACAGACATCCATATCACAAAGGCGGAAGAAGATATGAATAAATATATAACACATGAAAGTGTACATCAGAGTAGTGGTCAGAAAGATCCACGATAATACAAAAGAATAGCATCACGTGCTATACAAAAGAATAAGTACACAACATAGAGTCTATATCTCAAAGGTGTACATCCAAAAACTACTAATCTAAGTAGTTAGCCAAAAGTCAGAATAATCCTGAAGAGAAGTCAAGCAGAAGCACCTGTAACATCTCGGTCTGACCCGAGTATTATTTATAAGAAAATAATAAACGGATCAGTCTAACTATAAATATCAGATGATATGGTATACAGTAAAAGGCATGACATGAACATGTAATAACCATAGCGACATACTACTATAAGTATGTAAATGATAATCAACAAAAGATTAATCAATATCACAAGAATCTTCTCAAAGATCCAAACACATAAAAAGGTAATGACACACGAATTCACCAATACACAAAAACCTGATATCATATCAGTGAAAATCACAAAAGTTGGTGAAGCACTAAATCCAGAAATCAACACACGAAATCCAGAACAAATCCCAGAAATCAACACACGAAATCCAGAAATCACAAAAAGGGGGAAGTCCGACACACGGACGAGAAGTTATCTCATGGAAGCTATCCATTTAAATTTTCCGAACACACGGATGGCCCGAAGGCAAGTCCGACACACGGACGAAGAGACATCGCACATTGCTAGTCTAAATCACAAAAATGATCGTCATGATCATAAGGAAGTGTCAATCACACCAAGCCAGTAAATATATGAGTTTAGCTTCATGTCCCATAACCACTTGCTTAACTTAAATATTTACGAACAAGCTGTAAATCTTCACTAGGAAATTGTCACAAAAAGGGTTCAATCGAACAAGTCCAAGAGCTAACCGACGAAGTGAACGCAAGCGTTTCATACCACTCGTTTTACTAAGTCGTTTAAGTCGATTTCTCATTCGAGTGAAGTAAAGGCTTGTATATACTAGTAGATTGAAAATCGGTTTGAGAAAACGAACTTTTGATACTTAAAATAGTGTTGAAATCGCTTTGATGAAAGAGTTTTGATATTTACTATTAGTATTGAAACCTTCATATATCTTTAAAGTGACAAGTCATAAAACGATGGTAGAACAAATCAATTCACGTTCGAAGACGTGAGTAAAGTGCAAAGAAGTCAATCCCAAAACCATCAAAGTAGAAATTCTGATAAACGTTTTTCAGAAGAGATTGCCTACGCAGAGTAATACGGGGTTCGACCTGCCCGGTCAGGTCGCGGGGGTCCAGGGGGCAGCGCCCACGGCGGGGTGCGGGGCAGCGCCCCGTCACGGTACGACTTAGTGAAGGCAAGCTGGTCCAACGACCTAAGGAGAAGTAGGTCATATGACCTAAGGGAAGACTGCCGTGCAACCTAGCTGAAGAACAGGTAAAATGACTAAGTACAAACTCGCGAACGACTTACGACTTAGGGGATAAGGTCATACGACCTAAGTGGAGTGCCACGCGAGCTAGCAGAAGAACAGGTCAAACGACCAAGTACTAACTCGCGAACGACTTACGACTTAAGGGAGGAAAGCGACTTAAGAGAAGCAGCGACCTACGACTTAACGATTTAAAGCCAACGACCTAGGACTTAAGAGTCATACGACCTAGGACTTAAGGGAGGCAAGAGACTTACGACTTAAGGGATAAGGTCATACGACCTAAGTCTTGAACGACTTAACGACTTAAGCCTTTAACGACTTAACGACTTAACGACTTAAGCCAGGGCGAGCGAGCTAACTGCAAAAGGACCTACGACTTAAGGCCTTTAACTCCTGAACGACTTATGCCTTTAGCTCCTGAACGACTCAAGCCAGTAACTCGCGAACGACTCAGCCTTTAACTCCTGAACGACTTATGCCTTTAGCTCCTGAACGACTCAAGCCAGTAACTCGTGAACGACTTAGCACACCCAGAACGACTCAACGCTTGGAACGACTTAACACTTTAACTCGAGAACGACTCAGGCCTTTAACTCGTGAACGACTCAGGCCAGACGAACAGAAATACACGCGCGCGACCTAAGCCCTTAACTCGTGAACGACTCACGACTTAGGCTTAACTCGTGGACGACTCAGCGAAGGCAGAAACGACTTAACGCCAGAAAAATCACCAAAACGCTGAAAATCGAAGTTTTTCGCCAATCCAATCCAAACCAAATGCAAATGTTGATGCAAATACAATAGGGGATCATTCCCAACAGTCCAAGATAGATATAGGCAAGATGTGAGATCAAAAATCTCACCTTTTCACGGAATTTGATGAAGATGGAGATTTGAGAGCAAAGCAAGAACACCAACAAGCTTGAATCAATGGTCTAAACGTGAATTTGATGTTGAATCTCGGATTTGCAATGGAATTTGTGTTTGGGAGTTTTAATTTCTCTTTCCCTCCACCATTTTTGAAGAAGCTTGAAGTGATGAAGAGAAGAGGGGGTGGGCTGAGTTAAGAAGGTGCAGTCCAAACCAAAGTCTCAAGCGGGAAAAGTGACGAAAATTTCACTATCTCCAAACATATCGAAGTTTACACTCAAAAAGATCGCAAACGTCATTTTGAACTCAATGGGGGTGGTCTCGAGTCCTAATTTGACCGTATGCAAAAAGTAGCTTTTCGGACTAACATCCGACTAACGATAAAATATTTAAATAAAATATTTAAATATAGAATTGATAGATATGCGGGTTGTTACACAGACTGAGTATTACAAATACATGATAGGATGCTTTGGAGCTCAGGAGACGAGCTGGATGGCGAGACGTATCACACATATTTGATGTATTCCGCTGCGTATCATATGTTGTATAGTCAGTTTTGTGAGGACATGTGATTATAACTGTCCTGAGTTGTGATGTTGATTGTGTTGTACTCTGATGTTGTATTCTGATGATGTATGTATTCTAGGAGTAACAATGGGAATGTAGGGAACGAGTCACAATCATTAGCATTTATTGGAGTAGTGTTATCGGTCACCAATCTAAATGACTTAGGTAGATCCAATATATATGAGATATTTAATATTATCACCTCAATAGAGGTGATGATTGTTTGACATTAGAGACTGACTACGTGTCCGTTTGTCATTTGAGATATCCTAAATAGAGATAGTTGTGTGTTGTCTATCTATGACATTGGAGACTTTCTGTGTGCTTGTCTGTCATTCTCTTATAAGATCATGTCGATTGGAGATCTCTTTTTATATGATTTGACATTTCTATCTTTTATGACCATTAAATCGAGAGTTTCACCTCTCAAAGGACCGTGGGTCGGGATAAACGATTTTGTACATGTAGCATTTGACTGACTTTGATGTTTCTTGAATTTGTGTTTCTTGATATCTTTGAGGGCCTAACAGTCGGAAGTCCTCACTTCCATTAGGACTGCAGGTCGAGATAAATATTTGGATATTGTTTTTGGTATTTTGTATGAATTATCTTTTATTTGGGTTTGTGTTTATGGCTATCTCCAAGGACTTGTAGTTGAAACCTTTACTTCCATTAGGACTGTAAGTCGAGATAGTAATCTTGGATATTGATTTCTATATATTTTTTGGGTTATCTTCTATTTGGGTTCCATATTTCTTGATTTACCTTCTATGGCTTAACAGTAGTAAGTTATTACTTCCATTAGGGCTATAATTCAAGATTTGTATGCTTTGGTATCGATACTTTGATTATTTACATGGAATTCTATGCTTCTTGATCTACATTTGTCATAAAAGGCAAAACAATTCACCTCCATTAGGATTGTAAGTTAAGATATATATATATTTTGGTTATTGACTCTTGTATTTGGTATGATTCATGATTCATTCCTTATTCTTGGCTTTTGTTGACACGTTGAGTGCTTGTCCATGGTATTTTAGTATTTTGATGAGTTTGATTGTCATCGCCAATTTATAGATGTCGTGATACTTACTTGTTTATAGGTATTCAATAGGTGATTATTGAGATTTGTGGCATGGTATATTATTTTGATGTTATAATGGATATTATGTTGTGTCGTATACTTACTTTGCCTTTATTACCATGCTTTCTTGTCATACACTCACCATGTATTTAGAGAAAGTCGAACCCGTTTATTATTTATATAATACACGGCTCAGTCCGAGACTTTTTCGGTACTAGGACATTAGCCATTTTGGATGATTGGGATTTAGGGGAGACAGTGCATGTGTGTGTGTATTATCGTGTTTTTAGAAGTTGATTACGTATATTTTCCTTTGGACGTCTTCTTGTACTTTTTTGATGATATGGCTAAAAGTTTATAATAGTGTCTGTGACTTGGTGTAGATTATTGGAAATAGTCGAAAATTCCATTTTTATAGACTCGCCTTGTTGTATATGTCTCCGCTATGACCTATGACTCTGTGTTCATTTGTATATGTTGTATATTGTTTTGTCTTAGTAAACCCACATGTTTGTTACTTTGTGCTGATACCAGATACATATATTGTTGAAATATGTTGATGTAATAATACGTATCGATGTTAGCCTAAGGGAATATTCACGTGTGATTGTTCCTAACAAGCCTAATTTTTTGCGTTACCAAACAATATTCTTTAGTGAAACTCTTTAGTAATATGGGTGTAGAATGAGTGTTACAGCCAGCTTTATATAGCCCAAGAGGATAACTTCATTATCCTTTGTGGAAAAGCAAGCTTCGACGACATCAAGACAAAAAGGTAGTGCACCCTACTTTCTATTTGCCTTAGATTCTTTGATGAGCCACCTATGAATGAAGGCTATAACCTCTTGGTAGTTATCCATCTAAGCTTGACTTCCCTCCATATACATTTGGAAATAAATCTCATTTAAATGCTCCTCGATTAGGTCTAATTGGTTGTTCATTCCATCACACTCCATCAACACCTTCTCGACCATCATTTTCTCAGACTCCTTCTCACAGGTCACAATCTCAACTCTAGCCTTACTGGAGTCCCTTTCACTCTTTCAATCCTTAGCCATTTTTCTTCAATCTGAAAACCCAAGCTCTAGTACTGATTCTAGCAATAGCTTGGATTTCATCCAGCCTTTTTGAGTATTTGACCTTGACATTCTTATAATCCTCATATAGTATATTGGCTTTGAAGTTATAGTATTCCTTTAGCATCCCGAGATCAAGAGTGTGGTCCTACTTTAGCTTCACTGTCATAAAAGAGTGAAGCTTATTGATTTTGTCAATCTCCACGACTTGGGACCTCTCCGGTGCTTCCAACACTCTATGATGCGTTATGTCTTTCTCATTTAGTGCTTCCTAAGCTCGAAAATCTTTAAGTTTTGGTCCATATTTTTTCTGCCAATATCCTCACTAGCTTTATAACTTTGGCATGGAATTTTGACAGTGCCTTCACACCCCTTAGCACATCCCCAAGAAGGTCCATTACATAAGAAAAAGAAGTAGCCGGGGCACCAACATGTAAGCGGGCAATGGGTCCCTAAGTTTGTATGGTTGTAGGAACTTGTCATAATTTGGGTCGCTAGGATTAGTGAATGGTAGTTTCTTTCTTATTATTCCCTTTTCCTAATCCATAGGGGTAACTATAGTATATCCTTATCTATTTATTCTCTCTTGTTACTTGGAAGTCTCTATATCCGAGAGGATAAAGGGTGAATCCTTGGGAGATTTAGAACGATGAGTAGGAGTCCTAGAACCAAACTTATCGACAGGAGAGTGAGAACTCTTTCAAGAGCCACCATATGGGTCTTGTTCGTCCTTCTCTCCACCCAGGTGGTAAGAAATTGTCTCCCTTGTCTTAAGCTCTATGGCCAACCACCCAATATTCTTACTCGGTCCATACGATGAGGTGGCCTTTTTAATGTCTATCGAAGGGATATTCGAGTTTAGCCACTTGAATTTGTAGTACAGCTTGCCTCTCCTCGAACTCATACTCCATGCAAAAACACAATATTAAGGAGTTAAAACTACACTACAACTTAGAAGTCCATCAGTGCAATGCAGGAGAGAAATTGCGTATGCATTTGAATAATGCAAAACATCTAAACAAACCATTAGGGTGCTGTTGCATCTGCAACTGTCACTGAATTTCTGCTATTGAGGCAGTGTCTCCATAATTAATCCATAACTCAATATCCTATAAGTAGTCAGAGACCGTGATGTCCCTTGGGAAATGTGACGATCCACCTTTCTGACCCTTGAGAATGACACTTAACACAACCTCGGTGTTCATGTGTTGTTGCCCAAGTGTCCAAAAAATGAGTTGTCATAGGGTAAAATAAAAGAACAGATCAGAACAAACATAAACATGTAACACCCCAGATTTTTGGTAACATTATTTAGGATATTTAAATAGCTAAATAAAATAAAATAATGTGTTGATTAGGGGATTGAGATTTGATTTAATCAAAGGGTAGCCGTGCCATTTAAACAATGAATTAAAATAAGAGTTAATTCAAGTAGAGGAAGGGTAAAATAGGAAAGAGGCCATCCTTATACCCTACACCCTTGGTCGTGTACCCCCTACACGTCCATTTCATTTCATCAAAAAAAATTAAAAGCTAAGGCCGACCACCATTAACAAGAACAAGAGGAAGAAGATAAAGAAAAGTTAAGGAGGAAGCTAATTCAAATCAAATCCATTCACCTCTCAATCTCTTTAATCTCTAAAGCTAAGGTGAATAATTCTTACCACTCAAACTTTTATTATTTTCCGTTTTAAGATGAATTCTGAATATTTTGCATTGATTTGCCATGTTTATGAATGATGGAATGATTATATTCACTTGTTGATGAATTATGGTTGTTCATATGGAATTTATGATATGTATTAAGGTGAAAACCCTATAAAATGATATCCCAATGCCTTACGAATTTTTATGAAGATCCTAAATAATACTTTAGAGATGGGTTTTAATTTTTAGAATTTTTTGAATAATTATGGAATTTATATTAATTTTGTAGTAAAAAAATGTTAATTTGGGTTAATAATTATTTACGGTTAAATAATAAAATATTTGGGTCTACAAATTTTATATGTTGGAAAAAATATTAAAAGAGATTTTCTGGAATTTTTGTAGATTTTCCTAAGTGTTTTAATGGGTATATAATATTATTTAAGGTATGAGACTTAAATGTTTTACATAATAAATGAAGGGGAAGGGGCTTTTTGCAAATAATAATTCAAAAAGATTAAATCTATAATTGCAGTACTTTTTATTGGTAAAGAAAGAGGTAACCTATCAAAATTATATATGTGAAGCAAGTTTGGTGAAAAGAACTATTTGCTACAAGTTTTTTATTGTTTCGACACCGTCGGCACCAGGTTACACCTCTTCATCTTCGCTCCCGAACAGTCAAAACCAATGCACATGGTACTAGGGAACTGGTATGTAGTGAATTTGATGTTGGCGGAATGTATGGAGTCGAAACCAGGGGTTCCGAAGGGGTTGAGCATTACTTTGTTTTTAAATTAAAAATGCACCTACTTGCTTTCGACTAAGTAGCTTTCGACTTAGTTAGCTTTCGACTAGATCAATTGATTTAAAGGAAATGTTTTCGATTAGGTTGTGCCTCTGTTTTTAAATAGTTTCTTTTGACTAAGTCAAAGCCTTTTACTGCCACTTTCTACCTTATGACTCAAATGGCTTCGAAAGGGTTGTTTACTTTGTTTTCTAAAATTCTGGCCACTTCTCCAATGCCTTCGAAAGGGATAGTTTCGACACCGTCACTTCTTTACTTATGAAATGGTTTCGAAGCAGCTTTCAACTTAAATGTTTTAAAGGCCCTTTTTCTGTTATTAAAGTAAAACCCAAATGGTTTGGAAAGATATAGTTTTAAATGGCTTCGAAACAGATGCTTTCGACTTTAATGGGTTTCTGATCCTTTTGCTCTACTTGAAGGCATAATCCAAATGGTTTTGACCGAGACATCTTTTAAAGGTTTCGAAGGGGTTAATTTTTGAATGGTTTCGAAAGGTTCCCACATGTTTTAAATTGAAACCAAAGTGCTTTCTAAAGGATTGAGTTTTAACTGTTTCGAAAGGTTTTTATGAATGGTTTCGAAAGAGGTGGTTCCCTAGGGTTTCGATAGGGTTGAAAGGGAAGGTCTTTCCAATGTTTTCGAAAGGGAAGGTTTAAAGGTTTAAAAGGAGGATGTCTAATGTTTTGAAGCTTTCGGAAAAAATAAAGGAAAGGATTTCCAATGTTTTCGAAAGGCTTTTAATAGTTTTGAAAGGGTCACTTTCAATGGTTTCGAATGGGTTACCTTCATTGGTTTCAAAATGGTTGTTTAAAGGTTTTAAACAAAGGTTTCGAATGTATTAATAGGCAATAGAGCCTAATTATTTTCAAGTTAGAAAGGGTTTTAACTTGTTTTGGAAGGATAGCTAATCCTTATTAATGTTCATCAATATTATTTTGGGTAAGGTATATATATCATGGTAAAATAGCTAAAGCTAAGAATATATTTTCCTTGTATAAGTATGATTTAAAGTTTATATAATTTTGAAAAGGTTTTCAAGGAAAAAGATAAAGGGTAGTTAACCCTAAGAAAATGATTCAGACAGTTAGTCTATTTTGATTCAGACAGTTAGTCCATTTTGATTCATATAGTTAGTCCAGTTTGAGGACAGTCGGCCCAGTTTATGGATAGATAGTCCATTTGTTAGAATAAACGACTTTGCTATTTTGTTGTGGACAGATAGTCTACTTATTACCTATTTTATGGACAGATGGTCCATTTATTAACATAAAGGATATTGTTATTTTGATGTAATCAGTTTGATTAACCAGTTTGGTTGCAAGAAAGGATTTGCAAAATATATGTTTTAAAGAGGATATTAGTGAGGGGAAACCCGTTCCGCTAAGTGACATGGTCTCACTTAATTTGAGTAAACCGAGATGTAATAGAATTATTCACACCAGGCTTTATGTCTAACTCGAAGTTTTTGTTTCCCTTTAAACTCTCGGGTGCTCAAAAATTGATTTCGGTAGGCCGAGGTTTAAGGTTTTCAAATTTAGAAATTTTTGGCGAATAAAGCGTCCAAAGACGAGCAGGTTGCTGATGGATAGCTAATTAGGAGTTATAGATTGTTTTGTTTATTTATATTGTGTATTAAGTCAGATATGACTATATTGCTTTGATCAACCAAGGGGGCATCATCATATGTCGCTCTTGGCGTATTTTTGTAATGATTATAATTAATCTTTACTTTGGAAACAATATAGGATTATGTAACTTGAATATGAATTTGTTTTGAAATGTAATCAGTAAAAGTTGTTTTTGGAAATCTATGATTTTGTTCATGCTCAAGTGCTTATGCTATTATGGATACCATAGCATTACCGTATTTTTTCACTAGAAGTTAATACTATGGATGACTACAGCATCTGTAGCGCTTAGCTTTTGGCCTCCAGATACGGGATGTTACAACTTGGTATCAGAGCATGGTTTATGAAAAACTTTAAAACTAAAAAGGTTTTTAAAACATAATCCTAAGGAATTAGATTAAGATTGGGGAATGGGATAACGCTATAGTAACGTACTTGTATTTGCTATATATAAGTATACGTTTTATCTCTAGTCTCTTATCCTTGTTAGGTTATTTTTCTGTATCTCATAAGGTTTGAATACAGATATGGAAGGTAGAAGAGGAAGAGTTAACCCAGGAGGGGAAGGCACCGATGGAAATGCCAGACCTAGTACAAGGAGGACCCAAGGTCAGGCACAAGCAGAGAATGTAGGCGATGAAGTCCCGCAAGTTGGAATGGAAGTTATGTATCAGTTTTTCAGAAATATGATGCAAGCGGGAGTTGCAGCTGGAGTGTTAAGAGGAGATGCTACAGGGGCAGGAGTTCCAGAAGTTCCGGTAGTTAACTGTTATGCTAAACTGAGCGGAGATTACGCTAAGTTTAGGGGGAAGCCTTTTCTGGGGACAGAGGATGCTATATAGGTAGAAAATTGGTTATCGCACTGTGAAAGGAGTTTTGCAGATTTGGGGCTCAATGATGTGCAGAAGAGGAGGCTTGCATCCAGACAGCTTCAGGGAGCGGCTTTGTTTTGGTGGAACAATGTGACAACTGGTGTGGACGAGGAAACTTTGTCATTGGCAGATTTCAAGGGAAAGTTGTAGGTGAGGTTTATGTTTGCAATGGCACAGTCAGCTCTGATTAGAAAGTTTGCTGAGTTAAAGCAGAGGGAGATGTTTGTTCTGGAGTATGCTAGAAAGTTTGAGGAGTTGGCAAGATATTGATATGCTCAAGTGGTTACAGTAATGAAGAGGAATGAGAGGTTTATAAGGGGGTTGAAGCCTAAGTTAGCTAGGGCCACATTACCTTATATTAAAGATCCTTCTGACTTTGTAGTGAAGATGGCCTTAAGGCATGAGGAGATTCTTGATTTTCTAGAGAAGAGTAAGGCTAAAGAAGTCCAGGTTGGGCAGAATTAGAAGAGAAAGTTCTTTCCTAAGAAAGGTGCTTAAAGGGTAGAGAAGCCAAGAAAGGGAAGTCTGAGATTGTTTGCTTCAAGTGTGAAAAGAAGGGGAACTTTGCTAATGATTGTTGTGCTGGGAAGGCTAAGGAAGTGGCTGGAAAGAAGAATGCCAGGTGCTTCAATTGTGACCAGATTGGCCATTATAAGAGCCAGTGCAAGGAGCCTACTAAGGATGGAAAGGGCAAAGTGTATGCATTGGAGCCTGCTTCTTCGAAGCCAACAGCTCAGGAGAAAGGAAAGGCAGTTTTGGGAGGTACGCTTCAGATTCATGGTATGTCTGTTAGCGTTCTATTTGATAATGGCACATCACATTTTTTATATCTAGATGTTTGATAGATAAGTTTAACCTAGAACCCACATATTTAGTAACTTCCTTACGGGTTGCGAATCCAATATGAAGGTATGCAACTCTAGGGTTGAAATGTGACCAGTTAGAGTTTGACCTATTAGGTCATACTTTTTTTTGAAGTTTGCTTGTGTTTGATTTTGTGGGGTTCGGGATTATTCTTGGGATAGATTGGTTAAGTGAGTACGATGCTAGGATATTTTGCCAGGATAGGGAAATATCACTTAAACACCCTAATTGTAGTGATCAAATAGTTTATAACGTAGAAGGTTCTTGCAGTGAGATGTATGCCTTGATGGGTGCTATGGAATTGGATGATGAGTTGAGTCTAGTTTTTGTGGTTACATAATTCATAGATGTTTTTGAGCATGTAGTTGGATTTCCACCGAAACGAGCCATTGAGTTCCGGATAGATTTGGTTCCGGGAGCAGAACCAGTGAGTAGGCCGCCGAGCAGGATGACCCTTACAGAGATGAGGGAGTTAAAGGTGTAGTTAGTGGAATTGGAAGGCAAGAGTTTTATCAGGCCAAGTAGTTTTCCTTGGGGAGCAGCCGCAGTGTTTGCTAAGAAGCCGGACGGATCGTTAAGACTATGTATCGATTATTGTAAGCTGAACGAGAGGACGATAAAGAATCGATATCCATTGCCAAGGATTGACGATTTGTTCGACCGGTTGAGTGGAGCCAAGGTATTATCGCAGTTGGATTTAGCGGCAGGTTTCCATCAGCTTAGAGTAGTAGAGGATAGTATACCTTTGACAACGTTTAGGACCAGATATGGGTCGTACGAAAGGTTAGTTATGCCGTTCGGACTGACTAATGCGCCAATTTTCTTTGTGGATTTGGTGAACCGTATTTTCCGAGAGCACTTGGATAGGTTCGTATTGGTTTTCGTAGATGATATCTTAATATACTCTAAGGATGGAAGAGAGCAGGAAGTTCACCTAGGAGTGGTGCATGAGCGCTGAGGCAGCATCATTTGAAGGTGAAGTTTTCGAAGTGTCATCTTTGGAAGAAGGAAATGAAGTTTCTTGGTCATGTAGTCTCAGAGGAAGGGTTGTCAGTAGATCCGACTAATATTGAAGCGGTGAATAGTTGGAAGAGACCCGTGACAATGACGGAGATAAAGAGTTTTCATGGGTTGGCTGGCTATTATCGGAGGTTCATTAAGAATTTTTCGTGGATAGCGGCACCGATGACCAAGCTAACAAGAAAGGATGTAAAGTTTGTGTGGACTAATAAGTTTGAGGAAGCATTCCAGAGTTTGAAACACTTATTGACCCATGCACCTGTGTTGGTTGTTCTGGAAGGGAATTGAGATTTGGTGGTTTATACTAATGCGTGTGGAACAGGATTTGGAGTTGTGCTGATGAAGAGGGGTAAAGTGATTGCCTACGCTTCTAGATAGATTAGACCGCATGAGGTCAGATATCCGACGCATGATTTGGAATTGGCTGCAGTGATTTTTGCATTAAAGGTGTGGAGACATTACCTTTTAGGAGAGAGGTTTGAGTTATATACAGATCATAAGTCGCTGAAGTATTTGCTCTCTCGGAAGGAGTTGAACATGAGACAACAGAGGTGGTTAGAGTTTATCGCTGCTTATGATTTTGGGATTGAGTACACACCGGGGAAAGGGAACAAGGTTGCATATGCACTTAGCAGGAAACATTAGAATGCAGTATTAGCGATGATTGCTCGGTGGAAAGATTTGGAAGCATTAGCAGATTGCAGAGTGCAGTGGAGATCTGAGGCTGGGTATAGCGGAGAAACCGTAGTGTTACCTTGTTTGGAAGTTCGATCGGTGATGATCGAAATGATTGCTTCTAAATAGAAAGAAGATTCGGTATTAGCTGAATGGATTAGGAAGTTAAGAGATGGAACCGAGAGCGATGACTTGAAAGATTTCAGTCTTGACCAGAATGGGAGGTTGAGAAAGAAAGGAAGATTATGAGTTCCGAGTGTAGGAAACATAAGGAAAGAAGTCTTAGAGGAATGGCATCGTTTGAAGTTCTCTATTCATCCAGGAGTTACTAAGATGTATCAAGATATGAAAAGAAGTTTCTTCTGAGAAGGTATGAAGTGGGATATTGGTCTATGGGTAAAGTAGTGCTTGATTTGCCAATAGGCAAAGGCCGAACACCAGAAGCCAAGTGGGTTGCTTTAACCATTGGATATTCTAGTATGGAAGTAGGATTCTATTTCCATGGATTTTATTGATGGGTTGCCAAGGTCGAACAGAGGAAATAATAGTATATGGGTCACAGTGGACAGATTGATCAAGAGTGCCTGTTTCATTCTAGTTAAGCCAACTAGAATGGCACCTGTTTTGGCAAACTTTTTTATGAAGAATGTAGTTAGACTACACGGGATTCCTAGTAGCATAGTTAGTTATAGAGATCCCATATTCACTTGCGAGTTCTGGAAGAGTCTGCAGGAAGTTTTGGGAACCAAGCTCAAGATGAGTACCGCTTACCATCCGTAGAAAGATGGGCAAAGGGATAGAGTTAACAAAATCTTGGAAGATTTGTTAAGAGCTTGTATATTAGATTTCGAGGGATTATGGGAGGACCATCATCATTTAGTCGAGTTTTCATATAAAAACAGTTATCAGACTAGTATTGGGATGGCACCATTTAAAGTTTTGTATGGAAGGCCATGCAAATCTCCTATATGTTGGTTAGAGACCGGGGATAGGTTGGTTCTTGGTCCAGATCTGGTTAGAGAAGCTGCAGAAAAGATTGAGGTCATTTGGGCTAGAATGAAGGAGGCTCGTTCTAGGCAAAAAAGTTATGCAAATAAGAGATGGAAAGATCTTGAGTTCTCAGTTGGAGATCAGGTTTTCATCAAAGTGTTACAGATGAAGGGTGTGATTAGATTTGGGAAATCAGGAAAGTTAGCACCGAGATTCGTTGGACCTTTTCCTATTGTTGAAAGGATCGGGAAACTCGTATGAAGAGTTGAGTTACCGAGCAGTTTAGCAGGAGTCCATGATGTTTTTCATGTTTCTCATCTCATAAAGTGTCTTAGAGACTTGGAGACTACTATTGCACTGACTGTGCTAGATGATTTAGTGGTAGAACCAGACTTGACTATAGTGAGGAAGCCTATTCATATTGTTGCGAGAGATGAGAAGAGGCATAGAACCAAGACGGTTAGATTAGTCAAAGTCCAGTAGAGCGACGATGATAGGGACTGTACTTGGGAGATTGAGAGAAGGATTAGAGATACTTATCCTGACTTATTTGATGGTATGTTTTACCTTCTTGTTTGATTTCTTGTGTACCTTATCGTAATTTTGAGGATGAAATTCTTTAAGGAGGGCAGTCTGTAACACCCTAGATTTTTGGTAACATTATTTAGGATATTTAGTTAGCTAAATTAAATAAAATAATATGTTGATTAGGGATTGAGATTTGATTTAATCAAAGCGTAGCCGTGTCATTTAAACAATGAATTAAAATAAGAGTTAAATTGAAATAGAGGAAGTGTAAAATAGGAAAGAGTCCATCCTTATACCCTACACCCTTGGCCATGTACCCCCTACACGTCCATTTCATTTTATCAAAAATATTTAAAAGCTAAGGCCGGTCACCATTAATAAGAACATGGGGAAGAAGATAGAGAAAAGTTAAAGGGGAAGCTAATTCAAATCAAATCCATTCACAACTCAATCACTTTAATCTCTAAAACTAAGGTAAATAATGTTTACATCTCAAAATTTATTATTTTCGGTTTTAAGATGAATTCTGAATATTTTGCATTGATTTTCCATGTTTTTGAATGATGGAATGATTACATACACTTGTTAATGAATTATAGTTGTTCATATTGAATTTATGATATGTTTTAAGGTGAATCCCTATAAAATGACATCCAAATGCCTTGCGAATTTTTATGAAGATCCTAAATAATATTTTAGTAATAGGTTTTAATTTTTATAATTTTAAGAATAATTGTGGAATTTATATGAATTTTCTAGTAAAGAACATGTTAATTTGGGTTAATAATTATTTATGGTTAAATAATAAAAGATTTGGTTCTGAAAATTTTATATGTTGGAAAACATCTTAAAAGAGATTTTCTAGAATTTTGAAGATTTTTCCAAAGTGTTTTAATGGATATATAAAATTATTTAAGGTATGGGACTTAAATGTTTTATATAATAAATGACGGAGAAGGGGATTTTTGCAAATAATAATTCAAAAAGATTAGTTCTGCAATTGCAATACTTATTATTGGTAAAGAAAGAGGCAACCAATCAAAATTAGACACGTGAACCAGATTAGGTGAAAAGAACTATTTGCTACATGTTTTTCACTGTTTCGACACCGTCGGCACCAGGTTCTGCCTCCTCATCTTCGCTCCCGACACAGTCGAAACAAATGCACATGGTAACAGGGAACTGGTACGTAGTGAATTGGATGTAGGCAGAAAGTATGGAGTCGAAACCAAGGGTTTTGAAGGGGTTTAGGCATTAATTTGTTTTTAAATTAATAATGCGCCTGCTTGCTTTCGACTAAGTAGTTTTCGACTTTGTTAGCTTTCGACTAGGTCAAATGATTTAAAGGAAATGGTTTCGATTGGGTTGCGCCTCTGTTTTTAAATAATTGCTTTCAACTAAGTCGAAGCCTTTTACTGCCGCTTTCTACCTTTCAACCCAGATGGTTTCGAAAGGGTTGTTTACTTTGTTTTCTAAAATTGTGGCCACTTCTCCAATGCTTTCGAAAGGGGTGGTTTCGACACCATCACTTCTTTACTTAGGAAATAATTTCGAAGCAGATGCTTTCGACTTTAATGTTTAAAAGGCCTTTTTTCTGTGATTAAAGTAAAACCCAAACTGATTCGAAAGAGATAGTTTTAAATGGCTTCAAAACAGATGCTTTCGACTTTAATGGGTTTCTAATCCTTTTGCTCTACTTGAAGTCATAATCCAAATGGTTTCAACCGAGATGACTTTTAAAGTTTTTGAAGGGTTTAATTTTTGAATGGTTAGGAA
The DNA here is from genome assembly GCA_030737815.1 of Allium fistulosum. NCBI lineage: Eukaryota > Viridiplantae > Streptophyta > Magnoliopsida > Asparagales > Amaryllidaceae > Allium > Allium fistulosum. The sequence goes on from CM060904.1 coordinate 821,989,457, forward strand.
AGGTTTCCATATATTTTAAATTGAACCCAAAGTGCTTTCGAAAGGATTGAGTTTTAACTATTTCGAAAGGTTTTTATGAATGGTTTTAAAAAGGGTGGTTCCCTAGGGTTTCGACAGGGTCGAGAAGGAAAGTTGTTCCAATGTTTTCGAAAGGCAATATTTAAAGGTTTAAAAGGATGTCAAATGTTTTTAAGCTTTCATAGAAAAGAAAGGAAAGGGTTTTCCAATATTTTCGAAAGGCTTTTAATGGTTTCTAAAGAGTCACTTTCAATGGTTTCGAAGGGGTTACCTTTAAGGGTTTCGAAGGGGATGTTTAAAGGTTTTAAACAAAGGTTTCAAATGAATTAAATAGGAAATATAGCTTATGTATTTTCAAGTTAAAAAGGATTTTAACTTGTTTTGGAAAGATAGCTAATCCTTAAAATAGCTTAGAGTAAAGATAAGAATATATTTTCCTTGTATAAGTAAGATTTAAAAGGTTAAATCATTTTGAAAAGGTTATAAGAAAATGATTTGGATAGTTAGTCCGTTTGATTAAGACAGTTATTCTAGTTTGCGGGCAGCCAGCCCATTTTATGGACAGATAGTCCATTTGTTAGAATAACAGGCCTTGCTATTATGTTGTGGACAGATAGTCTACTAATTACCTGTTTTATGGACAGATAGTCCATTTATTAGCATAAAAGATATTTCTATTTTGTTATAATCAGTTTGATCAACCAGCTTGATTACAGGAAAGGATTTGCAAAATATATGTTTTAAAGAGGTTATCGGTGAGGGGAAACCCGTTCCGCTAAGCGGCGTGGTCTCACTTAATATCAGTAAACCAAGATGTAATCGAATTATTCACACCAGGCTTTATGTCTAACTTGAAGTTTTTGTTTCCCCTTAACCTCTCGGGTGCTCAAAAATTGATTTGAGTAGGCTGAGGGTTAAGCTTTTCAGGTTTAGAAATTTAACGAATAAAGCTTCCGAAGATGAGCAGGTGGCTGACGCATAGCTAATTAGGAGTTATAGATTGTTTTGTTTATTTCCACTGTGTATTAAGTCAGATATTACTATATTGCTTTGATCAACCAAGGGGGCATTGTCATATGTCGCTCTTGGCGTGTTTTTGTAAAGATTATAATTAATGTTTACCTGGGAAACGATATGGGATTATGTAACTTGAATATGAATTTGTTCTGAAATGTAATCGGTAAAAGTTGTTTTTGGAAATCTATGATTTTGTTCATACTCAAGTGCTTCTGATATTATGGATACCATTAGCATTACCGTATTTTGTCACCAGAAGTTAATACTATCGATGGCTGCAGCATCTGCAGCGCTTAGCTTTTGGTCTCCAGATACGGAATGTTACAAAACGTCTCACATCTAAACAGTCACATATAATACAACAACAATATAGTACATCAGGTTACTCCTAACATGAAGTTATCAGAGTTACATATACTACAACTATTAGACTATACAATTATACATTTTACACTATCTGATATAAAATATACATACATAATCATACAACGAAAATAGATAACTAGATAGATAAAGGGGCCTCCTGCTCGTATATCACCTTCAAAAAGCCCAAAGGGCACCTGCTACTCTAAGACTACTTAACTATACCGAAGAGTTAGGGAAAACAAATAACTTGGGTTGGACAATAAGTCCGGTATAAGCAAAAAAATCTAAACATAAGGATGGAAATAAACATAATATGTGAGACCAGGCCGCTAACCGTGGAAAGCGTTTCCCCTCACAATAACAACATCCAATCACAATAATGGATACAAATAATTGAATATCGCAAAGTGTTCACAACATTTCTCGATGCAATTAAGAAAGAGATAAATTTCAAAATTTGGAATCAAAGGAAAAGAAAGGAAAATTTTCCAACAGATGACTAGGAGGGTGCTCCACTCTTACCTAAAGTATATCTATAGAAATATACTTGAGAACTACGATGGCTCTTGGGAGCTCGATGCCGGACCCCGCCAACCTTTATCGAGTATCCGAGTATTTCATATCTTATTGCGTATGTAACCAAAACTGAACTACAGTAGATACGAAAATACCCAAATGGGAGGAACCCCACATAGCTTGGCTCCCACTTGCGCTTTGGTTTTAGTAATTTCCGACAAAGGATAATAATGCTCAAATGAGAAACAAATCGTCTTAAATTGACGATACTCAAAGAAAGAAGCTGAATCGATAGTTAATAAATCAACTATCATGGATAATTAGAATTGATCTTGTATGGAAATTAAATTTCATATTTTTACCACCACTCGTCGATTCCAAACAAGTTCCATCCCTCAATTGAAAATGAAGACGAGCAAGCTGAGGTAGTGTTAGCTCTAGGCATTGCCTTGATGACATATTTTGTAACGACCCTAGATTTTAATTTATTTAAATTTATAATTAAATAAATTTTTGAGTAAAAATTTGTGAAATTTATTATAAAGTGATGCGAGTTCCCCAAGTTCGAATGAATTTTGTATAAATCATTTGATATTTAAAATATTGTATATATATATGTATATATTGGATTTGAAAAATAATATTTTAATAAATGACTTAGGAAAAGTTGATAGTTGAAAATTAATAAGTAGTCATACAAAAATAAATAAAGTAAAAATATAAATACAATGTAAATACAAGATGATAAGTATTTAAGTTGAAAGTTTATATGTAAGTTAAACTAATTATTGAAAATTAGAAATAAATAAAACTAATAAACAAAAGCATAGCAAATAAAATACATTCACATATAAACAACAAACCAGACCACACTTATAAACATATACATACAAAACAAATGTATTCAAACAAGACTTAAGCAATTGATGCAGCCACCATATAAAAGAAAGGGAAACAAAACAAGTAGAATAAAATATGTTTGTACAAAATAAAGAATGCAAACCATCCCTATATCCTCTTTCAGCCGAGACAAATATGATGGCAAAGAATAAATAGGGTAGGGTACTAAGAAATCAATGGCAATACCTTTAGTACACTACTACACCCTAACATCACCTTTAACCATGCTTGTATTGTACAATCCAGGTATAATAAATTTCATCTCAGCCGAAAGTAAAGAACTAAGGTAATAAATGCAACATATTTCCAATATTTAATACAAAACATCTCAGCCATGCTTCTTGATTAAACAAAGATATCACTTGTAAACTTTTTATGCACATATCAGCCTTCCCATTTCATTTCGTTCATTTCAAACTGAGAACAAAAATCTAAAATAACAACATCTTTAAAACTTAAAACAAAATTCTTCAATCAAAAACAACAATACGAATGCAAGGTAGACCAAAGATCAAGGGAAGAGTTTTAACTTGCCAGTTTCAAACTCTGGTTCAATATAGAGGGCAGCCCTGTTCTTCTTTTGAAACCAAAGTGAGTAAACTTTTCTAATCTCTGTTGTTTGATGTGTTGTTGAATATAGAAATTTAAACTTGAAACCATGGTCCAAAAAGTTAGTTTGAAAATAAATGAATCTGAACCTGTAAACTGAGTATTCAAAGAGCAGTTCGAATTTAAACCAAATTCGCATTTTTCCAAATTTCTAGTGATCGATCCAATAATAATTGTTGAAAATTAGGTTGAAGCTTGTATGAACTTCGGTGATGTCGAGAAAATTACTGAATAAATTTTCAAATTCTTGAATCGAAGGGACGAAGCCAAACTAGGGCTTGTGACCGCGTTTTGAACAAGGTCAGTAGCAAGATGATTTCATCTTCTTGGAGCGATCGAGTTGCACACTGTTCTGTGAGTTGATAGTATGGAGGGTGTTGAGGTCGTGGCCGAAATTTCGTATTTTCTGGTGGTCGATGTTGGGCGAACGACAACGTTCCAGGTTTGGATGACTTCAGTGATGTAGTTCCAGGTCGTGGATTTTAGCACGAATTTGATTTTGAGGGGTTGAGTGGATTCTGGCGATTGAAGATGGATGCTCGAAGCATCGTCGACTTGCTCGACGTTGCGGCGTCGCCTGGAGGCGATTAATGGCCGTGTGCACGTGCACGACAAGAAATGGGTATCAGCGTTTTTGAAAACGAGGGAGAGAGAGAGAGAGCTGGGAAGAGACTCGGGGAAACAGGGGAAACGACTCGAGTTCGAGCTCGTTGGGATCGGGGAAGAAACTCGCGTACGCGAGTATACTTTTGGCTATCTTAGTTTAAATATTCAAACTGGAATGGAAATTGGATGGCAAATAAAAAGCAAAGGTGAGATTTTTCTCACTCAAAATGATTTACAGTTATTGATTGATGATTGACTGTTTGGATGTGATATTAGATATAATAGGATATATCTATATATATAGCAATATATACATATTGGCATATGTATATATTGGATTGATGATTTCCCGCCTCGTATAGCGGATGAGACCCTATTGCGCCGTTAGTAAGCGGATGATTTTATAAAACCCATATACCGTGATATTCCACCTCGAAGTGGAATTGGTATTGTGCTAACGTCTTTGGATGCAGGGAAACAGGTTGGAGGGATCCAACTGGATTCCTCAACTGTATTTATTTTTTACAGATATTGATGTATATTCTGTTATCATATTGATATATGATGTTTGTTGTTATGATTGACTAATTGATGTTGTCGCATCATCGGATTCAGTTTTGAAGTTTAAAAATAACATCTTTTACTTTAAAAAGGATTTTAAAGTGATTTTTGAAAATAGACGTTTTATTGAATTTTTGAATTGATTTATTTTAAATAAATAAACGTTTAAAATTTTAAAAGTTATAAAAGTTAAGATTTTTGTGAAATATAACCCAAGTGTCATTTTTGAAATAAATAGTTGATTTATTTATAAAATGGTTCAAATTGAGTTTTTCACAGTATTATGAACGGTCTATTTAAAGGATTTAAAAAGTCGATATTTATAAATCTAAAACATTGGAATTTTAAACGAGCTTTGTAAGTGTTAGAACAAGATGAAATAAAAATTCGTAAGTGAATGAAATTTATAAATTGTGAAGTATAAATTGAATAGATGTTGTAGAATAAAAGATTTATAAGTAATAAACTTATAAATTTGATTTTTGCACTTAGATGGAATATGAATAGAATTGGCTAATAAAATGATTTTGCAAGTTGAAATTGTTATGAAGTATGAACGTGATTTATAAACGTTGTTTTATAAATCCAAAACCAATTGAAATTGATAAGTTAAACATAGAAGGTTAATAAAGGAGATATATCCGCGATTTTGGATAGTGGATAATTATTGAAATAAAACGTGTAGAAAATATTGAAATGTGGTTAGTGAAGTATATTCACGATTTTGGACAGTGAATATATTGTTAAGTAAAATGGATATTGTTTTGGGAAAGTGACATTGAAAATGAAGTTAATAGTTTTAAACGATGTTTTAAAATGTATTGAATATCGAAATCATAGATTTCAACATTCATTGTTGAAATAGACGTTTTCGAGGAATAAGGAAATGATGGACTATAACACTGTTATTATAGTAAATGATTTCCGAAAGGAAATGTTTTGATGTAGTATTGGGATTTATATATCTATCAAAATCCAAATCCCTATACTAGTGATTTTGAGTCGTCGTAACGATGTTTTACGTAACATTCGTTTTGACTCAAATAAATGTTGTTATAGTAAATGGTTGCCTTAAAGAACGAAATATATACTTAATATTGATTTAAGTATATCGAATATTTTCCAAGTGTTGAAAATAAATAGATTTGTGAAACACTTATTTTTAAATAAGTATGGAATTGCTTTTCCAATATGAAATGAACGTTTTGAGAATTTATCCTTGTAAAGATAAATTGAAATTGAATATTGAAATCGATTTGAAAATCGTATATCAGTAGATATTTTGAAAATATAAATTCACTATGGAATTTATAAAGGAAAGGGAAACTGTTTAGAAAAATAAACGTTGATTTATTTTTGAAGTGTGGAAATTTTATATCTAGTAAAGATATTTTGGAAGATAAAATAATTTGGGAAAATTATTTGGAATCTGATGATGTTGCGCATCTTTATTGATAGTTAAATAACCGACTATCAATAATCACCTTGAATGGTATTTGTTGTGAATTGGATGAATTTGAATGCCACACTTATTTTTAAATAAGCGCTCACTATTCGGGTTAGCTGGGAAAGGACCATGGGGTCGCATAACCCATTCCGAATATGTGATACGTCGTTATGAATCGCATTTGAAGACTGGTGTTGAAGACCGGATATTTTTGAAAATGGAAGGATTACCGTCGAGTTACTTTACATTGGCTGATCTCCGATTTAGAGGTTTTATCACCCTTAGTGACGGGAAGTCCGGACGTGATTGAAAATTATCCGGAATTGCAAGGGCTTCGTGAGAAGTGCCTTCGGTTCTGTTCTATCCCGGAACAGACTTGTATGGATTGTGTGTCTGACGTTACAATTTGAGATATAAAGCTGATTTCTTTCAAATACATATCTGTTGGTGGCGGAGAATTTATTCTCTTAGCTTAACACCCTTCTCTGAGACGTACGAGCTCAGAGGTTATGTAGTTGAAATTTATCAGCGATATATTCCCAATTTGGTAACGTGGCATACTAAGTGTTGCTGTGAAATGATCAGTGTTTGATCATTTGTGATATGATCATTTGTTTGATCTTATATCTTTGTGATCATAGGTTGATCATTTTTGTTTGACCCGAAGTAGGGCTTTGTAGAAAGCGTAGCTTTGTGGACGAGACTTCGTCGAGCCTCACACCCCGGAAATGGTCGAAACAGGAAGGATGCGACAAGGTTCTAGGGAGTAGCGCCCCTTAGTGTATGTCATTCCTTCTGGATAGAGGTGGTATCATGGTATGGAGCCCAGATACTTAACCTATGTGGTTGCTGCATTTTTACTATGTGGTTTGTTGGAAATCGGGGATCCTCGGGAAGATCGGTTACGATCGGGGGATGACATACGCGTGTTAGTAGTTACCTACTTTTGCAGAGGTAACCCGGCCTTGTGTTGGCAGAGATCTAACCGTAATGTTAGGTTATTTCTCGGGTCGTCTATTCCAGGGACGTACCCATCGTGGAAAAGGAAGTTCCTTAGCCTGACCATTTGTTGGAAATCCAAAGAAACAATACGAGCCTTTACGATTTCAATTGTATAACCTGTCTCCTCAGGAGGCAGCTATAGCAGGCATAATATAATGGTACCTATGCTGGCTAAGATTTATATTATACTTTCGAAATGATTTTCCACTATGCACTAATAATAATATCCAAAATAATTTGATTTTTGCGTAGTAAGCATCTTTGACTATCATAAGAAGAAATCTCCTCCAAGTCTGCGTTTTGCATTGTGTGTGTGGTGGGAGGTCTTATGGTAGTTTCATTTTCCAAAAGCATTGCGAATTTGTTTTATTTTCTTTGTGAAAAATAACTGTTTTACGATCTCACACCAGTCACCATGACTGACTCGGAGTTTATTGTTTCCCTTCTAAACTCTGGGTGCCCACCAATTTCCACACGGGCAGTCTAGAGTTATGTTATTAGGATAATCTGGATATTCTGGAGCTTTGGAGTAAGCTGGATGGCGAGACGTAGTATTTGTATCTGATAGTATTTATTCCGCTGTGTATTCTGTATGAGGACAAGTTATATAACTGTCCATTATTGTATATTGACTCTGATGATTGATGTATGTATAAAATGATATAGTCTTTGTTTTAGAGATTATTCATTTATCTATTATATATTGTTCCGCTGCGATGTGTAAGATTCTGATATTGTTTTCTATTCTGATGTTGTTCTTTTGCTGTTCTTCTCTTCATTCTTCTTCTCTCTTCTTCTTTCTTTTTCTTCTGTCTTTTCTTCTGCCTCTTCTTTTAAACATTAAAGTTCGCGTTTCCGCCATCCGATTGTTCGACAATTGCTACAGTGTTCATAGCAGTGTCGGGTTTGGGGAAGACGGATTTGCGGGTCTTTACATTTGGTATCAGAGCATATGGTTAAGCGGCAACCCTGCTCTGTTGGGTGTTACTCATTAGAGATAGAGTCAGTAGTACTCTAGAATGAGTCGAGTGTAATAATAGATACGAGTGCGTATTTGTTAGTGAATATAAAAATGTTTTATATTGTGTTTGCTTATCTGTTGAGATGTTTATGAATTTTGGTCGGTATGTGGGACGCCATATTATCGATAGGGATTTCTAAACACTTAAACGAGGCAAGACGACATAGTATTGTTTTAAATAGGGTGAATGAAATAACTTTACCCAAAACTATTTTTTTGTATAGAAAAGAAATGATTTTCTATGAATTATCATAATATATGATTGCATGGTTGTTAGAAGTAATAACATTGAAATATTCTCATTGTTATAAATAAATAAAAATTAAATAAGAAATTGTAATCATAACTCCAAAGTTAAGAAATAAATTCACATGCAAATGAAATTTGAAAATGTAAATTATAAATGTGAATTGTAATTCAAAACGGGATTCCAGAGAAGTTTTTGGAAATGTTTTGAAAGGAATTTGAAAATTTTGGAAATTTGGAAAGTTTAATTTCTTTTTGATTTGAAAATGAATTTCAAAGGTTTTGAAAAAAATGTTTTGAAGGAATGAAAAGCTCTAAACTCTTTTCGGTCGCTGGAAAATAACTTCGATGATGACCGCAGCATCACTGATGTTCATTTTCGTGTTTCCAAAAGAGGAATTGCTGCCAAATTGTTTTAAATGAAAGTTGTTTGAAAAATTTGGGTTTTTGTTTTGGAAATTCAAAGGATAATTTGAATTGTTTTCAAAACGGCTTTGAAAGGTTGAAAAAGACTCTGGAATGCTATATAAAAATATTTATGAGAATAATAAATGAGTTGATAACTTACACAATTTTTTGTGAATTTAGATTGAATAAATTTAACTTAAGAAATGAAGTGTGAAATTCTTAAGTAAAATTTGATGATTGAACAAAAAGAATAAAACTGGAGTTAAAACTGAATATTAAAAACGAATTTGAATAATGTGAAATGTAAAATTGAATGAGAATAAATATATATAACTTCAATAGTAAGCTAAAATGTATAAACAATTTAAATTGAAAATTTTGTAATAGAATTTGCAAAATAGTTTGAATATGTAACTAGATATTATGGCTAGTAGGACATACAGGTGTTATAAAAGGAATTGGAATTTTGATTTCGAAGATAATTTGAATTGCTCGAAAAAGGTATGTATTTAAATTTGAATATGAGATTTGATGACTTATTTCTCTAGCCGCTTGGATTTTTCTTTTTCTTTTTGAAATCTGAGAGTCCGTAGGGACGTTTTGTAGTCGTACCGTATTAGCCGCGCAAAGGAGACGCTGGCGAATTTTTTCGAAAATTTCGGGTGTTAGAAAATTTTTGAGAAATTTTGAAAGTTTAAAATTTGAATTTAAACTCGAATTTGAATTTTGAAGTAAACAATGTTGTTTGGAACTTATAATTGAAGTTGGAAGCTAGTTGAAATGATAACGAATCTTTAGTAGAAAGATTTGTTTTGATGAATTGATAAAACTATTGAATTGTGAAAAATAGTAGACGAGTTAAGAACCATTTTTTCCTAACTTGTAATTTCGGGACGAAATTCTTTTAAGGAGGGAAGTTTGTAACGACCCTAGATTTTAATTTATTTAAATTTATAATTAAATAAATTTTTGAGTAAAAATTTGTGAAATTTATTATAAAGTGATGCGAGTTCCCCAAGTTCGAATGAATTCTGTATAAATCATTTGATTTTTAAAATATTGTATATATATATGTATATATTGGATTTGAAAAATAATATTTTAATAAATGACATAGGAAAAGTTGATAGTTGAAAATTAATAAGTAGTCATACAAAAATAAATAAAGTAAAAATATAAATACAATGTAAATACAAGATGATAAGTATTTAAGTTGAAAGTTTATATGTAAGTTAAACTAATTATTGAAAATTAGAAATAAATAAAACTAATAAACAAAAGCATAGAAAATAAAATACATTCACATATAAACAACAAACCAGACCACACTTATAAACATATACATACAAAACAAATGTATTCAAACAAGACTTAAGCAATTGATGCAGCCACCATATAAAAGAAAGGGAAACAAAACAAGTAGAATAAAATATGTTTGTACAAAATAAAGAATGCAAACCATCCCTATATCCTCTTTCAGCCGAGACAAATATGATGGCAAAGAATAAATAGGGTAGGGTACTAAGAAATCAATGGCAATACCTTTAGTACACTACTACACCCTAACATCACCTTTAACCATGCTTGTATTGTACAACCCAGGTATAATAAATTTCATCTCAGCCGAAAGTAAAGAACTAAGGTAATAAATGCAACATACTTCCAATATTTAATACAAAACATCTCAGCCATGCTTCTTGATTAAACAAAGATATCACTTGTAAACTTTTTATGCACATATCAGCCTTCCCATTTCATTTCGTTCATTTCAAACTGAGAACAAAAATCTGAAATAACAACATCTTTAAAACTTAAAACAAAATTCTTCAATCAAAAACAACAATACGAATGCAAGGTAGACCAAAGATCAAGGGAAGAGTTTCAACTTGCCAGTTTCAAACTCTGGTTCAATATAGAGGGCAGCTCTGTTCTTCTTTTGAAACCAAAGTGAGTAAACTTTTCTAATCTCTGATGTTTGATGTGTTGTTGAATATAGAAATTTAAACTTGAAACCATGGTCCAAAAAGTTAGTTTGAAAATAAATGAATCTGAACCTGTAAACTCCATGTTTATAGCAAAAAGGAATTTTATGATAAAGTCAAGCATTTTTATTTGATGGTTTGATTACATATCTCGTACGAACATACAAAGACATGATTTTTAAAAGCAATATGATGATTTTTAACTGAGTATTCAAAGAGCAGTTCGAATTTAAACCAAATTCGCATTTTTCCAAATTTCTAGCGATCGATCCAATAATAATTGTTGAAAATTAGGTTGAAGCTTGTATGAACTTCGGTGATGTCGAGAAAATTGCTGAATAAATTTTCAAATTCTTGAATCGAAGGGACGAAGCCAAACTAGGGCTTGTGACCGCGTTTTGAACAAGGTCAGTAGCAAGATGATTTCATCTTCTTGGAGCGATCGAGTTGCACGCTGTTCTGTGAGTTGATAGTATGGAGGGTGTTGAGGTCGTGGCCGAAATTTCGTATTTTCTGGTGGTCGATGTTGGGCGAACGACAACGTTCCAGGTTTGGATGACTTCAGTGATGAAGTTCCAGGTCGTGGATTTTAGCTCGAATTTGATTTTGAGGGGTTGAGTGGATTCTGGCGATTGAAGATGGATGCTCGAAGCATCGTCGACTTGCTCGACGTTGCGGCGTCGCCTGGAGGCGATTAATGGCCATGTGCACGTGCACGGCAAGAAATGGGTATCAGCGTTTTTGAAAACGAGAGAGAGAGAGAGCTGGGAAGAGACTCGGGGAAACAGGGGAAACGACTCGAGTTCGAGCTCGTTGGGATCGGGGAAGAAACTCGTGTATGCGAGTATACTTTTGGCTATCTTAGTTTAAATATTCAAACTGGAATGGAAATTGGATGGCAAATAAAAAGCAAAGGTGAGATTTTTCTCACTCAAAATGATTTACAGTTATTGATTGATGATTGACTGTTTGGATGTGATATTAGATATAATAGGATATATCTATATATATAGCAATATATACATATTGGCATATGTATATATTGGATTGATGATTTCCCGCCTCGTATAGCGGATGAGACCCTATTGCGCCGTTAGTAAGCGGATGATTTTATAAAACCCATATACCGCGATATTCCACCTCGAAGTGGAATTGGTATTGTGCTAACGTCTTTGGATGCAGGGAAACAGGTTGGAGGGATCCAACTGGATTCCTCAACTATATTTATTTATTTACAGATATTGATGTATATTCTGTTATCATATTGATATATGATGTTTGTTGTTATGATTGACTAATTGATGCTGTCGCATCATCGGATTCAGTTTTGAAGTTTAAAAATAACATCTTTTACTTTAAAAAGGATTTTAAAGTGATTTTTGAAAATAGACGTTTTATTGAATTTTTGAATTGATTTATTTTAAATAAATAAACGTTTAAAATTTTAAAAGTTATAAAAGTTAAGATTTTTGTGAAATATAACCCAAGTGTCATTTTTGAAATAAATAGTTGATTTATTTATAAAATGGTTCAAATTGAGTTTTTCACAGTATTATGAACGGTCTATTTAAAGGATTTAAAAAGTCGATATTTATAAATCTAAAACATTGGAATTTTAAACGAGCTTTGTAAGTGTTAGAACAAGATGAAATAAAAATTCGTAAGTGAATGAAATTTATAAATTGTGAAGTATAAATTGAATAGATGTTGTAGAATAAAAGATTTATAAGTAATAAACTTATAAATTTGATTTTTGCACTTAGATGGAATATGAATAGAATTGGCTAATAAAATGATTTTGCAAGTTGAAATTGTTATGAAGTATGAACGTGATTTATAAACGTTGTTTTATAAATCCAAAACCAATTGAAATTGATAAGTTAAACATAGAAGGCAAATAAAGGAGATATATCCGCGATTTTGCATAGTGGATAATTATTGAAATAAAACGTGTAGAAAATATTGAAATGTGGTTAGTGAAGTATATTCACAATTTTGGACAGTGAATATATTGTTAAGTAAAATGGATATTATTTTGGGAAAGTGACATTGAAAATGAAGTTAATTGTTTTAAACGATGTTTTAAAATGTATTGAATATCGAAATCATAGATTTCAACATTCATTGTTGAAATAGACGTTTTCGAGGAATAAGGAAATGATGGACTATAACACTATTGTTATAGTAAATGATTTCCGAAAGGAAATGTTTTGATGTAGTATTGGGATTTATATATCTATCAAAATCTGAATCCCTATACTAGTGATTTTGAGTCGTCGTAACGATGTTTTACGTAACATTCGTTTTGACTCAAATAAATGTTGTTATAGTAAATGGTTTCCTTAAAGAACGAAATATATACTTAATATTGATTTAAGTATATCGAATATTTTCCAAGTGTTGAAAATAAATAGATTTGTGAAACACTTATTTTTAAATAAGTATGGAATTGCTTTTCCAATATGAAATGAACGTTTTGAGAATTTATCCTTGTAAAGATAAATTGAAATTGAATATTGAAATCGATTTGAAAATCGTATATCAGTAGATATTTTGAAAATATAAATTCACTATGGAATTTATAAAGGAAAGGGAAACTGTTTAGAAAAATAAACGTTGATTTATTTTTGAAGTGTGGAAATTTTATATCTAGTAAAGATATTTTGGAAGATAAAATAATTTGGGAAAATTATTTGGAATCTGATGATGTTGCGCATCTTTATTGATAGTTAAATAACCGACTATCAATAATCACCTTGAATGGTATTTGTTGTGAATTGGATGAATTTGAATGCCACACTTATTTTTAAATAAGCGCTCACTATTCGGGTTAGCCGGGAAAGGACCATGGGGTCGCATAACCCATTCCGAATATGTGATACGTCGTTATGAATCGCATTTGAAGACCGGTGTTGAAGACCGGATATTTTTTAAAACGGAAGGATTACCGTCGAGTTACTCTACATCGGCTGATCTCCGATTTAGAGGTTTTATCACCCTTAGTGACGGGAAGTCCGGACGTGATTGAAAATTATCCGGAATTGCAAGGGCTTCGTGAGAAGTGCCTTCGGTTCTGTTCGATCCCGGAACAGACTTGTATAGATTGTGTGTCTGACGTTACAATTTGAGATATAAAGCTGATTTCTTTCAAATACATATCTGTTGGTGGCGGAGAATTTATTCTCTTAGCTTAACACCCTTCTCTAAGACGTACGAGCTCAGAGGTTATGTAGTTGAAATTTATCAGCGATATATTCCCAATTTGGTAACGTGGCATACTGAGTGTTGCTGTGAAATGATCACTGTTTGATCATTTGTGATATGATCATTTGTTTGATCTTATATCTTTGTGATCATAGGTTGATCATTTTTGTTTGACCCGAAGCAGGGCTTTGTAGAAAGCGTAGCTTTGTGGACGAGACTTCATCGAGCCTCACACCTCGGAAATGGTCGAAACAGGAAGGATGCGGCAAGGTTCTAGGGAGTAGCGCCCGTTAGTGTATGTCATTCCTTCTGGATAGAGGTAGTATCATGGTATGGAGCCCAGATACTTAACCTATGTGGTTGCTGCATTTTTACTATGTGGTTTGTTGGAAATCGGGGATCCTCGGGAAGATCGGTTACGATCGGGGGATGACATACGCGTGTCAGTAGTTACCTACTTTTGCAGAGGTAACCCGGCCTTGTGTTGGCAGAGATCTAACCGTAATGTTAGGTTATTTCTCGGGTCGTCTATTCCAGGGACGTACCCATCGTGGAAAAGGAAGTTCCTTAGCCTGACCATTTGTTGGAAATCCAAAGAAACAATACGAGCCTTTACGATTTCAATTGTATAACCTGTCTCCTCTGGAGGCAGCTATAGCAGGCATAATATAATGGTACCTATGCTGGCTAAGATTTATATTATACTTTCAAAATGATTTTCCACTATGCACTAATAATAATATCCAAAATAATTTGATTTTTGCGTAGTAAGCATCTTTGACTATCATAAGAAGAAATCTCCTCCAAGTCTGCGTTTTGCATTGTGTGTGTGGTGGGAGGTCTTATGGTAGTTTCATTTTCCAAAAGCATTGCGAATTTGTTTTATTTTCTTTGTGAAAAATAATTGTTTTACGATCTCACACCAGTCACCATGACTAACTCGAAGTTTATTGTTTCCCTTCTAAACTCTGGGTGCCCACCAATTTCCACACGGGCAGTCTAGAGTTATGTTATCAGGATATTCTGGATATTCTGGAGCTTTGGAGTAAGCTGGATGGTGAGACGTAGTATTTGTATCTGATAGTATTTATTCCGCTGTGTATTCTGTATGAGGACAAGTTATATAACTGTCCTTTGTTGTATATTGACTCTGATGATTGATGTATGTATAAAATGATATAGTCTTTGTTTTAGAGATTATTCATTTATCTATTATATATTGTTCCGCTGCGATGTGTAAGATTCTGATATTGTTTTCTATTCTGATGTTGTTCTGTTGCTGTTCTTCTCTTCATTCTTCTTCTCTCTTCTTCTTTCTTTTTCTTCTGTCTTTTCTTCTGCCTCTTCTTTTAAACATTAAAGTTCGCGTTTCCACCATCCGATTGTTCGACAATTGCTACAGTGGACATAGCAGTGTCGGGTTTTCGGAAGACGGATTTGCGGGTCTTTACATTTGGTATCAGAGCATATGGTTAAGCGACAACCCTACTCTGTTGGGTGTTACTCATTAGAGATAGAGTTAGTAGTACTCTAGAATGAGTTGAGTGTAATAATAGATACGAGTGCGTATTTGTTAGTGAATATAAAAATGTTTTATATTGTGTTTGCTTATCCGTTGAGATGTTTATGAATTTTGGTTGGTATGTGGGACGCCATATTATCGATAGGGATTTCTAAACACTTAAACGAGGCAAGACGACATAGTATTATTTTAAATAGGGTGAATGAAATAATTTTACCCAAAACTATTTTTTTGTATAGAAAAGAAATGATTTTCTATGAATTATCATAATATATGATTGCATGGTTGTTAGAAGTAATAACATTGAAATATTCTCATTGTTATAAATAAATAAAAAATTGAATAAGAAATTGTAATCATAACTCCAAAGTTAAGAAATAAATTCACATGCAAATGAAATTTGAAAATGTAAATTATAAATGTGAATTGTAATTCAAAACGGGATTCCAGAGAAGTTTTTGAAAATGTTTTGAAAGGAATTTGAAAATTTTGGAAATTTGGAAAGTTTAATTTCTTTTTGATTTGAAAATGAATTTCAAAGGTTTTGAAAAAAATGTTTTGAAGGAATGAAAAGCTCTAAACTCTTTTCGGTCGCTGGAAAATAACTTCGATGATGACCGCGGCATCACTGATGTTCATTTTCGGGTTTCCAAAAGAGGAATTGCTGCCAAATTGTTTTAAATGAAAGTTGTTTGAAAAATTTGGGTTTTTGTTTTGGAAATTCAAAGGATAATTTGAATTGTTTTCAAAACGGCTTTGAAAGGTTGAAAAAGACACTGGAATGCTATATAAAAATATTTATGAGAATAATAAATGAGTTGATAACTTACACAATTTGTTGTGAATTTAGATTGAATAAATTTAACTTAAGAAATGAAGTGTGAAATTCTTAAGTAAAATTTGATGATTGAACAAAAAGAATAAAACTGGAGTTAAAACTGAATATTGAAAACGAATTTGAATAATGTGAAATGTAAAATTGAATGAGAATAAATATATATAACTTCAATAGTAAGCTAAAATGTATAAACAGTTTATATTGAAAATTTTGTAATAGAATTTGCAAAATAGTTTGAATATGTAACTAGATATTATGGCTAGTAGGACATACAGGTGTTATAAAAGGAATTGGAATTTTGATTTCGAAGATAATTTGAATTGCTCGAAAAAGGTATGTATTTAAATTTGAATATGAGATTTGATGACTTATTTCTCTAGCCGCTTGGCTTTTTCTTTTTGAAATCTGAGAGTCCGTAGGGACGTTTTGTAGTCGTACCGTATTAGCCGCGCAAAGGAGACGCTGGCGAATTTTTTCGAAAATTTCGGGTGTTAGAAAATTTTTGAGAAATTTTGAAAGTTTAAAATTTGAATTTAAACTCGAATTTGAATTTTGAAGTAAACAATGTTGTTTGGAACTTATAATTGAAGTTGGAAGCTAGTTGAAATGATAACGAATCTTTAGTAGAAAGATTTGTTTTGATGAATTGATAAAACTATTGAATTGTGAAAAATAGTAGACGAGTTAAGAACCATTTTTTCCTAACTTGTAATTTCGGGACGAAATTCTTTTAAGGAGGGAAGTTTGTAACGACCCTAGATTTTAATTTATTTAAATTTATAATTAAATAAATTTTTGAGTAAAAATTTGTGAAATTTATTATAAAGTGATGCGAGTTCCCCAAGTTCGAATGAATTCTGTATAAATCATTTGATTTTTAAAATATTGTATATATATATGTATATATTGGATTTGAAAAATAATATTTTAATAAATGACTTAGGAAAAGTTGATAGTTGAAAATTAATAAGTAGTCATACAAAAATAAATAAAGTAAAAATATAAATACAATGTAAATACAAGATGATAAGTATTTAAGTTGAAAGTTTATATGTAAGTTAAACTAATTATTTAAAATTAGAAATAAATAAAACTAATAAACAAAAGCATAGCAAATAAAATACATTCACATATAAACAACAAACCAGACCACACTTATAAACATATACATACAAAACAAATGTATTCAAACAAGACTTAAGCAATTGATGCAGCCACCATATAAAAGAAAGGGAAACAAAACAAGTAGAATAAAATATGTTTGTACAAAATAAAGAATGCAAACCATCCCTATATCCTCTTTCAGCCGAGACAAATATGATGGCAAAGAATAAATAGGGTAGGGTACTAAGAAATCAATGGCAATACCTTTAGTACACTACTACACCCTAACATCACCTTTAACCATGCTTGTACTGTACAACCCAGGTATAATAAATTTCATCTCAGCCGAAAGTAAAGAACTAAGGTAATAAATGCAACATACTTCCAATATTTAATACAAAACATCTCAGCCATGCTTCTTGATTAAACAAAGATATCACTTGTAAACTTTTTATGCACATATCAGCCTTCCCATTTCATTTCGTTCATTTCAAACTGAGAACAAAAATCTGAAATAACAACATCTTTAAAACTTAAAACAAAATTCTTCAATCAAAAACAACAATACGAATGCAAGGTAGACCAAAGATCAAGGGAAGAGTTTCAACTTGCCAGTTTCAAACTCTGGTTCAATATAGAGGGCAGCTCTGTTCTTCTTTTGAAACCAAAGTGAGTAAACTTTTCTAATCTCTGATGTTTGATGTGTTGTTGAATATAGAAATTTAAACTTGAAACCATGGTCCAAAAAGTTAGTTTGAAAATAAATGAATCTGAACCTGTAAACTCCATGTTTATAGCAAAAAGGAATTTTATGATAAAGTCAAGCATTTTTATTTGATGGTTTGATTACATATCTCGTACGAACATACAAAGACATGATTTTTAAAAGCAATATGATGATTTTTAACTGAGTATTCAAAGAGCAGTTCGAATTTAAACCAAATTCGCATTTTTCCAAATTTCTAGCGATCGATCCAATAATAATTGTTGAAAATTAGGTTGAAGCTTGTATGAACTTCGGTGATGTCGAGAAAATTACTGAATAAATTTTCAAATTCTTGAATCGAAGGGACGAAGCCAAACTAGGGCTTGTGACCGCGTTTTGAACAAGGCCAGTAGCAAGATGATTTCATCTTCTTGGAGCGATCGAGTTGCACGCTGTTCTGTGAGTTGATAGTATGGAGGGTGTTGAGGTCGTGGCCGAAATTTCGTATTTTCTGGTGGTCGATGTTGGGCGAACGACAACGTTCCAGGTTTGGATGACTTCAGTGATGCAGTTCCAGGTCGTGGATTTTAGCTCGAATTTGATTTTGAGGGGTTGAGTGGATTCTGGCGATTGAAGATGGATGCTCGAAGCATCGTCGACTTGCTCGACGTTGCGGCGTCGCCTGGAGGCGATTAATGGCCGTGTGCACGTGCACGGCAAGAAATGGGTATCAGCGTTTTTAAAAACGAGAGAGAGAGAGAGCTGGGAAGAGACTCGGGGAAACAGGGGAAACGACTCGAGTTCGAGCTCGTTGGGATCGGGGAAGAAACTCGCGTACGCGAGTATACTTTTGGCTATCTTAGTTTAAATATTCAAACTGGAATGGAAATTGGATGGCAAATAAAAAGCAAAGGTGAGATTTTTCTCACTCAAAATGATTTACAGTTACTGATTGATGATTGACTGTTTGGATGTGATATTAGATATAATAGGATATATCTATATATATAGCAATATATACATATTGGCATATGTATATATTGGATTGATGATTTCCCGCCTCGTATAGCGGATGAGACCCTATTGCGCCGTTAGTAAGCGGATGATTTTATAAAACCCATATACCGCGATATTCCACCTCGAAGTGGAATTGGTATTGTGCTAATGTCTTTGGATGCAGGGAAACAGGTTGGAGGGATACAACTGGATTCCTCAATTGTATTTATTTATTTACAGATATTGATGTATATTCTATTATCATATTGATATATGATGTTTGTTGTTATGATTGACTAATTGATGCTGTCGCATCATCGGATTCAGTTTTGAAGTTTAAAAATAACATCTTTTACTTTAAAAAGGATTTTAAAGTGATTTTTGAAAATAGACGTTTTATTGAATTTTTGAATTGATTTATTTTAAATAAATAAACGTTTAAAATTTTAAAAGTTATAAAAGTTAAGATTTTTGTGAAATATAACCCAAGTGTCATTTTTGAAATAAATAGTTGATTTATTTATAAAATGGTTCAAATTGAGTTTTTCACAGTATTATGAACGGTCTATTTAAAGGATTTAAAAAGTCGATATTTATAAATCTAAAACATTGGAATTTTAAACGAGCTTTGTAAGTGTTAGAACAAGATGAAATAAAAATTCGTAAGTGAATGAAATTTATAAATTGTGAAGTATAAATTGAATAGATGTTGTAGAATAAAAGATTTATAAGTAATAAACTTATAAATTTGATTTTTGCACTTAGATGGAATATGAATAGAATTGGCTAATAAAATGATTTTGCAAGTTGAAATTGTTATGAAGTATGAACGTGATTTATAAACGTTGTTTTATAAATCCAAAACCAATTGAAATTGATAAGTTAAACATAGAAGGTTAATAAAGGAGATATATCCGCGATTTTGGATAGTGGATAATTATTGAAATAAAACGTGTAGAAAATATTGAAATGTGGTTAGTGAAGTATATTCACAATTTTGGACAGTGAATATATTGTTAAGTAAAATGGATATTGTTTTGGGAAAGTGACATTGAAAATGAAGTTAATTGTTTTAAACGATGTTTTAAAATGTATTGAATATCACCCGCCGTTCGTAGCTCGGTTGGTTTGGGAGATGGGAGATGGGAACCAAAGGACTGTGTCCGGGCAGGTTCGAATCCCTGCGCCAAACCATCAGTGGGAGTTTCAACGTTACGCATCCGTGTGCGACGACTAAATAAAAGCGGGGTAGACACACGGCGTGGGGTTTACTTAAGTGAGTATCAATGAATACCATGATCTTAAGGTTCCCCATGATCTCAAAAAAAAAATGTATTGAATATCGAAATCATAGATTTCAACATTCATTGTTGAAATAGACGTTTTCGAGGAATAAGGAAATGATGGACTATAACACTATTGTTATAGTAAATGATTTCCAAAAGGAAATGTTTTGATGTAGTATTGGGATTTATATATCTATCAAAATCTGAATCCCTATACTAGTGATTTTGAGTCGTCGTAACGATGTTTTACGTAACATTCGTTTTGACTCAAATAAATTTTGTTTTAGTAAATGGTTTCCTTAAAGAACGAAATATATACTTAATATTGATTTAAGTATATCGAATATTTTCCAAGTGTTGAAAATAAATAGATTTGTGAAACACTTATTTTTAAATAAGTATGAAATTGCTTTTCCAATATGAAATGAACGTTTTGAGAATTTATCCTTGTAAAGATAAATTGAAATTGAATATTGAAATCGATTTGAAAATCGTATATCAGTAGATATTTTGAAAATATAAATTCACTATGGAATTTATAAAGGAAAGGGAAACTGTTTAGAAAAATAAACGTTGATTTATTTTTGAAGTGTGGAAATTTTATATCTAGTAAAGATATTTTGGAAGATAAAATAATTTGGGAAAATTATTTGGAATCTGATGATGTTGCGCATCTTTATTGATAGTTAAATAACCGACTATCAATAATCACCTTGAATGGTATTTGTTGTGAATTGGATGAATTTGAATGCCACACTTATTTTTAAATAAGCGCTCACTATTCAGGTTAGCCGAGAAAGGACCATGGGGTCGCATAACCCATTCCGAATATGTGATACGTCGTTATGAATCGCATTTGAAGACCGGTGTTGAAGACCGGATATTTTTTAAAACGGAAGGATTACCGTCGAGTTACTCTACATCGGCTGATCTCCGATTTAGAGGTTTTATCACCCTTAGTGACGGGAAGTCCGGACGTGATTGAAAATTATCCAGAATTGCAAGGGCTTCGTGAGAAGTGCCTTCGGTTCTATTCGATCCCGGAACAGACTTGTATGGATTGTGTGTCTGACGTTACAATTTGAGATATAAAGCTGATTTCTTTCAAATACATATCTGTTGGTGGCGGAGAATTTATTCTCTTAGCTTAACACCCTTCTCTGAGACGTACGAGCTCAGAGGTTATGTAGTTGAAATTTATCAGCGATATATTCCCAATTTGGTAACGTGGCATACTGAGTGTTGCTGTGAAATGATCAGTGTTTGATCATTTGTGATATGATCATTTGTTTGATCTTATATCTTTGTGATCATAGGTTGATCATTTTTTGTTTGACCCGAAGCAGGGCTTTGTAGAAAGCGTAGCTTTGTGGACTAGACTTCGTCGAGCCTCACACCCCGGAAATGGTCGAAACAGGAAGGATGCGGCAAGGTTCTAGGGAGTAGCGCCCCTTAGTGTATGTCATTCCTTCTGGATAGAGGTGGTATCATGGTATGGAGCCCAGATACTTAACCTATGTGGTTGCTGCATTTTTACTATGTGGTTTGTTGGAAATCGGGGACCCTCGAGAAGATCGGTTACGATCGGGGGATGACATACGCGTGTCAGTAGTTACCTACTTTTGCAGAGGTAACCCGGCCTTGTGTTGGCAGAGATCTAACCGTAATGTTAGGTTATTTCTCGGGTCGTCTATTCCAGGGACGTACCCATCGTGGAAAAGGAAGTTCCTTAGCCTGACCATTTGTTGGAAATCCAAAGAAACAATACGAGCCTTTACGATTTCAATTGTATAACCTGTCTCCTCTGGAGGCAGCTATAGCAGGCATAATATAATGGTACCTATGCTGGCTAAGATTTATATTATACTTTCAAAATGATTTTCCACTATGCACTAATAATAATATCCAAAATAATTTGATTTTTGCGTAGTAAGCATCTTTGACTATCATAAGAAGAAATCTCCTCCAAGTCTGCGTTTTGCATTGTGTGTGTGGTGGGAGGTCTTATGGTAGTTTCATTTTCCAAAAGCATTGCGAATTTGTTTTATTTTCTTTGTGAAAAATAACTGTTTTACGATCTCACACCAGTCACCATGACTGACTCGGAGTTTATTGTTTCCCTTCTAAACTCTGGGTGCCCACCAATTTCCACACGGGCAGTCTAGAGTTATGTTATCAGGATATTCTGGATATTCTGGAGCTTTGGAGTAAGCTGGATGGCGAGACGTGGTATTTGTATCTGATAGTATTTATTCCGCTGTGTATTCTGTATGAGGACAAGTTATATAACTGTCCATTGTTGTATATTGACTCTGATGATTGATGTATGTATAAAATGATATAGTCTTTGTTTTAGAGATTATTCATTTATCTATTATATATTGTTCCGCTGCGATGTGTAAGATTCTGATATTGTTTTCTATTCTGATGTTGTTCTGTTGCTGTTCTTCTCTTCATTCTTCTTCTCTCTTCTTCTTTCTTTTTCTTCTGTCTTTTCTTCTGCCTCTTCTTTTAAACATTAAAGTTCGCGTTTCCGCCATCCGATTGTTCGACAATTGCTACAGTGGACATAGCAGTGTCGGGTTTTCGGAAGATGGATTTGCGGGTCTTTACATATTTAACATTCGAGATAGAAATGAGTTCCTTCCTCGACGTTTAGTGCTAAGAGTATGACTAAATCCTTTCCATATAGGAGATATCAGATTATGGAAATTTCATTTCCATAACCGAATTGATATTTTTAATTTTAAAACCAAACTTGTACTGGGGTTTCACGTTTGAAAATATTAACATCAAATAACTTTATCATAATGATTGATATACTTTAATCACAAGTCAATTACTTTAGTATCATTATTTAAAATGGTCAGTTAACTTTAACCAATGATTAATTATTTATAAAAAATTATTTAAAATAATTATTTGGCTTTAATCCTGATTAATTACTTCAAGCAACACTATTTAAAATGGTTAATTAATTTTAATTATCCTTATTTAAATGATTTATTAACTTTAAAACATTATTATCCGAATAATTAATTAAGCTTTAAACATCATTATTTAAATGATTAATTAACTTTAAACATTGTTATTTAAAATGATTAATTAACTTTAAATGTCGTTATTATTAAAGTGGTTAATTAATCTTAAACATCATTAACAAAATGATTAATTAACTCAAATACATCATTAATTAAATAATAAACTAGTCTAAACATCAATAGTTAAAATGATTGATTAATTTTAAACATCATTAATAAAATGCTTAATTAATCTTAACCTTGTCATTATTTAATAAGTTAATTAATCTTAATCATCATTATTTAAAATGATTAATTAAAATTAAACCATCATTATTTAAGTAATTAATTAACCTGAAACCATCATTATAAAATGACTAATTTAAGTTTATATCATCTTTATTCAAGTAATTAACTAACCTTGAAAAGGCAAGCATAAGTTTTTAAACCAAAGATTCCAAAGGAGATGTTGTTTTTAAAAGTGCCGATATAGCGACGGTTGCCAACAGAAACTTCCGTAAAAGATTTTCACACATCATTTATTTATCCAAGCATCACATAGTATAGCATGAGCATACAAACAAAAGAAAATATCAACTTATACAATATATAATCAAAATTTGTAAACAAGAACATTACTTTCCAACTAATCATCAAGGTGTCAACTTTTCAAGGTAGTTAACTAGCCAACACATCCAACATATTTAGCACATACAAACTAAGTCGACCTATCAACGAACTCTCGATTGGCAATAGATCTAAGCCTTCACTTGTAAAAGATGCAATTTTTGGAGCCTTATAGTGCCTAGGTGGTTTGGCCTAGGGGTTTTGGGCTTGACCAAGCTTGATTTAAGTGGATATGGGTCTTGTTTGATTAGTTAGGTGATGGAGAGAAGGAAGATAGTTGTTTTGTTGATTCTACATAAGGAAGAAATGAAATGATTGGATTTGTAAACTTTGAAACTAACTTTGGAAGCCATGGAAGTTTAGAGAAATGAAGGTTTGAAAAATGAAATTGAAATGAAAAATAATTAGGAAATTTTTTTTATACAAAGTGAAATAAACAAATTACTAAAGTGCCCTTAAAGTACCCACCCTCTATTCATTTTCCTCCACATCATCACATCACTCCTCTATGCCTTAAAGCACATGTCACCATGAAGGCTCCCTCTATTGACCATGTTAAACACCTCTTTGTACTATGATGTGTAAGCGAAAGGTTACATTTATTTTTAATTAAACTTTTGGAAATATATCACATCTTCTTATTTCTTTTTATTATTTAAGTAAATAAACTTTCACCATATTAATAACTTATCCATACTTGTATTATTTGTAAAAGTACGGATATGTTAACTAAGGTGTTCACAATATTTCAAAAAAAAATTGATGGTGAAAACTTAAATTTTTGAAAACAGCTTTTCGGTCACATTTTCTATTTTCCATTCAATTAAATAATTTTGTAAACACATTTTGAACATCACTAGTTATTATTAAAAAGAGTTTGATTTTAGTTATAAATTCCATAAATTAACTATTTAAAAATATATCAAATACTTATATTTAAAGTGATTAAATTACGGGTCATTACATCCTCTCCTCCTTATAGGAAATTTCATCACCAAAAATTTTCATACACAATAATGGATACCAAAAGACCCAAATGATATCATTAAATCAAACAGGTATAAAGAAGGTGACTCCACCACAACTGGTGAGTGCATTAAAAGACACAATAACATACAAACAACTATTACAACAACTCGGGATATGAATCTCTAATATAATCCTCGGTTTCGCAAGTTCAATCCCTATTATCCTCACTCCACTAGACCTTAAAAAATTCACTTCCTTCGTCCTCAATCGCTTTATATATCGAGCGATGATACAAATATTGTAACGATCCAAAAATTTTAGTGATTTTATTCATTTAATTAACTGAAATAGTGTGAAATTTTAACAATAAAATTTGAAAATATAAATTTATTATTTGGAATACGTCTATTTAAACATAGTAACTGGTAAATTTTCACCTGATAATATTGAAGTTTATTTTATTGTGTAATTTCATTTCAATTTAAATCAGTTAAAAACAGTTGAATTTAAAGGTGTTCCGAAACCTAAATATGTCAACATGAGAAAATTTATTTAGAACACTCTGAATCAGACTACGAAATTCGTTTCGTGAAATTTGGACGTTTCTAGCTCCGTTTGGATGTTTCCGTACGGAATAGCAACGTATATCGGTACTGATTATTGACTTTTGATCGGATGATCGTACCACTGATATCTGTATGCCATTTTGATCGTCTCGTCGTGCTGATCTCAGCGGTATATTTATTTTTGTGTTTTGAAGTCCGATACACAGCGGAATCCATAAAACCGGTAAACCGTATCGGTACTTGTTTTGTGCCCGTTAGTTTTGTGACTTTCCATTTATTCACCATATAATACAAACAGCTGTCAGCAGCTGGAAATTTATTATTTCCTGAATTTAAGCCATTGGAAATTTATTTTTCCTCAATCTAAGTGGCATGACTTTTGCTTTTCTACTGGTTCCAACATTTATTACGTTCGTTCATTTTCCATTTGTTGTAGCGTGCTCTTCTTTTTAGCTTTTCATTTGCTACCAATCATTCTACCCTCTACATTCCTCTTCCCAGATCTATTATATGGCCTCTCTCTCACTCATTTTTTTTATTGCCAAAAAACCTTCCTCCACCTGACATCGGCTCCACATCTTCAACAACCGCTCATCTTCATTTTCCTTCACCTGCTCTTCCCCCCCAAACAACCGAACACCTCCGACCAGTCATCACTTTTCTCTTCCACTCATCACCCGCATTGTCCCATCTCCTTCCCAAATTCCATAGGCCGAAACCACCCCACCTCTCCACCCTTTCTTTCACTTAGAGGTATGTAAGTTATATATATACTATATATATTGTTTTATAAGTTGAGTTATGTATTTGTTTATATTATATTTTATTCATTAAGAATAGATTTCAATATTGTATATATATAGGTAGTTTATTTATTATAATATTTTATTTTGTTTTTCCCAAAGCTGTTTATATATATGCCTAAGTATGTTTATTTTATAAGACTCTGTTGTAGTCTATAACTGGTTAGTGCTTGCTTTATATTATATGAAAGTATATATTTCAGATTTAATTAAAGCATTTTATATGTATTACTTTATAAAAGAATCTTTACTTATAGTGTAAGAATATATTGATTTCTGTTTATATGACAGGTATGAAAATTTATTTCTGTTCAGTGTATAACCTGTTATATATATATATATATATTGTTTTTAATAAAATTTTGATTTTTATATGTGTATAGCTTTAGCATAATAACAATATGTAATATATGTAGTAGTCTAAAGCTTGGTATTATTTTTCTTCTGATTCACTCATACTTTGTTTCCTTATAGATTGTTTTAAAATATGTATGTTTATTTTAAAAGGCATTTTCGCTCTTACATATATATTGGAAGCAGCTGAGCCCTGTTTGATGTATTACAGCCGAGCCCTATTTGATATATTGATTTTAAATTGTATGCATGTTAAAGCATGCGACAGTATTCTATATTTTTCTATATGGTTGCTTATATAGTTCGTCTATTTTTAGCTTATATATATAATAATATACCGGGTTTTATCATACGTTATGTTTGTATTTTAAAGCAAAGTTGGTTGTAATAATATATATTTAGTCAAAGATATGGTATACATCCAAATTTTGTTATCAGTTTTGAGACAGCTTGATAATAATATTTATATACGATGCTTTATATATGTTAGTATGTATGATATACTGTGTTGGATTTTAAAATATATGTATCTTTTGGTTCAACGTAGTTTTATTACTTCAAAGTTTTGTTTTGTTGAATACGTAAACATGCTTAGTTATATATATATATATATTAATTTCAATAAAGTATTGACTTTTAAATAAAATAACTACTTCATACTTTTGGTTGTTTATCTATAAATAAGGAAGTTATGTAAATCAGCTTATATTTGTTATATTCCTATCGTTGGTTCCAACGTGTATATGTATATATGTAGGTATATGTGTGTTATATGTTAAAATATAAATATACAGGTTCCGGATTTCCAAATTTATATATGCGTATTATATTAAGAAATGTATATATTTTATTTTATAAGTATGGATTTAAATATTTATTTGGAAATGAATATAAGTGTAAAGTGAAGTTTGTTTTGATTGTTCAATACTAATATATATGTTAAAAATTCAAGATTTATTTAAAAATGTATGGGTATTTTTAAAACTTAATATTGGGTTTAGGGAAATAGTAATATCATATCATCTTGTTTGAATTATATCAAGTTCAATTTGATTTTTTTCTCATCGATTCTTTTATCAGCCTTGATCGTCGAAATCGTGCTTTGCTATTGAAATTCATGCTTGGATTCGTAACTCATTTCAGTGTCAAATCTCTCTAGCCTCGAAAGGTGAGCAATCACTCACGATTAACGTTCTTATATTTATTAAATTTGATTTCAATTGAAACGACAATTGAAATATGCTGCTGTAGTTATTTAAATTGTTATATATGCTATTATCTATGACTGTTCACCTGTGGGATATGACACCATATCCTGTTATTTATATTATATTGTTATTGTGCTTGTTGTTGTATTTTATATTATATGTTATCACTCTGCAAGTTCCCTATTAGTATAGAATTCACTATGGGTTGAAATGATACATACCCGAACGGACTTTAGAATAGGAGAAAATCGTTATGGGTTGAAATGATAAATCCGAGCAATTTTCATTTGAATTGAAATTGGGATTACAGGTTGAAATGATATCTACCCGTATATATTTAAATTACGGATTGAAATGTTAAATATCCGTATCACTTAACCATATGATAGATATATATACATACACCGTTGGTCTATATATATAAATATTTTGAAAATAAATTCTATGGAGTTGGGAAGAAATATATGGTTTTAATAAATGTTGATTCTTAAATTATTATATATAAATGGTTATGATATCTATATAGATTTAATATTAATATTTAATTTAATTAAGATTGATTTAATACATATAATATGGTTAAGTATTTAAATTTATGTTTCAAAATAGATTTCGGTAATAATTTGAATAAGTTAAGGTTGGGAAGATAATTTTATTTAATTAAACAGATTTGAAACTTATTGAAATTGAGATTTAAGATATGATTTATATCTTGGGTTTGATTTAAGTAATTTAATGAATATTTCTTGTTTAAATAAATTTAAGGAAATATTTAGTAAAAATGTAATTTAAGGCTAGTTAAATGATATTGAATTTATTAAGTGAATATTCCCTGATTTAAATAATAATGAAGTTAAATCAAGTGCTATATGAAATTGTTAAATTTAACTTTGAAATGTTGAATATTAAAGCTTTGAAATATATTGAAAATTTAAATGGTCTATTTAGAACTGAATTGAATTGATGAATTGAGCTTTGAATAAATTTGAATTTGGAATTTGAGTTGATTTGAATCGATTTGTGAGACTTGAGGAAATTTTAAATACTTTACTTTATAAATTATTTAATATATATATATATATACTATTTTGGAAAATAGATATATTTGAAATGAAATGATATTTGGGTTTTGAAGTATAAATTAAATTGAAATGACCACGATGTTATATTGTATATTACTACATTGTAGATAGTTCCACAGATCCTTAGAGGATGGTTATCCCAAACATCCTCTAAGTTAATTGTATTTCAGTTGATATTTCACTTGAGTTGGATTTATTGATATAAGAATGTTAATCCTGACTCGAGTGTTTTATGTTACGCTCGGGTCAGACTGAGTGATACGGCATTTGAGACTCGGCCTTGGAGTTTGGAGCTTCATTTGGAGATCCAACTATCGATTCAGCTTTCATCTTTTCCAGTTGATTTGTTCAGAGAGGTCATTTATTCATACTGAAGACTTCACTGATTTGAGATATTCTGTTGTATTTTATTTTTAACTCTGATGTTTATATAGTAGCTTCATGAACTACTATTTATCTATTCCGCTGCATTATTATTATATTACTCTGTGTCTGTGATTCCGTGATTGATTTATTTACTGTATATGTTGAGTTTTGCCAAATTTTAAATTAACAATCTGATAATTTGAGCAATTCAAGTCTGACATGTGCGGATGCGAATGGTCCAAAATACCGGGTTGTTACAGTTGGTATCAGAGCTTTGGCTCTAGGCAAACTTAGCATATATAGTAAATTTATTTGCAGAATCACTTTCGTTCGAGCTTGAAATTCTTCCTCTTTTATTTGGTTTTCCTTTGGACTTTGGAACATTCCCTGCGGATTCAAAATCCATTATCTTCTTCCCTTATTCGTGTTTCTTGATTCTGGAGTATACCATAAGTCACTTCAATGATCTCTATAAGAATAGGCGACCCGCAAATCTTTGAATGAATTTTAAAGGGGTGAAACTCCTTTATAATTGGCATTGATTCATCGAAGAATTGTATATCCCTCGGTTTAGATGCTACTATCTCTTGCTATGCCGCATTCTATCTCTGGCGATCGAATGTCGATTTGCCTTAAAATTCCGCATCGATCATATTCCTGAAGTCACGGTTGACCCGGTTAAGGTCGCCCGCGATTTATATAAGTATATCCATCTTCTATTTTGTAATTTAATTACCAAATCGTCGATCGAGCCTATCTTCGAATCAGAATTCTATTTGATTAGAGTCCGTCTAATTTGAACCTCTATCTTTTTTTTGAAATCCATTCTTTAATCATCCTTTGAAAATCGGGTTTTGTTTTTATTTTAGAAATTGTTTTATATATCGAAATTATTATTTTGATAAGTATGATTATATTCTATATATAAAAGTGAAATGTTTTTGATAAAGATTATATACCCTTTTTAAACTGAGAATTTGAGGTTTCGAAAGGATTTGTAGTTTTGAAAAAAAATTATATAAGAAATTTGATTTATCTAAAAATGATTTATAACTGAAGGATTTTAAATTTGAAATTCGAGAATTGAACTCCGGTATTTTGAAATTGGTTTTAAGATTTTGAAATATATAAGATGTGATAACCCAGATTTTTGGAACATCTGTTAATTGATAATTAACTGGATTGCATTAGTAAAATGCTGATTTATATGTGAACAAATAAAATTCTAGTAGTTAAAAATATCTGGATTGTATATAAATGGATTTGAGTTATAATAAATGTTGAATTATAAATATTTGGATAAATATTTAATTGATAATCTCCTAATATAATTATTTAAGTTTGACAATATTAATTTAATAATCTTCTTTTATTAAATTCAAATTCAAAAGATAGATACCTTAAAATATTTTGGATTTAATATATATTATATATGATTTTATTTAGAATATAATTGGTTTTATATTATTTTCTTTAAAGGATTGTATTTATATAAATTAAGTAATGTAATTATTAAATAGTAAATTTAATAAAAGCTTTATAAAAACATTTAAAAATAAATAAAACATGCATAAGTACACATGTAAGTTAAATAAATAGAATTTAACAAATGTAAATTGATTAATAAGTATAAATGACAAATGTTAGATGGATAAACAAGTGTCTGTATACATATATTGTGATTAGGAAACTATAGTTTGAGTTCAACGTGATAATTTGCAAAAGCTATTTGAAGTAAACTCTATATTTTCAAAACATAAGCTGAACATTTATTTATTTAAGTATATGATAAGCTTAAAAAGGATTTAATAAAAAGGTTTATTTTACTTTCTTTTTATTTTTTCATGAAATAAGTATGGTTTGAAATTTTATTTTATTTTTTTAAAATACACATGAATTTAGTATATATATATATAGAAGAAACATATAACATATTAATATAAAAGCATTTTTATAAAATAAAGGTTTAAACATTTATAAACATAAGAAATCGTTTGTATTTTGTTTTTGACAATTGTAGCTTGTACATGCCATGCATTAACAAGTGGCATATCTCTTTTCATTTGAAATTAAATGTTTGTAATCATAAAATGGAACTAGGATGTATTCAGCTAAAAACTTTTTCACATGCATTCCTAAATCACTTCTTCTTCCATCTTTTAAAAAGAAAAGAAACAAAGCCATAAAATAAAATCAAGACCTGAGAAAATATAAACCAGAGAAGATTGTATCTAAACTACTTCAACCCAACGAAGAAATTCAAAGCAAACATCACAAGCAAATTCAAAGTATCAGTTTCAAAATCAAGTGCAAATTCTCAGATCAAGTTTCTAAATTCAAAACTTCCCGGTCTTCTCTGTTCTTTTGCAAAATGTGAGTAAACTCTTTTTAAAACAGTTTGATATGGTTTCACTACCATGCATGTGATGATATTTACTTATATCAAAATTTCCTTGCTTGAATCTGAATGAATTGGTATGAATATGTTAGGAGCTTGTCTGTTTATATACATTCAATTGTTCTCTGTTGGTTTACTGTGAATGTTCTGCTTAAAAATTTCAATATCTACAAATCCAATCCATATTAGGCTTAAGTATTTGAATGAAAGTGGTTTGTAATTGTATGATGAAGGTTATAAGATAGATCCAGGATTTTAAATACCACAAATCATATTTAAAATAAAATTTAGTAGTGAAACTTAAATTTTGGTAAAAAAAATTAACTATCTTAAATTCTATTTTGAATAACATGCATGTAATCATGATGGAAAATTATGAATTTTGATACGCATTTGGTAATTTTTAGTTGGTTAATTTGTATGAATTCTGGATTTGAACGTTTTGGGGGTTTTGGTGATTGCCGTTGATCGGCATGATGATTGGAGCTAGAATCTTGGTCGAAGCTTGCTTATGAGTTGTTGGTGAGGGAAAAAATGTTATGGAATTTTTCCAATGGTCGAGGAGTTTGAATCTGATCAAACTAGGGTTTTAGTTGCTTCTGTTTTGGTTGTGCGGTAATGGCATTTGCGACTTGAATGATGGATCGAGTTCGTTCAGTTTTGATGGAGTTGATGTTCCTGGGTGTGGCGACTCGGTGGTGGGGTTGGCAATGGTTAGTGGCGACGAGATGATCGGCGGCGATGGAGTTTATGGGTTCGATCTGCTGCTGTTTTGGCTCGGTTTGGTCGTATTTTGATTCGAGCAAGTATTCTTCAATCTGGGTTCATATTGTTACTCGCGTGTGATTGAGAAATCATCGGCGATGGTCGCGACGACCAACGGCGACAGGAGGCAGTGGGACACGTGCACAAGTGCGTGTGTGTGTGCATTGGAATGTGGAGCTGGGAGGATGAGTTGAATACTCGAAGGAGTACTCGCGTTTCATCGTGATTTACTCAAAGTTGAAGAGCTGGAGGTTTGCTCTGGAAGTTCTCGCGTTGTTTTTGGGGTTAGCTTGAGTTTGTTTTGGTTTAGCTGTGTTATGATAAAAATGCAGATTTATACTCGTTGTTTAAAATAAGTAAAGAAACCAAGTTTAAGTTGTAAAACAAGTGGATAACAGAAGCGAATGTAAACTTGATATTTTTAAAGTGAAATAAATCAAACATTTTGAAGTGAAAATTTAATTTATATTTCAAATTTAAAAATGTGTTTTGGCTCGGGTTTCTTGACCTGGGGTTAATAATAAAGAAATTTAATAAGTTTAAACAGGATGTTAAACAAGTTTTATTTTAAAGAACAAGGGTAGTTAATTTCTCAAAACAAATTTCAATATAAATTGTAAGTCTAATAATCCTGTAATTCAATTGGTTTGGTTTAGAATATCTTTAAGGTTGTTGTTTAAAGGTAATTAATGGAAGAGATCAATCGTGTTTATAAATGATTGAATGGTGAATTAAATACCTTGAATCGGTTGATATCTCTGATATGATATGTTTTGTGATATGATATGTTTGGGTTGTACAGTGAAACGTGTTTAACTATCAACGATGAATTGTTGTGTTAAAGTGACATCCTGTAGATTTAAATTTGAATTATATTCATTCGAATAATTTGAGTTAAAGACGACATTGGATTCGAAGAGACCGGAGTCGGGTATTAGATAATATCCGAAACCACTTCGATGCTATATAGATTGATATGTGATGTCAATCGGCTGAAATGGAATAATGTGAACCTTTGAACTAAGTTTGAATACTTAGTATTTTAGTCATGGAATAAGTGTCGAGCATAACAAGTAGTGAACTCGTAGCGAAGTACGAGTTACCCGGGTTTTCCTTTTATAGTTTGAACTTAGTATTTCAAATTATATTGGTTTACTCACGCTGGTTTCCAGCCTGACCCGGGTGTTACTTTGATGTAATGCTCGGGTCAGACTGAGTATTACAGATTTCCAGGTAAGGACGTTCTGGAGCTCAGGAGGCGAGCTGGATGGCAGGAACGTATGGAGTGTATCCCGCTGTGATATATTATAGTTGTCTGAGACATGTTAATTCTAACTGTCTAGTATATTTGTGAATGCTGTAACTCTGATGTATAAAAATGTAATTAACAAATACATTCTTTCTTTGTATAACTGATATGATTATTTGATATTGTATTTTGATCCGCTGCGAATGTGAGAATCTATGTCTTGTTCTGTTTCTTCTTCTATCTCTTTTCTTTTCCTCCTAACTATCTGGAATTTTCGGGTTCGAAAACTCCGGGTCGTTATATTTGGTATCAGAGCTGAAGGTTAAGCGAAAACCTTGGCTCTGGTGGGTTTACTCATTAAAAGTAGGGTCAATAGTACCCTAGAATGAGTTGAGTGTATATATATATATATGAGAGCGTAATTGTTATTTTCTTATATAAGGATTTTAAATGATTTTATATAAGAATATATTTTGATATATAAAATGATATTTCTTTCTAATAGATATTAAGGTAATTGGTTGTTGAATCATTGGAATTAAATTAAATAGTGAGAATTAAGTGATAATAGTAATACAACCAAATTGAAATTGAATGAAGATAAGTTTGAAATGGATCCAAACTGAAATTTAAAATCTTGAATTTGTAGAAGTGTTATCAAGAATAAAGATAATAATGAATTGGTTTCCAGATATGATAATCTTGGTTATTATCATAAATGATTGATGTGTTTAATAATGAAATAAATAATTAAGTAAAATAAAATGTGTAACGACCCGCAAAATTTAATGGTTTTAAAAGTATATTTAACTGGAAATTTGTGAAATTTTAAACAATAAAATTTGAAATTAAAAATTTATTATTTGGAATACGCCTATTTAATCATAGCAACTGGTAAATTTTAATCTGATAATATTGAAGTTTATTTTATTGTGTAATTTTATTTCAATTTAAATCAGTTAAAATTGATGATAATAAATTTATTTCAAAACCTGAATATTTTTCTACAGAAAATTTCTAAATCTTCTTTTGAGTGAGATGTTATCCTTCGTTTTTCAAAATTTGGACTTCTATTGCTCCGTTTATCTTATTTCTGTTAAAATAGCAGCGTTTCTCGTACCGACCATCGACTTTCGATCGGATGATCGTACCACAAAAATCTGTATACCGTTTTGATCATCTCATCTCGCTGATCACCACGGTATATTTATTTTATATTTTGAGGTCCGGTACGCGACGAAAACAATAAACTCTTCGTATAACGGTACCATAATTTGCTACTTTATCTCTTCCTTCGGTTTCAAAAATTCAAGCGCGCTGTCCAATCAAGGCATAAATTGTTTCAGCTAAATCATAGCGGCTGCTTTTATTATTGCGAAATTCTAGGGACAGTTGTTCCCATCGCATCATTTCTTTTTATTTCCAAATGGTACGTTTCTTTGGCTTTTGAATCTATACCTATATTTACGGTGAACGTTTCTTTTGCTCTTCCCCTCTTTATTTTATTTTCTTTCACCTTCCTCTGTATTCTTGCTAACAGGAAATATTTATATTTCACCTCCCCACACTCTACTTCCAGATCCACTTCCACCCACACAACCCCATGCTCCACCCTTCACGGCTTCGTCACCACTTCCCGACCCAAATCCGCCACCTTCCTCCTCCCTTCCTCCAACTGCCGAGAGCCCGCCTCCCATTTCACCAGCAGGTTTCTCTGCAAACCACCCATCCGTATCACAACTCCAACCCGCTCTCCCCTCCGCCTCCTCCCCTTCTCACCACCACCGATCTTCCCCTTGCCCACTTTCCATCCCTCTCCTTAACCGGTGACCCTCTACCAAAGCAACCCGTCACCGCTGCCTCTCCGGTTCTTCCCCCTGGACTCTTCTTTTTGCTTGTATAATTTCACTTGCAGCCTAGGTATATTATGTTGTTAATTGTCTATATTTATAGTTTATATATTACAGTGTGTTTTACTTTATGTATATTAGTATTTACCAATTAGAATATACATTATTCAAATCTGCATATGTTTGCATGCGTGAGTTATAATCTTGATCTGGGAGTTCTAGTGTGTTTGTTTTATATGTAATGTATATTATTTGACATTGAAGATCTAATTTTTAGGCACTGCAATATATATTTGTTTCCAGATTTTTACGAGTATTATATAATTTTAAAAACCTATAGTTAGTTTTGTGT
Source organism: Allium fistulosum (assembly GCA_030737815.1). Classification (NCBI taxonomy): domain Eukaryota; kingdom Viridiplantae; phylum Streptophyta; class Magnoliopsida; order Asparagales; family Amaryllidaceae; genus Allium; species Allium fistulosum. The sequence continues at coordinate 822,025,421 of CM060904.1, forward strand.
ACATCCTTTGTCAAAGAAAGTATATTAAGGTATAAGTATATATCATCTGACTATTATATAAGCCATATTTTTGTCACGTAAGTTTATATATATAGATTTTTTATATAGTTTTATTATATAAGTATTGAGTTGCGTTAGTTTACATGTATATTTATATATAAAAAAAGAATTCGGCTATAGTTACACATGTTACACATATTAGTTTTTCTTTAGCTACATAAACAGATGAATAAGTATGTTTTGGTTTGCATAGACAATGTATAGTCTGTTGACATTATATATTCATATGATAGGATAATATATGATATTTGTTGTTTATAATATAAAGTGCTCTTCGTATGTAGGTATAGGCTTTATTATATTTGCAGTATATATATGAATACTTTATAAAGCAAGTTTTTGGCGACTCTCTAGGTACAATATGTATAAATGAGTATTTGTATATAAATATAAATATGCAAGTCTACTTTACATTTTTCATATTGTGAACTGTTCTCTTGATACTGGGTTTATAGTAAGTGTATACAGATTCGTAACCTTATATATTCTATTTTACTTACTTTAATATAATATTTCAAACATAAAGTTGTCTATATATATATATATATATATATATATAAATGTGTTGCAAGACAATATATCGGTTATATTTAAGCTAGGTATATATAGTATTATATGTGTTGAGTATAACATGTTTCAAGTATATGTATGGGTATGCATGAGTCTAGGTTGAAATGAATATGAGATAAATATTGATTTTAAATATATTATGTATATATATTGAATTTAATATTTGTGTTTCAATTTAAAACAATAATTTTAAAATACACATATATTTAATTTAATATGTATTTGAAATTTAGAATATAACTTTATATAAATAGTTATATATAGTTATATACATAAGTTCACTTATACTATTTATACTATTTATTCTCATCGATCCAATCCTGATTTGAATTCATCTATTCCTATTATCAGCTTTGATCATCGAATCGTGTCCATCTAGCTTTGTTTTGGAATTTGGACCTGGATTTCGTAACTCACTTCTTTGTCTATCTCCCTAGCCTCGAAAGGTGAGCAATCACTCACGATTAACGTTCTTATATTGATTAAATTTGATTTCAATTGAAACGACAATTGAAATATGCTGCTGTAGTTATTTAAATTGTTATATATGCTATTATCTGTAACTGTTCACCTGTGGGATATGACACCATATCCTATTGTTTATGTTATATTGTTATTGATGATATATGCGTGTTGTTATATTTTATATTATATGTTATCACTCTGCAAGTTCCCTGTTTGTATAGAATTCACTATGGGTTGAAATGATACATACCCGAACGGACTTTAGAATAGGAGAAAAACGTTATGGGTTGAAATGATAGACCCAAGCGATTTTCATTTGAATTGAAATTGGGATTACGGGTTGAAATGATATATACCCGTATATATTTAAATTACGGATTGAAATGATAAATATCTGTATCACTTAACCATATGATAGAAATATATACAAACACCGTTGGTCCATATATTTTAATATTTTGAAAATAAATTCTATGGAGTTAGGAAGAACAAAATTTATATTTCAAAATAGATTTTGGTAATAATTTGAACAAATTAAGGTTGGGAAGATAATTTGAATTTAGTTGAAATTGTATTCATTAAAGAAATTTATTTAGTTAAACCGATTTGAAATTTATTGAAATTGAGATTTTTGATATGATTTATAACTTGGGTTTGATTTAAATAATTTCATGAATATTTCATGTTTAAATAAATTTAAGAAAGTATTTAGTAAAATTTAAATTTAGGGCTAGTTAAATGATATTGAATCTATTAAGTGAATATTCCCTGATTAAATAATAATGAAGTTAAATCAAGAGCTATATGAAACTGTTAAATTTAACTTTGAAAATATTGAATATTAAAGCCTTGAAATATATTAGAAATTTAAATGGTCTATTGAGAACTGAATTGAATTGATGAATTGAGCTTTGAATAAATTTGAATTTGGAATTTGAGTTAATTTGAATCGATTTGTGAGACTTGAGGAAATTATAAATACTTTACTTTATAAATTATTTAATGTATATACACCATTTTGGAAAAATAGATATTTTTGAAATGAAATGATATTTGGGTTTTGAAATATAAATTAAATTGAAATGACCACGTTGTTATAGTGTATATTTCTATATTGTAGATAGTTCTGCAGATCCTTAGTGGATGGTTATCCCAAACATCCTTTAAGTTACTTATATTTCAATTGATATTTCACTTGAGTTGGATTTATTGATATAAGAATGTTAATCCTGACTCGAGTGTTTTGTGTTTTGCTTTACGCTCGGGTCAGACCGAGTGATACAGCATTTGAGACTCACCTTTGGAGTTTGGAGCTTCCTTTGGAGATCCAACTATCGCCTCAGCTTTCAGCTCTTCTAGTTGATTTGTTCAGAAAAGTCATCTGTTGTACTGGAGACTTCACTGCATTTGAGATATTCTGTTGTATTTTATTTTTAACTCTGATGTTTATATAGTAGCTTCATGAACTACTATTTTATCTATTCCGCTGCGTATTATTGTATTACTCTGTGTCTGTGATTCTGTGATTGATTTATTTACTGTATATGCTGAGTTTTCCAAATTTAAATTAACAATCTATTGTTTTGAATTATTCAAGTCAGACATGTGTGGATTTATTATCGATTTGAATGGTCCAAAATAGCGGGTCATTACAGTTGGTATCAGAACTTTGGCTCTAGGCAAAACTTAACATATATAGTAAATTTATTTACAGAATCACTTTCGTTCGAGTTTGAATCTCTTCCTTTTGACTTGATTTCCTTTGAACTTTGGAACGTTCCTTGCAGTTCCAAAATTCATTCTTGTCTCTCCCTATTTGTATTCTTTTGATTCTGGAGTATCCCATAACTCCACTTCGAATGATCTCTATAAGAATAGGAGATCCCGCAAATCTTTGAATGATCTGTAAAGGGGTGGAACTCCTTTACATTTGGCATTGATTCACCGGAGATTTATATATCCCTCGGTTTAGATGCTGCTATCACTGGTTATGCCGAATTCTATCTCTGGCAATCAAATGTCGATTTGCCTTGGAATTTTGCATCGATCATATTCCTGAAGTCATGGTTGACCCGGTTAAGGTCGCCCGCGATTTGTATAAGTATATCCATCTTCTATTTTGTAAGTTAATTATCTCATCTTCGTTCAAGCCTATCTTCGAATTAGAATTTTATTTGATTAGAGTTCTTTTAAATTGAATCTCTATCTTTGTTTTGAAATCCGTCTGTGAATCGTCCTTTGAAAATCGGGTTTGTTTATATTTTAGAAATTGTTTTCTAAACCGAAATTATTATTTTGATAAGTATGATTATATTCTATATATAAAAGTGAAATGTTTTCGATAAAGATTTAATACCCTTTTTAAAATGAGAATTTGAGGTTTCGAAAGGATTTGTAATTTTGAAAAATTATATAAGAAATTTAATTTATCTAAAAAAATGTTTTATGACTAAAGGATTTTAAATTTGAAATTCGAGAATTGAACTCCGGTATTTTGGAATTGGTTTTAAGATTTTGAAATATATAATAATAATATGATTTAAAAATATTTTCCGAATAAGAAATGTTTCAAATGATTTTAATGAGTTTCAAAGAAATTTCAAAAGAAGTTTGAGAAAATAGAAGTCCAGAACTCACTTATGTCGCTGGAAAATAATTTCGGTGATGAGTGCACGCATCATCGACATTGATTTTTGAGTTTCAGAGTGGGGGAGAGGCCACTTTAGTAGCATTGCTACGTGAGTGATTTTGTGAAACTAATTTTGATTTCAAATTCCGAAGTAAGATTTGATATTCGAGATATATGTATATATATATATTTGAAATGATTTGAAGTATGCTAGTGTTTAGTCCTCGAGTTTTGGATTTGATATAACCCTATCTATTAAAATTGATTTACTGATTTGTTGCTGATTTCCAACTCTTGAATTTGAAAATGATTTCTTCAACTATTTTGAAGGTTCGAGCACTTCCAAATCAAGGTTAACTTTTCAAAGCTAAGAAATTTTGAAAAGTATAAAAGTATATAAGTTTGGTATGTATGTTAAAGTATGTAGTAATATTATTTAAATAAGTTGAAACTGTTTCGTTAAGTAAATGAATAAGGCAATTTTAATTTTTTCTAATATGAAATTTAGATTTGAAATGCTTTGAAAAGAATTTGGTCTTCAAAATATTTTGAATAAAATTTAGTTCAAATGTTTTAACTGGGTAACATCTTTATAAAACTATATATTTAACAAGTTGGAATAGATACATAAGTTGTACGTATGCTGTTTTATTCGCATAATTAATTTGATCCAAGTTTGAGTACACAAGTTCGAGGTGAATTACACCATTTCGTGTTAGGATTTTCCATTTGATTCTCGATGGCGAATATTTGATATGGATTTTAGGCTTGATTCTAGAATTCTCTATCACAGTATATAGCTATGTAAGGAGACTGATGGCTTCTGGTCGAGAAACCACATCGAAATCCGCATTAGGGAAGTCGAATGGACAATACTAGTTCGAAAACGAACTTGTGTGATCGAGTGAGCGATCAAATGTGATTTTGCGAAATGATGACGTATGTACATATTATATTCTAATATCATTGATATATTTTGACGCTGAAATTGAAAGCTGTCATGTTAGAATATCTTTGCTTACTAAAAGAAATTTTCCAATTTAAATTACAAAAATATATAACCCATAAAAGCAAAGATATTCAAATCCCATATGGCTCTTCATACAGCAAAATTTATTTTGAAAAATTTGATCCTTATATAAGATGGACCTTACGTAAGTAGAAGATGATTTTGAAAACATTTGATTTTGGAAATGAATTGGTTGACTTAAATTATATTGATTTGGAAATTTGGATTTATTTTCTAAATCTATTATTTTAGAAACTTTGAAACTTAAGATATTTAATTTGAGAAGAAATAATTTTGGTGGAATTGTATATGATTTTGAAACCGAACTGATATTGAAACAAAATTGATTTTGAGAACCTTATTTTTCTAAATACCTGATTTTGAAGTTATCGAACATATATAAAAATTTGTTTTGTATAAGTATGATGTTGATTCGAAAACTATGGATTTGAAAAGGTACTCAATTTGAAAAGTGAAATCTTATATAATTGAAGTCTATATAAGTATGATTTGATATACTTTTGATTTTGGAAAAGTATTTGATTTGAAAATTAAATCTTATATATAATGGATTTTATATAAGTACGATATTTGAAAGTGATTTGAAAAGGTACTATATGATACATATTTTTGAAGTAAAGATATGGAAAGTGCCTTCTGCTTGATATCCGATTTGTGGCCACATCTTGGATTCATTCTATCGATATTATTCTCTCTGATTTTGGTTTTCCGGATATGATACTCGAGTGTCCTTTGAATTCCATGGCGTTACCCATGGTCTTACGATCGCGGATGCACAGCGCAACTGCCTGGCTGAGTCTTGCCTAGGGGTACGGATTGTTTCCTGGGGGATCCAGGCGTAACCATTGTGTATCCTGCAATCTGTGTATGTCGCGAATAGTAGCGCAAATGCTTGGCTGAGTCTTGCCTGGGGGTACAGATTGTTTCCTGGGGGATCCAGGCGTAACCATTGTGTATCCTGCATTCTACTAGTCATCATGGCATAACTCGCAGGGCTGAGAAAGCTTACAGATATGGATTGTTTCCTGGGGGAACCAGGCGTAACCATTGTGTATCTGCGAACCATGGTTAGACAAAGGTTTTGTTCGTTTTTGTTTGGATTGTACTTTCCATATCTGTTTTTAAAAGTTTTTCCAGTATTTTCACTGGGTGTTGAAACAAGTCTACTAAGTACCTGGAGAATTCTAGTTTTGCGCCTGATCAACGCACTACCAGAGTCTACAGGAACAAGGATAAACTTGTTATGACATTGAGTTATAAAAGTATTTTCGAAAGGAAATTTGTTTCGTTATAAAGGCAATTTATTATAAAAGTATTTCCAACAAAGAAATTTCGTATCAATATTTGAAATTGAAATTCTAATGGTTTGAATTAATTTTTCATGCCCGATACTATTCTTTTGAATCTACCTTATCCGTTCAGCTTTATTTATTCACCTTTATCCTATTTTCTGAATCCACCTCCTTTCCTTGTTGACTATATCCCTTTTAAATATTGTTTATTTATATACTATATGGGTTAATAGAAAAAAATTTAGTGTTATAAATATTTTAGAAGTTATTAATTAAATAAAACATATTTAAAGTAAATGATTATTGATCTATTAATAATATTTGAAAAGTATCTTGAGAAAAAATTAATAAATTTATGAATTATGGATTTAATGTTTCAAATAGCTTCTTTGTAAATATAAGTAATGATGTAAATAATTGTTTTTAAATATTTTTCATATATTTATAAAGGTGTTATTTAAACATATAAAGAGTATTTATAAAGGAAGCAAGAAATTTTACAAATGGATTTTTGAAAGGTTTTAAAGTATTTAAGATAATTGAATTGCAAATGAAGTTTTCAAATTTTAAGTAAAATTTATATAGTTCAAATTAATGGTTTAATCTTGACTTTCAATCTATCTTTTCTGTCTGGTTGTTTCTATTCTTCTACCTCCTTCCTTTTCGGGGACGAAAAGTTTTGAGTGGGGAAGAGTGTAACGAGCTGCAAAATTTAATGGTTTTAAAAGTATATTTAACTGGAAATTTGTGAAATTTTAAACAATAAAATTTGAAATTAAAAATTTATTATTTGGAATACGCCTATTTAATCATAGCAACTGGTAAATTTTCATCTGATAATATTGAAGTTTATTTTATTGTGTAATTTTATTTCAATTTAAATCAGTTAAAATTGATGATAATAAATTTATTTCAAAACCTGAATATTTTTCTACATAAAATTTCTAAATCTTCTTTTGAGTGAGATGTTATCCTTCGTTTTTCAAAATTTGGACTTCTATTGCTCCGTTTATCTTATTTCTGTTAAAATAGCAGCGTTTCTGGTACCGACCATCGACTTTCGATCGGATGATCGTACCACAAAAATCTGTATACCGTTTTGATCATCTCATCGCGCTGATCATCACGGTATATTTATTCTATATTTTGAGGTCCGGTACGCGACGAAAACAATAAACTCTTCGTGTAACGGTACCATAATTTGCGACTTTATCTCTTCCTTCGGTTTCAAAAATTCAAGCGTGCTGTCCAATCAAGGCATAAATTGTTTCAGCTAAATCATAGCGGCTGCTTTTATTATTGCGAAATTCTAGGGATAGTTGTTCCCATCGCATCATTTCTTTCTATTTCCAAATGGTACGTTTCTTTGGCTTTTGAATCTATACCTATATTTACGGTGAACGTTTCTTTTGCTCTTCCCCTCTTTATTTTATTTTCTTTCACCTTCCTCTGTATTCTTGCTCACTGGAAATATTTATATTTCACGTCCCCACACTCTACTTCCAGATCCACTTCCGCCCACACAACCCCATGCTCCACCCTTCACGGCTTCGTCACCACTTCCCGACCCAAATCCGCCACCTTCCTCCTCCCTTCCTCCAACTACCGAGAGCCCGCCTCCCATTTCACAGCAGGTTTCTCTGCAAACCACCCATTCGTATCACAACTCCAACCCGCTCTCCCCTCCGCCTCCTCCCCTTCTCACCACCACCGATCTTCCCCTTGCCCACTTTCCATCCCTCTCCTTAACCGGTGACCCTCTACCAAAGCAACCCATCACCGCTGCCTCTCCGGTTCTTCCCCCTGGACTCTTCTTTTTGCTTGTATAATTTCACTTGCAGCCTAGATATATTATGTTGTTAATTGTCTATATTTATAGTTTATATATTACAGTGTGTTTTACTTTATGTATATTAGTATTTACCAATTATAATACACATTATTCAAATCTGCATATGTTTGCATGCGTGAGTTATGATCTTGATCTGGGAGTTCTAGTGTGTTTGTTTTATATGTAATGTATATTATTTGACATTGAAGATCTAATTTTTAGGCACTGCAATAAATATTTGTTTCCAGATTTTTACGAGTATTATAAAATTTTAAAAACCTACAGTTAGTTTTGTGTACATCCTTTGTCAAAGAAAGTATATTAAGGTATAAGTATATATCATTTGACAATTATTTAAGCCATATTTTTGTCACGTAAGTTTATATATATAGATTTTTTATATAGTTTTATTATATAAGTATTGAGTTGCGTGAGTTTACATGTATATTTATATAAAAAAAAAGAATTCGGCTATAGTTACACATGTTACACATATTAGTTTTTCTTTAGCTACATAAACAGATGAATAAGTATGTTTTGGTTTGCATAGACAATGTATAGTCTGTTGACATTATATATTCATATGATAGGATAATATATGATAGTTGTTGTTTATAATATAAAGTGCTCTTCGTATGTAGGTATAGGCTTTATTATATTTGCAGTATATATATGAATACTTTATAAAGCAAGTTTTTGGCGACTCTCTAGGTACAATATGTATAAATGAGTATTTGTATATAAATATAAATATGCAAGTCTACTTTACATTTTTCATATTGTGAACTGTTCTCTTGATACTGGGTTTATAGTAAGTGTATACAGATTCGTAACCTTATATATTCTATTTTACTTACTTTAATATAATATTTCAAACATAAAGTTGTCTATATATATATATAAAAACGTGTTGCAAGACAATATATCAGTTATATTTAAGCTAGGTATATATAGTATTATATGTGTTGAGTATAACATGTTTCAAGTATATGTATGGGTATGCATGAGTCTAGGTTGAAATGAATATGAGATAAATATTGATTTTAAATATATTATGTATATATATCGAATTTAATATTTGTGTTTCAATTTAAAACAATAATTTTAAAATACACATATATTTAATTTAATATGTATTTGAAATTTAGAATATAACTTTATATAAATAGTTATATATAGTTATACACATAAGTTCACTTATAATATTTATACTATTTATTCTCATCGATCCAATCCTGATTTGAATTCGTCTATTCCTATTATCAGCTTTGATCATCGAATCGTGTCCATCTAGCTTTGTTTTGGAATTTGGACCTGGATTTCGTAACTCACTTCTTTGTCTATCTCCCTAGCCTCGAAAGTTGAGCAATCACTCACGATTAACGTTCTTATATTGATTAAATTTGATTTCAATTGAAACGACAATTGAAATATGCTACTGTAGTTATTTAAATTGTTATATATGCTATTATCTGTAACTGTTCACCTGTGGGATATGACACCATATCCTATTGTTTATGTTATATTGTTATTGATGATAAATGCCTGTTTTTATATTTTATATTATATGTTATCACTCTGCAAGTTCCCTGTTAGTATAGAATTCACTATGGGTTGAAATGATACATACCCGAACGAACTTTAGAATAGGAGAAAATCGTTATGGGTTGAAATGATAGACCCAAGCGATTTTCATTTGAATTGAAATTGGGATTACGGGTTGAAATGATATCTACCCGTATATATTTAAATTACGGATTGAAATGATAAATATCCGTATCACTTAACCATATGATAGAAATATATACAAACACCGTTGGTCCATATATTTAAATATTTTGAAAATAAATTCTATGGAGTTAGGAAGAACACAATTTATATTTCAAAATAGATTTTGGTAATAATTTGAACAAATTAAGGTTGGGAAGATAATTTGAATTTAGTTGAAATTGTATTCATTAAAGAATTTTATTTAATTAAACCGATTTGAAATTTATTGAAATTGAGATTTTTGATATGATTTATAACTTGGGTTTGATTTAAATAATTTGATGAATATTTCTTGTTTAAATAAATTTAAGAAAGTATTTAGTAAAATTTAAATTTAGGGCTAGTTAAATGATATTGAATCTATTAAGTGAATATTCCCTGATTAAATAATAATGAAGTTAAATCAAGAGCTATATGAAACTATTAAATTTAACTTTGAAAATATTGAATATTAAAGCCTTGAAATATATTAGAAATTTAAATGGTCTATTGAGAATTGAATTGAATTGATGAATTGAGCTTTGAATAAATTTGAATTTGGAATTTGAGTTAATTTGAATCGATTTGTGAGACTTGAGGAAATTATAAATACTTTACTTTATAAATTATTTAATGTATATACACCATTTTGGAAAAATAGATATTTTTGAAATGAAATGATATTTGGGTTTTGAAATATAAATTAAATTGAAATGACCACGGTGTTATAGTGTATATTTCTATATTGTAGATAGTTCTGCAGATCCTTAGAGGATGGTTATCCCAAACATCCTTTAAGTTACTTATATTTCAATTGATATTTCACTTGAGTTGGATTTATTGATATAAGAATGTTAATCCTGACTCGAGTGTTTTGTGTTTTGCTTTACGCTCGGGTCAGACCGAGTGATACAGCATTTGAGACTCACCTTTGGAGTTTGGAGCTTCCTTTGGAGATCCAACTATCGCCTCAGCTTTCAGCTCTTTTAGTTGATTTGTTCAGAAAAGTCATCTGTTGTACTGGAGACTTCACTGCATTTGAGATATTCTGTTGTATTTTATTTTTAACTCTAATGTTTATATAGTAGCTTCATGAACTACTATTTTATCTATTCCGCTGCGTATTATTGTATTACTCTGTGTCTGTGATTCTGTGATTGATTTATTTACTGTATATGCTGAGTTTTCCAAATTTAAATTAACAATCTATTGTTTTGAATTATTCAAGTCAGACATGTGTGGATTTATTGTCGATTTGAATGGTCCAAAATTGTAATATCCCGGAAATTTTAACAATATCAATTTAATAATCTGTTAAATAATTAAATTGATATTAATGATCTTTGATAATAAGATTTGAATTTAATTTAATAATCTGATTAAATTAGTATTAATTGGTGATTTTATCTTTTAAAAGTTAATAAGATATTTTCTATTTGAATATATATATTTATTTATATATATTGTAAATAGAAGCTTTGGGTAAATTGGGAATTTAGATTTAATTTAATATGACTTTTCAAAGTTATATAAATTAGTAAATTTATAGTTTTAAAATACTTTAATTGCTTAAGATATTTTTACTTAAATTTAAAATTTTATAAGAGTTAACAAAAAGGCTTGTTTTGTTTCTTTTTAAAATACCACTTGATAATATAATCTCTTATATAAATTATTTAAATATCAAATATGTTAATTTCATATAATAAGTATAATGTATTATTTTTATTAATATGAATGGATTTTAAAGAATATGAAATTGTTATTTAATTGAATAAATAGTTATATATGTATATATATATATATATAACTTGACTTTTTAAATTGAATCTTAGGATTTAATTTAATTGAATTTGAAATTAAGCTTTGAAATTCAAGAGAATAAATATTTAAATTGTTTGGATATTATAATATTTGTATAACTTTTAATTATAAACATAATTGGTTTTATTTTCTTTAAAATACTTTATATATATATATAGGTAAGTAACTAATAAATTAAGTAAAAGGTTTATTTACATTTAAAATAAATATAAACTAAATAAAAGACAAGTGTTATCATATTAAGACTCAAAGTAATATGTGTAAATTTATGAACTAAGATGTATGACAAGTGTCCATCTTTTAAATTTCTATTTTCTTTTATTTTTAAGAAATTATTTCAGCCTATACAAACATTGTTCTTTATCTTCATTTCCTTTCTTATCTTCATTCCCAAAAGCTAAAGAAAACTGAATATAAATTCTCGAAACAAAATTTCCTAAAAAAAAATCTGAAATTAAACCTTCCTCTCAAACCAATTTAGTAATCAACTCCTCAAACAAAACATGAAATCAATATACTCCTCAAACCAGAAAATCAATTCAAAACCTGTAATGCATTTTCCACAATCAAAGGCAAAGCCTGTAAACATACTTTTCAAATCTGAAAGCAAGTTAAACTGGAGCATGCAAAGCATTTTCAAAGAATAAAAGAAAGAGGGCATGTAGCAGACAATCAAAGCAAGCTCAAATCATCTTGCCTGCACCTAAGTTTTCAAATTCTTATACAAATTCCAGCATTCAAGTTTTAAAAGTTTAAAAGCTGTTTCCAATACCAAAGGTGCTCTGTTTATCTTCTTATATCTGGTGAGTAACTTTAAAAATTAAAATATAATTTGGTTGCATGCTAGTATGGATGAATTTAAATGTGTATTACATGTATATATAAGTGAATACCTGATATTGTGTGCATGCTGTTTATAATTGCTTTGTTCATCATTTTGTTTTAAGTAAGTAACAATCTTTCTAAAAAGGTTCAAAATTTGTTTTAAAAATCTGGATGCATGAAATAAACATCTGAAGTAGAGTGTGATAATTGTTTGTGATGTTTTAAATATGAACTGTATGTATATATTTGTAACGACCCAGAATTTTTGATAATTAAAATTCGAATATTTAATTAATTTTAAATATTAATAAATGGAATTAAGAAGTCGAATGATTTATTTCTCGAATATTGGATTTAATTTGATAATTAAATCGATAAATTAAATAGTGAAATTCCAGAGATAATTGTAAATCGAGTTTAAAGTGATTGAAAATGATTTGGAAAATTTTATTTTATCATACTGGAGTTATAGAAAGGTTATAGAACTTTCAGAATTGAATTTGAAGTTAATCTGTGGAAAATTGAATATTTTAATATTTAATTATCGACTGTAAAAATAGCCAATTTTCGGACAGTCTCAGAATTAAACGAGACCAGTTCCATTGGATCCGTAATAGTTAGTTATTATCGGATTTCAATTTTCGTATCCATCGGAGTTGTCGTTTGACCGTGGCAGCTCGGAACGCATCGATATCATTTTAATTTTTAAATCGTCGAGTTAAAAATAGTCATTTTTCAGACAGTGTCGGATTTCGACGAAACCAGTTTCATCGGATCCGTAATGTGATATTATTGTAAGATTTCAAATTTCATAATTTTTGGAATTACCGTTTGTCCGGTACAAATTAAAACGCCTCGAAATCGATTTAAATCGGTTTAATTTAAATTGATCGTTTAATTCCGTAACTCACACAGACGATCGAATTAGCTTCCGAAACCTGTTCCATTGCGTTCGGAACGCGGGGTAAACCTTAGAAACGCTAACCGGCACGCTCGATTTCGAGTTCGAAAATCCGGAGTGAATAGTGTTCGTCGTTTTTTCTATATAAGCCCTCAACCTTTTCCTTTGCAAAAAAAAAAAAAAACCCTAAAACGTTCAGCCGCCACTCCAATTTTCAATGGCCGGCATCTCACCTCCTTCCCCCTCGAATATCTTCCCATCCAAGCAGCGATTTCAAAAATTTTCAACTAGGAAAATGTAGGGCTCTTCGTGACGAGCACATCCAACGGTGATGATGAAAAATGGAGCGACATCGTGGCCAGAAGTCTCGGTTGTTCGTGCAACGTTCGGGCACGAAAACCCATACCAAGAGGCGACCGAGCCAGCCCTCTTCGTCACCGGAGGTCGAGCTCGCGACGAGCTTTCGTTTGCCATTTCCTGATCGGCGGCACGTCAACGTGGGTGGTCGAAATAATTCGATGATGGAGGCGGCTAGTGGGTTTCGTTCATACGCGTGATAACCTGGGGGATCTGCGTGAGGAAGAAGGGAATTGAAGGCCACGATCTCATCAAGCTAACGAACGGTCTAGATGCAGTTAGGGTTTGGAAATGTAATTAAAATTGTAAAATTTTTTATATAAAAATTCGTTAAAGTTTAAAACAATGTATCTCTTTCGTACGAGGTCAGAATTCGACGAAACCAGTTGCGTTGGCTTCGTTTTGTCGAGCACTACACTATGGAACAGAAGTGGAAGCGATCGGAGTCAGTGAAAATTTTGAGTTAAATTAAACGTCTGTTTAATTTATTCGAAATAAAAAGCTGGAATGGAATTTAAAATCACGGTGAGATCTTCTCACTCAATTGAATGTGGAATTATTTACAGTTATTGATTGATGATTGACTGTTTGAATTGTTGATATTAGATATTTTAGGATATATCTATATATATAGCAGTATATACATATTGGCATATGTATATATTGGATTGATTGATTTCCCGCCTCGTATAGCGGATGAGACCCTATTGCGCCGTTAGTAAGCGGATTTATAAAAACCCATATACCGCGATAATTCCGTACTGGAGCGGAATTGGTATTGTGCTAACATCTGTGGATGCAGGGAAACAGGTTGGAGGGATCCAACTGGATTCCTCACCAGTAGTTATTTATTTACAGATATTGTGATATATTCTGTTATCATATTGATATATGATATTGACTGTTGTGATGGACTGATTGATGCTGTTGCATCATCGGATTCAGTTTTGAAATGTAAAAATAACGACTGTTATTTTAAAAGGGTTTTTAAAGTGATTTTTGAAAATATACGTTTTATGGAATTTTTGAATCGATTTATAACGTAAAATTTTAAAGTTATAAAAGTTATAATTTTTGGTGAAATATAACCAAAGTGTGATTTTTGAAATGAAAGTTGATTTAATTGTAAAATGGGTTAAATTGAGATTTTTAAAGTATTATAAAAGATGTACAGAAAAATTGATATAATTATCAATTAAAATTTTTGGAATTTTAAAACGAGTTTTTATAAGTGAAGATATGAATCTTATAGAATTTTAAAATTGTGAAGATATGAAATTTATAGATGTATAAATTGTGAAGTTAAAATGAATGAAATTGTAGAATAGAAGATTTATAAGGAATTAACTTATAAATTGGATTTTTGCCTACAAATGAAATATTGATCGAATTTGTTAATAAAATGAGATTATAAACCGGAGTTGTTATAGAAAATAGAAAATGGAATTTATAAAACGTTGTTTTATAAATTCGGAAACCAATCGATTGAATTTGATAAATTAAATATAGAAGGTTATCAAAGGAGATATATTCGCGATTTTGGATAGCGAATTATTATCGAAATAAAACGTGTAGAAAATAGTGAAATGTAAATAGTAAAGTATATTCACGATTTTGGATAGTGAATATATTGTTAAGTAAAATGAACTTGTTTTGGAAAAGCGATATTGTAAAATGAAGTTAATTGTTTAAAAGATGTTTTAAACGTGTTAAATATCGAAATCATAGATTTCAACCCTTTATTGTTGAAATAGACGTTTTCGAGAAATAAGGAAATGATGGACTATAACACTGTTGTTATAGTAAATGATTTCCGAAAGGAAATGTTTTGATGTAGTATTGGGATTTATATATCTATCTAAATTCGAATCCCTATACTAGTGATTTTGAGTCGTCGTAACGATGTTTTACGTAACATTCGTTTTGACTCAAATAAATGTGTTTAAAGAGAATGATTTCCTTAAAGAATGAATATATACTTAATTTTGATTTTAAGTATATCGAATATTTTCTAAGTGTTGAAAATAAATGATTTTGTGAACTACTTATTTTTAAATAAGTATGGAAATGCTTTTCCAATATGAAGTGAACTGTTTAGAGATTTTATCTTTTAAAGATAAATTGAAAAGTCAATATTTGAAAATTTGTTTTCAAATGATTAAGTGTGGAAATAATATATCTAGTAAAAGATATTTTGGAAGATAAAATAATTTGGGAAAATTATTTGGAATCTGATGATGTTGCGCATCTTTATTGATAGTTAAATAACCGACTATCAATAATTACCTTGAATAGGTATTTGTTGTGAATTGGATGAATTTGAATGCCACACTTGTTTTTAAATAAACGCTCACTATTCGGGTTAGCCGGGAAAGGACCATGGGGTCGTATAACCCATTCCGAATATGTGATACGTCGTTATGAATTGCATTCGAAGACCGGTGTTGAAGACCGGATATTTTTGAAAACGGAAGGATTACCGTCGAGTTACTCTACATCGGCTGATCTCCGGTTTAGAGGTTTTATCATCCTTAGTGACGGGAAGTCCCGACGTGATTGAAAATTATCCGGATATGCAAGGGCTTCGTGAGAAGTGCCTTCGGTTCTGTTCGATCCCGGAACAGACTTGTATGGATTGTGTGTCTGACATTACACTTTGAGATATAAAGCCGATTTCTTTCAAATACATATCTGTTGGTGGCGGAGAATTTATTCTCTTAGCTTAACACCCTTCTCTGAGACGTACGAGCTCAGAGGTTATGTAGTTGAAATTTATCAGCGATATATCCCAATTTGGTAATGTGGCATGCTGAGTGCTGCTGTGAAATGATCAGTGTTTGATCATTTGCGATATGATCATTTGTTTGATCTTATATCTTTGTGATCATAGGTTGATCATTTGTTTGACCCGAATCATGGCTTTGTGAACAAAGCGTAGCTTTGTGGACGAGACTTCGTCAGGACCTCACTACCCGGAAATGGTCGAAACAGGAATGTTGCGGCAAGGTTATGAGGGTCGCGCCCTTTAGGGTATGTCATTTCCTTCTGGAAAAGGGTGGTATCATGGTATGGAGCCCAGATACTTACTCATGTGGATACACCTTCTTTATGATGTGTGATGATGGTTACGAGCGCTCGGATAAAGGTCCCAAAGGACCGGGTGATGACATATTCGTGAGTTACCTGTTACAGGGGTAACCCGGCCTTGTTTGGCAGAGAGCAGTTTGTCTCTCGGGACGTCCAGCCAGAGGCGATCCCAATCGGCAGGAGGAAAGGAAGTTCCTTAGCCTGACCATTTGTTGGAAATCCATTTCCCAAATACGAAACTTGTACGGTTTTAGTTGTAGAACCTGCCATTTACGTACGGTAGTCACCACTGTTTAGATGGTAGCTATAGTAGGCATACGATACTGGTCGTATGTTCGCTAAGATTAATATTATACTTTCGAAATGTTTTCTACACTATGCACTAATAATAATATCAAAAAGATTTGATTTTGCGTAGTAAGCATCTTTGACTATCATAAGAAGAAATCTCCTCCAATTCTGCGTTTGCATTGTGTGTGTGGCGGGAGGTCTTATGGTAGTTTCATTTTCCAAAAGCATTTCGAATTTATTTAAAATTATCCTGTTGCTATTTAAAAAAAATAATTGTTTTACGATCTCACACCAGTCACCATGACTGACTCGGAGTTTATTGTTTCCCTTCTAAACTTTGGGTGCCCACAAATTTTCCACACGGGCAGTCTAGAGTTAGGTTATCAGGATATTCTGGATATTCTAGAGCTTTGGAGATGAGCTGGATGGCGAGACGTAATACTTGTATCTGATATATTTATTCCGCTGTGTATTCTGTATGAGGATAAGTTATATAACTGTCCATTGATGTGATGTATTGTATTGAGTTGTATATTGACTCTGATTGATGTATGTATAAAATGATATAGTTCTTTGTTTAAAGATTATTCATTTATCTATTATATATTGTTCCGCTGCGATATGTGAGATTCTGATATTGTCTCTGTTCTGTATCTGTTGTTGTTCTTCTTTCTTTTTCTTCTATCTTTTCTTCTACCTCTTCTTTTAAAACCCTAATGGTTCGGTTTTTCGTTCACCTTGAGTAAATAGATGGAGATTAGTGTCTATTCAAGGGGTACAGAAAACCGGGCTGTTAGATTTGGTATCAGAACATATGGTTAAGCGACAACCCTGCTCTGTTGGGTGTTACTCATTAGAGATAGAGTCAGTAGTACTCTAGAATGAGTTTGAGTGTAATAATAGATATGAGTGCGTATTTGTTAGTGAATATAAAAATTGTTTTATATTGTGATGATTGGTTTGTTGAGTGGTATATGGATTCTGGTCGGTATTGTCCGTACAACTCTATCGATAGGGATCTCTAAACGCTTATATAGAACAATTCGGCACGGTATTGTTTTAAATAGGGTGAATGAAATAATTTTGCCCAAAACTATTTTTGTATAGAAAAGAAATGGTTTTCTATGAATTATCATAGTATATGGATGCTTGGTTGTTAGGAAGTAATAACATTGAAACATTATCATTGTTATCTGAAATCGAATGAGAAATTAAAAATAACAACCAAAGATTTGAAAATAAATCCATTTAACAAATGGAAATTATAAATGTGAATAGAAATATAAGGAAATAAATTCATATAAGAATAAAATTATGGATATGAATTGTAAATGTGATTTATAAATGAAATTAAAGAATGTAAATTATAAATGTGATTTGAAATTTAAAACGGAATTCCAGAGAAGTATTTGGAAAGGTTTTGAAAAGAATTTGAAAATTTTGGTAGATTTGGAAAGTTTAAATCTTTTGATTTGAAAATGAATTTCAAAGGTTTTGAAAAGTCTTTTGAAGAGATGAAAAGCTCTAAACTCTTTTCGGTCGCTGGAAAATAATTCCGATGATGATCGCGACATCACTGG
Organism: Allium fistulosum; assembly: GCA_030737815.1. NCBI lineage: Eukaryota > Viridiplantae > Streptophyta > Magnoliopsida > Asparagales > Amaryllidaceae > Allium > Allium fistulosum. Next base: position 822,043,912 of record CM060904.1, read on the forward strand.
TGTTCATTTTCGGGTTTCCAAAAGAGGAATTGCTGCCAAATTGTTTTAAATGGAAAGTGTTTGGAAAATTTGGGTTTTTTGTTTTGGAAATTCAAAGGATGATTTGAATTGTTTTCAAAAATGGTTTTTGAAATGTTGGTAAGACTCTGGGATACCATATTTATGAAATATTATTAAGTTGATAACTTATACAATTTGTTGTGAATTTAGATTGAATAAATTTAACTTAAGAAATTTTAAGTTGAATTAAAGTAAGTATAAGTGAATCAATTAAATCTAAGTTGAGATTGTGGAATATGAAATCTGGATTTAATATGAATTTTGAATAAGTGAAGAAATTTGACCTTGGTAAAAGTAAAATAGGATTGAAATTTGAATTTTGGATTTATAAGTGGAAATGTAAGTTAAGTTAAACAAACGATGTTTAATGGGATATAACTTAAGTGTTGATTGGAATTGATTTTGGTGTCGAAGTAAATAATCAAAATGAATTAAATGAATATGAACTTGAGTTATATAAATGAACTTCAACATGAAATGTGAAATGGATTAGCTATTGAACTAATGAATCAATTGAATGTAAATGTTAATTCATTGAAGAAACTGAATAAATTGAATGTAAGTCAATTGAAATTAAAGGTGTTGAATTAAATTGAATGGAAATCAAATAATAATGGTTATGTTGAATATGCATTGATTGGTTGATGATTGTTAGTTGATTGTATATAAATTCATTAAGTGTTAATGAAGTTGAATCGATAAAATTTGAAGAAAAGTAAAATGAATTCGAATTGGAAATCCAGTTTAAATGACAGTAGGTTTAACCAAAGGGTAAATTGAAATCAAATTTTGGAAATGAACAAAAGTGAATGAAACTGGAATTGTAATTGAATGTACGAAATGGTTTGAATATATGCAACTAGATATTATGGCTAGTAGGATATACAGGTATAAAGGAATTGGAATGTAATTTCGAAGATAAATTTGAATTGCTCGAAAAAGGTATGTATTTAAATTCGAATATGAGATTTGATGACTTATTTCTCTAGCCGCTTGGCTTTTTCTTTTTCTTTTTGAAATCTGAGAGTCCGTAGGGACGTTTTGTAGTCGTGCCGTATTAACCGCGCAAAGGAGACGCTGGCGAAATTTTTCGAAAATTTAGGGCGTTAGAAAATTTTTGAGAAAATTTTGAAAGTTTAAATTTGAATTTAAATTTAAATTTGAACTTTGAAGTAAAACAATGATATTTGAAAACTATGAAAGATTCTAGGAAGTTAGTTGAGTTAATAACGAATCTTTAGTAGAAAGATTTGTTTTGATAAAGTGATAAAACTATTAGATTGTGGAAAATAGTAGACGAGTTAAGGACCATTTTTCCTGACTTGTAATTTCGAGGACGAAATTCTTTTAAGGGGGGGAAGTTTGTAACGACCCAGAATTTTTGATAATTAAAATTCGAATATTTAATTAATTTTAAATATTAATAAATGGAATTAAGAAGTCGAATGATTTATTTCTCGAATATTGGATTAAATTTGATAATTAAATCGATAAATTAAATAGTGAAATTCCAGAGATAATTGTAAATCGAGTTTAAAGTGATTGAAAATGATTTGGAAAATTTTATTTTATCATACTAGAGTTATAGAAAGGTTATAGAACTTTCAGAATTGAATTTGAAGTTAATCTGTGGAAAATTGAATATTTTAATATTTAATTATCGACTGTAAAAATAGCCAATTTTCGGACAGTCTCAGAATTAAACGAGACCAGTTCCATTGGATCCGTAATAGTTAGTTATTATCGGATTTCAATTTTCGTATCCATCGGAGTTGTCGTTTGACCGTGGCAGCTCGGAACGCATCGATATCATTTTAATTTTTAAATCGTCGAGTTAAAAATAGTCATTTTTCAGACAGTGTCGGATTTCGACGAAACCAGTTTCATCGGATCCGTAATGTGATATTATTGTAAGATTTCAAATTTCATAATTTTTGGAATTACCGTTTGTCCGGTACAAATTAAAACGCCTCGAAATCGATTTAAATCGGTTTAATTTAAATTGATCGTTTAATTCCGTAACTCACACAGATGATCGAATTAGCTTCCGAAACCTGTTCCATTGCGTTCGGAACGTGGGGTAAACCTTAGAAACGCTAACCGGCACGCTTGATTTCGAGTTCGAAAATCCGGAGTGAATAGTGTTCGTCGTTTTTTCTATATAAGCCCTCAACCTTTTCCTTTGCAAAAAAAAAAAAAAATCCCTAAAACGTTCAGCCGCCACTCCAATTTTCAATGGCCGGCATCTCACCTCCTTCCCCCTCGAATATCTTCCCATCCAAGCAGCGATTTCAAAAATTTTCAACTAGGAAAATGTAGGGCTCTTCGTGACGAGCACATCCAACGGTGATGATGAAAAATGGAGCGGCATCGTGGCCAGAAGTCTCGGTTGTTCGTGCAACGTTCGGGCACGAAAACCCATACCAAGAGGCGACCGAGCCAGCCCTCTTCGTCACCGGAGGTCGAGCTCGCGACGAGCTTTCGTTTGCCATTTCCTGATCGGCGGCACGTCAACGTGGGTGGTCGAAATAATTCGATGATGGAGGCGGCTAGTGGGTTTCGTTCATACGCGTGATAACCTGGGGGATCTGCGTGAGGAAGAAGGGAATTGAAGGCCACGATCTCATCAAGCTAACGAACGGTCTAGATGCAGTTAGGGTTTGGAAATGTAATTTAAATTGTAAAAATTTTTATATAAAAATTCGTTAAAGTTTAAAACAATGTATCTCTTTCGTACGAGGTCAGAATTCGACGAAACCAGTTGCGTTGGCTTCGTTTTGTCGAGCACTACACTATGGAGCAGAAGTGGAAGCGATCGGAGTCAGTGAAAATTTTGAGTTAAATTAAACGTCTGTTTAATTTATTCGAAATAAAAAGCTGGAATGGAATTTAAAATCACGGTGAGATCTTCTCACTCAATTGAATGTGGAATTATTTACAGTTATTGATTGATGATTGACTGTTTGAATTGTTGATATTAGATATTTTAGGATATATCTATATATATAGCAGTATATACATATTGGCATATGTATATATTGGATTGATTGATTTCCCGCCTCGTATAGCGGATGAGACCCTATTGCGCCGTTAGTAAGCGGATTTATAAAAACCCATATACCGCGATAATTCCGTACTGGAGCGGAATTGGTATTGTGCTAACATCTGTGGATGCAGGGAAACAGGTTGGAGGGATCCAACTGGATTCCTCACCAGTAGTTATTTATTTACAGATATTGTGATATATTCTGTTATCATATTGATATATGATATTGACTGTTGTGATGGACTGATTGATGCTGTTGCATCATCGGATTCAGTTTTGAAATGTAAAAATAACGACTGTTATTTTAAAAGGGTTTTTAAAGTGATTTTTGAAAATATACGTTTTATGGAATTTTTGAATCGATTTATAACGTAAAATTTTAAAGTTATAAAAGTTATAATTTTTGGTGAAATATAACCAAAGTGTGATTTTTGAAATGAAAGTTGATTTAATTGTAAAATGGGTTAAATTGAGATTTTTAAAGTATTATAAAAGATGTACAGAAAAATTGATATAATTATCAATTAAAAATTTTGGAATTTTAAAACGAGTTTTTATAAGTGAAGATATGAATCTTATAGAATTTTAAAATTGTGAAGATATGAAATTTATAGATGTATAAATTGTGAAGTTAAAATGAATGAAATTGTAGAATAGAAGATTTATAAGGAATTAACTTATAAATTGGATTTTTGCCTACAAATGAAATATTGATCGAATTTGTTAATAAAATGAGATTATAAACCGGAGTTGTTATAGAAAATAGAAAATGGAATTTATAAAACGTTGTTTTATAAATTCGGAAACCAATCGATTGAATTTGATAAATTAAATATAGAAGGTTATCAAAGGAGATATATTCGCGATTTTGGATAGCGAATTATTATCGAAATAAAACGTGTAGAAAATAGTGAAATGTAAATAGTAAAGTATATTCACGATTTTGGATAGTGAATATATTGTTAAGTAAAATGAACTTGTTTTGGAAAAGCGATATTGTAAAATGAAGTTAATTGTTTAAAAGATGTTTTAAACGTGTTAAATATCGAAATCATAGATTTCAACCCTTTATTGTTGAAATAGACGTTTTCGAGAAATAAGGAAATGATGGACTATAACACTGTTGTTATAGTAAATGATTTCCGAAAGGAAATGTTTTGATGTAGTATTGGGATTTATATATCTATCTAAATTCGAATCCCTATACTAGTGATTTTGAGTCGTCGTAACGATGTTTTACGTAACATTCGTTTTGACTCAAATAAATGTGTTTAAAGAGAATGATTTCCTTAAAGAATGAATATATACTTAATTTTGATTTTAAGTATATCGAATATTTTCTAAGTGTTGAAAATAAATGATTTTGTGAACTACTTATTTTTAAATAAGTATGGAAATGCTTTTCCAATATGAAGTGAACTGTTTAGAGATTTTATCTTTTAAAGATAAATTGAAAAGTGAATATTTGAAAATTTGTTTTCAAATGATTAAGTGTGGAAATAATATATCTAGTAAAAGATATTTTGGAAGATAAAATAATTTGGGAAAATTATTTGGAATCTGATGATGTTGCGCATCTTTATTGATAGTTAAATAACCGACTATCAATAATTACCTTGAATAGGTATTTGTTGTGAATTGGATGAATTTGAATGCCACACTTGTTTTTAAATAAACGCTCACTATTCGGGTTAGCCGGGAAAGGACCATGGGGTCGTATAACCCATTCCGAATATGTGATACGTCGTTATGAATTGCATTCGAAGACCGGTGTTGAAGACCGGATATTTTTGAAAACGGAAGGATTACCGTCGAGTTACTCTACATCGGCTGATCTCCGGTTTAGAGGTTTTATCATCCTTAGTGACGGGAAGTCCCGACGTGATTGAAAATTATCCGGATATGCAAGGGCTTCGTGAGAAGTGCCTTCGGTTCTGTTCGATCCCGGAACAGACTTGTATGGATTGTGTGTCTGACATTACACTTTGAGATATAAAGCCGATTTCTTTCAAATACATATCTGTTGGTGGCGGAGAATTTATTCTCTTAGCTTAACACCCTTCTCTGAGACGTACGAGCTCAGAGGTTATGTAGTTGAAATTTATCAGCGATATATCCCAATTTGGTAATGTGGCATGCTGAGTGCTGCTGTGAAATGATCAGTGTTTGATCATTTGCGATATGATCATTTGTTTGATCTTATATCTTTGTGATCATAGGTTGATCATTTGTTTGACCCGAATCATGGCTTTGTGAACAAAGCGTAGCTTTGTGGACGAGACTTCGTCAGGACCTCACTACCCGGAAATGGTCGAAACAGGAATGTTGCGGCAAGGTTATGAGGGTCGCGCCCTTTAGGGTATGTCATTTCCTTCTGGAAAAGGGTGGTATCATGGTATGGAGCCCAGATACTTACTCATGTGGATACACCTTCTTTATGATGTGTGATGATGGTTACGAGCGCTCGGATAAAGGTCCCAAAGGACCGGGTGATGACATATTCGTGAGTTACCTGTTACAGGGGTAACCCGGCCTTGTTTGGCAGAGAGCAGTTTGTCTCTCGGGACGTCCAGCCAGAGGCGATCCCAATCGGCAGGAGGAAAGGAAGTTCCTTAGCCTGACCATTTGTTGGAAATCCATTTCCCAAATACGAAACTTGTACGGTTTTAGTTGTAGAACCTGCCATTTACGTACGGTAGTCACCACTGTTTAGATGGTAGCTATAGTAGGCATACGATACTGGTCGTATGTTGGCTAAGATTAATATTATACTTTCGAAATGTTTTCTACACTATGCACTAATAATAATATCAAAAAGATTTGATTTTGCGTAGTAAGCATCTTTGACTATCATAAGAAGAAATCTCCTCCAATTCTGCGTTTGCATTGTGTGTGTGGCGGGAGGTCTTATGGTAGTTTCATTTTCCAAAAGCATTTCGAATTTATTTAAAATTATCCTGTTGCTATTTAAAAAAAATAATTGTTTTACGATCTCACACCAGTCACCATGACTGACTCGGAGTTTATTGTTTCCCTTCTAAACTCTGGGTGCCCACAAATTTTCCACACGGGCAGTCTAGAGTTAGGTTATCAGGATATTCTGGATATTCTGGAGCTTTGGAGATGAGCTGGATGGCGAGACGTAGTACTTGTATCTGATATATTTATTCCGCTGTGTATTCTGTATGAGGACAAGTTATATAACTGTCCATTGATGTGATGTATTGTATTGAGTTGTATATTGACTCTGATTGATGTATGTATAAAATGATATAGTTCTTTGTTTAAAGATTATTCATTTATCTATTATATATTGTTCCGCTGCGATATGTGAGATTCTGATATTGTCTCTGTTCTGTATCTGTTGTTGTTCTTCTTTCTTTTTCTTCTATCTTTTCTTCTACCTCTTCTTTTAAAACCCTAATGGTTCGGTTTTTCGTTCACCTTGAGTAAATAGATGGAGATTAGTGTCTATTCAAGGGGTACAGAAAACCGGGCTGTTACATTTGGTATCAGAGCATATGGTTAAGCGACAACCCTGCTCTGTTGGGTGTTACTCATTAGAGATAGAGTCAGTAGTACTCTAGAATGAGTTTGAGTGTAATAATAGATATGAGTGCGTATTTGTTAGTGAATATAAAAATTGTTTTATATTGTGATGATTGGTTTGTTGAGTGGTATATGGATTCTGGTCGGTATTGTCCGTACAACTCTATCGATAGGGATCTCTAAACGCTTATATAGAACAATTCGGCACGGTATTGTTTTAAATAGGGTGAATGAAATAATTTTGCCCAAAACTATTTTTGTATAGAAAAGAAATGGTTTTCTATGAATTATCATAGTATATGGATGCTTGGTTGTTAGGAAGTAATAACATTGAAACATTATCATTGTTATCTGAAATCGAATGAGAAATTAAAAATAACAACCAAAGATTTGAAAATAAATCCATTTAACAAATGGAAATTATAAATGTGAATAGAAATATAAGGAAATAAATTCATATAAGAATAAAATTATGGATATGAATTGTAAATGTGATTTATAAATGAAATTAAAGAATGTAAATTATAAATGTGATTTGAAATTTAAAACGGAATTCCAGAGAAGTATTTGGAAAGGTTTTGAAAAGAATTTGAAAATTTTGGTAGATTTGGAAAGTTTAAATCTTTTGATTTGAAAATGAATTTCAAAGGTTTTGAAAAGTCTTTTGAAGAGATGAAAAGCTCTAAACTCTTTTCGGTCGCTGGAAAATAATTCCGATGATGATCGCGACATCACTGGTGTTCATTTTCGGGTTTCCAAAAGAGGAATTGCTGCCAAATTGTTTTAAATGGAAAGTGTTTGGAAAATTTGGGTTTTTTGTTTTGGAAATTCAAAGGATGATTTGAATTGTTTTCAAAAATGGTTTTTGAAATGTTGGTAAGACTCTGGGATACCATATTTATGAAATATTATTAAGTTGATAACTTATACAATTTGTTGTGAATTTAGATTGAATAAATTTAACTTAAGAAATTTTAAGTTGAATTAAAGTAAGTATAAGTGAATCAATTAAATCTAAGTTGAGATTGTGGAATATGAAATCTGGATTTAATATGAATTTTGAATAAGTGAAGAAATTTGACCTTGGTAAAAGTAAAATAGGATTGAAATTTGAATTTTGGATTTATAAGTGGAAATGTAAGTTAAGTTAAACAAACGATGTTTAATGGGATATAACTTAAGTGTTGATTGGAATTGATTTTGGTGTCGAAGTAAATAATCAAAATGAATTAAATGAATATGAACTTGAGTTATATAAATGAACTTCAACATGAAATGTGAAATGGATTAGCTATTGAACTAATGAATCAATTGAATGTAAATGTTAATTCATTGAAGAAACTGAATAAATTGAATGTAAGTCAATTGAAATTAAAGGTGTTGAATTAAATTGAATGGAAATCAAATAATAATGGTTATGTTGAATATGCATTGATTGGTTGATGATTGTTAGTTGATTGTATATAAATTCATTAAGTGTTAATGAAGTTGAATCGATAAAATTTGAAGAAAAGTAAAATGAATTCGAATTGGAAATCCAGTTTAAATGACAGTAGGTTTAACCAAAGGGTAAATTGAAATCAAATTTTGGAAATGAACAAAAGTGAATGAAACTGGAATTGTAATTGAATGTACGAAATGGTTTGAATATATGCAACTAGATATTATGGCTAGTAGGATATACAGGTATAAAGGAATTGGAATGTAATTTCGAAGATAAATTTGAATTGCTCGAAAAAGGTATGTATTTAAATTCGAATATGAGATTTGATGACTTATTTCTCTAGCCGCTTGGCTTTTTCTTTTTCTTTTTGAAATCTGAGAGTCCGTAGGGACGTTTTGTAGTCGTGCCGTATTAACCGCGCAAAGGAGACGCTGGCGAAATTTTTCGAAAATTTAGGGCGTTAGAAAATTTTTGAGAAAATTTTGAAAGTTTAAATTTGAATTTAAATTTAAATTTGAACTTTGAAGTAAAACAATGATATTTGAAAACTATGAAAGATTCTAGGAAGTTAGTTGAGTTAATAACGAATCTTTAGTAGAAAGATTTGTTTTGATAAAGTGATAAAACTATTAGATTGTGGAAAATAGTAGACGAGTTAAGGACCATTTTTCCTGACTTGTAATTTCGAGGACGAAATTCTTTTAAGGGGGGAAGTTTGTAACGACCCAGAATTTTTGATAATTAAAATTCGAATATTTAATTAATTTTAAATATTAATAAATGGAATTAAGAAGTCGAATGATTTATTTCTCGAATATTGGATTTAATTTGATAATTAAATCGATAAATTAAATAGTGAAATTCCAGAGATAATTGTAAATCGAGTTTAAAGTGATTGAAAATGATTTGGAAAATTTTATTTTATCATACTAGAGTTATAGAAAGGTTATAGAACTTTCAGAATTGAATTTGAAGTTAATCTGTGGAAAATTGAATATTTTAATATTTAATTATCGACTGTAAAAATAGCCAATTTTCGGACAGTCTCAGAATTAAACGAGACCAGTTCCATTGGATCCGTAATAGTTAGTTATTATCGGATTTCAATTTTCGTATCCATCGGAGTTGTCGTTTGACCGTGGCAGCTCGGAACGCATCGATATCATTTTAATTTTTAAATCGTCGAGTTAAAAATAGTCATTTTTCAGACAGTGTCGGATTTCGACGAAACCAGTTTCATCGGATCCGTAATGTGATATTATTGTAAGATTTCAAATTTCATAATTTTTGGAATTACCGTTTGTCCGGTACAAATTAAAACGCCTCGAAATCGATTTAAATCGGTTTAATTTAAATTGATCGTTTAATTCCGTAACTCACACAGATGATCGAATTAGCTTCCGAAACCTGTTCCATTGCGTTCGGAACGTGGGGTAAACCTTAGAAACGCTAACCGGCACGCTCGATTTCGAGTTCGAAAATCCGGAGTGAATAGTGTTCGTCGTTTTTTCTATATAAGCCCTCAACCTTTTCCTTTGCAAAAAAAAAAAAAAAACCCTAAAACGTTCAGCCGCCACTCCAATTTTCAATGGCCGGCATCTCACCTCCTTCCCCCTCGAATATCTTCCCATCCAAGCAGCGATTTCAAAAATTTTCAACTAGGAAAATGTAGGGCTCTTCGTGACGAGCACATCCAACGGTGATGATGAAAAATGGAGCGGCATCGTGGCCAGAAGTCTCGGTTGTTCGTGCAACGTTCGGGAACGAAAACCCATACCAAGAGGCGACCGAGCCAGCCCTCTTCGTCACCGGAGGTCGAGCTCGCGACGAGCTTTCGTTTGCCATTTCCTGATCGGCGGCACGTCAACGTGGGTGGTCGAAATAATTCGATGATGGAGGCGGCTAGTGGGTTTCGTTCATACGCGTGATAACCTGGGGGATCTGCGTGAGGAAGAAGGGAATTGAAGGCCACGATCTCATCAAGCTAACGAACGGTCTAGATGCAGTTAGGGTTTGGAAATGTAATTAAAATTGTAAAATTTTTTATATAAAAATTCGTTAAAGTTTAAAACAATGTATCTCTTTCGTACGAGGTCAGAATTCGACGAAACCAGTTGCGTTGGCTTCGTTTTGTCGAGCACTACACTATGGAACAGAAGTGGAAGCGATCGGAGTCAGTGAAAATTTTGAGTTAAATTAAACGTCTGTTTAATTTATTCGAAATAAAAAGCTGGAATGGAATTTAAAATCACGGTGAGATCTTCTCACTCAATTGAATGTGGAATTATTTACAGTTATTGATTGATGATTGACTGTTTGAATTGTTGATATTAGATATTTTAGGATATATCTATATATATAGCAGTATATACATATTGGCATATGTATATATTGGATTGATTGATTTCCCGCCTCGTATAGCGGATGAGACCCTATTGCGCCGTTAGTAAGCGGATTTATAAAAACCCATATACCGCGATAATTCCGTACTGGAGCGGAATTGGTATTGTGCTAACATCTGTGGATGCAGGGAAACAGGTTGGAGGGATCCAACTGGATTCCTCACCAGTAGTTATTTATTTACAGATATTGTGATATATTCTGTTATCATATTGATATATGATATTGACTGTTGTGATGGACTGATTGATGCTGTTGCATCATCGGATTCAGTTTTGAAATGTAAAAATAACGACTGTTATTTTAAAAGGGTTTTTAAAGTGATTTTTGAAAATATACGTTTTATGGAATTTTTGAATCGATTTATAACGTAAAATTTTAAAGTTATAAAAGTTATAATTTTTGGTGAAATATAACCAAAGTGTGATTTTTGAAATGAAAGTTGATTTAATTGTAAAATGGGTTAAATTGAGATTTTTAAAGTATTATAAAAGATGTACAGAAAAATTGATATAATTATCAATTAAAATTTTTGGAATTTTAAAACGAGTTTTTATAAGTGAAGATATGAATCTTATAGAATTTTAAAATTGTGAAGATATGAAATTTATAGATGTATAAATTGTGAAGTTAAAATGAATGAAATTGTAGAATAGAAGATTTATAAGGAATTAACTTATAAATTGGATTTTTGCCTACAAATGAAATATTGATCGAATTTGTTAATAAAATGAGATTATAAACCGGAGTTGTTATAGAAAATAGAAAATGGAATTTATAAAACGTTGTTTTATAAATTCGGAAACCAATCGATTGAATTTGATAAATTAAATATAGAAGGTTATCAAAGGAGATATATTCGCGATTTTGGATAGCGAATTATTATCGAAATAAAACGTGTAGAAAATAGTGAAATGTAAATAGTAAAGTATATTCACGATTTTGGATAGTGAATATATTGTTAAGTAAAATGAACTTGTTTTGGAAAAGCGATATTGTAAAATGAAGTTAATTGTTTAAAAGATGTTTTAAACGTGTTAAATATCGAAATCATAGATTTCAACCCTTTATTGTTGAAATAGACGTTTTCGAGAAATAAGGAAATGATGGACTATAACACTGTTGTTATAGTAAATGATTTCCGAAAGGAAATGTTTTGATGTAGTATTGGGATTTATATATCTATCTAAATTCGAATCCCTATACTAGTGATTTTGAGTCGTCGTAACGATGTTTTACGTAACATTCGTTTTGACTCAAATAAATGTGTTTAAAGAGAATGATTTCCTTAAAGAATGAATATATACTTAATTTTGATTTTAAGTATATCGAATATTTTCTAAGTGTTGAAAATAAATGATTTTGTGAACTACTTATTTTTAAATAAGTATGGAAATGCTTTTCCAATATGAAGTGAACTGTTTAGAGATTTTATCTTTTAAAGATAAATTGAAAAGTGAATATTTGAAAATTTGTTTTCAAATGATTAAGTGTGGAAATAATATATCTAGTAAAAGATATTTTGGAAGATAAAATAATTTGGGAAAATTATTTGGAATCTGATGATGTTGCGCATCTTTATTGATAGTTAAATAACCGACTATCAATAATTACCTTGAATAGGTATTTGTTGTGAATTGGATGAATTTGAATGCCACACTTGTTTTTAAATAAACGCTCACTATTCGGGTTAGCCGGGAAAGGACCATGGGGTCGTATAACCCATTCCGAATATGTGATACGTCGTTATGAATTGCATTCGAAGACCGGTGTTGAAGACCGGATATTTTTGAAAACGGAAGGATTACCGTCGAGTTACTCTACATCGGCTGATCTCCGGTTTAGAGGTTTTATCATCCTTAGTGACGGGAAGTCCCGACGTGATTGAAAATTATCCGGATATGCAAGGGCTTCGTGAGAAGTGCCTTCGGTTCTGTTCGATCCCGGAATAGACTTGTATGGATTGTGTGTCTGACATTACACTTTGAGATATAAAGCCGATTTCTTTCAAATACATATCTGTTGGTGGCGGAGAATTTATTCTCTTAGCTTAACACCCTTCTCTGAGACGTACGAGCTCAGAGGTTATGTAGTTGAAATTTATCAGCGATATATCCCAATTTGGTAATGTGGCATGCTGAGTGCTGCTGTGAAATGATCAGTGTTTGATCATTTGCGATATGATCATTTGTTTGATCTTATATCTTTGTGATCATAGGTTGATCATTTGTTTGACCGGAAGCATGGCTTTGTGAACAAAGCGTAGCTTTGTGGACGAGACTTCGTCAGGACCTCACTACCCGGAAATGGTCGAAACAGGAATGTTGCGGCAAGGTTATGAGGGTCGCGCCCTTTAGGGTATGTCATTTCCTTCTGGAAAAGGGTGGTATCATGGTATGGAGCCCAGATACTTACTCATGTGGATACACCTTCTTTATGATGTGTGATGATGGTTACGAGCGCTCGGATAAAGGTCCCAAAGGACCGGGTGATGACATATTCGTGAGTTACCTGTTACAGGGGTAACCCGGCCTTGTTTGGCAGAGAGCAGTTTGTCTCTCGGGACGTCCAGCCAGAGGCGATCCCAATCGGCAGGAGGAAAGGAAGTTCCTTAGCCTGACCATTTGTTGGAAATCCATTTCCCAAATACGAAACTTGTACGGTTTTAGTTGTAGAACCTGCGATTTACGTACGGTAGTCACCACTGTTTAGATGGTAGCTATAGTAGGCATACGATACTGGTCGTATGTTGGCTAAGATTAATATTATACTTTCGAAATGTTTTCTACACTATGCACTAATAATAATATCAAAAAGATTTGATTTTGCGTAGTAAGCATCTTTGACTATCATAAGAAGAAATCTCCTCCAATTCTGCGTTTGCATTGTGTGTGTGGCGGGAGGTCTTATGGTAGTTTCATTTTCCAAAAGCATTTCGAATTTATTTAAAATTATCCTGTTGCTATTTAAAAAAAATAATTGTTTTACGATCTCACACCAGTCACCATGACTGACTCGGAGTTTATTGTTTCCCTTCTAAACTCTGGGTGCCCACAAATTTTCCACACGGGCAGTCTAGAGTTAGGTTATCAGGATATTCTGGATATTCTGGAGCTTTGGAGATGAGCTGGATGGCGAGACGTAGTACTTGTATCTGATATATTTATTCCGTTGTGTATTCTGTATGAGGACAAGTTATATAACTGTCCATTGATGTGATGTATTGTATTGAGTTGTATATTGACTCTGATTGATGTATGTATAAAATGATATAGTTCTTTGTTTAAAGATTATTCATTTATCTATTATATATTGTTCCGCTGCGATATGTGAGATTCTGATATTGTCTCTGTTCTGTATCTGTTGTTGTTCTTCTTTCTTTTTCTTCTATCTTTTCTTCTACCTCTTCTTTTAAAACCCTAATGGTTCGGTTTTTCGTTCACCTTGAGTAAATAGATGGAGATTAGTGTCTATTCAAGGGGTACAGAAAACCGGGCTGTTACAATATATATATCTAAATATGTGAATGTGCATGTTTGTTTACAGAGTGTAGTCTCTGTTCTTGATATACAGGTTACAAAACCTGATAAATAATTCATATCTCCTTCCCTAGATCTCTTTAGTCTTCAACATCTAAACGAAATCTGTTGTTATGACAAGTTCTAAATTTCAAAAATAATTTTTGAGTTAAATATGAAAATAGTTTTAACTGAAAGGTAAATTTACAGTAAAAACTTAATCATATCAAAATTTGGTCACAGAGATTAAGTGTTTCAGGTATATAACCTGATTTGCATTTGAAAATTTTGAATTTTAAAAATAAAATTAGGACTTTTAGACTTGTGATTCGAGAAGGATAGAAAGATGAACAGAATGCTTGTTTGAGGTGATTTCTGGTGATCTATGTATTTGAATGGGTCGGGGTTCTTCGTAAGGATGGAGGAGTGATCGTAGTATCTTGGAAAAATAATGGATGGCGATGCATTTCATCGAGGAGGAAGCGGTGGTGAGATTTGTTCTGGAACCCTAGTTTTGACTAGGTATTATAAATAGATCATCACGACAGTTTCGGTTGATCGAGTTCAACCATTGTTTGCGTACTGGTAGATGGTAGTTGGAGGAAGCTTTCGCTGGAGTATGGAAGATGATGGTGGTCGGAATCGCGAGCACGAACGATGTTGACAGGTTTTGGTCATTGCGATTGTTCTGTTCCAGGTTTTGGTATTATGCTCGAATTTGAATTCGAGTAGGAATCGACGAAGTTGAAATTTGGTTCGTCTGAAGCGGTGAACGCCGACTTGTGAGGGTTAGTGGTGATGGTCGGAGGCGACTGCACCTCTGGTGCACGTGCACGCGGTCGTGGATACATATCTGGGTGAAGTCTGGTTTTACTGGAGAAGGTCTTGAGTTCTCGGGTTTTGTTCGTGAGAGACTCGAAGTTTTTGGGCTTCGACTCGAAGGAATTTGCAAGGGATAGGTTTATTTCTGGATTGCTTAAGTGTTGGGGAAGAGGACATTCTCGAGTTCGTACTCGGGTTGTTCAGGTGAGTGGCTCGAAGTTTTCAGAGCTATGACTCGAAGTAATTTAGGTGGACTCGAGCACTTTTGGTTGACAGGTTTCAAAACTGTCTGTTTATAAAAATATAAACTGAATTTGAATTTGTAAAGAAATTTTTAAACAGAAATTTTAAATCTAAAAGTTTAATCTGAAATCTAGTTTAAATCTGAATCTCAGATTTAAAATAAAAGCAGTTTTTAAATTAAATTGTTTAAATAACTTTATTGTTTAAATTGTATATTAAATGATAGAATTTAAAGGTAAATTTGATTCAAATTCTTTTATTATTTATAAGATGAGTAATTCCTTTAACTTGTAAAATAAAAGAGCTTAGAAATGTTGTTTAAACATGGTTAAAAATAAATTGTTTCATTTTAAATCTTTAAATTTAAAATGAAATTTTGAAGATAAAATTTAAGTAAATTGATTTAAATTGCTTTGTAAATGATAACTTGATTTTCAATAAGAACAAAGTTTATCTTAAAGTAATTAGAGATTTGTGTTTATTAAATTTATTAGTAATTTATTTGATAATTAATTTGTTTGATTAATTAATCATTTGGATTAATTAAATAAGTAATTTAAGGTTTAAACAAATTAATTAATGATTAAGATAAATTAATTAGAATAATTAAATTGTAATTAAGGATTATAAATTAGAATATTAATTAATGGTTAAGAATTAATTAATAGAGTAATTAAATATTAATTAAGTTATGGTTAACGCTTAATTAATTAAATAATTTTAATTAATTGGTTATTAAGATTTATTAATTTGAAATTAATAATAATTAATATAAGTTAATTACTTAAGAAAAGTAATTAAATAATTGTTAATGAAGGTCATTAACTATGGATTATTAAATAATTAATTAATGAATTAATTTTGATAATTAATTAGTTTAATTAATTTAAGATAATCAATTATAGAATTTGTTTTAAATGAATTACTTATTGGAAGTAATTAAGAAATTAATTACATATTGTAATTAATTAAGTTAATTTGATTTAGTTAAGTTAATTAATTAAGTTTAATTAATTTAGAATAATCAAGAGATGATTTGATAATAATTACTAATGTAATTATTAAGGTGTGATTATTTAGGAAGTAAATAATAGATAATTACTTGAGGTAATTAATGGATTGTGTAACGACCGTGATTTTATTACCGTCACAATAAATATTTAAAAAAAAAATCTGTATCGACCGTGATTTTTGAATTACTGTCGGAGTTAATATTTTAAATAGAAATTTTAAATTAAAATTTGAAAAGAAAATAAAAATTGTTGCAAAGTCAGTTGCATACTTCCCAGTTGAAGCACGTTGGAACTAGACTGTATTTTTGCATTCACGTGTACATGTGAAAAATTGGTCCATTTCAAAGCAAAAGTGAAACTTTTCATTGGCTGTCACCAATTTTATAAACAATGTTTGAAAAGGCAAAAGTGGAACATTTTTAACACTCGCTGTCACACTAATTTATATAGCAAACATTTGAACCCAAATTTCTGCCACCATCACAATACTGCAGTGAGTCCTTTTCTTTCCTTGGTACATGTCGCCTTAAATGCAATTGTACTCAAAGGTGTTTGCCAACACTTCACTGTTGACTTATACACATTTTAAAAAGGAGAAAAGTTGCACTGCATTAGTTTGGTGTCCCATCATTTTTTCAGTTGCCTTCATTTTCATTTTTCTTTTGCTCATTTTGGTGAAGCTCTGCAAACTTGATAATGGAAACTTCAAAAAACTTTGCGCTTGTGTGATTACTGATCTGAAGCAAACAAGGTGAGTTCGAAACTCACATTCTCTAGTTTATACTTTACTTCATCTTTGCATACAAGTTTGGGTAGTATCGTATTGGCCCTGACTATCTCTGTATGCACATCTTCTGTGTGCATATGTGTTTGGTATGGCAATTCAACATTTCCAGGTTTATTTTCTTCTTGTTTGGAGTTTGTGTATGCGAGCAAAAGTATAAATTTTCTTTGAAAATTTCTATGTGAAAACACGTCACATTTTCGTGTGTGTGCGTGAAATATTGTGGTCCAGGCCTATTATTTTTGGTAAATCCTTATGTGCGTGGATCATTGCATGAAGATGTGTATTCAAATGAGATTACACCAAACTTTCCAAAATTTGTAGGTTATTTTATAGTTTTGTTGAATGCGTGCGATATGTCCATCATTTTGTTTTATTAAATTCACTTTGATGCAATAGGGTCTGCATGAAAATCCGTTCGAGTATGAAATATTGGCAAATTAATTAAACATTGTGTATATTTCATTTATTTGTGCGTGTTTGAAAATGTAGTATTTATTCCACTAAGAACATTCCTGTTTGCATTAACTAAGAATATTCTAAACGCACGCATATGTGGCCCAGGTCATATTTTTGATTGTTCAAAGAACATTCCTTTTGCATTCACTAAGAAAATGTGTAGCATTATATTGTTTGCTAAATGCACTAAATTGCCCAGGCCTATGTCATTACAAACTCATGCATTAAATCTTGGTCCAAGCTAATATTGTTTAGTGCGTACGCATAGAGTGTAAATGCATGTCCTTTTTCCATTTATTACCCGCGTGTGTACCTAAATGGTCTAGGCCAACATTTTATCTACTTCATTTGTCAGGCGTTGTTATTTAATTATTTGCGAGCAAATGGAGAAGCACGAAAGTTTTAAAATGTGATGCCCAGGCATAACTTTCATGCACACAAATCCTTTTCATACGTGCATAAGGTACTGTCTGGCAAGAATTTTCCACTTCTCTTTTTATGAAAATTGAAATAGGGGAGTAATGCATGTAACGTGTAGAGCCATCACTTGTGTATATATATGCATGTAAATTGTTTTACTTCAGGTTGCGTGCATATTTTGTTGTAAATCCAGTCTAGGCTAGTGTACATGCATGCAAAATGTAGGTATTGCCAAATCATTACAAATTGTGTTTTTCCTTTTGTTTCAGTTATATCTGTATAAAGAACGTACATTATAATCTCTTTCAATGGTACGTGCATTTCATTTTGAGCAAAATGTTTTAAAAGTGTACGCTGAGACCGTGCAAAATATTTTGATGAAAATATAGTGTTGCAGTCCACTATTTAATTTACGTTGAACCGGTGTTACGTTTTAAAACGTATTTTGTTGCCGTTATTTTTATAACGAAATTTTTACGCCGGTATTATATTTTTGAAGCATATTGTTTTGGTGACATTTTTGACGAATAAAAAGGTCTGTTATTTTGACTTCATTAACCGTCAGTTTGAAGTGAATTTTTAAGCTGTTATTCCGCAACGCTGATTTGGCATCCGTTTTTACGGTGTTTTGTGAAATGCAATTTCCTTGACGAAATTGCTACAGAGGTTGCTATTTTAATCACGTGTTTTAAAAATGGTTTTAAATTGAAATTGTTTTCAAAAATTTTACAGTTTGCGCTTTCAAAAGAATGAGAAAGCGATTTAAACGATTCAGCAAAATTGAGGACTATGAACCCTTACTTTTACTGATTCGCTTAATTCCGGACTTGTCCATTTGAGAACGTAAAATGTATTTTTATAAAATACACAATTTTGCACTTTCAAGGAAACGATGAAGAGATTTAAATGATTTAGCAAAAGTGCGGAGTATGGAACCACACTTTTACTATTTCGGTTAAATCCGGACTCGTTAATTGAAATATTTGTTGTTTGATGATTTTGATGATTTTGTGCGCTTTCGAGCCACTATGTTGGACCTTCGGGTCATATGTTGGACCTTCGGGTCAAATACCAGTACTAGACCTTCGGGTCATATGTTGGACCTTCGGGTCATATGTTGGGCGCCAAAAATTATGTTGACAGTACTTGGTAGGCTTCGGCCATATGTTGATGCACGTGCGGCGTAGCTAAAACTCGCCATTTGTTAGGATCGATCCACCTTTTATGCTGATTTTTCTAGTTATCTTGTTTTGATTTCTAGATTTTGCGACTGTTGAGTTTCTAGTTATCTATTTTGATTTCTGGATTTTGTGAATTGCGGCTTTGAATTCAATTATGAATTTGGAAGTTGAGTTTGAGTATAATCTCATCCGAGATTATAAATTTGTGTATTGCTGTTTTAAATTCAATTGTGAATTTGAAAACTGATTTGATGGAATTTAAATTGAGATTTCTTCAATTAAACTATGTTGATTATTTATGCTGTATAGTCTCATTCGAGACTATAATTATTTGTTTAAGTGTTGTTTATCATTCACTTATTTCTGAGAATAAATTAGACTGATCCGTTTATTATTTTCTTTTAAATAATACTCGGGTCAGACCGAGTTATTTCAGGATAGTCTTCATCTCTGATTCAGTTGCAGTTTCAGCTTTTGGGATTTCACATCATCTTTTGTCTAGACTTCGAGGAGTTCTTTTGGTTATTGACTATCGTCTTATGTATGTATTGATGGATATGTATATGTATCAGTTCTTGTGAACTATCGATTGTTGTAGCATGTATTCCAGACTTGTCTTCCGCTATATATATGATATTTTTGTTCTGATGTGATTGTACTATCTGTGTTATTGTTATTATGAGTTGTTCTGGATTTTTCTTAAGCCACCGTAGTTTCGTTTTAGATTTGGATTGAATACATATCTTTGGGAGTAATTTATACAACTCTTATCGATGTAATCAATACTCATCTAAGGCATAACTTACGGATGGTCGCTTCTAACAAGCCTTATTCTTCGCAATAGCAGACGTTATTCCTTATAATAACCTTTGTTATTATGAGCATAGAGGTGGGGCGTCACAGCTTGGTATCAGAGCCGAGGTTCAGAACAAATTATAATAAACACAGAACAGAAACAGAATGGAACATATGTTACAACTATTCGACGGGTTTTGTTCGTGCCTTTCTAATCGATTCCTTCGTTGTTCTTAAACTTCTTGCCCTCTCTAACAAGTTGGAATATGTCTAGAAATATATCTCATATTTCCGTAGTATTCCATCTGTTAAATTCCTTATCAATCTTGTTGTAGTTTACTTGAGTTAAAACAAGGAAAGTCATTTGCTTCTGATTGTCCTACTGTTCCTAAGGGGTCTCAAAATCCGGGAAGCTTAATGTTGCTTAAGCATTTGGGGATTCTTCTCAGCCCAAAGGTTTTATTCCTTCTGTTTTGGAAGGTTTTATTTTATTTCGTGTCCGTTCTATTAGAGTTCTTTTCGATACGGGTGCACCACATCCATTCGTGTCAAAGGAGCTTGTTGTTGTTATTCCTATGGATGTTGTTAGTCTTTATGACCCTTTGAGGATCGTAAATCCTATTAGTGGATCCGCTACTCTTGGTTTGTTGTGTGTTGGTGTTGAGATTATTCTTTGTGGTTTTTCCTTTCATGCAAATCTGCATGTTACGGATCATCTTGGTTTTGATATGATTTTGGGAATGGATTGGCTCGTCCGTTATGAAGTTCAAATTCTATGTTTCGAAAGAACTTTATATCTCAGACATCCCGATGCTGGTGAGCAGTTATCTATTATATTTCGAAGCATCGGAGGATGTCTTAGCTGATATTCCGGTTGTTTTTTTTATTTTTCTGATGTCTTTGAGCCTAGTTCGAGTTTGCCACCGAATATGGCAATTGAGTTCCGTATTGATCTTATCTCTGGTGCTCATCCTATCTGTCGTCCTCACACGAGGATGTCTGCTAAGGAAAACGAGGAACTCAAGCAATAATTATCTGAGTTGGAAGCCAAGCGACTTATTCGTTCTAGCTGTTCTCCCAACTCGATCTTGCCACCAGTTTTCATTTGGCTACGAGTTGCGGAAGATAGCATCCCTTTTACCGCATTCCGCACTCGTTATGATTCTTATGAATGACTTATTATGTCATTTAGTTTGCCCAGCCTATTTCATCCATTTTATGAATCGAGTATCCTACGAATATCTCGATGACTCTAATTTTGTATTTATTGATTTTGGATGAAAATAGCAATTTAAAATTTTGCAAATCTTTTTCATTAGATTTATTTACAAATATAATTGGATTTGTGTTTATCGTATAGAAGATGATTTTGTGATTTTATTGCCCATTTAGTGCTTTAAGAATTCTGGTCGATGCGCTTGATCAACGTTATCGATAGGAATCTCCTAAACGCTTTGATGAGACAATTTGACACAATAAATTTATAAAAAGTAAATTTTTCTAGAAAATGTTTTCATAAAGACTATTGAAATTTTTGGAAGTTTTATCTTCTCAGGAAAGAAGATTATTTGAACGAACTCTTATCCTTGTGATTCCCGAAGGGAACCAAGACTTTATTATTTGTACCAATATTAGCCGTATTGGTTTCGGTGCTCTTATCTTCCTAAAAGATAGAGTAGTTGCCTATGCTACTAGACAACTAAAGCCTAACGCGATTCGTTATGCTACCCATGATTTGGAGTTAGCCGCTATAGTCTTTGCTCTAAAGATTTGGCGACATTATTTATTGGGTGAGCGTTTTGTTCTCTTCACTGATCACAAACCTTTGAAGTATCTATTTACTCAGAAAGAACTTAATTTGAGACAACAGTGTTTGCTCGAATTTCTAGCTTCTTATGATTTCGATATTCAGTATACCCCTGGTAAGGGTAATCGAGTTGCTGATGCACTTAGTCGCAAGCAGCAAGTTGTTGTTTCCCTGATGCTGGCAGAGTGGAATATATTGGAAGCTTTATCTCTTTGTGATATTAGAGACCGTCCTTTAGTTTCCGATTCTCCCGTGCTTTTATTTAGCATGGAAGCTCGTCCTAATTTATTGGATCGTGTTGCCGATGCCCAGAAACAAGATCCACATATTGCTTATCTTATTCAGAATTGTAAATCGGAATCCCGAAGTGATGATCTAAAGGATTTCGATATTGATATTCATAGTTGTATTCGGAAGAAGGGTAGATTGATCGTGCCTAGTGTCTCTAATCTTAGAAATGACAATTGTAAGGGCTGTCATCGTTCTAAGCATACTATCCATCTGGATAGTAGTGTGATGTATGCTGTTATGAAACGCTTATACTTTTGGAGGGGTATGAAGCGTGATGTTGCAAGTTATGTGAGACGTTACATGACTTGTCAACTTATCAAAGCAGAACACCAGCGTCCATGTGGTCTTTTGCATCCTCTTGAGATTCCATTATGGAAATGGGATCAGATTTCTATGGACTTCATTGATGGTCTACCTAGTTCGAGTTCAGGCCACACTAATATTTGGGTGATTGTTGACTGATTGACTAAATCAGCCCATTTTATTCCTATCAAGTCCAATCGGACTGCTCCTTTGTTGGCTAAGCTGTTTATTAAAGAAGCCGTTCGACTTCATGGAGTGCCTAGTTCTATTGTTAGTGATAGAGATTCGCTTTTTTACTAGTGGTTTCTGGCGGAGTCTTCAGAAAGCTTTGGGCACTAAGCTCAATCTCAGTACAGCTTATCATCTACAGTCTGACGGTCAGACTGAAAGGGTGAATCAAGTTTTGGAAGATCTCCTTCGAGCTTGTATTTTAGTTTTTGGTGGTAGTTGGGAAGACCACTTGTCTCTTGTTGAATTTTCTTACAACAACAGTTTTCAATTCAGTATCGGTATGGCTCCTTTCGAAGCTCTTTACGGAAGGCTGTGTCGATCACCATCTTGTTGGTTGGAATCGGGAGAAAAGTTAGTTCTCGACCCCGATTATATTCGTGATTCTTCGGAGAGGATTGATATTATACGACAGAGAATGAAAGAGGCTCAGAATAGGCAGAAATCTTATGCCGATCATCGTAGGAAGCCTTTGGATTTTCTGTTGGCGATCTCGTATTCATTCGTGTTTCCTCGATGAAGGGTGTAGTGCGTTTTAGTCACTCCGGGAAATTGGCTCCTCGATATGTTGAACCGTTTCCTATTACGAAACGCATTGGCCCAGTTGCTTATCGTGTATCGCTACCTGCCCAGTTTTCGGGAATTCATGACGTATTTCATGTGTCCCAGCTTCGTCGATGCCTTCGAGATTCAGATTCTATTATTGATCCTCGTATGTTGCAAGATCTTGAGATCTCACCCGACTTGTCTATTGTGCAAAATCTTATTCGTGTGCTAGCTACGGAGGTTAAACGCCTTCGGAACAAAGAAGTCCCGCTTGTAAAATTTAATGGTCCGCAAACCCCAAGGATTACACTTGGGAGACTAGAGAATTCATCGAGCGTTCTTATTCGGGTTTTCTCTCCTCTTCGGGTGGAGGTGAGCATTCTTATAAATCTTTTCTATTTTAATCTTTGATTTGATAAATTGTCGTGTTATTGACTGCTTTTGGTATGAAAATTGCGGGGACGCAATTTTTATAAGGGGGGAGTCTGTAACGACCGTGATTTTATTACCGTCATAATAAATATTTAAAAAAAAAAAATCTGTATCGACCGTGATTTTTGAATTACTGTCGGAGTTAATATTTTAAATAGAAATTTTAAATTAAAATTTGAAAAGAAAATAAAAATTGTTGCAAAGTCAGTTGCATACTTCCCAGTTGAAGCACGTTGGAACTAGACTGTATTTTTGCATTCACGTGTACATGTGAAAAATTGGTCCATTTCAAAGCAAAAGTGAAACTTTTCATTGGCTGTCACCAATTTTATAAACAATGTTTGAAAAGGCAAAAGTGGAACATTTTTAACACTCGCTGTCACACTAATTTATATAGCAAACATTTGAACCCAAATTTCTGCCACCATCACAATACTGCAGTGAGTCCTTTTCTTTCCTTGGTACATGTCGCCTTAAATGCAATTGTACTCAAAGGTGTTTGCCAACACTTCACTGTTGACTTATACACATTTTAAAAAGGAGAAAAGTTGCACTGCATTAGTTTGGTGTCCCATCATTTTTTCAGTTGCCTTCATTTTCATTTTTCTTTTGCTCATTTTGGTGAAGCTCTGCAAACTTGATAATGGAAACTTCAAAAAACTTTGCGCTTGTGTGATTACTGATCTGAAGCAAACAAGGTGAGTTCGAAACTCACATTCTCTAGTTTATACTTTACTTCATCTTTGCATACAAGTTTGGGTAGTATCGTATTGGCCTTGACTATCTCTGTATGCACATCTTCTGTGTGCATATGTGTTTGGTATGGCAATTCAACATTTCCAGGTTTATTTTCTTCTTGTTTGGAGTTTGTGTATGCGAGCAAAAGTATAAATTTTCTTTGAAAATTTCTATGTGAAAACACGTCACATTTTCGTGTGTGTGCGTGAAATATTGTGGTCCAGGCCTATTATTTTTGGTAAATCCTTATGTGCGTGGATCATTGCATGAAGATGTGTATTCAAATGAGATTACACCAAACTTTCCAAAATTTGTAGGTTATTTTATAGTTTTGTTGAATGCGTGCGATATGTCCATCATTTTGTTTTATTAAATTCACTTTGATGCAATAGGGTCTGCATGAAAATCCGTTCGAGTATGAAATATTGGCAAATTAATTAAACATTGTGTATATTTCATTTATTTGTGCGTGTTTGAAAATGTAGTATTTATTCCACTAAGAACATTCCTGTTTGCATTAACTAAGAATATTCTAAACGCACGCATATGTGGCCCAGGTCATATTTTTGATTGTTCAAAGAACATTCCTTTTGCATTCACTAAGAAAATGTGTAGCATTATATTGTTTGCTAAATGCACTAAATTGCCCAGGCCTATGTCATTACAAACTCATGCATTAAATCTTGGTCCAAGCTAATATTGTTTAGTGCGTACGCATAGAGTGTAAATGCATGTCCTTTTTCCATTTATTACCCGCGTGTGTACCTAAATGGTCTAGGCCAACATTTTATCTACTTCATTTGTCAGGCGTTGTTATTTAATTATTTGCGAGCAAATGGAGAAGCACGAAAGTTTTAAAATGTGATGCCCAGGCATAACTTTCATGCACACAAATCCTTTTCATACGTGCATAAGGTACTGTCTGGCAAGAATTTTCCACTTCTCTTTTTATGAAAATTGAAATAGGGGAGTAATGCATGTAACGTGTAGAGCCATCACTTGTGTATATATATGCATGTAAATTGTTTTACTTCAGGTTGCGTGCATATTTTGTTGTAAATCCAGTCTAGGCTAGTGTACATGCATGCAAAATGTAGGTATTGCCAAATCATTACAAATTGTGTTTTTCCTTTTGTTTCAGTTATATCTGTATAAAGAACGTACATTATAATCTCTTTCAATGGTACGTGCATTTCATTTGAGCAAAATGTTTTAAAAGTGTACGCTGAGACCGTGCAAAATATTTTGATGAAAATATAGTGTTGCAGTCCACTATTTAATTTACGTTGAACCGGTGTTACGTTTTAAAACGTATTTTGTTGCCGTTATTTTTATAACGAAATTTTTACGCCGGTATTATATTTTTGAAGCATATTGTTTTGGTGACATTTTTGACGAATAAAAAGGTCTGTTATTTTGACTTCATTAACCGTCAGTTTGAAGTGAATTTTTAAGCTGTTATTCCGCAACGCTGATTTGGCATCCGTTTTTACGGTGTTTTGTGAAATGCAATTTCCTTGACGAAATTGCTACAGAGGTTGCTATTTTAATCACGTGTTTTAAAAATGGTTTTAAATTGAAATTGTTTTCAAAAATTTTACAGTTTGCGCTTTCAAAAGAATGAGAAAGCGAGTTAAACGATTCAGCAAAATTGAGGACTATGAACCCTTACTTTTACTGATTCGCTTAATTCCGGACTTGTCCATTTGAGAACGTAAAATGTATTTTTATAAAATACACAATTTTGCACTTTCAAGGAAACGATGAAGAGATTTAAATGATTTAGCAAAAGTGCGGAGTATGGAACCACACTTTTACTATTTCGGTTAAATACGGACTCGTTAATTGAAATATTTGTTGTTTGATGATTTTGATGATTTTGTGCGCTTTCGAGCCACTATGTTGGACCTTCGGGTCATATGTTGGACCTTCGGGTCAAATACCAGTACTAGACCTTCGGGTCATATGTTGGACCTTCGGGTCATATGTTGGGCGCCAAAAATTATGTTGACAGTACTTGGTAGGCTTCGGCCATATGTTGATGCACGTGCGGCGTAGCTAAAACTCGCCATTTGTTAGGATCGATCCACCTTTTATGCTGATTTTTCTAGTTATCTTGTTTTGATTTCTAGATTTTGCGACTGTTGAGTTTCTAGTTATCTATTTTGATTTTTGGATTTTGTGAATTGCGGCTTTGAATTCAATTATGAATTTGGAAGTTGAGTTTGAGTATAATCTCATCCGAGATTATAAATTTGTGTATTGCTGTTTTAAATTCAATTGTGAATTTGAAAACTGATTTGATGGAATTTAAATTGAGATTTCTTCAATTAAACTATGTTGATTATTTATGCTGTATAGTCTCATTCGAGACTATAATTATTTGTTTAAGTGTTGTTTATCATTCACTTATTTCTGAGAATAAATTAGACTGATCCGTTTATTATTTTCTTTTAAATAATACTCGGGTCAGACCGAGTTATTTCAGGATAGTCTTCATCTCTGATTCAGTTGCAGTTTCAGCTTTTGGGATTTCACATCATCTTTTGTCTAGACTTCGAGGAGTTCTTTTGGTTATTGACTATCGTCTTATGTATGTATTGATGGATATGTATATGTATCAGTTCTTGTGAACTATCGATTGTTGTAGCATGTATTCCAGACTTGTCTTCCGCTATATATATGATATTTTTGTTCTGATGTGATTGTACTATCTGTGTTATTGTTATTATGAGTTGTTCTGGATTTTTCTTAAGCCACCGTAGTTTCGTTTTAGATTTGGATTGAATACATATCTTTGGGAGTAATTTATACAACTCTTATCGATGTAATCAATACTCATCTAAGGCATAACTTACGGATGGTCGCTTCTAACAAGCCTTATTCTTCGCAATAGCAGACGTTATTCCTTATAATAACCTTTGTTATTGTGAGCATAGAGGTGGGGCGTCACAGATTGGTTATGTATTAAGGAAGTAATTAATTTAGTTAATGGAAGTAATTAAGGGTAGTTAATTACTGATTAAAGATTAATCAAGGTGATTAATAAATGTTGTTTAATTAAAGGTTAATTACTTAATGTAATTAATTTAATTAAGTAATTAATAATTAAGTTGTAATTAAGGATCATTAATTAATATAATTAATGATGTAATTAGGAATTGATAAATTAAGTAATAATTAATAAATGAAGTAATTAATCAATGTAATTAATTAAGGATTAATGTAATTAATTATAGTTGATTAACTTAATTAATTTTAGTTAATTAATTAATGATGTAATTAAAGGTTAATTACAATAAGTGGTTAAGGATAATTAATTTGAATAATTAATTAAAGATAAATTACTTGAATGTAATCAAAAGATAATTAATCAAGATGATTAATTGAAATGAATTATTAGAGGATAATTAATTAATTGATTGTAATTAATTAATGGTTAAGTAAGAAGGATTTATAAAATGAAGTAATTAATTTAATTTACTTTAAATTAATTAGAGACGTTATAAATCATTACTTATGAATGGGTAATAGTATTGAATACTTTGCATTGATTGATATCTCTGATGAGATATATGTTGTGTGATATGGATGTTTAGTTGAATTGTGATGATAATATGGATTATCTGTTATATTGATAATGTTGATTATCTGTTGTGAATTATCTTTCTTTGTGTATAAAGATAATTGAATTGAATTGTTTTAACTTTAAAACAACTTGGCCTTAAAAGATACGCTTTGGATTTCGATGAGACCGGGATCGGGTTTCCGTATACCGGATTTCCAGGTCTGGAGACCCGAATACCACATCGATCCAAATTAACGATAGGTCGTGAATCAAGTGAAGATGAAGATTCAGAGTGCAAGGGTTATTGTCGTTAACTCTGAGGGTGATTCCAAAACGAGTGTAACGAGATAATGCCTTCGGTTTCGTTCGAACCCGGAACGAACTTGTATGGATTGAATGCTTTCAGCACATCGTCAGGTGGACGATGAGCATTCTAAGTGATGTGTTCTTTTCTAAGGTAATCGTGACCTCAAGCCTCATCAACCGGGAATGGCTAAAACAGGGGAGGTGCAGCAAGGTTAGTGGGTAGCACCCAAGTAGGACAAGATTACCTCTGTCTAGAAGTCCCTTCTTATTTCGGCTTAGTGTGTGCGGTTGCTGATCCCAACCGTGAGGTATCTTGTGCGGGAATTATCCAGTAAGGGATGTTCCGACCTTGTGTTGCAGGGGATTGGGAGTGATCCTCGGTACGGTGATCTAGGCCACGTACTGTGACGGGCGGTACCCCAGTAGCCCTGCCATTGTATGGAATCCAAACTCCAATAAGTGCCGTACGTATTAGTTGTGCCCAACTATGTTGGAATGTGAGATGTAAGCATTTCAGCTATTTCTATATTTTACTTGAAAACCCTAGACCCTATTATAATACAATCGAATTTCCTATCAAATGTTTTGGTTAGCGTAAGGTAAAAACTTACCCATGTTTATGTGTGGGAAGTCTTACGTGATACCTTTTCTTTCAAAAGGTTTTGAAATTAAGCAAGTTTAACCTGTTACTCACACCAGACCCATGTCTGACCCAAGTTGTTTATTTTTGTTTATAAACTCTTGGGTACTCAAATTTTTACGAGTAGCCAAGGGATTCAGGTTTAGCTTTGACGAATATTCTGGAGGAGCAATGGAGCAGGAGGCTTCGGCGTTCGTAGATATAGTATTCCGCTGTGTTGATATCTGTGATAGTGTCTTGTCTTGTATTTGAGTTGTAATGTCTAGACAGATGTTTATAACTGTCTAGTATATGCTGTGTAACTCTGTAAATTGTTGTATACTATGTAATAGTTTATGTTATTAATATAATTTATTCGTTCCGCTGTGAGATCGTTGTTGTTGTTTCTTTCTTTCTTCTCTTCTTTTCTATTTTCTACCCCTTTCTTTCTTCATAATGATCCGACTTTCTGTGGAGAAAAAGTCGGGTTATTACAGTTGGTATCAGAGCTGTAGGTTGAGCGAATGCCTAAGCTTTTGGTTAAGTGAATATCAGAACACTAGGTTGAGTGAATACCTAGGTTCGGAAGGATTGTTCATTAGAGATAGGATCTGTAGCAACCTGTTTGAGTGTATATATATATATACGAGAGCGCGTATTTGTTAGTTATATAAAATGATTTTATATTGTGTTAATTGATCGGTTGGGTGGTATATGGATTCTGGTCAATACGAGTAGCTAACGTTATTGATAGGGATCTCTAAACACTTAACCAGGCCAACAGACACAATATTGTTTTAAAGAGGTAAATGAAATAATTTTACCCAGAAATAATTTCTATATAAAAAGTACCATTTTAAATATATATATATATATATTTCTACCTATTTGTTGGGTTACCTGTTCGGGTTTTCCAATATAGGATATAAAGGTAGATAGGGTAGTGGTGTGTGTAACACGACTACCAATGGTTGGAGTCTGAGTATTGAGGTTGGAAGTGTATCTGTCGAGACTGTAGACCTAATACCGTCTCGAGTAAGCTTTGCTATGGTAAAGGATTTCATCGATCTCTGAAGGAAACCTTTTAAAGGTTCGGAGTTTATCTTTGAAGTGTGGATGAGTAGAGTTGGATCTGTCGATGAAGCAGAAGTGAGTGATGGTACCTTGATACCTCAGGTAATAGTAGCTGTATGATGAGATGTAGTGACTATGGATGTTCCTGAAGATGTTTTCTTTGGAACAAGATTAAGAAAGTGTGTCTGTTTCGGTGTTGTCGCTGAGTTCAGCATGGTGTTTCTATTTTGGTTTGGAGTTCGAGTTTCTCGAAGAGCTTTGGATAGGAGCATCAGTGTCAGCAGTGCTACTCGGAGTGTTCTGTGATAGCAAGAAGTTTTCTGACTGAGCAGTTTTTCTGGAAGTGAAGATCAGAAGCAGCAGAGGGGATCCATTTCTTCGATAAATTGGATAAATAAGTGTAAGCTGTTCTGATTGGTAAAGAGAGAACAGTCTGTTTGGAATTAGGATGGGTTGATCGCAAAAGTGACTTGCGATTGTCTGAGTGTTCTCTTGGGTTGTCAGAATTTTTCTGGATGTCTTCAGAGAAGTCAGGAGTTGTCCGCATCTGAAGGTTGAGTTTTCTTATCGACTTGGATTCCAGGAGTGATACCGGTGGTTCAGTCTAGTGGAAGGATGTTTCCTAGAAATGGAGTTGGCGAAGCAACTCAAGTTTTGCTGGAGTATCTAAGTTTTATTTATGGATCAGTGAACCTTATTTCTGGAATAAGTTGTCCAGTCTGTGCTTGTGTTCTACCTCATATCAGAATTGAGCAGCGAAAGCAGTTTGGAGTGTATCTCTGGATGGGAGAAGTAAGTTTGGAATCTACTGATGTTGTGAAGTAGAGTTATGTTTGGATCTCGTCTGTGTTCTGATTTGGATAGGTAATTGGTCTACTTGGTTGAATTGTCAGTTTGGATAACTGGAATTCATTGAGTTTTACGTATCTCTGAGGGAGTACGTATTTGATCTATCTCTGGTTGTAGAATCAGCAGTTCTGGAAGTTTGGTAGTTGAGTCAGACTCGTCTGTAGTCTGATATTCTGTTTAGTTCTGTAGATATAGATGAGTAGGAGCTTTATAGTTTAGTAGTATTGATTGTTTAGATTGTTTGTAGAGCGAGTATCCCGGTATATATATACTTGGGGAAACTCGAGGAATTTTATCTAGAATTTAGTCTAGATAGTTGAATTGTTTGATTGAATGATTTGGTTGCTATGGTTGCTAGCATATGGATGATAGTAGATGCTTGTGTTTTGAATTTAAATCTTTAATAAGATTATTAAATTACCTTTGTTTAAATTTCGGGGACGAAATTATTTTAAGGGGGGAGGAATGTAATATCCCGGAAATTTTAACAATATCAATTTAATAATCTGTTAAATAATTAAATTGATATTAATGATCTTTGATAATAAGATTTGAATTTAATTTAATAATCTGATTAAATTAGTATTAATTGGTGATTTTATCTTTTAAAAGTTAATAAGATATTTTCTATTTGAATATATATATTTATTTATATATATTGTAAATAGAAGCTTTGGGTAAATTGGGAATTTAGATTTAATTTAATATGACTTTTCAAAGTTATATAAATTAGTAAATTTATAGTTTTAAAATACTTTAATTGCTTAAGATATTTTTACTTAAATTTAAAATTTTATAAGAGTTAACAAAAAGGCTTGTTTTGTTTCTTTTTAAAATACCACTTGATAATATAATCTCTTATATAAATTATTTAAATATCAAATATGTTAATTTCATATAATAAGTATAATGTATTATTTTTATTAATATGAATGGATTTTAAAGAATATGAAATTGTTATTTAATTGAATAAATAGTTATATATGTATATATATATATAACTTGACTTTTTAAATTGAATCTTAGGATTTAATTTAATTGAATTTGAAATTAAGCTTTGAAATTCAAGAGAATAAATATTTAAATTGTTTGGATATTATAATATTTGTATAACTTTTAATTATAAACATAATTGGTTTTATTTTCTTTAAAATACTTTATATATATATATATATATAGGTAAGTAACTAATAAATTAAGTAAAAGGTTTATTTACATTTAAAATAAATATAAACTAAATAAAAGACAAGTGTTATCATATTAAGACTCAAAGTAATATGTGTAAATTTATGAACTAAGATGTATGACAAGTGTCCATCTTTTAAATTTCTATTTACTTTTATTTTTAAGAAATTATTTCAGCCTATACAAACATTGTTCTTTATCTTCATTTCCTTTCTTATCTTCATTCCCAAAAGCTAAAGAAAACTGAATATAAATTCTCGAAACAAAATTTCCTGAAAACAAATCTGAAATTAAACCTTCCTCTCAAACCAATTTAGTAATCAACTCCTCAAACAAAACATGAAATCAATATACTCCTCAAACCAGAAAATCAATTCAAAACCTGTAATGCATTTTCCACAATCAAAGGCAAAGCCTGTAAACATACTTTTCAAA
This sequence comes from Allium fistulosum, assembly GCA_030737815.1. Classification (NCBI taxonomy): domain Eukaryota; kingdom Viridiplantae; phylum Streptophyta; class Magnoliopsida; order Asparagales; family Amaryllidaceae; genus Allium; species Allium fistulosum. The sequence goes on from CM060904.1 coordinate 822,076,027, forward strand.
TCTGAAAGCAAGTTAAACTGGAGCATGCAAAGCATTTTCAAAGAATAAAAGAAAGAGGGCATGTAGCAGACAATCAAAGCAAGCTCAAATCATCTTGCCTGCACCTAAGTTTTCAAATTCTTATACAAATTCCAGCATTCAAGTTTTAAAAGTTTAAAAGCTGTTTCCAATACCAAAGGTGCTCTGTTTATCTTCTTATATCTGGTGAGTAACTTTAAAAATTAAAATATAATTTGGTTGCATGCTAGTATGGATGAATTTAAATGTGTATTACATGTATATATAAGTGAATACCTGATATTGTGTGCATGCTGTTTATAATTGCTTTGTTCATCATTTTGTTTTAAGTAAGTAACAATCTTTCTAAAAAGGTTCAAAATTTGTTTTAAAAATCTGGATGCATGAAATAAACATCTGAAGTAGAGTGTGATAATTGTTTGTGATGTTTTAAATATGAACTGTATGTATATATATATATCTAAATATGTGAATGTGCATGTTTGTTTACAGAGTGTAGTCTCTGTTCTTGATATACAGGTTACAAAACCTGATAAATAATTCATATCTCCTTCCCTAGATCTCTTTAGTCTTCAACATCTAAACGAAATCTGTTGTTATGACAAGTTCTAAATTTCAAAAATAATTTTTGAGTTAAATATGAAAATAGTTTTAACTGAAAGGTAAATTTACAGTAAAAACTTAATCATATCAAAATTTGGTCACAGAGATTAAGTGTTTCAGGTATATAACCTGATTTGCATTTGAAAATTTTGAATTTTAAAAATAAAATTAGGACTTTTAGACTTGTGATTCGAGAAGGATAGAAAGATGAACAGAATGCTTGTTTGAGGTGATTTCTGGTGATCTATGTATTTGAATGGGTCGGGGTTCTTCGTAAGGATGGAGGAGTGATCGTAGTATCTTGGAAAAATAATGGATGGCGATGCATTTCATCGAGGAGGAAGCGGTGGTGAGATTTGTTCTGGAACCCTAGTTTTGACTAGGTATTATAAATAGATCATCACGACAGTTTCGGTTGATCGAGTTCAACCATTGTTTGCGTACTGGTAGATGGTAGTTGGAGGAAGCTTTCGCTGGAGTATGGAAGATGATGGTGGTCGGAATCGCGAGCACGAACGATGTTGATAGGTTTTGGTCATTGCGATTGTTCTGTTCCAGGTTTTGGTATTATGCTCGAATTTGAATTCGAGTAGGAATCGACGAAGTTGAAATTTGGTTCGTCTGAAGCGGTGAACGCCGACTTGTGAGGGTTAGTGGTGATGGTCGGAGGCGACTGCACCTCTGGTGCACGTGCACGCGGTCGTGGATACATATCTGGGTGAAGTCTGGTTTTACTGGAGAAGGTCTTGAGTTCTCGGGTTTTGTTCGTGAGAGACTCGAAGTTTTTGGGCTTCGACTCGAAGGAATTTGCAAGGGATAGGTTTATTTCTGGATTGCTTAAGTGTTGGGGAAGAGGACATTCTCGAGTTCGTACTAGGGTTGTTCAGGTGAGTGGCTCGAAGTTTTCAGAGCTACGACTCGAAGTAATTTAGGTGGACTCGAGCACTTTTGGTTGACAGGTTTCAAAACTGTCTGTTTATAAAAATATAAACTGAATTTGAATTTGTAAAGAAATTTTTAAACAGAAATTTTAAATCTAAAAGTTTAATCTGAAATCTAGTTTAAATCTGAATCTCAGATTTAAAATAAAAGCAGTTTTTAAATTAAATTGTTTAAATAACTTTATTGTTTAAATTGTATATTAAATGATAGAATTTAAAGGTAAATTTGATTCAAATTCTTTTATTATTTATAAGATGAGTAATTCCTTTAACTTGTAAAATAAAAGAGCTTAGAAATGTTGTTTAAACATGGTTAAAAATAAATTGTTTCATTTTAAATCTTTAAATTTAAAATGAAATTTTGAAGATAAAATTTAAGTAAATTGATTTAAATTGCTTTGTAAATGATAACTTGATTTTCAATAAGAACAAAGTTTATCTTAAAGTAATTAGAGATTTGTGTTTATTAAATTTATTAGTAATTTATTTGATAATTAATTTGTTTGATTAATTAATCATTTGGATTAATTAAATAAGTAATTTAAGGTTTAAACAAATTAATTAATGATTAAGATAAATTAATTAGAATAATTAAATTGTAATTAAGGATTATAAATTAGAATATTAATTAATGGTTAAGAATTAATTAATAGAGTAATTAAATATTAATTAAGTTATGGTTAACGCTTAATTAATTAAATAATTTTAATTAATTGGTTATTAAGATTTATTAATTTGAAATTAATAATAATTAATATAAGTTAATTACTTAAGAAAAGTAATTAAATAATTGTTAATGAAGGTCATTAACTATGGATTATTAAATAATTAATTAATGAATTAATTTTGATAATTAATTAGTTTAATTAATTTAAGATAATCAATTATAGAATTTGTTTTAAATGAATTACTTATTGGAAGTAATTAAGAAATTAATTACATATTGTAATTAATTAAGTTAATTTGATTTAGTTAAGTTAATTAATTAAGTTTAATTAATTTAGAATAATCAAGAGATGATTTGATAATAATTACTAATGTAATTATTAAGGTGTGATTATTTAGGAAGTAAATAATAGATAATTACTTGAGGTAATTAATGGATTGGTTATGTATTAAGGAAGTAATTAATTTAGTTAATGGAAGTAATTAAGGGTAGTTAATTACTGATTAAAGATTAATCAAGGTGATTAATAAATGTTGTTTAATTAAAGGTTAATTACTTAATGTAATTAATTTAATTAAGTAATTAATAATTAAGTTGTAATTAAGGATCATTAATTAATATAATTAATGATGTAATTAGGAATTGATAAATTAAGTAATAATTAATAAATGAAGTAATTAATCAATGTAATTAATTAAGGATTAATGTAATTAATTATAGTTGATTAACTTAATTAATTTTAGTTAATTAATTAATGATGTAATTAAAGGTTAATTACAATAAGTGGTTAAGGATAATTAATTTGAATAATTAATTAAAGATAAATTACTTGAATGTAATCAAAAGATAATTAATCAAGATGATTAATTGAAATGAATTATTAGAGGATAATTAATTAATTGATTGTAATTAATTAATGGTTAAGTAAGAAGGATTTATAAAATGAAGTAATTAATTTAATTTACTTTAAATTAATTAGAGACGTTATAAATCATTACTTATGAATGGGTAATAGTATTGAATACTTTGCATTGATTGATATCTCTGATGAGATATATGTTGTGTGATATGGATGTTTAGTTGAATTGTGATGATAATATGGATTATCTGTTATATTGATAATGTTGATTATCTGTTGTGAATTATCTTTCTTTGTGTATAAAGATAATTGAATTGAATTGTTTTAACTTTAAAACAACTTGGCCTTAAAAGATACGCTTTGGATTTCGATGAGACCGGGATCGGGTTTCCGTATACCGGATTTCCAGGTCTGGAGACCCGAATACCACATCGATCCAAATTAACGATAGGTCGTGAATCAAGTGAAGATGAAGATTCAGAGTGCAAGGGTTATTGTCGTTAACTCTGAGGGTGATTCCAAAACGAGTGTAACGAGATAATGCCTTCGGTTTCGTTCGAACCCGGAACGAACTTGTATGGATTGAATGCTTTCAGCACATCGTCAGGTGGACGATGAGCATTCAAAGTGATGTGTTCTTTTCTAAGGTAATCGTGACCTCAAGCCTCATCAACCGGGAATGGCTAAAACAGGGGAGGTGCAGCAAGGTTAGTGGGTAGCACCCAAGTAGGACAAGATTACCTCTGTCTAGAAGTCCCTTCTTATTTCGGCTTAGTGTGTGCGGTTGCTGATCCCAACCGTGAGGTATCTTGTGCGGGAATTATCCAGTAAGGGATGTTCCGACCTTGTGTTGCAGGGGATTGGGAGTGATCCTCGGTACGGTGATCTAGGCCACGTACTGTGACGGGCGGTACCCCAGTAGCCCTGCCATTGTATGGAATCCAAACTCCAATAAGTGCCGTACGTATTAGTTGTGCCCAACTATGTTGGAATGTGAGATGTAAGCATTTCAGCTATTTCTATATTTTACTTGAAAACCCTAGACCCTATTATAATACAATCGAATTTCCTATCAAATGTTTTGGTTAGCGTAAGGTAAAAACTTACCCATGTTTATGTGTGGGAAGTCTTACGTGATACCTTTTCTTTCAAAAGGTTTTGAAATTAAGCAAGTTTAACCTGTTACTCACACCAGACCCATGTCTGACCCAAGTTGTTTATTTTTGTTTATAAACTCTTGGGTACTCAAATTTTTACGAGTAGCCAAGGGATTCAGGTTTAGCTTTGACGAATATTCTGGAGGAGCAATGGAGCAGGAGGCTTCGGCGTTCGTAGATATAGTATTCCGCTGTGTTGATATCTGTGATAGTGTCTTGTCTTGTATTTGAGTTGTAATGTCTAGACAGATGTTTATAACTGTCTAGTATATGCTGTGTAACTCTGTAAATTGTTGTATACTATGTAATAGTTTATGTTATTAATATAATTTATTCGTTCCGCTGTGAGATCGTTGTTGTTGTTTCTTTCTTTCTTCTCTTCTTTTCTATTTTCTACCCCTTTCTTTCTTCATAATGATCCGACTTTCTGTGGAGAAAAAGTCGGGTTATTACAAAAATAGCGGGTCGTTACAAAATGTTTTAGGGAAGTAAACTTTTAGGTGAGTATGACTTATAAATTAGAATTGAAGATAATTTAGAATTGTGAAATTTTAAATCTAAATCCATTAAACTTGAAAATTGTTTTAAAGGAATTTGTTTTCAAATTAAAAACCAAGAATGGTTTAAAATTTAAAGTATTACTTAAAGTGCAAATGAAATAAATATGTATATATGTTGGGTATACATAAGGTCAAAGTTGATTGGAAGTAAATACTAAGTGTTGAGTTTTAAATTTCTGGAAATGTGATAAGTTTTTAAAACTTAAGTGGGAAAGTTTATTAATATAAAGTTTAAAACTTGAAATGGGAATTCAAATTGGGTAAAGTTGATTGGATTAAATTAAATTTAACTTAAGGAAAGTTAAATGAGTTTAGAATGAACAACTTGAATTGGAAATTTCAAGATGAAATTGGAATTTAACTTGGGAAGTTAAATAGTTAATGTTAAAAGGGAGTTATGAGTAATCTCAAAATGGGTTTGAGATCTGGAAATTGAAAATGGATAATAAATTAAAATCTGAAATTTAATTGTTTTTGAATTCTTATTTGAACTTTATAATAAGTTAAGTAATGATAATTTAAAATGGAATTTTGGAATTTGGATTCAGAAGTAAATGGTTTAAAGATTTAAGTTGTTAAATAAAATAAAATAAAATAAATAAAGGGTTAATTTGACTTAAGGGATTAAATCAACATTTAAAAATTTAACTCGAATTTATATAATTCGGGATGGTTTAAATTTGAAATTAATCCAAATTTATATGAATTAATTGAAATTGTGATTAAAGTTGAATAGGTTTAAAATTCAAATGAAATTTGATTTGAATTTGGAAAGAAATTGAGGATTAATTCAACTTGAATTGGGGTTAAATCAATTTCAATGGAAATTGCAGTTATTTAAATTGGAATTGGGTCAATTTAAATGGAGGTGGGAATTTAAATTGAATTAATGAGAAATGAACAGTTTGACTCTGGATTATTTTCAAAATAAATTGTTTTAATACAAATATATTTTCCCAAACTATTTACTATACAATCTTTCTTCTTAAACCCAAACTATCTTATACTTATTTTACAATTATTTTGGAACTATTTAACTATTTTGAAACTATCTTATAAACTACTTACTATTTCAGTTACTTATATCTAATCACTATTTTAAAAGCTATTTTGCAATTATCTAACTATTTTATACCTACTTAACTATTTTACAGCTATTTTACAAACTAATAACTATTTTTCAACTACTTATTTATTTTAAATTTTTTTCAAGCTATTTTTAAATTTTAAATAGGTCAGAGTTCAAACTGTTTGTAATTGAAGTAATAACTCAATTGGAAATGGAAGCAATTGAGAATAAGTGAATGGAATTAAAGGAAATGTGAATAAGTTAATAAATCCAAAGTGAGGATGAATAGAAGGGAATTGTTTTGGCTAATAATAAATGAAGTTAAATACGTAGGATATACGTATATTATTCTATTCGCATAGTGATTTGATCCAGATTCGAACACAGAATTTCGAGATAGTATTATCGATCGAGTTGGGATTTTTCGCTCGATTTTCGACGGCGAACCTGGATATGGATTGTTGATTTGTTTTGGATATTCTCTATCATAGTTGTGACTATGCAAGGAGAATGACGGTTTCTGATCAAGAAACCAGATCTGAGTCCACACTAGGAAGTTGGGTGGACGATACTAGTTCGGAAGATAAATTGTGTGATCGAAGAGCGATTAGATTGATATTGCGTACGGATGATATGTGTACATCGTATGGATTTGAATAAATTGATACTAAAATTTGTGGATAAAAACTGTAAAATGATTTTGAAATGGAAGGGTATATTTTGAAAAATAAAGGATGAAATAAAATGGGAGTTGAATATTTCTGTGATTAGAACTCATTTTATAGAAAAGTGACATGGTTAATAACTTTATAAAAGAATAATCAAATTTGAATATTTGATTTGGAATAAACAAAGTTGTGTATATATAAGATAAATCTTCCCTTGTTGGATCTATTGCTAGAAGAAAAAGGGTTTTGAAAATATTTGAAATATAAAAGAGGTGTTATACAAGTTTGAAATGATCCAAAGATTTTCAAAATTATATATATCTATATATATCTATATATAAAGGGTTTTATGAGAATGATTTTGGAAAAAGTTTTGGGAACCTATGGATCTGGAAAGGCTTTTGATTTTTGGGAAAATCAATTTTGGAATTTGGAAAGCCAAGTTTGGAACTATCAATTTTGGATATCGATTTTGTGTAAAAGAGATTTTGATATAAAATCATAAAGGATATGATTTGAAGATACTATAAGTGTATATTATAAAGTGTTTTGAGAATAGCTCTGGGGAAAAAGGCACTCCCTTAAAATGAACTTCTCAGGAGTGCCACTGGGTGGTACTGCCTTGAGCCCCAAGGGGGGTTTCTAAAGTTAATCCTGTGAGGAGTCCGAAAAAAACTAGTTCTTGAGGATTATTTGTGTAACGACCCGTATTTTTACGGATCAAAACATTCTAAAATGATTGACCTTTGGTTGTATGGTTGTTAAGTCATTTCAGATTTTAGGCAAATTTCGCCTAAGTCCTAAGTCGTCCACGACTTAGCATGAGTCGTGAGTCGTATACGACTTAGGAGATGGGAGTTCTGGGCGAGTTAAGGACTCAAGGGGTGAGTCGGCGACGACCTAAGGAGATAAGTCGTAGCTGGGCTAGGTTAGTAGGTTGAAGTTAACTCGGCAAGTGTTAAGTCGTAGGTTGTAAGTCGTCGCCGAGTTAAGGGATAGACAACCTAAGGAAGTGACCGACTTATGTTATTGTAGACGACTTAAGGTTTTGAGTTAAGCGTTAAGTCGGCTGACGAGTTAAGGTAGTGGTCGACTTAAGACTTGGACGAATTAGGAGTTGAGTCGTGGCTGAGTTAAGGTGATGAGTCGTACCCCAAGTCATCCGATGAGTCGTATCCGAGTCATCTCATGAGTCGTATTCAAGTTGTCTGATGAGTCGTACCAGTTACTTGATAAGTCGTAGTCGAGTTAACTGTTGAGTCGTATCTTCTGATGAGTCGTACCCAGGTTATCTGATGAGTCGTGACTGAGTTATCTGATGAGTCGTATCCCTGTTGTTTGATAAGTCGTAGAATGGGTTATCTCGTCTAACAGTTAAGTCGTGGACGAGTTAAGGGATGAGTCGTAAGCTGTTGAGTCGCGCGTAGGTGATAACTCGCGCAAGTGGATGAGTCGTAGCCATTGTGATGAGTCGTATACGAGTTTGTAGTTGAGTCGTAGGCGCATACTATAAGTCGGAGACGACTTAGGAGATAGCCGATTTGTCGTGAGTCATAGGCTGAAGTGTGTTAAGTCGTTGAGTCGTAGGGCTTTGAGTCGTGAGTCGTAGACGATTCATGGAGACAGACGAGATAAGGATTTCAGCTATAAATAGGAGAGCTTCTCTTCATTTTTGGGATCCGGATTTTGAAGCGACGAAGTGCTGCCATTTTGAGAGCTCGACTTCTACACTTCTTCACTTCTTTTCTCCACTCTAATCTAGTGCTTCCATCCATCCAAATCGAAGATCAAGATTGAAGATTCAAGAGCTTAGATTGAAGATCTTCATCTTTTCAAGAGAGATTTCTTCATTTGAAGCGGATTTGTGATAGATCAAGCTTGATCCTTTGCTGTCCAGATCTGAAGCGTATTGATTTGGGTTTGTTTAGGTGATTTGGTGAGTGGTGATTATCTCTCACACGGATCCAAAGGAGTATATCGGATTGTTGGCTCGATTTGGTGTTAAAATAGAGATTTCCATGCATTTTCTTCATCCTATGTGTAGATCCATATAGATCCATTGTTTATGATGATGTTACATCCACTTTATCATATGTTAACCTATGCAAGTTCATTCATCAAGTTTGTAGAGACATAATCCATGTTTTCATGCTTATTGGACTTTCAACTCTTTAATTACGAAAATGCCATTATTGTTACAATTGTCTACTTAGATCATATTTGAATGCTTGATTGTTTGGATTGATGTTTTATTTGATTGATTGTTATGAACTAGATGATTGATGATTAGATTTAGACCGAAGATGATTCAAAAGCTAAGGGAAAGGCTCTTGAATTGGGAAAGCTGCTCGTGGCATATGTAGCGGGATGATGAAGCTCTTATGCATAGATTTGATGATGTGAAGTTGAGATGAAGCTTTGCGAGGATGTAATGAAGCGAGGCATCATATGATGAAGACTTGGTCTAATCCAGGCGGGATCACTCCAAGCATGTTGATAACTCGGTGATATGATTCGAGTTGAGGATAATGGATGCTCGAGAGGCGCTTGAGCTAGTATGGCAATAGTCGTCGAGGAGGATGACTAGGAGGTTGAGATCTCATCGTTGTTGAAGGTTCTAGCATGCTCTAAGCAAGAGTACATGGGGACGCCCAAAAGACTAAGTTGATGGTCAAGTACTCTGGGTAGATTCGATAATCCTAGGCACGGGTCACGATGACGTGCGGGAGTTATGTCTAGAACCGGGGTTACCATTAGCCCTTGACGGACGGCTGAAAGAATGTGCCGGTCATTCAATTAACGGTGATATCGCAACAATGATAACAGTGATAGCCGAGTCATGGATGTTTGGTTGTATCGTCATTCGGTCTCAAGAGCGGTATTTCCTGGGTGCTTATCTGACCTTGGTTTTAGACCTTGGGATTTGTACTTGGAAAACATCGCTCTTGACTCGAGTGACAATTGCTTTACTTTAAATTGTATACTCTGCTATGTTTGCTTCTGCTTAGTGTGTGTCTGGGGGCTATCACTGTAGAATGAGGTTGGAGTGGGAGGGTTGTATTCCTATTCCTTTTCCTTTATGCTCTTTTGGTATGTTGTTAGTTAATTTACTGCTCACTAAGACTGTTGTCTGACTCAAGGCTTTATGTTTTAATTCTTATTGCCTTGGGCTGTTCGTCCATTTTGGGACGGGCAGACTAGGTAGCAGGTGACAGGTGCTGTTCTCTTCTCACGATGCTGATATCGAAGACGAGCTAGAGGGTTGCATATTATCTTCTTATTATATGTACTGGATATTCCGCTGTTTTGTATTCTCTGAGAGATATGTAGTGAGGCTAGATGTATTGACTATGTGGATGCTTGTATTCAACTATTATGGAGTTTTATATGATGTCATTTTGTTCTGTAAAGCTTCACTATACATATGTTCTATTGTATTTTGTCCATGCGCTGTGAGTAATACGATAGATTCTGTTGTTTTAAATCTTACCTTGACAATCGTCCATGGTCGCCTGGCACACTTTACAGCGCTCTATCTTTAGATTCGGTGCAGGGGTCATGGGCGGTCGTCACATTTGGTATTAGAGCATTGGTTAATCGATTTTACCCAACGCTCGCTGTCGTAACTACGTATGAGAGACGTAATTGTAATTTGATGGATGATTACTATATATAATATAGTAGTTTAGCAGTAAGTTAGTCCTTTATGCAGTTGTTTCTCTAGATGTTCTAATCATTCTTTTTTATAGATATTGAGAATGAGTCGAAGAGGGAGACCAGCTGCTAGGGAAGGCCGTGCTACTGAAGAGACTGCTGATTATGCAGCCATGTTCGAAGCTATGATGACTTCGATCATGAGGAGGATACCAGTTCCGGGAGTGGCAGTTGATGTTGGAGTTCAAGTCCAAACTCCGAAACCAGTGGATTTTGCTAAGTTGTGCAAGGATTATACTGCTCTTGGAGGAAAGGTTTTCTTGGGAACAGAATCAACTATTGAGGTCCAGAGGTGGATAGATGCTTGTAGAAGGATCTTTGGTGATTTGGGAATTGATGATGCAACTAAGAGGAAGTTGGCATCAAGGCAGCTTCAAGGGAGAGCTTCTGATTGGTGGAACTCTATTACCATCACTACTCCGGAAGAAGAGATTACTTGGGAGCAATTCCAAGTCAGATTAGAAGCTAAGTTCATTTCTACAGCTCAGAAGTCTGTTCTGTTCAAGAAGTTTGTGGAGCTCAAGCAAGGTGGAAGATCAGTTCTTGAGTATGTTTCTGAGTTCGAAGCTTTGTCCAAGTATGCCCGGTCATATATTGAATCTGCTTATCAGAAGAATGAGAAGTTTGTGACCGGCTTGGATAGTTATCTTGGGAGGCAGTTGGTGGATCATTTGGACGATTCATTTGAGAAGCTTGTGGAGAAAGCTCTCAGGCATGAGAGTCTGTTTCCTAAGGATGGATCTGTTGTTGCTGTGACCAGGGAAGAGTCTAAACCCCAGCAGGGTGGAAACAAGAAGAGGAAGCAGCAGCAGCAGAAGGGTAAGGATGGTCAGAAGAAGCCGAAAGGCGAGGTGACTTGCTACAACTGTCAGCAGAAGGGCCATTTCTCGAAGGATTGTAAGAATCCTAAGGTGCCGATGAAGTGTCACAACTGTGACAAGCTAGGGCACATCAGGAAGAATTGTCCAGAACCGAGGAAGGACAAGCAGATTGTGCAAGCTTATGCTTTGGGAGCTGTTCCGTCGTCTTCAAAAGCTCCTACTGCTGAAGAGAAGGGAAAGAGTGTGGTTGTTCAAGGTACTCTTTTCCTATGTGGTGTTCCAGTTAGAGTTCTGTTTGATACTGGAGCGTCGCATTCATTTGTTTGTAATGAACTCGTAGGCCGGTTAGGTTTGGCACCGGATATTGTTGATAGGCCATTGGTTATGACTAATCCAGTTGGGGGTTCGTCTTGTTTGTGTATGTTATGCCGTGGTCTAGTTGTGTCGAGTCATGGTTGCTCTTTTGTTTGTGATTGCTTTGTGCTGAACTTTGCGGGGTTCGGAATTATCTTGGGTATGGACTGGCTTAGGAAGTATGCGGCAAAGGTTGATTGCGAAAGGTTGGAAGTGACAGTCGAGAATGTGGAGGGGCGAAAGATTGTGATACGATGTAAGCATGAGGAAGGCGTCTTCATGAGCTTCATGTATTCGCTAGTTGTTCCACGGGATGGACTGTCTTTAGTGCCAATCGCAAATGGATTCGAGGATGTCTTTGACGAAGTCAAAGGGTTGCCGCCGCATAGAGAGATCGAGTTTCGAATAGATCTAGTTGAAGGAGCCAGACCTGTTGTGATGCCTCTTAGGCGGATGGCGCCTAGGGAACAGCAGGAGTTGAAGGTGCAAGTTGATGATCTTTTACAGAAAGGATTCATTCGGCGTAGTGTGTCCGAGTGGGGTGCACCAGTTGTGTTTGCAACCAAGGCAGATGGGTCGTTGAGATTGTGTGTGGATTATTGTGAGCTGAATAAGGTGACTAAGAAGAACAAGTATCCATTGCCGAGAATAGATGACTTGTTTGATCAGCTTCACGAAGCCAAGATGTTTTCTCAGATGGATTTGGCAACGGGATTTCACCAGTTGAGAGTGGCTAAGGATAGTGTGCCGAAGACTGCTTTTCGGACACCATCTGGTTTCTTTGAGTGGCTGGTGATGCCGTTTGGATTGACTAACGCGCCAGCATATTTTGTGGATCTTATGAATAGAGTGTTCAGAGATCAGTTGAACAAGTTTGTACTTGTGTTCGTGGATGATATTCTGATTTATTCCAGAACGGAAGAAGAGCACAAGACGCACTTGCGTATTGTTTTGGAGATCTTACGGAAACATCAGCTGAAGGCTAAGTTTTCGAAGTGTCACTTCTGGAAGAGTGAAGTGAGGTTCTTAGGCCATGTGATTTCTGGAAATGGAATAGCGGTTGATCCCGCTAAGGTGGCAGCAATCCAGGATTGGGTTAGACCTAAGAATGCATCAGATGTGAGAAGTTTTCTTGGATTAGCAGGATATTATCGACGGTTTATCAAAGACTTCTCCAAGATAGCTGCACCATTAACAGGATTGACGAAAAAGAACCAAGTGTTCAGTTGGGATGCTAAGTGTGAGCAAGCTTTCGGAATCCTGAAAGAGAGATTGACGAGTGCTCCTGTTTTGACTATTCCTAGTGGGAATGATGAGATGGTGGTTTACACCGACGCATGTGGTACGGGACTTGGAGCAGTGCTGATGCAGAAGGATAAAGTTGTTGCGTATGCCAGTCGACAACTGAAGCCGCATGAAAGGAATTACCCAACTCATGATTTGGAATTAGCGGCGATTGTATTTGCTCTGAAGATGTGGAGACATTATCTGTTGGGAGTTCGATTCGAGTTGTTTACGGATCATAAGTCGTTGAAGTATCTTTTCTCCCAAAAGGATTTGAATCTTCGGCAGCAACGTTGGCTAGAGTTTTTAGCATCATATGATTTTGGTATAGCTTATACTCCGGGAAAAGGTAACGCAGTGGCAGATGCGTTAAGTCGAAGACTTGCAGGATTGGGAGCCATGTTTTCAGAATGGAAGAGTCTCGAGTATTTAGCTGGGTTTGACTTCAGGCCTAGATGCGAATTGGAACCTGAGATGTTGGCAAACTTATCAATAAGACCCACTCTTGTGGAAAGGATTGGTGAGAGCCAAAAGCGAGATGGTAAGCTTGTCAAGATTATCCGTGAATTGGAATCTGGGTTGGATCCAGAAAAGGATAAAGGATTCGAGGTCGATCGAGAGGGTTGGCTTCGGAAGCAAGGACGACTAGTTGTTCCCGATATAGATGAATTGAGGAATGAAGTTCTGAAGGAAAGTCATCACTCAAAGTTGACAATTCATCCAGGAGGAAATAAGATGTATCGGGATATGAAGAGAACCTACTACTGGGAAGGCATGAAGAAGGATGTTGGAGATTTCATTTCCAAGTGTATGAATTGCCAGTTGGTAAAAGCCGAACAGAAGAAGCCAAGTGGATTGCTTCAGCCATTAGAAGTTCCTACATGGAAGTGGGAACAAGTGTCGATGGATTTTATTGATGGATTGCCTAGAACCAGAACGGGAAATGAAGGGATTTGGGTCATTGTGGATCGTCTGACTAAGAGTGCACGATTCATTCCTGTTCGATCGACTAGGACTGCATCAAAGTTGGCTGAGTTGTATGTTAAGTGGATAGTTCGTTTCCATGGTATTCCGAAGAGTATAGTGAGCGATCGAGACCCATTGTTCACTAGTGGATTTTGGAAGAGCTTCCAGGAAGTCTTGGGAACCGAGTTGTGTTTGAGTACAGCTTATCATCCCCAAACAGATGGTCAGACCGAGAGAGTCAACCGAGTTTTGGAAGATCTTCTCAGAGCATGTGTTTTGGACTTCGGAGGATCATGGGAAGATCACCTTCATTTGGTGGAGTTTTCATACAACAACAGTTACCAGTCAAGCATTGGTATGGCACCGTATGAGGCATTGTATGGAAGACCGTGTAACTCTCCAACATGTTGGTTGGAAACTGGAGAAAAACTGATGCTTGGGCCAGAGATGATTCGTCAGACTTCAGATTGTATAGAAATCATTCGGCAACGAATGAAGGCAGCCCAAGATCGTCAGAAGAGTTATGCCGATAAGCGTCGAAAGGATTTGGAATTCGACGTAGGAGATATGGTTTTTGTGAAGATTTCTCCACTAAAGAATGTTATTCGATTCGGGAAGAAAGGAAAATTGACTCCGAGATTTGTTGGACCATTCCCGATCATCGAGCGAATTGGAAAGCTCGCCTACAGATTGGAGTTACCGGAGAAGATGTCGGGTGTGCACAATGTTTTTCATGTATCGTATCTACGGAAGTATGTGCACGACTCGAGTACAGTGGTTTCTGCTGATAGCTGTGAAGACTTAGAAGTTGAACCAGTCGATAGAATACCTCGTAAGCCGCTTCGTATTGTTGATACTGACACGAAACAGCTTAGGAGGAAGATAGTTAAGTTGCTCAAGATACAATGGAGTGACGATGATAACGACTGTACGTGGGAGGTGGAAGAGAGGATGAAAGCAGCTCATCCTGAACTCTTCAAGGTATGGCCCTAAGGTGTCGTGTCATCTAACGAAATTGTAACTTGTTCTAAGTCTTAGAATTCTGTACGCTAAGCTAGAATTGGATGCATGGTTTGTTGATTGTTATGGATGATAGGCGTACAGAATAGCTTTGATTGCCTTGTTTGTTTGGAATTTCGGGGGCGAAATTCCTAAGGGGGAGAGAATGTAACGACCCGTATTTTTACGGATCAAAACATTCTAAAATGATTGACCTTTGGTTGTATGGTTGTTAAGTCATTTCAGATTTTAGGCAAATTTCGCCTAAGTCCTAAGTCGTCCACGACTTAGCATGAGTCGTGAGTCGTATACAACTTAGGAGATGGGAGTTCTGGGCGAGTTAAGGACTCAAGGGGTGAGTCGGCGACGACCTAAGGAGATAAGTCGTAGCTGGGCTAGGTTAGTAGGTTGAAGTTAACTCGGCAAGTGTTAAGTCGTAGGTTGTAAGTCGTCGCCGAGTTAAGGGATAGACAACCTAAGGAAGTGACCGACTTATGTTATTGTAGACGACTTAAGGTTTTGAGTTAAGCGTTAAGTCGGCTGACGAGTTAAGGTAGTGGTCGACTTAAGACTTGGACGAATTAGGAGTTGAGTCGTGGCTGAGTTAAGGTGATGAGTCGTACCCCAAGTCATCCGATGAGTCGTATCCGAGTCATCTCATGAGTCGTATTCAAGTTGTCTGATGAGTCGTACCAGTTACTTGATAAGTCGTAGTCGAGTTAACTGTTGAGTCGTATCTTCTGATGAGTCGTACCCAGGTTATCTGATGAGTCGTGACTGAGTTATCTGATGAGTCGTATCCCTGTTGTTTGATAAGTCGTAGAATGGGTTATCTCGTCTAACAGTTAAGTCGTGGACGAGTTAAGGGATGAGTCGTAAGCTGTTGAGTCGCGCGTAGGTGATAACTCGCGCAAGTGGATGAGTCGTAGCCATTGTGATGAGTCGTATACGAGTTTGTAGTTGAGTCGTAGGCGCATACTATAAGTCGGAGACAACTTAGGAGATAGCCGATTTGTCGTGAGTCATAGGCTGAAGTGTGTTAAGTCGTTGAGTCGTAGGGCTTTGAGTCGTGAGTCGTAGACGACTCATGGAGACAGACGAGATAAGGATTTCAGCTATAAATAGGAGAGCTTCTCTTCATTTTTGGGATCCGGATTTTGAAGCGACGAAGTGCTGCCATTTTGAGAGCTCGACTTCTACACTTCTTCACTTCTTTTCTCCACTCTAATCTAGTGCTTCCATCCATCCAAATCGAAGATCAAGATTGAAGATTCAAGAGCTTAGATTGAAGATCTTCATCTTTTCAAGAGAGATTTCTTCATTTGAAGCGGATTTGTGATAGATCAAGCTTGATCCTTTGCTGTCCAGATCTGAAGCGTATTGATTTGGGTTTGTTTAGGTGATTTGGTGAGTGGTGATTATCTCTCACACGGATCCAAAGGAGTATATCGGATTGTTGGCTCGATTTGGTGTTAAAATAGAGATTTCCATGCATTTTCTTCATCCTATGTGTAGATCCATATAGATCCATTGTTTATGATGATGTTACATCCACTTTATCATATGTTAACCTATGCAAGTTCATTCATCAAGTTTGTAGAGACATAATCCATGTTTTCATGCTTATTGGACTTTCAACTCTTTAATTACGAAAATGCCATTATTGTTACAATTGTCTACTTAGATCATATTTGAATGCTTGATTGTTTGGATTGATGTTTTATTTGATTGATTGTTATGAACTAGATGATTGATGATTAGATTTAGACCGAAGATGATTCAAAAGCTAAGGGAAAGGCTCTTGAATTGGGAAAGCTGCTCGTGGCATATGTAGCGGGATGATGAAGCTCTTATGCATAGATTTGATGATGTGAAGTTGAGATGAAGCTTTGCGAGGATGTAATGAAGCGAGGCATCATATGATGAAGACTTGGTCTAATCCAGGCGGGATCACTCCAAGCATGTTGATAACTCGGTGATATGATTCGAGTTGAGGATAATGGATGCTCGAGAGGCGCTTGAGCTAGTATGGCAATAGTCGTCGAGGAGGATGACTAGGAGGTTGAGATCTCATCGTTGTTGAAGGTTCTAGCATGCTCTAAGCAAGAGTACATGGGGACGCCCAAAAGACTAAGTTGATGGTCAAGTACTCTGGGTAGATTCGATAATCCTAGGCACGGGTCACGATGACGTGCGGGAGTTATGTCTAGAACCGGGGTTACCATTAGCCCTTGACGGACGGCTGAAAGAATGTGCCGGTCATTCAATTAATGGTGATATCGCAACAATGATAACAGTGATAGCCGAGTCATGGATGTTTGGTTGTATCGTCATTCGGTCTCAAGAGCGGTATTTCCTGGGTGCTTATCTGACCTTGGTTTTAGACCTTGGGATTTGTACTTGGAAAACATCGCTCTTGACTCGAGTGACAATTGCTTTACTTTAAATTGTATACTCTGCTATGTTTGCTTCTGCTTAGTGTGTGTCTGGGGGCTATCACTGTAGAATGAGGTTGGAGTGGGAGGGTTGTATTCCTATTCCTTTTCCTTTATGCTCTTTTGGTATGTTGTTAGTTAATTTACTGCTCACTAAGACTGTTGTCTGACTCAAGGCTTTATGTTTTAATTCTTATTGCCTTGGGCTGTTCGTCCATTTTGGGACGGGCAGACTAGGTAGCAGGTGACAGGTGCTGTTCTCTTCTCACGATGCTGATATCGAAGACGAGCTAGAGGGTTGCATATTATCTTCTTATTATATGTACTGGATATTCCGCTGTTTTGTATTCTCTGAGAGATATGTAGTGAGGCTAGATGTATTGACTATGTGGATGCTTGTATTCAACTATTATGGAGTTTTATATGATGTCATTTTGTTCTGTAAAGCTTCACTATACATATGTTCTATTGTATTTTGTCCATGCGCTGTGAGTAATACGATAGATTCTGTTGTTTTAAATCTTACCTTGACAATCGTCCATGGTCGCCTGGCACACTTTACAGCGCTCTATCTTTAGATTCGGTGCAGGGGTCATGGGCGGTCGTCACAATTTGTGTAGCAAAAGTCGAGGAGCTGGTGCCCACAAAGGCATTTGGGTTATGCTGTGACGACAATGTAACTCGATGTCACTGCGATCTACTGCAGACCATAGCGAAAGTCGTTTGTGCCGCTGAGAGCCAACAGTCTACGTTTGATTTTATATCAGTAGACTGCGACACTATGGTAACATAGCGAAAGTCATGTGTGCCGCTGAGAGCCAACAGTCTGCGTTTGATTCTATATCGGTAGACTGAGACCTATGTAGAGTGGAGAAGTTCCATTTTGATAGCGAAATCGTGTGTGCCGCTGAGAGCCAACAGTTATATGGACTTTTGCTGCGACGGCAACGTAACCCTGGAATGTAACTGCGATCTGTTGTGGGTTCCATGCTGTCATCAGTTACATGGACTTTTGATGCGATGGCAACGTAACCCGTGATGTAACTGTGACCATGGATGGGGGTGATGATTTCCAGAGCATTCTTACCAAAGATATTTCCTCGATTTCAAAAATGTTTTCTATATTTTCAATAAATTATTTTCCAAGTATTTTCACTGGGTGTTGAAAACGGGTCTGCTAAGTGCTTATAGATTTTCAGTCCTACGCCTGATCAACGTATGACCGAATTTCTGTGAGAACAAGGATGGACTTGTTGAGACATTGAGTTATAAAAGTATTTTTATAAAAAAACTATTTTTTTAATATTATATAGATTTTAAAGTATTTTAAAAATTTAATATAAAGGGAGTTTATAGTTTAAATTGTTCGACAAGAAATTTATCTGATAATAAGTAAATAAATAAATTTTGGCTTCGTTCCTTTTCGAGGACGAAAAGATTTAAAGGGGGAAGGAATGTGATAACCTAGATTTTTGGATCATCTATTAATTGATAATTAACTGGATTGAATTAGTAAAATGCTGATTTATATGTGAACAAATAAAATTCTAGTAGTTAAAAATATCTGGATTGTATATAAATGGATTTGAGTTATAATAAATGTTGAATTATAAATATCTGGATAAATATTTAATTGATAATCTCCTAATATAATTATTTAAGTTTGACAATATTAATTTAATAATCTTCTTTTATTAAATTCAAATTCAAAAGATAGATACCTTAAAATATTTTGGATTTAATATATATTATATATGATTTTATTTAGAATATAATTGGTTTTATATTATTTTCTTTAAAGGATTGTATTTATATAAATTAAGTAATGTAATTATTAAATAGTAAATTTAATAAAAGCTTTATAAAAACATTTAAAAATAAATAAAACATGCATAAGTACACATGTAAGTTAAATAAATAGAATTTAACAAATGTAAATTGATTAATAAGTATAAATGACAAATGTTAGATGGATAAACAAGTGTCTGTATACATATATTGTGATTAGGAAACTATAGTTTGAGTTCAACGTGATAATTTGCAAAAGCTATTTAAAGTAAACTCTATATTTTCAAAACATAAGCTGAACATTTATTTATTTAAGTATATGATAAGCTTAAAAGGGATTTAATAAAAAGGTTTATTTTACTTTCTTTTTATTTTTTCATGAAATAAGTATGGTTTGAAATTTTATTTTATTTTTTTAAAATACACATGGATTTAGTATATATATATAGAAGAAACATATAACATATTAATATAAAAGAATTTTTATAAAATAAAGGTTTAAACATTTATAAACATAAGAAATCATTTGTATTTTGTTTTTGACAATTGTAGCTTGTACATGCCATGCATTAACAAGTTGCATATCTCTTTTCATTTGAAATTAAATGTTTGTAATCATAAAATGGAACTAGGCTGTATTCAGCTAAAAACTTTTTCACATGCATTCCTAAATCACTTCTTCTTCCATCTTTCAAAAAGAAAAAAACAAAGCCATAAAATAAAATCAAGACCTGAGAAAATATAAACCAGAGAAGATTGTATCTAAACTACTTCAACCCAACGAAGAAATTCAAAGCAAACATCACAAGCAAATTCAAAGTATCAGTTTCAAAATCAAGTGTAAATTCTCAGATCAAGTTTCCAGATTCAAAACTTCCCAGTCTTCTCTGTTCTTTTGCAAAATGTGAGTAAACTCTTTTTAAAACAGTTTGATATGGTTTCACTGCCATGCATGTGATGATATTTACTTATATCAAAATTTCCTTGCTTGAATCTGAATGAATTGGTATGAATATGTTAGGAGCTTGTCTGTTTATATACATTCAATTGTTCTCTGTTGGTTTACTGTGAATGTTCTGCTTAAAAATTTCAATATCTACAAATCCAATCCATATTAGGCTTAAGTATTTGAATGAAAGTGGTTTGTAATTGTATGATGAAGGTTATTGTAACATCCCGACTTTTTCTCCACAGAAAGTCGCATCGTTAATTAAGAAAGAAAGGGATAGAAAAAGAAAAGATAGAAAAGAAAAAAAAAACACATCAGAATCTCACAGCGGAACGAATAAAATATAATATATCACATAAAATATTGCATAGTATCATATTACATCAGAGTACACAACTTATACAACACATATTAGACAGTTATAATCATCTGTCTAATTCATACAACTCAAGTATCATAGATACAGACACAACATATACACAGCGGAATCATAATATATCTACACGGTGAAGCCTCCTGCTCCAAATCTCCTCCAGAATTCGTCAAGCTAACCTGAATCACTTGACTACTCATATATAATATGAGTACCCAAGAGTTTAATAAAACAGAAAATAAACACTTGGGTCAGACATGGGTCTGGTGTGAGTAAACGGTTTAAACTTGTTTAACTTTGAAAAACCTTTGAAAGAAAAGGTATCTCGTAAGACTTCCCGCACATAAACACGGAAATGTTTTTACCTTACGATAACCAAAACATTTGATAGGAAATCCGATTATATTATAATAGGGTCTAGGGTTTTCAAATAAAATACAGAAATAGCTGGAATGCTTACATCTCACGTTCCAACATAGTTGGGCACAACTAAATCGTACGGCACTTATTGGATTTTGGATTCCATACAATGGCAGGGCTACTGGGGTACCGCCCGTCACAGTACGTGGCCTAGATCACCGTACCGAGGAGTACGCCCGCTCCCCTGCAACACAAGGTCGGAACATCCCTTACTGGATAATTCCCGCATAAGAAACCCTGCGGTTGTAGCTAGCAACCGCCCACACAGCCGAAATAAAAAGAAGGGACCTCTAGACAGGGGAATCTTATACTACTTGGGTGCTACCCACTAACCTTGCTGCACCTCCCCTGTTTTAGCCATTCCCGGTTGATGAGGCTTGAGGCTACGATTACCTTTAATCAGAACACATCACTTAGAATGCTCATCGTCCACCTGACGATGTGCTGAAAGCATTCAATCCATACAAGTTCGTTCCGGGTTCGAACGAAACCGAAGGCATTATCTCGTTACACTCGTTTTGGAATCACCCTCAGAGTTAACGACAATAATCCTTGCACTCTGAATCTTCATCTTCACTTGAGATTCACGACCTATCGTTAATTTGGATCGATGTGGTATTCGGGTCTCCAGACCTGGAAATCCGGTATACGGAAACCCGATCCCGGTCTCATCGAAATCCAAAGCGTATCTTTTAAGGCCAAGTTGTTTTAAAGGTTAAAACAAATTCAATTCATTATCTTTATACACAAAGAAAGATAATTCACAACAGATAATCAACATTATCAGATAATCCATACAATTCAACTAACATCCATATCATACAGCATATATCTCATCAGAGATATCAATCAATGCCAAGTATTCAATACTATCACCCATTCATAAGTAATGATTTATATTATCTTTTAATTAATTTAAAGAATTAAATTAATTACTTCATTTTATAAATCCTTCTTACTTAACCATTAATTAATTACAATTTAATTAATAAATCATCTTTTAATGATCTTCTTAATTAATCTTCCTTGATTAATTATACTTTAATTACATTCAAGTAATTATCCTTAACCATATACAGTAATTAACTTTTAATTACTATCATTAATTACAATAATTAATGAACCTTCATTAATTAATTAAGCATATAATTAAGCATACTTTAATTAATTACTTTCATTAATCAACCTTGATTAATTCATTAATTAAATAATCCTTACTAATTAATTAACCTTTTAATTAATTAAATAATTAATTTTAATCAACCACTTCATTAATTAGTCTTAATTAATCATAAACAGTAATTAACAATTTGTAATTACTTATCTTGATTAATTACTTCTTAATTAATTATATTAACCTTGATTAATTAATCTAATTAATTAATCTTTAATTATTTCATTAAGTAATTATTAATCAATTTAAATTAACAAATAATCCTTAATTAATTACTTTATTAATTAATTACTCTTAGTAATTAATCTTAAATTAAACACATTTAATTAATTAACTAAACTAAAATTAAATAATTAATTCTTAATTACTTACATAAGTAATTATCTTCTAATTACTTGCATTAAAAATCTTGATTACTTTCTTAATTAATTACTTAACCAAAATTAATTCCATCATTAAATAATTCTTAATACTTTAATTAATTAATTACTTCATAATTAATTAACTTTAAAATAATTATATTAATTAATTCCTTAATTGATAACATTAAGTGATTACCCATTAATCACTTCAACTAATTACTTCCATGAGTAATTTTCCATTAATTACTTCCATAAGTAATTACCTTCTTAATTACATTCAATTATTAACCATTTATTACTTCATTAAGTAATTATACTTAATTAATCCATAATTAAGTGATTATCTAAAATTAATTAAACAATTAATTAATTAATATCTTATATTTCAAAATCCTTAATTAAATAAGAAAAACATTCATCTTAATTAATCTCTTTACTTATTAACAAATCATATTTTAAATTAAGTATTCTCAAATTCATATCAAATTAATTAACTTCAATCAATTATATTAATTAATCCTTTAATTAATAATATCAAGTGGTTAACCATTTATCAAATTCATTTATTTACTTTCATAAGTAATTATCCTAATTACAATAAGTAATTAACTTTTAATTTATTTTACTCATTTATTATCCTTAATTAATTTCAATTTTTAAAAGATAAACTCATCATTAAAATTAAATACTTACTTCCATCATTTTGTTTAGAAATTAATTATATATATTTAAATATAATTATACTTTAAGACAAAATAATTTTAAATCCTTAATTATAACTTAATTAAAAGTTAAATTTCAAACATCTTAAAGTTTAATTTAAACAAACTTAATTGAAACAAACAAATAACTTTTTAATTAAAGGATCAAAAACATTTGATAAAGAAAAGAATTATTTAAGAAATGACTTTAAAACAAATTCCTCTTTTAAGTTTTCAAAACCTTTAAAACATGATTTAAAGTTTTGCTCTTCTCCTGCTTCGAGTCCAACCCATAACCCTCTCGTTTCTCTTCGAGTCGAACAGCAATCTACGCGAGCCTACCCCGAGACAAACCCAGCCTCCTCTACTTCGAGTCGAAACGCGAAAATCACGAGACTGTTCCGAGTTGCTTATCGTCTTCCCAAATCATCGAACACATCTGGTACACGAACGTGTACAAGTTCACGTGCACGCCAATTCTGGCCATCTACGATCATCGCCCCGACCTTCCTCCAGTCACCCACGACTCCACTGGCCCATTCGAACACTCAGAACGACGATACCACCTTGATATCAAAATCGAACCCAACGCCCAAAAACTGGAACCCATAGCTCGACTGAAACCACCCATCGTCGACGAACTACGCCTCGAGAAGCCTCGCCGACCTCATCCCACATCGCCAAGACTCCAGCAAAACCTTTCCTCCTATCGCGATCGCCTCCGGACCATCATCCCCGTCGCAAATGCTTCGACAGTTAAGTCGATCGAAAACGACCTAAAACCCTAGATTGATCGAATTCGATCTCCTTGGCCATTGGAAAAATTCTGAAGCATTTTTCCACTCATCATCAACTCACAATCTAGCTTCGATCAAGATTTCAAGTCAGATTATTGCGTGGATAATTGGCAATTCACCAAAACTCCCAAAACGAACAAACCCCAAATTATCAAGAAATACCCAACTAAAAATTACAAAACTCATATCTAAATTCATGATTTTCCATCATGATTACATGTATGTAATTCAATTTTGGATTTAAAGCAGTTGATTTTTAACATACATTTTAGTTTCACTGTAAATTCCATATTTAAAATTTCCAGGTGCATTTAAAATCTTGAAACTATTTCTATAATTAATACTACGTTGTTATAATCATCTTTCATTCAAAAAATCAAAGCTTAAATTTGATTATATAAGGGGATATGAATTTTCCTACATGAAGTTGAAGCCTGTAAAACAGAGAAGTGTATATATATACATTTATACAGACCTTTCACAGCCATTCACTTATATGCATACATGCATTCTCAATCAACATTCATATACAGTAATATATTATCATAATAAAATCAATCACATACATCCAAGTTTAACCACAGATGTTTAAAACTGTTTTTAAAAGTATTTACTCACCATTTTTAAAGCAGAGAACAGTTTTCCCAGGCCTTTAAATTTTTGATCTGGCAACTGCTATTGATTTAAAAAAACTTGAATTGTTGAATCTGGAAACTTGTTGTAGAGATGTCTTATATTTGAACTGAAACTTGCATTTTGTTTTGCTGAAGAAACAGAATCCTTGCATGCTTACAGATTTGTTGATTTAAAATGTTGAACAGATCTGACTTGCAGGTTGCAGTTGAATCAGTGTTTGATTTAGTTGCTTCCATTTGATCTCAGGTTGAAGTTGTATTAGTGTTGAATTCGAATGTTTGCTGTTTGATTTTCCTTATAGTTTTGATTTTCTTTTGACATTAGAAGAGATGGAGAGAAAAAAAGAAGATGGAAAAGATTTCGAACTGAGGACATAAGTTTTGAACTGAAAGAAAAATGCCAGGCTTCTCTATACATATGTCATTTAAGATAATTTAGTTTTCTAAATTTTTAAATAATTATTAAATGAAGGCCACTTGTAATTTTTATAAGTTAGACAAATGTCCATGCATGTTTAGTTTTCTTACAAATGTTATTACCATGTGTTAAGATATTAACACATGTCCTTTAATACATTAAATAAATTTTTAATTAATTTAAATGTTAATATAAAGCTTTTCATACTTACTTTATTAATTACTAACATTTATCTTAGTATATGTATATATATAAACTATTTTTAGAGAAAATATTATAAAACCAAATACCCTTGAAAAGGTATTTATATTTTATTAATTATGTAAATATGGATTTATATAAATTCATTTACTTATTTACAAACTATTTTAGTTTAAGAGATATTTTAAAAAGGAAAGTTTATTTAAAACCATATATACACACTTATAACCATTTTATACTTATTAAAAGAAAACCAGATAAAAATAAATCTTTTATTAAATCTTATTTAAACTATCATATTTTTAGAAATAATAATTATCTTATATTTTGAAAACAATTGAATTAAATCTAAACTAACCTTTGAAAAATATTAATTTTAAAACAAAGCTTTAAATCATAATTCATACATATATAAATTATCAATACAGATTATTAAATTTATACTGCTCAAAAACCCGGGATATCACATTCCTCCCCCCTTAAAATAATTTCGTCCCCGAAATTAAAAACAAAGTTAATTTAATATCCCTGCAAAAATTTGACAGCAAAGCATACCTATCATCCAATTACTAACAACCAAAGCATCCAATCAAACAATTAAACCTAACTAATTATCCTGATACAAATCAGAATAAATCTTACTAACACTATCTAGAGTTTCCCCGGATATAAATCACCGGGAGACCCGCTCTACAGAATCTAAACAAACTACACCCCATAATCCAGAGCTTCCCTTATCTCTAGATCCACTAATCTGAACAGAATATCAGATCACACCCAAGTCCAGCTCAAACTTCCAAATCCATCTGAACTGCAGATCCTATAACCAGCGATGAATCATACACGTACTCCCTCAGAGATACGTGAAATACAATGAATTCCAGCTATCCAAACTGGCCATTCAATCCTATAGATCAAAGAACTACTCCTCTCGAGAACACAGGAAAATCCAAAATACTTCAGTGCTAGCTTCTAGACTTACCAATCTTATAGCTTTATAATCGGAGAAAAACTTAAACAATTTCCAATCTCCAACTCCGAATTCCAAACTCCTTGTCTCATATCTGCATAACTCACTAGACGATTCCTGGGCTACCTCATCTCTTCCTGATCAGCTTAACCTTCGCTGATGCTTCTTGAAACAATTCTGGACCAAGAATAAAATGATCTCTAGATCCTATCAACAAGATGATCCTTCCAAAATTTGCTGAAATCCAAACTTGAAAAATAGATATGACCAATCCATTTTAAAAATTTCTGAGCTGCTACACCAACTCTTCTTTCTAGGAACCATCCTACTACCAGAATAACCACCGGTATCGCTTCTGGAATCAAGTTGATACAGAACTCAAACTCTAGATGCAGACAAACTTCTACTTCCTCGAAGACATCCGGAAAAATCTCTGACTACTTCAGTAGCTCCTACTTCCACATGAGAAACCTTCATCTCACACAAAAGATTACCCAAGATAAATTCCCAAACTAATCGCAAGTCACTTTTGCGATCCTACCTAGTTCAGATTCCAAAGAAACTGTTCTCTCTTACTAATTAAAAAGAGTCTTAAGCTTTTCCAAACAAGGTTAACCCTTCAAGAAAGCCTTCATCATCTTCCCGGACTGCTGATAGAAAATCCACAAAGATTTCTGAATTATCGGAGAAACGGGCCACACTGCTGCTTCCAAACTTTATCTCTAGGATACTACTAAGCCAAAGATCTCCTTGCTAGCACATCGAACTCTTCGAGTTGCACTGCTAACACAGCTAACCAAAAAACTTCTAATCCAAAGGCTCCTCGAGAAACTCGGACCCCAAACCAAACGCCAACAACTTACTCTTCTTAATCTTACTCCAAAAAGAACATCTCCTTCGGGAACATCCATAGATACTGCGTCTCATCACTCAGCTGCTCCTTCCTGAAGTCGCCAAGCTTCCATTACTTACTTCTGCACAACCGACAGATCAACTCTAGAAAATCTTCTCACCCGAGCTCAATCAAATTTACACTTCAATAATGGACTCCGAATCTTGAAAAATATTTCCTTCAGAGATCCGAGAAATTCTTACTCCATATTGCCCAACTTACTCGAGACGGTATTAGGTTTACAGTCTCGACAGATACTCTTCCAACCTCAACATTTAAATTCCAACCAATGGTAGTCGTGTTACACACACCACCACCCTATCTACCTTTATAACTCATATTGGAAAACCCGAACAGGTAACCCAACAATTAGGTAGAATAAATATATATATATAGTTATATAAAAATTACAAATATGCTCTCTCAAGATAAACACCACTCCAGAGCTAGGTATTCACTCAACCTACTGCTCTGATACCAAATGTAACATCCCGACTTTTTCTCCACAGAAAGTCGCATCGTTAATTAAGAAAGAAAGGGATAGAAAAAGAAAAGATAGAAAAGAAAAAAAAAACAACACATCAGAATCTCACAGCGGAACGAATAAAATATAATATATCACATAAAATATTGCATAGTATCATATTACATCAGAGTACACAACTTATACAACACATATTAGACAGTTATAATCATCTGTCTAATTCATACAACTCAAGTATCATAGATACAGACACAACATATACACAGCGGAATCATAATATATCTACACGGTGAAGCCTCCTGCTCCAAATCTCCTCCAGAATTCGTCAAGCTAACCTGAATCACTTGACTACTCATATATAATATGAGTACCCAAGAGTTTAATAAAACAGAAAATAAACACTTGGGTCAGACATGGGTCTGGTGTGAGTAAACGGTTTAAACTTGTTTAACTTTGAAAAACCTTTGAAAGAAAAGGTATCTCGTAAGACTTCCCGCACATAAACACGGAAATGTTTTTACCTTACGATAACCAAAACATTTGATAGGAAATCCGATTATATTATAATAGGGTCTAGGGTTTTCAAATAAAATACAGAAATAGCTGGAATGCTTACATCTCACGTTCCAACATAGTTGGGCACAACTAAATCGTACGACACTTATTGGATTTTGGATTCCATACAATGGCAGGGCTACTGGGGTACCGCCCGTCACAGTACGTGGCCTAGATCACCGTACCGAGGAGTACGCCCGCTCCCCTGCAACACAAGGTCGGAACATCCCTTACTGGATAATTCCCGCATAAGAAACCCTGCGGTTGTAGCTAGCAACCGCCCACACAGCCGAAATAAAAAGAAGGGACCTCTAGACAGGGGAATCTTATACTACTTGGGTGCTACCCACTAACCTTGCTGCACCTCCCCTGTTTTAGCCATTCCCGGTTGATGAGGCTTGAGGCTACGATTACCTTTAATCAGAACACATCACTTAGAATGCTCATCGTCCACCTGACGATGTGCTGAAAGCATTCAATCCATACAAGTTCGTTCCGGGTTCGAACGAAACCGAAGGCATTATCTCGTTACACTCGTTTTGGAATCACCCTCAGAGTTAACGACAATAATCCTTGCACTCTGAATCTTCATCTTCACTTGAGATTCACGACCTATCG
This sequence comes from Allium fistulosum, assembly GCA_030737815.1. Classification (NCBI taxonomy): domain Eukaryota; kingdom Viridiplantae; phylum Streptophyta; class Magnoliopsida; order Asparagales; family Amaryllidaceae; genus Allium; species Allium fistulosum. Next base: position 822,104,479 of record CM060904.1, read on the forward strand.
TTAATTTGGATCGATGTGGTATTCGAGTCTCCAGACCTGGAAATCCGTTATACGGAAACCCGATCCCGGTCTCATCGAAATCCAAAGCGTATCTTTTAAGGCCAAGTTGTTTTAAAGGTTAAAACAAATTCAATTCATTATCTTTATACACAAAGAAAGATAATTCACAACAGATAATCAACATTATCAGATAATCCATACAATTCAACTAACATCCATATCATACAGCATATATCTCATCAGAGATATCAATCAATGCCAAGTATTCAATACTATCACCCATTCATAAGTAATGATTTATATTATCTTTTAATTAATTTAAAGAATTAAATTAATTACTTCATTTTATAAATCCTTCTTACTTAACCATTAATTAATTACAATTTAATTAATAAATCATCTTTTAATGATCTTCTTAATTAATCTTCCTTGATTAATTATACTTTAATTACATTCAAGTAATTATCCTTAACCATATACAGTAATTAACTTTTAATTACTATCATTAATTACAATAATTAATGAACCTTCATTAATTAATTAAGCATATAATTAAGCATACTTTAATTAATTACTTTCATTAATCAACCTTGATTAATTCATTAATTAAATAATCCTTACTAATTAATTAACCTTTTAATTAATTAAATAATTAATTTTAATCAACCACTTCATTAATTAGTCTTAATTAATCATAAACAGTAATTAACAATTTGTAATTACTTATCTTGATTAATTACTTCTTAATTAATTATATTAACCTTGATTAATTAATCTAATTAATTAATCTTTAATTATTTCATTAAGTAATTATTAATCAATTTAAATTAACAAATAATCCTTAATTAATTACTTTATTAATTAATTACTCTTAGTAATTAATCTTAAATTAAACACATTTAATTAATTAACTAAACTAAAATTAAATAATTAATTCTTAATTACTTACATAAGTAATTATCTTCTAATTACTTGCATTAAAAATCTTGATTACTTTCTTAATTAATTACTTAACCAAAATTAATTCCATCATTAAATAATTCTTAATACTTTAATTAATTAATTACTTCATAATTAATTAACTTTAAAATAATTATATTAATTAATTCCTTAATTGATAACATTAAGTGATTACCCATTAATCACTTCAACTAATTACTTCCATGAGTAATTTTCCATTAATTACTTCCATAAGTAATTACCTTCTTAATTACATTCAATTATTAACCATTTATTACTTCATTAAGTAATTATACTTAATTAATCCATAATTAAGTGATTATCTAAAATTAATTAAACAATTAATTAATTAATATCTTATATTTCAAAATCCTTAATTAAATAAGAAAAACATTCATCTTAATTAATCTCTTTACTTATTAACAAATCATATTTTAAATTAAGTATTCTCTAATTCATATCAAATTAATTAACTTCAATCAATTATATTAATTAATCCTTTAATTAATAATATCAAGTGGTTAACCATTTATCAAATTCATTTATTTACTTTCATAAGTAATTATCCTAATTACAATAAGTAATTAACTTTTAATTTATTTTACTCATTTATTATCCTTAATTAATTTCAATTTTTAAAAGATAAACTCATCATTAAAATTAAATACTTACTTCCATCATTTTGTTTAGAAATTAATTATATATATTTAAATATAATTATACTTTAAGACAAAATAATTTTAAATCCTTAATTATAACTTAATTAAAAGTTAAATTTCAAACATCTTAAAGTTTAATTTAAACAAACTTAATTGAAACAAACAAATAACTTTTTAATTAAAGGTTCAAAAACATTTGATAAAGAAAAGAATTATTTAAGAAATGACTTTAAAACAAATTCCTCTTTTAAGTTTTCAAAACCTTTAAAACATGATTTAAAGTTTTGCTCTTCTCCTGCTTCGAGTCCAACCCATAACCCTCTCGTTTCTCTTCGAGTCGAACAGCAATCTACGCGAGCCTACCCCGAGACAAACCCAGCCTCCTCTACTTCGAGTCGAAACGCGAAAATCACGAGACTGTTCCGAGTTGCTTATCGTCTTCCCAAATCATCGAACACATCTGGTACACGAACGTGTACAAGTTCACGTGCATGCCAATTCTGGCCATCTACGATCATCGCCCCGACCTTCCTCCAGTCACCCACGACTCCACTGGCCCATTCGAACACTCAGAACGACGATACCACCTTGATATCAAAATCGAACCCAACGCCCAAAAACTGGAACCCATAGCTCGACTGAAACCACCCATCGTCGACGAACTACGCCTCGAGAAGCCTCGCCGACCTCATCCCACATCGCCAAGACTCCAGCAAAACCTTTCCTCCTATCGCGATCGCCTCCGGACCATCATCCCCGTCGCAAATGCTTCGACAGTTAAGTCGATCGAAAACGACCTAAAACCCTAGATTGATCGAATTCGATCTCCTTGGCCATTGGAAAAATTCTGAAGCATTTTTCCACTCATCATCAACTCACAATCTAGCTTCGATCAAGATTTCAAGTCAGATTATTGCGTGGATAATTGGCAATTCACCAAAACTCCCAAAACGAACAAACCCCAAATTATCAAGAAATACCCAACTAAAAATTACAAAACTCATATCTAAATTCATGATTTTCCATCATGATTACATGTATGTAATTCAATTTTGGATTTAAAGCAGTTGATTTTTAACATACATTTTAGTTTCACTGTAAATTCCATATTTAAAATTTCCAGGTGCATTTAAAATCTTGAAACTATTTCTATAATTAATACTACGTTGTTATAATCATCTTTCATTCAAAAAATCAAAGCTTAAATTTGATTATATAAGGGGATATGAATTTTCCTACATGAAGTTGAAGCCTGTAAAACAGAGAAGTGTATATATATACATTTATACAGACCTTTCACAGCCATTCACTTATATGCATACATGCATTCTCAATCAACATTCATATACAGTAATATATTATCATAATAAAATCAATCACATACATCCAAGTTTAACCACAGATGTTTAAAACTGTTTTTAAAAGTATTTACTCACCATTTTTAAAGCAGAGAACAGTTTTCCCAGGCCTTTAAACTTTTGATCTGGCAACTGCTATTGATTTAAAAAAACTTGAATTGTTGAATCTGGAAACTTGTTGTAGAGATGTCTTATATTTGAACTGAAACTTGCATTTTGTTTTGCTGAAGAAACAGAATCCTTGCATGCTTACAGATTTGTTGATTTAAAATGTTGAACAGATCTGACTTGCAGGTTGCAGTTGAATCAGTGTTTGATTTAGTTGCTTCCATTTGATCTCAGGTTGAAGTTGTATTAGTGTTGAATTCGAATGTTTGCTGTTTGATTTTCCTTATAGTTTTGATTTTCTTTTGACATTAGAAGAGATGGAGAGAAAAAAAGAAGATGGAAAAGATTTCGAACTGAGGACATAAGTTTTGAACTGAAAGAAAAATGCCAGGCTTCTCTATACATATGTCATTTAAGATAATTTAGTTTTCTAAATTTTTAAATAATTATTAAATGAAGGCCACTTGTAATTTTTATAAGTTAGACAAATGTCCATGCATGTTTAGTTTTCTTACAAATGTTATTACCATGTGTTAAGATATTAACAGATGTACTTTAATACATTAAATAAATTTTTAATTAATTTAAATGTTAATATAAAGCTTTTCATACTTACTTTATTAATTACTAACATTTATCTTAGTATATGTATATATATAAACTATTTTTAGAGAAAATATTATAAAACCAAATACCCTTGAAAAGGTATTTATATTTTATTAATTATGTAAATATGGATTTATATAAATTCATTTACTTATTTACAAACTATTTTAGTTTAAGAGATATTTTAAAAAGGAAAGTTTATTTAAAACCATATATACACACTTATAACCATTTTATACTTATTAAAAGAAAACCAGATAAAAATAAATCTTTTATTAAATCTTATTTAAACTATCATATTTTTAGAAATAATAATTATCTTATATTTTGAAAACAATTGAATTAAATCTAAACTAACCTTTGAAAAATATTAATTTTAAAACAAAGCTTTAAATCATAATTCATACATATATAAATTATCAATACAGATTATTAAATTTATACTGCTCAAAAACCCGGGATATCATAGTTATAAGATAGATCCAAGATTTTAAATACCACAAATCATGTTTAAAATAAAATTTAATAGTGAAACTTAAATTTTGGTAAAAAAAATTAACTATCTTAAATTCTATTTTGAATAACATGCATGTAATCATGATGGAAAATTATGAATTTTGATATGCATTTGGTAATTTTTAGTTGGTTAATTCGTATGAATTCTGGGTTTGAACGTTTTGGGGGTTTTGGTGATTTGCCGTTGATCGGCGTGACGATTGGAGCTAGAATCTTGGTCGAAGCTTGCTTATGAGTTGTTGGTGAGGGAAAAAATGTTGTGGAATTTTTCCAATGGTCGAGGAGTTTGAATCTGATCAAACTAGGGTTTTAGTTGCTTCTGTTTTGGTTGTGCGGTAATGGCATTTGCGACTTGAATGATGGATCGAGTTCATTCAGTTTTGATGGAGTTGATGTTCCTGGGTGTGGCGACTCGGTGGTGGGGTTGGCAATGGTCAATAGCGATGAGATGATCGGCGGCGATGGAGTTTATCGGTTTGAGCTGCTGCTGTTTTGGCTCGGTTTGGTCGTATTTTGATTCGAGCGAGTATTCTTCAATCTGGGTTCATATTGTTGCTCGCGTGTGATCGAGAAATCATCGGCGATGGTCGCGATGACCAACGGCGGCAGGAGGCAGTGGGACACGTGCACAAGTGCGTATGTGCACTGGAATGTGGAGCTGGGAGGACGAGTTGAATACTCGAAGGAGTACTCGCGTTTCATCGCGATTTACTCGAAGTTGAAGAGCTGGAGGTTTGCTCTGGAAGTTCTCGCGTTGTTTTCGGGGTTAGCTTGAGTTTGTTTTGGTTTAGCTGTGTTATGATAAAAATGCAGATTTATACTCGTTGTTTAAAATAAGTAAAGAAACCAAGTTTAAGTTGTAAAACAAGTGGATAACGGAAGCGAATATAAACTTGATATTTTTAAAGTGAAATAAATCAAACATTTTGAAGTGAAAATTTAATTTATATTTCAAATTTAAAAATGTGTTTTGGCTCGGGTTTCTTGACCTAGGGTTAATAATAAAGAAATTTAATAAGTTTAAACAGGATGTTAAACAAGTTTTATTTTAAAGAACAAGGGTAGTTAAGTTCTCAAAACAAATTTCAATATAAATTGTAAGTCAAATAATCCTGTAATTCAATTGGTTTGATTTAGAATATCTTTAAGGTTGTTGTTTAAAGGTAATTAATGGAAGAGATCAATCGTGTTTATAAATGATTGAATGGTGAATTAAATACCTTGAATCGGTTGATATCTCTGATATGATATGTTTTGTGATATGATATGTTTGGGTTGTATAGTGAAACGTGTTTAACTATCAATGATGAATTGTTGTGTTAAAGTGACATCCTGTAGATTTAAATTTGAATTATATTCATTCGAATAATTTGAGTTAAAGACGACATTGGTTTCGAGGAGACCGGAGTCGGCTATTAGATAATATCCGAAACCACTTCGATGCTATATAGATTGATATGTGATGTCAATCGGCTGAAATGGAATAATGTGAACCTTTGAACTAAGTTTGAATACTTAGTATTTGAGTCGTGGAATAAGTGTCGAGCATAACAAGTAGTGAACTCGTAGCGAAGTACAAGTTACCCGGGTTTTCCTTTTATAGTTTGAACTTAGTATTTCATATTATATTGGTTTACTCACGCTGGTTTCCAGCCTGACCCAGGTGTTACTTTGATGTAATGCTCGGGTCAGACCGAGTATTACAGATTTCCAGGTAAGGACATTCTGGAGCTCAGGAGGCGAGCTGGATGGCAGGAACGTATGGAGTGTATCCCGCTGTGATATATTATAGTTGTCTAAGACATGTTAATTCTAACTGTCTAGTATATTTGTGAATGTTGTAACTCTGATGTATAAAAATGTAATTAACAAATACAGTCTTTCTTTGTATAACTGATATGATTATTTGATATTGTATTTTGATCCGCTGCGAATGTGAGAATCCGTGTCTTGTTTTGTTTCTTCTTCTATCTCTTTTCTTTTCCTCCTAACTATTTGAAATTTTCGGGTTCGAAAACTCCGGGTCGTTACATAAGAATAATATGATTTAAAAGTATTTTTCGAATAAGAAATGTTTCAAATGATTTTAATGAGTTTCGAATGATTTCGAAGAAATTTCAAAAGAAGTTTGAGAAAATAGAAGTCCAGAACTTACTTATGTCGCTGGAAAATAATTTCGGTGATGAGTGCACGCATCATCAACATTGATTTTCGAGTTTCGGAGTGGGGGATAGGCCAATTCAGTAGCTTTGCTATGCGAGTGATTTTGTGAAACCATTTTTGATTTCAAATTCCGAAGTATGATTTGATATTCGAAAGATATATGTATATATATATTTGAAATGATTTGAAGTAAGCCGGTGTTCAGTCCTTGAGTTTCGGATTTGATTTATATAACCCTATCTTTTGGAATTGATGTACTGATTTATTGGTGATTTCCAACTCTTGGATTGAAATATGATTTCTTCGACTATTTTGATGGTTCGAGCACTTCCAAATCAAGGTTAACTTTTCAAAGCTAAGTAATTTTGAAAAGTATAAAGTATATAAGTTTGGTATGTATGTTTAAAGTATGTAGTAATATGATTTAAATTAGTTGAAACTGTTTTGTTAAGTAAATGAATAAGGCTATTTTAATTTTTTCTAATATGAAATTCAGATTTGAAATGTTTTGAAAAGAATTTGGTCTTCAAAATATTTTGAATAAAATTTAGTTTAATGTTTTAACTTAGTAACATCTTTATGAAACTATATATTTAACAAGTTGGAATAAATATATAAGTTGTACGTATGGTGTTTTATTCGCATAATTAATTTGATCTAGGTTTGAGTACACAAGTTCGAGGTGAATTACACCATTTCGTGTTAGGATTTTTCATTTGATTCTTGATGGTGAATATTTGATATGGATTTTGGGATCGATTCTAGAATTCTCTATCATAGTATATGGCTATGCAAGGAGACTGATGGCTTCTAACCGAGAATCCATATCGAAATCCGCATTAGGGAAGTCGAATGGACAATACTAGTTCGAGAGCGAACTTGTGTGATCGAGCGAGCGATCAAATGTGATTTTGCGAAATGATGACGTATGTACATCTTATATTCTAATATCATTGATATATTTTGACGCTGAAATTGAAAGTTGTCGGGTTAGATATCTTTGTAATTTAAACTGGAATTTTTTTTTTGTAAGCAAAGATATTCAATCCCATATGGCTCTTCATACAGCGAAATTTATTTTGTTGAAAAATTTGATCCTTATATAAGATGGACCTTATGTAGGTATAAGATTGATTTTGAAAACCATTGATTTTGGAAATGAATTGGTTGACTTAAATGATATTGATTTAGAAACTTGGATTATTTTCTAAATTTATTTTGTTGGAAACTTAGAAACTAAAGATATTTAAATTGAGAAGAAATAATTTGGTGGGATTGTATATGATTTTGAAACTGAACTGATATTGAAACAAATTGAAATTTGAGAACCTTATTTTTACTAAATACCTAATTTGGGAGTTATCGAACTTATATAAAAATTGGTTTGTATAAGTATAATGTTGATTCGAAAACTATGGATTTGAAAAGGTACTCAATTTGAAAAGTGAAATCTTATATAATTAAAGTCTATATAAGTGTGATTAGAGATACTATTGATTTTGGAAAGTATTTGATTTGAAAATGAAATCTTATATATAATGGACTTTATATAAGTATGATATTTGAAAGTGATTTGAAAAGGTACTATATGATACATATTTTCGAAGTAAAGATATGGAAAGTGACTTCTGCTTGATATTCGCTTTGTGGCCACACTGTGGATTCATTCTATCGATATTTCTCTGATTTTTGGTTTTTCGGATATGATACTCGAGTGTCCATCGAATTCCATGGCGTTACCCATGGTATTACGAGCGCGACTGCATAGCGTAATTCACCTGGCTGGATGGCCCAGGGGTACGGATGTTTCCTGGGGAATTCAGGCGTAACCATTGTGTATCCTATGATCTATGTAGGTCGTTTTAGTAGCGAAATCCATAGGGCTGAGAAAGCTTACGGATACGGATGTTTCCTGGGGGATCCAGGCGTAACCTTTGTGTATCTGCGGTCTACTAGTCATCATAGCGTAATTCGCAGGGCTGAGAAAGCTTACGGATACGGATGTTTCCTGGGGGATCCAGGCGTAACCTTTGTGTATTTGCGATCCATGGTTAGACAAAGGTTTTGGTTGTTTTGTTTGGATTGTACTTTCCATATCTGTTTTTAAAAGTTTTCCAGTATTTTTCACTGGGTGTTGAAACAAGTCTACTAAGTACCTGGAGTATTCTAGCTTTGCGCCCGATCAACGCACTGTCAGAGCCTGCAGGAACGAGGATAAACTTGTTGAAACATCGAGTTATAAAAGTATTTTATTATAAAGGTATTTTATTATAAATTATTTCCAACAAAGAAATTTTGTATTAATATTTGAAATTGAAATTCTTATGGTTTGAATTAATTATTCATGCCCGATACTAGTCTTTTGAATCTACCTTATCTGCTCAGCTTTATTTATTCACATATATTCTGTTTTTCCAAATCCTCCTTCTTTTCCTTGTTGACTATATCCTTTTTAAATATTGTTTATTTATATACTACCTGGTTTGGTTTGATAGAAAATTTTAGTGTTATAAATATTTTAGAAGTTATTAATTAAATAAAACATATTTAAAGTAAATGATTATTGATTTATTAATCATATTTGAAAAGTATCTTTTAATGAAATTTATAAATTTATGAATTATGAATTTATATGTTTTCAAATAGCTTCTTTGTAAATATAAGTAATAATGTAAATAATTATTTTCAAATAGTTTTCATATATTTATAAAGGTGTTATTTAAAACATATAAATGGTACTTATAAAGGAAGCAAGAAATTTTACAAATAGGTTTGAAAAATATTAAAGTATTAAAGATAATTGAATTGCAAATGAAGTTTTCAAATGAATATTTCAAGTAAAAAATTGTATAGTTTCAAATTAATTGCTTATCTGGACTTTCAATCTACTTTTATTTCAGGTTGTTCTATTCTCCTACCTCCTTCCTTTTCGGGGACGAAAAGTTTTGAGTGGGGGAGAGTGTAACGATCCAAAAAATTTAGTGATTTTATTCATTTAATTAACTAAAATTGTGTGAAATTTTAAAAATAAAATTTGAAAATAAAAATTTATTATTTGGAATACGTTTATTTAAACATAGCAACTGGTAAATTTTCACCTGATAATATTGAAGTTTATTTTATTGTGTAATTTCATTTCAATTTAAATCAGTTAAAAACAGTTGAATTTAAAAGTGTTCCGAAACCTAAATATGTAAACATAAGAAAATTTATTTAGAACACTCTGAATTTGACTGTGAAATTCGTTTCGCGAAATTTGGACGTTTCTAGCTCCGTTTGGATGTTTCCGTACGGAATAGCAACGTATATCGGTACTGATTATCGACTTTTGATCGGATGATCGTACCACTGATATCTGTGTGCCGTTTTGATCGTCTCATCGTGCTGATCTCAGTGGTATATTTATTTATGTGTTTTGAAGTTCGATACACAGCGGAATCCGTAAAACCGGTAAACCGTATCGGTAGAAGTTTTGTGCCCTTTAGTTTTGTGACTTTCCATTTATTCACCATATAATACAAACAGCTGTCAGCAGCTGGAAATTTATTATTTCCTGAATTTAAGCCGCTGGAAATTTATTTTTCCTGAATCTAAGTGGCGTGACTTTTGCTTTTCTGCTGGTTCCAACATTTATTACGTTCGTTCATTTTCCATTTGCTGTTGCGTGCTCTTCTTTTTAGCTTTTCATTTGCTACCAATCATTCTACCCTCTGTACATTCCTCTTCCCAGATCTATTTTATGGCCTCTCTCTCACTCATTTTTTTATTGCTGTAAAACCTTCCTCCACCTGACTTTGACTCCACATCTCCGACAACCGCTCATCTTCATTTTCCTTCGCCTGCTCTTCCCACCCAAACAATCGAACATCTCCGACCAGTCATCACTTTTATCTTCCACTCATCACCCACCTTGTCCCATCTCCTTCCCAAATTCCATAGGCCGAAACCGCCCCACCTCTCCACCCTTTCTTTCACTTAGAGGTATGTAAGTTATATATATACTATATATATTGTTTTATAAGTTGAGTTATATATTTGTTTATAGTATATTTTATTCATTAAGCAAAGATTTCAATATTGTATATATATAGGTAATTTATTTATTATAATATTTTGTTTTGTTTTTCCCAAAGCTGTTTATATATATGCCTAAGTATGTTTATTTTATAAGACTCTGTTGTAGTCTATAACTGGTTAGTGCTTGCTTTATATTATATGAAAGTATATATTTCAGATTTAATTAAAGCATTTTATATGTATTACTTTATAAAAGAATCTATACTTATAGTGTAAGATTATATTGATTTCTGTTTATATGACATGTATGAAAATCAATTTCTATTCAGTGTATAACCTGTTATATATATATATATTGTCGTTAATAAAATTTTGATTTTTATATGTGTATAGCTTTAGCATAATAATAGTATGTAATATATGTAGTAGTCTAAAGCCTGGTATTTTTTTCTGATTCACTCATATTTTGTTTCCTTATAGATTGTTTTAAAAATATGTATGTTTATTTTAAAAGGCATTTTCGCACATACATATATATTGGAAGCAGCCGAGCCCTGTTTGATGTATTAAAGGTACATCCGAGCCCTGTTTGATGTATTGATTTTAAATTGTATGCCTGTTAAAGCATGCGACAGTATTCTATATTTTTCTATAAGGTTTCTTATACAGTTCGTCTATTTATAGCTTATATATATAATAATATACCAGGTTTTATCATACGTTATGTTTGTATTTTAAAGCAAAGTTGGTTGTAATAATATATATTTAGTCAAAGATATGGTATACATCCAAATTTTGTTATCAGTTTTGAGACAGCTTGATAATAATATTTATATACGATGCTATATATATGTTAGTATGTATGATATACTCTGTTGGATTTTTAAATATATGTATCTTTTGGTTCAACGCAGTTTTATTACTTCAAAGTTTTGTTTTGTTGAATACGTAAACATGCTTAGTTATATATATATATATATATATTAATTTCAATAAAGTATTGACTTTTAAATAAAATAACTTCTTCATACTTTTGGTTGTTTATCTATAAATAAGGAAGTTATGTAAATCAGCTTATATTTCTTATATACCTATCGTTGGTTCCAACGTGTATATGTATATATGTAGGTATATGTGTGTTATATGTTAAAATATAAATATACAGGTTCCGGATTTCCAAATTTATATTTGCGTATTATATTAAGAAATGTATATATTTTATTTTCTAAGTATGGATTTAAATATTTATTAGGAAATGAATATATGTTTAAAGTGAAGTTTGTTTTGATTGTTCTATAATAATATATATGTTAAAAATTCAAGGTTTATTTCAAAATGTATGCGTATTTTTAAAACTTAATATTGGGTTTAGGGAAATAATAATATCATATCATCTTGTTTGAATTATATCAAGTGCAATTTGATTTTTTTCTCATCGATTCTTTTATCAGCCTTGATCGTCGAAATCGTGTCTATCGTGCTTTGCTATTGAAATTCATGCTTGGTTTCGTAACTCATTTCAGTGTCAAATCTCTCTAGACTCGAAAGGTGAGCAATCACTCACGATTAACGTTCTTATATTTATTAAATTTGATTTCAATTGAAATGACAATTGAAATATGATGTTGTAGTTAGTTAAATTGTTATATATGCTATTATTTGTAACTGTTCACCTGTGGGATATGACACCATATCCTGTTGTTTATATTATATTGTTATTGTGCCTGTTGTTGTATTTTATATTATTTGTTATCACTCTGCAAGTTCCCCGTTAGTATAGAATTCACTATGGGTTGAAATGATACATACCCGAACGGACTTTAGAATAGGAGAAAATCGTTATGGGTTGAAATGATAAACCCAAGCGATTTTCATTTGAATTAAATTGGGATTACGGGTTGAAATGATATCTACCCGTATATATTTAAATTACGGATTGAAATGATAAATATCCATATCACTTAACCATATGATAGATATATATACATACACCGTTGGTCCATATATATAAATATTTTGAAAATAAATTCTATTGAGTTGGGAAGAAATATATGGTTTTAATAAATGTTGATTCTTAAATTATTATATATAAATGGTAATGATATATATATATATATATATAGATTTAATAATAATATTTAATTTAATTAAGATTGATTTAATACATATAATATGGTTAAGTATTTAAATTTATGTTTCAAAATAGATTTCGGTAATAATTTGAATAAGTTAAGGTTGGGAAGATAATTTTATTTAATTAAACCGATTTGAAGCTTATTGAAATTGAGATTTAAGATATGATTTATAACTTGGGTTTGATTTAAGTAATTTAATGAATATTTCTTGATTAAATAAATCTAAGGAAATATTTAGTAAAAATGTAATTTAAGGCTAGTTAAATGATATTGAATTTATTAAGTGAATATTCCCTGATTTAAATAATAATGAAGTTAAATCAAGAGCTATATGAAACTGTTAAATTTAACTTTGAAATGTTTAATATTAAAGCTTTGAAATATATTGAAAATTTAAATGCTCTATTTAGAACTGAATTGAATTGATGAATTGAACTTTGAATAAATTTGAATTTGGAATTTGAGTTGATTTGAATCGATTTGTGAGACTTGAGGAAATTTTAAATACTTTACTTTATAAATTATTTAATATATATATATATATACTATTTTGGAAAATAGATATATTTGAAATGAAATGATATTTGGGTTTTGAAGTATAAATTAAAATGAAATGACCACGATATTATAGTGTATATTACTACATTGTAGATAGTTCCACAGATCCTTAGAGAATGGTTATCCCAAACATCCTCTAAGTTAATTGTATTTCAGTTGATATTTCACTTGAGTTGAATTTATTAATATTAGAATGTTAATCCTGACTCGAGTGTTTTGTGTTACGCTCGGGTCAGACTGAGTGATACAGCATTTGAGACTCAGCCTTGGAGTTTGGAGCTTCATTTGGAGATCCAACTATCGATTCTGCTTTCAGCTTTTCCAACTGATTTGTGCAGAGAGGTCATTTATTCATACTGAAGACTTCACTGATTTGAGATATTCTGTTGTATTTTATTTTTAACTCTGATGTTTATATAGTAGCTTCATTAACTACTATTTATCTATTCCGCTGCGTTATTATTATATTACTCTGTGTCTGTGATTTTGTGATTGATTTATTTACTGTATATGCTGAGTTTTGCCAAATTTTAAATTAACAATCTGATATTTTGAGCAATTCAAGTCCGACATGTGCGCATGAGAATGGTCCAAAATACCGTGTCGTTACAAATATGCTACCTCAGAATAGTTAGGTTAGGTTGAACTTCAAAATCCTTTTGCTGTGCAAGTTATACTATCGTTGAAGTGACTTGTACATATTTACGTAAATGGTATACGTGAATTATGTCGTCCACATCCAATTGTCTATCTATAACTTCACACAATAATCAACTCTACCAATCCTATCCAGAATTGGAAAAGGGCCAATAAATTGAGGGTCTAGCTTCCCTGATTTCCCAAACCTCACGACACTCTTCAATAGAGAAACCTTCACAAACACTGAATCTCCTACTAAGAACTCAAGATGCCTACACCTTCGATTTGCATAACACTTCTGCCGATCCTGCGCTTCCTTCATCTTCCTTCTGATATCAACTATCTTCTTACTTTCTTCTAGGATCATGTCAAGCCCAAGGATAATTCTATCACTAGACTCAACCCAGCAAGAAGGTGAATTGCATGGACAACCATAAAGAGCTCTAAAAGGGGCCATGCCGATACTTTCATGATAGTTGTTGTCGTAAGTTAACTCGACCAAGGGTCAATGATCTTCCCAAGAACCTCCAAAGTCGAGAATGTATGCTCGAAAAAAATCTAACAAGTTCGGCTTCACTCTCTCCATCTGCACATCAGTCTTTGGATGGTAAGTTGTACTCAGATTCAGCTTGGTCCCTAAGACAATTTGTTATCCCTCCCAAATCCTGCTAGTGAATATCGGGTCTTGGTCAGTTATAATACTATAAGGAATACCATGAAGCCTCATAGTCTCCTTCACATACAAACTAGCCAGACTCTCAATAGTCCTAGTCAGCTTAACTAGAATGAAATGAGCACTCTTGGTTAGCTGATCAACTATAATACACATACCTTTGTTCCCTCTTCTTGGCCTAGGAAGTCCATCAATAAAGTCTATAGAGATCTGCTCCTACTTCCACTTCGGGATCTTAAGTGGTTGAAGCAGTCCAGCTGACTTCTACTGGTCACTCTTTATATCCTTCCACTAAAAGACTCTCTTTATATCCTTGAAAATTTTGGTCACTCCTGGATGGAAAGATAACCTTGAACCATGACACCCAACTAATACTTCACTTCTAAGGCCATTAACAATTGGAATATTGATGTGCCCATTCATTATTAATACACCCCGTGGATCAATCTTAAAACTAGAAAGAACACCTTCTTGGACATCCTTCTTAAGTCGAGCCAAAATAGGATCTTCTTCTTGACTAGCTGTAATCCTCTCCATCAATACTGGCTTGACTTCTAAGTAAGTAACCATCTCAATATCCTACTCAATGCATCTGCAATAGTATCAACTTTCCTAAGGGTGTATAGAATCTCCAAATCAAAAGAGGCGAGAAACTCCAACCATCTATACTACCTCAAATTCAATTTTTTCTAGGTAAAGAGATAATTTGAGAACTTGTGGACCGTGTATAACTCAAACTTTTCACCTAGAAAATAATGCCTCCATATCTTCAGTGCGAAGACAACAGCCAAAAGCTCCAAAACATGCATAGCATAAATTTTCTCATATGGCTTTAGCTATTGACTTGCATAGGTAATAACTTTCCCACGCTACATCTAAACTGCTCCCAAACAAAAACTATAAGCATTTGTATATACTGCTAAACCTCCATTCCCATCAGGAATAGTCAAAATAGGGGTGCTAGTCAACTTCTCTTTCAATTCCTTGAATGGTTGATTACACTTAGGCGTCCATACGAACTTAACATCTTTCTTTGTTAACTTTGTCAGATGAGAATCAATCTTCGAGAAATCCTTGATGAAACTATGGTAGAAACCAGCTAATCCTAAGAAACTTCTAACTTCCATAGAACTTTCGGGCTTCTTCCAGGCTTGAACTATAACAACTTTAACTGGGTCAACTAATAAGCCTTCTTCCGAAACAATATTCCCCAAAAAGCTAACTTTAGATTTCCAAAAATGGCAATTAGCAAACTTATCCTTCAAAACATGGCACCTCAAGGTATTGAGTACGACTAAAAGATGGTACTCATGCTCCTCTTCTGCCTTCGAATAAACAAGAATTTCATCAATAAAGACGAGAACAAATTTATCAAGAACATCTTAGACCACTCGAGTCATTAAGTCCACAAAGAAAGCGAGTACATTAGTTAGCCCAAACGGCCTAACTAACCACTCATAGAAACTATTTGGAGTCCTAAAGCTATCCACGGCACACTCTCCTCTATTACCCTTAATTGGTGAAAACCGGTGGCAAGATCCAATTAGGAAAATATCCGACGCCATGGAGTTAATCAAACATGTCGTCGATCCTCGGTAAAGGGTTTTTATTCTTGATAGTTCTTTTACTCAACTCCCGAGAGTCTACACATATCCTTAAAACCCGACCGCCTTGATAAAAAAGACGACTGGTGATCCCCAAATAGAAGTACTTGGCCTTATTAATTCCTTCTACAACAAGTCGAATGTCTGTCTTTTTATCTCTCTCCTTTCGTTTGGAGCCAATCTTTGCAAAGGTTGAACAATAGGTCAGGTTCCTGGAATCAGATCAATTCGGAACTCCACTTCATCATGGGGAGGTCAACCTTGCACTTCTTCGAAAACATCCATGAAATCCCAAACAACTGGTATTTCCTTAAGATCCTCTTTAGCTACTTTGAGCGAATACAAAAAACTACCCATCAGCTTGTTAGGCTCCTCACAAAATATATCTACACCAACTTCTCTAACTCTTCAAATCTTTCGATCACAATCCAAGATCGATCTAAACTTATATAACCAATCCATTCCAACAATACCCAAAAACCCATGAACCCAAGAACAAACAAATTAAAGGAAAAGATATAATTTTGACAAGAAATAGGCACATGTAAACACATAGGGTCGAGATTTTTTAGACTTCCAATTGGGTTTGACACACAAAGAGGATTATTTAGGATAGCATATTTGAGGTTTAGCTTGTTCATCGGGTAAAAAAAAATAAAACTATGAGAGGCACCCGTATCGAATAATACTGTACTAGGTAGATCAGAGATGGATTATGTACCTTACAACGCCTACTTCCCCTTCTGTCCTAAGGAAGCGGATGGTATCTCCTCAATAGAAAAAGCCTGTCCTTGCATCCCTTTTTTAGAAAGGAAATGGGCACTCATTCTTTATGTGTCCTTGCTTATGACAATTGTAGCAGATCATAGTCGGGTAATTGGGTGCAAAGTGATCGATTTTGTTGCACTTGAAACAAGAAATATTATCCAAGTCAAGCGGCTTCTTCTACATTGGAACCCCACCTCCGGGTTTCTTACCTGCCAACTGCGTCTTCCCCTTAAACTTACTCTTGAAATTCGGCTTGCCTCCAACAGGAATCATTGATAAAGGTTTGGCATTAACTGCAAGCACTACTCCCTTCTAGACTCCCTCCTTAATGTCAAGAGCTTCGAATCATAGAGCCATGCATATAAGATTGGTGATTGCACCCGTAAGATGATTAGTCATTTCTCACTGGAACCTGGTCATATCCCATTCACAAAAATTTCATTCTTTTTAAGTGGTATATCAATTAATCCAAGTCCAAAATTGGATAATCAATTAAACTTGTGTTCATACCATGCCACCATCATATCACCTTGCTTCAAAGCCAGAAAACTCCTAAGTAACTGTGTCCTTTCGGCTTCTGGGATAAACTGTGCATCAAAGACATCCATACCTATGCCTAAGAGAACTCCTCCTTCGGCATATTAGCCATTTAAGCGGTAACATAATCCTTCCAGTCCATGGTCGACTTCTAAAGTTGTCGTGATGCCAAAAGATGCTTTTCTACATCTTCTAACCTAAGATCTCCAAATATCCTCTCACAGGATCTAAGCCAAGTCTGCACTCCAAAAATATCTTCAATACTATATAATGTTTCCCGCCTAAAGTGGGGTAATTCTTGCCAAAAGTCATGAAGTTCATAGGAGTTTGAACCTACGCTACCACTTCCTCTACAGGACCTACAGTTGGCACATTTCTAGCTATTCTACCATCTGCAGCAATGCTAGTTCCAAATCTACCACTTCCTCGTATTCTTTTATTCAACTTCTATCACCTGGACAAATAATAGTTATCTTTAGAATAAAAGAGTACAATCAAAAGAGTTTTAAGGAAAAGAACACCAACGGATCAAGAACAAGAATTTAGGGGATATATATTATTCTATAAAGAAATTACAAATACGCTATCTTAAGAATAACCTATTCTAACGCATCACTTAACCCATCTCTAATGAGTTGTACCCCCTTTTGGCTAAGGTGTTCACTCAACCAAAGCTCTGATACCAACTATGAGGACCTACCTTTCTAACCATTGAGAATGACACTTAACACTACCTCGGTATTCATGTATCGTTGCCCAAGAATCCGAAAAATGAGTTTTCCTAGGGGAAAATAAAAGAACAGATCAGAACAAAACAAAAAAGAACAGAAAAGTCTCATATTGGAACGGTCACATACAATATAACAATAATATAGTACATTAGGTTACTCCTAACGTAGAGTTATCAGAGTTACACAAAAGTACTACAACTATCAGACTAGATAGTTATACATTCTACCTTTACATTTTTTGATAATAAATATACATACATAATCACACAACGAAAATAGATAACTAGTTAGATAAAGGAACATCCTACTCGTCCATCGCCTTCAAAAAGCCCAATGGGAAAATGCTACTCTCGAACTATGCAAATATAATTGAGTCCCCGAGAGTTTAGGGAAGACAAACAACTCGAGTAGGATAATAAGTCTAGTATGAGCAAAAACTCTAAACAAAAGGGTGGAAATAGACACAATATGTGAGACCATGCCGCCAACTATAGAACGTGTTTCGCCTCATGATAACAACCTCCAATCACAACAATGGATACAAATAATAAAACATCGTAAAGTGCTCATAACACTTCCGGATGCAATTAGGAAAGAGGTAAATTTCAAATTTTAGAATAAAATGAAAAGAAAGGTAAATTTTCTGACAAATGACTAGGAGGTTGCTTACCCCTTACCAAAAGTATACCTCTAGAAATATACTTGAGAACTACGATGGCTCTCGGGAACACCAAGTTGGACCCCGCCAACCTTTACCGAGTATCCGAGTATTTCACATCTTATTGTGAATATAACCAAAATAAACCTAGAATAGATGTGAAAATACTTTAATGGGAGTAACCCTACATAGCTTGGCTCCTACTCGCGCTTTGGTTTTAGTCATTTTCGACAAAGGATAAGAATACTCAAATAAGCAAAATATCGTCTTAAATTGACGATACTCAAAGAAAGAAGCTAAATCGATAGTTAATAAATCAACTTTCGAGGATAATTAGAAATGATCGTGTATGGAAATTAAATTTCATATTCTTACCACCACTCGTCGACTCCAAACAAGTGCCATCCCTCGATTGAAAATGAAGCTGGGCAAATTGAGGTAGTGTGAGCTCTAGGCATTGCCTTGACAACATACTTAACCTTCGAGATAGAAATAAGTTCCTTCCTCGACATTTAGTGTTAAGTGTTTGACTAAATCCTTTCCATATAGGAGATACCAGATTATGGAAATTTATTTTCCATATCCGAATTCATATTTTTACTTTTAAAACCAAACTTGTCCTGGGGTTTAACGTTTGAAAATATTAACTTCAAATAACTTTATCATAATGATTGATACACTTTAATCACAAATCAATTACTTTAGCATCGTTATTTAAAATTTCAATTAACTTTAACCAATGATTAATTATTTCAAACATTTTTATTTAAAATAATTATTTGGCATTAATCCTGATTAATTACTTCAAGCAACACTATTTAAAATGATTAGTTAATTTTAATCATCCTTGTTTAAGTGATTTATTAACTTTAAAACATTATTATTCGAATAATTAATTAACCTTTAAACATCATTATTTAAATGATTAATTAACTTTAATCGTTATTTAAAATGATTAATTAAATTTAAAACATTATTATTAAAGTGATTAATTAATCTTAAAACATCATTAACAAAATGATTAATTAACTTTAATACATCATTAATTAAATAATTAACTAGTCTAAACATCAATAGTTAAAATGATTGATTAATTTTAAACATCATTAATAAAATGTTTAATTAATCTTAACCTTGTCATTATTTAATAAATTAGTTAATCTTAATCATCATTATTTAAAATGATTAATTAAAATTAAACCATCATTATTAAAGTAATTAATTAACTTGAAACCATCATTATACAAAACATTAATTTAAGTTTATATAATCTTTATTAAAGTAATTAATAACCTTGAAAAACCTTAGCATAAGTTTTTAAACCAAAAATTCCAAAGGAGATGTTGTTTTCAAAAGTGCCGATATAGCGATAGTCACTATATGGACGTTTCCGTAAATGCTTTTCACATGTCATTTATTTATCCAAATATCACATAGTGTAGCATGAGCATATAAACAAACGTAAATAGCAACCTATAGAGCATATAGATCAACACTTGTAAACAATAACATAACTTTCCAACTAATCATCGAGATGTCAACTTTTTAAGGTGGTTAACTAGCCAACACATATAAAAAACATAAACAAATAACATGTATTTCCATTATTATAGTAAAGGCCAAAAATTTATTTAAAAAGGTGAGAATTTGCTCACCAAAAAGCAACCAAACTAAGTCAAACTATCACAGAACTCTCGATCGACGCTAGATCTAAGCTTTACCTTATAAAAGATGGAATTATTGGAGCCTTATAGTGTAACAACCCGCATATTATACGATTTTATATTTAAATATTTTTTTAAATATAGCGTTGTTAATCGGATTAAATTCCGAAATGATACTTTTTGCAAACGGTCGAATTAGGACTCGGGACCACTTCCATTGAGTTCAAAATGGCGTTTGCGACTTTTTTGAGTATAAGCTTCGATATGTTTGGAGTGAGTTGAATTTTGCTATTTTCTGTTGGGCTTTTGGGTTTGGGTTTCACCCAACTCATCTTATACTCTAACTCTTTAACTCTTCATCCATTCACTCCCAAAACACTTTAGCTCAGCTGAAAAATGGGGGAAGAGAAAAAGAATTAGAAATTGCAAAGCCCTAGTTCCCCTTGCAAACTCAAATTCTTGCTCCAAAATCAAAGAAGCTTAGACAAGCCTCCTCTTCATCTTCTCCATCTCATTTCCTCTTCATCTTCTCCATCTCATTTCCTCTTGAATTAAAAAGGTGATTTTTTGAACTCACATCTACTTCTCTAGATATCATTGTTGTTAGGTATGAATTCCTAACACTTATCTATGTCCGTTTGCTTTTGATTTGAATTGAATTGGTGAATATTCCAATTTTTGTGTTTTGGTCCAATTTTATGAAAATCCTCTTGTGGATGTTTGGACTTTGATGTTTAGGGGGTATCGAAGAGCCTATAAGGCCGGGTTGTCGTTTGGCATAAATCCTTGGTCGTCATTGCTCGATCGATCGCTCCCGAATCGTTTGGCCATCATGGCCTAGGCAAATTGTTGCCCAGACCAGGCCTTTAGACGTCTGAAATGCAAGTTCAGACGTCTAGTTTTGAACCGGGAGCAGAAGAAAATTTGGCAGAGATTTATAAAAATTGCAGAAAACTGAGTCAGACGTCTGAAACACCGTGTCAGACGTCTGAAACACCCTCTCAGACATCTGATACTACATATCCGACGTCTGAAGCCACCCTCCAGACGTCTGGATGGTTTCTGAATTTCCAGAACCTAAATCCAGACGTCTTGATTGACCCCTAGACATCTGGAATTGCCTATTTTTGCCTATTTGCCTATTTTTGATTGAAATTCCATTGTTTAATCGATTCGTGTTGATCCAATTAGTTGTTATTGCATATTTGACTTTGATGATTCCTTTTTGATTTCATACATGGATTTTTATAAAATGATCTTTTCAAATTGTATTAAAAGCTCGTTTCTCCAATTTATAATTTCTATTCAAAACACACACACAATTTTGCACTTCGAGCGAAGAGGGAGGAGAATTAAATAATTAAATAAAACGTGTGCGATGAACACGTGTGTTTATCTTTTCAGTTAATTCCTAATCTATTCATTTGACCGTTTTGACCTTTGGGTCTGGTTTACCGATGAGATGAGGTGAACTTTGTATTGCTTTGAGTGTGAAATTGACTAACGAGTAGTAAACCGTTTAGTGCAAACGTGGGGTATGGGACTCACGTTAACATTTTCCGGGTTCCTAACTAAGAGTTGTGACATATTCCACTGGATAGTGGTGTCCAGTACCGCCACTACGGTTTATTGCCTTTTGGCGTTGCCTTCGGGCGTTGCCATTTGGCGTTGCCTTCGGGCGTATGGATCCTTGTTATATAATACTGAGCTCGAGCACCTTTTGTTTCTTTGACAATTATATTTCCCTAGTGTATCGCCCTTCGGTGTAGGTTCTTTGAACCACATGATATATAGCGATTACCTTGTGGAAATTTGTGTTACCTTTATTAGTATTTGTCATTTGCCTTTTGGCTTGTTTTGGGATATGTATGTCCTTGGTTTATTTGAGTTGCCTATGATATGAGGCTTGTTATGATTCATCTTATGTTAGATGATTTGGTTATCTCCTTTGGAGAATAATTGTGGTACTTTATGATCTTGTATGTTCATTATCATTTAGTTTATCTAACTGATTTGTTTAGCTAGACTGACCCGTGTATTTTATACTCGGGTCAGACCGAGATGTTTCAGGTTAGGTACATTGGACTTAGCCTATTTTTCTTCCGCATGGACTATTCCGCTAGCTCCTTTTTGTTATAGCTTTTTGAGTAGTCCTTTTTGTCTGTAACTCTGATATGTACTCTGTTGACTCGTCCATATATTGTGGTTTGCTTTACCACTCGACATGTCTCATTTTGTAAACTCTGTAATGTATTTGTATATGTGTAAAAGTATGTGATGATCTAATGTTCTGTGATGTGTATTACATTTGAGTTGTTATATTTTATTATGATAGATCCTTCAGCCACCTATGGCTTTGTATTAAATATTTATTGGAGATGTCGATTCACTTGGGTAAGAAGTGGCAATTGTCGGCGTATTCAATAGATAATTAAGACAAGGTTATAGAGTGTCGCTCATATCCAGCTCTATTCTCAGCATTAGCAGACGGTGTTACCTAGTAATACTCTTTGCTAATGTGGGTCTTGAAGTGGGGCGTTGCAGCTTGGTATCAGAGCTGAGTTCAGAACAAAATATGATAAACATAAAAAGAGACACGTATTACGGTACATCAAAGGGTAGTACGAATGTTACGAATCTTTGTATCATCGTGCCTTTATTCTTTCCGTGCCTTTAGGGTAGATAGAATTTTTGGGAATACGTCTAGGAATGCATTTTATTCCGTAGTATTCCATATTTGAATTAATGATATCTACCTTGTGAATAATCTTTATCTTATCTTATCTTTCAGCTAATGGCCGGAAAAGGCAGAGGACGATGCTCGGATGTTGGGCAATCCAGCGGCTCGCATCCGGACGGCGTTTATATGTCTACTGATCAGTTCTTGGAGTTATTTAGGAGCACTCAGCCTCCAGCTCCTATTCGTGCATCTCCTCCATGCAAGTCTGCCTTTGCACGCCTGTGTAGTGATTTTTATCATCTTGGTGGAAAGCCATTCAAAGGATCCGAGTCCGTTCTTGAGGTCCAAGCTTGGATTCGTACATGCGAGCGTATCTTCTCTCGCATGGATCCATGATCGAGTTCTTGTAACTTCTAGCTTATTGCAAGAGCGTGCCCTTGATTGGTACGAGCTTCTTATAACCGAACTTGATGAGTCTGCTCTTTCTTGGACTTAGTTTCGGGAACTATTCGAACTCAAATTCGTTCCTGAATCTGAGAAAGTTTTATTGGCCCGTCGCTTTCTTGAGTTGAAGCAAGGGAAGTCCTCCATTTCTGAATATGTTTCATCCTTCGAGGCCCTATCTAAGTATGGTCTTGAATTCATTAGCACTTCTTATAAGAAGAATATGAAGTTCGTCTCTGGTCATAAGAAATATCTTAAGAAATCTTTAATGCTCCAGCTTAAGCTTTCTTTTGAGGAGTTGGTTGATTCGGCACTTCATCTCGAGGCCATCGAGAAGGAGTGTGATAGTGGTGATGATGTTGAGGTTCGCAAGAACCCCAATAAGAAGAAGTTTCCATTCCATAAGCAGGGATTTCTTCCTTCCAAGAAGAAGAAGCCCATTGAATCTGGTTCTAACTCTCAATCTGCTGGAACACCTTCCATTCGGAAGTGTTTCAACTGTGGTTCTCCTGATCATATGATCGAGCTTGTCCTAAGCCTCTCTTCTGTCATTATTGCAAGAAGGAAGGTCACTATGTTTCCACCTGCCCTACTGCTCTTGCTAGTGCCAAGTCTGGCAAGCTTTATGTTGCTAAGGCTTCTGGAGGTTCTTCTCAGCCCAGAGGTATATCTCTACCTATTTTGGAAGGTTCTATTTTATTTCATGACCGTAGTATTCAATTTTTTTTAATACGGATGCTTCGCATTCTTTCGTACAGAAAAAGCTCGTCGATGATTTGTCTTTGGATGTTTCTTGTTTGGTTACTTCGTTGAGGATGCAGAAGTAGGAATAATAGCACCAGAGATAATATTAGCGGAAAGATTGACGGAAGATATTGCCTGATCATAGACCAACCTGATCTGACTCGAAAGTCCAATATTTCGAATCGAAACTAAATAAAGGCGCATTGCGAATCCTATTGGGGGGTATGCAACCCTTAGCATGCTTTGTGATGATGTTGAGATTGTTTTATGTGGCTTTTCTTTTCGTGCGAATCTGCACGTTATTTCTTGTTTGGATTTTGATATGATTTTGGGTATGGACTGGCTAGTGAGATACGATGCCAGAATTATTTGTTCTGAAAGAATTTTAAATCTTCGACATCCGGATTCGTCTACTCAGCTATCACTTGTTCTTCGGAATGTAGATAATTCTGAAATGGCTTTATATTCTCTTGACTCACAAGATGATGATGATATATCTCGTATTCCTATTGTTTGTGACTTCTCTGATGTTTTTGAGTCGGTTTCGGGTTTGCCACCCAAGCGGGCGATCGAGTTCCACATTGATCTCATTCCAGGCGTGTAGCCAGTTGGGCGTCCTCCCACAAGGATGTCTACAAAAGAAAACGAGGAACTCAAGAAGAAGCTTTTAGAGCTTGAGTCCAAATAGTTGATTCAGTCCAGTTTTTCACCGTGGGGTACCATGTTCGTCTTCGTGAAGAAGTCCGATGGAACTCTTAGGCTCTGCATCGACTATCGCAAGCTTAACAAGATGACAATCAAGAATAGGTATCCTTTGCCGAGGATCGATGATATGTTCGATCTATTGAGTGGCGCTAAGGTCTTCTCTCAGCTCGACCTTGCCACTGGTTTTCATTAGCTCCGAGTGGCGGAAGATAGCATACCTCTTACAGCTTTCTGCACTCGATATGGTTCTTTTGAGTGGCTCGTTATGCCGTTCGGTTTGACGAATGCTCCTGCTTTCTTTGTTGATCTTATGAATCGAGTATTCCGGGAATATCTCGATAAGTTCGTCCTTGTGTTCATTGATGACATTCCTGTTTATTCTAAGTCCGAAGCTGAGCATGCAAATCACTTGAGAATTGTCTTGAGTACTCTTCGTCACCATCAGCTTAAAGCCAAATTCTCCAATTGCCATTTTTGGGAGAATAATGTTAAGTTTTTAGGCCATGTTGTATCCTCCGACGGCATTTCTATCGATCCCTCAAAGATAGAAGCTATCCAGAATTGGAAGAGGCCTAAGAATGTTTATGAGATTCGTAGTTTCCTTGGATTGGCGGGTTATTACCGTCGGTTCATTAAAGATTTTTCCCGTATTTTGCTTCCTCTCACCAGCCTTACTCGGAAAGGCATTCGTTACATTTGATCCGATAAGTGTGAAGCTTCCTTTCAGACATTAAAGGAACTTCTCACTAATGCTCCTATTCTTGTTGTTCCCGAGGGGAATCATGATCTTGTTGTCTACACCGATGCTTGTGGTAGTGGTCTCGGTGTCGTGCTTATGCAGAAGGATCGGGTAGTTGCTTATGCTTCTAGGCAACTGTGTCCGAATGAAATTTGCTATGTCACTCATGAACTTGAGTTAGCCGCCATTGTCTTCGCCTTGAAGATTTGGCGACACTATTTATTAGGCGAGCGCTTCATTCTCTATACCGATCATAAATCCTTGAAGTATTTGTTCACTCAGAAGGAACTCAATATGAGGAAACAACGTTGGCTCGAGTTTTTTGCCTCCTATGACTTTGATATCCAATATACCCCTGGTAAGGGTAATCGTGTTGCTGATGCGCTTAGTCGCAGACATTCGGCTGTCGTTTCTATGATGCTTGTCGAATGGGTTATTCTTGAGACTCTATCTTTTTATGATATTCATAATCGAGCTCCATCCTCTGATTCTCCGCTAATATTATTCAGTTTGGAAGCTCGATCCTCTCTGTTGGATCGTATTGCCGAAGCTCAGCGGTGTGATCCTGATCTTGTGCATCTTATTTAGCTTTGTGAGACTGAACCTCGTGATGAGGCGTTGCGGGATTTCTGCATTGATCTTCATGGGTGTCTTCGCAAGAAGAACCGTCTTGTTGTGCCTTCTGATTCTGCACCTAGGCATGACATTCTTGATGACTGTCATCATTCTAAGTATACTATTCATCCTGGCAGTAGTAAGATGTATGCCGATATGCATCGCCTTTATTATTGGGTAGGCATGAAGCGTGATGTGGCGAGTTATGTGAGTAATTGCATGACTTGTCAACGTATTAAAGCCGAACATCAGCGCCCTTCTGGTCTTCTTCAGCCTCTAAAGATCCCATTGTGGAAATGGGATCAGATTTCGATGGATTTCATTGATGGCCTACCTCGTACGAGATCGGGCCATTCTAGTATTTGGGTTATTGTTGATCGCCTCACCATATCAGCTCATTTTGTTCATATTAAATCTAATAGGACTGCTTCTCTTTTGGCTAAGTTTTTTATTAAGGAAATCATGAGACTTCACGGTGTTCCTAGTTCGATTGTGAGTGACTGTGATCCTTTATTCACCAGTCATTTCTGGAAGAGTCTTCAGCAAGCTTTGGGAACAAAGCTTAATTTCAGCACAGCTTATCATTGTCACGAACGGGATTTTCAACTTTCGAAAATTCGACATCGATACTCACTTTATCGACTGTCGAGCAATCGAGTGCCGGAAACTCCAATAGTGAGGGTTTTAGAAAGAAGAAAAAGGCAGAAGAAGAAGAAAGAAGAAAAAGAGAAGAAAGAACAACAACAGAATAACATCAGATACAGAAACAGAAAACAATATCAGAATCTCACATATCGCAGCGGAACAATATATAATAGATAAACACTAGTCTTTTAAAACAAAGAACTATATCGGTTTATACATACATCAATCATCAGAGTCAATATACAACAATGGACAGTTATATAACCTGTCCTCATACAGAATACACAGCGGAATAAATACTATTAGATACAAATACTACGTCTCGTCATCCAGCTTATCTCCAAAGCTCCAGAATATCCAGAATATCCTGATAATATAACTCTAGGCTGCCCGTGTGGAAATTGGTGGGCACCTAGAGTTTAGATGGGAAACAATAAACTCCGAGTCAGTCATGGTGACTGGTGTGAGATCGTAAAACAGTTATTTATCTTTAAAATAAATAGCAGAGAATTTTAAAGTCAATTCGCAATGCTTTTGGAAAATGAAACTACCATAAGACCTCCCACCACACACACAATGCAAACGCAGACTTGGAGGAGATTTCTTCTTATGATAGTCAAAGATGCTTACTACGAAAAAATCAAATTCTTTTTGATATTATTATTAGTGCATAGTGTAGAAAACATTTCGAAAGTAAAATATAAATCTTAGCCAGCATAGACATTTCGAACTATGCCTACTATAGCTACCATCCAAACAGTGGGGCGCCACCATAAGTGAATGATAGGTTCTACAACTAAATCCGTACAAGTCTCGTATTGTTTCTTTGGATTTCCAACAAATGGTCAGGCTAAGGAACTTCCTATCCACGATGAGTACGTCCCTGGAATAGACGACCCGAGAACCTAACCGGATCTCTGCCAACACAAGGCCGGGTTACCTCTGCAAAAATAGGTAACTACTGACACGCGTATGCCATCCCCCGATCGTCACCGATCTTCCCGAGGATCCCCGATTCGCAACAAACCACATAGATAATAATAATGCAGTAACCACAGAGGTTAAGTATCTGGGCTCCATACCATGATACAACCTTTATCCAGAAGGAATGACATACACTAAGGGGCGCTACTCCCTAGAACCTTGCTGCATTCGTCCTGTTTCGACCATTTCCGGGGTGTGAGGCTCGACGAAGTCTCGTCCACAAAGCTACGCTTTCTCAAAAAGCCCTGCTTCGGGTCAAACAAAATGATCAACCTATGATCACAAAGATATAAGATCAAACGAAATGATCATATCACAAATGATCAAACACTGATCATTTCACAGCAACACTCAGTATGCCACGTTACCAAATTAGGATATATCGCTGATAAATTTCAACTACATAACCTCTGAGCTCGTACGTCTCAGAGAAGGGTGTTAAGCTAAGAGAATAAATTCTCCGCCACCAACAGAAATGTATTTGAAAGAAATCAGCTTTATATCTCAAATTGTAACGTCAGACACACAATCCATACAAGTCTGTTCCGGGATCGAACAGAACCGAAGGCACTTCTCACGAAGCCCTTGCACATCCGGATAATTTTCAATCACGTCAGGACTTCCCGTCACTAAGGGTGATAAAACCTCTAAATCGAAGATCAGTCGATGTAGAGTAACTCGACGGTAATCCTTCCGTTTTCAAAAATATCCGGTCTTCAACACCGGTCTTCAAATGCGATTCAAAACGACGTATCACATATTCGGAATGGGTTATACGACCCCATGGTCCTTTCCCGGTTAACCCGAATAGTGAGCGATTATTCAAAAATAAGTGTGGCATTCACATTCATCCAATTCACAACAAATACCAAATAACAAATACCAAAAATAAGTGAGCGATTATTGATAGTCGGTTATTTAACTATCAATAAAGATGCGCAACATCATCAGATTCCAAATAATTTTCCAATTTATTTTTATCTTCCAAAATATCTTTTACTAGATATAAAATTTCCACACTTCTAAAATAAATCGATATTTATTTTTAAACAGTCTCCCTTCTATAAATTCCATAGTGAATTTATATTTCAAAATATCTACTGATATACGATTTCCAAATCGATTTTCAATATTCAATTTCGATTTATCTTTAAGAAGATAAATTTCAAAAACGTTCATTTCATATTGGAAAAGCATTTCCATACTTATATAATAATAAGTAATTCACACATCTATTTATTTTCAACACTTGAAAATATTCAATATACTTAAATCAAATTAAGTATATATTTCATTCTTTTAAGGAAACCATTTACTATAACATTTATTTGAGTCAAAACGAATGTTACGTAAAACATCGTTACGACGACTCAAAATCACTAGTATAGGGATTCGAAATTTAGATAGATATATAAATCCCAATACTAGACAAAAACATTTCCTTTCGGAAATCATTTACTATAACAACAGTGTTATAGTCCATCATTTCCTTATCTCTCGAAAACGTCTATTTCAACAATAAATGTTGAAATCTATGATTTCGATTCATAATACATTTTAAAACATCTTTAAAATGTTTAACTTCATTTTTATATCACTTCTTCAAAAATAAATCCATTTTACATAACAATATATTCACTGTCCAAAATCGTGAATATATTTCACTAACCAAATTTCAGTCTTTTCTACATATTTATTTCAAGGATAATCCATTATCCAAAATCGTGGATAAAATTCCCTTAATGATCTTCTATATTTAAAATCAATCAAATTTGATTTATTTTCGAATTTATAAAACAACGTTTTTAAATTCTATTTTCTATTCTATAACAACTTCGATTTTATAAATTTCCTTTAATGACCCATTCAATTTTATAACTCAACGTATACATCAAAAATCCATATTATAAGTTAAATACTTATAATTCATTTATTTAAAAGAAATCGTTCTTTTAAACTTTACAAACTGTAAATAAACCCATTTTAACATCATTTCCATTTTTGAATCCACATTCCCAAATATTCACTTTTAACCCCAAAATCAAATCCCAAAATCAAATCCCAAATTGATTTCTAATTTTACTTCAATACCAAATCAATTTCAATATTCATTTCTAAATTAATTTCCCATCCCAAATCATTTTATATTGATTTTTACTAAACTTGTTTCAATTTGCCAATTAAATTTATAATTGGACTTCCAACTTATTTCATTTTAAACAAATTCTTCTTAAAGAAAATAAATCTCTTTATCTTTTTCCAACTATTTAGAAATCCAAATTTTAATCAATATTCTTCAATTTAAAATCACTATTATACGAAATTCATTTATTTAACGTTTTCACTTGATTCTGGAATTAATTCGATAAGAATATAAAAATTAACTTTTTTATACTTTAAAGTTCCTTTCTTCGAATTTATTCAATTTCTAAAAATTTATTTACTTAAAAATTTCTATTTTGATTTCAAAAATCCAATTTCATTTATTTTTGAAATCCAATGATATCAAACATCCATTCAGCTAAATTTTTAGCTTTCAATCAATTTCCAGACATCGATATGATCAATAACATCAATATAATCATTCACAGATTTATACTACAGTATAAATAAAATCAATCAATGTGAGGGGTCCAGTTGGATCCCTCCAACCTGTTTCCCTGCATCCAAAGACATCAGCACAATACCAATTCCGCTCCAGTACGGAATTATCGCGGTATATAGGTTTTTATAAATCCGCTTACTAACGGCGCAATAGGGTCTCATCCGCTATACGAGGCGGGAATCAATCAATCCAATATATACATATGCCAATATGTATATATTGCTATATATAGATATATATCCTAAAATATCTAATATCAACAATCCAAACAGACAATCAAACAATAACTGAAAATTCCACTTTCAATTTGAGTGAGAAAAATCTCACCTTAGCTTTTTATTTTGCAATCCAATCCAATTTTTATTCCAGCTTGTTTCTCCATTTTTTTAACCTTGTATAAACAATTTATACAATCTATTAATATTCGAAATAATCGAACAATCAATTTTTTCGTTTAAATTTATTTAACCCCAAATTTTATTTCAACTAATTTTCTTTTTTACTTTCAAACTAATTCTCTTTAACAAATTTATTTAACTAGAAATTTTCAAAACTAAATTTCTTTTAAAAATTTATTTCCAGTAACCAAACACATCAGATTTTCATGAATAAATTCGTTTAACTAAATTTTCTTTAACAATTGTTTTCTCCTTTTTTATGAACATTCCCATTACTGTAAATTTATCCACTTATACATATATATAAATCTATTTCAATCTGCATATATATTTAACTTTACTGTAAATTCGTATATATATATATAAATCTATAAATCTAAATAAACAACACAAGAAACTACCTCACTGTAGAGAGACGAACTCAGATCGAAACCCAGTATGCCCCAAAATCGCAACTTCTCGAATGCTCCTCCTACACTTGCGACCTACCCCATCGACATTGCCGCCACCTCAACCACGAACTCGCGAATCAAATCACGACGTCGCCTGCACCTCCACAAATCTACGCATCGCCATCATCGATCATGCCGCTGCCTGCCATCGACACACTCGTCGACGTCGAACCCCAATCGCCTCGGCCTACGCACGCGCGTCGCCGTACGCGAGCGCCTCATCGTTGCGACGCCCTGCTTCACATCGCTGCCGCGATGTCATCCTCCCCCGGTCGCGTGCTCGCCGCACTCGTCGTCGCTACCACGAGTCAAACGCCGCCACCCCGTCGCGCTCGCGCGCTCGAACGCGAGACTTCCCCCTTTCGTTCGCGACTTAGAACAACCGCCCTCCCTCAGTTCGATTTGATGATGATAACGCGATTGCTTCACGTGTTCGAGCACTGAGTTCGAACGAGATTGCTTTGGTTCTATCTTCGGTCGCCATTTTTATTTTGTTTTCGAACGTGAAATTGGTTTTGAATCTGAAGAGGGGAGAGTGGTAATTTAAAAATTGAAGAGGGATGGGTTGCACGATTTATTTCGTGGTCTTCAGCGTGATGTAAGGGAGAGGAACGTGTGTATGTCGGCAAAGTTTTAAATTTAAAAATCTAAACTGAATTCAATTTAATCTTGATGCGTTTTCCTATCGTACGGTCACACTACAACTCAGATCAATACGAAATTTAAAATCCGACAATAATTCAATATTACGGACCCAATGGAACTGGTTTCATCGAATTCCGAGACTGTTTGAAAAATGACTATTTTCAAATATCGATTCAAAAAATTAAATTCAAAACTGAGCAAAACAGTTTAAATTTCAATTCTGAAGCTACTGTTATCCTCAGTATTATAAATACGAATTTTAAAAGCTTTCGAAATATTTTTCTTCGGCTTAAAATTGAAGATTCAAATTTTTATTCGGCACTCAGTAGATTAAATTTTAAAGTTTAATCGCCAAATTATTCTGAAAATTTGAAATCAAATTCAAATCATCATCCAAATATTTAAAATTAATTAAATATCTTCGTTTTAAATTGTTGAAAATTCAGGGTCGTTACAGACTTCCCCCCTTAAAAGAATTTCATCCTCGAAATTTCAAGTTAGGAAAAATGGTCCTTAACTCGTCTACTATTTTTCATAATCCAATAGTTTTATCAAATTTTCAAAACAAATCTCTCTACTAGAGATTCGTTATCATTCCAACTATCTTTCCAACTCCAATTAAAGTTTCAAACAATATTGTTTTTCTTCAAAATTCAAATTCAAATTCAAACTTTCAAAAATTTCTCAAAAATTTTCTAACACTCGGAATTTTCGAAAAATTTCGCCAGCGTCTCCTTTGCGCGGCTGATACGGTACGACTACAAAACGTCCCTACGGACTCTCAGATTTCAAAAAGAAAAAGAAAAAGCCAAGCGGCTAGAGAGAAATCATCAAAAACTCATATTAAAACTCAAATACATACCTTTTGTCGAGCAATTCAAATTATCTTTGAAATCAAAATCCCAATTTATCACCTGTATATCCTACTGGCCATGATATCTAGTTACAACATTCAACTATTTTTCACATTCAATTACAAAATTTTCAATATAACTGCTTATATCATTTTTACTTCACTGTTGAAGTTATATATCTATTTCATTCAATTTTACATTTCCCATTCATTTGTATCTAGTTTACCATTTCAACTAAATTTGGATTCAATCTACTTTCAATTCTGAAATATTGAATTTTATCAATTATCTGTCATTTACAACTGCACTATCTTAAATTAGTTCCAATTACTAATTCAAATTGATATCAATTCAATTTATTTTAATTCTACTTCGATTAAATCTACTTACATTTAAGCTGGATTTCCAATTCCCATACGAATTTTAATTCATCTTTCATTTACAATTATTCAATTCAATTCAATTCATTTGCTTACGAATTCGAAATGAGTTTCAACATTTAATTTGACTCTCATTAAATTGATTCGCTTGTATTTACATTCATTTAACTTCATTCTTTAAGTTAAAATTATTCTATCAAAAAGCAAATTGTATAAGTTATCAACTTGATAATATTTCATAAATATGGTATTCCAGAGTCTTACCATCATTTCAAAGCCATTTTGAAAACAATTCAAATCATTCTTTGAATTTCTAAAACAAATCCCCAATTTTTTTCAAACAACTTCTATTTAAAACAAATTGGCAGCAATTCCTCTTTTGGAAACCCGAGAATGAACACCGATGATGCCGCGGTCATCATCGAAGTTATTTTCCAGCGACCGAAAAGAGTTTAGAGCTTTCATCTCTCTACAACACTTTTCAAACCTTTGAAATTCATTTTCAAATCAAAAATGATTTAAACTTCCAAATTTCCAAAAATTTCTCTGGAATTCCGTTTTAAATTACAATTCACATTTATAATTTACATTCTTTAATTTTACTTGTATATGGATTTATTTCTTAACTTTGGAGTTATGGTTTGAATTTCTTATTCAATTTCAATGATAATAGATTAATATTATCACTTTTAACAACCATGCAACCATATACTATAGTACTTCATAGAAAAATATTTCTTTTCTATACAAAAATAGTTTTGGGTAAAATTATCTCATTTACCCTATTTTAAAACAATACTGTGCCGAATTGTTCTATTCAAGTGTTTAGAAACCCCTTCGATACAGTTTTGCAAGACTGTGCCGACGAAGGTTCATATACCACTCAATAACCCAATCATCACAATACAAAACAATTTTATATTCAAATAACAAATACGCGCTCATATCTATTATTACACTCAACTCATTCTAGAGTACTACTGACTCTATCTCTAATGAGTAACACCCAACAGAGCAGGGTTGTCACTTAACCATATGCTCTGATACCACTTTGTCACGAACGGGATTTTCGACTTTCGAAAATTCGACATCGATACTCACTTTATCGACTGTCGAGCAATCGAGTGCCGGAAACTCCAATAGTGAGGGTTTTAGAAAGAAGAAAAAGGCAGAAGAAGAAGAAAGAAGAAAAAGAGAAGAAAGAACAACAACAGAATAACATCAGATACAGAAACAGAAAACAATATCAGAATCTCACATATCGCAGCGGAACAATATATAATAGATAAACACTAGTCTTTTAAAACAAAGAACTATATCAGTTTATACATACATCAATCATCAGAGTCAATATACAACAATGGACAGTTATATAACCTGTCCTCATACAGAATACACAGCGGAATAAATACTATTAGATACAAATACTACGTCTCGTCATCCAGCTTATCTCCAAAGCTCCAGAATATCCAGAATATCCTGATAATATAACTCTAGGCTGCCCGTGTGGAAATTGGTGGGCACTCAGAGTTTAGAAGGGAAACAATAAACTCCGAGTCAGTCATGGTGACTGGTGTGAGATCGTAAAACAGTTATTTATCTTTAAAATAAATAGCAGAGAATTTTAAAGTCAATTCGCAATGCTTTTGGAAAATGAAACTACCATAAGACCTCCCACCACACACACAATGCAAACGCAGACTTGGAGGAGATTTCTTCTTATGATAGTCAAAGATGCTTACTACGAAAAAATCAAATTCTTTTTGATATTATTATTAGTGCATAGTGTAGAAAACATTTCGAAAGTAAAATATAAATCTTAGCCAGCATAGACATTTCGAACTATGCCTACTATAGCTACCATCCAAACAGTGGGGCGCCACCATAAGTGAATGATAGGTTCTACAACTAAATCCGTACAAGTCTCGTATTGTTTCTTTGGATTTCCAACAAATGGTCAGGCTAAGGAACTTCCTATCCACGATGAGTACGTCCCTGGAATAGACGACCCGAGAACCTAACCGGATCTCTGCCAACACAAGGCCGGGTTACCTCTGCAAAAATAGGTAACTACTGACACGCGTATGCCATCCCCCGATCGTCACCGATCTTCCCGAGGATCCCCGATTCGCAACAAACCACATAGATAATAATAATGCAGTAACCACAGAGGTTAAGTATCTGGGCTCCATACCATGATACCACCTTTATCCAGAAGGAATGACATACACTAAGGGGCGCTACTCCCTAGAACCTTGCTGCATTCGTCCTGTTTCGACCATTTCCGGGGTGTGAGGCTCGACGAAGTCTCGTCCACAAAGCTACGCTTTCTCAAAAAGCCCTGCTTCGGGTCAAACAAAATGATCAACCTATGATCACAAAGATATAAGATCAAACGAAATGATCATATCACAAATGATCAAACACTGATCATTTCACAGCAACACTCAGTATGCCACGTTACCAAATTGGGATATATCGCTGATAAATTTCAACTACATAACCTTTGAGCTCGTACGTCTCAGAGAAGGGTGTTAAGCTAAGAGAATAAATTCTCCGCCACCAACAGAAATGTATTTGAAAGAAATCAGCTTTATATCTCAAATTGTAACGTCAGACACACAATCCATACAAGTCTGTTCCGGGATCGAACAGAACCGAAGGCACTTCTCACGAAGCCCTTGCACATCCGGATAATTTTCAATCACGTCAGGACTTCCCGTCACTAAGGGTGATAAAACCTCTAAATCGAAGATCAGTCGATGTAGAGTAACTCGACGGTAATCCTTCCGTTTTCAAAAATATCCGGTCTTCAACACCGGTCTTCAAATGCGATTCAAAACGACGTATCACATATTCGGAATGGGTTATACGACCCCATGGTCCTTTCCCGGTTAACCCGAATAGTGAGCGATTATTCAAAAATAAGTGTGGCATTCACATTCATCCAATTCACAACAAATACCAATTCAAGGTAATTATTGATAGTCGGTTATTTAACTATCAATAAAGATGCGCAACATCATCAGATTCCAAATAATTTTCCAATTTATTTTTATCTTCCAAAATATCTTTTACTAGATATAAAATTTCCACACTTCTAAAATAAATCGATATTTATTTTTAAACAGTCTACCTTCTATAAATTCCATTGTGAATTTATATTTCAAAATATCTACTGATATACGATTTCCAAATCGATTTTCAATATTCAATTTCGATTTATCTTTAAGAAGATAAATTTCAAAAACGTTCATTTCATATTGGAAAAGCATTTCCATACTTATATAATAATAAGTAATTCACACATCTATTTATTTTCAACACTTGAAAATATTCAATATACTTAAATCAAATTAAGTATATATTTCATTCTTTTAAGGAAACCATTTACTATAACATTTATTTGAGTCAAAACGAATGTTACGTAAAACATCGTTACGACGACTCAAAATCACTAGTATAGGGATTCGAAATTTAGATAGATATATAAATCCCAATACTAGACAAAAACATTTCCTTTCGGAAATCATTTACTATAACAACAGTGTTATAGTCCATCATTTCCTTATCTCTCGAAAACGTCTATTTCAACAATAAATGTTGAAATCTATGATTTCGATTCATAATACATTTTAAAACATCTTTAAAATGTTTAACTTCATTTTTATATCACTTCTTCAAAAATAAATCCATTTTACTTAACAATATATTCACTGTCCAAAATCGTGAATATATTTCACTAACCAAATTTCAGTCTTTTCTACATATTTATTTCAAGGATAATCCATTATCCAAAATCGTGGATAAAATTCCCTTAATGATCTTCTATATTTAAAATCAATCAAATTTGATTTATTTTTGAATTTATAAAACAACGTTTTTAAATTCTATTTTCTATTCTATAACAACTTCGATTTTATAAATTTCCTTTAATGACCCATTCAATTTTATAACTCAACGTATACATCAAAAATCCATATTATAAGTTAAATACTTATAATTCATTTATTTAAAAGAAATCGTTCTTTTAAACTTTACAAACTGTAAATAAACCCATTTTAACATCATTTCCATTTTTGAATCCACATTCCCAAATATTCACTTTTAACCCCAAAATCAAATCCCAAAATCAAATCCCAAATTGATTTCTAATTTTACTTCAATACCAAATCAATTTCAATATTCATTTCTAAATTAATTTCCCATCCCAAATCATTTTATATTGATTTTTACTAAACTTGTTTCAATTTGCCAATTAAATTTATAATTGGACTTCCAACTTATTTCATTTTAAACAAATTCTTCTTAAAGAAAATAAATCTCTTTATCTTTTTCCAACTATTTAGAAATCCAAATTTTAATCAATATTCTTCAATTTAAAATCACTATTATACGAAATTCATTTATTTAACATTTTCACTTGATTTTGGAATTAATTCGATAAGAATTTAAAAATTAACTTCTTTATACTTTAAAGTTCCTTTCTTCGAATTTATTCAATTTCTAAAAATTTATTTACTTAAAAATTTCTATTTTGATTTCAAAAATCCAATTTCATTTATTTTTGAAATCCAATGATATCAAACATCCATTCAGCTAAATTTTTAGCTTTCAATCAATTTCCAGACATCGATATGATCAATAACATCAATATAATCATTCACAGATTTATACTACAGTATAAATAAAATCAATCAATGTGAGGGGTCCAGTTGGATCCCTCCAACCTGTTTCCCTGCATCCAAAGACATCAGCACAATACCAATTCCGCTCCAGTACGGAATTATCGCGGTATATAGGTTTTTATAAATCCGCTTACTAACGGCGCAATAGGGTCTCATCCGCTATACGAGGCGGGAATCAATCAATCCAATATATACATATGCCAATATGTATATATTGCTATATATAGATATATATCCTAAAATATCTAATATCAACAATCCAAACAGACAATCAAACAATAACTGGAAATTCCACTTTCAATTTGAGTGAGAAAAATCTCACCTTAGCTTTTTATTTTGCAATCCAATCCAATTTTTATTCCAGCTTGTTTCTCCATTTTTTTAACCTTGTATAAACAATTTATACAATCTATTAATATTCGAAATAATCGAACAATCAATTTTTTCGTTTAAATTTATTTAACCCCAAATTTTATTTCAACTAATTTTCTTTTTTACTTTCAAACTAATTCTCTTTAACAAATTTATTTAACTAGAAATTTTCAAAACTAAATTTCTTTTAAAAATTTATTTCCAGTAACCAAACACATCAGATTTTCATGAATAAATTCGTTTAACTAAATTTTATTTAACAATTGTTTTCTCCTTTTTTATGAACATTCCCATTACTGTAAATTTATCCACTTATACATATATATAAATCTATTTCAATCTGCATATATATTTAACTTTACTGTAAATTCGTATATATATATATATAAATCTATAAATCTAAATAAACAACACAAGAAACTACCTCACTGTAGAGAGACGAACTCAGATCGAAACCCAGTATGCCCCAAAATCGCAACTTCTCGAATGCTCCTCCTACACTTGCGACCTACCCCATCGACATTGCCGCCACCTCAACCACGAACTCGCGAATCAAATCACGACGTCGCCTGCACCTCCACAAATCTACGCATTGCCATCATCGATCATGCCGCTGCCTGCCATCGACACACTCGTCGACGTCGAACCCCAATCGCCTCGGCCTACGCACGCGCGTCGCCGTACGCGAGCGCCTCATCGTTGCGACGCCCTGCTTCACATCGCTGCCGCGATGTCATCCTCCCCCGGTCGCGTGCTCTCCGCACTCGTCGTCGCTACCACGAGTCAAACGCCGCCACCCCGTCGCGCTCGCGCGCTCGAACGCGAGACTTCCCCCTTTCGTTCGCGACTTAGAACAACCGCCCTCCCTCAGTTCGATTTGATGATGATAA
Source organism: Allium fistulosum (assembly GCA_030737815.1). Classification (NCBI taxonomy): domain Eukaryota; kingdom Viridiplantae; phylum Streptophyta; class Magnoliopsida; order Asparagales; family Amaryllidaceae; genus Allium; species Allium fistulosum. The sequence goes on from CM060904.1 coordinate 822,143,673, forward strand.
CGCGATTGCTTCACGTGTTCGAGCACTGAGTTCGAACGAGATTGCTTTGGTTCTATCTTCGGTCGCCATTTTTATTTTGTTTTCGAACGTGAAATTGGTTTTGAATCTGAAGAGGGGAGAGTGGTAATTTAAAAATTGAAGAGGGATGGGTTGCACGATTTATTTCGTGGTCTTCAGCGTGATGTAAGGGAGAGGAACGTGTGTATGTCGGCAAAGTTTTAGATTTAAAAATCTAAACTGAATTCAATTTAATCTTGATGCGTTTACCTATCGTACGGTCACACTACAACTCAGATCAATACGAAATTTAAAATCCGACAATAATTCAATATTACGGACCCAATGGAACTGGTTTCATCGAATTCCGAGACTGTTTGAAAAATGACTATTTTCAAATATCGATTCAAAAAATTAAATTCAAAACTGAGCAAAACAGTTTAAATTTCAATTCTGAAGCTACTGTTATCCTCAGTATTATAAATACGAATTTTAAAAGCTTTCAAAATATTTTTATTCGGCTTAAAATTGAAGATTCAAATTTTTATTCGGCACTCAGTAGATTAAATTTTAAAGTTTAATCGCCAAATTATTCTGAAAATTTGAAATCAAATTCAAATCATCATCCAAATATTTAAAATTAATTAAATATCTTCGTTTTAAATTGTTGAAAATTCAGGGTCGTTACAATCATCCACAGTCTGATGGACAGACTGAACGGGTGAATCGTATCTTAGAGGATCTCCTATGTATTTGTATTCTTGATTTTGGAGGTAGTTGGGAGGATCATCTACCCCTTGTAGAGTTCTCCTACAACAATAGTTTTCAGTCCAGTATCGGTATGGCTCCTTTCGAAGCCTTATATGGAAGGCCACGTCGATCACCTTCTTGTTGGTTGGAATCTGGGGAGAAGCTTATTCTTGGCCCGGAGTTTGTTCATGATACTTCTGAGAAGATTGATCTTATTCGTCAGAGAATGAAAGAGGCACAGAGCCGCCAAAAATCCTACGTGGACAACCGTAGGAAGCCTCTCGAGTTCTCGGTTGGTGATCTTGTCTTTATTCGTGTTTCTCCTTTGAAAGGGGTTATGTGCTTCAGTGTGATAGGGAAATTGGCTCATCGCTATGTAGGACCATTTCCTATTACTTAACGTATTGGCCCTATGGCTTATAGAGTTTCACTTCCAGCTCATCTATCCGGAGTTCACAACGTGTTTCACGTCTCTCAGCTTCGGAAGTGTCTTCGAGAATCAGATTTTGTTATTGACTCTCCTGATTTGCAAGGGCTTGAGATCTCACCAGACTTATCTATGGTACAACAGCCTATTCGCATACTTGCCACGGAGGTAAGACACTTTGGAAACAAGGATGTGCCGCTCATTAAAGTTCAATGGTCCGCTAACCCCAATGACTGTACTTGGGAAACCAGAGAGTTTATCGAGCAATCCTATCCGGTTTTCTATCTTTGCTTAGCAATTGTGAGTATATCTTTTTATCTCAAGCTTATTTTGTTTCCTTTTTGGATGTAAGTATGTAGTTGTTACAAATTCTTCTCTAGGGATTGCGCGGACGCAACTTTGTTAAGGAGGGGAGATCTGTAACAACCCGCATATTATACGATTTTATATTTAAATATTTTTTTTAAATATAGCATCGTTAATCAGATTAAAGTCCAAAAAGCTACTTTTTGCAAACGGTCGAATTAGGACTCGGGACCACTACCACTAAGTCTAAAATGGCGTTTGCGACTATTTTGAGTATAAGCTTCGATATGTTTGGAGTGAGTTGAATTTTGCTATTTTCTGTTGGGCTCTTGGGTTTGGGTATCACCCAACTCATCTTATACTCTAACACTTTAACTCTTCATCCATTCACTCTCCAAACACTTTAGCTCAGCTGCAAAATGGGGGAAGAGAAAATGAATTAGTGTAACGACCCTGTATTTTGTGATTATTTTAGTTGTATATTTTAGTTATTTTTAAATTGAATTTCCTGATTTGAAAACTTTATTTTATTTATTAAAATGAATAAATTTTGTTATTTTAAATATAAATTTTGATGTTAATGTGAATTAGAATTCCAAACATGACTAAATAGAATATTTTCCAGAAAAGTGAATTTTGGTCAATATGGTCTTTGACTTTTAAATTTAAAATTTAAATATATGAAATTTTTAATTTTATATTTTATTTTGAAAATAGATTAAATTTCAAGAATACTGCTTTTCGTATCGTTGAAATCGGATTAATATTGTGAAAGTTATGCTTTTTACAATATTGTGTATAAATTGATTTATTTAACAAAATTGTCTATTTTAATTTATATAAATAATATTTTTTTGTCATATCTTGTTCTAAGTGGTATATATGTGTGTAATATGTCATGTTATGTTTATGTTTTATTTTAATTTTTTTTTTAAAGTATTGTAGTTATTTTTCTAAACTAGTTATATTTTGTTTCCAATTTTCAATACTAGTTTTCATATAAATAACTATTTTCTTATATTTTTCTATATTTTTCTAAAATTTATTTATTCATTTCATTTTCAATTTATTTTGTATTCAATTTTATTTTATTTACTTGGTTTTTATTTTAATTTATTTGCATAAAAGAAAATAGGAAATTTAAAGAGACTTTGGCTTTTAACCTTTGACCTTCCATCTACGCACCCATTCAATTTTTGGGCCGTTCCTTCTCAAGCATTAGTCGTGACTTTTCTTTTTGGAAATTCACGTGAAAACACTCTTCTCACTTCTCTTTTCACGTATGGTTTCAGATCTGAAGAAGAAAGTTTGGTAATGTCTTCTTTCTCCACTCTTTTCTTCTCATTTTTATTGATTTTTCCTTCGTAGTTTGTCTTGCCTCTTCTTGCAATTGTTCGACCTTAGCTCCTCCACCACCTCCACCATCCAGCACCACCACATCCATAGCCATCTCACCTTCCTTCCCCTCTATCTTGTCCAGGCCGTGACTCCCCTAAGTTGTTTGCACCACAAAAACTTCACAAATCACCTTAAAACTACCTTAGCCGACCACTTTTGCCTTCACCACTTCATTTTACACCACCACCACCACCATAGGCCGCCACCATCACTTTTCCAGACCTCCCCACACCACTCCAACCTCTGTCCAGACCTGAGCTTGACTGGACAAGCCTATAACCCCATGACCGAGTCCTTTTGGTTGTCAAAAACCATGTTTTAGCCAATACGCCATAGATGACCTTCTGCAACACAAAAAAATGTTGGCTCATGCCCGAAAAATGTTGCCATAGGTCTATGGCAACACTTTTAGGGTGATGCAATTTTTGCCGTTGCCTTAGACCTCAAAGGCAACATTTTGACTAACTAAGGCAACATAAGTAATATTATTGCAATAGAACCCTATTTGGGTCTATGGGAACACCCATAGGTATCTGTAGCAACATTCCAAAAATGTTGCTATAGATATTAACTTTCTGAAGTTGTGGGGCTCACAATATAGAGCATATTTGATTTTTAATAGAAATAAATATTTATTTAATAAAATGCTATTGCACAGAATTTGATATTCAAACACTAATTTATTTAAATAAATATTTTATTTCTACATTTGAAATAGTACAAATTCCTGACTCCACTATTTTACAATTCAATGATATATAACACTGATATTCACATATACAGATATTCCTCACTACATCACTCAGTTCACTCATTACATATGCAGTTTCAATTTATATAGACACCGACAAATATATGACGAGCCGAGTGCCGAGCCAAAGGCGAGCCGAGTAGCGGGTCCGGGCGCAGCGCCGGCGAGGGTCCGGGGCACCATCCGATTTCGGAAGATCGAGCCTTCTTTGAAACGACGTAAAATGATGCACCACACATACTTCTAAACCACCAGCATCCATCCTCTAATTGCCTCACCAACAAACTATTTCAGTTGCCAAATCGTCTAATCACCTAATCACAATCGCTGATTACCCATTCCGACAACCCAAACATCCTCAAACTTTCACACTGCAAATTCGCAACAAAACCAAGCACCACCCTTGGCTGATAGCAAACAACATTGCTTCTCACTGCAAGCTATATATCTACAGATTTGGACCATCAACTCTATGCAGACTGCTTCGCCTTTCATCAACAAGAGAATCAAAGGTCAGTTCATACATGTACATTAGTTCAAAGCACCAAGCTATATATCTTCAGATTTGGACCATCATTAGCCTACAAAAGAAAAACCAAACTCGTTTACTCAATATCAAATGAACTCAATATCAAATGAATGGGGAACATATTCACCCGCATTCCTTGGCATTATACTAAAAAGAGAAGATCATTTGCTATCGGGCATATGAGAAGGACCTGGATCAATTTCAGGCTTAAGGGAAGTAAAAACTGCAGTAGTTCTAGGCAAAACATCAGAAGCAATAGCAGTACTGAGCTGGGCATTTAAACAAATAAATTTCAAGCATATAACATAACTCGCTTTATTCGACCCTTTGACTTCACCAACACCATCAAACATAACCTTCTTACCCAAAGTAACACTACAATGCAGTTATCAGTGATAATCCACTACCCTTATCACATCAGCAGCCAACAGTGGTGAAATAGGTGAATTACCTTCGACAATAGCAGCTATAGGAAAACCCGAAAGTAGAGAGCAACTAGGGTCGATGCAATTCAAGGTCGATTCAAGCACAACGAATACATACATCAATGGAGGAACTGGAGTAATAGGTATAACAGGCGGACTCAAGAGAGAAGTAACACAGCCTCCTAGCAGCGGGAAATCATTGTCAGAAGCTAAGAAATCAGGCGGTAGCATGGTTGGTTGAGAAGAATGAGGCATTGAAAGCTCGATTAGATTTGGTTATGGATGGGTTCTCAATAGGCGTGCAAGGAGGAGTACACTTCACTTAAGCCTGAAACTAGAACAACCATAGCCCGCTACATCACTTCACGGACCGCATCCAAACACATCGCCACTGCCTATCTTCTCATCGCATCCAGATCTAAACTCATAAGAGCAAAGAGAAAACGAAGTTGTGTCCTCTGAATACTGGAGTGGAAGATTGAATGGAAATGTAATAGCATCAGATCCGATTGGGTTAAAAGGGAACATCTTCCATACAAATTAGGGAAAACGAAATTAGGGATTTGGAAATTGGGGGTGAGAACGAAATGATATGAAAAGTAAAGCGGGAAAACGAAAATTTGGGGCAAATTGTAGCGGTGATCCAGTTTAACAATCAGATTAAATGTAGACCGTTGGATCGTATTCACGCGGATTGCTAATTTTATTAATTTTTTAATTTGAATACATCTATAGCAACACTATAAAAAAATGTTGCATCGTGTTACACTTGTTTAGCTAGAGAAACACAATTTTATGGCTAAGGTAAAACCATAAATACAATGTTGCAGTAGGACCAAAATTTTATATCTATCGCAACATTTTAGCTGGCAACACCTTGCAAAAATGTTGCAGAAGGTCATCTATGGCGTAGTGAGCCTAAACCCCTTCACATTCCTACCTTGTAACTTCCTCCACTTGTTCTACCCTTTATGCCATACATTCCTATGTTAAAACCTGAGCCAAAGTCATGCCAAACCTGAGCCAAAACATCCCCTAGGTTGTGCAAGAAAATGTAGAAAGCAAGGCAAAAGTCGTAGCATTCATATTTGTTTTTATTCCAAAGTTATATCATTTCAAGGTTGCATTGAAATTTATAATTTGTTTGGTTTTGTTTTGGGTTGTAACACAAGATCTATAGCTTGGATCTCGCTCACCACTCAAATTCTAGTCTTGTCATCGTGCTTTTGATTTCATTGTGTCATTTGTATTGCAATCTCCAACCATAGAGGTGAGTAAATATCACCTGACATTTATACTTATGCAAATGTGAATTTACAACAATTAAATGTGTATAATATTATGTTATGTTATACCTGCTTATGTTATATATTATATGATGTTAACTTGTTAATTTACCTATCATCTCATCTATTACTGTTATTTGTTGTTAAACTATTCATTTATATCTGTTTATCACACTACAAGTTCCCTGTTAGTATAGAATCACTATGGGTTGAAATGGTACATACCCGAACGGACTTTAGAATAGGGAAAATCGTTATGGGCTGAAATGATAGGCCTGTACGGTTTTTATTTATTTTCTTTTGAGTTGGGATTGCAGGTTTGAAATGATAGAACTCGGATTTTTTCTTTGTAAACTGCGGATTGAAATGATATATATCCGTATCACTTGACCTAGGTTAGAAACTATATACCGGCCCGTGGTTATTTTATAAAGTATTTTGAATATTTTAAATATGTTCAAAACTGTAAATTTATGCTAATTTGATTTAAATTAGATTTTAAATTGTTTAAATAAAGAAATTATGATTTTTCTATAAGTTAAAAATGTTGAATAAATGACTAGTTAAACTGAAATTGGAAATATAACTTAAGTTTGGAAATTTGGATTTTGGTTTAAAATAAATTTAAGTTATGAATAAAATGGAAATTTAATTTTATTTGGAAAATGGGAAATATGATAATTTGATTTAAATTTGAATTTAAATGATTTAATAAAGAATTATTGATTTTTCTATGAACTAAAATGGTTAAATGAATAAAGGCTTAAATGTGAAATTTTAAATATAACTTGACTTGGAAATGGGAAATTTGGTTATAATTAAAGGTTTAAATTAGTTAAATAAAATGGAAATTTAGTTTAATATGTGAAATGGTAATTTGAAAATGTAAGTGTTAATAAAATTGTAAAGGGTAAAAATGGGAAAATTGTATATTTGAATTGTTAAGTAAAACTAAAAAAAAATGGATTTTATTGTAAAGTTTACTTTATAAAAATCATATGTAAAAAGGGTTGTTAATGAACATTTTTGAATGTTAAAATATGATTTTTATAATGTTAAAAAGGTTTAAATCAAAGTTTATTGTTTGTTGGAAATACACTAAAATATAGAAAATATTTTTAATAGCATTCAGAAATGCTATGGTTTCTAAAATGAACTAAAAGCTTAATAAAAGAGCTACTACAGCATTTCTGTAAATGCTGTAGTAGATGCATATGAACTAAAGGCTAAAAACTTAATAAAGGCCTATTTTAGCATTTCTGTGAATGCTGTAGTGGTCTGTTGTCTTTGCTGAAATTAATAAAAACCTTCATTTGAAACCTGAGCTATTACAACATTTCTGGAAATGCTGTTTTTGCTGTTTTAAACTGAATTTCAACTAAAACTGAGATTTCGCAGCAGTTATAAAATGTTGTCTTTGCTGAATTAAAATGTTTTCAAGTATAACTTATAACAGCTTTTTCTAAATGTTGGGAAAGGCTGAAATTTTCAATGTTTATGGTTTTTAACTAAGTAAATGAACTCAGAATGGTCTAAACTTTGGAAATTGAATACTTGAGTTGAAAGTATAATAACTTCACTTTTAGATGGTTTAGAGGAATTATTTTAATTGGAATATAAACTATTAAAAAGGTGTGAATGATATTTGGAATTTAAAAGGTATTTAAAGTTAAATATGGTTTAGAAATTTAAATGGTTTAGAAATGATTTAACCTTTAATTTGATAAAGATTTGAATTTGAAATGATATTTTGTTTTGAAGTATAAAATATTATTTTGGAATTTTATAACCACGGGTATACTTCTCTGTATGTCATTTGATTTCCTGTTGATGGTTTGATGCACATTAACACTGTTAGTTGCATGGTTTACTTCGATATGGACATTTCTGTGATATTGTCACTACTGTTTAATTGATGGTTTTATGTATCCTTAAAGGATGGGCGATCCCAAGCATCCTTGTAACGACCCGTATTTTTACGGTTCGAAACATCGTAAAACAGCTGTCATTAGGTCGTAACGTTGTTAAGTGGTTCAGAATTTAGAACGACTAGAGCTTGAGTCGTCTAGAAGTTAAGCCGTGTTGTAGCTTAGGTCGTATGGAAGTTGGATCGTGTGGTAGCTTAGGTCGTGGGGTAGGTTAGGTCGGGTGAGTGACCTAAGGATTGGAGCGACCTATAGGAAGTTGGCGACATAAGGATTTTAGCGACCTATAGGAAGTTGGCGACCTAAGGATTTGAGCGACCTATAGGAAGTTGGCGACTTAAGGATTGGAGCGACCTATAGGAAGTTGGCGACTTAAGGTAGTGGACGACCTAAGAGTTAGCAACCTACAGGAATTGGCGACTTAAGGAGTAGACGACCTAAGGTTTGAGCGACTTAAGGAAAGACAACGACCTAAGGGAGTTAGCGAGTTAACGACCTAAGAAACTAAGCGAGTTAACGACCTAAGAAGGTTAGGTCGTGGACGAGTTAAGGAGATAAGTGGGATGAGTTGTTAGGTCGCGTGGATGTTAGGTCGTATCCTAGTTAAGTTGTTAGGTCGTGTAGCGTTAAGTCGCTAAGGGTTAAGCCGTAGGGTGTTAAGTCGCGCAAGGGCTTAAGTCGTAGGTCGCGCATTAGTGTTGAGTCTTAGGTCGTGACATTTTTAGCTCGTGGAAGCGCATATGTCGCTAGGTCGTGCGCATGTGTGTGTGGTTAAGTCGCGTGAAGGCTTAAGGGGTTAGGTCGCTGAGTGTTAGGTCGTGAGCGACCTGGGAGCGAGCTATAGTTAGGTCGTGGCTTCCGTTAAGTCGTTAAGTCGAGTGTCTGCTAAGTCGTAAGTCGTAGGTCGCGCGTATGTGTTAAGTCGCGCTAGTGTTAGGTCGGAGGATTTGTTAGGTCGTAGGTCGCGATAGTTAGGTCGTGGACGACCTAAGGGGGCGGACGACCTAAGGAAATCAGCCTATAAATAAGCGGGTTCTTCTTCATTTTTGGGATCTGAATTTTGAAGCGACGAAGTGCTGCTATTTTGAGAGCTCGAATTCTATACTTCTTAACTTCTTTTCTCCACTCTAATCTTGTGATTCCTTCCATCCAAATCGAAGATCAAATCGAAGATCCAAGAGCTTAGATTGAAGATCTTCATCCATCGAAGAGAGATTTCATCGTTTGAAGCAGAGTTTTGATAGATCGAGTTAGATTCTTCGCTATCCAGATCTGAAGTGTGTTGCTTTTGAGGTGTTTAGGTGATTTGGTGAGTGGTGATTATCTCTCACACGGATCCAAAGGAGTATATCGGATTGATGGCTTGATTTGGTGTTAAAATAGTGATTTCCATGCATTTTCATAAACTTAAGTGTAGATCTATTGTTCATGATGATTTGACATCCATTTTACTATATGTTAACCTATGCAAGTTCATTCATCAAGTTGTAAAGATATTGCTCATGATTCATGCTTGTTAGATTTAGTCTCTTTAATTACAAGATTGCCATTATTGTTAAAATTGTTTATTTGATCATGTTTGAATGCTTGATTACTTGGATTAATGTTTGACTTGGTTGATTGTTGTAAAGTAGTTGATTGATGATTTGACTTGGACAAGTTAGTCGAAGATGATTCAAAACCTAAGGGAAAGGCTCTTGAATTGGAAAAGCTGCTCGTGGCATATGTGGCGGATGATGAAGCTCATATGGATAGATTTGATGATGTTGATGTTGAGATGAGGCTTTGCTATGATGAGATGAAGCGAGGCATGGTATGAGATAGCCTTGGTTTAATTCAGACGGGATCATTCCAAGCATGTTGATAACTCGGTGAAATGGTTCGAGTAGAGGATAATGGTTTGCTCGAGAGGCGCTTGAGCTAGTATGGAAATAGTCGTCGAGGAGGATGACTAGAAGGCTGAGATTTCATCGTTGTTGAAGGTTCTAGCAGGCTCAAAGCAAGAGTACGTTGGGCAGATTCGATAGTCCCTAAAGACTATGATTGTAGTCGAGTACTCTGGGCAGATTCGATAGTCCTAGGCACGGGCTGCGACGACGTGCGGAGTTATGTCTAGAACCGGGGTTGCCATTAACCCTTGACGGACGGCTGAAAGAATGTGCCGGTCATTCAATTAACGGTGGTATCGAAGCAATGATAACAGTGATAGCTAGAGTCATGGATGTTTGGTTGTATCGTCATTCGGTCTCAAGAGCGATGTTTTCTGGGTGCTTATCTGATCTTGGTTTAGGCCTTCGGGGTTTGTACTTGGAAAACACCGACCTTGACTCGAGTGATAATTGCTTTACTTTAAATGTCTGCTTTGCTATGTTTATTTCTGCTTAGTGTGTCTGGGGGCTATCACTGTAGAAAGAGGTGGAGTGGGAGGGTTGGATTCCTATTCCTTTTACCTTTATGCTCTTTTGGTATGTTGTTAGTTAATTTACCGCTCACTAAGACTGTTGTCTGACTCAAGGTTTTATGTTCTACTCTTATTACCTTGGGTTGTTCATCCGCTTTGGGATGGGCAGACTAGGTAGCAGGTGGCAGGTGCTGTTCTTAGTTTTCGACGATGCTGATGACAAAGACAAGCTGGAGGCTTGCATATTATTTTCTTACTATATGTACTGGATGTTCCGCTGCTTGTATATTCTCTAAGTGATATGTAGTGAGGCTTGATGTATTGACTATTCAGATGTTGTACCAAACTATTATGAGGTTTAATAGAGATTCTGTTCTGTAAAGCTTCACTATATATACTTTCTATTGTATTTTATCCATGCGCTGTGAGTTATACGATAGATTCTGCTGTTTTTACTTAACCTTGGCAATCGTCCATGGCCGCCTGGCACACTTTACAGCACACTATCTCTATGTTCAGTGCAGGGGTCATGGGCGGTCGTCACATTTGGTATCAGAGATTTGGTTAATCGATTTTAACCAATGCTCGCTGACGTAACTACGTATGAGAGACGTAATTGTATTTTGATGGATGCTTACTATATATAATATAGTAGCTTAGAAGGGTGTGAGTCCTTTATGCAGTTGTTCTCAAGGTGCATTAATCATTCCTTTTTATAGATATTAAGAATGAGTCGAAGAGGGAGACCAGCTGCTAGGGAAGGCCGTGCTACTGAGGGGGCTGCTGATTATGTTGCTATGTTCGAAGCTATGATGACTTCGATCATGAGAAGGATGCCAGCTCCGAGGCCATCAGTAGATGTTGGAGTTCAAGTTCAAACTCCAAAACTGGTGGATTTTGCCAAGCTGTGTAAAGACTATACTGCTCTTGGAGGAAAGGTTTTCTTGGGAACAGAGTCAACCATTGAAGTTCAGAGATGGATAGATGCTTGGAGAAGGATCTTTGGTGACTTGGGAATCGAGGATGCAACCAAAAGGAAGCTAGCATCAAGACAGCTTCAAGGGAGAGCTTCTGACTGGTGGAACTCTATCACCATTGATACTCCGGAGGAAGAAATTATTTGGGAGCAATTCCAAGCCAGATTTGAAGCAAAGTTCATTTCTACGGCTCAGAAGTCTGTTCTGTTCAAGAAGTTTGTGGAGCTCAAGCAGGGTGGGAGACTAGTTCTTGAGTATGTTTCTGAGTTTGAAGCTTTGTCCAAGTATGCCAGGTCGTATATTGAATCTTCGTACCAGAAGAATGATAAGTTTGTGACAGGCTTGGACAGTTATCTTGGGAGGCAGTTGGTGGATCATTTGGACGATCCATTTGAGAAGCTTGTGGAGAAAGCTCTCAGGCACGAGAATCTGTTTCCTAAGGAAGGATCTGTTGTTGCTGTGACAAAGGAAGAGTCTAAACCACAGCAGGGTGGAAACAAGAAGAGGAAGCAGCAGCAGCAGAAGGGTAAGGATGGCCAGAAGAAACCAAAGGGCGAAGTGACCTGCTACAATTGTCAACAGAAGGGCCATTTCTCCAGAGATTGCAAGAATCCGAAGGTGCCGATTAAGTGCCACAACTGTGACAAGCCGGGGCATAATAGGAAGAATTGTCCGGAACCGCGGAAGGACAAGCAGATTGTGCAAGCTTATGCTTTGGGGACTGTTCCATCATCTTCGAAAGCTCCTACCGCTGAAGAGAAAGGAAAGAGTGTGGTGGTTCAAGGTACTCTTTCCATATGTGGTGTTCCAGTTAGAGTGTTATTCGATACTGGGGCGTCGCATTCTTTTGTTTGTACTGAACTTGTAGGCCGGTTGGGTTTAGAACCGGATATTGTTGATAGGCCATTGGTTGTGACTAATCCAATTGGGGGTTCGTCTTGTCTGTGTATGTTATGCCATGGTCTGATTATATCGAGTCATGATTGCTCTTTTGTTTGTGATTGTTTTGTTCTGAACTTTGCGGGGTTCGGAATTATTTTGGGTATGGACTGGCTTAGGAAGTATGCGGCAAAGGTTGATTGTGAAAGGTTGGAGGTGACAGTCGAGAATGTGGAAGGGCGAAAGGTTGTGATACGATGTAAGCATGAGGAAGGCGTCTTCATGAGCTTCATGTATTCGATGGTTGTTCCACTGGATGGACTGTCATCGGTGCCAATTGCTAATGGATTCGAGGATGTCTTTGATGAGGTCAAAGGGTCGCCGCATAGGGAGATCGAGTTTCGTATCGATTTAGTTGAAGGAGCCAGACCTGTTGTGATGCCTCTTAGGCGGATGGCGCCTAGGGAACAGCAAGAGTTGAGGGTGCAAGTTGACGATCTTTTACAAAAAGGATTCATTCGGCGTAGTGTGTCCGAATGGGGTGCACCAGTTGTGTTTGTAACCAAAGCAGATGGATCGTTGAGGTTGTGTGTGGATTATCGTGAGCTGAATAAAGTGACTAAGAAGAACAAGTATCCATTGCCGAGAATAGATGACTTGTTTGATCAGCTTCACGAAGCTAAGGTGTTTTCTCAGATGGATTTGGCAACGAGATTTCACCAGTTAAGACTAGCTAAGGATAGTGTGCAGAAGACTGCTTTCAGGACACCATCCGGTTTCTTTGAGTGGCTGGTGATGCCGTTTGGATTGACCAATGCACCAGCATATTTTGTGGATCTTATGAATAGAGTGTTCAGAGATCAGTTGAACAAGTTCGTACTAGTGTTCGTGGATGATATTTTGATTTATTCCAGAACTGAAGAAGAGCACAAGACGCACTTGCATATTGTTTTGGAAATCTTACGGAAACATTAGCTGAAGGCTAAGTTTTCGAAGTGTCACTTCTAGAAGAACGAAGTGAAGTTCTTAGGCCATATTATCTCTGGAAGCAGAATAGCTGTTGATCCCGCCAAGATAGCAGCAATCCAGGATTGGGGTAGACCTAAGAATGCATCTGATGTGAGAAGTTTTCTTGGATTAGCAGGATACTATCGTCGATTTATCAAAGACTTTTCCTAGGTGGCTGCACCGTTAACAGGATTGATGAAAAAGAACCAAGTATTCAGATGGGATGCTAAGTGTGAGCAAGCTTTCGGAATCCTGAAAGAGCGACTGACAAGTGCTCCTGTTTTGACTATTCCAAGTGGAAATGATGAGATGGTGGTTTACACCGATGCATGTGGTACCGGACTTGGAGCAGTGCTGATGCAAAAGGGTAAAGTTGTTGCGTATGCAAGTCGACAACTGAAGCCGCATGAAAGGAATTATCCGACTCATGATTTGGAGTTAGCGGCGATTGTTTTTGCTCTGAAGATATGGAGACATTATCTATTGGGAGTTCGATTCGAGTTGTTTACAGATCATAAGTCGTTGAAGTATCTTTTCTCCCAAAAGGATTTGAATCTTAGGTAGCAACGATGGCTAGAGTTTTTAGCATCATATGATTTTGGTATAGCCTATACTCCGGGAAAGGGTAACGCAGTGGCAGATGCGTTGAGTCGAAGACATGCAGGATTGGGAGCCATGTTTTCAGAATGGAAGAGTCTCGAGTATTTGGATGGATTTGACTTCAGGCCTAGATGTGAATTGGAACCTGAGATGTTGGCAAACTTATCAATAAGACCTACTCTTGTGGAAAGAATTGGCGAGAGCCAAAAGCGAGACGATAAGCTTGTCAAGATTATCCGTGATTTGGAATCTAGATTGGACCCAGAAAAGGATAAAGGATTCGAGGTCGATCGAGAGGGTTGGCTTCGAAAGCAAGGACGACTAGTTGTTCCCGATATAGATGAATTGAGAAATGAAGTTCTAAAGGAAAGTCATCACTCGAAGTTGACAATTCATACAGGTGGAAATAAGATGTATCGGGATATGAAGAGAACCTATTACTGGGAAGGTATGAAGAAGGATGTTGGAAATTTTATTTCCAAGTGTATGAACTGCCCGTTGGTAAAAGCCAAACAGAAGAAGCCAAGTGGATTGCTTCAGCCATTAGAAGTTCCTACATGGAAGTGGGAACAAGTATCGATGGATTTTATTGATGGGCTACCTAGAACAAGAACGGGGAATGAAGGGATTTGGGTCATCGTAGATTGTCTGACTAAGAGTGCAAGATTCATTCCTGTTCGATCAACTAGGACTGCATCAAAGTTGGCTGAGCTGTATGTTAAGTGGATAGTTCGATTCCATGGTATTCCGAAGAGTATAGTGAGCGATCGAGACCCATTGTTCACTAGTGGATTTTGGAAGAGCTTCCAAGAAGTTTTGGGAACTGAGTTGTGTTTGAGTACAGCTTATCATCCCCAAACAGATGGTCAGACCGAGAGAGTCAATCGAGTTTTGGAAGATCTCCTTAGAGCTTGTGTTTTGGATTTCGGAGGATCATGGGAAGATCATCTTCATTTGGTGGAATTTTCGTATAATAATAGTTACCAGTCAAGCATTGGTATGGCACCGTATGAAGCATTGTATGGAAGACCGTGTAACTCTCCGACATGTTGGTTAGAAACAGGAGAAAAGCTAGTACTGGGGCTAGAAATGATTCGACAGACTTCGGATAGCATAGAGATCATTCGGCAACGAATGAAGGCAGCCCAAGACCATCAGAAAAGTTATGCCGATAAGCGTCGTAAGGATTTGGAATTCGACGTAGGTGATATGGTTTTTGTGAAGATTTCTCCACTGAAGAATGTTATTCGATTCGGGAAGAAAGGAAAATTGACTCCGAGATTTGTTGGACCATTCCCGATCATCGAGCGAATTGGAAAGCTCGCCTATAAATTGGAGTTACTAGAGAAGATGGCGGGTGTGCACAATGTTTTTCATGTATCGTATCTACGGAAGTATGTGCACGACTCGAATATAGTAGTTTCTACCGATAGCTGTGAAGATTTTGAGATTGATCCGGTCGATAAGAGACCTCGTAAGCCGCTTCGTGTTGTGGAAACTGACACGAAACAGCTTAGGAGGAAGGTAATAGGTTGCTCAAGATACAATGGAGTGATGATGTTAACGACTGTACATGGGAGGTGGAAGAGAGGATGAAGGCGGCTCATCCTGAACTCTTCGAGGTATGACCATAAGGTGTCGTGTCATCTCACGACATTGTAACTTGTTCTAGTTTTAGAATTCTGCATGCTAGGCTAGAATTGGACGCATGGTTTGTTGATTGCTATGGATGGTAGGCGTGCAGAATAGTTTTTGATTGCTCTTGTTTTATTGGAATTTCGGGGGCGAAATTCCTAAGGGGGAGAGAATGTAACGACCCGTATTTTTACGGATCGAAACATCGTAAAACGGTTGTCATTAGGTTGTAACGTTGTTAAGTCGTTCAGAATTTGGAACGACTAGAGCTTGAGTCGTCTAGAAGTTAAGCCGTGTTGTAGCTTAGGTCGTATGGAAGTTGGGTCGTGTGGTAGCTTAGGTCGTGGGGTAGGTTAGGTCGGGTGAGTGACCTAAGGATTGGAGCGACCTATAGGAAGTTGGCGACCTAAGGATTTGAGCGACCTATAGGAAGTTGGCGACCTAAGGATTTGAGCGACCTATAGGAAGTTGGCGACTTAAGGATTGGAGCGACCTATAGGAAGTTGGCGACTTAAGGTAGTGGACGACCTAAGAGTTAGCAACCTACAGGAATTGGCGACTTAAGGAGTAGACGACCTAAGGTTTGAGCGACTTAAGGAAAGACAGCGACCTAAGGGAGTTAGCAAGTTAACGACCTAAGAAACTAAGCGAGTTAACGACCTAAGAAGGTTAGGTCGTGGACGAGTTAAGGAGATAAGTGGGATGAGTCGTTAGGTCGCGTGGATGTTAGGTCGTATCCTAGTTAAGTTGTTAGGTCGTGTAGCGTTAAGTCGCTAAGGGTTAAGCCGTAGGGTGTTAAGTCGCGCAAGGGCTTAAGTCGTAGGTCGCGCATTATTGTTGAGTCTTAGGTCGTTACATTTTTAGGTCGTGGAAGCACATATGTCGCTAGGTCGTGCGCATGTGTGTGTGGTTAAGTCATGTGAAGGCTTAAGGGGTTAGGTCGCTGAGTGTTAGGTCGTGAGCGACCTGGGAGCGAGCTAAAGTTAGGTCGTGGCTTCCGTTAACTCGTTAAGTCGAGTGTCTGCTAAGTCGTAAGTCGTAGGTCGTGCGTATGTGTTAAGTCGCGCAAGTGTTAGGTCGGAGGATTTGTTAGGTCGTAGGTCGCGATAGTTAGGTCATGGACGACCTAATGGGGCGGACGACCTAAGGAAATCAGCCTATAAATATGCGGGTTCTTCTTCATTTTTGGGATCCGGATTTTGAAGCGACGAAGTGCTGCTATTTTGAGAGCTCGAGTTCTGTACTTCTTCACTTCTTTTCTCCACTCTAATCTTATGATTCCTTCCATCCAAATCGAAGATCAAATCGAAGATCCAAGAGCTTAGATTGAAGATCTTCATCCATCGAAGAGAGATTTCATCGTTTGAAGTGGAGTTTTGATAGATCGAGTTAGATTCTTCGCTGTCCAGATCTGAAGTGTGTTGCTTTTGAGGTGTTTAGGTTATTTGGTGAGTGGTGATTATCTCTCACACGGATCCAAAGGATTATATCGGATTGATGGCTTGATTTGGTGTTAAAATAGTGATTTCCATGCATTTTCATAAACTTAAGTGTAGATCTATTGTTCATGATGATTTGACATCCATTTTACTATATGTTAACCTATGCAAGTTCATTCATCAAGTTGTAAAGATATTGCTCATGATTCATGCTTGTTAGATTTAGTCTCTTTAATTACAAGATTGCCATTATTGTTAAAATTGTTTATTTGATCATGTTTGAATGCTTGATTACTTGGATTAATGTTTGACTTGGTTGATTGTTGTAAAGTAGTTGATTGATGATTTGACTTGGACAAGTTAGTCGAAGATGATTCAAAACCTAAGGGAAAGGCTCTTGAATTGGAAAAGCTGCTCGTGGCATATGTGGCGGATGATGAAGCTCATATGGATAGATTTGATGATGTTGATGTTGAGATGAGGCTTTGCTATGATGAGATGAAGCGAGGCATGGTATGAGATAGCCTTGGTTTAATTCAGACGGGATCATTCCAAGCATGTTGATAACTCGGTGAAATGGTTCGAGTAGAGGATAATGGTTTGCTCGAGAGGCGCTTGAGCTAGTATGGAAATAGTCGTCGAGGAGGATGACTAGAAGGCTGAGATTTCATCGTTGTTGAAGGTTCTAGCAGGCTCAAAGCAAGATTACGTTGGGCAGATTCGATAGTCCCTAAAGACTATGATTGTAGTCGAGTACTCTGGGCAGATTCGATAGTCCTAGGCACGGGCTGCGACGACGTGCGGAGTTATGTCTAGAACCGGGGTTGCCATTAACCCTTGACGGACGGCTGAAAGAATGTGCCGGTCATTCAATTAACGGTGGTATCGAAGCAATGATAATAGTGATAGCCAGAGTAATGGATGTTTGGTTGTATCGTCATTCGGTCTCAAGAGCGATGTTTTCTGGGTGCTTATCTGATCTTGGTTTAGGCCTTGGGGGTTTGTACTTGGAAAACAACGACCTTGACTCGAGTGATAATTGCTTTACTTTAAATGTCTGCTTTGCTATGTTTATTTCTGCTTAGTGTGTCTGGGGGCTATCACTGTAGAAAGAGGTGGAGTGGGAGGGTTGGATTCCTATTCCTTTTACCTTTATGCTCTTTTGGTATGTTGTTAGTTAATTTACCGCTCACTAAGACTGTTGTCTGACTCAAGGTTTTATGTTCTACTCTTATTACCTTGGGCTGTTCATCCGCTTTGGGATGGGCAGACTAGGTAGCAGGTGGCAGGTGCTGTTCTTAGTTTCCGACGATGCTGATGACGAAGATGAGCTGGAGGCTTGCATATTATTTTCTTACTATATGTACTGGATGTTCCGCTGCTTGTATATTCTCTGAGTGATATGTAGTGAGGCTTGATGTATTGACTATTCAGATGTTGTACCAAACTATTATGAGGTTTAATAGAGATTCTGTTCTGTAAAGCTTCACTATATATACTTTCTATTGTATTTTATCCATGCGCTGTGAGTTATACGATAGATTCTGCTGTTTTAACTTAACATTGGCAATCGTCCATGGCTGTCTGGCACACTTTACAGCGCACTATTTCTATGTTCAGTGCAGGGGTCATGGGCGGTCGTCACAATCCTCTAAGTTATTATGCATTGCTATTACAGTTCACTTGAGTTGGTTTACTTTGTATAAGTATATATGTCCTGACTCGAGTGTTTTGTGTTTTACTTTACGCTCGGGTCAGCCTGAGAATCACAACTTTGGAATTTATCTTCTGGAGCTAGAGATTTGCTGGAGCTTATATGTCCATCTGTTATTTCTTATCTTCTAATCCAGTTATTTACTATTCGGTATTGCTTCTGCATTAGTGATTTATGTATCCTGACTTCTATTGTATCCATTTTTAAACTATGATATTTTGTATATGTTTTGAGAGTTTGTATATAGTAGCTTCATGAAGTACTATGGTATTTTATTTCCGCTGCGAGTTATTCTGATATTCTGTGTCTGTGATTCTGTATTTGATTTTATTTCCTCCAAATTTTATTACAATTTGTTATTTTGAATTATTCAAGTCAGACATGTGTGGATTATTGTCGATTTGAATGGTCCAAAATAGTGGGTGGTTACATTTGGTATCAGAGCTTTGGTTTTAGGCAAACCTTAGCCTACGGAGCAAAAACTCATTAGAGATAGGGTAGAAATACCCTAGAATGAGTGAAATCAATCTCAGAATCATTTCTTTGTGAGAGGACGTATTTTCGAAGTATAAAATGATTTTCAAATGATTTTTAAAGAATTTTCAAAGATTATTTTGATATAAAATTTTCTTGCTTTGAAAGTAAAATTTTCTAAACTTCATTCCTCTCGTATCCACCTTGTTAGTAATTTCGTCGATTAGGATTCCTTTGAACTTTGGAATGCTCCCACTTGTTCTGAAATCCATTCTTGTCTCCCCTAATTGTATTCTTTTGATTTTTGGAGCATTCCATAACTCCACTTTGAATGACCTCTATAAAGACAGGCGATTCCGCCAAACTTTGAATGATTTGTAAAAGGGTGAAACTCCTTTACAATTGGCATTGATTCACTGGAGATTTCCGTATCCTCGGTTTACGATGTTTTCTATCTTCTACTATACCTGGATTCTATCTCTGGCGATCGAAGGTCGATTTGGCTTAGATTTTCGCATCGATTATTCCTGAAGTCACGGTTCACCGGTTAAGGTCGCCCGCGATTTATATGAGCTTATCCATCTTCTATTGGTAATTTAATCATCTCATCTTTATTCGAGCTTATCTTCGAATCAGAATTCTATTGATTAGAGTTCCTTTAAAATTTTGAATCTCTGTTTTGCTTTGAAATCCATCCTTGAATCGTCCCTTGGAAAATTTGTGGTTGATTGTCTTTTGAAAATTGTGTATTAATCAAAGTTATTATTTTGATAAGGATGACCATATTTTATATATAAAGGTGAAATGTTTTCTATAAGGATCTATATACCGTTTAAATGAGAATTTGACGTTTTGAAAGGATTAGAAAATTTTGAAAATTTATAAGGAATGGTTTCATATAAAATGATTTATAACTGAAGGTTTTGAATCTGAATTTGAGTGATTGAACTCCGGCATTTTGGAGATGGTTTTAAGATTTTGAAATAATAAATAATATGATTTGAAAGTATTTTTCCGAATATGAAATGTTTCAAATGATTTTAATGAGTTTCAAATGATTTCGAAGAAATTTCAAAAGAAATTTGAGAAAATAGAAGTCCAGAACCCACTTATGTTGCTGGAAAATAATTTCGGTGATGAATGCATGCATCATCGATGTTGATTTTCGAGTTTCAGAGTGGGGGAGAGGCCACTTCGGTAACTTTGCTATGCGATTGATTTGTGAAACCAATTTTGATTCAAATTATGAAGTGTTATGTGATATTCGAAAGATATATGTGTATATATTTGAACAATTTGTAATGGGCCGGTGTTCAGTCCTTGAGTTTTGGATTTGATTTGATATAGCCCTATGGAATTGATTTACTGATTTGTTGGTGATTTCCAACTCTTGGTTTGAAATATGATTTCTTCGACTATTTTGAAGGTTCAAGTACTTCCAAATCAAGGTTAACTTTTCAAAGCTAAGTAATTTTGAAAAGTATAAAGTATATAAGTTTGGTATTTATGTTTAAAATATGTAGTAATATGATTTAAATAAGTTGAAACTGTTTTGTTAAGTAAATGAATAAGGCTATTTTGAATTTTTCTAATATGAAATTTAGATTTGAAATGTTTTGAAAAGAATTTGGTCTTTAAAATATTTTGAATAAAATTTAGTTTAAATGTTTAACTTAGTAACATCTTTATGAAACTATATATTTAAAAAGTTGGAATAGAAACATAAGTTGTACTATGCTGTTTTATTTGCATAATTAAATTGATCCAAGTTTGAGTACATAAGATTCGAGGTGAATTACACCATTTCGTGTTAGGATTTTTCATTTGATTCTTGATGGCGAATATTTGATACGGATTTTGGGCTTGATTCTAGAATTCTCTATCATAGTATATGGCTATGCAAAGAGACTGATGGTTTCTAGTCAAGAAACCATATCGAAATCCGCATTAGGGAAGTCGAATGGACAATACTAGTTCGAAAGCGAACTTGTGCGATTGAGCGAGTGATCGAATGTGATTTTGCGAAATGATGACATATGTACATCTTATGTTCTAATATCATTGATATACTTGACTCTGAAATTGGAAGTTGTTGGGTTGGATATCTTTGTAATTTAATTGGAATTTTTCTTTTATGCAAAACTACTATCAATTTAAAACCATTCTTCAAAACTAATTTTCCTTTTATTCTTCTTAAACAACCTATTTTATTCTATTTTACATACAAAACTATTTTATTTAAAACCATTTTCCAAAAAATTATTTTATATACAAAACCATTTTTTTTCTTTCAAAACTATTTTATATGCACACAATTTTACAGACTATTTTATATATAAAACTATTCTAAATTAAAAATCTTTTTTAAAGCAAAGATGTTCAATCCCATATGACTCTTCATGCAGCGAAATTGAGTTTTGAAAATTTTTTGATCCTTATATAAGATAGACTTTATGTAAATATAAGATGATTTTTGAAATGAATTGTTTGACTTAAATTATATTGATTTGGAAATTTGGATTTATTTTTCTAAATTTATTATTTCAGAAACTTTGGAACTGAAGATATTTGATTTGGAAGAATAATTTGGTGAAAGCGTATATTATTTTGAAAATTGTATTGATATTGAAACAAATTGAAATTTGAGAACCTTGTGTTACTAAATACTTGATTTGGGAGTTATCGAACTTATATAAAAATTTGGTTTGTATAAGTATGATGTTGATTCGAAAACTATGGATTTGAAAAGGTACTCAATTTGAAAAGTGAAATCTTATATAATTGAAGTCTATATAAGTGTGATTTGATATACTATTGATTTTGGAAAGTATTTGATTTGAAAATGAAATCTTATATATAATGGACTTTATATAAGTATGATATTTGAAAGTGATTTGAAAAGGTACTATATGATACATATTTTCGAAGTAAAGATATGGAAAGTGCCTTCTGCTTGATATCCGCTTTGTGGCCACATCGTGGATTCATTCTATCGATATTTCTCTGATTTTTGGTTTTCCGGATATGATACTCGAGTGTCAATCGAATTCCATGGCATTACCCATGGTCTTACGAGCGCGACTGCATAGCGAAATTCACCTGGCTGGATGGCCCAAGGGTACGGATGTTTCCTGGGGGATTCAGGTGTAACCATTGTGTATCCTGTTATCTATGTAGGTCGTATAGCGAAATCCACAGGGCTGAGAAAGCTTACAGATACAGATGTTTCATGGGGGATTCAGGCGTAACTATTGTGTATCTACGGTCTACTAGTCATCATGGTGGAATTCGCAGGGCTAAGAAAGCTTACGGATACAGATGTTTCCTGGGGGACCAAGGCGTAACCTTTGTGTATCTGCGATCCATGGTTAGACAAAGGTTTTGTTTGTTTTTTTGTTTGGATTGTACTTTCCATATCTGTTTTTAAAAGTTTTCCAGTATTTTCACTTGGTGTTGAAACAAGTCTACTAAGTATCTGGAGAATTCTAGCTTTGCGCCTGATCAACACACTGCCAGAGTATGTAGGAACGAAGATAAACTTCTTAAGACATCGAGTTATAAAAGTATTTTGATAAAATATTATATAAAGGATACTTTGATCAGTTATTTCCTTTCTAAAGGATTTTAAAGTGTTTTAAATATTTTTACCTCTTTAACCAACAATTTTAATTAATGGCTGATGCAGCCCAGGCTGATGAAGACTTAGGTTGCCAATGACCTAAATCTCCTATGCTACGACATAACACGATAATCCTTAAATCGCGCCATTTTAGTTCGCAAACGAGCTATGAAGACCGACCAAGCAGATCATGCGAGCTAAGTCTTTCCTTAGGTCGCTCATGACCTAACGAGTCACGAGATAAAGAGTTGCGAATTAACGAGTTAAAGGTCATTTCCTTAGGTCGCTCATGACCTAACGAGTCACGAGAAACAGAGTTGCGACCTAACTCTATCTGCAAGCTACGACCTAAAATGCTACGACCTAAAGAACTATGACCTAAAGAATTACGACCTAACAAGATAGGTCGCTCAAATATGCCGCTTGACTTAGGTCGCGAACGACCTTCCGTCCTTAGGTCGCAAGAAGCTTTAAGTCGCTCAGGACGAACGAGCGAACTACGACCTATACTAGGTCGCTCACCTATATCACTCCATGTTAGGTCGCTGAAGATGTTATTCCTTAGGTCGCAAGAATTTATGTCGCTCCTTCTTATGTTGCTATCTTCCTTATGTCACTGCCGTGTTTCTTATGTCTCCCCTACCTTGAGTCGCTTGACCATAGGCCTTATCAATCATAGGTCGCTCAAGCCTAGGTCACTCAACTCCTTAGGTCGCTCATCCTATAGGTCGCACAAGATATTCCGGAAGTTGATCCTCCTCATGTCGCCGAAGCTTATGCCGCGTGGTGTTATAGTTTTAGGTCATTGTGTTGTAATTCCTTATGTCGTTGTATGTTGTATTTGTTATGTCGTCATGTGTTGTTGAGTCATTTGATTTTTAGATCGTCTTGTATTTGTTAGGTCGTTAACGACCTATGTTAGGTCGCGTATGTTTGTGTGTATGTGATGGCCTTGTAATGTGTTGTGATGTAATGTGTTGTATTGTATTTGTTTGTTTTAGGTCGCAGGTGTTAGGTCGTTCATGACCTATGTGCTGTCAAGTGTTGAGTCGTGTGAGTTGTAACCCTATAAATAAGGATGGTGGTGTCATTTGTAAAGTTAGTTGATTTTGAATAAAAACTTGTTTGAGATCTTTGTGCCTCTTCTTAAATCGGTAGTTGAGTGTGATCTCTTATCTCCACCTTCGGTATTCGAGTGCGCTCGAATCAACGATTGTTGAAGCCGATTCACGGAATCAAGTGCGCTTGATCAACGCCGAAGGATCGTAGATCTTTAAACATGGTATCGTGCGCGATCAACGTGTTTGAGATAGATAGAATCCGGTATCTTTGGATCAACGGATTTGGGCCTTTGGTATCTTTCAATCCACTGATTTCTACTTTCACCGTTACATACATTTCTGTTATCCGCTGCTGCATCATTTGTATCGGAGCTAGACTTAGCCAATCATAGCTAAGCCCAGTCTTGGAGCCAATTCTTATTGAAGAATTCAAGCCGAGCCAATTGAGAGTTGAGCCGAGCTAAGTTGAAGTGTGAAGTTCAATTTGAAGTTAAAGCCGTGCATCATTTTATAGATCCAAGCCGAGTATAAAGTTTGATCTAGGCCGAGTGTTGAAGGTTGCATTAGTTTGGTTTGTTCAGAGCTAGACCAAAGACAAGTTTTTGGAGTTTGTGTTAGAATTTTTTTTGAAGTTTTGTTGAAGATCAATCATGCATCCGAGAAGAGGTAATCGTCATCAGAATATTGCCGATGTGTATAGAAGAGAAGATGCTAAAGGAATCGAGCAAGGAAATAGTGATAACCTCGAAGAAAAGTTCAGTAAAGGTTTTGGAAAGTTGGAGAAGTTGATGATGGATTTGAATCAAAGTCAAAGAGGAAGGTCACCAATCTTGAACCATGGAGGAAACAGAGTTTCGCCATCGGTTATGGAAGCAAGGAGGGTGTCGCCACAAACTTATCAAGATAAAAGGGAATCATCAATTTAAATGAGACGAGATCACCATGGGGAAGAGAGAAGAAGTCAACGTGGGTTTCAAAATGAACCATGTCGTGATGTCAAAAGACCGAGTAGAAGAGATTTGCATGATCATATAGACATACGTGGTCATAGAGACGAAGGGTGTCATTTGCCAAAGCATGAGAATGATTCTATTTGGCTAAGGAACAATATTTTTCAGTCTACTTGTACTATCTTGGGAAAGGTTTGTAAATTCATTATTGATACTGGAAGTTGCGATAACCTTATTTCTGAAGAAGCCGTTATGAAGTTGGGGCTGAAGACTGAAAAACACCCTAGCCCGTATAAATTGGCATTGATAAAGGAAGGGGAAGAAGTGACAGTGGGAAGACGAGCAGTGATTACATTTTCTATTGGGAAGAAGTACAAAGATGATATATGGTGTGATGTTGTTGATATGGATGTATGTCACCTACTATTGGGAAATCCATGGCAGTATGATCGAGCTGTCCAACATAATAGTCACGCCAACAGCTACAGTTTCATTTTCGAAGGAACCAAATTTACCTTAGTTCCTATGAAGCGTGAACAGAGTGACCGCAAGCCAGAGAAGAAAGTGGAAACAACTAAGTTAATATCTTCGAAAGAATTTGTTGAAGAAGTGAAAGGTGGTGTTGAAGTGGAAGATGAAGTAGATTGTTCTCAACCCGCGAAGTTTGAAGACCATAAAGTTGATTACTCATAATCCGCGAAGTTAGATATAGATGAAGTTGATGTTTTTCAACCAACGAATTTTGACGAACATGTGGTTGGAAATTCAAAACCAGCAAAGTTTGATAAACATGAGGATGATATTTTTCAACCGACGATGCATGATGAACATGAAGTTGAAATTTCACAACCAGCAAGGATTGATGAGGATGAAGGAAATGTGTCAGAAGATGAAGGGGATAATTTATCAGTGATGAAGGAGGATTCGATTAGACTATTATCTACCGAAGAGTTTGTTAAAGAAGTGGAGGATAGAGCGGAAGTGTTTATGTTGAATGGGAACGAAACCAGTAAAGATCTCAAGATTCCTGAGAAGGATGAGCCAGTGGTAAATGATTGTGAAGATGTAGTTCCTGCAGAGTTGCCCAAGGAATTACCGCCACTGAGGGACACACAACATCATACTGTTATGGTGCCAAGTGCTATTGTACCGCATAGGCCACGATATCGTATGTGTCCAACAAAGCAAGAAGAGTTGAGGAAACTGGTTGATGGGTTGCTAGTCGAAGGAAGTTAGTTGTCTACTACAGATTGCAGTTGGCAAATGAAATTTATCAAAGACTTACATGTAGGAAGACACTTGAGCTGTGATCGTACTATGCAGTTAATCTCACAGTCTTATTTTGAATCATCACTGAGGAAGGAAGTTGAAAGATTCGTTCAGAGAAGCCATCATCGACAAGTTGCAAAGAAGACCACGACAAATGCAAGTTTAAGTTTGCGGTTGCATATACGTGCTAAATTACAGGAGGAGGTTAGTGTGGACTTTGTTTTGGGATTGTCGCGAACGCAACATGGCAATGATTCTATTTATGTGGTGGTTAACCGGGTTTCAGAATTGGTTCATATCATTATCTATAAGAAGACTGCAGAGGCCGTTAATGTCGTTCAGTTATATTCCAGAAAGATCTATCGATTTCATGGATTACCTGAATCTATTGTTTTGAATAGAGATACTCGTTTTCTGAACCATATCTGGATGAGGCTACAGAAAACGGCTGGAACTAAGTTGAAAGCTAATAGCTCTAATCATACACAAACGGATAGACAAGCTGAAGTTGTGAACAGATCCCTAGGTAATATATTGCGATGCCTCGTGGATGATAATTTGAAAAATTGGGATTTGAAGTTATGTCAAGCAGAGTGTGCACACGACCATGTTGTTAATCGTAGCATTTGGCATTTGCGTTTGCACACAACCACGCAGTTAATCATAGCACTGGGATCAGTCCATTACAGGCTGTTTATTCAACAATCCCTAAAGGACCATTAGACTTATCAACAGTACCACCGCAGAGAGGGGTGATTAAACGAGCTAATGTTTTTGTGAATGAGTTGCAAAGATGCTACAAAGTTGTACAGGAACGATTTCTTAAGGCAACCGAGGAATATAAGCAATCAGCAGAGATTAAGCGACGAAGCATTGAATGCAAGGAAGGAGATTTTATGTATGCAGTGTTTACCAATGATCGATTTCTTTTTGGAACCTACAACAAGCTAGAAGCTAGAAGGAATGGTCATTTAGAAGACATGAAGGGAATTAACGAGAATGTTTATAAATTAAGTTTGCTGGATCATCTTCTTATTGCCAGCATTGACAATATCAAACACTTGGTTCAATTTTACGAGGATAACAGTATCGAAGACGAAGAGCTTTTAAATTCGAGGACGAATTTTTTCCAACCAGGGGTGGATGATGCAGCCCAGGCTGATGAAGACTTAGGTCACCAACTACCTAACTCTCTTGAGCTACGACATAACACGATAATCCTTAAATCGCGCCATTTTAGGTCGCAAACGAGCTATGAAGACCGACCAAGCAGATCATGCGAGCTAAGTCTTTCCTTAGGTCGCTCATGACCTAACGAGTCACGAGATAAAGAGTTGCGAATTAACGAGTTAATGGTCATTTCCTTAGGTCGCTCACGACCTAACGAGTCACGAGAAACGGAGTTGCGACCTAACTCTATCTACAAGCTACGACCTAAAATGCTACGACCTAAAGAACTACGACCTAAAGAATTACGACCTAACAAGATAGGTCGCTCCAATATGCCGCTTGACTTAGGTCGCGAACGACCTTCCGTCCTTAGGTCACGAGAAGCTTTAAGTCGCTCAGGACGAACGAGCGAACTACGACCTATACTAGGTCGCTCACCTATATCACTCCATGTTAGGTCGCTGAAGATGTTATTCCTTAGGTCGCAAGAAGTTATGTCGCTCCTTCTTATGTTGCTAGCTTCCTTATGTCGCTGCCGTGTTTCTTATGTCGCCCCTACCTTGAGTCGCTTGACCATAGGCCGCATCAATCTTAGGTCGCTCAAGCCTAGGTCGCTCAACTCCTTAGGTCTCTCATCCTATAGGTCGCACAAGATATTTCGAAAACTGATCCTCTTCATGTCGCTGAAGCTTATGCCGCGTGGTGTTATAGTTTTAGGTCGTTGTGTTGTAATTCCTTATGTCGTTGTATGTTGTATTTGTTATGTCGTTATGTGTTGTTGAGTCATATGATTTTTAGATCGTCTTGTATTTGTTAGGTCGTTAATGACCTATGTTAGGTCGCGTATGTTTGTGTGTATGTGATGGCCTTGTAATGTGTTGTGATGTAATGTGTTGTATTGTATTTGTTTGTTTTAGGTCGCAGGTGTTAGGTCGTTCACGACCTATGTGTTGTCAAGTGTTGAGTCGTGTGCGTTGTAACCCTATAAATAGGGATGGTGGTGTCATTTGTAAAGTTAGTTGATTTTGAATAAAAACTTGTTTGAGAGCTTTGTGCCTCTTCTTAAATTGGTAGTTGAGTGTGATCTACTATCTCCACCTTTGGTATTCAAGTGCGCTCGAATCAACGATTGTTGAAGCCGATTCACGGAATCAAGTGCGCTTGATCAACGTCGAAGAATCGTAGATCTTTAAACATGGTATCGTGCGCGATCAACGTGTTTGAGATAGCTAGAATCCGGTATCTTTGGATCAACGGATTTGGGCCTTTGGTATCTTTCAATCCACTGATTGCTACTTTCACTGTTACATACATTTCTGTTATCCGCTGCTGCATCAATGGCTCATCCTTGTCTTTCGTCCTATTTTCCCTTCTAGCTATTCCTATTCTCCACCTTGTTAAACTTACCTATAACTACAGTTATCAGGTATAATTTTAATCTTCTTGTCATCTTGTCTTAATCCTATTCCATTCTATCTTTTTTTGTGTTTTTCGTACCTCATTCCTTTTCGAGGACGAAAAGTTTTGAGTGGGGGAGAGTGTAACAACCCTGTATTTTGTGATTATTTTAGTTGTATATTTTAATTATTTTTAAAGAATTTACTGATTTGAAAACTTTATTTTTTTATTAAAAAGAATAAATTTTGTTATTTTAAATATAAATTTTGATTTTGATGTGAATTAGAATTCCAAACATGACTAAATAGAATATTTTCTAGAAAAGTGAATTTTGGTCAATATGGTCAAACTTTGACTTTTAAATTTAAAATTTAAATATATGAAATTTTGAATTTTATCTTTTATTTTGAAAATATATTAAATTTCAAGAATACTGCTTTTCGTTTCGTTGAAATCGGATTAATATTGTGAAAGTTATGATTTTTACAATATTGTGTATAAATTGATTTATTTAACAAAATTGTCTATTTTAATTTATATAAATATTTTTTTGTCATATCTTATTCTAAGTGGTATATATGTGTGTAATATGTCATGTTATGTTTATGTTTTATTTTAAAAACATTTTTAAAGTATTGTAGTTATTTTTCTAAACTAGTTATATTTTGTTTCCAATTTTCAATACTAGTTTTCATATAAATAACTATTTTCTTATATTTTTCTATATTTTTCTAAAATTTATTTATTCATTTAATTTTCACTTTATTTTGTATTCAATTTTATTTTATTTACATGGTTTTTATTTTAATTTATTTGCATAAAAGAAAATAGGAAATTTAAAGAGACTTTGGCTTTTAACCTTTGACCTTCCATCTTCACACCCCTTCAATTTTTGGGTCGTTCCTTCTCAAGCATTAGCCGTGACTTTTCTTTTTGGCAATTCATGTGAATACACTCTTCTCACTTCTCTTTTCACATATGGTTTCAGATCTGAAGAAGAAAATTTGGTAATGTCTTCTTTCTCCACTCTTTTCTTCTCATTTTTATTGATTTTTCCTTTGTAGTTTGTCTTGCCTCTTCTTGCAACTGTTCGGTCTTAGCTCCTCCACCACCTCCACCATCCAGCACCATCACATCCACATCCATCTCACCTTCCTTCCCCTCTTCTTGTCCAGGCCGTGACTCCCCTAAGTTGTTTGCACCACAAAAACTTCACAAATCACCTTAAAACTACCTAAGCCGACCACTTTTGCCTTCACCACTTCATTTTACACCACCACCTTTTCCAGACCTCCCCACACCACTCCAACCTCTGTCCAGACCTAAGCTTGACTGGCCAAGCCTATAACCCCATGACCGAGCCCTTTTGGTTGCCAAAAACCATGTTTTAGCCTAAACCCCTTCACATTCCTACCTTGTAACTTCCTCCACTTGTTCTAGCCTTTATGCCATACATTCCTATGTTCAAACCTAAGCCAAAGTCATGCCAAACCTGAGCCAAAACATCCCCTAGGCTGTGCAAGCAAACGTAGAAAGCAAGGAAAAATTCATTGCATTCATATTTGTTTTTATTCCAAAGTTATATCATTTCAAGGTTGCATTAAAATTTATAATTTGTTTGGTTTTGTTTTGGGTCGTAACACAAGATCTATAGCTTGGATCTCGTTCTCCACTCAAATTCTAGTCTTGCCATCGTGCTTTTGATTTCGTTGTGTCATTTGTATTGCAATCTCCAGCCATAGAGGTGAGTAAACCTCACCTGACATTTATACTTATGCAAATGTGAATTTACAACAATTGAATGTGTAGAATATTATGTTATGTTATACGTGCTTATGTTATATATTATATGATGTTAACTTGTTAATTTACCTGTCATCTCATCTACTACTGTTATTTGTTGTTAAACTATTCATTTATATCTGTTTATCACACTGCAAGTTCCCTGTTAGTATAGAATCACTATGGGTTGAAATGATACATACCCGAACGGACTTTATAATAGGGAAAAATCGTTATGGGCTGAAATGATAGGCCTGAACGGTTTTTATTTATTTTATTTTGACTTGGGATTGCGGGTTTGAAATGATAGAACCTAGATTTTTTCTTTGTAAACTGCGGATTGAAATGATATATATCTGTATCATTTGACCTAGGTTAGAAACTATATACAGGCCCGTGGTTATTTTATAAAGTATTTTGAATATTTTAAATATGTTTAAAAGTGTAAATTTATGCTAATTTGATTTAAATTGGATTTAAATTGTTTAAATAAAGAAATTATGATTTTTTCTATAAGTTAAAAATGTTGAATAAATGACTAGTTAAATTGAAATTGGAAATATAACTTAAGTTTGGAAATTTGGATTTTGGTTTAAAATGAATTTAAGTTATGAATAAAATGGAAATTTAATTTTATTTGGAAAATGGGAAATATGATAATTTGATTTAAATTTGAATTTAAATGATTTAATAAAGAATTATTGATTTTTCTATGAACTAAAATGGTTAAATGAATAAAGGCTTAAATGTGAAATTTTAAATATAAATTGAGTTGGAAATGGGAAATTTGGTTGTAATTAAAGGTTTAAATTAGTTAAATAAATTGGAAATTTAGTTTAATGTATGAAATGGTAATTTGAAAATGTAAGTGTTAATAAAATTGTAAAGGGTAAAAATGGGAAAATTGTATATTTGAATTGTTAAGTAAAACTAAAAAAATGGATTTTATTGTAAAGTTTACTTTATAAAAATCATATGTAAAAAGGGTTGTTAATGAACATTTTTGAATGTTAAAATATGATTTTTATAATGTTAAAAAGGTTTAAATCAAAGTTTATTGTTTGCTGGAAATACACTAAAAACTGGAAAATATTTTTAATAGCATTCAGAAATGCTATGGTTTCTAAAATGAACTAAAAGCTTAATAAAAGAGCTATTACAGTATTTCTGTAAATGCTATAGTAGATGCATATGAACTAAAGGCTAAAAACTTAATAAAGGCCTATTTTAGCATTTCTGTGAATGCTGTAGTGGTCTGCTGTCTTTGCTAAAATTAATAAAAACCTTCATTTGAAACCTGAGCTATTACAACATTTCTAGAAATGCTGTCTTTGTTGTTTTAAACTAAATTTCAACTAAAAAAAAAAAAACTAAATTTCAACTAAAACTGAGATTTCGCAGTAGTTTTAAAATGCTGTCTTTGCTGAGCTAAAATGTTTTCAAGTATAACTTATAACAGCTTTTTCTAAATGATGGGAAAGGCTGAAATTTTCAATATTTATGGTTTTTAACTAAGTAAATGAACTCAGAATGGTCTAAACTTTGGAAATTGAATACTTGAGTTGAAAGTATAATAACTTCACTTTTAGATGGTTTAGAGGAATTAATTTGATTGGAATATAAACTACTAAAAAGGTGATTTGAAATGAGAATAAATGAATGATATTTGGAATTTAAACGGTATTTAAAGTTAAATATGGTTTAGAAATTTAAATGGTTTAGAAATGATTTAACCTTTAATTTGATAAAGATTTGAATTTGAAATGATATTTTGTTTTGAAGTATAAAATATTATTTTGGAATTTTATAACCACGGGTATACTTCTCTGTATGTCATTTGATTTCCTGGTGATGGTTTGATGCACATTAACACTGTTAGTTGCATGGTTTACTTCGATATGGACATTTCTGTGATATTGTCACTGCTGTTTAATTGATGGTTTTAGGGATCCTTAGAGGATGGGAGATCCCAAGCATCCTCTAAGTTATTATGCATTGCTATTACAGTTCACTTGAGTTGGTTTACATTGTATAAGTATATATGTCCTGACTCGAGTGTTTTGTGTTTTACTTTACGCTCGGGTCAGCCTGAGAATCACAGCTTTGGAATTTATCTTCTGGAGCTAGAGATTTGCTGGAGCTTATATGTCCATCTGTTATTTCTTATCTTCTAATCTAGTTATTTACTATTCGGTATTGCTTTTGCATTAGTGATTTATGTATCCTGACTTCTATTGTATCCATTTTTAAACTATGATATTTTGTATATGTTTTGAGAGTTTGTATATAGTAGCTTCATGAACTACTATGGTATTTTATTTCTGCTGCGAGTTATTATGATATTCTGTGTCTGTGATTCTGTATTTGATTTTATTTGCTCCAAATTTTATTACAATATGTTATTTTGAATTATTCAAGTCCGACATGTGTGGATTATTGTCGATTTAAATGGTCCAAAATAGTGGGTCGTTACAATTAGAAATTGCCAAGCCCTAGTTCCTCTTGCAAACTCAAATTCTTGCTCCAAAATCAAAGAGAAGCTTAGGTTAGCCTCATCTTCATCTTCTCCATCTCATTTACTCTTCAATTTCAGAAAATTCCTAAACCCTAATTTAGGAAATACTTGTTTTAATCTTAGATTGAAGCTTGTAGAGTAGAAGTGAAGAGTGGTTGATCTTTTCTTTGTATTTATGCTTCTCATCTTTGCTTTTGAATTAAAAAGGTGAGTTTTTGAACTCACATCTATTTCTCTAGATATCATTGTTGTTAGGTATGAATTCCTAACACTTATCTATGTCCGTTTGCTTTTGATTTGAATTGAATTGGTGAATATTCCAATTTTTGTGTTTTGGTCCAATTCTATGAAAATCCTCTTGTGGATGTTTGGACTTTGATGTTTAGGGTGTATCGAAGAGCCTATAAGGTCGGGTAGTCGTTTGGCGTAAATCCTTGGTCGTCATTGCTCGATCGATCGCTCTCGAATCGTTTTGGCCATCATGGCCTAGGCAAATTGTTGCTCAGACCAGGCCTTTAGACGTCTGAAATGCAAGTTCAGACGTCTGGTTTTGAACCTGGAGCAAAAGAAAATTTGGCAAAGATTTATAAAATGGCAGAAAACCAAGTCAGACGTCTTAAACTACCTTTCATACGTCTGAAACAGCCACTCAGACGTCTGATACTACATGTCAGACGTCTGATACTACATGTCAGACGTCTGAAGCCACCCTCCAGATGTCTGGATGGTTTCTGAATTTCCAGAACCTAAATCTTGACGTCTGGATTGACCCCCGGACGTTTGGAATTGCCTATTTTTGCCTATTTGCCTATTTTTGATTGAAATTCCATTGTTTAATCGATTCGAGTTCATCCAATTAGTTGTTATTGCATATTTGACTTTGATGATTCCTTTTTGATTTCGTACACGGATTTTTATAAAATGATCTTTTCAAATTGTATAAAAAGCTTGTTTCTCCAATTTATAATTTCTATTCAAAACACACACACAATTTTGCACTTCGAGCGAAGAGGGAGGATAATTAAATAAAACGCGTGTGATGAACACGTGTGTTTATCTTTTCAGTTAATTCCTAATCTATTCATTTGACCGTTTTGACCTTTGGGTCTGGTTTACCGATGAGATGAGGTGAACTTTGTACTGCTTTGAGTGTGAAATTGACTAACGAGTAGTAAACCGTTTAGTGCGAACGTGGGGTATGGGACTCACGTTAACATTTTCTGGGTTCCTTACTGAGAGTTGTGACACATTCCACTGGACAGTGGTGTCCAGTACCGCCACTACGGTTTGTTTCCTTTTGACATTGCCTTCGGGCATTTCCTTCGGGCGTTGCCTTTTGGCGTTGCCTTCGGGCGTTGCCTTCGAGCATTGCCTTCGGGCGTTGCCTTTGGGCGTATGGATCCTTGTTATACAGTACTGAGCTCGAGCACCTTTTGTTTCTTTGATAATTATATTTCCCTAGTGTATCGCCCTTCGGTGTAGGTTCTTTGAACCACACGATATATAGCGATTACCTTGTGGAAACTTGTGTAACCTTTATTGGTATTTGTCATTTGCCTTTTGGCTTGTTCTGGGATATGTATATCCTTAGTTTATTTGAGTTGCCTATGATATGAGGCTTGTTATGATTCATCTTATGTTAGATGATTTGGTTATCTCGTTTGGAGAATAATTGTGGTACTTTATGATCTTGTATGTTCATTATCATTTAGTTATCTAACTGATTTGTTTAGCTAGACTGACCCGTGTATTTTATACTCGGGTCAGACTGAGATGTTTCAGGTTAGGTACATTGGACTTAGCCTATTTTGCTTCCGCATGGACTATTCCGCTAGCGCCTTTTTGTTATAGCTTTTTGAGTAGTCCTTTTTGTCTGTAACTCTGATATGTACTCTATTGACTCGTCTGTATATTGTGGTTTGCTTTACCACTCGACATGTCTCATTTTGTAAACTCTGTAATGTATCTGTATATGTGTAACTGTATGTGATGATCTACTGTTCTGTGATGTGTATTACATTTGAGTTGTTATATTTTATTCTGATAGATCCTTCAGCCACCTATGGCTTCGTATTAAATATTTGTTGGAGATGTCGATTAAATTGGGTAAGAAGTGGCAATTGTCGGCGTATTCAATAGATAATTAAGACAAGGTTATAGATGGTCGCTCCTATCCAGCTCTATTCTCTGCATTAGCAAACGGTGTTACCTAGTAATACTCTTTGCTAATGTGGGTCTCGGAGTGGGGCATTACATATAGTGCCTAAGTGGTTCGGCCTTGGGGGTTTTGGGCTTGGCCAAAACTTGATTGTGTAGATATGGGTCCTGTTTGATTAGTTAGGTGATGTAGAGAAGGAAGATGGTTGTTTTATTGATTTTACTTAAAGAAGAAATGAAAAGGTTGAATTTTTAAACTTTGAAACCAACTTTGGAAGCCATGGAAGTTTAGAGAAAACATGAATGAAGGTTTGAAAAATGAAACTGAAATGAAAAAGAATTAGGAAATTGTTTTTATATAAAGTGGAATAAACAAATTACTAAAGTACCCTTAAAGTACCTACCCTGCATTCATTTTCCTCCACATCATCACATCCCTCTTCCATGCTTTAAAGCACATGCCACCATAAAGGCTTCCCCTATTGACAACCATGTTAAACACCATTTTGTACTATGATGTGTATGGGAAAGGTTACATTTCTTTTTTACTTATTTATTTTTATCTAAACTTTGGAAAATATCCGGTGTTGCTGTTGTCTGCGCGTAGGGTCGTCCCCCATTCCCGTCCCGGGGCGCTAAGGCTTTAGCTGGTGCTCTTTAGGACTTGTTCGATACTTTAGCTGGAGCTCTTTAGGACTTGTTTGCATAGTGACTTCACACGGCTTTTCTTTCTGCTCATATAGTGGGAGCTCCAATAGTGGCTCTGAGTGCACTTACAGCCGTTTTCTCAATAGATGGAACGAAATAGCAACCATCTTTCCAAATGATCGATTTATATCATATTATATGTATTCAATGATCAAAGGGAATGTTTCTTTTTCTGATTTGAGTTCTCTTATCAAACTCTTTGTGTCACATCTTCTTACTTCTTTTTATTACTTAAGAAAATACACTTTTTCCATATTAGTAAATGATCCATAATTATATTATTTGTAAATGTGGGGATATGTTAACTAAAGTGTACACAATAATTCAAACAACTTTTTGATGGTGAAAAATTGAATTTTTGGAAAAAGCTTTTCGATCACATTTTCTATTTTCCATTGAATTAAATATTTTTGTAAACACATTTTGAAAATCATTTCGCCATCACTAGTTATTATTAAAAAGAGTTTTATTTGACTTATAAATTCCATAAATTAATTATTTAAAAATATATTAAATCTTTCTATTTAAAGTGATAAAATTACGGTTCGTTACATTCTCCTCTCCTTACTGGAAATTTCTTCCCCAAAATTTATCATACACAACCATAGATATCAAAAGAAACCCAAATGATATCATTAAATCAAACAAGTACAAAGAAGGTGAATTCACCACAATAGGTGAGTATACTAAAAGACATATAACATAAAAACAACTATGACAACAACTCGGGATACAAATCTCTAACATTATCCTCGCTTTCCCAAGTACAATCCCTATATCTTACTCCACTGAACCTTAGCAAGATATACTTCCATCGTCCTCAATCGCTTTATATCATGACAAATGATACGAATAGGCCGCCTAAGAACGGTTTAGTTAGGTTAAACTTCCAAATCCTCTTGTTGTGCCGGTTCTACTATCGTTGAAGGGTCGTGTACATACTTACGTAAATGGGATATATGAAACATGTTGTGCACATCTAATAGTCTATCTGATAACTTCACTCTATAAGAAAGTCTACCAATCCTGTCCAGAATGGAAAAAGGGCCAATAAATCAAGGGGTTAGCTTCCATGATTTACCAAATCTCACAACACTCTTCAACGGAGAAACATTCATAGACACCGAATCTCCCAATGAGAACTCAAGATCCCAGCGCCTTCGATCCGCATAACAGTTCTGCTGATACTGCGCTTCCTTCATCTTCCTTCTGATATCAACTATCTTCTCACTTGCTTCGAAGACCATGTTAGGCCCAAGGATAATTCTATCACCAAACTCAACCAACATGAATGTGAATGGCACGGACGACCATAAAGAACTTCAAAAGGAGCTATGTCGATACTTGCCTAATAGCGTTGTTGTAAGTGAACTCGAAAAAGGGTAAAAGATCTTCCCAAGAACCAACAAAGTCGAGAATGTATGCTCGCAAAAAATCTTCTAAGATCTGGTTTACTCTCTCCATCTACCCATCAGTCTAGAGATGATAAGCTGTACTCAGATTCAGCTCGATCTCTGAGGTAGCTTGCAGTCCCTCC
This sequence comes from Allium fistulosum, assembly GCA_030737815.1. NCBI lineage: Eukaryota > Viridiplantae > Streptophyta > Magnoliopsida > Asparagales > Amaryllidaceae > Allium > Allium fistulosum. The sequence continues at coordinate 822,180,760 of CM060904.1, forward strand.
CAGAACTTGCTAGTGAATATCGGGTCTCGGTCTTTCCAGTTTGACCTTGCCACCGGTTTTATTAGCTACGAGCTGCGGGAGTTAGCATTCCACTTACCACATTCCGCACTCGTTATGATTCTTATGAATGACTTATTATGTCATTCGGTTTATCCAGCTTATTTCATCCATTTTATAAATTGAGTATTCTATGAATATCTTAATAATTCCATTCTTGTATTTATTAATTTTGGATGAAAATAGAAATTTAAAATTTTGCAAATCTTTTTCATAAGATTTATTTATAAGTACAATTTGATTTTTAATCTTAAACGAGCAAAGAATATTATCAAAACTTTTAAGAGATATTTTCATCATAAAGAAGATGATTTTGTGTTGTATTGACCATTTAGTGTTTTAAGAATTCTGGTCGATGCGCTTGATCAACGTTATCGATAGGGATTTCCTAAACACTTTGATGTGACAGTCAGACTCAATGAATTAACTTGTAAAATGTAAATCTATCTATAAAGGTGATTGTGATTTTGAAAGTTTTAGCTTTTTCGAGAAAGAAGATTAAATTCCTTCTCTTCGATACTCTTATTCTTGTGATTCCCGAAGGGAACTAAAACTTTATCTTTAGTACCAATGCTAATCGTAATTCGTATGGATGCCGTTCTCTTGCAAAAGAGAACGTGCAATCACTTGTGCTTCTAAATCCTAAAAGCCGATTGAGACTAGGAATGTCACTTATGATCTGGTGCTCGCGGCTACTGTTTTTGTTTTCAAAGTTTGGCATCATCGTCTTGGGGGAGAAATTGTTCTCCACCTCGATTATAACTCATTGGGATATCTATTTTCTCATAAGGAACTTAATTTGTGTCAACCACGTTGGCTCGAATTCCTTGCATCTTATGATCTTGATATCCTTTATACCCCGGAAAGGGAAATCGTGTTGCCAATGCACTTAGTCGCAAGCGACAAGCGGTTGTTTTCATGATGATATCTGAATGGAAGGATCTCGAGATTTTATCCACTTGTGAAATTCTAGATCGTGTTTCCCATTCATGTTCATCTTATGTAGCCTTGAGACTCATCCTTCTCTTTTAGACCGCATTCTTGAAGCTCAAAGACTAGATCCTGAATTGGCTCCTCTTAGCCAAAGTTGTAGGGATAAGATTAATATTGAAAGTTGAAAGACTTCGATATTGATTTATGTGGCGACATTCGAAAATTTAGTAGACTTATCGTATCAAATATTAGTGATCTTCGTAAAGATACTTTAGAAGATTCTCATCATTCTAAATTTACCATTCATCCCGGTAGTAGTAAAATGTACGCAGATGTAAAGCGACTTTATTATTGGGTGTGAATGAAATCTGATATTGCTAACTTTGTTAAGTGTTGCATGACTTGCCAACTTGTTAAGGACGAACAACAAAGGCCTGGTGGGTTATTGCAACCTTTAGAAATTCCAATTTGGAAGGGGGACCAAATTTCCATGGATTTTAGTAATGGCCTATCCCGTTCTTGTTTGGGTCATGATAGTTTATGGGTGATAGTTGATAGACTTACTATATCCGCCCATTTTATTCCCATTCGGTCTAACCGAACCGTTCCTCTTTTGGCCAAACCCTTTATCAAGGAAATTGTTAAATTGCATAGTGTCCCTACTTCTATTGTTAGCAATCGCGATCCATTGTTTAATAGTGGATTTTGGAAAAGTCTTCGAGATTTTAGCACCGCTTATCACCCCAGTCCGATGGACAAACCGAGCGTGTGAATCAAACTCTTGAAGATTTTCTTCATTCTTGTGTTCTTGATTTTGATGGAAGTTGGGAAGATCATATTTTTCTAGTTGAGTTTTCCTATAATAATAGCTTCCAATCTAGTATTAGTATGGCACCTTTCGAGGCACTCTATGGAAGGCCATGCCGATCTCCTTCTTGTTGGCTTGAGGCCGGTGAGAAGCTGGTTCTTAGGTCCAGATTTTATTCGTGTTTCCCTATTAAGGTTGTTTTACGTTTCAGTCGATGGGGAAAAATTAGCGCCTCAATATATTGGGCCACTTCCTATCACTGAACGTATTGATTCCATGGCGTATCGCCTTTTATTACCGGCTCAAATTTTCTGCTATTCGTGACGTGTTTCACGTTTCTCAATTACAGAAATTCTTTCGAGATTCCGATTCTATTCTTGAGCCCGATATTGTGGAAGAAATTGAAGTTTTGCCTAATTTAACTTTTGAGCAGCATCATATTCATATTATCGCTTCGAAAGTCAAACGACTTCGAAATAAAGATGTTCCGCTTGTGAAGGTTCAATGGTCTTCAAATCCTAAGGATTGTTCTCAGGAATCTAGAGAATTCATCGAGCGAACACATCCAGATTTACCTTCTCATGCTCTTTTGAGGCGAACTTCTTATTTCAAATTTCTTTTGGTACTAATATGCTTTTATGGATGTTACTTTTTATTTCCACCTTATATATTGCGAGGACGTAATTTCTTTAAGGATGGGATTCTGTAACAACCCGCATATTCGACGTTTATGTATTTGAATATCTTATTTAAATATTTTAATCGTTAGTCGGATCTTAGTCCGAAAAGATACTTTTTGCATACAGTCAAATTAGGACTCAAGACCACCCCCATTGAGTTCAAAATGACGTTTGCGATCTTTTTGAGTATAAACTTCGATATGTTTGAAGTTAGTGGAATTTTGTCACTTTTTCGCTTAGGGCTTTGGTTTGGGCTGAACCACTTACTAAGTCAGTCCCAACCCATCTCCTCTTCATCACTTCCTTCTTCATAATTTCCTAACTCTAAAGCTTCTTCAAAAATGGTGGAGGGAATGGGAAATTAAAACTCCAAAGCCTTAGTCTTCATTGCTAATCCAACATCTACTCCAAATTCAAGTGAAGACATTGATTCAAGCTTGTTATTGCTCTTGCCTTGCTTTCAAGCTTCATCTCCATCAATTTCCGTGAAAAGGTGAGATTTTTATCTCACATTCTTGTATATAACTATCTTGGATTGTTGGGAATGAATCCCTATCACTTTAGCATGTATATTTGCATTTGGTTGGATTGGATTGGCAAAAAACTCCGATTTTTAGTGATTTTGGCAAAAAAACTGGGCTTAGGTCGTTCTGTCTGTGCCTTCACTTGCTCTGCACAGCTCTCGGCCAACGTAGGTCGCATCGGCACTTAGGTCATTAGGTCGCTCGGCCTTCCCACGATTAGGTCGCTCGCCCCTTACTTCATTAGGTCGTTCAGAGGTAAGTCGTACCACCTTAGGTCGTTCGCCATGAGTTAGGTCGCTCGGCTATAGGTCATTTGCACTATACTCTGTCTCGTACCTATTTAGGTCGTGTGGACTTAGGGTGCCCTTGAATATATAGCTCGATTGCACATGAGGGATTCTCGGCCTGCTTTTAGGTTATTTCCCTTTAGGTCGTGCCCTTTTGACCACTTAGGTCGCTCTCCTTGGGTCGTTGGCCACTAGGTCGTTCGACCATTCACCTAGTTAGGTCGTGCCACTGGTAGGTCGCACCATCTCTTACACCATAGGTCGTTGCATCGGCCCATTCCACCCCTTAAGTCATTAGGTCGCTCGGCCTATATTTCGTTAGGTCGTTCACCCTTAGGTCGCTCGGCCTACATAAGTCGCACCATGCTACTGAGGTTAGCTCTCATCCCGTTAGGTCGTTTGACCCCATCCCCACCTAGGTCGCGTGCTTGGGTCGCTCCATCCATAGGTCGCGTGCTGGGGCCGTTAACCCCTTAGGTCGCTCGCCGACTTAGGTCGCTTCCTCTTTAGGTTGTTAGTCTGCTAATGCCTTAACTCGTTCGCCTTTAGGTTGTTGAACCTTGGGTCGTTTCCCATTAGGTCGTTTGACCTTAATTCGTTTGACCTATTTTACTTTAGGTCGTTCCATTAGACTTTAGCTCGGCCTTGTTAGGTCGCATGGGTATTTCTACTTTGATGGATTTGGAAGTAATTTCCTTGGATTTTATTCACGTCTGCGAATGTGAATTTTAGTGGATTGATTTGTTTCTTCAATCAATTTTGTGATTTGTCACTTTAAAAATATAAAGGTTTCAATACTAGTAGTAAATACCTAAACTCTTTCATCAAAACGATTTCAACTCTATTTTATTACAAAGCTCTTTTCCTAAACCGTTTTCCAATCTATTAGTATATACAAGTCTTTACTTCAGTCGGATGAGAAATCGAATTAAACGGCTTAGTAAAACAAGTGGTATGAAATGCTTGCGTTTGCTTCGTCGGTTAACTCTTGGACTTGTTCGATTGAACCTTTTGTGACAATTTCCTAGTGAAGATCTACAGTTTGTTCGTAAATATTTAAGTTAAGCTAGTGGTTATGGGACATGAAGCTAAACTCATATATTTACTAGCTTAGTGTAATTGACACTTCTTGATGATCATCGATGATCATTTTTGTGATTTAGACTAGCAATTGTGCGATGTCTCTTTGTCTGCGAGGGAGACTAGACCCCGTTTGTGTGATGTTTCTACTCACATATGTGGGGTAGCGCCCCATGGTCTTCGGGCCATTTTAGTGGAGTTTTGACTCATGGTTTTCGGGCCATTCTAGTGAAAATGGTTAGCAACCATGGAATAGCTTTCCGTCTTGTGATACACGTATTGGCAAGCTTTCATGCTCCCGTCTTGTGATAGGCCTCTTTCCCTTTTTCTTGTGATTTCTGGATTTCTTGTGATGATTTTTGGAATTTTGCGCTTCACCAATTTTCGTGATTTCCATTGATAAGTTTTATCAATTTTGTGCATTGGTGAATTTGTGTGTCATTGACTTGTTATGAATACAAGTTTAGGGTATGATACCCCATTTTATCTTTGAGAAGATTCTTGTGATATTGATTAATCTCTTGTTGATTTTCAATTACATACTTATAGTAGTATACCTTTATGGTTATTATATGTTCATGCCATATCTTTTATTCTATACCATATCATCTGATAATTATAGCTAGACTAATCCGTTTATTATTTTCTTATAAATAATACTCGGGTCAGACCGAGATGTTACAGGTGCTTCTGCTTGTCTTCTCCCCAGGGATTTATTACTATGACTTTTGGCTAGCCACTTAGATTTGTAGTTTTTGTTGTATACATTTGAGATATAGACTCCGTGATGTATACTTATTCTTTTGTGTAGCTTGTAGCTATCCTTTTGTATTATTGTGGATCTTTTTGACCACCACTCTGATGTACACTTTTATGTGTTATATTCATATCTTCTTCCGCCTTTGTGATATGGATGTCTATGACTGATTTGTGTTATGTCTTTTTCTATGTTTGTTACTGAAGATTTTATATAGCCACTGTGTGATAGCTTTGAGTTTGTATCGGTATGTCGGATTTCCTCCTTAAATGAAATGCATGCTATACTATCTGACATATCGGTGCTTGCACAAAGAAATTACATGGATGGTCGCTCCTCTACAGCCTTATTCTCCGTGCCAGTCGACAGCATTACACCGTAGTGTTCTTGGCTAGCGTGGGTATAGAGGTGGGGCGTCACACACAAAGATCAAAATATCTCACTTCATCCCCTTCCACCAGAAGACTCCTTTCATATCCTTGAACATTTTGGTCACTTCTGGATGGAATAATACCTTGAATGGTGACACTCAGCTAATACTTCTCCTCTAAGACCATTAACATTTGGAACACAGATGTGCCCGTTCGTTCTCAATACGCCCCGTGGATCAATCTCAAAACTAGAAACAATACCTTCTTGGATATCCTTCTTAAGTCAAGCCAAAATAGGATCTTCTCCTTGACTAGCTGCAATCCTCTCCATCAATACTAGCTTGACTTCTAAGTTAGCAACCTTTGCAACATTCCTATTCAACGCATCTGCAATAGTTTTCCCAGGGGTTTATAGAATCTCCAAATCATAAGAAGCGAGAAACTACAGCAATTTCTGCTGCTTTAAATTCAAATCTTTCTAGGTAAAGAGATATTTTAAGGACTTTTGGTCCATGTATAACTCGAAATTTTCACCCAAAAGGCAATGCCTCCATATCTTCAGTGTGAAGACAACAACCAAAAGGTCCAAATCGTCTGTAGCATTATTTTTCGAATGTGGTTCAAGTGTCGACTGGCATAGGCAATGATCTTCCCACATGCATCAGAACTACTCCCAAACTAGAACTTTAAGCATCCATATATACTATTAAACCTTCGTTCCCATCTGGAATAATCAAAACCGGAGAATTAGTCAACTCCTCCTTTAATTCCTTGAATGCTTTATCACACTTAGGCGTCCATATGAATTTAACATCTTCTTCATTAATTTGTCAAATGAGAAGTAATCCTCGAGAAATCCTTGATGAACCTACGGTAGAAACCAGCCAATCCCAAGAAACTTCCGTACCATTTTCGAGCTTCTTCCAGTCTTACACTACAACAAATTTAGCTAGGTCAACTTATATGCCTTCTCCCGAAAAAACATGCCCTAAAAACCAAACTTCAGATATCTGAAAATGGCACTTAGTAAACTTATCCTGCAACACATGGCTCCTCAAGGTATTGAGTACGACTTGGAGATGGTATCTATGCTCTTCCTCCATCTTCGAATAAACAACAATGTCATCAATAAAGACGAGAACAAATTTATTAAGAACATCTTGGGACACTTGATTCATTAAGCCCAGAAAGAAAGCGGGTGCATTAGTTAGCCCAAATAGCATAACTTACTGCTCATCGAAACTATCTAGAGTCCTAAAAACTGTTATGGCCACACTCTCCTTTGCTAATCAGTAGCAAGATCTAATTGGGAAAATATCCTTGCGTCGTGGAGTTGATCAAACATGTCATTGATCCTTGGTAAAAGGGTATTTATTCTTGATAGTCCTTTTATTCAACTCCCGGTAGTCTACACATAATCTTAATGAATCGTCCACCTTGGTAATAAAGACGACCGACGATCCTCAACTATAGGTGGTGGCCTCACTGCAATAGGAACGAGGACTTGCCCCCTCAGTTATCTTACTACGGATTCTATCATCCTGCCACTCTCTTATGGACTTTAGCCGACCACTTACTCGGGGTTCAACCTTGAAATAATTTTGCTTTTGGTCGGGGTCGCCCGTGAGTACAGTTGGGTCAGCATGAGATGGCGCCGACCCCAAATCGACACCAAATGCATATGGTTGAGAAGACTACACCTCACTTCACTAACCTTCCTTGGAACTTTCCCTCTTTTGGTAGGTTTGTTTATGGAGGGAACTCTACATTTCCTGATGGACCGTCCATCAGCTATTAGTTTGAGCTATCCAAGGTTATCATGCTTCACTAAACGTGAATTTTTTTTAAATTTCTCCAACATTTTCTCCAAATCCTCGCATGTTGCAGCTCTCACCAAACCTGATGTCAATGACCAAAAAAGGAGCTCAACGGTCGAAACGAAATGTTACCTGGATAGGAGTGAACATGAATGAGTATTTAGAATGACTTACATTTTGAGTGCCATTGATGGAAGTATGGAGAAGCATCTCGGATGAAGAAGTAAACCTTTTTGACCATACCATGCTTTGAGTACAAATCCTCCACCAACTTGATTTCCCCTTGCTTCAAGGTAAATAAAAGTTGAACCTTCTGCCTTAATCTTGATCGTGTACAAGAATATAATCTGTCGATGCATAGAAAATACCTTGAACTCCAGCATGAAGGTAGCATGGAGGCTAGTCAATATGGCATACCCATTTGGATGCAACTGAAAAGGAGAAATATTCGAGTACATTAGAAACCCTGTAATCCATTTTTGAAGAAGAGGCAGGGCCCTCGCCATGCAATAATACCTTGAGTAAGCCATGTAGCCCTCGAAGGGGCAAGAGCCCGTTGGTTGGGAGTAAGCAAGAGCTTGTCATAGCTTGGTACGCCGAGAGTAGCAGCCCTAGTATCCAACTGCTTAGATGATAAACTGGAAGCCACAAATTCGATGGGATCCACCATTAGTTCTGAAGGGCTATACCCATGTACCAAGGAATAATAAGATCTGGGCTGGCTCACACATCGATGGTGCAGGATCACGAGAGAAAGAAATGGATATGTCCTAATCTCCAGTAATGCTCGATGATCGAGTACTGTGATGATCGACATACATGTCTAATATGACAACCTGTCTCACGTATTACCATTAAGTATGTGTATGTGAAATCACATATGTGCATATAAAATAAGGAATATAGAAAAGTACTAAATCACACTGACTTGGAATCCCTATCTAGGATAATTTAGTAGTTAGGTGGTGCCTTACCCATCCTCTCACTAATTGGCCTAAGTGAGAGAGTTAGCAGTCCCAACCGCCGAACTGAACAACTTAACCCTTATAATGCCTAACATTCACCATGTCAAAAATGTAGCATTAATGTTTGCATTTCATTCAGCTCGAGAGCTTAAGAGTTTGAATGATTCGGTAGTCCTAGGGTTTGAACCCAGTAGCCAAATCCATTACAATGTAACACCAAAATTTTGTTCTAACCCTCAAAGGACCCTAGCGGCCATGAAATGAAATCAGGTAACATAGCCTAGCATAAGCCCTAAACCATATTTACTTGTTTGGCTACCGATGTCGTAGTCAAACACATTCAACTTAGTAATATATTTAAGATTCTTAAATACTTCATTTAATTTATCAAGTCAAGACAATCCAAAACTAGGTACCATGCTACTCTCAATAGATTGTAGAATTAAAAGCCTTAGTCTAATAGCGCTGAACAAAGAAATATCGATGACAAGGAAAGTTGGTGGCTAACTTTATACCTCAAGCATTGAAATTTATAGGAAGAAAACCATACCTTGGTCGAAATAAAAGAAATATGGGAATAAATTTGAGGAGATGATTTGGATGTGGATCCAAGCGATGGCCATTGGAAGATCAACATGCACCAACAACAAGCTTCGGTAGTAGAAGGAATGAAAGTGTAATAAGAAAGGAATTGTGTCTTATATACATACCACTAGCTTTGTCCGGTGCTGACCAAATGATGCCGGACAGGAAATCCTATTCAGATAAAGCCCCATCAGATAGGAAGTAACCGAACCCAAAACAAGTCAAAACGATTTCAAGTATTGAACCGAGGTACATACTGAATTTGAATGAGTGTAGATATGTGTGATTAACAATGGCTGCTCCATAAATATGTTAATTTATTTGTAGTAAGACCAGAGAATTCATAGAAGACAGTGTACATAAAGGAGTTAAGTCTACAAGAAAATGTTAAACAAAGCAACTTAGTGTCCTACGAAGCATACTTTAGGGGCAAGTGTTACAGACGTACTTTGGGGGCAAGTGTAATATGCATTTTCACCTAAGGAATGAAATAGAAAAGTTAATCAAGCAAATGTAAGAGTGACAAAGGTGTGTGTTCCATAGGGAGTACAACACGTCCGAACAACCTTAAAGGGGAGAGGTAAAAGAACCCAGAGGCAGCCCAAGTGAAGTTATACAAAAGGAACGAGGGAATGCAACATTGGTAATGATGTCTGGTATGTATACAACCGTGGAAAAACTCTTGTCTAGCGATTTTAACATCGGATAGAAATTGGTACCTTGTTGATAAACTACTGAACAAGATCTCTTGTTCGGCTGTCTTGCTACTATACAGAAATTGATGTCAAGTAGATAAGCTAACGAACAAGATTTCTTGTCCAATTCTCTAAACCTTGGACAAGATTTCTTATTTGGTAAATCATAATGCTGAGCCAAGAGGAGACCTACTATACACAGCCAAAAAGGCATCTACATCCACCTACCGGGCCAAACACTGCAAGCGAGCCTACTTTTGCCGAATTGAACAAGATATTTAAGGAACAAAAATCTAGAATATATTGAAGTTCTACATTATATCATCTATTTATGGAAATAACTAAACCGAGCATGTTATGTAGGGAAACTACCTGCTTTACAGGGTTGACCTCCATACCTCTCCACTCCAATAAATATCCAACCTTCCATTAATAATTGGGATGACTTTTGAGATCCACTAGGAACTGCCAAACAAAAAACACCAAACAGAGCTCTACAGCGACATATTTGACTACAAATCATTGTTTTTTAGATTCAAATCTTTGTGAAGCTGATATATAAAGAAGGAGACAAATCCGTGTATATTGTATTTTTCATTTCTTTCTATTTTACTACTGCAATAAATCGATTGGAGGTGTTTGTCCATCTTTTGTGCAAACATGTATGGTGTTGGCAAGTAAATAAATTGCAATTGTAATCTACACAACCTAGGATGTCCATTTTTGATTTTGTATGGGACGACCGCCCTACACCACCAGCATGCAATAATACATGTATAGTGCATTACAACGGTGCCCAACCGATGTATGACAAACATCAAGGTTGTAAGGTAAATAAAACATCACAGAACATGTAGTATATCTCACATAGCATCGAATAAAATATAATAGTAAACATCCCAAATTTAAAACAGACGTGACAGTAATAACTATGTGAATCACAAAAATAAGAGTAAATAGATCCATACAGCATATAGCATAAGTTATGGAGTTATACATCAAATAATAACTCATAAACAAACTATCTCTAAGTAATAAAGGCACTAGCAAGCTCTATAGTGCCATGTAGCAAAATATCAAATCATAATAAGTAAATTTAGTAATACGAGAGTGCGATCTCCTTCTCATCATCTTTACATTTCCACGTGCTCACCAGACCAGATATCTCGAATCCACTAATTTAGGAGTACCGGAATAACAAAAAGCAAATCATAGAATCCTAAGTCGGACAACAGTCTAGTGTGAGCGATAGAAAATCTCAAATACTATAAGGCCAATATAATAAAATAAATGGTACGGAAAGTCATACATGACCTGTCCCTCCACCCATGGAGTTAGCGGATAACAAAAAATAGATGTTACTCTAAATTATGATCATCATGGTGTACTATATAGCAAAGTACAAAGGGGTGTCTAAGTGTCCACATTAATAATATCATCATCGTGTGACAACCTGTAACATCCCCTATCTGGAGTCCCAAAGCAAAGCGCTACAGATGCAGCAGTCATCCATAATATTAACTTCCGGTGACTAAATACGGCTATGTTAATGGTATCCATAATATCATACACACTTGAATATGAAACGAATCACATATTTCAAAAAAACAACATTTTACTGACTACATTTCAAAACAAATGTTTCACATTCAAATTACATAAACCCATAATTGTTTCCCTAGTTCAAATAAAATAGAATTATTACATAAATACGCCAAGAGCGACATATGATGATGCCCCCTTGGTTGACCAGAGTACTATATAGACATAACTGTCTTAAATACAACACAGTGGAATAAAACAGAACAAAATAGCAACTCCTAAATAGCTATCCGTCAGCCACATGCTCCTCTCCAGAAGCTTTATTCTTCAACCTACTAAAATCGAAAAAACCTCAACCCTCAACCTACTCAAATCAATTTTGAGAACACGAGAGTTTAAGGGGAAAACATAAACTTCTAGTCAGACATAAAGCCTGGTGTGAACAATACTATGCATCTCGGTTATTTGGTATTAAGTGAAACCACGCCGCTTAGCGGAATGGGTTACCCCTCACTAATATCCTTTTAAAACATATCTTTTGCAAACCTTTATCCTGCAACCAAAACTGGTTAAAACGGTAAAGCATTATTATGTAAACATATATATTAGGTAACAAATGAACTATCTGTCTGAACACTATAGTTCTATTTGGCTAATTACTAACCTTTGGTTGACTCGGGCCTACCAGATAATATAATCAAAATAATCTAACACCTGTTAGACACTCCTCTTTGGGACGGTTTATCCCTAACTATCTATTAAACTCTCCTCTTTTGGATGGTCTGTCCCTAACTTAACATCTCCCAGGGTCACCTAATCCTAATGGTTTTGCGGGCTCACCAATAACCTATCTGTATACAAATATATATTCCCTTCTGTGTGTAATCATAATTTTAGTCTTACATGTTACAAAGCCCTACACATAGGAATTTTGAATTAAATTAACTGGGTGTAATAGCTAATGTATAGGGTGTGACCCTACACCAGTCCCTTTTGGTATTCTAATATATGAGTCATTTTACTTAGGGTAATCTTCCAAAAAATTTCCTTGAAAACCTTATCATCTCAAATTGATTCAAAACCTTTAAAACAAACTTAAGCAAGGAAAATATATACTCTATGCTTTATGCAAAATCACCTTGCCATTTTATATATACATTTCTCAAACATTTGTTGATGTTAACATTTAAACCTTTGAAAGTACCCCTTTCGAATCCATTGAAAGTACCCCTTTCGAAACCAAGTAAAACCCTTCTTTAACCTAGGCCGCAAGGCTAAAACATTCCTTTCAAAATCATTCAACCTTCCTTTCGAAAACATTGAAAAACCATTCCTTCGAAAGCATTAAAACCTTAGACATCCTTCTTCAAAACCTTTGAACATTACCTTTTGAATACATTGGAAAACCTATCCTTTCAAACCTTTAGAAACAATTGGGGAACCACCCCTTTGAAACCATTCCTTAAAACCTTTCAAAAGCAATAAAACATCAAACCTTTTGAAAGCCTTTGGGTTCAAGTAAAACATGTGGAAACACCTTTGGAAACTATTAAAAATTAACTCCTTCGAAACAGTTTGGGTTCTACCTTCAACAGATCAAAAGGGTCATAAAATATTCAAGTCGAAAGCACTCTTTCGAAAGCATTTCCTAAGCAAAGAAGTGATGGTTTCGAAACCAACCTTCCGAAAGCATTTGAGAAGCAGTTAAGTTTTAAAAGCGAAGTATACCTTCCGAAATCATTGGCGTCGAAAGGTAGAAAAGCGGCAACTAAGGGCTTCGACCTCGACGAAAGCATTTACTTAAAACAAGAGGCACAACCCATTCGAAACCATTTCTTTAAAACATTTGACTTAGTCGAAAGCCAACCAAGTCGAAAGTTATACTGTCGAAAGCAAAGCAGGCGCGTTTTTCATTTAAAAGTAAAGACACGCTTCGACCCCTTCAGAACCTTTAGTCCCGACCTAGTGCCTTCTGCCTTAGTCTAATTCACTTTGTACCAAGTTATTGATACTATGTGCATTGGTTTCGATGGCATGGAGGCGGCAGTACTTGGTCGGAATCCATGTGCCGAAAGTGGCGAAACATGCTAAAAGCATGTAAAAACTGATTTTTACTTTAAAAAAATTCCTTTTCAACTAACCTGCCTTGTTTGTCAAAATATTATTGGTTGCTAATTTTCTTTTCTAAAAGTTCTCACAATATTTCAGAAATAAACAATTTTATTTATTTATAAGATACCCCTTCTCCTTTTATAAATATATAAACCATTTAAGTCCATACCTTAAATAATTTTATATATTCATCAAAACACTTAGGAAAATTCTACAAAAATTCCAGAAAATAATTTTTAATATGTTTTCTAACATATATTAATTCCAGACCTAAAATATTAATTATTTGGCCGTAAATAATTTAAAACCCAAAAAATCATTTTTTACACTAGAAAATTAATATAAAACCCACATTAATCCAGAAAATTATGAAAATTGAAACCCAACTCTAAAATATCATTTCTGATCAATATCTAAAATCGCAAGACATTTGGATATCATTAAATAGGGTTTTCACATTAAAACATATCATAAAACCTATATGATTAAGCATAAATCACCAATAAGCATATATAAACAATTAATCATTCAAAACATGGCATAATCATGCAAATACTTTAGATTCATCCTAAAACTGAAAACAGTTAGAAAAATGAGATGTAGTCATTATTCACCTTAGCTTTTGAGAATAAGGAATTTGAGATTTGAATGGATTTAAGTTGATTAAGCTTCCCCTTGGTACTTTTATCTTCCTCTAGTTCTTGCTAATGGTGGTCGGCGTCTTTGTTTAATTTTTCTTGCAAATGATTTGAATGTAAGGATACACGGCTAAGGGTTTAGGGTATTAGCATGCTCATTTTCCTATTTTGCCCTTACCTATTATACTTAACCATTTTATTTTATATTATCTCGTTTTGATTTACTCATTAACATGGCACGAGTACCCCTATTAATCACAAATATCAATCCCCTAATCATCACATTACATTATTTTATTTTATTTAGCTAATTAAATACCCTAAATAATGTTACTAAAAATATGGGGTTTTACAATCTCCCCTCCTTAAAGAATTTCATCCTCGAAATTACGATAATGTACACAACAAATCAATCGAAAAGGTAAAAACATACCACCAAACAAATCAGGATAAGTGTCTCTATTCCTGCTCTCAATCTCCCAAGTATAGTCTCTCTCATTGTCGCTCCACTGGACTTTCACTGATCTGACTGTGTTGTTCCTTAGCCTCTTCTCATCTCTTGCGACTATACGAATCGGCTTTCTAATTGTAGTCAAGTCTGGTTCTACTACTAAGTCGTCTAAAACAGTTGGTGCTATAGTAGACTCCAAATCTCTAACACACTTCCTTAGATGAGAAATATGAAACACATCGTGAACTCCTGCCAAAATGCTCGGTAACTCTAATGTATATAGGAGTTTCACAATCCTTTCTACAATAGGAAATGGTCCTACGAATCTTGGTGCCAACTTACCTGCTTTCTCGAATCTAATCACACCCTTCATCAGTGATACCTTAATAAACACATGATCTCCAACAGAGAATTCCAAGTCTTTCCGCCTTCTGTCCGCATAACTCTTCTGCCTAGATTGAGCTTCCTTCATCCTAGCTCGAATAACCTCAATCTTCTCTGCAGTTTCTCTAACCAAATCTGGACCAAGAACTAACTTATCCCCGGTCTCTAACCAACAAATTGGTGATTTGCAAGGCCTTCCATACAAAGCATCAAAAGGTGCCATCCCTATATTAGTCTGATAACTATTTCTATATGAAAACTCGACTAAGTGTAGATGGTCTTCCCATGATCCTCCAAAATCTAACACACAAGCTCTTAACAAATCCTCCAAGACTTTGTTAACTCTTTCCGTTTGACCATCGGTCTGTGGATGGTAAGCGGTACTCATCTTGAGCTGGGTTCCTAAAATCTCTTGTGGACTCTTCCGAAACTCGCTAGTGAACAAGGAATCTCTATCATTTACTATACTACTAGGAATTCCATGAAGTCTAACTATATTCTTCATAAATAACTTCGCTAAAACAGGTGTTGTCCTAGTTGACTTAACTGGAATGAAATGGGCACTCTTGGTTAGTCTATCCGCTATGAACAATATACTTTCATTTCCTCTATTAGATCTCGGCAACCCTTCTATTAAATCCATAGAAATATAATCCTACTTCCACACCGGAATATCCAATGGCTGTAACAACCCACTTGGCTACCGATGTTCAGCTTTTACCTATTGACAGTTCAAACACTGCTTCAACCATAAGCTAACATCCTTCTTCATTCCTTCCTAGAAGAAACTCATCTTCATATCCTGATACATCTTAGTTCCTCCTGGATGAATAGTGAACTTCGAACAATGGCATTCCTCCAAAACATCCTTCCTTATCTATCCTACATTCGGAACACATAACCTGCCTTTCTTTCTCAACCTTCCATTCTGGTCAAAACTAAAATCCTTCAACTTATCGCTTTCCGTTCCTTCCTTCGACTTCTTGATCCGTTCAGCCAGCACTGGATCCTCCTCCTGTTTAGAAGCAATCCTTTCAATCATTACTGGTCGAACTTCCAAACAAGATAACACAGTAGTTCCTTCACTAGATTCGGCCTCAGATCTCTACTGAACTCTACAAGTTGATAATGCTTCCAAATTTTTCCATTTGCTATCATTGCCAACGTTGCATTCTGATGCTTCCTACTAAGTGCGTCTGCAACTTTGTTGCCCTTTCCTGGTGTGTACTCAATACTAAAGTCATAAGTGGCTAAAAACTCTAACCACCTCTGTTGTCTAATATTCAGCTCCTTCTAAGAGAATAAATACATCAACGACTTATTATTCATATAAAGCTCACACCTCTCTCCCAAAAGGTAATGTCTCCACACTTTTAAAGAAAAAATCACTGCAGCCAACTCCAAACCATGCGTTGGATATCTAACCTCATACGGTCTAAGCTATTGAGAATCATAAGCAATCACTTTACCTCTCTGCATCAACACAGCTCCTAATCCAGTTCCACACACGTCTATATAAATTACCAAATCCTGATTCCGCTCCTGAATAACTAATACGGGTGCATTGGTCAATAAGTGTTTCAAGCTCTGGAATGCTTCCTCACACTTATCAGTCCACACAAACTTCACATCCTTTTGTGTTAGCTTGGTCATCGGCGCTGCTATCCATGAAAAATCCTTAATGAACCTCCGATAATACCCAACCAATCCAAGAAAACTTCTAATCTCAGTCACGTTTTCGGGTCTCTTCTAATAATTAACAGCTTCGATCTTATCTGGATCCGACTGACAATCCCTTCTCTGAAACCACGTAACCAAGAAACTTTACTTCCTTCTTTCAGAAATGACACTTCAAAAACTTCGCCTTCAGCTGATTCTTCCTCAGCGTCTCAAGCACAATTCTAAGATGAACTTCATGCTCCCTTTCATCCATAAAGTATATCTAAATATCATCTGTAAAAATATCATCTATATAAACTCGATTCATCAAATCCATAAAGAATGCCGGCGCATTAGTTAGTCCGAACGACATCACTAACCATTCGTACGATCCATATCTTGTTCTAATTGCCGTCAAAGGAAAACTATCCTTTGCTACTCTAAGCTGATGAAAACCTATTGCTAAATCCAACTGAGAAAATACTTTGGCTCCACTCAACTGATCGAACAAATCGTCAATTCTATGCAATGGATATGGATTCTTTATCGTCTTCTCATTCAACTTACGATAATCGATACATAACCCCAATGATGCGTCCGGCTTCTTAACAAACACTGGGGCTGGTCCCCAAGTGAACTACTTGGCCTAATAAAACTCCTGCTATCCAAATCTACCAACTGCACCTTCAGCTCTCTCATCTCTGTAGGTGTCATCCTACTTAGTGGTCTACTCATCGGTTATGTTCCATGCACCAAATCTATCTGAAGCTCAATGGCTCGTTTCGGTGGTAATCCTACTACAGGCTCGAAGACATCTGTGAATTCTCTAACCAAGAAAACACGATTCAATTCAACTTCCAACTCTACTACACTCAACAAAGCGTTCACCCCACAATTAGGGCTTTCTATAGTATATATAATCCGGTCATTACAGTCAGAGTGTCTAAGTGATATTTTCCTATCATGGTAAAATATCCTAACATTGTACTTACATAATCGATCCTTACCTAAAATAATTTTGAACCCTACAAAATTAAACACATGCAAACTGCAAACAAAGGTATGACCTACCAAATCTTACTCTAAGTGGTCACACTTCATCCCAAGTGTCGCATACCCTCCTATCGGATTTGCAACCCTTAAGGAAATAACTAAGTATGTTGGTTCTAGGTTAAGTTTATCTACCAAACAACAAGACATAAAAGAATGTGGTGCACTAGTATCAAACATAACGCTAACAGACATAGCATGAATCTGAAGTGTACCTCCCAACACTACCTTTCCTTTCTCTTGCGCTGTTGGTCCTGATGTAGTAGGCTCCAATGCAAATACCTTGCCTCTTCCATCCTTAGCGGCTCTTTGCATTGATTCTTATAGTGGCCAATCTGATTGCAATTAAAACATCTGATGTTCTTCTTCCTGATCACTGCTTTCGCTTTTCCAGTACAACACTCATTCGCAAAATGCCCCTTCGTATCACATTTGAAACATACAACCTCATACTTTCCCTTCTTTACTACTCCACCTTTTTAACCTCCTTTTCTGGCCTTGCCCAACCTAGACCTCCTTCGCCTTACTCTTCTCTAGACAAGCAAACATCTACTCGTGTCTCAAAGACATCTCTACAACCACATCACAAGGGTCTCTGATATGAGGTAAGGTATACCTTTCCAACTCAGGCTTCAACCCCCTTATGAACTTCTCATTCCTCTTCAACACAGTATCCACAGTAGCATACCCATACCTAGCCAACTCCTCAAATCTTCTAGCATACTCCAAAACAGACATCTCCCCTTGCTCCAAATCAGCAAACTTCCTGAGAAAAGCAGACTACGCCATCACAGACATGAACCTCTCCTAAAACCTTCTCCTAAACTCAGCCCGTGTCATCTCCACATCATTTACTCCAGTTGTCACACTATTCCACAAAAACAAAGCTGCTCCCTGAAACTGTCTTGAAGCAAGCCTCCTCTTTTGCTCATTATTGAGCCCCATGTTTGTAAAAATCCTCTCATAATGCAGCAACCGGTTCTCCACTTCTATAGCATCCTCGGTTCCAACAAAGGGCTTCCCTCCAAGCCTAGCATAATCTCTGCTCAAGGTAGCATAATGGTTGACCACCGGAGCTTCCTAAATTCCTACTCCGACATTTCCTCCCTCCATTCCAGCAGCAACGCCCGCCTACATCATATTCACGAAAAACTTATACATAGCTCCCATATCCACTTGTGAGACTCCAATACTAACATTCCCTACTTGTGCCTGACCTTGGTTTCTCCTGGTATTCGGTCTGGCATTACCATTTTTGGTGGTGCTTCCTCCAAGATTCACTCTTCCACTTCTAGCGTTCATATTTGTATTCTAGCCTCGTGAGATATAGAAGAATAGCCTAAGAGAGATAGGAAACTAAAGGTATAGCGTATACTTATGTATAGCAAATAAAATTACGTTACTATAGCGTTATCCCATACCCCCGATCTTAACCCTCATTCCTTAGGATTATGTTTTCAAAAATCATTTTTAGTTAAAGTTTTTCATAAACCTATGCTCTAATACCAAGTTGTGACATCCCCTATCAAGAGGCCCAAAACAAAGCGCTACAAATGATGCAGTCATACATAGTATTAACTTTCGGCGACTAAATACAGCTATGTTAATGATATCCATAATATCATAAGAACTTGCATTTGAAAAATATCATAGTTTTAAAAAAAGAACATTTAAATGACTACATTTCAAAACACATGTTTTACATTCAAACTACATAAACCCATAATCGTCCCAAGTTCGGATAAAATATAATTATTACATAAATACGCCAAGTGAGACATATAATGATGCCCCCTTGGTTGACCAGAATACAATATAGACATAACTTTCTTAAATACAACATAGCGTAATAAAACAAAACAAAACAGCACTCCTAAATCGTTATCCACCAACCACCTGTTTGTCTCCGGAAGCTTTATTCGTCAACCTACTAAAACCTGAAAAACCTCAACCCTTAACCTAATAAAATCAATTTTGAGCACCCGAGAGTTTAAGGGGAAATACTTAAACTTCGAGTAAAACATAAAGCCTAGTGTGAACAATACTATACATCTCGGTTATTTGGTATTAAGTGAGACCATGCCACTTAGCGGAACGGGTTTCCCCTCACTAATATCCTTTTAAAACATATCTTTTGCAAACCTTTATCCTGCAACCAAAACTGGTTAAAACTGTAAAGCATTATTATGTAAACATACATATCAGGTAACAAATGAACTATCTATCTAAACACTATAGTTTTATTTGGCTAACTACTAACATTTGGCTGACTCGGGCCTACCAGACAATATAATAAAAATAATCTAACACTTGTTAGACACTCCTCTTCTGGACGGTCTGTCCCTAACTATATGTTAAATACTCCTCTTTTGGACAGTCTGTCCTTAACTTAACACCTCCCTCGGTCACCTAATCCTAATGGTTTTACGGGCTCACCAATAACCTATCTGTATACAAATATATATTCCCTTCTGTGTGTAATCGTAATTTTAGTCTTACATGTGACAAAGCCCTACACACGGGAATTTTGAACTAAATTAGCTGGGGCTAATAGCTAATGTATAGGGCGCAACCCTACACCAGTCCCATCTGGTATTCTAATCCGAGACATTTTACTTAGGGTAATCTTTCAAAAAAAATCCT
The DNA here is from genome assembly GCA_030737815.1 of Allium fistulosum. NCBI lineage: Eukaryota > Viridiplantae > Streptophyta > Magnoliopsida > Asparagales > Amaryllidaceae > Allium > Allium fistulosum. The sequence continues at coordinate 822,200,798 of CM060904.1, forward strand.
TGAAAACCTTTTCATCTCAAATTGATTTAAAACCTTTAAACCAAACTTAAACGAGGAAAATGTATACTTTATGCTTTACTCAAAAATCACTTTGCCATGTTATATATACTTTACTTAAACCTTTGTTAATGAAAACATTTAAACCTTTGAAAGTACCCCTTTAGAATCCATTGAAAGTACCCCTTTCGAAACCAAGTAAAACAATTCTTTCACCTAGGCCAGAAGGCAAAACATCCCTTTCGAAACCATTCAACCTTCCTTTCAAAAACATTGAAAAACCTTTCCTTCCAAAGCATTAAAACTTTAGACATCCTTCTTCAAAACCTTTAAACATTACCTTTCGAATACATTGGAAAACCTCTCCTTTCAAACCTTTCGAAACCATTGGGGAACCACCACTTCGAAACGATTCCTTAAAACCTTTCTAAAGCAATTAAACATCAAACCTTTCGAAAGCCTTTAGGTTCAAGTAAAACAAGTGGAATCGCCTTTCGAAACTATTAAAAATTAACTCCTTCAAAATCATCTGGGTTCTACCTTCAACCGAGCAAAAGGGTCATAAAACATTTAAGCCGAATGCACTCTTTCGAAAGCATTTCCTAAACAAAGAAGTGATGGTGTCGAAACAAACCTTCCGAATTCATTGGAGAAGCGGCTAAGTTTTAAAAGCGAAGTATACCTTCTGAAACCATTGGCGTCGAAAGTTAGAAGAGCGGCAGCTAAGGGCTTCGACCCCAACGAAAGCTTTTACTTAAAACAAGAGGCGCAACCCATTCGAAACCATTACTTTAAAACATATAACTTAGCCGAAAGTCAGCCAAGTCAAAAGCTATACCGTCGAAAGCAAAGCAGGCGCATTTTTCATTTAAAAGTAAAGACACGCTTCGACCCCTTTGGAACCTTTAGTCCTGACCTAGTGCCTTCCACCTTAGTCCAATTCACTCTGTACTAAGTTATTGATACTATGTGCATTAGTTTTGATGGCATGGAGTCAGCAGTACTTGGTCGGAACCACTATGCCGAAAGTGGCGAAACATGCTAAAAGCGTGTAAAAACTGATTTTTACTTTAAAAATAATTCCCTTTCAACTAACATGCCTTGTCTCTCACAATATTATTGGTTGCTAATTTTCTTTTCTAAAGTGCTGTCAATATTTCAAAAATAAACAATTCTATTATTTATAAGATACCCCTTCTCCTTTTATAAATATATAAATCATTTAAGTCCCATACCTTAAATAATTTTATATATTCATCAAACAAATTAGGAAAATTCTACAAAAACTCCAGAAAATCATTTTTATTATATTTTCTATTAATTCCAGATCCAAAATATTAATTATTTAGCCGTAAATAATTTAAAACCCAAATAATCATTTTCTACACTAGAAAATTAATATAAAACCCACATTAATCCGAAAAATTATGAAAATTGAAACCCATCTTTAAAATATCATTTCTAATCTATATCTAAAATCGCAAGGCATTTGGATATAATTTCATAAGGTTTTCACATTAAAACATATCATAAAACCAATATGATTAAGCAGAAATCATCAACAAGCATATATAAACAATTAATCATTCAAAACATGGCATAATCATGCAAAATACTTCGGATTCATCCAAAAACCAAAAAAATTAGAAAAATGAGATGTAGTCATTATTCAGCTTAGCTTTTGAGATTAAGGATTTTGAGATTTGAATAGATTTAAGTTGATTAAGCTTCCCCTTGATTCTTTTTTCTTCCTCTAGTTCTTGCTAATGGCAGCCGGCCTCTTTGTTTAGTTTTTTGCAAATGATTTGAATGTGAGGATACACGGCTACGGGTTTAGGGTATTAGCATGCTCATTTTCCTATTTTGCCCTCACCTATTATACTTAACCATTTTATTTTATGTTATCTAGTTTTCATTTACTCATTAACATGGCACGACTACCCCAATTAATCACAAATCTCAGTCCCCTAATCATCGCATTATATTATTTTATTTAATTAAGCTAATTAAATATCCTAAATAATGTTACTAAAAATATGGGGTGTTACACGTCCCTAGAGTGATAAGCAATCAAAGTAAACATAACATCCACCATCCATCCTCATATTCTCTCGTTTAGTGCGTTCGATATATGATACTCGTATAACCTCAACGCACAGTCAAGGACTACTAAACATCCTGGTTTCTTAGTACTTGCATCAATGCCGCTTAGCAAGCCAGGACCAGGCTGCCATCGCACTCAGCCAAAGGTAAAACAGATCAAAACATCGTGTGATCTGAAGCACATCGCACTACCAAGTGAGTGTCTGTGACGATCGCCCCATATCACCCGCACTTCAATGACCTAAAAGAGCGTTGTAAATGTGCCAGGATGATATGGGAAAATCATCAGGGGTTGAAATTTAAAGCAGAAAACCTATTGCATATCTCACAACGCATGGATAAAATATAAATAGAAAAAATACAACATAATATAGTGAGCCATAACAAATGAAAATAACCTCTCCACTAAATCATGAGTTATGGTACAAATGTCGTAATATATCAGTACAACATTTTCTCAGTACATACCTTATAGTACACAGAAACTACAAATGTAGAGTAATACGACATAGCTTCTCTAAGCCCATCTTCGTACAGCAGCTGCGACTCCAAACCTGTCATCTAGTATACCCATTTAAGAGTACCCAAGATAATAAGAGAAAACAGAAAAACCTAGGGTCAGACAACAGTCCGGTGTAAGTGGTAAATGTCTATCAAAAGCTATAGTGGAAAATATAGTACTAGACAGGTACAATAAAACCATACCTATGTCCCGGCAACCAAAGAGTTAGCACAGAATAATAAGATGTAGTATGACACTCAAATGAACGATAAGAGGATACTATAACAGAACATCATAGAAGAATCTAAGCATCCTCCACCATTGACCCTATTCCCAATCCCTTCTTTAGCATTTCTATAGATGATACCCTACCCAAGAGAAATAGCAAACATAACAACCATAGTAACAATAGCATTCATCAACAAAAATCTAGCTATCATCTCCTAAAGCCTTGAATATATGATAACTCGTATGGCCCCATTATCGCTTGCTGGAGAATAATGGAAATCTCGGTTCTCGATTATGTTCCCCCATACTTTCAGGTCCAAAACCGCACATGTTTATCTCCTATGATACCTCCGTAATGTCTGACACTAGACCCTTTTAGTGTATTCCAGGACAAACGACTGGGGATACCGGCCCTCGAGTACCCCGCATATAGTACCCCTGCTTAAACACAACCAGAACACTCCGAGTTATGAAGTATTCCTTGGCACTCCTAATTCTTCGGATCTTTCACAACCATAATCCATTTCTGGGTACGAGTCCTGCCACTTAACCTGGTACATTATACCACAGCTACGTTCCATCTTGAGCTGTCTATCAACTCCTCCGATCCTACTCCTTATACGAGCCGAAACTGCATCATACTATAACTTCCAAACCGTAGAAGAAATCAGCGAGCCATAACTTCCAGCATGATCCACTACAACCCCAGAGTCTCTACCCCAGATCCCGCACCCAATAGAGCCAATAATTTGGATCGATACCAATTCGATCCAATTGGATTGGTTTCGATCCAAATACTTAACCATTTTTGACTCCACTTCTCTTTCAGCCTCTAGTGCACTCCCTCTAGACGCAATAGACCCTTAGCCATCCTTCTTAGCCTTAAAATCTTCTCTTCTATGTACCATAGCTGATCCAATGATAATATCCATCCATTCTTCAACACTTGGCTTATCCTCTGATCCAACTTCATAGAGCCACTCTAGAACCCATGCTCTATTCCCTCTATGAGTCTCTCCTCAATTGGAGCTTGAAATTCGGATCGATAGAGATCCAACCCAATCGGACCGGTGCCGATCCAAAGACTTAGTTCTAATTGTGGTGAAATTCACAGGACATCTTCCAGATGTGCTCCAGAGCCTATCCTCCAAGTTTCGTGCAATTCTGCCGAACTTTGCTCCCGATATGCTCTGATCACCAACCTAAGTCCTAAAATATGCACAACACTAACAAGCGAATTAAACATAGCAAGAAATTGAAACATAACAGCGAATTAAACATAGCAAATCATCCAATTACATACAATATGAACTTACAAATCATCGGATTCAATCTACCATCACAATTCTAGCATAGATCTAATCTAACACATAGAATTTCATAGCCAAATATACACAAATGACACTAGCCAATGATTTAATCCCAATTACATGTTTAATTTCGTTAATCTAGGGTTTCTAAATCTGAAATTACCTAAATCCAATCAATTTTTAGCTTATTTTGACAATTCTAACGTATAATCACCTAATTACAACATATAATCCACCATAGACTGGTGAGAGATCATAACTAATCACCAATTATACCCAACCTATGAAATATGTTAAAGATCCGATCTGGACAGCGAGAAATCGGATGAAGATGCAACCAGTGATGAAATCAATCTCCTAGTTGAAGATCTTGCCTCTAATTTGCAATAAGAGACGATTTGAGATGAAATCCAATGAGTTGAATGAAGAATTAGAGAGGAGATAGGGTTTGGGGCTTGTTTAAAATGAGAGATAAACATTCAAATGGTCTCTCTCACCTCATGTTTATAGCCAAACCTGATTAGACTAATGGGCTTGCTAATTCAGCCCATTAATCCCCTTCTAATCTGACCAACATATTTTAAAACTTAAAACTAGTACAACTTCCTAAGCACTTATCCGATTTTCCTATATGACCTCTCTACGGAATGGGAAACTACCATCCCGAAGCAATGATATAGGTTAGAGCATCTAATTCGGCTTTTGTCAAAAGTTATAGCCACATTAAGATATCTAAGGGCAAAATGATCACATATAAATTCAGGAAAAATAATATATCTATAAAACATCTCTGAAAACCATATTGCAAAGTATTAGGATCATACGACCACCAGTCAATTAAATAAAATTATTTTATGATCCTTTGATATGTACAATACGGGTCATTACGTTCCCCCCTTTAGGAATTTCGTCCTCGAAGTACCCAAACAAACATAATCAACCATGGTTATCTCACATGCCTACCAATCACTAGCAAACACTTAACAGTCCATCTACAGTTAAATCAATAATAGCAAACGAAACTTATCCTAGCATGTAAAATTATAATAGTATAAGATACAATGGTGCAAGTAGACACGACATATGGGTCTTACTACTCGATGAATTCTGGATAGGCTATCTTCGTACTCTCTTCAGTCTCCCATGTAATATCCCTATCATCTTCACTCCATTGCGCCTTAACTAGCTTAACTACCTTCCTCTTAAGTTGTTTCATCTCATTCCCAATGATTCGAAGCGGCTTACGACATCTTAAAACTTCTGGCTCAACCTCTACTTCTTCCAACTGATCCCATGCCACCATGATACCTGAGTCATGCATAAATTTCCATAGATGGGAGATATGAAAAACATTGTGCACACCCGCCATCTTCGGAGGTAGGTCCACTCTATAAGCCAACTTCCCAATTCTCTTAATAATTGGAAACGGTCCAACAAATCTAGGTGCTAACTTTTCCTTCCTACCAAACCGAACAACATTCTTCAAAGGAGAAATTTTAACAAATACCATGTCTACAACTAAGAATTCCAAATCTCTTCTTCTCCTATCTACATAACTCTTCTGACGGTCTTGAGCAGTCCTCATTCATTGCCAAATGATCTCTATCTTCTCTTATATCTCTCTAATCATTTCGGGCCCAAGTAGCGATTTCTCACCTGCTTCCTACCAACATGAAGGTGAATTACAAGATCGTCCATACAATGCTTCATATTGTGTCATGCCAATACTTGACTGATAACTGTTGTTATATGCAAACTCTACCAAACGGAAATGATTTTCCCAAAATCCTCTAAAATCTATAATACAAGCTCGAAGAAGATCTTCCAAAATCCGATTCACTCTCGCCATCCGTCAGTGGATGATAAGTTGTGCTCAAGTGCAACTTCGTTCCCAAAATCTCTTGTAAGCTCTTCCAGAATCCATTGGTAAACAACGGGTCTCTATCGCTTACAATACTCTTTGCCGCACCATGGAATCGAACAATCCACTTAACATACAATTCTGCTAACTTGGTTGCCATTCTGGTGGACTTAACAGGTATGAATCTAGCACTCTTGGTCAGTCGATCTACCACTACCCAAATACCATTATATCCTGCTCTAGCCCATGGCAATCCACCCATAAAACCCGTAGATATCCGTTCCTATTTCCATTCGAGAATATCTAGTGGTTGTAGCAATCCACTAGGCTTCTTCTCCCTATCCTTCATTAACTAGCAATTCATACACTTCGAGAAATTTTCCAACATCCTTCTTCATACCTTCCCAGTAGTAGGTCATCTTCATGTCTTTATACATCTTGTTACCACCAGGATGAATGGTCAATCCGGAATGATGGCATTCCCTTAGTACTTCATCTCATAATCCATCAACATCTGGAACGACCAGTCTCTTATCCTTAAGAAGCCAACCATCACAGTCAACCTCGTAGTGCCTCAAATCTTCATATTTCACTCATATCTCAATCTTTTTCCATGATCTCTACTAGCTTAGCTTCTTTCTTCTGACTAGTATCAATCCTTTCTATGAGAGTATGTCTGATCGATAAACTTTCCAACATCTCAGGCTCGAACTCACAATGTAGCATGAAATCAAATCCAGCTATATACTCCATATGCTTCCATTTAAAAAACATAGTTCCTAACCCAACAAGTCTTTTGCTTAGTGCATTTGCCATTACATTACCTTTCCCTAAAGTGTAGGAAATATCAAAGTCTTAAGAGGCTAAAAAATCTGACCACCGTTACTGTCGAAGATTAAGAACCTTTTGAGAGAAAAGATATTTCAAGGATTTATGGTCCGTGAATAGCTCAAATCTTTCTCCCAACAAATAGTGCCTCCCAAATATAATCACCGCCAACTCCAAGTCATGGGTTAGATAATTCCTTTCATGCAGTTTTAACTGTCGACTAGCACAAGCGACAACTCTACCTTCTACATCAACAAAGCTCGAAGACCAGTACCAGAATCATCCGTGTATACTATCATCTCTTCATTCCCACCTGGAATAACCAATACAGGTTCAATCGTCAATCTCTCCTTCAGAACCACAAATACATGCTTACATCTAGAATCCCAAGTAAAAGTCGGATTCTTCTAGGTCAAGTTGTTGATGGTGCTGCGGTCTTTGAGAAGTCCTTTATGAAATGCCTATAATATCCAGCCAATCCTAGGAAACTTCTCACATCCGTAGCATTCTTGGGATGGTTCCAATCTTGGATTGCTGCCACCTTTTGCAGGATCCACTTTTATTCCTTGTCCTGACACGACATGACTGAAGAATCTCACTTCTTCCTTCCAGAAGTGACATGTAGAGAACTTAGCTCTCAACCTGTGCTTTCTCAAAATCTCAAGCATAATCCTCAACCGCGTCTTGTGCTCTTCCTCAGTTCTAGAGTAAATCAAAATGTCATCTATGAACACAAGCATGAATTTGTTCAACTGATTTATGAAGACTCCATTCATAAGATCCAAAAAGTATGCCGGAGCATTAGTCAACCCAAAAGGCATCACTAACCACTTGTAGAAATCCGACGGTGTCCAAAATCTAGTAATAGGCACACTTTCTTTAGGCACTCTCAACTGGTGAAAACACATTGCCAAATTCATATGAGAAAACACCTTTACACCGTGCAGCTAATCAAACAAGTCATCAATCCATGGAAGCGGATACTTATTCTTTTTCGCAACCTTGTTCAGCTCACGAAAATCCACAAATAACCTCAAAGAACCATCTGCCTTAATCGCGAATATAACAGTTACGTTCTCCAAATGAATCCTTTCTTCAGCAGATCATCAACTTGCACCTTTAACTCTTTCTGCTCTCTAGGTGCCACACGCCTCATAGGAATCACTATGGGTTTGGCTCCATCCACTAAGTCGATCTGAAACTCAATTTCTCTATGTGTAGCAATCCTGTCACTTCCTCGAAGACATCAGTTTACCCTCTAGTGATAGGCGCAGATGAAAATCCTTCTTGTGGAATCTCAAACAAATATAGAAAGGTGACCAATGCCCTATCCTCTGGTAAGAAGTGTATTGCTACCGTTCGTCCTTCCATATTCCCAATTGTCACCTCTAGCTTCTCGCAATCCAAAACAGCCGCATACCTCTTAAGCCAGCCCATTCCCAAAATAATCCCGAACTCAGCAAAATTTCTAACAAAGCAATCATAAGCAAACGTGCATCCATGACTCGATAACACTAATCCACAACAAAACATACAAAGACTAGTAGACCCTCCAAAGAATAGTAGTAGCCTTGAAGCAAGCTTCCACTTCATAGCATCCTCCACATCCATATCCTTGAAAATGCATTCACAAATATCTATCCAATTTTGCACTTCAATAGCTGATTTTATAAATAAGAATGGTTCCATCCAAGAGTAGAATAATCCTTGTAAAGCTTGGAGAAGTCAATCCTAGGCACTTGCAAAGGAGCACCATTACCTAAAGCCATACCAGAAGTTGTTTGGGCTCTCCTCACCAGCGAAGCCACCATTGCATTGAAAATGGTTTAAAAATCAGGCGTAGCAACTCTCGATCCCGCTCCCTCTTCTACTCCAGAAGTGGAGTTAGTCCTAGCAGCATTCCATGTGTTCCGATTCATTCTTATTTGTAATAAGAATGATTATCCTCATTCCAAGAAAAGCTATTATGGTACTCAAGTGCATACTATACTATATAATATTACTATATAGCATAATATCTTCATTAACAAGTATGTCCCCTCCTTTAGCGTGTACTCTTGACTTGCTTCGATTAACTCGTAACCAAAGCTCTGATACCAAATGTGATGACTGCCCCATACCACCCGCACCTCAATGGCCTAAAAGAGCGCAGTAAACGTGCCAGTCTGATATGGGATGATCATCAGTGGTTGAAATTTAAAACATAAAACCTATTGCATATCTCACAGTGTATGGATAAAATATAATATATAAAATATACAACATAATATATTGAGCCATAACAAATGAAAATAACATCTCCACTAAATCTTGAGTTATGGTACAAACGTCATAATATCTCAGCACTACATTTCTTCACTATCTCTCTTAGAGTACATAGAAATAGACAGTGGAAACTACAAATATAGAGTAATACGCCATTGGTTCTCTAAGCTCATCTTTGTACAACAGCTGCAACTCCAAACCTGTCATTTAGTCTACTCATTTAAGAGTAACCAAGATGATAAGAGAAAACATAAAACCTTGGGTCAAACAACAGTCTGGTGGGAGCGGTAAATGACTACCAAAAGCTATACTAGAAAGTATGGTACTAGACAGGTACAAAAAAACCATACTTGACCAGTCCACGTAACCAAAGAGTTAGCACATAATAAAAGGATATAATATGCTACCCAAATAAATGACAATAGGATACTGTAATAGAATAGGATAGAAGAATCTAAGCAGCCTCCTTCATTGACTATATTCCCAATCCTTTCCCCAACATTCCTATAGATGATAGCCTACCCAAGAGAATAGAAAACATAACAACCATAGCATCCATCAACCAAAATCTAGTTATCATCTTCTAAAGCCTTGAATATATGATAACTCATATAGCCCTTTCCTCGCTTGCTAGAGACTAATGGAAATCTTGGTTCTCGATTGTCTTCCCCTGTACTTTCAGGTCCGAAATCCCACATAGTTGTCTCCTACAACACCTCCATACCATATGACACTACACCCTCTTAGAGCAGTTCACGATACATGACTGGCTCTACCAGCCCTCGGGTGCCCCCGCATATAGTACCCCTGCTTGAACACAACCAGAACACTACGAGTTACCAAAAATTCCATAGCACTCCCAATTCTTCAGATCTTTCACAACCCCAATCCATTTCCGAGCACAAGTCCTGCCACTCAACCCAGTTCACTATACCATAGCTTCGTTCCATCCCGAGCTGTCTATCAACTCCTTCGATCCTACTCCTTATCCAAGCCCCCGACCGAAGAGCCGAAACTTCATCATGTTATAACTTCCAAACCGTAGAAGCAATAAGCCAGCCACAACTTCCAGCATGATCCACTACAACCCAAGAGTCTCCATCCCAGATCTCACATCCAATAGAGCCAATAATTTGGATCGGTACCGATCCAATCCAATTGGATCAGTACCGATCCAAATACTTAACCATTTTAGACTCCATTTCTCTTCCAACCTCTAGTGCACTCCCTCTATATGCCATAGACCTTTAACCATCCCTCTTAGCCTTATGGTCTTCTCTTCTATGCACCATAGCATATCCAACTAAGATAATCCATCCAATCTTCAACACTTGGCCTATCCTCTGATCCAACTTCATAGAGCTGCTCTATAACCCATGCTCTATCCCCTTATGAGTCTCTCCTTAATTAGAGCTCGAAATTTGGATCGGTATCAATCTGGTCCAATCAGATAGGTGCCGATCCAAAGACTTCACTCCAATTGTGGTGAAATTCATAGAACTTCCTCGTGACGTGATTCAGAGCCTATCCTCAAGTTTTGTGCAATTGTGACGAACTTTGCTCCCGATTTCTTCAATCACCAACCCTAAGTCCTAAAACATGCACAACACTAGAGAATGAATTAAGCATATTAAGAAATTCAAGCATAACATTGAATTAAACATAGCAAATTATTCAATTTCATCCAATATGAACATACAAATCATCTGATTCGATCTACCATCACAATTCTAGCATAGATCCAATCTAACACATAGAATTTCATTGCCCAATATACACAAATGACACTAGCCAATGATCTAATACTAGTTACATGTTTAATTTGATTAACCTAGCCTTTCTAAATATGAAATTAGCTTAGTCTAATCAATTTATTGCTTAATTTGACAATTCCAACCTATAATCACCTAATTACATCATATAATCCATCATAGACTAGTGAGAGATCATAAATACTCAACAAATCAACCAAACCTATGAAATATGATGAAGATCCGATCTAGACAATGAGAAATCGAAAACAGATGTAACCAAAGTGATGAGATCAAGCTCCTAGTTGAAGATCTAGCCTCTAATTTGCAATTAGAGACGATTTGGGATGAAATCCAATGAGATGAATGGAGAATTAAAGAGGAGTTAGGGTTTGGGCTGATTTGAAATTAGAGATAAACTTTCAAAAGGCCTCTCTCACCTCGTATTTATAGCCAAACCTAATTAGACTAATTGGCTTGCTAATTCGGCCTATTAATCCCCTTCTAATTCTTCATAATAGATTTTAAAACTTAAAACTGCTATAACTTCCTAAGCACATATACGATTTTCCTATATGACCACTCTACGGAATGTCAAACAACCATCTCGAAGCAATGAAATAGTTAGCGCATCAATTTCGGCTTCTATCAAAAGTTAGCGCCGAAATAAGATCTCCAAGGGCAAAATAATCACATAGAAATTCGAGAAAAATCATTGATGTGTAAAACATCTCTAAAAACCATATCCTAAAATATTAGGATCATACGAACACAAATGAATTGTATAAAATTATTTTACGACCCTTTGATATGTAAAATACGGGTCGTTACAGCGTCCTCACATACCCCTGCTTTACGAGTACACTTCGAAACCTACAAATATCAAATAGTAGAGCTCATCCTGGAATTGTCCGTACGACTCCCATTTAAAGACGCCGCAGTCGAGAACTATCCTTGACAACCACAATTAGTCATAGAATATCTTCATTTTTCTCGTAATCTTCCTCCACCAATTCCATTAATCCGACTAGTAGTCACCTACTCCGCATCTTGAAGTATAGATATCCATCATCGAAGCCATCACTTCCCATCGCAGAATCATCATCGTTGAATTACGCGTCATTGTCGGAAAGCATCACCGAACCCTACGGTTCAATGTCGACCTAAGTCTTAACTTGAAAATGGAAGTTATGACTCAAAGCAAGTGAAAGCATAAGCAATCTCCATGACTCGAAGCACTCACTTCCTCAATACCGATCCATCACCATCGATCCATGGCTACCGATCCATCACCACTTATACATGCCATCAGCGATCCCACACTTCAATGCAACTAACTATGCTTCTTCTCATGAGACTCTTCTTCACTGATCCTTAGCCATCACTAATCCATAGCCATCATCGATCCCGCACTTTAATGCCAATAATTATGCTTCTCCTCATAAGACTCTCCTTTACCGATGAATACCCCATGGATCGGTACCGATCCATGGCTACCAACCTATGCCTTAGCCAAACTTCTTCTTTTTCTCCTTTGTCCTATGCTCCAAAGCAAATACCTATGACCAAAAGCAACTTTCCAAGAACTCAAAGTGAACCTGTCGAAGACACAAGGCAACTTCCCACCAATCCATAGCTCCCATATAACTACCGATCCATCTTCAAACGGCCATAATTCAAGCAAATGAAGTCCAAATGACTAGAAAAGTGAAACATAGTCTTATAAGGCCTTTTTTGCCCTACATGCTTCGCACCAAATTTGGGTCAAGTCTACTGTACGGATCATCACTGATCCATCAATACCGATCCATAACTTTGAAAGGGAGTGCGGATTAAGGATCTTAAGGCTAATTTGACACTAGAGGGGGGGTGAATAGTGTTTAATGGATTCTAAGACTTATATGAACTATGAACTAAATTAAAATTATGACACAAACAAATGTAGAACTTAATCACAGAACAATAACAGAATCAAACACAGATGCAGAAAGTAAATAAAAAGCAGTAAAAGGAAAGAACACACCGGATTTTATACTGGTTCGGAGTTACCCTACATCCAGTTCTGCACCAAGGCAGAACACCTCATACAGATTTTTATTATACCAAAGTCGAGATTACAATACTCAGTTTCTAAAGGCCTTGAGGTAACCTCCTATCTCACGAGTCCGGGGCAAACTCTCTTGATTTACGGGCCACAAGATTACCCAGTTGATTTCCACGCACAACCACACCTTATAGAGAGACTTAATAAACTTTTGATTACAAATTGATCCTATAACTCTGAATAGCACTTTGATCTTTGAGGGAGGGCAGAGAAACAAACAAGAATGAGATTCTAATTTGATTCACTTGAGAATTCGGCAGAATTTTAGCACGAACTTAATAACATGAATATTTTAGAATATGGATTTGTGGAGAAGAAGAAGTGAAGAAAATATGAAAATAGTTAGTTCAAAAATTCATTTGTGAAAGCTATTTATAGAGTACCAACAGTCATAACCATTCGTGAAGAGATTTAAACGAATAGACACTTCTTTTGAAAATTGAAACTTTTGAATTCAACGACCACCATGTCGACATGGGGTATCCCATGATGTCGACATCCCTATGTTAAAAATAATATTAAATTTGTTTTGAAAATGGTATTGAAATGAAAAAAAATGAAATGACTCTGGAGTAAAATAAACTAATTTTACTATGTTTTAAAACACAAAAACAAAGAATATTTTAAGGCTAAAACATCTATTTGAAAATCATTTGAAAAGATAATTTGAAGGCTAAAATATTTTGAAAAGCAGTTTTGAAAATCGTTTTGAAAAACCATTTTGAAGTAGTTTTGCAAGCTTCTTCCTGGAGAATATCTCATCACATCAGGACTCAAGAACTTGTACAAAACCAGGATGTTCGTGGGTTTGTAAGCCACTTGTCGTAGGTTTGTAAGCTACTTGTTGTGGGTTTGTAAGCCACTAAGAAGGTAGAAATGGGTTCCATCCCAAATGAAATTCGGAATGAAGATTTCCATGCTATTATGAAGTTTTAACAAAAACTAGACACATATCTTCAAATCTTGATCTTGATACTCTAGAGTCTTCAATCTTGAGTCTTGAGTCTTTATACTGATCAGTCTTCAATAATCAATACCTGCATATATATATATATATATATATATATCCTGCATATGCATATCTATCTAGACAATAGTGTTAGTATATATTTTATAATAAGATAAGTTAAAAAGGTTGTTGTCATCAAAACCAACAAGTTCCTAACAATCTCCCCCTTCTTGATGATGACAACCTGTATTTATAAAATATACTTATTGTACCATAACTCCTATCATAACTCCCCCTTACTCCATGACTCCCCTTTACTCCTAGCCATCATAACTCCCCCTTACTCCAAGCCAACTACTATTTTATAACTTCTCCCCCTTTGTCATCAACAAAAACTCCTTACTAATAAATTCCTTGAACTTGATATAAGATGATCAACCATAATACAAACTAGAGTAATCCATATATAAGTGTAATAAATGCTAAGTGTGATCATAAGTATGAAATGTGAACATAAATGTGAAATGTGATCATAATCTAGAAGTAAACCAATAATCAACCAATCATATATAATCATATATTTACAGTAATTATTCAAACATATATACAAACCATACCAAAAAAGTTAAGTCAATCAAGTTTCGAACACACCAATCAAATCAAATAAATATCATACAGAATAACTATACATTTCTTGGTACTTCCACCCATCCATCTTCTCCAAAGATAGGGTCTGCTTTATTGGCATCCCATTCTTCTTTATCTTTGTCGAGAGTGACTGGTGGAATTCCTTCGAGATCGTCCTTGTTAAAGGCTAAGATCATCCAATGAAAGGCATCGAAATGTATCTCTTCCTCCTTGATCATCTGTATTTGACTTAATTCTAAGTGGCTTTGATTACGAATTATGAATGTAAGAATATTCTTGAAGGAAGTGAGAGTTTCCTCAAGATTATCACTTAGATTCTTAATTAGAGAAGCCATAATACAAGAAATAGAAAGAACTATGAAAGGGAGTGATTAGAGACGAAGTTTGACAATTTATTCTGGAAGAAACAGATATAAATAGGGATAGAAAGTCGTTTGAAATGAATAGACATAAGTTAGTGACATGAAATTAAAATTTGAAAGTGTAACTAGTTTCTGCCCGTTGGATGTCGACATGGGGGGATGGTGTATGTCGACATGCCTCTGCCTAAAGTGACATTTTGCTTTGTTTTGAATATTATTAACAAATCTATTAAACTAAAATTTGTATAATATAAAAACAAGCAATTACAGAGACAAATGAACATGAATAACAAGAAATGAACGATTTCATCAATAATTCTAGTTAACATTACATAATATAATATTAACTAAAAGAAAATATAAAGATAGAACTTAAGATAACATGAACTAAAACTAGTTAGATGAAGATGAAGAAGATGATAGTCCATGATTTCTACTAACTTTCCCGAAGAATTTGTCGATTTCAGTGGAAATCTTACCCATTTTCTTACTCATTGATCTTTTAAGTGTCTTGATTTTCCACTATAATTCTTTGATTATTGAGAATAGTCTTATTGGATGGATTAGAGGGATTAGTCGGATATTCAATACTTTCTAAGGAAGTTTCTTGATCTACCTCTTCTTCCTCTTCAATTTCCATTCCTTCCTCTTCCTCTTCCTCTTCTTCTTCTTCCTCCATTTCTTCCATCTCTTCGTGAGCAAGCCTTTCTTCCTTTTCCGTAAGTGCTTTATATGGTTGAAACACTAATTGAATTTTCATAAGGGAAATGTTTCCATAGTTGAACACTTTTCTAGTTATAAATTCTTCCCTTTTGAAATCAACTCCAAAGTAATTAAAAATCCGAGTGAGATAAATTCCATTTTATAAAGTGTTTTCACCAATAGTAAAATTCTTGGGCCTTAGCTCATCCAAAATAACTTGAGCCCAATTGATATCATAATTTCGAAAAATTGCAAAAAGAGCTTTGCAAACTTTTAAAGTTGGGTTATTGTAGTTTCCCGATCTTGGTATAAGGGTGTGTTGAATAAGAAGGTTAATAATTCTTGCTTTTGGACGAAAATAATGATTTTTGAATTCAAAATTGTCATCCCCTTCAAAGATGTGTTGAAATGTCTCTCGATCATTTTCAGTTATTTGAAATTCCAAGAGATTCATTCCGTTTGCATACCAAAATATTTCCTAAAATTTCACAATCCAAAACTATTTGTGTTTCTTTAACAATACTCCAAATTTGTCCATCTTGCCCATCATAAAAACCACGATTTAAATTTGCATAAAACATCTTAACAAGGTTTGGATAACATAAAAAATCATTTTGTTTGTTATCTACTACACTAAGAATAGAACATTATTGAAAAGATCTTCAATTTCATAAGAAGAAAAATCTTCAAAAATAGCAAATTTTCCCGTATGTATTTTACCAAAGTTTACATAGTTGATGTAAGCTTTGATAGCTTCCGGGTCATTAAAGAGAAAGTTTTTGATAGATTTTGGAAGTGTAGTGGTGTTAGGAGTGCTTGAAGAGGCCATTGAAGAAGTTTGAGAGGAGTTGAAGATAATGAAGATAAGTTTGAAATTTGAAATGAAAGTGATGATAAAGAAAGTGAGATAAATAAAGATTCTATAGACATATTCTCTGGTCAAGAGGCATCTTTCCAGAGCATTGAAGTTGGTGAAAAGGTGAAGGGAAATTCAAAAGTTTGAATTCAAATTTTGAAATCAAATTCTGAGGGGCATGTCGACATGGGGTATCCGGGCATGTCGACATGTGCCATTTGAATCAAAGGACAAGTGTCTAATCCTAATTTCTAATATATATATATATATATATATATATATATTATATCCTATGTCCTAATTATATAATTCCTGTGATAACATTAAACATAATAATACTTAAATATTAATAATTTAATATTTAAAATATTATTAAAATAATATTATTTTTGAATTTAAAATTCAAATTTCAAGGGATAAATTTGAATTTAAAATTCAAGGAAATTAAAAAAATCAAGCAAACAAACAAGCATCCATTCAAAAAAATTAAAAATAATGTCAATGTGTACCTATTTTTAGATCCATACTCTCATCGTCGTCTGATTCATGAATAGTAGTGAAACAAAGATTTGAATTATCCATCTTCTTTTCATCGTCACTGGATCATGAGTCTGAGTCATCAAGAGTTGTTGTGTATGCTTTCTTTCTTTTCCTTGACGAATCATTGTTTGGAGGGAACAACTGTTT
Source organism: Allium fistulosum (assembly GCA_030737815.1). Classification (NCBI taxonomy): domain Eukaryota; kingdom Viridiplantae; phylum Streptophyta; class Magnoliopsida; order Asparagales; family Amaryllidaceae; genus Allium; species Allium fistulosum. The sequence goes on from CM060904.1 coordinate 822,217,951, forward strand.
ATCTAGATACAGACAATCTTTCCTATGATGTCCGACTTTACTGCAATTGTAGCATCTATCATTGTTGAAGTTCTCCGTATTATTTCTGGAATTCCTTTGATCATTTCATTTGTAATTATTCATTTTTCTATATTTAAGGAATTTCCGGAAGTTTCTTGTCATGAAAGCAATCTCCTCATCAATGTCGGATTTCGAATCTTCAGTTGTTGTATTGAATGCTAATGACTTCGTTTATATAACCTTGTTTTCTCTTCTTCCATGCAGTTGAACTTCATAAGACATCAGATTCCCAATTAATTCTTCTATTTTCATTAGACTGATATCATTTGCTTCTTCGATTGCAAGTGCCTTTTGATTCCATTCTGGAGTGAGTGAATTTAGAATTTTTCTGACTTGGTCTTCCTCCGAAAAGATTTTTCCCAGTGCAATTCATGAATGGGCAATATCTTGAAATCGACAATACATGTCGGAAATGGACTCATTTGCATGCATTTTAAACAATTGAAACTGATTAGTTAATATGGTAATTTTAGTCTGTTTAACTTTGCTTGTTCCTTCATGAGTAACTTGCAAAGTTTTCCAGATTTCAAATGCAGACATACAAATAGACACTCTATTAAACTCATTCCTATCTAGTGAACAAAATAATATATTCATGCCCTTTGAGTTAATTTGTGCAACATTCTTTTGCTCAGTAGTCCACTGGGCAAAATTAGTAGTTGGTTCAGCATACTCAGTTTGTGTGATATTCCAAGTGTCTAATCCTACTGATTGTAAATAAATTTTCATTCTACAAGCCCAATATGCATAATTACTGCCATTGAAAAATGGTGGTCTGACAGTAGACTGACCTTCTACTAATGAACTAGTGTTAGTGTTAATAGAACTAGTGCCAGAGTTGACATTACCAATGCTGGTAGCCATTAAAACAATTTTCAAGTTTCAGATTATGAAAACTATGAAAACCTATGCTCTGATACCAATTGAAAGGGAGTGTGGATTAATGATCTTAAGGCTAATTTAACACTAGAGGGCGGGTGAATAGTGTTTAATGGATTCTAAGACTTATATGAACTAAATTAAAATTATGACACAAACAAATGCAGAACTTAATCACAGAACAATAATAGAATCAAACACAGATGCAGAAAGTAAATAAAAAGCAGTAAAATAAAGAACACACCGAATTTTATACTGGTTCGAAGTTACCCTACATCCAGTCCTGTACCAAGGCAGAACACCTCATACAGATTTTTATTATACCAAAGTCGAGATTACAATCCTCAGTTTCTAAAGGCCTTGAGGTAACCTCCTATCTCACGAGTCCGGGGCAAACTCTTTTGATTTACGGGCCACAAGATTACCCAGTTGATTTCCACGCACAACCACACCTTATAGAGAGACTTGATAAACTTTTGATTACAAATTGATCCTATAACTCTGAATAGCACTTTGATCTTTGAGAGAGGGCAGAGAAACAAACAAGAATGAGATTCTAATTTGATTCACTTGAGAATTCGGCAGAATTTCAGCACGAACTTAAAAACATGAATATTTTAGAATATGGATTTGTGGAGAAGAAGAAGTGAAAAAAATATGAAAATATTTAGTTAAAAAATTCGTTTGTGAAAGCTATTTATAGAGTACCAACAGTCATAATAATTCGTGAAGAGATTTAAACGAATAGACACTTTTTTGAAAATTGTAACTTTTGAATTCAACGGCCACCATGTCGACATGGGGTATCCCATGATGTCGACATCCCTATGTTAAAAATAATATAAAATTTGTTTTGAAAATGGTACTGAAATGAAAACAAAATGAAATGACTCTGGAGTAAAATAAACTAATTTTACTATGTTTTAAAACACAAAAACAAAGAATATATTAAGGCTAAAACATCTATTTGAAAATCATTTGAAAAGATAATTTGAAGGTAAAATATTTTGAAAAGCAGTTTTGAAAATCGTTTTGAAAAATCATTTTGAAGTAGTTTTGCAAGCTTCTTCCTATAGAATATCTCATCACATCAGGACTCAAGAACTTGTACAAAACCAAGATGTTCATGGGTTTGTAAGCCACTTGTCGTAGGTTTGTAAGCTACTTGTCGTGGGTTTGTAAGCCACTAAGAAGGTAGAAATGGGTTCCATCCCAAATGAAATTCGAAATGAAGATTTCCATGCTATTATGAAGTTTTAACAAAAACTAGACACATGTCTTGAAATCTTGATCTTGATACTCTAGAGTCTTTAATCTTGAGTCTTGAGTCTTTATACTGATCAGTCATCAGTAATCAATACCTGCATATATATATATATATATATATATCCTGCATATACATATCTATCTAGACAATAGTGTTAGTATATATTTTATAATAAGATAAGTTAAAAAGGTTGTTGTCATCAAAACCAACATCTCAGTTCCTAACAAACTTAGTCTTATAACTAAATCGTCATTCGATCGGCATTTCCAACCATTCAAACATTGTACATTCAAACAATCATCCTATATAATATATCCTAACAAGCATACATCCATACGCATCAAGATGAATCATAATCTAAAGGTAGAACCATAATAACAAGAGAGGTCCATAAGAACGTGAATTTTCCAAATCTTTTCCAAATCATTACAAATTTACATATGTGGTTAGTTAAAATTTAAAACATGTTTTAGGATCCAAAAATCATTTTAAAATGCCATTTTAAGGTGTACAATAGCTAATTAGTAGGTGAGAGGTCCTAACCACTCACCTAAATCCATAGCAACCCAAGAATGCACAAGATCCTAGAATCTACATCAGCTCCAAATGATCTCCAACAACAAGTCTTTAATCCAAATGATAATCTTGCTAATCCCCTCCTCAATGACAAGTTTTGGCTAATTAAAGTAAGGTTTAGAATGGATTTTTGGCTAAGAAGTGATTAATGATGGTTTTCTCTCTATTTTTGGAAACCGTGAAATTTTGGAGAGAATTCTCATCAATCCCATCGACATGCTAATCTCGAAATGTGCTTTGGGCCTAACCGTTAACTCACTAGTTACCCATTAAAATGTTCAAAATTAAGTGAAATTTCAAATAGTCGTATTTCCTTAATGGTAAGTCTATTTTCCTATTATGTCCACTATATAGAAAGAGAAACCATCATCCTAATCTAATGGAAGTGGTTTCATACCCCAGTCCGACTCCTATCAAAAATTTATAGGCCATACAAGATTTTTAGGGTCGTTCGATAAAAATTATAAGGATGGAAAATACCTTTTGTTGTATTTTGCCTACATCATAGAATTGTGCGGCCTAAAATAAAATAATACAATATTCTACGATCCTACGATACGTGGAATATGGATCATTACATTTTTCCCCATTTTAGGAACTTCGTCCCTGAAATCCCAACCAAAAATCAACAATGCCATCTCTCAAGCCTAACAAACATATACAAGCATAGGCAACCATCACACATAAACATGCACATAACAACAAATGTAAAAGATAACATCCAAGGTATATTTCATGATGTCATAAGTGAATGTAAAAGCGATAAATAAGGAGTCTCACCAAGTACAGAGCTCCAGATAAGCTATCTGCACGCTCTCCTTGGTCTCTTAAGTGTAATCTCCTTCATTTTCGCTCCATTGAACCTTCACCAACTTCACTTTCTTAATTCTATGTTGCTTCCTATCACTTATGACGATACGAATATACCTTAGAGGTCACGAAGTCTCTGGTTCAATCTCTTTATCATCTATTTGATCCAGTGTGATAGTTACACTTGAGTCATGCACAAATTTCTACAAGTGAGAAACATGGAACACATTGTGCACTCCCTTCATTCTTTAAGGTAGGTCAACTCTGTAGCAAGGTTCCCAATCCTCTCTAGTATCAAAAAAGGACCTACGAATCTAAATGCTAACTTCCCTTTACTATTGAACTGAATTACATTCTTCCATAAAGAGACCTTGACAAATGTCTTATCACCAACAGAGAACTCTAGATATCCTGTCTCTTATTAATATAGCTCTTCCGTCTGTCTTGAGCAGCTTTCATTCGTTGCCAAATGATCTCGATCTTCTTCGAGGTTTCTTTAATCATATCCGATCCAAGTACCATTTTCTCTCCTGCTTCCCAGTAACACAAGGAAGCATTACATAGTCGATCATACAATGCTTTGAATGGTTCCACACCGATCCTAGACAATAACTATTTTTGTATGAAAATTCAACCATATTTAAGTTATCGTCCCATGAGCCTCCAAAGTTGAGTACACAAGCCTACAAGAGATCCTCTAAGATACAATTCACTCTCTCAGTTTGGCAAGTTTGAGGGTGATAATCCATGCTAAGGTGTAGCTTTGTCCCTAACGTCACCTGTAAGCTCTTCCAAAACACACTTATGAAAAATGGGTCTTGGTCACTCACAATGCTCTTCGGCACACCATGGAATCATAATATCCACATCATATACAATTCGGCCAGTTTGCCTGCCGTTCTACTTGACTTGATGAGTATAAATCTGACGCTCTTGGTTAATTGATCGACTATCCCCAATGCTATCGTACCCTGCTTTAGTCCTTAACAGTCCATTGGTGAAATCCATCGAAACTTGTTCCTGTTTCCGAGGGTTACTTCTAGCGGCTACATCAAGACACTAGGCTTATATTTCTCTGCCTTAACCAACTGATAGCTCATGCATTTCGATATGAATATCCCAACTTCTTTCTTCATCCCTTCCAAATAATAGGTTAACTTCATATCATGATACATCTTAGTACCACCGGAATGGATAATCAACCTCGAATGATGGCACTCTAGTAGCATGTCATCCATCAACAAATCAACATCAAAATAAACAATCTCCCACCTTTACCGAGCCAACCATCTCGATCGATTCTGTATTGTCTCATCTCTTCAAATTCTACCCCATCTTTGACCATAACAATGATCTCAGCTAATCTAGCATCTCACCTTTGACTAGTACCAAACCACCTCAATCGGAGTAGGCCTGATAGTCAAGCTCGCTATTATTTCTAGCTCTAGCTCGCTCCTCCATTGAAAATCATAACCATCAATATACTCTAACATCATCCACTCTAGGAGCATAGCTCCCAAGCTGGCTTATCTCCTACTCCCTTCATTAGCAACTACATTCCCTTTTCCCAATGTATATGCAATATCAAAGTCATAGAAGGTTAGGAACTCTAACCATTGTTGTTGACAGAGGTTAAGACTCTTCTACAAAAAGTGGTACTTCAATGATTTATGGTTGGTGAATAGCTCTTCCTAAAAGATAGTGCCTCCAGATCTTTAGCGCAAACACAATGGTTGCTAACTCTAAATTATGGGTCGGGTATTTCTTCTCATGTGGCTTTAGTTATCGACTAGCATATGCAACAACTTTGCCCATGTATATTAATTCTGCCCCCAATCCAATACCACAAGCATTCGTGTATATACCGTCATCTCTTCATTCCAGCTTGAAATGCTGAATACTGGTGCACTCATTAACTTCTCTTTCAGACCCATGAATTCATGTTCACATCTCGCATCCCAAAAAAAATTTGATTCTTTTTCATTAACTGAATTAACAGTTCCGCTACCTTAGAGAAGTCATGGATGAATCGTCTATAATATCCAGCTAACCCTAAGATACTTCCTCATATTTGTAGTGTTTTTTAGCCTAGTCTAAACTTGAACTGCTGTAACTTTTGCAAGATCTACGACAATGTCCTGCTCTGAAACAGCATGACCCAAGAATCTCACTTTCCTCCTCCTGAAGCGATACTTCGAAAAACATCGCTTTCAATCGGTGCTCTTTTAATATCTCTAGCATGATCCTCAAATTCATATTGTGTTCCTCCTCCGTCCATGAGTAGACGAGAATATCATCAACGAACATAAGCACAAATTTATGGTTGATGAGATCAACGAAGTATACCGGCACAATACATAGCCTGAATGGCATAACCAACCACTCATAGAAACCAGATGACATACGAAACGATGTAATCCACACACTCACATTTGCTACTCTCAGTTGGTGAAATCCTATCACAAGATCCAACTAATAAAATACTCTAGCACCATGAAGCTGATCGAACAAATCATCAATACATGGGAGTGGATACTTCTTCTTCCTTGTCTCTTTAATTAGTTCATGGTAATCAACACATATTCCAAGGGAACCATCCACCTTAGTGGCGAATACTATAGGCGCTCCCCACTCAAAAATGCTCAAACGAATGAACCGTCATCGCAATAGGTCATTCACTTGCACCTCAAGCTTCATTGCTCTCTAGGTTCCATCTTTCTAAGGCATCACTATCAGTTTTGCATCTTTAACTAAATCAATATGAAATTCGATCTTTCGGTGTTGTGAAAGTTTGGTCGCTCCTCAAATACGTCCAGATACTCCCTAGTAAAAGGCACTTATGAAAACTCATTGTATGGGATATCGAGTGAATGCAGAAAGCTATCCATCAACTCATCATCTAGTAGGCAGCCTAATGCTACCATCCGCCCATCATCTACCCATATTGTCACCATTGAATTCTCACAATCCACCATCACTCCATATCTATAAAACCGATCCATACCCAGAATAATACCGAACCCAATGAAATCCAAAACAAAGTAATCACAATCAAAAAAACATACATGACTCAATAAGACCAAACCATGACAAACCACACACAAGCTAGTGGAGCCTCCAATTGGGATCGTCACAACCAAAGGTCGGTGTAACGACCTATATTTTATGTATTGGAGGATCGTAAAATATTATTTTTAAATTCATATAAAGTCATATGACACTATAACTTTGGAAAATGCCTATTAGTGATATTTTACTATCTTTAGAATTTTTCTAGGCGATTTTACCCCTAAAACTTATAGCGGTTACTACTTCTGATAGAAGTCAAATTAGCAGCCAAGACCACTTCCATTGGAAAGATATGATGGTTTCCCTTTCCGTAGAGTGATAATAATAGCAATTTTAACATTCTGGCTAGGAGATTTGGCTGTTTGAAGTCTGGTAGTTTTTGGCATAGCATAGTGAGTAATTAGTGAATTTGTCTTAGGCCCAATAACTTATTTTGGGTTTGGAAGCTATAATTACTGAAATAAACATTCCCAAATCATTTTTACCATCTTCCAAATAGGTCTATGCCTCCATTAACCAATTCTACACCTACAACCATCTCTTTTCTCATCCAAATCAAGTCTAAATCATAGATTAAGGGTAAATTAGCAATGGGATCCACTAGAGATCTTCAGATCAATAATTTTGGGGAAGAAAACTTAGGGCTTGACTGTTGATTTTTGGATTTACCTCGATTTGCATGCAAAACTTGGATTTTAGAAGTTTTGGTGAGTGATTTATCATCTCTCGCCTTATTATATATGTAAATATAGGTTTAAATATGTTTTTGATCCATTTTTAAAGTCAAATTTAAGCTTTAATGCTGTTTCAAACCCAACCTATAGTAAAAACATGAATAAATGGATATTTAGTGTTCTAGACATGTTACTTGGATGTGTGATTGTCTTGATATATGTTAGTTTATGATGTATTCACCTTATATGATGATTGCTATGATTTAGTGTGTAATTTACATGTTTGAATGTTGTTTGGTGCTTGTATGATGTTTGTTTGTATACTTATATGGTTGAAATGCTCATCGAAGTAAACTAGAGGTAGGAACTATGCAGTCGGACTTCGAAAAATAAGCTTTGGAGCATTTGGAGTAGTACAGTTGTATAGGTGATGCATGTGGGTTGAAGTGTTGAGGGTAGCGATGGAATCAACACGATGTTGATATGCTGAGGGAGCTATAGATTTTGGTTCGGCATGGTCGGTTTGGTGGAAGCATTACCTCGTGGTCGGCTTTAGGAAGGAGAAGCATTTGGTTCAGAGGTGATTAGTTTGGCATTGGTTGGCTCGGCAAGTGAAGGACTGAATAGAAAATCATGTTCGATAGAAACTTGGTTCGGTTGGGGATGGACCGAATTGATAATCCCGTCTGGTAGTTGTTGGTTCAGTGTTGTGGGAAGTCGAACAGGAGATGTTGTTCGGTATTGCTTATGTTCGGTAGGAGCATGGTTTCAGGCCGAACAAGGGGATGCCAAATGGAACATGGAGTAAGGTTTTTAGGGTGTTGGCTTTGAGGCAAGACTTGGGGTTACTTGTTGGTCTGGGGAGTTGGCTCGGGGTATGGATGTAGGAGCCCACGATGGCTCTAGATGACTTTGGGATGGCAACCAAGGAAATATGATGACTTGGATGACTTAATGTAGTGAGCGGCTATAGCACCTTGAGATGGACCGAATGGACAAGTTCTACATGATAACTCGTAGAGTAGAACATTAGGTTGTGATGCTTGTGAGTAGGATAGGGTAGCTAGCATATACCCATGGTAGTTTGTGTGTACCCATGTGTTTGGACGTCTATGTATGTCCAATCCTCGGCCACCTACGTAGGCATTAATTGAGCCTCTGTGAGATAGTTCTACTATCGGTACATGTGCTAAGGGATTGATGGATCACTTTGTGATTGTGAAACTCATTGTTAGTATAGTGTAGCCTACGTGTACCCAGGGTAGTCTGTGTGTACACATATTTTGGACATCTGCGTGTGTCCATTCCTTTGTCATCTGCATGGGCAATGAATTGAGCATCTAAAAGAGTTATCGTATATCTAAAGCATTTGAGTTAGAGATGAGAGGTTGTGTGATGGATGCTACGTTTGCTGTGTGATTGATATGCTGTGTGATACCTCTATACCCCTTATATTCCACATGTGATTGTAGTTTAGCATATATTGCGTTTACGTGCTAACTCTTTGGATGTAGGGACTGGTTAGTTATGGTTCTTCATCCCTTAGGCCCTTATTTACTGTATACAATTCTTATAGTATTTTGAGATGATGTATCGGTTACACCAGATTGTTGTCTGACCCAAGATTTTATGATTTGCATCTTATTATCTCAAGTACTTTTAAATGAGTAGATTAGAGACAACAAATCTGGATAATGCATGGAGCTCTACGGTATATAAGCAAGAGGCAATGCTTTCATGTATATATATATATACTTGGAGCTTGTTATCATTTATATTTTACCGTTTAGTCCCAAAAAGCTATGTCGGTACTTGTATTTTGAGAGACAATTTTAGTGTCTTATTTGAAGATATGGGATGTATAAACTCTTTATTTCAGTTTTTGTAGTCTGTAAATCTGATGCACTCTGATGTTCATATTTACGGTTCATTTAATTATACCACTATCTCGCCTATTTTACATCTATGTTATTATATTATATTTTGTCTTTGTTTTGTGAGATGTTCTACAGATTTTGTGCTTAGATTTTTATAACTTTACGCCCTTGGCTATCGTCCGACATCATTTGGGTACCTACACAGTGCATTATATAGGTATATTGGGTACCGGAGCTGTAGGGCGGTTGTCATATATGGTATCGGAGCTTAGGTTGCATAGATGACCTAAGTTGATACTTGGATCCATGAGAGATAAAGGAGTTATCACCTTAAAATGGATCGAGCAATATATAAGGGAGCATACTTGTTATATTTTGGTTTCCAAAACTATATAGCAGTGTGTGTGTGTGTGTGTGTATAGTATATAAGTCACATTATATTTATAGACACCACTTATTCCTTTTAGAGAGACTGATTGTTCTTATTATAGCTTGTAAGAATGAGCCTTCTAATGAGAAATGCTACTAGAAACTCCGGCTCTATCGTTAAGGAGGGGCAGGATTGGGGGGCTGCTAACCCCGACTTGCAGAACATTCACTGAGATGGTGGTGGTCCTCTAGTGCAAGCTTCAAGGGATGAATTTTCCAAATTAAACAAGGATTACTCTACTCTGGGTGACAAAATCGTTTCTTAGAATGGAATCACCCATCGAAGTGCAGGATTGATTCGATTCCTCCAAATGCATCTTTGAGGATATAGAGTTATAGGATACGATGATGTAGAAGCTAGCCTCTAGATAGCTTTAGGAACAAGCAACAGGGTAGAGAAATGCCATCGAGATTACTATTCCCAAGGACCAGATTACTTGGGAGCAGTTTAAGGCAAGATTTGAAGAGAAGTATATGCCGACCACTTAGAAGTCGGTTCTCTTTTGAAAGTTTTCTAACTTGAGACAGGGAGATATGTCTGTGTCGGAGTACATGGCTAAGTTTGACATGTTGTTGAAGTATGGCCTTTCTTTTATCGATACTTCACTCAAGAAGAACGAGAAGTTTATTATGGGCTTGGACAATTATTGTGGAGAAAAGGTCGTAAGTCATATCGATGAGACCATTGAGAGGATGGTGGAGAAGGTCTTCGACAAGAGAGTCTTTATCCTAAGCCTAAGTTGGTTGTTGCTCCTAAGGATGAGCAAAAGCCATAAGCTGGCAGGGGAGGCGTAAGGAAGTGGGACAACAACAAGAAGTAAAAGCAGTTTTAGAAGGGTGGCCAGAAGAGGGGCAAGTGGGAGCATACTTGCTACAATTGTGGAGAGAAGGGCCATCTTAGCAAAGATTGTAGAAACAAGAAGAAAGTATCTTTTAACTGCAACAAGCCATGGCATAAGAAGATAGGTTGTCCAGAACCATTGAGGAATAAGTAAGTTGTCTCTGCTTACACTTTGAACGATGTTTCAGCTTCGTTGAGTGCTCCATCGACGAAGGAAAAAGGGAAGGGCGTCGTTATACATGGTATGCTTTCTATTTCTGATACACATGTACGTGTTTTATTCGATATTGGGGCTTTACATTCCTTCATATCTAGTGATGTGGTAAATAGATTGGGATTGAAACCCAAGATAGTTGATCGATCTTTGATTGTAACAAACCCTATTGGAGGATCAACTAGCTTGTGCATGGTTTGTCGATACTTAACCTTATTGAGTCATGGATGCTTATTTACTTGTTATTTCTTTGTTTTAGGCTTTATGGGGTTCAGTATTGTAACACCCCACCTCTACACGCATACTATCAAAGAGTAATACCTTTGCAATTAAAGCGCCCTACTGCTCCATAGCGTTTGAGGTGCGAAAAGTTGTAGCGAAGATATATCGGGGATATATCAGGATATAGCAGATGACTTTAAAAAGAGGAATGATGAACATTCTACATTAAAAAGAGGCACAAGTATAACTTATTATTTCCTACCAAGCAAAACAAGTTATAATAAAGGAAAGATAAACAAAGTTGACACTTAAAAAGTTAGAACTAGTTATAATAACCAACATCGTATATCAATGTTACATCCACTTTGAAGTTACCATAAAACATAAAAGCAAGACATCAAGCAAAATTCTTATTTATAGGAAATGGGGATATAGCGGAGCAACAAAATCGAGGATATATATGATTATTGCCACAATATTGGGGATAATAGTAGATCCGCTATATTGGGCCGCTTTAGAGGAATATCGTTGCCCTAAAAGTCCGCTACGAGATATATCAAGGATATATCGGGGCAATATCGAGGAATTGACTGCATAAAGTAATACAAAGTAATACTATCATATAATACAGAAAATGAGGTTATATTGGGTACACACATGACTATTCCCTTGGACTAACACTGGTACGTATTAAAACATCAAATACATAACTTACCTATACGTACACAACATTGATACAAAGCAATAGACATGTGTGCTTCCAGAACAAAACAATACACAATACCTAGTAAGTCATAGAGAATTCAAAGTTTGAATCGTAGTGGTAACATATAATATATTGTATATTATACTATAATAGTCTGTACATCTCAAATGATGTCCGTCTCACAATAATATAATAAACTAACAATATACAACTTAATAACATGTATATATACAATGAATCAGTGTCTTATGGATATCAAGAAACAATCCTAATATAATATTCCTCTAAGCCCAATTGTCGGTTATGTCGTTCTTGTACCTGAATGTCTCAGAAGACCCGAGCATTATAAAATTTTACACGGGTCAGACTATGTCTAATCAAGTAACTATAATAAGAGTAACTCAATGTAAGCAAGGAATGAAAATATAGTAACTCTCTAATATAATAAACCATCAAACGGTATGTCGGAGAATGCATATAAATATAGGAAATGTGTATATTGTCATAAATAATCATCAAGGAATCGCATCATCCAAATATCTCAAACCCATATAAAACCAATCAACATCAACACCTAAAGATGTCATCACCCATATAGAAAATCATCAAAACAGAAATAATAAAATCAACACCAATGAGTGAATAACGCATATCCAAAAATCAACATTTAAATCTTTAAGACATTCATAATATTAATATAAGTAGACATCTGGAATCAAAATAAAGTACCAGCGACACATGCCGAAGGAAGATGTAATCGGCGACACATGCCTAAGAAAATATAATTGGCTCCAATAATGTATAATCGACAACACACGTATAGGATAGATAATTGGCATCACATGCCAATGAAGAGTAGTTTGAAACACATGCTAATGAGATACAAAAGTAACACATGAAAATAAATAATAGTTGGCGTCATACGCCAAAGAAAGAAAATAGGCGACGCATGCCAAAGAAGTATACGGGGATTGATCATACATAAGACACAGTCTCTGGTATAATCACAATTTATCATCTCTAGTAAGAGAATAAGTGCTTGTCTATATCACAAAACAATAAAACCAGACGAGAGATTGACGAACGCACCTGCTCTAGCAGACTTACACACATAACCGGTGAACACCACACGTGCCCAACCAGCACGGCTCCTGCAGTCTTGGTTAACTCGATGGGCATCGTGACTCTTATCCACTACATGTCATAAATATGCTATAGGAATACGCTCTGCATTGTTAATGAACCTACTTTTCCCCTAATGGTAACGGACTCCTGGCCAAGGTAACACAAAGGAATAAACATCATTGACACACGACTCTACAACTGCCAACACACGACACTATAAGCTGCCGATACACGGCTATAAATATTTTCCATGCATGACTAAAATATTATCGACACATGGTAAGAATGATGCTGACACATGGCACTAGGGTGTCACAGATCCGGGGCGTGACCACCGCGATTAGGCCGCCAGGATGGATACTTTTGTTCACTCTTGAAACATAAAGGGAGTCGGACAGTGATATAAAATAACATAAATATGTATACATATAATAGTCGACCCACAACTATATACACATACCGACACACGACACTATACATATGCTGACGCACTACTAAATACATATACCAACACGTGGCTTTGTATATTACCGACACATGACTTAATATAACTATCGACACATAGCTAAATACGTGACTCACCACAGTGTGTCTCATAGCACATAACAAATCCCCGTATTCAGTGTCATCTATGAGCAAAGGATAACCAAATAAATAACACAATGACATCCCATACCACTACATGTTACTAGTTTGCTTATTCAGTGCTCATACATAACACTCACCCTTCAATATTCTATATAACAAGCATAAAGAATAACCAGAGAAATATCACCAAAAGTCTTGTACCAGATGGTATTATAACTTCGTTTATTGAGATTTCTCTTCATATAGATTAAATACAATAAGACCATAACATGGATGTCATCACCGTATCATATTAAAATCATGAACTAAACCAAATATCAACGGTGAATCATTCATATCATTGGAATCAATATAAGAAGATGAGAAATAAGAAATTAGAAATTAGAAATCAGAGACTAATATAAAAATAGATTATTCAAGTAAATATACATGAATTCCAAGTCAATGTATGTTAAAGACCAAATAGAAAACTATGAAATAGATTATTTGAATTAATTATAATTATAAAAAACTAAATTGATTCTTTTAGATTTATTTAAAATCAAAAACTGAATAATTTATTAAATAGTTTATTTATAAATGGAATAATTAATAACTTATGTTGAGTAAAACTTTTTCTTTAATTAAATTTATAATGCAAAAAACCACTTTTTATTTATAAATCTTATTATTTATGTAATAACTAATTAGTTTATATATGTATATATAAATGTTAGAATAAAATAGTTAGACAAACACTCGCTTGAGATTGCATACACACAAGGCATCATATAAAAAAACGCATAGGGCAAAAGTAGACTAAAGCAATGCAATAAAAACCCAACCACAAAATATTATAAACCAAAATTCACAGACCAATTCAAACAAAATATAAACACATGCATCCTACACACTCAATCCATACAAACAAGAGCACACACATTCACTTACCTACAAACGCACACATCGGCTATTACGCACACACCTGTATATATTTATACATATGCAACACACGTATATGCACTGCACACACACATTTATAATGACACACACCTGCCCAGCCCCATACACACATGAATAAACACATAAATGCAAGAACGCCTACATAAATAAAACATAGCCGCACCTAAAAAACACACACTTACAAAATATAAGACACCCTCGTACATAAGGAAATGCACACACTCACCTGGCCTTGTGCACGCACATACACACTATATTCAGCAAGAATACCACCCACATGCACACACCTGAGCATGCACACAACATAGAAATATCCTTGACTTCGAACACACACGTAAATACACACTCACAAATATACATACATACTCACAGACAGACATACATATACATATATGTATATATACATACATACATATACATATACATACATACATATATATATATATATTCATGCACATGTTCATTTTGAGGCACATATACACACAAATAGCTACTCTTGACACAACAATGTACACAACCATAAATATATTTTCATTTAAACATACACACACACACACTCTCACTCGATACACACATGCATGAACACGAATAGACATACTCTATATGCAATAACACACTGACTCACACAAAATAAACTGTGACCAGTTAGGTGATACGTTACTAATTAGAGCATATAAATGTCAGAGAATATAATAAATAATTAAACGAATTAAACAATTAGAATATAAATGATAAGAGCATGTAAATGATAAGAACATAGAAATGTGAGTTATAATCACTCACCTAACATTCGCGATACCTTCCATTCCTTCGATCGTACGCATAAAAATCCATAGCCTAAAAACGCAATTCGATGAGCATCACTCCGTGGACATATATGAGTATCATGACAGACATGAGCTAGCTTGAGGATTTAAAATAGTTTATTGAATTAGAGTTTTAATTTTAAAAGAAATAGGGTGTGTGAATTTGTGTTGAGGAAGATGGATCTAGAATAAACAGTGTATACAAGGTATATTATGCTATGAACGAAACTTCTAGAAATAGGGATTTTTGGAGAATGAATTTGGGCAATGAAAACTTAGGCTCTAGCTTAGCAACAAAATAGGAAAATATATAAAATTATTTTCTTTTGATTAGCAAATCTATATTCTATTTGATTTTAAAAAATAAAAATTATATTTCAAAATTGCTTCTTTTCCAAAATAATATTGTATCTCACTTATACTACTATTATAAAATATTATTTTGCATTTTTTTAACTTGTTTGGTTTTTAAATATCTTATTCTCACAATTTAAATTTCCTTTATTAAATAAGTTCAAAACCTATTTCCAAATAAATCACCAAATTCTAATTAAATTAATTAAACAACTATTATTAACTTAATTAATTATCACATAAACACTAGATTGTTACAAGTATTATACTAAGGATGGATTGGCTAAGGAAGTATGCGGTAGTGGCGGATTAGAAGAGGCTATTGGTGACGAGTGGGGCTATGGAGGGGCGGATGTTGGTGATTGGTTGCCTGCTAAAGGAAGGAGTTATGATTAGCTTTTTATATTCGCTTGAGATTTCATAGGATGAGTTGTCATTTTTGCCTATCATGAGAGATTATCCAGACGTGTTCTAAGAGGTGACTAAATTACCACCACACTAAGAGATTGTGTTCCGCATAGACTTAGTGAAGTATGTTAGGCCGATAGTTATGCCCTGGAGGCATATGACATCTAGCGAGCAAAAGGAGTTCGAGGTACAAGTGAATGACCTTTTGAGGTGAGGGCTCATTCATAGGAGCATATCTGAGTGGGATGCGCATGTAGTATTCGCCACTAAAGCTGATGGTCTTCTAAGGTTGTGTGTAGATTACAATGAGCTGAATAAGGTGATGAAAAAGAAAAAGTATCCACTTTCACGTATTAATGACTTGTTCAATCAGCTCCATGATGCTAGTGTGTTCTCTCAGTTGGACCTTAGGACGGTGTTTCATCAACTGAGGGTGGCAAAGGAGAGCATTTCGATTACAACATTCCGCATACCTATTGGATCCTATGAGTGAATGGTTATGTTTTTCAGGTTAACGAATGCACCAACATACTTTGTTGATCTTATGAAATTGTGTTTACACGGATCGTCTAAATAAGTTCGTACTTGTGTTTGTGGATGTTGACACCAAAAATTGGCATCAACACCTAATAGAATCTAGTAGAGATTAAATGAAGAATGAAATTAAAACAGAGAAAATATCATAAATAAACACACGGTTTTTTATAGTGGTTCGGCAATCTTGGCGTACATCTACTTCTTATTTTTACCGATTTTGCACCTGATTATGATTACAAGAATGTTTGGATCAACTAGGATCCTATAATGACCTTAATTTTTGTTAACATTATTTAGGACATTTAAATAGTTAAATTAAAGGAACTAATGAAATGGTTAAGGGATTGAGATTTGTGTTAATAGAGGTAGCCATGCCAATTTAAAACAATGAACTAAGGGAAACCAAAATGAAATAGGTAAGGAAAATAGATAAGGGGCAAAGTAGGAAATGTTCTAATACCCTAAACCCTTCATGCCCATTCACTTTACACGTTAAAAAAAATCAAATACTAAGAGAGACTAGCCACCATTAAGGGTAAACAAGAAGAAGATAAGAGGAAGAAGGTTGAGCAATTTAATCCAAGATAAAATCTCAACTTCTTAATCACAAGCTAAAGGTGAATAATAGGTTACATCTCATATTTTTGATTTTTTTGGGTTTCTAGATCAGATCCGAATATTTTTGCAAAGTATATTGCCATGTTCTGGATTGTTAAAATGGATATATGTATGCTTGTTGATGATTTATGCTATTTCATATGGATTTATGATAAATTTTAATGTGAAAAACCCTATTAGATGACATCCAAATGCCTTCCGATTTTAATATAAGGTCAAAATGATAGTTTAGAGATGGTTTTCAAATTTTATAATTTTTTGAATTAATGTGGATTTATTATTACTTTTCTAGTGAAGAAAATGGTTAGTTGGGTTTAAAATTAAATACAGCTAATTTATATTTTATTGGGTAAGAAATTAATATATGTTAGAAAAGATATTAAAAGTGATTTATGAGAATTTTGTAGAACTTTCCTAGGTGTTTTAATAAGTATATAAAATCATTTAAGGTATGGGACTTAAATGTTTTATATATTTATAAAAGGAGAAGGGGCATTTTGTAAACATTTTAAATTATTACTTCTGAAATTTCAGCAGCACTTTTAGAAAAGAAATTAGCAACCAATCATATGTTGAAAAACAAAGCAGGTTAGTTGAAAAGAATTACTTCTTAAAGTTAAAATTGAGTTTTACCATTCTTTTATTGTTTCGCCACTTTCGGCACCAACCTTTCGACTAGGTACATCCACCTTCATCTCCATCGAAATAATGCGCATGGTATCAAAGACTTGGTATGTAGTGAATTCGACATAGGCGAAAGGTATATAGTTGAAACAAGGGGTTACGAAGTGGTCGAAACCTTGCTTTTCTTTTAAAAGGAAATGCGCTTGCTTTGCTTTCGAAATCAGGTACAAAATTACTACTGAATAATATACATGACATAACTACTAAAGGTTAATATACACAATGATGAAGTAAACTGAAACTGTCAAAATAGTCTACTCCAAAGCTAACCCAAAATCCAAGGGTCAATAATAGTTTTTAGTTTGAAATATTTTGTATATTAGTCCGCTGAAATCTATGACTCTAATTCTGATTTATTTATATTATATACCGTTCTGAATATTTTTAATCGGTGTATTTATTACTTTGTATTAATATTGTACACGTCTAATTTTGAATTTATATCCTCAAAAAGGTAAATAAGATGTGTCAGTGTTAGTATAAACATATATTCACATTTGATCGCCCTTAACCAACCGTATTCTTTGAATTATCGGACGACATTACTTGTAATGTTCTTTACTAAACTGGGCATAGCGGTGGGGTCGTTACAGCTTGGAGTGCTTTCGACTTGGATAGCTTTCGACTTGGTTAAATGGTTTTAAAGAATGGTTTCGAAAGAGGTTGCGCCTTTTGTTTTATAAAGAAGCTTTCGAAGGGGTCGAAACCCCTTACTGCCGCATCTAACCTTTCGAATTAATGCCTTCAAAATGGTTTATTTGTTTTAAAACCTAAGCCGCTTCTCCAATGCTTTCAAAGGGATTGGTTTCGACACCATCCACTTCTTTTACTTAGGAAATTGCTTTCGAAAGATTGCTTTCGACTTAGTTGTTTTAGAACACATTGTTCTATTGAAATTTAATCTCAAAGGTTTCGAAAGGAATAGTTTTAAATGGTTTTGAAAGGTTGTTCCATATGTTTTACTTGAAACCAAATGCTTTCGAAAGGTTTGATTTATGTAAAGAACTTAATTCTTTCAAAACGTTTAAGATAAAGGTTTCGAAAGGGTGATCCCCAATGTTTTTGGAAGGTTTTAAATAGAAGATTTCCAAAGGTTTCGAAAGGCATGTTTAAGTTGTTTTGAAAGGAGAATGTCTATGGTTTTATAAAGCTTTCGAAAGAGAAGGTTTCAATGTTCTCGAAAGGTTTAATGTAAATGGTTTCGAAAGGTATGTTTTGGCCTTCGGCCTAGGTTATAAAGTAAAGTGGTTTACTTGTATCGAAAGGGGTACTTCTAATGGTTTCGAAAGGGGTACTTTCAATGGTTTTGAATGTTTTCATCAACAATGTTTTATGTAAAGTATATGTAACATGACAAAGTGATTTGAGTAAAGCATAGATTATATTTTCCTTGTTTAAGTATGATTTAAAGGGTTAAATAAATTTGAAAGAAACGTTTTCAAAGAAAATTTTAAAGGTAGATGACCCTAAGTAAAATATTTCAGATATTAGAATACCAGATTGGACTAGTATGGGGTCACGCCTTATACTTTAGCTAGTAGCCCCTAGCTAATATAAGTCCAAAATTTCAGTGTATAAGGCTTTGTCACAGGTAAGACTAAAATGATGTTACACACAGAAAGGAATATACAGAGTGAGAATAGGTTATTGGTGAGCCCACAAACCATTAGGATCAGTTGACTCTGGGAGAAGTAAGTTAGGGACAGACCGTCCCGAAGAGGATTATCTAATGGAAGTTAGATTATTTGTTTATTTTGTCTAGTAGGCCCTAGTAAACCAAAGGTTAGTAGTTAGCCAAACAAAACTATAGTGTTCAGACAGATAGTCCATTTATTACCTGATTTGTATGCATACATGATATTGCTAACATTGTTTTAACCAGTTTGGTTGCAGGATTTAGATTTGCAAAAGATATGTTTTTAACAGGATATTAGTGAGGGGAAACCCGTTCCGCTAAGCGGCGTAGTCTCACTTAATATCCGATAACCGAGATGTATGGTATTATTCACACCAAGCTTTATGTCTAACTCGAAGTTTATGTTTTTCCCCTTAAACTCTCAGGTGCTCAAAATTGATTTGAGTAGGTTGAGAGTTGAGGTTTATAAGTTTTAGTAGGTGGACGAATAAAGCTTCCGGAGACGAGCAGGAGGCTGATGCTAACTATTTAGAAGTTGTTTTGTTTTATTTCCGCCGTGACGTATTAAGACAGTTTTTGTCTATTTAGTACTCTGATCAACCAAGAGGGCATCTTCATATGTCGCTATTGGCATATTTATGTAATAATTATATTTGATCTGAACCTAGGAAACGATTGGGATTATGTAATGGAATATGAAATATGTTTTGTGAAATGTAATCAGTAAAGTTGAGTTTTTTGTAATCTGTGATTTTGTTTCATATTCATGTGATTTTGATGTTATGAATACCATTAACATTACGGTATTTTGTTGCCGGGAGTTAATACTATATATGACTGCAGCATCTACAGCGCTTAGCTTTCGGCCTCAAGATAGGGGATGTTACAACTTGGTATCAACGCATAGGTTTATGAAAAACTTTAAACCAAAATGATTTTTGAAAACATAATCCTAAGGAATTAGAGAAAGATTGGGGTATGAGATAACGCTATAGTAACGTACTTGTATTTGCAATATATAAGTATACGCTATATCTCTATTCTCCCATCTCTCTTATGCTATTCTTCTGTATCTTACAAAGACTCGAATGCAGATATGGATGCTAGAAGTGGAATGTAAACCTTGGTGAGGGAAGCACCACAACAAATGGAAATGCCAGACCAAATATTAGAAGGAACCAAGGTCGGGCACAAGTTGGAAATATGGGTGCTGGAGTGCCGCAAGTTGACATAGGAGCGATGTATCAGTTCTTCGTAAACATGATGCAAGTGGGAGTTTCTACTAGAGTAGTTGGAGGAGGAAATTAAGAAGCTTCAATGGTTAATAACTATGTTGTTTGGAGTAGAGATTATGCTCGGATGGGAAGAAATCCGTTTATTCGTACTGAAGACACAATTGAAGTGGAGAATTGGTTACTTCATTGGGAGAAGAATGTTGCTGATTTAGGGCTCAATGATGAGCAGAAGAGAAGGCTCGCTTCTAGACAGCTACAAGGAGCTATGCTATATTGGTGGAACAATGTTACTGTTGGAGTTAATGAGGAGATGATGACATGGGTTGAGTTCAAAAGGATATTTGAGGAAAGGTTTATGTCGGGGATTACGAAGTCCACTCTACTCAGGAAGTTTGCTAAGTTAGAGCAAGGAGACATGACTGTGCTTGAGTATGCAACGAGGTTTGAGGAGCTAGCGAGATATGATTATGCTACGGTAGATACCGTAATTAAGAGAATTGAGAAGTTCATCAGGAGGTTGAAACTTGAGCTTGATAAGGCTACATTACTGCACATCAGGGATCCATGTGATGTTGTAGTGGAAATGGCTTTGAGGGATGAAGAAATGCTTGCTTTTTTGGAAAGGAATAAGGCAAAGGAAGTTCCAGGAGGAAAAAGTCAGAAGAGAAAGTTTTTCCATAAGAAAGAAGATCAGATGGGTGGAGCTGCCAAGAAAGGAAAGGCGGAGGTTGTCTGCTATAAATGTGACAAGAAAGGGCATTTTGCGAACGAATGTCATTCAGGAGATGGAAAGAAAGTGATCGGAATGAAGAACATTAGATGCTTCAACTGCGATTAAATTAGGAATTATAAGAACCTATGCAAGGAGCCAGCCAAGGATGGGAAGGCAAAGTGTTTGCATTGGAGCCAGCTACCTCGAGCCCAACAGCAGAGGAAAAGGGAAAGGCTGTATTAGTAGGTATGCTTTTGATTCATGGTATGTCAATTAGCGTTCTATTCAATACCGGTGCTCGCATTCTTTTATATCTCATTGTTTGGTAGCTAAGCGTAACCTAGAACCCTTATATCTAGTTACTTCCTTAAGGGTTGCAAAGTAAATAGGAGGTTATGCGACTCTTGGGATGAGATGTGACCACCTAGACTTTGAATTGTTAGGTCATGGATTTGTTTGCATTTGCATGTTTTTGATTTTGTATGGTTCAGAATTATTTTAGGTATGGATTGGTTAATTAAATACAATGCTAGGATATTTTGCCATGATAGGAAAATATCACTTAAACACCCTGACTGTAGTGATCGGATAATATACTCCATAGAAAACCCTAGTTTTGAGGTTAACGTTCTGTTAGGTGTTGTGGAGGTAGAAGACGAGTTGAATCGAGTTTTCGTGGTTAGGGAATTCATAGGTTTTTTTGAACCGTAGTTGGATTGCCGCCAAAATAAGCCATTGAGTTTTGGATAGATTTAGTACCAGTAGCAGAACTGGTGAGTAGGCCGCCAAGCAGGATGACACCTATTGAGATAAGGGAGTTAAAGGTGCAATTGGTAGATTTGGAAGGCAAGAATTTTATTAGTCCAAGCAGTTCGCCTTAGGGAGTAACCATAGTGTTTACTAAGAAACTGGATTGATTGCTAAGGTTATGTATTGCTTATCGTAAGTTGAATGAGAAGATGATAAAGAATCGATATATGTTGCCTAGAATTGACGATTTGTTCGACTAGTTGAGTGGAGCCAAAGTATTTTCCTAGTTGGATTTTGCGATAGGGTTCCATCAGCTTAGATTAGCAGAGGACAGTATTCCTTTAACGACGTTTAGAACCAGATATGGATCGTACGAATGGTTAGTAATGTCGTTCGTACTAACTATTGCGCCAGCATTCTTTGTAGATTTGATGAACCGAGTTTTCTGAGAGCATTTGGATAGGTTCGTGTTGGTTTTCATAGACGGTATTTTGATATACGCTAAGGATGAAAGAGAGCATGAAGTTCATATTAGAGTGGTGCTTAAGACGTTGAGCAGCATCGGCTAAAAGCGAAATTTTCGAAGTGTAATTTCTAGAAGAGTGAAGTGAAGTTTCTTGGTCATGTAGTCTTAGAGAATGGGTTGCCTGTAGATCCAACTAAGATCGAAGCGGTAAATAATTGGAAGAGACCCGAGCCAGTGATTGAAATAAAGAGTTTTCTTGGATTAGCTGGTTATTATCGAAGATTCATAAAGGATTTTTTACGGATAGCAGTTCCGTTGACCAAGCTAACAAGAAGTTCGTTTGGACCGATAAGTGTAAGGTGGCATTCCAGATGCTGAAACACTTATTGACTAATGCACTAGTGTTAGTTGTTCCAGAAGGGAATTAGGATTTAGTAGTGTATATAAATGCATGTGGAATATGATTAGGAGCTATGTTAATGCGAAGAGGTAAAGTGATTACCTATGCATCTCGACAACTTAGTGCGCATGAGGTTAGATCCCAACGTATGATTTAGAATTAGCTGCGGAAATTTTGGCGTTGAAGGTGTGGATACATCATCTTTTGGGAGAAAGATTCGAGTTGTATATGGAACATAAATTGTTGAAGTATTTATTCTCTTAGAAGGAGTTGAATATAAGACAACAGAGGTGGTTAGAGTTTTTAGCCGCTTATGACTTTGGAATTGAGTACACATCAGAAAAAAGCAACAAGGTGTTAGATCAAATTAACAGAAAACATCAGAATACAGTGTTGGCAATGATAGCCGAGTGGAAAGATTTAGAAGCGTTGACGTTATGTAGAGTGCAGTGGAAATCTGAAGCTAGATCTAGTAAGGAGACTACTATGTTGTTATGTTTAGAAGTTAGACCGGTGATGATCGAAAATATTGCTTCTAAACAGATGGAGGATCCATTATTAGTTGAACGGATCAGAAAGTTAAGGGATGGAACATAAAGAGATGACTTGAAGGATTTTAGTCTTGACTAGAATGGGTGGTTGAGGAAGAAGGGAAGGTTATGTGTTTCGAATGTAGGAAGCATTAGGAAGGAAGTTCTTAAAGAATGACATTGTTCGAAATTCGCCATTCATCCGGGAGGAACTAAGATGTATCAGGACATGAAGAGGAGTTTCTTTTAGGAAGGTATG
Organism: Allium fistulosum; assembly: GCA_030737815.1. Lineage (NCBI taxonomy): Eukaryota > Viridiplantae > Streptophyta > Magnoliopsida > Asparagales > Amaryllidaceae > Allium > Allium fistulosum. The sequence goes on from CM060904.1 coordinate 822,241,625, forward strand.
AAGAGAGATGTAGGCTTATGGGTAAAGTAGTGTGTGAACTGTCAATAGGTGAAAACCGAACATCAGAATCCTAGTGAGTTACTTTAGCCTTTAGATATTCCAGTATGGAAATGGGATTCTATCTCAATGGATTTTATGGTTGGTTGCCTATATCTAATAGATGAAATGAAAGCATATGGGTCATAGTGGACGGGTTAACCAAGAGTGTCCATTTCATTCCAGTTAAGTCAACCAGGAAGGCACCTGTTTTAGCTAAGTTGTTTATGAAGAATATAGTTAGACTCCATGGAATTCCTAGTCGTATAGTAAGTGATAGAGATTCCTTATTCACTAGTGAGTTCTGGAAGAGCCTATAGGATACTTTAGGTACCAAGCTCAAGATGAGTGTCGCTTACCATTCGCAGACATATGGGAAAACGGAAAGAGTTAACAAAGTCTTAGAAGATTTGTTACGAGTTTGTGTGCTAGATTTTTGGGGATCATGGGAAGTCCATCTACACTTATTCGAGTTTTCGTATAACAATAGTTATCAGGCTAGTATAGGCATGACACCATTTGAAGCTTTGTATGGAAGCCATGCAAATTACCCATTTGTTGGTTAGAAACCGGGGATGGGTTTGTTCTTGGTCCAGATTTAGTTAGAGAAGGTGTAGAGAAGATCGAGTTAATTAGAGCTAGAATGAAGGAAGCTCAGTCTAGGCAAAAGAGTTATGCTGATAAAAGACGGAAAGACTTAGATTTCTCAGTATGAGATGATGTTTTCGTCAAAGAGTCACTAATGAAAAGTGTGATCAGATTCAAGAAATCAGGAAAATTGGCACCGAGCTTCGTTGGACCATTTCTTATTGTAGAGAGTATCGGGAAACTCGCATATAGAGTGGAGTTACCGAACTATTTGGCAGGAGTTCATTATGTTTTTCATGTTTATCATCAGAGAAAGTGTGTTTGAGATCCGAAGACTACTATAGCACTGACTGTGTTAGAGGACTTAGTAGTGTAACCGAATTTGACTATAGTTAGGAAGCCAAATCTTATAGTCCCGAGAGATGAGAAGAGGATAAGGAACAAGACAGTCAGATTAGTTAAGGTCCAGCAGAGCGACGATGAGAGAGATGGTACTTGGGAAACCGAGAGCAGGATTAGAGACGCTTATCCTGATTTGTTTCATGGTATGTTTTACCTTTATGACTGATTTGTTATGTACCTTATCTTAATTTCAAGGATGAAATTGTTTAAGGAGGACAGTCTGTAACGACCCTAAATTTGGTTAACGTTATTTAGGACATTTAATTAGTTAAGTTAAATGAAATAATGAAATAGTTAAGGGATTTGGATTTGTGTTAATAGAGGTAGTCGTGCCAATTTAAAACAATGAACTAAGGGAAACCTAAATGAAATAGGTCAGGCAAATAGATAAGGGGCAAAGTAGAAATAAGACATGTTCTTATACCCTAAACCCTTCATGCCCATTCATTTTACACTTTCAAAAAAAATCAAGTACTAACAGAGGCCAACCACCATTAAGGGAAAACAAGAAGAAGATTAGAGGAAGAAGCTTAAGCAATTGAATCCAATATCAAATCTCAACTCCTTAATCACAAGCTAAAGGTGAATAATAGGTTACATCTCATATTTTTGATTTTTTTGGTTTCTAGATCAGATCCGAATATTTTTGCAAAGTATATTGCCATGTTTTTTATTGTTAAAATGCATATATACGCTTGTTGAAGATTTATGCTATTTCATATGGATTTATGATAAATTTTAATGTGAAAACCCTATTAGATGACATCCAAATGCCTTGCGGTTTTAAAATAAGGTCAGAAATGATATTTTAAAGATGGGTTTCAAATTACATTATTGTTTGAATTAATGTGAATTTATTATTAATTTTCTAGTGAAGAAAATGGTTAATTGGATTTAAAATTAAATAAAGCTAATTTATATTGTTTTTGGCTCAGAAATTAATATATGTTGGAAAACATATTAAAAGTGATTTACGGGAATTTTTTTAGAACTTTCCTAGGTGGTTTAATAAGTATATAAAATTATTTAAGGTATGAGACTTAAATGTTTTATATATTTACAAAAGGAGAAGGGGCATTTTGTGAACATTTTAAATTATTACTACTGAAATTTCGACAGCGCTTTTAGAAAAGAAATTAGCAACCAATCATATATTAAAAAACATAGCAGGTTAGTTTAGAAGAATTACTTATAAAGTTAAAATTCATTTTTACCATACTTTTTGTTGTTTCGCCACTTTCAGCACTAACCTTTCGACTAGGTACTTCCGCCTCCATCTCCATCTCAACCAATGCCCATGGTATCATAGACTTGGTATGTAGTGAATTGGACATAGGCAAAAGGTAAATAGTCGAAACAAGAGGTTTCGAAGGGGTCGAAACTTTGCTTTGCTTTTAAAAGGAAATGCACAATGCTTTAGACTTAGATAGCTTTCGACTTGGTTAAATGGTTTTAAAGAATGGTTTCGAAAGAGGTTACGCCTTATGTTTTGTAAAGAAGCTTTCGAAGAGATCGAAACCCTTTGCTGCTGCCTCTAACCTTTTGAAGCAATGCCTTCGAAAGGGTTTCTTTGTTTTAAAACCTAAGACGCTTCTCCAATGCTTTTGAAGGGATTGGTTTCGACACCATCCACTTCTTTTACTTAGGAAATTGCTTTCGAAAGAGTGCTTTCGACTTAGTTGTTTTAGGACCCATTGTTCTACTAAAAGTTAAACCCAAAGGTTTCGAAAGGCATAGTTTTAAATGGTTTCGAAAGGTTGTTCCACATATTTTACTTGAACCCAAATGCTTTCGAAAGGTTTGATTTATGTAAACAACTTAATGCTTTCGAATGGTTTAAGATAAAGGTTTCAAAGGGGTGGTTCCCCAATGTTTTCGAAAGGTTTTAAATGGAATGTTTCCAACGGTTTCGAAAGGCATGTTTAAGGTATTTTGAAAGGAGATTGTCTATAATTTTATAGAACTTTCGAAAGAGATGAGTTTAATGTTCTCGAAAGGTTTAGTATAAATGGTTTCGAAATGTATGTTTTGGCCTTCGGCCTAGGTTATAAAGTAATGTAGTTTACTTGTATCGAAAGGGGTACTTTCAATGGTTTTGAAAGGGGTACTTTCAAAGGTTTCGAATGTTTTCATAAACAATTTTTGGTGTAAAGTACATATAATATGGCAAAGTGATTTGAGTAAATCATAGAGTATATTTTCCATGTTTAAGTATGATTTAAAGGGTTCAATCAATTTGAAAAAAATGTTTTCAAGGAAACTTTTAAGGGTAAATGACCCTAAGTAAAATGACTCAGATATTAGAATACCAAATGAGACTGGTATGGGGTCGTGCCCTATACTTCAGCTAGTAGCCCCTAGCTAATATAAGTCCAAAATTCCAATGTGTAGGGCATTGGCACAGGTAAGACTAAAATGATGTTACAGGCAGAAAGGAATATATAGAGTGAGGATAGGTTATTGGTGAGCCTGTAAAACCATTAGGATCGGTCGACCCTAGGAGAAGTAAGTTAGAGATAGACCGTCCAGAAGAGGAGCATCTAACAGAAGTTAGATTATTTGTTTATTTTGTCTAGTAGGCCAGAGTCAGCCAAAGTTTAGTGGTTTGCCAAACAAAACTATAGTGTTCGGACAGATAGTCCATTTATTACCTGATTTTGTATGCATACATGATATTTCTAACATTGTTTTAACCAGTTTGGTTGCAGGATTTAGATTTGCAAAAGATATGTTTTTAAAAGGATATTAGTAAGGGGAAACCCGTTTCGCTAAGCGGCGTTGTCTCACTTGATATAAGATAACCGAGACGAATGGTATTATTCACACCAGGCTTTATGTTTGTCTTGAAGTTTATGTTTTTTCCCTTTAACTCTCGGGTGTTCAAAATTGATTTGAGTAGGTTGAGAGTTGAGGTTTACAGGTTTTAGTATGTGGACAAATAAACTTCCAGAGACGAGCAGGAGGATGATGCTAGCTATTTAGGAGTTGTTATGTTTTATTTTCGCTGTGATATATTAAGACAGTTTTTGTCTATTTAGTACTCTGATCAACCAAGAGGGCATCTTCATATGTCGTTCATGGCGTATTTATGTAATAATTATATTTGATCTGAACTTGGAAAACGATTGGGATTATGTAATGGAATATGAAACATGTTTTGTGAAATGTAATCAGCAAAGTTGAGTTTTTTCGTAATTTGTGATTTTTTTTCATATTCATGTGCTTTTGATATTATGGATATTATTAACATTACCATATTTTGTCGCTGGAAGTTAATACTATAAACGACTGAAGCATCTGTAGCGCTTAGCTTTGGGCCTCAAGATAGAGGATGTTACAAATCCTTTAGTACAAGAATGAAGAATAAAAATGGAAGAGCCTTTTCAGTAGAAAGAAGGATCCCTTTTCTGACGCCATGCCTACTATATTTATAGGGGAAGACGTGCACTGATCGAACTGAAATTTCAGCAGAAGGTTCGAGAGACCAAGATGAGGCCACCTAAAAATTTCCAGGCCCATCGGGCCCCACAATTAGGATCGGTATCAATCCCAATTAGTGTGTCCAAATGGGCTGTGATCCCTATGAGGGGTGTCCCGTGATGTTAGCTACTTGTTCCCCAAATTTCATGCAATTTCGACATACGTTTGTGATTTTCGCATTTTCTTTGAAGTAGTGTTGCTTGAATTCTGATTTTTGCCGATTTCTCCAAAAGGAGTTACGCCGATCCCTCCAACTTCCTCCAATTGGAATGAGATCACTAAGGGGCATTTCACATGTTGTAGTAAGTTTGTACTCCAAGTTTCATGTTGATAGCACGTGTAGATTTTGAGTTATTAACCGAACATCACTGCAAAATTGAGTTGTAGAATCGATACGATTCATAGTGTTGAATATGGATCGTACCTGATCCATCTTTGGGTTGTAGTATGCATTCTTGCTTCTTCTTCATATCATCATATATGCTTGATTTTTGGACCCCATAATCATCGCTCTGGGCTACTGGCCTTGATGACAGTCGAGTCTAACTTGTCAAGTCAGTTCGGATATAGCCGGGTCAAAATGTCGAATAACATTTGCCTCCTAAATTACGTATTGTTGCATTCATGACGTTCTTCGAATTGAGGCAAGTTAGAGTCGTCAGAAATAAATCCATCCAGCTTCTTAAATAGTCGCCATCCTTTCGTTGAATTATCTTCCCAAAGTGTTTTATCCCACTTTGATCGTCATAACGCTTGGTCGATTTCCAATAGTATAAATTCAGGATTGTATTCCATTAGTTACTATCTATGTCCGGTTCTATAGGGCTATTAATCTTTCGCTATTTGATCCAGTCTTTTCTTTAATAACTCCAGGTGAAAATTTAATTTCTGTCGATTTCAAGAAATCGAATTTTTTGAATATACATGTGCACGTTCTTATCATTGGATCTTTGGAGTTCATCCACCCACTTGCCTCTTGCCTTTTCCAAATGTTTCTTCAGAATGGACTTTATGATTTTTTTTACAGCTTCAACCCATCTATTTGCTTGAGGGCTAGCAACTACCGCAAATCTCTTTTCAAATGATGCTGCCGGTAGAAGTCTTTAAATTTAGTGCTGTCGAATTGGGTTCCATTATCAGTTACAATGGTTCATTAAAGGCCAAAACGACAGATGATGCTCCAGAGAATGAAGTTGATTATTTTCTTCATCGTGATCGTGGTTAAAAGTTCTGGTTCAACACATTTGGTGAAGTAATCAACTGCTACGATGGTGTATTTCGCACCACCTTTAGAATCAGCAAGAAGCTGATGATGTCAATACCCCAAGTGGCAAACGGTTATAGAATGGCCATTTGAGTAATTTCCGTCGGTGGGGATCTTAGAATTTTTGTCAACATCTAGCACTTGTCGCATTGCCTAGCATGATTCGCTACATCTCGATTGACAGTTGGCCAGTAATACCCATATCGGAGTATTTTCTTTCTCAGGGTTTGCCCCCTAATGTGATCGCCGCATTCTTCTTCATGGACTTCTCTCAAGACTCGTTTGATTTCATCATGGGTGATACACCAAAGCAAGGAAACGAAGAAACCTTTTCTATACATGACTCCTTCTTGGATGATGCAACATGAAGCCTTGGTGAGGGTCTGTCGTTTTTCATTCCTCCATATGGGAAGGATCCCCCATTGTAGATAGTCTTTAATAGGAGCCATCCACGACTCCTTTTCTGGCTCCGTCTCTAAGATCTAGTCGATCTCCATCTGTCACTGCTTGGAATATTATGTACTTCAACCAGGATGAAGTCTATTTGCTGCGCATCCCTAGAACTGGCTAGCATGGCCAGTGACTCGGCTTTTTAATTTTATTCTTTGAGGATGTGTGTAATGGTGTAATACTTAAAGTTGGCTAGTAGCTCTTAGACCCGGCCGAGATAAGGAGCAAGACACTGCCCCCTAGCAAGATAATCTTCCCTAACTTGGCATACTACTAAACAAGAATCACAAAAGATATGTAAGTTTGCACTCCCGGTTCTCTAGCATGTTTGAGCCTAGCGATCAAGGCTTCATACATAGCTTCGTTATTTTTTGCAGGGAGGTCGAGTTTCAAGGCGTAGTAGATCGATCGTTCCACAGGAGTCATTAACACAACTCTGATGCTAGAACGCCGATCATTGGAAGCTCCATCCGTGTACATTTTCCATCGGTTGGTCAGTTCTCCACTGCTCTTTGGATAGTCGTCTGATGTAGTCAATTCAGATATGAAGTATTCTAATGTATGTGCCTGGATAGCTCTCCAAAGGACATAGGTGATATCGAATCGGCTTAGCTTGATATTCTATTTTAGCAACCTTCCAAATGTATAACGTTGTTGTAAGACCTGTTGTAATGGCTGGTTGGTGTAGACGTTGATGGGGTGATCCTGGAAGTAATGGTGAAGCTTTCGTGATGAAATCAACAGGTAATACGCGAGCTTTTCCTGCTTTGGGTAATTTCTGTTAGCACCTGCCAATCACTTGCTAACATAATATACATACCTCTCGATCTGATTCTCTTCACGTAACAATGTGGCACTTATGGCGTGTACCGACACCGCTAAAATGATGTACAAGTCTTGACGATCTAGTGGCTTAAATAGGATGGGAGATCTTTCTAAGTGATCTACCTGAGCTTGAAATGCATCTATGCAATCCTACATCCATTCAAAGTTCCTCCTCCCTTTTCTGATCAAGTCGAAGAAAGGAATACACTTGTCGGGGGCCTTGGAGATGAAGCGGCTTAGGGCAGCAACCTTCTCATTTAAGCTCTGTACCCGCTCAATCGTCTTCAGCACTTAGGTGTTTCGAATTATTTGAATCTTCTCGGGTTCGGCTTCGATTCCACGAGAGCAGACGATGAAACCCCGAATTTTTTTAACACAACGCCGAAAGAGAATTTAAAGGGATTTAGTATCGTTCCATATTTTCGTAGAACACTGAACATCTCCGCTAAGTCATCGATGTGGTCATTTGATCGTCGTGACTTCACGAGCATATCGTCCACATATATTTCCATCGATCGCCCGATTTGGTCGTTGACCATCCGGTTGACCAGTCTCTGGTAAGTAGCTTCGGCATTATTTAGTTTAAACGGCATCACAACATAACAATATAGCCCTAGATCGGTAATGAAGTTGTTGTGCTTCTGGTTGGGGATGTGCATCGGGATCTTGTTGTATCTGGAGTACACATCCATAAATTAAAGTAGTTCATATCCAGCGGTTGAGCCTACCAGCTGGTCGATCTTCAAAAGTGGAAAGTTGTCTTTTGGGCATGCCTTTTTCGGGTCTGAGTAGTCGACGCATGACCGCTACTTTCCATTAGCTTTTCTCACAAGAACTAGACTGGGTACTTATTTTGGGTAGAGGGCATCAGAGGTAAACCTATTGTTTTTGAGTTTATCCACCTCCTCTTTAAGTGCAGCGAATCCCTCTAAATCTATTCCGTGTTGCTTTTGTTTCATCGAGACATGCCTGGGGTCGATATTTAATGCCTGGCTCGCGATAGTTGGTAAGATCAGATGCATATCAGAATAGGTCCAAGCAAACACTTCAAGATTTATTCGGAGAAAGCGAGGTAATTCCTTCATCACCGTTGCACTGAGCTGCGATCCGACCTTTAGGACCCATAATGGGTCATCTTGACTGACCGTAATGTCAATCGCTAGTTCAACGAGTGCAACCTTGGATTCTTTGGGCTCCTATTCTTCATCTCTCGGGTCTATATCTTTATAGAACCGACTGTGGTGTTGTTGCTTGATATTGGCCTTATGTTGTGAGCTGAAAAATGCTTAAATGGATTTGCCCAAGTAAAGGGATCGGTTCTGATCCCTTGTTTTGGTGGAACTTAACCAGTTTTTGATTTGACACAAACATATTGGACCAAGTGAACTCAAAATCAAACGATGGGATATAACATATATGACTTGCATATTTGAATTAGCATAGGCCTTAAATCGAATGTTTACCACATCAGACTTAAATAGATTAGCATATTTTTACTTGTACTAATTATAACATGTGCTCTGAATGAACTTGAATATGAATGTCAAATTCCTATATGCTGATAGCCGATCATTGAGTTCAAACTTAACTGTTTCGCATAACTATTAGCGCGAAATTCGGTAAGGACGGTCAATAATGACGGTCACTCCGATCAAATCCCAGAGTCTTGTAATGAGCTGTTGAGTCTGATAGTGACAGGTTCTAGACGCTTTTATCGATTATCTATGATGGTTGAAAATCAGACTTAAAGGAGCGTGTCGAATCAAATGTCGAGTACGGTTCAGCTTCGTGTTAAGCATAGCTGCAAAGCTGGCTCTTACTTTGAGTTTGAGTCCGCTTTTGTACTCGAGTAACATGCTTTTCATTCACTGTATTTGTGATCTGTTGCTTGTCATTCAGGTTGGAATGATAGTCGGTTGCCCATGAGCTTAGGCATCCTTTCGGTCGTAGCCTCGGGTCATTATAAACACTAGGTATGAGTCACAGTATTGAGCTATCGCAGTCAGTCTTTGGATGATCACATTCTACCTCCGTTCTTGGGTTGATAAATGTACTACATGGATGGTCGAATCTCGTCCTAATCGTGTTTATACTCCCACCCAAGCTCCAAAGAGTTAGAGTTGACCGATGAATTTTCGGTTCACATTCATCTTGTTTCTCACTTTTGCCCCCAAGACTAGGGCATACATTGATAATTAGGAAGGCAAGTCATGTCCAATCAATGATTGATGCTCTCCTTACTGGACCAAGGGAAAAGATCAGTGTGCAGACAGTCGAGTGACATCCGTTTCGTATTGATCTTCTAAAAGATCGTTGTAAGAATCAACGAATGAACGGTTGCGTCGCATTCATTAGGAGCTGGATGGTCCATCGCGTCCATTTTGATTCATGTTCTCCTGCCAAATTTAGGGATAGAGTTGGCTTAGGTGCAGTCGGTTCATGCTCATCTAGTTTCATAATCCTCCTGGCGAATTGAAGGAGGGTGTAGGAGAATTAATGATCAGGTCACAGTCATTGGTGGTTTATTCTCCTATCCGCACTCTAGTGATCGAAGTTTTTCTGAAGACATCTGGGTCAAAGCCATTTGTATTTGGTGTGGATCAATATTGACCATCGATCCACCGAGACAATATGGAAAGCTTGGATTGACCAAGTGGTACAATATAGTGGGTCGCACATGACTTTGGACATCATTTCGATTGGTTCTGTATTGAGACTTCCTTGCAGTCGTTGCCTTAAGTTGTAAAGATCACCCAACCGTAGTTATAGTAAGATGTCGTACTCAGCTTTTAGTAATTTGTACTCCTGCCCTTAGTCTTGGGTTAGCAGAGTTAGTTCATGGGTGGTCGAATTCCATCCGTGTTGAGTTTATACTCCTCCTGTCGAGTTCAAATCGAAGTTTATGGAATAGTGAGCGGTCGACCCGCATTCGTCTATTTATTTATATGCATACCCGCACTCTAGGGATAAGAGTGAAACATCCCCTATTTGGAGGCCCGAAGCAAAGCGCTACAGATGTTGTAGTCATCTATAGTATTAACTTCCGGTGACCAAATACGGTAATGTTAATGGTATCCATAATATCAGAAGCAGATGAATATGAAACAAAATCACAGATTTCACAAAAACAACTTTTCTGACTACATTTCATAAAACATGTTTCATATCCAGATTACATAATCCCAATTGTTTCCTAGGTTCAGATAAAATATAATTATTACAAATTACGCCAAGAGTGACATCTAAAGATGCCCCCTTTGATGACTAGAGTACTATATAGACATAACTGTCTTAAATACAACACAGCGGAATCAAACAAAATAAAACAGAAACTCCTAAATAGCTATCCGTCAGCCATATACACGTCTCTAGAAGCTTTATTTGCCAACCTACTAAAAACTTATAAACCTTAACTCTCAGTCCACTCAAATCAATTTTGAGCAGCCGAGAGTTTAAGGGAAAACATAAACTTTGAGTCAGACAGAAAGCCTATTGTGAATAATACTATGCATCTCGGTTATTTGATATTAAGTGAGACGCCACCGCTTAGTGGAACGGGTTTCTACTCACTAATATTTCTCTTAAAACATATCTTTTGCAAATCATAATCCTGCAACCAAACTGATTATCAATAATAGCAATATCATATATGCTAAAAACAGGTATCTACTAGACCAGCTGTCCAAAACAAATGTAGTTTTGTTTGGCTAACTACTAAACTTTGGCTGACTCGGGCCTACCAGACAAAATAATAAATATGATCTAATAATCGTTTGATAAGTCTTCTAGACGGTCTATCCCTAACTTACTTCTCCAAGGGTCTCCTGATCCTAATGGTTTTGGGGGATTACCAATAACCTTTTCCTTTGTACATATATTCCATTTCGGTGTGTAACCATCATTTAAGTCTACCGGTGACTAAGCCCTAAACACTGGAATTTGGACTAAAATTAGCTTGGGGCTAAAGCTAATGTATAGGGTGCGACCCTACACAAGTCCCAACTGGTCTTCTATATCTGAGTCATTTTTCATAGGGTTAACTACCCTTTAAAATTTTCCTTGAAAACCTTTTCCAAATGATTTAAACCTTTAAATCATACTTATACAAGGAAAACACATTCTTTGCTTTACTTTAAGCTATTTGCCATGTTATATATACTTTACTCAAAATAATGTTGATGAAATATAATGAGGGTTACCTATCCTTCCAAAATAAATTAAAACCCTTTTAAACTTAAAACACTTAGGCTATATTACCAAAAGCAATTCATTCGAAAACTTTTTTTAAAATCTTTAAACAACCCTTTTGAAACCATTGAAAGTACTCCTTTTGAAATCATTGAAAGCACCCCTTTCGAAACCATTTACAAAAGCCCTTTCGAAAACATTGAATTCTTCTCTTTCGAAAGCCATAAAACCTTAGACATCCTTTACAAAACATAACACTTGCCTTTCGAAAGAAATTGGAAACCTTCCATTAAAATGCCTTAAATAACTTTCGAGACCATTGGGGAACTCCCCTTGGAAACCATAATTTATCCCTTTCGAAAGCATTAAAGTATACTACATAAAACCAACCTTTAGATAGCATTGGGTTCATCTAAAAGCTTATGGAAAACCTTTTGAAACCTTTGGAAACCATTCGTTTCGAAACCTTTGGGTTTAACTTTCAAATATTAAAAAGGGTCATAAATAACCAAGTCGAAAGCAACTCTTTCGAAAGCAGTTCCTAAGTAAAAGAAGTGGATGGTGTCCAAACCTATCCCTTCGAAAGCATTAGAGAGGCGGCTAAGTTTTAAAACAAAGTAACCCTTTTGAAACCAATCTGGGTCGAAAGGTAAAAAGGTGCAGTTAGGGGTTTCGGCCCCTTCGAAAGCATTTACTTAAAATAAATGGCACAACCTCTTTTGAAACCATTTACAAAAGCCGTTTCGAAAAAATTGAATTCTTCTCTTTCGAAAGCCTTAAAACCTTAGACATCCTTTTCAAAACATAACACTTGCCTTTCGAAAGCAATTAGAAACCTTCCATTAAAATGCCTTAAATAACTTTCGAGACCATTGGGGAACTCCCCTTCGAAACCATAATTTATCCCTTTCGAAAGCATTAAAGTATACTACATAAAACCACCCTTTCGATAGCATTGGGTTCATGTAATAGCTTATGGAAAACCTTTTGAAACCTTTGGAAACCATTCCTTTCGAAACCTTTGGGTTTAACTTTCAAATATTAAAAAGGTTCATAAATAACCAAGTCGAAAGCAACTCTTTCGGAAGCAGTTCCTAAGTAAAAGAAGTGGATGGTGTTGAAACCTATCCCTTCGAAACCATTGGAGAGGCGGCTAAGTTTTAAAACAAAGTAACCCTTTCGAAACCAATTTGGTTCGAAAGGTAAAAAGGTGGCAGTTAGGGGTTTCGGCCCCTTCGAAAGCATTTACTTAAAATAAAAGGCACAACCTCTTTCGAAACCATTCCTTTAAACAATTTGACTTAGTTGAAACCTAACCAAGTTGAAAGCATTACTATCGAAAGCAAAGCAGGTGCATTTTCATTTAAAAGCAAAGTTGCGCTTCGACCCCTTCGGAACCCCTTGTTTCGATTGCATACCTTATGCTTATAACCAATTCGTTGCACACCAAGTCTTTGATACCATGCACATTGGTTTCGATGAGGATGTGGAGGAACACGGTCGAAAGCTAGGTGCCGAAAGTGTGAAACATGTAAAAATCATGTTTAAACTGATTTTTAACCTTTTTAAGTAATCTTTTCAACTAACTTGCCTTGTTTGTCAAAATATTATTGTTTTTTAATTTTCTTTTCCAAAAGTACCGCAAAAATTTCAAAATTAAACTAATTAAATTATTTACAAAATGCCCCTTCTCCTTTTATAAATATATAAAACATTTAAGTCTCATACCTTAAATAATTATATATATATATTATGACACTTAGTAAAATTTTATAAAAAATCACATAAATATCTTTTAATATGTTTCTAACATATTTAAATTTTAGACCCAAAAGACATACATGATATTTGAAATTAATTTTGAACCCAAACAACCTTTTTCTTCACTAGAAAATTAATATTAATTCCGCAATAATTCAAAAAATTATGAAACTTGAAACCCATTTCCAAAATAATATTTCTGCACTCAATTCACTTAAAGAATTAATCTTATCATTATTCTATTTAATTTAGCTAATTAAATCTCTTGAATAATGTTATAAAAAATTAGGGGTGTTACAGTCTCACCTCCTTAAAGAATTTCGTCCTCGAAATTACGATAAGGCACTCATCAAAATAAATCAAAAAGGTAAAAAAATACTACGAAACAAGTTAGGATAAGCGTCTCTAATCCTGCTCATAGTTTCCCAAGTACAGTCTCTTTCGTTGTCACTCCACTGGACTCTGACTAATCCAACCGTCTTGCTCCTTGGCCTCTTCTCATCTCTCATGTCTATATGAATACGCTTTATAACTATAGTCATATCTGGTTCCACTACTAACTCATCTAAATCTATCGGTGCTATAGTAGACTCTGGATCTCTAAAACACTTCCATGGATGAGCAACGTGGAAAACATCGTGGGCTCCTACCAAACTATTCGGTAATTCCACTCTATATGCGAGTTTCCCGATCCTCTCAATAATAGGAGAAGGTCCTACAAATCTCGGTGCCAACTTCCTAATTTACCAAATCTGATAACACCTTTCATCGGTGACACTTTGATGAAAACCTGATCTCCAACAGAGAACTCTATGTTTTTCCATCTCTTATCAGCGTAACTTTTCTGCCTAGATTGAGCTTCCTTCATTCTAGCTCGAATCAACTCAATCTTCTCTACAGCTTCTCTAACCAAATCCGGACCAAGAACCAACCTATCCCCGGTCTCTAACCAATAAATGGGAGATTTTTACGGTCTTCCATACAAAGCTTCAAAAGGCACCATTCCTATACTAGTGTAATAACTATTATTATAGGAAAACTCGACCAAATGTAGGTGATCCTCCTAAGATCCACCAATGTGCAATACACAAGCTCTTAGTAAATCCTCGAGTACCTTATTGACTCTCTCTGTCTGCCCATCCATTTGAGGGTGATATGCAGTACTCATCTTGAGCTTAGCATCTTTGTCACTGACTATGCTACTAGGAACTCCATATAGTCTAATTATGTTCTTCATGAATAACTTGGCTAAAACAAGTGTCGTCTTTGTTGACTTAACTAGAATGAAATGGGCACTCTTGGTCAGCATGTCCACTATAACCCATATACTTTCATTTCCTCTGTTTGACCTTAGCAACTCATCAATAAAATCCTTGGATATCGAATCCCATTTCCAAATTGGAATCTCTAGAGGCTGAAGCAACCCACTCGGCTTCTAATGTTTGGCTTTCACTTGTTGACAGTTTGCACACTACCTAACCCGCAAGCCAACATCCCTCTTCATACATTGCAAATAGGAACTCCTCTTTATATCTTGATACATCTTGGTTCTTCCAGGATGAATTGTAAACTTGGATCGATGACATTCTCCAAGAACTTCTTTCCTTAAGTTCCCAACATACGGAACACATAATCTTCCCTTCTTTCTCAACCATCCTCTTTGGTCAAGACTAATATCCTTTAGATCATTGATCTCCGTTCCAACGTCAATCCTTTCTAATCTTCTCGGCCAAAAATGGATCTTCCTCTACTTAGAAGCAATTCTCTCGATCAACACTGGTCGAACTTCTAAACATGACAACATGGCAGTACTCTGACTAGAACTAGCGGTCGATCTTAACTTCACACTACAAGTAGTCAAAGCTTCTAAATCCTTCCATTCTGCCAACATAGCTAACACCACATTCCGATGTCTTCTGCTAAGAGCATCCACTACTTTATTACCTTTCCCTAGAGTATACTCTATACCAAAATCATAAGAAGTCAAAAACTCCAGCCACCTCTGTTGTCTCATACTCAGCTCCTTTTGAGAGAATAAGAATCTTAAAGACTTATGATCTATGTATAACTGAAATCTCTCCCCTCAGAGATAATGCCTCCAGATCTTCAATGCGAAGATCACTGCAGCCAACTCCAAACCATGAGTAGGATATCTCACTTCATGCGGCCTAAGCTATCATGAAGCGTAGGCAATCACTTTACCCTTCTACATCAACACAGCTCCCAATCCAGTTCCACATGCATCGGCATACACCACCAACCCTTGGTTTCCGTCAAGAACTACTAACACTGGTGCATTAGTCAACAAATACTTTAACTTAAGGAATGCTTCCTCACATTTGTCGGACCAAACAAACTTCACCTCCTTCCTGGTTAGCTTATTCAAAGTCACTGATATCCACGAGAAATCCTTAATGAATCTCCGATAATAGTCAGCAAGTCCAAGAAAACTTCTAATCTCAGTCACCGTCTCTGGTCTCTTCCAATTATTAACAACTTCGATCTTATCTTGCTCGACTGATAAACCATTTTCTGAAACCACAGGACCAAGAAACTTAACCTCTTTCTTCCAAAAATGACACTTAGAAAACATCGCTTTTAGCTGATGCTGCCTCAGGGTCTCAAGCACAACTCTAAGATGATCCTCATGCTCCCTTCCATCCTTAGAGTATACGTAAATGTCATCTATAAACACTAGTACAAACCTATCCAAGTGCTCTTGGAAGACTTGGTTCATCAGATCCACGAAGAAAGCAGGTGCATTTGTTAACCCGAATGACATTACTAACCACTCATACGAACCATACCTAGTCCGAAATGCTGTCAAAGGAATACTTTCCTCATCTACTCTAAGCTGATGGAAACCTGTTGCTAAATCCAACTGAGAAAACGCTTTGGCTCTACTCAACTGGTCGAAAAAATCGTCAATTCTAGGCAATGGATATCGATTCTTTATCGTCCTCTCATTTAACATACGATAATCGATACATAACATTAATGATCTGACCGGTTTTTTCACAAAAACTTCGGGTTTACCCCAAGGGGATCTGCTTGGTCTAATAAGATTCTTGCCTTCCAGGTCCACCAACTGTCCCTTTAACTCTCTCATCTTAGTAGGTATCATTCTGCTTGGCGGTCTACTCACCAGTTCTGCTCCGGGTACTAAATATATCCTAAACTAATGGCACGTTTCGGTGATAGTCCTACTATAGACTCAAAAATATCTGCGAATTCTCTAACCACGAAAACTCGACTTATCTCGTCTTCTATCTCCATAACACCCAACAAAGCATTTATCTCACAACTATGGTTTTCTATGGAATATACTCTCCGATCTCTATAGTAAGGTTGTTCCTATCTTGGGAAAATATCTTAGCATCGTACTTACTTAACCAATCCATACCCAATATAATTCTGAACCATACAAAATCAAGCTCATGCAAACTGCAAACAAAGGTATGACCTAGCAATCAAACTCTAAGTGGTCACACTTCACCCCAAGTGTCTCATACCCTCCTATCGGATTTGCAACCCTTAAGGAAGTAACTAAATATAAGGGTTCTAGGTTAAGCTTATCTATGAAACAACGAGATATAAAAGAATACGATGCACCGGTATCAAACAGAACACTAATTGAAAAACCATAGATCGAAAGCGTACCTCCCCGCACTGCTTTTCCTTTTTCCTGCGTTATTGGTCGTGAGGTAGCCGGTTCCAATGCAAATACTTGGCCTTTATCTCCCCTAGTTGGCTCTTTGCGTTGGTTCTTGTAGTGCCCAACTTGATCACAGTTGAATCTAACTCCTTTCTTCTCAGTAGCCATCTTTCCTTTGCATGTCCGGCACTCATAAGCATAGTGGCCTTTCTTATCACACTTATAACAGACCACTTCAGACTTACTTTTCTTAGCAGATACTTCTTTCTGAGCTCCTTTCCATTGGAATAATTTTTTTTCTGACCTGGTCGTCCTTGAGCTTCCTTGGTCTTATTCTTTTCCAGCAAAGCCTGCCTCTCCACCTGTCTTAAAGCCATTTCTACAACCACATCACTAGGATCTCTGATGTGTGTCAGCACAACTATAGCAAGCTTAGGCTTCAAACCTATTATGAACTTCTCATTCCTCTTCATCACAATGTCGACTGTCGCATAACCATACCTTGCTAGCTCCTAAAACCTTCTAGCATATTCTAGAACAGTCATCTCTCCCTGCTTCAACCCAGCAAACTTTCTGAGCAAGGTAGACTTTGCAGCTTCAGACATGAACCGTCCTTCAAATATCCTCTTGAATTCGTCCCATGTCAAAGCTTCTTTATTAACTCCGATTGTAACGTTGTTCCACCAATCCAGCGCTGCTCCTTGCAATTGTCTTGAAGCAAGTCTTCTTTTTGGCTCATTATTGAGCCCTATATCTGCAAAGATCCTTTCACAGTGCAGTAACCAGTTCTTTACTTCAATAATATCTTCGATGCTAATAAATAGCTTTCATCCTAGCCGAGTATAACCTCTACTCATAATGGCATAGTTGGTCACCACTGTAACATCCTTATTCCTTCCTACAACATTACCTCCAACAACTCTAGCATCAATTCTTGCTTGTACCATGTTTGCGAAGAACTGATACATTGCTCCCATATCCATTTGCGAGACTCTAGCACCCACATTCCCTGCTTGTGTCTGACCTTGGTTTCTCCTAGTACTTGGTTTGGCATTTCCATTTTTTGTGGTACTTCCCCCACCAATGTTAACTCTTCTAGAATCCATATCTGCATTTGAGCCTCGTGAGATATAGGAGAATAGAGATATATCGTATACTTGTATATAGCAAATACAAGTACGTTACTATAGCATTATCCTATACCCCAATCTTATCTCTAATTCCTTAGGATTATGTTTTCAATAATCATTCTAGTTTAAAGTTTTCCATAACCCTATGCTCCGATACCATGTTGTAACATCCCCTATCTGGAGGCTCAAAGCTAGGTGCTAGAGATGATGTAATCATCCATAGTATTAACTTTCGATGACCGAATACGGTAATGTTAATGGTATCCATAATATCAGAAGCACATGAATATGAAACAAAATCAGAGATCTCACAAAAACAACTTTTCTGATTACATTTCATAAAACATGTTTCATATCCAGATTACATAATCCCAATCGTTTCCTAAGTTCAGATAAAATATAATTATTACAAATTACGCCAAGAGCGACATATGAAGATTCCCCTTTGGATGACCAGAGTACTATATAGACATAATTATCTTAAATGCAACACAACGAAATCAAACGAAATAATATAGAAACTCCTAAATAGCTATACGTCGGCCACTTAGTCGTCTCCGGAAGCTTTATTCGCCAACCTACTAAAAACCTGTAAACCTTAACTCTTGGTCTACTCAAATCAATTTTGGGCACCCAAGAGTTTAAGGGGAAAACATAAACTTCGAGTCAGACATAAAGCCTGGTGTGAATAATACTATACATCCCGGTTATTTGATATTAAGTGAGACCACGCCACTTAGTGAAATGAGTTTCCCCTCACTAATATCTCTCTTAAAATATAAGTTTTTTCAAATCATAATCCTGCAACCAAACTGGTTAATCAAACTGATTATATCAATTATAGCAATATCATATATGCTAAAAACAGGTATTTATTGGACCAGCTATCCAAAACAAATGTAGTTTTGTTTGGCTAACTACTAGTATTTGGCTGACTTGGGCCTACGAGACAAAATAATAAATATGATCTAACAACTATTAGATAAGTCTTCTGGATGGTCTATCCTTAACTTACTTCTCCAAGGGTCTTCTGATCCTAATGGTTTTGTAGGCTTAACAATAACCTTTTTCTTTGTACATATATTCCATTTCGGTGTGTAACCATCATTTTAAGTGTACCCATGACTAAGCCCTACACATTGGAATTTGGACAAAAATTAGCTTGGGGCTAAAGCTAATACATAGGACGCGACCCTACGCCAGTCCCATCTGGTCTACTATATCTGAGTTATTTTTCTTAGGGTTAACACCCTTTAAAATTTTCCTTGAAAACCTTTTCGAAATGATTTAAACCTTTAACCATACTTATAAAAGGAAAACACATTCTTTGCTTTACTATAAGCTATTTTCCATATTATATAAACTTTACTCAAAATAATGTTGATGAAATATAATGAGGGTTACATATCCCTCCAAAATAAGTTAAAACCCTTTTAACTTAAAACACTAAGGCTATATTACCAAAAGCAATTCATTCGAAACCTTTGTTTATAATCTTTAAACAACCCTTTCGAAACCATTGAAAGTGCCCCTTTTGAAATAATTGAAAGTACCCCTTTCGAAATCATTGTAAGTACCCCTTTCGAACCCATTTACAATAGCCCTTTCGAAAACATTGAATTCTTCTCTTTCGAAAGCCTTAAAACCTTAGACTTCCTTTTCAAAACATAACACATGCCTTTCAAAAGCAATTGGGAACCTTCCATTAAAATGCCTTAAATAGCTTTCGAGATCATTATGGAACTCCTCTTCGAAACCATAATTTATCCCTTTAGAAAGCATTAAAGTATACTACTTAAAACCAACCTTTCGATAGCATTGGCTTCAAGTAAAAGCATGTGGAAAACCTTTGGAAACCTTTGGAAACCATTCCTTTCGAAACCTTTGGGTTTAACTTTCAAATATTAAAAAGGGTCATAAATAACCAAGTCGAAAGCAACTCTTTAGAAAGCAGTTCCTAAGTAAAAGAAGTGGATGGTGTCGAAACCTATCCCTTCGAAAGCATTGGAGAGGCGGCTAAGTTTTAAGACAAAGTAACCCTTTTGAAACCAATCTGGGTCGAAAGGTGAAAAGGCGGCAGTTAGGGGTTTCAGCCCCTTCGAAAGCATTTACTTAAAACAAAAGGCGCAACCTCTTTTGAAACCATTCCTTTAAACAATGTGACCTAGTCGGAAGCCAACAAAGTCGAAAGCATTACTATTGAAAGCAAAGCAGGAGCATTTTCATTTAAAAGCAAAGTAGCGCTTCGACTCCTTCGGAACCCCTTGTTTCGACTATGTAACTTCTGCGTATATCCAATTCGCTACGCACCAAGTCTTTGATACCATGCGCATCGGTTTTGATTGGGTGGCGGAGTAACACGGTTGAAAGCTAGGTGCCGAAAGTGGCGAAACATGTAAAAAGCATGTTTAAACTGATTTTTAACCTTTTTAAGTAATCTTTTCAACTAACATGCCTTTTTTTTCAAAATATTATTGGTTGGTAATTTTATTTTCCAAAAGTACTGCCAAAATTTCAAAATTAAACTAATTAAATTATTTACAAAATGCCTCTTCTCTTGTTATAAATATATAAAACATTTAAGTCCCATACCTCAAATAATTTTATATATCTATTATAACACTTAGGAAAATTTTATAAAAATTCACATAAATCCCTTTTAATATGTTTTCTAACATATTTAAATTTCGGACCCAAAACACATACATGATTGCCGAAATTTATTTTAAACCGAAACAACCTTTTTCTTTACTAGAAAATAGTTTAGAAAATTATGAAACTTGAAACCCATTTCCCAAATAATATTTCTGGATTCAGATTAAAATCGCAAGTCTATTGGATGTCAACTAATAGAATTTCTAAATCGATTCTTATCATAAAATCCATTTGAAATAGCCAAATTCATCAATAAGTATTTATATCCATTTTAATCAATCAAAACATGACAAAAAATTTGCAATATAATTTCGAATCTCAATCAAGTAACCGAAAACAAAAACATAAGATGTACCCTATTATTCACCTTTGCTTTGATGTTAAGGAGTTGAGATTTGATCTTGGATTAAGTTAATTAGCTTCTTCTTCTTGATTTAGCCTGATTTCCCATCTTTTCTTCTAAATGGTGGCTGGCCTCTAAGTGTTGAGTTTTGGTAAAATTTTAATGGACGTATAAAATGAAATGGTATGAAGGCTTAGGGTGCATGAATATGGCTCATTCCTATTTTACCCTTATCTAATTCATTTTGTTTTTCCTTAGTTAATTAATTCAATTAGGCACAGCTACACCTTATTATACAAATCTCGATTGCCTTAAACAATTAATCTTTTCATTATTCTATTTAATTTAGCTAATTAAATCTCCTGAACAATGTTATCAAAAATTAGGGGTGTTATAAAGAGTTTTTTGGTGGGTGGTCGAATCACACCCAATTTGTGTATATACTCCAGTCCATACATTGGGGACCTAGAGTTATTCTGAAAATGATCGAACCACATTTTCTTTAGTCGTTTATATTGCCCCACAAATTAGGGGTGAAAGTCGAAGAGTGGTCGATCGAATCAAGTTCACTCTTACTTGGAGTTTTTCACGTTGAATCAGGTGAAGGAGCTAATTTGCGGATGGTCGTGTCATATCCAATTTAACTTGGGCTCTCAAACCGCCCCATACATCCGGGGTAGGAGTCTATTCATGGATGGTCATACCACATTCACTATCATTTGGATCTTGCTTTTGTCAAACCCTAGGAGTGAGATGAGTGTTTTGGCGAAATCCATGCCTGAGCTGGGGAGTGGATGGTCGGA
Organism: Allium fistulosum; assembly: GCA_030737815.1. Taxonomy (NCBI): domain Eukaryota; kingdom Viridiplantae; phylum Streptophyta; class Magnoliopsida; order Asparagales; family Amaryllidaceae; genus Allium; species Allium fistulosum. The sequence continues at coordinate 822,263,205 of CM060904.1, forward strand.
CCACATCCACTTTTAGTTGTGTCTTTGCCCCCAAGCCAGTGGGAAGAGTTGGAGAGATGACGGTCGAACCGTGTCCACTTTTTGTGTTTATACTCCTGACCATGCTCTAAAGACTGGAGTTGGTTGGTGGACGGTCGAACCGTGTCCATCTTTTTGTGCTTATACTCCTGTCCATGCTCTAGGAACTAGAGTTGATCGATGGACGGTCGGAATGCGTCCATCTTTTTGTGTTTATACTCCAGTCCGCACTTTGGAACTTGAGTTGAGAAATGGATGGTCAGACTGCATCCATCTTTTTTTGTTTATATTCCAGTCCGTACTCTAGTAACTAGAGTTGATCGATGGACGGTCGGACCGCGTCCATCATTTTGTGTTTATACTCCAGTCCGCTCTCTAGAAACTAGAGTTGATCGATGGATGGTCAGACCGTATTCATATTTTTGTATTTATACTCCAGTCCGCACTTTGGGAACCAGAGTTTAGTGATGGATGGTCGGACTGGGTCCATCATTTTGTGTTTATACTCCAGTTCGCACTTTGGGAACTAGAGTAGATCGATGGACGGTCGGACTGCGTCCATCTTTTTGTGTTTATACTCCAGTCCGTACACTAAGAACTAGTATTGATCGATGGATGGTTGGACCGCATCCATCTTTTTGTGTTTATAATCCAGTCAGCACTTTGGGAACTGGAGTTGAGCGATTAACGGTCGGATCGTCCATCTTTTTGTGTTTATACTCAAGTCCACACTCTAGGAAATAGAGTTGATCGATGGATGGTCGGACATCGTCAATCATTTTGTGTTTATACTCCAGTCCGCACTCTGGGAACTAAAGTTGATCGATGGGTGGTCAATCGCACACGTTTTTGATATATTCTCCACCTGTCAAGTTGAGATAAGTGTTATCGAATGAATGGTCGAATCACGTCCATTCGAGGAATGGAATTCTGCCCCTAGCATCAAGGACAGAACTTGGAGTGTGAGACGGTCGATTACGTTCACTCGGTGATTGTAGCTCTTGTCAAGTCAAGGAAGGGAGTAGGCGATGGATGGTCGGATCACATCCATGCTTGGGTTGGATGGTCAGGTCTCGTACAATTTGCTTCATACTCTTCCTGGCAAGTGGAAGTAGAGAGTTATTGGGTGGACAGTCAAGTCGCATCCATCTCAAGCTGTAGTCATGTCCTCATGTCGAGGGCGATGGTTGATGAGTAGACAGTCGATCGTGCCTACTTTTAGTCGACCTCCCAGACTGCCTCCCATGTCAAGGGTAGGAGTTAATGTGTAGATGGTCAAATCACATCCACTTCAGTTGAGCATGGGTCTGGTTGAGCTTCGGGAGAGGCATAAGTAATTTGGCGAACTTCAAGTCAAGTGTAGTATTTGATGAGTGGAGGGTCAGACGTGTCCACTTTGTATTGGATTCTAACCGTGTTGAGCTTTGAGTAAGGCATGGACGTTCTGTTGAAATTGAAGCACAGATTAAGAAGTGGATGGTTGAGTCATACCCACTTTCCATTATGAGTCCTTGCCCCCAAGTCATGGGCATATAGTAACCGATGAGCAGTTGAATCACGCTCTTCTTGACGATCTCTTAAAGGTCTGATCAATATAATTAGTCGTAGTTGGTGACCTGCATTGAGCGGTTGGTGCCCAACTCTAAGTACTTGGTCACCTGCATTATTTGGAAGTAGTTTAGTTTAAGTTAGTCATAGTTCATAAAATAACTGAAATAGAAATAAATCTTATTGATAAGTGAAATAGAGTCGTATGCTTTCTATTCCACTTTGCCCCAGCCCTTCTTAGATGAAGTCGATTATAGATGGTCCAATGGATAATCAGAGTTCTTTATTGATCGGATGTTCCATGCCCGCCATTCTACGAGGCTTGCACATATGGTTGAAACTTTCCTTTTCGGATCAGCTTTCCTATCATATCTTGGAGGTGTCTGCAATCACCGGTGTTATGACCATGTGTATCTTGAAATACACAACATTTATCGGATTTCTCCTAGGTTTCGGTGGACTCACTCTAGGCTGGTTTCTAGTACTTCTTCGAGTCATGAGTCTCCAAGTAGATGTTTTCGATTGAATTGTTCAAATGAGTATATGAGTCGAATTTTTGGATTCTGAGTCGTCTCCTAGAATCCGAGTCCTCATCTAGGGCATCGTCATTTATGGACTTGCTTTAAATCTCTTTAGCCAATAAGCCTGCATCATTCTGTCTCCTAGTTCGCTCTACCTCCTCCTTGCTTAGGTTCTGGTTCAATTTGTAATACAAATGATTCAAACTCGTAAGAGGCTCTCCAGCTTAATAGTCGCCAAAGTATGTCTTGGGGTCGATTCCCTTTATCAACGCCATCAGTATGATATTCCTGTTGGGATTGCTCACTTTAGTGATGGTGGTGTTGAATCTCTATAGGAACTCTTTGAGAAGCTTGTATGGTGCTTGGAATAAATTGGATAATGGCATCACATCCTTGTTGTAAATAGCATGCATCCTGAATAGCTCGAATTTTTTAATCCGGTTGACCGAATAAGAAGATGGGCCCTGGTGGTAATTTTATAGATCACATGATCACTGCATCTTTGAGAAATATGGGTAAGAATCAGCATTTAATTACATTCGTCGCTCTGGTGGAATTCATGTGCCCTTCATATTTCATGAGATTCTCTTGGGGATCTATGTTTCCAAAATCTGCTGGCATAGTTGGCATATTGAATCTCTTGGGATATTCTGCATATTGAATGGCTTCAGTGAATGTGCTTCGACTAGGGGAAATTGTAACGACCAGCCTTTTTGGATGTTTTAAGCAGACACACATGTCAAACTCAAACCATTCAAAATGACAGATTGTTATGGGGTAAATAAGAAAAAGCAGAGAAAGAAAGAAAACAAATACAGAATCTCGCAGCGGAAGGACAAAATATAATAATCAAATAAACAGTTCATGAAGTTATTTACAAATAACATTGATTAAACTTTTATAATACAAATTAGAGTTATATACAACAAGAATAATAATAAATAAATGCAGCGGAACAACATGTTGTAGTGAGGAAATATAATACATAATAATAGTACAAAGTCTTCGTCTTCGTCTTCATCCTCCAGAAAGCGGTCTTCGATAAACTGAAAAGCTCAGACTGACCCGAGCGAATTGAAAAGAAATAACACTCGAGTGAGAACTAAAAGATCTTATATAAGTTAAATCAACAATAAATAAATATGAGTGTAACGACGTCAGAGATTTTTACGGGTTTGACACCTCCTATCCAGTGTCTAACGTGAGTGCAATAACTTAAGAGATGTTCGGGATTTCCATCTTCTAAGGATCCGTTAAAGTATTTACTATGTAGTACAATATGGTATTATAATAGTGTCTACAGTAATGTAAAGTATTAAAATAGCGTTAAGGCGTTACCCATATCTCCCATTACAAATTTTATATATTCCCATAGTCTATACAGTACCGTACGCTCCTCAGTGAGGTTTACCCAGAGGGCACTCCATAGGTATGGTACAAAACAAATTCGTAGAAGGAGAGATAGGGCATGTGAACACGGCACTCGAGGCAATGCCAGGCTAGATATACCAATAGCGGATTCGAACTGGTGATAACGCATAGCAGCTAGAACCACCCACCTAGGAACACACTCCCATAATCACAATCAAAGGGTGGCCACCAAATCAATCACAAAGTAATAGAATGGTATCGAAGAAATGTGCCCAATAGGAGAAATGACCTCACATGGCTCGGCGTGACTCCTTTTTTAGTCACATCTAAGCTTACCCATGGAGTCAGGGTCACGTAAATACCTCATACGGAATTGTTCGCCAACCGTCCTACTTCATTTCTGGAATCTCCACCACGTACACAGTTATTAAAGTGGTTTTCGGTATTGGCAGAGAGTATGACAATATCTGATCCCGGTCTCTTCAACAACCAAACACTTATTTCACACCGGATTGTTCTTTTACATTTCAAAAGTCAATTCACAATTGATATCAAAATATCATATTCTCAAAAACATATTATTTTCAAAATCACATTTACTTCCGAAATTATATCACATTTGAAATCATATCACATTTGAAATGATATCACCTTCGAATTCATATTTCCAAAATAGATTAAATCCTCATTTAAATCACCATATTCCTCAAATATGTCATTTAAATCCATACTTATGTTACAACATTATTTAATCGTATTCTACTTAAAAATCAATGATTTAAATATAAAACTTCCACTTTACACCACCTGAAATTCAGAAATAGTTTAGATAGTTTAAAATAGTTTAATTAGTTATCATAGTTTAAATAGATATACATTAGGTTAAATAGGTTAAAAATAAATTAAATAAATTTAAAATAGATTAAAATACTTTAAATAGATTTAAAATAGTTTAACTGGTTTAAAATAAATTAAATAGGTTTATTATGGATTATTTAGATTTAAAATAGATTAAATGAATTTAAAATAGATTAAATGGAATTAAAATAAATTAAATAGCTTGAAATAAATTAAAAATAGTTTTAAATCAATTAAAATAGTTTAATAAAGTTTAAATGATTTAAAATGGATTAAAATATATTAAAATAGGTTAAATAAATTAACATAGATTAAGATAGATTAAATAGGTTAATTAGTTTAAAATAGGTTGAGGTAGATTAAAATAAATTAGATAGTTTAAATTGATTAAGTTGGTTTAAAATAGATTACCTTATTTTAATAGTTGAAATCTTAAAATTAGAATTTAAAATAACATTTATGGTTTATATTGAGATAATAAATTTTGAAATTAACATCATATTTAACCATTTCTTCCATTCCAACATTTCAATAACTTAATTCCAATAAATGTTGTTTATACTTCGAATTCAACTTCAAATTTTCAATTTAAACCAATTCCAATTTCAACATTTAAAACTCGGATTTCTGGAATTAATTCAGTTTAAATAAATCATGTCTTCTTCAAAATATCATTTAACTAAATTCAAAATTTTAGGATTTAAAATCGTTTAATTTAACCAATCCGGTGTCTGTATATAATTCTCTACCCTATGTTCAAGTGATACGGATATTTATCATTTCAATCCGCGGTTTAAAATTTTACGGGTGTATATCATTTCAACCCGAAATCCCAAAATTTTATTTCAAATACATGAAATCGCTCGAGTTTATCATTTCAACCCATAACGATTTCCCCCTAATCTATCAGATCGTTCGGGTATGTAACATTTCAACCCATAGGGAACTTGCAGTGTTATAACAATATAAAAATATAACGTCCAGTCATCAAATATCAAAATCAACATACATCACAATCATCATCCAAATTAACCAATAAACATCAATTGATAACTGATTATCGTTAACAGGTGTTAAAATGACAATTGAATTCAATATTAAATTAAACGATGATTAAATGCAATAAAAGTCAAATTTAACTAGAATGACAATTTAAACATACCAAACATCAATCAATTAATTTCGAATCAAATCATAAATTTAATTTAACTAACATAAGAAAATTTAGTAGTTGTGAGTGGGTTAAAACCTTCACCTTTGAATTTCAAATTGATTTGAAATCCAAAATAAGGCCCAAAATTCAACAGTCTCAGAATTCATCCAATCCAGTTCCAAAATGTCCGGAATTTCGATACGATCGCAGTTGAGGAAACCGTGTCCAAATCCGAGCTCATATGCAAAAGTTATAAGCATTAGAATATATAAAATTTAAACTTTAAAATTAAAATATGCAAAAGGGCAATTATGTAATAACGTACCTCTCCAACATCTCGTATGCACGCAAACAGGGCCATTCGAACCCATCGGCCGCCATCAAACCCTAATGGTCGTATGCGCTATGCAAGCCAAAACCACGATCAGAGGCCACCTGTGACTTCGCCTCGCCACACCGCCCCTCCGGCACTCCACCTCGAAAGCCACGTCGCTACCGAAGGTCCCCCAGGACGAGGTGAATTCCTGTCGTTCATCACCAATTTATGGTGAAATCAATGACTTTGCGACAAACTAACCACACCGACGAGCGTTGCTAACCACCCTCTACGCAACGGCGCCTCCCGATCGTCGATCGGACGACGATCCGCCGTTGGATCGTCAAAACCTAATATGGATGGCTAAAATTAATTCAGCAATTTCTAGAAAAACGGTGATTCAATTCGAGAAACGAATTACACAAGTGGATTACGCTCGTCGAGAGCTTTCCAACGATATATAATATGACATAGTTTGAAGGAGTTTGAATTTTTGATTTGGATTTGCAATTTTGAAATTAGGGTTTGGATTTAGGAATTTGGTTTATGCCATTGAGGAAGAGGGAAGCATATAGAATTGTACATATAGTAATGAGGAATAAAAGGCTGTTAAGGTTTGGACAGAACTATTATATACTAACGAAGCTCGGTAAGAATGAATAACATATCGAACTGGTTCGAATTGACAATAACGACTCAAAAAGCTCGTTTCGCTTCCGAAACAAAAGTAGGTCATCCCATATATCAAAATAGATGTTTTCAATGTTTTTAAACTCAATGGAACAGGTTTCAAGTCCTAATTCCATCGTATGAAGAAGTTAGCTTAAAATCGGCTTATTTCAATTTAATTTCAATTAAATTGATTTCTACATGTTTCGAGTCCGTACGATCAAACGACCAGTCCGATCGCTACGAAACATGAAACCTTACAAAAATTCACTGTTACAGATCCGATGAAACTGGTTTGGTCAAAATCCGAGAAAGTGGCCAAAATGGTTATTTTCACGTTAATTAAATAAATTATTATTAAATTGATTTAAATCACTTTTTAATTTCAAATTCAATAACTCACAAATTCCATCTTTTTTTATTTCCTGGACAATTACAATAATTTAAAACAAATTTACATATCAATTCAGCGTTAATTATTACACCAGTTATAGTGTTCAATTTCAAATGAAATTAATTCCAATTAATTAAAATTTAATTCCAATAAATTGATTTAATTTGATCTAAATCTTTTTATTCAATCAATTATTACTCTAAAGACATTGTTAACATTTGTTTATAACTTATTATACTAGTATTCTACAATTATCATCTTTTAACATATTAGTTGCAATATTTCAATTACATTGAATTTTTGTCGATTTTATTGTAATTTTAAATCCTAATAAATTAATTTATCTTTATTTCGCTCCTTTTATTAAATCTTGCCTTGTAAATATAATTAACATTGCTGTATAGTTTATTACATTCACATTTTACAGTTGTCGTCTTAACTCATAATAAAGTAACATTTAATTTCATTCAATTGCAATTGATTTTAAATTTGATTCAACAGATTAAATAATTTGGTAACAAATGACAATCGCTATCTTTTCTTAATTTAATAACATTTATAAGTTTGTTATCTACACACAAATGCCACAACTACTACCACAACACTACATTTATCAATTTCAATTAATTACATACTATTTCATAAATTTATACATATTTAAATTATCAATTACACCTTTTATCCAATTTTATCAATTAACACACATCATTACAATTTATTTACAATCTATAACCAATTATAACTTTTTAATCATTTCAATTAAATGGAATTACATTTAAAGCAGTTATCAATTACCTCAAATTAATACTATTACATTTCATTCCAGTTATATTCTTATTATTAAACCACAAATTTTTATTTCTTTCAACATTAAATCACAAAACCTTATTAAATTAACTATTTTTAATTATCGAAAATTACAGGTCGCTACACTCTCCCCCACTAAAAAAATTTCGTCCTCGAAAAGGAAAGGATGGAAAATGTAAAGACCCGCAAATCCGTCTTCCGAAAACTCGACACCGATACGACCACTGTACCAACTGTTGAAAAATCGAATGGCGGAAACGCGAAACTTTAGGGTTAAAAGAGGAGGTAGAAGAAGACAGAAGAAAAGAAAGAACAGAAACAGAAACAATATCAGAATCTCACATTTCGCAGCGGAACAATATATAATAGATAAATCAATAATCTTTAAACAAAAGACTATATCAGTTTATACATACATCAATCATCAGAGTCAATATACAACTCAATACAACAATGGACAGTTATATAAACTTGTCCTCAAACAGAATACATAGCGGAATAAATAAACAAGTACGATAGTACGCTTCGCCATCCAGCTCATCTCCAAAGCTCCAGAATATCCAGAATATCCTGATAAAATAACTTTAGGCTGCCCGTGTGGAAAATGGTGGGCACCCAGAGTTTAGAAGGGAACAATAAACTCCAAGTCAGTCATGGTGACTGGTGTGAGATCGTAAAACAGTTATTTTCGCAAAGAAAATAAAACAACTTCGCAATGCTTTTGGAAAATGAAACTACCATAAGGCCTCCCGCCACACACACAATGCAAACGTAGAATTGGAGGAGATTTCTCCTTATGATAGTCAAAAATGCTTACTACGCAAATCAATTGATATTATTATTAATGTCTAGTGTGGAAAACATTTCGAAAGTATAATATCAATCTTAGCCAACATACAACCATTGTTGTATGTCTACTATAGCTACTACGTTCAATAGCAGGTTACCGCCACATCCCATAGCAGGTAATACAACTAAAAACCGTACGGGGTTCATATTGTTTCTTTGGATTTCCAACAAATGGTCAGGCTAAGGAACTTCCTTACACCGAAATAGAAACGCCTCTGGAAAGACGCCCCGGATCCTAACCGGATCTCTGCAAACAGAAGGCCGACGCTACCTCACGCTGTACAGCTGTAACTAGGTAACTAACACACTGACGCTACCTCACGCTGTACAACTGTGACTAGGTAACTAACACACAAATATGCCATCCCCCGGTCGTAACCAACCTTTATCCGAGGATCCTTAATCACAAAGCAACAGCCACAAAATATAATCAACATAGGTAAAATATCTGGGCTCCATACCATGATATCACCTTTTATCCAGAAGGAAATGGCATACCCTAGGGGCGCTACCCCTACAAACCTTTGCCGCAACATTCCTGTTTCGACCATTACCGGGTTGTGAGGCTCGACGAAGTCTCGTCCACAAAGCCACGCTTTTTCACAAAGCCACGCTTTTTCACAAAGCCACGCTTTTTCACAAAGCCACGCTTTGACCAACAACGGATCAACAGCACTTCGTGTGCCACATTACCAAATTGGAAATGTATCACTAGTAACCATCAACTACATAACCTCTGAGCTCGTACGTCTCAGAGAAGGGTGTTAAGCTAAGAGAATAAATTCTCCGCCACCAACAGAAATGTATTTGATAGAAACCAGCTTTACATCTCAAAGTGTAACGTCAAACACACATCCATACAAGTCCGTCCCGGGATCGAACGGAACCGAAGGCACTTCCAAAGAAGCCCTTGCAATCCGGATATTCACTAATCACGTCCGAACTTCCCATCACAAAAAGAGTGATATAAATCTCTATACCGGAGCAACTCGGTGCAGAGACATTCGACAGGTTGTCCTTTCATTTTCACAAATATCCGGTCTTCACACCGGTCTTCAAATGCAGTCTATTCACGACGTATCATTATTCGGAATGGGTTATATGACACAAAGGTCCTCTCCCGGCTTAACCGAATAATGAGCGTTTGTTTTAAAAACAAATCAAGTGTTATTTCAAAGGCAAATATTGATAGTCGGTTATTTAACTATCAACAACATTCACAACAATCAATCAATTCAAATAATTTTTCCCAAATTATTTATTTCAAAATATCTTCAAAAGATATATACATTTTCCACACTTCACATTTGAAAATCAATTTCAAATCATATTTCACACTTCGCATTTGAAAATCAATTTCAAATCATATTTTGGTCCATTTAAACCAACTAGATAAATCCTTATCGATTTATTTCAAATTTACATTTCAAATTTGTAAATTTATTTCCACACTTCTTCACTTTGAAAATCCGATTTCAAATCATATTTTCCACAGTTTAAAAATAAATCAATATTTATTTTTAAAACAAATTTCTGTTTCCTTTACAACTTCTATTCGGAATTTACATTCCCAAAAATCCACTTTTTACATGATTTTCAAATCGTTTTCCCAATATTCATTCTCAACCCCGAATCAACTTTAAAAATTGATTTCTCCATTTTATTTCAAATCTCAAATCGAATTTCAAATTGATTTCTGAATTTACTTCAACACCGAATCACATTTCAAATGTCAAAAATTCAGGGTCGTTACAATCTTCCCCCTTAAAAGAATTACGTCCCGAAATTACAAGTTAAGAAGAATGCTCCAATTCCCGTTTATCATTTTCCTAAAACCAAACAGTTTTATCAAATTTTCAACCCAAATCTTCTTATTAAAGATTCGTTATCACTTTAACTAAATTTCCCACTTTAATTATAAGTTTCAAACAACATTGTTTCCTTAACAATTCAAATTTAAATCTAAATTAAAATTTCAAACTTCCAAAAATTTTCTCAAAATTTTCTAACACTCGAAATTTTCGAAAAATTTCGCCAGCGTCTCCTTTGCGCGGCTAATACGTTACGACTACAAAACGTCCCTACGGACTATCAAATCCCAATAGAAAACAAAATGCCAAGTGGCAAAACCAGAATCACATCAAATTTCATACTGAAATTTAAATACATACCTTTTGTCGAGCAAATTCAAATTATCTTCAAAATTTAATCCAATCCCATATACCCTGTAAGTTTTACCTAACAACAATGGCCAAATTTACTTATTGGATTCTCAATACCCATTTTACTTAAGAATTTCATTCATTCATTTCTTAAGTGCAATATAAGTATTACATAATTCTTATATTCGTTTTCACTTCATTAACAAAGTTATATATTCATTTCCATTTAATTTCATTTGAATTCAATTGACAATTTCAATTCTATTTGAATTCATTTTATCTTCAGATTTTCATTCAGATTTTCATTTCGAATTTTACTTGAATTTGATTCATCTTCTATTTCTAAATATTGAGTTTCATTTACCTTTATTTCAAATTAAATTTGAAATCACTTGTCGTTAAGTGAAAATTTTCAAAAACTCCAAATTTTCTAACTCCCAGTGAAAACACTTAAAAATCATTTTAAAAATGGATATGGAAAGCATGTTCCCCCCCCCATGGATCACAATTACTCGGCGGTTTCGCTACTATCCCAGTAGAATCACTTGTAACCGTAGATTTCACATCTCTTGAATTTAGCCATGGTTGTTGCCATAGATCGTAGTTCACACGGCGGTTACACCACAATCCCAGTGTAATCGCTTGTAACCATAGGCATCTCGCCCCTCAAATTACGCTAGCATAAATCCCGATCAAATGGACACTTATGTCGAGTTCCAATACCTTCACAATTTTTCAATGGAAGGTACTTTTTCATATCCTTAGTTTGGAAAACATATGTCATATATGTATAGTACTTCATTTCCAATTGATTCCATTCAATTTTAATTGGCATTCTATTAATCAAATCTCATTGAAAAACCATTCAAATCTATTCCATCTACTAATTTAATTAGTATATTCACTCATCTATTTTAAATTTCAAATTTCCATATTCAATTCGTCTCGAATTTATTTTATCAATAACAAGGAAATTTCAATTTATTTTTTTCTTTCTTACTTACTTGAATTTATATACAAATTCAAACCATTTCATTCAATTCACAATTCAGTTTTGATTTACTAACGCAACTTCCAATTCACTATTTCATGAATTAATAATTTATCAAGTTAGTTTACTTGAATTCAATCCATTTCATTTTATTTTATTCAACTTGATTCAAATACTCATTTCATTTTTCAATTTGAATCTCATTCCAATCAGATTTCAAATATTTTATAAGTTATCAACTTATTTTACATTCCATTTGTGAATTTTATTTTCAAATATCTCTTGGAATTCTATTTCAATTTGTAAATTGCATTTACAATTCACATTTCCAAATTTCATTCGTATATGGATTTTATTTCATTATCTTTCAATTCATATTTATAAATTTCATTTGTCAAATGAATTTATCTCCAAATCTTTGGTTATTATTTTAATTTCTTATTCAATTCCATATAACAATGATAATAATTCAATATTATCCTTCCTAACAACCAAGCATCCATATACTATGATAATTCATAGAAAATCATTTCCTTTCTATACAAAAATAGTTTTGGGCAAAATTATTTCATTTACCCTATTTTAAAACAATACTGTGTCGGTTTATCTTGTTTAAGAGTTTAGAAATCCCTATCGATTACAGTTGGCCACCCTGCACCGACCAGAATCTATAAACAATCAACCGATAAGTCAACACAATACAAAACAAATTTTGTATTCACTAATAAATACGCGCTCATATCTATTATTACACTCACACTCATTCTAGAGTACTACTAACTCTATCTCTAATGAGTAATACCCAACAGAGCGGGGTTGTCGCTTAACCGGATGCTCTGATACCACTTGTAAAGTCCCGCAAATCCGTCTTCCGAAAACTCGACACCGATACGACCACTGTACCAACTGTCGAAAAATCGAATGGCGGAAACGCGAAACTTTAGGGTTAAAAGAGGAGGTAGAAGATGTAACGACCCGACTTTTTCTCCATAGAAAGTCGGATCATTATGAAGAAAGAAAGGGGTAGAAAATAGAAAAGAAGAGAAGAAAGAAAGAAACAACAACAACGATCTCACAGCGGAAAGAATAAATTATATTAATAACATAATCTATTACATAGTATACAACAATTTACAGAGTTACACAGCATATACATCACTTACTAGACAGTTATAAACATCTGTCTAGACATTACAACTCAAATACAAGACAAGACACTATCACAGATATCAACACAGCGGAATACTATATCTACGAACGCCGAAGCCTCCTGCTCCATTGCTCCTCCAGAATATTCGTCAAAGCTAAACCTGAATCTCTTGGCTACTCGTAAAAATTTTGAGTACCCAAGAGTTTATAAAACAGAAATAAACACTTGGGTCAGACATGGGTCTGGTGTGAGTAAACGGTTAGATTGCTTAACTTTGAAAACTTTTGAAAACAAAAGTATCACGTAAGACTCCCCACAAATAAACATGGGTAAGTTTTTACCTTACGCTAACTAAAACGTTTGATAGGAAATCTGATTGTATTATAATAGGGTCTAGGGTTTTCAAGTAAAATACAGAAATAGCTGAAATGCTTACATCTCACATTCCAACGTAGTTGGGCACAACTAATACGTACGGCACTTATTGGAGTTTGGATTCCATACAATGGCAGGGCTACTGGGGTACCGCCCGTCACAGTACGTGGCCTAGATCACCGTACCGAGGAGTACGCCCGCTCCCCTGCAACACAAAGCCGGAACCATCCCTTACTGGATAATTCCGAACAAGACAATCCCGTAGTTGGCGCGACCAACCACACACTAAGCCGAATAAAAGAAAAGGGACCTCTAGACAGGGATCTATCTTGCTCTCAGTGGGTGCTACCCACGAAACCTTGCTGCACCTCCCCTGTTTTAGCCATTCCCGGTTGATGAGGCTTGAGGTAACGATTACCTTTAATCAGAACATATCACTTAGAATGCTCATCGTCCGCCTGACGATGTGCTGAAAGCATTCAATCCATACAAGTTCGTTCCGGGTTCGAACGAAACCGAAGGCATTATCTCGTTACACTCATTTTGGAATCACCCTCAGAGTTAACGACAATAACCCTTGCACTCTGAATCTTCATCTTCACTTGAGATTCACGACCTATCATTAATTTGGATCGATGTGGTATTCGGGTCTCCAGACCTGGAATCCCGGTATACGGAAACCCAATCCCGGTCTCATCGAAATCCAAAACGTATCTTTTAAGGCCAAGTTGTTTTAAAGGTTTAAACAATTTAACTTATCTATACAGATAGATAATTCACAAGTTACAATTGATAATCACATTATCATTTAAACAGATGATTCATAACCAAATAGGTAATCCATATCAACATCACAATAGTTAATCTATATTACCATCATAATGCAAACAAGCATTCATACCACACAACATTACTTATCTCATTTCTGAGATTACATCCATTCAAGACAATCAATATCATCCATTCTTATATAAGCAATGATTTACTTAATCACAACATAATTAATTTAAAATGAATTAAATTAACTATCTCTATCTTTAATTAATTTAAAGTGAATTAAATTAATTACTTCATCTCTTAATTAATTTAATATTAATTAAATTAATTACTTCATTGTAAATCATTAATTAATTACAAATAAATTAATTAATCATTCTCTAATTATCCACTTAATTAATCACCTTGATTAATTATACTTTAATTACATTTAAGTAATCAACTTTAATTAATTTCACAAATTAATTATCCTTAACCAAATACAGTAATTAACCTTTAATTACTTCATTTATTAATTAATTATAATCAATTACTTTAATCCTTAATTAATTATAATTAATTAGTTTTAATCATTTATCATTTGATTAATTAATCTTGATTAATCAATCCTTAATTACATCATTAATTAATTATAAACTAATGATCCCTAATTACAATCTTTAATTATTTTACTAATTACATTAAGTATTTATTCTTAATTAATCCATAATTATTAATCACCTTGATTAATCTAATCCAGTAATTAACTTCCTTTAATTACTTCCTTTAATTAATTACTTTTTAATTAATTATCTTAACAATTAATTAATTACCTTATTAATTAACTTAAATTCTTTAATTAACTTTATTAACTAAATTATTTAAATTAATAACACTAGGTAATTAACTCTTAATCACTTTCTTTTAATTACCTTCATAATATAATTATCCTCTAATTACTTTATTAAATAATTTACCTTTACTAAATTACATCCAGTAATTATTTCTTAATTACTTCATCAAATAATTATACTTTATAAGTGATTATCTTTAATTAATTAAATCTCTTAATTACTTAAGATAATTCTTATTATAATTGATTTTCCAAATCTAAATCTTTAATCTTTATTTAAAATAAAATACTTAAGAAATCAATTATAACTAAACAATTTAAACATTCTAATTTAACCTTTAAAATCTTAAATAAACTTTTCAAAGTTATTAATAAATATTTAAACAAACCCCATTTATTAATACCCACTTATTCAACCTTTTTAACTTATCTATTTAATATAAAAACTTATTTAAACTTATATTTTTGAAAAACAATTTAGTTTTACAGAAAAACTTGTTTTATCTTTGTTTTTAAAAACTTAAAACATTTTCCTTTAAAAACTTTAAGCCTGTTTTCCTATACTCGAGTAAATCGTTAGAAACCCCGAGGCAACCCTCGAGTAAAACCATCAGAAACTCGAAGCGACCAACACCCCTCACCCAGCTTCGAGTAAAACTCGAATTTTCCCAAAGTAAACCCGAGCTCCTACTATTTCTTCCCCAATCAAACTTTCCAGATGCACACGAACGTGCTCGTGCACGTGCACATCTATTCTGGTCGTCGGCGAACTCTGATCAATGCTCCGGCAAGTCGTCTTCCATCACGACATCACGTTCGAACACCCAGATGGTTTCGATTCGAACGAGAATTTGAAAATGATCATCGAACCCATCAGCTCAACACGTTCATCACCAGAAAATCAACTCGCCACTGACGATCTCTGCCACGAGTAGCTCCGCCATCTTCCCCATAGTTTCGCCTCATCTACCATTACCCATCACACGCCTCGCGATCACCTCCGACTCCATCTCGATGCCGCGAAAACCATATGAACATCATCGACAATATCAGAGCGTTAAACCCTATCTCATCCATTTCCGATCACCACGATCGTCAATAAATCCTTATACTATTTTTTCCCAGCGACCCAACCTTCCACCCACCTCCAGCATCAACCATGACGACCATCTCCCCTCCGATCACCAGAAATTAACAAAAAAACCCAAATTCGTTCATCTCGCGATTTCACAACATTCTCTAGTTTAAAAATCATGAAATCTTTATGTAAATTCATCAATTCTAAATACTAATCAAATTATGAAATCAATACATGATATCAAATCATTTGATTTTCCTGACTTACATTGATTATTACTGTAAATTCCTTATTTTGAAATAATTATCTAATATATAAACCTGAAACCATTTTTAGATTTTGTATTACATTGTTACAGTCATTTTACTTTCAGGAATCATAGTCTAAATTTCATTTCATGAGGAGATATGAGTTTATAAACAGATTTTTAAACCTGTAGAGTATGAACAGAGTCATGTTTTTGCCTCTACACTATTGTACACACAGTCATTCATATATATAACAGCATGCAAACACATTCACACAATCATTAAAGCGTACTTCATATTATATTTCAAATACAAATCCAAACACTAAGAGATATATCATAGTTATGTGGTTTGCTCACTGGAAAACTAGAACAGAGAGCAGTTTATATATATATATAGATATATTCACATAATCAAAGCTATTCATATATATATATCCAAGTAAAAATCAATCATTCAAACAACTTATTCATATAGAATCATCATATGCAATAAAGCTAGCAACCATATTATTGTTTTTATATGTTTTGTTTACTCACCTGTCATTTTGAAACAGAGAACAGAGGACCAATTTGTTTCCAGGCTTTGCATGTTTGATTTTTGAATTTCTATTTGCCTTGATGAATTTAATCTTGCTGTTGATCTTTGAAATTTGTTGATAGATTTCTTTTTTCCATGATCTTCAGGTTGTTTGAAGATTTTAAAACTGCTATTTGAATTTGAGAAAATTTGAAACTTCTAATTGAATTTGCCTTTCTTTCTTTCCTCTGAATTTCCAGATCATTTCTTTTGCTTTGAATTTTAGTTTCGAATTGTTTTTAGTTAAGAAAGAAGTGAAGAAAGTTTAGAGCTGAAGAAAATAACTCCTCTTTATTTTACAATTAAAATTTGAAACTTAATTATTATGAGAATTTGACATTTGTCCCAAAGATGTTTTAGTTAACTTACACATATGCTTACATCTTTACAAATGTCACTAAACCACTCTAATATGCTAACAAGTGTAAATTCTTGTTTTAATTAATTTACTTAAGTCATTTATGTATTTATAAAATATCTATATGTATATAAAAATGTATTTATCCTTTTATAATTTATGCTTTAATCAAATATTTATAACATATTTATAAATACTTGAGAAATTGGGTTTAACTCTATATATATTTTTACAAACCTATTTTGAATTTTAAAAAGGAAAGAATGTTAAAAACAATTGAATTTTAAAAGAGAAAAGATTATTAAAATAAATAAACTTCTTAATTTAAACCTTAGCCAAAATAAAACTTAAAATATATGTTTATAATAAATAAGAAATTATTCTTGTTATTTAAATCTCAAATATCATTTCTAAAGTATTAAGTCAAATTACAAATTTCCAAATTACAAATTATATAAATATTAAAGTTTGAAAATACTTTATTAAATTCAAATCCACTATTCTTTCCATTTCAATATATACAAATATATATATTCTAAATGGAAAATATTTTTACATTAGTTTTGATAATCATCATATTGAATTTTAATACATAACTTCAAATAACAATATATATATACATATATATTATAATTTGAAAACATAGTTTTATTAAATTAAAAGATTCCCTATTCAATATATATATACCAATATATATATATATACATTATAAATATAAACATTTATATAAGTTTTAGAAAGATAAATCTTCCCAATTTAAAATTGTTAGAAAAGATATTCCCAAATTAAAATGTTATTAGTTTTTCAAAAGAAATAAACTTGCCAATTTAAAATATTATTAACCTTTAAAATGAATAAACTTGTCAATTTTATAAAATAAAATCAACAAATCAATTTAATTATTAATAAAGATTATTAAATTGATATTGCCAAAATTCCGGGATATCACATTCCTCCCCCCTTAAAATAATTTCGTCCCCGAAATTTAAAAGCAAAGATAATTTAATAACCCAGCAAAATTTTAATTTTAATTTCAAACAGCAACCATACATATCAATCATATTCTAACAATCATAGCAAACAATTTAATCAAACAAATTTAACTATCCAGACAAATTCTGGATAGAATTTCCTCAAGTTTCCCCAAGTATATATATACCGGGATACTCGTTCTACAGGATCTTAACTAACTATCTACAATAATCTAGAACTCCTTCCCATCTAGATTATAAATCTGAACAAAATATCAGACTAAACTCAAAACCATCTCAACTACCAAATCCTTCTGAACTGCTGATCCCACAACCAATGACAGATCAAACACGTATTCCCTCAGAGATACGTGAAATAAAATGAATTCCAGTTATCCGAACTGGCAACTCAATCCTATATATCAAAGAACTAATCCTCTTGAGAACATAGGAAAAATCTCATAATACTTCCGGAGCTTGCACTCCAGTCTTATCAAATTTTATATCTCCTTTGATCGGAGAAAAACTTAAACAATATCCAATTTTAACTTCAATTTCCAAATTCCATCAATCTTAACTGTATAACTCTCCTGACGATCCTGAGTCACTTCATCCTTCCTGATTAGCTTAGCTCTTGCTGATGCTTCCTGAAATAGACTAGACTAATATCAAACCAATTTCCGGATCCTACTCAACAAAATGGTTTCCCAAAAATCACCGAAATCCAGAACACAATTCTACTCCACAAACATTAGAGTACTTCGAACTACTTCTCCTTTCTGGAATAGCCAAACAGTTGCACTTGACAACCTTATCTCCAAATCCTGAAAATTCCTTCACACTTAGAGATACACTTGAATTTCCTATAGAAATCCTCTACTCCAATAAAATTACAACTCCCGGTTGCTCCCACTCTAGAATAGTTACTACCTTGCTTCTGCTGCACAACTCTGATCTGGAATAGATGAGAATACCATCGGAGAAACTCGAACACAAACTTGATCATTCACACATAGTTCACCATATCCATAAAATCTTAGTGAACCATTCCACTTGGTCAAAAACACCTCAGCAGAATCTTAATTAGAAAACTAGGTGTGATCAATCCCTCTCCAAAGAATCCTGAGCTGTTTCACCAAATTCTTCTCTAGGAGACATCCTTCTATCAAGCTAAACCACAGGTAACTCCACTAACCAAGTTGATACGGAATCTCAATCTTCAATAACCCAAAAGAACACTCAAACTATCGCAAGTCACTTTTGCGATCAACTCAACCTAATTTCCAAAGATATTGTTCTCTCTTCACTAATCAGAACAGCTTATACTTGACTAACCAATCCATCGAAGAAATGGATCCACTCTGCTGCTTCTGGACTCCACCTTCAGAAAAACTACCCAGCTAGAAACTTCCTGCCAACACACAGAACACTTCCGAGTTGCACCGCTGACACAGATGCCAAAGACTTCTCAAAACAAAGCTCTTCGAGAAACTCGGACCTCAAACCAAACAGAAACACCATGCTGAACTCAACCACAACACCGAAACAGACATACTTCCTAAAACTTGCTCCAGAAGAAACATCTTCGGAAACATCCATAGTCACTGCGTCTCACCACACAGCTACTTCTTCCAGAAGTTACCAAGATACCATCATTCGCTTTTGCTCATCCAATTTCAAAGATAAACTCCGAACCTTAACAGGTTTCCTTCAGAGATCGGTGAAATCTTTACACCATAACAAAGCTCACTCGAGACAGTATTGGGTCTACAGTCTCGACAAATACACTTCCAACCTCAACATTCAAACTCCAACCATTGGTAGTCGTGTTACATACACCACCACCTTATCTACCTTTATAACTCATATTGGAAAACCCGAACAGGTAACCCAACAAATAGGTAGAAATACATATATATATATATATATTTAAAATGATACTTTTTATATAGAAATTATTTCTGGGTAAAATTATTTCATTTACCTCTTTAAAACAATATTGTGTCCGTTGACCTGGTTCAAGTGTTTAGAGATCCCTATCAATAACGTTAGCTACTCGTATTGACCAGAATCCATATACCACTCAACCGATCAATTAACACAATATAAAACCATTTTTATATAACTAACAATTACGCGCTCTCAAGATAGACACCACTCCAGAGCTTAGGTATTCACTCAACCTCGCTCTGATACCAACTGTAACGACCCGACTTTTTCTCCATAGAAAGTCGGATCATTATGAAGAAAGAAAGGGGTAGAAAATAGAAAAGAAGAGAAGAAAGAAAGAAACAACAACAACGATCTCACAGCGGAACGAATAAATTATATTAATAACATAATCTATTACATAGTATACAACAATTTACAGAGTTACACAGCATATACATCACTTACTAGACAGTTATAAACATCTGTCTAGACATTACAACTCAAATACAAGACAAGACACTATCACAGATATCAACACAGCGGAATACTATATCTACGAACGCCGAAGCCTCCTGCTCCATTGCTCCTCCAGAATATTCGTCAAAGCTAAACCTGAATCTCTTGGCTACTCGTAAAAATTTTGAGTACCCAAGAGTTTATAAAACAGAAATAAACACTTGGGTCAGACATGGGTCTGGTGTGAGTAAACGGTTAAATTGCTTAACTTTGTAAACTTTTGAAAACAAAAGTATCACGTAAGACTCCCCACAAATAAACATGGGTAAGTTTTTACCTTACGCTAACTAAAACGTTTGATAGGAAATCTGATTGTATTATAATAGGGTCTAGGGTTTTCAAGTAAAATACAGAAATAGCTGAAATGCTTACATCTCACATTCCAACGTAGTTGGGCACAACTAATACGTATGGCACTTATTGGAGTTTGGATTCCATACAATGGCAGGGCTACTGGGGTACCGCCCGTCACAGTACGTGGCCTAGATCACCGTACCGAGGAGTACGCCCGCTCCCCTGCAACACAAAGCCGGAACCATCCCTTACTGGATAATCCCGAACAAGACAATCCCGTAGTTGGCGCGACCAACCACACACTAAGCCGAATAAAAGAAAAGGGACCTCTAGACAGGGATCTATCTTGCTCTCAGTGGGTGCTACCCACGAAACCTTGCTGCACCTCCCCTGTTTTAGCCATTCCCGGTTGATGAGGCTTGAGGTAACGATTACCTTTAATCAGAACATATCACTTAGAATGCTCATCGTCCGCCTGACGATGTGCTGAAAGCATTCAATCCATACAAGTTCGTTCCGGGTTCGAACGAAACCGAAGGCATTATCTCGTTACACTCGTTTTGGAATCACCCTCAGAGTTAACGACAATAACCCTTGCACTCTGAATCTTCATCTTCACTTGAGATTCACGACCTATCGTTAATTTGGATCGATGTGGTATTCGGGTCTCCAGACCTGGAATCCCGGTATACGGAAACCCGATCCCGGTCTCATCGAAATCCAAAACGTATCTTTTAAGGCCAAGTTGTTTTAAAGGTTTAAACAATTTAACTTATCTATACAGATAGATAATTCACAAGTTACAATTGATAATCACATTATCATTTAAACAGATGATTCATAACCAAATAGGTAATCCATATCAACATCACAATAGTTAATCTATATTACCATCATAATGCAAACAAGCATTCATACCACACAACATTACTTATCTCATTTCTGAGATTACATCCATTCAAGACAATCAATATAATCCATTCTTATATAAGCAATGATTTACTTAATCACAACATAATTAATTTAAAATGAATTAAATTAACTATCTCTATCTTTAATTAATTTAAAGTGAATTAAATTAATTACTTCATCTCTTAATTAATTTAATATTAATTAAATTAATTACTTCATTATAAATCATTAATTAATTACAAATAAATTAATTAATCATTCTCTAATTATCCACTTAATTAATCACCTTGATTAATTATACTTTAATTACATTTAAGTAATCAACTTTAATTAATTTCACAAATTAATTATCCTTAACCAAATACAGTAATTAACCTTTAATTTCATTTATTAATTAATTATAATCAATTACTTTAATCCTTAATTAATTATAATTAATTAGTTTTAATCATTTATCATTTGATTAATTAATCTTGATTAATCAATCCTTAATTACATCATTAATTAATTATAAACTAATGATCCCTAATTACAATCTTTAATTATTTTACTAATTACATTAAGTATTTATTCTTAATTAATCCATAATTATTAATCACCTTGATTAATCTAATCCAGTAATTAACTTCCTTTAATTACTTCCTTTAATTAATTACTTTTTAATTAATTATCTTAACAATTAATTAATTACCTTATTAATTAACTTAAATTCTTTAATTAACTTTATTAACTAAATTATTTAAATTAATAACACTAGGTAATTAACTCTTAATCACTTTCTTTTAATTACCTTCATAATATAATTATCCTCTAATTACTTTATTAAATAATTTACCTTTACTAAATTACATCCAGTAATTATTTCTTAATTACGTCATCAAATAATTATACTTTATAAGTGATTATCTTTAATTAATTAAATCTCTTAATTACTTAAGATAATTCTTATTATAATTGATTTTCCAAATCTAAATCTTTAATCTTTATTTAAAATAAAATACTTAAGAAATCAATTATAACTAAACAATTTAAACATTCTAATTTAACCTTTAAAATCTTAAATAAACTTTTCAAAGTTATTAATAAATATTTAGACAAACCCCATTTATTAATACCCACTTATTCAACCTTTTTAACTTATCTATTTAATATAAAAACTTATTTAAACTTATATTTTTGAAAAACAATTTAGTTTTACAGAAAAACTTGTTTTATCTTTGTTTTTAAAAACTTAAAACATTTTCCTTTAAAAACTTTAAGCCTGTTTTCCTATACTCGAGTAAATCGTTAGAAACCCCGAGGCAACCCTCGAGTAAAACCATCAGAAACTCGAAGCGACCAACACCCCTCACCCAGCTTCGAGTAAAACTCGAATTTTCCCAAAGTAAACCCGAGCTCCTACTATTTCTTCCCCAATCAAACTTTCCAGATGCACACGCACGTGCTCGTGCACGTGCACGTCTATTCTGGTCGTCGGCGAACTCTGATCAATGCTCCGGCAAGTCGTCTTCCATCACGACATCACGTTCGAACACCCAGATGGTTTCGATTCGAACGAGAATTTGAAAATGATCATCGAACCCATCAGCTCAACACGTTCATCACCAGAAAATCAACTCGCCACTGACGATCTCTACCACGAGTAGCTCTGCCATCTTCCCCATAGTTTCGCCTCATCTACCATTACCCATCACACGCCTCGCGATCCCCTCCGACTCCATCTCGATGCCGCGAAAACCATATGAACATCATCGACAATATCAGAGCGTTAAACCCTATCTCATCCATTTCCGATCACCACGATCGTCAATAAATCCTTATACTATTTTTTCCCAGCGACCCAACCTTCCACCCACCTCCAGCATCAACCATGACGACCATCTCCCCTCCGATCACCAGAAATTAACAAAAAACCCAAATTCGTTCATCTCGCGATTTCACAACATTCTCTAGTTTAAAAATCATGAAATCTTTATGTAAATTCATCAATTCTAAATACTAATCAAATTATGAAATCAAAACATGATATCAAATCATTTGAT
Organism: Allium fistulosum; assembly: GCA_030737815.1. Taxonomy (NCBI): domain Eukaryota; kingdom Viridiplantae; phylum Streptophyta; class Magnoliopsida; order Asparagales; family Amaryllidaceae; genus Allium; species Allium fistulosum. Next base: position 822,286,926 of record CM060904.1, read on the forward strand.
TTTCCTGACTTACATTGATTATTACTGTAAATTCCTTATTTTGAAATAATTATCTAATATATAAACCTGAAACCATTTTTAGATTTTGTATTACATTGTTACAGTCATTTTACTTTCAGGAATCATAGTCTAAATTTCATTTCATGAGGAGATATGAGTTTATAAACAGATTTTTAAACCTGTAGAGTATGAACAGAGTCATGTTTTTGCCTCTACACTATTGTACACACAGTCATTCATATATATAACAGCATGCAAACACATTCACACAATCATTAAAGCGTACTTCATATTATATTTCAAATACAAATCCAAACACTAAGAGATATATCATAGTTATGTGGTTTGCTCACTGGAAAACTAGAACAGAGAGCAGTTTATATATATATATAGATATATTCACATAATCAAAGCTATTCATATATATATATCCAAGTAAAAATCAATCATTCAAACAACTTATTCATATAGAATCATCATATGCAATAAAGCTAGCAACCATATTATTGTTTTTATATGTTTTGTTTACTCACCTGTCATTTTGAAACAGAGAACAGAGGACCAATTTGTTTCCAGGCTTTGCATGTTTGATTTTTGAATTTCTATTTGCCTTGATGAATTTAATCTTGCTGTTGATCTTTGAAATTTGTTGATAGATTTCTTTTTTCCATGATCTTCAGGTTGTTTGAAGATTTTAAAACTGCTATTTGAATTTGAGAAAATTTGAAACTTCTAATTGAATTTGCCTTTCTTTCTTTCCTCTGAATTTCCAGATCATTTCTTTTGCTTTGAATTTTAGTTTCGAATTGTTTTTAGTTAAGAAAGAAGTGAAGAAAGTTTAGAGCTGAAGAAAATAACTCCTCTTTATTTTACAATTAAAATTTGAAACTTAATTATTATGAGAATTTGACATTTGTCCCAAAGATGTTTTAGTTAACTTACACATATGCTTACATCTTTACAAATGTCACTAAACCACTCTAATATGCTAACAAGTGTAAATTCTTGTTTTAATTAATTTACTTAAGTCATTTATGTATTTATAAAATATCTATATGTATATAAAAATGTATTTATCCTTTTATAATTTATGCTTTAATCAAATATTTATAACATATTTATAAATACTTGAGAAATTGGGTTTAACTCTATATATATTTTTACAAACCTATTTTGAATTTTAAAAAGGAAAGAATGTTAAAAACAATTGAATTTTAAAAGAGAAAAGATTATTAAAATAAATAAACTTCTTAATTTAAACCTTAGCCAAAATAAAACTTAAAATATATGTTTATAATAAATAAGAAATTATTCTTGTTATTTAAATCTCAAATATCATTTCTAAAGTATTAAGTCAAATTACAAATTTCCAAATTACAAATTATATAAATATTAAAGTTTGAAAATACTTTATTAAATTCAAATCCACTATTCTTTCCATTTCAATATATACAAATATATATATTCTAAATGGAAAATATTTTTACATTAGTTTTGATAATCATCATATTGAATTTTAATACATAACTTCAAATAACAATATATATATACATATATATTATAATTTGAAAACATAGTTTTATTAAATTAAAAGATTCCCTATTCAATATATATATACCAATATATATATATATATATATACATTATAAATATAAACATTTATATAAGTTTTAGAAAGATAAATCTTCCCAATTTAAAATTGTTAGAAAAGATATTCCCAAATTAAAATGTTATTAGTTTTTCAAAAGAAATAAACTTGATAATTTAAAATATTATTAACCTTTAAAATGAATAAACTTGTCAATTTTATAAAATAAAATCAACAAATCAATTTAATTATTAATAAAGATTATTAAATTGATATTGCCAAAATTCCGGGATATCACAGAAGAAGACAGAAGAAAAGAAAGAACAGAAACAGAAACAATATCAGAATCTAACATTTCGCAGCGGAACAATATATAATAGATAAATCAATAATCTTTAAACAAAAGACTATATCAGTTTATACATACATCAATCATCAGAGTCAATATACAACTCAATACAACAATGGACAGTTATATAAACTTGTCCTCAAACAGAATACACAGCGGAATAAATAAACAAGTACGATAGTACGCTTCGCCATCCAGCTCATCTCCAAAGCTCCAGAATATCCAGAATATCCTGATAAAATAACTTTAGGCTGCCCGTGTGGAAAATGGTGGGCACCCAGAGTTTAGAAGGGAACAATAAACTCCAAGTCAGTCATGGTGACTGGTGTGAGATCGTAAAACAGTTATTTTCGCAAAGAAAATAAAACAATTTCGCAATGCTTTTGGAAAATGAAACTACCATAAGGCCTCCCGCCACACACGCAATGCAAACGCAGAATTGGAGGAGATTTCTCCTTATGATAGTCAAAAATGCTTACTATGCAAATAAATTGATATTATTATTAATGTCTAGTGTGGAAAACATTTCGAAAGTATAATATCAATCTTAGCCAACATACAACCATTGTTGTATGTCCACTATAGCTACTACGTTCAATAGCAGGTTACCGCCACATCCCATAGCAGGTAATACAACTAAAAACCGTACGGGGTTCGTATTGTTTCTTTGGATTTCCAACAAATGGTCAGGCTAAGGAACTTCCTTACACCGAAATAGAAACGCCTTTGGAAAGACGCCCCGGATCCTAACCGGATCTCTGCAAACAGAAGGCCGACGCTACCTCACGCTGTACAGCTGTAACTAGGTAACTAACACACTGACGCTACCTCACGCTGTACAGCTGTGACTAGGTAACTAACACACAAATATGCCATCCCCCGGTCGTAACCAACCTTTATCCGAGGATCCTCAATCACAAAGCAACAGCCACAAAATATAATCAACATAGGTAAAATATATGGGCTCCATACCATGATATCACCTTTTATCCAGAAGGAAATGGCATACCCTAGGGGCGCTACCCCTACAAACCTTTGCCATAACATTCCTGTTTCGACCATTACCGGGTTGTGAGGCTCGACAAAGTCTCGTCCACAAAACTACGCTTTTCACAAAGCCACGCTTTGACCAACAACGGATCAACAGCACTTCGTGTGCCACATTACCAAATTGGGAATGTATCACTAGTAACCATCAACTACATAACCTCTGAGCTCGTACGTCTCAGAGAAGGGTGTTAAGCTAAGAGAATAAATTCTCCGCCACCAACAGAAATGTATTTGATAGAAACCAGCTTTACATCTCAAAGTGTAACGTCAAACACACATCCATACAAGTCCGTCCCGGGATCGAACGGAACCGAAGGCACTTCCAAAGAAGCCCTTGCAATCCGGATATTCACTAATCACGTCCGGACTTCCCATCACAAAAAGAGTGATATAAATCTCTATATCAGAGCAACTCGGTGCAGAGACATTCGACAGGTTGTCCTTTCATTTTCACAAATATCCGGTCTTCACACCGGTCTTCAAATGCAGTCCATTCACGACGTATCATTATTCGGAATGGGTTATATGACACAAAGGTCCTCTCCCGGCTTAACCGAATAATGAGCGTTTGTTTTAAAAACAAATCAAGTGTTATTTCAAAGGCAAATATTGATAGTCGGTTATTTAACAATCAACAACATTCACAACAATCAATCAATTCAAATAATTTTTCCCAAATTATTTATTTCAAAATATCTTCAAAAGATATATACATTTTCCACACTTCACATTTGAAAATCAATTTCAAATCATATTTCACACTTCGCATTTGAAAATCAATTTCAAATCATATTTTGGTCCATTTAAACCAACTAGATAAATCCTTATCGATTTATTTCAAATTTACATTTCAAATTTGTAAATTTATTTCCACACTTCTTCACTTTGAAAATCCGATTTCAAATCATATTTTCCACACTTTAAAAATAAATCAATATTTATTTTTAAAACAAATTTCTATCTCCTTTACAACTTCTATTCGGAATTTACATTCCCAAAAATCCACTTTTTACACGATTTTCAAATCGTTTTCCCAATATTCATTCTCAACCCCGAATCAACTTTAAAAATTTATTTCTCCATTTTATTTCAAATCCCAAATCGAATTTCAAATTGATTTCTGAATTTACTTCAACACCGAATCACATTTCAAATGTCAAAAATTCAGGGTCGTTACAGAAAAGGAGGAATAAGTAATCAATATATCTTGTTCAAAATATTAAATTTATAAACAATTAATTTACATTAAAGTAATATAGTACAATACACTATTATAATATGTCTACAGTAAAGTAAAAGTATTCAAACAGCATTAAGGCATTACCCATTTCCCCCTTAACAAATTTTTATATATTCCCATAGTTTATACAGTACCGTAATCATGTCCGTACTGGACGTCGTCAGAGGGCACTCCATAGGTATGGTACAAAACAAACTCGTAGTGGTCTTGATAGGGTAGGTGACACGGCACAACTAGGCAATGCCAGGTTAGATATACCAATTACACTTCCGGACTGGTGGTAACGCATAACAGCTACTACCACCTACCTCGGAACACACTCCTAAATCAAAAATCAAGGGTGGCCACCAAATCAATCGCAAAGTCAGAATATAGTATCGAAGGAATGTGCCCGATCGGAGGAATGACCTCACTTAGCCCGTCAATTGCTCCTGTTTTAGCCACCTTAAGCTAACTCATGGGAATCAGGTCAACATATATACCTTATATAGGATCATCGCCAACCATCCTACTTCATTCTGGAATCTCCACCGTGTAAAGACCCAAAAGTTGGCCTTCGAAAATCGGCACCCGTACTCCACTTGTACTCAAAATGCCGTAGATTCAAATGCCAAATCTGGTTCTCCGGAGCTTATAACACAGTTAAGTAAATAATACAGTGGAATAAAAGAATAATACATTGATATACAATATCTGATACAACAGAGTGATACAATGAATATCAATATACATCAGAGATATGATACAACAAATAGCAGCGGAAAGAAAAATAGATAACATCAGCAGCGGATAATCTCCATCTTCAAAGCACTAATCCAGAAATAGCTTGAACTCCCAATAACGATACACCAAGATAAGCAAGTGCAGTCCGATCCAAAGACTGAACTAGCTCCAGATAACCTACTAATCTGACTATCTGAAAAACCAAACTCTAGACTGCTCGTGTAGAAAATTATGAGCACCCAGAGTTTAGGAAATGAACAATAAACTCCGAGTCAGTCATGGGACTGGTGTGAGCAACAAAAACAGTTTATCTTTAAAAACGAACACAAAAGAATTTAAAGTAAATTCGCAATGCTTTTGGAAAATGAAACTACCATAAGACCTCCCACCACACACACAATGCAAACGCAGAATTGGAGGAGATTTCTTCTTATGATAGTCAAAGATGCTTACTACGCAAAATCAAATCATTTTGATATTATTACTAGTGCATAGTGGAAAACATTTCGAAAGTAGAATATAAATCTTAGCCAGCATAGACATTTCGAACTATGCCTACTATAGCTACCATCCAAACAGTGGGGCGCCACCATAAGTGAATGATAGGTTCTACAACTAAAACCGTACAAGTTCGTATTGGAGTTTGGATTTCCAACAAATGGTCAGGCTAAGGAACTTCCTATCCACGATGGGTTCGTCCCTGGAATAGACGACCCGAGAACCTAACCGGATCTCTGCCAACACAAGGCCGGGTTACCTCTGCAAAAATAGGTAACTACTGACACGCGTATGCCATCCCCCGATCGTCACCGATCTTCCCGAGGATCCCCGATTCGCAACAAACCACATAGAAAAATAATGCAGTAACCACAGAGGTTAAGTATCTGGGCTCCATACCATGATACCACCTTTATCCAGAAGGAATGACATACACTAAGGGGCGCTACTCCCTAGAACCTTGCCGCATTCGTCCTGTTTCGACCATTTCCGGGGTGTGAGGCTCGACGAAGTCTCGTCCACAAAGCTACGCTTTGTTCACAAAGCCATGCTTCGGGTCAAACAAATGATCAACCTATGATCACAAAGATATAAGATCAAACAATTGATCATATCGCAAATGATCAAACACTGATCATCACACAGCAACACTCAGCATGCCACATTACCAAATTGGGATATATCGCTGATAAATTTCAACTACATAACCTCTGAGCTCGTACGTCTCAGAGAAGGGTGTTAAGCTAAGAGAATAAATTCTCCGCCACCAACAGATATGTATTTGAAAGAAATCGGCTTTATATCTCAAAGTGTAATGTCAGACATGTATCCATACAAGTCTGTTCCGGGTTCGAACAGAACCGAAGGCACTTCTTACGAAGCCCTTGCAATTCCGGGTATTCACAATCCCGTTCGGACTTCCCATCACAAAGGGTGATAAAATCTCTATACCGGGGACCAGTCGGTGCAGAGACATTCGACGAGTTGTCCTTTCGTTTTCGTGAATATCCGGTCTTCAACACCGGTCTTCAAATGCTATCCATATACGACGTATCATTATTCGGAATGGGTTATATGACACAAATGTCTTTTCCCGGCTAACCCGAATAACGAGCGCAATCTTCAAAAACATATGGATATTGGGATTTCAATTAAGTCACAACTTAATAATTCAACTTCTTTTCTTCAAATGGTTTAACAAATTACCATTTCAAATCTTTTAAACAAAAAGATTTATTTACAGAGTTCACTTAATTTTCACAAAGATTCATTCACAGTTTTTCCAAAACAATTCCTGTTTCAATTGGATTAACTCGTTAAATCTTTAAAACAAAGATTCAACTTATAGCTTTCAAAACAATTTCATTTCGAATGTTTTAAACAAAATCATCATTTTAAATCTGTTAAAAATAAACATATTCAATTCATAACTTTCAAAAAGAATTCATTTATAACTTGGAAAACCATCTTTCAATTCATACTTGAAATTCCTTTAAATTGGAATTTCATTTCTTATATATACGAAAGCTTTTATCATTTGAAAACAAACAGTTTTCATTTAAGAACAATCCAATTTTATTTGCACGAGTTAAAGCTCTTGAATTTTATTCATATTTCAAAATCAATACTTTTAAAATGGTTTAACCCTTATATAACGATATAACTTCTTTAATTCCTAGTTTCAAATCATAGAATTCAATTTCAAACCTTGAATTTAAGTTTAAATCAAATTATTTAAACTTCCAAAACTTTATCAAGTTATTCAAAAATAAATTTCATCTTTGAAATTCCATTTCAAAAGCTTTTTTACTTTTAAACCGAAATTTCCAATTTCAAAATCAATTGAAATTAAAATTTCAATTTCAAAAACATCCAATTTAAATTATCTGTGACTTAACCGATTTCCACGTGAAATCCATATTTGTGTGTGTATGGTGTAGTCCAAGGGTTTCACACACAATAGTGCAACACAATGAATCATCACAGATCAAAATATAGGATATAGATGATAAGCGATATAAACTATAACGCTTATCGTTTATGCACAGACCACAGATATATAAATATCACAGATAATAAATTACATCACAGATAATAAATCACAGATCATAACATAAATCAGGGTGTATCACAAAGCATCATAAATCAGGGATATCAACAATCAAGTCATCCAATAGAATCCAAATATTCGTAAGTAAGATCAGTTAATTTTCTGATTAAATTCCAATTAGATTAATTTCTGATGAATTACTAATCCCGGTTAATTAATCATTAATAAATTCCAAATCATTTGATTTATTATCCTTTAATTATATAAATTAACCTTTAATCATAAATTAATTATCATTTTCAAATCTTTATTTAATTAACCTTTACTTATTTAATTAATCTTTACTTAATTTACTTTTGATCAATTATCCTTAATAAATCAAAATAAGTAATTGTCTCTAATTACTTAATCAACTCTAACCATTAATTAATTTCTTTTAACTAAATAATTATCTTTAAGTAATTTATCATTTTTAAATTTCATGAATTCGCTTAAGACCTTCAGATAAACTCTTTATCCTTATTCAACAATTAATTGTATTTAAGTTTATTTAATAAACTTTTGCGATAATTCTTCATGACACACACTTCAACTTAAACCTTGTAATTACTTAAAGCCATTACATCACATCCTTTAAACTTATTTAACATCTAAATTTATAAAACTCTATTTTATTTCAAATCTGGAATTGTTTACATTCTTCCTTTACAAATTCAAATTCCATTTTAAATTTAAGTACTTTTAAAATCCACTTAATTACTTGAACACTTTTGGTTACTAAAACAATTTAAAATTTTAAAACCTGGTTTATTCACAAACTAAGTTTTCAACTAAACTTGAATTTAGTATTTTAAACTTTGATTTATAAACTCAGTTTAAAACTTAATTCATAATTTTTAAACTTTAATTAAATATTTCAAAACAGCAAAACAGGGTTCAGGTTGAAGAGCCTGTACATATTTTCGACCCGAGCCATTACCCTATTTACTTCGAGTTGCACGCTAGTTTCCCCGAGTCTCTCCCCTGTCATTCACGCAACACCTTCTTCCCTGATCCCATCTCCTTTCCCTGCTTTCTCTCTTCTTTTCTTACTTAAGCCAATACGTGAAATACTTACTCACGCACCTGTTCAAACTCGAAGCAGGCTCTAAAATTTTCGAACACTTCCTCGAGACTACCAAAAACGAACCGCTGACATTCATTCACCGCCGTGCACGTGCACGGTGGTTCGCCTCACATCCGGTGGCTCGCACTACCCCCAGCAAACCCCAAATCGACCACGTTTCCGAGTGCAACCCCCAGCAAGTCGCGAAATCCACGATTTCGAAAAATCACCTGTAACTCGAACCCACATTCGCACCCCTGACATCAAATTCGCCACGTCCAGCCATCTACGACCACCGTTCGCCACCAAACACCGGCCGCAGCTTCGACTATGCCCCAGCATCCATCTCCCCAAGTTCTAGCGAACTCGATCAACCATAGTGATAGAACTGACCAACCTCATCAACCCAGACCAAAACTAGGTTTACAGAACGAATTAGACCCCCACCATCACCACAGTGACCAACCACCACTTCCACCATTTTTCCCTTAGTCACTGACCACTCCACCGTCATCAGAGAGAAACTCGGCCTTCCAGACGATCTAGATCAACAGAGACACTCGAATTTCTATTTTCTGGTAAACCCAGAATTTCTATCAATCCCCTCTATTAAACACTTCCATTTTTGTTTCAAAAATCGATTTTTGTTTTAAGTATTTGATTCCTATACCTGATTCAAAGACTTTTGACAATTTATTTTCTTCCTTATTTTTAGTTTACTATGAAGTTCTGTATTTCCAGAGCTAAATTCAATTTGTTTTAACTTAAACAAATTAAAACTAAAGCCTATGACATTACAAATATATTTGATTCAACACTTAAGTCATAACATAGATTGGATTATTAGCAAATGATTTTTTTTTTCTTCTTTTGAACCTGGAACTAAAGCCAGAGACAAGAAATTAAACACACAGCATTTCACACACTAACATACCACCCATATCCAAGTTATCATTATCACAGACTTAAGATAATAAGGAAGATCAAGTAAAAAAAAAATGGAAGTTTGCTCACAAACAAAAACAAACAGGTTCAGGAAGGAGATTTGCTCACCTGCTTTAGAAAGGAAGAACAGAGCCTTGCCTTGAAACAGATTACATTTTGAAAACTGAGCAGGCTTTGCTTGATCTTCCCATCACCTTCCCTTTTGTTGTTTTGAAATTGTTGTTTTAGTTTGCAAAAGAAATGGTTTACTATATTTTCTTTTTCTGGTTTTGCAGTGTTAAACGAAAACAAATATGAAATAATATAGAGGAGTTTGTATAGGGTAGGTGATATCTGGTCAAGTAATGCTTCAGGTACAAGCATTTTCATATTTGCCATAGATTTTCTTTTAGAATAGGAGGCTGAAATGATTTTGGAACCAGTTCGAATAGACTTTGGTATGCTATTGAGATATGAAGCATTAAATGGTATTGTACTTATGTCTCCCATTTTGATTATTTTATACTACATATGTCATAGATATTTCTACTTTGCTTGTATCTTGTTTTACAAGCCAAAACATGTTGTATATTTACTTTAGCTTTTAAATTTTGTTGCCTGTACAAAATTTCTAAGTGTTGGTTTTACTTTTGTTATTCGCCTTGTTTTATTGCTTCAGCCTGCACACTTGTAATTTGTTATCTTGCCTAGCTTCGAATACTTTAGCTTGCTTGTACAGGAAAATATATTACTATCTTATTACTTTGTATTTTTCTTTACTTAAAAAAATATTTAGTTTATCTTACATACAATTGTCTTGTATGTCAATACATATACATTTCTTATTCATGTTGTTAGTACAGCTAATTGAAAGAGTTTGGTTTTCTTATTTTTATTGTTTTTATTAAGATTTACTTTATCTCATTACTTTAAACTAAAATTAAACTTCTATTTTAATATGTTGTTGGAATTCGTCTAATTGTGTTTACTTTATAATGTAAATAAGTTTCTATTTTATACCATATAATTTATCTTATATATTTTCGATTCTATTTATAACTTAATATCTATTATTATAAATTAATTATTATTAAACCATTTAAACTTAGATTTAAACTCGAATTCAATATACACATATATTATTTCAAATTTGCTCATATATGCTCAAATACAGATATATATTCTCATATATACAATAATTTAAATTTTTAAACGATTTATACAAATATACTTGGATATCGGGGAAACTCGCATTACTTCATCGATTTATTTCACAATTTTAATTCAAAAATTCATTTAATTATCAATTTAAATGTAATTAAAATCCGGGGTCGTTACAGACTTCCCCCCTTAAAAGAATTTCGTCCTCGAAATTACCAAGGAGACAAAAAGATAGATGAAGGATATTTCATCAAATCAACTGAATATTTATTCTGCATTTGGCTCACCAAATCAGAATATCAATAACAGATACAAGAACGAATCTGTTTAACACTTCACAAAATACTCGGGTTATCCAGATCTACGAAATATGCAGGGGCATCGGTCAGTTCGAAGTGATAACTAACCATTCGTAGAATATATCCGGACCCAAAGAATAGATAGATATATGGATACGATTTCAAAATTTTTAGTTTAGAAACTAAATTATACCTATCAACCATAGCAACAAAGCAACCAATACACCCAAACAAACAATTTTGGTCAGTTGGAGTTTATGTCCCATATTAATATATCGAATTTATTCCTGGATCTACCAGAAATTATCGAAGAATTGAGAAAAGATGTTGAACAAAAGAGATTGATAGAGAAAAGACTGTTTTCTTGTTGTTTCAGAGTATCGACCATTTATAGTCGTATTTCCCTGTCCCCTATCTTGTCCTCTTCTTACACTCATACTTACTATCAGTGAATAGCAAGAGAATTTACTGAGGTATTCGAACGGATATCTGAGAATTACTCATTCTAGAGTTTACTTCACTCTATCTCTAATGAGCTACTTAACGTGTTATACTCCTGAGCTAAAGTTCAACCTTAGCTCTGATACCAAATGTAAAGACCCAAAAGTTGGCCTTCGAAAATCGGCACCCGTACTCCACTTGTACTCAAAATGCCGTAGATTCAAATGCCAAATCTGGTTCTCCGGAGCTTATAACACAGTTAAGTAAATAATACAGTGGAATAAAAGAATAATACATTGATATACAATATCTGATACAACAGAGTGATACAATGAATATCAATATACATCAGAGATATGATACAACAAATAGCAGCGGAAAGAAAAATAGATAACATCAGCAGCGGATAATCTCCATCTTCAAAGCACTAATCCAGAAATAGCTTGAACTCCCAATAACGATACACCAAGATAAGCAAGTGCAGTCCGATCCAAAGACTGAACTAGCTCCAGATAACCTACTAATCTGACTATCTGAAAAACCAAACTCTAGACTGCTCGTGTAGAAAATTATGAGCACCCAGAGTTTAGGAAATGAACAATAAACTCCGAGTCAGTCATGGGACTGGTGTGAGCAACAAAAACAGTTTATCTTTAAAAACGAACACAAAAGAATTTAAAGTAAATTCGCAATGCTTTTGGAAAATGAAACTACCATAAGACCTCCCACCACACACACAATGCAAACGCAGAATTGGAGGAGATTTCTTCTTATGATAGTCAAAGATGCTTACTACGCAAAATCAAATCATTTTGATATTATTACTAGTGCATAGTGGAAAACATTTCGAAAGTAGAATATAAATCTTAGCCAGCATAGACATTTCGAACTATGCCTACTATAGCTACCATCCAAACAGTGGGGCGCCACCATAAGTGAATGATAGGTTCTACAACTAAAACCGTACAAGTTCGTATTGGAGTTTGGATTTCCAACAAATGGTCAGGCTAAGGAACTTCCTATCCACGATGGGTTCGTCCCTGGAATAGACGACCCGAGAACCTAACCGGATCTCTGCCAACACAAGGCCGGGTTACCTCTGCAAAAATAGGTAACTACTGACACGCGTATGCCATCCCCCGATCGTCACCGATCTTCCCGAGGATCCCCGATTCGCAACAAACCACATAGAAAAATAATGCAGTAACCACAGAGGTTAAGTATCTGGGCTCCATACCATGATACCACCTTTATCCAGAAGGAATGACATACACTAAGGGGCGCTACTCCCTAGAACCTTGCCGCATTCGTCCTGTTTCGACCATTTCCGGGGTGTGAGGCTCGACGAAGTCTCGTCCACAAAGCTACGCTTTGTTCACAAAGCCATGCTTCGGGTCAAACAAATGATCAACCTATGATCACAAAGATATAAGATCAAACAATTGATCATATCGCAAATGATCAAACACTGATCATCACACAGCAACACTCAGCATGCCACATTACCAAATTGGGATATATCGCTGATAAATTTCAACTACATAACCTCTGAGCTCGTACGTCTCAGAGAAGGGTGTTAAGCTAAGAGAATAAATTCTCCGCCACCAACAGATATGTATTTGAAAGAAATCGGCTTTATATCTCAAAGTGTAATGTCAGACATGTATCCATACAAGTCTGTTCCGGGTTCGAACAGAACCGAAGGCACTTCTTACGAAGCCCTTGCAATTCCGGGTATTCACAATCCCATTCGGACTTCCCATCACAAAGGGTGATAAAATCTCTATACCGGGGACCAGTCGGTGCAGAGACATTCGACGAGTTGTCCTTTCGTTTTCGTGAATATCCGGTCTTCAACACCGGTCTTCAAATGCTATCCATATACGACGTATCATTATTCGGAATGGGTTATATGACACAAATGTCTTTTCCCGGCTAACCCGAATAACGAGCGCAATCTTCAAAAACATATGGATATTGGGATTTCAATTAAGTCACAACTTAATAATTCAACTTCTTTTCTTCAAATGGTTTAACAAATTACCATTTCAAATCTTTTAAACAAAAAGATTTATTTACAGAGTTCACTTAATTTTCACAAAGATTCATTCACAGTTTTTCCAAAACAATTCCTGTTTCAATTGGATTAACTCGTTAAATCTTTAAAACAAAGATTCAACTTATAGCTTTCAAAACAATTTCATTTCGAATGTTTTAAACAAAATCATCATTTTAAATCTGTTAAAAATAAACATATTCAATTCATAACTTTCAAAAAGAATTCATTTATAACTTGGAAAACCATCTTTCAATTCATACTTGAAATTCCTTTAAATTGGAATTTCATTTCTTATATATACGAAAGCTTTTATCATTTGAAAACAAACAGTTTTCATTTAAGAACAATCCAATTTTATTTGCACGAGTTAAAGCTCTTGAATTTTATTCATATTTCAAAATCAATACTTTTAAAATGGTTTAACCCTTATATAACGATATAACTTCTTTAATTCCTAGTTTCAAATCATAGAATTCAATTTCAAACCTTGAATTTAAGTTTAAATCAAATTATTTAAACTTCCAAAACTTTATCAAGTTATTCAAAAATAAATTTCATCTTTGAAATTCCATTTCAAAAGCTTTTTTACTTTTAAACCGAAATTTCCAATTTCAAAATCAATTGAAATTAAAATTTCAATTTCAAAAACATCCAATTTAAATTATCTGTGACTTAACCGATTTCCACGTGAAATCCATATTTGTGTGTGTATGGTGTAGTCCAAGGGTTTCACACACAATAGTGCAACACAATGAATCATCACAGATCAAAATATAGGATATAGATGATAAGCGATATAAACTATAACGCTTATCGTTTATGCACAGACCACAGATATATAAATATCACAGATAATAAATTACATCACAGATAATAAATCACAGATCATAACATAAATCAGGGTGTATCACAAAGCATCATAAATCAGGGATATCAACAATCAAGTCATCCAATAGAATCCAAATATTCGTAAGTAAGATCAGTTAATTTTCTGATTAAATTCCAATTAGATTAATTTCTGATGAATTACTAATCCCGGTTAATTAATCATTAATAAATTCCAAATCATTTGATTTATTATCCTTTAATTATATAAATTAACCTTTAATCATAAATTAATTATCATTTTCAAATCTTTATTTAATTAACCTTTACTTATTTAATTAATCTTTACTTAATTTACTTTTGATCAATTATCCTTAATAAATCAAAATAAGTAATTGTCTCTAATTACTTAATCAACTCTAACCATTAATTAATTTCTTTTAACTAAATAATTATCTTTAAGTAATTTATCATTTTTAAATTTCATGAATTCGCTTAAGACCTTCAGATAAACTCTTTATCCTTATTCAACAATTAATTGTATTTAAGTTTATTTAATAAACTTTTGCGATAATTCTTCATGACACACACTTCAACTTAAACCTTGTAATTACTTAAAGCCATTACATCACATCCTTTAAACTTATTTAACATCTAAATTTATAAAACTCTATTTTATTTCAAATCTGGAATTGTTTACATTCTTCCTTTACAAATTCAAATTCCATTTTAAATTTAAGTACTTTTAAAATCCACTTAATTACTTGAACACTTTTGGTTACTAAAACAATTTAAAAATTTAAAACCTGGTTTATTCACAAACTAAGTTTTCAACTAAACTTGAATTTAGTATTTTAAACTTTGATTTATAAACTCAGTTTAAAACTTAATTCATAATTTTTAAACTTTAATTAAATATTTCAAAACAGCAAAACAGGGTTCAGGTTGAAGAGCCTGTACATATTTTCGACCCGAGCCATTACCCTATTTACTTCAAGTTGCACGCTAGTTTCCCCGAGTCTCTCCCCTGTCATTCACGCAACACCTTCTTCCCTGATCCCATCTCCTTTCCCTGCTTTCTCTCTTCTTTTCTTACTTAAGCCAATACGTGAAATACTTACTCACGCACCTGTTCAAACTCGAAGCAGGCTCTAAAATTTTCGAACACTTCCTCGAGACTACCAAAAACGAACCGCTGACATTCATTCACCGCCGTGCACGTGCACGGTGGTTCGCCTCACATCCGGTGGCTCGCACTACCCCCAGCAAACCCCAAATCGACCACGTTTCCGAGTGCAACCCCCAGCAAGTCGCAAAATCCACGATTTCGAAAAATCACCTGTAACTCGAACCCACATTCGCACCCCTGACATCAAATTCGCCACGTCCAGCCATCTACGACCACCGTTCGCCACCAAACACCGGCCGCAGCTTCGACTATGCCCCAGCATCCATCTCCCCAAGTTCTAGCGAACTCGATCAAACATAGTGATCGAACTGACCAACCTCATCAACCCAGACCAAAACTAGGTTTACAGAACGAATTAGACCCCCACCATCACCACAGTGACCAACCACCACTTCCACCATTTTTCCCTTAGTCACTGACCACTCCACCGTCATCAGAGAGAAACTCGGCCTTCCAGACGATCTAGATCAACAGAGACACTCGAATTTCTATTTTCTGGTAAACCCAGAATTTCTATCAATCCCCTCTATTAAACACTTCCATTTTTGTTTCAAAAATCGATTTTTGTTTTAAGTATTTGATTCCTATACCCGATTCAAAGACTTTTGACAATTTATTTTCTTCCTTATTTTTAGTTTACTATGAAGTTCTGTATTTCCAGAGCTAAATTCAATTTGTTTTAACTTAAACAAATTAAAACTAAAGCCTATGACATTACAAATATATTTGATTCAACACTTAAGTCATAACATAGATTGGATTATTAGCAAATGATTTTTTTTTTCTTCTTTTGAACCTGGAACTAAAGCCAGAGACAAGAAATTAAACACACAGCATTTCACACACTAACATACCACCCATATCCAAGTTATCATTATCACAGACTTAAGATAATAAGGAAGATCAAGTAAAAAAAAATGGAAGTTTGCTCACAAACAAAAACAAACAGGTTCAGGAAGGAGATTTGCTCACCTGCTTTAGAAAGGAAGAACAGAGCCTTGCCTTGAAACAGATTACATTTTGAAAACTGAGCAGGCTTTGCTTGATCTTCCCATCACCTTCCCTTTTGTTGTTTTGAAATTGTTGTTTTAGTTTGCAAAAGAAATGGTTTACTATATTTTCTTTTTCTGGTTTTGCAGTGTTAAACGAAAACAAATATGAAATAATATAGAGGAGTTTGTATAGGGTAGGTGATATCTGGTCAAGTAATGCTTCAGGTACAAGCATTTTCATATTTGCCATAGATTTTCTTTTAGAATAGGAGGCTGAAATGATTTTGGAACCAGTTCGAATAGACTTTGGTATGCTATTGAGATATGAAGCATTAAATGGTATTGTACTTATGTCTCCCATTTTGATTATTTTATACTACATATGTCATAGATATTTCTACTTTGCTTGTATCTTGTTTTACAAGCCAAAACATGTTGTATATTTACTTTAGCTTTTAAATTTTGTTGCCTGTACAAAATTTCTAAGTGTTGGTTTTACTTTTGTTATTCGCCTTGTTTTATTGCTTCAGCCTGCACACTTGTAATTTGTTATCTTGCCTAGCTTCGAATACTTTAGCTTGCTTGTACAGGAAAATATATTACTATCTTATTACTTTGTATTTTTCTTTACTTAAAAAAATATTTAGTTTATCTTACATACAATTGTCTTGTATGTCAATACATATACATTTCTTATTCATGTTGTTAGTACAGCTAATTGAAAGAGTTTGGTTTTCTTATTTTTATTGTTTTTATTAAGATTTACTTTATCTCATTACTTTAAACTAAAATTAAACTTCTATTTTAATATGTTGTTGGAATTCGTCTAATTGTGTTTACTTTATAATGTAAATAAGTTTCTATTTTATACCATATAATTTATCTTATATATTTTCGATTCTATTTATAACTTAATATCTATTATTATAAATTAATTATTATTAAACCATTTAAACTTAGATTTAAACTCGAATTCAATATACACATATATTATTTCAAATTTGCTCATATATGCTCAAATACAGATATATATTCTCATATATACAATAATTTAAATTTTTAAACGATTTATACAAATATACTTGGATATCGGGGAAACTCGCATTACTTCATCGATTTATTTCACAATTTTAATTCAAAAATTCATTTAATTATCAATTTAAATGTAATTAAAATCCGGGGTCGTTACACACCGCGTACACAATTGTCAAAGTGGTTTTCGGTATTGGTAGGGAGTACGAAAATATCTGATCCCGGTCTCTTTAACAACCAATCGCTTATTACACACTGGATGGTTCTTTTGCATTTCCAAAATCATTTCATAATTGATATCAAAATATCTTATTCAATACAAATCATATCATTTTTGAAATCATTACTTACTTCTGAAATTATATCACATTGAAATCATATCACATTTGAAATCATAGTTCGAAATCATATTTCCTTTCAAAAGTCATATTTCCAAAATAGGCTAAACTCTCATTTCAAAATATCATGTTAAACCAAATTTGTTATTTAAATCTCAACTTAGGTTATAACATCATTAACCATATTCACTTAAAAAAATCGAGAATTTGAATATAAACTCATACATTTTACTTAGTTTGGAATTTAGAAGAAACTAGTTTTAAATAGTTATAAATAGTTAATATAGATTTAAAATAGATTAAATATAATTAAAACAGATTAAGTAGCTTTAAAATAGATTAATTAGATTTAAAATAAGTTAAACATGTTAATTAGTTTAAATAAATTAAATGGTTTAAAATAAGTTAAAATGATTTAATATAATTAATACAGGTTAAAATAGTTCAATACTTTGAAATCTTATAATTAGAAATTTTGAAATAATATATTTTTAAAATAGTTTATATTAACATGAATTTGGAATTAATATCCAATTAAACTATTCATTTCATTTCAACACATTTGGATCATTTTCAATTTTCAAGTCAACAAACCAAATTCCAAACCTTTCAATATAACATTTCAATAAAATATTGAATTTCATATCGTTTCAATCTACGTTCAAATATCAATTCGGATTATTCCAATTTCAAAATATTTCAAAGTTATTTTCAAACAACTTCAATAACTTAATTTCGATAGACTTTCATTTATACTTAAAAGTTTAACTTTAAACTTCCAATTTAATTTCTTAAAGCAATTCCTTTTAAACCAATTCACATTTCAACAGAAAACTTGATTTTCCAATAATACTTCAATTTATATACGTCAAATTTTATTTCAAGATATCATTTAATTAATAAAAAATTAATAAATTCAAAATCATTAATTTAATCAATTCGATGTCCGTATAAAATTTTCTACCCTAGGGTCAAGTGATACGGATATTTATCATTTCAATCCGTAATTTAAAATGTTATGGTTATATATATCATTTCAAACCGCAATCCCGAATTAATAATAAAATCCATAAAATCGCTCGAGTCTATCATTTCAACCCATAACGATTTTTCCTTAATCTATAGATCATTCGGGTATGTATCATTTCAACCCATAGGGAACTTGCATTTTATAACGATATAAAATAAAACATCCATTCATCCAATATCAACAATCAACATCCATTACAAACATCATCCAAATCAATCAATAAATATTAATGTATAACTGATAATCAATAACAGGTATTTAACTGGCAATTTATATTCAATAATAAATTAAATAATGATTTAATTCAAATAAATTCAAATTAATTGAGATGATGATTTAAAATATACCAAACGGCCATAAATAAATTTCTAACCACATCAAAAATTAATTTAACTAACATAAGAAATTTTAGAAGTTGTGAGTGGGTTAAAACACTCATCTTTGAATTTAAATTGAATTTAAATTCGAAGTAAGCCCAAAATTCAAACAGTCACATAATTTATCCAAACTAACGTCAAAATGTCCAGAATTTTACTCCGATCCCAGCGCAAGAAATTGTGACCGAAACGGACCTCGCATGTTACGTGCATTAGAACAGTTGAAAATTTTAAATTTAAATAAAAGAATAAAAGAAAAACACACCTCACCAAACTGCCACGTCATCCCGAGTTCACCACGTTCTTCCTAGGAAATACGAACACAAGAACCAAACCCTACATCCAGCTAACGAACGCGCTGCCATGGCCAACCTCGATCGCCACTGCCGAGCCTATCCTGGCCCCCGACCAGGTGCTCCCGCCGCCTGAACCCCCTCCTACGACCTCATACGTCGTCGATCAGTGGCCAAAAAGGACGCAGCCGCCACTTAGTGTAAACCCTAGTCGAATTATACACGTAGATCAAGCCACTGAATTTCCAAATGAACACCGCCGATGCACTTCCCTCAGACCTCTCTACAAAACTGTATTAACGAATCGACGATCGGTTGCAGTTGATCATGACGAAATGAAAGGCCGAGATTTGTTCTTCAGTTGTGGACAAATAGTGGTTCAAATTGAAAAAAGAATTACAGATCTGAGATGCGCATGTTGATAGCTTCAAATCGATATATACTTCGATATAATTTGAGAAGTTTTAATTTGAAGTTGAATTTTGATTTGGATTTGCAATTTGGTGTGATATCCCGGAATTTATGGGCAATATCAATTTAATAATCTGTTTAAATAATTAAATTGATTTGATAATCTTTGATAATAAAATTTGAATTTAAATTTAAATTAATTTTGAAATTCAAAAAGGGGTAATATTTTAAATATTTGGATTTTAAAATATATGGATAAGCTTTTATTTATATATAATTAGTTTTATTTTCTTTAAAGTAACTTATATATATATATATAAATTTAAATAAGCATTTATAAATTAAGTAAAGGCTTTTATTTACATTTACAATAAATAAAACTAATTAAAAGGACATGTGTAAATTCCTAAGGCTTTAATATTACATGTGTTCTAAGATTAAGATATGAGAAAGACAAGTGTCATTTTTATTTTTATTTTTCTTTTTATTTTAAAATAAATAAATCATTTACACTTATAAAACATGTTTCCACCCTCTTTCTTTCTTTCTAATCTTCATTTCAAAAATATGGAATTCGTTTTCCACTTCTAAGAGCAAACCAGAAAATAAATTCTCAAACAAATCAGTAAATTAACTTCCTCTCAAACTAAATCCTCAAAACAATCTGTAATCAAACTTTCTTCAATCTGGAAAACAAAGCCTGCAACATTTTCTTCAAATCTGTGATCTGTTTAAAGCAAGCAAATCTGGAATCTTAAGCAACATCTCAACAATACAAAATCATGACATGCATGCAATTTTCCAAAGCTAGCAATTCAAGTTTTCAAAGCAAATCAAACATTCAAGTTAAAAGATTTTAAAGTTTCAGAGGCACTTCAGTTTTAAATTTAAAGTCTGGGAAAATTTCTCTGTTCACTTTTAAAAAGGTGAGTAACACTCTTCTAAAGCTTAATTATTCTTTAAATCTGGATGCATGTTGAAATTATGGAAATAAATATGTTATGTGTGATTTTATATAGTAGACTTATCTGTATATATGGATGTATATATATGTTAGTGTGCATGCCTGTTATTTGCTCTGTTTTTCATTTTAAAATTGGTGAGTAAAATCCTTTTCAAACTTAAGTATAGGGATATCTGTTTGTATGTTTAGTGTGTATATGTACGTGATTGAATTTATATATATTGGATGTATAGATGCATGATGCTGTTATACTTGTTCTTATCTGTGCTTACTGTTAGAAGCCAAAATTATGATCAAAAATAAATTCCTCTTGATACAATCTCTGTTAGAATTTAGGATTCAAACAACACTTGATTGTTTAATCATAACTTAAAGCTTTAACTTTATTTAAATGAATTAAATTGGATTTCTGCTCTGGAAAATAGAGTAGAACAGGAAAGTTTAAGTTTTGTTAAAAATTTGAATTCCTTAAATCATTGATTAAGGCATATGACCTGAATACTTGATTGAAAACATGATTTTTAAGATTTGAATCATGATTTTTAGAAGTAGGAAGAGAGAGCAGTTCGTGGTTGAACAAAATTTGGGTTTCGAACGATTTCTGATGATCACCTTAGTCTGGAGGGTCGTGGTTCATTCTGGGGGAAGAAGAGCTATTGGTGATTAGAGGAAAAATAGTGGGTGGCCGTATTGACGACTGTGGCGATGGGAATTGATCGAGATTTTCTATAAACCTAATTTTGGGTCAATATAGGAAACGTGGTGCTGTGTTGTCGAGAGTTCATCGGAATAGTTAAGGGGTGGTGGGATCGAAGCTAAAATCGGAGGCGTTGCTCTGGGTAGACTCGCGTGGCTTCAGATGAACGTTGGCGACGGCACGAGGCGATTCCAGTTTGGTCGAGTCTGTGTTTCAGTTGAATCCTTAATGCTCGATTTTGATTGATGAGGTTGTTCGTAGTTCTG
Source organism: Allium fistulosum (assembly GCA_030737815.1). Lineage (NCBI taxonomy): Eukaryota > Viridiplantae > Streptophyta > Magnoliopsida > Asparagales > Amaryllidaceae > Allium > Allium fistulosum. Next base: position 822,308,827 of record CM060904.1, read on the forward strand.
GTAATTGGGATCACGAGTGGGTGTTGTAGACGACATGTCGGCGATGGCATGGGTAGTCGGAGGCGATCGAGTCGCCTGTTCACGTGCACAAAGTAGCAGTAATGTCTGGGTTTGAGATTGGGGAAGAAGCAGATGTTCTCGAGTAGGTTGATGAGTTAGCTCGAAGTCGTGCTCGTGGAAATGTGGACTTGGCTCGGGAATTCGAAGGGGAGACTCGTGGGTTATACTGTTTTTAAGTTTTTATTATAACAAAGTTTAAAATAAAAGGGGAAGAAGAAAACTCGAAGGAGTACTCGGGAAAACAGGGTTTTGGCTCGGGTATTTTGATATATGGCTCGGGTAAGTTGTGATGTTGCAGTTTTAAAACATGACAGTGTTTTAAAAATTTAAAATGAGTTTAAAACTTTAAAGCAGGATTTAAACTAAGTTTTAAATCAAGTTTAAAATATGGGTTCAAGTTTAAATTTGTATCCTAGATTTGAGATAAATAAAGCTTTATAAAAATCTTGAATTTCTTTTATAAATGTTAAGTGTTCTTTAACATTTGGATTTAAAAAGGGGAATTGTAAATTTAATTTAAATTGGTTAAAGTTAAATTGTAATTTATTTTAAATCTTTAATTTAAAATGAATTAAAAGAAAGATTTTTAAAGTAAAATTTTTTAAAGTCTTTATTAATAGTAATTAAAGTAGTTGAAGGATAAATACTTTAATTTAGTAATTAATTAAGATTTAATGATTTAGGTTCATTAAATTAATAGGATAATTAAAGAATAATTTGATAATTTAATTAATTAATGGTTTAGTGTTAATTAATTAAATAATTAGAATTATAAGTAAATTAATTAAGGGTTAATTAATTTGGGATTAAGAATCATTTATTTAGATAAGTATAGACTTTTAATAAATGATTAGAAGATTATTTATCAAGTGATTAAAGATTAATTAAGTAATTAATTTAGTAATTAGAAATAAGTTAAATGGCAATTAAGAATTTATTTATTTAGTAATTAATAATGTTGATTTAAGTTTAATTACTTAAATAAGAATTGTTAATAATAAATGAGGGATCATTAATTAGAGATTATTAAATAATTAATTAATGTGATTAATTTTAATAATCAATTAGATTAATTAACTAATGGTAATCATTTATAAATTGGTTAAGTATAATTTATTTAATGGAAGTAATTAAAGAAATTAATTACTTAAGGTAATTTGATAAGTTTAAATTAATTTGTTTAATTAATTTAAGATAATCACTTGGTGATTTGATAATTATTTAAATGTAATTAGTGAAAGTATAAATTACTTAGGAAAGTAATTAAAGGTAATTACTGAATGTAATTAACTAAAGATGATTTTAATAATGAAAGTAATTTGAGTTTAATTACTTTGAATAATTAATCAAGGGATTAATTAAAAGATAATTAATTAATGAGTAATTAATTTATGGAAGAGTAATTAAGGGTAGTTAATTACTAAATATGATTAATCAAAGGTGATTAATAAATGTGGTTTAATTAAGAATTAATTATTAAATATAATTAATTTAAATGATGTAATTAAGGATTGGTTAATTAAGATTAATTAATAAATAATTAGTGATTAAAGAAATTAATTAATTGTAACTAATTAAGGATTAATGTAATTAAATTAATTAATGAAGTAATTTAAGATTAATTACTGAAATGGTTTAAGTTAATTAATTTGTGAAATTAATTAAGAGTTAATTACTTAAAGTAATTAAAGTATAATTAATCAGGAATGATTAATTAAGATGATACTTAAAGTATGATTAATTAATTGGTTTAATTAATGATTAAGTAAGCAGGATTTATAAAATGAAGTAATTAATTTAATTAACTTTAAATTAATTAGAGATGATATAAATCATTACTTAAGGGTGAATGAATGATATTGAATACTTTGCATTGTTGATATCTTTGATGAGATATGTGTTGATATATGATATGGATGTTTGGTTGAATTGAAATGATAATGTAGATTATCTATTGTGAATTATCTATCTTTGTGTATATAGATAAGAATTGAATTGTTTTAACCTTAAAACAACTTGGCCCTTAAAAGATACGTTTTGGATTTCGATGAGACCGGGTCGAGTTTCCGTATACCGGGATTCCAAGTCTGGAGACCCGAATACCACATCGATCCAAATTAATGATAGGTCGTGAATCTCAAGTGAAGATGAAGATTCAGAGTGCAAGGGTTATTGTCGTTAACTCTGAGGGTGATTCCAACACGAGTGTAACGAGATAATGCCTTCGGTTTCGTTCGAACCCGGAACGAACTTGTATGGATTGAATGCTTTCAGAACATCGTCAGGTGGACGATGAGCATTCTAAGTGGTGTGTTCTGATTTAAAGGTAAATCGTAGCCTCAAGCCTCATCAACCGGGAATGGCTAAAACAGGGGAGGTGCAGCAAGGCTTCGTGGGTAGCACCCACTGAGAGTAAGGTCATCCCTGTCTAGAGAGTTCCTCCTTTTATTTCGGCTTAGTGGTGCAGTTGGCGACGGCCATCTGTGGGGTGATTTTATTCAGGATTATCCAGTAAGGGATGGTTCCGGCTTTGTGTTGCAGGGGATTGGGAGTGATCCTCGGTACGGTGATCTAGGCCCCGTACTGTGATGAGCGGTACCCCGGTAGCTCTGCCATTGTATGGAAACCCAAATTCCAATAAGTGATAACGAACTTGATTGTATACCTATGTATGCTGGAATTTAATGAATGTAACAATTTCGGCTATGTGAATACTTATTTGAAAACCCTAGACCTATTATAATACAATCGGATTTCCTATCAAATGTTTTGGTTAGCGTAAGGTAAAAACTTACCCATGTTTATTTGTGAGGAGTCTTACGTGATACCTTTTCTTTCAAAAGGTTTTGAAGTTAAGCAAGTTTAACTTGTTACTCACACCAGACCCATGTCTGACCCAAGTGTTTATTTCTGTTTTATATAAACTCTTGGGTACTCAAATTTTTACGAGTAGCCAAGGGATTCAGGTTTAGCTTTGACGAATATTCTAGAGAAGCAATGGAGCAGGAGGCTTCGGCGTTCATAGATATAGTATTCCGCTGTGTAGATCTCTATGATAGTGTTTGTATTGTATTTGATTTGTAATGTCTAGACAGATGTTTATAACTGACTAGTATGTGATGTATATGTTGTGTAACACTGATAAGTGTTGTATACTATGTAATAGTTTATGTTATTAATATAATTTATTCGTTCCGCTGTGAGATCATTGTTGTTGTTTCATTCTTCTCTTCTTTTCTCTTTTCTCACCCCTTTCTTTCTTATTAATGATACGTCATTTTGTAGAATGAGTGGCGGGTCGTTACATTTGGGAATTAGGGTTTGTCTGCCATTGGAAAGAGGAGTTGAGAAGGAAACGTACATACAGACCAATGAAATAAGAAGTAGCCTAGGGTTTATAACAGTTTATTTATAAGCGGAGCTGAAAATAGAATGAATGGACAAGATTTGATTTGAATTAGAACGATAAACGACCCGAAAAGCCCATTTTGCCTCCAGAACGAAAATGGGTCATCCCATATATCAAAATAAATGTTTTCAATATTTTTAAACCTAATGGAACAGGTTTCAAGTCCTAATTCCATCGTATGAAGAAGTTAGGTTAAAATCAGCTTATTTCAAATTGATTTCAGTTGATTTCAATTAAATTTATTTCAAGGCGTTCCGAGCCCATACGATCAATCGACAAGTCCGATCATTACGAAACTTGAAATCCTATAATAATTCACTGTTACGAATCCGATGAAACTGGTTTCGTCGAAATCTAAGTCAGTGGCCAAAATGGCTATTTTCACGTTAATTAAATAAATTAATAATTAATTAATTAAATCACATTTTTATTTCAAATTTAATAACTAACAAATTTCATCATTTTTTTGATTGCTTGGACATTCATAATAATTTAAAGTAAATTTACATGTCAATTCAGTGTTAAATATTTCAATAGTTACAGTGTTCAGTTGCAACTACAATTTATCCCATTAATTTAAAATTTAATTCCAATAAATTGATTTTTATTTGATTTCAATCTTCAAACTCAAGTAATTATTATTCTATAGGCATAGTCAACATTTGTTCATTTTTCATTACAATAATATTCTCAAATTTCCATCCTTTGTTTGTATTAATTACTATATTTCGATTATAGTGAATTTTGTCAATTTCACACATTTATTAAGATTTTAAATCCAATTAATTTATTTATCTTGGTTCCATTCTTTTATTACATCAATTATTACTTTACAAATAAAATTAGCATTTCTTATTCATTTTGTTACATTCACAGCCTCAGTTATTGTCTTAATCTTATTAATGTAACATTAAAGTTTATTTAATTCTAATTGATTTTCCATTTTAATTTAATAGACCAAATAAACAAGTAACTTATAACAATCGTTACCATAACTTTTAATTACACTTATGAATTCATTTTTCACAAACAATTGTTAAATTCTTATATAATACTGATTTTATTTAATTACCATTAACTATCTATTTCATACAAAAATTAAATATTTACATTTGTTTCCTTATATTCAATTTATAACCAAGTATAACATTTACATTATTGCATTTATTGGAATTACATTCAAGTTGTTAATAATTAGCTTTAATTATCATTTGTTACGTTTCATTTCAGTATTCATTCCATTATTAAATTACTAATTTTTATTACTTCAATATTATATTACCAAAATCTTATTATATTAACAAATTTTAAATCGTCGAAAATTACGGGTCGTTACACTCTCCCCCACTCAAAAAATTTCATCTCCGAAAAGGAAAAGAAGGGAAAAGAAAGAATTTTGAAATCAATATATCTTATTCAAAATATTAAATTTATAAACAAATAAATTTACAAAAGTAATTAATTTAAATAAAATATATCAATTTATAACAATTAAATACTTTTATACTCAAATTAATAAAGTTTGGAAAACTTTCTCAAAATTTTCTAAGTCCAAAATTCACGAAAAATTTCGGCAGTCTCCTTTGTACGGAGAGGCTCGGGAGAAAATAATAATATCAATAATAATAATATATATCAAAATTTTCAAAAAATATATCCCAACACCGGGAAAACAATATAATATCGCAAGAAAACCATAATCCGAGAATGTACCTATTTGTCAGGCAAATAACCCTTAACTATGAAACCAATAGTAGTGGAAATTGCTTCCATAACCTTTATTTCACTTATATAATCCAAAAGGAGTTAATAATTATATAAAATGAAATATCTAAAGTTGTTTCACCCACTAACAAACAAATCAATATAAAACAACGGTCACTGGCAACCAAAGTATACAATCATCATATGAAATCAATAAAATCAACTATCCATCCATAGCAAACAAACAAATGGTTTGTTCGGGTTCAGAAATTTTTAACCGCCTAGAATGACAAATAAACTACTGAGTGCACCATTTACTCAACAATCTTAGATGAACTCAATAGATTATTCATATATCTTAAACAATTAGAAGTATCCTATCCCAAACAACCCATAAACCAAAACAAACAATAATTTACAAGGATTATTTCTTTAACTTACATTTACCTCTTACAAAATTTTATTCCCATTCATTCATTCAGTGTTTATTTCATTTATTTTTTTTCCTTTATTACTTACAAAATTCATTTTTATTTATTCATATTATGTCAATTTCTTTTTATTGCATTACATTCATTTTATTATTTACTTTAATTATAAATAGTTTCAATATTAACTTAGGTTCAAAATCCTTTACTTACAGTACTCATTTTCTATTTCATTCAATTAGTAGTATTACAATTTTAACTCAAGTTTATAACTATTTTATATCAAATTTCTTATTTATAAAAGTAAATTTCATTGAACACTTCCATTACATAAGTTTTACTTGTAAAAATTTCCTTTACATATTCTTTTAACATTTCAACTTTTTATACTCTATAATGTGTAAGTTATATATATATATATATGTCTTTAAGAATGCAATTGAAAGTTACACAAGTTTGACTTACTTATTTTAATTAACTTAAGGTTCAATAATTATCATTTCTTATTTTCATATTCTTTTCGTTTACAAGTTACTAATTTCAAATTCCTTGTATATTTCAGTTATAACTTAGCATATAATTTCTTATTTTCATTTAGAAGTTTCAATTATTAAATAGTTAAAAAATTTATTCCATTACAATAATTGAAATCTCTAATTTATAAAAATTTAAGAACAAAATGACGGGTTCCTTTTCAAATCTTTTAAAATAATATATATATAATCATATCTTTGTATATATATCAAATCATACTTGGAATTAAAATTTAAGATTTATTTATCAAAACAATTATGTAGTAGAATTTACTACATGGCCTTTCCACATTTGAAACTCGAAAATGAATGTCGATGATGCGTGCACTCATCACCGAAATCATTTTCCAGCGATAGAGAGGGGAGTACAGAACTTATTTCTTTCCAAAATTTCATTAAAACATTTCCTTCAAATTATATTGAAATATTTATATCAGAAATACTTTTAAATAATACAAATATTATATTCCAAATCCTTTGAAAGAAATTTTCAAAAATCCAGGACTTAAGTTCTCAAATTCCAATTTTTATTCATTTTATTTGTAAAATTTATTTTACAACCAATATTTATAAATTCCACTACCTAACAACCAACATATTACAACCAAATATACATCATTTATAAATCATTATTTTATATATAAAAATATACAATAGGTAAAATTATTTCATTTACCTACATTTCAAAACAAATATTATGTCAGTCTATCCTATTAAGTGTTTAGAAATCCCTATCGATGTCATAGCATCCTATGCACCAACCAGAATTTATAAATACAAAACGGAACAAATTAACACAATATAAAAACCTTTTATAACACTAACAAATACGCTCTCTCATATATATACACTCAGCGACCCATCATAGGGTATTACTACCCTATTAATAAAGAGTCAGACCCCACAAAGCTAAGGTTATCGCTAAACCTCGCTCTGATACCAACTGTAACATCCCGCCTTTTTGTACGTTTTAAGCAGACACACATGCCGACTCAAACCATACAGAAGGGCGGATTGTTATTGGGGTGAATAAGAAAAAGAGAAAGAAATAAGACAAATACAGAATCTCACAATGGAATGACAAAATATAATAATCAAATAACAGTTCATGAAGCTGTTTTACAAAACATTTGATTATACTTATACAATACTAATCAGAGTTACACATATCAGAGATAAATAAATGATAATGCAGCGGAACAATATGATTTAGTGGAATAATATAGTAAATAATAGTACAATCTTCGTCTTCATCCTCCAGAAACAAGTCTTCGAATCCTGAAATGCTCAGGCTGACCCGAGCGAATTGAAAAGACAAAACACTCGAGTCAGAACTAAAAGATCTTATATAAGTTAAATCAACGGTAAATAAATATGAGTGTAAACGGCGTCAAAGATGTTTAGGTGGTTTGACATCTCCTATCCATTGTCTAACGTGAGTGCAATAACTTAAGAGATGTTCGGGATTCACATCTCCTAAGGATCCGTTAAACTATCTACTACGTAGAACAATACGCTATTACAATATGTCTACAGTAAAGTAAAAGTATTAAAATAGCGTTAAGGCGTTACCCATTTCCACCATAACACATTTTTATATATTCCCATAGTCTATACAGTACCGTAATCCCATCCGTACTAGACGTCGTCAGAGGGCACTCCATAGGTATGGTACAAAACAAACTCGTAGTGGTCTCGTTAGGGTAAATGACACGGCACAACTAGGCAATGCCAGGGTAGATATACCAATTACGCTTCCGGACTGGTGGTAATGCATAGTAGCTACTACCGCCCACCTCGGAACACACCCCTAAATCAAAAATCAAGGGTGGCCACCAAATCAATCGCAAAGTCAGAATATAGTATCGAAGGAATGTGCCCGATTGGAGGAATGACCTCACTAAGCCCTTCAATTGCTCCTGTTTTAGCCACCTTAAGCAAACTCATAGGAGTCAGGTCTACGTATATACCTCATATAGGATCGTCGCCAACCATCCTACTTCATTCTGGAATCTCCACCGCATACACAGTTGTCAAAGTGGTTTTCGGTATTGGTAGAGAGTATGACAATATTCGATCCCGGTCTCTTTAACAACCAATCGCTTATTACACACCGGATGGTTCTTTTACATTTCCAAAATCATTTCATAATTGATATCAAAATATCTTATTTAATTCAAAACATATCATTTTCGAAATCATTACTTACTTCCGAAATTATATCACATTGAAATCATATCACATTTGAAATCATAGTTCGAAATTATATTTCCTTTCAAAAGTCATATTTCCAAAATAGGCTAAACTCTCATTTCAAAATATCATGTTAAACCAAATATGTTATTTAAATCTCAACTTAGGTTATAACATCATTAACCATATTCACTTAAAAAAATCGAGAATTTGAATATAAACTCATACATTTTACTTAGTATGGAATTTAGAAGAAAATAGTTTTAATTATTTATAAATAGTTAATATAGATTTAAAACAGATTAAATATAATTAAAATAGATTAAGTAGCTTTAAAATAGATTAATTAGATTTAAAACAAGTTAAACAGGTTAATTAGTTTAAATAAATTAAATGATTCAAAATAGGTTAAAATGATTTAATATAATTAATACAAGTTAAAATAGTTTAATATTTTGAAATCTTAATAATTAGAAATTTTGAAATAACATATTTTTAAAATAATTTATATTAACATGAATTTGGAATTAATATCAAATTAAACTATTCATTTCATTTCAACACATTTGGACCATTTTCAATTTCCAAGTCAACAAACCAAATTCCAAACCTTTCAATTTAACATTTCAATAAACTATTGAATTTCATATCGTTTCAATCTATGTTCAAATATCAATTCGGATTACTCCAATTTCAAAATATTTCAAAGTTATTTTCAAACAACTTCAATAACTTAATTTCGATAGACTTTCATTTATACTTAAAAGTTAAACTTTAAACATCCAATTTAATTTCTTAAATCAATTCCGTTTAAACCAATTCACATTTCAACACAAAACTTGATTTTCCAATAATACTTCAACTTATATACATCAAATTTTATTTCAAGATATCATTTAATTAATTCAAAAATTAAGAAATTCAAAATCATTAATTTAACCAATCCGGTGTCCGTATATAATTTTCTACCCTAGGGTCCAGTGATACAGATATTTATCATTTCAATTCGGAATATAAAATGTTACAGTTATATATATCATTTCAAACCGCAATCCCGAATTAATAATAAAATCCATAAAATCGCTCGAGTCTATCATTCAACTGTAACATCCCGATATTTTCAACCATTCGCATCCACACATGTCAGACTTGAATTGCTCAAAATATCAGATTGTTAATTTATATTTGGCAATACTCAGCATATACAGTAAATAAAAAAATAACAGAATCACAGACACAAAGTAATATAACAATAAGCAACGGAAACAAATGAATAGTAGTTCATGAAGCTACTATATATATATATAACAGAGTTAAAACAAGATACAACAGAAGTCTCGAATACATAGAAGTCTCAGTATAATAGTCAAGTAACAAAAGCTGAATATATCACTGGATCATCTGAATAACTGAATAGATATAGATGGATCTCCAAGAGAAGTTCCAACTCCAAAGGTGAGTCTCTGATACTGTGACACTCAGTTTGACCCAAGCATAAAGCAAAACACAAAACACTCGAGTCAGGATGAACATTCTTATATCAATAAATCCAACTCAAGTGAAATATCAACTTAAATACAAGTAACCTAAAGGATGTTTGGGATTCCCATTCTATAAGGATCCGTGGAACTATCTACTATGTAGTAATATACACTATTATAATAATGTCTATAGTAAAGTAAACTATTAAAATAGCGTTAAGGCATTACCCATATCCTCCTTAACACATTTTACAGTGCAATAGTATATACAATAACACGATACCCCATTAACTGGAGCTATCAGAGGGCACTCCATAGGTACGACACAAAACAAACTCGTAGTGGTCTCGATAGGGTAGGTGACACGGCACAACTAGGCAATGCCAGGGTAGATATACCAATTACACTTCCGGGCTGGTGGTGACGTAGAGCCGCAGTAATCGCCAACCTCGAGCCACACTCCCGAATCAAAGGTGCGCACCAAATCAATCACAAAGTAATAGAATGGCATACGATGGAGTATGTTCGATCGGAGGAGCTGCCTCACTTGGCCTGTCAATTGCTCTTGTTTTAGCCACCTTATGCTAACTCACGGGAGTTAGGTCCACGTATATACCTCATATTGGATCGTCGCCACCATCCTACTTCATTCTGGAATCTCCACCGCATACATAGTTGTTAAAGCGGTTTTCGGTATTGGCAGAGAGTATGACAATAACCGATCCCGGTCTCTTTAACAACCAAACGTTATTATAACACCGCGGTCATTTCATTTCAAAAATTCATATTTCAAAATCAAAATATCATATCCATTTCAAACCATATCAATATGGTATCACTTCTCACTTAAAAATAATATTCATTTCCAAAATCATAACACTTTGAAAATATAACATTTGAAATCATAATACTTTGAAATCCATAAAACTTTCCTCTTAAACAGTTTAGATATTAATAATAGTATATATATTAATTAAAATAGTAATAATTAAAATAGTTAATATAATAAAATAATTTGTATATAAAATAGTTATAAATTAAACAGTTTATATTAAAGTAATTAATATATTAAAATAGTTTTATTTAAAAAGGTTTATATTAAAATGGTTATATATTAAAATAATTTATAAAGTAATATATATATATAATACTTTATATAATAAAATAGTTTCCTCAAATTTCACAAATCAATTCAAATTCCAAAATTCAATTTAATTCATTCTCAATTCATCAATTTCAATTCAATTCAGTTTCTCAATAAACCATTTCAAATTATATCGATTTCAAATACAGAGTTGAACCACAAAATATAACATTTCAATTTCAATATATATTTCAAAGCTTTAAATATTCAACATTTTCAAAACTAAATATGAGATTTTCATTTATATCCAAATTTAACTTCATTATTATTTAGTTTTGAAATATTCACTTAATAAAATTCAATATCATTTAAATAAGCCTTAAATTACAATTTAAACTAAATATTTTCTTTAATTTATTTAAACTTGAAATATTCATTTAATCACTTTAAATCAAAATCAAGTTACAAAACCATATCTTAAAATCCCAAATTCAATGAGTTTCAAATCGATTTTATTAAATAATTCTTAAAAGAATACTATTTCAGAATCATCTTTAATTTATCTTCCAACGTTAATTTATTAAAATTATTATAAAAATCTATTTTTAAAATAAAATTAAAATAAATACTTAAACATATTATATATTAATTAAATCAATCCTTATTAAATTAAATCTTATTATTAAACTTAATTTATATTAAAAACCTAATTTATATATATTTTAAAATAGTAAAAATATAAGTAAAATCTTAAAATTTATAATTTCTAAACTAACTTATAAATTTAAATTTCCCAAACATATAATTAAAAAAAAATCTAAAATTTAAACCTTTATAAAATAACATCTATATATGTATTATTTAAAATCAATATTTATGTAAAACCATATATATCCTTTTCAAAACTATGGAAATCATTTCAATATATATATATATATAGACCAACGGTGTCTGTATATAATTTTATATCTTATGGTCAACTGATACAGATATCTATCATTTCAATCCGTAATTTAAATATATACGGGTATATATCTTTTCAACCCACAATTCCAAATTCAATTCAATGAAAATCGCTTGGTTTTATCATTTCAACCCATAACGATTTCTCATTATTCTACAAGATCGTTCGGGTATGTATCATTTCAACCCATAGGGAATTCTAACTAACAAGGAACTTGCAGAGTGAGAACACATATGATAATATAACATATCAATAACAGGCATATATCAGCAATATAAATAACAGATAATGGTGTCAGATGTCACAGGTGCAGATAATAGCATATATAGCAATTTAAATAACTAACAGCAGCATATTTCAATTATCGTTTCAATTGAAACCAAATTTAATATATATAAGAACGTTAATCGTGAGTGATTTCTCACCTTTCGAGGCTAGAGAATTAGACAACAGAACAAGCTACGAATTCCCAAAGCAAAGCATGATTGGCATGAATTTGACGAGCAAAGCTGATAGTTTGATATAAACGAAACCAAATCAGAACTAGATCAACGAAGGCAATAGTATAAGTGAACCCATATATATATAAAACTATATATATAACTATTTATGTAAATAAAAATCATATTATAAATTCTAGAACATATTATATATATATATATATATATATATCATAATCATTGTTTTAAAATAAAACACATATATTAAAATAAACATATGTTTCAGATCAATATTTATTATGAAAATCAACATAAACTTAGCTTATTATACTATACTTTTAAATTCCAATAGATTTTATATGTATGCTTATTTAGACTTTTATATATATACTACAAAACATGTTATATATAAACTTAGCTACATAGAAATGGAAAGCATAAGCTAAATTTTCAAAGGAGCAGGCTACAACATATAAACTATGCATAAAATTTAACAAATTTTATATCTACACTTTAAGCAATCAAAATGAATCTATATAGCATGTATGTACATCCAACAGATAAGACATACAGTCATTATCATATTTTAAATAAACAAATAAACAATATATGTTATTATATACACTATATAATAAATAAAATAGTATATCAAGAATATATATATATATATAACCTATATGCAGATTATCTTCAACATATGTATGCTTCAAAATAAATGTGCAGACTAGTAATGTATATGTATGCAGATCACAAAACAAACAAAATAAGCGAACAAGTTAAACAAAATGTATGCAGACTAAAATATATATATATATATCATACTATAATATATAAACATATAACTAAATTTCCCATTTGAATTTGTTTAAAATTTCAAAATATGCATTTAATAACCATAAATCAAAATCATATATGTACAAAGTAAACCTTTTATAACCATTACTTACTAACAGCATAAATACAATACTTCTATATATATAACTAATATATAAATCAACTTATATTATTATTATAACATACATAATACTAGCAAAGATACACTAGTATATTCCTATATACAGCTAACATATTATATATTACTTTCTTATATAATATATACAACAAAAGGATATAACTTTATATATACTGACCTAACTCAGTTCAAATATACGAGCTAATGTAAATAGTTCAAAATATATATAACACCTTTAATATACTATATGCTGACCTATATATACATATAATATAAAACGTACTATAGCACATATGTATCAGGGCAGTAATACATATATATAAGCTATTATACAAAAATCTGGAAAACATATACAACTCCAATGACACAGATTTCATAATATAAAATATACTATAACAATACAACCCATATGTACATATACAATAGTATATAAATAGTTATGCATCAGATGTACACATACTGTAACATATATATATACATATATACATATATATATATACATATACATATATACATATATATATATATACATATACATATATACATATATATATATACATATATACATATATATATACATATATACATATATATATATATATAACTTATACATAAAACTAACATATTAAAACTATAACTATATATATTATACAGCCCCAAAGCTTATATACTAACTGTAATATATAAAAACTTTATTTAGATCAGCCACTACAAACACAAATAGCATAAATATATATTACACAACAGTATATAAATAGTTCTGCATAAGATGTACACATACTGTAACATATAAACTATATATATAAAACATATATACACACACACACATATATATACACACATATATATATGACATATAAACTATATACATAAAACATATATATACACACACATATATATACACATACACATATATATAACATATAAAATATATATATAAAACATATATATATATATACATACATATATACATATATACATACATATATACACACATATATACAAACACATATATATATAATATATAAACTATATACAAAAAACATATATATACATATATACATATATATATACATATAAACACACACATATGTATACATATATACATACATATATACACATATATATAACTTATACATAAAACTAACATATTAAAACTATAACTATATACATATTATACAATCCCAAAGCTTATATACTAACTGTAATATATAAAAACTTTATTTAGATCTGCCACTACAAACACAAATAGAATATATATATATATATTCAAAGAATGTGAAGGGGAAGGCTTACGGCATGGAGTGGAAAGGCTCGGCTTGGCTGAGGCTAAGGCGGCAGGTGGTGAAGGGATGCTTCGGCCGAGGAGGAGGAGGTGCGGCTGCTGGCCTTGCTGGAGAAAACGTGGATGTGAGTTGAGTGGTGGGCTTGCGTGGGTGCCTGCGAGAGAAGGAGGGTAGTGGGTGGAGACACGAGCAAAAGAAGGGAGTGGTCGTGGCTTGCTGTGCAAAAGAAATGAGAGGAAGAAAAAGAAAATTTGAGGAGAGGGTTAGGTGTCATCAAGGAGGAAAATATGCAAAATTAAATTTTGTTCAAACGGAAAGTAGCTGAATCAACAAACAAAAATATTTTTGAAACCAATTAGAACCAAAGGTTAGGTCGATTCGGAAAAATATATTGTAATGGCTATTGGCCATTACTTCACTGTGGAAAACTGAAAAGGCAAAGAAACCAAAGTTGAAATTTCGTAACCGATACGGCTATTCGTTTCGCGATTTTCATTGCGTAACTATTACCGTAATACAGAAACGAATATACTACAGGGATCAGCACGACGAGATGATCAAAACGGTATAAAGGTATCAGTAGTATGACCATCTTATCAAAAGTCGATACTCGGTATCGAAAATGCTGCTAATATGCCAGAATTTAGATAGACGGAGTAATAGCAGTCCAAATTTGACGAATCGAAATATGACGTCTCACTCAGAAGATGATTTACAAATTTATTATATAAAAATATTCAGGTTTTGAAAATATTTTATTATCATTAAATATTACCTGATTTAAATTATATAAAATTACACAAGAAAATAAACTTCCATATTTTTCAGATGAAAATTTACCATTTGCAATGTTTTAATGGACATAATCCAAATATCAAATTTTTAATTGAAAATTCAATTATTTAAATTTCACAAAAATTCAGTTATTTACGTAAGTAAAATTATTAGAAATTTACGGGTCGTTACATCAACCCATAACGGTTTTTCCTTATTTTATTGATCATTCGGGTATATATCATTTCAACCCATAGGGAACTTGCAGTTTATAACGATAAAAAATAATACATCCATTCATCCAATATCAACAATCAACATCCATTACAAACATCATCCAAATCAATCAATAAATATCAATATAGAACTGATAATCAATAATAGGTATTTAACTGGCAATTTATATTCAATAATAAATTAAATAACTATTTAATTCAAATAAATTCAAATTAACTGAGATGATGATTTAAAATATACCAAACAGCCATAAATAAATTTCTAATCACATCAAAAATTAATTTAACCAACATAAGAAATTTTAGAAGTTGTGAGTGGGTTAAAACACTCGCGTTTGAATTTAAATTGAATTTATATTTGAAGTAAGCCCAAAATTCAAACAGTCTCGGAATTTGTCCAAACCAACATCAAAATGTCCAAAATTTTACTACAACCCCAACGCAAGAAACCGTGCGCGATACGGACCTCGCATGCGAAAGTTACGCGCGTTAGAACAGTTGGAATTTTTAAATTTAAATAAAAGAATAAAAGAAAAACACACCTCACCAAACTGCCACGTCATCCCGAGTTCACAACGTTCTTCCCAGGAAATACGAACACGAGAACCAAACCATACATCCAGCTAACAAACGCGCTGCCACGGCCAACCTCGATCGCCGCTGCCGAGCCCATCGCGGCCCCCGACCAGGTGCTTGCGCCGCCTGAACCCCCTCCAACGACCTCCGACATCGCCGATCAGTGGCCTAAAAGGACTCAGCCGCCACTTAGTGTAAACCCTAGTTGAATTATACACGTCGATCAAGCCGTTGAATTTCAAACGAACACCGCCGCTGCACTCCACTCAGACCTCTCCACAAAACTGTATCAACGAATTGACGATTCGTTGCACTTAATCATGACAAAATGAAAGGCCGAGATTTGTTCTTCAATTTGTGGACAAATAGTGGTTCAAATTGAAAAACAAATTACAGACCTGAGATGCGCACGTCGAGAGCTTCAAATCGATATATAATTCGATATAGTTTGAGAAGTTTTAATTTGAAGTTGAATTTTGATTTGGATTTGCAATTTGGGAATTCGAGTTTGTCTGCCATTGGAAAGAGGAGTTGAGAAGGAAACGTACATATAGACAAATGAAATAAGAAGTAGCCTAGGGTTTATAACAATCTATTTATAAGCGGAGCTGAAAATAGAATGAATGGACAAGATTTGATTTGAATTGGAACGATAAACGACCCGAAAAGCCAGTTCTTCCTCCGGAACGAAAATGGGTCATCCCATATATCAAAATAATTTTTTTCAATATTTTTAAACTCAATGGAACAGGTTTCAAGTCCTAATTCCGTCGTATGAAGAAGTTATGTTAAAATCAGCTTATTTCAAATTGATTTCAATTGATTTCAATTAAATTGATTTGAAGGCGTTCCGAGCCCGTACGATCAAACGACAAGTCCGATCGTTACGAAACTTGAGATCCCATAATAATTCACTGTTACGGATCCGATGAAACTAGTTTCGTCGAAATCCGAGTCAGTGGCCAAAATGGCTATTTTCAGGTTAATTAAATAAATTAATAATTAATTAATTAAGTCACATTTTTATTTCAAATTTAATAACTAACAAATTTCATCATTTTTTTGATTGCTTGGACATTCATAATAATTTAAAGTAAATTTACATGTCAATTCAGTGTTAATTATTTCAATAGTTACAGTGTTCAGTTGCAACTGCAATTTATCCCATTAATTTAAATTTTAATTCCAATAAATTGATTTTTATTTGATTTCAATCTTCATACTCAATTAATTATTATTCTATAGACATAGTCAGTATCTGTTCATTTTTCATTACATTAATATTCTTAAATTTCCATCTATTATTGTATTAATTACTATATTTTGATTATAGTGAATTTTGTCAATTTCATACATTTATTAAGATTTTAAATCCAATTAATTTATTTATATTAGTTCCATTCTTTTATTACATCAATTATTACTTTACGAATAAAATTAGCATTTCTTATTCATTTTGTTACATTCACAGTCTCAGTTATTGTCTTAATCTTATTAATGTAACATTAAAGTTTATTTAATTCTAATTGATTTTCCATTTTAATTTAATAGACCAAATAAACAGGTAACTTATAACAACCATTACCATAACTTTTAATTACACTTACGAATTCATTTTTCACAAACAATTGTTAAATTCTTATATAATACAGATTTTATTCAATTACCATTAACTACCTATTTCATACAAAAATTAAATATTTACATTTGTTTCCTTATATTCAATTTATAACCAAGTATAACATTTACATTATTCCATTTATTGGAATTACATTCAAGTTGTTAGTAGTTAGCTTTAAATACCATTTGTTACATTTCGTTTCAGTATTCATTTCATTATTAAATTACAAATTTTTATTACTTCAATATTATATTACCAAAATCTTATTATATTAACAAATTTTAAATTGTCGAAAATTACGGGTCGTTACATATACCTATTGCGGATTCGGACTGGTGGTAACGCATAGCAGCTAGAACCTCCCACCTAGGAACACACTCCCATAATCACAATTAAGAGGTGGCCACCAAATCAATCATAAAGTAATAGAATGGTATCGAAGAAATGTGCCCGATAAAAGGAATGACCTCACATGGCCCGGCGTGGCTCCTGTTTTAGTCACATCTAAGCTGACTCACGGGAGTCAGGGTCACGTAATTACCTCTTACAGAATCGTTCGCCAACCGTCCTACTTTATTTCTGGAATCTCCACCACGTACACAGTTGTTAAAGTGGTTTTCGGTATTGGCAGAGAGTATGAGAATATCCGATCCCGGTCTCTTCAACAACCAAACACTTATTTCACACCGGATTGTTCTTTTACATTTCAAAAGTCAATTCACAATTGATATCAAAATATCATATTCTCAAAACCATATCATTTTCGAAATCACATTTACTTCCGAAATTATATAACATTTGAAACCATATCACCTTCGAATTCATATTTCCAAATTAGATTAAATCCTCATTTAAATCACCATATTCCTCAATTATGTCATTTAAATCCATACTTATGTTACAATATCATTTAATCATATTCTACTTAAAAATCAATGATTTAAATATAAAACTTCTACTTTACACAACCTGAAATTCAGAAATAGTTTAGATAGTTTAAAATAGTTTAATTAGTTATCATAGTTTAAATAGATATACATTAGGTTAAATATGTTAAAAATAGATTAAATAAATTTAAAATAGATTAAAATACTTTAAATAGATTTAAAATAGTTTAACTGGTTTAAAATAGATTAAATAGGTTTATTATGGATTATTCAGATTTAAAATAGATTAAATGAATTTAAAATAGATTAAATAGAATTAAAATAAATTAAATAGCTTGAAAGAAATTAAAAATAGTTTTAAATCATTTAAAATAGTTTAATATAGTTTAATAATGTTAAATGATTTAAAATAGATTAAAATATATTAAAATAAGTTAAATAAATTAACATAGATTAAGATAGATTAAATAGGTTAATTAGTTTAAAATAGGTTGAGGTAGATTAAAATAAATTAGATAGTTTAAATTGATTAAGTTGGTTTAAAATAGATTAACTTATTTTAATAGTTGAAATCTTAAAATTAGAATTTAAAAGAACATTTACAGTTTATATTGAGATAATAAATTTTGAAATTAACATCATATTTAACCATTTCCTCCATTCCAGCATTTCAATAACTTAATTCCGATAAATGTCGTTTATACTTCGAATTCAACTTCAAAATTTCAGTTTAAACCAATTCCAATTTCAACATTTAAAACTCGGATTTCTAAAATTAATTTAGTTTAAATAAATCATGTCTTCTTCAAAATATCATTTAACTAAATTCAAAATTTTAGGATTTAAAATCGTTTAATTTAACCAATCCGGTGTCTGTATATAATTCTCTACCCTATGGTCAAGTGATACAGATATTTATCATTTCAATCCGCAGTTTAAAAATTTATGGGTATATATCATTTCAACCCGAAATCCCAATTTTTTTTTTCAAATACATAAAATCGCTCGAGTCTATCATTTCAACCCATAATGATTTCTCCCTAATCTATCAGATCGTTCGGGTATGTAACATTTCAACCCATAGGGAACTTCCATTGTTATAACAATATAAAAATATAACGTCCAGTCATCCAATATCAAAATCAACATACATCACAATCATCATACAAATCAACCAATAAACATCAATAGATAACTGATTATCGTTAACAGGTATTAAATTGACAATTGAATTCAATATTAAATTAAACGATGATTAAATGCAATAAAAGTCAAATTTAACTAGAATGACAATTTAAACATACCAAACATCAATCAATTAATTTTCGATCAAATCATAAATTTAATTTAACTAACATAAGAAAATTTAGTAGTTGTGACTGGGTTAAAACACTCACCTTTGAATTTCAAATTGATTTGAAATCCAAAATAAGGCCTAAAATTCAACAATCTCATAATTTGTCCAAACCAGTTCCAAAATATCAGTAATTTCGATACGATCGCAGTGCAGGAAATAGCGTCCAAATCCGAGCTCGTATGCAAAAGTTATAAGCGTTAGAATATAAAAAATTTAAAATTAAAATATGCAAAAGGGCAATTATGTAATAACGTACCTCTTTAACATCTCGTATGCACGCGAACACGACCTTTTGAACCCATCGGCCACCATCAAACCCTAATGGTCGTATGTGCTACGCAAGCCGAAACCACGATTAGAGGCCACCTGTGACTTCGCCACACCGCCCCTCCAACACCCCACCTCGAAAGCCGTGTCGCTGCCGAACGTCCTCCAGGCTGAGGCGAATTCCGGTCGTTCATCACCAATTTATGGTGAAATCAATGACTATGGTGACAAACTAACCACACGGTTAGCACTACTAACCACCCTCTACGCAACGACGCCTCCCGATCGTCGATCGGACGACGATCCGCCATTGGATCGTCAAAACCTAATATGGACGGCTGAAATTAATTCAGCGATTTTTCGAAAAACAGTGATTCGATTAGAGAAACGAATTATACCAGTGGATTACGCTCGTCTAGAGCTTTCCAACGATATATAATATGACATAGTTTGAAGGAGTTTGAATTTTTGATTTGGATTTGCAATTTTGAACTTAGGGTTTGGATTTAGGAATTTGGTTTCCGCCATTGAGGAAGAGGGAAGCAGATAGAATTGTACGTACAGTAATGAGGAATAAAAGGCTGCTAGGGTTTGGACATAACTATTATATACTGATGAAGCCCGATAAGAATGAATAACATATCGTACTGGTTCGAATTGACAATAACGACCCGAAAAGCCTGTTTCGCTTCTGAAATGAAAGTAGTTCATCCCATATATCAAAATAAATGTTTTCAATGTTTTTAAACTCAATGGAACAGGTTTCAAGTCCTAATTCCATCGTATGAAGAAGTTAGCTTAAAATCAGCTTATTTCAAATTGATTTCAATTAAATTGATTTTTACGCGTTTCGAGTCTGTACGATCAAACGACCAGTCCGATCTCTACGAAACTTGAAACCTTATAATAATTC
The DNA here is from genome assembly GCA_030737815.1 of Allium fistulosum. Taxonomy (NCBI): domain Eukaryota; kingdom Viridiplantae; phylum Streptophyta; class Magnoliopsida; order Asparagales; family Amaryllidaceae; genus Allium; species Allium fistulosum. Next base: position 822,329,992 of record CM060904.1, read on the forward strand.
ACTGTTACGGATCCGATGAAATTGGTTGCGTCGAAATCCGAGACAGTGGGCAAAATGACTATTTTCACGTTAATTAAATAAATTATTATTAAATTGATTTAGATCACTTTTTAATTTCAAATTCAATAACTCACAAATTCCATCATTTTTTATTTCTTGGACAATTACAATAATTTAAAACAAATTTACATATCAGTTTTGCGTTAATTATTACACCAGTTATAGTGTTCAATTTCATCTGAAATTAAATCTAATTAATTAAAATTTAATTCCTATAAATTGATTTAATTTTATTAAATCTTTTTATTAAATCAATTATTACTCTATAGACATAGTTAACATTTGTTTATAACTTATTATACTAGTATTCTACAATTATCATCTTTTACCATATTAGTTGGAATATTTCAATTACATTGAATTTTTGTCGATTTTATTGTAATTTTAAATCCCAATAAATTAATTTATCTTTGTTTCACTCCTTTTATTAAATCTTTCCTTGTGAATATAATTAACATTGCTGTATATTTTATTACATTCACATTTTACAATTGTCGTCTTAACTCATAATAAAGTAACATTCAATTTCATTTAATTGCAATTGATTTTAAATTTGATTCAACAGATTAAATAATTTGGTAACAAATGACAATCGTTATCTTTTCTTAATTTAATAACATTTATAAGTTTGTTATCTACACATAAATGCCATAACTACTACCACAACACTACTTTTATCAATTTCAATTAATTACATACTATTTCATAAATTTATACATATTTAAATTACCAATTACTCCTTTTATCTAATTTATCAATTAACACACATCATTACAATTTATTTACAATCTATAACCAATTATAACTTTTTGATCATTTCAATTAAATGGAATTACAACAGTTATCAATTACCTCAAATTAATACTATTACATTTCATTCCAGTTATATTCTTATTATTAAACAACATATTATTTTCTTTCAACATTAAATCACAAAACCTTGTTAAATTAACTATTTTTAATTATCGAAAATTATGAGTCATTACAGAAATGCTCCAGTCGTCATTAGTCTGGTCCATTTTCAAGTTACGGCTATTTATAATGCTTATAAATGTCGTATGCTTGATTGTCCAACGTTTGACGGATTGGTGATAATTTACAAGGATTCTGACCAGAGAAAATTTTCTATTTATTTGGAGTAAGCCCCTGGTTTCTTATAGTCGCTAAATTTGAAGTGCTGGGTTGATGACGAAAGGTGCTTAGAGTCATACTGGTGTTTGCTTGGAGAAAATCTTGGTTTTACTCGAGTTTGACCTTGGGTCAGAACTTCTTGGGTTTTGCTTCGAGTCAAATAGGTGACTACTTCAGGTTCAACTTTGATGATGGATAGCTATACTTTGAGGTGGAATAATAAGTGGCGTAGGGCGATTGTCGCACAAGCCATCGTATCATAGCTGGCAAGTCAGGCATTTGGAAGCTGGTCAGTTAAGAGCAGCCGTAATCTACCCTAGAAACCTAATCTAGTAACCAATCCCAGTTCATGTCATATCATCTTGGTTCTCCATCCTTTGGGTGTACCATTTAAGTAGCAGTTCCTTGTCCATTCCTTGGCTACAATTCAGTAGCTTCCGCTTGATGCCCTATGCCCTGATCAGTTGCAGGATGTAGGGGAAGTGGATAGAATGCACAGTCTTTAAGTTGAGTTCTGAATTCAGAATGCAGGGGCACTGCGCTGCGGCATGGGTTCAGGTGCATTGCACTCGAAAAAAAAATTTAGAGCTATTTTTAAAAAATTGATCGTACCCTATCCATATTTATTATATGCGACAAGAAGGAGGGATCGGTCCCGATCATTTTTTCCCAAGGAAGGAGGATTCGGTTACGTTCCCTTTTTGAATGCAAAAGGGATCGGCTGGAGGGATCAGTTTTAGTTGTGTGTGGTGCAGGGATCGGTTGAACAAGGGTTTTGTTCTGGACTAACACGACATAGGGATCGGTATTGAATGTTTTATGAGAGCGATCAGTCATACAGAGTATGTAGGGATCGGTAGTGAATGTAAGGATCTGCTATAAGCCATCAGCAAAAGGGGTCGGTCATGAAGATCGTTGTTGGCATGCGATCAATTGTAATGCTAAGGAGGAATCGATGGTATAAGGATCGGTATATAGACCTTGCGGAGGGATTCGTACATACACCTTGTAGAGGGATCGGTATATAGACTTTGTAGAGGGATCGGTGTATAAATCTTGCAGAGGGGTTGGTATATAGACTTTGCAGAGGCATCGGTATATACACCTTGTAGAGGGATCGGTATATAGACTTTGCATAGGGATCCATATATACAACTTGTAGAAGTATCGATAAACACACTTCTTGGAGCGATCGGTATATATGATGGAGGGACTGGTATACATATATGTCGGAGGAATCGGTATAGCTATTTCGAAGGGATCTGTATTGTTGTCTTTGTAGGGATCGGTATTGAGCATGTATATGATTTTGGGGTCGGTCATAAAGGGACCAACGCTAGACCCTAAGAAGGAGGGATTGATCATGATAGCCTTAATAGATGGATCGACCATTTTGGCCTTGAGAGAGGGATCGGTCATTTTGACCTTGAGAGAGGGATCGGCCATCCCCTAACTTGAGTGCAAACTTCTGTATCTGATCTCAAGATCTTGCATACATGAGTGAATCTAATCCTTTGTAAATGGGCATGAACACATGAATAACTCCAAACAAGAACTCTAGCAGCATCATTTCCTTCAACTCCGCGTGAAGTTGAATTAATTCTTTTAACCATGGCTATGAGTCTCCTTTAGATTTCCTTCAAATCTTAGTAAAATAGGAAATTTATCGGTTGAAAGCTGGATCTATCCCGTGAATATGGGAATCCACAAGTAGATGATGAGATCCAATCAAGTTGAGAATTCATTTTTCAGTGAAAGCACCAAATTGTTGATACCAAAAATGGACATTAACACCCAATATAATCTATTAGAGATTAAATGAAGAATGAAATTAAAACAAAGCAAATATCATAAATGAATACACAGATTTTTATAGTGGTTTGGCAATCTTGGCCTACGTCCACTTCATACTTTTATTGATCTTGCACTTGATTATGATGACAAGAATGTTTGGATCAGCTAGGATCCATTAGTACAAGAATGAAGAATAAAAATGGAAGAGCCTTTTCAGTAGAAAGAAGGATCCCCTTTCTGATGTCGTGCTTGTTGTATTTATAAGGGAAGATGTGCACAAATTGGACAGAAATTTTGGTAGAAGGTTCGGGAGACCAAGACTTAGTCACCCAAATATTTCCATGCCCATCGGTGCCCACAATAGGGATCGGTATCGATCCCTATTAGCGTTTCCAAATGGGCTGTGATCCCTATGTGGGATGTCCCATTATGTTAGCTACTTGCTCCTCAAATTTTGTGCAATTCTGATATACGGTTTGTGAGGTATCACATTTTCCGTGAAGTAGTGTTGCTTGAATTCTGATTTTTGCTGATTTCTCCAAAGGTAGTTACGTCGATCACTCCAACTTCCTCCAATTGGAATGAGATCCTTATGGGGTGTTTCACATGTTGTAATAAGCGTGTGCTCCAAGTTTCATGTTGATAGCATGTGTAGATTTTGAGTTATTGACCGAAATCGCTGAAAAATTGAGTTGTAGAATCGATACGATCCACAGTGTTGAATATGGATCGTACCTGATCCATCTTCGGGGCGTAGTGAGCTTTCATGCTTCTACTTCATATTATCATCTATGCTTCATTTTTGGACCCCACAATCATCTCTGGGCTACTGGCCGTGATGACAATCGAGTCTAACTTGTCCGGTCAGTTCGGATATAGCCGTGTCGGAATACCGAATAATAGTGGACGATATCCTTGTTTATTCAAGGATAGAGGAAGAGCACAAGGAGCATTTGAGGATTGTGCTTGAGGTGTTGAGGAAGCATTAATTGAAGGCGAAGTTTTCGAAGTTCCACTTTTGGCGAAGGGAAGTGCAATTATTGGGTTACATTGTTTCCGAGCTTGGTATTGCTATAGATCCTATGAAGGTGGTAGCGGTACAAGATTAGAATCGATCCAAGACCGCTATAGACATGAGGAGTTTCCTTTGCTTAGCGGGATAATATAGATGTTTTATCAAGGACCTTTCTAAGGTAATAGCGCAATTAACAAACTTGATGAAGAAGGATCAGACTTATATTTAGGATGTGAGGTGCATGCATGCATTAGTAAGTCTGAAGGAGAGGTTGACAAGGGCACCGATGTTGGTCATTTGAATCGGGAATGAAGAGCTGATAGTGTACATAGATGCATGTGGTACTAGGTTAGGTGTGGTGTTGATGCAAAAGGGGAAGGTTGTCGCCTATGCTAGTCGACAGTTGAAACCGCACGAGAGGAAGTATTCGACTCACGATTTGGAGTTGGCGGCAGTAGTATTCGCTTTGAAGATATGGATGCATTATTTCCTTGGGAGAGGATCGAGTTATTTATGGACTACAAGTCATTGAAGTATCTATTCTCTTAGAAGGATCTTAACCTTCTTCAGCGGCGATGGTTACAATTCTTAGCCTCCTATGACTTTGACATTTCCTATATGCTTGCCAAAGTTAATGCAGTCGCTGATGCTTTGAGGAGACATGCTAGCTTAGAAGTTATGTTCCTAGAGTAGAAGTAGTTGGAGTTTACTGCCAACCATGATTTTAGACCTAGATGTGAGCTAGAGGCAAAAGTGTTGGCTAGTCTAACGATCAGGCCTACCTTGATTAAGCAGATCAGTACTAATTAGAGGCGAGTCGCTAGACTAGTGGAGATCATAGCAAAGATAAAGGAAGGGGTAGAGTTTGAGGAGTTGAAGTAGTTAAGGGCTCAACCTTGATGGATGGATTCGTAAGGATGGGAGATTGTTTATTCCTAATGTCGATGGGATAAGGGATAAGGTGCTATGCGAGTACCATCATTCGAGTTTGACTATGCATCCTGTCAACAATAAAATGTTCCACGATATAATATAGACATTTTATTGGGAAGGCATGAAGAAGGACATTAGGACATTTATCTCGAAGTGCATGAACTGTCAATTGGTTAAGGCGGAGCAGAAGAATCCAAGTGGTTTGATGTAACAACTTGAAATTACAGAGTTGAAATGGGAACAAGTTTCAATGGATTCATCGATGGATTGTTGAGGACTAGAAGAGGGTATGATAGCATTTGGGTCATAGTTGATTGACTAACAAGGAATGCTAGATTCATACCCATTAAGTCTAGTAAAATGACAACCAAATTGGTCGAGTTGTATGCAAAATGGGCTGTGCGATTCCATGGTATGTCGAAGAGCATTGTGAGCAACTGAGACCCTTTGTTCACTAGTGGGTTTTGGAAGAGCATACAAGAGGCATTAGGGAAAGAGTGGCATGTTAGTACAACTTAACTACCACGAACATATGGGAAAACAGAGAAGGTGGATCATATCTTGGAGGATCTTTTGCTAGCTTGTATTCTCGATTTCGGTGGCTCATAAAACAATCACTTGCACTTAGTAGAGTTCGAATATAACCACAGTTACCGGTCTAGCATTGGTATAACCACAGTTACCTTGCTTCCCACAGTTACCGGTCTAGCTTAGTGGGTAACTAGAATTTAGGAAGATGTCCAACAACCAATTTTGGGTTTGGAGGACATATTTGTTGAAGTAAACATCCCCAAATTATTTTTACCATCCACCCAAAACCTTCTTTTTTCTTCTTCAAATCTAGTCTAAATCATAGATTAAGGGTAGATTAGCAAAGGGATTCAATAGAGATCTTCAAATCTAAACTTTTTAGGAAGAAAATTTGGGGCTCGGCGGTTGATTTTTGGATTTATCTCGATTTGCATGCAAAAATTGGATTTTGGAGGTGTGGTTAGTGATTTATCATATATCACCTTATTATATATGTATATATAGGTTTTATCATACCTTGGATCCATTTTTAAAGTCAACTTTAAGTTTTAATGTTATTTTAAAACACAACCTGTCGTAAAAATGTGAATAAATGGATATTTGGTGTTCTAGACATGTAATTTGGATGTGTGATTGCCTTGATATATGTTAGGCTATGTTGTATACAACTTATATGATGACTGCTATGATTTAGTGTGTAGCTTACATGTTTGAATATAGTTTGGTGCATGTATAATGTTCGTTTGTATGCTTGTATAGTTGAAATGCTCATCGGAGCAAATGAGGTAGGAGCTGTGGAGTCGGACCTCGAAAGATAGGCTCTAGAGCGTTTGAAGTCATATCATTGCATACTTGATGTATGAGGTCCGAAGTGTTAAGCGTAGTGATGGAATCAGCGCAATGTTGATGCGCTGAGGGAGATATAGATTTTGGTTTGGCAGGATCGGTCTAGTGGGAGCATTGTTCGGTGGTTGGCTTCATGAGAAGCATTATGTTTGGAGGTGCTTGGTCCGACATTGGTTGGCTCAACAAGTGAAGGACCGAACATGAAATCCTATTCGGTAGGAACTTGGTTCGGATGGTGAAGAACCGAACAGATATTCCTGTTTCGGTAGTTGTTGGTTCATCATTGGTGGGGTGCCAAACAGGAAATGTTGTTTGGTATACCTTCTGTTTGGTGGGAGCATAGTTTAAGGCCGAACAAATGGATGCCAAACAGAACATGGAGTAAGGTTTTCAGGGTGTTGGCTTCGGGGCAAGACTTGGGATTGCTTGTTGGTCTTGGGAGTTAGTTCTAGGTTAGGTTGATGGACCCTAGAATGGCTCTAGATGACTTTGGGATGACCACCAAGGAAGTATGAAAACTTCGATTACTCGATGTAGTGAGTAGCTATGGCATCTTGAGATGGACGATTTCCGTGTGACAGCTCATAGAGTAGAACATGAGGTTGTGATGCTCGTGAGTATGACAGGGTAGCTAGCGGGTACCTATGGTAGTCTGCGTGTACCCTTGTGTTTGGACTTCTGCATGTGTCAAGTCCTTGGCCATCTGCATGGGCATGAGTTGAGCATTTATGAGGTAGTTCTACTATATGTATATATGCTAAGGGATCGATGAATGACTCTATGATTTGATGCTCATTGTTAGGACAGGGTAACCTACGTGTACCTACGGTAGTCTGCATATACTCATATTTTGGATAGTTGCATGTGTCCAGTACTTTGCCATATGCATGGGCAATGAGTTGAGCATCCGAAAGAGTTACCATATATTTAAAGCACTTGAGTGAGAGATGCAAGGCTATGTGATGTATGCTATGTTTGATGTTTTCTTGATATGCTGTGTGATGCCCCTATACCCTTAAAATTTCACATGTGATGGTAGTTTAGCATATATCGCGTTTATGTGCTAACTCTTTGGATTTAGGGATAGGTTAGGTATGATTTTTCATACCCTAGGCCCTTATTTATTATGTACAGTTTTTATAGTATTTCAAGATGATGTATTGCTCATACCAAACTGTTGTCCAACCAGAGGATTTATACTTTGCTTCTTATTATCTAGGGTACTCTTAAATGAGTTGATTAGGAATAATCAGTTGGGATAGCGCCTGGAGTTGTACGGAGTATGAGCAAGAGGCTATGCTTTCACACACACACACATACTTAGAGCTTGCTATCGCTTATATTTTGTTGTGTAGCACTGTGTAGCTGTGTAAGTACTTGTATTTTAAAAGATAGTTTTAGAGTTTATTTTTAATATTTGGGATGTTTAAACTCATTATTTTAGTTTTTGTATAGTTTGTGAATCTAATGCACTCTGATGTTCTTATTTATGGTTCATTTTCTTATAACATTGTCTCGCATGTTTTACATCTACGTTATTCTATTATATTTTGTCAGTGTGCTATGAGAAGTTTTATAGATTTAATGCTTATATTTTTATTACTTTACACCCTTGGCTATCGTCTTGCATTTGTCGGGTACCTCCACGATGCATTATACAGTTATATTGGGTACTGGAGGTGCAGGGCCGTTAACACAGTCAGTCAACAGTTTCGGGTTTTAATCCCAATCTATCTACCAAGTCACTAGATATGAAAGAATGTGAAGCCCCAGTATCAAACAAAACATGTATGGGAAGATCATAAATGGAAAGCATACCTTGAACAATGATACCCTTTCATTTCTTTTTCATCGATAGAGCATTCAACGAAGTCAGAAAAGCATTGATAACATATGCTTTTACCACCTTCTTCTGCTTACGCAACTCAGGACAGTTTTTCTTGAGATGTCCAAACTTGTAGCAAATAAAACACTTCTTCCCCTCAGCTTTGTAGTCTCTACTAAAGTGACCCTTTTCCAAGCAGTTATAGCAAATCGGCCCGGTTTTGATCTTCTTCTTCTTATCATCTTTGTTCTGAAACTACTTTTGCTTGTTATTCCATTTATTCTTGCATCCCCCGTCTGATTGCGGCTTTAGCCCTTCTTAAGGAATAACGGCTTTCAGCTTTGGATAAAGACTCTCATGCCTTAGAGCCTTCTTGACTATCAACTTGAAAGTCTTGTCAACATGGATCATGAGTTTCTCACCAAGTAGTCACCCAAACAGATGATGAACTTCCCTTTCTTCTTTAATGGAGTGTCGATAAAGGACACCCCATATTTTGACAGGGCATCGAACTCAACAACGTACTCGGAGACAGTCATATCCCCATGCTTCAGGTTTGTAAACTTAGGAAAAATACCGACTTCTGAGTTGCTGGTATAAACTTATCCTCCAATATAGCTTTGAAATGGTCCAAATTAAAGTGATCCTTGGTAGTAGCATCTCTCACTCTATTCCACTAGTTCATGGCTCGCCCTTGAAGCTATCAGGAAGCCATTCACCTTTTAATAGTATTATTCAACTCTATGTCATCAAAAGTCCTCTCGTAGGTATTTATCCAATTCTTCACTTCAATTGCCGACTCTGTTCCTTGGAACGGTTTGCCACAAGGACTTGCAAAGTCTCTTTTCAACATAGCAAAATGGGCTCTGGATGCTTGCATCGAAGCACCACCATTAATAGCAACATTCGGAGCTACTACTTGAGCATTCTGCAGCATGTTATGCATCATGGTATTGAATATTGTCTGCAGGTTAGGATTAGCAGCTCCCGAGCCAGTTCCTTCTTTGACTCCAGAGATGGAGTTCCTAGTAGCATTCCTTGTTTGACGACTCATCCTTCAATTTATAATAAGAACGATCAGTCTCTCTATAAGGAATCCCACTTAAGTAGTATTCGTATGTGTAGTGCAACTTGTGCAACATATATTACTATATAGTTTTGAACACCAAAATATCGAACAAGTACGCGCTCTCGTATATGTATGTATACACTCTTGATCTAGTCAAAGGCGAGAACTTCTACCATATATCTCCTAGATCATGGTATCCCTTAGGTTAAACTACATAACCTAAGTTCTAATACTAAATGTGATGAACATCCTACACTACCGACACCCAATAATACATGTATAATGCACTGCAACGGTGCTCGACTGGTGTAGGACGATAATTAAGGTTGTAAGGTAAATAAAACATCACAAAACCTGTCGTATATCTCACAACATGTCGAATGAACTATAATAGTAAACATCTCCGATTTAAAACGGGCAAGATAGTAATAACTGAATGAATCACAAAAGTCAGAGTAAATAAATACATACAGTTCATAAGTGATTGAGTTATACATTAAATAATAACTCATAAACAAATTGTCTTTAAGTAATAAAGGCACTAGTAGGCTCCATAGTGCTATGCGGCGAAACAACAAATCATAATAAGTAAATGTAGTAATATGAGAGTGTTGTCTCCTGCGCCTCCTCTGTCCAGCTCAACGTGCTTACCAAACTTGATATCCCTAATCCACTCATTTAAGAGTACTTGGAATAATAGGAAGCAAAGCAAAAAATCCAGAGACAGACAATAGTCTAGTGTGAGCAGTAGAAAATCTCAAATACTATAAAGTCAATAAACTTGGACAAATGGTATGGAAAGTCATACTTGACCCATCCCTGCATCTACGGAGTTAGCTCATAACAAAAAATAAAAGTTACTCTACATCGTGACCATCGTGGTGTACTATACAGAAAAGTACTAATTCGTGTCTATATATCCACATCGATAATATATGCATTGTGTGACATCCTAGAGTGATAAACAACCAAAGCAAACATAACATTCATCATCCATTCTCTCACCCAGTGCGTTTGATATATGATACTCCCATGACCCCATCACATAGTCAAGTACTACTCAACATCCTGGTTTCTCAGTACTTGAATCCATGCCACTCAGTAGCCCAAGAATCAGATTTCCATCGCACTCAATCCAAGATAAAACAGATCGAAACATCGTGTGGTCTAGGGCACATCACACTCCCAAGTGAGTCGCATGCCCATGCTTTACGAGCACACTTCAAAACCTACGAATATCAACTATCCCTTTACACACATCATTTGTAGTAGAGCTCATCCTGGAATTTTCCTTACGACTACTATTTGATGTCATCGCGGTCAGGAACTATACTTGATAGCCATTGTTAGTCGTAGAATATCATCTTTTTCCCCGTAAACTTTCTCTAGTGGTTTCTTCAATCCAACTCATGGTCACCTACTCTACGTCTCGAAGTATAGCTATCAATCAAGGAAGCCATCACTTCCCATCATGGAATCATCATCGCCAGATCATGCATTATCATCGTCAAAAATCGTTACCGAACCCTATGGTTCAGTGTCGACCCAAGCCTTAGCTCAAAAATGGAAGGTATGACCCAAAGCAACTGAAAGCATGAACTATCTCCATGACTTGAGGCACTCAATTCCTATATACCAACCCAGCATCACCGATCAATGGCTACCGATCCATCACCACTGATCTGTGCCATCATCGATCCCATACTTCAATGTAACTAATCATGCTTGTTCATGTGAGACTCTCCTTTATCGATCCATAGCGATCACTGATCCATAGCTATGATCGATCCCATAATTCAATGCCACTAATTATGCTTCTCCAGGTGAGACTCTCCTTCACCGACCAATACCTATGGATTGGTACCAATCCTTGTTTATCGACCCTTGCCTTAGCAAAACGTCTTATTTTGCTCCATTGGCCTACGCTCCCAAACAAACACTTATGACCCGAAGCAACTCTCCAGGAACTCAAAGCTATCATGTCCAAGACTCAAACCCAGTGATCCATAGCTCCCATATCACTACTGATCCATCTTCAAAAGGCCATAATTAAAGCAAACGAACACCAAAAGACTAGAAATTTGAAACGTAGCCTTATGAGCACTTTTTATTGCTCCATATGGATCCCACCAAATTTTTGTCAAGTCGACTATGTGGATCATCACCGATCCATCAATATCGATTCATAACTTAGCCCTATAACTAAATCGCCATTCGATCGACGTTTCTAAACATTCAAACATCATGCATTCAAGCAATCATCATACATAATATTTCTTAACAAGCATACACCAAACAGATCAAGATAAATCCTAAACCTAAAGGTAGAACCACAAGAATAAGGGAGATCGATAAGAACATGAATTTTACAAATCGTTTTCAAATCATTTGAAATTTAAATATGTGGTAAGTTAAATTTTAAAATGCGTTTTAGGATCCAAAAATTGTATTAAAATATCATTTTAAGGTGTATAGTGGTTAATTAATAAGTGAAAGGTCCTAACCATTAACCTAAACCCAAAGCAACCTAAAGCAACCCAAGAACGCACAAAATCCAAGAATCTACATAGCTGTAAGTGATCTCCAATAACAAATCTTCCATCCAAATTCTAATCTTGTTAACCCCCTTGTTAACAACAAGTTTTTGCTAACCAAAGTAAGATTTAGAGTGGCATTTGGCTAAGAAGTGATTTATGTGTGTTTTCTCTTTATTTTTGGGAAGTGTGAAATGATGGAGAGAAGTCTCATCAGCTGCATCCCCATGTTAATCCCAAAATGGGATTTGGTCCTAACCATTAACCCAGTTACCTATTAAGCCATTCAAAATCAAATAAAACTTCAAACAGCCATCTTTCCCTAATGGTAAGTCCGATTTCCTATTATGACCACTCTATGGAAAGAGAAACCATCATCCCGATTAATGGAAGAGGTTTTAGACCCCGATTCGGCTCCTATCAAAAGTTATAAGCCATACAAGATTTTCAGGATTAAAATCGTTCGATAAAATTCTAAGGATGGAAAATGTCTCTAATTGGCATTTCTCAAAATCATAAAATCATACGACTCTAAATAAAATAATATAATAATCTATGATCATTCGATACGTAGAATATGGGTCGTTAAAGTGCATTACGTATAAAGGATTAGTTACTTTATGAATCATAGGGTATAATTCTTATCACACCTACACTAGTAACAACCCATGAAGGTTTCCACCCGAGGTTTGAATAACTAACAACTAAATAAATCCAGGTCTATTCTAGTATATAGTCTCATTAAGTAATACCTAACCATACGATAAGTTAACATTCTCAGTGGTAAACCACTTAAATTGTACATCCACATTGAGCAAGCATCGCAATGCTTGGGCATGTGCCGAGTATATAACCTCAACCATTTATGGCCTACCGAAGCATTTGTGCCACCTTCTCAATGGATAACATGTTTTGTGATCTACATCATTTAACCGAAAGATAATGAAATCGTTTAACAAAACTCCCCATAAGGTTCAGCCACTGCCCAACCGTATAATCCTACTATTGTGGATACCTCTATCTCCCTTTCCTGCTATCCAACATATGAAAAAGGTGATCGAGCATGCCCCAGTAATGGTAAGAGCATCTTGTTATGCAATAATCGCATGCGTTATCGAGTTCTATACTATGAATATAATAAAGTGTGGACCTAGGTACATCACGAAGTGTAGAACTGATACCACTTATTGCAACTATCCATGCAGCTATGTGAACTCCCAAAGGTCAAGAAATTAGGAATAAGTTTTCTCGATTCATCCTACTTGGCCTACGCCAGGTCCAGTTATTCCTGGGCTTGCTTTAGCCATTCAAACATCATAATGCTTTTACTCAATCATTTGACCTTAGCTCAAACATCTCGATTTTGGTCCAGATGTTTTATTACCTATAAAAAACAAGTTATAAGCATTCAGACTTCTGACCATCTACTCAAAAGTATGACTTTGATTTCAAACGTCTGAATACCAGTTCAAATGTTTGAATTCTGTCAGAGTTGAACCGTTTCTATTATGTTTGCAATGTAAGATACTTCAAACTTTTGGTTTATTTTTTAGACGTCTGACTTGGGTATTTTCATCATTCTTTGTTGCTTTAATTTCATTTCTTCTTCTTTATTTTTTTCATCTTTTTTCTAGATTTATATACAACTAAAAGGTCAAAATTTTAACAATTAATTTGAATAAAATTCAATCATACTTATATTCGATTCATGTAGTTATTATATTTGATTATATACACATATTCAACCATTATTTTTGTGTATTCAAGCCTATTCAGAAGGATATAATCAAATTTAACAGACTAAGGGAATACATACATAGATTTATTTTTATTAATTTAATACTGTTTCTTAAAGAAGATCTACATATTTAGAGGTGAATTGCAATAGTTTAGCCTCGTCCATGTTTCAATAATTATATAGTTAAATTATCATATAAGGTTTTCCCCACAATTCCTATCTGTACATTTTTTGATGTAAATTTTCAGTTTAAATTCAAAATTCATACTTTTTAGTTTAGGTAGATGTACAAGAGAAATTTAGCTACTTATTTTACAACATAACACATCATACTAGATCCACTGACCATTTGAATGCTTTCTCGCTTCTTTAATCTTTCAAATCTTCTTTTTTAGACCTCCAAGTCTTGACTGGTTTGCCCTTCCTTCTATATTTCTCTTTTAATTTGAATCCCCTCCCTCCTCTTTAATTTGATATGTTTTCACTTTCATTTTGATTTATAAAATTCGGATACGAGAATAAAAACTTTTTAGATCTGAGAAATTTTATGGCGAAAGAAGGAGATAAGAACGTATAGAGTTAGAGAGGCGATGGGTGGGGTTTATAATGAAAAGGAGTGAGGCTTAGGTCTATATTTATAGTTAAGAATTAGGGTTAACAGGTTAAATCCTATAAGTAATAATTATAGAAATGCCACTGGGTCTATTATTCATTAATTTTGACATGTTTTATGAAATTCAACAAGTTATGTATAGTTTCTGACTAGAAATAACATTTTGGACGTAACAGAACAGGTATCGATAATTCCAACATTTGTGAAAATTTACTATTTTTTCCTTTTATGTAAAATTACATTCTTACCTTTATTTGTATTTTAATTCATTATTAAAATTTCTTGGGTGTTAGAAAAGCGATCTTGTGGATACTTTCTTCAACATTTCTCAATTGGTGGAAGTCAGTAGTCAAGTTATGCTGTAAAAAATCTTGGCTCCAACCAACTAATCAAAGAGGTCAATAATGCATGGTATACGATAATTATTTTTCCATGTTAACTAATTCAACTTATGGTAGTCCACTTAAAGATGTAGCGAACCGTCTGCTTTAGTGGGGTGGCGAATACTATAGGTGCTGGTCATTTTGAAGTGCTCTTCAAATAAATTCCTTCTTCAAAAATCAATAACCTATGCTTCTAACTCTTTTCATTCCCTAGGCTCCATTCACCTAATAAGTAGTACAACGGGTCTCATACCATTCACTAAATGGATACATAACTCTATTTCTCTAAAGGGTGGGAGGCTAGAAACCTCAGCAAACACAATAGGAAAATCCTAGATGATTGGAAAAGATATTAGTCCTTCTTGAGGAAGGTTTAATGAATATAAATAGCTTATCATCATGGATAGGGCTGTTATGGTAACGGTAAATTTACCATTACCATACCATTACTAATAAATTGGTTACCGATTACAAAATAAAATGGTATAGCAATACATTCGGTAGGGTAACGGTAATTTTACCGTTACAAGCGGTAAATTATTGGTAAAAAAATTTTTGATCCGTCGGTATCGGTAATTTACCGACAAATTGATTTGTTTCAAACTTTCTTATATTTTGGTCTGTTGGATTATGGACTTTCAACATCAGTCGCTGCAAAGTGCTAGGGTTTTATCTATCTAAGAGGGGAAATAACATAGCCGCTCTTTTAATCTTTTTTATCTTCTTCGTTCTTTTTATTTCTCGTCTGCCAATTAGGCGAATCGGCGATTATCGACTTATCGTGGATGTCGCGACTCAGTCCTCTCCTTTCTCCTTGTTTCAATTGCCGACTAGAGGTTTTTGAGCTTTGACGTGCTTTGATTGAACCAGATCAATTGAATTGGTACGTTTTTATGTTTCTTAGTTGTTTGCTATGTTTGGCCACTGGTACAAGATATGAAGACCGCTAGTATTATTGATGGCAGAGTTCCACATTCGTTATTGTTGGAAATTTTGACCAATGAGTCCATTGGGTTGATGATAACTAGATAAGATCCAGGTGAGTTCTCTTGTTAGTGTATTTTCATGATCTATGTAATTGTACTTTTTATCCAGTACATGTACCATTACTAATGGTGGTCATTTCAAAATTGTTATGCAGCCTTTATAATTGTTTTGTGCTTAATGTGTTCATTGTCAAATTGCTGTATTTACAGTTGCACATGATTATGTTATGCATGTTGATTGTTCATGACCCATTTATTGATAACTAGGCTTAATGACGTGATATTTTGAAAATAGCTATAAACATTTGCTTGATTTTGAATATTTTGCCTATCGGAACCTTTAGTGAAGTCGGATTAATGAAAAGTTGACCCTTGAGAAGCTAACGATTCGACTTAAAATAATATTATGTACAGAACTTGAGCTTAAAGTAGATTATTTCTCTTTGTTTTTGGATAGGGTCGATGATGTCAAGATAGGATGTATGTTGTTCCGAATATAATTAGAAACTCCTTTAGTACGTCATAGGGATGAATTCGCTAACTAAGTATGCTTTAACACACATTATGTACAAATTTTAGTTGATTCATGGACATGGTTTTCTGGTTTAAAAATAGTTTATGGTGTTTTCATATGCCCGCTCTCGTGTTTGTCCATCGGGGGCTATTAATCTTAGTCCAGCAGAGGCATTCGTGCTTCATAAAATAGTTACCATGGTTCCATTTTACGATAATTAAAGTATGTAATATTTATTTTCATAATCTATACCATATGCAACTTTCTTTTAAAATTAATACAAACAACATTAGCGTGCCCATTATTTACAGTCTATAGTGTGTGTTATGTTGGCGCAAACTAAGTTTTCAGGAACATACATGATTTGTTATAAAAGATTTTGCATTGTACAATATATTATGATGTACTTTCTATATTGTGCTTTAGATATACAAAATGGGTGACCATTTTTTTTTATACTTAGCCACTTAGCAGTAAAAGAAATGACATCAACACAGTCAAGTCTAGGTGATAATGTTGAGGGCGTGGAGGAACATACATCGGATTCTATACCTACAAATCAAACTAAATCATCTCGCTCCATCGTTTGTGCAACAGGTAATATATGTTTATCAAAATAATAATGTTTGTAATATTGCTTCATGAACAATAATAAAAACATCATTTCGGCACCTATGTCAGTTTTAGGCACCTATGTGCTATGTCAGTAATAACTAATTTTGTGAAAATTGTATATACACACGCACACTTACTTAGCTTACTTTTATTTTACAAACTTGAATACATATAACCATAAATAATTAAAACACCACTTTAAAATAGATTATGAAATGTTCACTTTCTCACTTTCAAAGTTTTCATTATTTGTTTAACTTAGGTAAGAAAAAAACTTCCTGGGTATGGAAATATGCTGACAAAGAAATAAGAAAAGATGTAAATGGTAAAGAATACCATGTCGGCGTTTGTAGAACATGCAAGAAAGAAGTGAAAGCGGACAGCAAGGCAAATGGAACTACCGGACTTGCTAATCATTTGTCAAAACAGTGCCCAAAATGTCCTGCTTTTGGACGTAATGCCAGTGCAAAAGGTCAACCTACTCTTTCATTAGATAGCGGCGTGGTGGGGACTTTAGTCCCGCATACTTTTAATAATAAAAATGTGAAGAGAAGTTAATTAGTTATATTATCATGGATGAAATGCCTTTTAGGGTGGTCGAGGGTAAGGGGTTTAGAGAATTATTAAAGGATTTATGTCCTCGTTTTTTCATACCTTCAAGACAAAAAATTGCAAGTTTGGTATGGGAAATGTATACTTTGGAGAAGGGTATGTTAATGAGTGTGATAGGGGAAAGAAGAGTGAGCATCACTACCGATACTTGGACATCCGTTCAAAACATAAATTATATGGTTGTTACCACTCATTTCATGGATAGTGAATGGAAGTTGCATAAAAGAATAATTAATTTTACATAAATAACGAGTCATAAAGGCGATGATATAGGAAGATGTTTGGAGATGTGCTTGAGAAGTTGGGGAATTGAAAAAATCTTTAGTATTACGGTAGATAATGCATCCGCAAATGATGGGGCTATTGGATACATGAAAAAAAGATTGGGTGATATGAATACTTTATTATTCAATGGTTAATACTTACATATGAGGTGTGCATGTCACATAATTAACTTGATTGTTAAGAATGGTTTGAAAGATCTATATAGCTCAATTGAATGTATAAGGAATTGTGTTAAGTTTATTCATTCATCCCCCGCAAGATTGGACAAGTTTAGGGTATATGCTAGTATGTTCAAAATGGATCAAATATCAAACATACCCATGGACGTTCCAACTAGATGGAATTCAACTTATAAAATGCTTGAATGTTCTGTAAAATATAAGAAACTGTTTGATAGAATGGCTGACGAAAGTGCTCCTTTTGTATGTTATTTCAATGAAAAAGATAAAGATGGGTTAAAAAGAGTTGGACCACCAAACGATAATGATTGGGAGAAGTCTAAGGCCTTTGTTCACTTTAAAAAAAAATTATGATGCCACTTTATCATTAAGTGCAACTAAATCTTACACATCTCCTTTAATGTTTGTGGTTGTGTCCGACCTACTTATTGACATTGAAATGAAAATTAATGATGATGGTAATCTGATTTTGCAAAGTGTTGGGAAATCTATGAAAGTTAAGTGGGATAAATATTGGTGAAATTTTGAGAGTGTGAACAAGATGATTTATGTAGCTCATGTTCTCAATCCAAGATATAAACTTGAATTGCTACAAATTTCCTTTGAAGATATGGGAAAAGATAGTCATGCAATCAAAAACATTGTCCATGAAATATAAGAATATGTTCTAAAGTTATAATGAATATAAAGGGGTTAATGAACAAGCATGAATATCTATCACAAAGGAAACTACCTCTAAGGACCATGTAAATATTAGTTCTCAATCAAGTGGACTTTATCATGTTGAGATGCGACTCAAGAGAAAGAGAGAACAAATGGAAATTAGAGAAATTATCAATGAAGTAGACAAATACTTTTTGAATCCTTGTGAGAAACTCGATGGTGAATCTTTTGATCTTTTGAATTGGTGGAAGGTGAATCAAGCGTGGTATCCAATTCTTTTGTTAGTTACCAAAGATTTATTTCCAATTCTAAGTTCAACCGTGGCTAGTGCGAATGCTTTTAGTTTGGGAAGGAGAATTGTTGATCCTTTTAGAGCTTCATTAACTCCAAAGATGGTTGAGGCATTGCTTTGTACAAATGATTGTCTTAGGGGAGATGAATTCAATTTTTATAAGGAGCCGAGCGAAGATGATGTCTCTTTCTACAAGGAACTTGAAGAATTTGAAACAAGTAAGCGTTTGTTAAATTTTATCAAAAACAATACGGTACAAAATCTATTATCTAATAACAACCAAGGTGGTTAAAACTGAAAAGATATCTTAAAACTATACATTTAGTTCATATTTAGTTCATATTGCAAACTGTACATTTATATTGCAAACTGTACATTCATATTGCAAACTGTACATTTATCAGCATTTAAAATAAATTTCCAAATGAATGAATGATGATAAGGAGAGTATTCACTACTTTACAGTTCAAATTCTTTTCTACAGTTTAATATTATGATACTTACAAAAGTTAATTTGAAGCTACTTTACAATAAAAGTTAATTCTTTTCTACAGTTCGTATTACAGTTCAAATTTTAAACTTTGATCGTATAGTTGATTATCCATATCTAAGTATGTCTTAGCCTATTACTAAAATTTAAATGCTTGTAGATGCACATGCTAATCTTACTGTTGGGTTTTGTAAAGTGGAGCCTAAATTTATGAGGGAACTCATACCATAATATTTAATCTAAGAAATTGATTTCCATCATTCTTTGAAAAATATATTATTTTGCATATGATATGCCTGCATTATTTGGTTAAATGGCAGTGACATTTCCAATCAATGCTTTCTGAAATTGGTGTAATTATCTGAAGGATATCAATTATCATTTTAGAAAAGTAAAAAATTACAAAAATGAGAAGACTGTTTCTCTTCTATTTACGTGCTATTCTAAGTACAATCAACTACCGTGTTTTTGCAAGAACAATTTGATTCATCTTAAAAACCTACTTTTACATAGTTTTGTTTATTTTTAAATGGTCATTTACGAAGAACTATTTTTTATAAACATTATTTTTTACGATAGCAGAATTGAACAAACTAGCAGTGAGAAATGTATACAAGTGTTGCGTTGGAATATAGTGTTCTTACGACATTTCCATGTTCATAAATTTTGTTTAAAAAAGTGGTACAGGTTTGGAGCGGTAGAATACACTATACAGTTATTTAGTGATAAACTAACAGTGAGAAATGTATACAGGGTCTTCAAATTCTTTTCTTCTTCTATACATTACTTACATGATAAAATTTGAACACCTTGAAATCATTTGTGGAATCCATAAAATGTTTTTCATATTTTTACCTTCACGGGCTTGAATGATAAAGCTCCACCTTCAGATCGACCATCTTCCTCCAATTCACCTAGTTGACAAGACTATTGGGAGACACATCATATGATCATACATCGGATGAGAAAACTGGGACATCCATGGTGGCTTATTGGCTTCATTAACTTTATTTAAAACTGGTTTTCTAGTTTTTTTTTGCTACAGAAATGATGTGTAATCCTAAATTTATATACCATATATGTGCTTTTATTTCACTTGAATTGTTGACAACTTGACATACATGATGTTTTCAACCTATGGAGATTTATTTCCATTTTACATGTGTTTTTATTTCACTTAAACTGTTCATTACTGTTCAAATTGTATGTTTCACTTTGTTGTTTTCTATCAGTGAGATTTAAAACTGATATGAAATAGCATGTATGTGATGTATTTACTATTTAACATGTTTATTGATTTATTCTGCATGATTTGGTACATGTTTGGACCTTTGGTACATGATCTGGTACAGCTACAGAAGTATAATATTTACTATTTTCAAGGAACAGTAATTTACCGCTACCGACAAAACGGTTACCAACATATCGGTATACCGACAAAACTGTTACCGACGTATCGGTAATGGTAACGATAATCGTTTTTTATTTACCGAAGAAAATGGTATGGTAATGGTATTTGTATAACGGTAACGGTAACCGTTACCATAACAGCCCTAATCATGGACGTATTGGGCTAATAATATATATCAGTACTTTGGCCCATGATGTCCCTTGTCTGGGCTAACCTATTATCATAATCTAACACCTCTCCATAGTGTGACATCTAATCCATGTCCAATATAAAATCGAACCACAAATACCCAAGTATATATCATCATAAGTAAATTTTGCCCTAGATATTTAGTCCTTTGCAAACCATGGATAATATACTATTACCCAACGACATTCAACACAATAATAGATGTAAATACTATATAAGGTTTAAGTTTTAATTCATTTACCGTACTTCTAGAAATAAAGGAATGAGATGCACCAGCATCAAATAAAGTGCAAATAGGAAAATCTAAGATAAATGTCACACCTCGATAGCAACTCCTTTCCTTTCTACTTAGGTGGTTAAATATTGGAACAAGGAATTACATTTACTAAATTAGCTTGCACTATTTGTTCATCTCTTCCCAAAGTAGGACATGTAGTCCTTGTAACATCCTATAACTTTTAACGTTTCGAATGGAAATATTTAATTTATTTAAATACTCAAATTTGATTCAAATTTAATAAATAATAAGAAAATAAAGTGTTAATAAAATGACTCGATTTTTATTGATGTATTTTTAGTTTAATTTATAAGATTTCTCCAAAATCTTTAATTGAGAAAATATTTAAATCGTCGTTTGACGTATTTTACGTCAAACGTTGGTATTTTTGGGATTTCTTAGAATAAGATAACTAGGGTACAATATTGTGTTTTATGATCATGTTGCATTTCTATGCACGAGCATATTTTTTTTCTATCGTTTGTGGTTCGTATGCAAACGTGATTTTATGTAGCGAGAACCAGAATTTTTTTTAAAATATAATAACCTTAAAGCTAACTTTTGGGTACTATAAAATTAGGTCCTGAAACTAGTTCCATTGAGTTTAAAATAGAGGTATTTGGCTAGGAATGCCAATGAGCACGCCTCGATTGGAGTTCATGATTTTTGGGGATGAATAGTGGAAGGAAAAATCTATAAAAGGACCTCATCTCTCTCATTTGCCAAAACCCATCAAAACAAAAACCTTCATCCAACGGTCGCCATCAGCATGGCGATAGAGGCCGATTCAGATGAAGTGTCCAACATGAAAATTATAGGGGAGATGTGTAAGATGACCAGTTGGATTTGCTTGCGGTGGGTTGAGGCACCATAAATCTGGGTTCATAAGCAGCAGTTAATGGTTCGCAGGGGAGCTACAAGCTACGGTAGGTGGCGGCTCTGGCGACATGGGGTCAAGGATGGCGAGGGCAACATGGAGTGGTGATGCGGCGGCCGAAGGAGCAATGTGGCAGCAGTGGTTAGTTGTTGAAGATCACGGGCTGGGTTTTGAATGAGGATGCGATTTGGGTTTGATAGCTACTAACAAAAGAGTAATTGACATAATTACCTAATTAATTAAGTGATTTATAAATTAATTAATTCTAAAATGTTCATACAAGATTGGATTTGGATGCGGTCTTTTGCTTGGACTCGTATCGATGATATCTATGCATTGGAGTTTTATTCGTCAAGTTTGGAGCTAGTGGATTTTTAGCTAAAGCCAAACGACATTCGATTTTGGACTATTCGAAGACGCATAAGCATTAGTTGGAACTTTTGTGAGTTTATGTTACAACCTCGATTTCGATGACAATAACTATACAAGCACTTGCATTCAATATACAAAGGTATATATATCATCCATATACAGGTAGACTTTCGCGTCCAAGACTTGAAGACCGACACAAGGATTATTATACTGAGAAATATTAGTACATTTTGTTAATGTCGTAAATAGGTGATATTTACAATCTCCTTGAGTAATCTTTACAAGCACTTGCATATACAAATTACTTAAAAAAGGAAGATAACAGAGTGTACCTGTGTTAGACGTCTGGCATATGTGCTCAGATGTCTGGCAACATGTTTTGGTTTTAAATCTTTTAACAAACCAGATGTCTGCCGTATGTGCTTAGACGTCTGGTAACATGTTCTGTTTTAAACTTTTTAACAAACCAGACGTCTGACACAAATGGCCAAATGTCTGACCTGGGTAACAGCCATTTTCCTCCAAAAGACATCTTCTTCAACCAAAGAGTTGCATCCTCCTGTTTTGGTCATAACTCTTTCTTCTCAAACATTATGACTCTTAGACTGAAATAGAGTGAACCAAAAGTCATTACTCCTCAAACAAACTCTTCACCGTCTATAAATAAACATGAAATTGAAAGTTAGAACTTAACTTGCTACTCTGAACTTTCTCTCTTTATTTTCTAATATTTCTGTGATTTACAAAAGCACTCAAAAATACACTTTTATCTCTTCCTTATATCAAAGCTTAAACTACATACTACTCAAGGAGATTATTGGAAGAAGCTGTACTTATAGTCAAAATCAGTGTTGCATAGAACACACATTTGTCAAAGAAATACTCTTGTGTAAAAGCCTATTCCTCCGGGCGAAGCGAGGGCAATAGGTTAGTGAAATTCCGAAGAGGAGCTTCGGGACTGGACGTAGGACGGGAGGTCCGAACCAGTATAAAATTCCTGGTGTGATTACTTTTAATTTTACTACATTATTACTGTGTGCAATTCATACTATCAAACACCCACTTTTCATTTATTATATACATATTCGATCCACATAGACTTTCAATTGGTATCAGAGCGAGGTTAGTTCAAATCACAGTAACATGTGTTTGAAAATTGTTAATATGGCAAGTATCTTTCAAGAAGCTCAGTCAACTACACGTCCTCCACTATTCACCGGATCTAATTATGCATATTGGTCAACTCGAATGAGAATTTTTATGGAAGCAAATGGTTTAGAAATATGGTTAGCAACTCAAAATAAGTATATAGCACCTGTAACAAATAGTAGCACATGGACAGATGCACAAAAAACCGCTGCTTCTAATAATGCTAAAGCTATGACTGTACTATTTTGTTCTCTTTATAAAAATGAATTCTCACCTGTTATGTTATGTACTACTGCATATGATATATGGCGTACTTTACAAGTTACACACGAAAGGTACAACTAAGGTCAAACAAACAAAAATATCAATTTTACAAAATCAATTTTCATCTTTCAAAATGAAACAAAATGAGTCAATTGTTGACATGTATTCAAGATTTCAAACCATACAACACGATCTTATGGCACTAGGAGTTAAATTTACTGATTTTGATTTAGTACCTTGAATTCTCAACTCTTTAACAATTGAGTGGAAAAGTAAAGTACTGGCTATCGAAGAAGCTAATGATCTCTCTGTACTCAAAGTTGAAGAGTTGATTGGAAATTTAACGTCATATGAAGCAAATTTGCAGACCAGAAAGGAACAAAATCATGAAAAGAAGAACATAGCATTTCAAGCAAGTAATGAAGATTCTGAATTGGATGAAGATGAGACTGTGTTTATTGCCAAGAGCAACAACAAATTTAAGAAATTCAAGAAAATGACTAGATTCCAAAATACCAAAGATCGAACTCATCAAATCAAACTTCGATTAAGTGCTTTGGATGTGATCAATTCAGACATATGAAGAAGGATTGTCCAAAACTCAACATCGAGAAGAAGAAGAATAATTTTGAGAAATTTAAGAAAAAGAGAAAGGCATTCCAAGTCACATGGGATGTCTGTGACTCTTCCTCTTCATCCGATAGTGATAGTGAAAGTGATATAGAGCAAGCAAATGTATTTTTCATAGCACACACTAATGAGGTATATCCAAATCTTACTTATGATGAAATTTTAGAAATAAGTATGGAACTCAATGACAAATACAGAGAAACTAAAAAATTGAATAAGGAATATGTTCCTAAAATAAATTGATTAGAACTTGAAATAGGGTTACTAAAAGATGAAAAATCTATTTTAGAAGAAGAATTAGAAAATGCTCAAGAAAAAGGTAAGGATTGTTCTATTGAAAATAATGCTTTATCTTGTGAATTAGAAAAAGTTAAACTAGAAAATAATAAAATTAATAATAAGCACACTGTCTTAAAAGATAATCTAGAAATTTCAAAATCTAAAAATATTGATCTTAAAAACAAGATAAAATTACAAATAATGTTATGAAATTTAACAAAGGTAAACAAGACTTGGAGAATTTAACTAAAATTTCAAAGCTATTCAAAAATCAAAATGGAATAGGATTTGAGAATAAAAAAAAATTACAAAGTATAGTAAGATTTATACTAAGATAAAACCTTCTTCCAAAAATAAGAAATTAATCACAAATTCAAAAATGATTAAAATATGGGTTCCTAAAACAAATAACGACCTAATTAAGCAAAAATATAAAGGTAATTATATGAAAGAGGTAATTCACAATAATAATTACATTTCTAAAGGAACCAAACCATCTTGGGTATGGTTACCCCACAAACTAACACTTAGGACTCAAAAATAAAATGGGTACTAATTTAAATATTTTTATTTTTTGTAGGTATCCAAATACAAAAATAAAGAGAAATGGATATTAGATAGTGGATGCTCCAAGCACATGACAGGAAATGCTCACATGCTATCAAATATAAAATACATTGATGGTGGCACTGTAACTTTTGGCGATAATTCGAAAGGGTTCGTCATTGGCATTGGAGAAGTCATTAATATCGGTATCTCTAACTCTCCTATTATTACAAATATTTTATAAGTAGAAAACTTAAAACATAATCTTCTTAGTATAAGTCAGTTGTGTGACAAAGGGTTTGAAATAAAATTTGAAAAAGGTAAATGTAAAATTTTCGATTAAAGCAAAAATTTACTCTTTGAACGATTTAGAAATCATAATATATATCTTAAACATGAACATTAAAAATAATTCAGATTTATTTCTATCCGCAAATCATGATGATCCTTGGATTTAGCACAAACGTTTTTGTCATATAAATTTTAAATATATCAACAAACTAGCAAAACATGATCTAGTTAGAAGTCTACCTAAAATTAATTATAAAATTAAAAATTTATGTGACGCTTGTCAAAAGGGCAAGTTAAAGAAAAGTTCTTTCAAATCTAAAAATTTAGATTTATTTGGACCAACACAAGTACGTAGTATAAATCATAATAAATATGTGTGCGTAATTGTAGATGGTTTTTCAAGATATACTTGGACATTATTTTTAAAACATAAAAGTGACACTTTTGGAATGTTTAAAATCTTTACAAAATGGATTACTAACTTAATGGATTTAAAAATAAAAAATATACGAAATTATCTTGGAGGAGAGTTCGAAAATGAATTTTTCACTAATTTTTGTAACAAAAAGGGAATTAGTCATAGTTTTTCAATTCCACGAACACCACAACAAAATGGTGTAGTTGAATGGAAAAACAGAACTTTACAGCAATATGCACGAACTCTACTAAATAGTAGTAATCTACCCAAACATTTTTGGCTGAAGCCATTGCCACTGCCTGTTATGTATTAAATCGTATCACACTTTGACCTATGATTAAAATTACATGCTATGAAATATTTTATGGAAGGAAACAAAAAGTTTCATATTTCAAAACTTTTGGGTCAAAATGTTTTATTCTAAATACTAAAGATAATCTTGGAAAATTTGATCCCAAAGCTGACGAAGGAATTTTCATTGGTTATTCAGAACGTAGTAAAGCTTATAGGATTTATAATAAACGAACAAATATTATAGAAGAAAGCTTACATGTGTCTTTTGATGAAAATTTTCAACAAACTATTAAAGAAGAAGAAGATGAAATTTTAACTCAAAATCAAACTGAAAATACAAATAATATGAATAATTCATCCTTTAACAATAATGAAAATGTTTTAAGATCACCTACACGAATATTAAAAAATAACCTTTGGATAATATAATTGGAGACTTAAATTCTGGAGTCACTAGAAATAACTTAAATCAAATGAGTCACGTTGCTTTTATCTCAAATAAAAAACCTAAAAATTATAAAGAAGCATCTAGAGATGATTCTTGGATCTTAGCAATGGAAGAAGAATTAATCAATTTGAATGTAATAATGTATGGGAACTCGTTCCTAGACCATCAGATCAATCTGTAATAGGAACAAAATGGGTTTACAAAAACAAAACAGATGAAAATGGAAATATTATTCGTAACAAAGCAAGATTAGTGGCTCAAGGCTACAACCAAGAAGAGGGAATTGATTATGAAGAGAAATTTGCTCTCGTAGCTCGCCTTGAAGCAATTCGTACTCTACTCGCTTTTGCATGTCATCACAACTTTAAATTATTTTAAATGGATGTTAAGAGTGCCTTCTTAAGTGGTTTTATTAAAGAAAAAGTTTTTGTATAACAACCACCATTATTTATTCATGAAAAATATCCAGATCATTTTTTCAAACTCAAAAAGGCTCTATATGGCTTAAAACAAGCACCACGTGCTTGTTACGATCGACTAAAAACTCATCTACAAAATCCTGAATTTCAGATAGGCAAAATAGATACTACATAATTTATAAAACATAAAAATAATGATATATTAGTTGTACAAATATATGTTGATGACATCATATTTGGATCAACTAATGAAAGTTTATGTAATGAATTTTCTGAAATAATGAAAAATGAGTTGGAAATGTCACACATAGGCGAATTAAATTATTTCCTAGGATTACAATTAAAACAATCGGACAATGGTATTTTAATAAATCAAGAAAAATATTGTAAATATTTACTTGAACGTTTCGGAATGGAGAACACCACTAGTAAACCAACTCCTATGAGCACAACTTTATATCTAGATAAAGATGAAAAGGGAAAAGACTATAATCAAAAATCTTAGCGTAGTCTGATCGGCTCTCTATTATATTTAATAGCTAGTAGACCAGATATAATGATGAGTGTCTGTCTGTGCACTCGATTTCAAGCTCAACCTAAGGAATCACATCATCGAGCAGTCAAACAAATTTTATGATACTTAACTAACACCACAGATTACGACTTATTTTATCCTAAAGATACAGCTTTCCAACTCATATCATATAGCGATGCAGACTTCGGAGGATGTAAAATAGACAGAAAAAGCACAAGTGGTACCTATCATTTTATCGGTCAATCTTTAGTTTCATGGTTTAGCAAAAAGCAAAATTGCGTTTCCCTCTCGACATGTGAAGCAGAATATATCTCTGCCGCCTTAGCTTGTGCTCAGGTCATCTATATGCAACAAACCCTTAGATATTTCGATAAAATAATTGAAAAATCTCTAGTATACTGCGACAATACTCGTGCTATCAATTTATCTAAAATCTAGTTAACCATTCTCGAACTAAACATATAGACATAAGACACCATTTTCTTAGAGATAACGTAGAAAAAGGAGTAATATCTTTAGAATTCATCAACACTGAAAACCAGATAGCAAACATCTTTATAAAACCTTTATGTGAAAAATCATTTATAAAACTTAGAAGAGAACTAGGAATATGCTCCTTATCTGAACTGTAATAAATAAGAATAAAATTTGAATTTTTTTTCCTACCTCTCAATATTTATGGCTCACAGGTCATATATTTTTTTTGCCAAAATTCTATAAAAACCACAAATAGTTTAACAAATAAAACAAAACGAATGATTAAAATAGAAAATCCTACTCTTATATATACGAGTACATAGGCACGTCTAAGTGGACCTGCATTTGGCCGTTGAGCCATATTTTTATAGCATGGCTATTAAAATACAATGACAACAAAATCAGTACATTCTACGTCAACACATACAAATATAATGAAAATGTCTTTGAATTGACTCATGAATTGGTTCGGTGTACATGAACAGTAAGATCCGTGTGATAACAAATAAACAATAATGTTCTATATACCTTTTAGTTCAAACAAATTATTTTATCAAACTATTTTCTACATGAACTTACATCAAACTATTTTTTCAATGCTTTCTCTATTGTATCAACCCTTATTATACTGTAGTATAAAAAATTATGCATGTATCAACGTTTATTATACTGGTTCTCTCGTACAGTGATCGGTTAAAAAAACAAAATTCTTTATTGGTTAATTCAAAGAGGATAGTTTATACTTTTTTACCAGCTTAAGAAGTTCCTAACCAAGTCTTTGATTAAATTTATTATAGCAGCAACATGATGACAAATAATTGTTAGTCACTCTATTACATAATGAGTATTTTGTTGTATTAATAATAATCGTCAACCTTCAAATGAGAATCCATTTGCATTACTTCTGGATCTAATCTAATTCGGATAAACTATGAATAAAACCATGGACAATCAAACTCTAATTCAAAATACAAATTGTATTAAAAATTTACACATGATGAACTGTTGAAATATTGTAATAATAACATGCCTTTACACTAAATCAAACTACAACCACAATCAAAAAAAATTGGAAGCTTAATAATGATGCTTGTTGCCTCTAATTAGTTGAGTAATTGCTGGTGTTTAGAATTGTCCAAACACAGAATTTGTAACGACCTAGAATTTTTGATAATTAAAATTTGAATATTTAATTGATTTTAAATATTAATAAATGGAATTTAGAAGTCGAATAATTTATTATTCGAATGTTGGATTTAATTTGGTCAATTAAATCGATAAATTAAATAGTGAAATTCCAGAGATAATTGAAAATCGAGTTTAAAATGATTGAAAATGATTTGTAAAATTTTATTAAATCATACTGGAGTTATAGAAAGGTTATAGAACTTTTAAAATTTAATTTGGAGTTAATCTGTGGAAATTGAATATTTTAA
Source organism: Allium fistulosum (assembly GCA_030737815.1). Taxonomy (NCBI): domain Eukaryota; kingdom Viridiplantae; phylum Streptophyta; class Magnoliopsida; order Asparagales; family Amaryllidaceae; genus Allium; species Allium fistulosum. The sequence goes on from CM060904.1 coordinate 822,359,412, forward strand.
TATTTAATTATCGACTGAAAAATAGCCAATTTTCGAACAGTCTCAGAATTGAACGAAACTAGTTCCATTGGATCCGTAATAGTTAGTTATTATCGGATTTCAATTTTCGTAGCAATCGGAGTTGTCGTTTGACCGTGGCAGCTCGAAACGCATCGATATCGTTTTAATTTTAAATCGTCGAGTTAAAATAGTCATTTTTCAAAAAGTCTCGGATTTCAACGAAACCAGTTTCATCGGATCCGTAATATGATATTATTGTAAGATTTCAAATTTCATAATTTTTGGATTTACCATTTGTCCGGTACAAATTAAAACGCCTCGAAATCGATTTAAATCGGTTTAATTTAAATTGATCGTTTATTTCCATATCTCACGCATACGATCGAATTAGCTTCCGAAACCTGTTCCATTGCGTTCGGAACGCGGGGTAAACCTTAGAAACGTCAGCCGGCACGTCCGATTTGGAGTTCGAAAATTCCGGATGAATAGTGATTTGTGAATTTTTCTATATAAACCCCTCCACTTTTTCATTTGCAAAGAAATTCAACCCTAGGGTTTTAAAAACTGCAGCCGCCACTATCAACATTCACGGCCAGAAAACGTTCTCACTTCCCCTCGATTTTCTCCTCATCCACTCCTCGATAGACTTCGACTCCAACTACAAAAATGAAGAGGGCAGTGTGATTGACAAGTTCAACGGTGGAGATCGTGATTGGGTCAATGGTTTAGCGGCAATTCTCGTGCAAAGGCTGTATGTTCGCGTGCGTTTTTCGAGGCAATGGCGGCGCTAGGGGGGTGCGGTCGGCCAGCGTGGGTCGAGCTCGAGATGAACTTCGACGTGGTGATGATGTGATCGGGTTTCGAGGTCTGTGGTGGCGTGCGTTTTGGAACCCTAGTGGGCGGCGTTGGGGTCTCGGTTGCGTGAAATACCTGGGAGGGAGAAGATGCGTGCAACGGCCCAGATCTGGTTGCTTTGAAATGGATGGTAGAGATGAATTAAGGTTTAAAAATAACTAATTAAATTGTAAATAATTGTTTATTAAATTCGTGTAATCTTTGTAACATGATATCTCTTTCATACGAGATCGAAATTCGACGAAACCAGTTGCATTGTCTTCGTATCGTCGAGCACTACGCGATGCAACTGAATTGGAGCCATCTGGAGCTAGTTTAAATTTCGGGTAAAATTAAACGCGTGTTTAATTTTATTCGAAATAAACGCTGGAATCAGAATTAAAATCACGGTGAGATCTTCTCACTCAAATGAAAGTGGATTTTCTTTTACAGTTATTGATTGATGATTGACTGTTTGGATGTGCTATTAGATATGATAGGATATATCTATATATAGCAATATATACATATTGGCATATGTATATATTGGATTGATTGATTTCCCGCCTCGTATAGCGGATGAGACCCTATTGCGCCGTTAGTAAGCGGATTTTTATAAAACCTATATACCGCGATAATTCCGTACTGGAGCGGAATTGGTATTGTGCTAACATCTGTGGATGCAGGGAAACAGGTTGGAGGGATCCAACTGGATTCCTCACCGTATTGATTATTTACAGATATTTCGATATATTCTGTTATTATATGATGATATATGATATTTGACTGTTGTGATGGACTGATTGGTGTTGTTGCATCATCGGGTTCAGTTTTGAAATGTAAAAATAATGACTTTTACTTTAAAAGGGTTTTCAAAGTGATTTTTGAAAATATTTTTTTTTTATGGAATTTTTGAATCGATTTATAAACGTAAAATTTTAAAGTTATAAAAGTTATAATTTTTAGTGAAATATAACCGAAGTGTCGTTTTTGAGATAAAAGTCGATTTATTTATAAAATGATTTAAGTTGGGATTTTTGAATAACTATAAACGATTTGTATAGAAAGATTTATAAAATTGATATTTTATAAATCAAAATATTGGACTTATAGAACGAATTTTTATAAGTGTTAAAAAGAAGTATAAAAGGATTTCATAAGTGAATGAAATTAATAGATTTATAACGTGAAGTTATAAAGTGAATAGATGTTGTAGAATAAACGATTTATAAGTAATTTACTTATAAAGTAGATTTTTGCACTTAGTTGGGATATAAATAGAAATTGCTAAATGAAATGATTTCATAAGTTGAATTTGTTATGAAGTATAAATGTGATTTATAAACGTTGTTTATAAATGTGATTTATAAACGTTGTTTATAAATCTGAAATCACTTATTTTGATAAGTAATTTTTTTGAAGTTAATAAAAGGAGAATTTTATAAATCGAAGTTGTTGGAAAATATAAAGGTGAATTTATAAACGTTGTTTTATGAATTTGAAATCAATCAAATTTGATGAATGTAATATAGAAGTTATTAAGGAAATTTTATCCACGATCTTGGGTAGTGGATAATCATTGAAATAAAAATGTATAGAAAATATTGAAATGTGGTTAGTGAAGTATATTCACGATTTTGGACAGTGAATATATTGTTAAGCAAAATGGATATTGTTTTGGGAAAGTGACATTGAAAATGAAGTTAATTGTTTTAAACGATGGTTTAAAATGTATTGAATATCGAAATCATAGATTTCAACATTTATTGTTGAAATAGACGTTTTCGAGAAATAAGGAAATGGTGGACTATAACACTGTTGTTATAGTAAATGATTTCCGAAAGGAAATGTTTTTTTGTAGTATTGGGATTTATATATCTATCTTAAAGTCCGAATCCCTATACTAGTGATTTTGAGTCGTCGTAACGATGTTTTACGTAACATTCGTTTTGACTCAAATAAATGTGCTTAAGAGAATATTTTCCTTAAAAGAATGAATATATACTTAATTTGATTTAAGTATATCGAATATTTTCAAATGTTGAAAATAAATAGATTTGTGAAATACTTATTTTTAAATAAGTATGGAAATGCTTTTCCAATGTGAAATGAACTGTTTGAGTTTTTATCTTTTAAAGATAAATTGAAAAGTGAATAATTGAAATTGTTTTCAAATGGTTAAGTGTGGAAAATAATATATCTAGTAAAGATATTTTTGGAAATTAAATAATTCGGGAAATTATTTGGAATCTGATGATGTAGCGCATCTTTATTGATAGTTAAATAACCGACTATCAATAATTACCTTGAATGGTATTTGTTGTGAATTGGATGAATTTGAATGCCACACTTGTTTTAAAGTAAACGCTCACTATTCGGGTTAGCCGGGAAAGGACCATGGGGTCGTATAACCCATTCCGAATATGTGATACGTCGTTATGAATTGCATTCGAAGACCGGTGTTGAAGACCGGATATTTTTGAAAATGGAAGGATTACCGTCGAGTTACTCTACATCGGCTGATCTCCGGATTAGAGTTTTTATCATCCTTAGTGACGGGAAGTCCCGACGTGATTGAAAATTATCCGGATGTGCAAGGGCTTCGTGAGAAGTGCCTTCGGTTCTGTTCGATCCCGGAACAGACTTGTATGGATTGTATGTCTGACATTACACTTTGAGATATAAAGCTGATTTCTTTCAAATACATATCTGTTGGTGGCGGAGAATTTATTCTCTTAGCTTAACACCCTTCTCTGAGACGTACGAGCTCAGAGGTTATGTAGTTGAAATTCATCAGCGATATATCCCAATTTGGTAACGTGGCATACTGAGTGTTGCTGTAAAATGATCAGTGTTTGATCATTTGTGATATGATCATTTGTTTGATCTTATATCTTAATGATCATAGGTTGATCATTTTGTTTGACCCGAAGCAGGGCTTTTTGAGAAAGCGTAGCTTTGTGGACGAGACTTCGTCGAGCCTCACACCCCGGAAATGGTCGAAACAGGAATGTTGCGGCAAGGTTATGAGGGTCGCGCCCTTTAGGGTATGTCATTTCCTTCTGGAAAGGGGTGGTATCATGGTATGGAGCCCAGATACTTACTCATGTTGTAACAGCCCTAGATTTTTGTATATATTTTATTTGACTTTATTATATTTTGAAAACTATTTTAAACTTGTTTTATTTCAAACATTTCATTTTTAAATATAAATGTTGATTATTATGTAACTTTTAATTTCAAACTGGTATAAATTGAACATTTCCTGAAAAAGGGATTTCTGGTCAAACTGGTCAAACTTTGACTTTTAAAACTTCAAATTTAAATTGTTTAAAATCTTAAATTTTATCTTTTATTATGAAAATAGACTTAATAACATGAATACTGCTTTTTGTTTCGTTGAAAACGGAATTAAATTGTAAAAGTTATGTACATTTCAATTTTGAGTATAATTTGTTTTATTTTGCAATTTTGCCTATTTTAAATTTTATAAATCATATTTTCTTTGTCATATTTTATTTTAAAATGTGTTAATATGTTATTTTATGTATATTTTTGTCTTTTAATATTTTTGAAGTGATAATAAAACTTTTCCAAAATTTATTGCATTTATTAAAGACTAGTTTCTATTTTTCTACTATATTCTTCATTTAAATTTTATTTAATTAAAATTTATTTATTTATTTTTGTGAATGCATTTTTATTTTATGTTCTTATCTTTATTTATAAATATTTTTCCAAGTCCATACAATTTTCCCTAAGTTTATTTCATTTATTTTCAAATTTTCTAGACTAGTTTTCATTTTGTACTATTTTCTTATTTTAATCATATATAATTAATATTTATTTATTTATATTTTGTATATTTGTTACATTTTCAAATTGAAACTGAACTTTTAATTATTTTTAGTTATTTAAACTTATTAAAAAGAAATAAAAGTGATTTGAAAGGTTTGTGGCTTTTTATTTCCTAAGGCCTTTTGAATTCCCACCTTTTCACATTTCAACATTACTTTTCATTCAATTGGCCTTAACTCCTCATTCTTTCAGCTGCATATCTCATTTTGCAATTCACGTGAAAACATCACTTTCTCATTCCTCATTCACATATGTTTTCAGATCTGAAGAAAAAGAATTGTAATGTCTTCCTCTTTTCTATTCTTTTTCACCTTCTTTTATTGATTTTCCTTTGTAAATTGCCTTGAAATCTTCATGCTTTGCTCGGCCCATAGCCTCACCATCACCACCATCGACCACCATCCCTTCCTCCCCACTAAATCCACGGCCAAACCATCATTCTCCACTGACATGAAAGTGCCATGGCCTCCCCTTGAGCAAAACTCCACAAAAACATTGAAAACTCTACAATTATCGCCTACCCAAGCCATGTATGCAACCTTCCCTTCATTTTACACCACCACCACCACCATAGGCTGCCACCACCACCTTTTCCAGACCTCCCCACACCACTCCAACCTCTGTCCAGATCTGAGCTTGACTGGCCAAGCATATAACCCCATGACCGAGCCCTTTTGGTTGCCAAAAACCATGTTTTAGCCTAAACCCCTTCACATCCCTGTGTTGTAACTTCCTCCATCATGTTCTACCTTGTAGCCTTACCTTTTCCAGACCCATACCTGGTCCAAACCAAGTACAAACCTGACCTAATTGATCCCCTAGGCCATGCAAACAAGTAGAGAAAGCAAGGTAAAAAGTTTCGTATTCAAACTGCTTTTTGTTTCAAAGTTATTCAAATTCAATCGTATTGATTTTTAACTATTATTTTGGTTTTGTTTTTGGGTTGTAACACAAGATCTATAACTTGGATCTCGCTCTCCACTCTCAAGTCATTCCCGTGTTGTCGTGCCTTCGTAGTGTCAGTATTGTATGCTTTTGTGGCTATCTCCAGCTTTTAACAAGTGAGTTATTCTCACCAGACAATATGTACATATATAACTAGTGAATTGACCCCTTTTGAATATGTAAAATGCATTATCATGTTACACTTGCTATGTTATGATTTTATGATGTTCATCCATGCTTAAACACCTATCATATTATATGTTACTATTATATTATGCTGTTCTATTATTTTTATCAGTTTATCACACTGCAAGTTCCCTTTAGATTAGAATCACTATGGGTTGAAATGATACATACCCGAACGGACATTAGAATAGGAGAAAATCATTATGGGCTGAAATGATAGGCCTGAATGATTTTCAATTATTTTTCATTTCCTTGGGATTGCGGGTTTGAAATGATCAAACCCGGGTTTTCTTTGTAAATTACGGGTTGAAATGATATATTACCCGTATCACTTTACCTAGACTAGAAATGAAATACAGACCCGTTGTTAAAACATGTTTTTATAAAAATCTTAAAAATATTTTTGAAATGTAAATATTATAATATTTGATTTAAACTAAATAAAAAAATGATTTATGTAAGCATTATTGATTTTTTTGAAAATTTATAAGTGAAATAAATTAATGGTAAAATTAGAAAATTTGAAATGTAAGTTATTTTGGGAAATTTTAATTTGGTGATAATTGGAATTTAAATTAAATATGAAATGTGATACATTCATGATAATTTGGATTAAAGTGAATTTAAATGATTTTATTTTATATTAATGATTTTGAATAAAGTTAAAATGTGAAATGAATGAATATTTAAGTTGAAATTTTGAAATATAACTAAAAATGGAAATTTGGGAATTTGGCTTAAAATGAATTTTAAGTTAAGTAAATAAAAATGGAATTAAGTTATATTTGAAAATTTAAACTTAAGTGTTAAGTTAATTTAATTTAATGAATTTATAATTTAATATTGGAATTTAATAAGTGAATTATTATTAAATTTTGATTTTTGAATGGAGGTTTAACTTTATAAAATCATGAATATAAGGGTATTTGAATGATTGTTTTAAAAGTGAAATTATATGATTTTATAAGTTAAAAATGATTTATATAAAAATATAATTGTTGTGAAGTTATACTAAATATTTGAAGTTAATTAACTGCATTTCTGAAATGCTATTAATTCTAATGTAAATGATAATACAACATTTGTAAATGTTGTAGTTGATAATAATGAACCAAATGGCTGAATTTAATTAAAGGCTATTATGGCATTTTTGTAAATGTTATAATGGTTGAATTTAACTAAGTTTATTTGAAACTAATGTAACCCTATTACAACATTTTAAATGCTGTCTTTTGTTAAATTGAACTGTTTTAAATGTGACTTTCCATAGCATTTTCTAAATGTTGCGAAAGTTGAATTTTCGTTGTTTTAATTAATTTAAGTGAACGAATGAACTTTGAAAGATTAAAATTTTGGAAATTTAATAATTTAATTATTTAATATAATAACTTCATTTTATGATTTAAAATGAAGTAATTTGTTTCGTAATATAAACTATTTTGAAATATGATATTTTGATATTTTGAACTGGATTTTTGAATGATATTGAATTTTGAAATGATATTTGATTTCGAAATATAAATTACCAATTTTGAAATTTTAACCACGGGATGTATTTAATTTATGGTTTAACTGATCCTTAGAGGATGGGCGATCCCAAGCATCCTTTAAGTTATTATGCATTACTGCTACAGTTCACTTGAGTTGGTTTACATTATATAAGTATATATTGTCCTGACTCGAGTGTTTTGTATTTTACTTTACGCTCGGGTCAGCCTGAGTATTTACAGCTTAGCTTTGGATTTCTTTCTGGAGCTAGGAATCACTGGAGATTCTGCTTGTCTAGTTATCTGTTCCTTTCAGTTCAGTTGTTCTATTTCAGTTCTGGTATTCATAAACTTCTATTTATTTGAGATTTCTATTGTATATGTTTTCAAACAAATATTATGTATTTTGTTTTGAGAGTTTGTTATAGTAGCTTCATGAACTACTATGGTATTTTTAATTTCCGCTGCGAGTTATTCTGATATGTTCTGTGTCTGTGATTCTGTGTATTTGATTTCATTTGCTCCAAATTTATTTACAATCTGTTATTTTGAATTATTCAAGTCAGACATGTGTGGATTATTGTCGATTTGAATGGTCCAAAATACCGGGTCGTTACAGTTGGTATCAGAGCTTTGGTTTTAGGCAAACCTTAGCCTGCGGAGCAAAAACTCATTAGAGATAGGGTAGAAATACCCTAGAATAAGTGAAATCAATCTCAGAATCATTTCTTTGTGAGAGAACGTATTTTCGAAGTATAAAATGATTTTCAAATGATTTTTAAAGAATTTTCAAAGATTATTTTGATATAAATTTCCTTGCTTTAAAAGTAAAATATTTCTTAAACTTCATTCCTTTCGTATCCACCTTGTTAGTAATTTCTTTGATTAGGATCCTCTAAAATTTTGAACTTCTCTCTTGATTGATCTAGATCCATTGTTGATAGGAATCTATTTTGAGTATGGCAAAATCAGTAGTTTGTTAAGTTGTTTTGAGTAAACTCTGTTGTATCTTTTGCTTAGCTAAAGTTGTCCAACTAAAGATATTTATGCTTCTGTTTTCGTATGTTATGAATTCGAGTCTTTCCAAATTTTTATGGGAATTTTTCTGTATCGATATAGGTTATATATCTCTAATCTTTGTTTGGATTCTTATCGAATAAGATTCCTTTGAATTTTGGAACGCTCCCACTTGTTCTGAAATCCATTCCTGTCTCCCCTAATTGTATTCTTTTGATTTTGGAGCATTGCATCACTCCACTTTGTATGACCTTTATAGGGTGGCGATTCCGCCAATCTTTGAATGATTATAATTGGCATTGATTCATCGGAGATTTCTGTATCCTCGGTTTACGATGTTTTCTATCTTCTGCTATATTTAGATTCTATCTCTGGCAATCGAAGGTCGATTTGCCTTAGATTTTCGCATCGATTATATTCCTGAAGTCACGGTTGACCAGTTAAGGTCGCCCGCGATTCATATAGGCTTATCCATCTTCTATTTGGTAATTTAATTATCTTATCTTCATTTGAGCCTATCTTTGAATTAGAATTCTATTTGATTAGAGTCCTTCTAAATTTGAATCTCTGTTTTGCTTTGAAATCCATCCTTGAATCGTCCCTTGGAAAGTTTGTGGTTGATTGTCTTTTGAAAATTGTGTATTCATCATAGTTTTATTGTGATAAGGATGGCCATATTTTTATATAAAGATGAAATGTTTTTGATAAGGATTATATACTTTTTAAAAAAATGATAATTTGAGGTTTTGAAAGGATTTGTAATTTTGAAAAAAAACTATATAAGAAATTTGATTTATAACTGAAGGATTTTAAATTTGAAATTCGAGAATTGAACTCCGGTATTTTGAAATTGGTTTTAAGATTTTGAAATATATAATAATATGATTTAAAAGTATTTTCCGAATAAGAAATGTTTCAAATGATTTTAATAAGTTTTTTATGAGTTTCGAAGAAATTTCAAAAGAAGTTTGAGTAAATAGAAGTCCAGAACTCACTTATGTCGCTGGAAAATAATTTCAGTGATGAGTGCACGCATCATCGACATTGATTTTCGAGTTTCAGAGTGAGGGAAAGGCCACTTTAATAGCACTGCTATGCGAGTGATTTTGTGAAACCATTTTGATTTCAAATTCCGAAGTAAGATTTGATACTCGAAAGATATATGTATATTTGAAATGATTTGAAGTAAGCCGGTGTTCATTCCTCGAGTTTTGGATTTGATATAACGCTATCTATTAAAATTAATTTACTAATTTGAGCTGATTTCCAACTCTTGAAATTGAAAATGATTTCTTCAACTATTTTGAAGGTTCGAGCACTTCCAAATCAAGGTTAACTTTTCAAAGCTAAGAAATTTCGAAAAGTATAAAGTATATAAGTTTGGTGTGTATGTTTGAAGTATGTAGTAATATGATTTAAATAAGTGGAAACTGTTTTGTTAAGTAAATGAATAAGGAAATTTTAATTTTTTCTAATATGAAATTTAGATTTTTGAAATGTTTCGAAAAGAATTTGGTCTTCAAAATATTTTGAATAAAGTTTAGTTTAAATGTTTTAACTTAGTAACATCTTTATGAAACTATATTTAGCAAGTTGGAATAAATATATAAGTTGTATGTATGCTGTTTTATTCGCATAATTACTTTGATCCAGGTTTGAGTACACAAGTTCAAGGTGAATTACACCATTTCGCGTTAGGATTGTTCATTCGATTCTTGCTGGCGAATATTTGATATGGATTTTGGGCTTGATTCTAGAATTCTCTATCATAGTATATGGCTATGCAAGGAGACTGATGGCTTCTAGTCGAGAAACCATATCGAAAATCCGCATTAGGGAAGTCGAATGGACAATACTAGTTCGAAAGCGAACTTGTGTGATCGAGCGAGCGATCAAATGTGATTCTGCGAAATGATGACGTATGTACATCTTATATTCTAATATCATTGATATATTTTGACGCTGAAATTGAAGCTGTCATGTTAGAATATCTTTGCTTACTAAAAAGAAAATTTCCAATTTAAATTACAAAGATATATAACCCATAAAAGCAAAGATATTCAAATCCCATATGGCTCTTCATACAGCGAAATTTATTTTGAAAAATTTGATCCTTATATAAGATAGACCTTACGTAAGTATAAGATGGTTTTGAAAACATTTGATTTTGAAAATAAATTGGTTGACTTAAATTATATTGATTTGGAAATTTGGATTTATTTTCTAAATCTATTATTTTGGAAACTTTGAAACTAAAGATATTTAATTTGAGAAGAAGTAATTTGGTGAAATTGTATATGATTTTTGAAATTGAACTGATATTGAAACAAATTGAAATTTGAGAACCTTGTGTTACTAAACACTTGATTTGGGAGTTGTCGAACTTATATAAAATTGATTTGTATGAGTATGAAATTGATTCGAAAACTATAGATTTGAAAAGGTACTCAATTTGAAAGTGAAATCTTATATATAATGGATATTATATAAGTACGATATTTGAAAGTGATTTGAAAAGGTACTATATGATACATATTTTCGAAGTAAAGATATGGAAAGTGCCTTCTGCTTGATATCCGATTTGTGGCCACATCTTGGATTCATTCTATCGATATTATTCTCTCTGATTTTTGGTTTTCCGGATATGATACTCGAGTGTCCTTCGAATTCCATGGCGTTACCCATGGTCTTACGAACTCGACTGCATAGCGTAATTCGTAAGGCAGTGATTGCTTAAAAGGTACGGATGTTTCCTGGGGGATCCAGGCGTAACCATTGTGTATCTGCGATCTATGGTCGTGTTAGTGGCGTAATCCGCAAGGTAGAGATTGCTTAAGGGGTATGGATGTTTCCTGGGGGATCCAGGCGTAACCATTTTTATGTATCCTGCGGTCCACCGTTTTGTTGCATGGCGAAATTCGCAAGGCAGTGAATGCTTAAAAGGTACGGATGTTTCCTGGGGGACCCAGGCGTAACCATTGTGTATCTGCGATCCATGATTTGATTCGTTTTTGTTTGGATTGTACTTTCCATATCTGTTTTTAAAGGTTTTCCCAGTATTTTCACTAGGTGTTGAAACAAGTCTACTAAGTACCTGGAGAATTCTAGCTTTGCGCCTGATCAACGCACTACCAGAGTCTGCAGGAATGAGGATAAACTTGTTAAGACATCGAGTTATAAAAGTATTTTGATAAAATATTATATAAATGATACTTTGATCAGTTATTTCCTTTTTAAAGGATTTTAAAGTGTTTTAAATATTTTACCTCTTTAACCAACACTTTTAATAAATGGCTCATCCTTGTCTTTCATCCTATTTTCCCTTCTTGCTATTCCTATTCTCCACCTTGTTAAACTTACCTATAACAACAGTTATCAGGTATAATTTTAATATTCTTGTCATCTTGTCTTAATCCTATTCCATTCTATCTTTTTCTGTGTTTTCCATACTTCATTCCTTTTCGAGGACGAAAAGATTTGAGTGGGGGAGAGTGTAACAGCCCTAGATTTTTGTATATATTTTATTTGACTTTATTATATTTTGAAAACTATTTTAAACTTGTTTTATTTCAAACATTTCATTTTTAAATATAAATGTTGATTATTATGTAACTTTTAATTTCAAACTGGTATAAATTGAACATTTCCTGAAAAAGGGATTTCTGGTCAAACTGGTCAAACTTTGACTTTTAAAACTTCAAATTTAAATTGTTTAAAATCTTAAATTTTATCTTTTATTATGAAAATAGACTTAATAACATGAATACTGCTTTTTGTTTCGTTGAAAACGGAATTTAATTGTAAAAGTTATGTACATTTCAATTTTGAGTATAATTTGTTTTATTTTGCAATTTTGCCTATTTTAAATTTTATAAATCATATTTTCTTTGTCATATTTTATTTTAAAATGTGTTATTATGTTATTTTATGTATATTTTTGTCTTTTAATATTTTTGAAGTGATAATAAAACTTTTCCAAAATTTATTGCATTTATTAAAGACTAGTTTCTATTTTTCTACTATATTCTTCATTTAAATTTTATTTAATTAAATTTTATTTATTTATTTTTGTGAATGCATTTTTATTTTATGTTCTTATCTTTATTTATAAATATTTTTCCAAGTCCATACAATTTTCCCTAAGTTTATTTCATTTATTTTCAAATTTTCTAGACTAGTTTTCATTTTGTACTATTTTCTTATTTTAATCATATATAATTAATATTTATTTATTTATATTTTGTATATTTGTTACATTTTCGAATTGAAACTGAACTTTTAATTATTTTCAGTTATTTAAACTTATTAAAAAGAAATAAAAGTGATTTGAAAGGTTTGTGGCTTTTTATTTCCTAAGGCCTTTTGAATTCCCACCTTTTCACATTTCAACATTACTTTTCATTCAATTGGCCTTAACTCCTCATTCTTTCAGCTGCATATCTCATTTTGCAATTCACGTGAAAACATCACTTTCTCATTCCTCATTCACATATGTTTTCAGATCTGAAGAAAAAGAATTGTAATGTCTTCCTCTTTTCTATTCTTTTTCACCTTCTTTTATTGATTTTCCTTTGTAAATTGCCTTGAAATCTTCATACTTTGCTCGGCCCATAGCCTCACCATCACCACCATCGACCACCATCCCTTCCTCCCCACTAAATCCACGGCCAAACCATCATTCTCCACTGACATGAAAGTGCCATGGCCTCCCCTTGAGCAAAACTCCCCAAAAACATTGAAAACTCTACAATTATCGCCTACCCAAGCCATGTATGCAACCTTCCCTTCATTTTACACCACCACCACCACCATAGGCTGCCACCACCACCTTTTCCAGACCTCCCCACACCACTCCAACCTCTGTCCAGATCTGAGCTTGACTGGCCAAGCATATAACCCCATGACCGAGCCCTTTTGGTTGCCAAAAACCATGTTTTAGCCTAAACCCCTTCACATCCCTGTGTTGTAACTTCCTCCATCATGTTCTACCTTGTAGCCTTACCTTTTCCAGACCCATACCTGGTCCAAACCAAGTACAAACCTGACCTAATTGATCCCCTAGGCCATGCAAACAAGTAGAGAAAGCAAGGTAAAAAGTTTCGTATTCAAACTGCTTTTTGTTTCAAAGTTATTCAAATTCAATCGTATTGATTTTTAACTATTATTTTGGTTTTGTTTTTGGGTTGTAACACAAGATCTATAACTTGGATCTCGCTCTCCACTCTCAAGTCATTCCCGTGTTGTCGTGCCTTCGTAGTGTCAGTATTGTATGCTTTTGTGGCTATCTCCAGCTTTTAACAAGTGAGTTATTCTCACCAGACAATATGTACATATATAACTAGTGAATTGACCCCTTTTGAATATGTAAAATGCATTATCATGTTACACTTGCTATGTTATGATTTTATGATGTTCATCCATGCTTAAACACCTATCATATTATATGTTACTATTATATTATGCTGTTCTATTATTTTTATCAGTTTATCACACTGCAAGTTCCCTTTAGATTAGAATCACTATGGGTTGAAATGATACATACCCGAACGGACTTTAGAATAGGAGAAAATCATTATGGGCTGAAATGATAGGCCTGAATGATTTTCAATTATTTTTCATTTCCTTGGGATTGCGGGTTTGAAATGATCAAACCCGGGTTTTCTTTGTAAATTACGGGTTGAAATGATATATTACCCGTATCACTTTACCTAGACTAGAAATGAAATACAGACCCGTTGTTAAAACATGTTTTTATAAAAATCTTAAAAATATTTTTGAAATGTAAATATTATAATATTTGATTTAAACTAAATAAAAAAATGATTTATGTAAGCATTATTGATTTTTTTGAAAATTTATAAGTGAAATAAATTAATGGTAAAATTAGAAAATTTGAAATGTAAGTTATTTTGGGAAATTTTAATTTGGTGATAATTGGAATTTAAATTAAATATGAAATGTGATACATTCATGATAATTTGGATTAAAGTGAATTTAAATGATTTTATTTTATATTAATGATTTTGAATAAAGTTAAAATGTGAAATGAATGAATATTTAAGTTGAAATTTTGAAATATAACTAAAATTGGAAATTTGGGAATTTGGCTTAAAATGAATTTTAAGTTAAGTAAATAAAAATGGAATTAAGTTATATTTGAAAATTTAAACTTAAGTGTTAAGTTAATTTAATTTAATGAATTTATAATTTAATATTGGAATTTAATAAGTGAATTATTATTAAATTTTGATTTTTGAATGGAGGTTTAACTTTATAAAATCATGAATATAAGGGTATTTGAATGATTGTTTTAAAAGTGAAATTATATGATTTTATAAGTTAAAAATGTTTTATATAAAAATATAATTGTTGTGAAGTTATACTAAATATTTGAAGTTAATTAACTGCATTTCTGAAATGCTATTAATTCTAATGTAAATGATAATACAACATTTGTAAATGTTGTAGTTGATAATAATGAACCAAATGGCTGAATTTAATTAAAGGCTATTATGGCATTTTTGTAAATGTTATAATGGTTGAATTTAACTAAGTTTATTTGAAACTAATGTAACCCTATTACATCATTTTAAATGCTGTCTTTTGTTAAATTGAACTGTTTTAAATGTGACTTTCCATAGCATTTTCTAAATGTTGCGAAAGTTGAATTTTCGTTGTTTTAATTAATTTAAGTGAACGAATGAACTTTGAAAGATTAAAATTTTGGAAATTTAATAATTTAATTATTTAATATAATAACTTCATTTTATGATTTAAAATGAAGTAATTTGTTTCGTAATATAAACTATTTTGAAATATGATATTTTGATATTTTGAACTGGATTTTTGAATGATATTGAATTTTGAAATGATATTTGATTTCGAAATATAAATTACCAATTTTGAAATTTTAACCACGGGATGTATTTAATTTATGGTTTAACTGATCCTTAGAGGATGGGCGATCCCAAGCATCCTTTAAGTTATTATGCATTACTGCTACAGTTCACTTGAGTTGGTTTACATTATATAAGTATATATTGTCCTGACTCGAGTGTTTTGTATTTTACTTTACGCTCGGGTCAGCCTGAGTATTTACAGCTTAGCTTTGGATTTCTTTCTGGAGCTAGGAATCGCTGGAGATTCTGCTTGTCTAGTTATCTGTTCCTTTCAGTTCAGTTGTTCTATTTCAGTTCTGGTATTCATAAACTTCTATTTATTTGAGATTTCTATTGTATATGTTTTCAAACAAATATTATGTATTTTGTTTTGAGAGTTTGTTATAGTAGCTTCATGAACTACTATGGTATTTTTAATTTCCGCTGCGAGTTATTCTGATATGTTCTGTGTCTGTGATTCTGTGTATTTGATTTCATTTGCTCCAAATTTATTTACAATCTGTTATTTTGAATTATTCAAGTCAGACATGTGTGGATTATTGTCGATTTGAATGGTCCAAAATACCGGGTCGTTACACATGTGGATACACTTTCTTTATGATGTGTGATGTTGGATATCGAGCGCTCGGATAAAGGTCCCAAAGGACCGGGTGATGACATATTCGTGAGTTACCTGTTACAGGGGTAACCCGGCCTTGTTTGGCAGAGAGCAGTTTGTCTCTCGGGACGTCCAGCCAGAGGCGATCCTATTCGACAGGAGGAAAGGAAGTTCCTTAGCCTGACCATTTGTTGGAAATCCAAAGAAACAATACGTGACTTGTACGGTTTTGGTTGTAGAACCTATCATTCACTTATGGTGGCGCCCCACTGTTTGGATGGTAGCTATAGTAGGCATAGTTCGGAATGTCTATGCTGGCTAAGATTTATATTATACTTTCGAAAATGATTTCTACACTATGCACTAATAATAAAAAAAAATGATTTGATTTTGCGTAGTAAGCATCTTTGACTATCATAAGAAGAAATCTCCTCCAATTCTGCGTTTGCATTGTGTGTGTGGTGGGAGGTCTTATGGTAGTTTCATTTTCCAAAAGCATTGCGAATTTGTTTTATTTTCTTTGTGAAAAATAACTGTTTTACGATCTCACACCAGTCACCATGACTGACTCGGAGTTTATTGTTTCCCTTCTAAACTCTGGGTGCCCACAAATTTTCCACACGGGCAGTCTAGAGTTAGGTTATCAGGATATTCTGGATATTCTGGAGCTTTGGAAGCAAGCTAGATGGCGAGACGTAGTATTTGTATCTGATATATTTATTCCGCTGTGTATTCTGTATGAGGACAAGTTATATAACTGTCCATTGTTGTATATTGACTTTGATGATTGATGTATGTATAAACTGATATAGTTCTTTGTTTTAAAAGACTAGTAATTATCTATTGTATATTGTTCCGCTGCGATATGTGAGATTCTGATATTGTTTCTGTTTCTGATGTTGTTCTTTTGTTTCTTCTTTCTTTTTCTTCTACCTTTTCTTCTACCTCTTCTTTTAAAACCCTAATGGTTCGGTTTTTCGTTCACCTTGAGTAAATAGATGGAGATTAGTGTCTATTCAAGGGGTATGGAAAAGCGGGTTATTACATTTGGTATCAGAGCATATGGTTAAGCGATAACCCTGCTCTGTTGGGTGTTACTCATTAGAGATAGAGTCAGCAGTACTCTAGAATGAGTTGAGTGTAATAATAGATATGAGCGCGTATTTGTTAGTGAATATAAAATTGTTTTATATTGTGATGATTGGTTTATTGAGTGGTATATGGATTCTGGTCGGTATTGTCCGTACAACTCTATCGATAGGGATCTCTAAACACTTATATAGAACAATTCGGCACAGTATTGTTTTAAATTGGGTAAATGAAATAATTTTACCTTGATTATATTTTGTATATAAAGAAATAATTTTTCAGAATTATTAAAGTATATATATGAATTGGTTGTTAAAATGTATATATATACAAGTTAATTAAAGTTGTTTGAATAAGTTAAATAAAACAACAATTGTGAAAGAGTAAATTGTATAAACCAATGAATTATAAAGATGAAGTTATAATTAATATGATTTACAATTGTGGAATAATCTTATATATATAAAGTGAAGTTATATAAGTAAAAGATTTGTAATTGTGATTTATAATCTGAAATAAAATTCCAGAGAAGTGTTTTGAAAGGATTTGATATTTTGGAAAAATGTTTTAGAGTGATGAAAGCTCTAAACTCTTTTCAGGTCGCTGGAAAATAATCCTGATGATGATGGCCACATCATTAGAATTCATTTTCGGGTTTCCAAAAGAGGAATTGCTGCCAGAATATTTTAAATAAAAGTTGATTGGGAAATTTTGGATTTTGTTTTGGGAATTCAAAAGATAAATTTGAACAGATTTCAAAATAGTTTTGAAAGATTGAAAAGATTCTGGAATTGAATGGATTGATAACTTATATAATTTAAATTCTGATAGAATAAATTTAACTTAAAGGATGAAGTTAAATTAAAGTAAGTATAAGTGAATCAATTAAATCTAAGTTGAGATTGTGGAATATGAAATCTGGATTTAATATGAATTTTGAATAAGTGAAGAAATTTGACCTTGGTAAAAGTTAAATAGGATTAAAATTTGAATTTGGATTTATAAGTGGAAACTTAAGTTAAGTTAAACAAATGATGTTTAATTGGAATATAACTTAAGTAATGTTGAACGAAGTTGATTTTGATATCAAAGTAAATTGATAAAGGGAATTTATTAAATGAATGTGAACTTGAGTTATATAAATGAAATTCAACTTTATTTGTTAAATGAATTAGCAATTGAATTGAATAAATGGATTGGATGTTAATCAATCTAATGTGAAGTATTGATATGAAATAATGAATATAAGTGTTAATTCATTAAAAGCTAATGAAGTTGAGAAATTAAATAAATTGAATGGAAGTCAATTTAATTTAAAAGTGTTGAACCAAATCGAATGTAAAATTTATAATTTGGTTGTGTTGAATATACATTGGTTGTTATTTGATTGTTAGTTGATTGTGTATAAATTCATTAAGTATTAATGAAATTGAATTAGCAAATTGGAAAGCTATGTGATTAAATTCAAATTGGAAGTGAACGAATATGAATTAGTGAATGTAAACTAATTGAATTGAAAGAGAATGTTGATTAAATCCAATGTAAATGAATCGAATATGATTTAAAATTGAAAACCAATTCAATGAATGTTAATGAGAAGTGAATCTATATTGATTTGGTTATAAAGTTGTTGAATGTTTATTGGATGATGGATGCATTTGTTGTTTGTTGCATTTGCTATGTTGACATATGTAGTATTATTTTGCTATATGATGTATATTGACTATATTTTCATATCTACATGTTCTCATATGGTTTGTTGAGTGTTTAGTAGGTGTGGATGGCGTTGCTTCGCATTTGGAGCTCGCTTTCGCGCTATATTAGCCGTATACGCTCGCTAAATAAATAATAAGGTACATATCTCGGATTAAATATCGTACTTTTACACTTTTTTCCCTACGGGATGCCTCATCACTTGATGGGATGTATATTTGTGATATATATACACTGTCATTTTTTTTCGGATCGAGCCGCGCAAAGGAGACGCTGGCGAAATTTTCTGAAAATTTAAGGCGTTAGAATATTTTTGAGAAATTTGAAAATTTTGAAAACTAAGTTATGATTTGAAAACTTAGTAAAGATTTTGTGAGAAGTTAACTATGAATTTTGGAGAAGTTAAACACTTAACAGATTTGTAAATCTAATTTGAATAGTTTGTTTTGGAAAGTTAACGAATTCTGTAACTTCTTTCTTACTTTGTAATTTCGAGGACGAAATTCTTTTAAGGGGGGAAGTCTGTAACGACCCAGAATTTTTGATAATTAAAATTCGAATATTTAATTGATTTTAAATATTAATAAATGGAATTTAGAAGTCGAATAATTTATTATTCGAATATTGGATTTAATTTGGTCAATTAAATCGATAAATTAAATAGTGAAATTCCAGAGATAATTGAAAATCGAGTTTAAAATGATTGAAAATGATTTGTAAAATTTTATTAAATCATACTGGAGTTATAGAAAGGTTATAGAACTTTTAAAATTTAATTTGGAGTTAATCTGTGGAAATTGAATATTTTAATATTTAATTATCGACTGAAAAATAGCCAATTTTCGAACAGTCTCAGAATTGAACGAAACTAGTTCCATTGGATCCGTAATAGTTAGTTATTATTGGATTTCAATTTTCGTAGCAATCGGAGTTGTCGTTTGACCGTGGCAGCTCGAAACGCATCGATATCGTTTTAATTTTAAATCGTCGAGTTAAAATAGTCATTTTTCAAAAAGTCTCGGATTTCGACGAAACCAGTTTCATCGGATCCGTAATATGATATTATTGTAAGATTTCAAATTTCATAATTTTTGGATTTACCATTTGTCCGGTACAAATTAAAACGCCTCGAAATCGATTTAAATCGGTTTAATTTAAATTGATCGTTTATTGCCATATCTCACGCATACGATCGAATTAGCTTTCGAAACCTGTTCCATTGCGTTCGGAACGCGGGGTAAACCTTAGAAACGTCAGCCGGCACGTCCGATTTGGAGTTCGAAAATTCCGGATGAATAGTGATTTGTGAATTTTTCTATATAAACCCCTCCACTTTTTCATTTGCAAAGAAATTCAACCCTAGGGTTTTAAAAACTGCAGCCGCCACTATCAACATTCACGGCCAGAAAACGTTCTCACTTCCCCTCGATTTTCTCCTCATCCACTCCTCGATAGACTTCGACTCCAACTACAAAAATGAAGAGGGCAGTGTGATTGACAAGTTCAACGGTGGAGATCGTGATTGGGTCAATGGTTTAGCGGCAATTCTCGTGCAAAGGCTGTATGTTCGCATGCGTTTTTCGAGGCAATGGCGGCGCTAGGGGGGTGCGGTCGGCCAGCGTGGGTCGAGCTCGAGATGAACTTCGACGTGGTGATGATGTGATCGGGTTTCGAGGTCTGTGGTGGCGTGCGTTTTGGAACCCTAGTGGGCGGCGTTGGGGTCTCGGTTGCGTGAAATACCTGGGAGGGAGAAGATGCGTGCAACGGCCCAGATCTGGTTGCTTTGAAATGGATGGTAGAGATGAATTAAGGTTTAAAAATAACTAATTAAATTGTAAATAATTGTTTATTAAATTCGTGTAATCTTTGTAACATGATATCTCTTTCATACGAGATCGAAATTCGACGAAACCAGTTGCGTTGTCTTCGTATCGTCGAGCACTACGCGATGCAACTGAATTGGAGCCATCTGGAGCTAGTTTAAATTTTGGGTAAAATTAAACGCGTGTTTAATTTTATTCGAAATAAACGCTGGAATCAGAATTAAAATCACGGTGAGATCTTCTCACTCAAATGAAAGTGGATTTTCTTTTACAGTTATTGATTGATGATTGATTGTTTGGATGTGCTATTAGATATGATAGGATATATCTATATATAGCAATATATACATATTGGCATATGTATATATTGGATTGATTGATTTCCCGCCTCGTATAGCGGATGAGACCCTATTGCGCCGTTAGTAAGCGGATTTTTATAAAACCTATATACCGCGATAATTCCGTACTGGAGCGGAATTGGTATTGTGCTAACATCTGTGGATGTAGGGAAACAGGTTGGAGGGATCCAACTGGATTCCTCACCGTATTGATTATTTACAGATATTTCGATATATTCTGTTATCATATGATGATATATGATATTTGACTGTTGTGATGGACTGATTGGTGTTGTTGCATCATCGGGTTCAGTTTTGAAATGTAAAAATAACGACTTTTACTTTAAAAGGGTTTTCAAAGTGATTTTTGAAAATATATTTTTTTTATGGAATTTTTGAATCGATTTATAAACGTAAAATTTTAAAGTTATAAAAGTTATAATTTTTAGTGAAATATAACCGAAGTGTCGTTTTTGAGATAAAAGTCGATTTATTTATAAAATGATTTAAGTTGGGATTTTTGAATAACTATAAACGATTTGTATAGAAAGATTTATAAAATTGATATTTTATAAATCAAAATATTGGACTTATAAAACGAATTTTTATAAGTGTTAAAAAGAAGTATAAAAGGATTTCATAAGTGAATGAAATTAATAGATTTATAACGTGAAGTTATAAAGTGAATAGATGTTGTAGAATAAACGATTTATAAGTAATTTACTTATAAAGTAGATTTTTGCACTTAGTTGGGATATAAATAGAAATTGCTAAATGAAATGATTTCATAAGTTGAATTTGCTATGAAGTATAAATGTGATTTATAAACGTTGTTTATAAATCTGAAATCACTTATTTTGATAAGTAATTTTTTTGAAGTTAATAAAAGGAGAATTTTATAAATCGAAGTTGTTGGAAAATATAAAGGTGAATTTATAAACGTTGTTTTATGAATTTGAAATCAATCAAATTTGATGAATGTAATATAGAAGTTATTAAGGAAATTTTATCCACGATCTTGGGTAGTGGATAATCATTGAAATAAAAATGTATAGAAAATATTGAAATGTGGTTAGTGAAGTATATTCACGATTTTGGACAGTGAATATATTGTTAAGCAAAATGGATATTGTTTTGGGAAAGTGACATTGAAAATGAAGTTAATTGTTTTAAACGATGGTTTAAAATGTATTGAATATCGAAATCATAGATTTCAACATTTATTGTTGAAATAGACGTTTTCGAGAAATAAGGAAATGGTGGACTATAACACTGTTGTTATAGTAAATGATTTCCGAAAGGAAATGTTTTTTTGTAGTATTGGGATTTATATATCTATCTTAAAGTCCGAATCCCTATACTAGTGATTTTGAGTCGTCGTAACGATGTTTTACGTAACATTCGTTTTGACTCAAATAAATGTGCTTAAGAGAATGTTTTCCTTAAAAGAATGAATATATACTTAATTTGATTTAAGTATATCGAATATTTTCAAATGTTGAAAATAAATAGATTTGTGAAATACTTATTTTTAAATAAGTATGGAAATGCTTTTCCAATGTGAAATGAACTGTTTGAGTTTTTATCTTTTAAAGATAAATTGAAAAGTGAATATTTGAAATTGTTTTCAAATGGTTAAGTGTGGAAAATAATATATCTAGTAAAGATATTTTTGGAAATTAAATAATTCGGGAAATTATTTGGAATCTGATGATGTAGCGCATCTTTATTGATAGTTAAATAACCGACTATCAATAATTACCTTGAATGGTATTTGTTGTGAATTGGATGAATTTGAATGCCACACTTGTTTTAAAGTAAACGCTCACTATTCGGGTTAGCCGGGAAAGGACCATGGGGTCGTATAACCCATTCCGAATATGTGATACGTCGTTATGAATTGCATTCGAAGACCGGTGTTGAAGACCGGATATTTTTGAAAATGGAAGGATTACCGTCGAGTTACTCTACATCGGCTGATCTCCGGTTTAGAGGTTTTATCATCCTTAGTGACGGGAAGTCCCGACGTGATTGAAAATTATCCGGATGTGCAAGGGCTTCGTGAGAAGTGCCTTCGGTTCTGTTCGATCCCGGAACAGACTTGTATGGATTGTATGTCTGACATTACACTTTGAGATATAAAGCTGATTTCTTTCAAATACATATCTGTTGGTGGCGGAGAATTTATTCTCTTAGCTTAACACCCTTCTCTGAGACGTACGAGCTCAGAGGTTATGTAGTTGAAATTCATCAGCGATATATCCCAATTTGGTAACGTGGCATACTGAGTGTTGCTGTAAAATGATCAGTGTTTGATCATTTGTGATATGATCATTTGTTTGATCTTATATCTTAATGATCATAGGTTGATCATTTTGTTTGACCCGAAGCAGGGCTTTTTGAGAAAGCGTAGCTTTGTGGACGAGACTTCGTCGAGCCTCACACCCCGGAAATGGTCGAAATAGGAATGTTGCGGCAAGGTTATGAGGGTCGCGCCCTTTAGGGTATGTCATTTCCTTCTGGAAAGGGGTGGTATCATGGTATGGAGCCCAGATACTTACTCATGTGGATACACTTTCTTTATGATGTGTGATGTTGGATATCGAGCGCTCGGATAAAGGTCCCAAAGGACCGGGTGATGACATATTCGTGAGTTACCTGTTATAGGGGTAACCCGGCCTTGTTTGGCAGAGAGCAGTTTGTCTCTCGGGACGTCCAGCCAGAGGCAATCCTATTCGGCAGGAGGAAAGGAAGTTCCTTAGCCTGACCATTTGTTGGAAATCCAAAGAAACAATACGTGACTTGTACGGTTTTGGTTGTAGAACCTATCATTCACTTATGGTGGCGCCCCACTGTTTGGATGGTAGCTATAGTAGGCATAGTTCGGAATGTCTATGCTGGCTAAGATTTATATTATACTTTCGAAAATGATTTCTACAATATGCACTAATAATAAAAAAAAATGATTTGATTTTGCGTAGTAAGCATCTTTGACTATCATAAGAAGAAATCTCCTCCAATTCTGCGTTTGCATTGTGTGTGTGGTGGGAGGTCTTATGGTAGTTTCATTTTCCAAAAGCATTACGAATTTGTTTTATTTTCTTTGTGAAAAATAACTATTTTACGATCTCACACCAGTCACCATGACTGACTCGGAGTTTATTGTTTCCCTTCTAAACTCTAGGTGCCCACAAATTTTCCACACGGGCAGTCTAGAGTTAGGTTATCAGGATATTCTGGATATTCTGGAGCTTTGGAAGCAAGCTGGATGGCGAGACGTAGTATTTGTATCTGATATATTTATTTCGCTGTGTATTCTGTATGAGGACAATTTATATAACTGTCCATTGTTGTATATTGACTCTGATGATTGATGTATGTATAAACTGATATAGTTCTTTGTTTTAAAAGACTAGTAATTATCTATTGTATATTGTTCCGCTGTGATATGTGAGATTCTGATATTGTTTCTGTTTCTGATGTTGTTCTTTTGTTTCTTCTTTCTTTTTCTTCTACCTTTTCTTCTACCTCTTCTTTTAAAACCCTAATGGTTCGGTTTTTCGTTCACCTTGAGTAAATAGATGGAGATTAGTGTCTATTCAAGGGGTACGGAAAAGCGGGTTATTACAGAATTTGTGTGCATGTCTCCGTGATTTATTCCTCGACATATGTTCTGATTATGATTTGACATAAGTTTTTAAGTTTTGAAGTGAAGGCATAATTTAAACCAAAAAAAATTATTATTTGTATTAATAATAATTGTAGTATGTTTGTTGCACATTTTTTGGATGTAAATGTAAACTACCCAAAAAATTAAATAATAGTTGTAACATATTTGATGTCATACTTTTTTGATATAAATGTAGGCTACTCGAAGTGCCCTTAAAAAAGAACAACAAATAGTTTAACAGATTTAAAAAGTCTTATACATAATTGATGAGTCAAAGTTATATCCTTAATTTAAGACGGAAAAATATATATTAATTTTAACAATAGCTGTAACATGTTTGATGTAGCAGTTTTTTCTAATGTAAAGGTAAACTACCTAAAATAACCTTAATAATAATAATAAATAGTTCATCAAATTTTTATACATATTTGTTAGAACAAAGTTTTATCCTTAATTTAAATAAAAGAAAAGTATTATTTTTTAATACCATTCTTATTAGTGAATAGAAATTATAATACCATCTTGGAATTACGGACCTTTAACCAGATCATCAAATTATGTTTTTGATGGTTAAAAAAATTCTCTGGAAGGAGCTATTATTGTAAAACCTTTGGTTTCATAGCTATGTAAATCATTTCTCCTTGCATGTTTGAACACATGCCATTTGTAAAAAGCGAAGCACGTTCCATTACAAAGAGCACAAATATACTGAACGGAGGTCTGAGTTACAAAACGATTTGTTGGATATCTTTACTTCACCTGGCAACAACAAATATTTTAACTGCTACTACCGATAGTTAGATGAAAACATTACCAATTGTGAAGATATTTTGTTGCTATTGTTGGGCACCAGTTCCTCAAATTGAAACTAATTTTTCATTATACATCATATATCATTGAAATAGATTCGGTAACGGCTAACACAAATTTTCCAAATTCTGAGATCAAGCATCCTCTTTCACTCTCCCTATCCAGATTCTATTTTCTCAATTATATTGTTTGTTTGAATATATAAATTTTCACAATCTTTGTGGACATTTTTGTAACTTTAAATCTAACTGTATCTTTATACCATGGCAATCTAAAAATACAGTACCAATATTATCATTATTTCTTAACCAAATCGATGAGCAGAGATGGTTAGTGACCGATTTCAAGACATTTGATCATCTATTCGCTGTGAACTCATGGGGAGAAAAAGGCTGTTATATGGTATGCAATTTAAAAACATAAATGATAATTTTGATGTTCAAAAGAGGGTCAGATTTGCTGACTCACCGTCAGAAATGCTGCAGAAAAATCCTTAAAAGATAATAAATCTCTAAACTTAATTATAACATGGCTATACTTAGTACCCTGCATGAACTATTGTTAGCCTTTCCCTTTATATATTTTTTGATTTGAGAAACGACAAATGACATCAGAAAATTACGGAAAAGCTAGTGAATCATCATCCCTTATTATATTATAACCAAAAAATAAATCAAAACAGCAGTACATTTCTGATAAAAAATTATCTGACGCATAAAATAAATCTGGATTTTGGAAATAAAGATGAAAAGGAGCTGCAGCATAAAGTAGGAATCTCTGAGGTATGATATGGACTTATACAATGAAATGCTAGTATACATTTCAAAAAATAAAACTGATCATCATTAAGCAATCAAACTTCTTGGTGCAAATAATCACAACCTTCATCTGTTGAATGTGATTTTGGCACATATCGTTCTTTTCTCTTCTTTTCATATATTTCTTTTCTTTCTATCATCCTCTTTCATGTGCCTTCTAAATTACACGGGTAGTTTGTATAATTTTAACCAATCACCTTAGATTGCTTGAGATCCTAAGTTGGAGTTATTCGATGCCTTTAAGTTGTTTCGAGCTGCCTTGCCATTTGACATATGATGTGACGACCGCCCATGACCCCTGCACCGAATCTAGAGATAGAGCGCTGTAAAGTGTGCCAGGCGACCATGGACGATTGTCAAGGTAAGATTAAAACAACAGGATCTATCGTATTACTCACAGCGCATGGACAAAATACAATAGAACATATGTATAGTGAAGCTTTACAGAATAAAATGACATCATATAAAACTCCATAATAGTTGAATACAAGCATCCACATAGTCAATACATCCAGCCTCACTACATAACTCTCAGAGAATACAAAACAGCGGAAAAAATCCAGTACATATAAGAAGATAATATGCAACCCTCTAGCTCGTCTTCGATATCAGCATCGTGAGAAGAGAACAGCACCTGTCACCTGCTACCTAGTCTGCCCGTCCCAAAATGGACGAACAGCCCAAGGCAATAAGAATTAAAACATAAAGCCTTGAGTCAGACAACAGTCTTAGTGAGCAGTAAATTAACTAACAACATACCAAAAGAGCATAAAGGAAAAGGAATAGGAATACAACCCTCCCACTCCAACCTCATTCTACAGTGATAGCCCCCAGACACACACTAAGCAGAAGCAAACATAGCAGAGCATACAATTTAAAGTAAAGCAATTGTCACTCGAGTCAAGAGCGATGTTTTCCAAGTACAAATCCCAAGGTCTAAAACCAAGGTCAGATAAGCACCCAGGAAATACCGCTCTTGAGACCGAATGATGATACAACCAAACATCCATGACTCGGCTATCACTGTTATCATTGTTGCGATATCACCGTTAATTGAATGACCGGCACATTCTTTCAGCCGTCCGTCAAGGGCTAATGGTAACCCCGGTTCTAGACATAACTCCCGCACGTCATCGTGACCCGTGCCTAGGATTATCGAATCTACCCAGAGTACTCGACCATCAACTTAGTCTTTTGGGCGTCCCCATGTACTCTTGCTTAGAGCATGCTAGAACCTTCAACAACGATGAGATCTCAACCTCCTAGTCATCCTCCTCGACGACTATTGCCATACTAGCTCAAGCGCCTCTCGAGCATCCATTATCCTCAACTCGAATCATATCACCGAGTTATCAACATGCTTGGAATGATCCCGCCTGGATTAGACCAAGTCTTCATCATATGATTGCCTCGCTTCATTACATCCTCGCAAAGCCTCATCTCATCACCACATCATCAAATCTATGCATAAGAGCTTCATCATCCCGCTACATATGCCACGTGCAGCTTTTCCATTTTCAAGAGCCTTTCCCTTAGCTTTTGAATCATCTTCGATCTAAATCTAATCATCAATCATCTAGTTCATAACAAGCAATCAAATCAAACATCAATCCAAGCAATCAAGCATTCAAAAATGATCTAAGTAGACAATTATAACAATAATGGCATTTTCGTAATTAAAGAGTTGAAAGTCCAATAAGCATTAAAACATGGATTATATCTCTACAAACTTGATGAATGAACTTGCATAGGTTAACATATGATAAAATGGATGCAACATCATCATGAACAATGGATCTACATGGATCTATACATAGGATGAAGAAAATGCATGGAAATCACTATTTTAACACCAAATCGAGCCAACAATCCGATATACTCCTTTGGATCCGTGTGAGAGATAATCACCACTCACCAAATCACCTAAACAACCTCAAATCAACACACTTCAGATCTGGACAGCGAAGGATGAAGCTAGATCTACCACAAATCCGCTTCAAATGAAGAAATCTCTCTTGAAAAGATGAAGATCTTCAATCTAAGCTCTTGAATCTTCAATCTTGATCTTCGATTAGGATGGATGGAAGCACTAGATTAAAGTGGAGAAAAGAAGTGAAGAAGTGTAGAAGTCGAGCTCTCAAAATGGCAGCACTTCGTCGCTTCAAAAATCCGGATCCCAAAAAGTGAGAACAACCCCTCCTATTTATAGCTGAAATCTGTCCTTAAGTCGAAATCTGGCTATCTCCCTAAGTCGCTTCCGACCTAAGCGACCTAAGCCTCTCCGACCTAAGCCTCTCCGACCTAACAGATGTACGTCTTAACTTCTTTGCGACCTAACACTTAGGAAACCCAGCGACCTAACAACTTAACGACCTAACTATCTAAGACTCAGTTGGGTTGCGACCTAACACAAGTCGACCTAAAACAACACGCGACCTAACACTTGAACTATCCTAGCGACCTAACAACTTAGCAACCTACGCGACCTAACACAACAGCCTAACTCCTAAGGTCGCCAACTTGTTAACTTCTTAGGTCGCCAACTTGTTAACTCCTTAGGTCGCCAACACGGAACCACTAGGTCGCTAACTCAGAACCACTAGGTCGCTAACTCAGAACCACTAGGTCGCTAACTCAGAACCACTAGGTCGCTAACTCAGAACCACTAGGTCGCTAACTCAGAACCACTAGGTCGCTAACTCAGAACCACTAGGTCGCTAACTCGGCAACTACTAGGTCGCTAACTCGGCAACTACTAGGTCGCTAACAAGCTAACCCCTTAGGTCGCGAACTATTATAGGTCGCTAACCACTAGTTTCCTTAGGTCGCTGCCGACCTAAATATACTAGCCCGGCACCACTAGGTCGCTCATCCCTAGATCGTCAACTACTGGGTTTACTTAGGTCGCTACCAACCTATCTCTTAGGTCGCTAACACCTTAACTCGCCAGAAACTCTAAAGTCTCCTTCCTTTTAGGTCGTCTACGACCTAAACCCTTACCATCCATCACACGACCTAACTCCAAACCTTAAAGTCACCAATCCCCAACATTCTTAGGTACGACTTATCTCCTAAGTTGCCAACAATACTTAACTAACCTCTAGGTCGCATACGACCTAGGACTTAGGCAAATTTCAACCAAGATCTGGAATAACTAGAAAATGCTGAAAATCCCAGATTTTGACAAACTTTTCGATCCGAAAAATACGGGTCGTTACATTCTCTCCCCCTTAGGAATTTCGCCCCCGAAATTCCAAGCAAACAAGGCAATCAAAGGCTATTCTGTACGCCTACCATCCATAGCAATCAACAAACCATGCATCCAATTCTAGCTTAGCGTACAGAATTCTAAGACTTAGAACAAGTTACAATATCGCGAGATGAGACGACACCTTAGGGCCATACCTTGAAGAGTTCAGGATGAGCTGCCTTCATCCTCTCTTCCACCTCCCACGTACAGTCGTTATCATCATCACTCCATTGTATCTTGAGCAACTTAACTACCTTCCTCCTAAGCTGTTTCGTGTCGGTTTCAACAACACGAAGCGGCTTACGAGGTCTTCTATCAACTGGATCAACTTCTAAGTCTTCACAGCTATCAGCAGAAACCACTGTATTCGAGTCGTGCACATACTTCCGTAGATAAGATACATGAAAAACATTGTGCACACCCGACATCTTCTCAGGTAACTCCAATCTGTAGGCGAGCTTTCCAATTCGCTCGATGATCGGGAATGGTCCAACAAATCTCGGAGTCAATTTTCCTTTCTTCCCGAATCGAATAACATTCTTCAGTGGAGAAATCTTCACAAAAACCATATCTCCCACGTCGAACTCCAAATCCTTTCGACGCTTATCAGCATAACTCTTCTGACGGTCTTGGGCTGCCTTCATTCGTTGCCGAATGATCTCTATGCAATCCGAAGTCTGTCGAATCATCTCTGGCCCAAGTATCAGCTTTTCCCCAGTTTCCAACCAACATGTCGGAGAGTTACACGGTCTTCCATACAATGCCTCATATGGTGCCATACCAATACTTGACTGGTAACTGTTGTTGTACGCAAACTCCACCAAATGAAGGTGATCTTCCCATGATCCTCCGAAGTCCAAAACACATGCTCTAAGAAGATCTTCCAAAACTCGGTTGACTCTCTCGGTCTGACCATCTGTCTGAGGGTGATAAGCTGTACTCAAACACAACTCGGTTCCCAAAACTTCCTGGAAGCTCTTCCAAAATCCACTAGTGAACAATGGATCTCGATCGCTCACTATACTCTTCGGAATACCATGGAATCGAACTATCCACTTCACATACAACTCAGCCAACTTTGATGCAGTCCTAGTCGATCGAACAGGAGTGAATCGTGCACTCTTAGTCAGACGATCCACAATGACCCAAATCCCTTCATTTCCCGTTCTGGTTCTAGGCAATCCATCAATAAAATCCATCGACACTTGTTCCCACTTCCATGTAGGAACTTCTAAGGGTTGAAGCAATCCACTTGGCTTCCTCTGTTCAGCCTTTACCAACTGACAGTTCATACACTTGGAAATGAAATCTCCAACATCCTTCTTCATGCCTTCCCAGTAGTAGTTTCTCTTCATATCCCGATACATCTTATTTCCACCTGGATGAATTGTCAACTTCGAGTGATGACTTTCCTTCAGAACTTCACTCCTCAATTCATCTATATCGGGAACCACTAGTCGTCCTTGCTTTCGAAGCCAACCTTCTCTATCGACCTCGAATCCTTTATCCTTTTCTGGCTCCAATCCAGATTCCATTTCACGGATAATCTTGACAAGCTTATCATCTCGCTTTTGACTCTCGCCAATCCTTTCCACAAGAGTCGGTCTTATCGATAAGTTTGCCAACATTTCAGGTTCCAATTCGCATCTAGGCCTGAAGTCAAATCCAGCTAAATACTCGAGACTCTTCCATTCAGAAAACATGGCTCCCAATCCTGCATGTCTTCGACTTAACGCATCAGCCACTGCGTTACCTTTTCCCGGAGTATAAGCTATACCAAAATCATATGATGCTAAAAACTCTAGCCAACGTTGCTGTCGAAGATTCAAATCCTTCTGGGAGAAAAGATACTTCAACGACTTATGATCCGTAAACAACTCGAATCGAACTCCCAACAGATAATGCCTCCACATCTTCAGAGCAAATACAATCGCCGCTAACTCCAAATCATGAGTTGGGTAATTCTTTTCATGCGGCTTCAGTTGTCGACTAGCATACGCAACAACTTTATCCTTCTGCATCAGCACTGCTCCAAGTCCAGTACCACATGCATCGGTGTAAACCACCATCTCATCATTCCCACTTGGAATAGTCAAAACAGGAGCACTCGTTAGTCGCTCTTTCAGGATTCCGAAAGCTTGCTCACACTTAGCATCCCAACTGAACACTTGGTTCTTTTTCGTTAATCCTGTTAACGGTGCAGCTACCTTGGAGAAGTCCTTGATAAACCGTCGATAATATCCTGCTAATCCAAGAAAACTTCTCACCTCTGATGCATTCTTAGGTCTAACCCAATCCTGGATTGCTGCCACCTTAGCGGGATCAACCGCTATTCCATTTCCAGAAATCACATGGCCTAAGAACCTCACTTCACTCTTCCAGAAGTGACACTTTGAAAACTTAGCCTTCAGTTGATGTTTCCGCAGGATTTCCAAAACAATACGCAAGTGCGTCCTGTGCTCTTCTTCCGTTCTGGAATAAATCAGAATATCATCCACGAACACAAGTACGAACTTGTTCAACTGATCTCTGAACACTCTATTCATAAGATCCACAAAATATGCTGGCGCGTTAGTCAATCCAAACGGCATTACCAGCCACTCAAAGAAACCGGATGGTGTCCTAAAAGCAGTCTTCGGCACCCTATCCTTAGCCACTCTCAACTGGTGAAATCCCGTTGCCAAATCCATCTGAGAAAACACCTTAGCTTCGTGAAGCTGATCAAACAAGTCATCTATTCTCGGTAATGGATACTTGTTCTCCTTAGTCACCTTATTCAGCTCACGATAATCGACGCACAATCTCAACGACCCATCTGCCTTGGTTGCAAACACAACTGGTGCACCCCACTCGGACACACTACGCCGAATGAATCCTTTCTGCAAAAGATCATCAACTTGCACCCTCAACTCTTGCTGTTCCCTAGGCGCCATCCGCCTAAGAGGCATCACAACAGGTCTGGCTCCTTCAACTAGATCTATACGAAACTCGATCTCTCTATGCGGCGGCAACCCTTTGACTTCGTCAAAGACATCCTCGAATCCATTTGCGATTGGCACTAAAGACAGTCCATCCCGTGGAACAACTAGCGAATACATGAAGCTCATGAAGACGCCTTCCTCATGCTTACATCGTATCACAATCTTTCGCCCTTCCACATTCTCGACTGTCACCTCCAGCCTCTCACAGTCAACCTTAGCCGCATACTTCCTAAGCCAGTCCATACCCAAAATAATTCCGAACCCCGCAAAGTTCAGAACAAAACAATCACAAACAAAAGAGCAACCATGACTCGACACAACTAGACCACGGCATAACATACACAAACAAGACGAACCCCCAACTGGATTAGTCACAACCAATGGCCTATCAACAATATCCGGCTTCAAACCTAACCGGCCTACTAGTTCATTACACACAAACGAATGCGACGCTCCAGTATCAAACAGAACTCTAACTGGAACACCACATAGGAAAAGAATACCTTGAACAACCACACTCTTTCCCTTCTCTTCAGCAGTAGGAGCTATCGAAGACGACGGAACAGCTCCTAAAGCATAAGCCTGCACAATCTGCTTGTCCCTACTCGGTTCTGGACAATTCTTCCTGAAATGCCCTGGCTTGTCACAGTTGTGGCACTTCGCCGGCGCCTTCGGATTCTTGCAATCCTTGGAGAGATGGCCTTTCTGCTGACAGTTGTAGCAAGTCACTTCGCCTTTCGGCTTCTTCTGACCATCCTTACCCTTCTGCTGCTGCTGCTTCCTCTTCTTGTTTCTACCCTGCTGGGGTTTAGACTCTTCCCTGGTCACAGCAACAACAGATCCTTCCTTAGGAAACAGATTCTCATGTCTGAGAGCTTCCTCCACAAGCTTCCTAAATGAATCGTCCAAGTGATCCATCAATCTTGGAGCCTGTACTTGATCCCCAACATCTACTGATGGCCCCGGGGCTGACATCCTTCTCCTGATCGAAGTCATCATGGTTTCGAACATAGCAACATAATCAGCAGCCCCTTCAGTAGCACGGCCTTCCCTAGCAGCTGGTTTCCCTTTTTGACTCATTCTCAATATCTATAAAAAGGAATGATTAGAACATCTAGAGAAACAACTGCATAAAGGACTCAAACCTACTAAGCTACTATATTATATATAGTAATCATCCATCAAAATACAATTACGTCTCTCATACGTAGTTACTTCAGCGAGCGTTGGGTAAAATCGATCAACCAATGCTCTGATACCAAATGTGACGACCGCCCATGACCCCTGCACCGAATCTAGAGATAGAGCGCTGTAAAGTGTGCCAGGCGACCATGGACGATTGTCAAGGTAAGATTAAAACAACAGGATCTATCGTATTACTCACAGCGCATGGACAAAATACAATAGAACATATGTATAGTGAAGCTTTACAGAATAAAATGACATCATATAAAACTCCATAATAGTTGAATACAAGCATCCACATAGTCAATACATCCAGCCTCACTACATAACTCTCAGAGAATACAAAACAGCGGAAAAAATCCAGTACATATAAGAAGATAATATGCAACCCTCTAGCTCGTCTTCGATATCAGCATCGTGAGAAGAGAACAGCACCTGTCACCTGCTACCTAGTCTGCCCGTCCCAAAATGGACGAACAGCCCAAGGCAATAAGAATTAAAACATAAAGCCTTGTGTCAGACAACAGTCTTAGTGAGCAGTAAATTAACTAACAACATACCAAAAGAGCATAAAGGAAAAGGAATAGGAATACAACCCTCCCACTCCAACCTCATTCTACAGTGATAGCCCCCAGACAAATGTAACGACCCGTATTTTTCGGATCGAAAAGTTTGTCAAAATCTGGGATTTTCAGCATTTTCTAGTTATTCCAGATCTTGGTTGAAATTTGCCTAAGTCCTAGGTCGTATGCGACCTAGAGGTTAGTTAAGTATTGTTGGCAACTTAGGAGATAAGTCGTACCTAAGAATGTTGGGGATTGGTGACTTTAAGGTTTGGAGTTAGGTCGTGTGATGGATGGTAAGGGTTTAGGTCGTAGACGACCTAAAAGGAAGGAGACTTTAGAGTTTCTGGCGAGTTAAGGTGTTAGCGACCTAAGAGATAGGTTGGTAGCGACCTAAGTAAACCCAGTAGTTGACGATCTAGGGATGAGCGACCTAGTGGTGCCGGGCTAGTATATTTAGGTCGGCAGCGACCTAAGGAAACTAGTGGTTAGCGACCTATAATAGTTCGCGACCTAAGGGGTTAGCTTGTTAGCGACCTAGTAGTTGCCGAGTTAGCGACCTAGTAGTTGCCGAGTTAGCGACCTAGTGGTTCTGAGTTAGCGACCTAGTGGTTCTGAGTTAGCGACCTAGTGGTTCTGAGTTAGCGACCTAGTGGTTCTGAGTTAGCGACCTAGTGGTTCTGAGTTAGCGACCTAGTGGTTCTGAGTTAGCGACCTAGTGGTTCCGTGTTGGCGACCTAAGGAGTTAACAAGTTGGCGACCTAAGAAGTTAACAAGTTGGCGACCTTAGGAGTTAGGCTGTTGTGTTAGGTCGCGTAGGTTGCTAAGTTGTTAGGTCGCTAGGATAGTTCAAGTGTTAGGTCGCGTGTTGTTTTAGGTCGACTTGTGTTAGGTCGCAACCCAACTGAGTCTTAGATAGTTAGGTCGTTAAGTTGTTAGGTCGCTGGGTTTCCTAAGTGTTAGGTCGCAAAGAAGTTAAGACGTACATCTGTTAGGTCGGAGAGGCTTAGGTCGGAGAGGCTTAGGTCGCTTAGGTCGGAAGCGACTTAGGGAGATAGCCAGATTTCGACTTAAGGACAGATTTCAGCTATAAATAGGAGGGGTTGTTCTCACTTTTTGGGATCCGGATTTTTGAAGCGACGAAGTGCTGCCATTTTGAGAGCTCGACTTCTACACTTCTTCACTTCTTTTCTCCACTTTAATCTAGTGCTTCCATCCATCCTAATCGAAGATCAAGATTGAAGATTCAAGAGCTTAGATTGAAGATCTTCATCTTTTCAAGAGAGATTTCTTCATTTGAAGCGGATTTGTGGTAGATCTAGCTTCATCCTTCGCTGTCCAGATCTGAAGTGTGTTGATTTGAGGTTGTTTAGGTGATTTGGTGAGTGGTGATTATCTCTCACACGGATCCAAAGGAGTATATCGGATTGTTGGCTCGATTTGGTGTTAAAATAGTGATTTCCATGCATTTTCTTCATCCTATGTATAGATCCATGTAGATCCATTGTTCATGATGATGTTGCATCCATTTTATCATATGTTAACCTATGCAAGTTCATTCATCAAGTTTGTAGAGATATAATCCATGTTTTAATGCTTATTGGACTTTCAACTCTTTAATTACGAAAATGCCATTATTGTTATAATTGTCTACTTAGATCATTTTTGAATGCTTGATTGCTTGGATTGATGTTTGATTTGATTGCTTGTTATGAACTAGATGATTGATGATTAGATTTAGATCGAAGATGATTCAAAAGCTAAGGGAAAGGCTCTTGAAAATGGAAAAGCTGCACGTGGCATATGTAGCGGGATGATGAAGCTCTTATGCATAGATTTGATGATGTGGTGATGAGATGAGGCTTTGCGAGGATGTAATGAAGCGAGGCAATCATATGATGAAGACTTGGTCTAATCCAGGCGGGATCATTCCAAGCATGTTGATAACTCGGTGATATGATTCGAGTTGAGGATAATGGATGCTCGAGAGGCGCTTGAGCTAGTATGGCAATAGTCGTCGAGGAGGATGACTAGGAGGTTGAGATCTCATCGTTGTTGAAGGTTCTAGCATGCTCTAAGCAAGAGTACATGGGGACGCCCAAAAGACTAAGTTGATGGTCGAGTACTCTGGGTAGATTCGATAATCCTAGGCACGGGTCACGATGACGTGCGGGAGTTATGTCTAGAACCGGGGTTACCATTAGCCCTTGACGGACGGCTGAAAGAATGTGCCGGTCATTCAATTAACGGTGATATCGCAACAATGATAACAGTGATAGCCGAGTCATGGATGTTTGGTTGTATCATCATTCGGTCTCAAGAGCGGTATTTCCTGGGTGCTTATCTGACCTTGGTTTTAGACCTTGGGATTTGTACTTGGAAAACATCGCTCTTGACTCGAGTGACAATTGCTTTACTTTAAATTGTATGCTCTGCTATGTTTGCTTCTGCTTAGTGTGTGTCTGGGGGCTATCACTGTAGAATGAGGTTGGAGTGGGAGGGTTGTATTCCTATTCCTTTTCCTTTATGCTCTTTTGGTATGTTGTTAGTTAATTTACTGCTCACTAAGACTGTTGTCTGACTCAAGGCTTTATGTTTTAATTCTTATTGCCTTGGGCTGTTCGTCCATTTTGGGACGGGCAGACTAGGTAGCAGGTGACAGGTGCTGTTCTCTTCTCACGATGCTGATATCGAAGACGAGCTAGAGGGTTGCATATTATCTTCTTATATGTACTGGATTTTTTCCGCTGTTTTGTATTCTCTGAGAGTTATGTAGTGAGGCTGGATGTATTGACTATGTGGATGCTTGTATTCAACTATTATGGAGTTTTATATGATGTCATTTTATTCTGTAAAGCTTCACTATACATATGTTCTATTGTATTTTGTCCATGCGCTGTGAGTAATACGATAGATCCTGTTGTTTTAATCTTACCTTGACAATCGTCCATGGTCGCCTGGCACACTTTACAGCGCTCTATCTCTAGATTCGGTGCAGGGGTCATGGGCGGTCGTCACATATGATTACCTAGTAAACACAAAAAACTTGCCATAAACGTTAAAAAGACGATCGGAATATAATTAAAAGTCCAAAAACATGAATAGTTATTAAAAAAAAGAAACAATTGAGGCTTGAATATGTTGATTCGTGGTAAGCGCTACAGCTAAGCCCTATTTACTACATTGAATCATTCATAAACCGTTAAATCATCGTCGTTAGTATAACCTGTAAGCATTATCACTTAGCGGAAAAGATATATTCTCCTTGGAAAACTATGATACAAAAACAGACTATTCTATGAAAGTAGTTGTAATATATTAAATGCATTCTAATTGTTTTAGTAAATAACAAATTATATATAGAAACGATTAAGCATATATTTCACAAATTAAATATGGAAACGATTAAGGTAAATAACAAATTATAACAAACTGACATATATTTCACAAAACAAAACCAAATTAAGCAAGAATTGCAACCTTTTTACCGACTCATTGCATGACTAATATAGAATTTACAAACAGATCTGACTCTGAAAATGTGGTTTGCTCACAGGTTTGATTTTGAAAATTACAAAATTCCTGAATGGACGTAAAAGGAAAAATCCATTTGTTGATTAAATGTGATAAAAATGGTGCAAGCATCCGCATTTAAATCTTTAAAAATACTTGAGAATAAGAAGATAATACCACCAAGTAGACCAATAGCACAAAAATTAAACATCGGACATTAACTAATGAACCAAGCCATCAAAGTGAACAAAATGAAAATTAAAGCAACAAATTTATTTTGACATCAAGAATAAACCATAATTCAGTTTCTTTTCCTCTACCATTTCAAATTCCTAAATTAAGCATATATTGTATAAGTATTGCAGACATAGGGCATGTGAAGCTTTAGCATAGAGCCTTTGTAGTTGGTATAAAATATAAAGTAATAAAAAATGGATGTGAATTGTTCAATAATATTGGATATTTATAAAACTCGCACATGGTGTAAGTGCTTACCTTATTTAGATGTATAAAACATATATTTCCGAATTCTACAAACAAAGGATATTTATATTTCCTGGTAAAATGTGAAAATCTTATAGGCATAATATTAATTATTCAAGTTCAAAACAAAACTTAAGCTTCTTGATTAGAACCACTACATACATTATTGTTTCTCCATCAAAACAATACTCCAACTATATGTTGCTCTTCATGGCAGAAAAGAAGAAAAATGTATCTTACTTGTTGAAATTGTACAAAAATTACTTTTACACTGGCCATTGCTTTAGTAATTTGGATTCAAATTGATTCACTATATTTTTGTTGTGTATGATATAATGACTTTCAGCTTATATCAACTGGAATGGTATAATAACAAAAGGAAGGATTAAATTCATTTCATAATAGTTCTACCTGTTAACACATGACAAAATAACCAATTACTTAATCATGTTACAAACTTAATAATGATCAATAAGGAGGTTTGGAGAACATAGGACAATGATTGTTGAAAGAGGCAAACAAATTTTGCCTGGCTGTTCATAATCTACAGTGCCCTATGATTTTCTTCTCATCTAATGAATACACTAAAAGCATTAAATCAAAAGTCTATATGTTTGATACATGCACAAAGTTTATTGCAAATAGCAATGAAAAGATTGGAGAGAGTTTTACCAGCTTTATCTAGCTAATCGTGACAAATTGAACCTGGATTTGTTTCACATTGACCAGCGATGAAAACAATAGCAAGTCCTCACAATGAGAGAATTGATTTAATTTTTGCCACAATTACAAATGGAGATCGCCAGTTGGATGAGTGAGTAAAGAAATAAAGCTGAATCCTCAACCCCACAACTAGTTATAATATAATAACCTACATTGAGAAATGAAAACATGAATATTGTATATTACATCATCATTTCTAAAATAAATTGAATGTTGTTTTGTTTGATGAAAAATATTGCTAAATTTAGATAGACAAAAAACTTGAGTAAGTTTGAATACATTATTGTGTAAGTTTTGATAATATTTGAATGGGAATAATCACAGTCAGCCACAACTAACAAAAGCCAGCATTCAATAATCAAATGCACATTCAATGGTGTAATCACAACCATAGTTATCACCAATAAAATTAAAATAAATATATGATACAGTTGTAGATTAGTAAAATTATTCCATCTTTTTTTGAAGTTCCTTGTGAGTTTTTTCATGATTAAATATGAACCACTATCCAAGCTAAGATTAAGAATATACCATAACTTGCATAATAATTAAAGCTTGGTCCACATACTAATTTATTTAAAACAAACATAAAAAGAAAAAAAGATAAATATAAAGCATTCAGCTACCTGCTTCATTTCGTTAATTACATGAAATCTTTCTTAAATGCACTATAATCTACAATGAGGAATCAAGTTTCTTTTTTATTAATGCAATAAAAATGCACCATAATCAGTGAAAAATAGCAACTGATTATTTTTTTCGTTAAATAATGAAGATTTTGTGTTACTACGATTAGTTAAAAAATATATAACTTTAAAGTAACTAATGAGAAATCAATTACTTCTAGTTATATATTTTTTTAACTAACTGTGGTATCATAGAATCTTCATATTTAGGAAAAAACAAATCATCAATTATTATTTTCATTGAATGGTCATTAACATTGTCACTCCATGAATTCAAAACCTTTTTTTTTGTTTACTTAGGGTAAATAATAAAGGAACATGTGGATTAATGTGCATATAGTATATAAATTAACTAAGAAAATCAACAGTGAGCACAATTTTGATTGGGGAAACCAAATTTTGCAGCAAATCATCATTTATAGAAAAGATAAGTGAAACAATTATTATTAATGTACTCTAATGATATTGTTCTTCCAAAATGTACATGATGCAACATAAATAAAATGTTAGTGGCACATTCTGTAACAACCCGAGATTCCGCAATCACTTTGTTATCATCAAATGACGATTTGAATTATTGTCTAATCGCTGCGGAAGTTTTAATGGGTTGAATTCTTTTAAAAATTGTGTTGAAATCCTTTTGATAATTCGTTAAAGAATTATACGGGCTTTTCTCTATTAATTCAGCCCGTTTCATTTTGTCGAGATTAGGGTTATACTCATTCCCTTTGATATTCGTTCGCAACCCATTCCCATCTCACTTATATATAAAACAAACACCATACCTTTAGTACAAAGAAAAGCACACCGGCCCATATCCTTACCCCTTATTCTCTGATTAAACCACGCACCCCTCCCCCTCTCTCCCTCATTCGTTCACAAAAACAATCGAGAGAAGAAAAAATGGCGACTGGCGAATTTAGGGCTTCGTTCTAATTCAAGGCGGCTTGCTCGTTTCGATCCAAACTAGGGCTTCGTCTCCCGTTCTTCTCGCTCGCAATAGCTTCGATCTACGCTTCGTACTAAGGTGAGTAATTTCAAATTGCTCACATCTAATTCTTGCTTTGAATTTGTTTAGAGTTCGAAACTCTGTGATTTTCGTTCGTTTCTGTTTCATGGTTATTGTGGTTTCAATTTTTGTAGTTCGACTCTCTGATTGTCCAATTATGTTATATGGATTTTGTTCGAATTCATATATTCTCGTGAAGTTTGGTGTTTATATAGGGTTCGCAACCCTAATTCTTCGCTCGTCTGATCTGTGCTTTGGTCGTTCGATATTATTTTGAGGATTGCGATGATTTCAGATCTTTTCTATATGCATATATTTGATTGTTTCTTTACTTGGCTGACCTGATTTTGAGATTGTTGGCTTCGACCTTGGTCACTTCGGTTTTGCGATGGTAAATAGTTGCATTTGATTTTGAGTTGGAGTCAGGGTTCTCACTGACTTCGGTTCCCTGTTGAATCTTTGTTTTCTTTTGGTTCGATGTTAACTTCGGCATTTGACTAAATGTGTAAAACCTGTTATTTCGATTCCTGTAAACTGTGATTTCATCACCTTGGCATTTCTGTTGCATCTAGGCTTACAGCATGTTCATCATTTTTATGTGGTCACTACCTCATATTTTGTTATTGACTGGGCATGGCAGTTTGCCTTACCTATAGTATACTGTCCAGTTCATTTAGTCGTTCACTTTTGCCTTCGTGGCCATTGAAGTTGATTATGCAGTTTAAGTTTCATATAAACTGTATTTAATTTTTAAATACAGTCGACTTTATTTCTCTGATATTGTTCATTCTGCACTTCGGCACTTCTGTTGTACTCATTGTATTTCATTCCTATATTCATCATGCCTCATTGCTGCACTTGTTGTTCACTGGTTGTCTTGCTCAGTTGATTCACTTTGCACTATCTTGAGCTTTGGACCTTTGCTGGTCCGTCATATTGTCACAGTGCGTTAAACCTGACCTTGATGTTGATTCATAAACCCTTTGTGTAAATTTGTGTTTGCATATAGGTTGGTCATTGTTGAGTTCCTATGTGATCTGTTATCACTGACTTCATCATGCCTTTGATTCAGATAACTCTATGCCTAGTTTCACGCGATGTTCATTCATTATAGTCTTTAGTTTTGTGTACCCGAGTCCGGTACCTTTTGAAGTTTGCATTTTGGCTTACTGCCTGGGAATCCTTTAGTGTTGTCACCGCCTCGTATTATGTTATTTGCAGGGCCTGGATGTGTTGCCTTACCTTTAGTGCACTATCCAATTCATGCAGTCTTTAGTTTCACTGATTTCTTACATACACCCTTGCATCTTTGTCATTTAGAGGCTGCATTATATTGGAGTGCATGTGTGCTTGACTCTTGCATATATGACTCAGTCCACTGTGCACTATGTGTACCTGTTGTCATATCTTTGGTGCTTTCCCCATCTTTCTGCTGTTTTCATGTATTTGTGCCACTGCCTATATGCACTTGGTCATTCGAGTTGAGTTGAATTACAGTTGTGTTGAGATGGCTTGCATATGAAATAGCTGTCTTGACCACTTGAGATAATTGGATCTATTTTCAAACTTCCTTGTGTTGAACCCAGAAATTTGGGTTTGACCTTATGATCACTTACGACTTTCACTGTGCTTTGTTTTCATTTGTGCACTCCACTGCCTTGTGCATTTGAGTTTGATCACTTTGTGTGGTCTTCACACTGGCCATCTTACTGTTCCCTTGTAGTTGAAGTATTTCGCGAGTTTGATTATTCATTGTAGCTGTCTTGACCATTTGGGACAGTTACATACCTGTTTCAAGTAGCATTTGGATTTCCCTGACCACGCATGCTTGTTAGTATCGACCGATACTTTGAGGCGTGTTGTACCCTACTGTCTCTGGGCAGCCATTGTTTCTGTTGATTGATTTGAACTTGGGCCGAGATTTAATTTTATGTCTCGACCATTTATTTGAATCGCATTTGAGTTGAACCCGACTTTCTCTGGGTTTGACCTTATGCGCGTTTCGTGAATTTCCGTTGATCTTTTATGCATTTCGTATGTTAGTGGCGAGGCAGTACACGCGTGCGTGTACTGCAGCCCTATCAGATTTGACAGTTTCAAATTGGTTTAGTCGATTTGATAAATTGTTTATTTATCTTTGTTGATGATTTAAATCTGCTGATTTTTGTTAAACACTGTTAAGTGTTATATTGACCGTTATCCGGTTTCTTTGTTTAAAGAATCGGATAGACGGGAATTATTGTGACTGTCGTCCATTAAAATTATTACTGCCTATATGCACAAATAAACTGGTTTGAATTAGACTGACCTGGGTATTATTTTCTTTTGAATGTAATACTCGGGTCAGACCCGAGTTATTTCAGGTTGTAGATTTTCTACTTTGAGTTGCTGTTCAGGATTTGAAGACTTTTCACATCTTCTGAAGTTATCAGTGTCATTTTGTAGTAGTCGTGTCATTGTA
The DNA here is from genome assembly GCA_030737815.1 of Allium fistulosum. Classification (NCBI taxonomy): domain Eukaryota; kingdom Viridiplantae; phylum Streptophyta; class Magnoliopsida; order Asparagales; family Amaryllidaceae; genus Allium; species Allium fistulosum. Next base: position 822,402,351 of record CM060904.1, read on the forward strand.
TAGAACGATATGTATTCATGTATATTAGTCGATAATGTACTTGTATATATAACTTCTAGAGTCGACAGTTGTAGTTGTATCATATGTATCGTGTCAATTATATTGTAACTGATTTCGGTTATATATATGAGACTTTTGTTTTTATCTGTGTTCCGCATTTATATTATCTGTGTTATTTTTATTTCTAATGTCTTAAACTATTATGAACCATCGTAGTTTGTTTTATACTGATAATTGGATATGTCGATGGGAGTAAATACATAATAGATGAAAAATAAAAAGTATATACCACTCCTATCGAGATAACCAATATTAGTGTAAGGCAAATTACGGATGGTCGCTCCTATCCAGCCTTATTCTTCGTAATAATAGACAGTATTTCTTTTAATACTCTTTGTTATTATGAGCATAGAGGTGGGGCGTCACAGTTGGTATCAGAGCTTGGGGTTTATGGACATAATATAAAACTTAACTCGGATGGAACATATGTTACAACTATTGGTCGATGTTTTATTGTGATTTGAGTCAAAACTAAAGTCTTGAAATTTGGATGAAATTTTTAAATATCTTTATTTGAAAATAATAGTGAAATTGTGTTCTGATGATTTGTTCGATTTGTGTTCTGTTTATCAGAGTGCGCAGCGGAAACAGTGAAACTGTCTTTCGCTGAGTACAACTGATAATCTTTTTGATTTAAAAATCAAAATACGAAATTGATATGAATTTCATTTGTTGTTCACATAGTTGTAATTATTTTGTTTCTTTGAGAATTTCGAATCCGAATTGAGGATTCGAAGAAATTGCAGATATGTGATTTTTGTTGAAATTTCCGCTGGCTTTCTTTTGTACTAATCATCTATTGATTAGATTTTGCTGTTTTGAATTATCTTCATTGAAGATACTTTCGAATGATTTCTTTGTTCATTCTATAGTACGTGCAAAAATTTGAATTGCACGTTATTGCATTTATTTTACGTTGAACCGATGCTTGGTTATGATATATATTTTGTTGCCGTTATTTTTATAACGGGATTTTTACACCAATGCAGAATTTTTGAGGCACGGTGTTTTGTTGACAATTTTAATGAATGAAAATTCACTGACGTCACATTTTGATGTGAATTCTTTTGATGAGATATTTGATGTTTTAAAATTACTGTCGCTTTGACTTCAGTAACAGTCAAATTTTTTAAAAAAAAGTGGATTTTCAAGCGGTTATTCCGCAATGCTGATGTGTAACCGTTTTTACGGTATTTTGAGAAGTACAATTTCCTTATCGAAATTGTTACAGATTTGCTGTTTTAATCACGTGATTGGAAAATCGTTTTAAAAATGAAAATTGTTTTATAAATTTTTAACAGTTTGCGTTTTCAAAAGAATGAGAAAGTGACTTAAACGATTCAGCAAAATCGAGGATTATGACCCCTTTCTTTTACTGTTTCGCTTAACTCCGGACTTGTCCAGTTGAGAATGTGAATTGTTATTTTTACAAAATAAATAAAATTGTTTTCAGAAATTTTAACAGTTTGCGCTTTCAAAAGAATGAGGAAGCGATTTAAACGTTTCAGCGAAATCGAGGACTATGACCCCTTTCTTTTACTGATTCGCTTAATTACGGACTTGTCCGTTTGAGAATGTAAAGTGTATTTTTACAAAATACACAATTTTGCACTTTCAAGGAAACGATGAAGTGATTTAAACAATTTAGCAAAAGTGCGGAGTATGGAACCACACTTTTACTATTTCGATTAATTCCGGACTCGTTAATTGAATATCTGTTGTTTTGATGAATTTGATGATTTCACACTTTCAAGGAAACGATGAAGAGAATCAAACGATTTAGTAAAACACGTGGTATGGGACATGTGCGTTTGCTATTTCGGTTAATTCCGGACTCGTTAATTGAAACATTTTGATGCTTTCGTGTGCTTTCGAGCCACTATGAGGACCTTCGGGTCATTTGTTGGACCTTCGGGTCATTTGTTGGGCTTTCGGGCCACTCTGCGGACTTTCGGGTCAAATACCAGTACTAGACCTTCGGGTCACTCTGCGGACCTTCGGGTCAATCTGATGGGCGCCAAAATTATGTTGAGTACTTGGTAGGCTCCGGCCATATGTTGTTGCACGTGCGGCGAATTAAAAACTCGCCATCTGATGGGATCGATCCAAGCTTTTATGTTGATTTTCTAGTCTTCTTAATTGATTTCTAGATATTTGTTGTTTCCAATTATCTGCAGGTAATTGGATATTTGTTGATATGAGTTCTGATTATCGTTTTTGATAATCAGATATTTGTTGTTTCTAATTATCGCTTGTGATAATTAGATATTTGTTGATATGAGTTCTGATTATCGTTTTTGATAATCAGATATTTGTTGTTTCTAATTATCGCTTGTGATAATTAGATATTTGTTGATTTGAGTTCTAATTAACGTTTTTGATAATCGGATAATTGTTGTTTTTAATTATCGCTCTTGATAATTAAATATTTGTTGATTTTAGATTTAATTATCGCTGTTAGATAATTAAATAATTGTTGACTTGAGATTTAATTATCGTCTTTGATAATTAAATATTTGTTGATTTTAGATTTAATTATCGCTTTAGATAATTAAATATTTGTTGATTTGAGATTTAATTATCGCTGTTAGATAATTAAATATTTGTTGATTTGAGATTTAATTATCGTCTTTGATAATTAAATATTTGTTGATTTTCGATTTAATTATCGCTGTTAGATAATTAAATATTTGTTGATTTGAGAAAATTGATTATCGTTTTTGATAATTGAATATTTGTTTTCTGACTATCATATGAGATAATCAGATATTTGTTTTGTCTTCTGATTATCGTTTGAGACAAGTAAATATTTGTGATTTGAAAATTCAATTATCGTTTTGATGATTGAATATTTGCGACTTTTGAGATTCGAGCTTCGTCTTTTTCTCTGGCGATTCAGGTGAGTAATTCGATTTACTCACATTCAATTCGTGCTCTGTATGGGATTTCTGCTCTGTTTTTCCTTCTCTTTTAGTTGCTGGAACTCGATTGTTCTTGCTTTTGTTAGTCGTCTGATTTTGATCCCTGATTCCCACGATGTTGATTCTTTTGATTTGAAGCAGTCGAACCTTTTGATTTCTTATCTAATACTTCCTCGCTGACACTTGCTTTGCTTATACATTCGACATTGCCGTGCTCTTTTGGTTGTTACCTTTTATCCATTTATTCCCTAGGATTGCGTGGACGCAATTTTTATAAGGAGGGGAGTCTGTAACAACCCGAGATTCCGCAATCACTTTGTTATCATCAAATGACGATTTGAATTATTGGCTAATCGTTGCGGAAGTTTTAATGGGTTGAATTCTTTTAAAAATTGTGTTGAAATCCTTTTGATAATTCGTTAAAGAATTATACGGGCTTTTCTCTATTAATTCTGCCCGTTTCATTTTGTCGAGATTAGGGTTATACTCATTCCCTTTGATATTCGTTCGCAACCCATTCCCATCTCACTTATATATAAAACAAACACCATACCTTTAGTACAAAGAAAAGCACACCGGCCCATATCCTTACCCCTTATTCTCTGATTAAACCACGCACCCCTCCCCCTCTCTCCCTCATTCGTTCACAAAAACAATCGAGAGAAAAAAAAATGGCGACTGGCGAATTTAGGGCTTCGTTCTAATTCAAGGCGGCTTACTCGTTTCGATCCAAACTAGGGCTTCGTCTCCCGTTCTTCTCGCTCGCAATAGCTTCGATCTACGCTTCGTACTAAGGTGAGTAATTTCAAATTGCTCACATCTAATTCTTGCTTTGAATTTGTTTAGAGTTCGAAACTCTGTGATTTTCGTTCGTTTCTGTTTCATGGTTATTGTGGTTTCAATTTTTGTAGTTCGACTCTCTGATTGTCCAATTTTGTTATATGAATTTTGTTCGAATTCATATATTCTCGTGAAGTTTGGTGTTTATATAGGGTTCGCAACCCTAATTCTTCGCTCGTCTGATCTGTGCTTTGGTCGTTCGATATTATTTGGAGGATTGCGATGATTTCAGATCTTTTCTATATGCATATATTTGATTGTTTCTTTACTTGGCTGACCTGATTTTGAGATTGTTGGCTTCGACCTTGGTCACTTGGGTTTGGCGATGGTAAATAGTTGCATTTGATTTTGAGTTGGAGTCAGGGTTCTCACTGACTTCGGTTCCCTGTTGAATCTTTGTTTTCTTTTGGTTCGATGTTAACTTCGGCATTTGACTAAATGTGTAAAACCTGTTATTTCGATTCCTGTAAACTGTGATTTCATCACCTTGGCATTTCTGTTGCATCTAGGCTTACAGCATGTTCATCATTTTTATGTGGTCACTACCTCATATTTTGTTATTGACTGGGCATGGCAGTTTGCCTTACCTATAGTATACTGTCCAGTTCATTTAGTCGTTCACTTTTGCCTTCGAGGCCATTGCAGTTGATTATGCAGTTTAAGTTTCATATAAACTGTATTTAATTTTTAAATACAGTCGACTTTATTTCTCTGATATTGTTCATTCTGCACTTCGGCACTTCTGTTGTACTCATTGTATTTCATTCCTATATTCATCATGCCTCATTGCTGCACTTGTTGTTCACTGGTTGTCTTGCTCAGTTGATTCACTTTGCACTATCTTGAGCTTTGGACCTTTGCTGGTCCGTCATATTGTCACAGTGCGTTAAACCTGACCTTGATGTTGATTCATAAACCCTTTGTGTAAATTTGTGTTTGCATATAGGTTGGTCATTGTTGAGTTCCTATGTGATCTGTTATCACTGACTTCATCATGCCTTTGATTCAGATAACTCTATGCCTAGTTTCACGCGATGTTCATTCATTATAGTCTTTAGTTTGGTGTACCCGAGTCCGGTACCTTTTGAAGTTTGCATTTTGGCTTACTGCCTGGGAATCCTTTAGTGTTGTCACCGCCTCGTATTATGTTATTTGCAGGGCCTGGATGTGTTGCCTTACCTTTAGTGCACTATCCAATTCATGCAGTCTTTAGTTTCACTGATTTCTTACATACACCCTTGCATCTTTGTCATTTAGAGGCTACATTATATTGGAGTGCATGTGTGCTTGACTCTTGCATATATGACTCAGTCCACTGTGCACTATGTGTACCTGTTGTCATATCTTTGGTGCTTTCCCCATCTTTCTGCTGTTTTCATGTATTTGTGCCACTACCTATATGCACTTGGTCATTCGAGTTGAGTTGAATTACAGTTGTGTTGAGATGGCTTGCATATGAAATAGCTGTCTTGACCACTTGAGATAATTGGATCTATTTTCAAACTTCCTTGTGTTGAAACCAAAAATTTGGGTTTGACCTTATGATCACTTACGACTTTCACTGTGCTTTGTTTTCATTTGTGCACTCCACTGCCTTGTCCATTTGAGTTTGATCACTTTGTGTGGTCTTCACACTGGCCATCTTACTGTTCCCTTGTAGTTGAAGTATTTCGCGAGTTTGATTATTCATTGTAGCTGTCTTGACCATTTGGGACAGTTACATACCTGTTTCAAGTAGCATTTGGATTTCCCTGACCACGCATGCTTGTTAGTATCGACCGATACTTTGAGGCGTGTTGTACCCTGCTGTCTCTGGGCAGCCATTGTTTCTGTTGATTGATTTGAACTTGGGCCGAGATTTAATTTTATGTCTCGATCATTTATTTGAATCGCATTTGAGTTGAACCCGACTTTCTTTGGGTTTGACCTTATGCACGTTTCGTGAATTTCCGTTGATCTTTTATGCATTTCGTATGTTAGTGGCGAGGCAGTACACGCGTGCGTGTACTGCAGCCCTATCAGATTTGACAGTTTCAAATTGGTTTAGTCGATTTGATAAATTGTTTATTTATCTCTGTTGATGATTTAAATCTGCTGATTTTTGTTAAACACTGTTAAGTGTTATATTGACCGTTATCCGGTTTCTTTGTTTAAAGAATCGGATAGACGGGAATTATTGTGACTGTCGTCCATTAAAATTATTACTGCCTATATGCACAAATAAACTGGTTTGAATTAGACTGACCTGGGTATTATTTTATTTTGAATGTAATACTCGGGTCAGACCCGAGTTATTTCAGGTTGTAGATTTTCTACTTTGAGTTGTTGTTCAGGATTTGAAGACTTTTCACATCTTCTGAAGTTATCAGTGTCATTTTGTAGTAGTCGTGTCATTGTATAGAACAATATGTATTCATGTATATTAGTCGATAATGTACTTGTATATATAACTTCTAGAGTCGACAGTTGTAGTTGTATCATATGTATCGTGTCAATTATATTGTAACTGATTTCGGTTATATATATGAGACTTTTGTTTTTATCTGTGTTCCGCATTTATATTATCTGTGTTATTTTTATATCTAATGTCTTAAACTATTATGAACCATCGTAGTTTGTTTTATACTGATAATTGGATATGTCGATGGGAGTAAATACATAATAGATGAAAAATAAAAAGTATATACCACTCCTATCGAGATAACCAATATTAGTGTAAGGCAAATTACGGATGGTCGCTCCTATCCAGCCTTATTCTTCGTAATAATAGATAGTATTTCTTTTAATACTCTTTGTTATTATGAGCATAGAGGTGGGGCGTCACAGTTGGTATCAGAGCTTTGGGTTTATGGACATAATATAAAACTTAACTCGGATGGAACATATGTTACAACTATTGGTCGATGTTTTATTGTGATTTGAGTCAAAATTAAAGTCTTGAAATTTGGAAGAAATTTTTAAATATCTTTATTTGAAAATAATAGTGAAATTGTGTTCTGATGATTTGTTCGATTTGTGTTCTGTTTATCAGAGTGCACAGCGGAAACAGTGAAACTGTCTTTCGCTGAGTACAACTGGTAATCTTTTTGATTTAAAAATAAAAATACGAAATTGATATGAATTTCATTTGTTGTTCACATAGTTGTAATTATTTTGTTTCTTTGAGAATTTCGAATCCGAATTGAGGATTCGAAGAAATTGCAGATATTTGATTTTTGTTGAAATTTCCACTGGCTTTCTTTTGTACTAATCATCTATTGATTAGATTTTGCTGTTTTGAATTATCTTCATTGAAGATACTTTCGAATGATTTCTTTGTTCATTCTGTAGTACGTGCAAAAATTTGAATTGCACGTTATTGCATTTATTTTACGTTGAACCGATGCTTGGTTATGATATATATTTTGTTGCCGTTATTTTTATAACGGGATTTTTACACCAATGCAGAATTTTTGAGGCACGGTGTTTTGTTGACAATTTTAATGAATGAAAATTCACTGATGTCACATTTTGATGTGAATTCTTTTGATGAGATATTTGATGTTTTAAAATTACTGTCGCTTTGACTTCAGTAACAGTCAAATTTTTTAAAAAAAAGTGGATTTTCAAGCGGTTATTCCGCAATGCTGATGTGTAACCATTTTTACGGTATTTTGAGAAGTACAATTTCCTTATCGAAATTATTACAGATTTGCTGTTTTAATCACGTGATTGGAAAATCGTTTTAAAAATGAAAATTGTTTTATAAATTTTTAACAGTTTGCGTTTTCAAAAGAATGAGAAAGTGACTTAAACGATTCAGCAAAATCGAGGATTATGACCCCTTTCTTTTACTGTTTCGCTTAACTCCAGACTTGTCCAGTTGAGAATGTGAATTGTTATTTTTACAAAATAAATAAAATTGTTTTCAGAAATTTTAACAGTTTGCGCTTTCAAAAGAATGAGGAAGCGATTTAAACATTTCAGCAAAATCGAGGACTATGACCCCTTTCTTTTACTGATTCGCTTAATTCCGGACTTGTCCGTTTGAGAATGTAAAGTGTATTTTTACAAAATACACAATTTTGCACTTTCAAGGAAACGATGAAGTGATTTAAACAATTTAGCAAAAGTGCGGAGTATGGAACCACACTTTTACTATTTCGATTAATTCCGGACTCGTTAATTGAATATCTGTTGTTTTGATGAATTTGATGATTTCACACTTTCAAGGAAACGATGAAGAGAATCAAACGATTTAGTAAAACTGTAACAACCCGCCACTCATTCTACAGAATGACGAATCATTAATAAGAAAGAAAGGGGTGAGAAATAGAAAAGAAGAGAAGACAAAAGAAACAAACACAAATACTCACAGCGGAAACGGAATAAAATATAATATATCACATAAATATTACATAGTATCATATACAACACTTATCAGAGTAACACAGATTACACATCATATACTAGACAGTTATAAACATCTGTCTAGTTATTACATCTCAATACAAAACAAATATCTAAACAAGATCAACACAGCGGAAACTACTATCTATATCTACAACGCTGAAGCCTCCTGCTCCATTGCTCCTCCACAATTCGTCAAAGCTAAACCTGAATCCCTTGGCTACTCGTAAAAATTTGAGTACCCAAGAGTTTATAAAACAGAAATAAACAACTTGGGTCAGACATGGGTCTGGTGTGAGTAACAGGTTAAACTTGTTTAACTTCAAAACCTTTTGAAAGAAAAGGTATCACGTAAGACTTCCCACAAATAAACATGGGTAAGTTTTTACCTTACGCTAACCAAAACATTTGATAGGAAATTCGATTGTATTATAATAGGGTCTAGGGTTTTCAAGTAAATATGAAATAGCCGAAATTGTTACATTGTTAAATTCCAGCATACTAGCCACAAAGTGGATTATACAATCAAGTCCGTTGGCACTTATTGGATTTTGGATTCCATACAATGGCAGGGCTACTGGGGTACCGCTCGTCACAGTACGTGGCCTAGATCACCGTACCGAGGATCACTCCCAATCCCCTGCAACACAAGGTCGGAACATCCCTTACTGGATAATTCCCGCACAAGATACCTCACGGTTGGGATCAGCAACCGCACCACTAAGTCGAAAATAGAAAGGGACATCTAGACAGAGGTAACCTTGTCCTACTTGGGTGCTACCCACTAACCTTGCTGCACCTCCCCTGTTTTAGCCATTCCCGGTTTGTTGAGGCTTGAGGCTACGATTACCTTTAATCAGAACACATTTATCTTAGAATGCTCATCGTCCACCTGACGATGTGCTGAAAGCATTCAATCCATACAAGTTCATTCCGGGTTCGAACGAAACCGAAGGCATTATCTCGTTACACTCGTTTTGGAATCACCCTCAAAGTTAACGACAATAACCCTTGCACTCTGAATCTTCATCTTCACTTGATTCACGACCTATCGTTAATTTGGATCGATGTGGTATTCGGGTCTCCAGACCTGGAAATCCGGTATACGGAAACCCGATCCCGGTCTCATCGAAATCCAAAGCGTATATTTTAAGGCCAAGTTGTTTTAAAGGTTAAAACAATTTAATTCATTATCTTTATACACAAAGAAAGATAATTCACAACAGATAATCAACATTATCAGATAATCCATATTATCATCACAATTCAACTAACATCCATATCATACAGCATATATCTCATCAGAGATATCAATCAATGCAAAGCATTCAGTATTATCATCCATCCATAAGTAATGATTTATATCATCTCTAATTAATTTAAAGTGAATTAAATTAATTACTTCATTTTATAAATCCTTCTTACTTAACCATTAATTAATTACAAATTAATTAATTATCCTCTAATTACCTTTTTCAATTAATCATCTTTGATTAATTATCTTTTAATTACCTTCAAGTAATTTATCCTTAATTAATTACTCAAATTAATTATCCTTAACCACTTACTGTAATTAACCTTTTATTACATCATTAATTAATTAACTAAAATTAATTAAGTTAATCAACTATAATTAATTACATTAATCCTTAATTAATTACATTGATTAATCACTTCATTTATTAATTATTACTTAATTAATCAATCTTAATTACATCATTAACTATATCAATTAATGATCCTTAATTACAACTTAATTATTAATTTAACAATATTTATTAATCACCTTGATTAATCTTCAATCAGTAATTAACTACCCTTAATTACTTTCACTAACTAAATTAATTACTCCTTAATTAATTCCTTAATTAATCCCTTGATTAATTATTCAAAGTAATTAACTCAAATTACTTTCCTTCAATTAATTACTTTCAGTAATTATCTATTATTTACTTCCCTAAATAATAATACCTTATTAATTACATTAAGTAATTATTAATCAAATCATCCATTGATTATTCTAAATTAATTAAACTTAATTAACTTAACTAATCACATTAACTTCCTTAATTACAATGAGTAATAAATTCTCTTAATTACTTCCATTAAGTAATTCATTTAAAACAAATTCTATAATTGATTATCTTTAAATTAATTAATCTAATTAAAAATTAATTACATTAATTAATTATTTAATAATCCATAGTTAATGACCTTCATTAACTATTTACAACTCTTTAATTACTTTTCTTAAGTAATTATCTTAGATTAAGTATTATTAATTTCAAATTAATAAATCTTTATAACCAATTAATTAATCTTTAATTATTTAATTAATTAAGTGTTAACCATAACTTAATTAATATTTAATTACTCTACTAATTAATTCTTAACCATTTATTAATACTCTAATTTATAATCCTTAATTATAAATTAATTATTCCTAATTAATTAATCTTAATTATTAATTAATTTGTTTAAACCTTTAAGTATCTATTAATTAATCCAAATGATTAATTAATCAAATAAATAAATTATCCATTAAATTCCTTATAAATTTAATGAACACAAATTTCTAATTTTCTTAAGATAAAAATTTGTTCTTATTGATAATCAAGTTATCATTTACAAAGTATTTTAAATCTTTAATAATAAATTAATTAATCCAAAACATTGATTTATTAAATTTATTAAACCATTTTTAATTACCTTTAAGTTTAATGATTTAAACTTTAAGATAAAACTTTTCTTCTCCATGGTTAAATTATCATTCAAAATTTCATTTGAAAACATCCATTTCAAATTTACCTTTAAATTTCATTTTAAATTCTAGATTTAAAATGAATACCAATTTGTCTTTAACAAAGTTTTAAAACTAATTTTAAAACCTTTTACATGTTAAAGAATTTCTTATATTTTATAAAAGAACTTAAAGAATTTAAATCAAATTTACTTTTAAATTCTATCCATTTAATATACCATTTAAACACTAAAGTTATTTAAAACAATTTAATTTAAAAACTACTTTTTATTACAAATCTGAGATACGGATTTAAACTTTCCTAGATTTAAACTTTAGATTTAAAAGTTCTGTTTAAATGTCTCTTTACAAATTTAGTTTAAAACTTAACCAGACAGTTTCCCTTTGAAAGCCTGGCAACATCAAAATTACCCGAGACAATACTAATTTACTTCGAGTCAAAACTTAAAATCTTCGAGTCTCACATACGAACCACTCGAGAAAACTCGAATACCATCCTCTCTGTTATAAACCCAGACATCACCAGTTTTTGATGTCACCGTGCACGTGCACCAGAAATGCGGTCGCCTCCGATCATCCACGACTACGTACGCAAGTCGACGATCATCTCCCAACCTAATTCCGATCATTCAATCTTCAATCCACTCGCGAAATCGAAATCGAGATGAATTTCGAAACCTGGAACAGAAAGACTCAACCATCACCAAAACCTGTCAACACTTCCCTCACGTCGCTCCGTCCATCAGCGATCTTGAAACTCCGGCCATAAACTCGTCCATGACCATACTTCCATTTCCCCAAACCTCACTGCACTCGATCCATCATAGAAATCGTGATGATCTTTTTACCCAGACTAATTAAAACTAGGGTTAGGAATTTAAATCCTAAATCATTTCTTCCTCGATGCTTTAAAAATCTTCCTGACATTTTTCCTCGAGTCTCTGATCACTCTACTACCTTCAGGTAGAAACCCAATTCCCCAGACCATCTAGATCACCAGTTCTTCCCAATTTCCCCTTTTTAGTTAAAACTTGAACTGCTCCTTATTTACTAAACTAAAAATTATAATTTCAATGCTAAAAATCATATTATAGTCTAGGTATTCCATTTATAAACCTGGAATTATAAATTACAAAGTTTAAATTTCCACTTTTATATAACATTACTGTTATTATGGTTACAGAGACATTCAGACTAAAAGTTTGACTTAAATTAAACTTTTTAACATTTATATATGATAAATCAAACCATTCTTGTTTGTAAATTAAGTTATTACAAAAACTAGATCCAATGGTAAGAGATTTTAAAAGGAATTCTCGAGTCTGGCAACAAACAGAACAGAATTCAAAGATAACAGGCATGCACACATAACTACTCATCCATGTATACATAGAAACTCACATATATAATCATACATCAATACATAGATATGCAGAACCACTTATAAATATTCACATGCAACCATCTTTCATAACTTAAATCTTAATAATAGAATGTTACTCACCTGTTTTGTATGAACAGAGGTAGTTTAACTTTGTAATAGCTTTTGAAACTGAGAAACTTGAATGCTCCTTAAATTTGATTCTAACTTTAGTTGCTGTAGCGTTACTGATTGAATTTAGAACTGCATGCATGCTTGAATTAAAAACTGGAGTTGTTGAATGCTTAAATTGCTTTAATCTAAATGCATGCTTGTTCCAGGTTGAAGAAATGAAGGTAGACAGGCTCTTTGATTTTGAAAAGAATTGCAGGCTGGCTTTAGAAGATGATGCAGAGCATCCCCTTTTTGTTTGAACATGATTCTAGAGATGAAAAATGCATACAGGCTTTTGGAAAATGCAGGTAGGTTTTTGATCTTGATTTTGAAATATGCAGACAGCTTTGAGATGATTTGGAAAATGAATTATAGGTTGTTTGAATTTGGTTTTGTTTTGAGGCATTTTGAATACTGATTTCAGATTTTGTATTAGAGAATTGGTTTGGGTTTTCTTGGTTTTGAAATGAAGATTTAAAAATAAAATGAAGTGAAGATATGCAAATGTATATATGTATGTAAATTATGATAAATAGAAATAAAAGAAAAAGAAAATAAATAAGACACTTGTCACAAAGATTTGTTACTTAAATTACACATGTTAACATGAAGCCTAATATGATGACATTTGTATTTTTGCTTATTTTATTTATTTTAAAAGTAAATTAAACCTTTTTCTTTATTTATTTAAACACTTATCTATATATATCTATTTTAAAGAGAAACAAAAGCTAATTACATTTATAAATAAAAGTTTATACAAATATTATAATATCCAAACAATTTAAATATTTATTCTTTTGAGTTTCAAAACTTAAATTAAATTCAAATCAAATTAAATCCTAAGATTCAATTTAAAAATTAAGTTATATATATATTCATATACAACTACTTATCAATTTAAAATAACAATTCCATAGTCTTTAAAATCCATTCATATTTATAAAAATATTATACTTATTATTTGGAAATAACATATTTGATACTTATTTAATTAGATTATTAAATTAAATTCAAATTTTATTATCAAAGATCATCCATATCAATTTAATTATTCAACAGATTATTAAATTGATATTGTTAAAATTTCCGGGATATTACATTCCTCCCCCCTTAAAATAATTTCGTCCCCGAAATTTAAACAAAGGTGATTTAATAATCTTATTAAAGATTTAAATTTAAAACTCAAGCATATACTATCATCCATATGCTAACAACCATAGCAACCAAATCATCCAATCAATCAAATTCTAACTATCTAGACTAAATTCTAGATAAAATTCCTCGAGTTTCCCCAAGTATATATATATATATACCGGAATACTCGCTCTACAAACAATCTAAACAACTAAGCTATAGATCTCCTACTCATCTAGATCTACAGAACTAAACAGAATATCAGACTACAGACGAGTCTGACTCAACAATCAAACCTCCAGAACTGCAGATTCCAAAACCAAAGATAGATCAAATACGTACTCCCTCAGAAATACGTAAAACACTATGAATTCCAGTTATCCAAACTGACAATTCAATTCAGAAGACCAAATACTTATCCAGGTCAGAACACAGAAGAGATCCAAACTTACTTCTCCCATCCAGAGATACACTCCAAACTGCTTTCGTTGCTCAACTCTGATATGAGGTAGGACACAAGCACAGACTGGACAACTCATTCCAGAAATAAGGTTCACTGATCCATAAAGAAAACTCAGATACTCCAGCAAAACTTGAGCTGCTTCACCAACTCCATCTCTAGGAAACATCCTTCCACTAGACTGAACCACCGGTATCACTCTTGGAATCCAGTCGATAAGAAAACTCAACCTTCAGATGCGAACAAACTTCTGACTTCTCTGAAGACACCCAGAAAAATTCTGACAACCCAAGAGAACACTCAGACAATCGCAAGTCACTTTTGCGATCAACCCAACCTAATTCCAAACAGACTGTTCTCTCTTTACCAATCAGAACAGCTTACACTTATTTATCCAATTTATCGAAGAAATGGATCCACTCTGCTGCTTCTGAACTTCACTTCCAGAAAAACTGCTCAGCTAGAAAACTTCTTGCCATCACAGAACACTCCGAGTAGCACTGCTGACACTGATGCTCCTATCCAAAGCTCTTCGAGAAACTCGAACTCCAAACCAAAGCAGAAACACCATGCTGAACTCAGCCACAATACCAAAGCATACACACTTCCTTAATCTTGTTCCAAAGAAAACATCTTCGGGAACATCCATCGTCACTGTATCTCATCATACAGCTACTATTACCTGAGGTATCAAGGTACCATCACTCACTTCTGCCTCATCGACAAATCCAACTCTACTCATCCACACTTCAAAGATAAACTCCGAACCATTACAGTTTCCTTCGGAGATCGATGAAATCCTTCACCACAGAAAAGCTTACTCGAGACGGTATTGGGTTTACAGTCTCGATATATACTTCCAACCTCAAACATTCAAACTCCAACTATTGGTAATTGTGTTACACACACTACCACCTTATCTACCTTTATAACTTATATTGGAAAACCCGAACAGGTAACCCAATAAATAGGTAGAAATACATAAATATATATATTTAAAATGATATATTTTTTTTTATATAGAAATTATTTCTGGGTAAAATTATTTCATCTACCTCTTTAAAACAATATTGTGTCCGTTGGCCTGGTTCAAGTGTTTAGAGATCCCTATCAATAACGTTAGCTACTCGTATTGACCAGAATCCATATACCACTCAACCGATCAATTAACACAATATAAAACCATTTTATATAACTAACAAATACGCGCTCTCGTATATATATATACTCAGACTCAAATAGGTTGCTACAGATCCTATCTCTAATGAACAATCCTTCTGAACCTAGGTATTCACTCAACCTAGTGCTCTGATATTCAATTAACCAAAAGCTTAGGCATTCGCTCAACCTATGCTCTGATACCACTGTAACAACCCGCCACTCATTCAACAGAATGACGAATCATTAATAAGAAAGAAAGGGGTGAGAAATAGAAAAGAAGAGAAGACAAAAGAAACAAACACAAATACTCACAACGGAAACGGAATAAAATATAATATATCACATAAATATTACATAGTATCATATACAACACTTATCAGAGTAACACAGATTACACATCATATACTAGACAGTTATAAACATCTGTCTAGTTATTACATCTCAATACAAAACAAATATCTAAACAAGATCAACACAGCGGAAACTACTATCTATATCTACAACGCTGAAGCCTCCTGCTCCATTGCTCCTCCACAATTCGTCAAAGCTAAACCTGAATCCCTTGGCTACTCATAAAAATTTGAGTACCCAAGAGTTTATAAAACAGAAATAAACAACTTGGGTCAGACATGGGTCTGGTGTGAGTAACAGGTTAAACTTGTTTAACTTCAAAACCTTTTGAAAGAAAAGGTATCACGTAAGACTTCCCACAAATAAACATGGGTAAGTTTTTACCTTACGCTAACCAAAACATTTGATAGGAAATTCGATTGTATTATAATAGGGTCTAGGGTTTTCAAGTAAATATGAAATAGCCGAAATTGTTACATTATTAAATTCCAGCATACTAGCCACAAAGTGGATTATACAATCAAGTCCGTTGGCACTTATTGGATTTTGGATTCCATACAATGGCAGGGCTACTGGGGTACCGCCCGTCACAGTACGTGGCCTAGATCACCGTACCGAGGATCACTCCCAATCCCCTGCAACACAAGGTCGGAACATCCCTTACTGGATAATTCCCGCACAAGATACCTCACGGTTGGGATCAGCAACCGCACCACTAAGTCGAAAATAGAAAGGGACATCTAGACAGAGGTAACCTTGTCCTACTTGGGTGCTACCCACTAACCTTGCTGCACCTCCCCTGTTTTAGCCATTCCCGGTTTGTTGAGGCTTGAGGCTACGATTACCTTTAATCAGAACACATTTATCTTAGAATGCTCATCGTCCACCTGACGATGTGCTGAAAGCATTCAATCCATACAAGTTCGTTCCGGGTTCGAACGAAACCGAAGGCATTATCTCGTTACACTCGTTTTGGAATCACCCTCAGAGTTAACGACAATAACCCTTGCACTCTGAATCTTCATCTTCACTTGATTCACGACATATCGTTAATTTGGATCGATGTGGTATTCGGGTCTCCAGACCTGGAAATCCGGTATACGGAAACCCGATCCCGGTCTCATCGAAATCCAAAGCGTATCTTTTAAGGCCAAGTTGTTTTAAAGGTTAAAACAATTTAATTCATTATCTTTATACACAAAGAAAGATAATTCACAACAGATAATCAACGTTATCAGATAATCCATATTATCATCACAATTCAACTAACATCCATATCATACAGCATATATCTCATCAGAGATATCAATCAATGCAAAGCATTCAGTATTATCATCCATCCATAAGTAATGATTTATATCATCTCTAATTAATTTAAAGTGAATTAAATTAATTACTTCATTTTATAAATCCTTCTTACTTAACCATTAATTAATTACAAATTAATTAATTATCCTCTAATTACCTTTTTCAATTAATCATCTTTGATTAATTATCTTTTAATTACCTTCAAGTAATTTATCCTTAATTAATTACTCAAATTAATTATCCTTAACCACTTATTGTAATTAACCTTTTATTACATCATTAATTAATTAACTAAAATTAATTAAGTTAATCAACTATAATTAATTACATTAATCCTTAATTAATTACATTGATTAATCACTTCATTTATTAATTATTACTTAATTAATCAATCTTAATTACATCATTAACTATATCAATTAATGATCCTTAATTACAACTTAATTATTAATTTAACAATATTTATTAATCACCTTGATTAATCTTCAATCAGTAATTAACTACCCTTAATTACTTTCACTAACTAAATTAATTACTCCTTAATTAATTCCTTAATTAATCCCTTGATTAATTATTCAAATTAATTAACTCAAATTACTTTCCTTCAATTAATTACTTTCAGTAATTATCTATTATTTACTTCCCTAAATAATAATACCTTATTAATTACATTAAGTAATTATTAATCAAATCATCCATTGATTATTCTAAATTAATTAAACTTAATTAACTTAACTAATCACATTAACTTCCTTAATTACAATGAGTAATAAATTCTCTTAATTACTTCCATTAAGTAATCCATTTAAAACAAATTCTATAATTGATTATCTTTAAATTAATTAATCTAATTAAAAATTAATTACATTAATTAATTATTTAATAATCCATAGTTAATGACCTTCATTAACTATTAACAACTCTTTAATTACTTTTCTTAAGTAATTATCTTTGATTAAGTATTATTAATTTCAAATTAATAAATCTTTATAACCAATTAATTAATCTTTAATTATTTAATTAATTAAGTGTTAACCATAACTTAATTAATATTTAATTACTCTACTAATTAATTCTTAACCATTTATTAATACTCTAATTTATAATCCTTAATTATAAATTAATTATTCCTAATTAATTAATCTTAATTATTAATTAATTTGTTTAAACCTTTAAGTATCTATTAATTAATCCAAATGATTAATTAATCAAATAAATAAATTATCCATTAAATTCCGTATAAATTTAATGAACACAAATTTCTAATTTTCTTAAGATAAAAATTTGTTCTTATTGATAATCAAGTTATCATTTACAAAGTATTTTAAATCTTTAATAATAAATTAATTAATCCAAAACATTGATTTATTAAATTTATTAAACCATTTTTAATTACCTTTAAGTTTAATGATTTAAACTTTAAGATAAAACTTTTCTTCTCCATGGTTAAATTATCATTCAAAATTTCATTTGAAAACATCCATTTCAAATTTACCTTTAAATTTCATTTTAAATTCTAGATTTAAAATGAATACCAATTTGTCTTTAACAAAGTTTTAAAACTAATTTTAAAACCTTTTACATGTTAAAGAATTTCTTATATTTTATAAAAGAACTTAAAGAATTTAATCAAATTTACTTTTAAATTCTATCCATTTAATATACCATTTAAACACTAAAGTTATTTAAAACAATTTAATTTAAAAACTACTTTTTATTACAAATCTGAGATACGGATTTAAACTTTCCTAGATTTAAACTTTAGATTTAAAAGTTCTGTTTAAATGTCTCTTTACAAATTTAGTTTAAAACTTAACCAGACAGTTTCCCTTTGAAAGCCTGGCAACATCAAAATTACCCGAGACAATACTAATTTACTTCGAGTCAAAACTTAAAATCTTCGAGTCTCACATACGAACCACTCGAGAAAACTCGAACACCATCCTCTCTGTTATAAACCCAGACATCACCAGTTTTTGATGTCACCGTGCACGTGCACCAGAAATGCGGTCGCCTCCGATCATCCACGACTACGTACGCAAGTCGACGATCATCTCCCAACCTAATTCCGATCATTCAATCTTCAATCCACTCGCGAAATCGAAATCAAGATGAATTTCGAAACCTGGAACAGAAAGACTCAACCATCACCAAAACCTGTCAACACTTCCCTCACGTCGCTCCGTCCATCAGCGATCTTGAAACTCCGGCCATAAACTCGTCCATGACCATACTTCCATTTCCCCAAACCTCACTGCACTCGATCCATCATAGAAATCGTGATGATCTTTTTACCCAGACTAATTAAAACTAGGGTTAGGAATTTAAATCCTAAATCATTTCTTCCTCGATGCTTTAAAAATCTTCCTGACATTTTTCCTCGAGTCTCTGATCACTCTACTACCTTCAGGTAGAAACCCAATTCCTCAGACCATCTAGATCACCAGTTCTTCCCAATTTCCCCTTTTTAGTTAAAACTTGAACTGCTCCTTATTTACTAAACTAAAAATTATAATTTCAATGCTAAAAATCATATTATAGTCTAGGTATTCCATTTATAAACCTGGAATTATAAATTACAAAGTTTAAATTTCCACTTTTATATAACATTACTGTTATTATGGTTACAGAGACATTCAGACTAAAAGTTTGACTTAAATTAAACTTTTTAACATTTATATATGATAAATCAAACCATTCTTGTTTGTAAATTAAGTTATTACAAAAACTAGATCCAATGGTAAGAGATTTTAAAAGGAATTCTCGAGTCTGGCAACAAACAGAACAGAATTCAAAGATAACAGGCATGCACACATAACTACTCATCCATGTATACATAGAAACTCACATATATAATCATACATCAATACATAGATATGCAGAACCACTTATAAATATTCACATGCAACCATCTTTCATAACTTAAATCTTAATAATAGAATGTTACTCACCTGTTTTGTATGAACAGAGGTAGTTTAACTTTGTAATAGCTTTTGAAACTGAGAAACTTGAATGCTCCTTAAATTTGATTCTAACTTTAGTTGCTGTAGCGTTACTGATTGAATTTAGAACTGCATGCATGCTTGAATTAAAAACTGGAGTTGTTGAATGCTTAAATTGCTTTAATCTAAATGCATGCTTGTTCCAGGTTGAAGAAATGAAGGTAGACAGGCTCTTTGATTTTGAAAAGAATTGCAGGCTGGCTTTAGAAGATGATGCAGAGCATCCCCTTTTTGTTTGAACATGATTCTAGAGATGAAAAATGCATACAGGCTTTTGGAAAATGCAGGTAGGTTTTTGATCTTGATTTTGAAATATGCAGACAGCTTTGAGATGATTTGGAAAATGAATTATAGGTTGTTTGAATTTGGTTTTGTTTTGAGGCATTTTGAATACTGATTTCAGATTTTGTATTAGAGAATTGGTTTGGATTTTCTTGGTTTTGAAATGAAGATTTAAAAAGAAAATGAAGTGAAGATATGCAAATGTATATATGTATGTAAATTATGATAAATAGAAATAAAAGAAAAAGAAAATAAATAAGACACTTGTCACAAAGATTTGTTACTTAAATTACACATGTTAACATGAAGCCTAATATGATGACATTTGTATTTTTGCTTATTTTATTTATTTTAAAAGTAAATTAAACCTTTTTCTTTATTTATTTAAACACTTATCTATATATATCTATTTTAAAGAGAAACAAAAGCTAATTACATTTATAAATAAAAGTTTATACAAATATTATAATATCCAAACAATTTAAATATTTATTCTTTTGAATTTCAAAACTTAAATTAAATTCAAATCAAATTAAATCCTAAGATTCAATTTAAAATTTAAGTTATATATATACTCATATACAACTACTTATCAATTTAAAATAACAATTCCATAGTCTTTAAAATCCATTCATATTTATAAAAATATTATACTTATTATTTGGAAATAACATATTTGATACTTATTTAATTAGATTATTAAATTAAATTCAAATTTTATTATCAAAGATCATCCATATCAATTTAATTATTCAACAGATTATTAAATTGATATTGTTAAAATTTCCGGGATATTACAAAAACACGTGGTATGGGACATGTGCGTTTGCTATTTCGGTTAATTCCGGACTCGTTAATTGAAACATTTTGATGCTTTCGTGTGCTTTCGAGCCACTATGAGGACCTTCGGGTCATTTGTTGGACCTTCGGGTCATTTGTTGGGCTTTCGGGCCACTCTGCGGACTTTCGGGTCAAATACCAGTACTAGACCTTCGGGTCACTCTACGGACCTTCGGGTCAATCTGATGGGCGCCAAAATTATGTTGAGTACTTGGTAGGCTCCGGCCATATGTTGTTGCACGTGCGGCGGATTAAAAACTCGCCATCTGATGGGATCGATCCAAGCTTTTATGTTGATTTTCTAGTCTTCTTAATTGATTTCTAGATATTTGTTGTTTCCAATTATCTGCAGGTAATTGGATATTTGTTGATATGAGTTCTGATTATCGTTTTTGATAATCAGATATTTGTTGTTTCTAATTATCGCTTGTGATAATTAGATATTTGTTGATATGAGTTCTGATTATCGTTTTTGATAATCAGATATTTGTTGTTTCTAATTATCGCTTGTGATAATTAGATATTTGTTGATTTGAGTTCTAATTAACGTTTTTGATAATCGGATAATTGTTGTTTTTAATTATCGCTCTTGATAATTAAATATTTGTTGATTTTAGATTTAATTAGCGCTGTTAGATAATTAAATAATTGTTGATTTGAGATTTAATTATCGTCTTTGATAATTAAATATTTGTTGATTTTAGATTTAATTATCGCTTTAGATAATTAAATATTTGTTGATTTGAGATTTAATTATCGCTGTTAGATAATTAAATATTTGTTGATTTGAGATTTAATTATCGTCTTTGATAATTAAATATTTGTTGATTTTAGATTTAATTATCGCTGTTAGATAATTAAATATTTGTTGATTTGAGAAAATTGATTATCGTTTTTGATAATTGAATATTTGTATTCTGACTATCGTATGAGATAATCAGATATTTGTTTTGTCTTCTGATTATCGTTTGAGACAAGTAAATATTTGTGATTTGAAAATTCAATTATCGTTTTGATGATTGAATATTTGCGACTTTTGAGATTCGAGCTTCGTCTTTTTCTCTGGCGATTCAGGTGAGTAATTCGATTTACTCACATTCAATTCGTGCTCTGTATAGGATTTCTGCTCTGTTTTTTCTTCTCTTTTAGTTGCTGGAACTCGATTGTTCTTGCTTTTGTTAGTCGTCTGATTTTGATCCCTGATTCCCACGATGTTGATTCTTTTGATTTGAAGCAGTCGAACCTTTTGATTTCTTATCTAATACTTCCTCGCTGACACTTGCTTTGCTTATACATTCGACATTGCCGTGCTCTTTTGGTTGTTACCTTTTATCCATTTATTCCCTAGGATTGCGTGGACGCAATTTTTATAAGGAGGGGAGTCTGTAACAACCCGAGATTCCGCAATCACTTTGTTATCATCAAATGACGATTTGAATTATTGGCTAATCGCTGCGGAAGTTTTAATGGGTTGAATTCTTTTAAAAATTGTGTTGAAATCCTTTTGATAATTCGTTAAAGAATTATACGGGCTTTTCTCTATTAATTCAGCCCGTTTCATTTTGTCGAGATTAGGGTTATACTCATTCCCTTTGATATTCGTTCGCAACCCATTCCCATCTCACTTATATATAAAACAAACACCATACCTTTAGTACAAAGAAAAGCACACCGGCCCATATCCTTACCCCTTATTCTCTGATTAAACCACGCACCCCTCCCCCTCTCTCCCTCATTCGTTCACAAAAACAATCGAGAGAAAAAAAAATGGCGATTGGCGAATTTAGGGCTTCGTTCTAATTCAAGGCGGCTTGCTCGTTTCGATCCAGACTAGGGCTTCGTCTCCCGTTCTTCTCGCTCGCAATAGCTTCGATCTATGCTTCGTACTAAGGTGAGTAATTTCAAATTGCTTACATCTAATTCTTGCTTTGAATTTGTTTAGAGTTCGAAACTCTGTGATTTTCGTTCGTTTCTGTTTCATGGTTATTGTGGTTTCAATTTTTGTAGTTCGACTCTCTGATTGTCCAATTTTGTTATATGAATTTTGTTCGAATTCATATATTCTCGTGAAGTTTGGTGTTTATATAGGGTTCGCAACCCTAATTCTTCGCTCGTCTGATCTGCGCTTTGGTCGTTCGATATTATTTTGAGGATTGCGATGATTTCAGATCTTTTCTATATGCATATATTTGATTGTTTCTTTACTTGGCTGACCTGATTTTGAGATTGTTGGCTTCGACCTTGGTCACTTGGGTTTTGCGATGGTAAATAGTTGCATTTGATTTTGAGTTGGAGTCAGGGTTCTCACTGACTTCGGTTCCCTGTTGAATCTTTGTTTTCTTTTGGTTCGATGTTAACTTCGGCATTTGACTAAATGTGTAAAACCTGTTATTTCGATTCCTGTAAACTGTGATTTCATCACCTTGGCATTTCTGTTGCATCTAGGCTTACAGCATGTTCATCATTTTTATGTGGTCACTACCTCATATTTTGTTATTGACTGGGCATGGCAGTTTGCCTTACCTATAGTATACTGTCCAGTTTATTTAGTCGTTCACTTTTGCCTTCGTGGCCATTGCAGTTGATTATGCAGTTTAAGTTTCATATAAACTGTATTTAATTTTTAAATACAGTCGACTTTATTTCTCTGATATTGTTCATTCTGCACTTCGGCACTTCTGTTGTACTCATTGTATTTCATTCCTATATTCATCATGCCTCATTGCTGCACTTGTTGTTCACTGGTTGTCTTGCTCAGTTGATTCACTTTGCACTATCTTGAGCTTCGGACCTTTGCTGGTCCGTCATATTGTCACAGTGCGTTAAACCTGACCTTGATGTTGATTCATAAACCCTTTGTGTAAATTTGTGTTTGCATATAGGTTGGTCATTGTTGAGTTCCTATGTGATCTGTTATCACTGACTTCATCATGCCTTTGATTCAGATAACTCTATGCCTAGTTTCACGCGATGTTCATTCATTATAGTCTTTAGTTTGGTGTACCCGAGTCCGGTACCTTTTGAAGTTTGCATTTTGGCTTACTGCCTGGGAATCCTTTAGTGTTGTCACCGCCTCGTATTATGTTATTTGCAGGGCCTGGATGTGTTTCCTTACCTTTAGTGCACTATCCAATTCATGCAGTCTTTAGTTTCACTGATTTCTTACATACACCCTTGCATCTTTGTCATTTAGAGGCTGCATTATATTGGAGTGCATGTGTGCTTGACTCTTGCATATATGACTCAGTCCACTGTGCACTATGTGTACCTGTTGTCATATCTTTGGTGCTTTCCCCATCTTTCTGCTGTTTTCATGTATTTGTGCCACTACCTATATGCACTTGGTCATTCGAGTTGAGTTGAATTACAGTTGTGTTGAGATGGCTTGCATATGAAATAGCTGTCTTGACCACTTGAGATAATTGGATCTATTTTCAAACTTCCTTGTGTTGAACCCAGAAATTTGGGTTTGACCTTATGATCACTTACGACTTTCACTGTGCTTTGTTTTCATTTGTGCACTCCACTGCCTTGTGCATTTGAGTTTGATCACTTTTTGTGGTCTTCACACTGGCCATCTTACTGTTCCCTTGTAGTTGAAGTATTTCGCGAGTTTGATTATTCATTGTAGCTGTCTTGACCATTTGGGACAGTTACATACCTGTTTCAAGTAGCATTTGGATTTCCCTGACCACGCATGCTTGTTAGTATCGACCGATACTTTGAGGCGTGTTGTACCCTGCTGTCTCTGGGCAGCCATTGTTTCTATTGATTGATTTGAACTTGGGCCGAGATTTAATTTTATGTCTCGACCATTTATTTGAATCGCATTTGAGTTGAACCCGACTTTCTCTGGGTTTGACCTTATGCGCGTTTCGTGAATTTTCGTTGATCTTTTATGCATTTCGTATGTTAGTGGCGAGGCAGTACACGCGTGCGTGTACTGCAGCCCTATCAGATTTGACAGTTTCAAATTGGTTTAGTCGATTTGATAAATTGTTTATTTATCTCTGTTGATGATTTAAATCTGCTGATTTTTGTTAAACACTGTTAAGTGTTATATTGACCGTTATCCGGTTTCTTTGTTTAAAGAA
Organism: Allium fistulosum; assembly: GCA_030737815.1. Lineage (NCBI taxonomy): Eukaryota > Viridiplantae > Streptophyta > Magnoliopsida > Asparagales > Amaryllidaceae > Allium > Allium fistulosum. The sequence continues at coordinate 822,427,491 of CM060904.1, forward strand.
TCGGATAGACGGGAATTATTGTGACTGTCGTCCATTAAAATTATTACTGCCTATATGCACAAATAAACTGGTTTGAATTAGACTGACCTGGGTATTATTTTCTTTTGAATGTAATACTCGGGTCAGACCCGAGTTATTTCAGGTTGTAGATTTTCTACTTTGAGTTGCTGTTCAGGATTTGAAGACTTTTCACATCTTCTGAAGTTATCAGTGTCATTTTGTAGTAATCGTGTCATTGTATAGAACGATATGTATTCATGTATATTAGTCGATAATGTACTTGTATATATAACTTCTAGAGTCGACAGTTGTAGTTGTATCATATGTATCGTGACAATTATATTGTAACTGATTTCGGTTATATATATATGAGACTTTTGTTTTTATCTGTGTTCCGCATTTATATTATCTGTGTTATTTTTATATCTAATGTCTTAAACTATTATGAACCATCGTAGTTTGTTTTATACTGATAATTGGATATGTCGATGGGAGTAAATACATAATAGATGAAAAATAAAAAGTATATACCACTCCTATCGAGATAACCAATATTAGTGTAAGGCAAATTACGGATGGTCGCTCCTATCCAGCCTTATTCTTCGTAATAATAGACAGTATTTCTTTTAATACTCTTTGTTATTATGAGCATAGAGGTGGGGCGTCACACATTCCATCGATAAAGTTATAGATTTTTCAAACATTATAGTGGAAAAAATGTCAATATATCCTTTAGTGATAAAAGATTCATCAATGTGCATCATCAAAATAATTGTGAACAATTTAACAAACGTACCTTTTTCGATTATTGAATCGGTATGTCATTGAATTTATTTCATAACACTGAACCTACAAAATAAGATTAACAAAAATTTGCAATAAGGTCGACCAATTGATTAAAACGACTAAAGAGAATCATGGTAGATTTGTATGAAAAAAATTTCTACCACTTCTTCTGAATGGGTTGGCAAAATCATGGTCAATAAGCACTTCTTGATTACAATTTCTGCTTATAAAAAAGTCCATTTAATGGCATTATTGGCAAAAGCTTCAATTCGTTTTATTACCAATATGAACTATTGTGTTTATATTCTATTATCGGTGCATGAGATGTCGAAATGCAATAAAAATGATCTAGAAAACTGTTAAAAACTTAAATTGTAGTTATAACTTAGAATTATACATCATTTATAATAACAAACGATCCCCACAGCCCCCTCCCCCCCACCACACACACACATACACACACACAATTTCCTGCCACCAATCAATATAAAAGGTGCAAAATGTAACCATGGATAAATATTTCATTAAAAATTGTATTAACAGGGCATTCCAAATCAAAGACGGATATAATAATACAAATTTATTCATAAAAACTGTAAGTGCTCAATATGTAATAGTGGATATAAGAGTTGAATATGTAACAATGCAGCAGGTGCAATATTTCTTTCCATGGCCATGACTAATATATTAGCTTGCATTCGTGACTATGCAATACCATATCATTCTTATCCATATAATCGAGCGAAAATAGATCCATACTCATTTTGTTACAAATCAAAGAAAACTTGAAATAACAAAATCATGGTGTGGCAAATCTATTTTAATCGAAACTACAAACTAAATTAGCAATTTCCTAACCTGAATACCTTTTAGTTCATCGGTTCAATCACACGTGAATACTCCAGAAATTTCCAAGTTGAAGAAGGTTAAGCATTCCAAATCGACACAGCATAGAGAAAATGAGTTTAGTTTAGGTGAAAATGGCTGTATTGGGAGAAGAAAAATGTAGCGACGGTGTTAAGGATAAGGATATAACATGAACAAATCGTATAATAAAATCGCATAGCAAGATACCCACACTGATTATCTTTGCAATAATCCATATGCCTAGCATGAGCCACTCGCTATCTATATACAATTTCTTTTGCTCGGAGGACATAGTTTTAATAATAATAAAACCTAAATTGAACTCGAAAAGGGAACCTAAAAATGCAAAAGACATCAACAAATTTTGGCATAATTAAAAAAATATCTAAGTTTGATATCAATAGTCCCTAGTCTATAAATCTGGGCAATGGGCTCCAGGCAACATCAGATAAAGCTAACATTACATTGCATAATAACATAAAATTTTAAAGCTAGCATTACCTCTATTGAGCTCGAAGTATGGTGTTGAAGCATCAACCGAGGCGATGGGCAAAGGTGAGGAATCTTTGCAACACAGTAAGCTAACCCTAGTTTACAAAATCGTTCGATTGCAAACTGGAACCCGATGGAGTGAGTATAACGTCTGGTATCACTTTGGTTATCGGTCACGATGGTGGATGATTGGCGTGGATCATTTAATTTGGGGTGATTAGGGTTTTTAGGCTCGTATGAAATGAAGCAGAATGAATGAAACACGTAACGTAGTAGCGGAGAAGAAAAGGGTATTTTAGGAAGTTAGAAAAGACACGGTTGATTGTAGTTCAACGAATTATTATTATTAATAGTAAAGATAAAGATATATCAATTTTTTTTTCCAAACCAAATCACAGTACAAAAACTTCTTCTAAAATATATCTTTGTTAATCAATATCAAAGTTTTCCAACATGTCATCCGATCACAACTCCACTTACTCTACCATTGACTTTTCATCTCCATCATCGGGTAGTACATACACATCTCCCGCAAAAACCACTCGTAAATCATCTCCATCCCTTCACATTGTTCCCTTGCCTACATATCATACTTGCTACTCTCCAAAAGGAAAGAAAGCTAAACATGTTATTGATCTTCAAACATCCTCTCTCTCGGACAAAGCCGACGAAATCCATCATTATCAAAAAGAAATTATGGATGTACAAAGAGAAATGTATTACGAACAAAGAAGACATGGAGCTCATTTAAATTTTCTGGAAAAATGCATCCTTGCCATATGTGGACGTTCTCCTACTAAGAATTGTGTTCATGTACGATCTCCTCGTCTAACCGAAACTCCTCCGCATGCTCGTAAAATAACTCCACATAAACTATGGGGAGAAGAACATCTGAAGACCTTTTGCAATATAACAAAATTGATAAAAAGACATACATTGGCTCCCATGGCCGGAAAACATAATATATATCAGTATTTTATTTTTCACATGCTAAATTCATAGGCGTACCTTGTTTTAGCGTTATTAAGCGAGTTCGCTTAATTTATATGCAATTTGCGCAACCCAAATCCAGCCGAATAGTCTTCTAGTAACTGTACTTACTCAAATAAAGCACATGAGTTTCATAAACAACAAATTCAATAACATTCCATTCATTTAACTACTTAAACACATAAGTTTCATTAACAAGTCATGTTATAACATGAACGTTTAGAATTTATAACCAAATACAAGGTTCAAACATTTAATTATTCACTTCTACTCGATTTATAAACCATTTATTCCATTCCAAATGATTTATACATGATTCACTTGCATAAATTCATTTCCATACTCATTTTATTATTAACTCATCACAAGTCAATTCCAATTCCAGTCACCCATTTGACTTTTATCAATTCATTCCATGCAAACTCAAAAACGAATCGTTTCACAAAATAATAACTTAAGTTTATAAGCAATATATGTTTGTTTCTATTTCAAACTCAAGTTTAAATTCAATTCTAAAAACTACATTATAAAACCATCTTTAAATCACTTACCATTTTAGGTCGAGTCTTATTTATATTTGAGCCCATTCCATTTATCCATTTCAAATTAAATAAATTTCCAGTTACTAATTTAATTAATTAGCTCATTCCATCAATCTATTCCAAATCTCGATTGTTTCTGTTTCACAACTCAAGTCCAAATTTATTGATTAATTTACTACAATTCAAATTCAATTCAACAAACTATACTCAGTTTATTTATACTTTGGTGGAATTTTCATTCTTATAGCTTGAGTTCATTTCTATTTCAACCCAATTTCCATTGACTTTGCTTAACTCGAGTTAGATTTAAATTTCAAAAATTGACTTATATAACTCGACTCGAGTTTAACTTCAATTTATAATCAACTCCAAATTTTGATTTCTTTCTGCTAAGATATTCAACCATTTCAATTTGGTTTTATTTTTCACTTCCTCGAGCTTATTAGCTCAGAACTTATTTATACACACTTCCATGTATTTTCCACTTTAACTTAGGTCGAGTTCAACCTTGTTTCTCAACCCAATTTCGAATTTTCATTTCTTTGACCCAAACGTTCATCCATTACCATTTGGTTTATATATATTCCCATTTCCTCAATTTTATGGGTTATACAACTTATTCCTTGGCCATTTCCATGAATTATTTACTTGAGTTCATTTTCGTTCAATCATTATAACTTATAGTTATAAAATCACTTTACACTGAAGTCTATATTCAATTTCTACTTGATATCGTTTCTATTCCAACTCGACTTTTATTTAATTTATCTTATATCAAATCTCAATTCATTTTATTCACTTAACTTACTCAAGTTAAATTTCAATTCCAAACTTCAATGCTCCGCATTTTCCTTTCTTCTATACCATTTCCACAACTATAAGTTCAAAAACTTATTTTCTTCTCGTTTCACAAAGCATATAGTTGGGAAATTTCATAATTCGAACACCCGGTATCATTTCAAATCATTTTGAAATCATACATATATATAGCTCTTTTGGTTTAACAAACCATTCCTTTGGAATTTTCAAAATCAACTTGGTTTTATCCAAAACAATTCCTTCGGAATTTCCAAAACAACACCTATTTATCAAATAAAAATCTCCATATCAAATTACTATGGTAGCAATCTATCACTTAGAAATTCGAAAATGAATACTGATGATGCTGCAGTCATCACCACGATTATTTTCCAGCGACTGAAGTGAGTTCAGCGCTTTATCACTTTCAAAATCCTTTTAAAACTACTTTTATTTCAAAAATATTTTCAAAAATAATACTATTTTAATTTTCACAATACTTGGGAAAATATTTTCCAACTTTCCGGGATTTAAATTTCCAATTCTGGTTTGAATCTAATTTCAATTATCACTCATTTGTATAATCCATACTTATACCTTTTAATTTTGTTATATATGACCATTTCAATTTATAATCTTTTTTTATTATAATAATAACATCTAAACACATCAATATACTATAATAATTTTAGAAAATTATTTCCTTTATATCAAAATATAATTTGGGTAAAATTATATCATTTACACACTTTAAAACAATACTATGTCAATTTAACTTGTTTAGAGTTTAGAAACCCTATCAATACAGTTGTCCAGACTGTACCGACCAGAATTCATAAACACTCAACCGATAAATCAATACAATATAAAACAATTTATTTTCACTAACAAATATGCGCTCATATTTATAATACACTCAGACTCATTCTAGGATACTACTGACCCTATCTCTGATGAGTAATCCCCACCAAAGCCAAGGTTCTCGCTTAACCTTGCGCTTTGATACCAACTATAGCGACCAGTCATTCCGTACACTTTGAGTTGACAATAAACTACACTTGTCCAACCCAAATTGTACGAAGAGCAAATAACTAAGGTTGAAGAAGAAGAAGAGACAGAAACAAACAGAAACAACAGCACAGAATCTCACAATTGCAGCGGAACATAATATAATATATAATAACAGATTTTTATACAAAAAAATTTGTAGCTGTTAATATACGCACAATCATCAGAGTACAACAATCACCAATCAATCTGGACAGTTATAATAACTTGTCCTTGCAAGTGCTGAATATACAGTCTACACACACAACAGAATATAATCAAATACGTGAAATACGCCTGAGACTCCTCCAGCACGTCTCCTGAGCTCCATAGCATCCTAACCTGAATCTGTAATACTCAGTCTGACCTGAGCATTATAATAAAATAACACCTGAGTCAGTTTGAAAAACCAACGTGAGAAAACACACTCAATTTGAATTTCTACTGTTATCAAAATCCTTTGAAAACAAAGGTATCTTGTAAGACCGCGTCACACATAAACACATGGGTTTTTACCTTACGATAACCAAAAAAATTTATATCAAAATCATCTGATATTATAATAGTGTCTAAGGAAAGTAAACTATAAAATAGCAGAAATGCTTGCATCTCACGTTTCGGCATAGTTGGGCACAATCAAAATCGTATAGGCTCGTAGTGGATATTGGATTCCATACAATGACTGGGCTACTAGGGTACCGCCTGCCATAGTACACCTCTAGAAAAATGTACCGAGCACCTCGCCTGGATCCCATGCCAACACAAGACCGGCCTACCCCTGACCTGGATAGTACCGAATATGATCACCACTAATGGGCCCCGAAACGCAACAAATGATAGATAGTGATGATGATAAATGTCCACTCTAGATGAGTGATGATCATACCCTAATGGGAGCGACCCACTTAGCCTTGCTGCATCTCCCCTATTTTAGTCATTCCTGCTTGATGAGGCTTGAGGCTACGTTTTACCTATAGAATAACTTCATACTTGTAATTCTAAAACTGCCTTCCAGGCAACGATGCAATGATAGCATTCATCCATACAAGTTGTTCTGGGTTTGAACAAACTGAATCACCTTCAGGATCACCATCTCCATTATCTTTGAGATATCACAATTCGTAATGCAAAAATCAGATCGAAGTGGTTTTCGGATAATTAAATCTGATCCAGGTCTCTTCGAAATGATTAACGAATTTGGTCAGATTTGATAGTCAGTTATTTAACTATCAAATAACACACGTAGCAGTCACTAGGCCCAATTTATAAATCTTTCAAGATATTTATTTCAAAATATCTTTACAAAGACTAAACTCAAATCTCTTCAAATATTTTAACATTTGAAAAAACTCAAATACCTATCATAACAGGATATTTTCAAACCATCTCAGCACTTAGAAATATTTCGAAATCCCCTTTATAATTCATTACTTTGGAAAATATTTCTATACAAATCATTTTGTCGCTAAAATATTTCCAAAACCTTCTATTTCAATACTTAGGAAAATATTGCAAGTCTGTTTTCCAAAATCATTTCTAATATCGACACTTAAGAAATATTTTATAACTTATCTCAAAAATCTCAGAAATTTTTATTAATTCCTTTTTACAATTTCTGAAACTGGTTATACTTATCTATAATCCCATCTAACAATTTATAACTTCTTTTATGAATTTAAATTCATTTATGAAGTTCTTGTATTTAACCATTTTGGAAATTTCTTAAGTTTCCAGAATTCTATTATAAGATTTCTCTTATAAAATCACATCCGTTAAATAAAACTTGGTTTACACATCTCGAGAGTATTTATAAATAAATTTCAATAATTTTCCAAAACTATATATATATAAAATAAGTATTTTTAAAGAATAGTAATTTCTTTCCAAAACAGGTTTTAAATCATTATTTAAAATATCAAAACACTCTTTAGTAACAACAATATCAAATTTCCATTTTATCTATAAATAAAATCGATTCACTCAGCTTATTATAAAAATTAGAATTTATCAACTAATAAAAAATATTTATATAACCAACTTCCCAAAATATTCCAATATTAAAAAAGAATTATACAACATAGTTTAATAAATAAAAATCCCTTTTTAAAAAAACATGTCTTCTCGAAAAAAACTAATTTTAAATTTCCAATATAACTATTTCCAATTTATAAATCTCTCTCGATTCATAACACATCGATTACATTTTCAATTTCATAACCATTCTCACATCTATTACTTAAAAAGGAAAGCAGAATCCATCTCTTATCCACGTGACACGTGTAAAAAAACACCCCGTACACTTTAATTCTCTCTCAGCGTAATTAGGAGGCAACAGTTATCACTTCCATTCTAACCTACGCCCTCTCTCTGTCTTCAAGGTTTCCCCAATTTAATTCCAGTTTCAACAAAATCTTCGGCAGCGATCAAACTTCTTCAAATCATACCATTGAATAATCAATACCCATTTTCTTCTTCGCTATCATTACACGCAGACCTCACTTGGTGAAATCACAACTCTTTTTTATTTTACGGAAGATTGGATGTCTTGGACGGGGGATTCATTAACATTGTTAGGATCTATTCTTTGCGGGATCTTCCTGAATTTTGATTCGGTTTGTCTGGGACGTTCCTTAAATTACAGAATTTACTTGAGGTGCGCTTTTAATTTTATACCGGTTATTTATTTTTCATTTACTCTTTGCATCTGTAGTTTTGAATCTGTAGTTCTCATCTTCCCAATTTCGTAATCGTCGATCTGGAGACCCAATTGCTGCCTCCGTTGCTTTGCATACCAACTATTCGTACCTCACTGATGTTTTCATTCATGGTCTCCAACCGTTGGTTTAACCAAAAATTTGAAAACTAGGAATTCTACGGTTAGTAATTTGGTAAATTTTTAACTAAAATCTTGAATTATTTATTAATTTGAGGGTTTATTGGATAGGATGTGTGGTATAACATGTTGTTACTGCCCTGTTATCTCCTGTACGCTTTTTTTTGTTCAAATGTAAAATTGTGCCTATATTTGAAGACATAGTTATTATGGTTTGTTTGGGTAGATAGGCTGAAGATTTGTTGTACTAATAACCTTTACTCTCCGCCTAAGTTGCTTCATAGATAATGCATTGCAAAAAACAATTAATTTTTGCAAATTTATTTATTTCTGTTTTTTCAAGCCGGATGTTTCAAGTGGTCAGCCTCGGTTATTTAAACCCTTAGTTTTAAACCTACATTCATTCTCTTTGAAGGTCGCATTGTTATGAATTTTTATTTTATCTTAAATCTCATTCGTTTATGCAAATAATCATTTCTCATATTCATGTAACATTGTACAGTTCAAGCATTTTCATGTGTTTCCAAACATTCTTTCAGGTCCAATCTTATTGTTGGTTTCTTAACATCCAAGCGTTATTCATCCATGCATTTTCATACTTTCAAGGTTAGGTTTCACGCTGATGTAAGCATGTAAAAAAACCCTATAGATTTACTGATTTACAAATAAATTTATTTAAATATATGATAGATTAATTTTAAATGCAATAAATAGACAGTCATTAGCTTGGTAATCTATTTATGGGCAATTAAATAAAATTAAATGCTACTTTCAGTAAGAAATTGGGAACAAAAATAATCGTTGCACTGTCGTAGTACAATTACGCAACTGACTCTAATGCCAATTTCTATTTATCCATCCAATTTCTCATTGACCCTTTGGGTTGGGTAGTCTAACAAATTGTTTTTTGGGCTTATGCTGCTATAGTGTTTAATTTACTGGTTTAACAGCAAAACATATTTTCATAGTGAGTGAAGGAAATCACTTACAATTAATATCACTGATTTGCTTGCATATGGGGTGTTTATTTTGTCTCATTGGCTTTGTGTTGTTCAACATTTATATCATATACTGCTTTTACGAAAAAAAATTAATTTTGCTGCATTTTATTGGTATTATCTTTTCTACGGATATTTTAATTAATTCATACCTTTTTCTATTTAAAATACAATACAATTTATTCATATATTTTCTACTACTAAAACTTATACACTACATAGTCATTGCCATAGTAGGCTCGTGGATGATGAACTGAATTCCATTTCTTCTTCCTGTAACCGTGGGTTGAATATATGAACTATCTTCGGTTTATGTTTCTACTGATATGCATTTTTATGTTTATATTAATATTCATTGTAGACCAAGTCCAAATAATATATCATGCCATAGCATTTGTTCTTACTATTTTTTATCATTTGACTATGTTTTCTTGCTTCCAATCAATCAATGAACTAATTAATTTATACCTTAAAATTACATTAATAGTCTAACTAAATATATTTTCTCGCATACATCTTACTCTTTAGTAGTGGGAATAGTAATATTCAGAGTCCTTTCCGATGGTTCAGTCATTATAAAAAACCATTAACACAGAGCAACACTTCCCATTGATTAAAACTACGAGAAGAGCAACAACAATACAAATTGTATTTCCTCAATAACCAATGTACGAATAAACTGACATGTTTATTATTAATTTAAAAAAAGCTTATATAAAAATTATTTAGCTAGAAAATCGAATATATGGAGTAAATGAAATTCATATCATGTTTTAAGCACAATTCTCCTCTCACTTAAATTTAATTGTACAAAAGAATTCTTTTGTTTCTAAAAGTACTCATGTTATTTTACTTCCTCCATTCAAAGGTTTAAATATCTCTTTTACTTTTATGTGCTGCATCATTGTTTACAAGAATGTATAGGTGTTATTATATATTTGATGGCCTTTATCCTGGACAAAATTAAGGCAAGTTATATTATGTTTATAATAATGTTTTATATGACCACTATGTACACAACTTGGTTTATACAGTTATATGTCACACATGGTTAATGCAACAGTGAAAAAAAATTATTACTTTAAAATCTTTGTAGAGATATATATGAAAAAAAATCCATGGATGGATGTTTTTTTCATTCTGTATCAAAAAAAAATTATTTCAGATTTATTATTACCAATGATAGAAAATATATGAAGTGGTAAGTAATAAATTTCAAGCGTTACCTACCGATTCATACATATTCTCACCAATATACATTTAGAGCATATTTAAAAGCTCATTTTTGTATGACAAGTTACATAAAAATTGTTGTTAGCAATGTATTTAATTATGTATTAATAAATAACAGTTATTTTGCTACACTACCCACATAAGCATTAGGTGGATGAAGGATCAAACATAAGCTACTTCATATATCATTTCGACCTTGATTTCTATACTCCTGTAACAACTGTTTAAATATAGATTTTGTAATACAAAAATATGCATTTCCGTATTTTGAAGCTATCAACAACAACTTATTTGCAGACCTTAATTTGTTAAATTTAATCTAAACTGTTTAAGCTCTCATTACCTTTCATTTCCTTTAATTATTGGTTCCACTAATCTTACGACTCCGTCATTTCCCAGTTTCAAATCATACTTTTATCTTTTCATTAGTTTACAGCATAATTACTTCGTATGCTTTAATTTTAGCATATTGCCGGTCAAATTACGTCCTTTTAGTCATTATTGCTTTTATTACTTTTTCCCCAATGATAAGTTTTCTCTCTGTTATGTTCTTAACAATTACTAAAACCAATAGTAAATATGGATGGTTATAAATCAGCACTTGGAAAAACCTTTTCTTATGTTACCACATAAGGTCTACTATCATATTTCATGTTTAATATTACTGAATAAATATGTTTGTTTACATTCGCTTACAAACTGATTTTGTTACAAACTTTAAACCACATTCTTTTGTGGCCTCAGTTAACCTCTATTATTACTCAAGAAGAAGCACCAAAAACAGAATATGAAGCTTTCTTGAAGAGTACAGGGAATGTAGTTCAGAAACTGAGTAGTTCTACACACTCATCTTCTGTCAGAACATGATGGTACACTATTCTCATAGTTACTGCAAATTTATTCCTGTCTTAGACCATGACACGAATACTGACCATTTTTTAAAGGACTGTGAATATTTTCATTTGTGCAATTTCAAGTATCATAGGTACAAAAAATTTTGTGGGAAAAATTGCTCTATTGTTGTTTGAATCAACTTCAGTACATCTTTAGTTATCTAACAAAAGAAGTGGATGTATTTTAAAAAGTGAAACTGTGAGCTATTACTAGAAAAAATATAGTCCCTTCATGCCAACTTAACATAGTGGACTATATTAGTGCGTAGTCTTTAGTCGGCTAAATAAATTACAAATTTTCGACAATGGTATAGATTGACAAAAGTCTTTGAAAATAATTTATGCCTTTATTGGTCTGAATCTATTAAGGTGCAAAAAAGGAGTTTGTGTGTTATGCATATACTGTTAAGTTATATTTTTTTGTAGTAGTTTTCATCTTATTATACCTCTACTTAGTTTCATTTACGGCCATTCTACAATACTAAAATTATACATCATAAGGATAGTGAAATAAAAATACATATACTGTTCGTAATTCATATATCATTGGGTCAACCAAAAACTAAGTTTTATCGTCCAAACTTTTTTAGCTGGCTATCAATTCTTTGACATCCAATGCTTCAGTAGATGATGGTGGTAATCACTTAATAATAGGCCTATTTTAATTTGGATATGTATTTGTTTGACCTAAATTTCTTTAGAACTAGAATTTACCAAATCCTAACAGTTTTCAATCTTTCATAATCTTTTAGGCGGCAGTGTGAATTTTAGTTTTTGGATAAGGTTGTGGTCATGATGAGAGATTTTTCGATTCAATTATAATGCTTGGATCCAAATTAGATTGCTTCAAACAAGGATGATAATTTTTTTAGCTAATGTCATTCGGACTGATGTTTTCTCGATAAACACATACAGTTGGTTTGATTAGTTCATAAGAAAGCAAACCTACGATCTTATTAGTACCGGTTGTTCTGTACATTAATTTTGGAGTTGACCTTTTTTTAAGGTTTTCTTTACTGGGTTGTATGGTCCCCAGCATGTTTAAATATGAAATTTAAGTAGACATATAATTATAGGACTATTGGTCTTTCCCTATACCTAACTCAGTTATGGGTTGTGTCATAGTTGATATATGTGATTGACCTTATAGAAGGACCAATGGATGATGGCAGTTTAAACTCAACTAGCAGTCTAGCACATCAACTATTAGTTGTTTCGCTCAAATCATTTGGCTATCAATTGAAAATATCTCAAGACTGAAACAGGAATAAAAGGACTCTGTTTGGGATGTTTCAGTGTTATTTGTAAAATATCTTAAATGGAATAGCAGAGAAGGCAGTTCCAATGCATACATAGGCTTAAAGGAAAACGTGTCACTGAATGCATAAGTATGATGAAATGTGGTTTCATTGTAAGTATTATTTTCCATTACTTCTGAAAAATATGAAGTGAAAAATTTCTTGGAGCAATAAGCTAATCCCGACAAAGTTGACTTTGAAATACTATCGGTGTTATCTAAATCGGTCCCAAACTTGCCATTATCATTATCCTATATTATTAGCATCAATTGGTTCTATAATTGTTACTGAGATAGATTGGAAAAACGAAGACTATATCAAACATATAGAGCCTTGATTCATTCACATTATTGTTACAAATGTAAGCTAAAGAATAAAACTACAGAGAAGTATTAATATACATTTTAATTTTTGATCTGCTTCAAATAGTATACGTGGGGAAAGGATTCATGAACTATAATAGCCCATAATTTATTACAATTTGTAATGTGTCAAAATCATAAACTTTTGATCGGTAATAATAGTAGTAGAGTTCTCATTACTATTTTTCCATGGCTTTATAAATTTAATGCATTAAATGTTATATTTACAGGTTTATGAAGAGCATCAACAAAATGTTATATTTACAAGTTTTCATAATGCAAATGCTTACTGTAAACCCACGAAATACATAGATAAAAAAATGATTTCATCCTATTTACTATATTAAGCACAAAAGTAGAAGAGAGAAGGCATACGGTTTAAAATTATGGATTGAAGGTAGTTGTAAAACTGCAGAGAGTACTCAAAATTTAAAATAGTCAATAGGTACAATTGCTATCAAAATAGCAGTAGGATTAGTATGGTGCAATTCTTGAAATCATTGTTGAAAATGAAGTTTCAAGATGTTGGAAAGATTAGTTTGATATTACTACTATATACAAGGGGCGTGTATTGGCCAGATTGCTTTTATATGAATAGTATAGATAATACATATATCCTTACATTTTTTGTTATGCATGTCTCTACTAATCATATACTGGTTGGTAAACTATACTGCTATCGAATTTCAAAGAAAAATGATTGAAAATATAGCCTTACAAATTGACTACTGAATTTCATTTTTTGCAACATAGTGGACTATTTTTTGTTTTTATAAATTGGTTGTCAAGGTCCATGAAGATTTCATGTTTCATATTAATTTGACTACTAATTTGCATGCACCATGACGGAAGTTTTTTTACCGATCAATATACATAATCGTTTCTAAGTCGATGCAACTTAACATGGCGCTTGAAAAAATATGTACATGAATTTACTATCATGTTTTATTATAATCTTCCCAACTAAAGAACAAATAAAAGGCCAGCCTGAAAATAGCATTAACATACCAATGTCATAAGACAACTACAAAATCTAACATATAAACATGAAACGTACAACCAATCAACAAATTCAAAATTGGGAATATTCATGATAGACCACACAGATTAAACATTCTTTCTAAGCACACTTGGTTCTACATATAATATTAGAACATGATAAATAATGAACAAAATTTGTACATTATATCAGTAAAAACTAATATCACCTGAGATGTATTAACTTCTAAATAATCGTTTTAAATTACCGTCTTACTGTAGAAGTTTTTGATCATGTTGCTTTCATAATTATGACAACTTTGACAAAGAGACCGAATGCTTGGTCAAAAGAACCTGGGTCGTAGAATAATATTGACTGATAATGCTCTTTTGACACCGTATTACCTCATTTCCCCCCAATATTTGCAATTTTTCAAACGTGCGCAGAAGGTTGACACTATAATTTTCAACTTTATTTACCATGACACACATTCTAAATAATGTGTTAACAACTTAAACTCCTGCTCAACATTGCTTACCTACTCTTTCTCTCAATTATACTACTATTTTTATGTAACATGACTATGGTGATGACATGGTTGGCAAAATGTTTAACCAACAAACTGAAGCAGAAGCTCAATTGGAATTTAAACCTATAAACTATGACGTAGTCGATAAGTGGAAGACAATGACAGTCCATAGAGTTTCCAACCTCCATCATTTGTATGCACCATTAGATCATAAACCTTCAGATCATGTAATAAATTTCTATAAGACTGTTTTATTTTATTTAGTTTCAACTATATCAAAAACTACCAACACTTTATAGAATAACCCCTCATGTGTCAGCAAATAACAAGATTCCATTATCTTCTACAATTCTGACTGTTGGCTCACTAATGATTGAAAATTTTTGTCCGATGATAATATATCATCGACTTTAGTTATTTGCTTTTTTATATTACAAGTTTTAGCTCTTAAAACATATTTTCCTTGCTTTACTTAGCTTCCTCAATTAAGGGAAAGCAAAAAATGGAGTGGGTTTGTCTATCATATTATAGTAAAAAAGTTTTAACACCTTTTTAACAATCCATTCGAATTTATCATACTATCCCCTTGCAGCATAGATTCTGAAGATAAAGGCTATGAAACTAACTACCTTTTGGGAGAAAAATCTGGAGCTAGAAGTGGAATATTCATAGGGGTATTGTCCCATTGGAAGTTTACTAGCATACACTGTTGTTAACATCTTATACCCGATTGATCTGATCTACAGATTGGTAGGAAGAAAAATGAAGACGCGAGGAAGAGCCATAGTTATAACAAGTATAAAAAATATCCGTGAAGACCAAAATCCCCAATTAGAACAATTATATAACCAGTTCTGTACTACAATCCATTTCTGTTTACAACTTTGTAATTTGTGCCCACGTTGTATGGTAAAGCAATTATGTATCTACCACTTTTAATGTTAATGTAAATATTATTTTCTAATGCTGCTTTTGATTTTCGCAATTTAAACATTTATTGTTTTGAGTACACATCCTAACTTCTGGAATGTCCCTTATTAACCGTTCACATCACCCTGAACGATAGAATTTCCAGTAGGAAAACTTTTTATATGTTTGCCATGACAGTAAAACAGTTGTTCTGCATTACTACAGCCAAAATTAGCTTTCACGTATGTTATATCTATACATTTCAATATAGCGTGATTCAAAAATATCATTTTTTACCAAACAAATGTTCCATACTACCCTGTATGCATTCGAATACAGCATTCCATGCTAAGTTGTACGGAGAAATGAATTTACATGTTTGACTCAACCATTTTCAATTCAGGTCGAAATACATAACCCAAAGTAGGTTAACATGATGATATAAATGTAAATGTGGGCAAAAATTTGAATGATAGGTTCTTTCCATTGCATAGGAGATATAGTAATTGACATCTCAATAAAATGGCGGGTATTCAACTCCTAATATGCATCCATATGATTCAGTAACATTATATGCAATAAAAAAAATATATAATTTACACAAAAAGACAACCTACTATTTTACTACTTCAGACTAAATGTAGAAACGATTCCAATCACAAATATCATCCCTTTTAAAAGTAATAAATGAAGGGAAAAAGTTAAATACGAGAACTTATAAAAAAATGATCCCCAACTTAATTTGCGAACAGAGTTAATTAAAGTACCAAATATATTAAACCAACAATATCTCTCGACTTTTAGATTTGTCACAAACTACCACTAACATATAAAATTCCGACTATTATAAGATATAAATAATATTTAGAAGTGTAAACAACAACCAATAATTAAAATTTACATCTATACTTGGTCTCTGCCCGTGTGCGTAGCACGGGCCACGCACTAGTTTCAAAAAAAAATAGAATCCACTATTTTTCAAAATCCGATTTCCATATCTCGATATAAATTCAAACTGTGAATTTATATTTTCTATTTATCCAACGATAATCATTTCACTTTATTTATAAACTTCGTTATAAATCTATAAACTCAATTCCCGTTCTTCCTCTGTAAATAACAGATTCATATTACTAAATCCATTTATAAATCAAGTTTTATTTAAAACCCATTTAGAAATCTATTTCTTAATAAATCCCAATTATATTCCAATTTAATTCAAAATCTCATTTTCGCCTTCCCTTTCATATTTTAAGAAATCTCATTTAAAATCCATTATTTAAAAATACTCAATTTAAAATTCTCTACTTGAATCCATTTTTCGAAATAGCTAAATAAATATCCAAAATCAAATTATTTATTTTATCCAAATCAATTTCTTTTTATAAATCCCAAAATTCAATATAAATATTTTCATTTCCAAAATCGCCTTTTAATTTATTTTCAAATTCAAAACTAATATTCATGGTATTTAAAAT
The DNA here is from genome assembly GCA_030737815.1 of Allium fistulosum. Classification (NCBI taxonomy): domain Eukaryota; kingdom Viridiplantae; phylum Streptophyta; class Magnoliopsida; order Asparagales; family Amaryllidaceae; genus Allium; species Allium fistulosum. The sequence goes on from CM060904.1 coordinate 822,444,525, forward strand.
ACCAAAATTTAGGCCAGTGCTATTATAGCATCCAATAAATCAAACATATCATAATCCATAACAAATTATCCAATTTCATAATATGAAAATCAATCAATATATTTGAGGAATCCAGTTGGATCCCTCCAACATGTTTTCCCTGCATCCACAGAATGTTATATAATATAAAATATCAATCCCGCTTCGAGATGGGATATCACGGTAATATAGAGTCATCCGCTATTATGCGGGGCACATAGTGTCTCATCCGCTCCAACGGTGGGAATATACCCAACTACTAATATATACTACTATATATATAATAATATTCAACTGATAGTAATTTATAAATTCATCCAATCAACCAATAAATAATTTAACATTTTAAGTTATAACAAGCAATTCAAAATGAGTGAGATTTACTCACCTTGATTTTTAATTTGCCAAATGCTCAACTTAGATTAAATCAAACTACCGTTCGATTTAACCTAAAATTCCAGTTATCTTTAATCGACTCCGAATAAATTTTAGGTTGTAGTTCATATCATTATGAGTCCAACGCCACTAGTTTTCATTCAATTTCGACCTAAAAAGAATTAGTTATGAATTTTATAAGCATTCAACTTTAAATAATATAATTAACTTAGCTAATGACATTTCTTAATTACAAATTAATTACCTTAATTGACTTCCAATCTACAACATTACTCTCCTTTCCCGTTCCAGGTCCACGCGATATCGTTCGTGTCTCGACGACACAACAGCTACTTCCGCGCCCTCCCCAAATCGAGCCAAAGCCCTAAAGTTGTGCACCATTCGAAAACTCTCCCCCTTCGTTCGCTCAAACCTCGTCACGCTCCTCCCCAATGTCCAACTCGTCGCCTTCCTACTACCACCAAATCATGATTTCTTGAATCGCGACCCCCTGAACGACCTCAAACGAAAGCCCTCCGTGCACCCACAGCAGCCATGCTCGCAGCTTCGCTACGCCATCCCCTTCCCAGGTCCAAACGACCATCGCGGCTTTATTTCCTTCGATCGCTGCTTTTTCTTCTTAATTTTTTTTATTTCTTCGAACAGATTTGTTTTGAAAGAAATAAAAGAAGAACACACGACATAACTGGTGGAGAAGGCGGCTTGTTCAGTGGGTTAGGCCGGCAAGGTACGAATGTAGGGTGGCTTGTCCCCTTATTCTTTTTATTTTATATATTTAAATAGTCAAAATATCTCGTTTTGGGTAACTAAAAATCTAAAACCCCTATCGAGGCATGTTGTCTGGCATTCCTAATATTATACCCCTCTTTCGAACCCAATGGAACAAGTCTCGAGGTCTAATTCGATCGTATAGAGAATATAGCTTTTTTGAACTCAATTATAATATTAAATTTTCGATATTAATTTCAACGTGTTTCTATCCCATACGACCAAACGGTTATCCCAAAAGCTACGAAAATTGAAATCCGATAATAATACACTATTACAGATCCAATGGAATAGGTTTCGACAAATTCTGAGACTGTGCCCCGGATCGCTATTTTAACGCGTCGATTAAATCGACCATTTTAAAATTTTGCGAAATCACCTGAAATATCAGTTTTAAAAACTTACTAACTCAATTCTAATATAAATAGAATTTATATCAATATTAGAAATTGTTTTGATTCATATTCAACTCAAATTTTAATTATTCACCATTTCCATATTACGATAAATCGCTATATTTGAAAATTAAATTCATTTTATAATTTCAACCAAAATCTTCATATTTAAAAATCAATTTATATTCCAAATCTAATATTTAAAACCATTTAAATATTCTAAATTAAACGACTGGAAAATCCGGGTTGTTACATAACACTTCAAAATAACTAATATCATATATGCATAACTCATCCAATTCTCCTTTATATGAATCTTTAACCCAATTATTATGTTTCCTCTCTATGAGGTTTGAACAAAATAATTTAAACCTACTTCTCTAGAATTAAAGATATGGTCTCTCTTTTCCATTTCAGAAACTTTCCTATCCTACTCCTTACTCTCTTCTAGTGTCATGTACCTGCGATATGTCTATGGTCAAGTGAGTTCTATTTATTTGGGGAGGAAAATCGAAATCTTCAACGAAGGCTTATGGAATCCTTATTCTATAGGATGGATAACAACTGATCATTGTGAGACTTTTGGGCTCATGACATACAACGAAAATTTTCCAGTCCACTATTCTTCATCCAAGTCACACTCTTATCTCCATCCAATATCATCCTGTAATGAGTCACCGAATCTATTTCCAAATCAATCCATACCCCCAACAAACTCGGTACATATGTGTCACTAAAGGGCTCTACACCATAAACCATGGCATATCACAACTGAACGATTCATGCCCTATGGGAGATTTAAGGTTTAAACTACCAATCGTAACATTTCATATCTAAAAGTAATAACTTGCTTTCGATTGCAATCTACGACCCTTTCCCTTAGGCATATGGTGGCATACTCGCACTTAGGACTGCTTCCAGCATGTAAACTTTGACCAGTTGACCTTTCTTATTCACTTCCTAACCCGTTAAAAATTAATAACTGGAAATTCCTTTTTTATGTTTTTGAAATAATAATATAAAAATTTAACAATTGAGAATTTTTTGCAACCAAACTGGCCACTTCGAAATGAAGAAACTAAATGAAAACAGAGGAATATATCAAAATAACAGGAAAAACACAACAGAAAGCAGGAACAACAAAATTTATAATGGCTCGACATAGATTCCATACGTCCACTTCGAATATTCTCTTTATTGCTTTCCAATTAACTTGATTACAATTAGAAACAGCAAGAAATAGCAAGAGACAAGAGAATAATGGAGGGTGTTGATTACAATAATAGTGTTGTCTAAGCAACAGTGTAAAGATCCTTAGAATGACCCCTTATGCCAGTATTTATAGGTGAAAGTGACCACCAATCTGACTTGAAATTCAGCAACAGGACCTTATCATCCATATGGGCCCACTATAGGAAGCGCTAGGTCCAAATCTCAATGGAGAGGGATCGGTACCGATCCCTCCATATGTTGACTTTGAGGCAGCGAACCTTATGGTAGCTTCCTCATGCTCTAATATGATGGCTCAAATATCAGGGTGCTTGGATGTGTGGAGCTCTTGCTTTTGCTCAATCCTTGGTTTAGTTTCATATTGTTTGGAGAATGTCGATCCCTTCATAGAGTGAAATGCCGAACTTCTAGCTTTATAGGTATATACCGATCCATCTTGCTTAGAGTGTTATGCCGATCGATACCCGTTCGTACATAATCCTTGGCTTACATCACAACATGCCGATCCCTTTAGCGCCAGAGACATATGCCGAACCCTCCATATGTTGGATGATATGCCGATCCATCTAGCTCATCAAACCATGTTGAACTGAGTAATCCAACTTATACCGGCCCCTTTACATCTTCATTTGAGTTGACTATCTAGCCAAGTAACCGTGTCGATCCCTCGCACTTCACCTAGCTATGTTGATCCCTTAAGTGTTTCATCCTTGTTAACAAATGACTATGCCAATCCCTATTTTATCCTTGTTAATTTCCATCTTTCTAACATCCTGCGCTATTTGTCTATCAACTCCATTCAATCCGAGTTTCGTATAACTGGCCGAACTCTATATCTGGGTCGTGTAGTCGTTGCTTCAAGGTCATCCTTTTTGACAACAGCCGGGTCTGGCTTGCATGACTAGCCCAATATAGCCGGTCCAGGGTACCGGGTAACACTTGGCCCCCAAAGTATGTCTTGTGAGTAACATGACGTGCTTTGCATCGGAAAAAGTCGTAGTTACCGGAATGAAATCCATCCAACTTCCTAGGTAACGTCTATTTCTTCACCGACTTTCAATAATACAAGTCTGATGTCGTATTTTAATAACATATACAAATTCGGTCATTCGGGGCTCATAGGCTTTCTTCTATCAAATTCGATCTCGAACTTGACTGTTTTATGCCTGATCGCAATTTTAATTGATTTCAAAAGGTTGAATTCTTGAATCGTTCTCGAGCACATTTGCATGCACGTTTCTGTTGTTGGCTCCCGGGAATTTTCGAACGTTCGCAGCTCATTACCAAGTTTCATAATATTGTGTACGCTTGTGTTTTCAATCGAACCATCATGATAATAACCATGTAACATTTTTCAGTTGTCCATCATTTCTCTACTTCCATTTTTATTTCATTCATATTCATTTTTTTCCCTTATGGAGGGATCGGCATTTGACATGCCGATCGCTTGCTAGATACAGGCTAGTAGGAGTCGACAAATCCCAATGTCGATCCCTATTTGCTTCAGACTTGGTCAACCCATAGTAACCGATTCCACTTCCCTTCATACACGCACGTATATAAGCATAGCTCTCTCACCTCCTTCCCTTCACTTTTCTAATTCATAACTTTTACTTAATCCTTTTACCTACCTTTTTCCTACTTCTCTTACTTCCTTCCTACCGAGCCCATAACATCGCCAGATCCCCCTTTGCAAGCATAACTCCTTTAACTGTAAGTCTCAAACATGAACTCAAGCAATTTCATCACAATCGCTCCTCCTCAATCTCCTGTTCCAAAGCATGAACGCTCGTCCCTCTTATTTAACTTGATATATAGTCATAGGTACGAACTTTCCCTTACCAATGTTATTGGGTCATGAATTTCGAGTTTGGATGGGTTTGAGTGTTTTCTAGGTACATAGCCTAGTGGGTTCCGTTAAGTTAAGCGAGAGAGGATGAGGAGATGAAGGATCAGGAGAAGGAGAAGGAAGAAAGAGGGTTCGGTTGGTGTCCTTGATGGGTCGGAGGAAAGTTAAGACTTTATGACTGGAAAGGAGATAGTGTGATGGGGATCGATATTATATTGAATAGCTTTTGGGTAGGTTAGGTTAGGGATCGACGAGAAGGTTACATTGGATGAGGGGTCAACATGGGTAGGTTTAGGAATTGATGTGCCTTGTCTAGCATAGGGATCGGTAATGTTTATGGAGAGGGATCGGTAGGTGGCCTTGAGTTAAGGAATCGGTGTTGACAGCTGAAGTGTAGGGATCAGTAATGGTAGCTGAGGTGTAGGGATCGGTATTGATAGCTATAGTGTAGGGATTATTATTAAGGTTGGGGTAAGGAATCAGCACAGAAGAATAGGGATCGGTATTGACAATAAAAGGCTAATTTAACTTAAGTCTTCCAACACTTAACTTCATACTGTTTCGCTTGAATACATGATGATTACGGAGAACATGACTTGCTTATTCAGACCGTTGAACTTAAGCTTAAATGAACATACTTTCGGATTTCTTAACATCGAAAAAATAAAGAACTGGTTAACAAACTTAGGTAATGGACTTTATAATTCAAAATGTCGATAATTGATCCTAAAGCTTTTGCTACCGATCAACTTTCTTGTCAATTTAGATGGTCAGCGGTGACGGTCTCTCTGGATAAAACTCCTAGTTTTGTTATTTTACTATTGCTTGTCTGATTTCAAATAGTTTATACTTGTTTCACACTGCACTGCGCCAGTTCACACACGACATGGGGGAACAGGTTATTATTTCAAATGTTGATTGTCTGCTGAGTATAGCTGACATAGATCTTAGGCGCACGAAGTACTCAGTCAACATGTCTTCTGAATCATCGGCGAGACACATTGATTTCGAAGCAAGATCAAGTTCTACCACCATATCTGAAAGGCCCTCTACGAGTCAATTCGCAGAACAACCTGAGGCATCTAATCCTCAGGTTGATCTTTTCTCTGATATCCCAGTTCTACCAATAGAAAACATTAGTTCGGCTCCCGATGCCATTGAGGGTGTCATCATTCTAGATAACCCTGTCAACTCACAAGCTTCTAGAATCGACGAAGCCGCTCTTCGTCAATTGTGATCCATTCATGGGAACACCTTCGAAGGTGTTTTGGTTTCAACGAGGCAAGATAGCCCCATTTGGTCCCAACCAAGTATACTGCTAGCAACAAGTTTATGTGTTAGGCTGGATGTGTGCCACATTTTAACTCCTTCATTCGGGAGATGCTGAGGTACCTTGGGATCGCCCCTACTCAGTTGCGTCCCAACAGCTACGTCTTTATTCTTGGTACTTTCCTTTTATTTATAAACATCCTTTCCCACTCACCAACTCCTGAGGATATCAGATTTATCTATAATTTCAAACGACGATCATGGAGTCCTTCTTATGTCTTCCTTGAGCCTTTGCCGAACTGCCAAGTCTTAACTGGCACATGGAACAAGCTTTCCTTATTCAACCATGAGCGGTTTTACATGTGATGTCCTCCTGGCTTTGCATGAAGATGGGTATAAGGACGTAAGTGTTACTTCTGCTTTCCTCTTAAATTTTGTGACTCAAGTCATAACTTCTCCCTTGAAGGTACAAACATTTGAATCTCTTCCAGTTATTCGCCCACGTCCCAAAGGCACCAAGATTCTAGAGCCATGGCCGCCATCCATGCCATTCCCGTTGAGTATCAGGATATTAAACTCCTTGTGACTGACAAGTTGCTATCTTTATTCGGGTTGTTGGAGGACGGCCGCAAAGTCGGGCTTCCTGGAAGCCAAGAAATTTCGAAGGTTATTACTATGCAAAGAGAAGAAACAACCAACCACGTCATGCCCCATGTCGAGGGAACTCAATAAGGTACCGAAGAGGGGGAGATCAGATTCTCAACCTGATAGAACGGGAGATGATACTACAGGCCTTGGAAAAGCGCCGGTGCTTGAACCTCCGTAGATCGACCAATCGCAGACACCTTCGAAGAGGAAGAAAAAGTTGGTGTACTGGCTACATAAAAGTAAGGCTGGGTCAAATCCAGAGTTCGTCATTACTCCGCTTGAAAAGGAGTCATCTTCTCAGCACATGGAAAGCTCATTAAAAGGATTCTCCGATCTTCAAATTCCAGATGATATAATGACTTACGACTTTCCCAATATCAACATCAAAGGACTCAACTGCCCTACTAGAAGCGGCAAAGGCGTCCAACCTTCCAACAGAGGGGAGAGCACTTTGATGAGTAAAGCCACCATTACTAGTCCGTAAGGTGGACCAGTAGGGGACACACTAACACTTGCACTCTACTACACTTGTTATTAATCCTTCCTGCAACAACTTTTAATATGCTCTTATTTGGTTCTTTATAGGTGTAATGTCTCAATCTCGCATCTTCGATCATCTCCGGGGTTCTTTAACATTTTACCGCTCAAGCCGAGACTCCGAGCCTAGGCGACATAGAGAGAAAGATGACGGATGGGATAAAGATTATTATTCAAGAGAATCCTTTTCCTCATCAAAACGGAAGTCTCAATCCCATGCTTCTTGCCGTGATGAACGCTCAAATTTCCATGCCCGTAGTGGAGAAAAATCTTCGCATCGTGGCCCTCATGCCGCCGCGCCCCACGAGCAATATTCTAGCTTGTCTAGTTCAAGGCAATCACGTGAGCACCACTTCGGCAAGTATCCACTTGCGATCCACTTCCTCCGGTTGCCGCTCCCGACCCTACTACAGCAGAAAAGTTAGCTGAACTTAAAGCTATTTTTCCAAAGATCTGCTTTGATGGTCTCAAATTCCTCCCCTCCATACATATTATTCCTGGACATGCCAAAGAGAGCTCACTAGCATGTATGAACGATGTATTCGTCCAGCATGAATCTATCATCCATTTGGCCAAGAAGGTTTCTGAAGTCTCCATTGAGCGTCAGCATGAAATCGACCGTCTCATGTAAGAGGCTATCCATGATAAAGATATCATCAAGCATCAAGACACTGAGTTGCTTTAATATAAGACTCAATTTGCAGAGGCCCAAAAAATTGCAAAGGACACGGCAGAGGTGGTAAGTCACTTGGAGAATACCCATAAAAAGGAACTTGATGCGGTGCTTCAACGCAGCTACAAACTTGCCCTGGAAAAGTACTCCTTGCAAAAGGAGAAAGATTGTGATGCCCCACCTCTATACTCACACTAGCCAAGAACACTACAGGGTAACGCAAATGACTAGCACGAAGAATAAGGCTGTTAGGGAGCGACCATCTGTGTAATTGCTTTGTGCGAGTACCGATATGTCAGATAGTATGTCATGCATTTCATTTCAAGAGGAAATCTGACATATCAAATACAAACTCAAAGCTACTACACAGTGCCTATGTGGTCTTCGGAAACAAATGTAAAATAAGCATAACATAAATTAGTCACAGATATTCATATCACTAAGGCGGAAACGGATATGAACATAACACATAGAAGTGTACATCAAAGTAGTGGTCATACAAGATCCACTACATCCCAAAAGAATAGGTACAAGTGCTAGACAAAAGAATATGTATACATCAAGGAGTCTCAATCTCGAATGTATAAAAACAAAAAATACTAAGCTAAAGTAGTTAGCCAAAAGTCAAAAGCTAGTCCCTGCTAAGAAGTCAAGTGGAAGCACCTGAAACACCTCGGTCTGACCCGAGTATTATTTAAGAAAGAAAATAATAAACGGATCAATCTAGCTATAAATATCATATAAGATGAGATAGGAAAAGAGATATGACAAATATATATGATAACAACAAAAATCATAAATATCTCAATATTTTCTCAAACACCAAAAAGAATGTCATATTCTTTAGTTTCTTCACCAAACCTCAAATATTGACAAAAGATATCAATGCCAATCTCAAAAATTAGTGAAACACAAATTCTAGAAATCAATAACTAGAAATCCAGAAAACATAAAAGGGTGGAGGCCTATCATAAACGGGAGCATGAAAACTCACCAATATGTGTATCACAAACAAAACGATATTCCATGGTCGCTAACCCATCAAATTTGAGCCAAAGTTGCACAAACGACCCGAATACCATGGTTCGCTACCCCACCAATTTGAGCCGAAACTCCACAAACTGGGTTTAGTCCCCCATGTAGACAAAGATACATCGCACATCGCTAGTCTAAATCATAAAATGATCATCATTTATCGATAAGTGTAAATTACACTAAGCTAGTAAATAAATGAGTTTAGCTTCATGTCCCATAACCACTGGCTTAACTTAAATATTTACGAACAAATTGTAGATTTCCGCTCGAAAATTGTCAAAAGATTTCAATCGAACAAGTCTAAGAATTAACCAACGAAGTAAACGCAAGCGTTTCATACCACTTGTTTTGCTCATTCGTTTAATTGGATTTCTCGTACGAATGAGGTAAAGGTTTGTATATACGAATAGATTGGAAAACGGTTTTAAAAATGAGCTTTGTATTTAAAAGTAGTGTTGAAATCATTTTTGTGAAAGAGTTTGAGTATTCACTACTAGTATTGAAACCTTTGTATTTTAAAAGTGACAAATCACTGAAACTATTGTAAAAACAATCGATCGCCAAAAATTCACATTCGGCGATGTGAATTATAACCATGAAAATCGATATCAAATCCATTAAATGGAAATACCAAAAATCTAGAAAAGAAGTCATCAAAGTTGATAATAAATGACGACAGCTAATCGGATCAACAAAAATCGATTAAAACGGAAATCCATTCAAAATAGGCAAATTGGCTTAATTTAACAGGGTCAGATGTCTGGTGGTCTTCCCAGACGTCTGATCTGAAGGTCTGGAAATTTTCTTCCAAATCGCCCAAACCTGTGGGAAATAACCTGAGACGTCTGAGCTGTAAATCTGGAATTTTTATTCCGTAGCCTCAAATGTCTGAGCATTTTACCAAACATTTGAGTTGAAGCTCAAGGCACATTTTTCCTAGGCGATTAATGGCCAAATTATCTCGGAAGCAATCGAACGAGCGACGGTGGCTAGGGATTTATGCCAAGCGACAACCCAACCCTATAGGCTCTTCAATACACTACAAACAACATGTCCAAACATCCATAATAGGATTTTCATAGATTTTGACTTCAAAATACCCAAAATTGAAAAATTCACCAAACCAATTCAATTCAAAAGCAAATGAACATGAAATAGATGTTAGGAGTTCATATCTAACAACCATCAAAGGTATAGACATAGATGTGAGTTCAAGAACTCACCTTTAAGCTCAAAAATAGGGAATGAGAAGCTCTAAAACAAAGAAAGATCAATCTCTCTTCAACTTCAACTCTAGATGCTCCAATCTACGATCATATGCAAATATTTCCTAAGTTAGGTTATAGGAAATTATTAAAATTGCAGAGGGATTGAGATGGAGAAGATGAAGAGGATGCTTACCTAAGCTTCTCCTTGATTTTGGAACTTGGATTGAATTTCCTAATAATCTAGGGTTTAGAAATTTTAATTTCCTATCTTTTCCCCCATTTTCCTTTTAGCTTGAGTTTTAGGAAATTATAAGTAGAATGAATAAAGAGTAGAGGAGTTAGGGTATTTGGTAGCGGAGTTTGGGTTCTCTTATTGGGTTAGTGGGCTAGAACCAAACCCAAAGCCCAAATGAAAATAGCAAAATCCTAATCAACTCCAAACATATCAATGTTCATACTTAAAAAAGTTGTAAACATCGTTTTGAACTCAATGAAAGTGGTCTCCAGTCCGGATTCGACTGTTTACAACTTTAAATTCAACAAACGATGCTATATTTAGAGAAAACGTTTAAATATAAAATCGTTAAAATATGCCGGTTGTTACAGACTCCCCTCATTAAAAAAATTGCGTCCTCGTAATACTTAGAAGAAAATAAACTAACAACCACTCTAAGGCATAACAACACAAGAGAAAATTTTAAAGTGAGAAGTTCACCTTATAAAGCACGAGAGAGTAAGTCTAGATGTGTTCGCTCGATGAATTCTCTTGATTCCCAAGAACAATCTTTAGGATTTGCAGACCATTGAACTTTCATAAGCAGAACATCTTTATTACGAAGGCGTTTAACCTCCGTAGCAAGGACAAGAATAGGATGTTGCTCATAAGTTAGATTAGGTGAAACTTCAATTTCCTCGATAGCACCGGGCTCAAGAATAGAATTGGAATCTCTAAGGCATTTCCATAGTTGAGAAACATGGAATACGTCATAAATAGATGAAAATTGAGCTGGTAATAAAAGCCGATAAGCCATGGAACCAATGCGTTCGGTGATGGGTAATGGGCCAATATATCGAGGTGCTAACTTTCCCGATCGACTGAAACGCACAACACCCTTCATAGGTGAAACACGAATGAATACCAAATCTCCCACAGAAAATTTCAAATTCCTTCTTCGGTTATCGGCATAGGATTTTTGTCTACTTTGATCTTCTTTCATCCTATGACAAATAAGGTCAATCTTTTCTGTAGAGTCACGAATAAAATCTGGACCTATAACCAGCTTCTCACCGGCTTCAAGCCAACATGAAGGAGATCGGCATGGCCTTCCGTAGAGTGCCTCGAAAGGTGTCATACCAATACTAGACTGGAAGCTATTATTATAAGAAAACTCAACAAGAGAAATATGATCTTCCCAACTTCCACCAAAATCAAAAACACATGCACGAAGGAGATCTTCAGGAGTTTGATTCACACGCTCGGTTTGTCCATCAGACTGGGGATGAAAAGCGGTGCTAAAATTCAACTTCGTTTCCAAAGCTTTTTGAAGACCCTTCCAAAATCCACTAGTAAACAATGGATCTCGATCGCTAACAATAGAAGTAGGAACTCCATGTAATTTAACAATTTCTTTAACATAGAGTTTGGCTAAAAGAGGTACGGTCTGATTGGACCAAAATGGAATAAAATGGGCGGATTTTGTAAGTTTATCTACAATCACCCATAGATTGTCATGACCCGAACGAGAACGGGGAAGACCGTTAATAAAGTCCATGGAGACTTGATCCCACTTCCAAACTGGAATGTCCAAAGGTTGCAATAACCCACTGGGCCTTTGATGCTCATCCTTTATGAGTTGGCAAGTCATGCAATGCTTAATAAAGTTAGCAATATCAGATTTCACTCCATCCCAATAATAAAGTCGCTTCATGTCAGTGTACATTTTACTACTACCGGGATGAATGGTAAATTTAGAACGATGAGAATCTTCTAAAATGTCTTTACGAAGATCACTAATATTCGGAACGATAAGTCTACCAAATTTTTGAATGCCTCTACGAGCATCGATTGCAAAGTCTTTCAAACCATCAATATTTCTATCCCTACAACTTTGGCTAAGATGAGCCGATTTAGGATCATGCTTTTGAGCTTCAAGAATGCGGTCTAAAAGAGAAGGATGAGCCTTAAGGCAACATAGAACAAGAGACGAACATGAATCAGATTCACGATCTCAAATCTCACAAGTGGATAGAGTCTCGAGATCATTTCATTCAGATATCATCATGGAAACAACCGCTTGTTGCTTACCACTAAGGGTATCGAAAACACGATTTCCCTTTCCGGGAGTATAAAGAATATCAAGATCATAAGATGCAAGGAATTCGAGCCAACGTTGTTGACGCAAATTAAGTTCCTTTTGGGAGAACAAATACTTTAAAGATTTATGATCGGTGTAGAGAACAAATTTCTCTCCCAAAAGATAATGACGCCAAATTCTAAGAGCGAAAACAATAGCCGCGAGCTCTAAATCATGAGTGGCATATCTAGTCTCGGTAGGCTTTAATTGCCTAGAAGCATAAGCGATAACACGTTCCCTTTGCATGAGAATGGCTCCCAAACCAACACGACTAGCATCGGTATAAACAATCAAGTCTTGGTTCCCTTTGGGAATCACAAGAATAGGAGCATCGGAAAGGAGTTCTTTTAATTTCTGAAAAGTAGCTTCACATTTGTCTGACCAAATGTACTTAACTCCCTTCTTTGTCAAAATAGTAAGAGGTACGGAAATTTTAGAAAAGCCTTATATGAACCGACGGGAATAGCCCGCCAATCCAAGAAAGCTACGAATTTCTATCACACTCTTCGGTCTCTTCCAGTTTTGAATCGCTTCAATCTTTGAAGGATCCATGGAAATTCCAAATTCAGAAATAATATGTCCTAAATATTTCACATGGGATTGCCAAAAGTGGCACTTAGAAAATTTTGCTTTCAATTGATTTCTCCTAAGAGTTTCCACCACAATCCGAAGTAGTTTTTCATGCTCTTCCTCGGTTTTAGAATAAACAAGAATATCATCTATAAAGATGAGAACAAATCGACCGAGGAAGTCTTTGAAAATTCGATTCATATGGTCAGCGAAATAAGCTGGAGCATTCATTAAACCAAATGGCATAACAAGCCATTCATAAGATCCATAACGAGTACGGAACGATGCCAAAGGAATACTATCCTCTGCAATTCAAAGCTAATGAAAACTAGTTGCTAAGTCTAACTGTGAAATGACTCTAGCACCGCTAAGTTGATCGAATAGATCATCAATCCGAGGTAAGGGATATTTATTCTTGATGGTGAGATCATTAAGCCTGTGGTAGTCAGCATAAAGCTTAAGTGTACCATCGGATTTCTTCACAAAGATAGCTGAAGCTTCCCATAGAGAGGAACTAGAACGAATAAACTGTTTTTCTTCCAATTTGGATAATTGTTTACGCATCTCCTCATTTTCCTTATTGGACATACGATAAAGAGGACGAGTGATAAGTAGAGCTCCAGTTATTAGATTAATTCTGAACTCAATTGCTCGCTTAGGTGGTAATCCTAAAATGGGCTCAAATATATGGGGAAATCCACGAACAACGTGAATGAGGGAAATGACATCTTCCTCATCATCACTATCGTCATCATGCGGGTTTAGAGAATATAAGGATGCTACCGAATTGGAACCTAAATCTTTAAGAACAATAGAAATCTGCTTAACAGATTGGGGATGTCGAAGATGAATAGTCCTCTCGGGACATAGGATGTGAGCTTCATAACGATTAAACCAATCCATTCCCAAAATCATTTCGAAGCCTAGGTAGTGCATAACATGCAAATCGGCTCGGAAAGCATAATCACATAAAATAATCTCGGCTTCTTTACAAACAAACTGAGTGTTACGGATCCACCAAACGGATTCACAATTTCTAATGAAGTCGTCAAGCCCATAACATTTAAAGAAAAAGTATCAACAAGTTCTTTTGATATAAAAGAGTGAGATGCACCCGTATCAAAAAGAACTTGAATAGGATGATCATGAAACATAATAATGCCATCCAGGATAGAATGAGAAATACCTTGACCAAGAGAAGTGTTACTAGGGGCTTGCACAACATTCAGCTTTCCCTCTTTCTTGCTTTGAAGTTTTGGACATGAAGATTTAGGATGACCTAAACTTTTGCAATAGCGGCAACTAAGGGGCTTCAGACACTTATTTGCATAGTGGTCCTTAGAACCACAATTGTAGCACTCTCCATGACTAGAGGTAGGAGTCTTTGCTACCGAAGTTGCTTGCTTCCCTTTCTTGTTAGGATTAGGGCCTTTGAACTTACTATCGAGATGCCTCTTCTTGTTGTTGTTGAAGTTCTTGGCACCGACGACTTCAACATCACTTTCTTTATCGGCCTCTTCAAGTCGAAGAGCAATATCTAAAAGCTGATCGAAAGCAACTTCTAGTTTCAGAAGTAAAGCCTTTTTGAGGTTCTTATTCAACCCATAGATAAACCTCTGATTTTTCTTCAATGGGGTATTAATATACTCGACCCCATATTTAGAGAGGGATTCAAAAGGTGCGACATAATCTATCACAGAAGATTCACCTTGAACAAGGTCAATAAAGCGTCGAGCTAAAGTTACCTTTTCAGCTTCCGGCACAAACTTTAACTCGAACCTTTCTCAGAATTGCTCCAAAGTAAGATTTGCTTCAACAATTTCTGAAATTAAAAGCTCATACCAACCTAATGCTCTCTCCTGGAGCATGCTAGAAGCCACTTGGACTCGATGTAGATCCACAAGATTCATGCAAGAAAAGATGCGATCGCATGTTCTAAGCCAAGCTTGGACTTCTATAACGCTTTCGAAACCCTTGAATGGGTTTCCACCCAAATTGGTATAACCACTACACAAGCGTGAAAACCCGGATTTAGGATGAGTAGGCTCAGAAATGGGTCTGGAAGCTTGGGAATTCTTTACAAGATCCAAAAGCTGTTGGGCAGACATGAATACGCCATCCTGAGGAGTAGCACTGGATTAACCGGGGCTGGGATGGTCAGGTCTTACCATTCCTTTTCTTTAAGAAAGAAAGAAAGAAAGAAGAGGAAAAAGGTTATTCTCAGAATGAATATCAAACAAACTTGATTGATCAAACAAGGCATCATAAAAGAAAATAGGATAGAACGGGTCCTAAGCTTCGAATTAAATCCTAAGGTGCGATTCCTAAGAGAGACTTAGGACAATGATACTTGCTAGATTATTCTACATTGTTCCGAAGTTTGGCTCTGAGACCAAGCTGTGACGCCCCACCTCTATACTCACACTAGCCAAGAACACTACGGGGTAATGCAGTCGACTAGCATGAAGAATAAGGCTGTTGAGGAGCGACCATCTGTGTAATCGCTTTATGCGAGTACCGATATGTCAGATAGTATGTCATGCATTTCATTTCAAGAGGAAATCTGATATATCAAATACAAACTCAAAGCTTCTAAACAGTGGCTATGTGGTCTTCGGAAACAAATATAAAATAAGCATAACATAAATCAGTCACATATATTCATATCACTAAGGCGGAAACAGATATGAACATGACACATAGAAGTGTACATCAAAGTAGTGGTCATATAAGATCCACTACATCCCAAAAGAATAGGAACAAGTGCTAGACAAAAGAATATGTATACATCAAGGAGTCTCTATCTCAAATGTATAAAAACAAAAACTACTAAGCTAAAGTAGTTAGCCAAAAGTCAGAAACTAGTCCCTGCTAAGAAGTCAAGTGGAAGCACCTGAAACACCTCAGTCTGACCCGAGTATTATTTAAGAAGGAAAATAATAAACAGATCGATCTAGCTATAAATATCATATAAGATGAGATAGGAAAAGAGATATGACAAATATATATATGATAACAACAAAAATCATACAATATCTCAATATTTTCTCAAGCAACAAAAAGAATGTCATATTCTTTAGCTTCTTCACCAAACCTCAAATATTGAAAAAAGATATCAATGCCAATCTCAAAAATTAGTGAAATAGGAATTCTAGAAATCAATAACTAGAAATTCAGAAAACATAAAAAGGGATAGGCCTATCACAAACGGGAGCATGAAAACACACCAACACGTGTATCACAAACGGAACGCTATTCCATGGTCGCTAACCCATCAAATTTGAGCCGAAGCTCCATAAACGACCCGGAGACCATGGGTCGCTACCCCACCAATTTGAGCCGAAACTCAACAAACAGGGTTTAGTCCCCTACGTAGACAAAGATACATTGAACATCACTAGTCTAAATCACAAAATGATCATCATTTATCGATAAGTGTAAATTACACTAAGCTAGTAAATAAATGAGTTTAGCTTCATGTCCCATAACCACTGGCTTAACTTAAATATTTACGAACAAATTGTAGATTTCCGCTCGAAAATTGTCACAAGATTTCAATCGAACAAGTCTATGAATTAACCGACGAAGTAAACGCAAGCGTTTCATATCACTTGTTTTGCTAAGTCGTTTAATTGGATTTCTCGTACGAATGAGGTAAAGGTTTGTGTATATGAATAGATTGGAAAACGGTTTTAAAAACGAGCTTTGTATTTAAAAGTAGTGTTGAAATCGTTTTTGTGAAAGAGTTTGAGTATTTACTACTAGTATAGAAACCTTTGTATTTTAAAAGTGACAAATCACAGAAACGATTGTAAAAACAATCGATCACAAAAAATTCACATTCGGCGACGTGAATTATAACCATGAAAATCGATATCAAATTCATTAAATTGAAACACCAAAAATCCAGAAAAGAAGTCATTAAAGTCGATAATAAATGATGACAACTAATCAGATCAACAAAAATCGATTAAAACGGAAATCCACTTAAAATAGGCAAATTGGCTTAATTTAACAGGGTAAGACGTCTGGTAGTCTTCCCAGTCGTCTGATCTGAAGGTCTAGAAATTTTCTTCCAGATCGCCAAGACGTCTGGGAAATAACCTCAGACGTCTGAGCTGTAAATCTGGAATTTTATTCCGTAGCCTCAGATGTCTGAGCATTTTACCAAACTTCTGAGCTGAAGCTCAGGGCACATTTTGCCTAGGCCATTGATAGCCAAATTATCTCGAAAGCGATCGAACGAGCGACAGTGGCTAGGGAATTATGTCTAGCGACAACCCAACCCTATAGGCTCTTCAATACACTCCAAACAACATGTCTAAACATCCATAATAGGATTTTCATAGATTTTGACTTCAAAATACCCAAAATTGAAAATTTCACCAAACCAATTCAATTCAAAAGCAAATGAACATGAAATAGATGTTAAGAGTTCATACCTAACAACCATCAAAGGTATAGACATAGATGTGAGTTCAAGAACTCACCTTTAAACTCAAAAACAAGGAATGAGAAGTTCTAAAACAGAGAAAGATCAATCTCTCTTCAACTTCAACTCTAGAAGCTCCAATCTATGATCATATGCAAATATTTCCTAAGTTAGGTTATAGGAAATTATGAAAATTGGAGAGGGATTGAGATGGAGAAGATGAAGAGGATGCTTACCTAAGCTTCTCCTTGATTTTGGAACTTGGATTTGAATATTCTAATAATCTAGGGTTTAGGAATTTTAATTTCCTATCTTTTCCCCCATTTTCCTTTTAGCTTAAGTGTTAGGAAATTATGAGTAGAATGAATGAAGAGAAGAGGAGTTTGGGTATTTGGTAGAGGAGTTTGGGTTCTCTTATTGGGTTAGTGGGCTTGAACCAAACCCAAAGCCCAAATGAAAATACCAAAATCCTAATCAACTCCAAACATATCAATGTTTATACTCAAAAAAGATGTAAACATCGTTTTGAACTCAATGAAAGTGGTCTCCAGTTCGGATTCGACTGTTTACAAAAAGTCACATTTTGGACTTTAAATTCAACAAACGATGCTATATTTAAAAAAAACATTTAAATATAAAATCGTTAAACTATGCGGGTTGTTACAAAGATGCCATGGCTTGCCGCGTCGAAGAGCTTGAAGAATTGTTAAAGAAGGAGAGGGAGGAAAAAATCGAGGCGCAAGAGCAATCACAGAAATACTACGAGGAAATCGTCGAGGCATGGAGCTTAAGAACAAAGCTCGATGAACAATTCGCCAAGATTGAAGCTTTGAAGGAAGAAGCCCGTGAAGTGGGCATAAAAGAAGTGCTTGAGCAAGCCAACTCACGGATGGAGCTGCCATCTAGTCTAGGAGGAATGAGATTAAGGACCTATTCGATCCACCGATTGTCGAATATAACACAAATGTACTTCTCCACCACAACTTAAGCTTTCTTGGTAAGGGATATCTAGAAACACTCGTTAAAGCCTGGGAACTCGTCGTCAAGAAAAGGAAGGAAGAGTTGGGAGTAGCGGAATTCAATGGAGAGGAAGTTATGAGACAAGTGCTTCGAGGTAATGAGCCGTCTGATCTAGTCACCGTGAAACTTCAATTTTTTAAAGCTCCTGCACCGACTAAAGAAGGAGAGGATATCGTTGAGTCAAATGGAACGATCCTAAAAGTTCCTCTCCTATCCAATTAGTCGGACCATCCTCTTCTCACGATACAGAGCAAACCCTTGGCAATGATTCGAACAGACCTGGCTTTGGACCACATACGCTATCTCCCGTTCTCGAAGGAAGCACTCCATTGACTACAGAAAGTCAACTGGACACTGGTATTGTACTAAACTGCTTCGAATCAGGAGAAATATCTATTCTTGATGTGCAATGTATTTTAACTAATGCTTATGCTTTGAAAAATTTTTGTAGGTCTTCTACGCCTGATCAGACTCCCAGGAGCTATGCCACCACAGAGCAGTAGGAAAATACGACTGAAGACCCGGCCGCTATTTATATCCTGGGGCCCAATGCTCAAGTCATCGGTGCACTCGATGAAGATATGCCCGAAGATTCGCCTCCTGCCAATGAGTCGGAAGATGTAGTGATCATAGGTGCTTCGTGGCACACTACTGAAACTAGCATGAAGGAGCAGATCGAGGAGGAGGAGAAATTTAAGCGTAAAGTGATAGCTGAGCCCGTC
Organism: Allium fistulosum; assembly: GCA_030737815.1. Lineage (NCBI taxonomy): Eukaryota > Viridiplantae > Streptophyta > Magnoliopsida > Asparagales > Amaryllidaceae > Allium > Allium fistulosum. The sequence goes on from CM060904.1 coordinate 822,463,649, forward strand.
GAGGTGGAAACTGAAGATCTTGATCTTGTACCACTGCAAGATATTCCACGAGGCGGGATGATTCCAGGAGAAATACCTCCTTCTTCTTTAAGTATTTCAGCCAAGGGCGGCAAAGGGTCCCGGAAGAGAAGCTCGACCGACTCTACTCCTGAAAAATCAAAGAGGGAGAGAAGGTCGAAGAAGTAGTCACTACTTTATATCATTGTACATAGTTTTAGTAGTTATTTCTTTCCTCAATCATGGGTGTTCGGATATGAATCTCGTTCTTGTTTTTTTTAAGTAACTTGTACCGAGATTTAGGGACTTGTGAATAAAGGTTATTGCTTTGATTAATCATCGTATGAACCATTACTTTGGTAGTTGAATAATTACTTTCCATATTAACATACTTGAAATCCATTGGTTGCAAATTCTGTTAACTTTTCACAGTCTCCATCTCAAGGCCCCACTATGGTCGTTGCCTCAAGCTGTAAAAAATGCTAAGTCGTAGCTATAGTGAGCTATTGTATCTACTCTTCAGTAGTTCGTACTTCTCCCATCGATTTCAGGTCGGAGTTGGTAGGATAGTGAATAGTCGAAGTCCGTTCATCTATCGGTTGGGGTTTACATGTCAGTCCACTATATGGGGGCTTAGAGTTATTATGCCAGCGGTCAGCTCGCGCTCGATTTATTTACACTCCGGTCTGTACTCCGGGGACCTAATATTTTCTCGTGGGCAGTCGGTATCCGCCCTGATTATTTATACTCCAGTCCGCAGTCCAGGGACTTAGATTTTTCTCGTGAGTAGTCGGTATCCGCCCGGATTGTTTATACTCTAGTCCACACTCTAGAGGCTTAGAGTTTTCTCATGGGCAGTCGGTATCCACCCGGATTGTTTTACTCCAGTCCACACTTCGGGGGACATAGAGTTTTCTCATGGGCATTTGGTATCCGCTTGAATTGTTTATTCTCCAGTCCGCACATCGAGGACTTAGAGTTTTCTTGTGGGCAGTCGGTATCCGCCCGAATTTTTTATACACTAGTCCGCATTCTAGGGACGTAGAGTTTTCTTGTGGGCAGTCGGTTGCCGCCCGGATTTTTTATACTCTAGTCCACACTACGGGGACTTAGAGTTTTCTCCTAGGCATTCGATATCCGCCCAAATTGTGAGAAATGCAGATTACGGATCTTAAGGCTAGAATTAACACTAGAGGTGGTTGAATAGTGTTTTAAGGAATTACTAATTCTTTTTGAGTTTATATTAATTTGAACACAAATGTATGCAATATTCAGACACAGATATGATCATAGAATCAAACACAGATGCAGATATAAAGTAAAAGCAATAAAGGAAAGAACACGCCGGGTTTTATACTGGTTCGGAGTTACCCTACATCCAGTCCCGCAACACAAGTATGGATTTCCTTTCAAAATCAATTCTTACAATTACACCCTCGATTTCAAGGCCACGAGGTACACCGCTCCAGATTCACAATCCTCTGGGTAGAGATACTTGATTTTACGGGCAACAAGTTCACCCGATTAATTTTCCAGGCTACAATCACACCTTTTCTCGCTCGACTGAATACAAAGAAGTCTATAACTCTGAATAGCACTGGGATCTTGTTGAATTAGTGATAAAGAATCAAACCAGAGATGATCTAGTTAAATTCAATGGTGATTTCGGCAGAGTAATGGTAAAAATGTATATAAAGAAATGTGGAAGAAGAAGAAGAGGAGTGAAATCAGAGAAAATATATATGTAAATTCGTTTAAAACAGCCCCTATTTATTGTAGAACAACAGCCATGTCATTCGTGAAAGGATATGACGAATAGACACTTCCTTTGAAATTAAATTTTTTGAAATAAACTGTCACCTTATCGAAAAGGGGTCCTTGGGGTTGTCAACAAGCCTAAGTTATTTTTGGTAATTTGTTTTTCTTTGAAAATAACTTCTATCTTGTATTAAAACGATTTTAAACTTTATAAATATACTTAACTATAGTTAAAATACATAAATAAGTATAGAGAATAATATTTTGGTATATATAAATTTTACTATAATTTTATATTTAAATCTAAGTATAAATATGAAAAGTTAAATATATTATAATTAAAAGATAGTTTAAAACCAAGGATAATTTGATATTGAAAATAAAGATTATTTTGAGGCTAAAAGTTTTTTAAATCCAGGATAGATGTTTTTGATTTAAAAAGGAAGATTTTTAAATCATTTTGAAAATAAGATATAACTTTGTAAAACATTTGAATAAAATTTAGTGGATACAAAACAATGTTCCACTAGATTTTTCGTAGGTTCCATCCTACTTAGGGTTCCATCCCTTTAACGGGCTCGAAGTGGATTCCATTCCACGAATAAAATGGATTTTAAGATGTCAGTGCTTTTCTAGGAGTTTTAACAAAATTCCTAACTAAATTACTTATCTTGAAATCTTGAACTCTTGATAATCTTGATACTCATGAGTCTTGAATCTTGATATCTTCGATCTTGAGTTCGTCAGTTCTTGAATCTATATACTGTACAGTCTTCATTCTTTGGTACCTGTATATATATCCTGCATATACATATATATCTAAACAATAATGTTAGTATTTATATTTTATAATCTTATTCTAAGGTTGTTGTCATCAAAACCAACTTCTCAGGGACTAACAATCTCCCCCTTTTTGAAGATGACAACCTTTGTTTGTGAAATATTACTTCTATCTTAATAACTCCCCCTAAAACAATTAACTCCCCCTTAATTTATGCTTAACTATCCTATTTTATACTTCTCCCCCTTTGTCATCAACAAAAACAAAGTTTAAATCTATACAACTCCCCCTTAATCTAATACTATATTACATGCGATTATAATGATAGTGTTACCATAAATAATCAACACTTAATTCTGAAACTAAAACTTAGCCCTTAATAACTAACTCTCCTAACTAAGAATCCATATATGATAATATTTATAATAATGATAATGTGAGAATTCAAATATGAGAACATAAATCATTTATTAATTATATAATGTTATATTTACATTTGCGTAGAAAACGTATGTAAGATCATATACAAATAACGATAAGAAAGAGAGAAAAGAAACTAATGTGTATCCCTGACAATGGGAGATCTATGAACCGAGCAATTTGGGTAGTGGACACAGAAATTTCCACATTGTTCAACTAGATTTCCATCCTTGTCAAAGCACACTTCGCCAACGCAAACAACTTTGTCGTCATCTTCAGCGTGCTCTTCTTCCATGGGGGCTTCTTCTTCTTCTTCCTCGTTGTCCTCTTACACTTGAACACTTGAGGATTCTTCATCGATCAAGATGGGATTGGCGTGATTGTCCATTACAAACTTTTGCAAGTTTCTAAGAATTTTCCTTGCCGTTCTTGTTCTTTGGCCATTCTGATTTGCACCACTTGAATTTCAGTCATAAGTTGCAGTGCATCCTTCAAGGAAACCTCCATTTTCATCACTCATGAAAGCGTAGTTCATTGAAATGGTCTGGTAGAAGGAGAAGGGAACGAAAAGGTTGAATTTTTGTTTGATTTGGAGGAGGAGGACATTGTTTTATTATTTTCAGAAGTTAGAACAGAGAAAGAACAAAAAGAATGAACAAAATTTCGAAATAAGAAGAATATATAACCACCCATTTGAATTTTGGTTGGAAAATTTCAAAAGAAAAAAAATTCGTTATATGTCGACAGGGGTAAAGAAGGGTTGTCGACAAGGTACTTATATTTTTGCTATTTGATTTTAATTTAATTTTAATTATACTTGTTATATATTTATATTCTATATTTCAGTTATTAAACAAATACCTAATTCTCTTCTTAATTTAGTAAATATAGATTCATTTAAGGGTTTTGTTAAGATATCAGCAATTTGATTCTCGGAATTGATATAATCGAGAGTAATTACTTCCTTACTTATATTATCTCTCAGAAAATGATGTCTGATATCAATATGTTTATTTTAAGCATGATGAGTAGGATTTTTGGATAAATTTATTGCACTAGTATTATCACAATAAATTGGTGATTTTGAGATATTTAAACCAAAATCTTTTGAAGTTTGTTGCATATATATTACTTAAGAACAAGCCAAAGCAGCAGAAATATACTCTGCTTCGGTTGTTGATAAAGAAACTATGTTTTGCTTCTTACTAAACTGGGAAACCAGAGAATGCCCCAAAAAGTGACAAGTTCCACTTGTACTTTTTTGGTTTGATTTACAACCAGCATAGTCAGCATCACAGTAAGATATTAATTCAAAAGAATCATTGTTAGGATAAAATAAGCCATAATCAAAGGTGTGTTTAACATATCCTATGATACGTTATACAGCTTTTAAGTGGGTCTCTTTAGGTTGGGATTGATATCTTGCACAGAGACAAACACTATGCATCATATCAGGTCTACTAGTGGTGATATAGAGTAGTGATCCAATCATTCCTCTATTTAATTTTTGATCTACATCTTTCGAGAGATCTTCTTTACTTAGGTACTCATTGGTTGCCATGGGAGTGGGTTTTCCACTTACACTAGTCAAACCAAATTTACTAACTAGGTCTTTAGCATATTTTTCTTGATTGATAAAGATACCATTATCTAATTGTTTTATTTGCAATCCTAGAAAGAAGTTTAACTCACCCATATGACTCATCTCAAACTCTTTTGTCATTATTTCAGAAAATTATTTATTCATTTCAAAATTAGTTGATCCTAAAATGATATCATCTATGTAAACTTGTACTAGTTGAATATCATTTTTATTTCTTTTAGTAAAAAGAGTATTCTCTACTTTACCAATTTCAAAGTTTGATTGTAATATGTAAGATCTTAGTCTATCATACCAGGCTCTAGGAGCTTGTTTTAGACCATATAGAGCTTTTTTAAGTTTGTAAACATGATTTGGTAATTTTTCATCTTCAAAAAGTGATGGTTGTTCAACATATACTTCCTCTTTTACAAATCCATTTAAAAAGGCACTTTTAACATCCATTTGAAATAATTTGAAATTATTATGATTTGCGAAAGCAAGTAGAATCCTAATGGCTTCTAATCTTGCTATGGGAGCAAAGATTTCATCACAATCTATTCCTTCTTCTTGACAATAACCTTGAATGACTAACCGGGCTTTATTTCTAATGACCTCACCTTGTTCATTCATTTTATTTTTATAAACCCATTTAGTTCCAATTATAGTTTTATTTTAAGGTCTAGGAACAAGTTCCCAAACATCATTTCTAGTGAATTGATTTAGTTCTTCTTGCATAGCCAAAATCCATGAATCATCAGTTGATGCTTCTTTTGGATTTTTGGGTTCAATAGTTGATATTAAGGCTACATTGCTCATTTTACTTAGTTGATTTCTAGTTGTAACAACATATTGCATATCTCCTAGTATATTTTCTATAGGATGATCTTTTAAAAGTTTAATCTTTTTATTAGGATGATTAATTTCATTATTAATTTCAGTTGACTCCTGATTTTGAGTAATTAAATCCTCTTCATCATTTGTACCTTCAAAAATTTTGAGATTTTCATCGAATGAAACATGCATTGTCTCTTCGATGGTGTCAGTTCTTAAATTAAACACTCTGTATGCTTTACTTCTATTAGAATATCCGATAAAGATACCTTAGTTGGATTTAGGATCAAATTTATCTAAGTTATCTTTTGTATTTAAAATAAACATTTACTTCCAAAAATTCTAAAATAAGATACCTTAGGTTTCTTTCCGTAAAGAAGTTCATAAGATGTCTTATCAGGTAATGGTCTAATTAATATTCTATTTAAAATATAACAGGCGGTAGCAACTGCTTCTGCCCAAAAATGATTTGGTAATTTACTATCTGAAAGCATAGTTCTCGCACACTCTTGAATCGTCCTATTTTTACGTTCTACTACTCCGTTTTTTTGTGGAGTTCTTGGAAATGAAAAATTGTGAGTTATTCCCTTTTTATTGCAGAATTCCTCAAAATTTTCATTTTCAAATTCACCACCGTGATCACTACGGATGGTTATAATTTTTACAGAAAGTTGATTTTGAATCCTTTTAGTAAAGTTCTTAAAACTTTCAAAAGTATCACTTTTATGTTTCAAAAATATTGTCCATGTAAATCTAGAATAATCATCTACAATTAGAAAAACATATTTACTACGATTTATTGACTGAATTTGAGATGGACCAAATAAATCAAGATGAAGTAATTCAAGAGGTTTTGAAGTTGAAATCATATCTTTTAATTTAAAGGAACTTTTTCTAAGTTTTCCTAATTGACATGCATCACATAAACTATCTACTTTAAAATTTATTTTAGGGAGACCTCTTACTAGATCATGTTTTGACGGTCTAGATAAGAGTTTGAAGTTCAAATGCCCAAATCTCTTATGCCAAATCCAAGGGTCACTTGTATTTTCCAAAAGCCACAGGTTATCATTTGAAACTTTCATACTAAGAATATAAGTATTCTTTTTCCTAATTCCCTTAAATTTTATGGTTGAATTATTATCTTCAATGTGACACTTATCTTTTTCAAATTTAATTTTATATCCTTTATCGGAAAGTTGAGTAATACTTAGCAGATTATGTTTCAGATTCTTAACTAGCAAAACATTAGTAATAATAGGAGTTTTAGAGTTACCGACATTGCCGATGCCAATCACATATCCTTTTGAGTTGTCTCCAAAGTTAACCAGTCTTCCGTCTTTGTATATTATATCATTCAGCATATCCGGATTACCAGTCATGTGTCTAGAGCATCCACTATCGAGTATCCATTTATTCTTTTTGATCTGCACAATTTGTCCATTGTGGATTGATTCCTCAACACCCATAAAACATGTTTCCTACACATCATACAATTTTGGTAGACAACTTGAATTTGAATATCGATTATATGCAGACTCATCAGACAGTGATGATCTGAATATTTCTAAACTAGTATTAACAAGTTTTTCAAACATAGCCATTTTAAAAGCTTTTTCAAAATTCATATTATGAGACTTTGAAAACCTTGCTCTGATACCAAATGTGAGAAATGCGGATTACGGATCTTAAGGCTAGAATTAACACTAGAGGGGGGGTGAATAGTGTTTTATGGAATTACTAATTCTTTTTGAGTTTATATTAATTTGAACAAAAATGTATGCAATATTCAGACACAGATATGATGACAGAATCAAACACAGAGGCAGATATAAAGTAAAAGCAATAAAGGAAAGAACACACCGTATTTTATACTGGTTCAGAGTTACCCTACATCCAGTCCCGCAACACAAGTACATATTTCCTTTCAAAATCAATTCTTACAATTACACCCTCGATTTCAAGGCCACGAGGTACACCGCTCCAGATTCACAATCCTCTGGGTAGAGATATTTGATTTTACGGGCAACAAGTTCACCCGATTGATTTTCAAAGCTACAATCACACCTTTTCTCACTTGATTGAATATAAAGAAGTCTATAACTCTAAATAGCACTTGGAACTTGTTGAGATAGTGATAGAGAATCAAACTAGAGATGATCTAGTTAGATTCAATGGTGATTTCGGTAGAGTAATGGTAAAAATGTATATAAAGAAATGTTTAAGAAGAAGAGGAGTGAAATCAGAGAAAATATATATGTAAATTCGTTTAAAACAACCCTTATTTATAGTAGAACAACAGCCATGTCCATTCGTGAAAGGATATGACGAATAGACACTTCCTTTGAAATTCAAACTTTTGAAATAAACTGTCACCTTGTCGACAAGGGGTCCTTGGGGTTGTCGACAAGCCTAAGTTAATTTTGGTAATTTGTTTTTCTTTGAAAATAACTTCTATCTTGTATTAAAACTATTTTAAACTTTATAAAGATACTTAATTATAGTTAAAATACATAAATAAGTATAGAGAATAATATTTTGGTATATATATAATTTTACTATAATTTTATATTTAAATCTTAGTATAAATATTGAAAATTAAATATATTATAATTAAAAGATAGTTTGAAACCAAGGATAATTTGATATTGAAAATAAAGATTATTTTGAGGCTAATAGTTTTTTAAAACCAGGATAGATGTTTTTGATTTAAAAAGGAAGATTTTGAAATCATTTTGAAAACAAGATATAATATTGTAAAACATTTGAATAAAAGTTAGTGGATACAAAACAATGTTCCACTTGATTTTTCGTAGGTTCCATCCTACTTAGGGTTCCATCCCTTTAATGGGCTCAAAGTGGATTCCATTCCACGAATAAAATGGATTTTAAGATGTCAGTGCTTTTCTAGGAGTTTTAACAAAATTCCTAACTAAATTACTTATCTTGAAATCTTGAACTCTTGATAATCTTGATACTCATGAGTTTTGAATCTTGATATCTTCGATCTTGAGTTCGTCAGTTCTTGAATCTCTATACTGTATAGTCTTCATTCTTTGGTACCTGTATATATATATCCTGCATATACATATATATCTAAACAATAATGTTAGTATTTATATTTTATAATCTTATTCTAAGGTTGTTGTTATCAAAACCAACTTCTTAGGGACTAACACAAATTGTCTATAATCCAGTCCGCACTACGGGGACTTAGAGTTTTCTCGTGGGTAGTCGGTATCAGCTCGGATTATTTATACTTCAGTCCGCACTTCGGGGACTTAGAGTTTTCTCGTGGGTAGTCAATATCCACTCGGATTGTTTATACTCAAGTCCACACTCTAGGGACTTAGAGTTTTCTCGTGGGCCATTGGTATCTGCCCGAATTGTTTATATTTTTTTTTCTCTTGGTCGCCTCAATCTCGTTCATGTCCTACAGTCCGAAAGGGGGGTTTTTTAGTCTCCAGATTGTCGATGATCCTTGTTCCTTATCGTGAGTCCCATCCTTTGGTTTATCTACGGGAGTTGTTAGTCGAGCAAATTTATAGAGCTCATCTTGTTCGGTCCCATCGGTGATTGGTATGATCAATCGATTTCAAACTTCGTGAGCCTGTTCACACATCACACATATCGATATCAATCAGTTTCATTGTCTACTTACCATAAAATGCAATGATAGTCATTTATGAAAACAAAGGAAGTTCAAGATTTTATTCATCAAATGAGAAGAAACAGACAAATTTGTCTTATTACATATTTAAAAAGTCAAATACTAAAGCAAATGTCAAAAGTAACTAGTACAGAAATACAAAAGAATTGTTCTAAGTGAAATAGCATCGTAAATGCTTGCGATTCATGCTCTTGGAAGTGTGGTGCCATCAACAGTCGCCAGCATGAAAGTTCCTTCTCCAAGTCTCTTCTTAATGACATATGGTCCTTTCCATGTCGGATTCATGTGCGATGGGACTAGAAAAACCCATTTCAGGATGAGATCGCCAATTTTAAAGGTTCTCGATCATACTTTTGTGTTGTAATACCGAGAAACTCGATATCGGTGCGCAGCTTCTCTCAAATCAGCTTCCTCACACTTCTCATCGATAAAATCTGAAGATTCCAAGGGGAGATCTTTGTTTGTTCTGGGGTCATAGTAAGTCACTCGATGAGAAGGGACTTCAAGTTCTACTGGAATAACTGCTTCGGTCCCGTAAGCATGGGCGAACAGAGTATTGCCAGTCGTGAACTTGTGAGTGGTTCTATAGGCCCAAAGCGCCATAGGAAGTTCATCTACCCACTTGTCTCTAGCCTTCTCCAAACGCTTTTTCAGAATATACTTGATAATTTTGTTTACAGCTTTAACCTTTCGATTCGCCTGAGGGTGAGCAACTACTGCAAACCTCTTTTCAATATGATATCTCCGACAAAATTCTTTAAATTCAGCACTAAGTCCCATTATCTATTACGATAGTTCGTGGGAGACCGAAGCAACATATGATGTTTCGAACAACAAAGTTGATAACTTTCTTGGTCGTGATCGTGGCTAGCGGTTCTACTTCTGCCAATTTTATGAAGTAATCAACTGTGACAATAGCGTACTTCGCATCGCCTTTAGAGATTGGCAAAGAGTCGATGATGTCAATACCCCACATAGCGAATGGCTATGGACTGACTATTTGCGTGATCTCTGTTAGCGGAGCTCTTGGAACTTATGCATATATCTAGCACTTGTCGCATTGTCTCACATAATCAGCAGCGTCCCGGTTTACAGTTGACTAGTAATATCCATAGCGGGGTATCTTCTTTGCCAGAGTTTTCCCCCAGTGTGATCGTCGCATTCTCCCTCATGAACTTCTTTCAGAACATGCTTTATCTCGTCTTGAATGATACACCAGAGTAAGGGAATGGAAAACCCTTTTCTATACATAGTTCCGTCTTGGATAATATACCGCTAAGTTATATGAAGGATTTGTCACTTTTTGTTTCTCCTTTCAGGCAAGATTTCATGCAATAGGTAATCTTTAAATGGAGTCATCCACGATTCCCTCTCGGGCTCCATTTCCAATACTCGATCAACTTCCATCATATTTATGCTTATGGTATGTAATGTCTCGACTGGAACCAAGCCCATCTGTTGTGCATCACTAGTACTAGCAAACTTTGCCAATGAATTGGCTTCTCCGTTCTGCTCACGTAGGATAAGTGAAATGTCATAGTACTCGATATCCACCAAAATTTCCTGAACTCGGGTAAGGTACGGGGCAAGCCGTTGTCCCTAAGCTTGATAGTCTCCCCTGACTTGATAGGCGGCCTCATTATTTGTTGCGGGAAAATCAAGCTTCAAAAGATAGTAAATTGACCGGTTCTCAGGGGTTACAAGTACAATCCCAGCTTCGAAAACGTGATCATTAGATGTTGCATCAGTGTACAACTTCCACCGCACAGTAGGGATTGCGCTACTTTCTTGAAGCTCGTCTTGCACGGTAAATTCCGCTAAGAAGTCTGCCAATCCTTGACCCTAGATAGCTCTTTACGGCAGATATGTGATGTCGAACTGGCTGAACTCGATGTTCCATTTAAGCAACCTACCAGACATCTCAAATCGCTGTAGGACCAATCATAACGGCTGGTCGGTATAAATGTTAATCGAATGTGCCTTGAAGTACGGTCGAAGTTTCTGTGACACGATTAGCAAGTAGTACGCCAATTTCTCTATCTTCGGATAATTTCTTTGTGCACCTGTTAATCACTCACTTACGCAATACACCGGTTTCTGAATCCGGTTCTCCTCGCGAATCAAGGCGGGACTTATACGATGTGATGATACCACCAAGTAAACGTACAACTACTCATGATCAACCTGGCTTTGACAAGATAGGAGGTCTCTCCAAATGATTCACCAGAGCTTGAAACGCATCTTCACAATCATGCGTCCATTCAAAGTTACACTTTCCCTTTCTTAACAAAACAAAGAAATGAATTCATTTATCAGTTGCCCCGGAGATGAATTGACTCAAAGCAGCAACTTTCCCATTCAAACTTTGCACTTGCTTAATGGTTCTTAACGCCTGAATATCTCGAATAGCCTGAATCTTTTTTGGATTAACTTCAATCCCTCGAGAATTGACAATAAATCCCAAGAACTGCCCTGACGCAACACCAAATGAGCACTTCAAAGGGTTGACCTTCATGTTATAAAATCAGATGATGTCAAACATCTCTGCCAAGTCTCGATTGTGGTCGTTTGATTACCGTGACTTCACAAGCATATCGTCTACATAGACTTCCATCGTCCTTCCAATATTATCTTTAAACATCCGGTTAACTAAGCATTGATAGGTTGTTCCTGCGTTGTTCAACCCAAATGGCATCACCACGTAACAGTATAATCCAACATCCCCCACAAAGCTGGAGTGTTCCTGATCGGGGACATGCATTAGGATTTGGTTAGACCCTGAGTACGCATACATGAAGGACAACAATTCATGGCCTAAAGTTGAGTCAAGTAGTTGATCAATCCTTGGAAGAGGAAAACTATCTTTAGGACATGCCTTGTTCAGGTCTGAATAGTCGATGCATGTTCTCCACTTCCCATTCGCCTTCTTCACCAGCACAGAATTAGATAACCATTCAGGATAGAGGGCATCGTGAATAAACCCATTAACTATCAGTTTATCCACCTCCTTTTTAAGGGCGACGGATCTCTTTGGATCCATACCTTGACTTTTTTTACCAGTATATACTTCGGGTCAAAGTTCAATGTGTGGCTCATGATGGCAAGCAAGATCCCACACATGTCAAAATAAGTCCAAGCAAATACATCCAGATTCACTCGGAGAAAATTAGCAAGCTCTCTCATCATCGAGGGGCTGAGCTACGATCTAATCTTTAAGAGCCGTGATGGGTCATCAAGGCGGACTGTTATATTAATTTTTAGATCAACCGGCGCCGCCTTGGTCTCCTTGGGCTCCTCTTCATCATTCCTCGGATCTATATCTCTATAGAACCAACTGTGGTGCCCAAGCCGAGGCATAGGCGCTACTTGTCAATCTTCGGTAACTTGGATGGGGACAGATTTGTCCACGCCATTTCCTTTCTCCTTGCGTTGAGCTTCTCTCAACTCAGCCACATAGTAGGCCCATCCAGTCGCCTGATTACCATACACCACTCCTTCTCCATTGTCAGTTAGAAATTTCAAAGTCAAACACCATAGGGCAAGAGCTGCTTGAAATTCAGCCAGGGTCGGTCGGCCCAGAAAAACGTTGTACGGTGAGTCAACATCTAACACAATGAACGGTAGGATCTGCACTCTCCTACATTCACCTTCCCCCAATTCCACTGGCAACTCCACATAACAAACCGCCTCAGTCGCCACACCATTGAAACCATGTACGCGAGCCTATGTTTCAAATCTTTAGCTTCCATTCTCATTTGGTTATAAGCCTTCTTGAAAATAATGTTTACCGAGCTTCCACAATCAATCAAAATTCTTCTTGTTAACAAGAAATCTTGTCAACACCCCAATGTTGTGTTAAGGAACAAGGTTTGTCCTTTAGGTAGATGGAGAAGAATGGAATGTGTATATCCTTCTTGGAATTTGTTTCGAATAGACTGCTGTAATAAAAGTTGCTCAGGTCGGCCTTTCGACTCGGTCGAAACGGTTGGTTACTTTACTTATTGACCTTTCGACCCTGTTAAAATTGTGTGGATCTTCCTTCGAAAGCTCTCCTTTCGATTCAGTTGAGATACCCTAAATAAGGTTTGCCTTGGTTGGTTTCGACCTAGTCGAAGGCTTTATTGTTGTGTGGTTAGGGTTGTATCCAAGAATTTGAGAGGTTCTTACTCTGTCGAAAGTGAAGTCGCTTAGGTGTTAAGACTTGGACCAGGAATCTAGAGTTGGGGTTTCGACCTTGTCAGAAGCTGGATATTTAAGCACCTTGTATCCGATAAGGCTTTCTAAGGTTTGAATGGACGGAGGTTAGGTACCGACCTTGTCGAAAGCTGAAGCTCGGAGAAAGGTAGCTTGGAGTATATAACTGAAGTTATTTGAATATTCCAGGTTTTGATTGTGTCGAAAGGGTCCTTTTGGTTTAACCGACACCTGAAACAAAAGGTTAAACCTGGTAAAAGCTTTAAAAACAGTAAAGTAATCTCAAACATTTAAGACCTCCCTTTCACAACCCAAAGAAGACTTTATTATTCAAAATCCCCAATTTTATTTAAAAATTAGGGTTTTACGGCACTTTGAATATAGAAAGTACAAGTTAGAATGACCAGAATCAGATCCCCTAAACCTAACCCCTTGGGTCTTATTTATAGATGCGGGTCAGCACCTTTCGACCCCAATGCTTCCGACCTGGTCGAAATGTGGCTGCCGTGTTGACACTAGCATGCTTCCACCTTTGTCGAAAGGAGCGGTTGCGCTTCTCTTCTTTGTGTTGCCTTGTAAGAGCTTCTGACTCTGTCGATAGCCCTTGACCAATGGTTTCGATGGTGTTGGTTGCGTCTGAGCTCTTGCTTGTGACTTAATGTGGAAACCTCCTGGATCACAATGGCTTTGACCGGTTAAAAAGGATTATTATAGCTTTCGAAGGGGTTGTTCAGGATAATACTTGCTTTCGATTGATTTGAGTGAAGACCAAACCTTTGGTTTCAAAAGGTTTAGCACATACTTGAAGAGTTGTCCTTTATTGTCTTCGAAAGGTGTTGCTTCAACTCATTCGAAAGGCCTTAAGCATGTAGAGTAATCTGCTTCGAAAGGTGGTTACCGAAGGCAGAAGGGTTCTTTTGACTCCTTCAACTCCTTCGAAAGGTTAGAATCTTATAGACCTTGACTGTAGCATCCCTTCGACTCCTTCGAAAGGTCTAGGTGGAACCGTTTCCTCTTGCTCTTCCTTGACCTCTGCTCAAAATGGTTTCGACTAAGTCGAAAGGAATTTTTGGTAGTAATATTTGCGCCCCCCTCCCATGTGAAGGGATGCACTTGACTTTCCAAGTCAACTATGTCGAAACCTAGACTTCTCCCGCCTTTTGTCATTCCCGCGTGAATATGGACCATTAATTTAAATCTGATCCAATGGCCTACCGCCTTTGCTGACTTTTCTTATAAATTATGTCTTCTTCTTCTTCCCTCTTCACTTTTCTGCAATCAAAATAGATTTCGCGTGGAAGTAAAGGAGTCCTAAAATTCTCAAATCATCTTTTCCTCCATTCAAAGAAGAAATCAAATCTAATTTGTAAGTTAAAATCATTTTGCCGTTAAAATCTTTATCTCCTTTTATTTTTCGATGAATTTTAGTTTTTCTTGAATCTCTCAATCGAGGTTTTGTATCCAAAACTTATTCGGATTTAAATTTTTACTGAAAGCATGTTTGATTTGTTTTACTGATAATTTCTTGAGTTTTAAAATTCAATTCATCTGAGAGAGATTTTTTTTTCCGATTCAATTCCATGAATCGATGGAATTTGTTTCTCGTTTTGAATTTTATTTCGGTGTTTATGATTACTATCACCTTTTAGAGAATTTGAATTCTTGTTTTATGAATTTCAATATTTTAAGGAATGATTCATGCTTAAATCTGTTCTCTTAATGGGTTTGCTTCATTTAATTATTAATTTTTTTGAATTTCTGGATTTGCAATCGGGTTTGGGGAAGAAATGGGTTTCTGTCTTCTTCGCTCGGAAACTTATGAATTGTACGGATGAAAAATTGGCGCCACAAATTTACCTTTCTACCCCTTCGAAAGGGATTAAGGTGGCAACATTGATTTTTCTTTCTTAGTCCCTTTCAATGGGGTCAAAAGGTATTGTAGCGCGAATTTGACCAACCTTGTCGAAAGGTTTTGTAATAGAGCAGAATGCAGTCACCCCTTTCAAAAGCAAAGCGTTTTGACCTAGTCAAAACCTCTTATGCCGATTGAAATCCTTTCTTTTTAGTATGCTTTCAAAACCATGATGCCCTTTCGACCCTATCGAAACTTCTGTAACTAATGAGTCGAAACCTTCAATAACCACCTTTCCCCAGCACTGTCGAAACGTTCCAAGTTCATATAAACTTAACTTAGACCTTTCGACTCGATGGGTATACAAGGTTTTGATTACATTCTTGTTACCCTTAGAAAATTTAATTCATTGGTTTCGACTGTGTCAAAGGGACTTGTTACCTTTTTTTAGAATACTAGTTGTATGTACTTTGTTTAGATTTTTAAGTTTGTTTTTTCCTTATAACAACAAAGTCCTTATTGAGCTTTCGGCATTGTTGAAGGGTGTCGATTGAACATATATTTCAACCCTTCCTTTCATCCTTGTCGAAAGCTCATTGAATGCTTATATTTTGGTTTTCGACTCAGCTGAAAGGTGTTTGTTAAATGTTAATTTTTCTTCCCCTTTCGACTCTATCGAAAGCTCCATATTTTTTATTTTTAACTTTAACATTTTTCCAAGAATTTGAAGTTCCATGTTTGGTTTTGTGTTTAAGATGCTTCAGTAGGTTTTTACTAATTCCTGAAAGAATACTAAGTTCAGAATAAACTGAGAATTTTAAATGGAACGTTTTCACCTGGTAGAACCATGAGCTCTCGTAAGAAGGTCGAAGCTATCTCAAAGCATTCTCTGATATCCACGTAAGTGTCGATGCAACTCTGAATGACTACGAGATTACTGGTGTGGAAGTTATCCCATCTAAGGAGTTCGATACCATCAGCAACCTTCCCGAAGGTTTCTTTGCTTACACTGCCATCTACATATGGCACTGGGGTTTCTGCCTTTTCCAGAGCTCTTATCCAAGCTCTTTTCTTATCTCGGGATTGCTCCAAACCAACTGTCGCCGAACATTTACAACAACCTCCTATCTCTGGAGATGATGGCACTGGTGTCTGGCCTCCCTTTTCTAAATGCTGAAGTGTTGAGCCACTTAATCCGGCTGGTCAAGCTTAGCAATCTCAATAGCCAAATATTCAGAGCAAAACCCTAGAAGTGGTTAATATCAGATGGGGTTAATACGTTTAAGGACTGGGAGAACCGGTTTTTCTTTGGTAAGTTCTTCCCAAATATCAGTGGGACTTTCTCTTCTCCTCGTAAGTCCATATTTTTGTTATCTTCCTTCATTCAATGGTTTCTCTTGTCTAATCTTTGCTTTTGTCAGGTGCCCCTATTAAAGAGTTAAATAAGGAGGATAAGAGAACGGTAGATCTCTGATCGCGACCACAAGCCAAAATGGGAGCAAATCGACGTTGTTAACTCCAACAAATTTATGAAAGCACTCTCTTCAACCGGAAGGCCAAAGGATCCTCCGCAATCCTCCTTCTATCCAACATACCTCCCAGAACAAACGCTTCCTTTCTCTGGGAGACCCATCAATTTTCTCTCCCATGTCACCCATCTTTGCTGACCACTTTGGTAAGTTATAAATGCTGCATTTTCTATGTATTACTACGTCTTTAAATTTACTCTACTGGCTTATAATCTGCTTGAATTCTTTTCAGTTGCCCCCAAAGTTAAAAAGCCTGTTTAGTGGTCCATCTCTTCCTTCAACTACTTCTCGTGCACCCTCCATTACTCAATTTCTCGCCAGAACTTAAATAGTAATCAAGGGGAAGTTGGCGCAATCAACTGAAATGGAACCACCGAAGAAGATAGCTAAGGTGTTTGACATTCCTAAATCAGAAGAGGAGGAATCGTTATCTCTTGATAAATCACCGGAGGGCCCGACTGTTGAAGCTCCTAAGGATAAATCTGAGCAGACTCCTTCCACAATCGATCTTCTTTCATGTATTATTGTCTCGAGCTCTCCGGCTGCTCTCAAACAGATGCAACAAACTTTGGAGGTGACCCCCATTCAAAAGCGCATTCCTATGAAGCCGTCATCTTCTTCTCCTTGCATCAACTTTGAAAAGATAGCCCAGTTTATCTTAAATTCTTAGTCCTTTTCCTTCATCTACCCGCCTTCCACCGTTTTTCATTTGGCGAGTCATTACCGTTCTTTGGTAGAGCAACAATTCTTTGTATGTTTCTCTTTACTTTGACTTTATGATTACTATTCTTCTTTAAATTTCTAACCTGCACTTTACTTCTTCTTACAGATTTCTAAGAGTTGGCTAGTTTTGCATGATCAAGCATTCAAATCTTCTGCTGAGTCCTCCAAGTTTTAGGAGGAAATTTTTGCTCTAAAGAATCAAGTGTCTACCCTATCTATGGCAAATGATTAAGCAACCTTTGAACTGGAGTGATTAAGAACTTCTCTCGCCCAGTCAGAATCTGCTATTTTAGAGGAAAGAATGGCTCCCCAACTCCTCGCTGATGAGAACTTTTCCATGTAGCTATCCATAAAAGAATCTGACGAGGAGAGTGATTGAATGGTAGCGAAAAATGCTTCTTTGAAAGATAAGTTGAAGAAGAACATTTCTTTGAAACTGGTAGTCAACACCATTTCAGACGCCAAAAAGCCTCAGTTTCTTGATACTACCTTAGAGGAAATTATGCTGAATTCTTATGAAGAAGCCTTGATGCTCGCTTATGCTAATAATATTGACAAGTGCCCTGACCTAAGCTTCCCCTTGCCCGACTCTGCCCTTGTTGATAGAGTAATGGGAAAAATCAACCAAATGAAGTAGGGGATTGAAGCTGTAGAAGAGGAGGAAATTGATGCATCCAGGGCTCTTTCTTTTGACGTTCCTTCTTTTGAGGTCGATTCTGATTCAGAGGACGAAGGCAACAAAGATGATGTTGCCGAAGAGGAGGGAAACAATGACGATGACGACGAAGATGATAACAATGATGACGATGATGATAACAGCAATAATGGCGGCCAAGGCTTAGGTGGTGATGGAGGAGGCCACACTGAAGCCTCTAATAAAGACAAAGATTATAACACAAAAGCTTCTGAAAAAGAGCTATCTCCTCATGAAGCTACCCCACTTGAATCTGCTACCCCCTCTACTCCTCAAGAGGATCTTGCTTCCATTAATGTCGAAGAACCAAGAGAAAAAGAGTAGGTTTCTCAAACTTCTGTCCTAGTATATCAGGTATGGGACTCTCTGTTTAAACAACTTTTACTTCGAAAGCCATAATAGTTTAATTCTTTTATTTTGATAAGGAATAAATCTGTCCACCCCTATAAAACCAAACTCGAGAGAAAACAAGCCGAGATAAACAAATTATATAGGGAGTTAGACAAGCAAATAAGGGAGCACAATGTACTTTTCGATAAGTATCATAGGCTTGATAGAAGTGCATCAGTGTTGGCGTCTTTTAAGCATCAAAAAGCTGCCCCTACTAAAGAGAGCGCGCCTTCACTACGACGCTCTCTTTAAAGAAAACCGAGAGTTAATCACCTTATTCTGGATGCTGACTGAAGAGAGGGATGTTTTAGTTAACTTTTTATATAAGGCCTATAGTAGACACCCAATTGTTGACTTTTCATATTTAGGTGAATTTAGTGGGGGTCTACATAGGCGCTTTCATAATAGATACTTGGACGAATTCGGATCTGACCCGCACCCTGGAGCTTTTTGGAACCTACCACGGGTCAGATCCATTCCCCAAGATCTCCCTCCTGAAAAACTTAAGTACTATAAGAACAAATTTGTCCCCAAATTATTTTCTAAGTCTATTTTGTATGAACTGGATGGATAATTGTAAATATGCAACAGTGTATTGATTTGTAAATATTTGTTTTGGTCTTGCTTTTTATGCTTAGCTTCATTTTATTATATTATCATAGAATGATTTTTTGTTTGGCCAACTTGATTCTAGAGACCATTTAATTCAGTATGTCAAACTGAGATGATTTTATCTTGAAAAGGCATCAATTTTAAAATCTTCGAAACTAGCAAGATACTGCTTCCTTAGAGATTTACAAGAACTTTACTTGGAATATCTTTGTCTTCACTTTGATTTTCTAGGTAATGAAAAGGAGAATCTTCTTAAGGAAACCATGACATTCCATTCTAAGTTAATTTGTGGCCATGATAGTCCTCCGGTTGGGAAGTAGGACTATAGCAGATGTCCACTGGTTATCAGTCTAGAAGGAGTCAATATTCCTTTTGATTCAACAGTTACCCTTTCCGCTAATTCATTAGATAAAGTTAGAAATGTAGTTTCTTAACTTTAGATGTAAAACAATTGTTAATTGTATCTTTTAGTTTCGCTTTCATTTGAGTTGTAATCTGTTATCATAATGATAAAGAGTTTTTTCATTCTGATTTTGACTTTATTTTGTTTCATTTTCTATTTAAATAGGAGTTACAATTATCAGCGGCTCCTCTCCCACTTGATTCAGCGTTGCGCTTTGCTAATCTTAGAGATAAGCTATTGAAAGAATTTGATAGGAGCAAACTCCTTGATGACACTTTACTTGCACACTTTCATGGCAATGCTAAAGCTTTAAAATGGCATAAAAGATATCTACTTCAGAAAACTATTATTTGCAACCTTAAGGATCAAGTTTCCAGCTTGGAGGCTGATATCAAAAGCAAAGATGAAATGATCTATACACTAAAGCGATAAGTAAAGTCAAATCCTTCGACTGACTTTGACTAGAAAATGTAAGAGCTTCTTCAATAAATAAGCAGTTTAGAAATAAAACTGAGGGATAGCCAAGCTCAATGTGAATATCTTGAATATATTTTGAGGGATAATATTCAAAGTATCAATTTACGGCTCCCTATATTACTCCTTCGATTACTAGACCTACTAGATCTGCTTCCCTTGCCACTCAGAAATTCCCCACAATGACTAATCCTCCTCCTGGCTTAGACGAGAGGATTGTGGGTGAATGGTGTAGGAAAATCAAGTTTGAAGTAGCTATGTATTTTGATGAACAGCAAAGGGTTAAATACTCCCAACGTATAAACGAGTATGCTGCCAGAATTCAAGAGCTCGAGCGTGGAAACTACTTCCTTCAGAAGCGCATCGTAGAATTAGAAAAAGAAAATAAAACCCTTAGAGGCACAAATAGGGCTGTCAACCATGCTCTAAAGACTAACATTGATATAATCGACGATTCATATAGGTTAAGGAGGAAAGGAAAGAAGCTTAAAGAAGTCCCTTGCATCACAATTTGCCATAGTTGATCCTTTGATTGCTAAAAATATGAGCAAAGCTACTCTAGACTTATGATAGACTTGTATTCGTAGAATGTATATACTTTTTTTGTATATTTGTAAATAGTTCCATATATCATGTAAATCATATATAAACTTTGTAAATATCACCTGACTTGTGATTCTTTTCTGTAATGTCATTTCTGAAACGCTTGTTTGATAGCTCATACCATTATTTTGTATCTACTAAATCTCTTATTCTTCTTTGCTGTTTCGATTTCCCTGAAAAGTATGAAGCAAACAATATTTTGGATTGTTAGCTTGAAATTGACGTACAAGTCTATCTATACCATTTGTGTAGATTAACATGTTAATCATCAAGTTAATCGCATGTAAAGTAGTCTATATCAAATGTCTAAATCCCATCCTTAACCATGATGAGAAATAATTAAGAATATAACTTTAACCATGTGTCTACAATGTCTGAACTCTATTGACAGGAAATCCTGCTCTGAAGCGGGGGTATAACTGTGAGAGAGTCATTCTCTAAAGAGTTTAATATAGTAGGGTCAAAAATCATTATCCGAATATTTGTAGTAGAAACTTAATAACCCATTCTTGGGTATTAATAAAATTTGAAGATTTTGAAATCCAAAACACAGATTCAGGCATTATCAGAACTTATAATATTAATCTTCCTGTGAATATTCCTTCACCCAAATTTAGGCATTTGTGATAGAAATCCATAATAGAAATTCGAAGCCCAGATTAGAGCATTAATAAGTGATAATCCCGCAACCCAAATTCGGGTATGATAGAGATAATTGGAGATTAATAAAGACCTGAAACCCAGATTCAGGTATTAGTAAATGAAGTTCACAAATGAATGTCCCGTTACCCAGATTTGGGTATAATAAAGATTATAAGTGATTGATATTGGCCCAAATCCCAGATTCGAGTATTTAATGGACATAGTTCGGCTTTACTCCTTAGATTATGTCTTCTTCAACATGTAAGAACCCTTCAGGTCTTGTATGTAGTTGTAATTTGATGAATTGCCTCATGGGCTTGGATGTCTTAGTCCATTGGAGATATTCTACTTCTCGGGTTTGGACATCTTAGTCCATGATTTGAAGAGCCTCTTTTCGGGCTTTGACATATTAGTCCATTGTTGGATAAGCCTCCTCATAGGCTCGGACATTTTATTCCATTATTGGATGAGCCTCTTCTTGGGCTTGGACATCTTAATCCATTGTTGTCTGGTGCTCTTGGTTAGCTCATCTTATAGGCTGGAACAACGGACTTACCCGACCTCCCTCAAGGAGGCGCCTTGATCTGGCCAGAGACGCGGTCAAGGGCTTGTCCGGTGCTTTAACCTGGCCATAGCATGGCACGAATAAAGGCTTACTCCGACCTCCCTCCAAGAGGCACCTTGCCCTGGCCATAGCGTGGCATGAACATGGGCTTGTTTGGTGCTTTACCTTGGCCATCTTATGGCATGGATAAATGCTTACTCCGTCCTTCCTCTAGGAGGTGCCTTGACCTGAGCAGGGGCGCGACCAAGGGCTTGTTCGGTGCTTTAACCTAGCCATCTTATGGCGCAGATATAGACTTACTCTGCCCTCCCTCCAGGAGGTGCTCTGCCCTGGTAACCTTGGCGTGGATAGAGGCTTTCTACCGTATTAGGTAGACTAGCATCTTAGGTAGTATCCAAATATAAGGAGCATTTCACTCCCAACCATGTAGATCTTTCTTTGAAAAGTAACTCTTTATTGATTTTTCTCAATTTCTCTTTACAAATTATTTAATCTTTCCTTGACGGAAGAAATTGATAATCATACCCTTTAGAGCTCTGCAATGATTGGTCTCATGTCCATTCATCATATGATAGTGACAATAGGATCCCCCTAGATTCCTTTCATGTTTTGGCTTCTTTTATCAGTGATGGCCAATAGTTAAGCTCATCCTTGGTTAGAAAGTAGACAATTTCTATGGATGTTATCAAGTTGCTTTCTTTAGGGAGTCTAGACTTGAAATTTGATTCTTGAGGATGGCCTTTTGATTTCTTATTCCTTGGCGTTGCAGTTTCACATTCTTTTTGCCACCCATTGGAGTTCTTGTATTGGAAGTGTTCTTATAGCAGTTTGTTGCCATTTATATGCAAAGGCATTGTAGTCAGCCATTATCTCTTTTTCAAATATTGTTCCTTTGCAATAGCGTTGGATAGTCCTTCTCATTTGACTGAACAAATTATCACTTCCATTTTTCCTTTTTCCTAAAGCAAAAATAAGGGTGGGGCCAATATGAAAGGGGTTTAAGCCCTATTTCTCAAGATCATACGATTCCTCTTTTTTCTTGTTTATGATTCTTAGAGCTTCTAGTCTTAGCCTTTGCTCTTCATTTTGGTTGGAATCCTTAATGGCTTTTGAGGGGAATCTTATTTCATGTGGTTCAAAGGATCCTTTTTCAGATCTTATGATTCTTCTGGCCATGATTAGACCACAGTAGATGAACTTGAGATTGAGTTAACTGGGGTTAGAGTCAAGTAGTGTTTGGATGTTCAACCAAGTTGGAGGTTCAAGCCCTCCTTCTAGCGCCAAAATATTAACAAGAAATCTTGTCAACACCCCAAATTTGTGTTAAGGAACAAGGTTTATACTTTAGGTA
Organism: Allium fistulosum; assembly: GCA_030737815.1. Classification (NCBI taxonomy): domain Eukaryota; kingdom Viridiplantae; phylum Streptophyta; class Magnoliopsida; order Asparagales; family Amaryllidaceae; genus Allium; species Allium fistulosum. The sequence goes on from CM060904.1 coordinate 822,486,720, forward strand.
GATGGAGAAGAGTGGAATGTGTATAACCTTCTTAAACTTCCTTCCGATTAGACTGTTGTAATAAAACGTTGCTCAAGTCAACCTTTCGACTCGGTCAAAATGTTTGGTTTCTTTACTTAATGGCCTTTCGACCCTGTTAAAATTGTGTGGATCTTCCTTCGAAAGCTCTCCTTTCGATTCAGTTGAGATACTCTGAATAAGGTTTGCCTTGGTTGGTTTTGACCTAGTCGAAGGCCTTAGTTGTTGTGTGGTTAGGGCTTTATCCAAGAATTTGAGACAGAGGTTCCGACTCTATCGAAAGCGAAGTTGCTTAGGTGTTAATACTTGGACCGGGAATTTGGAGTTAGGGTTTCGACCTTGTCGAAAGCTGGATCTTAAAGCTCCTTGTATGTGGTAAGGCTTTCTAAGGTTTGAATGGATGGAGGTTAGGTACCAACCTTGTCGAAAGCTGAAGCACGGAGAAAGGTAGCTTGGAGTATATAAATGAAGTTATTTGAATATGCCAGGTTTCGATTGGGTCGGAAGGGTCCTTTTGGTTTAAGCGACACCTGAAACAAAAGGTTAAACCTGATAAAAGCTTTAAAAACAGTAAAGTAATCTCAAACATTTAAGACCTCCCTTTCACAACCCAAAGAGAACTTAATTATTCAAAATCCCTAATTTGATTTAGAAATTAGGGTTTTACAGCACTTTGAACTTAGAAAGTACAAATTAGAATGACCAGAATCGGATCGCCTAAACCTGACCCCTTGGGTCTTATTTATAGATGTGGGTCAGCACCTTTCGACCCTAATGCTTTCGACCTGGTCGAAAGGTGGCTGCCGTGTTGACAATAGCATGCTTCCGCCTTTATTGAAAGGAGCGGTTGCGCTTCTCTTCTTTGTGTTGCCTTGTAAGAGCTTCTGACTCTGTCGATAGGCCTTGTTTAGTGGTTTCGATGGTGTTGGTTGCGTCTGAGCTCTTGCCTATGACTTGATGCGGAACCCTCCTAGATCACAATGGTTTTGACCGGTTTGAAAGGCTTATTATAGCTTTCTAAGGGTTTTTTAGGACAATACTTGCTTTTGATTAATTTGAGTGAAGGCGAAACCTTTGGTTTCGAAAGTTTTGACGCGTATTTGAAGAGTTGACCTTCATTGTGTTCGAAAGGTGTTGCTTCAACTCATTTGATAGGTCCTCAAGCATGTAGAATCATCTGCTCCGAAAGGTTGTTACTGAAGGCGGAAGATTGCTTTCGACTCCTTCAACTCCTTCGAAAGGTTAGAATCTTCTGGACCTTGACTGTAGCATCCCTTCGAGTCCTTCGAAAGGTCTAGCTGGAACTGTTTCCTCTTGCTATTCTTTGACCTCTGCTCAAATTGGTTTTGACTAAGTCGAAAAGAATTTTTGGTAGTAACACTTCTCACCAGAGCAAGGCCAATCATGGAAGAAATGACCATCGGGTCAATTGTAGGAGCCTCTACTCTATCCGCATCCTTACTCCTGAACACTATACCATCATTCATCATATGTTGTTGCTTGGCCGGAGTTCCATCCTCCGTATTTGAACAGTGCTCAAAATCCACATGCCTCATCGCGTTGGCGTAGTACTCCATTACCTGCCAACTTCTATCCGCAGGATGTGGTCCTCTAACTATCATGTTTATCACTAATCTTCCTTTAGTCCATGCGGGCTCCTCATCCCCATGCGGAACTTGTGCTCGATTGGTGTCGGACGTCCTCTATCCACCATCCTCTCAAGCTTTCACAAACTATTGTGGCTTCTTTTCCCGAATAAACTTCTGGATAGCATCCTGGAGATGCCTGCACTCGTTCGTATTGTGCCCGTAACACTCATGAAACCGGCAATATTTTCCAGCCTACCTCTGGGCCTCTGTTGACTCTTTTGGACGCGGCTTCTTGTATTGAATGTATTATAGGTAGATAAGTATATATTCTTCAAGGATGCGTCTAGAGGCATGTAATTGTCATACAAACGAATCCTAGGCTTTGGTCTTCCAGGCTCCCTCTTCCGGTCTCGATTCCCTTCACCACTTCTCTTCTGTTGATTAGGCTTGTTTTGAACACTGACTTGAACCTTCCAGAACTCTCATCCGATTGCTTTATTGCAATGTTGCTTTGTACCGCTTCTCCTCGCAGTCCCACAGCATTTCTTTTCCTGGAGGACCTGACTTCCTCCTTCCTTATAAACTGACCTGCCTTTGAATAGAATTCCAGCATGTTCGGCAGTTTTCCAGCTAGCCAGTCACCGAATTCGGATTCCAGGTCAACCCCTCTCGTCAAAGCCATAAGTATAACATGGTCATTTAGGTTACTAACTTCAGTGGTAGTGACAGTGATTCCCCAAGAGCCTGGATCATATTGGACAGTGACATCACGTCTTTAGGGCGGGTAGCGTGGATCCGGAACTGCTCCATGAACTTTGTTTCCATTTCATCAAACCTTAAGGTCGATCGTAGGGGTAATCTTATGAACCACATCGTTGCGATCCCAGAGAGAGTTATAGGGAAGCACATATATTTGATTGCGTCATTTGCTCTTGTTGAGTCCATCAACCATTCATACCTTATGATGTGCAGCCTGGGGTCGGTTTTTCCTTCATAGGCAGGCATCATAGGCATGCTGAACCTTCTCGGATACTCCGCATGTAAAACACTCTCAGTAAATGGGGTATGACTCATCGAAATTCACCAATCATCATTTGTCAGGCCTTGGTTCTCCCTCACCAACTATATGACCATCGCCGATAAGTCCGGTGTCTAGATAGGTGGTGCCATGTGGTGGTTGCGCTCCACCTAGCGTGAATGTTCCGGTCGATGTCTACGGTCGATTTCACGCCTTCTTGGTCTATCATCTTCCTGACGTGCGCCTTGAGTATTCATCTCATCGTCGTTCCGGAGAGGTAGTTGGTCAGCGCTCAAACGTACTCCAGTATCCAAACTCTCGATACCAGCTGTAGCACGACTCCCCAAATGCATCTGGGAACACCTCTTCTGGTAGAGGGATCGGTACTGATCCCTAGGGAGTGATCGGCACCAATCCATCTTGGTAGACCATGTTAGTCTGTCAAGCGATGCTTCGATGTCTCGGCTTGCTCTCCTTCAACCCTGCGACGTCTACGCCTATGATGCTCACCTTCTGATGAGGCTGAACTCTCCGACGCTGAGTAAGAAGTAAGATTGCAATTTCATTTGCATCAACGTTCTAGGAAGTTGATTTGGTATACCTCACCATTTTGAATTTCTTTGCTTAGATTCTGGTAAATCCGAGTAGTATCTGCAAGCTTCTAAAAATGAATCTGGATCTCTTTCGAGGGGTTTCCTTAATCCAGTAGCAGCAAAAGGGATCCTAACGGGATGAGAATCAAGTTCTCAGCGAAAGCACCAAAATGTTTGCAACCAAATTGACCACAAACACCTAAAAACATATTTATGTAGTGAAATAAATTATGAAACTAAATGAAAACAGAGGAATATATCAAAATAATAGGAAACACACAATAGAAAGCAGGAACAACAAAATTTATAGTGGTTCGGCGTTGACTGCCTACGCCCACTTTGAATATTCTATTTATTGTTTTTCAATTAACTTGATTACAATTAGAAACAACAAGAAATAGCAAGAGACAAGAGAATAATGGAGGGAGTTGATTACAATAATAGTGTTGTCTAACCAGCAGCGTAAAGATCCTGAGAATGACCCCTTTGGCCTATATTTATAGGTGAAAGTGACCACCAATCTGACTGAAAATTCGACAACAGGACCTTCTCATCCTTATGGGCCCACCATAGGGAGCACTAGGCCCAACTCTCAATGGAGAGGGATCGATACCGATCCCTCCATATGTTAAGTTTGGGGCAGCAACCCCTATGGTAGCTTCCTCATGCTCTAATATGATGGTGTCACAAATATCAGGGTGTTTGGATGTGTGGAGCTCTTGCTTTTGCTCAATCCTTGGTTTAGTTCCATATTAGTCTAGAGAATGATGATCCCTTCACAGAGTGACATGTCGAACCATCTAGCTTTATAGGTATATACCAATCCATCTTGCTTAGAGTGTTATGCCGATCCACACCCGTTCGTACATAAACCTTAGCTTACATCACAACATGCCGATCTCTTTAGAGCTAGAGACATATGCCGAACCCTTCATATCCTTAATGCTATGACGATCCATCTAGCATCATCAAACCACGTTGAGCTGAGTACTCCAACTTATACCGACCCCTTTACATCTTCATCTAAGTTGACTATCTAGCCAAGTAACCATGTCGATCACTCGCGCTTCACCTAGCTATGCCGATCCCTTAAGTGTTTCATCCTTGTTAATAAATGACTATGCCGATCCCTATTTCATCCTTGTTAATTTCCACCTTTCAGACATCCTACGCTATCTGTCTATCAACTCTGTTCAATCTGGGCTTCGTATAATTGGTTGGACTCTATATCTGGGTCATGTAGCCGTTGCTTTACGGTCATCCTTTTTGACAACAGTTAGGTCTGTCTTGCATGATCTGCCCAATATAACCAGTCCAGGGTACTGGGAAACAAGAATTCATCAAAATTTCAAAAAATTTAACTTCCATCCGCCTTTCAAAAAGTTGTTTTACAAAATTTCACACTCATTTAAAAGCCATAGAAATAATATCATTATTTTGAAATAAAACTATAAATCTCTTTGCAAAAAAATCCTTCAAATATTTCTATAATTTTAGATAAATATAATATCCCTTCATAAATTCTCCTATAAAACTTATATTATGATTTTAACTTTCAATTCTAATTCCCTCTCAGCAATTCTTAAAATTATCCGCTCTTACAATTATTCAATTTAAACTCAATTCTTCATCGAACAACATCATCCTTATCTAGTCTATCAATCAATTAAATCCAAAAGATAGAATATTTTCTCGTAAGTGCTTAGCCATGCTTGGATCACTTAATTGTCTTCAGTTCCAACATAAAGTTCACACTGATCTAGCTTCTCACTTGTAGATATCGACTAAAATAAAGGGGAATGTTCACACCTAGAATACCCTTAGTATCGACTAAATCACCATTTTCATTTTGGCTTCAACCCCATCAGCACTTATTTCTATTCCAGTTTCTATCTCTGGGCAGTTACTCATTCTTGCCTACCTATAGTTAGGATTCATTAAATCAACTGAAACAATAAATGATGTGTACATGTGCACTCAACTTTTATATTATATGTAACAACCCACCTTGTAACATGCCTTAATTCCAACCTAGAAAAGGCCTAAGGAAACTTAGACCTATTCCAAAGCTGTATGTTGGTTGGTATAAAGAACAAAACACAGAGATATTTTCTATACATTTAGAAATTCATAGCGGAAGGATAAAATATAATATTAGAATTGTACCTATTTAATTTAAAAATTCAAACTGTCAGAAAAACAACAACATAATCCCTCTCAATAACACCAAAAATTCATAATTAAATATTCCAAAGTGACAACATCATTCAATGGGTACATCATAAATAAATAAGATAACACAAGTAAATATATAGTAACTTCCACAAGTCAGTGTCTTTGCCACCACCTCCAAAAATCTACATCGTCTCTAACCTCTGTTGAATGAGGAAGGAGTCGGAACAACAATGCCTAGTCAATAAAATCCCAAGCCTTTCTATAATAGTACTTCGGCAGTATAATTTAAATAAGAATATACCTTATGTATCTTAACCATGTTTTATGTTTCAGACCATAAGCCCTAAGGATTTTCCGTTCCATTATTCTTTCAACCCAAAAACCTATATCTATCTTTATTCATATCTTAAAAATGCAAGAGATAGTACCCAAGACACTTAATACCTTTTTAATGGGAACAAGGCAGAATCTGACTTTTTAATACCTCATTTAAGGAAGGTCTTCGTCATTTACTACCTATCCCAAGGTGGACTCCCCTTCGGTACTATATAACAGACATTACACAGAATCTCTTCAGGCCACTTACTACTTCAAATCTAAAGCGAACCCTGTAACGACCCGTAAAATTTCAACTGTTTAATAACGTAATTAGTTGAAATTTTGTGAAATTTTAAATGATAAAATTTTGAAATAAAAATTTAATATTTGGAATGCGTCTAATTAAACATAGCAACGGGTAAATTTTCGTCCGAAAATACGAAAGTTTATTTCGTGCGTAATTTCACTTCAATTTAATCAGTTAAAAAAAAGCGTTGAAAATAAAATGTTTTCAAAACCAAAATATTTTTATATAGAAAAATTTTAAACCATCTTCTGAGCAAGATTTCAGTTTGTCGTTTTTCCAAATTCGGACATCTTTGGCTCCGTCGTTCTTATTTTCTGCAAAATAGCAGTATTCTGGTACCGATATCGATTTTTATCGGATGATCGTACCACTGATTTCTATATACCGTTTTGATCGTCTCGTCGTGCCGATCTCAACGGTATATTCGATTGTCAAATTCGGAGTTCCGGTGTACGTTGCACTTTGCGTAACGCCTACCATATCGGTATCGTTTCCATGCCTTTTGTTTTCCATTGTGGTAAACGTATTGATGCTCTTTCTGGCTCTTCGTTAATCACGTGCATTGCTTTTAAGAAATTAAATTATCATAACTTTCAATATTCCCAAAAATAATAATTGATACTTACTTTTCGGTAACGTACATCTCAAAAATTTTGTATGCCCGTTCATTTGTGGTAACTCATCTTCCCCATGTCATTTTTCTCTAACCTGCTGCTCTTCCCTTTCATTTCATTTTTCCACTGCCATTCTTCATTCCCAAGTTTCCTCCTCACGCCTTCACGCCCCTCTCCCTCAAATTCCGAGCCACCACCTGATCACGGTCAATGAACCCCTGCCCTGGACTCATGCCCTCCACCGTAGCCACCCGCCTCCATAACTCCCACCATCGTTACCCGCTCCGACCTGCGTCACCCCTCCTCCTAGCGCTTAGCCGCTCATCCACCTCCGCCTGTCCCTACCACTCCAGCCGAGAGCCACTGCCATACCCCATTACCTCTGGCCTCTGTACTTTCGTTTCATCATAGGCAAGTCTGTTATATATTTTAGTATACTTATATATAGTTTTGCTAGTACATAACACGTAAAGTTGCATTGGATTATATTATTTTTTTATCTTATGTACTATGGTAAACTATTTGTTATGATGTATAGGCTTTATATAAGTATATCTTTATCTATTGTTGCTTACAAATTTTACGTAGTTTGTTGAAGTTTAAATTTTTTTAACTGTGTTCTTTGTGTGACGTGTATAGGCTTATATTTTTCTATGCATTTCATGTTTAATAGTGTACATATAGGTTAAATTTCAGTATATGTTTTGATTTTGAGTAAACTATATAAGTGGTTACGAAATGTATATATACTTACTATATATTATATTACAAAGGGAGTTATATTGTATATCAGTCTACAATATGGTTGTGAAAGTATTTTATTTTATTTATTTTATTTTTATATATTATACTGATACGTATGTTTACTGTTATATATTTGCTTGTATATACAACATGTCTTTTATATAGATATGATTTATATAAGAGGTGTATATAGATTTGTTAAGCATAGTCTACATATTTATCAGCATACGTGTTTGAGACTTTATGTGCATACGTGTACTATTAATTTTATAAGCATATATGGTAGCTGGTGGATTTCCAAATATGGGCATAACATTTACTTTGAGACTTTACTTTGAAACAGTTTGATATTTTTATATATAAATAGTAATATGTTTATAGGTTCGTTCGCACTGAATTATATATAGTATTTAAAAGTCTGGTTAGTATATCTGTTTATGTTATAAATTGATAGTTTGAAAATGTGGATATATGATTTTATATACAGTTTTATATAAGTATGTTTTACGGCATATAAAGTTGCAGTATATTTTTTTAGTAACCAAGTATATAAGTTACACTAGTACCCATAATATGTTTTGATTTTATATTGGTCGCAACTTATACATATCAAAGTTATATTATAGATGGGAAATATTGTAGTCTGTTTGATAAAGAAGAAATTCTAAGTGTTTGCTGTATTCATTCAGTCTGCATATTAAACAATGACAGCTCACCTCAACATGTTTCGAAAATTGGTTTGAACTACTTCATACACTTAGTTATATAATGTGTTTAAAATTTATATAAATTTTGTATAGGCTTTGCTGTTTATATATGGTTAGTTATATATAAGTCTATACAGTTATATTTTAAAATATATGTAAATTTATAAGCTGTTGTTACTTAGTTAACTTAAGCGGGTATAGATCTACGTTTTGTTCTTCTGTGTAGACTATACAACCTATTATTTATATAAATATGTAAGTTATGTACTTACGTTTGTGTATGTGTGTATAAATTTTGCATATATATATATTGATTTATAAATGTATGAGTATTTTAAAAGAGAAAATTTTAATGTACATCTCGTTTCCATATCGTTTAAATTTTGTCAAGCCAATCTGATTTTATTTTATTTTTCTTTCTTTTCATCGATCCCTATCTATCAGCTTGTCCGTCGAGTCGGTATACATCTAGCTTTGATTGGAATTCATGCTCGGACCGTGACTCAATTCCAGTGTCAGTATCTGTGTTCGTATTCGTGTCTCCTTCTGTATTCTCCAACCTCGAAAGGTGAGCACTCACTCACGATTAACGTTCTTTTATTTATTAAATCTGATTTCAATTGAAACGACAATTGAAATATGCTGCTGTTAGTTAATTACAATGTTATATATGCTATTACCTGTATCAGTTCACCTGTGACATCTGACACCATTATCTGTTAATTATTTATGCGATGATAATATAGTTTGGCTGATAATTGATTGATTGTTGATGTTTATATTGGACGATAAATTGTAAATGATTAAAATGATAAATAGTATGAAATTGAACTTGATATAGGATAATTAAATGTTAAATTTGATTAACTGACATTGGTATAATATGACCCCTTTAACTGTTGAATTTATTGACACGTAGGATTTGTTTAATTACATTTTGAACCACTAAATGTATGTTGTTAAATTGATGATGTATGAAATTGTAAATTGAATGACAAGCGAAAAACCGTATAAATAATTTGTGGAATAATCTTTAATCTGCATGAAATGATAGTGTAGATTCTAGAAGTAATTATATTAATTCGTACAAATAACAATGCGAATTAATACGGTTATTTCGGGATTATTTGAATTGATTATTGGATTGATATTGATTGTTGTTATTGCTTGTTTATTTACTTTGACACCATCCCAGTTATCACACTGCAAGTTCCCTTTGCTATGTTTTGATTTTAAATTGAATTGGAATCGGGTTGAAATGATAAATACCCAAATTGAACTTTGACTTAGGATAGAAAATTAAATAAAAACCCGATTGGTCAATAATTCGATTTGAAAATAAACGAAGATTTTATTTGAATAAAGAATATGGTTTTGAAATGAAGTTGAAATTTGAATTTTTGATGAAAGGAAACTGGTAATATTTAATAATCTGAAACAAAAGATTAACAATGTAATCAACGACAGAATGTTGTTTAATTTGAGAAATGATTGAATTAAGTTTGAAATGATTTAATAATTAAGTTTGGAATTATAATTAAGTTTGAAATTATTAAACTTTGAAATTATTTAATAATTAAGTTTTGAACTATTTAATAATGAATTATTAAATGATTAAATTGAATTGAAATTCTTTAATAAGGAAAATTGAACTTTTGAATAAGTGAATTTTACTTCGTAAAGAATTGAAATTGAGTTTCTTTATTAATTAAGTTTTGGAAAATTATTTAAGGAAGTAAATAAGTGAAATTGGATTTCTTTAACAAAAATGAAATGTGATATTTTGGAATTGATATAAGACTTGAAATGTAAAGAATTTGATTTGACGAATTTAGTTTAATTCAAAACTGTAGAATTTGATTAAATGAAGTTGAACTTAAGAATTGATTTAATGAATTGGAAATTTAATAGAAATTGTTTTGAATGAAAAAGTAACTCAACGAATATTAAATGAAATGGATAAATGGATTTAAATTGGTTTGAATGTTAAATTAATTTAAATGATTTCGGAATGAAACTTATATACGAACTTGAATCAATATTTGAATTGTTTTAAATAGAAATTGAAATTGAATTATAAGATTTTGAAACAGAAAATTGGAAGTTTTGAAACGAAAATTTGGAAATTGTTTTAGAAAGACAAATGAAATGTTGATTTATGAATTCTATTTGAAATTGAAATTGATTTGGTTTTCGAAATATAAAAACGACCAATCGGTGTAATAATTACGAAAGTTATTAAAGAGACCGGGATCGGTAATGGATATACTCTCTATCTGAACCGAAACCACTTTAATAACTATACGCGGAGTGTTGATCCAGAACGAAGTGGATGGTTTTGGTGAACGCGTTGACTGAAGAAAGAGAACGATTTTGGATGACCCATGATATGACTAAAACAGGAGCCGCGCCGGGCCATTGAGGATCGCCATCTCTAGCGGACACACTTCTTCGATACCATATCTATTACTTTTGTGATTCGATTTGGGTGCACCCCTTGATTTGGGAGTGTTGTTTCGCGGTGTTGGGATAATAGCTGCTATGCCCAACATCAGTCCGGATCACGCAACTACTAGTATCCTAGTTGGTATCGCCTCATGTACCTTGTCATACTGATTATCCTATTCGCGACCACTACGATTTTGATTTGTACCTTTAGTATATGGATTGCCCTCTGGTGACTTCTGGTTTTGGGGAAACTACGGTCTTGTATATGCTTTTGGGAATAAACAGGTTAAGAGGTGTATGGGCCCTGCTTAACCCTACTTTGATATCTTTATATTATTGATAGACATTATCTACTTAGCGTACATTACTACCTAGTAGATAGTTTAACGGATCCTTAAAGGATGGTTATTCCAAACATCCTTTGAGTTATTTGTATTTCAATTGCTATTTCGCTTGAGTTGGATTTATTAATATAAGAATGTTAATCCTGACTCGAGTGTCTTGTGTTTTTGCTTTACGCTCGGGTCAGACTGAGTGTACCAGTATTCGAGACTCACCTTTGGAGTTGGAGCTTCGCTTGAAGATCCAGCCATCTATTCTGCTTCCAGTATTCGATGATTCCAGTGATATATTCTGATTTGTATCTGATGTATCGTATTACTCTTCTGTTGTAAACTCTGATGTATTTTTATATATTCATATAGTGGCTTTATGAACTACTATCTCTTTTATTTCCGCTGCATTTATTACTCTGTGTCTGTGATCTGTGATTATATCTATTTACTGTATATGTTCAGTTTTGCCAAATTTAAATTAACAACGCGGTATTTTGAGCAATTCAACTCCGGCATGAGTGTCTACCTATACACTTATAATGGACGCGAATGGTCCAAAATTCCGGGTCGTTACAGTTGGTATCAGAGCTTTGGTAGCTCTAGGCAAAACTCAACATATAGGGTAAATATATTTACAGAATCACTCTCATTCGAGTTTCAATCTTTTTCTTTCGACTTGACTCCTTTGAATTTTGGAACGTTCCCTACGGTTCCAAATTTCATTCGTGTCCCTCACTATTCGTCTTCTTTCAATTCTGGAGCATCATATAACTCCACTTCGAATGACCCTTATAGTGAATCGGCGGTCTCGCCAATCTTCGAATGATTCGTAAAGGATTAAACTCCTTTACAATTGGCATTGATTTACCGTAGATTTCTGTATCCTCGGTTTACGATGCTATCTATCTCCTGCTATACCTGGATTCTATTTCTTGAGATCGAATGTTGATTTACCTCGGAATTCCACATCGATCTTATTCTTGAAGTCACGGTCGACCCGGTTATGGTTGCCCGCGATTTATATAAGATTATCTATTTCCTTATTCGGTTAAATAATCATCTTATCTTCTGTTTCAACTTATTTTCGAATCAAAAATTCTCTTTGATTTGATTTCTATCAAAATTTGAATCTCTACCCTTGCTTTGAATCCATTCTTGTATCGTCAAGCGAGGAAGTGTATTTGTAAATTTATATTAAAAATGTTTATATATTGTGTTGTTTGAGTTGCTGATGTTGATTTGGGTTTTCGATCGATTCGTCTGATCAACGCTATCGATAGGATTTCCAAAACACTTGAGCAGAGCAAACTGACACAATATTGGTTTCAAATTTGTTTGATTATATTGTAAAAATATAAGTAAATTTTCTGGAATTTAATAAGTTAATTAAATTGGTTGTTTGAAATGATAATATTTGATTATCATTTATTGTTCTAAAGGAATTTATAAATATAGTTTATAAATTGATTTGGAATTTGAAATGAATTTAATTCAGAAATTTGAGAATTTATTAGTTTCCGGTGATTTCGAACTTTGGTTTTTAAAATTTTAAAGTATATATTATTGAAAGTATTTTCGAATAGAAATCGTTTTCAAAGAATTTTAAATGTTGAAATCAGTGCTCTCCTCTTTGTCGCTGGAAAATAATTTCGGTGATGGCGGCCGCATCATCGACATTCATTTTCGAGTTTCGAAGTGGAGATACCATTCTGTAGCTTTGCTACGGTTTTGTTTTGAAAAATTATTTTGATTTGAATTTCTTCAGTATAATTTGATTTATATATATAGGTATCTTATTTTAAAATTTAATTTGATTTGATATAAATATATTATATATATCCAATAAATAAAATGATTTATTGAATTGAATAAATGAATTTGTTTGGAAATAAATAAAATGATTTTATTGAACCGAATAAATGAATTTGTTTTGAAATAAATAAAATGATTTTATTGAATGAATTAATGAACTTGTTTGAAATAAATAAAATGAATTTTATCGAATTAAATAAATTAGATTTGTTGGAATAAAGAAATAAATTGAAATAAATGAGAACGAATTAATGTAATGAATTGAAACGGATTTGTAAATTTATTTATTTAAACAAAGTGTTTGACAAAGTTAATCGGAAATCTAATTCTTCAATTTTGTTAAAGAATGATTTTAATTATAAATAAAACCAAAATTTGGAATAAATATTTAAACTTGAATAATTGAATTGAGAAATTTTATTTGTATATTATTCAACTGCATTCTAATACGACTTACCTAAATCATACAGAAGTTGAATATGTAATTGGATAATATATAAGATAAATTGAATTTATAAATAAAATTTGAGTGTTTATAATAAATGTTATACACTAAATTTTGATTATAAAGATGTTAATAGAGTTAGATAGGATAATAAGTAAACTCAGTTAATAATGAAATAAATTTGTTTTGAAAGAATTAATAAATTTGTTTTGAAAGAATTAATAAATTGAAATTGATCAACATATGAAAATACCTTGAAATTAAAAAACAATTAGCGAATATAAATTTATTTAAATCGAAACTTTTATGGTTTAAATTAATTTATATGGTTAAATATATGTGATAGGATATTAAGTAGAATAAATTTAACAATAATTTGGAATAAAGAAGAATTTAAATTGCTGAAAAAAATATGATTATAATAAAAGACTATTCAATTTATGGTTTTAGAAATTGTAAATTTAAGATAATTGGATAATAAGATAATGAATTTAGAAATAGTTGAGATTGATTTAGTTAAATCAAATGGATTAAATCAATTTTTGAATATCAATTAATTTAAATTTGAATTTATATGGCTTAAATTAATTGTAATTTTGTATTTCAAATCTATTTTCTTTTTGGTTGTTTCTATTCTCCTACCTCGTTCCTTTTCGGGGACGAAAAGTTTTGAGTGGGGGAGAGTGTAACGACCCGTAAAATTTCAACTGTTTAATAACGTAATTAGTTGAAATTTTGTGAAATTTTAAATGATAAAATTTTGAAATAAAAATTTAATATTTGGAATGCGTCTAATTAAACATAGCAACGGGTAAATTTTCGTCCGAAAATACGAAAGTTTATTTCGTGCGTAATTTCACTTCAATTTAATCAGTTAAAAAAAAGCGTTGAAAATAAAATGTTTTCAAAACCAAAATATTTTTATATAGAAAAATTTTAAACCATCTTCTGAGCAAGATTTCAGTTTGTCATTTTTCCAAATTCGGACATCTTTGGCTCCGTCGTTTTTATTTTCTGCAAAATAGCAGTATTCTGGTACCGATATCGATTTTTATCGGATGATCGTACCACTGATTTCTATATACCGTTTTGATCGTCTCGTCGTGCCGATCTCAACGGTATATTCGATTGTCAAATTCGGAGTTCCGGTGTACGTTGCACTTTGCGTAACGCCTACCATATCGGTATCGTTTCCATGCCTTTTGTTTTCCATTGTGGTAAACGTATTGATGCTCTTTCTGGCTCTTCGTTAATCACGTGCATTGCTTTTAAGAAATTAAATTATCATAACTTTCAATATTCCCAAAAATAATAATTGATACTTACTTTTCGGTAACGTACATCTCAAAAATTTTGTATGCCCGTTCATTTGTGGTAACTCATCTTCCCCATGTCATTTTTCTCTAACCTGCTGCTCTTCCCTTTCATTTCATTTTTCCACTGCCATTCTTCATTCCCAAGTTTCCTCCTCACGCCTTCACGCCCCTCTCCCTCAACTTCCGAGCCACCACCTGATCACGGTCAACGAACCCCTGCCCTGGACTCATGCCCTCCACCGTAGCCACCCGCCTCCATAACTCCCACCATCGTTACCCGCTCCGACCTGCGTCACCCCTCCTCCTAGCGCTTAGCCGCTCATCCACCTCCGCCTGTCCCTACCACTCCAGCCGAGAGCCACTGCCATACCCCATTACCTCTAGCCTCTGTACTTTCGTTTCATCATAGGCAAGTCTGTTATATATTTTAGTATACTTATATATAGTTTTGCTAGTACATAACACGTAAAGTTGCATTGGATTATATTATTTTTTTTATCTTATGTACTATGGTAAACTATTTGTTATGATGTATAGGCTTTATATAAGTATATCTTTATCTATTGTTGCTTACAAATTTTACGTAGTTTGTTGAAGTTTAAATTTTTTTAACTGTGTTCTTTGTGTGATGTGTATAGGCTTATATTTTTCTATGTATTTCATGTTTAATAGTGTACATATAGGTTAAATTTCAGTATATGTTTTGATTTTGAGTAAACTATATAAGTGGTTACGAAATGTATATATACTTACTATATATTATATTACAAAGGGAGTTATATTGTATATCAGTCTACAATATGGTTGTGAAAGTATTTTATTTTATTTATTTTATTTTTATATATGATACTGATACGTATGTTTACTGTTATATATTTGCTTGTATATACAACATGTCTTTTATATAGATATGATTTATATAAGAGGTGTATATAGATTTGTTAAGCATAGTCTACATATTTATCAGCATACGTGTTTGAGACTTTATGTGCATACGTGTACTATTAATTTTATAAGCATATATGGTAGCTGGTGGATTTCCAAATATGGGCATAACATTTACTTTGAGACTTTACTTTGAAACAGTTTGATATTTTTATATATAAATAGTAATATGTTTATAGGTTCGTTCGCACTGAATTATATATAGTATTTAAAAGTCTGGTTAGTATATCTGTTTATGTTATAAATTGATAGTTTGAAAATGTGGATATATGATTTTATATACAGTTTTATATAAGTATGTTTTACGGCATATAAAGTTGCAGTATATTTTTTTAGTAACCAAGTATATAAGTTACACTAGTACCCATAATATGTTTTGATTTTATATTGGTCGCAACTTATACATATCAAAGTTATATTATAGATGGGAAATATTGTAGTCTGTTTGATAAAGAAGAAATTCTAAGTGTTTGTTGTATTCATTCAGTCTGCATATTAAACAATGACAGCTCACCTCAACATGTTTCGAAAATTGGTTTGAACTACTTCATACACTTAGTTATATAATGTGTTTAAAATTTATATAAATTTTGTATAGGCTTTGCTGTTTATATATGGTTAGTTATATATAAGTCTATACAGTTATATTTTAAAATATATGTAAATTTATAAGCTGTTGTTACTTAGTTAACTTAAGCGGGTATAGATCTATGTTTTGTTCTTCTGTGTAGACTATACAACCTATTATTTATATAAATATGTAAGTTATGTACTTACGTTTGTGTATGTGTGTATAAATTTTGCATATATATATATATATTGATTTATAAATGTATGAGTATTTTAAAAGAGAAAATTTTAATGTACATCTCGTTTCCATATCGTTTAAATTTTGTCAAGCCAATCTGATTTTATTTTATTTTTCTTTCTTTTCATCGATCCCTATCTATCAGCTTGTCCGTCGAGTCGGTATACATCTAGCTTTGATTGGAATTCATGCTCGGACCGTGACTCAATTCCAGTGTCAGTATTTGTGTTCGTATTCGTGTCTCCTTCTGTATTCTCCAACCTCGAAAGGTGAGCACTCACTCACGATTAACGTTCTTTTATTTATTAAATCTGATTTCAATTGAAACGACAATTGAAATATGCTGCTGTTAGTTAATTACAATGTTATATATGCTATTACCTGTATCAGTTCACCTGTGACATCTGACACCATTATCTGTTAATTATTTATGCGATGATAATATAGTTTGGCTGATAATTGATTGATTGTTGATGTTTATATTGGACGATAAATTGTAAATGATTAAAATGATAAATAGTATGAAATTGAACTTGATATAGGATAATTAAATGTTAAATTTGATTAACTGACATTGGTATAATATGACCCCTTTAACTGTTGAATTTATTGACACGTAGGATTTGTTTAATTACATTTTGAACCACTAAATGTATGTTGTTAAATTGATGATGTATGAAATTGTAAATTGAATGACAAGCGAAAAACCGTATAAATAATTTGTGGAATAATCTTTAATCTGCATGAAATGATAGTGTAGATTCTAGAAGTAATTATATTAATTCGTACAAATAACAATGTGAATTAATACGGTTATTTCGGGATTATTTGAATTGATTATTGGATTGATATTGATTGTTGTTATTGCTTGTTTATTTACTTTGACACCATCCCAGTTATCACACTGCAAGTTCCCTTTGCTATGTTTTGATTTTAAATTGAATTGGAATCGGGTTGAAATGATAAATACCCAAATTGAACTTTGACTTAGGATAGAAAATTAAATAAAAACCCGATTGGTCAATAATTTGATTTGAAAATAAACGAAGATTTTATTTGAATAAAGAATATGGTTTTGAAATGAAGTTGAAATTTGAATTTTTGATGAAAGGAAAATGGTAATATTTAATAATATGAAACAAAAGATTAACAATGTAATCAACGACAGAATGTTGTTTAATTTGAGAAATGATTGAATTAAGTTTGAAATGATTTAATAATTAAGTTTGGAATTATAATTAAGTTTGAAATTATTAAACTTTGAAATTATTTAATAATTAAGTTTTGAACTATTTAATAATGAATTATTAAATGATTAAATTGAATTGAAATTCTTTAATAAGGAAAATTGAACTTTTGAATAAGTGAATTTTACTTCGTAAAGAATTGAAATTGAGTTTCTTTATTAATTAAGTTTTGGAAAATTATTTAAGGAAGTAAATAAGTGAAATTGGATTTCTTTAACAAAAATGAAATGTGATATTTTGGAATTGATATAAGACTTGAAATGTAAAGAATTTGATTTGACGAATTTAGTTTAATTCAAAACTGTAGAATTTGATTAAATGAAGTTGAACTTAAGAATTGATTTAATGAATTGGAAATTTAATAGAAATTGTTTTGAATGAAAAAGTAACTCAACGAATATTAAATGAAATGGATAAATGGATTTAAATTGGTTTGAATGTTAAATTAATTTAAATGATTTCGGAATGAAACTTATATACGAACTTGAATCAATATTTGAATTGTTTTAAATAGAAATTGAAATTGAATTATAAGATTTTGAAACAGAAAATTGGAAGTTTTGAAACAAAAATTTGGAAATTGTTTTAGAAAGACAAATGAAATGTTGATTTATGAATTCTATTTGAAATTGAAATTGATTTGGTTTTCGAAGTATAAAAACGACCAATCGGTGTAATAATTACGAAAGTTATTAAAGAGACCGGGATCGGTAATGGATATACTCTCTATCTGAACCGAAACCACTTTAATAACTATACGCGGAGTGTTGATCCAGAACGAAGTGGATGGTTTTGGTGAACGCGTTGACTGAAGAAAGAGAACGATTTTGGATGACCCCTGATATGACTAAAACAGGAGCCGCGCCGGGCCATTGAGGATCGCCATCTCTAGCGGACACACTTCTTCGATACCATATCTATTACTTTTGTGATTCGATTTGGGTGCACCCCTTGATTTGGGAGTGTTGTTTCGCGGTGTTGGGGTAGTAGCTGCTATGCCCAACATCAGTCCGGATCACGCAACTACTAGTATCATAGTTGGTATCGCCTCATGTACCTTGTCATACTGATTATCCTATTCGCGACCACTACGATTTTGATTTGTACCTTTAGTATATGGATTGCCCTCTGGTGACTTCCGGTTTTGGGGAAACTACGGTCTTGTATATGCTTTTGGGAATAAACAGGTTAAGAGGTGTATGGGCCCTGCTTAACCCTACTTTGATATCTTTATATTATTGATAGACATTATCTACTTAGCGTACATTACTACCTAGTAGATAGTTTAACGGATCCTTAAAGGATGGTTATTCCAAACATCCTTTGAGTTATTTGTATTTCAATTGCTATTTCGCTTGAGTTGGATTTATTAATATAAGAATGTTAATCCTGACTCGAGTGTCTTGTGTTTTTGCTTTACGCTCGGGTCAGACTGAGTGTACCAGTATTCGAGTCTCACCTTTGGAGTTGGAGCTTTGCTTGAAGATCCAGCCATCTATTCTGCTTCCAGTATTCGATGATTCCAGTGATATATTCTGATTTGTATCTGATGTATCGTATTACTCTTCTGTTGTAAACTCTGATGTATTTTTATATATTCATATAGTGGCTTCATGAACTACTATCTCTTTTATTTCCGCTGCATTTATTACTCTGTGTCTGTGATCTGTGATTATATCTATTTACTGTATATGTTCAGTTTTGCCAAATTTAAATTAACAACGCGGTATTTTGAGCAATTCAACTCCGGCATGAGTGTCTACCTATACACTTATAATGGACGCGAATGGTCCAAAATTCCGGGTCGTTACAAACCCTCTTTGAGATATACTCTACCATGTCCAACCATTTACCCTAACCATTTAATACTTCAATTATAGGAAAGAGGTGGGCCCTCAACCAGCCACTTACTGCCTCCAATCCCCAAAGTAAGGCTTTTGTATATGACCCGTAACCCAACTGTGATTTCTCACATTATTTCGACTATTCATAGGTACTAGTAGCCAGATTAACAGGGCATGTTTACCCTATAAAATTAGGACTAACCTCGCATCCTCCATGGTTACATATTATAGGCGATGTCTCACATTGGCCCTAGAGTCACAATGCTAGTAGCCGGATTAGCTGGGAAGACTTCTGTGTGCTTTTGACCAACCTCGCATCCCTATAATTTAATCATAATCTAAAACACTCTCTTCATATTGTTATCCACATATTTTTCTGGAAGAATAACGAATACTAAGAGGATGTCGAATACGACAAAGATGTCGTGAATCATCAATACATGGTCTAGGTTTCCGCATATTATCAACGTAATTAATGATGCTAGAAATCAAGGATGCTGAATCTATATGATTGGGGATGTTGGCAATCTAGAGAAGAGGAGAAATGCCGAGCTAGAAAAGATGCTAAGTTTCAACAATGTAATGAGATATCATAAATCTGCAATATAATAAAGATACCTTATTACGAATGGTTTCAAACTTCAAGAAGCATACATGTTGCTGCATATTAACAATAGGTTGCCACATGCCAACAATGCACAGAAGGTTGTCGCATATCACCGGTATTCAGAAGGATGTCGAAAACCATCAATTTCCATAGGGATCTCGAAAGCCATGCAAGGAGAAAGGATTAAAATCATTACTACAAGAAGAGTAAAAGCAAATGAATCTTGAGGATTTAGTGTGTTTTCTCTAATTAAGCTTCAAAGGTAATCACATTCCACCATACCCTCCTTAACACCACTAAGATAGTGATCCATGTAAAGCATCCAACCTTAAAAAGCTCATGACAAGTGGCACCATCAAAACCATCCATCTTGCCAAGTCATCAATGCATGCCAACTCACATCAACTAATGGAAGCAAGCTTTACCTCCTTCCAACCACTATAAATAAAGATGCACCCCTTTATGAAAAGGGGACCCTAACTTCTTTTCCTCTCTTAACATAAATCACATTTTGGACTAGAACTTTTCTAAGCTCTCTAAGGAGCTTGAGAACCACTTTCATGGAAAATGGATGATGACGAAGAAGATATGGACATATGCATAAAATGGCTCGAACAATTAGAAATTTGCATATTTTACTTGTTTTGTACATACCTTATTATTGAAAATGGGATATAACTTATACACATTGCCTATTATATCCAATGATAATAAATCAAGTTCTATGGTATATTTTGACTTCCTTATTTTACTGTTGAACACATGATTTAAATTCCAAATGTTCTTAATTAATTTTAAACCAAGGGGTATTATTGAAATTTCTTCGAGTATGCCTCCTTATACAACATCTTGGGTGTGGAACCAACTTTTTGTTTAACACGTATGTTATCCCACATGTAACCGCATTACAAATCAAGGCCTTATAAGAAAAACTCTTTTTTCTCCTTTACAATTAGTTACTTTCCTAAGGGGGATTTAAAAATAATTAATATTATATTAACTACACAATTAATACGTTATAATTGTACATTATTTACGCTAATATATATACATGTCTAAAATAAACGTGTGAAGATTGCGCCCTAAACTAACGTTTAAATGTTAAATTTTCGAATTTATACAAGTTCAATTCCATATCAACACATATTCCATATATCCAATATCCACAATTAAATCAACAACTTGTATAAAATAGAATCCATAACCAACTTATTTTGTACTAAAATAACGGAATCAATCATTAATAAAAACTTACAATTTATATATTTTTACACTCTATTCAACTTCTTTGTATAAAACTGAAAAGGGGAATTTCTATTTAAATAGCGAAAATAGGTAGTGTAAACTACTACTAAATGAATCTGTAACTTACACACCATTTTTAATTTATTCTTTTCAAAACCCTTAATCAAATCCAAAGAAAAAGATAAGAAGTGGAATAGAATGTAAAACATTAAGCTGCAATACTTACACAATTCCATTATTTTAATATAGAATAACTAAGATTTAAACTTAAGAATTAACATTTCGCTTTAGTGGAATTTTGGGGTTTTATTCTGATGTTTGCGTAAATAAAATTCCCCAAATGCATATATCAGATCCAAGTTGTATTATACAATTACTAAAATAGGAAAAACTAAGATTTACACTCACAATCAATCCTTTGCTCTTCCCTTTTTAGATTTGATATGCCTGCTTTATTCTCTTTCAGATCTCCCCTTTTATAAATATGCAACAAGGGTATTTGTATACAAATTAGATTTAAAAATTTTGTGATTGAAGGAGAAAAGGATTATAAATTAAATAAATAAACACCTAGAATTCTTACTTGAAACGTTGAGGTGTTTTATTGAATCTTTGAGGAAATATATCGATAGAGCTTCGCATGGTTCCTAAAATAATTTATGAGGAGAGGGCTAGGCTCTTATTTATAGTAGTTAGAAAGTAGTAGAGCCGTCGGATTTAAGTCGATTTTAAATAATAAAATCCGAGTTGTTCAATTATAGATAACCCTAGACGCCATCAGCAGGGACCGGTCGACAGCCCATACCCTACCGGTATACCAGTGACCCTATTTTGGGAACATTTTCGTACAGTCGTTGATCAATTTATTTTATTCCTTAATTAAACTTTTAACATTAACCTTGATTTAACATTTACTTAATCCCCAAGTATAATTACTGTTAATTTTTGAATTTCAAATTTTGGAATTAATTATTAATTTTAATTTTAATTCCATTTAAATTATTCTAAATCTAAAAACTTAAAAAGTCTATAACCTTTTTGTTTGATCTCTGTTTTAAGAACATCGTATATGGAAATTGATCAGAAAATCGCCTCGAATGCAACGGCACGACTTCAGTAGCCCAATTTTGACTTCTATTAAATTTCCATTTTTAGCCTTATCTTATTTAATTAATTTAACTTATTATTTCTTATTAGTTTTTATGGGTTATTATATTCTCGCCTCTAAAAAGGATTTCATTACTGAAATCTTCAAGGGGTGGACAAAATAACCCATAATAACATAATGTTATACAACTAGGTATCTATACATCAATCTACTCAACCAAAAGTGCAATGTGATTATGTGTGCAGACATACTATAGTTGAGCTCAATCCAAGCATGAGTGTATGATCGTGACATATAGGTATATATGTAAAACATCATAAACATGCATAAAATTTCTATATGAGTGCAAAAGTGATAGAGAAGAGTGTAGAAACCATCTTTTACTATCCCATCTAGCAACCACTATGCAACCAAAACATAAATTTGGAGAGAAAAGCTTACTAGTGAAAACCCCAGGATGAGAAATTCTCATCTTCTCTTCAGTTTCCCATGTGCTTTCCGCCAGGTTGTCTCCCCATTGTAGTCAAACCAGCCTAATTTCTTTATTGCGAAGATTTCTAGTTCCGTGCTCCATAATGTGTGCAGTGACGCGAGATGCTATCTATTCCATCTCAGTATCCTCCATTGATCTGGCTCTACCACAGTGATTGTGCTATAAAAGCATTTCCTCAAGTGCTAAACGTCATGAACTCCTGCCAATTTATCTCGTAGTTCTATGCGGTAAGCAAGTTTTCCTACTCTTTCCAAAATTCAGAAAGCCCCAATAAATCTTAGTGCCAACTTCCCTAATTTCCCATATCTCACGACTTTCCAAATAGAGGGAACTTTGATAAACACCATGTCCCCAACCTCAAACTCTAATTCCTTTCTTCTCTTGTCCGCATAAGATTTCTAATGGTCTTGCGCTACCTTCATATGCTGCCTAATCAACTCTCCATTTTCTGAAGTTTTGCAAATCAAATCTAGTCCGAGTAGGATTTTTCGATAGTTTCCTACCAATAATTTGAAGATTTATGTGATCCATAGAGTGCTTCATATGGTGCCATGCCAATTTTCTCTTGGTGACTATTATTATAAGAGAATTCGACTAAAGACACGGGTTGCCCCTATTGTCCTTCAAAGTCCATGATGCAAGCTCTCACCAAATCCTTCAAGATTCTATTTCCCCTTCTAGTTTGACCATCTATATGTGGGTGGTAAGAAGTGCTAAGATTCAACAAAGTTTCCAAAGTTGTTTGCAAATTCCTTCAAAATTCGCTAAAATAAGGGGTCCCTATCACTAACAATGCTAATCAGAATTCCATAAAGTCAAACCACTTCCTTGATATAAATTTCTGCTAGCGATGTTGCAATCCTATTGATCCTAATGGGAATAAAATGGGTGCTCTAGTGGGCCTGTCCACTATGACCCAAATTGCTTCATTTCCTCTTTAGCTCCAAGGCAACCCATCTATTAAGTTCATCGATATATCCCCAATTTCCAAGTCAGAATCTCTAAAGGCAATAACAATCCTTCGGGCTTCCCTTGTTCAATCTTTATCCTTTGGCATGTTAAGCATCTAGAAACAAACTTAGCTACTCTCTTCTTCATCCCTAGCCAATAGAAAGTTCGCCTAAATCCTTATGCTTCTTATCTCCTCCAAGGTGAATGGTCATCCTTGAGTAGTGAGAATCTGCAAGTACTTCCTCCAACATACTATCAGTCTTTGGAACACAAAGGTGTCCATCTCTCCTGAAACATCTCGTCTCATAAACTGCATATCTACTGACATGGGGAAAATGTTCTCCTATATTTAGCTCATCCAAAATATCTACTATCTCAGCATCCTTCTTTTGCTCAAGTCCAGTGTGGTCAATTAATGTTGGTCTAACTTCCATTGTTGCCAAATAGCTTTGAGTGGTTTCTGTTGGAGGTTGGAAGTTGAAATTCAAGAGGATTCTCCAACTTCCTCTACTCAAATATTGCTCTAAGGTAGCATGCCTCTAGCTAAGGGCTTTGTAACATCCCCCATTTTAAGGTTTGAAACTAAGTGCTACGGATGCTGCAGTCATACCCATTATTAATTTCCGATGACAAAATGTGGTTATGTTAATCATATCAATAATATCATAAGCACATGAATACAAAAAAAATTTAAAACTCAATTCAATAATAAGCTTTCACATTTCATTTCACAAATAAGATTTCACACATTACATAATCCCATGCGATCCCTCATTCAGAGAAAATATAATTATTCAAACTACTCTACGAGTGACATATGAAGATGCACCCTGATTGATTAGAGTCTAATACTTGACACAAAACAACACAGCATAAAATAAAAAAAATCCTGCTAATAACTACCTTTCCCTCTACATGTCTCTAGAAGCTTATTCGTTTAATCTGGAAACCTAAACCCTTACTCCCGACCTACTCAAATAAGCACCCGAAAGTTTAAGGGGAAAAACAAAAACTTCAGGTCAGAAAAAAGTCTAGTGTGAATAATAACCTGTCATCACGAACCAAAATAGATATCTAGTGAGACTAGACTGTAAAGTGTAACGGATTTACCCTCACTAGTATCTTAACCAATTATGTCAATCAAAATTCATACATCTGCAACTACAATGGTTAGAACTTAATAAAATAATCATTTGTAGGCATGCAATATGGGTAAGTCTGACTAATCTGCCTTCAAAGTATTATACAATCCCTTACCTCATTCAAAATCATATAATGGATTATCCATCCCAAATTAATAAACTATCCGTCTAAATTTAATCTGACTATCCGTCTTATATTTATATGGACTACTCATCTCATATATAAACAGTATGTGGATTATCGATCTCAGGCCATATGGACTACCCATCACACATGGTTTCGCTAACCAAAATTCATGTAGACTATCCATCACAAATGTCTCATTTGTCTAAAATTATGTGGACTGTCCATCACACATATCATAGTATTTCTAGGATAACTATGAACCCATCATGAAACATATAGAGATTATCCATCTTTGGCATTATATGGGCTATCCATCACACATCTCATAGTTTTCCTAGGATTAATATGAACCCATCAAATATCAGTTTATAATTCGAATACAACATTATTGACCCAAGTGCTCAACCTATGTCTATTGGTATCCCCAATTCGGTTGTCAAACCCTTAAACTTATGGTATATCAGAAATAATATACATTGGTATCACTAAAGAAGTTGTTAAACTCATAAAACAAATGGCTAATCAAGCCACAAATATAATAAGTTGCATAGAAAGCTTATGGAATTCATGTCGTTAAAAATAATATCGAACCCGTATCCATGATTTGAAAACAAAATTCTGATTTTATAAATTATAAGGATAAGCTGCCGAAATCATAAGGTTATTAATTTTCTTAGAACTTAGGCTATCTTGCCTTTAAAACATACTTTTAGTTTGCAAAAGACAACAAGGCTTCTTGCCCATAAAGAATTAGTTACGAAGTGAAAGAGTTACGGCATCAAAGCCGCATAACCTGGTTGCCGAAAATAAGGAAAACATGAGATGTCAGAGCTGACAAGCTGCGACATCAATTACCCAAGTCAAAATCAATTTCTTACGGCGTCAGTATTATGAAAACTATGATATCAAAAACATGGTACTTCGACTATTATGCCACAAAAAAGTCGATATCGGAAATGATGACTTACTAGATCAAAACCTTAAAACAGTTGATATCGACTTCATAAAACTACAGTGACTATGCCGGTACTTGAAGGTTGTCGAAAATAAAGACATGTGGCGTTAAAGCCATTAAAGCATAGGGTTCAAGGTTAAAGACCTACGACATCAATGGCGGATGATATGGGTTTCAAAAACAAAAGGACAAGGGATGTTGGAATGGTTCTGGTGAGTTACAAAATCACTGATGTCGAAATGAATGCAACATGGAAATAGCATGATTAATACGAAAACTGCTTTATTTCTATATAAATTTTTTTCTTTTACTACTTTAATCTCCTGCCAATTTTCTATTAGTTAAAAACAAACTTTATCAATTTCTTTCCAATAAGACTGCCGCAAGTCATTTTTATCTTTCCAAATACATTTCACAATCCATCAATTAATACTATTACTTAATATTAATTATAAGCTTTTCTAGCTTATTAAATTCATAGAAAATCGTAACCTTTCGGGGAAAACCCCAAAAATGACCAAGAATCAGATTTTTTATGTTCTTTCTCCTGTAAAAATTTCGAGAATAAAATAATTATTTTTAATAATTAAAACATGAAATAACCACTAGTTTCTCCTTAGGAAATTCATAAAATATGCATATTAGCTAGGAAAATTATGAAATTAAAAACCCATCTCCAAAATAGTGTTTTACACAACATTTCAAAAAATCAAATCAATTGAAGATCAAAAAATTAGGTTTTATCTTTAAAACATATCATAATAATTCCATAAAATTTCCATAAATCATTATTCTATCCAAACAATGATCAAACATCCATAACATGGCAAAACAACCAAGATAAATTCAGAAATTAGCCATAACCAAATTCAAACACAAAGAATAGGGATGGTTATTATTTTATTTACCTTAGATTGGATGATAAGATTGAGATTCGATGGAGTTTTGTTTCCCTAAGCTTTGCCTTTTGAATCCCTTTAGTTTCACATTTTTTCTTCCTTGATTATGGCCGGCCTTTTTATTTTCTTTTGATCGTTTTGTTAACATAAATTGAAAATGAACGAGAGAGGGAGGGCTAAAGGGATGAAATAATGCTCTATTCCTAATTTTCCCCTCTTGTTTATTCCCCTCTTGTATAAATTTTAAAACAATCTTATTAATATACTAGTTAAGGCCTGGCCCAATTAATTATCAAATCTCATCCTCCATATATCACTGTATTATTCTATTTAATCTATCCAATTAAATCTCCTAAATAATGTTAAACTAAAATTAGGGGTGTTATAGGACACCCTTCTTAAAGAATTTCATCCTCGAAATTCAGTAAGGATCACACAATAAGCATATCAAACATGCAAACAATTGTAGCAAATAATGTAGTATATCCTACCAGCTAGAAAGTATATATAACAAATATAGAACATACCATCATAATATCTCAGGATAAGTAGCTCTAATCCTATCCTCTATTTTCCAAGTTCACTCTTTCTCATTGTTACTCCACTGGACCTTCACTAATTTGACTATCTTGTTCCTTAGTCTCTTCTCATCTTTACCCACAACATGAACGGGTTGTCTCACAAAAGTCAAATTTTGTTCCACTACTAAATCTTCCAATGCGGTCGGAGCAATAGTAGTCTCTAGACCATGCACACACTTGCTAAGATGAAAAACATTATGGACCCCTGCCAAACAACTCGGTAACTCTGCCCAGTACGTGAGGTTTCTGATCCTCTCTATAATAGGAAATGGCCCAACATATCTGGTCTCAGTTTCACTTTCCAAATCGTACAACATCCTTCATCGATGATTCTTTAACAAAAACACGATCTCCAACAGAGAATTCTAGGTCCTTACACCTCTTATTTGCGTAACTTTTCTGCATGGACTGGGCCTCCTTCATCCATGCTTGGATCAACTCAATCTTTTTTGTGGTTTCTCTCACCAATTTGGACAAAGAACCAATTTGTCTTCGGTTTCCAACCAACATGTGGGTGATTTGCACGACCTTCCATACAAAACTTCGAAAGGTGCCATTCTTATACTACTCTGATGACTATTATTATAGGAAAACTCAACTAAGTGAAAATGGATTTCCCAAGACCCACCAACATCTACTATGCAAGCTTTTAGAAAACCTTCAAGTATCTTATTGACTCTTTCTATCTGTCCTTCCGTATGTGAGAGATAAGCGGTACTCATCTTAAGCTTGGTACCTAACACTTCCTGTAGACTCTTCCATAACTCAATAGTAAACAAAGTATCTATATCGCTGACTATACTACTAGGAACCCTATGCAGTCTAACAATGTTCTTCATAAATAACTTAGCCAATACATTTGTCATCCTGGTTGACTTAACGGAAATAAAATTTGCACCCTTGGTCAGTCTATCCACTATTAACCAAATACTCTCATTTCCCCTATTCGACCTTGGCAGTCCATCAGTAAAATCCATAGATATAGAATCCCATTTCCAAACCAGTATATCTAAATGTTGAAGCAATCCACTTGGCTTCTGATGCTCGAGTTTCACTTGTTGGCAATTCAAACATTGCTTTACCCATAAGCCTATATCTTTTTTCAAACCTTCATAGAAGGAACTCCACTTCATATCCTGATACATCTTAGTTCCTCCAGGATGAATAGTAAAATTTGATTGATGACATTCCCTACAAACTTCCTTCCTTAGGTCACCATCATTTGAAACACATAATCGTCCCATCTTTCTCAACCAACCATTCTGGTCAAGACTAAAATCCTTTAAATCATCATTGGTCGAATTTCCAAACATGACAATATGGTAGTTTCCCTACTAGAACTAGCCGTTGATCTTAACCGCACACCACAAATAGCCAATGCTTCTAAATCCTTCCATTCCACTATCATTGTTAACAAAACATTTTGATGTTTCTAGTTAACTACATCAGCAACTTTATTTCCTTTTTCTCACATACTCAATATCAAAATCATAAGCTGCTAAAAAATCTATCCATCTCTGTTATCTAATATTCAACTTTCTGAAAGAATAAATACCTCAAAGACTTATGATCCGGAAACAACTCGAATCTTTCTCCTAAAAGGTAGTGTCTCCACACCTTCAAATCAAAGAGCACTACTGTCAACTCTAAATCATGAGTCAGATAACTTACTTTATGTGGTCTAAGCTGTTAACAAGCATTGGCAATTACTTTATCTCTTTGCATCAACACAACTCCTACTCATGTTACACATGCATCTGTATACACCACTAAATGTCGATTACCATCTGGCACAACTAACACGGGAACATTGGTCAATAAATGTTTTAGCTTCTAGAATGCTTCCTCACATTTACTAGACCAATTAAACTTTATGTCCTTTTTGGTTAGTTTAGTCAGGGGTGCTGCTATTCGAGAGAAATTTTTAATGAATCTCCGGTAATAGCAAGCTAATCTAAGAAAACTCTTTATCTCGATCACTCTCTCGAGTCTCTTCCAAATATTTACAGCTTCAATCTTAGCTGGATCAACAAAGAACCCTTCCTCTAAAACTACATGACCAAGAAACTTCACTTCTCTCTTTTGAAAATGACACTTTGAAAACTTCGTTTTTAGTTGAAGCTGCCTAAACGACTCAAGCTATATTCTAAGATGAATCTCATGATCTTTTTCATCCTTAGAATATATTAAAATGTCATCAATGAACACAAACACGAACCTATCCAAGTCCTCTCGGAAAATTTGGTTTCGTAAGTCCACAAATAAAACAGGTGCATTAGTCAACCCGAATGGCATGACTAACAACTCATACGAACCATACCTCGTTCAAAACACTGTCAAAGGAATACTATCCTCTGCAACCTTCAGTTGATGGAACCCTATTATCTAATCCAACTGGGAATATACTTTGGCTCTGAAAGGGAGTGCAGATTAAGGATCTTAAGGCTAATTTAACACTAGAGGGGGGTGAATAGTGTTTAATGGATTCTAAGACTTATATGGACTAATTTAAAATTTATGATATAAACAAATACAGAACTTAATCAAAGAACAATCACATAATCAAACACAGATGCAGAAAGTAAATAAAAAGCAGTAAAAGGAAAGAACACACCGGATTTTATACTGGTTTGGAGTTACCCTACGTCCAGTCCTACACCAAGGCAAACACCTCGTACATAATTTTATTATACCAATGTCGAGAATACAATCCTCAATTTCTAAAAGCCTTGAGGTACCCTCCTATGTTCGAGTCTGGGGCAAACTCTCTTGATTTACGAGAAACAAGATCACCCAATTGATTTCCAGGCACAACCACGCCTTATAGAGAGACTCGATAAACTTTTGATTATAAATTAATCCTATAACTCTGAATACCACTTTGATCTTCGAGAGAGGGCAGAGAATCAAACAAGAATGAGATTCTAATTTGATTCACTTGAGAATTTGGCAGAGTTTCGGCACGATCTTAAAAATATGAAAATTTTAGAATATGGATTAGTGGAGAAGAAGGAGTGAAGAAAATAAGAAAATAGTTAGTTAAAAAATTCGTTTGTGAAGGCTATTTATAGACCAGTAACGGTCATAACCATTCGTAAAGAGATTTAAACGAATAGACACTTCTTTTGAAAATTGAAACTTTTGAATTTAACGGCCACCATGTCGACATGGAGTGTCCCATGATGTCGACATCCCTTAGTTAAAAAACAATATAAAATTTGTTTTGAAAATGGTATTGAAAAGAAAACAAGATAAAATGATTCTGGAGTAAAATAAACTAATTTTCCTATGTTTTAAAATAAAGAAGAGTAGAAAAAAAATATTTTAAGAATGTATATATATATTATAAAAGAATATTTTAAAATCAGAAGATAGTTTTAAAAACAAACGAAGTTTAAAACAAGAGTTTATTTAAAAACAAAAACAAAGAATATTTTAAGGCTAAAACATCTTTTTGAAAATCATTTGAAAAGATAATTTTTAAGGCTAAAACATTTTGAAAAGCAGTTTTGAAAATCATTCTGAAAAACCATTTTGAAATAGTTTTGCAAGCTTCTTCCTGCAGAATATTTAATCACATCAGGACTCGAGAACTTGTACAAAACCAGGATGTTCATGGGTTTGTAAGCCACTTGTCGTAGGTTTCTAAGCTACTTGTCGTGGGTTTGTAAGCCACTAAGAAGGTACAAATGGGTTCCATCCCAAATTAAATTTGGAATGAAGATTTCCATGCTATTATGAAGTTTTAACAAAACTAGACACTTATCATGAAATCTTGATCTTGATACTCATGAGTCTTCAAACTTGATTTCTTCATTCTTGATCTTTATACTGTATAGTCTTCAATAATCAGTACCTGCCTTATATATATCCTGCATAATAAAATTCATATATATATCTAGACAATAGTGTTAGTATATAAGTTATAATAAAATAAGTTACAAAGGTTGTTGTCATCAAAACCACTATCTCCAGTTCCTAACAATCTCCCCCTTTTTGATGATGACAACCTTATAAAATATACTTACCACTTCGATTATACCATAACTCCCCCTTACACCAACAACTCCCCCTTACTCCAAGCCTACGATTTTATATAACTTCTCCCCCTTTGTCATTAACAAAAATAACCTATAAACCTTGAACTTAATAGAAAATGAGATAAACAAACATATGACATAAGAATAATAACTATGTATGAGTGAAATATAGAATCCTAAGTTAAATGGAATTCAAGATTTTATACACCAAAGATTGTTTTTAGAAGAACATTAATTAAGATAACACTTATATACAAATTAACAAACCAATATACAATCAAGAAAGAGAAAAACGAAAAATGAAAAACGCTTAACGAGGACCCTTAACTATTGGTGATTTATGGACCGAACAATTTGGATATTGGAGACAAAAGTTTCCACGTGGATCGACCAAGTTCCCATTAGCGTCAAAAAGGACCTCTCCAATGCAAATCACGCCATCGTCTTCGTCCATATGAACATCCAGATTCGGTAGAGGATGTTCTTCTTCTTGATCCTCTTGTGGTTCTTCTAGAGGCTCTTCTTCTTCAGAATCCATAGCTTGTGATGATTCTTCAATGACAATGGGATTGGTATGGTAATCCATAAGGAATTTTTGTAAATTCCTAAGAATTCTGCCTTGCCTATCTTGTCCACTAGCGATTCACAGTTGACTCACTTGAATTTCCATCATCATTTGAAGCAAATCTTTCATCTTCTCTTGTAATTTGATGACTCGTACGTGTGTGGAACATTGAAAAGGACCAGAATGAGGAGAAGTGGGTGAAGAAGGTTCATTATTAGAAGAGAAAGCCAAAAATTTACTGTTTTAGAAGTTTATTACAGAGAATAGAACAGAAAAAAGGAGTAAAAGTCGAAATGTATAAATATATAACTTAATAACTAATTTTAGAGGGAAATTTAAATTTGAAAATCTCGGCCTGTATGTCAACATAGGAGAATGGGTCATGTCGACATGCCCAGTTCAATTTTTGAGAAATTTTTATTTATATTAATTATTAACTATACTTGTATTATTTATAATTTATATTTCAGTTAATGAACATATACCTAATTCTCTTCTAAATTTAGTAAAGTTTTGTTCATTTAATGGTTTGGTTAATATATCAGCAATTTGTTTTTCAGTATTAATATATTCAAGAGTTATGACTTCTTTACTTATATTATCTGTAAGAAAATGATGTCTAATATTAATATGTTTTGTTCTAGCATGATGGGTTGGATTTTTAGATAGGTTTATTGCACTAGTATAATCACAATAAATTGGTGCTTTAGTTATAGTTAATCCAAAATCTTTTAAAGTGTGTTGCATATATATAACTTGAGAACAAGCCAAAGCAGCAGATATATATTATGCTTCAGTTGTTGATAAGGATACAGTGTTTTGCTTCTTACTAAACCAAGAAACTAGAGAATTTCCTAGAAAGTGACAAGTTCCACTTGTACTTTTTCGGTCTGATTTACAACCAGCGTAATCAGCATCACAATATGAAATTAAATCAAATACATAATTTTTAGGGTAAAATAAACCATAATCTAAAGTATGTTTTACATATCTTAAAATTCTTTTAACAGCTTTTAAGTGAGTTTCTTTAGGTTGAGATTGGTATCTTGCACAGAGACAGACACTATGCATGATGCCAGGACGACTTGCTGTTATATAAAGCAACGAACCAATCATTCCTCTATATAATTTTTGATCAACACCTTTTGATTTATCTTCTTTACTTAAAGCTACATTAGTTGTCATTGGAGTTGGTTTCCCACTAAAAGTGGTCAATCCAAATTTATTAATTAAATCCTTAGCATACTTTTCTTGACTAATGAAAATTCCTTTATCTAATTGTTTGATTTGAAGTCCTAAGAAGAAACTTAGTTCTCCCATATGACTCATTTCAAATTCTTTAGTCATTATATCTGAATATTCTTTATTAATTATGTTATTGGTTGATCCAAATATTATATCATCTACATATATTTGTACTAATTGAATATCATTTTTGTTTCTTTTAATAAAAAGAGTTGTATCTATTTTACCAATTTCAAAACCAGATTGTAGTAAACAAGATCTTAGTCTTTCATACCAGGCTCTAGGAGCTTGTTTCATACGATCTAAAGCTTTCTTTAATTTATATACATGATTTGGAAATTTATTATCTTCAAAAAGTGGAGGTTGTTCAACATAAACATCTTCTTTTACAAAACCATTTAGAAAAGCACTTTTAACATCCATTTGATATAACTTGAAATTATTGTAGTTTGCAAAAGCAAGTAGAATCCTGATAGCTTCAAGTCTTGCTACGGGTGCAAAGGTTTCGTCATAATCAATTCCTTCTTCTTGACAATAACCTTGCGCGACTAAACGAGCTTTATTTCTCACGACCTCACCAAGTTCATTCATTTTTTTTATAAACCCATTTTGTTCCAACTATACTTTTATCCTCAGGTCTAGGAACAAGTTCCCAGACATCATTTCTGGTGAACTGATTCAATTCTTCTTGCATAGCAAGAATCCATGAATCATCAGATGATGCTTCCTTTGGATTTTTAGGTTCAATAGTTGATATAAAAGCTACATTACTCATACTATTTATTTGATTTCTTGTTTTAACTATAGATTCAATATTTCTTAGTATATTTTCTACAGGACGATCTTTTAATAGCCTAATTCTTTTATTAGGTTGAATGATTTGACAATTAGTTTCATTAGGTTCATTATTTAAAGTTACAAAATCTTCTTCATCTTCTATTTGTACAGTATCTTAAAAATTTTCATCAAAAGATACATACATTGTTTCTTCAATAGTGTTAGTTCTTAAATTATAAAATCTAAATGCTATACTTTTATTAGAATATCCGATAAAGATACCTTTGTCAGATTTTGGTTCAAATTTATCTAAATTATCTTTTGTATTAAGAATAAAACACTTACTACCAAAAACTTTAAAATAAACTACTATGGGTTTCTTATTGTAAAGTAATTCATATGGTGTTTTATTAGTCAATGGTCTAATTAAAATCCTATTTAATATATAACAAGCTGTAGCGACTGCTTCAGCCCAAAAGTTTTTAGGTAAGTTACTATCAGAAAGCATTGTTCTAGCACACTCTTGAATCGTTCTATTCTTACGTTCTACCACTCTGTTTTGTTGTGGAGTTCTTGGAAAAGAGAAATTATGAGTAATTCCTTTTTTATTATAGAAATTCTCAAAATTTTCATTTTCATTTTCAAATTCTCCACCGTGATCACTACGAATAGTTTTTAGTTTTAAAGAAAGTTGATTTTGAATTCTTTTATCAAAATTCTTAAATAATTCAAAAGAATCACTTTTAAGTTTAAGAAAAATTGTCCAAGTATATATTGAATAATCATCTATAATTACAAAAACATATTTATTGTGATTAATTGATTGAACTTGAGATGGACCAAATAAATCTAAATGAAGTAATTCTATAGGTTTAGAAGTAGAAATCATATCTTTTAGTTTAAATGAGCTTTTCTTAAGTTTTCCTAATTAGCTAGCATCACATATACTATCTACTTTAAAGTTTAACTTGGGAAGACCTCTAACTAAGTTAAGTTTTGATAACCTAGATAATAGTTTGAAATTTAAATGACCAAATCTTGTATGCCAAATCCAAGGGTCACTTGTATTAGCCAAAAGGCATAAGTCATCATTTGAAACTTTCATACTAAGGATGTAAATGTTTTTCTTCCTAATTCCTTCAAAGATAATATTTGACTTATTATCTTCGATGTGACACTTGTCTTTTCCAAATTTAATTTTAAATCCTTTATCACATAGTTGACTTATACTAAGAAAATTATGTTTTAAATTCCTAACTAGCAAAACATTAGAGATAAGAGGAGTTTTAGAATTATCAACATAGCCGAAGCCAATCACATATCCTTTTGAGTTATCTCCAAAATTGACCAATCCACTATCTTGATATATAATGTCATTGAGTATCTCAGGATTTCCAGTCATATGCCTTGAACAGCCACTATCAAGTATCCATTTAACTTTCTCAATTTGCACAGTTTTTTCATTGGTTGTTGATTCTTCAAAAGCCATGTAACATGTCTGATCCTGCATAACAAACAAATTCGGTAGATAACTTGATTTTTCATAAAAACTATATGCAGACTTATGATACTTTGATGAAATGCATAAATTCAAACTAGTATTAACAAAATTTCCTAAAAATGCTATTTTTAACTTTTCAAGTTTCTGATTATGAAAACTATGAAAACCTCGCTCTGATACAAATTGAAAGGGAGTGCGGATTAAGGATCTTAAGGCTAATTTAACACTAGAGGGGGGTGAATAGTGTTTAATGGATTCTAAGACTTATATGGACTAATTTTAAAATTATGATATAAAAAAATGCATAACTTAATCACAAAACAATCACAGAATCAAACACGGATGTAGAAAGTAAATAAATGTAGTAAAAGGAAAGAACACACGGGATTTTATACTGGTTTGGAGTTACCTTACGTCCAGTCCAGCACCAAGTCAAACACCTCGTACGGATTTTTATTATACCAATGTCGAGATTACAATCCTCAATTTCTAAAGGCCTTGAGTTACCCTCCTGTCTTCGAGTCCAGGGCAAACTCTCTTGATTTACGGGACACAAGATCACCCAATTTATTTCCAGGCACAACCACACCTTATAGAGAGATTCGATAAACTTTTGATTAGAAATTGATCCTATAACTTTGAATAGCACTTTGATCTTCGAGAGAGGGCAGAGAAACAAACAAGAATGAGATTCTAATTTGATTCACTTGAGAATTCGGCAGAATTTCAGCACAATCTTAAAAATATGGAAATTTTAGAGTATGGATTTGTGGATAAGAAGGAGTAAAGAAAATAAGAAAATAGTTAGATAAAAAATTCATTTGTGAAGGCTATTTATAGACCAGTAATGGTCATAACCATTCGTGAAGAGATTTAAACGAATAGACACTTCTTTTAAAAATTGAAACTTTTGAATTTAACGGCCACCATGTCGACATGGGGTATCCCATGATGTCGACATCCCTTAGTTAAAAAACAATGTAAATTTTGTTTTGAAAATGGTATTGAAAGGAAAACAAGATGAAATGATTCTGGAGTAAAATAAACCAATTTTC
This sequence comes from Allium fistulosum, assembly GCA_030737815.1. Taxonomy (NCBI): domain Eukaryota; kingdom Viridiplantae; phylum Streptophyta; class Magnoliopsida; order Asparagales; family Amaryllidaceae; genus Allium; species Allium fistulosum. The sequence continues at coordinate 822,523,294 of CM060904.1, forward strand.
CTATGTTTTAAAATAAAGAAGAGTAGAAAATTATATTTTAAGAATGTATATATAAATTTGATTTTAAATCTCAAGTATATATATATTATAAAAGAATATTTAAAAATCAGAAGATAGTTTTAAAAACAAACGAAGTTTAAAACAAGAGTTTATTTAAAAACAAAAACAAAGAATATTTTAAGGCTAAAACATCCTTTTGAAAATCATTTGAAAAGATAATTTTTAAGGCTAAAACATTTTGAAAAGAAGTTTTGAAAATCATTTTGAAAAACCATTTTGAAGTAGTTTTTCAAGCTTCTTCCTGCAGAATATTTCATCACATCAGGACTCGAGAACTTGTACAAAACCAGGATGTTCATGGGTTTGTAAGCCACTTGTCGTAGGTTTGTAAGCTACTTGTCGTGGGTTTGTAAGCCACTAAGAAGGTAGAAATGGGTTCCATCCCAAATGAAATTTGGAATGAAGATTCCATGCTTTTTTATAGTTTTAACAAAATTAGACACTTATCTTGAAATCTTGATCTTGATACTCATGAGTCTTCAAACTTGATTTCTTCATTCTTGATCTTTATACTGTACAGTCTTCAATAATCAGTACCTGCCTTATATATATCCTGCATAATTACATTCATATATATCTAGACAATAGTGTTAGTATATAAGTTATAATAAAATAAGTTACAAAGGTTGTTGTCATCAAAACCACTATCTCCAGTTCCTAAAAGGTCCACTCAACTGATCAAATAAATCATCGATTCTCGACAACATATATTTATTCTTTACCGTCTTCTCATTCAGCTTATGATAATCAATACGCAACCTCATGACCCATCTGACTTCTGCAATAACATTGAAGTCCCTCCCCAAGGCGAACTGCTTGGCCTAATAAAATTCTTTCCCTCTAAGTCCACTAGCTGCACATTTAACTCTTTCATTTGAGTAGGTGTCATTCTACTATACGGTGTTACTAACAGGTTCAGCTCCAGGTACAGGATCAATTCTGAACTCAATAGCTCTTCTCGAAGGTAATCCTATAACTATTCAAAAACATCTGCAAATTCTCTTACAACTAAAATCTGACTCAACTCATCTTTCACCTTTGTTGCACCCAATAAAGCACAAACATCTAAACTCGAATTCTCAACCGAGTATATAATTCGATCACTACTATTATAGTTTTTTAATGATATTTTCCTATCCTAGCAAAATATCCTAGCATCATATTTGCTTAACCAATCCATATCCAAAATAATCCCAAAGCCCCCAAAATCAAACACAAACAAACTACAGGATAAAGTATGACCTAACAACTCAAATTCTAGATGGTCACATCTCATCCTAAGAGTTGCATAACCTCTTATTGGATTCGAGACCCTTAAGGAAGTAACAAGGTATGATGGTTCTAAATCTAACATATCTACCAAACATAGAGAGATAAAAGAATGTGATGCACCAGTATCAAATAATACTCAAACAGCTATGCCATGAATCAAAAGCATACCCATCACAGCCTTTCCCTTCTTCTCTGTTGTTGGCCTAGACGATGATGGCTCCAAAGCAAAGACCTTTACTTTTTCCGCCTTGGCCACTTCTAGACATTTATTCTTATAATGCCCCACCTGGTTGCAGTTATAGCACTTCACATTCTTCTTTCCCACAACCGTCATCACCGGATCAACACTCATTAGCATAGTGCCCCTTCTTGTCACACTTGTAACAAATGATATTTGTTTTCCCTTTCTTGGCAGCTCCACCCTATTGAACTCCTTTCCCCTTAAAGAGCATTCTCTTCTTACTCCAAGAACTTTGGGTTTCCACCTACTGATCCTTCCCAAAAGTCAAAAGTATCTTGTCATTCCTTACAACCATCTCCACCACTACATTACATGGATCCCTGAGATGCGACATTGTTGCCTTTGCAATCTCTGGCTTTAAACTCCATATGAACATTTTATTTCACTTAATCGCAACATCTATGGTGACATATCCATATATGGACAACTCATCATGCTTAGTTGCATACTCTAGAACAGACATTTCTCCTTACTCCAATTCCTTAAATTTTCGGAGTAAAGTTGACTTGGCTATCTCAAACAAGAACCTTTCCTCAAACCTCCTCCTAAACTTAGCCAAAGTAAATTTCTCTTCTGGTTACCTATGGTCAGCCCATTCCACCAGTACAAAGCAGCTCACTTCATCTGCCTTGATGCCAACCTCTTTTTCTGCTCATCGTTTAAACTTAGATCATTAAAAATCCTCTCACAGTGTAATAGCCAGTTCTCAACTTCAATAGCATCTTCAGTTCCAAGAAAAGACTTTCCTTCAAGACTTGTGTAATCACGGCTCAATTTAGCGTAGTTATTACCAACCGGCATAAAAGATTATCTCCACCCGCATTATCAACATTCCCTCTAGCCAAACCATCATCAGCTCTGGCTTGCATCATGTTTACAAAGAACTGATACATATCCCCTCTATCTACTGGTAGGGTTTCAACACTCACGTTAGCATTTGCATTTTGATTAGCATTTGCTAGTCGACCTTGTTTCCTTCTAGTATTGGGCCGAACATTTCCATTAGTTATGGTGCTTCCTCTACCTAGATTTACTCTTTCATTTCCTACTTCCATAACTTTCTTTCTCGTAATTTGCATATGAGCCTTAATAAGATTCAGAAGAACGGTCTAAGAGAGAAGGAGAATACATACTTATATGTAGCAATTATAAGTATGTTACTATAACATTATCCCATATCCTGATCTTATTCTCTGATTCATTGGATTATGTTTTCAAAAGCTCCTACTAATAACAAGTTTGCCACCTACATGTCTCCAGAAGCTTATTCGTCTAATCTGAAAACCTGAAAACCCTTACTCCTGGCCTACTCAAATAAGCACCCGATATTTTAAGGGGAAAACAAAAGTTTCGGGTCAGACAAAAAGTCTGGTGTGAATAATAACCTTCCATCTAGAAGCAAAATAGATGTCTAGTGAGACCATATTGTAGAGTGCAACGAGTTTCGTCACTAGTGTCTTAACCAATTATGTCAATCAAAATTCATACGTTTGCAACCACAATGGTTGATACATAGTAAAACAATCATTTGCAGGAATGCAACATAGGTCAGTCCGAATAATCTGTCTTCATAGTGTTATTCACTCCCTTACCCCATCTAAAATGATATAATGGATTATCCATCCGAATTTAATAGACTATCCACCTAAATTTAGTCTGACTATCCATCTTATATTTATGTGACTACCCATCTCACATATAAATAGTATGGGGATGATCAATCTCAGGCCATATGGACTACCCATCGCACATGGTTTATTTAATTAAAATTCATGCGGACTATCCATCGCACATGTCTTATTTATCAAAAATTATATGGAATATCCATCACACATATAATAGTTTTTCTAGGATGACTATGAACACATCATGAACCATATAGAGACTATCCATCTCTGACATTATGTGGACTATCCATCACACATCTCATAGTTTTCCTAGGATGACTATGAACCCATCAAATATCAATTTATAATTTGAATATAACATTATTCACCCAAGGGACCAACCTATGTTTATTGTTATCCCCAATTAGATTGTCAAATCCTTAAAATTATGGCTTATCAAAAATAATATACAGTGGTATCCCCAATGAAGTTGCTGTACTCATAAAACATATGGCTGATCAAGCCATCAATATAAGAATTTGAAATAGAAAGCTTACGACATTCATGCCAGTAAAAACGATATTGAAACTCTATCCAAAATTCGAAAAAAAAAATTGATTTTATAAATAATGAGGCTAAGCTGCCAAAATCATAAGGTTTTCAACTTTCTTAAAACATAGGCTATCTCTCCTTTCAAACATACTTTTAGTTTGCAAAAGAAAACAAGGATTCTCGGCCCATAAATCTTTAGTTGCGAAATAAAAGAGTTACGACATCAAAGCTGCATATCATGGTTGCCAAAAATAAGGAAAATATTTGATGTTAGAGTTGACAAGATAGGGCATTAATTAATCAAGTCGAAATCAATTTCTCAAGTCGAAATCAATTTCTTATTGCATTGTTACTTTAAAAAATACGATATCGAAAACATGGCACTTCGACTATTACGCCGGAAAACAGTTGATTTCTGAAATGGTGACTGACGAAATCAAAACCTTAAAACATTTGATATCGGCTTCATAAAACTGCGGTGATTATGCCGCTAATTGAAGGTTGTCGGAAATAAAGACATGCGACATTAAAGCCTTTATAGCATATGGTTCAAGGTTAAAGACCTACGACATAAAGGCCGAATGATACGGGTTTCAAAAACAAAAGGACAAGTGATATCGGAATGGTTCTGGTGAGTTACGAAATTGTGATATCGGAATGGTTCTGGTGAGTTACGAAATTGTGGATGTCGAAATGAATGCGACATGGCAATATTGTAATTAACATGAAAACTGTTTTATTTCTATATAACGAAATTTCTTTTTACCAACTCTAATCCCTTATCAATTTTCTATTAGTTAAAAACAAACTTTATCAATTTCTTTCCATAAATATCACCACAAGTCAGTTTTATCTTTCCAAATCCATTTCGCAACCCATCAATTAAGATTATTACTTAATGTTAATTATAAGCTTTTCTAGCTCATTAAATTCATAGAAAATCATAATCTTTTGGGAAAAATCCTCAAAAATCGCTATAAATTAGAATTTATATATTATTTCTTTGTAAAAATTTCAAGACCGAAATAATTATTTAATTATTTTTAATAATTAAAACCCAAAACAAACATTATTTTCTCCTTAGGAAATTCATAAAATATTCATATGAACTAGAAATATGAAATTAAAAACTCATCTTTAAAATAATGTTTTACACAACATACTAGAAAATCAAATCAATTTGAGATCAAAAACTTAGGTTTTACCTTTAAAACCTATCATGATAATTCCATAAAAATTTTGTATTCGTTATTTTATCCAAACAGTGATCAAACATCCATAACATGGCAAAATAGTAAAGATCAATTCGAAAATTAGCCATAATCAAATTCAAACAAAAATAATAGTGATGGTTAATTATTATTCACCTTATATTGGATGATGAGATTAAGATTCGATGAAGTTTAGCTTTCCTAAGCTTTGCCCTTTGAATCCCTTTAGTTTCCTCTTTTTTCTTCCTCGATTATAGTCAGCCTTTTTATTTTCTTTTGATTGTTTTGTGAATGTAAAATGAGAATGAATGAGAGAGGGAGGGCTTAAGGGATGAAACAAGGCTATATTCCTAATTTGCCCCTATCATTTGTTTCCCTCTTTTATAAGTTTTAAAACAATCTTATTAATAGATTAGTCAAGGCCTGACCCAATTAATTATCAAATCGCATCCTCCTTATCCCACTACATTATTTTATTTAATCTATCCAATAAATATCCTTAATAATGCAAAAATAAAATTGGAGATGTTACAGGCTCTCCTCCTTCAATAATTTTATCCTCGAAATTTAGTAAGGATCACAACATAACCATATCAAATACACAAACAATTGTAACAAACAATGCTAGTATATCCTACCAGCTAGAAAGTTTATATAGCAAGTATAGAACGTACCACCATAACAACCCAGGATAAATAGCCCTTATTATGTCCTCTATTTCCCAACTACGGTCTGTCTCGTTGTTATTCCACTGGAACTTCACTAGTCTGACTGTCTTGATCCTAAGCCTCTTTTTATCTCTGGCCGCAACACGAACTGGTTGTCTTATAAAAGTCAAATACAGTTCCACTACTAAATTTTTCAATCCAGTCAGAGCAATAACAGTCTTTAGATCATGCACACACTTCCTAAGATGAGAACATGAGAAACATTGTGAACTCCTATCAAACTACTCGATAACTCTGCCGGGTATGCGAGCTTTCTGATCCTCTCTATAATAGGGAATAGGCCAATATATCTAGGTGCTAGTTTCTTTGACTTTCCAAATTATACCACACCCTTCAACGGTGATACTTTAACAAAAACACGATCTCCAACAGAGAACTCTGGGTCCTTACGCCTCATATCTGCGTAACTTTTCTGCCTGGACTGGGCCTCCTTCATCCATGCTTGGATCAACTCAATCTTTTCTGCGGCTTCTCTCACCATATATGGACCAAGAACCAATCTATCTTTTGTCTCCAAACAACATGCGAGCAATTTGTATGGCCTTTCATACAAAGCTTCGAGAGACGTCATTCCTATACTACTTTGTTAACTATTATTATAGGAAAACTCAACTAAGTGCAAATTGTTTTTCCATGACCCACCGAAATCTAGTACACAAGCTTTTAGCAAATCTTCAAGTACCTTATTGACTCATTTTGTCTGCCCATCCGGCTGTAGGTGATAAGCGGTATCATCTTAAGCTTCATACCTAACACTTCCTGTAGAATCTTCTATGGCTCACAATTAAACATAGTATCTCTATCGCTGACTATACTAGGAATCCCATATAGTCTAACAATATTCTTCATAAAAAAACTTAGCCAATACAGATGCCATCCTGGATGACTTAACCGGAATAAATGTGCACTCTTGGTCAATCTATCCACCATAACCCAAATGCTCTCATTTTCCCAATTCAATCTTCGTAGACCGTCAATAAAATCCATGGATATAGAATCCCATTTCCAAACCGGTATATCTAAACGCTGAAGCAATCCACTTGGCTTTTGATGGTCGGCTTTCACTTGCTAGTAATTCAAACATTGCTTTACCTATAAGCCTACATCCATTTTCATACCTTACCAGAAGAAACTCCTCTTCATATCCTGATACATCTTAGTTCCATCAAGATGAAGAGTAAACTTCGATCGATGATATTCCTTTAGGACTTCCTTCCTTAGGTCACCAGCATCTGAAACACACAATTGTCCCTTCTTTCTCAACCATCCATTATGGTCAAGACTAAAATCCTTTAAATTATCAATCTCAGTTCCACCTTCAATCCTTGTAATCCTTTCGACTAGCAATGGATCATTTCTCTATTTAGAAGTAATCCTTTCGATCATCACTAGTCGAACTTCCAAACACGACAACGTGGCAGTTTCTTAACTAGAACTAGCCATTGATCTTAACTGCACACCACAAGTAGTCAATGCTTCTAAATCCTTCCATTTTGCTATCATAGCTAATACCACATTATGATGTTTCCTACTAAGTGCGTCCACAACTTTATTTCCTTTTCCTGGCATGTACTTAATACCAAAATCATAAGTTGCTAAAACTACGATATCAAAAACATGGTACTTCGGCTATTATGCCGCAAAACAGTTGATATCGAAAGTGGTGACTAGGCATCAAAACCTTAAAAATTTTGATATCGGCTTTATTTAACTTCGGTGACTATGCCGCTACTTGAGGGTTGTCAGAAATAAAGACATGGGGCATTAAAGCCTTTAATGCATAGGGTTCAAGGTTAAAGTCCTACGACATCAATGCTGAGTGATATGAGTTCGAAAAACAAAGGGACAAAGGATGTTAGAATGGTTCGGGTGAGTTACGAAGTCACTAATGTCAAAATGAATACGACATGGCAATATCATAATCAATATGAAAATTGTTTTATTTATATATAAAGAAATTTCATTTTACCAATTCTAATCCCTTGTTAATTTTCTATTGATTAAAAACAAACTTTATCAATTTCTTTTCAGAAAGAGTGCCGCAAGTCAATTTTATCTTTCCAAATCCATTTCGCAGCCCATCAATTAATATTATTGCTTAATATTATAAGCTTTTCTAGCTTATTAAATTCATAGAAAATCATAACCTTTTGGGAAAAATCCCCAAAAATCATTGAAAATCAGAATTTTTATACTCTTTCTTCTATAAAAATTTGAAGCCAAAATAATTATTTAATTATTTTTAATAATTAAAACTCAAAATAAACACTATTTCCTTCTTAGGAAATTCATAAAATATTCATATTAACTAGAAAAATTATGAAATTAAAAATCCGTCTTCAAAATAATGTTTTACATAACATACCAGAAAATCAAATTAATTAAAGATCAAAAATATAGGTTTTACCTTTAAAACCTATTATAATAATTCCATAAAATTTCCTTGAATCGGTATTTTATCCAAACAACGATCAGGCATCCATAATATGGCAAAACAATCAAGATCAATTTAGAAATTAGCCATTACCGAATTCAAACATAAATAATAGAGATGGTTAATTATTATTCACCTTAAACTTTATGATGAGATTGAGATTTGATGGAGTTCAGCTTCCCTAAGCTTTGCCTTTTGAATCCATTTAGTTTCCCCATCTTTCTTCCTTAATTAAGGCCGGCCTCTTTATTTTCTTTTGATTTTTTTATGAACGTAAATTGAGAATGTTTGAGGAAGGGAGGGCTTGACGAATGAAATAAGGCTCTATTCCTAATTTGCCCCTCTCATTTATTCCCCTTTTTTATAAATTTTAAAATAATCTTATTAATATATTAGTTAATGCTTGACCCAATTAATTATTAATTCTCATCGTCTTTATGCCACTACATTATTCTATTTAATCTATCCAATTAAATTCCTGGAATAATGTTAAAGTAAAATTAGGGGTGTTACAGGAGTCGGCGATAACATTTCCTTTTCCGAGGGTATATTTTAAAGTCATAAGATGCTATGAATTTCATCCACCTCTACTGCCAAAGATTTAAATCTTTTTGAGAAAATAGGTATTCGAGTGATTTATGGTCGGTGAACAACTCAAATCTTTCTCCCAAAGATAATGCCTCCACTTTTTCAAGGCAAAAACTATAGCTGCTAACTTTAAGTTATGAGTTGGGTATCTCTTCTCATGTTCCTTCAAGTGCCTATTAGCATAAACTAGCACCCTTCCTTCTTATGTAAGAGCTGCTCCAAATCCTGTGCCACATGCATCCGTGTAAGTTGTAAAAGGCTTTGTCCCATCGGGAATGGTAAGTTAGTGCACTTGTTAATAGTTCCTTTAGCTTCTCAAATGCTTCCATGCATTTTTCATCCTATGCAAAGAGTAGATTCTTCTTAGTTAAGCATGTTAAAGGGACGGCAATCTTTGCAAAGTACTTTATGAATTTATTATAGTAACTCACTAACCCTAGAAAACTCCTAACCTCCGTGGCATTCTTCGGAATCTTGCAACTTTGAGTGGCTTCCACTTCTGCGGGGTCCACGGCTAATCCATGCTCGGAATTAATATGTCCAAGAAATCTCACCTCCTTTATTTAAAAGTGACACTTCGAGAATTTGACTTTAAGTTGGTGCCTTCTCAAAGTCCGTAGTATCTCTCTTAAGTGACTTTCAAGCTCTCCTTCACTTTTGAAAAATACTAAGATGTCATCAACAAACACTACGATGAATTTATTTAGCTGTCCCATAAATACTATGCTCATCAAATCTACAAAATATGTGGGGGCATTCATCAATCCAAAATGCATCACTTCCCATTCATAAAGTCCATCTTGGGTGAGAAATACGATCTTGGGTTTGCTATCATCTGTTATCCTCATTCGATGAAATCCAGTAGCTAAGTCAAATTGGGAGAAGATTTTGGCCCCTACAAGTTGATCGAACAAATCATTTATCCTAGGTAAGGGATACATATTCTTCTTCGTCAACTTATAGAATTTCCTATAGTAGATGCAATTGTTGGAAATGCGGATAACGGATCTTAAGGCTGGATTAACACTAGAGGGGGGTGAATAGTGTTTAATGGATTTTATGGAATTTTTTTAAATCTTTTCAAATTAAACACATACAAATGAAATTTCACAAACACAGAGACAATCACAGAATCAGACATAGATGCAAATAGTAAATGAAAGCAGTAAAGGAAAAAACACATCGGAATTTTAAACTTGTTCGGTGTTACCCTACATCCAGTCCTACACAGTTTCTTGTGCAGGTTTCTTTTCGAATATAATGTCGATATTATAACCTCGATTTCAAGGCCACAAGATACACCCTCCTGTCTCCGAGTCCAAGGCAAACTCTCATGATTTAACCAGGCTACAAGATCACCTAATTGATTACGGGCTACAATCACACCTAATTGATTTACGAGCCATAATTACACCGTTTCCAATCACACTTTGATAGAGAGAGACTCGATACACTTTCTTGATTACAAATGATCATATAAATCTGAATAGCACTAAGATCTGAGGGAGTGGCAGAGAATCAAACTAGAGATGATCGAGTTTGATTCACCTAGAATTTCAGTAGAGTTTTGTTAAAGCATTTGAAATATAAGAGAATATTTAAGTGGAGAAGAAGGAGTGAAGAAATGAATAAAAACTAACTTAAATTTCATTGAAAACAATTAGTATTTATAGGAGAACAACGATCATGTCCATTCGCGAAAGGTTATGACGAATAGACACTTCTTTTGAAAATTTGAAATTTGAATTCTACGGCTACCATGTCGACATGGGGGATGAGGGATGTCAACATGCCTATGTTATTTTTGAAAATAGATTTTGCTTTAAAATGATTTCTACTCTAAAACTTGTCAAAACAAGTTCTAAACTTTGTAAACCATTTTGAATATAGTTTAAACTTATAAAAGAGTTTTAGAAAGTAATCTTAAAATATATAATCTATAACATAAATGTAATTAAAAACTAAGTATAGATTTCTTTAAAATATATTAAAGCTAAAATATTAAAATCAATAGATAGGTTTAAAAAACAAGAGATTACTTTGAAATTAATATGATTAAAAATAGTTTTTGAATTAAGGCTAAAATATTTAAATTGATAAAGTTGACTTTAAAACGATAATTTTGAAAAAATAAATCATTTTGAAAATTTTGTGGATTCCATTCCTCTGGAGAAGGTCGTGGATTGCATCCCACTAAAGAAGTCGTGGGTTCCATCCCACTATTAAAGCGAGAAGGTGGATTCCATTCCACAATTAAAACCCGAATAAAGATTTTAGTGCTATTATAAAGTTTTAACATAAATCTAGACTCTATTACTTATCTTGATATCTTGATACTCATGAGTCTTTAGTCTTGATTTCTTCAATCTTGAATTCGTCAGTCTTGAATCTCTATACTCTGTCTTGAATCTTTATACAGTACAGTCTTCATTCTCAATGCCTTAATATATATACGTATATATATATATATATATATATTTAGACCATCATGTTGTTGTCATCAAAACCATCATCTCTGGAACTAACAATCTCCTCATTTTGAGATGACAACCTATGTTTATAAAATATACTCCACCAAACTCTGCTTCTACTCTTACCCCCCCTTATTCCAACAACTCCTCCTTAATCTACTAACCCCCACTTAATCTAAGCCTAACTAACCTATTTTATAATTCTCCCTCTTTGTCGTCAACAAAAACTAATCCTAAACTACATAACTCCCCTAAATAGTATACTATAACAATGTAAAGGATAATAACACGGTATAGTAGAATATCAATGAGACAGATAATAATATGAATAAAATATAGTAAGGTAAATGTGAGAGATATGAAAATTTCAAACATAATCAATCAATATATACATCATGTTCTTATCAAACCATACCATGTTCAATCATATATTACACACCATATTCAAATCAATCCCAGCCATACTAAATCAAATCAAACCAAACAATTCAAACCAAATCAAAGTAAATCAAACCACATATGTCAAATCAAACATTTCTTGGAACTTGAACCCATCCTTCTTCACCAAAGATAGGATATGCCTTTATAGCATCCCATTCTTCATTAACTTTGTTCAGAGTTCCTTCTAGATTCGCTTCAAGTTCTTCTTTGTTGAAGGCTGAGATCATCCATCGAATAGCTTCGAAGTGCCTTTCTTGTTCGTTTATCATCTGCATTTGGCTTAATTCTAAGTGACGTTGATTACGAAGGATAAAAGTAAGCATGTTCTTGAAGGATTTGAGAGATTCTTCAAGATTCTCACTTAGAATATGAATAGAAGAGGCCATTTTTTGATAAAATATGAAGAAATTCAATTGAAACTAAAGAGAATTGAAAGTATGCATTTTTCTGGAAGAAACAGGTATTTAAAGAGTTAGAAAGTCGTTTAAAATGAAAAGACACAAGGTAGTTATGTCGATTTCAATTTTAAAAAAACCATTTTCTGGCCTTACATGTCGACATGGAGGGTAGAGGGATGTCGACATGCCTCTGTTAATTTTGGTAATTTACTTTGTTTCTTTATATTATATACAAGTATATATATATATATATATAAACTTATATAATATAATAACAAGCATCCAGAGCTATTTTAGGGCTAATAAACAGAAATAAAAGATTTTCATTGATAAATTTAGTTAACATTACATAAACGATACATAACATTAACTAATGAGAGATAAAAACTAATATAACATGAAATGAAACTAGTACTAGTTAGAGGATGATGAAGATGATGATAATCTAAGCTTGCGACTCACTTTCCCAAAGAACTTGTTCATTTCGGTGGAAATCTTGCCCAACTTTTTTACTAATGGACCTTTTGAGAATCCATTGCTTTCCACGATAATCTTTTGGTTCTTGAGAAGTGTTTTGTTGGATGGATTGTTAGGAGTGATAGGGTATTCGATGCTTTCCAATGAAGTCTCTTCCTCCTCCTCTCCTTCTTTTTCAATTTCAATCTCCTCCCCTTCTTCCTCCTCCCCCTCTTCTTCTTCCATCTCTTCATGAGCCAATCTCTCATCCTTTTCGGCAAGTGTTTCATATGGTTGAAACACAAACGGAATTTTCATGAGAGAGATGTTAGCATGGTTAAACACTTTTCTAGAAACGATCTCCTCCCTCTTATAATCCACTCCAAAGTAGTTAAAAATCCGAGTGAGATAAATCCCATGACATAAAGTGTTTTCACCTAAAGTAAAAATTTTGGGACGAAGTTCATCCAAAATCACTTGCGCCTAGTTAATGTCATAGTGCCCAAAAGTAGCAGAAAGAGCCTTACAGACTTTTAAACTAGAGTGATTGAAATTTCCCGATCTTGGAGTTATGGTATGTTGCATAAGAAGGTTTACAATTCTAGCTTTAGGACGGAAATTTCAGTTTATAAACTCAAAGTTATCAACTCCTTCAAAAATGTGATGAAATGTCTCACGATCAAGTTCATCAATTTGAAAATCTGAAAGATCCATTCCCGGTTACTTACAACCAAGAATGTTACCTAAAATCTCACTATATAAAACAATACACGTTCCTTTAATGCTACTCCACACTTCCCCTTCATTTCCTTCGTAAAAAACACGATTCAAATTTGCATAAAACATTCTGACAAGATTCAGATAACAAATAAAATCATTTTGAGAATCATCGATTAAGCTAAGAATTTGATTCTCTTCAAAAAGAACATTGATTTCATAGGAAGAAAAATCATTAAAGATAGCAAATTTTCCCATATGGACCTTTCCAAAGTTTACATAGCTTATGTAAGCCTTGATACCTTCCGGATCATTGTAGAGGAACTCTTTAGTGGACTTGGACAGTCTAATAGTGGATTGAGTACTTGAGGAAGTCATTTTTGAAGAAAGTAGAGAGCTTGAGAGTTTGAAAGAGAGTTTGAATTTTGAAATGAAAGTGAAAAGATAGGATAAATTTAAGAAGATTAGATATCTAAGAGCCATGTTCTCTGGTCAGGAGACACTTTTTCAAAGCTTTGGAGTTGGTAAAAAGGTGGAGGGAAATTCAAAGTTTTGAATTCAAATTTGAATTTCAAATTTCTGGAGGGATGTCGACATGGGGGTAAGGTCATGTCGTCATGGGTCCCTTAAATCATGTGACTTATTTTTATTATTTTATTTAATATATATATATATATATCCTAAAATCTAATTTATATTTTATCTGAAATATTATTAAATATAATAACACTTTAATATTAATATTAAAATAATATTATTTTGAAAATCAAAATTTTAAATTCAAACAAGCAATTTTAATCAATATAATTTAAATGCGTACTTATTTTTAGATCCATATTTCCGAGATCATCAGATTCGTGAATAGTTGTAAAGCACATGTTTGAATTTTCCTTCTCTTGATCTTCATCACTAGAGGATGAGTTTGAATCATCCTGTGTAGCAGTATATGCTCTCTTTCTTTTCTTTGACGAATCATTACATGGAGAAAATTTATGTTTATACAGATGCGGACAATCTCTTTTTAGTGGCCTGGCTCATCACAATTGTAGCATCTGCCATTGTTTTGAGTTTCATTATAATTTCCAGAATTCTTGTGATCATTTCTCTTGTAATTGTTCAACTTTCTGTATTTTAGAAACTTCCTAAGATTCCTTGTCATCAAGGCTATTTCTTCATCGTCTTTACTGTTTGAGTCTGAACCATCTGTTATTGCATTGAACGCTATTGACTTCTTTTCTGAGGCCTTGCTTTCACTTCTCCCTTGCATTTGTACTTCAAACGACATCAAATTCCCAATCAATTATTCGATTTTCAGAGTACTAATATCATTAGCCTCTTTAATTGCTAGAGTCTTCCGATCCCATTCCGAAGTGAGTGAATTCATAATTTTTCTAACTTGATCTTCTTCGAAAAAGTTCTTTCCTAATGCAATTAGTGAGTGCACAATGTCTTGAAACCTATTGTACATGTCTGAAATGGACTCATTTGGATTCATCTTGAATAATTGAAACTAATTGGTCAAGATAGATATTTTGGTATGTTTAACTTTGCTTGTTCCTTCATGAGTAACTTGCAAAGTTTTCCAGATCTCATATGCAGACTTACAGACAGACACTCTATTAAACTCATTCCTATCAAGTGAACAAAATAGAATATTCATGGCTTTGGAATTGTTTTGTGCAATAGTCTTTTGCTTAGCATTCCAATGTGCAAAATCAGTTGTGGGTTTAATGTACTCAGTTTGTGTGATATTCCAAGTGTCTAATCCTCTTGATTGTAACTATATTTTCATCCTACTTGCCCAATATGCATAGTTACTGCCATTAAAAAGTAGTGGTCTGGCAGTAGACTGACCATCTACAATTGAACTACTGATAGTGTTGACATTACCAGTGTTGGCAGCCATTTGAAAACTTTTCAAAAATCAGATTATGAAAACTTTGAAAGCCAATGCTCCGATACCAAATGTTGGAAATGTGGATTACGGATCTTAAGGCTGGATTAACACTAGAGGGGGCATGAATAGTGTTTAATGGATCTTATGGAATTTTTGAAATCTTTTCAAATTAAACACATACAGATGCAATTTCAAAAATACGGAGACAATCACAGAATCAGACACAGATGCAAATAGTTAATGAAAGCAGCAAAGGAAAGAACATATCGGAATTTTATACTGGTTCGGAGTTACCATACATCCAGTCCTACACAATTTCTTATGCAGATTTCTTTTCAAATTTAATGTCGATATTACAACCTCGATTTCAAGGCCACGAGATACACCCTCCTATCTCCGAGTCCAGGAAAAACTCTCTTGATTTAACCAGGCTACAAGATCGCCTAATTGATATATGGGCTACAATCACACCCAATTAATTTATGGGCCACAATCACACCATTTCCAATCACACTTTGATAGAGAGAGACTCGATACACTTCTTTGATTACAAATGATCCTATAACTCTGAATAGCACTTAGATCTTTGAGAGAGAGTGGCAGAGAATCAAACTAGAGATGATCGAGTTTGATTCACTTAGAATTTCGATAGAGTGTTGTTAAAGCATTTGAAATATAAGAGAATATTTGAGTGGAGAAGAAGGAGTGTAGAAATAAAGAAAAACTAACTTAAAATTCATTGAAAACAACTGGTATTTATAGGAGAAAAATGGCCCTGTCCATTCGCGAAAGGTTATGACGAATAGACACTTCGTTTGAAAATTTTAAATTTGAACTCTACGACTACCATGTCGACATGGAGGGATGAGGGTTGTCGACACGCCTATGTTATTTTGAAAATAGATTTTACCTTAAAATGATTTCTAGTTTAATACTTGTCAAAATAATTTCTAAACTCTGTAAACCATTTTGAATATAGTTTAAACTTATAAAAGTGTTCTAGAAAGTAATCTTAAAATATATAATCTATAATATAAAAGTAATATTAAAAACTAAGTATAGATTTCTTTAAAATATATTAAAGCTAAAATATTAAAATCAAGAGATAGTTTTAAAAAAACAAGAGATGATTTGAAATTAATATGATTAAAAATAGTTTTTGAATTAAGACTAAAATATTTAAATTGATAGAGATGAATTTAAAAGATAGTTTTGAAAAAATAAATTATTTTGAAAATTTCGTGGATTCCATTCCACTGAAGAAGGTCGTGGGTTCCATCCCACTAAAGAGGTCGTGGGTTCCATCCCACTATTAAAGCGAGAAGGTGGATTCAATTCCACAATTAAAATTTGAATAAATATTTTAGTGCTATTATGAAGTTTTAACATAAATATAGACTCTATTACTTATCTTGCTATCTTGAACTCTTGATACTCATGTGTCTTCAGTCTTGATTTCTTCAATCTTGAATTCGTCGGCCTTGAATCTCTATACTCAGTCTTGAATCTTTATATTGTACAGTCTTTATATTTTATAATAAGTCATAAGGTTTTGAAACCATCATCTTAGAAACAAACAGCATTGCCTTAATGAGTCGTCTGTCTTAGTTGCAAAAATAACAGGAGCTCCCCATTCTGAAGTACTCCGTCGGATAAATTCTTTTTGCAAAAGCTCCGAGATCTTATTATCTAACTCTCGCCTTTCTTTAGGGGCCATATACCTTATTGGCAGAGCAACTGGACTAGCGTCCTTCACCAAATCTATCCTAAACATGATCTCCCCATAGGGTGAGAGATCTATGACATTATTAAAGACATCAGGGAATTCTCGAACTATGGGTATGGATGAGAGTCAATTTTGTGATAGGTTCATAGAGTATAGATAGCTTAACTCAACTGAATTTTGGGGTGAACAATGAACACTATATCTCCCCCTTTCCTACTTTTTAACCATGCAATTCTCCTATCGCAATCTAAGACAACCCCGTAGTACAACAACCAATCCATTCCTAAGATAAGTCAATACCCCTCAAATTAAGAACGTACGCATTATATATGAAATCAATGTTACATATGTCCACGACTAGGTATTTGCAGATAGAAGAAAGATGTGTTAACCCCCCAACAGGAATTGAGACTACTATTGGGTGGGTGACAATTTAGGTTTGAAGACTCAAGGAACTAATGACATTCTTAGCTATGAACGAATGCGACGCTCTAGAGTCAAATAGGGTACGAATTGTATTCCCTAAAATAAAAGTTATACCTTCCAATGTTGCCATCCTTTGGTCTCTAGAGGGTGGTTTACTCGAAATAGGGGCAGCCTCAATAGCATAGGCTTGCCAGCTCTACCCTTCCTTCACCATCATCGGACACTTATTTTCAAAGTGTCCCTCTTCGTGATAGTGGTAACACTTCCCCTTAACAGCTTCCTTCAATAGGTTCACTCTACAATCCTTCGCAATATGTCCTTTCTTATGGCATCTCTTACACACTTTTTCCTCTTTCTTAAACTTCTCTTTCGATTTCTTATTCACCCAAAAGCCTCCCTTCTTGGCTCCTCCTTGATTTTAGGCAGGTCCTACCTTCTCTTTCTCATTCTCCTTCTCCTCTGCACTAGCTGTCTACAACAAAGCTATCTCAACCAACGCCTCATACGTAGCACCAGGGGGCACTTGGGTCAATAATAACTCTCTAAGTGGGGAGTTCAGGCCCTTAACGAAATTCATGGCCTTTCTCATGGGGTATCAATCAAACTCATTCCGAACTTAGCTAGCTCTACGAATTTACTAATATATTCCTTCAAAGTAGAGTCTCACTGCTTAAGTTATATAAATCTCTCCAACTGCAAGCTTACCTTAGCCCTTCACATAAACCATACCTTAAATCGGTTTCTGAACTCGTCCCAAGTAATATCTCTACCCTTATTCTCTTCAGCTTCTACTGTCCACCAATCTAAGACCTCTCCCTTAAGGTGGCAAGCAGTCATTCTTCGCTTAATTTGGTCCTACCAACCAAACTCCCGAAATATCCTCTCACAATCATTTATCCATGCCTTCATCTCCATGAAACATTGTGTTCCCAAATATGCCCTTCCTCCCATGTTAATGAAATCCTTGCACAACCTAGGAAAATCTATGAGGCGGGATGCCGCTTTACCAAACGGAGCTACGGGTGCCGCTGGTGTAGCAGGTTGAGGAGCGGGAACTTGTCCTACGTGTTTGAGGTATTGTCAGAACCATTTACACATCCTTTGGGTAGTATGTATCTTTGGGAGGGGTTCCCAGCCTTAAAAGAAGGATTTTCAGCCATAGTCTACTACTTGTAGGTTAAACTTTTAGTTATAATTCCCTATGATAGTATTATAAGCTGAAATAGAGGTTTGCCTAGTGTGTTTGCATATATTCCAAAAATACATACATACATACATATATATAGAAGGGGTTTTTGAAAATACTTTCAAAAATAACAAGGACGCCACTCATACGTATGCATGTCCCCGTTGATCAGGTAATCTAAACTCTGATACCAGGTGCAACAATCCGCCTCAAAACAGCTTAAATTCCAACTCAGAAAAGGCCCATCGAAACTTAGACCCATTCCAAAGCTGGTTGTTTGTTGGTATAAAGAACAAAACACAGAACTATTTATCTACACATTCAGAAACTCAAAGGGAAGGATAAAATATAATATCAAAAGTGTACCCATTTTATTTAAAAATTCAAACTATCAAAACAACAACAACATAGGCCCTCTTAAAAACACCAAATATCCGTGATTCAATATTCCAAAGTTACAACATCATTTAATGGGTACATCAGAAATATGAAAAATAACACAAATGGATAAATAGTAATTGCCACAATCTGTGCCCCTACCACCACCTCCAAAAATCTACATCAACATTTCTAGCATGTGTTGTAGTGAGGAGGGTGTCAGAACAACAATGTATGATTAATAAAATCTCAAGCCTTTCTATAATTGGATGGTATAATTTGAATAAGAATATGTCTTACATATTTTAACCATATTACATGTTTTCACACCATAGGCCCTAAGGATTTTCCAATCCGTTATCCTTTCAACCAAAAACCCATATCTATCGTCAGTAATATCTTAACAAAGCAAGAGATAGTATCTAAGCGACTTAATACCTTTTTAATGGAAACTAGGCAGACTTTGACCGTTTAATACCTCATTAAAGGCATGTCCCCATCACTTTCTAACTATCCCAAGGTGGACTCCTCTTCGGTACTATCTAGCTGACATTGTTCGGATCTCTTCAGGCCACTTACTACTTCAAATGTGAAGCGGACCCTCTCTGAGATATCCTTTACAATGCCTAACCCTTTACCCTGACCATTTAGTACTTACACCATAGGGAAGAAGTGGGCCCTCAACCAGCTACTTACTACCTTCAATCCTCGAAGCTGGTCCTTTGTATTATGACCTATAACCCAACCGTGATGTCTAAAGTTAGTCCGACTATTTATAGGTATTTATAACTATATTAACTGGGTATGTTTACCCTACAAAATTGGCACTAACCTCGCATCCTCAGTATTTACTTATTATAGACAATGTCTCACATTAGGCCCAAAGTCACACTGCTGGTAGCCAAATTAGCTGGATAGACTTCTATGTGCTTTTGACTGATCTCACATCCCTATAACTTAGTCATAATAGGAAACACTCTCTTCATATATCATGCCACATCTCACCGCATTACAAATCAAGGCCTTATAAGAAAATTTTCTTATTTCGCCTTTACAATTAATTACTTTCCTAAGGTGGATTTAATGATAATTAATGTTATATTAACTACGCAATTAATACATTATAATTGTATGTTATTTACCTTGATATTAACCAGTATACACATACATGCATTTAATAGCTAGAGATATTTAATTTTTATTTAACAAAAAATTAATTTATGGATATCTAATATAAGTACAAAATCTTTGGTGGTCACGACGCTTTTATTTCAAGTAGTTATTGGTGGTATTTGTTGTAAATTGATAGTGAAATCCATTGGTAGGTGATTGAAAAGAGAATGGTGGTGGAGATTGTAAACCAATAGTGAGATTCCGTTGATAGGAGATGGTATTTTTGGAATTTCAGAAAGTCACCGTGTAAATTCTATTCATTGAATTCTATTTATTAATAGTAAAGATACACACACGGGTCTAAAATAAGCGTACGAAGGCTACATCCTAAACTAACATTTAAATGTCAAAGCTTTAAATTTATACAAGTTTAATTCCATATCGACACATATTTCATATATCCAATATCCATATTAATTAAATCAACAGACTTGTATTAAATAGCATCCATAACCAACTTTTTTGTACTAAAATAATGGAATCGATCATTAATCAAAAGTTATAATTCAAATACTTTTACGCTCTATTCAACTTCTTTGTATAAAATTGAAAAATGGAATTTCTATTAAATAGCGAAAATAACGGTATAAACTACGAATAAAAGGATATGTACTTTACATACCATTTCCAATTTATTCTTTTCAAAACCCTTAATCAGGTCTAAGGAAAAAGACAAGAAGTGGAATTGAATATAAAACATTGAATTGCTATACTTACACAATTTCATTATTTTAATATAGTAATTGAGATTCAAACTTAAGAATTGACATTTCGTTTTATGGAATTTTGGGTTTTAGTCTGATGTTTGCATAAAAAAAATTCCCCAAGGCATATATCAGATCCAAGTTATACTATACAATTACTAAAATAGGAAACACTAAGATTTCCACTCACAATCAATCCTTAGCTCTACTCTTTTTGGATTTGATACGCCTACTTTAATCTCTTTCAGATATCTCTCTTTACAAATATACAACAAGGGTATTGTATATGAATTAGATTCATAAATTTAGGGTTTGGAGAAGAAAAGGATTAGAGATTAAATAATTAAACATCTAAAATTCTTACTTGAAACCCTAAAATATTTTTCTGAATCTTCGAAGAGAGACCGACAGAGCTTCATTTGGTTTCCAAAATAATTTGTAAATAAAAGTGATGGGGTGAGGCTCTTATTTATAGTGGTTAGAAAGCACTAGAGCCATCGAATTTAAATCGGTTTAAAATAATAAAATTTGAGTTATTCAATTGCTGGAAATCCTAGCCACCATCAACAGGGATCGGTAACCATCCCTACCCTACCGGTCGATCCACACATGGTAGGCGGTCGACCGATGGTCCTATTTTGGAAATGTTTTTGTACCGCCATTGATTAATTTATTTTATTCCTTGATTAAACTTTTAACATTAATCTTGATTTTAATGTTTACTTAAAACCCAAGTCTAATTACTGTTAATTTTTGAATTTCAAATTTTGGAATTAATTATTAATTTGAATTTGAATTTCATTTAAATTATTTTAAATCTGAAAACTTCAAATGTCCATAACTTTATTGTTTGAATTCCGTTTTCAAAACATTATTTATGAAAATTGGTCAGAAAATCGCCACAAACACAATAACATAACTTACATGGTCAATTTCGGACTTTTGCAAGTGTTTGTACCAAAATTGGGCACAACACTCTTCGGAAGTTTTTGAAGATATAAAGTGAAGAAATTTAAATGGAAAAAGAGGATTATCTAACAAAAATTCCAAGTTATAGATATGAAAGTAATTAAAATGCGCAAAGACACAAAGATTTAGAGTGGTTCGGCGTATTGCCTATGTCCACTATGAAGTTGATTGCTTTGTTGATCTTTCATTGATGATTACAATTGATTTCAACAAGTTACAGCAAATAACAATGATTTATAGCAGCGAAATTTGTTAGTAGCAGCAGCGATGGAGTTTAGATCTAGATCAGATACAGTCTGGGCGTTGGAAAATTCAAAGAAAAAGAAGCCCCTTTTTCTGTATGCCCTGGGGCTCTATTTATAGATGTAGGAGGCTGATATTTCGCTCAGATCTCGGGAGACTCATTCTGGCACGTGACTAGGCCCGTGCGCCCAAGCCCATGAAGTTTTGGTCCGATCCGAGATCGATACGAACGGATTTCGTATCGATCAAAATTATGTCCGATGGAGTCAAAATTTGGCGTACACATACTTCAGCATGTATGTAAGCTCCTATGAAAATTTCATAGCATTTGGACTTGTAGATTAGGAGATATGAGCGATACGAATTAGGACTTTCGGTTGGTTGTTTCGTTCGACTCCATCATTTCGACTCGATGGTTTCGAATCAATGTCGGCATGTGTTGGCAGGTTGACGTGGCACGCGTACTTTGCATCGATATGTAGCATACCTAGTTCGAATCGATGAAGATAGTCTAGTTCGAATCGATGGATGTTGGCTTGTTCGCATCGATGAAGGTTCCATAGTTCGTATCGATGAAAGCGCCCTGGTTCATATCGACTGTTGTGCTTTTCTTCGCATCGACGGGAGGCGTGCATTTCGTATTGATTGGTGAT
Organism: Allium fistulosum; assembly: GCA_030737815.1. Classification (NCBI taxonomy): domain Eukaryota; kingdom Viridiplantae; phylum Streptophyta; class Magnoliopsida; order Asparagales; family Amaryllidaceae; genus Allium; species Allium fistulosum. Next base: position 822,545,825 of record CM060904.1, read on the forward strand.
TGATCGATACGAAGAGAGCCTTTAAGACTAAGCGATGCAAAGCAGATGAAAGTGTTTGTTGCCGATGGATACGAAGTAGGCATTGGATGATCGAGTCGAACTGTGGCTTCCTGATGGATGTGGATCGATACGAAGTGGTCATTGGCCGATCGAGTCGAACAGAGCTTGTCGATGGATTCGAACTGAGGCTTCCTGATGGATGTGGGTCGATACGAAGTGGTCATTGATCGATCGAGTCGAACAGAGCTTTCTCAGATGGATTCGAACTCGATCGATTCAAACAGCAGCCACCTGATGGATTCGAACCTGAGACTGTTTCTCGTCCAATCTTGCATTGATCATAACTTGAGCATATGAACTCAGATTGACTTGAAATTTTGAACGTTGACTTCTATGGCTTCCCTCGTCGTGTATTGTTGATTATAGCTTGATCCGGACTTGGATAAAATTCGTCGATATCTATAGTGAGCCTGTGTATAACCGATCTCTGAGACGAACCGTCATTGGTTACTAGTCAATTCCTTGGTGTCACGGCCTTGCCAAAAGGCGGGATAACATTTTCCCCTCAAAGTATGTCTTGTGGAAACATGATGTACTTTGAAATGCTGCAATCTTCATTCTGAATAGTTATCGTTTTTTTTTATGAAAGTTGTAATCTTTGACTGATTTTCTCAATAATGTAAACTGCTGACTATCAACTGTTGTACCCTGTATTGTTGCAACTGATTGTTGTATGCTAGTGATTGGCCGTTTGTTGTTGTAATCGTTATCAAATGAGCTTCCAATTCCTATAAATCTGGAATATTGAAGATTAGTCCGACATATATGCATATATGCTAATCTGACTCTCACTGACGTTAACGGGTCATTGTCAGTTTATCTTATATTGAATTCTGTATCGATCATCTCCTGGACTGACGTGAAATTCGTTGTAACAACGCTCGATGGTTGTTTTTGAATGTTCCTTCGTAACGATACTCTCCTGAATCGATGTGAAGGGTTGAAATATTGTCGTTGCATCGATTTTCATTGCATTGATGGATACTAAATGAGCATTTCGAATCGATGGATGTGGGGTTCGATGGATATAAAGCGGTTGTTCGTATCAATAGAGTCCAATGCCTTCAGAACAGCCCCTGTTGTGTGTTTCGAATCGATGGGTCTGGTGTCATTGGACACGAATAGACAATTTGTATCGATGGGTTTGAACTGATCGTTCGTATCGCTGCACTGGAGATGGAGTCGAAGATGATCGATACAAATAGTGGTTTCGCATCGATGGATTCGAACCGCACACTTCATGTTTCTAAACTGGGGATGGAGTCGAAAGTGATTGATATGAATAAGGGCTTTGCATCGATGGATTTTGGCGATGACTTCGTATCGATACATACTCGAGTTAATGGATTCGAACAGTTGTTTCGAACCGATTCGGAGGTGACACATTGCAACCGGTCGAGTTTACTGGAATGCGTATCGTTTTTTTCTTCACCTTCAAGTCCATATAAATACTGTGGACTTAGCCATTTTCCACTTTTTACTTTTCTATTCTTGCGCTTTGCTTTCGTATCGCTCAGAGACTTGGGAAAAGAAGAAACTGCTCTTGCCTTCGAATCGATTCAGATTCTCAATTACTTGAACTAACTGCCAGATTTAGGTAATCCACTAAGCGAATTCAACGCGTAAACGATGAGACTCGATCTCTAACATCAAATCACCCAGAGCCATGGTCGATCGAAGATTCTTTGACCTTTGCTTCATGTCGATCTGGAGTAGGGGTTTCGAGATGATGAGATGGAGGCCTTCGTATTGATCGATGGCTGAGCTTTTGCATCGAATCGAGTTCTTCGAATATGTGGATCGATACGAAGGGGTTGCGTCTGATCGATTCGAAATCCAGAATTTTCGATCGATACGAACCATGTGTCGGGGGATCGATACGATGATGGCCCAATTGATCGATAGGAAATGGTGGCTTTGGATCGATTCGAAATGGTGGCCTTGGATTGATTCGAAATGGTGGCCTTGGATCGATTCGAAGTCCTTAACCTTAACCGATTCGAACTCCTACACGGATGAATATGAATTGTCGCTATGAACCGGACTTTTGTGATCGACACGAACTGAACCTTAAAGGACTTGTAATCTCCTGCACACTTGATTAACTGACTCCGACGAGCTTCAAACTTGCATAATTGGACTTAATCGTTTCACCGCATATCTGATTGCCTATCGAAGCTCGTCGATGGAACTGCAACCTTAACATAACTTTAACAAACTTTTACTTGGATCAATTGCTAATATTTGGATGGCACAGTTGTGACGGTCAGCGATGATAGTCCTTCCGACTGAATTTCGAAGTCTCGTTGTTTACATGCTTTCGCCAATTCTGTAGAACTTCTCAAGTGATATACAGTACCGCACTGCACAACACACTCACACACTTTACACTGGGGGATGCACGAGCGTTATTGTCTGTTTAACAATGATTTTTCATAAGCTAGTTAGTCATGGAACCTTCAAGTTCACAGCAGCAGGAACTCCCGAGTTCAATTCCTTCAACCGTCGAGATACCGGTCATTGAAGCCAAAGTTATAAATCCAGCTCCGTACGAGCTTCCAAGTGCCCGGTTCATTATGAATCCTCAAGATTCTATGTCGTCCGGCATCTCCGAAGATATGCTGGGACGGATTTGTTTAAGGCACGGCTTGTCACTTGATGACGTGTTACTGCCTGGGCCAAATGACAGGCCACATGTTCCCCCGGAGGGGTTTACTGCTTTTAACCGTCATGCTTGTACGGTGGGAACACTTCCTCCTTTCAACCAATATATAAGGGAGATGTTATCATTCCTTGGAATAGCTCCATCCCAGCTACACCCCAACGGATATGCCTTGTTGAATAGCACCTTCATTCTGTTTATAGAGATTCTCTTTCGACCACCAAAGCCGATCGAGATTAGATATCTATTTAACGTTAAGAGTCGTGGAGACAGCCCTTCTTTCACCTTCTTGGAAGCGGTTAGGAACTGTCAGATAGTGATTGGGTCCTGGGAAAGGCTGAGTTACTTTAAGACTGAATGGTTCTATGTTTGGTGCCCCCCTGGAATCGCTAGGCGATGGTTGGATAGACGAAAGCGTTGCAATCTTTCTCTTGAATTATCGAGATAATTATAACCGACCTCAAAACTGACACTTTTCTTCTTTCATAGCTGCAATCTCTTGACCTGACGGTGCATACTTCAGAGAGCTAGTTCGGATTCTCCAAACGGTTCCGGGTAAAGAGAGGCACATTGACTTGGTTCTAACCGACATAAACTTGAGAACTGTCTGGCTGATTGAACGTGAGCAAAGCATACGGTTGGAAGGGACGCTTAGAGCGGTCTCGAAGAAGCGGTTGAAATGCAAGGCGCCCGGAGTCGTAATAGCTGAAGAAGTTGACCCGAAGAGAACGCCTACTGATAACAAGCTCCAAGCTGGGTGTTGGGCGTGTTTCCACCGGACCGGGGCCACCGGACCAACACTAACGAATCAAGGCCAGGAAGGCACTACCGAATCAAGGCCAAGAAGGCACTGTCGAGTCAAGGCCAGGAAGGCACTGCCGAATCAAGGTCATCCACTCACCACCGAACCACTTATTACCAGACCGGATCATCCACTCACCACCGAACCACTCATTACCGGACTGGATCATCCACTCAGCACCAAACCACTCACTGCCGGACCGGATTATCCACTCATTATCGGACCGGATCATCCACTCAGCACCGAACCACTCACTGTCGGACCGGATTATCCACTCGCCACCGGAACAATCAACGCCCCACCTACTACCGGTCCAATCCACGTCTCCACCCACTGCCGAACCAACATTGCCAGGCCAGATCACGTCAGCCCAGGCCCACCAGCAGCTATATACTTCCAAGACCCCTACCCCCAGCCTCACTCTATAAATAGAGGGGTAGGGGTACAACAATGGCAGACAAGTTTGAGAGCTCAAGCATGGATAGAACTTTCAAACAACTTTCATATACTTGTATCAAAGCTTTGTACTTGTAATTTGGATAGTAAAGGAGAATAACATATAAAGTGGACGTAGGCATATTCTGGCCGAACCACTATAAATCTGTGTGTCTTTTACAGTTTAGTCCCTGCTTTTTATATATTTGCATAAATCACCCAGATCACTAAAAACAACGTAAAATCAACTAAATCATACGACTTGGAGGTGTTTGGCCATTTTTCGTGCAAACATTTTTGGTGCTTTCACTGAGAACGGGTGAACTCAAGACTTCAGCTTCTCCTACTTAACCTTCTTCCTAACATCATCGCTCATTGCTTGGAAGACATGCCTCCCAAGCAGAAGAAAGATGTTAACAAAGGAAAAAACATCGCAACCAGCAGTATTCCAGATCCAGTGGTCATAGATCAAGTAAATCGTCCCATTCCAACAGCAGTACCAAATGAAGGTCAGGAAATCCGACAACCCCTACCACGGAACAGCCGGCAGCAATTACTAGGGCAGATCTAGACAGGGTTGTGGCTAAAGTGACTAACCGCTTCACATCCCAACAGGAAGCCTTGGTGAACCAACTCATGACACGATTAAGGGATGCTGAAGAGTCCAACCGCAACACTGAATCATGGGGTGAGTCCCAGTCTGGAGGATCTCAGAGGCGACAAAGATCTTCCTTCTTCGAAGAAGCCAACGACAGAGGCGGCCATGGTAGGAGCCGAGACCGAGCTCAGCCCGAAGTTGGACATGAGGAAACGCTTGGAACCGAACCCAACGGGGGAGGTACCGGGCGGAGGTCAACTATAGCTGAGCCTGTCATGCTGCCTAACCACGGAAACACCAATGAAAGGGGCCGAGCTAGAGTCCAGCCCGAAAGTGGACCCGAGGAAGTGCTTAGAACAGAACCCAGCAAGGGAAGATCAAGGCAAGGGCCAACTGTAGCTGACCCTAGCATGCTCCCATAAGACCAAAGACAGCCACTGGAAAATATTAGGAATGATAGATGATATCATCCCTACAGGTCATCTGGACGAAATCAATCCCACAGAGCAGAACCGAACTCATTTCTATCTGCTCCAAATTTTGATGAAAGGATGGCACGCTTGTTCAGAGAGTGCGTCCAACGGGATCAAAGAGATCGAGGGATAGGCGCTAGGGTAACCAGCCCTTTCGCCCGCAATATCGAAATTGCCATCACCCCCCGAGAATGGAAAATGCCTACAATGGAACCTTACAAGGGAACCTCTGACCCCGTTGTACACTTACAGAGATACACACAGCATATGCTCATGAGCGGAGCAACAGAAGGAGTGCTGTGCAAATGCTTTCCACTATTCCTATCAGATCTAGCAACCTCCTAGTTCTGCCTTTTACCCCAAGGATCCATCAGCTCATGGGAGATGTTGAAAGAAAAGTTCATCAGCCAGTTCCGCATTCATGTGGAGCAACCCAAGGACGCTTATTCCTTATCCAGTATCAAACAGAAACCTGGAGAGAAGGTGCAGCAATATCTAACCCAATTCAATGCCGCAGCGGCCGCAGTCCAAGATGCCGATGAGAAGCTTATCTTAATGACCCTCTATAGTGGTGTGCATCCAGATACTAAATTTGCTAGAAGATTGACAAAAGAAAAACCATCTACTTTACCCGATTTCTTCCATGAAGCCGGGAAATATATGAGGCTTGAAGACGCTGCCACTGAGGGGCAGTCAGGGCAACAAAATAAGGCAGCTCACGGCAACACGCCCACTTTAGCAAAGGACGTTCGAAGAAATGATTCTAGAGACAATGCTGGGGGCAAGAAGGGAGAAAAGCGTCTATTTCGGCCGGGACCGAGATTTGACGCTTACACCCCTTTGATTGAAACGATCGAAAACATCTTCCTCGCCACTCAAGACGAAGTTAAATACAAATGCCCCCCGCATAAGAAGGAATCAGATAACGCAATTAAGTCTGGAAAATTCTACCGCTTCCACGAATCTCATGGGCATGATACCAATGAATGCCATCATCTCCGGGACTTGATTGAAGAACACATCAGAAGAAGGAGACTAGAACGCTATGTAAAAGGTCAGAACAGGACTCTAGCTCCTACCAATGAGAACCCAAGGTTACCCTCCCCAGAAATAGGCAGAGGAAATCGCAACACCAGCGGTTCCAGTCAAGAGAAGATAGTGGTCCATACCATCTTGGGAGGGCCACACATCGCCGACGGAAGCTGAGCAGAGATGGAAAGGTACGGAAAGTCACTTAGGAACGATGAAGAATGCGTTAACTCTATTATAGAAGAACGCCACCCGAAGCGGATAGAGAATGATGACATCACATTCAGTAGGCGTGACCTGGAGGGAAGGCAGTACCCTCACGTGGATCCCATGGTTATCTCTGCCCGACTCGGTCCAGCCGAAGTTTTCCGAATTCTAGTAGACACTGGAAGCTCAGTGAATATCCTATTCAAGCATGCATTCGACAAAATGAAGCTGTCATTAAAGGATGTTTTCCCCTGCAATAAACCACTACACGGTTTCACTGGAAATGCGAAGATGCCCCTCAGGCGACTGGACCTCTTTGTTGAAATTGGAAGTCATCCCCGCTCCGTTGTGCGGAAACGAACATTTGGGTTGATAGAAAACCACTCGGCCTACAACGCCTTCTTAGGAAGACCCGCCTTGTCTGACTTCCAAATTGTCCTGGCCCTATGGTGCCTGAAGATGAAATTTCCAACGAACAATGGAATAGTGGAAGTAGAGGGAGACCAAGACATCGCTCGAGATTGCTATGTAACTGAACTTCGCAATAACCGCAGGAAGGATATAGGGAAGAGTGCAGAGACTTCCCTCTGCATGAAAAGTTTGGAAGCATAGCAGCTAAAGAAAGCCCATCCTCTTCGATATACCAGTGACCCTTTCAATGAATTAGACCCCAGGGACAAAGAAGAGGAGGCCACCGCCGAGCCTGCAGAGGCTATGGAATTTGTATCTGTGGACAAACACGACTCGAGTAAACTATTGAAAGTCGGGTCCCAACTAAAAGCAGAATTGAAGGAACAACTCATTGATTTTCTCCGCCACAACTTGGATGTATTTGCATGGTCACATGCTGACATGACTGGAATCTCCCCAGACATAGCATGCCACGTACTAAACATCGATCCTACCAAGGCGCCAGTAAAACAGAAAAAGAGAAGTATGGGGGAAGAACGATCAGCAGCCCTCGATGAAGAAGTAAAAAACCTAGTTGCCAATGACTTCATATGAGAAGCCATCTACCCAGAGTGGATCGCTAATCCGGTACTAGTAAAGAAGGCTAATGGGAAGTGGCGAACGTGCATTGACTTCTCCAACTTAAATGACGCCTGCCCGAAGGATTGCTTCCCACTTCCCCGAATCGATCAGCTCGTGGACAGCACGGCCGGGCACGAACTCTTATCTTTTATGGATGCATATTCAGGATATAACCAAATTCCTATGCATGCTCCCGATCAAGACCACACTAGTTTCATCACTGACCGGGGATTGTACTGCTACAAAGTAATGCCTTTTGGACTTAAAAACGCAGGAGCCACCTATCAGTGCCTCGTCAACAAGATGTTTACGGGGCTAATAGGACAAACTATGGAAGTTTATGTGGGTGACATGCTGGTAAAGTCAAGAAAAGCTGACGATCACTTAAGCCACCTGGGCGAGATGTTTCAAGTACTTCGCCAATATGGAATGAATGAAGCTGAGTCCTCTAAAGTGCTCCTTCGGAGTATCATCAAGGAAGTTCCTGGGATTCATCGTCCATGCCAAAGGAATTAAAGCAAACCCTGAACAAGTCCGAGCTCTGAAAGATATCAGGATACCTTCTACCCGAAAAGAAATGCAAAGCCTAAATGGGAAGGTGGCCGCCCTAGGCAGATTCATCTCTAAAGCAACTGACAAATGCATCCCCTTCTTCAAAGCTCTAAAGAAAGACAAAGGAAAGTTCGAATGGACTGACGAATGCTTAACAACTTTCCTTAACTTAATCGAACACCTCCAGAGACCACCAGTACTCTCAACTCCGAACAAAGGCGAAGAGCTATACCTATACCTTGCTGTGTCATCTCATGCTCTAAGCGCCGCCTTGGTGAGAGAGGACAAACGCACGCAGCGGCCAGTATACTTTGTGAGCCAGAGGTTTACAGGGGCGGAAGCCAGATATCCTAAACTTGAGAAACTAGCATACTGTTTGCTAATCATGTCACGGAAACTGCGTCACTATTTCCAATCTCATTCCAGCAGAGTTCTGACCGATCAACCACTAAGGCAGGTACTCCATCGTCCCGACACTTCTGGCCGACTACTTAAATGGTGCATTGAACTAAGTCAATATGATATCACCTATCATCCTCTCACCGCCATCAAGGGACAAGCCATGGCCGATTTCATTGCCGAATTCACTACCAACGAATGAAAGGAGCAATCGGAAATAGCAGAAGACATCAAGTGGAATCTCTTTATGGATGGTGCGTCAAACGAACAAGGCTCGGGGGCAGGTGTGGTAATAATCACTCCTAGGGGAAGTAAGCTACACTATGCTCTAAGGTTGGAATTCGCTGCCACCAACAACGATGCAGAGTATGAAGCAGTGATAGCTGGATTAGAACTTGCCGTAGAAATCAGAGCCAATTCTTTGTGTCTTCATAGTGATTCTCAACTTATTGTAAATCAAATACTAGGAGAATTTAAGGCTCGGGAAGAACGACTCATAGCATATCTGAAGAAGACCAAGTTGCTTCTCAATCAATTGGATCGCTATTTAATAAAACACATCCCTCGGGAAGAGAACCAAGAGGCCGACAAATTGGCAAAGCAAGCTAGCATGAGAGACGGCACTATTTCCGGAGCAGTGGCCATCTCAAAGCAACTGACCCCAAGTTTCGAGCAGGTGAATCTGATAGCTACAATCAAAGAGGAAACTTGGATGACTCCCATCCAAAAATACTTACAAGATGGCACACTGCCTGACAAGCGTAACAAAGTCAAAAAAATCTTGAGGAGAGCTTCCCGCTACACAATACAAGAAGGCACCCTTTATCGGCGCGGCTTCTCTAACCCCTTATTAAGGTGTGTCGCTGAAAGGGAAGCAAAGGAAATCTTATCCAGTATCCATCAAGGAAGCTGCGGAGATCACACTGGAGGGCAGGCTCTGGCAAAGAAAATACTCCGATATGGATACTTCTGGCCCACCTTAAACAAAGACGCCTTAGATTTCGTCAAAAAATGTGACAGATGTCAGAAATTTGCGAAGATTCTGCGGCTACCCACAACTGAGATTACCCAAATGACCAGCCCTTGGCCCTTTGCAGTATGGGGAATTGACTTGATTGGCGAACTGCCAATGGGCCGAGGCGGAGCCAAATATGCTATAGTGGAAGTCGACTATTTCACCAAATGGGTGGAAGCAGAACCCCTAAATAAAGTATCTTCAGCAAAAGTTATTAACTTCTTGATCAAAATGTTCTATGCAGGTACGGGGTGCCACTTAAAATCATATCGGACAGCGGACTTCAGTTTGACAGCGAGGAGTTCGCCAACTGGTGCCAAGAGCACGGAATTCACAAAAGCTTCTCATCTGTAGCTTATCCCCAGGAAAACAGACAAGTCGAAGTTGTCAACAAAATTATCAAAACTCTAATCAAAAAGAAACTTGAAAAGTCAAAAGGCGCTTGGGTGGATGAACTTCCGACGGCACTTTGGGCCTATCGAACATCTTTCAGAACATCAACGGGGCATACTCCTTTCTCTTTGGCATACGGATCAGAGGCTATGCTCCCAGTTGAAACTATAGTGCCTTCCCACCGTAGGATCCACTATAACCCAGAAGAGAACGAGGAACTCCTTCACATGTCTTTGGATCTAATTGAGGAAAGAAGAAATGATGCGGCCCTCAAAGCAGCAGCTCACAAGCAAAAAGTGGCAGCGCAATACAACTCCAAAGTCAAGCATCGTAGCTTACAAGAAGGAGATTTTGTCCTCAAGCGAATCTTCCCGCGCCCCGGAGCGCTAGATCCAATCTGGGACGGGCCGTATGTAATCCATAAAGATCTCCACAACGGGGCTTATATTTTTTCAACAGTGGACGGAGAGGTATTCCAGAGGGCATGGAACATCCAACACCTTCGTCGATACTTTTCTTAACTTGTACTGCCCATATGAAGTGAATTAACAAAGAGAATCAGTGGACGTTGGCATTTTTGTGCCAAACCACTTTAAAAACTTGTCACTTTTTTTTACTTGCCCTTTTGTACCTTGGCTACTTGTTAACTATATCCTTTTCTGTTGAACAAAATCCTGTGCATATAGCATTTCCATTCAAGGCACTCCACAGCGCGACTTCACCTGGACAAGACCTAACAGGTACTATGCGAATCTATGCCCTCGCCAATGAGACACTTTTGCTCCGGCATCCCTCTGTTGCGGGTTAAATCATTGCTCGCGATGGCCCTTAAAGCCAACTGTAATGAGCCGATTATAAGCCACCGAGAAGGCCGACTATAGCCGAGGCAGCTCATTACGGCGTTCGGCTCGCCGGCAGCCGTAAACCTACTTTAAGCCCCAACATAAGGTGTGGCCAGCCAGGGGTAGTTCACAGTTGACAATTGGCACCAACGCTAGCCGGCCACGGTAAATCGAATAATACCCACGATTATGGGCCATAATGGCCCGGGTAGTTACTGTGCGCGATCTCGGCTCCGATGTGTCTTAAGTACGGCTGTGGTAAAAAAAAGATAAACTCCCCATGGAGGCGTAAGATGGGTGACAAATTTCTCCAAGACCCACAGCTAGGGAAAGTGACTGCAAAACCCGTTTACCACGAACTTAAGCACATCGAAGGCCTTCCGTGATTGGAAGTTTTACTGTTTCTCATATTTCAATTTTATTTAAAGAACTTTCCTCCTATCCTCTATAACGATCCCTAAAGTACAGGACACAGAATAGGAAGCGCTCGCTAATGGGAATAGGAATTCGCAATTGAATGACAGGCCACTCGGCCACATGCCATACTCAGTCATATAAGACATTCAAAGCAATCGTCTACAACTAAAACATGAAGGGCGGTACTTTCTTCTTTGGTGTATAAATACGTAGCTATAATTCATTCGCACATCACATTAACGTTGCAAGGTATGAAATTACATTTTAAGCCAGAACTTGACATCAAACATGATCGAATCACAGGCATATGCACAGCTATACTTCTTATGCAACACATCAAAATAACGAAAGCATTCAAATACGACAGAATCAGCCTAAGTTAAAAATTACACGCCACAAATAAAGTCGTTTGTTACAAGTAACATAATTACAGCCTAAAAGTTACGTTGTTGATTTGAGACTAACATAGACAACAATGTCAAGTAAACAAAAAAATCCAGGCCAAGTCATGGAGTCGGCTGCATCAGAGCTATACCCTTGTCCTGCTAGCCCTCCGGGGTCTCTTTAACTGTGGAGTGGGAACTCTCAGCATGTTGACCAGAGGAAGTTGGTCCTCCAGAGGTCCCGCCTGTTCGATCAAGGAAAGAATTCATTAATAATAAGCAACCAAGTTACGGAGAGCTAAAAGGGAAGACTTACCAGCATCTGCTCCTTGATCATCATCCTCTAACTGCACACCTACCTCCTCAGCAGTAAGCAGTCGCATACCCTCCTTCACCGCCGCTTTCTCCAATTGGAGAATTGAGCCGTAACCATGTCCATTCTAAAGGCCACGCCACCCTCCTTATCTGCATCGGCCTTAGCCTCCTCCAAGGCCCTGAGATAAATCCTGGCCATGACTCGAGGGTAATCATCCATCCAAGATAAGTTGCCCTGTTTCCAAGTGCGAAAGTATATATCCTGAAGCATCTCATCCATTATCCCCTCATTCTCCTCGAACTCCCTTATTCGGTCCTCAGAAGCCAACAGCTTTGCAATGGTAACATCCCTCTCCAATTGGTATCGCAAGTAGTCGGGCTGAAAGATTTCCTCATCGCCTCCATCTCCTCCTTCAGCTTGGTTTGAGCAAGCTCCGCGGCCTCATGTTTCGCGGATAACTCATGTACCCGCTCGAGATCCGCTTGCCGAACCTCATCCACCATTGCAATAGCCATATCAATCTGTTCCTTACAGACGGCCTCCATTTTCCGTAACTCTGCCCTGCTGGCCTCTTCCATGGTCTTCTTTAATTGCCTAGAGGCGGCCTCATGTTGAGAGATCTGGATGGCCTGATCAGCGAGTTGTTTGGCCTAGTCGGAAACCATTAACCGCAGTCGAATGTTAGCACTGCCGATTTCTTCTCCGGCTTTGACCAGTCGAGCATGATGCCCCATCAGCTTTCTGGTTTCCTCAACAACCCGGTCAATGTTTGCCTTAGCTTCATCCCCCAAAGTTACAACCCGAGTGCTAAGCAAATCAAGGTCCAGGGACTTAGCTTCATCTAGTACTCTTACCATAGGATTGCGAGGGAGAAGGTGCTCACCGGTAGCCTCGTCAATAGTAATATCATGAGAACCAGGATCCAGATCCGGAATACCCGCAAACAGGTTACGAGCCAAGTCGGGATGATCTATCGAGGTAACGGTAGGATTTTCAGATGGGTGCAGAGAAGGTATAAACTCAGTATTCTCCTCCGTGGTATCCTGAAGAGGCAGAGTTGGGGGCTGAGGACCAGGTGAAGATTCAAACAAGGAGTGACTCCTCTTCTTCTTTTGGATATCCTCTTCGATAACTCCAAGAAGAGGACGGTAGACGACTACGTCTCTAGGGCGGTTAGTCGGAGGCTTTAGTTTAGTAGAAGCCTTGAGGAGTTTGTATTGTTCAAGACGGTGCCGAACATCCGATATCTTTGCCACCTTACCCGCTTCTGTGATAAAAACCCAGTGTTAAAAGCATACATTGAGCTATAATTCAAGAAATATATCAAGTTAAGAAGAGTAAAAAGACGCTTTTGTTATACAAACCCTAGGGAGGAGTAGGATACTGCAATAAGTCCTGAATCTCATTCCAGGACGGGAGCAGGCCATAAAATATTCCTAAATCCTTATCATAAATGGAGTCGGCAGGAGTCAAAAATTCACCTTGAATCGCAGGAATTGCCTTAGTTGAAGCGCTCTTAAAAGAATCAGCACCGATCTCGGCCTTGTCAGCTTTCTTAGGCTTCTCCACTAAAGCCGATCCTTCCTCCGAGGCGGAAAGCATCATCTGTCCACTCCTGGATCACACCTGCTTGCTTAGAAGACAAAGCCCCAGTACCACCACCGCTCTGTCCATCGCCACCATCATCGCTATGACCATCACCATCACCTTCTCCACCACTTCCACTCTCCGCCTCACCTCCTTCATCCTCGCCTCTTTTCTCCTCCACATCTTCCTCCTCCACATCTTCATCCTCCGGGACATCTGGACATGTGCTGGGGGAGGGTCCATCGGACTTCTTAAGTTTCTTCCCCCCGGCAATTGGATGCTTCGAGAAGGGTTTCCTTTTACTACTCTTCGCCGTAGCCCCTCCTTTAGCTTTGGCGACCCTCTCCTCAACTGTGTCTCTTTGCTTGACCACGGACTGGCGTGGCAGGATTAAGTTGAGCCCCAAAAGAGTAGCATTCCTGATCAAATAAGAAGCCGCCCTCTCTCCTTCTGGAATGGCTTTTATTTCCACAGCCATCTGAACCAGACGATCATTCTCTACAACCGCAAAGCCACCTGTCGCTAGCAAGAAATAAAGCACATAAGGAGGAGCATTACAGTCAGAACGGAAATTATAAATAAGATTCAACTTACAGCCAGAGGTGAAGCTATGGAAAGAAACAGAGTCATCCTGGACAAAGAACCATTCCTTCTTGAACATGCTAAATTTTGAATATAAGTCCAGGACTGGCTTGAAAGACACGGCCAATTCTAAGCTAATATATGGAGACCCCTTCTTGTAGCCTCTAAAGTTGTACAGATATCAGATCTCCCGGTTGGAAGGAGGACGCCCGTATCTCCTCTAGAAGATGATGAACAAACTCACGAAGATGGCATAGGAGTTGGGCTGAAGCTGGAAAGGAGCCACCTTCAAGTACGTGATGAAGCTGACTATCCAAGCGTTGGTCGGAGGGATAGCACCCACATGCAATGATACCTGCTATAAGCAAAATATCCTTCTGGGGGTTATACGGCATCACTCCGTTCCCCGGCAACCTCATATGCGCTCTGTCAATCCCAAAGGATCTAGATATAGCGTCAAGCTGCTCATCTTTGAGGGAGATGGGAAAGTAGTCAGGCGGTGAGTTCAAGAGCTCTTGAGGACCGTACCCGTCTACTAACGATCTCGGGGTTGGTACATGTCGTCCTGGTTCTGCCTGAACTGGGGGCACTATGGAGGACTCTTCTTTGTCCTTGGATTTCTTCTTGTTAGAACGAGTTTCTACTTTATGAGACATTATCTGCAACACGAGAAAACACATCGTCAGAACAAGAGATGTAGACAAACAAATTCAACACATAAAAAATGTCATTCGGTAGCCCGGGTCTTAGAGTTCATTCGGCATTCATGTTCCCTAAGTACCATTCGGTAGTCCCGGGTCTTAGAGTTCATTCGGCATTCACGTTCCCTAAGTGATATTCGATAGTCCGAGTCTCAGGGTTCATTCGGCTATCACACTCCCTAAAAGTCTATTCGGTAGAAGGAGAACTCACCTGACTCAACAGGCGTAGGCTTGGTCCGGCTCTTTCGAATAGTTATGAATAACAGGAGCTTGAAGCCCATACTTATAGGCACGCAGGGGACTACAGGACCAATTGGTTCGGCACTCGGGCCGAATGGAGTGTCCAAACTGAGGAAAACAAAGCACGCCATATGTAAGCATATGCCCCACTTTTGGGGGCAAATGTTGGGCGTGTTTCCACCGGACCGGGGCCACCGGACCGGGGCCACCGGACCAACACTAACGAATCAAGGCCAGGAAGGCACTACCGAATCAAGGCCAAGAAGGCACTGCCGAGTCAAGGCCAGGAAGGCACTGCCGAATCAAGGTCATCCACTCACCATCGAACCACTTATTACCGGATCATCCACTCACCACCGAACCACTCATTACCGGACCGGATCATCCACTCAGCACCGAACCACTCACTGCCGAACCGGATTATCCACTCATTACCGGACCGGATCATCCACTCAGCACCGAACCACTCACTGCCGGACCGGATTATCCACTCGCCACCGGACCAATCAACGCCCCACCTACTACCGGTCAAATCCACGTCTCCACCCACTACCGAACCAACATTGCCAGGCCAGAACACGTCAGCTCAGGCCCACCAGCAGCTATATACTTCCAAGACCCCTACCCCCAGCCTCACTCTATAAATAGAGGGGTAGGGATACAACAATGGCAGACAAGTTTGAGAGCTCAAACACGGATAGAACTTTCAAACAACTTTCATATACTTGTATCAAAGCTTTGTACTTGTAATCTGAATAGTAAAGGAGAATAACATATAAAGTGGACGTAGGCATATTCTGGCCAATCCACTATAAATCTGTGTGTCTTTTACAGTTTAGTCCCTGCTTTTTTTATATTTGCATAAATCACCCAAATCACTAAAAACAACGTAAAATCAACTAAATCATGCGACTTGGAGGTGTTTGCCCATTTTTTGTGCAAACACTAGGCCTTCTTCCATGTTCGGGATTCAGGTGGAAGGAGAAAAGGCAAGGCAGTTGCTCACAAGCGTTCTAAATCCGTGAGATTAAAATCTGTGGTTATGTCCTTGCCCGTCCCGGGGATTAGAATTTTGGAGGCTCCTCCCCGTAAGAAGAGAATCCTTTTGAAGGGCTTGGTGATATTCCGATTCCGAATTATGTGTCGTTTCAAC
Source organism: Allium fistulosum (assembly GCA_030737815.1). Lineage (NCBI taxonomy): Eukaryota > Viridiplantae > Streptophyta > Magnoliopsida > Asparagales > Amaryllidaceae > Allium > Allium fistulosum. Next base: position 822,561,703 of record CM060904.1, read on the forward strand.
ACGACGCCGGGATGGAGGAGCTTGATAATGCTCTTGAACTGAACGGGTCGCTTGCTATGAGTGTGGCCGATATTTCCGCTTGGTCGGCGGGTTGCACATGCATACACTTCACTGCACTACATGATTCATAACTGTAAATCGTCCAACTCAAGAAATCACTAACTCTTCCTTCGTCTCTCATTTTCAGGTACTATGTCTGGGAAAGGATCGATGCTAGGGAACCTCCGCTCGGCTCAAAAATCCTCTATATATTATGATTCCCGCATGAGAGACTCGGATAGAGACCACGATCGCGGGTACTCTAACCAAGAGAGGTACGAGCGGGACAGGGACAGAGAATACATACATCGCTCTAGGTCTCGCTCTCCACCTCTTAGGCTTCCATCTCCACCTCCTGTTCTTGTTCCACATCCACCAGAGCCTCCATGTCATAGGCCATCTTCTCACACTTCTAGATCCGAGACTCATCTCCAGAGGGTCGAAACCACGGCCTCCATAATTGCAGAGTAGGTCCCAGCTGAGCCCACAGGAGAAGGGGCCATTAAATTGGCTCAGATGAGGAAGGATTTTCCGAACATATGCTTTGATGGCTATGTCTTCCCACCACACTTAAAAAGAATTCCATCAGGGGTGGAAAACACGATGCATGATTACGTTCATGACATCTACACCCAGTATAAAGAGTGGGTAAAGCTGTAGAGAAAGCTTCTAAGGTGGCCTTTGAGCAAGCCAAAGCGCTTGAGAAAATGGAGACCGAACTCGCTCAAAGGGATCGGATCATTCAAGTGCTCATTGCTGAGGCCGAGTCTTCTCGAAAATCTGAAATTGAGGCCACCAAAAAAGTTGACGAAGCGAATGTGGCCATGGAGAGGTTGAGGCAGACACATGTTACCTTGGTGGAGGTGATGGGCCATCGGAATACTACTGTTACCGCCGAACGGGATGCGGCGGTCAAGGAACTTAATGAGCTCAAGGCCAAATTTTCCGACATGGCCAAGGAAAAGGATGATGCAAACAACGCGGCCAAGGAGGCGTGCGCACAAGCTGTTCTGCTTAGGGGTGAATGAGATGCGGTTGTGGCTAAAGTCTGCAAGGTAGAGACTGAGGTCGAGAAGAAAGTGAAGTCGGCCGAGTCCAGGCTAGAGGCTGATATCGAAGACCTTCTCGTTGTTTACAATGCTAACATGATGAGGTACAAGGGTCTAGCCTGGCTCGATGATTACCTGACACATCTATACAATGCCTGGGGCCGATTAGTTGAAGAGCAGAAGGAGGCGCATCAGGGTGAGTCTGTGGATGAGTTTGAACTCGAGAATCGCATTATGACCGAAGATGAAAGGAAGATTCTTCATGAGTCAATGAATCTGCACGAAAAGGAAAGACTCGGCGCCCAGCACTTCGAAGTAGGAGAGGGTTCAGGGGTTGACCATCATGAGGCGAGTCTTGAAGTTCCAGCGTCAACCTAGCCCGAATCCTCATCAGCGGTCGATCCCCAACCTGTTCCTCCCTACTATCCGGATCAGCTGCAGATGTCTCCGGCTATAGTGCAAGTTACTGAAGCCGTTCTGCCACCTACAAGTCAAACTGAGGAAGGTATTCTGAACATTCCACATATCTCTCTTAAGTTGAAATCTTCGCTCGAGTTAAGTTCTAACGTTTCTCTTATTTTTTGTCCAGTGATTGACGCTGCACCGGTCGTGCCTCCTGCTACTCAAGAATCATATCAGACGCAGGGGGCTATCGTTTCTGAAGCGACCGCCATGACTACTGCTGCGCCTCTTGACGATATACAGGGAAGCTCACTTGTTTTTGATGAGCAGTTGATGGAGGAACTCTTTCGCCATCATGGCGATCCTATAGCTGACTTACCATTTTTCATGGGCGAAGGCGTTCCTGCTACTAGCTTTTCGATGCCAACTGCTGATGCTCCCGGTGAGGCCCGAGTGACTACTGAGGAGGAGATTTTGGCTGAAATCAACGCCGAAATGGCAGCAGCGGTTCATGGTGGCAGTTTTGGAGGTGGAACAGCGGCACTTGGTCCAGCTCCGCTTAGAATGATATCGTTTGGCGGTACATTTTCTGACACTAGTGCAGCCATTCCATCTTCCACATCTGATCCTATCCCTCCAAGTCCGCCGACAGGCAGCATTCCTATCCACTCGAGTTCGGAGGAGGATGTTGATATCATGCCCCCGCTTGGAGACTGACCACCGAAAGGCATAGGCTCGAAGAGGAAGGGTAGCGGTGGCTCCAGTGGGTCTAGTCCGAAGACGAAGCTGAGGAAGAAGAAAGATTAGATGTGCCTACTTGGTTTATTTTGATTTTCATTTTGTTGGCCGTGTAAAGATGCGGGTTCGGCCCCTGCTAGTAGGAATTTTTGGGAACAAACTTGTACATGAATTTCTTTCATAAATAGTAGAAATGGAACTTTTCTTTTTGAGCTTCTTGTGTATTTGTTTAAGTGTTTCGATGTTTGAAATGCACTTGTAAAGTTTCAGCTTTCGAGTCAAGTTTGTCTTTTTGCACCAAGTCTGGAAACTGCGAACATGGTTCGCGATTGAGAAGCGACTTGGATTTTGACGTCGCACCGCTTCAGTCAATGGTCGATGCTTAAGTCCTGCCCCCCAGCCTCGGGGATGAGTTGTAAAACATTAGTCAACGATTGCTTTTTACTTATAACATGTTGATTCTAGTACCACTGAATGGATGTTTGAGATAAGCGAAGATTGAGCGGTTTATTCACGCTTGTCCGATTGTCGACGATCATATCCGTACTCCGGGGATTCTCATTTGTTTATTGGCGGTTGGTCATGCCGACTTAAGTTTAAATCATACGTCCGCGCTCTGGGGACTCGCAATCTACATTTGTACTTCGACTCGCGCTCTGGGAATTCGGAGTTGATATTTATACTTCGATTCATGCTCCGGGAACATGAAGTTGATGTTTACACTCTGTTTCACACTCCGGGAACTTGAAGTTGATTTTTACACTCCAACTCGCAATCTGGGAATCCGGAGTTGTTGTTCATACTCCGACTCGCACTTTGGGAGTTCGGAGTTGATGTTTATACTTCGACTCGCACTCTGGGAGTTCGGTGTTGTTGTTTATACTCCGTTTCGCACTTTGGGAATTAGGAGTTGATGTTTGTACTCTGACTCGCACTCTGGGAGTTCGGAGTTGTTGGTGTTTACACTCCGACTCGCACTCTGGGAATCCGGAGTTGTTGTTCATACTCCGACTCGCACTCTGGGAGTTAGGAGTTGATGTTTATACTCCGACTCGCACTCTGGGAGTTCGGAGTTATTGTTTATACTCCGTTTCGCACTCTGGGAGTTCGGAGTTGGTGTTTATACTCCATTTCACACTCTAGGAATCCGGAGTTGTATCAGGATCATGGATGGTCGGATCACATCCACTCTGAGTTAACAAGTGAGGTCGTTAGATGGACGGGTCCACCCTCCTCAAACTTTGTTCAGATACGGACGAAGTCGTTAGGCGGACGGATCCACCCTCTTCATAGACGTATTTTTAATACTCCAGTTCGCACTCTGGGAACCGGGAGTTAAGTGAGGGATTGTCGTGTATCAATCCGTTTTTGACTTTGTTGTGATGGCTTGTCCCCGAGCTCAGGTTTCACTTAGCGAGTGACCGGTTGCATCATAGTCACTCCCTATTTGAATAAATTCCACCGTATGGTGAAACTTAGCTCTCCGTGCATAGTGATGATCATATGAAGCATTTCAAGTAAATCACAGTTCTTGCTCGAAGAGATTGCATTTTATTGCTGAAATAAGAAAATATGGAAAAGTCAGTTGCCTTATTACAAATTCTAATTTCGAAATGCAGAAACAAATTACAAAATGGAAAATAAACTAAATGAATAAAAAAAGCCTGTCATGTATAGTAGCGACGAAGACTCTCGCTATTCCAGGCTCTTGGAAGAGTAAGACCGTCAACGGTCGATAGTTTGAAGTGCCATCTCCGAGCCTTCAGTCAATAACATACGGTCCTTCCCATGTCGGCTTCATATGTGAAAGAACCGGATAAATTCTTTTCAGGATGAGATCGCCTAGTTCAAAGGTTCGTGGTTGGACCTTGGCGTTGTACAATTGAGCGACTCGACTCCGATGCGCGGCTGCCCTCAAATCAGCATCTTCACGCTTCTCATCTAGTAGATCGAGAGATTCAACAAGTAATATAACATTTATCTTTGGATCATAGTATTTCGCACGATGAGAAGGTACTTCCAGCTCAACTGGAATAACGGCTTCTGAACCATAAGAGAGAGAGAATGGAGTGTGACTGGTCGCGGTCTTGTGGGTTGTTCGGTAAGCCCATAAAGCCATAGGGAGTTCATCGACCCACTTGCCCCCAACCTTTTCCATTCGTTTTTTCAGAATGGACTTTATAACTTTATTAACCGCTTCGACCTGTCCGTTCGCCTGAGGGTGTGCAACTGCGTAGAATTTCTTTTGGATGTGAAATCGTTTGCAGAAACCTTTAAATTCAGCATTGTCGAATTGGGTTCCGTTGTCCGTAATAATGGTGTGTGGGAGACCGAATCGACAAATGATGTTGCGAACTACAAAGTATTTGTACCAAAATTGGGCACAACACTCTTCGGAAGTTTTTGAAGAGATAAAGTGAAGAAATTTAAGTGGAAAAGGAGGATTATCTAACAAAAACTCCAAGCTATAGATATGCAAGTAATTAAAATGCGCAGAGACACAAAGATTTAGAGTGGTTGGGCGTATTTCCTACGTCCACTATGAAGTTGATTGCTTTATTGATCTTTCTTTGATGATTACAATTGATTTCAGCAAGTTACAGCAAATAACAATGATTTACAGCAGCGAAATTTGTTAGTAGCAGCAGCGATGGAGTTTAGATCTGGATCCGGCAGAGTCTGGGCATTGGAGGATTCAAAGAAGAAGAAGCCAGTATACTACGTCAGCAAGCGATTGACTGGGGCCGAAAGGAATTATCCGAAATTAGAGAAGTTGGCTTATTGCCTTGTTATTGCATCACGAAAGCTCCGACCGTATTTCCAGTCACATCCCATTATTGTTTACACCGACCAGTCGTTACGACAGGTCTTTTCGCGGCCTGAGATGTCTGGTAGGTTACTCAAGTGGAACATTGAACTGAGCCAGTTTGACATTACTTACACTCCAAGAAGGGCCATTCAAGGACAAGTCCTAACCAACTTTTGCTAGACGGGACATTCAGCTTCAGCCCACTTTGTAAAGTAATCAACTGCGACGATGGCGTATTTCGCACCACCTTTTTCCAGAGGTAGAGTACCAATGATGTCGATGCCCCACATTGCAAACGGCCATGGGCTGACCATTTGTGTTATCTCGGTAGGAGGAGCTCTAGGAATTTCGAGCATGCTTTTGGCACTTATCACATTTCTTTGCATAATCCGACGCGTCGCAATTCACTGTAGGCCAGTAATATTCGTATCGAAGTATTTTCTTGGCAAGTGCTTGCCCCCCGGTGTGATCGCCACATTCTCCCTTGTGTACATCGTGCAATACTCGTTTAATTTCATCGTGAGCGATACATCGGAGTAGAGGAACAGAGTACCCTCTTCTGTACATGATTTCATTCTGGATGGTGAATCGTGAGGCCTTTCGGAGGACTTGTCTCTTTTCACTCCTGCGCTCCGGCAGGGTTCCGTGCTCAATGTAATTTCTGAGTGAAGTCATCCATGAATCCTTTTCGGGGACGGTTTCGCATACCTAGTCTATTTCTGCCCGATCAATGCTTGGAGAAGATAACGTCTCTACAGGAACGAGTCTCATTTGCTGAGCTTCACCTGTGCTTGCTAGCTTTGCCAATGAATCGACTTTTTGGTTGCATTCTCGAGGTATACAATAAATGGCATAATAATCAAACTGATTCAGTACTTCCTGAACTCGAGCTAAGTTAGCAGACAGCCTTCGATCTCTCGCTTGATACTCTCCCCGTACTTGACACACAACTAACTGTGAATCACAATAAATTTCCACCGCGATAATTCTCAAATCTTTAGCAAGTTTCAATCCAGCTAAGAGGGCTTCATATTCTGCTTCATTATTGGTCGCATGAAAATCAAACTTCAAAGCATAACATATAGATCGGCCTTTGGGAGTTTCAAGTACAATACCAGCGCCCGAACACCGGTCGTTTGATGCACCGTCGGTATAAAGCTTCCAGACGTATTCGGGGGATTCACTGGTTTCGGGCAAGTCCTCTGGAATGGTAAGTTCAGCTATGAAATCAGCTAGGACTTGTCCTTGAATGGCCCGTCTTGGAGTGTAAGTAATGTCAAACTGGCTTAGTTTGATGTTCCACTTGAGTAACCTACCAGACGTCTCAGGCCGCGAAAGGACCTGTCGTAACGGCTGGTCGGTGTAAACAATAATGGGATGTGCATGGAAATACGGTCGGAGCTTTTGTGATGCAATAACAAGGCAATAAGCCAACTTCTCTAATTTTGAATAATTCCTTTCGGCCCCAGTCAATCGCTTGCTGACGTAGTATACTGGCTTCTGTATCTTTCTTCTTCTCAAATTAATGCAGCGCTGATAGCGTTTTCTGATATCGCCAAATATACGAACAACTTCTCATGATCAATAGGCTTTGACAGGATAGGTGGTGTGGATAGATGTTGAACTAGTGCTTGGAAAGCGCCCTCGCACTCCGTGGTCCATTCAATGTTTCGTTTCCCTTTTCGGATCAGATCGAAGAAGGGAATGCATTTGTCAGTGGACTTTGAAATGAACCTGCTCAATGCTGCTACTTTCCCATTGAGACTCTGGACTTGCTTTATGGTTTTCGGAGTTTCAAGATTTCTAATTGCCCAAATCTTTTCAGGATTAGCTTCGATCCCTCGAGCGTTGACGATGAACCCAAGGAATTTTCCGGATGCAACTCCAAAGTGACATTTTAGTAGGTTAAGCTTCATTTTGTATTCTCGAAGTATGTTGAACATAGTTTCCAGGTCTTTAACTTGGTCAGTGGAGAGTCGTGACTTCACAAGCATGTCGTCTACATATACTTCCATGGTTTTCCCGATTTGATTGGCAAACATCCGATTGACCCGTCGTTGATAAGTAGCCCCGGCATTCTTGAGTCCAAATGGCAAAACCTTGTAGCAAAAAAGTCCCAGATTGGTTACGAAGCTGGTATGTTCCTGATCCGGTGAATGCATTGGTATCTGATTGTAGCCAGAATACGCGTCCATGAAGGATAAGAGCTCATGTCCAGCTGTCGAATCTACTAGCTGATCAATTCTGGGAAGCAGGAAACTGTCTTTAGGACAAGCTTTATTCAGATCGGAATAGTCGACACATGTTCTCCACTTTCCATTTGACTTTTGGACGAGCACGAGATTCGACACTCATTCTAGATACAATGCATCTCGAATGAACCTGTTCGCTTTAAGCTTTTCTACTTCTTCTTTAAGGGCGGTAGATCTCTCTGGATCCATACCGCGCCTTCTCTGTTTGACCGGGACATGCCGCGGGTCAATGTTCAGAGTATGGCTCGCGATGTCCGGCGAGATCCCACACATATCAGAATGCGTCCAGGCGAATACGTCAAGATTCGCCTGTAGAAACTCAACCAATTCCCTTTGAGTCTGCTGGCTTAGTTGAGAGTCAATCTTTAGCATCTTTGAATCATCATCATTATCGATTGGGACATCAATCGTCAGTTCGGCCGGGGATGCTTGACTCTCTTTAGATTCTCCTTCATCGTCAGTTTCTCTTGGGTCAAGATCCCTTTGGAATTGGCTGGGGTGCCCGGGTCTTGGCCCGGGCGTTAATTGTCAATTATCAACAAAGCTGACGTGGAGAGATTCCTCTATGCCCTTTCCTTTCTCCTTTCGCTACGCCTCTCGCAGCTCAGCAACATAACAGGCTCTCGCAGCAGCCTGATCTCCTTGAATGATTCCCACTCCATGATCAGTGGGAAATTTTAAAGTCAAACACCATGGGGCAATGGCTGCCCTGAATTCAGCGAGGGCCGGTCGGCCCAAGAAAGCATTATAAGGGGAGTCTATGTCCAACACAACGAACTGTAACATCCGTACTCTCCGGCGTTCTCCAACTCCCAACTCCACTGGCAGTTCCACCATTCCAGTGGGTATAGTAGCACTTCCGTTGAAACCATGGATTCAGGATTGACAGGGTTTCAAGTCCTTTGCTTCCATTCTCATTTGATCATAAGCTCGTTTAAACATGATATTCAAAGAGCTTCCACTATCAACTAAGATCCTCTTCTTCCAAGCAGGACCTACTTGAGCTGAGATGACCAGTGAGTCGATAGTGGGGGCTTCGACTTTGTCAGCGTCTTTGTTCCTGAACACGATGTCATCTGTCATCGTCTTCTGTTGCTTGGACGGAGCCCCTTCATCAAAACTACTACAACACTCAAAGTCTGCATGCCTGATAGAACTGGCATATGACTCCATTTCCTTCCAGCTTCGATCTGCTGGGTGAGGACCACCACTTATTGTATTGATAACCAGCCTCCCGCCTGTACGAGCGGGTTCCTCCTATCTTTCCTGATTCGGCGCACGATTCTGATTTGATGGGCCCGCACCTCCCGACCGTGGCACCCGGACATATTGATCTAACTTCCGCTCACGTATCAATTTTTCAATAAGATCTTGCAAATGACGACACTCATTAGTATTATGGCCATAGCTTTCGTGGAATCTGCAAAACTTTCATGTTTGGACTTGTCTTTCTGTTGGTGGCTTCGGAGCAGGTTTCTTGTATTGCATGGTATTGCAGGTCTGCAAATACACATTTTCCAGCGACGTATTCAATGGAGTATAATTGTCAAACATGGGAGCTCTGTGTCGTGGACCACGGCTCTGATCTCGCTTCTTTCCCTAATTTCCATTGTCCCTCTACTGATTCTGTTTATTTTGTATGTTCAACTGAACTTTTCCAGAACTATCTCCGGACCGTTTAACGGCGATGTTACTCTGGATTCCTTCGATGTTGGGACCTGAGTCATCCTGCTTCCTAGACTGTTTCGCATCCTCCCTTCTCAAGAATTGGGCTGCCTTGGAATAGAAACGGTCCAACGATGCAGGTGGTTTCCCAACTAACCAATTTCCGAACTTAAAATCAGGGTCAATCCCTTTGGTGAATGCCATCAGGATAGAGTTGTCATTGGGATTGCTTATTTCTGCACACGCAACATGGAATCGCTCCAAGTAACGTCTAAGTGTTTCTCCGGGAGCTTGAGTAACGCTAGACAAAGTGTTAACATCTTTAGGTCTTGCTACATGCATACGGAATTGTTCAACAAACTTGGTGGCCATCTGGTCAAAATTAGAAATGGATCGTGGTGGCAAACGAGTAAACCACATGGTTGCAATGCCCCTCGGGAAATGGGGAAACTACGGCATTTTACTGCATCGTCAGCTCTCGCAGTATTCATCAGCCATTCGTACTTCAGGATGTGTTGATTGGGATCAGAACTCCCTTCATAGACTGGCAAAGTTGGTATCCTGAAGCGCCGAGGTGGTTCAACATATAATATGTCTTCGGTGAAAGGGGTATGACTCCAGGAGATTCCCCAATCGTCATTACTGAGACCCTGACTTTCAGGGATCATTTGATGAATCATTGTTGGTATATTCGACATCCGGATACTAGGAGTTTGCTGGGCCAAGGTGTGGTCGGGTTTCACAGCGCGAGTTTGGACCGGACGCGGTCGACGGTCCGTGCCTCGCCTCCTTGGTTCAACTTTTTCTGGGACATAAGGCTCTGGAGTCTGCTCTCGCTGGTTATGTTGAGGATCAGCTTGGTTTCTAGCATCAACCCCTTGTTCGGTAGTGGTGGTAGTAGCAATGTTGCTTGTGACATGGTAAGGAGCAGCACCTCCTCGGGATGAATGTCCGGTATGATGACTAGTGGAGGGTCCAGTTCTGGGTTGTCCTAGATTTGAGGCAGGTTGGTGTCCTATGGCCTGGGTGTAGCTTACATCCAGTCGTGGGCGTGTGGATCTGTGATGGCCATCAGAGGAGGCTGAACTCCCTATAGAAGAATAAGAACCTTGATCCCTTCTGGATCTTCTACGCCTTTGGCGATTCAGCTGGTTCGTCAACTCTATGTTGGCGCGCAGTTGTTCAGTAAGTTGTTGTCGACTCTGGGTCAACTCTTGGAGCAGCATCTGAAACTCTTGTCTAGTAACCGGGCCTGATGGATCTGAAGGTTCGGCAGCATCTTGGTTGGATGGAGGCAATTGCACGGGATTTTGTCAGTCCCGTCCTCCTTGATCAGCAGCTGTAGAGGTAGTTTGTGTACTTACCATGGTGAATTAATGAAAGTCCTTTCCTAGATCTGACTGCAAATATGAATAGTATGGAAGGGCTTCAAGTCTTGAGACTGGATCTTCTTCTTAGATTTATGCAATCCGGTATCGATAGGAGATGCAAGGAGCAGGAGAAAAATTGGGTTTTTTCTCAGTGAAAGCACCAAAGTGTTTGTACCAAAATTGGGCACAACACTCTTCGGAAGTTTTTGAAGAGATAAAGTGAAGAAATTTAAATGGAAAAAGAGGATTATCTAACAAAAACTCCAAGTTATAGATATGAAAGTAATTAAAATGCGCAGAGACACAAAGATTTAGAGTGGTTCGGCGTATTGCCTACGTCCACTATGAAGTTGATTGCTTCATTGATCTTTCTTTGATGATTACAATTGATTTCAGCAAGTTACAGCAAATAACAATGATTTACAGCAGCGAAATTTATTAGTAGCAGCAGCGATGGAGTTTAGATCTAGATCCGGTAGGGTTTGGGCATTGGAGGATTCAAAGAAGAAGAAGCCCCTTTTTCTGTATGCCTTGGGGCTCTATTTATAGGTGTAGGAGGCTGATATTTCACTCAGATCCCGGGAGACTCCCTCTGGCACGTGACTAGGCCCGTGCGCCCAAGCCTATGAAGTTTTGGTCCGATCCGAGATCGATACTAACGGATTTCGTATCGATCAAAATTGTGTCCGATGGAGTCGAAATTTGGTGTAGACATTCTTCAGCATGCATGTAAGCTCCTGTGAAAATTTCATAGCATTTGGACTTGTAGATTAGGAGATATGATCGATATGAATTAGGACTTTCGGTTGGTTGTTTCGTTCAACTCCATCATTTCGACTCGATGGTTTCGAATCGATGGCGGCATGTGTTGGCAGGTTAATGTGGCGCGTGTCCTTCGCATCGATCTGTAGCATACCCAGTTCGAATCAATGAAAACAGTCTAGTTCGAATCGATGGATGTTGGCTTGTTCGCATCGATGAAGGTTGCATAGTTCGTATCGATGAAAGCGCCCTAGTTCATATTGACTGTTGTGCTTTTCTTCGCATCGATGGGAGGCATGCATTTCGTAATGATTGGTGATCGATCGATACGAAGAGAGCCTTTAAGACTAAGCAATGCGAAGCAGATGAAGTGTTTGTTGCCGATGGATACGAAGTAGGCATTGGACGATCGAGTCGAACTGTGGCTTCCTGATGGATGTGGATTGATATGAAGTGGTCATTGGCCGATCGAGTCGAACACAGCTTGTCGATGGATTCGAACTCGATCGATTCGAACTGTGGCTTCCTGATGGATGTGGATCGATACGAAGTGGTCATTGACCGATCGAGTCGAACAGAGCTTTCTCAGATGGATTCGAACTCGATCGATTCGAACAGCAGCCATGTGATGGATTCGAACTCGATCGATTCGAACAGCAGCCACGTGATGGATTCGAACCCGAGACTATTTCTCGTCCAATCTTGCAACGATCATAACTTGAATGAACTCGGATTGACTTGAAATTTGGAACGTTGACTTTTATGGCTTCCCTCGTCGTGTCTTGTGGATTGTAGCTCGATCCGGACTTGGATAAAATTCATCGATATCCATAGTGAGCCTATGTATAGCCGATCTCTGAGACGAACCGTCATTGGTTAATAGTCAATTCCTCGGTGTCACGGCCTTGCCAAAAGGCGGGATAACAGCAAAAAAATTATTTTTAGCCTTATCTTATTTAATTAATTAATTAAACTTATTATTTCTTATTAAATTTTATGGAGTGTTGCATTATAGATAAACGTTTATAAAAATGTATATATGCTTCTCAGTGTGTCATATACCTTAAATTAGGAAAACTTTTTCTTTGATACCAAATGTAACAACCCACATTTTCGATTCTTTGATTAACGCTTGAATCAACGTTTAAACCACGATAAGCGAAAAATTGAATCGTTAAGACACGATGATAAGATATAAGAACAAATTCTAACCTTATCTTTCTAAACTCACAATGGAGGGAAACAACGTACAATATAAAATATTCATATATTCAAACCCAGTTCAATTACATAGTTATGTCCGTATAACAAATCCCAATCCACATATCACAACATAATGTTATATGATATATACAATAGGAATGTCTTCGTCATCCATACGTTCACCATCACCTATATCATCTCGACTCCATACTTCATCGATCTTCCGATAATAAGTACAAAAGACAATATGGAGCATGTGAGACATACATCTGAGTGAGTAAAACAAGTCTATCTCATATATAGTACAATAGTACCAATAAAACATCGTTAGTGTCTACTAACATGCGTATACATACCTTAACCTGCCTAGTTTGCACCAATGAGTAATATTAACACTGTGATATGGTTAACGAATTGATTAAAGTCATATTACATCTCAACATAAACAATACATAATCGTATTTTCAATCAATAGGAACAACAATTTCAATATTACCGAGGGAACACCTATTTCCATGGAATAACCATTTCCTGTATCGCCGAGAGCACAACCATTTCCCCGTAACAACAATATTCTTTAATATTGAAGGAAAACTATTTCCTAAGGACAAAAATTCCCCGCATCATACATGACTCACAAACAAACACGTAATACATCAAAAGCACAATAAGCGTGCCAAAATATCCATTATACGCCAATATGAACTCAACACGATATCAAAACACTGCTAAACCTATCGTAATCCAATTTCACATATATCGAGCACAACAAAATCAATGTTATCTATATTTCTCGCCGCGTCAAGGTTGTACCACATTATCGCCTCCGAAGTACGCTGAATTTTTGCACGAAGGTCGGATTCTGTAAAACACCTCTAATTCAAATTAGCTCATTTGAATTCAGATTTACCTAGCACAACCAACCTTCTACCAATCAACCGGTGGTCCAACCACCGGTTGACTGGTACTAGACTGGTACACCGATGTTAGTACCACCAAAATACAGATGTCGCACCCCTAATTAATACATTGGCTCCTTGGTTATAAGAAAACTACTTTCTCACTGTATTGGTCAATAGACCACCTATTTGTTCTATTTTACTTGATTTGCTCTCTGATTTCATTTATAACTAGTTTGTTGCATTTGATTTCGTTGAATAATCATAAGGCCAATAGACCCCCTTTTGTTTGGTTTTACTCGATTTGTTCTCTGATTGGTTCACTTCTACTTCATTTTGATTTAGTGTATTTCGATTTAACACAACAACAGTCAGACTCTTTAACAGCATTTCAAAAAAGCTATTAAAGACTCTAAAAACACTATAAAATGATCCGTTATAATATGTCCAATAGATACCATAGCATCATTAAAAATGCTACCAAAAGCGCCTTTTAATAACTCTGTGAAACGCTGTTACTAATTGTGATAGCAGTTTGACAAACGTTGAGAATGACATGACATGTTATCGTAAATCTATTAGTTATGATAGCATAGACCGAAGAGCAGTAATAAACAAATATTCATCATTTTCTGAAAGCTATCAACAACTATTGATAGTGTTTTTCTAATTCTATAATTTTTTATAGCTCTTCTCTTACTTTCTACAGCAATTAGGAAACGCTAAGTCATCTTCGAATTTTTCAAACATTTTCATTTTCTTCTAAATTGATATAGCAATGCATGTACATTATATGGATTCAAAACATCACTAATTGCACATTCCATAACCAACACTGCATATGTAATCAAATAAAATATTCTTACACGAAAACATAAATATATCTCAGCAAAACGTAACATACATCCATGATATTCCATAAAAAGTGTTATAATTACAAATACCAATAACCAAAAGCAATAATATAAGCATTCTAACTAAAGCGATGCATAGAAGTGTTAAGAGCAAATTGATACGTACTAAACCAAATATTCCTTCAAAATAATCTTGTTGCTACTTGTTTGCATCAAACATGTCTAGTTACCAGTAAAGAAAAAGTTCAACAATTAGCATATGTTATAATAAATTAATTCTAAGAGCAGCACAAAAAATAGGGTATAAACAATTGTTATTGCCTCTAACTAATGGTGGGCGTTCTATGTTCTGACTAAAAATGTCAATTATAACTTAAGTGTGGATATTACGATTACGAGTTTGCATAATAATAACTAATTGTTGATGTCACAAGTTTCTTTGACGGTCAGTTATTACTTATGGAGTATATGCGTTTTTGCTAAAATATTATTCTAATAGTAGATGACTTCATAGCCATTTAAGATGGAGTTGCAAATGTCTTGGTTGATCACGTTGCTTGTTAACATTTTACTCATGTTGCTTATTTAGTAACTAATACTCTAGCATCTTCAATGCAAATAGGATGTGATTTCAATTAAATCCTATGTGTCAAGGGATAAATCACAATGTTATCTCAATGTAATTTCTAAAAATTAAACATCACATTAAAAACAAGAAAACTACTCCAATGCAAATGTATTTATTGAAAAAAAATTGACTATGTGTTCCAATCAAAATTTAAATAAATAAAAATAATAGATAAAAAATTAGTTCATTGTGAATATTTATTACTTCACATTGTGAAGTGCAATGTCTAAAACTAGACATTGCACTAGACAATGTCTAATAATTATTTTGCCAAGTCATCATAACATTGTCATTAACATTGGCATTGGAGATGAAAATTTGAACTAAATTAAATGTTGATGATGTGTAATTGACATTACATCAAAATAGCTCATGGGTTGGAGATGCTCTTACTGTGAATATTTTTTCTTCAATTACATGTAATTTGTTTATATTTGCGAGAAGTACATGGCATCATTATATGGTATAGTAAATATTTCTCTTAACCTGAATCTATTTAATAATTTCAAGCCTGGATGTGTAGACTGAAACAATATTTAAAGTGAATTTTTAATCTGACATTTAATAATACAAAACTGAAACAAATTTCTAACCTGAATGTATAGACTGAAACAACATTTAGTTATAAAACTAAATAAATTTATGTACCTGAATTTGAGCATCATTATTTTAGAATTTACCGCCATCTGCATTAGCCTCCTTGGAAGCAAACATGGGTTCGTCGATTTCTTTTTGTTTGTGAGTAAGCCTCTTCCTTTTTGTTTACCCATTTTCTGCAAATAAGAATGAATCTTACTCAATTAGTATCTACACTTCAGCTTTTTTACTAATTCTATAATATAAAATCATCTTTCTTTAACTATCTGGAAAAATAATATACCATATTTTATATAAAGATTGGCTTTTTTTGACACATTTATTTTATGATACGGTAAAATCATATATTTCTCTATATATGTAGCTACTAGTTTGATACATTACCCTTTTATCAATAGTTTATTGACCAAATCCCGATCCTAATTAAAGGGAAAGTGCGGTTACACGTTCTATAAACAACAATTTATTTATTGTCCTATAATAACCACCATTCTTTAGCTTAAATTATTAAACTTGAAGACACTGTCATAAACCATATGTTCAAGATGACATTATAAGCATACTATATTTTTATGCAATTTCAGATAATTTTATCTTCCAATTTATTTAACTTTACCACATGATATATTTATATGCTTTTTCAGGTAATTTTGTCTTCCAATTTATTCAAATTCACTTCCAGCCTCAGTTTTGAAAGCTTGGCTTATATCTTATAGGGATGTGTTAGCTAATATATTCCAATTTATATTCCCAAAAATGATATTATAGCTATATTACTGTCTTAGTAGCCACAATACCAAATATGTAGTATTTTAGTCAATAATTCATGAATTTATTTTTCTAATGAGACATGAACTTATTAGATGTGTTAATGATTGTTAGAAAGTCGAAATGAAGATAGTTGTTTAGTCACTAATTCATAAATATATGTATACATTGCAACTAGAAAATAAAAGATTGTGATGAACTCAGGAATAAAATTTGTGTAGGGTCTTAAAATGTAGAAATTTTCAATGAAGAAAATACTCTTATTTGATCACAAGTTTTTACACACAAATTATATTCACTAATTTATTAATTCATGATATTGCCTTTCACTTTGTATTACTGATCAAAAATGAATATATAAATTGTAGACCAAATGGAAAAGAAATAAAACTGAACCGTGACACTCAAGTAGTTATATAAATAATAAAATGATAAACCTTCTCACTGGCTTGGTTAGCTTGGTAATTAAATCTTCTCCTTTTTGGAAGGTAAAAAAAAAAGAGAAGCTAGGTATGTGTTAAACTTTATAATCACAAAAATTCATTATATAAATTCAAATGCTGTAAAAATTAATTAATAATGAGGTATTTTAGGGCTGTAGGAAAAGGTTACAACATCATAACTAAAAAAATACACGTTAAAAGTTAAAACTAAGGCACTGAGGCATTGCCTCAGTTTAACTGAGGCACCTCAGTCAATACCGAGGTGCGTCAGTTAACTGAGGCAGCCGCCTCGGTTTTGGCTGAGGCAGGCAGTCGCGTTAGCATTGGTTGAGGCAGTTGCCTTAGTATTGACTGAGGCAGTTGCCTTAGTACAGGCAATGCTAATGAGGTGCCTCAGTCAATACTGAGGTGCCTCAGTAATCTCAGATAAAGAGAGAATGCTACGTCTCCATTATTGTTAAGAATGCTGTGGTATTCCTACATTTAGGCTGCCTCATATATGCAACGTCTGATAAGCATAATTGCTCTCAGGCAAGTATAACAATGTATAATATGTATTTTAAGTGCAATAACAAAAAAATAAGGATGTTTTTGCTATTTGAAACTCACATGCATATTAGCTTAAAACTAAGAGAGGTAATTTAGAACAAAATATGGTGTTTGGATTTGGTATTCTAATCCGAACAATCTTGAAAAATAAAGTTCTTTAAATTTCCATTATTTATGCTAAATAACAGGTTTTAAAATGTGACATCAACGTGCTGATAAATGTTATCCAGTATTACCTTGGTTTGTCAGTCTTAGAATGTGTTTGGACATTATTGAGGCCTGCACAATTTAATGTCAATGTCAGATGCTTTTATCAAAGAAATTTCTGAAAGTCAATTCAATATATACTAAATTCATAAAACAAAGTATGGGATTAAGGGTGCATGCAAGAATTTTTATGGACAACACGAGTGGAAGTTAGTAGAGTGTGTGAACATAGGACACTACTAGAAAGGCCTCAAAATGCGACAAAGCCTAGCGACGGCTAAAAAAAGCGACCGTTACGAGCCGTCGCTTATCGCGATTTCATAACCTGCAGCCGAGAGAACACAGTTTTATTACTCTCTCCCCAATCTACTCCCAACTCCCCTCAGATCCACCACCAGCAGCCGCCCTCCGCCGTCAGGAGCCGTCGCAACCTTCCGTCGCTAATTTCAACCTCTGCAAACTTGCTGGTAGCTCCTATTTTGCATTATCTTTGTTTAATTTAGGTTTAAATTAAATTAGTTGATGATTTAGGGATTTGGAATTGGATGATTTAGGGGTTTGGAATTGATGAATATATGCTATTAGTTTATGGTATATAGTTTATTATTTGAATTGGGTATATAATGGTAAACCTAATTTAGAAAATTAGTTGATTATGTGTTTGAAAATGGTGATTATTGCGTAATAGGTGATGATAATTAGTGTTGATTTGGTGGTATTAATTAGTGAATTTATTGTTTACTATGTTGTTAAAAATTATGGCTAATTTAAAATCCAAAAAATAGTCCATGATTATTGAATAATATGTCTATTGATAAGTTTACGAGAATGTTTGTTATATTGTTGTAAGTGCTAACTGCTTATTTAGTTCATAAAATCGTTAATTAAAATTTATGTAGTTAAACAAAAGTTAAAATGTGTTTTAAAAATTTAGATTTAATTAATAAATATTTAAGTAGTTAAATGAATTATAAAATAGTTTTTGCAGTTGTTAAAATAGTAACTCATAGTTCCCATTTGCGAGATAAGGCATATTTTCCAAGTTACTGATAGTTCGCATGGATTTTGATTCATAATTAAACGAATTCTATTTGGCTACATTACTAAAAAAAATTTAAGATCATTATTTCACTACAGACCACTAATACTTCAATATTAATATTTTTTTTATTTGTGCTTTATTTATGTGTACCCCTTAGAGAATTTTTGGCCTCGTCTGACAAGTGTTGTATATGATCGTTATATGAATATTCGTTTTTCCACAGAACGTACATCTATATTCATCTGATACAACATTTGTTGGATTTGTCCTAGTATTTGGACAAGTTACAAACACAATAAAGTAATCATATTTTGATAAATCATTTCAATTTAAACGGTTCAGAAAATTTCGATGGCACTTCCTTGTTTCCCTGTGTACATGCATTTGTGTACGATACAGGGAATAAAGGAAAGTGCTGCCGAAATTTTTTAGAATCGTTTAACCTGAAATGATTTATAAAATATGTTTACGTTATTGTGTTTGTAATGGGAAGTAGGATAACCGGCTGCCAAAGTAAAAAAACAATAAACTTAAGAATTGAAAATTTGAATGCAATATTTATTTGAATTTATTAAAATAGTAAAGGGTTATATATGAGTTTTTACAAGACTTTAATATGAAGTGTGTTATTCAATCTTCTAACCTACATTTTACAAATCAGGAAATATGTTCAATTATTTTCTCGATCGTAGTTGGATGTATGAACCTCGAAAAGGTATGAAAGGATCAATAAAAGAACGTTTCTGTAATGGTGTACAAGTATTTATTAGATTTGCTAAGTCTAATAATCGAAATAACGTAGACATTCGTTGTCCGTATAGTAAGTGTGAACTCTGAAGCATTGGAAACCAGATGTAGTAGAAGTACATTTGTACAAATTTGGTTTTTTGTCGAATTATTACTTATGGGATCGTCATGGAGAACTTGTTCAACCTACACCTAATCCTGTAGTGTTAGAGGACGATAATACTATGACCAATCCTATAGAAAACATGGTGCAAGATGCTGCATGATCAATGTTCCCTACCTTTGACCAAGGTGATGATGGGAACGAAAATGTTGACGAAGAGTCGACCGCGGAAGCTAAAAAAATTTATGATTTATTGGATTCTGCTAAGAGACCATTATGGGATGGATGTACAAGCGGAACCGAATTATCTATAACCGCGGAATACATCACTATGAAATCGAAATTTAATCTTACAGAAGCTGCATTTATAGCAGTTGTACAAACTGCAAAATGACACATGCCACCTAATAATTTGATGTGTGATAGTCATTATAAAGTAAAAAAACTTATGTCTGCTTTTGGATTGCCGTACCAGAAGATAGATACATATGTAAAAGGTTGCATGTTGTATTGGAAAGAAGATGCTCATCTTACTAAATGCAGAATATGTAACGAGGAAAGATACAAACCAAGAAAAAAGAAAGGAAAAGAATTCCATATAAGAGGATGCATTATTTACCCATCACTCCCAAACTTCAACGGTTATATGCATCTTCTGCTATAGCATGTCATATGCGATGGCACAGTGTGAGAACACCAGAAGAAGGAACTTTGATACATCCATCTGATGGAGAAGCATGGAAACATTTCGATAAGACTTATCCTGAATTTTCGGCAGAGAGCCGTAATGTTAGGCTTGGCTTATGTACGGATGGATTTTCGTCATTTTCTCAGTTTGGTAGTAAATATTCATCATGGCCTATTATTATTACTCCTTATAATTTACCTCCATGGATGTGTATGGAAACTCTATATATGTTTCTAACGATTGTCGTCCCCGGTCCCGATGATCCGACACAAGGAATTGATGATTATTTACAACCACTAATCGACGAGTTGAAAACACTGTGGCATGAAGGAGTTGAAACGTACGACATTTCGAGAAAAAGGAATTTTCGTATGTTTGCTTCTTTATTATGGACTATTAGTGATTTTCCCGCGTATGGCATGCTTTCAGGTTGGAGCACATCTGGACGTCGAGCTTGTCCTTATTGTATGGATGAAACACGAGCATTTTCATTGAAGTATGGGAAGAAAATTTCTTGGTTTGACTGTAATCGGTGTTTTCTACATACCAATCATAAATTTAGAACAGATAAAAAGAACTTTAAAGCTAACAGAGTAGAGAGTATGCTACCACCTAAGGTTTGGACGAGTGAAGAGGTATATGAAATTGTAAAAGACTACCCAAAGATACATGAAACTGGGGTACAGGTTGAAATTCCAGGTAAATCGGACATTCATAACTGGTGCAAGCAAAGTATATTCTGGGAGTTATCGTACTAGAAAAATCTCCTACTCCGACATAACATTGACGTCATGCACAACGAAAAAAACGTGTTCGACAACGTGTTTAATACAATTTTGAATGTGAAGGGGAAAACCAAGGACGATGCGAATTCAAGACGTGATATATTACACTTATGTAAGCAGCCCGAATTGCAATTATAAGACGATAATAAGAAATCCAAAGCATGCTATGAGCTAGACAACAAGCAAGTAAAACTCGTTCTAAAGTGGGTGGAAGGACTTAGATGTCCTGATGGGATTTCTTCTAACCTCCGTAGATGTGTTGACTTTAAAAACAGCAAATTGAGTGGGATGAAAAGTCACGATTGCCACATTATGATGGAGTATTTTTTTCCCGTGATTTTCAAAGAACTGCTGCCTGCAAAAATATGGAGTGTTATAACAGAATTAAGTATGTTTTATAAACAGCTTTGTCCTACGACGTTAAAGGTAGATCGTATACGTAAACTTGAAGCAAAAATCCCTGTACGTCTATGCAAACTGGAGAAAATATTTCCGCTTGGTTTTTTTAATATAATGGAGCATTTACCTGTTCATCTTCCATCTGAAGCACTCCTTCGTGGTCCTGTGCAATGTGGATGGATGTATCCATTTGAAAGGTAATTTAATTAATTTCTGTTTTTGTACCACCATATAAATTTAATTAATTTTGTTATAGGTACCTGAATCATTTGAAGAAAAAAATTAGATAAAAAGCATGAGTAGAAGGTTCGATTTGCAAATCGTACCTTGAAGAAGAAGCTTCATTTTTTTTCTCACGTTACTTTAGTAACGATGTGAACTTATCATTCGTAAGTGTTCCCCGTAATGAAGAAACTATTGAGCAGGATTCTTCTAAAACAATGTTATCTATTTTTAGACAACATGGAAGACATGCTGGAAAATGTATGGAAATATAGTTAGATGATAGAGATTATCATGTGGCACACACATATGTTCTTCTAAATTGTGCTGAAGTTGCACCATTTATCAGGTACTTATGAATTCATATATATTTCAATTATACATGTATATATTAATTATAAAGGAATATAACACATATTTGCAGCATATACGAATCACAACATCCATCTGGTGATCTCAGTAAAGAATTTGTTGGATGGTTTTCAAACTACGTTCATGATACAAGAAACTGTGTTATTGACGAAGGATTACGACATCTTGCTATAGGACCAAAACGAAATGTCAAGACTTATCCAATATTTTTCGTCAATGAATTTAAATTCAACACCAAAGATTATGGGGCTGAAAAATTAACATATAACAGTGGTGTATTTGTCAAAGGAAGTGATGATTCAGAGCATATAAAATATTTTTACGGCGTCTTAACACAAGTTTTAGAGTTGGCATATTATATACAACCTACTGAGAAAGTTGTTTTATTCAAATGCAACTGGTTTAGTAATGTTCCTGGCTCTGGAATTAATGTGCACAAAGATTATAAGCTAATTGAAATAACGCATACATCGCATTACTATAAGTATGATCCTTTTGTATTAGCTAAGCAAGCTTTACAAGTTTATTTTGCTCCATATCCGTCCTTAAAAAAGATAAAGCAGACTGGTGGGCTGTTTTTAAAACGAAGGCAAGATATACATTTGATGGAAATAATATTCCAGATGAAGCAGCATATCAAGCGGATCTCGAGCCAAATACTGAAATAGTGATAACCGATGACATTGATGTAGGGTCGTTGACTGATGAATCGAATGTTTTAATAGATGCATTTGTAAGTACCGAAGAAAATGATATAGAGTACGAGACCGAGTCTGAATCAGAATACGATGAAGACTGATCATAGATGGCATCGCTTGTTGTATAATTCTGAGCTATGTATTAACAATAATGACTATGTTATGCAATATTCTGATCTATGTAATAATACTAATGACTATATATGATCTGTATCATTCTGAGTTATGCATTATTCTTTTTATGTACGCTTTTGTAATAACCCGCTTTTCCGTACCCCTTGAATAGACACTAATCTCCATCTATTTACTCAAGGTGAACGAAAAACCGAACCATTAGGGTTTTAAAAGAAGAGGTAGAAGAAAAGATAGAAGAGAAGAGAAAGAAGAAACAAAAGAACAACATCAGAAACAGAAACAATATCAGAATCTCACATATCGCAGCGGAACAATATATAATAGATAATTGCATAATCTTTAAAACAAAGAATTATATCTGTTATTACATTACATCACATCATATCATCAGAGTTAATAAACAACAATGGACAGTTATATAAACTTGTCCTCATACAGAATACACAGCGGAATAAATATATCAGATACAAATACTACGTCTTGCCATCCAGCTTGCTTCCAAAGCTCCAGAATATCCTGATAATATAACTCTAGGCTGCCCGTGTGGAAATTGGTGGGCACCCAGAGTTTAGAAGGGAACAATAAACTCCGAGTCAGTCATGGTGACTGGTGTGAGATCGTAAAACAGTTATTCTTTAAAATAAACAACAGGATAAATTTAAAGTCAATTCGAAATGCTTTTGGAAAATGAAACTACCATAAGACCTCCCGCCACACACACAATGCAAACGCAGAATTGGAGGAGATTTCTTCTTATGATAGTCAAAGATGCTTACTACGCAAAATCAAATCATTTTTGATATTATTATTAGTGCATAGTGTAGAAAACATTTCGAAAGTATAATATTAATCTTAGCCAACATACGACCAGTATCGTATGCCTACTATAGCTACTATGTTCAATAGCAGGTTACCGCCACATTCCATAGCAGGTAATACAACTAAAACCGTACACGTCACGTATTGTTTCTTTGGATTTCCAACAAATGGTCAGGCTAAGGAACTTCCTTTCCTCCTGCCGAATAGGATCGCCTCTGGCTGGACGTCCCGAGAGACAAACTGCTCTCTGCCAAACAAGGCCGGGTTACCCCTGTAACAGGTAACTCACGAATATGTCATCACCCGGTCCTTTGGGACCTTTATCCGAGCGCTCGATATCCAACATCACACATCATAAAGAAAGTGTATCCACATGAGTAAGTATCTGGGCTCCATACCATGATACCACCCCTTTCCAGAAGGAAATGACATACCCTAAAGGGCGCGACCCTCATAACCTTGCCGCAACATTCCTGTTTCGACCATTTCCGGGGTGTGAGGCTCGACGAAGTCTCGTCCACAAAGCTACGCTTTCTCAAAAAGCCCTGCTTCGGGTCCAACAAAATGATCAACCTATTATCACAAAGATATAAGATCAAACAAATGATCATATCACAAATGATCAAACACTGATCATTTTACCGCAACACTCAGTGTGCCACGTTACCAAATTGGGATATATCGCTGATAAATTTCAACTACATAACCTCTGAGCTCGTACGTCTCAGAGAAGGGTGTTAAGCTAAGAGAATAAATTCTCCGCCCCCACAGAAATGTATTTGAAATAAATCAGCTTTATATCTCAAATTGTAACGTCAGACACACAATCCATACAAGTCTGTTCCGGGATCGAACAGAACCGAAGGCACTTCTCACGAAGCCCTTGCATTTCCGGATAATTTCCAATCACGTCAGGACTTCCCATCACTAAGGATGATAAAACCTCTAAACCGGAGATCAGCCGATGTAGAGTAACTCGACGGTAATCCTTCCGTTTTCAAAATTATCCGGTCTTCAACACCGGTCTTCGAATGCAATTCATAACGACGTATCACATATTCGGAATGGGTTATACGACCCCATGGTCCTTTCCCGGTTAACCCGAATAGTGAGCGTTTATTCAAAAATCAGTGTGGCATTCAAATTCATCCAATTCACAACAAATACCTATCTAAAGGTAATTATTGATAGTCGGTTATTTAACTATCAATAAAGATGCGCAACATCATCAGATTCCAAATAATTTTCCAAATTATTTTATCTTCCAAAATATCTTTTACTAGATATAAAATTTCCACACTTAATCATTTGAAAACAATTTCAAATCAATTTCCACATTTCATTTTATCTTCGAAGATAAAATCTCAAAACAGTTCATTTCATATTGGAAAAGCATTTCCATACTTATTTAACAATAAGTATTTCACAAATCAATTTAATTTCAACATTTGAAAATATTCGATATACTTAAATCAATATTAAGTATATATTCATCCTTTAAGGAAATCATAAATTTTACATCTATTTGAGTCAAAACGAATGTTGCGTAAAACATCGTTACGACGACTCAAAATCACTAGTATAGGGATTCGGAATTTAGATAGATATATGAATCCCAATACTACATCAAAACATTTCCTTTCGGAAATCATTTACTATAACAACAGTGTTATAGTCCATCATTTCCTTATTTCTCGAAACGTCTATTTCAACAATAAATGTTGAAATCTATGTATTCGATACTTATCACGTTTTAAAACATCTTTTAAAACAATTACTTCATTTCATGATATCGCTTTCCCAAACATAACCATTTTACTTAACAATATATTCACTGTCCAAAATCGTGAATATACTTCACTAGCCACATTCCAATATTTTCTACACATTTATTCCAAGAATTATCCACTGTCCAAAATCGTGGATAAAATTCCCTTAATAATCTCTATATTTAAAATCAATCAAATTTAATTGATTTTCGAATTTATAAAACAACGTTTATAAATTCGATTTCCATTTTCTAACAACTTCGATTTATAAATCCTCTTTATTAACAAATTCGAGTTATACTCGATATAAATATCACAAGTCCATATTATAAGTTAATAACTTATCATTCATTTTCAACTTCACAATTTATAAATCTATAAATTTCATTCACTTACGGATTCCATAATATTTCATTTTTTACACTTAAAAAAACTCATTTTATAATTTCAACATTCTTAATTTTTGTAGATATCAATTTCATAAATCTTTTATATAAACCGTTTACAGAAATTCAAAAATCTCAATTTAAACCACTTCATAAATCAGTCAACTATTTATTCCAAAAATCACTTTTCGGTTATATTTCACAAATCTATAAATTTTTGTAACTTTAAAATTTTACGTTTATAAATCGATTCAAAAATTTCATAAAACGTATATTTTCAAAAATCACTTTAAAAATCCTTTTAAATTAAAAGTCGTCATTTTTAAAGTTCAAAACTGAATCCGATGATGCAACAACACCAATCAGTCCATCACAACAGTCAAATATCATATATCATCATATGATAACAGAATATATAAAAATATCTGTAAATAATCAATACTGTGAGGAATCCAGTCGGATCCCTCCAACCTGTTTCCCTGCATCCACAGATGTTAGCACAATACCAATTCCGCTCCAGTACGGAATTATCGCGGTATATAGGTTTTTATAAATCCGCTTACTAACGGCGCAATAGGGTCTCATCCGCTATACGAGGCGGGAAATCATCAATCCAATATATACATATGCCAATATGTATATACTGCTATATATATAGATATATCCTAAAATATCTAATATCAACAATTCAAACGGTCAATCATCAATCAATAACTGTAAAAATTCCACCTTCATTTGAGTGAGAAGATCTCACCGTGATTTCAATTCTGATTCCAGCGTTTATTTCGAATGAAACTAAACGGTCGTTTAATTTCACTCAAAATTTTCACTGACCCCGATCGCTTCCAATCCAGTTCCATCGCGAAGAGCTCGACAAAACGAAGCCAACGCTTTTTGTTTCGTTATTTTCTGACAATATATGACAACGTTATAGCAGTTTGAAGTTAATACGATTTTAAATAAAATAAATATACAATTTCTTTTTATTTTTAAACCTAATCAATCTCGGCCCTTGATTATTCAAATGCAGATCTGGTCGTCCCCCTTTTCTTCCTCACCCTCCAGTTTATCGCGTTCGAACGAAAAGAACACGGAGCCGCCCTCTAACCCTAGTACACGCGCCCCAAAACGAGCACCTAGGAGTTGATCGAACGATGGCGTTTCTAAGCCCCATGGCCTTGCTACCTTCGACTGGAATGCAGTGAAGCTCGGTCGTGCCTCCCTCTCTAAAACTGCACGCGAAAACTCGAACTTCACCGCCAGATTTCGTCGTCGATGATGAGTCTCAAACGATCGTGGCCGTATGGATTGGTAGAGCACGTCGTTGCCGACGTTTTTCTTTTGGATGACGAGGCTTGATAGCGAACAGATTGAGAGGGATAAATGATAGAACAATCGAACAATATTGGCCATTAATCGAATAAGTGGCGGCCTGAAGCTTTAAGAAACCCTAGGGTCGTTTTCTTTTGCAATTGAAAAAGTGGAGGGGCTTATATAGAAAATTTAACGATTTACTATTCATCGGATTTTTTCGAACTCCGATTCGAGCGTGCCGGCTGACGTTCGTAAGGTTTACCCCACGTTCCGATCGCAATGGAATAGGTCTCGGAAGCTAATTCGATCGTCTGTGTGAGATATGACGATAAACGATCAATTTAAATTAAACCGATTTAAATCGATTTTGAGGCGTTTTAATTCGTACCGGACAAATGGTAAACCCAAAAATTACGAAATTTGAAATCTTACAATAATATCACATTACGGATCCGATGAAACTGGTTTCGTCGAAATCCGAGACTTTCTGAAAATTGACTATTTTTACAGTCGATAATTAAATATTAAAATATTCGATTTTCACAGATTAACTTTAAATTCAGTTTTAAAAGTCCTGTAACATCTCTATAACTCCAGTATGATTAAATAAAATTTTCCAAATCAATTTCAATCATATTAAACTCGATTTTCAATTATTTCTGGAATTTCAATCATTAAATTATCGATTTAATTACCCAGGTAAATCCAATATTCGATAAATAATTTATCCGACTTATTAATTCCACTTATTAATATTTAAAATTAACTAAATATTCGAATTTTAATTATCAAAAATTCTGGGTCGTTACAGACTTCCCCCCTTAAAAGAATTTCGTCCTCGAAATTACAAGTTAGGAAGAAGATACAAAATCCGTTAACTTTCCAAAACAAACCGTTCAAATTAGATTTTCAAATCTGTTAAGTGTTTAACTTCTCCAAAATTCATAGTTAACTTCTCACAAAATCTTTACTAAGTTTTCAAATCATAACTTAGTTTTCAAAATTTTCAAATTTCTCTAAAATATTCTAACGCCTTAAATTTTCAGAAAATTTCGCCAGCGTCTCCTTTGCGCGGCTCGATCCAAAAAAAAAATGACAGTGTATATATATCACAAATATACATCCCATCAAGTGATGAGGCATCCCGTAGGGAAAAAGTGTAAAAGTACGATATTTAATCCGAGATATGTACCTTATTATATTTTTAGCGAGCGTATACGGCTAATATAGCGCGAAAGCGAGCTCCAAATGCGAAGCAACGCCATCCGCACCTACTAAACACTCAACAAACCATATGAGAACATGTAGATATGAAAATAAAATCAATATACATCGTATAGCAACATAACTACATATGCTAACATAACAATGCATTCAAAAGCAACAATGCAACCATCAAACAATCATCCAACTATCATCCAACAACTTCATAACCAAATCAATATAGATTCACTTCTCATTAACATTCATTGAATTGGTTTTCAATTTTAAATCATATTCGATTCATTTACATTGGATTTAATCAACATTCTCTTTCAATTCAATTAGTTTACATTCACTAATTTACATTCATGTTGGTTCATTTTCAATTTTGAATTTAATCACATAGCTTTCCAATTTGCTAATTCAATTTCATTAATACTTAATGAATTTTTTTATACACAATCAACTAACAATCAATCTAACAACCAATGTATAACCAATCATAACCAAATTTATTCAATTTACATTTCTTTACATTCAATTTGGTTCAACACTTTTAAATTAAATTGACTTCCATTCAATTATTCAATTCCTTTAGCTTCTAATGAATTAACGCTTATATTCATTGCTTCATATCAATTAGTTACATTTGGTTGATTATCATTCAACCCATTTATTCAATTGCTAATTCATTTTAACAATAAAATTGAATTTCATTTATATAACTCAAGTTCACATTCATTTAATAAATTCACTTTATTAATTTACTTTGATATCAAAATCAACTTCGTTCAACATTACTTAAGTTATTTTCCATTTCAAACATCATTTGTTCAACTTAACTTAAGTTTCCACTTATAAATCCAATTCAGATTTTGTTTTTCTTAACAAAATTCATTTAACCTTTTACCAAAATCAAATTTCATCAATCATTCAAATTTATATCACATTTGACTTTCTTTTAGTTAAATTTCACATCATATTTCATTATGCTACTCAAATTCATTAACTTTACCAAAGTTAAATCTATTATCTCATATCATAAGTATAAATCTTATTTCACTTATATTTACCATATTTAAATTTGGACTTTAATTTTCAAATTTGTTTATCACAACAAAACCTCAATTTCCAATTTACTATGGTAGCAAATCAATCACACAGAAACTCGAAAATGATACTGATGATGCTGCAGTCATCACCCTTATTATTTCCCAGCAACAATAGTGAAATCAGTGCTTAAATTCTTTCAAAAATTTTCTTTTATTCATAAATCACATTTATAAATCTCTTTGCACATAATTTACTTTTGTAATTTCACTATTTATATATATAAGATTATTTCACCATTGTAAATCATATCAATTATAACTTCACCCTTTATAATTCATTCTTTTATACAATTTACTCTTTCACAATTGTTGTTTTAATTCAACTTATTCAAACAATCTTAACAATCAATTCATATACACTTTAATAATTTGTGAAAAATTATTTCTTTATATATAAAATATAATCAAGGTAAAATTATTCCATTTACCCAATTTAAAACAATACTGTGCCGAATTGTTCTATATAAGTGTTTAGAGATCCCTATCGATAGAGTTGTACGGACAATACCGACCAGAATCCATAGACCACTCAATAAACCAATCATCACAATATAAAACAATTTTATATTAAAATAACAAATACGCACTCATATCTATTATTACACTCAACTCATTCTAGAGTACTACTGACTCTATCTCTAATGAGTAACACCCAACAGAGCAGGGTTGTCGCTTAACCATGTGCTCTGATACCAAATGTAATAACCCGCTTTTCCGTACCCCTTGAATAGACACTAATCTCCATCTATTTACTCAAGGTGAACGAAAAACCGAACCATTAGGGTTTTAAAAGAAGAGGTAGAAGAAAAGATAGAAGAGAAGAGAAAGAAGAAACAAAAGAACAACATCAGAAACAGAAACAATATCAGAATCTCACATATCGCAGCGGAACAATATATAATAGATAATTGCATAATCTTTAAAACAAAGAATTATATCTGTTATTACATTACATCACATCATATCATCAGAGTTAATAAACAACAATGGACAGTTATATAAACTTGTCCTCATACAGAATACACAGCGGAATAAATATATCAGATACAAATACTACGTCTTGCCATCCAGCTTGCTTCCAAAGCTCCAGAATATCCAGAATATCCTGATAATATAACTCTAGGCTGCCCGTGTGGAAATTGGTGGGCACCCAGAGTTTAGAAGGGAACAATAAACTCCGAGTCAGTCATGGTGACTGGTGTGAGATCGTAAAACAGTTATTCTTTAAAATAAACAACAGGATAAATTTAAAGTCAATTCGAAATGCTTTTGGAAAATGAAACTACCATAAGACCTCCCACCACACACACAATGCAAACGCAGAATTGGAGGAGATTTCTTCTTATGATAGTCAAAGATGCTTACTACGCAAAATCAAATCATTTTTGATATTATTATTAGTGCATAGTGTAGAAAACATTTCGAAAGTATAATATTAATCTTAGCCAACATACGACCAGTATCGTATGCCTACTATAGCTACTATGTTCAATAGCAGGTTACCGCCACATTCCATAGCAGGTAATACAACTAAAACCGTACACGTCACGTATTGTTTCTTTGGATTTCCAACAAATGGTCAGGCTAAGGAACTTCCTTTCCTCCTGCCGAATAGGATCGCCTCTGGCTGGACGTCCCGAGAGACAAACTGCTCTCTGCCAAACAAGGCCGGGTTACCCCTGTAACAGGTAACTCACGAATATGTCATCACCCGGTCCTTTGGGACCTTTATCCGAGCGCTCGATATCCAACATCACACATCATAAAGAAAGTGTATCCACATGAGTAAGTATCTGGGCTCCATACCATGATACCACCCCTTTCCAGAAGGAAATGACATACCCTAAAGGGCGCGACCCTCATAACCTTGCCGCAACATTCCTGTTTCGACCATTTCCGGGGTGTGAGGCTCGACGAAGTCTCGTCCACAAAGCTACGCTTTCTCAAAAAGCCCTGCTTCGGGTCCAACAAAATGATCAACCTATGATCACAAAGATATAAGATCAAACAAATGATCATATCACAAATGATCAAACACTGATCATTTTACCGCAACACTCAGTGTGCCACGTTACCAAATTGGGATATATCGCTGATAAATTTCAACTACATAACCTCTGAGCTCGTACGTCTCAGAGAAGGGTGTTAAGCTAAGAGAATAAATTCTCCGCCACCAACAGAAATGTATTTGAAAGAAATCAGCTTTATATCTCAAATTGTAACGTCAGACACACAATCCATACAAGTCTGTTCCGGGATCGAACAGAACCGAAGGCACTTCTCACGAAGCCCTTGCATTTTCGGATAATTTCCAATCACGTCAGGACTTCCCATCACTAAGGATGATAAAACCTCTAAACCGGAGATCAGCCGATGTAGAGTAACTCGACGGTAATCCTTCCGTTTTCAAAATTATCCGGTCTTCAACACCGGTCTTCGAATGCAATTCATAACGACGTATCACATATTCGGAATGGGTTATACGACCCCATGGTCCTTTCCCGGTTAACCCGAATAGTGAGCGTTTATTCAAAAATCAGTGTGGCATTCAAATTCATCCAATTCACAACAAATACCTATCTAAAGGTAATTATTGATAGTCGGTTATTTAACTATCAATAAAGATGCGCAACATCATCAGATTCCAAATAATTTTCCAAATTATTTTATCTTCCAAAATATCTTTTACTAGATATAAAATTTCCACACTTAATCATTTGAAAACAATTTCAAATCAATTTCCACATTTCATTTTATCTTCGAAGATAAAATCTCAAAACAGTTCATTTCATATTGGAAAAGCATTTCCATACTTATTTAACAATAAGTATTTCACAAATCAATTTAATTTCAACATTTGAAAATATTCGATATACTTAAATCAATATTAAGTATATATTCATCCTTTAAGGAAATCATAAATTTTACATCTATTTGAGTCAAAACGAATGTTGCGTAAAACATCGTTACGACGACTCAAAATCACTAGTATAGGGATTCGGAATTTAGATAGATATATGAATCCCAATACTACATCAAAACATTTCCTTTCGGAAATCATTTACTATAACAACAGTGTTATAGTCCATCATTTCCTTATTTCTCGAAACGTCTATTTCAACAATAAATGTTGAAATCTATGTATTCGATACTTATCACGTTTTAAAACATCTTTTAAAACAATTACTTCATTTCATGATATCGCTTTCCCAAACATAACCATTTTACTTAACAATATATTCACTGTCCAAAATCGTGAATATACTTCACTAGCCACATTCCAATATTTTCTACACATTTATTCCAAGAATTATCCACTGTCCAAAATCGTGGATAAAATTCCCTTAATAATCTCTATATTTAAAATCAATCAAATTTAATTGATTTTCGAATTTATAAAACAACGTTTATAAATTCGATTTCCATTTTCTAACAACTTCGATTTATAAATCCTCTTTATTAACAAATTCGAGTTATACTCGATATAAATATCACAAGTCCATATTATAAGTTAATAACTTATCATTCATTTTCAACTTCACAATTTATAAATCTATAAATTTCATTCACTTACGGATTCCATAATATTTCATTTTTTACACTTAAAAAAACTCATTTTATAATTTCAACATTCTTAATTTTTGTAGATATCAATTTCATAAATCTTTTATATAAACCGTTTACAGAAATTCAAAAATCTCAATTTAAACCACTTCATAAATCAGTCAACTATTTATTCCAAAAATCACTTTTCGGTTATATTTCACAAATCTATAAATTTTTGTAACTTTAAAATTTTACGTTTATAAATCGATTCAAAAATTCCATAAAACGTATATTTTCAAAAATCACTTTAAAAATCCTTTTAAATTAAAAGTCGTCATTTTTAAAGTTCAAAACTGAATCCGATGATGCAACAACACCAATCAGTCCATCACAACAGTCAAATATCATATATCATCATATGATAACAGAATATATAAAAATATCTGTAAATAATCAATACTGTGAGGAATCCAGTCGGATCCCTCCAACCTGTTTCCCTGCATCCACAGATGTTAGCACAATACCAATTCCGCTCCAGTACGGAATTATCGCGGTATATAGGTTTTTATAAATCCGCTTACTAACGGCGCAATAGGGTCTCATCCGCTATACGAGGCGGGAAATCATCAATCCAATATATACATATGCCAATATGTATATACTGCTATATATATAGATATATCCTAAAATATCTAATATCAACAATTCAAACGGTCAATCATCAATCAATAACTGTAAAAATTCCACCTTCATTTGAGTGAGAAGATCTCACCGTGATTTCAATTCTGATTCCAGCGTTTATTTCGAATGAAACTAAACGGTCGTTTAATTTCACTCAAAATTTTCACTGACCCCGATCGCTTCCAATCCAGTTCCATCGCGAAGAGCTCGACAAAACGAAGCCAACGCTTTTTGTTTCGTTATTTTCTGACAATATATGACAACGTTATAGCAGTTTGAAGTTAATACGATTTTAAATAAAATAAATATACAATTTCTTTTTATTTTTAAACCTAATCAATCTCGGCCCTTGATTATTCAAATGCAGATCTGGTCGTCCCCCTTTTCTTCCTCACCCTCCAGTTTATCGCGTTCGAACGAAAAGAACACGGAGCCGCCCTCTAACCCTAGTACACGCGCCCCAAAACGAGCACCTAGGAGTTGATCGAACGATGGCGTTTCTAAGCCCCATGGCCTTGCTACCTTCGACTGGAATGCAGTGGAGCTCGGTCGTGCCTCCCTCTCTAAAACTGCACGCGAAAACTCGAACTTCACCGCCAGATTTCGTCGTCGATGATGAGTCTCAAACGATCGTGGCCGTATGGATTGGTAGAGCACGTCGTTGCCGACGTTTTTCTTTTGGATGACGAGGCTTGATAGCGAACAGATTGAGAGGGATAAATGATAGAACAATCGAACAATATTGGCCATTAATCGAATAAGTGGCGGCCTGAAGCTTTAAGAAACCCTAGGGTCGTTTTCTTTTGCAATTGAAAAAGTGGAGGGGCTTATATAGAAAATTTAACGATTTACTATTCATCGGATTTTTTCGAACTCCGATTCGAGCGTGCCGGCTGACGTTCGTAAGGTTTACCCCACGTTCCGATCGCAATGGAATAGGTCTCGGAAGCTAATTCGATCGTCTGTGTGAGATATGACGATAAACGATCAATTTAAATTAAACCGATTTAAATCGATTTTGAGGCGTTTTAATTCGTACCGGACAAATGGTAAACCCAAAAATTACGAAATTTGAAATCTTACAATAATATCACATTACGGATCCGATGAAACTGGTTTCGTCGAAATCCGAGACTTTCTGAAAATTGACTATTTTTACAGTCGATAATTAAATATTAAAATATTCGATTTTCACAGATTAACTTTAAATTCAGTTTTAAAAGTCCTGTAACATCTCTATAACTCCAGTATGATTAAATAAAATTTTCCAAATCAATTTCAATCATATTAAACTCGATTTTCAATTATTTCTGGAATTTCAATCATTAAATTATCGATTTAATTACCCAGGTAAATCCAATATTCGATAAATAATTTATCCGACTTATTAATTCCACTTATTAATATTTAAAATTAACTAAATATTCGAATTTTAATTATCAAAAATTCTGGGTCGTTACAGACTTCCCCCCTTAAAAGAATTTCGTCCTCGAAATTACAAGTTAGGAAGAAGATACAAAATCCGTTAACTTTCCAAAACAAACCGTTCAAATTAGATTTTCAAATCTGTTAAGTGTTTAACTTCTCCAAAATTCATAGTTAACTTCTCACAAAATCTTTACTAAGTTTTCAAATCATAACTTAGTTTTCAAAATTTTCAAATTTCTCTAAAATATTCTAACGCCTTAAATTTTCAGAAAATTTCGCCAGCGTCTCCTTTGCGCGGCTCGATCCAAAAAAAAAATGACAGTGTATATATATCACAAATATACATCCCATCAAGTGATGAGGCATCCCGTAGGGAAAAAGTGTAAAAGTACGATATTTAATCCGAGATATGTACCTTATTATATTTTTAGCGAGCGTATACGGCTAATATAGCGCGAAAGCGAGCTCCAAATGCGAAGCAACGCCATCCGCACCTACTAAACACTCAACAAACCATATGAGAACATGTAGATATGAAAATAAAATCAATATACATCGTATAGCAACATAACTACATATGTTAACATAACAATGCATTCAAAAGCAACAATGCAACCATCAAACAATCATCCAACTATCATCCAACAACTTCATAACCAAATCAATATAGATTCACTTCTCATTAACATTCATTGAATTGGTTTTCAATTTTAAATCATATTCGATTCATTTACATTGGATTTAATCAACATTCTCTTTCAATTCAATTAGTTTACATTCACTAATTTACATTCATGTTGGTTCATTTTCAATTTTGAATTTAATCACATAGCTTTCCAATTTGCTAATTCAATTTCATTAATACTTAATGAATTTTTTTATACACAATCAACTAACAATCAATCTAACAACCAATGTATAACCAATCATAACCAAATTTATTCAATTTACATTTCTTTACATTCAATTTGGTTCAACACTTTTAAATTAAATTGACTTCCATTCAATTATTCAATTCCTTTAGCTTCTAATGAATTAACGCTTATATTCATTGCTTCATATCAATTAGTTACATTTGGTTGATTATCATTCAACCCATTTATTCAATTGCTAATTCATTTTAACAATAAAATTGAATTTCATTTATATAACTCAAGTTCACATTCATTTAATAAATTCACTTTATTAATTTACTTTGATATCAAAATCAACTTCGTTCAACATTACTTAAGTTATTTTCCATTTCAAACATCATTTGTTCAACTTAACTTAAGTTTCCACTTATAAATCCAATTCAGATTTTGTTTTTCTTAACAAAATTC
The DNA here is from genome assembly GCA_030737815.1 of Allium fistulosum. Taxonomy (NCBI): domain Eukaryota; kingdom Viridiplantae; phylum Streptophyta; class Magnoliopsida; order Asparagales; family Amaryllidaceae; genus Allium; species Allium fistulosum. The sequence goes on from CM060904.1 coordinate 822,597,708, forward strand.
ATTTAACCTTTTACCAAAATCAAATTTCATCAATCATTCAAATTTATATCACATTTGACTTTCTTTTAGTTAAATTTCACATCATATTTCATTATGCTACTCAAATTCATTAACTTTACCAAAGTTAAATCTATTATCTCATATCATAAGTATAAATCTTATTTCACTTATATTTACCATATTTAAATTTGGACTTTAATTTTCAAATTTGTTTATCACAACAAAACCTCAATTTCCAATTTACTATGGTAGCAAATCAATCACACAGAAACTCGAAAATGATACTGATGATGCTGCAGTCATCACCCTTATTATTTCCCAGCAACAATAGTGAAATCAGTGCTTAAATTCTTTCAAAAATTTTCTTTTATTCATAAATCACATTTATAAATCTCTTTGCACATAATTTACTTTTGTAATTTCACTATTTATATATATAAGATTATTTCACCATTGTAAATCATATCAATTATAACTTCACCCTTTATAATTCATTCTTTTATACAATTTACTCTTTCACAATTGTTGTTTTAATTCAACTTATTCAAACAATCTTAACAATCAATTCATATACACTTTAATAATTTGTGAAAAATTATTTCTTTATATATAAAATATAATCAAGGTAAAATTATTCCATTTACCCAATTTAAAACAATACTGTGCCGAATTGTTCTATATAAGTGTTTAGAGATCCCTATCGATAGAGTTGTACGGACAATACCGACCAGAATCCATAGACCACTCAATAAACCAATCATCACAATATAAAACAATTTTATATTAAAATAACAAATACGCACTCATATCTATTATTACACTCAACTCATTCTAGAGTACTACTGACTCTATCTCTAATGAGTAACACCCAACAGAGCAGGGTTGTCGCTTAACCATGTGCTCTGATACCAAATGTAATAACCCGCTTTTCCGTACCCCTTGAATAGACACTAATCTCCATCTATTTACTCAAGGTGAACGAAAAACCGAACCATTAGGGTTTTAAAAGAAGAGGTAGAAGAAAAGATAGAAGAGAAGAGAAAGAAGAAACAAAAGAACAACATCAGAAACAGAAACAATATCAGAATCTCACATATCGCAGCGGAACAATATATAATAGATAATTGCATAATCTTTAAAACAAAGAATTATATCTGTTATTACATTACATCACATCATATCATCAGAGTTAATAAACAACAATGGACAGTTATATAAACTTGTCCTCATACAGAATACACAGCGGAATAAATATATCAGATACAAATACTACGTCTTGCCATCCAGCTTGCTTCCAAAGCTCCAGAATATCCAGAATATCCTGATAATATAACTCTAGGCTGCCCGTGTGGAAATTGGTGGGCACCCAGAGTTTAGAAGGGAACAATAAACTCCGAGTCAGTCATGGTGACTGGTGTGAGATCGTAAAACAGTTATTCTTTAAAATAAACAACAGGATAAATTTAAAGTCAATTCGAAATGCTTTTGGAAAATGAAACTACCATAAGACCTCCCACCACACACACAATGCAAACGCAGAATTGGAGGAGATTTCTTCTTATGATAGTCAAAGATGCTTACTACGCAAAATCAAATCATTTTTGATATTATTATTAGTGCATAGTGTAGAAAACATTTCGAAAGTATAATATTAATCTTAGCCAACATACGACCAGTATCGTATGCCTACTATAGCTACTATGTTCAATAGCAGGTTACCGCCACATTCCATAGCAGGTAATACAACTAAAACCGTACACGTCACGTATTGTTTCTTTGGATTTCCAACAAATGGTCAGGCTAAGGAACTTCCTTTCCTCCTGCCGAATAGGATCGCCTCTGGCTGGACGTCCCGAGAGACAAACTGCTCTCTGCCAAACAAGGCCGGGTTACCCCTGTAACAGGTAACTCACGAATATGTCATCACCCGGTCCTTTGGGACCTTTATCCGAGCGCTCGATATCCAACATCACACATCATAAAGAAAGTGTATCCACATGAGTAAGTATCTGGGCTCCATACCATGATACCACCCCTTTCCAGAAGGAAATGACATACCCTAAAGGGCGCGACCCTCATAACCTTGCCGCAACATTCCTGTTTCGACCATTTCCGGGGTGTGAGGCTCGACGAAGTCTCGTCCACAAAGCTACGCTTTCTCAAAAAGCCCTGCTTCGGGTCCAACAAAATGATCAACCTATGATCACAAAGATATAAGATCAAACAAATGATCATATCACAAATGATCAAACACTGATCATTTTACCGCAACACTCAGTGTGCCACGTTACCAAATTGGGATATATCGCTGATAAATTTCAACTACATAACCTCTGAGCTCGTACGTCTCAGAGAAGGGTGTTAAGCTAAGAGAATAAATTCTCCGCCACCAACAGAAATGTATTTGAAAGAAATCAGCTTTATATCTCAAATTGTAACGTCAGACACACAATCCATACAAGTCTGTTCCGGGATCGAACAGAACCGAAGGCACTTCTCACGAAGCCCTTGCATTTCCGGATAATTTCCAATCACGTCAGGACTTCCCATCACTAAGGATGATAAAACCTCTAAACCGGAGATCAGCCGATGTAGAGTAACTCGACGGTAATCCTTCCGTTTTCAAAATTATCCGGTCTTCAACACCGGTCTTCGAATGCAATTCATAACGACGTATCACATATTCGGAATGGGTTATACGACCCCATGGTCCTTTCCCGGTTAACCCGAATAGTGAGCGTTTATTCAAAAATCAGTGTGGCATTCAAATTCATCCAATTCACAACAAATACCTATCTAAAGGTAATTATTGATAGTCGGTTATTTAACTATCAATAAAGATGCGCAACATCATCAGATTCCAAATAATTTTCCAAATTATTTTATCTTCCAAAATATCTTTTACTAGATATAAAATTTCCACACTTAATCATTTGAAAACAATTTCAAATCAATTTCCACATTTCATTTTATCTTCGAAGATAAAATCTCAAAACAGTTCATTTCATATTGGAAAAGCATTTCCATACTTATTTAACAATAAGTATTTCACAAATCAATTTAATTTCAACATTTGAAAATATTCGATATACTTAAATCAATATTAAGTATATATTCATCCTTTAAGGAAATCATAAATTTTACATCTATTTGAGTCAAAACGAATGTTGCGTAAAACATCGTTACGACGACTCAAAATCACTAGTATAGGGATTCGGAATTTAGATAGATATATGAATCCCAATACTACATCAAAACATTTCCTTTCGGAAATCATTTACTATAACAACAGTGATATAGTCCATCATTTCCTTATTTCTCGAAACGTCTATTTCAACAATAAATGTTGAAATCTATGTATTCGATACTTATCACGTTTTAAAACATCTTTTAAAACAATTACTTCATTTCATGATATCGCTTTCCCAAACATAACCATTTTACTTAACAATATATTCACTGTCCAAAATCGTGAATATACTTCACTAGCCACATTCCAATATTTTCTACACATTTATTCCAAGAATTATCCACTGTCCAAAATCGTGGATAAAATTCCCTTAATAATCTCTATATTTAAAATCAATCAAATTTAATTGATTTTCGAATTTATAAAACAACGTTTATAAATTCGATTTCCATTTTCTAACAACTTCGATTTATAAATCCTCTTTATTAACAAATTCGAGTTATACTCGATATAAATATCACAAGTCCATATTATAAGTTAATAACTTATCATTCATTTTCAACTTCACAATTTATAAATCTATAAATTTCATTCACTTACGGATTCCATAATATTTCATTTTTTACACTTAAAAAAACTCATTTTATAATTTCAACATTCTTAATTTTTGTAGATATCAATTTCATAAATCTTTTATATAAACCGTTTACAGAAATTCAAAAATCTCAATTTAAACCACTTCATAAATCAGTCAACTATTTATTCCAAAAATCACTTTTCGGTTATATTTCACAAATCTATAAATTTTTGTAACTTTAAAATTTTACGTTTATAAATCGATTCAAAAATTCCATAAAACGTATATTTTCAAAAATCACTTTAAAAATCCTTTTAAATTAAAAGTCGTCATTTTTAAAGTTCAAAACTGAATCCGATGATGCAACAACACCAATCAGTCCATCACAACAGTCAAATATCATATATCATCATATGATAACAGAATATATAAAAATATCTGTAAATAATCAATACTGTGAGGAATCCAGTCGGATCCCTCCAACCTGTTTCCCTGCATCCACAGATGTTAGCACAATACCAATTCCGCTCCAGTACGGAATTATCGCGGTATATAGGTTTTTATAAATCCGCTTACTAACGGCGCAATAGGGTCTCATCCGCTATACGAGGCGGGAAATCATCAATCCAATATATACATATGCCAATATGTATATACTGCTATATATATAGATATATCCTAAAATATCTAATATCAACAATTCAAACGGTCAATCATCAATCAATAACTGTAAAAATTCCACCTTCATTTGAGTGAGAAGATCTCACCGTGATTTCAATTCTGATTCCAGCGTTTATTTCGAATGAAACTAAACGGTCGTTTAATTTCACTCAAAATTTTCACTGACCCCGATCGCTTCCAATCCAGTTCCATCGCGAAGAGCTCGACAAAACGAAGCCAACGCTTTTTGTTTCGTTATTTTCTGACAATATATGACAACGTTATAGCAGTTTGAAGTTAATACGATTTTAAATAAAATAAATATACAATTTCTTTTTATTTTTAAACCTAATCAATCTCGGCCCTTGATTATTCAAATGCAGATCTGGCCATCCCCCTTTTCTTCCTCACCCTCCAGTTTATCGCGTTCGAACGAAAAGAACACGGAGCCGCCCTCTAACCCTAGTACACGCGCCCCAAAACGAGCACCTAGGAGTTGATCGAACGATGGCGTTTCGAAGCCCCATGGCCTTGCTACCTTCGACTGGAATGCAGTGGAGCTCGGTCGTGCCTCCCTCTCTAAAACTGCACGCGAAAACTCGAACTTCACCGCCAGATTTCGTCGTCGATGATGAGTCTCAAACGATCGTGGCCGTATGGATTGGTAGAGCACGTCGTTGCCGACGTTTTTCTTTTGGATGACGAGGCTTGATAGCGAACAGATTGAGAGGGATAAATGATAGAACAATCGAACAATATTGGCCATTAATCGAATAAGTGGCGGCCTGAAGCTTTAAGAAACCCTAGGGTCGTTTTCTTTTGCAATTGAAAAAGTGGAGGGGCTTATATAGAAAATTTAACGATTTACTATTCATCGGATTTTTTCGAACTCCGATTCGAGCGTGCCGGCTGACGTTCGTAAGGTTTACCCCACGTTCCGATCGCAATGGAATAGGTCTCGGAAGCTAATTCGATCGTCTGTGTGAGATATGACGATAAACGATCAATTTAAATTAAACCGATTTAAATCGATTTTGAGGCGTTTTAATTCGTACCGGACAAATGGTAAACCCAAAAATTACGAAATTTGAAATCTTAAAATAATATCACATTACGGATCCGATGAAACTGGTTTCGTCAAAATCCGAGACTTTCTGAAAATTGACTATTTTTACAGTCGATAATTAAATATTAAAATATTCGATTTTCACAGATTAACTTTAAATTCAGTTTTAAAAGTCCTGTAACATCTCTATAACTCCAGTATGATTAAATAAAATTTTCCAAATCAATTTCAATCATATTAAACTCGATTTTCAATTATTTCTGGAATTTCAATCATTAAATTATCGATTTAATTACCCAGGTAAATCCAATATTCGATAAATAATTTATCCGACTTATTAATTCCACTTATTAATATTTAAAATTAACTAAATATTCGAATTTTAATTATCAAAAATTCTGGGTCGTTACAGCTGTTTTCGATGATTATGTGCAGAGTATGTTTATGTGATGATTACCACTTGACTAATAATTATGTGATGATTATGCGACGATTAATGATTATGTGATATTGATTGATGATTATGTAATTCTTCTGTTATCAGTACTTTTTTCTAAGCACTACATCTCAATCACCTTCACTTGGAGCTATGTCTGATAGGCGCCGTTATCGACGTAGTACATCTCAGTCACCTTCACTTGGAGCAGGTCCGAGTAGCTCTGAGCCAGATCTCCGTTGAGTTGCGGAGATAGTTCCGAAAAGTGCTGGGTATGTATCAAACTTATTTGAATTATATTATATGAAATATATTGAATATATACATCAACATTTCTACAGAGGGTTCGAGGTGGAACCGTCCAATTTCATTTTACAAGTATCAAAATAAGCATACAAAAGTAGGATGTTTGGCTGTTGGCCTCAGTGGGATAACATCCCAACACATATAAAAAATGCAATATGGGCTGATCTTATGGTAAGTACAACTTCGTAATATATAATTATGCCTTATATGAAACAAAAAACAATATGCCATCATGCCTTATGATATCAGTTTTATGTATTCTGTTTTGCTAATTGTTTTTTAATTATATAATCTCTTTTACATAACACGTATGATAATTCAATATGCAGGCAACTGTACGTGTGGATCTGCAGGATATGGATATTTTTATAAATCATTGGAATATAAAAATGCGGAAAAATTACAGAGAGACTCTTTCAAGGGCTAAGAGTTCAAGGAAAAAGCCAAGTTGGATGGGGGATGATATTTTGGCTGGATTCCAACAATATTGGGAATCGGAAGCATTCAAAGTAAGTTATATTGTCACTATATTTTTACATTTAAATGTGTTGAATTATTTTACTTAATAGTGTGTATAAATTAATAGAAATTATCGGCAAGAAACAAGGCTAATAGGAACAAAAACCCTGCTTTACATCGTGGTGGTTCGAAATCCTTCCAACAACATAGGAGGGAATTGGTAAATAAATTAACTATTCTATTCTATTCTTGTATATAATCTATTCTTGTATATACTCATGCAATTTATCAATATAATCTATTCTTGTATATATTCAGTGGGCAAAATATGGAAGGGAGCCTACAGCGGCTGAGGTTTTCAAAGTCACAAATGCAGTGGAGTATACAGATGAGGATGGGAATGTTTCATATGATTGGTCGGATGACAAGGCTGCTTCTGTAATGGTAAATATGTTTATTTCTGTAATGAAAATATTTCATATTCGTTTATTTCACAGTAAATAAGTAAATTGTATATCAATTGTGTCAAATATATGTTCGTAATTATAGGAGAGATATAATGCAGAGCATGATCGAGCGATACAAGCGAGTGGACGGGAGTCGCTTACGGTTAATGAGTCTAATCGGATATGGGACTCAATCATTGAACCGGCAAGTCGAAACAGGCATTACAGTTTCGACAATATGGTATGTACTCAACGTTTACACAGTAGAAACCTGTATGCCATGAACTTCTTATTCATTTGAGTTTATTACCGATAACTTGAGTTTTCTTATTGTTATTGTATGCCATGAACTTCTTATTCAGTTGAATTATTTCATAGGCTCTTAATTTCCAAAGAGCATATAGGAGATCCATAGACGAGGAAGAGATTGCTCGGATGCAAACACAATTGGATGAGTTCAATGATTGGCGGAAGAGTCATTTGGCGACGCAGATAGATGAGCGTATTGCTGCCTTCTATCAGGAGCATGGGTCAATGCCCGGGGAAGGAGGTGCAGATGATGATGAGGCTTAGTTGGTTTGTTTTGACGGGTATGCTTTATATACATATATGTACATATTATGAGGGATTTGACATTTGGTAATTTGGATGTTGTGATTAATACTTAGTGTTTTGGTGGATTTGATATTTTGGTTGTTGTCATTGATACTTTGGCACTTGATATGTATTGATTGTTTAATTTAGTTATGTGGGTTGGTTTGGTGGATTTTCATATTTGGTTATGTTGATTTTCTTATATAATTTTATGAATATATGTTGGAATATGCAATATTTGATGATTTGGTTGTGTTGATATTGATTATATGGTATGATGGAATGATATTATATGTGCGGAATGATGGAATTATATTATTTGGATAGATTGGGATTGAGGGTTGAAGGTGCTGGAATGTGGCAGCTAATTTTGTTCCAGATTTGTAACGGCTCGCAATGGCCAAATGGTCGCATATAGCGACGGCTAGCGACGGCCAAATTGCAATGTTTTGCATCAACAACCCGGGAAACCAACAACCCAACGGTTGATTCCACGTGGACAATTAACCGTTACAAGCCGTTGCAAAAAGAACGACGGAGCCGTCGCTTTTGCCGTCGCTTTCTTTTGTTGCAACAAGATAATTTGCAACGCTATTTAGCGACGACTAGCGGCGGCTAGCGACGGTCGTCAACGGCGGGGCTAAACAGTGCTTCTTTTGTAGTGGGAAAAGTAGGTTAATTCAGCTCTATTTCAATCAGCAATAAATGGTTGTTGCTAGACTAGTACTTTAGAAGTTGAATGTTTTTGATAAAAAGTATGTTTGCAATATACAAAAAAGTTAAATCTGTTATGTATATGGTTTAGTTTACTGAACCAGTGAAAACAATATCGTATTTTTAGTTAATTTCAGTATATAAAGAAGAAATCCATATATGCTCTTGCTAGTAAACAACAATGGTATTTTGGGTTCAAATGCCATGTCTTGTAATTATGAATACGTTAAAAATATAAAAAGTGTTATTATACCAAAGTGGTAAGAATAAAACGTACTAAGCTTCTGCTTGAAGTACGGGATTAAAAATCCCACCAGCGTCATGAAAATTGAGTTAGAGGAATCTCTTGATTTCCAAGCAAAAATGTTAAAACCATAGGGAAACAATATATACTAAATTTATTAAAAATGAAAAATGTAAAAAATTTATGATTCCCTACCTGCTTTATTAGTTTGCAGTTTTATTAACTAGGGGTGGTCATTAGTTTGTTTCTAAAGTTGCTATAATTTTACTTTATATATTATTTAGCAGTAAATGATACTTCAGTTTATTCAATTTGCATCATGATATAAAACTTCTGTTTATTCATCTGTAGGCTCCTTTTGCTGGGATTTGTGAAGTATGTCACTTGTTTTGGACGCAGTATCTGTATAGGCTAACAAATAAAAAGAAAAAAAATATAGTAGAAATGCACCAATGCCGTACTCATGTCCTTGTGTTCTCCCTTGTAATGAATTTTGATTACTGTGCTAAATAAATAAATTAAAAATGTGGGAAACGGAGGTTTCAAGAACTCACTAATTTGTGATAGGGGCTTGCTGTAGAGAAGGTCTGGCTGGCGGTAGGGGATGCGACGACACTGGAGGCTTGCAACTGTGGAACGGCTGGCTACGACTCTCACAACTAGCGACTTGCGACGACCAGAGATATATGCTTATCTTACTTCATCTTAGTAGGATCATTAGACCGAACATATCAAGAAACTACTTTGTATAAGTACTAAATTGTATGCTACATAACAAGACTGAATATGAAATATTTCATAGAAAATATCCACTCATTAAATTTATATGCTTCAAATCCAGATATCAAATTCTCCAAGGTAATTATGTTTTAAACAAGTGGAAAGTTCATGCCTTGCACGGGTGCATAGGTTCATAAGAGTCTAAGTGGAAAATTGTGTAATGTTAGTTGGAAATACGTTCGTTTACAAAATATTGTTTTCAACCAAATAGTTAAGAAGAACATGTGTTATTGTTCTGCATAAGCTAGTTATCATAATAGTTTTCAGCCATACTCACGTGCACCAAATTTTGTAAATGCACTGTACCATCTATAAAGAATAGTATAGAAAATAGAAAACAATCACTTTCTCCAACCGAGATTCTCATATTTCTATGCTTTCAAAGCCAAAGTTGAGCTGATCAAAAGTTTTAATCTTTTCCTTCCCCCTTTGTTGAATTGGTAACTATAATCTTTTAAAAACTATATTAGAAGTAATAATTTATCATCTTTTATCCTCATAATAAACAAACTAAAACATTTACTGAAGTTATATTTGCAAGGAACTTAATAAATCATGATTTTTTATTGGACATGAATCATCTTCATTACAAATAATTAGGATAACACATCATACAGTCTAAACATTGTTCACCCAATAAGCATTCAAAATACTATAAATAAAAAGATTATCATAAGGAACCATTGTTATATGTAAATGCATGAATTCATTCGAGACGTATTAATAACCACCATTTGATAACTTTTTTGATCATAATTTCCCTTATTTGTACCCTCGTCTCATTCATTATAACAATGCAAATAACCAATTTAGCAAATCACATTCCTGCCATAATCCATTTAGCATAATTTTTATGTACTGCAGCTGCAATAAAACAACTAACATCCTTTTTTAAAAGATTTATGATCTGTATATTTCATGCTAAATTTAACTTCCTAATCAATGTAATTTTTTTCAAAATATATATTCTCTTTGTTAGAAATTGGTACCTGAATTCAGGAAGAAGCCATTGGAGAAGCGTCGAAGAGGACGGAGGAAGCCCAAACCCTAGAAGCAAGCTCCAAGTAAAATTGCCGAACCACTATCTTGGTTCGGTGGAGCTGGAGCGGTATAAGGTGAAGACCGAACGAGATACTTCGTTCGGTGGTTGGCTCGGTGTTAAGGCTATGAAGGCCGAACGAGTAATCTCGTTCGGTGGAGGAGATGCCGGACCAAAAATTTGATCCGGTGGAGTTCGTTCGGTGTATGATGAAGGAGCGAAGGTGGAGTAGCAATTGTCGGACCAGATTTGTGGTCCGGTCATGTTTTCGTTCAGTGATATTGGTTCGGCTGTGGATGAGAAGGGATATGTTTCGTTCGATGATTTAGAGTGTGTCGGACCTGAATTCTCGTTCGGGCATTGGCTGCCGAACCAAATGCCAAGCTTTATGTGTTGTTTGCCGGTCCAGATGCGTCGTTTGGTATTTAGGAGATGCCGGTCCAGATGCGCCATTCGGCATTTGAGCATGCCGCTCCAATAAGGAGATGTCGGTCCATATTGATTTTGCCGAACCAAAGTGATGTCGAACTAGATGCACCGAACAAGATGATGTCGAACCAAACCCAGTGCTGCTATATAGCAGCTACCCCTCTTCATTTCTTCACTCTATAAATAGTGGAGCTTCTGGACAACAATGACAGCCGAAATTGAAAGCTAATTTCAGCCAATTTCAGAGTCATCCTAGAGAGCTGAAACTCTGTAGAATTTTGTATGTATTGTAAATTCTTTTTAATTATATATATTCTCCAAAAGTGAATCAATCTTGTAACTATAATCTTTCAGTGATTAAGAAAATCTCCTCTCCCCAAGTGGACGTACACTGCCTTGCGGTAGTGGAACCACTATAAATACTGGTGTTATTTATTTTTTCTGCATTGCCTAGATCTGTGACTGTCTGTTCTAGTGTTCATCTTTTGTTTTTTCTTTCTCACTACAATCACAATTTAGTTGTTTCCCACTGCGTTGGTTTTTTATTCCCTTAGATCGATCATCTGAAGGGATTTTCCCCAACAGTCTGGTACCAGAGCTGCAAGGTTGATTGAGTGATAGACGCTATGGCAGGAGATGAAGCGACTCTAGTTGTTACAAGACCCTATACTAGAGCGATGTATATCACGTCAGGATCACAGTTGGAAATTGAAAATGGAATGGGGATAAGGACTTTGAGGAGTGGCAATGCAGGATGAAGACTGTTCTAATGAGGAATGAAGTCCATCCAGTAGTGTTTGCCCCTGAGGAGTTGACGGCTGACATCTCAACCGCTGAAAGGAAGAAGATGGAGAAATGGGCGTTTACTACTTTACAACTAGCTATGGTAAAGAATGTCATTTCAGAGATTAGCAGTGAGACTACTACTAGGGACATTTGGACCAAGTTAGAAAATCTCCACTTGAAGAAATCTCTAACTAACCGTCTGATATTGCTGAAAACATTTTTCATCATGCAGATGAGAGATAGTACTTTAGTGAAGGACATCTTAATTTCTTTGATGATCTCGTGATGAAGATGAAGACTGTTGACTTAAAGATGGATGAGGAGCAAATGGCAATGATTCTTTTGTGTTCTCTTCTGGAGTGTTACACAGGTTTCGCTAACAGCCTTATCTTCGCTAGAGACACATTGACAGTGGAAGATGTGAAGACCTTCTACCTGAGGGCTTGAGAGATCAGATGAAGGAGATAAGTGAAGGAAGTAGAGGTGGAAGTAGTAGTCACAACCTGTTTTTTGAAAGAGGTAGAGAAGATAAAAAGAATTGGAAATCTAGAGGGCGCTCCAAGTCTAGGAAGCCCGGTAATGGCAGGAGAGGAAAGTCTAAGGACGGGAAATGCTTTATCTGCAAGAAACCTGGTCATTGGAAAAAGGATTGTCCAGATTTGAAGAAGGAAGAAGACGGATCTTCATCATTTGCGATGGAGAAGTCTGTATCTGATGATGTGTTGTCTGCAGCAATATCGGATGTCTCAGACCATTGGGTGCTGGACTCGGGGGCGTCTTTCCATATGACGCCTAATAAGGATTACTTCAGTTCTTTCGTTGGATGAGAGGGAAGCTCTATTCTTATGGGAAATGATGCTACCTGTAGAGAAATGGGTGAAGTACAGTGAGGATCGAGATGTTTAACTGAGTGATACTCACTTTGATAGGTGTCCGCATGTTCCAGGTCTTCGGAAGTCCTTAATTTCTTTAGGACAATTGGCATCTTTGGGATGCAAGGTAACTATCGAGAAGGATAGTCTGAATGTTTCGAAAGGTGCACTAGTTCTTATGAAAGGAGATGTGTTCTGAAATATGTATTTGCTGAAAGGAACCACGGTTCTTGGAAAGTCGTGTGTTGGAGTAGATAGTTCTCATTCATTGAGTGCCACAAAGCTTTGGCATCTCAGGTTGGGTCATATTTCAGACAAAGGCTTAGAGTTGCTTCAGAGACGGAAGATGATCAAAGGAGAAAACTTAGACAAGATGGACTTTTGCCAGGAGTCTGTGTTAGGCAAGCAAACTAAAGTATCTTTGGGGGTTGGACTCCATAGATCGAGGCGAGTACTTGAGTACGTGCATACAGATGTTTGGAGACCGGTTGCTGCTCCTTCTCTTGGAGGAGCGAAGTATTTATCTCTTTCATTGATGATTTTTCTTGGTAAGTATGGGTATATGTAATGAAGGCCAAATCAAAGAGCTTTGAGAAGTTCAAAGACTGAAAATCGCTTGTTGAGAACCAATCTGGTTCTAGGTTGAAGGTGTTAAGATCTGATAATGGCGGTGAATTTGTATCTAGGGAGTTCCTCGACTTTTATAGACAGCATAAAATTCAGAGACATTTCACTACACCCAGAGATCCGTAATCCAATGAGGTTGCAGAAAGGATACACATGACTTTACTGGAGAAGGCTCGTTGCTTGAAATTGACGGTGGACTTGTCTAGAGGCTTTGTAACGACCCGATATTTTCAATCATTCGCATCTGCACATGTCGGACTTGAATTGCTCAAAATATCGCGTTGTAAATAAAAATTTGGCAAACTCATCATATACAGTAAATAAATAATCACAGATCACAGACACAGAGTAATATAATGCAGTGGAAGTAAAAGAGATAGTAGTTCATGAAGCTACTATATAAATACATCAGAGTTAATTAAGATACAATAGGAACACCAAGATACAACAGGAGTAACAGTATGATAATCAGGTACAACTCAGAATACAACTGGAATCAACTGGATAACAAGATGAATAGATATCTGGATCTTCAAAGCAAAACTCCAGCTCCAAAGGTGAGCCTCAAATGCCGTATCACTCGGTCTGACCCGAGCGTAAAGCAAAACACAAAACACTCAAGTCAGGACATACATACTTATACAATGTAAACCAACTCAAGTGAACTGTAATAAAGGTGCAAGTAGCTTAAAGAATGCTTGGGATCTCCCATTCTTTAAGGATCTGTTAAACTATCTACTATGTAGTAATATTCGCTGTTATAATAATGTCTAATCATAAAATAAACATACTTTAAAATAGCATGGCTTTACATTTAATCCGAACTCACCCTAATACGTAATAGTGCAAATAGTCTATACAGTACTTACATACCTCGCAAGGCTATGAGAAGATACTCCATAGGTACGACACAAATAGAAACTCGTAGTAAAGCTCGATATGGTAGGTGACACGGCACACAAGGCAATGCCAGGGTAGATATACCAATTACGCACATGGACTGATGGAAACGCATAGCAGCCACTACCGCTCCACCTTGAAAAACACTCCCAAATCGAGGGGTGCACCCAAACAATCACAAAGTAATAGAATGGTATCGAAGAAGTGCGTCCGATAGGAGGTGCTACCTCACTGGTCCGAGATCGCTCCTGTTTTAGCCACCTTATGCCAACTCATGGGAGTTGGGTCCATGTATATACCTTAGGATCGTCGCCACCATCCTACTTCATTTTGGGAACTCCACCGCGTACACAGTTGTTAAAGTTGTTTTCGGTATCGACAGAGAGTATGTCTATATCCGATCCCGGTCTCTTTAACAACCAATCGTTATTATAACCCGTGGTTATAAATTTAAAAATAATATTTTTATACCTCAAAATAGAATATCATTTCAAATCCAAATCTTTATCAAATTAAAGATTTAATCAATTCCAAACCATTTCAATATATTTAAAATATCATATCATTTCAAAACTTCATTTCAAATCATTTCAATATATCAAAATATCATATCTTTCCAAAACTTCATTTCAAATCATTTAATATATCAAAATATCATATCTTTTCAAAACTTCATTTCAAATCATTTAATATCTCAAAATATCATATCTTTCCAAAACTTCATTTCAAATCATTTAATATATCAAATATCATATCTTTCCAAAACTTCATTTCAAATTATTTAATATATCAAAATATCATATCTTTTCAAAACTTCATTATCAAATCATCATTTGAGTTCCAATCCAAATATTCAATTTCAAATACCTTTCTAAATTCAAAGCTATCATTCATTTATTATCATTTCAAGTCACCTTTTAAATAGTTTATATTTCAATCAAAATAATTCATTTAAACCATTCAAAAGTGTAATGATTATACTTTCAAATCAAGTATTAAATTTCCAAAGTTTTAAACTATTCTGAGTTCATTTACTAAGTTAAAAACCATAAACATTGAAAATTTCAGCCTTTCACAGCATTCAGAAAAAGCTGTGATAAGTTATTCTTGAAAACATTTTAATTCAGCAAAGACAGCATTTTAAAACTGCTGTTAAATCTCAGTTTAGTTGAAATTTAGTTTAAAACAGCAAAGACAGCATTTTCAGAAATGCTGTAATAGCTCAGGTTTCAAATTAAAGGGTTTCATTAAATTCAGCAAAGACAGCAGACCACTACAGTAGTTACAGAACTGCTGTAATAGACCTAAGTCAAGTTTTAGTCCATTTAGTTCAACTACAGCAACTATAGCATTTCAGAAATGTTGTAATAGCTCTTTTATTCAATTTTAGTTCAAATCAGAAATCATAGAATTTCTGAATGCTATTAAAGTAATTTTCAGATTTTAGTGTATTTCCAGCAAATAATAAACTTCAATATTAAATGTTTTAAACATTATAAAAATCATATTTTAACATTCAAAAATGTTCATTAAAATTACTCTTTTAATTTATGATTTTTATAAGAAACATTTACAATAAAATCCAAATTTCCAATAATTTTACTTACCAAATCCAAATGTACAATTTTCTTTTCTTCACATTTTTAACAAATAAACTTAACACTTATATTTTATTTCCATTTCAAAAATTAAACTAAATTTTCAATTTTATTAAATTAACTTAAACCTTTAATAAAAACCAAATTCACATTTTCAAGTCAAGATATATTTTAAAATTACACTTTTAAGCATCCATTTATTTAACCATTTTAATTTTAATACATAGAAAACTCAATAATAATTTATTAAATCATTTAAATTCAAGTTTAAATCAAATTATCATATTTCCCATTTTCCAAATATAATTAAATTTCCATTTTATTTATATAACTTAAATATCATTTTAAAACCAAAATTCCAAATTTCCAAACTTAAGTTATATTTCAAAAATTCACTTTTACCATTCATTTAAATTACATTTTTAACTTCTAGAAAAATCCAAATTTCTTTATTTAAACATTAAAAATCCAATTTAAATCAAATTTTCATAATTTTATACTTTTAAAAATATTTAAAATATTCAAAATACTTTATAAAAATAACCACGGGCCTGTATATAGTTTTCTAACCTAGGTCAAGTGAGACGGATATGTATCATTTCAATCCGCAGTTTAAAAAGCAAAATCCGGGTTCTATCATTTCAAACCCGCAATCCCAAGTCAAAATAAATTAAATAAAACTCGTTCAGGCCTATCATTTCAGCCCATAATGATTTTTCTCTATTCTAATGTCCGTTCGGGTATGTATCATTTCAACCCATAGTGATTTCTATACTAACAGGGAACTTGCAGTGTGATAAACAGATATAAAATGGACAGTATACAATATATAACAGTAACAGATGAGATGACAAGTAAATTAACAGGTTTAACATCATATAATTAAATCATCACAGACAGTTATAACATATCATAATATTCTACACATTTAATTGTTGTCGCTTCACATTTTTATAAGTATAAAATGTCATGTGAGATTTACTCAACTTTTTAAGCTGAAGTTTGCAAATCAAATGACACGAACAGATTCCCAAAGGCACGATGACACAACAACATGACTTTTGATTTGAATGAATGGGAGCCTAGATGATCTTGTAAGCAACAAACCAACAAGACAATGTATACATAAATATATAACACAAAACAATATCGAAATGACTAGAAATAAAAAGCAACAAAGGACAAAGTGAATCGACCTTTCTTTAACCATTCAAGAGCTCGACTAAGGGGATCTTTTGCTCGGCCATTGATGTGTGTTTGGGTCAAGTATGGTATCATATAGGTCAGGTTATAAGTGGATAAAGGTGGTGAAAGAGTTACAACATGGAGCGTACATGGGTTCAAGGCAAATAGGTGAAGTTTTGGTGCATTTTGGCTCGGCTATGACCACATATAGGCTCGGCTGTAACAACCTTGAGATTGCAATTACCGAATGATGGAGTAAAATTATGATTTTAAGTTAAAAAGGGGCTAAACAAATTTTTGGAGAAGTTAAATTTACAATTGTTTGCAAATTAAAATATTTTGGGTTGAAATGAGGAATTTTTAAATAAAAAGTGATTATAGGCTAATGGGCTAAATAAGACAATTATAAGGTTTTAATCAAAAATAGAATGCTTCTTAGGATTTTGGTTCACATGATAACATTAGAAAATAAAACTAAGTCCTAATGGGTTTCTAAAACCCCTTACCATTACCCATTAGCCTAACCCACTCCTTTATAATATCTCAAACTCATCCAAACCCTAACCCTCCTCTTCATAACTTCAAAACCTAGATCTAAACAAAATTAATGGCCTCCATTTAGAAGCTCCATCTCCTTCTCTTCATAAATTAGTTTAATCCTAGAAAAAAAAGAAAGGTAATGCAATCTCTTATATTATCTAATCCTCCTTCTTAATCCATATTTATCTCAACCTTCATGTTGTAATTATTGTTTTATTTTTTTGATTTTGGGTCCTTGAAGTCTCTTGATCTTTGCTCGGAAGTTAAGGCTTTTGGCTTGCTTGATTGTGCACAAATACTATTTGTTCTTTTGCCTCATTAAGGTAATTACTATTGATTAGTAATTAATGCTAGTTGTAATTTTGATAATTACTAATTATTAATGATTATTGCTAGTTAATTTTGGTGATAATTTTGATGTCCAAAACTGAAAAAAAACACCCCTAAAGCACGAAAAATCAATATTTATGCTGGCTGTTTTGTTCAGCCTGAAAACAAGCTGAAACTGAGATCTGGATGCACCAGGACAGACCTGGGTGCACCCAGGCTGATGCAGGCTAGCCCAGCTGGGCTAGCCAAGAACAGGCCAGCCCCTAGTGGGCTGGCACTCACTTATCCCCACCCAGCCCGCCCGGGCTGGGTAAGGACCCAGCCCGCCCAGGCTGGGTCAGGACCCCAGCCCAGGCGGGCTGGGGCCTTGGAGGACCCAGCCCGCCAGAGCTGGGTAAGGACCCAGCCCGCCCGGGCTGGGTCAGGTCCCCAGCCCAGGCGGGCTGGGACCTTGGAGGACCCAGCCCGCCCGGGCTGGGTCAGTGTCCCCAGCCCAGGCGGGCTGGGGCCTTGCAGGACCCAGCCCGCCCGGGCTGGGTCAGGTCCCCAGCCCAGGCGGGCTGGGGCCTGGTGATACCCAGCCCGCCCGGGCTGGGTCTGGTACCCAGCCCAGGCGGGCTGGGGCCTTGAAGAACCCAGCCCGTCCGGGCTGGGTCTGCTCCCCAGCCCAGTCGGGCTGGGCTGGACCAGGGCTGCACCCATGGTGCAGCCCGAAAAAAAAAATCATCTCTGTATTTTTCCAGCTTTTGAGCTCCACTTCGGGATGCCACCACGATCGCATCCGAAGTCGGAATTTGATGTTTTTGCTCTCGTTGGAAAGGTGGAGTTTCGAACTTCATCTCTGTAAAATTTGGGTATCATCGGTATTCGTTTGGTACTTCGAATTTCGTGTCGAAGTTGAACTCTGGTCGCTGTTTGTAAACAGTATAAATCTTGTTCTGGGTCCAACTTTGAGACGTCGCTGCTACTTCGTCTCAACTCGGAATCCAGAAATTCTTTTTGCATCTTAAAGTAGGGATGTTGTACTACATGCCTGCAAATTTTCATGACATTTGGACACAGTTTGCTGGTCCAAATAAATTGTCAAACTTGGGTTCACAGCTGTTTTTTGAATGGTTACAAACACTTAGAATATTTTCAGTGATTTTCTGGTTTTGTGGATTTCTTTGAGATTTGTCTCTAGATTTCATACACGGGTTTTATGAATCATTTTCAAAAGATTTTTTACTCCTAAATGACTTTTGAAATTATTATATAATATTATTTTTAATTATTAAATTAATTACTCCATAATAGGAGAGTTTTCAAAAGCCGTTTTAAAGTGATTTCAAAATCAATTATAAATCCGTTTCGCACCATTATTTTCTATAATAAAAAAAAATCTCACACTCACTTTTTAGCACGTCGAGCGAAGTGGAAAGGTGCTTAAACGGTTAGCAAATCTCCGGCTTATGGAACCGTGTGTATTTTCTTTCCGGTTAATCCCCGACCTATTCGATTGATCGTTTTGACCTTTGGGTCTAGTTTACCGATGATACGAGGTGGACTTTTTATTGTTTGGAGTGTGAGCTTGCTATTGGTTAGGAAACCGTTTAGTGCGAACGTGGGGTATGGGACTCATTGTTAACACTTTACGGGTTCCTCTCCAAGAAGTTAGTGACACATTAGCCTTTGGGCGGCCAGTACTGGACCTCTGGGTCACCACGCCTCTGGGCAACCGTCTCTGGACACCTGCTCTATGGAGCAGTTTATTTTTCGGCGTGTGCCTCTGGGCCTTTATCCTTCTGGGAAGGATCTCGCCGTCTCGCGCGTTTCGCATCGGTGCGAGTGATCGATCACAACTCTACAGTACTTGGCAACAACGACTCTGGTCGGTGCACGTGCAATACTTGTATTATCTGATGATTTTTATATCCATTCGAGTACCGCCATTCGGCGTTGGTTCTATGGAACCATACGATGTAAGTGCGATTACCTTGTGGATTCACAGTGTCTCTGGACACTGCTTTTCAGTGTTTGATTTCATTGATTTTTCAGTATATCCCCATTGCTCTTTGGAGCATCGATCTTTGCTTGGGCATTGATTACAGACTCTGGTCACTCTTGGGATTATTGCCTATGGGCATCTTTTTATAGCTTTGGCTACGCCGATGATATGAGGCGATTTTATTTATTCTACACTTTGGTGTTGATTTCTCTTTGGAGATTTTCATTGTTTATTTATGATTAGGGATCGTCATTATATTCATGTGGTTCATAATATACTTCTCTATGGATAAGTACTGTTTTATTTATGTACCGCATTATTATATATCTCAGTTATTACTGATTGTTTAGCTAGCCTGACCCGAGTGTTTTCGCTCGGGTCAGACCGAGTTGTTTCAGGTTAGGTCTCTGGACTTAGCTTCTGTGCTTCCGCTTGGACATTATCTGCTATGCTGATAGATAGCGCTTTTATTTGTCCACTATTCCGCTACTCTCTTATTATTCAGACTTTGATATGTACATATTTTTGACTCACATGTGTGAGCAGTGGCTTTGTACCCACTTATGATATTTGGATCTGTATTGATGATGTATTGTTCTGGGATTTTATATCTGTTATGTGATTCTGTTCTGTGATGTTTTTATCATTTATTATTATGCTTTGTCCTGATAGATCTTTAGCCATTTGTAATTTCGTTATAAGTATTTACCGAATATGTCGAACCACCTGATTGAGAAAAATTTAAATAGATTCCACCTTTCGACGTATTCGGTAGATAGTTATAGCTTGATTATAGATGGTCGCTTCCACTATACTCTATTCTCCGCTTTAACAGACAGTATTACTCCCGTAATACTCTTTGTTACAGTGGGTCTCAGAGTGGGGCGTTACAGCTTGGTATCAGAGCTTGGTTTCAGGAATAAGCATAATAAACACAGAACAGATACACTTAGTACAATACATCTTAATTAGATCCGAATTAAATCAAATCCCTTCCTTATGTTTATTGATAGATAAGTTAGGAATATGTTTAGGAATCCGTTATATTCCGTAGTATTCCTTAATTAATTATCTATCATTGAATCATGTCTAACTCTAATTCCCGTTTGACCAATTGAGCGGTGCGAAGGTCTTCTCTCAACTTGACCTTGCCACCGGATTCCATCATCTACGAGTCGCAGAAGACAGCATTCCTCTTACAGCATTTCGCACTCGTTATGGTTCTTTTGAGTGGTTGGTCATGCCGTTCGGCTTGACGAACGCTCCGGCTTTCTTCGTCGATCTCATGAATCGAGTATTCCGGAAATACATCGATAGATTCGTTCTGATTTTCATCGACGATATTCTTGCTTATTCTAGATCCGAGGCAGCAGCGATGGCTTGAGTTTCTCGCCTCATTCGATTTAGATATTCAGTATACCCTGACAAGGGGAATCGTGTTGCAGATGCGCTCAGTCGCAAACACTCGGCAGTTGTTTCTATGATGATTGCCGAGTGGAATGTTCTTGAGACTCTATCTTTATGTGATTTAGAGATCGAGCTCCATCTTCTGATGCTCCTGTCTTATTATCCAGCTTGGAAGCTCGTCCCATCTTGTTGGATCGCATTGCCCATGCTCAGCGGCAGGATCCAGACCTATTGCATTTCATTCATCTTGAGTCGGGATCTAGTGATGAGACATTGCTGGATTATTCTATTGATTCTCATCGGTGTCTTCGCAGGAAGAACCGTATTTTGGTACCATCTGATTTATCACTTAGGCATGACATTCTGGACGAGTGTCATCGCACTAAGTACACCATCCATCCCGGCTCGAGTAAGATGTATGCCGACATGTGTCGCCCATTTTATTGGGAGGGCATGAAGAGTGATGTTGCAAGTTATGTAAGCCGTTGCATGACTTGTCAACAGATCAAAGCTGAGCACCAGCGTCCATCCGGTCTTCTTCAGCCGCTAGAGATTCCATTGTGGAAATGGGATCAGATATCCATGGATTTTATTGATGGTCTGCCTCGATCGAGGTCAGGCCATACTTCTATTTGGGTCATCGTCGATCGCTTGACCAAATCATCTCATTTCATTCCTATTAAGTCTACTCGGACTGCTCCTTAGCTTGCCAAGTTATATGTGAAGGAAGTCGTTCGACTTCATGGCATTCCTAGCTCTATCGTCTGTGATCGAGACACTATCTTTACTAGTCACTTCTGGAAGTGCCTACAGTCAGCTTTGGGCTCAAAGCTGAATCTCTCGACTGCTTATCATCCTCAGACCGACGGTCAGACGGAGAGGGTGAATCGTGTTTTGGGAGGATCACTTACCGCTTGTAGAGTTCTCCTACAACAACAGCTTTCAGTCTAGTATTGGCATGGCTCCTTTCGAGGCTCTTTACGAAAGGCCATGTCGTTCTCCTTCGTGTTGGTTAGAATCTGGCGAGAAGTTCCTTCTTGTTCCAGATTCAGTTCGGGAATCTTCTGAGAAAATTATTCTTATTCGTTAGAGAATGAAAGAGGCGCAGAACCGTCAGAAATCCTACGCGGACAGCCGTAGGAAGCCTCTTGAGTTCTCCATTGGTGATCATGTCTTTATTCGGATATCTCCCATGAAGGGGGTTGTGCGTTTCAGCTCTACAGGGAAGTTGGCTCCTCGTTATGTCGGACCATTTCCTATTACGGAACGCATCGGCCCCGTTGCTTATCGTGTGGCTCTACCTGCTCATTTCTCTGGAATACATGATGTGTTCCATGTCTCTCAGCTTCGCAAGTGTGTGCGCGATCCTGATTCTATTATCGAGCCTCATATTGTGCATGATTTGGAGATCTCACCCAATCTATCTATAGAGCAGCAACCTCTTCGTGTGCTTGATTCGGAGATCAGACGTCTTCGAAACAAAGAGGTTCCGCTTGTGAAGATTCAATGGTCGTCTAATCCTAAGGACTGCACTTGGGAGACCAGAGAATTTATCGAGCGTACTTATCCTGGTTTTCTTTCATCTTCAGCACGGGTGAGCATCTATATTTTATCTTCTGAATTCCTTTTGTGGATTAGATGTTATAGACGACTCCTATATTTAAGGAATTGCGAGGACGCAATTTCCTTAAGGGGGGGAGTCTGTAACAACCTTGAGATTGCAATTACCGAATGATGGAGTAAAATTATGATTTTAAGTTAAAAAGGGGCTAAACAAATTTTTGGAGAAGTTAAATTACAATTGTTTGCAAATTAAAATATTTTGGGTTGAAATGAGGAATTTTTAAATAAAAAGTGATTATAGGCTAATGGGCTAAATAAGACAATTATAAGGTTTTAATCAAAAATAGAATGCTTCTTAGGATTTTGGTTCACATGATAACATTAGAAAATAAAACTAAGTCCTAATGGGTTTCTAAAACCCCTTACCATTACCCATTAGCCTAACCCACTCCTTTATAATATCTCAAACTCATCCAAACCCTAACCCTCCTCTTCATAACTTCAAAACCTAGATCTAAACAAAATTAATGGCCTCCATTTAGAAGCTCCATCTCCTTCTCTTCATAAATTAGTTTAATCCTAGAAAAAAAAGAAAGGTAATGCAATCTCTTATATTATCTAATCCTCCTTCTTAATCCATATTTATCTCAACCTTCATGTTGTAATTATTGTTTTATTTTTTTGATTTTGGGTCCTTGAAGTCTCTTGATCTTTGCTCGGAGGTTAAGGATTTTGGCTTGCTTGATTGTGCACAAATACTATTTGTTCTTTTGCCTCATTAAGGTAATTACTATTGATTAGTAATTAATGCTAGTTGTAATTTTGATAATTACTAATTATTAATGATTATTGCTAGTTAATTTTGGTGATAATTTTGATGTCCAAAACTGAAAAAAAACACCCCTAAAGCACCAAAAATCAATATTTATGCTGGTTGTTTTGTTCAGCCTGAAAACAAGCTGAAACTGAGATCTGGGTGCACCAGGACAGACCTGGGTGCACCCAGGCTGATGCAGGCTAGCCCAGCTGGGCTAGCCAAGAACAGGCCAGCCCCTAGTGGACTGGCACTCACTTATCCCCACCCAGCCCGCCCGAGCTGGGTAAGGACCCAGCCCGCCCGGGCTGGGGCCTTGGAGGACCCAGCCCGCCAGAGCTGGGTAAGGACTCAGCCCGCCCGGGCTGGGTCAGGTCCCCAGCGCAGGCGGGCTGGGACCTTGGAGGACCCAGCCCGCCCGGGCGAGGTCAGTGTCCCCAGCCCAGGCGGGCTGGGGCCTTGCAGGACCCAGCCCGCCCGGGCTGGGTCAGGTCCCCAGCCCAGGCGGGCTGGGGCCTGGTGATACCCAGCCCGCCCGGGCTGGGTCTGGTACCCAGCCCAGGCGGGCTGGGGCCTTGAAGAACCCAGCCCGCCCGGGCTGGGTCTGCACCCCAGCCCAGGCGGGCTGTGCTGGACCAGGGCTGCACCCATGGTGCAGCCCGAAAAAAAAAAATCATCTTTGTATTTTTCCAGCTTTTGAGCTCCACTTCGGGATGCCACCACGATCGCATCCGAAGTCGGAATTTGACGTTTTTGGTCTCGTTGGAAAGGTGGAGTTTCGAACTTCATCTCTGTAAAATTTGGGCATCATCGGTATTCGTTTGGTACTTCGAATTTCGTGTCGAAGTTGAACTCTGGTCGCTGTTTGTAAACAGTGTAAATCTTGTTCTAGGTCCAACTTTGAGACGTCGCTTCTACTTCGTCTCAACTCGGAATCCAGAAATTCTTTTTGCATCTTAAAGTAGGGATGTTGTACTACATTCCTGAAAATTTTCATGACATTTGGACACAGTTTGCTGGTCCAAATAAATTGTCAAACTTGGGTTCACAGCTGTTTTTTGAATGGTTACAAACACTTAGAATATTTTCAGTGATTTTCTGGTTTTGTGGATTTCTTTGAGATTTGTCTCTAGATTTCATACATGGGTTTTATGAATCATTTTCAAAAGATTTTTCACTCCTAAATGACTTTTGAAATTATTATATAATATTATTTTTAATTATTAAATTAATTACTCCATAATAGGAGAGTTTTCAAAAGCCGTTTTAAAGTGATTTCAAAATCAATTATAAATCTGTTTCGCACCATTATTTTCTATAATAAAAAAAAATCTCACACTCACTTTTTAGCACGTCGAGCGAAGTGGAAAGGTGCTTAAACGGTTAGCAAATCTCCGGCTTATGGAACCGTGTGTATTTTCTTTCCGGTTAATCCCCGACCTATTCGATTGATCGTTTTGACCTTTGGGTCTAGTTTACCGATGATACGAGGTGGACTTTTTATTGTTTGGAGTGTGAGCTTGCTATTGGTTAGGAAACCGTTTAGTGCGAACGTGGGGTATGGGACTCATTGTTAACACTTTACGGGTTCCTCTCCAAGAAGTTAGTGACACATTAGCCTTTGGGCGGCCAGTACTGGACCTCTGGGTCACCACGCCTCTGGGCAACCGTCTCTGGACACCTGCTCTATGGAGCAGTTTATTTTTCGGCGTGTGCCTCTGGGCCTTTATCCTTCTGGGAAGGATCTCGCCGTCTCACGCGTTTTGCATCGGTGCGAGTGATCGATCACAACTCTACAGTACTTGGCAACAACGACTCTGGTCGGTGCACGTGCAATACTTGTATTATCTGATGATTTTTATATCCATTCGAGTACCGCCATTCGGAGTTGGTTCTATGGAACCATACGATGTAAGTGCGATTACCTTGTGGATTCACAGTGTCTCTGGACACTGCTTTTCAGTGTTTGATTTCATTGATTTTTCAGTATATCCCCATTGCTCTTTGGAGCATCGATCTTTGCTTGGGCATTGATTACAGACTCTGGTCACTCTTGGGATTATTGCCTATGGGCATCTTTTTATAGCTTTGGCTACGCCGATGATATGAGGCGATTTTATTTATTCTACACTTTGGTGTTGATTTCTCTTTGGAGATTTTCATTGTTTATTTATGATTAGGGATCGTCATTATATTCATGTGGTTCATAATATACTTCTCTATGGATAAGTACTGTTTTATTTATGTACCGCATTATTATATATCTCAGTTATTACTGATTGTTTAGCTAGCCTGACCCGAGTGTTTTCGCTCGGGTCAGACCGAGTTGTTTCAGGTTAGGTCTCTGGACTTAGCTTCTGTGCTTCCGCTTGGACATTATCTGCTATGCTGATAGATAGCGCTTTTATTTGTCCACTATTCCGCTACTCTCTTATTATTCAGACTTTGATATGTACATATTTTTGACTCACATGTGTGAGCAGTGGCTTTGTACCCACTTATGATATTTGGATCTGTATTGATGATGTATTGTTCTGGGATTTTATATATGTTATGTGATTCTGTTCTGTGATGTTTTTATCATTTATTATTATGCTTTGTCCTGATAGATCTTTAGCCATTTGTAATTTCGTTATAAGTATTTACCGAATATGTCGAACCACCTGATTGAGAAAAATTTAAATAGATTCCACCTTTCGACGTATTCGGTAGATAGTTATAGCTTGATTATAGATGGTCGCTTCCACTATACTCTATTCTCCGCTTTAACAGACAGTATTACTCCTGTAATACTCTTTGTTACAGTGGGTCTCAGAGTGGGGCGTTACATCGGCCATGGGGTCTTCATGTTAGGTCAGATCTGGACAGTAGTGAAAGGGGTGGCCAGAGGTGAAGTAGACGATGGTGGTGGTGGCTAAGGGGGTGGCCAAGGTGATAGATGAAAGGTAGGTGAAGCATATATGGTCTAGGCATTGTTTTGTTGATTTTTAAGCAAGGTTTTGTGGTGTTGTGTTCATGAGGAGGTCATGGCCACTTCAGGTCAGCGGAGATGGAGGGGTTGTAGCCATGGATGAGGGGATGATGTGGTGGTGGTGGTCGGAGGAGATGGTGGAGGGGTTAGGCTGAGCAAAGCATGAAGAAGCAGGGCAAAATCAAGGCAAACAAATGGAAAAAGGAAGAAGAAAAGAGGAGAATGGAAGCCATGACTTACAAAATGATTTCAGAAATTGCTATGGCCGAAAATGATAAGGAAAAGAAGTTATTTTCATGTGAAATGCAATAAGGAATGTACGGCTAGAAAGAGAAAATGAAAGGCCAAGGCAATGAAGAGGCGGGAAAAGGAAGAGTCACAAGTTACAAGCACAAAGTCTATTTGAATTTCCAAATTCTTTTAAACAAAATAAACTAAATAAATTTCAGTAAATAAAAATAAAAAGCTGAACAAAATAAAGTAAAAAAAGAAAATAAATAAATAATTTAAGTAAAAATAGAAAATAAAGTGAGAAAATAGCTAATATATTGAAACAAGCATTTAAAAATATAAACAAGATACACTTAACTTGGGAAAATTATAACCTTACTTCTAATCAAATAAAAAGTCAAGTAAAATAAAATTAATGCTGAACAAAATAAAGTGTAAATGAAAATAAAATAAATCCTTAAGAAAATGAAAAGGTAAATAAGAATTACTTTAATTAATAGAAACTAGAAATTAAAAATTGTAAATAAATTGCAGCTGACTTGGAAAATTCCGATTATTCTTTTAAAAATGTTTTAAAACCAAAATATATACATAACATGTTATTTTACCCATATAAATATAAATTATAACATTACATGACCAAATAAAATATTATTTATATAATTTAAAATAAACAATTTTGTTAACTACAACAAATTACACACAATATTGAAAAGGGCATAACTTTCACATTATAAATCAGATTTCAACGTAACGAAAAGTAGTAATTTTGAAATTATATTTAATTTCAAAAAATAAAGATAAATTCAAAATTTCAACAATTTTAAATTTTAAATTAAAAGTCAAAGTTTGACCATATTGACCAAAATTCACATTTTGGAAAATACTCTATTTATTCATGTTTGGAATTATAATTCACATACAAATCATAATTAATATTTAAAATAACAAAATTTTCCATTTAATAAATAAAATAAAGTTTTTAAATCAGGAAATTCAATTTAAAATAATTACGAAATACAGGGTTGTTACAGGCTTTTGGGTTGAGGCATTATCAACTGTGGCGCATATCGTAAATCAAATTCCGTGCTCAGCTATAGATGGGAAGATTCCAGAGGAGAAGTGGAGAGGTAGAGCAGTGTATCTTGGTTACTTCCGAATCTTTGGTTGTCCTATGTACGTTCACCATATTGGCGATGACAAGTTGGAAGCTAGAGCATACAAAGGCATACTAATCGGATACACCGATGGTATTAAAGGGTATCAAATTTGGAACCTGCTTGATTGGAAGATTGTTCATTCCAGACAAGTTACTTTTGATGAGTCTGCTATGTTCAATCCGAAGGAGAAGCTACCTACCACATCAAAAGATTCTGATAGGCCTAAGGAGATAGAAGAAGTTCTCGTGTTCCAGCCAAATAGTAGAGTTGTTATTGATGCTGTCGAGGAAAACGCAGTTGATGAAACATCACAGGATCGTCCACGGGTACCTTCTAGTAGTGCTGGTGATGTGCATGAATCTAGAGGAAGTTCAGTTCAAGGTGGAGCTGAAAAGAGTTTAGGCGAAGCAGTACCTACCCGGGTCAATCGTAGGACTATTAAGCCGCCAGAAAGTTATGGTGATTGCCATTTTGTGAACCTTAGCCTTGGTGATCAGTTTGACTATGCCCTACATGTGGTTCATGAGGAGCCGCTTGACCTTGATGAAGCTTTGAAGTCATGTGACAATTCGAAGTGGATGTGCGCTATGGAAGAGGAGTTAGAGTCGTTGAAGAAGAACAAGACTTTGGATTTGGTACCACCTTCTCAAGGAAGCCGAACCATAGGTTGCAAGTGGGTGTTCAAGGTGAAGGATGATGGGAGTTACAAGGCTAGACTAGTTTCTAAAGGTTTTTCACAAGGAAAGGGATTGGAGTATGATGAGATGTTCTCTCCAGTAGCGAGGCATACGTCCATCCGCATTTTGCTCGCTATCGTCGCAGCTCATGACTTGGATCTGGAGCAACTGGACGTGAAAACTACTTTCTTGCACGGAGACTTGGATGAGACCATCTACATGAAGCAGCCAGAAGGATTTTTTGTAGATGGGAAGGAAAATTGGGTTTGCAAATTGAAGAAGTCTTTGTATGGACTTAAGCAGTCGCCTAGACAATGGTACAAGATGTTTGACTCTTTTATGCTTTTACTTGATTTTGATCGTAGCATCAAAGACGCTTATGTGTACTTCAAGCATTTAAAGAATGGTATATGGGTGTACCTACTCTTGTACGTGGATGATATGTTGATTGCTTCTAAGAATAAAGCTGAAATCAATGGTTTGAAGCTAAAGCTAAAAGCGGAATTCGAAATGAAGGACCTTCGAGAAGCAAAGAAAATTTTAGGTATGGAAATCCAAAGAGATAGAAAGCTAGGACTTTTAAGCCTCATTCAAAATGAGTACATTCAAAAGGTGCTTGCTCGGTTTAGCATGGAAGGGCCAAAGGCAATCAGCACACCCATGCCTTTGCATAAACAGTTTCTAGTAAAGGCTCTCGGATCTCGGAAAATGACAAGGCTTATATGATGAAGGTCACGTACGCAAGTGAAGTTGGCAGCTTGATGTATGCCATGGTCTGCACTAGGCCTGACATTGCACAGGCTATTGGATTGGTGAGTAGATTCATGGCGAATCCAGGAAATATGCATTGGGAAGCAGTGAAGTGTACCTTCAGATACCTTAGAGGAGCTCCAAACCATGGACTTGTCTTTGGCGGCAGAGGAAGAGATTTTAACTTGGTTGGATTTTGTGATTCCGACTATGCCAGTGATAGAGATCGAAGGAAGTCAACCTCCGGATATGTGTTCACCATTGGTGGGACAGTGATCAGTCGGACAGCGAGGTTGTAGATGATTGTGGCTTTGTTTACTACAGAGGCAGAGCTCATAGCTGCGGTTGAAGCGGCTAAAGAAGCGCTTTATTTGAGGCGACTCTTGTGTGATTTGGGCTTCATATATGAAGGCGTGGATGTGTACTGTGATAGTCAGAGTGCAATTCACTTAGCTGAAAATTTAGCGTTCAGCTCGAGGACGAAGCATATTGAGGTGAGAGAGTCGTTCCTTGTCTCGATGAGTGAAGAGAAGCTAGTTCGTCTTCAGAAAGTTCACACAAAGGAGAATGCAGCAGACATGTTTACCATGTCATTGCCTATTGCTAACTTCGAGCATTGCTCGGACTTGATTCACTTAATGAAGTGCTAGGTGCCACGGGGTGGCACAGGGGAGAGCTGAGACGGTTCATGGAGACGTTTGTTTTCATGGTGGAGATTGATAGATTCTACATGGAATGGGTACTACGAACACTTGTTGACAGGCGGTGGTCTTGCCGGAGTTCGTTGATAGAGTGTAATGGGTGATGGTATTGCCGAAGCTCATTGGGTAAGTATCCATTGCTTGGAGCATGAAGGTGTAGATGAAGTTGGAAGGCTTGTATGG
This sequence comes from Allium fistulosum, assembly GCA_030737815.1. Lineage (NCBI taxonomy): Eukaryota > Viridiplantae > Streptophyta > Magnoliopsida > Asparagales > Amaryllidaceae > Allium > Allium fistulosum. The sequence goes on from CM060904.1 coordinate 822,627,930, forward strand.
AATTCGGGATCAAGGTGGAGATTGTTAGAAATTGATACCTGAATTTGGGAAGAAGCCATTGGAGAAGCGTTGACGAGGAAGGAGGAAGCCCAAACCCTAGAAGCAAGCTCCAGGGAAAATTACCGAACCACTCTCTTGGTTCGGTGGAGCTGGAGCGATATAAGGTGAAGACCGAACGAGATACTTCGTTCGGTGGTTGACTCGGTGGTTGGCTCGGTGTTAAGGATATGAAGGCCGAACGAGTAATCTCGTTTGGTGAAGGAGATGCCGGACCAAAGATTTGGTCCGGTGGAGTTCGTTCGGTGTAAGAAGAAGGAGCGAAGGTGGAGTAGCAATTGCCGAACCAGATTTTTGGTCCGGTCATGTTTTCGTTCGGTGATAATGATTCGGCAGTAGATGAGAAGGGATATGTTTCGTTCAATGATTTGGACCGTGCTGGACCAGAATTCTCGTTTGAGCATTGGCTGGCTAACCAAATGCCAAGCTTTATGTGCTGTTTGCTGGTCCAGATGCGTCGTTCGGTATTTAGGAGATGCTGGTCCAGATGCGCCGTTCGGTATTTGAGCATACCGCTCCAATAGGGAGATGCCGGTCCATATTGAGTTTTGTCGAACCAAAGTGATGTCGAGCTAGATGCACCGAACCAAATGATGCCGAACCAAACCCAGGGCTGTTGTATAGGAGCTACCCCTCTTCATTTCTCCACTCTATAAATGGTGGAGCTTCTAGACAACAATGGCAGCGGAAATTGAGAGCTAATTTCAGCCAATTATAGAGCCATCCATGAGAGTTGAAACTCTGCAGAATTTTGTTTGTATCGTAAATTCTTCTTAATTATAGCCTCCAAAAGTGAATCAATCTTATAACTCTAATCTTTCAGTGATTAATAAAATCTCTTCTCCCCAAGTGGACATACACTGCCTCGCGGTAGTGGAACCACTATAAATACTGGTGTTATTTATTTTTTCTGCATTGCATAGATCTGTGACTGTCTGTTCTGGTGTTCATCTTTTGTTTGTTCCATCTCACTACAATCACGATCCAGTTGTTTTCCGCTATGTTGGGTTTTTATTCCCTTAGATTGATCATCTGAAGGGATTTTCCCCAACACTCTTTACTTAGTTTATCTGTTATTATAATGTCTCAACTTTCAAGTGGTGTAAATATAGCAGTTTTAGCAATCTTATTCAAGTTGATAACACACACTAGATGAATAAAAGATAAGAGAAAAGAAATCCTGTATTAGCAACTTTATATGTAGCAAGATCAAATTCTACCGGTTAACAATAGAGAGCGTAAATAATTGAGAATACAAATTTAAACCTAACAATTATATAAAATGTAAGGTTAAATGTTTTCACCAAATGTTCACCATTAATCAGATTCTTGGCTGCAGCTTCATGAATTAAGTATCTATCAAGGTCTAATTCTAGCAGCTAACACTATAGTATGTAAATATTTGAGAATATAAATTTAAAACCTAATAATTATATAAAATGTAATTTTAAATAATTTCACCAAATGTTCGTCATTAATCAGATTCTTGGCTGCCTATCAACTATCTCCCTGCATGATCAAATCTATTGTTATGTTCAACTAAATGCAATAAGGAAAAGATACTTCAGAATAAAGTTGAAAAATAAAGTAAAAGAGATCGATCCATTGTTAAATTAATTGAAGAAAATTTTGTCTTACCCCTATTAATCTTCATCCAATGTTAGTTCGACTACATGTACACCAATTCACGATGCCATTCTAAACCATTAGTTTCTTGATCACCATGAGGTAGATCTGATAAAGGGTGGAGAATAAATTGAATGGAAAAGTAACTTCCCAAGATCGAAACAAAAATATCCCATGTGATAGAACTGGTAAATTTCGAATTCAAATTTTGTTTGAAATCAAAGGTGGAGATTATACTAGTGATCAAGGCAAATTATCCTATGATCTAATGCAAATTATCCAACAATCAAACATAGATTTTTAATCAAAACTCGAGTTAGTAAAATCGATTGATGTAAGAATGTAGATTGAAATTAAACAAACAACTCTATTATACCTCAAAGAATTGTTGTTATCCGGGTTTTTAACCCATCAGGATCCAAGAGAATATGGAACGACTTGATGGAGTCAGAACGGCTCAGAAATCAACCAAAAAGGGCTAAAGCAAAGACTGAGTTTGACTAAACCAAGGGAACAACATCCATCCAGTCCAAATAGCAGCTAAATATAACCAGCTAGTAAATCGTCATCAAAACAAAGCAACATGCAACGAGACTACACGAACAACGTCAATACAAAGAAATGAAGGCATTCCAAACATCAAAGTCCAGAATTACTCTAAGTGCATAGATCGCTAGCGATCCATACACTATGGATCGCCAACGGTCCATACAACATCAATGGGTCGCTATGGTACGCAGGAGCAAAGAAGGCTTAGAGGACAAAGTGCAAAATATACTATGTGTATGGATCGTTAGCTATCCATACACCATGGATCGCCAGCGATCCATACAAAGCCATGGAATACTTGCGACCTAGCATAGTAAAGCAATGAAGAAAGGAGCTAAGTAAGTAGCTCGAACACGAGCTAAATCTATGGATCGCTAGCGATCCATGGTTTTGGCTTGGGTCGCGAGCTAAAGTTCGTTGCATCATCTTGTGTCCATCTACCAGCATTCAGTGAACATGCATGGCCTAGAAGCTCTTCGATCTCTATAAATACCATCTTATCTGCAACATAAACTGAATCTTCTCCGGATTGGTTACTGAAACTCTACTAAAAACTTTCTTCACTCTTCATCTCTCTCACAACAATCTCCAAAGGGATTCACTATGATTCTCCAGTGGATTCCAACTCTGGGGATTCAATCTAGCTAAGGATAATCAAAAGCCCTGTAATCGGACACTACTTGTAACAACAATCAGTGATAATAAAACTATAAAGTGGACGTAGGCTTCGTTAAAAGCCGAACCACTATAAAAATCTTCTTGTCTCTTTTCTTTTACTATTCTTTTCTATACCTATTATTTGTATTATTACTTCGTAAGAATAGGGTTGGTGCTTTCACACTCAAACCAGGGTGTTGATCCATTTTTTTGGGTTAACATTTTGGTGCTTTCACTAAGAGATGAACTCTGGCTTAGATCTAGCTTTCTACTTTGGATCAGATAGGTTTAGAAGTTAGATCATCAATCTCTGCTTAGAAAGTTTGTTGTTGAGAACAGAAGAACCAACCAAGAAGGATTGGAGAAAAAGAAAGCAAACACATGCTAAGGTGATGGGTCGCTAGTGATCAATCTCCTATGGATCGCCAGCGATCCATATGGTTAGCGCATGGGTCCACCAATCCCCTTGCATCATGATCCAATAGCAGCCCAATGCAACCAGCGTATGGATCATCATCAAAACAAGGCAACAAGCTATGAAATTGGATAGAGAATGTCAACACGAGATAATAGACGCAATCCAAAAGGCAAAGCTCAGAAATCAACTAAGTACATGGATCGCTAGCGATTCATGCACAATGGATCGCTAGCGATCCATACCTTTTCACCAAACCGCCATAAACTCTAGAAAGCAAAGTCCAATAATATGCTAAGCATAAGGATCACCGGCGATCCATATGCTATGGATTGCCAGCGATCCATACTTGTTAGCACCAAAATTGGTCACTAACCTCGTTGAGAAAGATTGTGTAGAGATATAAGTGATGAAAATAAATTAAACAGGGAAGATTATGCTAATTTAAATGCAGAAAGTAAGAACACTGGATTTATAGTGGTTCAGCGTAACTGCCTACGTCCACTTTGAGGTTAAACTTTATTGATCTTCTTAATGGTTGATTACAAATACAATTCGTAGATCAAATGGTTGAATGCAATTGCTAAGTAAAGAAGATGAGTCTTGATAATGGCAGAGTCTCCCCAGCGTTCCCGAAAAAAGGTCCCTTCTAACTGTGCCCCTGCCCCACTATTTATAGACAAAGATGGGTTGGACTCCCTAGATGGGCTTGGCAGCCGAACACCTTGGCCCAAATAGAGTGGTCGCCGTATGCCAAACCGAAAAGGCTGACCACTTGGACGCCGAACCACCCTCTCTATGCCGAACGAGGCGCTTGCTGCATGGGAAGAGTAGAACGAATATCAGTCGAAGCCGAACGTGTCTCTGGCTGAACGAAGAATTTGACCGAACGTTGTCTCTGGCCGAACATTGGTGCTGGCCGAACGATAGCTTTAGTCGAACAATGCTTCTGGCCGAACAATGCTTCTGGCCGAACAATGTCCCTAACCGAACGATGCTTCTGGCCGAACGGTGTTTCTTGGCCGAACAAGAGTTATGGCCGGACGTTGCCTTTAGCCGAGTAGTGCCTTTGGTCGAATGTCTTCCGATGCCGAGCGCTTACAAACGCCGAGTGCTACTGAATGCCGAGTAGTCCTGGTCGCCGAGTGCTACTGAATGCCGAGTAGTCCTGGTCGCCGAGTGCTACTGAGTGCCGAGTAGCCCTGGAAACCGAGCACTACTGAGTGCCGAGTATCCCTGGAAGCCGAGTACAATCCAATGCTGAGCACTCAGTTGCCTGGTCAAATCTCCAGGAAACACTTGCCCCCCAAAGTGTATTACGTGACTGAACGTCATACGCTTTGAGTTGTGTAACCTTCACGTTTCGTTTTAAACCCTTGATTAATTTCGAATGGAGATGCCCTTTTGAGTATATCAGTGGTTGTGTTGTGTGCGTGCTATGGGATAAATGCCGAACAATACGCTCGAAGTCGAACGTTCCTTACGTGCCGACCAATCCTACATTTTAAAGACGAACGATACAGCTTTGACTGGTTCTACTGGAGATAGCCCCTTCGACTTTCACCTTTTTCCCCTATAAAACCAGGTCCTTCCCCTCTTCTCTCCTTTACTCTTTTACTTGTGCCACTCCTCAAAGATTTGCAGTTATCGCCAGTCGACCAGATTTAAAACCTAACTACTCCTTCCTAAGCTCCAATCTGCAAACTAGGTATTATTCCTTCTACGATTCAAATAGGTTTCAAACGAGATGGCCGAGTGTGTCATGTAGAAAGCTTTCGAGTAGGTCGTCTTTATTGCATCTTTATTGCTGAACGATGATGCGAGGCGAGGAGGAATGATTAGGAGTGTCTGCACATATGACCATTGGACTTAGCTTCTTCATGTCGAACCGAAGTTAAAGGGGAAGAAAGAAGAATGAAAGCGTTGGTGTTGGTAAGGGTGTTGGATGGCATAGCTCTGGTTCGGCGTATGTTGTCATGCGTCGGACGGTGAAATGGAGGGTTGCCGAACAGTATTTTAGCTGAACAAACCAAGGCCGAACACTCATTAAAATGCCGAACAACAACTTAGCCGAACAGACCAAAGCCGAACACTTATTAAAATGCCGAACAACAACTTAGCCGAACAAACCAAAGCCGAACACTTATTAAAATGCCGAACAAAACCAAGGCCGAACACACTTAAATGCTGAACAGTATTCCAGCCGAACAGAACAAATGCTGAACCAGACCTAAGCTGAGCAGACATAAACGCCGAACTTCACTTTGGCCGAACGATTCAAATGCCGAACTAAACCTAGGTCGAACAATACAACTACCGAACCAATTGTAAATGCCAAACAGACTTAAATGTCGAACCATTCTAAGGCCAATCAATACAAGTCCTGAACTAATTGTAAATGCCAAACAGCATAAATGCCGAACCATTCTAAGGCCGACCAATACAAGTCCTGAACTATATTTAACAAAACAGGGACAAGGACCCGGACGTGCCAGCATATGAAACTGACCTGGATCATTAACTCTCTGGTTTTTACAGACATAAATCTGAACTTAGGTTAACACACGTTTTCTGAATCTGGAACTGTAATCACAACAAGGCAGGCTTTTTGAGATGGTCGGCGATGACGGTCTTCGAAGGCGACGATTTGAAACTCGTTTTCGTATCTTTGTAACCTCTAGATTTTCATTACTTATACACGACTGCTTGCACTTGTTTACACTCCACGTGGGCGGGATACTCGTATTGTTAATTCTAACATTCAATGTTTTTCAAGTATAGTTTTCACAGGCACTTAGACAGATTCATTATTTATTGGGGATGTCTAAAAAGTCTAGCTTCGCCACTATATCTGATAGGCCTGGGCCGTCATCAAGGCAAAAAGCCACTGATACTTCAAATCCGTTGACTTCTCCTACCCATAACTTAGCTCCTGATGCCCTGGAGGCAACAATTCTCTTAGATAATCCGATCGACTCACAGGCTTCGAAGATTAATGAAGTCGCACTTCGACGAATATGCTCCATCCATGGGATTTCTTTCGCCGATGTGTTAGTCCCGTCGCGACACGATCGTCCACACCTTCCCCCAGTCGGATATACCACCTGCAACAAGTTCATGTGCTGGATGGGTAGCGTGCCTCCATTCAATTTATTTCTTCGGGACGTGTTGCAGTACATAGACATTGCCCCGTCGCAGCTGCATCCAAACGGTCACGCGTTTCTATATGGGACCTACCTACTCTTCATGGCCGTCTTCTCTAGACCTCCAACTTCTGGCGACATCAGATACATTTATATGATCAAGAAACGGAAAGATAGCCCTTCCTTCATGTTCCTTGAGCCGTACCACAAATGCCAAATCTTGACAGAAGCATGTAGTAAATTCGGCCTGTACAAACAGGAATGGTTCTATGTGCGTTGCCCTCCTGGTTTTGTGAGGAGATGGGTTGAAGGCAGTAAGTCTCTTTGCTGAGTCATCATTCGTGTTTAATTGGAGTTATGCTTTTCCTAACTCCTCGTTTCATCTTTTCAGGTATTAACCCGCGTCCGGAGGGCCAAGGATATTCTAAGGCCGTTGAGGCCATTAGAGCTCTTCCTGCCGAGGAACGAGACATCCGAACCATCATTTCAAATGAATCATTGTCGAGGTACGGCTTGCTAGCCCCTGGTCATCAGATTAGCCTTCCGGAGGGCGTTTCCATTCCCAAGCTAGCATCCGGTAAAGGGAAAAAAACAAGCTGGATCGTCATCACGTCACACTCCCGATGCGCACGAAGAGGGTGAGCGCAAGGAGGATGAAGCTCCTGAGACTCAAGGCGAGAATGTGGGTCCCGCTTGGAATCCAGCGGTCGAAGTTCACGACATTGAAACGTCATCCTCCCCTTCGAAGGGAAAGAAGAGGTTAAACTACAAGATACGGAAGGACAAAGTCGGTGGAACTTCAAAAGTTACGCTCATCCCGCCAGAGAAAGAAGCTTCCTCACAGCATATGGAAAGTTCTCTAAGGGGTCTGTCGAATCTTTCCATCCCCGACGATATACTTAATTATGGGTTTGACGATCCTGAAGCCCTCAAGTTTTCTTCGCCCGCTAGAGGCAATGCAGGAGTTCAACTCCCAGTCCAGGGAGACAATACTCCGATCAGTAAAGATAAAAGAATTGGTCCGTCGTGGGGAACACTAGGACACACACGCACATACGCATTCCATCATACACTTCAAGTTTTTTTCTTATTTCCCGGATTTTTCTTAACTCGTTGTTATCTTTATTCTTTGTAGGTGACATGGGGCGCTCTCACGGACTCGATCGCCTTCACGGCTCTTCCATATTTCATCATCCCGGACGGGATTCAGGTTCGGGCAGACGCGGGGACAGAGATGATTACGAAGATAGAGACAACCGTCCCCGCGATTCGTCTTATCGTAAGAAGGCATATTCCCAATCTTCACAGTCCCGTGATCCTCTTCCTTTAACTGAGTCGGATAGAGAGAAGTCTTCACAGAAAGGGCCCAAACCGATGTTTCCCGAGAACAACACTCCGGTTCGTCGAGTACAAGGCAAACTCGGGAGCATCGAAAAAGTGCAGAACTTTCAAAGCCTCCTCCCCCTACTCCCGTGGTTGACCTAACTGTAGCAGAGAAGATGGTCGATCTTAAGGCCAAATTCCCAAAAATTTGTTTTGATGGTCTGAAATTCCTCCCAGCTATTCATCATATCCCTGGGCACGTGAAGCAGAGTGCCATTTCCTGTAACAACGACGTCTATGTTCAACATGACGCGTTTGTACACTTGGTTGAAAAGATCTCGGAGGTGTCTGTTGAGCGACAATATGAAACTGATCGTCTGAAATTGGAGGCTGGTTGTGACAAGAACATCATCAAGCATCAAGATGAAGAGCTCGCTTCGTATAAGTCGAAGCTGGAAGTCGCTGAGCAAAGTGCAAAAGATACTGCTGAGGCAGTCACTCGTTTAGAGATGGCTCACAAGAAGGAACTCGATGAAGCAGTCCAGCGCAGCGGTGCCCTTGCCTTAGAAAAAGATTCTATCCAAAAAGAGAGGGACGCGCTTGCCATACAAGTCAAAGAGTTGAAAGAATTACTCTCCAAGGAGAAAGAGGATAAAGTAGCTACTCAAGAAGAGTCACAACGATATTGTGATGAAATCGTTGCTACTCGGCTCTTGAAAACGAAGCTCGATGACGAACTTGCTGGGGTTGAAAAAATGAAAGACGAAGCCCGTGAGGAGGGCAAAAGAAAAGCTGCGGAGGAGATTGACTCTTGCCTCGAGGCGGCCGCAGAAGCCGGCAGGGAAGAGGTCAAGTGCATGTTTGACCTGTTGATTGCTGAGTATGGCGCCCGCGACCTTATGCATCGCGACTTGACATTCTTGGGCGAGGGCTATCTCGAATCCCTAGCCGAGGCCTAGGAGACTTTAGTGAAGATTAGGAAAATCGAGTCGGGCTCTGAGGAAGTCGATGAGGATGCCCTGGTGAAGGAGTTTCTTAGAGGGAACGAGCCAGCGGATTTATCCGCAGCTTTGGCGCTTTACAGCAAAGGCTCTCCCCTTCCAAAAGAGAAAAGTGATGAAGCTGGCCCATCTAGGGCTAAGTCTACGGCTCCTCATACTGCTGCTCCTCCCACTGCTCAACCGGACGGTCGGCCGACACTTGACCCATTCGAGCAGCATGCCGGCTACGATCCTGAAGACATCGGGCTCGGTGTTCATGTGCTATCTCCTATTCTGGAGGGTGAAACTCCACGCGCAACTGATAGCCAGCCAGAACCCGGTAAGAAACTCTTCTTTTTTAGAAGTTAAAAGATCTTTTGCTTTCCAGCAGTGGTTATTCGTTCTAATATTCATTCTTTATGTTTTCATGCAGGCTTCTCTGACCCCGAGCCAACTCCGAGGAGCGATGACACCAAGGAGGAGGCAGAAAAAGGAAGCGATGTTTCTCATGCGGGAGTAACTCCTGGCCCTGATGCTCAAGTGATCGGGGCGCTAGATGATGATAAGTTTGACACTTCATCTCCTACCGAAGGGAGCTGTTTCCTGGAGATTTGACCAGGAAATTGAGTGCTCGACATTGGGTAGTGCCCGGCTTCCAGGACTACTCGGCATTGGGTAGTACTCGGCTTCCAGGACTACTCGGCATTGGGTAGTACTCGGCTTCCAGGACTACTCGGCATTCAGTAGTACTCGGCTTCCAGGACAACTCGGCATTCAGTAGCACTCGGCGACTAGGACTACTCGGCATTCAGTAGCACTCGATGACCAGGACTACTCGGCATTCAGTAGCACTCGGCGTTTATAAGCGCTCGGCATCGGAAGACATTCGGCATGTACAACTGCTCGGCATGGCTGTGTTGTTCGGCCGGAACCATCATTCGGCCAAAGGCACTACTCGGCTAAAGGCAATGTCCGGCCATAACTCTTGTTCGGCCAGGAAACATCGTTCGGCCAAGAAACACCATTCGGCCAGAAGCATCGTTCGGCCAGGGACATTGTTCGGCCAGAAGCATTGTACGGCCAGAAGCATTGTTCGGCTAAAGCTATCGTTCGGCCAGCACCAACGTTCGGCTAGAGACAACGTTTGGTCAAACGGTTCGTTCAGCCAGGGACACGTTCGGCTTCGACTGATATTCGTTCTACTCTTCCCATGCAGCAAGTGCCTCGTTCGGCATAGAGAGGGTGGTCCGGCGTCCGAGTGGTCGGCCTATTTGGTTCGGTATACGACGACCACTATATTTGGGCCAAGGTGTTCGGCTGCCAAGCCCATCTGGGGAGTCCAACCCATCTTTGCCTATAAATAGAGGGGCAGGGGCACAGTGAGAAGGGACCTTTTTTCGGGAACGTTGGGGAGACTCTGCCATTTTCAAGACTCATCTTCTTTACTTAGCAATTGCATTCAAGCATTTGATCTACGAATTGTATTTGTAATCAATCATTAAGAAGATCAATAAAGTTTAACCTCAAAGTGGACGTAGGCAGTTATGCTGAACCACTATAAATCTGGTGTTCTTACTTTCTGCATTTAAATTAGCATAATCTAACCTGTTTAATTTATCTTCATCACTTATATCTCTACACAATCTTTCTCAACGAGGTTAGTGACCAATTTTGGTGCTAACACTTTGGTGCTTTCACTGAGAATTGAATTCTCAGACCTCAAGGATCTGCTTTGAAGCTACTGGATTGAACAAATCCCCCAAAGAAGATCCGACTCATTGATAGGACATCCGTTGATTCTACTCAGAGTTCATACCAATAACTCTACAATGGCAAGACCACGTACCAGGTCAGCTTCTCATAATACAGATGCCCATGAGACTGCTAGCGTGCAACAAGCAGGACATAGCAATCAGCCAGCGATTCCGGGTGTAGGAATTGCCGCCTAGGACCAGACTCCAGTTGTCACCAGAATAGAGTTCAACGACTTGATGAGAGAACTCAAGGAAAGCAGGAGACAACTAGGAGAGCAGATGCAAGCTAACACCAACCTGATGGCACAACTCACTCAACAGCAGCAACAGAATGTTGGGGGCTATCCCGCTCCTTATTCCTCATCCGACAGCTCAACTTCCTCTGATGAACCTCCCAAGCGAAGACGCCGTAAGACTGAAGCTGCGCGGGCAGGTGCTGCTGTTCAAACAGTTGGAGACCGTGACCAAGGCGGAGCTGGAAACTTAGGAACTGGAGTGCAGGTGGAGGCTGGAGGCCCAGACCATCAAAACGCTAATGATGTCGAACCTCAAGATGCACATTTGGCAGATCGCCAGGAGAGGAGGCATCAGCATGGACAGTCACGTAGAACAGACTCTAACCTTCCACCTTCCATACAAACACCAGATCTGACAGCCATGGTTAGGCAATTGATGAAAGAAAATCAAGGCTTATCGAATGACGATTGGGGAGTATCAAGAAGTCATACTCCATTCACAGATATTGTGCTGCAGGCGGCGTACCCCGGAAAGTTTAGTATGCCAACTATCCCTACGTATGAGGGAAAGACTGACCCCAAACAACATGTCATGAGGTACGAGTGGATGATGGATTCAGCTAGAGCAAATGATGCAACCAAGTGTAGATGCTTTCCGATTACTCTGTCTGGGATCGCTACTATGTTGTTTACTCGACTTCCTCCGCGGTCCGTATCCAATTTCAAGGAGTTGGCAAAGAAGTTTATTGAGTAGTTTAGAATACACACTACTCGTCCAAAGGACGTAATGTCTCTGTCAAGTGTAATCCAAAATCCTGGGGAGTCATTGAAGGAATATTTATAAAGATTCCATGTTGCGGCAACTAAAGTCAGTAATCCCAATGATCATGCAATTCTAATGGCTGTAATGAGAGGTGTGGATCCAGATTCTAAATTTGGAGACTGGTTGGCAGGAAAACCTCCGACTACGCTAGAACGTTTTTTCTCAAAGGCACACCAGTTCATAAGAAGAGAGGAAGCTAGGTGGGTAAGGCGAGATAAGGCACTAGGACCTGTCCAAGAATCCGTGAAAAGCAACATTGCTGTGAAGCAGTCCGGAGACAACATAGGAAAGGTCCAAGTCAATGTCCAGAACAAGCCTGGGCAGCCTAAGGAGTCCGGAGGAAGAAATCAAGGGAAGAAGAGAGAAGCGGGGAAGTGGAAGCCGAGAATTCCAAGCTACAACGAGTATACCCTGCTGAATGCGTCTCTTGAGAATATTTACCTCTCAACCTGCAATACCTTTCAGTACATAAAGCCACGTCCAAAAGAGTCAACCGAGGAACAGAAATGGACTGGAAAATATTGCTGCTTCCATGAGACATACGGGCACAATACGGAAGAGTGCAGACACCTACACGATGCTATAGAAAAGTTGATCAGGCAGAAAAAGTTGCAGGAATTTGTGAAGGATCCATAGGAAGGAGGACAGGGAACATCCAACCCAGGACGTGCACCAGCTCCGCGCCATCCTGAGGAACCTGCCCGGACTGTGGGTAGATTGGTCATTCGGCGGGCCTCACCCCGCGGATAAGAATTGGTAGGAGATGGAGCGGTATGCTAGTTCCCTGAAGCATGCAGATTTCGAGTGTTGTTCCAACGTGGAGGATGGGACCCCTGCTAAGCATCTGCGCGTGATGACAGACGACATAGTGTTCAGAAACAGAGATACTGACCAAGTGGAGGCACCAACCATCGACCCGATGGTCATATCTGCGACGATCGGATCGGCTTATGTGAAAAGAATTCTGATTGATTGTGGAAGTTCTGTCAACATCATCTTCAAGGAGGCTTATGACCAGATGAAAATGGAAACAAAGGACTTGAAACTGTCCAAAGCTCGTATACATGGCTTTAATGGCGCAGCGACCGATGCAGTAGGGTATGTTGAGTTACCAGTTGAACTGGGACAAGGCGAACATCGGAGGGTGCGAATCCTACCCTTCGTAGTTTTGGATGTGGATTCTACGTATAATGTTTTCTTGGGCCGACCGGCCCTGGCTGAGTTTAGGGCAGCATTAGCCCCGTGGTGCTTAACTTTGAAGTTCCCAACTAACAAAGGAGTAGGTGTTGTTCATGGCGACCAAGCAGCTGGTCATTCCTGTTATGTGGCTGAGCTCCGAGAGGCACATCGGAGGGAGAAAGGAAAGGTTGCAGACAATCCTGTCCGCATCCTTAATACGGATAATTGACAAGTAGTGCCCGAGCCCTGGCTCGGGCATAATTCTCGGATCTTCAGAGACATAGATCCGAGAGATGACGATGAGAAACCCAGGGGAGAAAAGGCAGCACTGGTCGAATTAACAATTGACATTTCAATTAGCTGAGACGACCCATCGCGAATACTGAAGATCGGATCACAACTCGGCCCCGCAATGACTGAAGACCTTAGTGATTTCCTCCAAGCATAGACGCAATGAAAGTTGATTCTGTGTTGGAAACAAGAATCGAGAGGGAATCGTGGATAACCCCATTCAAACTATACCTGACAACCAGGGTTTTACTAGAAAAAAGGAGCGAAAGACGACAGGTCCTTCGAAAGGCCGCGCGATACGTGATGCAGGATGGATTAATGTATAGAAAGGGGTTCTCAGTCCCCTTATTATGATGCATCGCTCATGATGAGACGAAACGGGTCTTGAAGGAGGTACACGAAGGAGAATGCGGTGACCATACTGGGGGGAAAACGCTAGCAAAAAAGATCCTCCGCTATGGATATTACTAGTCGGCCGTAAATCGGGACGCTGCAGACTACGCAAGGAAATGTGACAAGTGTCAAAGATATGCGCAAATCCCGAGGACTCCATCAACAGAACTCACACAAATGGTCAGTCCCTGGCCATTTGCAATCTGGGGAATCGACATAATCGGCTCTTTGCCTATATCCAAAGGTGGTGCGAAATACGCGATAGTTGTAGTCGACTATTTCACAAAATGGGCTGAGGCAGAACCTTTGGCCACAATCACCTCTAAGAAGGTCATTAACTTCGTTGTACGAAACATTATACGCCGCTTCGGCCTCCCTCGCACCATCATTACGGACAACGGGACGCAATTTGAAAGTAGAGAATTCAAAGAGTTCTGTTTAAAGTATGGCATCGAGAAGAAATTCACCGCCGTTGCACACCCAAAAGCTAACGGACAAGTCAAGGCCGTTAACAAAATAATCAATTCCATACTGAAGAAGCGTCTGGAGAAAGTCGGAGGCAAGTGGGTAGATGAGCTCCCGACAGCATTATGGGCTTATAGGACTACCCACAAGTCCGCGACCGGCCACACTCCATTCGCCTTGGCATACGGCTCGGAAGCCGTTATACCCGTGGAACTTGAAGTTCCATCACATCGAGTGACATATTATGATCCCAGGACGAATCAGGACCTCTTGTTGGAATCGCTGGACTGCACCGATGAAAAACGTGAAGACGCCGAATTAAGGGCGGCAGCGCATAGTCACCGAGTCAAGCTTTACTACGACGGCAGAGTCCACCCAAGAATTTTTGATGTGGGTGATCTCGTTCTGAAACGAGTCTTCCCGGTACCATCACGTATGAATCCCAACTGGGAAGGTCCGTACGTCATTGAACGGAAGCTTGGAGAGGGAACATTCAAGCTAGCGACCGTTGATGGCGCGACACTCCCCCGAGCGTGGAACAGTGAACATTTGCGACATTATTACATTTATTATGTTTCTTTCCTATTTTAGGCATAGTTATTTCCTGTATGTTTTCATTCAGTCGTAACTTAGTTTCTTTTGAACCATGTAATCAGGCAGTTTAGTTGTTTTTCATTAATAAAGGCTTGAAGCCGTATTTTCCACGAATTACTAATGTTTCTATATCTCATAGTCGGGTGATGAATTACTAGAACTACATTATCTTGTACGATGTACGAACTCGTATAAACGATTTCAATCTCCGAGTCCCCTGAGTGCGGACCGAAGTACTCTAAGTCCCCGGAGCATGGACTAGAGTATAAACGATTTCAACCTCCGAGTCCCCTGAGTGCGGACCGGAGTACTCTAAGTCCCCGGAGCGCGGACTAGAGTGTTTGTACCAAAAATGGGCACAACACTCTTCGGGAGTTATTTGAAGAGATAAAATGAAGAACATAAATGTAAAACAGAGATTATCTAACAAAAACTCCAATAAACAGAATTGTAAAATGCACAGACAAGCAATTTAGAGTGGTTCGGCGTGTAGCCTACGTCCACTATGAAGTTTTGATGATTTTATTGATTCTCTTTCAATGATTACAAGCGGTTACAGCAATGAACAGCGGATTACAGATTAGAATTCGAAATTGACAGCAAAAGTAGGATGCAAATCTCAATCCGGTAGAGTCTGGACGCTTCTGAGAAAAAAGATCCTTTTTCTGTTGATTCTGGGGCTCTATTTATAGGCGTAGGAGGCTCAGATCTCGCCTAAACTTCGGGAGACTTGGTCTGGCACGTGAGGGGGCCCACGCGACCGTTTCCAGAAAGTTTCGCCTCGATCTGCGATCGGTACGAATCCATTTCGTATCGATCAAGATGATGTCCAATTGAGCTGAAATTTGGCATGGACATCCTTCAGTGTGCATGCAAGCTTCCCTCAAATTTTCATTGGATTTGGATCAATAGATCACGAGATACCGTCGATACGAACTGAGATTCCTCATAGGCTGTCTGGTTCGTCTCCATGAATTCGACTCCATCTGTTCGCCTTGCTGGCTGCACGTGTTCTTGAAGTGAGGTGGCGTGCGCGCTTCGTCTTGATCCGGCCTTTGTGCCGCATTGACTGTTTCGACTCCACATATCTCGCCCTGCTTACCTCGATGGAAGACACGTCACCTTGGCTAATTGACTCGTTGGATAAGAGCAAGTCAGCGGTTACGGGTTCGAAGCTGCCTCAACAGGGTGGATTCGAAGTAAATTATGGGATGGAGTCGAAGTATATCGATTGCATGGATTCGGAGTAGAGGAAGGCCTGATGGATTCGAACCGAGGCTTGGTTTTATGGATTCGAATATGGGCTTTACTGATGGATTCGAACAAAGCAAAATTCGATGGATTCGAAGTGGAGTGTTCTGGTGGATTTGACCATATCTTCTGCCGATGGATACGGAGAGGTCAACATTGATGGATACGAAATCAGGCCATTTGATGGATATGAAAACATGGCCTTTCCCTTCAACTTGTATCCATCATAACTTGAGCATAAGAACTCGGATTGACTCGAAATTTGAAACGTTGACTCCCATGGTTTAGCTTGTCATGTCCTAGCAATTTTGGCCCAATCCGGACTCGGACAAAATCCGTCGATATCCATAGTGAGCCTGTGTATGACCGATCTCTAGGACGGACTGTCATTGGATTACTAGTCAATTCCTTGGTGTCACGGCCTTGCCAAAAGGCGGGATAACATTTGCCCCCCAAAGTACGTCTTGTGGGAACATGACGTGCTTTGAAATACTGCTATCATTACTCTGAATAGTTATTGTCTTTTCGGTGGAAGCTGTGACCTTCGACCGTTCTTCTTGATAATGTAAATTGTTGACTGTCGACTACTGTACCATGTATTGTTGCGACCGATTGTTGTATGCTAGCGGTTACCCGTTTGTTGTTGTAATCGTTATCAAATGAGCTTCCAATTCCTGTAAATCTGGAATATTGAAGATTAGTCCAACATTTATGCTTATATGTTAATCTGACTCTCGCTGACGTTCACGAGTCGTTGTCAGTTTATCTTATATTGAATTCCGTATCGATCCTCTCCTGAACCGACGTGAAATTCATTGTAACAACATTTGATGGTTGTTCTTGAATGCTTCCTCGCAACGATCCTCTCCTGAATCGATGTGAAGGGTTGGAATATATGCTTTGTATCGGTGAATACGTAATATCGGGTCTCGGATCGATGGATACAAAAGTAATACTTTGTATCGACGGAGTCAAACGATCCAGACATAATCATGCAGTGATGCTTCACGGAGGATATGCCATTTCTTATTCGTTTATTCAATAAGAATCCCCGATTGTGGATAATCTTCGATAGGAGTTATCCATGACTCCTCTCCTAGATCCATCTCTAAGATCTAGCTGATCTTCATATGCCAATGCTTGGAATAATAAGTATTTTAAACTGGGACAAAGTCTTTTCACCGCGCATCCCCAGAACTGGCAAGCTTGGCCAGTGACTTAGCTTTTTCATTTTGTTCTCTGAGGATGTGTGTAATGGTGTCATAGTCGAAGCCAGGTAGTAGCTTTTGGACCCGGTTGAGATAAGGAGCAAGACGTTGCCCCCTAATCAGATAATCTTCCCTGACTTGGCGTGCTACTAACCAGTAATCACATAAGACATGTAAAGTTTCCACTCGTAGTTTTCTCGCAAGTTTGAGCGCCAAGGCTTCATACTTAGCTTCGTTATTTGTCGCAGGGAAGTTGAGTTTCAGGGCGTAGGAGATCGTTCGTTCCTCAAGAGTCATTAACGCAACTTCGACGTTAGAAAGCTGATTATTGGAAGTTCCATCGGTGTACGTTCTCCATCGGTTGGACGATTCTCCACTGTTCTTCGGATAGTCGTCTGATGTGATGGATTCAGATCTGAAGTATGCTAATGTTTGACCATGGAGAGCTCTCTGAGGGAGATAAGTGATATCACATTGGCTTAGCTTGATACTCCATTTGAGTAAATTTTCAGACATCTAAAGTTTCTATTGGGCCTATCGTAACGGCTGTTCGATGTAGACGTTAACGGGGTTGAGCTTGTCAATAGCCAGCCTTCATCATTTACTAGTCTTTGGATTCGCTTATCTTCACATAGCATTGCGACGCTTATGGCGTGTGTTGACACGGCCCAATTGATGTATAAATCTTCGCAATCCAAAGGTTTGGGTAAAATGGAAGGTCTCTTTAAGCAATCTATCAGAGCTGCTTGGTTGTCCTTGGTACATGGGTGTCTCTAATTGTTGGAATTTTCTAGAAATTAGTCTTGATTCGATGAGAATTGATGATGAAAACGAAGAATCTTTCTGATGTAATAGTGATAGAGAATTTTAAAGGATCGAGTTTCATTCTGCATTTTTTGGAGAGCACTGAATACCTCTTTCAATTCATCGATATGGTCGTTTGATAGTCGTGATCTCACGAGCATATTAACCACATATACTTTCATCGATCGACCGATATGATTTTTGAATGATCTGCTAATCATCCTTTGGTAAGTAGCATAAGCGTTCTCAAGTTCGAATTTAGGGATTTCAACATAGCACTATAGGCCCAGGTCAATAACAAGACAGTTGTATTCCTGGTCTAGGACATGCTTCAGTATCTGATTGCATCTGGAGTTTGCATCCATGGATGTGAGTAATTCATGTATGATGGTCAAGTCCATCAGTTGGTCGATCATTGGAAGCGGAAAGCCATGCTTTGTCATACCCCATGCAAATCTGAGTAGTTGATGTAAGTCCACTACTTTCCGTTCGTTTTTCTTATAAGTAGAGGATTGGATACTCAATTTGGTTGGAGGGCATCATGGATGAACCCACTGGTTTTGAGCAGATTCGCCTCCTCTTTAAGTGCAACAGATCTCTCTGGACCCATGTCGTATCGTTTTTTGCTCACCGAGACATGCCTCGGGTCGACATTGAATGCAGGGTTCTTCATGGCTGGCGAGAGTTCATATATATATATATATATATGAGATCGAGTCCAAGCGAACACATCAAGATTCACCTGAAGTAAAACAGTTGACTCTTTCTTCATCATTGCACAGAGTTGTGATCTGATCTACAATACTCGTGATGGTTTGTAGGTGCCTCATGTGTTTATTTGCAATGGTAAATGATCAGGCTTATAAGAATGTTGAATCAAAGGATTAGTAGAATTTAGCCTTGTATTGTATGCTGCTACATAGCTGGCTCCAGCTTTGAGATTGAATTTACTTATGTTTCTGAATGATGCGCTTTTCATTCAATGTACCTGCGATCCATTGCTCATTGGAAGGGTCAGGATAATGATCAGTTTCCCGTAAGTCCGGGTATTGATCTAATGATTCTATCTCTAGGCATCCTTTCGGTTGCAAGCTAGAGTTGTTATGAATATCAGGCATGGGTCATAGGTTCAAGCTGTCATAGTCAACTCTCGGATAATTAATCTTTTGCCCCTCGTCTCGGGTTGGCGGATGCATTATGTGGACGGTCTAGTCTCGTCCTAGCTGTGTCTATGTTGTAGTTCAAGTTTTAAGAACCAGGTTTGACTGATGAATGGTTGAATCACATTAATCCTACCTTCTTGTTCGTGCCCCCAAGTCTGGGGAATATCTCGATAAGTGGCATGGTAGATAATGTCCGCTTCAATTTTGTATTTTATCCCGTTGAACCATGGGATCGAGTTAACCGATGGAAGGCTGAGTCGAGACTATCCTGTATTATGTTATAGTTCTTTCCTCTTGGAGGAATACATTGTTACTTTGCCGACATTCGGACATAAGCTAGATTCTGGACGGTCAATGACATTCACTTTGCTGCTTATGTCGCCGCACTTTGGGCAAAAACTGAAGAGTGAATCGTCCAATCAGATCCGATGCAGGATTGATGCTTCCCTTGTCGAATCCAGGGTAAGAATCAGTGTGCAGATGTTTAAGTTGCACTTGTTTTGAATTGCTCTTTTAGTCAGATCATGGTAAGAGTCAATGAATGAATGGTCGCATTGCATTCGTTTGGAGTTGGGTGATAAACCATGCCCATTTCGATTTACGTTCTCCCGTCAGATCTAGGGATAAAGTCAGCTCAAATGCAGTCATGTCATGCTTATTTGGTCTCATGCTCTTCCTGACGGATCGAAGGAAGGCGACGGAGGACATATGGTCAGGCCACTCTCATTCGCGGTTTATTCTTCTATCCGTGCTCTGTTGGTCAAAGGTATTCGATGGACGTTCGGGTCACATCGATTTGTAGTCAAAGAGGATCGATATTGACCATCGATTCAATGGTACGATGTGAAAGGTGTAGATCGATATTGCCCGTCGATCCGGCGGTACGATATAAGTGATTGCCCAGAACTTCGGGCATCATTCTGATTGGTTAGCATTAAGGTCTCCTTGTAGTCATTTCCTTAAGTTGTAAAGGATGCTAAGCTAGAGATGTAGTGAGTCACATTTCTCTTCTTTCGGTGATTTGTACCTCTGCCCCCAGTCAAGGGCAAAAGTCGAAGTGTGGCCGATCAAATTACAACTTTAGTTTGATGCTTCTCCCACTAAACTGTAGGAAGGAATTGATTGGCGGATGGTTAGGTCACATCCGTCCATGCTGCATGCACAACCCGTCGGATCACATGCGAGAGTTAGCATATGAACGGTCATGCCACGTTCATTTGTGGTTGGATGGTAGTAATATCAATTCAGAATAGGACATCCAGCTAGGTCCGTTCTTCGAATCTATGCCTCCCTGTCGAATCAAGGAAGGAATTTTGTCTCGTAGGGTTGGAGTGCATCCCTATAAATTTATGTTATGGGTCCCGTGCCGGGGACAAGAGATGATGCATGGACGGTTGTGTCACGCCCGCTTAGTGCTGGATGGTCGGATCGCATCCAATTTTGTGTATTAAGTGTGCCCCCATGTCAGGGGAAGATTGGGAAGCAGACGGTCGTACCACATCCGCTTTTTATACTATGGAACTTGATGAGGAACCATAGCCGATAGATGGACAGTCGAATCACATCCCTTTTGGTATTCATACTCCAAACCATGTTTTGAGGACTGGAGTTGGTTGATGGGTGGTCATTCGCATCCAGTTGGTGTTTATACTCCGATCTGCGCTCTTGGGACCAGAGTTAGTTGATGTTTATACTCCAGTTTGCACTCTGGGAGTTTGGAGTTCGTTGACCAGACGGTCTGTCACGTCTATTATGAGTTTCCTTTTTTGTGTTCGCACTCCGGGAACAAGTGATGTATCTTGGCTGAGATATGGTCGAAGTCGTTAGGCGGACGGATCCACCCCCCTCGAAGCCGCATTTGTCTGATGCTTATACTCCGGCTCGCGCTCTGGGAGTTTGGAGTTAGTTGTTGTTAATGCTCCGGTTCACACTCTGGGAATCTGGAGTGGGATGTTTATACTCCGCCTCGCACTCTGGGAATACGGAGTCGAATGTTTATACTCCGACTCGCGCTCTGGGAGTTCGGAGTTGAATGTTTATACTCCGCTTCGCACTCTGGGAATACGGAGATGAATGTTTATACTCCGCTTCGCACTCTGGGAATACGGAGTTGAATGTTTATACTCTGACTCGCGCTCTGGGAGTTCGGAGTTGGATGTTTATACTCCGCTTCGCGCTCTCGAAATCCGGAGTTAGTTAATGTTTATACTCCAGTTCGCGCTCTCGGAAGCTGGAGTTTGTTGATGTTTATACCCAGCTCGCGCTCTCGGAGTACTCTGGGGTTTTGTGAATGTTTATACTCCGTCTCGCGCTCCGGGAGTACGGAGTTGAATGAATGTTTATACTCCGCCTCGCACTCTGGGAGTACGGAGTTAAGGAATGTTTATACTCCGCCTCGCACTCTAGGAGTACGGAGTTAAGTAAAAAGTTTGTACCCAGCTCGCGCTCTCGGAGTACTCTGGGGTTTTAGGAAAATGTTTATACTCCGCCTCGCACTCTGGGAGTAAGGAGTTAAGTAAAAAGTTTGTACCCAGCTCGCGCTCTCGGAGTACTCTGGGGTTTTAGGAAAATGTTTATACTCCGCCTCGCACTCTGGGAGTACGGAGTTAAGTAAAAAGTTTGTACCCAGCTCGCGCTCTCGGAGTACTCTGGGGTTTTAGGAAAATGTTTATACTCCGCCTCGCACTCTGGGAGTACGGAGTTAAGTAAAAAGTTTGTACCCAGCTCGTGCTCTCGGAGTACTCTGGGGTTTTAGGAAAATGTTTATACTCCGCCTCGCACTCTGGGAGTACGGAGTTAAGTAAAAAGTTTGTACCCAGCTCGCGCTCTCGGAGTACTCTGGGGTTTTAGGAAAATGTTTATACTCCAGTTCGTGCTCTCGGAAGCTGGAGTTTGTTGATGGATCGCCATGTGTCAGTTTTTGTCCGGCTTTTTGTGCAGCGATATGCCCCCGAGCTTGGGGTTTCACTTAGCGAGAGATCGGTAGGATCCCAATTACTTTTCACTTATCCGCCCACAACGAAGGATGAGATATAATTTATAGACGGTTGAATCGCATCCATGTTCATTTGGATTCCGTTTTTGCCAGGCCTAAGGAGTAGGATTAGTGTTCTGGCAAGCTTTGTGCTCGAGCATAGGAAAGGATGGTCGAACTACATCCACTTTGAGTTGTATATTTTCCCTTAAGTCGGGTGCAAGAAATGGAGAGCAGACAGTCGAGTCACATCCAATTTATACTTTGCATTCTTTCGATCGAGCTAAGGAAGAGAGTTGAAATGACAGCTCGTGACGGTTAGCGAGTAGGCAGTCAGCCGTTGTTGACTTTGAATTGAGGGTTGGACCTTTAAACATGTGTTCCCTCAAATAATCCCAAATGTCTAATGTAGGATTGGATGCATGGATGGTGACATCACATCCACCCTTGATGTGATTCCGATTTTATCGGGCATTAGAAGAAGCATAAGTATTTTGGCAAGCTTCAAGTACGAGATGTAGAGTGCATTATTGGGACACATAACTCCAAGTCTTTCTTACATCTCCTAATTAAATTGCATAGGCGGATGAGTGGATGGTCGGTTACATCCACTTTGCACTAGAGTCCTGACCTTGTCGGTCTCTTCCGCTTTGATGCCTTGCCCCCAGTCAGGGGCATATAGTAGCTGATGAGTGGTTGAATCGTGCTCGTCACGATGATACCTCAATGATTTGATCATGGTCCGCGGAGGTTGTTTTGCACCCAATCTTAAGTACTCGGTTACCTGCATCATTTGCAAGTAGTTTAATTCAAGTAGGTCATATTTCGCAATGTAAATGAAATTGAATTAGAAATAATTCAAAAGAGATCAGGTCAAATCTCATTGATAAGTGAGGCAGCGTTGTATGCTCGCTATTGCACTTCAATCCAGCCCTTCTCAATTGGAAGTCTAACGCAAATGGTTCAATTTGATCAAAGTCCTTGATCGATATGGGTCGGATGTTCCCGGTCCTTCATTTCATGGGGCTTGAACATATTGTTAGAGTTATCCTTTTCGGAGTGGCTTTATGGCGTTGGCATCCATGGTAGCCATCTAAAGAAGAGGAGTTTTCCGATCTAGAGTATGGAGTAGGTTTCCTCCTTATCTCGCCAAGTTGATCCTTCATCTGATGCATCAACTCAATATTGGCATGGACATGTTGGTGTAGTTGTCGGCAGCGGTCTACCAGTTCTCTTGTCAAAGTCTGGAAATAAGCGCCGGTGATGAATTCATTTATGGGTATCGGCAGCAACTGGCTGCGGGCTTTGGATAAATTCGTTGGCTGCCAGTTTCTTCATTCACTTCAACAATATAAGAAGTAGATCTGGTATGTCTAACCACGATTGACAATGTTCTTTGAGGAATGGGGGAAGACAGCTACATTTGATAGCAGTCATCACTCTTGGTGTAAGCCATGCGCAATTCTCACTTCATGAGGTAGTGCCGGGGGTTGTATTTCCATAACACACCGACATAGTTAACATGTTGAATTTTCACTAGAAGTTCTGCATGTAGGATGGTTTCAACGAATAGGTCTCGACTAGGAAAGATTCCCCAATCGGCATTATCATTAGGCCCATTTTATTGCCAAGGGGTCTTGTAACACTGGTGAATGATGTACGCACGATTGCCCAATGTTCGAGTGGTTTGGTGATACCGATTGGATGGTGAGTTGGTAAAGATGGGATAATAGATTGGTCATTATTTCTAATTTTCACCCATATAGGAGACCTATATAGGGTATTAAGGAAGTCTTCTTGAGGTTGTATGCCACGCTTTTAGTCATGTGGACGTAGAATGATTAAGATGCGGGCATTTGAAGATGGTTCAGCAGTGACTAGCTATTGCTTTGAGTTGATAGAGTAGACAGTGTAAGGGAGTTTCCATATTAGCCATCGTACCATAGTTGTCAATTCAGGAGTTTGAAAGCTGGTCAATTGGAGGAAGTTGCATTCCACCTTAGAAGCATGATATATTGACCAACTCTAGCTCTTGGCATATTAGCTAGGTTCTCCATCCTCTGGGAGCATTAGTTGAGTAGTATTTCTTTACCCATTCCTTGATTGCAACTCAACATTTGTTGTTGTCAGCTCCTATGTCTTGTTCAGTCATGGAACAATTAGAAGCACGGATGGAATGTTCCTCCACTAAATTGGTGATTGAATTCGCTATGTGGGTGCCCTGCGCTGCGGCTAGGGTTCGGGGGGTTTCCCCCGAAAAAAAATTTATTTAGCCTCTTTTTAGGAAATCTGGGTCGCACCCGAAAAATATTTTTTTTAAAAAAAAATTTGTATCGTTCCACCCTTGTTCGTATCCATCAAGCAACCTGAACGGTCCTTCGTATCGCTCTTGTTCGAACCCATCCTGTTCGTATCCATCCATAGAATCAGCTCTACTAGCATCGATATGAAATGCGCATGGCTAGATCGATACGAAAGTGGTATATGTTGATCGACACAAATAGGGCGCAGTTGGATCGATTCGAATTGCAGTTGAGTATCGATACGAATTGGGTGTAGTTGGATCGATTCGAACTGCAGTTGAGTATCGATACGAATTGGAGGCAGATGGATGGATACGAAGTATTGCTTCCTGATGGATACGAAGTAGAGCATCCATCTCATGGATACGAAGTAGAGCATCCATATCATGGATACGAAGTACAGCCTCCATCTCATGGATACGAAGTAGAGCATCCATCTCATGAATACGAAGTACAACATCCATCTCATGGATACGAAGTAGAGCATCCATATCATGGATACGAGGTACAGCCTCCATCTCATGGATACGAAGTAGAGTATCCATCTCGTGGATACGAAGTACAACATCCATCTCATGGATACGAAGTAGAGCATCCATCTCATGGATACGAAGTAGAGCATCCATATCATGGATACGAAAAACACCATATTTTCATGGATACGAAAAATTGCATTTTTTCTGGATTCGAAAATATGGGTATGGAATTCATGATGAATGTAGTTCCTCTTAGATCTGGAGCAATCTGAATAGAATAGAAGGAACCACTTATAAACAGATCTGGATCTTCTCCTTAGATTTTTGCAATCCAACGATGGTAGTAGATCCATAGAGCAGGAGAAAAAACTGCGTTTTTTCTCAGTGAAAGCACCAAAGTGTTTATACCAAAAATGGGCACAACACTCTTCGGGAGTTATTTGAAGAGATAAAATGAAGAACATAAATGTAAAACAGAGATTATCTAACAAAAACTCCAATAAACATAATTGTAAAATGCACAGACAAGCAATTTAGAGTGGTTCGGCATGTAGCCTACGTCCACTATGAAGTTTTGATGATTTTATTGATTCTCTTTCAATGATTACAAGCGGTTACAGCAATGAACAGCGGATTACAGATTAGAATTCGAAATTGACAACAAAAGTAGGATGCAAATCTAAATCCGGCAGAGTCTGGACGCTTCCGAGAAAAAAGATCCTTTTTCTGTTGATTCTGGGGCTCTATTTATAGGCGTAGGAGGCTCAGATCTCGCCTAAACTTCGGGAGACTTGGTCTGGCACGTGTGGGGGCCCACGCGACCATTTCCAGAAAGTTTCGCCTCGATATGCGATCGGTACGAATCCATTTCGTATCGATCAAGATGATGTCCAATTGAGCTAAAATTTGGCATGGACATCCTTCAGTGTGCATGCAAGCTTCCCTCAAATTTTCATTGGATTTGGATCAATAGATCATGAGATACCGTCGATACGAACTGAGATTCCTCATAGGCTGTCTGGTTCGTCTCCATGAATTCGACTCCATCTGTTCGCCTTGCTGGCTGCACGTGTTCTTGAAGTGAGGTGGCGCGCGCGCTTCGTCTCGATCCGGCCTTTGTGCCGCATTGACTGTTTCGACTCCACATATCTCGCCCTGCTTACCTCGATGGAAGACACGTCACCTTGGCTAATTGACTCGTTGGATAAGAGCAAGTCAGCGGTTACGGGTTCGAAGCTGCCTCAACAGGGTGGATTCGAAGTAAATTATGGGATGGAGTCGAAGTATATCGATTGCATGGATTCGGAGTAGAGGAAGGCCTGATGGATTCGAACCGAGGCTTGGTTTTATGGATTCGAATACGGGCTTTACTGATGGATTCGAACAAAGCAAAATTCGATGGATTCGAAGTGGAGTGTTCTGGTGGATTCGACCATATCTTCTGCCGATGGATACGGAGAGGTCAACATTGATGGATACGAAATCAGGCCATTTGATGGATACGAAAACATGGCCTTTCCCTTCAACTTGTATCCATCATAACTTGAGCATAAGAACTCGGATTGACTCGAAACTTGAAACGTTGACTCCCATGGTTTAGCTTGTCATGTCCTAGCAATTTTGACCCAATCCGGACTCGGACAAAATCCGTCGATATCCATAGTGAGCCTGTGTATGACCGATCTCTAGGACGGACTGTCATTGTATTACTAGTCAATTCCTTGGTGTCACGGCCTTGCCAAAAGGCGGGATAACATAGAGTATAAACGATTTCAACCTCCGATTCCCCTGAGTGCGGACTAGAGTACTCTAAGTCCCCAGAGCGCGGACTAGAGTATAAATGATTTCAATCTCCGAGTCCCCTAAGTGCGGACCGGAGTACTCTAAGTCCCCGGAGCGCAGACTAGAGTATAAACGATTCCAATCTCCGATTCCCCGGAGCGCGGACCGGAGTACTCTAAGTCCCCGGAGCGCGGACTAGGGTATAAATGATTTCAATCTCCGAGTCCCCTGATTGCGGACCGGAGTACTCTAAGTCCCTGGAGCATAGACTAGAGTATAAACGATTTCAACCTCCGAGTCCCCTGAGTGCGGACCGGAGTACTCTAAGTCCCCGGAGCGCGGACTAGAGTATAAATGATTTCAATCTCCGAGTCCCCTGAGTGCGGACCGAAGTACTCTAACTCCCCGAAGCGCGGACTAGAGTATAAACGATTCAAATCTCCGAGTCCCTGGAGCGCGGACCAGAGTACTCTAAGCCGGCGGAGCGTGGACTAGGGTATAAACGATTTCAATCTCCAAGTCCCATGAGTGCGGACCGGAGTACTCTAAGTCCCCGGAGCGCGGACTAGTGTATAAACGATTTCAACCTCCGAGTCCCCTGAGTGCGGACCGGATTACTCTAAGTCCCCGGAGTGCGGACTAGAGTATAAACGATTTCAATATCCGAGTCCCCTGAGTGCGGACCGGAGTACTCTAAGTCCCCGGAGCGTGGACTAGAGTATAAACGATTCCAATCTACGAGTCCCCAGAGGGCGGACCGGAGTACTCCAAGTCCCCGGAGCGCGGACTAGAGTATAAACGATTTCAATCTCCGAGTCCCCTGAGTGCGGATCGGAGTACTCTAAGTCCCCGTAGCGTGGACTAGAGTATAAACGATTCCAATCTCCGAGTCCCCGGAGCGCGGACCGGAGTACTCTAAGTCTTCGGAGCGCGGACTAGAGTACAAATGATTCCAATCTCCGAGTCCCCGGAGTGCGGACCGGAGTACTCTAAGTCCCCAGAGCGCGGACAAGGGTATAAACGATTTCAACCTCCGAGTCCCCTGAGTGCGGACCGGAGTACTCTAAGTCCTCGGAGCGCGGACTAGAGTATAAACGATTTCAATCTTCGAGTCCCCTGAGTGCGGACCGGAGTACTCTAAGTCCCCGGAGCGCGGACTAGAGTATAAACGATTCCAATCTCCGAGTCCCCGGAGAGCGGACCGGAGTACTCTAAGTCCCCGGAGCGCGGACTAGGGTATAAACGCTTTCAATCTCCGAGTCCCCTGAGTGCGGACCGGAGTACTCTAAGTCCCCGGAGCGCAGACTAGAGTATAAATGATTTCAACCTCCGAGTCCCCTGAGTGCGGACCGGAGTACTCTAAGTCCCTGGAGCGCGGACTAGAGTATAAACGATTTCAATCTCCGAGTCCCCTGAGTGCGGACCGGAGTACTCTAAGTCCCCGGAGCGCGGAGTAGAGTATAAACGATTCCAATCTCCGAGTCCTCGGAGCGCGGATCGGAGTACTCTAAGTCCCTGGAGCGCGGACTAGGGTATAAACGATTTCAATCTCCGAGTCCCCTGAGTGTGGACCGGAGTACTCTAAGTCCCCGGAGCGCAGACTAGAGTATAAACGATTTCAATCTCCGAGTCCTGAGTGCGGACCGGAGTACTCTAAGTCCCCGGAGCGCGGACTAGAGTATAAACGATTCCAATCTCCGAGTCCCCGGAGCGCGGACAGGAGTACTCTAAGTCCCCAGAGTGCGGACTAGAATAAACGATTTCAATCCCCGAGTCCCCGGAGTGCGGACCGGAGTACTCTAAGTCACAGAGTGTGGACTAGAGTATAAACGACTTCGATCTCCGAGTCCCCTGAGCGCTGACCGGAGTACTCTAAGTCCCCATATCGCGGACTAGAGTATAAACGATTTCAATCTCCGAGTCCCCAGAATGCAGACCGGGGTACTCTAAGTCCCCAGAGCGCGGACTAGAGTATAAACGATTTCAATCTCCGAGTCCCCAGATTGCGGACCAGACTACTCTAAGTCCCCAGAGTGCAAATTAGAGTATTAACAATCTCAATCTCCGAATCCTCTAAGTACGGGTTAACTTATTATAAGTCCCTGGAACGCAAATTTAGAAAAAATTCTAAGTGCTCAAGAAATATAGAACAAGGAGTATGCCATTCCGAAGAATGTTCGAACAATGCGAGAATGGACTGGGAAATACAACTCATAAGTGCTTCGGTTTTGACTATAGTTATTCAGAAAGCTAAAAAAGTAAGAGAGTCGTTCAAACGACTAAGGAACTAAACTTTATTTAATAGTCCAAAATGAGGTTACACAGTTATCCCTCCAAAACTTGGAGTCAAGAACCTATCTATACAAACTACGGAGACAAAAGATAAAAGTAGTTACAAGACTTACGCAAAGAAAAACTCATTGAACGAGTATAGCGATCATTTCTTCATTTTCTTCGTCTTGTCTTCTTTTGTTTTTTCCGGTGACTCCTCTCCCTCACGCTTCTTCTTGGCTTTCTTGCTTGCTAAAGAAGCAGAGTCAGGAGTAGGAGAAGGAACATTCAGCGGTTTGGATTTGCCAGGGAGAATGATCTTCAAAGGTCTATTATACGGGTCGGTGAGTTCCAAAATTTCAGGCTCAACTTTGATCTCGACTTTCTTTTTCTCCTCTTCGGCGAGACGCTCTTTCATGCTCACCTTCGAAGTATGTTCGGAGGCGCCAGTGATCTCGATTTCATAGCTCCCTTCGGCAGGAGATGAAGTGTCAAACTTATAATCATCTAGCGCCCCGATCACTTGAGCGTCTGGGCCAGGAGTTACTCCCGCATGAGCAACATCGCTTGCTTTTTCTGCCTCCTCCTTGGCGTCATCGCTCCTCGGAGTTGGCTCGGGGTCAGAGCAGCCTGTATGAAAACATAAAGAATGAATATTAGAACGAATAACCACTACTGGAAAGTGACAGATCTTTTAACTTCTAAAAAAGAAGAGTTTCCTACAGGGTTCTGGCTAGCTATCAGTTGCACGTGGAGTTTCACCCTCCAGAATAGGAGATAGCACGTGAACGCCGAGCCCGGGATCTTCAGGATCGTAGCCGGCATGCTGCTCGAATGGGTCAAGTGTCGACCGACTGGCCGGTTGAGCAGTGGGAGGAGCAGCAATATGAGGAGCCGTAGTCTTAGCCCCAGATGGGCCAGCTTCATCACTTTTCTCTTTTGGAAGGGGGGAGCCTTTGTTATAAAGCGCCAAAGCTACGGATAAATCCGCTGGCTCGTTCCCTCTAAGAAACTCCTTCACCAAGGCATCTTCATCGACTTCTTCAGAGCCCGACTCGATTTTCCTAATCTTCACTAAAGTTTCCCAGGCCTCAGCTAGTGATTCGAGATAGCCCTCGCCCAAGAATGTCAAGTCGCGATGCATAAGGACGCGGGTGCCATACTCAGTAATCAACGGGTCAAACATGCACTTGACCTCTTCCCTGCCGGCCTCTGCGCCCGCCTCGAGGCAAGAGTCAATCTCCTCCGCAGCTTTTCTTTTGCCCTCCTCACGGGCTTCGTCTTTCATTTTTTCAACACCAGCAAGTTCGTCATCGAGCTTCATTTTCAAGAGCCTAGTAGCAACGATTTCATCACAATATCTTTATGACTCTTCTTGAGTAGCTACTTTATCCTCTTTCTCCTTGGAGAGTAATTCTTTCAACTCTTTGACTTGTATGGCAAGCGCGTCCCTTTCTTTTTGGATAGAATCTTTTTCTAAGGCAAGGGCACCGCTGCGCTGGACTGCTTCATCGAGTTATTTCTTGTGAGCCATCTCTAAACGAGTGACTGCCTCAGCAGTATCTTTTGCACTTTGCTCAGCGGCTTCCAGCTTCGACTTATACAAAGCGAGCTCTTCGTCTTGATGCTTGATGATGTTCTTGTCACAGCCAGCCTCCAATTTCAGACGATCAATTTCATATTGTCGCTCAACAAACACCTCCGAGATCCTTTCAACCAAGTGTACAAACGCGTCATGTTGAACATAGACGTCGTTGTTACAGGCAATGGCACTCTGCTTCACATGCCCAGGGATATGATGAATAGCTGGAAGGAATTTCAGACCATCAAAACAAATTTTTGGGAATTTGGCCTTAAGATCGACCATTTTCTCTGCTACAGTTGGGTCAACCGCGGGAGTAGGGGGAGGAGGCTTGAAAGTTCCGCTCTTTTTCTATGCTCCGGAGTTTGCCTTGTACTCGACGAACCGGAGTGTTGTTCTCGGGAAACATCGGGTTGGGACCCCTTCTGTGAAGACTTCTCTCTATCCGACTCAGTTGGGGGAAGAGGATCGCGGGACTGTGAAGATTGGGAATATGCCTTCTTACGATAAGATGAATCGTGGGGACGGTTGTCTCTATCTTCGTAATCATCTCTGTCCCTACGTCTGCCCGAACCTGAATCCCATCCGGGATGATGAAATATGGAAGAGCCGTGAAGGCGATCGAGTCCGTGAGAGTGCCCCATGTCACTTACAAAGAATAAAGATAACAACAAGTTAAGAAAAATCCGGGAAATCAGAAAAACTTGAAGTGTATGATGGAATGCGTATGTGCATGTGTGTCCTAGTGTTCCCCCCGACGGACCAGTTCTTTTATCTTTACTGATCGGAGTTTTGTCTCCCTAGACTGGGAGTTGAACTCCCGCATTGCCTCTAGCGGGCGAAGAAAACTTGAGGGCTTCAGGATCGTCAAACCCATAATTAAGTATATCGTCGGGGATGGAAAGATTCGACAGACCCCTTAGAGAACTTTCCATATGCTGTGAGGAAGCCTCTTTCTCTGGTGGGATGAGCGTAACTTTTGAAGTTCCGCCAACTTTCTCCTTCCGTATCTTGTATTTTAACTTCTTCTTTCCCTTCGAAGGGGAGGATGACGTTTCAATGTCGTGAACTTCGACCGCCGGATTCCAAGCGGGAACCACATTCTCGCCTTGAGTTTCGGGAGCTTCATCCTCCTTGTGCTCACCCTCTTCGTGCGCATCGGGAGTGTGGCGTGATGACGATCCAGCTTGTTTTTTCCCTTTACCGGATGCTGGCTTGGGAATGGAAACATCCTCTGGAAGGCTAATCCGATGACCAGGGGCTAGCAAGCCTAACCTCGACAATGATTCATTTGAAATGATGGTTCGGATGTCTCGTTCCTTGGCAGGAAGAGCTCTAATGGCCTCAACGACCTCAGAATATCCTCGGCCCTCCGGATGCGGGTTCATACCTGAAAAGATGAAACGAGGAGTTAGGAAAAGCATAACTCCAATTAAACACGAATGATGACTCAGCAAAGAGACTTACTGCCTTCAACCCATCTCCTCGCAAAACCGGGAGGGCAACGCACATAGAACCATTCCTATTTGTACAGGGCGAATTTACTACATGCTCCTTTCAAGATTTGGCATTTGTGGTACGGCTCGAAGAACATGAAGGAAGGGCTATACTTCCGTTTCTTGATCATATAAATGTATTTGATGTCGCCAGAAGTTGGAGGTCTAGAGAAGACGACCATGAAGAGTAGGTAGGTCTAGTATAGAAACGCGTGACCGTTTGGATGCAGCTGCGATGGGGCAATGTCTATGTACTACAACACGTCCCGAAGAAATAAATTGAATGGAGGCACGTTGCCCATCCAGCACATGAACTTGTTGCAGGTGGTATATCCAACTGGGGGCAGGTGAGGACGATCGTGTCGCGACGGGACTAACACATTGGCGAAAGGAATCCCATGGATGGAGCATATTCGTCGAAGTGCGACTTCATTAATCTTCGAAGCCTGTGAGTCGATCGGATTATCTAAGAGAATTGTTGCCTCCAGGGAATCAGGAGCTTAGTTATGGGCAGGGGAAGTCGACGGATTTGAAGTATCAGCGGCTTCTTGCCTTGATGACGGCCCAGGCCTATCAGATATAGTGGCGGAACTAGACTTTTTAGACATCCCCAATAAATAATGAATCTGTCTAAGTGCCTGTGAAAACTATACTTGAAAAACGTTGAATGTTAGAATTAACAATACGACTATTCCCCCACGTGGTGTGTAAACTAGTGCAAGCAATCGTGTATAAGCAATGAGAATCTAGAGGTTACAAAGATACGAGAACGAGTTTCGAATCGTTGCCTTCAAAGACCGTCATCGCTGACCGTCTTAAAAAGCCCGCCTTGTGGTGATTACAGTTCCAGATTCAGAAAACGTGTGTTAATTTAAGCTCAGATTTGTGTCTATGAAAACCAGGGAGTTAATGGTCCAGGTCAGTATCATATGCTAGCACGCCCGGGTCCTTGTCCCTGTTTTGTTAAGTATAGTTCAGGATTTGTATTGGTCGGCCTTAGAATGGTTCGGCATTTATGTTGTTCGGCATTTACAATTGGTCGGCACTTGTTTTGTTCGGCCTAGGTTTGGTTCAGCATTTGTTTTGTTCGGCCTAGGTTTGGTGCGGCATTTGTATTGTTCAGCCTAGGTTTGTTTCAGCATTTGTTTTGTTCGGCCTAGGTTTGGTGCGGCATTTGTATTGTTCGGCCTAGGTTTGGTGCGGCATTTGTATTGTTCGGCCTAGGTTTGGTTCGGCATTTGAATTGCTCGGCCTAAGTGTAGTTCGACATTTATGTCTGCTCAGCTTAAGTCTGGTTCAACATTTGTTCTGTTCGGCTAAAATACTGTTCGGCATTTAAGTGTGTTCGGCGGCGTTTAAGTTTGTTAGCCCCAAGTATTGTTCGGCCTTCATGTTTGTTCGGCACGTCTATTGTTCGACATATATACTGTCCAGCATTTGAGTAAGTGTTCGGCATTGGTTTTGTTTGGTTAAAATACTATTCGGCATTTAAGTAGTGTTCGGCCTTGGTTTTGTTCGGCTAAGTTGTTGTTCGGCATTTGAATAAGTGTTCGGCCTTGGTTTGTTCGGCTAAAACGGCAGCCCTCCACTTCACCGTCCGGCGCATGACAACATACGCCGAACCAGAGCTATGCCGTTCAACACCCTTACCACCTCCAACACTTTCACTCTTCTTTCCTCTCCTTTAACTTTGGTTCGACGCGAGGAAGCTAAGTCCAATGGTCATATGAGCGAACACTCCTAATCATCCCTCCTCGCCTTGCATCATCGTTCAGCAATAAAGACGCAATAAAGACGACCTACTCGAAAGCTTTCTACATGACACACTCGGCCGTCTCGTTTGAAACCTATTTGAATCGTACAAGGAATAATACCTAGTTTGCAGATTGGAGCTTAGGAAGGAGTAGTTAGGTTTTAAATCTGATCGACTGGCGAGAATTGCAAATCTTTGAAGAGTGGCAGAAGTAAAAGAGTAAAGGAGAGAAGAGGGGAAGGACCTAGTTTTATAGGGGGAAAAGGTGGAAGTCGAAGGGGCTATATCCGGTAGAACCGGTCAAAGCTTTATCGTTCGGCTTCAAAACGCAGGATTGGTCGGCACGTAAGGAACGTTCGGCTTCGAGCGTATTGTTCGGCATTTATCCCATAGCATGCACACAACACAACCACTAATATACTCAAAAGGGCATCCCTATTCGAAATTAATCAAGGGTTTAAAACGAAACGTGAAGGTTACAAAACTCAAAGCGTATCACGTTCAGTCACGTAATACACTTTGGGGGGCAAGTGTTTCCTGGAGATTTGACCAGGCAATTGAGTGCTCGGCATTGGGTAGTACCCGGCTTCCAGGACTACTCGGCATTGGGTAATACTCGGCTTCCAGGACTACTCGGCATTCAGTAGTACTCGGCTTCCAGGACAACTCGGCATTCAGTAGTACTCGGCGACCAGGACTACTCGGCATTCAGTAGCACTCGACGACCAGCACTACTCGGCATTCAGTAGCACTCGACGTTTGTAAGCGCTCGGCATCGGAAGACATTCGGCATGTACAACTGCTCGGCATGGCTGTGTTGTTCGGCCAGAACCATCATTCAGCCAAAGGCATTACTCGGCTAAAGGCAACGTCCGGACATAACTCTTGTTCGGCCAGGAAACATCGTTCGGCCAAGAAACACCGTTCGGCCAGAAGCATCGTTCGGCCAGGGACATTGTTCGGCCAG
This sequence comes from Allium fistulosum, assembly GCA_030737815.1. Classification (NCBI taxonomy): domain Eukaryota; kingdom Viridiplantae; phylum Streptophyta; class Magnoliopsida; order Asparagales; family Amaryllidaceae; genus Allium; species Allium fistulosum. The sequence continues at coordinate 822,662,445 of CM060904.1, forward strand.
AAGCATTGTTCGGCCAGAAGCATTGTTCGGCTAAAGCTATCGTTCGGCTTCAAAACGCAGGATTGGTCGGCACGTAAGGAACGTTCGGCTTCGAGCGTATTGTTCGGCATTTATCCCATAGCATGCACACAACACAACCACTAATATACTCAAAAGGGCATCCCTATTCGAAATTAATCAAGGGTTTAAAACGAAACGTGAAGGTTACAAAACTCAAAGCATATCACGTTCAGTCACGTAATACACTTTGAGGGGCAAGTGTTTCCTGGAGATTTGACCAGGCAATTGAGTGCTCGGCATTGGGTAGTACCCGGCTTCCAGGACTACTCGGCATTCAGTAGTACTCGGCTTCCAGGACAACTCGGCATTCAGTAGCACTCGGCGACCAGGACTACTCGGCATTCAGTAGCACTCGACGACCAGGACTACTCGGCATTCAGTAGCACTCGACGTTTGTAAGCGCTCGGCATCGGAAGACATTCGGCATGTACAACTGCTCGGCATGGCTGTGTTGTTCGGCCGGAACCATCATTCAGCCAAAGGCATTACTCGGCTAAAGGCAACGTCCGGCCATAACTCTTGTTCGGCCAGGAAACATTGTTCGGCCAAGAAACACCGTTCGGCCAGAAGCATCGTTCGGCCAGGGACATTGTTCGGCCAGAAGCATTGTTCGGCCAGAAGCATTGTTCGGCTAAAGCTATCGTTCGGCCAGCACCAACGTTCGGCCAGTGACAACGTTCGGTCAAACGCTTCGTTCAGCCAGGGACATGTTCGGCTTCGACTGATATTCGTTCTACTCTTCCTATGCAGCAAGCGCCTCATTTGGCATAGAGAGGGTGGTTCGGCGTCCGAGTGGTCGGCCTATTTGGTTCGGCATACGGCGACCACTCTATTTGGGCCAAGGTATTCGGCTGCCAAGCCCATCTGGGGAGTCCAACCCATCTTTGCCTATAAATAGAGGGGCAGGGGCACAGTGAGAAGGGACCTTTTTTCGAGAACGCTGGGGAGACTCTGCCATTTTCAAGACTCGTCTTCTTTACTTAGCAATTGCATTCAAGCATTTGATCTACGAATTGTATTTGTAATCAATCATTAAGAAGATCAATAAAGTTTAACCTCAAAGTGGACGTAGGCAGTTACGCTGAACCACTATAAATCCGGTGTTCTTACTTTCTGCATTTAAATTAGCATAATCTTCCCTGTTTAATTTATCTTCATCACTTATATCTCTACACAATCTTTCTCAACGAGGTTAGTGACCAATTTTGGTGCTAACAGGAGCTATGAAATCGAGATCACTGGCGCCTCTGAACATACTTCGAAGATGAGCATGAAAGAGCGTCTCGCCGAAGAGGAGAAAAAGAAAGTCGAGATCATAGTTGAGCCTAAAATTTTGGAACTTACCGACCCGTGGAATAGACCTTTGAAGATCATCCTCCCTGGCAAATCCAAACCTTTGAATGTTCCTCCTCCCACTCCTGACTCCGCTTCTTTAGCGAGCAAGAAATCCAAGAAGAAGCGTGAGGGAGAGGAATCGTCCGAGAAAACAAAGGAAGACAAGAAGAAGAAACCAAAGAAATAGTCGTTAAACTCGTTCAATGAGATTATGCTTAAGTCTTGTAACTACTTCCATCTTTTGTTTTCGAAGTTTATGTAGATAGGTTTTTGACTCCAAGTTTTGGATGAATAATTGTGTAACCTCATTTTGGACTGTTAATAAAGTTTAGTTCCTTAGTTGCTTGAACGATTCTTCGAAGTGGCATACTTCTTGTCCTACATTTCTTGAGTACTTAGAATTTTTTGTAAATTCGCGTTCCAGGGACTCATAGTAAGTTGATCCGCATTCAGGGGATTCGGAGATTGAGATTGTTTATACTCTAGTCCGCACTCTGGGGACTTAGAGTACTCCGGTCCGCACTTTGGGGACTCGGAGATTGAAATCGTTTATTCTAGTACGCACTCTGGGGACTTAGAGTACTCCGGTCCGCGCTCCGGGGACTCGGAGATTGGAATCGTTTATACTCTAGTCCACGCTCCGGGGACTTAGAGTACTCCGGTCCGCTCTCAGGGGACTCGGAGATTGAAATCGTTTATACTCAAGTCCGCGCTCCGGGGACTTAGAGTACTCCAGTCCGCACTCAGGGGACTCGGAGATTGAAATCGTTTATACCCTAGTCCGCGCTCCGGGGACTTGGAGTACTCCGGTCCGTGCTTCGGGGACTCGGAGATTGGAATCGTTTATACTCTAGTCCGCGCTCCGGGGACATAGAGTACTCCGGTTCGCACTCAGGGGACTCAGAGATTGAAATCGTTTATACTCTAGTCCGCGCTCCGGGGACTTAGAGTACTCCGGTCCGCACTCAGAGGACTCGAAGGTTGAAATCGTTTATACTCTAGTCCGCGCTCCGGGGACTTAGAGTACTCCGGTCCGCACTCAGGGGACTCGGAGATTGAAATCGTTTATACCCTAGTCCGCGCTCCGGGGACTTAGAGTACTCCGGTCCGCGCTCCGTGGACTCGGAGATTGGAATCGTTTATACTCTAGTCCGTGCTCCGGGGACATAGAGTACTCCGGTCCGCACTCAGGGGACTCGGAGTTTGAAATCGTTTATACTCTAGTCCGCGCTCCGGGGACTTAGAGTACTCCGGTCCGCACTCAGGTGACTCGGAGGTTGAAATCGTTTATACTCTAGTCCGCGCTCCGGGGACTTAGAGTACTCCGGTCCGCACTCAGGGGACTCGGAGATTGAAATCGTTTATACAAGTTCGTACATCGTACAAGATAATGTAGTTCTAGTAGTTCATCACTAGACTATGAGATATAGAAACATTAGTAATTCGTGGAAAATACGGATTCAAGCCTTTATTAATGAAAAACAACTAAACTGCTTGATTACATGGTTCAAAAGAAACTAAGTTACGATTGAATGAAAACATATAGGAAATAACTGTGCCTAAAACAGGAAAGAAACATACTAAATGTAATAATGTCGCAAATGTTCACTGTTCCACGCTCGGGGGAGTGTCGCGCCATCAACGGTCGCTAGCTTGAATGTTCCCTCTCCAAGCTTCCGTTCAATGACATACGGACCTTCCCAGTTGGGATTCATACGTGATGGTACCGGAAGACTCGTTTCAGAACGAGATCACCCACATCAAAAATTCTTGGGCGGACTCTGCCGTCGTAGTAACGCTTGACTCGGTGCATATGCGCTGCCGCCCTTAATTCGGCCTCTTTACGTTTTTCATCGATGCAGTCCTGCGATTCCAACAAGAGGTCCTGATTCGTCCTGGGATCATAATATGTCACTCGATGTGATGGAACTTCAAGTTCCACGGGTATAACGGCTTCCGAGCCGTATGCCAAGGTGAATGGAGTGTGGCCGGTCGCGGACTTGTAGGTAGTCCTATAAGCCCATAATGCTGTCGGGAGCTCATCTACCCACTTGCCTCCGACCTTCTCCAGACGCTTCTTCAGTATGGACTTGATTATTTTGTTAACGGCCTCGACTTGTCCGTTAGCTTTTGGGTATGCAACGGCGGCGAATTTCTTCTCGATGCCATACTTTAAACAGAACTCTTTGAATTCTCTGCTTTCAAATTGTGTCCCGTTGTCCGTAATGATGGTGCGAGGGAGGCCGAAGCAGCATATAATGTTTCGTACAACGAAGTTAATGAGCTTCTTAGAGGTGATTGTGGCCAAAGGTTCTGCCTCAGCCCATTTTGTGAAATAGTCGACTGAAACTATCGCGTATTTCGCACCACCTTTGGATATAGGCAAAGAGCCGATTATGTCGATTCCCCAGATTGCAAATGGCCAGGGACTGACCATTTGTGGGAAATCTATTGATGGAGTCCTCGGGATTTGCGCATATCTTTGACACTTGTCACATTTCCTTGCGTAGTCTGCAGCGTCCCGATTTACGATCGGCCAGTAATATCCATAGCGGAGGATCTTTTTTGCTAGCGTTTGCCCCCCAGTATGGTCACTGTATTCTCCTTCGTGTACCTCCTTCAAGACCCGTTTCGTCTCATCATGAGCGATGCATCGTAATAAGGGGACTGAGAACCCCTTTATATACATTAATCCATCCTGCATCACGTATCGCGCGGCCTTTCGAAGGACTTGTCGTCTTTCGCTCCTTTTTTCTGGTAAAACCCCGGTTGTCAGGTATAGTTTGAACGGGGTTATCCACGATTCCTTCTCGATTCCTGTTTCCAACACATAATCAACTTTCATTGCGTCTATGCTTGGGGCATGCAAGGCTTCAACGGGAAACAATCCCATTTGCTGAGCATCGCCAGTGCTTGCGAATTTCGCCAATGAGTCGGCTTCTTTGTTCTGTTCATGTGGGACATGCGAAATGTCATAACGCTCAAGGTTTGACAGCAGTTCTCGAACCAGAACAAGGTACGGAGCAAGCTTCTGTCCCTTTGCTTGATAATCTCCTCGCACTTGGTAGACCACCAACTGTGAGTCACAAAAGATTTCAACTGATTTTACCCCGAGTTCTCCAATGAGTTTTAAGCCAGCAATCAGTGCTTCATATTCTACTTCGTTATTTGTAGCCGGGAAATCGAGCTTCAAAGCGTAACAAATCGATCGACTTTCCGGGGTTACAAGAACTACGCCCGCACCGGAGCAACGGTCGTTTGATGCCCCATCGGTCTATTATTTCCATCGAACGGGGGGCATGACGTTGTGACTATCTGGTTCGTCAGATACAGTAAACTTAGCGATGAAGTCTGCTAATGCTTGCCCTTGTATGGCTCTTCGTGGTAAGTAGGCGATATCGAACTGGCTCAACTCGATGTTTCATTTTAACAATCTTCCAGAAGTTTCTGGTCGTTGGAGTACTTGCCGTAGGGGCTGATCGGTATAAACACTGATTGAGTGTGCTTGAAAGTATGGGCGCAGCTTACGTGATGCAATCACCAAGTAATAGGCCAATTTCTCGATTTTAGGGTAATTTCTTTCTGCCCCCGTTAATCGCTTGCTGACGTAATACACCGGCTTTTGGATTCGGTCCTCCTCGCGAACCAAAGCCGCACTTATAGCATGTGGGGATACGGCCAAGTACACGTACAACATCTCATGGTCTACTGGTTTTGACAGCACTGGTGGACTCTCCAGATGCCTCACCAGATCCCGGAATGCTTCCTCACAGTCGGATGTCCACTCGAAATTCCTCTTCCCTTTCTTTATTATATCAAAGAAAGAGATGCACTTGTCCGTGGCCCTGGATATGAATCGACTCAGCGCAACTACTTTTCCATTCAAGCTCTGTACCTGTTTTATAGTCTTGGGCACTTGCACATCTCGAATAGCTTGAATCTTTTCTGGGTTAGCTTCAATTCCCCTAGCATTGACGATGAATCCCAAAAACTTCCCCGACGCAACGCCGAAGGAACACTTCAGAGGGTTGATCTTCATTCCATAATACCTGAGTATGTCGAACATCTCAGCCAAGTCTCGAATGTGGTCGTTTGACTGTCGTGACTTCACGAGCATGTCATCCACATAGACTTCCATCGTTCTACCAAGCTGGTCTTTGAACATTCGATTCACTAAACGCTAATAAGTCGCTCCTGCGTTTTTCAATCCGAAGGGCATTACTACATAGCAATATAGCCCAATGTTTGTGACGAAACTGGTGTGTTCTTGGTCCGGAATATGCATCGGGATTTGATTGTAGCCCGAGTATGCATCCATAAATGATAACAGCTCGTGTCCTGTAGTGGAGTCGACCAATTGATCAATCCTAGGCAACGGGAAACTGTCCTTGGGGCATGCCTTGTTCAAATCAGAATAGTCTATGCAAGTTCTCCATTTCCCATTTGCCTTTTTCACCAGCACGGGGTTCGATACCCATTCAGGGTAGAGGGCGTCGCGGACGAACCCATTGGTTTTGAGTTTGTTCACCTCCTCTCTGAGAGCAGCGGACCTCTCTGGGTCCATCCCTCTCCTTTTTTGTTTAACCAAGACATATTTCGGGTCTATGTTCAACATATGACTCGTAATGGCAGGAGAAATCCCGCACATATCAGAGTGCGTCCAGGCGAAAACGCCAAGATTTGCTCGGAGGAAATCACTAAGGTCTTCAGTCATTGCGGGGCCGAGTTGTGATCCGATCTTCAGTATTCGCGATGGGTCATCTCGGCTAACTGAAATGTTAATTGTTAATTCGGTCGGCGCTGCCTTTTCTCCCCTGGGTTTCTCATCGTCGTCTCTCGGATCTATGTCTCTGAAGATCCGAGAATTATGCCCGAGCCAGGGCTCGGGCACTACATGTCAATTATCCGTATTAAGGATGCGAACGGGATTGTCCGCAACCTTTCCTTTCTCCCTCCGATGTGCCTCTCGGAGCTCAACCACATAACAGGAACGACCAGCTGTTTGGTCACCATGAACAACACCTACTCCTTTGTCAGTTGGGAACTTCAAAGTTAAGCACCACGGGGCTAATGCTGCCCTAAACTCAGCCAGGGCCGGTCGGCCCAAGAAAACATTATACGGAGAATCCACATCCAAAACTACGAAAGGTAGGATTCGCACCCTCCGACGTTCGCCTTGTCCTAGTTCAACTGGTAACTCAACATACCCCACTGCATCGGTCGCTGTGCCATTAAAGCCATGTATACGAGCTTTGGATGGTTTCAAGTCCTTTGTTTCCATTTTCATCTAGTCATAAGTCTTCTTGAAGATGATGTTGACAGAACTTCCACAATCAATCAGAATTCTTTTCACATAAGCCGGTCCGATCGTCGCAGATATGACCATCGGGTCGATGGTTGGTGCCTCCACTTGGTCAGCATCTCTGTTTCTGAACACTATGTCGTTTGTCATCACGCACAGCTGCTTAGCAGGGGTCCCATCCTCCATGTTGGAACAACACTCGAAATCTGCATGCTTCAGGGAACTAGCATACCGCTCCATCTCCTGCCAATTCTTATCCGCGGAGTGAGGCCCACCGATGATCGTGTTTATGACCAATCTACCCACAGTCCGGGCAGGTTCCTCGGGATGGCGCGGAGCTGGTGCACGTCCTGGGTTGGAGGTTCCCTGTCCTCCTTCCTGTGGATCCTTCACAAATTCCTACAACTTTTTCTGCCTGATCAACTTTTCTATAGCATCGTGTAGGTGTCTGCACTCTTCCGTATTGTGCCCATAAGTCTCATGGAAGCAGCAATATTTCCCAGTCCACTTTTGTTCCTCGGTTGACTCTATTGGACGTGGCTTTCTGTACTGGAAGGTATTGCAGGTTGATAGGTAAATGTTTTCAAGAGATGCATTCAACGGGATATACTCGTTGTAGCTTGGAATTCTCGGCTTCCACTTCCCCGCTTCTCTCTTCTTCCCTTGATTTTTTCCTCCGGACTCCTTAGGCTGCCCAGGCTTGTTCTGGACATTGACTTGGACTTTTCCCGAGTTGTCTCCGGACTGCTTCACAGCAATGTTGCTTTTCACGAACTCCTGGACAGGTCCCGGTGCCTTATCTCGCCTTACCCACCTAGCTTCCTCTCTTCTTATGAACTGGTGTGCCTTTGAGTAAAAACGTTCTAGCGTAGTCGGAGGTTTTCCTACCAACCAGTCTCCAAATTCAGAATCCGGATCCACACCTCTCATTACAGCCATTAGAATTGCATGATCATTGGGATTACTGACTTCAGTTACCGCAACATGGAATCTCTGTAAATATTCCTTCAATGACTCCCCAGGATTTTGGATTATACTTGACAGAGACATTACATCCTTTGGACGAGTAGTGTGTATTCTGAACTACTCAATAAACTTCTTTGCCAACTCCTCGAAATTGGATGCGGACCGCGGAGGAAGTCGGGTGAACCACATAGTAGCGATCCCAGACAGAGTAATCGGAAAGCATCTACACTTGGTTGCATCATTTGCTCTAGCTGAATCCATCATCCACTCGTACCTCATGACATGTTGTCTGGGGTCAGTCTTTCCCTCATACGCAGGGATAGTTGGCATACTAAACTTTCTGGGGTATGCCGCCTGCAGCATAATATCTATGAACAGAGTATGACTTCTTGATACTCCCCAATCGTCATTCAATAAGCCTTGATTTTCTTTCATCAATTTCCTGACCATGGTTGTCAGATCTGGTGTTTGTATGGAAGGTGGAAGGTTAGAGTCTATTCTACGCGACTGTCCATGCTGATGCCTCCTCTCCTGGTGATCTTCCAAACGTGCATCTTGAGGTTCGACATCGTTAGCGTTTTGATGGTCTGGGCCTCCAGCCTCCACCTGCACTCCAGTTCCTAAGTTTCCAGCTCCGGCTTGGTCACGGTCTCCAGCTGTTTGAACAGCAGCGCCTGCCTACGCAGCTTCAATCTTACGGCGTCTGCGCCTGGGAGGTTCATCAGAGGAAGTTGAGCTGTCGGATGAGGAATAAGGAGCGGGATTGCCCCCAGCATTCTGTTGCTGCTGTTAAGTGAGTTGTGCCATCAGGTTGGCGTTAACTTGCATCTGCTCTCCTAGTTGTCTCCTGCTTTCCCTGAGTTCTCTCATCAAGTCGTTGAACTCTATTCTGGTGACAACTGGAGTCTGGTCCCGGGCGGCAATTCCTACACCCGGAATCGCTAGCCGATTGCTAGGTCCTGCTTGTTGCATGCTAGCAGTCTCATGGGCATCCGCATTATGAGAAGCAGACCTGGTACGTGGTCTTTCCATTGTAGAGTTATTGGTATGAACTCTAAGTAGAATCAACGGATGTCCTATCAATGAGTCAGACCTTCTTTGGGGGATTTGTTCAATCCAGTAGCTTCAAAGCAGATCCTTGAGGTCTGAGAATTCAATTCTCAGTGAAAGCACCAAAGTGTTAGCACCAAAATTGGTCACTAACCTCATTGAGAAAGATTGTGTAGAGATATAAGTGATGAAGATAAATTAAACAGGGAAGATTATGCTAATTTAAATGCAGAAAGTAAGAACACCGGATTTATAGTGGTTCAGCGTAACTACCTACGTCCACTTTGATGTTAAACTTTATTGATCTTCTTAATGATTGATTACAAATACAATTCGTAGATCAAATGCTTGAATGCAATTGCTAAGTAAAGAAGATGAGTCTTGAAAATGGCAAAGTCTCCCCAGCGTTCCCGAAAAAAGATCCCTTCTCACTGTGCCCCTGCCCCTCTATTTATAGGCAAAGATGGGTTGGACTCCCCAGATGGGCTTGGCAGCCGAACACCTTGGCCCAAATAGAGTGGTCGCCGTATGCCGAACCAAATAGGCCGACCACTTGGACTCCGAACCACCCTCTCTATGCCGAACGAGGTGCTTGCTGCATGGGAAGAGTAGAACGAATATCAGTCGAAGCCGAACGTGTCTCTGGCTGAACGAAGCGTTTGACCGAACGTTGTCTCTGGCCGAACGTTGGTGCTAGCCGAACGATAGCTTTAGCCGAACAATGCTACTGGCCGAACAATGCTTCTGGCCGAACAATGTCCCTGGCCGAACGATGCTTCTGGCCGAACGGTGTTTCTTGGCCGAACAAGAGTTATGGCCGGACGTTGCCTCTAGCCGAGTAGTGCCTTTGGCCGAATGTCTTCCGATGTCGAGCGCTTACAAACGCCGAGTGCTACTGAATGCCGAGTAGTCCTGGTCGCCGAGTGCTACTGAATGCCGAGTAGTCCTGGTCGCCGAGTGCTACTGAATGCCGAGTAGTCCTGGAAGCCCAGCACTACTGAGTGCCGAGTAGCCCTGGAAGCCGAGTACTACCCAATGCCGAGCACTCAGTTGCCTAGTCAAATCTCCAGGAAACAATACTGTTTCAGTGATTTGTAGCGACCTACATGGAACAAGATGGGAGAAGGATTCTACGGGGCTGGCTCGCTTTCCAACATACTTTTTGTATCGCCATCGATCCATAAGCTATGGATCGCTAGCGATCCATTGAATTGGCTTAGGTCGCAATGCTTTCTCCAGTGAATTACCTCTATAAATACTCTCCTATCTTCAACATAAAGAGGGGACGAATCAGCTTATCGGATGTGCCGTAACATATACCGTGAACTTCGGGGACGTTGCCCCCAAACCCCCATCGGGGGCCATGTTGTGCCCCCGAAACACCAAACCAGGGCGCTTTTCCCCTGGACCCCGACTCGTTGACCGGCCAGCGAGACCGCCGTTTGGGTCGTTCGGAAGGGGTATAATTGATTACAAGGCCAAGCTCCCATGGGATATGGTGACCACTCCCGACTGACCAGCTTCGAATCCCATCATGGAGCTCCTACCAAGAATGGTCGTCGTCAAAATCATCAAAATGGTCGTTAAAAAACTCACTTCAGTATTGATTTGAAGTCAAACTCGTGTAATCGCCCACTTGACTCGAAGCAGATTCTGGAAGTCCTGACTCGAAGTCGAACTCGGGTAATCACCCATTTGATTCGAAGTAAACCTAGGAAATTCTGGCTTGAGATCAAATTCGGGTAAAACCAAGATTTTCTCCAAGCAAACATGCAAATGACTCTAAGCAATGTTTGTGACTAACCCAGCACTTCAAATTCTTTGACTCCAAGCGAATCATGTGCTGACTCCAAGCGAATGGAAAATTTTCTCGGATCGGACTCTAAGTAAAATACTACCAATCCATCAATGTCGATCCATCTTCTTTTTCCCATAACTCGAACGCGCGAACTCCGAATACCTTGAAATTTAGAATGCAACCTTGTGGGCTCTTCTTTGTCACCCTAGACCGATCTCACCTAGTTTGAAAATTTTTGGGATCGTCACTGATCCATGACCCCATCATAAGTGATTTGTCATTAAATTGGAATTTACAATCATTCAAGCATAGACAATCATGCATATATCATTCTCAAGCATTATAAACAACCGTAACTTGATAACGGACCGATTTGACAACGATTAGAGCATCTTCCCCAATCGAAACCCATTCACCGAAGCCGTTCAATATGCAGAATATCCAAAGAAGTTTATCATGCCAACTACACCTTTTATACAACTGTACAACTGATTCGAAATTGCTTCTTTGCAGGGATGACTAGCATATGGACGAAGCGATGGTGATGGATGCAGTCTGCTGCAAGGCCCTCAGGAATCATTAAAGGATGAAACAACCTGCTACCCGGGAAGAATTCTATGGGAAGGCAAACTGGTTCTAAAGACTAGAAGTAGTGCAAATAGAAGAAGGCAAACCCAGCAGTGTGCCAAAGAACATACCAAACGGTGAAGGAGTTAAAGGACCTTAGGGACCTTCTGCTTAAGCAAGGCTATTAAGACCCAGCAGAAAAGCGCCCCAGCTAACTGACGAAATTAGACAAAAAGATGATTATCAAATAACACTCCAACTAGCTAGCAACTAAGGAATGGGACAGTAACCTAAAGCAATGCCTTCTCATCCATCCTTGTCTACTCTCATTTTCCAAATGAGTCGTACGGGGATACTAGGGGCATTGCAGAACAGCACGGCAAGAGAAATGCTTCTATGCTCTCGATGAGTCATGTCAATCACCTTCTGAGAACCAACGTTGCTGGTGGTGTCAAGAAGTCTTGTCCAAAGGATCGTCGAACAAACAGATCCAACACCTTAGCCTATAGGAACCGATAAACTTTGTTCCCTCGAACTGAATCTCAAAAATCCAACTTGAAGTCAATGAATCATTGCTTTAAGACCACCGAGTCTTCGGATACACGACCTAAAACTCCTATCATAATTAATAAATCATCAGTCCAAGGCCATCTGGTCGTCGGACATACGACCACAGAAAACCCTTCGCGAATGTGAAGGTCTTTCACAAACTAAAGCGTCGTGAAGGTGAACTGGTAGATCAGCGGTCATATGATCCAAAAAACCCTTCGCGAACGTGAAGGGCTTTCACGAAATAAAGCGTCGTGAAGGTGAAACGGTAGATCAGCGCTCATCTAATCCAAAAATTCCTTTGCGAACGCGAAGGTCTTTCACGAACTAAAGCGTCGCAAAATTGTACCGGTGATTAGCGGTTATCTGATCCAAAAAACCCTTCGCGAACGTGAAGGTCTTTCCGGAACTAAAGCGTCGTGAAGGTGAACCGGTATATCAACGGTCATCTAATCTAAAAAAAACCCTTCACGAACGTGAAGGTCTTTCACAAACTAAAGCATCATGAAGGAAAACCGGTAGATTAGCGGTCATCTGATCCAAAGAACCCTTCGTGAATGCGAAGGTCTTTCACAAACCAAAACATTGTGAAGGTAAACCGGTAGATCAGCGGTCATCTGATCCAAAAAAAACCTTCGCGAACGGGAAGGTCTTTCACGAACTAAAGCATCTGAAGGCGAACTGATAGATCAGCAAAATTTATGTATGACTGATATCCATGAAGGTGAACTGGAAGATCAGGAGTCATCTGATCCAGATCCCCCTGAAGTCAACGAAGTCACGCTCCGAGGCTGCAAATCTACAATCATATCAGTTACTCCGCATAGTTAACGTAATCACTCCCAACGACCGATGAAACAAACAGTGCTGAACTCCAGAGCTTCAAAGTTGCTCAAAGGAACTAAGCCAAAACTGAACCAACCTTGTCATTAATCCAAGGCAGAATCGAATTAAGACAAGACTTAGAACTCTGGAGAACCGCACCCACTGGACCAGGGGAAACCAAATGAGTTGTGGAGAGACCCTAGATATAGTTCAAGCGTGTCAATAGCCCTCTGGTATGGAGGGCACTACACACACTTGAATAGCCATAAGAAAGGCCAAGACTAATCATACCATAGTTATGTTATGCCCGATCAAAAATTTTGGCATTCTGACAACTGTGGATTTAATGACCTAGCTAGTGCAACAAACGAAATACTAGCATATGCTTGCTCACTTCTTTCAAACTACTACTTTACCGCTCTTGGTGATCAATCCCTCTTCCTCTTAGACCGTATGCCAGCCAAAGACCCATTCTCTAAAGGCAGTTTGGACCAAGAGCTAAGAGTCATGCCATGAACTCCCATGGGCTCTTTCTTCAATCCATCTTCATGCGGCCAGCTATAGATCTCTCCACCATGGCAGCCTGATATATTTGGATGTGTACATCTTTCAAAAACACAGAAGGATCATCCAAGCCATGGTTACCCGAACCCAAAACTGTTTAGCTTCTGGAACCAATAAAACAATGTCCATGTAAGCAACCTGCTGAGTCGACGGGGTCAAATCGACTCAAAAATCATTGTTTAGCTGCTTGGATCGGACAAATTATGCCCGAGTATGCTCCATCAACTCACCGAATTGAAGAAAGCGAATCGACTCAAACCGCCAACTCCTCACATTGCCTGAAGATCGACAACATCAAGAAGTTCCAAACCGTTCCGGGTCGAAGGGTTGTATTGATCCCATGAGTCGTGCACTCTCAAAAGCTGTGCATTTCGTAAGCCATGCACTCTCAAAAGTGGCGCATTTCGTAAGCCATGCATTTTCATAAGACGCGCATTTGATAACCCGCACAAACACTTCTTGATGTTCCTCTGGCATTATCGACGAACCATTAAAATTTTCTAAGTACTGTTGTTGTCCCGACAACACCGGGAAATTTGGCTATTGCAGGATTAACAGGGATCAACTCCCACTATCCGAAAGAACCGACATTGCTTCGGTAGTCCCGCAATGCTCATAAACTAAGAAGTCGGCAAAGAATTATGATCTTTGACCAAAGTTAATGTACAAAATTTCAAAATTCAAGACACCAAGTCACGAGTTCCCAAAGATAGGAGCTGCAATGTACCTTTGACTGGGGGCATCCAAGGAGCCGCCTAGAACATCAAGTCATACATCAATTGTTCAGAATAATCAGCCCTGTGGACTGAGGGGCACATAACACATTAACACTTGGTCAGGATAAAAGATCGCTCCAACTTGCAATAAAAGAAGGAACTTACCGTCGTACAGAGATAGACGACGACGGAAGGCATTTCTAGAATCAAATAATCAACGCACCAGCTTCCGAAGATAGGAGCAGGTGCTCGAATGAGGTCTCAAACCCTAACTTGCATAAAACCAACTGTTATCCGAAGACAAACAACGGCAAGGAGAGAACGCTCAAAATCGAGCAACTAAACCATTGATTCCCGAAGATTGGAACCAACGAATAAGGTTGATATCCACAACAATGCTATTAGTCCAACATAATGCTTATGGCCTGAAACAAGCAAGTTTAAGTGTCATGGATTCAAGACAAACACTACCGAACCCTACCGGTCCAGGATCAGTATAGGAATGAATGCGGTCGTACCAGGGGCAATGTGATGACTTACTCCACAATTTTAGACTTTTTAGAAGAACCTGGAATTTGACACCTAGAAGTGAAGGGTCCCACCTAGAAATGAAGGGTTCCGCAGATAGTCGTCAGATCATAACAAAAACCGGTGGGAGGAAGTTCGACTTTTCATGAATAAGAATAACTATGGAGTTGGTTAAGCAACAGCCTTGCATCTCCAAGGGTAATACTTGACGATTATATAAACAAAGCTAGGCAGCGGAAATGCCTGGGACTCTCACCTTTCCAGAACATGGCATCTCCCAGATTTAAGCAACGTTGAAAAAACAGCCATATTGGGTTAAAAGTAATCTACTCAACTCTACAGGATCGGATGAATAATTCAACCCTCACTAACATTACTTTAACACTGCCCGAAGACAGGCAGCGCTAAGAAATTACTTCTACAATCCAACCATCGAAGTGCTAGTTTTCGAAGGCCGAAACTAGCACCCGACTAGATTAAGAGCACCGCCGAATCGACGGGAAAAATCGATCCTAACCTCCTGAGTGTCGATGTTGCCTCGCCAACGCCAAGGCCTTCTTTTATCTTTTAAGTACTGGTGTTGCCCTGGCAACGCCGAGAAATTTTTTTATTTCCCAAGTACTAGTGTTGCCCCAGCAATGCTAGAAAACTTTCTATTTCATAAGTACCAGTGTTGCTCCGGCAACTCCGGGAAATATTCTACTAACTAAGTACCGGTATTGCCCCGGCAATGCCAGAAAAACATTAATCTACAAGGCTGATGAGAAACACTCATCACAGTGAACCATCGATGCACTAGCTTCCGGAGATAGAAGTTGGTCCTTAATTGAGTTTCTACCATCCCTTCAGAAAACTAATGTTGCCCAATGGTAGGCAATGACCGAAAGACATATCCTTTCATAGATCAACCAGATGGTTCGACCTTTCATCACAGGAACCACTGCAAAGGAATAAAGCAACATTGAAAGGAAATCCCAGGATTGAATTGCCTATGTACTAATTTCTAGGGATGAAAGCTGGTGCACAACTGAATTTCCTAATTTCAACTTAGAAAGAATTTAGATACAGCCGAAAGATAGGCAGCCTCGAGGAAATGTTGCTTGGAACCAAGCAGCTAGGTTATCAATTCTCAAAGACAGGAGTTGACATATGAACAAAACTTCCATAACGACGTCAGCAACCAAGAAGGGAATGCATGGCCAAGGACAAGCGGGAGAAATCATGGAAGGTCGGAAATAAAATCCCCGAACTTGCTCAATTCTAGAATGGGATTGAGAGCCAGACTGGAGGCAACTAAGCAATTCACCCCATAGATTTCCATCTCTCACAATCGCCCAAATACAGGCATTCGAAATAGCTAGTCCCTTAATAAGGGATAGAATCACATATACTTGATCGAAAGAAATGTTTCAAAAGTCCAAACACGAATAACTACGAGGTTGGTTAGATAATGGTTCTGTATCACAAAACAGAGCATTTTGGCAACAAAATAGCCAACAAAGAAAATAAAGTATTTAACGTTCAAAAATCAACAGTCGCTCATAGTCTGGCGACGACAAAAAGGATTGATGACCTACCTATGGTTTAACTAGATCATTTGGTTCCAACTTGCAGGAATATGCCATTACCCGAAGTTTGGTGATGCTTGGAAGAAATCTCAAAATGAAACTATTGATACATCGGCTTTTAGAAACAGAAGCAAGAGTTTGATTGAATCTTCAGCCCTATCTTCTGGCATCTCATGCTATCTAAAGATTCACAACATCAAGGAAAAATCCACAGAGTTGAGTCATCCGTGTATGAGTTTTCGAAGATAGAAACCAATACATGATTAGGATCTCAATGTCGGACTCAGAAGAATTTACTTTAGCAAAAGATGCTAGAAAAACATCTTTCTAATACATATCGACATCATTACAAAACTCGAATCTTGGGATCAAGCAACAAAGTCCCTAATTCCCGAAGATAGGAGCTATCGTGTCAATCAAACTGAGGCAATCGAACTTATTGCTTGGGAGACCTAGTCTCCCAAAACATGTTGGTTCGGTAGTCAAAGTATTAATCCCTACGGACTAAAGCATTTACACCAACACTTTGTTGACACGAACTCAATTGAGCATAAGTAGGGATTAGCTACAGAACTGGCTAGACCAAGCTACTTCATAGTTCTGAACAAAGCTATGAAATAGAATATGCCAAAATGGCCACAGAAGTATTACTTACATGTATAGAATTACAGTAAACGAGTATGTTTCACATGAGCACAAGGAGTGCAACAGTGAGAAAAAGCAATGCTCGAAATCGAGCAATTAAGCCAATAGTCCTCGGAGACAGAGGATGGTGTGCATTGAATTTTGAAAAATGCAAAGGAAGGACAATCGCACGCGGACAACTCATGTGCTAGTTTCAGAAAGCTGAAACTATGCATGATCGAATTTCAAATACAACTCTACAAGAGCAATTGTGCCTTGTAATTTAACTGTAATCAATCATCCCAATATGATAGGGATAATAAGTGAAGCTTAAGTTGCGAAGGGCCTAGTTTTTGGAAGAGTGGGAGTACCTCCACTAGACTAAAGATTGGATGACCGAAAAGTCATTTTCAACAACAAAACTCGGCATTCAACCCTATTAGGTATGTTTTACATTAAATAATATCCTCGTATAACCAACGCTCGAAATCCAAGGGAAGTCGACCTATGTTGACCAATTGGGTCCTAAGCGTTGACCTGGGCAGACGCAGTGTGTTATCTACATGAGAAGAGTCTAGTATCCTGAATACTGCAAACAAAAAATCTAGTGTAGATAGCTTGCTTATATTTGAAAAAAATCCATATCATTCTTTGAAATTATCTCTTCCACACTTACCCGTTATCAATCAACGATCGATAACGGAGCCGCTGTCTGAACCGACGCGGGAATCTTTTCTTTTTCAGGATCATTGGAGTAAAGAAATAGGAAGAGCGATACGATTGAGTCATCCACTATATCTGATTTTGGAATAAATTGTCGCATTGGAATTCAAAAACATCGATGGGGACTTAACCAAATTCTTGTAAAGAAAAAGTTAAAGACCAAGAGCAAGACTTCGCTCTAGAACGGCGTACAATCGTTCGAGACAAAACATAGCTTCACCGCCGGTCGAATTAAAACTATATAGGACAATTCCAAACCTACGTCATGCACCCACTTATCGACCTAAACCCTTGTGAAAACTACGGAGCAAAGATTACATCGTCAATACCAGGAAATGAAATTCAGATTGACATCAAAAAACGAACGATTGTCAGAAGTCAGTCAATTGAGAACAACATCTTGAGGTGGACTTTGACGATTGACATCGAAAATTCAGTAGTCAAAGCCAAATTTGCATGGTAACCTTGACACGATCAACTAGATTTCACAAAATGAAGACTCAAAAGAAGTTACTTCCAGAGCACGCCTTGTTTTCAATGAAGGCATACTCTGGGGGGAGTGCAAATGTTATCCGGGTTTTTAACCTATCAGGATCCAAGAGAATATGGAATGACTTGTTGGAGTTAGAACGGCTTAGAACTCAACCAAAAAGGGCTAAAGCAATGACTGGGTTTGACTAAACCAAGAGACCAGCGTCCGTCCAGTCCAAACAGCAGCTAAATACAACCAGCTAGTAAATCGTCATCAAAACAAAGAAACATGCAACGAGACTACACAAACAACGTCAATACAAGGCAATGAAAGCATTTCAAACATCAAAGTCCTGAAATACTCAAAGTGCATAGATCGCTAGCGATCCATACTCTATGGATCGCCAGCGATCCATACAACATCACTGGGTTGCTATGGTACGCAGGAGCAAAGAAGGCTTAGAGGACAAAGTGCAAAATATACTAAGTGTATGGATCATTAGCGATCCATACACCATGGATCGTCGGCGATCCATACGAAGCCATGGAATACTTGCGACCTAGCATAGTAAAGCAATGAAGAAAGGAGCTAAGTAAGTAGCTCGCACGCGAGCTAAATCTATGGATTGCTAGCGATCCATAAACCATATTTCGCTAGCGATCCATAAACCATGGTTCGCTAGCGATCCATGGTTTGGCTCAGGTCGCAGCTAAGGTTCGTTGCATCATCCTATGTCCATCTACAAGCAGTCATTGAATAGGCCTGGCCCAGAAGCTCTTCGATCTCTATAAATACCATCCTACTTGCAACATAAACTGAATCTTCTCTGGATTGGTTGTTGAAGCTCTGCTGGAAACTTTCTTCACTCTTCATCGCTCTCACAATAATCTCTAAAGGGATTCACTGTGATTCTCCAGTAGATTCCAACTCTGGGGATTCAATCTAGCTAACGATAATCAAAAGCCTTGTAATTAGACACTACTTGAAATAGCAATCAATCATAATAAAACTATAAAGTGGACGTAGGCTTCGTTAACAGCCAAACCACAATAAAAATCTTCTTGTCTCTTTTCTTTTACTGTTCTTTTCTATACCTATTATCTGTATTATTGCTCTGTAAGAACAGGGCTGGTGCTTTAACACTCAAACCAGGGTGTTGATCTGTTTTTTGGGTTAACAATTATCAGATCTCAGAATGATACAGATAGACAAGTTTGGATGCGATGGTAGAGGAAAATGGATTCGAATGCATTAAGGCTTTGATGGGCAGTGAAAGGGGGAGTTTTTCAGGATTTAGGATTTTGGACTTAAAACTGAAAAAGGGATTTCGTTGCCAGATTGGAAAAAGAAAATTTGATGCATGCTATATGGTCGGTGGTTTTTGAACGATGAAGTAGTGCTCGATCAGTGGACGGAAGTCCGTCGACCAAAAGAAATTGAGAGGTAGAGAAATAAAAGGGTAGTGTCGGTAATACTTCAATTTTAGATAATGAGGACCAAATTATATTATATGAGCACTCCATGGTTGATAAAATTGATGTGAGGGATGCAAAGCCTTTAATCAAAGTTAACATATTTACCTTTTTTGCCCTTAGTTAAAAATTTTAAAACTCTACCGTAAAAAGTAAGCATCCAAAATAACCATTCTTCCTTTCATACAAGAAAAAAATGATGAGAATAAAAAAAGCTAAGGAAAAACCAAATCTAAACTGAAATTTAATTTTAAAAAATGTATGAAATTCGATAGGTATATGCTAGACTAAAACCATAAAATCGACAATCGAATGCCAAAATAAAAACAATTAAATGGTAGGGAGCTGTCGAATTAAATTATTCATTTCGGTCTTCCCCTTCCTAACTTTATTTCAAATATCGGCTATACATTTATTTTTCTAGTGGAAAAACATGTTAAACCTTACCTAAAAAACCCTAGAAATTTTTAAAAAAAATTACCTGATTGTTTTGTTGAACAAAATCTACGTTACAAATGTTTTTTGTGTAAGAATTAACCTTGTTTCTTTCTCATTTGGAATTCCATCTACGGATGAGTTTGATTTCTCCATTGATTATTGATTTGGATTAACGATTAAAGAAGACTAAAGAAATTAGGGTAAATAAAGAAAGGGGCAAATTTGTCAATCTAAATTGTAATTTTATGAGGGGGTTATTTTTATTTGTATCCCTTGTATTAAAATTTCGGTTTTAGAAAAAATGGCCCACTCATCTCCAAAACTAGAGTGTCGATAACAATGCTCAGAAATATATTGACTGCCAATTATTTTGTTTTGATATGGGAACTATAGCTTGGATATTGAGTTATATTTAAATGTAAGAAACTAATAATTAGGCTATATCTTTTATCTTTAGTAATTGTTGAAATAGAAACACAATCTTTTGGTCTGACTGTGAAGTTTCAAAAACCTTTAATAATTGTTAGAATAGAATCACAATTTTTTGGTTTGATCGCAAAGTTCCAAAAATAACCTTATATGTAGACAAAACGTCGGAAGTTTGAATCCAACAAAAAGTAAATATTAACATTAATTTTTATATAGAATCTTGATGTAAATAAAGTTACAAGTTCGAAAATTTATTCCAATATGAAAATAACAAATTTTTTTACTTCTATTTTTTGATTTGTTTTTAGCTAAGCTATGTAGGAATTTTATTTTTAATTATTATATAAGAATTTTTATATGCACGTGCATTACGTGTGGCATAAAATCTCATAGTAGCAAGTCACGTTCTAATGTTATCCATTTTTGCTATAGATATATTCCATTTCCTTATAGTGTAAACCCCCTTTTCAAACATTTTATAGTCATTCTATCATCCAGCTCCCTTATCAATTCATTTGATTCCCTATAAAATTTGGGTTACCTCCATTTTAATCAAATTAGACTACTGTTGATATAAATGATCCGTAGTTATTCAATTTCAATCGTTAAACTTTGTAATGAATTCGTTATGTGTACCTAATTAGATTCATAGCAATGTTAAATCTGATTAATCACATTATATATAGATAGAAGTGGTCCACTCACATCGATAATAACCATCCAACCCAGAAAGCGAAGAACAATCTTTGTTATCCAGAAAGTACGCCCCTAAGCATCATAATTTCATCTCAAATTCTGCACAAGATCATAATCCTCGCATACATGATCGTTTTGACACCGAGATCTCCATTCAAATTTGAGTTAGATATTAGGTTTTGAAGATTTAAAAAGAAAATGGGAAGATATATCATATTGAGTTATAGTTGAAGGAGCTTAAGAAGACGGACTCTACATAGTGGCGTAGCTCTTATTATCAGATTGAAATGTTTGTAAAATTTACCAGTTTGACCTTATTAAATAAATGATATAATTATATTTTATAATTTATTAGTATAATACCATGGTATTACAATGTGCAATGTGTGCATCTTAGCATCAATGTATTACTGCACTGCAGGGGAGTAAGTGGAAGAGCTATGAATGAAAAAATAGGGACTTCGTTATAAGTAGTGCACACTTTCTTTGCACCAACTCCTTACTACACCAATGGGAGAGTAAGCGGGAGTGCTTTAGATGCAAGACTCAAGACAATTTAATGTGTACTTTGTACTATCTTATCTCCATTGAAGAGTGATTAAGCAGAAATTTTTAGGGTGTAGAAACGGGGTTGCATTTGGGCAATGTTTGCCTAATGGCGCCTATAATTCCATGGGCATTGCACTCTTGTAGGTTCTTGCTAAGACGATATTTCTTAGACATCAAAAAAATTATTTTCTGAATGATGTATTCTTAGATGACATACAACATTTGTGTTTCCATGCCACACATATTGACCTTCAAACTGCACATAACCTTAAAGTTTGGCTTACAACTGTAGTTATTAACTCTATTAAGCTCTCGGTTGTTCAGGTTTCCATATGCAAAGTAAGTTTGTATTGTAGAGGAGAGTTAGATGGTATGCTTATGATGCCAAATCCTTAGTAATTATGTAAAGGCCCTCATAGTTGAACTCGAGGATGGGGTCTGCATTCTAGGATTTAGCAGATAAAACATCGCAAGACCGGTACCTCATAATGAACCTTCTCTGGTTGACTTGGGAATTGTAATTCTTTGCAACTTGCCTTATACGCCTCTATGCAAAGTTCAGCCTCGCTTTTTTTCCTTTCAAGGTATCCAACCCTAGCATCAACAACTCCTTATTTCCTTTAGGCTCATAGGTAATCCATCTATGCAAGGAAACACGGATCTCCACAGGAAACATGACTTTGTATCCAAAAGGAAAAGATAAAGTATAGTGCTAGATTGATATGAGGAAGTCTTTCAGTATGAACATAGTACTAACATAAGTTCTTCTGCCTTATTTCCCTTTTGCATTGTTTAGATGGTTCATCAGGCTATCTTTGATAGTTTTGAATCCTATTTCTTTATTATAAATCATGGAACTACTTACTTTCAATTATGCACCATTGTCTGTAATGAATTTCATTAGAAGGCCAAATCTTTAGACGATGTTCCTATTGAAAAACTTAAGAACCTTTTGCACCATGACACCTGATAATGGATCTTCTTCAACCCACTTGGTAAAATAATCAATAGCAACAATGGCTAACTTATAGTTGCCTTTGGAGACTAGTAGTTAGCTAATTCAATATATCTATCAAATGAATATGGATACGTCATAGGCATTAGTAGATTAGGGACACCTTGGGATATATGAGAATCTCACATATATCACACTTGTTTATATAATCCAGGTTCTACACCATGTTCGGCCGTAAATAATCCTTTTATTATACATAATTTTTCACACATAGTGATTTGTTGTAGTGGACTTTCGAATAATGACGGAATGCATAAAAATATCATGGATTATCGATTGCGAGATGGTGCTAGGAAAAGTTAGAAAAAAGATTAAGTAACATTGTAGTAACCTGCAAATTTAACACATTAATTATAAATTAATTAATAAAAGGCCATTTAAATTTAATTGACAATAAAAATTAATTTTGAGTAGGAATGTCTTTTTGGGAATTTCGATGTTCCTGTTATGTTTAAAATATCAAAAACCTATATTTATATATATATAGCATGATATACTTCCATTGGCATTTAAAGAATGTATTATTTGGGCCTTTGTGACTGCTTTAGCCTAACACATCTCTTTTCTCCTATAACTAGGATGATATATAGAAACCCTAGGAAGCCTTCACTTTAAATTTTCTTCATTTTCTGGTCACTTCTTCCTCCTATGTCTAATCTCTTCTCTTTAATGGAGACAATATCTCTAAATCACAAAAATTTACATCAATGGATTATAGTGCCAAAGCCTTACATATCGTATACCAAATCGAATGAATCGATGAGATGAAAAGGCGTCTAAAATTCTCTTTCTAGATTGAATCACAGTTTGACCAGAATCGATGTGCAAACCATGGTCGTCGAATCTAGTGTTTTGGAATTAACATAAAATTGGGGACAAGGGGAAGATAAAAGGGTATGGTTGGGTCGGCAATGTCAAGGGGACTTTATCGGTGTAATCCAATCGTGCCAGATCGAAGCATGGTGGGCAGAATATATAAAACAAGGGAGTGATGGAAATGAATTTTATAGCAACAAAGAAGGTGCCGTAGGTGGCAGCTCTGGTCGAGGTTAGCTCGGATTGGCTTGGGGATGTTAGTTGTATGCTCAGATCGGGTGATGGTGGCCTAGGGTGGTGGCAGGCGGCATTCAAAGGCATTAGCTATGGGTCCGATCGGGAAGAGAGGAAGATAGGTCACATGAGTAGCATTTTTCACTTTAGCCCCATGGCCTATTAAATTGCTATCGTAAATCTAAGAAATAAAGCTATGGTAAATCTAAGAAAGACGAGGCTATAGGAAATCTAAGGAAGAAGGCTATCGTAAATAAAGAAAGGAAAAGTACTGTAAATCCAAGGAAGAAAGCTATTGTAAATCGAAGATGAGACTAGTTTAAATGTAGTGAAGAAAGCCGTCGTAAATCAAGGAAGGTAATTCTATCATAAATCTAGTGAAGAAGAGCTATTGTAAATCAAGAAAGGAAAGGTTATTAAAGATCTAATGAAGATAAGGCTATCATAATCTAAGCAGGAAAGTCATAAGTCAAGGAAGGAAAATCTATCCTAAATCTAACGAAGGAGAGAAATCTTAAATTAAGGAAGTAAGTGTTATTGAAGATCTAATGAAGATGAGGCTATCATAGATCTAAGAAAGAAAGCTATCGTAAGTCAAGAAAGAAAGCTATTATAAATCAATTAAAAGGGTGAAAATAAATCTAATAAAGAAGAGCTATCATGGATCAAGGAAGTAAGATGGTATCAAAGATCTAATGAAGATGAGGCTAACAAAAAGATAAGGAAGAAGCCTATTGTAAATCTAGAAATATTGGGCTACAATGAATCAAAGGAATTTCCTATCGACGATCTAAAGTCTTCTCCAAAGCCGCTCCAGGTAACCACAAGGCAGACTCTGGATAGCCCACTCATGCTACATTAGCATTAGAAAGATGAAGGATAAAAACAATATCATGTGCCACATCAACATCATGCCATGCCAACAACATCTTAAGCATTCAAATTTAATGGCCTCCACGTGTCAAAATTATAATGTCCCACATTTTCTATAACTAGGCATGTACCCCCATATAAGGGGGATGAACTTTTTTGATTTCATCTTCTTCCTTAATTTAATTTTGCACTCAAGACAATTGTAAAAGTTTAATATGGGAATCCAATGGCGATTAATTTATATTGGAAGTACAACTTTATAGTGAAGGACTTAGGCTATGACTTATTTGCATAATGGACTTTGCAACTACTTGACTATTTGATTATTTACATACTTGACCAAGGGATTTCTTTTGCCCAAGTACCTTTAAATCTCTTGCCTTGGACATTTAAGTTGGGTCTAATTTTGCATAACAATTTTGGTACTTGCATTAAGAGTTGAATTCAGGGAAAAATTCAACAAAGACCATTCTTACCTCTATTAAGAACTATATGTCATGCCTAAACTACAATTAGGATCCTCATAGATTAGTGGACTCATGAATCATTAAAAGTTTTAACAAAACACTCATCAACATTGTAAAGAATATATATTGATCTTAAGATACTTATCCTTTAAACGTTAGCCGAGTTACATATTATGACATAGATAAGTTGAGCATGAACATGTTTCATATGGGTGAAAAACTAATTTTTGCCTTACCATCAAGATTAAAAGAAGGAAAGTCTTTTCAAGGGAGAGTAAAGTTAAGATGATAAAGGATGGCCCCTTTGCACATATGAAGATGATGGTTCAGCCATAAGCTAAGTGAGCTATTTTTGAAAAAGAAATGGCATATGAATTTGACCGATCTACTAGACTGGGAAAGTATAATTGACCAATTTCCTAGAGAAGGAAGAGATGTTATAGAACCTTAAAAGAGAAACTAAGCACATGAAAGGAGGAATGGAAGTTTCCCTAAAAAGACTTAAGAATAATCAAACAAGATGCTCTTTTAACGGTCCTAAAGCAAAATTACCTACCCCTCTTCTTGCATCACAAGAGGGAATATACCTTGCTACACGGAATAGATTGGAATAATGGCCTTCAAAGAAAAGAGTGAAAGTAAAGGAAGAAAGAAAAAGAGAGGCATATTGCAAATATCATGGGGAGAATGGGCATGAAACAATTATTATCGAGCCTGGGTATGTATACCTAAATATCACGTAAAGAGAAGAATTATAAGAGTTTATTAAACAAGCTAATCAAGAAGCTAGGGAAGGGTAAGTAAAGTTTTTCTAAACAACAACCAAAAATTAATATAGGAAAAATCTTCAGCTACCAATTAGGAGTTGTTAAAATAACTCTTTCTTATCTGCACAAAGATGTACTTACATCTCTTTTGAGAATAAATGAAGAGTCAACCCTTGGTTTGAGATGCATTATGTGAGTTGACTAAATAAGCCTTTGGTCTTGCCTTCGGACTGAGCCAATGCAAACATCTAAAGGGAATGATGATCAAATAAGCATATGGTCTTCCTTTGGGCCTGGCTAAAGCAAACATTCAAAGAGTGATGGTCAAATATAATATTGGTCACCCCTTCAGGTTTGGCAGGTTTGGCTAAAGCAACCATCCAAAGATTGATGGTCAATTAACCTTTGGTGCCGCCTTTGGGCCTGCCAAAGTAACCGTCCCAAGAGTGATGATCGGACAAGCCTTTGGTCCCGCTTTTGGGACTGACCAAAGCAATTATCCAAAGAGTGACGGTCAAATATGCCTTTAGTCCAACTTTTGGACTTGGCCAAAGAAGTCATTTAAAGAATGATGGTCAAATAAGCCTTTTGTCCCACCTCCAAGCCTAGCTAAAGCAACCATCCGAAGATAGATAGTTAAAATGAGCCTCTTGTCCTGCCTTCAAGCCTAGCCAGAGCAACTATCCAAAGAAAATAAAGATCAAACAAAGTCCTTGATACTGCTACAATGCTTGGCCAAAATGGCTATTTAAATAAATAAAAAGTGAAAATTGCCCGAGTAACAATGGAGGAAAACAAAGAAATGAAAAAAAGCTCGAAAGGATCCACCAGATCATCGTCTACAAATTTCGACAATTTACTAGGAATTCTCTCAAGAATAATATCGAATTCCCTTTTATAGTCAACCCTTTTAAATTCCAAGGAAGTAAACAATAGACCGGGGCATTAGTTAATATTGTCTTTATATGCCATGGAAAAAGCACCCTCTTTATAGTGATTTTTCAAGGAAGGAAGAACATTCTATAAGAAGGAGGAGGCTTTATCCTTAGCGTTTCTAAGGGTAACACTCGATTTTTCGAGTAATGAATCCTTTTTGGCTATACCTTTCTCAAGTTTAGTTATTAGAAGCTGAGCATGGGCGACTTCTTTTTTTGATGTATTAAGAGCTTCTTTAGTTAATCTCCCAAACTCAAACTCTTTTCTTATTATGAGGTAAAAGAAGAAATATGAAGATTCTCAAAGGTTAAATTTTGATTGGCATTCGCCAAATTATGATTCTTCTCCATCCGAGCTTTAATGTTACTAAGGGGTGGAATTAATTTCCTCCAAAGAAGATATGCATTTAGATGATTTTGAGATTGACAACTGAATAATAAACATATTTTTACCAACCTAAAATAAAAGATAGCCAGTTAGACTTTGGCTAAAATGCAAAGTACCGACTTATTATATTATGGATAACCAAAGAGAAGTTTAAGAAAGTAGTTTGATAAGGATGATGAACTTCAATATTAAGGGATGAGATTAGGGGAGAATGTAAAACCAAAGACAACAATTTGTCAAAGGCAAAAGAGAATGAGAGAGAGATTCTATAGCACCTTTAGGAGTACACTAACTAATGAGGGTGTAGTAAGACATAATTTTATATGCAATTTAGTCGTAGATTCCCTTGTCTGTTTGGACATAATATTAATATTGGAATCTTGACAAGGAGATACAATATTGTAATGATGATGTGTAGAAGCAAAAGTGGGAGTTTCTAAAGTCGAGATGTCTAGTTTGGATTTTTAAGGGAAGAAGGGCTAGAATGAATTCCTATTTGCTCGGATTCCAGCTATTACTTCTAAGACGTAGTGATAAATACTGGATCATCAACTATAGAAGCAATTGACGAAGTGATTATCTGAGAAGAATGTGCTAACAGAGGTTTGCCTGAGGATTTAGCAATTGTTAGAAAGTTTACCGAGTCTTATCCTTATTAATAGATGATGGAGCCACTAGGTGAATATCTACAAAGTGAAATATAGAGTGATAAGGAGACGAAAAAATGAGCATACATCAAAGTAAAGGAAATATATATCATGGTAGTATCCAAGGCTGGAGGAAAGAGTGTGTTGAAATGGACTACTAAAGGAGAAAATGCTCAATCTCGAGAACAAGAGTGATTTACACCCATGATCAATTTTCATTACCTTGAGATGTTTTCCTTGAATGCAATAAGAAGGATAGGTCAACTCATACTTTCTTAGTTTCTCTTTGGTAAGGAGTCTCAATCGCCTCCTTGAATACCATGAAGTGTTCCTAAAATTGTCAACCTTGGCCACCACTTTGGAGTCAATAGCTTTGGAGACAAGACTTGTAAGTAAAACATTATTGACAAGTTATGGCTAAAGGATTAAGGACTAAGATAAAAGTAACTTTTAAAAAAAGAATATACTAGTTACGGAGAAGGACCCTTGAATTTTCGGTGGAAAACACTTCATAAAAAAGAACTATTGGCTCTAGTCCCTTGTTTTGTTAATGGATCAGATACGATGTTGCTACTGATAGGCTATAGACGATATGTAGTACCCTCTGGTCGATACCTTTGTAGGAGTAGTAAGAAAACACAAAATCAAATCTTTTAGGTCGTCCAAATCAAGGTATTTGAACATTATTTGAAGGGGATGGATATAACTACAACAATTCGAAGTGAGTTGGAGCATTCATCAAGAAGGAAAGAACCTTAGAGATGATATAATTGAAAGCAAGTTAACAATAATGCCAAATATGAACTGAAGTAAAAGCAAGAAATCCCTTTGGGGGAATATCCGTCCTTTCTAAAGAACTAAGAGCCCTAGTTTTGACCCCCTTAATCCCAAATTAATGGAGAATTGATTATATCTCTAACTGAGTGGAAATGAGGGATTGACAGTTTGTGATAATCTTCTCTTCAAAACGCTCAAGATGTGTCATGTATTTAGAAGAGCTGACAAAAGTTTTTGAAGTTACCTTTCTAATGTTTACCATGGTTTCTAAAAAATGAATAAAATACACTATAAATAGGAATTTTAGTTAGTTAAACAAGTAACTATAATAATGATAAAAGATGGCAAGTATGCACATGCAAACATGTATATGTATAAATGGATATGAATATATGCACATGCATATTTATGTATACATGAGAATGTAAGGTGTAAGCCTAATGCGAAATTTTATGCATATAAGTAAAACCACCAAGGTAGGAAAGTAATATGCCTATAATAAGTCTAAAGTGAATGTAAATCTAAAGTAGATAGCTATTCGAAATCAATGATAGATGGCTTCCATAAATTAAAATAAATAGTTATCATAAATCAATGATAGATAGCAATAGTAAATCCAAAGTGTAAACCATTGTAAACCAATGATAGATGGCTGTTATAAATCTGAAATAAATAGCTATTGTAAATATATGATAGATACCAAATGTAAATCTAAAGTAGATAGCTATCGTAAATCTAAAATAAATAGCTATCATAAATCAATGATAAACAACTATAGTAAATCTAAAATATAGCTATTGTAATCTAGTAGAAACTATCATAAATAGATATTGTGGTAAATCCAGAGTAAATAGATGTCAAAAATCAACGATAGATAGAAATCGTTAATCTAAAATAAATAGCTATCATAAATCTAAAGTAGATAGCTATCGTAAATCTAAAATAATAGCCGTCGTTAATCAATAATAAATAGCTATTGTAAATCTAAAGTAGATAGATATCGTAGTTCTATAATAATTAGATAAAACATACAATAGATACCTACCATACGCTTAACATAAAAGGCTATCATAAACCTAAAGTAGATAGCTATCATAAATCAAAGCTAGATAATTATCGAAACTCTATGATAGATAGCTATTGCAGATCTAAACTAGATAGTTATCATAAATTCAGGATGGATGGATATTGTAAATCAAAGGCGATAGATATCGAAAAGCTAAAATGAGTGGTAATCATAAAAGGCAGTGGCTCTTCAATCTTAAACAACCACCTCTAAAAGTAATCATAAAATTTAATACTAATAACTGTCAAGTAAGTAAGAGGTTATCGGGTCCTAAAACCCACAAATAAATAACTAATAAAAGTCATCATACATTTTTAGATCAAAATTGATATTAACCCAAACATTACAAAACTTCCTTTAACATTAAAAAATTAGGTTGAGGAACAACAAATTTATACGGCAGAACTAAATTAAAACATGAACAAATTTACAAAATCGGAGATGATGAATAATACTAAGTAATGGCAGGAGAGATGGTTTACCTTGAGAATCAAAATTTTTAAGGATTTGAAATATTTAATAAGCGAATAAAAGTTTTCATTTTCTCAAACAATTGGTAAAAGAGAAATAAAGGACAAAGTTAATATTTATAGGGGGAATCGCATTAAGAACTTAACCATTGATTGATAAACAAACAAAACCTATAGCCAAAATGCTAGATCCACGGATACTGAGGGATTTAAAAAAGAATGAAAAATGAAGTAAAATTATTTGTTCTATTAAAATAGAAAAGAAAATACCTTTCCAAGAAGGGGTGGGGAGTTTTAACAGGAACAAGGAATATCGACGATCTAATGAAGATGAGGTTATCGTAAATTTAAGGGTGAAAGCTATCGTAGATCAAGGAAGGGAAGGTAATCATAAATCTAAGTAAGAAAAGGTTTCGTAAATCTAAGAAAGATAAGCCTATCATAAATCTAAGGAAGAAAGATATCGTGAATCAAGGAAAAAATGGCTATCGTAAATTTAAGGAAGAAAGCTATCATAAATCTAAGAAATATGATGCTTTTGTAACTCTTATGAAGAAAGCTTCCATAAATCAAAGAGGTAAGGGCTATCTGAAATCTAGTAAAGGAGAGATATTGTAAATTAAGGAAGGAAAGACTATTGAAGATCTAATGTAAATGAGGCTATCATGAGTCTACGAAAGAAAGCTATCGTAATTCAAGGAAGGAAAGAATATTGTAAACCCAGTAAAGGAGAGCTATCGTAAATCAAGAAAGAAAAGGCTATCGAAGAACTAATGAAGATGAGGCTATCGTAAATCTAAGAAAAAAGGCTGTCATAAATCAAGTAAGACGGTTAGTAAATTAAGAAAACAGGCTATCGTTTTTCTACTAAAGAAGAACCATCGTGAATCAAGGAAATTATACGGCTATCAAAGATCTAATGAAGATAAGGATATCAAAAATCTAAGAAAGAAAGGCTATCATAAATCTAGAAATATTAGGTTATCATAAACCAAAGGCATGAGCTATCGATGATCTAAAGTCACCCCTAAAGCTACTCCATGTAACCACGTAGTAGACTCCAAATGAGCCAATCATGCCACATTAGCATCAGAAAGAAGAAGGAGCAAAACCTTGCCATGAGTCATACCTACGTCATGCCATGTCAATAACATCTTAATCGTTCAAATTTAGTGGCCTCCATATATCAAAAATCTAATTCCCAACATTTCCTATAAATAAGCATGTACCCCCATATTAGGAGAGATAATTTTTTTAATTTCTTCTACTTCTTCACTTTAATTTTGTACTCAAGCCAACCGTAAAATCTTAATTTAGGAATTCAATGGCAATTAGGTCATATCGAAAGTGTGACATTAAAATGAAGGACTTGAACTATTATATATTTGCACAATGTTTGTGACTGCTTGACTAGTTGATGATTTCACACTTGACCAAAGGCTAAATCATTTTCTTAAGTATCTTTTAATATCTTGACTTTGGAGATTTAAGTTAGGCCTAATTTTTGGCTTAGTAATGGGTAAATTAATGGAAAATAAGATTATTTAAAAATTATGAGTGGTATTTTAAATAATAATTATTTAACAATTTGTACCGAAATTGATGTGAAAATTTTAATAAGGTTATTATATATCAATTTCTGGGGAAATTCATAAATAATATCAAAAAATATTACTTCAAATGAATTTGGGGGATTTAATATTATTTATAAAATGCAGTATGATTTAATAAATAATAATGTGAAAATCCGTATTATTTTTAAGTAAAATAATAATGCGACTATTATTATGCAGTTTATAGAAAATTATTTTTATTATTAATTGAGTAATAGAATACGAGATGTTTGAGGATAGAATAATAAAAATAAAGATATATGTTTTTAAAAGTATTTTGAGTCAAGTTATTACTATTTTAAAACAAATAGCAATAAAAGGAGTTTTATTATTTAATGTGGAAAATTATTGTTTTTGGGTTAAATGTTAAAGAATTTGTTTTTGAAAGATGATTAAGAGATTTTAGTATATATTGTTATTTTAAAATGGAGCAATAACATTATTGTTTTGAAAAGTAATTTAATATAAACTACTATTTTTTATTTAATAATGACAGATTGTTGGAGTGGAAGAAAAGAAAAGACAGAACAAAATCTCACATCGTGACGAGTAATATATAATATACACATGATCGTTACAAAAGAAAATTGTAATATACATATATCAATTAGAGTAAATTTACTTATAATTAGTTTGTTTTAGGTTAAATGGTAATGGATTTGTTTGTGAAAGATAATAAAGAGATTTTAGTATATATTATTATTTTAACATGGAGCAATAACCTTATTGTTTTTTAAAGTAATTTGATATAAATTTCTATAGTTATTTAATAATGACAGATTGTTGGGGTGAAAAAAAAGAAAAGATAGAACGGAATCTCACAACATGAAGAGCAAAATATAATATACACATGATCTTTGCAAAAGAAAACTTGGACAAAGAAGTATAACCTACGCAATAAATCTTTTTGGTGCATGGAAATCCCCCAAGGGTGCAGCTGGACTTGGAGATCCATTCTGAACCTAAGGCCCATGTTGTTGCCTTTCCTAAAACACATAGCCTCTCCTAATGGAACTGTTAGCTTTTGGAACGATCCTTGGGCAAGAACGGGCTGGTTCTAAGAAAAATATTGTCCTACAATCAAAGAATCCAAACTAGAATACCATGTGATGCCAAAGCAAAGGATTACATTTATGATGGTACTATCAACATGCCTTATTCTAGCAACCAGCACATTCGGCAGCTATGGCATGAGATTAGTAGGCAACATTATCCTACAGTCTCTGTTGATAGGGTTTTGTGGTCTGGTGACCTTGTGGAACACACCATTTCCAAAGTTTATGATTGTTTGAACCATGGATCGGATATGCCCCGATTTTCTTGGAAGAAGAGGGTTTGGAATTGCCACTGTAAAGAAAATGACAACTTACTATTATGGAAGGTGTTAAGGAATGCTTTGAATTTCAAGGATAGACTGATCAATCTTGGTATGGCTATTGATGCAACATGTTGTTTCTGTCATGATGAACATGAGTCAAATCTTCACCTGTTTTTCAATTGCAAGGTTGTGCATTGCTTATGGCAGAAACTTACGATAATCCTTAGCCATGGCAGCATGTCTAGAATCAGCAATATAGAATGGTGCAACATATATAGGGCAACCAGATGGAAGAATGACACGAGTATGTTTATGTTGCTAGTTCTCAAAAAGTTCATTCGGGTGATATGGAGAAAGAAATGATAGAATCTTCAATGGAAAGAATAAAAATGAAATTGAGATGTAGAATGAACTAGTTAATACTATCAGGGTTGGTGTGAGATTCAGCTCTTATAGTTTTGGGAGTCTTATAACGGGGATGTGGAACTGATTTGCGGCTTTGCTGCCCTCCTTGTTAGTTTTCCAGGTTTTTTGGCATTTTCTTTTTCCTTTTTCTTTGTGTCGTAGCTTGTTATGGTGCAAATTCCATTTATTGTGCTTGCAATAAACTGGTAGGGGACTAGTCAACCCCGCTTAGCTTTGCTAAAAAAACTATAATATACATACGTCAATCAGAGTAACTAACCTACCATTAGCCTGAACAGTTATAACATAATGTCCATACAAATGCTGATAAATACAATAAAAGAAATAAAGCGAAAATAAAAGATACGTGAATACCTCTTGAAAGCATCCAACTTGTCTCTTGAAGGTCTAAAGCATCCATACTAAATCTAAAAATTTACTCGAGCTGACCCAAGCATTATAAGAAAATAACGCCCGGATTAGTCTGCTAAACTAGCATGAGAAACTCAAATCAAATCATATGGATT
This sequence comes from Allium fistulosum, assembly GCA_030737815.1. NCBI lineage: Eukaryota > Viridiplantae > Streptophyta > Magnoliopsida > Asparagales > Amaryllidaceae > Allium > Allium fistulosum. The sequence goes on from CM060904.1 coordinate 822,695,994, forward strand.
TTTATATTTATAAAACCATTCGAAAAAAATTGTATCTTGTAAGACCACGCCGCACATAAACACGCGCGGGTTTTTACCTTACGATAACCAAACCATTTTTTTAGAAAATCCGGTAATATTATAATAATGCCTAAGATTAAAAATAAATATATAACATATCTGAAATGGTTACCCATAATTACATTCAACAGTACTAGGTTCTACAACTAAACCCATAAGGCACGTATTGGAGATTGAATTTCATACAATGACAAAGCATCGATGTACCACCTATCACAGTACATTTCTAGAAAAAAGGTATCGATGGCCACACATGGGCCCTCTCCCCTCAACCGCAAACACAGAGCCGGCCTGCCCCACAAACATGACATAGCTGGATTACATCATCCCTCGGGCACCGAGACTGCAAATATTGCACCCGACCTCATCCTTTTCCATGCGCACGCATACCAAAATCCATATATATCAATCTAGAAGAGAAATGGTTCTCCTAATGGTAGCGAACCGCATAGCTCTGCTGCATCCTCCGATTTTAGTCATTAACGGGTTGTGAGGCTTGTGAGGCCACGATTACCTTTTTCCTTTAAGCAAATCCTTCTTGGAATACTAACACTACCCTCCATGTACCAATGTAATGCTAGCATTCATCCATGTAAGTTGTTTAGGATATGAACAAACCGGAGGCACTATTTCTATTACATCCTTTTTGGAATCACCCTTAGGATTAGCAGCAAGTAGCTCTTGCACTACAAAGAGTTTCGTCTTCGATTTCCATCATCTTCAAGATGTCTCCAATTCGAACGCTAATGCTGGTTCTAAGTGGTTTTTGGATAACTCATGCTCGGCTGATCCCGCTCTCCCTGAACCGACAACGATAGTTTCAAAACTGGCCAAAATTTGATAGTTGGTTATTTAACTATCAAATAAACAAACAAATCCAATCTGAGATTTAACCAAGCATGATTAAGCACATAAGCAACCTTAAGCCTCTTAATTAATCCTTCATTGATAAAAATCTCATTTCAAATATTCGTACTAAAATACCTTTTACAAAAGATATATTCATAAACCATCTCTACTCTTTTCAATAGTTGGAAAAGTATTTAGTTACTTAACTCAATGGTATAAGTATATTAACAAACCATTTTACTTTTAATACTTAGAAAATTATTTATATACTTACTTCAACGATATAAGTATATTCACAAAACACTACACTTCCAATACTTAAAAAATGCAAGCATATACTTATCTCAACAGTATAAGTATATTCACAAAACATTATGAAAGATTTCATATTTCAAAAGCATACTTAAGTGGGTCAAAAACAAATGTCACTTAAAAAAATTGTTTACTATAAACCCAAACCACTTTCCTTTTTTGTGTAAGTAAATGGATCATATGTAAGTTAAACCAAATATACTTATCACCACTTTTCGATTTCAAACTTGTACCGTCCCTCGATTAACAATGTAGTCGGACAAGTTAGAGAACTATCATTGCCTCGACTTACATTCATTTTTTTGAGAAATATGAGTGATCCTCACAAGAAAGACAACACTCATATAATTTTACTCTACACTTAAGAAGGAGTTACCAACAAGCCTGACAGGTAGCAAAACAGCCATACAATTAAAAGAAAATAAGAAACCCACCTAAAAACTTATGTAACTAAGGTCCATAATAAAAATATAAGACAAAACATAATGTAATAAATGCTCAAATCCTCGAGCTCGGTAGAATCCATCTATTGTAGTAATTATACATGTATCTGCAAAGATCCACCCAAAAATGTAAGATCAATACATATATCTTATATATAAAGCAAATACCTGGTCAACCAGGTCAAAGTGAAGCTTTTTTCTAACTGTCTAAAATACCCTTTTCGTTACCTGATAATTACCATAAAATGAGGGTATTACCGTCTTTCTCATGTCCACCACGTTCCAGAATTGGTTGCAACTTTACCACCTCACTCAATCGTTCTTCCTCATGAACCTAAATCAAAAGAGAAAAGAGGTTCAAAATTAAATCAACTGACAATTTTCAGAAAGTGATAAATCAATGGATTTCCTAGGATGGGGACGATTTCAACATCTATTTTGAGAATGGTTGCTTAATGATGTTAGGTAATTCATTGTAGAAGAGAATTCGTCTGAGGTCTTTCTATCCTTTTTAGATTCGGTACGGGAACTGACTTTCTACTTTATTTTCTATACTTTTTACTGATTTTAATTGTGCTTTATTTTTCTTAATGGTAACCTCAGTATGCACAACGAATATGAAATGGTGAAAGAAATGGCAGTGCAGGCATAGGACGGGGACGATTTCAATAGCTATTTTGAGAATGGTAGCTCAATGATGTTAGGTTGATTCATAGGATTCGTCTAAGGTCTTTCTCTCCTTTTTGGATTCGGTAAGGCAACCGACTTTCTATTTTATTTTCATATAACATCAATCAAAAGGTTATAATTTTTATTGATTTTAATTTGTTCTTTGTTTCTTAATGATAACCTCAATATGCACAACAATTATAAAACAGCAAAAGAAATGGCAGTGCAAGCAGTATCAATTTGAGGTAATCACGTGCAGTACTAAAAAAATTAAAGTTGGATCTGCGAACAAGCTTAGTAAAGGAATTCTAAGGTCAGTAATGATGTTATATTTATCATATTCTTAGGTTTGGGAATTTAAATTCTACCATCAGAGATAGTTTGTGGTGTTGGTCTGTCTTAGGGAGCAAATTCACCAGCATATTCGTGGACAATTTGAACTTGAGTCTACAAAAAATGAAGAAGCAAGGAAAATTGTTTTGATTGTATAATAGAATCTTATTAATATATCTAATTAAACTATACTAATGGATTTGTGAAATTTGGCTGTTTTCGGGAAGAAAATAGCTTAGATGGAGTTGGCTTTTACTTCTTTTATTTAAATGCAGATGGAGTTGGTCAAACGTTTACCAAAAAAGTGGTTAAGGTCATAGCTGCCTTCAGTTAATTCTTTTGTCTACACAAAATGTGGATACATATAAGTCAAAGCTCTTCAAACCCAACTTCTCATTCTAAAGCTTAGTTAATTTGAGGAATATATAGATGTTGACTTCCAACTTTATGAGATATGCAATATGTTATTTTTTGCAGTTTCAGATCTTGGTTTGTACTTAAACATACATGATACTAAAATATGAAAAATACCTTAATATTGCTATGTTTTAATAACAGACCCTTAAATCAATTTTTGTGTATAAAGGTCTCAAACCCCATATGAAATTTGTAGAATCTTCACTCTAATTTTCAAAGAATTTTAGATGCATTAATGGTAAGACTGAGTTTTTAGGTGTTGTTGACTACAATAATAAAACCTAAATACCCATTCTACCATAGGTTACGAGGAAATAGCTTTTATTTCTTCTTTTTTAATCTAGCTATTGATTCTTAAATGTATAACATGAGAGTTCTTAAAATGTGAGTTCCAAAGTAAGCTCTAAATGGTACTATTACTAAACAAAACTATATTTTATTCACGGCTCTGGCACACACATGGAAGAGTACGAAACAATATTCTCTTTTTTTCTTAAGTACGATTGCTGGATATTTGTAGTGTTGGTGTTTTGACTAATTTGGTTATTGTTGAACAAGGATTGTTTTTGCAATTTGATTGTTTAAACAGGAGTTAAAAGAGATTTTATTTCTATAATTTGGTTTTGATCATGCAAAATGTTCAAATACTTATAGGCCTTTTCTTTCAAGTTACTACATGAAATTGCGTTGTAGAAATTAGTGGCCTTAACATCATGTTTCATGTTCTTAATTGATGAAACGTTGGATCATTAACAAGTTACTTCGTTGTTCCACTATGTTATCGGTTGTCAAGTTGCCACTGGAGAGAGTAGAATGTAGGTGGTTGCTGCATCATTGCAATGATTAACAAAAGTGTGCTTTTCTCATGATATGCTCCATATGCTCATGTAAATTATCACTGTGAGTGCGTTCTTTTAGGAGAACTTTATATTCTTATTCTTCCTTTATCATGTTAATGTATTAATTAATAGATTGAGTGGCAATATTGATTGATAAATTTGTAAGACTAAACATAAAGGACAGTTGCATCCTTTGTTTATTTTATGTTATCACAATGTTTGTTTGAATTTGCTTCAAACTGTAAGTAGTATTGATGAAATTATTGAGGGTTTTTAAGTTCAATATTTATGAAATTAATGAATAAAGTGAGAGAACTCACTGTATTATACTTATTGTTTTCCTTACATATGCTTGGTTTTTTCATAGTAATAAATTGAATGAATAATTTATCTAAAATAATTATTATCAATATTATATGTATAATCGACAGAACTAAAATTTATGACATGATGTACGGTCCAAAAATGAATCAACCTTTTGTTGCATGTTTCACTTGACCACATTGATTTCTTTCGGTGAATTTGATTACCTTCCCAATATTCTTATCCTTTTCCAATTGTGAATTCGTTACCTTTTTTATTTATATATGCCAGGTCCTATTTTATTCCAAACTGAAGAATATTCGTGATTTAAAGCTCAAAATTAAATGTTATGTAGTTTCGGTAGAATTTAGTGTAATCATTGTTCTCTTTGCTTCTTTGAATTACATTTTCAACATTGTTTTATTTTCCAATTGTTATTTACTTTATTTATTTATTTATTTATTCTATGTGCTTTTCTTAGTATTCATAATTTGAAGAAAAAATGTATATATTCTTATTATGCACTTTACTGAAAATGCCTATTAGTCATTGTTATCCTTTGCTTCCTCCAGGATTACTCTTGAACATTTGACATAGAGCAGATATATACCAACAAATTGATTTAACTTGCGTTGGTCTAAAAGGTAAATCAGATTGCACATTTCTTTAGGTGTACTTGGTTTTCTTTACTCTTATATTGTTTTATTGTTTTGGATAAACTATTTTGTTTGGTTTAACAAATACCTTTTCACATTTTAATATAGCGATAAATTTTTCGTAAAAATGTTGATTAGCTATTAGATGATTAGTAAGTCACAGTGAAGCCTTTTTGCCAAAATGATATTTCTGCTTCTTTCCGTGTGAAAAAATAATAAGGATATTTATGTCATTTTCTTCTCACGTTAAACCGTTTCACGTTTTTCCACGTTCATCTCTCATCTCTTCTATCATTCTTCACAGGCCACATCTATCAACTTCTCACTTTGTAATGGGAATTATTTTCGTCAAATACACTCTTTTCACCGGATTTCTACCAACCCTCCACTTCTTCTCTTAATTTTCCCAAAGGTATTATCTTTAATTGTTTTAAATGATTTTCATATTTTCCCAATTTGTGAACAGCTTTTGATTCAGTTCCTATTTAAATTTTACATGAAATTCGAATTCCAAAATTTCATACATAGGTTAGTGGCTATCCATTAAATAATTTTAATTTGAAAATAGTTTTCCATTAAATGGATTATGTTTGGAAATTTCATTAAATCTATAACAAATATCTCAGATTTAGGTGCGATTTATGACAAATAACTTCATCTTTTATCCTCTAAAACTGATCATTCTCAATGATCCTTAGTATCATTCTACTTCATTTACCATGCAAATGTTTATTCATCTCCATTACTTCTGTTTGCGCGTACAACTAATAAACTTCTAGATTTGAAGCACCAAAATTTCATAGTCCTAATTTCGGTTGGCGTGGTCATGTAAGGAAGATCTAGACTTGCGATTTTGGCAGCAAACGTCTTGAATTATTCATGCAATGGAACTTTACATCACTTGAAGTTTGCAGATGATGTAGCTTTGTATATTAATATTCGCTCTTACATTTGTTAGGGCCTCAGAGTTTACTGTTTGTGGACAACTCAAAAATGCAGAGGATGGTTTTGTGAGAATGGGGATGGTATGAATGATGATGCATGAATAGTGATTGGTAAGGTTAAGGTATTTATATTTATTATATGTTGAAAACTGATAATCTCATAAAATGTAGTAGTATTTCACTAGAAATTTTCTTACTTACAAACTGTAATGAGATATTTAAACTGTAATGACATTTGCGTTTGTATGCATTTTTTGATATTGAATGTTCTTTACAAATCAACTTTTGTTGCACCATATTGTACTAGAATCTTTTTACCTAAAATAATTTAGCATATAAGATTTGGAAGCTGAGCACCTAAAACATGCATGTCGTCATACAAAGCACAATTTTAATAGTTTAACTTATCAAAATTATAAACAAAACTGAAAATTTAGTTTCATATCTTTATAGTATTACCATTCTTGCTTTACAGTATTAGTTGAATCTGTTAAGTTTTTATATAACACGTTCTACACTAAATGAGGATGAGCACGATATAATTTAAAGGTAATGTTAGCTTTATCTTATAATATAACCATTTTAGTAAAAATAGCAAGCAATAGTACAGTTGCATTTATTGTTTTTGTTCCTATACAACTACTTTTTACATCTAGAAACAATCCTCATGATATAATTTAAAGGTAATGTTAGCTTTATCTTATAATGTAACCGTTTTAGTAAAAATAGCAAGCAATAGTACAGTTGCATGTATTGTTTTTGTTTCCATCCAACTGCTTTTTACATCTACAAACAGTTTAGTCTTCCAAAGACATATTGGTTAACAATCGGTATACAATGGAACTTTGCATCACTTGAAGTTTGCAAATGATGTAGCTTTGTATATTAATATAGGCTCTTACATGTGTTAGGGTCTCAGAGTTTACTGTTTGTGGACAACTCAAAAAACACAGAGGATGGTTTTGTGAAAATGGGGATAGAATGAATGGTGATGCATGAAGTGATTGATAAGTTTAAGGTATATATATTTATTATTTGTTGAAAACTGATAATCTCATAATGTAGTAGTATTTCACTAGAAATTTTCTTATTTATGAATTATAATAAGATATGCAAATTATAATGACATTTGTGTTTGTATGCATGTTTTGATACTGAATGTTCTTTAGAAACCAACTTTTGTTGCACATTTTATACAAGCATATAAGATGATTAGTAAGCTAGCACGTAAAACATGCATTTCTTCATACAAAGAAATACACACACACATATATGTGTGTACACACACATATCAAAATGATGCTTAAAATGTGTCTTTTGAGGTTGCTATAGCAGTTGCTTCGTGTTTCAAGTGTTAAATTTCCACTGTATATGATAAAGAATGTGACAACAACCACTTATCCCTAACGAGACTAGATATTTCATCGTGTATGCTAAAAAATGGTTAAACTTATCATTACTGGATTATAGCAATCTCTTCATCGATGATGTCAACTGCATGTGTATGACTGAAGCGATGCTCGAATGTACTATAGTTCTTAAGGGTGCAGGCCCGAAAAAAATGTGCATTTTTCAAAGCAATAAACATTATATCCATTTCAAGTGGTGTAATTGGTATTTAGCCAGCTATACATGCCATTAGCAGGTATAAAGCTTAAATTGGAAGAAGTGCACTATCTCTACATCACCTATTGTATTCTGAATACTACAAACTGAGGTATAATATCTACATGATGAGCAATTCTGCAAGAGTGTGACAGGCTGAGAAATGCATTCACATTTTACAACATAATGCACTGCCAGCGCTGACAAAAGCTTTAATCACAGTGAGTAGTGAATCAGAATGTGAGAAGCTGCAGCAGGTGGTGCAATTTTGAATCATAGTCTATGTGAAGCAGCAACCTAAGATGGAGATTTAAATTCTGATGCAGTGTGTGCATAATGAAACAGAACATGGTGCAGTGTGTAGCAATGCAAACATGGTGCACTCTGTAGCAGTCTAAATAGAATGACAGAGGATGTTGGAAAACTGCAGAGTTGAATTGGATGGACGGCCATGCTAAAGTGGAGTAGACAGCAATGCCGAAATGATGAAAATTATGTCATTTGTTTAAGCTGTCAGGGAGTGAATATATATGTTTGAGAAGAGCGACCTAACAGCTATGCTAAAGTGGAGTAGATTGTTGCTAAAACATGAATTGTTTGAATTGCATGAGCTATTGAATCATAATATGGAGTAGACCATTGCGCATGAAAGGTGCTGAAATAAGCAGGCTGTTGTTGAGCTGAGTTGCACATTGTGATTGAGCAGAACATGCAGCTGAAGATGAGCATGCTGTAGCGGCAAGAGGTGGAACTGAAGGTGATGGGATCAAGGTGACTTTTGATTGTTTCTTCTCTAGGCTTGAATCATACAGAATATTAGGTATAATATTAACTCGAAAGAAGACTAATTGAAAAAGCTTACATTAACTATAATTGATTTACTCTGACTGAATTCTTTGGAAATAAGTGCAATGATCTTTTTTGTCGTTTCTTTTTTCTTTGTAAACTTCTTTACTGTAACTATTAGATGAGTATTTTATACTTCATCGCTAGAGCCCTCTAATGTTTACATTTTTTTCTTCCTACTCTAGCTTTGAAATACCATTCATGTTCATTTAACTCAATGACATGACACTTTTGACATTTTTATTTTCTATTAATTATGCATATAACTACAAGATACGCACACACGAGTACTAAGGCTCACGTCCGACGGACATGCACATAGTAGTCTGAATATGATTCATCCAGAAAACATTGTATCCAATATAATGTACTAAAATGAATGAACTCCCTTCATTATTTCAAAACTAAGAAATTAATTTTCATCATGCATGCATTAGTCGAAACTACACTAATAAATAGTTCACAGATTTAGGTACATTCTGATAATCGATTGATTTGTGCATGTACACGCATAAAAAAATGCAACATTATGTACATGTCAAATTCATTTTGTAAAATAAAAAAAACCTTACAAACAGCGTTTTTTAATACTGATTCCTTCTACGCACGTGCATCGCACGTGCCAACGTACTCGTATGTAATATATATATATATATATATATATATATATATATATATATATATATATATAAAATAAAAATTAACTAAACTATTAATGTGAGATACATTACAATATAGACCAACAAAGATAACAACCAAGGGAACATGGGTTTACACAAGCCACCAAGAAATATTACAAACGAAATAAAAAGTTCATCCAGCAAGTATAATAACATCCCTTTACTTCAGGCAAAGATGATACCAAAAACAACATGAGTTTATCATAAAAGAGATACACAACAGAACCAAGAAATAAAATGAAGGAAAAATAAAACGCTTAAACAATATTACCGAGAAACATAAATCTTCATTAACAAGGAAACAAGCAGACATAATATTAGACTAGAAAACTTGAATTTATCCAACACATTATACTAGAAAAGTAATCCCTGACAATGTAAGGAACTTGTATGACATGAACAGAAGAATGAATGATGCTATGTTAGCTATCACAAGTTAGAACAAATATACAACAAATTTATTAATACTAATTTCAAAACAAAACTCAAATTAGAACCAACAAAACGGAATGAAAACAGTTCATTAAATTAAACTAGTAAGAACTTAAGCCGAAGGAAAAGATTCATTATACACACTTAAGCTGCTGTTTAAAGATAAGCTGTTGTTTATATATGTGTAAAATAGATTAAAAAAATATATATATACTATTCTAAAAAACAAAAGACATATCGAGTCAACAAAAGGGGAAAGATAAGCTGTTGTTTAAAGAAGTTGCCGTGGACGAAGAACACTCAGATTGATACAATCATTTTATGGTACAACAAAGCAGTGACACAGTGACTCAATCTGAATGATGTTTTGAGAGTGTTGTATGCATATTTGAAAGTGATACGGTGATACAGTGTTACAATGATAAAGCAATGATATAGTGATACAGTAACCAGAAGTAAATTTACACAGGACTCCACTAAATGATACCAAATTCTAACATAAAAGAAACATTCTAAATGAGTGAAGCAATCTACACTCCATGCAACATGTGGACAAATCTTTATAACTAACTATAACTTGTTGATTTATATATTGAAATGGAAAAGATGATGTCACTCATTTATATAAAATGCACATATCAAACACATTATTCATTCATTATAGGAGCATTGTCTGAAACTGTTAAGTAATGTTATAAAAATAGTAAGTAGAAAACAGATTACAGAAGAGAAGGCAAATCTGTTTGAAAATTCATGTCTATATAAGCTAAACTTTTACGCTAATGCTAAATGGCCCGATGGAAACATGCCCGAATCGATGCGGGGGTCATCTGAACCGCAAAAATATCAGCTCCCCCGAATTTCACCCGTCAGATTCCAATTCGCACATTTCCGCATGTCTATTTTCTGGCTCGGTAGCAAAATCCAAACTTTTATAGATTAATGTTATTTTATTGTAGAATTCATCACTATTAGAACTTATTTACCTAAACATATCATCTTCACCAAAATAAAATAAATTTTCCAACAGTATAAATTAATACATGAAGTCACAAAGCACATCCAGTGTGCATAAAAACAAGAGATAAGAAAGAAACAAAAAAATCTTACAGTAATAGAACTGTCTTTGTCGAATTATAAAACATTCTCGAAATTTTTTTCGACTTTAGCTCGGATTTACTATCAGGAAAATTTCCGTATTATTTTTACTCGGTTATGGCACAACCAACAATGGCTTGTTCGGTACATTTTTATAGAGTTTGTTCGCTTTCTCGTGGTGGGTTTAGAGTGGTTTTGTGGCTGGTCAACTGAACAGAGACTAGCTGTTATAACGGCAAATTGTTTGCCGTTATAATATTATAACAGAAAACTCTTTGCCGTTACATTATAAAAGTGTGTTAATTTAATACATTTGCAGTCTCCCAGCTGAAAGTTTTGTATGAATGGTTATAAAAGTGTACTAATTTAATATGTTTGCAGTCTCCCAGGTGAAAGTTTGTATGAATGCATGGCTGAAAATTTGCATAAATTATAACGGCAAACCCTCCGCCGTTATAATTAAATCTCTTTTTAATTACAACGGCGGGGTGTTTGCCGTTATATTCTTATGTTTTTTTTCCTAAACTGATTCGTGGCTGGTTCCGCGGTTATCTGATTGCGCAGCTCGTTCGTTAAGTCCAAAAGTATGAAAGAGAGTGAAGTGAACAAGTTCAATTGTTGGTAATGGTCTTACTCTATCTATCTTCATATCAATTGTATAGTCTCCTACATACATATCATATTACATAATAAATGTAAAGTGCATAGTGCAATGACTCTATCTGTAACTACACCCATTACCTGTTAAGCCCAGTTAAGTAGTTTCTAATCCTTCCGTTATAAAACGATTTTATGGTTATATTTAGCACTCTTTGGTGCAAATAATAAGTACATCTGAGGTTTCCTTTAGAGAAATACTAGCATTGTTGAAAACACATGAGCACAGAGGTTTCAATGAAACAGAAAAGCAAGATTGAGCAACCAAAACACTAATGAAACAAATGTACTATCCATGCTCCCTCATCTATAGCTGCTGGTCAATGAGAATGACCACATGCATAAAATTAATATGGACTCTGATCACTAAATACACTGAGAATTAGAAACTACATGCAAGTGCAATTTATGTCAGAAGTTTTAAACCATATAGACTATCTGACTCATATTTAGCTCAATTTCCTTCTTAAATGTCAGTCTAAAACTCATTCACACTCAAACTACAACCAACAATAATTAATACAAAGTCATGATTAGTATATTTGGACACGAAATTTTATATCAACCAATTGCTACCCAAAATCAAATGTCCAAACTTTACTTGCCATTTTCACATTAAGTGCATAGTTAATTGTAATTTCGGTGACATTTGGAGATGTATACCAAAGCCCATCACAAACTTTTCACTACCTTCCATATGAGCCTGAGAAAAGATATCTAACATTCCATTCTCTTGTCCAAATTGGGTATAAAAGTAAGTACGCATAGGGTTGACAATGATAAAAATATGTATTTTTGGGAAAAACGTTCATTTAAGTTCCTACCTCTAAATATGAATTAACTATTACATATTTGATACAATATTCATATGAACGGAAACTTCAATTAAGTCGTCAAAAATACCTTATGCCATCAACTAATTTAATAGTGAAATTACCAAGACTAACATTCAAACACCTTATAATAAAGAATCAAAAACTACAATATTATCTAATGAAATTAAAATTAGTTCATTATTATTTTTCCTATTATTTACATTGTTTTCATTCTTTATAAACCCAATATGAATTTTTATTTCTTTTAGAGATTCTTTAAAACATAAATTTGTATTTAATTTATAACTAGGATTTGAAATCTAATTAAAACTAAAAAGAGAAATTTCATATATTAAAATTTCCAAATCAATACTAATATTATTAAATATACGTTTATTTCTTTCAAACCAAATATACCAACACGTTATTGTGTAAATAATGTCAATTAAAAACCTGTTATGACCCTTACAATAAAATCTAATATTATTACAATATAATTCATAATTAATAAGTCTATAATATAAATTAAAATAAAAAATATTATGCATTTTTACTACAATAAAACTAGTTATATTACATTCAAAATATAAGTGTAATATTTTCCAATTCATTATTACAAAAATAACATTTATCGTCGTTGTATTTCTTTTTAGAAATTTTATATTATTCAATTTCATGTGTAAAATTTAGTATTCGATTTCTCGTGTAAAATTAACTACATGTGCACTTTTAATTTAGGGGGGTCACTAACTTTCCACATGTATTTAAATATGCTCATTTTAATTCTCGAAAAATTTATAAAATTATAAAATGAATGAGATGAATATTTTGAGTGTTCCTGTCAGGGCGTTGGTCTACATCCAACGATCCTGACTCTCCCTCCCCCCCTGTTTTGTTTGTTTTGATGTGGTCGCTAGTTTTTCAGGTCCAGGTTTTGTTGGGAGTTTTATCTTCTCCTAGGATAGATTCCATTGGTTGCACTTCATCTTTCCGTTATTCTAGTCGGATGTTGGTATCCAGAGCTCATCTGGTATTCCTGTTTCGCTGGTTGAGTTTGTTTGAGGTCAGCTTTTATGGTTCTCTATTGTTAGCGTGTGTTGGCTTGCGGTTCTGTGTGGTTCTTGCTCTCTATGTCGGTGGGTGGTTTTCTTACTGGTGGACTGGCCATCACCTTTAGGTGTAGCGGGATTGTTGGTTGAGCGGCTGTCTTTTTAGCTTTGTATTATGTTGCTTCTGTCAGCTTAGCTTTTTTCTTCTATTTGTTTTTTCTGTTTCTTTGTTCATTGGGATTGTGGGTCGCATACTTTGTATGTATTGCCGTATTTTGTGAGCCATTGGAGAAAGGCTTGTTTCTCCATTATTTTATAATATTCTGGTTTTTGAAAAAAAAAAAGAATGAGATGAATATTTCTTACTTTTATCCCAACACCAAATTTTGATGCCCTTCTTATTATCTATATTGTAAAACTCTAGTTTAACACACAATAATGCAAATTGTTCTAAACTATTGCCCGCTAGCGTACGAATAAAACTAAATTTTCAAGGAAATTTTTTTTAGAGACCCTTTATAGTGAATGAGATATTGTCCCACATTGTTAAAAATAAGTTAATATTCATGCTTATATACTACTTTTCTCTAATCCATATTGACCCTTAAGGTCATGTAATTTTGTGCGAGGGGAGGACCTATATGGCCATAAACTAACACGCGCGCGCGCCACCCGTCCTGTACCAAACCGGATCGGGTGCGGATCCAATAAATGCAGACCGTGTAATATTTTTGTGACCATTGCAAACGAAGAGGCGCCGTTGCAAACAAAGAGACGCGGCTATTCCCAACGGACATAACCGTTGGGAATTCGCCTATAAAAAGAGCAGGAAACCTGATTAGTTAAAAAAACTCAGTTTTTCTTCTCTTCCTCCTCGTTTCTGAAAACTCTAAAATCCAAACGGTCATGTGTATCGCACAGAAGATCATACACACCACAATCTCGAGCAAGTCACGTCTATTGTATCTTGGGAGACTTTGAATAAAGTTTTAAGAAAATTGTTATGGCAAGCCTCAGACGAAATTTTCTTCTTCCTCCAATTAGATTTCTTGTCTGTTTATACACACACACATCATTACGTCATCTTTCCGTTTCGAAGTTGTGTTGTTTCTACGAAGTAGTAAAACGATTGTTTATTGCTATAGTTTTAACGCAGCACTTAATTGTTGCTATTACTGAAGTTTGTTGTTGTTAATTAATTACAACAATAGTTATTGTTCAAAATTACTGATATACAATTTCAAAGTAGTGGAAATCTGAGTTGTAAACTTGTGTGAGAAAGTTTATAAGTGATTCATCTCTGTTTTCGTATACTGGTCGAATAACAGATTTAGATTTGGCCTATAAATTTATAAAATTAGTACATTATTGATATGCAAATATTATATAACTCTCTAAGTTCCACTCTAAGTGGAATAGCCAAAATCCAGCAATCATGCCAAAAAGATATATTATTACCGAAATGAACAATATTATTAATACATAAATTGTATATGTCAAAATTTAATATAATCGAACTCCAAAATAGGACATATTATTTATATTATTGAGTAGTATTATGATATAAAGTATAATTGCCTCTATACTATTGATTCTCTATTCTTTCTTTCCATAGAAAATTTTCGTTATTATCGTTAAATTTCCATATCTATTTTCCTAATAAAGATATATTTGAGTTATGTAAGTTAATAATTCCTAACCCTACCTCATTTATAGACTTACAAACCATTTCCCACTTAACAAAACACTTTGAACTACAATTTGGATTATCACCACTCTATAAAAAGTCTCTCATAGTTTTATCAATTTTATCAATTACCCATTTAGGACTAAGGTAAAACGACAACCAATAAATGGGTAATGCAGATAAAACTGAGTTAATAAGAACAACCCTACCTGCTCTCGATAAGTATTTACCATTTCATTTAGACAATCTCTATTGATTTTATCAATTATAGTTATCTAATCATCATGTTTAAGTTTTTGAGGTCTAACTAAAAAACCTAGATATTATATAAGGAATTTCATCGTTTTACAATTCAATGTGCATGCAATTTGAATTTCTATTTTATTTATGTCATTTGTAACTAGTAATGAACTTTTGTCAAATTTAATCTTTAAACCAAATATGCGTTTAAAACTATATAAAATAAACTTTAGTGAAATAATATGATTAGGCAAAGGAGAAGTAAAAAATCATAATATCATCCGCAAATTGTATAGCGGAAAGTCCGTTACTAGTAATCTCATTACCTATATTATCCAATATCATATTACTAATAGCCAATTTGATGGTTCTAGAAAAAACGTCAACAACCAAGTTAAACAATAAATATGATAAAGGATCACCTTGCTTAAGTCCACGTTTTGATCGAATTTCATTTCCTAAAATACCATTAACCATTATACTAGAATTACCAGCTTTAATCAAGGACATAATCTATCATATCCATCTAGTACTAAAACCCCTAGCCATTAATAAATGTTTAAGAAAAACTCAATCAATTGAATCAAAATTGGCAAAATCAAGTTTTAAAAGCGCACAAGTAATATTATTTTTACAACAATAGTTAATATATTCTTGAACTATTGCTACTCCATCTGTGATATTCCTACCTTTTATAAATGCTATTTGAGTATTATCTATTAATTCATTCATTTTAGAATTTAGTCTATTGAAATGATTTTAAAGGAACAATTTAGTAATGAAATAAGCCTAAACCTTTTAACTGGTTAGCGTCTAATTTCTTATGTAATAAAATAACATTTGCAAAATTAAATCTACCTAACTGAAGTGAACCATCGTACAATTTATTGAACATTTTCATTATATCGTTAAAATAACAAATTCAAAAAGTTTTATAAAATAAAATAAAAAATTTATCCAGACCCGGAGCTTTGTCATTAGGCATATCCTTAATAGCTTTTCAAACTTCCTCTTTTATAAATGGATCATCTAACCCTATTAAATCAATCTTGGTTTCTTCATCGTAAAGCATACCCTAATTAACTTTAATTCTATGACTATTAGAACTTCCAAAAATATCTCTATAATAATTAACGAACTCATAATTAAGATGTGCTTGATCAAAAATCTCATTATCATTTGTTAATATGGAATTGATGGTATTACTACTTTTTCTTCCATAACCACTTTACGAAAAAATTTAGTATTTATATCACCTTCATTCATCCATCGGACTCTAGATCTTTGTTTCCACATTATTTCTTCTTGAATAATAATTATATTTAATTCTTCTTTCAAATTAGAAAGCACATTTTTTTTGAAATACTTAAATTTTGTATTTCTTCTACTTTATTTAGCTTTAAAATTTCATTCATTATCTTTTCCTTTTTAATTCTAATGTAACCAAAGACATCTTTACTTCATTTTTTAAGAAATAATCTTAAATCCCTGATTTTTCTAACAAAATTTTTTGCTATGTTACCTGAATATCTGCAATTGTAATTGTACATGGAAAGCCATTTGTTTCCAACTATATACTTGAAATTATTTTCTAATAACCACGTTTTTTCGAATCTAAAATTTTTATTCCCAATATTAAGGTTGGTACAAGAAAAGATTACAAGGCAATGATCCGAATAAATATTCGAAAGCTCTACAACCTTACAAGTCGGAAATTATCCTCTATTTCATCACTTGTAAAAAACCATACAACAAGCCATCGATGGAATTTCTATATTATTTGACCAAGTAAAATGTCTATTACTAAGTTTTAGCTCAATTAAATTACAATTAACAATAAACTGGTTGAATTCTTCCATCGCATCAAAATCCCCTTTTCTAAGAGATCTTTCACCTAGAAATCTTGTAACCTTAAATCACCCCTCATAACCCATGGTCCAAGAGCAAGTGTTCTAAATTCTAAACATTCATTCCATAGGACCCTACGATCTATTTTTGTATTTGACTTATAAACATTTGTAATGTTACTAATAGAATCATCGCTAGTGTCAGAAAATGTAACGACCCATAAATTTTAGTGATTTATTTATTTAATTGAATTTTGTAAAATTTTAAACAATAAAATTTGAAAATAAATATTTATTATTTAGAATACGTCTATTTAAAACATAGCAATTGGTAAATTTTCATCAGAAAATACGGAAGTTTATTTTATTGTGTAATTTTATTTCAATTTAAATCAGCCAAAAATCGATAGTAATAAAATAATTTCCAAACCTGAATATTTTTATACAGAAAATTTGTAATCATCTTCTGAGTGAGACGTCAAATTTTGTTTCATCAGATTCGGACTTCTACAGCTCCCTCGATCTTGTTTTCTGCATTTTTACTGCATTTTCCGTAGCGAAAATTCGAGTTTTATAATTCGATCGTATCGCTGATATCTGTATACCGTTTTGATCGTCGCGTCGTGCTGATCTCTACGGTATATTCAACTCTGCATTTTGAAGCCCGGTACGCGAAGAAAACGGTAAACGGATAGTCGTATCGGTTACAAAATTGCAACTTTTCGTTTTCCTGTCCATTCGAATTTCCCAACGGTCTAAAGTTCTAGCTGTCATTACTTTATTATTCCCTGAATTTCGTGCGTGACTTTACCATACCCACTACTTCATATTTATTTTGTCACGTTTTATTTTTATCTGATCCGTTCATTCTCCTCTGGCTCCTACTATATATTTTCTATCGTTTGCAAATTCTTCCTTCTTCTCTGTTAATACCATTCATCTTCTCCCTTTCTTCCTCTGTATCTTCTATTCTCTTCATGACCTTTGCTATATCTATAAAAAAAGGAAAAGTGGCTGTTGCATTTCAATCTGAAGCCCGTCCATCTCCTTGCTAACCATCGGCCAGATCTCCAACGTCCTCGTCTCTACCTAGCACCCTGTTGCACTCAACCCACGTCCATCGCCTCCGCCACCCTGCCACCGTCGAAACCCCACTCCGCCCGGATCACCATCAACCACCATCTCCCTGTTGCCGAAACTTCCAGGTCCCTGCTTTGTTCGCAACCCGCCTCCCCTTCTTTATTTATATAAAAGGTATTATTCATTATATATATCCATTTGTATATATACTATAAAATAAGTTGTTTTCCTGAGTGTCTTTTTTTTGTGTTGTATTGGTTGCATACATATCTTTGGCTCAGTTTTATTATAAAACATATGTTCTGTTCTATCTTAAAGTATATAAGTTTAGTATATTATATATTATAATTATACGTGTAGAATAAAGTTTATATATATATAGTTATAAGGTGCAGATTATATATGTTGCAAGGTAGGTATGTGTATTAGTTATATAGAAGTATACAGTGCCTGTTTGTAAATATATGCCTGTTTAAAAACATAGGTAGTATATATATATTTGTTATTTTGTATATTGATTTTTGAAATTCTTTGAAAGATAGTTATATATATTTGTGATCGAGAGTATCTAATATATGTTTAGGTTTTTGAAACTTTACTATAAATTATATATATATATATATATATATAAGTTTATACATAAGGGTTGTTTAATATATATGTGTGGTACCTTTTGGTTTCAATTATATATTATGGGTATAAAGCCACACTTATGTACTGTACAACCGATATTATATAAATGTCTACAATAACAATATGTCGTTAGTTGCTGGAAAGATAAGATATAGGTGATATGCAGAGCCGGCCCAGAGGGCATCCCTCCAAGCCCGTGGGCTGGGGCAACCCACTGGGCTAGGGCAAGATTCAATAAAATTTGAGTTGTATTATTTTCAAAAATATATCTATTTAGTTACAAACTATAAATGTTTGTATCTTTGCTGCAGTGGAAATTTGTACAGTTTGCATAGTGGTGTGCAGGGTTCAAAACCTATAGGGGCAACATTTTTTTTCATAAAAAATTTCTACTGTGAAATTTTATATGGTGGGCTGGGGCAGCACATTACCTGGGCCGGCCCTGGTGATATGTTGATTATATAATGAAGTTTATATCGGTCTTGGCTTTGTTAGTAAAAGTTTTTTTTGTGCAGTACATATTAAGTATAATATTTATATAGTATGTTTTGTAAGTATATAGTATATACATTATTAATGATATGTTTGTACAAGTTGATATGGCAGTTATATATAATACTTGTTATATAAATAAGCTATGTATATATACATGAGTCTAGTTTCTTATAATAATATATATACTTATTTGATTTTGTATGTTTAAATTGATTCTATAAATACTAAATTTGAATGTGGCAGTATAAATATAGTACTGAATATAATATACAAGTATTGATTTTAATATATTATGTATCTATATAATGAGTTTAATAATTGTGTTTTTATTTAAAAACAATAATTGTGAAATACATATATATTTAATTTAATATGCATTTGAAATTTTGAATATATTTTATATAAATAATTATATATAGATATATATATATATATAAGTTCACTTACACTATTTACCCTCATTGATTCCGTTTTGACTTGATTTCATCAATTTCTATCTATTAGCTTGTCCGTCCAATTTCGTGCCAATATTGCTTTGCTTTGGAATCCGCAGCTCATTTCTTGTCAAATTCCTCTAGCCTCGACGAAAGGTGAGTAATCACTCACGATTTAACGTCTTATATTTATTAAATTTGATTTCAATTGAAACGACAATTGAAATATGCTGCTGTAGTTATTTAAATTTTTATATATGCTATTATCTGTAACTATTCACCTATGGGATATGACACCATATCCTGTTATTTATATTATATTGTTATTGATGATATATGTCAGTTGTTGTATTTTATATTATCTGTTATCACTCTGCAAGTTCCCTGTTAGTATAGAATTCACTATGGATTGAAATGATACATACCCGAACAGACTTTAGAATAGGAGAAAATCGTTATGGGTTGAAATAATAAACCCAAGCGATTTTCATTTGAATTTAAATTGGGATTACGGGTTGAAATAATATATACCCGTATATATTTAAATTACGGATTGAAATGATAAATATCCGTATCACTTAACAATATGATAGATATATATATACAGACACCGTTGGTCCATATATATAAATATTTTGAAAATAAATTCTATGGATTTGGGAAGAAATATATGGTTTTAATAAATGTTGATTCTTAAAATATTATATATAAATGGTAATGATATATATAGATTTAATAATAATATTTAATTTAATTAAGATTGATTTAATACATATAATATGGTTAAGTATTTAAATTTATGTTTCAAAATAGATTTCGGTAAAAATTTGAATAAATTAAGATTGGGAAGATAATTTTATTTAATTAAACCGATTTGAAACTTATTGAAATTGAGATTTAAGATATGATTTATAACTTGGGTTTGATTTGAGTAATTTAATGAATATTTCTTGTTTAAATAAATTTAAAGAAATATTTAGTAAAAGTGTAATTTAAGGCTAGTTAAATGATATTGAATTTATTAAGTGAATATTCCCTAATTAAATAATAATGAAGTTAAATCAAGAGCTATATGAAACTGTTAAATTTAACTTTGAAAATGTTGAATATTAAAGCTTTGAAATATATTGAAAAATTAAATAGTCTATTTAGAACTAAATTGAATTGATGAATTGAGCTTTGAATAAATTTGAATTTGGAATTTGAGTTGATTTGAATCGATTTGTGAGACTTGAGGAAATTAAATACTTTACCTTATAAATTATTTAACCTATATATATTATTTAGGAAAATAGATATATTTGAAACGAAATGATATTTGGGTTTGAAGAATAAATTAATTTGAAATGACCACGGTGTTATAGTGTATATTTCTACCTTGTAGATAGTTCCGCAGATTCTTAAAGGATGGTTATCCCAAACATCCTTTAAGTTACTTGTATTTCAGTTGATATTTCACTTAAGTTAGATTTATTGATATAAGAATGTTAATCCTGACTCGAGTGTTTTGT
Source organism: Allium fistulosum (assembly GCA_030737815.1). Lineage (NCBI taxonomy): Eukaryota > Viridiplantae > Streptophyta > Magnoliopsida > Asparagales > Amaryllidaceae > Allium > Allium fistulosum. Next base: position 822,716,928 of record CM060904.1, read on the forward strand.
GTTTTGCTTTACGCTCGGGTCAGACCGAGTGATACAACATTTGAGACTCACCTTTGGAGTTTGGAGCTTCGTTTGGAGATCCAACTATCGACTCAGCTTTCAGCTTTTCTAGTTGATTTATTCAGAGAGGTCATCTGTTGTACTGGAGACTTCACTACATTTGAGATATTCTGTTGTATTTTATTTCTAACTCTAATGTTTACATAGTAGCTTCATGAACTACTATTTATTTATTCCGCTGCGTATTATTGTATTACTCTGTGTCTGTGATTCTATGATTGATTTATTTACTGTATATATTTTAAGTTTTGCCAAATTTAAATTAACAATCTGATATTTTGAACAATTCAAGTCCAACATGTATGAATGCGAATGGTTGAAAATACCAGGTCGTTACAGAAAATATCAAATGCATTGCAAGATCTTTAATAATAGATTGTAAAAGTCTAACACAGTTATCTTTCCAACCTAACATAACATCACCTGCACTACTCTAGCTGGAAGATAAGCCTAATGATTAATATAATGACCCCCTAAGCATATAAAATATGATACATATTTTTTAGTTTCTTGATGTAAGGTTATATCAAGATTATTATCTTTGAAAAGTGGTTTAATTTTACTACATTTCCCTAAATCATGTCACCTTACATTCGAACTAACTCATCTCATAATTGAAGCGATCTAACCCATTCTAATTCCTTTTATTATAGTCAATATCTAACCGAGTATCATCAAAAATAAGACCTGGATTTTTTTTTTTTGAAATGGTACTTTATATATAACATGTCACATGTCAATAAACGTTCGAATCACACTACGCAAACTTCGAACTTGTGATCTCTCGCACCAAAGCTGAATCACTTAACCACTTGGACAATGGTGTTTGTTAAAATAAGACCTGTATTCTTAGCTAAAAAACGCATAGCACTATTAAAAAAAATTATTCAAAGCATATGGACTATATGTACTACCTATAAGAAAATCCATACCCGAAGTAGAACTTTCTTAAGCTACAGCTCTACGTAAACGAGCACTCCTCCTCACTATTCAATGCCTAGACGAACTAGAACCATACTCACCTTGCTTGACTTTGGAACATGCCATTTTTGCTCTTTTCTTTTTCTTTCCATTGCTATCAAAATTGCTAAAGCTAATTGCCTGATTAAAGCACACTTTCAATTCAACCGCTCCATTGACTGATAATAATCCACTATCACCACAGTAAGCCTGATTTTATCACACTCCCTTATCAACCACACCATTATCTAACAATGAACTACTATCACCAAAAACCTTTTTCATATTAAAATCAGAACCCCTAGCACAGTAACCCAAATTCTCTAACCATTCCTTCAAACCCAAATAAACAGTGATTTACTTCTTGTTTATTTCATCCACGGCCTTAATACCATTAAATTGGATGTTCAACAGCCCCTGATTCAATTTTAATCGCATACTTTCATCAGTATATAGATTACTCATCATCAAACCTACCGTAGGAGAAACCAAACATAAACCCTACACCATGACAGATCTGATACCATTGTGCACATTTACAAATATGCACGCATTTGCCTTGAAATAGACTGTAACATTACAATTAGCTCCTTCTAGAGACACCCCAACCTATCACCAATCCTTTCCAAATCCAAACAACAAAGATCCTGCACTGCACCCTTGTTAGCATCTCTATGCACAATGGCTACATTCTATAAATCATAAAATTGAGAACTAATGCGCTTAATATCAGAAGGACAAATTAGATTACTATCGATTCCCACACGAAAATCACCAACCCTCACCTTATCCGAGCAAGAAGCCACACTATTCTTTGAGATGTCAATGCGTGCATTCGCATAGCTACTTTGCATATCTTCACTGTCACATAACAAGACTCCTACCTCCACATCAGAAGAAACATCAACATTACAACCATGTTCTGACCCCTTATCAACATTTCAACAACAATTCTTGACACCAAATTCAACCTTTAATTCCTAACACATATCAAATTCTCTTCCTGTGTCATTTAACAGACTTAAACTATCAAAGCGATTTGAAGTATTTAACTCAAAATTTACCTCTTTACAAGATCTTGCTATATATATAACCTTGAATAAACACTTACATTTCATAGTCTGAATCAAAACTAGTATTAACAGAAACCTAAGGCTGAGGCTTCAATTCACATTGAATAATTTCCGGATCCAATAATAATGGATAAAGATCCACTGATCTCTCCCTCATCACAAGGTTAATCAAAATATCCTTTTCAACTAAATCACTACCTGAAACTGTAACTGGATCTGGAAAACCATCATCAGCACAACCATCATGATCTGAAAATATGTCAGGATCCCTAAATTCCTCTTTGTAGTTTCAACCAATATTCACTTCATTAATCACATCAAAATGTTTAAACAGATCTTCCAAGAACATAATGCCTTCATTCCTTTGGATCTAGAGGTCAACTAGCAATATTCCCTTCAGCTTTATACATTTTAATACAAATTGGAAGCTATGATTAGTAATCAAAAGGCTCTTCTTTCTCCTGAAACTGAATCAAGTTTACTCAAACAATATCTTTTTTGTGACCAAATAAACCACACCTAAAAGATTTAACTGGATCTCTACAATCTTTAGCAAGATGAGACAAATCCACATAGCGAAATCAAATCTGCTTTCCTTTCTAAAGACAATCCAATTCCTAAAATTATGGTTTTGCTTGTATAAGACATCTAAGTTCCATTTGTATATCTGAGAAGAATCGACCTTCGGATCTCTCACTACTTGAGCATATGTACGATAACATGGAACTGAAGATTTGAAGGAATAATTAAAATCGAAATTAGGCACGATACTGGGTAGATTTGAGAAAGGAGAGGGAAAGAACAAGAAAGGAGCGGTCGCCATTTCTCTCTCTCAACGTTCGGTCAATGGATACCCGAAAAATCTGAAATCTGTCCGTGTCCGCATCCGAAAAGCGGATAAATATCCGATATCCGAAAAACGGATGCGGATACGAAGACATCCGCATCCGAAAATTATCCGATCGGTTTTTGTAAAGATTATAGTTCAAATTATGTGTATTTTAGTGTTGTGAAAGATATTTGTTTATTATTTTATTAAGTTGATAGTTTATGTTATATGCACTTAATGCTTTTTAACTGCTCAAAACTATTTATTATCATCGTATTTGTTATTTTTTAACACTTTTATAATCAATGAGATTGAAAAATATTTATATTAAACTAAAATTTTCTTATTGTAATTCTTGATTTATCGGTCGTTGGCAGATGGGATAATTATCCGATATCCGTCCTTATCCGCGGATGCGGATATCCGATATCCGAAAATAATTTCGGATACGGATGCGAATATGGCACTATCCGCATCCGAAAGCATCCGTTGACATGCCTACCTATAATCACCTCGACGTATATTCTTAATTCTCAGGATAGGAACGAGTCTCCCTACCTTGGAATTTGGTATTATGTATGAAAAGAATACTTTCCATACCACCATAATTTAAAATAATCATTTATAGACCTTTTATAAAATTTGTTTTTATAAATCTCCTTTCTATTTATAAAACTCCGTTTATGAATCTCTTTTCTATTTATAAAACTCTTTTTATAAATCTGTTTATTTAAATCTTATATACTTGCCATCAATCTTCGATTTCAGGATAAGACTAAATACTTTCCATAAAACGATGATTCCATATATCACTATAAATTCACAACTGTGATTTATTATTCCAGTTTATTGGAATGACATCATTTCTCTTTTTATAAAATGCCATTTATAAATCTATTCTTTTATTTATAAAATATCATTTATAAATCTATCTCCCTATACAACATTTTATATAAAGCGTATCACAAATATTTATTTCAAATATTTCTACCTTCTTTTAAAACAAAATCACTTTATTTTAAAAGATAAACCCCTTTTTTGCTTTATAATAAACAACTATAATATATAAAATTTTCTATAAAATAAATACTTCACGGCATACTTTTAAAACATTTTCAAAAAGATTGGAGTAAAATAAAGAAGTTCAATTTCTAAATAAAATATCATAGAAAATTCCAAAAGTCACATTCAAAATCATTCTCCGAATGAAACTATTTTCAAATCAGAATAGCAAATAATAGTATTTCAAAATACTATAATGAGGCCAAGAGTTACCATAGCACTTAACAAGTGCTTCTAAAGATCTATAACTAAAAGAGTTCAACTTTTCAACATATCAAAGTCACATCAAATAAGTAAACTACCAAGCTTTGACATTTAACCATTTATAACATAAGTATACAAATGAAATTAACATTAACCGTGGCGAGGAATCCAGATCCCATGACAAGATTCCCTATATTACATTTCATATATCATTTTATATAAAGCAGGAATTCAACCAAACCCAACAACCAAACAACAAACAACCAAGCATACAATTGACAATTTATATCAACACATATATCATATAGTATTCATCCAAAGCTGAGTTAACTCACCAAAATTCCAATCGACGCTTTCGCATTCCTGCTCGATCTAAAATCGAACGGCGTTCAATTTTATTTCAAAATTCTACTTGCTCTAAACTTGACGAAATCAACTTTGGTGCATAGATAACACTCCTACGAGCGCAACGCAAAAAACCATGTATCGATTAGACCTCGTATGTAGAAGATATTAATTTTGTAAGAATTTGGATTAGAAATTGTTAATTAATTCACTAATTACTTTATTTACACTAATTACCATTATCAATTCTTCTTCCCATAAAATTGACACTTCCCTGTACATGCACAAAATGTGCATAAGCCCATACATGTGGCCACAATCCCATCGAATACTCCCACACTTGACAATTCGATGAACAGACTTCGCCAACGAACTCCCCTTCGCATTCTCTCCGCCACAGTCACCACCACGTCGAACTCTACTCTCCCATTTGAATCACGACCGTACTCTCCACTTCACGACAAATGAAGTTCACATTCCACCATGGTGAGCCGAACCTCACCAAATCGACAACAACCATGGGTCTTCATCCCCCAAGTCCAACGCTACCCTTCATTCCGCCTATCGTCGCCTCTAGCTTCGCTATAGTTGAACCCTAGTTCTCCTAGGAAAATTCAAGCTCGGCCAAAGTCCATTGCAACCACCCGAGAATATGGATTTGAAGCTCATGCTCTTACGAGTTCAATAGATCCAACGATGGCCTCTAACGACGCCTGTTGCTTCGGGAAGAATTTGACCTGTGGTGGCAACTACTTTTGGTTAACAATAGAAGAAAGAAAGAGGAAAACAAGAGAAGTGATGAGAGAGTGAAATGAGGGGTTTAAATAATAATTTAATAATACTATTTTAATTTAACTTTTAATCGCTGCACGTTTCGAGCTCGCACGATCACACATCATGTCTGATCGTCGCTAAACTCATCAGTATATGTTGCCTTATTATTCCGGTCCGATGGCACCGGTTTCATCAAAATCCAAGGCAGTACCTATAGATGATAATTTTATGCGTTTTGGGACCGTTTATCAATAAAACGATTTCCAGTCACACTATCGATATTAATTCAAACAATTTATTTTTGTAAATAAATTTCGAATACAAATTTTTTATCATTAGTTATTATTCATTAATTAAAAGAAGTTATAAAACTTTTTCAAATAAATTATTTAAATATTAAAATTAATTAAATATCCAAAATTAAACTGATAAATTCCAGGTCTTTACATTCTCTCCCTATAAGAATTTTATCATCAAATTTCCCAAAAGAAGAAAATGTACTCTCACCTTTAGACTTATAAAGTTTCTTATGTTATAGAAAATTTTGGCAACACCTCCTTTGCGTGGCTTGGTCTGAAAATAAAATCAAAACATCAATATAAGCCCATATTTGGGACCTCCCATATATGGGGACAAACAACACAAATATATACGTATGATATATCTTATATAGTGTGTATGTCACATAACAAACACACCCGTAAAGCATAAACATGAACCAATTTGCGAGCAAATCAGAATCTAATCATGAAACCATAAGCAACTAGCAAGTCTTTGCTTCCATTTACCTGAATTTCACTTACATAACCCAATAGAGAGTTAAACATGACATTTGAAGCAATGCAACAAATCATCCATCATATCATGAATCCAAGCCTACTAAATCATATATAGCAATCATCTCACATAAACATGCCAACAAACCACATAACTTGCATTTATAATGTAAGAAGCATTAAATTACATTAAAGCTCAATGTACATATGTCATCTGTACGCAATATCAAATCAGATCATCTGCTCGATCATAAAAATTTCATTTCCGAACTAGTATCGCTCACTTGACTTCCCTAGTGCGGACTCCAATCAGGTTCCTTGGTTAGAAACCTCTATTATCCTTGCATAGTCATATATTATGATAGAAAACTTCAGAATCATATCAAAAATCCATACCAAGTGTTCACCGTCAAGAATCGAGTAAAAAATCCTTTGTTCGGATAGGTGTGAATCACCTCAAAGTCATGTACTCTAATCTTAGATCTAGAACTGTCACATAAATTAAATGATCTATGTACAACTTATATATTTATTCCACTGGTTTCTTAACCACACCAGTTTGTTTTTAATTTAAATCACATTCGTTTTCATAATTTCTTATTTAATAATAGAATTCATTTATAAATAATTTCATAAAACACTATCTTTATCTTATAACCATTCTATAAAGACTTAGCTTTACTTGTAAAACATTTCATTAAAACAAAATTTCATTTAAAACATTTCAGGACTTAAGTTCATATTTTGTAATACTCTTACACCCTAAGAGTATATATAATATCAAATTTGTTTTACTTAACCAGGATATTCAACAAACTTAAAACTTTTTTTAATCTACCATCTTTCTATTCTAGAGTTATAAAACTCTACTTTTATATTTTCACCAACACTTCTAAACAATTCAGAAGTTTTCAGCTGTCTGAAATCGTCGAAAATTCCATTCTATTTCAATGAATGAAAACTACCAAACAACATATCATAATCAGATGCATAACCAAAACTACCCAAATGCATAGGATACATGCATCCATAAAATACGTTAATTAAAACTTCAGAATTAAACATCCGGGTTTTATTTCAACTCTATTTGAAATAATAATATATACTTATAACTTTAGTATATCAAATAATACTTTCGGGATTCTTAATCAAGATATGTTTTACCAAAACAACTCTATAGCAAATTACTATGGTAGCATCCCCAATTTAGAAACTCGAAAATGTACGTCGATGATGCTCCAGTCATTAGTAGAATTATTTTTCAATGATAGAAGTGAGTTTAGTACTTTCTATCTCCTTTAAAACCCATTTTTACAATATTGCTACTAATCAATACTCTCAAATAATACAACTATTATTTTTCCCGAAACTTTGAATTTTTTTTTCAAAAACACCAGGATTTAAGTTCTCAAATTGTCAGTTTTAAATCCTTTTTGTTTATAAACCATATTTATAAACCATACTTATATAGAGTCGCTTTCTTATCTGAATCATTTCACAAATGTATATCTTTGTTTAGATTATAATAAACAACTTTTGTTAAAATTAAATTTTTACCAAACATTATCATCGAATGCCTCATGGTCAAACTGTGAAAATTAATTCACAAGGTATTCGTTTCAATATTCCTACAATTTACTATCTACCTAACCCATGTAGTAAAAAGGTAAACTGCTTATTGATGTGAACGTAAATGTGCATATTTTTACCACCATATTTAATCTATTTAAATTAAATAAATGATCATATCGAGTATTTTAACTTGTTTAAACCAAAATTCAAATTATTTTCAAATTGTCACATATTCATCTTCATATAGTGGTAAAATGGTCATTTTTATGCATTTATTAAATTGTGAAAATTTACTTGGAATTTTCTATGTTGTTTTGTAGGAAATTTGGTGAATTTTACAAGTGGCTTCATGATAATATATGCATGCACAAAAGTGAAGAGAACAAATGAAGATAGAAATAATTCAAAGTGATGATCATGGAGGACCCCACCCACTTACCTTGATTTTCAATTAGGAACTAAGCACATGATAAAAGGACATTAAAGCTTCATGTACATTTAAGTGGGGGATTAGTGGATGTTAATGATTACTTGGCCACTACACTACCTCAAGGGCAATTTGGGCATTCCCCAAAAATATGAACTAGGGTTTAACACTTGTATAAATACCTCATATCTTCATGTAACATTCTTCTCCCTTAATCTCTCTTACTTAGTTTTTAGCTTATAAAATAAACAAGCTCTTCTCTTTCTCTTTTCATGGCTACTTAGCCATTTTTATCTTCATTTAATTTTTGTTTTTTATGAAATTTAATATATGATCTTTTCCCTTTCTTATTTATTTCCTTTCATGTTGTAGTGTAGATTTACTTTCATGCAAGTAGAATAGTTCTAATTCTTGTTAATTAGCTCTCTTATTCATTAGCTTTCATTTTCCTTCTTTTTAATTTCATGTTGCAAGCTACAAGTGTTGATATGATAACACAAGTGAGAGGCTAATCCCTTCAATTTAGGGGTAATGAAGCCTCTAACCATGTAGCTTCAAAATTTTGATGTTTATGCTCTCTTTTTGTGCTTAAAATGAAGTGGTTTAACTTGTTGTTTTTGATGTGAATTTGATAGCCTATATTGTTGACACCAAATAGGCTATGCTTAAACAATCACAAACAATGATTACCTCTTCATCTACATATGATGATGGTAATGAAGTGATTGTTGAAATTAAAATTTGATGGCTTATATTTCTAAACAATAGTTAATAGGTCATGCTTAAAATAGATTTTGCTTTCAACTTTATTGTCATATTTCATGAGTGTTAAGTGTGTAATAGTGGTTGTGTTATAGTTTGATGGTTTATATTGTGCTAATTAATAGCACAAATATACCATACTTATGATAAGCACATCAACTAATTACACTAATGACAAGAAAAGAGAGATCATAACTTCATTTTGTTGATTTATGTGATCTAGAGAGTGGAATTATCTCTTAATTGTCAATTTATTCTCATAGTTTTCATTCACATTTGTAGTTGTTAGTTTGTTAGTTTTCTCATTTTTTTAGCTTGACAATCTCTCGACTTTGGTTTAACTTGATTGAATAGATTTTTAAAATCATCAATTCCCTACGGATCGACCCGTATTTGCCACGTACTACAAGTGTAAGCCGTGCGCTTGCGGTTAAATTTATTTCTAAATTTGTTCGACGGTTTTCTAAACCGATAGAAAATCCATCGTCGAACAAGTTTTTGGCGCGGTTGCCGGGGAATTGTTTTGATTTTAATTTTCTATTCTTCGAATTATTTTCTTTTGATTATATTGTGTGTTTGTTTTGTGTGTTGAGTGCATTTAAAAAAAATTGTTGTGTCTGCTTGATTTGTGCTTGCATTTGTTTGTGTGTTTGTAGTTTTTCATTTTGCATTTCTATTTCCATTTTAAAAAAACATACAAAATATCAAAACAAAAACAAAAATATTTTATTTCCTATTCATTTCCTTTACAATTTCAGTTACAATTTACAATTCAATTTCCTTTTACAAATTTGATTTCCAAATCTTTTCTGTGCATTTCCCCTTCTCTGTTCACTGCCTGTTTGCTGAAGCATTTCACTTCTCTGTGAACATATACAACAGTTCCATTGACCATACAGTCACTTCTTACTACCACCACCCAAACACTGTCATATCCTCTGAATCACAACATACACTTCTACAACTCCTCTGCCTTAACCCACTCCCGGTCAACTCACATCAGCTCATTCCTTCCAGTGCCACAAACTTCAAATTACAAACCAAAGACTGTCACTTCTCCTTTGCACTTTAACCAAAACCAAAACCAAAACTGTTAACAAACTTCTTCCGACCACATTTCAAACCACAACTACCTCTATCAGTCACCCTACAGATCACAACCACAACTTCATACCCAAACTATTGTTACCATTCAGTGCCAAACTGTTGTTACCATTCAAAGCGATACCACTGACATCACCAAAAACCACAACCTACCAATTCTACAACAGCACTTCAGTACATACTTTCCTGTTACCCCCTTCAAACTGCAACTATCTACCATACAACTTCTTCTAACCAAGCAAATCCCCTTCATTGCAAAACCACTTCAACCAATTTCTACTGCACCATAACATCACCACTCAGACCACCCAAAAACACTTCACCATCTATTACATACCTTTGCCATACCCAAAAAATCTGACTGTGCTCCTCACAGTTCTCACCACAGTGCACAATAGTGCACAAGACATCTCAAAACTGCAAACTCCTCTTCAAACTGACCACCACATCAATCTGCACTGTTCCAATCACCACATTTCTTTCCTTTATAACTCTCTACGACTTCAATACATCGTCAATCACCTCCTTCAATACTGTCACTTGCCTACATCAAACAACCAGACAACAAACTTAATTCCTCCATCTGACTGCCTTGCAAAACATCACAACACACTTCAACTTCTCAACATACACACAACCCAACTATTTCACCATTGCTTTCAACTGCTTCCCTCCACTGTCACGACAGACTGTACTGCCTACAACCCACATATTCACAACACTTCCAAACTCACCCATCCACCTGATTACAACCACAACTTCAGATCATCAGAGCTAACTTCAAATTATCAGAGCTAACTTCAGGTCTAAATTCATTCAATCAGTACACTTACTCCTTTACAACCACTGTGCAGTTCAAACCGCTCTAGTCACTGATCCTTTATAACCAACATTGTACTCCAATCCTTTACTTCCATCTTGAACTCACGAGCAACCTTCTTATATACTTCATACTTACCCATTTCCAGTATACTTTACTGCAAATCTATATGCACACCTGCCATCCACCTCTGTTATATCCATCCACGGTTCCACCAAAACTTCAACAAACTCCCCACTACTATTCCACCATATCACCAGCCTTCATCAACCATTTTTTTAAAACAACACAACACACGCAACCACACCGTCCACCTGATCAAACCCAACACAAGCAGCAACCTTCGACAAGTCGCGCCAGCAAATCTCGCCTTGCCCATTGCTGCTTCAATCATTCTTCATAACCACCATCCGCTTCTCAATACGACAACAGCCAAACCACACATACTTTACAACTGCTGCTCCGACCACGTACCATTGCATTACATTCAGTCAGGACCATCACTGACCAACATTACCGTGCCTCCTCTATGCAAACTTCGGTGCACATTTCACTAATACAACTGTTCACTGAACTTCTCACAACCCTCATCAACAGCCACACAACATTCGAACTGCAACCTTCTTCACAATTCATTCCTCTTCCCCTGCATACAATTTCCTCATCAACTATTCTGCCACAATTCCTACTTCCTTCCTACCCACATATTACTTGCCTCTCCACTATCCACCTTCACTTCACAACTTCAAATTTCACAAAACCAATCCAAACGTCTTCATCAATCTCTGCCTATAACTGAGGTATACTCATACTGCAGTTCACAGTGCTTCACTTCCCTCACCGCAATCGACACTATTGCTTCGACATACCTCACCATCACCTTCAACCTACGCCCAACATCTATAGCAACCACTACGAGCAACTCGAATTGCTTCCAATTGCAACTAACAAACTCGCAAACTCCGATTCCCATCGACTCACCTCGAAGCTACTCCACAATCAAACCATTCGCTGCTGCAAACCAGAACCGCCCTCGAATGAAAGTCGAGCATCAAATTCACAACGCCGAAGCACCTAAATCAACTTGAGGAGTATTGATTTGAAATCGTCGATTTTGAAATCGGGATAGGAATTAGGGTGACTCGATTTTAAATTTCCAGTATTGATGTGTATTTAACAATTTTTTTTTGTTCTGAAAAGAATCGTTCAAGTGATAAAGTAAAGAAGCAGTTATATTATTTAGTCAGTGGGCTTTCAGGCCGATAAAAAAAGGGGGAAGAAAAAGGTTTGGGTCGGGTTGGCTTGAAGGCCTGAGTGAATAAACTTTTCTTTTCTTTCTTTTAGTTAGTTTCCCTTAGTTTTAATTTGTTTAGTTTCATTATTTAAAAAAAATAAAAGAAAAAAAAATTGTTTAGTTTTGCTTTGTTTTTAGTTTTAAAAAATTTGTTTTTAGTTTTTCTTTTTCTTTTTTCTTTTTTAAAAAAAAAATTATATATATATGTATTGTTTTGTTTTGTTTGTCTTTGAAATTTGTTTTTTTTTGAATTTGTTTTGTTTTAATTTGATTTAAGTTCCATCTTAATTTAAAAAAAAAAAAATTCAATTGTGTGTATATCTTGTTTTTATTCCAGGTTGCCAAAGCAGAATTTCAAAAGGAGAAGAACTCCTACCAAAATAAATTGCTTGCTTATAAAATTCTTTTTGAGCCTTCGTTTTTATTTTGTTTTGCATTGTTGTTGCATTTGCATTTATATATATAAAAAAAATTTAAGTAAAACTTCGCTTTTACATTTTGTTTGCTTTTCAAAAAATAAAATTTCATCGTAGTTGCATTGTTAATACACGTTTAATTTCTGCTTTGCATTTCATCCTAGAATTTTTTTTAATAACGGTTAGATAACACTTAATTGTATATTGACAAATTGTCTTCTTTGAACAATTTAATTTCTTGGTGTCTAGGCTACGGTAGAGTAATAACCATTTATAAATATTACGGTGATTCGTAAATATTATAGTGGTTGTTCCTCTAAAGGTACTTAAACTTTCGGCTGCATTGCTACGGTTATTCGTGGTGCACCGATAACCCCTGTCTGTTACCTAGCTGAGAACTATCTTGTTGATTTAAGATAATTTGTAATTATACAATTTTAGGTTAACTTAGGATAAATCATTTGTAATTAACCCTTGCATTCATTTAGTTGCATTAGTTCATGCATATTTAAAAAAAAAGTCAAAATTCAAAATAAAAAAAATTGTAAATATTCCTTTCCAAATTTTTAAATCCTTTCTTTTGAATTTTTTTAAACAAAAACAAAAATCCAAAAAAAAAAATTTACTTAGTTTTTTTTAGAAAATCAAAAATCCAAAAAGAAATATAAAATATTTTCAAAAAAAAAAAAAACAATTTCCCTTTTGAAAATTTTTATTTGTAAAATTTTTTCCTTTATATATAAAAAAACATTCTTGAAAATGTCCAAATTTCCCCACTCATTTGAATTTTACAATAGTTGTGAAAATCAATATAATCCATATGATTTAACTCCAAATTCGTATGGATATTTTAATGACAACTATTCTTTAAACAATTCGAATTTTGAACAACAAAGTTTTCAAAACGATGACCAACCCTCGAATCTCGAAAATAGCATTTCACCTCTACGATTTGTGTAATTCATATTTGTGTAACAACTCGAGTCAAGGATTTCAAAATTTGAATTCAATTCAAAATTCAAACGATTTCGATTATAACCCATGCCAATTCAATTTCGAACTCCAAAATGAATTTCAAACTCAAAACGAAAATGTGATCCACCTTTCAAATAATTTTGGCAATGGTAATAATCTTAACTACGTTATGATTGAAAATCTTTGTTCTCAACAATTTCAAAGTGAAAATTCTCATATTAATAACTATAAATTCGATTTTGTTAGGCAAATGAACGAAATTTATGATGTTCACACAGATTTGTTGTTTGAAACATATATGAAACAACGTGATAAACAATATCAAATCTCAACGTGTGACGAGTCAAACGATAATCCATATTTTACCCAAATCGACGATTTTCAAACAACAACTTTTGAAATTGAAAACGAAAATCTTAACGAAGTTGTTGAAAACACGGTAATTGAGTTGGATTTCAATTCTTTTGAGGGTGTGGAACCAAATTTAAAATTCGATCTTCCTTTCCTCGATTTCGAAAATTTGAATACAACAACTTTGGATTTTGAACTTGAGATACGCAATGAAGTTGTTGATAATCCAACAAAAAAAGACGAATTTAACGAACATGATTTCTTTGGACTTATTGAAAACGAGTTGTCGAAATCTAAAGGGGATGATTTAAATCACCATTTTGATTTTATATTCAATAATTTTGAAGAAGTTTTCAGTAATAAATTTGAATTTCAATTTGGTGATAATAAATTTGAATTTCAATCAATTATTCTATCAACCCCGAAAATCATCGAAAATAAAACAATTCGTACGGTTTTCAATAAAACAACATTCGTTTTTCCAAATCAACATTCAATTCCGAAATCTTTTACGATTTGGTTTTTCGAGCTTAAGCTGTGTCTCGCATATTTGATGAGACAAATGAATCAGTCTTTGGAAGACCGTTTCATTTATGCTTTGACGATATACTTTCTGATCTTGTGTAAATACCGTTAATTTTCATTTAAATAAAGGTCATGTTTTCATTTTTATTTTTCTCCTTCCACTTGTGTTGACTATGGGGATACAGTCAAAATCAAGTGTAGGGCGGGACTCATCATTATTTTTAATTTTTCATGGTTTATTTATTTTTATTTTCTTTCCAAAATTAAAAAAAATCTAAAAAAATATATTTAAAAGCATTTTGATTTATTTTTAAAGAAACACTATAGGATAAATATATGGTTTTGGTTTATTAAATTGAAATTTTTGAAATTTAATTTGTCTTAACAAAAACAAAAATGAAGTTTGATTACAAATAAAAATGGTTTAACTAGTATATTGGAAGATTCATACGTGATAATTATGAAATATATCCTAATTGAAAATCATTGTTTTAAAAAGTGGTTGATTTAAAGTAAAGGATATTACCTTTTTTTGTCTTCTAAGTTAAATGATGCTAAGATGATTTTGTGAAACTCTCTCCCTAAAAAAAACAAAAACACAAAAAAAAAATTCTTGTATATATGTATATATTTTCTTAATAAACACCTATAGTCATGTGTTCACACTCGTGTGTTCACTCGCCATACTCTGTACCCTTCTCACGTAAGCCCGAAAGGTAGTGCACGGTCGGTATATCTGGCCTCAGTTTATCTGAGTTAGGTGTGTATATAAAATTATTTTACTAATAACGCCTACAGTCAATAAGTGTTCACACTTGTGTGTTCACTCGCCACGCTCTGTATTCCCCTCACATCAGTCTGCAAGGAAGTGCATGGGTAATATATCTGGCCTCAGTTTATCTGAGTTAGGCATATGTAAATATTGCTAATATCAACAAAATTTTCAAAAGAAAAAATGGAGAGAGTAAGAAATTGAAATCCAAGCACTATTTTAACTTATTTGATTTGACTTGTTATTAAAAAGAAATAAAATTGCAACTTTGATAAAATTTGATAATTAACTAAGGATCCATTTCAAATTACACTGTGTTATCAACCAAAACAACGAGTTAAACTATTGTCTATTTATTATGATAACTTGATTTTTGTTGGAAATTTTGACAAGTAAATGACTTAAATTTTCAAGATAATAACCAAACCTATATTTAACTTATTTGTGTTAATTTAAAAGTAAATCCTTCATTCGCAAATATTTTCAAAAAACCTACATTCATGTCTTTGTAAATAAATCCTGCATTTTGTAAATATTTTCATATCGCATTCGGATTTTGCGGGTAGTATCCGCTGAAAACCCTCACGATACAACACTCGTCCTACTGGGGACACCCAGAGGTTTAACGACTTGTTGCATACGCTCAATGCAATCATGCTCCCTACGAAAACGGATTTATCTTATTTTTCTTTATTCTAGGACGAATAAAAAGATAAGTGTGGGGGTATTTGATGTGCACGTAAATGTGCATATTTTTACCACCATATTTAATCTATTTAAATTAAATAAATGATCATATCAGGTATTTTAACTTGTTTAAACCAAAATTCAAATTATTTTCAAATTGTCACATATTCATCTTCATATAGGGGTAAAATGGTCATTTTTATGCATTTATTAAATTGTGAAAATTTACTTGGAATTTTCTATGTTGTTTTGTAGGAAATTTGGTGAATTTTACAAGTGGCTTCATGATAATATATGCATGCACAAAAGTGAAGAAAACAAATGAAGATGGAAATAATTCAAAGTGATGATCATGGAGGACCCCACCCACTTACCTTGATTTTCAATTAGGAACTAAGCACATGATAAAAGGACATTAAAGCTTCATGTACATTTAAGTGGGGGATTAGTGGATGTTAATGATTACTTGGCCACACCTCAAGGGCAATTTGGGCGTTCCCCAAAAATATGAACTAGGGTTTAACACTTGTATAAATACCCCATTTCTTCTTGTAACCTTCTTCTCCCTTAGTCTCTATTACTTAGTTTTTAGCTTAGAAAATAAACAAGATCTTCTCTTTCTCTTTTCAAGGCTACTTAGCCATTTTTATCTTCATGTAATTTTTGTTTTTTATGAAATTTAATATATGATCTTTTCCCTTTCTTATTTATTTCCTTTCATGTTGTAGTGTAGATTTACTTTCATGCAAGTAGAATAGTTCTAATTCTTATTAATTAGCTCTCTTTTTCATTAGCTTTCATTTTCCTTCTTTTTTAGTTTCATGTTGCAAGCTACAAGTGTTGATATGATAACAAAAATGAGAGGCTAATCCCTTCAATTTAGGGGTAATGAAGCCTCTAATCATGTAGCTTCAACATTTTATTGTTTATGCTCTTTTTTTGTGCTTAAAATGAAGTGGTTTAACTTGTTGTTTTTGATGTGAATTTGATAGCCTATATTGTTGACACCAAATAGGCTATGCTTAAACAATCACAAACAATGATTACCTCTTCATCTACATATGATGATGGTAATGAAGTGATTGTTGAAATTAAAATTTGATGGCTTATATTTCTAAACAATAGTTAATAGGCCATGCTTAAAATAGATTTTGCTTTCAACTTTATTGTCATATTTCATGAGTGTTAAATGAGTAATAGTGGTTGTGTTATAGTTTGATGGTTTATATTGTGCTAATTAATAGCACAAATATACCATACTTATGATAAGCACATCAACTAATTACACTAATGACAAGAAAAGAGAGATCATAACTTCATTTTGTTGATTTATGTGATCTAGAGAGTGGAATTATCTCTAAATTGTCAATTTATTCTCATAGTTTTCATTCACATTTGTAGTTGTTAGTTTGTTAGTTTTCTCATTTTTTTAGCTTGACAATCTCTCGACTTTGGTTTAATTTGATTGAATAGATTTTTAAAATCATCAATTCCCTGTGGATCGATCCGTATTCGCCACGTACTACAAGTGTACGCCGTGCGCTTGCAGTTAAATTTATTTCTAAATTCATTCGACGGTTTTCTAAACCGATAGAAAATCCATCGTCGAACACTTATAAACTGACCGAGCACAACTTATCAAACAATAAATGATGATAACTGAATATTATCATTTCTTAACAAACAAACACATCATAAACAACTTTACCAATTTCTAAAAATTATTCATTTATATATAAAATAAAATCCTTAGTAAAATTATTTCATTTACAAAGTTTTAAAAATAATACAGTTATCGGTTTTCCTTGTCCAAGTGTTTAGAAACCTCTATCGATAGATATTGTGATGTCCCATGTCTCGATCGGATTCATAAACCACTCAATAAGCCAACTAACACAATATAAAATAATTTTATAGTACTAACAAATACGCGCTCTCATACACACACACACACAAAACTTATTCTAGGTATTACTAACCCTATCTCTAATGAGTTTACCCCACCAAGGCCTTGCTATTTGCTCAACCTAAGCTCTGATACCGAGCTGTAGTGACCGGCCTCTTCGACCCTCAAAATTCGACACTAATGCGTCCATGGTATTCATGTGTCGAACATCCAAGTGCCGGAAAGATAGATTGTTAAGGCGAAAGTAAAGTAAAGGCATAACAGAATCTCACATCGTGACGAGTAAAATATAATATACCAATGGTCTTTACAAACGAAACTGTAATATACATACTTCAATAAGAGTAAACTAATCTATCATTAGCCTGGATGATTATAACATCCTATCCTCACACATGCTAATAATATAATAAATGAAATGCAACATAAATAAAAGATGGTCTTGGGGGCATCTGGCATGTTTCCTGAAGCTCCAAAGCATGCACAACTAAATCTGGAAATATGCTCGAGCTAACTTGAGCATTATAAGAAAATAACACCAGGATCAGTCTGGTAAATCAGCGTGAGAAAATCAAATCAAATGGATTTTTATATTTATAAAACCCTTTGAAAATAAAGTTATCCCATAAGATCACGCCACACATAAACAAGGACGGGTTTTTACCTTACGATAACCAAATCATTTTTGTTATAAAATCCAGTGATATTATAATAATATCTAAGGTTTGAAATAAATATATAATATATCTGGAATGGTTACCCATAATTATATTCAATAGTACTAGGTTCTACAACTAAACCCATAAGGCACGTATTGGATATTGGATTCCACACAATGATAAGGCACTAGGGTACCACCTACCAAAGTACATTTGTAGATAAAATGTATCGAAGGCCACATATGGACCTACCATAAACACAGAGCCGACTTGCTCCTCGAACAAGACATAGCCGGATTACATCATCCCTCGAGCACTGAGGCTGCAAACATTGCACCCAACCCTACCCTTTTCTGTGCGCATGCATACCAAATCCATAAATATCAATCTAAAAGTGGAATGATGCACATAATGGTAGCAAACCACATAGCTCTACTGCATACCTGATTTTAATCATTACCGGTTATGAGGCCATGATTACCTTTTTCCTCTTGGCAAATCCCTCTTGGAATGCTAACACTGCGCTTTAGACAATAATGCAAGACCATCATTCATCCATATAAGTTGTTCAGGATATGAATAAACCGAAGGCACTACTTCTACTACATACTTTTTGGTATCACCCATAGGATTAGTAGCAAGTAGCCCTTGCACCTCAAAGAGCTCCGCCTTTGATTTCTATCATCTTAAAGATGTCTCTAATTCGAACTCTAATGCCGGTTCGAAGTCGTTTTCGGATAACTCATGATAGTTTGATCCCGGTCACTCCAAACCGAAAAAAGATAGTTTCAAAACTTGCCAAGATTGGATAGTCGGTTATTTAGCTACAAATAAACAAACAAATCCAATCAGAGATTTAACCAAGCATGATTAAGCACATAAGCAACCATAAGCCACTTAATTAATCCTTTATTAATAAAGATTGCCTTTCAAATATTCGTATTAAAATACCTTTTACAAAAGATATGTTCACAAAAACTCTCTATTCTTTCTAATACTTGGAAAAGTATTTATATACTTATCTCAACGGTATAAGTATATTCACAAACCATTTCACTTTCAATACTTAGAAAAGTATTTATATATTTATTTCAATGGTATAAGTATATTCACAAAACACCACTTCCAATACATAGGAAATGTAACCACATACTTATCTCAACAGCATAAGTATATTCACAAAACATTATGAAAGATTTCATATTTCAAAAGCATCCTTAAATAGGTCAAAAAAAATGTCACATAAAAATATTATTTACTGTAAACCCAAACCACTTTCCAGTTTGGTGTAAGCAAATGGATCGTATGTAAATTAGACCAAACAAACTTACCATCACTTTCCGATTTCAAACTTGTGCTATCCGTCGATTAACAATGTAGTCAGACAAGTTAGAGAAATATTCTTGCCTCGACGTATATTCTTAATTCTCGAGATAGGAACGAGTTGCCCAACCTCGGAATTCAGTGTTAAGTATGAAAGACTAGTACAAAATATGCTTGTTGCTTCGCCTCATTTGCTTCGGTTGTGCTTACAACCGAAGCAAATAGTATCATTTGCTTCGTTCCCCCTTAACAACCAACGCAATTGGTACATGGGAAGCAATAGAAAATAACAAAATTGTAGTTTTCTTTTGTTGTTGATAACAATCGAAGTAAATTCACCAAAACAAATAGTGTTATTAGCAGTTGTCCTTACAACCAAAGAAAATAGCGGTATTTGCATTGGTTCCTTAGAAACCAAAGCAAATGCATCGAAGCAAATTGTGTTATTTGCTTCGGTTTTTCCTACAACCAAAGCAAACGGCGTTATTTGCATTGTTTCCTTGATAGCTGAAGTAACTATCAAAATTTAATTCAATTGACCCATTACTTTCAACCCGCTTTATTTTTTACCTATACCCAGATTATTTTGCCCTTCCAAATGAAAATCCCTATTGCCAATTACATTTCACTTGACCCGCTACTTTTAGCTTCTTCCAAACGAAAAAGGAGGAAATAAACCGATTAATTGATTTCGATTTGCCAATTTCCATCGATTCGCCCATTGCCCTGATTTGCCAATTTCCATTGATTCGCCGATTATCGATCGATTTTCTTTTGCCAATTTTGATTACGTGCTTCCTTCTGGTATTGAATTTCCTTTTTGGTTTTAGTTGATTATCAATTATGATTTTGATTTTGATTTCTTGCTATTTATTTTATTTATTTCGATTACACACTTCAGGTATTGATTTTGATTCCTTCAAGTAATGATTTCGATTACACGCTTCCTTCAGCTATTTGTTTTTATTAATAAGACCTCGATTTTTATTAGGTTTATTATAATGTTGTCTGAAAAATAATTTATAATCAATGTCATTTAATAATATGAAATGAGTTTAAAATAATCAAGAAAAAATAACTTCGCAGATGTAGGAAGACTAAAATAATAAATGACAAGGTTAGTAAATTTCATGTGAACAACTATCGTGTTCCAGCATGTAAAAGGGCTATATATATGTATGTATGTATGCATATATATATATATTACATGTCCGTTCAAAAAAAATTCTTTACTTATTAATAGTTTTTGAGGTGAGAGTGTGCATGGTCATGTTTTTTCTAAGATGACATAAAGATTTTGCTTTGCTTTTTGTTAAGTTTTCTTTTTCAAGCTGTATGATTTACTACTAATATTGAAATTCATTTGAAATTTTAGTTTTACTTCTCACTTCTTATGAGTCAAATGGTAGAATAGAGTTAATTCAAAAGAATAATAAAACTTCTTTTATAAATCTTCTTATTTAAATCTTATGCACTTATCATCAATCTTTGGTTTCAAGATAAGAATAAATACTTTCCATAAAACGACCATTCCATATATCACTATAAATTCACAAATGTCATTTATTATTCCAATTTATCAAAATGATATCATTTCCCTTTTATAAAATATCATTTATAAATCAATTATTTTATATAAAATAACATTTATAAATCTATCTTCCTATACAACATTTATATAAAGCATTTGACAAATATTTATTTTAAAATATTTCTATCTTCTTTTAAAACAGAATCACTTTATAAAAGATAAACCCCTTTTTCTTTATAATAAACATCAGTTATTATATCAACTTTTTTGTAAAATAAATGCTTCTCTAAATACTTTTAATACATTTCCAAAAAGGTTGGAGTAAAATAGAGAGGTTCAAAAACCCTTTTTAAATAAAATACCATAGAAAATTCCAAAAGCCACATTTAAAATCATTCTTTAAACCAAAACAATTTTCAAATCAAAACAGCAACTAATAGTATTTCAAAATACCATAATTAGGCCTAGAGTTACCACAACACTTAACAAGTGCTTCCATAGATTTATAACTAAAGGAGTTCAACTTTTCAACATATCAAAGTCACAACAGATAAGTCAAACTACCAAGCTTTGACATTCAAACATTTATAACATAAGTATACAAATGAAATTAACATTAACAGTGGTGAGAAATCTGGATCCCTCTACAAAATTCCCTATATTTCATTTCATTTGTCATTTTATATAAAGCGGAGGTTCAACCAAAACCCAACAACCAAACAATAAACATTTAAGCATACAAATAACAATTTGTACCAACACATATATCATACCGTGTTCATCCAACTGTGAGTTAATTTACTAAAATTCCAGTTGAGGCTTTCGCTTTCCTGTTTGATCTAAAATCGAATAACATTTGATTTTATCTCAAATTTTGATTACTCCAAACTTGACGTAACCAAATCCAGTGTGTATATAATGGTCATACGAGCGCAACACAAAAGACCTCATCTCGATTGGACCTCGTATGTAGAAGATATGAATTTGATAAGAATTTGGATTAGAAATTATTAATTAATTCACTAGTTACTTTACTTAAACTAATTACCATTATTAATTCTTCTCTCCCTCAAATCGACACTTCCTCGTACACAAATTAACATACACAAAACCATACATGTGACCACTATCCCATCGATCACTCCTCCCACACTTGACGTTTCGACGAGCAGACGTCACCGACGAACACCTTATTGCATTCTCTCTGCCAAAGTAACCACCACGTCGAACTCGACTCTCCCTACTGAATCACGATCGTACCCTCCACTTCATGGAAAACGAAGGGCACATTCCACCATGGTGAACCAAACCCCAGCAAATTGGCATCGACCGTGCGTCTTCATCCCCTAAGTCCAATACTACCCTTCGTTTCGCCTAACATCACCTCTAGCTTCATCATAGTCTAACCCTAGTTTGGCCAGAAAAATTTGAGCTTTAACCAAAGTCCATCGCAACCACCCATGAGACTCTGGATTTGAAGCCCTTTCTCGCACTAGTTCAATGGATCTGACGATGGTCTCTAACGACGCCCGTTGCTCCGGGAAGAATTTGATTTGTGGTGGCGGCTACTTTTGGTTAACAAGAGAAGAAAGAAAGAGTAAAAAAAGGGAAATGATGAGAGAGTGAAATGAAGGGTTTATATAATAATTTATACTATTATTTTAATCTCACTTTTTAATTGCTGCGCGTTTTGAGCTCGCAGGATCACACAGCATGTCCGACCGTCACTAAACTCATCAGCGTACATCGCATTATTTTTCTGGTCCCAATAGCACTAGTTTTTTAAAAATTTGAAATAGTGCTCCAAGATGATAATTTCACGTGTTTCGAGGCCATTTATCGATAAAATGATTTTCGGTCACACTGTCGATATTAATTCGAATAGTTTATTTTTGTAAATAAATTTTGAAAACAAATTTCTTATCATTAGTTATTATTTACTAATTAAAAGGAGTTATAAAACTTTTTAAACTCAATTATTTAAATATTTAAAATCTATTAAACATCCAAAATAAAAAAATAATATTCTGGGTTGTTACAACTTAAGTATTAATAATAAACGTAAATAAATTATTTTGAATTATTGAGCTTATACGATTATCCGATTGGGTGTTTGTCCCAATTTTCATTCGAACACAAGCCATATTAAATCACTTCCAAAATTTTGCAAGTTTGAGAATGAAGGTCCATATATCTTTATAACGAAATTTGAATAAATTTGCACAGCTAAAAACTTCAAAAATTATATGACGATGAAGTAAACATAGGTCAATCCCATTTGCACTTGCTGATCATGCCATTAAATGACTGCATAAGTTGGCTTCTAATTTGATTGAAACATATGAAAATTTTGAAAAAGTTTTCTTAAAGAATTTTTGCCCTTTGTGAAAAATGACAAAAATTTGAGATGAAATTGTAAAATTTTATCAATTTTGGAGTGAAAAATTTAGAAAATATTTTGAAAGATTTAAAGGAACATTTGAAAAAAAGTCCACATCACAATTTTGAAAAATGAACTCTTTGCCAAATTTTATATTAAGGACTCAAAATGACTAAAAACGCTTGAATCTTTGTCAATAAAACTTATTAGCAAACCATTATGATTTCGTTTGGCAATTTCTTGAGAATAAAATGGATACAATAGGAATGATCTAATGGGAAACCAATCTACTCAAGATCGAGCGCACATTTAGTAGGATCGTCACCGGCATTGGAAGCAATAATTGATCTAATGGTAAACAAATTGATAACATTTTCGCATCTAATTAATCGAACCAAATTTCTCAAGCTTTATGTTAAGAATATAATGTTCCAAACCACATCGTCAATCAATCTTCTCACTCGTTCATTGGGTTGTAAATGGTCAGACAAAATGGAGGTAAGTTTAGTTGCTATCCTATAATAAATTTGGATGGATACGGGCTAGATGAGATTTTAGCTTGAGCGCCTTTCGAATGAGCCATACATTGGATGGATAATTGAAAAATCATTAGGTAACTCGAACAAACACAATTTCATACCATTTTTTTGTCCTAATTCATGTCCTTAATTAAAATTAGAATGGACATATACGAATATTTTTCGACCACGTATAGTCGTACAAAATTTACAGCCCTACTCGTTAGCACAAATCAATGTGTTTATCTAGTTTAGGAATGATCTATTCTCTCTAATTTATAGTCCTACTTGGAGAACTCATTCTAACTACACTTGGAACAAAAACAATTCAAATACGAATTCGTTAGACCTTCTTTTCAAGCACTTCCAAATAATTCCTCAAATCCTTCTTTCCAACCGAATCATTTTCATCAAAACTCTGCACCACTTCGAAACCAATTACTACATTCTTTTTATCCTTAAGATGATAAACATATGCCATCGTTTGAAATTTTTTTGGAAACTTTGGCTAAAGAGACCACTTAAAACTTTAAATTGAATAATAATTTGCAAAATTTGTTGACATCATACATGTGAAACAAGAGCTAGCTGGCCACTAAACTTGAAATGAAAATGACCCATATAGCTACCACTGTGAGTGAATAAGAAACGCACACATTTCAAAGTTAGCTTATTCCTAGCCCTAGGTGTCAAAACGTAAATTCAAACCAAGCTCATGTCATTTAAGAAAGCCATGTCAATCAAATGAACATCATCACCTCCTTACAATCCAGACAAAAAATTAAGAATTATGTTGTCAATCCAAATGGCTTAATGAAAATTCCTCTCGACTCATCAAAATCCAAAAATGATCCTAATCAAAACATCGATCCAAAATCAAAGTCCATTTCTTTCCCAACTTAAGTAAACCAAATCGACTGAGTTTCGACTTCCATTTCCACATTGGCTTTGACTAAAGAAACATTTCGATCAGATGGAAAGATTTTCAAAATTTCCAAGCAAGTCTAAGTGAGCATTCCTCACTTAATATCATCCAACAAATTCCAACTTAAGCGAAGTTTCTAAAGGGCTTGTGTACTTAAATGAGATACAATTAGGTGCCGAAAAAAGCCTTTTTAGCGGATGACCTAAGTGAAATTCTATCTCATTCTATTCTAGTAAATAAAATATCCTAGTTGTCCTACAATTTCGTGTACGATTGAAGACAAGAAAATAAACAAATGTTTGTTAGACCTAGGTACTAACATAAACTTTCTCAAGTGTCCGGTTTACCAGTAACAATGTTTAGATGATTTTAAAATAGTAATGGTCACCCATCAATTGGTCGATCGTTCTATAAAGAAATAAATAGGAAAAATCGTGGATGTGCTTATTAAAATAGGCGAATTCATATTTCCTATTATTTTATGATTCTTGAGACAACTTGTAAATAATATTATGAGCAAAATTTCATTGATTTTGGGATGTCCATTCCTAGCCACCATAAATGCCTTAATCAATTATTAAAATGGTTGAATGAAAATTTCTTTGGATGATATGAAAATAGACCTAAACATCTTTGGTTGGAAAATCAATCAAACGAATCTATGACCGCACTTGTGAAGTAATTGTATTTCACAAAAATCTTGAATGTGAACTAATTTACTTGATAATCATGCAAAACAGATTACGAAAAATCATCTCTGGACATGCAAAAAAAGATCCAAGATATGCTTCCCTTCAAACCTCTCATAATTGAGTCTGTAACTCAACCAATATCTTTAATTAAACAACCTCAAAGGTTAGAGTTTAAACCTCTTTCATGTCATCCGAAATGCGCATACTTAGGTGAAAACAAAACTTTTCCCATCATTATTTCTATCGGTCTTTCTCTCGACGAGAATCATATTTTATTTTAATTATTTCGAAAAATAAAGAAGCAATTGGGTGGTCTATTGTTGATATTAAGGGAGTTAGCCCTACAATTGTTTGAGTAAGATGTTCTGTAACGACCCGTAATTTTATCACTTTAATTTGAGATATTTAATTAATTTTAATTATTCAAATAATTATTTTAAATGATAAATAATTATTTTGAATAATGTCAATAAGTGATTTATAATGGTTTTATAAATATATATACTATTTTATAAAAGTTTACAAACTTCATCGCACTTTGATAAATCGACATTGTATTTTTACAAATGGATTTTAATATCATTTAGTATGGTTTTGTAATTAAAATAAACTTGTTTTAATTATTTAAATATGATAAGAAATCTACTTTTAAGTTTTTTTTACAAATATATATAGCTTAAAAAAACGACAAAATACGACCGTAATTCGGATTCTAGTTTCACAATGATTAATGAATAGAAGTTGTTTAAAGTAGTTGCAACGTTATTTGTTTGAGGAGAAGTTTGTTCCATTTACAATGCTTAAGGGTTAAGGTATTACAATGCCATAAATACCCAAGCATGAGTGATTAACTGAGTAGTACCTGATGCTGTTGAGCGTAAGGTAACACTTAGTGGATTGTTTGAAATCCTTGTGTGATGAGGTGTTTTTGAACCCGGGCAAACCGTGAGCTTGTTTGTTAGTGATTGCAGTCCTGTGTGGTATTGTGGGTGATTGTTTCTTGGCTTGCAATACCATTCGGTATTGATGTGTGATTGTTGCTTTTATTACTTGTGTTGGAATTTCGAGGGCGAAATTCTTTTAACGGTGGTAGAATGTAACGACCCGGATTATTGATAGTTTATAATTAAATATCGGAATTATTTAAATACTTAAATCGTGGATTTAATGTGAATAAAAATGATTTCAAAAGCTTATTTAACTTCTGTTTGAATAAGAAGGTTGATAATAAACTTTTAATTTAGAATTAAAAGTGATTAAAATTGTTTTAAAAATAATTCATTTTAATTAATGTGTAAAATTATCATTCCAGGGTACTGTCTCAGATTTTGATGAAACTAGTGTCATTGGATCCGGAATACTGAATTGTCATACGCAACAAGTTTCGTGACGATCGGGCATACTGTACGGTCATGCGAGCTCGAATGCATAGCGATTAATTTTAGGAATTAAAATGATAATCGAAAAGCTAACTTCTGTATTTGACGGAAATAGGTCCCGAAACTAGTTCCATTGAGTTTGGAATAGGGGTACTTTGCTAGGAACACTAGTGAACACGCCTCGTTTGGAGTTTGAGATTTTGGAGAGTGAATAGTGTCGGAGGTTTCCATAAAAGGATCCCACTTTCTTTGTTTTCTAAGGTTAAAACACTAAACCTAGCCTCCCATCCAATGGCCTAGGTTGAACAGAACCTTTAGAAGCCGATGTAGGTGATGGCAACAACTAGAGAAATGTATGCGAGGGTTTGTGGAGTAAGTTGACCGGTTGCATCATCGTGAGGAGGTATGTGGCGGTCAAAATTTGCTACTGAATGTGGCAGCAAGGGTTTGAGTTTCTGACACGACATTGATCTATGGGAGGCACTGAAGGGAAAAGGTCGGGGTTGGCGAGGGCTTCAAGCTGGCAAAGTTTGGTCACAATTGGTCACTAGAGGTGATGACGATGCCGAGTTGAACGACGGTGATATTTTAGGCTCATTCTTGAGTTTCCAGCCTTGACAGGCGACAAGATTGGTGGAGATGGGTTCGTATTGGTCGGAGGTCACACCTGGAGGCAAGCGGTGGCGGCTAAGGTGGCATGGCGATGGCGGTGGTTTGATAAACATCGTGAATAGGGTTTGGAGATAAGGCCACCTGGGTTAGAGAAGTGATTAAGTTTAATTACCCTTTTAATTTAGTTAATTAATAAATTAATAAATCTCAAGATGTTCTAATGATTATATCTTGTTCATACGAGGTCTGATCGAGGCGTCGTTTTCACCATTGCATTCGTATTGGGATTATCTACGCACTGGGGTTGGATTTATAAAATTTGGAGCTTGTGGGAATTTTAGTCAAAATTGAACGACTATTCGGAAATGTGTAAGCATTGGCTGGATGGGTGAGTTTTACTCACCAGTTGATTGTACAATTATTGTGTATATAATTGTGGCTGTATTAAAATATAAATTGTAAACAGACAATGCATTTTATTACTTTTGGACCCCGCCTTATTTTGTAAAACAAGTGAAAAAATTATTATGCAGTATAATATCTCTTTTGATCATCTATAACATGTATCATGGCCCAGACTACTCGTTTACATGTTTGATACCGCTTTCTGAAAAGTGATAGTGCATTATGATTGTTTGAAGTGATATAGTCGTTATAAACTTGCTTTGAAATCCCTGATATTTGACATATGTTAAATTGGACAAATTGTGATGTATTGTAGAATATAAATATTGGATTGCTCTACACACATTTTGGCGTGTTTGACATAGAGGAATTGGTTTGGACATTTGTGGAAATTGAAAATGGTAAAGGTTAGAAGCAAAAGGGTCGCGATGGATGCACTTTGAAATCGCTGTGTTCGGCGATTTTAAAGTTAACTTCGAAAGACATCCTAGGGGTTATCCGTATTTTTAATACTGTAAGCGTGCTTAATATCGAGAAATAACAAGGTTTAAAAATATTATTGATAATCTTTTATGAATTTTTAAAGTGATGGTTTTAAATTATAAAATAGGGTTTTATGGTTTTCAAAAAAATGGTTTAAAATATGCATAAGTATTTTTAAAAGTATATTTTTAGTGTATATATGGTTTTAGAATTTGTTAAAGATTTTATTAAATAAATAACAGGATTTTATATTAAAATATTTTACAAATGGTTTATGGTATTTTATTAAATATCTTCGTTTAACAAATAAATTAGTACATGTGTGTATGTTTGTGTGTGTGTGTTTCTTTTTTAAAGGTATTTTAGTATATTCAAAGTTTTAAAAGGAACTTTTGTATTTGTGAAAGAATATAAAGGAGTTTTGGGATTTTAATACTTACGTTATAATGGATTGTTTTATAAATTGATTAAAAAGGTATGTCACCTTGTTTAATAAGTGGAGAAGTACTTAGAGCTTTAACTGGATGTTTCAAAGTAAACGACATGTTTTGAAAGTGATTTTGGTTTTATAGTAATGATGTTTTGGCAATATTTGTTTTATCCTATTTAACTATACTTTTGAAAAGTGATTAGATCTTTAAAATGGAGTTTTAAAGATAACAAAATAGTGAAGTGTTTTGGGTTTGTTGTAAATAATGTTTTAGTAACATTTGTTTTTAAACCCATGGATAATATTTTAAGAGGTAAAATGTTGTTAAATGATTTTGAAAAATACTTAGATCTTTAATAATGGAATTTTAAAGAGAATAACTAGTATGAAATGGTTTTGGGTTTGTAAGGATAGTGTTTGGGTAAAATTTGTCTTAAGCCCTTTGAAATTGATTTGTGAATATACTTATACAGTTGAGATAACTATATGAATGCTTTTGAGAGTATCAAAATGTGATCAAATGAATAGAGATGTTTTAATTAAATAGAGAAGTTTAACTAATAAATAGAGTTCCAATTTTAAAGAGTTTATTGAGTAAAAATATGAGTTTTACTAATAAAAGAGGATTTTAATTAATAAAGAAAGGTTAACTAAAAAGGGATTAGAAGTCGTTTATATGACTTGATTGTGCTTGTTTGTTTCGATCGTGCTTTGTGTGTTACTTGCTTATGGAAAGCAACATTAAATAGTTTCCCGTATGCGATTATTCTTATTCTTATTTGATTTGACCAAATATACTCTGGAAATATCTAGAAGAAACATGGGAATTATATGGCACAGTTGTCTTCGACAATGTTATACTGTATGTATAAACTCGTTTTGCTCTTCTAGGGAAAATGATAAGGAAATTCATCCGCTTAAACAGTTAGGAGGTGATCTCCACTCTTATGTATTGCTTGTTTATTTCCCACAGAACCAGAGTTGAGATTAGTGGAAAAACGATCGATTGGTTTTAGAGCACCCGGTAAGCGGGGGAGTGTACTTATATGAGATGACTTGAAACCATACCCACTCCAAAACCATATATGTATTCTCTGCTTTGGAAGAGGTTCGTGATTGGCTCGTAATTGGTTTGTGATTGGTTCATGATTGGTTCAAGATGCTGGAGTGTATATGGAGATTCAAATCTATTTAAGATGCTCGAACACATGTAGTTGTTTATAATCTATTCAGGATATGGGAATCCATGTGTGGTTCTGAGATTTTTTTAGATATAGGAATCCATGTGTTATTTTGAGATTTATTGTGGAATCCATGTGCGGTTCCGAGATCTGTTGAGATATGGGGATCCATGTGTGGTTCTGAGATCTGTTCGAGTGGTGACTCATGTGTTGGAATACCAACATAGCCTAATCATCGGTAGGGAAAAAACCAGAGATATGATGCATAGCCAGTGGGGTTTAGCTAAATAAGAAGGGTGCATGTGAGTCCATTATAGAGATGCTTACATATATGCATGCGAGAGTGGTGCACCGGGTCTCACATAGTGGGGGCCAGCTATGTTTTCCTATGGTACATTCGTTGGGGATATATGCTGCTTCAGAAGGATATATCTAATTTTTTTCAAGTAGATCAGAGTCAGCTTGGATCCGAGGAGATCTACGTGGAAATCATATACAATTAGTGAATGCACCTTAGCGATTGTGATTGTATATCTATTATTATTGTGATGTACACTCACATACATCACAGTTATGTGATTATTTATATTTCACACCTTAAAGATTACTATATTATCACTGGATTTTATAATAGAAATGGTTTGGTTATCGTAAGGTAAAAACTCATTCATGTTTATTGGCGGCGTGGTCTTACAGGATACCTTTATTTTGAAGGGTTTTAAAATATAATAATATATATGATTTGAGTTTCTCATGCCGGTTTATCAGACCGATCTGGGTGTTATTTTCTTAATGCTTGGGTCAACTCGAGTATTTTTCCAGATTTAGTTGTGGTTCATTGAAGCTCTTAGAGAGGAGCTAGATGATTTCCTACCGTACTTAATTTCCACGGCATTAGTTGATTGTATCTATCTGCATTTATGAGGATGGGCAGTTATAACTATCCAGGCAAATGATAGGTGAGTTACTCTGACTGAGGTATATATATATATATATCAAAGTTTCTTTTTGGTAAAGACCTTTTGAGATATTATATATTATCGTTCCGCATGTGAGATTCTGATATTGTGTTCTCTTTTTTCTTGTTTTATTTCTTTTTCCTTTTATTTTACCCTACTATTCGTTTTTTCGGTACTTGGGTGCTTGGCACGTGAATACCGTGAATGTATTAGCGTCGATATTTGGGGGTCGGAAAGGTGGATCGTTACATCTAACTTGTCCGACTTCATTGTTACTCGAGGGATAGCATGGGGTTGAAATCGAAAAGTGGTGATAAGTATATGATGTCCAATTTTCCATACGCAATCTAATTATTTACACCAAATAGTGGTTTGTCTACTATCAACAACTTAACCTATTTTGACTTGAGAAGTATTTAAAAGCTTCGAGATTTCATATGATTCGAGAACCCCATGGGGGACTCATTTCTATGAAACGTAGTTCGCTTTTAAGAATGTATATTCAAGATCATAGCGGGGACTCTTATGTTTGTGCACATACTTTTAAAAGACATGGGATTAAGTCAGTTTAGAATTCATCGCTTTAGTTTGAAGACACCGGTTTCAAATAAGTAGAGTTTATTTGAGCCACTTCAAACTAACAAACGATTCGTGAACTAAATTATTGTGAAGTGTGCTATGGAGTTGTACTACCTATCCTGAGGGTGATTCTAGAATAGAAGGTAGTAAGGTTGGGGTGTTTGTTCAATCCTAGAAAAACTTGTAAGGATGAGTGCTAACATTGCATTTATTGCCTGGAGGCAGTGTTGGCATTCCAAAAAGGGTTTACTAAAAATGGTAATCATTGCCTCAATCCTTACACCCGGAAATGACTAAAATAGGAAAGATGCAGCGGAGCTATATGGTTTGCTACCATTAGGGTATGATCATCCCTAATCCAGATCGGTATTTCTTTGGATAAATGCTTCAGGCCCAGTACGGTTATTGATTGCAACCGAGGGATGATTATATTCAGTACTAACCAGGAAGGGGTAGACCGGTTCTGTGTTAATAGAGGTGCAAGGTTTGCAGCCTCGGTACATTTTCTCTAGAGGTGTACTATACGGAAGGTAGTCCTTACCTTGTCTTTGTTGGAATCCATTTTCCAATATGCGCTTTATGGGCTTAGTTGTATACTAAATATGTTGCAATTTAACTAATGTAACCATTGCAGCTATGTTAAATATTTATTTTAAACTCTATGCATTATTATAATATCATTGTATTTTCTATTAAAAAGGGTTTGGTTATCGTAAGGTAAAAACCCATCCGTATTTATGTGTGGCGCGGTCTTACGAGATACCTATATTTTTGAAGGGATTTATAAATATAACAAAGCATATGTTTTGATTTACTCACAACCGACCCATGTATGACCCATAGTTCGTTTTATTTTCCTTAAACTCTTGGGTACTCTAATTTTTTAGTAGCCAAGTAGTCCAGGTTCTTACAGATGCATTTTGGAGGAGCATGAAGTAGGAGGCTTCGATGTTATCTAGTTATCTATTGTTAACAAGAAAACTTATCGACATCCTCGAAACTGTTCAGTTAGCAAGTAAAATTATTTACTCCACAAAAGAAGATTATTAAAGAGATTACTTCCTTCGAAACACCCCATTCGATCGGGTTGACTTGGATAAATTTCTTTTAGAGGATGATTTATGAAAATATTAATGGTGGTTAATTGATCCAATCAACCACCTCAAGGTGGAAATTAAGGAGAAAACATCTCATTCGAAACCTCTATTTCGAATGGGTCAAAAGTGGTTATGTATATTAGGTATTCATCTCCTTTCTACCATGTCAAAAGGTCCACTCTGCTTTTAAAGAGAAGAATTTGCTTTCGACACCATTGGTTTCGACTTATTTTAGAGGAACTACTTCGAAAGGGTTATAGGTATTGTAGGGTGTGTATACCTTTCACAGGAATTCATTCCCTATAGCGTTGCTTTACATTTACACATCTGATCTTCCTCGAATCACCCCTTTCGATCAAGTCGAAAGGGATCTAGCTCTTTCGAAGTGGATCTGATGTATAATATGCAAAGTCTTATTAAATATATGCAATGGGTAATCATCTTAGATAACATAATTTTCATGAACTTATTATGATCAAAACATCACCATCACCTTTATTTTTCATTACACATCATTAACATGATGATAATGTGATGCGAATGCATATTATCTAAGTTGATCCCATGGCATTGCATAAGATAAAATGGAATTAAGAAGATAGTATCATGTGTAATTGATCATTAGACGTGCTAATGATCAAAATGATCTCCCTCATAATCAAAATCTTTATTGAATCCATGCACTTCCTCTTTAAGCATTAATCCAAATTGAGTTACAAGTATTAGAGCTTCTTCCACAAATCAATTTAGGGTTACAAAGACTTGATTTAGTTAAGAAAACAGAAGAATGAGTTTTGGATTCCAAACCCCCATCCCCAAAATCAGACCCCTTGTGACAACCCGACTTTTTCTCCACAAAAAGTCGTATCATCATAAAGAAAGAAAGGGATAGAAGAAGAAAGAAGAGAAAGAAAAAAAGAACAACACATCAGAATCTCACAGCGGAACGAATAAAATATAATATATCACATAAAATATTACATAGTATCATATTACATCAGAGTTACACAACTTATACATCACAGAATAGACAGTTATAAATTCTGTCTATTATACAACTCAAGATACAATTCAGACAAACGACTCAGAGAAACCAACACAGCAGAATACTATATATCTACGAATGCTGAAGCCTCCTGCTCCATATCTCCTCCATAGATTCGTCAAAGCTAACCTGAATCCCTTGGCTACTCGTAAAAATTGAGTACCCAAGGTTTAATAAAACAGAAAATAAACACTTGGGTCAGACATGGGTCTGGTGTGAGTAAACGGGTTAAAATTGTTTAACTTCAAAATCCTTTTGAAACAAAGGTATCACGTAAGACTTCCCACACATAAACATGGAAAAGTTTTTACCTTACGCTAACCAAAACATTTGATAGGAAATCCAGTTATATTATAATAGGGTCTAGGGTTTTCAAGTAAAATACAGAAATAGCTGAAATGCTTACATCTCACATTCCAACATAGTTGGGCACAACTAATACGTACGGCACTTATTGGAGTTTGGATTCCATACAATGGCAGGGCTACTGGGGTACCGCCCGTCACAGTACGTGGCCTAGATCACCGTACCGAGGAGTACGCCCGCTCCCCTGCAACACAAAGCCGGAACCATCCCTTACTGGATAATTCCGAACAAGATAACCCCGTAGTTGGCGCGACCAACCACACACTAAGCCGAATAAAAGAAAAGGGACCTCTAGACAGGGATCTATCTTGCTCTCAGTGGGTGCTACCCACGAAGCCTTGCTGCACCTCCCCTGTTTTAGCCATTTCCGGTTGATGAGGCTTGAGGTTACGATTACCTTTAATCAGAACATATCACTTAGAATGCTCATCGTCCGCCTGATGATGTGCTGAAAGCATTCAATCCATACAAGTTCGTTCCGGGTTCGAACGAAACCGAAGGCATTATCTCGTTACACTCATTTTGGAATCACCCTCAGAGTTAACGACAATAACCCTTGCACTCTGAATCTTCATCTTCACTTGAGATTCACGACCTATCGTTAATTTGGATCGATGTGGTATTCGGGTCTCCAGACCTGGAATACCGGTATACGGAAACCCGATCCCGGTCTCATCGAAATCCAAAACGTATCTTTTAAGGCCAAGTTGTTTAAAGGTTTAAACATTTAAACTTATATTCTGAATGATATAAACAGATAGATAGATAAATAACATTATCACAATAGATAATTCATATAAACATTCATCTCACAAAGCAGCATATATCATATATATATATCAGAGACATACAAATCATCCAATATCAACCAATCACCCAATATCAAACATCCAGTATTAATCAATTATCTAAACAGAATTGATTAACTCCATATCAATTTAATTAACCTTTAATTAAATTAATTACTATCCTTTAATTACTTGGATTATCTTAATCCTGCTCACTATCATTAATTAATTATAAATTAATAAATCATTTCTTAATGATCTTCCCTAATTAATCCTCCTTGATTAATTATACTTTAATTACATTCAAGTAATTATCCTTAACCATATTCAGTAATTAACCTTTAATTACTATCATTAATTACAATAATTAATGAACCTTCATTAATCAATTAACTATAATTAATTATATTAATCCTCAATTAATTACAATTAATTAATCATACTTATATTAATTACTTTTATTAATCAACCTTAATTAATTTTATTAATAATCCTCTAATTACTTTATTAATTAATTACCTTTTAGTTAATTAAATAATTAATCTTTAATTTACTACAATCATTAATTAACCTTAATTAATCTTAAACAGTAATTAACGATCCTGTAATTACTTATCTTAATTAATTACTTCTTAATTAATTATATTAACCTTGATTAATTAATCTAATTAATTAATCTTTAATTACTTCATTAAGTAATTATTAATCAATTTCATTAACAAATAATCCTTAATTAGTTACTTTATTAATTAATTACTTTTACTTAGTAATTAATCTTAAATTAAACACATTTAATTAATCACATTAATTAATTTACTTAAGTAATTAACTCTTAATTACTTACATAAGTAATTATCTTCTAATTACTTCATTAAATGATCTCTCTTAACTAATTACCTTAACAAGTAATTAATCCCATCATTAAATAATTCTTAATTCTTTAATTAATTAATTCCTTAATTGATAACATTAAATGATTACCCATCAATCACTTCAATTAATTACTTTCATGAGTAAATTTTCCTTCCTTTAATTGCATTCAGTAATTAAGCATTAATTACTTCAATAATTATTTACACTTAATTAATTCATAATTAAGTGATATTTAATTTAACCAAACAATTTACTAATCATTTAAAATTAATTAAATAATTTAGTTAACTCCTTATATATATATAAAAATACTTAAATAAATTAAGAAAACCCTTTAGCTTAATTAAACCTTTACTTATTAACAAATCATTCTCATTAATTAACAATAATTAATTAACCTTATTTATTTCCACAAATTGCTTCATTTAGTAATTATCCTTAATTACAATAATAATTAACCTTTAATTCTTAATTAATCTTAACATAACCAATTAAGAATAAACTTGTATTTGTATTAAATACTTACTCAAAACATTTACTTTATTAAAACCAAATTTAGAAATTAATTTTGAAATATAATTTACTTTAAACAAAACAATTCTAACATTTTAATTTTGATATACTTAAATTTTGGAAACCATCTTCAAACATGTTTAATCAAATCAAACCATTATTTATTTTAAAACTTGTTTTTAATACTTAAAAATTTGTTTATGCTTTAAATTTTAAAACCCAAATATGATTTCCTTTAAGATTTCAAAACCAGGTACTGGAATCAAAACAACCCGAGTAAAACTTCCCAAATACACGCGTTCTTCCCGAGTCTTTCCTCGAGTTCACTCGCTTACCAACCTGCTTCGAGTCGACCACGCCATCTTCACGAGACTTTCCCCGAGTTTCCCCTTCGTCTTCCCCAACGAAAACGACCAGACACCCAACGTGCACACGTGCACGTGGTGCACTTGCACCATCGCCGCCGACCACCAACGTTCGTCGCGACCATCGCCTACAACCACACGATCTCATGCGAACTCGAAAACGTCCCCAGATCGAACAATAAACTCGCGAGTCAAAATTTCGATCACTGATCGAAAACTGAACCCACACTCGACCACAAGAACGTCACCACGGCCATACACCTCGACGCCGTTGAACTCGCCGTCCCCACCATCGAATCACCACGACCACGAGCTACCTTCTCCCCAAAAGCGAACGCCTCCGGTCCATCTTCTACGTTGCGAATGTCACGCCATTCAATACAGCCGAGAACAACCTAAAACCCTAGTTCGATCGAATTCAAACAATTCACACATTTGAAAATTCCAATTATATTTTTCCCCTAATCCATAACATACAAGCAAGCTTCAATCAAAAATCTGGCTACAATCAACATGCCAATCAACGGCAATCCACAAAAACCCCAAATTCGAACAAACCCCAAATTCTCATGATCCATCCAACTTAAAATCATGAAACATGTATTAAAAATCATGATTTTTACTCATAAATTCATCCATGTAATACAAATCAAAAATTAAGATTTTTGATTTTTCATGTATAACTGTATTTTTACTGTAATTCGTAAAATATGAGTTAATCTTTTATTTTAAAATTCCATAACTATTTTTAGATGATAAATTACATGACTACAACCAACTTCCATTTACAAATCAAGGTCCAGTTCGTATTTAAAATCAAGATATTGAAATTGTTATAGGATTTGAAAACTGTTTTTATAAACACAGTAACAATCCTTACTCTACAGGCAATTCAATGTATTCAATTCAACATGCATTCAATTTAAACAGATATTTCATATAACATTGTTATAACATCACAAAATCTAGAAGAAATCTAGAATCAAACTGTTTTTAAAATAATTTACTCACCAATATTTTAAAGAAGCAGAGAACAAACAGAGTAGTTTATCACTTCCAGGCTTTTGCATTTGATTTGTGAAAAGCTTTTGATTCTCCTTTGCATGCCTTCAATTTGATGTTGTTTAAAGTTGAACTTGCTGTTGAATTGTTGCAGGTTGATTTATAGTAGGTTAATTTGCTAGTTTGATCTCAGGTTGATAGATTTTCTTTTCAGGATTTTCTTTGTTTCAGTTTTTAGTTTAGGAAGAAGAAAAGAATAGAGACAGTAAAAATGTTTTGAACTGAAAGAAATTTTGAACGGGAAAGAAAATGAACAGGTTTCTCTAACAACTACATTTTTTTATAAAATAAAATTTTAAATAAAGAAAAAGAATTGCCACTTGTTATATTACTAATTAGACAAATGTCCAACTTGTTTTATATGTTTTACAAGTGTTAAAAACAAGCAAAAATTATGTTTAAATCCTTGTCTTAAAAATATTTATATTATATTAATTATGTAGATATGGATTTATATAAATTCATGTTTTATAAATTTATTTACAAACTATTTAGTTTAAGAGATATTCTAAAAAGAGAATTTATGTAAAACTATATATATATATTTAATCATTTTAGATTAAGTACTTATTAAAAGAAAACAAGATAAAATAAATCTTTTTATTAAATCTTATTTAAACTATCATATTTTAAAATAAACAATTATCTTATATTTTGAAAACAATTGAATTAACCTTAAATTAGCTTTTGAAAAT
This sequence comes from Allium fistulosum, assembly GCA_030737815.1. Classification (NCBI taxonomy): domain Eukaryota; kingdom Viridiplantae; phylum Streptophyta; class Magnoliopsida; order Asparagales; family Amaryllidaceae; genus Allium; species Allium fistulosum. Next base: position 822,755,482 of record CM060904.1, read on the forward strand.
ATTAAATTTAAAACAAAGCTTTTAAATCACAATTCATACATATATAAATTATCAATAATTTAAATTAAATTCAAAACAATCCAAATTATAACATATATATACATATATATTACAATTTGAAAATTCATCTTTATTTAAAACAAAAGATATTTCCATTCACAATATATATCAAATATATATTATAAATAGATTGAAACTTTATTAGCTTTAACAAACAAATCTTATCAATATTGCCAGATTATATATTTATTAACCTTTAAAAGATTAAATTACCAAATTAAATTAAAATTATAAAGAAAATTATCAAATCAATTTAATTATTAACACAGATTATTAAATTTAAATTGCCCAAAAAACCCGGGATATCACATTCCTCCCCCCTTAAAATAATTTCGTCCCCGAAATTAAAACAAAGTTAATTTAATAATCCAACCAAGATTTTTAATTTTAAACACAAACCTATCATCCAATTCCTATCAATCAAAGCAACAAGTCAAACAATCTAATCTAACTAACTATTCTGACATAAATCAGAATAGACTTCATAATACTATCTCGAATTTTCCCGAATAAAAATCACCGGGAGACTCGCTCTACAGAAGCTAAATAAACTACACACCATAATCCAGAGCTCCTCTCTTCTTTAGATTCACCAATCTGAACAAAATATCAGATCATACCCAAGTCCAACTCAACTTCCAAATCCATCTGAACTGCAGATTCTACAATCAGTAATAGATCATACACGTACTCCCTCAGAGATACGTGAAATAGAATGGATTCCAGATATCCAAACTGGCCATTCAACCCTGTAGACAAAGAATTACTCCTCTCAAGAACACAAGAAAATTCCAAAATATTTTGGAGCTAGCTTCCAGACTTACCAAATCTTATAGCTCTTTAATCGGAGAAAAGCTTAAACAATTTCCAATTTCCAACTCCGAATTCCAAACTCTGACTCATATCTGCATAGCTCACCAGACGATCCCGAGCTACCTCATCTCTTCCTGATCAGCTCAACCTTTGCTGATGCTTTTTGAAACAATTATGAACCAAGCACAAAATGATCTTCAAATCTGCTGAAATCCACAAACTCTACTCCACAAGAAATAGAAGACTGAACTTCCTTCTTCCAGATTCCAGAAAATTCTATACACACTTAGAAATTCACATAAACTTCTTGTAGAAATCTGAGGTTACTTCCTTTCTTGCACAGCTACTACCTTTGCTTTCGCTGCACAACTCTGATTTTGAAATAGATGAGAATGTCGATGAACTCGAGCACAAACTAGATCCACAAACAAGCGGAAACATTGGTTATCTTAAAGACATAACCAACTTCTCAAAGAATAGACGAGTCCTCGGTCAAGGGTACTGTCTTCAGCTATCCTTGGCTAGAGGAAACTCGAAACTAGAAGCAGAAGAGAAAACACAGATACTTCATAAAATTCTAAGATACTTCACCAATCCTTCTCTAGGAACAAATCGATATAAACTAAATCTTTACCTATGGGCAACCTTTGACCTCTTCGATAACTTTTACTTTCTCTTGAGATGCCTCAACTCCATACAAAAGATTACTCAAGATGAACTCTCAAACTAATCGCAAGTCACTTTTGCGATCCTACCTAGTTCGGATTCCAAAGATACTGTTCTCTCTTTACCAATTAAAACAGCCTTAAGCTTTTCCAAACAAGGTTAACCCTTCAAGAAAACATTCACCATCTTCCCGGACTGCTGATAGAAGAACCACAAAGATTCTGGAACCATCGAAGAAACGAACCACACTGCTGCTTCCAAACTCTATCTCGACAGCACACCGAACACTCCGAGTTGCACTGCTACCACAGTTAACCAAAAGCTTCTAATCCAAAGGCTTCTCAAAACTAAAACCATCAACAAACCTCACAACGAACCTCCGAGATGGCAGACATTCGGGCTCCAAACCAATCGCCAATAACTTACTCTTCTTAAGGGAACAATGAGACCATGTCCGAAGAACAACTAATTGACCTTAGTCCCATACTTCAAAATAGACAAAACTCTCTTACTTGATATCAGAGAATTCCTATACAGTCGAGTCTTTCCTACGGTAGACATCAACTGTTCCTCCAATACCTTCTTAATCTTGCTCCAAAAAGAAAATCTCCTTCGGGAACATCCATAGATACTGCGTCTTATCACACAACTGCTCCTTCCTGAAGTCGCCAAGCTACCATCACTTACTTCTGCACAACTGATAGATTCAACTCTAGAAAATCTGCTCACCCGAGCTCAACCAATCTTACATTCCAATAATGGATTCCGAATCTTGAAAAGGATTTTCTTCAGAGATCCGAGACATCCTTACTCCATACTGCCAACTTACTCGAGACGATATTGGGTTTACAGTCTCGATATATACTTCCAACCTCAAACATTCAAACTCCAACTATTGGTAATTGTGTTACACACACTACCACCTTATCTACCTTTATAACTTATATTGGAAAACCCGAACAGGTAACCCAATAAATAGGTAGAAATACATAAATATATATATTTAAAATGATATTTTTTTTATATAGAAATTATTTCTGGGTAAAATTATTTCATCTACCTCTTTAAAACAATATTGTGTCTGTTGGCCTGGTTCAAGTGTTTAGAGATCCCTATCAATAACGTTAGCTACTCGTATTGACCAGAATCCATATACCACTCAACCGATCAATTAACACAATATAAAACCATTTTTATATAACTAACAATTACGCGCTCTCAAGATAGACACCACTTCAGAGCCTAGGTATTCACTCAACCTACAGCTCTGATACCAACTGTGACAACCCGACTTTTTCTCCACAAAAAGTCGTATCATCATAAAGAAAGAAAGGGATAGAAGAAGAAAGAAGAGAAAGAAAAAAAGAACAACACATCAGAATCTCACAGTGGAACGAATAAAATATAATATATCACATAAAATATTACATAGTATCATATTACATCAGAGTTACACAACTTATACATCACAGAATAGACAGTTATAAATTCTGTCTATTATACAACTCAAGATACAATTCAGACAAACGACTCAGAGAAACCAACACAGCGGAATACTATATATCTACGAATGCTGAAGCCTCCTGCTCCATATCTCCTCCATAGATTCGTCAAAGCTAACCTGAATCCCTTGGCTACTCGTAAAAATTGAGTACCCAAGGTTTAATAAAACAGAAAATAAACACTTGGGTCAGACATGGGTCTGGTGTGAGTAAACGGGTTAAAATTGTTTAACTTCAAAATCCTTTTGAAACAAAGGTATCACGTAAGACTTCCCACACATAAACATGGAAAAGTTTTTACCTTACGCTAACCAAAACATTTGATAGGAAATCCAGTTATATTATAATAGGGTCTAGGGTTTTCAAGTAAAATACAGAAATAGCTGAAATGCTTACATCTCACATTCCAACATAGTTGGGCACAACTAATACGTACGGCACTTATTGGAGTTTGGATTCCATACAATGGCAGGGCTACTGGGGTACCGCCCGTCACAGTACGTGGCCTAGATCACCGTACCGAGGAGTACGCCCGCTCCCCTGCAACACAAAGCCGGAACCATCCCTTACTGGATAATTCCGAACAAGATAACCCCGTAGTTGGCGCGACCAACCACACACTAAGCCGAATAAAAGAAAAGGGACCTCTAGACAGGGATCTATCTTGCTCTCAGTGGGTGCTACCCACGAAGCCTTGCTGCACCTCCCCTGTTTTAGCCATTTCTGGTTGATGAGGCTTGAGGTTACGATTACCTTTAATCAGAACATATCACTTAGAATGCTCATCGTCCGCCTGACGATGTGCTGAAAGCATTCAATCCATACAAGTTCGTTCCGGGTTCGAACGAAACCGAAGGCATTATCTCGTTACACTCATTTTGGAATCACCCTCAGAGTTAACGACAATAACCCTTGCACTCTGAATCTTCATCTTCACTTGAGATTCACGACCTATCGTTAATTTGGATCGATGTGGTATTCGGGTCTCCAGACCTGGAATACCGGTATACGGAAACCCGATCCCGGTCTCATCGAAATCCAAAACGTATCTTTTAAGGCCAAGTTGTTTAAAGGTTTAAACATTTAAACTTATATTCTGAATGATATAAACAGATAGATAGATAAATAACATTATCACAATAGATAATTCATATAAACATTCATCTCACAAAGCAGCATATATCATATATATATATCAGAGACATACAAATCATCCAATATCAACCAATCACCCAATATCAAACATCCAGTATTAATCAATTATCTAAACAGAATTGATTAACTCCATATCAATTTAATTAACCTTTAATTAAATTAATTACTATCCTTTAATTACTTGGATTATCTTAATCCTGCTCACTATCATTAATTAATTATAAATTAATAAATCATTTCTTAATGATCTTCCCTAATTAATCCTCCTTGATTAATTATACTTTAATTACATTCAAGTAATTATCCTTAACCATATTCAGTAATTAACCTTTAATTACTATCATTAATTACAATAATTAATGAACCTTCATTAATCAATTAACTATAATTAATTATATTAATCCTCAATTAATTACAATTAATTAATCATACTTATATTAATTACTTTTATTAATCAACCTTAATTAATTTTATTAATAATCCTCTAATTACTTTATTAATTAATTACCTTTTAGTTAATTAAATAATTAATCTTTAATTAACTACAATCATTAATTAACCTTAATTAATCTTAAACAGTAATTAACGATCCTGTAATTACTTATCTTAATTAATTACTTCTTAATTAATTATATTAACCTTGATTAATTAATCTAATTAATTAATCTTTAATTACTTCATTAAGTAATTATTAATCAATTTCATGAACAAATAATCCTTAATTAGTTACTTTATTAATTAATTACTTTTACTTAGTAATTAATCTTAAATTAAACACATTTAATTAATCACATTAATTAATTTACTTAAGTAATTAAATCTTAATTACTTACATAAGTAATTATCTTCTAATTACTTCATTAAATGATCTCTCTTAACTAATTACCTTAACAAGTAATTAATCCCAACATTAAATAATTCTTAATTCTTTAATTAATTAATTCCTTAATTGATAACATGAAATGATTACCCATCAATCACTTCAATTAATTACTTTCATGAGTAAATTTTCCTTCCTTTAATTGCATTCAGTAATTAAGCATTAATTACTTCAATAATTATTTACACTTAATTAATTCATAATTAAGTGATATTTAATTTAACCAAACAATTTACTAATCATTTAAAATTAATTAAATAATTTAGTTAACTCCTTATATATATATAAAAATACTTAAATAAATTAAGAAAACCCTTTAGCTTAATTAAACCTTTACTTATTAACAAATCATTCTCATTAATTAACAATAATTAATTAACCTTATTTATTTCCACAAATTGCTTCATTTAGTAACTATCCTTAATTACAATAATAATTAACCTTTAATTCTTAATTAATCTTAACATAACCAATTAAGAATAAACTTGTATTTGTATTAAATACTTACTCAAAACATTTACTTTATTAAAACCAAATTTAGAAATTAATTTTGAAATATAATTTACTTTAAACAAAACAATTCTAACATTTTAATTTTGATATACTTAAATTTTGGAAACCATCTTCAAACATGTTTAATCAAATCAAACCATTATTTATTTTAAAACTTGTTTTTAATACTTAAAAATTTGTTTATGCTTTAAATTTTAAAACCCAAATATGATTTCCTTTAAGATTTCAAAACCAGGTACTGGAATCAAAACAACCCGAGTAAAACTTCCCAAATACACGCGTTCTTCCCGAGTCTTTCCCCGAGTTCACTCGCTTACCAACCTGCTTCGAGTCGACCACGCCATCTTCACGAGACTTTCCCCGAGTTTCCCCTTCGTCTTCCCCAACGAAAACGACCAGACACCCAACGTGCACACGTGCACGTGGTGCACTTGCACCATCGCCGCCGACCACCAACGTTCGTCGCGACCATCGCCTACAACCACACGATCTCACGCGAACTCGAAAACGTCCCCAGATCGAACAATAAACTCGCGAGTCAAAATTTCGATCACTGATCGAAAACTGAACCCACACTCGACCACAAGAACGTCACCACGGCCATACACCTCGACGCCGTTGAACTCGCCGTCCCCACCATCGAATCACCACGACCACGAGCTACCTTCTCCCCAAAAGCGAACGCCTCCGGTCCATCTTCTACGTCGCGAATGTCACGCCATTTAATACAGCCGAGAACAACCTAAAACCCTAGTTCGATCGAATTCAAACAATTCACACATTTGAAAATTCCAATTATATTTTTCCCCTAATCCATAACATACAAGCAAGCTTCAATCAAAAATCTGGCTACAATCAACATGCCAATCAACGGCAATCCACAAAAACCCCAAATTCGAACAAACCCCAAATTCTCATGATCCATCCAACTTAAAATCATGAAACATGTATTAAAAATCATGATTTTTACTCATAAATTCATCCATGTAATACAAATCAAAAATTAAGATTTTTGATTTTTCATGTATAACTGTATTTTTACTGTAATTCGTAAAATATGAGTTAATCTTTTATTTTAAAATTCCATAACTATTTTTAGATGATAAATTACATGACTACAACCAACTTCCATTTACAAATCAAGGTCCAGTTCGTATTTAAAATCAAGATATTGAAATTGTTATAGGATTTGAAAACTGTTTTTATAAACACAGTAACAATCCTTACTCTACAGGCAATTCAATGTATTCAATTCAACATGCATTCAATTTAAACAGATATTTCATATAACATTGTTATAACATCACAAAATCTAGAAGAAATCTAGAATCAAACTGTTTTTAAAATAATTTACTCACCAATATTTTAAAGAAGCAGAGAACAAACAGAGTAGTTTATCACTTCCAGGCTTTTGCATTTGATTTGTGAAAAGCTTTTGATTCTCCTTTGCATGCCTTCAATTTGATGTTGTTTAAAGTTGAACTTGCTGTTGAATTGTTGCAGGTTGATTTATAGTAGGTTAATTTGCTAGTTTGATCTCAGGTTGATAGATTTTCTTTTCAGGATTTTCTTTGTTTCAGTTTTTAGTTTAGGAAGAAGAAAAGAATAGAGACAGTAAAAATGTTTTGAACTGAAAGAAATTTTGAACGGGAAAGAAAATGAACAGGTTTCTCTAACAACTACATTTTTTTATAAAATAAAATTTTAAATAAAGAAAAAGAATTGCCACTTGTTATATTACTAATTAGACAAATGTCCAACTTGTTTTATATGTTTTACAAGTGTTAAAAACAAGCAAAAATTATGTTTAAATCCTTGTCTTAAAAATATTTATATTATATTAATTATGTAGATATGGATTTATATAAATTCATGTTTTATAAATTTATTTACAAACTATTTAGTTTAAGAGATATTCTAAAAAGAGAATTTATGTAAAACTATATATATATATTTAATCATTTTAGATTAAGTACTTATTAAAAGAAAACAAGATAAAATAAATCTTTTTATTAAATCTTATTTAAACTATCATATTTTAAAATAAACAATTATCTTATATTTTGAAAACAATTGAATTAACCTTAAATTAGCTTTTGAAAATATTAAATTTAAAACAAAGCTTTTAAATCACAATTCATACATATATAAATTATCAATAATTTAAATTAAATTCAAAACAATCCAAATTATAACATATATATACATATATATTACAATTTGAAAATTCATCTTTATTTAAAACAAAAGATATTTCCATTCACAATATATATCAAATATATATTATAAATAGATTGAAACTTTATTAGCTTTAACAAACAAATCTTATCAATATTGCCAGATTATATATTTATTAACCTTTAAAAGATTAAATTACCAAATTAAATTAAAATTATAAAGAAAATTATCAAATCAATTTAATTATTAACACAGATTATTAAATTTAAATTGCCCAAAAAACCCGGGATATCACACCCCTAGGGTCGTATTTATAGATGCTAGTTGGCCCCCTTTCGCCTCCATCCTTTCGACAAGGTCGAAAGGTCTTCATCTAGCATTCTGCGCTCATCCCTTTAAAGAAATCGAAAGACGTTTCTTCAATCTTACACGTGTATCCCTTCGACATAGTCGAAATGTCGCCCTTCATCTTGCGCGAGTATCATTTCGACACAGTCGAATGGTCTTCCTTCATCTTCCGACATGGTCGAAAGGTCGAAAGGTCTTCCTTTATCTTGCACATTCATCCTTTCGACATGGTCAAAAGGCCTTCTTTTTGTTCTCGGCGCGCTTGCTTTCGATATTGTCGAAAGGCTTTCCTTTCGAGTTTTCTCACTCATTCTTTCACCTCCCATCTTCATATTCTAGACCTTTCGACCAAGTCGAAAGGATCTCCTTGTCCACTTTTCGCTGCCATCAAGGTCCAAGTGTCTCTTTCCACTGTTTTCTTCTAGGTGCATTCGCGTTGCTTCAAAAAGTATGAGAGTGACATCTGAGTCGAAAGGGCTTTTGGCTTTCATGTAGGATTTTCATCATGATTTCGAAAGGCTCTAACCATTTCGAAAGGCATATCCTTGCTTTCGAAAGGTGTATCAGAATCAATTCTTCATGTGGTAAATTGACAATGACGAAACCTTCTAATTTGAAGGCATCGGTTCATGGCGCAAACCTTTTGTTCAGCACCTTCGAATGGGGTACCAAATCCATTCCTACTTCTCTTATATATGTGAATTCATCTTGTACAGTTTATCACTTATGACGACACCTAGTGCTTGCAACTCCTTCGAAAGCCATCTCAATGCCTTCGAAACCCACTTCCTTGAACTTTGATGAAATCCATATCTTCAATTTTAGTAGAGCCTAGCACTTTCATTAGCCTTCTTTCATACCTTTGTCCTTGAGTCGATTTTATGGCAACATTTTGCCCCCCTGTATGAAAGAAGCTTTTGTTCTTTAGGAAAAAAATTTCACCACTACTTCGTTCTTAACAACCTTATTTTTCTGCAAAATTCAAAGCAAGTAACATTTTTTTACCATTAGCTCATTACTTATCTAAATATATGCTTAATGATTTGGAAATAAAGTCAATATAGCAGGTCTTTTAAACCCAAATGATTTACTGTTCATGATCTTGAGTTAATAAAGGGTACGAAATCCTCAATTGTAAACGATTGAGAATTAAACACTTTTGTTTGGCAATATTATAAGTCCCACCATTTAACTTTTATAGTTAAAAATGAAATTCATAGTTGAACTCCCACATGATTAATAGTAATCCAAGCCTATAATAATTAAAATCCAAGAACTTTCTGTTGGAGACAACAAATGTCTGGAAATAGGAGGTCAGGAGCTACCATTTGGAACTAAGCTATTGTGATCCTTAAATCCTTATTTGTGGAATAAGTAAAATGTATTTGGAAACTCCTCCTGGAAATAAGAATGATCCAAGGGCCTAAATTCAGATGTTGGTGAATGTCGTTTTGAGTTGCAAAGTAATGAACCTGATTTGGGTATTAAGAAGACAAACTAAAATTTTTGGTTGAATAATTTGACGTCCATTGTAATTTCAATACCATCATTTTAAAACCAAGATTCGGGGATTGATAGATGAAATCCAAAATCGATGATAAAAACCCGAAACTCAAATTCGGATATTAGAAAGTTTAGAAATCTAAAACTTAGATCCGGGCATCAATAAGTGAAGTTCGGAATTTAATAGTAAGATGTCTGGAACCCAGATTCGGGTTTTAATAAGTGATACTTAGGAATGGTCTTCATAATAGAACTCTCAAACCCAGATTCGGGTATTAGTGGTGGATAATCAAAAATCCATAATAACTATCTTCATAATAGAAATCTCAAGCCTAGATCAGGGCATTAACAAGTGAAGTCCGGTCATTAATAATAGTCTCAAAATCCAGATTCGGATATGATAAAGACCATAAATAATTGGTAAAGACCCAAAACCCAGATTCGGTTATTAATAGATGTATTCCAGAAATGAAAGGCTCGAAAACCAGATTCGGGTATTAATAGATAATGTTAAGTAATAGCCTCGATACCCAAATTCGGGTATTAATAAGCAAAGTTATGTTCCTCTCCTTGGATTTTGTCTTCTTCGACATATGTAACCCCTTAGGCCTTGTATGTACTTGCGGTTTGATTGGCTACTTCTCGAGCTTGAACGTCCTAGTCCATCATTTGATATGCCACTACTCGGGCCTACACATCTTAGTCCATTATTTGATATTCCGCTTCTTGGGCCTGGATGTCTTAGTTCATTGTTTGATATGCCACTTCTTAGGCTTGGACATCTTAGTCCGTTGTTGATGTGCCGCTTCTTGGGCTTGGACGTCTTAGTCCATTGTTGTTTGGTATGCTTGGTTAGCTCATTCTCAATCTAGAACTAAGGACTTACCCAACCCCCCTCCAGGAGGCGCCTTGACCTAGTCATTGCATGACGCGGCCAAGGGCTTGTCGATGCTTTAACCTGGTCATAGCATGGAATGGATAATGGCTTACCCTTACCTCCCTCCAGAAGGAATCTTGACCTGGCTATAGCATGGCGTGGCCAAGGGCTTGTCGATGCTTTAACCTGGCCATAGCGTGGCGCAGATAAAGGCTTACTCTAACCTCCCTCCAGGAGGCGCCTTGACCTGGCCATAGTGTGACATGGTCAGGGGCTTGTCAATGCTTTATCCTGGCCATAGCGTGGCGCTGATAAAGGCTTACACTCCTCCCTCCATGAGGTGCTTTGCCCTGGCTAACTCGACGCAGACAAAGGCTTTGACCATTAAAGGTGGTGTCCAAATGCAAGGAGAATTCTACTTCCAACCATGTAGAAGTTTCTCTTGAAGAAAGAGATGCTGTATTCATTCATTATAGGAAAATATGGTCTTAAATGTTCTGTGTTCCATGTTCTAGAAACCATGTTGCCCTTTAGTCAGCATAACTTGTAAGCTCCTAGGGGAATTGCTTTGCATATGATTAGGGGACCTTCCCAATTTGGTCCTAGCGGTCCATCCACGAGATTTCTTGTGTTTGCCATTACCCTTCGAAGTACTAGGTCTCCTTCTTGAAATGATCTTGTTTTCACTTTTTAGTTGTAATATTTCGAAATTCTTCTATGATATTCTAATGTTCGAATTGCAGCTTCATCCCTCAACTCATGTATTAAATCCAACGATTCTCTCTTTAGCTCTTGGTTTAAATCAAACGCATATGCGATCCTTCGATGTGAGGGTATTTTAATTTCAATTGGTAACATCGCCTCACACCCATATGTTAATGAATAGGGAGTATGTCCCGTCGCTGTTCTAGTAGATGTTCGATAAGCCTATAGTACAAGTGGCAACTCTTCTACCTAATTCCCTTTGGCTTTATTAAGTTGCTTTTTCAAAATAGTCTTTATAGTCTTATTTTTTGCTTCAACGGCTCTGTTTGCCTTTAGATGTGCCACGGAGGAAAAGCTCTTAATAATCCCATTCTTATGGCAAAACCGAGAGAATTCTTCACTTTCAAACTGTGTTCCGTTGTCTGAGATAATCTTATGGGGAATCCCAAAATCTGGTTATAATGTCTTTAATGACAAATCTGAGTACTTTCCCAGAAGTGTTCTTGGGGAGGGGTTCTGCTTCGACCCACTTAGTAAAGTAGTCTATGACGACTACAACATATTTTGCTCCTTCTTTAGAAATTGGTAATAGGCTGATTAAGTCAATTCCCCAAATATCAAAGGGCCATGGTCTTGAAATTGGGGTTAATTGAATTGGTGGCAAACGGGGAATCTTCGAGTAATTCTGACATTTCTCGCATCTACTTACATACTCAATGGCTTGACTTACCATACGAGGCCAATAAAAACCCTGTCTCATTTTCTTTTTTGCCAACTTTGTCCCGTTAGAATGGTCTCTGTAGAATCCTTCATGTGCTTCCATTAACAAATTCATCCCATCTTCCGGACTTACATATCTTAAGTAAGGTAGTGCATATCCTTTCTTGTAAAGGATTCCATCCACTATCGTGAAAGTTAGAGCTTGTCGCTTGATTTTCCTAGCTTCCCCCTTGTTAGTTGGCAATATCTTCTTAGAAAGATATTCGATAGGCGACATCCAAGTGTTATTAAAATAGTCATATGTCCTTGGTTGGTTGACTCTCTCATCTAAGATTTCTCTACTAACTTCCCTTCCATCTTTCTCTCGTAATATGGTTTGGGATCTTGTTAGGACTAACAATTCCTTTCCTTGTTCGGAAGTCCCCTCTTCAATACCCGGATTTGCTTGATATCCTACTGGCACAATGCGAGTTTCTGGGGCTCCCTTTGAACTAGCCAACTTTTTTAATGAATCTGTCGGTGAGTTTTCTCCTCGCGAAACTTGATGTATAGAAAAATCTTCAAATAAAGCGAGCATCTTCAATATCTTCTTTACATGTAAAGATAACTTAGCATTTTTAGTCTGATATACTTGCTTCACTTGATTTACCATTAGTGGAAAATCACAAAAGATTTGAATCCGTGGGATTTTGAACTCTAAAGCCATAGTCAATCCTGCCACCATGGATTCTTATTCGGCTACATTATTTGTTGCAGGAAACCCCAACTTCATTGCATAATGTAGGCGGTGTCCATCTGGGGTAATTATGACATATCCAACACCAGCTCCTTGTTCATTCGATGAACCATCGACAAATAACTGCCACATAGGTTTTTGATCCTTCTCCTTTTCTGATTGTTCCTTAATGAAGTTGGTACACTCATTAATAAAATCTGCTAATGCTTGCCCTTTGATAGCTGTTCATGGCTAAAACTCAGTTTCATGCTGACTAGGCTCAATTCCCCATTTTACCAGCCTACCTGAAGTTTCACTACACCACAAAAGGCTTTTAACAGCGTTTGATAAACGCTGTAATACGATACAACAGCGTTAGATCAAACGCTGTATAATGACATGTTGTCGTATATACAGAATTTACAACAGCTTTTTGATAAACGCTGTTGAAACATCACTTTGACAGCGTTTCTTACAAGCTGTCAATAATGTTTTTACAGCGTTTTCAAACATGCTGTATTATGTTTCTACAGCGTTAATAATTTAGTTGTCGGAGATGTTTTAATTCTACTTTAACTGTTTACAACAGCTTTTTATAAACGCTGTTATTGAATCATCAACTATTTCGACAGCATGTACTAAACGCTGTTATTGACTATTTAAAGATAATTATAGCAAGAATTGAATGCTGTTGTTTCTTCATTGACAGCATTAATCAGACACTGTCTTCTATTTATATAACAGCTTTAATATTCCACTCTATTTTTGAATATTCCAGAACTATATTTTGAGTATATTCAAGAAACTAGTATATATAACAGGTTCTAATAACTATTAATTAGTTACATAAACTAGTTAAGACAATATTAATAAACAAAAGACATCCATCAACCAAGTTTCAATAATATCCATAAACAAAAATAACAAAGTAAACCAAGTTGCCATAAATTCTGTTAAACAAAGACACGTTATATGTTAAGCAAAAATATAATATCAATACAGTAAGTCCGCACCAAATGCCAACAACAAAACGTGCATCTAAAAAGTTTCATTTGATTGCTACTTGCTACGGAAGAAGAATGTGTCATCGCCATCTTTAATTACCTGCAATGAAGAAATATGAAGTCAGTGAGTAAACGCCATCTAAAAATTTGAAGTTTCATATGGTAAAATGCTTAACTGCGCCAAAAAATCACTATATGGTATGTTAAGCCGAAACCTAGCCAATATACGCATTAGTAGGTTGGCTCAGTTAACGAAGCTAAACTGCTCTACAGTAACATAGTTATATTTCGAAACATCTTTGTTCTAAAAAACAATTCGTTGTTCTGTTATTTTCTTTTCTATTTGTTCATTGTCTACTGTCATCTCCACTCACAACAGTTCCACTTGCCCCTCCACTTCTTCTCACAGTCAAACCCTTGAAAATATTCTCTCTGACCATCCCCATACCACTACATCTCATCCACCATCCCACTGTCTTCAAGTTGTCATCACTGCCAAAACATTCTTCCCCTGACCATCCCATATTCAACAAAACCATATATTTTCCAAAACACCAACAGTTTCGACTAAAGCATTTACTACACACAAATCTTCCACTATCATACTTCATTTCCATCAGTTCACATTGTTTTGCCAGCAAAACAAAACAATTGCCTGACCATATCAAAACAATTGCCATCAAATCAAAACTGTGCTGACCATATCACTTCTCTGGCCACTACTTTGACCTTCCCCCGCTTGTTGCTAATCACCATCCTCGCAAGTCACTGGCCATAACTCCATACTCCTTCCACTAACAAACCATACTACAATTTCAAACCATTCATCCACCTTGCGACTTCATTCCTCTAACCAAAATCCACCACTGTCTGCTCGAAAACTTCCTCATAAACTAAAAAAAATATACTGCTGCAACACCTTTGCAAAACTCCACTTCAACCAAACATCACCACTTGTTTCCATTATAAACATCACCCAGTGCCGACAGCTGTAACTAGTAACTACATCATCTCAACAAAACTCTACTCATCACTATAGCCAAAAAGAGCCTGCAACATAACCACTTTCCATCACCAGCATTTCATCACATTTTTAACTACATCCAACATATACTTTCCCCTCCCACAAATTGTTCCTCCACGACTACACAGTTCAATTGCTATCAAACCACTTAACAAAGCGACAGTCGAGCTCCTCCAGCAACACTTCACTTATATTAATACTACCATAAAACTGCTGCCCGAGCCACGACATCCAACTATCATCAACAACCCTGTCTTCCTTGTCACTGCCTTCCACTGTGAACATTGAACAACTGCTCACCAACCTTCCTTCCACCTACAACCTCCCACAGCACTGCCAGTCACCACAGTCCCATCACATAACTCCAAAACAAATACCAGAACTACATAAAAACTTCACTTCACTCCTAAAAAAACAATGGACATTTTTTCCCAAAGTTAATGAGAATTAACAATGGATTTGAATTTATGAGATTTAATAAAACCGCTCACAGCCAATCAATGCTCATTTACACTAGCATATTTAATCAAATGAAACTATAGTAGTTTTTTTTGTTGTCTATTGCATATAAACAAGATGTGAAACTTACATGGAAGTTGAGCCCATTCTAACATTCGCAACAGGCCATGCTACAGTCGAGCCAATAACATCTGATAAGCATTCCATGAAGGATGTAGGCCGCCATAGAGGTGCATTTAGGACTTTTACAACATCCACCCAAACTCTTATCGCATTTGGTCCCAGTGGAACAGAATGTACCAAAGCATTTGGATCTGTTGAAGACACGGTTCCTTCTACTACTATTTTTCCCGTACCCTCTAAATCAATCAACTTGCATTTGGTATTTGCAGAAAAAATTGCACTCTATCACATAACAAAAAAAATGGTAATACGCTATCAACAATTCTTTGAGAGGAATATTAGCAATATGAACATGTTACCGTTAGAGATGTTGGAGCATTGATCATAGGAGCAGGACATGTGCTAGCGTTAACCGTTTCAACAGCCATTGTTGATTCTGGCCATGCTATTTTCTTACCAATAGCTTCTCCAATACATGTCATGCCAACTATAGGCCTCCACAAAAATGCATCTTCATTTTTCGGATTGTCCACCCAAACTATCTTGGCATCTGGTCCAAGAGGAATACCATTAATTATCTGATTTGGATCACTCGAGTACACTCGTCCTTCAGCAACCAGTTCTTTGCTCCTACCCCAATCATACAGCTTGCAATTGGTTTCCATGCTATTGGTTTTACTCTATTAAAAAAATACATTTGTTTAAGTTGAACATAGAAATATACAAAAACATTGCACAAATTTCAGTAATACATCTTTAAAGCATTGTAGCAATAGAAATTAGGGGTAATCAGGTCTCTAATTTTCAGATAAACTGGCTTTGTATCTAGTCGCTAAACTGACATATGAAAATGATCGGTGGACCATAAAATGCTAAACCATACTACCATTAAAAAAAATGCTAAACCATACTACCATACTACCATAAAATGCTGAATTTATGGATAGAGATTATTATCCACGATGGCCCTACATATTAAAAAAAATGCTAATTAGTGTTAAACTTACCTCGTTTTGTTTTCTAGAGTCCTCACTTTTGTGTATAACAACTTTATCAGCTGGCCATACTACTATCTCATCCTTGGCATCTCTTATATATACCAAACCAGGAGAAGGCCTCCACAAGAAAACATCTAATTTTCTTGGATGGACAATCAATTTTTTTTTGGCATTTGGACCTAAAGGGACTTCATTGCACAGTTCTTTCGGATCGCTTAACACAATTTTTCCTTCGACGACAACCTCATCATCATCTCCATGCCAAGGCAGTAAACTACAAATATCACCTGTTTGACTATACTTACTCTGCAATTAACCAAAACTAGATTATATTGATTATTGATTTAGATATCAAATTATGTATGATGTTGCAACCATCATATAGTTGATTTTTACCACTACGGATGTGTTCTCTTCACCCCAACTTCCTTTATCCTGCCAAATCAATAATATTGCAAATTAAAGGTAAAAATAAATAGACGTTCATTTAACCAAAGTATAAATTGACTACTAGAATTCGATTTACGCAACTATTTGCATTCCCCAAATTATGTCAACATACAAAGAGATTATCTTTTCATAACTCAAGCCAAATAGAGAAATATTCTGAATAAATATTTAGGCAAGTAAAAACAAACTTTATTTATCTTGTTTAATTAGTGTTGATATTGTCGAAATAGTCACAGAAAAATAATCACAGAAACTTATAATAAAGCTTTTAATCTTTGACAGTATAAAATCTTTTCAGAAAAGAACAAAGAAAAAAAATACCGAACATCCAGTGAGTTATAACTATACTTTCACAGCTTTGGTATGCCTGATGCAGTGTTCTTCACATTATTTATTTATTTTTTTATTGCAACAAACTGATGTAGTTAGCTATTTGGTACTGAAAAAATAATATAAGCTTGTAGTCCTTTTTGTTGTTGTAAATGATGCTGTAGGTTTTATAGCCAAATTGTTAACTTAGAAAAAACAACCGTGTTAATAGCCAAATTGCTTTTTAGTAATAAGGCATTATGTTTTAATTTTGTGTGCTATTATGTGTATGTTCAAAACTTTTTGAGGAAGAAGTTTGAGGAAACAACAAACACTTTGAAAGTATAGTGTGGATCTTCTGACATTGCACTGACTAATCAACAGAAGATGTTTGAACTTAGTGTTTAATTGCTAACTTCAATATAGTTGGTAAGTGAATTCAAACTATTCAATGATTTCTTTGTTTTTATTCGGTTGAATGCTATATAATATGGACATGTCATCGGAACATAGCCAATATATTATAATAACTTCTAATTATACTCACCTATTTTATTTTAGTAACTTTTTTCTTAAAAAAAACAAACAAACAAACAAACAAAACAAAACAAAAAGAAAAACCTCACTCTCACCAACACCCTGTTCCATTGTAAATGCTCTGTATAAGAGTTGAATTACAATGGCAAATGTTTTGGCTGTTTGTTCATCCGAGTAGCCAGATTTGTAACCATGCATAGAGAAATTTTTTGCAAGCTTTTATGAGTAAATAGTAATTTTAGCTTTCCTGACATCAGTTGTTTTTATTTATCTTTTCAAGTGCTAAAACCTAATGGAAATAATGTAATGACCATTGAATTCTTTTTCCAACATATTTATGTCAGAAGCCCATGTTAGTATCTTTTTGAATTTGAATCAGTGGATTCAGTACATTTATTGAATTTATGGGTCCGTATTCAAGTGACAATATAACATGTTATGGAACAAGACACCCTCAGTTCAGCTCATAAACTTCTGTATTTTCAGCAGGGGACCATTATTTATGTACTTTTATATATGTTATTTTTACATTCTATATGATTCCATAATGTTTGTATACTTTTCTTAAACTCAGATCTTTGCTAGAAGGTATTATATGCTTTTTCCCCCTCTTTTTACATTTTTTTCTTTTTTTAAGGACAATGGACGCCAAAACACAGATATCTTGTTTTGTCATTTAGGTTATCTCCATGAAATTAAAAATCATTCTCGAAATTTCTGAACCCCAAAAACATTTAAAATATAAATTAAAAGTCGTACCAGATGCTTCATTAACATGTAAACCACTTGCTTTAGTTCTGAAACACTATGTTGACATTGAGCTACTTGAGTATCTTTGATTTGTGAGAGAACCGCCTTGGCCGCAGTCATGCCTCTTCCCATTCCACGTAGTCGTCCCGGTCTATCTTGTCCCAACACTTGTGAGAGAGCATCATCTTTGAAATTACATGTTAAGCTAGATTATGATTCATTTTCCACCTTTTTTATTTTCTCCTACAAAAAATATATTTTAAATATGAGTTCTAATTTATATTATTTTCAAAATAATTACTTTAAAAAAGGTCAAAAGCACTTACAACAATTTCAGCAACATGTGCATTCACGGGTTCGCCATTCTTTTGAGTGTGAGATTTAACCCAAACATCAACTCTAGAAATGGAAGAAGGATTTACACTTTCCTCTTTCTGCATTAAAAATGACATAACATTGGATAAAACAACTAATCATAGTAAACTAATCAAATATTTTTTCTCACCATATCTTTAGTTAATCGTGCCATTCCTCGACGACTACAAGTATGTGGCATTTGTTTACCCCTTATGGATTTGAATTTTTCTCTTCGTAACTATTTATAAAGATTTATCACATTTATTAGTTAATTTGCATTCTTTGTGCACTTATATTTTATATATAGAAATGATTAAAACAATTACTATATAATTACCTTAAACTCATTACTCATTCTGGACTCAACAAACCTTTTCCATTCCTTCATAGTTTTGACATTATCTGGTTTTAGTCGAAGCCGTTCCTCCGTGGTTTTTGCCTTTAATAACTTGTCAACTAGTTTGCTTTTTGAACACCTCCAAATACATCTCATTTGCCGAAGAATGGGAACCTTTTGCCATTCTTCATCCAGTTTAAATCTAGCCTGTAACAAAGAAAAATATCAAAATATAGTAACTTTATTTAAAAACCGAATAAAGAAATTAATAAGATCACAAAATTTTGATAATCAACATTAGCCATGGACTACATATCAACACTTCTAAAATTATTGTTTTCCAACTTAAGAATTGTATGTTTTTGTAGGACCTTACTTAAATTTAAGTCATCTTATAAGGAAAAATAATAATATAGCTGATGAGATTTATAATGATCTGCTTACATGTAGGATTATGAATATGCAAGTTTTAATCCGGTTGCATATGACATTGCAAATCACTTCTGTGAAATGGCGGCAGATTATCATACAGAGACACCTCATGTGTTGGACTACAGTAAATACCCAGGTATGTGATACACACTGATACTTTGTCAAAAATAAATGTTCATTTTATAAAACTGATACTTTTGTCTTAGTAAGGTTATTTTGATACAGATGTTGAGGAACGCAAACGATTTGTACAGGCATACTTGGGCTCATCAGGTAACTAAAGGAACTTCATGTCAAAACTAAGAACATTGCAAGATAAGCAAACCTGAACGGATTCCTATAGAACTGATTTCAATTCTTTACCAAGTTGCCTCTAGTCCTCAAATTTAAATGGAACATGCTCACGCACAAGTGGCCCCAGATAAGAAGATAGCTTCACCGACCCTTTTCCTATCGGTTCGCCCGATGAGTTAAACTCGACTTCGATTCGGCTTGCAACATCTGAAGGAAGTCTTTTCACTTTGGTTGGGCCTCTAGTCTTCTTTTTCAAAATCTAATTTGCATCAATGTCTTCAATTGTTCTATCGATTTCCATTGCTGTTTCAGGATTTCCATCGACTTGCATAGCAGTGTCTGCGATTGAGTTGTTTGCATTCCCAACATCATTGTTTTCCAAAGGTGGCTCAATATGCTCTCCTATTGCATTAAACCCATCGAATGCATATGTGGATTGTTCGAGTCTTTTTTGATTGCGCGTAATCCTCTTATCCATTGTCTTTTTCGTACTTCTAACCATTTTCTGCAAGTATAACATATCAACATATGAATTTCAAGTTATAAGAGCATATTACTGAAATTACAAGCAATTTTTGGGAAATCAAATATAAGCCAACATCAAAGCTTTTGTGTGTGTGAACGATCCCAAGAAACAAATCCAAAGATAAAAATGATAATGATAAAATATCTTTAATGCATGCCTATAGTGAAGAAGGAATGAGAAGACTTACTGCTTGAAAAAATGCTTGAAATAAATGTCTTAAAGAACTGTTTATAGGTTGTCTTAAACATGCTGTTGATATATCAGCTTATCAGTTTATAAATGTCTTAAAGAACTGTGTCATTTTATACATACATCTCTGTCCATTTCCTGTTTTTGTGTGCAAACCCCCACCACATTAACATCACACTTCTTGCTTGCTCGAAACCATCTCCACCCGACAAAACCACCCTCCACTCCTCTGACATACACACATCTTCCCTGCTCTTCACTGACCATAATACAACTTCATCATCACTATCACTATAAAATCATCCTCTGTACAGATCATCCATTCCAACACGTCAATCAAACAACTACCCACTGTTGTGCTACATACATCATCCCTGACTGCTCCACCACTTCAAATTCTACTCAACCTCTTACACATTCACATCTCCATTAACCACCCACTGAAAACTACCCTATCAACTGCCTAAACTACATCACAACATCCACATCATTGCCACAAACAAGACTGCCAAATTTCCCACTGTTACAACACGTTCACCATTCATCGCTTCTCCAAACGTCATCTTGCTTTCATCCATAGCATGCCCATTCACCAACTCCCAGTCATACCCCTCTGCCTACTCACTGTCAACTACTTCTCACACTACCAGCAAACTACAAACACCACCATAAACTGTCTCATCATATCAGTTCATTTCCACTGCCTCAGACCACCCACCGAATTGCTACTGACATCACCATATACATACATCAAAGTTCAAACCAAAATTTCAGATTTCAACATTTAGTAAGACTTCAAATCTAACTTAAACTTCTCATAAGAAAACAAGACATCAAAACTACTCAAGTATGCCTTCGCAATCCTCCCTGACATAACTAACATTCTCAACTAAATCATCTGCATCCATATCGTTTTCTTCAGGGCCGCTCGCAACATAGTTAGCTTCTTCAACAAAATCATCTATCTCTAATTCATGAAAACCTCTTGGCGGTGCTTTCATTACAACATACCAATTTGAAGAATCATTTTCTCTTGAATAAAAGACTTGTTTCGCTTGAGATGCGAGGATATAAGGATCTTTTGAAAATGAAACCTGACTTTGATGTAAATTAACAAGAGTGAATCCATCTTCAACTTTTATCCCGTTTCCTATGTTCGCCCAATGACACTTAAAAACAGGAATATAAAAAACATTATAATCTAGTAAAATTATTTCAGTCAGTATCCCATAGTACGTAACCACATCAACCACTTGACAAATGTCTTTTGCACTTGCTCTACACATGGTAGTCGCGTCATAAGTCACTCTGCTATTCTGGGTTTCTCTATCAACATCTTTTGTGTGAAATCGTTGTCCATTAATAATATATCCTTTGCAGGAGAATGCCATCTTTTTAGGACCATATGCAATCCATTTTAATATTTTATCATGATCCTTTGAGTCAATAGGTATCTAAAGAAATATTTAAACATATTTTAAAAGTAATTTCATTAATTCATATATGAAAATATTGAAAGTCTTTAACAAACCTTCCTTTTAATCCAATCAGCGAAGCTATCTCTATGGGTTTTCCACAGTAAGGTCGCATTTTTTTCTAAGCGCTTGTTTGAATTTTGCAACTCCTCCAAATGCAAACTAGTACGATAAAAGTGATGTTAAATTATAGTTGCCAATACAAGCACATCAAATCAATGAAAGTGGGACATAACATATACTCACTCTAAAAATGGTTCCACCATAGCCATATTCATTAACACAGCTAAATGAGCAATTTCTTTCTCATTGGAAGACAATGTAATTGATTTGGACATTGAAATTGGACGCCCTTTAAGTATTGCGTTATCTTCATAATCTTCATTTCGATCTTTTTTTCAATATCTACCGACTTACTCAAAATTCACTAAAAAATCTCATGCATTCTTCGGCAAGATATGATTCTGCAATGCACCCCTTAGGTCGTGCATAATTTATAACGTAGTCTTTGAGTGTTTTCATATACCTTTCAAAAGGATACATCCAACGAAAATGAACTGGTCCGCACAATCGTGCTTCTCTTCCAAGATGAATTGTCAAGTGTATCATAATATCGAAAAATGAGGGTGGAAAATATCTTTCAAGTTCACACAATATTTTAACGATATCATCATCAAGTTGTTGCAACTTCTCCCTATCAAGAACACATTGACATATTTTATTGAAAAATGAACATAGACGAATTATTGCATTTCGGGGTCTGGTTGGCAATAAACCTCTTACTGCAACCGATAATAATTATTGCATTAAAACATGATAATCATGAGACTTCAAACCACTAATTTTACAATCCACCAACGACACGCATTTTTTGAAATTTGAACAATAACCATCAGGGCCTTTGAAATCATACAACCTTTTGCAAAATATATTTTTCTCCAATTTTGACAATGTATACGGAGCTGGTGGAAGATATGTTTTGGTTCCACGAGGTTGTGCATAAAGACCATGCCGAATACCCCAATCCTCTAAATCATGTCTATAATTAATCCCATCTTTTGATTTGTTATCATGCAACATTGTACTTAGTGTGCTTTCACAAACATTTTTCTCAACATGCACTACGTCCAAATTATGACGCAATGGAAGTTCCTACGAAAAAAAATTAGCATTTAAATTTTCTATATATTCTTTTTTTTAGATTAATAAATAAAAATGAGATTTGAATACTAACCTCCCAATATGGCAAGTCAAAAATAATTGATCTTTTTTTCCACCTTGATAGCTCTTTTTTTACAGAATTATCATCTTCATTATCTTCATCCTCACTACTATCATCGATCTTCCTTTTCTTACTTTTTCCCTTAATCTGCTCTTTTCCAAAATCATTTGGAAAGTCCTTCAAAATAAGAGAGATGTTTTCACCTGGTAGAATTCTAGGCATCTTTCCATCCTCTATAGTGTTATCAAACCAAGCTTTTTTTTCCTCAACGGATGTGAAGTAGGCAAAAATCTTCTATGACCCATATAAACATTCTTTCGACTATATTTCAACCATCGATGATGAGTATTGACACCACATAATGGACAAGCCTTTTTACCCTTTACACAACATCCAGCAAGATTACCATTAGCTGGAAAATCATTTATCATCCATAATAAAATAGCTCTCATATTAAAAAGTGTCTTACTAAATGCATCGTACGTCTCAACTCCACTACTCCACAAGTAATGCAAATCTTCTACTAATGGCGCCATATATACATCAATATCATTCCCCGGTTGCTTTGGACATGGAATTAGAAGTGTTAGCATAATATTTTCCTTCTTCATGCACAACATAGGCGACAAATTATATGTCACAAGCATTACTGGCCAGCAACTATATTTAGAACTCAACATAGAAAATGGATTAAACCCATCTGTAGCAAGACCAAGTCTGAGACTACGTGGATCGGTTGAAAATGATTTCCAATTTTCATCAATTGTGCTCCATGTTACAGAATCTACGGGATGTCGCATCTTTCCATCACTGCTTTTATTATTGGAATGCCACCTTAATGCTTTTGCCATCTTTTCAGATCTGAACATTCTTCTGAATCTTGGAATTATTGGAAAATATCTCAACCCCTTAACCGGGATACCCTGCATAATCTCATTTGTATCCTGATTCATTTTCCATCTTGAGGAACCACATTTCGGACAGTTATTCAGATTTTATACTCTTTACGAAAAAGACAACAATCATTCTCACATGCATGAATCTTTTCAAACCCCATATCAAATAGTTTGAGGAATTTCTTTACTTCATATAAAGTCTTAGGAAGTACATTATTCTTTGGCAAAAACAGTTGTTGCACATTAAGAAGCTTATCAAAACCAGAATCGGATAATCCAGTTTCGCATTTAAGGTTATATAAAATAGTGATGGCAGATAACTTTGTATAATCTATGCAGCCAGGATATAATGGGGTTTCTGCATCTTCCTAGTTCTTAAGTAAATCATCATGTCGTTTCTGTGCATCGTCCTTATCTTTATCATCATCAAAAAAATTATGATTAAAGTAGTCTTCATCTTCATAGTGAATTGCTTTGAGTAAGTCGTATGCCTCACTCTTTTTATTATTATTTTCAACATCTACTTGCTCGCCATGATTATACCACCTACCATCTTTGTACTTAGGATCCATTCCATTTATAATTAAATGCTCAATGACGGTTTCACCATAATGATGACTAAGATTTCGACAATCTAAACAAGGATAGAAAATTTTCTCTACATCCCCTAACTTTTTCTTCGCAACACGTACAAAATTTTGAGCTCCTTTTCCATACTCTTTACTGGTTCTATGTTTAAAATTGAAAGCAACAAGAATGTTAGCTTTCATTTTCAAAACATGTTAAGTCTAAAGTTATGTGTAAATTTACTTTTATATGATTACCTGTGTAGATGCAACCAGTCTTTCTCCATCATCATATATAATATGGAAGCAATCAAGTATCTAAAATTCAAAATAGTAATCGGAAATTAGACTATTTAAACAAGTAATGAATGCTAGAAGAATTTCTGGGCCTTTTAGTTAGCTTGTTTAAATGTGAATACTCATTATGAGTTTCTTCTTGAGACGTATAGAAAATAATTCAAATTAGACTCATCGTTAATCTATGAAATAATTATAACAACTGGACTAATAAAGTAGAGATGGTAGTTTATGTAAAATGATCAAGACAAGCTCAGTGCAAATAAGTTAGCAAAACTTAGGTCTGAATGCTAGAAGAGTTTCTGGGCCTTTTAGTTAGCTTGTGTTACTGCACCACCCGAACCACCTGAACCCTCATTTGTTAGCTTGTGTTACTATATCCACATTTGTTACTGCACCACCTGAACCCCTGCTGCAATACAAACTGCTACAGCCAATTCACTTCCCCTACCCACAAACCATCTGATTTTCAATCATTGACCTGCTACAACAACTTCCCATTGCCAAAAACTCCAACAACACAAACAATTTTCCCTGACCATACTTTTGCACTGTGCATCACTGCATACATTTTCAAAACCACCAGTGTCAAACTCTGCCATTTCAATACCATCCACTGACTTCAACATAGCCATAACCAAATCTGCCATCAACTTCCACATTCACCACATCAAAAACCATAAAATCATCTGCCAACAGTCTCTACACAGCAGTGCCAACCACAATAGTTCACCCTCACAACTACAAATGCATTTCCACACTCCACAATTCTCAAAACAAACCAACCACATCAACCCCATATCATCTGCTTCACCTGAACCTCATCATCAAGCTTCAATAGATTCGACTGCCACCAACCATATCAAGACACTCACCACTGACCTGCTTCAGTCTATTCCTTCAACCACCTCTCATCAATCCAACAACAACTTACTGCAACTCCCCGACCATCTACCATCACTTGCTATATACCGAAGCTGCTGCCAAACCTCTACCAACAATTCAACATCACCACCTCTACCTGACTTCTGTAGCTTCCTCGACCTCGCAAACTACATCACTCCACACGATCATCGCCAACCTCGAACGACCAATCCCGCTCGCAAGCCTATCGCCTGTGACCATTCTCAAATCACCAAACCCATATTGCCTTCACTTATAAACGCTGTGAACCCAACCACATCGCCTTCTTACTATCGCCTTCCTCTTCTCAAATCCAAATCGCCAACCCGTAGATTCTAATGAATGCTATTCTACACAGGTAATGAATGCTAGAAGAGTTTCTGGGCCTTTTAGTTAGCTTGTTTAAATGCGAATACTCATTATGAGTTTCTTCTTCAGACGTATAGAAAATAATTCAAATTAGACTCATCGTTAATCTATGAAATAATTATAACAACTGGACTAATAAAGTAGAGATGGTAGTTTATGTAAAATGATCAAGACAAGCTCAGTGCAAATAAGTTAGCAAAACTTAGGTCTGAATGAAAAGTTATTATGATTTTATGAAACTTACTTTGCAAGCTATTTTTACAGCCATGTTTTCTTGGTCATGTTACCTTAAGCTTTGCCTTATTTTCTTTAACACTTGCTAAACTTAGTTATGAGAAGGACAGAATATATCCTAAGAAATCAAGTGTATATTGAACTCAAATTTTTGCTTGACTTTTTGTCTTAATTGTTGTCTTAGCTAATTACCTTCTACACACCTCAAAAATGCCTAACAGCAAATTGAAACCCTTGTTTCAATGAATATGATTAATAATTCTATTTATTTTGGAAAACAAATGAAGTAGAATATATTTATAATTACAAGATCATGTACATATGATGGAAGCATGGATAAAAGTCATGTACATATGGGATAGAGTTAATTATTATAGTACTTAAATTAAACACTAATGGGCTTGGATTAAAAAAGAATGGATAGAGTTAAATATTTCAACACAATAAACCAAACTGAACAAAATAAAATAGTATTAAGTTAAAATAATCAAACTAATTGTTTTAAGTTTAAGAATTAGAAATAAACTGAGTAAAACTTCACAAATATGGAATCTTTTCTCTAATCTAACCTGAGTTGAATGACGCGATTCAAAGACATATATGACAGTAAAATACCATACCTATATCGGCAACAACGGTGGCGAGGATGGTTAGGGTTATTACTTTATTAATATATCAACGATGAGGGTAGTGACGAAGGGAAACTTCGGTGATTGGAAGAGAGACTTAATTTGCTCTGGGTTGTGAAGGCGGTAACGAAATGAAAGGGCGATAGAATTAATTGGGGAAAGTGGGAAAAAGTAGGCGGCAAATGATAATTAGGTTTTCCTCAGCGTTTGGGACGTAAACATTTTCCCTCCAGAAATTCTATGACCGCATTTTAAGGATAAACGCTGATATTGGATGTTGTTGATAGTATGTTTTCTTGTAGTGTTTCTAGCTTACTGAAAACCTCTTTGAGGGGAAAATTGGTTAATACCCTGATTGGATGTGCTTGAAAGTATGCTATAAGTTTTCGCGCTGTGAGTATCAAGCAATAAGCTAGTTTTTCTATTATTGGGAACCGAACCTCTGCACACTTTAATCGCCTACTTACGTAATAAACAAGAATTTGAGTTCCACTTCCTTCTCTGATCAAGACCAAACTCACCGCATGTACTGAGACTGCCATGTATAGGTACAAGATTTCACCATTCTCGGGACTAGATAGTATTGGCGGTTTTTCCAAATGATTTTCTAACTCTTGAAAACCTTTCCTACAATCTTCTCATCATTCAAAGTTTTTCTTCTTCTTGATTACATCGAAAAAGGGGATACACTTATCAATCGCCTTAGAAATAAATCAACTTAGAGCAACTATCCTTCCATTTAAACTCATTATGTTTTTGCTAGTTTTGGGCTCAGCCATATCCTTGATATCTTGAATCTGGTCTAGGCTAGCTTCAATCCCTTAAGCACTCACAAGATAGCCTAAAAACTTCCGTGAATGGACTCCAAAAGGGCATTTCTGGGGATTCAGTTTCATCTGATATTTTCGTAATATTTCAAACATTTCTCCTAGATCTTCAAGGTTACTTTTTGCCTCATTAGACTTCACTAGCATGTCGTTAACATAAACTTCCATGTTTCGTCCAATCTTTTATTTAAACATCCTATTAACTAACCTTTGAAATGTAGCCCCTACATTTTTTAATCCGAAAGGCATCTCTTTGTAGCAGTAGATTCCCCAATTAGTAATGAAACTTGTATGCTTCTCATCTGGCTTGAACATGGATATCTGATTGTATCCTTAGTATGCATCCACGAGGGATAACAATCTGTGCTCACTAGTTGCATCAACCAATTGATCAATCCGTGGCAATGGAAAGAAGTCTTTCGGACAGGTCTTGTTCAAGTTAATATAGTCAATGCAAGTCCTCCACTTGCCATTCGACTTCTTTACTAATACTGGGTTTGCTAGCCATTTTGGGTAGTAAATTTCCCGAATAAATCCATTTTCAAGGAGCCTATTAACTTCCTCTTTTAAGGCGTCAGACCGCACTTTATCCAGTTGTCGCTTTTTCTGTCTAATGGGGGTCGCTTCTGGATTGATGTTCAACGCATGACGCATAATCGATGGATTAATCCCCACCATATCTGAATGAGACCAAGAAAATACATCTTTATTGGTTTTAAGAAACTGAATCAAGTCCTTCTTCAAGTTGCTATCCAATTCCATTCCCACTTTAACCACTTTAGTGGAATCATCTGGGTGTATGCATGCCTCCTCGTGGTCTTCTATGGGTTTTATTCTTTCCTCTTCCTCGCGGCAATCAAATTATGTGATGATTTGGGCATTTTCTATAGAATTAGCATCGACCCTCTTCATCTTACTTCAAGGGAAAATGTATCTTTCATACATACGTTTGTTAGTCTTATTAGATATAATCTTTTCTTCGAATGTTGGACGTAAAAATCCATCATCCGAAGGCTAAAAAACAGTAGAAGAATCAAAGTAAGCAGAAGACTCCCTTTTGTATTGAGAAATTGTAGCAAAATACATTTCGTGAGAGTTGAATTGCTCTCCACGGACACTTCCCCAGCCTCTCTTGGTTAAGAATTTCACAATCAGGTATTTTGACGAGACAAAGGCATCTATCTCATCAAGTGCTGGCAACTTGGTGGTACCCCCATCTGTACATAGCAATTTTACTTATTCCACTGGGTTCGATCCCTTGTTGTTGAACCCAAAGTGTAACATCCCCAATCTTAAGGCCTAAAGCTAAGCGCTACAGATGTTGCAGTCATCTATAGTATTAACTTCCGACAGCAAAATAGGGTAATGTTAATGGTATCCATAATATCAAAAGCATATGAATATGAAACAAAATCACATATTTCAAAATCAACTTTTCCGATTACATTTCACAAAACATGTTTCATATCCAATTACATAATCCTAATCGTTTCCCATGTTCAGATCGAATATAATTATTACATAAATATGCCAAGAGACACATATGAAGATGCCCCCTTGGTTGATCAGAGTACTAAATAGACAAAAACTCTCTTAATACATCACAGCGGAAATAAAAACATAACAAATCCTAAATAGCTAGCATCAGAGTCCTGCTCGTCTCTGGAAGCTTTATTCATCCACCTACTAAAACCAGGAAACATCAACATTCAACCTACTCAAATCAATTTTGAGCACACGAGAGTTTAATGGGGAAAACATAAACTTCGAGTTAGACATAAAGCCTAGTGTGAATAATACTATACATCTCGGTTATCTGTTATTAATTGAGACCATGCCACTTAGCGGAACGAGTTTCCCCTCACTATTATCCTCTTAAAAACATATCTATTGCAAATCTAAATCTTCCTACCAAACTGGTTAAAACAATATTAGCAATATCATGTATGCATACAAGTCAGGTAATAAATGGACTATCTGTCCGAACGCTATAGTTTTGTTTGGCTAACTACTAAACTTTGGCTGACTCGGGCCTACCATACAAAATTAATAATCTAACTTTTGTTAGATACTCCTCTTTTGGATTGTCTTTCCCTAACTTACATCTCCTAGGGTCA
Organism: Allium fistulosum; assembly: GCA_030737815.1. Classification (NCBI taxonomy): domain Eukaryota; kingdom Viridiplantae; phylum Streptophyta; class Magnoliopsida; order Asparagales; family Amaryllidaceae; genus Allium; species Allium fistulosum. Next base: position 822,785,441 of record CM060904.1, read on the forward strand.
ACTGATCATAATGGTTTTGCGGGCTCACCAATAACCCATCCTCACTCTGTATATTCCTTTCTGTGTGTAACATCATTTTATTCTTACCTATGACAAAACCCTACACACTAGAATTTTGGACTTATATTAGCTAGGGGCTACTAGCTAAAGTATAGGGCGCGATCCCATACCAGTCCAATCTGGTATTCTAATATCTAAGTCATTTTACTTAGGGTCATCTACCCTTAAAATTTCCCTTGAAAACATTTCTCTCGAATTGATTTAATCCTTTAAATCATCCTTAAACAAGGAAAATATACTCTATGCTTTACTCAAATTGCTTTGCCATGCTATATATACTTTACACAAAACATTGTTGATGAAAACATTCGAATCCTTTGAAAGTACCCCTTTCGAAACCATCGAAAGTACCCCTTTCGAGACAAGTAAACTACTTTACTTTATAACCAAGGCCGAAGGCCAAAACATACCTTTCGAAAACATTGAAATCATCTCTTTCGAAAGCTTTATAAAACTATAGACATCCTCCTTTCAAAACACTTTAAACATGCCTTTCTAAACTATTGGAAACCTTCCATTTAAAACCTTTAGAAAACATTGGGGAACCACCCCTTCAAAACCTTTATCTTAAACATTTCGAAAGCATTAAGTTCTTTACATAAATCAAACTTTTCGAAAGCATTTGGGTTCAAGTAAAACATGTGGAACAACCTTTCGAAACCATCTGAAATTATTCCTTTCGAAACCTTTGGATTTAACATTCAATAGAACAATGGGTCCTCAAACAACTAAGTCCAGAGCACTCTTTCAAAAGCAATTTCCTAAGTAAAAGAAGTGGACGGTGTTGAAACCAATCCCTTTGAAATCATTGGAGAAGCGGCTTAGGTTTTAAAACAAAGAAACCCTTTCGAAGGCATTGCTTCGAAAGGTTAGATGCGGTAGCCAGGGGTTTTGACCCCTTCGAAAGCTTCTTTATAAAACAAAAGGTGCAACCTCTTTTGAAACCATTCTTTAACACCATTTGACCAAGTCGAAAGCTATCTAACTCAAAAGCATTCTTTTCGAAAGAAAAGTAGGCGCATTTCCTTTTAAAAGCAAAGCAAGGTTTCAACCCCTTCGGAACCCCTTGTTTCGACTATATACCTTTTGCCTATGTCCAATTCAGTATGCACCAAGTCTTTGATACCAAGCGCATTGGTTTCGATGGAGATGGAGGCAGAAGTACCTAGCCAAAAGGTTGGTGCCGAAAGTGGCGAAACAACAAACGTATGGTAAAACTAAATTTTAACTTTAAAAGGCAATTCTTTTCAACTGACCTGCTTTGTTTGTCAACATATGATTGGTTGCTGATTTGTTTTCTAAATTCTTTTCTAAAAGTGCTGCCTAAATTTCAGAATTGATAATTTAAAATGTTTACAAAATGCCCCTTCTCCTTTTATAAATATATAAAACATTTAAGTCTCATACCTTAAATAATTTTATATACTTACTAAAACACTAAGGAAAATTCTACAAAAATTCCCATAAATCACTTTTACTATGTTTTCTACATATTTAATTTCTGACTTAAAAATAATATAAATTAGCCATATTTAATTTTAAACCCAATTAACCATTTTTTCACTAGAAAATTAATAATAAATCCACATAATTCAAAAAATTATGAAATTTAAAACCCATCTCTAAAATATTATTTCTGACCTTATCTCAAAATCGCAAGGCATTTGGATTTCATTTAATAGGGTTTTCACATTAAAATTTACCATAAATCCATATGAAATAGCATAAATCACCAACAAGCATATATAACTAGTTTAACAATCAAAAACATGGCAATATACTTTGTAAAAATACTCGGATCTGATCTAGAAACCAAAAACATCAAAAATATGAGATGTAACCTATTATTCACCTTTAGCTTGTGATTAAGGAGTTGAGATTTGATCTTAGATTAAGTTGCTTAAGCTTTTTCCTCTTATCTTCTTCTTGTTTTCACTTAATGGTGGCCGACCTCTCTTTTGTTTTGTTTTTGTTTTGTACGTGTAAAATGAATGGGCATGAAGGGTTTAGGGTATTAGAACATGTCTTATTCCTACTTTGCCACTTATATATTTGCCTTACCTATTTCATTTTGGTTTCTCTTGGTTCATTGTTTTAAATTGGCACGATTACCTCTATTAACAAAAATCTCAATCCCTTAACCATTTCATTATTTCATTTAATTTAACTAATTAAATGTCCTAAATAATGTTAACCAAAATTAGGGTCGTTACACAAAGATTGGTTCAAGGCTGGGCTCTAGCTTGTCTTTAGGGATTCCCATCTGATCAAAGGCATGCTTAAAAAGGACATTGACTACGCTACCGGTATCCACAAGATTTTGGATACTATAGAGTCCAATTTGAGCTGTGATCAGCAGAGGATCATTATGTGGATGATGGACTCCCTTCTTCAGCTCTTGAGGAGAAATGATGAGATTTGGCATCGGGATGTTGAATCATGGATTTTTTAGCGGGATTATTCTTGGACAGAGAACACACCTTCTCTAGCCTCCTTGATGTACCTGTTTCTTGCCCCTTTGCTATTCCCCGCTGGATATGGCCCTCCATGAATTACATCGATCCTATTCAGCGGTGGACTCAAGCTCAAAAGATCTTCTTCCTCTAAGATATTGACATCATTACTAGGAAGCTTTTGCGTGCTGTCCCCAGTTCGTGGAGCTTTTTGTTTGTCCTGGATGAACTCTTTCAAATGACCGTGGCGAATTAACTTCTGAATGATCCCGACTCTGCATTCATCGGTCTTATAGCCGTTTGTTTTATGGAAAATACAATAGTCATCCCCTTTCCTTTATTCTAGATAATTCTTAGCCTTAAAGGAAATTAGGAAGTTGACCTTCTCCTTTGTCACAGCATAAATGTAAGACAATGGCTTGCTTAAAGCAATTGCATTAGAATTAGGCTCTTTTGATCTTGTTCTCTTATGCCCTCGATCCAATCCAAACCTTCCACTTTCCTTCTTAGGAATTGCTTTCTATTTAGCGTGATATAACTCATCCATATGAACGAATTTGTCAGCTTGAAAATGAAAATCTTGAAGATCCTTGCACCATAATTAAAGAGTTGTTTCCAGAATGGTGTATTCTTGAATAATCCAGAATGTACCGCAATGAGCATATCACGGTCATTCATGTCTTTAGCCTTTAATGCTTCTGTGTTGAACCTTTTGAAGTAATTTCCCAAAGATTCTCCCTGTCTTTGTTTAATGTTAGCCAGAACTGTATAATCGATGGTTGGGTCCTTGCATATACAAAACTGAGTAGAGAACCCATAAGAGAATTTCTTCCACGAGTAGATAGTCTTTTCACAGTATTGTCGATACCATTTAGCTACGGCTCCTTAGAGAGTCACTGGAAACAATCTGCATCGAACGGCTCCAGATGCATTATACAGATCCATTTGGCTATCGAAATCCATCAAGTGGTCATCTGGATCTGTAGTTCCATGATACTTCATAGTTGGGATTTTTACATAGGATGGGATAGATGTTTCCATGATTTCATCCGTGAAAGGTGCTACTCACACGTTGTCATTCACATTCTCATCCAAAGTTCTCTTCCCCTTAACATTCAGCATAACTTTGATTGCTTTTTCTACCGCGTCTTTCAAATAAGCTTCGGCGTCATGATAATTTTTCCAGTCTAGATTGTATTCCTTTGATGTTGAGCTACCGGACTGTTCAAGAGATTTGTCTAATACTCTTCCTTGATGATCAAATTTAGTTAGAGGACGCCCTTTATTTTTTGAAGATGTCAAATCAATTTTGCTCTTGTCTTCGTTTGTATAAGCCTTCAAATTCCTTCTCGGAGAGATTACCTCATCTCCGTTCGTTGGCTTTGTTGCCTTAGAAGATTTTTGAGACAATGCTACTTTAAGAAGTTCCTGCATCTCTATAAATTGCTATTCCAAGTGCTTTATTTTGGTTGCATTTGTTGAGCTGAGGTTGATGGTTTCTCTGGTACAACCCCCTCCAGGTTGAAAGTTGGATTTCTGTTTTCTTCTAAAGTTGTAGTGTGAACGGCCTCCTCGTTCATTCTGCTAAGTATTTTGAATTCATTTTCCTACATCAAGTTAGACAATCCATAATTAGTCTATAAGTTAACCACAAGGTCGGAGGTTCAAGCTCTCCTTCTAGCGCCAAAAATGTTAACAAGAAAACCTGTCAACATCCTCGAAACTATTCGGTTAGCAAGTAAAATTATTTGCTCAACAAATGAAGATTATTAAAAGAGATTACTTCCTTCGAAACCCCCCATTCGATCGGGCTGACTTAAACAAATTGCTTTTGAGGATGATTTATGAAAATATTAATGGTGGTTAATTGATCCAATCAACCTCCTCAAGGTGAAGATTAAGGTGAAAACATCTCATTCGAAACCTCTATTTCGAATGGGTCAAAATTGGTTATGTATATTAGGTATTCATCTCCTTTCGACCATGTCGAAAGGTCCACTTTGCCTTTAAAGAGAAGAATTTGCTTTCAACATCATTGGTTTCGTTTCTTTTGGAGGAACTCCTTCGAAAGGGTTATAGATATTGTAGGGTGTGTATACCTTTCGAAGGAATTCATTCCATATAGCGTTGCTTTACATTTACACATCTGACTTCCTCAAAAAAACACTTTCGATCAAGTTGAAAGGGATCTAGCTCTTATGAAGTAAATCTGATGTGTAATATGCAAAGTCTTATTAAATATATGCAATAGGAAATCATCTCAGATAACACAAGTTCCGTGAACTTATTATGATCGAAACATCATCATCATCTTTATTTTTCATTATACATCATTAAACATGATGATAATGTGATTCGAATACGTATTATCTAAGTTGATCCCAAGGCATTGCATAAGAAAAAATAGAATTAAGAAGATAAGCTAGCATCATGTGCAATTGATCATTCGATGAGCAGATGATCGAAATGATCTCCCTCGTAATTGAAATCTTTATTGAATCCATGCACTTCCTCTTTAAGCATTAATCCAAATTGCGTTACAAGTAATAGAGCTTTTTCCCAAAATTAATTTAGGGTTACAAAGACTTGATTTAGCTATGAAAATAGAAGAATGAGTTTTGGATTCCAAAATCCGATCCCCAAAATTGACCCCTAGGGTCATATTTATAGATGCAAGCCGACCCCCTTTCGCCTCCAATCTGTTGACGAGGTCGAAAGGTCTTCATCCAGCCTTCCACGCTCATTCCTTTAAAGCGGTCGAAATATCTTTCTTCAATCTTACATGTGAACCCCTTCAAGATAGTCCAAACGTCTCCTTTCATCTTGCGCGTGTATCCTTTCAACATAGTCGAAAGTTCTTCCTTCATCTTGCGCATTCATCCTTGCGACATGGTCAAAAGGTCTTCTTTCATCTTGTGCACTCATCCTTTCAATATGGTCGAAAGGCTTTCTTTTAGTTCTCGGCGTGCTTGTTTTCGATATTGTCGAAAGGCTTTCCTTTCGAGATTTCTCACTTATTTTTTCGCCTCCCATCTTCTTATTCTAGACCTTTCGACCCAGTCGAAAGGATCTCCTCGTCCACCTTTCGCTGCCATCAAGGTCCAAGTGTCTCTTTCCACTATTTTCTTCTAGGCTGCTTTCGCATTGCTTCGAAAGGTATGAGAGTGACATCTGAGTTGAAAGGACTTTTGGCTTTCATGTAGGATTTTCATCATGCTTTCGAAAGGCTCTAATAGATTCGAAAGGCTTATCCTTTCTTTCGAAAGGTGTATCAGAATAATTTCTTTATATGGTAAATTGACATTGACGAAACCTTCTATTTTGTAGGCATTGGTTCATTGCGCAAGCCTTTCGTTCAACACCTTCGAAAGGGGTTCTGAATCCATTCCTGCTTCTCTTATATATGCGAATTCATCTTGTACTGTTTATCACTTGTGACGACACCTAGAGCTTGCGACTCCTTCGAAAGCCATCTCAATGCCTTTGAAACACTCTTCCTTGAACTTTGATGAAATCCATATCTTTAATTTTAGTAGAGCCTAGCACTTTCATTAGCCTTCTTTCATGCCTTTTTCCTTGAGTGGATTTTATGGTTAACATCTATTATATTTCCGTTGTCATGTTTGTACATAGGTGTGTATCAGTATGTAGGGGCAGGCAATTATAATTGTCCCTGGCTGAATTTTAGTATCTATTGTAACTCTGATGTTTTATTTTGAAAGTGACAATATGTACTATCGTATGTTCTATGATATATGAATTCCAGGCATTGTGAGATTCTATGATTCTCTTTTCTTATCTCTTCTTTTCTTTTACCCCAGCGACCAATCTTTTGGACACCTAGATGATCAGCACATGGATACCGTGGATTTATTAAATGTCATCTCCAAGACTAAGAAAGGCAGAGCATTGCATTTGCCTTTATCACTACAACCTTTAACCTCTTAAGAAAATATAACAAAGACTCTCGTTTCCATTACTTAACATTTTCCAATGTTATTGCACATTTGGGAAAAGTGAATAGTCACCGGAGACTAGGATGTAACGCGTAGATTTCGCATCAAAGGAAATGGCCACTAGTTCCCTATCATGTTGGAAATCCAATTCCAATATGAGCTTTACGGTTTTGGTTGTATTCCCAAAAAAGCTATAATGCTTTGCAAACATTTCAGCTACCACTTTGGTATCATATACACTGTTTGACATTGTCTAGGTGTTGGTACCTTCTTTATATATTTATTTAAAAAGTATTTCTAAACCAATGTCATTAATGATAATATCAAATTTGTTTTGTTATAAAGTATTTTGGTTATCGTAAGGTAAAAGATTGTCCGTGTTTATATGAGGGGTGGTCTTACGAGATACCCTTCTTTTCAATGTTTTTAATGGCATCAATCTGATCTATGACATTATCATATACGTTTATAATTCACGTTTTCTTACGTGGATTTTTCAAGCCCGATCCGGGTATTTTTAACACTCGAGTCAGATCCGAGTAGTGTCCGTGTTAGCTAAAGACGTTTGAAATTTTTAGAGGAGAGCTGGATATCTTCATCAACGTGTGGCCGTATTCTATTTTTTCGCTACATTCATTTTGTTGTTTTTCAGCATTTGTAAGGACAAAGGATTTATAACTATCCAGCTTGAATCTAGGTCAGACTCTGATATTTTACTCAAAATTTTTCGCTATAAAGATTATTGATATTATAAATTATTCCATTTGTGTGAGATTATGTTCTGTCTTTATTTTCTTTTTACCCTTGATCGATCTACCTTTCCGACACTTGAATTTACGGCACATGAATACCGAGGATGTATTAATGTCGATTTTCGAGAGTCGAAAAGGTGGGTCGTCACTGTTAGTCCCTGAGGAGTTGGTTTTGATGACAACAACCTTAGAATATATTATAAAATATAAATACTAACATTACAAGTTTAGATATATATGTATATGCAGGATCTAACCATGCAGGTATCAAGAATGAAGACTGTACAGTATAGAGATTCAAGATATAGAGGTAGAAGACTCATGAGTATCAAGATTATCAAGATTATCAAGAGTTCAAGATTTCAAGGTTAAGTTTGTTTTATTAGGAATATTTGTTAAAACTCGTAGAAAAGCACTGGCGTCTTAATATCCAATTTATTCGTGGAATGGAATCCACTTTGAGCCCGTTAAAGGGATGGAACCCTAAGTAGGATGGAACCTATGAAAATCTAGTGGGACATTGTTTTGTATCCACTAATTTTAATTCAAATGATTTTACAAAATTATCTTGTTTTCAAAATGGTTTCAAAACTTTCCTTTTAAAAGATTCAAAACTCTCTGTCCTGATTTTAAATAATTTTAGCCTAAAAAACATCTTTATTTTCAGAGTCAAATTACTCCTGATTTTAAACTATCTTTTCAAATAATATATTTAACTTTTAAATATTTATACTTAGATTTAAATAAAAAATTATAGTTAAATTATGTATATATTGTTCTTTATATTTATTTATGTATTTCAACTATAGTTAAGTATATTTATAAAGTTTAAAATAATTTTAATATAAAATAGAGGTTATTTTCAAAGAAAATCAAAACACCAAAAATTCCTTTGGGATGTCGACATGCCCATATACCCCATGTCGACATAGTGTCAGTTGGTTTCAAAATTCAAATTTCAAAAGAAGTGTATATTCGCCATAACTCTTCATGAATGGTCATGGCTATTGCTCTTCTATAAATAGGGGTCAGTTTCAACGAATTTTAATCACTTTTTTCTAGTTTTCACTCCTCTTCTTCTTCCACATTTCTTAATACAAAATCATACCATTACTCTGCCGAAATCAACATCGAATCACACTCAATTACTTCTAGTGTGATTCTCCATCATTATCTCTACAAGATCCAAGTGCTATTCAGAGTTATAGACTTCTTTGTAATCAATCGAGCGAGAAAAGGTGTAATTGTAGCCTTGGAAATCAATTGAGCGAGAGAAGTTATGATTGTAGCCTTGGAAATCAATTGGGTGAACTTGTTGCCCCGGAAATCAAGTATCTCTACCCAGAGGATTGTTATTCTGGAGGGTGTACCTCGTAGCCTTAAAACCGAGGGTTGTAATTGTTGAATTGGCTTTGAAAGGAAATCCGTACTTAGTTGTGCAGGACTGGATGTAGGGTAACTCCGAACCAGTATAAAATCCGGTGTGTTCTTTCCTTTACTGCTTTTACTTTATATTTGCATCCGTGTTTGATTCTGTGTTCATATCTGTGTCTAATTAGTGCATACATTGTTAACAAATTAAGATAAACTCAAAAAGATTAATAGATTTCTTAAAACACTATTAACCCCCCTCTAGTGTTAATTCTAGCCTTAAGATCCTTAATCCGCATTTCTCACAGTCACAATATTTACTCATCATATATATAAAACATTATCGAATATACACGTGCTTATATACACGAATTTTCAAATACTATAAAATAGGGTGATACTACCTTGCCATGTAATATATAGTGATTACTAATATCAATTGGCTGCAATATTGATCACATAATCAATACTGCTTCGCCAGTAACCACAGCTATGCACTAATATCCAGTGGCTACAACTATCACCAAAAATACATACTTTCATATCCAGAAATCAACATCAAAATCGAATAATCAATAATGAGACATCCTCAAGTGAAGGCGAGCAGTAATGAAGCAATGCCTACTATCCCTCTTACTCTTATATTATAAAATACCAATACCAAATCAATAAAATCAATAAGAAATATTTAAGCCAGCTCATAACAATGACATAATGTGCAAAATCATATATCACGACCCTCAGCCTTAGAGAGGCGAAACACACGACTGAAAGGTCCTAAGAGATAGAAACAACAAATCAATAATAAGTAGGTCATCTGCCTGAGAAGGATATAGGGTTGATCATACTTTGGACACAGTCTCGTGTATAATCTCATCCATACATTATATATGTCTATCTACTACCTACATACATCCACATATACCAAAACCAGATGGGAGACTAACATCACATCTAGTTGCTCCAGGAGACACTCATGGTCTAATGACACAACCCTACAGTCATCGGTTACCATTACCTCTCTTCTCTTCATATCATGACAATGATCTACCACAGGCTCGACAACGCATAGCCACTTCGGTCATGACTACTGACATGTGCACTTATAGTAACTGACTATTGGCCTATGTGACACAAGGGGCAACTAACTATCTATCTCGTCATGCACATCAAATATCATAACAATAACAGTGTTGCAAATCTAAGGCACGACCCCACGATCTAGCTGCCAGGGTGATACTGGTCAATCTGGTTCACTCCCAAAACATAAAGGGAGTGGGTCTAAGGTAGACAGACATTTAATGTACACAATCTATGTAGCTAACTAGTAGCCTCCATACATGCACACCGTAGCGAGTCACACATAACATGTAAAACATACACAACATAACCCCATATGAGTGTCATCCACGAGCAAAGAATAACTGAATAAATAACACATGGCATCCCATTACCACCTTATGCTACTAGTCCATTTATTTAATGCTCATACATCATCATCACTCCTTCCATACTCTATATAACGAGTCCAAAGACTAACCGAAAAAGTGTTGCTTGAAGTTCCATACCAGACCATATCATTAATCCATTTATTCTAATTTCTAGTCACACAGAATAAACATGATAAAACCATATCAAGGATGCCATCACCATATCAGATTAAAATACTAAACAAATCTATATCAACGGTGAATCATTCATTTATCAGAAACAATTTATTTAAAAGATGATAACCGGATATTAGAAAAATATAAAATAATTTATATAAATAGATAAAGATGAACAAATCAGTATGTAATAATAAAACACTCATGGCATATGAATTTATATAATGAAACATTATATAAAACTAAATAAATAATAGATGTTAAAAAATAAATTTAACAATACAAGTATATAAAGATAATTTGTTTAACTAACATAATCAATTATTCCAAAGGCACCAAATGTAGTCCAAAAAGTGTATACATAGGAGAATCACTTTGCTATGTAAAAGAAGCATAATATGTAAATAAAAATAAGAGAATCAAGTGCAGCTTTTCAACAAAAGGACTCAGGGAAGACCAATTCAATTAGAGAATGCACAAAACGTATAAATATAACAGCATGTGGAACAGGGTCACATATGAGCAAGTGCGCAAGGAAAATAGAAATATAATCAATGTATAAATCCACTTAACCAACAATGCACAACAACTTTTCAATAGAAATAAACAATGTACAACGCCTAAAAACCAAAATAGTGGAGCGAAACTTTAGAGCCAGTGTATGGGAACGGTATATAACACAAAACCAGTCATGTACTCACGATTTCTTAATATAGCAGGTAGTTATTAGGAATAGATATGTACATAATACAAACTCCCCTACCAGTATTCGTATGAGCACTAAAACATAGTATAATTATTTATATATTATAAAAATATATTAATAAAAGATCACCAAAACTTACTTGAATTATATATATATTAACAAACACTTGAATAATTATTAAAACCAATTAAATAATAAACTTTGTTCTACTATATTTATTTATTGCTATAATATTACATTAGAGTATAAATATAATAAATGAATTTTTATCAATAATTAATACAATAAGTTGACATAAATCAATGTAATAGTAGTTTTAGAATAATTAACAAGAAGACCAGAACATGGAGATATATATATATATATATATATACACATCAAAAGCAAGTTTCCAAAACACATGGATGTCAACAGAGCATAGTATAGGGAAGAGCAAATTTATTACAAAGTAAAAGCACATATCACAAGCTATAGGAATGCACACACATACAAAAAATGAAATTGCACATGTTCTCAAGGAAAGGCTCGCTCTAGGAAACAGGGAGACTCGCAAGCAACCTGTTCCAACTCGTAAATTTTGATAATTAAAACTATTAAATTTAATAAGATTTTAGAATTTAAATATTGTGAGAAATAAAAAAAACAATTTGATTTATTAATGAGAAAATAATTAAATATAAATTTAATTTTTGTTGTTTGTATGTTACTGATAACTACTTAAGCAAGTTAATTTACAACTCTTATGTGTAAACAACTATTCTATAAACGTATTTAAGTTACTATAAAAAAGACTTCAATTGTTTAAATTATCTTATATGTAAACAACAATTCTATAAATGTAGTTAAATTACTGTAAAAAGAATCCAATTGTTTTAATTATCTTATGTATAAACAACAATTCTATAAATGTATTTAAGTTACTGTAAAAAAGAATTCAATTGTTTCAATTATCTATCCATTAATTATGTTCTTTTTAAATTTTAATGTTGAAATTTATTGCCGTTAATTTGATTTGGAATCTTTCAATAAAAGGGAAAGAGAATTTAATTGAAATTAATGACGTTTAATGAAAGAAATGTACATTTGTTCAGAACCGCTTTAAAGTGTAACTTTGAAATTAATTACAATTATGTCGATTTGGAATCTTTTAATATTAAAGAGGCAAAAAAATACATTAATTGTAATTAATGGATTTAACGAAAGAAACGTACGTTATTGTTAAAATAAAAAGGATGTTTTAATGAAAACAAAATGAATGTTATTGTTTTTAAAGTAAGTGTAATTTTATAAAAAGATAAAAATTGAATATTGAAACAACATTTTACGGTCGTTAAATAGTAGTCTTTTGCAGTATAGAGGTAATTTTAATGCTAATCGTAAAATTTAGAATAAATTAAATATTTTATGTTCATGATTGTGCACTGAGAAAAACGCCAACTTTGATTTGAATTTGGAATCATGGTTCACCTTTTATTTTATGTAGTGGTGGTCCCCGTTACCTTGGTTGGTGTGTTCAAATTTTATTTATTGTATGTTAATAAAACTTTTAAATATGCGTAAATTTGAGTTGATTTGGGGTTAACGAAATTAATTGAATTGAAATACATTTCCATATGTGATTAATGTGGCATTATATTCATTTTGAAGTATGAAAGGTGATGTTCATCATGAATTCATATTCATGCACGTTTCATATTTTATTGCTTTTTTATAACTACTATCTCATTCATATTTTTCTGCCTTGTCCACTTTCACATTTCAACTATTCATAAAAAACAAAAACAAAACAAAAACAAAACCTCTCTCTTTATTTCATAAAACTTTCATTTATTCTCTGTATATTCATTTTCCATTCTTATTGTTAGCTATACACTCTCTCACCTTCTTTTATTCGGCCTAATTCTTATATACCTCTTGTATTTGCATCTAAGCATTTATTTTTACACGTTACAACTTTTAGTATTCATTCTTTTTCATAACTTCTGCTTGCACTAATTCATCCATTAACAATTCATATTTAATACACATGCATCATTCATGATAGCCTGTTCATGTTCATATTTGTTAAAAACATAACCACATCGTTTCTTTGAAAAGCTTACTGTATTTTTGTATTCTTTTGATACCTCCTCACTTTCCCACCTGTTGACTTTTCAATTCACACTAGAGAATAAAACCAAAGTACGTACAGATTGTTTCTCATTACTCTATCTGAAGCTTTCTGCTCACACTTCCTCCTTCTTCCTCAAAACTATAGAAACTCCAAAATTCCTAAATCCACAAATTCCCAAACTCCAAACTCCATCCCTTCTCTCAAGGAAAGGCTCGCTCTAGCAAACAGGGAGACTCGCAAGCAACCTGTTCCAACTCGTAAATTTTGATAATTAAAACTATTAAATTTAATAAGATTTTAGAATTTAAATATTGTGAGAAATAAAAAAAACAATTTGATTTATTATTGAGAAAATAATTAAATATAAATTTAATTTTTGTTGTTTGTATTTTATTGATAACTACTTAAGCAAGTTAATTTATAACTCTTATGTGTAAACAACTATTCTATAAACGTATTTAAGTTACTATAAAAAAAGACTTCAATTGTTTAAATTATCTTATATGTAAACAACAATTCTATAAACAAGGAATCGCTGTCAAGTCCCTGGAATTGAAAGATGATGTAAGAAAAGTCCCTCTCGAATAAGTTATGAAAATTAGGTCCCTATTTTTAGATTTTGGCTAATTTATACCGCTTTTGCCCCTGAAAAGAATGCTAAGTCGATTTTCTAAAAGAGGACAGTTTGGTAAAAAATAACAAAATAGGGACCTAATTTACATGTGTTTATGAGCAGGGACTTTTTGTGCATGAGCTTTGAAAATAGGGACCTTTGGTCCAAAACCCCTTCTATAAATGTAGTTAAGTTACTGTAAAAAGAATCCAATTATTTTAATTATCTTATGTGTAAACAACAATTCTATAAATGTATTTAAGTTACTGTAAAAAAGAATTCAATTGTTTTAATTATCTACCCATTAATTATGTTCGTTTTAAATTTTAATGTTGAAATTTATTGCCGTTAATTTGATTTGGAATCTTTCAATAAAAGGGAAAGAGAATTTAATTGAAATTAATGACGTTTAATGAAAGAAATGTACATTTGTTCGGAACCGCTTTAAAGTGTAACTTTGAAATTAATTACAATTATGTCGATTTTGAATCTTTTAATTTTAAAGAGGCAAAAAAATACATTAATTGTAATTAATGGATTTAACGAAAGAAACGTATGTTATTGTTAAAATAAAAAGGATGTTTTAATGAAAACAAAATGAATGTTATTGTTTTTAAAGTAAGTGTAATTTTATAAAAAGAGAAAAATTGAATATTGAAGCAACATTTTACGGTCGTTAAATAGTAGTCTTTGGCAGTATAGAGGTAATTTTAATGCTAATCGTAAAATTTAGAATAAATTAAATATTTTATGTACATGATTGTGCACTGAGAAAAACGCCAACTTTGATTTGAATTTGGAATCATGGTTCACCTTTTATTTTATGTAGTGGTGGTCCCCGTTACCTTGGTTGGTGTGTTCAAATTTTATTTATTGTATGTTAATAAAACTTTTAAATAGGCGTAAATTTGAGTTGATTTGGGGTTAACGAAAGGGGGAATTAGGCATAAGGACAAACTTTGAAAAAAATTTAGACTGAAGGACACAAAGTTTCATTTTTGGGCTGAAGGACAAACTTTGAAATAAAATTAGGCTGAAGGAAAATGCTAAATATAGTTAGCATTTTGTACAGTGCAAACATTGTACAAAATGCTAATTATAACTAGCATTATATCCAGTTTTACATTGTACAAAATGCTAGTTGTATTAGCATTGTCCTTCAGCCTAATTATCTTTCAAAGTTTGTCCTTCAGCCTAAAAATAAAACTTGTTGTCCTTCAGTCAAAAATTTTATGAAAATTTGTCCTTGTGCCTATTTTCCACTTAACGAAATTAATTGAATTGAAATACATTTCCATATTGGATTAATGTGGCATTATATTCATTTTGAAGTATGAAAGGTGATGTTCATCATGAATTCATATTCATGCACGTTTCATATTTTATTGCTTTTTTATAACTACTATCTCATTCATATTTTTCTGCCTTGTCCACTTTCACATTTCAACTATTCATAAAAAAACAAAAACAAAACAAAAACAAAACCTCTCTCATTATTTCATAAAACTTTCATTTATTCTCTGTATATTCATTTTCCATTCTTATTGTTAGCTATACATTCTCTCACCTTCTTTTATTCGGCCTAATTCTTATATACCTCTTGTATTTGCATCTAAGCATTTATTTTTACATGTTACAACTTTTAGTATTCATTCTTTTTCATAACTTCTGCTTGCACTAATTCATCCATTAACAATTCATATTTAATACACATGCATCATTCATGCTAGCCTGTTCATGTTCATATTTTTTAAAAACATAACCACATCGTTTCTTTGAAAAGCTTACTGTATTTTTGTATTCTTTTGATACCTCCTCACTTTCCCACCTGTTGACTTTTCAATTCACACTAGAGAATAAAACCAAAGTACGTACAGATTGTTTCTCATTACTCTATCTAAAGCTTTCTGCTCACACTTCCTCCTTCTTCCTCAAAACTATAGAAACTCCAAAATTCCTAAATCCACAAATTCCCAAACTCCAAACTCCATCCCTTCTCTCTTCAAACTCCAAACTCCATCCCTCCTCTCTTGCTTCATCTCTCTAAAAAAAAAGAAGAAAACTCAATTTGTTTGATTTGCGTTGTTGTGCTTTGCTTTGCTATTGGATTGTTGTTATGGATAAGATTGGTTAGCCTGTCGTATTTGGATTTCAACTAGGATCTATCTATTTGTGTTGTCAAAAACTCTCTAACCTCGAAAGGTGAACAATCACTCACGATTAACATTTTTATTGTTAGGTAAATAAACATTGATTGAAATGTTATGAGAAATGTTTGCTTTAGATAGGAATATGTGATATATGTTGTTATGTTCCCTTGAATTTGTGTTATAACATTCATATGCACATGTTGTTTTATATGTCACAAATAGTATGTTATATTGATTTGATTAATTGTCACATTTGTATGTTAAATATGTCATATATGATATGTAAAAAAATTTGTTATGTTAGAAGAAAAAATTTATATGCTATGTTGAAAAAAATGTGTTAGTTAATAAAATCATATGTTGCACATGCTATGTTAATAATATGTCACCTATGCTATGTGGAAATAATGTGTTATGTTTAGGAAAAATGATATGCCATGTTATTTTATTGTAAATCACCTTGCAAGTTCCTTGTATATATGCCATGTTATATGTTTATATTTATATGTTATGTTACTGTATGACATGTAAGAATTTGAAATATTCACTTATGTTGTTTACGATATGTGACACATGTGATATGTTAGTTATGCATGTGTATATATTAAATTGTTTCTTATGCACGCATGTTGGTCATTGACATGTTATGTTATTTATGTTATTATTGTTCTCGCACACCAAGTTCCCTGATAGTTAGCAAAATCACTTTGGATTGAAATGATGTATACCCGATATAAAACCACTTTGGGTTTAAATAAATTGATTTAGAATAAAATTAGAATATTGTAAGTTTAAATTTATGTTTGAACTTGAAATTATGAAATTGAAATTTAATTGATTTAATGAAAGTTTTAATTGGATTTTTAGATTTAAACTTGTTGTTTGATTATAACTTAATAGCTTTAAGTAAAAAAATTGAAATATGAAGTTGGATTTGATAATGAATCGATTGGAAATGAACATAAAGTCGGTATTTGAACTGAACCAATTTATAATGTGAAAGATGATGTTTATTTAAACCTAAGCATTTCACTTATTGAGTTATCTATACATTTCACTTAAGTTGACTTACTTACATAAGAATTTTTAGTCCCCACTCGAGTGTTTTTGTTTTACTATACACTCAGGTCAAAACGAGTATTTCAGTTTAGCAAAGACACTTATTTCTGAAGATGAAGACACAGTCGAGGACCGTCTCTACTACTATTATAGCAATTGTTTATTCTGCCTGAAAAAAATGTAAATTCTAATTTTGTTGAAAATACTTTCATGAACTATTTATGTATTTATTTTGTGTATTATATTTCATCCTTCCACTGCGATATTCTGTATTTTGTTTTTTGAATCTTATTTCATTTGAACAATCCCATTAATAATCTGTCTTTTGAATAGTTTGAGTTAGACATGTATGGTTTATTGTTGACTTAAACTGTCCAATAAGGCGGGTCGTTACAGAACCTAGAACATTACTGTTCACGTTGCTCCACAAGTCCACTTGGACCGGTCGTAGCCAAGAACAGTGATGTTCCAGGTCATGCTTGTCTCTTGCAATGGCTATTACCACTCGATTACTTCACGCACTTCTAATTCTTTATACTTTGCACTATACTTGCTCAAAGATGGGTCTAATAGCATATAGATATGATGAGATTCGATAGTTACAACATAGGTTTGTAAGTGTAAACACTTACTTGAAAACTGTCACCCTACTCTCGCCCTCTTACAACCGAGATTCACGTCATTGATGCTCGATGATGGTAGTAATTGCGTACTTAAGTATGAAGATTTTTTTCATAATTTATTTGATTTTTAATTTAATTTCCTAAGTGGTAGGGTTTGCATAAATTTCCCATTTTCTAAAACCTGGAGATGAAATATGGGTTTGTTATATATATTTGGAGAAGAGGAATCGAGAGAGAAAATTCTAGAGAGTGGGAAGGATCAAGAAAACTAATTTTTGTTTTTTAGGTTAATGGGCTTAAGCCTCTTGGGCTTGGGTTTTATAAGTTAAATTATAATGAAAATAAATAATTCTGAATGTATATTTTCCTGTCTTTTAAAATAAAAGGTTCCATTTTATATTTCACCTTTTCTTATAATCCAAATTTCTACTTAATTTAAATATGTACAATTTACATTTCAAACCACTTCTTTGCCAAATCAAAAGATTATACTTCATATTTTATCATTTATATATAATATTATTTCACATTTCTACTTATTAAAATAATTCCAAAGCCAATTTATCTAATAAATCACCAAATTCTAATTTGATTAAATAAATTTAGTTATTACTTAAAAACCAAGTTGTTACAAAGGATGTAGTATAAGTAGTGCCTTCGGTTTGTTCATATCCTGAACAACTTTTATGGATGAATGCTGTCATTACATTATTGCATAGAGGGTAGTGTTAGCATTCCAAGTGGGATATGCTAAAAAGGTAAAACGAAGCCTCAAGCCTCACACCTGAAAATGACTAAAACAAAGGATTTGCAGCAAGGTTCACTACTACTAGGTTATGGTCATCACTCGACCTAGGTTGATATTGACCCATTTATGTATGCTAGTGACTCGGTACGGTTGTTGGTTAGCAACCACGGTGATGACATATTTGGTACTACCTAGGATGGGGTAAGCCAGTTCTACGTTGGCAGGGGTTGAAAGGTTTTTGACCTTTGTACTTCTGCTAGAGTATACTTTTGTAGGCGATACCCCAGAAGCTTTGTCATTGCATGGAATCTATTCTCCAATAAGTGGCTTAGGACTTAGTTGTGTCCAAATATGTTGGAACTGAGGTGCAAGCATTCCAGTTATGTTATATATTTATTTTAAACCCTAGACATTATTATAATACCAGTGGATTTTCTATTTGGAATGGTTTGGTTATCGTAAGGTGAAAACTTGTCTGTGTTTATGTGTGGTTTGGTTTTACAAGATACCTTTAGTTTGAAAGGTTTTATAATATTAAAAATCCATATGATCTGTATATCTCACTCTGGTTTACCAGAATGATCCGGTGTTATTTTCTTATGATGCTCGGGTCAGCCTGAGCATATATCCAATTTAGTTATGGATGCTTTGGAGCTTCAGAAAATGAGTTGAATGCCTCCAAGATGTATTCACATACCTTTTATTTATGCTGCATTTGTTTCTTTATATTTACCACCATCTGTGAGGACATGTTGTTATAATTGTCCAAGGTGATGATAGGCTTGTTTACTTTAATTGATGTATGTATAATAATCTTTCATTTTGAATAGATCTTTTGTATATTATATATTACTAGTCACGATGTAAGATAATGTTCTGTCTTTTCCTTTACCCCAACAATATATCTTTCCGACACTTGGATGCTCGGCACATGAATACCCTGGATGTATTACTGTCGACTTTTGAGTGTCGAAAAGGTTGGTCATTATAGCATGATATAAGAGCTTAGGTTGAGTAAACATTTAGGCTTTGGTGGGATAAACTCATTTGAGATAGGTCAATAACACCCTACAATGAGTTTGAGTGTATATGAGAATGCGTAGTTGTTAGTGCTATAAAAATGTTTTATGTTGTGTTGATTGGTTTATTGAGTGGTTTATGAATTTTTGTCGATACAAAAGGAACAAGTGTATCAATAGGGGTTTCTACACACTTGAACGATGCAAACTAACATGGTATTGTTTGAAAATTGGTAAATTAAATAATTTTACCTAGATTTTATATATTTTTATATAAAAGAAATTTTTTCAAAAATTGATATACTTAATTATGATGTGTTTGTTTGTTAAGAGATGATAATATTCAGTTATCATCGGTTATTGTTTGATTAATCATATTCATCCAGTTTAAGAGCATTGACTATTGTTTGTTGATTAATTAATGATGCTCGACTAGTTTATGAGCATTTATTTTTTGATTAAATTACATACGAATGCCTTGTGAATCTAGTTTCACAGTTTGACTATAAGGAGTTCTGTGATAATGTTGGGTTAAATAATTTTAATAAAAGTTGTTTATTATAATCTAAACAAAGATATACATTTGTGAAATGATTTTATATAAGAAAGTGAAATTATATAACTATAATTTATAAATATGGTTTATAAATAAAAAGGATTTAAATTTGAGAATTTGAGAACTAAAATCCTAATGCTTTGTAAATGGGTTTTCCAAAGTTTTGGGGAAAATAATAACAGCATTATTTAAAACTATTTGTGAACAGAATATTTTAAATGGATTTTGAAGGAGACAGAAAACACCGAACTAACTTTTGTCATTGGAAAATAATTCTGGTGATGATTGCAACATCATTGGCATTTATTTTCAAGTTTCTAAGTGAGGGATGCTGTCATAGTAATTTTGCTTCATAGTTACTATGGTAAAAGAGATTTTGATTTAATCCTAAAAGTATGCTTTGGTATACTATAATTATTAGTATATATTATTATTTCAAATAGAGTTGAAATAAACCCGGTGTTTAGTTCTTAAGTTTTCAGTTAAGTTATTATATAGATGCATGTATCATATGCATTAGGATCATTTAGTTTGTGCATCTCATTATGGTATGTAGTAGGTAGTTCTCATTTCTTCAAATGAAATGGAATTTTCGATGATTTTGGACAGTCGAAAACCACCGAATTGAAATAGAAATTGAAGCTAAGTTTTTGTGAAAATATAAAAGTAGAGTTTTGTAACTCTAGAATGAAAATATAGTAAGTTAAAACAAGTTTTAAATTGGTTGAACATCCTAGGTAAGTAAAACAAATATGATATATATATACTCTTAGGATGTAGTGGGGTATTATATGAATATGAACTCGAGTTATAAAATGTTAATAGACTTAACTAATGTGTTATGCAATGGTTTATGAATGATTTTAGTATTAAATGAAATACTATTAGAGTAGATAAATGTGAAGTAAAAGGAAATTGGTATAGTTGAGAAACCAATTAGAATAAATACATAAGTTGTACGTAGATCATTTTATTCGCATAACTGTTCTTGATGCAGATTCGAGTAGATGATTTTGAGCTAATTTATATCGATCCGAACAAGGATTTTTCACTCGATTCTTGATGGCAAACACTTGATATGTTTTTGATATGATTCTAAAGTTTTCTATCATAGTATATAGCTATGTAAGGAGAATGGAGGTTTCTAATCAAGGAACCTAATTAGAGTCACCACTAGGGAAGTTGAGCGAGCGATACTAACTTGGAAGTGAAATTTGTATGATCGAGAAACTGATCGGTTTGATATTGCATACGGATGGCATATGTACATTGTACGGGCTTTAATATATTGTGTCCTTCTTATATTAGAAATGCAAGTTATACGGTTTGATGGCATGTTTATATGATATGACAGATGATTTGTTGTATTGTTTTATTTGTCATGTTTAACTCTCTTTTGGGATATGTAAGTGAAATTCAGCTATATGGAAACATAGGCTAGTTTGCTGCTTTTGGTTTCATGAGTAGAGTTTGAATGCTTGAAAAATTGGTGCGTGTTTATTGCTTAATAGATGCGTTTGCTATGGGACATACACACTCCATAAGATATATCATAAGTATAGATTGTAGTTGTGTTGTCCCAAATATGGGAGGTCCTAAATATGGGCTTATATTGATGTTGTGATTTTTTTCGGATCGAGCTGCAAAAAGGAGGTGCTGTCGAAATTTTCCATAATATATGGGACTTTAAAAGCTTAATAACTCATTTAATTTACAGGAAATTATTGTCAAGGACAAAATTTCTCAGTGTTTTTGCCTCAAGGACAGGCCTTCAATATTTTATCCTGAATGACAACTTTCTTTAGGTATCAGGTTTTAGTCATTGATAGCAGCTTTTAGGTATCAGTTTGTAGTTATCGGTAGCAGTTTTTAGGTATTAGTTTTTAGCTTGGTAGCAGTTTTGTTGTCCTTATGAATAATTTTGGAAAATGTTTGTCCTTATGAATAATTTTTAGGAGAATGTTTGTCCTTGTGGTAAAAATATTGAGGTTGTGTCCTTGAGGCAAAAAATATACAAATCTTTGTCCTTTTAATTAATTCCCCCTTTAATTTAATTGATTTTATAAATCTAACGGTTTGAAGACATTATCTTCCTTTGGGAATTTCGAGGATGAAGTTCATTTAGGGGGGTAGAATGCAATGGCCTAAAAAATTTAACATTTCGATTGCGAATATTTAATTTATTTAAATATCCAAATTTGATTCAAATGTTATAAATGATAAGAAAATAAATTATTAATAACACGACTTGATTTTTAACGATGTATTCTTAAATGAATTTATAGGATTTTTCTCATAATTTTTAACTTGAAAAATATTTAAATTATCGTTTGATGTATTTTTCAGCAAACGTTATTATTTTTGAAATTTCACATAATAAGATAACCAGTTTATTTTATTGTTGTTTTGGGATCGTGTTGTATTTTTGTGTGCAACATTTTTTATTTCTATCGTTCACAGTTCATACATGAATGAAATTCTATGTAGCGATCTGCCAAGAATTATAGGATAAATAAACCAAAAACACAAGACTATTCTCCATTTTCCTTTTCAATTTCCCTCCTTCCTCTTTTATAGTAGAGAAAAAAATAACCTAGCTAGCCTCCTTTCAAAAATCAAAATAAAATCATACACTCAACGAAAAATTACAATTTTGGATACGTTGAGTTTTTTTGGCGTAAGCTTCAAATCCATGTGAGTGTTGAAGGGTGTGACGGTGGTTAGTTGGTTTCGACGTGGTCAAAGTGAGCTTATGTTAGGGATTGGCATAAATTTAGGCAACGATAGGCGTTGGAGTGAGTATGATTGTGTTTCTCGAGCGAAGGCAAGTAGGTGGAGGTGATTTAAGGGGTTGCAGTGCAAAGATGGCAGTCGCGACATTTCCTGGTCTCCTCGTCGTGAGCATTTTGCGATTACAAAGGGGAGGCTGGAGGTGACGGCCTCAAGTGCATTGGACTCAGGTTGCGAAGGGGAGTTGATTAACGGTGGTTAGGAGTGCTCCGGAGCCTCGAGGAAAAAAGCGACATTTGTTGCCATGCATGAGTGCTACAGACCGTAATTAAGGTAGTGCGTTCAAGCTTGAGTTTGTCGGGTCCGGTAAGTCAAGTTTAGGAAGAGAAAATAAATAGCAAAGTCCGTTCGTCGAATGGTGGAGCATAGCTCCGTGTTGTTGGTCGTGTATGCATGGTTTTGTGGGTGTGTGTGTGTATCGTGTACATGAGGAATGATTTCGGGTTGAAGATGATAATTAAATTAAGCAAAGTAATTAAGTTATTTAATTATATTTTAATCTCTAAAACTTATATAAATCAATAACATCTTCATACGAGGTACAATTGAGACGCGGTCTTTTGCGTTATGCTCGTAGGAGCATTATCTACGCACTGGAATTGATTTCGTCAAGTTTGGAGCAAGTGGAATTTTGAGCTAAAATCGAATGTCGTTTGATTTTAGATCAAACCAGAATGCTTAAGCTTCCACTGGAATTTCGATGAGTTTACTTACCTTTGGATGAACAATATATGATATATAGTAAATATTTTTTTTTTGTGTTTGAATGATCGATTGGTTTGGTTTGGTTAAATATCTGCTTTAAAAAACGAATGAAAAAATGAAATAAAGGTAATTTTGTAGAGGAATCAGGATTTCTCATTATTATTGATTTTAATTTCAGTTATATACTGGTTGTATAAATTTTGAATTGCTAAATGCAACGACCAACCTTTTCAACTCTCTAAAGTCGACGCTAATACATCTACGGTATTCACGTACTGAGCATCCAAGTGCCGGAAAGGCGGATTGTTGGGGTGAAAGAAAGAATGGACAGAACTGAATCTCGCATCGTGACGAGCAATATATAATATACACATGATCTTTACAAAATAAAACTGTAATATATATACATTAATTAGAGTAAACTAACATATTATTCATTTGGACAGTCATAACAGCCTGTCCTCGTAAATGCTGATAAATACAGAACAAGAAATGCTGTAGAAATAAAGGTATGTGAATACGTCTTGGAGGCATCCAACTCGTCTCCTGAAGCTCCAAAGCATTCATCACTAATTTGGAAATATGCTCGGCTGACCCAAGCATTATAAGAAAATAACGCCCGGAGCAGTTTTGTAAACTAGTGTGAGAAACACAAATCACATGGATTTTTACTGTCATAAAACCATTCAAAATAAAGATATATCGTAAGACCACACCGCAAATAAACACGGATGGGTTTTACCTTACGATAACCAAACCGTTTCTATTAGAAAATCCAATGATATTATAATAATGTCTAGGGTTAAAAATAAATAAGAAACAACTCTGTTGCTTGTGAGTGTACAACGCTGCAATAATAGATATATAACCAAAACCGCTAAGGCTTGTTTGCTAATTGTGCAGGATTTCATAGAGGTGCCCTCGGTACTTCGTGAACGGTCCTCCTGCACAAGGATCAGAGATATCCTTATGAAGAAACATCCTTAGCTGATGTACATAGGAAATACATAGCTGGCCCCTCCATCCTGTGAGGCTGATTGCACCAATCATTGCATGCATAACAATGGGTATCTCTAGGGTAGAGTCTCCTGCACCCTTTGGGTTAGCTAAATCTCTTAGCTATGCATCTCACCTTTGGTTTTAGTCATATCCGCTGGTGAGGATACATTCGGCATTCCAGCATATGAGTCATAACTCAAAAGGATTTCAGAACCACACATGAATTCCCATACCTCAATGGGTCTCATAATCACACATGGATTCCATATTCTGGATTGATCACAAACAACTACATGTGTTCAAGCATCTCAAACAGATCTTGAATCTCCATATAGATTCCAACGCCTCGAACCAATCTTGAACTTCTTCCAAAGCATAGAACCTGTATATGGTTTTGGAGTGATCACGGTTTCGAGTCATCTCATATGGGTACACTCCCTCACTTACCGAGCGTTCCAAAACCAATCAATAGTTTTCCAGTAAACTCAATTCTACTTCTGTGGAAAATAAACAGACATTACATTAAAGTGGAAATCACCTCCTAACCATTTAAGCTGACAGAATTCCGTATCATTTGTCCTAGAAGAGCAAAATGAGTTTATATCTACAGTATAGCATCAATAAAGATAATTATACCATATAATTACCATGTTTCTTCTAATATTTCCAAAAATATATTTGGTCAAGATTTGATAGTCGTTTATTTAACTATCAAAAAAACAATCAATCAAATTAGAGGTTTAATTTCACATGAAACCAAGCATGATTAAGCACATAAGCAACCACTAGGCCTCTTTAATTAAACCTTAAATTTATTAAAACCACTTTGTAAATACTTATACCAAAATACTTTTACAAAGATATATGTAAGTATACTACTCAATCACTATTCATTTATATTCTTTCAAAGCTTGGAAAAATAGCATATATTTATCTCAACGGTATAATTATATTCACAAAACACTACACTTTCAAAACTTGGAAAATGTAACCATATATTTATCTCAATGGTAGAACTACATTCACGAAAAACTACACTTTTAATACATGGAAAATGTAACCATGTATTTATCTCAACGTTATAAGTATATTCAATAAACACTTATGAAGGATTTCATTTTGAAATCATACTTTAATGGGCCAAAAACAATCTCATTTGAAAACATTTGTGACGCCCCACCTCTATACTCACACTAGCCAAGGACACTACGAGGTAATGCCGTCGGCTGACACGAAGAATAAGGCTGTTGAGGAGCGACCATCTGTGTAATTGCTTTGTGCGAGTACCGATATGTCAGATAATATAACTTACATTTCATTTCAAGAGGAAATTCGACATATCAAATACAAACTCAAAGCTACCACACAGTGGCTATGTGGACTTCGGAAACAAATACAGAAATAAACATAACACAAATCAGTCACATATATTCATATCACAAAGGCAGAAACAGATATGAATATATCACATAGAAGTGTACATCAAAGTAGTGGTCAAACTAGATACACTACATCACAAAAGAATAGATACAACTGCTAGACAAAAGAATAAGTATACATCAAGGAGTCTATATCTCGAATGTATGAAAACAAAAACTACTAAGCTAAAGTAGTTAGCCAAAAGTCAGGTGACGGACCCAGATAAGAAGTCAAGCAAAAGCACCTGAAATACCTCGGTCTGACCCGAGTATTATTTAAGAAGAAAATAATAAACGGATCAGTCTAGCTATAAATATAAGATAAAATGAGATAGGATAAGAGATATCAAAAAAATGTATGATAACAATAATGCCATACTGTGACAAGTATACATCAGACAACTACAAAAATCATACAATATCTCAAATATTCTCAAACATAAAAAAGAATAAGAGATATCACAAAAATGAATGATAATAATAATGCCATATCGTGACAAGCATACATCAGACAACCATAAAAATCATACAACATCTCAAATATTCTCAAACACCAAAAAGAATGTCATATTCTTTAAATTATTCACCAAAACACAAATATTGATAGAGCTTATCAATGCAAACCAAAAAAATTGGTGAAACACAAATTATAGAAATCATTAACTAGAAATCCAGAAATCACAAAAGGGGGAAGGCCTATCACAAACGCGAGCATAAAAACTCACCAACACGTGCATCACAAATTGGTCGCTATCCCATGGTCGCTAACCATAGAGCCGGTGCCACGACGTAGTACAGCGAACGCCCAAGGAACCAGAAACTCAAATAATCTAGAACATCGATGTAGTACAGCGTTACGCCCGAAGAACCAAACTCAAATAATATGGAACAACGACGTAGTACAGCGAACGCCCGATGAACCGAACTCCAATAAGCCGGAACAATGACCTAATACAGCGTTATTGTAAAGACCCAAAAGTTGGCCTTCGAAAATCGGCACCCGTACTTTACATCGTACTCGAATGCCGTAGATTCAAATGCCAAATCTGGTTCTCCGGAGCTTATAACACAATTAAGTAAATAACACAGCGGAAGAAAAGAATAATACATTGATATATAATATCTGATACAACAGAGTGATACAATGAATATCAATATACATCAGAGATATGATACAACAAATAACAGCGGAAAAGAAAATGATAACATCAACAGCAGATAGAATATCTCCAATAGAATGCTCCAAGATAAGCGACGTCAGTCCATGAACTCCAAGAACTGAACTAGCTCCAGATAATCTACTAAACCTGAATATCTGAAAAACCCAACTCTAGACTGCTCGTGTGGAAAATTATGAGCACCCAGAGTTTAGGAAGGGAACAATAAACTCCGGATCAGTCATGGGACTGGTGTGAGCAACAAAAACAGTTTATCTTTAAAACAAACAACAACAGAATTTTAAAGTCAATTCGCAATGCTTTTGGAAAATGAAACTACCATAAGACCTCCCGCCACACACACAATGCAAACGCAGAATTGGAGGAGATTTCTTCTTATGATAGTCAAAGATGCTTACTACGTAAAATCATCTTGATATTATTATTAGTGCATAGTGCAGAAAACATTTCGAAAGTATAATATCAATCTTAGCCAGCATAGACATTTCGAACTATGCCTACTATAGCTACCATCCAAACAGTGGGGCGCCACCATAAGTAGATGGCAGGTTCTACAACTAAAACCGTACAAGTTCCGTATTGGAGAAATGGATTTCCAACAAATGGTCAGGCTAAGGAACTTCCTTCCGCCGCATGGGATCGCCTCTGGCGGGACGTCCCGAGAGACAAACTGCTCTCTGCCAACAAAGCCGGGTTACCCCTGTAACAGGTAACTCACGAATATGCCACCTCCCGGTCCTTTGGGACCTTTATCCGAGGCCTCGATAACCAACATCACACATAATAAAGTGTATCCACATGAGTAAGTATCTGGGCTCCATACCATGACACCACCCTTTTCCAGAAGGAAATGACATACCCTAAAGGGCGCGACCCTCATAACCTTGCCGCAACGTTCCTGTTTCGACCATTTCCGGTTTGTGAGGCTCGACGAAGTCTCGTCCACAAAGCTACGCTTTGTCACAAAGCCCTGCTTTGGGTCAACAGATGATCAACCTATGATCACAAAGATAAATGATCAAACAAATGATCATATCACAAATGATCAAACACTAATCATCGCACAGCAACACTCAGCATGTCACATTACCAAATTGGGATATATCGCTGATAAATTTCAACTACATAACCTCTGAGCTCGTACGTCTCAGAGAATGGTGTTAAGCTAAGAGAATAAATTCTCCGCCACCAACAGAAATGTATTTGAAAGAAATCTGCTTTATACCTCAAAGTGTAATGTCAGACATGTATCCATACAAGTCTGTTCCGGGATCGAACAGAACCGAAGGCACTTCTCACGAAGCCCTTGCAATTCCGGATAATTTCCAATCACGTCCGGACTTCCCGTCACAAAAGAGTGATATAAATCTCTATACCGGCGCGACTCAGTGCAGAGACATTCGACAGGTTGTCCTTTCATTTTCGAAAAATATCCGGTCTTCAACACCGGTCTTCAAATGCTATCCATATCGTCGAATCACTTATTCGGAATGGGTTATGTGACACAAAGGTCCTCTCCCGGCTAAACCGAATAGTGTGCGCAATATTTTAAAAACATATGGATATTGGGATTTCAATTAAGTCACAACTTAAACCCAAATTTCCTTTCTAAATGGTTTAACAAATTACCATTCTCAAATCTTTAAACAAAAAGATTCATTTTAACAACCTTCAACGGTTTAAAACAATTTCCACACTTTAATCTTTTAAACAAAAGATTCATTCACAGATTTTTCAAATCAATTTCCATTTCAATTTGATTAAATCGTTAAATCTTTAAATCAAGATTTAACTGATAGCTTTCAAAACAATTCCATTTCAAATGGTCTAAACAAATCATCATTTTAAATCTGTTTAAAAATAAACAGATTCCATTCATAGTTTTCACAAAGAATTCATTCATAACTTGGAAAATCCATTTTTCAATTCATTCTTGAAATTCCTTTAATTAAACTGGGATTTCATTCCTTATATATATGAAAGCTTTTATCATTCGAAAACAAACAGTTTTCATTTTTGGAAATCTGATTCATTTATACGAGTTAAAGTTCTTGGGTTAAATCCAAATTCTCAAAATTTTACATTTAAAATGGTTTGAATTCATATAAACACATTAATAAGTTGAACAACCTTTTTAAACCCTAGTTCTCAAATCATAGAATTCAATTTCAAATATTGAATTCAAATTTAAATCAAATTATTTAAATTTCAAAACTTAATCAAGTTATTCGAAATAACTTTTATCTTTGAAATTCCATTTCAAAGGCTTTTCACTTTAAATCCACATTTTCCGATTTCAAAATCAATTGAAATTAAAATTTCAATTTCAAAAATATCAAATCTAAATTATCTGTGACTTAACCGATTTCCATGTGAAATCCATATTTGTGTTGTGTAAAAGTGTAGTCCAGGGGTTTAACACAATAGTGCAACACGATGAATCATCACAAATCAAATACGACAATACATTCGATAAGCGATATAAAGTATAACGCTTATTTTTCATCAAAAATCACAGATATACATATCACAGATAAATAAATTACAGATCATAACATAAATCAGGGTATATCACAGAGCATCATATATCAGGAAATATCAAACAATCCAATCATTCAATAGAATTCAAACATCAATAAGTAAGGTCAATTAATATCTGATAAATTTAAATCAGATAAATTTCTTATGAGTGTAAATTACTAACCCTGGTTAATTAACGTTAATTAATTACAAATTATTTTGATTATCATTTACTATTTAACCATTTAACAACAAATTAGTTAACCTTTAATTTTAAATTCATCAACCCTTAATTATTAAGTAATTAATCTTTAATTATAAATTTCACCATTTAATTGATTATCTTCAATTAATAAATTAAACTTTAATTTATTACCATTTAATTAATTATCCTTAATTATAATCAATTAGCTTTAAATTAAAAATAAATTGATCTTTAGTTAATTATAAATCATCAATCAATATAAATTTACTTAACTTTTTAAGTTAACAAATTAAAACATTAAATCACGTTAGTTACTTTGAAAGGGTAAAATTTAGTTCAAACGACATTTTATCTTAATTTTTCTTTTAAGTTATATTATTTATTTAATATAACTAACCTTATAAAAATATCATATCAAAACTAAATAAATTAAAATTTAATCCTTTTGAAAACATCTTATTAGCTTAAAATTCCAATCAAATCATTATTTGAACGTAGTTTAAAAGTGTCTTAAAAGAATTGAAAAATCTTAAAGTATAAACTGTTTTATATACTAATCTCGAGACCCGCTTCGAGTCAGCCCCGAGAATTCTGCTTGTTTACTTCGAGTTTTGTCAAAAATTAACCCGAGTGTCCAAATTTCCAATTAAAATTTTTTCTAAGTATTTTAACCTGTAACATTTCCAAATGACCCGAGGAAATCAATTGGAAACTTCGAGTCGAACTCCTACAACTTCGAGCAATACCCGATCCTCTCTGGAATCCTACCCCTCTGTTCTTCTTCCCCAAAACTGGAACAACCGGAAATCGAAACGTGCACGTGCACGTGTACCATGTCGCCGGCCATCTTCCGGCATTGCCATGACGTCGAGCACGTCGACGAACTCCCCCAGAACCAACCCCAACCGTTCGAACTTCGGCGCCACCTCGGAAACGAAATCGAGGTGAAATCTGAAACCTGGAAACGTTCGAACCCAACATCTCCCAAACCTGGAAAACTCTCCGTTCATCCAACCTCAACCACCAGAATTCCTATAACTCCGGCAATCTACTCGTTGACCTCGCCTCCACTATCTCCCAAAGGCACGTTGAACTCGATGCATCCTATAAGACGAACGAATTAAAAGTTTCAACCTTACAAAACTAGGTTAAAAAAAAAACGATCCCTCGCCGCCGACGCCACCGTTAATTAACCACCATTCCCCCATTTTTCCTAGGTTCCCCCATCACTCCTTTATCTCTCGACCAACCCACAACGCCTCCAGTCGACGAGGTAACCCACAGCACACTAAAATGCTCATAACAGTAAAACTAAAACTGCTCTTTCACACAAGCTTTAAAAATTATAATTCTTGTATTAAAAATCATGGTTTGGTATGATGTTTCACTTTGGATACCTGATTTCTTAAAATAAGAAAATTTGTTTTTTTAACATATTTAAAAGTGAGATCAGTTTCCTTAAGTTACCAGAGGTAATATGGTTTGTTTTAACTTAAATAAAATTCTAATACTTAGATTTCAACCAGACAAACCATTTTTATTTATACACTACATTCAAACAATGACTAGATTAAGAAATGAAGGTTTATTTACCTGTCTACCAAAACATAACACAGAGAACAGGGTAACAGAGTAACCTATGTACACATATACACAGATTTGCAAAACTACATATGTACATGATATATATTTCACAGAAACAAGCATGCAACATAATAACTTAAGTTATAAAATTTCATCAAAATGTTACTCACCCTGATCATTTTGATCTCCAGAAAGTTTGGTTAGCTGGAAGCCCTCTTGATCTCAGTTTTTTTTTGTTTGCCTTTGATTGTTCACCGTTCAAGTGGATGTTTGTTTGATAATAAGTAACAACACTTCTGGTTTTTCTTAGTTCGTTTGAATGGAACGAAAATGGAATGAAATGTTGATATGTATAGAATAAAGCTTGCAGAAGAAATATGGTGTACAGGGTGTATATTTGTACAGGTTATTATATGGTTTTGTACACAGTAGACAGAGATCTTTTAATCTTTGTTGGCTGAAAATATAGTGTTGGTGGCTGATATCTTTGCATTTCGGCTGAGAAGATAGGGGGAGGTACTTTTGTTTCTTATTTTATTTACAAACTTATTTTTAGTTATGTTATTTTATTTTGTTGTTAGCTCGGCTGATATCTTGTGTACTTGCATTAATGACTTTTGTACAAACTATACTTGAATATATAAACTTGTTTATACATTATGAGCTGGAGGAGATTAGATTTGTTTAGTACAATATCAAAGATATTGTATTGCAGCCCACCCATGCTTTCTTCATGTACATATTGCTTCTGGAAAATTGAACTTGTCCTTGCCTTCATATATTGAGACTTGCATATTAACTCGGCTGAGAGACAAGTTTGGTGTATTTGAGAAGATGTTAATAAATGTATGTCTTCTAATTTGTTTACAAGCCCATATTATTTGTTAATATGTATGTACAGATTTGTTTCGTTTATTCCTTGCTTGCTTCCTTTTATCACTTTACAATATTATTTTAAATATGTTGTTTGAATTTTAACTAATTTATGTCTAGCTTAAATATTTATTTTATATTTGTTGTTAGATTTTATTTAAGTGTTACTTTTATTTTTATAGTTCATCCCTCATTTATTTCTATTTATACTCAATTATTTATTTTCCTTTAATATTTATTACCTTATATTAACATTGTTAAATTCAAATTATTATTCACCATCAATTATAATATGTATTATTATTATTATAAATTATTATTAACCATTTATTTACAATTTATCTCAAATCCAAATTAAATACATATACACATATTTAAAAATTAAAATAATTTCTACAGAATCTACTTGAATCCGGGGCAACTCGCATCACTTTTAATAAATTTATTTCACTACTTTTGTTCAAAAATACAATTAATTATTAATTTAAATAGATAGAAAATTTGGGGTCGTTACAGTTATGCCCGATGAACCGAACTCCATAAAACCATAGGTCGCTAGCCTATAAAAATGAGAAAAAGCTCAATAGAACTGGGTACAGTCCCCCCCGCGGACAAAGAGACATCGCACATCGCTAGTCTAAACCATAAATGATCATCATTGATCAATAATAAGTGTCAATTACACTAAGCTAGTAAATAGATGAGTTTAGCTTTATGTCCCATAACCACTGGCTTAACTTAAATATTTACGAACAGATTGTAGATTTCCACTCGAAAATTGTCACAAGAGTTCAATCGAACAAGTCCAAGAATTAACCGACGAAGTAAACGCAAGCGTTTCATACCACTTGTTTTACTAAGCCGTTTAATTAGATTTCTCATACGAATGAGGTAAAGGTTTGTATATACTAATAGATTGGAAAACGATTTTATAAATGAGATTTGTATTAAAATAGAGTTGAAAACATCTTTGTGAAAGAGTTTGAATATTTACTACTTGTATAGAAACCTTTGTATTTGAAAGTGACAAATCACAAAAATGATTGTAAAAACAATCAATCACTAAAGATTCACATTCGAAGACGTGAATCAAAACCATAGAAATCGATATCAAATCCACCAAATGGATATTCCCAAAAATCCAAAGAAAGAAGTCATCAAAGTCGATAATAAGTGATGACAACTATCTGGATCAACAACAATCGATTAAAAATAGGAAATCCACTCAAAAACATAAGCAAATAGGCAAACTGCTCAATTACAAACGTCTGGAGGTTCAATCCATGCGTCTGAAAACCAACCAGACGTCTGGTTTAGAATCCAGACGTCTGGATTTGTTCTTTGGAAATGATCCAGAGAACCCCCAGACGTTTGAAACTTCAAGTCAGACGTCTGAGACCCATCCAGACGTCTGATCCTAAATTTTAAACGTCTGGAATTAGTCACTGCCTTTTTTTATATTCTGCGTGCTTATATTTTTCTCTCCAGGTCCAAACCAGACGTTTGGACTTGGTCACCAGACGTCTGGTCACCTGGTCTGGGCAACAATTTTCCTAGGCCAAAGTGGCCAAAACGTATCGGGAGCGATCGGACGAGCAACGACGACTAAGGATTTACGCCAAGCGACAACCCAGCCTTATAGGCTCTTCGATACACCCCAAACAACATGTCCAACATCCATAGTAGGATTTTCATAAAATTGGACTTCAAAACCAAAAATTGGAGAATTTACAAAACCAATTCAAATCAAAGCAAATAAACACGAAGTAGATGTTAGGAATTCATACCTAACAACAATGAAGGCTATATATGTAAATGTGAGTTAAAGAACTCACCTTTAAACTCAAAGACACGAATGAGAAGCTTTAAAACAAAGGAAAGATCAACTACTCTTCAACTTCAAATCTAGAAGATCAAATCTAAGATTATAAGAAAATATTTCTTAAATTAGGTTATAGGAAATTTTTGAAATTGGAGAGAGATTGAGATGGTGAAGATGAAGAGGATGCTTACCTAAGCTTCTCTTTGATTTTGGAGCAAGAACTTGAGTTTCCAAATCAAACTATGGTTTGGAATTTCTATTTCCCATTCTTTTCCCCCATTTTCTCTTGAGCCAGAGTGTTAGGAAATGGAATGAATGAATGAAGAGGAGTTGAGTGGAGTTAGGGTATTATGTTGGGTTAGTGGGCTAAAACCCAAACCCAAAGCCCAAGTAGAAAAATAGAAAATTCTACTCAACTCCAAACATATCGATGTTTATACTCAAAAAAGTTGTAAACACCATTTTGGACTCAATGGAAGTGGTCTCGAGTCCCAATTCGACTGTTTACAAAAAGTAACATTTCAGACTTTAATCCGATTAACGATGCTATATTTAAATAAAACATTTAAATATACAATCGTGAAATATACGGATTGTTACAAACTCCCTTCCTTAAAGAAATTGTGTCCTGGCAATAATTAAGAGTAAAATAAAGAGTAACAACCATAAAAGCATATCAACAAAAAAAAAATTGAAATAAGAAGTTCAACTTAATGAGCACAAGAGAGAAAGTCCTGATGTGTTTGCTCGATGAATTCTCAAGATTCCCAAGAGCAATCCTTAGAATTTGAGGGCCATTGAACTTTCACAAGAAGAACATCTTTATTTCAAAGGCGTTTAACCTCCGAAGCAATGATATGAATATAATGTTGCTCATAAGTCAAATTTGGTGAAACTTCAATTTCTTCAATTACACCGGGCTCAAGAATAGAATCGGAATCCCTAAGGTATTTCCGTAGTTCAGAGACGTGGAAAACGTCATGAATAGCAGAAAATTGAGCCGGTAATAAAAAGGTGATAAGCCACGAACCAATACGTTCGGTGATGGGAAATGGACCAACATATCGAGGTGCTAACTTTCCTGATCGACTGAAACACACAACACCCCTCATAGGTGAAACACGAATAAAATTTGAAACTAAAACCAACTTCTCATCGGCCTCAAGCCAACACGAAGGAGATTGGCACGACCTTCCGTAGAGTGCCTCGAAAGGTGCCATACCATTACTAGATTGGAAGCTATTATAGGAAGAAAAATCAAGAAGAGAAATATGATCTTCCCAACTTCCACCAAAATCAAGAACACATGCACGAAGGAGATCTTCAAGAGTTTGATTCACACGCTCGGTTTGTCCATCGGACTGAGGATGATAAGCGGTGCTAAAATTAAGATTTGTTCAAAAAGATTTTTGAAGACCTTTCCAAAATCCACTAGTAAATAATGGATCACAATCGCTAACAATAGAAGTAGTAACTCCATGCAATTTAACAATTTTCTTTGACATAGAGTTTAGCCAAAAGAGGTATGGTCCAAAAGAGAAGGATGAGCCTTAAGGCTACACAAAACAAGAGATGAACATAAATTGGATTCATGGTCTTGAATCTCACAAGTGGATAAAGTCTCAAGATGATTCCATTCGGATATCATCAATGAAAACAACTGCTTGTTGCTTACGACTAAGGTCGTCGGCAACACGATTACCCTTTTCCGGAGTACAAAGAATATCAAGATCATAAGATGCAAGGAACTCGAGCCAATGTTGTTGACGCAAATTAAGTTCCTTTTTGAGGAAATAAATACTTCAAAGATTTATGATCGGTGTAGAGAACAAATTTCTCTCCCAAAAGATAATGACACCAAATTCTAAGGGCGAAAACAATAGCCGCGAGCTCTAGATCATGAGTGGCATATCTAGTCTCGGCAAGCTTTAATTGTCACGAAGCATATGTGGTAACACGTTCCCTTTTGCATGAGAACGACATTCAAACCAATACGACTGGTATCGGTATAAACAACCAATGCTTGGTTCCCTTCGGGAATCCCAAGAATAACAGCATCGGAAAAAGAGTTCTTTTAATTGATCCTATTTCCCGAAAAGCTAAGACATTCAAAATTATAATTAACTTTATGTAATCATATTTTTAAAAAAATTTACTTATTACAAGAATTTACTGTGTTTGACTGTCTCATCATAGCGTTTAGGAGATTCCTATCGATAACGTTGATCAAGCGCATCGATAAGAATTCTTAAAGCACTCAATGAGCAAAACAACACAAAATCACCTTCTATATGATAAACACGTCTCTTAGAAAATTTACAAATATTCTTTGCTCGTTTTAAGAACAAAATCCAATTATACTTATAAATATTTTATTAAAAAGATTTGCAAATTTTAAAATTTTGTTTTCATCCATAATCAATAAATACAAGGATGGTCTCATGGAGATATTCGCAGAATACTCGATTCATAAGATGGATGAAATAAGCTGGAAGGTTCGTCAAACCGAATGACATAACGAACCACTCATAAGAATCATAACAAGTGCGGAATGCGATAAGTGGAATGCTACCCTCCGCAACTCGTAGCTGATGAAAACCGGTGGCAAGGTCGAGCTGAAAAGACCTTAGCATCACTCAATAGATTTCTTAGGTGGTAATCCTAAGACAATCTCAAATATACCAGAAAATTCACAAACTACTTGAATAAGAGAAATAACACTTTCCTCATCAAGTGGGTTTAAAGAATAAAATGATGCCACCGAGTTTGGAAATCAAAATCATTAAAAACATTAGAAATATGCTTAACAGATTGAGAATGTCGAAGATGGATAGTCCTCTCAGGACATAGGATATGGGCTTTATAATGACTAAGCCAATCCTTTCCCAAAAAATCAATTTCAAAGCCTAAGTAACACATAACATGCAAATCGGCTCGAAAAGAATAATCACATAAAATAATCTCGACATTTTCACAAAGTAAACTGAGTGTTGCGGATCCACCAACCGGATTCGCAATTTTTAGTGAAGTCATCAAGCCAATAATATTTAAAGAAAATGTATCAACAAGTTCTTTTGATATAAAAGAATGAGATGAACCTGTATCAAAAAGAACTCAAATAGGATAATCACAAAACAAATTAATGTCATTAAGGACAGAAGGAGAATTACCTTGACCAAGAGAAGTGTCACTAGGAGCTTGCACAATATTCAACTCTCCCTCTCTCCTACTTTGGAGTATGGGACATGTAGATATAAGATGGCCCAAACTTTTGCAATAACGACAAAAAAATGGTTTTGGGCACTCTTTTGCATAGTGGTCCGTAGAACCACAATTGTAGCATCGTCCACGATTAGAGGTAGGAGTCTTTGCTATCGAAGTTTCTTGCTTCCCTTACTTGTTGGGATTGGAGCCTTTGAACTTAATAGGCCTCTTCATGTTATTGTTGAAGTTCTGTTTGGCACGCACAAATTCAACATCACTTTCTCTATCTGGCTCTTCAAGCCGAAGAGCAATATCAACAAGCTGATCGAAAGAAACTTCTAGTTTCAGAAGTAAAGGCTTTTTGAGGTTCTTATTCAACCCATAAACAAATCTCTGATTTTTCTTCAACGGGGTATTAATATATTCGACCCCATATTTAGAGAGAGATTCAAAAGATGCGACGTAGTCGGTCACAGAAGATTCGCCTTGAACAAGGTCAATAAAGCGCTGAGCTAAAGTTACCTTTTCAGCCTCCGGCACAAACTTCAATTCGAATCTTTCCCGGAATTGCTCCCAAGAAAGATCCGCTTCGATAATTTCAGAAATCAAAAGCTCATACCAATATAATGATCTTTCTTGGAGCATGCTAGAAGCCACTTGGACTCGATGTAGATCCACAAGATTCATGCGAGAAAAGATGTGATCGCATGATCTAAGCCAAGCTTGGATTTCTATAACGCTTTCGGAACCCTTGAATGGCCTTCCACCCAAAGCGGTATAATCTCTGCATAAGCGTGCAAACCCGGATTTAGGATGAGTTGGCTCTGGAATGGGTCCGACAGCTTGAGCATTTTTCACAAGATCTAAAAGTTGTTGAGCAGACAAAAATACTCCATCCTGAGGAGTAGCACTGGATTGACCGGCGCTAGGACGGCCTTGTCTAACCATTTCTCTTCTTTAAGAAAGAAAGAAAGAAGAGAAAAAGAGTTATTCATAGAATGAATATCAAACAAACTTGCTTGATAAAACAAGGCATCACAAAAAGAAATAGGATAAAACGGTACGAAGACTCGAATTAAATCCTATGGCACGATTCCTAAGAAAGACTTAGGACAATGATCCTTGCTAGATTATTCTACATTGTTCCGAAGTTTGGCTCTGATACCGAGCTGTGACGCACACCTCTATACTCACACTAGCCAAGGACACTATGGGGTAATGCCGTCGACTGGCACAAAGAATAAGGCCGTTGAGGAGAGACCATCTGTGTAATTGCTTTGTGCGAGTACCGATATGTCAGATAATATAACTTACATTTCATTTCAAGAGGAAATCCGACATATCAAATACAAACTCAAAGCTACCACACAGTGGCTATGTGGACTTCGGAAACAAATATAGAAATAAACATAACACAAATCAGTCACAGATATTCATATCACAAAGGCAGAAACAGATATGAATATATCACATAGAAGCGTACATCAAAGTAGTGGTCAAACTAGATCCACTACATCACAAAAGAATAGATACAACTGCTAGACAAAAGAATAAGTATACATCAAGGAGTCTATATCTCGAATGTATAACAACAAAAACTACTAAGCTAAAGTAGTTAGCCAAAAGTCAGGTGACGGACCCAGATAAGAAGTCAAGCAGAAGCACCTGAAATACCTCGGTCTGACCCAAGTATTATTTAAGAAGAAAATAATAAACGGATCAGTCTAGCTATAAATATCAGATAAAATGAGATAGGATAAGAGATATCACAAAAACGTATGATAACAATATACTGTGACAAGTATACATAAGACAACCACAAAAATCATACAATATCTCAAATATTCTCAAACACCAAAAAGAATGTCATATTCTTTAAATTATTCACCAAAACAAAAATATTGATAGAGCTTATCAGTGCAAACCACAAAAATTGGTGAAACACAAATTCTAGAAATCCAGAAATCACAAAAGGGGGAAGGCCTATCACAAACGGGAGCATAAAAACTTACCAACACGTGCATCACAAATGGGTCGCTATCCCATGGTCGCTAACCATAGAGCCGTTGCCACGACGTAGTACAGCGAACGCCCGATGAACCAGAAACTCAAATAATCCATAACATCGACGTAGTATAGCGTTACGCCCGATGAACCAAACTCAAATAATACGGAACAACGACGTAGTACAGCGAACGCCCGATGAACCGAACTCCAATAAGCCGGAACAACGACGTAATACAGCGTTACGCCCGATGAACCGAACTCCCTAAAACCATAGGTCGCTAGGCTATAAAAATGAGACGAAGCTCAATAGAACTGGGCACAGTCCCCCACGCAGACAAAGAGACATCGCACATCGCTAGTCTAAACCATAAAATGATCATCATTGATCAATAAGAAGTGTCAATTACACTAAGCTAGTAAATAGATGAGTTTAGCTTCATGTCCCATAACCACTGGCTTAACTTAAATATTTACAAACAGATTGTAGATTTCCACTCGAAAATTGTCACAAGAGTTCAATCGAACAAGTCCAAGAATTAACCGACGAAGTAAACGCAAGCGTTTCATATCACTTGTTTTACTAAGCCGTTTAATTAGATTTCTCATACGAATAAGGTAAAGGTTTGTATATACTAATAGATTGGAAAACGATTTTATAAATGAGATTTGTATTAAAATAGAGTTGAAAACATCTTTGTGAAAGAGTTTGAATATTTACTACTTGTATAGAAACCTTTGTATTTGAAAGTGACAAATCACAAAAATGATTGTAAAAACAATCAATCACTAAAGATTCACATTCGAAGACGTGAATCAAAACCATAGAAATCGATATCAAATCCACCAAATGGATATTCCCAAAAATCCAAAGAAAGAAGTCATCAAAGTCGATAATAAGTGATGACAACTATCTGGATCAACAACAATCGATTAAAAATAGGAAATCCACTCAAAAACATAAGCAAATAGGCAAACTGCTCAATTACAGACGTTTGGAGGTTCAATCCAAGCGTCTGAAAACTAACCAGATGTCTGGTTTAGAATCCAGACATCTGGATTTGTTCTTTGGAAATGATCCAGAGAACCCCCAGACGTCTGAAACTTCAAGTCAGACGTCTGAGACCCATCCAGACGTCTGATCCTAAATTTTAGACGTCTGGAATTAGTCACTGCCTTTTTTTTATATTCTGCGTGCTTATATTTTTCTCTCCAGGTCCAAACCAGACGTTAGGACTTGGTCACCAGACGTCTGGTCACCTGGTCTGGGCAACAATTTTCCTAGGCCAAAGTGGCCAAAACGTATCGGGAGCGATCGGACGAGCAATGACGACTAAGGATTTACGCCAAGCGACAACCCAGCCTTATAGGCTCTTCGATACACCCCAAACAACATGTCCAACATCCATAGTAGGATTTTCATAAAATTGGACTTCAAAACCAAAAATTGGAGAATTTACAAAACCAATTCAAATCAAAGCAAATAAACACGAAGTAGATGTTAGGAATTCATACCTAACAACAATGAAGGCTATAGATGTAGATGTGAGTTAAAGAACTCACCTTTAAACTCAAAGACACGAATGAGAAGCTTTAAAACAAAGGAAAGATCAACTACTCTTAAACTTCAAATCTAGAAGATCAAATCTAAGATTATAAGCAAATATTTTTTAAATTAGGTTATAGGAAATTTTTGAAATTGGAGAGAGATTGAGATGGTGAAGATGAAGAGGATGCTTACCTAAGCTTCTCTTTGATTTTGGAGCAAGAACTTGAGTTTCCAAATCAAACTAGGGTTTGGAATTTCTATTTCCCATTCTTTTCCCCCATTTTCTCTTGAGCCAGAGTGTTAGGAAATGGAATGAATGAATGATGAGGAGTTGAGTGGAGTTAGGGTATTATGTTGGGTTAGTGGGCTGAAACCCAAACCCAAAGCCCAAGTAGAAAAATAGAAAATTCTACTCAACTCCAAACATATCGATGTTTATACTCAAAAAAGTTGTAAACACCATTTTGGACTCAATGGAAGTGGTCTCGAGTCCCAATTCGACTGTTTACAAAAAGTAACATTTCAGACTTTAATCCGATTAACGATGCTATATTTAAATAAAACATTTAAATATACAATCGTGAAATATACAGATTGTTACAAACTCCCCTCCTTAAAGAAATTGCGTCCTGGCAATAATTAAGAGGAAAATAAAGAGTAACAACCATAAAAACATATCAACACAAAAAAAAATTTGAAATAAGAAGTTCAACTTAATGAGCACAAGAGAGAAAGTCCGGATGTGTTTGCTCGATGAATTCTCAAGATTCCCAAGAGCAATCCTTATAATTTGAGGGCCATTGAACTTTCACAAGAAGAACATCTTTATTTCAAAGGCATTTAACCTCCGAAGCAATGATATGAATATAATGTTGCTCATAAGTCAAATTTGGTGAAACTTCAATTTCTTCAATTACACCGGGCTCAAGAATAGAATCGAAATCCCTAAGGTATTTCCGTAGTTGAGAGACGTGGAAAATGTCATGAATAGCAGAAAATTGAGCCGGTAATAAAAAGGTGATAAGCCACGGAACCAATACGTTCGGTGATGGGAAATGGACCAACATATCGAGGTGCTAACTTTCCCGATCGACTGAAACGCACAACACCCCTCATAGGTGAAACACGAATAAAATTTGAACCTAAAACCAACTTCTCATCGTCCTCAAGCCAACACGAAGGAGATCGGAACGGCCTTCCGTAGAGTGCCTCGAAAGGTGCCATACCATTACTAGATTGGAAGCTATTATAGGAAGAAAAATCAAGAAGAGAAATATGATCTTCCCAACTTCCACCAAAATCAAGAACACATGCACGAAGGAGAACTTTAAGAGTTTGATTCACACGCTCGGTTTGTCCATCGGACTGAGGATGATAAGCGGTGCTAAAATTAAGATTTGTTCCCAAAGATTTTTGAAGACCTTTCCAAAATCCACTAGTAAATAATGGATCACAATTGCTAACAATAGAAGTAGTAACTCCATGCAATTTAACAATTTTCTTTGACATAGAGTTTAGCCAAAAGAGGTATGGTCCAAAAGAGAAGGATGAGCCTTAAGGCTACACAAAACAAGAGATGAACATAAATTGGATTCATGGTCTCGAATCTCACAAGTGGATAAAGTCTCAAGATCATTCCATTCGGATATCATCAATGAAAACAACTGCTTGTTGCTTACGACTAAGGGCGTCGGCAACACGATTACCCTTTTCCGGAGTACAAAGAATATCAAGATCATAAGATGCAAAGAACTCGAGCCAACGTTGTTGACGCAAATTAAGTTCCTTTTTGAGGAAATAAATACTTCAAAGATTTATGATCGGTGTAGAGAACAAATTTCTCTCCCAAAAGATAATGACACCAAATTCTAAGGGCGAAAACAATAGCCACGAGCTCTAGATCATGAGTGGCATATCTAGTCTCGACAAGCTTTAATTGTCACGAAGCATAAGTGGTAACATGTTCCCTTTTGCATGAGAACGACATTCAAACCAATACGACTGGTATCAGTATAAACAACCAATTCTTGGTTCCCTTCGGGAATCCCAAGAATAACAGCATCGGAAAAAGAGTTCTTTTAATTGATCCTATTTCCCGAAAAGCTAAGACATTCAAAATTATAATTAACTTTATGTAATCATATTTTTAAAAATTTTTACTTATTACAAGAATTTACTATGTTTGACTGTCTCATCATAGCGTTTAGGAGATTCCTATCGATAACATTGATCAAGCGCATCGATAAGAATTCTTAAAGCACTCAATGGGCAAAACAACACAAAATCACCTTCTATATGATAAACACGTCTCTTAGAAAATTTACAAATATTCTTTGCTCGTTTTAAGAACAAAATCCAATTATACTTATAAATATCTTATTAAAAAGATTTGCAAATTTTAAATTTTTGTTTTCATCCATAATCAATAAACACAAGGATGGTCTCATCGAGATATTCGCAGAATACTCGATTCATAAGATGGATGAAATAAGCTGGAAGGTTCGTCAAACCGAATGACATAACGAACCACTCATAAGAATCATAACAAGTGCGGAATGCGGTAAGTGGAATGCTACCCTCCGCAACTCGTAGCTGATGAAAACCGGTGGCAAGGTCGAGCTGAAAAGACCTTAGCACCACTCAATAGATTTCTTAGGTGGTAATCCTAAGACAATCTCAAATATACCAGAAAATTCACAAACTACTTGAATCAGAGAAATAACACTTTCCTCATCAAGTGGGTTTAAAGAATAAAATGATGCCACCGAGTTTGGAAATCAAAATCATTAAAAACATTAGAAATCTGCTTAACAGATTGAGAATGTCGAAGATGGATAGTCCTCTCAGGACATAGGATATGGGCTTTATAATGACTAAGCCAATCCTTTCCCAAAAAATCAATTTCAAAGCCTAAGTAACGCATAACATGCAAATCGGCTCGAAAAGAATAATCACATAAAATAATCTCGACATTTTCACAAAGTAAACTGAGTGTTGCGGATCCACCAACCAGATTCGCAATTTTTAGTGAAGTCATCAAGCTAATAATATTTAAAGAAAAGGTATCAACAAGTTCTTTTGATATAAAAGAATGATATGAACCTGTATAAAAAAGAACTCAAATAGGATAATCACAAAACAAATTAATGTCATTAAGGACAGAA
Organism: Allium fistulosum; assembly: GCA_030737815.1. NCBI lineage: Eukaryota > Viridiplantae > Streptophyta > Magnoliopsida > Asparagales > Amaryllidaceae > Allium > Allium fistulosum. The sequence continues at coordinate 822,829,242 of CM060904.1, forward strand.
GGAGAATTACCTTGACTGATGCAGTGCGAGCTACGAATTCACAAGGTTTAGGTCGTTCACGACTTAGGGAAGAAGTCCTAGGTCACTCACGACCTAACGAGGGGAAGTTTAAAACATTCAAACAACCTACCGAGTTAACTCGTGTCCGACCTAAAGGAGGTGCCGGGTTACGACCTAAAACTATAGGAGCAAGTGCTGGGTTACGACCTAAGGGAAGTGCTGGGTTACGACCTAAAGCTATAGAAGCAACACAAGTTGAAAAATGCGAAGGCTTAAGTCGGCAATGACTCAAGGGTAGTGTTTTGGTTGATGTCCGACTTAACGGAACATATGATAAATCGATACCGAGTTACGACTTAGTTAAGTCGTCTAACCGACCTATCGAGTCACACAGAGGAAAGGCAGAGCAAATTGGTGAAGTATTAGGTCGTGAACGACCTAACGGGTCAGGAGTTAAGTCGCTGAAGACTGGAGCGTGGATTCTTCTTCCGAGTTAATCTCTACCGTTGATTTCTTTAGGTCGCTGATGGAAGCTGGAGCTGTTGATAAGTCGTTACCGACTCATATTAAGTCGTAGGTCGCAACTTTTATAAGTCGTGAGTCGTTTGTAATATACATTTATGTTGAGTCGCAACTTTTATAAGTCGTATGTCGTCTGTTTTCATATGTCGTCTGTTTGTAAGTCGTATGTTGTCTGTTTTCCTTTGAGTCATAAGTCGGAGAGTCGTGCTAAGTCGGAACCGACCTAAGAGTTGATGAAATTTCTGTTGTAAAGTTGAACGCCTATAAATAGGTCGAGTCTCTCATTTGTAAAGGTTGTTGATTTTTGAATAAAATTCTCTTTTGTTAGCTTTGTGCTTTCATTCAAATTGGTAGTTGAGTGTAATCTCCTATCTCCTCTTTCGGTTAATCGAGTGCGCTCGATTCAACGATTGCAGAAGCCGATTCGCGGAATCAAGTGCGCTTGATCAACGCTTGAAGAATTGAAGATCTTTGAACCCGGTATCGTGCGCGATCAACGAGTTCGGGATAGCTAGAATTCGGTATCTTCGGATCAACGAATTTGGGCATTTCAGTATCTTTCAATCCATCGACTACTACGTTCACCGATTGAAGATTGTTTTGTTTAATCCGCTGCGTCAGTTTTGGTATCAAAGCCTGTTCTAGCCAATCATAGCTAGATCGAGACTTGGAGCCTAATCATTTTGGAGTTTTGAAGAGATCAAGTGATAGCCGAGCTTTAAGTGAGAAGCCGAGCTAAGTAGAAGAGTGGGAGATCAAATTTGCCTCATTTGGAGAAGTTGTGTTCATCGTGTTCATCGCGAAGTAGCAACGAAGTGGGAGTTTTCGATCCATTTCATTTTGGATCAAAGTTCGAATTGTGTTTGAATTTGAAGAGTTTGTAAAATTTCAAGTATGCCACCAAGGAGAGCTAATCGACATCAAAACGTTGAAGCATTGTATCGAAGAGAAGAAGCTGATGAGATGGAGCAAAGAATCAATGAAAACTTTAGTGAAAAGCTTAACGAAGGAATTGGACAGTTAGAGAAGATGATGTTAGAAATGAATCAAAATCGAAGAAGGGTTTCACCTGAATCTAACCATGGGGGAAGTAGAGTCTCACCACAATCCAATCGAGAAAGAAGTGTCGACAATGATCAAAGGCGTGGGAGGAACGTGGATGATCGTGAATGGAGGAATGTAAATAGAAGGGATGATGGTGGTAGACGTGATGGTAGTAGAGATGTGGGTGGACGAGATAGACAACGATATACTTCTGATTTTGAAGAGGAGTATGATGGTGGTAGTGTTCGAGGACAAGGACGAGGACAAGGAAGAAATTACTCTGAGTATGATCACAAGTGGGAGTCGGGGATGAAGACTGAAATTCCTGAATTCAAAGGTGGTATGCAAGCGGAGGAGTTTCTAGATTGGGTAGCTAATGTTGAAGAGATTTTTGACTTCAAAGAAGTTCCAGAACATCGTAGGGTGAAGTTGGTTGCTACGAGGTTGAGGGGTAGAGCTTTGGCATGGTGGCAGCAAACCAAACTTACACGTGAGCGGATGGGGAAGTCAAAGGTTGAATCATGGGAAAAGATGAGGAAAATGATGAAAGCCACATTCTTACCTTATATCTATCAGTCGCTTATGTATCAGAGATTGCAAAACTTGAGACAAGGGACGAAATCTGTGAACGACTATGCTGACGAATTTTATCAACTGATAGCAAGGAATGATATTATGGAGACAGAAGAACAATTGACATCTAGATTCATTGGGGGATTGCGAATGCAGATTCAGGATATGGTTAACATGTTTGATCCCAGATCTGTAGCGGAAGCACATCAGAAAGCGTTGGCTTGGGAGAAACAGGGACGACGAGGAAGTGGTGTGTTTACTAATTCTAACAATCAAGCAAAGGGTGTTGGTGGGAGTTCTAATGTTTCTAAACCTATCAATAGACCAGTAGTGAAGGAGGCTGAGAAGACAAAGGTTAACAACGGTTTTAAATGTTACAATTGTCAGGAATTTGGTCACAAAAGTAGCGAATGTCCAAAGCCGAAGAAGAGAGCTATGATAGCAGAGGTTGAGGATGAGGATGAAGAAGCTGAATGTTCCAATTCACCACCTGATAAGGAGGAAGAAGAAGTGTCGGGAGACGAAGGTTATAATCTAATGATGAAGAGGTCCTGTTTAACACCAAAGCAAGAGGAGGATTGTAGTTGGTTAAGGAGCAATATTTTTCAGTCAACATGTACCATTCTAGGGAAGGTTTGCAAATTTGTTATTTATGCTAGAAGCTGTGATAATATAATTTCGTCAGAAGCTGTGAGGAAATTGGCATTGAAGACTGAGAAACATCTGAAATCGTACAAGCTAGATTGGTTGAGGAAAGGCGGGGAGGTGAAGGTTGGACGAAGGGCTTGTGTAAAGTTTTCAATTAGGAAGAAATATAAAGACGAAATCTGGTGCGATGTGGTAGATATGGACGTTTGTCATTTGTTGCTGGGGAGACCGTGGCAGTATGATAGGGCGGTGCAACATGATGGGCGTACCAACAGTTACAGTTTCATGTTTGAAGGCACAAAGATTACTCTAGTTCCAAAGAAGCGACAACAGGAGGAAAACAAGTTGGAGGAGATTGAAGAGCTCAAAACTTTGTTATCTTTGAAGGAGTTTGTGAAGGAAGTAGAAGAGGAGCCTGAAGTGTTTTTGTTGATTGGGCGAGAGAGCAGTGAGGAGGTTGAAATTCCGAAAGAAGCGAAGCCAGTTTTGAAAGAATTTGACGATGTATTTCCAGAGGAGTTACCAACGGAGTTGCCACCGCTGAGGGATATACAACATCAGATAGATCTTGTTCCAGGGGCTGTGTTGCCACACAGACCACATTATCGAAGGAGTCCGAAGGAACATGAAGAGTTGCGGAGGCAGGTAGAAGAATTGCTTGAACAGGGGCGTGTGCAGGAGAGTCTCAGTCCTTGTGCTGTACCAGCTTTATTGGTACCCAAGAAGGATGGGACGTGGAGAATGTGCACTGACAGTCGAGCATTGAATAAGATTACTGTGAGATATAGATTTCCGATGCCGAGGCTTGATGATTTGTTGGATCAGTTGAGCGGGGCTACCATCTTTTCGAAGATTGATTTGAAGAGCGGATATCATCAAATTCGTATCAGACCAGGTGATGAGTGGAAGACTGCTTTTAAAACCAGGGAGGGTCTATACGAATGGTTGGTAATGCCATTTGGATTATCAAATGCACCAAGTACATTTATGCGGGTGATGAATCAGATTTTTAGACCATTCATTGGGAAGTTTGTGGTGGTGTATTTCGATGATATTCTGATATATAGTGGAAGTCCAGAGGAACATTTGAATCATCTAAGAGAAGTGCTGATGGTACTGCGACAAGAACAATTTTATGCTGCAACGAAGAAATACGTGTTCATGACGCATAGTGTTTTATTTCTGGGGTATGTTGTGTCGGAAAAAGGAATACAGGTTGACCAAAGTAAAGTTGAGGCGATTAGGGATTGGCCGCAGCCCAAGACGATAACGGAAGTTCGTAGTTTTCACGGGTTGGCTTCATTTTATCGAAGGTTTATTCCACACTTTAGTAGTGTGATGGCACCTGTGACTGATTGTATGAAGGGTAAACAGTTTGCATGGACGAAGGAAGCCGGAGTTGCTTTTGATCGGATCAAGGAACTCTTGACGTCTGCACCAATTCTAATATTACCAGATTTTCAGCTAGTGTTTGAACTACATACTGATGCATCCAAGGTTGGGATTGGAGGAGTGTTGAGTCAGAGGGGGCGTCCTATTGCATACTTTAGCGAGAAGTTATCAGGAGCAAAGATGAGATACAGTACATATGATGTGGAATTTTATGCTGTTGTGCAATCTATTAAACACTGGAGACACTATCTATTTCAGAAGGAGTTTGTTCTTTACACTGATCATGAGGCGTTGAAGCATTTACAAGGACAAGACAAAATTTCAGCACGACATGCATCGTGGATTGCATATCTGCAACAGTTTACTTTTGTTGTTAAACACAAGTCGGGGGTGACGAATCGTGTGGCTGATGCTTTGAGTAGGAGGAGTCATTTGTTGACTACACTGAAGGTTGAAGTGACGGGGTTTGATATGTTGCCAGAATTATTTGCCGATGATCCTTACTTTGCAAAGTTTGTTGATAAAGTTAAGGAGGGGAAAACAGATGAGTTCGTGATGGTAGATAGTTTTCTGTTCAAAGGAAATCGATTGTGCATACCTGATTGTAGTTTGAGATTGAAGATTGTTAAAGAGCTACATGAAGAAGGACATGTTGGGAGAGACCGTACATTACAGTTGATTTCACAATCTTACTTTTGGCCATCGATGAGGAAAGAGGTGGAGAGGTTTGTGGAGCGATGTCATATCTGTCAGATTTCGAAAGGAACTGCAACTAATGCTGGGTTATATATGCCGTTACCTGTACCAATTAAACCATGGGTTGATGTGAGTATGGACTTTGTGTTGGGATTACCGAGGACACAGCGTGGTAACGATTCCATTTATGTGGTGGTTGATCGATTTTCGAAAATGGCACATTTTATTGCTTGTAAGAAGACGGCGGATGCTGTTCATGTTGCTCAATTGTTTTTCAAGGAGATCTATCGACTTCATGGATTTCCAGAATCTATTGTATCGGATAGAGATACTCGATTTCTAAGTCACTTTTGGTTGAGTTTGTGGAAAATGGTGGGAACGAAGCTGAAGTTTAGTAGTGCTTATCATCCGCAAACGGATGGACATACCGAGGTTGTGAACAGATCATTGGGAAATTTGCTGAGGTGTCTTGTGCAAGATAATCTGAAGAGTTGGGATGTGAAGTTATGCCAGGCAGAGTTTGCCCATAATCATGCTGTAAATCGAAGTACTGGGTTCAGTCCATTCCAGATTGTTTATTCGAGCTTACCAAAGGGGCCGTTGGATTTAACGGTAGTGCCACAATCAAAGAAGACAGTTAAGAAAGCAGCTGATTTTGTTGATGGATTGGCGGAATGTCATAAAATCGTTCAGGAACGATTGGAGAAAGCAAATGAGAAGTATAAACGTTCTGCAGATCTGAAGCGAAGGAATGTTGAATTTAATGAGGGTGATATGGTTTATGCAGTTTTAACAAAGGATCGTTTTCCAGTGGGCGCTTATAACAAGTTGAAAGCCAGAAAAATTGGTCCTGTCGAAATCATAAAACGGATTAATGAAAATGCTTATAAGTTGAAGCTGCCGGAGGATGTGTACACGTTTGACGTATTCAATGTTAAGCATCTCGTACCATATTATGGAAATGAACAATTGGATGTGGAAGAATTTACAAATTCGAGGACGAATTTCTCTCAACCTAGGGAGGATGATGCAGTGCGAGCTACGAATTCACAAGGTTTAGGTCGTTCACGACTTAGGGAAGAAGTCCTAGGTCGCTCACGACCTAACGAGGGGAAGTTTAAAACATTCAAACAACCTACCGAGTTAACTCGTGTCCGACCTTAAGGAGGTGCCGGGTTACGACCTAAAACTATAGGAGCAAGTGCTGGGTTACGACCTAAGGGAAGTGCTGGGTTACGACCTAAAGCTATAGGAGCAACACAAGTTGAAAAATGCGAAGGCTTAAGTCGGCAACGACTCAAGGGTAGTGTTTTGGTTGATGTCCGACTTAACGGAACAGATGATAAATCGATACCGAGTTAAGACTTAGTTAAGTCGTCTAACCGACCTATCGAGTCATACAGAGGAAAGGCAGAGCAAATTGGTGAAGTATTAGGTCGTGAACGACCTAACGAGTCAGGAGTTAAGTCGCTGAAGACTGGAGCGTGGATTCTTCTTCCGAGTTAATCTCTACCGTTGATTTCTTTAGGTCGCTGATGGAAGCTGGAGCTGTTGATAAGTCGTTACCGACTCATATTAAGTCGTAGGTCGCAACTTTTATAAGTCGTGAGTCGTTTGTAATATACATTTATGTTGAGTCGCAACTTTTATAAGTCGTATGTCGTCTGTTTTCATATGTCGTCTGTTTGTAAGTCGTATGTTGTCTGTTTTCCTTTGAGTCGTAAGTCGGAGAGTCGTGCTAAGTCGGAACCGACCTAAGAGTTGATGAAATTTCTGTTGTAAAGTTGAACGCCTATAAATAGGCCGAGTCTCTCATTTGTAAAGGTTGTTTATTTTTGAATAAAATTTTCTTTTGTTAGCTTTGTGCTTTCATTCAAATTGGTAGTTAAGTGTAATCTCCTATCTCCTCTTTCGGTTAATCGAGTGCGCTCGATTCAACGATTGCAGAAGCCGATTCGCGGAATCAAGTGCGCTTGATCAACGCTTGAAGAATTGAAGATCTTTGAACCCGGTATCGTGCGCGATCAACGAGTTCGGGATAGCTAGAATTCGGTATCTTCGGATCAACGAATTTGGGCATTTCGGTATCTTTCAATCCATCGACTACTACTTTCACCGATTGAAGACTGTTTTGTTTAATCCGTTGCATCATTGACCAAGAGAAGTGTCACTAGGAGCTTGCACAATATTCAACTCTCCCTCTCTCCTACTTTGGAGTATGGTACATGTAGATATAAGATGGCCCAAACTTTTGCAATAACGACAAAAAATGGTTTTGGGCACTCTTTTGCATAGTGGTCCGTAGAACCACAATTGTAGCATCGTCCACGATTAGAGGTAGGAGTCTTTGCTATCGAAGTTTCTTGCTTCCCTTACTTGTTGGGATTGGGGCCTTTGAACTTAATAGGCCTCTTCATGTTATTGTTGAAGTTCTGTTTGGCACGCACAACTTCAACATCACTTTCTCTATCGGGCTCTTCAAGCCGAAGAGCAATATCTACAAGCTGATCGAAAGAAACTTCTAGTTTCAGAAGTAAAGGCTTTTTGAGGTTCTTATTCAAACCATAAACAAATCTCTGATTTTTCTTCAACGGGGTATTAATATATTCGACCCCATATTTAGAGAGAGATTCAAAAGATGCGACGTAGTCGGTCACAGAAGATTCGCCTTGAACAAGGTCAATAAAGCGCTGAGCTAAAGATACTTTTTCAGCCTCCGGCACAAACTTCAATTCGAATCTTTCCCGGAATTGCTCCCAAGCAAGATCCGCTTCAATAATTTCAGAAATCAAAAGCTCATACCAATATAATGATCTTTCTTGGAGCATGCTAGAAGCCACTTGGACTCGATGTAGATCCACAAGATTCATGCGAGAAAAGATGTGATCGCATGATCTAAGCCAAGATTGGATTTCTATAACGCTTTCGAAACCCTTGAATGGCCTTCCACCCAAAGTGGTATAATCTCTGCACAAGCGTGCAAACCCGGATTTAGGATGAGTTGGCTCTGGAATGGGTCCGACAGCTTGAGCATTTTTCATAAGATCTAAAAGTTGTTGAGCAGACAAAAATACTCCATCCTGAGGAGTAGCACTGGATTGACCGACGCTAGGACGGCCTTGTCTAACCATTTCTCTTCTTTAAGAAAGAAAGAAAGAAGAGAAAAAGAGTTATTCACAGAATGAATATCAAACAAACTTGCTTGATAAAACAAGGCATCACAAAAAGAAATAGGATAGAACGGTACGAAGACTCGAATTAAATCCTATGGCACGATTCCTAAGAAAGACTTAGGACAATGATCCTTGCTAGATTATTCTACATTGTTCTGAAGTTTGGCTCTGATACCAAGCTGTGACGCACACCTCTATACTCACACTAGCCAAGGACACTACGGGGTAATGCCGTCGACTGGCACAAAGAATAAGGCTGTTGAGGAGAGACCATCTGTGTAATTGCTTTGTGCGAGTACCGATATGTCAGATAATATAACTTATATTTCATTTCAAGATGAAATCCGACATATCAAATACAAACTCAAAGCTACCACACAGTGGCTATGTGGACTTCGGAAACAAATACAGAAATAAACATAACACAAATCAGTCACAGATATTCATATCACAAAGGCAGAAACAGATATGAATATATCACATAGAAGTGTACATCAAAGTAGTGGTCAAACTAGATCCACTACATCACAAAAGAATAGATACAACTGCTAGACAAAAGAATAAGTATACATCAAGGAGTCTATATCTCGAATGTATGACAACAAAAACTACTAAGCTAAAGTAGTTAGCCAAAAGTCAGGTGACGGACCCAGATAAGAAGTCAAGCAGAAGCACCTGAAATACCTCGGTCTGACCCAAGTATTATTTAAGAAGAAAATAATAAACGGATCAGTCTAGCTATAAATATCAGATAAAATGAGATAGGATAAGAGATATCACAAAAACGTATGATAACAATATACTGTGACAAGTATACATCAGACAACCACAAAAATCATACAATATCTCAAATATTCTCAAACACCAAAAAGAATGTCATATTCTTTAAATTATTCACCAAACAAAAATATTGATAGAGCTTATCAGTGCAAACCACAAAAATTGGTGAAACACAAATTCTAGAAATCCAGAAATCACAAAAGGGGGAAGGCCTATCACAAACGGGAGCATAAAAACTCACCAACACGTGCATCACAAATGGGTCGCTATCCCATGGTCGCTAACCATAGAGCCGTTGCCACGACGTAGTACAGCGAACGCCCGATGAACCAGAAACTCAAATAATCCATAACATCGACGTAGTATAGCGTTACGCCCGATGAACCAAACTCAAATAATACGGAACAACGACGTAGTACAGCGAACGCCCGATGAACCGAACTCCAATAAGCCGGAACAACGACGTAATACAGCGTTACGCCCGATGAACCGAACTCCCTAAAACCATAGGTCGCTAGGCTATAAAAATGAGACGAAGCTCAATAGAACTGGGCACAGTCCCCCACGTGGACAAAGAGACATCGCACATCGCTAGTCTAAACCATAAAATGATCATCATTGATCAATAAGAAGTGTCAATTACACTAAGCTAGTAAATAGATGAGTTTAGCTTCATGTCCCATAACCACTGGCTTAACTTAAATATTTACAAACAGATTGTAGATTTCCACTCGAAAATTGTCACAAGAGTTCAATCGAACAAGTCCAAGAATTAACCGACGAAGTAAACGCAAGCGTTTCATACCACTTGTTTTACTAAGCCGTTTAATTAGATTTCTCATACGAATAAGGTAAAGGTTTGTATATACTAATATATTGGAAAACGATTTTATAAACGAGATTTGTATTAAAATAGAGTTGAAAACATCTTTGTGAAAGATTTTGAATACTTACTACTAGTATAGAAACCTTTGTATTTGAAAGTGACAAATCACAAAAATGATTGTAAAAACAATCAATCACCAAAGATTCACATTCGAAGACGTGAATCAAAACCATAGAAATCGATATCAAATCCACCAAATGGATATTCAAAGTCCATAATAAGTGATGACAACTAACCGGATCAACAACAATCGATTAAAAATAGGAAATCCACTCAAAAACATAAGCAAATAGGCAAACTGCTCAATTCCAGACGTCTGGAGGTTCAATTCAGGCATCTGAAAACTAACCATACGCCTGGTTTAGAATGTAGACGTCTGGATTTGTTCTTTGGAAATAATCCAGAGAACCCCCAGACGTTTGAAACTTCAAGTCAGACATCTGAGACCCATCCAGACGTCTGAGCCTAAATTTCAGACGTCTGGAATTAGTCTCTGCCTTTTTTTTATTCTGCGTGCTTATATTTTTCTCTCCAGGTCCAAACCAGACGTCTGGACTTGGTCACCAGACGTCTGGTCACCTGGTCTGGGCAACAATTTGCCTAGGCCAAAGTGGCCAAAACGTATCGGGAGCGATCGGACGAGCAACGACGACTAAGGATTTACGCCAAGCGACAACCCAGCCTTATAGGCTCTTTGATACAACCCAAACAACATGTCCAAATATCCATAGTAGGATTTTCATAAAATTGGACGTCAAAACCAAAAATTGGAGAATTCACAAAACCAATTCAAATCAAAGCAAATGAACACAAAGTAGATGTTAGGAATTCATACCTAACAACAATGAAAGCTATAGATGTAGATGTGAGTTAAAGAACTCACCTTTAAACTCAAAGACACGAATGAGTAGCTTTAAAAGAAAGGAAAGATCAACTACTCTTCAACTTCAACTCTAGAAGTTCCAATCTAAGATTATAAGCAAATATTTCTTAAATTAGGTTATAGGAAATTTCTGAAATTGGAGAGAGATTGAGATGGAGAAGATGAAGAGGATGCTTACCTAAGCTTCTCTTTGATTTTGGAGTAAGAACTTGAGTTTCCAAATCAGAATAGGGTTTGGAATTTCTATTTCCCATTCTTTTTCCCCATTTTCTGTTCAGCTAGAGTGTTAGGAAATGGAATGAATGAATGAAGAGGAGTTGAGTGAAGTTAGGGTATTATGTTGGGTTAGTGGGTTGAAACCCAAATCCAAAGCCCAAGTAGAAAAATAGCAAATTCTACTCAACTCCAAACATATCGATGTTTATACTCAAAAAAGTTGTAAACGCCATTTTGGACTCAATGGAAGTGGTCTCGAGTCCCAATTCGACTGTTTACAAAAAGTAAAATTTTGGACTTTAATCCGATTAACGATGCTATATTTAAATAAAACATTTGAATATACAATCGTGAAATATGCGGGTTGTTACAACATTATTAACTATAAACTCAAACCACTTCCCTTTTGGTGTTAAGTATGGAAAGAATACTTTCCATACCACCTTAAGTTAAAATGATCATTTATAGAAATCAAATCTCATTCACTTTATAAAATTCCTTTTATAAACCCATTCCATATACATAAGTCCTTTTATAAATCTCCAAATTAATTTATAAAGCTACTTTTATAAATCTCTAAAATTACTTGTAGAACTCATTTTATAAATCTTTAAAATTATTTATAAAACTCCTTTTATAATCTCTAAAATTATTTATAGAACTCCTTTTATAAATCTCTAAAATTATTTATAAAACGTATAAATCTCTAAAATTATTTCTCATATACTTGTTACTACCCTTCGATTTCAAAATAGAACCAAATACCTTCCATAAAATGACCATTCCATATATTACTATAAATTCACAAATGTGATTAATTTTTCAAATTTATTAAAATAATACCATCTCCTTTTTTATAAAATATCACTTATAAATCCATTCTTTTATTTACAAAATACCATTAATAAAACCATTTTCTATACAATATTTTATATAAATCCTTTCACAAATATTTCTTTCTTCTTTAAAAACATAATCACTTCATTATAAGAGATAACTCCTTTTTCTTTATAATAAACATTATATTAACTTTTCTGTAAAATAAATACTTCCCAAAATTGTTTTAAAACATTTCTATATATGTTAGAAAAGACTAACAAAAAGGTTAACATAAATAGAGATATTCAAAACCGATTCTAAATAAAGGTCATCGAAAATACCAAAGTCACTTTTAAAATTATACTTCAAATCAAAACCATTTTTAAATTTAAAACGGCAAATGGTAGTATTTTAAAATACTATAATGAGGCCCAAGGCTACCATACACTTAACCAGTGTTATCACTGTATTTATTGTAAACAGAATTCAACTTTTATGACATATCATGTCACGCCGAATATGGACAGGCAAGCAAGCATCTGGCACTCAACAATTAACAATCAACAGTTAACGCATAATTTTTCCAATAATAATTAGTCCATATATTAAGTAACTTCAAAAATCATCATTCTACTTTGCAAGCATAGGACGAGGAATTATTATGCTTAATAGATGTTTAAAATAACCTATTTAATTTAATTATAGCAGGACGGTGTTTTATTCTACCAAATAGATATCACAAACGAAGTATAATTAGTTTAACCACATTATTATTTTAAACAATGTAATTATATTCAATCACTATTAATTTATCAATATTTATACTTCGTTAAAGCTATCAACAAGTTATACCATAGTGTTGTACTCGTCAATGCAAGTCTAATGCAAAATTCTACGGGGTAAACAGATTTAAATTGAGTGAGATATCACATTTTAAAATTAACATACTTAATTCTTATAACTAAAATAATTAAATTATAGTTTTTTCACCAAACAAACAAGGCCCAGCCAAAAATAAAACCGACCCGCTTCACACCCAAACCCATACGTTATAGTTCCTTCCCTCTTGAATTTCAAAAACGCATGCATGTACATAAACACTCACTCAACCAGCCTCGATAACTCTCTTCCACCACTATCTCGACCACAGCCAGCCATTGCCACCATCGTCATTCGACTCACCATCGACCCCCATACCTCCAGCCACCGCCACGACCCACTTGACGTCGCCAATCTCCACCAGCGATCCAAAAAGTTGAACCCAACCAAACACCCCTCTTAAATCCTAGTTTGACCTCATCATGCCACCAACCGCCATAGCCACCCCGACCACCTCCAAAAGACTCGTGCACTCCCAAGCATTCTCCAGCCACCTCCGCTCATCCCCTAGTCGCCTAAGACATCGAAAATTCTAAGATGAACGGAAAACGTTCATCAATCAACCATGGCCAAATCCAACCACCAAAAACTTGCAACTAACTCTAAAAATTTCATCTTGGCACCACAAACACAACCATACTCTCCGATCTCCATTCCGTGATCATTGAAAAATGACGATAATTTAACAACCATTGTTATCGGACAATATCCGCCACTACACTCGATGAAATAACGAGCGACTATTTTTAAAAAATACTAGAGGCTATACATACAATTTTGTAGTTAGAAGTTTGGCTAAAAGTCGATGATTTGTGAGTTATTGATTTTTGAAAGGTGGAGGATGGAGTTGTTTTCATTCATAGTAAAGAAGAAAAGGAAAAGAAGAAAATGAAGAAGTTAAAAATAAGTGTTGTGTGATGTGTTGTGTTAATGTGTATACTTATAAACAAAACAACTACATTACTTCAAAATTTAGCAAAAGGCCAAAATTCAAAGCAACCATCATGTCAAGATCAAATCATAATTATGGCTTGTTAGAAAATCTTTTTTTGATTTCATTTGAAAAGGTTTCGAAAAGAAAGTTTTGCGGTACTCCGCTATATAATATCACGTTCGCGTACGACCATGAACAACAGAATTAAAAATACGACCATGCACAACAATGCGATAAGATCACAAAACAATAATAAAATACAATGGTTATCTTATTCTATGAAATTTCAAAAATACTAACGTTTGCCACAAAATGCATCAAATGATAATTTAAATATTTTCCAAATTAAAATTTATGGAAAAATCCTATAAATTTATTTTAAAATACATATTTAAAAATCAGGTCGTATTATCAAAAATTATTCTTACTATTTATTGCATTTGAGTCAAATTCGAATATTTAAACACATTAAATGTTCCCATTTGAAATGTAAAAAAATTTGGGTTGTCACACGAAAAGATTGATAGTTTGCCATATTTGATAGGACATTGATTTATGTTAAAAGTTGAACCTTTTTAGGGATAAAGGGAGTAATAGCATTGGCTAAGTGCTATGGTAGCTATCGGCCTTATTATATTATTTTGGAAATACTATTATTTGCTGTTTTGATTTGAAATTGGTTTTGATTCGGAAAATGATTTTAAATCTGAATTTTGGAATTTTCAGTGGTATTTTAATTAGTTTTTGGAACTTTTCTATTTTACTTCAACCTTTTCATAGTCTCTTCTAAATTATGTGAAAATTTTCTAAAAGTATTTCAAAAGGTATGTATTTTACAGAAAATTTAATAAAATAATGAATGTTTATTTTAAAGAAAAAGGGGAATTTATCTTTTAAAATAAAGTGATACTGTTTTAAAAGAAGATAGCAATAATTTGAAATAAATATTGGTGATATGTTTAATGTAAAATGTTTTATAGAAAGTTAGATTTATAAATGTTATTTTATAAATAAAATAATATATTTTTAAATGGTGTTTTATAAAAAGGAAAAATTATATCATTTTGATAAATTAGAAGTTAAATCCTATTTTTGCATTTATAGTGATATATGGAAGGATCGTTTTATGAAAAGTATTTAGTCTGATTTTGAAATGGAAGATTTGTGATAAAGTAAATGAGATTTAAAATATGTGAGATTTAAATTTTTGAGAATTAATAGTATGAGATTTATAACTAAGAGATTTACACAACAAGTTATATAAATAGAAATAAGATTTAAAAAAGGAGCTTTATGAAAAGAAAAGAGATTTATAAAAAGGAATCTTATAAAAGGAATGAGATTTAATTTTTGTAAATGATCATTTTAAATTATGGTGGTATGGAAAGTTGTTCTTTTCATACTTAACACCAAATTCCAAGGTAGGGAAACTCGTCCCTATCCTGAGAATAAAGAATATGTGTCAAGATAAGGATAGTACGCAAAATTGTCCGACTACATTGTTAATCGAGGGATTGTACAAGTTTGAAATCGGAAAGTGGTGGAAAGTATATTCGGTCTAATTTCTATATGATCCATCTACTTGCAAAAAAATGTGCTTCATGTATTGTTACCAATGTTTTAAATGACATTTGTTTTAACCCAATTAAGTATATTTTTAGAAATGAAATCTTTCTTAAGATTTTTGATTATACTTATACCGTTGAGATAAGTGTATGATTACATTTTCTAAGTATTGGAAATGTAGTATTTGTTGAATATACTTATACTACTGATAAAAGTACATGGAAAAGATTTCTAAGTGTTGAAAGTGAAATGTTTTGCGAGTATACTTGTAACAACCCGCATATTTTACGACTATATATTTAATTGTTTTGTTTAAATATAACATCGTTTGTTTAATTTAAAGTCCGAAATGTTACTTTTTGTAAACAGTCGAGACCACTTCCATTGAGTTCAAAATGACGTTTAAAACTTTTTTGAGTATAAACATCGATATATTTGGAGTTGATTAGGATTTTGGTATTTTCATTTGGGCTTTGGGTTGTGTTCTAGCCCATTAACCCAACAAAGTAACTGAACTCCTCTACCAAATACCCTAACTCTTCTACTCTTCATTCATTCTACTCCTTATTTCCTAACACTCAAGCTAAAGAGAAAAATAGGGGAAAAGAAGGGAAATTAAAATTCCTAAGCCCTAGATTCTTAGGAAATTCAAGTTCTAAAATCAAAGAGAAGCTTAGGTAAGCATCATCTTCATCTTCTCCATCTCAATCTCTCTTCAATTTTCAAAAAGTCCTGTAACCGAATTTAGGAAATTCATCTCATTTGATAATAGATTGAAGATTCTTGGGGTGTTGTTGAAGAGAAATCGATCTTTCTTTGTTTTAGAGCTTCTCATTTCTTGTTTTTGGGTTTAAAGGTGAGTTCTTAAACTCACATCTATGTCTATAGCTTCATTGTTGTTAGGTATGAATTCCTAACATCTATTTCATGTCCAATTGCTTTTGAATTGAATTGGTTTAATGAATTTTCCAATTTTTGGTATTTTGAAGTCAAAATCTATGAAAATCCTACTATGGATGTTTGGACATGTTGTTTGGAGTGTATTGAAGAGCCTATAGGGCTGGGTTGTTAATTGGCATAAATCCCTAGCTGCCATCGCTCATCCGATCGCTTCCAAACCGATTTGGCCATTAATGGCCTAGGCAAATTTTGCCCTGAGCTTCAGCTCAAACGTCTGGTAAAATACTCAAACGTCTGAGGCAAAGGAACAAACGTTCCAGATCTTAAGCTCAGACATCTGAGTGGTCTGGAAAAATTCCAAACCTTCAGCTCAAATGTCTGGGGAGAACCACCAGACGTCTGGCGCTGTTAAAATCTGGCACTTTGCCTGTTTATATGTGAATTTCCATTTTTATCGATTTTTGTCGATCCGGGTGGTTGTTGTCATTTATTATCGACTTTGATGACTTCTTTTCTGGATTTTTGGGAATATCCATTTGATGGGTTTGATATCAATTTCTACGGTTTTGATTCACGTCGTCGAATGTAAATTTTTAGTGATAGATTGTTTTTACAATCGTTTCTGTGGTTTGTCACTTTAAAATACAAAGGTTTCTATACTAGTAGTAAATACTCAAACTCTTTCACAAAAATGATTTCAACACTACTTTAAATAAAAAGCTCATTTTTAAAACCATTTCCAATCTATTAGTATATACAAACCTTTACCCCATTCGTACGAGAAATCCAATTAAACGACTTAGCAAAACAAGTGGTATGAAACGCTTGCGTTTACTTCGTCGGTTAATTCTTAAACTTGTTCGATTGAAATCTTGTGACAATTTTCGAGTGGAAATCTACAATTTGGTCGTAAATATTTAAGTTAAGCCAGTGGTTATGGGACATGAAAATAAACTCATTTATTTACTAGCTTGGTGTAATTTACACTTTTATTGGTCTATGACGATCATCTTTGCGGTTTAGACTAGCGATATGCGATGTCTCATTGTCCGCGTGGGGGATAGTACCCCATTATGTTGAGCTTCATCTCATTTTTTATAGGCTAGAGACCTACAGGCTTTATGGAGTTTGGTTCATCGGGCGTACCGTTGTACTACATCATTGTTCCGGCTTATTTGAGTTTTAGGTTCCTCGGGCGTACCGTTGTACTACGTCATTGCACCGGCTCTATGGGTTAGCGACTCATGTGATAGCATCCCGTTTATGATACACATGTTGGTGAGTTTTCATGCTCCCGTATATGATAGGCCTCCCGCTTTTTGTGATCTCTGGATTTCTAATTGATGATTTCTCGATTTTGTGTTTCACCAATATATGCGATTTGCTTAGATAAGCTTTATCAATATTTGTGACTTTGTGAATAAAATAAAGAATATGATTTTTTTTGGTGTTTGAGAAAATTTGAGGTATTGTATGATTTTTGTTGCTATCATATATATTTGTCATATCTCTTATCCTATCTCATCTTATCTGATATTTATAGCTAGACTGATCCGTTTATTATTTTTCTTCTTAAATAATACTCGGGTCAGATCGAGGTGTTTCAGGTGCTTCCACTTGACTTCTTATCATGGATCGTCATCGGACTTTTGGCTAGCTACTTTAGCTTAGTAGTTTTTTGGTTTTTATACATTCGAGATAGAGACTCCTTGATGTATACATATTATTTTGTCTAGCACATATACCTATGTGATGTAGTGGATCTTGTATGACCACTACTTTGATGTACACTTCTATGTGTTATATTCATATATGTTTCCGCCTTAGTGATTTGAATATCTGTGACTGATTTGTGTTATGATTATTTTATATTTGTTTCCGAAGGCCTCATAGCCACTGTGTAGTAGCTTTGAGTTTGTATTGGATATGTTAGATTTCCTCTTGAAATGAAATGCATGTCATACTATCTGACATATCGGTACTTGCACAAAGCAATTACATAGATGGTCGCTCCTCAACAGCCTTATTCTTCATGCTAGTCGATGGCATTACCCCGTAGTGTCCTAGGCTAGTGTGAGTATAGAGGTGGGGCGTCACAGCTTGGTATCAGAGCCAAACTTCAGAACAATGTAGAATAATCTAGCAAGAATCATTGTCCTAAGTCTCTCTTAGGAATCGTGCCTTAGGATTTAATTCGAGTCTTAAGACCCGTTCTATCCTTTTTTTATAATGCCTTATTTTATCAATCAAATTTGTTTGATATTCATTCTGAGAATAACCTTTTTCCTCTTCTTTCTTTCTTTCTTAAAGAAGAGAAATGGTTCGACCTGGTCGTCCCAGCGCCAGTCAATCTAGTGCTACTCCTCAGGATGGCGTATTCCTGTCTGCCCAACAGCTTTTGGATCTAGTGAAGAATTCCCAAGCTGCCAGACCCATTCTTGTGCCTACTCATCCTAAATTCGGGTTTTCACGTTTGTGCAGTGATTATACCAATTTGGGTGGAAGGCCATTCAAGGGTTCTGAAAGCGTCATAGAAGTCCAAGTTTGGCTTAGAACATGCGATCGCATTTTCTCTCGCATGAATCTTGTGGATCTATATCGAGTCCAAGTGGCTTCTGGCATGCTCCAGGAGAGAGCATTAGATTGGTATAAGCTTTTGATTTCTGAAATTATTGAAGCGGATCTTACTTGGGAGCAATTCCAGGAAAGGTTCGAGTTAAAGTTTATGCCGGAAGCTGAAAAAGTAACTTTAGCTCGATGCTTTATTGATTTTGTTCAAGGTGAATCTTCTGTGACAGATTATGTGGCACCTTTTGAATCCCTCTCTAAATACGGGGTTGATTATATTATTACCCCATTGAAGAAAAATCAGAGGTTTATCTATGGGTTGAATAAGAACCTCAAAAAGCCTTTACTTCTGAAACTAGAAGTTTCTTTCGATCAGCTTATTGATATCGCTCTTCGACTTGAAGAGGCCGATAAAGAAAGTGATGTTGAAGTTGTCGGTGCCAAACAGAACTTCAACATCAACAAGAAGATGCCTATTAAGTTCAAACCTAATCGCAATAAGAAAGGGAAGCAAGCAACTTTGGTAGCAAAGACTCCTACCTCTAGTCGTGGATAATGCTACAATTGTGGTTCTAAAGACCATTATGCAAATAGGTGCCCAAAACCCCTTTATTGTCGCTATTGCAAAAGTTCGGGTCATCTTATATCTTCATGTCCCAAACTTCAAAGCAAGAAAGAGGGAAAGCTAAATGTTGTGCAATCCCTAAGTAACACTTCTCTTGGTCAAGGTATTTCTCATTCTATCCTTAATGGCATTATTATGTTTCGTGATCGTCCTATTCGAGTTCTTTTTGATACGGGTGCATCCCACTCTTTTATATCAAAGGAACTTGTTGATATTTTGTCTTTAAATGTTATGGGCTTGATGACTTCATTGAGAATTGCGAATCCGGTTGGTGGATCCGCAACACTCGGTTTATTTTGTAAAGATGTCGAGATTATTTTATGTGATTATGATTTCCATGCCGATTTGCATGTTATGCGTTACTTAGGTTTCAGAATGATTTGGGAATGGATTGGCTTAATCGTTATGAATCCCACATCCTATGTCTTGAGAGGACTATCCATCTTCGACATCCCCAGTCTGTTAAGCAGATTTCTATTTTTCTTAAAAATTCAGATTCCAATTCAGTAGCATCCTTATATTCTCTAAATCCGCGTGATGATGATAATGAGGATGAGGAAGATGTCATTTCCCTCATTCACGTTGTTCGTGAATTTCTTGGTATATTTGAGCCCATTTTAGGATTACCACCTAAGCGAGCAATTGAGTTTAGAATTAATCTAATACATGGAGCTCTACCTATCACTCGTCCTACTTATCGTATGTCCAATAAGGAAAATGAGGAGATGCGTAAATAATTATCCGAATTGGAAGAAAAAAATAGTTTATTCGTTCTAGTTCCTCTCATTGGGGAGATTCAGCTATCTTTGTGAAGAAATCCGATGGTACACTTAGGCTTTGCGTTGACTACCGCAAGCTTAATGATCTCACCATCAAGAATAAATATCCCTTACCTCGGATTGATGATCTATTCTATCAACTTAGCAGTGCTAGAGTCTTTTCACAGTTAGACTTAGTAACCGGTTTTCATCAGCTTCGAATTGTAGAGGATAGTATTCCTTTAACAATGTTCCGTACTCGTTATGGATCTTATGAATGGCTTGTTATGCCATTTGGTTTAACGAATGCTCTAGCTTATTTCGTTGACCTTATGAATCGAGTTTTCAAAGACTTCCTCGATAGATTTGTTCTCATCTTCATAGATGATATTCTTGTTTATTCTGAAACCGAGTAAGAGCACGAAAAACATCTTCGGATTGTGTTGGAAACTCTTAGGAGCAATCAATTAAAATCAAAATTTTCTAAGTGCCACTTTTGGCAATCCCATGTGAAATTTTTAGGACATATTATTTCTGAATCCGGAATTTCCGTGGATCCTTCAAAAATTGAGGCGATTCAAATTTGGAAGAGACCGGAGAGTGTGACGGAAATTGGTAGCTTTCTTTGATTGGCGGGCTATTACCGTCGGTTCATAAAAGACTTTTCTAAAATTTCAGACCCCTTACTAGTTTGACAAAGAAGGGAGTTATGTACATTTGGTTAGACAAATTTGAAGCTGCTTTTCAGAAATTAAAAGAACTCCTTTCCGATGCTCCTATTCTTGTGATTCCCGAAGGGAATCAAGACTTGATTGTTTATACCGATGCTAGTTGTGATGCCCCACCTCTATGGTCACACAAGCCAAGGACACTACGGGGTAATGCCGTCGACTGACATGAAGAATAAGGCTGTTGAGGAGCATCCATCTATGTAATTTCTTTGTGCGAGTACCGATATGTTAGATAATTTAACTTACATTTTCTTTTCAAGAGGAAATCCGACATATCAAATACAAACTCAAAACTACCACACAGTGGCTAAGTGGCCTTCGGAAACAAATATAGAAATAAACATGACATAAATCAGTCATAGACATTCATATCACAAGGGCGGAATCAGATATGAATATATGGCATAAAAGTGTACATCAAATTAGTGGTCAAACTAGATCCACTACATCACAAAAGAATAAGTACAAGTGCTGGACGAAAGAATAATTATACATCAAGGAGTCTCCATCTCAAATGTATAATAACAAAAACTACAAAACTATGTAGTTAGACAAAGGTCAGAAGATGATCCCAGATAAGGAGTCAAGCAGAAGCACCTGTAACATCTCGGTCTGACCCGAGTATTATTTAATAAGAAAATAATAAACGAATCAGTCTAGCTATAAATATCACAAATAGAATGAGATATGAGTAGAGATATAACAAAAACGTATGATAACAATAATGTCAAACTGTGACAAGTATACTTTTAAACAACAACAAAATGATACAATATCTCAAGAATCTCAAAGCACCAAAAAGAATGTCATATTATTTATTTTATTCACCAAACCCCAAATATTGACAAACATATCATTGCCAATCACAAAAAGAGGTGAAACACAAATTCCAGAAATCATTAACTAGAAATCCAGAAATCACAAAGTAGGGAAGGCCTATCACAAACGGGAGCATCAAAACTCACCAACACGTGTATCACAAACGGAACGCTATTCCATAGTCGCTAACCATAAATTTTGAGCCAAGCTCCACAAACGGCACGAAGACCACAGGTCGCTACCCCACCAAATTTGAGCCGAAGCTCCACAAACGGGGTTTTTAGTCCCCACACAAACAAATAGACATCGCACATCGCTAGTCTAAATCATAAAATGATCATCATCGATCAATAAAAAGTGTTAATTACACTAAGATAGTAAATATAAGAGTTTAGCTTCATGTCCCATAAACACTACCTTAACTTAAATAGTTACGAACGAATTGTAGATTTCCACTCGAAAATTGTCACAAGATTTTCAATCGAACAAGTCCATAAATTAACAGATGAAGTAAACGCAAGCGTTTCATACCACTTGTTTTGCTAAGCCGTTTAATTAGATTTTCTCATACGAATGAGGTAAAGGTTTGTATATACTAATAGATTAGAAAACGGTTTTATAAACGAGCTTTGTATTAAAAATAGAGTTGAAATCATCTTTGTAAAGAGTTTGAATATTTACTACTAGTGTAGAAACCTTTGTAATTTAAAGTGACAAGTCACGGGAATGATTGTAGAAACAATCAATCATCAAAAATTCTCATACGAAGACGTGAATCAAATCCAAAGAAATCAATACGGAATCCATCAAAATGTATATCCTCAAAAATCCCGAAAAAGAAGTCATTAGAGTAGATAATAAATGATAACAATAAATCGGATAATAATGAATCGATAAAAATTGGAACCTCAAGCAAAATAGGCAAAATAGAATGAAACAAGCAGGTCAATCGACTGAACCAGGTGGTCAGTCGACTGACACAGGGGCACGAATTTTGTGTCCCCAGGGTCAATCGACTGACCCAGATGGTCAGTCGACTGATACAGACCTAGGCAAATTGCTGGATTCTGGTTCAGTCGACTGGCCCACTGGTCCAGTCGACTGAACCTGCTTCTAAGAATTTTTCATCTTCTGGTTTAGTCGACTGACCTCCTGGTTCAGTCGACTGAACCTGCTTCAGAAGCATATTCAATCTAGCCCCTAAGTGGGGCAAAAATCCAACAAATTACAATCGGACGAGCAATGGGCGCTAGGGGTTTACGCCAATCGACAACTCAACCCTATAGGCTCTTCGATACACCACCAAAAGCATGATCAAACATCAAAGCTATTATTTTTAAAGATTTAACTTCAAAACACTAAAAAGTGGAATTTTCATAAAACCAATTCAATCCAAAAGCAAATGGACAAGGAATAGATGTTAGGAATTCATACCTAACAACAAAGATAGATATAGACTTAGATATGAGATAAAAATCTCTCCTTTTTACTCAAAACAACAAAGGAGAAGCTTGAAAACAAAAGGAGGATCAACTACCCTTCAACTACAACACTAAAAGCTCCAATCTAAGATCATAAGCAAATATTTCCTAAGTTAGGTTATAGGAAATTTCTGAAATTGGAGAGAGATTGAGAAGGAGAAGAAGAAGAGGATGCTTATCAAAGCTTCATTTGAATTTTGGAGCCAGAATTTGAATTTGCAAAGATGATTAGGGCTTAGGAATTCTACTTCTTTTTCTCTTCCCCCACTTTCCTAAAGCTTGAGTGTTAGGAAATATTATGAAGGAGTGAAGAGGAGTGGTGTGGAGTTGGGTTGATATGTTGCGTTAATTGGCTGAAACCCAAACCCAAAGCCCTAAATGAAAACATCAAAATTTTACTCAACTCCAAACATATTGATGTTTATACTCAAAAAGGTTGAAAACCCCATTTTGGACTCAATGGAGGTGGTCTTTAAGTCCCAATTCAACTGTTTGCAAAAAGTAGCTTTTTGGACTTTAATCCGATTAACAATTCTATATTTAAATATTAAATCATAAAATATGCGGGTTGTTACAGACCCCCCTCCTTAAAGAAATTGCGTCCTCGCAATCTTTAAGAAATAAATAAGAAGTAACAACAATAAAAGCATATCAACACAAAAAGAAGAAATTTGAAATAAGAAGTTCACCTTAAGGAGCACGAGAGAGCAAGTCCGGATGTGTTCGCTCGATGAATTCTCTAGATTCCCAAGAGAAATCCTTAGGATTTGAGGACCATTGACCTTTCACTAGAGGAACATCTTTATTTCGAAGGCGTTTAACCTCTGAAGCAATGATTCAAATAGGATGTTGTTCTTAAGTCAAATTAGGCGAAACTTCAATTTCTTCAATAACACCGGGCTCAAGAACAGAATCAGAATCTCGAAGGCATTTCCGTAGTTGAGAGATGTGGAATACGTCATGAATAGCAGAAAACTGAGCCGGTAATTTAAAGCGATAAGCCACGGAACCAATGCGATCGGTGATGGGAAATATGCCAATATATCGAGGTGCTAATTTTCCCGATTGACTGAAATGCACAACACCCTTCATAGGTGAAACACGAACAAACACAAAATTTCCCACAGAAAATTATAATTTCCTTCTTCGATTATCGGCATAGGATTTTTGTCTACTTTGAGCTTCTTTCATCCTATGACGAATAAGGTCAATCTTTTCTGTGGCATCCCGAATAAAATCTGGACCTAAAACCATTTTCTCACCGGCTTTAAGCCAACACGAAGGAGATCGGCATGGCCTTCCGTAAAGTGCCTCGAAAGGTGCCATACCAATACTAGATTGGAAGCTATTATTATAGGAAAATTCAACAAGAGAAATATGATCTTCCCAGCTTCCACCAAAATCAAGAACACATACACGAAGAAGACCTTCAAGAGTTTGATTCACACGCTCGGTTTGTCCATCGTACTGAGGATGATAAGCGGTGCTAAAATTAAGCTTTGTTCCCAAAGCTTTTTGAATACCTTTCCAAAATCCACTAGTAAACAATGAATCATGATCACTAACAATAGAAGCAGGAACTCCATGCAATCTAACAATTTCCTTGACAAAGAGTTTAGCCAAAATAGGTACGGTCCTATTGGACCGAACGGGAAGAAAATGGGCGGATTTTGTAAGTCTATCTACTATCACCCATTGGCTATCATGACCCGAACGAAAACGGGGAAGACCGTCAATAAAATCCATGGAAAATTGATCCCACTTCCATATTGGAATTTCCAAAGTTGCAATAACCCACCGGGCCTTCGATGCTCGGCCTTAACGAGTTGGCAAGTCATGCAATGCTTAACAAAGTCAACAATATCAGATTTCATTCCATCCTAATAATAAAGTCGCTTCATATCCGCATACATTTTACTACTACCGGGATGAATGGTAAATTTAGAACGATGAGAATCTTCTAAAATGTCTTTATGAAGATCAATGAAATTTGGTACAATAAGTCTACCAAATTTTCGAATACCACCACGAGCATCAATATCAAAGTCTTTCAAACCTTCAATATCAATTTTATCCCTACAACTTTGGCCAAGAAGAACCAATTCGGGATCATGCTTTTGAGCTTCAAGAATGCGGTCTAAAAGAGAAGGATGAGCCTCAAGGCTACATAAAACAAGAGATGAACATGAGTTGGATTCACGATCTCGAATCTCACAAGTGGATAAAGTCGCGAGATCATTCCACTCGGATATCATCAAAGAAACAACTGCTTGTTGCTTACGACTAAGGGCATCGGCAACAAGATTTCCCTTTCCGGGAGTACAAAGAATATCAAGATCATAAGATGCAAGAAACTCGAGCCAACGTTGTTGACGCTGTTATCCCGCCTTTTGGCAAGGCCAGGATACCACGAGATTGATTGAAAACCAAATGTCGCTCGTCATGGATATCGATGAATTTTGTCGAATGCCCGGATCGAGCTACAATTGATAGGACATGACCAGAAAAGCTAAGAGAACCAACGTTCCAAATTTCAAGTCAATTCGGTTTCATATGATCAAGGTATGATGGATGCAAGGTAAAGGGAAAAGCTTGTTTTCGTATCCATCAGTAAGTCCCATTTCGTATCCATCAAGGAGCATTGGTCCGTATCGATGAAGTTGGCCATGTTTCGAATCCATCGAGTTCGTATCGATGGACTTCGTATCCATCAACTGAGGCAACAGTCGCTACTTCGTATCCATCAATGGTCCTCACTTCATATCCATCCACTTCGTATCGATCAGCCTTCAGCCAGAGAGGCTTGTTCGAATCCATCAGTAAGACTTCTGATTTGCAACGATCACCTGACGACAACTCCACATCCATCAGGGGTTCAATGCTTCGTATCCATCGTGGGACCATGTTCGTACCCATGGGAAAAGGCTTGTTCATATCCAACTAGTCAGCAGACTTGGGTGACGTGTCATCCCTCGAAGCGAACGAGGCGAGATATATGGAGTCGAAGCGGTCAACACGGAGTGAAGGCCGGATCGAAGTGAAGCGCGCGCGCCACATCATCTCAAGAGCACATACAGTCATCGACACGAAGGGATCGAGTCGAAGCCGTGGAGACGAGCCAATCAGCCTTCGAGAAATCTCACTTCATATCGACTATATCTCCTGATTCAATGATCCAAATTCAGTGAAATTTTCACAGATGCTTGCATATACTTTAAGGAGTGTATCTGCCAAATTCCAGCTCATTTGGACATCATCTTGATCGATACGAAATGGATTCGTATCGATCACAGATCAAGGCAAAACTTTCTGGAAACGGTCGCGTGGGCCCCCTCACGTGCCAGACCAAGTCTCCCGAAGTTTGAACGAGATCTGAGCCTCCTACGCCTATAAATAGGGCCCCAGAGCATACAGAAAAGGGGGCGTTTTGATTCTGAAACGTCCAGACTCTGCCGGATCAAGACTTGCATCATACCTTTGCTGTCAATTTCGAATTCTATTCTGTAATCCGCTGTTGTTTGCTGTAATCGATTGTAATCAGTGAAAGAGAATCAATAAAATGATCAAAACTTCATAGTGGACGTAGGCTATACGCCGAACCACTCTAAACTGCTTGTCTTTGCATTTTACATTTCTGTTTGTTGGAGTTTTTGTTAGATAATCTCTGTTTTACATTTACATTCTTCATTTTATCTCTTCAAAAAACTTCCGAAGAGTGTTGTGCCCATTTTTGGTACAAACACTTTGGTGCTTTCACTGAGAAAACCAGTTTTTTCTCCTGCCCTTTGGATCTGCCGTCGATACCGGATTACATAAATCCAAGAGGAAGATCCAGATATCCGATCCGGAATCCTTCCATTCTACTCAGATTTCCTCAAAATCTAGGAAAGGACTCCACCACTGAAAATGGTTAGCACAAGAACTGCCGCTACCGCCACTGATCAAGAAGGCCGGGATAAACAAAATCCTACACAATAGCCTTCTTCCAATCAAGACAACACTGCTCACTCGGATCCATCCGGACCGGTCACCCGACAAGAGTTCCAAGTGTTGCTCCAAGAGCTAACCCAAAGCCGGCAATAGTTGGCTGAGCAGTTGTGTGCCAATGTTGAATTGACCAACCAACTAAATCGCCAAAGCCGTAGAAGGTCTAGGAGGGATGATGTTTCCCGCGCATCTACTGAGAGTTCAGCTTCGTCTGACTATCACCAAAGGTCCACCCGTCCCCGGCTAGAGGGAAGTCACGCTCAAACTATTGGATATCAACCCATCTTGACCGTTGGACAGTTAAGGACAGGGCCGTCGACCAGCTTCCAAACAGGGCCCTCAACACGAGGAGGCACTGCTCCACAGTACACCACGGACAACCGCGCTACAACCGCCGCGGTAGAAACGAGGGTTGATACCCGGAATCATTCAGAGCCGAACAATCAACAGCGTGGACATACTCCTGAACCATATGTCCCAGAAGACGCTGAGCCAAGGAGGCGAAATACGGACCGTCGACAGCGCCCGGTCCAAACTCGCACTATGGAACCCGACCACACCTTAGCTCAGCATGCCCAGAATGTGCCAGTGTCAGACATCTCGACCATGATACGTCAGATGATACGCGAAAGTCAGGGGCTCACTAATGATGATTGGGGAATCTCCCGTAGTCATACCCCTTTCACAGACGAGATATTATACGCTGAACCCCCTCGGCGATTCAGAATGCCAACTCTCCCAATGTATGAAGAAAATAGTGATCCCAATCAACATATTTTGAAATATGAATGGTCCATGAGTGCTACAAGGGCTGACGATGCAGTGAATTGTCGAAGTTTTCTTATCTCTCTAGGGGGAATCGCGACAATGTGGTTTACACGCCTACCACCTAGATCTATTTCTTCGTTCGATCAACTGGCCAAGAGGTTTGTAGAACAGTTTCATATGCATGTTGCTAGGCCCAAAGACGTTAATACCCTGTCCAATGTCACTCAAGATCATGGAGAAACGCTCAGGCGTTACTTAGAAAGGTTCCACGCAGCATGTGTTGAGATTAGTAATCCCAACGATAACTCAATCTTGATGGCTTTGACCAAGGGGATTGATCCCGATTCTGAGTTTGGGAACCGGTTGGCTGGAAAACCACCCGCATCGTTGGACCGTTTCTACTCCAAAGCCGCTCAGTTCTTACGGCAAGAGGACGCGAAACAGTCTAGGAAGCAGGACGATGTGAGGCCCAGTATTGAGGGAATACAGAGTAATGTAGCGGTTAAACAGTCCGGTGAGAGTTCCGAAAAAGTTCAACTGAATATACAGAACAAGCAAACCCAGCCGAGAGGAAACAATGGCCAGGATAAGAAAAGAGATCAGAACCGAGGTCCACGACGTAGGGCTCAAATGTTTGACAATTACACGCCGTTAAATACGTCATTGGAAAACGTATACTTAAGACTTGCAACACTGTACAGTATAAGAAGCCTACTCCGAAGCCCTCATCGGAGAGGCAGGTTCAGAGAGGGAAGTTCTGTAGATTCCATGAAAGCTACGGCCACAATACCAATGAGTGTCGACATTTGCAGGACCTCATCGAGAAGTTGATCAGAGAAAGGAAGTTAGATCAGTTTGTGCGGGCGCCGCAGTCTGGTGGAGCGGGCCCTTCGAATCAGAATCATTCACAAAATCAGGAAAGACAGGAAGAACCCGCTCGTACGGGCGGGAGGTTGGTTATCAACACAATAAGTGGTGGTCCCCATCTGACAGACAGAAGCTGGGGGAAATGGAGTCGTATGCTAGTTCTATCAGGCATGCGGACTTCGAATGCTGTAGTAATTGTGAAGACGGAGCTCCGGTTAAACAACAAAAGATAATATCTGATGATATCATATTCAGAAGTCGAGACGCTGATAAGGTCGAAGCCCCTACAATCGACCCACTAGTCATATCTGCCCAGGTAGGTCCTGCTTGGATGAAGAGGATCCTGGTTGATAGTGGGAGCTCTGTGAATATCTAGCTTAAACGAGCTTACGACTTGATGAAGATGGAGGCAAAGGATCTGAAACCCTGCCTGTCCCGAATCCACGGCTTTAAGGGAGTGCCACGATACCCATTGGAGTAACTGAACTACCGGTTGAGTTGGGGGTTGGAGAACGCCGGAGAGTCCGGATGTTACAATTTGTTGTCTTAGAGATTGATTCACCTTATAATGCGTTTTTGGGCCGACCGGCCCTAGCTGAGTTCAGGGCGGCCATCGCCCCATGGTGTCTGACTCTGAAGTTCCCCACCGATCGTGGGATTGGAGTCGTTCAAGGAGATCAGGCCTCGGGGAGGGCCTGTTATGTTGCTGAGCTGCATGGGGCGCAGCGTAAAGAGAAGGGAAAGGGCATAGAGGAATCTCTCTACGTCCGTTCTATTGATAATTGACAATTGATGCCTGGGCCTCGGCCCGGGCACCACAACCAATTCCCGAAAGACCTTGACTCTAGGGACAATGAGGATAAAGACGAATCAAAGGAGAGTCAAGCTTCTCCAGCCGAACTGACTGTGGACGTCCCAATCAGTGAGGTTGATGATCCAAGGATACTAAAAGTTGGGTCTCAGCTGAGCAAGCAGACACAACAGGAATTGGTTGAATTTCTCCGGGCGAATCTCGACGTCTTCGCCTGGACACACTCTAACATGTGCGGGATCTCGCCAAATATTGCAAGTCACTCCCTGAATATAGATCCGCGATATGTCCCGGTCAAGCAGAAAAGACGCGGTATGGATCCAGAGAGATCTGCCGCCCTTAAGGAGGAGGTTGATAAGTTACAATCGAATGGGTTTATTCGAGGTGCCTTGTATCTAGAATGGGTATCCAACCCCGTACTGGTTCGAAAGCCGAACGGGAAATGGAGAACTTGCGTCGATTACTATGACTTAAACAAGGCTTGTCCAAAAGATAGTTTCCCGCTTCCTCGAATTTACCAGCTCGTAGATTCGACAGCCGGACATGAATTATTATCTTTTATGGATGCTTATTCTGGCTACAATCAAATACCCATGCATTTGCCTGACCAAGAACATACCAGCTTCGTAACCGATCTGGGGCTCTACTGTTACAAGGTTATGCCATTTGGTTTAAAGAACGCTGGAGCAACATACCAATGCCTAGTCAACCGAATGTTCGCTAATCGGATCGGGAAGACCATGGAGGTTTACGTGGATGACATGCTGGTGAAGTCTCGGTTCTCCACAGATCACGTCAGAGATTTAAATTCGATGTTCGACATCCTCCAGGAATATGGAATGAAGCTTAACCCATTGAAGTGCCACTTCGGCGTTGCATCTGGAAAATTCCTCGGGTTCATAGTTAACGCTCGAGGGATAGAAGCAAATCCCGAAAAGATCTAGGCAATAAGGAACCTATAGACCCCAAGAACTATAAAGCAAGTCCACAGTCTCAACGGGAAAGTAGCAGCATTGAGCAGGTTCATCTCAAAGTCCACCGATAAATTCATTCCTTTCTTTGATCTGATCCGGAAAGGAAAACGAAACTTTGAATGGACCATGGAATGTGAAGGCGCGCTCCGATCGCTAATTCAGCATCTCTCCACACCCCCGATCTTGTCAAAACCAGTTGACCACGAGCAACTGTACCTCTATCTGGCGGTATCAGAACATGCGATCAGCGCTGCTCTAGTTCGGGAGGAAGACAAAGTGCAGAAACCGGTATACTATGTTAGTAAGCGGCTAACAAGAACTGAGAGAAATTATCCGCGACTGGAGAAACTGGCCTATTGCTTGGTCATTGCCTAAAGAAAGCTCTGCCCTTACTTCCAAGCTCATCCTCTTACTGTGTACACCGATCAGCCGTTACGACAGGTCCTCACGCGGCCTGAGACGTCTGGTAGGTTACTCAAGTGGAACATTGAGTTAAGCCAATTTGATATCACATACGCTCCGCGGAAAGCCATTCAAGGACAAGTCCTGGCCGATTTCATAGCTGAATTTACCGTTCCGGAAGACTTGCCCGAGACCAGTGAATCCCCCGAATATATCTGGAAACTGTATAGTGACGGTGCGTCAAACGACCGGTGTTCGGGCGCTGAGGTTGTACTTGAGACTCCCGAAGGCCGATCAATATGTTTCGCTTTGAAGTTCGATTTTCACGCAACTAATAATGAGGCTGAATATGAGGCAATCTTGACTGGACTAAAATTTTCCAGAGATTTGAGGGTTATCGCTGTGGAAATTTATTGTGATTCACAGTTAGTTGTGTGTCAAGTACGGGGAGAGTATCAAGCAAGAGATCGGAGGCTGGCTGCTTACTTGGCTCAAGTTCAGGAAGTACTGAATCAGTATGACTACTATGCCATTTATTATATACCTAGAGAACGGAATCAAAATGCTGATTCATTAGCAAAGTTAGCCAGCACAGGTGAAGCGCAGCACATAGGACTTGTCCCCGTTGAAACTTTGTCCTGTCCAAGCATCGATCAAATGGAGACGAATTTCGTATTTGAAACCGCTCCCAGTGGAGAATCGTGGATGACTCTTTATCGAGACTACATCGAAAATGGGACGTTGCCTGAGCATAGAAACAAGAGAAGACGAATTCTATGAAAAGCTTCGCGATTCGTCATTCAGAACGGAGTCATGTACAGAAGAGGTTATTCTGTTCCCCTCCTCCGATGTATCGCGCACGATGAAATCAAACGAGTGTTACACGATGTACACGAAGGAGCATGTGGCGATCACACCAGGGGGCAAGCTCTCGCCAAGAAGGTACTCCGATATGGATACTACTGGCCGACAATGAACCGAGACACAGCAAACTATGCCAGAAAGTGCGATAGGTGTCAAAAACATGCCCGAATTCCAAGAGCCCCGCCTACCGAGATAACACAAATGGTCAGCCCTTGGCCATTCGCAATGTGGGGCATCGATATCATTGGCGCTTTACCTCTGGCAAAAGGTGGTGCGAAGTATGCCATCGTCGCCCTTGACTACTTTACAAAGTGGGCTGAGGCTGAAGCCCTTGCAACCATTACGACAAAGAAAGTGATAAATTTCGTGGTTCGCAACATCATATGTCGATTCGGACTCCCGCATACCATCATTACCGATAACGGAGCCCAATTCGAGAGCACGGAATTCAAGAATTTCTGTCAACGGTTTCATATTCATAAAAAGTTCTCGGCAGTTGCACATCCTCAGGCAAATGCCCAAGTCGAAGCTGTCAATAAAGTTATAAAATCCATCCTAAAGAAACGACTGGAAAAGGCCGGGGGCAAATGGGTTGATGAACTTCCTATGGCGTTATGGGCCTATCGAACGACTCACAAAACCGCAACCGTACACACCCCGTTTTCCCTATCCTATGGCTCAGAGGCCGTTATTTCGGTCGAGACGGAAGTGTTTTCCCATCGTGTGACTTACTACGATCCGAAAACGAACGCTATACTGCTGGCTAAATCTTTAGATCTATTGGATGAGAAACGGGAAGAAGTTGATTTAAGAGCAGCCGCATATCGAAGTCGGGTCGCCCGATTGTACAATACCAAAGTTCGACCTCGAACCTTTGAACTAGGCAACCTAGTTCTCAAGAGAATCTATCCAGTTCCTTCACATATGAAACCAAACTGGGAAGGACCTTATGTGATTACACGAAGACTCGGAGACGGCACATTCAAACTATCGACCATTAACGGTCTTAATTTGCCAAGGGCCTGGAACAGCGAGAGTCTTCGTCGCTATTACACATGACAGGCTTTATTTATTTCATTATATCTTTCCATTTAGCAATTTGTTTCCGCATTTCAAAATTTGAATTCTGTAATAAGGCAACTGACTTTGCCACATTTTCTTATTTTAGCAATAGAATGCCATCTCTTCGAGCCAGAACTGTGATTCATTAAATACAATGTACAACATCACGATGCACGGAGAGCTAAATTCCATCACGCAATGGAATTTATTCAAGTAGGGAGTGGCCATGATACGATCGGCCACTCGCTAAATGGAACCCGAGCTCGGGGGCAAGCCATCACATCGGGCTAAAAAATGGGTTGATACACGATAATCCATCGCTCAACTCCGTATTCCCAGAGTGCGAAGCGGAGTATAAACATTCAACCGCATAAACATTCGACTCCGTATTCCCAGAGTGCGAAGCGGAGTATAAACATTCGACTCTGTATTCCCAGAGTGCGAAGCGGAGTATAAACATTCGACTCCGTATTCCCAAAGTGCGAAGCGGAGTATAAACATTCAACTCTGTATTCCCAGAGTGCGAAGCGGAGTATAAACATTCAACTCCGTGTTCCCAGAGTGTGAAGCGGAGTATAAACATTCAACTCCGTATTCCCAGAGTGCGAAGCGGAGTATAAACATTCGACTCTGTATTCCCAGAGTGCGAAGCGGAGTATAAACATTCGACTTCGTATTCCCAGAGTGCGAAGCGGAGTATAAACATTCGACTCTGTATTCCCAGAGTGCGAAGCGGAGTATAAACATTCAACTCCGTATTCCCAGAGTGCGAAGCGGAGTATAAACATTCAACTCCGTATTCCCATAGTGCGAAGCGGAGTATAAACATTCAACTCCGTATTCCCAGAGTGCGAAGCGGAGTATAAACATTCAACTCCGTATTCCCAGAGTGCGAAGCGGAGTATAAACATTCGACTTCGTATTCCCAGAGTGCGAAGCGGAGTATAAACATTCAACTCCGTATTCCCAGAGTGCGAAGCGGAGTATAAACATTCAACTCCGTATTCCCAGAGTGCGAAGCGGAGTATAAACATTCAACTCCGTGTTCCCAGAGTGTGAAGCGGAGTATAAACATTCAACTCCGTATTCCCAGAGTGCGAAGCGGAGTATAAACATTCAACTCCGTGTTCCCAGAGTGCGAAGCGACATTTAAGCATAGAGGGAATCTAAGTTGAAACAAGAAGACAAAACTTTATTTCAACTAATCAAAAGCGATGGTTCATACACGAGCCTTTCCAAAAAAAATTCCTACTAGCAGGGGCCGAACCCGCATCTAAACACGGCCTACAAAAAGAAAAAGATAACAAAATTCCTGACTACAAAAGGGAAAAACATGAATAAAAAGGTCTATCTAATCTTTCTGCTTCCTCAGCTTCTTCTTCCTCGAAGAACTACTGGAACCACCAGTGATCTTTCGTTTAGAGCTTCTCTCCTTGGACGGGCTTCCCTCGGACGATGGCATGATGTCGACATCATCCTCCAAGCTAGAACCGATGGGGATGCTTCCCGCAGGAGGAGTAGGAGGAACCGGGTCTACAGCCGGGGGCGGGACTGGTGCACTAACATCAACAAGCGTGCCCCCGGGAGATACAGTCATAAGGGGAGTAGGGCCCTGCGCTACTGCTCCGCCTTCTAAGCCGCCACCGTGCGCCGCCGCCGCCATTTCGGCATTAATCTCAGCCAACATCATTGCTTCTCGTTGCGCTCGGGCCTCACTATGCGCTGTAACAGTCTGAGCTGAAACATCAGAAGAAGATGAGAATTCGCCCAGGCCGAACGATAAGTCTGCGAAGGGATCACTCTGTCGGCCGAGGAGCTCGTTTATCATTTGTTCATCTAAGGAAAGTGAGCTCCCCTGAGTTACCTCGACCGGCGCAACTGCCACAACAGAAGTCGCCTCAGAAATGATGGCCTCCGGCACTTGGCATGATTCCTAGACTACGGGAGGCGCCGCTGGTGCAACTTCAATCACTGAAGAAAGAAAGGAAACGTTTGTTAGTATACACTTCTATAAGCATTCTTCAACTCAAATGTACAAGGGATTAGTTCAGAGCACCTTCCTCGGTTTGGGTCAGGGTCGTTTGAACGACTTCAGAAGAATGCTCCTTGATAGGAGACAAGTGTGGTCGGTCTGGATCATAAGCCGGTATAGGACGGGAGACAATCGTCGGAGATAGCTCAGATTGAGATGACATGATGACCTCGGAACTCGCAATATGGTGCTCAGCACTGGAGCTTTCTCCAACTTCCTGGGAATGGGTGCCAAGCCTCTCCTTCTCATGAGAAATCATGGAGCCATGGAGAACCTTCTTTTCGTCGTCACTAAGTATGCGGTTCTCCAACTCGAATTCGTCGATGGCTTCATCAGGGTGCCCAGTTTTTTCCTCCTTAACCAGTTGGTTCCAGGCGTTATAGAGATGCGTTGGGTAATCATCGAGCCATGTCAGATCTCGATGCCTTAGCACGTTGGCATTATAAGTGACAAGTAGCTCTTCTATCTTAGCCTCAATCCTGGCCTCCGCTTGCCGTACTTTCTCCTCAACCCCAGCTTCAGCTTCACGGACT
Organism: Allium fistulosum; assembly: GCA_030737815.1. Lineage (NCBI taxonomy): Eukaryota > Viridiplantae > Streptophyta > Magnoliopsida > Asparagales > Amaryllidaceae > Allium > Allium fistulosum. The sequence continues at coordinate 822,864,435 of CM060904.1, forward strand.
TTTTCCATGGCCACTTCTTTCTCCTTCCGAAGCACCACCGCCTGATCGCAGGCCTCCTGCGCAGAGACATTAGCTGCATCTTTCTCCTTCGCCATTTCAGAAAACTTTGTTTTTAGCTCATTAAGCTCCTTTAGAGCGGCGTCTCTTTCGGCAGTAATGGTGGTGTTCCTATGACCCATGTCCTTGATTGCGGTATAGTGTTTTTGTTTCATCCTGGTCATGGCCGAGTTCACCTCATCGACCATTTTAAGAGCTTCCATTTCAGACTTACGGGAAGACCCGGCCTCAGTGTTGAGCACTTTCATGATTCGGTCTTTGCGACCCAGCTCCTTCTCCAACTTTTCGATGACAACGCCCCTATCGAATGCTACTTTGGATGCTTTCCTCGCTGCCCTTGCCCACTCCTTGTACTGAAAGAATATGTCTACGACATAATCATGGATGGTAGTTTCAGCTGTTGGCGGAATTCTTCTCAAGTGCGGAGGAAAGATGTAATCGTCAAAGCAGATATCGGGGAATTCCTTCCTCATCTGTGCCAGTTTAAGCGCTCCTTCACTGGTCGAATCAGTCGCGACCGGTGTGGAAGTTGAGGAGGTGGCTATTTCAGTCCCGCGAGGAGGATCAGACCTCAGAGCTTGAGAAGGCGGCTTGGGCCGTGAGATTTCAGGAGGACGGGCAACTACTACCGCGGGCGGTACGAAAGTCTTGGGAGGAGGAGAACGAGATAGGGATCGGTGCACATATCCCCTGTCTTTGTTGGACTTCTGTTGACCAGAGTGCCCTGAGTCATAGTCTCTCTCTCCCTCTCTCCTGCGTGGCTCGTAGTAACGGCGTTTGTTACGCAGACTGCCCAACACGGTACCTCGACCAGACATCGTACCTGAAAAATAAAACAAGGAGAGTTAATAACCATTCATGATATGCGGTTTACAGTTAGAAAACTGTGTTGTGCCGTGAAGAGTGTATGGATGTGTAACCCCCCGGACCAACCAGAAGTGTCAATCGCACTAGTAGGAAGAGGTTCGCTAACGTCAAGGGTATGTTGTAGCTCATCCAATTCATCGTCATGCTGTGCGGACGCAAGGTCTGGAATTGGAAGGTCAGCAAGCCCTTTAAATTGATTTTCGACTTGCGGGGAGGATGCCTCCGAGATTTTAACTCCTGAAGGAGGGCGGTTTAAGACCACAGACTTTTGTCTCCCAGGTTTAGGCTGCTTAAAGGCCGCTGCCTTGCCTTTTCTTCTTTCATCAGAATCTGGGGTTGCATCAACAGGCTCGGTCAACGGCTCTTCATCAGTATGAGTTCTTTCGGAATCAGGTTCCTCGATTACTACAATTTTGGGTTTCCTCCGCTTGACTATTTCTCTGGAGACAGTCTTTAATGCGCCGTCAAGCCTTATGCTCTGCCTCCGCCCAATCAACCCGAGAATTCTGAGATTCCGATCCGTCAATAGCAATTCTATATTCCGTTCCTCACTTGGAATTTCTTGAAGGACCCAGGCTATCTCTTTATAGTAACCGCCTTCAGGTCGCTGGATTATTGCTGAAAGAAAAGAAATAGGAAATATGAGTTTAATTTCATTCAGAAATTGCCCTGTCAACTACTTGGGAAAGAGACAATACTCACGTCTGAACAGCCATCTTCTGGAAAACCCCGGAGGACATCGGACGTAGAACCACTCCGACTTAAAGTAGCTCAGCCTAGTCCACGACCCTGTGACCACTTGGCAGTTTCTTACAGACTCCAAGAATGTAAAAGATGGGCTGTCGGTTCGGCTTTTGAAGTTGAACAGGTATCTTATCTCGGTCATACAGGGAGGTCGGTAGAGGTAGTCCATGAATACGATGAACAAGCTGTTGAGTGAGGCATATCCATTCGGATGTAACTGAGACGGAGCAATCTCCAAATAAGCCAACACTTCTCTTATGTAGTAATTAAACGGAGGAAGTGTCCCGGCTGCGCACGCGTGACGATTAAATGCAGTATATCCCTCCGGGGGGTTATGCGGTCTGTCATCTGGTCCCGGTAATATTACCTCGTCCAGCGATAGACCATGCCTTAAGCATATTCTCCCTAGCATATCTTCGGAAATATTGGACGGGACGGAATCAGGTGGACTATTAATGAAGGACGCATCAGGCAACTCGTCCGGGGCTGGACCAATGACTTCGGCCTCGATGTCCGGTATTTCAAGTCTGGGAGGGGTTAGATTTTGAGTTTCTTGCTGCTGCGAACTTGATGGTTCCATAACTAGCTAATTCACGAGAAGTCATCGTTAGACGATAAAAAGCCCATGCATTCCCCAGTATAAAGTGTATGAATGTGTGGTGCCGTGCAAGTGTTGTGCATGACTTGAGCAAATTCTATGAAATAAGCCGAAATGTGTAAACAACAAAACTTTGAAAGTCAACCCGGAAATGACCGTCATCGCTGACCGTCATGACCACGTAATCCAGATGCTAAACGGTTGATTCGAGTGTAAGTCCGTTATGTATTCGTTAGGTTACAGTTCCGTCGACGAGCTTCAAAAGGCAGTCAAATATGCAGTTCTGTGATCAATTTTAGTTATGCAAGGCAGAAGCTCGTCGGAGTCGAGGGTCAAGATATGCGAAAGTGAAGCTCATCAGAATTATGCTAGAGAATGGAGTTCATTCGACTCCTTCATGATATCAGTTCGAATCGGTCAGATGGAGTTCGTTCGAATCCATCAGTGTATCAGTTCAAATTGATACCGATGAACACATTTCGAATCGATTGTCAGGGGCTGAATTTGTATCGATCAGAATGGGATGACTTCGCACCGATCCTTGGTTGCTTGGTTTGTACCGATCAGAGAAGTTTTAGGTTGACATCGATGACGCTCGAATCGACAGTTTTTGTATCGATCGTAGATGCAAAGTTTGCATCGATCCGAAGCTAAGGACTTCGTATAACTTATTTATTCGTATCGACCATTTCGTGTCGATACGATCAACCATCGGAACCATCAGTTCGAACTGCATTGACACCGGTTTACTCCAAGAATCGATGCGAAATCCAGGAAAAATATCATTGCCCTCATCGATTCGAACGTGACCCCTATATCGATTCAAAAATCGCCTTCTCCGTCCCTTTTTCTTGAATCTACAAAAATCGCCATGGCCATCGTAGCTTCGAGCCAGATCTGGTTTTACCAGTTGCCAGAGTGAAAGATTGACGAAGAAAGAGTGGATTCGTGGCGGCTTCGTCATTTAGATTCGCAGTTGCTTACCTAGTTTGGAGTTTGGATTCAAAGATCTGAAAGAACGAGTTTGATCGAGTCAAAAGTACGGAGTTGTTATCTCTTCCTGAATCAATCGCAAGAGGCTAAAAGCAACAGTAAAAATAGAAAGTAAAAAAGTGAAAAGTGGCGAAGTCATAGGTATTTATATGGAACCAAGGGAGAGACTGGGTCGATTCGTCTCCGAATCAACTTGACCGGGCGCAACCAGTCAAACAAAACATCGATACGAACACTCGTTTCGAATCTACCGGACTTCATCGATTCGAAGTACACAACAAAGTCTGGACTAAAAACATTAAAATCCATCGATTCGAAGTGTCTACTTTTCCAACCATCGACTCACAACTGTGCAGGGCTATTAATACGAACGTTGATTTCGTATCCATCTAACGCTTATCGATACGAACGATCATTTCGTATCCATCAACTAGACCTGCGTCGTTGCGAGAAACTACTTTTCAACCTTTTTACATCGATTCAGGAGAGGATCGATACACGAGGATAGCCAACAACGACCATCAGACGTTGTTTCAAATCGAATATCAAATCAGTTCAGGAGAGAATCAATACGAAATTCGATAGCAAACTAAACTGACAACGACTTGTGGACATGCAACGTTATCGAGAGTCAGCTAAACATTATCACACAGCCGTCAATTACAGCAATACAGAGTACAACTTTCAATAGGAAATACGATAATTGTTCAGAGAGAAACTGCAGCTTGTCAAAGTACATCATGTTTCCACAAGATATACTTTGGGGGGAAAATATTATCTCGCCTTTTGGCAAGGCCAGGATACCACGAGATTGATTGAAAACCAAACGTCGCTCGTCATGGATATCGATGAATTTTGTCGGATGCCCGGATCGAGCTACAATTGATAGGACATGACCAGAAAATCTAAGAAAACCAACGTTCCAAATTTCAAGTCAATCTGATTTCATATGATCAAGGTATGATGGATGCAAGGTGAAGGGAAAAGCTTGTTTTCGTATCCATCAGTAAGTCCCATTTCGTATCCATCATGGAGCATTGGTCCGTATCGATGAAGTTGGCCACGTTTCGAATCCATCGAGTTCGTATCGATGGACTTCGTATCCATCAACTGAGGCAACAGTCGCTACTTCGTATCCATCAATGGTCCTCACTTCATATCCATCCACTTCGTATCGATCAGCCTTCAGCCAGAGAGGCTTGTTCGAATCCATCAGTAAGACTTCTGATTCGCAACGATCACCTGACGACAACTCCGCATCCATCAGGGGTTCAATGCTTCGTATCCATCGTGGGACCATGTTCGTACCCATGGGCAAAGGCTTGTTCATATCCAACAAGTCAGTAGACTTGGGTGACATGTCATCCCTCGAGGCGAACGAGGCGAGATATATGGAGTCGAAGCGGTCAACACGGAGTGAAGGCCGGATCGAAGCGAAGCGCGCGCGCCACATCATCTCAAGAGCACATACAGTCATCGACACGAAGGGATCGAGTCGAAACCGTGGAGACGAGCCAATCAGCCTTCGAGAAATCTCACTTCGTATCGACTATATCTCCTGATTCACTGATTCAAATTCAGTGAAATTTTCACAGATGCTTGCATATACTTTAAGGAGTGTATCTGCCAAATTCCAGCTCAGTTGGACATCATCTTGATCGATACAAAATGGATTCGTATCGATCACAGATCAAGGCAAAACTTTCTGGAAATGGTCGCGTGGGCCCCCTCACGTGCCAGACCAAGTCTCCCGAAGTTTGAACGAGATCTGAGCCTCCACGCCTATAAATAAGGCCCCAGAGCATACAAAAAAGGGGGCTTTTTGATTCTGAAACGTCCAGACTCTGCCGGATCAAGACTTGCATCATACCTTTGCTGTCAATTTTGAATTCTATTCTGTAATCCGCTGTTGTTTGCTGTAATCGCTTGTAATCAGTGAAAGAGAATCAATAAAATCATCAAAACTTCATAGTGGACGTAGGCTATACGCCGAACCACTCTAAATCGCTTGTCTTTGCATTTTACATTTCTGTTTGTTGGATTTTTTGTTAGATAATCTCTGTTTTACATTTACATTTTCATTTTATCTCTTCAAAAAACTTCCGAAGAGTGTTGTGCGCATTTTTGGTACAAACAGACGCAAGTTAAGTTCCTTTTGGGAAAATAAATACTTCAAAGATTTATGATCAATGTAGAGAACAAATTTCTCTCCCAAAAGATAATGACGCCAAATTCTAAGGGCGAAAACGATAGCCGCGAGCTCCAAATCATGAGTGGCATATCTAGTTTCGGCAGGCTTTACTTGCCTAGAAGCATAAGCAATAACACGTTCCCGCTGCATGAGAACGGCACCCAAACCAACACGACTAGCATCGGTATAAACAATAAAATCTTGGTTTCCATTGGGAATCATAAGAATAGGAGCATCGGAAAGGAGTTCTTTTAATTTTTGAAATGAAGCTTCACATTTGTCTGACCAAATGTATTTAACTCCCTTTTTTGTCAAACTAGTAAGAGGTACAGAAATCTTGGAAAAGTCTTTTATGAACCGACGGTAATAGCTCGCCAATCCGAGAAAGCTACGAATTTCCATCACACTCTCCGGTCTCTTCCAATTTTGAATCTCTTCAATCTTTGAAGGATCCATAGAAATTTCGAATTCATAAATAATATGCCCCAAAAATCTCACACGAGATTTCCAAAAGTGGCATTTAGAAAATTTTGCTTTTAATTGGTTGCTCCTAAGAGTTTCCAACACAATCCGAAGATGATTTTCATGCTCTTCCTCAGTTTTAGAATAAACAAGAATATCATCTATAAAGATGAGAACAAATCGATCGAGGAAGTCTTTGAAAACTCGATTCATAAGATCAACGAAATAAGCTGGAGCATTCGTCAAACCAAATGGCATAACAAGCTATTCATAAGATCCATAACGAGTACGGAACGATGTCAAAGGAATGTTATCCTCTGCAATACGGAGCTGATAAAAACCGGTTGCTAAGTCTAACTGTGAAAAGACTTTAGTACCACTAAGCTGATCGAATAAATCATCAATCCGAGGCAAGGGATATTTATTCTTGATGGTGAGATCGTTAAGCTTGGTGTAGTCAACGCAAAGCCTAAGTGTACCATCAGATTTCTTCACAAAAATAGCTGAAGCTCCCCATTGAGAGGAACTAGATTGAAGAAATTGCTTCGCTTCCAATTCGGATAATTTTTTACGCATCTCCTCATTTTCTTTATTGGACATATGATAAGGAGGATGAGTAATAGGAAGAGCTCCAGGGATTAGATTAATTCTGAACTCAATTGCTCGCTTAAGTGGCAATCCTAAAACGGGCTCAAATATGTCGGGAAATTCACGAACAATGTGAATGAGGGAAATGACATCTTCCTCATCATCGTTATCGTCATCATGAGGATTTAGTGAATACAAGGATCCTCCCAAATTGGAATCTGAATCTCTACGGACAAGAGATATCTGCTTAACAGATTGAGTATGTCGAAGATATATTGTTCGCTCAGGACATAGGATATGGGCTTCATAACGGTTAAGCCAATCCATTCCCAAAATCATTCTGAAACCAAGGTAACGCATAACATGCAAATCGGCACGGAAAGAGTAATCACATAAAATAATTTTGACATCTTTACAAAGTAAACTAAGTGTTGCAGATCCACCAACTGGATTCGCAATCCTTAATGAAGTCATCAAGCCAATAACATTCAAAGACAAAGCATCAACAAGTTCTTTTGATATAAAAGAGTGAGATGCACCCGTATCAAAAAGAACTCGAATAGGAAGATCATGAAATACAATAATGCCATCAAGGATAGAATGAGAAATACCTTGACCACGAGAAGTGTTAGCAGGGGCTTGTACAACATTTAGCTTGCCCTCCTTCTTTCCTTGAAGTTTGGGACACGAAGATATAGTATCACCCGAACTCTTGCAATAGCGGCAAGAAAGAGACTTCAGACACTTGTTTGCATAATGGTCCTTAGAAACACAATTGTAACATTCTCCACGACGAGAGTTAGGAGTATTTGCTACCGAAGTTGTTTGCTTCCCTTTCTTGTTGGGATTAGGCTTGAATTTAAATGGTCTCTTCTTGTTGATGTTTGGTTTGACCTCAGCATCACTATCTTTATCAGCCTCTTCGAGTTGAAGAGCAGTATCAACAAGCTGATCAAAAGAAACTTCTAATTTCAGAAGTAATGGCTTTTTAAGGTTTTTGTTCAACCCATAAACAAATCTCTGATTTTTCTTCAATGGGGTATTAATATACTCGACCCTATATTTAAACAGAGATTCGAAAGAAGCGACGTAATCCGTCACAGAAGATTCACCTTGAACAAGGTCTATGAAGCGTCGGGCTAAAGATACTTTTTCAGCCTCTGGCACAAATTTTAACTCGAATCTTTCCCGGAATTGCTCACAAGTAAGATCCGCTTCACTAATTTTAGAAATCAAAAGCTCGTTCCAAAATAATGCTCTTTCTTGGAGCATGCTAGAAGCCACTTGGACTCGATGGAGATCATTAAGATTCATGCGAGAAAAGATGCGGTCGCATGTTCGAAGCCAAGCCTGGACTTCTATAACGCTCTCAGAACCTTTGAATGGCTTTCCACCAAAACTGGTGTAATCACTACACAAGCGTGCAAACCCAGATTTAGGATGGGTGGGCTCTAGAGTGTGTCTGATAGCCTGAGCATTCCTTACAAGATCTAGAAGTTGCTGAGCAGACATAAATACTCCATCCTGAGGAGTAACACTAGATGGACCAGCGCTGGGACGGCCAGGTCTAACCATTTCTCTTCATTAAGAAAGAAAGAAAAAAGAGGAAAACGGTTATTCACAGAATGAATATCAAACAAACTTGATTGACAAAACAAGGCATCATAAAAAGAAATAGGATAGAACGGTACGAAGACTTGAATTAAATCTTATGGCACGATTCCTAAGAAAGACTTAGGACAATGATCCTTGCGAGATTATTCTATATTGTTTCGAAGTTTTGCTCTAATACCAAGCTGTGACGCCCCGCCTCTATGGTCACACTAGCCAAGGACACTATGGGGTAATGCCGTCGACTGGCATGAAGAATAAGGCTGTTGAGGAGCAAGCATCTGGGTAATTGCTTTATGCGAGTACCGATATGTCAGATAATTTAACTTACATTTTCTTTTCAAGAGGAAATCCGACATATCAAATACAAACTCAAAGCTACCACATAGTGGCTAAGTGGCCTTCGGAAACAAATATAGAAATAAACATGACATAAATCAGTCACAGACATTCATATCACAAGGGCGGAATCAGATATGAATATATGACATAAAAGTGTACATCAAAGTAGTGGTCAAACTAGATCCACTACATCACAAAAGAATAAGTACAAGTGCTAGACGAAAGAATAATTATACATCAAGGAGTCTCCATCTCAAATGTATAATAACAAAAACTACAAAACTATGTAGTTAGACAAAGGTCAGAAGATGATCCCAGATAAGGAGGCAAGCAGAAGCACCTGTAACATCTCGGTCTGACCCGAGTATTATTTAATAAGAAAATAATAAACGGATCAGTCTAGCTATAAATATCACAAATAAAATGAGATATGAGTAGAGATATAACAAAAACGTATGATAACAATAATGTCAAACTGTGACAAGTATACTTTTAAACAACAACAAAATCATACAATATCTCAAGAATCTCAAAGCACCAAAAAGAATGTCATATTCTTTATTTTATTCACCAAACCCCAAATATTGACAAATATATCATTGCCAATCACAAAAAGAGGTGAAACACAAATTCCAGAAATCATTAACTAGAAATCCAGAAATCACAAAGGGGGGAAGGCCTATCACAAACGGGAGCATGAAAACTCACCAACACGTGTATCACAAACGGAACGCTATTCCATGGTCGCTAACCATAAATTTTGATCCGAAGCTCCACAAACGGCCCGAAGACCAAGGGTCGCTACCCCACCAAATTTGAGCTGAAGCTCCACAAACGGGGTTTTTAGTCCCTACACAAACAAATAGACATCGCACATCGCTAGTCTAAATCACAAAATGATCATCATCGATCAATAAAAAGTGTTAATTACACTAAGCCAGTGAATATAAGAGTTTAGCTTCATGTCCCATAACCACTAGCTGAACTTAAATATTTACGAACGAATTGTAGATTTCCGCTCGAAAATTGTCACAAGATTTTCAATCGAACAAGTCCATAAATTAACCGACGAAGTAAACGCAAGCGTTTCATACCACTTGTTTTGCTAAGCCGTTTAATTAGATTTTCTCATATGAATGAGGTAAAGGTTTGTATATACTAATAGATTAGAAAACGGTTTTATAAATGAGCTTTGTATTAAAAATAGAGTTGAAATCATCTTTTTAAAGAGTTTGAATATTTACTACTAGTATAGAAACCTTTGTAATTTAAAGTGACAAGTCACGGGAATGATTGTAGAAACAATCAATCATCAAAAATTCACATACGAAAACGTGAATCAAATCCAAAGAAATCGATACCGAATCCATCAAAATGGATATCCTCAAAAATCCCAAAAAAGAAGTCATCAGAGTAGATAATAAATGATAACAACAAATCGGATAATCACGAATCAATAAAAATTGGAACCTCAAGCAAAATAGGGAAAATAGACTGAAACAAGCAGGTCAGTCGACTGAACCAGGTGGTCAGTCGACTGACATAGGGACACGAATTTTGTGTCCCCAGGGTCAGTCGACTGACCCAGATGGTCAGTCGATTGATACAGACCTAGGCAAATTCCTGGGTTCTGGTTCAGTCGACTGACCCACTGGTCCAGTCGACTGAACCTGCTTCTAAGAATTTTTCATCTTCTGGTTTAGTCGACTGATCTCCTGGTTCAGTCGACTAAACCTGCTTCAGAAACATATTCAGCCTAGCCCCTAAGTGGGGCAAAAATCCAACAAATCGCAATCGGACGAGCAATGGGCACTAGGGGTTTACGCCAATCGGCAACCCAGCCCTATAGGCTCTTCGATACGCCACCAAAAGCATGATCAAACATCAAAGCTATGATTTTTAAAGATTTAACTTCAAAACACTAAAAATTGGAATTTTCATAAAACCAATTCAATCCAAAACCAAATGGATAAGGAATAGATGTTAGGAATTCATACCTAACAACAAAGATAGATATAGACTTAGATGTGAGATAAAAATCTCACCTTTTTACTCAAAACAATAAAGGAGAAGCTTGAAAACAAAAGTAGGATCAACTACTCTTCAACTACAACTCTAAAAGCTCCAATCTAAGATCATAAGCAAATATTTCCTAAGTTAGGTTATAGGAAATTTCTGAAATTGGAGAGAGATTGAGAAGGATAAGAAGAAGAGGATGCTTACCAAAGCTTCATTTGAATTTTTGAGCCAGAACTTGAATTTGCAAAGAAGATTAGGGCTTAGGAATTCTAATTCTTTTTCTCTTCCCCCATTTTTCTAAAGCTTGAGTGTTAGGAAATATTATGAAGGAGTGAAGAGGAGTGGAGTGGAGTTGGGTTGATATGTTGGGTTAATGGGCTGAAACCCAAACCCAAAGCCCTAAATGAAAAGATCAAAATTTTACTTGACTCCAAACATATCGATGTTTATACTTAAAAAGTTGTAAACGCCATTTTGGAATCAATGGAGGTGGTCTCGAGTCCCAATTCGACTGTTTGCAAAAAGTAGCTTTTCGGACTTTAATCCGATTAACAATTCTATATTTAAATAAAATATTTAAATATTAAATCGTAAAATATGCGGGTTGTTACACTAGTCGTGTTGGTTTGGGAGCCGTTCTCATGCAACGGGAACGTGTTATGACTTATGCTTCTAGGCAATTAAAGCCTACTGAGACTAGATATGCCACTCATGATTTAGAGCTCGCGGCCATTATTTTCACCCTTAGATTTTGGCATCATTATCTTTTGGGAGAGAAATTTGTTCTCTACACCGATCATAAATCTTTGAAGTATTTATTTTCTCAAAAGGAACTTAATTTGTGTCAACAACGTTGGCTCGAATTCCTTGCATCTGATGATCTTGATATTCTTTATGCTCCTGGAAAGGGAATTCGTGTTGCCGATGCCCTTAGTCGTAAAGCAACAAGCGGTTGTTTCCATGATGATATCCAAATGGAATGATCTCGAGACTTTGTCCACTTGTGAGATTTGAGATCGTGAATTCGATTAATGTTCATCTCTTGTTTTATGTAGCCTTGAGGCTCATCCTTCTCTTTTAGACCGCATCCTTGAAGCTCAAAAGCAAGATCCCGAATTGGCTCATCTTAGCCAAAGTTGTAGGGATAAAATTGATGTTGATGGTCTAAAAGTCTTTGAAATCGATTCTCGTGGGGGCATTCAAAAATTTGGTAGACTTATTGTGCCAAATATTAGTGATCTTCGTAAAGACATTTTAGAAGATTCTCATCGTTCTAAATTTACCATTCATCCCAGTAGTAGTAAAATGTACGCGGACATGAAGCGACTTTATTATTAGGATGGAATGAAATCCGATGTTGCTAACTTCATTAAGTGTTGCATGACTTGCCAACTCGTTAAGACCGAGCATCAAAGGCCCGGTGGGTTATTGCAACCTTTAGACATTCCTGTTTGGAAGTGGGATTAAGTCTCCATGGACTTTATTGACGGTCTTCCCTGTTCTCGTTCGGGTCATGACATTCTATGTGTGATTGTGGATAGACTTACAAGATCCGCCCAATTTATTCCCGTTCGGTCCAATCGGACCGTACCACTTTTGGCCAAACTCTATGTTAAAGAAATCGTTAAATTGCATGGATTTCCTACTTCTATTGTTAGCGATCATGATCCATTATTTACTAGTGGATTTTGGAAGGGTCTTCAAAAAGCTTTAGGAATGAAGCTTAATTTTAGCACTGCTTATCATCATCAGTCCGATGGACAAAAAGAGTGTGTGAATCAAACTCTCGAAGATCTCCTTCGTGCTTGTGTCCTTGATTTTGGTGGAAGTTGGGAAGATCATATTTCTCTTGTTGACTTTTCTTACAATAATATCTTCCAATCTAGTATTGGTATGGCACCTTTCGAGGCACTCTACGGAAGGCCATGCCAATCTCCTTCGTGTTGGCTTGAAGCCGGTGAAAAGCTGGTTTAGGTCCAGATTTTATTCGTGATGCCATAGAATAGATTGACCTTATTCATCATAGGATGAAAGAAGCTCAAAGTAGACAAAAATCCTATGCCGATAATCGAAGAAGGAGATTAGAATTTTCTGTGGGAGATTTGATATTCATTCGTGTTTCACCTATGAAGGGTGTTGTGCGTTTCAGTCGATCGGGAAAGTTAGCACCTCGATATATTGGCCCATTTCCCATCACCGAAGCATTGGTTCCGTGGCTTATCGCCTTTTATTACGGGCTCAATTTTCTACTATTCATGACGTATTCCACGTCTCTTAACTACAGAAATGCCTTATAGATTCTGATTCTATTCTTGAGCCCGGTATTATTAAAGAAATTGAAGTTTCACTTAATTTGACTTATGAGCAACATCATATTCGTATCATTGCTACGGAGGTTAAACGCCTTCGTAATAAAGATGTTCCGCTTATGAAAGTTCAATGGTCCGCAAATCCTAAGGATTGTTCTTGGGAATCCAGAGAATTCATCGAGCGAACACATCCAGACTTACTCTCTCGTGCTCCTTAAGGTGAACTTCTCGCTTCAAATTTTTCTTTTATGTTGTTATGCCTTAGAGTGGTTGTTACTCTTTATTTTCTTCTTAAGTATTGCAAGGACGTAATTTCTTTAAGGAGGGTAGTCTGTAATAACCCGCATATTTTACGATCATATATTTAAATGTTTTGTTTAAATATAGCATCGTTTATTGAATTTAAAGTCCGAAATGTTAATTTTTGTAAACAGTCGAATCCGGACTCGAGACCACTTGCATTGAGTTCAAAACGACGTTTACAACTTTTTTGAGTATAAACATCGATATGTTTGGAGTTGATTAGGATTTTGGTATTTTTAATTTTTATTGGGTTGTGTTCTAGCCCATTAACCCAACAAAGTAACCCAACTCCTCTACCAAATACCCTAACTCCTCTACTCTTCATTCATTCTACTCCTCAATTCCTAACACTCAAGCTAAAGAGAAAAATATGGTAAAAGAAGGGAAATTAAAATTCCTAAGCCCTAGATTCTTAGGAAATTCAAATTCAAGTTCTAAAATCAAAGAGAAGCTTAGGTGAGCATCCTCTTCATCATCTCCATCTCAATCTCTCTTCAATTTTCAGAAATTCCTATAACCTAATTTAGGAAATTCATCTCATTTGATAATAGATTGAAGGTTCTTGAGGTGTTGTTGAAGAGAAATCGATCTTGCTTTGTTTTAGAGCTTCTCATTTCTTGTTTTTGGGTTTAAAGGTGAGTTCTTGAACTCACATCTATGTCTATAGCTTTCATTATTGTTAGGTATGAATTCCTAACATCTATTTCATGTCCAATTTCTTTTGAATTGAATTGGTTTGGTGAATTTTCCAATTTTAGGTATTTTGAAGTCAAAATCTATGAAAATCCTACTATGGATGTTTGGACATGTTGTTTGGAGTGTATTGAGGAGCCTATAGGGCTGGGTTGTCGCTTGGCATAAATCCCTAGCCGTCATCGCTCATCCGATCGCTTCCAAAATTATTTGGCCATTAATGGCCTAGGCAAATTTTGCCCCGAGCTTCAGCTCAAACGTCTAGTAAAATACGCAGACGTCTGAGGCAAAGGAACAAACATTTCAGATCTTAAGCTCAGACATCTGAGTGGTCAGGAAAAATTCCAGACCTTCAGCTCAGACATCTGGGAAGAACCACCAGACGTCTGGCGCTGTTAAAATCTGGCACTTTTCCTGTTTTTATGCGAATTTCCATTGTTATCGATTTTTGTCGATCCGGTTGGTTGTTGTCATATATTATCGACTTTGATGACTTCTTTTCTGGATTTTTAGGAATATCCATTTGATGGATTTGATATCGATTTCTATGGTTTTGATTCACGTCGTCGAATGTGAATTTTTGGTGATATATTGTTTTTACAATCGTTTCCGTGGTTTGTCACTTTAAAATACAAAGGTTTCTATACTAGTAGTAAATACTCAAACTCTTTCACAAAAGCGATTTCAACCCAACTTTTAAATACAAAGCTCGTTTTTAAAACTGGTTCCAATCTATTAGTATATACAAACCTTTACCTCATTCGTACGCGAAATCCAATTAAACGACTTAGCAAAACAAGTGGTATGAAATGCTTGTGTTTACTTTGTCGGTTAATTATTAGACTTGTTCGATTGAAATCTTGTGACAATTTTCGAGTGGAAATCTACAATTTTTCGTAAATATTTAAGTTAAGCCAGTGGTTATAGGACATGAAGCTAAACTCATTTATTTACTAGCTTGATGTAATTTACACTTTTATTGATCTATGACGATCATCTTTGAGGTTTAGACTAGCGATATGCGATGTCTCATTGTCCGTGTGGGGGACAATAGCCCGTTATGTTAAGCTTCATCTCGTTTTTTATAGGCTAGCGACCTACGGGCTTTATGGAGTTCGGTTCATTGGGCGTACCGTTGTACTATGTCGTTGTTCTGGCTTTTTTGAGTTTTAGGTTCCTTGGGCGTACCATTGTACTACGTCGTTGCACCGGCTCTATGGGTTAGCGACTCATGGGATAGCGTCCTGTTTGTGATACACGTGTTGGTGAGTTTTCATGCTCCTGTTTATGATACACCTCCCCCTTTTTATGATTTCTGGATTTCTAATTGATGATTTCTGCAATTTGTGTTCACCAATATATGTGATTTGCTTAGATAAGCTTTATCAATATTTGTGACTTGGTGAATAAAATAAAGAATATGACATTCTTTTTGGTGCTTGAGAAAATTTGAGGTATTGTATGATTTTTGTTGTTATCATATATATTTGTCATATCTCTTATCCTATCTCATCTTATCTGATATTTATTGCTAGACTGATCCGTTTATTATTTTTCTTCTTAAATAATACTCGGGTCAGATCAAGGTGTTTCGGGTGCTTCCACTAGACTTCTTATCAGGGATCGTCATCTGACTTTTGGCTAACTACTTTAGCTTAGTAGTTTTTTGGTTTTTATACATTCGAGATAGAGACTTCTTGATGTATACATATTCTTTTGTCTAGCACTTGTACCTATTCTTTTGTGATGTAGTGGATCTTGTATGACCACTACTTTGATGTACACTTCTATGTGTTATATTCATATCTGTTTCCGCCTTAGTGATATGAATATCTATGACTGATTTGTGTTATGCTTATTTTATATTTGTTTCAGAATGCCTCATAGCCACTGTGTAGTAGCTTTGAGTTTGTATTGAATATGTCAGATTTCCTCTTGAAATTAAATGCATGTCATACTATCTGACATATCGGTACTTGCACAAAGCAATTACACAGATGGTCGCTCCTCAACAACCTTATTCTTCGTGCTAGTCAACGGCATTACCCCGTAGTGTCCTTGGCTAGTGTGAGTAAAGAGGTGGGGCGTCACAATACTTATATAGTTGAAATAAGTATATCAATATTTTTCAAGTATTGAAAGAGTAGAGAGGGTTTGTGAATATATCATTTGTAAAAGGTATGTAAATAAGGGTATTTCAATGGAGATTTTAATTAATGAAAGGATTAATTAAGAGGATTTTTGATCGCTTATATGCTTAACTATGCTTGACTTCCTTATGTAGTTAAATCTTTCAGTTGATTATTTATTTATTTAATAGTTAAATAATCGATTATCGAATCTTGGACAATTTTTAAAACTATCGATTTTTGATTTAGAGACACCGGGATCATATATGTTATTTGAAAATCACTGAATAGGCATATGCATTCGAATTAGAAACATCATGAAGATGATTGAAGAAGGATTTCTGTAAAGTGCAAGGGCTACTTGCTACTAATCCTGAGGGTAATTCCAAAAAGGATGTAGTAGAAGTAGTGCCTTCGGTTTGTTCATATCCCAAACAACTAGTATGGATGAATGCTGGTATTACATTATTGCCTAAAGGGCAGTATTAGCATTCCAAGTGGGATCTGCTAAAAAGGTAAAACGTAGTCTAAAGACTCACACTCGGAAATGGCTAAAACAGGGGAGATACAGCAGGGCTACGTGGTCGCTACCATTAGGGTAGTGTCATCAATCGATCTAGATCGATATTGACCCATTTATGTATTTAGTGACTCGGTACCGTAGCTGGCCGGCAACTGGATGATGATATACTCAATATTACCCAGAAAAGGGTAGGCTAGTTCTATGTTGGCAAGGGTTAAAAGGTTTTCGACCTTGGTACATTTTTCTATAGTTCACCGTGGAAGGCGGTACCCTAGTAGCCTTGTTATTGTATGGAATCCATTCTCCAATAAGTGCCTTATGGACTTAATTGTGCGCAAATATGTTGGAATGTGAGATGCAAGCATAGCAGCTACGTTATATATTTATTTTAAACCCTAAACAATATTATAATATCAATGGATTTTCTATTTTAAATGATTCAGTTATCATAAGATAAAACCCGCTCGTGTTTATGTGCGGTGTGGTCTTACAAGATACTTTTATTTTGAAGGTTTTATAACATTAAAAATCCATATGATTTGTATTTCTCATGCTGGTTTACCAGACTGATTCGGACGTTATTTTCTTATAATGTTCGGGTCAGCCCGAGCATATTTCTAGATTTAGTTAGGGATACTTTAGAGCTTCAAAGAGAAGCCAGATTCCTCTAAGAGGTATTCATGTATCTTTTCTGTTCGCTGCATTTGTTGTCTTAAATTTATCAGCAATTGTGAGGACGGGTTGTTATAACTGTCCAGGCTGATGATAGGTTAGTCTACTCTGATTGATATAATATATAATTATCTTTCATTTCGCAAAGATCTACTATATATTTTATATTATTAGTCACGATTTCAGATTATGTTCTATCTTTTCTTTCTTTCACCCTAACAATCTGTCTTTTCGACACGTGGATGCTCGGCACGTGAATACTGTAGATGTATTAGTGTTGACTTTTGAGAGTCAAAAAGGCAAGTCATTACAATATTCATAAATAACCACATTGAACAAGTTTAAATATAAGGAGATTCAAAGTGCACTTATGGCGACTAACGCTATACAAACACTTTCATATTCACATCAATTCAGCACACAAGTCAACTAACCATATAAACACAATGTCAAGGCTACGCCACATGTTATAGAAGGAAACAAGAGTGATTTTATACATTATAGGATTGTAAGTTTATTTCAACAGCAAGATGGTCCAAAGTTTATAACTTTAATTAGTTAATGAACTTTAACTTTATATTTCAAGAACACATACACACACAATATATATATATATAAGATAGTGAGATCACTTACCCAATTCCAAGCCTACAATAAGCTCAAGCACATAAGAACCAAAGAAACACTTCCTATCAGTACCATAACTATAAAGATCCAAGCTTTAGCGCACACAAGCTCTAGGAAACCTTCCCCTACCTCCATAATGCTCACAGCCAAAAAATGGTTTGCAGTTTGTGCTCCACTTCTTCTACTGTTGACTTGATTTCCATCCCTCAGTTGATCTAAGGCCTTGGTTAAGGTTTGAAAGGATTTGGAGTTGATTTGCTTTGATTAGAGAAAGATTAGTGGAGATAGAATTGAATTGGCACTAATTAGTTTCTACCTTTTTTAATTTTTTTTAAAAGGTGATTGGTATTTTCCTAAGGGGTGTATTTGTAGGCTTAAACAAGAGGTCATCCATACCTTCTACCCTTCATGCAAGGTCACAAAGGAGCATCCTCCTCACATGCCACCTTTACACCTCATTTTCTAAAACAATTATCTAAAACACTATTCACCAAAATATCTTCTTCCTTAATCCATTTGCTAATCTCTTTTACTATTCACATTTAGTGGCCATATCGATGATAATATTTTTAGTTGCTAATTACTTGCACATTAATATATTAGGAAAGCGCAACATGTTCGAACAACTTTTATCGAAAAAACAGCTGTTTATCAGTAAAACGATTTTTGGCCATATCATAGATATTTCTTTGAATTATTTACTTTTGTAAACATTTTTCATAAGTAATTTACCATTATTGGGTATGAAATTTAAAGGTGGTTAATAAGGTTATTAGTTAATTTAATTGCATTAAATCAAGATTCAAATATTTAAATAATTCAGATCATTAAATACGAAATGTTTGAAATTCCGAGTTGTTACAGTTGCACATTTCGATGTTATGTTTTTAATTTGTATTAGGTGGTTTGTTTGAGAATCATAGTTATCATTTATAGATTTTAATCGCATGAGAAATTGTGTAGCTGGGTTTAATACAAATTGATCGATTGTTTTGAAGTATTCTGAAATTTAATTCTATTGGTAGAAAAAAGTTTGTATATTGATTTTTATTGGGTTTTACATATCAAGGTGGTTGATTCATTTTTGAAACGATTTCATGTTTGAAATAAAATTAAAGTAAACAAATATTGTTAAAATTCTGGTATGATGATGCCATGATTATTTAAAAAAATTAATTAGTGGGACTTACAATGAAAATGAAAATTGATGGTATGGATTTCAAGTAATCTGGATACATAAAATGTTTACAAGTTGTAGATTTTTTATGATATCTACGTTGCTCTATACTATTTTGTACAATTTTGTGATATGTTCTATATTGTCAAATTTGTGTTGTGTACAGTTTTCTTTCAAAAGTAGAGTTGTGTTATTATGTTCATATAAAATTACAGAGCTCCATGATTTTTTTTTCAATGACTAATATAACAAGTTTAAGTGGTTGAGCACATAATTTTGCATTATATACTATGGTAGAAATGGTGTACAATAGCAACTATGAATTTTGTTTGATTGCAATAAATATATTATACTAATGTAGTAGGGGCTTTAATATGCATAAAAAGGAAATCTATTTGAAGCATATATGACATAAACATTGTTGACCTTTGTCATATTTAGTGCATAAGGCTTAAAATAGTGTAGTTGTAGTTAATGTCGACATATTAGCAATTGTCCAATAAACTTTCATTTATAAATCAAATGATATGTCTACTGCACTTAGTTTAAATGTAAAAAATGTACCTAGTATTAACTTTTGTCATAACATGGAGCTCTACGTGGTATAGTGTATATGTTCCATGCTCTTTATATCTCACACTCTATCATAGTTTTCACGATATTAGTTACAGTGCTGATTTGGATAGTGGTTTGTGAAGTAATTAGTTTTTACTTGCTAATCTATGCATAGTTAAAGTCACCTAAGTATACATGTGTCATTAACCTACTGATTAGTTTTATCGGGTTTTTTTTAATATTCTACTTCATATAGCATGTTGACTATTTAGTTGTTGTAGTATAGAGTGTTTTTTTGATGTTGTATATCATGTATTTCAATGTATGGTATTGCATTGGTGATAATATATTTCAAAAAAATTATGGTCAGTGACTTGGGTGTGAAACATATGTTCACCACCTGTTACAGTCGATTTTTGAAATTCGTTTGAAATGTGTTAATGCCAGTACATATGAAAACGTAGATCATTTGATTTTTTGGTATTGGCTAACTAGGAAAATATACGATTTTGTGTAACCATTTAGACACTGTTCAGGCAAACTAAAAGTATAGTATGTCATTAGGTTTTGTATTCAAGATTACATGGCTCTTTAGATTACCATGTTAAGGCAACTAGAGATTATACATGTACCATTAACCTAATGATTAGTTTTTGCGGTTTTTTTAATATTTTACTTCGTATAACGTGTCGTCTATTTAGTTTTTGTAGTGCAAAGTGTTATTTTGATGTTGTATATCGTGTATTTCAAAGTATGGTATTACATTGGCGATGATATATTTAAGAAAAAATTATGGTCATTGACTTAAATATGAAATATATGTTCACTAAATGTTACAGTCGGTTTATGAAATCTGTTGATGTCATTACATATGAAAAAGCAAATCATTTAATTTTTTGGTATTGTCCAACTAGGACATTATTCGGTTTTGTATAACCGTTTAGACACTGTTAAGGCAAACTGAAAGTATAGTATGTCATTAGGTTTTGTATCCAATATTACATGGATCTTTATACTACTATTTTAAGGCAAACAGAGAGTAGTAATGTTCGAAGTAATCCTCATTTTCCTATGCATGATGAAATATTAAGGATACGTTAAAAAAATAGAAGAAATCTTCATTAAAGAAATATTTATCTCCCACATGAACTAGGTAGAAAATTTTGTAATTAAATATAGAACCACATAATACCAATCATATTTCAGTATATATCGCAATATGAACTAAATGCTGCTTAGAAGAAATTACAGTAATTACTTTGCGGTAGTTTTTTGTAGTACTGTCACTAAATTCTTTGTTTTTATATGACAAAAAAGAGAAAAGTTGACAAAGTAGCTGAAAAAAGGAAAAATATAGAAAAGTTAAAAGCTCGTTATGAAGTTGGTTCAAGTACCGAGGAGGAGATGTATGAGCCTGGGGAAGAATCACATGATACAAAGGATGATGAGGAATTTGAAGTTGAAGTTCAACGTTCGTCTAATCATTCAACTGGTTCGAACTCTGGTACAAATTCTGACAATGTTGAAGGAGCTTAAAATATAGGTAGAGGTAGCCCGGAAGACAAAAAATTGCTTGTTAGCTTTGATTGCCATATAACAAGAAGTGTATGAGATATGAAACAAGTAAAATGTTTTTAAAATCTTCTTCGACTTTATTAAAATGAAATACTATATTGTCATATGGATATTAACATATAGTTTTTGATAGTTGACAACTTCTATCCAGTTCATCATACAGGAGAATGAGCCAGTTATGTGCACCTTTCATTCATGGAAACTACGAGTGTGGAAATTAGAGGACGAGCCACTATGGGGTCTGGAAAGAATAAAAATTTCT
This sequence comes from Allium fistulosum, assembly GCA_030737815.1. NCBI lineage: Eukaryota > Viridiplantae > Streptophyta > Magnoliopsida > Asparagales > Amaryllidaceae > Allium > Allium fistulosum. The sequence continues at coordinate 822,885,732 of CM060904.1, forward strand.
AGGTTAATGAATGTTATCGATCATTCGTATGGATGGATATGACTTCAGTACCAGCCTTTGTGAAGAGATAGCAACCGAAGACAAATACATTTCACTCGTCATTCAGGAAATGACCATTACACTTGATGATGTGATGCAAATAGTACAAATTCATGTGATGGGTACTATGTTTTCATATAAAGGAGGTGGTAGGGATATAGACATTGATGAACTTCTAGAGCTATATCATAAGCAACTTGGCATTCATGAGGATGTTGCAAAGTAAGAGACGATGGGTGCATATGCTTTTAGGTTGGGTAGGTTGAAAAAAAGTCGTAATAAACCTACAGCAGATAGTGATGCAGGGGTATTCGATAAGGTTGCCCGTGCCAATTTTCTATAGACTAAAGATATTGTCTGTTTCCAGACAAATCGGGAATGAAGATGTCAGCTTACTACTTGAATGTATTGAAGGGATTTACGGATGATGTGAAGGAGAAGGCTTGGAGAGTGGCGATATTAGTGTACTTATATAGACGGCTTGGACTTGCTTCTTGTAGAGATGTGAAGCAACTAAGTGAGTGTTTGACTCTCTTAATGGTATGGTGTTAACAAACTATTTTAATTTCAAACTTCAGTTACATTTATCATTGTAAATGCAGTTGTACACATTAGTTCATAATATAAGTTATATTTTCAAAGTCGTTATATTGTCGAAGTTAGTTGAAATGTAAAGTATAAATTTTAACTAGTAATAGTGTGAATATCGGATTAGATATATGACCACTTTCTAATGATTCCAAATGCTACTCCGAATCCTTTATACGATGACTCTTGAAACGACCGCCCATGACCCCTGCACTGAACCTAGAGATAGTGCGCTGTAAAGTGTGCCAGGCGACCATGGACGATTGCCAGGATAAATTAAAATAACAGAATCTATCGTATTACTCACAGCGCATGGACAAAATACAATAGAACATATATATAGTGAAGCTTCACAGAATAGAATCTCATCAATAAAACTTCATAATAGTTGAGTACAATCATCAGAATAGTCAATACATCAAGCCTCACTACATAACTCTCAGAGAATATACAAACAGCGGAACATCCAATACATATAAGAAGATAATATGCAACCCTCCAGCTCGTCTTCGATATCAACATCGTAAGAAGCAAGAACAGCACCTGTCACCTGCTACCTAGTCTGCCCATCCCAAAATGGACGAACAGCCCAAGGCAATAAGAATTAAAAACATAAAGCCTTGAGTCAGACAACAGTCTTAGTGAGCAGTAAATTAACTAACAACATACCAAAAGAGCATAAAGGAAAAGGAATAGGAATACAACCCTCCCACTCCAACCTCTTTCTACAGTGATAGCCCCCAGACACAAACTAAGAAAAAGCAGACATAGCAGAACATACAATTTAAAGTAAAGTAATTATCACTCGAGTCAAGGGCGATGTTTTCCAAGTACAAACCCCCAAGGCCTAAACCAAGATCAGATAAGCACCCAGAAAACACTGCTCTTGAGACCGAGTGACGATACAACCAAACATCCATGACTCTGGCTATCACTGTTAGCATTGCTTCGATATCACCGTTAATTGAATGACCGGCACATTCTTTCAGCCGTCCGTCAAGGGCTAATGGAAACCCCGGTTCTAGACATAACTCCCGCACGTCATCATGACCCGCGCCTAGGACTATCGAATCTGCCCATAGTACTTTACCAATCCGTAGCCTTCAGGGACTATCGAATCTGCCCAACGTACTCTTGCTTTGAGCATGCTAGAACCTTCAACAACAATAGGATCTCATCCTCCTAGTCATCCTCCTCGACGACTATTTCCATACTAGCTCAAGCGCCTCTCGAGCATCCATTATCCTCAAACTCGAACCATATCACCGAGTTATCAACCTGCTTGGAATGATCCCGTCTTGATTAGACCAAGACTATCTCATATCATGCTTCGCTTCATCACATCCTCGCAAAGCCACATCTCAACATCATCATCCAATCTATGCATAAGAGCTTCATCATCCGCTACGTATGCCACAAGCAGCTTTCCAAATTCAAGAGCCTTTCTTTTAGCTTTTGAATCATCTTCGGTCTAAATCAAATCATCAATCATCTAATTCATAGCAATCAATCAAGTCAAACATTAATCCAAGGAATCAATCATTCAAATATGATCTAAGTAGACAATTATATCAATAATGGCAATTTCGTAATTAAAGAGTTGAAAGTCTAATAAGCATGAAAACATGAACAATATCTCTATAATCTTGATGAATGAACTTGCATAGGTTAACATGTGGTAAAATGGATGTCAAATCATCATGAACAATGAATCTATATGGATCTACACATATGATTGGGAAAATGCATGGAAATCACTATTTTAACACCAAATCAAGCCAACGATCCGATATACTCCTTTGGATCCGTGTGAGAGATAATCACCACTCACCAAATCACCTAAACAACCCCAAATCAACACACTTCAGATCTGGACAGCGAAGGATCTAGCTTGATCTATCATAAACCCGCTTCAAATGATGAAATCTCTCTTCGAAGAATGTAGATCTTCAATCTAAGCTCTTCGATCTTCGATTTGATCTTCAATATGGATGGAAGGAATCACTAGATTAAAGTGGAGAAAAGAAATGAAGAAGTGTAGAAGTCGAGCTCTCAAAATAGCAGCACTTCGTCGCTTCGAAATCCGGATCCCAAAAATGAAGAAATAAACGAGTATTTATAGGCAGATTTTTAGGTCGTCCGCCCCTTAAGTCGTCGCCGACTTAACAAAGACCCTCCGACCTACGACCTACAGAACTCACGACCTAACCCTCTGCGCGACATAACATCCACCAACCCAACGACTTAGCATAAGCACGCGACATAGCTACTACACAACCTAACAGACCATCTGATCTTCAAACCCACGATCTACGACTTAACAGGGTCTCCGACTTAACAGGGTAGCCGACCTAACAACTCAACAGAGTTACGCCTTAATGATTTAGCAACACTACGACTTAACAGCTAACACCTAAGTCATCTACGACTTAATACAGACGACCTAAACTCATGCTCGACTTAACACTTGCCGAGTTAACTTCGACCTACGACCTATCGTCTCACGACATAACAACTTACGACATAAAATCCTTAAGTCGCTCAAATGACCTAACTTCCTAACTAGCTCAATCCCTTAGGTCGTTAACTCCTTAAGTCGTCTATGTCTTAAGTCGGTCAATTCCTTAGGTCGTTAACTCGCCCAGCCGACCTAACACTTAACTTTTTCTTGGGTCACCCCAAATTCCTAAGTTGCTTACTAATCTTAGGTTGCCAAATTCTATAGGTCGTCCCACTGCTAACCCAGCTTCCTTAGGTCGTCGCCGACCTACCCCTTAGGTCGTCCACTACCTTAGGTCGCTCCAACACCCTACGACCTAAGCTACCACGACTTAACTTTTAAACGACTTATCACCTAACTCGCCGAATTCCTTAACTCGGTCACGACTTAAGACTTAAACTCAGGACGACTTATCACAATTGCGACCAAATGTCAACTGTTTTACGATGTTTCGATCCGTAAAAATACGGGTCGTTACATTCTCTCCCCCTTAGGAATTTCGCCCCCGAAATTCCAAACAAACAAGGCAATCAAAGACTATTCTGCATGCCTACCATCCATAGCAATCAACAACTATGCATCCAATTCTAGCTTAGCATGCAGAATTCTAAAACTAGAACAAGTTACAATATCGTGAGATGACACGACACCTTAGGGCCATACCTTGAAGAGTTCAAGATGAGCTGCCTTCATCCTCTCTTCCACCTCCCACGTACAGTCGTTATCATCATCACTCCATTGTATCTTGAGCAACTTAACTACCTTCCTCCTAAGCTGTTTCGTGTCGGTTTCCACAACACGAAGCGGCTTACGAGGTCTCCTATCGACTGGACTAACTTCGAAATCTTCACAGCTATCAGCAGAAACCACTGTATTCGAGTCGTGCACATACTTCCGTAGATATGATACGTGAAAAACATTGTGCACACCCGACATCTTCTCTGGTAATTCCAATCTGTAGGCGAGCTCTCCAATTCGCTCGATGATCGGGAATGGTCCAACAAATCTCGGAGTCAGTTTTCCTTTCTTCCCGAATCGAATAACATTCTTCAGTGGAGAAATCTTCACAAAAAAAAAATCACCTACGTCGAATTCCAAATCCTTACGACGCTTATCAGCATAACTTTTTTGACGATCTTGGGCTGCCTTCATTCGTTGCCGAATGATCTCAATGCAATCCGAAGTCTATCGAATCATCTCTGGCCCAAGTAACAGCTTTTCTCCTGTTTCCAACCAACATGTCGGAGAGTTACACGGTCTTCCATACAATGCCTCATACGGTGCCATACCAATGCTTGACTGGTAACTGTTATTGTATGCAAATTCCACCAAATGAAGGTGATCTTCCCATGATCCTCCGAAATCCAAAACACAAGCTCTAAGGAGATCTTCCAAAACTCGGTGGACTCTCTCGGTCTGACCATCTGTTTGAGGATGATAAGTTGTATGCAAACACAACTCAGTTCCCAAAACTTCTTGGAAGCTCTTCCAAAATCCACTAGTGAACAATGGGTCTCGATCGCTCACTATACTCTTCGGAATACCATGGAATCGAACTATCCACTTAACATACAACTCAGCCAACTTTGATGCAGTCCTAGTCGATCAAACAGGAATGAATCTTGCACTCTTAGTCAAACGATCTACAATGACCCAAATCCCCTCATTTCCCGTTCTGGTTCTAGGTAGTCCATCAATAAAATCCATCGACACTTGCTCCCACTTCCATGTAGGAACTTCTAATGGCTGAAGCAATCCACTTGGCTTCTTCTGTTCGGCTTTAACCAACTGGCAGTTCATACACTTGGAAATAAAATTTCCAACATCCTTCTTCATACCTTCCCAGTAGTAGGTTCTCTTCATATCCCGATACATCTTATTTCCACCTGGATGAATTGTCATCTTCGAGTGATGACTTTCCTTCAGAACTTCACTCCTTAATTCATCTATATCGGGAACAACTAGTTGTCCTTGCTTCCGAAGCCAACCCTCTCGATCGACCTCGAATCCTTTATCCTTTTCTGGATCCAATCCAGATTCCAAATCACGGATAATCTTGACAAGCTTATCATCTCGCTTTTGACTCTCGCCGATTCTTTCCACAAGAGTCGGTCTTATTGATAGGTTTGCCAACATCTCAGGTTCCAATTCACATCTGGGCCTGAAGTCAAATCCAGCTAAATACTCGAGACTCTTCCATTTTGAAAACATGGTTCCTAATCCTGCATGTCTTCGACTTAACGCATCTGCCACTGCGTTACCTTTTCCCGGAGTATAAGCTATACCAAAATCATATGATGCCAAAAACTCTAGCCACCGTTGCTGCCGAAGATTCAAATCTTTTTAGGAGAAAAGATACTTCAACGACTTATGATCTGTAAACAACTCGAATCGAACTCCCAATAGATAATGCTCCACATCTTCAGAGCAAAAACAATCGCCGCTAACTCCAAATCATGAGTCGGGTAATTCCTTTCATGCGGCTTCAGTTGTCGACTTGCATACGCAACAACTTTATCCCTCTGCATCAGTACTGCTCCAAGTCCAGTACCACATGCGTCGGTGTAAACCACCATCTCATCATTCCCACTTGGAATAGTCAAAACAGGAGCACTTGTCAGTCGTTCTTTCAGGATTCCGAAAGCTTGCTCACACTTAGCATCCCATCTGAACACTTGGTTCTTTTTCGTCAATCCTGTCAAGGGTGCAGCCACCTTGGAGAAGTCTTTGATAAACCGTCGATAATATCCTGCTAATCCAAGAAAACTTCTCACATCCGTTGCATTCTTAGGTCTAACCCAATCCTGGATTGCTTCCACCTTAGCGGGATCAACCGCTATTCCATATCCAGAGATAACATGGCCTAAGAACCTCACTTCACTCTTCCAGAAGTGACACTTCGAAAACTTATCCTTCAGCTGATGTTTCCGCAAGATTTCCAAAACAATATGCAAGTGCGTCTTGTGCTCTTCCTCAGTTCTGGAGTAAATCAGAATATCATCCACGAACACAAGCACGAACTTGTTCAACTGATCTCTGAACACTCTATTCATAAGATCCACAAAATATGCTGGTGCGTTAGTCAATCCAAACGGCATTACCAGCCACTCAAAGAAACCGGATGGTGTCCTAAAAGCAGTCTTCGGCACACTATCCTTAGCCACTCTCAACTGGTGAAATCCCGTTGCCAAATCCATTTGAGAAAACACCTTAGCTTCGTGAAGCTGATCAAACAAGTCATCTATTCTCGGTAATGGATACTTGTTCTTCTTAGTCACATTATTCAGCTCAAGATAATCCACACATAACCTCAGCGATCCATCCGCTTTGGTTGCGAACACAACTGGTGCACCCCATTCGGACACACTACGCCGAATGAATCCTTTCTGTAAAAGATCATCAACCTGCACCCTCAACTCCTGCTATTCCCTAGGCGCCATCCGCCTAAGAGGCATCACAATAGGTCTGGCTCCTTCAACTAGATCTATACGAAACTCGATCTCTCTATGCGGCGGTAACCCTTTGACCTCGTCAAAGATATCCTCAAATCCATTTGCGATTGGCACCGATGACAGTTCATCCCGTGGAACAACTAGCGAATACATGAAGCTCATGAAGACGCCTTCTTCATGCTTACATCGTATCACAATCTTTCGCCCCTCCACATTCTCAACTGTCACCTCCAACCTTTCGCAATCAACCTTTGCCGCATACTTCCTAAGCCAGTCCATACCCAAAATAATTCCGAACCCCGCAAAGTTCAGAACAAAACAATCACAAACAAAAGAGCAACCATGACTCGATACAATCAGACCACGGCATAACATACACAAACAAGACGAACCCCCAACTGGATTAGTCACAACCAATGGCCTATCAACGATATCCGGTTCCAAACCTAACCGGCCTACGAGTTCACTACAAACAAACGAATGCGACGCCCCAGTATCAAACAACACTCTAACTGGAATACCACAAATGGAAAGAGTACCTTGAACCACTACACTCTTTCCCTTCTCTTCAGCGGTAGGAGCTTTCGAAGATGATGGGATAGCTCCCAAAGCATAAGCTTGCACAATCTGCTTGTCCTTCCGCGGTTCTGGACAATTCTTCCTGAAATGCCCCGGCTTGTCACAGTTGTGACACTTCATCGGTGCCTTCGAATTCTTACAATCCTTCGAGAAATGGCCCTTCTGCTGACAATTGTAGCAAGTCACTTCGCCCTTCGGCTTCTTCTGGCCATCCCTACCCTTCTACTGCTGCTGCTGCTTCCTCTTCTTGTTTCCACTCTGCTGTGGTTTAGACTCTCCCCTGGTCACAGCAACAACAGATCCTTCCTTAGGAAACAGACTCTCATGCCTGAGAGCTTTCTCCACAAGCTTCTCAAATGAATCGTCCAAATGATCCACCAGCTGTCTCCCAAGATAGCTGTCCAAGCCTGTCACAAACTTCTCATTCTTCTGATAAGCAGATTCAATATACGATCGGGCATACTTGGACAAAGCCTCAAACTCAGAAACATACTCAAGAACTGGTCTTCCACCTTGCTTGAGCTCCACAAACTTCTTGAACAGAACAGACTTCTGAGCTGTAGAAATGAACTTAGCTTCAAATCTAGCTTGGAATTGCTCCCAAGTAATCTCTTCCTCCGGAGTATTGATGGTAATAGAGTTCCACCAATCAGAGGCTATCCCTTGAAGCTGCCTTGATGCTAACTTCCTCTTAGTCGCATCCTCAATTCCCAAGTCACCAAAGATCCTTCTACAAGCATCTATCCACCTTTGGACCTCAATAGTTGATTCTGTTCCCAAGAAAACCTTCCCCCCAAGAGCAGTATAATCTTTGCACAGCTTAGCAAAATCCACCGGTTTTGGAGTTTGAACTTGAACCCCAACATCTACTGCTGCCCCCGGAACTGGTATCCTTCTCATGATCGAAGTCATCATAGCTTCGAACATAGATGCATAATCAGCAGCCCCTTCAGTAGCACAGCCTTCCCTAGCAGCTGGTCTCCCTCTTCGACTCATTCTCAATATATATAAAAAGGAATGATTAGCACACCTAGAGAAACAACTGCATAAAGGACTCAAACTCTACTAAGCTACTATATTATATATAGTAATCATCCATCAAAATACAATTACGTCTCTCATACGTAGTTACGTCAGCGAGCGTTGGGTAAAATCGATTAATCAATGCTTTGATACCAAATGAAACGACCGCCCATGACCCCTGCATTGAACCTAGAGATAGTGCGCTGTAAAGTGTGCCAGGCGACCATGGACGATTGCCAGGATAAATTAAAATAACAGAATCTATCGTATTACTCACAGTGCATGGACAAAATACAATAGAACATATATATAGTGAAGCTTCACAAAATAGAATCTCATCAATAAAACTTCATAATAGTTGAGTACAATCATCAGAATAGTCAATACATCAAGCCTCACTACATAACTCTCAGAGAATATACAAACAGCGGAACATCCAGTATATATAAGAAGATAATATGCAACCCTCCATCTCGTCTTCGATATCAACATCGTAAGAAGCAAGAACAGCACCTGTCACATGCTACCTAGTCTGCCCGTCCCAAAATGGACGAACAGCCCAAGGCAATAAGAATTAAAAACATAAAGCCTTGAGTCAGACAACAGTCTTAGTGAGCAGTAAATTAACTAACAACATACCAAAAGAGCATAAAGGAAAAGGAATAGGAATACAACCCTCCCACTCCAACCTCTTTCTACAGTGATAGCCCCCAGACACACACTAAGCAAAAGCAGACATAGCAGAACATACAATTTAAAGTAAAGTAATTATCACTCGAGTCAAGGGCGATGTTTTCCAAGTACAAACCCCCAAGGCCTAAACCAAGATCAGATAAGCACCCAGAAAACACTGCTCTTGAGACCGAGTGACGATACAACCAAACATCCATGACTCTGGCTATCACTGTTATCATTGCTTCGATATCACCGTTAATTGAATGACCGGTACATTCTTTCAGCCATCCGTCAAGGGCTAATGGAAACCCCGGTTCTAGACATAACTCCCGCACGTCATCGTGACCCCTGCCTAGGACTATCGAATCTGCCCAGAGTACTTGACTACTAATCCGTAGCCTTCAGGGACTATCGAATCTGCCCAACGTACTCTTGCTTTGAGCATGCTAGAACCTTCAACAACGATGGGATCTCAGCCTTCTAGTCATCCTCCTCGACGACTATTTCCATACTAGCTCAAGCGCCTCTCGAGCATCCATTATCCTCAAACTCGAACCATATCACCGAGTTATCAACCTTCTTGGAATGATCTCGTCTGGATTATACCAAGACTATCTCATATCATGCTTCGCTTCATCACATCCTCGCAAAGCCACATCTCAACATCATCATCCAATCTATGCATAAGAGCTTCATCATCCGCTACGTATGCCACAAGCAGCTTTCCAAATTCAAGAGCCTTTCTTTTAGCTTTTGAATCATCTTCGGTCTAAATCAAATCATCAATCATCTAATTCATAGCAATCAATCAAGTCAAACATTAATCCAAGCAATCAATCATTCAAATATGATCTAAGTAGACAATTATATCAATAATGGCAATTTTGTAATTAAAGAGTTGAAAGTCTAATAAGCATGAAAACATGAACAATATCTCTATAATCTTGATGAATGAACTTGCATAGGTTAACATGTGGTAAAATGGATGTCAAATCATCATGAACAATGAATCTATATGGATCTACACATATGATTGGGAAAATGCATGGAAATCACTATTTTAACACCAAATCAAGCCAATGATCCAATATACTCCTTTGGATCCGTGTGAGAGATAATCACCACTCACCAAATCACCTAAACAACCCCAAATCAACACACTTCAGATCTGGACAGCGAAAGATCTAGCTTGATCTATCACAAACCCGCTCCAAACGATGAAATCTCTCTTCGAAGAATGTAGATCTTCAATCTAAGCTCTTCGATCTTCGATTTGATCTTCAATATGGATGGAAGGAATCACTAGATTAGAGTGGAGAAAAGAAGTGAAGAAGTGTAGAAGTCGAGCTCTCAAAATAGCAGCACTTCGTCGCTTCGAAATCCGGATCCCAAAAATGAAGAAATAGACGAGTATTTATAGGCAGATTTTTAGGTCGTCCGCCCCTTAAGTCGTCGCCGACTTAACAAAGACCCTCCGACCTACGACCTACAGAACTCACAACCTAACCCTCTACGCGACATAACATCCACCGACCCAATGACTTAGCATAAGCACGCGACATAGCTACTACACGACCTAATAGACCATCCGATCTTCAAACCCACGATCTACGACTTAACAGGGTCTCCGACTTAACAGGGTAGCCGACCTAACAACTCAACAGAGTTACGCCTTAATGGTTTAGCAACACTACGACTTAACAGCTAACACCTAAGTCGTCTACGACTTAATACAGATGACCTAAACTCATGCTCGACTTAACACTTGCCGAGTTAACTTCGACCTACGACCTATCGTCTCACGACATAACAACTTACGACCTAAAATCCTTAAGTCGCTCAAACGACCTAACTTCCTAACTAGCTCAATCCCTTAGGTCGTTAACTCCTTAAGTCGTCTATGTCTTAAGTCGGTCAATTCCTTATGTCGTTAACTCGCCCAGCCGACCTAACTCTTAACTTTTTCTTAGGTCACCCCAAATTCCTAAGTCGCTTACTAATCTTAGGTTGCCAAATTCTATAGGTCGTCCCACTGCTAACCCAGCTTCCTTAGGTCGTCGCCGACCTACCCCTTAGGTCGTCCACTACCTTAGGTCGCTCCAACACCCTACGACCTAAGCTACCACGACTTAACTTTTAAACGACTTATCACCTAACTCGCTAATTCCTTAACTCGGTCACGACTTAGGACTTAAACTTAGGACGACTTATCACAAATGCGACCAAATGTCACTGTTTTACGATGTTTCGATCCGTAAAAATACGGGTCGTTACAACTCTCAGCCAAGAGTATGCAAGTTAAAAAATACCCAATTTGTTGGTGATCAGGCATTTGTGCTACTACGGCTTAGAGAGCAACTGGATATGTTAATAGAGCGTGATGTGAGTATAGCTTTTTTACATATATTAGTTAGTGCACATGTATGTGGATCAATTATATATTTAAACTGTGCTATGTAGGTTGTGTGGAACCCATACTCGGGTATTTGTGATAGGTACCCTTTGGAAGAGTATTCCTTTTAATACTGGGATTTTATTATGTTTTCATGTTACAGAAACTTACTACCCGAACCATGTATTGGGACAGTTTGATGTTAAACAACCTATCCCAAAACCTCGAATAGCTCCTTTAGCTTGTCATAAATAAGCAAAATATGACTAGTTCAAAGTTCGTTATGACATTGGGTATTGGTTGGGTCAATGTTGGCAAGATATTGCTATGGCTACAAATTCAAGGTCAACTACAGTTCTAAATCCTTGGGATTGTGAATGCTACTACATGAGTTGGTTTAAAACCATGTTCCATCCTATTATTATCCACGTGTGAGTTCAAACATGGATAACCCTACTGAATTTAAGGCAAATAAAGTTAGTAAGCAGTATTGAAGTATCGTGTTTAATGAATTTATTTTTTCCTTGATTAAGTTATTTAATATTTTTTTGTTAGGTTAAAGATACAAAAAGGGCTCTACCTCTACTAAATGCCAACATTAATGGAGGGTCTTCAAAGGTGAAGGAAAGTCAAGATAAAGATGCAAAATAAATATTAGAGACTGCTTTACTAGCTATTAATGAAACCCCCCTCCCGGCCGGGCACATCATAAAATGGCTAATGTTAAGTTAAAAAACAATAATGAATAGTGTACAACTTATTTCAGAATTTGTATTTTGGTTAACTTATTTGTTGTGCTCAATATTTTAGTATATGGGGCAACATTTTGGCTGTGTTATTTCGGCTATGATTTATGTAACTTTGACTTTTATCTGGATGAACGCTTAGTTTGATCGATATATTTATAATATGTTGAAGCACATTATAACTTGTACCATTGTGTTACTTAAAAATTCTCGTATATTAAATTGTTGACATGTACTCTGTTGTTTAGATGTTGCATTCCTTGCATATCAATGTATGTTGCTTCAATGCCGATGATCTTTAAAAAAAATTATGGTCATGAATTTGGTTAATTCATATATGCCCACCAAGACAATATTTGGTTTAGTATTACCGTTTAGACACTGTCAATGCAAATAAAGAGCAAAGTCAGTCAATAGGTTGTAACATCCCTAATTTTTAGATAACATTATACAGGATATTTAATTAGATAAATTAAATATAAATGTTAAGTGATAATGGGATTGAGGTTTGAATAAAATTAAGTGGCCATGCTTATGAATTTAATTGGGCTAAAGAATGGTTTAAAGATTAATTAAATTATGTAAGGGTATAATGGGATTTAGCTACACCTAACTTTACCCTTATATATACATACATACATATACATATATATATATCTGTGTGTGTGTGTGTTTACCTCTTAATCCGTTGAGACTCATTTTCATTTTCACAAAAATAAAAACGTAAGTAAAGTTAAGCAGTCGGCCATTAACAAGAAGAGAAGAAGAGGAAATTCAAAGAAAAGGAAAAGAATTAAAGAAGGGGGAATCAAACTCGTCTCAATCTACTTTCCTTATCAAAGATTAAGGTGAATAATAATTTCCATCTTTATTTGCTGAATATATGATGTTTTATGACGATATGCTTGAATTATGGTTTGTTTAAATTTAAACAAGATTGTTTAAATGATGGTTCAGACGGTTTTAGACCAAAACCATGTGATATTAATGTTTAAATGCCATGAAAAAATTATATGTCATGCAAAACATAATTTTACAGTTCGGTTTTAATTTTGATAATTTTCCAATCTTTGGAAAGATTATTATGAATTTTTGAATGAAAATATTATATCTTGGGTTTATAAATTTATTTCAGAAAATATATTGAGAATTTGGGTTTGAAATTTTGATATGTTATATAACATGATCAAAGTCAACTTCTGTGATTTTTGGGGATTTTTCTTAAGTGATTTGATATACAAATTAAATTAATTTGAGAAGAGGATCTAAATGATTTAACTACATTTGAAATGAAATGTTTTATCTATAAAATTCCAAGCTTGATACTTATCCGAAATGATAAGACGGTTAGTTTTGAAAAGCATGGGAAAAGTTAAGGAAACCAATAAGAAGTTTACACGTAAGCAAGTTAGTTGAGATAAGTTGCTTAATTTGACATTTAACCCAGAAAAACAGGTTCCGCCTCTATTAAGGGTACCTTTCGCCCCTTACCTTTCGCCTTCGACAAAGTCGAAACCCCATTAAGCCATAACCAATACATAGGGTATCATCTAGCTGGTACGTAGTGGATTGGAGAAGGGCGGAAGGTATGGTGTCGAAAGCATGTTTCTGATGGAGTCGATACCTTAGTTTGTTTTAGAAAGTTAAGCACCTACCTTTGTTTTACTAAGCTTTCGACTTAGTCAATACGTATGTTTTCGGAAGGAGTTTTATAATGGCCTTCGAAGGGGTTGCCATGTTTGTCTTAAAAGTAAAAGGGGTTTCGAAGGAGTTCCTTTAATTATAAATCAATGCTTTCGAAAGAAGGGGTTCTGACACAATCGAATCCATGCCGCCGATTCTTTTATCTTTCAAGTGTATTGAAGTCATTAATGCTGCCGAAAGGTATTGTTTATTTTAAAGCTATATTAAGCCGCTTCCAAAATGCTTTCGAAAGGGTTATAGGTTTCGAAGACAATGGCTTTGGAAGGGGTTTCGAAGCTATCCTTTAGTATTTTAAATATATGCTTTCGACTCTGTCGAAAGGGATGGTTCCGACACCATCATAAATTCCCTAACATTTTTATATATAACGTATGATTTTGAAAGAGATACTTTCATTTATATTTACTTTGACCTAAATGATATTTTTAAAGGTAAACCCAATGATGTCGAAAGGTGGACTTTCAATACTTTAGGAAGAGATACTTCCAATGGTTTCGAAACTATGATTCTAATAATTAATAAGTAACACTTTATTATATTCGAAAGGTTTCGAAAGAAGGATTTTAAAGTGTTTTATAAGGCCGGAGTCTAATGTTTTGAAAAGAGATATATGCTTTCGAAAGAAGCTATCCAGTGAGCTCAAAAGCAAGGTTTCGAAGATTTCGAAAGTATAGTTTTCAAAAGAAATAACCTAACCTCATTTAAAAGCAAAACCATGGCATATTAATAAACAAAATAGTTAGAAATGAAGTTTTTGAAGAAGTTTAAATTTGTTAAAGGAATTAACCAAGTTATTATAATTACTTCTTCATATATATCTCTGTGTGTGTATTCACTTTGTAATGAGCCCAAAATGGTACTTTTGGAAAAGGCAGAATAACCATTTAGGTTGACCCAGTAGTAAATATAAATTAAAGATATTGGCCGGGGCCAATAGGATCACAGTAAGCCCATGAAAACTATGTAAGGGAAGTGATATTGGCAAGGGCCAATAGGTTCATAGTTAGACCATGAAAACTATGTATAATTGAAGACGTCAGTTAGACAGGTTTATAGTTAGCCCATGAAAACTATATTCGGATAATAAAATTAAATATTGATAGATAGTCAATAGGTTCCTAGTTAGCCCATGAAGACTAGGGTAAAAGAAAGATATTGACAATTAGTCAGTAGGTTCCTAGTCAGCCCATGAAAACTAGGATATAAGGAATGATATTGGAGTTACCAATAGGTTCATAGTGATCCCATGAAAACTATATAATTGGACAGGGAGTCCATAAATGTTTAATCGGTTATTAGTCAGCCCATGAAAACTATTAGGTTAATAGTAATCCTAGAAACTATAACTATGACATATAGTCAAAATGAATGGGAATGGGGAATCCAAAATTGATTCAATTGTTTTGTATGTCATCATATAATAATGTTTTGAATTGATTTAACTATTATGGATGCAGGAGTACAGAAAATGGTTTATAAAAGTTTTTAAGATAATAGTGAGGTGAAACCCGTTCCGCTAAGCGGCGTGGTCTCACTAGATATCCAAATGATTTAAGATGGTAGATTATTATTCATACCAGGCTTTATGTCTGACTTGAAGTTTATGTTTTCCCTTTAAGCTCTCGGGTACTCAATTGATTTTGAGTAGCTTGAGTTTGAGGGTTTCAGGTACCTCTTAAGACGAATAAGCTTCTAAAGTCGTGCAGGAAGCATGTAGTTATTTGAATTCTCTCTCATATGATTCCGCTGTGTTGTTTTGTTAAGGCAAAGTTGTTTATTGCCTATTATATACTCTGATCACCAAGGAGGCATCTTCATATGTCGCTCTTGAAGTATATTGTAATAATTATATTTTATGAATGTGGTTCTCGCTGTGGGATTATGTAAAGAATGTTGAAATGGGGTTTTTTGAATGGAATGTGAAAGTTGTTTTGAAATTTTTAAAATTTTTTCATATCCATGTGTTTCTGGTATATCAATTTGTCTAACATTACCGTATTTGGTCGCTGAGGATTAATAACTATGGATGACTGCAACATCCGTAGCTGTTAGTTTTGGGCCTCCAAGTGCGAGATGTTACAAGTTGGTATCAGAGCATAGGTTTATGAAAACTTAAGCACTTTAAACCTAAAAATATTTTCAAAACATAATCCAATGAATTAGAAATATAATCGGGGTTTGGGTTAACACGATTGTAACGTACTTGTATTTGACATATATAGGTGTGTATATATATAAGTACATAATTCCTCTTTTCTCTTAGGCCTTTCTTCTATATCTTACAAAGACTCGTATACAGATTTACGAGAAAGAAGATATGGAAGCAGGAAATGAAAGAGTAAATTTAGGTGGATGAAGCACAACAACTGATGGAAATGCTCGACCTAATACCCGGAGGAACCAAGGTCGACAGGCTAACGTTAATCAAAATGCGGAAGCCAATGTGGGTGCTGGAAATCCGCCAGTAAATGTGGGGATGATGTATCAGTTCCTCGCTAATTTGATGCAAGTACATGTTACTACTGGACTTGCTGGTAATATTGGGAATAATTATGCTAAGCTGAGTAGAGACTACACCAGCTTGGGTGGAAAGCCATTAATGGGAATGGAGGATGCTACCAAAGTGGAGAACTAAATGTTGCATTGCGAAAGGATATTTGCCAATTTGGGTTTAGAAGATGAGCAGAAGAGAAGGTTGTCCTCTAGGAAATTTTAAGGGTTAGCACTTCATTGGTGGAATGGTGTGACTGCCGGAGTTCTGGAGGAAGAGTTGACTTGGGCTGATTTTCGAAGGAGATTTGAATAGAGGTTTATTTCTAAAGTTACCAAGCCAACATTGATGAGAAGATTTACGGATTTAGTTCGAGGAGACATGTCAGTTATCGAGTATGCAAATAGATTTGATGGACTATCTCGATATGGATATGCTACTATAGACACTGACATCAGAAGGAATGAAGCTTCATTCAGGGACTAAGGCCTAAGATTGCTAGGGTGACCCTGACTCATATCCGTGATCCCTATAATGTGGTGGTGGAGATGGCCATTCGCAATGAGGAAATATTAGCTGTGTGTGCTAGAGAAAAGCCAGTTGTCCCAAGGTCCTCAGGGAAAGAAGAGGAAGTTCTTTAAAAAGAAAGGATCCTAAGAGGGAGATTCATCTAAGAAGTCAAAAGTTGATTTAGTTTGTCACAAATGTGACAGCAAGGGTCATTTTGCAAATGAGTGTCGGTCAGGCAAGGGGCAAAAGAAGGCTGCAGATAAGAAGCATGTTAAGTGATACAACTATGATCAAGTTGGGCATTACAAGAACCAATGTCCATAGCCAGTTAGGACAGAAAAAGGAAAGGTTTTTGCTATTGGACTACCGTCTTATTCAAGAGCAACTGCAA
The DNA here is from genome assembly GCA_030737815.1 of Allium fistulosum. Classification (NCBI taxonomy): domain Eukaryota; kingdom Viridiplantae; phylum Streptophyta; class Magnoliopsida; order Asparagales; family Amaryllidaceae; genus Allium; species Allium fistulosum. Next base: position 822,902,822 of record CM060904.1, read on the forward strand.
AAGGTAAGGGAAAGACTATGATGGAAGGTACATTTTTGATTAAAGTATTCCAGTTAAGATACAATTTGATACCGGTGCATCACATTCATTTATATCCCAGAATTTGGTTAATAAGTTATGCTTAGTACCCACTTACCCTGTTTCTTCCTTAAGGGTTGCGAATCCAATAGGAGGTTATGCAACTCTAGGGATGAGATGTGACCAGTTAGAACTTGATTTGTTAGGTCATATGTTTACGTGCAGTTTGTATGTTTATGATTTCGTAGATTTCATGATCATTTTGGGTATCGATTGGTTTGGTAGATATGTGGCTAGGATATTTTTCCAGGATGGGGAAATATCATTAAGGCATCCTAATAGTCATAACCGAATCATCTTCTCAGTAGAGAATTCCGACCGAAGTGTTAGTGATGTGTTAAGTGCCTTGGAAGCAGCGAAAGAGCAATGTCAGGTTTGAGTTGCAAGAGAGTTTGCAGATATATTTGAGCCGATCACAGGACTACCACCAAAACGAGCTATTGAGTTTTGGATAGATCTTGTAACATGAGCTGAACCTATGAGTAGACCACCTAGCAGAATGATACCGACTGAGATGAAAGAATTAAAGGTGCAGCTAGTGGATCTAGAAGGAAGGAATTTTATTAGACCAAGCAGTTCTCCTTGGGGAGCGGCCGTGATTTTCGTGAAAAGTCAGATGAGTCATTGAGGATGTGCATCTACTACCGTAAGCTGAATGAAAGGACGATCAAGAATAAGTATCCTTTACGCGAATTGACGATCTGTTTGATCAGTTGAGTGGAGCCAGAGTGTTTTCCCAATTGGATTTGGCAACGGGGTTCCATCAGTTGAGAGTGGCAGAGAACAGTATTCCTTTGACAGCATTTCGAACTAGGTATGGTTCGTATGAATGGTTAGTGATGCCATTCGGGTTGACGAATGCACCCGCTTTCTTCGTGGATTTGGTGAACTGAGTTTTTCGAGAGCACTTGGATAGGTTCGTATTATTATTCATAGATGAAATTTTGGTGTACTCGAAAGATGTTTAACGGCTATTTTTCTATCAGCTTAGAAAATAGCCGAAAAATTTTAAATACAAATTACCGCAAGTGCACGGCATACAATTCTAGTACGTGGCGAGTACGGGTCGATTTGTAGGGAATTGCTTAGATTTAAAATTTTATATTCAATAAAATTAAACCAAGATTTGAAGATTGTGTTTAGCTAAAAAAATGTAGAAAAACTAGCAAAAGAAAATGGATAAAAATATGAGAGTAGAAGGCAATTTAGAGATAAATCCACTCTTTTGATCACATAAATCAACAAAATGAAATTATGTTCTCACTTTTGGTCATTAGTGAATTTAGTTGATGTGCTTATCATAAGTACGGAATATTTGTGCTATTAATTAGCCCAATATAAACCATCAAACTATAACAAAACCACTAAACCGCTTTTTAACTCTCATGAAAATTGACAATGAATTTGAAAATAAAATCTATTCTAAGCATGGCCTATTAACTATTGATTACAAATATAAACCATAAAATTTTGACTTTAAAATCACTTCATTACCAACATCATATGTAGATGAAGAGGTAATTTGTGTTTTGTTTGTTTAAGCATAACTTATTTGGTGTCAACAATATAGGCTATCAAATTCAAAGCTAAACAACAAAATATTTACCACATTCTATCATTCCATTAAGCACAAAAAGAGATCAATAATTATCAAAATGTTGAAGCTACATGATTAAGAGAGCTTCATTACCCCTAAATTGAAGGGGTTTAGCCTCTCATATTTGTTATCATATCAATAAATGTAGCATTTAACATAAAACAAAAACAATGGAAAAAGAGAGCAAAGTAAAAAGAGATCTAATTAAAATGAAATAGAAACTAATCTACTTGCATAAGAAATGTAACTAAGCTACTAACATAAAAAGCAAGAGAGCATGTAAATAAGAAAAAGCATGAATTAACATTGCATAAAAAAGAGAATTACATGAAAGAAAAATGGCTAAGTAGCCATGAAATAAAAAGAAAGTTTTGATTTATTCTTGAGCCTGAAACTAAACTAACTAAAATGGAGGCTAAGGAGGCTAAGAGACTAAGAGAGACTAATTGCATGAACATAAAGGGTATTTATACATGTTTCGAAACCCTAATCCAATTTTTGGGAACTACCCAAACTACCTCTCTAGGATGTGTGGCCACCAGGTTATCATTAGCATGAGATAATTATCCATTAAGTGTGCATGTAACTTTAATGGCCATTAGCATGTGCATTAGCTCCTAATTTATATATCATGGTAAGTGGGTAGGTGGGGTCCTCCATGTTTCATGAAATGAATTATTTCCATCTTCATTTGCCTGTATTCTCTTGTGCATGCATATTTTCCATGAAAACCTCTTCCATTTGAAGCCAAACTCCTACAAAATAATATATAAATTTCCAAGTAAATTTTCTCAAATTAATATATGCACAAAAATGACCATTTTGCCTCTATATGAAGATGAATATGTGACGATTTGAAAATAATTTGAATTTTGGTTTAAACATGTTAAAAACACCCAATATGATCATTTATTTAATTTAATTAGATTAAATATGGAAGTAAAAATATGCATATTACGTGCACATCAAAAGATGAGAGAGAGCATGAAGATCATCTGAGGGTAGTGCTTGAGACGCTGAGGCAGCATCTGCTAAAGGCGAAGTATTCCAAATGACATTTTTGGAAGAAAGAGGTATAGTTTCTTATTCATGTAGTTTCGAAGGAGGGTTTGGCAGTAGATCCAGTTAAGATCGAAGCTGTCAATAATTGGAAGAGACCGGAGACGGTAACCGAGATCAGAAGTTTTCCTGGACTTGCTGGCTATTACCGAAGATTCATTAGAGATTTTTCGTGGATAGTAGCACCTTTGATTAAGTTGACCAGAAAGGATGTGAAGTTCATTTGGTCTGACAAATGTGAGGAATGATTCCTTATGTTATATCATTTTTTGACCAATGCACCAATGCTAGTAGTTCCAAATGGAAACCAAGGGTTGGTGGTGTACACTGATGCATGTGGATCGGGATTGGGAGCTGTGTTGATGCAGAATGGTAAAGTCATTGCCTACGCTTCTCGACAGCTTAGACCGCACGAGGTGAGATACCATATTCATGGTTTGGAGTAAGCTGCGGTGATCTTCGCATTGAAGATTTGGAGACATTATCTCTTATGAGAGAAATTTGAGCTATACACTGATCATAAGTCCTTAAGATATTTATTCTCTCAAAAGGAGTTGAATATGCGACAGCAGAGGTGGCTGGAGTTTTTGGCAGCTTATGGTTTTGGTATAGAATATACTCCCTGGAAAGGAAATAAGGTAGCAGATGCTCTTAGTAGGAAACATCAGAATGTGGTGTTAGCTATGTTAGTAGAATGGAAGGATTTAGAAGCTTTGGCTACATGTAGTATAAAGTCGAGATCGACTACTGATTCTAGTCAGTGTACTGCTATGTTAGCCTATTTAGACGTTCGACCAGTGCAAAGTGATAGAATAGCTTCTAAACAGAAAGAGGATCCAGCATTAGCTGAGAAGATTAGAAGACTCGAGGTGGGATACGAGACCAATAATCTTAAAGATTTTGGCATCAACCAGAGAGGATGGTTGAGGAAGAAACGATGCTTATGTGTTCCGTATGTAGAGAACTTAAAAAAAGAAGTTCTAGGAGAATGTCATCGATCCAAGTTTACGATTCATCCTGGGGGAACCAAGATTTATCAAGATATGAAGAGGAGCTTCTATTGGGAAGGCATGAAGAGGGATGTTGGCTTATGGGTTAGGCAGTGTGCCAACTGTCAACAAGTGAAAGAAGAACACCAGAAGCCGAGCAGGTTGCTTCAGCCTTTAGAATTCTAGTTTGGAAGTGGGATTCTATATCCATGGATTTTATAGACAGGTTGCCAAGGTCGAACAGGAGAAATGAAAGCATAAGGGTCATAGTGGACTGATTGACCAAAAGCTCCCATTTCATTCCAGTCAAGTCAACCAGAACGGCACCTGTTTTGGCGAAGTTGTTCGTGAAGAACATAATTAGGCTTCATGGAATTCCTAGTAGTATAGTCAGCAACAGAGATGAATTATTCACTAGCGAGTTTTGGAGAAGTCTACAGAGAGTATTAAGTACCAAGCTCAAAATGAGTACAGCATATCACCCACAGACCTATGGGCAAACTGAAAGAGTCAATAAAGTACTCGAAGATTTATTGAGAACTTGTGTGCTAGACTTTGGTAGATCTTGGGAAGATCACCTATATTTGATTGAATTTTCCTATAATAATAGTTATCAAACTAGTATAGGAATGGCGCCTTTTGAAGCTTTGTATGGAAGGCCATGCAAATAACTAGTATGTTAGTTAGAGACTGGAGACAGTTTAGTCTTAGGTCCAGATTTGGTTAGAGAGGCGTCAGAGAAGATTGAGTTAATCCGAGAACGAATGAAGGAAGCTCAATCCAGATAAAAGAGTTACGCGGATAAAAGGCGTAAAGATATGGAGTTCTCAGTTGGAGACAGAATTTTTATTAAAGTGTCACGGATGAAGGGAGTGATATGATTCAGAAAGTCAGGGAAGCTGGCACCAAAATATGTTGGTCCATTCCAGATTATAGAGAGGTTTGGAAAGCTCGCATACAGAGTAGAGTTATCGAGCAATTTGGCCGGTGTCCATAATGTATTCGATGTATCTCATCTTCGCAAGTATGTGCATGATCCAGAAACTACTATTCCTCCGACAGGATTGGATGAGTTGGTAGTAGAGCCCAATTTAACAGTTGTTAGACAACCAGTTCAGATTGTGGCGAAGGATGAGAAAAGATTGAGATCCAAGACAGTTAGGCTGGTGAAAGTTTAGTGGAGTGACAACGAGAAAGACAATACTTGGAAGACATAGGACATGATTCGAGATACTTATCCTGATCTGCTTTAAGGGTATGTCTATGCTAGATTTATATAGTTGATCACTAGTCAGATAGACTAGTATGGTTGTTAGGAGTTGTTACAGATGATTGCTATGGTTAGTATTTAGTCCTTATTGAATTTCAAGGACGAAATTCTTTAAGGATGGGAGTCTGTAGCATCCCTAATTTTTAAATAACATTATTCAGGATATTTAATTAGATAAATTAAATATAATATAAATGTTAAGTGATAAGGGGATTGAGGTTTGAATAAAATTAAGTGGTCGTGCTTATTAATTTAATTGGCCTAAAGAATGGTTTAAAGATTAATTAAATTATGTAAGGGTATAATGGGATTTAGCTACACCTAACTTTACCTTATATATATCTGCATGGGTGTGTGTGTTTACCTCTTAAGCCATTGAGACTCATATTCATTTTCACAAAAATAAAAACATAATTAAAGTTAAGAAGCCGGCCATTAACAAGAAGGGAAGAAGAGGAAATTCAAAGAAAAGAAAAAGAATTAAAGAAGGGGGAATCGAACTCATCTCAATCCACTTTCCTTATCAAAGATTAAGGTGGATAATAATTTCCATCTTTATTTGCCGAATATATGATGTTTTATGATGATATGCTTGAATTATGGTTTGTTTAAATTTAAACAAGATTGTTTAAATGATGGTTCATATAGTTTTAGACCAAAAACGTATGATATTAATAATGTTTAAATGCCATGGAAAACTTATATGTCATGTAAAACATAATTTTAGAGTTGGGTTTTAAGTTTAATAATTTTCTAAGCTTTGGAAAGATTATTAGGAATTTTTGAATGAAAATATAGCACGTTGGGTTTATAAATTTATTTCAAAAAATATATCGAGAATTTGGGTTTGAAATTTTGATATGTTATATAACATGATCAAAGTGAATTTCTATGATTTTTGGGGATTTTTCTTAAGTGATTTGATATACAAATTAAATTATTTTGAGAAGAGAATCAAAATGATTTAATTATATTTGCAATGGAAGGTTTTATCTATAAAATTCCAAGCTTGATACTTATCCAAAATAATAAGATGGTTAGTTTTGAAAAGCATGGGAAAAGTTAATGCAACCAATAATAAGTTTACACGTAGGCAGGTTAGTTGAGATAAGTTGCTTAATTTGACATTTAACCCAGAAAAAAAAGGTTCCGCCTCTATTAAGGGCACCTTTCACCTTCGACAAAGTCGAAACCCTATTAAGCCATAACCAATACATCAGGTATCATCTAGGTGGTATGTAGTGGATTGGTGAAAGGTATGGTGTCGAAAGCATGTTTTTGATGGAGTCGATACCTTAGTTTGTTTTAAAAATTTAAGCGCCTGCCTTTGTTTTACTAAGCTTTCGACTTAGTCGATATGTATGTTTTAGGAAGGAGTTTTTTTATTGTCCTTCGAAGGGGTTGCCATGTTTTTTTTAAAATAAAAAGGGGTTTTGAAGGATTTCCTTTAATTATAAATCAATGTTTTCGAAAGAAGGGGTTCCGACACAGTCGAAGACCTGCCGCTGATTCTTTTATCTTTCGAGTGTATTGAAGTCATCAATGCTGTCGAAAGGTATTATTTGTTTTAAAGCTATATTAAGCCGCTTCCTAAATCTATATATCCAATTATATTACTTTTACTTAGCAATAATTCAAAGTTCGAATGAAATTTCAAATCTTTATAAAACAAATCAATTTTCGAAATTCAAATCATATTTCTATTATAACTTCAAAATCTCAAATTCGGTCATTTGAACAATTCCCATTACCAAATCTAAATTTCAATGTTCAGAGCACAAGTTCGAAAATAATTTTATTTCTATAATTTTGATTTTTATTTCTTTAAATCAAAATCATTTAAATAAATTTCAAATCAAAAATTTTAAAATCCTTTAATTTAGCCAATCCGATGTCCGTATATAATTTCTGTCCTATGGCCAAATGATTAGTATTTCAATTTAATTTCAGGGATGAATATATATCATTTCAATCCAAATCACAGTGTCATAGGTATATATCATTTCATCCTATTTCTTAATTTATTCGACATAATTCAATTTATAGTTTTATATACTGTAAATAATATACATGATGATAACATGATATATTAAAATAAATAAACATCCAAATTATCCAAAATATCAATCAATAGCTATGACGACCCATAATTTTTGGATATTTTAAATTGGAATATTTAATTGATTTTAAATATTTAAAAGTTAATTTCTAACTTGAATTTCAAATATCACTATTTATTGGATAATTAATTATTGAATTTAGTTATTGGAATTGGGTAAATGCCGAATCTGGAGTTTTAAGCTTGTTAAAAATAATTTGAAGGCTTGTAAAATCTATATTGATAATACTGAAGATAGTAAAAGTGCTAAAATTGAATTTGGAAGTGTTTTGTTAAGTTTTGAAATTTTATTGTTTAAATTGATATTTAAAAATAGCCTTCCGAGGCTGTAACGACCCCAGATTTTGATTTAATTTAAATTAATAATTTATTGAATTTTTTAATAAAAATAGTAAAATAAATCGATAGAGCGATTCGAGTTTCCTCGAATCCAAATAAATTTGGTATAGATCATTTACATTTATAAATATTGTAAATATTGTACATATATGTGAATATATATGTATACGTGATATATGGGAAAATTTGAAGTTAATATATATGTATATTGAATTCGAGTTTAAATCTAAGTTTAAATGGTTTAATAATAATACATTCAATTATATTACAAAGCAATGTGACCAAAGCAAAGATATGTGTATTCATGTACAAGAAAAATAAGATAAGTAGAAACAAGACACATATGCAAACATCAAGACAACAAAAATATATGCAAGTATAAAACCAGATATTCAAGTATGCAAATAAAAGAAGAAAAGTGAAGCCATATCAAATATCTCACAAAAACATTTCAGCCGAGACCAATGCAAGACAAGGAAATGAGAAAAAATCTAAGTACAAAGCAAATCGATTTGCTGTAAATAAAATGAGGAACACAAAGTACTTAATAATAAATGCAGCCTCCACAAAGAAAAATATCCCTGTTATTTTTGTACAAACCAAACATAAAAAAAAATACCCTGTACAACTCCTCTTTTATATATATCAACTTGTAAATTTGCTTTCCCATATATTTTCATCAGTTCGTTCCTTAAAGCTAAAATCTGAAGTAAACAAACCATTCAACTTAAAAACAAACATCTCAAAACAAATCAAATACAAACTAGGAAGTTCAACTGCAAATTCGAGACAGTTTCAAAATGGTGAAAGCTCTGTTCTTTCTAACTGTGAGTAAGCTCTCTTTAAAACCCGACTTTTCTTTTCTTGATCTATGCTCTATGATGATGAACGATATGGATGATGTTATAACTATGTATGTATGTATGTATATATATATATACATATATATATGTATACATATGTGTACAAATTGAATAATGCATGTTTGGTTTAAAGGCAATATTTGCCTCTGTTGATTACAGGCTTCCAAACCTGTCTTCAAAATAAAAGAAGAATTAAAGTGCTCCTTCTATGATCATCTTTAGCCAGTAATGTAGAAAACAAAACATGTTTAAAATCATCATAACCTAATTTTAAAATATATTTTCAATATAATATGAAGTGTATAAAGGTGAAACAATCTGTGCTTGTTTATTTAAAAAGTATGTAATGCCTCTGTTTATACAACAGGTTCAAACACATTCAAATAAAAATCGATTTCTTTTCTTATATTTAATTTTAAGTTATGAGCTCTGAAGATGAAATGTGTATAAGAATGCAATATTATTTTTAAGAATAATTCCAAGCAGAAATAAGTAGAAAATACTTTGAAAAATAAAACATCACAGTAATGAACAATATTAGTTAGAAAATTCGAATGATCTATTTTCAAGTTTTGATTTGATAAACTATCTCGAATCGGCATATGATGATTTTTGATCAGAAAATCTAGATTTTTAGGGTTGGGAATAACGGTAATTCGAGGGTTTAACGGAATTGGCTTTCTCGCCAAATTCCGATGACCAGTGGAGTGTTTGGTCTCGTAATCGTGCCTGGGGGTGGCTCGCAAGTCAGGGTTCATGGGAAAAATATTCGCTCAAATTCTTGTTCGCCATGGTGGCTGAACGAGAGCAAAATAGGGTTTTATACCCAACTGTGGTCAACGAGGTTAGAGAGGATAGTTCGTCTTTGACGTGGCACCGGAAGGCATCGGACCGGGGGGGAAATAAACGTGGGGTATCGGTGGAGCTCAGGAAGCAATTTCGGGGTCGTTGACGATCGGTGGCAGCGGTACGTGGTGATTCTGGTAACTGAGTTTGGTTCCAGTTTTGAGTCGTAGCGTTCAATTTCGAATTCATGTCGAGGTGAGTGATCTGAGCTTTAGTAAGGGATGAGGGGGTGTTCGTCATCGTGCCTGAAATCTCGATGATGATCGGAAGTCGATCAGGCAATCATACACGTGCACCGTGCACGTTCGTGTGCACTGGGAAATGGAGGCTCGGGGAAGAAGAAGGTAATCGCGAGTTTTGTCTCGAGAAATTTTGTAGCTGGCTCGAGTTTAGTTTCGCGTGAGTGTTTTGTATCCTGTCATTATAATTTAACTAAAATTTACTTGCTAAAAAAATAACGAGAAGGAAGAAGAAGAAGTATACGCGAGAGAAAGAGAGATGACTCGGGAAATAAGGAAGGAGACTCGAGTGTTAACTCGAGTGAAACTGGGTAAAATCTCGGGGGTGTTAATTTCCAGTTTTTATAACTTGAACAAATTTAAGTCAATTTAATTTGTAAACTTATTTTTCTTAAAATAATGATTGTTGTTAAGTACAAATATGAAATTGTGTTGAAAGTTTTGGAAATAATAATATTTCTAAAGTTAATTAAGTTTAATTAAAATGTTTCAAACTTATATTTGAAAAGGGTCTATCTTAAATAAAACTTAATTAAGAAATTAAGAAGTTGATTAAATGTTTTAATGTGTTAACTTAAAAGTTAAGTTAATTTTATATTGATTTATGATTTAAAGTTAACTAAAGATCGATTAATTATTAATTTAAAGCTAATTGGTTTATAATTAAGGATAATTAATTAAATGGTAATTAATTAAAGGTTAATTTATTTATTACAAATGAATCATTAATAAATGATTAAAGAATAATTAATCAAAATAATTTGTAATTAATTAATGTTGATTAACCAGGATTAGTAATTTATTTATAAGTAATAAATCTGATTTAAATTAATCAGATAAATTCATTGATCTTACTTATGAATGTTTGGATTCTGTTGAATGATATGAATTGTTTGATATCCCTGATATATGATGCTTTGTGATATGTCCTGATTTATGTCGTGATCTGTGATTTCTGTTTCTGTGATATATTTCTATGTGAATATGAAACCTTTGGTCCGTAAAATGGCACTTAAATTTCGATGCGACAGGGAGTCGGATTCCAATTGGTTATCCGAAACCCACATCGAATTATAATTGTGAATCTTTGTGACCGATAAATTTATTTTATCTATGAATCTGTGAATGAAGATGAGCGTTATCGACTTTACCGCTTATCGATATATCTGTGATGATTGATGTTGCACTATTGTGTGTTAAACCTCTGGACCACACCATACACACACAAATATGGATTTCACGTGGAAATCGGTTAAGTCACAGATAATTTAAATCTGATGTTTTTGAAATTGAAATTTTAATTTCAATTGATTTTGAAATTAGAAATCTGGGTTTAAAGTGAAAAACTTTTGAAATGGAATTTCAGAGATAAAAGTTATTTTGAATAACTTAATCGAGTTTTGGAAATTTAAATAATTTGATTTAAAACTTAAATTCAAGATTTGAAATTGAATTTTATGATTTGAAACTAGGGATTAAAGATGTTATACTCGTTATATATGGGTTAAACTATTTTAAAAGCATTGATTTTGGAATGTGAATATAATTCAAGGACTTTAACCCGTGCAAATAAAATTGGATTTTTCTTAAATGAAACTGTTTGTTTTCAAATTATAAAAGCTTTCCTATATATAAGAAATGAAATTCCAATTTAAAGGAATTTCAGGTATGAATTGAAAGATGGTTTTCCAAGTTATGAATGAATTCTTTTTGAAAGCTATGAATTGAATCTGTTGTTTTTAACAGATTTAAAATGATGATTTGTGTAAACCATTTGAAATGGAATTGTTTTGAAAGCTATGAGTTAAATCTTTCATTTAAAGATTTAACGAGTTAAATTGAAATGGAAATTGATTTGGAAAATCTGTGAATGAATCTTTTGTTTAAAAGATTAAAGTGTGGAAATTGTTTAAACCGTTGAAGGTTGTTAAAATGAATCTTTTTGTTTAAAGATTTGAAAATGGTATTTTGTTTAAACCATTTGAAAGAAAAGTTTTGGGTAATAAGTTGTGACTTAATTGAAATCACATATCCATATGTTTTTAAAGATTGCGCTCGTTATTCGGGTTAGACGGGAAAAGACATTTGTGTCATATAACCCATTCCGAATAATGATACGTCGTATATGGATAGCATTTGAAGACCGGTGTTGAAGACCGGATATTTACGAAAACGAAAGGACAACTCGTCGAATGTCTCTGCACCGACTGGTCCCCGGTATAGAGATTTTATCACCATTTGTGATGGGAAGTCCGGACGGGATTGTGAATACCCGGAATTGCAAGGGCTTCGTAAGAAGTGCCTTCGGTTCTGTTCGAACCCGGAACAGACTTGTATGGATACATGTCTGACATTACACTTTGAGATATAAAGCCGATTTCTTTCAAATACATTTCTGTTGGTGGCGGAGAATTTATTCTCCTAGCTTAACACCCTTCTCTGAGACGTACGAGCTCAGAGGTTATGTAGTTGAAATTTATCAGCGATATATCCCAATTTGGTAATGTGGCATGCTGAGTGTTGCTGTGTGATGATCAGTGTTTGATCATTTGCGATATGATCATTTGTTTGATCTTATATCTTTGTGATCATAGGTTGATCATTTGTTTGACCCGAAGCATGGCTTTGTGAACAAAGCGTAGCTTTATGGACGAGACTTCGTCGAGCCTCACACCTCGGAAATGGTCAAAACAGGAAAGATGTAGCAAGGTTCTAGGGAGTAGCGCCCCTTAGTGTATGTCATTTCTTTTTGGATAGAGGTGGTATCATGGTATGGAGCCCAGATACTTAACCTATGTGGTTACTGCATTATTATTATTATGTGGTTGTTGGAAATCGAGGATCCTCGGGAAGATCGGTTACGATCGGGGGATGGCATACGCGTGTCAGTAGTTACCTATTTTTGCAGAGGTAACCCGGCCTTGTGTTGGCAGAGATCCGGTTAGGTTCTCGGGACGTCATTCCAGAGGCGTTTCCATGTGGCAATGGGAAGTTTCTTGGCCTGACCATTTGTTGGAAATCCAAAGAAACAATACGAACCCTTTACGATTGCAAATTGTAGAACCTGTCTCCTCAGGAGGCAGCTATAGCAGGCATAATATAATGGTACCTATGCTGGCTAAGATTTATATTCTACTTTCGAAATGTTTTCCACTATGCACTAATAATAATATCAAAAATGATTTGATTTTGCGTAGTAAGCATCTTTGACTAACATAAGAAGAAATCTCCTCCAAGTCTGCGTTTGCATTGTGTGTGTGGTGGGAGGTCTTATGGTAGTTTCATTTTCCAAAAGTATTGCGGATTTCAATGTTTAAAATTCCTTTGTTGTTTGTTAAAGATAAACTGTTTTTGTTGCTCACACCAGTCCCACGACTGACTCGGAGTTTATTGTTCATTCCTAAACTCTGGGTGCTCATAATTTTCTACACGAGCAGTTTAGAGTTAGGTTTTTCAAATATTCAGATTCAGTAGATTTTCTGGAGATAGTTCAGTCTTTGGATCAGACTGCACTTGCTTATCTTTGTGCATCGTTATTGGGAGTTTGAGCTACTACTGGAGTTCTCTCTTGAAGACTATCTTAGAGTTATTTGTTCCACTGCTAATGTTAGTTATCTATTTTTCTTTTCCGCTGCTATTTGTTGTATCATATCTCTGATGTATATTGATATTCATTGTATCACTTTGTTGTATCAGATATTGTATATCAATGTATTATTCATTTCTTCCGCTGTGTTATTTACTTAATGTTGTTATAAGCTCCGGCGACTCGGATTTGAACGATCGAATCTGCGGCATTCGAGTACGATGTAAAGTATGGATGTCGATTTTCGAGCGCTCAAATCTGGGACGTTACAAGTGGTATCAGAGCAAAGGTTGAACTTTAGCTCAGGAGTATAACACGTTAAGTAACTCATTAGAGATAGAGTGAAGTAAACTCTAGAATGAGTATATCCTTAAGATATCTGTTTGAATGTCTCAGTAAATTCTCTTGCTATCCACTGATAGTAAGTATGAGTGCAAGAAGAGAACGAGATAGGGGACAAGGGAATACGACTATAAATGGTCAATACCCTGTAACAGTGGAAACAATCTTTCTCTATCAATCTTCTTTGATTCGTTTCCAAATTCTTTTGATTTCTTCGTATCAGCTACAAAAAGAAGTTTCGGTGTGATGATGGCTCTACGGATCATTGTCGAAGATCTTTACTTTGTATCTTCATCAGTTCTTATCAGCTTTTTGATTTAAACTTTAATGAATTTGAAATTTGAAGTTAGAAATTTGAAATAAATTGGAAATTTTAAGTTGAGTTAAATTGATTAATAGAATATGAAGCTAAATTGAATTAAATCAATAAAACGATATCGTTTGAAACCAAAATTTTGAAATTCTATTCTAATTTCTTGTGAATACCAAAGTCCGAAGAGGGACAAAATTGGTATGTATTCTGAGATATTCCGACTTGAATTTGGAATTTATATCGTAAGTTTGAGGAGTTATAGGAGATCGAATCTATCTATCTCTGTTGTTTTCGTGCCTGCGAATTTCGAGGACGAAATTCTTTTAAGGGGGGAAGTTTGTAACGACCCCAGATTTTGATTTAATTTAAATTAATAATTTATTGAATTTTTTAATAAAAATAGTAAAATAAATCGATAGAGCGATTCGAGTTTCCTCGAATCCAAATAAATTTGGTATAGATCATTTACATTTATAAATATTGTAAATATTGTACATATATGTGAATATATATATGTATACGTGATATATGAGAAAATTTGAAGTTAATATATATGTATATTGAATTCAAGTTTAAATCTAAGTTTAAATGGTTTAATAATAATACATTCAATTATATTACAAAGCAATGTGACCAAAGCAAAGATATGTGTATTCATGTACAAGAAAAATAAGATAAGTAGAAACAAGACACATATGCAAACATCAAGACAACAAAAATATATGCAAGTATAAAACCAGATATTCAAGTATGCAAATAAAAGAAGAAAAGTGAAGCCATATCAAATATCTCACAAAAACATTTCAGCCGAGACCAATGCAAGACAAGGAAATGAGAAAAAATCTAAGTACAAAGCAAATCGATTTGATGTAAATAAAATGAGGAACACAAAGTACTTAATAATAAATGCAGCCTCCACAAAGAAAAATATCCCTGTTATTTTTGTACAAACCAAACATAAAAAAAAATACCCTGTACAACTCCTCTTTTATATATATCAACTTGTAAATTTGCTTTCCCATATATTTTGATCAGTTCGTTCCTTAAAGCTAAAATCTGAAGTAAACAAACCATTCAACTTAAAAACAAACATCTCAAAACAAATCAAATACAAACTAGGAAGTTCAACTGCAAATTCGAGACAGTTTCAAAATGGTGAAAGCTCTATTCTTTCTAACTGTGAGTAAACTCTCTTTAAAACCCGACTTTTCTTTTCTTGATCTATGCTCTATGATGATGAACGATATGGATGATGTTATAACTATGTATGTATGTATGTATATATATACATATATATATGTATACATATGTGTACAAATTGAATAATGCATGTTTGGTTTAAAGGCAATATTTGCCTCTGTTGATTACAGGCTTCCAAACCTGTCTTCAAAATAAAAGAAGAATTAAAGTGCTCCTTCTATGATCATCTTTAGCCAGTAATGTAGAAAACAAAACATGTTTAAAATCATCATAACCTAATTTTAAAAATATATTTTCAATATAATATGAAGTGTATAAAGGTGAAACAATCTGTGCTTGTTTATTTAAAAAGTATGTAATGCCTCTGTTTATACAACAGGTTCAAACACATTCAAATAAAAATCGATTTCTTTTCTTATATTTAATTTTAAGTTATGAGCTCTGAAGATGAAATGTGTATAAGAATGCAATATTATTTTTAAGAATAATTCCAAGCAGAAATAAGTAGAAAATACTTTGAAAAATAAAACATCACAGTAATGAACAATATTAGTTAGAAAATTCGAATGATCTATTTTCAAGTTTTGATTCGATAAACTATCTCGAATCGGCAAATGATGATTTTTGATCAGAAAATCTAGATTTTTAGGGTTGGGAATAACGGTAATTCGAGGGTTGAACGAAATTGGCTTTCTCGCCAAATTCCGATGACCAGTGGAGTGTTTGGTCTCGTAATCGTGCCTGGGGGTGGCTCGCAAGTCAGGGTTCATGGGAAAAATACTCGCTCAAATTCTTGTTCGCCATGGTGGCTGAACGAGAGCAAAATAGGGTTTTATACCCAACTGTGGTCAACGAGGTTAGAGAGGATAGTTCGTCTTCGACGTGGCACCGGAAGTCATCGGACAGGGGGGAAAATAAACGTGGGGTATCGGTGGAGCTCAGGAAGCAATTTCGGGGTCGTTGACGATCAGTGGCAGCGGTACGTGGTGATTCTAGTAACTGAGTTTGGTTCCAGTTTTGACTCGTAGCGTTCAATTTCGAATTCATGTCGAGGTGAGTGATCTGAGCTTTAGTAAGGGATGAGGGGGTGTTCGTCGTCGTGCCTGAAATCTCGATGATGATCGGAAGTCGATCAGGCAATCATACACGTGCACCGTGCACGTTCGTGTGCACTGGGAAATGGAGGCTCGGGGAAGAAGAAGGTAATCGCGAGTTTTGTCTCGAGAAATTTTGTAGCTGGCTCGAGTTTAGTTTCGCGTGAGTGTTTTGTATCCTGTCATTATAATTTAACTAAAATTTACTTGCTAAAAAAAATAACGAGAAGGAAGAAGAAGAAGTATACGCGAGAGAAAGAGAGATGACTCGGGAAATAAGGAAGGAGACTCGAGTGTTAACTCGAGTGAAACTGGGTAAAATCTCGGGGGTGTTAATTTCCAGTTTTTATAACTTGAACAAATTTAAGTCAATTTAATTTGTAAACTTATTTTTCTTTAAATAATGATTGTTGTTAAGTACAAATATGAAATTGTGTTGAAAGTTTTGGAAATACTAATATTTCTAAAGTTAATTAAGTTTAATTAAAATGTTTCAAACTTATATTTGAAAAGGGTCTATCTTAAATAAAACTTAATTAAGAAATTAAGAAGTTGATTAAATGTTTTAATGTGTTAACTTAAAAGTTAAGTTAATTTTATATTGATTTATGATTTAAAGTTAACTAAAGATCGATTAATTATTAATTTAAAGCTAATTGGTTTATAATTAAGGATAATTAATTAAATGGTAATTAATTAAAGGTTAATTTATTTATTACAAATGGATCATTAATAAATGATTAAAGAATAATTAATCAAAATAATTTGTAATTAATTAATGTTGATTAACAAGGATTAGTAATTTATTTATAAGTAATAAATCTGATTTAAATTAATCAGATAAATTCATTAATCTTACTTATGAATGTTTGGATTCTGTTGAATGATATGAATTTTTTGATATCCTTGATATATGATGCTTTGTGATATGTCCTGATTTATGTCGTGATCTGTGATTTCTGTTTCTGTGATATATTTCTATGTGAATATGAAACCTTTGGTCCGTAAAATGGCACTTAAATTTCGATGCGACAGGGAGTCGGATTCCAATTGGTTATCCGAAACCCACATCGAATTATAATTGTGAATCTTTGTGACCGATAAATTTATTTTATCTATGAATCTGTGAATGAAGATGAGCGTTATCGACTTTACCGCTTATCGATATATCTGTGATGATTGATGTTGCACTATTGTGTGTTAAACCCCTGGACCACACCATACACACACAAATATGGATTTCACGTGGAAATCGGTTAAGTCACAGATAATTTAAATCTGATGTTTTTGAAATTGAAATTTTAATTTCAATTGATTTTGAAATTAGAAATCTGGGTTTAAAGTGAAAAACTTTTGAAATGGAATTTCAGAGATAAAAGTTATTTTGAATAACTTAATCGAGTTTTGGAAATTTAAATAATTTGATTTAAAACTTAAATTCAAGATTTGAAATTGAATTTTATGATTTGAAACTAGGGATTAAAGATGTTATACTCGTTATATATGGGTTAAACTATTTTAAAAGCATTGATTTTGGAATGTGAATATAATTCAAGGACTTTAACCCGTGCAAATAAAATTGGATTTTTCTTAAATGAAACTGTTTGTTTTCAAATGATAAAAGCTTTCCTATATATAAGAAATGAAATTCCAATTTAAAGGAATTTCAGGTATGAATTGAAAGATGGTTTTCCAAGTTATGAATGAATTCTTTTTGAAAGCTATGAATTGAATCTGTTGTTTTTAACAGATTTAAAATGATGATTTGTGTAAACCATTTGAAATGGAATTGTTTTGAAAGCTATGAGTTAAATCTTTCATTTAAAGATTTAACGAGTTAAATTGAAATGGAAATTGATTTGGAAAATCTGTGAATGAATCTTTTGTTTAAAAGATTAAAGTGTGGAAATTGTTTAAACCGTTGAAGGTTGTTAAAATGAATCTTTTTGTTTAAAGATTTGAAAATGGTATTTTGTTTAAACCATTTGAAAGAAAAGTTTTGGGTAATAAGTTGTGACTTAATTGAAATCACATATCCATATGTTTTTAAAGATTGCGCTCGTTATTTGGGTTAGCCGGGAAAAGACATTTGTGTCATATAACCCATTCCGAATAATGATACGTCGTATATGTATAGCATTTGAAGATCGGTGTTGAAGACCGGATATTTACGAAAACGAAAGGACAGCTCGTCGAATGTCTCTGCACCGACTGGTCCCCGGTATAGAGATTTTATCACCCTTTGTGATGGGAAGTCCGGACGGGATTGTGAATACCCGGAATTGCAAGGGCTTCGTAAGAAGTGCCTTCGGTTCTGTTCGAACCCGGAACAGACTTGTATGGATACATGTCTGACATTACACTTTGAGATATAAAGCCGATTTCTTTCAAATACATTTCTGTTGGTGGCGGAGAATTTATTCTCTTAGCTTAACACCCTTCTCTGAGACGTACGAGCTCAGAGGTTATGTAGTTGAAATTTATCAGCGACATATCCCAATTTGGTAATGTGGCATGCTGAGTGTTGCTGTGTGATGATCAGTGTTTGATCATTTGCGATATGATCATTTGTTTGATCTTATATCTTTATGATCATAGGTTGATCATTTGTTTGACCCGAAGCATGGCTTTGTGAACAAAGCATAGCTTTGTGGACGAGACTTCGTCGAGCCTCACACCTCGGAAATGGTCAAAACAGGAAAGATGCAGCGAGGTTCTAGGGAGTAGCGCCCCTTAGTGTATGTCATTTCTTTCTGGATAGAGGTGGTATCATGGTATGGAGCCCAGATACTTAACCTATGTGGTTACTGCATTATTATTATTATATGGTTGTTGGAAATCGAGGATCCTCGGGAAGATCGGTTACGATCGGGGGATGGCATACGCGTGTCAGTAGTTACCTATTTTTGCAGAGGTAACCCGGCCTTGTGTTGGCAGAGATCCGGTTAGGTTCTCGGGACGTCATTCCAGAGGCGTTTCCATGTGGCAATGGGAAGTTCCTTGGCCTGACCATTTGTTGGAAATCCAAAGAAACAATACGAACCCTTTACGATTGCAAATTGTAGAACCTGTCTCCTCAGGAGGCAGCTATAGCAGGCATAATATAATGGTACCTATGCTGGCTAAGATTTATATTCTACTTTCGAAATGTTTTCCACTATGCACTTATAATAATATCAAAAATGATTTGATTTTGCGTAGTAAGCATCTTTGACTAACATAAGAAGAAATCTCCTCCAAGTCTGCGTTTGCATTGTGTGTGTGGTGGGAGGTCTTATGGTAGTTTCATTTTCCAAAAGCATTGCGGATTTCAATGTTTAAAATTCCTTTGTTGTTTGTTAAAGATAAACTGTTTTTGTTGCTCACACTAGTCCCACGACTGACTCGGAGTTTATTGTTCATTTCCTAAACTCTGGGTGCTCATAATTTTCTACACGAGCAGTCTAGAGTTAGGTTTTTCAGATATTCAGATTCAGTAGATTTTCTGGAGATAGTTCAGTCTTTGGATCAGACTGCACTTGCTTATCTTTGTGCATCGTTATTGGGAGTTCGAGCTACTGCTGGAGTTCTCTCTTGAAGACTATCTTAGAGTTATTTGTTCCACTGCTGATGTTAGTTATCTATTTTTCTTTTCCGCTGCTATTTGTTGTATCATATCTCTGATGTATATTGATATTCATTGTATCACTTTGTTGTATCAGATATTGTATATCAATGTATTATTCATTTCTTCCGCTGTGTTATTTACTTAATGTTGTTATAAGCTCCGGCGACTCGAATTTGAACGATCGAATCTGCGGCATTCGAGTACGATGTAAAGTATGGATGTCGATTTTCGAGCGCTCAAATCTAGGACGTTACAGAGGCGTAGTCTCGGAATTCGACGAAACCAGTTCCATTGGATCCGTAATAGTGTATTATTACAGGATTTCAATTTTCGTAGTGATTGGAGTTGTTGTGTGAGCGCCCGATATATAAACGTGCTGAAATTGTTAGTCCATGAGTTGATGGTTTTGATGACAACAACCTTAGAATATGATTATAAAATATAAATACTAACAATATAGTTTAGATATATATGTATATGCAGGATTTAACCATGCAGGTACAAAGAATGAAGACTGTACAATATAGAGATTCAAGATATCAAGATTGAAGACTCATGAGTATCAAGAATATCAAGAGTTCAAGATTTCAAGATAAGTATTGAGTCTAGAATTATGTTAAAACTTCACAATAGCACTGAAATCTTCACTCCATTTTTCTTTTCGGGTGGAACCCATTTCTACCTTTTTAGTGGCTTACAAACCCACGACAAGTGTTGGGCGCATTCTCACCCAGAAGACCTTGAGACCAAAGAGAGTGACTCATCCATCCAGGCTCGCCTAAGCCCATCCGGTGTTCTCGTCCTCCAAGACCCATTCGGCAGGAACCCATTCGGCAGGAACCCGTTCGGCAGTCTTAGGCAAACACCGAACCAATATCCTTCCATCCCACCGGACCAACTGCCACCGGTCCAATCTCCTTCCATCCCACCGGACCAACTGCCACCGGTCCAATCTCCTTCCATCCCACCACCGGTCCAACCTACTGCCATCGAACCAATATTCTTCCATCCCACCGGACCAACTACCACCGGTCCAACCTACTTCCAAACAACTACCGGTCCACTCTACGCTCCAACCAAGCAATGCCGAACCAAGATATACCAGGCCAGATCACATCAGCCCAGGCCCATCAGCGACTATACATATCCTGGACCCCTACCCCTAGCCTCACTCTATAAATAGAGGGGTAGGGGTACAGCAATGGGGACAAGTTTGAGAGCTCAAGCACGGAAGGAACTTTCAAACAACTTTCTTTTACTTGTATCAAAGCTTTGTACTTGTAATCAAAAGAAGAGAAGAGAAATAACATATAAAGTGGACGTAGGCACATTCTGGCTGAACCACTATAAATTTGTGTGTCTTTTTACAGTTTAGCCCCTGCTTTTCATATATTTGCATAAATCGCTCAAATAACTAAGAACAACATAAGATCTACTAAATCATACAACTTTGAGGTGTTTGTCCATTTTTTGTGCAAACATTTTTGGTGCTTTCATTGAGAGATAGAAGCTCGAAGCTTCAGCTTCGTCCGCTTAACAGTTTTCCTAACAGCATCGTCCGCCACTTGGAAAACATGCCTCCCAAACAGAGAAAAGATGTTAGCAAAGGAAAAAACATCGCATCCAGCAGTCTTCCAGATCCAGCTATCACGAATCAAGTAAATCGTCCTCCTCCAGCAACAGTAACAAATGAAGAACAGGCTAACCCAACTACTCCTGCCACAGAACAGGCTGCAGCAATTACTAGAGCAGATCTGGACAGAATTGTGGTTGAAGTAACTAACCGCTTCACGTCCCAGCAGGAAGCCTTGGTGGACCATCTCATGTCACGCTTAAGGGATGCTGAAGAATCCAACCGCAACACTGAATCATGGGGCGAGTCCCAGTCTGGAGGATCTCAGAGACAACAAAGATCTTCCTTCTTCGAAGGAGCTAACGGCAGAAGTAGCCGTGGTAGGAGCCGAGACCGAGCACAGCCCGAAGTTAGGCCTGAGGAAGCGTTTGGTACCGAACCCAACGGGGAAGGTACCGGGCGAAGGTCAACTGTAGCTGAGCCTGTCATGCCGCCTAACCACAGAAACGCCAGTGAACGGGGCCGAGCTAGAGTCCAGCCCGAAGTTGGACCCGAGGAAGTGCTTAGATTAGAACCCAACAGGGGGAGATCAAGGCAAGGGCCAACTGTAGCTGACCCAAGCATGCTCCCAGAAGATCAAAGGCAGCCATTGGAAAATATGAGGGATGATAGACGATACCATCCCTACAGGTCATCTGGACGGAATCAGTCCCACAGAACAGAACCAAACTCATTTCTATCTGCTCCAAGTTCTGATGAAAGGATGGCACGCTTATTCAGAGAGTGTGTCCAACGGGAGCAAAGAGATCGAGGGATAGGCGCTAGGGTAACCAGCCCTTTCGCCCGCAATATCGAAATTGCTATCACCCCCCGGGAATGGAAGATGCCAACAATGGAACCCTACAAAGGAACCTCCGATCCGGTTGTACACTTACAGAGGTACACGCAGCATATGCTCATGAGTGGAGCAACAGAGGGGGTACTATGCAAATGCTTTCCGCTCTTCTTGGCTGATCTTGCTACCTCCTGGTTCTGTCATCTACCCCAAGGATCCATCAGCTCGTGGGAAATGTTGAAAGAAAAATTTATCAGTCAGTTCCGCATTCATGTGGAGCAACCTAAGGACGCTTATTCCTTACCCAGCGTCAAACAGAAACCTGGAGAAAAGCTGCAGCAATACCTAACCAGATTCAACGCCGCAGCAGCCGCAGTTCAAGATGCCGATGAGAAGCTTATCCTAATGGCCCTCTGCAGTGGTGTGCATCCGGACACTAAATTTGCTAGAAGATTGACAAAAGAAAAACCAGCTACTTTACCCGATTTCTTCCATGAAGCCGGAAAATACATGAGACTTGAGGATGCTGCCGTTGAGGGGCAATCCGGACAGCAAAATAAGACGACCTGGCAATGCCCCTGCTGTGGCAAGGGACGTTCGAAGAAATGATTCTAGAGACAATGCTGGGGGCAAGAAGGTAGAAAAGCGCCTATATCGGCCAGGACCAAGATTCGACACTTACACCCCTTTGAACGAGACCGTCGAAAATATCTTCCTTGCCACCCAAGGCGAAGTTAGGTACAAACGCCCACCATACAAGAAAGAATCAGATAACGCACAGAAGTCTGGAAAATTCTGCCGCTTCCACGAATCTCACGGACATGATACCAACGAATGCCATCATCTCTGAGATCAGATTGAGGAACACATCAGAAGGAAGAAACTGGAACGTTATGTAAAATGTCAAGACAGGACTCCAGCTCCTGCCAATGAAAACCCAAGGCTACCCTTACCAGGGACCGACAGAGGAAACCGCAACGGTAGCAGCTCTAGTCAAGAGAAGATAGTGGTCCATACCATCTCAGGAGGTCCGCACATCGCAGACAGAAGTTGGAGAGAGATGGAAAGATATGGAAAGTCGCTTAGAGACAGTAAAGACTGTGTCAATACGGTTATAGAAGAGCGCCACCCAAAGCGGAAAGAAAGTGATGACATCACATTCAGTAAGCGTGACCTAGAAGGAAGACAGTACCCTCACATGGATCCCATGGTTATCTCTGCCCGACTCGGTCCCGCCGAAGTTTACCGAATCCTGGTAGACACTGGAAGCTCTATAAATATCTTGTTCAAACACGCATTCGACAAGATGAAGCTATCAATGAAGGATGTATCTCCCTGCGATAAACCACTACACGGTTTCACTGGAGATGCGAAGATGCCCCTCGGGCAGCTGGACCTCTTTGTTGAGGTTGGAAGCCATCCCTGCTCCGTTGTAAGGAAACAGACGTTTGTGCTGATAGAAAACCATTCGGCCTACAACGCCTTCTTAGGAAGACCAGCCTTGTCTGACTTCCAAATTGTCCCAGCCCCATGGTGCCTGAAAATGAAATTTCCAACAGACAATGGGGTAGGGGAAGTGGAAGGAGACCAGGATATTGCACGAGACTGCTATGTAACCGAACTTCGCAACAACCACAGGAAGGATAAAGGGAAAGGTGTAGAGATTGCCCTCTGCACAAAAAGCCTTGAAGCATAGCAACTAAAGAAAGCCCCTCCTCTTCGATACACCAGCGACCCTTTCAATGAATTAGACCCTAGGGACAAAGAGGAGGAGGCCACCGCCGAGCCTGCAGAGGCTATGGAATTTATATCTGTAGACAAGCACGACTCAAGTAGGCTACTGAAAATTGGGTCCCAGCTGAAAGCTGAATTAAAGGAACAACTCATTGATTTTCTCCGCCACAACTTGGATGTATTCGCTTGGTCACACGCTGACATGACCGGAATCTCCCCCGACATAGCATGCCACGTATTAAACATTGATCCTACCAAGGCGCCTGTAAAACAAAAAAAGAGGAGTATGGGGGCAGAGCGATCAGCAGCCCTCGATGAAGAAGTAAAGAATCTACTCGCCAATGACTTCATACGAGAAGCTGTTTACCCGGAATGGATCGCCAACCCGGTACTAGTAAAGAAGGCTAATGGGAAGTGGCAGACCTGCATCGACTTCTCCAACCTAAACGACGCCTGCCCAAAGGATTGCTTCCCGCTTCCCAGAATCGACCAACTTGTAGACAGCATAGCCGGGCACGAGCTCCTTTCTTTTATGGACGCATACTCAGGATATAACCAAATTCCTATGCATTCTCCCGACCAAGACCACACTAGTTTCATCACCGACCGGGGTTTATACTGCTATAAGGTAATGCCTTTCGGACTTAAAAATGCAGGAGCCACCTACCAACGCCTCGTCAACAAGATGTTTGCAGGGCTAATAGGACAAACTATGGAAGTATATGTGGACGACATGTTGGTGAAATCACGAAAAGCCAAAAATCACGTAAGTCACCTAGACGAAATGTTCCAGGTACTTCGACAGTATGGAATGAAGTTGAATCCACTAAAGTGCTCCTTTGGAGTATCATCGGGAAAGTTCTTAGGATTCATCGTTCATGCCAGAGGGATAGAAGCAAACCCTGAACAAGTCCGAGCGCTAAGGGATATCAAGACACCGTCCACCCGAAAGGAAATGCAAAGCCTAAATGGAAAAGTGGCCGCCCTAAGCCGATTCATCTCCAAGGTAACGGACAAGTGCGTCCCCTTTTTCGAAGCTCTAAAGAAAGACAAAGGAAAGTTCGAATGGACTGACGAATGCTTAACCGCGTTCCTTAACCTGATCGAACACCTCCAGAAACCACCGGTACTCTCGACTCCAAGTGAAGGCGAAGAATTATACCTATACCTTGCTGTGTCATCTCACGCCCTAAGCGCTGCCTTGGTAAGGGAAGACAACCGCACGCAGCGACCAGTTTACTTCGTCAGCAAAAGGTTTACTGGGGCAGAAGTCAGATATCCTAAACTTGAGAAGCTAGCATACTGTTTACTTATCACATCACGGAAACTGCGTCACTACTTCCAGTCCCATTCCATCAAGGTTCTGACCGATCAACCACTGAGGCAGGTACTCCATCGTCCTGACACTTTTGGGCGACTACTTAAATGGTGCATTGAACTAAGTCAGTATGATATCACCTATCACCCCCGCACCGCCATCAAGGGACAAGCCATGGCTGATTTCATTGCAGAATTCACTACCAACGAAGATAAGGAGCAATTGGACATAGCAGAAGATATCAAGTGGAATCTCTTTGTGGATGGTGCATCAAACGAACAGGGCTCGGGGGCAGGTGTTGTAATAATCACTCCCAGGGGAAATAAACTGCACTATGCTATAAGGTTGGATTTCGCTGCCACCAACAACGATGCAGAATATGAAGCAGTAATAGCCGGATTAGAAATTGCCATCGAGATCGGAGCCAATTCTTTGTGTCTTCACAGCGATTCTCAGCTTATTGTTAATCAAATACTAGGGGAATTCCAAGCTCGAAAAGAACGACTCGTAGCATATCTAAAGAAGACCAAGTTACTTCTCAGCCGATTGGACCACTACTTAGTCAAACACATCCCTCGGGAAGAGAACCAAGAGGCCAACGAATTGGCAAAGCAAGCAAGTATGAGAGACATCGCCATCTTCGGGGCAGTAACTGTCTCAAAGCAAGCGGTCCCAAGTTTTGAGCAAGTGAATCTGATAGCTGCAACGGAAGAAGCGACTTGGATGACTCCCATCCGAGACTACCTACAAAATGGCACACTACCCGACGGGCGTAACGAAGTCAAGAAAATCTTGAGGAAAGCGTCCCGCTACACAATACAAGGAGACATCCTCTATCGGCGCGGGTTCTCTAACCCATTGTTAAGGTGTGTCGCCGGAAGGGAAGCCAAGGAAATCTTATCCAAAATTCATCAAGGAAGCCGCGGAGATCACACCGGAGGGCAAACGTTAGCAAAAAAGATACTCCGATACGGATATTTCTGGCCCACCTTAAGCAAGGACGCCTTAGATTTCGTCAAGAAGTGTGACAGATGCCAAAAATTTGCTAAGATCCCTCGGCTACCAACAACCGAGATTACTCAGATGACCAGCCCTTGGCCCTTTGCAGTATGGAGAATTGACTTAATCGGTGAACTGCCAATGGGTCGAGGCGGCGCCAAATATGCTATAGTAGCAGTCGACTATTTCACCAAATGGGTGGAAGCAGAACCTCTAAATAAAGTATCTTCAGCGAAAGTTATCAACTTCTTAATCAAAAATGTTCTATGCAGGTACGGAGTCCCACTGAAAATCATATCAGACATTGGACTTCAGTTTGACAGCGAGGAATTCGCCAACTGGTGCCAAGAACACGGAATTCACAAAAGTTTCTCATCCGTGGCATATCCCCAAGCAAACGGACAAGTCGAAGCAGTCAACAAAATTCTGAAAACTCTGATCAAAAGAGGCTCGAAAAGTCAAAGGGCGCTTGGGTGGATGAACTCCCTACGGCACTATGGGCCTACCGCACATCTTTCAGAACATCAACAGGGCACACTCCTTTCTCTTTGGCATACGGATCGAAGGCTATGCTCCCAGTTGAAACCATTGTGCCTTCCCACCGTAGGATCCACTATAACCCAGAAGAGAATGAAGAGCTCCTCAACATGTCTTTGGATCTAGTCGAGGAGAGAAGGAATGATGCAGTCCTTAAAACAGCAGCCCACAAGCAAAAGGTGGCAGCACAATACAACTCCAAAGTCAAGCATCGTACCTTGTGAGAAGGGGATCTTGTCCTCAAGCGAATCTTCCCTCGCCCCGGAGCACTAGACCCAATCTGGGATGGACCATATGTAATTCATAAAGATCTCCACAACGGAGCCTATATTTTGTCAACAGTGGACAGAGAGATGTTCCAGAGGGCATGGAACATCCAACACCTCCGTCGATACTTTTCTCAACTTGTATTGCCCATATGAAGTGAATTAACAAAGTGAGTCAGTGGACGTAGGCATTTTTCGTGCCGAACCACTTTAAAAAACCTTGTCTCTTTTTTAACTTGTTCCTTTGTATCTTGGCTGCTTGTTAACTTTATCCTTTTCTGTTGAACAAAATCCTGAGCATATAGCATTTCTATTCAAAGCACTCCACAATGCAGCTTCACGTGGACAAGACCCAACAGGTACTATGCGAATCTATGCCCTCGCCAATGAGACACTTTTGCTCCAGCATCCCCCTGCTGCGGGTTAACTCATTGCTCGCGACGGCCCTTAAAGCCAACTGTAATGAGCCGATTATAAGCCACCGAGAAGGCCGACTATAGCCGAGGCAGCTCATTACGGCGTTAGGCTCGCCGGCAACTGTGAACCGACTATAAGCCCCAACATAAGGTGTGGCCAGCCGGGGGCAGTTCACAGTTGACGATCGGCACCCACGCTAGCCGGCCACAGTAAGTCGAATAATACCCATGAGTACGGGCCATAATGGCCCGGGTAGTTACTGTGCGCGATCTCGGCTCCGATGTGTCTTAAGTGCGGCTGTGGTGAAAAAGAATTAACTCCCCGCGGAGGCGTAAGATGGGTGACAAATGTCTCCAAGACCCACAGCTAGGGAAAGTGACTACAAAACCCGTTTGCCACGAACTTAAGCACATCGAAGGCCTTCCGTGATTGGAAGTTTTACTATTTCACATATTTCAATTTTACTTAAAAAAACTTTCCTCCTATCCTCTATAACAAACCGTAAAGTACAGGGTACAAGGTAAGAGATACCCGCCAATGGATGCAGAGATTCACAATCAGATGGCAGGGCATTCAACTGCTTTCCATGCTTGGTCATACAAGATATTCGAAACTGCCATTTACAAACAGAACATGAAAGGCGGTATTTTCTTCCTTTATGTGCAGATGCATGACTATAATTTAATTTTTTCACACCACACGCTAACATTGCAAGTCATGAGATTATGATTTAAAACCAGAATCCGACATCAAACACAATTCAATTACGAGAATATACACAGCTATATTTCTCATACGACATGTCGAAATAGCAACAAATATTCAGGAAACGACAAAATCAGCTTAAGTTAAAAAAATTACACGTCAAGAATAATGTTGATTATTACAAGTAGCAAGAATTACAACTTAGAAGTTACTCTACTGTTTTAAGACTAACGTATACAACCATGTCAAGTCTACAAAAAGAATTTTCCAGGTCTAATCAGGGAGCCGGTTGCGTCTGGGTCTTGTCCTTGCTCTGTTGCCCACCTGTCCGGTCATAAAAAGAATTCATTAGTGATAAGCAACCAAGTTAACGGAAAAACTAGAAAGGAAGACTTACCAGCACTTGCTTCTTGACCATCCTGGTCGTCATCCTCTACCTGCACACCTGCCTCCTCAGCAGCAAGCAACCGCATACCCTCCTTTGCCGCCACTTTCTCCTCCTTGGTAAACTGGGCAGTGACCACATCCATACTGAAGACCGTTCCACCCTCTTTATCTGCATCAGCCTTAGCCTCCTCTAGAGCCCGGAGATAAATCTTAGCCATGACCCTGGGATAATCATCCATCCAGGACAGGTTGCCCTGCTTCCAGGTACGGAATTACATATCCTGGAGCATCTCGTCCATCATCCCCTCATTCTCCTCAAACTCCCTCATCCGGGCCTCGGAAGCCGACAACCTCCCAACGGCGGCATCTCTCTCCGATCGGTATCTCGAGCAGTCAACCAGAAGGGATCCCCGCATTGCCTCCATCACCTCCCTCAACTTGGCTTGAGCAAGCTCTACAGCCTCAAGTTTCCCGGACAATTCCTCCACCTGCTCGAGATCCGCTTTCCGAACCTCGTCCACCGTGGCAATAGCCATGTCAATCCGTTCTTTGCAAGTAGCTTCCATTTTCCGCAATTCGGCCCGACTGGCCTCTTCCATGGTTTTCCTTAGTCGCCCAGTAGCAGCCTCATGCTGAGAAATCTGAATAGCCTGATCCGCAAGCTGTTTGGCCTGATCCGAAACCACCAATCGAAGTCGGATATTGGCGCTCCCAATCTCCTCTCCGGCCTTAACCAGCCGGGCATGATGCCCCATCAGCTTTTTAGTCTCCTCCGCCACCCGATCAATATTAGCCTTGGCCTCATCTCCCATCGTAACTATCCGAGTGGTAAGTAGATCAAGATCTAAGGACTTAGCTTCATCAAGCACCCATACCATGGGATTGCGGGGAAGAAGGTGCTCACCAGTAACCTCATCAAAGGTAATGTCGTGGGAACTTGGATCCAGATCAGGATGACCCGCAAATGGATTACGAGCCAAGTCAGGACGGTCGATATGAGTAACGGAAGGGTTTCTGGACGGGTGCGGAGAGGGTGCAAACTCGCTACCCTCTTCAGTGATATCATGAAGAGGCTGAGCCGGAAGCTGAGGACCGGGCGAAGTTTCGGATAAAGGATGACTCCTCTTCCTCTGCTGAATACCCTCTTTGATGACCCCAAGAAGAGGACGGTAGCCGACTACATCCCCGGAGCGTTGGGTCGAGGGCTTCGGCTTAGCAGAAGTTTTGGAAAGCTTATATTGCTCAAGCCTGTGTCGAAGGTCTGAGGCTTTGGACGTCTTGCCTGCTCCTGATATAAAGAACAAGTGTCACAAACTTACATCACTATATGATTCGAGAAACGCGGTAGATTACAAGTTAAAAAAAGGAAAAGAAACACAGCTGTGGTTGTACAAACCCTGGGGAGGAGTGGGATACTGCAATAAGTCCTGGATTTCATTCCAGGACGGGAGCGGGTCATAAAATATTCCTAAGTCCCTATCATTAATGAAGCATGCAGGAGTCAAGAGTTCACCTTGAGTCGTCGGAGCCACCTTGGCTGGAATGGTCGGAGAAGACTCACTTGCACCAGTCCCGGCTTTGTCCGCCTTCCCGGTTTTCTCTACCAAAGCCGGATCTTCATCCAGCCCCTCAAAAGCCTGGTGGAACGCATCATCCGTCCACTCCTGAATCTCGCCCGCTTGCCCAGGAAGTAGGGCCCCGATGCCATCGCCACCTTTGTCGCCATCCCGACCATCTCCACCCTCGCCTCTTTCCTCCTCTATGTCTTCCTCCTCCCGGGTAAGTGGACAATTGCTGGGGGAGGGACCGTCCGACTTCTTGAGTTTCTTACCTCTGACAGTTGGAGGTTTTGTGAAAGGTTTCCTCTTGCTACTCTCCACCGAAACACCTTCTTTGGTCTGAGCAGCCGCCCTCTCCTCCGCCGTCTCCCTCAGCTTAACTACTGACTGCTGTGGGAGGATTAAGTTGTACTCCAGAAGGATCGCATTTCTGATCAGGAAGGCAGATGATCTATATTTCCCAAGAATAGCTTCTATCTCGGCCGCCGTCTGAACCAGGCGGTCAGTCTCCACAATCGCAAAGCCACCTGTCGCTAGCAAAAATGAGAGAGTATGAGAAGAAGCATCGCAATCAGAGTGGAAATTATAAGTAAAAGCATCAACTTACATCCAGAAGTAAAGCGCCGAATTAAAACGGAGTCGTCCCTGACAAAGAACCACTCTTTCTTGAACATACTGAATTTAGAATACAAATCCAAAACCGGTTTGAAGGTCACGGCTGACTCCAAGCTAATGTATGGAGACCCCTTCTTATAGCCCCTCAGATTATACAAGTACCGGATCTCCCAGTTGGAAGGGGCACGACCATACTTCATCTGGAAAATAACGAAGAGGCTCACTAGTATAGCATAGGAGTTGGGTTGAAGCTGGAATGGGGCCACCTTGAGATATGTGAGGAAGCTGGTTACCCAAGCGTTAAGAGGCGGAATGGCACCACACATGCAGTGGTATCTGCTGTAAGCAAAGAACCCTTCAGGAGGGTCGTATGGCATAACATCTTTCCCTGGCAACAACATTCACGCCCTGTCAATTCCGAAAGAGCGAGAGATGGCATCAAGCTGCTCTTCCTTAAGGGAGCTGGGATAGCAGTCCGGGGGAGAATTCAGAAGCTCCTGCGGACCGTACCTGTCCACTAACGATCTCGGGGTTGGTCCGTGGCGTTCTGGATTCGGCTGAGCTGGGGGCACGACAGAGGAACCTCCTTCACCCCCGGATTTCCTTTTGTCTGATCGAGTTTCCTCTTTACGGGACATTATCTACAACACCGGAAAAGCATAGTGTTAGAACAAAGGATGTAAACAAGTAAGTATATAATATGGAATTTCACTCAGAAAGTCAAAATGCTTAAAAATCCCATTATCATTCGGTAAAACTGAATATAAGACTCCATTCGGCATTCTCATTCGGCATTCTCATCTGGAAAATTTCATTCGGCACGTATGGCATATGCACTTCATTCGGTGGACACAGACAAAAAACCATTCGGCTAAGGGAAGTTGAGTACCTGGTTCGTCAAGCGAAATGGTTCGGCAAGCTGTGATGATTCGGCAGAGGATCAGAATTTGGTTCGGCTATGTGACTAACTTGGCTTGGCTGTTCGTTCGGTAGAAGGTAATAGAGACCCTGGGCCCTTACTTATAGGCAACTGTAGACGACCGGACCATCTGATTCGGCGAAAGCATCCAAGACTGACGTCATCATCTTCTAAACAAAGCGCGGCACATCCCGGCATATGCCCCACTTTGGGGGGCAAATGTTGGGCGCATTCTCACCCAGAAGACCTTGAGACCAAAGAGAGTGACTCATCCATCCAGGCTCGCCTAAGCCCATCCGGTGTTCTCGTCCTCCAAGACCCATTCGGCAGGAACCCATTCGGCAGGAACCCGTTCGGCAGTCTTAGGCAAACACCGAACCAATATCCTTCCATCCCACCGGACCAACTGCCACCGGTCCAATCTCCTTCCATCCC
Source organism: Allium fistulosum (assembly GCA_030737815.1). Lineage (NCBI taxonomy): Eukaryota > Viridiplantae > Streptophyta > Magnoliopsida > Asparagales > Amaryllidaceae > Allium > Allium fistulosum. The sequence goes on from CM060904.1 coordinate 822,934,662, forward strand.
ACCGGACCAACTGCCACCGGTCCAATCTCCTTCCATCCCACCACCGGTCCAACCTACTGCCATCGAACCAATATTCTTCCATCCCACCGGACCAACTGCCACCAGTCCAACCTACTTCCAAACAACTACCGGTCCACTCTACGCTCCAACCAAGCAATGCCGAACCAAGATATACCAGGCCAGATCACATCAGCCCAGGCCCATCAGCGACTATACATATCCTGGACCCCTACCCCTAGCCTCACTCTATAAATAGAGGGGTAGGGGTACAGCAATGGGGACAAGTTTGAGAGCTCAAGCACGGAAGGAACTTTCAAACAACTTTCTTTTACTTGTATCAAAGCTTTGTACTTGTAATCAAAAGAAGAGAAGAGAAATAACATATAAAGTGGACGTAGGCACATTCTGGCTGAACCACTATAAATTTGTGTGTATTTTTACAGTTTAGCCCCTGCTTTTCATATATTTGCATAAATCGCTCAAATAACTAAGAACAACATAAGATCTACTAAATCATACAACTTTGAGGTGTTTGTCCATTTTTTGTGCAAACAACAAGTAGCTTACAAACCTACAACAAGTGACTTACAAACCCACGAACATCCTAGTTTTGTACAAGTTCTCGAGTCCTGATATGATGAGATATTCTGCAGGAAGAAGCTTGCAAAACTACTTCAAAATGATTTTCAAAACTACTTCAGAATGATTTTCAAAACTACTTCAGAATGATTTAGCCTTAAAAATTATCTTTTCAAATGATTTTCAAAAGGATGTTTTAGCCATAAAATATTCTTTGTTTTTGTTTTTAATAAACTCTGGTTTTTAAACTTCGTTTGTTTTTAACTATCTTTTAATTATAATATATTTATACTTAGATTTAAATATAAAATTATAGTAAAATCTTATATATATTATTCTCTATATTCATCTATGTATTTTATCTATAGTCAAGTATATTTATAAAGTTTAAATAGCTCTTAATATAAGATAAAGGTTATTTTCAAAGAAAATCAAATCATCAAAAATTGCTTTGGGATGTCGACATGCCCTAGTACCCCATGTCGACATAGTGACAGTTAGATTCAAAAATTTGAATTTCAAAAGAAGTGTCTATTCGTCATAACCTTTCACGAATGGACATGGTTGTTGTTCTTCTATAAATAGGGGTTGGTTTCAACGAATTTTATATCAGATTTTCTGATTTTTCACTTCTCCGCTTCTTCCACATTTCCTTATTCAAAATCCTATCATTACTCTGCCAAAATTAACATTGAATCTAACTAGATCATCTCTGGTTTTATTCTCTATCACTATCTCAACAAGATCCAAGTGCTATTCAGAGTTATAGGCTTCTTTGTAATCTATCTAGCGAGAAAAGGTATGATTGTAGCCTTGGAAATCAATTGGGTGAACTTGTTGCCCCGTAAATCAAGTATCTCTACCAAGAGGATTGTGATTCTGGAGGGTGTACCTCGTAGCCTTGAAACCGAGGGTTGTAATTGTTGAATTTCTTTTGAAAGGAAATCCGTACTTAGTTGTGCGGGACTGGATGTAGGGTAACTCCGAACCAGTATAAAATCCGGTGTGTTCTTTCCTTTACTGCATTTACTTTATTTCTGCATCTGTGTTTGTTTCTGTGATTATATCTGTGTATGAATATTACATACATCTGTGTTCAAATTAACATAAACTCAAAAAGATTTAGTAATTTCTTATAAACATTATTCACCCCCCCCTCTAGTGTTATTTCTAGCCTTAAGATCCATATTCCGCATTCCTCACATTTGGTATCAGAGCAAGGTTTTCAAAAGTTTCATAATCTGATTTTTGAAAAAGGTTTTTAATGGCTATGTTTAAGAAATCTGTTAATGCATGTTTAGAAATATTCAGATCATCATTGTCTCTTGAGTCTGCATATAATCAATATTCAAATACAAGTTGCCTACTAAGATTGTTTGATGTGCAGGAATCATGCTTTATGGGAGTTGAGGTATCAATCCAGAACAAACAAACTGTGGAGATCAAAAAGAACAAATGGATACTCGATAGTGGATGTTCTACACACATGACTAGGAATCCAGATATGCTGAATGATATAATATACAAAGACGAAGGACTGGTTAACTTTGGAGACAATTCAAAAGGTTATGTGATCGGCATCGGCAAAGTCGGTAACTCTGAAACTCCTATTATTACTAATGTTTTGCTAGTTAAGAATCTGAAACATAATCTGCTAAGTTTAAGTCAACTATGCGATAAAGGATATAAAATTAAATTTGAAAAAGATGAGTGTCACATTGAAGACAATAATTCAACCATAATATTTGAGGGAATTAGGAAAAAGAATATTTATATTCTTAGTATGATAATTTCAAATGATAACTTGTGTCTTTTGGCAAATGCAAGTGACCCCTGGATTTGGCATAAGAGATTTGGGCATTTGAATTTCAAACTCTTATCTAGACTGTCAAAACATGATCTAGTAAGAGGCCTCCCTAAAATGAATTTTAAAGTAGATAGTCTATGTGATGCATGTCAACTAGGAAAACTTAGAAAAAGTTCCTTTAAATTAAAAGATATGATTTCAACTTCAAAACCTCTTGAATTACTTCATCTTGATTTATTTGGTCCATCTCAAATTCAGTCAATAAATCACAGTAAATATGTTTTTGTAATTGTAGATGATTATTCTAGATTTACATGGACAATATTTTTAAACCATAAAAGTGATACTTTTGAATATTTTAAGAATTTTTCAAAAAGGGTTCAAAATCAATTTTCTCAAAAAATTATAACCATCTGTAGTGATCACGGTGGTGAATTTGAAAATGAAAAGTTTGAAGAATTCTGCAATAAAAAGGGAATAATTCACAATTTTTCATTTCCAAGAACTCCACAACAAAACGGAGTAGTAGAACGTAAACATAGGACGATTCAAGAGTGTGCGAGAATAATGATTTCTGATAGTAATTTACCAAAGTAATTTTGGGCAGAAGCAGTTGCTACCGCCTGTTATATTTTAAATAGAATTTTAATTAGACCTTTAACTGATAAGACATCTTATGAACTTATATACTCAAAGAAACCTAAGGTATCTTATTTCAGAATTTTTGGAAGTAAATGTTTTATTTTGAATACAAAAGATAACTTAGATAAATTTGATCCTAAATCTGACAAAGGTATCTTTATCGGATACTCTAATAGAAGTAAAGCATACCGAGTATTTAATTTAAGAACTAATACCATTGAAGAAACAATGCATGTTTCATTTGATGAAAATTTCAGGGATTTAATCACTCAAAACCAAGAGTCAATTGAAACTAATAATGAATTAAATCATCCTAATAAAAGGATTAAACTTTTAAAAGATTACCCTATAGAAAATATACTTGGAGATATGTAATCTGTTGTTAAAACTAGAAACCAACTAAGTCAAATGAGTAATGTAGCTTTTATATCAACTATTGAACCCAAAAATCCAGAAGAAGCATCAACTAATGATTCATGGATTTTAGCTATGTAAGAAGAATTAAATCAATTTACTAGAAATGATGTTTAGGAACTTGTTCCTAGACCTAAAAATAAAACAATAATTGGAACTAAATGGGTTTATAAAAATAAAATGAATGAACAAGGAGAGGTTGTTAGAAATAAAGCCCGGCTAGTCGCTCAAGGTTATTGTCAAGAAGAAGGAATAGATTTTGATGAAACCTTTTCCCCTGTAGCAAGATTAGAAGCCATTAGGATTCTACTTGCTTTCGCAAATCATAATAATTTCAAATTATTTCAAATGGATGTTAAAAGTGCATTTTTAAATGGTTTTGTAAAAGAAGAAGTATTTGTTAAACAACCACCACTTTTTGAAAATGATAAATTTCCAAATCATGTTTACAAACTTAAGAAAGCTCTATATGGTCTAAAGCAAGCTCCTAGAGCCTGGTATGATAGACTAAGATCTTACTTGTTACAATCAAATTTTGAAATAGGTAATGTAGATAATACTCTTTTTATTAAAAAGAAATAAAATGATATTCAACTAGTACAAGTCTACGTAGATGATATCATTTTTGGATCAACTAATTTTGAAATGAATAAAGAATTTTCTGAAATAATGGCAAAAGAGTTTGAGATGAGTAATATGGGTGAATTAAACTTCTTTTTAGGATTACAAATAAAACATTTAGATAATGGTATCTTTATTAGTCAAGAAAAATATGCTAAAGACCTAGTTATTAAATTTGGTTTGACTACTGCGAGTGGAAAACCCACTCCCATGGCAACCAATGAGTACCTTAGTAAAGAAGATCTCTTGAAAGATGTAGATCAAAAATTATATAGAGGAATGATTGGATCACTACTCTATATCACTGCGAGTAGACCTGATATCATGCATAGTGTTTGTCTCTATGCAAGGTATCAATCCCAACCTAAAGAAACTCACTTAAAAGCTGTAAAACGTATTATAAGATATGTTAAACACACCTTTGATTATGGCTTATTTTTTCCTAAAAATGATTTGTTTGACTTAATATCTTATTGTGATGCTGATTATGCTGGTTGTAAATCAGAACGAAAAAGTACAAGTGGAACTTGTCACTTTTTAGGGCATTCTCTGATTTCCTGGTTTAGTAAAAAGCAAAACACAGTTTCTCTATCAACAACTAAAGCAGAGTATATTTCTGCTGCTTTGGCTTGTTCTCAAGTAATATATATGCAACAAACTTTAAAAGATTTTGGTTTAAATATCTCAAAATCACCAATTTATTGTGATAATACTAGTGCAATAAATTTATCCAAAAATACTAACATATTGATATCAGACACCATTTTCTCAAAGATAATATAAGTAGAGAAGTAATTACTCTCGACTATATCAATTATGAAAATCAAATTGCTGATATCTTAACAAAACCCTTAAATGAATCTACATTTACTAAATTAAGAAGAGAATTAGGTATTTGTTCATTAACTGAAATATAAAATATAAATAACAAAGTATAATTAAAAATTAAGTCAAAATAAATCAAATAGTAAAAATATTGAGAACCATGTCGACATCCCTCCTATACCCATGTCGACATATAACGTTTTTTAAATTTTAAAATTTTTCCCACCAAAATTCAAATAATTGATTATATATTCTTCTTATTTTCAAAATTTTCTTCATTCTCTCTGTTCTCTTTCTGTTCTATCTTCTGAAATCAATTTATCAATAGCCTCCTCTTCCAAATCAAACATAAAATCAACTTTTTCGTTCCCATCGCCTACTTCTGGTCCGTTTCAACAATCAACGCTCGCTCGTGTGACGAAAATGGAGGATTCTCTGAAGGATACCCTTCAGTTAATAACTGAAATCCAAGTGATGCAACTTCGAATGGCCAAAGAACAAGAGAAGCAAGGCAAAATCCTTAGGAATTTGCAAAAATTTCTTATGGATAATCATGCTAACCCAATTTTGATTGACGAGGACTCTTCAAGAGATCATACAAGAGGAAAGTGAAGAAGAAGAAGAAGAACCAATGGAAGAAGAGCATGCGGAAGACAACGACAAAGTCATTTGCGTTGGCGAAGTATGTTTTGACAAGGACGGAAACTTGGTTGAACAACGTGGAAATTTCTGTTTCCATTATCCAAATTGTTCGATCCATAGATCTCCAATTGTCAAAGATACTTTGTAGTTTCTTCTCTTTCGTTTTTCATCGTTTTGTGTATACTTGTTACGTTTTACGAAAATGTAAATTTAAACGTATATAAAAATAAATATTGTGTGTTCTTATATATGATTCCTATATATGTTATATATAAGTATTATATAGGTATTTGGTTAGGAATATTAGTAGTTTAGGACTAAGTTTTAGGTTTACAAGTAAGTATTGATGATAACACTATCATTATATAGGATATTAGACTAAGTGTTATATAGTTTAGAGTTTGTTTTTGTTGATGACAAAGGGGGAGAAATATAAAATAGGGTAGTAAGGCATAGATTAAGGGGGAGTTATTAGATTTAGGGAGAGTTATTAGGATAGAAGTAATATTTTATAAACAAAGGTTGTCATCATCAAAAAGGGGGAGATTGTTAGTCCATGAATTGATGGTTTTGATGACAACAACCTTAGAATAAGATTATAAAATATAAATACTAACAATATAGTTTAGATATATATGTATATGCAGGATTTAACCATGCAGGTACAAAGAATGAAGACTGTACAGTATAGAGATTCAAGATATCAAGATTGAAGACTCATGAGTATCAAGAATATCAAGATTATCAAGAGTTCAAGATTTCAAGATAAGTATTGAGTTTGGAATTATGTTAAAACTTCACAATAGCACTGAAATCTTCACTCCATTTTTCTTTTGGGATGGAACCCATTTCTACCATTTTAGTGGCTTACAAACCCATGACAAGTAGCTTACAAACCTACGACAAGTGGCTTACAAACCCACGAACATCCTAGTTTTGTACAAGTTCTCGAGTCCTGATATGATGAGATATTCTGCAGGAAGAAGCTTGCAAAACTACTTCAAAATGATTTTCAAAACTACTTCAGAATGATTTTCAAAACTGCTTTTCAAAATGTTTTAGCCTTAAAAATTATCTTTTCAAATGATTTTCAAAAAGATGTTTTAGCCTTAAAATATTCTTTGTTTTTGTTTTTAATAAACTCTGGTTTTTAAACTTCGTTTGTTTTTAACTATTTTTTAATTATAATATATTTCTACTTAGATTTAAATATAAAATTATAGTAAAATTTTATATATATTATTCTCTATATTCATCTATGTATTTTATCTATAGTCAAGTATATTTATAAAATTTAAATAGCTTTTAATATAAGATAAAGGTTATTTTCAAAGAAAATCAAATCATCAAAAATTGCTTTGGGTGTCGACATTCCCTAGTACCCAATGTCGACATAGTGACAGTTAGATTCAAAAATTTGAATTTCAAAAGAAGTGTCTATTCGTCATAAACTTTCACGAATGGACATGGTTGTTGTTCTTCTATAAATAGTAGTTGGTTTCAACGAATTGTATATCAGATTTTCTGATTTTTCACTTCTCTTCTTCTTCCACATTATCTTATTCAAAATCCTATCATTACTCTACCGAAATTAACATTGAATATAACTAGATCATCTCTGGTTTGATTCTCTATCACTATCTCAACAAGATCCAAGTGCTATTCAGAGTTATAGGCTTCTTTGTAATCTATCTAGCGAGAAAAGGTGTGATTGTAGCCTTGGAAATCAATCAAGCGAGAAAAGGTGTGATTGTAGCCTTGGAAATCAATTGGGTGAACTTGTTGCCCCGGAAATCAAGTATCTCTACCCAGAGGATTGTGATTATGGAGGGTGTACCTCGTAGCCTTGAAACCGAGGGTTGTAATTGTTGAATTGCTTTTGAAAGGAAATCCGTACTTAGTTGTGCAGGACTGGATGTAGGGTAACTCCGAACCGGTATAAAATCTGGTGAGTTCTTTCCTTTTCTGCATTTACTTTATTTCTGCATCTGTGTTTGTTTCTGTGATTATATCTGTGTCTGAATATTACATACATCTATGTTCAAATTAACATAAACTCAAAAAGATTTAGTAATTTCTTATAAACACTATTCACCCCACCTCTAGTGTTATTTCTAGCCGTAAGATCCATATTCTGCATTCCTCACAGAAAGTTATATCGAAAATTTAATATAATAACTGGGACCAAAAAGCTATCTTCTCCATATGATCGAGTTAGGACTCGGAACCTTTTCCGTTGCATTCGTAATAGGCGTATAACATTATAAACGCCTAGAGGCATGCCTCGATAGGATGTCGAGATTTTGAGTTGCAATTATTGAGAATATTTATATTTGAATTTAAATAAAAATATATATTTTTATAATGGTCAACCATCAGCTGAATTATTTTCACACCATATCTTTTTCCTCTCTTTTCGAAATCACTGTAGCCTTCAACTCCTCTCGCAAACATCTTTTCCTGTCCTTCATTTTCTCTTTAAAAAAAATGAAGACAGACTCAAAAAGTAAAGAAGTTGAAAGCTTCTGAAAAATAAAAAAATGACCGAATAAAGTCCAAAGTAAAGAACGAATTCGAAATCTACATCTTCTTCGAATCAAATCCACATGTATTCCTTTCTTCATTCAGCTATAACCCACGAATTGAAACCAATTTCCAAATCGATATCGAGACAATTCCAAATATCAATTTCCTTTCCTTGCACCGCTGTTCGAGTAGATGTCTTCCGCCTTCTTTTCGAATCGAGAAGTGGTAGGTCGCGATTTCGAATCGCGACGAGTTTCGCGAGGCATGACTGTGGCGCACGTTCGTGCTCGAGTAAAGGTGAAGATTAGGTATTCGCACACGCATGGGAGGAAAGAGGCGAGTCTGGAAAAGGGCGTAGCATCGAATGCCTAGATTGGGGTTCGACGTAGGCGACACTAGGGGAAGCCGTGCAGGAATAGGTGTTGAAGTCAAGAATCATTTTCGTGATTCAAAGCGAAGTCCAGGCCGCGGCAATGAGGACGGCAGATCGCAAGGAAGACTGGAACATGTAGTGAAGGGTCGTGCGATGGAAGAAGCTCGAATCGAAGGCAGTGTGGTAGTGATTCCATCCTTATTTAATTCAATTAAATTTCATCTTCAGATCGAAAATAAAGAAATTATTAAGAGAAAAATTGATTCGGTTAATTTCAAAACAGTGATTTTAAAATTAGTCAGCTGTATATATATATATACACACACATTTAAAACAGCAAGGTGATTTGGTTTTTATTTAAAGTTTTAAAAGGTGTTTAATTTTAAAAATTTCATTTTGATTATGGGATAATTAGTTAATTTAGGAAAATATATATATATGATCTTAAAGCTTACTAGTTTATTTAAATTAATGGATCTTGATGATTAAATTGTTTAATTAAACTTTCTTTATTTATTTTGGTTCTTAAAAATAACTTATTATAGGAAAATTAGGTAAAATTAAATTATTAGTTTAAAACCAAATTTTTAGTTAAATTAAATAAGTAAATAGTAATTAATTGGTCAATTAATTCAAATGTTAATAAATCATCTAATGTTTTTACAAGGACAAAACCGGAAACCAAATCGAGATTAAAGTGGATTGCAAATTTAAGGGGCAAAGGTGAGTTAATCTCACTCTTCTGGATTGCTATTTAAATTTAAATGGTTAAATTTAAATAACTGGTTGAATGATTGAATGGATTGGATGTGATATATTATATAGTAGTGTGTATATATATATATATTGGAGTGATTTATTTCCCGCATTATATAGCGGATGAGACCCTATGTGCCACATAATAGCGGATGATACTATATAATGGAGTAAATTTTGGAAATCAATTTGAAATTGATTAAGTGTTTGGAACTGGGATTTTAGAAGGAAGATGAGACTATGAAAATTTATAAACTGGGTTTATAAAGGTGAAGTAATATATCAGTGGATATTTGGAAAAATAAATTCACAATGGGAATTTATTAAGGGAATGGGTAAATTTGGTTAAAAATAAATAGTGATTTATTTTTGAAAGATGTGAAAGAGAGGTGTATTTCCCTGGATAGCCAAGTATGTTTTCAAAGCAAATTTTTAAGTACAAGTGAAAAGTGTTAAAAGTTGTTGTAAAAATATGTTTTAGAAAATTTATTATTTTTAAATGTTTAAGTTTAAAGTAAGTATTATTTTCAAATTTATTTTAGTAGTAATTATTTAAAGGTGACTTGGTATTATGTTATGAAAAGATGAAAATTTAATTTTATAAAGTAGCTTTATTTAAAATATTCTTAAAGTATAAATTTTTGAATAAAGTATTAAAGTAGTTTTTAATTTAAAGTATATTTTATAATAAAGTGTTTCTAAATTATTTTTAAAATCTAAAGTGTTTGTACTTGGTGCTTTCAGTGGAAATAGAAAATATTTAGGAATTTATTCCATGAGAGAAGACGGTTTGATACTGTTTTCAAAGGGTTGAAAAGTGGAAATGTATCTTGCGAAGATATTTTGAGGTAAATAAATAATTTGGAAAATTATTTATTGTTTGATGGATGCTTGTGAATGTTAATTGATAGTTAAATAACCGACTATCAATATTAGCCAATGCGTTGATCGTTTCGAAGAGACCGGGATCGGGATTAATTTCTCGAAAACAACTTCGATTCGGTATAAACGTTTTCATGTAGAAAACAAGAGTTTGGAATCGAAGATGGAGCAGTTAAGTGCAAGGGCTAGTCGCTACTAATCCTGAGGGTGACTACAAAATGGATGTAGTAGGAATAGTGCCTTCGGTTCCGTTCAGACCCGGGACGGACTTGTATGGATGAATGCTTTCAGAACATCGTCATGTGGACGATGAGCATTCTAAGTGAAACGGTTCTAAAAAGGTAACGCTTAGCCTCGAACCTCATCAACCGAGAATGACTGAAAATCAGGGGTTATGCAGCAACGCTAAGTGGGTAGCACCCATTAGGGTGAGGTCATCCCTGTCTAGATGTTCCTTTTATTTCGGCTGTGTGGTGCGGTTGCTGATCCCAACCGCGGGGTGATCTTACTCGGAATTATCCAGTAAGGGGTAGTTCTGGTCTTGTGTTGCAGGGGTTCGGGCATGGTCCTTGGTACGTAGATCTAGACCAGGTACTGTGACAGGTGGTACCCCAGTGCCTAGTCATTAGTTGGAAATCCATTCTCCCTACGTGCCTTTACGGTTTTGTTTGTATACCTATTAGCTGGAATTTAATAGATGTAACAACTTCGGCTATTTGAATAAGTATTTACATATAGACACTATTATAATATCAAAGGATTTTGATAAAAAGTTTTTTGGCTATTGTAAGGTAAAAACCCGACATGTTTATTTGTGGCGTGGTCTTACGAGATGCTTTTGATTTCAAAGGATTTTGTTTAATAATCAATTTGAGTGTGGTTTTCTCACGCTGATATTCCAGACTGACTCGGGTGTTATTTTACTATAATGCTCGGGTCAGACCGAGTATTATAGATTACAGGAAAGGATGCTGTGGAGCTCAGGAGACGAGCTAGATGGCGATACGTACTTCCATACTTGTTTTAAATATTCCACTATGTTGACTAGCTGTGTATTCAGTTTTGTGAGAACATGTTGTGATTACTGTCCAGTTGTGTGTTATGTGTACTCTGATGATGTAATGTATAAACAGGTTTGCTTTTGTGTAAAGATCGGTTATTAACTATTATATATTATTCCGCTGCGATTGTGAGATTCTGATGTTGTTTCTATTTTCTTCTTCTACCTCTTTCTTCTTTAACCCAAATGGTTCGTATTTCCGTTCTTCTTGAGTTGATTTGATGGAGATTAATGTCAATTCAATGGGTATGGGTTTGCGGGTTGTTTCACTTGGTATCAGAGCTGAAGGTTAAGCGAGAACCTTGGCTCTGGTGGGGATTACTCATTGAAATAGAGTCCATAGAACCCTAGAATGGGTTTGAGTGTATTAATAGATATGAGCGCGTATTTGTTAGTGAATATAAAAATTGTTTATATCGTGTTGATTTATCGGTTGGGTGTTTATGGATTCTGGTCGATGTGTGGGACGCCACAACATTGATAGGGATTTCTAAACTCTTACACAAGATAAACCGACACAGTATGGTTTTAAAAATAGGGTAAATGAAATAATTTTACCCAAATTATTTTTGTATATAAAAGAAATAATCTTTCGTAAATTATTATAGTAATATATGGTTTCTTGGTTATGATAATAATAAATTGTTATCATTATTGTGTAGAAATCGAATAAAAAAATTTTGAAAATTTATAACCAAAGTTAAGGAATAAATTTATATAATAAAATGGAATTTGAAAATACAGATTATAAATGTAATTTATAAATTGAAATAAACTTCCAGAGAAATATTTGAATAATGATTAGAGGGTTTTGAGGTTTCGAAAATTTGGGAAATTTAATTTCCTTTGATTTAAGAATGATTTTCAAAAGGTTTTGAAGAAACAATGGCGATATTATTTGGGAAATATTTTTGAATTGGATTTTAAATCTGAAAGATTTGGAATTTAAAAATATTTGAGGAGTTTCAAAGAGATAAAAGCATTGAACTCTTTCGGTCGCTGGGAAAATAACTTCGGTGATGACTACAGCATCATCGATGTTCATTTTCGAGTTTCCAAGAGAGAAATTGCCACCATGATGTTTTAAATTGGAGATGTTTTCAAAAACTGGGTTTTGGTTTTGAAATTCAAAGAAATAGTTGGTTATACCAAAGGATTTTGAATATAATTAATTTCAAGGGTGACTTTGAAGTGTTGAGAAATTGGTTAAAACTCTGGAAGTTAATTAAAAATGTTTATGGAATAATAAATGGGTTTGAAGAACTTAAAAAAAACTTGAAATTTGTTTAGAGTAAAATTTAACTTGGAGAATAGTTAAATTAAAGTAAACGTGACAATAAAATAAGTTGGAATGTAAGCTAATTAATTGTAGTAAATTAAAAGAAGTTAGCAAATGGAATTTAAATAAGTGAAAAACTTATAGAACGTTTAAAATTTAAATTGAATTGGAATGAAATTGAATCTAGTTAAATGAAAGTGAATTTGAAAAATTGTTAGTCGATTGAGTAAAATGGTTACTTAAATAAAATTTAATTGGTCTTGCTATTAATGAAATAAGTTTAAAAATAAATTGAGAATGGGCAATCTGAATTAGATGGAATTTGAGGAGAATCAAATAAAATGAGAATGAACTTAAGTTATGAAATTGGAATTATTTGAAGTAAATTAACTTAAGTCTAAATTTATGGAAGCTTGGCTTTGGTGAAATGAAAGTCCATTAAATAAAGTTTGAGTTGAATTAATTTGGAAATGGTTATTAATATACAAGCAAGGAAGGTTGTTGAGCCTAAATAAAATGGTGTTGAATGAAAATTGTGCAAATATGCAATTTGAATAGGTGTCGAAACCTTATATGTGCTTACGAAAAACTATATAACATGCATTGTTTATGGAATTCATGTATTAGCTTTGTAAACGCAAGTGGAATATTGTAAATTGCATATATTTGTCACTTACATATTTAAATTGAGTAAGTATAGGTACAGGAAAGCCGTATGGCTGGATTTGGTCGCGCAAAATGATAAATAAATAAGCCGCATGCTTAAAAATGCTAAATAGAGGTACGCCTACGCAATAAAAGATAGGAAATATGAACTGTTGTTTGTTTTTTTTTCCGACCGTGTGGGAGGTCATCCCTGTCTAGATGTTCCTTTTATTTTGGTTGTGTGGTGCGGTTGCTGATCCCAACCGCGGGGTGATCTTACTCGGAATTATCCATTAAGGGGTAGTTCCGGTCTTGTGTTGCAGGGGATCGGGCGTGGTCCTCGGTACGCTGATCTAGACCAGGTACTGTGACAGGTGGTACCCCCGTGCCTAGTCATTAGTTGGAAATCCATTCTCCCTACGTGCCTTTACAGTTTTGTTTGTATACCTATTAGCTGGAATTTAATAGATGTAACAATTTCGGCTATTTGAATAAGTATTTGTATATAGACATTATTATAATATCAGAGGATTTTGATAGAAAGTGTTTTGGCTATCGTAAGGTAAAAACCCGACATGTTTATTTGTGGCGTGGTCTTACGAGATGCTTTTGATTTCAAAGGATTTTGTTTAATAATCAATTTGAGTGTGGTTTTCTCACGCTGATATTCCAGACTGACTCGGGTGTTATTTTACTATAATGCTCGGGTCAGACCGAGTATTATAGATTACAGGAAAGGATGCTGTGGAGCTCAGGAGATGAGCTGGATGGTGATACGTACTTCCGTACTTGTTTTAAATATTCTGCTGTGTTGACTAGCTGTGTATTCAGATTTGTGAGGACATGTTGTGATTACTGTCCAGTTGTGTGTTATGTGTACTCTGATGATGTAATGTATAAACCGGTTTGCTTTTGTGTAAAGATCAGTTATTAACTATTATATATTATTCCGTTGCGATTGTGAGATTCTGATGTTGTTTCTATTTTTTCTTCTACCTCTTTCTTCTTTAACCCAAATGGTTCGTATTTCCGTTCTTCTTGAGTTGATTTGATGGAGATTAATGTCAATTCAAGGGGTACGGGTTTGCGGGTTGTTTCAATAGCATCCATCATAATCAATCATCCAAACAGTTAAAATAATTCACAACAATTTCATAGTAATAATATCAGGTATTTTACTGGCAATTAAATACCAATTTCAAATTTAACTGTCAACTAAAATTTTATCAGTTAATTTAGATGTCCATTTAAATGTCAATTAAATTTATCAAACAAAATCAATAAATTCAATTCACTTCACGATATAAATTTTACTAACATAAAAATATATTAGTCAAATGTGAGCGTATAAAACACTCACCTTCGTTCGAATCTGAAAATTCGAATGAAATGAATTGCAACAAATTTAACTCCAAGCGTAGACGACTCTGATACGATTTCAATGGAAATATCCACGTGCCAATCTGACCTCGTACGAGCAAGTTACGAATTTTATAAGTTGATGATATTTATATTTTAATTATTGAGCTAATTTCAATTTTAATAAAATAATTACCCATCAAAAGAAGACCCGGCCCATGAAATAAGACCCAAACCGCCTGCCATCTTCTTCCTCAATTTGTTCGCCTGAAGCTCCCTCTCTCGTGCATGCCCAGATTTGTGCACGCGTGCACAACCATCACCCATGGCCATGAATCGTCCATCCAAGGCCACTAACCAACTCTCCTCCGCTCGCTCTACACAACCGAACCCACGTTCCCATGCCTAAACCACGGCAGCAAATCGCGACTCGTCCCCATCACTCCTACGCACTGTGCACGACGTGATTGCTAACCACCACCGCACCTCGCCAAACTCCGGTCGCCACTCCTCCTTTACACCGCGACCACGAATATGAACACAAATCTTCACATCAACCATAACCGAGCTCGATTACTCAAGCCCTAGTTCGAAACTGCAGGTCAACATTTAGTCGAGCTCCCCCAATCTTGATCGCACTCTACAAATACTATACCAGATCGAAGCCCTCCGCGTAACTTGAATTTTAAAACTTGTTTGGGAATTTTTTGTGATGTATATTACTCGATTTTGATTTTTAAAGTTTCATCTTAATTTCATTTTTTCTTTTTTATGTTTCGTGCTTTTAAAAACGAAGAAGAGGGGTTGTGTGTTTAAAAGGGGAATAAGTGGTATATTACAAGTGTAGGGTGGCTGAAGAGAAAGAATGGTGGCTGATGTGAAGGTATGGTCAAGTCAACATATATATATATATATATATATATATATATATATAATTTAAAATTCGAAAATATCTAGCTAAAATTTTCGGATCCCAATCGAGGCGTGCGGTCAGGCATTCATAATGTTATGCCCCTACTCCGAACGCAATGGAACAAGTTTCGAGACCTAATTCGATCGTATGGAGAAGATAGCATTTTGAACCCAATTATTATATTAAATTTTCGATATTAACTTCAACGCGTTTCTATCCCGTACGACCAAACGATAACTTCAGATACTACGAAATTTGAAATCCTATAATAATTCACTATTACGGATCCAATGGAACTTGTTTCGTCGAAATCCGAGACTGTGCCCCGGAAGGCTATTTTTACTCGTTAATTTAAACGATTTATTTTAAAAATTGAACAAATCATTTTTAAATTCAATTAAAATTTTTATTTCTCTTCATTCTTATTAATATAAATTTAATAATCCTTTAAACCATTTTATCCAACTAAAATCCAAGGTTTAATTTATTTCAATGATTTCAATTATTTAAATCCAATAATTTATTATCAATAAATTATTATATTTGAAATTCAACCTATTAAATCTATAAAATTAACTTTTCGATATTCAAAATAAATTTAATATTCCAATTTCAGATAACCAAAATTTTGGGTCGTTACACAAGGGCCAATGGGTTCATAATTAGCCCATGAAAACTATGTATAATTGAAAACGTCAATTAGACAGGTTTATAGTTAGCCCATGAAAACTATATCCGGACAAGAAAATAAAATATTGACAGATAGTCATTAGTTTCTTAGTTAGCCTATGAAAACTAGGGTAAAAGAAAGATATTGACAGTTAGTCAATAGGTTCCTAGTCAGCCCATGAAAACTAGGATATTCGAAATGATATTGGAGTTACCAATAGGTTCATAGTGATACCATGAAAACTATATAAGTGGACAGGGAGTCTATAAATGTTTAACCGGTTATTAGTCAGCCCATGAAAACTATTAGGTTAATAGTAATCTGAGAAACTATAACTATGACAGATAGTCAAAGTGAATGGGGATGTGTAATCAAGAATTGATTCAATTATTTTGCATATCATCACATAATAATGTT
The DNA here is from genome assembly GCA_030737815.1 of Allium fistulosum. Classification (NCBI taxonomy): domain Eukaryota; kingdom Viridiplantae; phylum Streptophyta; class Magnoliopsida; order Asparagales; family Amaryllidaceae; genus Allium; species Allium fistulosum. Next base: position 822,951,072 of record CM060904.1, read on the forward strand.
TTGAATTGATTTAAACATTATGGATGCAGGAGAACAGAAAATGGTTTATAAAATTTTTTAAGATACTAGTTAGGGAAAACCCGTTTCGCTAAGTGGAGTGGTCTCACTAGATATCCAAATGATTCAAGATGGTAGATTATTATTCGTACCAGGCTTTATGTCTGACTCGAAGTTTATATTTTCCCCTTAAACTCTCGGGTACTCAATTGATTTTGAGTAGCTTGAGATTTGAGGGTTCCAAGTACCTCTTAAGATGAATAAGCTTCCGAAGTCGTGCAGGAGGCATGTAGTTATTTGAATTCTCTCTCATATGATTCCTCTATGTTGTTTTATTAAGGCAAAGTTGTTTATTGCCTATTATATACTCTGATCACTAAGGAGGCATCTTTATATGTCTCTCTTGAAGTATATTGTAATAATTATATTTTTCTGAACATGGTTAACATTGTGGGATTATGTAAAGAATGTTGAAATGGGGTTTTTGGAATGGAATGTGAAAGTTCTTTTGAAAATTTTAAACTTTTTCTATATCAGTGTGTTTCTGGTATATCAATTTATCTAACATTATCATATTTGGTCATCAAGTATTAATAACTATGGATGATTGCAGCATTTGTAGCCATTAGTTTTAGGCCTCCATGTGGGGAATATTACATTGGTTTTGTTTTTTATGCCAATTCTTCAAATTATTCAATTTTACTATACCATTCAATAATAACAAAAGCAAATAGAGAGTAGTTAATTTTGGGTGACTTTTCAAAACCGTAGGATTGTAATACATGACATTTATGTTAAATCGACCGCACAGCGTTTGAAAATAACCTGAATTTAGGATTCAAACAGCTTTTGAATATGCCCCGACTTTTACTAAATTTGGTTTTGAGTAACCGTTTAATCAATGCATATGCAAGTACACAATGGTTATCATTATACGAATTGGCAAAATTGTGTTATTAATCATTTACACGGTTATGTATAACTATATGCATTGAAATTAAAAGGACAACATGTTGCATAATATTTAATAACCATCCAAACATTGTACTATTGTTACTATCAAAATTTAACTTATTATTATGTCCGAGTTCGACCCTTATCAAACATCAATTGCCGATAGGGAAAGCTATTACTGAGTTTTAAAGTTAGGGTTTAGGTTTTATATATATTCTTCGTTCAGTTATGCAAAACGAAATGACTAATTTTCACTCAGTTTTCCATAACCGACAGATGTCGTTTTCTGAGTGTTTTAAACCAATTAATTTTCCTTCCAGATTAAGTGACATTGGGGTTAGTATTTGTGTGTAGAATGAACGATAAGATACAAATGCGTATATCGAATATCTAATGAAGATCGACCCACAAAGGATGTTGAATCCGAAGGCAAGAAGGGATGTCGAACTTCTACAATAAAATATGTCGGGCGAGCTTCTAAGAATGTCGAATTCCAAGTGATTGACAAGCATGAGGATTATCGAACTTCAGCAAAGAAGAGATGCCACATAACTAATAGATGTCGAACACATATTCGCACAAAAGGTATATTAAGACTTTATAGGTATTGAGCCTTTACAACTAATAACAGTTGTAAAGCACCCACAAGCGGTGAGAGATCTTGAGCATTTACAAGCATTAGGGGATGTTGGGCTTCAAAGAATATGAGGGATGTCGGATATCTATAGTTATGGAGGATGCCAAAAGTCAATAATGTGTATTAGAGTGTCGTATGTCATTAATGTAATGAGCAATGTTGGGAATCGACAATCCAGGAACAACATAGAGGGATTTCGAATATTGACAATACAAAGAAGGATGTCGTATTTCACAAGTGTAGCTAACGATGTCGTAAATTATCAAGGTAGTAAGGATTTCATAAATCATCGGGGTAGCAAGGATGTCGTAAATCATCAATGTTTAGAGGGATGCTGTAAGTCATCAATATAAAGAATGTCGCCACATGTCAACAACAAAATGAAAGATGCTGAAAATTAACCGTGTCGCAGGACATGTGGCAACTATGCGGCTTACTTCCACCTCTATAAATACAGACCCCATGGAAACTTAATGGGGGTGAATCGTCTCTTTCTCTCCTTTTGAAATTCAAAGAGTTGTAACCGTAAATTTAATAGGGGAAAAATCAAGAATTGTTTTGTAACTTTTGAAATTTATGAACAAGGACTTGGAGAAATGACTTTGCATAGCCTACTTACCTCGATTGTGCAAAATTTGGCTATTGAATATAGATGTGCATATGACTAATTTTCGGATTTGGACTTAACTTTAAGCCCTTATTATGAACAAGGCTACTTAAGCCATTGTCTAAATTAGTGTTTAACTTTCACAATGACTATATTGCCTTTTCAACACATAAACAATGGATTATGGCATATGTGAATTGCCCATCTTGCTCAATATTGAATAATTAATGGACTATTGCATATTCACACAACTTGCCTATTTTGCCCTTGGACATGTGACATGAAATTTTAAACATTTTCATATCAAAAATTTATGGTCATTATTGGACCATTTCAAATAACATCATATTGTATTAGGTCTTGCATGATCAAACTAATCTTTGGTCTAAAAATACCCCATGACCTAACGAAGCAAAATCACTATAAACGACATTCGGGGTGTTAGACCAATCTTTGGTTCAGCATGACATCGTAGGTATTAGTTCAATTTTTGCGTTAACATTTTTAGTGCTACAAGGAGGGCTTGAACCTCTGACCTATTATTTCCTTGCTTAGAAACTAATTATGTGAAGTTTTGTTACAAGAAAATGGTGAGAGCTAAAAGAATTAATGTCTCCAATGAGGAGATAGTACAACAAACGACATTGGAAGACAATGTCACTCCACGCTTCAATCTAGAAAATGTAGAAGCTTGTTGACCTTCAGAACCAACTAAGCTAACAAACAGTGAAGCCAAAATCAAAGACTTAATGCAACAAATAGTGGCAATGCAAGAACTACTAGAGAAGGTCCTTTTGTAGAAATCTTCCAAAAGAACAAGACTTATTGAAGGAGAAGAGGTCGAATATCCAAGGAGAAATCTAGATACTTTCATGCTTAAAAACAAGGATAAAGGTAAAGTCATTATGACCCCATAGAAAAGAGGAATCCAAAAGGTTGGAGCTACTGTATTCTCTCCAAAGTCGCTAACAGATAAAAAGGTTAAAATGGTTTGCCATGAAGAGTTAGAGGAAAGGTCTCATGAACAATCGTGAAGCTCAATCTCATGTAAAGAGTACAAGCCTTAATTTCCACGATGATGAAGCTTACTTAAAAGACGTAGCTGATAAAATGACAAAAGACATGCTTGATATCAAAGGAAAGAGGACCCTTGATCCCAGGGTCAATAACAATTTTCATGAAGCCCCCTTTACAGAAAAAATAATGTCTATTAAAATCCATCACATATTAAAATTCTATCACTATGGTATAACGAGACCACTAATCCCGATGATCTTCTTCTAGCCTTCGAGAGCCAAATGGACCTTCATAATGATTTTGGAGCTATCGTCTGTAGGCTCTTCCCAGCCACTTTTCAAGAAGCAGCTGCTAAGTGGTATCGACATTACAACGAGAAAACCATTTATTCTTGGAAGCAGTACTCTTATAAATTTTCGGCACAATTCTATGTGTTCAAGGGCTCTACTATTGATTCAAGCGTGTTGGCCAATATTAAGTAGAGACCAGAAGAGATGCTTGGTGAATACTTAAAAAGATTGAACATGAAAGCAATGAAAGTAGAGAACATACTGATAGACAAAAATTAATGGTAGTGCGCTCAGGATTGATTGAACAAACCTCCTTCTTGAAGGAACTTTACATTTATAAGTGTAGAGACCTTCGAGATTTTCATTTCCAAGTTGAAAAATTCATCCGTATGGATGAGATGTATCATGCTAATAAAAAGTCTCAAACAAAGAAGGAGGCAGAAAAATCTGGCTTTGATCACCCTAACAAGAAGTCGAGATGGGATAAGAACCAAAGAGGTAGATAGGAGGAGATTCCGAAATCTAACCATATGGCCTTAAAAAACCAATCTCTTGTATTTTTGCTATAGTTAAAGATGGAGGCAACTTCCCAACTTCTTACAAGGTAAAGATTAAACCCGAGACAAGAAAAGGAGGAGATTACTATGCTTACCATAAGGCGAACGGGCATAAAGCTGATGAGTGTCAAGTTCTGGCCGGAATAATCCAGAACATGATTAGAGCTAGATTCTTAAAGGAGTTTGTCAAAGAGAACCAAAAATTCTCCAATCCTGAAGGGAATACTCAGGGACCTCCATGGAACGTTGAAAATTTCATAGAAAATGACTATCAACCAGATTTTATTCCTTTGATCAACCGCATAGATGTCATCCATGCCGGTCCCCATCTTGTTGGAAGCAGCAAAGGAGCTAAGAGCATGTACATAAGAGAGGCAAGAGATGGAGTCTTTTCTATTCAATAGGAGTCGCTGCTCAAAAATCGTAAATATCAAATTCAGATGCCCAACTTAACAATAACCCCATAGGAGTTTAGTGGGGTCCATCACCTGCATAATGATCCATTGATGATAACTTCACAAATTGGTCTCTCTATGGTAATGGAGATCTTAGTGGATATTGAAAGTGTAGTGAATGTCATCTTCAGGCATGCTTTCGATCAAATGGGAATTCCAGAAAAGAAATTGGAACCAAGCTTTGAGCCTATCTTTGGGTTTAATAATAAAAGGTCTACTACAATAGGACAAATCAAGCACTGGTGCAGATGGAAATCCCGCCACACTCCAAAACTTTTGAGACTCTATTTGTGATAATGGACCAACCTTCCTACTATAATGATTTCTTTGGAAGACCAACCTTAGATGAGGTGATGCGTTTGTTTCATCAAAATTTCTAATGGTGAAATTCCTGACCAAGAATGATTGGGGAAAAATAAGGATGGAGCAATTTAGCTCTCGGGAACTGTATTTCGCTACACTTGAGAAATTCAGGAGAGACAATGTTTCTTGTTATGACTCGGAGAAAGTGAGTTGAGCAAAACTGAAATTGAAAAGCCCTTGGACAATAGCCCTTCAAACTGGCTATTTAAGGCAGACAAGAAAACAAAAATATCTAAGAAGCCCGAGAATGTACTAAGAAGATTCAATATTGCCGAGACGAAAAGGAAATGAAAAGATGTGAACTTGGTAGAATTCGAAATAGATGATGAAGAAATCATTACTAAAATAGATTGTAGAAATGAGCAGGAAAGGATAAAGCCAACTAAAGACCTAGAAGAAGTAAGCCTAGATTCACTTGATCCAACAAAACAGTAAAGATCGGAAAGGAGTTAGACAACAAGCTCAGAGGTGACCTAATTTGGTTTTTTCAATGTAGCAAGGATATATTTGCCTGGACCCACTTAGATATGGTGGGAATAGATCCAAGAATCATGAGTCATGCCTTGAATATAGATTCAAATATCACTCCTATTTGACAAAAGAAAAGGCGATTCGATAAGGTTCAAGCTAACACATTGAAAGAGGAAGTCAAAAGACTATTTGAAAATGGATTCATTAGAGGAGTTATCTACCTAAAATAGTTGGCTAATCCTATGGTTGTCAAAAAGCCTAATGGAAAATGGAGAACGTGTGTTGACTATACTGATTTGAATAAAGTTTGTCTTATAGATTGTTATCACTTACCTCGAATAGACCAATTAGTTGACGCGACAAGTGGACATAAACACTTATCTTTTATGGATGCGTATTCAGGATATAATCAAATCCCCATATTCAAGCCAGATGAAGAACACACAAGTTTCATAACAGATTGGGGAATATACCGCTATAAAGTTATGCCTTTCGGGCTGAAGAATGCGGGGGCTATGTATCAAATACTAGTGAACAGAATGTTTAAAGAACAAATTGGTCGAAACATGGAAGTATATGTAGATAATATGCTGGTCTAATCTCAAGAGGAAGCCAATCACTTGAAAGATATTGAAGAAATGATTAAAGTGCTAAGAAAATACAAGATGAAATTAAATTCACAAAAGTGCTCCTAAGGGAAACAATCTCGGAAGTTTCTGGGATATATTGTCAGCACCGGAGGAGATGAGGCCAACCCTTACCAAATTAAGGCGACTAGGGACATGGCAATGCCAAAGACAAGTAAAGATGTGATGAGCTTGAATGGAAGTGTGGTAGCTTTGAACAGATTCATCTCTAAAGCCACTAATAAGTGCATACCATTCATTGATGTGATCAAGAAGAAAAAGAACTTTGAATAGGGGAGGATTGCCAAAAGGCCTTTAAAGAACTAAAAGATCATCTTGAAAAACCTCCAATCCTATCTAGCCCGGTAGAAGTGGAAAATCTATACCTCTACATGGAAATCTCTAAGCATGCAGTAAGCTCTGTTTTAATAAGAAAATGGAATGAAATCCAATTTCCAGTATACTATATTAGCAAAAAGCTCAAGGATGCAGAAATTAGATACCCCATCATAGAGAAATTAGCATACTGTTTAATGCTCACCGCTCGAAAGCTAAGGGCCTATTTCCAAGCACACCCAATCAAAGTCCTAACCAACTTCCCACTCAAACAAGTTTTCAGTAAATCTGAGGCATCGAGAAGATTAGTAAAATGGGGTATAGAGCTTAGCCAATATGATATTGAGTTTCAACCCCAAGTTGCAATTAAAGGACAAGCTCTGGCTAACTTCGTAAATGAACGCACGGGATTCATCAAAGAACAGTTAGAAAAGGAAAGGATTTTAAAGCCCAAATGGCAATTGTTTATTGACGAAGCTTCAAATGAACAAGGTGTTGGTGCATGATACGCGATCATTACCCCTAACGGACATTGGTTGCATTAGAAAATGAAATTAGGATTTCCTGCTCCCAAAAATGTGGTAGAATATGAACTGATGGTGGCAGGACTCACTTTAGCCATACAATTAAAAATTCCAAGGATTAAGATTTTCAGCAACTCACAACTAATAGTAAATCGGTTGAACCAAACGTTCAAACGAAAGATGCCAAATTGGTCCTTTATGTAAAAAAGGTGCTGAAGATATTGACCAAATTTGAGGATTTCTCTATACATCAAGTGCCAAGAGGAAAGAATTCGTAAGCCAGTTCTTTGGCCAAGTTGGCCAACTCGCGAGGAGCATCGAAAACTCGAATCATGCCAGTTGGCCTCCAACCAAATCCTAGTATAGAGGAAAAGGTCTCCGGCCAAAAAATTGAGTCTATGTTATTAATTAGATCCCGAGCCCTTGAACAAGCAGTTAAAGAAAATGAATCAAGAAATGGCAATGAAGAAAACTAAGAAGGAATCATTGATTCATAAATTAATAGTTAATGCAAAAATAATTGGATGACACCTATTGTTGAGTACCTAGTGGAAGGGAAACTACCAAAAGATAAAAGAGAGGCTAGAAAAATAAGGCATCAAGCCCCAACTTTTAATATGATGGATGGAATACTTTACAAAAAAGGATATTCGCTCCCTTAATTAAGATGTGTTAGTGTAGAAAGTTGTGTAAGGTTACTAAGTGTTAATCCAAAAAATGGATCAATACCCTAGATTGAGTGTGAAAGAATTAGCCCTGTTTATCAAGGTAAATAAAATAAAAAAAGCAACAGTAGATCGCAGAAAAAGTAAAGAGACAAGAGATTTTTATAGTTGTTCGACTGTTAACGAAGCCGACATCCACTTTATAGCTTTTATTGATCAACTCCTGTTACAAAGGAGTTCAGATTACAATATGACTCTTCTTTCCTAAGTTAGATCAAGCCACCATTGTTAGAGACAATCGGAAGGTTCTCAGTTGCCCTTTAATGGCTATTGTGAGGGAGAAAAAAGTGAAGAAATAATGGCAGAGTTTCAGAAGAGATTAGAGTAGATCCCTTTTATGTTACAAATGAGATGGTATTTATAGGGGTTGGAAAGCTCTTGGGCCAAGAATTGCTTTGTAAGAAGCCTATAGTCATCATGCAGAGAGAGCTCCGAAAGTTTGGAGCCAAAATTGGCCAACTTTTTGGATCGGTACCGATCTGACCCAATTGGATCGGTACCGATCCAATTTCTTAGACAATTTTTGGCTTCGATTTGTTTGGTTAAGCTTCTTGCTTCATATTGATGTCTCCATATAATTTTGTAACTTGTTGACTTGTATTGATGATGATTCTCCTCTGGGTTAGATTGAACTGTATTCTAAATAAGATGAACCTTCACTTTTTGAACTCGGATGCTTGGAATGTTACCAAACCTATTGGGTGAGCTTATTTGAGGCATAGAATCACAGTGCAAAAGGATTAGGCCACCACGAACTACAAATTTGGATTGGTACCGATCCAATTGGATCGGATCGGTGCTGATCCAAAAAGATAGCATATTTTTCAATCAAAGTTCCCAGTGTCCTTTGTCTTGAAGTTTTGGGCCTTCCGATCAAGTTTCGAATCGTTTTTGTTTAATCTGAATGTTCTAACTCCCATTGGATTTTGCTGGGTTAAAAATCCGGTTAACATTTGCCCCCTAGTGTACGCTTTCGTTTAAAACTAGGTGTGCTTTGGAATTGTTTGACTATGGGTTTCTGTTTTAAGGAGTTTCAATGGTCGTATCTGGCCATCTTGAAAAGCTATCTATGATGTAATGATTAACTGTCCAGTCCTTTTTATGAATCTCCATTATTCGTAATTACAAAGTGATCTTGACTTGGTAATTTCCAAAATGAATACGAACATCGAGTAGATGGAATAAGGGAAATTTCAGACCATTCGTAGGAGTAAATTTGGGTCGGTGCCGATCCAATTGGATCGGATCGGTACCGATCCAAGTACTTTACAATTTTTTTCACTTTTCTCTTTCTCATTATATGAGCCAACCCCTCTACTTCACTTCATTTCCATTCGATCCGGTCCTTTGTCCTATGGCCGATCCGATCTCTTCAAGTCCTAGCTTGCCGATCCAAGATCTGCGTCCATTTAGGAGCTACCGCCGTCAATCTCCCCCACCAACACCATCAGTCACTGCTTCTTCGAGCTACCACCATCATTCTAAGCAGGTCCCACTATAGTGATCTCCTTCATTTCAAGGCGTTGCCAATCCGATCCATCCAATACCTTAGTTTGGGTTGTCTTGAATCAGAAATCAAATCACTTTTCTCCATTTTGAAGGTTGGTGATGTAGATTTTGGCATATTACTACATTAACGATTGGTGGTGAAGTTGTATAAGTGATGGATACAGTGGAAGATTCGAGCTGATTGTACTTTCTGGAAGAAGATAGCAAATCGAGTCTTGAATTCTTCATGAAACGAAGCTAGGTTTTTGCCCCGGTGCTCGACATGTTTTGCTACCTTCATCCAAAGATTCAGAATTAACTTGCACCGATTTACATAGTCGATCCCGGCACATCATCTTTCGAATCGATTTTGGTTTTTCTAGGAGGCGATAATAGCTTAGGGTAGTGTCTTGTATGTAGCTCATGTTGTTATCACATTCCAGAGAACTAAAATTGACTTATGCTAAAAATTCTCTACTCGATTCGGACCTATCGATCTATAGTCGCTTGTTTTGGATTGGTCCTGTCATTGCACAGTCGGTATACCTGGAATAAGAAGGGCTTTCCATGTCGCTTTGGACATCGGATCCATTACCGATCATTGATTGATAACGGGTAAGTATAGAATAAAAGAAATTAACAGGTGATATGGATTGCTCTTTCCGGTATGAGTGAGCCATCTACACAGAATGGTTTGTTAATAGAATTTAGGACACCGAACCCATTCGCACTTAGGTTACACATCACACACATCCCCGGTTAATACTTGGGATCTGATCTGCAGTTGGTACACATCAATTATCTTCCTGATTTCAGGTACCAACTATGCTAGGTTCAATAGTTTAGAGATTAGGCATACCTGACTATTTTGAACACAACCTTTCTTATATAAAATGCCGCACAAATCTTCTCGGCACAAATCAGTTGAGGGGAACTCACCTTTTTCTGAAGTGGATTCATCGTCCATCCTAGTTGGATCCGCCGCTTCCATAACTTCATGTCAAAATGGTCAACTGATTTCAGTCAGTCCCATCGATGATCGCACTTCCTCCTAACTTCAGAGTCTTGCTTAATCCTCTGGAGAAAGCTCCTTCAATCCTTACACAGAGGATGTTGTGTAGCATTTGCTCACAATATGGTATCCCAAAGGATGACGTGCTTCTGCCATCGAGAGGATTATTTGCTCATAGGCCACCTTCTAGATACGTGGCTTGCCACCGATACATGTGCATGTATGGGGCAGTGCCCTTGTTCAATCAATTCTTAATGACAACACTTTAGAACATAAGGTTGGCCCTATTCTAAATTCTTCCAAATGGGCAGCCATGCTAACGTGCTTATATGTTCTGTTCATGCGGACGCTCGATCGTGCTCCAACTTTCACTGAGTTAAAGTATCTTCTATTATTCAAAAAGAGAGAGGCTAACCCATCACTTGTTTATATCAAGCGCAATGTAGCCGGAAACTTATACTGGATCTTCCCAGCAAAGTTCCTTCATTCAAAAATCAGTTCTTTTTCGCTAAATGTCCAGAGGGATTCACCCATTTATGGACCATGGGGGTTTTCTCTTTCACCATGCTTGGAATTTCCTTTAATTGCTACAAATCTTCTAAACGATCGTATATTCCTTACAGTTCTTCCGAAGATTAACAAGGACCCAGCACTCGACATTGTTCTTAGCACCCTAAAAGCGGTCGATGCTTAATAGCGCACAATTAGGATCCTGCTCACAGATGAAAATCTTCGCTGATGTGGGGGTTTTACACCCTGGGAGGTCCATTGGATTTGTCAGCGCTCCTTCCCACTCTAGAGCCCGGACCCATTCTGTTTCCTCTTCCCATGACTCTGGTAAAGAAGATGATGATGATGAGGAAGAAGAAAGTGACCCATCTGATGGGTCAGAGAAGATCGATGAGGAGATCTAAATTCAAGTTCGGAGTCGACAGTCCGCTCAAAATGCCATCAATCCCAGAAGAGAAAGAAGAAGAGTTTATTCAACGGATGGAGTAGGCTCCATTAATTGAAGGGGACGAGGAAGGAGATATCGGTGAGGAGCATCCTCTAAATGAGGAAGAAATAGATTGGGACACTGATGAGGGCGACTTCAACTTAGGCGACAATGCCTCAGAGTTAAGCCCTGGACATGCTCCCTCACCTCCTTTAAAATAGCCCATTAAAAGTGCTTCTCCCAAGAATGAATCTATATCCTACTCTTTATCGGAAGTTGCCGATATTGGCTGGGAGATACGAGCGGCATTTTTGTGAATATAGGTGAATTAATGTATGACTTCATTTCGGAAGGGTTGCCTTCCCAGCTTACTCAGATCATCCCTACAGGAATCAATTTCATAACAATAGTCGGTGATCGATCCGGTTTGTGTACTCTGTTGGGGTCGTTAAATTGCAGCACACACTTCACTAGGATCACACACTTTATATTACTATTATTTTCTAGGATGTTTTTGTTCATCAAATGCTTCTTTCCTAAAGCCGTTTTATCATTTGCTGCAGGAATCATGTCTGGTGGCTTTTACAGTGATCTTGATCGAGTATTGGGGTCTCAGCATTTGCAAAGACACTCTTACAAGTAGCATGCTCCTCGGGAGACTGGCGAGAAGAGGAAGAGGAGGAAGGATACAGAGGCAGTAGAGTGTCGCTGTGCCTAGAAAGATCAACGTCGTGATAGAGGAAGTGGCTATGAGAAGAGGAAGAGCCCGATTGAGCAGGAAGATCCATCAAAGAGGCCGAAAGGAGACCAAGAGCGAAATCCCGCTTCACTGCTTCCTACTTCCACTGGAATAAACGTTCCTGCTTCCATTGTCGGGGCCTCCTCTACTCACGCTGCTATGACTACCTCTCTCCCAATTTCTATGCATGCGCCTTACATTCTCCCTACTGGTCCCCCGCATCTACAAGCTGCATTCCGTAACTCGTTCTTAAGGGGGATTCTTTTTTATAAGCCCAATTTGAAGTTAGTTTGTGCTGAATCTTGTTCGCCTCATGTTTATGCGATGAATTTTCTATCGAGTTAGAAAAATGCCGAATTTTGAATTAATTTAAGCGCACGGCGTACTATCGTAGTACGTAGCGAGTAAGGGTCGATCCGTAGGGAATTATTGATTTTAAAAATATATTCAATCAAATTAAACAAAAGTTGAAGAGAGTGTTAAGCTAGAAAAGGAGAAAACTAACAAACTAACAAAGTGATAAAAATATGAGAGTGTGAAGGCAATTTAGAGGCAATTTTCACTCTCTAGATCACATAAATAAACAAAATGAAGTTATGATCTCTCTTTTCTTGTCATTAGTGTAATTAGTTGATGTGCTTATCATGTATATTTGTGCTATTAATTAGCCCAATATAAACCATCAAACTATAACACAACCACTAATACACATTTAACTCTCATGAAATATGACAACAAAGTTGAAGGCAAAATCTATTTTAAGCATGGCCTATTAACTATTGTTAGAAATACAGGCCATCAAATTTTAATTTCAACAATCACTTCATTACCATCATCATATGTAAATGAAGAGGTAATTATTGTTTGTAATTGTTTAAGCATAGCCTATTTGGTGTCAACAATATAGGCTATCAAATTCAAATCAAAAACAACAAGTTAAACCACTTCAAATGTTTCATTAAGCACAAAAGGAGAGCATAAACATCAAAATGTTGCATCTACATACTAGAGAGCATCATTACCCCTAAATTGTAAGGTTTAGCCTCTTATATTTGTTATCAAATCAACAAATGTAGAAAGCAACATGAAATAAACAAGAGGAATAAGAGAGCAAAATGAAAAGAAAAGCTAAGTAAAAAAGAAATGAACACTAATCTACTTGCATGAAAAGTAAACTACACTACTAACATAAAAAGAGAAGCATGTAAATAACATAGAACACTAATTAACATTTCATTAAAAAAGGTAATTACATGAAATAAAAATGGCTGAGTAGCCATGAAAAGAGAAAGAGAGCTTTCTTTTATTTTTAATCTAACTAAAACTAAAGAGAAGAGGGCCTAAGAGAGACTAAGGGAAGAGGTTACATGAAGCAAAAGAAGGTATTTATACATGTTTGGTAACCCTAATTCATTTTTTGGGAACTACCCAAAATACCCTCTTAGGAAGTGTGGTGGCCAAGTAATCACTAGCATCCAATAATCATCCCTTAAGTGTGCATGAAGATTTAATGGCCTTTTAGCATGTGCAATAGCTCCTAAGTGTACATTAAGGTAGCTGGGTAGGTGGGTCCTCCATGATCCATGAAATGAATTATTTCCATCTCCATTCCTTTGTATTCACTCTTGTGCGTGCATATATCTTCATAAACCCACTTGTATATGAATCCAAATTCATACAAAATAATATAGAAATTTCCAATTAATTTTCTCAAATTAATATACACACAAAAATGACCATTCTGCCCCTGGATGAAGATGAATATGTAATGATTTGAAAATAATTTGAATTTTGGTTTAAACATGTTAAAACACCCAATATGATCATTTATTTAATTTAAATAGATTAAATATGGTGGTAAAAATATGCACATTTACGTGCACATCAAATACCCCCACACTTATCTTTTTATTCGTCCTCGAATAAAGAAAAACTAAGATAAATCTGTTTTCATAGGGAGCACGATTGCATTGAGCATATGCAACAAGCAATTAAACCTCTGGGTGTCCCCAGTAGGACGAGTGTTATCGCGTGAAGGTTTTCAGCGGATGCTACCCACAAAATCCGAATGCAAAGTAAGAATATTTACAAAATGCAAGATTTATTTACAAAGAGATGAATTCAAGTTTTTGAAAATATATACAATGAAGGATTTACTTTTAAATTGACATAAATAAGTTAAATATAGGTTTTGGTCATTATCTTGAAATTTAGGTCATTTACTCGTCAAAATTTCCAATAAAAACCAAGTTATCATGACAAATAGACTAGTTTAACTTGTTGTTTCGGTTGATAACACAGTGTAACTATGAAATGGATCCTTAGTTGATTATCAAAGTTTATCAAAATGGTATTTTCATTTTGTTTCAATAACAAGTCAAATCAAACAAGTTAAAATAGTGCTTGGATTTCAATTGCTTACTCTCTCTATTTTTTTTTCTTTTGAAAATTTTATTGATATTAACAATATTTACATATGCCTAACTCGGAAAACTAAGGCCATATATATTACCCATGCACTGCCTTGCGGACTTATGTGAGGGGAATACAGAGCGTGGCGAGCGAACACATAAGCGTGAATACTTATCGACTGTAGGCGTTATAAAAAAACAATTTTTTTATATATACACACACCTAACTCAGATAAAATGAGGCCAGATATACCGATCGTGAACTGCCTTTCGGGCTTACGTGAGAAGGGTACTGAGCATTGCGAGTGAACACACGAGTGTGAAAATATGACTCTAGGTGTTTATTAAAAATATATACATATATGCAAGAAATATATATATATATATATATATATATATATATATTGTTTGCACAAAAAATGGACAAACACCTCCAAGTCGTATGATTTAAGTGATTTTAGGTTGTTCTTAGTGATTTGGGTGATTTATGCAAATATATGAAAAGCAGGGACTAAACTGTAAAAGACACGTAGATTTATAGTGGTTCAGCCAGAATGTGCCTACGTCCACTTTATATGTTATTCTCCTTTTTTATTCAAATTACAAGTACAAAGCTTTGATACAAGTATATGAAAGTTGTTTGAAAGTTCTCTCCGTGCTTGAGCTCTCAAACTTGTCTCCCATTGTTGTACCCATGCCCCTTTATTTATAGAGTGAGGCTGGGGGTAGGGGTCTTGGATGTATATAGCTGCTGGTGGGCCTGGGCTGATACAATCTGGCTTGGCAAAGTTGGTCCGGAATGCCTTGGTCCGGTGGGATCTGGTTCGGTGGGTAGGCGAAGTTGTTGGTTCGGTGGTATGGGAACCTGTTGGTTCGGTAGTGGGTGGACCGTTGGAGTTGATTCAGTAGTGGGTGGACCGGTGGAGTTGATTCGGTCATGAGTTGGTTCGGCGGTCTTCTTCCTTGCTTCTTGGTTCAGCAGTGGATGAGGTAGCTGGTTCGGTGATGAGAGGGGAGTGGAGTTGGGTTTGATTCGGTGGTCTTGGTCCGGTGGGACTTCGTCCAACATTTGCCCCCCAAAGTGGGGCACATGCCAGCATGCGTCTCGCTTTGTTTTAGTTCGTTCGGTTTCAACTGCCGAACCGGTTGGTTCGGTTGCCCATGTTCGCCTATAAGTAGGAGCCTCATGCCCCTGTTATTCCGTACTAGCCGAACCAAAGCTTTTGCTTTTGCCAAATCAAACGAGCACCGATCCATACTTCAACAGCAAGACCAGGTGAGGCCCTCTTCTGCCGGATGAACTTTCGATTTGCCTAACCGAATGGACTCGGGGATTTCGAGTGCCGAATGACTTTGTAACCTTGAACTGCCGAATGACTTTGTAACCTTGAATCTGCCGAATGACTTTGTAACCTTGAACTGCCGAATGACTTTGTAACCTTGAATCTGCCTAATGACTTTGTAACCTTTCATGTTTCGAATTACAAATGAAGTTCTAGATTGTACGCACTTGCTTGTTTACATCTCTATATCCTTTGTTTTAATGATGTACTCTTTTGTGTTGCAGATAATGTCTCATAAAGTTGAAACCCGATCAGAAAAGAAGAAATCCCAGGACAGAGAAGATCCTTCCGTAGTGCCCCCAGCTCAGTTAGAGCCGGGACGTCATGGGCCCACCCCGAGGTCACTAGTAGATGGGTACGGCCCTCAGGAGCTTCTGAACTCACCTCCTGACTGTTTCCCAAGCTCTCTGAAAGGCGAGCAGCTTGATGTTATCTCCCGCTCCTTTGGGATTGACAGAGCGCGCATGCTGTTGCCGGGGGAGGGAGTGATACCATATAATCCCCCCGAAGGGTATTTCGCCTATAGTCGGTACCATTGCATGTGTGGGGCCATTCCCCCGATCAATGCTTGGATAATCAGTTTTATCACCTACTTGAAGGTAGCTCCGTTTCAGCTTCAGCCTAAATCCTACGCCATCCTGGTGAGCCTGTTTGTCATTTTCCCAAGGAGATACGGGCATCCTCCCTCCAACCGGGAGATCCGGTACTTGTACAATTTGAGAGGCTATAAGAAAGGGTCTCCATACATCAGCTTGGAATCAGCCGTATCTTTCAAGCCTGTCCTGGACTTATATTCGAAGTTCAGTATGTTTAAGAAAGAATGGTTTTTTATCAGGGATGATTCTGTTTCCATCCGTCGCTTCACCTCCGGCTGTAAGTGTGAAGCTTTATTTATAATTTCCGTTATAACTACAATGCTTCTTCTTATGTGTTTTTATTTCTTGCTAGCGACAGGTGGCTTTGCGGTCGTGGAGAATGTTCGCCTGGTTCAGATGGCTGTGGAAATAGAAGCCATTACGGGAAGGGACAGGTCGGCTTCTTAGTTGATCAGGAATGCTACACTTCTAGGGCACAACCTGATCCTTCCACATCAGTCCGTGGTTAATCAGAGAGACACGTCGGAGGAGAGTGCTGCCAAAGTTACAGGAGGGGCCACGGCGAAAAGCAGCAAAAAGAGACCCTTCACGATGCATCCAGTCGCCGGGGGGAAGAAACTCAAGAAGTCCGATGGACCCTCTCCCAGCACACATCCAGATGTTCAGGAGGAGGAAAAAGGTGAGGACGAAGGAGGTGAGGTGGAGAGCGGAAGTGGTAGAGAAGGTGACGGTGATCGTCACGGTGATGATGGTGGCGAAGGACAGGGTGGTGATAGCACCAGGGCTTTGCCTTCCGGGAAGGCGGGCGTGATTCAAGAGTGGACAGATGACGCTCTCCGCCAAGCCTTCGAAGAGTTGGAGGAAATGGAGAAGTCCAAGAAAGCTGGTAAGGTTGGGACCGGCGCCGATTTATCTTCCAGGAGCGCTTCTACTGAGGCAACTTCTGCGATTCAAAGTGAATTTCTCTTTATTCTTTTTAATTCTTGAATGATGGCTCAATGCATGCTGGTGACACTTGGTTTTCATTCCAGGAGCGGGCAAAACGGCCAAGACCTCAGATCTTCGGCACAGGCTTGAACAATACAAACTCCTCAAAGCTTCCGCCAAGCCGAAGCCTCCTACTAACCGTCCTGGAGACGTAGTCGACTATCGTCCTCTTCTTGGGGTTATTGATGAAGATATACAAAAGAGGAAGAGGAGTCGATCTACGTTTGAGTCTCTTCCTAGTCCTCCGGCCCCACTCCAGCCTATTCACGATATTACGGAGGATGATATTGAGTTTATGCCTTCCCCACATCCGTCCGAGAATCCAACCTTCACCCCGATAGATCACCCTGGCTTGGTTCGTAACCCGTTTGCGGGTCATCCAGACCTGGACCCGGCCTCTCATGACATCTCCTTCGATGAGGTTACTGGTGAGCATCTTCTCCCTCGCAATCCCATGGTACGGGTGCTTGACGAAGCTAAGTCCCTGGACCTCGATTTGCTTACTACCCGGGTTGTAACTCTGGGAGATGAAGCTAAGGCGAATATTGACTGGGTTGCTGAGGAGACCAGGAAATTGATGGGGAATCATGCCCGATTAGTTAAGGCCGGGGAGGAAATTGGGAGTGCCAACAATCGGCTACGGTTAATGGTCTCCGACCAGGCTAAGCAGCTTGCCGATCAGGCCATTCAAATTTCTCAGCACGAGGCCGCATCCAGGCAACTGAAGAAGACTATGGAAGAGGCCAACAGGGCAGAGTTGCAAAAAATGGATGCCTCCTGCAAGGAGCGAATTGACATGGCCATCACGACGGTGGATGAGGTTCGACAAGCGGACCTTGAGCGGGCACAGGAATTGTCGGGGAGACTTGAGGTCGCGGAGCTCGCTCAGTCCAGGTTGAAGGAGGAGATGGAGGCAATGAGGATATCCCTTCAGGCTGACCGCTCACGATATCGATCGGAGAGGGATGCTGCCGTCGCTAAGCTGCATGCTTCTGAGGCCCGAATGAAGGAGCTTGAGGAAAATGAGGGGATGATGATGAGATGCTCTAGGATATGTATTTCCGCACTTGGAAGCAGGGTAATTTATCCTGGATGGATGATTACCCCCGGGTTATGGCCAGGATTTATCTCCGGGCCCTGGAGGAGGCTAGGGCTGATGCGGATAAAGAGGGTGGCGCAGTCTTCAGAATGGATGTGGTCACTGCCCAGTTTACCAAGGAGGAGAAGGTGGTGGTGAAGGAGGGTATGCGGCTGCTTGTTGCCGAGGAGGCAGGTATGCAAGTAGAGGATGATGACCAGGATGGTCAGGAAGCAAGTGCGGGTAAGTCTTCCTTTCTAGTCTTTCCGTTAACTTGGTTGCTTATCACTAATGAATTCTTTCTTTGACCGGGCAGGTGGGCAACAGGACAAGGATGAAACTCCGACGCAGCCGGCTCCTTGATTTGACCTGGATATCTTTTTGTGGACTTGGCATTGTTGTATATGTTAGTCTCAAAACAGTAACGTAACTTTTAGGTTGTAATTATGCTACTTGTAATAAACAACATTATTCTTGACGTGTAGTTTTATTTAACTTAAGCTGATTCTGTCGTTTTTTGAATGTTTTTGCTATTTTGACATGTTGTATGAGAAATATAGCTATGCATATGCTTGAAATTCAATTGCGTTTGATGTCAAGTTCTTGCTTAAAACATAATTTCATGCCTTGCAATGTTAGTGTGACGTGTGAATAAATTATAGCCACATGTTTATACATGAAAGAAGAAAATACCGCCCTTCATAATCTACTTGTAGATGGCAGCTTTGAATGTCTCACGCGATTGAGTGTGGAATGTGGTCAGTGTCCTGCTGTGAGTATCCACTTCTATTAGCGAATGTCTCCTATTCTGTGTCCTGTACTTTAGGGATTGTTACAGAGGATAGGAGAAAAGTTTTTTTTAAATAAAATTGAAATATGAGAAAAAGTAAAACTTCCAATCACGGAAGGCCTTCGATGTGCTTAAGTTCGTGGCAAACGGGCTTTGTAGTCACTTTCCCTAGCTGTGGGTCTTGGAGACATTTGTCACCCATCTTACGCCTCCGTAGGGAGTTAATCTTTTTTACCATAGCCGTACTTAAGACACATCGGAGCCAAGATCGCGCACAGTAACTACCCGGGCCATTATGGCCCGTAATCGTGGGTATTATTCGATTTACTGTGGCCGGCTAGCGTGGGTGCCGATCGTTAACCGTGAACTACCCCTGGCTGGCCACACCTTATGTTGGGGCTTAAAGTAGGTTCACAGTTGCCGGCGAGCCGAATGCCGTAATGAGCTGCCTTGGCTATAGTCGGCCTTCTCGGTGGCTTATAATCGGCTCATTACAGTTGGCTTTAAGGGCCTTCGCGAGCAATGAGTTAACCCGCAGCAGAGGGATGCCGGAGCAAAAGTGTCTCATTGGCGAGGGCATAGATTCGCATAGTACCTGTTAGCTCTTGTCCAGGTGAAGTCGCATTGTGGAGTGCCTTGAATGGAAATGCTATATGCATAGGATTTTGTTCAACAGAAAAGGATAAAGTTAACAAGTAGCCAAGATATAAAGGAACAAGTTAAAAAAGAGACAAGGTTTTTAAAGTGGTTCGGCACGAAAATGCCTACGTCCACTGATTCTCTTTGTTAATTCACTTCATATGTGCAGTACAAGTTAAGAGAAGTATCGACGGAGGTGTTGGATGTTCCATGTCCTCTAGAACACCTCTCCGTCCACTGTTGACAAAATATAAGCTCCATTGTGGAGATCTTTATGAATTACATATGGTCCATCCCAGATTGGATCTAGTGCTCCGGGGCGAGGGAATATTCGCTTGAGGACAAGATCTTCTTCTTGTAAAGTACGATGCTTGACTTTGGAGTTGTAATGTGCTGCCACTTTTTGCTTGTGTGCTGCTGCTTTGAGGGCTGCATCATTTCTTCTTTCCTCAATTAGATCCAAAGACATGTGAAGGAGTTCTTCGTTCTCTTCTGGGTTATAGTGGATCCTACGGTGGGAAGGCACGATGGTTTCAACTGGGAGCATAGCCTCCGATCCGTATGCCAAAGAGAAAGGGGTATGCCATGTTGATGTTCTGAAAGATGTGCGATAGGCCCACAGTGTCGTAGGGAGTTCATCCACCCAAGCGCCCTTTGACTTTTCGATCTTCTTTTTTGTTAGAGTTTTCAGAATTTTGTTGACGGCTTCGACTTATCCCCTTGCCTGGGGATAAGCTACGGATGAGAAGCTCTTGTGAATTCCATGCTCTTGGCACCAGTTGGCGAACTCCTCGCTGTCAAACTGAAGTCCATTGTCCGATATAATTTTGAATGGAACTCCGTACCTGCATAGAACATTTTTGATCAAGAAGTTAATAACTTTCGCTGATGATACTTTATTTAGGGGTTCTGCTTCCACCCATTTGGTGAAATAGTCGACTGCCACTATAGCATATTTGGCCCCACCTCGGCCCATTGGCAGTTCGCCGACTAAGTCAATTCGCCATACTGCAAAGGGCCAAGGGCTGGTCATTTGAGTAATCTCAGTGGTTGGTAGCCGTGGAATCTTAGCAAACTTCTGGCATCTGTCACATTTTCTGACAAAATCTAAGGCGTCCTTGCTTAAGGTGGGCCAGAAATATCCATATCGGAGTATCTTTTTTGCCAAAGTCTGCCCTCTGGTGTGATCTCCGCAGCTTCCTTGATGAATGTTGGATAAGATTTCCTTGGCTTCCCTTCTAGCGACACACCTTAATAAGGGGTTAGAGAAAGCGCGCCGATAGAGGGTGTCCTCTTGTATTGTGTAGCGGGAAGCCTTCCTCAAGATTTTCTTGACTTCGTTACGCCCGTCAGGTAGTGTGCCACTTTGTAAGTAGTCTCGGATGGGAGTCATCCAAGTTGCTTCTTCGGTGGCAGCTATCAGATTCACTTGCTCAAAACTTGGGGTCAGTTGCTTTGAGATGGCTACTGCTCCGGAAATAGCATCGTCTCTCATGCTGGCTTGCTTTGCCAATTCGTCGGCCTCTTGGTTCTCTTCCCGAGGGATGTGTTTGACTAAGTAGTGGTCCAATCGACTGATAAGTAACTTGGTCTTCTTTAGATATGCTATGAGTCGTTCTTCTTGAGCCTGGAATTCTCCTAGTATTTTATTAACAATAAGTTGAGAATCGCTATGAAGACACAAAGAATTGGCTCCGATTTCTAAGGCAAGTTCTAATCCAGCTATCACTGCTTCATACTCTGCATCGTTGTTGGTGGCAGTGAATTCCAACCTTATAGCATGGTGCAGCTTATTTCCCCTGGGAGTAATTATTACCACACCTGCCCCCGAGCCTTTTTCGTTTGATGCACCATCCACAAAGAGGTTCCACTTGATGTCTTCTGCTATTTCTGATTGCTCCTCACCTTCGCTGGTAGTGAATTCGGCAATGAAATCCGCCATGGCTTGCCCCTTGATGGCGGTGCGAGGATGGTAGGTAATATCATATTGACTTAGTTCAATGCACCATTTAAGTAGTCGCCCAGAAGTGTCGGGACGATGGAGTACCTGCCTCAGCGGTTGATCGGTCAGAACTCTGATGGAATGGGATTGAAAATAGTGTCGCAGTTTTCATGATGCGATTAGTAGACAGTATGCTAGCTTCTCAAGTTTAGGATATCTGACTTCTGCCCCTGTAAACCTCTTACTTACAAAGTATACTGGCCGCTGCGTGCGGTTGTCTTCTCTTACCAAAGAAGTGCTTAGAGCATGAGATGATACAGCAAGGTATAGGTATAACTCTTCGCCTTCGTTTGGAGTCGAGAGTACCGGCAGTTTCTGGAGGTGTTCGATTAAGTTAAGGAAAGCGGTTAAGCATTCGTCAGTCCATTCGAACTTTCCTTTGTCTTTCTTTAGAGCTTCGAAGAAGGGGACGCACTTGTCCGTTGCTTTGGAGATGAATCGGCTTAGGGCGGCCACTTTCCCATTCAGGCTTTGCATTTCCTTTCGAGTGGAAGGTATTTCGATATCTTTTAGAGCTCGGACTTGTTCAGGGTTTGCTTCAATCCCTCTGGCATGGACAATGAATCCCAAGAACTTTCCTGATGATACTCCGAAGGAGCATTTTAGAGGATTAAGTTTCATTCCACACTGGCGAAGTACTTGAAACATCTTGCCCAGGTGGCTTACGTGATCGTCGGCTTTCCTTGATTTTACCAGCATGTCATCCACATACACTTCCATAGTTTGTCATATTAGCCCTGCAAACATCTTGTTGACGAGGCGCTTGTAGGTGGCTCATGCGTTTTTAAGTCCGAAATGCATTACCTTGTAGCAGTACAAACCCCGGTCAGTGATGAAACTAGTGTGGTCTTGATCGGGAGCATGCATAGGAATTTGGTTATATCCTGAGTATGCGTCCATAAAGGATAAGAGTTCGTGCCCGGCTGTGCTGTCTACAAGTTGATCGATTCGGGGAAGTGGGAAGCAATCCTTCGGGCAGGCGTCATTTAAGTTGGAGAAGTCAATGCATGTTCGCCACTTCCCATTAGCCTTCTTTACCAGTACCGGGTTGGCGATCAACTCTGGGTAGATGGCTTCTCGTATGAAGTCATTGGCAAGTAGATTCTTTACTTCTTCATCGAGGGCTGCTGATCGTTCTGCCCCCATACTTCTCTTTCTTTGTTTTACGGGCGCCTTGGTAGGATCAATGTTTAGTACGTGGCATGCTATGTCAGGGGAGATTCCGGTCATGTCAGCATGTGACCATGCAAATGCATCCAAGTTGTGGTGGAGAAAGTCAATGAGTTGTTCCTTCAACCCTGCTTTTAGTTGGGACCCGATTTTGAATAGTCTACTCGAGTCATGTTTGTCTACAGATACAAATTCCATAGCCTCTGCAGGCTCGGCGGTGGCCTCCTCCTCTTTGTCCCTGGGGTCTAATTCATTGAAAGGGTCGCTGGTATATCGAAGAGGAGGGGCTTTCTTTAGTTGCTATGCTTCCAAACTTTTTGTGCAGAGGGCAACCTCTACACTCTTCCCTTTATCCTTCTCGTGGTTGTTGCGAAGTTCAGTTACATAGCAGTCTCGAGCAACGTCCTGGTCTCCCTCTACTTCCCCTACTCCATTGTCCGTTGGAAATTTCATCTTTAGGCACCATGGGGCTAGGACGATTTGGAAGTCAGACAAGGCTGGCCTTCCTAAGAAGGCGTTGTAGGCCGAGTGGTTTTCTATCAGCACAAATGTTTGTTTCCGTACAACGGAGCGGGGATGACTTCCAATTTCAACAAAGAGGTCCAGTTGCCCGAGGGGCATCTTCGCATCCCCAGTGAAACTGTGTAGTGGTTTATTGCAGGGAGAAACGTCCTTTATTGATAGTTTCATTTTGTCGAATGCATGCTTGAATAAGATATTTACCGAGCTTCCAGTGTCTACTAGAATTCGGAAAACTTCGGCTGGACCGAGCCGGGCAGAGATAACCATGGGATCCATGTGAGCGTACTGCCTTCCCTCTAGGCCACGCCTACTGAATGTGATGTCATCACTCTCTTTCCGCTTTGGTTGGCGTTCTCCTATAACAGAATTAACACAATCTTCATTGTTTCTAAGCGACTTTCCATATCTTTCCATCTCTGCCCAGCTTCTGTCGGCGATGTGCGGTCCTCCCGAGATGGTATGGACCACTATCTTCTCTTGACTGGAGCCGCTAGTGTTGCGATTTCCTCTGCCTATCTCTGGTGAGGGTAGCCTTGGGTTCTCATTGGCAAGAGCTGGAGTCCTGTTCTGACCTTTTACATAGCGTTCCAGTTTCTTCCTTCTGATGTGTTCTTCAATCAAGTCCCGGAGATGATGGCATTCATTGGTATCATGCCCGTGAGATTCGTGGAAGCGGCAGAACTTTCCAGATTTCTACGCGTTATCTGATTCCTTCTTGTATGGTGGGCATTTGTATCTAACTTCGTCTTGGGTGGCAAGGAAGATGTTTTCGATGGTTTCATTCAAAGGAGTGTAAGTGTCGAATCTCGGTCCTGGCCGATATAGGCGCTTTTCTCCCTTCTTACCCCCAGCATTTTCTCTAGAATCATTTCTTCGAACGTCCTTCGCTGCAGCGGGCGTGTTGCCGTGGGCTGCCTTATTTTGTTGCCCTGACTGCCCCTTAGTGGCAGCGTCTTCAAGCCTCATATATTTCCCGGCTTCATGGAAGAAATCGGGTAAAGTGGCTGGTTTTTCTTTTGTCAACCTTCTAGAAAATTTAGTATCCGGGTGCACGCCACTACAGAGGGCCATTAAGATGAGCTTCTCATCGGCATCTTAGACTGCGGCCGCTGCGGCATTGAATCGGGTTAGATATTGCTGCAGCTTCTCTCCGGGTTTCTGTTTGATACTGGATAAGGAGTAAGCGTCCTTGGGCTGCTCCACATGAATGCGGAACTAGCTGATGAACTTTTCTTTCAACATCTCCCATGAGCTGATGGATCCTTGGGGTAAATGGCAAAACCAGGAGGTAGCTAGATCTTCTAGGAATAGCGGAAAGCATTTGCACAGCACTCCTTATGTTGCTCCACTCATGAGCATATGCTGTGTGTATCTCTGTAAGTGTACAACGAAGTCGGAGGTTCCTTTGTAAGGTTCCATTGTTGGCATTTTCCATTCTCGGGGGGTGATGGCGATTTCGATATTGCGAGCGAAGGGGTTGGTTACTCTAGTGCCTATGCCTCGATCTCTTTGATCCCGTTGGACGCACTCTCTGAACAAGCGTGCAATCCTTTCATCAGAATTTGGAGCAGATAGAAATGAGTTCGGCTCTGCTCTGTGGGATTGATTCCGTCCAGATGACCTGTAGGGATGGTATCGTCTATCATTCCTGACATTTTCCAATGGCTGTCTTTGGTCTTCTGGGAGCACGCTAGGGTCAGCTACAGTTGGCCCTTGCCTTGATCTTCCCCTGCTGGGTTCTGATCTAAGCGCTTCCTCGGGTCCAACTTCGGGCTGAACTCTAGCTCGGCCCCGGTCATTGGTGTTTCCGTGGTTAGGCAGTATGACAGGCTCGGCTACAGTTGACCTCTGCCCGGTACCTCTCCCGTTGGGTTCGGTTCCAAGCGTTTCCTCAGGTCTAACTTCGGGCTGAGCTCGGTCTCGACTCCTACCATGGCCGCTTCTGTCGTTAGCTCCTTCGAAGAAGGAAGACCTTTGCTGTCTCCGAGATCCTCCAGACTGGGACTCACCCCATGATTCAGTGTTGCGGTTGAACTCTTCAGCATCCCTTAAGCATGACATGAGATGGTCCACCAAGGCTTCCTGCTGGGATGTGAAGCGGTTAGTCACTTCAGCCACAACCCTGTCTAGGTCTGCCCTAGTAATTGCTGCCGGCTATTCTGAGGTAGGGGTTGTCGGATTTGCCTGACCTTCATCTGGTACTGCTGCTGGAAGGGGACGATTTACTTGGTCTGTGGCCACTGGATCTGGAAGACTGCTGGTTGCGATGTTTTTTCCTTTGTTAACATCTTTCTTCTGCTTGGGAGGCATGTTTTCCAAGCAATGAACAACGCTGTTAGGAAGAAGGTTAAATGGAAGAAGCTGAAGCTTCGAGCTTTCAGTTCTCAGTGAAAGCACCAAAAATGTTTGCACAAAAAATGGACAAACACCTCCAAGTCGTATGATTTAAGTGATTTTAGGTTGTTCTTAGTGATTTGGGTGATTTATGCAAATATATGAAAAGCAGGGACTAAACTGTAAAAGACACGCAGATTTATAGTGGTTCAGCCAGAATGTGCCTACGTCCACTTTATATGTTATTCTCCTTTTTTATTCAAATTACAAGTACAAAGCTTTGATACAAGTATATGAAAGTTGTTTGAAAGTTCTCTCCGTGCTTGAGCTCTCAAACTTGTCCCCCATTGTTGTACCCCTGCCCCTCTATTTATAGAGTGAGGCTGGGGGTAAGGGTCTTGGATGTATATAGCTGCTGGTGGGCCTGGGCTGATACAATCTGGCCTGGCAAAGTTGGTCCGGAACGCCTTGGTCTGGTGGGATCTGGTTCAGTAGGTAGGGGAACCTGTTGGTTCGGTGGGTAGGCGAAGTTGTTGGTTTGGTGGTATGGGAACCTGTTGGTTCGGTAGTGGGTGGACCTGTGGAGTTGATTCGGTAGTGGGTGGACCGGTGGAGTTGATTCGGTCATGAGTTGGTTCGGCGGTCTTCTTCCTTGCTTCTTGGTTCGGCAGTGGATGAGGTAGCTGGTTCGGTGATGAGAGGGGAGTGGAGTTGGGTTTGATTCGGTGGTCTTGGTCCGGTGGGACTTCGTCCAACATATATATATATATATATATTGTTTTTTTTTAAAGAGTTTTGCAAAATCATCTTAGCGCCATTTAACTTAGAAGACAAAAAAATGTTATATCCTTTTATTTGAATTCGCCACTTTTTAAAACAAAGATTTTCAATTAGGATATTTCATAATTAACACATATGAACCTTCCTATATACTAGTTAAACCATCGTTATTTGTAATCAAACTTCATTTTTATTTTTGTTGAGACAAATAAATTTTTCAAAAATTTCAATTTAATTAACCAAAATCTTATACTTATCCTATAGTGTTTCTTTAAAAATAAATCAAAATGCTTAAAAAAATTATTTTTGAGATTTTTTGTTTTTTATTTTTTTGTTTTTTGAGTTTTTCTTTAGTTTTGGAAAGAGAATGCAAAAATAAACCATGAAAAATTGAAAATGAAAATGATGAGACTCCCCCTACACTTGATTTTGACTGTGTCCCCACTGTCAACCCAAGTGAAAGGAGAAAAATAAAACAAAAGTAAAAAAATGACCTATATTTACATGAAAACGAAAAGATTATTATTTACAAGAGTTCAGAAAGTATATCGTCAAAAAGTAAATGAAATGGTCTTACAAAGACCGATTCATTTGTCTGGTCAAGTATGCTAGACACAGCTTAAGCTCGAAGAACCAAACCATAAAAAATTTCAAAATTAAATGTTGATTTGGAAAAACGAATGTCATTTTATTGAAAACCGTATGAGTTGTTTTATTTCAATGATTTTTGGGGTTGATAAAACAATTGATTGAAATTCAAGTTTATTTTCACCAAATTGAAAGTTAAGCTCATCATCAACAAATTTTTCAAAATTATTAATTTCAAAATTGAAATGGTGATTCAAATCTTCCCCTTCAGAATTCAACAACTCATTTTCGAAAAGTCTAAAGAAATCGTGTTCATTGAATTCGTCTTCCTTTATTGAATTATCAACAACTTTATTACATGTGTCAAGTTCAAAATCCAAAGTTGTTGTGTTCAAAATTTCAAAATCGGGAAAAGGAAGATCCAATCTTAAATCGAGTTTCTCCCCCTCAAAAAAATTGAAATCCAACTCAATTACCATGTTTTCAACAACTTCATTAAGATCATCATTTTCAGTTTCAAAAGTTGTTGTTTGAAAATCGTCGATTTGGGTAAAAGATGGATTATCATTTGACTCGTCACATGTTGGGATTTGGTTTTGTTGTTCATGTAATTTTTTGTATGTTTCAATCAACAAATTTGTGTGATCATTGTAAATTTCGTCCATTTTCTCAACAAAATCCAATTTATAGTTATTAACATGAAGATTTTCACTTTGAAATTGTTGAGAACAAAGATTTTCAATCGTAACGTGGCTAAGATCATTCTCATTGCCAAATTCGTTTGAAAATTTATTTTGAGTTTGAAATTCATTTTGGAGTTCGAAATTGGGTTGGCATGGGTTATAATCAAAATCATTTGAATTTGGAAGTGAATTCAAATTTTGAAATCCTTGACTCGAGTTATTACACAAATATGAATTACACAAATCATTTATACTTTGATTTTGTTGTGTAGAGAATTCAAGTAAAGATGAAATGCTATTTTCAAGAGTCGTGGGTTGGCCGTCGTTTTGAAAACTTTGTTGTTCAAAATTCGAATTGTTTATAGAATAGTTGTCGTTAAAATATCCATACGAATTTGGAGTGAAATCATATGGATTATATTGATTTTCACGACTATTGTAAAATTCAAGTGAATATGGAAATTCGGACATTTTCAAGAATGTTTTGGTCTGTTTTTTGAAATTTTTTTATAAAGGAAAAGTATTCACAAATAATTTATTTATTTTTGGATTTTCAATTTTTTTTGTTTTTGAAAATATTTTTTACTTTTTTTGGATTTTTGATTTTCTAAACTAAGTAGATTTTTTTTCGATTTTTTTTTTGATTAAAAAAATTCAAAAGAAAGGATTTAAAAACAAAGTTAAGGAATATTTACAATTTTTTAAGTTTTGGATTTTGAAATTTTTTTTTGTTTTTTTTAAAATATGCATGAACTAATACAACTAAATGAATGCAAGGGTCTAATTACAAATTATTCATCCTAAGTTAACCCAAAATGTATAATTACACTTTGTCTTAAATCAACAAGATACACTACAACAAAAATACCCTATTACAACGTCCTTTTTACAACGGGCATTGGCTGCCCGTTGTAATAGAAGGCTATTACAACGGTCCTCTCAGGCCCGTTGTAATAGATGCCCTATACAATGCCCTTTTCACAACGGGCGATGATAGCCCGTTGTAATAGAATGCTATTACAACGGTCCTTTCTAGCCCGTTGTAATAAATGTTAATTTTACAACGTTCACTACTGCCCGTTGTAATATATAACAATTTTACAACGGCCAATTTTTTTGGCTCCAGCTATGAAATTTTGGCTCGTTCGCTTTTTTATCCCTCCTAATCTCTCCCTCCTCCCTTCCTCCTAATTCCCAAATCGCTATTATCCCAAAACTTCACTAATTTAGTTCCAAATACCTCTGAACACTCGAGATTATAATATCAACGTAAATCAACTGATTGTCAATACAATTCAATTCGAAATATTAAAATTCCACAGCCAAAACTGATGAATTTGTCGCGGTTTCGGGTTCGAACAGAGATGCTTGGTGGTTGGCGATTTTAAGTCAAGGCGGGTTCGAGGTGATTGTCGAATCGATTTGGTTGAAGGGCGTTGTAGTCCTGGGTGCAGTGAGATGATTAGGGAAATCGTGTTGTCGGAGGTTGAATTGACACGGCAAGGGCCTTCCCCTAAAAAACACACAGATCAGAAACCAAAGCGAAGTGGTGATCAAGAAGACAGCAAAAGTGGAGGAAAAGGTAGTTCTTCGTCCACTCCTTCAAAACCCGGTGGTAGAAGGTACAAACTTCTCGAGGATGTTTTATGTTAAGGATGCATCAATATACTCATATATAACTATATCTTTCTTTGAGTTTCAGTTTATATTTTGGTCGGTGAAATAAATTGCTTTGTGTTTTCTGTGTCCAATCCTAGTAGCACTCAACAATTATGTATATCAGAAATTTTCAGTTGTGCGTAAATAAAGTGGAAAATAAATTTGTTGCATAACATAACATAACAAGGAGTTTCATGCATTAATAATTTTGCTACATATTCATTTTCCTTTCTGATAAACTGCAACTTTTTTTTAATTTTTTTATATCATAACTTATAGATTACTATATATGATCTTAAGATCCTTCAACACATGTAAATACATATACATACTTACATACACACATGTAAATACATAACGTAGGAAAATTGTCCGCATTTGTGTGCTTTTCCTTGTCTCTCCCTTGATTAGAAGTTTACATCGACCAATATTATGCTGTGAAAATAGCAAGAGGCTTAGCATCGTTAGTTTCACCAAATTATGTATACGTTTAGTTGCATCATTAATTTTTACCTGGTCAAATTGTATAAAACACCAAGCTTTCACGCTCTAAACCTCTTACTAATCAGCTCATATTTAGTTTACTAGGCGATCATGTCAGTAGTATAATTTTTTAATTTGGATAAATAAATAATGCATGTATACCAATGCTGTTACTTTCTACGCTTATAGATATAAACAATGTGTAGTTTATGTTGTTTGCCTAAATTCCATGGATCTGTCTCCTTACTATGTATAATAGAATGCCATCGTCCCATTTCAGAAGGAAAAATCAAAATAAAGTTATGTCTTCAATCAAAAAAGGCTGTTCCATATCCAAATTTGAAAAATAAATGCATATACAGAAGATCTCCAATCATATTCCAATTCAATTTTTGAACTCATTAGTTACTTATGATGTTAAAGAGGGGCATATATGACATCATGATAAGAAGGAAAAAATGGAACATGGAACCAGTTATGTAGGGCCGTATACACAATTAACATGCATGTATATGTTATTACGGAGATACTTATGTCGATCATCAACAGAGTCAATGACAAAGGATAAGATTTCTTAGTGTACTGTGAATATTATATATATTCTGCTTGTATGTGTAGCTTTGTTGTTTCATGCATTTGTAGAATACCATATACTGAACAAATAAATGCTTAATGGGGCTAGTGTTGACCATAGTTTAGCTGTACCTAACTAGTTTGTAGCACTTTTGGCTTTGTATGCCACGTATACTTCCACATATAAATTTATTTTCATTTAACCAAGCTCCACAGAACCTTGTTACATTTTCTTGATTGTCATATCTGTCAGTAAGGGTACTGTTTGGAGATACATTGTTGTTCATAACATTTGAACGATCCATCTCCATTTGAGAATTAACTAGGTCGTGTTGTTCTCTACAATATTGTATAATGAATATCCATAAAATTCATAATTAAATAAAACTATGCTTGTTTTTCAATCAATACTAAAAAAAGTTATTATTTCATAAATAATATTCGATATGCTTTGTGGAAATAATTTTTGTAACTTGACTAATTAGTGCTATATAATATGCTTACACAAACTACTTAGATTGATTTTAAAGTTTGTGAGTCAAATTCTTTTCAATTCTGCTTACTCAAACTACATTGTTTACTTAGTTTTATAACCTATTTTCAATTTAAAAATTGAAAATGAGATAACATTAAAAATCAGTTTCTATATAGATGTACAATTAATTGTTAGTGGAATTTCCTACAATTTAATATGTACACATTTTATCTCGGTCTTACATAATTTAAGTGTCTTTTCTAAGTGTTATACCAGCTTACTCGGAACAACTAAGACATAATGTCGTTAATTTATTTTTAGTTATCACTTTTGACTATAATTAAAATTGATTCTAATTTGAAGGCAGTTTAATCATTTTTACAATTAATTAATGGTATAATTGGACACTGTTGGAGATTACTTGATATTGATTCTATATGTTATAGTGGTAGATATTATGGAGTCATTTTTACTATGAATTTGATTGTGAGAATGTGATTCATTCCCTACTGTCTTCAAATATATGTTAAAAAATATAGATGAAATGCCATTCTACAACACATGATGCTTTCTGCAAAATAAATTAGTATAAATCACCATTTCATATGTTGGAGAAAAACATACATATGAAATAGATTTGATATTGCAATAGAATAAAGGGCTCGGCCCAGCCCACATACTCAAAATTGGCTATGACTTTACATGAACTGGCCAAAGCATAATAATAGCCTGAAGTGACCCAATGATTTTGGCATCAAACTAGGAAGAAAACATTATAATCGGCTACTAATCATGTAACACTATTATTTGTCAAATCATATATTTTCAATCATTACCAATACATCTAATTTTTTTGAATTTGAATCATTTATCCATCAATCAATTTCATATGTACATATATTCCCCCAACTAATGGTTCGTTTGGATCGACTTATAAGTCGCTTTTTGGAAGCCAAAACCTATTCATTTTGGCTTTCAAAAAACCAAAAAGCGACTTATATAAGTCGATCCAAACGAGGCCTAAATCATATATATATGTGTGTGTGTGTGTGTGTGTGTGTTATTATTAGCTTAATACTGCATGTCATACAATAACAACAATGTAACCACTCATTGAATGTC
Organism: Allium fistulosum; assembly: GCA_030737815.1. Lineage (NCBI taxonomy): Eukaryota > Viridiplantae > Streptophyta > Magnoliopsida > Asparagales > Amaryllidaceae > Allium > Allium fistulosum. Next base: position 822,983,042 of record CM060904.1, read on the forward strand.
CTTGCATTTTGTTATTTCTAAATTTATACTTTTTAATATTTCGTGGGTGGAGGAATTTTTGGTTGCAGTTCGAATGTTGGTTGGACTAGTTTAGGCAATGCGGTGAGATGGTATTCGTGGGTGATTCTTTTGGGGATTGTGGTCGGCTTCTGGTTGAAGTTGCGATAGTATCGTTTCTGGTTCGCGATGTTGATGGTCAATGTGGGTTATGATTTGGTGGTGTGGCAGTGAATGATTAAAGGGATCTTGATCTTAGGGGATGAAGAAATGTTGTGGATGTTTGGTTTTGGATCTGTTACAAATATGAACAATTACAAGTAGCAGATGTGTGAAAGGGTAGGGACAGTTGTGGGATGTTTTTGCAGTGATCCATAAGGTTGAAGTGGTTTAAACTGTTAATATTATTATGTGTAAATATTACATGTCTATTAAAATTGGATCACAGAGCATTAGTGATTGATGGTAAAAGCAGACTTCTCATTTCCGGTTCCATCCACTATCCTCATAGCACGCATGAGGTTTTGATAGTTTCTTTCTTTCATCATTATATGTTTATTGTTTTGATATGTCACTTATGGTTACTAAGGCAATCGTTTGTATTGTGCTTAGATGTGGCCAGACTTGATACAAAATCCAAGGAAGGAGGAACTGATGTCATTGAAACTTATGTCTTCTGCAATATACGCGAGCCAGTTCGTAACCAGGTTAGAAAAACATACAAATTTCATTTGTTATATATGCTATGCTATACAAAAGTCCAATGTACATGAATGATAAGTGCTATTATTAATCAATCAAAATGTCATACATATAGTATGATTTTGATGGGAGAAACGATTTGGTTAGATTCATTGGTAAGATTCATAAAGACGGTAGCAGAGGTTGGGCTCTATGCCTATCTCCGAATCGGTCCTTATGTTTGTGCTGAGTGGAACTATGGGTATTTCCATTTACTTGCATTTCTTTTTTATTATCAATTCTCGTTTTAAAGTAATGCAAGTTTCGTCTGTTTAATTTGTTTGATGTAGTGGGTTCCCTCTTTGGTTGCATTTTATTCCTGGAATCAAATTTCGAACCAATAATGCGCCATTCAGTGAAAGTTGTTTCTGTAGTGGTGGAGGAGGAATTCTATCAGTGGGGGGAGATATAGTTAATGACAAGTTTGGCTGGTGGTTGATGGTGGAATGTTTTAGTTAGAGTGTGAAGTGGGAGGAAAATGTGGAGTTTGTTTGTGAGGCGATGTGAAGTGGTTCGTGGGTTTGGGCGTAGATGAAGGCGCTAGATGATGTTGTATGATAGCAGTTGGTCAGTGAGGAGGGAATAAGTGAAGGAGATCTGAAGAGGTAGCAGGTTGAAATGTCACTGTTGGTAGAAGAATGATGTGCACAGGGTTATGTTGAAATGGCACTGTTGAAATATAATGTGCACAGGCAAATAGACTTGTATGATAATGTCACTATTGAAATGTATGAGAAAAGTGAAAAATAAAGAAAATTGTAAACAGAGAGTAATGAAATGAATAATATTTTTTTGAAGGAAAATGTGTTGTTTTATGATAATATTTATTACTCGTTAAATTATTCATTATTGGTATGGATATACTGTATGGATGCTGCTGCTGTTTTTTTTAATTTGCATTTATTTTGCAACGGTCAGAGCATGTTGTTATACAACCTTTTTACAACGGTCAAAGCATGTTGTTATAAGAGATTTTTACAACGGTCCATGCATGTAGTCAAAAGGGATTTTGCAACGGTCAATGCATGTTGTCAAAGAGTCTATTGCAAGGGCCAATGACCGTTGTAAAAAGGTGTGTTACAACGGTCCTTTACAACGTTTATTGCCCGTTGTAAAATATAGTGGACCTATTACAACAAGGCCTAATACGACGGGCGCATGCCTGTTGTGAAAGACATATTACAACGGGCATTGCCCGTTGTAGAAAGGCTGTTTTCTTATAGTGATAGTTCTCAGCTAAGTAACGGGCAGGAGTTATCGGTGCACCACGAATCACCGTAGCAATGCAGTCGAAGGTTTAAGTACCTTCAAAGAAACAATTCAGTATATTATTTATGAATCACCATAATATTTATAACTGATTATTGCTCTACCGTAGCCTAGACACCAAGAAATTAAATTATCGAAAAAGGACAAATTGTCAATATACAATTAAGTGTTATTGATTTCTAACCGTTATTATTAATCAAAATCTAAGATGAAATGCAAAGCAGAAATTAAACGTGTATTAACGATGCAACTATGAATGGATTTTTGTTTTTGTTTTTGAATTTTTTTTTGGATTTTTGAAATTTTTATATATATATCAATGCAAATTCAAACAACCAACAATGAAAAATGAATAAAAACAAGGGATAAGAGTGCTAATTTTCTTTTAAGCAAGCAGTTTATTTTTGGACAATAGTTCTTCTCCTTCTGAAATTCTGCTTTGGCAACCTGAAATAAAAACAAGATACATACAATTTTTTTTCTTTTTTAATATATATATATATCAAAGAAGTCACTAAAGCAAAGGAAAATCAAAACAAAAGAAACAAAAGAAGCAAAACAAAACAAATTTTATATAACAATTTTTTTTAAATTCTTCCTTTGTTTCCCTTTTTTTCTCTAATTTTTTTTAAAAACAGAACGAAAGATTATTCAAAAACTTTAAACTTGGCATGGTAAAAGCCTAAAAGCCCGTCTTTGCAATAAACTTCAGATAATAAAAAAAAGTAAATCGTTGTTACTCTGAACTCGCGAAAAACACAAAATCGCTAAAAAAATAAAATTTCGATTCAAACTCCTAAAAAATACAATTGCCAATTCAAAACTGGTTTGATTATAGCAAAACTAAACTCGAGATGATGGAATCTTAATGCTTCGGCTATGTGAATGGCAAGGGAAGAAGATGGGTGTTCGGGTGTTTGGCGATTGGCGTGAGTGGAAGAAGTAGGATTTGGATAAATTGGGGGTTTTGTAGAGGGATTTTTTGGAGGAGATGCGATTTTGGGGTGCGTGAATTTCAGGTGAGCTCGGGTCGATGGATTGGCTGCGGATTTGGGTGGCGATTCAGGAGGAGGTGGTTGAGTGGTTCTGATTGAGATGGTATGTGTTGCTGAAGCAAGGTAGCAGTTGTTTGGCAGAGGTGCAAACATGAGGCAGAGGTGAATGAGGGTGGTGTTGTGAAATGCACAGCAATACCAGAGCAAGCACTATGCAGGGGAGGGTAATGGTGATATGATGCCTGGTCAAAGTTGTTGACAGTGGTAGGTTTTTTGGACGTATAAGCAAGTGTTGATGTCGAGAGTTTGGTTATGGTGTGAGGAGTATGTTGACAGTGGTGATGCAGTAAGTTTTTTTTGGTTGTTTGGGAGAAGTGAGGAAGGTGATGCCTTGTAGTTGATAGCAAGTTGAGGTGGAGGGGATGATTGTAGTGATACTTAACTACAGTAATTGTGGTGGAAAGTTGTTGGTGATTTGTGGGGAGTGGTGTGAGGTTGGGCGATTTTGGTAGTAGTGAAGTTGTAGTGTCGTTTGAGAGTGGTTTGAGGTTGCGAAGTAGTTTAGCGATGCGGTTACTATGATTTCGAGGTAGATGGTCGGCTTGAGTGTGTACGATTGCAATTTTGGGTATGTTTGGATTGTCGAGCTGTTGTGTGGTCAGGTGGGTAAATGGTATTGTAGATAGTAGGAGTCGTACATGCAAAATGGAATATGTTGATTACAACTGTGTTGAAGTTTCTTGTTGGCGAAGTGGCTAGTGAGAGTTTGTGATGTAAGTTTTGCTGCAAATGTTGTGTAGAAATTTGAGTTTGAAAATGTTATGGTTGTTGTAGTTGTTTGGGTTATGTAGAAGTGATATGGTAGGAGTTTTGTAGAGGAAGTGGGATGTTGCAGTGGAGTTCGATTAAGCAGGATGGTTGGTAGCTGAAGTATGGGTGGTTTCTAGAAGGTTGATGGCTATGGTACAGAGCAGCACTTGGTTGTAGTGGAGGTTTGAAGTATGGATGGTGATTTTGTTGCGTTAGTTATATGGAAGTATTTGAAAGTATACACAGATAAGTGATCGAGGATGTGCAGGGGTGTGCACTTTGGAATGATGAGGCAATGGTAAATGCTGCGATGAGGGGAGCAGTTTGTTATGGTGGAGTTTTATGGTGGAATCTTGCTTTTTGTAGATGAGTAGTGGTGATGGTGGCTTTGGGATGTAACAGTGGTGAATTGGGTGATGAAGGTGAGGTGTTTGGAGCTGTCCGGCGACAGAGGAATGTGAATTGAAGTGAATTGATTGTAAGGAGGAGGTTAACTGTTGATTATAGTATGGTCGATGCAATGAAATGTTGCAGTATGTTGATGGTTGTGATTAATGATGTGGTTGGTGATATGAGATGGTTGTAGTCAATGAAATGGATATGTATTGGTGAAGTAATGTGGATGATTATCAGAGAAGTATGTATGGAACTATGTGTTTGTGTTCACAGTGACAGTAGGAGAGGTGGTGGAATGTATGCAACTGGTTCAGTGTGTTTGAAAGAGGAGCAGCAGTAATGGAGAAGGAAGGGAAATGATATATAAAGTGGAAGATTGGGGTTGTTTGTTCAATGCAAGGAGGTTAATGCAAGAAGATCAGAGAGAATGGTAAGGAGCAGTTCTGAATGTTTGAAGCAGGTTGGTGGTAGAATGTAGTGGCTGTTATCCGCAATCACGTAAAAGTGTCGCGAAACCGATAGTAACCAAAGAAATGTTACTAAACCAGTTTTCAATTCTGGTACAGAATGCTATGGTGCGGAACCGTTACAAAAATTGTTGTAATAGTATTATACCTATTAAGATGTCCGAGTCCAGAGAGTTTCTGTTTCCTTGAAACAATATTGCCGCCGTAGTAGTTTTACGGTTATTAGCAATTTGCTTCCTAGGATGAAACGGACCAGCCCCGCGGTTGCTGACGGAGCGTCAACGAACTGAAGAGATTATAGCACTAGAACATAGATTTTAGAGGAAGAAGGAACAGAATTTTAGAGAACTTATCCTTTTTCTCATATTCTGGCCGCCTATTTATAGGCTGGAGGAGGTTCCTATTCGGAGCGGTCGTGACTGCTGGAAAGGTTGCGACCCTTAAACCAACAGCAGTGACCGTTGTATGTGTGCGCCTGGAAGGAAATGGCCGCATCTGGTGACTGTTCAAACGAACGGACACATCCGCTCGAAAAGTAGATGTTTTGGCGCATGCAGGCCCAAACGGCAGTCGGCGGCCCATTTAATCACTAGACCCCAAGATCCCCAAGGCCCAAGGCCCTATCTTTGACATATTTAATATTAATATGAAAGCATACATGTCATGCCACATTGCCTCATCCCTTCCATTCCTTGTCCTTATTCCTCTTTTGTTTTGATTTAGTATAGTGGGTTGTGATATATATGGTGATATTGAAACAAATATCTCATGATGTGGGACTTTGTTTCAATACACACTATAGTTCTTCCACTTCCTATTTCATTCATTTCTAACAGTGGCAGAGGTTGTGTAGAACAAAACTGCTGTCGAGTGATATAGGAGTTGATGGTCTGGTTGCTGTGTGGAAGTTGAGGTGTTGATGAGTATGGTTTGTAGTAGTAGAGGATTGCAAGGATGAGGGGATGACAGTGCACAATTGTGCAGGTTGAAGAAGAAGTCTATGGACGGCGAGGCGGTTGCATGCAACAGTGGACAGAGTTGTATATGGTGTTGGAGTATTTGTAATGTAGTGCACTATGCACAGAAAATAAGCACAGTGTGTGTGTGTTTTTTTAAAAAAATAATTGTAAAGCAATGTAAATAGAAAATGAAAAATGAAAATGAAAAATGCAAATGAAAAATAAAATAGGATTTTTTTTTGAAATTGTGTATGCCTTTTTTTTATATTTGTAGAAATGCAAATGCAAAGGGAAAACTAGATCAACATGCACAAAACAAAATTGAAATCAAAAATAAAACAACAAATACACACACAATATTTTTTTAAATGTACTACACACACAAAATGAAAAACACAAAAATCAAACAGAAATAATCCGAAGAATAGAAAATAAAATCAAAGCAATTCCCCGGCAACTGCGCCAAAAACTTGTTTATGCGACGAATTTTCTATCAAGTTAGAAAAATGCCGATAAATTTTGAATTAATATAACCGCAAGCGCACAGGTACTATCGTAGTACATAGCGAGTACGGGTCGATCCACGGGGAATTGTTGATTTTAAAAATCTATTCAATCAAATTAAACCAAAGTTGAAGAGAGTGTTAAGCTAGAAAAGGAAAAAACTAACAAACTAACAAAGTGATAAAAATATGAGAGTGTGAAGGCAATTTAGAGGGAATTTTCACTCTCTAGATCACATAAATAAACAAAATGAAGTTATGATCTCTCTTTTCTTGTCATTAGTGTAATTAGTTGATGTTCTTATCATGTATATTTGTGCTATTAATTAGTCCAATATAAACCATCAAACTATAACACAACCACTGATACACATTTAACTCTCATGAAATATGACAACAAAGTTGAAAGCAAAATCTATTTTAAGCATGGCATATTAACTATTGTTTAGAAATATAGGACATCAAATTTTAATTCCAACAATCACTTCATTACCATCATCATATGTAAATGAAGAGGTAATTATTGTTTATAATTATTTAAGCATAGCCTATTTGGTGTCAACAATATAGGCTATCAAATTCAAATCAAAAACAACAAGTTAAACCACTTCAAATGTTTCATTAAGCATAAAAAGAGAGCATAAACATCAAAATGTTGCATCTACATACTAGAGAGCATCATTACCCCTAAATTGTAAGGTTTAGCCTCTTATATTTGTTATCAAATCAACAAATGTAGAAAGCAACATGAAATAAACAAGAGGAATAAGAGAGCAAAATGAAAAGAAAAGCTGTAAAAATAAATGAACACTAATCTACTTGCATGAAAAGTAAACTACACTACTAACATAAAAAGAGAAGCATGTAAATAACATAGAACACTAATTAACATTTCATAAAAAAAGGAAATTACATGAAATAAAAATGGCTAAGTAGCCATGAAAAGAGAAAGAGAGCTTTCTTTTATTTTTAATCTAACTAAAACTAAATAAAAGAGGGCCTAAGAGAGACTAAGGTAAGAGGTTACATGAAGCAAAAGGGGGTATTTATACATGTTTGGAAACCCTAATTCATTTTTTGGGAACTATCCAAAATACCCTCTTAGGAATTGTGGTGGCCAAGTAATCATTAGCATCCAATAATCATCCATTAAGTGTGCATGAAGATTTAATGGCCTTTAGCATGTGCATTAGCTCCTAAGTGTACATTAAGGTAGGTGGGTAGGTGGTTCCTCCATGATCCATGAAATGAATTATTTCCATCTCCATTCCTTTGTATTCACTCTTGTGCATGCATATATCTTCATAAAACCACTTGTATATGAAGCTAAATTCCTACAAATAATATAGAAATTTCCAATTAATTTTTCTCAAATTAATATGTGCACATAAATGACCATTTTGTCCCTAGATGAAGATGAATATGTGATGATTTGAAAATAATTTATATTTTGGTTTAAACATGTTAACACACCCAATATGATCATTTATTTAATTTAAATAGATTAAATATGGTGGTAAAAATATGCACATTTACGTGCACATCACCTCATCTCCATGCAATTCAGAGTGGTTTGGGCAAGCCGAAGGGTGGGAAAAATTATGCATGCAGCTGTCCACTACTAATTAAAAAACTACCAAGAAATTCTCTCATTCAAGTACGAAAAGGATGAGTATGAGAAGCAGCTCGCAAATCATGACGTGGAGATTGAGAGGCTGTAGAAAAAGAGGGATGATGCCCTTAAGAGAGGGAGAGCGAAAGTGCTTCTTTGTTTCAGGAGCTGAAAGAATCAACCGATCGTGTCACACTCATATTTAGAGATGAAATAAAGAAGTGCCACACTGATGAGGGGGCTTTAAAAGAAAATTTGAGGATAAGCGAGACGATGGTTGAGATGCAGAAGAAAACCATCGCCGAACAGGCTCAAGAAATTGCCTCTCTTTGCGAACAAGTTACGACTTTGGATGCTGAGAAAAAGCAGCTGGTGGTAGAGAAGGCTAGCACGGAAGCTAGCTTTTAAAAGCTTCAAGATACCTTCACAAAGAAGATGGAAGGCTCGGATGCTACCATTCTGGGCTTTTATGTCAACTCCATGCTGCATCAAGGGAGTCTTAGCTACTTGGGTCCGTTGTTCCCTCGTATGCTTGTTGTAGCCTTGGAAGAGATTCTGGCCCGATTTCAAGAAATAGGTGGTGGTTATACCGAAGAGGAGTTGGTTCAGGAATACCTAAATGAAGAATCCCGCCAAGCTTTAGTGGAGGGCCAGGAAATCTTAAGACTAGAGAGGGAACGAGGAGCTATTGATGTTGCAGCCGCCGCTAAAGCTGTAACCGGGTATTTTTCTTTAGGCCCGGGTAAGCCATCTTTGCATCTTTGTGCTAATGAGGGGATCATTTCTACTTCTCCCGTGATTATGCAGCCATCAAAGGAGGGCAACAGCGAAGGCTCCAAAGTTGTAGCGCATGAGCAGACCCCCACAACAGGAAATTTTCTTATCTCTCCCTTGCTTGAAGACTTCCAATTTATGCCTAATGAACTTGCCGAGATAACTGCCCTTTGTTCTGATATTATAGATCAACCATCTCTTTCTACCGAGTTACCTCCTCGTCACGATGCCAGATCTACTATCATTCTGATCGCATCAACCTTCGTCTCTGCATCTGCCTCGCAGCCCTGTTCGCACTTCGAGCAAATTGCAGCACTGCATGGTTTGGATGACCCCTTTGTATCTCAAGAGGAAGGCTTGGCAGCTACTGATACACGAAAGCAGGCGGATCAAGCTAGCCAATCATACAAAGCAGATGCTAAGCAACTGATGACCCAGCAACATATGGTAGCGGTGAAGAAGGAGAAGGTTAAAGAGAAAAAATGGTCGTCAAAGAGTTCTCACAGATCCCGCAAGCACAAAGGCAAAAAAGGGTCCGCCAGTGGCTAAGTTTTAGAGAGCGAGATCGCCCAGGGAGGGGAGAAGCCTAAGAAGTTGCCGATCAGAGGCGGGAAAGGCGACAGGATTGGCATTGACAAGAAGTCATGATTTGTTCATGCACTCGTGAAGCGGAGTTTTTGCTATTTTGGTTGCTTTTTTGTACAAGTGTAGAGTCTGCACTTAGCACTTCTTCTTCTTGTTGCAACAGTGTTGTTTTTATTTTCCTATTCTTGATCAATATTGTGCGGGCATGGCCCCCGTTGTTTGTTGTTGTACATGAAAAACATTATAACTAATAAAACTGTTGAAATTTTGAGTGTAACTTCACTTGTCTACTTATCTATGTTTCATGCACTAATGCCACTCTTTTTTATCCATCACTTTTTTATTTAGTCCCGTAATTACTGCCAAAAATTCTTTGTTTGGAGTAGCAGATATGTGAAGTATTTGCTACTTTGGTTGAGTGTTGATGTGTGCGCCCCCTAGTTAACAGGGCTGTTTACTCCGAACACTTTATACGAGACTGGGTGCCCTCAATCAGGTCTATACTACAACTCCTATCTTTGGGAGCTTCTGGCTTGAGATACCTACGAAGCTCTTTAGCGGCCTCATGGCGAGTAATTTACACACTCAAGTGGTTTACGTATTTAAGTGATTGGCGATGCCGGAGCAACACCGATTACTTGAAATTTTGTTAAGTGATTTCGTCACGATGCTGACATTCAGGGCTATCGCGCACACATATCGCTCCTTGGAGTGCTATTGTCTTGGCTCCGTGGGCGGTATGTGAATTTTTGCAATATGAGAGTTCCTCGTCTTTGGATGCAATTTGGGTGACCCAAGTAATAGTATGCAGCTTACGAAATGCGCACAGTGGGATCGAGTCTTGCATGGTCGTAGTTTTATGAACCAAGAAGCAATGTGCAACTTATGAGATGCGCGACTTAGGTAATTGTGTTTGCTTAGACGTGATTCCATAATCCAAGAGACAGTGCACGGCTTACGAAATGCGTAGCTTTGATTTGGGCCTTCTCGGTGTCGTTGGAGCAACATCGGTCCTTAGAAGGCAGGGATCAAGTTCTGTCGATCCAACCGTTTGAGTCAATTTGCTTCCATTGACTTAGTGAGTAGATGGGACGTACTTGAGCATGATTCCACTATCTCAAGCAGCGATTGGATGGTTTTGAGTCGATTTGACCCGGTCGACTCAGCAGGTTACTTTTGTGAACACGGTTTTATTGGCTCAGAAAGCAAAGCAATTTCATTAATAATAGTTAGGTAAGTTCTGCCTATTTACAATGCCTCCGGTATTCCGGGATGGCTTATTTGCGCAAAATAGGAAATAGATAAGATAGTCTTAGATAAAGTAATGACGTAGCGATTTGTTGTTCCAAGCTTGGGGAATTTGGGTTCCATCAACGGTTGTTAGCTTGAACGTGCCATCCCCTAGCTTTTGTCCGATCACATAGGACCCTTCCCAGTTTGATCCGAATGTTCTTGGTAAAGATTAAACCCCTTTGAGGACAAGGTCTCCTACTTCGAAAGTACGGTTACGGACCTTGGAGTTAAAATATCGTGCGACCCTTTTCTGGTGAGCAGCAGGCATTAACTCGGCTTCTTCCCTGTTCTCATCGATCATCTCAAGTGACTCGAGCAGGAGCTGCTCATTCTGCCTTTGCTTGAAGTTTTGCCTTCGAAGAGAACAGACTTCTAGCTCAACTGGGATCATTGTTTCTGAACTATATGCCAGGGCGAACGGCCCGGTTGCAGATTTGTGTGTTGTTTTGTAAGCCCATAGTGCGAGTGGAAGTTCATCAACCCAATATCCTTTAGCTTTAGTTAGCCACTTTTTGATGGTGGACTTGATGATCTTGTTCACTGGTTCCACTTGTCCGTTTGCCTGCTAATGTTGTAACACCCCTAATTTTGATAACATTATTCAGGAGATTTAATTAGAATAAATTAAATAGAATGATGTAGAGTAATAAGGAGATTGAGATTGATTAATAAATTTAGTGGTCGTGCTTATTTAAAATGAAGGAGCTTATAAATGGTCAAGTGTTAACTAAATAAAAATAAGGGTATTAGAGTAAATTGCCGCCCATGTTCCCACCCTTATACTATTTTCCCTTAGCCATACATGTTCATTTTAACATAAACAAGATTTTAAAACGTAAGAAAGAAAAGGAGCCGGCCATTAGGAAGAAGAGAAGAAGGCAAAATCAAATCTAAAGCTTAGGATCAAGCTAGAAGAAATCAATCTCCAATTTCCTTATCCAATCTAAGGTGAATATTAACCACTACATCTCTATTTTGATTTCTATAATTATATGTTTTTGGATTTATAGGTAAATTCGTTTTTATGATATATTGGATGATGATATGCTCAATTTATAATTGATTAGCTTAAACAAGATTGTTTAAAAGAGGAATATGCACAGTTTTAAGGAAAAACCAAGGTTAAATTATTCTTAAATGCCATCGGAAAATTATATGTTGTGAGAAACATGATTTTGGATTTAGGTTTCAATTTTTATAATTTTCCAACCCATAGGGAATTACTTATGATTTTTTAAGGGAAAATATTGTTATTCGGGTTTATAAATTTATTTTAGAAATTATATTAAGAATTTGGGTCTGAAATTTTGATATGTTAGGCAACAAGATTAAAGTGAATTTCAGGAAATTTTGGGGATTTTTACTAAGTGAATTAGTATGGAAATTAAATAATTTTGAAAGGAGGACCTAAATGATTTAATTATTTTGTTAATGGGAAGGGCTTATTTGTTAAATGTTAATTGGTTTTAGATCTGAGAAAATTGCAGCAAATATTAGCAAAATAATTTTAAAGTTTATATAACCAATCAGGTGTTTACATGTTGGCAAGTTTGTTACAAAAAGTTTACTTTATTTGGTGAAAACAACCTTCTACTTAGAAAAGTAGGTTCTGCCTCCTTTGGAAGGAGATTTCAACCCAGAGCTTCCACATACAACCTAGTCGAAACCTTCTAGGTCGAAACCAGTAAACCAATACACATGGTATCATTTAGCTGGTACGTAGTGGATCAGAGAAAGGCGGAAGGTAGGGTGTTGAAACGTAGCTTCCGAAGGGGTTGGTTCCTTTGTTTTGTTTTGTTTTAAAAGAAAAGCGCTTGCCTGTTTAAAAATGGGTTTCGAAGTAGTCGAAACCAATGGTTTCGAAAGGGTATTTCTAAAGAACCTTTCGAATGATAGCTGGCGCTTTTGTTTTAAAGTATTAGCTTCCGAAGAAGTTACTTATTTTTTATTTGAAGCTTTCGGAAGGGGTAATTTCGACCAATTCGAAACCCTTCTGTGATTTGATGCCTTTCGATGGTATTGAAGATATCAATGTTGTCGAAAGGTACCATTTGTTTTTAAAAATATAAGCCACTTCCTACTGCTTTTGAAAGGGCTTAGGAGTTTCGAAGGCAATGGTTTCGAAAGGGGTTTCGAAGCCAACCTTCAATTGTTTTACCCAGTGGTTTTATGCTTTCGAAAGGATGGTTTCGACACCATCAAGTTTCCCCAAATACTTTTATGAAATAAAGAATGGTTTTGAAAGAGATGCTTTCGCGTATGTTCACTTTGACCCAAAAATGTATTTTAAATATAAACCCAATGGCTTCGAAAGGCATTGGTTTCGAGGGTAACCTACAATTGTTTCGAAAGGGGCATTTTTGAATGGTTTTGAAGCTATGCTTCTTTACTTATATGATAATACTTTGACATGGTCGAAAGGTTTCGAAAGAGATGTTTTAAAGTATTCGAAAGGCAGAAGCCTAATGTTTTAAAGATAGAATTTAATGCTTTCGAAGGAGGTTATCCAATGAATTTGAAAGTAAGGTTTCGAAGGTGTTGAAAGGCTTTTTAAATCCAAAATTATATTTAATGGAAAACCTATGGCTAAATAAAGGAGTATTGAAAAGATTTCAAGTATGTAAATTGGAAGAAGATTTACCTTAAACCCACAGGAGTGGTATTATTTTAATTATCATATTTACTTCTTCTAATATAAATATATTCACATTGTTTTGAATGCCATAACGGTATTTTGGGGAAGGGCAGAATAACCAGTTAGGTTGACCCAGTAGTGAATATAAATTAAGTGAACTCCTGGATGAATAGATTTGCATCCAAGAGGTCAGGGAGACCAAAATATAGGATGCATAAATTGGAAGTTGTCAGGGAGACAGGTTCATAGTGATCCCATGAAAACTATAACTAGGAAGTTATTGGAGTTACCAATAAGTTCATATTGATCCCATGAAAACTATGTTATGAAGAGTGGTTGGCAGGGGGCCAATTGGTTTGTAGTGCACCCATGTAAACTATATCCGGATTAAGTTATTGACAGTTGTCACTAGGTTCCTAGACAACCCATGAAAACTAGGATAAGAGGGAAGTTATTGGAGTTACCAATAGGTTTAGGGGAACCCATGAATTAATCAAGTTAATTGGCAGGGGGCCAATAGGTTCTTAGTGCACCCATGAAAACTATGGAATAGGACAGGGAGTCTATACATTATATAAACGTTATTATTAAGCCCATGAAAACTAATAGGTTAACAGTGACCCTAGTAACTATAAAATATAACAGGGAGTCAAGTAAATAGAGGATGGGGAATCCAGTATGTTTAGTATGTTTGCATATCATCATAATATTTTGAAATGATTATGTTTTATACATCGTGGATGCAAGAGCACAGTATATGGTTTTATAAAATGTTTTAGGATAATTGTGAGCGGAAACCTGTTCCGCTAGGCGGCGGCGTCTCATTAGATATCTAAATGATTTGAGATGGTAGATTATTATTCATACCAGGCTTTATGTCTAACTTGAAATTTTTGTTTTCCCCTTAAACTCTCGGGTACTCAATTGATTTTGAGTAGGTATTGAGTTAAGGTTTCCAGGTGTTCTTTTAGACGAATAAAGCTTTCGAGGATGTGCAGGAGGCAAGCTTGTTGTTAGAGTTCTATTATTTCCACTGTGTGTTTTTTTTTGTAAAGGCAAATTGTTTTCTTGCCTATCTATATACTCTGATCTACCAAGGGGGCATCTTCATATGTCGCTCTTGGCGCATTTTGTAATAATTATATATTACCTGAACGTGGTCTTCGAGTTGGGATTATGTAATCAATTTAGAATATTTTGAATGGAATGTGAAATTTGTTTGTTTTTTAAATTTTTACCATATTCCTGTGTTTCTGTGTATCAATGTATCTAATGTCGCCGTATTTTGTCGCCGAAGATTAATAACTATGGATGACTGCAACACCCGTAGCCGTTAGTTTTGGGCCTTCATGTAGGGGGATGTTACAAGTTGGTATCAGAGCATAGGTTTATGAAACTTTAAAAGAAAGTTAAACCTAAAAGCTTTTTCAAACATAATCCAATGAATTAGAAATAAGATCGGGGTTTGGATTAATGCTATAGTAACGTACTTGTATTTGATATATAGATATATATATAAGTACGTGTTCCCCTTTCTCGTAGACCGTTCTTATGTATCTTACTAAGGCTCGTATGAAAATTTATGAGAAAGAAGATATGGAAGCAGGAAACGGATGAGGAAATCTAAGTGGAGGAAGCACCACAACCAACGGAAGTGCTCGACCCAATACCAAGAGGAACCAAGGTCGACAGGCTAAAGCTAATCCAAATGTTGAAGCCAATATAGGTGCTAGAAATCCGCCAGTAGGTGCGGGGATGGTGTATCAGTTGTTGGTTAATCTTTTGCAAGCCGGGGCAGCTGGTAATGTTAAAGGAGCAAATCTTGTAGCTCCAGCTAGATATAATTATGCTAGGCTGAGTAGAGACTGTACCAGTCTGGGTGGAAAGCCGATTGTCGAAATGGAGGATGCTGTTGAGGTTGAGAATTGGCTATTGAGCTGTGAGAGGATCTTTACTGATCTGGGCTTGGATGATGGGGAAAAGAGAAGGCTAGCCTCTAGGCATTTGCAAGGGTTCGCGCTTCATTGGTAGAATAGTGTGACCGCCGGAGTACCAAAGGAAGAGCTGACATGGGCTGATTTCAGAATGAGGTTCGAGCAAAAGTTTTTATCTGAGGCTGCTAAGTCGGCATTGATGAGGAAGTTTATGGATTTAGTCCAGGGTAATATGTCAGTGATCGAGTACGCTGCCAAGTTTGATGAGCTATCTCAATATGGATATGCCACTATAGACACTGACATCAGAAGAAATGAGAGGTTCATTCGAGGACTAAGACCGGAGCTTGCCAGAATGACCATGACCCACTTTCGTGATCCTTGTAATGTAGTGGTGGAGATAGCCATTCACCATGAAGAGATGTTGGCTGGTTGTGCTAGTGAAAAGTCAGTCGAATCCTAGGGTCCTCAGGGAAAGAAGAGGAAGTTCTTTAATAAAAAAGGAGCCTAGAAAGGGGATGTGGCTAAGAAGGCGAAGGCTGAATTAGTGTGCTTTAAGTGTGATAAGAAGGGTCGTTATGCTCACGAGTGCAGAACAGGCAAAGGGAAGAAGCCTGCAGAGAAGAAGAATGTGAAATGCTTCAACTGCGGCCAAGTTGGGCATTACAAGAACCTATGTCCGGAGCCAGTCAGGGCGGACAGAGGGAAGGTTTTTTCTATTGGACCACCATCTTCTTCAAGGCCTAATGCAGTGGAGAAAGGAAAAATAGTGACGGATGGTACATTTTTGATTCGTAGTATACCAGTTAGGATACTATTTGATACTGGTGCATCACATTCACGTATATCATAGTATTTGGTTTATAGGTTATGCATAGAACCCACATACCTTGTTAATTCTTTAAGGGATTTGAATCCAATAGGAGGGTATGTAACTCTAGGGACGAGATGTGACCAGTTAGAACTTGATTTGTTAGGTCATAAGTTTGCATGCAGTTTGTATGTTTTTGATTTCGTAGATTTCGGGATCATTTTGGGTATGGATTGGATGGGTAAGTATGAGACCGGGATATTTTGCCAAGATAGGGAAATATCATTGAGACACCCAGATAGTCATAACCGAATCATCTTCTCATTGGAAGACTTCATCGGGAGTGGTTGTGCTTTGTTGAGTACTATGGAAGTGAGAGAAGAGCTATGTCATGTTCGAGTAGCAAGGAATTTGCAGATGTCTTTGAGCCGATTACGGGATTACCGTCAAAACGAGCTGTTGAGTTTCCGATAGATGTAGTACCGAGAGCTGAACCTGTGAGTAGACTGCCTAGCAGGATGACACCGATAGAGCTGAAGTGATTGAAGATGCAGCTAGTGGATCTTGAAGGAAGGAATTTTATTAGACCAAGCAGTTCGCCTTAGGGAGCGATCGCGGTATTCGTGAAGAAACCAGATAGGTCGTTAAGGATGTGCATCGACTATCGTAAGTTAAAAGGAATGGACGATAAAAAATAAGTACCCTCTGCCGGGGATTGATGATCTGTTTGATCAGTTGAGTGGAGCCAGAGTGTTTTCCCAGTTAGACTTGGCGACAGGGTTCCATCAGTTGAGAGTGGCGGAGGACAGTATTCCTTTGATAGCATTTTGGACTAGATATGGTTCATATGAATGGTTAGTAATGCCATTCGGGTTGACTAATGCACCTGCTTTCTTTGTGGATTTGATGAATTAAGTCTTCTGAGAGTATTTGGATAGATTCGTGTTGGTATTTATAGATGACATTTTGGTATACTCTAAGGATGAGAGAGAGCATGAATATCATCTTAGAGTTGTGCTAGAGACGCTGAGGCAAAATCAGCTAAAGGCGAAGTTTTCCAAGTGTCATTTTTGGAAGAAAGATGTTAAGTTTCTTGGTCATGTGGTTTCAGAGAAACGGTTGTCAGTCGATCCAGATAAGATCGAAACTGTGAAAAATTGGAAGAGACTAGAGACGCTAACCGAGATCAGGAGTTTTCTTGGGCTTGTTGGCAATTATCGAAGATTCATTAAGGATTTCTTGCGGATAGCAGAGCCTTTGACTAAGCTTACCAGGAAGAAAGTGAAGTTTGTTTGGTCTGACAAATGTGAGGAAGCATTCCTTAAGTTAAAGCATTTTTTGACCAATGCTCCATTGTTAGTAGTTCTAGATGGAAACCAAGGGTTGGTAGTATACACTGATGCATGTGGGACTGGACTGGGAGGAGTGTTGATGCAGAAGGGAAAAGTCATTGCCTATACATCTAGGCAGCTTAGACCGCATGAAGTAAGATATCTACTCATGACTTAGAGTTAGCTGCGGTGATTTTTGCCTTTAAGATTTAGAGGCATTATCTCTTGGGAGAGAGATTTGAGCTGTATACTAATCATAAGTCTTTAAGATATTTGCTCTCTTAGAAAAAGTTGAATATGAGACAGCATAGATGGCTGGAGTTCTTGGATGTTTATGATTTTGGTATAGAATATACACCGGGGAAAGGTAATAAGGTGGTTAATGCTTGCGGTAGAAAACATCAGAATGTGGTGTAGAATGGATGGATCTAGAATCTTTGACCAGCTGTGGTGTGCAGTTAAGATTGACAGCTAGTTCTAGTCAGAGTATTGTCATGTTGTCCTGTTTAGAAGTTCGACCAGTGTTGATCGAGAGAATTGCTTCTAAACAGAAGGAGGATCCAATATTAGCCGAGAGGATTAGAAGGCTTGAGGTTGGAACTGAGGTCAATGATTTAAAAGATTTTTGCCTTGACCAAAGAGGATGGTTGAGAAAGAAGGGGCGATTATGTGTTCCAGATGTTGAGAACTTGAGGAGAGAAGTTCTTGGGGAATGTCATCAATCCAAGTTTACGATTCATCCTGGAGGGACCAAGATGTATCAAGATATGAAGAGGAGCTTCAATTGGGAAGGCATGAAGAGGGATGTTGGCTTGTAGGTTAGACAGTGTGTAAACTGTCAACAAGTGAAAGCCGAACACCAGAAGCCGAGTGGGTTACTTCAGCCTTTAGAGATTCCAGTGTGGAAATGAGATTTGATATCCATGGATTTTATAGATGGGTTGCCAAGGTCAAGGAGAGGAAATGAAAGTACATGGATTATTGTGGACAGGTTGACCAAGAGTGCCCATTTCATTCCAGTAAAGGCGACCAGGACAGCACCTGTTTTGGCAAAAAAATTCATAAAGAACATAGTTAGACTTCATGGAGTTCCTAGTAGCATAGTCAGCGACAGAGATGCTTTATTCACTAGTGAATTCTGGAAAAGTCTACAAGATGTGTTAGGCACTAAGCTCAAGATGAGTACAGTATATCACCCACAAATGGATAGGCAGATAGAAAGAGTTAATAAGGTACTCGAAGATTTGTTGAGAGCTTGTGTGTTGGATTTTGGTAGATCTTAGGAGGATCACCTGCATTTGGTTGAGTTTTCCTATAATAATAATTACCAGACTAGTATAGGAATGGCGCCTTTTGAAGCTTTGTATGGAAGGCCATGCAAATCCCCTGTATGTTGGTTGAAGACTGGAGACAGATTGGTTTTAGGTCCAGATTTGGTTAGGGAGGCGTCAAAGAAGATTGAGTTAATCCAAGGGTGGACGAAGGAAGCTCAATCCAAACAGAAGAGTTACGTAGATAAGAGACGTAAAGACCTAGAGTTCTCAATAGGAGGCAGAGTTTTCATTAAAGTACCACCGATGAAGGGTGTGGTATGGTTTGGAAAATCAGGAAAGTTGGCACCAAGATATGTAGGTCCATTCCAGATTATATAAAGGATTGGAAAGCTCGCATACAGAGTAGAGTTGCCGAGTAGTATGGCAGGCGTCCATAATGTATTCCATGTGTCTCATCTTTGCAAGTATGTGCATGATCCGGAGGCTACTGTTCCTCAAATAGAGTTGGAAGACTTGATAGTAGAGCCTGATTTGACTTTTGTTAGACAACCGGTTCGGGTTGTAGCGAGAGATGAGAAAAGATTGAGGACCAAGACAGTCAAGTTAGTGAAAGTTTAGTGGAGTGACAACGAGAAAGATTGTACTTGGGAGATAGTGGACAGGATTCGAGATGCTTATTCTGATCTGCTTTGATGGTATGTCTATATTAGATTTATATAGATTAACTGCTAGTCAGGTAGGCTAGTACGGATGTTAGGAGTTGTTACAGATGATTGCTATGTTTCCTAGTTATTCCTTACTGAATTTCGAGGACGAAATTCTTTAAGGAAGGGAGCCTATAGCACCCCTAATTTTGGTAACATTATTCAGGAGATTTAATTAGAATAAATTAAATAGAATGACGTAGAGTGATAAGGAGATTGAGGTTGATTAATAAATTTAGTGGTCGTGCTTATTTAAAATGAAGGAACTTATAAATGGTTAAGTGTTAACTAAATAAAAATAAGGGTATTAGAGTAAATTGCCGCCCACGTTCCCACCTTTATACTATTTTACCTTAGCCATACACGTTCATTTTAACATAAGCAAAATTTTAAAACGTATGAAAGAAAAGGAGCCGGCCATTAGGAAGAAGAGAAGAAGCAAAATCAAATCTAAAGTTTAGGATCAAGCTAGAAGAAATCAATCCCAATCAATCTCTAATTTCCTTATCTAATCTAAGGTAAATATTAATCACTACATCTCTATTTTGATTTCTATAATCATATGTTTTTGGATTTAAGGGTAAATTCATTTCTATGATATATTGGACAAGATTGTTTAAAAGAGGAATATGCATGATTTTAAGGAAAAACTGAGGTTAAGTTATTCTTAAATGCCATGGGAAAATTATATATTATGAGAAACATGATTTTGGAGTTGGGTTTCAATTTTTATAAATTTCCAAGCCGTGGGGAATTACTTATTAATTTTTAAGGGAAACTATTGTTATTTGGGTTTATAAATTTATTTCGAAAATTATATTAAGAATTTGGGTCTGAAATTTTGATACGTTAGGCAACATGATTAAAGTGAATTTCTTGAAATTTTAGGGGTTTTTACTAAGTGAATTAGTATGGAAATTAAATTATTTTGAAAGGAGGACCTAAATGATTGTGACGACCCACCTTTTTGGATGATTTAAATCGACAATAAACCACACATGTCAACTCAAACCATTCAAAAGGGAGGATTGTCAATGGGGTAAATAAGAAAATAAGAGAAAAGAAGGAGCAGAATCTCGCAACGGAATGACAAAATATAATAATCAAATAAACAGTTCATAAAGCTATTTTATAATATACATTTGATTACACAATTTTTACAATAATCAGAGTACAAACAATGACATATCAAAAATGATGCAGCGGAAAGTTACTAATAATATAATATACCAAACTCTATCTTCGTCCTCCAGAAATCAAGTCTTCAACACAGAAAAGCTCAGGCTGACCCGAGTGTAATGAAAAGACAAAACACCCGAGTCAGAACAAAAAGATCTTATGTAAGTTAAATCAACAACAAGTAAATATGAGTGTAATGGCTTTAGAGATGTTTGCGGGACTTTACATCTCATATCCAGTGTATAACGTGCGTGCAATAACTTAAGAGATGTTTCGGGATTTTCCATCTCCTAAGGATCCGTTAAACTATTTATATGTAGCAATATACGCTATATATGTAGTGTCTATCAGTAAAGTAAAGTATTAAAATAGCGTTAACGTGTTACCCATATCCCCTTAACACATTTTTATAGGCATCGTAGTCTAAACAGTACTGTAAACTCCACCGTAAACTGGTGGGCTATCAGGGAGCACTCCATAGGTACGACATAAACCAAAATCGTAGTGGGCTCGATAAGGCATATGACAAGGCACGTGAGGCAATGCCCAGGGTAGGATTCTACCATTTTGCATGCCTGGACTGGTGGTAACGCATAGCAGCTAATACCGCCTACCTCAAAACACACCCCCATAATCAAATCGAGGGTGGCCACCAATCAATCACAAAGTAACAGATATGGTATCAAAGAAGCTTGTCCGATAGGAAGAGCGACCTCTCTTGACTAAGATAGCTCCTGTTTTAGTTATATCAAGCTGACCCGAAGGTCAGGGCTGTGTTCTTACCTCATACTAGTAGCGTTCACTAAACCATCCTACTTCGTTCTGGATTCTTCACCACGGGCACAGTTGTTAAAGTGGTTTCGGAACTGTAGAGAGTATGACAATATCCGACCCCGGTCTCTTTAACAACCAAACGCTTATTTCACGCCGTAGTCATTTATAAAACATTTTTAATAATAAATTCAGAAAACTATTTATACCTTCATATCAAGATATCCATATACTTATTCCAAAAGTATAAATATATTCATAAATACTGAGGAAGATTTTCTTTCAATCCATTTCGAAAATAATTTATAAATCTCTCTTAAACCATTTATAAGCTTTAGAACCATTTATAAAGCTATTTTTAAATTCCAAAATAGTTTACAACTCTTCCCCTTTTCATAAACTTCTACGCAAACTCCTTTAAAACGCTACCAAATCCATTAATACAAGTTCTTTTATAAAACCCTTTATACAATCCTTTAAACCTTTATAAACTCCTTTATAAAACCATAAAAAAATCCTTTATAAAAATCTTTTATAAAAATCCATTATAAAATCTCTTAAAAAACTTTTATAAATTCCTTACAAAATCTTTTACAAAATTCTAAAATCTTTTACAAAAATCTTTTATCTATTAAAGTTATTATAAAAGTCTATATTTATTATCTTAAATCAAAACTATATTGATTATATTAAATTAAATTTAAAATATATATATTAAAATTATATTAAATATTTTATTAAATTAAATTTTAAACTATTTAAAATATATATTTAAAACTAAATAAAATTATAAGTTAAAATCTTAAATTTACATTTAAAACCATATATTAACTTATAATTTTAAGCTTTAAAACATATAAAATAAATTATTTTCCAAATATAAATTTTTAAATAAAATCACTAAATTAAATTTAAAAATCAAACATACTTTATCATTTCGAAAATAATTTAAAACCGACCAACAGTGTCCGTATATAATTTTCTACCCTATGATCAAGTGATTGGGTATGTATCATTTCAACCCAAAATAGTTAAATTTCCCGGGTATATATCATTTCAACCCGTATCCCAAATCAATAATTTTCCAAATCAATAAAATCACTCGGGTATGTATCATTTCAACCCATAATGATTTTCCCTAATCTATCAGATCATTCGGGTATGTATCATTTCAACCCATTGTGATTTTCCAAACAAAAAATTAAGGGAACTTGTAGTGTGATAACAACATATATAATAAACATAACATCCAAAATGTCAACAAATAAACATCCATCACAATCAACATCCAAATCAGCCAATAAATCACAACAGTTAACTAGTTATCATTATCAGGTATTTAACTAACAATTTAAATTCAATATTAATTTAAAAGGCAATTTAATTCAATATAAATTCAAATTAAATTTAAATGACAAATTAAATTACCAAACAACAATCAATAAATTTCTTATCACATCATAAACTAAATTCAACTAACATAAGAAGGTTTAGTATTGCGTGAGTGGGTTAAATCACTTACCTTTGATTTATCGTCGATTTAAAATCCAATAAAAGCCCAAAATTTGAATAGTCTCCAAATTCAACCAAACTAGTTCCATATTGTCTAGAATTTCGATACGAACCCCATGCAAGAAACCGCGTCCAAATCTGAGCTTGTATGAAGAAATTATGCGTGTTAGAACGTTTAAAATTTAAATTTAAAATGAAATAAACTAAATGGAAAACTCGTAAATAACCTAACCTTCTACAGATTGCATTCAACCTTAATTTGAGCACAGCCACCCACGTCCTAGCTTTGCCGCACGCGCCCGGAGGCCAAAATCGCCAGATCCGACACCATGGTCGAGTTCGCCCCCTTCACCTCCAACTTCGACCAAAAGGCCAACCGTTCCAGGCCCCCTTCCTGCTCCGCCGCCGCCACCATACCTAGCCAAATCACCACCAATCTAGGCGCCTCTTACTGAACAAAGACCATGGATTGTCTTAGCTCTTCATCCTCTTCTAGACGCCACTCCCCGATAGTCGAATGGTCGACGATCCACCGTCGATCACGAAACCCTAAATCCAACGGTTGAGAATGTTTCATTAAATTCTGGCCAAACCAACACTCGATTGCAAAAATGAACAGCAGATGTAGACTACACTCGCCGAGAGCTTCGCGATGATATATAATTCGATAGTTTTTGAGGAGTTTGAATTTTCGATTTGATTTGGAATTGGAAAATTAGGGTTTTAGAAAGACAGCCATTGGAGAAGGAACCGATGAGAATAAAAGTACGTACATAAATTAGAAATAAAAGCTGCTAGTGTTTCAGAAAATATCTATTTATATAGACAGTGATGGTAAGAACGAATGGACAGATCGAATTCGGTCGAAACGATAACAACAACCCGAAAAGCCTGTTTCGTTCCCGAAACGAAAATAGGTCATCCTATATCGAAATATAGGTTTTTGATATTTTTAAACTTGATGGGACTAGTTTCAAACCCTAATTCCATTGTATACAAAAATTAGCTTTCAAAATCAAATTATATTCATTTAAATCCCATTAATCGATTTCTACGCGTTTCGAGCTCGTACGATCAAACGATAAGCCCGATCACTACGAAACATGAAATCTTAGAATAATTCACTATTATAGATCTGATGAAACTAGTTTCGTCGAAATCCGAGAAAGTGGCCAAAATGTCTAATTTTCACGTTAATTAAATAAATTATTATTAAATTGATCTAATCACCTTTAAATTCAAATTTAAAAGTTAACCATTTTACCATCCTGGATTAAACAGGAATTACACAGAAATTAATAATCTTTTGAAATTTAATTTTCCATGTTAATTCCAAGGTTTAAATATCACATAAATTTCAGCGTTCAATTACAACCGCAATAATTCATTCATTATAATTTAAATTCCAATAAATTCTTTTATTTTGCTTCTCACTTTTATTATTGAATCAACTATCACCTTATGAATATAATTATCATTAGTTTATATTTTATTACATTCATATTCTACAGTTATCATCTTAACTCATATTAACTGTAATATTTTAATTGCATTAATTCCATTAATTACCAATTTAATTTCAATGGATTAAATACTAAGGTGAGAATAAAACAATTGTTATACATTAGTAATTCATATCTATTAACTTATTGTTTACAAACAAGGTTATAAAGTGCTTACCAAAACTAATTTCATATTCTATAATAAACCTATTTCAATTAATAACAAATAATTTCAACATTGAATCCAACATTTAATTTATTCCTTATTCACAATTA
The DNA here is from genome assembly GCA_030737815.1 of Allium fistulosum. Classification (NCBI taxonomy): domain Eukaryota; kingdom Viridiplantae; phylum Streptophyta; class Magnoliopsida; order Asparagales; family Amaryllidaceae; genus Allium; species Allium fistulosum. The sequence goes on from CM060904.1 coordinate 823,007,372, forward strand.
TAACCAAATTAACTTTACAATTATTTCAATTGATTGAAATTACATTAAAATAGTTGTCAATAACATTCAAACAACATTATTAAATCATATTCTAATTATTTTTCTTATTAATAAGTCATATATTTTAATTTCTCACAATATTAAATTTCAAAATCTTATATAATTTAATAGATTTAATTATCAAAAATACGGGTCGTTACACTCTCCCGCACTTAAAACTTTTCGTCCTCGAAAAGGAACAAGAAGGAATTAAGAAACTTGATATAATTTTATTCAAATTATTCAATTTATAAACACTTTAAATTTACATCATTAAGTTTTAATACAACTTTGAAAATAACCACATTTGCATAAAAAAATTCTAAGTCCTAAATTTACGAAAAAATTTGGCAGTCTCTTTTACGCGGTTAGGTCAGGAAAAATAATAATATCAATAATTACAATGTATATAGCATATTTCAATAATAAAGATCCCAAACCATGGGAAAAAACAATAAAATATCGTTCCAAAAACCGTTATCCAAAAACGTACCTATTTGTCGGGCAAACAACTTTATTTATGAAACCAAAAGCAGCGGCTATTGCTTTTGTTGACCCAAAAAATAGATCAACACCCTGGTTTGAGTGTGAAAGCACCAGCCCTGTTCTGACAGAGCAATATCACATATCACAGATATAAGAAAAGAACAGTGAAAGAAAGAAGATAGAGAATTTTTATAGTGGTTCGGCTGTTAATGAAGCCTACGTCCACTTTATATTTTTCTTATAGATTGATTGTTGTTACAAGATGTGTTTATTTACAAGACTTTGATTATCTCTCAATAGATTAAATCCCGAAGTTAGAATCCACTGGAGAATCACAGTGAATACCTTTGGAGATTGTTATAAGGGAGGTGAAGAGTGAAGAATGTTCCAGTAGAGCTTCTGCAATCGGTCTAGAGAAGATCCCCTTTATGTTGCAGGTAGGATGCTATTTATAGATATCAGAAAGCTTCTGGGATAGGCCTATCTTCATCAGCTCGCAGGCAGGCTACAAGCGACCTAAGGGGGGCTTTGGCTTACAAAACGAGCAAAAACCATGGGTCAATGGCGACCTATGGTCCATGGGTCACGGGCGACCCGATGGGTCGCGAGCGACCCGCTGGATCAATTCGTTTTGCGGAAAAAATCTTGCCTCTTTTGACAGTGTTCCATATTGGGTTTGTTTGATGGTTAGAGCAGAGGCATGAGTCGCTGATGAGCTAAGCACTTAGGATTTTTTTGGGGTTTGTAAAAGGAGATGTTTCCATAGTCTTTTATCGTTGCTGTTTCGCTTCGATGGCAATTCTCTAGCTGTTTGCGTTTAGCTACCAATTGAACTAAAAGGAATGCTGATCTCTCGGCTTCGCTAATCTCAGTCTTAGTCGTATAGCTTAGCCCTTGTTAATTCCTTGCCTTAGCTTTTCTGATTAAGTTCTACACCATTTTGATGTGATGGGATTGTTCCGTATTCTGCTGGATCCTATCGGGTTAAAAACCCGGATAACATTTGCCTCCCAAAGTACGCCTTTTGAATGAAAGGTGTGTTTTGCTTTAGAATAAGCCATGGCAACGATTCTTCGGTTGTTGAGCTTTAGTCTTGGTGAACCGTTCAGTTCCTTCGGATTCTCTTGCTAGTCACAATTCATTCCAAACTTATTATAGCCTAAGACTCTACCTAAGTGTAATCTATACATCACGGTCATTCTGATTTCATTTGGGGTTATAACATCACATGTCTCTAATTACATTACACATCTCTATCATCCCGTGTTCATTCAGGATTTACATCACTATCAATTTTTTCTTTTCATTTGGAGTTTTTACATTATATATCAAAATCAAATCATATATCAAAATCACATCATACCACATCATATATCAAAATCGCATTATATCTAAAAATCACATCATGCCACAATATATATCAAAATCACATTGTATCACATCGTATATCAAAGTCATCCTGTGTTCACCCAGGACTTATCCATTTTGTTCTATTTATAAGGCATTCAAATCCTTCTTTTTTGCAAAACCAAATCTGTTTTAAGGTCCGATCTTTCTGGACTGCTTAAGTAAGTTTAATGCGTGATCTCTTCGGATCGTTTAATATTTAGTTTAATATGTGATCTTTCTGGATCATATAATGTTTAGTTTAATGCGCGATCTCTTTGGATCGTTTAAGTTAAGGGGACGACCTTTTTGGATCGTTTGTTTGTTAAGTCGAGGGGGATTAAGTAAGCCCATGTGATAACCCAGATTTTTGAACATCTGTTAATTGGATAATTAACTGTTTTAATCAATTAAACAGATAAAATCCTGATAATAAAAGATATCCGGATATGTAAATGAATTTGGAAATATAATAAAAATTAAATTATAAATATCTGGATAAATATTTTTTATAATCTACTAATATAATTATTTAAAATTGGCAAATTATTCTTTTAAAATAACAAATGAATAAGACTATCAATGGCTTAACAATGGCTTCCAGATCTAGATCTGGAGACTAGGGTTTCTTCCCTTTTCTCCTTTCTTCTTTTGTTTTCCAAATCTTCTTCTTTTCCCTGTTTTTTCTTCTCCGTCTTCATTTCTTTCTCCTCATATTGGGGCCATGGGTTTGCGGGATGAGGAAGGATGGGAGGAGGTGAGAAGGAAGAGGGGTAAGGCTCCAGCGCCCACTGGTCCTGAGCAAAGGCTAAATTTGGGAGGGCAAAGATCGAGCAGATCTGGTTTTCTTCCAGATCGGAATAGGGGGAAGAATGTTCATGCGAGATTTGCCGGGCAGCCTACGAAATCATCGAAGCAGAAAGTCCTGCAGCCTGACAATATTCCGAAAATCAAATTACTGTTTCTGATAACGCCAAAAAATTCTCTTACAGTGAGGCAGTGAAAGTTGGTGCGGTTGGGGACCTAGGTAATCTAGACCTTGAGTTTATTGAACCTAAAATAGAGAAAGGTAAAAGGATTGGTTCCCTTACTTCTGCCGCTATTAAAGAAGCAGAGGGAGGTTGGGAGTTCTTGGATGCCAAACAAAAGGCTAAATGTGAATGGCTGACAATGGGTGATGAAGCTTCTGCATTTTTCTATGCCAAAATGTCTAGCAAGAGAAGTAGAAATCGATTTACCAACATTGGCATAGATGGGAAGGTAATTCCGGAAGAAAAGTTTCTAGATTTGGCTATTGGTTTTTACAAAAGTATTTTCAACCTCCCATCTGGTGATCAATTTCCAGAGGTTATTTGCAAATCGATAATTTCTGATTATGGATCTAATTTTTTGAATGATGGAATATCTTTGGAAGAAATTAGATTTGCTTTGTGGGATATTAAAGATTCTTCTTCCCCAGGTCCGGATGGTTTTAACTCGACGTTTTATAAAGTTCACTGGATTCTTGTTAAAGACTTGATTTTCAAAACTCTGAACGATATTTTTAATAAAGGTCTTATTATTAACGAATGGAACCATACGTTTTTACATTTAATCCCAAAAAAAGATCATTCTTCTAGTATTCAAGATTTTAGACCCATTGCTTGTTGTAATACTTTATATAAAGTGTTCACCAAAATCCTTTGTAACAGATTAGTTATTCTCTTAGATAAGCTGCTATCCCCGAATCAGACGGCGTTTATTAAAGGTAGATCTATAGGGGATGGTATTCTGTTTGCCCATGAAATTATCAGGGGACTAGGTAGAAAGAATAATAAAAACATGTGTATTAAAGTTGATTTAAAAAAAGCTTATGATTCGATCAATCGATCTTTTGTCATACACATGCTTATAAGTCTAGGCTTCCCTAATAAATGGGTAAGATTAATAGAAAACTTAATTAAGACCCCCGTGTTTTCCATTATTGCTAACGGTGAAGCGCATGGTTATTTTAAGAGTTCTAATGGTCTTAGACAAGGTGATCCGCTTTCCCCCTTACTTTTTACTCTGGTGATGGAGTATTTTACTCTTCTGATGGAAGGAAAAGTCAGAGATGGTCTTATTTCTCCTATTTCAGATTTCGAAAACAAAGTTACTCATCTTATTTACGCTGACGACATTATTATTTTTACTAAAGCCAATGTTAATAATGCAATTGCTATAAGAGATGTTTTTAAGACCATGAAGAGGGTTTCTGGTTTGGAGCTTAGCTTGGAGAAATCTAATGTTTTCTTTGGGAAAGGGGTGGATTGCTGTAATGACATAAGTAAAATTCTCAATATTCAGCAATCGAACCTCCCAATAAGGTATTTGGGAATTCCTTTGTCAAGTGATAACTTAAGAGACAAGGATTGTTTTCCTTTGATAGAGAAGATTAAGGCTAGAATTGTTAGTTGGGAAAATATAATGTTGAGCTTAGCCGGGAGACTGGAACTAATCAAATCTACCATTTACCCGATTATTCAGTTCTGGATGCAGTGTTTTTGTATTCCAGTCTCTACTATTCAAAAGATAAAACATTTGATCTTGAATTTTCTTTGGAAAAGTCGTAGCAGTAAGATTCCTTGGGAGGTTCTGTGTAAACAAAAAGAAGAAGGAGGTTTGGGATTGAGAAATCTTGAAGAGATGAACAAAGCTTTATACGTTAAATTGATATGGAAAGTAATTAATAAAGAAGGTATTTGGGCGAATCTTATTCATTGTAAATATATTGGTCGTAAAAGTATCTGGGAAATTAATCAGAGTTTGGATGATTCGGGGGTATGGAAATTTATTTTAAAAAACAGAGTTGAAGCTCTAAAATGCCTTTCTCTTAATATTGCTGATGGTAAATCTACTTCTCTCTGGTATGATCCTTGGTTAAATGGCAGCTCTATTATGGAACGTATTGGGAGAGATTCAGCTTTTAGAACCGGAACGGAAAACATGTCTCTTAGTAAGATTTTAAGTAATGGGAATTGGAAATGGGACACTTATAGTTTCTTATTTCAAATACATGCTGAAATTGAAGGTGTTAAGATCCACAAGAACTGTGAGAGGGATTTCTGGTCCTGGAAGTGTTCCAAGGATGGTTTGTACCAGTTCAAGAAAGTTTGGAAGTCGGTTCGATCCAATTTTGAAATTAAAAGTTGGGCATCTTTGGTCTGGAATAACATTCATGTCCCTAAAATGGCGGTATGCCTTTTCAAAGCCATAAATGATTATCTGTTAACTAAAGAAAGACTTATACAGAAACAGATTGTTGTTGATCAAAACTGTGTTTTCTGTAATAATTACATTGAAAACATAGACCATCTATTTTTTCAATGTAATTTTACAGAACAGGTGTGGTTGTGGAGCTGTAAAATTTTTTTCAAATTTCCGAGAAGTTTATTATCCTTCTCTTTGAGGGATGATTTACAGAAAATTGTTTTTCTTTCTAGCTCTAAAAACCTAAACTCGGACTTGTTTCAACTTTCATTATCGGCCTGCGTTTGGCACATTTGGAAAGAAAGGAATGATAGGATTTTTCAAAATCGATTTAAGAATAGGATGCAGATTTGTCACAATATATTACAGACTATGAATATCAGAATGATTAAATCTAAGCATTTCAAGAATATCACTGACTTTAATGGATCAATTGCATTGAAATGGGGATATACCTTCCAATCTAGTAGTGGGGCTTCTGCTGAATTATCATAAGTAGTTTCTTCTCTGCCTTTCTCCAGATCCTTGATCCTGCTCCAGGTTTTTTTGTACCTGTTTTATTTACATCCTCGTGCTTCTTTTTTATAATTACATTATCAATTACAATTCTTAATAATTATCGTATTAGCTGGAAAGATTGCAGGTTGCAGGTAGATCTGAATGTCTCAAACTTGTTCTGGGCAATCAAGAAAATATTTCAGATTGTTTTCTCTCGAATTGAATATTAAAAATAAGTTTGGTTATATCAACTTATCTTTTCTTCTGGAGGGATGTTCTAAGATCTGAAAGAGGTAGTTGATTGAGAGTTCTGTGGTCCTGTTCTCCCTGACCTGTTCAATTAGAAGTCAGTCCATTTGCATAAAAAACAGGAAACATCTTTTAGACTGGGATTTAAAGTCTTAGCTTGTATAGATGATTAGGGAAGACTTCCTCCTTCTCCTTTGAGTATCTCTGCGTTTGAAGACATCCCATAATAAAGATGACATCTTTTTGGAAGAAGGAGTATCCTCTGGTACTGGTTGTTTGAAAGATGTGACTCTGATGATTTCTTGTCTCCACTTCCAGTCTTGCGTCCTACATCCTAGAGATCTGTTGTTAGAATCCTTTCTAAGTTAAAAGGTTCAACCTTTATGGGATTTGGAAACTTATCTGGTGCTGCTCACTCTCTTGAAGGATCTGCCCTGGTTTGCTTCTTGCTTAGTCGTGGCATAGCTGAAGTTTTTGAAGGCTGTTAAGAGTTTTTTCAGCATCCTTGACCTGGAATCATAAAAACTTGTTAGTCTGAAGTCTCAGGAACAAAGAAGAAGAATTTTTAGATAGTATACTTACTCAAGTGTTTCTGGAGGGATGGTAGTTCCAGTCTCAGCTGTTGTCTTTTGGAGAGTTCGCTGTGGTTTCGTCGTCTCAGAAGTAAAGGAGGAGATAAGGTCTTTAATGGCAGCAGCCATTATTGTTTCTCGCGAAGCTCTTTTTTGGAAAGTATAGAGTTATGAAGAGAATGAAGTGTCGTATTGCCTTTTTCTCTCTCGATGTGTCTGGATTGTTCTGGAGGCTTCCAGTCTTTGGGCCTGCTATTGGGTGTTGGGTTGGTTTTTCTTTTGGGCCCAACGTGTATATTTTTGTATTGAGTACTTTGTACTGTCTTTTGTTTTGTATTCGGGCCGGTTTTTGGCTTATGTACTTTTGTCTTGTTGGACTTGGCTTTATACTCAATAGAAAAGTTTGAACCCCTTTTCAAAAAAAAAATAATGTGTTGTTATATGTATATATATACATATGAGTAGATTTTACATAGAATTGGATTGGAAAATTCAAGAATAAATATATATGATTATTATTAGTATAAAATTAAGATTTTAAAATCATTCTCTTTTAAAAGTTATAAATACTAGAAATGTATGAATATAAATATAAAATTAAATAGAAAATACAATATATAAACATATAAAAAGATTTAATGTACTTCCTTTTAAAAAATACACATGAGATAAATTGAATTTATATATAAACCTTTAAAAACATTAGAGATAAATTAATTCACAAATTATAAAATGAAAAGGTTTAAACCATAAATTATAAACAAGGGTTTAAAACATAAATTTAAATATTCTTAACAAGTGTAAGATAATTAACAAATGCAAATGACAAATGTTAGGTTATTAGACAAGTGTCACCTTCTAAATTTTTTTTTTCTTTTATTTTAAAATCATAAAATCAAGTTAGGAATATATCTCTATTTTCTTTTCATATTCTCATTTCTAGGACAGAGAAAAATCTGAAACATACTAACCTGAGAAAAACCCAAAAACCAAAGCCTGAGATTTAAATGAAATGGAAATTTAAAAACCAAGTTCAAATCTGAAAGCAAAGCAAATCTGGGAAGCAAGATCAGTTTCAAATCAAAGAAACAAAATGCAGATCATCTCAAAACATCAAGCAATTTAAAATCAAAATCAAGTGCAGATCAAAATTCAAGTCCCAGTTTCAAAATTTTCAGGCTCCTCTGTTCAAATCCAAGCAGGTGAGTAAACAAAATGTTTGAAAAACAGTAATATGGTTGTTTGTTTTATTGCATGTTACAGTCCTATATGAAAAGTTGTTTGGATGATTGAATTTATCTTGTTATATATGAATTACTATGATCCTAGGAGAATATACCTGTATATGTATATGTATAAAATCTACCTCTGTTCAAATGTTCCAGTAAGCAAAACAAACCTTAGATCTACCATGATATCTTATGACTATATAAGTGTTGTTGTATGAATGTAAATAGGCCTGCATGTATATATTTATTAGTGTAGATCTGTTTATTGTTTTGTTTGAAATATACATGTCTGTTTCAAGTTACAGAGTTAAAATATAAATCAAGAAATCAAATTTCTCCTTATCTATTATTTGTTAATCTTTTGTTTTCAAATAAGATAGGATCGTTTAAACATAATTTAACTTTTAAAACCATAGTTAAGTATTCAGGTTTGAATTTGCCTGGAAATAAGAAATATACAGTATGAATCTTGGAAAATTGTTGAAACCAAGTATCGTTATATGTTGAGTAAATTATATAACGTGAATCCACTCAAGAAAATAAGATTTTCAAAACAAATCTGGGAATTTTTAATTAAGTAAATTAAGAGCAGTTTCAAGTTGAATTGGAAATGGGTTTCACCAATTTCTGGCAATCCTCAAACAATTGATACTCGAAGTTCTTGTCGTAGCTTGGTTGATGGTCAGAGATGTCGAGAAAAATGCCTGATGATTTTATCATCCTTTGTGGCATTGGCGATTGAACGAAATAGGGTTTAGGTACTTTGGTGGGTCGTGGTTGGAATCGTGACGACTGGAGCATCTATGATGGATCGAGCTTCATGGGAGTGATGGGGATGGATGCGTGAAGGGCTTGGGAAGTTATTGCCGAAGTTTCAGATGAAACGATGGTCAGAGGCGTGGTGGCGAGACGAATTCTCCCAGGCGATGTCGAACTACTGTTCGAAGTGAATGTCTCGATTTCGTTTTAGGCCTAATGATTTCGATCTGAAGTTCGAAATCGAATGTCGAGTTGATTTATGACTCGCCGGAGGTAGTCGAGTTCATCAAAGGTGGTCGGAGCATCTGTGCACGTGCACAACGTTGATGGTGTGTCAGGGGAGATGATGCGTGAGCGACTCGAAGAAGTCTCGGGAATTAAGGGGCCAGACTCGAAGTTACTATCGTGTTCGTGTAGTGTAAATTGCAGTTTAGTTTTATATAAGAAAACTAGGAAGGAGAAGAAGCTACGAGGGAGACTCGTGGAGATCTCGAGTAAAAGCATGGATGACTCGAAGCAAGGATAAGAGAAAGTGTTAAGCAAATTTAAAAGTTTTATAAAATAACAGTTTAAAATTTTAAGGATGATTCTATGTTAAAACTTTTATAAACCTCTTTTTAAATAATCTTAAACTTTATTTTAATGGCATGTTTGATTTAATTTAAGTTGTTAAAATTTAAATAAAATGTTTTAAAACTAAATCATTTTATAGTTATAATTAAATGTTAATTAAATGTTAATTAAAAGTTAAGTTTAATAATGTGATTAAGTAATTAAGAAAGGAAAATGATTTGTTAAGGATAATTAAGGTTTGATAATTTAATAAAGAGTAATTAATTATTTTAATTATAAATTAAGTAATAAATACTTAAAGATTATAATTAATTAAATTAGAGTTTAATTAATTTGTAATTAAGAATTATTAATTAGATAATTAAAGTTAATTAATTAATAATGAGTAGTTAATTAATTAAGTAATTAATTGGTGATTAGTAATTAATTAATTGATAATTAAGGGTTAATAAATCAAGTATTAAGAATTTATTTAAATTATAATTGATTAATTAAGATGGGTAATTAAGGGATGATTGATAAATGGGTTTTAAGTAATTAATGATTAAGTAAGCAGGATTTTAAAAGGTGATTTAAGTAATAAATTTAATTTGTTTAATTTAGTTAGAAATGGTGTAACTAATTTATCTTGCTTATGATTGAATAATATTGCATGCCTTAGATTGATTGATATCTCGGATATGTGATTGTTGATGCTATATGTTATGAAATGTTGGGTTTAAATTGAGATAATGTGGTTATCTATTGATATGAGTTAAACAGCATAGGTGACACTCTGTATTTGAAGTTTGAATTGTGTTTCATTTGAATACTTTGAGATAAAAGGGTATTGAATTCGAAGAGACCGGTGTAACGACCCGCCCTTCTCGACCCTCGAAAATCGACACAAAATACTCAACAGTATAATATGCCGACGATCGAATGCCGGAAAAGACAGATTGTAAAAGAATAAGAAAGTAGATAGAAGAAGAAAGAACCAACCAAATCAGAATCTCACAATCGCAGCGGATAAAATATAATATATAGAACAGATCTTTACACAAGATGAAAACTATATATGTTTATATACAATACATCATCATCAGAGTATGTCATAATACAATCATCAATATCCAGTCAATCAGTCAATACAACAATCACAACAGCGGAATAATACAAATACGAGAAATACGTCTCGGACTCCAGCTCCTCTCCTGAGCTCCATAGCAACCTATCCTGTAATATACTCGGTCTGACCCGAGCATTATAATAAAATAACACCCGAGTCAGTCTGGAATACCACCGCATCATAAATACATCCAAACTGATTATTAAAGTTCAAAAATCCTTTGAAACAAAAGCATCTCGTAAGACCACGCCACAAATAAACATGTCGGGTTTTTATCTTACGATAGCTAAAACACTTTTTATAAAAATCCTCTGATATTATAATAGTGTCTATTTACAAATACTTATTAAAATAGCTGAAATTGTTACATGATTAAATTCCAGCATACTAGGTATACAAACAAATACCGTACAAGGCACGTAGGGAAAATGGATTTCCAACGAATGACTAGGCACTGGGGTACCACCTGTCACAGTACGTGGCCTAGATCACACTACCGAGGAGTACGCCCGCTCCCCTGCAACACAAGACCGGAATCATCCCTTACTGGATAATTCCAAGTAAAATCACCCCACGGTTGTGATCAGCAACCGCACCACTAAGCCGAAATAAAAGGGACATCTAGACAGGGATGACCTTACTCTCAAGTGGGGGCTACCCACGAAGCCTTGCTGCATATCCCCTGATTTTCAGTCATTCCCGGTTGATGAGGCTTGAGGCTAAACGATGCCTTTACAGAACATTTCACTTTGAATGCCCATCGTCCACCTGACGATGTCACGAAAGCATTCGTCCATATAAGTCTGTCCCGGGTCCGAACGGAACCGAAGGCACTATTCCTACTACATCCATTTTGGAAATATCCTCAGGATTAGTAGCGACTAGCCCTTGCTCTTCACTGCTCCATCTTCGACTCCGAACACGTTACACGAAACGTACAAACCGGATCGAAGTGGTTTTCGAGTCTCCAGACCTAGAATCCCGGTATACGGAAACTCGATCCCGGTCTCTTCGAAACGATTAGCGCTTTTGGCCAATATTGATAGTCGGTGATTTAACTATCAATTGATGTTCACAAACATCCATACACATCCATCACACAATAAATAATCTCCATATTATTTATTTTCTTCTAATATCTTTCAAAGATATATTTTCACATTTTCAAAACTCATTTGAAACAATTTTCCACTCTTCCTTTACAAGGTAAATCTTTTACCCTTTATTCCCATCGGGAATAACCAAGTATAAAACAATTTGCATTTAAAACAGTTAAAAATACTTTATACTGAAATATACTTTAAAATATGAAAATTACTTCTATTTATTTACTCCAAATATAAATTTAAAATATGTGAAGAAAACTAGTTATTAACATATAAACTTTGATTTTAAAAATAAGGGTTTTAGTTTAACTAAATTCAAAATAGCGTTATAAGAAGAAAAATGCTAATTTTAACAAATTAAGCTAAAACCAACTTTTAAATAAATCCATTTGTAAAAATAATTGCTAATATACTCCCAAATTATTACGGTATTAAAAATTATTAATTTATTTCTTTAAAAATAATGATTTCTTAAAAATACTTTTTAAAACAATTTAAAACTTAACCTTTAGTTAAATAAAATCTTTTTATAAACATTTACTTGGTTTACCCAGGGAAACACTTTCCCGTTTCAAAACATTTCCAAGTACTCTTTCATATAAATCCACTGATTTATTTCAAGTCAATTATGTTTTACAACATAAATCCCAAATCCCATATTTAACTATGACTTCATCCGAAGTTCATACCCAATTTCCCATATCCGGAAATTCATTTTTAAATCATAGTTTAAAACATTTTAAATTAAACATTTTTAGTGAATTTCCAATGGAAGCCAAATTTCCAATTCACTTAATTAAATTCCAATGAAATACGGCATTTCAAAACATTCTATTTTTCATTTGAACTTGTTAATTTATATTCGGAAACTCCATTTTAACATATTTTTAATTTCCGGATAACATTAGTCATTATTAAAATAAACACCGTTATTTTAAACAATTTATAATTTCATAAATTTAATCTCCAGAAAATTTATATTTCATATTTATCGATTGATAAATTTTCCCACAATATTAAATCCCAATTTTACCAATTTTTCATTTCCCATTCCAAACCAGATTTCAAATTCTATTTTTCAAAAATTCTTAATTTAACAATTTACTTATTACGTAAAAACCCAATTTTGTCCATTTATAAATTAAATTCTGTAACTATGATTTATACCACAATTTCACAACACAATTAAATTTCCAGATTTATCAATCCCAACATATAAACAGGTATTCACTAACAATTGTAAAATAATTGCTACAATTGTGAGGAATCCAGTTGGATCCCTCCAACCTGTTTCTCCCTGCATCACAGATGTTAGCACATCATAATATAAATATCAATCCAGCCAGATAACAGCAGTTAAAGTCAACCAATCATTCAGATATTTAAATATTAATTATTTATAATGCCTAGCATCCAGATGTGAGTGAGAAAAACTCACTTTGAAATTCGGCGAGTGTTCGAAATTCAAATTAAACCGAACGACGTTCGCTTTAACCCAAATTTCTACTTGCCCGGAATGACTCCAGAATTGTTCCACTGCGTAGTACGCGTTCCTGCGATTCCAACGCTTTGAAAATCGTCTCAATCTGACATCGTACGAACGAGTTATGAATTTCCAAAGTTTTAATATCGATTTAAAAACAATATTTTTTTTTTATTTTTCTTTATTTACCAAAACACGGCCCGCCTTCCTCTCTCCAGCTTCATCTTCCTTCACGCGAACATCTACAGGCAAGCACGAAGACAACCGAACCCATCATCACATACTAGGGTTGAAAATCGAAACCTCCACGACCATTTAGAACTCGATCAGGACCCACCATGCTGAAGGTCGACGTTGCCTCTACCCATGGCCGGAGAAGCTCTCCACTCGGTGGTCCCACCAGCCCAGGAAACGACGCACGAACGGCGGCCTTCACTCGCAAATCCCGGCCTCTACGATCAACTTCGAGCTATTGCACCGTACGGATGTATAGATCCCTTCAAGATCTACAACTTCCATTTAGATAATTTTTCAAATTAAAGCATGAATTGAGAGATTTTGGAGGGGAAACGATATTGATTTTCGGCCATTCATGAATACTAGCGGCGGCCCGTGAAAAATGATTAGGGTTTAGCTGAACGTTAATATATATATATATAATTTAATATTATTTAATTGACAAAATTCTCAATTTAACAGTTAATGCAAACGACCTCCAACTCTCACGTTCCGATAGGCATTCCTGGGGTTTTCCCACGTTCCGGACACAATGGAAAAGGTTTCGTAAGCTAATTTGATCATATGCGCGAGATACGGAATAAAACGATCAATTTAAAATTGAATCGGTTAAATCGATTTCGATGCGTTTCGAGCTGCCACGGTCAAACGACAACTCCGATCGCTACGAAAATTGAAATCCAATAATAACTAACTATTACAGATCCAATGAAACTGGTTTCGTCGAATTTCGAGACTGCGCCCCGGAAGGCTACTTTAACTCGTCTATTAAATCGGCGATTTTCTGAAATTATCAGAAACGCTTAAAATTCTACTTTTAAAATTTTAATGACTTAAAAATAAATCATATAAAATTTATAATCACATTAAAAATCATTCTGGTTCAGGCCAGACCCAAATCTGCTTAAATTGCATTTTAATAATATTAAATTCATTTTTAAATTAATATAAAATTCCAAATAATAATTTATTGACTTTTAAATTCATCTAAAAATCCAACAATATTATTTATAACCAATCGAACCTAAAAATACATTTAAACACCATTTTTATAATCATTTACCCCAAATTCACCTTTTATCCCAATTTCGCATATTTAATTATTATTATCCAATCTCAGATTAAATCTCCACATTAGAAATTATCACTTGTTATTTTATTTTAAACCAATTCTTTTTAGTTCAAACCAATTCAAAATCCACATTGAACATTTAAAATGAATTAAATGTCCACAGATCTCGTACTAAAAATTCTGGGATGTTACATTCCTCCCCCCTATAAAAATTTCGTCCCCGAAATTTGCTAAGGTAGAAAATACTCTCAAACTCACTTACTTATCCAATTTGCTGAATTAAAAGCTTATATTCACTTTCCAAACATTCAGCCCAATCCCAAACTCAATTGCTACATTTACTCTAAAGCCTTTATTTTAACTTTATTTCAAAATAACTTCCCAAGTTAATAAATTTTTCCAAAATCCCAAAAATTTTCTAACTCCCAAAATTTTCGAAAATTTTTGGCAAAGTCTCCTTTGTACGGAGGAGCTTCTGCGATATCGCAGGATACACAAATATATATACATCGGCTCACATGGCCGGAAACCAAAATATATCACAATATATATATCATTTCCTAATTATATTTGCGTAGGCGTACCTCTTTAGCAAATTTTAATAGCGAGCGGCTAATATAACGCATATACGCGCCCCAACTCTCTCGAACGCCTCCCGCACCTGTACTAAGCTCAAGCAAACTCATCAGTTTCAAGATATGAGCATTTTAAGAACATTTCCAAAATAAATGCAAACCAAACATATCCATTTCATAACCAAACCAAGCAAACTTCATCATTAACAATGTTAACCTTATTTATTTCAACAATCCAAAGATTTCAATCACATTCAAATTACTTATTCAAGTCTAACCTCATTTTATTTCACTTGAATGCCTTAAATTCAAGTTCACTACATACAATTCATATTTATCTCAACCAATTCATTTCCACTTCAATATGATTACATATGCCTTTCTTACCTTTTAATTTTACTTACATTCCAAATTTGATTTACAATCAAATTTCATTTTAAACTTGAAACATTTGCATTTCAGTTATGATCCATTTCCATTCATATGCAAACATTACTCATTAAGAGGTCAATTCATTCCTATTGATTCAAAATCAATTTCATTTGCTATTCTTAACCAATTCACTTGCATTCATATACAAAACTCTTTGAATTGGGTTCCCATTCATACCAATTTATTCACAATTCAATTCCAATTGCTTTTAAACACTCAATTGCAAATACATGCAAATTTCCATGTCATTCAAGCAAAACAATTGCCACTTAAGCTTATCACCATTTAAAATTATTTCCAACTTGGATTCATATAAATTTTATTCCATTACAAGGTTCACAACCCAAATATTTTCTCTTTCCAATGTAATTGTTAAATTAGATTTTCCTTACATCTTTATTTCCATTAACCAAATTCAAGTTTATATTAATATCATTCATTCCTGAGTTATTTACAACTCTTATATTTTTAACTCATCACATTAATTAATTTAAAACTCACTTCACTTGCATTTCAGTTTATTTCCTAACAAATTTCATTCGGAATTACTTCCAAGTTATTCAAGTTCTTTCACAAAATTTCCATCATCTTCTTATATCAAATTTATTTTATTTTCATTTGATTCTCATTCAAATCAAATTTCAATTCCTTTACAACTTTAATGCTCTTTGTTTATTTATCCAATCCATGTACAAATTTATTTTATTAACAAAGAGACCATTTAAATTATTTCTCTCATTTGAATTTTATTTACAATTCAGACCATCACTATTATAAGCTAATTACATTATTCATTCTCACTTCCAACATTTATTGCCAAACTTAAATTCCATCCCAAAACTGGATTTTATTTACCTTTCAAACTTTGACCAACTATCAAATCCTATTTATTGCAATACAAATTCCATTTAATTTAGCTTACACAAGATTTATTCCCAAACAATCATTTTGGATTTAGTTGAGTAAACATTTACTTCATTCATCATCACCTCAACTAAATTAAATTTCCATTAAACTAAATTCTTATCCCATTTTAATTCAAGGTTAACTAAATTATATATGCATTCTCAATTTAATTCCTTTCCAGAATTTATTCAAGTTCATCTAAATTTTATTTAGCCCACTTGAATTTAAACCATTTCCTTTACTACTTTAAATAAGAATTTAATTACATTCATTCTTATTCATAACACAACAGAAATTTTAATATTCAGCTTAATTCCATCTTAGTCGAAGTTAGACCAAATTCAATTTAATCTTAATTCTCCATATCCAAGTTCAACTTATTTACTAACTTCAGTTCACTTACCTCTTTTATATTTTATAATTGTTTCACCTTACTTTGCATTCCATTTAAAATTAAGTTTGAATTCACCATTCCACTTAACCATTTTTATTTGTGATTATAATTCCATTTTACTTGAGTTAAAATCAAATCTTCCATTCTCAAGTTCTCCAACTTATTTACTTGTAAGTTTATATTGCTCATTTCAAACCAATCCACATTTTTATAATCAAAATGTCAAATTTTTTTAACACTTAATAACTTAAGAATATGAATTCATTTGCACAATCATAAGCATTTACATTTCACCGTTATCTCAACTTCCATTTAATTCCAATTCATTTAGATTTAATTCAATTTCAAATTCTTAATTTTATTTAACTTATCATAAGTTAAATCCAGATATATTCCATTCACCTTCATTTATTCAAAGTAAATTTACATTCCATATATACTCAATTCTTCTTTAAATCAACTTTCCTTTATAAGTTATATAGTTGAATCATTTCAACTTTCACATTTTTATTTTAAAATAGAATTTCCAGAATTCAATTTACCCGGATTTATTTCAAAACCAATTTGAAATAAAAATCAACACATTTCTCCTTTGATATTCAAATCAAATACCAAATTCCAAAACAAACTGCTTTTACCAAACAATTTTCCTTTTGAAAATTCCAAAATCACTTGTTTCCCAAACAAGTCCAAACAATGTCATAACCAACTATTTTGGTAGCAATCCATCACTTTAGAAACTCGAAAATGAATTCTAATGATGTGGCCAGCATCATCAGGATTATTTTCCAGCGACTGAAGTGAGTTCAATGCTTTCCACTTCCAAAATCCACCTCAAAACAATTTCTATTCAAAAATATTTCCCCAAAATATACTCCATTCTTACAAATGCTTTTGAAAACATTTCTAACATTTCCACAAAGCCAAACTCCCAAAACTTTGTTTAATTCCATTTGAAATCCCTTTCAAAATTTCCGGGGTCAAAATTCTAGTTTAAATCAAATTTTAATTTTTTTACTTTTCTTATTTAAAACATATCCAGTCAATTCCATTTGGTTATAAACCATTTTAATATTTTAACTTTTTATTTTCTTATATATATCATTTCAAATTTTAGATCATGTTTTAATTTCTTATTTGATTATAGAAGAAACAACCAAACAAGCATCCAATACATATAATAATTTAGAAAATTATTTCTTTTTATATCAAAATACAATTTTGGGTAAAATTATTTCATTTACCCACTTTAAAAATAATACTATGTCGGTTTATCTTGTTCAAGAGTTTAGAAACCCCTATCGATACGGTTGTACTTCCCGCACCGACCAGAATTCCTAAACACTAAACCGATAAGTCAACACAGTACAAAAACAATTTTATATCCACTAACAAGTACGCTCTCATAGCTATTAATACTCTCAAATCCCACCAAAGCCTAGGTTGTCGCCAACCTAAGCTCTGATACCACTGTAACGACCCGCCCTTCTCGACCCTCGAAAATCGACACAAAATACTCAACAGTATAATATGCCGACGATCGAATGCCGGAAAAGACAGATTGTAAAAGAATAAGAAAGTAGATAGAAGAAGAAAGAACCAACCAAATCAGAATCTCACAATCGCAGCGGATAAAATATAATATATAGAACAGATCTTTACACAAGATGAAAACTATATATGTTTATATACAATACATCATCATCAGAGTATGTCATAATACAATCATCAATATCCAGTCAATCAGTCAATACAACAATCACAACAGCGGAATAATACAAATACGAGAAATACGTCTCGGACTCCAGCTCCTCTCCTGAGCTCCATAGCAACCTATCCTGTAATATACTCGGTCTGACCCGAGCATTATAATAAAATAACACCCGAGTCAGTCTGGAATACCAGCGCATCATAAATACATCCAAACTGATTATTAAAGTTCAAAAATCCTTTGAAACAAAAGCATCTCGTAAGACCACGCCACAAATAAACATGTCGGGTTTTTATCTTACGATAGCTAAAACACTTTTTATAAAAATCCTCTGATATTATAATAGTGTCTATTTACAAATACTTATTAAAATAGCTGAAATTGTTACATGATTAAATTCCAGCATACTAGGTATACAAACAAATACCGTACAAGGCACGTAGGGAAAATGGATTTCCAACGAATGACTAGGCACTGGGGTACCACCTGTCACAGTACGTGGCCTAGATCACAGTACCGAGGAGTACGCCCGCTCCCCTGCAACACAAGACCGGAATCATCCCTTACTGGATAATTCCAAGTAAAATCACCCCACGGTTGTGATCAGCAACCGCACCACTAAGCCGAAATAAAAGGGACATCTAGACAGGGATGACCTTACTCTCAAGTGGGGGCTACCCACGAAGCCTTGCTGCATATCTCCTGATTTTCAGTCATTCCCGGTTGATGAGGCTTGAGGCTAAACGATACCTTTACAGAACATTTCACTTTGAATGCCCATCGTCCACCTGACGATGTCACGAAAGCATTCGTCCATATAAGTCCGTCCCGGGTCCGAACGGAACCGAAGGCACTATTCCTACTACATCCATTTTGGAAATATCCTCAGGATTAGTAGCGACTAGCCCTTGCTCTTCACTGCTCCATCTTCGACTCCGAACACGTTACACGAAACGTACAAACCGGATCGAAGTGGTTTTCGAGTCTCCAGACCTAGAATCCCGGTATACGGAAACTCGATCTCGGTCTCTTCGAAACGATTAGCGCTTTTGGCCAATATTGATAGTCGGTGATTTAACTATCAATTGATGTTCACAAACATCCATACACATCCATCACACAATAAATAATCTCCATATTATTTATTTTCTTCTAATATCTTTCAAAGATATATTTTCACATTTTCAAAACTCATTTGAAACAATTTTCCACTCTTCCTTTACAAGGTAAATCTTTTACCCTTTATTCCCATCGGGAATAACCAAGTATAAAACAATTTGCATTTAAAACAGTTAAAAATACTTTATACTGAAATATACTTTAAAATATGAAAATTACTTCTATTTATTTACTCCAAATATAAATTTAAAATATGTGAAGAAAACTAGTTATTAACATATAAACTTTGGTTTTAAAAATAAGGGTTTTAGTTTAACTAAATTCAAAATAGCGTTATAAGAAGAAAAATGCTAATTTTAAGAACTTAAGCTAAAACCAACTTTTAAATAAATCCATTTGTAAAAATAATTGCTAATATACTCCCAAATTATTACGGTATTAAAAATTATTAATTTATTTCTTTAAAAATAATGATTTCTTAAAAATACTTTTTAAGACAATTTAAAACTTAACCTTTAGTTAAATAAAATCTTTTTATAAACATTTACTTGGTTTTCCCAGGGAAACACTTTCCCGTTTCAAAACATTTCCAAGTACTCTTTCATATAAATCCACTGATTTATTTCAAGTCAATTATGTTTTACAACATAAATCCCAAATCCCATATTTAACTATGACTTCATCCGAAGTTCATACCCAATTTCCCATATCCGGAAATTCATTTTTAAATCATAGTTTAAAACATTTTAAATTAAACATTTTTAGTGAATTTCCAATGGAAGCCAAATTTCCAATTCACTTAATTAAATTCCAATGAAATACGGCATTTCAAAACATTCTATTTTTCATTTGAACTTGTTAATTTATATTCGGAAACTCCATTTTAACATATTTTTAATTTCCGGATAACATTAGTCATTATTAAAATAAACACCGTTATTTTAAACAATTTATAATTTCATAAATTTAATCTCCAGAAAATTTATATTTCATATTTATCGATTGATAAATTTTCCCACAGTATTAAATCCCAATTTTACCAATTTTTCATTTCCCATTCCAAACCAGATTTCAAATTCTATTTTTCAAAAATTCTTAATTTAACAATTTACTTATTACGTAAAAACCCAATTTTGTCCATTTATAAATTAAATTCTGTAACTATGATTTATACCACAATTTCACAACACAATTAAATTTCCAGATTTATCAATCCCAACATATAAACAGGTATTCACTAACAATTATAAAATAATTGCTACAATTGTGAGGAATCCAGTTGGATCCCTCCAACCTGTTTCTCCCTGCATCACAGATGTTAGCACATCATAATATAAATATCAATCCAGCCAGATAACAGCAGTTAAAGTCAACCAATCATTCAGATATTTAAATATCAATTATTTATAACGCCTAGCATCCAGATGTGAGTGAGAAAAACTCACTTTGAAATTCGGCGAGTGTTCGAAATTCAAATTAAACCGAACGACGTTCGCTTTAACCCAAATTTCTACTTGCCCGGAATGACTCCAGAATTGTTCCACTGCGTAGTACGCGTTCCTGCGATTCCAACGCTTCGAAAATCGTCTCAATCTGACATCGTACGAACGAGTTATGAATTTCCAAAGTTTTAATATCGATTTAAAAACAATATTTTTTTTTTCTTTATTTACCAAAACACGGCCCGCCTTCCTCTCTCCAGCTTCATCTTCCTTCACGTGAACATCTACAGGCAAGCACGAAGACAACCGAACCCATCATCACATACTAGGGTTGAAAATCGAAACCTCCACGACCATTTAGAACTCGATCAGGACCCACCATGCTGAAGGTCGACGTTGCCTCTACCCATGGCCGGAGAAGCTCTCCACTCGGTGGTCCCACCAGCCCAGGAAACGACGCACGAACGGCGGCCTTCACTCGCAAATCCCGGCCTCTACGATCAACTTCGAGCTATTGCACCGTACGGATGTATAGATCCCTTCAAGATCTACAACTTCCATTTAGATAATTTTTCAAATTAAAGCATGAATTGAGAGATTTTGGAGGGGAAACGATATTGATTTTCGGCCATTCATGAATACTAGCGGCGGCCCGTGAAAAATGATTAGGGTTTAGCTGAACGTTAATATATATATATATATAATTTAATATTATTTAATTGACAAAATTCTCAATTTAACAGTTAATGCAAACGACCTCCAACTCTCACGTTCCGATAGGCATTCCTGGGGTTTTCCCACGTTCCGGACACAATGGAAAAGGTTTCGTAAGCTAATTTGATCATATGCGCGAGATACGGAATAAAACGATCAATTTAAAATTGAATCGGTTAAATCGATTTCGATACGTTTCGAGCTGCCACGGTCAAACGACAACTCCGATCACTACGAAAATTGAAATCCAATAATAACTAACTATTACGGATCCAATGAAACTGGTTTCGTTGAATTCCGAGACTGCGCCCCGGAAGGCTACTTTAACTCGTCTATTAAATCGGCGATTTTCTGAAATTATCAGAAACGCTTAAAATTCTACTTTTAAAATTTTAATGACTTAAAAATAAATCATATAAAATTTATAATCACATTAAAAATCATTCTGGTTCAGGCCAGACCCAAATCTGCTTAAATTGCATTTTAATAATATTAAATTCATTTTTAAATTAATATAAAATTCCAAATAATAATTTATTGACTTTTAAATTCATCTAAAAATCCAACAATATTATTTATAACCAATCGAACCTAAAAATACATTTAAACACCATTTTTATAATCATTTACCCCAAATTCACCTTTTATCCCAATTTCGCATATTTAATTATTATTATCCAATCTCAGATTAAATCTCCACATTAGAAATTATCACTTGTTATTTTATTTTAAACCAATTCTTTTTAGTTCAAACCAATTCAAAATCCACATTGAACATTTAAAATGAATTAAATGTCCACAGATCCCGTACTAAAAATTCTGGGATGTTACAACCGGAGTCGGGTATTAGTAAATACCCGAAACCACTTCGATTTGAAATCTTCTATAATTCTTTTTAGATTGATATGTGAAATCCATAGGCCGGTTTTGAATAATATGGACCATTTAAACTAAGTTGGATACTTAGATATTGTTTTGTGAAAATAAGTGTTGATATATAAGTTGTTCACTTATAGTAAAGTACGAGTTACACCGGGTTTAAATAAGTTCTATGGATTGAAATTTCATATTAGATGAGTTTACTCACGCTGGTTTCCAGCCTGACCCGGGTGTTACTTTGATGTAATGCTCGGGTCAGACCGAGTATTACAGATTTCCAGGTAAGGACGTTCTGGAGCTCAGGAGGCGAGCTGGATGGCAGGAACGTATGGAGTGTGATATATTGTTATTTATTGGGATGAGTTATTATAACTGTCTAGTCTATTGTAATGATTGTAACTCTGATGAATTGTATGTAAAGTAACCATTACATCTTTCTTTTATAAAATGCTATTATTTTTTTATTATATTTAATTCACTGCGAATGTGAGATGTTGTGTTCTCTATTCTTCTTTCTTCTTTCTGTTTCTTTCTTCTATCTCTTTCTTTTTCTTCTAACTATCTGGAATTTTCGGGTTCGAAAATTCCGGGTCGTTACATTTGGTATCAGAGCTGAAGGTTAAGCGAGAACCTTGGCTCTGTTGAGATTACTCGTTAAGGATAGGGTCAATGGTACCCTAGAACGAGTTGAGTGTATATATATATGAGAGCGTATTTGTTATTTTCATATATAAAGATTTCAAATGATTTTTATATAAGATTATATTTGATATATAAAGCAATATTTCTTTTAATATATTAAAGAAATTGGTGTTGAATCATTGGAATTAAATAAGATAATAAGAATTAAGTGGTAATAGAAATACAACAAAATTGAAATTAAATGAAGATAAGTTTGAAATAGAATTCAAACTGAAATTAAAATATTGGATTTGTAGAAGTGTTATCAAGAATAAAGATAATAATGAATTGTTTTCCAGATATGATAATCTTGGTTATTATCATAAATGGTAGTTGTGTTTAATAATGAATGTTGTTAATGACTAAGCAAAATGAAATATTTTAGGGAAGTAAACTTTTAGGTGAATATGACTTATAATTTGTAAATTAAATTGGATTTAAATTGTGAAGTTTTGAATCCTAAGTTTGAAAACATTTGAAATTGTTTTCAAAATATTAAAAGAAAAGGAATAAATATTTTTCAGGTTGTTTTTGAATATGATCTTATTTTAAAATAATAGTTGTTTGGAAAATTTAAAAAAAAAATTGTTTTTGAATTAAACCAAGAATGGTTTAAAATTTAAAGTATAACTTGGTGTGTAAAGAAAATGTATATATGAGGAATATACATAATACCAATGATGATTTGAAATGAACACTTAGTGTTGAGTTTTAAATTGGAATGTGATGTAAAACCCAAAGTAAAGTAAGTTTTTAAACTTAAAAAGGGGAAAGATTATTAATCTGAAGTTTAAAATTTGAATGGGAATTCAAATTGTGTAAAGTTGACCGGATTAAGTAAATATAATTTAACTTAAGGAAGTTAAATAAGTTTAGATTGAACAACTTGAATTGGAAATTTCAAGATGAAATTTAAATTTAACTTGGGTAGTTAAATGATTAATTTAAATAGGAGCTATGAGTGATCTCAAAATGGGTTTGAGATCTGGAAATGGAAAATGGATAATAAATTAGAATCTGAAATTTAATTGTTTTTGAATTCTTATTTGAACTTTATAATAAGTTAAGTAAAGATAATTTTAAAATGGAATTTGGAATTTGGATTCAGAATTTAATGGTTTAAAGATATAAGTTAATTTGATTTAAGAAATTAAATCAACATTTAGAAATTTAACTCGAATTTATATAAATTTGAGATAGCTTAAAATTGAGTTTTAAATTGAAATTTGTTCAAATGGGATTTGGTTTGAATTAATTAGAATTGTGATTGAAGATGTATAAGTTTAAAAATCAAATGGAATTTGATTTGAATTTGGAAAGGAATTAAGGTTAATTCAACTTGAATTGGGATTAAATCAATTTCAATGGAAATTAAAGTTATTTAAATTGCAATTGAGTTAATTTAAATGGAGATGGAAATTTAAATTGAATTGATGAGAATTGAACTGTTTGGCTCTGGATTATTTTCAAAATAAATTGTTTTAATACAAATATATTTTTCCAAACTATTTACTATATAATCTTTCTTCTTAAACCCCAAACTATCTCATACTTATTTTACAATTATTTTGGAACTATTTAACTATTTTGAAACTGTCTTATAAACTAATTACTATTTTTCAGTTGCCTACATCTAATCACTATTTTAAATCTATTTTTCAATTAGCTAACTATTTTTATATCTACTTAACTATTTTACAGATATTTTACAAACTAATAACTATTTTTCAACTACTTATCCATTTTAAATTTTTTCAAGTTATTTTTAAATTTAAATAGGTCAGAGTTCAGACTGTTTGTAATTGAAGTAATAACTCAATTGGAAATGGAAGCAATTGAGATTAAGTGAATAAAATTAAAGGAAATATGAATAGAAAAGGAAACTGATTTGGCTAATAACCAATAAAGATAAATACGTAGGATATACGTATATTATTCTATTCGCATAGTGATTTGATCCAGATTCGAGCACAGAATTTCGAGATAGTATTATCGATCCGAGTTTGGATTTTTCGCTCGATTTTCGACGGCGAACCTGGATATGGATTGTTGATGGGTTCTGGATATTCTCTATCATGGCTATGACTATGCAAGGAGAATGACGGTTTCTGATCAAGAAACCAGATCTGAGTCCGCACTAGGAAGTCGGGTGGACGATACTTGTTCGGAAGTGAAATTGTGTGATCGATTGAGTGATCAGATTGATATTGTGTACGGATGATATGTGTGCATCGTACGGATTTGAATGAAATTGATATTGAAGATTGGGGATAAGAACTGTAAAATGGTTTTTGAAAAGAAATATGGTTAATAACTTTATAAAAGATTTATCAAATGTGAATATTTGATTTAGAATAAAATAAAGTTATATATCCTTGTTATATAAGGTAAATCTTCCCTTGTTGAATCTATTGCTAAAAGAAAAGGGTTTTGAAATATTTGAAGTATAAAAGAGGTTTTATACAAAGTTTGAAATGATCCAAAGTTTTCAAAGTTATATATATCTATATCTATATATATAAAGGATCTTATGAGAATGATTTTGGAAAAGGTTTTGGGAACCTATGGATTTTGGAAAGGGCTTTTGATTTTTGAGAAATCAATTTTGGATTTTGGAAAGCCTAGTTTGAGAATTATCGATTTTTGGTAATCGATTTTGTGTAAAGGAGATTTTGATAAATCATAAAGGGTATGATTTGAAGATACTATAAGTATATAGTATAAAATGTTTTGAGTATAGCTCTTGGGAAAAAGGCGCTCCCTAGAAATGAACTTCTCAGGAGTGCCACTGGGTGGTACTGCCTTGAACCCCAAGGGGGGATTCTAAAGTTGATCCTATGAGGAGTCCGGACAAAACTAGTTCCTGAGGATATTTGTGTAGCGAAAGTCGAGGGGCTGGTGCCCACAGAGGCATTTGGGTTATTCTGTGACGACAATGTAACTCGATGTCACTGCGATCTACTACAGACCATAGCGAAAGTCATGTGTGCCGCTGAGAGCCAACTGTCTACGTTTGATTTTATATCGGTAGACTGTGACACTATGGTAACATAGCGAAAGTCGTGTGTGCCGCTGAGAGCCAACTGTCTACGTTTGATTTTATATCGGTAGACTGCGACCTATGTGGGAGAAGTTTCATTATTTGGCAGCGAAATTCGGTGGCGCTGATGCCTACAGTTATATGGGTTTGTGCTGTGATAGCAACGTAAGGCCCGGGTATAACTGCGATCTGTAGCGGGTTCCATGGCGTAATCGAGGAGCGCGGAGACCTACAGTTATCTATGGATTTTGCCGGGACGGCAACGTAACCATCGGGTTAACCGCGACCATGGATGGGGGTGATGATTTCCAGAGCATTCTCACCAAAGATATTTCCTCTATTTCAAAAATGTTTTCTATATTTTCAATAAATTATTTTCCAAGTATTTTCACTGGGTGTTGAAAACGGGTCTGCTAAGTACTTATAGATTTTCAGTCTTACGCCTGAACAACGTATGACCGAATTTCTGTGAGAACGATGATGGATTTGTTGAAACATCGAGTTATAAAAAGTATTTTTATAAAAACTATTTTATAACATATATAAATTTTAAAAGTGTTTTAAAAATGTTTCAAAGAAAATTTTTCTGATAAATAAGCATTTAATAAATTCTGGCTTCGTTCCTTTTCGAGGACGAAAAGATTTAAAATATATTCAAATTAACTGAGATGATGATTTAAAATATACCAAACAGCCATAAATAAATTTCTAACCACATCAAAAATTAATTTAACCAACATAAGAAATTTTAGAAGTTGTGAGTGGGTTAAAACACTCGCGTTTGAATTTAAATTGAATTTATATTTGAAGTAAGCCCAAAATTCAAACAGTCTCGGAATTTGTCCAAACCAACATCAAAATGTCCAAAATTTTACTGCAACCCCAACGCAAGAAACCGTGCGCGATACGGACCTCGCATGCGAAAGTTACGCGCGTTAGAATAGTTGGAATTTTTAAATTTAAATAAAAGAATAAAAGAAAAACACACCTCACCAAACTGCCACGTCATCCCGAGTTCACAACGTTCTTCCCAGGAAATACGAACACGAGAACCAAACCGTACATCCAGCTAACAAACGCGCTGCCACGGCCAACCTCGATCGCCGCTGCCGAGCCCATCGCGGCCCCCGACCAGGTGCTTGCGCCGCCTAAACCCCCTCCAACGACCTCCGACATCGCCGATCAGTGGCCTAAAAGGACTCAGCCGCCACTTAGTGTAAACCCTAGTTGAATTATACACGTCGATCAAGCCGTTGAATTTCAAACGAACACCGCCGCTGCACTCCACTCAGACCTCTCCACAAAACTGTATCAACGAATTGACGATTCGTTGCACTTAATCATGACAAAATGAAAGGCCGAGATTTGTTCTTCAATTTGTGGACAAATAGTGGTTCAAATTGAAAAACAAATTACAGACCTGAGATGCGCACGTCGAGAGCTTCAAATCGATATATAATTCGATATAGTTTGAGAAGTTTTAATTTGAAGTTGAATTTTGATTTGGATTTGCAATTTGGGAATTCGGGTTTGTCTGCCATTGGAAAGAGGAGTTGAGAAGGAAACGTACATATAGACAAATGAAATAAGAAGTAGCCTAGGGTTTATAACAATCTATTTATAAGCGGAGCTGAAAATAGAATGAATGGACAAGATTTGATTTGAATTGGAACGATAAACGACCCGAAAAGCCAGTTCTTCCTCCGGAACGAAAATGGGTCATCCCATATATCAAAATAATTTTTTTCAATATTTTTAAACTCAATGGAACAGGTTTCAAGTCCTAATTCCGTCGTATGAAGAAGTTATGTTAAAATCAGCTTATTTCAAATTGATTTCAATTGATTTCAATTAAATTGATTTGAAGGCGTTCCGAGCCCGTACGATCAAACGACAAGTCCGATCGTTACGAAACTTGAGATCCCATAATAATTCACTGTTACGGATCCGATGAAACTAGTTTCGTCGAAATCCGAGTCAGTGGCCAAAATGGCTATTTTCAGGTTAATTAAATAAATTAATAATTAATTAATTAAGTCACATTTTTATTTCAAATTTAATAACTAACAAATTTCATCATTTTTTTGATTGCTTGGACATTCATAATAATTTAAAGTAAATTTACATGTCAATTCAGTGTTAATTATTTCAATAGTTACAGTGTTCAGTTGCAACTGCAATTTATCCCATTAATTTAAATTTTAATTCCAATAAATTGATTTTTATTTGATTTCAATCTTCATACTCAATTAATTATTATTCTATAGACATAGTCAGTATCTGTTCATTTTTCATTACATTAATATTCTTAAATTTCCATCTATTATTGTATTAATTACTATATTTTGATTATAGTGAATTTTGTCAATTTCATACATTTATTAAGATTTTAAATCCAATTAATTTATTTATATTAGTTCCATTCTTTTATTACATCAATTATTACTTTACGAATAAAATTAGCATTTCTTATTCATTTTGTTACATTCACAGTCTCAGTTATTGTCTTAATCTTATTAATGTAACATTAAAGTTTATTTAATTCTAATTGATTTTCCATTTTAATTTAATAGACCAAATAAACAGGTAACTTATAACAACCATTACCATAACTTTTAATTACACTTACGAATTCATTTTTCACAAACAATTGTTAAATTCTTATATAATACAGATGTTATTCAATTACCATTAACTACCTATTTCATACAAAAATTAAATATTTACATTTGTTTCCTTATATTCAATTTATAACCAAGTATAACATTTACATTATTCCATTTATTGGAATTACATTCAAGTTGTTAATAGTTAGCTTTAAATACCATTTGTTACATTTCGTTTCAGTATTCATTTCATTATTAAATTACAAATTTTTATTACTTCAATATTATATTACCAAAATCTTATTATATTAACAAATTTTAAATTGTCGAAAATTACGGGTCGTTACATATACCTATTGCGGATTCGGACTGGTGGTAACGCATAGCAGCTAGAACCTCCCACCTAGGAACACACTCCCATAATCACAATTAAGGGGTGGCCACCAAATCAATCATAAAGTAATAGAATGGTATCGAAGAAATGTGCCCGATAAAAGGAATGACCTCACATGGCCCGGCGTGGCTCCTGTTTTAGTCACATCTAAGCTGACTCACGGGAGTCAGGGTCACGTAATTACCTCTTACAGAATCGTTCGCCAACCGTCCTACTTTATTTCTGGAATCTCCACCACGTACACAGTTGTTAAAGTGGTTTTCGGTATTGGCAGAGAGTATGAGAATATCCGATCCCGGTCTCTTCAACAACCAAACACTTATTTCACACCGGATTGTTCTTTTACATTTCAAAAGTCAATTCACAATTGATATCAAAATATCATATTCTCAAAACCATATCATTTTCGAAATCACATTTACTTCCGAAATTATATAACATTTGAAACCATATCACCTTCGAATTCATATTTCCAAATTAGATTAAATCCTCATTTAAATCACCATATTCCTCAATTATGTCATTTAAATCCATACTTATGTTACAATATCATTTAATCATATTCTACTTAAAAATCAATGATTTAAATATAAAACTTCTACTTTACACAACCTGAAATTCAGAAATAGTTTAGATAGTTTAAAATAGTTTAATTAGTTATCATAGTTTAAATAGATATACATTAGGTTAAATATGTTAAAAATAGATTAAATAAATTTAAAATAGATTAAAATACTTTAAATAGATTTAAAATAGTTTAACTGGTTTAAAATAGATTAAATAGGTTTATTATGGATTATTCAGATTTAAAATAGATTAAATGAATTTAAAATAGATTAAATAGAATTAAAATAAATTAAATAGCTTGAAAGAAATTAAAAATAGTTTTAAATCATTTAAAATAGTTTAATATAGTTTAATAATGTTAAATGATTTAAAATAGATTAAAATATATTAAAATAAGTTAAATAAATTAACATAGATTAAGATAGATTAAATAGGTAAATTAGTTTAAAATAGGTTGAGGTAGATTAAAATAAATTAGATAGTTTAAATTGATTAAGTTGGTTTAAAATAGATTAACTTATTTTAATAGTTGAAATCTTAAAATTAGAATTTAAAAGAACATTTACAGTTTATATTGAGATAATAAATTTTGAAATTAACATCATATTTAACCATTTCCTCCATTCCAGCATTTCAATAACTTAATTCCGATAAATGTCGTTTATACTTCGAATTCAACTTCAAAATTTCAGTTTAAACCAATTCCAATTTCAACATTTAAAACTCGGATTTCTAAAATTAATTTAGTTTAAATAAATCATGTCTTCTTCAAAATATCATTTAACTAAATTCAAAATTTTAGGATTTAAAATCGTTTAATTTAACCAATCCGGTGTCTGTATATAATTCTCTACCCTATGGTCAAGTGATACAGATATTTATCATTTCAATCCGCAGTTTAAAAATTTATGGGTATATATCATTTCAACCCGAAATCCCAATTTTTTTTTTCAAATACATAAAATCGCTCGAGTCTATCATTTCAACCCATAATGATTTCTCCCTAATCTATCAGATCGTTCGGGTATGTAACATTTCAACCCATAGGGAACTTCCATTGTTATAACAATATAAAAATATAACGTCCAGTCATCCAATATCAAAATCAACATACATCACAATCATCATACAAATCAACCAATAAACATCAATAGATAACTGATTATCGTTAACAGGTATTAAATTGACAATTGAATTCAATATTAAATTAAACGATGATTAAATGCAATAAAAGTCAAATTTAACTAGAATGACAATTTAAACATACCAAACATCAATCAATTAATTTTCGATCAAATCATAAATTTAATTTAACTAACATAAGAAAATTTAGTAGTTGTGACTGGGTTAAAACACTCACCTTTGAATTTCAAATTGATTTGAAATCCAAAATAAGGCCTAAAATTCAACAATCTCATAATTTGTCCAAACCAGTTCCAAAATATCAGTAATTTCGATACGATCGCAGTGCAGGAAATAGCGTCCAAATCCGAGCTCGTATGCAAAAGTTATAAGCGTTAGAATATAAAAAATTTAAAATTAAAATATGCAAAAGGGCAATTATGTAATAACGTACCTCTTTAACATCTCGTATGCACGCGAACACGACCTTTTGAACCCATCGGCCACCATCAAACCCTAATGGTCGTATGTGCTACGCAAGCCGAAACCACGATTAGAGGCCACCTGTGACTTCGCCACACCGCCCCTCCAACACCCCACCTCGAAAGCCGTGTCGCTGCCGAACGTCCTCCAGGCTGAGGCGAATTCCGATCGTTCATCACCAATTTATGGTGAAATCAATGACTATGGTGACAAACTAACCACACGGTTAGCACTACTAACCACCCTCTACGCAACGACGCCTCCCGATCGTCGATCGGACGACGATCCGCCATTGGATCGTCAAAACCTAATATGGACGGCTGAAATTAATTCAGCGATTTTTTGAAAAACAGTGATTCGATTAGAGAAACGAATTATACCAGTGGATTACGCTCGTCTAGAGCTTTCCAACGATATATAATATGACATAGTTTGAAGGAGTTTGAATTTTTGATTTGGATTTGCAATTTTGAACTTAGGGTTTGGATTTAGGAATTTGGTTTCCGCCATTGAGGAAGAGGGAAGCAGATAGAATTGTACGTACAGTAATGAGGAATAAAAGGCTGCTAGGGTTTGGACATAACTATTATATACTGATGAAGCCCGATAAGAATGAATAACATATCGTACTGGTTCGAATTGACAATAACGACCCGAAAAGCCTGTTTCGCTTCTGAAATGAAAGTAGTTCATCCCATATATCAAAATAAATGTTTTCAATGTTTTTAAACTCAATGGAACAGGTTTCAAGTCCTAATTCCATCGTATGAAGAAGTTAGCTTAAAATCAGCTTATTTCAAATTGATTTCAATTAAATTGATTTTTACGCGTTTCGAGTCTGTACGATCAAACGACCAGTCCGATCTCTACGAAACTTGAAACCTTATAATAATTCACTGTTACGGATCCGATGAAATTGGTTGCGTCGAAATCCGAGACAGTGGGCAAAATGACTATTTTCACGTTAATTAAATAAATTATTATTAAATTGATTTAGATCACTTTTTAATTTCAAATTCAATAACTCACAAATTCCATCATTTTTTATTTCTTGGACAATTACAATAATTTAAAACAAATTTACATATCAGTTTTCCGTTAATTATTACACCAGTTATAGTGTTCAATTTCATCTGAAATTAAATCTAATTAATTAAAATTTATTTCCTATAAATTGATTTAATTTTATTAAATCTTTTTATTAAATCAATTATTACTCTATAGACATAGTTAACATTTGTTTATAACTTATTATACTAGTATTCTACAATTATCATCTTTTACCATATTAGTTGGAATATTTCAATTACATTGAATTTTTGTCGATTTTATTGTAATTTTAAATCCCAATAAATTAATTTATCTTTGTTTCACTCCTTTTATTAAATCTTGCCTTGTGAATATAATTAACATTGCTGTATATTTTATTACATTCACATTTTACAATTGTCGTCTTAACTCATAATAAAGTAACATTCAATTTCATTTAATTGCAATTGATTTTAAATTTGATTCAACAGATTAAATAATTTGGTAACAAATGACAATCGTTATCTTTTCTTAATTTAATAACATTTATAAGTTTGTTATCTACACATAAATGCCATAACTACTACCACAACACTACTTTTATCAATTTCAATTAATTACATACTATTTCATAAATTTATACATATTTAAATTACCAATTACTCCTTTTATCTAATTTATCAATTAACACACATCATTACAATTTATTTACAATCTATAACCAATTATAACTTTTTGATCATTTCAATTAAATGGAATTACAACAGTTATCAATTACCTCAAATTAATACTATTACATTTCATTCCAGTTATATTCTTATTATTAAACAACATATTATTTTCTTTCAACATTAAATCACAAAACCTTGTTAAATTAACTATTTTTAATTATCGAAAATTATGAGTCATTACAGAAATGCTCCAGTCGTCATTAGTCTGGTCCATTTTCAAGTTACGGCTATTTATAATGCTTATAAATGTCGTATGCTTGATTGTCCAACGTTTGACGGATTGGTGATAATTTACAAGGATTCTGACCAGAGAAAATTTTCTATTTATTTGGAGTAAGCCCCTGGTTTCTTATAGTCGCTAAATTTGAAGTGCTGGGTTGATGACGAAAGGTGCTTAGAGTCATACTGGTGTTTGCTTGGAGAAAATCTTGGTTTTACTCGAGTTTGACCTTGGGTCAGAACTTCTTGGGTTTTGCTTCGAGTCAAATAGGTGACTACTTCAGGTTCAACTTTGATGATGGATAGCTATACTTTGAGGTGGAATAATAAGTGGCGTAGGGCGATTGTCGCACAAGCCATCGTATCATAGCTGGCAAGTCAGGCATTTGGAAGCTGGTCAGTTAAGAGCAGCCGTAATCTACCCTAGAAACCTAATCTAGTAACCAATCCCAGTTCATGTCATATCATCTTGGTTCTCCATCCTTTGGGTGTACCATTTAAGTAGCAGTTCCTTGTCCATTCCTTGGCTACAATTCAGTAGCTTCCGCTTGATGCCCTATGCCCTGATCAGTTGCAGGATGTAGGGGAAGTGGATAGAATGCACAGTCTTTAAGTTGAGTTCTGAATTCAGAATGCAGGGGCACTGCGCTGCGGCATGGGTTCAGGTGCATTGCACTCGAAAAAAAAATTTAGAGCTATTTTTAAAAAATTGATCGTACCCTATCCATATTTATTATATGCGACAAGAAGGAGGGATCGGTCCCGATCATTTTTTCCCAAGGAAGGAGGATTCGGTTACGTTCCCTTTTTGAATGCAAAAGGGATCGGCTGGAGGGATCAGTTTTAGTTGTGTGTGGTGCAGGGATCGGTTGAACAAGGGTTTTGTTCTGGACTAACACGACATAGGGATCGGTATTGAATGTTTTATGAGAGCGATCAGTCATACAGAGTATGTAGGGATCGGTAGTGAATGTAAGGATCTGCTATAAGCCATCAGCAAAAGGGGTCGGTCATGAAGATCGTTGTTGGCATGCGATCAATTGTAATGCTAAGGAGGAATCGATGGTATAAGGATCGGTATATAGACCTTGCGGAGGGATTCGTACATACACCTTGTAGAGGGATCGGTATATAGACTTTGTAGAGGGATCGGTGTATAAATCTTGCAGAGGGGTTGGTATATAGACTTTGCAGAGGCATCGGTATATACACCTTGTAGAGGGATCGGTATATAGACTTTGCATAGGGATCCATATATACAACTTGTAGAAGTATCGATAAACACACTTCTTGGAGCGATCGGTATATATGATGGAGGGACTGGTATACATATATGTCGGAGGAATCGGTATAGCTATTTCGAAGGGATCTGTACTGTTGTCTTTGTAGGGATCGGTATTGAGCATGTATATGATTTTGGGGTCGGTCATAAAGGGACCAACGCTAGACCCTAAGAAGGAGGGATTGATCATGATAGCCTTAATAGATGGATCGACCATTTTGGCCTTGAGAGAGGGATCGGTCATTTTGACCTTGAGAGAGGGATCGGCCATCCCCTAACTTGAGTGCAAACTTCTGTATCTGATCTCAAGATCTTGCATACATGAGTGAATCTAATCCTTTGTAAATGGGCATGAACACATGAATAACTCCAAACAAGAACTCTAGCAGCATCATTTCCTTCAACTCCGCGTGAAGTTGAATTAATTCTTTTAACCATGGCTATGAGTCTCCTTTAGATTTCCTTCAAATCTTAGTAAAATAGGAAATTTATCGATTGAAAGCTGGATCTATCCCGTGAATATGGGAATCCACAAGTAGATGATGAGATCCAATCAAGTTGAGAATTCATTTTTCACTGAAAGCACCAAATTGTTGATACCAAAAATGGACATTAACACCCAATATAATCTATTAGAGATTAAATGAAGAATGAAATTAAAACAAAGCAAATATCATAAATGAATACACAGATTTTTATAGTGGTTTGGCAATCTTGGCCTACGTCCACTTCATACTTTTATTGATCTTGCACTTGATTATGATGACAAGAATGTTTGGATCAGCTAGGATCCATTAGTACAAGAATGAAGAATAAAAATGGAAGAGCCTTTTCAGTAGAAAGAAGGATCCCCTTTCTGATGTCGTGCTTGTTGTATTTATAAGGGAAGATGTGCACAAATTGGACAAAAATTTTGGTAGAAGGTTCGGGAGACCAAGACTTAGTCACCCAAATATTTCCATGCCCATCAGCGCCCACAATAGGGATCGGTATCGATCCCTATTAGCGTTTCCAAATGGGCTGTGATCCCTATGTGGGATGTCCCATTATGTTAGCTACTTGCTCCTCAAATTTTGTGCAATTCTGATATACGGTTTGTGAGGTATCACATTTTCCGTGAAGTAGTGTTACTTGAATTCTGATTTTTGCTGATTTCTCCAAAGGTAGTTACGTCGATCACTCCAACTTCCTCCAATTGGAATGAGATCCTTATGGGGTGTTTCACATGTTGTAATAAGCGTGTGCTCCAAGTTTCATGTTGATAGCATGTGTAGATTTTGAGTTATTGACCGAAATCGCTGAAAAATTGAGTTGTAGAATCGATACGATCCACAGTGTTGAATATGGATCGTACCTGATCCATCTTCGGGGCGTAGTGAGCTTTCATGCTTCTACTTCATATTATCATCTATGCTTCATTTTTGGACCCCACAATCATCTCTGGGCTACTGGCCGTGATGACAATCGAGTCTAACTTGTCCGGTCAGTTCGGATATAGCCGTGTCGGAATACCGAATAATAGTGGACGATATCCTTGTTTATTCAAGGATAGAGGAAGAGCACAAGGAGCATTTGAGGATTGTGCTTGAGGTGTTGAGGAAGCATTAATTGAAGGCGAAGTTTTCGAAGTTCCACTTTTGGCGAAGGGAAGTGCAATTATTGGGTTACATTGTTTCCGAGCTTGGTATTGCTATAGATCCTATGAAGGTGGTAGCGGTACAAGATTAGAATCGATCCAAGACCGCTATAGACATGAGGAGTTTCCTTTGCTTAGCGGGATAATATAGATGTTTTATCAAGGACCTTTCTAAGGTAATAGCGCAATTAACAAACTTGATGAAGAAGGATCAGACTTATATTTAGGATGTGAGGTGCATGCATGCATTAGTAAGTCTGAAGGAGAGGTTGACAAGGGCACCGATGTTGGTCATTTGAATCGGGAATGAAGAGCTGATAGTGTACATAGATGCATGTGGTACTAGGTTAGGTGTGGTGTTGATGCAAAAGGGGAAGGTTGTCGCCTATGCTAGTCGACAGTTGAAACCGCACGAGAGGAAGTATTCGACTCACGATTTGGAGTTGGCGGCAGTAGTATTCGCTTTGAAGATATGGATGCATTATTTCCTTGGGAGAGGATCGAGTTATTTATGGACTACAAGTCATTGAAGTATCTATTCTCTTAGAAGGATCTTAACCTTCTTCAGCGGCGATGGTTACAATTCTTAGCCTCCTATGACTTTGACATTTCCTATATGCTTGCCAAAGTTAATGCAGTCGCTGATGCTTTGAGGAGACATGCTAGCTTAGAAGTTATGTTCCTAGAGTAGAAGTAGTTGGATTTTACTGCCAACCATGATTTTAGACCCAGATGTGAGCTAGAGGCAAAAGTGTTGGCTAGTCTAACGATCAGGCCTACCTTGATTAAGCAGATCAGTACTAATTAGAGGCGAGTCGCTAGACTAGTGGAGATCATAGCAAAGATAAAGGAAGGGGTAGAGTTTGAGGAGTTGAAGTAGTTAAGGGCTCAACCTTGATGGATGGATTCGTAAGGATGGGAGATTGTTTATTCCTAATGTCGATGGGATAAGGGATAAGGTGCTATGCGAGTACCATCATTCGAGTTTGACTATGCATCCTGTCAACAATAAAATGTTCCACGATATAATATAGACATTTTATTGGGAAGGCATGAAGAAGGACATTAGGACATTTATCTCGAAGTGCATGAACTGTCAATTGGTTAAGGCGGAGCAGAAGAATCCAAGTGGTTTGATGTAACAACTTGAAATTACAGAGTTGAAATGGGAACAAGTTTCAATGGATTCATCGATGGATTGTTGAGGACTAGAGGAGGGTATGATAGCATTTGGGTCATAGTTGATTGACTAACAAGGAATGCTAGATTCATACCCATTAAGTCTAGTAAAATGACAACCAAATTGGTCGAGTTGTATGCAAAATGGGCTGTGCGATTCCATGGTATGTCGAAGAGCATTGTGAGCAACTGAGACCCTTTGTTCACTAGTGGATTTTGGAAGAGCATACAAGAGGCATTAGGGAAAGAGTGGCATGTTAGTACAACTTAACTACCACGAACATATGGGAAAACAGAGAAGGTGGATCATATCTTGGAGGATCTTTTGCTAGCTTGTATTCTCGATTTCGGTGGCTCATAAAACAATCACTTGCACTTAGTAGAGTTCGAATATAACCACAGTTACCGGTCTAGCATTGGTATAACCACAGTTACCTTGCTTCCCACAGTTACCGGTCTAGCTTAGTGGGTAACTAGAATTTAGGCAGATGTCCAACAACCAATTTTGGGTTTGGAGGATATATTTGTTGAAGTAAACATCCCCAAATTATTTTTACCATCCACCCAAAACCTTCTTTTTTCTTCTT
Organism: Allium fistulosum; assembly: GCA_030737815.1. NCBI lineage: Eukaryota > Viridiplantae > Streptophyta > Magnoliopsida > Asparagales > Amaryllidaceae > Allium > Allium fistulosum. Next base: position 823,045,125 of record CM060904.1, read on the forward strand.
CAAATCTAGTCTAAATCATAGATTAAGGGTAGATTAGCAAAGGGATTCAATAGAGATCTTCAAATCTAAACTTTGAGGAAGAAAATTTGGGGCTCGGCGGTTGATTTTTGGATTTATCTCGATTTGCATGCAAAAATTGGATTTTGGAGGTGTGGTTAGTGATTTATCATATATCACCTTATTATATATGTATATATAGGTTTTATCATACCTTGGATCCATTTTTAAAGTCAACTTTAAGTTTTAATGTTATTTTAAAACACAACCTGTCGTAAAAATGTGAATAAATGGATATTTGGTGTTCTAGACATGTAATTTGGATGTGTGATTGCCTTGATATATGTTAGGCTATGTTGTATACAACTTATATGATGACTGCTATGATTTAGTGTGTAGCTTACATGTTTGAATATAGTTTGGTGCATGTATAATGTTCGTTTGTATGCTTGTATAGTTGAAATGCTCATCGGAGCAAATGAGGTAGGAGCTGTGGAGTCGGACCTCGAAAGATAGGCTCTAGAGCGTTTGAAGTCATATCATTGCATACTTGATGTATGAGGTCCGAAGTGTTAAGCGTAGTGATGGAATCAGCGCAATGTTGATGCGCTGAGGGAGATATAGATTTTGGTTTGGCAGGATCGGTCTAGTGGGAGCATTGTTCGGTGGTTGGCTTCATGAGAAGCATTATGTTTGGAGGTGCTTGGTCCGACATTGGTTGGCTCAACAAGTGAAGGACCGAACATGAAATCCTATTCGGTAGGAACTTGGTTCGGATGGTGAAGAACCGAACAGATATTCCTGTTTCGGTAGTTGTTGGTTCATCATTGGTGGGGTGCCAAACAGGAAATGTTGTTTGGTATACCTTCTGTTTGGTGGGAGCATAGTTTAAGGCCGAACAAATGGATGCCAAACAGAACATGGAGTAAGGTTTTCAGGGTGTTGGCTTCGAGGCAAGACTTGGGATTGCTTGTTGGTCTTGGGAGTTAGTTCTAGGTTAGGTTGATGGACCCTAGAATGGCTCTAGATGACTTTGGGATGACCACCAAGGAAGTATGAAAACTTCGATTACTCGATGTAGTGAGTAGCTATGGCATCTTGAGATGGACGATTTCCGTGTGACAGCTCATAGAGTAGAACATGAGGTTGTGATGCTCGTGAGTATGACAGGGTAGCTAGCGGGTACCTATGGTAGTCTGCGTGTACCCTTGTGTTTGGACTTCTGCATGTGTCAAGTCCTTGGCCATCTGCATGGGCATGAGTTGAGCATTTATGAGGTAGTTCTACTATAGGTATATATGCTAAGGGATCGATGAATGACTCTATGATTTGATGCTCATTGTTAGGACAGGGTAACCTACGTGTACCTACGGTAGTCTGCATATACTCATATTTTGGATAGTTGCATGTGTCCAGTACTTTGCCATATGCATGGGCAATGAGTTGAGCATCCGAAAGAGTTACCATATATTTAAAGCACTTGAGTGAGAGATGCAAGGCTATGTGATGTATGCTATGTTTGATGTTTTCTTGATATGCTGTGTGATGCCCCTATACCCTTAAAATTTCACATGTGATGGTAGTTTAGCATATATCGCGTTTATGTGCTAACTCTTTGGATTTAGGGATAGGTTAGGTATGATTTTTCATACCCTAGGCCCTTATTTATTATATACAGTTTTTATAGTATTTCGAGATGATGTATTGCTCATACCAAACTGTTGTCCAACCAGAGGATTTATACTTTGCTTCTTATTATCTAGGGTACTCTTAAATGAGTTGATTAGGAATAATCAGTTGGGATAGCGCCTGGAGTTGTACGGAGTATGAGCAAGAGGCTATGCTTTCACACACACACACATACTTAGAGCTTGCTATCGCTTATATTTTGTTGTGTAGCACTGTGTAGCTGTGTAAGTACTTGTATTTTAAAAGATAGTTTTAGAGTTTATTTTTAATATTTGGGATGTTTAAACTCATTATTTTAGTTTTTGTATAGTTTGTGAATCTAATGCACTCTGATGTTCTTATTTATGGTTCATTTTCTTATAACATTGTCTCGCATGTTTTACATCTACGTTATTCTATTATATTTTGTCAGTGTGCTATGAGAAGTTTTATAGATTTAATGCTTATATTTTTATTACTTTACACCCTTGGCTATCGTCTTGCATTTGTCGGGTACCTCCACGATGCATTATACAGTTATATTGGGTACTGGAGGTGCAGGGCCGTTAACACAGTCAGTCAACAGTTTCGGGTTTTAATCCCAATCTATCTACCAAGTCACTAGATATGAAAGAATGTGAAGCCCCAGTATCAAACAAAACATGTATGGGAAGATCATAAATGGAAAGCATACCTTGAACAATGATACCCTTTCATTTCTTTTTCATCGATAGAGCATTCAACGAAGTCAGAAAAGCATTGATAACATATGCTTTTACCACCTTCTTCTGCTTACGCAACTCAGGACAGTTTTTCTTGAGATGTCCAAACTTGTAGCAAATAAAACACTTCTTCCCCTCAGCTTTGTAGTCTCTACTAAAGTGACCCTTTTCCAAGCAGTTATAGCAAATCGGCCCGGTTTTGATCTTCTTCTTCTTATCATCTTTGTTCTGAAACTACTTTTGCTTGTTATTCCATTTATTCTTGCATCCCCCGTCTGATTGCGGCTTTAGACCTTCTTAAGGAATAACGGCTTTCAGCTTTGGATAAAGACTCTCATGCCTTAGAGCCTTCTTGACTATCAACTTGAAAGTCTTGTCAACATGGATCATGAGTTTCTCTCCAAGTAGTCACCCAAACAGATGATGAACTTCCCTTTCTTCTTTAATGGAGTGTCGATAAAGGACACCCCATATTTTGACAGGGCATCGAACTCAACAACGTACTCGGAGACAGTCATATCCCCATGCTTCAGGTTTGTAAACTTAGGAAAAATACCGACTTCTGAGTTGCTGGTATAAACTTATCCTCCAATATAGCTTTGAAATGGTCCAAATTAAAGTGATCCTTGGTAGTAGCATCTCTCACTCTATTCCACTAGTTCATGGCTCGCCCTTGAAGCTATCAGGAAGCCATTCACCTTTTAATAGTATTATTCAACTCTATGTCATCAAAAGTCCTCTCGTAGGTATTTATCCAATTCTTCACTTCAATTGCCGACTCTGTTCCTTGGAACGGTTTGCCACAAGGACTTGCGAAGTCTCTTTTCAACATAGCAAAATGGGCTCTGGATGCTTGCATCGAAGCACCACCATTAATAGCAACATTCGGAGCTACTACTTGAGCATTCTGCAGCATGTTATGCATCATGGTATTGAATATTGTCTGCAGGTTAGGATTAGCAGCTCCCGAGCCAGTTCCTTCTTTGACTCCAGAGATGGAGTTCCTAGTAGCATTCCTTGTTTGACGACTCATCCTTCAATTTATAATAAGAACGATCAGTCTCTCTATAAGGAATCCCACTTAAGTAGTATTCGTATGTGTAGTGCAACTTGTGCAACATATATTACTATATAGTTTTGAACACCAAAATATCGAACAAGTACGCGCTCTCGTATATGTATGTATACACTCTTGATCCAGTCAAAGGCGAGAACTTCTACCATATATCTCCTAGATCATGGTATCTCTTAGGTTAAACTACATAACCTAAGTTCTAATACTAAATGTGATGAACATCCTACACTACCGACACCCAATAATACATGTATAATGCACTGCAACGGTGCTCGACTGGTGTAGGACGATAATTAAGGTTGTAAGGTAAATAAAACATCACAAAACCTGTCGTATATCTCACAACATGTCGAATGAACTATAATAGTAAACATCTCCGATTTAAAACGGGCAAGATAGTAATAACTGAATGAATCACAAAAGTCAGAGTAAATAAATACATACAGTTCATAAGTGATTGAGTTATACATTAAATAATAACTCATAAACAAATTGTCTTTAAGTAATAAAGGCACTAGCAGGCTCCATAGTGCTATGCGGCGAAACAACAAATCATAATAAGTAAATGTAGTAATATGAGAGTGTTGTCTCCTGCGCCTCCTCTGTCCAGCTCAACGTGCTTACCAAACTTGATATCCCTAATCCACTCATTTAAGAGTACTTGGAATAATAGGAAGCAAAGCAAAAAATCCAGAGACAGACAATAGTCCAGTGTGAGCAGTAGAAAATCTCAAATACTATAAAGTCAATAAACTTGGACAAATGGTATGGAAAGTCATACTTGACCCATCCCTGCATCTACGGAGTTAGCTCATAACAAAAAATAAAAGTTACTCTACATCGTGACCATCGTGGTGTACTATACAGAAAAGTACTAATTCGTGTCTATATATCCACATCGATAATATATGCATTGTGTGACATCCTAGAGTGATAAACAACCAAAGCAAACATAACATTCATCATCCATTCTCTCACCCAGTGCGTTTGATATATGATACTCCCATGACCCCATCACATAGTCAAGTACTACTCAACATCCTGGTTTCTCAGTACTTGAATCCATGCCACTCAGTAGCCCAAGAATCAGATTTCCATCGCACTCAATCCAAGATAAAACAGATCGAAACATCGTGTGGTCTAGGGCACATCACACTCCCAAGTGAGTCGCATGCCCATGCTTTACGAGCACACTTCAAAACCTACGAATATCAACTATCCCTTTACACACATCATTTGTAGTAGAGCTCATCCTGGAATTTTCCTTACGACTACTATTTGATGTCATCGCGGTCAGGAACTATACTTGATAGCCATTGTTAGTCGTAGAATATCATCTTTTTCCCCGTAAACTTTCTCTAGTGGTTTCTTCAATCCAACTCATGGTCACCTACTCTACGTCTCGAAGTATAGCTATCAATCAAGGAAGCCATCACTTCCCATCATGGAATCATCATCGCCAGATCATGCATTATCATCGTCAAAAATCGTTACCGAACCCTATGGTTCAGTGTCGACCCAAGCCTTAGCTCAAAAATGGAAGGTATGACCCAAAGCAACTGAAAGCATGAACTATCTCCATGACTTGAGGCACTCAATTCCTATATACCAACCCAGCATCACCGATCAATGGCTACCGATCCATCACCACTGATCTGTGCCATCATCGATCCCATACTTCAATGTAACTAATCATGCTTGTTCATGTGAGACTCTCCTTTATCGATCCATAGCGATCACTGATCCATAGCTATGATCGATCCCATAATTCAATGCCACTAATTATGCTTCTCCAGGTGAGACTCTCCTTCACCGACCAATACCTATGGATTGGTACCAATCCTTGTTTATCGACCCTTGCCTTAGCAAAACGTCTTATTTTGCTCCATTGGCCTACGCTCCCAAACAAACACTTATGACCCGAAGCAACTCTCCAGGAACTCAAAGCTATCATGTCCAAGACTCAAACCCAGTGATCCATAGCTCCCATATCACTACTGATCCATCTTCAAAAGGCCATAATTAAAGCAAACAAACACCAAAAGACTAGAAATTTGAAACGTAGCCTTATGAGCACTTTTTATTGCTCCATATGGATCCCACCAAATTTTTGTCAAGTCGACTATGTGGATCATCACCGATCCATCAATATCGATTCATAACTTAGCCCTATAACTAAATCGCCATTCGATCGACGTTTCTAAACATTCAAACATCATGCATTCAAGCAATCATCATACATAATATTTCTTAACAAGCATACACCAAACAGATCAAGATAAATCCTAAACCTAAAGGTAGAACCACAAGAATAAGGGAGATCGATAAGAACATGAATTTTACAAATCGTTTTCAAATCATTTGAAATTTAAATATGTGGTAAGTTAAATTTTAAAATGCGTTTTAGGATCCAAAAATTGTATTAAAATATCATTTTAAGGTGTATAGTGGTTAATTAATAAGTGAAAGGTCCTAACCATTAACCTAAACCCAAAGCAACCTAAAGCAACCCAAGAACGCACAAAATCCAAGAATCTACATAGCTGTAAGTGATCTCCAATAACAAATCTTCCATCCAAATTCTAATCTTGTTAACCCCCTTGTTAACAACAAGTTTTTGCTAACCAAAGTAAGATTTAGAGTGGCATTTGGCTAAGAAGTGATTTATGTGTGTTTTCTCTTTATTTTTGGGAAGTGTGAAATGATGGAGAGAAGTCTCATCAGCTGCATCCCCATGTTAATCCCAAAATGGGATTTGGTCCTAACCATTAACCCAGTTACCTATTAAGCCATTCAAAATCAAATAAAACTTCAAACAGCCATCTTTCCCTAATGGTAAGTCCGATTTCCTATTATGACCACTCTATGGAAAGAGAAACCATCATCCCGATTAATGGATGAGGTTTTAGACCCCGATTCGGCTCCTATCAAAAGTTATAAGCCATACAAGATTTTCAGGATTAAAATCGTTCGATAAAATTCTAAGGATGGAAAATGTCTCTAATTGGCATTTCTCAAAATCATAAAATCATACGACTCTAAATAAAATAATATAATAATCTATGATCCTTCGATACGTAGAATATGGGTCGTTAAAGTGCATTACGTATAAAGGATTAGTTACTTTATGAATCATAGGGTATAATTCTTATCACACCTACACTAGTAACAACCCATGAAGGTTTCCACCCGAGGTTTGAATAACTAACAACTAAATAAATCCAGGTCTATTCTAGTATATAGTCTCATTAAGTAATACCTAACCATACGATAAGTTAACATTCTCAGTGGTAAACCACTTAAATCGTACATCCACATTGAGCAAGCATCGCAATGCTTGGGCATGTGCCGAGTATATAACCTCAACCATTTATGGCCTACCGAAGCATTTGTGCCACCTTCTCAATGGATAACATGTTTTGTGATCTACATCATTTAACCGAAAGATAATGAAATCGTTTAACAAAACTCCCCATAAGGTTCAGCCACTGCCCAACCGTATAATCCTACTATTGTGGATACCTCTATCTCCCTTTCCTGCTATCCAACATATGAAAAAGGTGATCGAGCATGCCCCAGTAATGGTAAGAGCATCTTGTTATGCAATAATCGCATGCGTTATCGAGTTCTATACTATGAATATAATAAAGTGTGGACCTAGGTACATCACGAAGTGTAGAACTGATACCACTTATTGCAACTATCCATGCAGCTATGTGAACTCCCAAAGGTCAAGAAATTAGGAATAAGTTTTCTCGATTCATCCTACTTGGCCTACGCCAGGTCCAGTTATTCCTGGGCTTGCTTTAGCCATTCAAACATCATAATGCTTTTACTCAATCATTTGACCTTAGCTCAAACATCTCGATTTTGGTCCAGATGTTTTATTACCTATAAAAAACAAGTTATAAGCATTCAGACATCTGACCATCTACTCAAAAGTATGACTTTGATTTCAAACGTCTGAATACCAGTTCAAATGTTTGAATTCTGTCAGAGTTGAACCGTTTCTATTATGTTTGCAATGTAAGATACTTCAAACTTTTGGTTTATTTTTTAGACGTCTGACTTGGGTATTTTCATCATTCTTTGTTGCTTTAATTTCATTTCTTCTTCTTTATTTTTTTCATCTTTTTTCTAGATTTATATACAACTAAAAGGTCAAAATTTTAACAATTAATTTGAATAAAATTCAATCATACTTATATTCGATTCATGTAGTTATTATATTTGATTATATACACATATTCAACCATTATTTTTGTGTATTCAAGCCTATTCAGAAGGATATAATCAAATTTAACAGACTAAGGGAATACATACATAGATTTATATTTTTTAATTTAATACTGTTTCTTAAAGAAGATCTACATATTTAGAGGTGAATTGCAATAGTTTAGCCTCGTCCATGTTTCAATAATTATATAGTTAAATTATCATATAAGGTTTTCCCCACAATTCCTATCTGTACATTTTTTGATGTAAATTTTCAGTTTAAATTCAAAATTCATACTTTTTAGTTTAGGTAGATGTACAAGAGAAATTTAGCTACTTATTTTACAACATAACACATCATACTAGATCCACTGACCATTTGAATGCTTTCTCGCTTCTTTAATCTTTCAAATCTTCTTTTTTAGACCTCCAAGTCTTGACTGGTTTGCCCTTCCTTCTATATTTCTCTTTTAATTTGAATCCCCTCCCTCCTCTTTAATTTGATATGTTTTCACTTTCATTTTGATTTATAAAATTCGGATACGAGAATAAAAACTTTTTAGATCTAAGAAATTTTATGGCGAAAGAAGGAGATAAGAACGTATAGAGTTAGAGAGGCGATGGGTGGGGTTTATAATGAAAAGGAGTGAGGCTTAGGTCTATATTTATAGTTAAGAATTAGGGTTAACAGGTTAAATCCTATAAGTAATAATTATAGAAATGCCACTGGGTCTATTATTCATTAATTTTGACATGTTTTATGAAATTCAACAAGTTATGTATAGTTTCTGACTAGAAATAACATTTTGGACGTAACAGAACAGGTATCGATAATTCCAACATTTGTGAAAATTTACTGTTTTTTCCTTTTATGTAAAATTACATTCTTACCTTTATTTGTATTTTAATTCATTATTAAAATTTCTTGGGTGTTAGAAAAGCGATCTTGTGGATACTTTCTTCAACATTTCTCAATTGGTGGAAGTCAGTAGTCAAGTTATGCTGTAAAAAATCTTGGCTCCAACCAACTAATCAAAGAGGTCAATAATGCATGGTATACGATAATTATTTTTCCATGTTAACTAATTCAACTTATGGTAGTCCACTTAAAGATGTAGCGAACCATCTGCTTTAGTGGGGTGGCGAATACTATAGGTGCTGGTCATTTTGAAGTGCTCTTCAAATAAATTCCTTCTTCAAAAATCAATAACCTATGCTTCTAACTCTTTTCATTCCCTAGGCTCCATTCACCTAATAAGTAGTACAACGGGTCTCATACCATTCACTAAATGGATACATAACTCTATTTCTCTAAAGGGTGGGAGGCTAGAAACCTCAGCAAACACAATAGGAAAATCCTAGATGATTGGAAAAGATATTAGTCCTTCTTGAGGAAGGTTTAATGAATATAAATAGCTTATCATCATGGATAGGGCTGTTATGGTAACGGTAAATTTACCATTACCATACTGTTACTAATAAATTGGTTACCGATTACAAAATAAAATGGTATAGCAATACATTCGGTAGGGTAACGGTAATTTTACCGTTACAAGCGGTAAATTATTGGTAAAAAAATTTTTGATCCGTCGGTATCGGTAATTTACCGACAAATTGATTTGTTTCAAACTTTCTTATATTTTGGTCCGTTGGATTATGGACTTTCAACATCAGTCGCTGCAAAGTGCTAGGGTTTTATCTATCTAAGAGGGAAAATAACATAGCCGCTCTTTTAATCTTTTTTATCTTCTTCGTTCTTTTTATTTCTCGTCTGCCAATTAGGCGAATCGGCGATTATCGACTTATCGTGGATGTCGCGACTCAGTCCTCTCCTTTCTCCTTGTTTCAATTGCCGACTAGAGGTTTTTGAGCTTTGACGTGCTTTGATTGAACCAGATCAATTGAATTGGTACGTTTTTATGTTTCTTAGTTGTTTGCTATGTTTGGCCACTGGTACAAGATATGAAGACCGCTAGTATTATTGATGGCAGAGTTCCACATTCGTTATTGTTGGAAATTTTGACCAATGAGTCCATTGGGTTGATGATAACTAGATAAGATCCAGGTGAGTTCTCTTGTTAGTGTATTTTCATGATCTATGTAATTTTACTTTTTATCCAGTACATGTACCATTACTAATGGTGGTCATTTCAAAATTGTTATGCAGCCTTTATAATTGTTTTGTGCTTAATGTGTTCATTGTCAAATTGCTGTATTTACAGTTGCACATGATTATGTTATGCATGTTGATTGTTCATGACCCATTTATTGATAACTAGGCTTAATGACGTGATATTTTGAAAATAGCTATAAACATTTGCTTGATTTTGAATATTTTGCCTATCGGAACCTTTAGTGAAGTCGGATTAATGAAAAGTTGACCCTTGAGAAGCTAACGATTCGACTTAAAATAATATTATGTACAGAACTTGAGCTTAAAGTAGATTATTTCTCTTTGTTTTTGGATAGGGTCGATGATGTCAAGATAGGATGTATGTTGTTCCGAATATAATTAGAAACTCCTTTAGTACGTCATAGGGATGAATTCGCTAACTAAGTATGCTTTAACACACATTATGTACAAATTTTAGTTGATTCATGGACATGGTTTTCTGGTTTAAAAATAGTTTATGGTGTTTTCATATGCCCGCTCTCGTGTTTGTCCATCGGGGGCTATTAATCTTAGTCCAGCAGAGGCATTCGTGCTTCATAAAATAGTTACCATGGTTCCATTTTACGATAATTAAAGTATGTAATATTTATTTTCATAATCTATACCATATGCAACTTTCTTTTAAAATTAATACAAACAACATTAGCATGCCCATTATTTACAGTCTATAGTGTGTGTTATGTTGGTGCAAACTAAGTTTTCAGGAACATACATGATTTGTTATAAAAGATTTTGCATTGTACAATATATTATGATGTACTTTCTATATTGTGCTTTAGATATACAAAATGGGTGACCATTTTTTTTTATACTTAGCCACTTAGCAGTAAAAGAAATGACATCAACACAGTCAAGTCTAGGTGATAATGTTGAGGGCGTGGAGGAACATACATCAGATTCTATACCTACAAATCAAACTAAATCATCTCGCTCCATCGTTTGTGCAACAGGTAATATATGTTTATCAAAATAATAATGTTTGTAATATTGCTTCATGAACAATAATAAAAACATCATTTCGGCACCTATGTCAGTTTTAGGCACCTATGTGCTATGTCAGTAATAACTAATTTTGTGAAAATTGTATATACACACGCACACTTACTTAGCTTACTTTTATTTTACAAACTTGAACACATATAACCATAAATAATTAAAACACCACTTTAAAATAGATTATGAAATGTTCACTTTCTCACTTTCAAAGTTTTCATTATTTGTTTAACTTAGGTAAGAATAAAACTTCCTGGGTATGGAAATATGCTGACAAAGAAATAAGAAAAGATGTAAATGGTAAAGAATACCATGTCGGCATTTGTAGAACATGCAAGAAAGAAGTGAAAGCGGACAGCAAGGCAAATGGAACTACCGGACTTGCTAATCATTTGTCAAAACAGTGCCCAAAATGTCCTGCTTTTGGACGTAATGCCAGTGCAAAAGGTCAACCTACTCTTTCATTAGATAGCGGCGTGGTGGGGACTTTAGTCCCGCATACTTTTAATAATAAAAATGTGAAGAGAAGTTAATTAGTTATATTATCATGGATGAAATGCCTTTTAGGGTGGTCGAGGGTAAGGGGTTTAGAGAATTATTAAAGGATTTATGTCCTCGTTTTTTCATACCTTCAAGACAAAAAATTGCAAGTTTGGTATGGGAAATGTATACTTTGGAGAAGGGTATGTTAATGAGTGTGATAGGGGAAAGAAGAGTGAGCATCACTACCGATACTTGGACATCCGTTCAAAACATAAATTATATGGTTGTTACCACTCATTTCATGGATAGTGAATGGAAGTTGCATAAAAGAATAATTAATTTTACATAAATAACGAGTCATAAAGGCGATGATATAGGAAGATGTTTGGAGATGTGCTTGAGAAGTTGGGGAATTGAAAAAATCTTTAGTATTACGGTAGATAATGCATCCGCAAATGATGGGGCTATTGGATACATGAAAAAAAGATTGGGTGATATGAATACTTTATTATTCAATGGTTAATACTTACATATGAGGTGTGCATGTCACATAATTAACTAGATTGTTAAGAATGGTTTGAAAGATCTATATAGCTCAATTGAATGTATAAGGAATTGTGTTAAGTTTATTCATTCATCCCCCGCAAGATTGGACAAGTTTAGGGTATATGCTAGTATGTTCAAAATGGATCAAATATCAAACATACCCATGGACGTTCCAACTAGATGGAATTCAACTTATAAAATGCTTGAATGTTCTGTAAAATATAAGAAACTGTTTGATAGAATGGCTGACGAAAGTGCTCCTTTTGTATGTTATTTCAATGAAAAAGATAAAGATGGGTTAAAAAGAGTTGGACCACCAAACGATAATGATTGGGAGAAGTCTAAGGCCTTTGTTCACTTTAAAAAAAAATTATGATGCCACTTTATCATTAAGTGCAACTAAATCTTACACATCTCCTTTAATGTTTGTGGTTGTGTCCGACCTACTTATTGACATTGAAATGAAAATTAATGATGATGGTAATCTGATTTTGCAAAGTGTTGGGAAATCTATGAAAGTTAAGTGGGATAAATATTGGTGAAATTTTGAGAGTGTGAACAAGATGATTTATGTAGCTCATGTTCTCAATCCAAGATATAAACTTGAATTGCTACAAATTTCCTTTGAAGATATGGGAAAAGATAGTCATGCAATCAAAAACATTGTCCATGAAATATAAGAATATGTTCTAAAGTTATAATGAATATAAAGGGGTTAATGAACAAGCATGAATATCTATCACAAAGGAAACTACCTCTAAGGACCATGTAAATATTAGTTCTCAATCAAGTGGACTTTATCATGTTGAGATGCGACTCAAGAGAAAGAGAGAACAAATGGAAATTAGAGAAATTATCAATGAAGTAGACAAATACTTTTTGAATCCTTGTGAGAAACTCGATGGTGAATCTTTTGATCTTTTGAATTGGTGGAAGGTGAATCAAGCGTGGTATCCAATTCTTTTGTTAGTTACCAAAGATTTATTTCCAATTCTAAGTTCAACCGTGGCTAGTGCGAATGCTTTTAGTTTGGGAAGGAGAATTGTTGATCCTTTTAGAGCTTCATTAACTCCAAAGATGGTTGAGGCATTGCTTTGTACAAATGATTGGCTTAGGGGAGATGAATTCAATTTTTATAAGGAGCCGAGCTAAGATGATGTCTCTTTCTACAAGGAACTTGAAGAATTTGAAACAAGTAAGCGTTTGTTAAATTTTATCAAAAACAATACGGTACAAAATCTATTATCTAATAACAACCAAGGTGGTTAAAACTGAAAAGATATCTTAAAACTATACATTTAGTTCATATTTAGTTCATATTGCAAACTGTACATTTATATTGCAAACTGTACATTCATATTGCAAACTGTACATTTATCAGCATTTAAAATAAATTTCCAAATGAATGAATGATGATAAGGAGAGTATTCACTACTTTACAGTTCAAATTCTTTTCTACAGTTTAATATTATGATACTTACAAAAGTTAATTTGAAGCTACTTTACAATAAAAGTTAATTCTTTTCTACAGTTCGTATTACAGTTCAAATTTTAAACTTTGATCGTATAGTTGATTATCCATATCTAAGTATGTCTTAGCCTATTACTAAAATTTAAATGCTTGTAGATGCACATGCTAATCTTACTGTTGGGTTTTGTAAAGTGGAGCCTAAATTTATGAGGGAACTCATACCATAATATTTAATCTAAGAAATTGATTTCCATCATTCTTTGAAAAATATATTATTTTGCATATGATATGCCTGCATTATTTGGTTAAATGGCAGTGACATTTCCAATCAATGCTTTCTGAAATTGGTGTAATTATCTGAAGGATATCAATTATCATTTTAGAAAAGTAAAAAATTACAAAAATGAGAAGACTGTTTCTCTTCTATTTACGTGCTATTCTAAGTACAATCAACTACCGTGTTTTTGCAAGAACAATTTGATTCATCTTAAAAACCTACTTTTACATAGTTTTGTTTATTTTTAAATGGTCATTTACGAAGAACTATTTTTTATAAACATTATTTTTTACGATAGCAGAATTGAACAAACTAGCAGTGAGAAATGTATACAAGTGTTGCGTTGGAATATAGTGTTCTTACGACATTTCCATGTTCATAAATTTTGTTTAAAAAAGTGGTACAGGTTTGGAGCGGTAGAATACACTATACAGTTATTTAGTGATAAACTAACAGTGAGAAATGTATACAGGGTCTTCAAATTCTTTTCTTCTTCTATACATTACTTACATGATAAAATTTGAACACCTTGAAATCATTTGTGGAATCCATAAAATGTTTTTCATATTTTTACCTTCACGGGCTTGAATGATAAAGCTCCACCTTCAGATCGACCATCTTCCTCCAATTCACCTAGTTGACTAGACTATTGGGAGACACATCATATGATCATACATCGGATGAGAAAACTGGGACATCCATGGTGGCTTATTGGCTTCATTAACTTTATTTAAAACTGGTTTTCTAGTTTTTTTTTGCTACAGAAATGATGTGTAATCCTAAATTTATATACCATATATGTGCTTTTATTTCACTTGAATTGTTGACAACTTGACATACATGATGTTTTCAACCTATGGAGATTTATTTCCATTTTACATGTGTTTTTATTTCACTTAAACTGTTCATTACTGTTCAAATTGTATGTTTCACTTTGTTGTTTTCTATCAGTGAGATTTAAAACTGATATGAAATAGCATGTATGTGATGTATTTACTATTTAACATGTTTATTGATTTATTCTGCATGATTTGGTACATGTTTGGACCTTTGGTACATGATCTGGTACAGCTACAGAAGTATAATATTTACTATTTTCAAGGAACAGTAATTTACCGCTACCGACAAAACGGTTACCAACATATCGGTATACCGACAAAACTGTTACCGACGTATCGGTAATGGTAACGATAATCGTTTTTTATTTACCGAAGAAAATGGTATGGTAATGGTATTTGTATAACGGTAACGGTAACCGTTACCATAACAGCCCTAATCATGGACGTATTGGGCTAATAATATATATCAGTACTTTGGCCCATGATGTCCCTTGTCTGGGCTAACCTATTATCATAATCTAACACCTCTCCATAGTGTGACATCTAATCCATGTCCAATATAAAATCGAACCACAAATACCCAAGTATATATCATCATAAGTAAATTTTGCCCTAGATATTTAGTCCTTTGCAAACCATGGATAATATACTATTACCCAACGACATTCAACACAATAATAGATGTAAATACTATATAAGGTTTAAGTTTTAATTCATTTACCGTACTGCTAGAAATAAAGGAATGAGATGCACCAGCATCAAATAAAGTGCAAATAGGAAAATCTAAGATAAATGTCACACCTCGATAGCAACTCCTTTCCTTTCTACTTAGGTGGTTAAATATTGGAACAAGGAATTACATTTACTAAATTAGCTTGCACTATTTGTTCATCTCTTCCCAAAGTAGGACATGTAGTCCTTGTAACATCCTATAACTTTTAACGTTTCGAATGGAAATATTTAATTTATTTAAATACTCAAATTTGATTCAAATTTAATAAATAATAAGAAAATAAAGTGTTAATAAAATGACTCGATTTTTATTGATGTATTTTTAGTTTAATTTATAAGATTTCTCCAAAATCTTTAATTGAGAAAATATTTAAATCGTCGTTTGACGTATTTTACGTCAAACGTTGGTATTTTTGGGATTTCTTAGAATAAGATAACTAGGGTACAATATTGTGTTTTATGATCATGTTGCATTTCTATGCACGAGCATATTTTTTTTCTATCGTTTGTGGTTCGTATGCAAACGTGATTTTATGTAGCGAGAACCAGAATTTTTTTTAAAATATAATAACCTTAAAGCTAACTTTTGGGTACTATAAAATTAGGTCCCGAAACTAGTTCCATTGAGTTTAAAATAGAGGTATTTGGCTAGGAATGCCAATGAGCACGCCTCGATTGGAGTTCATGATTTTTGGGGATGAATAGTGGAAGGAAAAATCTATAAAAGGACCTCATCTCTCTCATTTGCCAAAACCCATCAAAACAAAAACCTTCATCCAACGGTCGCCATCAGCATGGCGATAGAGGCCGATTCAGATGAAGTGTCCAACATGAAAATTATAGGGGAGATGTGTAAGATGACCAGTTGGATTTGCTTGCGGTGGGTTGAGGCACCATAAATCTGGGTTCATAAGCAGCAGTTAATGGTTCGCAGGGGAGCTACAAGCTACGGTAGGTGGCGGCTCTGGCGACATGGGGTCAAGGATGGCGAGGGCAACATGGAGTGGTGATGCGGCGGCCGAAGGAGCAATGTGGCAGCAGTGGTTAGTTGTTGAAGATCACGGGCTGGGTTTTGAATGAGGATGCGATTTGGGTTTGATAGCTACTAACAAAAGAGTAATTGACATAATTACCTAATTAATTAAGTGATTTATAAATTAATTAATTCTAAAATGTTCATACAAGATTGGATTTGGATGCGGTCTTTTGCTTGGACTCGTATCGATGATATCTATGCATTGGAGTTTTA
The DNA here is from genome assembly GCA_030737815.1 of Allium fistulosum. NCBI lineage: Eukaryota > Viridiplantae > Streptophyta > Magnoliopsida > Asparagales > Amaryllidaceae > Allium > Allium fistulosum. Next base: position 823,061,565 of record CM060904.1, read on the forward strand.
TTCGTCAAGTTTGGAGCTAGTGGATTTTTAGCTAAAGCCAAACGACATTCGATTTTGGACTATTCGAAGACGCGTAAGCATTAGTTGGAACTTTTGTGAGTTTATGTTACAACCTCGATTTCGATGACAATAACTATACAAGCACTTGCAGTCAATATACAAAGGTATATATATCATCCATATACAGGTAGACTTTCGCGTCCAAGACTTGAAGACCGACACAAGGATTATTATACTGAGAAATATTAGTACATTTTGTTAATGTCGTAAATAGGTGATATTTACAATCTCCTTGAGTAATCTTTACAAGCACTTGCATATACAAATTACTTAAAAAAGGAAGATAACAGAGTGTACCTGTGTTAGACGTCTGGCATATGTGCTCAGATGTCTGGCAACATGTTTTGGTTTTAAATCTTTTAACAAACCAGATGTCTGCCGTATGTGCTTAGACGTCTGGTAACATGTTCTGTTTTAAACTTTTTAACAAACCAGACGTCTGACACAAATGGCCAAATGTCTAACCTGGGTAACAGCCATTTTCCTCCAAAAGACATCTTCTTCAACCAAAGAGTTGCATCCTCCTGTTTTGGTCATAACTCTTTCTTCTCAAACATTATGACTCTTAGACTGAAATAGAGTGAACCAAAAGTCATTACTCCTCAAACAAACTCTTCACCGTCTATAAATAAACATGAAATTGAAAGTTAGAACTTAACTTGCTACTCTGAACTTTCTCTCTTTATTTTCTAATATTTCTGTGATTTACAAAAGCACTCAAAAATACACTTTTATCTCTTCCTTATATCAAAGCTTAAACTACATACTACTCAAGGAGATTTTTGGAAGAAGCTGTACTTATAGTCAAAATCAGTGTTGCATAGAACACACATTTGTCAAAGAAATACTCTTGTGTAAAAGCCTATTCCTCCGGGCGAAGCGAGGGCAATAGGTTAGTGAAATTCCGAAGAGGAGCTTCGGGACTGGACGTAGGACGGGAGGTCCGAACTAGTATAAAATTCCTAGTGTGATTACTTTTAATTTTACTACATTATTACTGTGTGCAATTCATACTATCAAACACCCACTTTTCATATATTATATACATATTCGATCCACATAGACTTTCAATTGGTATCAAAGCGAGGTTAGTTCAAATCACAGTAACATGTGTTTGAAAATTGTTAATATGGCAAGTATCTTTCAAGAAGCTCAGTCAACTACACGTCCTCCACTATTCACCGGATCTAATTATGCATATTGGTCAACTCGAATGAGAATTTTTATGGAAGCAAATGGTTTAGAAATATGGTTAGCAACTCAAAATAAGTATATAGCACCTGTAACAAATAGTAGCACATGGACAGATGCACAAAAAACCGCTGCTTCTAATAATGCTAAAGCTATGACTGTACTATTTTGTTCTCTTTATAAAAATGAATTCTCACCTGTTATGTTATGTACTACTGCATATGATATATGGCGTACTTTACAAGTTACACACGAAAGGTACAACTAAGGTCAAACAAACAAAAATATCAATTTTACAAAATCAATTTTCATCTTTCAAAATGAAACAAAATGAGTCAATTGTTGAAATGTATTCAAGATTTCAAACCATACAACACGATCTTATGGCACTAGGAGTTAAATTTACTGATTTTGATTTAGTACCTTGAATTCTCAACTCTTTAACAATTGAGTGGGAAAGTAAAGTACTGGCTATCGAAGAAGCTAATGATCTCTCTGTACTCAAAGTTGAAGAGTTGATTGGAAATTTAACGTCATATGAAGCAAATTTGCAGACCAGAAAGGAACAAAATCATGAAAAGAAGAACATAGCATTTCAAGCAAGTAATGAAGATTCTGAATTGGATGAAGATGAGACTGTGTTTATTGCCAAGAGCAACAACAAATTTAAGAAATTCAAGAAAATGACTAGATTCCAAAATACCAAAGATCGAACTCATCAAATCAAACTTCGATTAAGTGCTTTGGATGTGATCAATTCAGACATATGAAGAAGGATTGTCCAAAACTCAACATCGAGAAGAAGAAGAATAATTTTGAGAAATTTAAGAAAAAGAGAAAGGCATTCCAAGTCACATGGGATGTCTGTGACTCTTCCTCTTCATCCGATAGTGATAGTGAAAGTGATACAGAGCAAGCAAATGTATTTTTCATAGCACACACTAATGAGGTATATCCAAATCTTACTTATGATGAAATTTTAGAAATAAGTATGGAACTCAATGACAAATACAGAGAAACTAAAAAATTGAATAAGGAATATGTTCCTAAAATAAATCGATTAGAACTTGAAATAGGGTTACTAAAAGATGAAAAATCTATTTTAGAAGAAGAATTAGAAAATGCTCAAGAAAAAGGTAAGGATTGTTCTATTGAAAATAATGCTTTATCTTGTGAATTAGAAAAAGTTAAACTAGAAAATAATAAAATTAATAATAAGCACACTGTCTTAAAAGATAATCTAGAAATTTCAAAATCTAAAAATATTGATCTTAAAAACAAGATAAAATTACAAATAATGTTATGAAATTTAACAAAGGTAAACAAGACTTGGAGAATTTAACTAAAATTTCCAAGCTATTCAAAAATCAAAATGGAATAGGATTTGAGAATAAAAAAAATTACAAAGTATAGTAAGATTTATACTAAGATAAAACCTTCTTCCAAAAATAAGAAATTAATCACAAATTCAAAAATGATTAAAATATGGGTTCCTAAAACAAATAACGACCTAATTAAGCAAAAATATAAAGGTAATTATATGAAAGAGGTAATTCACAATAATAATTACATTTCTAAAGGAACCAAACCATCTTGGGTATGGTTACCCCACAAACTAACACTTAGGACTCAAAAATAAAATGGGTACTAATTTAAATATTTTTATTTTTTGTACGTATCCAAATACAAAAATAAAGAGAAATGGATATTAGATAGTGGATGCTCCAAGCACATGACAGGAAATGCTCACATGCTATCAAATATAAAATACATTGATGGTGGCACTGTAACTTTTGGAGATAATTCGAAAGGGTTCGTCATTGGCATTGGAGAAGTCATTAATATCGGTATCTCTAACTCTCCTATTATTACAAATATTTTATAAGTAGAAAACTTAAAACATAATCTTCTTAGTATAAGTCAGTTGTGTGACAAAGGGTTTGAAATAAAATTTGAAAAAGGTAAATGTAAAATTTTAGATTAAAGCAAAAATTTACTCTTTGAACGATTTAGAAATCATAATATATATCTTAAACATGAACATTAAAAATAATTCAGATTTATGTCTATCCGCAAATCATGATGATCCTTGGATTTAGCACAAACGTTTTTGTCATATAAATTTTAAATATATCAACAAACTAGCAAAACATGATCTAGTTAGAAGTCTACCTAAAATTAATTATAAAATTAAAAATTTATGTGACGCTTGTCAAAAGGGCAAGTTAAAGAAAAGTTCTTTCAAATCTAAAAATTTAGATTTATTTGGACCAACACAAGTACGTAGTATAAATCATAATAAATATGTGTGCGTAATTGTAGATGGTTTTTCAAGATATACTTGGACATTATTTTTAAAACATAAAAGTGACACTTTTGGAATGTTTAAAATCTTTACAAAATGGATTACTAACTTAATGGATTTAAAAATAAAAAATATACGAAATTATCTTGGAGGAGAGTTCGAAAATGAATTTTTCACTAATTTTTGTAACAAAAAGGGAATTAGTCATAGTTTTTCAATTCCACGAACACCACAACAAAATGGTGTAGTTGAATGGAAAAACAGAACTTTACAGCAATATGCACGAACTCTACTAAATAGTAGTAATCTACCCAAACATTTTTGGCTGAAGCCATTGCCACTGCCTGTTATGTATTAAATCGTATCACACTTTGACCTATGATTAAAATTACATGCTATGAAATATTTTATGGAAGGAAACAAAAAGTTTCATATTTCAAAACTTTTGGGTCAAAATGTTTTATTCTAAATACTAAAGATAATCTTGGAAAATTTGATCCCAAAGCTGACGTAGGAATTTTCATTGGTTATTCAGAACGTAGTAAAGCTTATAGGATTTATAATAAACGAACAAATATTATAGAAGAAAGCTTACATGTGTCTTTTGATGAAAATTTTCAACAAACTATTAAAGAAGAAGAAGATGAAATTTTAACTCAAAATCAAACTGAAAATACAAATAATATGAATAATTCATCCTTTAACAATAATGAAAATGTTTTAAGATCACCTACACGAATATTAAAAAATAACCTTTGGATAATATAATTGGAGACTTAAATTCTGGAGTCACTAGAAATAACTTAAATCAAATGAGTCACGTTGCTTTTATCTCAAATAAAAAACCTAAAAATTATAAAGAAGCATCTAGAGATGATTCTTGGATCTTAGCAATGGAAGAAGAATTAATCAATTTGAATGTAATAATGTATGGGAACTCGTTCCTAGACCATCAGATCAATCTGTAATAGGAACAAAATGGGTTTACAAAAACAAAACAGATGAAAATGGAAATATTATTCGTAACAAAGCAAGATTAGTGGCTCAAGGCTACAACCAAGAAGAGGGAATTGATTATGAAGAGAAATTTGCTCTCGTAGCTCGCCTTGAAGCAATTCGTACTCTACTCGCTTTTGCATGTCATCACAACTTTAAATTATTTTAAATGGATGTTAAGAGTGCCTTCTTAAGTGGTTTTATTAAAGAAAAAGTTTTTGTATAACAACCACCATTATTTATTCATGAAAAATATCCAGATCATTTTTTCAAACTCAAAAAGGCTCTATATGGCTTAAAACAAGCACCACGTGCTTGTTACGATCGACTAAAAACTCATCTACAAAATCCTGAATTTCAGATAGGCAAAATAGATACTACATAATTTATAAAACATAAAAATAATGATATATTAGTTGTACAAATATATGTTGATGACATCATATTTGGATCAACTAATGAAAGTTTATGTAATGAATTTTCTGAAATAATGAAAAATGAGTTGGAAATGTCACACATAGGCGAATTAAATTATTTCCTAGGATTACAATTAAAACAATCGGACAATGGTATTTTAATAAATCAAGAAAAATATTGTAAAGATTTACTTGAACGTTTCGAAATGGAGAACACCACTAGTAAACCAACTCCTATGAGCACAACTTTTTATCTAGATAAAGATGAAAAGGGAAAAGACTATAATCAAAAATCTTAGCGTAGTCTGATCGGCTCTCTATTATATTTAATAGCTAGTAGACCAGATATAATGATGAGTGTCTGTCTGTGCACTCGATTTCAAGCTCAACCTAAGGAATCACATCATCGAGCAGTCAAACAAATTTTATGATACTTAACTAACACCACAGATTACGACTTATTTTATCCTAAAGATACAGCTTTCCAACTCATATCATATAGCGATGCAGACTTCGGAGGATGTAAAATAGACAGAAAAAGCACAAGTGGTACCTATCATTTTATCGGTCAATCTTTAGTTTCATGGTTTAGCAAAAAGCAAAATTGCGTTTCCCTCTCGACATGTGAAGCAGAATATATCTCTGCCGCCTTAGCTTGTGCTCAGGTCATCTATATGCAACAAACCCTTAGATATTTCGATAAAATAATTGAAAAATCTCTAGTATACTGCGACAATACTCGTGCTATCAATTTATCTAAAATCTAGTTAACCATTCTCGAACTAAACATATAGACATAAGACACCATTTTCTTAGAGATAACGTAGAAAAAGGAGTAATATCTTTAGAATTCATCAACACTGAAAACCAGATAGCAAACATCTTTATAAAACCTTTATGTGAAAAATCATTTATAAAACTTAGAAGAGAACTAGGAATATGCTCCTTATCTGAACTGTAATAAATAAGAATAAAATTTGAATTTTTTTTCCTACCTCTCAATATTTATGGCTCACAGGTCATATATTTTTTTTGCCAAAATTCTATAAAAACCACAAATAGTTTAACAAATAAAACAAAACGAATGATTAAAATAGAAAATCCTACTCTTATATATACGAGTACATAGGCACGTCTAAGTGGACCTGCATTTGGCCGTTGAGCCATATTTTTATAGCATGTCTATTAAAATACAATGACAACAAAATCAGTACATTCTACGTCAACACATACAAATATAACGAAAATGTCTTTGAATTGACTCATGAATTGGTTCGGTGTACATGAACAGTAAGATCCGTGTGATAACAAATAAACAATAATGTTCTATATACCTTTTAGTTCAAACAAATTATTTTATCAAACTATTTTCTACATGAACTTACATCAAACTATTTTTTCAATGCTTTCTCTATTGTATCAACCCTTATTATACTGTAGTATAAAAAATTATGCATGTATCAACGTTTATTATACTGGTTCTCTCGTACAGTGATCGGTTAAAAAAACAAAATTCTTTATTGGTTAATTCAAAGAGGATAGTTTATACTTTTTTACCAGCTTAAGAAGTTCCTAACCAAGTCTTTGATTAAATTTATTATAGCAGCAACATGATGACAAATAATTGTTAGTCACTCTATTACATAATGAGTATTTTGTTGTATTAATAATAATCGTCAACCTTCAAATGAGAATCCATTTGCATTACTTCTGGATCTAATCTAATTCGGATAAACTATGAATAAAACCCTGGACAATCAAACTCTAATTCAAAATACAAATTGTATTAAAAATTTACACATGATGAACTGTTGAAATTTGTAATAATAACATGCCTTTACACTAAATCAAACTACAACCACAATCAAAAAAAATTGGAAGCTTAATAATGATGCTTGTTGCCTCTAATTAGTTGAGTAATTGCTGGTGTTTAGAATTGTCCAAACACAGAATTTGTAACGACCCAGAATTTTTGATAATTAAAATTAGAATATTTAATTGATTTTAAATATTAATAAATGGAATTTAGAAGTTGAATAATTTATTATTCGAATATTGGATTTAATTTGGTCAATTAAATCGATAAATTAAATAGTGAAATTCCAGAGATAATTGAAAATCGAGTTTAAAATGATTGAAAATGATTTGTAAAATTTTATTAAATCATACTGGAGTTATAGAAAGGTTATAGAACTTTTAAAATTTAATTTGGAGTTAATCTGTGGAAATTGAATATTTTAATATTTAATTATCGACTGAAAAATAGCCAATTTTCGAACAGTCTCAGAATTGAACGAAACTAGTTCCATTGGATCCGTAATAGTTAGTTATTATCGGATTTCAATTTTCGTAGCAATCGGAGTTGTCGTTTGACCGTGGCAGCTCGAAACGCATCGATATCGTTTTAATTTTAAATCGTCGAGTTAAAATAGTCATTTTTCAAAAAGTCTCGGATTTCGACGAAACCAGTTTCATCGGATCCGTAATATGATATTATTGTAAGATTTCAAATTTCATAATTTTTGGATTTACCATTTGTCCGGTACAAATTAAAACGCCTCGAAATCGATTTAAATCGGTTTAATTTAAATTGATCGTTTATTGCCATATCTCACGCATACGATCGAATTAGCTTCCGAAACCTGTTCCATTGCGTTCGGAACGCGGGGTAAACCTTAGAAACGTCAGCCGGCACGTCCGATTTGGAGTTCGAAAATTCCGGATGAATAGTGATTTGTGAATTTTTCTATATAAACCCCTCCACTTTTTCATTTGCAAAGAAATTCAACCCTAGGGTTTTAAAAACTGCAGCCGCCACTATCAACATTCACGGCCAGAAAACATTCTCACTTCCCCTCGATTTTCTCCTCATCCACTCCTCGATAGACTTCGACTCCAACTACAAAAATGAAGAGGGCAGTGTGATTGACAAGTTCAACGGTGGAGATCGTGATTGGGTCAATGGTTTAGCGGCAATTCTCGTGCAAAGGCTGTATGTTCGCGTGCGTTTTTCGAGGCAATGGCGGCGCTAGGGGGGTGCGGTCGGCCAGCGTGGGTCGAGCTCGAGATGAACTTCGACGTGGTGATGATGTGATCGGGTTTCGAGGTCTGTGGTGGCGTGCGTTTTGGAACCCTAGTGGGCGGCGTTGGGTTCTCGGTTGCGTGAAATACCTGGGAGGGAGAAGATGCGTGCAACGGCCCAGATCTGGTTGCTTTGAAATGGATGGTAGAGATGAATTAAGGTTCAAAAATAACTAATTAAATTGTAAATAATTGTTTATTAAATTCGTGTAATCTTTGTAACATGATATCTCTTTCATACGAGATCGAAATTCGACGAAACCAGTTGCGTTGTCTTCGTATCGTCGAGCACTACGCGATGCAACTGAATTGGAGCCATCTGGAGCTAGTTTAAATTTCGGGTAAAATTAAACGCGTGTTTAATTTTATTCGAAATAAACGCTGGAATCAGAATTAAAATCACGGTGAGATCTTCTCACTCAAATGAAAGTGGATTTTCTTTTACAGTTATTGATTGATGATTGACTGTTTGGATGTGCTATTAGATATGATAGGATATATCTATATATAGCAATATATACATATTGGCATATGTATATATTGGATTGATTGATTTCCCGCCTCGTATAGCGGATGAGACCCTATTGCGCCGTTAGTAAGCGGATTTTTATAAAACCTATATACCGCGATAATTCCGTACTGGAGCGGAATTGGTATTGTGCTAACATCTGTGGATGCAGGGAAACAGGTTGGAGGGATCCAACTGGATTCCTCACCGTATTGATTATTTACAGATATTTCGATATATTCTGTTATTATATGATGATATATGATATTTGACTGTTGTGATGGACTGATTGGTGTTGTTGCATCATCGGGTTCAGTTTTGAAATGTAAAAATAACGACTTTTACTTTAAAAGGGTTTTCAAAGTGATTTTTGAAAATATATTTTTTTTTATGGAATTTTTGAATCGATTTATAAACGTAAAATTTTAAAGTTATAAAAGTTATAATTTTTAGTGAAATATAACCGAAGTGTCGTTTTTGAGATAAAAGTCGATTTATTTATAAAATGATTTAAGTTGGGATTTTTGAATAACTATAAACGATTTGTATAGAAAGATTTATAAAATTGATATTTTATAAATCAAAATATTGGACTTATAAAACGAATTTTTATAAGTGTTAAAAAGAAGTATAAAAGGATTTCATAAGTGAATGAAATTAATAGATTTATAACGTGAAGTTATAAAGTGAATAGATGTTGTAGAATAAACGATTTATAAGTAATTTACTTATAAAGTAGATTTTTGCACTTAGTTGGGATATAAATAGAAATTGCTAAATGAAATGATTTCATAAGTTGAATTTGTTATGAAGTATAAATGTGATTTATAAACGTTGTTTATAAATCTGAAATCACTTATTTTGATAAGTAATTTTTTTGAAGTTAATAAAAGGAGAATTTTATAAATCGAAGTTGTTGGAAAATATAAAGGTGAATTTATAAACGTTGTTTTATGAATTTGAAATCAATCAAATTTGATGAATGTAATATAGAAGTTATTAAGGAAATTTTATCCACGATCTTGGGTAGTGGATAATCATTGAAATAAAAATGTATAGAAAATATTGAAATGTGGTTAGTGAAGTATATTCACGATTTTGGACAGTGAATATATTGTTAAGCAAAATGGATATTGTTTTGGGAAAGTGACATTGAAAATGAAGTTAATTGTTTTAAACGATGGTTTAAAATGTATTGAATATCGAAATCATAGATTTCAACATTTATTGTTGAAATAGACGTTTTCGAGAAATAAGGAAATGGTGGACTATAACACTGTTGTTATAGTAAATGATTTCCGAAAGGAAATGTTTTTTTGTAGTATTGGGATTTATATATCTATCTTAAAGTCCGAATCCCTATACTAGTGATTTTGAGTCGTCGTAACGATGTTTTACGTAACATTCGTTTTGACTCAAATAAATGTGCTTAAGAGAATGTTTTCCTTAAAAGAATGAATATATACTTAATTTGATTTAAGTATATCGAATATTTTCAAATGTTGAAAATAAATAGATTTGTGAAATACTTATTTTTAAATAAGTATGGAAATGCTTTTCCAATGTGAAATGAACTGTTTGAGTTTTTATCTTTTAAAGATAAATTGAAAAGTGAATAATTGAAATTGTTTTCAAATGGTTAAGTGTGGAAAATAATATATCTAGTAAAGATATTTTTGGAAATTAAATAATTCGGGAAATTATTTGGAATCTGATGATGTAGCGCATCTTTGTTGATAGTTAAATAACCGACTATCAATAATTACCTTGAATGGTATTTGTTGTGAATTGGATGAATTTGAATGCCACACTTGTTTTAAAGTAAACGCTCACTATTCGGGTTAGCCGGGAAAGGACCATGGGGTCGTATAACCCATTCCGAATATGTGATACGTCGTTATGAATTGCATTCGAAGACCGGTGTTGAAGACCGGATATTTTTGAAAATGGAAGGATTACCGTCGAGTTACTCTACATCGGCTGATCTCCGGATTAGAGTTTTTATCATCCTTAGTGACGGGAAGTCCCGACGTGATTGAAAATTATCCGGATGTGCAAGGGCTTCGTGAGAAGTGCCTTCGGTTCTGTTCGATCCCGGAACAGACTTGTATGGATTGAATGTCTGACATTACACTTTGAGATATAAAGCTGATTTCTTTCAAATACATATCTGTTGGTGGCGGAGAATTTATTCTCTTAGCTTAACACCCTTCTCTGAGACGTACGAGCTCAGAGGTTATGTAGTTGAAATTCATCAGCGATATATCCCAATTTGGTAACGTGGCATACTGAGTGTTGCTGTAAAATGATCAGTGTTTGATCATTTGTGATATGATCATTTGTTTGATCTTATATCTTAATGATCATAGGTTGATCATTTTGTTTGACCCGAAGCAGGGCTTTTTGAGAAAGCGTAGCTTTGTGGACGAGACTTCGTCGAGCCTCACACCCCGGAAATGGTCGAAACAGGAATGTTGCGGCAAGGTTATGAGGGTCGCGCCCTTTAGGGTATGTCATTTCCTTCTGGAAAGGGGTGGTATCGTGGTATGGAGCCCAGATACTTACTCATGTTGTAACAGCCCTAGATTTTTGTATATATTTTATTTGACTTTATTATATTTTGAAAACTATTTTAAACTTGTTTTATTTCAAACATTTCATTTTTAAATATAAATGTTGATTATTATGTAACTTTTAATTTCAAACTGGTATAAATTGAACATTTCCTGAAAAAGGGATTTCTGGTCAAACTGGTCAAACTTTGACTTTTAAAACTTCAAATTTAAATTGTTTAAAATCTTAAATTTTATCTTTTATTATGAAAATAGACTTAATAACATGAATACTGCTTTTTGTTTCGTTGAAAACGGAATTAAATTGTAAAAGTTATGTACATTTCAATTTTGAGTATAATTTGTTTTATTTTGCAATTTTTCCTATTTTAAATTTTATAAATCATATTTTCTTTGTCATATTTTATTTTAAAATGTGTTAATATGTTATTTTATGTATATTTTTGTCTTTTAATATTTTTGAAGTGATAATAAAACTTTTCCAAAATTTATTGCATTTATTAAAGACTAGTTTCTATTTTTCTACTATATTCTTCATTTAAATTTTATTTAATTAAAATTTATTTATTTATTTTTGTGAATGCATTTTTATTTTATGTTCTTATCTTTATTTATAAATATTTTTCCAAGTCCATACAATTTTCCCTAAGTTTATTTCATTTATTTTCAAATTTTCTAGACTAGTTTTCATTTTGTACTATTTTCTTATTTTAATCATATATAATTAATATTTATTTATTTATATTTTGTATATTTGTTACATTTTCGAATTGAAACTGAACTTTTAATTATTTTCAGTTATTTAAACTTATTAAAAAGAAATAAAAGTGATTTGAAAGGTTTGTGGCTTTTTATTTCCTAAGGCCTTTTGAATTCCCACCTTTTCACATTTCAACATTACTTTTCATTCAATTGGCCTTAACTCCTCATTCTTTCAGCTGCATATCTCATTTTGCAATTCACGTGAAAACATCACTTTCTCATTCCTCATTCACATATGTTTTCAGATCTGAAGAAAAAGAATTGTAATGTCTTCCTCTTTTCTATTCTTTTTCACCTTCTTTTATTGATTTTCCTTTGTAAATTGCCTTGAAATCTTCATGCTTTGCTCGGCCCATAGCCTCACCATCACCACCATCGACCACCATCCCTTCCTCCCCACTAAATCCACGGCCAAACCATCATTCTCCACTGACATGAAAGTGCCATGGCCTCCCCTTGAGCAAAACTCCACAAAAACATTGAAAACTCTACAATTATCGCCTACCCAAGCCATGTATGCAACCTTCCCTTCATTTTACACCACCACCACCACCATAGGCTGCCACCACCACCTTTTCCAGACCTCCCCACACCACTCCAACCTCTGTCCAGATCTGAGCTTGACTGGCCAAGCATATAACCCCATGACCGAGCCCTTTTGGTTGCCAAAAACCATGTTTTAGCCTAAACCCCTTCACATCCCTGTGTTGTAACTTCCTCCATCATGTTCTACCTTGTAGCCTTACCTTTTCCAGACCCATACCTGGTCCAAACCAAGTACAAACCTGACCTAATTGATCCCCTAGGCCATGCAAACAAGTAGAGAAAGCAAGGTAAAAAGTTTCGTATTCAAACTGCTTTTTGTTTCAAAGTTATTCAAATTCAATCGTATTGATTTTTAACTATTATTTTGGTTTTGTTTTTGGGTTGTAACACAAGATCTATAACTTGGATCTCGCTCTCCACTCTCAAGTCATTCCCGTGTTGTCGTGCCTTCGTAGTGTCAGTATTGTATGCTTTTGTGGCTATCTCCAGCTTTTAACAAGTGAGTTATTCTCACCAGACAATATGTACATATATAACTAGTGAATTGACCCCTTTTGTATATGTAAAATGCATTATCATGTTACACTTGCTATGTTATGATTTTATGATGTTCATCCATGCTTAAACACCTATCATATTATATGTTACTATTATATTATGCTGTTCTATTATTTTTATCAGTTTATCACACTGCAAGTTCCCTTTAGATTAGAATCACTATGGGTTGAAATGATACATACCCGAACGGACTTTAGAATAGGAGAAAATCATTATGGGCTGAAATGATAGGCCTGAATGATTTTCAATTATTTTTCATTTCCTTGGGATTGCGGGTTTGAAATGATCAAACCCGGGTTTTCTTTGTAAATTACGGGTTGAAATGATATATTACCCGTATCACTTTACCTAGACTAGAAATGAAATACAGACCCGTTGTTAAAACATGTTTTTATAAAAATCTTAAAAATATTTTTGAAATGTAAATATTATAATATTTGATTTAAACTAAATAAAAAAATGATTTATGTAAGCATTATTGATTTTTTTGAAAATTTATAAGTGAAATAAATTAATGGTAAAATTAGAAAATTTGAAATGTAAGTTATTTTGGGAAATTTTAATTTGGTGATAATTGGAATTTAAATTAAATATGAAATGTGATACATTCATGATAATTTGGATTAAAGTGAATTTAAATGATTTTATTTTATATTAATGATTTTGAATAAAGTTAAAATGTGAAATGAATGAATATTTAAGTTGAAATTTTGAAATATAACTAAAATTGGAAATTTGGGAATTTGGCTTAAAATGAATTTTAAGTTAAGTAAATAAAAATGGAATTAAGTTATATTTGAAAATTTAAACTTAAGTGTTAAGTTAATTTAATTTAATGAATTTATAATTTAATATTGGAATTTAATAAGTGAATTATTATTAAATTTTGATTTTTGAATGGAGGTTTAACTTTATAAAATCATGAATATAAGGGTATTTGAATGATTGTTTTAAAAGTGAAATTATATGATTTTATAAGTTAAAAATGATTTATATAAAAATATAATTGTTGTGAAGTTATACTAAATATTTGAAGTTAATTAACTGCATTTCTGAAATGCTATTAATTCTAATGTAAATGATAATACAACATTTGTAAATGTTGTAGTTGATAATAATGAACCAAATGGCTGAATTTAATTAAAGGCTATTATGGCATTTTTGTAAATGTTATAATGGTTGAATTTAACTAAGTTTATTTGAAACTAATGTAACCCTATTACAACATTTTAAATGCTGTCTTTTGTTAAATTGAACTGTTTTAAATGTGACTTTCCATAGTATTTTCTAAATGTTGCGAAAGTTGAATTTTCGTTGTTTTAATTAATTTAAGTGAACGAATGAACTTTGAAAGATTAAAATTTTGGAAATTTAATAATTTAATTATTTAATATAATAACTTCATTTTATGATTTAAAATGAAGTAATTTGTTTCGTAATATAAACTATTTTGAAATATGATATTTTGATATTTTGAACTGGATTTTTGAATGATATTGAATTTTGAAATGATATTTGATTTCGAAATATAAATTACCAATTTTGAAATTTTAACCACGGGATGTATTTAATTTATGGTTTAACTGATCCTTAGAGGATGGGCGATCCCAAGCATCCTTTAAGTTATTATGCATTACTGCTACAGTTCACTTGAGTTGGTTTACATTATATAAGTATATATTGTCCTGACTCGAGTGTTTTGTATTTTACTTTACGCTCGGGTCAGCCTGAGTATTTACAGCTTAGCTTTGGATTTCTTTCTGGAGCTAGGAATCGCTGGAGATTCTGCTTGTCTAGTTATCTGTTCCTTTCAGTTCAGTTGTTCTATTTCAGTTCTGGTATTCATAAACTTCTATTTATTTGAGATTTCTATTGTATATGTTTTCAAACAAATATTATGTATTTTGTTTTGAGAGTTTGTTATAGTAGCTTCATGAACTACTATGGTATATTTAATTTCCGCTGCGAGTTATTCTGATATGTTCTGTGTCTGTGATTCTGTGTATTTGATTTCATTTGCTCCAAATTTATTTACAATCTGTTATTTTGAATTATTCAAGTCAGACATGTGTGGATTATTGTCGATTTGAATGGTCCAAAATACCGGGTCGTTACAGTTGGTATCAGAGCTTTGGTTTTAGGCAAACCTTAGCCTGCGGAGCAAAAACTCATTAGAGATAGGGTAGAAATACCCTAGAATAAGTGAAATCAATCTCAGAATCATTTCTTTGTGAGAGAACGTATTTTCGAAGTATAAAATGATTTTCAAATGATTTTTAAAGAATTTTCAAAGATTATTTTGATATAAATTTCCTTGCTTTAAAAGTAAAATATTTCTTAAACTTCATTCCTTTCGTATCCACCTTGTTAGTAATTTCTTTGATTAGGATCCTCTAAAATTTTGAACTTCTCTCTTGATTGATCTAGATCCATTGTTGATAGGAATCTATTTTGAGTATGGCAAAATCAGTAGTTTGTTAAGTTGTTTTGAGTAAACTCTGTTGTATCTTTTGCTTAGCTAAAGTTGTCCAACTAAAGATATTTATGCTTCTGTTTTCGTATGTTATGAATTCGAGTCTTTCCAAATTTTTATGGGAATTTTTCTGTATCGATATAGGTTATATATCTCTAATCTTTGTTTGGATTCTTATCGAATAAGATTCCTTTGAATTTTGGAACGCTCCCACTTGTTCTGAAATCCATTCCTGTCTCCCCTAATTGTATTCTTTTGATTTTGGAGCATTGCATCACTCCACTTTGTATGACCTTTATAGGGTGGCGATTCCGCCAATCTTTAAATGATTATAATTGGCATTGATTCATCGGAGATTTCTGTATCCTCGGTTTACGATGTTTTCTATCTTCTGCTATATTTAGATTCTATCTCTGGCAATCGAAGGTCGATTTGCCTTAGATTTTCGCATCGATTATATTCCTGAAGTCACGGTTGACCAGTTAAGGTCGCCCGCGATTCATATAGGCTTATCCATCTTCTATTTGGTAATTTAATTATCTTATCTTCGTTTGAGCCTATCTTTGAATTAGAATTCTATTTGATTAGAGTCCTTCTAAATTTGAATCTCTGTTTTGCTTTGAAATCCATCCTTGAATCGTCCCTTGGAAAGTTTGTGGTTGATTGTCTTTTGAAAATTGTGTATTCATCATAGTTTTATTGTGATAAGGATGGCCATATTTTTATATAAAGATGAAATGTTTTTGATAAGGATTATATACTTTTTAAAAAAATGATAATTTGAGGTTTTGAAAGGATTTGTAATTTTGAAAAAAAACTATATAAGAAATTTGATTTATAACTGAAGGATTTTAAATTTGAAATTCGAGAATTGAACTCCGGTATTTTGAAATTGGTTTTAAGATTTTGAAATATATAATAATATGATTTAAAAGTATTTTCCGAATAAGAAATGTTTCAAATGATTTTAATAAGTTTTTTATGAGTTTCGAAGAAATTTCAAAAGAAGTTTGAGTAAATAGAAGTCCAGAACTCACTTATGTCGCTGGAAAATAATTTCGGTGATGAGTGCACGCATCATCGACATTGATTTTCGAGTTTCAGAGTGAGGGAAAGGCCACTTTAATAGCATTGCTATGCGAGTGATTTTGTGAAACCATTTTGATTTCAAATTCCGAAGTAAGATTTGATACTCGAAAGATATATGTATATTTGAAATGATTTGAAGTAAGCCGGTGTTCGTTCCTCGAGTTTTGGATTTGATATAACGCTATCTATTAAAATTAATTTACTAATTTGAGCTGATTTCCAACTCTTGAAATTGAAAATGATTTCTTCAACTATTTTGAAGGTTCGAGCACTTCCAAATCAAGGTTAACTTTTCAAAGCTAAGAAATTTCGAAAAGTATAAAGTATATAAGTTTGGTGTGTATGTTTGAAGTATGTAGTAATATGATTTAAATAAGTGGAAACTGTTTTGTTAAGTAAATGAATAAGGAAATTTTAATTTTTTCTAATATGAAATTTAGATTTTTGAAATGTTTCGAAAAGAATTTGGTCTTCAAAATATTTTGAATAAAGTTTAGTTTAAATGTTTTAACTTAGTAACATCTTTATGAAACTATATTTAGCAAGTTGGAATAAATATATAAGTTGTATGTATGCTGTTTTATTCGCATAATTACTTTGATCCAGGTTTGAGTACACAAGTTCGAGGTGAATTACACCATTTCGCGTTAGGATTGTTCATTCGATTCTTGATGGCGAATATTTGATATGGATTTTGGGCTTGATTCTAGAATTCTCTATCATAGTATATGGCTATGCAAGGAGACTGATGGCTTCTAGTCGAGAAACCATATCGAAAATCCGCATTAGGGAAGTCGAATGGACAATACTAGTTCGAAAGCGAACTTGTGTGATCGAGCGAGCGATCAAATGTGATTCTGCGAAATGATGACGTATGTACATCTTATATTCTAATATCATTGATATATTTTGACGCTGAAATTGAAGCTGTCATGTTAGAATATCTTTGCTTACTAAAAAGAAAATTTCCAATTTAAATTACAAAGATATATAACCCATAAAAGCAAAGATATTCAAATCCCATATGGCTCTTCATACAGCGAAATTTATTTTGAAAAATTTGATCCTTATATAAGATAGACCTTACGTAAGTATAAGATGGTTTTGAAAACATTTGATTTTGAAAATAAATTGGTTGACTTAAATTATATTGATTTGGAAATTTGGATTTATTTTCTAAATCTATTATTTTGGAAACTTTGAAACTAAAGATATTTAATTTGAGAAGAAGTAATTTGGTGAAATTGTATATGATTTTTGAAATTGAACTGATATTGAAACAAATTGAAATTTGAGAACCTTGTGTTACTAAACACTTGATTTGGGAGTTGTCGAACTTATATAAAATTGATTTGTATGAGTATGAAATTGATTCGAAAACTATAGATTTGAAAAGGTACTCAATTTGAAAGTGAAATCTTATATATAATGGATATTATATAAGTACGATATTTGAAAGTGATTTGAAAAGGTACTATATGATACATATTTTCGAAGTAAAGATATGGAAAGTGCCTTCTGCTTGATATTCGATTTGTGGCCACATCTTGGATTCATTCTATCGATATTATTCTCTCTGATTTTTGGTTTTCCGGATATGATACTCGAGTGTCCTTCGAATTCCATGGCGTTACCCATGGTCTTACGAACTCGACTGCATAGCGTAATTCGTAAGGCAGTGATTGCTTAAAAGGTACGGATGTTTCCTGGGGGATCCAGGCGTAACCATTGTGTATCTGCGATCTATGGTCGTGTTAGTGGCGTAATCCGCAAGGTAGAGATTGCTTAAGGGGTATGGATGTTTCCTGGGGGATCCAGGCGTAACCATTTTTATGTATCCTGCGGTCCACCGTTTTGTTGCATGGCGAAATTCGCAAGGCAGTGAATGCTTAAAAGGTACGGATGTTTCCTGGGGGACCCAGGCGTAACCATTGTGTATCTGCGATCCATGATTTGATTCGTTTTTGTTTGGATTGTACTTTCCATATCTGTTTTTAAAGGTTTTCCCAGTATTTTCACTAGGTGTTGAAACAAGTCTACTAAGTACCTGGAGAATTCTAGCTTTGCGCCTGATCAACGCACTACCAGAGTCTGCAGGAATGAGGATAAACTTGTTAAGACATCGAGTTATAAAAGTATTTTGATAAAATATTATATAAATGATACTTTGATCAGTTATTTCCTTTTAAAAGGATTTTAAAGTGTTTTAAATATTTTACCTCTTTAACCAACACTTTTAATAAATGGCTCATCCTTGTCTTTCATCCTATTTTCCCTTCTTGCTATTCCTATTCTCCACCTTGTTAAACTTACCTATAACAACAGTTATCAGGTATAATTTTAATATTCTTGTCATCTTGTCTTAATCCTATTCCATTCTATCTTTTTCTGTGTTTTCCATACTTCATTCCTTTTCGAGGACGAAAAGATTTGAGTGGGGGAGAGTGTAACAGCCCTAGATTTTTGTATATATTTTATTTGACTTTATTATATTTTGAAAACTATTTTAAACTTGTTTTATTTCAAACATTTCATTTTTAAATATAAATGTTGATTATTATGTAACTTTTAATTTCAAACTGGTATAAATTGAACATTTCCTGAAAAAGGGATTTCTGGTCAAACTGGTCAAACTTTGACTTTTACAACTTCAAATTTAAATTGTTTAAAATCTTAAATTTTATCTTTTATTATGAAAATAGACTTAATAACATGAATACTGCTTTTTGTTTCGTTGAAAACGGAATTTAATTGTAAAAGTTATGTACATTTCAATTTTGAGTATAATTTGTTTTATTTTGCAATTTTGCCTATTTTAAATTTTATAAATCATATTTTCTTTGTCATATTTTATTTTAAAATGTGTTATTATGTTATTTTATGTATATTTTTGTCTTTTAATATTTTTGAAGTGATAATAAAACTTTTCCAAAATTTATTGCATTTATTAAAGACTAGTTTCTATTTTTCTACTATATTCTTCATTTAAATTTTATTTAATTAAAATTTATTTATTTATTTTTGTGAATGCATTTTTATTTTATGTTCTTATCTTTATTTATAAATATTTTTCCAAGTCCATACAATTTTCCCTAAGTTTATTTCATTTATTTTCAAATTTTCTAGACTAGTTTTCATTTTGTACTATTTTCTTATTTTAATCATATATAATTAATATTTATTTATTTATATTTTGTATATTTGTTACATTTTCGAATTGAAACTGAACTTTTAATTATTTTCAGTTATTTAAACTTATTAAAAAGAAATAAAAGTGATTTGAAAGGTTTGTGGCTTTTTATTTCCTAAGGCCTTTTGAATTCCCACCTTTTCACATTTCAACATTACTTTTCATTCAATTGGCCTTAACTCCTCATTCTTTCAGCTGCATATCTCATTTTGCAATTCACGTGAAAACATCACTTTCTCATTCCTCATTCACATATGTTTTCAGATCTGAAGAAAAAGAATTGTAATGTCTTCCTCTTTTCTATTCTTTTTCACCTTCTTTTATTGATTTTCCTTTGTAAATTGCCTTGAAATCTTCATGCTTTGCTCGGCCCATAGCCTCACCATCACCACCATCGACCACCATCCCTTCCTCCCCACTAAATCCACGGCCAAACCATCATTCTCCACTGACATGAAAGTGCCATGGCCTCCCCTTGAGCAAAACTCCACAAAAACATTGAAAACTCTACAATTATCGCCTACCCAAGCCATGTATGCAACCTTCCCTTCATTTTACACCACCACCACCACCATAGGCTGCCACCACCACCTTTTCCAGACCTCCCCACACCACTCCAACCTCTGTCCAGATCTGAGCTTGACTGGCCAAGCATATAACCCCATGACCGAGCCCTTTTGGTTGCCAAAAACCATGTTTTAGCCTAAACCCCTTCACATCCCTGTGTTGTAACTTCCTCCATCATGTTCTACCTTGTATCCTTACCTTTTCCAGACCCATACCTGGTCCAAACCAAGTACAAACCTGACCTAATTGATCCCCTAGGCCATGCAAACAAGTAGAGAAAGCAAGGTAAAAAGTTTCGTATTCAAACTGCTTTTTGTTTCAAAGTTATTCAAATTCAATCGTATTGATTTTTAACTATTATTTTGGTTTTGTTTTTGGGTTGTAACACAAGATCTATAACTTGGATCTCGCTCTCCACTCTCAAGTCATTCCCGTGTTGTCGTGCCTTCGTAGTGTCAGTATTGTATGCTTTTGTGGCTATCTCCAGCTTTTAACAAGTGAGTTATTCTCACCAGACAATATGTACATATATAACTAGTGAATTGACCCCTTTTGAATATGTAAAATGCATTATCATGTTACACTTGCTATGTTATGATTTTATGATGTTCATCCATGCTTAAACACCTATCATATTATATGTTACTATTATATTATGCTGTTCTATTATTTTTATCAGTTTATCACACTGCAAGTTCCCTTTAGATTAGAATCACTATGGGTTGAAATGATACATACCCGAACGGACTTTAGAATAGGAGAAAATCATTATGGGCTGAAATGATAGGCCTGAATGATTTTCAATTATTTTTCATTTCCTTGGGATTGCGGGTTTGAAATGATCAAACCCGGGTTTTCTTTGTAAATTACGGGTTGAAATGATATATTACCCGTATCACTTTACCTAGACTAGAAATGAAATACAGACCCGTTGTTAAAACATGTTTTTATAAAAATCTTAAAAATATTTTTGAAATGTAAATATTATAATATTTGATTTAAACTAAATAAAAAAATGATTTATGTAAGCATTATTGATTTTTTTGAAAATTTATAAGTGAAATAAATTAATGGTAAAATTAGAAAATTTGAAATGTAAGTTATTTTGGGAAATTTTAATTTGGTGATAATTGGAATTTAAATTAAATATGAAATGTGATACATTCATGATAATTTGGATTAAAGTGAATTTAAATGATTTTATTTTATATTAATGATTTTGAATAAAGTTAAAATGTGAAATGAATGAATATTTAAGTTGAAATTTTGAAATATAACTAAAATTGGAAATTTGGGAATTTGGCTTAAAATGAATTTTAAGTTAAGTAAATAAAAATGGAATTAAGTTATATTTGAAAATTTAAACTTAAGTGTTAAGTTAATTTAATTTAATGAATTTATAATTTAATATTGGAATTTAATAAGTGAATTATTATTAAATTTTGATTTTTGAATGGAGGTTTAACTTTATAAAATCATGAATATAAGGGTATTTGAATGATTGTTTTAAAAGTGAAATTATATGATTTTATAAGTTAAAAATGATTTATATAAAAATATAATTGTTGTGAAGTTATACTAAATATTTGAAGTTAATTAACTGCATTTCTGAAATGCTATTAATTCTAATGTAAATGATAATACAACATTTGTAAATGTTGTAGTTGATAATAATGAACCAAATGGCTGAATTTAATTAAAGGCTATTATGGCATTTTTGTAAATGTTATAATGGTTGAATTTAACTAAGTTTATTTGAAACTAATGTAACCCTATTACAGCATTTTAAATGCTGTCTTTTGTTAAATTGAACTGTTTTAAATGTGACTTTCCATAGCATTTTCTAAATGTTGCGAAAGTTGAATTTTCGTTGTTTTAATTAATTTAAGTGAACGAATGAACTTTGAAAGATTAAAATTTTGGAAATTTAATAATTTAATTATTTAATATAATAACTTCATTTTATGATTTAAAATGAAGTAATTTGTTTCGTAATATAAACTATTTTGAAATATGATATTTTGAACTAGATTTTTGAATGATATTGAATTTTGAAATGATATTTGATTTCGAAATATAAATTACCAATTTTGAAATTTTAACCACGGGATGTATTTAATTTATGGTTTAACTGATCCTTAGAGGATGGGCGATCCCAAGCATCCTTTAAGTTATTATGCATTACTGCTACAGTTCACTTGAGTTGGTTTACATTATATAAGTATATATTGTCCTGACTCGAGTGTTTTGTATTTTACTTTACGCTCGGGTCAGCCTGAGTATTTACAGCTTAGCTTTGGATTTCTTTCTGGAGCTAGGAATCGCTGGAGATTCTGCTTGTCTAGTTATCTGTTCCTTTCAGTTCAGTTGTTCTATTTCAGTTCTGGTATTCATAAACTTCTATTTATTTGAGATTTCTATTGTATATGTTTTCAAACAAATATTATGTATTTTGTTTTGAGAGTTTGTTATAGTAGCTTCATGAACTACTATGGTATTTTTAATTTCCGCTGCGAGTTATTCTGATATGTTCTGTGTCTGTGATTCTGTGTATTTGATTTCATTTGCTCCAAATTTATTTACAATCTGTTATTTTGAATTATTCAAGTCAGACATGTGTGGATTATTGTCGATTTGAATGGTCCAAAATACCGGGTCGTTACACATGTGGATACACTTTCTTTATGATGTGTGATGTTGGATATCGAGCGCTCGGATAAAGGTCCCAAAGGACCGGGTGATGACATATTCGTGAGTTACCTGTTACAGGGGTAACCCGGCCTTGTTTGGCAGAGAGCAGTTTGTCTCTCGGGACGTCCAGCCAGAGGCGATCCTATTCGACAGGAGGAAAGGAAGTTCCTTAGCCTGACCATTTGTTGGAAATCCAAAGAAACAATACGTGACTTGTACGGTTTTGGTTGTAGAACCTATCATTCACTTATGGTGGCGCCCCACTGTTTGGATGGTAGCTATAGTAGGCATAGTTCGGAATGTCTATGCTGGCTAAGATTTATATTATACTTTCGAAAATGATTTCTACACTATGCACTAATAATAAAAAAAAATGATTTGATTTTGCGTAGTAAGCATCTTTGACTATCATAAGAAGAAATCTCCTCCAATTCTGCGTTTGCATTGTGTGTGTGGTGGGAGGTCTTATGGTAGTTTCATTTTCCAAAAGCATTGCGAATTTGTTTTATTTTCTTTGTGAAAAATAACTGTTTTACGATCTCACACCAGTCACCATGACTGACTCGGAGTTTATTGTTTCCCTTCTAAACTCTGGGTGCCCACAAATTTTCCACACGGGCAGTCTAGAGTTAGGTTATCAGGATAT
Source organism: Allium fistulosum (assembly GCA_030737815.1). Classification (NCBI taxonomy): domain Eukaryota; kingdom Viridiplantae; phylum Streptophyta; class Magnoliopsida; order Asparagales; family Amaryllidaceae; genus Allium; species Allium fistulosum. The sequence continues at coordinate 823,085,217 of CM060904.1, forward strand.
TCTGGATATTCTGGAGCTTTGGAAGCAAGCTCGATGGCGAGACGTAGTATTTGTATCTGATATATTTATTCCGCTGTGTATTCTGTATGAGGACAAGTTATATAACTGTCCATTGTTGTATATTGACTCTGATGATTGATGTATGTATAAACTGATATAGTTCTTTGTTTTAAAAGACTAGTAATTATCTATTGTATATTGTTCCGCTGCGATATGTGAGATTCTGATATTGTTTCTATTTCTGATGTTGTTCTTTTGTTTCTTCTTTCTTTTTCTTCTACCTTTTCTTCTACCTCTTCTTTTAAAACCCTAATGGTTCGGTTTTTCGTTCACCTTGAGTAAATAGATGGAGATTAGTGTCTATTCAAGGGGTACGGAAAAGCGGGTTATTACATTTGGTATCAGAGCATATGGTTAAGCGACAACCCTGCTCTGTTGGGTGTTACTCATTAGAGATAGAGTCAGCAGTACTCTAGAATGAGTTGAGTGTAATAATAGATATGAGCGCGTATTTGTTAGTGAATATAAAATTGTTTTATATTGTGATGATTGGTTTATTGAGTGGTATATGGATTCTGGTCGGTATTGTCCGTACAACTCTATCGATAGGGATCTCTAAACACTTATATAGAACAATTCGGCACAGTATTGTTTTAAATTGGGTAAATGAAATAATTTTACCTTGATTATATTTTGTATATAAAGAAATAATTTTTCAGAATTATTAAAGTATATATATGAATTGGTTGTTAAAATGTATATATATACAAGTTAATTAAAGTTGTTTGAATAAGTTAAATAAAACAACAATTGTGAAAGAGTAAATTGTATAAACCAATGAATTATAAAGATGAAGTTATAATTAATATGATTTACAATTGTGGAATAATCTTATATATATAAAGTGAAGTTATATAAGTAAAAGATTTGTAATTGTGATTTATAATCTGAAATAAAATTCCAGAGAAGTGTTTTGAAAGGATTTGATATTTTGGAAAAATGTTTTAGAGTGATGAAAGCTCTAAACTCTTTTCAGGTCGCTGGAAAATAATCCTGATGATGATGGCCACATCATTAGAATTCATTTTCGGGTTTCCAAAAGAGGAATTGCTGCCAGAATATTTTAAATAAAAGTTGATTGGGAAATTTTGGATTTTGTTTTGGGAATTCAAAAGATAAATTTGAACAGATTTCAAAATAGTTTTGAAAGATTGAAAAGATTCTGGAATTGAATGGATTGATAACTTATATAATTTAAATTCTGATAGAATAAATTTAACTTAAAGGATGAAGTTAAATTAAAGTAAGTATAAGTGAATCAATTAAATCTAAGTTGAGATTATGGAATATGAAATCTGGATTTAATATGAATTTTGAATAAGTGAAGAAATTTGACCTTGGTAAAAGTTAAATAGGATTAAAATTTGAATTTGGATTTATAAGTGGAAACTTAAGTTAAGTTAAACAAATGATGTTTAATTGGAATATAACTTAAGTAATGTTGAACGAAGTTGATTTTGATATCAAAGTAAATTGATAAAGGGAATTTATTAAATGAATGTGAACTTGAGTTATATAAATGAAATTCAACTTTATTTGTTAAATGAATTAGCAATTGAATTGAATAAATGGATTGGATGTTAATCAATCTAATGTGAAGTATTGATATGAAATAATGAATATAAGTGTTAATTCATTAAAAGCTAATGAAGTTGAGAAATTAAATAAATTGAATGGAAGTCAATTTAATTTAAAAGTGTTGAACCAAATCGAATGTAAAATTTATATTTTGGTTGTGTTGAATATACATTGGTTGTTATTTGATTGTTAGTTGATTGTGTATAAATTCATTAAGTATTAATGAAATTGAATTAGCAAATTGGAAAGCTATGTGATTAAATTCAATTTGGAAGTGAACGAATATGAATTAGTGAATGTAAACTAATTGAATTGAAAGAGAATGTTGATTAAATCCAATGTAAATGAATCGAATATGATTTAAAATTGAAAACCAATTCAATGAATGTTAATGAGAAGTGAATCTATATTGATTTGGTTATAAAGTTGTTGAATGTTTATTGGATGATGGATGCATTTGTTGTTTGTTGCATTTGCTATGTTGACATATGTAGTATTATTTTGCTATATGATGTATATTGACTATATTTTCATATCTACATGTTCTCATATGGTTTGTTGAGTGTTTAGTAGGTGTGGATGGCGTTGCTTCGCATTTGGAGCTCGCTTTCGCGCTATATTAGCCGTATACGCTCGCTAAATAAATAATAAGGTACATATCTCGGATTAAATATCGTACTTTTACACTTTTTTCCCTACGGGATGCCTCATCACTTGATGGGATGTATATTTGTGATATATATACACTGTCATTTTTTTTCGGATCGAGCCGCGCAAAGGAGACGCTGGCGAAATTTTCTGAAAATTTAAGGCGTTAGAATATTTTTGAGAAATTTGAAAATTTTGAAAACTAAGTTATGATTTGAAAACTTAGTAAAGATTTTGTGAGAAGTTAACTATGAATTTTGGAGAAGTTAAACACTTAACAGATTTGTAAATCTAATTTGAATAGTTTGTTTTGGAAAGTTAACGAATTCTGTAACTTCTTTCTTACTTTGTAATTTCGAGGACGAAATTCTTTTAAGGGGGGAAGTCTGTAACGACCCAGAATTTTTGATAATTAAAATTCGAATATTTAATTGATTTTAAATATTAATAAATGGAATTTAGAAGTCGAATAATTTATTATTCGAATATTGGATTTAATTTGGTCAATTAAATCGATAAATTAAATAGTGAAATTCCAGAGATAATTGAAAATCGAGTTTAAAATGATTGAAAATGATTTGTAAAATTTTATTAAATCATACTGGAGTTATAGAAAGGTTATAGAACTTTTAAAATTTAATTTGGAGTTAATCTGTGGAAATTGAATATTTTAATATTTAATTATCGACTGAAAAATAGCCAATTTTCGAACAGTCTCAGAATTGAACGAAACTAGTTCCATTGGATCCATAATAGTTAGTTATTATTGGATTTCAATTTTCGTAGCAATCGGAGTTGTCGTTTGACCGTGGCAGCTCGAAACGCATCGATATCGTTTTAATTTTAAATCGTCGAGTTAAAATAGTCATTTTTCAAAAAGTCTCGGATTTCGACGAAACCAGTTTCATCGGATCCGTAATATGATATTATTGTAAGATTTCAAATTTCATAATTTTTGGATTTACCATTTGTCCGGTACAAATTAAAACGCCTCGAAATCGATTTAAATCGGTTTAATTTAAATTGATCGTTTATTGCCATATCTCACGCATACGATCGAATTAGCTTCCGAAACCTGTTCCATTGCGTTCGGAACGCGGGGTAAACCTTAGAAACGTCAGCCGGCACGTCCGATTTGGAGTTCGAAAATTCCGGATGAATAGTGATTTGTGAATTTTTCTATATAAACCCCTCCACTTTTTCATTTGCAAAGAAATTCAACCCTAGGGTTTTAAAAACTGCAGCCGCCACTATCAACATTCACGGCCAGAAAACGTTCTCACTTCCCCTCGATTTTCTCCTCATCCACTCCTCGATAGACTTCGACTCCAACTACAAAAATGAAGAGGGCAGTGTGATTGACAAGTTCAACGGTGGAGATCGTGATTGGGTCAATGGTTTAGCGGCAATTCTCGTGCAAAGGTTGTATGTTCGCGTGCGTTTTTCGAGGCAATGGCGGCGCTAGGGGGGTGCGGTCGGCCAGCGTGGGTCGAGCTCGAGATGAACTTCGACGTGGTGATGATGTGATCGGGTTTCGAGGTCTGTGGTGGCGTGCGTTTTGGAACCCTAGTGGGCGGCGTTGGGTTCTCGGTTGTGTGAAATACCTGGGAGGGAGAAGATGCGTGCAACGGCCCAGATCTGGTTGCTTTGAAATGGATGGTAGAGATGAATTAAGGTTTAAAAATAACTAATTAAATTGTAAATAATTGTTTATTAAATTCGTGTAATCTTTGTAACATGATATCTCTTTCATACGAGATCGAAATTCGACGAAACCAGTTGCGTTGTCTTCGTATCGTCGAGCACTACGCGATGCAACTGAATTGGAGCCATCTGGAGCTAGTTTAAATTTTGGGTGAAATTAAACGCGTGTTTAATTTTATTCGAAATAAACGCTGGAATCAGAATTAAAATCACGGTGAGATCTTCTCACTCAAATGAAAGTGGATTTTCTTTTACAGTTATTGATTGATGATTGATTGTTTGGATGTGCTATTAGAAATGATAGGATATATCTATATATAGCAATATATACATATTGGCATATGTATATATTGGATTGATTGATTTCCCGCCTCGTATAGCGGATGAGACCCTATTGCGCCGTTTGTAAGCGGATTTTTATAAAACCTATATACCGCGATAATTCCGTACTGGAGCGGAATTGGTATTGTGCTAACATCTGTGGATGCAGGGAAACAGGTTGGAGGGATCCAACTGGATTCCTCACCGTATTGATTATTTACAGATATTTCGATATATTCTGTTATCATATGATGATATATGATATTTGACTGTTGTGATGGACTGATTGGTGTTGTTGCATCATCGGGTTCAGTTTTGAAATGTAAAAATAACGACTTTTACTTTAAAAGGGTTTTCAAAGTGATTTTTGAAAATATATTTTTTTTTATGGAATTTTTGAATCGATTTATAAACGTAAAATTTTAAAGTTATAAAAGTTATAATTTTTAGTGAAATATAACCGAAGTGTCGTTTTTGAGATAAAAGTCGATTTATTTATAAAATGATTTAAGTTGGGATTTTTGAATAACTATAAACGATTTGTATAGAAAGATTTATAAAATTGATATTTTATAAATCAAAATATTGGACTTATAAAACGAATTTTTATAAGTGTTAAAAAGAAGTATAAAAGGATTTCATAAGTGAATGAAATTAATAGATTTATAACGTGAAGTTATAAAGTGAATAGATGTTGTAGAATAAACGATTTATAAGTAATTTACTTATAAAGTAGATTTTTGCACTTAGTTGGGATATAAATAGAAATTGCTAAATGAAATGATTTCATAAGTTGAATTTGTTATGAAGTATAAATGTGATTTATAAACGTTGTTTATAAATCTGAAATCACTTATTTTGATAAGTAATTTTTTTGAAGTTAATAAAAGGAGAATTTTATAAATCGAAGTTGTTGGAAAATATAAAGGTGAATTTATAAACGTTGTTTTATGAATTTGAAATCAATCAAATTTGATGAATGTAATATAGAAGTTATTAAGGAAATTTTATCCACGATCTTGGGTAGTGGATAATCATTGAAATAAAAATGTATAGAAAATATTGAAATGTGGTTAGTGAAGTATATTCACGATTTTGGACAGTGAATATATTGTTAAGCAAAATGGATATTGTTTTGGGAAAGTGACATTGAAAATGAAGTTAATTGTTTTAAACGATGGTTTAAAATGTATTGAATATCGAAATCATAGATTTCAACATTTATTGTTGAAATAGACGTTTTCGAGAAATAAGGAAATGGTGGACTATAACACTGTTGTTATAGTAAATGATTTCCGAAAGGAAATGTTTTTTTGTAGTATTGGGATTTATATATCTATCTTAAAGTCCGAATCCCTATACTAGTGATTTTGAGTCGTCGTAACGATGTTTTACGTAACATTCGTTTTGACTCAAATAAATGTGCTTAAGAGAATGTTTTCCTTAAAAGAATGAATATATACTTAATTTGATTTAAGTATATCGAATATTTTCAAATGTTGAAAATAAATAGATTTGTGAAATACTTATTTTTAAATAAGTATGGAAATGCTTTTCCAATGTGAAATGAACTGTTTGAGTTTTTATCTTTTAAAGATAAATTGAAAAGTGAATATTTGAAATTGTTTTCAAATGGTTAAGTGTGGAAAATAATATATCTAGTAAAGATATTTTTGGAAATTAAATAATTCGGGAAATTATTTGGAATCTGATGATGTAGCGCATCTTTATTGATAGTTAAATAACCGACTATCAATAATTACCTTGAATGGTATTTGTTGTGAATTGGATGAATTTGAATGCCACACTTGTTTTAAAGTAAACGCTCACTATTCGGGTTAGCCGGGAAAGGACCATGGGGTCGTATAACCCATTCCGAATATGTGATACGTCGTTATGAATTGCATTCGAAGACCGGTGTTGAAGACCGGATATTTTTGAAAACGGAAGGATTACCGTCGAGTTACTCTACATCGGCTGATCTCCGGTTTAGAGGTTTTATCATCCTTAGTGACGGGAAGTCCCAACGTGATTGAAAATTATCCGGATGTGCAAGGGCTTCGTGAGAAGTGCCTTCGGTTCTGTTCGATCCCGGAACAGACTTGTATGGATTGTATGTCTGACATTACACTTTGAGATATAAAGCTGATTTCTTTCAAATACATATCTGTTGGTGGCGGAGAATTTATTCTCTTAGCTTAACACCCTTCTCTGAGACGTACGAGCTCAGAGGTTATGTAGTTGAAATTCATCAGCGATATATCCCAATTTGGTAACGTGGCATACTGAGTGTTGCTGTAAAATGATCAGTGTTTGATCATTTGTGATATGATCATTTGTTTGATCTTATATCTTAATGATCATAGGTTGATCATTTTGTTTGACCCGAAGCAGGGCTTTTTGAGAAAGCGTAGCTTTGTGGACGAGACTTCGTCGAGCCTCACACCCCGGAAATGGTCGAAATAGGAATGTTGCGGCAAGGTTATGAGGGTCGCGCCCTTTAGGGTATGTCATTTCCTTCTGGAAAGGGGTGGTATCATGGTATGGAGCCCAGATACTTACTCATGTGGATACACTTTCTTTATGATGTGTGATGTTGGATATCGAGCGCTCGGATAAAGGTCCCAAAAGACCGGGTGATGACATATTCGTGAGTTACCTGTTACAGGGGTAACCCGGCCTTGTTTGGCAGAGAGCAGTTTGTCTCTCGGGACGTCCAGCCAGAGGCGATCCTATTCGGCAGGAGGAAAGGAAGTTCCTTAGCCTGACCATTTGTTGGAAATCCAAAGAAACAATACGTGACTTGTACGGTTTTGGTTGTAGAACCTATCATTCACTTATGGTGGCGCCCCACTGTTTGGATGGTAGCTATAGTAGGCATAGTTCGGAATGTCTATGCTGGCTAAGATTTATATTATACTTTCGAAAATGATTTCTACACTATGCACTAATAATAAAAAAAAATGATTTGATTTTGCGTAGTAAGCATCTTTGACTATCATAAGAAGAAATCTCCTCCAATTCTGCGTTTGCATTGTGTGTGTGGTGGGAGGTCTTATGGTAGTTTCATTTTCCAAAAGCATTGCTAATTTGTTTTATTTTCTTTGTGAAAAATAACTGTTTTACGATCTCACACCAGTCGCCATGACTGACTCGGAGTTTATTGTTTCCCTTCTAAACTCTGGGTGCCCACAAATTTTCCACACGGGCAGTCTAGAGTTAGGTTATCAGGATATTCTGGATATTCTGGAGCTTTGGAAGCAAGCTGGATGGCGAGACGTAGTATTTGTATCTGATATATTTATTCCGCTGTGTATTCTGTATGAGGACAAGTTATATAACTGTCCATTGTTGTATATTGACTCTGATGATTGATGTATGTATAAACTGATATAGTTCTTTGTTTTAAAAGACTAGTAATTATCTATTGTATATTGTTCCGCTGTGATATGTGAGATTCTGATATTGTTTCTGTTTCTGATGTTGTTCTTTTGTTTCTTCTTTCTTTTTCTTCTACCTTTTCTTCTACCTCTTCTTTTAAAACCCTAATGGTTCGGTTTTTCGTTCACCTTGAGTAAATAGATGGAGATTAGTGTCTATTCAAGGGGTACGGAAAAGCGGGTTTTACAGAATTTGTGTGCATGTCTCCGTGATTTATTCCTCGACATATGTTCTGATTATGATTTGACATAAGTTTTTAAGTTTTGAAGTGAAGGCATAATTTAAACCAAAAAAAATTATTATTTGTATTAATAATAATTGTAGTATGTTTGTTGCACATTTTTTGGATGTAAATGTAAACTACCCAAAAAATTAAATAATAGTTGTAACATATTTGATGTCATACTTTTTTGATATAAATGTAGGCTACTCGAAGTGCCCTTAAAAAAGAACAACAAATAGTTTAACAGATTTAAAAAGTCTTATACATAATTGATGAGTCAAAGTTATATCCTTAATTTAAGACGGAAAAATATATATTAATTTTAACAATAGCTGTAACATGTTTGATGTAGCAGTTTTTTCTAATGTAAAGGTAAACTACCTAAAATAACCTTAATAATAATAATAAATAGTTCATCAAATTTTTATACATATTTGTTAGAACAAAGTTTTATCCTTAATTTAAATAAAAGAAAAGTATTATTTTTTAATACCATTCTTATTAGTGAATAGAAATTATAATACCATCTTGGAATTACGGACCTTTAACCAGATCATCAAATTATGTTTTTGATGGTTAAAAAAATTCTCTGGAAGGAGCTATTATTGTAAAACCTTTGGTTTCATAGCTATGTAAATCATTTCTCCTTGCATGTTTGAACACATGCCATTTGTAAAAAGCGAAGCACGTTCCATTACAAAGAGCACAAATATACTGAACGGAGGTCTGAGTTACAAAACGATTTGTTGGATATCTTTACTTCACCTGGCAACAACAAATATTTTAACTGCTACTACCGATAGTTAGATGAAAACATTACCAATTGTGAAGATATTTTGTTGCTATTGTTGGGCAGCAGTTCCTCAAATTGAAACTAATTTTTCATTATACATCATATATCATTGAAATAGATTCGGTAACGGCTAACACAAATTTTCCAAATTCTGAGATCAAGCATCCTCTTTCACTCTCCCTATCCAGATTCTATTTTCTCAATTATATTGTTTGTTTGAATATATAAATTTTCACAATCTTTGTGGACATTTTTGTAACTTTAAATCTAACTGTATCTTTATACCATGGCAATCTAAAAATACAGTACCAATATTATCATTATTTCTTAACCAAATCGATGAGCAGAGATGGTTAGTGACCGATTTCAAGACATTTGATCATCTATTCGCTGTGAACTCATGGGGAGAAAAAGGCTGTTATATGGTATGCAATTTAAAAACATAAATGATAATTTTGATGTTCAAAAAAGGGTTAGATTTGCTGACTCACCGTCAGAAATGCTGCAGAAAAATCCTTAAAAGATAATAAATCTCTAAACTTAATTATAACATGGCTATACTTAGTACCTTGCATGAACTATTGTTAGCCTTTCCCTTTATATATTTTTTGATTTGAGAAACGACAAATGACATTAGAAAATTACGGAAAAGCTAGTGAATCATCATCCCTTATTATATTATAACCAAAAAATAAATCAAAACAGCAGTACATTTCTGATAAAAAATTATCTGACGCATAAAATAAATCTGGATTTTGGAAATAAAGATGAAAAGGAGCTGCAGCATAAAGTAGGAATCTCTGAGGTATGATATGGACTTATACAATGAAATGCTAGTATACATTTCAAAAAATAAAACTGATCATCATTAAGCAATCAAACTTCTTGGTGCAAATAATCACAACCTTCATCTGTTGAATGTGATTTTGGCACATATCGTTCTTTTCTCTTCTTTTCATATATTTCTTTTCTTTCTATCATCCTCTTTCATGTACCTTCTAAATTACACGGGTAGTTTGTATAATTTTAACCAATCACCTTAGATTGCTTGAGATCCTAAGTTGGAGTTATTCGATGCCTTTAAGTTGTTTCGAGCTGCCTTGCCATTTGACATATGATTACCTAGTAAACACAAAAAACTTGCCATAAACGTTAAAAAGACGATCGGAATATAATTAAAAGTCCAAAAACATGAATAGTTATTAAAAAAAAGAAACAATTGAGGCTTGAATATGTTGATTCGTGGTAAGCGCTACAGCTAAGCCCTATTTACTGCATTGAATCATTCATAAACCGTTAAATCATCGTCGTTAGTATAACCTGTAAGCATTATCACTTAGCGGAAAAGATATATTCTCCTTGGAAAACTATGATACAAAAACAGACTATTCTATGAAAGTAGTTGTAATATATTAAATGCATTCTAATTGTTTTAGTAAATAACAAATTATATATAGAAACGATTAAGCATATATTTCACAAATTAAATATGGAAACGATTAAGGTAAATAACAAATTATAACAAACTGACATATATTTCACAAAACAAAACCAAATTAAGCAAGAATTGCAACCTTTTTACCGACTCATTGCATGACTAATATAGAATTTACAAACAGATCTGACTCTGAAAATGTGGTTTGCTCACAGGTTTGATTTTGAAAATTACAAAATTCCTGAATGGACGTAAAAGGAAAAATCCATTTGTTGATTAAATGTGATAAAAATGGTGCAAGCATCCGCATTTAAATCTTTAAAAATACTTGAGAATAAGAAGATAATACCACCAAGTAGACCAATAGCACAAAAATTAAACATCGGACATTAACTAATGAACCAAGCCATCAAAGTGAACAAAATGAAAATTAAAGCAACAAATTTATTTTGACATCAAGAATAAACCATAATTCAGTTTCTTTTCCTCTACCATTTCAAATTCCTAAATTAAGCATATATTGTATAAGTATTGCAGACATAGGGCATGTGAAGCTTTAGCATAGAGCCTTTGTAGTTGGTATAAAATATAAAGTAATAAAAAATGGATGTGAATTGTTCAATAATATTGGATATTTATAAAACTCGCACATGGTGTAAGTGCTTACCTTATTTAGATGTATAAAACATATATTTCCGAATTCTACAAACAAAGGATATTTATATTTCCTGGTAAAATGTGAAAATCTTATAGGCATAATATTAATTATTCAAGTTCAAAACAAAACTTAAGCTTCTTGATTAGAACCACTACATACATTATTGTTTCTCCATCAAAACAATACTCCAACTATATGTTGCTCTTCATGGCAGAAAAGAAGAAAAATGTATCTTACTTGTTGAAATTGTACAAAAATTACATTTACACTGGCCATTGCTTTAGTAATTTGGATTCAAATTTATTCACTATATTTTTGTTGTGTATGATATAATGACTTTCAGCTTATATCAACTGGAATGGTATAATAACAAAAGGAAGGATTAAATTCATTTCATAATAGTTCTACCTGTTAACACATGACAAAATAACCAATTACTTAATCATGTTACAAACTTAATAATGATCAATAAGGAGGTTTGGAGAACATAGGACAATGATTGTTGAAAGAGGCAAACAAATTTTGCCTGGCTGTTCATAATCTACAGTGCCCTATGATTTTCTTCTCATCTAATGAATACACTAAAAGCATTAAATCAAAAGTCTATATGTTTGATACATGCACAAAGTTTATTGCAAATAGCAATGAAAAGATTGGAGAGAGTTTTACCAGCTTTATCTAGCTAATCGTGACAAATTGAACCTGGATTTTGTTTCACATTGACCAGCGATGAAAACAATAGCAAGTCCTCACAATGAGAGAATTGATTTAATTTTTGCCACAATTACAAATGGAGATCGCCAGTTGGATGAGTGAGTAAAGAAATAAAGCTGAATCCTCAACCCCACAACTAGTTATAATATAATAACCTACATTGAGAAATGAAAACATGAATATTGTATATTACATCATCATTTCTAAAATAAATTGAATGTTGTTTTGTTTGATGAAAAATATTGCTAAATTTAGATAGACAAAAAACTTGAGTAAGTTTGAATACATTATTGTGTAAGTTTTGATAATATTTGAATGGGAATAATCACAGTCAGCCACAACTAACAAAAGCCAGCATTCAATAATCAAATGCACATTCAATGGTGTAATCACAACCATAGTTATCACCAATAAAATTAAAATAAATATATGATACAGTTGTAGATTAGTAAAATTATTCCATCTTTTTTTGAAGTTCCTTGTGAGTTTTTTCATGATTAAATATGAACCACTATCCAAGCTAAGATTAAGAATATACCATAACTTGCATAATAATTAAAGCTTGGTCCACATACTAATTTATTTAAAACAAACATAAAAAGAAAAAAAGATAAATATAAAGCATTCAGCTACCTGCTTCATTTCGTTAATTACATGAAATCTTTCTTAAATGCACTATAATCTACAATGAGGAATCAAGTTTCTTTTTTATTAATGCAATAAAAATGCACCATAATCAGTGAAAAATAGCAACTGATTATTTTTTTCGTTAAATAATGAAGATTTTGTGTTACTACGATTAGTTAAAAAATATATAACTTTAAAGTAACTAATGAGAAATCAATTACTTCTAGTTATATATTTTTTTAACTAACTGTGGTATCATAGAATCTTCATATTTAGGAAAAAACAAATCATCAATTATTATTTTCATTGAATGGTCATTAACATTGTCACTCCATGAATTCAAAACCTTTTTTTTGTTTACTTAGGGTAAATAATAAAGGAACATGTGGATTAATGTGCATATAGTATATAAATTAACTAAGAAAATCAACAGTGAGCACAATTTTGATTGGGGAAACCAAATTTTGCAGCAAATCATCATTTATAGAAAAGATAAGTGAAACAATTATTATTAATGTACTCTAATGATATTGTTCTTCCAAAATGTACATGATGCAACATAAATAAAATGTTAGTGGCACATTCTGTAACAACCCGAGATTCCGCAATCACTTTGTTATCATCAAATGACGATTTGAATTATTGGCTAATCGCTGCGAAAGTTTTAATGGGTTGAATTCTTTTAAAAATTGTGTTGAAATCCTTTTGATAATTCGTTAAAGAATTATACGGGCCTTTCTCTATTAATTCAGCCTGTTTCATTTTGTCGAGATTAGGGTTATACTCATTCCCTTTGATATTCGTTCGCAACCCATTCCCATCTCACTTATATATAAAACAAACACCATACCTTTAGTACAAAGAAAAGCACACCGGCCCATATCCTTACCCCTTATTCTCTGATTAAACCACGCACCCCTCCCCCTCTCTCCCTCATTCGTTCACAAAAACAATCGAGAGAAGAAAAAATGGCGACTGGCGAATTTAGGGCTTCGTTCTAATTCAAGGCGGCTTGCTCGTTTCGATCCAAACTAGGGCTTCGTCTCCCGTTCTTCTCGCTCGCAATAGCTTCGATCTACGCTTCGTACTAAGGTGAGTAATTTCAAATTGCTCACATCTAATTCTTGCTTTGAATTTGTTTAGAGTTCGAAACTCTGTGATTTTCGTTCGTTTCTGTTTCATGGTTATTGTGGTTTCAATTTTTGTAGTTCGACTCTCTGATTGTCCAATTTTGTTATATGGATTTTGTTCGAATTCATATATTCTCGTGAAGTTTGGTGTTTATATAGGGTTCGCAACCCTAATTCTTTGCTCGTCTGATCTGTGCTTTGGTCGTTCGATATTATTTTGAGGATTGCGATGATTTCAGATCTTTTCTATATGCATATATTTGATTGTTTCTTTACTTGGCTGACCTGATTTTGAGATTGTTGGCTTCGACCTTGGTCACTTCGGTTTTGCGATGGTAAATAGTTGCATTTGATTTTGAGTTGGAGTCAGGGTTCTCACTGACTTCGGTTCCCTGTTGAATCTTTGTTTTCTTTTGGTTCGATGTTAACTTCGGCATTTGACTAAATGTGTAAAACCTGTTTTTTCGATTCCTGTAAACTGTGATTTCATCACCTTGGCATTTCTGTTGCATCTAGGCTTACAGCATGTTCATCATTTTTATGTGGTCACTACCTCATATTTTGTTATTGACTGGGCATGGCAGTTTGCCTTACCTATAGTATACTGTCCAGTTCATTTAGTCGTTCACTTTTGCCTTCGTGGCCATTGCAGTTGATTATGCAGTTTAAGTTTCATATAAACTGTATTTAATTTTTAAATACAGTCGACTTTATTTCTCTGATATTGTTCATTCTGCACTTCGGCACTTCTGTTGTACTCATTGTATTTCATTCCTATATTCATCATGCCTCATTGCTGCACTTGTTGTTCACTGGTTGTCTTGCTCAGTTGATTCACTTTGCACTATCTTGAGCTTTGGACCTTTGCTGGTCCGTCATATTGTCACAGTGCGTTAAACCTGACCTTGATGTTGATTCATAAACCCTTTGTGTAAATTTGTGTTTGCATATAGGTTGGTCATTGTTGAGTTCCTATGTGATCTGTTATCACTGACTTCATCATGCCTTTGATTCAGATAACTCTATGCCTAGTTTCACGCGATGTTCATTCATTATAGTCTTTAGTTTTGTGTACCCGAGTCCGATACCTTTTGAAGTTTGCATTTTGGCTTACTGCCTGGGAATCCTTTAGTGTTGTCACCGCCTCGTATTATGTTATTTGCAGGGCCTGGATGTGTTGCCTTACCTTTAGTGCACTATCCAATTCATGCAGTCTTTAGTTTCACTGATTTCTTACATACACCCTTGCATCTTTGTCATTTAGAGGCTGCATTATATTGGAGTGCATGTGTGCTTGACTCTTGCATATATGACTCAGTCCACTGTGCACTATGTGTACCTGTTGTCATATCTTTGGTGCTTTCCCCATCTTTCTGCTGTTTTCATGTATTTGTGCCACTGCCTATATGCACTTGGTCATTCGAGTTGAGTTGAATTACAGTTGTGTTGAGATGGCTTGCATATGAAATAGCTGTCTTGACCACTTGAGATAATTGGATCTATTTTCAAACTTCCTTGTGTTGAACCCAGAAATTTGGGTTTGACCTTATGATCACTTACGACTTTCACTGTGCTTTGTTTTCATTTGTGCACTCCACTGCCTTGTGCATTTGAGTTTGATCACTTTGTGTGGTCTTCACACTGGCCATCTTACTGTTCCCTTGTAGTTGAAGTATTTCGCGAGTTTGATTATTCATTGTAGCTGTCTTGACCATTTGGGACAGTTACATACCTGTTTCAAGTAGCATTTGGATTTCCCTGACCACGCATGCTTGTTAGTATCGACCGATACTTTGAGGCGTGTTGTACCCTACTGTCTCTGGGCAGCCATTGTTTCTGTTGATTGATTTGAACTTGGGCCGAGATTTAATTTTATGTCTCGACCATTTATTTGAATCGCATTTGAGTTGAACCCGACTTTCTCTGGGTTTGACCTTATGCGCGTTTCGTGAATTTCCGTTGATCTTTTATGCATTTCGTATGTTAGTGGCGAGGCAGTACACGCGTGCGTGTACTGCAGCCCTATCAGATTTGACAGTTTCAAATTGGTTTAGTCGATTTGATAAATTGTTTATTTATCTTTGTTGATGATTTAAATCTGTTGATTTTTGTTAAACACTGTTAAGTGTTATATTGACCGTTATCCGGTTTCTTTGTTTAAAGAATCGGATAGACGGGAATTATTGTGACTGTCGTCCATTAAAATTATTACTGCCTATATGCACAAATAAACTGGTTTGAATTAGACTGACCTGGGTATTATTTTCTTTTGAATGTAATACTCGGGTCAGACCCGAGTTATTTCAGGTTGTAGATTTTCTACTTTGAGTTGCTGTTCAGGATTTGAAGACTTTTCACATCTTCTGAAGTTATCAGTGTCATTTTGTAGTAGTCATGTCATTGTATAGAACGATATGTATTCATGTATATTAGTCGATAATGTACTTGTATATATAACTTCTAGAGTCGACAGTTGTAGTTGTATCATATGTATCGTGTCAATTATATTGTAACTGATTTCGGTTATATATATGAGACTTTTGTTTTTATCTGTGTTCCGCATTTATATTATCTGTGTTATTTTTATATCTAATGTCTTAAACTATTATGAACCATCGTAGTTTGTTTTATACTGATAATTGGATATGTCGATGGGAGTAAATACATAATAGATGAAAAATAAAAAGTATATACCACTCCTATCGAGATAACCAATATTAGTGTAAGGCAAATTACGGATGGTCGCTCCTATCCAGCCTTATTCTTCGTAATAATAGACAGTATTTCTTTTAATACTCTTTGTTATTATGAGCATAGAGGTGGGGCGTCACAGTTGGTATCAGAGCTTGGGGTTTATGGACATAATATAAAACTAAACTCGGATGGAACATATGTTACAACTATTGGTCGATGTTTTATTGTGATTTGAGTCAAAACTAAAGTCTTGAAATTTGGATGAAATTTTTAAATATCTTTATTTGAAAATAATAGTGAAATTGTGTTCTGATGATTTGTTCGATTTGTGTTCTGTTTATCAGAGTGCGCAGCGAAAACAGTGAAACTGTCTTTCGCTGAGTACAACTGATAATCTTTTTGATTTAAAAATCAAAATACGAAATTGATATGAATTTCATTTGTTGTTCACATAGTTGTAATTATTTTGTTTCTTTGAGAATTTCGAATCCGAATTGAGGATTCGAAGAAATTGCAGATATGTGATTTTTGTTGAAATTTCCGCTGACTTTCTTTTGTACTAATCATCTATTGATTAGATTTTGCTGTTTTGAATTATCTTCATTGAAGATACTTTCGAATGATTTCTTTGTTCATTCTGTAGTACGTGCAAAAATTTGAATTGCACGTTATTGCATTTATTTTACGTTGAACCGATGCTTGGTTATGATATATATTTTGTTGCCGTTATTTTTATAACGGGATTTTTACACCAATGCAGAATTTTTGAGGCACGGTGTTTTGTTGACAATTTTAATGAATGAAAATTCACTGACGTCACATTTTGATGTGAATTCTTTTGATGAGATATTTGATGTTTTAAAATTACTGTCGCTTTGACTTCAGTAACAGTCAAATTTTTTAAAAAAAAGTGGATTTTCAAGCGGTTATTCCGCAATGCTGATGTGTAACCGTTTTTACGGTATTTTGAGAAGTACAATTTCCTTATCGAAATTGTTACAGATTTGCTGTTTTAATCACGTGATTGGAAAATCGTTTTAAAAATGAAAATTGTTTTATAAATTTTTAACAGTTTGCGTTTTCAAAAGAATGAGAAAGTGACTTAAACGATTCAGCAAAATCGAGGATTATGACCCCTTTCTTTTACTGTTTCGCTTAACTCCGGACTTGTCCAGTTGAAAATGTGAATTGTTATTTTTACAAAATAAATAAAATTGTTTTCAGAAATTTTAACAGTTTGCGCTTTCAAAAGAATGAGGAAGCGATTTAAACGTTTCAGCGAAATCGAGGACTATGACCCCTTTCTTTTACTGATTCGCTTAATTCCGGACTTGTCCGTTTGAGAATGTAAAGTGTATTTTTACAAAATACACAATTTTGCACTTTCAAGGAAACGATGAAGTGATTTAAACAATTTAGCAAAAGTGCGGAGTATGGAACCACACTTTTACTATTTCGATTAATTCCGGACTCGTTAATTGAATATCTGTTGTTTTGATGAATTTGATGATTTCACACTTTCAAGGAAACGATGAAGAGAATCAAACGATTTAGTAAAACACGTGGTATGGGACATGTGCGTTTGCTATTTCGGTTAATTCCGGACTCGTTAATTGAAACATTTTGATGCTTTCGTGTGCTTTCGAGCCACTATGAGGACCTTCGGGTCATTTGTTGGACCTTCGGGTCATTTGTTGGGCTTTCGGGCCACTCTGCGGACTTTCGGGTCAAATACCAGTACTAGACCTTCGGGTCACTCTGCGGACCTTCGGGTCAATCTGATGGGCGCCAAAATTATGTTGAGTACTTGGTAGGCTCCGGCCATATGTTGTTGCACGTGCGGCGAATTAAAAACTCGCCATCTGATGGGATCGATCCAAGCTTTTATGTTGATTTTCTAGTCTTCTTAATTGATTTCTAGATATTTGTTGTTTCCAATTATCTGCAGGTAATTGGATATTTGTTGATATGAGTTCTGATTATCGTTTTTGATAATCAGATATTTGTTGTTTCTAATTATCGCTTGTGATAATTAGATATTTGTTGATATGAGTTCTGATTATCGTTTTTGATAATCAGATATTTGTTGTTTCTAATTATCGCTTGTGATAATTAGATATTTGTTGATTTGAGTTCTAATTAACGTTTTTGATAATCGGATAATTGTTGTTTTTAATTATCGCTCTTGATAATTAAATATTTGTTGATTTTAGATTTAATTATCGCTGTTAGATAATTAAATAATTGTTGACTTGAGATTTAATTATCGTCTTTGATAATTAAATATTTGTTGATTTTAGATTTAATTATCGCTTTAGATAATTAAATATTTGTTGATTTGAGATTTAATTATCGCTGTTAGATAATTAAATATTTGTTGATTTGAGATTTAATTATCGTCTTTGATAATTAAATATTTGTTGATTTTAGATTTAATTATCGCTGTTAGATAATTAAATATTTGTTGATTTGAGAAAATTGATTATCGTTTTTGATAATTGAATATTTGTTTTCTGACTATCGTATGAGATAATCAGATATTTGTTTTGTCTTCTGATTATCGTTTGAGACAAGTAAATATTTGTGATTTGAAAATTCAATTATCGTTTTGATGATTGAATATTTGCGACTTTTGAGATTCGAGCTTCGTCTTTTTCTCTGGCGATTCAGGTGAGTAATTCGATTTACTCACATTCAATTCGTGCTCTGTATGGGATTTCTGCTCTGTTTTTCCTTCTCTTTTAGTTGCTGGAACTCGATTGTTCTTGCTTTTGTTAGTCGTCTGATTTTGATCCCTGATTCCCACGATGTTGATTCTTTTGATTTGAAGCAGTCGAACCTTTTGATTTCTTATCTAATACTTCCTCGCTGACACTTGCTTTGCTTATACATTCGACATTGCCGTGCTCTTTTGGTTGTTACCTTTTATCCATTTATTCCCTAGGATTGCGTGGACGCAATTTTTATAAGGAGGGGAGTCTGTAACAACCCGAGATTTCGCAATCACTTTGTTATCATCAAATGACGATTTGAATTATTGGCTAATCGTTGCGGAAGTTTTAATGGGTTGAATTCTTTTAAAAATTGTGTTGAAATCCTTTTGATAATTCGTTAAAGAATTATACGGGCTTTTCTCTATTAATTCTGCCCGTTTCATTTTGTCAAGATTAGGGTTATACTCATTCCCTTTGATATTCGTTCGCAACCCATTCCCATCTCACTTATATATAAAACAAACACCATACCTTTAGTACAAAGAAAAGCACACCGGCCCATATCCTTACCCCTTATTCTCTGATTAAACCACGCACCCCTCCCCCTCTCTCCCTCATTCGTTCACAAAAACAATCGAGAGAAAAAAAAATGGCGACTGGCGAATTTAGGGCTTCGTTCTAATTCAAGGCGGCTTACTCGTTTCGATCCAAACTAGGGCTTCGTCTCCCGTTCTTCTCGCTCGTAATAGCTTCGATCTACGCTTCGTACTAAGGTGAGTAATTTCAAATTGCTCACATCTAATTCTTGCTTTGAATTTGTTTAGAGTTCGAAACTCTGTGATTTTCGTTCGTTTCTGTTTCATGGTTATTGTGGTTTCAATTTTTGTAGTTCGACTCTCTGATTGTCCAATTTTGTTATATGAATTTTGTTCGAATTCATATATTCTCGTGAAGTTTGGTGTTTATATAGGGTTCGCAACCCTAATTCTTCGCTCGTCTGATCTGTGCTTTGGTCGTTCGATATTATTTGGAGGATTGCGATGATTTCAGATCTTTTCTATATGCATATATTTGATTGTTTCTTTACTTGGCTGACCTGATTTTGAGATTGTTGGCTTCGACCTTGGTCACTTGGGTTTGGCGATGGTAAATAGTTGCATTTGATTTTGAGTTGGAGTCAGGGTTCTCACTGACTTCGGTTCCCTGTTGAATCTTTGTTTTCTTTTGGTTCGATGTTAACTTCGGCATTTGACTAAATGTGTAAAACCTGTTATTTCGATTCCTGTAAACTGTGATTTCATCACCTTGGCATTTCTGTTGCATCTAGGCTTACAGCATGTTCATCATTTTTATGTGGTCACTACCTCATATTTTGTTATTGACTGGGCATGGCAGTTTGCCTTACCTATAGTATACTGTCCAGTTCATTTAGTCGTTCACTTTTGCCTTCGTGGCCATTGCAGTTGATTATGCAGTTTAAGTTTCATATAAACTGTATTTAATTTTTAAATACAGTCGACTTTATTTCTCTGATATTGTTCATTCTGCACTTCGGCACTTCTGTTGTACTCATTGTATTTCATTCCTATATTCATCATGCCTCATTGCTGCACTTGTTGTTCACTGGTTGTCTTGCTCAGTTGATTCACTTTGCACTATCTTGAGCTTTGGACCTTTGCTGGTCCGTCATATTGTCACAGTGCGTTAAACCTGACCTTGATGTTGATTCATAAACCCTTTGTGTAAATTTGTGTTTGCATATAGGTTGGTCATTGTTGAGTTCCTATGTGATCTGTTATCACTGACTTCATCATGCCTTTGATTCAGATAACTCTATGCCTAGTTTCACGCGATGTTCATTCATTATAGTCTTTAGTTTGGTGTACCCGAGTCCGGTACCTTTTGAAGTTTGCATTTTGGCTTACTGCCTGGGAATCCTTTAGTGTTGTCACCGCCTCGTATTATGTTATTTGCAGGGCCTGGATGTGTTGCCTTACCTTTAGTGCACTATCCAATTCATGCAGTCTTTAGTTTCACTGATTTCTTACATACACCCTTGCATCTTTGTCATTTAGAGGCTACATTATATTGGAGTGCATGTGTGCTTGACTCTTGCATATATGACTCAGTCCACTGTGCACTATGTGTACCTGTTGTCATATCTTTGGTGCTTTCCCCATCTTTCTGCTGTTTTCATGTATTTGTGCCACTACCTATATGCACTTGGTCATTCGAGTTGAGTTGAATTACAGTTGTGTTGAGATGGCTTGCATATGAAATAGCTGTCTTGACCACTTTAGATAATTGGATCTATTTTCAAACTTCCTTGTGTTGAACCCAGAAATTTGGGTTTGACCTTATGATCACTTACGACTTTCACTGTGCTTTGTTTTCATTTGTGCACTCCACTGCCTTGTCCATTTGAGTTTGATCACTTTGTGTGGTCTTCACACTGGCCATCTTACTGTTCCCTTGTAGTTGAAGTATTTCGCGAGTTTGATTATTCATTGTAGCTGTCTTGACCATTTGGGACAGTTACATACCTGTTTCAAGTAGCATTTGGATTTCCCTGACCACGCATGCTTGTTAGTATCGACCGATTTTTTGAGGCGTGTTGTACCCTGCTGTCTCTGGGCAGCCATTGTTTCTGTTGATTGATTTGAACTTGGGCCGAGATTTAATTTTATGTCTCGACCATTTATTTGAATCGCATTTGAGTTGAACCCGACTTTCTCTGGGTTTGACCTTATGCACGTTTCGTGAATTTCCGTTGATCTTTTATGCATTTCGTATGTTAGTGGCGAGGCAGTACACGCGTGCGTGTACTGCAGCCCTATCAGATTTGACAGTTTCAAATTGGTTTAGTCGATTTGATAAATTGTTTATTTATCTCTGTTGATGATTTAAATCTGCTGATTTTTGTTAAACACTGTTAAGTGTTATATTGACCGTTATCCGGTTTCTTTGTTTAAAGAATCGGATAGACGGGAATTATTGTGACCGTCGTCCATTAAAATTATTACTGCCTATATGCACAAATAAACTAGTTTGAATTAGACTGACCTGGGTATTATTTTATTTTGAATGTAATACTCGGGTCAGACCCGAGTTATTTCAGGTTGTAGATTTTCTACTTTGAGTTGCTGTTCAGGATTTGAAGACTTTTCACATCTTCTGAAGTTATCAGTGTCATTTTGTAGTAGTCGTGTCATTGTATAGAACAATATGTATTCATGTATATTAGTCGATAATGTACTTGTATATATAACTTCTAGAGTCGACAGTTGTAGTTGTATCATATGTATCGTGTCAATTATATTGTAACTGATTTCGGTTATATATATGAGACTTTTGTTTTTATCTGTGTTCCGCATTTATATTATCTGTGTTATTTTTATATCTAATGTCTTAAACTATTATGAACCATCATAGTTTGTTTTATACTGATAATTGGATATGTCGATGGGAGTAAATACATAATAGATGAAAAATAAAAAGTATATACCACTCCTATCGAGATAACCAATATTAGTGTAAGGCAAATTACGGATGGTCGCTCCTATCCAGCCTTATTCTTCGTAATAATAGATAGTATTTCTTTTAATACTCTTTGTTATTATGAGCATAGAGGTGGGGCGTCACAGTTGGTATCAGAGCTTTGGGTTTATGGACATAATATAAAACTTAACTCGGATGGAACATATGTTACAACTATTGGTCGATGTTTTATTGTGATTTGAGTCAAAACTAAAGTCTTGAAATTTGGAAGAAATTTTTAAATATCTTTATTTGAAAATAATAGTGAAATTGTGTTCTGATGATTTGTTCGATTTGTGTTCTGTTTATCAGAGTGCGCAGCGGAAACAGTGAAACTGTCTTTCGCTGAGTACAACTGGTAATCTTTTGATTTAAAAATAAAAATACGAAATTGATATGAATTTCATTTGTTGTTCACATAGTTGTAATTATTTTGTTTCTTTGAGAATTTCGAATCCGAATTGAGGATTCGAAGAAATTGCAGATATGTGATTTTTGTTGAAATTTCCGCTGGCTTTCTTTTGTACTAATCATCTATTGATTAGATTTTGCTGTTTTGAATTATCTTCATTGAAGATACTTTCGAATGATTTCTTTGTTCATTCTGTAGTACGTGCAAAAATTTGAATTGCACGTTATTGCATTTATTTTACGTTGAACCGATGCTTGGTTATGATATATATTTTGTTGCCGTTATTTTTATAACGGGATTTTTACACCAATGCAGAATTTTTGAGGCACGGTGTTTTGTTGACAATTTTAATGAATGAAAATTCACTGACGTCACATTTTGATGTGAATTCTTTTGATGAGATATTTGATGTTTTAAAATTACTGTCGCTTTGACTTCAGTAACAGTCAAATTTTTAAAAAAAAGTGGATTTTCAAGCGGTTATTCCGCAATGCTGATGTGTAACCGTTTTTACGGTATTTTGAGAAGTACAATTTCCTTATCGAAATTGTTACAGATTTGCTGTTTTAATCACGTGATTGGAAAATCGTTTTAAAAATGAAAATTGTTTTATAAATTTTTAACAGTTTGCGTTTTCAAAAGAATGAGAAAGTGACTTAAACGATTCAGCAAAATCGAGGATTATGACCCCTTTCTTTTACTGTTTCGCTTAACTCCGGACTTGTCCAGTTGAGAATGTGAATTGTTATTTTTACAAAATAAATAAAATTGTTTTCAGAAATTTTAACAGTTTGCGCTTTCAAAAGAATGAGGAAGCGATTTAAACGTTTCAGCAAAATCGAGGACTATGACCCCTTTCTTTTACTGATTCGCTTAATTCCGGACTTGTCCGTTTGAGAATGTAAAGTGTATTTTTACAAAATACACAATTTTGAACTTTCAAGGAAACGATGAAGTGATTTAAACAATTTAGCAAAAGTGCGGAGTATGGAACCACACTTTTACTATTTCGATTAATTCCGGACTCGTTAATTGAATATCTGTTGTTTTGATGAATTTGATGATTTCACACTTTCAAGGAAACGATGAAGAGAATCAAACGATTTAGTAAAACTGTAACAACCCGCCACTCATTCTACAGAATGACGAATCATTAATAAGAAAGAAAGGGCTGAGAAATAGAAAAGAATAGAAGACAAAAGAAACAAACACAAATACTCACAGCGGAAACGGAATAAAATATAATATATCACATAAATATTACATAGTATCATATACAACACTTATCAGAGTAACACAGATTACACATCATATACTAGACAGTTATAAACATCTGTCTAGTTATTACATCTCAATACAAAACAAATATCTAAACAAGATCAACACAGCGGAAACTACTATCTATATCTACAACGCTGAAGCCTCCTGCTCCATTGCTCCTCCACAATTCGTCAAAGCTAAACCTGAATCCCTTGGCTACTCGTAAAAATTTGAGTACCCAAGAGTTTATAAAACAGAAATAAACAACTTGGGTCAGACATGGGTCTGGTGTGAGTAACAGGTTAAACTTGTTTAACTTCAAAACCTTTTGAAAGAAAAGGTATCACGTAAGACTTCCCACAAATAAACATGGGTAAGTTTTTACCTTACGCTAACCAAAACATTTGATAGGAAATTCGATTGTATTATAATAGGGTCTAGGGTTTTCAAGTAAATATGAAATAGCCGAAATTGTTACATTATTAAATTCCAGCATACTAGCCACAAAGTGGATTATACAATCAAGTCCGTTGGCACTTATTGGATTTTGGATTCCATACAATGGCAGGGCTACTGGGGTACCGCCCGTCACAGTACGTGGCCTAGATCACCGTACCGAGGATCACTCCCAATCCCCTGCAACACAAGGTCGGAACATCCCTTACTGGATAATTCCCGCACAAGATACCTCACGGTTGGGATTAGCAACCGCACCACTAAGTCGAAAATAGAAAGGGACATCTAGACAGAGGTAACCTTGTCCTACTTGGGTGCTACCCACTAACCTTGCTGCACCTCCCCTGTTTTAGCCATTCCCGGTTTGTTGAGGCTTGAGGCTACGATTACCTTTAATCAGAACACATTTATCTTAGAATGCTCATCGTCCACCTGACGATGTGCTGAAAGCATTCAATCCATACAAGTTCGTTCCGGGTTCGAACGAAACCGAAGGCATTATCTCGTTACACTCGTTTTGGAATCACCCTCAGAGTTAACGACAATAACCCTTGCACTCTGAATCTTCATCTTCACTTGATTCACGACCTATCGTTAATTTGGATCGATGTGGTATTCGGGTCTCCAGACCTGAAAATCCGGTATACGGAAACCCGATCCCGGTCTCATCGAAATCCAAAGCGTATCTTTTAAGGCCAAGTTGTTTTAAAGGTTAAAACAATTTAATTCATTATCTTTATACACAAAGAAAGATAATTCACAACAGATAATCAACATTATCAGATAATCCATATTATCATCACAATTCAACTAACATCCATATCATACAGCATATATCTCATCAGAGATATCAATCAATGCAAAGCATTCAGTATTATCATCCATCCATAAGTAATGATTTATATCATCTCTAATTAATTTAAAGTGAATTAAATTAATTACTTCATTTTATAAATCCTTCTTACTTAACCATTAATTAATTACAAATTAATTAATTATCCTCTAATTACCTTTTTCAATTAATCATCTTTGATTAATTATCTTTTAATTACCTTCAAGTAATTTATCCTTAATTAATTACTCAAATTAATTATCCTTAACCACTTATTGTAATTAACCTTTTATTACATCATTAATTAATTAACTAAAATTAATTAAGTTAATCAACTATAATTAATTACATTAATCCTTAATTAATTACATTGATTAATCACTTCATTTATTAATTATTACTTAATTAATCAATCTTAATTACATCATTAACTATATCAATTAATGATCCTTAATTACAACTTAATTATTAATTTAACAATATTTATTAATCACCTTGATTAATCTTCAATCAGTAATTAACTACCCTTAATTACTTTCACTAACTAAATTAATTACTCCTTAATTAATTCCTTAATTAATCCCTTGATTAATTATTCAAAGTAATTAACTCAAATTACTTTCCTTCAATTAATTACTTTCAGTAATTATCTATTATTTACTTCCCTAAATAATAATACCTTATTAATTACATTAAGTAATTATTAATCAAATCATCCATTGATTATTCTAAATTAATTAAACTTAATTAACTTAACTAATCACATTAACTTCCTTAATTACAATGAGTAATAAATTCTCTTAATTACTTCCATTAAGTAATTCATTTAAAACAAATTCTATAATTGATTATCTTTAAATTAATTAATCTAATTAAAAATTAATTACATTAATTAATTATTTAATAATCCATAGTTAATGACCTTCATTAACTATTAACAACTCTTTAATTACTTTTCTTAAGTAATTATCTTAGATTAAGTATTATTAATTTCAAATTAATAAATCTTTATAACCAATTAATTAATCTTTAATTATTTAATTAATTAAGTGTTAACCATAACTTAATTAATATTTAATTACTCTACTAATTAATTCTTAACCATTTATTAATACTCTAATTTATAATCCTTAATTATAAATTAATTATTCCTAATTAATTAATCTTAATTATTAATTAATTTGTTTAAACCTTTAAGTATCTATTAATTAATCCAAATGATTAATTAATCAAATAAATAAATTATCCATTAAATTCCTTATAAATTTAATGAACACAAATTTCTAATTTTCTTAAGATAAAAATTTGTTCTTATTGATAATCAAGTTATCATTTACAAAGTATTTTAAATCTTTAATAATAAATTAATTAATCCAAAACATTGATTTATTAAATTTATTAAACCATTTTTAATTACCTTTAAGTTTAATGATTTAAACTTTAAGATAAAACTTTTCTTCTCCATGGTTAAATTATCATTCAAAATTTCATTTGAAAACATCCATTTCAAATTTACCTTTAAATTTCATTTTAAATTCTAGATTTAAAATGAATACCAATTTGTCTTTAACAAAGTTTTAAAACTAATTTTAAAACCTTTTACATGTTAAAGAATTTCTTATATTTTATAAAAGAACTTAAAGAATTTAAATCAAATTTACTTTTAAATTCTATCCATTTAATATACCATTTAAACACTAAAGTTATTTAAAACAATTTAATTTAAAAACTACTTTTTATTACAAATCTGAGATACGGATTTAAACTTTCCTAGATTTAAACTTTAGATTTAAAAGTTCTGTTTAAATGTCTCTTTACAAATTTAGTTTAAAACTTAACCAGACAGTTTCCCTTTGAAAGCCTGGCAACATCAAAATTACCCGAGACAATACTAATTTACTTCGAGTCAAAACTTAAAATCTTCGAGTCTCACATACGAACCACTCGAGAAAACTCGAACACCATCCTCTCTATTATAAACCCAGACATCACCAGTTTTTGATGTCACCGTGCACGTGCACCAGAAATGCGGTCGCCTCCGATCATCCACGACTACGTACGCAAGTCGACGATCATCTCCCAACCTAATTCCGATCATTCAATCTTCAATCCACTCGCGAAATCGAAATCGAGATGAATTTCGAAACCTGGAACAGAAAGACTCAACCATCACCAAAACCTGTCAACACTTCCCTCACGTCGCTCCGTCCATCAGCGATCTTGAAACTCCGGCCATAAACTCGTCCATGACCATACTTCCATTTCCCCAAACCTCACTGCACTCGATCCATCATAGAAATCGTGATGATCTTTTTACCCAGACTAATTAAAACTAGGGTTAGGAATTTAAATCCTAAATCATTTCTTCCTCGATGCTTTAAAAATCTTCCTGACATTTTTCCTCGAGTCTCTGATCACTCTACTACCTTCAGGTAGAAACCCAATTCCCCAGACCATCTAGATCACCAGTTCTTCCCAATTTCCCCTTTTTAGTTAAAACTTGAACTGCTCCTTATTTACTAAACTAAAAATTATAATTTCAATGCTAAAAATCATATTATAGTCTAGGTATTCCATTTATAAACCTGGAATTATAAATTACAAAGTTTAAATTTCCACTTTTATATAACATTACTGTTATTATGGTTACAGAGACATTCAGACTAAAAGTTTGACTTAAATTAAACTTTTTAACATTTATATATGATAAATCAAACCATTCTTGTTTGTAAATTAAGTTATTACAAAAACTAGATCCAATGGTAAGAGATTTTAAAAGGAATTCTCGAGTCTGGCAACAAACAGAACAGAATTCAAAGATAACAGGCATGCACACATAACTACTCATCCATGTATACATAGAAACTCACATATATAATCATACATCAATACATAGATATGCAGAACCACTTATAAATATTCACATGCAACTATCTTTCATAACTTAAATCTTAATAATAGAATGTTACTCACCTGTTTTGTATGAACAGAGGTAGTTTAACTTTGTAATAGCTTTTGAAACTGATAAACTTGAATGCTCCTTAAATTTGATTCTAACTTTAGTTGCTGTAGCGTTACTGATTGAATTTAGAACTGCATGCATGCTTGAATTAAAAACTGGAGTTGTTGAATGCTTAAATTGCTTTAATCTAAATGCATGCT
Source organism: Allium fistulosum (assembly GCA_030737815.1). Taxonomy (NCBI): domain Eukaryota; kingdom Viridiplantae; phylum Streptophyta; class Magnoliopsida; order Asparagales; family Amaryllidaceae; genus Allium; species Allium fistulosum. Next base: position 823,113,616 of record CM060904.1, read on the forward strand.
TGTTCCAGGTTGAAGAAATGAAGGTAGACAGGCTCTTTGATTTTGAAAAGAATTGCAGGCTGGCTTTAGAAGATGATGCAGAGCATCCCCTTTTTGTTTGAACATGATTCCAGAGATGAAAAATGCATACAGGCTTTTGGAAAATGCAGGTAGGTTTTTGATCTTGATTTTGAAATATGCAGACAGCTTTGAGATGATTTGGAAAATGAATTATAGGTTGTTTGAATTTGGTTTTGTTTTGAGGCATTTTGAATACTGATTTCAGATTTTGTATTAGAGAATTGGTTTGGGTTTTCTTGGTTTTGAAATGAAGATTTAAAAAGAAAATGAAGTGAAGATATGCAAATGTATATATGTATGTAAATTATGATAAATAGAAATAAAAGAAAAAGAAAATAAATAAGACACTTGTCACAAAGATTTGTTACTTAAATTACACATGTTAACATGAAGCCTAATATGATGACATTTGTATTTTTGCTTATTTTATTTATTTTAAAAGTAAATTAAACCTTTTTCTTTATTTATTTAAACACTTATCTATATATATCTATTTTAAAGAGAAACAAAAGCTAATTACATTTATAAATAAAAGTTTATACAAATATTATAATATCCAAACAATTTAAATATTTATTCTTTTGAATTTCAAAACTTAAATTAAATTCAAATCAAATTAAATCCTAAGATTCAATTTAAAAATTAAGTTATATATATTCATATACAACTACTTATCAATTTAAAATAACAATTCCATAGTCTTTAAAATCCATTCATATTTATAAAAATATTATACTTATTATTTGGAAATAACATATTTGATACTTATTTAATTAGATTATTAAATTAAATTCAAATTTTATTATCAAAGATCATCCATATCAATTTAATTATTCAACAGATTATTAAATTGATATTGTTAAAATTTCCGGGATATTACATTCCCCCCCCCTTAAAATAATTTCGTCCCCGAAATTTAAACAAAGGTGATTTAATAATCTTATTAAAGATTTAAATTTAAAACTCAAGCATATACTATCATCCATATGCTAACAACCATAGCAACCAAATCATCCAATCAATCAAATTCTAACTATCTAGACTAAATTCTAGATAAAATTCCTCGAGTTTCCCCAAGTATATATATATATATATACCGGAATACTCGCTCTACAAACAATCTAAACAACTAAGCTATAGATCTCCTACTCATCTAGATCTACAGAACTAAACAGAATATCAGACTACAGAAGAGTCTGACTCAACAATCAAACCTCCAGAACTGCAGATTCCAAAACCAAAGATAGATCAAATACGTACTCCCTCAGAAATACGTAAAACACAATGAATTCCAGTTATCCAAACTGACAATTCAATTCAGAAGACCAAATACTTATCCAGGTCAGAACACAGAAGAGATCCAAACTTACTTCTCCCATCCAGAGATACACTCCAAACTGCTTTCGTTGCTCAACTCTGATATGAGGTAGGACACAAGCACAGACTGGACAACTCATTCCAGAAATAAGGTTCACTGATCCATAAAGAAAACTCAGATACTCCAGCAAAACTTGAGCTGCTTCACCAACTCCATCTCTAGGAAACATCCTTCCACTAGACTGAACCACCGGTATCACTCTTGGAATCCAGTCGATAAGAAAACTCAACCTTCAGATGCGGACAAACTTCTGACTTCTCTGAAGACACCCAGAAAAATTCTGACAACCCAAGAGAACACTCAGACAATCGCAAGTCACTTTTGCGATCAACCCAACCTAATTCCAAACAGACTGTTCTCTCTTTACCAATCAGAACAGCTTACACTTATTTATCCAATTTATCGAAGAAATGGATCCACTCTGCTGCTTCTGAACTTCACTTCTAGAAAACCTGCTCAGCTAGAAAACTTCTTGCCATCACAGAACACTCCGAGTAGCACTGCTGACACTGATGCTCCTATCCAAAGCTCTTCGAGAAACTCGAACTCCAAACCAAAGCAGAAACACCATGCTGAACTCAGCCACAATACCAAAGCATACACACTTCCTTAATCTTGTTCCAAAGAAAACATCTTCAGGAACATCCATCGTCACTGTATCTCATCATACAGCTACTATTACCTGAGGTATCAAGGTACCATCACTCACTTCTGCCTCATCGACAGATCCAACTCTACTCATCCACACTTCAAAGATAAACTCCGAACCATTACAGTTTCCTTCGAAGATCGATGAAATCCTTCACCACAGAAAAGCTTACTCGAGACGGTATTGGGTTTACAGTCTTGATATATACTTCCAACCTCAAACATTCAAACTCCAACTATTGGTAATTGTGTTACACACACTACCACCTTATCTACCTTTATAACTTATATTGGAAAACCCGAACAGGTAACCCAATAAATAGGTAGAAATACATAAATATATATATTTAAAATGATATATTTTTTTTTTATATAGAAATTATTTCTGGGTAAAATTATTTCATCTACCTCTTTAAAACAATATTGTGTCCGTTGGCCTGGTTTAAGTGTTTAGAGATCCCTATCAATAACGTTAGCTACTCGTATTGACCAGAATCCATATACCACTCAACCGATCAATTAACACAATATAAAACCATTTTATATAACTAACAAATACGCGCTCTCGTATATATATATATACTCAGATTCAAATAGGTTGCTACAGATCCTATCTCTAATGAACAATCCTTCTGAACCTAGGTATTCACTCAACCTAGTGCTCTGATATTCAATTAACCAAAAGCTTAGGCATTCGCTCAACCTATGCTCTGATACCACTGTAACAACCCGCCACTCATTCTACAGAATGACGAATCATTAATAAGAAAGAAAGGGGTGAGAAATAGAAAAGAAGAGAAGACAAAAGAAACAAACACAAATACTCACAGCGGAAACGGAATAAAATATAATATATCACATAAATATTACATAGTATCATATACAACACTTATCAGAGTAACACAGATTACACATCATATACTAGACAGTTATAAACATCTGTCTAGTTATTACATCTCAATACAAAACAAATATCTAAACAAGATCAACACAGCGGAAACTACTATCTATATCTACAACGCTGAAGCCTCCTGCTCCATTGCTCCTCCACAATTCGTCAAAGCAAAACTTGAATCCCTTGGCTACTTATAAAAATTTGAGTACCCAAGAGTTTATAAAACAGAAATAAACAACTTGGGTCAGACATGGGTCTGGTGTGAGTAACAGGTTAAACTTGTTTAACTTCAAAACCTTTTGAAAGAAAAGGTATCACGTAAGACTTCCCACAAATAAACATGGGTAAGTTTTTACCTTACGCTAACCAAAACATTTGATAGGAAATTCGATTGTATTATAATAGGGTCTAGGGTTTTCAAGTAAATATGAAATAGCCGAAATTGTTACATTATTAAATTCCAGCATACTAGCCACAAAGTGGATTATACAATCAAGTCCGTTGGCACTTATTGGATTTTGGATTCCATACAATGGCAGGGCTACTGGGGTACCGCCCGTCACAGTACGTGGCCTAGATCACCGTACCGAGGATCACTCCCTATCCCCTGCAACACAAGGTCGGAACATCCCTTACTGGATAATTCCCGCACAAGATACCTCACGGTTGGGATCAGCAACCGCACCACTAAGTCGAAAATAGAATGGGACATCTAGACAGAGGTAACCTCGTCCTACTTGGGTGCTACCCACTAACCTTGCTGCACCTCCCCTGTTTTAGCCATTCCCGGTTTGTTGAGGCTTGAGGCTACGATTACCTTTAATCAGAACACATTTATCTTAGAATGCTCATCGTCCACCTGACGATGTGCTGAAAGCATTCAATCCATACAAGTTCGTTCCGGGTTCGAACGAAACCGAAGGCATTATCTCGTTACACTCGTTTTGGAATCACCCTTAGAGTTAACGACAATAACCCTTGCACTCTGAATCTTCATCTTCACTTGATTCACGACCTATCGTTAATTTGGATCGATGTGGTATTCGGGTCTCCAGACCTGGAAATCCGGTATACGGAAACCCGATCCCGGTCTCATCGAAATCCAAAGCGTATCTTTTAAGGCCAAGTTGTTTTAAAGGTTAAAACAATTTAATTCATTATCTTTATACACAAAGAAAGATAATTCACAACAGATAATCAACGTTATCAGATAATCCATATTATCATCACAATTCAACTAACATCCATATCATACAGCATATATCTCATCAGAGATATCAATCAATGCAAAGCATTCAGTATTATCATCCATCCATAAGTAATGATTTATATCATCTCTAATTAATTTAAAGTGAATTAAATTAATTACTTCATTTTATAAATCCTTCTTACTTAACCATTAATTAATTACAAATTAATTAATTATCCTCTAATTACCTTTTTCAATTAATCATCTTTGATTAATTATCTTTTAATTACCTTCAAGTAATTTATCCTTAATTAATTACTCAAATTAATTATCCTTAACCACTTATTGTAATTAACCTTTTATTACATCATTAATTAATTAACTAAAATTAATTAAGTTAATCAACTATAATTAATTACATTAATCCTTAATTAATTACATTGATTAATCACTTCATTTATTAATTATTACTTAATTAATCAATCTTAATTACATCATTAACTATATCAATTAATGATCCTTAATTACAACTTAATTATTAATTTAACAATATTTATTAATCACCTTGATTAATCTTCAATCAGTAATTAACTACCCTTAATTACTTTCACTAACTAAATTAATTACTCCTTAATTAATTCCTTAATTAATCCCTTGATTAATTATTCAAAGTAATTAACTCAAATTACTTTCCTTCAATTAATTACTTTCAGTAATTATCTATTATTTACTTCCCTAAATAATAATACCTTATTAATTACATTAAGTAATTATTAATCAAATCATCCATTGATTATTCTAAATTAATTAAACTTAATTAACTTAACTAATCACATTAACTTCCTTAATTACAATGAGTAATAAATTCTCTTAATTACTTCCATTAAGTAATCCATTTAAAACAAATTCTATAATTGATTATCTTTAAATTAATTAATCTAATTAAAAATTAATTACATTAATTAATTATTTAATAATCCATAGTTAATGACCTTCATTAACTATTAACAACTCTTTAATTACTTTTCTTAAGTAATTATCTTTGATTAAGTATTATTAATTTCAAATTAATAAATCTTTATAACCAATTAATTAATCTTTAATTATTTAATTAATTAAGTGTTAACCATAACTTAATTAATATTTAATTACTCTACTAATTAATTCTTAACCATTTATTAATACTCTAATTTATAATCCTTAATTATAAATTAATTATTCCTAATTAATTAATCTTAATTATTAATTAATTTGTTTAAACCTTTAAGTATCTATTAATTAATCCAAATGATTAATTAATCAAATAAATAAATTATCCATTAAATTCCTTATAAATTTAATGAACACAAATTTCTAATTTTCTTAAGATAAAAATTTGTTCTTATTGATAATCAAGTTATCATTTACAAAGTATTTTAAATCTTTAATAATAAATTAATTAATCCAAAACATTGATTTATTAAATTTATTAAACCATTTTTAATTACCTTTAAGTTTAATGATTTAAACTTTAAGATAAAACTTTTCTTCTCCATGGTTAAATTATCATTCAAAATTTCATTTGAAAACATCCATTTCAAATTTACCTTTAAATTTCATTTTAAATTCTAGATTTAAAATGAATACCAATTTGTCTTTAACAAAGTTTTAAAACTAATTTTAAAACCTTTTACATGTTAAAGAATTTCTTATATTTTATAAAAGAAATTAAAGAATTTAAATCAAATTTACTTTTAAATTCTATCCATTTAATATACCATTTAAACACTAAAGTTATTTAAAACAATTTAATTTAAAAACTACTTTTTATTACAAATCTGAGCTACGGATTTAAACTTTCCTAGATTTAAACTTTAGATTTAAAAGTTCTGTTTAAATGTCTCTTTACAAATTTAGTTTAAAACTTAACCAGACAGTTTCCCTTTGAAAGCCTGGCAACATCAAAATTACCCGAGACAATACTAATTTACTTCGAGTCAAAACTTAAAATCTTCGAGTCTCACATACGAACCACTCGAGAAAACTCGAACACCATCCTCTCTGTTATAAACCCAGACATCACCAGTTTTTGATGTCACCGTGCACGTGCACCAGAAATGCGGTCGCCTCCGATCATCCACGACTACGTACGCAAGTCGACGATCATCTCCCAACCTAATTCCGATCATTCAATCTTCAATCCACTCGCGAAATCGAAATCGAGATGAATTTCGAAACCTGGAACAGAAAGACTCAACCATCACCAAAACCTGTCAACACTTCCCTCACGTCGCTCCGTCCATCAGCGATCTTGAAACTCCGGCCATAAACTCGTCCATGACCATACTTCCATTTCCCCAAACCTCACTGCACTCGATCCATCATAGAAATCGTGATGATCTTTTTACCCAGACTAATTAAAACTAGGGTTAGGAATTTAAATCCTAAATCATTTCTTCCTCGATGCTTTAAAAATCTTCCTGACATTTTTCCTCGAGTCTCTGATCACTCTACTACCTTCAGGTAGAAACCCAATTCCCCAGACCATCTAGATCACCAGTTCTTCCCAATTTCCCCTTTTTAGTTAAAACTTGAACTGCTCCTTATTTACTAAACTAAAAATTATAATTTCAATGCTAAAAATCATATTATAGTCTAGGTATTCCATTTATAAACCTGGAATTATAAATTACAAAGTTTAAATTTCCACTTTTATATAACATTACTGTTATTATGGTTACAGAGACATTCAGACTAAAAGTTTGACTTAAATTAAACTTTTTAACATTTATATATGATAAATCAAACCATTCTTGTTTGTAAATTAAGTTATTACAAAAACTAGATCCAATGGTAAGAGATTTTAAAAGGAATTCTCGAGTCTGGCAACAAACAGAACAGAATTCAAAGATAACAGGCATGCACACATAACTACTCATCCATGTATACATAGAAACTCACATATATAATCATACATCAATACATAGATATGCAGAACCACTTATAAATATTCACATGCAACCATCTTTCATAACTTAAATCTTAATAATAGAATGTTACTCACCTGTTTTGTATGAACAGAGGTAGTTTAACTTTGTAATAGCTTTTGAAACTGAGAAACTTGAATGCTCCTTAAATTTGATTCTAACTTTAGTTGCTGTAGCGTTACTGATTGAATTTAGAACTGCATGCATGCTTGAATTAAAAACTGGAGTTGTTGAATGCTTAAATTGCTTTAATCTAAATGCATGCTTGTTCCAGGTTGAAGAAATGAAGGTAGACAGGCTCTTTGATTTTGAAAAGAATTGCAGGCTGGCTTTAGAAGATGATGCAGAGCATCCCCTTTTTGTTTGAACATGATTCTAGAGATGAAAAATGCATACAGGCTTTTGGAAAATGCAGGTAGGTTTTTGATCTTGATTTTGAAATATGCAGACAGCTTTGAGATGATTTGGAAAATGAATTATAGGTTGTTTGAATTTGGTTTTGTTTTGAGGCATTTTGAATACTGATTTCAGATTTTGTATTAGAGAATTGGTTTGGGTTTTCTTGGTTTTGAAATGAAGATTTAAAAAGAAAATGAAGTGAAGATATGCAAATGTATATATGTATGTAAATTATGATAAATAGAAATAAAAGAAAAAGAAAATAAATAAGACACTTGTCACAAAGATTTGTTACTTAAATTACACATGTTAACATGAAGCCTAATATGATGACATTTGTATTTTTGCTTATTTTATTTATTTTAAAAGTAAATTAAACCTTTTTCTTTATTTATTTAAACACTTATCTATATATATCTATTTTAAAGAGAAACAAAAGCTAATTACATTTATAAATAAAAGTTTATACAAATATTATAATATCCAAACAATTTAAATATTTATTCTTTTGAATTTCAAAACTTAAATTAAATTCAAATCAAATTAAATCCTAAGATTCAATTTAAAAATTAAGTTATATATATATTCATATACAACTACTTATCAATTTAAAATAACAATTCCATAGTCTTTAAAATCCATTCATATTTATAAAAATATTATACTTATTATTTGGAAATAACATATTTGATACTTATTTAATTAGATTATTAAATTAAATTCAAATTTTATTATCAAAGATCATCCATATCAATTTAATTATTCAACAGATTATTAAATTGATATTGTTAAAATTTCCGGGATATTACAAAAACACGTGGTATGGGACATGTGCGTTTGCTATTTCGGTTAATTCCGGACTCGTTAATTGAAACATTTTGATGCTTTCGTGTGCTTTCGAGCCACTATGAGGACCTTCGGGTCATTTGTTGGACCTTCGGGTCATTTGTTGGGCTTTCGGGCAACTCTGCAGACTTTCGGGTCAAATACCAGTACTAGACCTTCGGGTCACTCTGCGGACCTTCGGGTCAATCTGATGGGCGCCAAAATTATGTTGAGTACTTGGTAGGCTCCGGCCATATGTTGTTGCACATGCGGCGGATTAAAAACTCGCCATCTGATGGGATCGATCCAAGCTTTTATGTTGATTTTCTAGTCTTCTTAATTGATTTCTAGATATTTGTTGTTTCCAATTATCTGCAGGTAATTGGATATTTGTTGATATGAGTTCTGATTATCGTTTTTGATAATCAGATATTTGTTGTTTCTAATTATCGCTTGTGATAATTAGATATTTGTTGATATGAGTTCTGATTATCGTTTTTGTTAATCAGATATTTGTTGTTTCTAATTATCGCTTGTGATAATTAGATATTTGTTGATTTGAGTTCTAATTAACGTTTTTGATAATCGGATAATTGTTGTTTTTAATTATCGCTCTTGATAATTAAATATTTGTTGATTTTAGATTTAATTAGCGCTGTTAGATAATTAAATAATTGTTGATTTGAGATTTAATTATCGTCTTTGATAATTAAATATTTGTTGATTTTAGATTTAATTATCGCTTTAGATAATTAAATATTTGTTGATTTGAGATTTAATTATCGCTGTTAGATAATTAAATATTTGTTGATTTGAGATTTAATTATCGTCTTTGATAATTAAATATTTGTTGATTTTAGATTTAATTATCGCTGTTAGATAATTAAATATTTGTTGATTTGAGAAAATTGATTATCGTTTTTGATAATTGAATATTTGTTTTCTGACTATCGTATGAGATAATCAGATATTTGTTTTGTCTTCTGATTATCGTTTGGGACAAGTAAATATTTGTGATTTGAAAATTCAATTATCGTTTTGATGATTGAATATTTGCGACTTTTGAGATTCGAGCTTCGTCTTTTTCTCTGGCGATTCAGGTGAGTAATTCGATTTACTCACATTCAATTCGTGCTCTGTATGGGATTTCTGCTCTGTTTTTTCTTCTCTTTTAGTTGCTGGAACTCGATTGTTCTTGCTTTTGTTAGTCGTCTGATTTTGATCCCTGATTCCCACGATGTTGATTCTTTTGATTTGAAGCAGTCGAACCTTTTGATTTCTTATCTAATACTTCCTCGCTGACACTTGCTTTGCTTATACATTCGACATTGCCGTGCTCTTTTGGTTGTTACCTTTTATCCATTTATTCCCTAGGATTGCGTGGACGCAATTTTTATAAGGAGGGGAGTCTGTAACAACCCGAGATTCCGCAATCACTTTGTTATCATCAAATGACGATTTGAATTATTGGCTAATCGCTGTGGAAGTTTTAATGGGTTGAATTCTTTTAAAAATTGTGTTGAAATCCTTTTGATAATTCGTTAAAGAATTATACGGGCTTTTCTCTATTAATTCAGCCCGTTTCATTTTGTCGAGATTAGGGTTATACTCATTCCCTTTGATATTCGTTCGCAACCCATTCCCATCTCACTTATATATAAAACAAACACCATACCTTTAGTACAAAGAAAAGCACACCGGCCCATATCCTTACCCCTTATTCTCTGATTAAACCACGCACCCCTCCCCCTCTCTCCCTCATTCGTTCACAAAAACAATCGAGAGAAAAAAAAATGGCGACTGGCGAATTTAGGGCTTCGTTCTAATTCAAGGCGGCTTGCTCGTTTCGATCCAGACTAGGGCTTCGTCTCCCGTTCTTCTCGCTCGCAATAGCTTCGATCTATGCTTCGTACTAAGGTGAGTAATTTCAAATTGCTTACATCTAATTCTTGCTTTGAATTTGTTTAGAGTTCGAAACTCTGTGATTTTCGTTCGTTTCTGTTTCATGGTTATTGTGGTTTCAATTTTTGTAGTTCGACTCTCTGATTGTCCAATTTTGTTATATGAATTTTGTTCGAATTCATATATTCTCGTGAAGTTTGGTGTTTATATAGGGTTCGCAACCCTAATTCTTCGCTCGTCTGATCTGTGCTTTGGTCGTTCGATATTATTTTGAGGATTGCGATGATTTCAGATCTTTTCTATATGCATATATTTGATTGTTTCTTTACTTGGCTGACCTGATTTTGAGATTGTTGGCTTCGACCTTGGTCACTTGGGTTTTGCGATGGTAAATAGTTGCATTTGATTTTGAGTTGGAGTCAGGGTTCTCACTGACTTCGGTTCCCTGTTGAATCTTTGTTTTCTTTTGGTTCGATGTTAACTTCGGCATTTGACTAAATGTGTAAAACCTGTTATTTCGATTCCTGTAAACTGTGATTTCATCACCTTGGCATTTCTGTTGCATCTAGGCTTACAGCATGTTCATCATTTTTATGTGGTCACTACCTCATATTTTGTTATTGACTGGGCATGGCAGTTTGCCTTACCTATAGTATACTGTCCAGTTCATTTAGTCGTTCACTTTTGCCTTCGTGGCCATTGCAGTTGATTATGCAGTTTAAGTTTCATATAAACTGTATTTAATTTTTAAATACAGTCGACTTTATTTCTCTGATATTGTTCATTCTGCACTTCGGCACTTCTGTTGTACTCATTGTATTTCATTCCTATATTCATCATGCCTCATTGCTGCACTTGTTGTTCACTGGTTGTCTTGCTCAGTTGATTCACTTTGCACTATCTTGAGCTTCGGACCTTTGCTGGTCCGTCATATTGTCACAGTGCGTTAAACCTGACCTTGATGTTGATTCATAAACCCTTTGTGTAAATTTGTGTTTGCATATAGGTTGGTCATTGTTGAGTTCCTATGTGATCTGTTATCACTGACTTCATCATGCCTTTGATTCAGATAACTCTATGCCTAGTTTCACGCGATGTTCATTCATTATAGTCTTTAGTTTGGTGTACCCGAGTCCGGTACCTTTTGAAGTTTGCATTTTGGCTTACTGCCTGGGAATCCTTTAGTGTTGTCACCGCATCGTATTATGTTATTTGCAGGGCCTGGATGTGTTGCCTTACCTTTAGTGCACTATCCAATTCATGCAGTCTTTAGTTTCACTGATTTCTTACATACACCCTTGCATCTTTGTCATTTAGAGGCTGCATTATATTGGAGTGCATGTGTGCTTGACTCTTGCATATATGACTCAGTCCACTGTGCACTATGTGTACCTGTTGTCATATCTTTGGTGCTTTCCCCATCTTTCTGCTGTTTTCATGTATTTGTGCCACTACCTATATGCACTTGGTCATTCGAGTTGAGTTGAATTACAGTTGTGTTGAGATGGCTTGCATATGAAATAGCTGTCTTGACCACTTGAGATAATTGGATCTATTTTCAAACTTCCTTGTGTTGAACCCAGAAATTTGGGTTTGACCTTATGATCACTTACGACTTTCACTGTGCTTTGTTTTCATTTGTGCACTCCACTGCCTTGTGCATTTGAGTTTGATCACTTTGTGTGGTCTTCACACTGGCCATCTTACTGTTCCCTTGTAGTTGAAGTATTTCGCGAGTTTGATTATTCATTGTAGCTGTCTTGACCATTTGGGACAGTTACATACCTGTTTCAAGTAGCATTTGGATTTCCCTGACCACGCATGCTTGTTAGTATCGACCGATACTTTGAGGCGTGTTGTACCCTGCTGTCTCTGGGCAGCCATTGTTTCTATTGATTGATTTGAACTTGGGCCGAGATTTAATTTTATGTCTCGACCATTTATTTGAATCGCATTTGAGTTGAACCCGACTTTCTCTGGGTTTGACCTTATGCGCGTTTCGTGAATTTCCGTTGATCTTTTATGCATTTCGTATGTTAGTGGCGAGGCAGTACACGCGTGCGTGTACTGCAGCCCTATCAGATTTGACAGTTTCAAATTGGTTTAGTCGATTTGATAAATTGTTTATTTATCTCTGTTGATGATTTAAATCTGCTGATTTTTGTTAAACACTGTTAAGTGTTATATTGACCGTTATCCGGTTTCTTTGTTTAAAGAATCGGATAGACGGGAATTATTGTGACTGTCGTCCATTAAAATTATTACTGCCTATATGCACAAATAAACTGGTTTGAATTAGACTGACCTGGGTATTATTTTCTTTTGAATGTAATACTTGGGTCAGACCCGAGTTATTTCAGGTTGTAGATTTTCTACTTTGAGTTGCTGTTCAGGATTTGAAGACTTTTCACATCTTCTGAAGTTATCAGTGTCATTTTGTAGTAGTCGTGTCATTGTATAGAACGATATGTATTCATGTATATTAGTCGATAATGTACTTGTATATATAACTTCTAGAGTCGACAGTTGTAGTTGTATCATATGTATCGTGACAATTATATTGTAACTGATTTCGGTTATATATATATGAGACTTTTGTTTTTATCTGTGTTCCGCATTTATATTATCTGTGTTATTTTTATATCTAATGTCTTAAACTATTATGAACCATCGTAGTTTGTTTTATACTGATAATTGGATATGTCGATGGGAGTAAATACATAATAGATGAAAAATAAAAAGTATATACCACTCCTATCGAGATAACCAATATTAGTGTAAGGCAAATTACGGATGGTCGCTCCTATCCAGCCTTATTCTTCGTAATAATAGACAGTATTTCTTTTAATACTCTTTGTTATTATGAGCATAGAGGTGGGGCGTCACACATTCCATCGATAAAGTTATTGATTTTTCAAACATTATAGTGGAAAAAATGTCAATATATCCTTTAGTGATAAAAGATTCATCAATGTGCATCATCAAAATAATTGTGAACAATTTAACAAACGTACCTTTTTCGATTATTGAATCGGTATGTCATTGAATTTATTTCATAACACTGAACCTACAAAATAAGATTAACAAAAATTTGCAATAAGGTCGACCAATTGATTAAAACGACTAAAGAGAATCATGGTAGATTTGTATGAAAAAAAATTCTACCACTTCTTCTGAATGGGTTGGCAAAATCATGGTCAATAAGCACTTCTTGATTACAATTTCTGCTTATAAAAAAGTCCATTTAATGGCATTATTGGCAAAAGCTTCAATTCGTTTTATTACCAATATGAACTATTGTGTTTATATTCTATTATCGGTGCATGAGATGTCGAAATGCAATAAAAATGATCTAGAAAACTGTTAAAAACTTAAATTGTAGTTATAAATTAGAATTATACATCATTTATAATAACAAACGATCCCCACAGCCCCCTCCCCCCCACCACACACACACATACACACACACAATTTCCTGCCACCAATCAATATAAAAGGTGCAAAATGTAACCATGGATAAATATTTCATTAAAAATTGTATTAACAGGGCATTCCAAATCAAAGACGGATATAATAATACAAATTTATTCATAAAAACTGTAAGTGCTCAATATGTAATAGTGGATATAAGAGTTGAATATGTAACAATGCAGCAGGTGCAATATTTCTTTCCATGGCCATGACTAATATATTAGCTTGCATTCGTGACTATGCAATACCATATCATTCTTATCCATATAATCGAGCGAAAATAGATCCATACTCATTTTGTTACAAATCAAAGAAAACTTGAAATAACAAAATCATGGTGTGGCAAATCTATTTTAATCGAAACTACAAACTAAATTAGCAATTTCCTAACCTGAATACCTTTTAGTTCATCGGTTCAATCACACGTGAATACTCCGGAAATTTCCAAGTTGAAGAAGGTTAAGCATTCCAAATCGACACAGCATAGAGAAAATGAGTTTAGTTTAGGTGAAAATGGCTGTATTGGGAGAAGAAAAATGTAGCGACGGTGTTAAGGATAAGGATATAACATGAACAAATCGTATAATAAAATCGCATAGCAAGATACCCACACTGATTATCTTTGCAATAATCCATATGCCTAGCATGAGCCACTCGCTATCTATATACAATTTCTTTTGCTCGGAGGACATAGTTTTAATAATAATAAAACCTAAATTGAACTCGAAAAGGGAACCTAAAAATGCAAAAGACATCAACAAATTTTGGCATAATTAAAAAAATATCTAAGTTTGATATCAATAGTCCCTAGTCTATAAATCTGGGCAATGGGCTCCAGGCAACATCAGATAAAGCTAACATTACATTGCATAATAACATAAAATTTTAAAGCTAGCATTACCTCTATTGAGCTCGAAGTATGGTGTTGAAGCATCAACCGAGGCGATGGGCAAAGGTGAGGAATCTTTGCAACACAGTAAGCTAACCCTAGTTTACAAAATCGTTCGATTGCAAACTGGAACCCGATGGAGTGAGTATAACGTCTGGTATCACTTTGGTTATCGGTCACGATGGTGGATGATTGGCGTGGACCATTTAATTTGGGGTGATTAGGGTTTTTAGGCTCGTATGAAATGAAGCAGAATGAATGAAACACGTAACGTAGTAGCGGAGAAGAAAAGGGTATTTTAGGAAGTTAGAAAAGACACGGTTGATTGTAGTTCAACGAATTATTATTATTAATAGTAAAGATAAAGATATATCATTTTTTTTTCCAAACCAAATCACAGTACAAAAACTTCTTCTAAAATATATCTTTGTTAATCAATATCAAAGTTTTACAACATGTCATCCGATCACAACTCCACTTACTCTACCATTGACTTTTCATCTCCATCATCGGGTAGTACATACACATCTCCCGCAAAAACCACTCGTAAATCATCTCCATCCCTTCACATTGTTCCCTTGCCTACATATCATACTTGCTACTCTCCAAAAGGAAAGAAAGCTAAACATGTTATTGATCTTCAAACATCCTCTCTCTCGGACAAAGCCGACGAAATCCATCATTATCAAAAAGAAATTATGGATGTACAAAGAGAAATGTATTACGAACAAAGAAGACATGGAGCTCATTTAAATTTTCTAGAAAAATGCATCCTTGCCATATGTGGACGTTCTCCTACTAAGAATTGTGTTCATGTACGATCTCCTCGTCTAACCGAAACTCCTCCGCATGCTCGTAAAATAACTCCACATAAACTATGGGGAGAAGAACATCTGAAGACCTTTTGCAATATAACAAAATTGATAAAAAGACATACATTGGCTCCCATGGCCGGAAAACATAATATATATCAGTATTTTATTTTTCACATGCTAAATTCATAGGCGTACCTTGTTTTAGCGTTATTAAGCGAGTTCGCTTAATTTATATGCAATTTGCGCAACTCAAATCCAGCCGAATAGTCTTCTAGTAACTGTACTTACTCAAATAAAGCACATGAGTTTCATAAACAACAAATTCAATAACATTCCATTCATTTAACTACTTAAACACATAAGTTTCATTAACAAGTCATGTTATAACATGAACGTTTAGAATTTATAACCAAATACAAGGTTCAAACATTTAATTATTCACTTCTACTCGATTTATAAACCATTTATTCCATTCCAAATGATTTATACATGATTCACTTGCATAAATTCATTTCCATACTCATTTTATTATTAACTCATCACAAGTCAATTCCAATTCCAGTCACCCATTTGACTTTTATCAATTCATTCCATGCAAACTCAAAAATGAATCGTTTCACAAAATAATAACTTAAGTTTATAAGCAATATATGTTTGTTTCTATTTCAAACTCAAGTTTAAATTCAATTCTAAAAACTACATTATAAAACCATCTTTAAATCACTTACCATTTTAGGTCGAGTCTTATTTATATTTGAGCCCATTCCATTTATCCATTTCAAATTAAATAAATTTCCAGTTACTAATTTAATTAATTAGCTCATTCCATCAATCTATTCCAAATCTCGATTGTTTCTGTTTCACAACTCAAGTCCAAATTTATTGATTAATTTACTACAATTCAAATTCAATTCAACAAACTATACTCAGTTTATTTATACTTTGGTGGAATTTTCATTCTTATAGCTTGAGTTCATTTCTATTTCAACCCAATTTCCATTGACTTTGCTTAACTCGAGTTAGATTTAAATTTCAAAAATTGACTTATATAACTCGACTCGAGTTTAACTTCAATTTATAATCAACTCCAAATTTTGATTTCTTTCTGCTAAGATATTCAACCATTTCAATTTGGTTTTATTTTTCACTTCCTCGAGCTTATTAGCTCAGAACTTATTTATACACACTTCCATGTATTTTCCACTTTAACTTAGGTCGAGTTCAACCTTGTTTCTCAACCCAATTTCGAATTTTCATTTCTTTGACCCAAACGTTCATCCATTACCATTTGGTTTATATATATATTCCCATTTCCTCAATTTTATGGGTTATACAACTTATTCCTTGGCCATTTCCATGAATTATTTACTTGAGTTCATTTTCGTTCAATCATTATAACTTATAGTTATAAAATCACTTTACACTCAAGTCTATATTCAATTTCTACTTGATATCGTTTCTATTCCAACTCGACTTTTATTTAATTTATCTTATATCAAATCTCAATTCATTTTATTCACTTAACTTACTCAAGTTAAATTTCAATTCCAAACTTCAATGCTCCGCATTTTCCTTTCTTCTATACCATTTCCACAACTATAAGTTCAAAAACTTATTTTCTTCTCGTTTCACAAAGCATATAGTTGGGAAATTTCATAATTCGAACACCCGGTATCATTTCAAATCATTTTGAAATCATACATATATATAGCTCTTTTGGTTTACCAAACCATTCCTTTGGAATTTTCAAAATCAACTTGGTTTTATCCAAAACAATTCCTTCGGAATTTCCAAAACAACACCTATTTATCAAATAAAAATCTCCATATCAAATTACTATGGTAGCAATCTATCACTTAGAAATTCGAAAATGAATACTGATGATGCTGCAGTCATCACCACGATTATTTTCCAGCGACTGAAGTGAGTTCAGCGCTTTATCACTTTCAAAATCCTTTTAAAACTACTTTTATTTCAAAAATATTTTCAAAAATAATACTATTTTAATTTTCACAATACTTGGGAAAATATTTTCCAACTTTCCGGGATTTAAATTTCCAATTCTGGTTTGAATCTAATTTCAATTATCACTCATTTGTATAATCCATACTTATACCTTTTAATTTTGTTATATATGACCATTTCAATTTATAATCTTTTTTTATTATAATAATAACATCTAAACACATCAATATACTATAATAATTTTAGAAAATTATTTCCTTTATATCAAAATATAATTTGGGTAAAATTATATCATTTACACACTTTAAAACAATACTATGTCAATTTAACTTGTTTAGAGTTTAGAAACCCTATCAATACAGTTGTCCAGACTGTACCGACCAGAATTCATAAACACTCAACCGATAAATCAATACAATATAAAACAATTTATTTTCACTAACAAATATGCGCTCATATTTATAATACACTCAGACTCATTCTAGGGTACTACTGACCCTATCTCTGATGAGTAATCCCCACCAAAGCCAAGGTTCTCGCTTAACCTTGCGCTTTGATACCAACTATAGCGACCCGTCATTCCGTACACTTTGAGTTGACAATAAACTACACTTGTCCAACCCAAATTGTACGAAGGGCAAATAACTAAGGTTGAAGAAGAAGAAGAGACAGAAACAAACAGAAACAACAGCACAGAATCTCACAATTGCAGCGGAACATAATATAATATATAATAACAGATTTTTATACAAAAAAATTTGTAGCTGTTAATATACGCACAATCATCAGAGTACAACAATCACCAATCAATCTGGACAGTTATAATAACTTGTCCTTGCAAGTGCTGAATATACAGTCTACACACACAACGGAATATAATCAAATACGTGAAATACGCCTGAGACTCCTCCAGCACGTCTCCTGAGCTCCATAGCATCCTAACCTGAATCTGTAATACTCAGTCTGACCTGAGCATTATAATAAAATAACACCTGAGTCAGTTTGAAAAACCAACGTGAGAAAACACACTCAATTTGAATTTCTACTGTTATCAAAATCCTTTGAAAACAAAGGTATCTTGTAAGACCGCGTCACACATAAACACATGGGTTTTTACCTTACGATAACCAAAAAAATTTATATCAAAATCATCTGATATTATAATAGTGTCTAAGGAAAGTAAACTATAAAATAGCAGAAATGCTTGCATCTCACGTTTCGGCATAGTTGGGCACAATCAAAATCGTATAGGCTCGTAGTGGATATTGGATTCCATACAATGACTGGGCTACTAGGGTACCGCCTGCCATAGTACACCTCTAGAAAAATGTACCGAGCACCTCGCCTGGATCCCATGCCAACACAAGACCGGCCTACCCCTGACCTGGATAGTACCGAATATGATCACCACTAATGGGCCCCGAAACGCAACAAATGATAGATAGTGATGATGATAAATGTCCACTCTAGATGAGTGATGATCATACCCTAATGGGAGCGACCCACTTAGCCTTGCTGCATCTCCCCTGTTTTAGTCATTCCTGCTTGATGAGGCTTGAGGCTACGTTTTACCTATAGAATAACTTCATACTTGTAATTCTAAAACTGCCTTTCAGGCAACGATGCAATGATAGCATTCATCCATACAAGTTGTTCTGGGTTTGAACAAACTGAATCACCTTCAGGATCACCATCTCCATTATCTTTGAGATATCACAATTCGTAATGCAAAAATCAGATCGAAGTGGTTTTCGGATAATTAAATCTGATCCAGGTCTCTTCGAAATGATTAACGAATTTGGTCAGATTTGATAGTCAGTTATTTAACTATCAAATAACACACGTAGCAGTCACTAGGCCCAATTTATAAATCTTTCAAGATATTTATTTCAAAATATCTTTACAAAGACTAAACTCAAATCTCTTCAAATATTTTAACATTTGAAAAAACTCAAATACCTATCATAACAGGATATTTTCAAACCATCTCAGCACTTAGAAATATTTCAAAATCCCCTTTATAATTCATTACTTTGGAAAATATTTCTATACAAATCATTTTGTCGCTAAAATATTTCCAAAACCTTCTATTTCAATACTTAGGAAAATATTGCAAGTCTGTTTTCCAAAATCATTTCTAATATCGACACTTAAGAAATATTTTATAACTTATCTCAAAAATCTCAGAAATTTTTATTAATTCCTTTTTACAATTTCTGAAACTGGTTATACTTATCTATAATCCCATCTAACAATTTATAACTTCTTTTATGAATTTAAATTCATTTATGAAGTTCTTGTATTTAACCATTTTGGAAATTTCTTAAGTTTCCAGAATTCTATTATAAGATTTCTCTTATAAAATCACATCCGTTAAATAAAACTTGGTTTACACATCTCGAGAGTATTTATAAATAAATTTCAATCATTTTCCAAAACTATATATATATAAAATAAGTATTTTTAAAGAATAGTAATTTCTTTCCAAAACAGGTTTTAAATCATTATTTAAAATATCAAAACACTCTTTAGTAACAACAATATCAAATTTCCATTTTATCTATAAATAAAATCGATTCACTCAGCTTATTATAAAAATTAGAATTTATCAACTAATAAAAAATATTTATATAACCAACTTCCCAAAATATTCCAATATTAAAAAAGAATTATACAACATAGTTTAATAAATTAAAATCCCTTTTTAAAAAAACATGTCTTCTCGAAAAAAACTAATTTTAAATTTCCAATATAACTATTTTCAATTTATAAATCTCTCTCGATTCATAACACATCGATTACATTTTCAATTTCATAACCATTCTCACATCTATTACTTAAAAAGGAAAGCAGAATCCATCTCTTATCCACGTGACACGTGTATAAAAACACCCCGTACACTTTAATTCTCTCTCAGCGTAATTAGGAGGCAACAGTTATCACTTCCATTCTAACCTACGCCCTCTCTCTGTCTTCAAGGTTTCCCCAATTTAATTCCAGTTTCAACAAAATCTTCGGCAGCGATCAAACTTCTTCAAATCATACCATTGAATAATCAATACCCATTTTCTTCTTCGCTATCATTACACGCAGACCTCACTTGGTGAAATCACAACTCTTTTTTATTTTACGGAAGATTGGATGTCTTGGACGGGGGATTCATTAACATTGTTAGGATCTATTCTTTGCGGGATCTTCCTGAATTTTGATTCGGTTTGTCTGGGACGTTCCTTAAATTACAGAATTTACTTGAGGTGCGCTTTTAATTTTATATCGGTTATTTATTTTTCATTTACTCTTTGCATCTGTAGTTTTGAATCTGTAGTTCTCATCTTCCCAATTTCGTAATCGTCGATCTGGAGACCCAATTGCTGCCTCCGTTGCTTTGCATACCAACTATTCGTACCTCACTGATGTTTTCATTCATGGTCTCCAACCGTTGGTTTAACCAAAAATTTGAAAACTAGGAATTCTAAGGTTAGTAATTTGGTAAATTTTTAACTAAAATCTTGAATTATTTATTAATTTGAGGGTTTATTGGATAGGATGTGTGGTATAACATGTTGTTACTGCCCTGTTATCTCCTGTACGCTTTTTTTGTTCAAATGTAAAATTGTGCCTATATTTGAAGACATAGTTATTATGGTTTGTTTGGGTAGATAGGCTGAAGATTTGTTGTACTAATAACCTTTACTCTCCGCCTAAGTTGCTTCATAGATAATGCATTGCAAAAAACAATTAATTTTTGCAAATTTATTTATTTCTGTTTTTTCAAACCGGATGTTTCAAGTGGTCAGCCTCGGTTATTTAAACCCTTAGTTTTAAACCTACATTCATTCTCTTTGAAGGTCGCATTGTTATGAATTTTTATTTTATCTTAAATCTCATTCGTTTATGCAAATAATCATTTCTCATATTCATGTAACATTGTACAGTTCAAGCATTTTCATGTGTTTCCAAACATTCTTTCAGGTCCAATCTTATTGTTGGTTTCTTAACATCCAAGCGTTATTCATCCATGCATTTTCATACTTTCAAGGTTAGGTTTCACGCTGATGTAAGCATGTAAAAAAACCCTATAGATTTACTGATTTACAAATAAATTTATTTAAATATATGATAGATTAATTTTAAATGCAATAAATAGACAGTCATTAGCTTGGTAATCTATTTATGGGCAATTAAATAAAATTAAATGCTACTTTCAGTAAGAAATTGGGAACAAAAATAATCGTTGCACTGTCGTAGTACAATTACGCAACTGACTCTAATGCCAATTTCTATTTATCCATCCAATTTCTCATTGACCCTTTGGGTTGGGTAGTCTAACAAATTGTTTTTTGGGCTTATGCTGCTATAGTGTTTAATTTACTGGTTTAACAGCAAAACATATTTTCATAGTGAGTGAAGGAAATCACTTACAATTAATATCACTGATTTGCTTGCATATGGGGTGTTTATTTTGTCTCATTGGCTTTGTGTTGTTCAACATTTATATCATATACTGCTTTTACGAAAAAAAATTAATTTTGCTGCATTTTATTGGTATTATCTTTTCTACGAATATTTTAATTAATTCATACCTTTTTCTATTTAAAATACAATACAATTTATTCATATATTTTCTACTACTAAAACTTATACACTACATAGTCATTGCCATAGTAGGCTCGTGGATGATGAACTGAATTCCATTTCTTCTTCCTGTAACCGTGGGTTGAATATATGAACTATCTTCGGTTTATGTTTCTACTGATATGCATTTTTATGTTTATATTAATATTCATTGTAGACCAAGTCCAAATAATATATCATGCCATAGCATTTGTTCTTACTATTTTTTATCATTTGACTATGTTTTCTTGCTTCCAATCAATCAATGAACTAATTAATTTATACCTTAAAATTACATTAATAGTCTAACTAAATATATTTTCTCGCATACATCTTACTCTTTAGTAGTGGGAATAGTAATATTCAGAGTCCTTTCCGATGGTTCAGTCATTATAAAAAACCATTAACACAGAGCAACACTTCCCATTGATTAAAACTACGAGAAGAGCAACAACAATACAAATTGTATTTCCTCAATAACCAATGTACGAATAAACTGACATGTTTATTATTAATTTAAAAAAAGCTTATATAAAAATTATTTAGCTAGAAAATCGAATATATGGAGTAAATGAAATTCATATCATGTTTTAAGCACAATTCTCCTCTCACTTAAATTTAATTGTACAAAAGAATTCTTTTGTTTCTAAAAGTACTCATGTTATTTTACTTCCTCCATTCAAAGGTTTAAATATCTCTTTTACTTTTATGTGCTGCATCATTGTTTACAAGAATGTATAGGTGTTATTATATATTTGATGGCCTTTATCCTGGACAAAATTAAGGCAAGTTATATTATGTTTATAATAATGTTTTATATGACCACTATGTACACAACTTGGTTTATACAGTTATATGTCACACATGGTTAATGCAACAGTGAAAAAAAATTATTACTTTAAAATCTTTGTAGAGATATATATGAAAAAAAATCCATGGATGGATGTTTTTTTCATTCTGTATCAAAAAAAAATTATTTCAGATTTATTATTACCAATGATAGAAAATATATGAAGTGGTAAGTAATAAATTTCAAGCGTTACCTACCGATTCATACATATTCTCACCAATATACATTTAGAGCATATTTAAAAGCTCATTTTTGTATGACAAGTTACATAAAAATTGTTGTTAGCAATGTATTTAATTATGTATTAATAAATAACAGTTATTTTGCTACACTACCCACATAAGCATTAGGTGGATGAAGGATCAAACATAAGCTACTTCATATATCATTTCGACCTTGATTTCTATACTCCTGTAACAAATGTTTAAATATAGATTTTGTAATACAAAAATATGCATTTCCGTATTTTGAAGCTATCAACAACAACTTATTTGCAGACCTTAATTTGTTAAATTTAATCTAAACTGTTTAAGCTCTCATTACCTTTCATTTCCTTTAATTATTGGTTCCACTAATCTTACGACTCCGTCATTTCCCAGTTTCAAATCATACTTTTATCTTTTCATTAGTTTACAGCATAATTACTTCGTATGCTTTAATTTTAGCATATTGCCGGTCAAATTACGTCCTTTTAGTCATTATTGCTTTTATTACTTTTTCCCCAATGATAAGTTTTCTCTCTGTTATGTTCTTAACAATTACTAAAACCAATAGTAAATATGGATGGTTATAAATCAGCACTTGGAAAAACCTTTTCTTATGTTACCACATAAGGTCTACTATCATATTTCATGTTTAATATTACTGAATAAATGTGTTTGTTTACATTCGCTTACAAACTGATTTTGTTACAAACTTTAAACCACATTCTTTTGTGGCCTCAGTTAACCTCTATTATTACTCAAGAAGAAGCACCAAAAACAGAATATGAAGCTTTCTTGAAGAGTACAGGGAATGTAGTTCAGAAACTGAGTAGTTCTACACACTCATCTTCTGTCAGAACATGATGGTACACTCTTCTCATAGTTACTGCAAATTTATTCCTGTCTTAGACCATGACACGAATACTGACCATTTTTTAAAGGACTGTGAATATTTTCATTTGTGCAATTTCAAGTATCATAGGTACAAAAAATTTTGTGGGAAAAATTGCTCTATTGTTGTTTGAATCAACTTCAGTACATCTTTAGTTATCTAACAAAAGAAGTGGATGTATTTTAAAAAGTGAAACTGTGAGCTATTACTAGAAAAAATATAGTCCCTTCATGCCAACTTAACATAGTGGACTATATTAGTGCGTAGTCTTTAGTCGGCTAAATAAATTACAAATTTTCGACAATGGTATAGATTGACAAAAGTCTTTGAAAATAATTTATGCCTTTATTGGTCTGAATCTATTAAGGTGCAAAAAAGGAGTTTGTGTGTTATGCATATACTGTTAAGTTATATTTTTTTGTAGTAGTTTTCATCTTATTATACCTCTACTTAGTTTCATTTACGGCCATTCTACAATACTAAAATTATACATCATAAGGATAGTGAAATAAAAATACATATACTGTTCGTAATTCATATATCATTGGGTCAACCAAAAACTAAGTTTTATCGTCCAAACTTTTTTAGCTGGCTATCAATTCTTTGACATCCAATGCTTCAGTAGATGATGGTGGTAATCACTTAATAATAGGCCTATTTTAATTTGGATATGTATTTGTTTGACCTAAATTTCTTTAGAACTAGAATTTACCAAATCCTAACAGTTTTCAATCTTTCATAATCTTTTAGGCGGCAGTGTGAATTTTAGTTTTTGGATAAGGTTGTGGTCATGATGAGAGATTTTTCGATTCAATTATAATGCTTGGATCCAAATTAGATTGCTTCAAACAAGGATGATAATTTTTTTAGCTAATGTCATTCGGACTGATGTTTTCTCGATAAACACATACAGTTGGTTTGATTAGTTCATAAGAAAGCAAACCTACGATCTTATTAGTACCGGTTGTTCTGTACATTAATTTTGGAGTTGACCTTTTTTTAAGGTTTTCTTTACTGGGTTGTATGGTCCCCAGCATGTTTAAATATGAAATTTAAGTAGACATATAATTATAGGACTATTGGTCTTTCCCTATACCTAACTCAGTTATGGGTTGTGTCATAGTTGATATATGTGATTGACCTTATAGAAGGACCAATGGATGATGGCAGTTTAAACTCAACTAGCAGTCTAGCACATCAACTATTAGTTGTTTCGCTCAAATCATTTGGCTATCAATTGAAAATATCTCAAGACTGAAACAGGAATACAAGGACTCTGTTTGGGATGTTTCAGTGTTATTTGTAAAATATCTTGAATGGAATAGCAGAGAAGGCAGTTCCAATGCATACATAGGCTTAAAGGAAAACGTGTCACTGAATGCATAAGTATGATGAAATGTGGTTTCATTGTAAGTATTATTTTCCATTACTTCTGAAAAATATGAAGTGAAAAATTTCTTGGAGCAATAAGCTAATCCCGACAAAGTTGACTTTGAAATACTATCGGTGTTATCTAAATCGGTCCCAAACTTGCCATTATCATTATCCTCTATTATTAGCATCAATTGGTTCTATAATTGTTACTGAGATAGATTGGAAAAACGAAGACTATATCAAACATATAGAGCCTTGATTCATTCACATTATTGTTACAAATGTAAGCTAAAGAATAAAACTACAGAGAAGTATTAATATACATTTTAATTTTTGATCTGCTTCAAATAGTATACGTGGGGAAAGGATTCATGAACTATAATAGCCCATAATTTATTACAATTTGTAATGTGTCAAAATCATAAACTTTTGATCGGTAATAATAGTAGTAGAGTTCTCATTACTATTTTTCCATGGCTTTATAAATTTAGTGCATTAAATGTTATATTTACAGGTTTATGAAGAGCATCAACAAAATGTTATATTTACAAGTTTTCATAATGCAAATGCTTACTGTAAACCCACGAAATACATAGATAAAAAAATGATTTCATCCTATTTACTATATTAAGCACAAAAGTAGAAGAGAGAAGGCATACGGTTTAAAATTATGGATTGAAGGTAGTTGTAAAACTGCAGAGAGTACTCAAAATTTAAAATAGTCAATAGGTACAATTGCTATCAAAATAGCAGTAGGATTAGTATGGTGCAATTCTTGAAATCATTGTTGAAAATGAAGTTTCAAGATGTTGGAAAGATTAGTTTGATATTACTACTATATACAAGGGGCGTGTATTGGCCAGATTGCTTTTATATGAATAGTATAGATAATACATATATCCTTACATTTTTTGTTATGCATGTCTCTACTAATCATATACTGGTTGGTAAACTATACTGCTATCGAATTTCAAAGAAAAATGATTGAAAATATAGCCTTACAAATTGACTACTGAATTTCATTTTTTGCAACATAGTGGACTATTTTTTGTTTTTATAAATTGGTTGTCAAGGTCCATGAAGATTTCATGTTTCATATTAATTTGACTACTAATTTGCATGCACCATGACGGAAGTTTTTTTACCGATCAATATACATAATCGTTTCTAAGTCGATGCAACTTAACATGGCGCTTGAAAAAATATGTACATGAATTTACTATCATGTTTTATTATAATCTTCCCAACTAAAGAACAAATAAAAGGCCAGCCTGAAAATAGCATTAACATACCAATGTCATAAGACAACTACAAAATCTAACATATAAACATGAAACGTACAACCAATCAACAAATTCAAAATTGGGAATATTCATGATAGACCACACAGATTAAACATTCTTTCTAAGCACACTTGGTTCTACATATAATATTAGAACATGATAAATAATGAACAAAATTTGTACATTCTATCAGTAAAAACTAATATCACCTGAGATGTATTAACTTCTAAATAATCGTTTTAAATTACCGTCTTACTGTAGAAGTTTTTGATCATGTTGCTTTCATAATTATGACAACTTTGACAAAGAGACCGAATGCTTGGTCAAAAGAACCTGGGTCGTAGAATAATATTGACTGATAATGCTCTTTTGACACCGTATTACCTCATTTCCCCCCAATATTTGCAATTTTTCAAACGTGCGCAGAAGGTTGACACTATAATTTTCAACTTTATTTACCATGACACACATTCTAAATAATGTGTTAACAACTTAAACTCCTGCTCAACATTGCTTACCTACTCTTTCTCTCAATTATACTACTATTTTTATGTAACATGACTATGGTGATGACATGGTTGGCAAAATGTTTAACCAACAAACTGAAGCAGAAGCTCAATTGGAATTTAAACCTATAAACTATGACGTAGTCGATAAGTGGAAGACAATGACAGTCCATAGAGTTTCCAACCTCCATCATTTGTATGCACCGTTAGATCATAAACCTTCAGATCATGTAATAAATTTCTATAAGACTGTTTTATTTTATTTAGTTTCAA
The DNA here is from genome assembly GCA_030737815.1 of Allium fistulosum. NCBI lineage: Eukaryota > Viridiplantae > Streptophyta > Magnoliopsida > Asparagales > Amaryllidaceae > Allium > Allium fistulosum. The sequence goes on from CM060904.1 coordinate 823,141,013, forward strand.
CTATATCAAAAACTACCAACACTTTATAGAATAACCCCTCATGTGTCAGCAAATAACAAGATTCCATTATCTTCTACAATTCTGACTGTTGGCTCACTAATGATTGAAAATTTTTGTCCGATGATAATATATCATCGACTTTAGTTATTTGCTTTTTTATATTACAAGTTTTAGCTCTTAAAACATATTTTCCTTGCTTTACTTAGCTTCCTCAATTAAGGGAAAGCAAAAAATGGAGTGGGTTTGTCTATCATATTATAGTAAAAAAGTTTTAACACCTTTTTAACAATCCATTCGAATTTATCATACTATCCCCTTGCAGCATAGATTCTGAAGATAAAGGCTATGAAACTAACTACCTTTTGGGAGAAAAATCTGGAGCTAGAAGTGGAATATTCATAGGGGTATTGTCCCATTGGAAGTTTACTAGCATACACTGTTGTTAACATCTTATACCCGATTGATCTGATCTACAGATTGGTAGGAAGAAAAATGAAGACGCGAGGAAGAGCCATAGTTATAACAAGTATAAAAAATATCCGTGAAGACCAAAATCCCCAATTAGAACAATTATATAACCAGTTCTGTACTACAATCCATTTCTGTTTACAACTTTGTAATTTGTGCCCACGTTGTATGGTAAAGCAATTATGTATCTACCACTTTTAATGTTAATGTAAATATTATTTTCTAATGCTGCTTTTGATTTTCGCAATTTAAACATTTATTGTTTTGAGTACACATCCTAACTTCTGGAATGTCCCTTATTAACCGTTCACATCACCCTGAACGATAGAATTTCCAGTAGGAAAACTTTTTATATGTTTGTCATGACAGTAAAACAGTTGTTCTGCATTACTACAGCCAAAATTAGCTTTCACGTATTTTATATCTATACATTTCAATATAGCGTGATTCAAAAATATCATTTTTTACCAAACAAATGTTCCATACTACCCTGTATGCATTCGAATACAGCATTCCATGCTAAGTTGTACGGAGAAATGAATTTACATGTTTGACTCAACCATTTTCAATTCAGGTCGAAATACATAACCCAAAGTAGGTTAACATGATGATATAAATGTAAATGTGGGCAAAAATTTGAATGATAGGTTCTTTCCATTGCATAGGAGATATAGTAATTGACATCTCAATAAAATGGCGGGTATTCAACTCCTAATATGCATCCATATGATTCAGTAACATTATATGCAATAAAAAAAAAATAATTTACACAAAAAGACAACCTACTATTTTACTACTTCAGACTAAATGTAGAAACGATTCCAATCACAAATATCATCCCTTTTAAAAGTAATAAATGAAGGGAAAAAGTTAAATACGAGAACTTATAAAAAAATGATCCCCAACTTAATTTGCGAACAGAGTTAATTAAAGTACCAAATATATTAAACCAACAATATCTCTCGACTTTTAGATTTGTCACAAACTACCACTAACATATAAAATTCCGACTATTATAAGATATAAATAGTATTTAGAAGTGTAAACAACAACCAATAATTAAAATTTACATCTATACTTGGTCTCTGCCCGTGTGCGTAGCACGGGCCACGCACTAGTTTCAAAAAAAAAATAGAATCCACTATTTTTCAAAATCCGATTTCCATATCTCGATATAAATTCAAACTGTGAATTTATATTTTCTATTTATCCAACGATAATCATTTCACTTTATTTATAAACTTCGTTATAAATCTATAAACTCAATTCCTGTTCTTCCTCTGTAAATAACAGATTCATATTACTAAATCCATTTATAAATCAATTTTTATTTAAAACCCATTTAGAAATCTATTTCTTAATAAATCCCAATTATATTCCAATTTAATTCAAAATCTCATTTTCGCCTTCCCTTTCATATTTTAAGAAATCTCATTTAAAATCCATTATTTAAAAATACTCAATTTAAAATTCTCTACTTGAATCCATTTTTCGAAATAGCTAAATAAATATCCAAAATCAAATTATTTATTTTATCCAAATCAATTTCTTTTTATAAATCCCAAAATTCAATATAAATATTTTCATTTCCAAAATCGCCTTTTAATTTATTTTCAAATTCAAAACTAATATTCATGGTATTTAAAATACCAAAATTTAGGCCAGTGCTATTATAGCATCCAATAAATCAAACATATCATAATCCATAACAAATTATCCAATTTCATAATATGAAAATCAATCAATATATTTGAGGAATCCAGTTGGATCCCTCCAACATGTTTTCCCTGCATCCACATAATGTTATATAATATAAAATATCAATCCCGCTTCGAGATGGGATATCACGGTAATATAGAGTCATCCGCTATTATGCGGGGCACATAGTGTCTCATCCGCTCCAACGGTGGGAATATACCCAACTACTAATATATACTACTATATATATATAATAATATTCAACTGATAGTAATTTATAAATTCATCCAATCAACCAATAAATAATTTAACATTTTAAGTTATAACAAGCAATTCAAAATGAGTGAGATTTACTCACCTTGATTTTTAATTTGCCAAATGCTCAACTTAGATTAAATCAAACTACCGTTCGATTTAACCTAAAATTCCAGTTATCTTTAATCGACTCCGAATAAATTTTAGGTTGTAGTTCATATCATTATGAGTCCAACGCCACTAGTTTTCATTCAATTTCGACCTAAAAAGAATTAGTTATGAATTTTATAAGCATTCAACTTTAAATAATATAATTAACTTAGCTAATGACATTTCTTAATTACAAATTAATTACCTTAATTGACTTCCAATCTACAACATTACTCTCCTTTCCCGTTCCAGGTCCACGCGATATCGTTCGTGTCTCGACGACACAACAGCTACTTGCGCGCCCTCCCCAAATCGAGCCAAAGCCCTAAAGTTGTGCACCATTCGAAAAGTCTCTCCCCCTTCGTTCGCTCAAACCTCGTCACGCTCCTCCCCAATGTCCAACTCGTCGCCTTCCTACTACCACCAAATCATGATTTCTTGAATCGCGACCCCCTGAACGACCTCAAACGAAAGCCCTCCGCGCACCCACAGCAGCCACGCTCGCAGCTTCGCTACGCCATCCCCTTCCCAGGTCCAAACGACCATCGCGGCTTTATTTCCTTCGATCGCTGCTTTTTCTTCTTAATTTTTTTTATTTCTTCGAACAGATTTGTTTTGAAAGAAATAGAAGAAGAACACACGACATAACTGGTGGAGAAGGCGGCTTGTTCAGTGGGTTAGGCCGGCAAGGTACGAATGTAGGGTGGCTTGTCCCCTTATTCTTTTTATTTTATATATTTAAATAGTCAAAATATCTCGTTTTGGGTAACTAAAAATCTAAAACCCCTATCGAGGCATGTTGTCTGGCATTCCTAATATTATACCCCTCTTTCGAACCCAATGGAACAAGTCTCGAGGTCTAATTCGATCGTATAGAGAATATAGCTTTTTTGAACTCAATTATAATATTAAATTTTCGATATTAATTTCAACGTGTTTCTATCCCATACGACCAAACGGTTATCCCAAAAGCTACGAAAATTGAAATCCGATAATAATACACTATTACAGATCCAATGGAATAGGTTTCGACAAATTCTGAGACTGTGCCCCGGATCGCTATTTTAACGCGTCGATTAAATCGACCATTTTAAAATTTTGCGAAATCACCTGAAATATCAGTTTTAAAAACTTACTAACTCAATTCTAATATAAATAGAATTTATATCAATATTAGAAATTGTTTTGATTCATATTCAACTCAAATTTTAATTATTCACCATTTCCATATTACGATAAATCGCTATATTTGAAAATTAAATTCATTTTATAATTTCAACCAAAATCTTCATATTTAAAAATCAATTTATATTCCAAATCTAATATTTAAAACCATTTAAATATTCTAAATTAAACGACTGGAAAATCCGGGTTGTTACATAACACTTCAAAATAACTAATATCATATATGCATAACTCATCCAATTCTCCTTTATATGAATCTTTAACCCAATTATTATGTTTCCTCTCTATGAGGTTTGAACAAAATAATTTAAACCTACTTCTCTAGAATTAAAGATATGGTCTCTCTTTTCCATTTCAGAAACTTTCCTATCCTACTCCTTACTCTCTTCTAGTGTCATGTACCTGCGATATGTCTATGGTCAAGTGAGTTCTATTTATTTGGGGAGGAAAATCGAAATCTTCAACGAAGGCTTATGGAATCCTTATTCTATAGGATGGATAACAACTGATCATTGTGAGACTTTTGGGCTCATGACATACAACGAAAATTTTCCAGTCCACTATTCTTCATCCAAGTCACACTCTTATCTCCATCCAATATCATCCTGTAATGAGTCACCGAATCTATTTCCAAATCAATCCATACCCCCAACAAACTCGGTACATATGTGTCACTAAAGGGCTCTACACCATAAACCATGGCATATCACAACTGAACGATTCATGCCCTATGGGAGATTTAAGGTTTAAACTACCAATCGTAACATTTCATATCTAAAAGTAATAACTTGCTTTCGATTGCAATCTACGACCCTTTCCCTTAGGCATATGGTGGCATACTCGCACTTAGGACTGCTTCCAGCATGTAAACTTTGACCAGTTGACCTTTCTTATTCACTTCCTAACCCGTTAAAAATTAATAACTGGAAATTCCTTTTTTATGTTTTTGAAATAATAATATAAAAATTTAACAATTGAGAATTTTTTGCAACCAAACTGGCCACTTCGAAATGAAGAAACTAAATGAAAACAGAGGAATATATCAAAATAACAGGAAAAACACAACAGAAAGCAGGAACAACAAAATTTATAATGGCTCGACATAGATTCCATACGTCCACTTCGAATATTCTCTTTATTGCTTTCCAATTAACTTGATTACAATTAGAAACAGCAAGAAATAGCAAGAGACAAGAGAATAATGGAGGGTGTTGATTACAATAATAGTGTTGTCTAAGCAACAGTGTAAAGATCCTTAGAATGACCCCTTATGCCAGTATTTATAGGTGAAAGTGACCACCAATCTGACTTGAAATTCAGCAACAGGACCTTATCATCCATATGGGCCCACTATAGGAAGCGCTAGGTCCAAATCTCAATGGAGAGGGATCGGTACCGATCCCTTCATATGTTGACTTTGAGGCAGCGAACCTTATGGTAGCTTCCTCATGCTCTAATATGATGGCTCAAATATCAGGGTGCTTGGATGTGTGGAGCTCTTGCTTTTGCTCAATCCTTGGTTTAGTTTCATATTGTTTGGAGAATGTCGATCCCTTCATAGAGTGAAATGCCGAACTTCTAGCTTTATAGGTATATACCGATCCATCTTGCTTAGAGTGTTATGCCGATCGACACCCGTTCGTACATAATCCTTGGCTTACATCACAACATGCCGATCCCTTTAGCGCCAGAGACATATGCCGAACCCTCCATATGTTGGATGATATGCCGATCCATCTAGCTCATCAAACCATGTTGAACTGAGTAATCCAACTTATACCGGCCCCTTTACATCTTCATTTGAGTTGACTATCTAGCCAAGTAACCGTGTCGATCCCTCGCACTTCACCTAGCTATGTTGATCCCTTAAGTGTTTCATCCTTGTTAACAAATGACTATGCCAATCCCTATTTTATCCTTGTTAATTTCCATCTTTCTAACATCCTGCGCTATTTGTCTATCAACTCCATTCAATCCGAGTTTCGTATAACTGGCCGAACTCTATATCTGGGTCGTGTAGCCGTTGCTTCAAGGTCATCCTTTTTGACAACAGCCGGGTCTGGCTTGCATGACTAGCCCAATATAGCCGGTCCAGGGTACCGGGTAACACTTGGCCCCCAAAGTATGTCTTGTGAGTAACATGACGTGCTTTGCATCGGAAAAAGTTGTAGTTACCGGAATGAAATCCATCCAACTTCCTAGGTAACGTCTATTTCTTCACCGACTTTCAATAATACAAGTCTGATGTCGTATTTTAATAACATATACAAATTCGGTCATTCGGGGCTCATAGGCTTTCTTCTATCAAATTCGATCTCGAACTTGACTGTTTTATGCCTGATCGCAATTTTAATTGATTTCAAAAGGTTGAATTCTTGAATCGTTCTCGAGCACATTTGCATGCACGTTTCTGTTGTTGGCTCCCGGGAATTTTCGAACGTTCGCAGCTCATTACCAAGTTTCATAATATTGTGTACGCTTGTGTTTTCAATCGAACCATCATGATAATAACCATGTAACATTTTTCAGTTGTCCATCATTTCTCTACTTCCATTTTTATTTCATTCATATTCATTTTTTTCCCTTATGGAGGGATCGGCATTTGACATGTCGATCGCTTGCTAGATACAGGCTAGTAGGAGTCGACAAATCCCAATGTCGATCCCTATTTGCTTCAGACTTGGTCAACCCATAGTAACCGATTCCACTTCCCTTCATACACGCACGTATATAAGCATAGCTCTCTCACCTCCTTCCCTTCACTTTTCTAATTCATAACTTTTACTTAATCTTTTTACCTACCTTTTTCCTACTTCTCTTACTTCCTTCCTACCGAGCCCATAACATCGCCAGATCCCCCTTTGTAAGCATAACTCCTTTAACTGTAAGTCTCAAACACGAACTCAAGCAATTTCATCACAATCGCTCCTCCTCAATCTCCTGTTCCAAAGCATGAACGCTCGTCCCTCTTATTTAACTTGATATATAGTCATAGGTACGAACTTTCCCTTACCAATGTTATTGGGTCATGAATTTCGAGTTTGGATGGGTTTGAGTGTTTTCTAGGTACATAGCCTAGTGGGTTCCGTTAAGTTAAGCGAGAGAGGATGAGGAGATGAAGGATCAGGAGAAGGAGAAGGAAGAAAGAGGGTTCGGTTGGTGTCCTTGATGGGTCGGAGGAAAGTTAAGACTTTATGACTGGAAAGGAGATAGTGTGATGGGGATCGATATTATATTGAATAGCTTTTGGGTAGGTTAGGTTAGGGATCGACGAGAAGGTTACATTGGATGAGGGGTCAACATGGGTAGGTTTAGGAATTGATGTGCCTTGTCTAGCATAGGGATCGGTAATGTTTATGGAGAGGGATCGGTAGGTGGCCTTGAGTTAAGGAATCGGTGTTGGCAGCTGAAGTGTAGGGATCAGTAATGGTAGCTGAGGTGTAGGGATCGGTATTGATAGCTATAGTGTAGGGATTAGTATTAAGGTTGGGGTAAGGAATCAGCACAGAAGAATAGGGATCGGTATTGACAATAAAAGGATAATTTAACTTAAGTCTTCCAACACTTAACTTCATACTGTTTCGCTTGAATACATGATGATTACGGAGAACATGACTTGCTTATTCAGACCGTTGAACTTAAGCTTAAATGAACATACTTTCGGATTTCTTAACATCGAAAAAATAAAGAACTGGTTAACAAACTTAGGTAATGGACTTTATAATTCAAAATGTCGATAATTGATCCTAAAGCTTTTGCTACCGATCAACTTTCTTGTCAATTTAGATGGTCAGCGGTGACGGTCTCTCTGGATAAAACTCCTAGTTTTGTTATTTTACTATTGCTTGTCTGATTTCAAATAGTTTATACTTGTTTCACACTGCACTGCGCCAGTTCACACACGACATGGGGGAACAGGTTATTATTTCAAATGTTGATTGTCTGCTGAGTATAGCTGACATAGATCTTAGGCGCACGAAGTACTCAGTCAACATGTCTTCTGAATCATCGGCGAGACACATTGATTTCGAAGCAAGATCAAGTTCTACCACCATATCTGAAAGGCCCTCTACGAGTCAATTCGCAGAACAACCTGAGGCATCTAATCCTCAGGTTGATCTTTTCTCTGATATCCCAGTTCTACCAATAGAAAACATTAGTTCGGCTCCCGATGCCATTGAGGGTGTCATCATTCTAGATAACCCTGTCAACTCACAAGCTTCTAGAATCGACGAAGCCGCTCTTCGTCAATTGTGATCCATTCATGGGAACACCTTCGAAGGTGTTTTGGTTTCAACGAGGCAAGATAGCCCCATTTGGTCCCAACCAAGTATACTGCTAGCAACAAGTTTATGTGTTAGGCTGGATGTGTGCCACATTTTAACTCCTTCATTCGGGAGATGCTGAGGTACCTTGGGATCGCCCCTACTCAGTTGCGTCCCAACAGCTACGTCTTTATTCTTGGTACTTTCCTTTTATTTATAAACATCCTTTCCCACTCACCAACTCCTGAGGATATCAGATTTATCTATAATTTCAAACGACGATCATGGAGTCCTTCTTATGTCTTCCTTGAGCCTTTGCCGAACTGCCAAGTCTTAACTGGCACATGGAACAAGCTTTCCTTATTCAACCATGAGCGGTTTTACATGTGATGTCCTCCTGGCTTTGCATGAAGATGGGTATAAGGACGTAAGTGTTACTTCTGCTTTCCTCTTAAATTTTGTGACTCAAGTCATAACTTCTCCCTTGAAGGTACAAACATTTGAATCTCTTCCAGTTATTCGCCCACGTCCCAAAGGCACCAAGATTCTAGAGCCATGGCCGCCATCCATGCCATTCCCGTTGAGTATCAGGATATTAAACTCCTTGTGACTGACAAGTTGCTATCTTTATTCGGGTTGTTGGAGGACGGCCGCAAAGTCGGGCTTCCTGGAAGCCAAGAAATTTCGAAGGTTATTACTGTGCAAAGAGAAGAAATAACCAACCACGTCATGCCCCATGTCGAGGGAACTCAATAAGGTACCGAAGAGGGGGAGATCAGATTCTCAACCTGATAGAACGGGAGATGATACTACAGGCCTTGGAAAAGCGCCGGTGCTTGAACCGCCGTAGATCGACCAATCGCAGACACCTTCGAAGAGGAAGAAAAAGTTGGTGTACTGGCTACATAAAAGTAAGGCTGGGTCAAATCCAGAGTTCGTCATTACTCCGCTTGAAAAGGAGTCATCTTCTCAGCACATGGAAAGCTCATTAAAAGGATTCTCCGATCTTCAAATTCCAGATGATATAATGACTTACGACTTTCCCAATATCAACATCAAAGGACTCAACTGCCCTACTAGAAGCGGCAAAGGCGTCCAACCTTCCAACAGAGGGGAGAGCACTTTGATGAGTAAAGCCACCATTACTAGTCCGTAAGGTGGACCAGTAGGGGACACACTAACACTTGCACTCTACTACACTTGTTATTAATCCTTCCTACGACAACTTTTAATATGCTCTTATTTGGTTCTTTATAGGTGTAATGTCTCAATCTCGCATCTTCGATCATCTCCGGGGTTTTTCAACATTTTACCGCTCAAGCCGAGACTCCGAGCCTAGGCGACATAGAGAGAAAGATGACGGATGGGATAAAGATTATTATTCAAGAGAATCCTTTTCCTCATCAAAACGGAAGTCTCAATCCCATGCTTCTTGCCGTGATGAACGCTCAAATTTCCATGCCCGTAGTGGAGAAAAATCTTCGCATCGTGGCCCTCATGCCGCCGCGCCCCACGAGCAATATTCTAGCTTGTCTAGTTCAAGGCAATCACGTGAGCACCACTTCGGCAAGCATCCACTTGCGATCCACTTCCTCCGGTTGCCGCTCCCGACCCTACTACAGCAGAAAAGTTAGCTGAACTTAAAGCTATTTTTCCAAAGATCTGCTTTGATGGTCTCAAATTCCTCCCCTCCATACATATTATTCCTGGACATGCCAAAGAGAGCTCACTAGCATGTATGAACGATGTATTCGTCCAGCATGAATCTATCATCCATTTGGCCAAGAAGGTTTCTGAAGTCTCCATTGAGCGTCAGCATGAAATCAACCGTCTCATGTAAGAGGCTATCCATGATAAAGATATCATCAAGCATCAAGACACTGAGTTGCTTTAATATAAGACTCAATTTGCAGAGGCCCAAAAAATTGCAAAGGACACGGCAGAGGTGGTAAGTCACTTGGAGAATACCCATAAAAAGGAACTTGATGCGGTGCTTCAACGCAGCTACAAACTTGCCCTGGAAAAGTACTCCTTGCAAAAGGAGAAAGATTGTGATGCCCCACCTCTATACTCACACTAGCCAAGAACACTACAGGGTAACGCAAACGACTAGCACGAAGAATAAGGCTGTTAGGGAGCGACCATCTGTGTAATTGCTTTGTGCGAGTACCGATATGTCAGATAGTATGTCATGCATTTCATTTCAAGAGGAAATCTGACATATCAAATACAAACTCAAAGCTACTACACAGTGCCTATGTGGTCTTCGGAAACAAATGTAAAATAAGCATAACATAAATTAGTCACAGATATTCATATCACTAAGGCGGAAACGGATATGAACATAACACATAGAAGTGTACATCAAAGTAGTGGTCATACAAGATCCACTACATCCCAAAAGAATAGGTACAAGTGCTAGACAAAAGAATATGTATACATCAAGGAGTCTCAATCTCGAATGTATAAAAACAAAAAATACTAAGCTAAAGTAGTTAGCCAAAAGTCAAAAGCTAGTCCCTGCTAAGAAGTCAAGTGGAAGCACCTGAAACACCTCGGTCTGACCCGAGTATTATTTAAGAAAGAAAATAATAAACGGATCAATCTAGCTATAAATATCATATAAGATGAGATAGGAAAAGAGATATGACAAATATATATGATAACAACAAAAATCATAAATATCTCAATATTTTCTCAAACACCAAAAAGAATGTCATATTCTTTAGTTTCTTCACCAAACCTCAAATATTGACAAAAGATATCAATGCCAATCTCAAAAATTAGTGAAACACAAATTCTAGAAATCAATAACTAGAAATCCAGAAAACATAAAAGGGTGGAGGCCTATCACAAACGGGAGCATGAAAACTCACCAATATGTGTATCACAAACAAAACGATATTCCATGGTCGCTAACCCATCAAATTTGAGCCAAAGTTGCACAAACGACCCGAATACCATGGTTCGCTACCCCACCAATTTGAGCCGAAACTCCACAAACTGGGTTTAGTCCCCCATGTAGACAAAGATACATCGCACATCGCTAGTCTAAATCATAAAATGATCATCATTTATCGATAAGTGTAAATTACACTAAGCTAGTAAATAAATGAGTTTAGCTTCATGTCCCATAACCACTGGCTTAACTTAAATATTTACGAACAAATTGTAGATTTCTGCTCGAAAATTGTCAAAAGATTTCAATCGAACAAGTCTAAGAATTAACCAACGAAGTAAACGCAAGCGTTTCATACCACTTGTTTTGCTCATTCGTTTAATTGGATTTCTCGTACGAATGAGGTAAAGGTTTGTATATACGAATAGATTGGAAAACGGTTTTAAAAATGAGCTTTGTATTTAAAAGTAGTGTTGAAATCATTTTTGTGAAAGAGTTTGAGTATTCACTACTAGTATTGAAACCTTTGTATTTTAAAAGTGACAAATCACTGAAACTATTGTAAAAACAATCGATCGCCAAAAATTCACATTCGGCGACGTGAATTATAACCATGAAAATCGATATCAAATCCATTAAATGGAAATACCAAAAATCTAGAAAAGAAGTCATCAAAGTTGATAATAAATGACGACAGCTAATCGGATCAACAAAAATCGATTAAAACGGAAATCCATTCAAAATAGGCAAATTGGCTTAATTTAACAGGGTCAGATGTCTGGTGGTCTTCCCAGACGTCTGATCTGAAGGTCTGGAAATTTTCTTCCAAATCGCCCAAACCTGTCGGAAATAACCTGAGACGTCTGAGCTGTAAATCTGGAATTTTTATTCCGTAGCCTCAAATGTCTGAGCATTTTACCAAACATTTGAGTTGAAGCTCAAGGCACATTTTTCCTAGGCGATTAATGGCCAAATTATCTCGGAAGCAATCGAACGAGCGACGGTGGCTAGGGATTTATGCCAAGCGACAACCCAACCCTATAGGCTCTTCAATACACTACAAACAACATGTCCAAACATCCATAATAGGATTTTCATAGATTTTGACTTCAAAATACCCAAAATTGAAAAATTCACCAAACCAATTCAATTCAAAAGCAAATGAACATGAAATAGATGTTAGGAGTTCATATCTAACAACCATCAAAGGTATAGACATAGATGTGAGTTCAAGAACTCACCTTTAAGCTCAAAAATAGGGAATGAGAAGCTCTAAAACAAAGAAAGATCAATCTCTCTTCAACTTCAACTCTAGATGCTCCAATCTACGATCATATGCAAATATTTCCTAAGTTAGGTTATAGGAAATTATTAAAATTGCAGAGGGATTGAGATGGAGAAGATGAAGAGGATGCTTACCTAAGCTTCTCCTTGATTTTGGAACTTGGATTGAATTTCCTAATAATCTAGGGTTTAGAAATTTTAATTTCCTATCTTTTCCCCCATTTTCCTTTTAGCTTGAGTTTTAGGAAATTATAAGTAGAATGAATAAAGAGTAGAGGAGTTAGGGTATTTGGTAGCGGAGTTTGGGTTCTCTTATTGGGTTAGTGGGCTAGAACCAAACCCAAAGCCCAAATGAAAATAGCAAAATCCTAATCAACTCCAAACATATCAATGTTCATACTCAAAAAAGTTGTAAACATCGTTTTGAACTCAATGAAAGTGGTCTCCAGTCCAGATTCGACTGTTTACAACTTTAAATTCAACAAACGATGCTATATTTAGAGAAAACGTTTAAATATAAAATCGTTAAAATATGCCGGTTGTTACAGACTCCCCTTATTAAAAAAATTGCGTCCTCGTAATACTTAGAAGAAAATAAACTAACAACCACTCTAAGGCATAACAACACAAGAGAAAATTTTAAAGTGAGAAGTTCACCTTATAAAGCACGAGAGAGTAAGTCTAGATGTGTTCGCTCGATGAATTCTCTTGATTCCCAAGAACAATCTTTAGGATTTGCAGACCATTGAACTTTCATAAGCAGAACATCTTTATTACGAAGGCGTTTAACCTCCGTAGCAAGGACAAGAATAGGATGTTGCTCATAAGTTAGATTAGGTGAAACTTCAATTTCCTCGATAGCACCGGGCTCAAGAATAGAATTGGAATCTCTAAGGCATTTCTATAGTTGAGAAACATGGAATACGTCATAAATAGATGAAAATTGAGCTGGTAATAAAAGCCGATAAGCCATGGAACCAATGCGTTCGGTGATGGGTAATGGGCCAATATATCGAGGTGCTAACTTTCCCGATCGACTGAAACGCACAACACCCTTCATAGGTGAAACACGAATGAATACCAAATCTCCCACAGAAAATTTCAAATTCCTTCTTCGGTTATCGGCATAGGATTTTTGTCTACTTTGATCTTCTTTCATCCTATGACAAATAAGGTCAATCTTTTCTGTAGAGTCACGAATAAAATCTGGACCTATAACCAGCTTCTCACCGGCTTCAAGCCAACATGAAGGAGATCGGCATGGCCTTCCGTAGAGTGCCTCGAAAGGTGTCATACCAATACTAGACTGGAAGCTATTATTATAAGAAAACTCAACAAGAGAAATATGATCTTCCCAACTTCCACCAAAATCAAAAACACATGCACGAAGGAGATCTTCAGGAGTTTGATTCACACGCTCGGTTTGTCCATCAGACTGGGGATGAAAAGCGGTGCTAAAATTCAACTTCGTTTCCAAAGCTTTTTGAAGACCCTTCCAAAATCCACTAGTAAACAATGGATCTCGATCGCTAACAATAGAAGTAGGAACTCCATGTAATTTAACAATTTCTTTAACATAGAGTTTGGCTAAAAGAGGTACGGTCTGATTGGACCAAAATGGAATAAAATGGGCGGATTTTGTAAGTTTATCTACAATCACCCATAGATTGTCATGACCCGAACGAGAACGGGGAAGACCGTTAATAAAGTCCATGGAGACTTGATCCCACTTCCAAACTGGAATGTCCAAAGGTTGCAATAACCCACTGGGCCTTTGATGCTCATCCTTTATGAGTTGGCAAGTCATGCAATGCTTAATAAAGTTAGCAATATCAGATTTCACTCCATCCTAATAATAAAGTCGCTTCATGTCAGTGTACATTTTACTACTACCGGGATGAATGGTAAATTTAGAACGATGAGAATCTTCTAAAATGTCTTTACGAAGATCACTAATATTCGGAACGATAAGTCTACCAAATTTTTGAATGCCTCTACGAGCATCGATTGCAAAGTCTTTCAAACCATCAATATTTCTATCCCTACAACTTTGGCTAAGATGAGCCGATTTAGGATCATGCTTTTGAGCTTCAAGAATGCGGTCTAAAAGAGAAGGATGAGCCTTAAGGCAACATAGAACAAGAGACGAACATGAATCAGATTCACGATCTCAAATCTCACAAGTGGATAGAGTCTCGAGATCATTTCATTCAGATATCATCATGGAAACAACCGCTTGTTGCTTACCACTAAGGGTATCGAAAACACGATTTCCCTTTCCGGGAGTATAAAGAATATCAAGATCATAAGATGCAAGGAATTCGAGCCAACGTTGTTGACGCAAATTAAGTTCCTTTTGGGAGAACAAATACTTTAAAGATTTATGATCGGTGTAGAGAACAAATTTCTCTCCCAAAAGATAATGACGCCAAATTCTAAGAGCGAAAACAATAGCCGCGAGCTCTAAATCATGAGTGGCATATCTAGTCTCGGTAGGCTTTAATTGCCTAGAAGCATAAGCGATAACACGTTCCCTTTGCATGAGAATGGCTCCCAAACCAACACGACTAGCATCGGTATAAACAATCAAGTCTTGGTTCCCTTTGGGAATCACAAGAATAGGAGCATCGGAAAGGAGTTCTTTTAATTTCTGAAAAGTAGCTTCACATTTGTCTGACCAAATGTACTTAACTCCCTTCTTTGTCAAACTAGTAAGAGGTACGGAAATTTTAGAAAAGCCTTATATGAACCGACGGGAATAGCCCACCAATCCAAGAAAGCTACGAATTTCCATCACACTCTTCGGTCTCTTCCAGTTTTGAATCGCTTCAATCTTTGAAGGATCCATGGAAATTCCAAATTCAGAAATAATATGTCCTAAATATTTCACATGGGATTGCCAAAAGTGGCACTTATAAAATTTTGCTTTCAATTGATTTCTCCTAAGAGTTTCCACCACAATCCGAAGTAGTTTTTCATGCTCTTCCTCGGTTTTAGAATAAACAAGAATATCATCTATAAAGATGAGAACAAATCGACCGAGGAAGTCTTTGAAAATTCGATTCATATGGTCAGCGAAATAAGCTGGAGCATTCATTAAACCAAATGGCATAACAAGCCATTCATAAGATCCATAACGAGTACGGAACGATGCCAAAGGAATACTATCCTCTGCAATTCAAAGCTAATGAAAACTAGTTGCTAAGTCTAACTGTGAAATGACTCTAGCACCGCTAAGTTGATCGAATAGATCATCAATCCGAGGTAAGGGATATTTATTCTTGATGGTGAGATCATTAAGCCTGTGGTAGTCAGCATAAAGCCTAAGTGTACCATCGGATTTCTTCACAAAGATAGCTGAAGCTTCCCATAGAGAGGAACTAGAACGAATAAACTGTTTTTCTTCCAATTTGGATAATTGTTTACGCATCTCCTCATTTTCCTTATTGGACATACGATAAAGAGGACGAGTGATAAGTAGAGCTCCAGTTATTAGATTAATTCTGAACTCAATTGCTCGCTTAGGTGGTAATCCTAAAATGGGCTCAAATATATGGGGAAATCCACGAACAACGTGAATGAGGGAAATGACATCTTCCTCATCATCACTATCGTCATCATGCGGGTTTAGAGAATATAAGGATGCTACCGAATTGGAACCTAAATCTTTAAGAACAATAGAAATCTGCTTAACAGATTGGGGATGTCGAAGATGAATAGTCCTCTCGGGACATAGGATGTGAGCTTCATAACGATTAAACCAATCCATTCCCAAAATCATTTCGAAGCCTAGGTAGTGCATAACATGCAAATTGGCTCGGAAAGCATAATCACATAAAATAATCTCGGCTTCTTTACAAACAAACTGAGTGTTACGGATCCACCAAACGGATTCACAATTTCTAATGAAGTCGTCAAGCCCATAACATTTAAAGAAAAAGTATCAACAAGTTCTTTTGATATAAAAGAGTGAGATGCACCCGTATCAAAAAGAACTTGAATAGGATGATCATGAAACATAATAATGCCATCCAGGATAGAATGAGAAATACCTTGACCAAGAGAAGTGTTACTAGGGGCTTGCACAACATTCAGCTTTCCCTCTTTCTTGCTTTGAAGTTTTGGACATGAAGATTTAGGATGACCTGAACTTTTGCAATAGCGGCAACTAAGGGGCTTCGGACACTTATTTGCATAGTGGTCCTTAGAACCACAATTGTAGCACTCTCCATGACTAGAGGTAGGAGTCTTTGCTACCGAAGTTGCTTGCTTCCCTTTCTTGTTAGGATTAGGGCCTTTGAACTTACTATCGAGATGCCTCTTCTTGTTGTTGTTGAAGTTCTTGGCACCGACGACTTCAACATCACTTTCTTTATCGGCCTCTTCAAGTCGAAGAGCAATATCTAAAAGCTGATCGAAAGCAACTTCTAGTTTCAGAAGTAAAGCCTTTTTGAGGTTCTTATTCAACCCATAGATAAACCTCTGATTTTTCTTCAATGGGGTATTAATATACTCGACCCCATATTTAGAGAGGGATTCAAAAGGTGCGACATAATCTAGCACAGAAGATTCACCTTGAACAAGGTCAATAAAGCGTCGAGCTAAAGTTACCTTTTCAGCTTCCGGCACAAACTTTAACTCGAACCTTTCTCAGAATTGCTCCAAAGTAAGATTTGCTTCAACAATTTCTGAAATTAAAAGCTCATACCAACCTAATGCTCTCTCCTGGAGCATGCTAGAAGCCACTTGGACTCGATGTAGATCCACAAGATTCATGCAAGAAAAGATGCGATCGCATGTTCTAAGCCAAGCTTGGACTTCTATAACGCTTTCGAAACCCTTGAATGGCTTTCCACCTAAATTGGTATAACCACTACACAAGCGTGAAAACCCGGATTTAGGATGAGTAGGCTCAGAAATGGGTCTGGAAGCTTGGGAATTCTTTACAAGATCCAAAAGCTGTTGGGCAGACATGAATACGCCATCCTGAGGAGTAGCACTGGATTAACCGGGGCTGGGACGGTCAGGTCTTACCATTCCTTTTCTTTAAGAAAGAAAGAAAGAAAGAAGAGGAAAAAGGTTATTCTCAGAATGAATATCAAACAAACTTGATTGATCAAACAAGGCATCATAAAAGAAAATAGGATAGAACGGGTCCTAAGCTTCGAATTAAATCCTAAGGTGCGATTCCTAAGAGAGACTTAGGACAATGATACTTGCTAGATTATTCTACATTGTTCCGAAGTTTGGCTCTGAGACCAAGCTGTGACGCCCCACCTCTATACTCACACTAGCCAAGAACACTACGGGGTAATGCAGTCGACTAGCATGAAGAATAAGGCTGTTGAGGAGCGACCATCTGTGTAATCGCTTTATGCGAGTACCGATATGTCAGATAGTATGTCATGCATTTCATTTCAAGAGGAAATCTGATATATCAAATACAAACTCAAAGCTTCTAAACAGTGGCTATGTGGTCTTCGGAAACAAATATAAAATAAGCATAACATAAATTAGTCACATATATTCATATCACTAAGGCGGAAACAGATATGAACATGACACATAGAAGTGTACATCAAAGTAGTGGTCATATAAGATCCACTACATCCCAAAAGAATAGGAACAAGTGCTAGACAAAAGAATATGTATACATCAAGGAGTCTCTATCTCAAATGTATAAAAACAAAAACTACTAAGCTAAAGTAGTTAGCCAAAAGTCAGAAACTAGTCCCTGCTAAGAAGTCAAGTGGAAGCACCTGAAACACCTCAGTCTGACCCGAGTATTATTTAAGAAGGAAAATAATAAACAGATCGATCTAGCTATAAATATCATATAAGATGAGATAGGAAAAGAGATATGACAAATATATATATGATAACAACAAAAATCATACAATATCTCAATATTTTCTCAAGCAACAAAAAGAATGTCATATTCTTTAGCTTCTTCACCAAACCTCAAATATTGAAAAAAGATATCAATGCCAATCTCAAAAATTAGTGAAACAGGAATTCTAGAAATCAATAACTAGAAATTCAGAAAACATAAAAAGGGATAGGCCTATCACAAACGGGAGCATGAAAACACACCAACACGTGTATCACAAACGGAACGCTATTCCATGGTCGCTAACCCATCAAATTTGAGCCGAAGCTCCATAAACGACCCGGAGACCATGGGTCGCTACCCCACCAATTTGAGCCGAAACTCAACAAACAGGGTTTAGTCCCCTACGTAGACAAAGATACATTGCACATCACTAGTCTAAATCACAAAATGATCATCATTTATCGATAAGTGTAAATTACACTAAGCTAGTAAATAAATGAGTTTAGCTTCATGTCCCATAACCACTGGCTTAACTTAAATATTTACGAACAAATTGTAGATTTCCGCTCGAAAATTGTCACAAGATTTCAATCGAACAAGTCTATGAATTAACCGACGAAGTAAACGCAAGCGTTTCATATCACTTGTTTTGCTAAGTCGTTTAATTGGATTTCTCGTACGAATGAGGTAAAGGTTTGTGTATATGAATAGATTGGAAAACGGTTTTAAAAACGAGCTTTGTATTTTAAAGTAGTGTTGAAATCGTTTTTGTGAAAGAGTTTGAGTATTTACTACTAGTATAGAAACCTTTGTATTTTAAAAGTGACAAATCACAGAAACGATTGTAAAAACAATCGATCATAAAAAATTCACATTCGGCGACGTGAATTATAACCATGAAAATCGATATCAAATTCATTAAATTGAAACACCAAAAATCCAGAAAAGAAGTCATCAAAGTCGATAATAAATGATGACAACTAATCAGATCAACAAAAATCGATTAAAACGGAAATCCACTTAAAATAGGCAAATTGGCTTAATTTAACAGGGTAAGACGTCTGGTAGTCTTCCCAGTCGTCTGATCTGAAGGTCTAGAAATTTTCTTCCAGATCGCCAAGACGTCTGGGAAATAACCTCAGACGTCTGAGCTGTAAATCTGGAATTTTATTCCGTAGCCTCAGATGTCTGAGCATTTTACCAAACTTCTGAGCTGAAGCTCAGGGCACATTTTGCCTAGGCCATTGATAGCCAAATTATCTCGAAAGCGATCGAACGAGCGACAGTGGCTAGGGAATTATGTCTAGCGACAACCCAACCCTATAGGCTCTTCAATACACTCCAAACAACATGTCTAAACATCCATAATAGGATTTTCATAGATTTTGACTTCAAAATACCCAAAATTGAAAATTTCACCAAACCAATTCAATTCAAAAGCAAATGAACATGAAATAGATGTTAAGAGTTCATACCTAACAACCATCAAAGGTATAGACATAGATGTGAGTTCAAGAACTCACCTTTAAACTTAAAAACAAGGAATGAGAAGTTCTAAAACAGAGAAAGATCAATCTCTCTTCAACTTCAACTCTAGAAGCTCCAATCTATGATCATATGCAAATATTTCCTAAGTTAGGTTATAGGAAATTATGAAAATTGGAGAGGGATTGAGATGGAGAAGATGAAGAGGATGCTTACCTAAGCTTCTCCTTGATTTTGGAACTTGGATTTGAATATTCTAATAATCTAGGGTTTAGGAATTTTAATTTCCTATCTTTTCCCCCATTTTCCTTTTAGCTTAAGTGTTAGGAAATTATGAGTAGAATGAATGAAGAGAAGAGGAGTTTGGGTATTTGGTAGAGGAGTTTGGGTTCTCTTATTGGGTTAGTGGGCTTGAACCAAACCCAAAGCCCAAATGAAAATACCAAAATCCTAATCAACTCCAAAGATATCAATGTTTATACTCAAAAAAGATGTAAACATCGTTTTGAACTCAATGAAAGTGGTCTCCAGTTCGGATTCGACTGTTTACAAAAAGTCACATTTTGGACTTTAAATTCAACAAACGATGCTATATTTAAAAAAAACATTTAAATATAAAATCGTTAAACTATGCGGGTTGTTACAAAGATGCCATGGCTTGCCGCGTCGAAGAGCTTGAAGAATTGTTAAAGAAGGAGAGGGAGGAAAAAATCGAGGCGCAAGAGCAATCACAGAAATACTACGAGGAAATCGTCGAGGCATGGAGCTTAAGAACAAAGCTCGATGAACAATTCGCCAAGAATGAAGCTTTGAAGGAAGAAGCCCGTGAAGTGGGCATAAAAGAAGTGCTTGAGCAAGCCAACTCACGGATGGAGCTGCCATCTAGTCTAGGAGGAATGAGATTAAGGACCTATTCGATCCACCGATTGTCGAATATAACACAAATGTACTTCTCCACCACAACTTAAGCTTTCTTGGTAAGGGATATCTAGAAACACTCGTTAAAGCTTGGGAACTCGTCGTCAAGAAAAGGAAGGAAGAGTTGGGAGTAGCGGAATTCAATGGAGAGGAAGTTATGAGACAAGTGCTTCGAGGTAATGAGCCGTCTGATCTAGTCACCGTGAAACTTCAATTTTTTAAAGCTCCTGCACCGATTAAAGAAGGAGAGGATATCGTTGAGTCAAATGGAACGATCCTAAAAGTTCCTCTCCTATCCAATTAGTCGGACCATCCTCTTCTCACGATACAGAGCAAACCCTTGGCAATGATTCGAACAGACCTGGCTTTGGACCACATACGCTATCTCCCGTTCTCGAAGGAAGCACTCCATTGACTACAGAAAGTCAACTGGACACTGGTATTGTACTAAACTGCTTCGAATCAGGAGAAATATCAATTCTTGATGTGCAATGTATTTTAACTAATGCTTATGCTTTGACAAATTTTTGTAGGTCTTCTACGCCTGATCAGACTCCCAGGAGCTATGCCACCACAGAGCAGTAGGAAAATACGACTGAAGACCCGGCCGCTATTTATATCCTGGGGCCCAATGCTCAAGTCATCGGTGCACTCGATGAAGATATGCCCGAAGATTCGCCTCCTGCCAATGAGTCGGAAGATGTAGTGATCATAGGTGCTTCGTGGCACACTACTGAAACTAGCATGAAGGAGCAGATCGAGGAGGAGGAGAAATTTAAGCGTAAAGTGATAGCTGAGCCCGTCGAGGTGGAAACTGAAGATCTTGATCTTGTACCACTGCAAGATATTCCACGAGGCGGGATGATTCCAGGAGAAATACCTCCTTCTTCTTTAAGTATTTCAGCCAAGGGCGGCAAAGGGTCCCGGAAGAGAAGCTCGACCGACTCTACTCCTGAAAAATCAAAGAGGGAGAGAAGGTCGAAGAAGTAGTCACTACTTTATATCATTGTACATAGTTTTAGTAGTTATTTCTTTCCTCAATCATGGGTGTTCGGATACGAATCTCGTTCTTGTTTTTTTTTAAGTAACTTGTACCGAGATTTAGGGACTTGTGAATAAAGGTTATTGCTTTGATTAATCATCGTATGAACCATTACTTTGGTAGTTGAATAATTACTTTCCATATTAACATACTTGAAATCCATTGGTTGCAAATTCTGTTAACTTTTCACAGTCTCCATCTCAAGGCCCCACTATGGTCGTTGCCTCAAGCTGTAAAAAATGCTCAGTCGTAGCTATAGTGAGCTATTGTATCTACTCTTCAGTAGTTCGTACTTCTCCCATCGATTTCAGGTCGGAGTTGGTAGGATAGTGAATAGTCGAAGTCCGTTCATCTATCGGTTGGGGTTTACATGTCAGTCCACTATATGGGGGCTTAGAGTTATTATGCCAGCGGTCAGCTCGCGCTCGATTTATTTACACTCCGGTCTGTACTCCGGGGACCTAATATTTTCTCGTGGGCAGTCGGTATCCGCCCTGATTATTTATACTCCAGTCCGCAGTCCAGGGACTTAGATTTTTCTCGTGAGTAGTCGGTATCCGCCCGGATTGTTTATACTCTAGTCCACACTCTAGAGGCTTAGAGTTTTCTCATGGGCAGTCGGTATCCACCCGGATTGTTTTACTCCAGTCCACACTTCGGGGGACATAGAGTTTTCTCGTGGGCATTTGGTATCCGCTTGAATTGTTTATTCTCCAGTCCGCACATCGAGGACTTAGAGTTTTCTTGTGGGCAGTCGGTATCCGCCCGGATTTTTTATACACTAGTCCGCATTCTAGGGACGTAGAGTTTTCTTGTGGGCAGTCGGTTGCCGCCCGGATTTTTTATACTCTAGTCCACACTACGGGGACTTAGAGTTTTCTCCTAGGCATTCGATATCCGCCCAAATTGTGAGAAATGCAGATTACGGATCTTAAGGCTAGAATTAACACTAGAGGTGGGTGAATAGTGTTTTAAGGAATTACTAATTCTTTTTGAGTTTATATTAATTTGAACACAAATGTATGCAATATTCAGACACAGATATGATCATAGAATCAAACACAGATGCAGATATAAAGTAAAAGCAATAAAGGAAAGAACACGCCGGGTTTTATACTGGTTCGGAGTTACCCTACATCCAGTCCCGCAACACAAGTATGGATTTTCTTTCAAAATCAATTCTTACAATTACACCCTCGATTTCAAGGCCACGAGGTACACCGCTCCAGATTCACAATCCTCTGGGTAGAGATACTTGATTTTACGGGCAACAAGTTCACCCGATTAATTTTCCAGGCTACAATCACACCTTTTCTCGCTCGACTGAATACAAAGAAGTCTATAACTCTGAATAGCACTGGGATCTTGTTGAATTAGTGATAAAGAATCAAACCAGAGATGATCTAGTTAAATTCAATGGTGATTTCGGCAGAGTAATGGTAAAAATGTATATAAAGAAATGTGGAAGAAGAAGAAGAGGAGTGAAATCAGAGAAAATATATATGTAAATTCGTTTAAAACAGCCCCTATTTATTGTAGAACAACAGCCATGTCATTCGTGAAAGGATATGACGAATAGACACTTCCTTTGAAATTAAATTTTTTGAAATAAACTGTCACCTTATCGAAAAGGGGTCCTTGGGGTTGTCAACAAGCCTAAGTTATTTTTGGTAATTTGTTTTTCTTTGAAAATAACTTCTATCTTGTATTAAAACTATTTTAAACTTTATAAATATACTTAACTATAGTTAAAATACATAAATAAGTATAGAGAATAATATTTTGGTATATATAAATTTTACTATAATTTTATATTTAAATCTAAGTATAAATATGAAAAGTTAAATATATTATAATTAAAAGATAGTTTAAAACCAAGGATAATTTGATATTGAAAATAAAGATTATTTTGAGGCTAAAAGTTTTTTAAATCCAGGATAGATGTTTTTGATTTAAAAAGGAAGATTTTGAAATCATTTTGAAAATAAGATATAACTTTGTAAAACATTTGAATAAAATTTAGTGGATACAAAACAATGTTCCACTAGATTTTTCGTAGGTTCCATCCTACTTAGGGTTCCATCCCTTTAACGGGCTCGAAGTGGATTCCATTCCACGAATAAAATGGATTTTAAGATGTCAGTGCTTTTCTAGGAGTTTTAACAAAATTCCTAACTAAATTACTTATCTTGAAATCTTGAACTCTTGATAATCTTGATACTCATGAGTCTTGAATCTTGATATCTTCGATCTTGAGTTCGTCAGTTCTTGAATCTATATACCGTACAGTCTTCATTCTTTGGTACCTGTATATATATCCTGCATATACATATATATCTAAACAATAATGTTAGTATTTATATTTTATAATCTTATTCTAAGGTTGTTTTCATCAAAACCAACTTCTCAGGGACTAACAATCTCCCCCTTTTTGAAGATGACAACCTTTGTTTGTGAAATATTACTTCTATCTTAATAACTCCCCCTAAAACAATTAACTCCCCCTTAATTTATGCTTAACTATCCTATTTTATACTTCTCCCCCTTTGTCATCAACAAAAACAAAGTTTAAATCTATACAACTCCCCCTTAATCTAATACTATATTACATGCGATTATAATGATAGTGTTACCATAAATAATCAACACTTAATTCTGAAACTAAAACTTAGCCCTTAATAACTAACTCTCCTAACTAAGAATCCATATATGATAATATTTATAATAATGATAATGTGAGAATTCAAATATGAGAACATAAATCATTTATTAATTATATAATGTTATATTTACATTTGCGTAGAAAACGTATGTAAGATCATATACAAATAACGATAAGAAAGAGAGAAAAGAAACTAATGTGTATCCCTGACAATGGGAGATCTATGAACCGAGCAATTTGGGTAATGGACACAGAAATTTCCACATTGTTCAACTAGATTTCCATCCTTGTCAAAGCACACTTCGCCAACGCAAACAACTTTGTCGTCATCTTCAGCGTGCTCTTCTTCCATGGGGGCTTCTTCTTCTTCTTCCTCGTTGTCCTCTTACACTTGAACACTTGAGGATTCTTCATCGATCAAGATGGGATTGGCGTGATTGTCCATTACAAACTTTTGCAAGTTTCTAAGAATTTTCCTTGCCGTTCTTGTTCTTTGGCCATTCTGATTTGCACCACTTGAATTTCAGTCATAAGTTGCAGTGCATCCTTCAAGGAAACCTCCATTTTCATCACTCATGAAAGCGTAGTTCATTGAAATGGTCTGGTAGAAGGAGAAGGGAACGAAAAGGTTGAATTTTTGTTTGATTTGGAGGAGGAGGACATTGTTTTATTATTTTCAGAAGTTAGAACAGAGAAAGAACAAAAAGAATGAACAAAATTTCGAAATAAGAAGAATATATAACCACCCATTTGAATTTTGGTTGGAAAATTTCAAAAGAAAAAAAATTCGTTATATGTCGATAGGGGTAAAGAAGGGTTGTCGACAAGGTACTTATATTTTTGCTATTTGATTTTAATTTAATTTTAATTATACTTGTTATATATTTATATTCTATATTTCAGTTATTAAACAAATACCTAATTCTCTTCTTAATTTAGTAAATATAGATTCATTTAAGGGTTTTGTTAAGATATCAGCAATTTGATTCTCGGAATTGATATAATCGAGAGTAATTACTTCCTTACTTATATTATCTCTCAGAAAATGATGTCTGATATCAATATGTTTATTTTAAGCATGATGAGTAGGATTTTTGGATAAATTTATTGCACTAGTATTATCACAATAAATTGGTGATTTTGAGATATTTAAACCAAAATCTTTTAAAGTTTGTTGCATATATATTACTTAAGAACAAGCCAAAGCAGCAGAAATATACTCTGCTTCGGTTGTTGATAAAGAAACTATGTTTTGCTTCTTACTAAACTGGGAAACCAGAGAATGCCTCAAAAAGTGACAAGTTCCACTTGTACTTTTTTGGTTTGATTTACAACCAGCATAGTCAGCATCACAGTAAGATATTAATTCAAAAGAATCATTGTTAGGATAAAATAAGCCATAATCAAGGTGTGTTTAACATATCCTATGATACGTTATACAGCTTTTAAGTGGGTCTCTTTAGGTTGGGATTGATATCTTGCACAGAGACAAACACTATGCATCATATCAGGTCTACTAGTGGTGATATAGAGTAGTGATCCAATCATTCCTCTATTTAATTTTTGATCTACATCTTTCGAGAGATCTTCTTTACTTAGGTACTCATTGGTTGCCATGGGAGTGGGTTTTCCACTTACACTAGTCAAACCAAATTTACTAACTAGGTCTTTAGCATATTTTTCTTGATTGATAAAGATACCATTATCTAATTGTTTTATTTGCAATCCTAGAAAGAAGTTTAACTCACCCATATGACTCATCTCAAACTCTTTTGTCATTATTTCAGAAAATTATTTATTCATTTCAAAATTAGTTGATCCTAAAATGATATCATCTATGTAAACTTGTACTAGTTGAATATCATTTTTATTTCTTTTAGTAAAAAGAGTATTCTCTACTTTACCAATTTCAAAGTTTGATTGTAATATGTAAGATCTTAGTCTATCATACCAGGCTCTAGGAGCTTGTTTTAGACCATATAGAGCTTTTTTAAGTTTGTAAACATGATTTGGTAATTTTTCATCTTCAAAAAGTGATGGTTGTTCAACATATACTTCCTCTTTTACAAATCCATTTAAAAAGGCACTTTTAACATCCATTTGAAATAATTTGAAATTATTATGATTTGCGAAAGCAAGTAGAATCCTAATGGCTTCTAATCTTGCTATGGGAGCAAAGATTTCATCACAATCTATTCCTTCTTCTTGACAATAACCTTGAATGACTAACCGGGCTTTATTTCTAATGACCTCACCTTGTTCATTCATTTTATTTTTATAAACCCATTTAGTTCCAATTATAGTTTTATTTTAAGGTCTAGGAACAAGTTCCCAAACATCATTTCTAGTGAATTGATTTAGTTCTTCTTGCATAGCCAAAATCCATGAATCATCAGTTGATGCTTCTTTTGGATTTTTGGGTTCAATAGTTGATATTAAGGCTACATTGCTCATTTTACTTAGTTGATTTCTAGTTGTAACAACATATTGCATATCTCCTAGTATATTTTCTATAGGATGATCTTTTAAAAGTTTAATCTTTTTATTAGGATGATTAATTTCATTATTAATTTCAGTTGACTCCTGATTTTGAGTAATTAAATCCTCTTCATCATTTGTACCTTCAAAAATTTTGAGATTTTCATCGAATGAAACATGCATTGTCTCTTCGATGGTGTCAGTTCTTAAATTAAACACTCTGTATGCTTTACTTCTATTAGAATATCCGATAAAGATACCTTAGTTGGATTTAGGATCAAATTTATCTAAGTTATCTTTTGTATTTAAAATAAACATTTACTTCCAAAAATTCTAAAATAAGATATCTTAGGTTTCTTTCCGTAAAGAAGTTCATAAGATGTCTTATCAGGTAATGGTCTAATTAATATTCTATTTAAAATATAACAGGCGGTAGCAACTGCTTCTGCCCAAAAATGATTTGGTAATTTACTATCTGAAAGCATAGTTCTCGCACACTCTTGAATCGTCCTATTTTTACGTTCTACTACTCCGTTTTTTTGTGGAGTTCTTGGAAATGAAAAATTGTGAGTTATTCCCTTTTTATTGCAGAATTCCTCAAAATTTTCATTTTCAAATTCACCACCGTGATCACTACGGATGGTTATAATTTTTACAGAAAGTTGATTTTGAATCCTTTTTGTAAAGTTCTTAAAACTTTCAAAAGTATCACTTTTATGTTTCAAAAATATTGTCCATGTAAATCTAGAATAATCATCTACAATTAGAAAAACATATTTACTATGATTTATTGACTGAATTTGAGATGGACCAAATAAATCAAGATGAAGTAATTCAAGAGGTTTTGAAGTTGAAATCATATCTTTTAATTTAAAGGAACTTTTTCTAAGTTTTCCTAATTGACATGCATCACATAAACTATCTACTTTAAAATTTATTTTAGGGAGACCTCTTACTAGATCATGTTTTGACGGTCTAGATAAGAGTTTGAAGTTCAAATGCCCAAATCTCTTATGCCAAATCCAAGGGTCACTTGTATTTTCCAAAAGCCACAGGTTATCATTTGAAACTTTCATACTAAGAATATAAGTATTCTTTTTCCTAATTCCCTTAAATTTTATGGTTGAATTATTATCTTCAATGTGACACTTATCTTTTTCAAATTTAATTTTATATCCTTTATCGGAAAGTTGACTAATACTTAGCAGATTATGTTTCAGATTCTTAACTAGCAAAACATTAGTAATAATAGGAGTTTCAGAGTTACCGACATTGCCGATGCCAATCACATATCCTTTTGAGTTGTCTCCAAAGTTAACCAGTCTTCCGTCTTTGTATATTATATCATTCAGCATATCCGGATTACCAGTCATGTGTCTAGAGCATCCACTATCGAGTATCCATTTATTCTTTTTGATCTGCACAATTTGTCCATTGTGGATTGATTCCTCAACACCCATAAAACATGTTTCCTACACATCATACAATTTTGGTAGACAACTTGAATTTGAATATCGATTATATGCAGACTCATCAGACAGTGATGATCTGAATATTTCTAAACTAGTATTAACAAGTTTTTCAAACATAGCCATTTTAAAAGCTTTTTCAAAATTCATATTATGAGACTTTGAAAACCTTGCTCTGATACCAAATGTGAGAAATGCGGATTACGGATCTTAAGGCTAGAATTAACACTAGAGGGGGGGGTGAATAGTGTTTTATGGAATTACTAATTCTTTTTGAGTTTATATTAATTTGAACAAAAATGTATGCAATATTCAGACACAGATATGATGACAGAATCAAACACAGAGGCAGATATAAAGTAAAAGCAATAAAGGAAAGAACACACCGTATTTTATACTGGTTCAGAGTTACCCTACATCCAGTCCCGCAACACAAGTACATATTTCCTTTCAAAATCAATTCTTACAATTACACCCTCGATTTCAAGGCCACGAGGTACACCGCTCCAGATTCACAATCCTCTGGGTAGAGATATTTGATTTTACGGGCAACAAGTTCACCCGATTGATTTTCAAAGCTACAATCACACCTTTTCTCACTTGATTGAATATAAAGAAGTCTATAACTCTAAATAGCACTTGGAACTTGTTGAGATAGTGATAGAGAATCAAACTAGAGATGATCTAGTTAGATTCAATGGTGATTTCGGTAGAGTAATGGTAAAAATGTATATAAAGAAATGTTTAAGAAGAAGAGGAGTGAAATCAGAGAAAATATATATGTAAATTCGTTTAAAACAACCCTTATTTATAGTAGAACAACAGCCATGTCCATTCGTGAAAGGATATGACAAATAGACACTTCCTTTGAAATTCAAACTTTTGAAATAAACTGTCACCTTGTCGACAAGGGGTCCTTGGGGTTGTCGACAAGCCTAAGTTAATTTTGGTAATTTGTTTTTCTCTGAAAATAACTTCTATCTTGTATTAAAACTATTTTAAACTTTATAAAGATACTTAATTATAGTTAAAATACATAAATAAGTATAGAGAATAATATTTTGGTATATATATAATTTTACTATAATTTTATATTTAAATCTTAGTATAAATATTGAAAATTAAATATATTATAATTAAAAGATAGTTTGAAACCAAGGATAATTTGATATTGAAAATAAAGATTATTTTGAGGCTAATAGTTTTTTAAAACCAGGATAGATGTTTTTGATTTAAAAAGGAAGATTTTGAAATCATTTTGAAAACAAGATATAATATTGTAAAACATTTGAATAAAAGTTAGTGGATACAAAACAATGTTCCACTTGATTTTTCGTAGGTTCCATCCTACTTAGGGTTCCATCCCTTTAACGGGCTCGAAGTGGATTTCATTCCACGAATAAAATGGATTTTAAGATGTCAGTGCTTTTCTAGGAGTTTTAACAAAATTCCTAACTAAATTACTTATCTTGAAATCTTGAACTCTTGATAATCTTGATACTCATGAGTCTTGAATCTTGATATCTTCGATCTTGAGTTCGTCAGTTCTTGAATCTCTATACTGTATAGTCTTCATTCTTTGGTACCTGTATATATATATCCTGCATATACATATATATCTAAACAATAATGTTAGTATTTATATTTTATAATCTTATTCTAAGGTTGTTGTTATCAAAACCAACTTCTTAGGGACTAACACAAATTGTCTATAATCCAGTCCGCACTACGGGGACTTAGAGTTTTCTCGTGGGTAGTCGGTATCAGCTCGGATTGTTTATACTTCAGTCCGCACTTCGGGGACTTAGAGTTTTCTCGTGGGTAGTCAATATCCACTCGGATTGTTTATACTCAAGTCCACACTCTAGGGACTTAGAGTTTTCTCGTGGGCCATTGGTATCTGCCCGAATTGTTTATATTTTTTTTTCTCTTGGTCGCCTCAATCTCGTTCATGTCCTACAGTCCGAAAGGGGGGTTTTTTAGTCTCCAGATTGTCGATGATCCTTGTTCCTTATCGTGAGTCCCATCCTTTGGTTTATCTACGGGAGTTGTTAGTCGAGCAAATTTATAGAGCTCATCTTGTTCGGTCCCATCGGTGATTGGTATGATCAATCGATTTCAAACTTCGTGAGCCTGTTCACACATCACACATATCGATATCAATCAGTTTCATTGTCTACTTACCATAAAATGCAATGATAGTCATTTATGAAAACAAAGGAAGTTCAAGATTTTATTCATCAAATGAGAAGAAACAGACAAATTTGTCTTATTACATATTTAAAAAGTCAAATACTAAAGCAAATGTCAAAAGTAACTAGTACAGAAATACAAAAGAATTGTTCTAAGTGAAATAGCATCGTAAATGCTTGCGATTCATGCTCTTGGAAGTGTGGTGCCATCAACAGTCGCCAGCATGAAAGTTCCTTCTCCAAGTCTCTTCTTAATGACATATGGTCCTTTCCATGTCGGATTCATGTGCGATGGGACTAGAAAAACCCATTTCAGGATGAGATCGCCAATTTTAAAGGTTCTCGATCATACTTTTGTGTTGTAATACCGAGAAACTCGATATCGGTGCGCAGCTTCTCTCAAATCAGCTTCCTCACACTTCTCATCGATAAAATCTGAAGATTCCAAGGGGATATCTTTGTTTGTTCTGGGGTCATAGTAAGTCACTCGATGAGAAGGGACTTCAAGTTCTACTGGAATAACTGCTTCGGTCCCGTAAGCATGGGCGAACAGCGTATTGCCAGTCGTGAACTTGTGAGTGGTTCTATAGGCCCAAAGCGCCGTAGGAAGTTCATCTACCCACTTGTCTCTAGCCTTCTCCAAACGCTTTTTCAGAATATACTTGATAATTTTGTTTACAGCTTTAACCTTTCGATTCGCCTGAGGGTGAGCAACTACTGCAAACCTCTTTTCAATATGATATCTCCGACAAAATTCTTTAAATTCAGCACTAAGTCCCATTATCTATTACGATAGTTCGTGGGAGACCGAAGCAACATATGATGTTTCGAACAACAAAGTTGATAACTTTCTTGGTCGTGATCGTGGCTAGCGGTTCTACTTCTGCCAATTTTATGAAGTAATCAACTGCGACAATAGCGTACTTCGCATCGCCTTTAGAGATTGGCAAAGAGTCGATGATGTCAATACCCCACATAGCGAATGGCTATGGACTGACTATTTGCGTGATCTCTGTTAGCGGAGCTCTTGGAACTTATGCATATATCTAGCACTTGTCGCATTGTCTCACATAATCAGCAGCGTCCCGGTTTACAGTTGACTAGTAATATCCATAGCGGGGTATCTTCTTTGCCAGAGTTTTCCCCCAGTGTGATCGTCGCATTCTCCCTCATGAACTTCTTTCAGAACATGCTTTATCTCGTCTTGAATGATACACCAGAGTAAGGGAATGGAAAACCCTTTTCTATACATAGTTCCGTCTTGGATAATATACCGCTAAGTTATATGAAGGATTTGTCACTTTTTGTTTCTCCTTTCAGGCAAGATTTCATGCAATAGGTAATCTTTAAATGGAGTCATCCACGATTCCCTCTCGGGCTCCATTTCCAATACTCGATCAACTTCCATCATATTTATGCTTATGGTATGTAATGTCTCGACTGGAACCAAGCCCATCTGTTGTGCATCACTAGTACTAGCAAACTTTGCCAATGAATTGGCTTCTCCGTTCTGCTCACGTAGGATAAGTGAAATGTCATAGTACTCGATATCCACCAAAATTTCCTGAACTCGGGTAAGGTACGGGGCAAGCCGTTGTCCCTAAGCTTGATAGTCTCCCCTGACTTGATAGGCGGCCTCATTATTTGTTGCGGGAAAATCAAGCTTCAAAAGATAGTAAATTGACCGGTTCTCAGGGGTTACAAGTACAATCCCAGCTTCGAAAACGTGATCATTAGATGTTGCATCAGTGTACAACTTCCACCGCACAGTAGGGATTGCGCTACTTTCTTGAAGCTCGTCTTGCACGGTAAATTCCGCTAAGAAGTCTGCCAATCCTTGACCCTAGATAGCTCTTTACGGCAGATATGTGATGTCGAACTGGCTGAACTCGATGTTCCATTTAAGCAACCTACCAGACATCTCAAATCGCTGTAGGACCAATCGTAACGGCTGGTCGGTATAAATGTTAATCGAATGTGCCTTGAAGTACGGTCGAAGTTTCTGTGACACGATTAGCAAGTAGTACGCCAATTTCTCTATCTTCGGATAGTTTCTTTGTGCACCTGTTAATCACTCACTTACGCAATACACCGGTTTCTGAATCCGGTTCTCCTCGCGAATCAAGTCGGGACTTATACGATGTGATGATACCACCAAGTAAACGTACAACTACTCATGATCAACCTGGCTTTGACAAGATAGGAGGTCTCTCCAAATGATTCACCAGAGCTTGAAACGCATCTTCACAATCATGCGTCCATTCAAAGTTACACTTTCCCTTTCTTAACAAAACAAAGAAATGAATTCATTTATCAGTTGCCCCGGAGATGAATTGACTCAAAGCAGCAACTTTCCCATTCAAACTTTGCACTTGCTTAATGGTTCTTAACGCCTGAATATCTCGAATAGCCTGAATCTTTTTTGGATTAACTTCAATCCCTCGAGAATTGACAATAAATCCCAAGAACTGCCCTGACGCAACACCAAATGAGCACTTCAAAGGGTTGACCTTCATGTTATAAAATCAGATGATGTCAAACATCTCTGCCAAGTCTCGATTGTGGTCGTTTGATTACCGTGACTTCACAAGCATATCGTCTACATAGACTTCCATCGTCCTTCCAATATTATCTTTAAACATCCGGTTAACTAAGCATTGATAGGTTGTTCCTGCGTTGTTCAACCCAAATGGCATCACCACGTAACAGTATAATCCAACATCCCCCACAAAGCTGGAGTGTTCCTGATCGGGGACATGCATTAGGATTTGGTTAGACCCTGAGTACGCATACATGAAGGACAACAATTCATGGCCTACAGTAGAGTCAAGTAGTTGATCAATTCTTGGAAGAGGAAAACTATCTTTAGGACATGCCTTGTTCAGGTCTGAATAGTCGATTCACGTTCTCCACTTCCCATTCGCCTTCTTCACCAGCACAGAATTAGATAACCATTCAGGATAGAGGGCATCGTGAATAAACCCATTAACTATCAGTTTATCCACCTCCTTTTTAAGGGCGACGGATCTCTTTGGATCCATACCTTGACTTTTTTTACCAGTATATACTTCGGGTCAAAGTTCAATGTGTGGCTCATGATGGCAAGCAAGATCCCACACATGTCAAAATAAGTCCAAGCAAATACATCCAGATTCACTCGGAGAAAATTAGCAAGCTCTCTCATCATCGAGGGGCTGAGCTACGATCTAATCTTTAAGAGCCGTGATGGGTCATCAAGGCGGACTGTTATATTAATTTTTAGATCAACCGGCGCCGCCTTGGTCTCCTTGGGCTCCTCTTCATCATTCCTCGGATCTATATCTCTATAGAACCAACTGTGGTGCCCAAGCCGAGGCATAGGCGCTACTTGTCAATCTTCGGTAACTTGGATGCGGACAGATTTGTCCACGCCATTTCCTTTCTCCTTGCGTTGAGCTTCTCTCAACTCAGCCACATAGTAGGCCCATCCAGTCGCCTGATTACCATACACCACTCCTTCTCCATTGTCAGTTAGAAATTTCAAAGTCAAACACCATAGGGCAAGAGCTGCTTGAAATTCAGCCAGGGTCGGTCGGCCCAGAAAAACGTTGTACGGTGAGTCAACATCTAACACAATGAACGGTAGGATCTGCACTCTCCTACATTCACCTTCCCCCAATTCCACTGGCAACTCCACATAACCAACCGCCTCAGTCGCCACACCATTGAAACCATGTACGCGAGCCTATGTTTCAAATCTTTAGCTTCCATTCTCATTTGGTTATAAGCCTTCTTGAAAATAATGTTTACCGAGCTTCCACAATCAATCAAAATTCTTCTTGTTAACAAGAAATCTTGTCAACACCCCAATGTTGTGTTAAGGAACAAGGTTTGTCCTTTAGGTAGATGGAGAAGAATGGAATGTGTATATCCTTCTTGGAATTTGTTTCGAATAGACTGCTGTAATAAAAGTTGCTCAGGTCGGCCTTTCGACTCGGTCGAAACGGTTGGTTACTTTACTTATTGACCTTTCGACCCTGTTAAAATTGTGTGGATCTTCCTTCGAAAGCTCTCCTTTCGATTCAGTTGAGATACCCTGAATAAGGTTTGCCTTGGTTGGTTTCGACCTAGTGGAAGGCTTTATTGTTGTGTGGTTAGGGTTGTATCCAAGAATTTGAGAGGTTCTTACTCTGTCGAAAGTGAAGTCGCTTAGGTGTTAAGACTTGGACCAGGAATCTAGAGTTGGGGTTTCGACCTTGTCAGAAGCTGGATATTTAAGCACCTTGTATCCGATAAGGCTTTCTAAGGTTTGAATGGACGGAGGTTAGGTACCGACCTTGTCGAAAGCTGAAGCTCGGAGAAAGGTAGCTTGGAGTATATAACTGAAGTTATTTGAATATTCCAGGTTTTGATTGTGTCGAAAGGGTCCTTTTGGTTTAACCGACACCTGAAACAAAAGGTTAAACCTGGTAAAAGCTTTAAAAACAGTAAAGTAATCTCAAACATTTAAGACCTCCCTTTCACAACCCAAAGAAGACTTTATTATTCAAAATCCCCAATTTTATTTAAAAATTAGGGTTTTACGGCACTTTGAATATAGAAAGTACAAGTTAGAATGACCAGAATCAGATCCCCTAAACCTAACCCCTTGGGTCTTATTTATAGATGCGGGTCAGCACCTTTCGACCCCAATGCTTCCGACCTGGTCGAAATGTGGCTGCCGTGTTGACACTAGCATGCTTCCACATTTGTCGAAAGGAGCGGTTGCGCTTCTCTTCTTTGTGTTGCCTTGTAAGAGCTTCTGACTCTGTCGATAGCCCTTGACCAGTGGTTTCGATGGTGTTGGTTGCGTCTGAGCTCTTGCTTGTGACTTAATGTGGAAACCTCCTGGATCACAATGGCTTTGACCGGTTAAAAAGGATTATTATAGCTTTCGAAGGGGCTGTTCAGGATAATACTTGCTTTCGATTGATTTGAGTGAAGACCAAACCTTTGGTTTCAAAAGGTTTAGCACATACTTGAAGAGTTGTCCTTTATTGTCTTCGAAAGGTGTTGCTTCAACTCATTCGAAAGGCCTTAAGCATGTAGAGTAATCTGCTTCGAAAGGTGGTTACCGAAGGCAGAAGGGTGCTTTTGACTCCTTCAACTCCTTCGAAAGGTTAGAATCTTATAGACCTTGACTGTAGCATCCCTTCGACTCCTTCGAAAGGTCTAGGTGGAACCCTTTCCTCTTGCTCTTCCTTGACCTCTGCTCAAAATGGTTTCGACTAAGTCGAAAGGAATTTTTGGTAGTAATATTTGCGCCCCCCTCCCATGTGAAGGGATGCACTTGACTTTCCAAGTCAACTATGTCGAAACCTAGACTTCTCCCGCCTTTTGTCATTCCCGCGTGAATATGGACCATTAATTTAAATCTGATCCAATGGCCTACCGCCTTTGCTGACTTTTCTTATAAATTATGTCTTCTTCTTCTTCCCTCTTCACTTTTCTGCAATCAAAATAGATTTCGCGTGGAAGTAAAGGAGTCCTAAAATTCTCAAATCATCTTTTCCTCCATTCAAAGAAGAAATCAAATCTAATTTGTAAGTTAAAATCATTTTGCCGTTAAAATCTTTATCTCCTTTTATTTTTCGATGAATTTTAGTTTTTCTTGAATCTCTCAATCGAGGTTTTGTATCCAAAACTTATTCGGATTTAAATTTTTACTGAAAGCATGTTTGATTTGTTTTACTGATAATTTCTTGAGTTTTAAAATTCAATTCATCTGAGAGAGATTTTTTTTTCCGATTCAATTCCATGAATCGATGGAATTTGTTTCTCGTTTTGAATTTTATTTCGGTGTTTATGATTACTGTCACCTTTTAGAGAATTTGAATTCTTGTTTTATGAATTTCAATATTTAAAGGAATGATTCATGCTTAAATCTGTTCTCTTAATGGGTTTGCTTCATTTAATTATTAATTTTTTTGAATTTCTGGATTTGCAATCGGGTTTGGGGAAGAAATGGGTTTCTGTCTTCTTCGCTCGGAAACTTATGAATTGTACGGATGAAAAATTGGCGCCACAAATTTACCTTTCTACCCCTTCGAAAGGGATTAAGGTGGCAACATTGATTTTTCTTTCTTAGTCCCTTTCAATGGGGTCAAAAGGTATTGTAGCGCGAATTTGACCAACCTTGTCGAAAGGTTTTGTAATAGAGCAGAATGCAGTCACCCCTTTCAAAAGCAAAGCGTTTTGACCTAGTCAAAACCTCTTATGCCGATTGAAATCCTTTCTTTTTAGTATGCTTTCAAAACCATGATGCCCTTTCGACCCTATCGAAACTTCTGTAACTAATGAGTCGAAACCTTCAATAACCACCTTTCCCCAGCACTGTCGAAACGTTCCAAGTTCATATAAACTTAACTTAGACCTTTCGACTCGATGGGTATACAAGGTTTTGATTACATTCTTGTTACCCTTAGAAAATTTAATTCATTGGTTTCGACTGTGTCAAAGGGACTTGTTACCTTTTTTTAGAATACTAGTTGTATGTACTTTGTTTAGATTTTTAAGTTTGTTTTTTCCTTATAACAACAAAGTCCTTATTGAGCTTTCGGCATTGTTGAAGGGTGTCGATTGAACATATATTTCAACCCTTCCTTTCATCCTTGTCGAAAGCTCATTGAATGCTTATATTTTGGTTTTCGACTCAGCTGAAAGGTGTTTGTTAAATGTTAATTTTTCTTCCCCTTTCGACTCTATCGAAAGCTCCATATTTTTTATTTTTAACTTTAACATTTTTCCAAGAATTTGAAGTTCCATGTTTGGTTTTGTGTTTAAGATGCTTCAGTAGGTTTTTACTAATTCCTGAAAGAATACTAAGTTCAGAATAAACTGAGAATTTTAAATGGAACGTTTTCACCTGGTAGAACCATGAGCTCTCGTAAGAAGGTCGAAGCTATCTCAAAGCATTCTCTGATATCCACGCAAGTGTCGATGCAATTCTGAATGACTACGAGATTACTGGTGTGGAAGCTATCCCATCTAAGGAGTTCGATACCATCAGCAACCTTCCCGAAGGTTTCTTTGCTTACACTGCCATCTACATATGGCACTGGGGTTTCTGCCTTTTCCAGAGTTCTTATCCAAGCTCTTTTCTTATCTCGGGATTGCTCCAAACCAACTGTCGCCGAACATTTACAACAACCTCCTATCTCTGGAGATGATGGCACTGGTGTCTGGCCTCCCTTTTCTAAATGCTGAAGTGTTGAGCCACTTAATCCGGCTGGTCAAGCTTAGCAATCTCAATAGCCAAATATTCAGAGCAAAACCCTAGAAGTGGTTAATATCAGATGGGGTTAATACGTTTAAGGACTGGGAGAACCGGTTTTTCTTTGGTAAGTTCTTCCCAAATATCAGTGGGACTTTCTCTTCCCCTCGTAAGTCCATATTTTTGTTATCTTCCTTCATTCAATGGTTTCTCTTGTCTAATCTTTGCTTTTGTCAGGTGCCCCTATTAAAGAGTTAAATAAGGAGGATAAGAGAACGGTAGATCTCTGATCGCGACCACAAGCCAAAATGGGAGCAAATCGACGTTGTTAACTCCAACAAATTTATGAAAGCACTCTCTTCAACCGGAAGGCCAAAGGATCCTCCGCAATCCTCCTTCTATCCAACATACCTCCCAGAACAAACGCTTCCTTTCTCTGGGAGACCCATCAATTTTCTCTCCCATGTCACCCATCTTTGCTGACCACTTTGGTAAGTTATAAATGCTGCATTTTCTATGTATTACTACGTCTTTAAATTTACTCTACTGGCTTATAATCTGCTTGAATTCTTTTCAGTTGCCCCCAAAGTTAAAAAGCCTGTTTAGTGGTCCATCTCTTCCTTCAACTACTTCTCGTGCACCCTCCATTACTCAATTTCTCGCCAGAACTTAAATAGTAATCAAGGGGAAGTTGGCGCAATCAACTGAAATGGAACCACCGGAGAAGATAGCTAAGGTGTTTGACACTCCTAAATCAGAAGAGGAGGAATCGTTATCTCTTGATAAATCACCGGAGGGCCCGACTGTTGAAGCTCCTAAGGATAAATCTGAGCAGACTCCTTCCACAATCGATCTTCTTTCACGTATTATTGTCTCGAGCTCTCCGGCTGCTCTCAAACAGATGCAACAAACTTTGGAGGTGACCCCCATTCAAAAGCGCATTCCTATGAAGCCGTCATCTTCTTCTCCTTGCATCAACTTTGAAAAGATAGCCCAGTTTATCTTAAATTCTTAGTCCTTTTCCTTCATCTACCCGCCTTCCACCGTTTTTCATTTGGCGAGTCATTACCGTTCTTTGGTAGAGCAACAATTCTTTGTATGTTTCTCTTTACTTTGACTTTATGATTACTATTCTTCTTTAAATTTCTAACCTGCACTTTACTTCTTCTTACAGATTTCTAAGAGTTGGCTAGTTTTGCATGATCAAGCATTCAAATCTTCTGCTGAGTCCTCCAAGTTTTAGGAGGAAATTTTTGCTCTAAAGAATCAAGTGTCTACCCTATCTATGGCAAATGATTAAGCAACCTTTGAACTGGAGTGATTAAGAACTTCTCTCGCCCAGTCAGAATCTGCTATTTTAGAGGAAAGAATGGCTCCCCAACTCCTCGCTGATGAGAACTTTTCCATGTAGCTATCCATAAAAGAATCTGACGAGGAGAGTGATTGAATGGTAGCGAAAAATGCTTCTTTGAAAGATAAGTTGAAGAAGAACATTTCTTTGAAACTGGTAGTCAACACCATTTCAGACGCCAAAAAGCCTCAGTTTCTTGATACTACCTTAGAGGAAATTATGCTGAATTCTTATGAAGAAGCCTTGATGCTCGCTTATGCTAATAATATTGACAAGTGCCCTGACCTAAGCTTCCCCTTGCCCGACTCTGCCCTTGTTGATAGAGTAATGGGAAAAATCAACCAAATGAAGTAGGGGATTGAAGCTGTAGAAGAGGAGGAAATTGATGCATCCAGGGCTCTTTCTTTTGACGTTCCTTCTTTTGAGGTCGATTCTGATTCAGAGGACGAAGGCAACAAAGATGATGTTGCCGAAGAGGAGGGAAACAATGACGATGACGACGAAGATGATAACAATGATGACGATGATGATAACAGCAATAATGGCGGCCAAGGCTTAGGTGGTGATGGAGGAGGCCACACTGAAGCCTCTAATAAAGACAAAGATTATAACACAAAAGCTTCTGAAAAAGAGCTATCTCCTCATGAAGCTACCCCACTTGAATCTGCTACCCCCTCTACTCCTCAAGAGGATCTTGCTTCCATTAATGTCGAAGAACCAAGAGAAAAAGAGTAGGTTTCTCAAACTTCTGTCCTAGTATATCAGGTATGGGACTCTCTGTTTAAACAACTTTTACTTCGAAAGCCATAATAGTTTAATTCTTTTATTTTGATAAGGAATAAATCTGTCCACCCCTATAAAACCAAACTCGAGAGAAAACAAGCCGAGATAAACAAATTATATAGGGAGTTAGACAAGCAAATAAGGGAGCACAATGTACTTTTCGATAAGTATCATAGGCTTGATAGAAGTGCATCAGTGTTGGCGTCTTTTAAGCATCAAAAAGCTGCCCCTACTAAAGAGAGCGCGCCTTCACTACGACGCTCTCTTTAAAGAAAACCGAGAGTTAATCACCTTATTCTGGATGCTGACTGAAGAGAGGGATGTTTTAGTTAACTTTTTATATAAGGCCTATAGTAGACACCCAATTGTTGACTTTTCATATTTAGGTGAATTTAGTGGGGGTCTACATAGGCGCTTTCATAATAGATACTTGGACGAATTCGGATCTGACCCGCACCCTGGAGCTTTTTGGAACCTACCACGGGTCAGATCCATTCCCCAAGATCTCCCTCCTGAAAAACTTAAGTACTATAAGAACAAATTTGTCCCCAAATTATTTTCTAAGTCTATTTTGTATGAACTGGATGGATAATTGTAAATATGCAACAGTGTATTGATTTGTAAATATTTGTTTTGGTCTTACTTTTTATGCTTAGCTTCATTTTATTATATTATCATAGAATGATTTTTTGTTTGGCCAACTTGATTCTAGAGACCATTTAATTCAGTATGTCAAACTGAGATGATTTTATCTTGAAAAGGCATCAATTTTAAAATCTTCGAAACTAGCAAGATACTGCTTCCTTAGAGATTTACAAGAACTTTACTTGGAATATCTTTGTCTTCACTTTGATTTTCTAGGTAATGAAAAGGAGAATCTTCTTAAGGAAACCATGACATTCCATTCTAAGTTAATTTGTGGCCATGATAGTCCTCCGGTTGGGAAGTAGGACTATAGCAGATGTCCACTGGTTATCAGTCTAGAAGGAGTCAATATTCCTTTTGATTCAACAGTTACCCTTTCCGCTAATTCATTAGATAAAGTTAGAAATGTAGTTTCTTAACTTTAGATGTAAAACAATTGTTAATTGTATCTTTTAGTTTCGCTTTCATTTGAGTTGTAATCTGTTATCATAATGATAAAGAGTTTTTTCATTCTGATTTTGACTTTATTTTGTTTCATTTTCTATTTAAATAGGAGTTACAATTATCAGCGACTCCTCTCCCACTTGATTCAGCGTTGCGCTTTGCTAATCTTAGAGATAAGCTATTGAAAGAATTTGATAGGAGCAAACTCCTTGATGACACTTTACTTGCACACTTTCATGGCAATGCTAAAGCTTTAAAATGGCATAAAAGATATCTACTTCAGAAAACTATTATTTGCAACCTTAAGGATCAAGTTTCCAGCTTGGAGGCTGATATCAAAAGCAAAGATGAAATGATCTATACACTAAAGCGATAAGTAAAGTCAAATCCTTCGACTGACTTTGACTAGAAAATGTAAGAGCTTCTTCAATAAATAAGCAGTTTAGAAATAAAACTGAGGGATAGCCAAGCTCAATGTGAATATCTTGAATATATTTTGAGGGATAATATTCAAAGTATCAATTTACGGCTCCCTATATTACTCCTTCGATTACTAGACCTACTAGATCTGCTTCCCTTGCCACTCAGAAATTCCCCACAATGACTAATCCTCCTCCTGGCTTAGACGAGAGGATTGTGGGTGAATGGTGTAGGAAAATCAAGTTTGAAGTAGCTATGTATTTTGATGAACAGCAAAGGGTTAAATACTCCCAACGTATAAACGAGTATGCTGCCAGAATTCAAGAGCTCGAGCGCGGAAACTACTTCCTTCAGAAGCGCATCGTAGAATTAGAAAAAGAAAATAAAACCCTTCGAGGCACAAATAGGGCTGTCAACCATGCTCTAAAGACTAACATTGATATAATCGACGATTCATATAGGTTAAGGAGGAAAGGAAAGAAGCTTAAAGAAGTCCCTTGCATCACAATTCGCCATAGTTGATCCTTTGATTGCTAAAAATATGAGCAAAGCTACTCTAGACTTATGATAGACTTGTATTCGTAGAATGTATATACTTTTTTTTGTATATTTGTAAATAGTTCCATATATCATGTAAATCATATATAAACTTTGTAAATATCACCTGACTTGTGATTCTTTTCTGTAATGTCATTTCTGAAACGCTTGTTTGATAGCTCATACCATTATTTTGTATCTACTAAATCTCTTATTCTTCTTTGCTGTTTCGATTTCCCTGAAAAGTATGAAGCAAACAATATTTTGGATTGTTAGCTTGAAATTGACGTACAAGTCTATGTATACCATTTGTGTAGATTAACATGTTAATCATCAAGTTAATCGCATGTAAAGTAGTCTATATCAAATGTCTAAATCCCATCCTTAACCATGATGAGAAATAATTAAGAATATAACTTTAACCATGTGTCTACAATGTCTGAACTCTATTGACAGGAAATCCTGCTCTGAAGCGGGGGTATAACTGTGAGAGAGTCATTCTCTAAAGAGTTTAATATAGTAGGGTCAAAAATCATTATCCGAATATTTGTAGTAGAAACTTAATAACCCATTCTTGGGTATTAATAAAATTTGAAGATTTTGAAATCCAAAACACAGATTCAGGCATTATCAGAACTTATAATATTAATCTTCCTGTGAATATTCCTTCACCCAAATTTAGGCATTTGTGATAGAAATCCATAATAGAAATTCGAAGCCCAGATTAGAGCATTAATAAGTGATAATCCCGCAACCCAAATTCGGGTATGATAGAGATAATTGGAGATTAATAAAGACCTGAAACCCAGATTCAGGTATTAGTAAATGAAGTTCACAAATGAATGTCCCGTTACCCAGATTTGGGTATAATAAAGATTATAAGTGATTGATATTGGCCCAAATCCCAGATTCGAGTATTTAATGGACATAGTTCGGCTTTACTCCTTAGATTATGTCTTCTTCAACATGTAAGAACCCTTCAGGTCTTGTATGTAGTTGTAATTT
Source organism: Allium fistulosum (assembly GCA_030737815.1). NCBI lineage: Eukaryota > Viridiplantae > Streptophyta > Magnoliopsida > Asparagales > Amaryllidaceae > Allium > Allium fistulosum. The sequence continues at coordinate 823,183,712 of CM060904.1, forward strand.
GATGAATTGCCTCATGGGCTTGGATGTCTTAGTCCATTGGAGATATTCTACTTCTCGGGTTTGGACATCTTAGTCCATGATTCGAAGAGCCTCTTTTCGGGCTTTGACATATTAGTCCATTGTTGGATAAGCCTCCTCATAGGCTCGGACATTTTATTCCATTATTGGATGAGCCTCTTCTTAGGCTTGGACATCTTAATCCATTGTTGTCTGGTGCTCTTGGTTAGCTCATCTTATAGGCTGGAACAACGGACTTACCCGACCTCCCTCAAGGAGGCGCCTTGATCTGGCCAGAGACGCGGTCAAGGGCTTGTCTGGTGCTTTAACCTGGCCATAGCATGGCACGAATAAAGGCTTACTCCGACCTCCCTCCAAGAGGCACCTTGCCCTGGCCATAGCGTGGCATGAACATGGGCTTGTTTGATGCTTTACCTTGGCCATCTTATGGCATGGATAAATGCTTACTCCGTCCTTCCTCTAGGAGGTGCCTTGACCTGAGCAGGGGCGCGACCAAGGGCTTGTTCGGTGCTTTAACCTAGCCATCTTATGGCGCAGATATAGACTTACTCTGCCCTCCCTCCAGGAGGTGCTCTGCCCTGGTAACCTTGGCGTGGATAGAGGCTTTCTACCGTATTAGGTAGACTAGCATCTTAGGTAGTATCCAAATATAAGGAGCATTTCACTCCCAACCATGTAGATCTTTCTTTGAAAAGTAACTCTTTATTGATTTTTCTCAATTTCTCTTTACAAATTATTTAATCTTTCCTTGACGGAAGAAATTGATAATCATACCCTCTAGAGCTCTGCAATGATTGGTCTCATGTCCATTCATCATATGATAGTGACAATAGGATCCCCCTAGATTCCTTTCATGTTTTGGCTTCTTTTATCAGTGATGGCCAATAGTTAAGCTCATCCTTGGTTAGAAAGTAGACAATTTCTATGGATGTTATCAAGTTGCTTTCTTTAGGGAGTCTAGACTTGAAATTTGATTCTTGAGGATGGCCTTTTGATTTCTTATTCCTTGGCGTTGCAGTTTCACATTATTTTTGCCACCCATTGGAGTTCTTGTATTGGAAGTGTTCTTATAGCAGTTTGTTGCCATTTATATGCAAAGGCATTGTAGTCAGCCATTATCTCTTTTTCAAATATTGTTCCTTTGCAATAGCGTTGGATAGTCCTTCTCATTTGACTGAACAAATTATCACTTCCATTTTTCCTTTTTCCTAAAGCAAAAATAAGGGTGGGGCCAATATGAAAGGGGTTTAAGCCCTATTTCTCAAGATCATACGATTCCTCTTTTTTCTTGTTTATGATTCTTAGAGCTTCTAGTCTTAGCCTTTGCTCTTCATTTTGGTTGGAATCCTTAATGGCTTTTGAGGGGAATCTTATTTCATGTGGTTCAAAGGATCCTTTTTCAGATCTTATGATTCTTCTGGCCATGATTAGACCACAGTAGATGAACTTGAGATTGAGTTAACTGGGGTTAGAGTCAAGTAGTGTTTGGATGTTCAACCAAGTTGGAGGTTCAAGCCCTCCTTCTAGCGCCAAAATATTAACAAGAAATCTTGTCAACACCCCAAATTTGTGTTAAGGAACAAGGTTTATACTTTAGGTAGATGGAGAAGAGTGGAATGTGTATAACCTTCTTAAACTTCCTTCCGATTAGACTGTTGTAATAAAACGTTGCTCAAGTCAACCTTTCGACTCGGTCAAAATGTTTGGTTTCTTTACTTAATGGCCTTTCGACCCTGTTAAAATTGTGTGGATCTTCCTTCGAAAGCTCTCCTTTCGATTCAGTTGAGATACTCTGAATAAGGTTTGCCTTGGTTGGTTTTGACCTAGTCGAAGGCCTTAGTTGTTGTGTGGTTAGGGCTTTATCCAAGAATTTGAGACAGAGGTTCCAACTCTATCGAAAGCGAAGTTGCTTAGGTGTTAATACTTGGACCAGGAATTTGGAGTTAGGGTTTCGACCTTGTCGAAAGCTGGATCTTAAAGCTCCTTGTATGTGGTAAGGCTTTCTAAGGTTTGAATGGATGGAGGTTAGGTACCAACCTTGTCGAAAGCTGAAGCACGGAGAAAGGTAGCTTGGAGTATATAAATGAAGTTATTTGAATATGCCAGGTTTCGATTGGGTCGGAAGGGTCCTTTTGGTTTAAGCGACACCTGAAACAAAAGGTTAAACCTGATAAAAGCTTTAAAAACAGTAAAGTAATCTCAAACATTTAAGACCTCCCTTTCACAACCCAAAGAGAACTTAATTATTCAAAATCCCTAATTTGATTTAGAAATTAGGGTTTTACAGCACTTTGAACTTAGAAAGTACAAATTAGAATGACCAGAATCGGATCGCCTAAACCTGACCCCTTGGGTCTTATTTATAGATGTGGGTCAGCACCTTTCGACCCTAATGCTTTCGACCTGGTCGAAAGGTGGCTGCCGTGTTGACAATAGCATGCTTCCGCCTTTATTGAAAGGAGCGGTTGCGCTTCTCTTCTTTGTGTTGCCTTGTAAGAGCTTCTGACTCTGTCGATAGGCCTTGTTTAGTGGTTTCGATGGTGTTGGTTGCGTCTGAGCTCTTGCCTATGACTTGATGCGGAACCTTCCTAGATCACAATGGTTTTGACCGGTTTGAAAGGCTTATTATAGCTTTCTAAGGGTTTTTTAGGACAATACTTGCTTTTGATTAATTTGAGTGAAGGCGAAACCTTTGGTTTCGAAAGTTTTGACGCGTATTTGAAGAGTTGACCTTCATTGTGTTCGAAAGGTGTTGCTTCAACTCATTTGATAGGTCCTCAAGCATGTAGAATCATCTGCTCCGAAAGGTTGTTACTGAAGGCGGAAGATTGCTTTCGACTCCTTCAACTCCTTCGAAAGGTTAGAATCTTCTGGAACTTGACTGTAGCATCCCTTCGAGTCCTTCGAAAGGTCTAGCTGGAACTGTTTCCTCTTGCTATTCTTTGACCTCTGCTCAAATTGGTTTTGACTAAGTCGAAAAGAATTTTTGGTAGTAACACTTCTCACCAGAGCAAGGCCAATCATGGAAGAAATGACCATCGGGTCAATTGTAGGAGCCTCTACTCTATCCGCATCCTTACTCCTGAACACTATACCATCATTCATCATATGTTGTTGCTTGGCCGGAGTTCCATCCTCCGTATTTGAACAGTGCTCAAAATCCACATGCCTCATCGCGTTGGCGTAGTACTCCATTACCTGCCAACTTCTATCCGCAGGATGTGGTCCTCCAACTATCATGTTTATCACTAATCTTCCTTTAGTCCATGCGGGCTCCTCATCCCCATGCGGAACTTGTGCTCGATTGGTGTCGGACGTCCTCTATCCACCATCCTCTCAAGCTTTCACAAACTATTGTGGCTTCTTTTCCCGAATAAACTTCTGGATAGCATCCTGGAGATGCCTGCACTCGTTCGTATTGTGCCCGTAACACTCATGAAACCGGCAATATTTTCCAGCCTACCTCTGGGCCTCTGTTGACTCTTTTGGACGCGGCTTCTTGTATTGAATGTATTATAGGTAGATAAGTATATATTCTTCAAGGATGCGTCTAGAGGCATGTAATTGTCATACAAACGAATCCTAGGCTTTGGTCTTCCAGGCTCCCTCTTCCGGTCTCGATTCCCTTCACCACTTCTCTTCTGTTGATTAGGCTTGTTTTGAACACTGACTTGAACCTTCCAGAACTCTCATCCGATTGCTTTATTGCAATGTTGCTTTGTACCGCTTCTCCTCGCAGTCCCACAGCATTTCTTTTCCTGGAGGACCTGACTTCCTCCTTCCTTATAAACTGACCTGCCTTTGAATAGAATTCCAGCATGTTCGGCAGTTTTCCAGCTAGCCAGTCACCGAATTCGGATTCCAGGTCAACCCCTCTCGTCAAAGCCATAAGTATAACATGGTCATTTAGGTTACTAACTTCAGTGGTAGTGACAGTGATTCCCCAAGAGCCTGGATCATACTGGACAGTGACATCACGTCTTTAGGGCGGGTAGCGTGGATCCGGAACTGCTCCATGAACTTTGTTTCCATTTCATCAAACCTTAAGGTCGATCGTAGGGGTAATCTTATGAACCACATCGTTGCGATCCCAGAGAGAGTTATAGGGAAGCACATATATTTGATTGCGTCATTTGCTCTTGTTGAGTCCATCAACCATTCATACCTTATGATGTGCAGCCTGGGGTCGGTTTTTCCTTCATAGGCAGGCATCATAGGCATGTTGAACCTTCTCGGATACTCCGCATGTAAAACACTCTCAGTAAATGGGGTATGACTCATCGAAATTCACCAATCATCATTTGTCAGGCCTTGGTTCTCCCTCACCAACTATATGACCATCGCCGATAAGTCCGGTGTCTAGATAGGTGGTGCCATGTGGTGGTTGCGCTCCACCTAGCGTGAATGTTCCGGTCGATGTCTACGGTCGATTTCACGCCTTCTTGGTCTATCATCTTCCTGATGTGCGCCTTGAGTATTCATCTCATCGTCGTTCCGGAGAGGTAGTTGGTCAGCGCTCAAACGTACTCCAGTATCCAAACTCTCGATACCAGCTGTAGCACGACTCCCCAAATGCATCTGGGAACACCTCTTCTGGTAGAGGGATCGGTACTGATCCCTAGGGAGTGATCGGCACCAATCCATCTTGGTAGACCATGTTAGTCTGTCAAGCGATGCTTCGATGTCCCGGCTTGCTCTCCTTCAACCCTGCGACGTCTACGCCTATGATGCTCACCTTCTGATGAGGCTGAACTCTCCGACGCTGAGTAAGAAGTAAGATTGCAATTTCATTTGCATCAACGTTCTAGGAAGTTGATTTGGTATACCTCACCATTTTGAATTTCTTTGCTTAGATTCTGGTAAATCCGAGTAGTATCTGCAAGCTTCTAAAAATGAATCTGGATCTCTTTCGGGGGGTTTCCTTAATCCAGTAGCAGCAAAAGGGATCCTAACGGGATGAGAATCAAGTTCTCAGCGAAAGCACCAAAATGTTTGCAACCAAATTGACCACAAACACCTAAAAACATATTTATGTAGTGAAATAAATTATGAAACTAAATGAAAACAAAGGAATATATCAAAATAATAGGAAACACACAATAGAAAGCAGGAACAACAAAATTTATAGTGGTTCGGCGTTGACTGCCTACGCCCACTTTGAATATTCTATTTATTGTTTTTCAATTAACTTGATTACAATTAGAAACAACAAGAAATAGCAAGAGACAAGAGAATAATGGAGGGAGTTGATTACAATAATAGTGTTGTCTAACCAGCAGCGTAAAGATCATGAGAATGACCCCTTTGGCCTATATTTATAGGTGAAAGTGACCACCAATCTGACTGAAAATTCGACAACAGGACCTTCTCATCCTTATGGGCCCACCATAGGGAGCACTAGGCCCAACTCTCAATGGAGAGGGATCGATACCGATCCCTCCATATGTTAAGTTTGGGGCAGCAACCCCTATGGTAGCTTCCTCATGCTCTAATATGATGGTGTCACAAATATCAGGGTGTTTGGATGTGTGGAGCTCTTGCTTTTGCTCAATCCTTGGTTTAGTTCCATATTAGTCTAGAGAATGATGATCCCTTCACAGAGTGACAGGTCGAACCATCTAGCTTTATAGGTATATACCAATCCATCTTGCTTAGAGTGTTATGCCGATCCACACCCGTTCGTACATAAACCTTAGCTTACATCACAACATGCCGATCTCTTTAGAGCTAGAGACATATGCCGAACCCTTCATATCCTTAATGCTATGACGATCCATCTAGCATCATCAAACCACGTTGAGCTGAGTACTCCAACTTATACCGACCCCTTTACATCTTCATCTAAGTTGACTATCTAGCCAAGTAACCATGTCGATCACTCGCGCTTCACCTAGCTATGCCGATCCCTTAAGTGTTTCATCCTTGTTAATAAATGACTATGCCGATCCCTATTTCATCCTTGTTAATTTCCACCTTTCAGACATCCTACGCTATCTGTCTATCAACTCTGTTCAATCTGGGCTTCGTATAATTGGTTGGACTCTATATCTGGGTCATGTAGCCGTTGCTTTACGGTCATCCTTTTTGACAACAGTTAGGTCTGTCTTGCATGATCTGCCCAATATAACCAGTCCAGGGTACTGGGAAACAAGAATTCATCAAAATTTCAAAAAATTTAACTTCCATCCGCCTTTCAAAAAGTTGTTTTACAAAATTTCACACTCATTTAAAAGCCATAGAAATAATATCATTATTTTGAAATAAAACTATAAATCTCTTTGCAAAAAAATCCTTCAAATATTTCTATAATTTTAGATAAATATAATATCCCTTCATAAATTCTCCTATAAAACTTATATTATGATTTTAACTTTCAATTCTAATTCCCTCTCAGCAATTCTTAAAATTATCCGCTCTTACAATTATTCAATTTAAACTCAATTCTTCATCGAACAACATCATCCTTATCTAGTCTATCAATCAATTAAATCCAAAAGATAGAATATTTTCTCGTAAGTGCTTAGCCATGCTTGGATCACTTAATTGTCTTCAGTTCCAACATAAAGTTCACACTGATCTAGCTTCTCACTTGTAGATATCGACTAAAATAAAGGGGAATGTTCACACCTAGAATACCCTTAGTATCGACTAAATCACCATTTTCATTTTGGCTTCAACCCCATCAGCACTTATTTCTATTCCAGTTTCTATCTCTGGGCAGTTACTCATTCTTGCCTACCTATAGTTAGGATTCATTAAATCAACTGAAACAATAAATGATGTGTACATGTGCACTCAACTTTTATATTATATGTAACAACCCACCTTGTAACATGCCTTAATTCCAACCTAGAAAAGGCCTAAGGAAACTTAGACCTATTCCAAAGCTGCATGTTGGTTGGTATAAAGAACAAAACACAGAGATATTTTCTATACATTTAGAAATTCATAGCGGAAGGATAAAATATAATATTAGAATTGTACCTATTTAATTTAAAAATTCAAACTGTCAGAAAAACAACAACATAATCCCTCTCAATAACACCAAAAATTCATAATTAAATATTCCAAAGTGACAACATCATTCAATGGGTACATCATAAATAAATAAGATAACACAAGTAAATATATAGTAACTTCCACAAGTCTGTGTCTTTGCCACCACCTCCAAAAATCTACATCGTCTCTAACCTCTGTTGAATGAGGAAGGAGTCGGAACAACAATGCCTAGTCAATAAAATCCCAAGCCTTTCTATAATAGTACTTCGGCAGTATAATTTAAATAAGAATATACCTTATGTATCTTAACCATGTTTTATGTTTCAGACCATAAGCCCTAAGGATTTTCCGTTCCATTATTCTTTCAACCCAAAAACCTATATCTATCTTTATTCATATCTTAAAAATGCAAGAGATAGTACCCAAGACACTTAATACCTTTTTAATGGGAACAAGGCAGAATCTGACTTTTTAATACCTCATTTAAGGCAGGTCTTCGTCATTTACTACCTATCCCAAGGTGGACTCCCCTTCGGTACTATATAACAGACATTACACAGAATCTCTTCAGGCCACTTACTACTTCAAATCTAAAGCGAACCCTATAACGACCCGTAAAATTTCAACTGTTTAATAACGTAATTAGTTGAAATTTTGTGAAATTTTAAATGATAAAATTTTGAAATAAAAATTTAATATTTGGAATGCGTCTAATTAAACATAGCAACGGGTAAATTTTCGTCCGAAAATACGAAAGTTTATTTCGTGCGTAATTTCACTTCAATTTAATCAGTTAAAAAAAAGCGTTGAAAATAAAATGTTTTCAAAACCAAAATATTTTTATATAGAAAAATTTTAAACCATCTTCTGAGCAAGATTTCAGTTTGTCGTTTTTCCAAATTCGGACATCTTTGGCTCCGTCGTTCTTATTTTCTGCAAAATAGCAGTATTCTGGTACCGATATCGATTTTTATCGGATGATCGTACCACTGATTTCTATATACCGTTTTGATCGTCTCGTCGTGCCGATCTCAACGGTATATTCGATTGTCAAATTCGGAGTTCCGGTGTACGTTGCACTTTGCGTAACGCCTACCATATCGGTATCGTTTCCATGCCTTTTGTTTTCCATTGTGGTAAACGTATTGATGCTCTTTCTGGCTCTTCGTTAATCACGTGCATTGCTTTTAAGAAATTAAATTATCATAACTTTCAATATTCCCAAAAATAATAATTGATACTTACTTTTCGGTAACGTACATCTCAAAAATTTTGTATGCCCGTTCATTTGTGGTAACTCATCTTCCCCATGTCATTTTTCTCTAACCTGCTGCTCTTCCCTTTCATTTCATTTTTCCACTGCCATTCTTCATTCCCAAGTTTCCTCCTCACGCCTTCACGCCCCTCTCCCTCAAATTCCGAGCCACCACCTGATCACGGTCAACGAACCCCTGCCCTGGACTCATGCCCTCCACCGTAGCCACCCGCCTCCATAACTCCCACCATCGTTACCCGCTCCGACCTGCGTCACCCCTCCTCCTAGCGCTTAGCCGCTCATCCACCTCCGCCTGTCCCTACCACTCCAGCCGAGAGCCACTGCCATACCCCATTACCTCTGGCCTCTGTACTTTCGTTTCATCATAGGCAAGTCTGTTATATATTTTAGTATACTTATATATAGTTTTGCTAGTACATAACACGTAAAGTTGCATTGGATTATATTTTTTTTTTATCTTATGTACTATGGTAAACTATTTGTTATGATGTATAGGCTTTATATAAGTATATCTTTATCTATTGTTGCTTACAAATTTTACGTAGTTTGTTGAAGTTTAAATTTTTTTAACTGTGTTCTTTGTGTGACGTGTATAGGCTTATATTTTTCTATGCATTTCATGTTTAATAGTGTACATATAGGTTAAATTTCAGTATATGTTTTGATTTTGAGTAAACTATATAAGTGGTTACGAAATGTATATATACTTACTATATATTATATTACAAAGGGAGTTATATTGTATATCAGTCTACAATATGGTTGTGAAAGTATTTTATTTTATTTATTTTATTTTTATATATTATACTGATACGTATGTTTACTGTTATATATTTGCTTGTATATACAACATGTCTTTTATATAGATATGATTTATATAAGAGGTGTATATAGATTTGTTAAGCATAGTCTACATATTTATCAGCATACGTGTTTGAGACTTTATGTGCATACGTGTACTATTAATTTTATAAGCATATATGGTAGCTGGTGGATTTCCAAATATGGGCATAACATTTACTTTGAGACTTTACTTTGAAACAGTTTGATATTTTTATATATAAATAGTAATATGTTTATAGGTTCGTTCGCACTGAATTATATATAGTATTTAAAAGTCTGGTTAGTATATCTGTTTATGTTATAAATTGATAGTTTGAAAATGTGGATATATGATTTTATATACAGTTTTATATAAGTATGTTTTACGGCATATAAAGTTGCAGTATATTTTTTTAGTAACCAAGTATATAAGTTACACTAGTACCCATAATATGTTTTGATTTTATATTGGTCGCAACTTATACATATCAAAGTTATATTATAGATGGGAAATATTGTAGTCTGTTTGATAAAGAAGAAATTCTAAGTGTTTGCTGTATTCATTCAGTCTGCATATTAAACAATGACAGCTCACCTCAACATGTTTCGAAAATTGGTTTGAACTACTTCATACACTTAGTTATATAATGTGTTTAAAATTTATATAAATTTTGTATAGGCTTTGCTGTTTATATATGGTTAGTTATATATAAGTCTATACAGTTATATTTTAAAATATATGTAAATTTATAAGCTGTTGTTACTTAGTTAACTTAAGCGGGTATAGATCTATGTTTTGTTCTTCTGTGTAGACTATACAACCTATTATTTATATAAATATGTAAGTTATGTACTTACGTTTGTGTATGTGTGTATAAATTTTGCATATATATATATATTGATTTATAAATGTATGAGTATTTTAAAAGAGAAAATTTTAATGTACATCTCGTTTCCATATCGTTTAAATTTTGTCAAGCCAATCTGATTTTATTTTATTTTTCTTTCTTTTCATCGATCCCTATCTATCAGCTTGTCCGTCGAGTCGGTATACATCTAGCTTTGATTGGAATTCATGCTCGGACCGTGACTCAATTCCAGTGTCAGTATCTGTGTTCGTATTCGTGTCTCCTTCTGTATTCTCCAACCTCGAAAGGTGAGCACTCACTCACGATTAACGTTCTTTTATTTATTAAATCTGATTTCAATTGAAACGACAATTGAAATATGCTGCTGTTAGTTAATTACAATGTTATATATGCTATTACCTGTATCAGTTCACCTGTGACATCTGACACCATTATCTGTTAATTATTTATGCGATGATAATATAGTTTGGCTGATAATTGATTGATTGTTGATGTTTATATTGGACGATAAATTGTAAATGATTAAAATGATAAATAGTATGAAATTGAACTTGATATAGGATAATTAAATGTTAAATTTGATTAACTGACATTGGTATAATATGACCCCTTTAACTGTTGAATTTATTGACACGTAGGATTTGTTTAATTACATTTTGAACCACTAAATGTATGTTGTTAAATTGATGATGTATGAAATTGTAAATTGAATGACAAGCGAAAAACCGTATAAATAATTTGTGGAATAATCTTTAATCTGCATGAAATGATAGTGTAGATTCTAGAAGTAATTATATTAATTCGTACAAATAACAATGCGAATTAATACGGTTATTTCGGGATTATTTGAATTGATTATTGGATTGATATTGATTGTTGTTATTGCTTGTTTATTTACTTTGACACCATCCCAGTTATCACACTGCAAGTTCCCTTTGCTATGTTTTGATTTTAAATTGAATTGGAATCGGGTTGAAATGATAAATACCCAAATTGAACTTTGACTTAGGATAGAAAATTAAATAAAAACCCGATTGGTCAATAATTTGATTTGAAAATAAACGAAGATTTTATTTGAATAAAGAATATGGTTTTGAAATGAAGTTGAAATTTGAATTTTTGATGAAAGGAAAATGGTAATATTTAATAATCTGAAACAAAAGATTAACAATGTAATCAACGACAGAATGTTGTTTAATTTGAGAAATGATTGAATTAAGTTTGAAATGATTTAATAATTAAGTTTGGAATTATAATTAAGTTTGAAATTATTAAACTTTGAAATTATTTAATAATTAAGTTTTGAACTATTTAATAATGAATTATTAAATGATTAAATTGAATTGAAATTCTTTAATAAGGAAAATTGAACTTTTGAATAAGTGAATTTTACTTCGTAAAGAATTGAAATTGAGTTTCTTTATTAATTAAGTTTTGGAAAATTATTTAAGGAAGTAAATAAGTGAAATTGGATTTCTTTAACAAAAATGAAATGTGATATTTTGGAATTGATATAAGACTTGAAATGTAAAGAATTTGATTTGACGAATTTAGTTTAATTCAAAACTGTAGAATTTGATTAAATGAAGTTGAACTTAAGAATTGATTTAATGAATTGGAAATTTAATAGAAATTGTTTTGAATGAAAAAGTAACTCAACGAATATTAAATGAAATGGATAAATGGATTTAAATTGGTTTGAATGTTAAATTAATTTAAATGATTTCGGAATGAAACTTATATACGAACTTGAATCAATATTTGAATTGTTTTAAATAGAAATTGAAATTGAATTATAAGATTTTGAAACAGAAAATTGGAAGTTTTGAAACGAAAATTTGGAAATTGTTTTAGAAAGACAAATGAAATGTTGATTTATGAATTCTATTTGAAATTGAAATTGATTTGGTTTTCGAAATATAAAAACGACCAATCGGTGTAATAATTATGAAAGTTATTAAAGAGACCGGGATCGGTAATGGATATACTCTCTATCTGAACCGAAACCACTTTAATAACTATACGCGGAGTGTTGATCCAGAACGAAGTGGATGGTTTTGGTGAACGCGTTGACTGAAGAAAGAGAACGATTTTGGATGACCCCTGATATGACTAAAACAGGAGCCGCGCCGGGCCATTGAGGATCGCCATCTCTAGCGGACACACTTCTTCGATACCATATCTATTACTTTTGTGATTCGATTTGGGTGCACCCCTTGATTTGGGAGTGTTGTTTCGCGGTGTTGGGGTAATAGCTGCTATGCCCAACATCAGTCCGGATCACGCAACTACTAGTATCCTAGTTGGTATCGCCTCATGTACCTTGTCATACTGATTATCCTATTCGCGACCACTACGATTTTGATTTGTACCTTTAGTATATGGATTGCCCTCTGGTGACTTCCGGTTTTGGGGAAACTACGGTCTTGTATATGCTTTTGGGAATAAACAGGTTAAGAGGTGTATGGGCCCTGCTTAACCCTACTTTGATATCTTTATATTATTGATAGACATTATCTACTTAGCGTACATTACTACCTAGTAGATAGTTTAACGGATCCTTAAAGGATGGTTATTCCAAACATCCTTTGAGTTATTTGTATTTCAATTGCTATTTCGCTTGAGTTGGATTTATTAATATAAGAATGTTAATCCTGACTCGAGTGTCTTGTGTTTTTGCTTTACGCTCGGGTCAGACTGAGTGTACCAGTATTCGAGACTCACCTTTGGAGTTGGAGCTTTGCTTGAAGATCCAGCCATCTATTCTGCTTCCAGTATTCGATGATTCCAGTGATATATTCTGATTTGTATCTGATGTATCGTATTACTCTTCTGTTGTAAACTCTGATGTATTTTTATATATTCATATAGTGGCTTCATGAACTACTATCTCTTTTATTTCCGCTGCATTTATTACTCTGTGTCTGTGATCTGTGATTATATCTATTTACTGTATATGTTCAGTTTTGCCAAATTTAAATTAACAACGCGGTATTTTGAGCAATTCAACTCCGGCATGAGTGTCTACCTATACACTTATAATGGACGCGAATGGTCCAAAATTCCGGGTCGTTACAGTTGGTATCAGAGCTTTGGTAGCTCTAGGCAAAACTCAACATATAGGGTAAATATATTTACAGAATCACTCTCATTCGAGTTTCAATCTTTTTCTTTCGACTCGACTCCTTTGAATTTTGGAACGTTCCCTACGGTTCCAAATTTCATTCGTGTCCCTCACTATTCGTCTTCTTTCAATTCTGGAGCATCATATAACTCCACTTCGAATGACCCTTATAGTGAATCGGCGGTCTCGCCAATCTTCGAATGATTCGTAAAGGATTAAACTCCTTTACAATTGGCATTGATTTACCGTAGATTTCTGTATCCTCGGTTTACGATGCTATCTATCTCCTGCTATACCTGGATTCTATTTCTTGAGATCGAATGTTGATTTACCTCGGAATTCCACATCGATCTTATTCTTGAAGTCACGGTCGACCCGGTTATGGTTGCCCACGATTTATATAAGATTATCTATTTCCTTATTCGGTTAAATAATCATCTTATCTTCTGTTTCAACTTATTTTCGAATCAAAAATTCTCTTTGATTTGATTTCTATCAAAATTTGAATCTCTACCCTTGCTTTGAATCCATTCTTGTATCGTCAAGCGAGGAAGTGTATTTGTAAATTTATATTAAAAATGTTTATATATTGTGTTGTTTGAGTTGCTAATGTTGATTTGGGTTTTCGATCGATTCGTCTGATCAACGCTATCGATAGGATTTCCAAAACACTTGAGCAGAGCAAACTGACACAATATTGGTTTCAAATTTGTTTGATTATATTGTAAAAATATAAGTAAATTTTCTGGAATTTAATAAGTTAATTAAATTGGTTGTTTGAAATGATAATATTTGATTATCATTTATTGTTCTAAAGGAATTTATAAATATAGTTTATAAATTGATTTGGAATTTGAAATGAATTTAATTCAGAAATTTGAGAATTTATTAGTTTCCGGTGATTTCGAACTTTGGTTTTTAAAATTTTAAAGTATATATTATTGAAAGTATTTTCGAATAGAAATCGTTTTCAAAGAATTTTAAATGTTGAAATCAGTGCTCTCCTCTTTGTCGCTGGAAAATAATTTCGGTGATGGCGGCCGCATCATCGACATTCATTTTCGAGTTTCGAAGTGGAGATACCATTCTGTAGCTTTGCTACGGTTTTGTTTTGAAAAATTATTTTGATTTGAATTTCTTCAGTATAATTTGATTTATATATATAGGTATCTTATTTTACAATTTAATTTGATTTGATATAAATATATTATATATATCCAATAAATAAAATGATTTATTGAATTGAATAAATGAATTTGTTTGGAAATAAATAAAATGATTTTATTGAACCGAATAAATGAATTTGTTTTGAAATAAATAAAATGATTTTATTGAATGAATTAATGAACTTGTTTGAAGTAAATAAAATGAATTTTATCGAATTAAATAAATTAGATTTGTTGGAATAAAGAAATAAATTGAAATAAATGAGAACGAATTAATGTAATGAATTGAAACGGATTTGTAAATTTATTTATTTAAACAAAGTGTTTGACAAAGTTAATCGGAAATCTAATTCTTCAATTTTGTTAAAGAATGATTTTAATTATAAATAAAACCAAAATTTGGAATAAATATTTAAACTTGAATAATTGAATTGAGAAATTTTATTTGTATATTATTCAACTGCATTCTAATACGACTTACCTAAATCATACAGAAGTTGAATATGTAATTGGATAATATATAAGATAAATTGAATTTATAAATAAAATTTGAGTGTTTATAATAAATGTTATACACTAAATTTTGATTATAAAGATGTTAATAGAGTTAGATAGGATAATAAGTAAACTCAGTTAATAATGAAATAAATTTGTTTTGAAAGAATTAATAAATTTGTTTTGAAAGAATTAATAAATTGAAATTGATCAACATATGAAAATACCTTGAAATTAAAAAACAATTAGCGAATATAAATTTATTTAAATCGAAACTTTTATGGTTTAAATTAATTTATATGGTTAAATATATGTGATAGGATATTAAGTAGAATAAATTTAACAATAATTTGGAATAAAGAAGAATTTAAATTGCTGAAAAAAATATGATTATAATAAAAGACTATTCAATTTATGGTTTTAGAAATTGTAAATTTAAGATAATTGGATAATAAGATAATGAATTTAGAAATAGTTGAGATTGATTTAGTTAAATCAAATGGATTAAATCAATTTTTGAATATCAATTAATTTAAATTTGAATTTATATGGCTTAAATTAATTGTAATTTTGTATTTCAAATCTATTTTCTTTTTGGTTGTTTCTATTCTCCTACCTCGTTCCTTTTCGGGGACGAAAAGTTTTGAGTGGGGGAGAGTGTAACGACCCGTAAAATTTCAACTGTTTAATAACGTAATTAGTTGAAATTTTGTGAAATTTTAAATGATAAAATTTTGAAATAAAAATTTAATATTTGGAATGCGTCTAATTAAACATAGCAACGGGTAAATTTTCGTCCGAAAATACGAAAGTTTATTTCGTGCGTAATTTCACTTCAATTTAATCAGTTAAAAAAAAGCGTTGAAAATAAAATGTTTTCAAAACCAAAATATTTTTATATAGAAAAATTTTAAACCATCTTCTGAGCAAGATTTCAGTTTGTTGTTTTTCCAAATTCGGACATCTTTGGCTCCGTCGTTTTTATTTTCTGCAAAATAGCAGTATTCTGGTACCGATATCGATTTTTATCGGATGATCGTACCACTGATTTCTATATACCGTTTTGATCGTCTCGTCGTGCCGATCTCAACGGTATATTCGATTGTCAAATTCGGAGTTCCGGTGTACGTTGCACTTTGCGTAACGCCTACCATATCGGTATCGTTTCCATGCCTTTTGTTTTCCATTGTGGTAAACGTATTGATGCTCTTTCTGGCTCTTCGTTAATCACGTGCATTGCTTTTAAGAAATTAAATTATCATAACTTTCAATATTCCCAAAAATAATAATTGATACTTACTTTTCGGTAACGTACATCTCAAAAATTTTGTATGCCCGTTCATTTGTGGTAACTCATCTTCCCCATGTCATTTTTCTCTAACCTGCTGCTCTTCCCTTTCATTTCATTTTTCCACTGCCATTCTTCATTCCCAAGTTTCCTCCTCACGCCTTCACGCCCCTCTCCCTCAAATTCCGAGCCACCACCTGATCACGGTCAACGAACCCCTGCCCTGGACTCATGCCCTCCACCGTAGCCACCCGCCTCCATAACTCCCACCATCGTTACCCGCTCCGACCTGCGTCACCCCTCCTCCTAGCGCTTAGCCGCTCATCCACCTCCGCCTGTCCCTACCACTCCAGCCGAGAGCCACTGCCATACCCCATTACCTCTGGCCTCTGTACTTTCGTTTCATCATAGGCAAGTCTGTTATATATTTTAGTATACTTATATATAGTTTTGCTAGTACATAACACGTAAAGTTGCATTGGATTATATTTTTTTTTTATCTTATGTACTATGGTAAACTATTTGTTATGATGTATAGGCTTTATATAAGTATATCTTTATCTATTGTTGCTTACAAATTTTACGTAGTTTGTTGAAGTTTAAATTTTTTTAACTGTGTTCTTTGTGTGACGTGTATAGGCTTATATTTTTCTATGCATTTCATGTTTAATAGTGTACATATAGGTTAAATTTCAGTATATGTTTTGATTTTGAGTAAACTATATAAGTGGTTACGAAATGTATATATACTTACTATATATTATATTACAAAGGGAGTTATATTGTATATCAGTCTACAATATGGTTGTGAAAGTATTTTATTTTATTTATTTTATTTTTATATATGATACTGATACGTATGTTTACTGTTATATATTTTCTTGTATATACAACATGTCTTTTATATAGATATGATTTATATAAGAGGTGTATATAGATTTGTTAAGCATAGTCTACATATTTATCAGCATACGTGTTTGAGACTTTATGTGCATACGTGTACTATTAATTTTATAAGCATATATGGTAGCTGGTGGATTTCCAAATATGGGCATAACATTTACTTTGAGACTTTACTTTGAAACAGTTTGATATTTTTATATATAAATAGTAATATGTTTATAGGTTCGTTCGCACTGAATTATATATAGTATTTAAAAGTCTGGTTAGTATATCTGTTTATGTTATAAATTGATAGTTTGAAAATGTGGATATATGATTTTATATACAGTTTTATATAAGTATGTTTTACGGCATATAAAGTTGCAGTATATTTTTTTAGTAACCAAGTATATAAGTTACACTAGTACCCATAATATGTTTTGATTTTATATTGGTCGCAACTTATACATATCAAAGTTATATTATAGATGGGAAATATTGTAGTCTGTTTGATAAAGAAGAAATTCTAAGTGTTTGCTGTATTCATTCAGTCTGCATATTAAACAATGACAGCTCACCTCAACATGTTTCGAAAATTGGTTTGAACTACTTCATACACTTAGTTATATAATGTGTTTAAAATTTATATAAATTTTGTATAGGCTTTGCTGTTTATATATGGTTAGTTATATATAAGTCTATACAGTTATATTTTAAAATATATGTAAATTTATAAGCTGTTGTTACTTAGTTAACTTAAGCGGGTATAGATCTATGTTTTGTTCTTCTGTGTAGACTATACAACCTATTATTTATATAAATATGTAAGTTATGTACTTACGTTTGTGTATGTGTGTATAAATTTTGCATATATATATATTGATTTATAAATGTATGAGTATTTTAAAAGAGAAAATTTTAATGTACATCTCGTTTCCATATCGTTTAAATTTTGTCAAGCCAATCTGATTTTATTTTATTTTTCTTTCTTTTCATCGATCCCTATCTATCAGCTTGTCCGTCGAGTCGGTATACATCTAGCTTTGATTGGAATTCATGCTCGGACCGTGACTCAATTCCAGTGTCAGTATCTGTGTTCGTATTCGTGTCTACTTCTGTATTCTCCAACCTCGAAAGGTGAGCACTCACTCACGATTAACGTTCTTTTATTTATTAAATCTGATTTCAATTGAAACGACAATTGAAATATGCTGCTGTTAGTTAATTACAATGTTATATATGCTATTACCTGTATCAGTTCACCTGTGACATCTGACACCATTATCTGTTAATTATTTATGCGATGATAATATAGTTTGGCTGATAATTGATTGATTGTTGATGTTTATATTGGACGATAAATTGTAAATGATTAAAATGATAAATAGTATGAAATTGAACTTGATATAGGATAATTAAATGTTAAATTTGATTAACTGACATTGGTATAATATGACCCCTTTAACTGTTGAATTTATTGACACGTAGGATTTGTTTAATTACATTTTGAACCACTAAATGTATGTTGTTAAATTGATGATGTATGAAATTGTAAATTGAATGACAAGCGAAAAACCGTATAAATAATTTGTGGAATAATCTTTAATCTGCATGAAATGATAGTGTAGATTCTAGAAGTAATTATATTAATTCGTACAAATAACAATGCGAATTAATATGGTTATTTCGGGATTATTTGAATTGATTATTGGATTGATATTGATTGTTGTTATTTCTTGTTTATTTACTTTGACACCATCCCAGTTATCACACTGCAAGTTCCCTTTGCTATGTTTTGATTTTAAATTGAATTGGAATCGGGTTGAAATGATAAATACCCAAATTGAACTTTGACTTAGGATAGAAAATTAAATAAAAACCCGATTGGTCAATAATTTGATTTGAAAATAAACGAAGATTTTATTTGAATAAAGAATATGGTTTTGAAATGAAGTTGAAATTTGAATTTTTGATGAAAGGAAAATGGTAATATTTAATAATATGAAACAAAAGATTAACAATGTAATCAACGACAGAATGTTGTTTAATTTGAGAAATGATTGAATTAAGTTTGAAATGATTTAATAATTAAGTTTGGAATTATAATTAAGTTTGAAATTATTAAACTTTGAAATTATTTAATAATTAAGTTTTGAACTATTTAATAATGAATTATTAAATGATTAAATTGAATTGAAATTCTTTAATAAGGAAAATTGAACTTTTGAATAAGTGAATTTTACTTCGTAAAGAATTGAAATTGAGTTTCTTTATTAATTAAGTTTTGGAAAATTATTTAAGGAAGTAAATAAGTGAAATTGGATTTCTTTAACAAAAATGAAATGTGATATTTTGGAATTGATATAAGACTTGAAATGTAAAGAATTTGATTTGACGAATTTAGTTTAATTCAAAACTGTAGAATTTGATTAAATGAAGTTGAACTTAAGAATTGATTTAATGAATTGGAAATTTAATAGAAATTGTTTTGAATGAAAAAGTAACTCAACGAATATTAAATGAAATGGATAAATGGATTTAAATTGGTTTGAATGTTAAATTAATTTAAATGATTTCGGAATGAAACTTATATACGAACTTGAATCAATATTTGAATTGTTTTAAATAGAAATTGAAATTGAATTATAAGATTTTGAAACAGAAAATTGGAAGTTTTGAAACGAAAATTTGGAAATTGTTTTAGAAAGACAAATGAAATGTTGATTTATGAATTCTATTTGAAATTGAAATTGATTTGGTTTTCGATGTATAAAAACGACCAATCGATGTAATAATTACGAAAGTTATTAAAGAGACCGGGATCGGTAATGGATATACTCTCTATCTGAACCGAAACCACTTTAATAACTATATGCGGAGTGTTGATCCAGAACGAAGTGGATGGTTTTGGTGAACGCGTTGACTGAAGAAAGAGAACGATTTTGGATGACCCCTGATATGACTAAAACAGGAGCCGCGCCGGGCCATTGAGGATCGCCATCTCTAGCGGACACACTTCTTCGATACCATATCTATTACTTTTGTGATTCGATTTGGGTGCACCCCTTGATTTGGGAGTGTTGTTTCGCGGTGTTGGGGTAGTCGCTGCTATGCCCAACATCAGTCCGGATCACGCAACTACTAGTATCCTAGTTGGTATCGCCTCATGTACCTTGTCATACTGATTATCCTATTCGCGACCACTACGATTTTGATTTGTACCTTTAGTATATGGATTGCCCTCTGGTGACTTCCGGTTTTGGGGAAACTACGGTCTTGTATATGCTTTTGGGAATAAACAGGTTAAGAGGTGTATGGGCCCTGCTTAACCCTACTTTGATATCTTTATATTATTGATAGACATTATCTACTTAGCATACATTACTACCTAGTAGATAGTTTAACGGATCCTTAAAGGATGGTTATTCCAAACATCCTTTGAGTTATTTGTATTTCAATTGCTATTTCGCTTGAGTTGGATTTATTAATATAAGAATGTTAATCCTGACTCGAGTGTCTTGTGTTTTTGCTTTACGCTCGGGTCAGACTGAGTGTACCAGTATTCGAGACTCACCTTTGGAGTTGGAGCTTTGCTTGAAGATCCAGCCATCTATTCTGCTTCCAGTATTCGATGATTCCAGTGATATATTCTGATTGTATCTGATGTATCGTATTACTCTTCTGTTGTAAACTCTGATGTATTTTTATATATTCATATAGTGGCTTCATGAACTACTATCTCTTTTATTTCCGCTGCATTTATTACTCTGTGTCTGTGATCTGTGATTATATCTATTTACTGTATATGTTCAGTTTTGCCAAATTTAAATTAACAACGCGGTATTTTGAGCAATTCAACTCCGGCATGAGTGTCTACCTATACACTTATAATGGACGCGAATGGTCCAAAATTCCGGGTCGTTACAAACCCTCTTTGAGATATACTCTACCATGTCCAACCATTTACCCTAACCATTTAATACTTCAATTATAGGAAAGAGGTGGGCCCTCAACCAGCCACTTACTGCCTCCAATCCCCAAAGTAAGGCTTTTGTATATGACCCGTAACCCAACTGTGATTTCTTACATTATTTCGACTATTCATAGGTACTAGTAGCCAGATTAACAGGGCATGTTTACCCTATAAAATTAGGACTAACCTCGCGTCCTCCATGGTTACATATTATAGGCGATGTCTCACATTGGCCCTAGAGTCACAATGCTAGTAGCCGGATTAGCTGGGAAGACTTCTGTGTGCTTTTGACCAACCTCGCATCCCTATAATTTAATCATAATCTAAAACACTCTCTTCATATTGTTATCCACATATTTTGCTGGAAGAATAACGAATACTAAGAGGATGTCGAATACGACAAAGATGTCGTGAATCATCAATACATGGTCTATGTTTCCGCATATTATCAACGTAATTAATGATGCTAGAAATCAAGGATGCTGAATCTATATGATTGGGGATGTTGGCAATCTAGAGAAGAGGAGAAATGCCGAGCTAGAAAAGATGCTAAGTTTCAACAATGTAATGAGATATCATAAATCTGCAATATAATAAAGATACCTTATTACGAATGGTTTCAAACTTCAAGAAGCATACATGTTGCTGCATATTAACAATAGGTTGCCACATGCCAACAATGCACAGAAGGTTGTCGCATATCACCGGTATTCAGAAGGATGTCGAAAACCATCAATTTCCATAGGGATCTCGAAAGCCATGCAAGGAGAAAGGATTAAAATCATTACTACAAGAAGAGTAAAAGCAAATGAATCTTGAGGATTTAGTGTGTTTTCTCTAATTAAGCTTCAAAGGTAATCACATTCCACCATACCCTCCTTAACACCACTAAGATAGTGATCCATGTAAAGCGTCCAACCTTAAAAAGCTCATGACAAGTGGCACCATCAAAACCATCCATCTTGCCAAGTCATCAATGCATGCCAACTCACATCAACTAATGGAAGCAAGCTTTACCTCCTTCCAACCACTATAAATAAAGATGCACCCCTTTATGAAAAGGGGACCCTAACTTCTTTTCCTCTCTTAACATAAATCACATTTTGGACTAGAACTTTTCTAAGCTCTCTAAGGAGCTTGAGAACCACTTTCATGGAAAATGGATGATGACGAAGAAGATATGGACATATGCATAAAATGGCTCGAACAATTAGAAATTTGCATATTTTACTTGTTTTGTACATACCTTATTATTGAAAATGGGATATAACTTATACACATTGCCTATTATATCCAATGATAATAAATCAAGTTCTATGGTATATTTTGACTTCCTTATTTTACTGTTGAACACATGATTTAAATTCCAAATGTTCTTAATTAATTTTAAACCAAGGGGTATTATTGAAATTTCTTCGAGTATGCCTCCTTATACAACATCTTGGGTGTGGAACCAACTTTTTGTTTAACACGTATGTTATCCCACATGTAACCGCATTACAAATCAAGGCCTTATAAGAAAAACTCTTTTTTCTCCTTTACAATTAGTTACTTTCCTAAGGGGGATTTAAAAATAATTAATATTATATTAACTACACAATTAATACGTTATAATTGTACATTATTTACGCTAATATATATACATGTCTAAAATAAACGTGTGAAGATTGCGCCCTAAATTAACGTTTAAATGTTAAATTTTCGAATTTATACAAGTTCAATTCCATATCAACACATATTCCATATATCCAATATCCACAATTAAATCAACAACTTGTATAAAATAGAATCCATAACCAACTTATTTTGTACTAAAATAACGGAATCAATCATTAATAAAAACTTACAATTTATATATTTTTACACTCTATTCAACTTCTTTGTATAAAACTGAAAAGGGGAATTTCTATTTAAATAGCGAAAATAGGTAGTGTAAACTACTACTAAATGAATCTGTAACTTACACACCATTTTTAATTTATTCTTTTCAAAACCCTTAATCAAATCCAAAGAAAAAGATAAGAAGTGGAATAGAATGTAAAACATTAAGCTGCAATACTTACACAATTCCATTATTTTAATATAGAATAACTAAGATTTAAACTTAAGAATTAACATTTCGCTTTAGTGGAATTTTGGGGTTTTATTCTGATGTTTGCGTAAATAAAATTCCCCAAATGCATATATCAGATCCAAGTTGTATTATACAATTACTAAAATAGGAAAAACTAAGATTTACACTCACAATCAATCCTTTGCTCTTCCCTTTTTAGATTTGATATGCCTGCTTTATTCTCTTTCAGATCTCCCCTTTTATAAATATGCAACAAGGGTATTTGTATACAAATTAGATTTAAAAATTTTGTGATTGAAGGAGAAAAGGATTATAAATTAAATAAATAAACACCTAGAATTCTTACTTGAAACGTTGAGGTGTTTTATTGAATCTTTGAGGAAATATATCGATAGAGCTTCGCATGGTTCCTAAAATAATTTATGAGGAGAGGGCTAGGCTCTTATTTATAGTAGTTAGAAAGTAGTAGAGCCGTCGGATTTAAGTCGATTTTAAATAATAAAATCCGAGTTGTTCAATTATAGATAACCCTAGACGCCATCAGCAGGGACCGGTCGACAGCCCATACCCTACCGGTATACCAGTGACCCTATTTTGGGAACATTTTCGTACAGTCGTTGATCAATTTATTTTATTCCTTAATTAAACTTTTAACATTAACCTTGATTTAACATTTACTTAATCCCCAAGTATAATTACTGTTAATTTTTGAATTTCAAATTTTGGAATTAATTATTAATTTTAATTTTAATTCCATTTAAATTATTCTAAATCTAAAAACTTAAAAAGTCTATAACCTTTTTGTTTGATCTCTGTTTTAAGAACATCGTATATGGAAATTGATCAGAAAATCGCCTCGAATGCAACGGCACGACTTCAGTAGCCCAATTTTGACTTCTATTAAATTTCCATTTTTAGCCTTATCTTATTTAATTAATTTAACTTATTATTTCTTATTAGTTTTTATGGGTTATTATATTCTCGCCTCTAAAAAGGATTTCATTACTGAAATCTTCAAGGGGTGGACAAAATAACCCATAATAACATAATGTTATACAACTAGGTATCTATACATCAATCTACTCAACCAAAAGTGCAATGTGATTATGTGTGCAGACATACTATAGTTGAGCTCAATCCAAGCATGAGTGTATGATCGTGACATATAGGTATATATGTAAAACATCATAAACATGCATAAAATTTCTATATGAGTGCAAAAGTGATAGAGAAGAGTGTAGAAACCATCTTTTACTATCCCATCTAGCAACCACTATGCAACCAAAACATAAATTTGGAGAGAAAAGCTTACTAGTGAAAACCCCAGGATGAGAAATTCTCATCTTCTCTTCAGTTTCCCATGTGCTTTCCGCCAGGTTGTCTCCCCATTGTAGTCAAACCAGCCTAATTTCTTTATTGCGAAGATTTCTAGTTCCGTGCTCCATAATGTGTGCAGTGACGCGAGATGCTATCTATTCCATCTCAGTATCCTCCATTGATCTGGCTCTACCACAGTGATTGTGCTATAAAAGCATTTCCTCAAGTGCTAAACGTCATGAACTCCTGCCAATTTATCTCGTAGTTCTATGCGGTAAGCAAGTTTTCCTACTCTTTCCAAAATTCAGAAAGCCCCAATAAATCTTAGTGCCAACTTCCCCAATTTCCCATATCTCACGACTTTCCAAATAGAGGGAACTTTGATAAACACCATGTCCCCAACCTCAAACTCTAATTCCTTTCTTCTCTTGTCCGCATAAGATTTCTAATGGTCTTGCGCTACCTTCATATGCTGCCTAATCAACTCTCCATTTTCTGAAGTTTTGCAAATCAAATCTAGTCCGAGTAGGATTTTTCGATAGTTTCCTACCAATAATTTGAAGATTTATGTGATCCATAGAGTGCTTCATATGGTGCCATGCCAATTGTCTCTTGGTGACTATTATTATAAGAGAATTCGACTAAAGACACGGGTTGCCCCTATTGTCCTTCAAAGTCCATGATGCAAGCTCTCACCAAATCCTTCAAGATTCTATTTCCCCTTCTAGTTTGACCATCTATATGTGGGTGGTAAGAAGTGCTAAGATTCAACAAAGTTTCCAAAGTTGTTTGTAAATTCCTTCAAAATTCGCTAAAATAAGGGGTCCCTATCACTAACAATGCTAATCAGAATTCCATAAAGTCAAACCACTTCCTTGATATAAATTTCTGCTAGCGATGCTGCAATCCTATTGATCCTAATGGGAATAAAATGGGTGCTTTAGTGGGCTTGTCCACTATGACCCAAATTGCTTCATTTCCTCTTTAGCTCCAAGGCAACCCATCTATTAAGTTCATCGATATATCCCCAATTTCCAAGTCAGAATCTCTAAAGGCAATAACAATCCTTCGGGCTTCCCTTGTTCAATCTTTATCCTTTGGCATGTTAAGCATCTAGAAACAAACTTAGCTACTCTCTTCTTCATCCCTAGCCAATAGAAAGTTCGCCTAAATCCTTATGCTTATTATCTCCTCCAAGGTGAATGGTCATCCTTGAGTAGTGAGAATCTGCAAGTACTTCCTCCAACATACTATCAGTCTTTGGAACACAAAGGTGTCCATCTCTCCTGAAACATCCCGTCTCATAAACTGCATATCTACTGACATGGGGAAAATGTTCTCCTATATTTAGCTCATCCAAAATATCTACTATCTCAGCATCCTTCTTTTGCTCAAGTCCAGTGTGGTCAATTAATGTTGGTCTAACTTCCATTGTTGCCAAATAGCTTTGAGTGGTTTCTGTTGGAGGTTGGAAGTTGAAATTCAAGAGGATTCTCCAACTTCCTCTACTCAAATATTGCTCTAAGGTAGCATGCCTCTAGCTAAGGGCTTTGTAACATCCCCCATTTTAAGGTTTGAAACTAAGTGCTACGGATGCTGCAGTCATACCCATTATTAATTTCCGATGACAAAATGTGGTTATGTTAATCATATCAATAATATCATAAGCACATGAATACAAAAAAAAATTTAAAACTCAATTCAATAATAAGCTTTCACATTTCATTTCACAAATAAGATTTCACACATTACATAATCCCATGCGATCCCTCATTCAGAGAAAATATAATTATTCAAACTACTCTACGAGTGACATATGAAGATGCACCCTGATTGATTAGAGTCTAATACTTGACACAAAACAACACAGCATAAAATAAAAAAATTCCTGCTAATAACTACCTTTCCCTCTACATGTCTCTAGAAGCTTATTCGTTTAATCTGGAAACCTAAACCCTTACTCCCGACCTACTCAAATAAGCACCCGAAAGTTTAAGGGGAAAAACAAAAACTTCAGGTCAGAAAAAAGTCTAGTGTGAATAATAACCTGTCATCACGAACCAAAATAGATATCTAGTGAGACTAGACTGTAAAGTGTAACGGATTTACCCTTACTAGTATCTTAACCAATTATGTCAATCAAAATTCATACATCTGCAACTACAATGGTTAGAACTTAATAAAATAATCATTTGCAGGCATGCAATATGGGTAAGTCTGACTAATCTGCCTTCAAAGTATTATACAATCCCTTACCTCATTCAAAATCATATAATGGATTATCCATCCCAAATTAATAAACTATCCGTCTAAATTTAATCTGACTATCCGTCTTATATTTATATGGACTACTCATCTCATATATAAACAGTATGTGGATTATCGATCTCAGGCCATATGGACTACCCATCACACATGGTTTCGCTAACCAAAATTCATGTAGACTATCCATCACAAATGTCTCATTTGTCTAAAATTATGTGGACTGTCCATCACACATATCATAGTATTTCTAAGATAACTATGAACCCATCATGAAACATATCGATATTATCCATCTTTGGCATTATATGGGCTATCCATCACACATCTCATAGTTTTCCTAGGATTAATATGAACCCATCAAATATCAGTTTATAATTCGAATACAACATTATTGACCCAAGTGCTCAACCTATGTCTATTGGTATCCCCAATTCGGTTGTCAAACCCTTAAACTTATGGTATATCAGAAATAATATACATTGGTATCACTAAAGAAGTTGTTAAACTCATAAAACAAATGGCTAATCAAGCCACAAATATAATAAGTTGCATAGAAAGCTTATGGAATTCATGTCGTTAAAAATAATATCGAACCCATATCCATGATTTGAAAACAAAATTCTGATTTTATAAATTATAAGGATAAGCTGCCGAAATCATAAGGTTATTAATTTTCTTAGAACTTAGGCTATCTTGCCTTTAAAACATACTTTTAGTTTGCAAAAGACAACAAGGCTTCTTGGCCCATAAAGCATTAGTTACGAAGTGAAAGAGTTACGGCATCAAAGCCGCATAACCTGGTTGCCGAAAATAAGGAAAACATGAGATGTCAGAGCTGACAAGCTGCGACATCAATTACCCAAGTCAAAATCAATTTCTTACGGCGTCAGTATTATGAAAACTATGATATCAAAAACATGGTACTTCGACTATTATGCCACAAAAAAGTCGATATCGGAAATGATGACTTACTAGATCAAAACCTTAAAACAGTTGATATCGACTTCATAAAACTACAGTGACTATGCAGGTACTTGAAGGTTGTCGAAAATAAAGACATGTGGCGTTAAAGCCATTAAAGCATAGGGTTCAAGGTTAAAGACCTACGACATCAATGGCGGATGATATGGGTTTCAAAAACAAAAGGACAAGGGATGTTGGAATGGTTCTGGTGAGTTACAAAATCACTGATGTCGAAATGAATGCAACATGGAAATAGCATGATTAATACGAAAACTGCTTTATTTCTATATAAATTTTTTTCTTTTACTACTTTAATCTCCTGCCAATTTTCTATTAGTTAAAAACAAACTTTATCAATTTCTTTCCAATAAGACTGCCGCAAGTCATTTTTATCTTTCCAAATACATTTCACAATCCATCAATTAATACTATTACTTAATATTAATTATAAGCTTTTCTAGCTTATTAAATTCATAGAAAATCGTAACCTTTCGGGGAAAACCCCAAAAATGACCAAGAATCAGATTTTTTATGTTCTTTCTCCTGTAAAAATTTCGAGAATAAAATAATTATTTTTAATAATTAAAACATGAAATAACCACTAGTTTCTCCTTAGGAAATTCATAAAATATGCATATTAGCTAGGAAAATTATGAAATTAAAAACCCATCTCCAAAATAGTGTTTTACACAACATTTCAAAAAATCAAATCAATTGAAGATCAAAAAATTAGGTTTTATCTTTAAAACATATCATAATAATTCCATAAAATTTCCATAAATCATTATTCTATCCAAACAATGATCAAACATCCATAACATGGCAAAACAACCAAGATAAATTCAGAAATTAGCCATAACCAAATTCAAACACAAAGAATAGGGATGGTTATTATTTTATTTACCTTAGATTGGATGATAAGATTGAGATTCGATGGAGTTTTGTTTCCCTAAGCTTTGCCTTTTGAATCCCTTTAGTTTCACATTTTTTCTTCCTTGATTATGGCCGGCCTTTTTATTTTCTTTTGATCGTTTTGTTAACATAAATTGAAAATGAACGAGAGAGGGAAGGCTAAAGGGATGAAATAATGCTCTATTCCTAATTTTCCCCTCTTGTTTATTCCCCTCTTGTATAAATTTTAAAACAATCTTATTAATATACTAGTTAAGGCCTGGCCCAATTAATTATCAAATCTCATCCTCCATATATCACTGTATTATTCTATTTAATCTATCCAATTAAATCTCCTAAATAATGTTAAACTAAAATTAGGGGTGTTATAGGACACCCTTCTTAAAGAATTTCATCCTCGAAATTCAGTAAGGATCACACAATAAGCATATCAAACATGCAAACAATTGTAGCAAATAATGTAGTATATCCTACCAGCTAGAAAGTATATATAACAAATATAGAACATACCATCATAATATCTCAGGATAAGTAGCTCTAATCCTATCCTCTATTTTCCAAGTTCACTCTTTCTCATTGTTACTCCACTGGACCTTCACTAATTTGACTATCTTGTTCCTTAGTCTCTTCTCATCTTTACCCACAACATGAACGGGTTGTCTCACAAAAGTCAAATTTTGTTCCACTACTAAATCTTCCAATGCGGTCGGAGCAATAGTAGTCTCTAGACCATGCACACACTTGCTAAGATGAAAAACATTATGGACCCCTGCCAAACAACTCGGTAACTCTGCCCAGTACGTGAGGTTTCTGATCCTCTCTATAATAGGAAATGGCCCAACATATCTGGTCTCAGTTTCACTTTCCAAATCGTACAACATCCTTCATCGATGATTCTTTAACAAAAACACGATCTCCAACAGAGAATTCTAGGTCCTTACACCTCTTATTTGCGTAACTTTTCTGCATGGACTGGGCCTCCTTCATCCATGCTTGGATCAACTCAATCTTTTTTGTGGTTTCTCTCACCAATTTGGACAAAGAACCAATTTGTCTTCGGTTTCCAACCAACATGTGGGTGATTTGCACGACCTTCCATACAAAACTTCGAAAGGTGCCATTCTTATACTACTCTGATGACTATTATTATAGGAAAACTCAACTAAGTGAAAATGGATTTCCCAAGACCCACCAACATCTACTATGCAAGCTTTTAGAAAACCTTCAAGTATCTTATTGACTCTTTCTATCTGTCCTTCCGTATGTGAGAGATAAGCGGTACTCATCTTAAGCTTGGTACCTAACACTTCCTGTAGACTCTTCCATAACTCAATAGTAAACAAAGTATCTATATTGCTGACTATACTACTAGGAACCCTATGCAGTCTAACAATGTTCTTCATAAATAACTTAGCCAATACATTTGTCATCCTGGTTGACTTAACGGAAATAAAATTTGCACCCTTGGTCAGTCTATCCACTATTAACCAAATACTCTCATTTCCCCTATTCGACCTTGGCAGTCCATCAGTAAAATCCATAGATATAGAATCCCATTTCCAAACCAGTATATCTAAATGTTGAAGCAATCCACTTGGCTTCTGATGCTCGAGTTTCACTTGTTGGCAATTCAAACATTGCTTTACCCATAAGCCTATATCTTTTTTCAAACCTTCATAGAAGGAACTCCACTTCATATCCTGATACATCTTAGTTCCTCCAGGATGAATAGTAAAATTTGATTGATGACATTCCCTACAAACTTCCTTCCTTAGGTCACCATCATTTGAAACACATAATCGTCCCATCTTTCTCAACCAACCATTCTGGTCAAGACTAAAATCCTTTAAATCATCATTGGTCGAATTTCCAAACATGACAATATGGTAGTTTCCCTACTAGAACTAGCCGTTGATCTTAACCGCACACCACAAATAGCCAATGCTTCTAAATCCTTCCATTCCACTATCATTGTTAACACAACATTTTGATGTTTCTAGTTAACTACATCAGCAACTTTATTTCCTTTTTCTCACATACTCAATATCAAAATCATAAGCTGCTAAATAATCTATCCATCTCTGTTGTCTAATATTCAACTTTCTGAAAGAATAAATACCTCAAAGACTTATGATCCGGAAACAACTCGAATCTTTCTCCTAAAAGGTAGTGTCTCCACACCTTCAAATCAAAGAGCACTACTGTCAACTCTAAATCATGAGTCAGATAACTTACTTTATGTGGTCTAAGCTGTTAACAAGCATTGGCAATTACTTTATCTCTTTGCATCAACACAACTCCTACTCATGTTACACATGCATCTGTATACACCACTAAATGTCGATTACCATCTGGCACAACTAACACGGGAACATTGGTCAATAAATGTTTTAGCTTCTAGAATGCTTCCTCACATTTACTAGACCAATTAAACTTTATGTCCTTTTTGGTTAGTTTAGTCAGGGGTGCTGCTATTCGAGAGAAATTTTTAATGAATCTCCGGTAATAGCAAGCTAATCTAAGAAAACTCTTTATCTCGATCACTCTCTCGAGTCTCTTCCAAATATTTACAGCTTCAATCTTAGCTGGATCAACAAAGAACCCTTCCTCTAAAACTACATGACCAAGAAACTTCACTTCTCTCTTTTGAAAATGACACTTTGAAAACTTCGTTTTTAGTTGAAGCTGCCTAAACGACTCAAGCTATATTCTAAGATGAATCTCATGATCTTTTTCATCCTTAGAATATATTAAAATGTCATCAATGAACACAAACACGAACCTATCCAAGTCCTCTCGGAAAATTTGGTTTCGTAAGTCCACAAATAAAACAGGTGCATTAGTCAACCCGAATGGCATGACTAACAACTCATACGAACCATACCTCGTTCAAAACACTGTCAAAGGAATACTATCCTCTGCAACCTTCAGTTGATGGAACCCTATTATCTAATCCAACTGGGAATATACTTTGGCTCTGAAAGGGAGTGCAGATTAAGGATCTTAAGGCTAATTTAACACTAGAGGGGGGTGAATAGTGTTTAATGGATTCTAAGACTTATATGGACTAATTTAAAATTTATGATATAAACAAATACAGAACTTAATCAAAGAACAATCACATAATCAAACACAGATGCAGAAAGTAAATAAAAAGCAGTAAAAGGAAAGAACACACCGGATTTTATACTGGTTTGGAGTTACCCTACGTCCAGTCCTACACCAAGGCAAACACCTCGTACATAATTTTATTATACCAATGTCGAGAATACAATCCTCAATTTCTAAAAGCCTTGAGGTACCCTCCTATGTTCGAGTCTGGGGCAAACTCTCTTGATTTACGAGAAACAAGATCACCCAATTGATTTCCAGGCACAACCACGCCTTATAGAGAGACTCGATAAACTTTTGATTATAAATTAATCCTATAACTCTGAATATCACTTTGATCTTCGAGAGAGGGCAGAGAATCAAACAAGAATGAGATTCTAATTTGATTCACTTGAGAATTTGGCAGAGTTTCGGCACGATCTTAAAAATATGAAAATTTTAGAATATGGATTAGTGGAGAAGAAGGAGTGAAGAAAATAAGAAAATAGTTAGTTAAAAAATTCGTTTGTGAAGGCTATTTATAGACCAGTAACGGTCATAACCATTCGTAAAGAGATTTAAACGAATAGACACTTCTTTTGAAAATTGAAACTTTTGAATTTAACGGCCACCATGTCGACATGGAGTGTCCCATGATGTCGACATCCCTTAGTTAAAAAACAATATAAAATTTGTTTTGAAAATGGTATTGAAAAGAAAACAAGATAAAATGATTCTGGAGTAAAATAAACTAATTTTCCTATGTTTTAAAATAAAGAAGAGTAGAAAAAAAATATTTTAAGAATGTATATATATATTATAAAAGAATATTTTAAAATCAGAAGATAGTTTTAAAAACAAACGAAGTTTAAAACAAGAGTTTATTTAAAAACAAAAACAAAGAATATTTTAAGGCTAAAACATCTTTTTGAAAATCATTTGAAAAGATAATTTTTAAGGCTAAAACATTTTGAAAAGCAGTTTTGAAAATCATTCTGAAAAACCATTTTGAAATAGTTTTGCAAGCTTCTTCCTGCAGAATATTTAATCACATCAGGACTCGAGAACTTGTACAAAACCAGGATGTTCATGGGTTTGTAAGCCACTTGTCGTAGGTTTCTAAGCTACTTGTCGTGGGTTTGTAAGCCACTAAGAAGGTACAAATGGGTTCCATCCCAAATTAAATTTGGAATGAAGATTTCCATGCTATTATGAAGTTTTAACAAAACTAGACACTTATCATGAAATCTTGATCTTGATACTCATGAGTCTTCAAACTTGATTTCTTCATTCTTGATCTTTATACTGTACAGTCTTCAATAATCAGTACCTGCCTTATATATATCCTGCATAATAAAATTCATATATATATCTAGACAATAGTGTTAGTATATAAGTTATAATAAAATAAGTTACAAAGGTTGTTGTCATCAAAACCACTATCTCCAGTTCCTAACAATCTCCCCCTTTTTGATGATGACAACCTTATAAAATATACTTACCACTTCGATTATACCATAACTCCCCCTTACACCAACAACTCCCCTTTACTCCAAGCCTACGATTTTATATAACTTCTCCCCCTTTGTCATTAACAAAAATAACCTATAAACCTTGAACTTAATAGAAAATGAGATAAACAAACATATGACATAAGAATAATAACTATGTATGAGTGAAATATAGAATCCTAAGTTAAATGGAATTCAAGATTTTATACACCAAAGATTGTTTTTAGAAGAACATTAATTAAGATAACACTTATATACAAATTAACAAACCAATATACAATCAAGAAAGAGAAAAACGAAAAATGAAAAACGCTTAACGAGGACCCTTAACTATTGGTGATTTATGGACCGAACAATTTGGATATTGGAGACAAAAGTTTCCACGTGGATCGACCAAGTTCCCATTAGCGTCAAAAAGGACCTCTCCAATGCAAATCACGCCATCGTCTTCGTCCATATGAACATCCGGATTCGGTAGAGGATGTTCTTCTTCTTGATCCTCTTGTGGTTCTTCTAGAGGCTCTTCTTCTTCAGAATCCATAGCTTGTGATGATTCTTCAATGACAATGGGATTGGTATGGTAATCCATAAGGAATTTTTGTAAATTCCTAAGAATTCTGCCTTGCCTATCTTGTCCTCTAGCGATTCGCAGTTGACTCACTTGAATTTCCATCATCATTTGAAGCAAATCTTTCATCTTCTCTTGTAATTTGATGACTCGTACGTGTGTGGAACATTGAAAAGGACCAGAATGAGGAGAAGTGGGTGAAGAAGGTTCATTATTAGAAGAGAAAGCCATAAATTTACTGTTTTAGAAGTTTATTACAGAGAATAGAACAGAAAAAAGGAGTAAAAGTCGAAATGTATAAATATATAACTTAATAACTAATTTTAGAGGGAAATTTAAATTTGAAAATCTCGGCCTGTATGTCAACATAGGAGAATGGGTCATGTCGACATGCCCAGTTCAATTTTTGAGAAATTTTTATTTATATTAATTATTAACTATACTTGTATTATTTATAATTTATATTTCAGTTAATGAACATATACCTAATTCTCTTCTAAATTTAGTAAAGTTTTGTTCATTTAATGGTTTGGTTAATATATCAGCAATTTGTTTTTCAGTATTAATATATTCAAGAGTTATGACTTCTTTACTTATATTATCTGTAAGAAAATGATGTCTAATATTAATATGTTTTGTTCTAGCATGATGAGTTGGATTTTTAGATAGGTTTATTGCACTAGTATAATCACAATAAATTGGTGCTTTAGTTATAGTTAATCCAAAATCTTTTAAAGTGTGTTGCATATATATAACTTGAGAACAAGCCAAAGCAGCAGATATATATTATGCTTCAGTTGTTGATAAGGATACAGTGTTTTGCTTCTTACTAAACCAAGAAACTAGAGAATTTCCTAGAAAGTGACAAGTTCCACTTGTACTTTTTCGGTCTGATTTACAACCAGCGTAATCAGCATCACAATATGAAATTAAATCAAATACATAATTTTTAGGGTAAAATAAACCATAATCTAAAGTATGTTTTACATATCTTAAAATTCTTTTAACAGCTTTTAAGTGAGTTTCTTTAGGTTGAGATTGGTATCTTGCACAGAGACAGACACTATGCATGATGCCAGGACGACTTGCTGTTATATAAAGCAACGAACCAATCATTCCTCTATATAATTTTTGATCAACACCTTTTGATTTATCTTCTTTACTTAAAGCTACATTAGTTGTCATTGGAGTTGGTTTCCCACTAAAAGTGGTAAATCCAAATTTATTAATTAAATCCTTAGCATACTTTTCTTGACTAATGAAAATTCCTTTATCTAATTGTTTGATTTGAAGTCCTAAGAAGAAACTTAGTTCTCCCATATGACTCATTTCAAATTCTTTAGTCATTATATCTGAATATTCTTTATTAATTATGTTATTGGTTGATCCAAATATTATATCATCTACATATATTTGTACTAATTGAATATCATTTTTGTTTCTTTTAATAAAAAGAGTTGTATCTATTTTACCAATTTCAAAACCAGATTGTAGTAAACAAGATCTTAGTCTTTCATACCAGGCTCTAGGAGCTTGTTTCATACGATCTAAAGCTTTCTTTAATTTATATACATGATTTGGAAATTTATTATCTTCAAAAAGTGGAGGTTGTTCAACATAAACATCTTCTTTTACAAAACCATTTAGAAAAGCACTTTTAACATCCATTTGATATAACTTGAAATTATTGTAGTTTGCAAAAGCAAGTAGAATCCTGATAGCTTCAAGTCTTGCTACGGGTGCAAAGGTTTCGTCATAATCAATTCCTTCTTCTTGACAATAACCTTGCGCGACTAAACGAGCTTTATTTCTCACGACCTCACCAAGTTCATTCATTTTTTTTATAAACCCATTTTGTTCCAACTATACTTTTATCCTCAGGTCTAGGAACAAGTTCCCAAACATCATTTCTGGTGAACTGATTCAATTCTTCTTGCATAGCAAGAATCCATGAATCATCAGATGATGCTTCCTTTGGATTTTTAGGTTCAATAGTTGATATAAAAGCTACATTACTCATACTATTTATTTGATTTCTTGTTTTAACTATAGATTCAATATTTCTTAGTATATTTTCTACAGGACGATCTTTTAATAGCCTAATTCTTTTATTAGGTTGAATGATTTGACAATTAGTTTCATTAGGTTCATTATTTAAAGTTACAAAATCTTCTTCATCTTCTATTTGTACAGTATCTTAAAAATTTTCATCAAAAGATACATACATTGTTTCTTCAATAGTGTTAGTTCTTAAATTATAAAATCTAAATGCTATACTTTTATTAGAATATCCGATAAAGATACCTTTGTCGGATTTTGGTTCAAATTTATCTAAATTATCTTTTGTATTAAGAATAAAACACTTACTACCAAAAACTTTAAAATAAACTACTATGGGTTTCTTATTGTAAAGTAATTCATATGGTGTTTTATTAGTCAATGGTCTAATTAAAATCCTATTTAATATATAACAAGCTGTAGCGACTGCTTCAGCCCAAAAGTTTTTAGGTAAGTTACTATCAGAAAGCATTGTTCTAGCACACTCTTGAATCGTTCTATTCTTACGTTCTACCACTCTGTTTTGTTGTGGAGTTCTTGGAAAAGAGAAATTATGAGTAATTCCTTTTTTATTATAGAAATTCTCAAAATTTTCATTTTCATTTTCAAATTCTCCACCGTGATCACTACGAATAGTTTTTAGTTTTAAAGAAAGTTGATTTTGAATTCTTTTATCAAAATTCTTAAATAATTCAAAAGAATCACTTTTAAGTTTAAGAAAAATTGTCCAAGTATATATTGAATAATCATCTATAATTACAAAAACATATTTATTGTGATTAATTGATTGAACTTGAGATGGACCAAATAAATCTAAATGAAGTAATTCTATAGGTTTAGAAGTAGAAATCATATCTTTTAGTTTAAATGAGCTTTTCTTAAGTTTTCCTAATTAGCTAGCATCACATATACTATCTACTTTAAAGTTTAACTTGGGAAGACCTCTAACTAAGTTAAGTTTTGATAACCTAGATAATAGTTTGAAATTTAAATGACCAAATCTTGTATGCCAAATCCAAGGGTCACTTGTATTAGCCAAAAGGCATAAGTCATCATTTGAAACTTTCATACTAAGGATGTAAATGTTTTTCTTCCTAATTCCTTCAAAGATAATATTTGACTTATTATCTTCGATGTGACACTTGTCTTTTCCAAATTTAATTTTAAATCCTTTATCACATAGTTGACTTATACTAAGAAAATTATGTTTTAAATTCCTAACTAGCAAAACATTAGAGATAAGAGGAGTTTTAGAATTATCAACATAGCCGAAGCCAATCACATATCCTTTTGAGTTATCTCCAAAATTGACCAATCCACTATCTTGATATATAATGTCATTGAGTATCTCAGGATTTCCAGTCATATGCCTTGAACAGCCACTATCAAGTATCCATTTAACTTTCTCAATTTGCACAGTTTTTTCATTGGTTGTTGATTCTTCAAAAGCCATGTAACATGTCTGATCCTGCATAACAAACAAATTCGGTAGATAACTTGATTTTTCATAAAAACTATATGCAGACTTATGATACTTTGATGAAATGCATAAATTCAAACTAGTATTAACAAAATTTCCTAAAAATGCTATTTTTAACTTTTCAAGTTTCTGATTATGAAAACTATGAAAACCTCGCTCTGATACAAATTGAAAGGGAGTGCGGATTAAGGATCTTAAGGCTAATTTAACACTAGAGGGGGGTGAATAGTGTTTAATGGATTCTAAGACTTATATGGACTAATTTTAAAATTATGATATAAAAAAATGCATAACTTAATCACAAAACAATCACAGAATCAAACACGGATGTAGAAAGTAAATAAATGTAGTAAAAGGAAAGAACACACGGGATTTTATACTGGTTTGGAGTTACCTTACGTCCAGTCCAGCACCAAGTCAAACACCTCGTACGGATTTTTATTATACCAATGTCGAGATTACAATCCTCAATTTCTAAAGGCCTTGAGTTACCCTCCTGTCTTCGAGTCCAGGGCAAACTCTCTTGATTTACGGGACACAAGATCACCCAATTTATTTCCAGGCACAACCACACCTTATAGAGAGATTCGATAAACTTTTGATTAGAAATTGATCCTATAACTTTGAATAGCACTTTGATCTTCGAGAGAGGGCAGAGAAACAAACAAGAATGAGATTCTAATTTGATTCACTTGAGAATTCGGCAGAATTTCAGCACAATCTTAAAAATATGGAAATTTTAGAGTATGGATTTGTGGATAAGAAGGAGTAAAGAAAATAAGAAAATAGTTAGATAAAAAATTCATTTGTGAAGGCTATTTATAGACCAGTAATGGTCATAACCATTCGTGAAGAGATTTAAACGAATAGACACTTCTTTTAAAAATTGAAACTTTTGAATTTAACGGCCACCATGTCGACATGGGGTATCCCATGATGTCGACATCCCTTAGTTAAAAAACAATGTAAATTTTGTTTTGAAAATGGTATTGAAAGGAAAACAAGATGAAATGATTCTGGAGTAAAATAAACCAATTTTCCTATGTTTTAAAATAAAGAAGAGTAGAAAATTATATTTTAAGAATGTATATATAAATTTGATTTTAAATCTCAAGTATATATATATTATAAAAGAATATTTAAAAATCAGAAGATAGTTTTAAAAACAAACGAAGTTTAAAACAAGAGTTTATTTAAAAACAAAAACAAAGAATATTTTAAGGCTAAAACATCCTTTTGAAAATCATTTGAAAAGATAATTTTTAAGGCTAAAACATTTTGAAAAGAAGTTTTGAAAATCATTTTGAAAAACCATTTTGAAGTAGTTTTTCAAGCTTCTTCCTGCAGAATATTTCATCACATCAGGACTCGAGAACTTGTACAAAACCAGGATGTTCATGGGTTTGTAAGCCACTTGTCGTAGGTTTGTAAGCTACTTGTCGTGGGTTTGTAAGCCACTAAGAAGGTAGAAATGGGTTCCATCCCAAATGAAATTTGGAATGAAGATTCCATGCTTTTATATAGTTTTAACAAAATTAGACACTTATCTTGAAATCTTGATCTTGATACTCATGAGTCTTCAAACTTGATTTCTTCATTCTTGATCTTTATACTGTACAGTCTTCAATAATCAGTACCTGCCTTATATATATCCTGCATAATTACATTCATATATATCTAGACAATAGTGTTAGTATATAAGTTATAATAAAATAAGTTACAAAGGTTGTTGTCATCAAAACCACTATCTCCAGTTCCTAAAAGGTCCACTCAACTGATCAAATAAATCATCGATTCTCGACAACATATATTTATTCTTTACCGTCTTCTCATTCAGCTTATGATAATCAATACGCAACCTCATGACCCATCTGACTTCTGCAATAACATTGAAGTCCCTCCCCAAGGCGAACTGCTTGGCCTAATAAAATTCTTTCCCTCTAAGTCCACTAGCTGCACATTTAACTCTTTCATTTGAGTAGGTGTCATTCTACTATACGGTGTTACTAACAGGTTCAGCTCCAGGTACAAGATCAATTCTGAACTCAATAGCTCTTCTCGAAGGTAATCCTATAACTATTCAAAAACATCTGCAAATTCTCTTACAACTAAAATCTGACTCAACTCATCTTTCACCTCTGTTGCACCCAATAAAGCACAAACGTCTAAACTCGAATTCTCAACCGAGTATATAATTCGATCACTACTATTATAGTTTTTTAATGATATTTTCCTATCCTAGCAAAATATCCTAGCATCATATTTGCTTAACCAATCCATATCCAAAATAATCCCAAAGCCCCCAAAATCAAACACAAACAAACTACAGGATAAAGTATGACCTAACAACTCAAATTCTAGATGGTCACATCTCATCCTAAGAGTTGCATAACCTCTTATTGGATTCGAGACCCTTAAGGAAGTAACAAGGTATGATGGTTCTAAATCTAACATATCTACCAAACATAGAGAGATAAAAGAATGTGATGCACCAGTATCAAATAATACTCAAACAGCTATGCCATGAATCAAAAGCATACCCATCACAGCCTTTCCCTTCTTCTCTGTTGTTGGCCTAGACGATGATGGCTCCAAAGCAAAGACCTTTACTTTTTCCGCCTTGGCCACTTCTAGACATTTATTCTTATAATGCCCCACCTGGTTGCAGTTATAGCACTTCACATTCTTCTTTCCCACAACCGTCATCACCGGATCAACACTCATTAGCATAGTGCCCCTTCTTGTCACACTTGTAACAAATGATATTTGTTTTCCCTTTCTTGGCAGCTCCACCCTATTGAACTCCTTTCCCCTTAAAGAGCATTCTCTTCTTACTCCAAGAACTTTGGGTTTCCACCTACTGATCCTTCCCAAAAGTCAAAAGTATCTTGTCATTCCTTACAACCATCTCCACCACTACATTACATGGATCCCTGAGATGCGACATTGTTGCCTTTGCAATCTCTGGCTTTAAACTCCATATGAACATTTTATTTCACTTAATCGCAACATCTATGGTGACATATCCATATATGGACAACTCATCATGCTTAGTTGCATACTCTAGAACAGACATTTCTCCTTACTCCAATTCCTTAAATTTTCTGAGTAAAGTTGACTTGGCTATCTCAAACAAGAACCTTTCCTCAAACCTCCTCCTAAACTTAGCCAAAGTAAATTTCTCTTCTGGTTACCTATGGTCAGCCCATTCCACCAGTACAAAGCAGCTCACTGCATCTGCCTTGATGCCAACCTCTTTTTCTGCTCATCGTTTAAACTTAGATCATTAAAAATCCTCTCACAGTGTAATAGCCAGTTCTCAACTTCAATAGCATCTTCAGTTCCAAGAAAAGACTTTCCTTCAAGACTTGTGTAATCACAACTCAATTTAGCGTAGTTATTACCAACCGGCACAAAAGATTATCTCCACCCGCATTATCAACATTCCCTCTAGCCAAACCATCATCAGCTCTGGCTTGCATCATGTTTACAAAGAACTGATACATATCCCCTCTATCTACTGGTAGGGTTTCAACACTCACGTTAGCATTTGCATTTTGATTAGCATTTGCTAGTCGACCTTGTTTCCTTCTAGTATTGGGCCGAACATTTCCATTAGTTATGGTGCTTCCTCTACCTAGATTTACTCTTTCATTTCCTACTTCCATAACTTTCTTTCTCGTAATTTGCATATGAGCCTTAATAAGATTCAGAAGAACGGTCTAAGAGAGAAGGAGAATACATACTTATATGTAGCAATTATAAGTATGTTACTATAGCATTATCCCATATCCTGATCTTATTCTCTGATTCATTGGATTATGTTTTCAAAAGCTCCTACTAATAACAAGTTTGCCACCTACATGTCTCCAGAAGCTTATTCGTCTAATCTGAAAACCTGAAAACCCTTACTCCTGGCCTACTCA
The DNA here is from genome assembly GCA_030737815.1 of Allium fistulosum. Taxonomy (NCBI): domain Eukaryota; kingdom Viridiplantae; phylum Streptophyta; class Magnoliopsida; order Asparagales; family Amaryllidaceae; genus Allium; species Allium fistulosum. The sequence goes on from CM060904.1 coordinate 823,224,788, forward strand.
AATAAGCACCCGATATTTTAAGGGGAAAACAAAAGTTTCGGGTCAGACAAAAAGTCTGGTGTGAATAATAACCTTCCATCTAGAAGCAAAATAGATGTCTAGTGAGACCATATTGTAGAGTGCAACGAGTTTCGTCACTAGTGTCTTAACCAATTATGTCAATCAAAATTCATACGTTTGCAACCACAATGGTTGATACATAGTAAAACAATCATTTGCAGGAATGCAACATAGGTCAGTCCGAATAATCTGTCTTCATAGTGTTATTCACTCCCTTACCCCATCTAAAATGATATAATGGATTATCCATCCGAATTTAATAGACTATCCACCTAAATTTAGTCTGACTATCCATCTTATATTTATGTGACTACCCATCTCACATATAAATAGTATGGGGATGATCAATCTCAGGCCATATGGACTACCCATCGCACATGGTTTATTTAATTAAAATTCATGCGGACTATCCATCGCACATGTCTTATTTATCAAAAATTATATGGAATATCCATCACACATATAATAGTTTTTCTAGGATGACTATGAACACATCATGAACTATATAGAGACTATCCATCTCTGACATTATGTGGACTATCCATCACACATCTCATAGTTTTCCTAGGATGACTATGAACCCATCAAATATCAATTTATAATTTGAATATAACATTATTCACCCAAGGGACCAACCTATGTTTATTGTTATCCACAATTAGATTGTCAAATCCTTAAAATTATGGCTTATCAAAAATAATATACAGTGGTATCCCCAATGAAGTTGCTGTACTCATAAAACATATGGCTGATCAAGCCATCAATATAAGAATTTGAAATAGAAAGCTTACGACATTCATGCCAGTAAAAACGATATTGAAACTCTATCCAAAATTCGAAAAAAAGATTTGATTTTATAAATAATGAGGCTAAGCTGCCAAAATCATAAGGTTTTCAACTTTCTTAAAACATAGGCTATCTCTCCTTTCAAACATACTTTTAGTTTGCAAAAGAAAACAAGGATTCTCGGCCCATAAATCTTTAGTTACGAAATAAAAGAGTTACGACATCAAAGCTGCATATCATGGTTGCCAAAAATAAGGAAAATATTTGATGTTAGAGTTGACAAGATAGGGCATTAATTAATCAAGTCGAAATCAATTTCTCAAGTCGAAATCAATTTCTTATTGCATTGTTACTTTAAAAAATACGATATCGAAAACATGGCACTTCGACTATTACGCCGGAAAACAGTTGATTTCTGAAATGGTGACTGACGAAATCAAAACCTTAAAACATTTGATATCGGCTTCATAAAACTGCGGTGATTATGCCGCTAATTGAAGGTTGTCGGAAATAAAGACATGCGACATTAAAGCCTTTATAGCATATGGTTCAAGGTTAAAGACCTACGACATAAAGGCCGAATGATACGGGTTTCAAAAACAAAAGGACAAGGGATATCGGAATGGTTCTGGTGAGTTACGAAATTGTGATATCGGAATGGTTCTGGTGAGTTACGAAATTGTGGATGTCGAAATGAATGCGACATGGCAATATCGTAATTAACATGAAAACTGTTTTATTTCTATATAACGAAATTTCTTTTTACCAACTCTAATCCCTTATCAATTTTCTATTAGTTAAAAACAAACTTTATCAATTTCTTTCCATAAATATCACCACAAGTCAGTTTTATCTTTCCAAATCCATTTCGCAACCCATCAATTAAGATTATTACTTAATGTTAATTATAAGCTTTTCTAGCTCATTAAATTCATAGAAAATCATAATCTTTTGGGAAAAATCCTCAAAAATCGCTATAAATTAGAATTTATATATTATTTCTTTGTAAAAATTTCAAGACCGAAATAATTATTTAATTATTTTTAATAATTAAAACCCAAAACAAACATTATTTTCTCCTTAGGAAATTCATAAAATATTCATATGAACTAGAAATATGAAATTAAAAACTCATCTTTAAAATAATGTTTTACACAACATACTAGAAAATCAAATCAATTTGAGATCAAAAACTTAGGTTTTACCTTTAAAACCTATCATGATAATTCCATAAAAATTTTGTATTCGTTATTTTATCCAAACAGTGATCAAACATCCATAACATGGCAAAATAGTAAAGATCAATTCGAAAATTAGCCATAATCAAATTCAAACAAAAATAATAGTGATGGTTAATTATTATTCACCTTATATTGGATGATGAGATTAAGATTCGATGAAGTTTAGCTTTCCTAAGCTTTGCCCTTTGAATCCCTTTAGTTTCCTCTTTTTTCTTCCTCGATTATAGTCAGCCTTTTTATTTTCTTTTGATTGTTTTGTGAATGTAAAATGAGAATGAATGAGAGAGGGAGGGCTTAAGGGATGAAACAAGGCTATATTCCTAATTTGCCCCTATCATTTGTTTCCCTCTTTTATAAGTTTTAAAACAATCTTATTAATAGATTAGTCAAGGCCCGACCCAATTAATTATCAAATCGCATCCTCCTTATCCCACTACATTATTTTATTTAATCTATCCAATAAATATCCTTAATAATGCAAAAATAAAATTGGAGATGTTACAGGCTCTCCTCCTTCAATAATTTTATCCTCGAAATTTAGTAAGGATCACAACATAACCATATCAAATACACAAACAATTGTAACAAACAATGCTAGTATATCCTACCAGCTAGAAAGTTTATATAGCAAGTATAGAACGTACCACCATAACAACCCAGGATAAATAGCCCTTATTATGTCCTCTATTTCCCAACTACGGTCTGTCTCGTTGTTATTCCACTGGAACTTCACTAGTCTGACTGTCTTGATCCTAAGCCTCTTTTTATCTCTGGCCGCAACACGAACTGGTTGTCTTATAAAAGTCAAATACAGTTCCACTACTAAATTTTTCAATCCAGTCAGAGCAATAACAGTCTTTAGATCATGCACACACTTCCTAAGATGAGAACATGAGAAACATTGTGAACTCCTGTCAAACTACTCGATAACTCTGCCGGGTATGCGAGCTTTCTGATCCTCTCTATAATAGGGAATAGGCCAATATATCTAGGTGCTAGTTTCTTTGACTTTCCAAATTATACCACACCCTTCAACGGTGATACTTTAACAAAAACACGATCTCCAACAGAGAACTCTGGGTCCTTACGCCTCATATCTGCGTAACTTTTCTGCCTGGACTGGGCCTCCTTCATCCATGCTTGGATCAACTCAATCTTTTCTGCGGCTTCTCTCACCATATATGGACCAAGAACCAATCTATCTTTTGTCTCCAAACAACATGCGAGCAATTTGTATGGCCTTCCATACAAAGCTTCGAGAGACGTCATTCCTATACTACTTTGTTAACTATTATTATAGGAAAACTCAACTAAGTGCAAATTGTTTTTCCATGACCCACCGAAATCTAGTACACAAGCTTTTAGCAAATCTTCAAGTACCTTATTGACTCATTTTGTCTGCCCATCCGGCTGTAGGTGATAAGCGGTATCATCTTAAGCTTCATACCTAACACTTCCTGTAGAATCTTCTATGGCTCACAATTAAACATAGTATCTCTATCGCTGACTATACTAGGAATCCCATATAGTCTAACAATATTCTTCATAAAAAAACTTAGCCAATACAGATGCCATCCTGGATGACTTAACCGGAATAAATGTGCACTCTTGGTCAATCTATCCACCATAACCCAAATGCTCTCATTTTCCCAATTCAATCTTCGTAGACCGTCAATAAAATCCATGGATATAGAATCCCATTTCCAAACCGGTATATCTAAACGCTGAAGCAATCCACTTGGCTTTTGATGGTCGGCTTTCACTTGCTAGTAATTCAAACATTGCTTTACCTATAAGCCTACATCCATTTTCATACCTTACCAGAAGAAACTCCTCTTCATATCCTGATACATCTTAGTTCCATCAAGATGAAGAGTAAACTTCGATCGATGATATTCCTTTAGGACTTCCTTCCTTAGGTCACCAGCATCTGAAACACACAATTGTCCCTTCTTTCTCAACCATCCATTATGGTCAAGACTAAAATCCTTTAAATCATCAATCTCAGTTCCACCTTCAATCCTTGTAATCCTTTCGACTAGCAATGGATCATTTCTCTATTTAGAAGTAATCCTTTCGATCATCACTAGTCGAACTTCCAAACACGACAACGTGGCAGTTTCTTAACTAGAACTAGCCATTGATCTTAACTGCACACCACAAGTAGTCAATGCTTCTAAATCCTTCCATTTTGCTATCATAGCTAATACCACATTATGATGTTTCCTACTAAGTGCGTCCACAACTTTATTTCCTTTTCCTGGCATGTACTTAATACCAAAATCATAAGTTGCTAAAACTACGATATCAAAAACATGGTACTTCGGCTATTATGCCGCAAAACAGTTGATATCGAAAGTGGTGACTAGGCATCAAAACCTTAAAAATTTTGATATCGGCTTTATTTAACTTCGGTGACTATGCCGCTACTTGAGGGTTGTCAGAAATAAAGACATGGGGCATTAAAGCCTTTAATGCATAGGGTTCAAGGTTAAAGTCCTACGACATCAATGCTGAGTGATATGAGTTCGAAAAACAAAGGGACAAAGGATGTTAGAATGGTTCGGGTGAGTTACGAAGTCACTAATGTCAAAATGAATACGACATGGCAATATCATAATCAATATGAAAATTGTTTTATTTATATATAAAGAAATTTCATTTTACCAATTCTAATCCCTTGTTAATTTTCTATTGATTAAAAACAAACTTTATCAATTTCTTTTCAGAAAGAGTGCCGCAAGTCAATTTTATCTTTCCAAATCCATTTCGCAGCCCATCAATTAATATTATTGCTTAATATTATAAGCTTTTCTAGCTTATTAAATTCATAGAAAATCATAACCTTTTGGGAAAAATCCCCAAAAATCATTGAAAATCAGAATTTTTATACTCTTTCTTCTATAAAAATTTGAAGCCAAAATAATTATTTAATTATTTTTAATAATTAAAACTCAAAATAAACACTATTTCCTTCTTAGGAAATTCATAAAATATTCATATTAACTAGAAAAATTATGAAATTAAAAATCAGTCTTCAAAATAATGTTTTACATAACATACCAGAAAATCAAATTAATTAAAGATCAAAAATATAGGTTTTACCTTTAAAACCTATTATAATAATTCCATAAAATTTCCTTGAATCGGTATTTTATCCAAACAACGATCAGGCATCCATAATATGGCAAAACAATCAAGATCAATTTAGAAATTAGCCATTACCGAATTCAAACATAAATAATAGAGATGGTTAATTATTATTCACCTTAAACTTTATGATGAGATTGAGATTTGATGGAGTTCAGCTTCCCTAAGCTTTGCCTTTTGAATCCATTTAGTTTCCCCATCTTTCTTCCTTAATTAAGGCCGGCCTCTTTATTTTCTTTTGATTTTTTTATGAACGTAAATTGAGAATGTTTGAGGAAGGGAGGTCTTGACGAATGAAATAAGGCTCTATTCCTAATTTGCCCCTCTCATTTATTCCCCTTTTTTATAAATTTTAAAATAATCTTATTAATATATTAGTTAATGCTTGACCCAATTAATTATTAATTCTCATCGTCTTTATGCCACTACATTATTCTATTTAATCTATCCAATTAAATTCCTGGAATAATGTTAAAGTAAAATTAGGGGTGTTACAGGAGTCGGCGATAACATTTCCTTTTCCGAGGGTATATTTTAAAGTCATAAGATGCTATGAATTTCATCCACCTCTACTGCCAAAGATTTAAATCTTTTTGAGAAAATAGGTATTCGAGTGATTTATGGTCGGTGAACAACTCAAATCTTTCTCCCAAAGATAATGCCTCCACTTTTTCAAGGCAAAAACTATAGCTGCTAACTTTAAGTTATGAGTTGGGTATCTCTTCTCATGTTCCTTCAAGTGCCTATTAGCATAAACTAGCACCCTTCCTTCTTACGTAAGAGCTGCTCCAAATCCTGTGCCACATGCATCCGTGTAAGTTGTAAAAGGCTTTGTCCCATCGGGAATGGTAAGTTAGTGCACTTGTTAATAGTTCCTTTAGCTTCTCAAATGCTTCCATGCATTTTTCATCCTATGCAAAGAGTAGATTCTTCTTAGTTAAGCATGTTAAAGGGACGGAAATCTTTGCAAAGTACTTTATGAATTTATTATAGTAACTCACTAACCCTAGAAAACTCCTAACCTCCGTGGCATTCTTCGGAATCTTGCAACTTTGAGTGGCTTCCACTTCTGCGGGGTCCACGGCTAATCCATGCTCGGAATTAATATGTCCAAGAAATCTCACCTCCTTTATTTAAAAGTGACACTTCGAGAATTTGACTTTAAGTTGGTGCCTTCTCAAAGTCCGTAGTATCTCTCTTAAGTGACTTTCAAGCTCTCCTTCACTTTTGAAAAATACTAAGATGTCATCAACAAACACTACGATGAATTTATTTAGCTGTCCCATAAATACTATGCTCATCAAATCTACAAAATATGTGGGGGCATTCATCAATCCAAAATGCATCACTTCCCATTCATAAAGTCCATCTTGGGTGAGAAATACGATCTTGGGTTTGCTATCATCTGTTATCCTCATTCGATGAAATCCAGTAGCTAAGTCAAATTGGGAGAAGATTTTGGCCCCTACAAGTTGATCGAACAAATCATTTATCCTAGGTAAGGGATACATATTCTTCTTCGTCAACTTATAGAATTTCCTATAGTAGATGCAATTGTTGGAAATGCGGATAACGGATCTTAAGGCTGGATTAACACTAGAGGGGGGTGAATAGTGTTTAATGGATTTTATGGAATTTTTTAAATCTTTTCAAATTAAACACATACAAATGAAATTTCACAAACACAGAGACAATCACAGAATCAGACATAGATGCAAATAGTAAATGAAAGCAGTAAAGGAAAAAACACATCGGAATTTTAAACTTGTTCGGTGTTACCCTACATCCAGTCCTACACAGTTTCTTGTGCAGGTTTCTTTTCGAATATAATGTCGATATTATAACCTCGATTTCAAGGCCACAAGATACACCCTCCTGTCTCCGAGTCCAAGGCAAACTCTCATGATTTAACCAGGCTACAAGATCACCTAATTGATTACGGGCTACAATCACACCCAATTGATTTACGAGCCATAATTACACCGTTTCCAATCACACTTTGATAGAGAGAGACTCGATACACTTTCTTGATTACAAATGATCATATAAATTTGAATAGCACTAAGATCTGAGGGAGTGGCAGAGAATCAAACTAGAGATGATCGAGTTTGATTCACCTAGAATTTCAGTAGAGTTTTGTTAAAGCATTTGAAATATAAGAGAATATTTAAGTGGAGAAGAAGGAGTGAAGAAATGAATAAAAACTAACTTAAATTTCATTGAAAACAATTAGTATTTATAGGAGAACAACGATCATGTCCATTCGCGAAAGGTTATGACGAATAGACACTTCTTTTGAAAATTTGAAATTTGAATTCTACGGCTACCATGTCGACATGGGGGATGAGGGATGTCAACATGCCTATGTTATTTTTGAAAATAGATTTTGCTTTAAAATGATTTCTACTCTAAAACTTGTCAAAACAAGTTCTGAACTTTGTAAACCATTTTGAATATAGTTTAAACTTATAAAAGAGTTTTAGAAAGTAATCTTAAAATATATAATCTATAACATAAATGTAATTAAAAACTAAGTATAGATTTCTTTAAAATATATTAAAGCTAAAATATTAAAATCAATAGATAGGTTTAAAAAACAAGAGATTACTTTGAAATTAATATGATTAAAAATAGTTTTTGAATTAAGGCTAAAATATTTAAATTGATAAAGTTGACTTTAAAACGATAATTTTGAAAAAATAAATCATTTTGAAAATTTTGTGGATTCCATTCCACTGGAGAAGGTCGTGGATTGCATCCCACTAAAGAAGTCGTGGGTTCCATCCCACTATTAAAGCGAGAAGGTGGATTCCATTCCACAATTAAAACCCGAATAAAGATTTTAGTGCTATTATAAAGTTTTAACATAAATCTAGACTCTATTACTTATCTTGATATCTTGATACTCATGAGTCTTTAGTCTTGATTTCTTCAATCTTGAATTCGTCAGTCTTGAATCTCTATACTCTGTCTTGAATCTTTATACAGTACAGTCTTCATTCTCAGTGCCTTAATATATATACGTATATATATATATATATTTAGACCATCATGTTGTTGTCATCAAAACCATCATCTCTGGAACTAACAATCTCCTCATTTTGAGATGACAACCTATGTTTATAAAATATACTCCACCAAACTCTGCTTCTACTCTTACCCCCCCCCCCCCCTTATTCCAACAACTCCTCCTTAATCTACTAACCCCCACTTAATCTAAGCCTAACTAACCTATTTTATAATTCTCCCTCTTTGTCGTCAACAAAAACTAATCCTAAACTACATAACTCCCCTAAATAGTATACTATAACAATGTAAAGGATAATAACACGGTATAGTAGAATATCAATGAGACAGATAATAATATGAATAAAATATAGTAAGGTAAATGTGAGAGATATGAAAATTTCAAACATAATCAATCAATATATACATCATGTTCTTATCAAACCATACCATGTTCAATCATATATTACACACCATATTCAAATCAATCCCAGCCATACTAAATCAAATCAAACCAAACAATTCAAACCAAATCAAAGTAAATCAAACCACATATGTCAAATCAAACATTTCTTGGAACTTGAACCCATCCTTCTTCACCAAAGATAGGATATGCCTTTATAGCATCCCATTCTTCATTAACTTTGTTCAGAGTTCCTTCTAGATTCGCTTCAAGTTCTTCTTTGTTGAAGGCTGAGATCATCCATCGAATAGCTTCGAAGTGCCTTTCTTGTTCGTTTATCATCTGCATTTGGCTTAATTCTAAGTGACGTTGATTACGAAGGATAAAAGTAAGCATGTTCTTGAAGGATTTGAGAGATTCTTCAAGATTCTCACTTAGAATATGAATAGAAGAGGCCATTTTTTGATAAAATATGAAGAAATTCAATTGAAACTAAAGAGAATTGAAAGTATGCATTTTTCTGGAAGAAACAGGTATTTAAAGAGTTAGAAAGTCGTTTAAAATGAAAAGACACAAGGTAGTTATGTCGATTTCAATTTTAAAAAAACCATTTTCTGGCCTTACATGTCGACATGGAGGGTAGAGGGATGTCGACATGCCTCTGTTAATTTTGGTAATTTACTTTGTTTCTTTATATTATATACAAGTATATATATATATATATATATAAACTTATATAATATAATAACAAGCATCCAGAGCTATTTTAGGGCTAATAAACAGAAATAAAAGATTTTCATTGATAAATTTAGTTAACATTACATAAACGATACATAACATTAACTAATGAGAGATAAAAACTAATATAACATGAAATGAAACTAGTACTAGTTAGAGGATGATGAAGATGATGATAATCTAAGCTTGCGACTCACTTTCCCAAAAAACTTGTTCATTTCGGTGGAAATCTTGCCCAACTTTTTTACTAATGGACCTTTTGAGAATCCATTGCTTTCCACGATAATCTTTTGGTTCTTGAGAAGTGTTTTGTTGGATGGATTGTTAGGAGTGATAGGGTATTCGATGCTTTCCAATGAAGTCTCTTCCTCCTCCTCTCCTTCTTTTTCAATTTCAATCTCCTCCCCTTCTTCCTCCTCCCCCTCTTCTTCTTCCATCTCTTCATGAGCCAATCTCTCATCCTTTTCGGCAAGTGTTTCATATGGTTGAAACACAAATGGAATTTTCATGAGAGAGATGTTAGCATGGTTAAACACTTTTCTAGAAACGATCTCCTCCCTCTTATAATCCACTCCAAAGTAGTTAAAAATCCGAGTGAGATAAATCCCATGACATAAAGTGTTTTCACCTAAAGTAAAAATTTTGGGACGAAGTTCATCCAAAATCACTTGCGCCCAGTTAATGTCATAGTGCCCAAAAGTAGCAGAAAGAGCCTTACAGACTTTTAAACTAGAGTGATTGAAATTTCCCGATCTTGGAGTTATGGTATGTTGCATAAGAAGGTTTACAATTCTAGCTTTAGGACGGAAATTTCAGTTTATAAACTCAAAGTTATCAACTCCTTCAAAAATGTGATGAAATGTCTCACGATCAAGTTCATCAATTTGAAAATCTGAAAGATCCATTCCCGGTTACTTACAACCAAGAATGTTACCTAAAATCTCACTATATAAAACAATACACGTTCCTTTAATGCTACTCCACACTTCCCCTTCATTTCCTTCGTAAAAAACACGATTCAAATTTGCATAAAACATTCTGACAAGATTCAGATAACAAATAAAATCATTTTGAGAATCATCGATTAAGCTAAGAATTTGATTCTCTTCAAAAAGAACATTGATTTCATAGGAAGAAAAATCATTAAAGATAGCAAATTTTCCCATATGGACCTTTCCAAAGTTTACATAGCTTATGTAAGCCTTGATACCTTCCGGATCATTGTAGAGGAACTCTTTAGTGGACTTGGACAGTCTAATGGTGGATTGAGTACTTGAGGAAGTCATTTTTGAAGAAAGTAGAGAGCTTGAGAGTTTGAAAGAGAGTTTGAATTTTGAAATGAAAGTGAAAAGATAGGATAAATTTAAGAAGATTAGATATCTAAGAGCCATGTTCTCTGGTCAGGAGACACTTTTTCAAAGCTTTGGAGTTGGTAAAAAGGTGGAGGGAAATTCAAAGTTTTGAATTCAAATTTGAATTTCAAATTTCTGGAGGGATGTCGACATGGGGGTAAGGTCATGTCGTCATGGGTCCCTTAAATCATGTGACTTATTTTTATTATTTTATTTAATATATATATATATATCCTAAAATCTAATTTATATTTTATCTGAAATATTATTAAATATAATAACACTTTAATATTAATATTAAAATATTATTAAAATAATATTATTTTGAAAATCAAAATTTTAAATTCAAACAAGCAATTTTAATCAATATAATTTAAATGCGTACTTATTTTTAGATCCATATTTCCGAGATCATCAGATTCGTGAATAGTTGTAAAGCACATGTTTGAATTTTCCTTCTCTTGATCTTCATCACTAGAGGATGAGTTTGAATCATCCTGTGTAGCAGTATATGCTCTCTTTCTTTTCTTTGACGAATCATTACATGGAGAAAATTTCTGTTTATACAGATGCGGACAATCTCTTTTTAGTGGCCTGGCTCATCACAATTGTAGCATCTGCCATTGTTTTGAGTTTCATTATAATTTCCAGAATTCTTGTGATCATTTCTCTTGTAATTGTTCATCTTTCTGTATTTTAGAAACTTCCTAAGATTCCTTGTCATCAAGGCTATTTCTTCATCGTCTTTACTGTTTGAGTCTGAACCATCTGTTATTGCATTGAACGCTATTGACTTCTTTTCTGAGGCCTTGCTTTCACTTCTCCCTTGCATTTGTACTTCAAACGACATCAAATTCCCAATCAATTATTCGATTTTTAGAGTACTAATATCATTAGCCTCTTTAATTGCTAGAGTCTTCCGATCCCATTCCGAAGTGAGTGAATTCATAATTTTTCTAACTTGATCTTCTTCGAAAAAGTTCTTTCCTAATGCAATTAGTGAGTGCACAATGTCTTGAAACCTACTGTACATGTCTGAAATGGACTCATTTGGATTCATCTTGAATAATTGAAACTAATTGGTCAAGATAGATATTTTGGTATGTTTAACTTTGCTTGTTCCTTCATGAGTAACTTGCAAAGTTTTCCAGATCTCATATGCAGACTTACAGACAGACACTCTATTAAACTCATTCCTATCAAGTGAACAAAATAGAATATTCATGGCTTTGGAATTGTTTTGTGCAATAGTCTTTTGCTTAGCATTCCAATGTGCAAAATCAGTTGTGGGTTTAATGTACTCAGTTTGTGTGATATTCCAAGTGTCTAATCCTCTTGATTGTAACTATATTTTCATCCTACTTGCCCAATATGCATAGTTACTGCCATTAAAAAGTAGTGGTCTGGCAGTAGACTGACCATCTACAATTGAACTACTGATAGTGTTGACATTACCAGTGTTGGCAGCCATTTGAAAACTTTTCAAAAATCAGATTATGAAAACTTTGAAAGCCAATGCTCCGATACCAAATGTTGGAAATGTGGATTACGGATCTTAAGGCTGGATTAACACTAGAGGGGGCATGAATAGTGTTTAATGGATCTTATGGAATTTTTGAAATCTTTTCAAATTAAACACATACAGATGCAATTTCAAAAATACGGAGACAATCACAGAATCAGACACAGATGCAAATAGTTAATGAAAGCAGCAAAGGAAAGAACATATCGGAATTTTATACTGGTTCGGAGTTACCATACATCCAGTCCTACACAATTTCTTATGCAGATTTCTTTTCAAATTTAATGTCGATATTACAACCTCGATTTCAAGGCCACGAGATACACCCTCCTATCTCCGAGTCCAGGAAAAACTCTCTTGATTTAACCAGGCTACAAGATCGCCTAATTGATATATGGGCTACAATCACACCCAATTAATTTATGGGCCACAATCACACCATTTCCAATCACACTTTGATAGAGAGAGACTCGATACACTTCTTTGATTACAAATGATCCTATAACTCTGAATAGCACTTAGATCTTTGAGAGAGAGTGGCAGAGAATCAAACTAGAGATGATCGAGTTTGATTCAATTAGAATTTCGATAGAGTGTTGTTAAAGCATTTGAAATATAAGAGAATATTTGAGTGGAGAAGAAGGAGTGTAGAAATAAAGAAAAACTAACTTAAAATTCATTGAAAACAACTGGTATTTATAGGAGAAAAATGGCCCTGTCCATTCGCGAAAGGTTATGACGAATAGACACTTCGTTTGAAAATTTTAAATTTAAACTCTACGACTACCATGTCGACATGGAGGGATGAGGGTTGTCGACACGCCTATGTTATTTTGAAAATAGATTTTACCTTAAAATGATTTCTAGTTTAATACTTGTCAAAATAATTTCTAAACTCTGTAAACCATTTTGAATATAGTTTAAACTTATAAAAGTGTTCTAGAAAGTAATCTTAAAATATATAATCTATAATATAAAAGTAATATTAAAAACTAAGTATAGATTTCTTTAAAATATATTAAAGCTAAAATATTAAAATCAAGAGATAGTTTTAAAAAAACAAGAGATGATTTGAAATTAATATGATTAAAAATAGTTTTTGAATTAAGACTAAAATATTTAAATTGATAGAGATGAATTTAAAAGATAGTTTTGAAAAAATAAATTATTTTGAAAATTTCGTGGATTCCATTCCACTGAAGAAGGTCGTGGGTTCCATCCCACTAAAGAGGTCGTGGGTTCCATCCCACTATTAAAGCGAGAAGGTGGATTCCATTCCACAATTAAAATTTGAATAAATATTTTAGTGCTATTATGAAGTTTTAACATAAATATAGACTCTATTACTTATCTTGCTATCTTGAACTCTTGATACTCATGTGTCTTCAGTCTTGATTTCTTCAATCTTGAATTCGTCGGCCTTGAATCTCTATACTCAGTCTTGAATCTTTATATTGTACAGTCTTTATATTTTATAATAAGTCATAAGGTTTTGAAACCATCATCTCAGAAACAAACAGCATTGCCTTAATGAGTCGTCTGTCTTAGTTGCAAAAATAACAGGAGCTCCCCATTCTGAAGTACTCCGTCGGATAAATTCTTTTTGCAAAAGCTCCGAGATCTTATTATCTAACTCTCGCCTTTCTTTAGGGGCCATATACCTTATTGGCAGAGCAACTGGACTAGCGTCCTTCACCAAATCTATCCTAAACATGATCTCCCCATAGGGTGAGAGATCTATGACATTATTAAAGACATCAGGGAATTCTCGAACTATGGGTATGGATGAGAGTCAATTTTGTGATAGGTTCATAGAGTATAGATAGCTTAACTCAACTGAATTTTGGGGTGAACAGTGAACACTATATCTCCCCCTTTCCTACTTTTTAACCATGCAATTCTCCTATCGCAATCTAAGACAACCCCGTAGTACAACAACCAATCCATTCCTAAGATAAGTCAATACCCCTCAAATTAAGAACGTACGCATTATATATGAAATCAATGTTACATATGTCCACGACTAGGTATTTGCAGATAGAAGAAAGATGTGTTAACCCCCCAGCAGGAATTGAGACTACTATTGGGTGGGTGACAATTTAGGTTTGAAGACTCAAGGAACTAATGACATTCTTAGCTATGAACGAATGCGACGCTCTAGAGTCAAATAGGGTACGAATTGTATTCCCTAAAATAAAAGTTATACCTTCCAATGTTGCCATCCTTTGGTCTCTAGAGGGTGGTTTACTCGAAATAGGGGCAGCCTCAATAGCATAGGCTTGCCAGCTCTACCCTTCCTTCACCATCATCGGACACTTATTTTCAAAGTGTCCCTCTTCGTGATAGTGGTAACACTTCCCCTTAACAGCTTCCTTCAATAGGTTCACTCTACAATCCTTCGCAATATGTCCTTTCTTATGGCATCTCTTACACACTTTTTCCTCTTTCTTAAACTTCTCTTTCGATTTCTTATTCACCCAAAAGCCTCCCTTCTTGGCTCCTCCTTGATTTTAGGCAGGTCCTACCTTCTCTTTCTCATTCTCCTTCTCCTCTGCACTAGCTGTCTACAACAAAGCTATCTCAACCAACGCCTCATACGTAGCACCAGGGGGCACTTGGGTCAATAATAACTCTCTAAGTGGGGAGTTCAGGCCCTTAACGAAATTCATGGCCTTTCTCATGGGGTATCAATCAAACTCATTCCGAACTTAGCTAGCTCTACGAATTTACTAATATATTCCTTCAAAGTAGAGTCTCACTGCTTAAGTTATATAAATCTCTCCAACTGCAAGCTTACCTTAGCCCTTCACATAAACCATACCTTAAATCGGTTTCTGAACTCGTCCCAAGTAATATCTCTACCCTTATTCTCTTCAGCTTCTACTGTCCACCAATCTAAGACCTCTCCCTTAAGGTGGCAAGCAGTCATTCTTCGCTTAATTTGGTCCTACCAACCAAACTCCCGAAATATCCTCTCACAATCATTTATCCATGCCTTCATCTCCATGAAACATTGTGTTCCCAAATATGCCCTTCCTCCCATGTTAATGAAATCCTTGCACAACCTAGGAAAATCTATGAGGCGGGATGCCGCTTTACCAAACGGAGCTACGGGTGCCGCTGGTGTAGCAGGTTGAGGAGCGGGAACTTGTCCTACGTGTTTGAGGTATTGTCAGAACCATTTACACATCCTTTGGGTAGTATGTATCTTTGGGAGGGGTTCCCAGCCTTAAAAGAAGGATTTTCAGCCATAGTCTACTACTTGTAGGTTAAACTTTTAGTTATAATTCCCTATGATAGTATTATAAGCTGAAATAAAGGTTTGCCTAGTGTGTTTGCATATATTCCAAAAATACATACATACATACATATATATAGAAGGGGTTTTTGAAAATACTTTCAAAAATAACAAGGACGCCACTCATACGTATGCATGTCCCCGTTGATCAGGTAATCTAAACTCTGATACCAGGTGCAACAATCCGCCTCAAAACAGCTTAAATTCCAACTCAGAAAAGGCCCATCGAAACTTAGACTCATTCCAAAGCTGGTTGTTTGTTGGTATAAAGAACAAAACACAGAACTATTTATCTACACATTCAGAAACTCAAAGGGAAGGATAAAATATAATATCAAAAGTGTACCCATTTTATTTAAAAATTCGAACTATCAAAACAACAACAACATAGGCCCTCTTAAAAACACCAAATATCCGTGATTCAATATTCCAAAGTTACAACATCATTTAATGGGTACATCAGAAATATGAAAAATAACACAAATGGATAAATAGTAATTGCCACAATCTGCGCCCCTACCACCACCTCCAAAAATCTACATCAACATTTCTAGCATGTGTTGTAGTGAGGAGGGTGTCAGAACAACAATGTATGATTAATAAAATCTCAAGCCTTTCTATAATTGGATGGTATAATTTGAATAAGAATATGTCTTACATATTTTAACCATATTACATGTTTTCACACCATAGGCCCTAAGGATTTTCCAATCCGTTATCCTTTCAACCAAAAACCCATATCTATCGTCAGTAATATCTTAACAAAGCAAGAGATAGTATCTAAGCGACTTCATACCTTTTTTAATGGAAACTAGGCAGACTTTGACCGTTTAATACCTCATTAAAGGCATGTCCCCATCACTTTCTAACTATCCCAAGGTGGACTCCTCTTCGGTACTATCTAGCTAACATTGTTCGGATCTCTTCAGGCCACTTACTACTTCAAATGTGAAGCGGACCCTCTCTGAGATATCCTTTACAATGCCTAACCCTTTACCCTGACCATTTAGTACTTACACCATAGGGAAGAAGTGGGCCCTCAACCAGCTACTTACTACCTTCAATCCTCGAAGCTGGTCCTTTGTATTATGACCTATAACCCAACCGTGATGTCTCAAGTTAGTCCGACTATTTATAGGTATTTATAACTATATTAACTGGGTATGTTTACCCTACAAAATTGGCACTAACCTCGCATCCTCAGTATTTACTTATTATAGACAATGTCTCACATTAGGCCCAAAGTCACACTGCTGGTAGCCAAATTAGCTGGATAGACTTCTATGTGCTTTTGACTGATCTCACATCCCTATAACTTAGTCATAATAGGAAACACTCTCTTCATATATCATGCCACATCTCACCGCATTACAAATCAAGGCCTTATAAGAAAATTTTCTTATTTCGCCTTTACAATTAATTACTTTCCTAAGGTGGATTTAATGAAAATTAATGTTATATTAACTACGCAATTAATACATTATAATTGTATGTTATTTACCTTGATATTAACCAGTATAAATCGCACATACATGCATTTAATAGCTAGAGATATTTAATTTTTATTTAACAAAAAATTAATTTATGGATATCTAATATAAGTACAAAATCTTTGGTGGTCACGACGCTTTTATTTCAAGTAGTTATTGGTGGTATTTGTTGTAAATTGATAGTGAAATCCATTGGTAGGTGATTGAAAAGAGAATGGTGGTGGAGATTGTAAACCAATAGTGAGATTCCGTTGATAGGAGATGGTATTTTTGGAATTTCAGAAAGTCACCGTGTAAATTCTATTCATTGAATTCTATTTATTAATAGTAAAGATACACACACGGGTCTAAAATAAGCGTACGAAGGCTGCATCCTAAACTAACATTTAAATGTCAAAGCTTTAAATTTATACAAGTTTAATTCCATATCGACACATATTTCATATATCCAATATCCATATTAATTAAATCAACAGACTTGTATTAAATAGCATCCATAACCAACTTTTTTGTACTAAAATAATGGAATCGATCATTAATCAAAAGTTATAATTCAAATACTTTTACGCTCTATTCAACTTCTTTGTATAAAATTGAAAAATGGAATTTCTATTAAATAGCGAAAATAACGGTATAAACTACGAATAAAAGGATATGTACTTTACATACCATTTCCAATTTATTCTTTTCAAAACCCTTAATCAGGTCTAAGGAAAAAGACAAGAAGTGGAATTGAATATAAAACATTGAATTGCTATACTTACACAATTTCATTATTTTAATATAGTAATTGAGATTCAAACTTAAGAATTGACATTTCGTTTTATGGAATTTTGGGTTTTAGTCTGATGTTTGCATAAAAAAAATTCCCCAAGGCATATATCAGATCCAAGTTATACTATACAATTACTAAAATAGGAAACACTAAGATTTCCACTCAAAATCAATCCTTAGCTCTACTCTTTTTGGATTTGATACGCCTACTTTAATCTCTTTCAGATATCTCTCTTTACAAATATACAACAAGGGTATTGTATATGAATTAGATTCATAAATTTAGGGTTTGGAGAAGAAAAGGATTAGAGATTAAATAATTAAACATCTAAAATTCTTACTTGAAACCCTAAAATATTTTTCTGAATCTTCGAAGAGAGACCGACAGAGCTTCATTTGGTTTCCAAAATAATTTGTAAATAAAAGTGATGGGGTGAGGCTCTTATTTATAGTGGTTAGAAAGCACTAGAGCCATCGAATTTAAATCGGTTTAAAATAATAAAATTTGAGTTATTCAATTGCTGGAAATCCTAGCCACCATCAACAGGGATCGGTAACCATCCCTACCCTACCGGTCGATCCACACATGGTAGGCGGTCGACCGGTGGTCCTATTTTGGAAATGTTTTTGTACCGCCATTGATTAATTTATTTTATTCCTTGATTAAACTTTTAACATTAATCTTGATTTTAATGTTTACTTAAAACCCAAGTCTAATTACTGTTAATTTATGAATTTCAAATTTTGGAATTAATTATTAATTTGAATTTGAATTTCATTTAAATTATTTTAAATCTGAAAACTTCAAATGTCCATAACTTTATTGTTTGAATTCCGTTTTCAAAACATTATTTATGAAAATTGGTCAGAAAATCGCCACAAACACAATAACATAACTTACATGGTCAATTTCGGACTTTTGCAAGTGTTTGTACCAAAATTGGGCACAACACTCTTCGGAAGTTTTTGAAGATATAAAGTGAAGAAATTTAAATGGAAAAAGAGGATTTTCTAACAAAAATTCCAAGTTATAGATATGAAAGTAATTAAAATGCGCAAAGACACAAAGATTTAGAGTGGTTCGGCGTATTGCCTATGTCCACTATGAAGTTGATTGCTTTGTTGATCTTTCATTGATGATTACAATTGATTTCAACAAGTTACAGCAAATAACAATGATTTATAGCAGCGAAATTTGTTAGTAGCAGCAGCGATGGAGTTTAGATCTGGATCAGATACAGTCTGGGCGTTGGAAAATTCAAAGAAAAAGAAGCCCCTTTTTCTGTATGCCCTGGGGCTCTATTTATAGATGTAGGAGGCTGATATTTCGCTCAGATCTCAGGAGACTCATTCTGGCACGTGACTAGGCCCGTGCGCCCAAGCCCATGAAGTTTTGGTCCGATCCGAGATCGATACGAATGGATTTCGTATCGATCAAAATTATGTCCGATGGAGTCAAAATTTGGCGTACACATACTTCAGCATGTATGTAAGCTCCTATGAAAATTTCATAGCATTTGGACTTGTAGATTAGGAGATATGAGCGATACGAATTAGGACTTTCGGTTGGTTGTTTCGTTCGACTCCATCATTTCGACTCGATGGTTTTGAATCAATGTCGGCATGTGTTGGCAGGTTGACGTGGCACGCGTACTTTGCATCGATATGTAGCATACCTAGTTCGAATCGATGAAGATAGTCTAGTTCGAATCGATGGATGTTGGCTTGTTCGCATCGATGAAGGTTCCATAGTTCGTATCGATGAAAGCGCCCTAGTTCATATCGACTGTTGTGCTTTTCTTCGCATCGACGGGAGGCGTGCATTTCGTATTGATTGGTGATCGATCGATACGAAGAGAGCCTTTAAGACTAAGCGATGCAAAGCAGATGAAAGTGTTTGTTGCCGATGGATACGAAGTAGGCATTGGATGATCGAGTCGAACTGTGGCTTCCTGATGGATGTGGATCGATACGAAGTGGTCATTGGCCGATCGAGTCGAACAGAGCTTGTCGATGGATTCGAACTGAGGCTTCCTGATGGATGTGGGTCGATACGAAGTGGTCATTGATCGATCGAGTCGAACAGAGCTTTCTCAGATGGATTCGAACTCGATCGATTCAAACAGCAGCCACCTGATGGATTCGAACCTGAGACTGTTTCTCGTCCAATCTTGCATTGATCATAACTTGAGCATATGAACTCAGATTGACTTGAAATTTTGAACGTTGACTTCTATGGCTTCCCTCGTCGTGTATTGTTGATTATAGCTTGATCCGGACTCGGATAAAATTCGTCGATATCTATAGTGAGCCTGTGTATAACCGATCTCTGAGACGAACCGTCATTGGTTACTAGTCAATTCCTTGGTGTCACGGCCTTGCCAAAAGGCGGGATAACATTTTCCCCTCAAATTATGTCTTGTGGAAACATGATGTACTTTGAAATGCTGCAATCTTCATTCTGAATAGTTATCGTTTTTTTTTATGAAAGTTGTAATCTTTGACTGATTTTCTCAATAATGTAAACTGCTGACTATCAACTGTTGTACCCTGTATTGTTGCAACTGATTGTTGTATGCTAGTGATTGGCCGTTTGTTGTTGTAATCGTTATCAAATGAGCTTCCAATTCCTATAAATCTGGAATATTGAAGATTAGTCCGACATATATGCATATATGCTAATCTGACTCTCACTGACGTTAACGGGTCATTGTCAGTTTATCTTATATTGAATTCTGTATCGATCCTCTCCTGGACTGACGTGAAATTCGTTGTAACAACGCTCGATGGTTGTTTTTGAATGTTCCTTCGTAACGATACTCTCCTGAATCGATGTGAAGGGTTGAAATATTGTCGTTGCATCGATTTTCATTGCATTGATGGATACTAAATGAGCATTTCGAATCGATGGATGTGGGGTTCGATGGATATAAAGCGGTTGTTCGTATCAATAGAGTCCAATGCCTTCAGAACAGCCCCTGTTGTGTGTTTCGAATCGATGGGTCTGGTGTCATTGGACACGAATAGACAATTTGTATCGATGGGTTTGAACTGATCGTTCGTATCGCTGCACTGGAGATGGAGTCGAAGATGATCGATACAAATAGTGGTTTCGCATCGATGGATTCGAACCGCACACTTCATGTTTCTAAACTGGGATGGAGTCGAAAGTGATTGATACGAATAAGGGCTTTGCATCGATGGATTTTGGCGATGACTTCGTATCGATACATACTCGAGTTAATGGATTCGAACAGTTGTTTCGAACCGATTCGGAGGTGACACATTGCAACCGGTCGAGTTTACTGGAATGCGTATCGTTTTTTTCTTCACCTTCAAGTCCATATAAATACTGTGGACTTAGCCATTTTCCACTTTTTACTTTTCTATTCTTGCGCTTTGCTTTCGTATCGCTCAGAGACTTGGGAAAAGAAGAAACTGCTCTTGCCTTCGAATCGATTCAGATTCTCAATTACTTGAACTAACTGCCAGATTTAGGTAATCCACTAAGCGAATTCAACGCGTAAACGATGAGACTCGATCTCTAACATCAAATCACCCAGAGCCATGGTCGATCGAAGATTCTTTGACCTTTGCTTCGTGTCGATCTGGAGTAGGGGTTTCGAGATGATGAGATGGAGGCCTTCGTATTGATCGATGGCTGAGCTTTTGCATCGAATCGAGTTCTTCGAATATGTGGATCGATACGAAGGGGTTGCGTCTGATCGATTCGAAATCCAGAATTTTCGATCGATACGAACCATGTGTCGGGGGATCGATACGATGATGGCCCAATTGATCGATAGGAAATGGTGGCTTTGGATCGATTCGAAATGGTGGCCTTGGATTGATTCGAAATGGTGGCCTTGGATCGATTCGAAGTCCTTAACCTTAACCGATTCGAACTCCTACACGGATGAATATGAATTGTCGCTATGAACCGGACTTTTGTGATCGACACGAACTGAACCTTAAAGGACTTGTAATCTCCTGCACACTTGATTAACTGACTCCGACGAGCTTCAAACTTGCATAATTGGACTTAATCGTTTCACCGCATATCTGATTGCCTATCGAAGCTCGTCGATGGAACTGCAACCTTAACATAACTTTAACAAACTTTTACTTGGATCAATTGCTAATATTTGGATGGCACAGTTGTGACGGTCAGCGATGATAGTCCTTCCGACTGAATTTCGAAGTCTCGTTGTTTACATGCTTTCGCCAATTCTGTAGAACTTCTCAAGTGATATACAGTACCGCACTGCACAACACACTCACACACTTTACACTGGGGGATGCACGAGCGTTATTGTCTGTTTAACAATGATTTTTCATAAGCTAGTTAGTCATGGAACCTTCAAGTTCACAGCAGCAGGAACTCCCGAGTTCAATTCCTTCAACCGTCGAGATACCGGTCATTGAAGCCAAAGTTATAAATCCAGCTCCGTACGAGCTTCCAGGTGCCCGGTTCATTATGAATCCTCAAGATTCTATGTCGTCCGGCATCTCCGAAGATATGCTGGGATGGATTTGTTTAAGGCACGGCTTGTCACTTGATGACGTGTTACTGCCTGGGCCAAATGACAGGCCACATGTTCCCCCGGAGGGGTTTACTGCTTTTAACCGTCATGCTTGTACGGTGGGAACACTTCCTCCTTTCAACCAATATATAAGGGAGATGTTATCATTCCTTGGAATAGCTCCATCCCAGCTACACCCCAACGGATATGCCCTGTTGAATAGCACCTTCATTCTGTTTATAGAGATTCTCTTTCGACCACCAAAGCCGATCGAGATTAGATATCTATTTAACGTTAAGAGTCGTGGAGACAGCCCTTCTTTCACCTTCTTGGAAGCGGTTAGGAACTGTCAGATAGTGATTGGGTCCTGGGAAAGGCTGAGTTACTTTAAGACTAAATGGTTCTATGTTTGGTGCCCCCCTGGAATCGCTAGGCGATGGTTGGATAGACGAAAGCGTTGCAATCTTTCTCTTGAATTATCGAGATAATTATAACCGACCTCAAAACTGACACTTTTCTTCTTTCATAGCTGCAATCTCTTGACCTGACGGTGCATACTTCAGAGAGCTAGTTCGGATTCTCCAAACGGTTCCGGGTGAAGAGAGGCACATTGACTTGGTTCTAACCGACATAAACTTGAGAACTGTCTGGCTGATTGAACGTGAGCAAAGCATACGGTTGGAAGGGACGCTTAGAGCGGTCTCGAAGAAGCGGTTGAAATGCAAGGCGCCCGGAGTCGTAATAGCTGAAGAAGTTGACCCGAAGAGAACGCCTACTGATAACAAGCTCCAAGCTGGGTGTTGGGCGTGTTTCCACCGGACCGGGGCCACCGGACCAACACTAACGAATCAAGGCCAGGAAGGCACTACCGAATCAAGGCCAAGAAGGCACTGTCGAGTCAAGGCCAGGAAGGCACTGCCGAATCAAGGTCATCCACTCACCACCGAACCACTTATTACCAGACCGGATCATCCACTCACCACCGAACCACTCATTACCGGACTGGATCATCCACTCAGCACCAAACCACTCACTGCCGGACCGGATTATCCACTCATTATCGGACCGGATCATCCACTCAGCACCGAACCACTCACTGTCGGACCGGATTATCCACTCGCCACCGGAACAATCAACGCCCCACCTACTACCGGTCCAATCCACGTCTCCACCCACTGCCGAACCAACATTGCCAGGCCAGATCACGTCAGCCCAGGCCCACCAGCAGCTATATACTTCCAAGACCCCTACCCCCAGCCTCACTCTATAAATAGAGGGGTAGGGGTACAACAATGGCAGACAAGTTTGAGAGCTCAAGCATGGATAGAACTTTCAAACAACTTTCATATACTTGTATCAAAGCTTTGTACTTGTAATTTGGATAGTAAAGGAGAATAACATATAAAGTGGACGTAGGCATATTCTGGCCGAACCACTATAAATCTGTGTGTCTTTTACAGTTTAGTCCCTGCTTTTTATATATTTGCATAAATCACCCAGATCACTAAAAACAACGTAAAATCAACTAAATCATACGACTTGGAGGTGTTTGGCCATTTTTTGTGCAAACATTTTTGGTGCTTTCACTGAGAACGGGTGAACTCAAGACTTCAGCTTCTCCTACTTAACCTTCTTCCTAACATCATCGCTCATTGCTTGGAAGACATGCCTCCCAAGCAGAAGAAAGATGTTAACAAAGGAAAAAACATCGCAACCAGCAGTATTCCAGATCCAGTGGTCATAGATCAAGTAAATCGTCCCATTCCAACAGCAGTACCAAATGAAGGTCAGGAAATCCGACAACCCCTACCACGGAACAGCCGGCAGCAATTACTAGGGCAGATCTAGACAGGGTTGTGGCTAAAGTGACTAACCGCTTCACATCCCAACAGGAAGCCTTGGTGAACCAACTCATGACACGATTAAGGGATGCTGAAGAGTCCAACCGCAACACTGAATCATGGGGTGAGTCCCAGTCTGGAGGATCTCAGAGGCGACAAAGATCTTCCTTCTTCGAAGAAGCCAACGACAAAGGCGGCCATGGTAGGAGCCGAGACCGAGCTCAGCCCGAAGTTGGACATGAGGAAACGCTTGGAACCGAACCCAACGGGGGAGGTACCGGGCGGAGGTCAACTATAGCTGAGCCTGTCATGCTACCTAACCACGGAAACACCAATGAAAGGGGCCGAGCTAGAGTCCAGCCCGAAAGTGGACCCGAGGAAGTGCTTAGAACAGAACCCAGCAAGGGAAGATCAAGGCAAGGGCCAACTGTAGCTGACCCTAGCATGCTCCCATAAGACCAAAGACAGCCACTGGAAAATATTAGGAATGATAGATGATATCATCCCTACAGGTCATCTGGACGAAATCAATCCCACAGAGCAGAACCGAACTCATTTCTATCTGCTCCAAATTTTGATGAAAGGATGGCACGCTTGTTCAGAGAGTGCGTCCAACGGGATCAAAGAGATCGAGGGATAGGCGCTAGAGTAACCAGCCCTTTCGCCCGCAATATCGAAATTGCCATCACCCCCCGAGAATGGAAAATGCCTACAATGGAACCTTACAAGGGAACCTCTGACCCCGTTGTACACTTACAGAGATACACACAGCATATGCTCATGAGCGGAGCAACAGAAGGAGTGTTGTGCAAATGCTTTCCACTATTCCTATCAGATCTAGCAACCTCCTAGTTCTGCCTTTTACCCCAAGGATCCATCAGCTCATGGGAGATGTTGAAAGAAAAGTTCATCAGCCAGTTCCGCATTCATGTGGAGCAACCCAAGGACGCTTATTCCTTATCCAGTATCAAACAGAAACCTGAAGAGAAGGTGCAGCAATATCTAACCCAATTCAATGCCGCAGCGGCCGCAGTCCAAGATGCCGATGAGAAGCTTATCTTAATAACCCTCTATAGTGGTGTGCATCCAGATACTAAATTTGCTAGAAGATTGACAAAAGAAAAACCATCTACTTTACCCGATTTCTTCCATGAAGCCGGGAAATATATGAGGCTTGAAGACGCTGCCACTGAGGGGCAGTCAGGGCAACAAAATAAGGCAGCTCACGGCAACA
The DNA here is from genome assembly GCA_030737815.1 of Allium fistulosum. NCBI lineage: Eukaryota > Viridiplantae > Streptophyta > Magnoliopsida > Asparagales > Amaryllidaceae > Allium > Allium fistulosum. Next base: position 823,250,206 of record CM060904.1, read on the forward strand.
CGCCCACTTTAGCAAAGGACGTTCGAAGAAATGATTCTAGAGACAATGCTGGGGGCAAGAAGGGAGAAAAGCGTCTATTTCGGCCGGGACCGAGATTTGACGCTTACACCCCTTTGAATGAAACGATCGAAAACATCTTCCTCGCCACTCAAGACGAAGTTAAATACAAATGCCCCCCGCATAAGAAGGAATCAGATAACGCAATTAAGTCTGGAAAATTCTACCGCTTCCACGAATCTCATGGGCATGATACCAATGAATGCCATCATCTCCGGGACTTGATTGAAGAACACATCAGAAGAAGGAGACTAGAACGCTATGTAAAAGGTCAGAACAGGACTCTAGCTCCTACCAATGAGAACCCAAGGTTACCCTCCCCAGAAATAGGCAGAGGAAATCGCAACACCAGCGGTTCCAGTCAAGAGAAGATAGTGGTCCATACCATCTTGGGAGGGCCACACATCGCCGACGGAAGCTGAGCAGAGATGGAAAGGTACGGAAAGTCACTTAGGAACGATGAAGAATGCGTTAACTCTATTATAGAAGAACGCCACCCGAAGCGGATAGAGAATGATGACATCACATTCAGTAGGCGTGACCTGGAGGGAAGGCAGTACCCTCACGTGGATCCCATGGTTATCTCTGCCCGACTCGGTCCAGCCGAAGTTTTCCGAATTCTAGTAGACACTGGAAGCTCAGTGAATATCCTATTCAAGCATGCATTCGACAAAATGAAGCTGTCATTAAAGGATGTTTTCCCCTGCAATAAACCACTACACGGTTTCACTGGAAATGCGAAGATGCCCCTCAGGCGACTGGACCTCTTTGTTGAAATTGGAAGTCATCCCTGCTCCGTTGTGCGGAAACGAACATTTGGGTTGATAGAAAACCAGTCGGCCTACAACGCCTTCTTAGGAAGACCCGCCTTGTCTGACTTCCAAATTGTCCTGGCCCTATGGTGCCTGAAGATGAAATTTCCAACGAACAATGGAATAGTGGAAGTAGAGGGAGACCAAGACATCGCTCGAGATTGCTATGTAACTGAACTTCGCAATAACCGCAGGAAGGATATAGGGAAGAGTGCAGAGACTTCCCTCTGCACGAAAAGTTTGGAAGCATAGCAGCTAAAGAAAGCCCATCCTCTTCGATATACCAGTGACCCTTTCAATGAATTAGACCCCAGGGACAAAGAAGAGGAGGCCACCGCCGAGCCTGCAGAGGCTATGGAATTTGTATCTGTGGACAAACACGACTCGAGTAAACTATTGAAATTCGGGTCCCAACTAAAAGCAGAATTGAAGGAACAACTCATTGATTTTCTCCGCCACAACTTGGATGTATTTGCATGGTCACATGCTGACATGACTGGAATCTCCCCAGACATAGCATGCCACGTACTAAACATCGATCCTACCAAGGCGCCAGTAAAACAGAAAAAGAGAAGTATGGGGGAAGAACGATCAGCAGCCCTCGATGAAGAAGTAAAAAACCTAGTTGCCAATGACTTCATATGAGAAGCCATCTACCCAGAGTGGATCGCTAATCCGGTACTAGTAAAGAAGGCTAATGGGAAGTGGCGAACGTGCATTGACTTCTCCAACTTAAATGACGCCTGCCCGAAGGATTGCTTCCCACTTCCCCGAATCGATCAGCTCGTGGACAGCACGGCCGGGCACGAACTCTTATCTTTTATGGATGCATATTCAGGATATAACCAAATTCCTATGCATGCTCCCGATCAAGACCACACTAGTTTCATCACTGACCGGGGATTGTACTGCTACAAAGTAATGCCTTTTGGACTTAAAAACGCAGGAGCCACCTATCAGTGCCTCGTCAACAAGATGTTTACGGGGCTAATAGGACAAACTATGGAAGTTTATGTGGGTGACATGCTGGTAAAGTCAAGAAAAGCCGACGATCACTTAAGCCACCTGGGCGAGATGTTTCAAGTACTTCGCCAATATGGAATGAAGCTGAGTCCTCTAAAGTGCTCCTTCGGAGTATCATCAAGGAAGTTCCTGGGATTCATCGTCCATGCCAAAGGAATTAAAGCAAACCCTGAACAAGTCCGAGCTCTGAAAGATATCAGGATACCTTCTACCCGAAAAGAAATGCAAAGCCTAAATGGGAAGGTGGCCGCCCTAGGCAGATTCATCTCTAAAGCAACTGACAAATGCATCCCCTTCTTCAAAGCTCTAAAGAAAGACAAAGGAAAGTTCGAATGGACTGACGAATGCTTAACAACTTTCCTTAACTTAATCGAACACCTCCAGAGACCACCAGTACTCTCAACTCCGAACAAAGGCGAAGAGCTATACCTATACCTTGCTGTGTCATCTCATGCTCTAAGCGCCGCCTTGGTGAGAGAGGACAAACGCACGCAGCGGCCAGTATACTTTGTGAGCCAGAGGTTTACAGGGGCGGAAGCCAGATATCCTAAACTTGAGAAACTAGCATATTGTTTGCTAATCATGTCACGGAAACTGCGTCACTATTTCCAATCTCATTCCAGCAGAGTTCTGACCGATCAACCACTAAGGCAGGTACTCCATCGTCCCGACACTTCTGGCCGACTACTTAAATGGTGCATTGAACTAAGTCAATATGATATCACCTATCATCCTCTCACCGCCATCAAGGGACAAGCCATGGCCGATTTCATTGCCGAATTCACTACCAACGAATGAAAGGAGCAATCGGAAATAGCAGAAGACATCAAGTGGAATCTCTTTATGGATGGTGCGTCAAATGAACAAGGCTCGGGGGCAGGTGTGGTAATAATCACTCCTAGGGGAAGTAAGCTACACTATGCTCTAAGGTTGGAATTCGCTGCCACCAACAACGATGCAGAGTATGAAGCAGTGATAGCTGGATTAGAACTTGCCGTAGAAATCAGAGCCAATTCTTTGTGTCTTCATAGTGATTCTCAACTTATTGTAAATCAAATACTAGGAGAATTTAAGGCTCGGGAAGAACGACTCATAGCATATCTGAAGAAGACCAAGTTGCTTCTCAATCAATTGGATCGCTATTTAATAAAACACATCCCTCGGGAAGAGAACCAAGAGGCCGACAAATTGGCAAAGCAAGCTAGCATGAGAGACGGCACTATTTCCGGAGCAGTGGCCATCTCAAAGCAACTGACCCCAAGTTTCGAGCAGGTGAATCTGATAGCTACAATCAAAGAGGAAACTTGGATGACTCCCATCCAAAAATACTTACAAGATGGCACACTGCCTGACAAGAGTAACGAAGTCAAAAAAATCTTGAGGAGAGCTTCCCGCTACACAATACAAGAAGGCACCCTTTATCGGCGCGGCTTCTCTAACCCCTTATTAAGGTGTGTCGCTGAAAGGGAAGCAAAGGAAATCTTATCCAGTATCCATCAAGGAAGCTGCGGAGATCACACTGGAGGGCAGGCTCTGGCAAAGAAAATACTCCGATATGGATACTTCTGGCCCACCTTAAACAAAGACGCCTTAGATTTCGTCAAAAAATGTGACAGATGTCAGAAATTTGCGAAGATTCTGCGGCTACCCACAACTGAGATTACCCAAATGACCAGCCCTTGGCCCTTTGCAGTATGGGGAATTGACTTGATTGGCGAACTGCCAATGGGCCGAGGCGGAGCCAAATATGCTATAGTGGAAGTCGACTATTTCACCAAATGGGTGGAAGCAGAACCCCTAAATAAAGTATCTTCAGCAAAAGTTATTAACTTCTTGATCAAAATGTTCTATGCAGGTACGGGGTGCCACTTAAAATCATATCGGACAGCGGACTTCAGTTTGACAGCGAGGAGTTCGCCAACTGGTGCCAAGAGCACGGAATTCACAAAAGCTTCTCATCTGTAGCTTATCCCCAGGAAAACAGACAAGTCGAAGCTGTCAACAAAATTATCAAAACTCTAATCAAAAAGAAACTTGAAAAGTCAAAAGGCGCTTGGGTGGATGAACTTCCGACGGCACTTTGGGCCTATCGAACATCTTTCAGAACATCAACGGGGCATACTCCTTTCTCTTTGGCATACGGATCAGAGGCTATGCTCCCAGTTGAAACTATAGTGCCTTCCCACCGTAGGATCCACTATAACCCAGAAGAGAACGAGGAACTCCTTCACATGTCTTTGGATCTAATTGAGGAAAGAAGAAATGATGCGGCCCTCAAAGCAGCAGCTCACAAGCAAAAAGTGGCAGCGCAATACAACTCCAAAGTCAAGCATCGTAGCTTACAAGAAGGAGATTTTGTCCTCAAGCGAATCTTCCCGCGCCCCGGAGCGCTAGATCCAATCTGGGACGGGCCGTATGTAATCCATAAAGATCTCCACAACGGGGCTTATATTTTTTCAACAGTGGACGGAGAGGTATTCCAGAGGGCATGGAACATCCAACACCTTCGTCGATACTTTTCTTAACTTGTACTGCCCATATGAAGTGAATTAACAAAGAGAATCAGTGGACGTTGGCATTTTTGTGCCAAACCACTTTAAAAACTTGTCACTTTTTTTTACTTGCCCTTTTGTACCTTGGCTACTTGTTAACTATATCCTTTTCTGTTGAACAAAATCCTGTGCATATAGCATTTCCATTCAAGGCACTCCACAGCGCGACTTCACCTGGACAAGACCTAACAGGTACTATGCGAATCTATGCCCTCGCCAATGAGACACTTTTGCTCCGGCATCCCTCTGTTGCGGGTTAAATCATTGCTCGCGATGGCCCTTAAAGCCAACTGTAATGAGCCGATTATAAGCCACCGAGAAGGCCGACTATAGCCGAGGCAGCTCATTACGGCGTTCGGCTCGCCGGCAGCCGTAAACCTACTTTAAGCCCCAACATAAGGTGTGGCCAGCCAGGGGTAGTTCACAGTTGACAATTGGCACCAACGCTAGCCGGCCACGGTAAATCGAATAATACCCACGATTATGGGCCATAATGGCCCGGGTAGTTACTGTGCGCGATCTCGGCTCCGATGTGTCTTAAGTACGGCTGTGGTAAAAAAAAGATAAACTCCCCATGGAGGCGTAAGATGGGTGACAAATTTCTCCAAGACCCACAGCTAGGGAAAGTGACTGCAAAACCCGTTTACCACGAACTTAAGCACATCGAAGGCCTTCCGTGATTGGAAGTTTTACTGTTTCTCATATTTCAATTTTATTTAAAGAACTTTCCTCCTATCCTCTATAACGATCCCTAAAGTACAGGACACAGAATAGGAAGCGCTCGCTAATGGGAATAGGAATTCGCAATTGAATGACAGGCCACTCGGCCACATGCCATACTCAGTCATATAAGACATTCAAAGCAATCGTCTACAACTAAAACATGAAGGGCGGTACTTTCTTCTTTGGTGTATAAATACGTAGCTATAATTCATTCGCACATCACATTAACGTTGCAAGGTATGAAATTACATTTTAAGCCAGAACTTGACATCAAACATGATCGAATCACAGGCATATGCACAGCTATACTTCTTATGCAACACATCAAAATAACGAAAGCATTCAAATACGACAGAATCAGCCTAAGTTAAAAATTACACGCCACAAATAAAGTCGTTTGTTACAAGTAACATAATTACAGCCTAAAAGTTACGTTGTTGATTTGAGACTAACATAGACAGCAATGTCAAGTAAATAAAAAAATTCAGGCCAAGTCATGGAGTCGGCTGCATCAGAGCTATACCCTTGTCCTGCTAGCCCTCCGGGGTCTCTTTAACTGTGGAGTGGGAACTCTCAGCATGTTGACCAGAGGAAGTTGGTCCTCCAGAGGTCCCGCCTGTTCGATCAAGGAAAGAATTCATTAATAATAAGCAACCAAGTTACGGAGAGCTAAAAGGGAAGACTTACCAGCATCTGCTCCTTGATCATCATCCTCTAACTGCACACCTACCTCCTCAGCAGTAAGCAGCCGCATACCCTCCTTCACCGCCGCTTTCTCCAATTGGAGAATTGAGCCGTAACCATGTCCATTCTAAAGGCCACGCCACCCTCCTTATCTGCATCGGCCTTAGCCTCCTCCAAGGCCCTGAGATAAATCCTGGCCATGACTCGAGGGTAATCATCCATCCAAGATAAGTTGCCCTGTTTCCAAGTGTGAAAGTATATATCCTGAAGCATCTCATCCATTATCCCCTCATTCTCCTCGAACTCCCTTATTCGGTCCTCAGAAGCCAACAGCTTTGCAATGGTAACATCCCTCTCCAATTGGTATCGCAAGTAGTCGGGCTGAAAGATTTCCTCATCGCCTCCATCTCCTCTTTCAGCTTGGTTTGAGCAAGCTCCGCGGCCTCATGTTTCGCGGATAACTCATGTACCCGCTCGAGATCCGCTTGCCGAACCTCATCCACCATTGCAATAGCCATATCAATCTGTTCCTTACAGACGACCTCCATTTTCCGTAACTCTGCCCTGCTGGCCTCTTCCATGGTCTTCTTTAATTGCCTAGAGGCGGCCTCATGTTGAGAGATCTGGATGGCCTGATCAGCGAGTTGTTTGGCCTAGTCGGAAACCATTAACCGCAGTCGAATGTTAGCACTGCCGATTTCTTCTCCGGCTTTGACCAGTCGAGCATGATGCCCCATCAGCTTTCTGGTTTCCTCAACAACCCGGTCAATGTTTGCCTTAGCTTCATCCCCCAAAGTTACAACCCGAGTGCTAAGCAAATCAAGGTCCAGGGACTTAGCTTCATCTAGTACTCTTACCATAGGATTGCGAGGGAGAAGGTGCTCACCGGTAGCCTCGTCAATAGTAATATCATGAGAACCAGGATCCAGATCCGGAATACCCGCAAACAGGTTACGAGCCAAGTCGGGATGATCTATCGAGGTAACGGTAGGATTTTCAGATGGGTGCAGAGAAGGTATAAACTCAGTATTCTCCTCCGTGGTATCCTGAAGAGGCAGAGTTGGGGGCTGAGGACCAGGTGAAGATTCAAACAAGGAGTGACTCCTCTTCTTCTTTTGGATATCCTCTTCGATAACTCCAAGAAGAGGACGGTAGACGACTACGTCTCTAGGGCGGTTAGTCGGAGGCTTTGGTTTAGTAGAAGCCTTGAGGAGTTTGTATTGTTCAAGACGGTGCTGAACATCCGATATCTTTGCCACCTTACCCGCTTCTGTGATAAAAACCCAGTGTTAAAAGCATACATTGAGCTATAATTCAAGAAATACATCAAGTTAAGAAGAGTAAAAAGACGCTTTTGTTATACAAACCCTAGGGAGGAGTAGGATACTGCAATAAGTCCTGAATCTCATTCCAGGACGGGAGCAGGCCATAAAATATTCCTAAATCCTTATCATAAATGGAGTCGGCAGGAGTCAAAAATTCACCTTGAATCGCAGGAATTGCCTTAGTTGAAGCGCTCTTAAAAGAATCAGCACCGATCTCGGCCTTGTCAGCTTTCTTAGGCTTCTCCACTAAAGCCGATCCTTCCTCCGAGGCGGAAAGCATCATCTGTCCACTCCTGGATCACACCTGCTTGCTTAGAAGACAAAGCCCCAGTACCACCACCGCTCTGTCCATCGCCACCATCATCGCTATGACCATCACCATCACCTTCTCCACCACTTCCACTCTCCGCCTCACCTCCTTCATCCTCGCCTCTTTTCTCCTCCACATCTTCCTCCTCCACATCTTCATCCTCCGGGACATCTGGACATGTGCTGGGGGAGGGTCCATCGGACTTCTTAAGTTTCTTCCCCCCGGCAATTGGATGCTTCGAGAAGGGTTTCCTTTTACTACTCTTCGCCGTAGCCCCTCCTTTAGCTTTGGCGACCCTCTCCTCAACTGTGTCTCTTTGCTTGACCACGGACTGGCGTGGCAGGATTAAGTTGAGCCCCAAAAGAGTAGCATTCCTGATCAAATAAGAAGCCGCCCTCTCTCCTTCTGGAATGGCTTTTATTTCCACAGCCATCTGAACCAGACGATCATTCTCTACAACCGCAAAGCCACCTGTCGCTAGCAAGAAATAAAGCACATAAGGAGGAGCATTACAGTCAGAACGGAAATTATAAATAAGATTCAACTTACAGCCAGAGGTGAAGCTATGGAAAGAAACAGAGTCATCCTGGACAAAGAACCATTCCTTCTTGAACATGCTAAATTTTGAATATAAGTCCAGGACTGGCTTGAAAGACACGGCCAATTCTAAGCTAATATATGGAGACCCCTTCTTGTAGCCTCTAAAGTTGTACAGATATCAGATCTCCCGGTTGGAAGGAGGACGCCCGTATCTCCTCTAGAAGATGATGAACAAACTCACGAAGATGGCATAGGAGTTGGGCTGAAGCTGGAAAGGAGCCACCTTCAAGTACGTGATGAAGCTGACTATCCAAGCGTTGGTCGGAGGGATAGCACCCACATGCAATGATACCTGCTATAAGCAAAATATCCTTCTGGGGGTTATACGGCATCACTCCGTTCCCCGGCAACCTCATATGCGCTCTGTCAATCCCAAAGGATCTAGATATAGCGTCAAGCTGCTCATCTTTGAGGGAGATGGGAAAGTAGTCAGGCGGTGAGTTCAAGAGCTCTTGAGGACCGTACCCGTCTACTAACGATCTCGGGGTTGGTACATGTCGTCATGGTTCTGCCTGAACTGGGGGCACTATGGAGGACTCTTCTTTGTCCTTGGATTTCTTCTTGTTAGAACGAGTTTCTACTTTATGAGACATTATCTGCAACACGAGAAAACACATCGTCAGAACAAGAGATGTAGACAAACAAATTCAACACATAAAAAATGTCATTCGGTAGCCCGGGTCTTAGAGTTCATTCGGCATTCATGTTCCCTAAGTACCATTCGGTAGTCCCGGGTCTTAGAGTTCATTCGGCATTCACGTTCCCTAAGTGATATTCGATAGTCCGAGTCTCAGGGTTCATTCGGCTATCACACTCCCTAAAAGTCTATTCGGTAGAAGGAGAACTCACCTGACTCAACAGGCGTAGGCTTGGTCCGGCTCTTTCGAATAGTTATGAATAACAGGAGCTTGAAGCCCATACTTATAGGCACGCAGGGGACTACCGGACCAATTGGTTCGGCACTCGGGCCGAATGGAGTGTCCAAACTGAGGAAAACAAAGCACGCCATATGTAAGCATATGCCCCACTTTTGGGGGCAAATGTTGGGCGTGTTTCCACCGGACCGGGGCCACCGGACCAACACTAACGAATCAAGGCCAGGAAGGCACTACCGAATCAAGGCCAAGAAGGCACTGCCGAGTCAAGGCCAGGAAGGCACTGCCGAATCAAGGTCATCCACTCACCATCGAACCACTTATTACCGGATCATCCACTCACCACCGAACCACTCATTACCGGACCGGATCATCCACTCAGCACCGAACCACTCACTGCCGAACCGGATTATCCACTCATTACCGGACCGGATCATCCACTCAGCACCGAACCACTCACTGCCGGACCGGATTATCCACTCGCCACCGGACCAATCAACGCCCCACCTACTACCGGTCAAATCCACGTCTCCACCCACTACCGAACCAACATTGCCAGGCCAGAACACGTCAGCTCAGGCCCACCAGCAGCTATATACTTCCAAGACCCCTACCCCCAGCCTCACTCTATAAATAGAGGGGTAGGGGTACAACAATGGCAGACAAGTTTGAGAGCTCAAACACGGATAGAACTTTCAAACAACTTTCATATACTTGTATCAAAGCTTTGTACTTGTAATCTGAATAGTAAAGGAGAATAACATATAAAGTGGACGTAGGCATATTCTGGCCAATCCACTATAAATCTGTGTGTCTTTTACAGTTTAGTCCCTGCTTTTTTTATATTTTCATAAATCACCCAAATCACTAAAAACAACGTAAAATCAACTAAATCATGCGACTTGGAGGTGTTTGCCCATTTTTTGTGCAAACACTAGGCCTTCTTCCATGTTCGGGATTCAGGTGGAAGGAGAAAAGGCAAGGCAGTTGCTCACAAGCGTTCTAAATCCGTGAGATTAAAATCTATGGTTATGTCCTTGCCCGTCCCGGGGATTAGAATTTTGGAGGCTCCTCCCCGTAAGAAGAGAATCCTTTTGAAGGGCTTGGTGATATTCCGATTCCGAATTATGTGTCGTGTCAACACGACGCCGGGATGGAGGAGCTTGATAATGCTCTTGAACTGAACGGGTCGCTTGCTATGAGTGTGGCCGATATTTCCGCTTGGTCGGCGGGTTGCACATGCATACACTTCACTGCACTACATGATTCATAACTGTAAATCGTCCAACTCAAGAAATCACTAACTCTTCCTTCGTCTCTCATTTTCAGGTACTATGTCTGGGAAAGGATCGATGCTAGGGAACCTCCGCTCGGCTCAAAAATCCTCTATATATTATGATTCCCACATGAGAGACTCGGATAGAGACCACGATCGCGGGTACTCTAACCAAGAGAGGTATGAGCGGGACAGGGACAGAGAATACATACATCGCTCTAGGTCTCGCTCTCCACCTCTTAGGCTTCCATCTCCACCTCCTGTTCTTGTTCCACATCCACCAGAGCCTCCATGTCATAGGCCATCTTCTCACACTTCTAGATCCGAGACTCATCTCCAGAGGGTCGAAACCACGGCCTCCATAATTGCAGAGTAGGTCCCAGCTGAGCCCACAGGAGAAGGGGCCATTAAATTGGCTCAGATGAGGAAGGATTTTCCGAACATATGCTTTGATGGCTATGTCTTCCCACCACACTTAAAAAGAATTCCATCAGGGGTGGAAAACACGATGCATGATTACGTTCATGACATCTACACCCAGTATAAAGAGTGGGTAAAGGCTGTAGAGAAAGCTTCTAAGGTGGCCTTTGAGCAAGCCAAAGCGCTTGAGAAAATGGAGACCGAACTCGCTCAAAGGGATCGGATCATTCAAGTGCTCATTGCTGAGGCCGAGTCTTCTCGAAAATCTGAAATTGAGGCCACCAAAAAAGTTGACGAAGCGAATGTGGCCATGGAGAGGTTGAGGCAGACACATGTTACCTTGGTGGAGGTGATGGGCCATCGGAATACTACTGTTACCGCCGAACGGGATGCGGCGGTCAAGGAACTTAATGAGCTCAAGGCCAAATTTTCCGACATGGCCAAGGAAAAGGATGATGCAAACAACGCGGCCAAGGAGGCGTGCGAACAAGCTGTTCTGCTTAGGGGTGAATGAGATGCGGCTGTGGCTAAAGTCTGCAAGGTAGAGACTGAGGTCGAGAAGAAAGTGAAGTCGGCCGAGTCCAGGCTAGAGGCTGATATCGAAGACCTTCTCGTTGTTTACAATGCTAACATGATGAGGTACAAGGGTCTAGCCTGGCTCGATGATTACCTGACACATCTATACAATGCATGGGGCCGATTAGTTGAAGAGCAGAAGGAGGCGCATCAGGGTGAGTCTGTGGATGAGTTTGAACTCGAGAATCGCATTCTGACCGAAGATGAAAGGAAGATTCTTCATGAGTCAATGAATCTGCACGAAAAGGAAAGACTCGGCGCCCAGCACTTCGAAGTAGGAGAGGGTTCAGGGGTTGACCATCATGAGGCGAGTCTTGAAGTTCCAGCGTCAACCTAGCCCGAATCCTCATCAGCGGTCGATCCCCAACCTGTTCCTCCCTACTATCCGGATCAGCTGCAGATGTCTCCGGCTATAGTGCAAGTTACTGAAGCCGTTCTGCCACCTACAAGTCAAACTGAGGAAGGTATTCTGAACATTCCACATATCTCTCTTAAGTTGAAATCTTCGCTCGAGTTAAGTTCTAACGTTTCTCTTATTTTTTGTCCAGTGATTGACGATGCACCGGTCGTGCCTCCTGCTACTCAAGAATCATATCAGACGCAGGGGGCTATCGTTTCTGAAGCGACCGCCATGACTACTGCTGCGCCTCTTGACGATATACAGGGAAGCTCACTTGTTTTTGATGAGCAGTTGATGGAGGAACTCTTTCGCCATCATGGCGATCCTATAGCTGACTTTCCATTTGTCATGGGCGAAGGCGTTCCTGCTACTAGCTTTTCGATGCCAACTGCTGATGCTCCCGGCGAGGCCCGAGTGACTACTGAGGAGGAGATTTTGGCTGAAATCAACGCCGAAATGGCAGCAGCGGTTCATGGTGGCAGTTTTGGAGGTGGAACAGCGGCACTTGGTCCAGCTCCGCTTAGAATGATATCGTCTGGCGGTACATTTTCTGACACTAGTGCAGCCATTCCATCTTCCACATATGATCCTATCCCTCCAAGTCCGCCGACAGGCAGCATTCCTATCCACTCGAGTTCGGAGGAGGATGTTGATATCATGCCCCCGCTTGGAGACTGACCACCGAAAGGCATAGGCTCGAAGAGGAAGGGTAGCGGTGGCTCCAGTGGGTCTAGTCCGAAGACGAAGCTGAGGAAGAAGAAAGATTAGATGTGCCTACTTGGTTTATTTTGATTTTCATTTTGTTGGCCGTGTATAGATGCGGGTTCGGCCCCTGCTAGTAGGAATTTTTGGGAACAAACTTGTACATGAATTTCTTTCATAAATAGTAGAAATGGAACTTTTCTTTTTGAGCTTCTTGTGTATTTGTTTAAGTGTTTCGATGTTTGAAATGCACTTGTAAAGTTTCAGCTTTCGAGTCAAGTTTGTCTTTTTGCACCAAGTCTGGAAACTGCGAACATGGTTCGCGATTGAGAAGCGACTTGGATTTTGACGTCGCACCGCTTCAGTCAATGGTCGATGCTTAAGTCCTGCCCCCCAGCCTCGGGGATGAGTTGTAAAACATTAGTCAACGATTGCTTTTTACTTATAACATGTTGATTCTAGTACCACTGAATGGATGTTTGAGATAAGCGAAGATTGAGCGGTTTATTCACGCTTGTCCGATTGTCGACGATCATATCCGTACTCCGGGGATTCTCATTTGTTTATTGGCGGTTGGTCATGCTGACTTAAGTTTAAATCATACGTCTGCGCTCTGGGGACTCGCAATCTACATTTGTACTTCGACTCGCGCTCTGGGAATTCGGAGTTGATATTTATACTTCGATTCATGCTCCGGGAACATGAAGTTGATGTTTACACTCTGTTTCACACTCCGGGAACTTGAAGTTGATTTTTACACTCCAACTCGCAATCTGGGAATCCGGAGTTGTTGTTCATACTCCGACTCGCACTTTGGGAGTTCGGAGTTGATGTTTATACTTCGACTCGCACTCTGGGAGTTCGGTGTTGTTGTTTATACTCCGTTTCGCACTCTGGGAATTAGGAGTTGATGTTTGTACTCTGACTCGCACTCTGGGAGTTCGGAGTTGTTGGTGTTTACACTCCGACTCGCACTCTGGGAATCCGGAGTTGTTGTTCATACTCCGACTCGCACTCTGGGAGTTAGGAGTTGATGTTTATACTCCGACTCGCACTCTGGGAGTTCGGAGTTATTGTTTATACTCCGTTTCGCACTCTGGGAGTTCGGAGTTGGTGTTTATACTCCGTTTCACACTCTAGGAATCCGGAGTTGTATCAGGATCATGGATGGTCGGATCACATCCACTCTGAGTTAACAAGTGAGGTCGTTAGATGGACGGGTCCACCCTCCTCAAACTTTGTTCAGATACGGACGAAGTCGTTAGGCGGACGGATCCACCCTCTTCATAGACGTATTTTTAATACTCCAGTTCGCACTCTGGGAACCGGGAGTTAAGTGAGGGATTGTCGTGTATCAATCCGTTTTTGACTTTGTTGTGATGGCTTGTCCCCGAGCTCAGGTTTCACTTAGCGAGTGACCGGTTGCATCATAGTCACTCCCTATTTGAATAAATTCCACCGTATGGTGAAACTTAGCTCTCCGTGCATAGTGATGATCATATGAAGCATTTCAAGTAAATCACAGTTCTTGCTCGAAGAGATTGCATTTTATTGCTGAAATAAGAAAATATGGAAAAGTCAGTTGCCTTATTACAAATTCTAATTTCGAAATGCAGAAACAAATTACAAAATGGAAAATAAACTAAATGAATAAAAAAAGCCTGTCATGTATAGTAGCGACGAAGACTCTCGCTATTCCAGGCTCTTGGAAGAGTAAGACCGTCAACGGTCGATAGTTTGAAGTGCCATCTCCGAGCCTTCAGTCAATAACATACGGTCCTTCCCATGTCGGCTTCATATGTGAAAGAACCGGATAAATTCTTTTCAGGATGAGATCGCCTAGTTCAAAGGTTCGTGGTTGGACCTTGGCGTTGTACAATTGAGTGACTCGACTCCGATGCGCGGCTGCCCTCAAATCAGCATCTTCACGCTTCTCATCTAGTAGATCGAGAGATTCAGCAAGTAATATAACATTTATCTTTGGATCATAGTATTTCGCACGATGAGAAGGTACTTCTAGCTCAACTGGAATAACGGCTTCTGAACCATAAGAGAGAGAGAATGGAGTATGACCGGTCGCGGTCTTGTGGGTTGTTCGGTAAGCCCATAAAGCCATAGGGAGTTCATCGACCCACTTGCCCCCAACCTTTTCCATTCGTTTTTTCAGAATGGACTTTATAACTTTATTAACCGCTTCGACCTGTCCGTTCGCCTGAGGGTGTGCAACTGCGTAGAATTTCTTTTGGATGTGAAATCGTTTGCAGAAACCTTTAAATTCAGCATTGTCGAATTGGGTTCCGTTGTCCGTAATAATGGTGTGTGGGAGACCGAATCGACAAATGATGTTGCGAACTACAAAGTATTTGTACCAAAATTGGGCACAACACTCTTCGGAAGTTTTTGAAGAGATAAAGTGAAGAAATTTAAGTGGAAAAGGAGGATTATCTAACAAAAACTCCAAGCTATATATATGAAAGTAATTAAAATGCGCAGAGACACAAAGATTTAGAGTGGTTGGGCGTATTTCCTACGTCCACTATGAAGTTGATTGCTTTATTGATCTTTCTTTGATGATTACAATTGATTTCAGCAAGTTACAGCAAATAACAATGATTTACAGCAGCGAAATTTGTTAGTAGCAGCAGCGATGGAGTTTAGATCTGGATCCGGCAGAGTCTGGGCATTGGAGGATTCAAAGAAGAAGAAGCCAGTATACTACGTCAGCAAGCGATTGACTGGGGCCGAAAGGAATTATCCGAAATTAGAGAAGTTGGCTTATTGCCTTGTTATTGCATCACGAAAGCTCCGACCGTATTTCCAGTCACATCCCATTATTGTTTACACCGACCAGTCGTTACGACAGGTCTTTTCGCGGCCTGAGATGTCTGGTAGGTTACTCAAGTGGAACATTGAACTGAGCCAGTTTGACATTACTTACACTCCAAGAAGGGCCATTCAAGGACAAGTCCTAACCAACTTTTGCTAGACGGGACATTCAGCTTCAGCCCACTTTGTAAAGTAATCAACTGCGACGATGGCGTATTTCGCACCACCTTTTTCCAGAGGTAGAGTACCAATGATGTCGATGCCCCACATTGCAAACGGCCATGGGCTGACCATTTGTGTTATCTCGGTAGAAGGAGCTCTAGGAATTTCGAGCATGCTTTTGGCACTTATCACATTTCTTTGCATAATCCGACGCGTCGCAATTCACTGTAGGCCAGTAATATTCGTATCGAAGTATTTTCTTGGCAAGTGCTTGCCCCCCGGTGTGATCGCCACATTCTCCCTTGTGTACATCGTGCAATACTCGTTTAATTTCATCGTGAGCGATACATCGGAGTAGAGGAACAGAGTACCCTCTTCTGTACATGATTTCATTCTGGATGGTGAATCGTGAGGCCTTTCGGAGGACTTGTCTCTTTTCACTCCTGCGCTCCGGCAGGGTTCCGTGCTCAATGTAATTTCTGAGTGAAGTCATCCATGAATCCTTTTCGGGGACGGTTTCGCATACCTAGTCTATTTCTGCCCGATCAATGCTTGGAGAAGATAACGTCTCTACAGGAACGAGTCTCATTTGCTGAGCTTCACCTGTGCTTGCTAGCTTTGCCAATGAATCGACTTTTTGGTTGCATTCTCGAGGTATACAATAAATGGCATAATAATCAAACTGATTCAGTACTTCCTGAACTCGAGCTAAGTTAGCAGACAGCCTTCTATCTCTCGCTTGATACTCTCCCCGTACTTGACACACAACTAACTGTGAATCACAATAAATTTCCACCGCGATAATTCTCAAATCTTTAGCAAGTTTCAATCCAGCTAAGAGGGCTTCATATTCTGCTTCATTATTGGTCGCATGAAAATCAAACTTCAAAGCATAACATATAGATCGGCCTTTGGGAGTTTCAAGTACAATACCAGCGCCCGAACACCGGTCGTTTGATGCACCGTCGGTATAAAGCTTCCAGACATATTCGGGGGATTCACTGGTTTCGTGCAAGTCCTCTGGAATGGTAAGTTCAGCTATGAAATCAGCTAGGACTTGTCCTTGAATGGCCCGTCTTGGAGTGTAAGTAATGTCAAACTGGCTTAGTTCGATGTTCCACTTGAGTAACCTACCAGACGTCTCAGGCCGCGAAAGGACCTGTCGTAACGGCTGGTCGGTGTAAACAATAATGGGATGTGCATGGAAATACGGTCGGAGCTTTTGTGATGCAATAACAAGGCAATAAGCCAACTTCTCTAATTTTGAATAATTCCTTTCGGCCCCAGTCAATCGCTTGCTGACGTAGTATACTGGCTTCTGTATCTTTCTTCTTCTCAAATTAATGCAGCGCTGATAGCGTTTTCTGATATCGCCAAATATACGAACAACTTCTCATGATCAATAGGCTTTGACAGGATAGGTGGTGTGGATAGATGTTGAACTAGTGCTTGGAAAGCGCCCTCGCACTCCGTGGTCCATTCAATGTTTCGTTTCCCTTTTCGGATCAGATCGAAGAAGGGAATGCATTTGTCAGTGGACTTTGAAATGAACCTGCTCAATGCTGCTACTTTCCCATTGAGACTCTGGACTTGCTTTATGGTTTTCGGAGTTTCAAGATTTCTAATTGCCCAAATCTTTTCAGGATTAGCTTCGATCCCTCGAGCGTTGACGATGAACCCAAGGAATTTTCCGGATGCAACTCCAAAGTGACATTTTAGTAGGTTAAGCTTCATTTTGTATTCTCGAAGTATGTTGAACATAGTTTCCAGGTCTTTAACTTGGTCAGTGGAGAGTCGTGACTTCACAAGCATGTCGTCTACATATACTTCCATGGTTTTCCCGATTTGATTGGCAAACATCCGATTGACCCGTCGTTGATAAGTAGCCCCGGCATTCTTGAGTCCAAATGGCAAAACCTTGTAGCAAAAAAGTCCCAGATTGGTTACGAAGCTGGTATGTTCCTGATCCGGTGAATGCATTGGTATCTGATTGTAGCCAGAATACGCGTCCATGAAGGATAAGAGCTCATGTCCAGCTGTCGAATCTACTAGCTGATCAATTCTGGGAAGCGGGAAACTGTCTTTAGGACAAGCTTTATTCAGATCGGAATAGTCGACACATGTTCTCCACTTTCCATTTGACTTTTGGACGAGCACGAGATTCGACACTCATTCTAGATACAATGCATCTCGAATGAACCTGTTCGCTTTAAGCTTTTCTACTTCTTCTTTAAGGGCGGTAGATCTCTCTGGATCCATACCGCGCCTTCTCTGTTTGACCGGGACATGCCGTGGGTCAATGTTCAGAGTATGGCTCGCGATGTCCGGCGAGATCCCACACATATCAGAATGCGTCCAGGCGAATACGTCAAGATTCGCCTGTAGAAACTCAACCAATTCCCTTTGAGTCTGCTGGCTTAGTTGAGAGCCAATCTTTAGCATCTTTGAATCATCATCATTATCGATTGGGACATCAATCGTCAGTTCGGCCGGGGATGCTTGACTCTCTTTAGATTCTCCTTCATCGTCAGTTTCTCTTGGGTCAAGATCCCTTTGGAATTGGCTGGGGTGCCCGGGTCTTGGCCCGGGCGTTAATTGTCAATTATCAACAAAGCTGACGTGGAGAGATTCCTCTATGCCCTTTCCTTTCTCCTTTCGCTATGCCTCTCACAGCTCAGCAACATAACAGGCTCTCGCAGCAGCCTGATCTCCTTGAATGATTCCCACTCCATGATCAGTGGGAAATTTTAAAGTCAAACACCATGGGGCAATGGCTGCCCTGAATTCAGCGAGGGCCGGTCGGCCCAAGAAAGCATTATAAGGGGAGTCTATGTCCAACACAACGAACTGTAACATCCGTACTCTCCGGCGTTCTCCAACTCCCAACTCCACTGGCAGTTCCACCATTCCAGTGGGTATAGTAGCACTTCCGTTGAAACCATGGATTCAGGATTGACAGGGTTTCAAGTCCTTTGCTTCCATTCTCATTTGATCATAAGCTCGTTTAAACATGATATTCAAAGAGCTTCCACTATCAACTAAGATCCTCTTCTTCCAAGCAGGACCTACTTGAGCTGAGATGACCAGTGAGTCGATAGTGGGGGCTTCGACTTTGTCAGCGTCTTTGTTCCTGAACACGATGTCATCTGTCATCGTCTTCTGTTGCTTGGACGGAGCCCCTTCATCAAAACTACTACAACACTCAAAGTCTGCATGCCTGATAGAACTGGCATATGACTCCATTTCCTTCCAGCTTCGATCTGCTGGGTGAGGACCACCACTTATTGTATTGATAACCAGCCTCCCGCCTGTACGAGCGGGTTCCTCCTATCTTTCCTGATTCGGCGCACGATTCTGATTTGATGGGCCCGCACCTCCCGACCGCGGCACCCGGACATATTGATCTAACTTCCGCTCACGTATCAATTTTTCAATAAGATCTTGCAAATGACGACACTCATTAGTATTATGGCCATAGCTTTCGTGGAATCTGCAAAACTTTCATGTTTGGACTTGTCTTTCTGTTGGTGGCTTCGGAGCAGGTTTCTTGTATTGCATGGTATTGCAGGTCTGCAAATACACATTTTCCAACGACGTATTCAATGGAGTATAATTGTCAAACATGGGAGCTCTGTGTCGTGGACCACGGCTCTGATCTCGCTTCTTTCCCTAATTTCCATTGTCCCTCTACTGATTCTGTTTATTTTGTATGTTCAACTGAACTTTTCCAGAACTATCTCCGGACCGTTTAACGGCGATGTTACTCTGGATTCCTTCGATGTTGGGACCTGAGTCATCCTGCTTCCTAGACTGTTTCGCATCCTCCCTTCTCAAGAATTGGGCTGCCTTGGAATAGAAACGGTCCAACGATGCAGGTGGTTTCCCAACTAACCAATTTCCGAACTTGAAATCAGGGTCAATCCCTTTGGTGAATGCCATCAGGATAGAGTTGTCATTGGGATTGCTTATTTCTGCACACGCAACATGGAATCGCTCCAAGTAACGTCTAAGTGTTTCTCCGGGAGCTTGAGTAACGCTAGACAAAGTGTTAACATCTTTAGGTCTTGCTACATGCATACGGAATTGTTCAACAAACTTGGTGGCCATCTAGTCAAAATTAGAAATGGATCGTGGTGGCAAACGAGTAAACCACATGGTTGCAATGCCCCTCGGGAAATGGGGAAACTACGGCATTTTACTGCATCGTCAGCTCTCGCAGTATTCATCAGCCATTCGTACTTCAGGATGTGTTGATTGGGATCAGAACTCCCTTCATAGACTGGCAAAGTTGGTATCCTGAAGCGCCGAGGTGGTTCAACATATAATATGTCTTCGGTGAAAGGGGTATGACTCCAGGAGATTCCCCAATCGTCATTACTGAGACCCTGACTTTCAGGGATCATTTGATGAATCATTGTTGGTATATTCGACATCCAGATACTAGGAGTTTGCTGGGCCAAGGTGTGGTCGGGTTTCACAGCGCGAGTTTGGACCGGACGCGGTCGACGGTCCGTGCCTCGCCTCCTTGGTTCAACTTTTTCTGGGACATAAGGCTCTGGAGTCTGCTCTCGCTGGTTACGTTGAGGATCAGCTTGGTTTCTAGCATCAACCCCTTGTTCGGTAGTGGTGGTAGTAGCAATGTTGCTTGTGACATGGTAAGGAGCAGCACCTCCTCGGGATGAATGTCCGGTATGATGACTAGTGGAGGGTCCAGTTCTGGGTTGTCCTAGATTTGAGGCAGGTTGGTGTCCTATGGCCTGGGTGTAGCTTACATCCAGCCGTGGGCGTGTGGATCTGTGATGGCCATCAGAGGAGGCTGAACTCTCTATAGAAGAATAAGAACCTTGATCCCTTCTGGATCTTCTACGCCTTTGGCGATTCAGCTGGTTCGTCAACTCTATGTTGGCGCGCAGTTGTTCAGTAAGTTGTTGTCGACTCTGGGTCAACTCTTGGAGCAGCATCTGAAACTCTTGTCTAGTAACCGGGCCTGATGGATCTGAAGGTTCGGCAGCATCTTGGTTGGATGGAGGCAATTGCACGGGATTCTGTCAGTCCCGTCCTCCTTGATCAGCAGCTGTAGAGGTAGTTTGTGTACTTACCATGGTGAATTAATGAAAGTCCTTTCCTAGATCTGACTGCAAATATGAATAGTATGGAAGGGCTTCAAGTCTTGAGACTGGATCTTCTTCTTAGATTTATGCAATCCGGTATCGATAGGAGATGCAAGGAGCAGGAGAAAAATTGGGTTTTTTCTCAGTGAAAGCACCAAAGTGTTTGTACCAAAATTGGGCACAACACTCTTCGGAAGTTTTTGAAGAGATAAAGTGAAGAAATTTAAATGGAAAAAGAGGATTATCTAACAAAAACTCCAAGTTATAGATATGAAAGTAATTAAAATGCGCAGAGACACAAAGATTTAGAGTGGTTCGGCGTATTGCCTACGTCCACTATGAAGTTGATTGCTTCATTGATCTTTCTTTGATGATTACAATTGATTTCAGCAAGTTACAGCAAATAACAATGATTTATAGCAGCGAAATTTATTAGTAGCAGCAGCGATGGAGTTTAGATCTAGATCCGGTAGGGTTTGGGCATTGGAGGATTCAAAGAAGAAGAAGCCCCTTTTTCTGTATGCCTTGGGGCTCTATTTATAGGTGTAGGAGGCTGATATTTCACTCAGATCCCGGGAGACTCCCTCTGGCACGTGACTAGGCCCGTGCGCCCAAGCCTATGAAGTTTTGGTCCGATCCGAGATCGATACTAACGGATTTCGTATCGATCAAAATTGTGTCCGATGGAGTCGAAATTTGGTGTAGACATTCTTCAGCATGCATGTAAGCTCCTGTGAAAATTTCATAGCATTTGGACTTGTAGATTAGGAGATATGATCGATATGAATTAGGACTTTCGGTTGGTTGTTTCGTTCAACTCCATCATTTCGACTCGATGGTTTCGAATCGATGGCGGCATGTGTTGGCAGGTTAATGTGGCGCGTGTCCTTCGCATCGATCTGTAGCATACCCAGTTCGAATCAATGAAAACAGTCTAGTTCGAATCGATGGATGTTGGCTTGTTCGCATCGATGAAGGTTGCATAGTTCGTATCGATGAAAGTGCCCTAGTTCATATTGACTGTTGTGCTTTTCTTCGCATCGATGGGAGGCATGCATTTCGTAATGATTGGTGATCGATCGATACGAAGAGAGCCTTTAAGACTAAGCAATGCGAAGCAGATGAAGTGTTTGTTGCCGATGGATACGAAGTAGGCATTGGACGATCGAGTCGAACTGTGGCTTCCTGATGGATGTGGATTGATATGAAGTGGTCATTGGCCGATCGAGTCGAACATAGCTTGTCGATGGATTCGAACTCGATCGATTCGAACTGTGGCTTCCTGATGGATGTGGATCGATACGAAGTGGTCATTGACCGATCGAGTCGAACAGAGCTTTCTCAGATGGATTCGAACTCGATCGATTCGAACAGCAGCCATGTGATGGATTCGAACTCGATCGATTCGAACAGCAGCCACGTGATGGATTCGAACCCGAGACTATTTCTCGTCCAATCTTGCAACGATCATAACTTGAATGAACTCGGATTGACTTGAAATTTGGAACGTTGACTTTTATGGCTTCCCTCGTCGTGTCTTGTGGATTGTAGCTCGATCCGGACTTGGATAAAATTCATCGATATCCATAGTGAGCCTATGTATAGCCGATCTCTGAGACGAACCGTCATTGGTTAATAGTCAATTCCTTGGTGTCACGGCCTTGCCAAAAGGCGGGATAACAGCAAAAAATTTATTTTTAGCCTTATCTTATTTAATTAATTAATTAAACTTATTATTTCTTATTAAATTTTATGGAGTGTTGCATTATAGATAAACGTTTATAAAAATGTATATATGCTTCTCAGTGTGTCATATACCTTAAATTAGGAAAACTTTTTCTTTGATACCAAATGTAACAACCCACATTTTCGATTCTTTGATTAACGCTTGAATCAACGTTTAAACCACGATAAGCGAAAAATTGAATCATTAAGACACGATGATAAGATATAAGAACAAATTCTAACCTTATCTTTCTAAACTCACAATGGAGGGAAACAACGTACAATATAAAATATTCATATATTCAAACCCAGTTCAATTACATAGTTATGTCCGTATAACAAATCCCAATCCACATATCACAACATAGTGTTATATGATATATACAATAGGAATGTCTTCGTCATCCATACGTTCACCATCACCTATATCATCTCGACTCCATACTTCATCGATCTTCCGATAATAAGTACAAAAGACAATATGGAGCATGTGAGACATACATCTGAGTGAGTAAAACAAGTCTATCTCATATATAGTACAATAGTACCAATAAAACATCGTTAGTGTCTACTAACATGCGTATACATACCTTAACCTGCCTAGTTTGCACCAATGAGTAATATTAACACTGTGATATGGTTAACGAATTGATTAAAGTCATATTACATCTCAACATAAACAATACATAATCGTATTTTCAATCAATAGGAACAACAATTTCAATATTACCGAGGGAACACCTATTTCCATGGAATAACCATTTCCTGTATCGCCGAGAGCACAACCATTTCCCCGTAACAACAATATTCTTTAATATTGAAGGAAAACTATTTCCTAAGGACAAAAATTCCCCGCATCATACATGACTCACAAACAAACACGTAATACATCAAAAGCACAATAAGCGTGCCAAAATATCCATTATACGCCAATATGAACTCAACACGATATCAAAACACTGCTAAACCTATCGTAATCCAATTTCACATATATCGAGCACAACAAAATCAATGTTATCTATATTTCTCGCCGCGTCAAGGTTGTGCCACATTATCGCCTCCGAAGTACGCTGAATTTTTGCACGAAGGTCGGATTCTGTAAAACACCTCTAATTCAAATTAGCTCATTTGAATTCAGATTTACCTAGCACAACCAACCTTCTACCAATCAACCGGTGGTCCAACCACCGGTTGACTGGTACTAGACTGGTACACCGATGTTAGTACCACCAAAATACAGATGTCGCACCCCTAATTAATACATTGGCTCCTTGGTTATAAGAAAACTACTTTCTCACTGTATTGGTCAATAGACCACCTATTTGTTCTATTTTACTTGATTTGCTCTCTGATTTCATTTATAACTAGTTTGTTGCATTTGATTTCGTTGAATAATCATAAGGCCAATAGACCCCCTTTTGTTTGGTTTTACTCGATTTGTTCTCTGATTGGTTCACTTCTACTTCATTTTGATTTAGTGTATTTCGATTTAACACAACAACAGTCAGACTCTTTAACAGCATTTCAAAAAAGCTATTAAAGACTCTAAAAACACTATAAAATGATCCGTTATAATATGTCCAATAGATACCATAGCATCATTAAAAATGCTACCAAAAGCGCCTTTTAATA
Organism: Allium fistulosum; assembly: GCA_030737815.1. Taxonomy (NCBI): domain Eukaryota; kingdom Viridiplantae; phylum Streptophyta; class Magnoliopsida; order Asparagales; family Amaryllidaceae; genus Allium; species Allium fistulosum. Next base: position 823,273,997 of record CM060904.1, read on the forward strand.
ACTCTGTGAAACGCTGTTACTAATTGTGATAGCAGTTTGACAAACGTTGAGAATGACATGACATGTTATCGTAAATCTATTAGTTATGATAGCATAGACCGAAGAGCAGTAATAAACAAATATTCATCATTTTCTGAAAGCTATCAACAACTATTGATAGTGTTTTTCTAATTCTATAATTTTTTATAGCTCTTCTCTTACTTTCTACAGCAATTAGGAAACGCTAAGTCATCTTCGAATTTTTCAAACATTTTCATTTTCTTCTAAATTGATATAGCAATGCATGTACATTATATGGATTCAAAACATCACTAATTGCACATTCCATAACCAACACTGCATATGTAATCAAATAAAATATTCTTACACGAAAACATAAATATATCTCAGCAAAACGTAACATACATCCATGATATTCCATAAAAAGTGTTATAATTACAAATACCAATAACCAAAAGCAATAATATAAGCATTCTAACTAAAGCGATGCATAGAAGTGTTAAGAGCAAATTGATACGTACTAAACCAAATATTCCTTCAAAATAATCTTGTTGCTACTTGTTTGCATCAAACATGTCTAGTTACCAGTAAAGAAAAAGTTCAACAATTAGCATATGTTATAATAAATTAATTCTAAGAGCAGCACAAAAAATAGGGTATAAACAATTGTTATTGCCTCTAACTAATGGTGGGCGTTCTATGTTCTGACTAAAAATGTCAATTATAACTTAAGTGTGGATATTACGATTACGAGTTTGCATAATAATAACTAATTGTTGATGTCACAAGTTTCTTTGACGGTCAGTTATTACTTATGGAGTATATGCGTTTTTGCTAAAATATTATTCTAATAGTAGATGACTTCATAGCCATTTAAGATGGAGTTGCAAATGTCTTGGTTGATCACGTTGCTTGTTAACATTTTACTCATGTTGCTTATTTAGTAACTAATACTCAGAGCATCTTCAATGCAAATAGGATGTGATTTCAATTAAATCCTATGTGTCAAGGGATAAATCACAATGTTATCTCAATGTAATTTCTAAAAATTAAACATCACATTAAAAACAAGAAAACTACTCCAATGCAAATGTATTTATTGAAAAAAAATTGACTATGTGTTCCAATCAAAATTTAAATAAATAAAAATAATAGATAAAAAATTAGTTCATTGTGAATATTTATTACTTCACATTGTGAAGTGCAATGTCTAAAACTAGACATTGCACTAGACAATGTCTAATAATTATTTTGCCAAGTCATCATAACATTGTCATTAACATTGGCATTGGAGATGAAAATTTGAACTAAATTAAATGTTGATGATGTGTAATTGACATTACATCAAAATAGCTCATGGGTTGAAGATGCTCTTACTGTGAATATTTTTTCTTCAATTACATGTAATTTGTTTATATTTGCGAGAAGTACATGGCATCATTATATGGTATAGTAAATATTTCTCTTAACCTGAATCTATTTAATAATTTCAAGCCTGGATGTGTAGACTGAAACAATATTTAAAGTGAATTTTTAATCTGACATTTAATAATACAAAACTGAAACAAATTTCTAACCTGAATGTATAGACTGAAACAACATTTAGTTATAAAACTAAATAAATTTATGTACCTGAATTTGAGCATCATTATTTTAGAATTTACCGCCATCTGCATTAGCCTCCTTGGAAGCAAACATGGGTTCGTCGATTTCTTTTTGTTTGTGAGTAAGCCTCTTCCTTTTTGTTTACCCATTTTCTGCAAATAAGAATGAATCTTACTCAATTAGTATCTACACTTCAGCTTTTTTACTAATTCTATAATATAAAATCATCTTTCTTTAACTATCTGGAAAAATAATATACCATATTTTATATAAAGATTGGCTTTTTTTGACACATTTATTTTATGATACGGTAAAATCATATATTTCTCTATATATGTAGCTACTAGTTTGATACATTACCCTTTTATCAATAGTTTATTGACCAAATCCCGATCCTAATTAAAGGGAAAGTGCGGTTACACGTTCTATAAACAACAATTTATTTATTGTCCTATAATAACCACCATTCTTTAGCTTAAATTATTAAACTTGAAGACACTGTCATAAACCATATGTTCAAGATGACATTATAAGCATACTATATTTTTATGCAATTTCAGATAATTTTATCTTCCAATTTATTTAACTTTACCACATGATATATTTATATGCTTTTTCAGGTAATTTTGTCTTCCAATTTATTCAAATTCACTTCCAGCCTCAGTTTTGAAAGCTTGGCTTATATCTTATAGGGATGTGTTAGCTAATATATTCCAATTTATATTCCCAAAAATGATATTATAGCTATATTACTGTCTTAGTAGCCACAATACAAAATATGTAGTATTTTAGTCAATAATTCATGAATTTTATTTTTCTAATGAGACATGAACTTATTAGATGTGTTAATGATTGTTAGAAAGTCGAAATGAAGATAGTTGTTTAGTCACTAATTCATAAATATATGTATACATTGCAACTAGAAAATAAAAGATTGTGATGAACTCAGGAATAAAATTTGTGTAGGGTCTTAAAATGTAGAAATTTTCAATGAAGAAAATACTCTTATTTGATCACAAGTTTTTACACACAAATTATATTCACTAATTTATTAATTCATGATATTGCCTTTCACTTTGTATTACTGATCAAAAATGAATATATAAATTGTAGACCAAATGGAAAAGAAATAAAACTGAACCGTGACACTCAAGTAGTTATATAAATAATAAAATGATAAACCTTCTCACTGGCTTGGTTAGCTTGGTAATTAAATCTTCTCCTTTTTGGAAGGTAAAAAAAAAAGAGAAGCTAGGTATGTGTTAAACTTTATAATCACAAAAATTCATTATATAAATTCAAATGCTGTAAAAATTAATTAATAATGAGGTATTTTAGGGCTGTAGGAAAAGGTTACAACATCATAACTAAAAAAATACACGTTAAAAGTTAAAACTAAGGCACTGAGGCATTGCCTCAGTTTAACTGAGGCACCTCAGTCAATACCGAGGTGCGTCAGTTAACTGAGGCAGCCGCCTCGGTTTTGGCTGAGGCAGGCAGTCGCGTTAGCATTGGTTGAGGCAGTTGCCTTAGTATTGACTGAGGCAGTTGCCTTAGTACAGGCAATGCTAATGAGGTGCCTCAGTCAATACTGAGGTGCCTCAGTAATCTCAGATAAAGAGAGAATGCTACGTCTCCATTATTGTTAAGAATGCTGTGGTATTCCTACATTTAGGCTGCCTCATATATGCAACGTCTGATAAGCATAATTGCTCTCAGGCAAGTATAACAATGTATAATATGTATTTTAAGTGCAATAACAAAAAAATAAGGATGTTTTTGCTATTTGAAACTCACATGCATATTAGCTTAAAACTAAGAGAGGTAATTTAGAACAAAATATGGTGTTTGGATTTGGTATTCTAATCCGAACAATCTTGAAAAATAAAGTTCTTTAAATTTCCATTATTTATGCTAAATAACAGGTTTTAAAATGTGACATCAACGTGCTGATAAATGTTATCCAGTATTACCTTGGTTTGTCAGTCTTAGAATGTGTTTGGACATTATTGAGGCCTGCACAATTTAATGTCAATGTCAGATGCTTTTATCAAAGAAATTTCTGAAAGTCAATTCAATATATACTAAATTCATAAAACAAAGTATGGGATTAAGGGTGCATGCAAGAATTTTTATGGACAACACGAGTGGAAGTTAGTAGAGTGTGTGAACATAGGACACTACTAGAAAGGCCTCAAAATGCGACAAAGCCTAGCGACGGCTAAAAAAAGCGACCGTTACGAGCCGTCGCTTATCGCGATTTCATAACCTGCAGCCGAGAGAACACAGTTTTATTACTCTCTCCCCAATCTACTCCCAAATCCCCTCAGATCCACCACCAGCAGCCGCCCTCCGCCGTCAGGAGCCGTCGCAACCTTCCGTCGCTAATTTCAACCTCTGCAAACTTGCTGGTAGCTCCTATTTTGCATTATCTTTGTTTAATTTAGGTTTAAATTAAATTAGTTGATGATTTAGGGATTTGGAATTGGATGATTTAGGGGTTTGGAATTGATGAATATATGCTATTAGTTTATGGTATATAGTTTATTATTTGAATTGGGTATATAATGGTAAACCTAATTTAGAAAATTAGTTGATTATGTGTTTGAAAATGGTGATTATTGCGTAATAGGTGATGATAATTAGTGTTGATTTGGTGGTATTAATTAGTGAATTTATTGTTTACTATGTTGTTAAAAATTATGGCTAATTTAAAATCCAAAAAATAGTCCATGATTATTGAATAATATGTCTATTGATAAGTTTACGAGAATGTTTGTTATATTGTTGTAAGTGCTAACTGCTTATTTAGTTCATAAAATCGTTAATTAAAATTTATGTAGTTAAACAAAAGTTAAAATGTGTTTTAAAAATTTAGATTTAATTAATAAATATTTAAGTAGTTAAATGAATTATAAAATAGTTTTTGCAGTTGTTAAAATAGTAACTCATAGTTCCCATTTGCGAGATAAGGCATATTTTCCAAGTTACTGATAGTTCGCATGGATTTTGATTCATAATTAAACGAATTCTATTTGGCTACATTACTAAAAAAAATTTAAGATCATTATTTCACTACAGACCACTAATACTTCAATATTAATATTTTTTTTATTTGTGCTTTATTTATGTGTACCCCTTAGAGAATTTTTGGTCTCGTCTGACAAGTGTTGTATATGATCGTTATATGAATATTCGTTTTTCCACAGAACGTACATCTATATTCATCTGATACAACATTTGTTGGATTTGTCCTAGTATTTGGACAAGTTACAAACACAATAAAGTAATCATATTTTGATAAATCATTTCAATTTAAACGGTTCAGAAAATTTCGATGGCACTTCCTTTTTTCCCTGTGTACATGCATTTGTGTACGATACAGGGAATAAAGGAAAGTGCTGCCGAAATTTTTTAGAATCGTTTAACCTGAAATGATTTATAAAATATGTTTACGTTATTGTGTTTGTAATGGGAAGTAGGATAACCGGCTGCCAAAGTAAAAAAACAATAAACTTAAGAATTGAAAATTTGAATGCAATATTTATTTGAATTTATTAAAATAGTAAAGGGTTATATATGAGTTTTTACAAGACTTTAATATGAAGTGTGTTATTCAATCTTCTAACCTACATTTTACAAATCAGGAAATATGTTCAATTATTTTCTCGATCGTAGTTGGATGTATGAACCTCGAAAAGGTATGAAAGGATCAATAAAAGAACGTTTCTGTAACGGTGTACAAGTATTTATTAGATTTGCTAAGTCTAATAATCGAAATAACGTAGACATTCGTTGTCCGTATAGTAAGTGTGAACTCTGAAGCATTGGAAACCAGATGTAGTAGAAGTACATTTGTACAAATTTGGTTTTTTGTCGAATTATTACTTATGGGATCGTCATGGAGAACTTGTTCAACCTACACCTAATCCTGTAGTGTTAGAGGACGATAATACTATGACCAATCCTATAGAAAACATGGTGCAAGATGCTGCATGATCAATGTTCCCTACCTTTGACCAAGGTGATGATGGGAACGAAAATGTTGACGAAGAGTCGACCGCGGAAGCTAAAAAAAATTATGATTTATTGGATTCTGCTAAGAGACCATTATGGGATGGATGTACAAGCGGAACCGAATTATCTATAACCGCGGAATACATCACTATGAAATCGAAATTTAATCTTACAGAAGCTGCATTTATAGCAGTTGTACAAACTGCAAAATGACACATGCTACCTAATAATTTGATGTGTGATAGTCATTATAAAGTAAAAAAACTTATGTCTGCTTTTGGATTGCCGTACCAGAAGATAGATACATATGTAAAAGGTTACATGCTGTATTGGAAAGAAGATGCTCATCTTACTAAATGCAGAATATGTAACGAGGAAAGATACAAACCAAGAAAAAAGAAAGGAAAAGAATTCCATATAAGAGGATGCATTATTTACCCATCACTCCCAGACTTCAACGGTTATATGCATCTTCTGCTATAGCATGTCATATGCGATGGCACAGTGTGAGAACACCAGAAGAAGGAACTTTGATACATCCATCTGATGGAGAAGCATGGAAACATTTCGATAAGACTTATCCTGAATTTTCGGCAGAGAGCCGTAATGTTAGGCTTGGCTTATGTACGGATGGATTTTCGTCATTTTCTCAGTTTGGTAGTAAATATTCATCATGGCCTATTATTATTACTCCTTATAATTTACCTCCATGGATGTGTATGGAAACTCCATATATGTTTCTAACGATTGTCGTCCCCGGTCCCGATGATCCGACATAAGGAATTGATGATTATTTACAACCACTAATCGACGAGTTGAAAACACTGTGGCATGAAGGAGTTGAAACGTACGACATTTCGAGAAAAAGGAATTTTCGTATGTTTGCTTCTTTATTATGGACTATTAGTGATTTTCCCGCGTATGGCATGCTTTCAGGTTGGAGCACATCTGGACGTCTAGCTTGTCCTTATTGTATGGATGAAACACGAGCATTTTCATTGAAGTATGGGAAGAAAATTTCTTGGTTTGACTGTAATCGGTGTTTTCTACATACCAATCATAAATTTAGAACAGATAAAAAGAACTTTAAAGCTAACAGAGTAGAGAGTATGCTACCACCTAAGGTTTGGACGAGTGAAGAGGTACATGAAATTTTAAAAGACTACCCAAAGATACATGAAACTGGGGTACAGGTTGAAATTCCAGGTAAATCGGACATTCATAACTGGTGCAAGCAAAGTATATTCTGGGAGTTATCGTACTGGAAAAATCTCCTACTCCGACATAACATTGACGTCATGCACAACGAAAAAAACGTGTTCGACAACGTGTTTAATACAATTTTGAATGTGAAGGGGAAAACCAAGGACGATGCGAATTCAAGACGTGATATATTACACTTATGTAAGCAGCCCGAATTGCAATTATACGACGATAATAAGAAATCCAAAGCATGCTATGAGCTAGACAACAAGCAAGTAAAACTCGTTCTAAAGTGGGTGGAAGGACTTAGATGTCCTGATGGGATTTCTTCTAACCTCCGTAGATGTGTTGACTTTAAAAACAGCAAATTGAGTGGGATGAAAAGTCACGATTGCCACATTATGATGGAGTATTTTTTTCCCGTGATTTTCAAAGAACTGCTGCCTGCAAAAATATGGAGTGTTATAACAGAATTAAGTATGTTTTATAAACAGCTTTGTCCTACGACGTTAAAGGTAGATCGTATACGTAAACTTGAAGCAAAAATCCCTGTACGTCTATGCAAACTGGAGAAAATATTTCCGCTTGGTTTTTTTAATATAATGGAGCATTTACCTGTTCATCTTCCATCTGAAGCACTCCTTCGTGGTCCTGTGCAATGTGGATGGATGTATCCATTTGAAAGGTAATTTAATTAATTTCTGTTTTTGTACCACCATATAAATTTAATTAATTTTGTTATAGGTACCTGAATCATTTGAAGAAAAAAATTAGATAAAAAGCATGAGTAGAAGGTTCGATTTGCAAATCGTACCTTGAAGAAGAAGCTTCATTTTTTTCTCACGTTACTTTAGTAACGATGTGAACTTATCGTTCGTAAGTGTTCCCCGTAATGAAGAAACTATTGAGCAGGATTCTTCTAAAACAATGTTATCTATTTTTAGACAACATGGAAGACATGCTGGAAAATGTATGGAAATATAGTTAGATGATAGAGATTATCATGTGGCACACACATATGTTCTTCTAAATTGTGCTGAAGTTGCACCATTTATCAGGTACTTATGAATTCATATATATTTCAATTATACATGTATATATTAATTATAAAGGAATATAACACATATTTGCAGCATATACGAATCACAACATCCATCTGGTGATCTTAGTAAAGAATTTGTTGGATGGTTTTCAAACTACGTTCATGATACAAGAAACTGTGTTATTGACGAAGGATTACGACATCTTGCTATAGGACCAAAACGAAATGTCAAGACTTATCCAATATTTTTCGTCAATGAATTTAAATTCAACACCAAAGATTATGGGGCTGAAAAATTAACATATAACAGTGGTGTATTTGTCAAAGGAAGTGATGATTCAGAGCATATAAAATATTTTTACGGCGTCTTAACACAAGTTTTAGAGTTGGCATATTATATACAACCTACAGAGAAAGTTGTTTTATTCAAATGCAACTGGTTTAGTAATGTTCCTGGCTCTGGAATTAATGTGCACAAAGATTATAAGCTAATTGAAATAACGCATACATCGCATTACTATAAGTATGATCCTTTTGTATTAGCTAAGCAAGCTTTACAAGTTTATTTTGCTCCATATCCGTCCTTAAAAAAGATAAAGCAGACTGGTGGGCTGTTTTTAAAACGAAGGCAAGATATACATTTGATGGAAATAATATTCCAGATGAAGCAGCATATCAAGCGGATCTCGAGCCAAATACTGAAATAGTGATAACCGATGACATTGATGTAGGGTCGTTGACTGATGAATCGAATGTTTTAATAGATGCATTTGTAAGTACCGAAGAAAATGATATAGAGTACGAGACCGAGTCTGAATCAGAATACGATGAAGACTGATCATAGATGGCATCGCTTGTTGTATAATTCTGAGCTATGTATTAACAATAATGACTATGTTATGCAATATTCTGATCTATGTAATAATACTGATGACTATATATGATCTGTATCATTCTGAGTTATGCATTATTCTTTTTATGTACGCTTTTTTCGATGATTATGTGCAGAGTATGTTTATGTGATGATTACCACTTGACTAATAATTATGTGATGATTATGCGACGATTAATGATTATGTGATATTGATTGATGATTATGTAATTCTTCTGTTATCAGTACTTTTTTCTAAGCACTACATCTCAATCACCTTCACTTGGAGCTATGTCTGATAGGCGCCGTTATCGACGTAGTACATCTCAGTCACCTTCACTTGGAGCAGGTCCGAGTAGCTCTGAGCCAGATCTCCGTTGAGTTGCGGAGATAGTTCCGAAAAGTGCTGGGTATGTATCAAACTTATTTGAATTATATTATATGAAATATATTGAATATATACATCAACATTTCTACAGAGGGTTCGAGGTGGAACCGTCCAATTTCATTTTACAAGTATCAAAATAAGCATACAAAAGTAGGATGTTTGGCTGTTGGCCTCAGTGGGATAACATCCCAACACATATAAAAAATGCAATATGGGCTGATCTTATGGTAAGTACAACTTCGTAATATATAATTATGCCTTATATGAAACAAAAAACAATATGCCATCATGCCTTATGATATCAGTTTTATGTATTCTGTTTTGCTAATTGTTTTTTAATTATATAATCTCTTTTACATAACATGTATGATAATTCAATATGCAGGCAACTGTACGTGTGGATCTGCAGGATATGGATATTTTTATAAATCATTGGAATATAAAAATGCGGAAAAATTACAGAGAGACTCTTTCAAGGGCTAAGAGTTCAAGGAAAAAGCCAAGTTGGATGGGGGATGATATTTTGGCTGGATTCCAACAATATTGGGAATCGAAAGCATTCAAAGTAAGTTATATTGTCACTATATTTTTACATTTAAATGTGTTGAATTATTTTACTTAATAGTGTGTATAAATTAATAGGAATTATCGGCAAGAAACAAGGCTAATAGGAACAAAAACCCTGCTTTACATCGTGGTGGTTCGAAATCCTTCCAACAACATAGGAGGGAATTGGTAAATAAATTAACTATTCTATTCTATTCTTGTATATAATCTATTCTTGTATATACTCATGCAATTTATCAATATAATCTATTCTTGTATATATTCAGTGGGCAAAATATGGAAGGGAGCCTACAGCGGCTGAGGTTTTCAAAGTCACAAATGCAGTGGAGTATACAGATGAGGATGGGAATGTTTCATATGATTGGTCGGATGACAAGGCTGCTTCTGTAATGGTAAATATGTTTATTTCTGTAATGAAAATATTTCATATTCGTTTATTTCACAGTAAATAAGTAAATTGTATATCAATTGTGTCAAATATATGTTCGTAATTATAGGAGAGATATAATGCAGAGCATGATCGAGCGATACAAGCGAGTGGACGGGAGTCGCTTACGGTTAATGAGTCTAATCGGATATGGGACTCAATCATTGAACCGGCAAGTCGAAACAGGCATTACAGTTTCGACAATATGGTATGTACTCAACGTTTACACAGTAGAAACCTGTATGCCATGAACTTCTTATTCATTTGAGTTTATTACCGATAACTTGAGTTTTCTTATTGTTATTGTATGCCATGAACTTCTTATTCAGTTGAATTATTTCATAGGCTCTTAATTTCCAAAGAGCATATAGGAGATCCATAGACGAGGAAGAGATTGCTCGGATGCAAACACAATTGGATGAGTTCAATGATTGGCGGAAGAGTCATTTGGCGACGCAGATAGATGAGCGTATTGCTGCCTTCTATCAGGAGCATGGGTCAATGCCCGGGGAAGGAGGTGCAGATGATGATGAGGCTTAGTTGGTTTGTTTTGACAGGTATGCTTTATATACATATATGTACATATTATGAGGGATTTGACATTTGGTAATTTGGATGTTGTGATTAATACTTAGTGTTTTGGTGGATTTGATATTTTGGTTGTTGTCATTGATACTTTGGCACTTGATATGTATTGATTGTTTAATTTAGTTATGTGGGTTGGTTTGGTGGATTTTCATATTTGGTTATGTTGATTTTCTTATATGATTTTATGAATATATGTTGGAATATGCAATATTTGATGATTTGGTTGTGTTGATATTGATTATATGGTATGATAGAATGATATTATATGTGCGGAATGATGGAATTATATTATTTGGATAGATTGGGATTGAGGGTTGAAGGTGCTGGAATGTGGCAGCTAATTTTGTTCCAGATTTGCAACGGCTCGCAATGGCCAAATGGTCGCATATAGCGACGGCCAAATTGCAACGCTTTGCATCAACAACCCGGGAAACCAACAACCCAACGGTTGATTCCACGTAGACAATTAACCGTTACAAGCCGTTGCAAAAAGAACGACGGAGCCGTCGCTTTTGCCGTCGCTTTCTTTTGTTGCAACAAGATAATTTGCAACGCTATTTAGCGACGACTAGCGGCGGCTAGCGACGGTCGTCAACGGCGGGGCTAAACAGTGCTTCTTTTGTAGTGGGAAAAGTAGGTTAATTCAGCTCTATTTCAATCAGCAATAAATGGTTGTTGCTAGACTAGTACTTTAGAAGTTGAATGTTTTTGATAAAAAGTATGTTTGCAATATACAAAAAAGTTAAATCTGTTATGTATATGGTTTAGTTTACTGAACCAGTGAAAACAATATCGTATTTTTAGTTAATTTCAGTATATAAAGAAGAAATCCATATATGCTCTTGCTAGTAAACAACAATGGTATTTTGGGTTCAAATGCCATGTCTTGTAATTATGAATACGTTAAAAATATAAAAAGTGTTATTATACCAAAGTGGTAAGAATAAAACGTACTAAGCTTCTGCTTGAAGTACGGGATTAAAAATCCCACCAGCGTCATGAAAATTGAGTTAGAGGAATCTCTTGATTTCCAAGCAAAAATGTTAAAACCATAGGGAAACAATATATACTAAATTTATTAAAAATGAAAAATGTAAAAAATTTATGATTCCCTACCTGCTTTATTAGTTTGCAGTTTTATTAACTAGGGGTGGTCATTAGTTTGTTTCTAAAGTTGCTATAATTTTACTTTATATATTATTTAGCAGTAAATGATACTTCAGTTTATTCAATTTGCATCATGATATAAAACTTCTGTTTATTCATCTGTAGGCTCCTTTTGCTGGGATTTGTGAAGTATGTCACTTGTTTTGGACGCAGTATCTGTATAGGCTAACAAATAAAAAGAAAAAAAATATAGTAGAAATGCACCAATGCCGTACTCATGTCCTTGTGTTCTCCCTTGTAATGAATTTTGATTACTGTGCTAAATAAATAAATTAAAAATGTGGGAAACGGAGGTTTCAAGAACTCACTAATTTGTGATAGGGGCTTGCTGTAGAGAAGGTCTGGCTGGCGGTAGGGGATGCGACGACACTGGAGGCTTGCAACTGTGGAACGGCTGGCTACGACTCTCACAACTAGCGACTTGCGACGACCAGAGATATATGCTTATCTTACTTCATCTTAGTAGGATCATTAGACCGAACATATCAAGAAACTACTTTGTATAAGTACTAAATTGTATGCTACATAACAAGACTGAATATGAAATATTTCATAGAAAATATCCACTCATTAAATTTATATGCTTCAAATCCAGATATCAAATTCTCCAAGGTAATTATGTTTTAAACAAGTGGAAAGTTCATGCCTTGCACGGGTGCATAGGTTCATAAGAGTCTAAGTGGAAAATTGTGTAATGTTAGTTGGAAATACGTTCGTTTACAAAATATTGTTTTCAACCAAATAGTTAAGAAGAACATGTGTTATTGTTCTGCATAAGCTAGTTATCATAATAGTTTTCAGCCATACTCACGTGCACCAAATTTTGTAAATGCACTGTACCATCTATAAAGAATAGTATAGAAAATAGAAAACAATCACTTTCTCCAACCGAGATTCTCATATTTCTATGCTTTCAAAGCCAAAGTTGAGCTGATCAAAAGTTTTAATCTTTTCCTTCCCCCTTTGTTGAATTGGTAACTATAATCTTTTAAAAACTATATTAGAAGTAATAATTTATCATCTTTTATCCTCATAATAAACAAACTAAAACATTTACTGAAGTTATATTTGCAAGGAACTTAATAAATCATGATTTTTTATTGGACATGAATCATCTTCATTACAAATAATTAGGATAACACATCATACAGTCTAAACATTGTTCACCCAATAAGCATTCAAAATACTATAAATAAAAAGATTATCATAAGGAACCATTGTTATATGTAAATGCATGAATTCATTCGAGACGTATTAATAACCACCATTTGATAACTTTTTTGATCATAATTTCCCTTATTTGTACCCTCGTCTCATTCATTATAACAATGCAAATAACCAATTTAGCAAATCACATTCCTGCCATAATCCATTTAGCATAATTTTTATGTACTGCAGCTGCAATAAAACAACTAACATCCTTTTTTAAAAGATTTATGATCTGTATATTTCATGCTAAATTTAACTTCCTAATCAATGTAATTTTTTTCAAAATATATATTCTCTTTGTTAGAAATTGGTACCTGAATTCAGGAAGAAGCCATTGGAGAAGCGTCGAAGAGGACGGAGGAAGCCCAAACCCTAGAAGCAAGCTCCAAGTAAAATTGCCGAACCACTATCTTGGTTCGGTGGAGCTGGAGCGGTATAAGGTGAAGACCGAACGAGATACTTCGTTCGGTGGTTGGCTCGGTGTTAAGGCTATGAAGGCCGAACGAGTAATCTCGTTCGGTGGAGGAGATGCCGGACCAAAAATTTGATCCGGTGGAGTTCGTTCGGTGTATGATGAAGGAGCGAAGGTGGAGTAGCAATTGTCGGACCAGATTTGTGGTCCGGTCATGTTTTCGTTCAGTGATATTGGTTCGGCTGTGGATGAGAAGGGATATGTTTCGTTCGATGATTTAGAGTGTGTCGGACCTGAATTCTCGTTCGGGCATTGGCTGCCGAACCAAATGCCAAGCTTTATGTGTTGTTTGCCGGTCCAGATGCGTCGTTTGGTATTTAGGAGATGCCGGTCCAGATGCGCCATTCGGCATTTGAGCATGCCGCTCCAATAAGGAGATGTCGGTCCATATTGATTTTGCCGAACCAAAGTGATGTCGAACTAGATGCACCGAACAAGATGATGTCGAACCAAACCCAGTGCTGCTATATAGCAGCTACCCCTCTTCATTTCTTCACTCTATAAATAGTGGAGCTTCTGGACAACAATGACAGCCGAAATTGAGAGCTAATTTCAGCCAATTTCAGAGTCATCCTAGAGAGCTGAAACTCTGTAGAATTTTGTATGTATTGTAAATTCTTTTTAATTATATATATTCTCCAAAAGTGAATCAATCTTGTAACTATAATCTTTCAGTGATTAAGAAAATCTCCTCTCCCCAAGTGGACGTACACTGCCTTGCGGTAGTGGAACCACTATAAATACTGGTGTTATTTATTTTTTCTGCATTGCCTAGATCTGTGACTGTCTGTTCTAGTGTTCATCTTTTGTTTTTTCTTTCTCACTACAATCACAATTTAGTTGTTTCCCACTGCGTTGGTTTTTTATTCCCTTAGATCGATCATCTGAAGGGATTTTCCCCAACAGTCTGGTACCAGAGCTGCAAGGTTGATTGAGTGATAGACGCTATGGCAGGAGATGAAGCGACTCTAGTTGTTACAAGACCCTATACTAGAGCGATGTATATCACGTCAGGATCACAGTTGGAAATTGAAAATGGAATGGGGATAAGGACTTTGAGGAGTGGCAATGCAGGATGAAGACTGTTCTAATGAGGAATGAAGTCCATCCAGTAGTGTTTGCCCCTGAGGAGTTGACGGCTGACATCTCAACCGCTGAAAGGAAGAAGATGGAGAAATGGGCGTTTACTACTTTACAACTAGCTATGGGAAAGAATGTCATTTCAGAGATTAGCAGTGAGACTACTACTAGGGACATTTGGACCAAGTTAGAAAATCTCCACTTGAAGAAATCTCTAACTAACCGTCTGATATTGCTGAAAACATTTTTCATCATGCAGATGAGAGATAGTACTTTAGTGAAGGACATCTTAATTTCTTTGATGATCTCGTGATGAAGATGAAGACTGTTGACTTGAAGATGGATGAGGAGCAAATGGCAATGATTCTTTTGTGTTCTCTTCTGGAGTGTTACACAGGTTTCGCTAACAGCCTTATCTTCGCTAGAGACACATTGACAGTGGAAGATGTGAAGACCTTCTACCCGAGGGCTTGAGAGATCAGATGAAGGAGATAAGTGAAGGAAGTAGAGGTGGAAGTAGTAGTCACAACCTGTTTTTTGAAAGAGGTAGAGAAGATAAAAAGAATTGGAAATCTAGAGGGCGCTCCAAGTCTAGGAAGCCCGGTAATGGCAGGAGAGGAAAGTCTAAGGACGGGAAATGCTTTATCTGCAAGAAACCTGGTCATTGGAAAAAGGATTGTCCAGATTTGAAGAAGGAAGAAGACGGATCTTCATCATTTGCGATGGAGAAGTCTGTATCTGATGATGTGTTGTCTGCAGCAATATCGGATGTCTCAGACCATTGGGTGCTGGACTCGGGGGCGTCTTTCCATATGACGCCTAATAAGGATTACTTCAGTTCTTTCGTTGGATGAGAGGGAAGCTCTATTCTTATGGGAAATGATGCTACCTGTAGAGAAATGGGTGAAGTACAGTGAGGATCGAGATGTTTAACTGAGTGATACTCACTTTGATAGGTGTCCGCATGTTCCAGGTCTTCGGAAGTCCTTAATTTCTTTAGGACAATTGGCATCTTTGGGATGCAAGGTAACTATCGAGAAGGATAGTCTGAATGTTTCGAAAGGTGCACTAGTTCTTATGAAAGGAGATGTGTTCTGAAATATGTATTTGCTGAAAGGAACCACGGTTCTTGGAAAGTCGTGTGTTGGAGTAGATAGTTCTCATTCATTGAGTGCCACAAAGCTTTGGCATCTCAGGTTGGGTCATATTTCAGACAAAGGCTTAGAGTTGCTTCAGAGACGGAAGATGATCAAAGGAGAAAACTTAGACAAGATGGACGTTTGCCAGGAGTCTGTGTTAGGCAAGCAAACTAAAGTATCTTTGGGGGTTGGACTCCATAGATCGAGGCGAGTACTTGAGTACGTGCATACAGATGTTTGGAGACCGATTGCTGCTCCTTCTCTTGGAGGAGCGAAGTATTTATCTCTTTCATTGATGATTTTTCTTGGTAAGTATGGGTATATGTAATGAAGGCCAAATCAAAGAGCTTTGAGAAGTTCAAAGACTGAAAATCGCTTGTTGAGAACCAATCTGGTTCTAGGTTGAAGGTGTTAAGATCTGATAATGGCGGTGAATTTGTATCTAGGGAGTTCCTCGACTTTTATAGACAGCATAAAATTCAGAGACATTTCACTACACCCAGAGATCCGTAATCCAATGAGGTTGCAGAAAGGATACACATGACTTTACTGGAGAAGGCTCGTTGCTTGAAATTGACGGTGGACTTGTCTAGAGGCTTTGTAACGACCCGATATTTTCAATCATTCGCATCTGCACATGTCGGACTTGAATTGCTCAAAATATCGCGTTGTAAATAAAAATTTGGCAAACTCATCATATACAGTAAATAAATAATCACAGATCACAGACACAGAGTAATATAATGCAGTGGAAGTAAAAGAGATAGTACTTCATGAAGCTACTATATAAATACATCAGAGTTAATTAAGATACAATAGGAACACCAAGATACAACAGGAGTAACAGTATGATAATCAGGTACAACTCAGAATACAACTGGAATCAACTGGATAACAAGATGAATAGATATCTGGATCTTCAAAGCAAAACTCCAGCTCCAAAGGTGAGCCTCAAATGCCGTATCACTCGGTCTGACCCGAGCGTAAAGCAAAACACAAAACACTCAAGTCAGGACATACATACTTATACAATGTAAACCAACTCAAGTGAACTGTAATAAAGGTGCAAGTAGCTTAAAGAATGCTTGGGATCGCCCATTCTTTAAGGATCTGTTAAACTATCTACTATGTAGTAATATTCGCTGTTATAATAATGTCTAATCATAAAATAAACATACTTTAAAATAGCATGGCTTTACATTTAATCCGAACTCACCCTAATACGTAATAGTGCCAATAGTCTATACAGTACTTGCATACCTCGCAAGGCTATGAGAAGATACTCCATAGGTACGACACAAATAGAAACTCGTAGTAAAGCTCGATATGGTAGGTGACACGGCACACAAGGCAATGCCAGGGTAGATATACCAATTACGCACATGGACTGATGGAAACGCATAGCAGCCACTACCGCTCCACCTTGAAAAACACTCCCAAATCGAGGGGTGCACCCAAACAATCACAAAGTAATAGAATGGTATCGAAGAAGTGCGTCCGATAGGAGGTGCTACCTCACTGGTCCGAGATCGCTCCTGTTTTAGCCACCTTATGCCAACTCACGGGAGTTGGGTCCATGTATATACCTTAGGATCGTCGCCACCATCCTACTTCATTTTGGGAACTCCACCGCGTACACAGTTGTTAAAGTGGTTTTCGGTATCGACAGAGAGTATGTCTATATCCGATCCCGGTCTCTTTAACAACCAATCGTTATTATAACCCGTGGTTATAAATTTAAAAATAATATTTTTATACCTCAAAATAGAATATCATTTCAAATCCAAATCTTTATCAAATTAAAGATTTAATCAATTCCAAACCATTTCAATATATTTAAAATATCATATCATTTCAAAACTTCATTTCAAATCATTTCAATATATCAAAATATCATATCTTTCCAAAACTTCATTTCAAATCATTTAATATATCAAAATATCATATCTTTTCAAAACTTCATTTCAAATCATTTAATATCTCAAAATATCATATCTTTCCAAAACTTCATTTCAAATCATTTAATATATCAAATATCATATCTTTCCAAAACTTCATTTCAAATTATTTAATATATCAAAATATCATATCTTTTCAAAACTTCATTATCAAATCATCATTTGAGTTCCAATCCAAATATTCAATTTCAAATACCTTTCTAAATTCAAAGCTATCATTCATTTATTATCATTTCAAGTCACCTTTTAAATAGTTTATATTTCAATCAAAATAATTCATTTAAACCATTCAAAAGTGTAATGATTATACTTTCAAATCAAGTATTAAATTTCCAAAGTTTTAAACTATTCTGAGTTCATTTACTAAGTTAAAAACCATAAACATTGAAAATTTCAGCCTTTCACAGCATTCAGAAAAAGCTGTGATAAGTTATTCTTGAAAATATTTTAATTCAGCAAAGACAGCATTTTAAAACTGCTGTTAAATCTCAGTTTAGTTGAAATTTAGTTTAAAACAGCAAAGACAGCATTTTCAGAAATGTTGTAATAGCTCAGGTTTCAAATTAAAGGGTTTCATTAAATTCAGCAAAGACAGCAGACCACTACAGTAGTTACAGAACTGCTGTAATAGACCTGAGTCAAGTTTTAGTCCATTTAGTTCAACTACAGCAACTATAGCATTTCAGAAATGCTGTAATAGCTCTTTTATTCAATTTTAGTTCAAATCAGAAATCATAGAATTTCTGAATGCTATTAAAGTAATTTTCAGATTTTAGTGTATTTCCAGCAAATAATAAACTTCAATATTAAATGTTTTAAACATTATAAAAATCATATTTTAACATTCAAAAATGTTCATTAAAATTACTCTTTTAATTTATGATTTTTATAAGAAACATTTACAATAAAATCCAAATTTCCAATAATTTTACTTACCAAATCCAAATGTACAATTTTCTTTTCTTCACATTTTTAACAAATAAACTTAACACTTATATTTTATTTCCATTTCACAAATTAAACTAAATTTTCAATTTTATTAAATTAACTTAAACCTTTAATAAAAACCAAATTCACATTTTCAAGTCAAGATATATTTTAAAATTACACTTTTAAGCATCCATTTATTTAACCATTTTAATTTTAATACATAGAAAACTCAATAATAATTTATTAAATCATTTAAATTCAAGTTTAAATCAAATTATCATATTTCCCATTTTCCAAATATAATTAAATTTCCATTTTATTTATATAACTTAAATATCATTTTAAAACCAAAATTCCAAATTTCCAAACTTAAGTTATATTTCAAAAATTCACTTTTACCATTCATTTAAATTACATTTTTAACTTCTAGAAAAATCCAAATTTCTTTATTTAAACATTAAAAATCCAATTTAAATCAAATTTTCATAATTTTATACTTTTAAAAATATTTAAAATATTCAAAATACTTTATAAAAATAACCACGGGCCTGTATATAGTTTTCTAACCTAGGTCAAGTGAGACGGATATGTATCATTTCAATCCGCAGTTTAAAAAGCAAAATCCGGGTTCTATCATTTCAAACCCGCAATCCCAAGTCAAAATAAATTAAATAAAACTCGTTCAGGCCTATCATTTCAGCCCATAACGATTTTTCTCTATTCTAATGTCCGTTCGGGTATGTATCATTTCAACCCATAGTGATTTCTATACTAACAGGGAACTTGCAGTGTGATAAACAGATATAAAATGGACAGTATACAATATATAACAGTAACAGATGAGATGACAAGTAAATTAACAGGTTTAACATCATATAATTAAATCATCACAGACAGTTATAACATATCATAATATTCTACACATTTAATTGTTGTCGCTTCACATTTTTATAAGTATAAAATGTCATGTGAGATTTACTCAACTTTTTAAGCTGAAGTTTGCAAATCAAATGACACGAACAGATTCCCAAAGGCACGATGACACAACAACATGACTTTTGATTTGAATGAATGGGAGCCTAGATGATCTTGTAAGCAACAAACCAACAAGACAATGTATACATAAATATATAACACAAAACAATATCGAAATGACTAGAAATAAAAAGCAACAAAGGACAAAGTGAATCGACCTTTCTTTAACCATTCAAGAGCTCGACTAAGGGGATCTTTTGCTCGGCCATTGATGTGTGTTTGGGTCAAGTATGGTATCATATAGGTCAGGTTACAAGTGGATAAAGGTGGTGAAAGAGTTACAACATGGAGCGTACATGGGTTCAAGGCAAATAGGTGAAGTTTTGGTGCATTTTGGCTCGGCTATGACCACATATAGGCTCGGCTGTAACAACCTTGAGATTGCAATTACCGAATGATGGAGTAAAATTATGATTTTAAGTTAAAAAGGGGCTAAACAAATTTTTGGAGAAGTTAAATTTACAATTGTTTGCAAATTAAAATATTTTGGGTTGAAATGAGGAATTTTTAAATAAAAAGTGATTATAGGCTAATGGGCTAAATAAGACAATTATAAGGTTTTAATCAAAAATAGAATGCTTCTTAGGATTTTGGTTCACATGATAACATTAGAAAATAAAACTAAGTCCTAATGGGTTTCTAAAACCCCTTACCATTACCCATTAGCCTAACCCACTCCTTTATAATATCTCAAACTCATCCAAACCCTAACCCTCCTCTTCATAACTTCAAAACCTAGATCTAAACAAAATTAATGGCCTCCATTTAGAAGCTCCATCTCCTTCTCTTCATAAATTAGTTTAATCCTAGAAAAAAAAGAAAGGTAATGCAATCTCTTATATTATCTAATCCTCCTTCTTAATCCATATTTATCTCAACCTTCATGTTGTAATTATTGTTTTATTTTTTTGATTTTGGGTCCTTGAAGTCTCTTGATCTTTGCTCGGAGGTTAAGGCTTTTGGCTTGCTTGATTGTGCACAAATACTATTTGTTCTTTTGCCTCATTAAGGTAATTACTATTGATTAGTAATTAATGCTAGTTGTAATTTTGATAATTACTAATTATTAATGATTATTGCTAGTTAATTTTGGTGATAATTTTGATGTCCAAAACTGAAAAAAAAACACCCCTAAAGCACCAAAAATCAATATTTATGCTGGCTGTTTTGTTCAGCCTGAAAACAAGCTGAAACTGAGATCTGGGTGCACCAGGACAGACCTGGGTGCACCCAGGCTGATGCAGGCTAGCCCAGCTGGGCTAGCCAAGAACAGGCCAGCCCCTAGTGGGCTGGCACTCACTTATCCCCACCCAGCCCGCCCGGGCTGGGTCTGGTACCCAGCCCAGGCGGGCTGGGGCCTTGAAGAACCCAGCCCGTCCGGGCTGGGTCTGCTCCCCAGCCCAGGCGGGCTGGGCTGGACCAGGGCTGCACCCATGGTGCAGCCCGAAAAAAAAAAAATCATCTCTGTATTTTTCCAGCTTTTGAGCTCCACTTCGGGATGCCACCACGATCGCATCCGAAGTCGGAATTTGACGTTTTTGGTCTCGTTGGAAAGGTGGAGTTTCGAACTTCATCTCTGTAAAATTTGGGCATCATCGGTATTCGTTTGGTACTTCGAATTTCGTGTCGAAGTTGAACTCTGGTCGCTGTTTGTAAACAGTATAAATCTTGTTCTGGGTCCAACTTTGAGACGTCGCTGCTACTTCGTCTAAACTCGGAATTCAGAAATTCTTTTTGCATCTTAAAGTAGGGATGTTGTACTACATGCCTGCAAATTTTCATGACATTTGGACACAGTTTGCTGGTCCAAATAAATTGTCAAACTTGGGTTCACAGCTGTTTTTTGAATGGTTACAAACACTTAGAATATTTTCAGTGATTTTCTGGTTTTGTGGATTCCTTTGAGATTTGTCTCTAGATTTCATACACGGGTTTTATGAATCATTTTCAAAAGATTTTTCACTCCTAAATGACTTTTGAAATTATTATATAATATTATTTTTAATTATTAAATTAATTACTCCATAATAGGAGAGTTTTCAAAAGCCGTTTTAAAGTGATTTCAAAATCAATTATAAATCCGTTTCGCACCATTATTTTCTATAATAAAAAAAATCTCACACTCACTTTTTAGCACGTCGAGCGAAGTGGAAAGGTGCTTAAACGGTTAGCAAATCTCCGGCTTATGGAACCGTGTGTATTTTCTTTCCGGTTAATCCCCGACCTATTCGATTGATCGTTTT
The DNA here is from genome assembly GCA_030737815.1 of Allium fistulosum. Classification (NCBI taxonomy): domain Eukaryota; kingdom Viridiplantae; phylum Streptophyta; class Magnoliopsida; order Asparagales; family Amaryllidaceae; genus Allium; species Allium fistulosum. The sequence goes on from CM060904.1 coordinate 823,295,938, forward strand.
GACCTTTGGGTCTAGTTTACCGATGATACGAGGTGGACTTTTTATTGTTTGGAGTGTGAGCTTGCTATTGGTTAGGAAACCGTTTAGTGCGAACGTGGGGTATGGGACTCATTGTTAACACTTTACGGGTTCCTCTCCAAGAAGTTAGTGACACATTAGCCTTTGGGCGGCCAGTACTGGACCTCTGGGTCACCACGCCTCTGGGCAACCGTCTCTGGACACCTGCTCTATGGAGCAGTTTATTTTTCGGCGTGTGCCTCTGGGCCTTTATCCTTCTGGGAAGGATCTCGCCGTCTCGCGCGTTTCGCATCGGTGCGAGTGATCGATCACAACTCTACAGTACTTGGCAACAACGACTCTGGTCGGTGCACGTGCAATACTTGTATTATCTGATGATTTTTATATCCATTCGAGTACCGCCATTCGGCGTTGGTTCTATGGAACCATACGATGTAAGTGCGATTACCTTGTGGATTCACAGTGTCTCTGGACACTGCTTTTCAGTGTTTGATTTCATTGATTTTTCAGTATATCCCCATTGCTCTTTGGAGCATCGATCTTTGCTTGGGCATTGATTACAGACTCTGGTCACTCTTGGGATTATTGCCTATGGGCATCTTTTTATAGCTTTGGCTACGCCGATGATATGAGGCGATTTTATTTATTCTACACTTTGGTGTTGATTTCTCTTTGGAGATTTTCATTGTTTATTTATGATTAGGGATCGTCATTATATTCATGTGGTTCATAATATACTTCTCTATGGATAAGTACTGTTTTATTTATGTACCGCATTATTATATATCTCAGTTATTACTGATTGTTTAGCTAGCCTGACCCGAGTGTTTTCGCTCGGGTCAGACCGAGTTGTTTCAGGTTAGGTCTCTGGACTTAGCTTCTGTGCTTCCGCTTGGACATTATCTGCTATGCTGATAGATAGCGCTTTTATTTGTCCACTATTCCGCTACTCTCTTATTATTCAGACTTTGATATGTACATATTTTTGACTCACATGTGTGAGCAGTGGCTTTGTACCCACTTATGATATTTGGATCTGTATTGATGATGTATTGTTCTGGGATTTTATATCTGTTATGTGATTCTGTTCTGTGATGTTTTTATCATTTATTATTATGCTTTGTCCTGATAGATCTTTAGCCATTTGTAATTTCGTTATAAGTATTTACCGAATATGTCGAACCACCTGATTGAGAAAAAATTAAATAGATTCCACCTTTCGACGTATTCGGTAGATAGTTATAGCTTGATTATAGATGGTCACTTCCACTATACTCTATTCTCCGCTTTAACAGACAGTATTACTCCCGTAATACTCTTTGTTACAGTGGGTCTCAGAGTGGGGCGTTACAGCTTGGTATCAGAGCTTGGTTTCAGGAATAAGCATAATAAACACAGAACAGATACACTTAGTACAATACATCTTAATTAGATCCGAATTAAATCAAATCCCTTCTTTATGTTTATTGATAGATAAGTTAGGAATATGTTTAGGAATCCGTTATATTCCGTAGTATTCCTTAATTAATTATCTATCATTGAATCATGTCTAACTCTAATTCCCGTTTGACCAATTGAGCGGTGCGAAGGTCTTCTCTCAACTTGACCTTGCCACCGGATTCAATCATCTACGAGTCGCAGAAGACAGCATTCCTCTTACAGCATTTCGCACTCGTTATGGTTCTTTTGAGTGGTTGGTCATGCCGTTCGGCTTGACGAACGCTCCGGCTTTCTTCGTCGATCTCATGAATCGAGTATTCCGGAAATACATCGATAGATTCGTTCTGATTTTCATCGACGATATTCTTGCTTATTCTAGATCCGAGGCAGCAGCGATGGCTTGAGTTTCTCGCCTCATTCGATTTAGATATTCAGTATACCCTGACAAGGGGAATCGTGTTGCAGATGCGCTCAGTCGCAAACACTCGGCAGTTGTTTCTATGATGATTGCCGAGTGGAATGTTCTTGAGACTCTATCTTTATGTGATATTAGAGATCGAGCTCCATCTTCTGATGCTCCTGTCTTATTATCCAGCTTGGAAGCTCGTCCCATCTTGTTGGATCGCATTGCCCATGCTCAGCGGCAGGATCCAGACCTATTGCATTTCATTCATCTTGAGTCGGGATCTAGTGATGAGACATTGCTGGATTATTCTATTGATTCTCATCGGTGTCTTCGCAGGAAGAACCGTATTTTGGTACCATCTGATTTATCACTTAGGCATGACATTCTGGACGAGTGTCATCGCACTAAGTACACCATCCATCCCGGCTCGAGTAAGATGTATGCCGACATGTGTCGCCCATTTTATTGGAAGGGCATGAAGAGTGATGTTGCAAGTTATGTAAGCCGTTGCATGACTTGTCAACAGATCAAAGCTGAGCACCAGCGTCCATCCGGTCTTCTTCAGCCGCTAGAGATTCCATTGTGGAAATGGGATCAGATATCCATGGATTTTATTGATGGTCTGCCTCGATCGAGGTCAGGCCATACTTCTATTTGGGTCATCGTCTATCGCTTGACCAAATCATCTCATTTCATTCCTATTAAGTCTACTCGGACTGCTCCTTAGCTTGCCAAGTTATATGTGAAGGAAGTCGTTCGACTTCATGGCATTCCTAGCTCTATCGTCTGTGATCGAGACACTATCTTTACTAGTCACTTCTGGAAGTGCCTACAGTCAGCTTTGGGCTCAAAGCTGAATCTCTCGACTGCTTATCATCCTCAGACCGACGGTCAGACGGAGAGGGTGAATCGTGTTTTGGGAGGATCACTTACCGCTTGTAGAGTTCTCCTACAACAACAGCTTTCAGTCTAGTATTGGCATGGCTCCTTTCGAGGCTCTTTACGAAAGGCCATGTCGTTCTCCTTCGTGTTGGTTAGAATCTGGCGAGAAGTTCCTTCTTGTTCCAGATTCAGTTCGGGAATCTTCTGAGAAAATTATTCTTATTCGTTAGAGAATGAAAGAGGCGCAGAACCGTCAGAAATCCTACGCGGACAGCCGTAGGAAGCCTCTTGAGTTCTCCATTGGTGATCATGTCTTTATTCGGATATCTCCCATGAAGGGGGTTGTGCGTTTCAGCTCTACAGGGAAGTTGGCTCCTCGTTATGTCGGACCATTTCCTATTACGGAACGCATCAGCCCCGTTGCTTATCGTGTGGCTCTACCTGCTCATTTCTCTGGAATACATGATGTGTTCCATGTCTCTCAGCTTCGCAAGTGTGTGCGCGATCCTGATTCTATTATCGAGCCTCATATTGTGCATGATTTGGAGATCTCACCCAATCTATCTATAGAGCAGCAACCTCTTCGTGTGCTTGATTCGGAGATCAGACGTCTTCGAAACAAAGAGGTTCCGCTTGTGAAGATTCAATGGTCGTCTAATCCTAAGGACTGCACTTGGGAGACCAGAGAATTTATCGAGCGTACTTATCCTGGTTTTCTTTCATCTTCCAGCACGGGTGAGCATCTATATTTTATCTTCTGAATTCCTTTTGTGGATTAGATGTTATAGACGACTCCTATATTTAAGGAATTGCGAGGACACAATTTCCTTAAGGGGGGGAGTCTGTAACAACCTTGAGATTGCAATTACCGAATGATGGAGTAAAATTATGATTTTAAGTTAAAAGGGGGCTAAACAAATTTTTGGAGAAGTTAAATTATAATTGTTTGCAAATTAAAATATTTTGGGTTGAAATGAGGAATTTTTAAATAAAAAGTGATTATAGGCTAATGGGCTAAATAAGACAATTATAAGGTTTTAATCAAAAATAGAATGCTTCTTAGGATTTTGGTTCACATGATAACATTAGAAAATAAAACTAAGTCCTAATGGGTTTCTAAAACCCCTTACCATTACCCATTAGCCTAACCCACTCCTTTATAATATCTCAAACTCATCCAAACCCTAACCCTCCTCTTCATAACTTCAAAACCTAGATCTAAACAAAATTAATGGCCTCCATTTAGAAGCTCCATCTCCTTCTCTTCATAAATTAGTTTAATCCTAGAAAAAAAAGAAAGGTAATGCAATCTCTTATATTATCTAATCCTCCTTCTTAATCCATATTTATCTCAACCTTCATGTTGTAATTATTGTTTTATTTTTTTGATTTTGGGTCCTTGAAGTCTCTTGATCTTTGCTCGGAGGTTAAGGATTTTGGCTTGCTTGATTGTGCACAAATACTATTTGTTCTTTTGCCTCATTAAGGTAATTACTATTGATTAGTAATTAATGCTAGTTGTAATTTTGATAATTACTAATTATTAATGATTATTGCTAGTTAATTTTGGTGATAATTTTGATGTCCAAAACTGAAAAAAAACACCCCTAAAGCACCAAAAATCAATATTTATGCTGGTTGTTTTGTTCAGCCTGAAAACAAGCTGAAACTGAGATCTGGGTGCACCAGGACAGACCTGGGTGCACCCAGGCTGATGCAGGCTAGCCCAGCTGGGCTAGCCAAGAACAGGCCAGCCCCTAGTGGGCTGGCACTCACTTATCCCCACCCAGCCCGCCCGAGCTGGGTAAGGACCCAGCCCGCCCGGGCTGGGTCAGGACCCCAGCCCAGGCGGGCTGGGGCCTTGGAGGACCCAGCCCGCCAGAGCTGGGTAAGGACCCAGCCCGCCCGGGCTGGGTCAGGTCCCCAGCGCAGGCGGACTGGGACCTTGGAGGACCCAGCCCGCCCGGGCTAGGTCAGTGTCCCCAGCCCAGGCGGGCTGGGGCCTTGCAGGACCCAGCCCGCCCGGGCTGGGTCAGGTCCCCAGCCCAGGCGGGCTGGGGCCTGGTGATACCCAGCCCGCCCGGGCTTGGTCTGGTACCCAGCCCAGGCGGGCTGGGGCCTTGAAGAACCCAGCCCGCCCGGGCTGGGTCTGCACCCCAGCCCAGGCGGGCTGTGCTGGACCAGGGCTGCACCCATGGTGCAGCCCGAAAAAAAAAATCATCTTTGTATTTTTCCAGCTTTTGAGCTCCACTTCGGGATGCCACCACGATCGCATCCGAAGTCGGAATTTGACGTTTTTGGTCTCGTTAAAAAGGTGGAGTTTCGAACTTCATCTCTGTAAAATTTGGGCATCATCGGTATTCGTTTGGTACTTCGAATTTCGTGTCGAAGTTGAACTCTGGTCGCTGTTTGTAAACAGTGTAAATCTTGTTCTAGGTCCAACTTTGAGACGTCGCTGCTACTTCGTCTCAACTCGGAATCCAGAAATTCTTTTTGCATCTTAAAGTAGGGATGTTGTACTACATTCCTGCAAATTTTCATGACATTTGGACACAGTTTGCTGGTCCAAATAAATTGTCAAACTTGGGTTCACAGCTGTTTTTTGAATGGTTACAAACACTTAGAATATTTTCAGTGATTTTCTGGTTTTGTGGATTTCTTTGAGATTTGTCTCTAGATTTCATACACGGGTTTTATGAATCATTTTCAAAAGATTTTTCACTCCTAAATGACTTTTGAAATTATTATATAATATTATTTTTAATTATTAAATTAATTACTCCATAATAGGAGAGTTTTCAAAAGCCGTTTTAAAGTGATTTCAAAATCAATTATAAATCCGTTTCGCACCATTATTTTCTATAATAAAAAAAAATCTCACACTCACTTTTTAGCACGTCGAGCGAAGTGGAAAGGTGCTTAAACGGTTAGCAAATCTCCGGCTTATGGAACCGTGTGTATTTTCTTTCCGGTTAATCCCCGACCTATTCGATTGATCGTTTTGACCTTTGGGTCTAGTTTACCGATGATACGAGGTGGACTTTTTATTGTTTGGAGTGTGAGCTTGCTATTGGTTAGGAAACCGTTTAGTGCGAACGTGGGGTATGGGACTCATTGTTAACACTTTACGGGTTCCTCTCCAAGAAGTTAGTGACACATTAGCCTTTGGGCGGCCAGTACTGGACCTCTGGGTCACCACGCCTCTGGGCAACCGTCTCTGGACACCTGCTCTATGGAGCAGTTTATTTTTCGGCGTGTGCCTCTGGGCCTTTATCCTTCTGGGAAGGATCTCGCCGTCTCGCGCGTTTCGCATCGGTGCGAGTGATCGATCACAACTCTACAGTACTTGGCAACAACGACTCTGGTCGGTGCACGTGCAATACTTGTATTATCTGATGATTTTTATATCCATTCGAGTACCGCCATTCGGCGTTGGTTCTATGGAACCATACGATGTAAGTGCGATTACCTTGTGGATTCACAGTGTCTCTGGACACTGCTTTTCAGTGTTTGATTTCATTGATTTTTCAGTATATCCCCATTGCTCTTTGGAGCATCGATCTTTGCTTGGGCATTGATTACAGACTCTGGTCACTCTTGGGATTATTGCCTATGGGCATCTTTTTATAGCTTTGGCTACGCCGATGATATGAGGCGATTTTATTTATTCTACACTTTGGTGTTGATTTCTCTTTGGAGATTTTCATTGTTTATTTATGATTAGGGATCGTCATTATATTCATGTGGTTCATAATATACTTCTCTATGGATAAGTACTGTTTTATTTATGTACCGCATTATTATATATCTCAGTTATTACTGATTGTTTAGCTAGCCTGACCCGAGTGTTTTCGCTCGGGTCAGACCGAGTTGTTTCAGGTTAGGTCTCTGGACTTAGCTTCTGTGCTTCCGCTTGGACATTATCTGCTATGCTGATAGATAGCGCTTTTATTTGTCCACTATTCCGCTACTCTCTTATTATTCAGACTTTGATATGTACATATTTTTGACTCACATGTGTGAGCAGTGGCTTTGTACCCACTTATGATATTTGGATCTGTATTGATGATGTATTGTTCTGGGATTTTATATCTGTTATGTGATTCTGTTCTGTGATGTTTTTATCATTTATTATTATGCTTTGTCCTGATAGATCTTTAGCCATTTGTAATTTCGTTATAAGTATTTACCGAATATGTCGAACCACCTGATTGAGAAAAATTTAAATAGATTCCACCTTTCGACGTATTCGGTAGATAGTTATAGCTTGATTATAGATGGTCGCTTCCACTATACTCTATTCTCCGCTTTAACAGACAGTATTACTCCCGTAATACTCTTTGTTACAGTGGGTCTCAGAGTGGGGCGTTACATCGGCCATGGGGTCTTCATGTTAGGTCAGATCTGGACAGTAGTGAAAGGGGTGGCCAGAGGTGAAGTAGACGATGGTGGTGGTGGCTAAGGGGGTGGCCAAGGTGATAGATGAAAGGTAGGTGAAGCATATATGGTCTAGGCATTGTTTTGTTGATTTTTAAGCAAGGTTTTGTGGTGTTGTGTTCATGAGGAGGTCATGGCCACTTCAGGTCAGCGGAGATGGAGGGGATGTAGCCATGGATGAGGGGATGATGTGGTGGTGGTGGTCGGAGGAGATGGTGGAGGGGTTAGGCTGAGCAAAGCATGAAGAAGCAGGGCAAAATCAAGGCAAACAAATGGAAAAAGGAAGAAGAAAAGAGGAGAATGGAAGCCATGACTTACAAAATGATTTCAGAAATTGCTATGGCCGAAAATGATAAGGAAAAGAAGTTATTTTCATGTGAAAAGCAATAAGGAATGTACGGCTAGAAAGAGAAAATGAAAGGCCAAGGCAATGAAGAGGCGGGAAAAGGAAGAGTCACAAGTTACAAGCACAAAGTCTATTTGAATTTCCAAATTCTTTTAAACAAAATAAACTAAATAAATTTCAGTAAATAAAAATAAAAAGCTGAACAAAATAAAGTAAAAAAAGAAAATAAATAAATAATTTAAGTAAAAATAGAAAATAAAGTGAGAAAATAGCTAATATATTGAAACAAGCATTTAAAAATATAAACAAGATACACTTAACTTGGGAAAATTATAACCTTACTTCTAATCAAATAAAAAGTCAAGTAAAATAAAATTAATGCTGAACAAAATAAAGTGTAAATGAAAATAAAATAAATCCTTAAGAAAATGAAAAGGTAAATAAGAATTACTTTAATTAATAGAAACTAGAAATTAAAAATTGTAAATAAATTGCAGCTGACTTGGAAAATTCCGATTATTCTTTTAAAAATGTTTTAAAACCAAAATATATACATAACATGTTATTTTACCCATATAAATATAAATTATAACATTACATGACCAAATAAAATATTATTTATATAATTTAAAATAAACAATTTTGTTAACTACAACAAATTACACACAATATTGAAAAGGGCATAACTTTCACATTATAAATCAGATTTCAACGTAACGAAAAGTAGTAATTTTGAAATTATATTTAATTTCAAAAAATAAAGATAAATTCAAAATTTCAACAATTTTAAATTTTAAATTAAAAGTCAAAGTTTGACCATATTGACCAAAATTCACATTTTGGAAAATACTCTATTTATTCATGTTTGGAATTATAATTCACATACAAATCATAATTAATATTTAAAATAACAAAATTTTCCATTTAATAAATAAAATAAAGTTTTTAAATCAGGAAATTCAATTTAAAATAATTACAAAATACAGGGTTGTTACAGGCTTTTGGGTTGAGGCATTATCAACTGTGGCGCATATCGTAAATCAAATTCCATGCTCAGCTATAGATGGGAAGATTCCAGAGGAGAAGTGGAGAGGTAGAGCAGTGTATCTTGGTTACTTCCGAATCTTTGGTTGTCCTATGTACGTTCACCATATTGGCGATGACAAGTTGGAAGCTAGAGCATACAAAGGCATACTAATCGGATACACCGATGGTATTAAAGGGTATCAAATTTGGAACCTGCTTGATTGGAAGATTGTTCATTCCAGACAAGTTACTTTTGATGAGTCTGCTATGTTCAATCCGAAGGAGAAGCTACCTACCACATCAAAAGATTCTGATAGGCCTAAGGAGATAGAAGAAGTTCCCGTGTTCCAGCCAAATAGTAGAGTTGTTATTGATGCTGTCGAGGAAAACGCAGTTGATGAAACATCACAGGATCGTCCACGGGTACCTTCTAGTAGTGCTGGTGATGTGCATGAATCTAGAGGAAGTTCAGTTCAAGGTGGAGCTGAAAAGAGTTTAGGCGAAGCAGTACCTACCCGGGTCAATCGTAGGACTATTAAGCCGCCAGAAAGTTATGGTGATTGCCATTTTGTGAACCTTAGCCTTGGTGATCAGTTTGACTATGCCCTACATGTGGTTCATGAGGAGCCGCTTGACCTTGATGAAGCTTTTAAGTCATGTGACAATTCGAAGTGGATGTGCGCTATGGAAGAGGAGTTAGAGTCGTTGAAGAAGAACAAGACTTTGGATTTGGTACCACCTTCTCAAGGAAGCCGAACCATAGGTTGCAAGTGGGTGTTCAAGGTGAAGGATGATGGGAGTTACAAGGCTAGACTAGTTTCTAAAGGTTTTTCACAAGGAAAGGGATTGGAGTATGATGAGATGTTCTCTCCAGTAGCGAGGCATACGTCCATCCGCATTTTGCTCGCTATCGTCGCAGCTCATGACTTGGATCTGGAGCAACTGGACGTGAAAACTACTTTCTTGCACGGAGACTTGGATGAGACCATCTACATGAAGCAGCCAGAAGGATTTTTTGTAGATGGGAAGGAAAATTGGGTTTGCAAATTGAAGAAGTCTTTGTATGGACTTAAGCAGTCGCCTAGACAATGGTACAAGATGTTTGACTCTTTTATGCTTTTACTTGATTTTGATCGTAGCATCAAAGACGCTTATGTGTACTTCAAGCATTTAAAGAATGGTATATGGGTGTACCTACTCTTGTACGTGGATGATATGTTGATTGCTTCTAAGAATAAAGCTGAAATCAATGGTTTGAAGCTAAAGCTAAAAGCGGAATTCGAAATGAAGGACCTTCGAGAAGCAAAGAAAATTTTAGGTATGGAAATCCAAAGAGATAGAAAGCTAGGACTTTTAAGCCTCATTCAAAATGAGTACATTCAAAAGGTGCTTGCTCGGTTTAGCATGGAAGGGCCAAAGGCAATCAGCACACCCATGCCTTTGCATAAACAGTTTCTAGTAAAGGCTCTCGGATCTCGGAAAATGACAAGGCTTATATGATGAAGGTCACGTACGCAAGTGCAGTTGGCAGCTTGATGTATGCCATGGTCTGCACTAGGCCTGACATTGCACAGGCTATTGGATTGGTGAGTAGATTCATGGCGAATCCAGGAAATATGCAGGGAAGCAGTGAAGTGTACCTTCAGATACCTTAGAGGAGCTCCAAACCATGGACTTGTCTTTGGCGGCAGAGGAAGAGATTTTAACTTGGTTGGATTTTGTGATTCCGACTATGCCAGTGATAGAGATCGAAGGAAGTCAACCTCCGGATATGTGTTCACCATTGGTGGGACAGTGATCAGTCGGACAGTGAGGTTGTAGATGATTGTGGCTTTTTTTACTACAGAGGCAGAGCTCATAGCTGCGGTTGAAGCGGCTAAAGAAGCGCTTTATTTGAGGCGACTCTTGTGTGATTTGGGCTTCATATATGAAGGCGTGGATGTGTACTGTGATAGTCAGAGTGCAATTCACTTAGCTGAAAATTTAGCGTTCAGCTCGAGGACGAAGCATATTGAGGTGAGAGAGTCGTTCCTTGTCTCGATGAGTGAAGAGAAGCTAGTTCGTCTTCAGAAAGTTCACACAAAGGAGAATGCAGCAGACATGTTTACCATGTCATTGCCTATTGCTAACTTCGAGCATTGCTCGGACTTGATTCACTTAATGAAGTGCTAGGTGCCACGGGGTGGCACAGGGGAGAGCTGAGACGGTTCATGGAGACGTTTGTTTTCATGGTGGAGATTGATAGATTCTACATGGAATGGGTACTACGAACACTTGTTGACAGGCGGTGGTCTTGCCGGAGTTCGTTGATAGAGTGTAATGGGTGATGGTATTGCCGAAGCTCATTGGGTAAGTATCCATTGCTTGGAGCATGAAGGTGTAGATGAAGTTGGAAGGCTTGTATGGAATTCGGGATCAAGGTGGAGATTGTTAGAAATTGATACCTGAATTTGGGAAGAAGCCATTGGAGAAGCGTTGACGAGGAAGGAGGAAGCCCAAACCCTAGAAGCAAGCTCCAGGGAAAATTACCGAACCACTCTCTTGGTTCAGTGGAGCTGGAGCGATATAAGGTGAAGACCGAACGAGATACTTCGTTCGGTGGTTGACTCGGTGGTTGGCTTGGTGTTAAGGATATGAAGGTCGAACGAGTAATCTCGTTCGGTGGAGGAGATGCCGGACCAAAGATTTGGTCCGGTGGAGTTCGTTCGGTGTAAGAAGAAGGAGCGAAGGTGGAGTAGCAATTGCCGAACCAGATTTTTGGTCCGGTCATGTTTTCGTTCGGTGATAATGATTCGGCAGTAGATGAGAAGGGATATGTTTCGTTCAATGATTTGGACCGTGCTGGACCAGAATTCTCGTTTGAGCATTGGCTGGCTAACCAAATGCCAAGCTTTATGTGCTGTTTGCTGGTCCAGATGCGTCGTTCGGTATTTAGGAGATGCTGGTCCAGATGCGCCGTTCGGTATTTGAGCATACCGCTCCAATAGGGAGATGCCGGTCCATATTGAGTTTTGTCGAACCAAAGTGATGTCGAGCTAGATGCACCGAACCAAATGATGCCGAACCAAACCCAGGGCTGTTGTATAGGAGCTACCCCTCTTCATTTCTCCACTCTATAAATGGTGGAGCTTCTAGACAACAATGGCAGCGGAAATTGAGAGCTAATTTCAGCCAATTATAGAGCCATCCATGAGAGTTGAAACTCTGCAGAATTTTGTTTGTATCGTAAATTCTTCTTAATTATAGCCTCCAAAAGTGAATCAATCTTATAACTCTAATCTTTCAGTGATTAATAAAATCTCTTCTCCCCAAGTGGACATACACTGCCTCGCGGTAGTGGAACCACTATAAATACTGGTGTTATTTATTTTTTCTGCATTGCATAGATCTGTGACTGTCTGTTCTGGTGTTCATCTTTTGTTTGTTCCATCTCACTACAATCACGATCCAGTTGTTTTCCGCTATGTTGGGTTTTTATTCCCTTAGATTGATCATCTGAAGGGATTTTCCCCAACACTCTTTACTTAGTTTATCTGTTATTATAATGTCTCAACTTTCAAGTGGTGTAAATATAGCAGTTTTAGCAATCTTATTCAAGTTGATAACACACTAGATGAATAAAAGATAAGAGAAAAGAAATCCTGTATTAGCAACTTTATATGTAGCAAGATCAAATTCTACCGGTTAACAATAGAGAGCGTAAATAATTGAGAATACAAATTTAAACCTAACAATTATATAAAATGTAAGGTTAAATGTTTTCACCAAATGTTCACCATTAATCAGATTCTTGGCTGCAGCTTCATGAATTAAGTATCTATCAAGGTCTAATTCTAGCAGCTAACACTATAGTATGTAAATATTTGAGAATATAAATTTAAAACCTAATAATTATATAAAATGTAATTTTAAATAATTTCACCAAATGTTCGCCATTAATCAGATTCTTGGCTGCCTATCAACTATCTCCCTACATGATCAAATCTATTGTTATGTTCAACTAAATGCAATAAGGAAAAGATACTTCAGAATAAAGTTGAAAAATAAAGTAAAAGAGATCGATCCATTGTTAAATTAATTGAAGAAAATTTTGTCTTACCCCTATTAATCTTCATCCAATGTTAGTTCGACTACATGTACACCAATTCACGATGCCATTCTAAACCATCAGTTTCTTGATCACCATGAGGTAGATCTGATAAAGGGTGGAGAATAAATTGAATGGAAAAGTAACTTCCCAAGATCGAAACAAAAATATCCCATGTGATAGAACTGGTAAATTTCGAATTCAAATTTTGTTTGAAATCAAAGGTGGAGATTATACTAGTGATCAAGGCAAATTATCCTATGATCTAATGCAAATTATCCAACAATCAAACATAGATTTTTAATCAAAACTCGAGTTAGTAAAATCGATTGATGTAAGAATGTAGATTGAAATTAAACAAACAACTCTATTATACCTCAAAGAATTGTTGTTATCCGGGTTTTTAACCCATCAGGATCCAAGAGAATATGGAACGACTTGATGGAGTCAGAACGGCTCAGAAATCAACCAAAAAGGGCTAAAGCAAAGACTGAGTTTGACTAAACCAAGGGAACAACATCCATCCAGTCCAAATAGCAGCTAAATATAACCAGCTAGTAAATCGTCATCAAAACAAAGCAACATGCAACGAGACTACACGAACAACGTCAATACAAAGAAATGAAGGCATTCCAAACATCAAAGTCCAGAATTACTCTAAGTGCATAGATCGCTAGCGATCCATACACTATGGATCGCCAACGGTCCATACAACATCAATGGGTCGCTATGGTACGTAGGAGCAAAGAAGGCTTAGAGGACAAAGTGCAAAATATACTATGTGTATGGATCGTTAGCTATCCATACACCATGGATCGCCAGCGATCCATACAAAGCCATGGAATACTTGCGACCTAGCATAGTAAAGCAATGAAGAAAGGAGCTAAGTAAGTAGCTCGAACACGAGCTAAATCTATGGATCGCTAGCGATCCATGGTTTTGGCTTGGGTCGCGAGCTAAAGTTCGTTGCATCATCTTGTGTCCATCTACCAGCATTCAGTGAACATGCATGGCCTAGAAGCTCTTCGATCTCTATAAATACCATCTTATCTGCAACATAAACTGAATCTTCTCCGGATTGGTTACTGAAACTCTGCTAAAAACTTTCTTCACTCTTCATCTCTCTCACAACAATCTCCAAAGGGATTCACTGTGATTCTCCAGTGGATTCCAACTCTGGGGATTCAATCTAGCTAAGGATAATCAAAAGCCCTGTAATCGGACACTACTTGTAACAGCAATCAGTGATAATAAAACTATAAAGTGGACGTAGGCTTCGTTAAAAGCCGAACCACTATAAAAATCTTCTTGTCTCTTTTCTTTTACTATTCTTTTCTATACCTATTATTTGTATTATTACTTTGTAAGAATAGGGTTGGTGCTTTCACACTCAAACCAGGGTGTTGATCCATTTTTTTGGGTTAACATTTTGGTGCTTTCACTAAGAGATGAACTCTGGCTTAGATCTAGCTTTCTACTTTGGATCAGATAGGTTTAGAAGTTAGATCATCAATCTCTGCTTAGAAAGTTTGTTGTTGAGAACAGAAGAACCAACCAAGAAGGATTGGAGAAAAAGAAAGCAAACACATGCTAAGGTGATGGGTCGCTAGTGATCAATCTCCTATGGATCGCCAGCGATCCATATGGTTAGCGCATGGGTCCACCAATCCCCTTGCATCATGATCCAATAGCAGCCCAATGCAACCAGCGTATGGATCATCATCAAAACAAGGCAACAAGCTATGAAATTGGATAGAGAATGTCAACACGAGATAATAGACGCAATCCAAAAGGCAAAGCTTAGAAATCAACTAAGTACATGGATCGCTAGCGATTCATGCACAATGGATCGCTAGCGATCCATACCTTTTCACCAAACCGCCATAAACTCTAGAAAGCAAAGTCCAATAATATGCTAAGCATAAGGATCACCGGCGATCCATATGCTATGGATTGCCAGCGATCCATACTTGTTAGCACCAAAATTGGTCACTAACCTCGTTGAGAAAGATTGTGTAGAGATATAAGTGATGAAAATAAATTAAACAGGGAAGATTATGCTAATTTAAATGCAGAAAGTAAGAACACTGGATTTATAGTGGTTCAGCATAACTGCCTACGTCCACTTTGAGGTTAAACTTTATTGATCTTCTTAATGGTTGATTACAAATACAATTCGTAGATCAAATGGTTGAATGCAATTGCTAAGTAAAGAAGATGAGTCTTGATAATGGCAGAGTCTCCCCAGCGTTCCCGAAAAAAGGTCCCTTCTCACTGTGCCCCTGCCCCACTATTTATAGACAAAGATGGGTTGGACTCCCCAGATGGGCTTGGCAGCCGAACACCTTGGCCCAAATAGAGTGGTCGCCGTATGCCGAACCAAAAAGGCTGACCACTTGGACGCCGAACCACCCTCTCTATGCCGAACGAGGCGCTTGCTGCATGGGAAGAGTAGAACGAATATCAGTCGAAGCCGAACGTGTCTCTGGCTGAACGAAGAATTTGACCGAACGTTGTCTCTGGCCGAACATTGGTGCTGGCCGAACGATAGCTTTAGTCGAACAATGCTTCTGGCCGAACAATGCTTCTAGCCGAACAATGTCCCTAACCGAACGATGCTTCTGGCCGAACGGTGTTTCTTGGCCGAACAAGAGTTATGGCCGGACGTTGCCTTTAGCCGAGTAGTGCCTTTGGTCGAATGTCTTCCGATGCCGAGCGCTTACAAACGCCGAGTGCTACTGAATGCCGAGTAGTCCTGGTCGCCGAGTGCTACTGAATGCCGAGTAGTCCTGGTCGCCGAGTGCTACTGAACGCCGAGTAGTCCTGGAAGCCGAGCACTACTGAGTGCCGAGTAGCCCTGGAAACCGAGCACTACTGAGTGCCGAGTATCCCTGGAAGCCGAGTACAATCCAATGCTGAGCACTCAGTTGCCTGGTCAAATCTCCAGGAAACACTTGCCCCCCAAAGTGTATTACGTGACTGAACGTCATACGCTTTGAGTTGTGTAACCTTCACGTTTCGTTTTAAACCCTTGATTAATTTCGAATGGAGATGCCCTTTTGAGTATATCAGTGGTTGTGTTGTGTGCGTGCTATGGGATAAATGCCGAACAATACGCTCGAAGTCGAACGTTCCTTACGTGCCGACCAATCCTACATTTTAAAGACGAACGATACAGCTTTGACCGGTTCTACTGGAGATAGCCCCTTCGACTTTCACCTTTTTCCCCTATAAAACCAGGTCCTTCCCCTCTTCTCTCCTTTACTCTTTTACTTGTTCCACTCCTCAAAGATTTGCAGTTATCGCCAGTCGACCAGATTTAAAACCTAACTACTCCTTCCTAAGCTCCAATCTGCAAACTAGGTATTATTCCTTCTACGATTCAAATAGGTTTCAAACGAGATGGCCGAGTGTGTCATGTAGAAAGCTTTCGAGTAGGTCGTCTTTATTGCATCTTTATTGCTGAACGATGATGCAAGGCGAGGAGGAATGATTAGGAGTGTCTGCACATATGACCATTGGACTTAGCTTCTTCATGTCGAACCGAAGTTAAAGGGGAAGAAAGAAGAATGAAAGCGTTGGTGTTGGTAAGGGTGTTGGATGGCATAGCTCTGGTTCGGCGTATGTTGTCATGCGTCGGACGGTGAAATGGAGGGTTGCCGAACAGTATTTTAGCTGAACAAACCAAGGCCGAACACTCATTAAAATGCCGAACAACAACTTAGCCGAACAGACCAAAGCCGAACACTTATTAAAATGCCGAACAACAACTTAGCCGAACAAACCAAAGCCGAACACTTATTAAAATGCCAAACAAAACCAAGGCTGAACACACTTAAATGCTGAACAGTATTCCAGCCGAACAGAACAAATGCTGAACCAGACCTAAGCTGAGCAGACATAAACGCCGAACTTCACTTTGGCCGAACGATTCAAATGCCGAACTAAACCTAGGTCGAACAATACAACTACCGAACCAATTGTAAATGCCAAACAGACTTAAATGTCGAACCATTCTAAGGCCAATCAATACAAGTCCTGAACTAATTGTAAATGCCAAACAGCATAAATGCCGAACCATTCTAAGGCCGACCAATACAAGTCCTGAACTATATTTAACAAAACAGGGACAAGAACCCGGACGTGCCAGCATATGAAACTGACCTGGATCATTAACTCTCTGGTTTTTACAGACATAAATCTGAACTTAGGTTAACACACGTTTTCTGAATCTGGAACTGTAATCACAACAAGGCAGGCTTTTTGAGATGGTCGGCGATGACGGTCTTCGAAGGCGACGATTTGAAACTCGTTTTCGTATCTTTGTAACCTCTAGATTTTCATTACTTATACACGACTGCTTGCACTTGTTTACACTCCACGTGGGCGGGATACTCGTATTGTTAATTCTAACATTCAATGTTTTTCAAGTATAGTTTTCACAGGCACTTAGACAGATTCATTATTTATTGGGGATGTCTAAAAAGTCTAGCTTCGCCACTATATCTGATAGGCCTGGGCCGTCATCAAGGCAAAAAGCCACTGATACTTCAAATCCGTTGACTTCTCCTACCCATAACTTAGCTCCTAATGCCCTGGAGGCAACAATTCTCTTAGATAATCCGATCGACTCACAGGCTTCGAAGATTAATGAAGTCGCACTTCGACGAATATGCTCCATCCATGGGATTTCTTTCGCCGATGTGTTAGTCCCGTCGCGACACGATCGTCCACACCTTCCCCCAGTCGGATATACCACCTGCAACAAGTTCATGTGCTGGATGGGTAGCGTGCCTCCATTCAATTTATTTCTTCGGGACGTGTTGCAGTACATAGACATTGCCCCGTCGCAGCTGCATCCAAACGGTCACGCGTTTCTATATGGGACCTACCTACTCTTCATGGCCGTCTTCTCTAGACCTCCAACTTCTGGCGACATCAGATACATTTATATGATCAAGAAACGGAAAGATAGCCCTTCCTTCATGTTCCTCGAGCCGTACCACAAATGTCAAATCTTGACAGAAGCATGTAGTAAATTCGCCCTGTACAAACAGGAATGGTTCTATGTGCGTTGCCCTCCTGGTTTTGTGAGGAGATGGGTTGAAGGTAGTAAGTCTCTTTGCTGAGTCATCATTCGTGTTTAATTGGAGTTATGCTTTTCCTAACTCCTCGTTTCATCTTTTCAGGTATTAACCCGCGTCCGGAGGGCCAAGGATATTCTAAGGCCGTTGAGGCCATTAGAGCTCTTCCTGCCGAGGAACGAGACATCCGAACCATCATTTCAAATGAATCATTGTCGAGGTACGGCTTGCTAGCCCCTGGTCATCAGATTAGCCTTCCGGAGGGCGTTTCCATTCCCAAGCTAGCATCCGGTAAAGGGAAAAAAACAAGCTGGATCGTCATCACGTCACACTCCCGATGCGCACGAAGAGGGTGAGCGCAAGGAGGATGAAGCTCCTGAGACTCAAGGCGAGAATGTGGGTCCCGCTTGGAATCCAGCGGTCGAAGTTCACGACATTGAAACGTCATCCTCCCCTTCGAAGGGAAAGAAGAGGTTAAACTACAAGATACGGAAGGACAAAGTCGGTGGAACTTCAAAAGTTACGCTCATCCCGCCAGAGAAAGAAGCTTCCTCACAGCATATGGAAAGTTCTCTAAGGGGTCTGTCGAATCTTTCCATCCCCGACGATATACTTAATTATGGGTTTGACGATCCTGAAGCCCTCAAGTTTTCTTCGCCCGCTAGAGGCAATGCGGGAGTTCAACTCCCAGTCCAGGGAGACAATACTCCGATCAGTAAAGATAAAAGAATTGGTCCGTCGTGGGGAACACTAGGACACACACGCACATACGCATTCCATCATACACTTCAAGTTTTTTTCTTATTTCCCGGATTTTTCTTAACTCGTTGTTATCTTTATTCTTTGTAGGTGACATGGGGCGCTCTCACGGACTCGATCGCCTTCACGGCTCTTCCATATTTCATCATCCCGGACGGGATTCAGGTTCGGGCAGACGCGGGGACAGAGATGATTACGAAGATAGAGACAACCGTCCCCGCGATTCGTCTTATCGTAAGAAGGCATATTCTCAATCTTCACAGTCCCGTGATCCTCTTCCTTTAACTGAGTCGGATAGAGAGAAGTCTTCACAGAAAGGGCCCAAACCGATGTTTCCCGAGAACAACACTCCGGTTCGTCGAGTACAAGGCAAACTCGGGAGCATCGAAAAAGTGCAGAACTTTCAAAGCCTCCTCCCCCTACTCCCGTGGTTGACCTAACTGTAGCAGAGAAGATGGTCGATCTTAAGGCCAAATTCCCAAAAATTTGTTTTGATGGTCTGAAATTCCTCCCAGCTATTCATCATATCCCTGGGCACGTGAAGCAGAGTGCCATTGCCTGTAACAACGACGTCTATGTTCAACATGACGCGTTTGTACACTTGGTTGAAAAGATCTCGGAGGTGTCTGTTGAGCGACAATATGAAACTGATCGTCTGAAATTGGAGGCTGGCTGTGACAAGAACATCATCAAGCATCAAGATGAAGAGCTCGCTTCGTATAAGTCGAAGCTGGAAGTCGCTGAGCAAAGTGCAAAAGATACTGCTGAGGCAGTCACTCGTTTAGAGATGGCTCACAAGAAGGAACTCGATGAAGCAGTCCAGCGCAGCGGTGCCCTTGCCTTAGAAAAAGATTCTATCCAAAAAGAGAGGGACGCGCTTGCCATACAAGTCAAAGAGTTGAAAGAATTACTCTCCAAGGAGAAAGAGGATAAAGTAGCTACTCAAGAAGAGTCACAACGATATTGTGATGAAATCGTTGCTACTCGGCTCTTGAAAACGAAGCTCGATGACGAACTTGCTGGGGTTGAAAAAATGAAAGACGAAGCCCGTGAGGAGGGCAAAAGAAAAGCTGCGGAGGAGATTGACTCTTGCCTCGAGGCGGCCGCAGAAGCCGGCAGGGAAGAGGTCAAGTGCATGTTTGACCTGTTGATTGCTGAGTATGGCGCCCGCGACCTTATGCATCGCGACTTGACATTCTTGGGCGAGGGCTATCTCGAATCCCTAGCCGAGGCCTAGGAGACTTTAGTGAAGATTAGGAAAATCGAGTCGGGCTCTGAGGAAGTCGATGAGGATGCCCTGGTGAAGGAGTTTCTTAGAGGGAACGAGCCAGCGGATTTATCCGCAGCTTTGGCGCTTTACAGCAAAGGCTCTCCCCTTCCAAAAGAGAAAAGTAATGAAGCTGGCCCATCTAGGGCTAAGTCTACGGCTCCTCATACTGCTGCTCCTCCCACTGCTCAACCGGACGGTCGGCCGACACTTGACCCATTCGAGCAGCATGTCGGCTACGATCCTAAAGACATCGGGCTCGGCGTTCATGTGCTATCTCCTATTCTGGAGGGTGAAACTCCACGCGCAACTGATAGCCAGCCAGAACCCGGTAAGAAACTCTTCTTTTTTAGAAGTTAAAAGATCTTTTGCTTTCCAGCAGTGGTTATTCGTTCTAATATTCATTCTTTATGTTTTCATGCAGGCTGCTCTGACCCCGAGCCAACTCCGAGGAGCGATGACACCAAGGAGGAGGCAGAAAAAGGAAGCGATGTTTCTCATGCGGGAGTAACTCCTGGCCCTGATGCTCAAGTGATCGGGGCGCTAGATGATGATAAGTTTGACACTTCATCTCCTACCGAAGGGAGCTGTTTCCTGGAGATTTGACCAGGAAATTGAGTGCTCGACATTGGGTAGTGCCCGGCTTCCAGGACTACTCGGCATTGGGTAGTACTCGGCTTCCAGGACTACTCGGCATTGGGTAGTACTCGGGTTCCAGGACTACTCGGCATTCAGTAGTACTCGGCTTCCAGGACAACTCGGCATTCAGTAGCACTCGGCGACTAGGACTACTCGGCATTCAGTAGCACTCGATGACCAGGACTACTCGGCATTCAGTAGCACTCGGCGTTTATAAGCGCTCGGCATCGGAAGACATTCGGCATGTACAACTGCTCGGCATGGCTGTGTTGTTCGGCCGGAACCATCATTCGGCCAAAGGCACTACTCGGCTAAAGGCAACGTCCGGCCATAACTCTTGTTCGGCCAGGAAACATCGTTCGGCCAAGAAACACCATTCGGCCAGAAGCATCGTTCGGCCAGGGACATTGTTCGGCCAGAAGCATTGTACGGCCAGAAGCATTGTTCGGCTAAAGCTATCGTTCGGCCAGCACCAACGTTCGTCTAGAGACAACGTTTGGTCAAACGGTTCGTTCAGCCAGGGACACGTTCGGCTTCGACTGATATTCGTTCTACTCTTCCCATGCAGCAAGCGCCTCGTTCGGCATAGAGAGGGTGGTTCGGCGTCCGAGTGGTCGGCCTATTTGGTTCGGTATACGACGACCACTATATTTGGGCCAAGGTGTTCGGCTGCCAAGCCCATCTGGGGAGTCCAACCCATCTTTGCCTATAAATAGAGGGGCAGGGGCACAGTGAGAAGGGACCTTTTTTCGGGAACGTTGGGGAGACTCTGCCATTTTCAAGACTCATCTTCTTTACTTAGCAATTGCATTCAAGCATTTGATCTACGAATTGTATTTGTAATCAATCATTAAGAAGATCAATAAAGTTTAACCTCAAAGTGGACGTAGGCAGTTATGCTGAACCACTATAAATCTGGTGTTCTTACTTTCTGCATTTAAATTAGCATAATCTAACCTGTTTAATTTATCTTCATCACTTATATCTCTACACAATCTTTCTCAACGAGGTTAGTGACCAATTTTGGTGCTAACACTTTGGTGCTTTCACTGAGAATTGAATTCTCAGACCTCAAGGATCTGCTTTGAAGCTACTGGATTGAACAAATCCCCCAAAGAAGATCCGACTCATTGATAGGACATCCGTTGATTCTACTCAGAGTTCATACCAATAACTCTACAATGGCAAGACCACGTACCAGGTCAGCTTCTCATAATACGGATGCCCATGAGACTGCTAGCGTGCAACAAGCAGGACATAGCAATCAGCCAGCGATTCCGGGTGTAGGAATTGCCGCCTAGGACCAGACTCCAGTTGTCACCAGAATAGAGTTCAACGACTTGATGAGAGAACTCAAGGAAAGCAGGAGACAACTAGGAGAGCAGATGCAAGCTAACACCAACCTGATGGCACAACTCACTCAACAGCAGCAACAGAATGTTGGGGGCTATCCCGCTCCTTATTCCTCATCCGACAGCTCAACTTCCTCTGATGAACCTCCCAAGCGAAGACGCCGTAAGACTGAAGCTGCGCGGGCAGGTGCTGCTGTTCAAACAGTTGGAGACCGTGACCAAGGCGGAGCTGGAAACTTAGGAACTGGAGTGCAGGTGGAGGCTGGAGGCCCAGACCATCAAAACGCTAATGATGTCGAACCTCAAGATGCACATTTGGCAGATCGCCAGGAGAGGAGGCATCAGCATGGACAGTCGCGTAGAACAGACTCTAACCTTCCACCTTCCATACAAACACCAGATCTGACAGCCATGGTTAGGCAATTGATGAAAGAAAATCAAGGCTTATCGAATGACGATTGGGGAGTATCAAGAAGTCATACTCCATTCACAGATATTGTGCTGCAGGCGGCGTACCCTGGAAAGTTTAGTATGCCAACTATCGCTACGTATGAGGGAAAGACTGACCCCAAACAACATGTCATGAGGTACGAGTGGATGATGGATTCAGCTAGAGCAAATGATGCAACCAAGTGTAGATGCTTTCCGATTACTCTGTCTGGGATCGCTACTATGTTGTTTACTCGACTTCCTCCGCGGTCCGTATCCAATTTCAAGGAGTTGGCAAAGAAGTTTATTGAGTAGTTTAGAATACACACTACTCGTCCAAAGGACGTAATGTCTCTGTCAAGTGTAATCCAAAATCCTGGGGAGTCATTGAAGGAATATTTATAAAGATTCCATGTTGCGGCAACTAAAGTCAGTAATCCCAATGATCATGCAATTCTAATGGCTGTAATGAGAGGTGTGGATCTGGATTCTAAATTTGGAGACTGGTTGGCAGGAAAACCTCCGACTACGCTAGAACGTTTTTACTCAAAGGCACACCAGTTCATAAGAAGAGAGGAAGCTAGGTGGGTAAGGCGAGATAAGGCACTAGGACCTGTCCAAGAATCCGTGAAAAGCAACATTGCTGTGAAGCAGTCCAGAGACAACATAGGAAAGGTCCAAGTCAATGTCCAGAACAAGCCTGGGCAGCCTAAGGAGTCCGGAGGAAGAAATCAAGGGAAGAAGAGAGAAGCGGGGAAGTGGAAGCCGAGAATTCCAAGCTACAACGAGTATACCCTGCTGAATGCGTCTCTTGAGAATATTTACCTCTCAACCTGCAATACCTTTCAGTACATAAAGCCACGTCCAAAAGAGTCAACCGAGGAACAGAAATGGACTGGAAAATATTGCTGCTTCCATGAGACATACGGGCACAATACGGAAGAGTGCAGACACCTACACGATGCTATAGAAAAGTTGATCAGGCAGAAAAAGTTGCAGGAATTTGTGAAGGATCCATAGGAAGGAGGACAGGGAACATCCAACCCAGGACGTGCACCAGCTCCGCGCCATCCTGAGGAACCTGCCCGGACTGTGGGTAGATTGGTCATTCGGCGGGCCTCACCCCGCGGATAAGAATTGGTAGGAGATGGAGCGGTATGCTAGTTCCCTGAAGCATGCAGATTTCGAGTGTTGTTCCAACGTGGAGGATGGGACCCCTGCTAAGCAGCTGCGCGTGATGACAGACGACATAGTGTTCAGAAACAGAGATACTGACCAAGTGGAGGCACCAACCATCGACCCGATGGTCATATCTGCGACGATCGGATCGGCTTATGTGAAAAGAATTCTGATTGATTGTGGAAGTTCTGTCAACATCATCTTCAAGGAGGCTTATGACCAGATGAAAATGGAAACAAAGGACTTGAAACCGTCCAAAGCTCGTATACATGGCTTTAATGGCGCAGCGACCGATGCAGTAGGGTATGTTGAGTTACCAGTTGAACTGGGACAAGGCGAACATCGGAGGGTGCGAATCCTACCCTTCGTAGTTTTGGATGTGGATTCTACGTATAATGTTTTCTTGGGCCGACCGGCCCTGGCTGAGTTTAGGGCAGCATTAGCCCCGTGGTGCTTAACTTTGAAGTTCCCAACTAACAAAGGAGTAGGTGTTGTTCATGGCGACCAAGCAGCTGGTCATTCCTGTTATGTGGCTGAGCTCCGAGAGGCACATCGGAGGGAGAAAGGAAAGGTTGCAGACAATCCTGTCCGCATCCTTAATACGGATAATTGACAAGTAGTGCCCGAGCCCTGGCTCGGGCATAATTCTCGGATCTTCAGAGACATAGATCCGAGAGATGATGATGAGAAACCCAGGGGAGAAAAGGCAGCACTGGTCGAATTAACAATTGACATTTCAATTAGCTGAGACGACCCATCGCGAATACTGAAGATCGGATCACAACTCGGCCCCGCAATGACTGAAGACCTTAGTGATTTCCTCCAAGCATAGACGCAATGAAAGTTGATTCTATGTTGGAAACAAGAATCGAGAGGGAATCGTGGATAACCCCATTCAAACTATACCTGACAACCAGGGTTTTACTAGAAAAAAGGAGCGAAAGACGACAGGTCCTTCGAAAGGCCGCGTGATACGTGATGCAGGATGGATTAATGTATAGAAAGGGGTTCTCAGTCCCCTTATTATGATGCATCGCTCATGATGAGACGAAACGGGTCTTGAAGGAGGTACACGAAGGAGAATGCGGTGACCATACTGGGGGAAAACGCTAGCAAAAAAGATCCTCCGCTATGGATATTACTAGTCGGCCGTAAATCGGGACGCTACAGACTACGCAAGGAAATGTGACAAGTGTCAAAGATATGCGCAAATCCCGAGGACTCCATCAACAGAACTCACACAAATGGTCAGTCCCTGGCCATTTGCAATCTGGGGAATCGACATAATCGGCTCTTTGCCTATATCCAAAGGTGGTGCGAAATACGCGATAGTTGTAGTCGACTATTTCACAAAATGGGCTGAGGCAGAACCTTTGGCCACAATCACCTCTAAGAAGGTCATTAACTTCGTTGTACGAAACATTATACGCCGCTTCGGCCTCCCTCGCACCATCATTACGGACAACGGGACGCAATTTGAAAGTAGAGAATTCAAAGAGTTCTGTTTAAAGTATGGCATCGAGAAGAAATTCACCGCCGTTGCACACCCAAAAGCTAACAGACAAGTCAAGGCCGTTAACAAAATAATCAATTCCATACTGAAGAAGCGTCTGGAGAAAGTCGGAGGCAAGTGGGTAGATGAGCTCCCGACAGCATTATGGGCTTATAGGACTACCCACAAGTCCGCGACCGGCCACACTCCATTCGCCTTGGCATACGGCTCGGAAGCCGTTATACCCGTGGAACTTGAAGTTCCATCACATCGAGTGACATATTATGATCCCAGGACGAATCAGGACCTCTTGTTGGAATCGCTGGACTGCACCGATGAAAAACGTGAAGACGCCGAATTAAGGGCGGCAGCGCATAGTCACCGAGTCAAGCTTTACTACGACGGCAGAGTCCGCCCAAGAATTTTTGATGTGGGTGATCTCGTTCTGAAACGAGTCTTCCCGGTACCATCACGTATGAATCCCAACTGGGAAGATCCGTACGTCATTGAACGGAAGCTTGGAGAGGGAACATTCAAGCTAGCGACCGTTGATGGCGCGACACTCCCCCGAGCGTGGAACAGTGAACATTTGCGACATTATTACATTTATTATGTTTCTTTCCTATTTTAGGCATAGTTATTTCCTGTATGTTTTCATTCAGTCGTAACTTAGTTTCTTTTGAACCATGTAATCAGGCAGTTTAGTTGTTTTTCATTAATAAAGGCTTGAAGCCGTATTTTCCACGAATTACTAATGTTTCTATATCTCATAGTCGGGTGATGAATTACTAGAACTACATTATCTTGTACGATGTACGAACTCGTATAAACGATTTCAATCTCCGAGTCCCCTGAGTGCGGACCGAAGTACTCTAAGTCCCCGGAGCGTGGACTAGAGTATAAACGATTTCAACCTCCGAGTCCCCTGAGTGCGGACCGGAGTACTCTAAGTCCCCGGAGCGCGGACTAGAGTGTTTGTACCAAAAATGGGCACAACACTCTTCGGGAGTTATTTGAAGAGATAAAATGAAGAACATAAATGTAAAACAGAGATTATCTAACAAAAACTCCAATAAACAGAATTGTAAAATGCACAGACAAGCAATTTAGAGTGGTTCGGCGTGTAGCCTACGTCCACTATGAAGTTTTGATGATTTTATTGATTCTCTTTCAATGATTACAAGCGGTTACAGCAATGAACAGCGGATTACAGATTAGAATTCGAAATTGACAGCAAAAGTAGGATGCAAATCTCAATCCGGCAGAGTCTGGACGCTTCTGAGAAAAAAGATCCTTTTTCTGTTGATTCTGGGGCTCTATTTATAGGCGTAGGAGGCTCAGATCTCGCCTAAACTTCGGGAGACTTGGTCTGGCACGTGAGGGGGCCCACGCGACCGTTTCCAGAAAGTTTCGCCTCGATCTGCGATCGGTACGAATCCATTTCGTATCGATCAAGATGATGTCCAATTGAGCTGAAATTTGGCATGGACATCCTTCAGTGTGCATGCAAGCTTCCCTCAAATTTTCATTGGATTTGGATCAATAGATCACGAGATACCGTCGATACGAACTGAGATTCCTCATAGGCTGTCTGGTTCGTCTCCATGAATTCGACTCCATCTGTTCGCCTTGCTGGCTGCACGTGTTCTTGAAGTGAGGTGGCGTGCGCGCTTCGTCTTGATCCGGCCTTTGTGCCGCATTGACTGTTTCGACTCCACATATCTCGCCCTGCTTACCTCGATGGAAGACACGTCACCTTGGCTAATTGACTCGTTGGATAATAGCAAGTCAGCGGTTACGGGTTCGAAGCTGCCTCAACAGGGTGGATTCGAAGTAAATTATGGGATGGAGTCGAAGTATATCGATTGCATGGATTCGGAGTAGAGGAAGGCCTGATGGATTCGAACCGAGGCTTGGTTTTATGGATTCGAATATGGGCTTTACTGATGGATTCGAACAAAGCAAAATTCGATGGATTCGAAGTGGAGTGTTCTGGTGGATTTGACCATATCTTCTGCCGATGGATACGGAGAGGTCAACATTGATGGATACGAAATCAGGCCATTTGATGGATATGAAAACATGGCCTTTCCCTTCAACTTGTATCCATCATAACTTGAGCATAAGAACTCGGATTGACTCGAAACTTGAAACGTTGACTCCCATGGTTTAGCTTGTCATGTCCTAGCAATTTTGGCCCAATCCGGACTTGGACAAAATCCGTTGATATCCATAGTGAGCCTGTGTATGACCGATCTCTAGGACGGACTGTCATTGGATTACTAGTCAATTCCTTGGTGTCACGGCCTTGCCAAAAGGCGGGATAACATTTGCCCCCCAAAGTACGTCTTGTGGGAACATGACGTGCTTTGAAATACTGCTATCATTACTCTGAATAGTTATTGTCTTTTCGGTGGAAGCTGTGACCTTCGACCGTTCTTCTTGATAATGTAAATTGTTGACTGTCGACTACTGTACCATGTATTGTTGCGACCGATTGCTGTATGCTAGCGGTTACCCGTTTGTTGTTGTAATCGTTATCAAATGAGCTTCCAATTCCTGTAAATCTGGAATATTGAAGATTAGTCCAACATTTATGCTTATATGTTAATCTGACTCTCGCTGACGTTCACGAGTCGTTGTCAGTTTATCTTATATTGAATTCCGTATCGATCCTCTCCTGAACCGACGTGAAATTCATTGTAACAACATTTGATGGTTGTTCTTGAATGCTTCCTCGCAACGATCCTCTCCTGAATCGATGTGAAGGGTTGGAATATATGCTTTGTATCGGTGAATACGTAATATCGGGTCTCGGATCGATGGATACAAAAGTAATACTTTGTATCGACGGAGTCAAACGATCCAGACATAATCATGCAGTGATGCTTCACGGAGGATATGCCATTTCTTATTCGTTTATTCAATAAGAATCCCCGATTGTGGATAATCTTCGATAGGAGTTATCCATGACTCCTCTCCTAGATCCATCTCTAAGATCTAGCTGATCTTCATATGCCAATGCTTGGAATAATAAGTATTTTAAACTGGGACAAAGTCTTTTCACCGCGCATCCCCAGAACTGGCAAGCTTGGCCAGTGACTTAGCTTTTTCATTTTGTTCTCCGAGGATGTGTGTAATGGTGTCATAGTCGAAGCCAGGTAGTAGCTTTTGGACCCGGTTGAGATAAGGAGCAAGACGTTGCCCCCTAATCAGATAATCTTCCCTGACTTGGCGTGCTACTAACCAGTAATCACATAAGACATGTAAAGTTTCCACTCGTAGTTTTCTCGCAAGTTTGAGCGCCAAGGCTTCATACTTAGCTTCGTTATTTGTCGCAGGGAAGTTGAGTTTCAGGGCGTAGGAGATCGTTCGTTCCTCAAGAGTCATTAACGCAACTTCGACGTTAGAAAGCTGATTATTGGAAGTTCCATCGGTGTACGTTCTCCATCGGTTGGACGATTCTCCACTGTTCTTCGGATAGTCGTCTGATGTGATGGATTCAGATCTGAAGTATGCTAATGTTTGACCATGGAGAGCTCTCTGAGGGAGATAAGTGATATCACATTGGCTTAGCTTGATACTCCATTTGAGTAAATTTTCAGACATCTAAAGTTTCTATTGGGCCTATCGTAACGGCTGTTCGATGTAGACGTTAACGGGGTTGAGCTTGTCAATAGCCAGCCTTCATCATTTACTAGTCTTTGGATTCGCTTATCTTCACATAGCATTGCGACGCTTATGGCGTGTGTTGACACGGCCCAATTGATGTATAAATCTTTGCAATCCAAAGGTTTGGGTAAAATGGAAGGTCTCTTTAAGCAATCTATCAGAGCTGCTTGGTTGTCCTTGGTACATGGGTGTCTCTAATTGTTGGAATTTTCTAGAAATTAGTCTTGATTCGATGAGAATTGATGATGAAAACGAAGAATCTTTCTGATGTAATAGTGATAGAGCATTTTAAAGGATCGAGTTTCATTCTGCATTTTTTGGAGAGCACTGAATACCTCTTTCAATTCATCGATATGGTCGTTTGATAGTCGTGATCTCACGAGCATATTAACCACATATACTTTCATCGATCGACCGATGAGAATTCTGATTTATTGGCGAAAAGGCGAAGAAATAGATTTAGCATTCCATTACAATATAATCCAGAAGGAGAGAAAGAACTAATACCCTCTTTTGGTATTTCGATGGAGAATCGAATAAGGTGAAAGCACCTAAGAAGGCTCGGGTAGCTGATCAATGATTTTTGAATGATCTGCTAATCATCCTTTGGTAAGTAGCATAAGCGTTCTCAAGTTCGAATTTAGGGATTTCAGCATAGCACTATAGGCCCAGGTCAATAACAAGACAGTTGTATTCCTGGTCTAGGACATGCTTCAGTATCTGATTGCATCTGGAGTTTGCATCCATGGATGTGAGTAATTCATGTATGATGGTCAAGTCCATCAGTTGGTCGATCATTGGAAGCGGAAAGCCATGCTTTGTCATACCCCATGCAAATCTGAGTAGTTGATGTAAGTCCACTACTTTCCGTTCGTTTTTCTTATAAGTAGAGGATTGGATACTCAATTTGGTTGGAGGGCATCATGGATGAACCCACTGGTTTTGAGCAGATTCGCCTCCTCTTTAAGTGCAACAGATCTCTCTGGACCCATGTCGTATCGTTTTTTGCTCACCGAGACATGCCTCGGGTCGACATTGAATGCAGGGTTCTTCATGGCTGGCGAGAGTTCATATATATATATATATATATATATGAGATCGAGTCCAAGCGAACACATCGAGATTCACCTGAAGTAAAACAGTTGACTCTTTCTTCATCATTGCACAGAGTTGTGATCTGATCTACAATACTCGTGATGGTTTGTAGGTGCCTCATGTGTTTATTTGCAATGGTAAATGATCAGGCTTATAAGAATGTTGAATCAAAGGATTAGTAGAATTTAGCCTTGTATTGTATGCTGCTACATAGCTGGCTCCAGCTTTGAGATTGAATTTACTTATGTTTCTGAATGATGCGCTTTTCATTCAATGTACCTGCGATCCATTGCTCATTGGAAGGGTCAGGATAATGATCAGTTTCCCGTAAGTCCGGGTATTGATCTAATGATTCTATCTCTAGGCATCCTTTCGGTTTCAAGCTAGAGTTGTTATGAATATCAGGCATGGGTCATAGGTTCAAGCTGTCATAGTCAACTCTCGGATAATTAATCTTTTGCCCCTCGTCTCGGGTTGGCGGATGCATTATGTGGACGGTCTAGTCTCGTCCTAGCTGTGTCTATGCTGTAGTTCAAGTTTTAAGAACCAGGTTTGACTGATGAATGGTTGAATCACATTAATCTTACCTTCTTGTTCGTGCCCCCAAGTCTGGGGAATATCTCGATAAGTGGCATGGTAGATAATGTCCGCTTCAATTTTGTATTTTATCCCGTTGAACCATGGGATCGAGTTAACCGATGGAAGGCTGAGTCGAGACTATCCTGTATTATGTTATAGTTCTTTCCTCTTGGAGGAATACATTGTTACTTTGCCGACATTCGGACATAAGCTAGATTCTGGACGGTCAATGACATTCACTTTACTGCTTATGTCGCCGCACTTTGGGCAAAAACTGAAGAGTGAATCGTCCAATCAGATCCGATGCAGGATTGATGCTTCCCTTGTCGAATCCAGGGTAAGAATCAGTGTGCAGATGTTTAAGTTGCACTTGTTTTGAATTGCTCTTTTAGTCAGATCATGGTAAGAGTCAATGAATGAATGGTCGCATTGCATTCGTTTGGAGTTGGGTGATAAACCATGCCCATTTCGATTTACGTTCTCCCGTCAGATCTAGGGATAAAGTCAGCTCAAATGCAGTCATGTCATGCTTATTTGGTCTCATGCTCTTCCTGACGGATCGAAGGAAGGCGACGGAGGACAAATGGTCAGGCCACTCTCATTCGCGGTTTATTCTTCTATCCGTGCTCTGTTGGTCAAAGGTATTCGATGGACGTTCGGGTCACATCGATTTGTAGTCAAAGAGGATCGATATTGACCATCGATTCAATGGTACGATGTGAAAGGTGTAGATCGATATTGCCCGTCGATCCGGCGGTACGATATAAGTGATTGCCCAGAACTTCGGGCATCATTCTGATTGGTTAGCATTAAGGTCTCCTTGTAGTCATTTCCTTAAGTTGTAAAGGATGCTAAGCTAGAGATGTAGTGAGTCACATTTCTCTTCTTTCGGTGATTTGTACCTCTGCCCCCAGTCAAGGGCAAAAGTCGAAGTGTGGCCGATCAAATTACAACTTTAGTTTGATGCTTCTCCCACTAAACTGTAGGAAGGAATTGATTGGAGGATGGTTAGGTCACATCCGTCCATGCTGCATGCACAACCCGTCGGATCACATGCGAGAGTTAGCATATGAACGGTCATGCCACGTTCATTTGTGGTTGGATGGTAGTAATATCAATTCAGAATAGGACATCCAGCTAGGTCCGTTCTTCGAATCTATGCCTCCCTGTCGAATCAAGGAAGGAATTTTGTCTCGTAGGGTTGGAGTGCATCCCTATAAATTTATGTTATGGGTCCCGTGCCGGGGACAAGAGATGATGCATGGACGGTTGTGTCACGCCCGCTTAGTGCTGGATGGTCGGATCGCATCCAATTTTGTGTATTAAGTGTGCCCCCATGTCAGGGGAAGATTGGGAAGCAGACGGTCGTACCACATCCGCTTTTTATACTATGGAACTTGATGAGGAACCATAGCCGATAGATGGACAGTCGAATCACATCCCTTTTGGTATTCATACTCCAAACCATGTTTTGAGGACTGGAGTTGGTTGATGGGTGGTCATTCGCATCCAGTTGGTGTTTATACTCCGATCTGCGCTCTTGGGACCAGAGTTAGTTGATGTTTATACTCCAGTTCGCACTCTGGGAGTCTGGAGTTCGTTGACCAGACGGTCTGTCACGTCTATTATGAGTTTCCTTTTTTGTGTTCGCACTCCGGGAACAAGTGATGTATCTTGGCTGAGATATGGTCGAAGTCGTTAGGCGGACGGATCCACCCCCCTCGAAGCCGCATTTGTCTGATGCTTATACTCCGGCTCGCGCTCTGGGAGTTTGGAGTTAGTTGTTGTTTATGCTCCGGTTCACACTCTGGGAATCTGGAGTGGGATGTTTATACTCCGCCTCGCACTCTAGGAATACGGAGTCGAATGTTTATACTCCGACTCGCGCTCTGGGAGTTCGGAGTTGAATGTTTATACTCCGCTTCGCACTCTGGGAATACGGAGATGAATGTTTATACTCCGCTTCGCACTCTGGGAATACGGAGTTGAATGTTTATACTCCGACTCGCGCTCTGGGAGTTCGGAGTTGGATGTTTATACTCCGCTTCGCGCTCTCGAAATCCGGAGTTAGTTAATGTTTATACTCCAGTTCGCGCTCTCGGAAGCTGGAGTTTGTTGATGTTTATACCCAGCTCGCGCTCTCGGAGTACTCTGGGGTTTTGTGAATGTTTATACTCCGTCTTGCGCTCCGGGAGTACGGAGTTGAATGAATGTTTATACTCCGCCTCGCACTCTGGGAGTACGGAGTTAAGGAATGTTTATACTCCGCCTCGCACTCTGGGAGTACGGAGTTAAGTAAAAAGTTTATACCCAGCTCGCGCTCTCGGAGTACTCTGGGGTTTTAGGAAAATGTTTATACTCCGCCTCGCACTCTGGGAGTAAGGAGTTAAGTAAAAAGTTTGTACCCAGCTCGCGCTCTCGGAGTACTCTGGGGTTTTAGGAAAATGTTTATACTCCGCCTCGCACTCTGGGAGTACGGAGTTAAGTAAAAAGTTTGTACCCAGCTCGCGCTCTCGGAGTACTCTGGGGTTTTAGGAAAATGTTTATACTCCGCCTCGCACTCTGGGAGTACGGAGTTAAGTAAAAAGTTTGTACCCAGCTCGCGCTCTCGGAGTACTCTGGGGTTTTAGGAAAATGTTTATACTCCGCCTCGCACTCTGGGAGTACGGAGTTAAGTAAAAAGTTTGTACCCAGCTCGCGCTCTCGGAGTACTCTGGGGTTTTAGGAAAATGTTTATACTCCAGTTCGTGCTCTCGGAAGCTGGAGTTTGTTGATGGATCGCCATGTGTCAGTTTTTGTCCGGCTTTTTGTGCAGCGATATGCCCCCGAGCTTGGGGTTTCACTTAGCGAGAGATCGGTAGGATCCCAATTACTTTTCACTTATCCGCCCACAACGAAGGATGAGATATAATTTATAGACGGTTGAATCGCATCCATGTTCATTTGGATTCCGTTTTTGCCAGGCCTAAGGAGTAGGATTAGTGTTCTGGCAAGCTTTGTGCTCGAGCATAGGAAAGGATGGTCGAACTACATCCACTTTGAGTTGTATATTTTCCCTTAAGTCGGGTGCAAGAAATGGAGAGCAGACAGTCGAGTCACATCCAATTTATACTTTGCATTCTTTCGATCGAGCTAAGGAAGAGAGTTGAAATGACAGCTCGTGACGGTTAGCGAGTAGGCAGTCAGCCGTTGTTGACTTTGAATTGAGGGTTGGACCTTTAAACATGTGTTCCCTTAAATAATCCCAAATGTCTAATGTAGGATTGGATGCATGGATGGTGACATCACGTCCACCCTTGATGTGATTCCGATTTTATCGGGCATTAGAAGAAGCATAAGTATTTTGGCAAGCTTCAAGTACGAGATGTAGAGTGCATTATTGGGACACATAACTCCAAGTCTTTCTTACATCTCCTAATTAAATTGCATAGGCGGATGAGTGGATGGTCGGTTACATCCACTTTGCACTAGAGTCCTGACCTTGTCGGTCTCTTCCGCTTTGATGCCTTGCCCCCAGTCAGGGGCATATAGTAGCTGATGAGTGGTTGAATCGTGCTCGTCACGATGATACCTCAATGATTTGATCATGGTCCGCGGAGGTTGTTTTGCACCCAATCTTAAGTACTCGGTTACCTGCATCATTTGCAAGTAGTTTAATTCAAGTAGGTCATATTTCGCAATGTAAATGAAATTGAATTAGAAATAATTCAAAAGAGATCAGGTCAAATCTCATTGATAAGTGAGGCAGCGTCGTATGCTCGCTATTGCACTTCAATCCAGCCCTTCTCAATTGGAAGTCTAACGCAAATGGTTCAATTTGATCAAAGTCCTTGATCGATATGGGTCGGATGTTCCCGGTCCTTCATTTCATGGGGCTTGAACATATTGTTAGAGTTATCCTTTTCGGAGTGGCTTTATGGCGTTGGCATCCATGGTAGCCATCTAAAGAAGAGGAGTTTTCCGATCTAGAGTATGGAGTAGGTTTCCTCCTTATCTCGCCAAGTTGATCCTTCATCTGATGCATCAACTCAATATTGGCATGGACATGTTGGTGTAGTTGTCGGCAGCGGTCTACCAGTTCTCTTGTCAAAGTCTGGAAATAAGCGCCGGTGATGAATTCATTTATGGGTATCGGCAGCAACTGGCTGCGGGCTTTGGATAAATTCGTTGGCTGCCAGTTTCTTCATTCACTTCAACAATATAAGAAGTAGATCTGGTATGTCTAACCACGATTGACAATGTTCTTTGAGGAATGGGGGAAGACAGCTACATTTGATAGCAGTCATCACTCTTGGTGTAAGCCATGCGCAATTCTCACTTCATGAGGTAGTGCCGGGGGTTGTATTTCCATAACACACCGACATAGTTAACATGTTGAATTTTCACTAGAAGTTCTGCATGTAGGATGGTTTCAACGAATAGGTCTCGACTAGGAAAGATTCCCCAATCGGCATTATCATTAGGCCCATTTTATTGCCAAGGGGTCTTGTAACACTGGTGAATGATGTACGCACGATTGCCCAATGTTCGAGTGGTTTGGTGATACCGATTGGATGGTGAGTTGGTAAAGATGGGATAATAGATTGGTCATTATTTCTAATTTTCACCCATATAGGAGACCTATATAGGGTATTAAGGAAGTCTTCTTGAGGTTGTATGCCACGCTTTTAGTCATGTGGACGTAGAATGATTAAGATGCGGGCATTTGAAGATGGTTCAGCAGTGACTAGCTATTGCTTTGAGTTGATAGAGTAGACAGTGTAAGGGAGTTGCCATATTAGCCATCGTACCATAGTTGTCAATTCAGGAGTTTGAAAGCTGGTCAATTGGAGGAAGTTGCATTCCACCTTAGAAGCATGATATATTGACCAACTCTAGCTCTTGGCATATTAGCTAGGTTCTCCATCCTCTGGGAGCATTAGTTGAGTAGTATTTCTTTACCCATTCCTTGATTGCAACTCAACATTTGTTGTTGTGAGCTCCTATGTCTTGTTCAGTCATGGAACAATTAGAAGCACGGATGGAATGTTCCTCCACTAAATTGGTGATTGAATTCGCTAAGTGGGTGCCCTGCGCTGCGGCTAGGGTTCGGGGGGTTTCCCCCGAAAAAAAATTTATTTAGCCTCTTTTTAGGAAATCTGGGTCGTACCCGAAAAATATTTTTTTAAAAAAAAAATTCGTATCGTTCCACCCTTGTTCGTATCCATCAAGCAACCTGAACGGTCCTTCGTATCGCTCTTGTTCGAACCCATCCTGTTCGTATCCATCCATAGAATCAGCTCTACTAGCATCGATATGAAATGCGCATGGCTAGATCGATACGAAAGTGGTATATGTTGATCGACACAAATAGGGCGCAGTTGGATCGATTCGAATTGCAGTTGAGTATCGATACGAATTGGGTGTAGTTGGATCGATTCGAACTGCAGTTGAGTATCGATACGAATTGGAGGCAGATGGATGGATACGAAGTATTGCTTCCTGATGGATACGAAGTAGAGCATCCATCTCATGGATACGAAGTAGAGCATCCATATCATGGATACGAAGTACAGCCTCCATCTCATGGATACGAAGTAGAGCATCCATCTCATGAATACGAAGTACAACATCCATCTCATGGATACGAAGTAGAGCATCCATATCATGGATACGAGGTACAGCCTCCATCTCATGGATATGAAGTAGAGTATCCATCTTGTGGATACGAAGTACAACATCCATCTCATGGATACGAAGTAGAGCATCCATCTCATGGATACGAAGTAGAGCATCCATATCATGGATACGAAAAACACCATATTTTCATGGATACGAAAAATTGCATTTTTTCTGGATTCGAAAATATGGGTATGGAATTCATGATGAATGTAGTTCCTCTTAGATCTGGAGCAATCTGAATAGAATAGAAGGAACCACTTATAAACAGATCTGGATCTTCTCCTTAGATTTTTGCAATCCAACGATGGTAGTAGATCCATAGAGCAGGAGAAAAAACTGCGTTTTTTCTCAGTGAAAGCACCAAAGTGTTTATACCAAAAATGGGCACAACACTCTTCGGGAGTTATTTGAAGAGATAAAATGAAGAACATAAATGTAAAACAGAGATTATCTAACAAAAACTCCAATAAACATAATTGTAAAATGCACAGACAAGCAATTTAGAGTGGTTCGGCATGTAGCCTACGTCCACTACGAAGTTTTGATGATTTTATTGATTCTCTTTCAATGATTACAAGCGGTTACAGCAATGAACAGCGGATTACAGATTAGAATTCGAAATTGACAACAAAAGTAGGATGCAAATCTCAATCCGGCAGAGTCTGGATGCTTCCGAGAAAAAAGATCCTTTTTCTGTTGATTCTGGGGCTCTATTTATAGGCGTAGGAGGCTCAGATCTCGCCTAAACTTCGGGAGACTTGGTCTGGCACGTGTGGGGGCCCACGCGACCATTTCCAGAAAGTTTCGCCTCGATATGCGATCGGTACGAATCCATTTCGTATCGATCAAGATGATGTCCAATTGAGCTGAAATTTGGCATGGACATCCTTCAGTGTGCATGCAAGCTTCCCTCAAATTTTCATTGGATTTGGATCAATAGATCATGAGATACCGTCGATACGAACTGAGATTCCTCATAGGCTGTCTGGTTCGTCTCCATGAATTCGACTCCATCTGTTCGCCTTGCTGGCTGCACGTGTTCTTGAAGTGAGGTGGCGCGCGCGCTTCGTCTCGATCCGGCCTTTGTGCCGCATTGACTGTTTCGACTCCACATATCTCGCCCTGCTTACCTCGATGGAAGACACGTCACCTTGGCTAATTGACTCGTTGGATAAGAGCAAGTCAGCAGTTACGGGTTCGAAGCTGCCTCAACAGGGTGGATTCGAAGTAAATTATGGGATGGAGTCGAAGTATATCGATTGCATGGATTCGGAGTAGAGGAAGGCCTGATGGATTCGAACCGAGGCTTGGTTTTATGGATTCGAATACGGGCTTTACTGATGGATTCGAACAAAGCAAAATTCGATGGATTCGAAGTGGAGTGTTCTGGTGGATTCGACCATATCTTCTGCCGATGGATACGGAGAGGTCAACATTGATGGATACGAAATCAGGCCATTTGATGGATACGAAAACATGGCCTTTCCCTTCAACTTGTATCCATCATAACTTGAGCATAAGAACTCGGATTGACTCGAAACTTGAAACGTTGACTCCCATGGTTTAGCTTGTCATGTCCTAGCAATTTTGGCCCAATCCGGACTCGGACAAAATCCGTCGATATCCATAGTGAGCCTGTGTATGACCGATCTCTAGGACGGACTGTCATTGGATTACTAGTCAATTCCTTGGTGTCACGGCCTTGCCAAAAGGCGGGATAACATAGAGTATAAACGATTTCAACCTCCGATTCCCCTGAGTGCGGACTGGAGTACTCTAAGTCCCCGGAGCGCGAACTAGAGTATAAATGATTTCAATCTCCGAGTCCCCTAAGTGCGGACCGGAGTACTCTAAGTCCCCGGAGCGCAGACTAGAGTATAAACGATTCCAATCTCCGATTCCCCGGAGCGCGGACCGGAGTACTCTAAGTCCTCGGAGCGCGGACTAGGGTATAAATGATTTCAATCTCCGAGTCCCCTGATTGCGGACCGGAGTACTCTAAGTCCCTGGAGCGTAGACTAGAGTATAAACGATTTCAACCTCCGAGTCCCCTGAGTGCGGACCGGAGTACTCTAAGTCCCCGGAGCGCGGACTAGAGTATAAATGATTTCAATCTCCGAGTCCCCTGAGTGCGGACCGAAGTACTCTAACTCCCCGAAGCGCGGACTAGAGTATAAACGATTCAAATCTCCGAGTCCCTGGAGCGCGGACCAGAGTACTCTAAGCCGGCGGAGCGTGGACTAGGGTATAAACGATTTCAATCTCCGAGTCCCATGAGTGCGGACCGGAGTACTCTAAGTCCCCGGAGCGCGGACTAGTGTATAAACGATTTTAACCTCCGAGTCCCCTGAGTGCGGACCGGATTACTCTAAGTCCCCGGAGCGCGGACTAGAGTATAAACGATTTCAATATCCGAGTCCCCTGAGTGCGGACCGGAGTACTCTAAGTCCCCGGAGCGTGGACTAGAGTATAAACGATTCCAATCTACGAGTCCCCAGAGGGAGGACCGGAGTACTCCAAGTCCCCGGAGCGCGGACTAGAGTATAAACGATTTCAATCTCCGAGTCCCCTGAGTGCGGATCGGAGTACTCTAAGTCCCCGTAGCGTGGACTAGAGTATAAACGATTCCAATCTCCGAGTCCCCGGAGCGCGGACCGGAGTACTCTAAGTCTTCGGAGCGCGGACTAGAGTACAAATGATTCCAATCTCCGAGTCCCCGGAGTGCGGACCGGAGTACTCTAAGTCCCCGGAGCGCGGACTAGGGTATAAACGATTTCAACCTCCGAGTCCCCTGAGTGCGGACCGGAGTACTCTAAGTCCTCGGAGCGCGGACTAGAGTATAAACGATTTCAATCTTCGAGTCCCCTGAGTGCGGACCGGAGTACTCTAAGTCCCCGGAGCGCGGACTAGAGTATAAACGATTCCAATCTCCGAGTCCCCGGAGCGCGGACCGGAGTACTCTAAGTCCCCGGAGCGCGGACTAGGGTATAAACGCTTTCAATCTCCGAGTCCCCTGAGTGCGGACCGGAGTACTCTAAGTCCCCGGAGCGCAGACTAGAGTATAAATGATTTCAACCTCCGAGTCCCCTGAGTGCGGACCGGAGTACTCTAAGTCCCTGGAGCGCGGACTAGAGTATAAACGATTTCAATCTCCGAGTCCCCTGAGTGCGGACCGGAGTACTCTAAGTCCCCGGAGCGCGGAGTAGAGTATAAACGATTCCAATCTCCGAGTCCCCGGAGCGCGGATCGGAGTACTCTAAGTCCCTGGAGCGCGGACTAGGGTATAAACGATTTCAATCTCCGAGTCCCCTGAGTGCGGACCGGAGTACTCTAAGTCCCCGGAGCGCAGACTAGAGTATAAACGATTTCAATCTCCGAGTCCTGAGTGCGGACCGGAGTACTCTAAGTCCCCGGAGCGCGGACTAGAGTATAAACGATTCCAATCTCCGAGTCCCCGGAGCGCGGACAGGAGTACTCTAAGTCCCCAGAGTGCGGACTAGAATAAACGATTTCAATCCCCGAGTCCCCGGAGTGCGGACCGGAGTACTCTAAGTCCCCAGAGTGTGGACTAGAGTATAAACGACTTCGATCTCCGAGTCCCCTGAGCGCTGACCGGAGTACTCTAAGTCCCCATATCGCGGACTAGAGTATAAACGATTTCAATCTCCGAGTCCCCAGAATGCAGACCGGGGTACTCTAAGTCCCCAGAGCGCGGACTAGAGTATAAACGATTTCAATCTCCGAGTCCCCAGATTGCGGACCAGACTACTCTAAGTCCCCAGAGTGCAAATTAGAGTATTAACAATCTCAATCTCCGAATCCTCTAAGTACGGGTTAACTTATTATAAGTCCCTGGAACGCAAATTTAGAAAAAATTCTAAGTGCTCAAGAAATATAGAACAAGGAGTATGCCATTCCGAAGAATGTTCGAACAATGCGAGAATGGACTGGGAAATACAACTCATAAGTGCTTCGGTTTTGACTATAGTTATTCAGAAAGCTAAAAAAGTAAGAGAGTCGTTCAAACGACTAAGGAACTAAACTTTATTTAATAGTCCAAAATGAGGTTACACAGTTATCCCTCCAAAACTTGGAGTCAAGAACCTATCTATACAAACTACGGAGACAAAAGATAAAAGTAGTTACAAGACTTACGCAAAGAAAAACTCATTGAACGAGTATAGCGATCATTTCTTCATTTTCTTCGTCTTGTCTTCTTTTGTTTTTTCCGGTGACTCCTCTCCCTCACGCTTCTTCTTGGCTTTCTTGCTTGCTAAAGAAGCAGAGTCAGGAGTAGGAGAAGGAACATTCAGCGGTTTGGATTTGCCAGGGAGAATGATCTTCAAAGGTCTATTATACGGGTCGGTGAGTTCCAAAATTTCAGGCTCAACTTTGATCTCGACTTTCTTTTTCTCCTCTTCGGCGAGACGCTCTTTCATGCTCACCTTCGAAGTATGTTCGGAGGCGCCAGTGATCTCGATTTCATAGCTCCCTTCGGCAGGAGATGAAGTGTCAAACTTATAATCATCTAGCGCCCCGATCACTTGAGCGTCTGGGCCAGGAGTTACTCCCGCATGAGCAACATCGCTTGCTTTTTCTGCCTCCTCCTTGGCGTCATCGCTCCTCGGAGTTGGCTCGGGGTCAGAGCAGCCTGTATGAAAACATAAAGAATGAATATTAGAACGAATAACCACTACTGGAAAGTGACAGATCTTTTAACTTCTAAAAAAGAAGAGTTTCCTACAGGGTTCTGGCTAGCTATCAGTTGCACGTGGA
Source organism: Allium fistulosum (assembly GCA_030737815.1). NCBI lineage: Eukaryota > Viridiplantae > Streptophyta > Magnoliopsida > Asparagales > Amaryllidaceae > Allium > Allium fistulosum. The sequence goes on from CM060904.1 coordinate 823,336,564, forward strand.
GTTTCACCCTCCAGAATAGGAGATAGCACGTGAACGCCGAGCCCGGGATCTTCAGGATCGTAGCCGGCATGCTGCTCGAATGGGTCAAGTGTCGACCGACTGGCCGGTTGAGCAGTGGGAGGAGCAGCAATATGAGGAGCCGTAGTCTTAGCCCCAGATGGGCCAGCTTCATCACTTTTCTCTTTTGGAAGGGGGGAGCCTTTGTTATAAAGCGCCAAAGCTGCGGATAAATCCGCTGGCTCGTTCCCTCTAAGAAACTCCTTCACCAAGGCATCCTCATCGACTTCTTCAGAGCCCGACTCGATTTTCCTAATCTTCACTAAAGTTTCCCAGGCCTCAGCTAGTGATTCGAGATAGCCCTCGCCCAAGAATGTCAAGTCGCGATGCATAAGGACGCGGGTGCCATACTCAGTAATCAACGGGTCAAACATGCACTTGACCTCTTCCCTGCCGGCCTCTGCGCCCGCCTCGAGGCAAGAGTCAATCTCCTCCGCAGCTTTTCTTTTGCCCTCCTCACGGGCTTCGTCTTTCATTTTTTCAACACCAGCAAGTTCGTCATCGAGCTTCATTTTCAAGAGCCTAGTAGCAACGATTTCATCACAATATCTTTGTGACTCTTCTTGAGCAGCTACTTTATCCTCTTTCTCCTTGGAGAGTAATTCTTTCAACTCTTTGACTTGTATGGCAAGCGCGTCCCTTTCTTTTTGGATAGAATCTTTTTCTAAGGCAAGGGCACCGCTGCGCTGGACTGCTTCATCGAGTTCCTTCTTGTGAGCCATCTCTAAACGAGTGACTGCCTCAGCAGTATCTTTTGCACTTTGCTCAGCGGCTTCCAGCTTCGACTTATACAAAGCGAGCTCTTCGTCTTGATGCTTGATGATGTTCTTGTCACAGCCAGCCTCCAATTTCAGACGATCAATTTCATATTGTCGCTCAACAAACACCTCCGAGATCCTTTCAACCAAGTGTACAAACGCGTCATGTTGAACATAGACGTCGTTGTTACAGGCAATGGCACTCTGCTTCACATGCCCAGGGATATGATGAATAGCTGGAAGGAATTTCAGACCATCAAAACAAATTTTTGGGAATTTGGCCTTAAGATCGACCATTTTCTCTGCTACAGTTGGGTCAACCGCGGGAGTAGGGGGAGGAGGCTTGAAAGTTCCGCTCTTTTTCTATGCTCCGGAGTTTGCCTTGTACTCGACGAACCAGAGTGTTGTTCTCGGGAAACATCGGGTTGGGACCCCTTCTGTGAAGACTTCTCTCTATCCGACTCAGTTGGGGGAAGAGGATCGTGGGACTGTGAAGATTGGGAATATGCCTTCTTACGATAAGACGAATCGTGGGGACGGTTGTCTCTATCTTCGTAATCATCTCTGTCCCTACGTCTGCCCGAACCTGAATCCCATCTGGGATGATGAAATATGGAAGAGCCGTGAAGGCGATCGAGTCCGTGAGAGTGCCCCATGTCACTTACAAAGAATAAAGATAACAACGAGTTAAGAAAAATCCGGGAAATAAGAAAAACTTGAAGTGTATGATGGAATGCGTATGTGCATGTGTGTCCTAGTGTTCCCCCCGACGGACCAGTTCTTTTATCTTTACTGATCGGAGTTTTGTCTCCCTAGACTGGGAGTTGAACTCCCGCATTGCCTCTAGCGGGCGAAGAAAACTTGAGGGCTTCAGGATCGTCAAACCCATAATTAAGTATATCGTCGGGGATGGAAAGATTCGACAGACCCCTTAGAGAACTTTCCATATGCTGTGAGGAAGCCTCTTTCTCTGGTGGGATGAGCGTAACTTTTGAAGTTCCGCCAACTTTCTCCTTCCGTATCTTGTATTTTAACTTCTTCTTTCCCTTCGAAGGGGAGGATGACGTTTCAATGTCGTGAACTTCGACCGCCGGATTCCAAGCGGGAACCACATTCTCGCCTTGAGTTTCGGGAGCTTCATCCTCCTTGTGCTCACCCTCTTCGTGCGCATCGGGAGTGTGGCGTGATGACGATCCAGCTTGTTTTTTCCCTTTACCGGATGCTGGCTTGGGAATGGAAACATCCTCTGGAAGGCTAATCCGATGACCAGGGGCTAGCAAGCCTAACCTCGACAATGATTCATTTGAAATGATGGTTCGGATGTCTCGTTCCTTGGCAGGAAGAGCTCTAATGGCCTCAACGACCTCAGAATATCCTCGGCCCTCCGGATGCGGGTTCATACCTGAAAAGATGAAACGAGGAGTTAGGAAAAGCATAACTCCAATTAAACACGAATGATGACTCAGCAAAGAGACTTACTGCCTTCAACCCATCTCCTCGCAAAACCGGGAGGGCAACGCACATAGAACCATTCCTATTTGTACAGGGCGAATTTACTACATGCTCCTTTCAAGATTTGGCATTTGTGGTACGGCTCGAAGAACATGAAGGAAGGGCTATACTTCCGTTTCTTGATCATATAAATGTATTTGATGTCGCCAGAAGTTGGAGGTCTAGAGAAGACGACCATGAAGAGTAGGTAGGTCTAGTATAGAAACGCGTGACCGTTTGGATGCAGCTGCGATGGGGCAATGTCTATGTACTGCAACACGTCCCGAAGAAATAAATTGAATGGAGGCACGTTGCCCATCCAGCACATGAACTTGTTGCAGGTGGTATATCCAACTGGGGGCAGGTGAGGACGATCGTGTCGCGACGGGACTAACACATTGGCGAAAGGAATCCCATGGATGGAGCATATTCGTCGAAGTGCGACTTCATTAATCTTCGAAGCCTGTGAGTCGATCGGATTATCTAAGAGAATTGTTGCCTCCAGGGCATCAGGAGCTAAGATATGGGCAGGGGAAGTCGACGGATTTGAAGTATCAGCGGCTTCTTGCCTTGATGACGGCCCAGGCCTATCAGATATAGTGGCGGAACTAGACTTTTTAGACATCCCCAATAAATAATGAATCTGTCTAAGTGCCTGTGAAAACTATACTTGAAAAACGTTGAATGTTAGAATTAACAATACGACTATTCCCCCACGTGGTGTGTAAACTAGTGCAAGCAATCGTGTATAAGCAATGAGAATCTAGAGGTTACAAAGATACGAGAACGAGTTTCGAATCGTTGCCTTCAAAGACCGTCATCGCTGACCGTCTTAAAAAGCCCGCCTTGTGGTGATTACAGTTCCAGATTCAGAAAACGTGTGTTAATTTAAGCTCAGATTTGTGTCTATGAAAACCAGGGAGTTAATGGTCCAGGTCAGTATCATATGCTAGCACGCCCGGGTCCTTGTCCCTGTTTTGTTAAGTATAGTTCAGGATTTGTATTGGTCGGCCTTAGAATGGTTCGGCATTTATGTTGTTCGGCATTTACAATTGGTCGGCACTTGTTTTGTTCGGCCTAGGTTTGGTTCAGCATTTGTTTTGTTCGGCCTAGGTTTGGTGCGGCATTTGTATTGTTCAGCCTAGGTTTGTTTCAGCATTTGTTTTGTTCGGCCTAGGTTTGGTGCGGCATTTGTATTGTTCGGCCTAGGTTTGGTGCGGCATTTGTATTGTTCGGCCTAGGTTTGGTTCGGCATTTGAATTGCTCGGCCTAAGTGTAGTTCGACATTTATGTCTGCTCAGCTTAAGTCTGGTTCAACATTTGTTCTGTTCGGCTAAAATACTGTTCGGCATTTAAGTGTGTTCGGCGGCGTTTAAGTTTGTTAGCCCCAAGTATTGTTCGGCCTTCATGTTTGTTCGGCACGTCTATTGTTCGACATATATACTGTCCAGCATTTGAGTAAGTGTTCGGCATTGGTTTTGTTTGGTTAAAATACTATTCGGCATTTAAGTAGTGTTCGGCCTTGGTTTTGTTCGGCTAAGTTGTTGTTCGGCATTTGAATAAGTGTTCGGCCTTGGTTTGTTCGGCTAAAACGGCAGCCCTCCACTTCACCGTCCGGCGCATGACAACATACGCCGAACCAGAGCTATGCCGTTCAACACCCTTACCACCTCCAACACTTTCACTCTTCTTTCCTCTCCTTTAACTTTGGTTCGACGCGAGGAAGCTAAGTCCAATGGTCATATGAGCGAACACTCCTAATCATCCCTCCTCGCCTTGCATCATCGTTCAGCAATAAAGACGCAATAAAGACGACCTACTCGAAAGCTTTCTACATGACACACTCGGCCGTCTCGTTTGAAACCTATTTGAATCGTACAAGGAATAATACCTAGTTTGCAGATTGGAGCTTAGGAAGGAGTAGTTAGGTTTTAAATCTGATCGACTGGCGAGAATTGCAAATCTTTGAAGAGTGGCAGAAGTAAAAGAGTAAAGGAGAGAAGAGGGGAAGGACCTAGTTTTATAGGGGGAAAAGGTGGAAGTCGAAGGGGCTATATCCGGTAGAACCGGTCAAAGCTTTATCGTTCGGCTTCAAAACGCAGGATTGGTCGGCACGTAAGGAACGTTCGGCTTCGAGCGTATTGTTCGGCATTTATCCCATAGCATGCACACAACACAACCACTAATATACTCAAAAGGGCATCCCTATTCGAAATTAATCAAGGGTTTAAAACGAAACGTGAAGGTTACAAAACTCAAAGCGTATCACGTTCAGTCACGTAATACACTTTGGGGGGCAAGTGTTTCCTGGAGATTTGACCAGGCAATTGAGTGCTCGGCATTGGGTAGTACCCGGCTTCCAGGACTACTCGGCATTGGGTAATACTCGGCTTCCAGGACTACTCGGCATTCAGTAGTACTCGGCTTCCAGGACAACTCGGCATTCAGTAGCACTCGGCGACCAGGACTACTCGGCATTCAGTAGCACTCGACGACCAGGACTACTCGGCATTCAGTAGCACTCGACGTTTGTAAGCGCTCGGCATCGGAAGACATTCGGCATGTACAACTGCTCGGCATGGCTGTGTTGTTCGGCCGGAACCATCATTCAGCCAAAGGCATTACTCGGCTAAAGGCAACGTCCGGCCATAACTCTTGTTCGGCCAGGAAACATCGTTCGGCCAAGAAACACCGTTCGGCCAGAAGCATCGTTCGGCCAGGGACATTGTTCGGCCAGAAGCATTGTTCGGCCAGAAGCATTGTTCGGCTAAAGCTATCGTTCGGCTTCAAAACGCAGGATTGGTCGGCACGTAAGGAACGTTCGGCTTCGAGCGTATTGTTCGGCATTTATCCCATAGCATGCACACAACACAACCACTAATATACTCAAAAGGGCATCCCTATTCGAAATTAATCAAGGGTTTAAAACGAAACGTGAAGGTTACAAAACTCAAAGCATATCACGTTCAGTCACGTAATACACTTTGAGGGGCAAGTGTTTCCTGGAGATTTGACCAGGCAATTGAGTGCTCGGCATTGGGTAGTACCCGGCTTCCAGGACTACTCGGCATTCAGTAGTACTCGGCTTCCAGGACAACTCGGCATTCAGTAGCACTCGGCGACCAGGACTACTCGGCATTCAGTAGCACTCGACGACCAGGACTACTCGGCATTCAGTAGCACTCGACGTTTGTAAGCGCTCGGCATCGGAAGACATTCGGCATGTACAACTGCTCGGCATGGCTGTGTTGTTCGGCCGGAACCATCATTCAGCCAAAGGCATTACTCGGCTAAAGGCAACGTCCGGCCATAACTCTTGTTCGGCCAGGAAACATTGTTCGGCCAAGAAACACCGTTCGGCCAGGGACATTGTTCGGCCAGAAGCATTGTTCGGCCAGAAGCATTGTTCGGCTAAAGCTATCGTTCGGCCAGCACCAACGTTCGGCCAGTGACAACGTTCGGTCAAATGCTTCGTTCAGCCAGGGACACGTTCGGCTTCGACTGATATTCGTTCTACTCTTCCTATGCAGCAAGCGCCTCATTTGGCATAGAGAGGGTGGTTCGGCGTCCGAGTGGTCGGCCTATTTGGTTCGGCATACGGCGACCACTCTATTTGGGCCAAGGTATTCGGCTGCCAAGCCCATCTGGGGAGTCCAACCCATCTTTGCCTATAAATAGAGGGGCAGGGGCACAGTGAGAAGGGACCTTTTTTCGAGAACGCTGGGGAGACTCTGCCATTTTCAAGACTCGTCTTCTTTACTTAGCAATTGCATTCAAGCATTTGATCTACGAATTGTATTTGTAATCAATCATTAAGAAGATCAATAAAGTTTAACCTCAAAGTGGACGTAGGCAGTTACGCTGAACCACTATAAATCCGGTGTTCTTACTTTCTGCATTTAAATTAGCATAATCTTCCCTGTTTAATTTATCTTCATCACTTATATCTCTACACAATCTTTCTCAACGAGGTTAGTGACCAATTTTGGTGCTAACAGGAGCTATGAAATCGAGATCACTGGCGCCTCCGAACATACTTCGAAGATGAGCATGAAAGAGCGTCTCGCCGAAGAGGAGAAAAAGAAAGTCGAGATCATAGTTGAGCCTAAAATTTTGGAACTTACCGACCCGTGGAATAGACCTTTGAAGAACATCCTCCCTGGCAAATCCAAACCTTTGAATGTTCCTCCTCCCACTCCTGACTCCGCTTCTTTAGCGAGCAAGAAATCCAAGAAGAAGCGTGAGGGAGAGGAATCGTCCGAGAAAACAAAGGAAGACAAGAAGAAGAAACCAAAGAAATAGTCGTTAAACTCGTTCAATGAGATTATGCTTAAGTCTTGTAACTACTTCCATCTTTTGTTTTCGAAGTTTATGTAGATAGGTTTTTGACTCCAAGTTTTGGATGAATAATTGTGTAACCTCATTTTGGACTATTAATAAAGTTTAGTTCCTTAGTTGCTTGAACGATTCTTCGAAGTGGCATACTTCTTGTCCTACATTTCTTGAGTACTTAGAATTTTTTGTAAATTCGCGTTCCAGGGACTCATAGTAAGTTGATCCGCATTCAGGGGATTCGGAGATTGAGATTGTTTATACTCTAGTCCGCACTCTGAGGACTTAGAGTACTCCGGTCCGCACTTTGGGGACTCGGAGATTGAAATCGTTTATTCTAGTACGCACTCTGGGGACTTAGAGTACTCCGGTCCGCGCTCCGGGGACTCGGAGATTGGAATCGTTTATACTCTAGTCCATGCTCCGGGGACTTAGAGTACTCCGGTCCGCTCTCAGGGGACTCGGAGATTGAAATCATTTATACTCAAGTCCGCGCTCCGGGGACTTAGAGTACTCCAGTCCGCACTCAGGGGACTCGGAGATTGAAATCGTTTATACCCTAGTCCGCGCTCCGGGGACTTGGAGTACTCCGGTCCGTGCTCCGGGGACTCGGAGATTGGAATCGTTTATACTCTAGTCCGCGCTCCGGGGACATAGAGTACTCTGGTTCCCACTCAGGGGACTCAGAGATTGAAATCGTTTATACTCTAGTCCGCGCTCCGGGGACTTAGAGTACTCCGGTCCGCACTCAGAGGACTCGAAGGTTGAAATCGTTTATACTCTAGTCCGCGCTCCGGGGACTTAGAGTACTCCGGTCCGCACTCAGGGGACTCGGAGATTGAAATCGTTTATACCCTAGTCCGCGCTCCGGGGACTTAGAGTACTCCGGTCCGCGCTCCGTGGACTCGGAGATTGGAATCGTTTATACTCTAGTCCGCGCTCCGGGGACATAGAGTACTCCGGTCCGCACTCAGGGGACTCGGAGTTTGAAATCGTTTATACTCTAGTCCGCGCTCCGGGGACTTAGAGTACTCCGGTCCGCACTCAGGTGACTCGGAGGTTGAAATCGTTTATACTCTAGTCCGCGCTCCGGGGACTTAGAGTACTCCGGTCCGCACTCAGGGGACTCGGAGATTGAAATCGTTTATACAAGTTCGTACATCGTACAAGATAATGTAGTTCTAGTAGTTCATCACTAGACTATGAGATATAGAAACATTAGTAATTCATGGAAAATACGGATTCAAGCCTTTATTAATGAAAAACAACTAAACTGCTTGATTACATGGTTCAAAAGAAACTAAGTTACGATTGAATGAAAACATATAGGAAATAACTGTGCCTAAAACAGGAAAGAAACATACTAAATGTAATAATGTCGCAAATGTTCACTGTTCCACGCTCGGGGGAGTGTCGCGCCATCAACGGTCGCTAGCTTGAATGTTCCCTCTCCAAGCTTCCGTTCAATGACATACGGACCTTCCCAGTTGGGATTCATACGTGATGGTACCGGAAGACTCGTTTCAGAACGAGATCACCCACATCAAAAATTCTTGGGCGGACTCTGCCGTCGTAGTAACGCTTGACTCGGTGCATATGCGCTGCCGCCCTTAATTCGGCCTCTTTACGTTTTTCATCGATGCAGTCCTGCGATTCCAACAAGAGGTCCTGATTCGTCCTGGGATCATAATATGTCACTCGATGTGATGGAACTTCAAGTTCCACGGGTATAACGGCTTCCGAGCCGTATGCCAAGGTGAATGGAGTGTGGCCGGTCGCGGACTTGTAGGTAGTCCTATAAGCCCATAATGCTGTCGGGAGCTCATCTACCCACTTGCCTCCGACCTTCTCCAGACGCTTCTTCAGTATGGACTTGATTATTTTGTTAACGGCCTCGACTTGTCCTTTAGCTTTTGGGTATGCAACGGCGGCGAATTTCTTCTCGATGCCATACTTTAAACAGAACTCTTTGAATTCTCTGCTTTCAAATTGTGTCCCGTTGTCCGTAATGATGGTGCGAGGGAGGCCGAAGCAGCATATAATGTTTCGTACAACGAAGTTAATGAGCTTCTTAGAGGTGATTGTGGCCAAAGGTTCTGCCTCAGCCCATTTTGTGAAATAGTCGACTGCAACTATCGCGTATTTCGCACCACCTTTGGATATAGGCAAAGAGCCGATTATGTCGATTCCCCAGATTGCAAATGGCCAGGGACTGACCATTTGTGTGAAATCTATTGATGGAGTCCTCGGGATTTGCGCATATCTTTGACACTTGTCACATTTCCTTGCGTAGTCTGCAGCGTCCCGATTTACGGTCGGCCAGTAATATCCATAGCGGAGGATCTTTTTTGCTAGCGTTTGCCCCCCAGTATGGTCACTGTATTCTCCTTCGTGTACCTCCTTCAAGACCCGTTTCGTCTCATCATGAGCGATGCATCGTAATAAGGGGACTGAGAACCCCTTTATATACATTAATCCATCCTGCATCACGTATCGCGCGGCCTTTCGAAGGACTTGTCGTCTTTCGCTCCTTTTTTCTGGTAAAACCCCGGTTGTCAGGTATAGTTTGAACGGGGTTATCCACGATTCCTTCTCGATTCCTGTTTCCAACACATAATCAACTTTCATTGCGTCTATGCTTGGGGCATGCAAGGCTTCAATGGGAAACAATCCCATTTGCTGAGCATCGCCAGTGCTTGCGAATTTCGCCAATGAGTCGGCTTCTTTGTTCTGTTCATGTGGGACATGCGAAATGTCATAACGCTCAAGGTTTGACAGTAGTTCTCGAACCAGAACAAGGTACGGAGCAAGCTTCTGTCCCTTTGCTTGATAATCTCCTCGCACTTGGTAGACCACAAACTGTGAGTCACAAAAGATTTCAACTGATTTTACCCCGAGTTCTCCAATGAGTTTTAAGCCAGCAATCAGTGCTTCATATTCTACTTCGTTATTTGTAGCCGGGAAATCGAGCTTCAAAGCGTAACAAATCGATCGACTTTCCGGGGTTACAAGAACTACGCCCGCACCGGAGCAACGGTCGTTTGATGCCCCATCGGTCTATAATTTCCATCGAACGGGGGGCATGACGTTGTGACTATCTGGTTCGTCAGATACAGTAAACTTAGCGATGAAGTCTGCTAATGCTTGCCCTTGTATGGCTCTTCGTGGTAAGTAGGCGATATCGAACTGGCTCAACTCGATGTTTCATTTTAACAATCTTCCAGAAGTTTCTGGTCGTTGGAGTACTTGCCGTAGGGGCTGATCGGTATAAACACTGATTGAGTGTGCTTGAAAGTATGGGCGCAGCTTACGTGATGCAATCACCAAGAAATAGGCCAATTTCTCGATTTTAGGGTAATTTCTTTCTGCCCCCGTTAATCGCTTGCTGACGTAATACACCGGCTTTTGGATTCGGTCCTCCTCGCGAACCAAAGCCGCACTTATAGCATGTGGGGATACGGCCAAGTACACGTACAACATCTCATGGTCTACTGGTTTTGACAGCACTGGTGGACTCTCCAGATGCCTCACCAGATCCCGGAATGCTTCCTCACAGTCGGATGTCCACTCGAAATTCCTCTTCCCTTTCTTTATTATATCAAAGAAAGAGATGCACTTGTCCGTGGCCCTGGATATGAATCGACTCAGCGCAACTACTTTTCCATTCAAGCTTTGTACCTGTTTTATAGTCTTGGGCACTTGCACATCTCGAATAGCTTGAATCTTTTCTGGGTTAGCTTCAATTCCCCTAGCATTGACGATGAATCCCAAAAACTTCCCCGACGCAACGCCGAAGGAACACTTCAGAGGGTTGATCTTCATTCCATAATACCTGAGTATGTCGAACATCTCAGCCAAGTCTCGAATGTGGTCGTTTGACTGTCGTGACTTCACGAGCATGTCATCCACATAGACTTCCATCGTTCTACCAAGCTGGTCTTTGAACATTCGATTCACTAAACGCTAATAAGTCGCTCCTGCGTTTTTCAATCCGAAGGGCATTACTACATAGCAATATAGCCTAATGTCTGTGACGAAACTGGTGTGTTCTTGGTCCGGAATATGCATCGGGATTTGATTGTAGCCCGAGTATGCATCCATAAATGATAACAGCTCGTGTCCTGTAGTGGAGTCGACCAATTGATCAATCCTAGGCAACGGGAAACTGTCCTTGGGGCATGCCTTGTTCAAATCAGAATAGTCTATGCAAGTTCTCCATTTCCCATTTGCCTTTTTCACCAGCACGGGGTTCGATACCCATTCAGGGTAGAGGGCGTCGCGGACGAACCCATTGGTTTTGAGTTTGTTCACCTCCTCTCTGAGAGCAGCGGACCTCTCTGGGTCCATCCCTCTCCTTTTTTGTTTAACCAAGACATATTTCGGGTCTATGTTCAACATATGACTCGTAATGGCAGGAGAAATCCCGCACATATCAGAGTGCGTCCAGGCGAAAACGCCAAGATTTGCTCGGAGGAAATCACTAAGGTCTTCAGTCATTGCGGGGCCGAGTTGTGATTCGATCTTCAGTATTCGCGATGGGTCATCTCGGCTAACTGAAATGTTAATTGTTAATTCGGTCGGCGCTGCCTTTTCTCCCCTGGGTTTCTCATCGTCGTCTCTCGGATCTATGTCTCTGAAGATCCGAGAATTATGCCCGAGCCAGGGCTCGGGCACTACATGTCAATTATCCGTATTAAGGATGCGAACGGGATTGTCCGCAACCTTTCCTTTCTCCCTCCGATGTGCCTCTCGGAGCTCAACCACATAACAGGAACGACCAGCTGTTTGGTCACCATGAACAACACCTACTCCTTTGTCAGTTGGGAACTTCAAAGTTAAGCACCACGGGGCTAATGCTGCCCTAAACTCAGCCAGGGCCGGTCGGCCCAAGAAAACATTATACGGAGAATCCACATCCAAAACTACGAAAGGTAGGATTCGCACCCTCCGACGTTCGCCTTGTCCTAGTTCAACTAGTAACTCAACATACCCCACTGCATCGGTCGCTGCGCCATTAAAGCCATGTATACGAGCTTTGGATGGTTTCAAGTCCTTTGTTTCCATTTTCATCTAGTCATAAGTCTTCTTGAAGATGATGTTGACAGAACTTCCACAATCAATCAGAATTCTTTTCACATAAGCCGGTCCGATCGTCGCAGATATGACCATCGGGTCGATGGTTGGTGCCTCCACTTGGTCAGCATCTCTGTTTCTGAACACTATGTCGTCTGTCATCACGCGCAGCTGCTTAGCAGGGGTCCCATCCTCCATGTTGGAACAACACTCGAAATCTGCATGCTTCAGGGAACTAGCATACCGCTCCATCTCCTGCCAATTCTTATCCGCGGGGTGAGGCCCACCGATGATCGTGTTTATGACCAATCTACCCACAGTCCGGGCAGGTTCCTCGGGATGGCGCGGAGCTGGTGCACGTCCTGGGTTGGAGGTTCCCTGTCCTCCTTCCTGTGGATCCTTCACAAATTCCTACAACTTTTTCTGCCTGATCAACTTTTCTATAGCATCGTGTAGGTGTCTGCACTCTTCCGTATTGTGCCCATAAGTCTCATGGAAGCAGCAATATTTCCCAGTCCACTTTTGTTCCTCGGTTGACTCTATTGGACGTGGCTTTCTGTACTGGAAGGTATTGCAGGTTGATAGGTAAATGTTTTCAAGAGATGCATTCAACGGGATATACTCGTTGTAGCTTGGAATTCTCGGCTTCCACTTCCCCGCTTCTCTCTTCTTCCCTTGATTTTTTCCTCCGGACTCCTTAGGCTGCCCAGGCTTGTTCTGGACATTGACTTGGACTTTTCCCGAGTTGTCTCCGGACTGCTTCACAGCAATGTTGCTTTTCATGGACTCCTGGACAGGTCCCGGTGCCTTATCTCGCCTTACCCACCTAGCTTCCTCTCTTCTTATGAACTGGTGTGCCTTTGAGTAAAAACGTTCTAGCGTAGTCGGAGGTTTTCCTGCCAACCAGTCTCCAAATTCAGAATCCGGATCCACACCTCTCATTACAGCCATTAGAATTGCATGATCATTGGGATTACTGACTTCAGTTACCGCAACATGGAATCTCTGTAAATATTCCTTCAATGACTCCCCAGGATTTTGGATTACACTTGACAGAGACATTACATCCTTTGGACGAGTAGTGTGTATTCTGAACTACTCAATAAACTTCTTTGCCAACTCCTCGAAATTGGATGCGGACCGCGGAGGAAGTCGGGTGAACCACATAGTAGCGATCCCAGACAGAGTAATCGGAAAGCATCTACACTTGGTTGCATCATTTGCTCTAGCTGAATCCATCATCCACTCGTACCTCATGACATGTTGTCTGGGGTCAGTCTTTCCCTCATACGCAGGGATAGTTGGCATACTAAACTTTCTGGGGTATGCCGCCTGCAGCATAATATCTATGAACAGAGTATGACTTCTTGATACTCCCCAATCGTCATTCGATAAGCCTTGATTTTCTTTCATCAATTTCCTGACCATGGTTGTCAGATCTGGTGTTTGTATGGAAGGTGGAAGGTTAGAGTCTATTCTACGCGACTGTCCATGCTGATGCCTCCTCTCCTGGTGATCTTCCAAACGTGCATCTTGAGGTTCGACATCGTTAGCGTTTTGATGGTCTGGGCCTCCAGCCTCCACCTGCACTCCAGTTCCTAAGTTTCCAGCTCCGGCTTGGTCACGGTCTCCAGCTGTTTGAACAGCAGCGCCTGCCTACGCAGCTTCAATCTTACGGCGTCTGCGCCTGGGAGGTTCATCAAAGGAAGTTGAGCTGTCGGATGAGGAATAAGGAGCGGGATTGCCCCCAGCATTCTGTTGCTGCTGTTAAGTGAGTTGTGCCATCAGGTTGGCGTTAACTTGCATCTGCTCTCCTAGTTTTCTCCTGCTTTCCCTGAGTTCTCTCATCAAGTCGTTGAACTCTATTCTGGTGACAACTGGAGTCTGGTCCCGGGCGGCAATTCCTACACCCGGAATCGCTAGCCGATTGCTAGGTCCTGCTTGTTGCATGCTAGCAGTCTCATGGGCATCCGCATTATGAGAAGCAGACCTGGTACGTGGTCTTTCCATTGTAGAGTTATTGGTATGAACTCTAAGTAGAATCAACGGATGTCCTATCAATGAGTCAGACCTTCTTTGGGGGATTTGTTCAATCCAGTAGCTTCAAAGCAGATCCTTGAGGTCTGAGAATTCAATTCTCAGTGAAAGCACCAAAGTGTTAGCACCAAAATTGGTCACTAACCTCATTGAGAAAGATTGTGTAGAGATATAAGTGATGAAGATAAATTAAACAGGGAAGATTATGCTAATTTAAATGCAGAAAGTAAGAACACCGGATTTATAGTGGTTCAGCGTAACTACCTACGTCCACTTTGAGGTTAAACTTTATTGATCTTCTTAATGATTGACTACAAATACAATTCGTAGATCAAATGCTTGAATGCAATTGCTAAGTAAAGAAGATGAGTCTTGAAAATGGCAAAGTCTCCCCAGCGTTCCCGAAAAAAGATCCCTTCTCACTGTGCCCCTGCCCCTCTATTTATAGGCAAAGATGGGTTGGACTCCCCAGATGGGCTTGGCAGCCGAACACCTTGGCCCAAATAGAGTGGTCGCCGTATGCCGAACCAAATAGGCCGACCACTTGGACTCCGAACCACCCTCTCTATGCCGAACGAGGTGCTTGCTGCATGGGAAGAGTAGAACGAATATCAGTCGAAGCCGAACGTGTCTCTGGCTGAACGAAGCGTTTGACCGAACGTTGTCTCTGGCCGAACGTTGGTGCTAGCCGAACGATAGCTTTAGCCGAACAATGCTACTGGCCGAACAATGCTTCTGGCCGAACAATGTCCCTGGCCGAACGATGCTTCTGGCCGAACGGTGTTTCTTGGCCGAACAAGAGTTATGGCCGGACGTTGCCTCTAGCCGAGTAGTGCCTTTGGCCGAATGTCTTCCGATGTCGAGCGCTTACAAACGCCGAGTGCTACTGAATGCCGAGTAGTCCTGGTCGCCGAGTGCTACTGAATGCCGAGTAGTCCTGGTCGCCGAGTGCTACTGAATGCCGAGTAGTCCTGGAAGCCCAGCACTACTGAGTGCCGAGTAGCCCTGGAAGCCGAGTACTACCCAATGCCGAGCACTCAGTTGCCTAGTCAAATCTCCAGGAAACAATACTGTTTCAGTGATTTGTAGCGACCTACATGGAACAAGATGGGAGAAGGATTCTACGGGGCTGGCTCGCTATCCAACATACTTTTTGTATCGCCATCGATCCATAAGCTATGGATTGCTAGCGATCCATTGAATTGGCTTAGGTCGCAATGCTTTCTCCAGTGAATTACCTCTATAAATACTCTCCTATCTTCAACATAAAGAGGGGACGAATCAGCTTATCGGATGTGCCGTAACATATACCGTGAACTTCGGGGACGTTGCCCCCAAACCCCCATCGGGGGCCATGTTGTGCCCCCGAAACACCAAACCAGGGCGCTTTTCCCCTGGACCCCGACTCGTTGACCGGCCAGCGAGACCGCCGTTTGGGTCGTTCGGAAGGGGTATAATTGATTACAAGGCCAAGCTCCCATGGGATATGGTGACCACTCCCGACTGACCAGCTTCGAATCCCATCATGGAGCTCCTACCAAGAATGGTCGTCGTCAAAATCATCAAAATGGTCGTTAAAAAACTCACTTCAGTATTGATTTGAAGTCAAACTCGGGTAATCGCCCACTTGACTCGAAGCAGATTCTGGAAGTCCTGACTCGAAGTCGAACTCGGGTAATCACCCATTTGATTCGAAGTAAACCTAGGAAATTCTGGCTTGAGATCAAATTCGGGTAAAACCAAGATTTTCTCCAAGCAAACATGCAAATGACTCTAAGCAATGTTTGTGACTAACCCAGCACTTCAAATTCTTTGACTCCAAGCGAATCATGTGCTGACTCCAAGCGAATGGAAAATTTTCTCGGATCGGACTCTAAGTAAAATACTACCAATCCATCAATGTCGATCCATCTTCTTTTTCCCATAACTCGAATGCGCGAACTCCGAATACCTTGAAATTTAGAATGCAACCTTGTGGGCTCTTCTTTGTCACCCTAGACCGATCTCACCTAGTTTGAAAATTTTTGGGATCGTCACTGATCCATGACCCCATCATAAGTGATTTGTCATTAAATTGGAATTTACAATCATTCAAGCATAGACAATCATGCATATATCATTCTCAAGCATTATAAACAACCGTAACTTGATAACGGACCGATTTGACAACGATTAGAGCATCTTCCCCAATCGAAACCCATTCACCGAAGCCGTTCAATATGCAGAATATCCAAAGAAGTTTATCATGCCAACTACACCTTTTATACAACTGTACAACTGATTCGAAATTGCTTCTTTGCAGGGATGACTAGCATATGGACGAAGCGATGGTGATGGATGCAGTCTGCTGCAAGGCCCTCAGGAATCATTAAAGGATGAAACAACCTGCTACCCTGGAAGAATTCTATGGGAAGGCAAACCGGTTCTAAAGACTAGAAGTAGTGCAAATAGAAGAAGGCAAACCCAGCAGTGTGCCAAAGAACATACCAAACGGTGAAGGAGTTAAAGGACCTTAGGGACCTTCTGCTTAAGCAAGGCTATTAAGACCCAGCAGAAAAGCGCCCCAGCTAACTGACGAAATTAGACAAAAAGATGATTATCAAATAACACTCCAACTAGCTAGCAACTAAGGAATGGGACAGTAACCTAAAGCAATGCCTTCTCATCCATCCTTGTCTACTCTCATTTTCCAAATGAGTCGTACGGGGATACTAGGGGCATTGCAGAACAGCACGGCAAGAGAAATGCTTCTATGCTCTCGATGAGTCATGTCAATCACCTTCTGAGAACCAACGTTGCTGGTGGTGTCAAGAAGTCTTGTCCAAAGGATCGTCGAACAAACAGATCCAACACCTTAGCCTATAGGAACCGATAAACTTTGTTCCCTCTAACTGAATCTCAAAAATCCAACTTGAAGTCAATGAATCATTGCTTTAAGACCACCGAGTCTTCGGATACACGACCTAAAACTCCTATCATAATTAATAAATCATCAGTCCAAGGCCATCTGGTCATCGGACATACGACCACAGAAAACCCTTCGCGAATGTGAAGGTCTTTCACAAACTAAAGCGTCGTGAAGGTGAACTGGTAGATCAGCGGTCATATGATCCAAAAAACCCTTCGCGAACGTGAAGGGCTTTCACGAAATAAAGCGTCGTGAAGGTGAAACGGTAGATCAGCGCTCATCTAATCCAAAAATTCCTTTGCGAACGCGAAGGTCTTTCACGAGCTAAAGCGTCGCAAAATTGTACCGGTGATTAGCGGTTATCTGATCCAAAAAACCCTTCGCGAACGTGAAGGTCTTTCCGGAACTAAAGAGTCGTGAAGGTGAACCGGTATATCAACGGTCATCTAATCTAAAAAAACCCTTCACGAACGTGAAGGTCTTTCACAAACTAAAGCATCATGAAGGAAAACCGGTAGATTAGCGGTCATCTGATCCAAAGAACCCTTCGTGAATGCGAAGGTCTTTCACAAACCAAAACATTATGAAGGTAAACCGGTAGATCAGCGGTCATCTGATCCAAAAAAACCTTCGCGAACGGGAAGGTCTTTCACGAACTAAAGCATCTGAAGGCGAACTGATAGATCAGCAAAATTTATGTATGACTGATATCCATGAAGGTGAACTGGAAGATCAGGAGTCATCTGATCCAGATCCCCCTGAAGTCAACGAAGTCAACGAAGTCACGCTCCGAGGCTGCAAATCTACAATCATATCAGTTACTCCGCATAGTTAACGTAATCACTCCCAACGACCGATGAAACAAACAGTGCTGAACTCCAGAGCTTCAAAGTTGCTCAAAGGAACTAAGCCAAAACTGAACCAACCTTGTCATTAATCCAAGGCAGAATCGAATTAAGACAAGACTTAGAACTCTGGAGAACCGCACCCACTGGACCAGGGGAAACCAAATGAGTTGTGGAGAGACCCTAGATATAGTTCAAGCGTGTCAACAGCCCTCTGGTATGGAGGGCACTACACACACTTGAATAGCCATAAGAAAGGCCAAGACTAATCATACCATAGTTCTGTTATGCCCGATCAAAAATTTTGGCATTCTGACAACTGTGGATTTAATGACCTAGCTAGTGCAACAAACGAAATACTAGCATATGCTTGCTCACTTCTTTCAAACTACTACTTTACCGCTCTTGGTGATCAATCCCTCTTCCTCTTAGACCGTATGCCAGCCAAAGACCCATTCTCTAAAGGCAGTTTGGACCAAGAGCTAAGAGTCATGCCATGAACTCCCATGGGCTCTTTCTTCAATCCATCTTCATGCGACCAGCTATAGATCTCTCCACCATGGCAGCCTGATATATTTGGATGTGTACATCTTTCAAAAACACAGAAGGATCATCCAAGCCATGGTTACCCGAACCCAAAACTGTTTAGCTTCTGGAACCAATAAAACAATGTCCATGTAAGCAACCTGCTGAGTCGACGGGGTCAAATCGACTCAAAAATCATTGTTTAGCTGCTTGGATCGGACAAATTATGCCCGAGTATGCTCCATCAACTCACCGAATTGAAGAAAGCGAATCGACTAAAACCGCCAACTCCTCACATTGCCTGAAGATCGACAACATCAAGAAGTTCCAAACCGTTCCGGGTCGAAGGGTTGTATTGATCCCATGAGTCGTGCACTCTCAAAAGCTGTGCATTTCGTAAGCCACGCACTCTCAAAAGTGGCGCATTTCGTAAGCCATGCATTTTCATAAGACGCGCATTTGATAACCCGCACAAACACTTCTTGATGTTCCTCTGGCATTATCGACGAACCATTAAAATTTTCTAAGTACTGTTGTTGTCCCGACAACACCGGGAAATTTGGCTATTGCAGGATTAACAGGGATCAACTCCCACTATCCGAAAGAACCGACATTGCTTCGGTAGTCCCGCAATGCTCATAAACTAAGAAGTCGGCAAAGAATTATGATCTTTGACCAAAGTTAATGTACAAAATTTCAAAATTCAAGACACCAAGTCACGAGTTCCCAAAGATAGGAGCTGCAATGTACCTTTGACTGGGGGCATCCAAGGAGCCGCCTAGAACATCAAGTCATACATCAATTGTTCAGAATAATCAGCCCTGTGGACTGAGGGGCACATAACACATTAACACTTGGTCAGGATAAAAGATCGCTCCAACTTGCAATAAAAGAAGGAACTTACCGTCGTACAGAGATAGACGACGACGGAAGGCATTTCTAGAATCAAATAATCAACGCACCAGCTTCCGAAGATAGGAGCAGGTGCTCGAATGAGGTCTCAAACCCTAACTTGCATAAAACCAACTGTTATCCGAAGACAAACAACGGCAAGGAGAGAATGCTCAAAATCGAGCAACTAAACCATTGATTCCCGAAGATTGGAACCAACGAATAAGGTTGATATCCACAACAATGCTATTAGTCCAACATAATGCTTATGGCCTGAAACAAGCAAGTTTAAGTGTCATGGATTCAAGACAAACACTACCGAACCCTACCGGTCCAGGATCAGTATAGGAATGAATGCGGTCGTACCAGGGGCAATGTGATGACTTACTCCACAATTTTAGACTTTTTAGAAGAACCTGGAATTTGACACCTAGAAGTGAAGGGTCCCACCTAGAAATGAAGGGTTCCGCAGATAGTCGTCAGATCATAACAAAAACCGGTGGGAGGAAGTTCGACTTTTCATGAATAAGAATAACTATGGAGTTGGTTAAGCAACAGCCTTGCATCTCCAAGGGTAATACTTGACGATTATATAAACAAAGCTAGGCAGCGGAAATGCCTGGGACTCTCACCTTTCCAGAACATGGCATCTCCCAGATTTAAGCAACGTTGAAAAAACAGCCATATTGGGTTAAAAGTAATCTACTCAACTCTACAAGATCGGATGAATAATTCAACCCTCACTAACATTACTTTAACACTGCCCGAAGACAGGCAGCGCTAAGAAATTACTTCTACAATCCAACCATCGAAGTGCTAGTTTTCGAAGGCCGAAACTAGTACCCGACTAGATTAAGAGCACCGCCGAATCGACGGGAAAAATCGATCCTAACCTCCTGAGTGTCGATGTTGCCTCGCCAACGCCAAGGCCTTCTTTTATCTTTTAAGTACTGGTGTTGCCCTGGCAACGCCGAGAAATTTTTTTATTTCCCAAGTACTAGTGTTGCCCCAGCAATGCTAGAAAACTTTCTATTTCATAAGTACCGGTGTTGCTCCGGCAACTCCGGGAAATATTCTACTAACTAAGTACCGGTATTGCCCCGGCAATGCCAGAAAAACATTAATCTACAAGGCTGATGAGAAACACTCATCACAGTGAACCATCGATGCACTAGCTTCCGGAGATAGAAGTTGGTCCTTAATTGAGTTTCTACCATCCCTTCAGAAAACTAATGTTGCCCAATGGTAGGCAATGACCGAAAGACATATCCTTTCATAGATCAACCAGATGGTTCGACCTTTCATCACAGGAACCACTGCAAAGGAATAAAGCAACATTGAAAGGAAATCCCAGGATTGAATTGCCTATGTACTAATTTCTAGGGATGAAAGCTGGTGCACAACTGAATTTCCTAATTTCAACTTAGAAAGAATTTAGATACAGCCGAAAGATAGGCAGCCTCGAGGAAATGTTGCTTGGAACCAAGCAGCTAGGTTATCAATTCTCAAAGACAGGAGTTGACATATGAACAAAACTTCCATAACGACGTCAGCAACCAAGAAGGGAATGCATGGCCAAGGACAAGCGGGAGAAATCATGGAAGGTCGGAAATAAAATCCCCGAACTTGCTCAATTCTAGAATGGGATTGAGAGCCAGACTGGAGGCAACTAAGCAATTCACCCCATAGATTTCCATCTCTCACAATCGCCCAAATACAGGCATTCGAAATAGCTAGTCCCTTAATAAGGGATAGAATCACATATACTTGATCGAAAGAAATGTTTCAAAAGTCCAAACACGAATAACTACGAGGTTGGTTAGATAATGGTTCTGTATCACAAAACAGAGCATTCTGGCAACAAAATAGCCAACAAAGAAAATAAAGTATTTAACGTTCAAAAATCAACAGTCGCTCATAGTCTGGCGACGACAAAAAGGATTGATGACCTACCTATGGTTTAACTAGATCATTTGGTTCCAACTTGCAGGAATATGCCATTACCCGAAGTTTGGTGATGCTTGGAAGGAATCTCAAAATGAAACTATTGATACATCGGCTTTTAGAAACAGAAGCAAGAGTTTGATTGAATCTTCAGCCCTATCTTCTGGCATCTCATGCTATCTAAAGATTCACAACATCAAGGAAAAATCCACAGAGTTGAGTCATCCGTGTATGAGTTTTCGAAGATAGAAACCA
The DNA here is from genome assembly GCA_030737815.1 of Allium fistulosum. NCBI lineage: Eukaryota > Viridiplantae > Streptophyta > Magnoliopsida > Asparagales > Amaryllidaceae > Allium > Allium fistulosum. Next base: position 823,357,680 of record CM060904.1, read on the forward strand.
ATACATGATTAGGATCTCAATGTCGGACTCAGAAGAATTTACTTTAGCAAAAGATGCTAGAAAAACATCTTTCTAATACATATCGACATCATTACAAAACTCGAATCTTGGGATCAAGCAACAAAGTCCCTAATTCCCGAAGATAGGAGCTATCGTGTCAATCAAACTGAGGCAATCGAACTTATTGCTTGGGAGACCTAGTCTCCCAAAACATGTTGGTTCGGTAGTCAAAGTATTAATCCCTACGGACTAAAGCATTTACACCAACACTTTGTTGACACGAACTCAATTGAGCATAAGTAGGGATTAGCTACAGAACTGGCTAGACCAAGCTACTTCATAGTTCTGAACAAAGCTATGAAATAGAATATGCCAAAATGGCCACAGAAGTATTACTTACATGTATAGAATTACAGTAAACGAGTATGTTTCACATGAGCACAAGGAGTGCAACAGTGAGAAAAAGCAATGCTCGAAATCGAGCAATTAAGCCAATAGTCCTCGGAGACAGAGGATGGTGTGCATTGAATTTTGAAAAATGCAAAGGAAGGACAATCGCACGCGGACAACTCATGTGCTAGTTTCAGAAGGCTGAAACTATGCATGATCGAATTTCAAATACAACTCTACAAGAGCAATTGTGCCTTGTAATTTAACTGTAATCAATCATCCCAATATGATAGGGATAATAAGTGAAGCTTAAGTTGCGAAGGGCCTAGTTTTTGGAAGAGTGGGAGTACCTCCACTAGACTAAAGATTGGATGACCGAAAAGTCATTTTCAACAACAAAACTCGGCATTCAACCCTATTAGGTATGTTTTACATTAAATAATATCCTCGTATAACCAACGCTCGAAATCCAAGGGAAGTCGACCTATGTTGACCAATTGGGTCCTAAGCGTTGACCTGGGCAGACGCAGTGTGTTATCTACATGAGAAGAGTCTAGTATCCTGAATACTGCAAACAAAAAATCTAGTGTAGATAGCTTGCTTATATTTGAAAAAAATCCATATCATTCTTTGAAATTATCTCTTCCACACTTACCCGTTATCAATCAACGATTGATAACGGAGCCGCTGTCTGAACCGACGCGGGAATCTTTTCTTTTTCAGGATCATTGGAGTAAAGAAATAGGAAGAGCGATACGATTGAGTCATCCACTATATCTGATTTTGGAATAAATTGTCGCATTGGAATTCAAAAACATCGATGGGGACTTAACCAAATTCTTGTAAAGAAAAAGTTAAAGACCAAGAGCAAGACTTCGCTCTAGAACGGCGTACAATCGTTCGAGACAAAACATAGCTTCACCGCCGGTCGAATTAAAACTATATAGGACAATTCCAAACCTACGTCATGCACCCACTTATCGACCTAAACCCTTGTGAAAACTACGGAGCAAAGATTACATCGTCAATACCAGGAAATGAAATTCAGATTGACATCAAAAAACGAACGATTGTCAGAAGTCAGTCAATTGAGAACAACATCTTGAGGTGGACTTTGACGATTGACATCGAAAATTCAGCAGTCAAAGCCAAATTTGCATGGTAACCTTGACACGATCAACTAGATTTCACAAAATGAAGACTCAAAAGAAGTTACTTCCAGAGCACGCCTTGTTTTCAATGAAGGCATACTCTGGGGGGAGTGCAAATGTTATCCGGGTTTTTAACCTATCAGGATCCAAGAGAATATGGAATGACTTGTTGGAGTTAGAACGGCTTAGAACTCAACCAAAAAGGGCTAAAGCAATGACTGAGTTTGACTAAACCAAGAGACCAGCGTCCGTCCAGTCCAAACAGCAGCTAAATACAACCAGCTAGTAAATCGTCATCAAAACAAAGAAACATGCAACGAGACTACACAAACAACGTCAATACAAGGCAATGAAAGCATTTCAAACATCAAAGTCCTGAAATACTCAAAGTGCATAGATCGCTAGCGATCCATACTCTATGGATCGCCAGCGATCCATACAACATCACTGGGTTGCTATGGTACGCAGGAGAAAAGAAGGCTTAGAGGACAAAGTGCAAAATATACTAAGTGTATGGATCATTAGCGATCCATACACCATGGATCGTCGGCGATCCATACGAAGCCATGGAATACTTGCGACCTAGCATAGTAAAGCAATGAAGAAAGGAGCTAAGTAAGTAGCTCGCACGCGAGCTAAATCTATGGATTGCTAGCGATCCATAAACCATGGTTCGCTAGCGATCCATAAACCATGGTTCGCTAGCGATCCATGGTTTGGCTCAGGTCGCAGCTAAGGTTCGTTGCATCATCCTATGTCCATCTACAAGCAGTCATTGAATAGGCCTGGCCCAGAAGCTCTTCGATCTCTATAAATACCATCCTACTTGCAACATAAACTGAATCTTCTCTGGATTGGTTGTTGAAGCTCTGCTGGAAACTTTCTTCACTCTTCATCGCTCTCATAATAATCTCTAAAGGGATTCACTGTGATTCTCCAGTAGATTCCAACTCTGGGGATTCAATCTAGCTAACGATAATCAAAAGCCTTGTAATTAGACACTACTTGAAATAGCAATCAATCATAATAAAACTATAAAGTGGACGTAGGCTTCGTTAACAGCCAAACCACAATAAAAATCTTCTTGTCTCTTTTCTTTTACTGTTCTTTTCTATACCTATTATCCGTATTATTGCTCTGTAAGAACAGGGCTGGTGCTTTAACACTCAAACCAGGGTGTTGATCTGTTTTTTGGGTTAACAATTATCAGATCTCAGAATGATACAGATAGACAAGTTTGGATGCGATGGTAGAGGAAAATGGATTCGAATGCATTAAGGCTTTGATGGGCAGTGAAAGGGGGAGTTTTTCAGGATTTAGGATTTTGGACTTAAAACTGAAAAAGGGATTTCGTGGCCAGATTGGAAAAAGAAAATTTGATGCATGCTATATGGTCGGTGGTTTTTGAACGATGAAGTAGTGCTCGATCAGTGGACGGAAGTCCGTCGACCAAAAGAAATTGAGAGGTAGAGAAATAAAAGGGTAGTGTCGGTAATACTTCAATTTTAGATAATGAGGACCAAATTATATTATATGAGCACTCCATGGTTGATAAATTGATGTGAGGGATGCAAAGCCTTTAATCAAAGTTAACATATTTACCTTTTTTGCCCTTAGTTAAAAATTTTAAAACTCTACCGTAAAAAGTAAGCATCCAAAATAACCATTCTTCCTTTCATACAAGAAAAAAATGATGAGAATAAAAAAAGCTAAGGAAAAACCAAATCTAAACTGAAATTTAATTTTAAAAAATGTATGAAATTCGATAGGTATATGCCAGACTAAAACCATAAAATCGACAATCGACTGCCAAAATAAAAACAATTAAATGGTAGGGAGCTGTCGAATTAAATTATTCATTTCGGTCTTCCCCTTCCTAACTTTATTTCAAATATCGGCTATACATTTATTTTTCTAGTGGAAAAACATGTTAAACCTTACCTAAAAAACCCTAGAAATTTTTAAAAAAAATTACCTGATTGTTTTGTTGAACAAAATCTACGTTACAAATGTTTTTTGTGTAAGAATTAACCTTGTTTCTTTCTCATTTGGAATTCCATCTACGGATGAGTTTGATTTCTCCATTGATTATTGATTTGGATTAACGATTAAAGAAGACTAAAGAAATTAGGGTAAATAAAGAAAGGGGCAAATTTGTCAATCTAAATTGTAATTTTATGAGGGGGTTATTTTTATTTGTATCCCTTGTATTAAAATTTCGGTTTTAGAAAAAATGGCCCACTCATCTCCAAAACTAGAGTGTCGATAACAATGCTCAGAAATATATTGACTGCCAATTATTTTGTTTTGATATGGGAACTATAGCTTGGATATTGAGTTATATTTAAATGTAAGAAACTAATAATTAGGCTATATCTTTTATCTTTAGTAATTGTTGAAATAGAAACACAATCTTTTGGTCTGACTGTGAAGTTTCAAAAACCTTTAATAATTGTTAGAATAGAATCACAATTTTTTGGTTTGATCGCAAAGTTCCAAAAATAACCTTATATGTAGACAAAACGTCGGAAGTTTGAATCCAACAAAAAGCAAATATTAACATTAATTTTTATATAGAATCTTGATGTAAATAAAGTTACAAGTTCGAAAATTTATTCCAATATGAAAATAACAAATTTTTTTACTTCTATTTTTTGATTTGTTTTTAGCTAAGCTATGTAGGAATTTTATTTTTAATTATTATATAAGAATTTTTATATGCACGTGCATTACGTGTGGCATAAAATCTCATAGTAGCAAGTCACGTTCTAATGTTATCCATTTTTGCTATAGATATATTCCATTTCCTTATAGTGTAAACCCCCTTTTCAAACATTTTATAGTCATTCTATCATCCAGCTCCCTTATCAATTCATTTGATTCCCTATAAAATTTGGGTTACCTCCATTTTAATCAAATTAGACTACTGTTGATATAAATGATCCGTAGTTATTCAATTTCAATCGTTAAACTTTGTAATGAATTCGTTATGTGTACCTAATTAGATTCATAGCAATGTTAAATCTGATTAATCACATTATATATAGATAGAAGTGGTCCACTCACATCGATAATAACCATCCAACCCAGAAAGCGAAGAACAATCTTTGTTATCCAGAAAGTACGCCCCTAAGCATCATAATTTCATCTCAAATTCTGCACAAGATCATAATCCTCGCATACATGATCGTTTTGACACCGAGATCTCCATTCAAATTTGAGTTAGATATTAGGTTTTGAAGATTTAAAAAGAAAATGGGAAGATATATCATATTGAGTTATAGTTGAAGGAGCTTAAGAAGACGGACTCTACATAGTGGCGTAGCTCTTATTATCAGATTGAAATGTTTGTAAAATTTACCAGTTTGACCTTATTAAATAAATGATATAATTATATTTTATAATTTATTAGTATAATACCATGGTATTACAATGTGCAATGTGTGCATCTTAGCATCAATGTATTACTGCACTGCAGGGGAGTAAGTGGAAGAGCTATGAATGAAAAAATAGGGACTTCGTTATAAGTAGTGCACACTTTCTTTGCACCAACTCCTTACTACACCAATGGGAGAGTAAGCGGGAGTGCTTTAGATGCAAGACTCAAGACAATTTAATGTGTACTTTGTACTATCTTATCTCCATTGAAGAGTGATTAAGCAGAAATTTTTAGGGTGTAGAAACGGGGTTGCATTTGGGCAATGTTTGCCTAATGGCGCCTATAATTCCATGGGCATTGCACCCTTGTAGGTTCTTGCTAAGACGATATTTCTTAGACATCAAAAAAATTATTTTCTGAATGATGTATTCTTAGATGACATACAACATTTGTGTTTCCATGCCACACATATTGACCTTCAAACTGCACATAACCTTAAAGTTTGGCTTACAACTGTAGTTATTAACTCTATTAAGCTCTCGGTTGTTCAGGTTTCCATATGCAAAGTAAGTTTGTATTGTAGAGGAGAGTTAGATGGTATGCTTATGATGCCAAATCCTTAGTAATTATGTAAAGGCCCTCATAGTTGAACTCGAGGATGGGGTCTGCATTCTAGGATTTAGCAGATAAAACATCGCAAGACCGGTACCTCATAATGAACCTTCTCTGGTTGACTTGGGAATTGTAATTCTTTGCAACTTGCCTTATACGCCTCTATGCAAAGTTCAGCCTCGCTTTTTTTCCTTTCAAGGTATCCAACCCTAGCATCAACAACTCCTTATTTCCTTTAGGCTCATAGGTAATCCATCTATGCAAGGAAACACGGATCTCCACAGGAAACATGACTTTGTATCCAAAAGGAAAAGATAAAGTATAGTGCTAGATTGATATGAGGAAGTCTTTCAGTATGAACATAGTACTAACATAAGTTCTTCTGCCTTATTTCCCTTTTGCATTGTTTAGATGGTTCATCAGGCTATCTTTGATAGTTTTGAATCCTATTTCTTTATTATAAATCATGGAACTACTTACTTTCAATTATGCACCATTGTCTGTAATGAATTTCATTAGAAGGCCAAATCTTTAGACGATGTTCCTATTGAAAAACTTAAGAACCTTTTGCACCATGACACCTGATAATGGATCTTCTTCAACCCACTTGGTAAAATAATCAATAGCAACAATGGCTAACTTATAGTTGCCTTTGGAGACCAGTAGTTAGCTAATTCAATATATCTATCAAATGAATATGGATACGTCATAGGCATTAGTAGATTAGGGACACCTTGGGATATATGAGAATCTCACATATATCACACTTGTTTATATAATCCAGGTTCTACACCATGTTCGGCCGTAAATAATCCTTTTATTATACATAATTTTTCACACATAGTGATTTGTTGTAGTTGGACTTTCGAATAATGACGGAATGCATAAAAATATCATGGATTATCGATTGCGAGATGGTGCTAGGAAAAGTTAGAAAAAAGATTAAGTAACATTGTAGTAACCTGCAAATTTAACACATTAATTATAAATTAATTAATAAAAGGCCATTTAAATTTAATTGACAATAAAAATTAATTTTGAGTAGGAATGTCTTTTTGGGAATTTCGATGTTCCTGTTATGTTTAAAATATCAAAAACCTATATTTATATATATATAGCATGATATACTTCCATTGGCATTTAAAGAATGTATTATTTGGGCCTTTGTGACTGCTTTAGCCTAACACATCTCTTTTCTCCTATAACTAGGATGATATATAGAAACCCTAGGAAGCCTTCGCTTTAAATTTTCTTCATTTTCTGGTCACTTCTTCCTCCTATGTCTAATCTCTTCTCTTTAATGGAGACAATATCTCTAAATCACAAAAATTTACATCAATGGATTATAGTGCCAAAGCCTTACATATCGTATACCAAATCGAATGAATCGATGAGATGAAAAGGCGTCTAAAATTCTCTTTCTAGATTGAATCACAGTTTGACCAGAATCGATGTGCAAACCATGGTCGTCGAATCTAGTGTTTTGGAATTAACATAAAATTGGGGACAAGGGGAAGATAAAAGGGTATGGTTGGGTCGGCAATGTCAAGGGGACTTTATCGGTGTAATCCAATCGTGCCAGATCGAAGCATGGTGGGCAGAATATATAAAACAAGGGAGTGATGGAAATGAATTTTATAGCAACAAAGAAGGTGCCGTAGGTGGCAGCTCTGGTCGAGGTTAGCTCGGATTGGCTTGGGGATGTTAGTTGTATGCTCAGATCGGGTGATGGTGGCCTAGGGTGGTGGCAGGCGGCATTCAAAGGCATTAGCTATGGGTCCGATCGGGAAGAGAGGAAGATAGGTCACATGAGTAGCATTTTTCACTTTAGCCCCATGGCCTATTAAATTGCTATCGTAAATCTAAGAAATAAAGCTATGGTAAATCTAAGAAAGACGAGGCTATAGGAAATCTAAGGAAGAAGGCTATCGTAAATAAAGAAAGGAAAAGTACTGTAAATCCAAGGAAGAAAGCTATTGTAAATCGAAGATGAGACTAGTTTAAATGTAGTGAAGAAAGCCGTCGTAAATCAAGGAAGGTAATTCTATCATAAATCTAGTGAAGAAGAGCTATTGTAAATCAAGAAAGGAAAGGTTATTAAAGATCTAATGAAGATAAGGCTATCATAATCTAAGCAGGAAAGTCATAAGTCAAGGAAGGAAAATCTATCCTAAATCTAACGAAGGAGAGAAATCTTAAATTAAGGAAGTAAGTGTTATTGAAGATCTAATGAAGATGAGGCTATCATAGATCTAAGAAAGAAAGCTATCGTAAGTCAAGAAAGAAAGCTATTATAAATCAATTAAAAGGGTGAAAATAAATCTAATAAAGAAGAGCTATCATGGATCAAGGAAGTAAGATGGTATCAAAGATCTAATGAAGATGAGGCTAACAAAAAGATAAGGAAGAAGCCTATTGTAAATCTAGAAATATTGGGCTACAATGAATCAAAGGAATTTCCTATCGACGATCTAAAGTCTTCTCCAAAGCCGCTCCAGGTAACCACAAGGCAGACTCTGGATAGCCCACTCATGCTACATTAGCATTAGAAAGATGAAGGATAAAAACAATATCATGTGCCACATCAACATCATGCCATGCCAACAACATCTTAAGCATTCAAATTTAATGGCCTCCACGTGTCAAAATTATAATGTCCCACATTTTCTATAACTAGGCATGTACCCCCATATAAGGGGGATGAACTTTTTTGATTTCATCTTCTTCCTTAATTTAATTTTGCACTCAAGACAATTGTAAAAGTTTAATATGGGAATCCAATGGCGATTAATTTATATTGGAAGTACAACTTTATAGTGAAGGACTTAGGCTATGACTTATTTGCATAATGGACTTTGCAACTACTTGACTATTTGATTATTTACATACTTGACCAAGGGATTTCTTTTGCCCAAGTACCTTTAAATCTCTTGCCTTGGACATTTAAGTTGGGTCTAATTTTGCATAACAATTTTGGTACTTGCATTAAGAGTTGAATTCAGGGAAAAATTCAACAAAGACCATTCTTACCTCTATTAAGAACTATATGTCATGCCTAAACTACAATTAGGATCCTCATAGATTAGTGGACTCATGAATCATTAAAAGTTTTAACAAAACACTCATCAACATTGTAAAGAATATATATTGATCTTAAGATACTTATCCTTTAAACGTTAGCCGAGTTACATATTATGACATAGATAAGTTGAGCATGAACATGTTTCATATGGGTGAAAAACTAATTTTTGCCTTACCATCAAGATTAAAAGAAGGAAAGTCTTTTCAAGGGAGAGTAAAGTTAAGATGATAAAGGATGGCCCCTTTGCACATATGAAGATGATGGTTCAGCCATAAGCTAAGTGAGCTATTTTTGAAAAAGAAATGGCATATGAATTTGACCGATCTACTAGACTGGGAAAGTATAATTGACCAATTTCCTAGAGAAGGAAGAGATGTTATAGAACCTTAAAAGAGAAACTAAGCACATGAAAGGAGGAATGGAAGTTTCCCTAAAAAGACTTAAGAATAATCAAACAAGATGCTCTTTTAACGGTCCTAAAGCAAAATTACCTACCCCTCTTCTTGCATCACAAGAGGGAATATACCTTGCTACACGGAATAGATTGGAATAATGGCCTTCAAAGAAAAGAGTGAAAGTAAAGGAAGAAAGAAAAAGAGAGGCATATTGCAAATATCATGGGGAGAATGGGCATGAAACAATTATTATCGAGCCTGGGTATGTATACCTAAATATCACGTAAAGAGAAGAATTATAAGAGTTTATTAAACAAGCTAATCAAGAAGCTAGGGAAGGGTAAGTAAAGTTTTTCTAAACAACAACCAAAAATTAATATAGGAAAAATCTTCAGCTACCAATTAGGAGTTGTTAAAATAACTCTTTCTTATCTACACAAAGATGTACTTACATCTCTTTTGAGAATAAATGAAGAGTCAACCCTTGGTTTGAGATGCATTATGTGAGTTGACTAAATAAGCCTTTGGTCTTGCCTTCGGACTGAGCCAATGCAAACATCTAAAGGGAATGATGATCAAATAAGCATATGGTCTTCCTTTGGGCCTGGCTAAAGCAAACATTCAAAGAGTGATGGTCAAATATAATATTGGTCACCCCTTCAGGTTTGGCAGGTTTGGCTAAAGCAACCATCCAAAGATTGATGGTCAATTAACCTTTGGTGCCGCCTTTGGGCCTGCCAAAGTAACCGTCCCAAGAGTGATGATCGGACAAGCCTTTGGTCCCGCTTTTGGGACTGACCAAAGCAATTATCCAAAGAGTGACGGTCAAATATGCCTTTAGTCCAACTTTTGGACTTGGCCAAAGAAGTCATTTAAAGAATGATGGTCAAATAAGCCTTTTGTCCCACCTCCAAGCCTAGCTAAAGCAACCATCCGAAGATAGATAGTTAAAATGAGCCTCTTGTCCTGCCTTCAAGCCTAGCCAGAGCAACTATCCAAAGAAAATAAAGATCAAACAAAGTCCTTGATACTGCTACAATGCTTGGCCAAAATGGCTATTTAAATAAATAAAAAGTGAAAATTGCCCGAGTAACAATGGAGGAAAACAAAGAAATGAAAAAAAGCTCGAAAGGATCCACCAGATCATCGTCTACAAATTTCGACAATTTACTAGGAATTCTCTCAAGAATAATATCGAATTCCCTTTTATAGTCAACCCTTTTAAATTCCAAGGAAGTAAACAATAGACCGGGGCATTAGTTAATATTGTCTTTATATGCCATGGAAAAAGCACCCTCTTTATAGTGATTTTTCAAGGAAGGAAGAACATTCTATAAGAAGGAGGAGGCTTTATCCTTAGCGTTTCTAAGGGTAACACTCGATTTTTCGAGTAATGAATCCTTTTTGGCTATACCTTTCTCAAGTTTAGTTATTCGAAGCTGAGCATGGGCGACTTCTTTTTTTGATGTATTAAGAGCTTCTTTAGTTAATCTCCCAAACTCAAACTCTTTTCTTATTATGAGGTAAAAGAAGAAATATGAAGATTCTCAAAGGTTAAATTTTGATTGGCATTCGCCAAATTATGATTCTTCTCCATCCGAGCTTTAATGTTACTAAGGGGTGGAATTAATTTCCTCCAAAGAAGATATGCATTTAGATGATTTTGAGATTGACAACTGAATAATAAACATATTTTTACCAACCTAAAATAAAAGATAGCCAGTTAGACTTTGGCTAAAATGCAAAGTACCGACTTATTATATTATGGATAACCAAAGAGAAGTTTAAGAAAGTAGTTTGATAAGGATGATGAACTTCAATATTAAGGGATGAGATTAGGGGAGAATGTAAAACCAAAGACAACAATTTGTCAAAGGCAAAAGAGAATGAGAGAGAGATTCTATAGCACCTTTAGGAGTACACTAACTAATGAGGGTGTAGTAAGACATAATTTTATATGCAATTTAGTCGTAGATTCCCTTGTCTGTTTGGACATAATATTAATATTGGAATCTTGACAAGGAGATACAATATTGTAATGATGATGTGTAGAAGCAAAAGTGGGAGTTTCTAAAGTCGAGATGTCTAGTTTGGATTTTTAAGGGAAGAAGGGCTAGAATGAATTCCTATTTGCTCGGATTCCAGCTATTACTTCTAAGACGTAGTGATAAATACTGGATCATCAACTATAGAAGCAATTGACGAAGTGATTATCTGAGAAGAATGTGCTAACAGAGGTTTGCCTGAGGATTTAGCAATTGTTAGAAAGTTTACCGAGTCTTATCCTTATTAATAGATGATGGAGCCACTAGGTGAATATCTACAAAGTGAAATATAGAGTGATAAGGAGACGAAAAAATGAGCATACATCAAAGTAAAGGAAATATATATCATGGTAGTATCCAAGGCTGGAGGAAAGAGTGTGTTGAAATGGACTACTAAAGGAGAAAATGCTCAATCTCGAGAACAAGAGTGATTTACACCCATGATCAATTTTCATTACCTTGAGATGTTTTCCTTGAATGCAATAAGAAGGATAGGTCAACTCATACTTTCTTAGTTTCTCTTTGGTAAGGAGTCTCAATCGCCTCCTTGAATACCATGAAGTGTTCCTAAAATTGTCAACCTTGGCCACCACTTTGGAGTCAATAGCTTTGGAGACAAGACTTGTAAGTAAAACATTATTGACAAGTTATGGCTAAAGGATTAAGGACTAAGATAAAAGTAACTTTTAAAAAAAGAATATACTAGTTACGGAGAAGGACCCTTGAATTTTCGGTGGAAAACACTTCATAAAAAAGAACTATTGGCTCTAGTCCCTTGTTTTGTTAATGGATCAGATACGATGTTGCTACTGATAGGCTATAGACGATATGTAGTACCCTCTGGTCGATACCTTTGTAGGAGTAGTAAGAAAACACAAAATCAAATCTTTTAGGTCGTCCAAATCAAGGTATTTGAACATTATTTGAAGGGGATGGATATAACTACAACAATTCGAAGTGAGTTGGAGCATTCATCAAGAAGGAAAGAACCTTAGAGATGATATAATTGAAAGCAAGTTAACAATAATGCCAAATATGAACTGAAGTAAAAGCAAGAAATCCCTTTGGGGGAATATCCGTCCTTTCTAAAGAACTAAGAGCCCTAGTTTTGACCCCCTTAATCCCAAATTAATGGAGAATTGATTATATCTCTAACTGAGTGGAAATGAGGGATTGACAGTTTGTGATAATCTTCTCTTCAAAACGCTCAAGATGTGTCATGTATTTAGAAGAGCTGACAAAAGTTTTTGAAGTTACCTTTCTAATGTTTACCATGGTTTCTAAAAAATGAATAAAATACACTATAAATAGGAATTTTAGTTAGTTAAACAAGTAACTATAATAATGATAAAAGATGGCAAGTATGCACATGCAAACATGTATATGTATAAATGGATATGAATATATGCACATGCATATTTATGTATACATGAGAATGTAAGGTGTAAGCCTAATGCGAAATTTTATGCATATAAGTAAAACCACCAAGGTAGGAAAGTAATATGCCTATAATAAGTCTAAAGTGAATGTAAATCTAAAGTAGATAGCTATTCGAAATCAATGATAGATGGCTTCCATAAATTAAAATAAATAGTTATCATAAATCAATGATAGATAGCAATAGTAAATCCAAAGTGTAAACCATTGTAAACCAATGATAGATGGCTGTTATAAATCTGAAATAAATAGCTATTGTAAATATATGATAGATACCAAATGTAAATCTAAAGTAGATAGCTATCGTAAATCTAAAATAAATAGCTATCATAAATCAATGATAAACAACTATAGTAAATCTAAAATATAGCTATTGTAATCTAGTAGAAACTATCGTAAATAGATATTGTGGTAAATCCAGAGTAAATAGATGTCAAAAATCAACGATAGATAGAAATCGTTAATCTAAAATAAATAGCTATCATAAATCTAAAGTAGATAGCTATCGTAAATCTAAAATAATAGCCGTCGTTAATCAATAATAAATAGCTATTGTAAATCTAAAGTAGATAGATATCGTAGTTCTATAATAATTAGATAAAACATACAATAGATACCTACCATACGCTTAACATAAAAGGCTATCATAAACCTAAAGTAGATAGCTATCATAAATCAAAGCTAGATAATTATCGAAACTCTATGATAGATAGCTATTGCAGATCTAAACTAGATAGTTATCATAAATTCAGGATGGATGGATATTGTAAATCAAAGGCGATAGATATCGAAAAGCTAAAATGAGTGGTAATCATAAAAGGCAGTGGCTCTTCAATCTTAAACAACCACCTCTAAAAGTAATCATAAAATTTAATACTAATAACTGTCAAGTAAGTAAGAGGTTATCGGGTCCTAAAACCCACAAATAAATAACTAATAAAAGTCATCATACATTTTTAGATCAAAATTGATATTAACCCAAACATTACAAAACTTCCTTTAACATTAAAAAATTAGGTTGAGGAACAACAAATTTATACGGCAGAACTAAATTAAAACATGAACAAATTTACAAAATCGGAGATGATGAATAATACTAAGTAATGGCAGGAGAGATGGTTTACCTTGAGAATCAAAATTTTTAAGGATTTGAAATATTTAATAAGCGAATAAAAGTTTTCATTTTCTCAAACAATTGGTAAAAGAGAAATAAAGGACAAAGTTAATATTTATAGGGGGAATCGCATTAAGAACTTAACCATTGATTGATAAACAAACAAAACCTATAGCCAAAATGCTAGATCCACGGATACTGAGGGATTTAAAAAAGAATGAAAAATGAAGTAAAATTATTTGTTCTATTAAAATAGAAAAGAAAATACCTTTCCAAGAAGGGGTGGGGAGTTTTAACAGGAACAAGGAATATCGACGATCTAATGAAGATGAGGTTATCGTAAATTTAAGGGTGAAAGCTATCGTAGATCAAGGAAGGGAAGGTAATCATAAATCTAAGTAAGAAAAGGTTTCGTAAATCTAAGAAAGATAAGCCTATCATAAATCTAAGGAAGAAAGATATCGTGAATCAAGGAAAAAATGGCTATCGTAAATTTAAGGAAGAAAGCTATCATAAATCTAAGAAATATGATGCTTTTGTAACTCTTATGAAGAAAGCTTCCATAAATCAAAGAGGTAAGGGCTATCTGAAATCTAGTAAAGGAGAGATATTGTAAATTAAGGAAGGAAAGACTATTGAAGATCTAATGTAAATGAGGCTATCATGAGTCTACGAAAGAAAGCTATCGTAATTCAAGGAAGGAAAGAATATTGTAAACCCAGTAAAGGAGAGCTATCGTAAATCAAGAAAGAAAAGGCTATCGAAGAACTAATGAAGATGAGGCTATCGTAAATCTAAGAAAAAAGGCTGTCATAAATCAAGTAAGACGGTTAGTAAATTAAGAAAACAGGCTATCGTTTTTCTACTAAAGAAGAACCATCGTGAATCAAGGAAATTATACGGCTATCAAAGATCTAATGAAGATAAGGATATCAAAAATCTAAGAAAGAAAGGCTATCATAAATCTAGAAATATTAGGTTATCATAAACCAAAGGCATGAGCTATCGATGATCTAAAGTCACCCCTAAAGCTACTCCATGTAACCACGTAGTAGACTCCAAATGAGCCAATCATGCCACATTAGCATCAGAAAGAAGAAGGAGCAAAACCTTGCCATGAGTCATACCTACGTCATGCCATGTCAATAACATCTTAATCGTTCAAATTTAGTGGCCTCCATATATCAAAAATCTAATTCCCAACATTTCCTATAAATAAGCATGTACCCCCATATTAGGAGAGATAATTTTTTTAATTTCTTCTACTTCTTCACTTTAATTTTGTACTCAAGCCAACCGTAAAATCTTAATTTAGGAATTCAATGGCAATTAGGTCATATCGAAAGTGTGACATTAAAATGAAGGACTTGAACTATTATATATTTGCACAATGTTTGTGACTGCTTGACTAGTTGATGATTTCACACTTGACCAAAGGCTAAATCATTTTCTTAAGTATCTTTTAATATCTTGACTTTGGAGATTTAAGTTAGGCCTAATTTTTGGCTTAGTAATGGGTAAATTAATGGAAAATAAGATTATTTAAAAATTATGAGTGGTATTTTAAATAATAATTATTTAACAATTTGTACCGAAATTGATGTGAAAATTTTAATAAGGTTATTATATATCAATTTCTGGGGAAATTCATAAATAATATCAAAAAATATTATTTCAAATGAATTTGGGGGATTTAATATTATTTATAAAATGCAGTATGATTTAATAAATAATAATGTGAAAATCCGTATTATTTTTAAGTAAAATAATAATGCGACTATTATTATGCAGTTTATAGAAAATTATTTTTATTATTAATTGAGTAATAGAATACGAGATGTTTGAGGATAGAATAATAAAAATAAAGATATATGTTTTTAAAAGTATTTTGAGTCAAGTTATTACTATTTTAAAACAAATAGCAATAAAAGGAGTTTTATTATTTAATGTGGAAAATTATTGTTTTTGGGTTAAATGTTAAAGAATTTGTTTTTGAAAGATGATTAAGAGATTTTAGTATATATTGTTATTTTAAAATGGAGCAATAACATTATTGTTTTGAAAAATAATTTAATATAAACTACTATTTTTTATTTAATAATGACAGATTGTTGGAGTGGAAGAAAAGAAAAGACAGAACAAAATCTCACATCGTGACGAGTAATATATAATATACACATGATCGTTACAAAAGAAAATTGTAATATACATATATCAATTAGAGTAAATTTACTTATAATTAGTTTGTTTTAGGTTAAATGGTAATGGATTTGTTTGTGAAAGATAATAAAGAGATTTTAGTATATATTATTATTTTAACATGGAGCAATAACCTTATTGTTTTTTAAAGTAATTTGATATAAATTGCTATAGTTATTTAATAATGACAGATTGTTGGGGTGAAAAAAAAGAAAAGATAGAACGGAATCTCACAACATGAAGAGCAAAATATAATATACACATGATCTTTGCAAAAGAAAACTTGGACAAAGAAGTATAACCTACGCAATAAATCTTTTTGGTGCATGGAAATCCCCCAAGGGTGCAGCTGGACTTGGAGATCCATTCTGAACCTAAGGCCCATGTTGTTGCCTTTCCTAAAACACATAGCCTCTCCTAATGGAACTGTTAGCTTTTGGAACGATCCTTGGGCAAGAACGGGCTGGTTCTAAGAAAAATATTGTCCTACAATCAAAGAATCCAAACTAGAATACCATGTGATGCCAAAGCAAAGGATTACATTTATGATGGTACTATCAACATGCCTTATTCTAGCAACCAGCACATTCGGCAGCTATGGCATGAGATTAGTAGGCAACATTATCCTACAGTCTCTGTTGATAGGGTTTTGTGGTCTGGTGACCTTGTGGAACACACCATTTCCAAAGTTTATGATTGTTTGAACCATGGATCGGATATGCCCCGATTTTCTTGGAAGAAGAGGGTTTGGAATTGCCACTGTAAAGAAAATGACAACTTACTATTATGGAAGGTGTTAAGGAATGCTTTGAATTTCAAGGATAGACTGATCAATCTTGGTATGGCTATTGATGCAACATGTTGTTTCTGTCATGATGAACATGAGTCAAATCTTCACCTGTTTTTCAATTGCAAGGTTGTGCATTGCTTATGGCAGAAACTTACGATAATCCTTAGCCATGGCAGCATGTCTAGAATCAGCAATATAGAATGGTGCAACATATATAGGGCAACCAGATGGAAGAATGACACGAGTATGTTTATGTTGCTAGTTCTCAAAAAGTTCATTCGGGTGATATGGAGAAAGAAATGATAGAATCTTCAATGGAAAGAATAAAAATGAAATTGAGATGTAGAATGAACTAGTTAATACTATCAGGGTTGGTGTGAGATTCAGCTCTTATAGTTTTGGGAGTCTTATAACGGGGATGTGGAACTGATTTGCGGCTTTGCTGCCCTCCTTGTTAGTTTTCCAGGTTTTTTGGCATTTTCTTTTTCCTTTTTCTTTGTGCCGTAGCTTGTTATGGTGCAAATTCCATTTATTGTGCTTGCAATAAACTGGTAGGGGACTAGTCAACCCCGCTTGGCTTTGCTAAAAAAACTATAATATACATACGTCAATCAGAGTAACTAACCTACCATTAGCCTGAACAGTTATAACATAATGTCCATACAAATGCTGATAAATACAATAAAAGAAATAAAGCGAAAATAAAAGATACGTGAATACCTCTTGAAAGCATCCAACTTGTCTCTTGAAGGTCTAAAGCATCCATACTAAATCTAAAAATTTACTCGAGCTGACCCAAGCATTATAAGAAAATAACGCCCGGATTAGTCTGCTAAACTAGCATGAGAAACTCAAATCAAATCATATGGATTTTTATATTTATAAAACCATTCGAAAAAAATTGTATCTTGTAAGACCACGCCGCACATAAACACGCGCGGGTTTTTACCTTACGATAACCAAACCATTTTTTTAGAAAATCCGGTAATATTATAATAATGCCTAAGATTAAAAATAAATATATAACATATCTGAAATGGTTACCCATAATTACATTCAACAGTACTAGGTTCTACAACTAAACCCATAAGGCACGTATTGGAGATTGAATTTCATACAATGACAAAGCATCGATGTACCACCTATCACAGTACATTTCTAGAAAAAAGGTATCGATGGCCACACATGGGCCCTTTCCCCTCAACCGCAAACACAGAGCCGGCCTGCCCCACAAACATGACATAGCTGGATTACATCATCCCTCGGGCACCGAGACTGCAAATATTGCACCCGACCTCATCCTTTTCCATGCGCACGCATACCAAAATCCATATATATCAATCTAGAAGAGAAATGGTTCTCCTAATGGTAGCGAACCGCATAGCTCTGCTGCATCCTCCGATTTTAGTCATTAACGGGTTGTGAGGCTTGTGAGGCCACGATTACCTTTTTCCTCTAAGCAAATCCTTCTTGGAATACTAACACTACCCTCCATGTACCAATGTAATGCTAGCATTCATCCATGTAAGTTGTTTAGGATATGAACAAACCGGAGGCACTATTTCTATTACATCCTTTTTGGAATCACCCTTAGGATTAGCAGCAAGTAGCTCTTGCACTACAAAGAGTTTCGTCTTCGATTTCCATCATCTTCAAGATGTCTCCAATTCGAACGCTAATGCCGGTTCTAAGTGGTTTTTGGATAACTCATGCTCGGCTGATCCCGCTCTCCCTGAACCGACAACGATAGTTTCAAAACTGGCCAAAATTTGATAGTTGGTTATTTAACTATCAAATAAACAAACAAATCCAATCTGAGATTTAACCAAGCATGATTAAGCACATAAGCAACCTTAAGCCTCTTAATTAATCCTTCATTGATAAAAATCTCATTTCAAATATTCGTACTAAAATACCTTTTACAAAAGATATATTCATAAACCATCTCTACTCTTTTCAATAGTTGGAAAAGTATTTAGTTACTTAACTCAATGGTATAAGTATATTAACAAACCATTTTACTTTTAATACTTAGAAAATTATTTATATACTTACTTCAACGATATAAGTATATTCACAAAACACTACACTTCCAATACTTAAAAAATGCAAGCATATACTTATCTCAACAGTATAAGTATATTCACAAAACATTATGAAAGATTTCATATTTCAAAAGCATACTTAAGTGGGTCAAAAACAAATGTCACTTAAAAAAATTGTTTACTATAAACCCAAACCACTTTCCTTTTTTGTGTAAGTAAATGGATCATATGTAAGTTAAACCAAATATACTTATCACCACTTTTCGATTTCAAACTTGTACCGTCCCTCGATTAACAATGTAGTCGGACAAGTTAGAGAACTATCATTGCCTCGACTTACATTCATTTTTTTGAGAAATATGAGTGATCCTCACAAGAAAGACAACACTCATATAATTTTACTCTACACTTAAGAAGGAGTTACCAACAAGCCTGACAGGTAGAAAAACAGCCATACAATTAAAAGAAAATAAGAAACCCACCTAAAAACTTATGTAACTAAGGTCCATAATAAAAATATAAGACAAAACATAATGTAATAAATGCTCAAATCCTCGAGCTCGGTAGAATCCATCTATTGTAGTAATTATACATGTATCTGCAAAGATCCACCCAAAAATGTAAGATCAATACATATATCTTATATATAAAGCAAATACCTGGTCAACCAGGTCAAAGTGAAGCTTTTTTCTAACTGTCTAAAATACCCTTTTCGTTACTTGATAATTACCATAAAATGAGGGTATTACCGTCTTTCTCATGTCCACCACGTTCCAGAATTGGTTGCAACTTTACCACCTCACTCAATCGTTCTTCCTCACGAACCTAAATCAAAAGAGAAAAGAGGTTCAAAATTAAATCAACTGACAATTTTCAGAAAGTGATAAATCAATGGATTTCCTAGGATGGGGACGATTTCAACATCTATTTTGAGAATGGTTGCTTAATGATGTTAGGTAATTCATTGTAGAAGAGAATTCGTCTGAGGTCTTTCTATCCTTTTTAGATTCGGTACGGGAACTGACTTTCTACTTTATTTTCTATACTTTTTACTGATTTTAATTGTGCTTTATTTTTCTTAATGGTAACCTCAGTATGCACAATGAATATGAAATGGTGAAAGAAATGGCAGTGCAGGCATAGGACGGGGACGATTTCAATAGCTATTTTGAGAATGGTAGCTCAATGATGTTAGGTTGATTCATAGGATTCGTCTAAGGTCTTTCTCTCCTTTTTGGATTCGGTAAGGCAACCGACTTTCTATTTTATTTTCATATAACATCAATCAAAAGGTTATAATTTTTATTGATTTTAATTTGTTCTTTGTTTCTTAATGATAACCTCAATATGCACAACAATTATAAAACAGCGAAAGAAATGGCAGTGCAAGCAGTATCAATTTGAGGTAATCACGTGCAGTACTAAAAAAATTAAAGTTGGATCTGCGAACAAGCTTAGTAAAGGAATTCTAAGGTCAGTAATGATGTTATATTTATCATATTCTTAGGTTTGGGAATTTAAATTCTACCATCAGAGATAGTTTGTGGTGTTGGTCTGTCTTAGGGTGCAAATTCACCAGCATATTCGTGGACAATTTGAACTTGAGTCTACAAAAAATGAAGAAGCAAGGAAAATTGTTTTGATTGTATAATAGAATCTTATTAATATATCTAATTAAACTATACTAATGGATTTGTGAAATTTGGCTGTTTTCGGGAAGAAAATAGCTTAGATGGAGTTGGCTTTTACTTCTTTTATTTAAATGCAGATGGAGTTGGTCAAACGTTTACCAAAAAAGTGGTTAAGGTCATAGCTGCCTTCAGTTAATTCTTTTGTCTACACAAAATGTGGATACATATAAGTCAAAGCTCTTCAAACCCAACTTCTCATTCTAAAGCTTAGTTAATTTGAGGAATATATAGATGTTGACTTCCAACTTTATGAGATATGCAATATGTTATTTTTTGCAGTTTCAGATCTTGGTTTGTACTTAAACATACATGATACTAAAATATGAAAAATACCTTAATATTGCTATGTTTTAATAACAGACCCTTAAATCAATTTTTGTGTATAAAGGTCTCAAACCCCATATGAAATTTGTAGAATCTTCACTCTAATTTTCAAAGAATTTTAGATGCATTAATGGTAAGACTGAGTTTTTAGGTGTTGTTGACTACAATAATAAAACCTAAATACCCATTCTACCATAGGTTACGAGGAAATAGCTTTTATTTCTTCTTTTTTTAATCTAGCTATTGATTCTTAAATGTATAACATGAGAGTTCTTAAAATGTGAGTTCCAAAGTAAGCTCTAAATGGTACTATTACTAAACAAAACTATATTTTATTCACGGCTCTGGCACACACATGGAAGAGTACGAAACAATATTCTCTTTTTTTCTTAAGTACGATTGCTGGATATTTGTAGTGTTGGTGTTTTGACTAATTTGGTTATTGTTGAACAAGGATTGTTTTTGCAATTTGATTGTTTAAACAGGAGTTAAAAGAGATTTTATTTCTATAATTTGGTTTTGATCATGCAAAATGTTCAAATACTTATAGGCCTTTTCTTTCAAGTTACTACATGAAATTGCGTTGTAGAAATTAGTGGCCTTAACATCATGTTTCATGTTCTTAATTGATGAAACGTTGGATCATTAACAAGTTACTTCGTTGTTCCACTATGTTATCGGTTGTCAAGTTGCCACTGGAGAGAGTAGAATGTAGGTGGTTGCTGCATCATTGCAATGATTAACAAAAGTGTGCTTTTCTCATGATATGCTCCATATGCTCATGTAAATTATCACTGTGAGTGCGTTCTTTTGGGAGAACTTTATATTCTTATTCTTCCTTTATCATGTTAATGTATTAATTAATAGATTGAGTGGCAATATTGATTGATAAATTTGTAAGACTAAACATAAAGGACAGTTGCATCCTTTGTTTATTTTATGTTATCACAATGTTTGTTTGAATTTGCTTCAAACTGTAAGTAGTATTGATGAAATTATTGAGGGTTTTTAAGTTCAATATTTATGAAATTAATGAATAAAGTGAGAGAACTCACTGTATTATACTTATTGTTTTCCTTACATATGCTTGGTTTTTTCATAGTAATAAATTGAATGAATAATTTATCTAAAATAATTATTATCAATATTATATGTATAATCGACAGAACTAAAATTTATGACATGATGTACGGTCCAAAAATGAATCAACCTTTTGTTGCATGTTTCACTTGACCACATTGATTTCTTTCGGTGAATTTGATTACCTTCCCAATATTCTTATCCTTTTCCAATTGTGAATTCGTTACCTTTTTTATTTATATATGCCAGGTCCTATTTTATTCCAAACTGAAGAATATTCGTGATTTAAAGCTCAAAATTAAATGTTATGTAGTTTCGGTAGAATTTAGTGTAATCATTGTTCTCTTTGCTTCTTTGAATTACATTTTCAACATTGTTTTATTTTCCAATTGTTATTTACTTTATTTATTTATTTATTTATTCTATGTGCTTTTCTTAGTATTCATAATTTGAAGAAAAAATGTATATATTCTTATTATGCACTTTACTGAAAATGCCTATTAGTCATTGTTATCCTTTGCTTCCTCCAGGATTACTCTTGAACATTTGACATAGAGCAGATATATACCAACAAATTGATTTAACTTGCGTTGGTCTAAAAGGTAAATCAGATTGCACATTTCTTTAGGTGTACTTGGTTTTCTTTACTCTTATATTGTTTTATTGTTTTGGATAAACTATTTTGTTTGGTTTAACAAATACCTTTTCACATTTTAATATAGCGATAAATTTTTCGTAAAAATGTTGATTAGCTATTAGATGATTAGTAAGTCACAGTGAAGCCTTTTTGCCAAAATGATATTTCTGCTTCTTTCCGTGTGAAAAAATAATAAGGATATTTATGTCATTTTCTTCTCACGTTAAACCGTTTCACGTTTTTCCACGTTCATCTCTCATCTCTTCTATCATTCTTCACAGGCCACATCTATCAACTTCTCACTTTGTAATGGGAATTATTTTCGTCAAATACACTCTTTTCACCGGATTTCTACCAACCCTCCACTTCTTCTCTTAATTTTCCCAAAGGTATTATCTTTAATTGTTTTAAATGATTTTCATATTTTCCCAATTTGTGAACAGCTTTTGATTCAGTTCCTATTTAAATTTTACATGAAATTCGAATTCCAAAATTTCATACATAGGTTAGTGGCTATCCATTAAATAATTTTAATTTGAAAATAGTTTTCCATTAAATGGATTATGTTTGGAAATTTCATTAAATCTATAACAAATATCTCAGATTTAGGTGCGATTTATGACAAATAACTTCATCTTTTATCCTCTAAAACTGATCATTCTCAATGATCCTTAGTATCATTCTACTTCATTTACCATGCAAATGTTTATTCATCTCCATTACTTCTGTTTGCGCGTACAACTAATAAACTTCTAGATTTGAAGCACCAAAATTTCATAGTCCTAATTTCGGTTGGCGTGGTCATGTAAGGAAGATCTAGACTTGCGATTTTGGCAGCAAACGTCTTGAATTATTCATGCAATGGAACTTTACATCACTTGAAGTTTGCAGATGATGTAGCTTTGTATATTAATATTCGCTCTTACATTTGTTAGGGCCTTAGAGTTTACTGTTTGTGGACAACTCAAAAATGCAGAGGATGGTTTTGTGAGAATGGGGATGGTATGAATGATGATGCATGAATAGTGATTGGTAAGGTTAAGGTATTTATATTTATTATATGTTGAAAACTGATAATCTCATAAAATGTAGTAGTATTTCACTAGAAATTTTCTTACTTACAAACTGTAATGAGATATTTAAACTGTAATGACATTTGCGTTTGTATGCATTTTTTGATATTGAATGTTCTTTACAAATCAACTTTTGTTGCACCATATTGTACTAGAATCTTTTTACCTAAAATAATTTAGCATATAAGATTTGGAAGCTGAGCACCTAAAACATGCATGTCGTCATACAAAGCACAATTTTAATAGTTTAACTTATCAAAATTATAAACAAAACTGAAAATTTAGTTTCATATCTTTATAGTATTACCATTCTTGCTTTACAGTATTAGTTGAATCTGTTAAGTTTTTATATAACACGTTCTACACTAAATGAGGATGAGCACGATATAATTTAAAGGTAATGTTAGCTTTATCTTATAATATAACCATTTTAGTAAAAATAGCAAGCAATAGTACAGTTGCATTTATTGTTTTTGTTCCTATACAACTACTTTTTACATCTAGAAACAATCCTCATGATATAATTTAAAGGTAATGTTAGCTTTATCTTATAATGTAACCGTTTTAGTAAAAATAGCAAGCAATAGTACAGTTGCATGTATTGTTTTTGTTTCCATCCAACTGCTTTTTACATCTACAAACAGTTTAGTCTTCCAAAGACATATTGGTTAACAATCGGTATACAATGGAACTTTGCATCACTTGAAGTTTGCAAATGATGTAGCTTTGTATATTAATATAGGCTCTTACATGTGTTAGGGTCTCAGAGTTTACTGTTTGTGGACAACTCAAAAAACACAGAGGATGGTTTTGTGAAAATGGGGATAGAATGAATGGTGATGCATGAAGTGATTGATAAGTTTAAGGTATATATATTTATTATTTGTTGAAAACTGATAATCTCATAATGTAGTAGTATTTCACTAGAAATTTTCTTATTTATGAATTATAATAAGATATGCAAATTATAATGACATTTGTGTTTGTATGCATGTTTTGATACTGAATGTTCTTTAGAAACCAACTTTTGTTGCACATTTTATACAAGCATATAAGATGATTAGTAAGCTAGCACGTAAAACATGCATTTCTTCATACAAAGAAATACACACACACATATATGTGTGTACACACACACATATCAAAATGATGCTTAAAATGTGTCTTTTGAGGTTGCTATAGCAGTTGCTTCGTGTTTCAAGTGTTAAATTTCCACTGTATATGATAAAGAATGTGACAACAACCACTTATCCCTAACGAGACTAGATATTTCATCGTGTATGCTAAAAAATGGTTAAACTTATCATTACTGGATTATAGCAATCTCTTCATCGATGATGTCAACTGCATGTGTATGACTGAAGCGATGCTCGAATGTACTATAGTTCTTAAGGGTGCAGGCCCGAAAAAAATGTGCATTTTTCAAAGCAATAAACATTATATCCATTTCAAGTGGTGTAATTGGTATTTAGCCAGCTATACATGCCATTAGCAGGTATAAAGCTTAAATTGGAAGAAGTGCACTATCTCTACATCACCTATTGTATTCTGAATACTACAAACTGAGGTATAATATCTACATGATGAGCAATTCTGCAAGAGTGTGACAGGCTGAGAAATGCATTCACATTTTACAACATAATGCACTGCCAGCGCTGACAAAAGCTTTAATCACAGTGAGTAGTGAATCAGAATGTGAGAAGCTGCAGCAAGTGGTGCAATTTTGAATCATAGTCTATGTGAAGCAGCAACCTAAGATGGAGATTTAAATTCTGATGCAGTGTGTGCATAATGAAACAGAACATGGTGCAGTGTGTAGCAATGCAAACATGGTGCACTCTGTAGCAGTCTAAATAGAATGACAGAGGATGTTGGAAAACTGCAGAGTTGAATTGGATGGACGGCCATGCTAAAGTGGAGTAGACAGCAATGCCGAAATGATGAAAATTATGTCATTTGTTTAAGCTGTCAGGGAGTGAATATATATGTTTGAGAAGAGCGACCTAACAGCTATGCTAAAGTGGAGTAGATTGTTGCTAAAACATGAATTGTTTGAATTGCATGAGCTATTGAATCATAATATGGAGTAGACCATTGCGCATGAAAGGTGCTGAAATAAGCAGGCTGTTGTTGAGCTGAGTTGCACATTGTGATTGAGCAGAACATGCAGCTGAAGATGAGCATGCTGTAGCGGCAAGAGGTGGAACTGAAGGTGATGGGATCAAGGTGACTTTTGATTGTTTCTTCTCTAGGCTTGAATCATACAGAATATTAGGTATAATATTAACTCGAAAGAAGACTAATTGAAAAAGCTTACATTAACTATAATTGATTTACTCTGACTGAATTCTTTGGAAATAAGTGCAATGATCTTTTTTGTCGTTTCTTTTTTCTTTGTAAACTTCTTTACTGTAACTATTAGATGAGTATTTTATACTTCATCGCTAGAGCCCTCTAATGTTTACATTTTTTTCTTCCTACTCTAGCTTTGAAATACCATTCATGTTCATTTAACTCAATGACATGACACTTTTGACATTTTTATTTTCTATTAATTATGCATATAACTACAAGATACGCACACACGAGTACTAAGGCTCACGTCCGACGGACATGCACATAGTAGTCTGAATATGATTCATCCAGAAAACATTGTATCCAATATAATGTACTAAAATGAATGAACTCCCTTCATTATTTCAAAACTAAGAAATTAATTTTCATCATGCATGCATTAGTCGAAACTACACTAATAAATAGTTCATAGATTTAGGTACATTCTGATAATCGATTGATTTGTGCATGTACACGCATAAAAAAATGCAACATTATGTACATGTCAAATTCATTTTGTAAAATAAAAAAAACCTTACAAACAGCGTTTTTTAATACTGATTCCTTCTACGCACGTGCATCGCACGTGCCAACGTACTCGTATGTAATATATATATATATATATATATATATATATATATATATATATATATATATATATATAAATAAAAATTAACTAAACTATTAATGTGAGATACATTACAATATAGACCAACAAAGATAACAACCAAGGGAACATGGGTTTACACAAGCCACCAAGAAATATTACAAACGAAATAAAAAGTTCATCCAGCAAGTATAATAACATCCCTTTACTTCAGGCAAAGATGATACCAAAAACAACATGAGTTTATCATAAAAGAGATACACAACAGAACCAAGAAATAAAATGAAGGAAAAATAAAACGCTTAAACAATATTACCGAGAAACATAAATCTTCATTAACAAGGAAACAAGCAGACATAATATTAGACTAGAAAACTTGAATTTATCCAATACATTATACTAGAAAAGTAATCCCTGACAATGTAAGGAACTTGTATGACATGAACAGAAGAATGAATGATGCTATGTTAGCTATCACAAGTTAGAACAAATATACAACAAATTTATTAATACTAATTTCAAAACAAAACTCAAATTAGAACCAACAAAACGGAATGAAAACAGTTCATTAAATTAAACTAGTAAGAACTTAAGCCGAAGGAAAAGATTCATTATACACACTTAAGCTGCTGTTTAAAGATAAGCTGTTGTTTATATATGTGTAAAATAGATTAAAAAAATATATATATACTATTCTAAAAAACAAAAGACATATCGAGTCAACAAAAGGGGAAAGATAAGCTGTTGTTTAAAGAAGTTGCCGTGGACGAAGAACACTCAGATTGATACAATCATTTTATGGTACAACAAAGCAGTGACACAGTGACTCAATCTGAATGATGTTTTGAGAGTGTTGTATGCATATTTGAAAGTGATACGGTGATACAGTGTTACAATGATAAAGCAATGATATAGTGATACAGTAACCAGAAGTAAATTTACACAGGACTCCACTAAATGATACCAAATTCTAACATAAAAGAAACATTCTAAATGAGTGAAGCAATCTACACTCCATGCAACATGTGGACAAATCTTTATAACTAACTACAACTTGTTGATTTATATATTGAAATGGAAAAGATGATGTCACTCATTTATATAAAATGCACATATCAAACACATTATTCATTCATTATAGGAGCATTGTCTGAAACTGTTAAGTAATGTTATAAAAATAGTAAGTAGAAAACAGATTACAGAAGAGAAGGCAAATCTGTTTGAAAATTCATGTCTATATAAGCTAAACTTTTACGCTAATGCTAAATGGCCCGATGGAAACATGCCCGAATCGATGCGGGGGTCATCTGAACCGCAAAAATATCAGCTCCCCCGAATTTCACCCGTCAGATTCCAATTCGCACATTTCCGCATGTCTATTTTCTGGCTCGGTAGCAAAATCCAAACTTTTATAGATTAATGTTATTTTATTGTAGAATTCATCACTATTAGAACTTATTTACCTAAACATATCATCTTCACCAAAATAAAATAAATTTTCCAACAGTATAAATTAATACATGAAGTCACAAAGCACATCCAGTGTGCATAAAAACAAGAGATAAGAAAGAAACAAAAAAATCTTACAGTAATAGAACTGTCTTTGTCGAATTATAAAACATTCTCGAAATTTTTTTCGACTTTAGCTCGGATTTACTATCAGGAAAATTTCCGTATTATTTTTACTCGGTTATGGCACAACCAACAATGGCTTGTTCGGTACATTTTTATAGAGTTTGTTCGCTTTCTCGTGGTGGGTTTAGAGTGGTTTTGTGGCTGGTCAACTGAACAGAGACTAGCTGTTATAACGGCAAATTGTTTGCCGTTATAATATTATAACAGAAAACTCTTTGCCGTTACATTATAAAAGTGTGTTAATTTAATACATTTGCAGTCTCCCAGCTGAAAGTTTTGTATGAATGGTTATAAAAGTGTACTAATTTAATATGTTTGCAGTCTCCCAGGTGAAAGTTTGTATGAATGCATGGCTGAAAATTTGCATAAATTATAACGGCAAACGCTCCGCCGTTATAATTAAATCTCTTTTTAATTACAACGGCGGGGTGTTTGCCGTTATATTCTTATGTTTTTTTTCCTAAACTGATTCGTGGCTGGTTCCGCGGTTATCTGATTGCGCAGCTCTTTCGTTAAGTCCAAAAGTATGAAAGAGAGTGAAGTGAACAAGTTCAATTGTTGGTAATGGTCTTACTCTATCTATCTTCATATCAATTGTATAGTCTCCTACATACATATCATATTACATAATAAATGTAAAGTGCATAGTGCAATGACTCTATCTGTAACTACACCCATTACCTGTTAAGCCCAGTTAAGTAGTTTCTAATCCTTCCGTTATAAAACGATTTTATGGTTATATTTAGCACTCTTTGGTGCAAATAATAAGTACATCTGAGGTTTCCTTTAGAGAAATACTAGCATTGTTGAAAACACATGAGCACAGAGGTTTCAATGAAACAGAAAAGCAAGATTGAGCAACCAAAACACTAATGAAACAAATGTACTATCCATGCTCCCTCATCTATAGCTGCTGGTCAATGAGAATGACCACATGCATAAAATTAATATGGACTCTGATCACTAAATACACTGAGAATTAGAAACTACATGCAAGTGCAATTTATGTCAGAAGTTTTAAACCATATAGACTATCTGACTCATATTTAGCTCAATTTCCTTCTTAAATGTCAGTCTAAAACTCATTCACACTCAAACTACAACCAACAATAATTAATACAAAGTCATGATTAGTATATTTGGACACGAAATTTTATATCAACCAATTGCTACCCAAAATCAAATGTCCAAACTTTACTTGCCATTTTCACATTAAGTGCATAGTTAATTGTAATTTCGGTGACATTTGGAGATGTATACCAAAGCCCATCACAAACTTTTCACTACCTTCCATATGAGCCTGAGAAAAGATATCTAACATTCCATTCTCTTGTCCAAATTGGGTATAAAAGTAAGTACACATAGGGTTGACAATGATAAAAATATGTATTTTTGGGAAAAACGTTCATTTAAGTTCCTACCTCTAAATATGAATTAACTATTACATATTTGATACAATATTCATATGAACGGAAACTTCAATTAAGTCGTCAAAAATACCTTATGCCATCAACTAATTTAATAGTGAAATTACCAAGACTAACATTCAAACACCTTATAATAAAGAATCAAAAACTACAATATTATCTAATGAAATTAAAATTAGTTCATTATTATTTTTCCTATTATTTACATTGTTTTCATTCTTTATAAACCCAATATGAATTTTTATTTCTTTTAGAGATTCTTTAAAACATAAATTTGTATTTAATTTACAACTAGGATTTGAAATCTAATTAAAACTAAAAAGAGAAATTTCATATATTAAAATTTCCAAATCAATACTAATATTATTAAATATACGTTTATTTCTTTCAAACCAAATATACCAACACGTTATTGTGTAAATAATGTCAATTAAAAACCTGTTATGACCCTTACAATAAAATCTAATATTATTACAATATAATTCATAATTAATAAGTCTATAATATAAATTAAAATAAAAAATATTATGCATTTTTACTACAATAAAACTAGTTATATTACATTCAAAATATAAGTGTAATATTTTCCAATTCATTATTACAAAAATAACATTTATCGTCGTTGTATTTCTTTTTAGAAATTTTATATTATTCAATTTCATGTGTAAAATTTAGTATTCGATTTCTCGTGTAAAATTAACTACATGTGCACTTTTAATTTAGGGGGGTCACTAACTTTCCACATGTATTTAAATATGCTCATTTTAATTCTCGAAAAATTTATAAAATTATAAAATGAATGAGATGAATATTTTGAGTGTTCCTGTCAGGGCGTTGGTCTACATCCAACGATCCTGACTCTCCCTCCCCCCCTGTTTTGTTTGTTTTGATGTGGTCGCTAGTTTTTCAGGTCCAGGTTTTGTTGGGAGTTTTATCTTCTCCTAGGATAGATTCCATTGGTTGCACTTCATCTTTCCGTTATTCTAGTCGGATGTTGGTATCCAGAGCTCATCTGGTATTCCTGTTTCGCTGGTTGAGTTTGTTTGAGGTCAGCTTTTATGGTTTTCTATGGTTAGCGTGTGTTGGCTTGCGGTTCTGTGTGGTTCTTGCTCTCTATGTCGGTGGGTGGTTTTCTTACTGGTGGACTGGCCATCACCTTTAGGTGTAGCGGGATTGTTGGTTGAGCGGCTGTCTTTTTAGCTTTGTATTATGTTGCTTCTGTCAGCTTAGCTTTTTTCTTCTATTTGTTTTTTCTGTTTCTTTGTTCATTGGGATTGTGGGTCGCATACTTTGTATGTATTGCCGTATTTTGTGAGCCATTGGAGAAAGGCTTGTTTCTCCATTATTTTATAATATTCTGGTTTTTGAAAAAAAAAAGAATGAGATGAATATTTCTTACTTTTATCCCAACACCAAATTTTGATGCCCTTCTTATTATTTATATTGTAAAACTCTAGTTTAACACACAATAATGCAAATTGTTCTAAACTATTGCCCGCTAGCGTACGAATAAAACTAAATTTTCAAGGAAATTTTTTTTAGAGACCCTTTATAGTGAATGAGATATTGTCCCACATTGTTAAAAATAAGTTAATATTCATGCTTATATACTACTTTTCTCTAATCCATATTGACCCTTAAGGTCATGTAATTTTGTGCGAGGGGAGGACCTATATGGCCATAAACTAACACGCGTGCGCGCCACCCGTCCTGTACCAAACCGGATCGGGTGCGGATCCAATAAATGCAGACCGTGTAATATTTTTGTGACCATTGCAAACGAAGAGGCGCCGTTGCAAACAAAGAGACGCGGCTATTCCCAACGGACATAACCGTTGGGAATTCGCCTATAAAAAGAGCAGGAAACCTGATTAGTTAAAAAAACTCAGTTTTTCTTCTCTTCCTCCTCGTTTCTGAAAACTCTAAAATCCAAACGGTCATGTGTATCGCACAGAAGATCATACACACCACAATCTCGAGCAAGTCACGTCTATTGTATCTTGGGAGACTTTGAATAAAGTTTTAAGAAAATTGTTATGGCAAGCCTCAGACGAAATTTTCTTCTTCCTCCAATTAGATTTCTTGTCTGTTTATACACACACACATCATTACGTCATCTTTCCGTTTCGAAGTTGTGTTGTTTCTACGAAGTAGTACAACGATTGTTTATTGCTATAGTTTAACGCAGCACTTAATTGTTGCTATTACTGAAGTTTGTTGTTGTTAATTAATTACAACAATAGTTATTGTTCAAAATTACTGATATACAATTCCAAAGTAGTGGAAATCTGAGTTGTAAACTTGTGTGAGAAAGTTTATAAGTGATTCATCTCTGTTTTCGTATACTGGTCGAATAACAGATTTAGATTTGGCCTATAAATTTATAAAATTAGTACATTATTGATATGCAAATATTATATAACTCTCTAAGTTCCACTCTAAGTGGAATAGCCAAAATCCAGCAATCATGCCAAAAAGATATATTATTACCGAAATGAACAATATTATTAATACATAAATTGTATATGTCAAAATTTAATATAATCGAACTCCAAAATAGGACATATTATTTATATTATTGAGTAGTATTATGATATAAAGTATAATTGCCTCTATACTATTGATTCTCTATTCTTTCTTTCCATAGAAAATTTTCGTTATTATCGTTAAATTTCCATATCTATTTTCCTAATAAAGATATATTTGAGTTATGTAAGTTAATAATTCCTAACCCTACCTCATTTATAGACTTACAAACCATTTCCCACTTAACAAAACACTTTGAACTACAATTTGGATTATCACCACTCTATAAAAAGTCTCTCATAGTTTTATCAATTTTATCAATTACCCATTTAGGACTAAGGTAAAACGACAACCAATAAATGGGTAATGTAGATAAAACTGAGTTAATAAGAACAACCCTACCTGCTCTCGATAAGTATTTACCATTTCATTTAGACAATCTCTATTGATTTTATCAATTATAGTTATCTAATCATCATGTTTAAGTTTTTGAGGTCTAACTAAAAAACCTAGATATTATATAAGGAATTTCATCGTTTTACAATTCAATGTGCATGCAATTTGAATTTCTATTTTATTTATGTCATTTGTAACTAGTAATGAACTTTTGTCAAATTTAATCTTTAAACCAAATATGCGTTTAAAACTATATAAAATAAACTTTAGTGAAATAATATGATTAGGCAAAGGAGAAGTAAAAAATCATAATATCATCCGCAAATTGTATAGCGGAAAGTCCGTTACTAGTAATCTCATTACCTATATTATCCAATATCATATTACTAATAGCCAATTTGATGGTTCTAGAAAAAACGTCAACAACCAAGTTAAACAATAAATATGATAAAGGATCACCTTGCTTAAGTCCACGTTTTGATCGAATTTCATTTCCTAAAATACCATTAACCATTATACTAGAATTACCAGCTTTAATCAAGGACATAATCTATCATATCCATCTAGTACTAAAACCCCTAGCCATTAATAAATGTTTAAGAAAAACTCAATCAATTGAATCAAAATTGGCAAAATCAAGTTTTAAAAGCGCACAAGTAATATTATTTTTACAACAATAGTTAATATATTCTTGAACTATTGCTACTCCATCTGTGATATTCCTACCTTTTATAAATGCTATTTGAGTATTATCTATTAATTCATTCATTTTAGAATTTAGTCTATTGAAATGATTTTAAAGGAACAATTTAGTAATGAAATAAGCCTAAACCTTTTAACTGGTTAGCGTCTAATTTCTTATGTAATAAAATAACATTTGCAAAATTAAATCTACCTAACTGAAGTGAACCATCGTACAATTTATTGAACATTTTCATTATATCGTTAAAATAACAAATTCAAAAAGTTTTATAAAATAAAATAAAATATTTATCCGGACCCGGAGCTTTGTCATTAGGCATATCCTTAATAGCTTTTCAAACTTCCTCTTTTATAAATGGATCATCTAACCCTATTAAATCAATCTTGGTTTCTTCATCGTAAAGCATACCCTAATTAACTTTAATTCTATGACTATTAGAACTTCCAAAAATATCTCTATAATAATTAACGAACTCATAATTAAGATGTGCTTGATCAAAAATCTCATTATCATTTGTTAATATGGAATTGATGGTATTACTACTTTTTCTTCCATAACCACTTTACGAAAAAATTTAGTATTTATATCACCTTCATTCATCCATCGGACTCTAGATCTTTGTTTCCACATTATTTCTTCTTGAATAATAATTATATTTAATTCTTCTTTCAAATTAGAAAGCACATTTTTTTTGAAATACTTAAATTTTGTATTTCTTCTACTTTATTTAGCTTTAAAATTTCATTCATTATCTTTTCCTTTTTAATTCTAATGTAACCAAAGACATCTTTACTTCATTTTTTAAGAAATAATCTTAAATCCCTGATTTTTCTAACAAAATTTTTTGCTATGTTACCTGAATATCTGCAATTGTAATTGTACATGGAAAGCCATTTGTTTCCAACTATATACTTGAAATTATTTTCTAATAACCACGTTTTTTTGAATCTAAAATTTTTATTCCCAATATTAAGGTTGGTACAAGAAAAGATTACAAGGCAATGATCCGAATAAATATTCGAAAGCTCTACAACCTTACAAGTCGGAAATTATCCTCTATTTCATCACTTGTAAAAAACCATACAACAAGCCATCGATGGAATTTCTATATTATTTGACCAAGTAAAATGTCTATTACTAAGTTTTAGCTCAATTAAATTACAATTAACAATAAACTGGTTGAATTCTTCCATCGCATCAAAATCCCCTTTTCTAAGAGATCTTTCACCTAGAAATCTAGTAACCTTAAATCACCCCTCATAACCCATGGTCCAAGAGCAAGTGTTCTAAATTCTAAACATTCATTCCATAGGACCCTACGATCTATTTTTGTATTTGACTTATAAACATTTGTAATGTTACTAATAGAATCATCGCTAGTGTCAGAAAATGTAACGACCCATAAATTTTAGTGATTTATTTATTTAATTGAATTTTGTGAAATTTTAAACAATAAAATTTGAAAATAAATATTTATTATTTAGAATACGTCTATTTAAAACATAGCAATTGGTAAATTTTCATCAGAAAATACGGAAGTTTATTTTATTGTGTAATTTTATTTCAATTTAAATCAGCCAAAAATCGATAGTAATAAAATAATTTCCAAACCTGAATATTTTTATACAGAAAATTTGTAATCATCTTCTGAGTGAGACGTCAAATTTTGTTTCATCAGATTCGGACTTCTACAGCTCCCTCGATCTTGTTTTCTGCATTTTTACTGCATTTTCGGTAGCGAAAATTCGAGTTTTATAATTCGATCGTATCGCTGATATCTGTATACCGTTTTGATCGTCGCGTCGTGCTGATCTCTACGGTATATTCAACTCTGCATTTTGAAGCCCGGTACGCGAAGAAAACGGTAAACGGATAGTCGTATCGGTTACAAAATTGCAACTTTTCGTTTTCCTGTCCATTCGAATTTCCCAACGGTCTAAAGTTCTAGCTGTCATTACTTTATTATTCCCTGAATTTCGTGCGTGACTTTACCATACCCACTACTTCATATTTATTTTGTCACGTTTTATTTTTATCTGATCCGTTCATTCTCCTCTGGCTCCTACTATATATTTTCTATCGTTTGCAAATTCTTCCTTCTTCTCTGTTAATACCATTCATCTTCTCCCTTTCTTCCTCTGTATCTTCTATTCTCTTCATGACCTTTGCTATATCTATAAAAAAAGGAAAAGTGGCTGTTGCATTTCAATCTGAAGCCCGTCCATCTCCTTGCTAACCATCGGCCAGATCTCCAACGTCCTCGTCTCTACCTAGCACCCTGTTGCACTCAACCCACGTCCATCGCCTCCGCCACCCTGCCACCGTCGAAACCCCACTCCGCCCGGATCACCATCAACCACCATCTCCCTGTTGCCGAAACATCCAGGTCCCTGCTTTGTTCGCAACCCGCCTCCCCTTCTTTATTTATATAAAAGGTATTATTCATTATATATATCCATTTGTATATATACTATAAAATAAGTTGTTTTCCTGAGTGTCTTTTTTTTGTGTTGTATTGGTTGCATACATATCTTTGGCTCAGTTTTATTATAAAACATATGTTCTGTTCTATCTTAAAGTATATAAGTTTAGTATATTATATATTATAATTATACGTGTAGAATAAAGTTTATATATATATAGTTATAAGGTGCAGATTATATATGTTGCAAGGTAGGTATGTGTATTAGTTATATAGAAGTATACAGTGCCTGTTTGTAAATATATGCCTGTTTAAAAACATAGGTAGTATATATATATTTGTTATTTTGTATATTGATTTTTGAAATTCTTTGAAAGATAGTTATATATATTTGTGATCGAGAGTATCTAATATATGTTTAGGTTTTTGAAACTTTACTATAAATTATATATATATATATATATAAGTTTATACATAAGGGTTGTTTAATATATATGTGTGGTACCTTTTGGTTTCAATTATATATTATGGGTATAAAGCCACACTTATGTACTGTACAACCGATATTATATAAATGTCTACAATAACAATATGTCGTTAGTTGCTGGAAAGATAAGATATAGGTGATATGCAGAGCCGGCCCAGAGGGCATCCCACCAAGCCCGTGGGCTGGGGCAACCCACTGGGCTAGGGCAAGATTCAATAAAATTTGAGTTGTATTATTTTCAAAAATATATCTATTTAGTTACAAACTATAAATGTTTGTATCTTTGCTGCAGTGGAAATTTGTACAGTTTGCATAGTGGTGTGCAGGGTTCAAAACCTATAGGGGCAACATTTTTTTTCATAAAAAATTTCTACTGTGAAATTTTATATGGTGGGCTGGGGCAGCACATTACCTGGGCCGGCCCTGGGGATATGTTGATTATATAATGAAGTTTATATCGGTCTTGGCTTTGTTAGTAAAAGTTTTTTTTGTGCAGTACATATTAAGTATAATATTTATATAGTATGTTTTGTAAGTATATAGTATATACATTATTAATGATATGTTTGTACAAGTTGATATGGCAGTTATATATAATACTTGTTATATAAATAAGCTATGTATATATACATGAGTCTAGTTTCTTATAATAATATATATACTTATTTGATTTTGTATGTTTAAATTGATTCTATAAATACTAAATTTGAATGTGGCAGTATAAATATAGTACTGAATATAATATACAAGTATTGATTTTAATATATTATGTATCTATATAATGAGTTTAATAATTGTGTTTTTATTTAAAAACAATAATTGTGAAATACATATATATTTAATTTAATATGCATTTGAAATTTTGAATATATTTTATATAAATAATTATATATAGATATATATATATATAAGTTCACTTACACTATTTACCCTCATTGATTCCGTTTTGACTTGATTTCATCAATTTCTATCTATTAGCTTGTCCGTCCAATTTCGTGCCAATATTTCTTTGCTTTGGAATCCGCAGCTCATTTCTTGTCAAATTCCTCTAGCCTCGACGAAAGGTGAGTAATCACTCACGATTTAACGTCTTATATTTATTAAATTTGATTTCAATTGAAACGACAATTGAAATATGCTGCTGTAGTTATTTAAATTTTTATATATGCTATTATCTGTAACTATTCACCTATGGGATATGACACCATATCCTGTTATTTATATTATATTGTTATTGATGATATATGTCAGTTGTTGTATTTTATATTATCTGTTATCACTCTGCAAGTTCCCTGTTAGTATAGAATTCACTATGGATTGAAATGATACATACCCGAACAGACTTTAGAATAGGAGAAAATCGTTATGGGTTGAAATAATAAACCCAAGCGATTTTCATTTGAATTTAAATTGGGATTACGGGTTGAAATAATATATACCCGTATATATTTAAATTACGGATTGAAATGATAAATATCCGTATCACTTAACAATATGATAGATATATATATACAGACACCGTTGGTCCATATATATAAATATTTTGAAAATAAATTCTATGGATTTGGGAAGAAATATATGGTTTTAATAAATGTTGATTCTTAAAATATTATATATAAATGGTAATGATATATATAGATTTAATAATAATATTTAATTTAATTAAGATTGATTTAATACATATAATATGGTTAAGTATTTAAATTTATGTTTCAAAATAGAT
The DNA here is from genome assembly GCA_030737815.1 of Allium fistulosum. Lineage (NCBI taxonomy): Eukaryota > Viridiplantae > Streptophyta > Magnoliopsida > Asparagales > Amaryllidaceae > Allium > Allium fistulosum. Next base: position 823,395,384 of record CM060904.1, read on the forward strand.
TTCGGTAAAAATTTGAATAAATTAAGATTGGGAAGATAATTTTATTTAATTAAACCGATTTGAAACTTATTGAAATTGAGATTTAAGATATGATTTATAACTTGGGTTTGATTTGAGTAATTTAATGAATATTTCTTGTTTAAATAAATTTAAAGAAATATTTAGTAAAAGTGTAATTTAAGGCTAGTTAAATGATATTGAATTTATTAAGTGAATATTCCCTAATTAAATAATAATGAAGTTAAATCAAGAGCTATATGAAACTGTTAAATTTAACTTTGAAAATGTTGAATATTAAAGCTTTGAAATATATTGAAAAATTAAATAGTCTATTTAGAACTAAATTGAATTGATGAATTGAGCTTTGAATAAATTTGAATTTGGAATTTGAGTTGATTTGAATCGATTTGTGAGACTTGAGGAAATTAAATACTTTACCTTATAAATTATTTAACCTATATATATTATTTAGGAAAATAGATATATTTGAAACGAAATGATATTTGGGTTTGAAGAATAAATTAATTTGAAATGACCACGGTGTTATAGTGTATATTTCTACCTTGTAGATAGTTCCGCAGATTCTTAAAGGATGGTTATCCCAAACATCCTTTAAGTTACTTGTATTTCAGTTGATATTTCACTTAAGTTAGATTTATTGATATAAGAATGTTAATCCTGACTCGAGTGTTTTGTGTTTTGCTTTACGCTCGGGTCAGACCGAGTGATACAACATTTGAGACTCACCTTTGGAGTTTGGAGCTTCGTTTGGAGATCCAACTATCGACTCAGCTTTCAGCTTTTCTAGTTGATTTATTCAGAGAGGTCATCTGTTGTACTGGAGACTTCACTACATTTGAGATATTCTGTTGTATTTTATTTCTAACTCTAATGTTTACATAGTAGCTTCATGAACTACTATTTATTTATTCCGCTGCGTATTATTGTATTACTCTGTGTCTGTGATTCTATGATTGATTTATTTACTGTATATATTTTAAGTTTTGCCAAATTTAAATTAACAATCTGATATTTTGAACAATTCAAGTCCAACATGTATGAATGCGAATGGTTGAAAATACCAGGTCGTTACAGAAAATATCAAATGCATTGCAAGATCTTTAATAATAGATTGTAAAAGTCTAACACAGTTATCTTTCCAACCTAACATAACATCACCTGCACTACTCTAGCTGGAAGATAAGCCTAATGATTAATATAATGACCCCCTAAGCATATAAAATATGATACATATTTTTTAGTTTCTTGATGTAAGGTTATATCAAGATTATTATCTTTGAAAAGTGGTTTAATTTTACTACATTTCCCTAAATCATGTCACCTTACATTCGAACTAACTCATCTCATAATTGAAGCGATCTAACCCATTCTAATTCCTTTTATTATAGTCAATATCTAACCGAGTATCATCAAAAATAAGACCTGGATTTTTTTTTTTTTGAAATGGTACTTTATATATAACATGTCACATGTCAATAAACGTTCGAATCACACTACGCAAACTTCGAACTTGTGATCTCTCGCACCAAAGCTGAATCATTTAACCACTTGGACAATGGTGTTTGTTAAAATAAGACCTGTATTCTTAGCTAAAAAACGCATAGCACTATTAAAAAAATTATTCAAAGCATATGGACTATATGTACTACCTATAAGAAAATCCATACCCGAAGTAGAACTTTCTTAAGCTACAGCTCTACGTAAACGAGCACTCCTCCTCACTATTCAATGCCTAGACGAACTAGAACCATACTCACCTTGCTTGACTTTGGAACATGCCATTTTTGCTCTTTTCTTTTTCTTTCCATTGCTATCAAAATTGCTAAAGCTAATTGCCTGATTAAAGCACACTTTCAATTCAACCGCTCCATTGACTGATAATAATCCACTATCACCACAGTAAGCCTGATTTTATCACACTCCCTTATCAACCACACCATTATCTAACAATGAACTACTATCACCAAAAACCTTTTTCATATTAAAATCAGAACCCCTAGCACAGTAACCCAAATTCTCTAACCATTCCTTCAAACCCAAATAAACAGTGATTTACTTGTTGTTTATTTCATCCACGGCCTTAATACCATTAAATTGGATGTTCAACAGCCCCTGATTCAATTTTAATCGCATACTTTCATCAGTATATAGATTACTCATCATCAAACCTACCGTAGGAGAAACCAAACATAAACCCTACACCATGACAGATCTGATACCATTGTGCACATTTACAAATATGCACGCATTTGCCTTGAAATAGACTGTAACATTACAATTAGCTCCTTCTAGAGACACCCCAACCTATCACCAATCCTTTCCAAATCCAAACAACAAAGATCCTGCACTGCACCCTTGTTAGCATCTCTATGCACAATGGCTACATTCTATAAATCATAAAATTGAGAACTAATGCGCTTAATATCAGAAGGACAAATTAGATTACTATCGATTCCCACACGAAAATCACCAACCCTCACCTTATCCGAGCAAGAAGCCACACTATTCTTTGAGATGTCAATGCGTGCATTCGCATAGCCACTTTGCATATCTTCACTGTCACATAACAAGACTCCTACCTCCACATCAGAAGAAACATCAACATTACAACCATGTTCTGACCCCTTATCAACATTTCAACAACAATTCTTGACACCAAATTCAACCTTTAATTCCTAACACATATCAAATTCTCTCCCTGTGTCATTTAACAGACTTAAACTATCAAAGCGATTTGAAGTATTTAACTCAAAATTTACCTCTTTACAAGATCTTGCTATATATATAACCTTGAATAAACACTTACATTTCATAGTCTGAATCAAAACTAGTATTAACAGAAACCTAAGGCTGAGGCTTCAATTCACATTGAATAATTTCCGGATCCAATAATAATGGATAAAGATCCACTGATCTCTCCCTCATCACAAGGTTAATCAAAATATCCTTTTCAACTAAATCACTACCTGAAACTGTAACTGGATCTGGAAAACCATCATCAGCACAACCATCATGATCTGAAAATATGTCAGGATCCCTAAATTCCTCTTTGTAGTTTCAACCAATATTCACTTCATTAATCACATCAAAATGTTTAAACAGATCTTCCAAGAACATAATGCCTTCATTCCTTTGGATCTAGAGGTCAACTAGCAATATTCCCTTCAGCTTTATACATTTTAATACAAATTGGAAGCTATGATTAGTAATCAAAAGGCTCTTCTTTCTCCTGAAACTGAATCAAGTTTACTCAAACAATATCTTTTTTGTGACCAAATAAACCACACCTAAAAGATTTAACTGGATCTCTACAATCTTTAGCAAGATGAGACAAATCCACATAGCGAAATCAAATCTGCTTTCCTTTCTAAAGTCAATCCAATTCCTAAAATTATGGTTTTGCTTGTATAAGACATCTAAGTTCCATTTGTATATCTGAGAAGAATCGACCTTCGGATCTCTCACTACTTGAGCATATGTACGATAACATGGAACTGAAGATTTGAAGGAATAATTAAAATCGAAATTAGGCACGATACTGGGTAGATTTGAGAAAGGAGAGGGAAAGAACAAGAAAGGAGCGGTCGCCATTTCTCTCTCTCAACCTTCGGTCAATGGATACCCGAAAAATCTGAAATCTGTCCGTGTCCGCATCCGAAAAGCGGATAAATATTCGATATCCGAAAAACGGATGCGGATACGAAGACATCCGCATCCGAAAATTATCCGATCGGTTTTTGTAAAGATTATAGTTCAAATTATGTGTATTTTAGTGTTGTGAAAGATATTTGTTTATTATTTTATTAAGTTGATAGTTTATGTTATATGCACTTAATGCTTTTTAACTGCTCAAAACTATTTATTATCATCGTATTTGTTATTTTTTAACACTTTTATAATCAATGAGATTGAAAAATATTTATATTAAACTAAAATTTTCTTATTGTAATTCTTGATTTATCGGTCGTTGGCAGATGGGATAATTATCCGATATCCGTCCTTATCCGCGGATGCGGATATCCGATATCCGAAAATAATTTCGGATGCGGATGCGAATATGGCACTATCCGCATCCGAAAGCATCCGTTGACATGCCTACCTATAATCACCTCGACGTATATTCTTAATTCTCAGGATAGGAACGAGTCTCCCTACCTTGGAATTTGGTATTATGTATGAAAAGAATACTTTCCATACCACCATAATTTAAAATAATCATTTATAGACCTTTTATAAAATTTGTTTTTATAAATCTCCTTTCTATTTATAAAACTCCGTTTATGAATCTCTTTTCTATTTATAAAACTCTTTTTATAAATCTGTTTATTTAAATCTTATATACTTGCCATCAATCTTCGATTTCAGGATAAGACTAAATACTTTCCATAAAACGATGATTCCATATATCACTATAAATTCACAACTGTGATTTATTATTCCAGTTTATTGGAATGACATCATTTCTCTTTTTATAAAATGCCATTTATAAATCTATTCTTTTATTTATAAAATATCATTTATAAATCTATCTCCCTATACAACATTTTATATAAAGCGTATCACAAATATTTATTTCAAATATTTCTACCTTCTTTTAAAACAAAATCACTTTATTTTAAAAGATAAACCCCTTTTTTGCTTTATAATAAACAACTATAATATATAAAATTTTCTATAAAATAAATACTTCACGGCATACTTTTAAAACATTTTCAAAAAGATTGGAGTAAAATAAAGAAGTTCAATTTCTAAATAAAATATCATAGAAAATTCCAAAAGTCACATTCAAAATCATTCTCCGAATGAAACTATTTTCAAATCAGAATAGCAAATAATAGTATTTCAAAATACTATAATGAGGCCAAGAGTTACCATAGCACTTAACAAGTGCTTCTAAAGATCTATAACTAAAAGAGTTCAACTTTTCAACATATCAAAGTCACATCAAATAAGTAAACTACCAAGCTTTGACATTTAACCATTTATAACATAAGTATACAAATGAAATTAACATTAACCGTGGCGAGGAATCCAGATCCCATGACAAGATTCCCTATATTACATTTCATATATCATTTTATATAAAGCAGGAATTCAACCAAACCCAACAACCAAACAACAAACAACCAAGCATACAATTGACAATTTATATCAACACATATATCATATAGTATTCATCCAAAGCTGAGTTAACTCACCAAAATTCCAATCGACGCTTTCGCATTCCTGCTCGATCTAAAATCGAACGGCGTTCAATTTTATTTCAAAATTCTACTTGCTCTAAACTTGACGAAATCAACTTTGGTGCATAGATAACACTCCTACGAGCGCAACGCAAAAAACCATGTATCGATTGGACCTCGTATGTAGAAGATATTAATTTTGTAAGAATTTGGATTAGAAATTGTTAATTAATTCACTAATTACTTTATTTACACTAATTACCATTATCAATTCTTCTTCCCATAAAATTGACACTTCCCTGTACATGCACAAAATGTGCATAAGCCCATACATGTGGCCACAATCCCATCGAATACTCCCACACTTGACAATTCGATGAACAGACTTCGCCAACGAACTCCCCTTCGCATTCTCTCCGCCACAGTCACCACCACGTCGAACTCTACTCTCCCATTTGAATCACGACCGTACTCTCCACTTCACGACAAATGAAGTTCACATTCCACCATGGTGAGCCGAACCTCACCAAATCGACAACAACCATGGGTCTTCATCCCCCAAGTCCAACGCTACCCTTCATTCCGCCTATCGTCGCCTCTAGCTTCGCTATAGTTGAACCCTAGTTCTCCTAGGAAAATTCAAGCTCGGCCAAAGTCCATTGCAACCACCCGAGAATATGGATTTGAAGCTCATGCTCTTACGAGTTCAATAGATCCAACGATGGCCTCTAACGACGCCTGTTGCTTCGGGAAGAATTTGACCTGTGGTGGCAACTACTTTTGGTTAACAATAGAAGAAAGAAAGAGGAAAACAAGAGAAGTGATGAGAGAGTGAAATGAGGGGTTTAAATAATAATTTAATAATACTATTTTAATTTAACTTTTAATCGCTGCACGTTTCGAGCTCGCACGATCACACATCATGTCTGATCGTCGCTAAACTCATCAGTATATGTTGCCTTATTATTCCGGTCCGATGGCACCAGTTTCATCAAAATCCAAGGCAGTACCTATAGATGATAATTTTATGCGTTTTGGGACCGTTTATCAATAAAACGATTTCCAGTCACACTATCGATATTAATTCAAACAATTTATTTTTGTAAATAAATTTCGAATACAAATTTTTTATCATTAGTTATTATTCATTAATTAAAAGAAGTTATAAAACTTTTTCAAATAAATTATTTAAATATTAAAATTAATTAAATATCCAAAATTAAACTGATAAATTCCAGGTCTTTACATTCTCTCCCTATAAGAATTTTATCATCAAATTTCCCAAAAGAAGAAAATGTACTCTCACCTTTAGACTTATAAAGTTTCTTATGTTATAGAAAATTTTGGCAACACCTCCTTTGCGTGGCTTGGTCTGAAAATAAAATCAAAACATCAATATAAGCCCATATTTGGGACCTCCCATATATGGGGACAAACAACACAAATATATACGTATGATATATCTTATATAGTGTGTATGTCACATAACAAACACACCCGTAAAGCATAAACATGAACCAATTTGCGAGCAAATCAGAATCTAATCATGAAACCATAAGCAACTAGCAAGTCTTTGCTTCCATTTACCTGAATTTCACTTACATAACCCAATAGAGAGTTAAACATGACATTTGAAGCAATGCAACAAATCATCCATCATATCATGAATCCAAGCCTACTAAATCATATATAGCAATCATCTCACATAAACATGCCAACAAACCACATAACTTGCATTTATAATGTAAGAAGCATTAAATTACATTAAAGCTCAATGTACATATGTCATCTGTACGCAATATCAAATCAGATCATCTGCTCGATCATAAAAATTTCATTTCCGAACTAGTATCGCTCACTTGACTTCCCTAGTGCGGACTCCAATCAGGTTCCTTGGTTAGAAACCTCTATTATCCTTGCATAGTCATATATTATGATAGAAAACTTCAGAATCATATCAAAAATCCATACCAAGTGTTCACCGTCAAGAATCGAGTAAAAAATCCTTTGTTCGGATAGGTGTGAATCACCTCAAAGTCATGTACTCTAATCTTAGATCTAGAACTGTCACATAAATTAAATGATCTATGTACAACTTATATATTTATTCCACTGGTTTCTTAACCACACCAGTTTGTTTTTAATTTAAATCACATTCGTTTTCATAATTTCTTATTTAATAATAGAATTCATTTATAAATAATTTCATAAAACACTATCTTTATCTTATAACCATTCTATAAAGACTTATCTTTACTTGTAAAACATTTCATTAAAACAAAATTTCATTTAAAACATTTCAAGACTTAAGTTCATATTTTGTAATACTCTTACACCCTAAGAGTATATATAATATCAAATTTGTTTTACTTAACCAGGATATTCAACAAACTTAAAACTTTTTTTAATCTACCATCTTTCTATTCTAGAGTTACAAAACTCTACTTTTATATTTTCACCAACACTTCTAAACAATTCAGAAGTTTTCAGCTGTCTGAAATCGTCGAAAATTCCATTCTATTTCAATGAATGAAAACTACCAAACAACATATCATAATCAGATGCATAACCAAAACTACCCAAATGCATAGGATACATGCATCCATAAAATACGTTAATTAAAACTTCAGAATTAAACATCCGGGTTTTATTTCAACTCTATTTGAAATAATAATATATACTTATAACTTTAGTATATCAAATAATACTTTCGGGATTCTTAATCAAGATATGTTTTACCAAAACAACTCTATAGCAAATTACTATGGTAGCATCCCCAATTTAGAAACTCGAAAATGTACGTCGATGATGCTCCAGTCATTAGTAGAATTATTTTTCAATGATAGAAGTGAGTTTAGTACTTTCTATCTCCTTTAAAACCCATTTTTACAATATTGCTACTAATCAATACTCTCAAATAATACAACTATTATTTTTCCCGAAACTTTGAATTTTTTTTTCAAAAACACCAGGATTTAAGTTCTCAAATTGTCAGTTTTAAATCCTTTTTGTTTATAAACCATATTTATAAACCATACTTATATAGAGTCGCTTTCTTATCTGAATCATTTCACAAATGTATATCTTTGTTTAGATTATAATAAACAACTTTTGTTAAAATTAAATTTTTACCAAACATTATCATCGAATGCCTCATGGTCAAACTGTGAAAATTAATTCACAAGGTATTCGTTTCAATATTCCTACAATTTACTATCTACCTAACCCATGTAGTAAAAAGGTAAACTGCTTATTGATGTGAACGTAAATGTGCATATTTTTACCACCATATTTAATCTATTTAAATTAAATAAATGATCATATCGAGTATTTTAACTTGTTTAAACCAAAATTCAAATTATTTTCAAATTGTCACATATTCATCTTCATATAGTGGTAAAATGGTCATTTTTATGCATTTATTAAATTGTGAAAATTTACTTGGAATTTTCTATGTTGTTTTGTAGGAAATTTGGTGAATTTTACAAGTGGCTTCATGATAATATATGCATGCACAAAAGTGAAGAGAACAAATGAAGATAGAAATAATTCAAAGTGATGATCATGGAGGACCCCACCCACTTACCTTGATTTTCAATTAGGAACTAAGCACATGATAAAAGGACATTAAAGCTTCATGTACATTTAAGTGGGGGATTAGTGGATGTTAATGATTACTTGGCCACTACACTACCTCAAGGGCAATTTGGGCATTCCCCAAAAATATGAACTAGGGTTTAACACTTGTATAAATACCCCATATCTTCATGTAACATTCTTCTCCCTTAATCTCTCTTACTTAGTTTTTAGCTTATAAAATAAACAAGCTCTTCTCTTTCTCTTTTCATGGCTACTTAGCCATTTTTATCTTCATTTAATTTTTGTTTTTTATGAAATTTAATATATGATCTTTTCCCTTTCTTATTTATTTCCTTTCATGTTGTAGTGTAGATTTACTTTCATGCAAGTAGAATAGTTCTAATTCTTGTTAATTAGCTCTCTTATTCATTAGCTTTCATTTTCCTTCTTTTTAATTTCATGTTGCAAGCTACAAGTGTTGATATGATAACACAAGTGAGAGGCTAATCCCTTCAATTTAGGGGTAATGAAGCCTCTAACCATGTAGCTTCAAAATTTTGATGTTTATGCTCTCTTTTTGTGCTTAAAATGAAGTGGTTTAACTTGTTGTTTTTGATGTGAATTTGATAGCCTATATTGTTGACACCAAATAGGCTATGCTTAAACAATCACAAACAATGATTACCTCTTCATCTACATATGATGATGGTAATGAAGTGATTGTTGAAATTAAAATTTGATGGCTTATATTTCTAAACAATAGTTAATAGGTCATGCTTAAAATAGATTTTGCTTTCAACTTTATTGTCATATTTCATGAGTGTTAAATGTGTAATAGTGGTTGTGTTATAGTTTGATGGTTTATATTGTGCTAATTAATAGCACAAATATACCATACTTATGATAAGCACATCAACTAATTACACTAATGACAAGAAAAGAGAGATCATAACTTCATTTTGTTGATTTATGTGATCTAGAGAGTGGAATTATCTCTAAATTGTCAATTTATTCTCATAGTTTTCATTCACATTTGTAGTTGTTAGTTTGTTAGTTTTCTCATTTTTTTAGCTTGACAATCTCTCGACTTTGGTTTAACTTGATTGAATAGATTTTTAAAATCATCAATTCCCTACGGATCGACCCGTATTTGCCACGTACTACAAGTGTAAGCCGTGCGCTTGCGGTTAAATTTATTTCTAAATTTGTTCGACGGTTTTCTAAACCGATAGAAAATCCATCGTCGAACAAGTTTTTGACGCGGTTGCCAGGGAATTGTTTTGATTTTAATTTTCTATTCTTCGAATTATTTTCTTTTGATTATATTGTGTGTTTGTTTTGTGTGTTGAGTGCATTTAAAAAAAATTGTTGTGTCTGCTTGATTTGTGCTTGCATTTGTTTGTGTGTTTGTAGTTTTTCATTTTGCATTTCTATTTCCATTTTAAAAAAACATACAAAATATCAAAACAAAAACAAAAATATTTTATTTCCTATTCATTTCCTTTACAATTTCAGTTACAATTTACAATTCAATTTCCTTTTACAAATTTGATTTCCAAATCTTTTCTGTGCATTTCCCCTTCTCTGTTCACTGCCTGTTTGCTGAAGCATTTCACTTCTCTGTGAACATATACAACAGTTCCATTGACCATACAGTCACTTCTTACTACCACCACCCAAACACTGTCATATCCTCTGAATCACAACATACACTTCTACAACTCCTCTGCCTTAACCCACTCCCGGTCAACTCACATCAGCTCATTCCTTCCAGTGCCACAAACTTCAAATTACAAACCAAAGACTGTCACTTCTCCTTTGCACTTTAACCAAAACCAAAACCAAAACTGTTAACAAACTTCTTCCGACCACATTTCAAACCACAACTACCTCTATCAGTCACCCTACAGATCACAACCACAACTTCATACCCAAACTATTGTTACCATTCAGTGCCAAACTGTTGTTACCATTCAAAGCGATACCACTGACATCACCAAAAACCACAACCTACCAATTCTACAACAGCACTTCAGTACATACTTTCCTGTTACCCCCTTCAAACTGCAACTATCTACCATACAACTTCTTCTAACCAAGCAAATCCCCTTCATTGCAAAACCACTTCAACCAATTTCTACTGCACCATAACATCACCACTCAGACCACCCAAAAACACTTCACCATCTATTACATACCTTTGCCATACCCAAAAAATCTGACTGTGCTCCTCACAGTTCTCACCACAGTGCACAATAGTGCACAAGACATCTCAAAACTGCAAACTCCTCTTCAAACTGACCACCACATCAATCTGCACTGTTCCAATCACCACATTTCTTTCCTTCATAACTCTCTACGACTTCAATACATCGTCAATCACCTCCTTCAATACTGTCACTTGCCTACATCAAACAACCAGACAACAAACTTAATTCCTCCATCTGACTGCCTTGCAAAACATCACAACACACTTCAACTTCTCAACATACACACAACCCAACTATTTCACCATTGCTTTCAACTGCTTCCCTCCACTGTCACGACAGACTGTACTGCCTACAACCCACATATTCACAACACTTCCAAACTCACCCATCCACCTGATTACAACCACAACTTCAGATCATCAGAGCTAACTTCAAATTATCAGAGCTAACTTCAGGTCTAAATTCATTCAATCAGTACACTTACTCCTTTACAACCACTGTGCAGTTCAAACCGCTCTAGTCACTGATCCTTTATAACCAACATTGTACTCCAATCCTTTACTTCCATCTTGAACTCACGAGCAACCTTCTTATATACTTCATACTTACCCATTTCCAGTATACTTTACTGCAAATCTATATGCACACCTGCCATCCACCTCTGTTATATCCATCCACGGTTCCACCAAAACTTCAACAAACTCCCCACTACTATTCCACCATATCACCAGCCTTCATCAACCATTTTTTTAAAACAACACAACACACGCAACCACACCGTCCACCTGATCAAACCCAACACAAGCAGCAACCTTCGACAAGTCGCGCCAGCAAATCTCGCCTTGCCCATTGCTGCTTCAATCATTCTTCATAACCACCATCCGCTTCTCAATACGACAACAGCCAAACCACACATACTTTACAACTGCTGCTCCGACCACGTACCATTGCATTACATTCAGTCAGGACCATCACTGACCAACATTACCGTGCCTCCTCTATGCAAACTTCGGTGCACATTTCACTAATACAGCTGTTCACTGAACTTCTCACAACCCTCATCAACAGCCACACAACATTCGAACTGCAACCTTCTTCACAATTCATTCCTCTTCCCCTGCATACAATTTCCTCATCAACTATTCTGCCACAATTCCTACTTCCTTCCTACCCACATATTACTTGCCTCTCCACTATCCACCTTCACTTCACAACTTCAAATTTCACAAAACCAATCCAAACGTCTTCATCAATCTCTGCCTATAACTGAGGTATACTCATACTGCAGTTCACAGTGCTTCACTTCCCTCACCGCAATCGACACTATTGCTTCGACATACCTCACCATCACCTTCAACCTACGCCCAACATCTATAGCAACCACTACGAGCAACTCGAATTGCTTCCAATTGCAACTAACAAACTCGCAAACTCCGATTCCCATCGACTCACCTCGAAGCTACTCCACAATCAAACCATTCGCTGCTGCAAACCAGAACCGCCCTCGAATGAAAGTCGAGCATCAAATTCACAACGCCGAAGCACCTAAATCAACTTGAGGAGTATTGATTTGAAATCGTCGATTTTGAAATCGGGATAGGAATTAGGGTGACTCGATTTTAAATTTCCAGTATTGATGTGTATTTAACAATTTTTTTTTGTTCTGAAAAGAATCGTTCAAGTGATAAAGTAAAGAAGCAGTTATATTATTTAGTCAGTGGGCTTTCAGGCCGATAAAAAAAGGGGGAAGAAAAAGGTTTGGGTCGGGTTGGCTTGAAGGCCTGAGTGAATAAACTTTTCTTTTCTTTCTTTTAGTTAGTTTCCCTTAGTTTTAATTTGTTTAGTTTCATTATTTAAAAAAAATAAAAGAAAAAAAAAATTGTTTAGTTTTGCTTTGTTTTTAGTTTTAAAAAATTTGTTTTTAGTTTTTCTTTTTCTTTTTTCTTTTTTTTTAAAAAAAATTATATATATATGTATTGTTTTGTTTTGTTTGTCTTTGAAATTTGTTTTTTTTTGAATTTGTTTTGTTTTAATTTGATTTAAGTTCCATCTTAATTTAAAAAAAAAAAAAATTCAATTGTGTGTATATCTTGTTTTTATTCCAGGTTGCCAAAGCAGAATTTCAAAAGGAGAAGAACTCCTACCAAAATAAATTGCTTGCTTATAAAATTCTTTTTGAGCCTTCGTTTTTATTTTGTTTTGCATTGTTGTTGCATTTGCATTTATATATATAAAAAAAATTTAAGTAAAACTTCGCTTTTACATTTTGTTTGCTTTTCAAAAAATAAAATTTCATCGTAGTTGCATTGTTAATACACGTTTAATTTCTGCTTTGCATTTCATCCTAGAATTTTTTTTAATAACGGTTAGATAACACTTAATTGTATATTGACAAATTGTCTTCTTTGAACAATTTAATTTCTTGGTGTCTAGGCTACGGTAGAGTAATAACCATTTATAAATATTACGGTGATTCGTAAATATTATAGTGGTTGTTCCTCTAAAGGTACTTAAACTTTCGGCTGCATTGCTACGGTTATTCGTGGTGCACCGATAACCCCTGTCTGTTACCTGGCTGAGAACTATCTTGTTGATTTAAGATAATTTGTAATTATACAATTTTAGGTTAACTTAGGATAAATCATTTGTAATTAACCCTTGCATTCATTTAGTTGCATTAGTTCATGCATATTTAAAAAAAAAGTCAAAATTCAAAATAAAAAAAATTGTAAATATTCCTTTCCAAATTTTTAAATCCTTTCTTTTGAATTTTTTTAAACAAAAACAAAAATCCAAAAAAAAAAATTTACTTAGTTTTTTTTAGAAAATCAAAAATCCAAAAAGAAATATAAAATATTTTCAAAAAAAAAAAAACAATTTCCCTTTTGAAAATTTTTATTTGTAAAATTTTTTCCTTTATATATAAAAAAACATTCTTGAAAATGTCCAAATTTCCCCACTCATTTGAATTTTACAATAGTTGTGAAAATCAATATAATCCATATGATTTAACTCCAAATTCGTATGGATATTTTAATGACAACTATTCTTTAAACAATTCGAATTTTGAACAACAAAGTTTTCAAAACGATGACCAACCCTCGAATCTCGAAAATAGCATTTCACCTCTACGATTTGTGTAATTCATATTTGTGTAACAACTTGTGACGACCCGGCTTTTTCTCCACAAAAGTCGTATCATCTTGAAGAAAGAAAGAGATAGAAAAGAGAAAAGATAGAGAAGAAAGAAGAATAATATCAGAATCTAAACAGCGGAACGAATAAATTATATTAATCAAATAAGATATTACATTGTATCATATACATCAGAGATACACAGCTTATACAACACATACTAGACAGTTATAAACACCTGTCTAGTCATTACAATTCAAGATACAACTTAAACAAACGACTCAGAGATACACACAGCGGAACCACTTATATATCTACAAACGCTGAAGCCTCCTGCTCCATTGCTCCTCCAGATAACTCGTCAAAGCTAACCTGAATCCCTTGGCTACTCGTAAAAATTTGAGTACCCAAGAGTTTATAAAACAGAAATAAACACTTGGGTCAGACATGGGTCTGGTGTGAGTAAACGGGTTAAAGTTGTTTAACTTCAAAGCCTTTTGAAAACAAAGGTATCACGTAAGACTTCCCACACATAAACATGGAAAAGTTTTTACCTTACGCTAACCAAAACATTTGATAGGAAATCCAGTTATATTATAATAGGGTCTAGGGTTTTCAAGTAAAATACAGAAATAGCTGGAATGCTTACATCTCACGTTCCAACATAGTTGGGCACAACTAAATCGTACGGCACTTATTGGATTTTGGATTCCATACAATGGCAGGGCTACTGGGGTACCGCCCGTCACAGTACGTGGCCTAGATCAACGTACCGAGGATCACTCCCAATCCCCTGCAACACAAGGCCGGAACATCCCTTACTGGATAATTCCCGCATAAGAAACCCCAGCGGTTGTAGCTATTCAACCGCCCACACAGCCGAATAAAAAGAAGGGACCTCTAGACAGAGGAATCTCATACTACTTGGGTGCTACCCACTAACCTTGCTGCACCTCCCCTGTTTTAGCCATTCCCGGTTTGATGAGGCTTGAGGCTACGATTACCTTTAATCAAAACACATCACTTAGAATGCTCATCGTCCACCTGACGATGTGCTGAAAGCATTCAATCCATACAAGTTCGTTCCGGGTTCGAACGAAACCGAAGGCATTATCTCGTTACACTCATTTTGGAATCACCCTCAGAGTTAACGACAATAACCCTTGCACTCTGAATCTTCATCTTCACTTGAGATTCACGACCTATCGTTAATTTGGATCAATGTGGTATTCGGGTCTCCAGACCTGGAATACCGGTATACGGAAACCCGATCCCGGTCTCATCGAAATCCAAAACGTATCTTTTAAGGCCAAGTTGTTTAAAGGTTTAAACATTTAAACTTATTCAGGATGATATAAACAGATAGATAAATCATATTATCACAATTGATAATTCATATCAACATTCATCTCACAAAGCAGCATATATCATATATATATTAGAGATATTCAAATCATCCAATATCAACCAATCACCTAATATCAATCATCCAATATTAATCAATCATCTAAACAGAATTGATTAACTCCATATCAATTTAATTAACCTTTAATTAAATTAATTATTATCCTTTAATTACTTGGATTACCTTAATCCTGCTTACTAGCATTAATTAATTACAAATTAATTAATTAATCATCTCTTAATGATCTTTCCTAATTAATCTTCCTTGATTAATTATACTTTAATTACATTCAAGTAATTATTCTTAACCATATACAGTAATTAACCTTTAATTACTATCATTAATTACAATAATTAATGAACCTTCATTAATTAATTAACTATAATTAATTATATTAATTCTTAATTAATTACAATTAATTAATCATACTTAAATTAATTGCTTTTATTAATCAACCTTGATTAATTAATAATCCTCTAATTACTTCATTAATTAATTATATTCTTAACCATTAATAGTAATTAATCTTTAATTACTTTCATTAATTACATTAATTAATAATCCTTAATTAATTACTTCCATTAATTAATTAACTATAATTAATTACATTAATCCTTAATTACTTAAATTTATTAAACTTAAATTAATCACTTCTATTAATCCATCTTGATTATCATAAACAGTAATTATCATCCTATAATTTACTTATCCTAATTAATTAACTCCTTAATTAATTACTTTAATCCTTTAATTAATTACACCAAATAATTAATCCTTAATTACTTCTCATTAAGTAATTATCCTTTAATTAATTACATCTTGTAATTATACATTAATTACTTATACTAAGTAATTACACTTTTTAACCTTATTAAGTATTCATACTTAATTTTTTATCAAGTGATTATCTTTATTTAACTTAAATTAATCACATCCATTTATTATTTAAGATTGAGTAATTCATTCCTTAATTATTCTTAAATAAATTAATTAACCTTAATTACAGATTAATTATTCTTTAATTATTAATTAATAAACCTTAATTATCAATTAATAAAACTTAATAGCAAATTAATCAATCCTTAATTATTATTTAATTAATCTTTAATTACCATTTGATTTATCCTTAATTAATTTTTAATCATTAATTAATAATCTCTAATTATTTAATTAATGAGTCTTGATTACAAATTAATTAACTTCTAATTAATTAATTAATAACTATTAATAAATTCTAAGTCAAAAATTAATTAAATTAATCACCCTTAAATTATTTTATTAAATTATCAAAAATCTTAATTATCTTTAACCAATCATTTTCCTTTGTTAATTACTACATCACATTAATTAAACTTAACCTTTAATTAACATTTAATTATATTTACAAATTGATTTAGTTTTAAAACATTTTATTTAAGTTTTAACAAACTTAAATTAATCAAACATACCCTTAAATAAAGTTTAAGAACATTTTAAAAGAGGTTTAGACAAGTTTAAACAGAGAACCATCTTTAAATTTCAACATGTTATTAATAAAACTTTAATACGTGCTTAACACCTCCTCTCCCGATCCCTGCTTCGAGTCATCTCACCTTCCTACTCGAGATCGCTTCGAGTTTTCCCAACTTCTTCTTTTTAACTCTGTTACATTTTAAATTCTAAAATTTTCTGTAAAGATTTAAAACTTTCAAAACGACCCGTAGCAAACTCGAGCAACATCCCAACTTTCCCGAGAGTAAACCCAAACCAACATCATCTTCTCAATACCCAAACCACTGACACGCTGCTGACATCTGTACACATGTACAGATGATCGGAGCAACTCCGGTCAACGTCGCCATTGCCAGCACATCGTCTTCGACCACCATTCTCGATTCCGATCACCCAAACCTCACATCGATTACAAACTCAAAATCGAACACTATCGAGCCTACTGAAACAAAATAGTTCGAGCAAAACTTACTCGCACTTCCTAACTCCGACCACCGGAGATCACTGCATCACGCCTGGACCTTCGCCTGAGACCCCTTCTTCTTTTCCCCCACCTGCGGTTGCCTCCGAAGCAGCCATGTCTACGAATGAGCCTCCAAATCATCGTTGACCCAAACAGGTCGTTAAACCCTATATCACAATCGTCCTGCCACCACGGTGGTTAATAAATCCACCGATTATTTTTCCTAGGATCCCTATCGCACCAGCCTCCTCCAGCAATGATCTCGATGATCATTTCTTCCACGATTGCCAGAAATCGACGAAAAAGTGATTTCCGTTCAACTCACTATATCTCGACAATCATAAACTTAAAAATCTTGTTTTGATTATTAAAATTCAACATTTTTCAATTCGAAACAGTTTATATAATCAAAACTCGAAATTACATCATTCGATTTTTCTGCCTTATGTTGATTATCACTGACATTACTAGATTCCAGAAATTCTACTAATTAACTTTAATTAAAGTTATTTTTAAAACTTGAATCTAACTATTTCTAACAGTTTTCCTTTAAAGATTATAACTTAAAATTTCTTGCAAATTGAGATATGAATTTTTTGAAAGTAAGTCTTGAGCCTGGGAAATAACAGAGACCAGTTTATAAATGTAAAATCAGACATGCACACATGTAACAGAGCAATTCAAAATATATTCCAGATATAAACAATCATGCAAACCATAATACAACAATTATATACGAATTTATCACATGCATCCATACAATCATAGATTAAAACTGTTTTAAATTGAAAGTTTACTCACTGGAAAATTAAAGCAGTGGAGAACTGACAAATCCAAACATGCACAGACAAACACACATATATATATCAGGTATTCACACTTATAAATACACATGCAAGCATTTATCATTCCAGAAATCTATCAAGCAACAAAACAATTATTACTTAGGATTTTAAGTAGATGTTTACTCACTGGATTAAAAAGGCAGAGGCTTGAGATTTGAAACAGGAAACTTTGAATTGCTTTAAAACTTTGATTTCTTTAAAACTGGAATCTTTGAATTTGGAGAAGAAAGTACTTCGAAACTGAAATGCTTTGATTTGAAACTGGAAATCCTTTTGTTGACTGAGATGATTCAAAACTTTTGAAAACTGAATACTATGACGATCTTTGAAAGCTTGTTACTGGGAAACTTGATCTTTGAAAACTGAGATGTTCTTGGTTTCAGCTTGAATTGGTTTACAGGATTTAAATGTTTACAGGGTTTTGAATATTTGGTTTGAGAAATGTTTACAGGCTTTGAAAAATGCTTTACAGGGTTTAGATTTGGATTGATTTCTGGTTTTTCTTGAGGAAGTGTTTGCAGATTTGAAAATGAATATAGTTTGTAGGCTTTTGATTTTCAGATTTGATTCTTGAGTTTGGAAATAAATTTTAGTTTTTGGGTTGTGGAGATCATTTCGGGATTGATAATTTTTCTGTTTTTGGGTTTTTGGTCTTTGAACTGAAATTAGAGAAAAAGAATGAAGGGGAAAGGTAGAAGTTTATATAAGTAGATTTTGATTTTATTAAAATTTAAAGAAAAATAAAATAAAAGAGACACTTGTCTCATACCTTATCTAATATGCTAACACATGTTATTTAAGAGGTTTAATATGTTAACACTTGTAATTATTTATATTCATATTATTTTTAAAGCTTTTTATTATTAATTTCCTAATTGATTAATACATTTCTTAATTATAAATACTTTTCTAAACCTTATGTAAATACAATCTTTAAAAGGAAATAGAATATAAACCAATTATATTCTAATAAAATCATATATATTATATTTAATCCATTTTTAAATGAATATTCAAAAGCTTTTGTATTTATTCCTATTAAATAAATACTCTTTCAAATTTCTATAAATAAATTTCTATAAAAAGAAAAATATAAAACAAATCTTATTTCTAAATAAAAACTTTATTCATATATTTTAAATTCAAACTATATTATTATTTTCATTTTAAGATATATATATTTTTCTTTAAATACAATTCTTAAATCCAAATTCAAAGTCAAAATAATTATCCTATTTAAAATCAATTTAAATACACACATTTTTAAATAACACTTTTTAATTTGGAATAATATGTCTAATTAAAAATCTATTTCTAAATAACACAATTTAATTTTTTAACTAATTATTCCATTTAAGAATCTACTCATAACTATATTTAAAAACAACTCATTATTAATTTGTTTGAAATAACAATTTTACCAATTTTAAATAATTAATTTACAAGATTATCACATTTTAAATTCCCTGAAATCCCGGGATATCACATTCCTTCCCCCTTAAAATAATTTCGTCCCCGAAATTTAAAACAAAAGATAATCCAAAGTTTTTATTTTATTTCAACCAATCTAAGCATACCTATCAGCCAACACAAATAAACAACCAATTTTATCCAAACAAACAATTCAAATCTAACAATCAATATTCGTTATCCGGACACAGATCCGGATAAGCTTCCTAAATTTCCACGAGTTTCCCCAAGTATACATATATACCGGGATACTCGTTCTAAAGACAATCTTAAACTACGAAGCTACAGAGCTCCTACTCATCTAAATCTACAAAACTAAACAGGATATCAGACTACAGACAAGTCTGACTCAACAACCAAATCCTTCCCGAACTACTGGTTCCAAAACCAGAGATAGATCAAACACGTACTTCCTCAAAGATACGCGATATACTCTGAATCTCAGTTATCCAAACTGGCAATTCAATCCTGTAGATCAAACACTTATCCAAATCAGAATACAGAAGAGATCCAAAACAACTCGGAGCTGACTTCCCAGACTTACCCAATCTTATAGCTCCCTTATGATCGGAGAAAACTTATCCAAAATCAAATCTCCGACTTTAGAATCCAAATTCCTCTGTCTCAAATCCACAAAACTCTCCAGACGATCCTGGTCTGTCTACATCCTTACCGATCAGCTCAACCTTCGCTGATGCTTCTAGAACAAACTGGACCAAAAACAACTCAACAAAATGATCCTCTCAAGATCAACTAGAATCAAGAAACATAAACTCTACTCCTCAATATCAGAAGACTACAACTTACTTCTCTTATCTGGAAAAGACAAAACAGATGCACTAACCAATCTGGACTTAAATCCAGAAATATTTCCTGTAGAAATTTTCTAATCCCAAAACATTGCAAATTCCGGTTGCTTCCACTCTAGAACAGCTGCCGTCTTGCTTCTGCTGCACCACTCTGATCTAGAGCAGATAAGAATGCCGTCGATGAACTTGAGCACAGACTAGACAACACATCCTGAAAATATGATTCAACAGATCCATAAAGTAAACTCAGATACTTCATCAAATATTGAGCTGCTTCACCCAATCCTTCTACTAAGCTGAACCATCGGTACTACTCTTGGAATCCTAGTCGATAAGAAATTCAATCTCAATTGCAGACAAATCTTTGACTTCGCTGAAGACATCCAGAAAAACTCTGATAACTCAAGAGAATACTCAGCAATCGCAAGTCACTTTTGCGATCAACCCAGCCTAATTATCCAAGAAACTGCTCTCTCTTTACCAATCAGAACAGCTTATGCTTTTTAACCAATCCATCGAAGAAATGGATCCTCTCTACTGCTTCTGAATTCTACCACTAGAAAACTGCAAAGCCAAAAGATCTTCTTGCTGGAACACAAAACTCTTCTGGGTTGCACTGCTGACACAGATGCCAGAACTTCCTATCCAAAGCTTCTCGAGAAACTCTGACCTCAAACCAAACAAAATCACCATGCTGAACTCAGCCACAACACCGAAGCAGACACACTTCCTTAGACTTGCTCCAAAAGAAAACATCTTCAGAAACATCCAGTCACTGCGTCTCATCACACAACTACTCCTTCCTGAGTTACTCAGATACCATCACTTGCTTCTGCTCATTCGACAGATCCAAACTCCACTCATCCCACTTCAAAGATGGACTCCGAACCTTAACAGTTCCTTCAGAGATCAATGAAATCTTTACACCATAACAAAGTTCACTCGAGACGGTATTGGGTCTACAGTCTCGTCAGATAGACTTCCAACCTCAACATTCAAACTCCAACCATTGGTAGTCGTGTTTCACACACCACCACCATATCTACCTTTATAACTCATATTGGAAAACCCGAACAGGTAACCCAATAGATAGGTAGAAATATGTATTTATAGTTATATAAAAATTACAAATACGCTCTCTCAGGATAGACATCACTCCAGAGCCTAGGTATTTACTCAACCAAGAGCTCTGATACCAACTGTGACGACCCGGCTTTTTCTCCACAAAAGTCGTATCATCTTGAAGAAAGAAAGAGATAGAAAAGAGAAAAGATAGAGAAGAAAGAAGAATAATATCAGAATCTAAACAGCGGAACGAATAAATTATATTAATCAAATAAGATATTACATTGTATCATATACATCAGAGATACACAGCTTATACAACACATACTAGACAGTTATAAACACCTGTCTAGTCATTACAATTCAAGATACAACTTAAACAAACGACTCAGAGATACACACAGCGGAACCACTTATATATCTACAAACGCTGAAGCCTCCTGCTCCATTGCTCCTCCAGATAACTCGTCAAAGCTAACCTGAATCCCTTGGCTACTCGTAAAAATTTGAGTACCCAAGAGTTTATAAAACAGAAATAAACACTTGGGTCAGACATGGGTCTGGTGTGAGTAAACGGGTTAAAGTTGTTTAACTTCAAAGCCTTTTGAAAACAAAGGTATCACGTAAGACTTCCCACACATAAACATGGAAAAGTTTTTGCCTTACGCTAACCAAAACATTTGATAGGAAATCCAGTTATATTATAATAGGGTCTAGGGTTTTCAAGTAAAATACAGAAATAGCTGGAATGCTTACATCTCACGTTCCAACATAGTTGGGCACAACTAAATCGTACGGCACTTATTGGATTTTGGATTCCATACAATGGCAGGGCTACTGGGGTACCGCCCGTCACAGTACGTGGCCTAGATCAACGTACCGAGGATCACTCCCAATCCCCTGCAACACAAGGCCGGAACATCCCTTACTGGATAATTCCCGCATAAGAAACCCCAGCGGTTGTAGCTATTCAACCGCCCACACAGCCGAATAAAAAGAAGGGACCTCTAGACAGAGGAATCTCATACTACTTGGGTGCTACCCACTAACCTTGCTGCACCTCCCCTGTTTTAGCCATTCCCGGTTTGATGAGGCTTGAGGCTACGATTACCTTTAATCAAAACACATCACTTAGAATGCTCATCGTCCACCTGACGATGTGCTGAAAGCATTCAATCCATACAAGTTCGTTCCGGGTTCGAACGAAACCGAAGGCATTATCTCGTTACACTCATTTTGGAATCACCCTCAGAGTTAACGACAATAACCCTTGCACTCTGAATCTTCATCTTCACTTGAGATTCACGACCTATCGTTAATTTGGATCAATGTGGTATTCGGGTCTCCAGACCTGGAATACCGGTATACGGAAACCCGATCCCGGTCTCATCGAAATCCAAAACGTATCTTTTAAGGCCAAGTTGTTTAAAGGTTTAAACATTTAAACTTATTCAGGATGATATAAACAGATAGATAAATCATATTATCACAATTGATAATTCATATCAACATTCATCTCACAAAGCAGCATATATCATATATATATCAGAGATATTCAAATCATCCAATATCAACCAATCACCTAATATCAATCATCCAATATTAATCAATCATCTAAACAGAATTGATTAACTCCATATCAATTTAATTAACCTTTAATTAAATTAATTATTATCCTTTAATTACTTGGATTACCTTAATCCTGCTTACTAGCATTAATTAATTACAAATTAATTAATTAATCATCTCTTAATGATCTTTCCTAATTAATCTTCCTTGATTAATTATACTTTAATTACATTCAAGTAATTATTCTTAACCATATACAGTAATTAACCTTTAATTACTATCATTAATTACAATAATTAATGAACCTTCATTAATTAATTAACTATAATTAATTATATTAATTCTTAATTAATTACAATTAATTAATCATACTTAAATTAATTGCTTTTATTAATCAACCTTGATTAATTAATAATCCTCTAATTACTTCATTAATTAATTATATTCTTAACCATTAATAGTAATTAATCTTTAATTACTTTCATTAATTACATTAATTAATAATCCTTAATTAATTACTTCCATTAATTAATTAACTATAATTAATTACATTAATCCTTAATTACTTAAATTTATTAAACTTAAATTAATCACTTCTATTAATCCATCTTGATTATCATAAACAGTAATTATCATCCTATAATTTACTTATCCTAATTAATTAACTCCTTAATTAATTACTTTAATCCTTTAATTAATTACACCAAATAATTAATCCTTAATTACTTCTCATTAAGTAATTATCCTTTAATTAATTACATCTTGTAATTATACATTAATTACTTATACTAAGTAATTACACTTTTTAACCTTATTAAGTATTCATACTTAATTTTTTATCAAGTGATTATCTTTATTTAACTTAAATTAATCACATCCATTTATTATTTAAGATTGAGTAATTCATTCCTTAATTATTCTTAAATAAATTAATTAACCTTAATTACAGATTAATTATTCTTTAATTATTAATTAATAAACCTTAATTATCAATTAATAAAACTTAATAGCAAATTAATCAATCCTTAATTATTATTTAATTAATCTTTAATTACCATTTGATTTATCCTTAATTAATTTTTAATCATTAATTAATAATCTCTAATTATTTAATTAATGAGTCTTGATTACAAATTAATTAACTTCTAATTAATTAATTAATAACTATTAATAAATTCTAAGTCAAAAATTAATTAAATTAATCACCCTTAAATTATTTTATTAAATTATCAAAAATCTTAATTATCTTTAACCAATCATTTTCCTTTGTTAATTACTACATCACATTAATTAAACTTAACCTTTAATTAACATTTAATTATATTTACAAATTGATTTAGTTTTAAAACATTTTATTTAAGTTTTAACAAACTTAAATTAATCAAACATACCCTTAAATAAAGTTTAAGAACATTTTAAAAGAGGTTTAGACAAGTTTAAACAGAGAACCATCTTTAAATTTCAACATGTTATTAATAAAACTTTAATACGTGCTTAACACCTCCTCTCCCGATCCCTGCTTCGAGTCATCTCACCTTCCTACTCGAGATCGCTTCGAGTTTTCCCAACTTCTTCTTTTTAACTCTGTTACATTTTAAATTCTAAAATTTTCTGTAAAGATTTAAAACTTTCAAAACGACCCGTAGCAAACTCGAGCAACATCCCAACTTTCCCGAGAGTAAACCCAAACCAACATCATCTTCTCAATACCCAAACCACTGACACGCTGCTGACATCTGTACACATGTACAGATGATCGGAGCAACTCCGGTCAACGTCGCCATTGCCAGCACATCGTCTTCGACCACCATTCTCGATTCCGATCACCCAAACCTCACATCGATTACAAACTCAAAATCGAACACTATCGAGCCTACTGAAACAAAATAGTTCGAGCAAAACTTACTCGCACTTCCTAACTCCGACCACCGGAGATCACTGCATCACGCCTGGACCTTCGCCTGAGACCCCTTCTTCTTTTCCCCCACCTGCGGTTGCCTCCGAAGCAGCCATGTCTACGAATGAGCCTCCAAATCATCGTTGACCCAAACAGGTCGTTAAACCCTATATCACAATCGTCCTGCCACCACGGTGGTTAATAAATCCACCGATTATTTTTCCTAGGATCCCTATCGCACCAGCCTCCTCCAGCAATGATCTCGATGATCATTTCTTCCACGATTGCCAGAAATCGACGAAAAAGTGATTTCCGTTCAACTCACTATATCTCGACAATCATAAACTTAAAAATCTTGTTTTGATTATTAAAATTCAACATTTTTCAATTCGAAACAGTTTATATAATCAAAACTCGAAATTACATCATTCGATTTTTCTGCCTTATGTTGATTATCACTGACATTACTAGATTCCAGAAATTCTACTAATTAACTTTAATTAAAGTTATTTTTAAAACTTGAATCTAACTATTTCTAACAGTTTTCCTTTAAAGATTATAACTTAAAATTTCTTGCAAATTGAGATATGAATTTTTTGAAAGTAAGTCTTGAGCCTGGGAAATAACAGAGACCAGTTTATAAATGTAAAATCAGACATGCACACATGTAACAGAGCAATTCAAAATATATTCCAGATATAAACAATCATGCAAACCATAATACAACAATTATATACGAATTTATCACATGCATCCATACAATCATAGATTAAAACTGTTTTAAATTGAAAGTTTACTCACTGGAAAATTAAAGCAGTGGAGAACTGACAAATCCAAACATGCACAGACAAACACACATATATATATCAGGTATTCACACTTATAAATACACATGCAAGCATTTATCATTCCAGAAATCTATCAAGCAACAAAACAATTATTACTTAGGATTTTAAGTAGATGTTTACTCACTGGATTAAAAAGGCAGAGGCTTGATATTTGAAACAGGAAACTTTGAATTGCTTTAAAACTTTGATTTCTTTAAAACTGGAATCTTTGAATTTGGAGAAGAAAGTACTTCGAAACTGAAATGCTTTGATTTGAAACTGGAAATCCTTTTGTTGACTGAGATGATTCAAAACTTTTGAAAACTGAATACTATGACGATCTTTGAAAGCTTGTTACTGGGAAACTTGATCTTTGAAAACTGAGATGTTCTTGGTTTCAGCTTGAATTGGTTTACAGGATTTAAATGTTTACAGGGTTTTGAATATTTGGTTTGAGAAATGTTTACAGGCTTTGAAAAATGCTTTACAGGGTTTAGATTTGGATTGATTTCTGGTTTTTCTTGAGGAAGTGTTTGCAGATTTGAAAATGAATATAGTTTGTAGGCTTTTGATTTTCAGATTTGATTCTTGAGTTTGGAAATAAATTTTAGTTTTTGGGTTGTGGAGATCATTTCGGGATTGATAATTTTTCTGTTTTTGGGTTTTTGGTCTTTGAACTGAAATTAGAGAAAAAGAATGAAGGGGAAAGGTAGAAGTTTATATAAGTAGATTTTGATTTTATTAAAATTTAAAGAAAAATAAAATAAAAGAGACACTTGTCTCATACCTTATCTAATATGCTAACACATGTTATTTAAGAGGTTTAATATGTTAACACTTGTAATTATTTATATTCATATTATTTTTAAAGCTTTTTATTATTAATTTCCTAATTGATTAATACATTTCTTAATTATAAATACTTTTCTAAACCTTATGTAAATACAATCTTTAAAAGGAAATAGAATATAAACCAATTATATTCTAATAAAATCATATATATTATATTTAATCCATTTTTAAATGAATATTCAAAAGCTTTTGTATTTATTCCTATTAAATAAATACTCTTTCAAATTTCTATAAATAAATTTCTATAAAAAGAAAAATATAAAACAAATCTTATTTCTAAATAAAAACTTTATTCATATATTTTAAATTCAAACTATATTATTATTTTCATTTTAAGATATATATATTTTTCTTTAAATACAATTCTTAAATCCAAATTCAAAGTCAAAATAATTATCCTATTTAAAATCAATTTAAATACACACATTTTTAAATAACACTTTTTAATTTGGAATAATATGTCTAATTAAAAATCTATTTCTAAATAACACAATTTAATTTTTTAACTAATTATTCCATTTAAGAATCTACTCATAACTATATTTAAAAACAACTCATTATTAATTTGTTTGAAATAACAATTTTACCAATTTTAAATAATTAATTTACAAGATTATCACATTTTAAATTCCCTGAAATCCCGGGATATCACACAACTCGAGTCAAGGATTTCAAAATTTGAATTCAATTCAAAATTCAAACGATTTCGATTATAACCCATGCCAATTCAATTTCGAACTCCAAAATGAATTTCAAACTCAAAACGAAAATGTGATCCACCTTTCAAATAATTTTGGCAATGGTAATAATCTTAACTACGTTATGATTGAAAATCTTTGTTCTCAACAATTTCAAAGTGAAAATTCTCATATTAATAACTATAAATTCGATTTTGTTAGGCAAATGAACGAAATTTATGATGTTCACACAGATTTGTTGTTTGAAACATATATGAAACAACGTGATAAACAATATCAAATCTCAACGTGTGACGAGTCAAACGATAATCCATATTTTACCCAAATCGACGATTTTCAAACAACAACTTTTGAAATTGAAAACGAAAATCTTAACGAAGTTGTTGAAAACACGGTAATTGAGTTGGATTTCAATTCTTTTGAGGGTGTGGAACCAAATTTAAAATTCGATCTTCCTTTCCTCGATTTCGAAAATTTGAATACAACAACTTTGGATTTTGAACTTGAGATACGCAATGAAGTTGTTGATAATCCAACAAAAAAAGACGAATTTAACGAACATGATTTCTTTGGACTTATTGAAAACGAGTTGTCGAAATCTAAAGGGGATGATTTAAATCACCATTTTGATTTTATATTCAATAATTTTGAAGAAGTTTTCAGTAATAAATTTGAATTTCAATTTGGTGATAATAAATTTGAATTTCAATCAATTATTCTATCAACCCCGAAAATCATCGAAAATAAAACAATTCGTACGGTTTTCAATAAAACAACATTCGTTTTTCCAAATCAACATTCAATTCCGAAATCTTTTACGATTTGGTTTTTCGAGCTTAAGCTGTGTCTCGCATATTTGATGAGACAAATGAATCAGTCTTTGGAAGACCGTTTCATTTATGCTTTGACGATATACTTTCTGATCTTGTGTAAATACCGTTAATTTTCATTTAAATAAAGGTCATGTTTTCATTTTTATTTTTCTCCTTCCACTTGTGTTGACTATGGGGATACAGTCAAAATCAAGTGTAGGGCGGGACTCATCATTATTTTTAATTTTTCATGGTTTATTTATTTTTATTTTCTTTCCAAAATTAAAAAAAATCTAAAAAAATATATTTAAAAGCATTTTGATTTATTTTTAAAGAAACACTATAGGATAAATATATGGTTTTGGTTTATTAAATTGAAATTTTTGAAATTTAATTTGTCTTAACAAAAACAAAAATGAAGTTTGATTACAAATAAAAATGGTTTAACTAGTATATAGGAAGATTCATACGTGATAATTATGAAATATATCCTAATTGAAAATCATTGTTTTAAAAAGTGGTTGATTTAAAGTAAAGGATATTACCTTTTTTTGTCTTCTAAGTTAAATGATGCTAAGATGATTTTGTGAAACTCTCTCCCTAAAAAAAACAAAAACACAAAAAAAAAATTCTTGTATATATGTATATATTTTCTTAATAAACACCTATAGTCATGTGTTCACACTCGTGTGTTCACTCGCCATACTCTGTACCCTTCTCACGTAAGCCCGAAAGGTAGTGCACGGTCGGTATATCTGGCCTCAGTTTATCTGAGTTAGGTGTGTATATAAAATTATTTTACTAATAACGCCTACAGTCAATAAGTGTTCACACTTGTATGTTCACTCGCCACGCTCTGTATTCCCCTCACATCAGTCTGCAAGGAAGTGCATGGGTAATATATCTGGCCTCAGTTTATCTGAGTTAGGCATATGTAAATATTGCTAATATCAACAAAATTTTCAAAAGAAAAAATGGAGAGAGTAAGAAATTGAAATCCAAGCACTATTTTAACTTATTTGATTTGACTTGTTATTAAAAAGAAATAAAATTGCAACTTTGATAAACTTTGATAATTAACTAAGGATCCATTTCAAATTACACTGTGTTATCAACCAAAACAACGAGTTAAACTATTGTCTATTTATTATGATAACTTGATTTTTGTTGGAAATTTTGACAAGTAAATGACTTAAATTTTCAAGATAATAACCAAACCTATATTTAACTTATTTGTGTTAATTTAAAAGTAAATCCTTCATTCGTAAATATTTTCAAAAAACCTACATTCATGTCTTTGTAAATAAATCCTGCATTTTGTAAATATTTTCATATCGCATTCGGATTTTGCGGGTAGTATCCGCTGAAAACCCTCATGATACAACACTCGTCCTACTGGGGACACCCAGAGGTTTAACGACTTGTTGCATACGCTCAATGCAATCATGCTCCCTACGAAAACGGATTTATCTTATTTTTCTTTATTCTAGGACGAATAAAAAGATAAGTGTGGGGGTATTTGATGTGCACGTAAATGTGCATATTTTTACCACCATATTTAATCTATTTAAATTAAATAAATGATCATATCGGGTATTTTAACTTGTTTAAACCAAAATTCAAATTATTTTCAAATTGTCACATATTCATCTTCATATAGGGGTAAAATGGTCATTTTTATGCATTTATTAAATTGTGAAAATTTACTTGGAATTTTCTATGTTGTTTTGTAGGAAATTTGGTGAATTTTACAAGTGGCTTCATGATAATATATGCATGCACAAAAGTGAAGAAAACAAATGAAGATGGAAATAATTCAAAGTGATGATCATGGAGGACCCCACCCACTTACCTTGATTTTCAATTAGGAACTAAGCACATGATAAAAGGACATTAAAGCTTCATGTACATTTAAGTGGGGGATTAGTGGATGTTAATGATTACTTGGCCACACCTCAAGGGCAATTTGGGCGTTCCCCAAAAATATGAACTAGGGTTTAACACTTGTATAAATACCCCATTTCTTCTTGTAACCTTCTTCTCCCTTAGTCTCTATTACTTAGTTTTTAGCTTAGAAAATAAACAAGATCTTCTCTTTCTCTTTTCAAGGCTACTTAGCCATTTTTATCTTCATGTAATTTTTGTTTTTTATGAAATTTAATATATGATCTTTTCCCTTTCTTATTTATTTCCTTTCATGTTGTAGTGTAGATTTACTTTCATGCAAGTAGAATAGTTCTAATTCTTATTAATTAGCTCTCTTTTTCATTAGCTTTCATTTTCCTTCTTTTTTAGTTTCATGTTGCAAGCTACAAGTGTTGATATGATAACAAAAATGAGAGGCTAATCCCTTCAATTTAGGGGTAATGAAGCCTCTAATCATGTAGCTTCAACATTTTATTGTTTATGCTCTTTTTTTGTGCTTAAAATGAAGTGGTTTAACTTGTTGTTTTTGATGTGAATTTGATAGCCTATATTGTTGACACCAAATAGGCTATGCTTAAACAATCACAAACAATGATTACCTCTTCATCTACATATGATGATGGTAATGAAGTGATTGTTGAAATTAAAATTTGATGGCTTATATTTCTAAACAATAGTTAATAGGCCATGCTTAAAATAGATTTTGCTTTCAACTTTATTGTCATATTTCATGAGTGTTAAATGAGTAATAGTGGTTGTGTTATAGTTTGATGGTTTATATTGTGCTAATTAATAGCACAAATATACCATACTTATGATAAGCACATCAACTAATTACACTAATGACAAGAAAAGAGAGATCATAACTTCATTTTGTTGATTTATGTGATCTAGAGAGTGGAATTATCTCTAAATTGTCAATTTATTCTCATAGTTTTCATTCACATTTGTAGTTGTTAGTTTGTTAGTTTTCTCATTTTTTTAGCTTGACAATCTCTTGACTTTGGTTTAATTTGATTGAATAGATTTTTAAAATCATCAATTCCCTGTGGATCGATCCGTATTCGCCACGTACTACAAGTGTACGCCGTGCGCTTGCAGTTAAATTTATTTCTAAATTCATTCGACGGTTTTCTAAACCGATAGAAAATCCATCGTCGAACACTTATAAACTGACCGAGCACAACTAATCAAACAATAAATGATGATAACTGAATATTATCATTTCTTAACAAACAAACACATCATAAACAACTTTACCAATTTCTAAAAATTATTCATTTATATATAAAATAAAATCCTTAGTAAAATTATTTCATTTACAAAGTTTTAAAAATAATACAGTTATCGGTTTTCCTTGTCCAAGTGTTTAGAAACCTCTATCGATAGATATTGTGATGTCCCATGTCTCGATCGGATTCATAAACCACTCAATAAGCCAACTAACACAATATAAAATAATTTTATAGTACTAACAAATACGCGCTCTCATACACACACACACACACAAAACTTATTCTAGGTATTACTAACCCTATCTGTAATGAGTTTACCCCACCAAGGCCTTGCTATTTGCTCAACCTAAGCTCTGATACCGAGCTGTAGTGACCGGCCTCTTCGACCCTCAAAATTCGACACTAATGCGTCCATGGTATTCATGTGTCGAACATCCAAGTGCCGGAAAGATAGATTGTTAAGGCGAAAGTAAAGTAAAGGCATAACAGAATCTCACATCGTGACGAGTAAAATATAATATACCAATGGTCTTTACAAACGAAACTGTAATATACATACTTCAATAAGAGTAAACTAATCTATCATTAGCCTGGATGATTATAACATCCTATCCTCACACATGCTAATAATATAATAAATGAAATGCAACATAAATAAAAGATGGTCTTGGGGGCATCTGGCATGTTTCCTGAAGCTCCAAAGCATGCACAACTAAATCTGGAAATATGCTCGAGCTAACTTGAGCATTATAAGAAAATAACACCAGGATCAGTCTGGTAAATCAGCGTGAGAAAATCAAATCAAATGGATTTTTATATTTATAAAACCCTTTGAAAATAAAGTTATCCCATAAGATCACGCCACACATAAACACGGACGGGTTTTTACCTTACGATAACCAAATCATTTTTGTTATAAAATCCAGTGATATTATAATAATATCTAAGGTTTGAAATAAATATATAATATATCTGGAATGGTTACCCATAATTATATTCAATAGTACTAGGTTCTACAACTAAACCCATAAGGCACGTATTGGATATTGGATTCCACACAATGATAAGGCACTAGGGTACCACCTACCAAAGTACATTTGTAGATAAAATGTATCGAAGGCCACATATGGACCTACCATAAACACAGAGCCGACTTGCTCCTCGAACAAGACATAGCCGGATTACATCATCCCTCGGGCACTGAGGCTGCAAACATTGCACCCAACCCTACCCTTTTCTGTGCGCATGCATACCAAATCCATAAATATCAATCTAAAAGTGGAATGATGCACATAATGGTAGCAAACCACATAGCTCTACTGCATACCTGATTTTAATCATTACCGGTTATGAGGCCATGATTACCTTTTTCCTCTTGGCAAATCCCTCTTGGAATGCTAACACTGCGCTTTAGACAATAATGCAAGACCATCATTCATCCATATAAGTTGTTCAGGATATGAATAAACCGAAGGCACTACTTCTACTACATACTTTTTGGTATCACCCATAGGATTAGTAGCAAGTAGCCCTTGCACCTCAAAGAGCTCCGCCTTTGATTTCTATCATCTTAAAGATGTCTCTAATTCGAACTCTAATGCCGGTTCGAAGTCGTTTTCGGATAACTCATGATTGTTTGATCCCGGTCACTCCAAACCGAAAAAAGATAGTTTCAAAACTTGCCAAGATTGGATAGTCGGTTATTTAGCTACAAATAAACAAACAAATCCAATCAGAGATTTAACCAAGCATGATTAAGCACATAAGCAACCATAAGCCACTTAATTAATCCTTTATTAATAAAGATTGCCTTTCAAATATTCGTATTAAAATACCTTTTACAAAAGATATGTTCACAAAAACTCTCTATTCTTTCCAATACTTGGAAAAGTATTTATATACTTATCTCAACGGTATAAGTATATTCACAAACCATTTCACTTTCAATACTTAGAAAAGTATTTATATATTTATTTCAATGGTATAAGTATATTCACAAAACACCACTTCCAATACATAGGAAATGTAACCACATACTTATCTCAACAGCATAAGTATATTCACAAAACATTATGAAAGATTTCATATTTCAAAAGCATCCTTAAATAGGTCAAAAAAAAATGTCACATAAAAATATTATTTACTGTAAACCCAAACCACTTTCCAGTTTGGTGTAAGCAAATGGATCGTATGTAAATTAGACCAAACAAACTTACCATCACTTTCCGATTTCAAACTTGTGCTATCCGTCGATTAACAATGTAGTCAGACAAGTTAGAGAAATATTCTTGCCTCGACGTATATTCTTAATTCTCGAGATAGGAACGAGTTGCCCAACCTCGGAATTCAGTGTTAAGTATGAAAGACTAGTACAAAATATGCTTGTTGCTTCGCCTCATTTGCTTCGGTTGTGCTTACAACCGAAGCAAATAGTATCATTTGCTTCGTTCCCCCTTAACAACCAACGCAATTGGTACATGGGAAGCAATAGAAAATAACAAAATTGTAGTTTTCTTTTGTTGTTGATAACAATCGAAGTAAATTCACCAAAACAAATAGTGTTATTAGCAGTTGTCCTTACAACCAAAGAAAATAGCGGTATTTGCATTGGTTCCTTAGAAACCAAAGCAAATGCATCGAAGCAAATTGTGTTATTTGCTTCGGTTTTTCCTACAACCAAAGCAAACGGCGTTATTTGCATTGTTTCCTTGATAGCTGAAGTAACTGTCAAAATTTAATTCAATTGACCCATTACTTTCAACCCGCTTTATTTTTTACCTATACCCAGATTATTTTGCCCTTCCAAATGAAAATCCCTATTGCCAATTACATTTCACTTGACCTGCTACTTTTAGCTTCTTCCAAACGAAAAAGGAGGAAATAAACCGATTAATTGATTTCGATTTGCCAATTTCCATCGATTCGCCCATTGCCCTGATTTGCCAATTTCCATTGATTCGCCGATTATCGATCGATTTTCTTTTGCCAATTTTGATTACGTGCTTCCTTCTGGTATTGAATTTCCTTTTTGGTTTTAGTTGATTATCAATTATGATTTTGATTTTGATTTCTTGCTATTTATTTTATTTATTTCGATTACACACTTCAGGTATTGATTTTGATTCCTTCAAGTAATGATTTCGATTACACGCTTCCTTCAGCTATTTGTTTTTATTAATATGACCTCGATTTTTATTAGGTTTATTATAATGTTGTCTGAAAAATAATTTATAATCAATGTCATTTAATAATATGAAATGAGTTTAAAATAATCAAGAAAAAATAACTTCGCAGATGTAGGAAGACTAAAATAATAAATGACAAGGTTAGTAAATTTCATGTGAACAACTATCGTGTTCCAGCATGTAAAAGGGCTATATATATGTATGTATGTATGCATATATATATATTACATGTCCGTTCAAAAAAAATTCTTTACTTATTAATAGTTTTTGAGGTGAGAGTGTGCATGGTCATGTTTTTTCTAAGATGACATAAAGATTTTGCTTCGCTTTTTGTTAAGTTTTCTTTTTCAAGCTGTATGATTTACTACTAATATTGAAATTCATTTGAAATTTTAGTTTTACTTCTCACTTCTTATGAGTCAAATGGTAGAATAGAGTTAATTCAAAAGAATAATAAAACTTCTTTTATAAATCTTCTTATTTAAATCTTATGCACTTATCATCAATCTTTGGTTTCAAGATAAGAATAAATACTTTCCATAAAACGACCATTCCATATATCACTATAAATTCACAAATGTCATTTATTATTCCAATTTATCAAAATGATATCATTTCCCTTTTATAAAATATCATTTATAAATCAATTATTTTATATAAAATAACATTTATAAATCTATCTTCCTATACAACATTTATATAAAGCATTTGACAAATATTTATTTTAAAATATTTCTATCTTCTTTTAAAACAGAATCACTTTATAAAAGATAAACCCCTTTTTCTTTATAATAAACATCAGTTATTATATCAACTTTTTTGTAAAATAAATGCTTCTCTAAATACTTTTAATACATTTCCAAAAAGGTTGGAGTAAAATAGAGAGGTTCAAAAACCCTTTTTAAATAAAATACCATAGAAAATTCCAAAAGCCACATTTAAAATCATTCTTTAAACCAAAACAATTTTCAAATCAAAACAGCAACTAATAGTATTTCAAAATACCATAATTAGGCCTAGAGTTACCACAACACTTAACAAGTGCTTCCATAGATTTATAACTAAAGGAGTTCAACTTTTCAACATATCAAAGTCACAACAGATAAGTCAAACTACCAAGCTTTGACATTCAAACATTTATAACATAAGTATACAAATGAAATTAACATTAACAGTGGTGAGAAATCTGGATCCCTCTACAAAATTCCCTATATTTCATTTCATTTGTCATTTTATATAAAGCGGAGGTTCAACCAAAACCCAACAACCAAACAATAAACATTTAAGCATACAAATAACAATTTGTACCAACACATATATCATACCGTGTTCATCCAACTGTGAGTTAATTTACTAAAATTCCAGTTGAGGCTTTCGCTTTCCTGTTTGATCTAAAATCGAATAACATTTGATTTTATCTCAAATTTTGATTACTCCAAACTTGACGTAACCAAATCCAGTGTGTATATAATGGTCATACGAGCGCAACACAAAAGACCTCATCTCGATTGGACCTCGTATGTAGAAGATATGAATTTGATAAGAATTTGGATTAGAAATTATTAATTAATTCACTAGTTACTTTACTTAAACTAATTACCATTATTAATTCTTCTCTCCCTCAAATCGACACTTCCTCGTACACAAATTAACATACACAAAACCATACATGTGACCACTATCCCATCGATCACTCCTCCCACACTTGACGTTTCGACGAGCAGACGTCACCGACGAACACCTTATTGCATTCTCTCTGCCAAAGTAACCACCACGTCGAACTCGACTCTCCCTACTGAATCACGATCGTACCCTCCACTTCATGGAAAACGAAGGGCACATTCCACCATGGTGAACCAAACCCCAGCAAATTGGCATCGACCGTGCGTCTTCATCCCCTAAGTCCAATACTACCCTTCGTTTCGCCTAACATCACCTCTAGCTTCATCATAGTCTAACCCTAGTTTGGCCAGAAAAATTTGAGCTTTAACCAAAGTCCATCGCAACCACCCATGAGACTCTGGATTTGAAGCCCTTTCTCGCACTAGTTCAATGGATCTGACGATGGTCTCTAACGACGCCCGTTGCTCCGGGAAGAATTTGATTTGTGGTGGCGGCTACTTTTGGTTAACAAGAGAAGAAAGAAAGAGTAAAAAAAGGGAAATGATGAGAGAGTGAAATGAAGGGTTTATATAATAATTTATACTATTATTTTAATCTCACTTTTTAATTGCTGCGCGTTTTGAGCTCGCAGGATCACACAGCATGTCCGACCGTCACTAAACTCATCAGCGTACATCGCATTATTTTTCTGGTCCCAATAGCACTAGTTTTTTAAAAATTTGAAATAGTGCTCCAAGATGATAATTTCACGTGTTTCGAGGCCATTTATCGATAAAATGATTTTCGGTCACACTGTCGATATTAATTCGAATAGTTTATTTTTGTAAATAAATTTTGAAAACAAATTTCTTATCATTAGTTATTATTTACTAATTAAAAGGAGTTATAAAACTTTTTAAACTCAATTATTTAAATATTTAAAATCTATTAAACATCCAAAATAAAAAAATAATATTCTGGGTTGTTACAACTTAAGTATTAATAATAAACGTAAATAAATTATTTTGAATTATTGAGCTTATACGATTATCCGATTGGGTGTTTGTCCCAATTTTCATTCGAACACAAGCCATATTAAATCACTTCCAAAATTTTGCAAGTTTGAGAATGAAGGTCCATATATCTTTATAACGAAATTTGAATAAATTTGCACAGCTAAAAACTTCAAAAATTATATGACGATGAAGTAAACATAGGTCAATCCCATTTGCACTTGCTGATCATGCCATTAAATGACTGCATAAGTTGGCTTCTAATTTGATTGAAACATATGAAAATTTTGAAAAAGTTTTCTTAAAGAATTTTTGCCCTTTGTGAAAAATGACAAAAATTTGAGATGAAATTGTAAAATTTTATCAATTTTGGAGTGAAAAATTTAGAAAATATTTTGAAAGATTTAAAGGAACATTTGAAAAAAAGTCCACATCACAATTTTGAAAAATGAACTCTTTGCCAAATTTTATATTAAGGACTCAAAATGACTAAAAACGCTTGAATCTTTGTCAATAAAACTTATTAGCAAACCATTATGATTTCGTTTGGCAATTTCTTGAGAATAAAATGGATACAATAGGAATGATCTAATGGGAAACCAATCTACTCAAGATCGAGCGCACATTTAGTAGGATCGTCACCGGCATTGGAAGCAATAATTGATCTAATGGTAAACAAATTGATAACATTTTCGCATCTAATCAATCGAACCAAATTTCTCAAGCTTTATGTTAAGAATATAATGTTCCAAACCACATCATCAATCAATCTTCTCACTCGTTCATTGGGTTGTAAATGGTCAGACAAAATGGAGGTAAGTTTAGTTGCTATCCTATAATAAATTTGGATGGATACGGGCTAGATGAGATTTTAGCTTGAGCGCCTTTCGAATGAGCCATACATTGGATGGATAATTGAAAAATCATTAGGTAACTCGAACAAACACAATTTCATACCATTTTTTTGTCCTAATTCATGTCCTTAATTAAAATTAGAATGGACATATACGAATATTTTTCGACCACGTATAGTCGTACAAAATTTACAGCCCTACTCGTTAGCACAAATCAATGTGTTTATCTAGTTTAGGAATGATCTATTCTCTCTAATTTATAGTCCTACTTGGAGAACTCATTCTAACTACACTTGGAACAAAAACAATTCAAATACGAATTCGTTAGACCTTCT
Organism: Allium fistulosum; assembly: GCA_030737815.1. Classification (NCBI taxonomy): domain Eukaryota; kingdom Viridiplantae; phylum Streptophyta; class Magnoliopsida; order Asparagales; family Amaryllidaceae; genus Allium; species Allium fistulosum. Next base: position 823,433,865 of record CM060904.1, read on the forward strand.
TTTCAAGCACTTCCAAATAATTCCTCAAATCCTTCTTTCCAACCGAATCATTTTCATCAAAACTCTGCACCACTTCGAAACCAATTACTACATTCTTTTTATCCTTAAGATGATAAACATATGCCATCGTTTGAAATTTTTTTGGAAACTTTGGCTAAAGAGACCACTTAAAACTTTAAATTGAATAATAATTTGCAAAATTTGTTGACATCATACATGTGAAACAAGAGCTAGCTGGCCACTAAACTTGAAATGAAAATGACCCATATAGCTACCACTGTGAGTGAATAAGAAACGCACACATTTCAAAGTTAGCTTATTCCTAGCCCTAGGTGTCAAAACGTAAATTCAAACCAAGCTCATGTCATTTAAGAAAGCCATGTCAATCAAATGAACATCATCACCTCCTTACAATCCAGACAAAAAATTAAGAATTATGTTGTCAATCCAAATGGCTTAATGAAAATTCCTCTCGACTCATCAAAATCCAAAAATGATCCTAATCAAAACATCGATCCAAAATCCAAGTCCATTTCTTTCCCAACTTAAGTAAACCAAATCGACTGAGTTTCGACTTCCATTTCCACATTGGCTTTGACTAAAGAAACATTTCGATCAGATGGAAAGATTTTCAAAATTTCCAAGCAAGTCTAAGTGAGCATTCCTCACTTAATATCATCCAACAAATTCCAACTTAAGCGAAGTTTCTAAAGGGCTTGTGTACTTAAATGAGATACAATTAGGTGCCGAAAAAAGCCTTTTTAGCGGATGACCTAAGTGAAATTCTATCTCATTCTATTCTAGTAAATAAAATATCCTAGTTGTCCTACAATTTCGTGTACGATTGAAGACAAGAAAATAAACAAATGTTTGTTAGACCTAGGTACTAACATAAACTTTCTCAAGTGTCCGGTTTACCAGTAACAATGTTTAGATGATTTTAAAATAGTAATGGTCACCCATCAATTGGTCGATCGTTCTATAAAGAAATAAATAGGAAAAATCGTGGATGTGCTTATTAAAATAGACGAATTCATATTTCCTATTATTTTATGATTCTTGAGACAACTTGTAAATAATATTATGAGCAAAATTTCATTGATTTTGGGATGTCCATTCCTAGCCACCATAAATGCCTTAATCAATTATTAAAATGGTTGAATGAAAATTTCTTTGGATGATATGAAAATAGACCTAAACATCTTTGGCTGGAAAATCAATCAAACGAATCTATGACTGCACTTGTGAAGTAATTGTATTTCACAAAAATCTTGAATGTGAACTAATTTACTTGATAATCATGCAAAACAGATTACGAAAAATCATCTCTGGACATGCAAAAAAAGATCCAAGATATGCTTCCCTTCAAACCTCTCATAATTGAGTCTGTAACTCAACCAATATCTTTAATTAAACAACCTCAAAGGTTAGAGTTTAAACCTCTTTCATGTCATCCGAAATGCGCATACTTAGGTGAAAACAAAACTTTTCCCATCATTATTTCTATCGGTCTTTCTCTCGACGAGAATCATATTTTATTTTAATTATTTCGAAAAATAAAGAAGCAATTGGGTGGTCTATTGTTGATATTAAGGGAGTTAGCCCTACAATTGTTTGAGTAAGATGTTCTGTAACGACCCGTAATTTTATCACTTTAATTTGAGATATTTAATTAATTTTAATTATTCAAATAATTATTTTAAATGATAAATAATTATTTTCAATAATGTCAATAAGTGATTTATAATGGTTTTATAAATATATATACTATTTTATAAAAGTTTACAAACTTCATCGCACTTTGATAAATCGACATTGTATTTTTACAAATGGATTTTAATATCATTTAGTATGGTTTTGTAATTAAAATAAACTTGTTTTAATTATTTAAATATGATAAGAAATCTACTTTTAAGTTTTTTTTACAAATATATATAGCTTAAAAAAACGACAAAATACGACCGTAATTCGGATTCTAGTTTCACAATGATTTAATGAATAGAAGTTGTTTAAAGTAGTTGCAACGTTATTTGTTTGAGGAGAAGTTTGTTCCATTTACAATGCTTAAGGGTTAAGGTATTACAATGCCATAAATACCCAAGCATGAGTGATTAACTGAGTAGTACCTGATGCTGTTGAGCGTAAGGTAACACTTAGTGGATTGTTTGAAATCCTTGTGTGATGAGGTGTTTTTGAACCCGGGCAAACCGTGAGCTTGTTTGTTAGTGATTGCAGTCCTGTGTGGTATTGTGGGTGATTGTTTCTTGGCTTGCAATACCATTCGGTATTGATGTGTGATTGTTGCTTTTATTACTTGTGTTGGAATTTCGAGGGCGAAATTCTTTTAACGGTGGTAGAATGTAACGACCCGGATTATTGATAGTTTATAATTAAATATCGGAATTATTTAAATACTTAAATCGTGGATTTAATGTGAATAAAAATGATTTCAAAAGCTTATTTAACTTCTGTTTGAATAAGAAGGTTGATAATAAACTTTTAATTTAGAATTAAAAGTGATTAAAATTGTTTTAAAAATAATTCATTTTAATTAATGTGTAAAATTATCATTCCAGGGTACTGTCTCAGATTTTGATGAAACTAGTGTCATTGGATCCGGAATACTGAATTGTCATACGCAACAAGTTTCGTGACGATCGGGCATACTGTACGGTCATGCGAGCTCGAATGCATAGCGATTAATTTTAGGAATTAAAATGATAATCGAAAAGCTAACTTCTGTATTTGACGGAAATAGGTCCCGAAACTAGTTCCATTGAGTTTGGAATAGGGGTACTTTGCTAGGAACACTAGTGAACACGCCTCGTTTGGAGTTTGAGATTTTGGAGAGTGAATAGTGTCGGAGGTTTCCATAAAAGGATCCCACTTTCTTTGTTTTCTAAGGTTAAAACACTAAACCTAGCCTCCCATCCAATGGCCTAGGTTGAACAGAACCTTTAGAAGCCGATGTAGGTGATGGCAACAACTAGAGAAATGTATGCGAGGGTTTGTGGAGTAAGTTGACCGGTTGCATCATCGTGAGGAGGTATGTGGCGGTCAAAATTTGCTACTGAATGTGGCAGCAAGGGTTTGAGTTTCTGACACGACATTGATCTATGGGAGGCACTGAAGGGAAAAGGTCGGGGTTGGCGAGGGCTTCAAGCTGGCAAAGTTTGGTCACAATTGGTCACTAGAGGTGATGACGATGCCGAGTTGAACGGCGGTGATATTTTAGGCTCATTCTTGAGTTTCCAGCCTTGACAGGCGACAAGATTGGTGGAGATGGGTTCGTATTGGTCGGAGGTCACACCTGGAGGCAAGCGGTGGCGGCTAAGGTGGCATGGCGATGGCGGTGGTTTGATAAACATCGTGAATAGGGTTTGGAGATAAGGCCACCTGGGTTAGAGAAGTGATTAAGTTTAATTACCCTTTTAATTTAGTTAATTAATAAATTAATAAATCTCAAGATGTTCTAATGATTATATCTTGTTCATACGAGGTCTGATCGAGGCGTCGTTTTCACCATTGCATTCGTATTGGGATTATCTACGCACTGGGGTTGGATTTATAAAATTTGGAGCTTGTGGGAATTTTAGTCAAAATTGAACGACTATTCGGAAATGTGTAAGCATTGGCTGGATGGGTGAGTTTTACTCACCAGTTGATTGTACAATTATTGTGTATATAATTGTGGCTGTATTAAAATATAAATTGTAAACAGACAATGCATTTTATTACTTTTGGACCCCGCCTTATTTTGTAAAACAAGTGAAAAAATTATTATGCAGTATAATATCTCTTTTGATCATCTATAACATGTATCATGGCCCAGACTACTCGTTTACATGTTTGATACCGCTTTCTGAAAAGTGATAGTGCATTATGATTGTTTGAAGTGATATAGTCGTTATAAACTTGCTTTGAAATCCCTGATATTTGACATATGTTAAATTGGACAAATTGTGATGTATTGTAGAATATAAATATTGGATTGCTCTACACACGTTTTGGCGTGTTTGACATAGAGGAATTGGTTTGGACATTTGTGGAAATTGAAAATGGTAAAGGTTAGAAGCAAAAGGGTCGCGATGGATGCACTTTGAAATCGCTGTGTTCGGCGATTTTAAAGTTAACTTCGAAAGACATCCTAGGGGTTATCCGTATTTTTAATACTGTAAGCGTGCTTAATATCGAGAAATAACAAGGTTTAAAAATATTATTGATAATCTTTTATGAATTTTTAAAGTGATGGTTTTAAATTATAAAATAGGGTTTTATGGTTTTCAAAAAAATGGTTTAAAATATGCATAAGTATTTTTAAAAGTATATTTTTAGTGTATATATGGTTTTAGAATTTGTTAAAGATTTTATTAAATAAATAACAGGATTTTATATTAAAATATTTTACAAATGGTTTATGGTATTTTATTAAATATCTTCGTTTAACAAATAAATTAGTACATGTGTGTATGTTTGTGTGTGTGTGTTTCTTTTTTAAAGGTATTTTAGTATATTCAAAGTTTTAAAAGGAACTTTTGTATTTGTGAAAGAATATAAAGGAGTTTTGGGATTTTAATACTTACGTTATAATGGATTGTTTTATAAATTGATTAAAAAGGTATGTCACCTTGTTTAATAAGTGGAGAAGTACTTAGAGCTTTAACTGGATGTTTCAAAGTAAACGACATGTTTTGAAAGTGATTTTGGTTTTATAGTAATGATGTTTTGGCAATATTTGTTTTATCCTATTTAACTATACTTTTGAAAAGTGATTAGATCTTTAAAATGGAGTTTTAAAGATAACAAAATAGTGAAGTGTTTTGGGTTTGTTGTAAATAATGTTTTAGTAACATTTGTTTTTAAACCCATGGATAATATTTTAAGAGGTAAAATGTTGTTAAATGATTTTGAAAAATACTTAGATCTTTAATAATGGAATTTTAAAGAGAATAACTAGTATGAAATGGTTTTGGGTTTGTAAGGATAGTGTTTGGGTAAAATTTGTCTTAAGCCCTTTGAAATTGATTTGTGAATATACTTATACAGTTGAGATAACTATATGAATGCTTTTGAGAGTATCAAAATGTGATCAAATGAATAGAGATGTTTTAATTAAATAGAGAAGTTTAACTAATAAATAGAGTTCCAATTTTAAAGAGTTTATTGAGTAAAAATATGAGTTTTACTAATAAAAGAGGATTTTAATTAATAAAGAAAGGTTAACTAAAAAGGGATTAGAAGTCGTTTATATGACTTGATTGTGCTTGTTTGTTTCGATCGTGCTTTGTGTGTTACTTGCTTATGGAAAGCAACATTAAATAGTTTCCCGTATGCGATTATTCTCATTCTTATTTGATTTGACCAAATATACTCTGGAAATATCTAGAAGAAACATGGGAATTATATGGCACAGTTGTCTTCGACAATGTTATACTGTATGTATAAACTCGTTTTGCTCTTCTAGGGAAAATGATAAGGAAATTCATCCGCTTAAACAGTTAGGAGGTGATCTCCACTCTTATGTATTGCTTGTTTATTTCCCACAGAACCAGAGTTGAGATTAGTGGAAAAACGATCGATTGGTTTTAGAGCACCCGGTAAGCGGGGGAGTGTACTTATATGAGATGACTTGAAACCATACCCACTCCAAAACCATATATGTATTCTCTGCTTTGGAAGAGGTTCGTGATTGGCTCGTAATTGGTTTGTGATTGGTTCATGATTGGTTCAAGATGCTGGAGTGTATATGGAGATTCAAATCTATTTAAGATGCTCGAACACATGTAGTTGTTCATAATCTATTCAGGATATGGGAATCCATGTGTGGTTCTGAGATTTTTTTAGATATAGGAATCCATGTGTTATTTTGAGATTTATTGTGGAATCCATGTGCGGTTCCGAGATCTGTTGAGATATGGGGATCCATGTGTGGTTCTGAGATCTGTTCGAGTGGTGACTCATGTGTTGGAATACCAACATAGCCTAATCATCGGTATGGAAAAAACCAGAGATATGATGCATAGCCAGTGGGGTTTAGCTAAATAAGAAGGGTGCATGTGAGTCCATTATAGAGATGCTTACATATATGCATGCGAGAGTGGTGCACCGGGTCTCACATAGTGGGGGCCAGCTATGTTTTCCTATGGTACATTCGTTGGGGATATATGCTGCTTCAGAAGGATATATCTAATTTTTTTCAAGTAGATCAGAGTCAGCTTGGATCCGAGGAGATCTACGTGGAAATCATATACAATTAGTGAATGCACCTTAGCGATTGTGATTGTATATCTATTATTATTGTGATGTACACTCACATACATCACAGTTATGTGATTATTTATATTTCACACCTTAAAGATTACTATATTATCACTGGATTTTATAATAGAAATGGTTTGGTTATCGTAAGGTAAAAACTCATTCATGTTTATTGGCGGCGTGGTCTTACAGGATACCTTTATTTTGAAGGGTTTTAAAATATAATAATATATATGATTTGAGTTTCTCATGCCGGTTTATCAGACCGATCTGGGTGTTATTTTCTTAATGCTTGGGTCAACTCGAGTATTTTTCCAGATTTAGTTGTGGTTCATTGAAGCTCTTAGAGAGGAGCTAGATGATTTCCTACCGTACTTAATTTCCACGGCATTAGTTGATTGTATCTATCTGCATTTATGAGGACGGGCAGTTATAACTATCCAGGCAAATGATAGGTGAGTTACTCTGACTGAGGTATATATATATATATATCAAAGTTTCTTTTTGGTAAAGACCTTTTGAGATATTATATATTATCGTTCCGCATGTGAGATTCTGATATTGTGTTCTCTTTTTTCTTGTTTTATTTCTTTTTCCTTTTATTTTACCCTACTATTCGTCTTTTCGGTACTTGGGTGCTTGGCACGTGAATACCGTGAATGTATTAGCGTCGATATTTGGGGGTCGGAAAGGTGGATCGTTACATCTAACTTGTCCGACTTCATTGTTACTCGAGGGATAGCATGGGGTTGAAATCGAAAAGTGGTGATAAGTATATGATGTCCAATTTTCCATACGCAATCTAATTATTTACACCAAATAGTGGTTTGTCTACTATCAACAACTTAACCTATTTTGACTTGAGAAGTATTTAAAAGCTTCGAGATTTCATATGATTCGAGAACCCCATGGGGGACTCATTTCTATGAAACGTAGTTCGCTTTTAAGAATGTATATTCAAGATCATAGCGGGGACTCTTATGTTTGTGCACATACTTTTAAAAGACATGGGATTAAGTCAGTTTAGAATTCATCGCTTTAGTTTGAAGACACCGGTTTCAAATAAGTAGAGTTTATTTGAGCCACTTCAAACTAACAAACGATTCGTGAACTAAATTATTGTGAAGTGTGCTATGGAGTTGTACTACCTATCCTGAGGGTGATTCTAGAATAGAAGGTAGTAAGGTTGGGGTGTTTGTTCAATCCTAGAAAAACTTGTAAGGATGAGTGCTAACATTGCATTTATTGCCTGGAGGCAGTGTTGGCATTCCAAAAAGGGTTTACTAAAAATGGTAATCATTGCCTCAATCCTTACACCCGGAAATGACTAAAATAGGAAAGATGCAGCGGAGCTATATGGTTTGCTACCATTAGGGTATGATCATCCCTAATCCAGATCGGTATTTCTTTGGATAAATGCTTCAGGCCCAGTACGGTTATTGATTGCAACCGAGGGATGATTATATTCAGTACTAACCAGGAAGGGGTAGACCGGTTCTGTGTTAATAGAGGTGCAAGGTTTGCAGCCTCGGTACATTTTCTCTAGAGGTGTACTATACGGAAGGTAGTCCTTACCTTGTCTTTGTTGGAATCCATTTTCCAATATGCGCTTTATGGGCTTAGTTGTATACTAAATATGTTGCAATTTAACTAATGTAACCATTGCAGCTATGTTAAATATTTATTTTAAACTCTATGCATTATTATAATATCATTGTATTTTCTATTAAAAAGGGTTTGGTTATCGTAAGGTAAAAACCCATCCGTATTTATGTGTGGCGCGGTCTTACGAGATACCTATATTTTTGAAGGGATTTATAAATATAACAAAGCATATGTTTTGATTTACTCACAACCGACCCATGTATGACCCATAGTTCGTTTTATTTTCCTTAAACTCTTGGGTACTCTAATTTTTTAGTAGCCAAGTAGTCCAGGTTCTTACAGATGCATTTTGGAGGAGCATGAAGTAGGAGGCTTCGATGTTATCTAGTTATCTATTGTTAACAAGAAAACTTATCGACATCCTCGAAACTGTTCAGTTAGCAAGTAAAATTATTTACTCCACAAAAGAAGATTATTAAAGAGATTACTTCCTTCGAAACACCCCATTCGATCGGGTTGACTTGGATAAATTTCTTTTGGAGGATGATTTATGAAAATATTAATGGTGGTTAATTGATCCAATCAACCACCTCAAGGTGGAAATTAAGGAGAAAACATCTCATTCGAAACCTCTATTTCGAATGGGTCAAAAGTGGTTATGTATATTAGGTATTCATCTCCTTTCTACCATGTCAAAAGGTCCACTCTGCTTTTAAAGAGAAGAATTTGCTTTCGACACCATTGGTTTCGACTTATTTTAGAGGAACTACTTCGAAAGGGTTATAGGTATTGTAGGGTGTGTATACCTTTCACAGGAATTCATTCCCTATAGCGTTGCTTTACATTTACACATCTGATCTTCCTCGAATCACCCCTTTCGATCAAGTCGAAAGGGATCTAGCTCTTTCGAAGTGGATCTGATGTATAATATGCAAAGTCTTATTAAATATATGCAATGGGTAATCATCTTAGATAACATAATTTTCATGAACTTATTATGATCAAAACATCACCATCACCTTTATTTTTCATTACACATCATTAACATGATGATAATGTGATGCGAATGCATATTATCTAAGTTGATCCCATGGCATTGCATAAGATAAAATGGAATTAAGAAGATAGTATCATGTGTAATTGATCATTAGACGTGCTAATGATCAAAATGATCTCCCTCATAATCAAAATCTTTATTGAATCCATGCACTTCCTCTTTAAGCATTAATCCAAATTGAGTTACAAGTATTAGAGCTTCTTCCACAAATCAATTTAGGGTTACAAAGACTTGATTTAGTTAAGAAAACAGAAGAATGAGTTTTGGATTCCAAACCCCCATCCCCAAAATCAGACCCCTTGTGACAACCCGACTTTTTCTCCACAAAAAGTCGTATCATCATAAAGAAAGAAAGGGATAGAAGAAGAAAGAAGAGAAAGAAAAAAAGAACAACACATCAGAATCTCACAGCGGAACGAATAAAATATAATATATCACATAAAATATTACATAGTATCATATTACATCAGAGTTACACAACTTATACATCACAGAATAGACAGTTATAAATTCTGTCTATTATACAACTCAAGATACAATTCAGACAAACGACTCAGAGAAACCAACACAGCGGAATACTATATATCTACGAATGCTGAAGCCTCCTGCTCCATATCTCCTCCATAGATTCGTCAAAGCTAACCTGAATCCCTTGGCTACTCGTAAAAATTGAGTACCCAAGGTTTAATAAAACAGAAAATAAACACTTGGGTCAGACATGGGTCTGGTGTGAGTAAACGGGTTAAAATTGTTTAACTTCAAAATCCTTTTGAAACAAAGGTATCACGTAAGACTTCCCACACATAAACATGGAAAAGTTTTTACCTTACGCTAACCAAAACATTTGATAGGAAATCCAGTTATATTATAATAGGGTCTAGGGTTTTCAAGTAAAATACAGAAATAGCTGAAATGCTTACATCTCACATTCCAACATAGTTGGGCACAACTAATACGTACGGCACTTATTGGAGTTTGGATTCCATACAATGGCAGGGCTACTGGGGTACCGCCCGTCACAGTACGTGGCCTAGATCACCGTACCGAGGAGTACGCCCGCTCCCCTGCAACACAAAGCCGGAACCATCCCTTACTGGATAATTCCGAACAAGATAACCCCGTAGTTGGCGCGACCAACCACACACTAAGCCGAATAAAAGAAAAGGGACCTCTAGACAGGGATCTATCTTGCTCTCAGTGGGTGCTACCCACGAAGCCTTGCTGCACCTCCCCTGTTTTAGCCATTTCCGGTTGATGAGGCTTGAGGTTACGATTACCTTTAATCAGAACATATCACTTAGAATGCTCATCGTCCGCCTGACGATGTGCTGAAAGCATTCAATCCATACAAGTTCATTCCGGGTTCGAACGAAACCGAAGGCATTATCTCGTTACACTCATTTTGGAATCACCCTCAGAGTTAACGACAATAACCCTTGCACTCTGAATCTTCATCTTCACTTGAGATTCACGACCTATCGTTAATTTGGATCGATGTGGTATTCGGGTCTCCAGACCTGGAATACCGGTATACGGAAACCCGATCCCGGTCTCATCGAAATCCAAAACGTATCTTTTAAGGCCAAGTTGTTTAAAGGTTTAAACATTTAAACTTATATTCTAAATGATATAAACAGATAGATAGATAAATAACATTATCACAATAGATAATTCATATCAACATTCATCTCACAAAGCAGCATATATCATATATATATATCAGAGACATACAAATCATCCAATATCAACCAATCACCCAATATCAAACATCCAGTATTAATCAATTATCTAAACAGAATTGATTAACTCCATATCAATTTAATTAACCTTTAATTAAATTAATTACTATCCTTTAATTACTTGGATTATCTTAATCCTGCTCACTATCATTAATTAATTATAAATTAATAAATCATTTCTTAATGATCTTCCCTAATTAATCCTCCTTGATTAATTATACTTTAATTACATTCAAGTAATTATCCTTAACCATATTCAGTAATTAACCTTTAATTACTATCATTAATTACAATAATTAATGAACCTTCATTAATCAATTAACTATAATTAATTATATTAATCCTCAATTAATTACAATTAATTAATCATACTTATATTAATTACTTTTATTAATCAACCTTAATTAATTTTATTAATAATCCTCTAATTACTTTATTAATTAATTACCTTTTAGTTAATTAAATAATTAATCTTTAATTAACTACAATCATTAATTAACCTTAATTAATCTTAAACAGTAATTAACGATCCTGTAATTACTTATCTTAATTAATTACTTCTTAATTAATTATATTAACCTTGATTAATTAATCTAATTAATTAATCTTTAATTACTTCATTAAGTAATTATTAATCAATTTCATTAACAAATAATCCTTAATTAGTTACTTTATTAATTAATTACTTTTACTTAGTAATTAATCTTAAATTAAACACATTTAATTAATCACATTAATTAATTTACTTAAGTAATTAACTCTTAATTACTTACATAAGTAATTATCTTCTAATTACTTCATTAAATGATCTCTCTTAACTAATTACCTTAACAAGTAATTAATCCCATCATTAAATAATTCTTAATTCTTTAATTAATTAATTCCTTAATTGATAACATTAAATGATTACCCATCAATCACTTCAATTAATTACTTTCATGAGTAAATTTTCCTTCCTTTAATTGCATTCAGTAATTAAGCATTAATTACTTCAATAATTATTTACACTTAATTAATTCATAATTAAGTGATATTTAATTTAACCAAACAATTTACTAATCATTTAAAATTAATTAAATAATTTAGTTAACTCCTTATATATATATAAAAATACTTAAATAAATTAAGAAAACCCTTTAGCTTAATTAAACCTTTACTTATTAACAAATCATTCTCATTAATTAACAATAATTAATTAACCTTATTTATTTCCACAAATTGCTTCATTTAGTAATTATCCTTAATTACAATAATAATTAACCTTTAATTCTTAATTAATCTTAACATAACCAATTAAGAATAAACTTGTATTTGTATTAAATACTTACTCAAAACATTTACTTTATTAAAACCAAATTTAGAAATTAATTTTGAAATATAATTTACTTTAAACAAAACAATTCTAACATTTTAATTTTGATATACTTAAATTTTGGAAACCATCTTCAAACATGTTTAATCAAATCAAACCATTATTTATTTTAAAACTTGTTTTTAATACTTAAAAATTTGTTTATGCTTTAAATTTTAAAACCCAAATATGATTTCCTTTAAGATTTCAAAACCAGGTACTGGAATCAAAACAACCCGAGTAAAACTTCCCAAATACACGCGTTCTTCCCGAGTCTTTCCTCGAGTTCACTCGCTTACCAACCTGCTTCGAGTCGACCACGCCATCTTCACGAGACTTTCCCCGAGTTTCCCCTTCGTCTTCCCCAACGAAAACGACCAGACACCCAACGTGCACACGTGCACGTGGTGCACTTGCACCATCGCCGCCGACCACCAACGTTCGTCGCGACCATCGCCTACAACCACACGATCTCACGCGAACTCGAAAACGTCCCCAGATCGAACAATAAACTCGCGAGTCAAAATTTCGATCACTGATCGAAAACTGAACCCACACTCGACCACAAGAACGTCACCACGGCCATACACCTCGACGCCGTTGAACTCGCCGTCCCCACCATCGAATCACCACGACCACGAGCTACCTTCTCCCCAAAAGCGAACGCCTCCGGTCCATCTTCTACGTCGCGAATGTCACGCCATTCAATACAGCCGAGAACAACCTAAAACCCTAGTTTGATCGAATTCAAACAATTCACACATTTGAAAATTCCAATTATATTTTTCCCCTAATCCATAACATACAAGCAAGCTTCAATCAAAAATCTGGCTACAATCAACATGCCAATCAACGGCAATCCACAAAAACCCCAAATTCGAACAAACCCCAAATTCTCATGATCCATCCAACTTAAAATCATGAAACATGTATTAAAAATCATGATTTTTACTCATAAATTCATCCATGTAATACAAATCAAAAATTAAGATTTTTGATTTTTCATGTATAACTGTATTTTTACTGTAATTCGTAAAATATGAGTTAATCTTTTATTTTAAAATTCCATAACTATTTTTAGATGATAAATTACATGACTACAACCAACTTCCATTTACAAATCAAGGTCCAGTTCATATTTAAAATCAAGATATTGAAATTGTTATAGGATTTGAAAACTGTTTTTATAAACACAGTAACAATCCTTACTCTACAGGCAATTCAATGTATTCAATTCAACATGCATTCAATTTAAACAGATATTTCATATAACATTGTTATAACATCACAAAATCTAGAAGAAATCTAGAATCAAACTATTTTTAAAATAATTTACTCACCAATATTTTAAAGAAGCAGAGAACAAACAGAGTAGTTTATCACTTCCAGGCTTTTGCATTTGATTTGTGAAAAGCTTTTGATTCTCCTTTGCATGCCTTCAATTTGATGTTGTTTAAAGTTGAACTTGCTGTTGAATTGTTGCAGGTTGATTTATAGTAGGTTAATTTGCTAGTTTGATCTCAGGTTGATAGATTTTCTTTTCAGGATTTTCTTTGTTTCAGTTTTTAGTTTAGGAAGAAGAAAAGAATAGAGACAGTAAAAATGTTTTGAACTTAAAGAAATTTTGAACGGGAAAGAAAATGAACAGGTTTCTCTAACAACTACATTTTTTTATAAAATAAAATTTTAAATAAAGAAAAAGAATTGCCACTTGTTATATTACTAATTAGACAAATGTCCAACTTGTTTTATATGTTTTACAAGTGTTAAAAACAAGCAAAAATTATGTTTAAATCCTTGTCTTAAAAATATTTATATTATATTAATTATGTAGATATGGATTTATATAAATTCATGTTTTATAAATTTATTTACAAACTATTTAGTTTAAGAGATATTCTAAAAAGAGAATTTATGTAAAACTATATATATATATTTAATCATTTTAGATTAAGTACTTATTAAAAGAAAACAAGATAAAATAAATCTTTTTATTAAATCTTATTTAAACTATCATATTTTAAAATAAACAATTATCTTATATTTTGAAAACAATTGAATTAACCTTAAATTAGCTTTTGAAAATATTAAATTTAAAACAAAGCTTTTAAATCACAATTCATACATATATAAATTATCAATAATTTAAATTAAATTCAAAACAATCCAAATTATAACATATATATACATATATATTACAATTTGAAAATTCATCTTTATTTAAAACAAAAGATATTTCCATTCACAATATATATCAAATATATATTATAAATAGATTGAAACTTTATTAGCTTTAACAAACAAATCTTATCAATATTGCCAGATTATATATTTATTAACCTTTAAAAGATTAAATTACCAAATTAAATTAAAATTATAAAGAAAATTATCAAATCAATTTAATTATTAACACAGATTATTAAATTTAAATTACCCAAAAAACCCGGGATATCACATTCCTCCCCCCTTAAAATAATTTCGTCCCCGAAATTAAAACAAAGTTAATTTAATAATCCAACCAAGATTTTTAATTTTAAACACAAACCTATCATCCAATTCCTATCAATCAAAGCAACCAGTCAAACAATCTAATCTAACTAACTATTCTGACATAAATCAGAATAGACTTCATAATACTATCTCGAATTTTCCCGAATAAAAATCACCGGGAGACTCGCTCTACAGAAGCTAAATAAACTACACACCATAATCCAGAGCTCCTCTCTTCTTTAGATTCACCAATCTGAACAAAATATCAGATCATACCCAAGTCCAACTCAACTTCCAAATCCATCTGAACTGCAGATTCTACAATCAGTAATAGATCATACACGTACTCCCTCAGAGATACGTGAAATAGAATGGATTCCAGATATCCAAACTGGCCATTCAACCCTGTAGACAAAGAATTACTCCTCTCAAGAACACAAGAAAATTCCAAAATATTTTGGAGCTAGCTTCCAGACTTACCAAATCTTATAGCTCTTTAATCGGAGAAAAGCTTAAACAATTTCCAATTTCCAACTCCGAATTCCAAACTCTGACTCATATCTGCATAGCTCACCAGACGATCCCGAGCTACCTCATCTCTTCCTGATCAGCTCAACCTTTGCTGATGCTTTTTGAAACAATTATGAACCAAGCACAAAATGATCTTCAAATCTGCTGAAATCCACAAACTCTACTCCACAAGAAATAGAAGACTGAACTTCCTTCTTCCAGATTCCAGAAAATTCTATACACACTTAGAAATTTACATAAACTTCTTGTAGAAATCTGAGGTTACTTCCTTTCTTGCACAGCTACTACCTTTGCTTTCGCTGCACAACTCTGATTTTGAAATAGATGAGAATGTCGATGAACTCGAGCACAAACTAGATCCACAAACAAGCGGAAACATTGGTTATCTTAAAGACATAACCAACTTCTCAAAGAATAGACGAGTCCTCGGTCAAGGGTACTGTCTTCAGCTATCCTTGGCTAGAGGAAACTCGAAACTAGAAGCAGAAGAGAAAACACAGATACTTCATAAAATTCTAAGATACTTCACCAATCCTTCTCTAGGAACAAATCGATATAAACTAAATCTTTACCTATGGGCAACCTTTGACCTCTTCGATAACTTTTACTTTCTCTTGAGATGCCTCAACTCCATACAAAAGATTACTCAAGATGAACTCTCAAACTAATCGCAAGTCACTTTTGCGATCCTACCTAGTTCGGATTCCAAAGATACTGTTCTCTCTTTACCAATTAAAACAGCCTTAAGCTTTTCCAAACAAGGTTAACCCTTCAAGAAAACATTCACCATCTTCCCGGACTGCTGATAGAAGAACCACAAAGATTCTGGAACCATCGAAGAAACGAACCACACTGCTGCTTCCAAACTCTATCTCGACAGCACACCGAACACTCCGAGTTGCACTGCTACCACAGTTAACCAAAAGCTTCTAATCCAAAGGCTTCTCAAAACTAAAACCATCAACAAACCTCACAACGAACCTCCGAGATGGCAGACATTCGGGCTCCAAACCAATCGCCAATAACTTACTCTTCTTAAGGGAACAATGAGACCATGTCCGAAGAACAACTAATTGACCTTAGTCCCATACTTCAAAATAGACAAAACTCTCTTACTTGATATCAGAGAATTCCTATACAGTCGAGTCTTTCCTGCGGTAGACATCAACTGTTCCTCCAATACCTTCTTAATCTTGCTCCAAAAAGAAAATCTCCTTCGGGAACATCCATAGATACTGCGTCTTATCACACAACTGCTCCTTCCTGAAGTCGCCAAGCTACCATCACTTACTTCTGCACAACTGATAGATTCAACTCTAGAAAATCTGCTCACCCGAGCTCAACCAATCTTACATTCCAATAATGGATTCCGAATCTTGAAAAGGATTTTCTTCAGAGATCCGAGACATCCTTACTCCATACTGCCAACTTACTCGAGACGATATTGGGTTTACAGTCTCGATATATACTTCCAACCTCAAACATTCAAACTCCAACTATTGGTAATTGTGTTACACACACTACCACCTTATCTACCTTTATAACTTATATTGGAAAACCCGAACAGGTAACCCAATAAATAGGTAGAAATACATAAATATATATATTTAAAATGATATTTTTTTTTATATAGAAATTATTTCTGGGTAAAATTATTTCATCTACCTCTTTAAAACAATATTGTGTCTGTTGGCCTGGTTCAAGTGTTTAGAGATCCCTATCAATAACGTTAGCTACTCGTATTGACCAGAATCCATATACCACTCAACCGATCAATTAACACAATATAAAACCATTTTTATATAACTAACAATTACGCGCTCTCAAGATAGACACCACTTCAGAGCCTAGGTATTCACTCAACCTACAGCTCTGATACCAACTGTGACAACCCGACTTTTTCTCCACAAAAAGTCGTATCATCATAAAGAAAGAAAGGGATAGAAGAAGAAAGAAGAGAAAGAAAAAAAGAACAACACATCAGAATCTCACAGCGGAACGAATAAAATATAATATATCACATAAAATATTACATAGTATCATATTACATCAGAGTTACACAACTTATACATCACAGAATAGACAGTTATAAATTCTGTCTATTATACAACTCAAGATACAATTCAGACAAACGACTCAGAGAAACCAACACAGCGGAATACTATATATCTACGAATGCTGAAGCCTCCTGCTCCATATCTCCTCCATAGATTCATCAAAGCTAACCTGAATCCCTTGGCTACTCGTAAAAATTGAGTACCCAAGGTTTAATAAAACAGAAAATAAACACTTGGGTCAGACATGGGTCTGGTGTGAGTAAACGGGTTAAAATTGTTTAACTTCAAAATCCTTTTGAAACAAAGGTATCACGTAAGACTTCCCACACATAAACATGGAAAAGTTTTTACCTTACGCTAACCAAAACATTTGATAGGAAATCCAGTTATATTATAATAGGGTCTAGGGTTTTCAAGTAAAATACAGAAATAGCTGAAATGCTTACATCTCACATTCCAACATAGTTGGGCACAACTAATACGTACGGCACTTATTGGAGTTTGGATTCCATACAATGGCAGGGCTACTGGGGTACCGCCCGTCACAGTACGTGGCCTAGATCACCGTACCGAGGAGTACGCCCGCTCCCCTGCAACACAAAGCTGGAACCATCCCTTACTGGATAATTCCGAACAAGATAACCCCGTAGTTGGCGCGACCAACCACACACTAAGCCGAATAAAAGAAAAGGGACCTCTAGACAGGGATCTATCTTGCTCTCAGTGGGTGCTACCCACGAAGCCTTGCTGCACCTCCCCTGTTTTAGCCATTTCCGGTTGATGAGGCTTGAGGTTACGATTACCTTTAATCAGAACATATCACTTAGAATGCTCATCGTCCGCCTGACGATGTGCTGAAAGCATTCAATCCATACAAGTTCGTTCCGGGTTCGAACGAAACCGAAGGCATTATCTCGTTACACTCATTTTGGAATCACCCTCAGAGTTAACGACAATAACCCTTGCACTCTGAATCTTCATCTTCACTTGAGATTCACGACCTATCGTTAATTTGGATCGATGTGGTATTCGGGTCTCCAGACCTGGAATACCGGTATACGGAAACCCGATCCCGGTCTCATCGAAATCCAAAACGTATCTTTTAAGGCCAAGTTGTTTAAAGGTTTAAACATTTAAACTTATATTCTGAATGATATAAACAGATAGATAGATAAATAACATTATCACAATAGATAATTCATATCAACATTCATCTCACAAAGCAGCATATATCATATATATATATCAGAGACATACAAATCATCCAATATCAACCAATCACCCAATATCAAACATCCAGTATTAATCAATTATCTAAACAGAATTGATTAACTCCATATCAATTTAATTAACCTTTAATTAAATTAATTACTATCCTTTAATTACTTGGATTATCTTAATCCTGCTCACTATCATTAATTAATTATAAATTAATAAATCATTTCTTAATGATCTTCCCTAATTAATCCTCCTTGATTAATTATACTTTAATTACATTCAAGTAATTATCCTTAACCATATTCAGTAATTAACCTTTAATTACTATCATTAATTACAATAATTAATGAACCTTCATTAATCAATTAACTATAATTAATTATATTAATCCTCAATTAATTACAATTAATTAATCATACTTATATTAATTACTTTTATTAATCAACCTTAATTAATTTTATTAATAATCCTCTAATTACTTTATTAATTAATTACCTTTTAGTTAATTAAATAATTAATCTTTAATTAACTACAATCATTAATTAACCTTAATTAATCTTAAACAGTAATTAACGATCCTGTAATTACTTATCTTAATTAATTACTTCTTAATTAATTATATTAACCTTGATTAATTAATCTAATTAATTAATCTTTAATTACTTCATTAAGTAATTATTAATCAATTTCATTAACAAATAATCCTTAATTAGTTACTTTATTAATTAATTACTTTTACTTAGTAATTAATCTTAAATTAAACACATTTAATTAATCACATTAATTAATTTACTTAAGTAATTAACTCTTAATTACTTACATAAGTAATTATCTTCTAATTACTTCATTAAATGATCTCTCTTAACTAATTACCTTAACAAGTAATTAATCCCATCATTAAATAATTCTTAATTCTTTAATTAATTAATTCCTTAATTGATAACATTAAATGATTACCCATCAATCACTTCAATTAATTACTTTCATGAGTAAATTTTCCTTCCTTTAATTGCATTCAGTAATTAAGCATTAATTACTTCAATAATTATTTACACTTAATTAATTCATAATTAAGTGATATTTAATTTAACCAAACAATTTACTAATCATTTAAAATTAATTAAATAATTTAGTTAACTCCTTATATATATATAAAAATACTTAAATAAATTAAGAAAACCCTTTAGCTTAATTAAACCTTTACTTATTAACAAATCATTCTCATTAATTAACAATAATTAATTAACCTTATTTATTTCCACAAATTGCTTCATTTAGTAATTATCCTTAATTACAATAATAATTAACCTTTAATTCTTAATTAATCTTAACATAACCAATTAAGAATAAACTTGTATTTGTATTAAATACTTACTCAAAACATTTACTTTATTAAAACCAAATTTAGAAATTAATTTTGAAATATAATTTACTTTAAACAAAACAATTCTAACATTTTAATTTTGATATACTTAAATTTTGGAAACCATCTTCAAACATGTTTAATCAAATCAAACCATTATTTATTTTAAAACTTGTTTTTAATACTTAAAAATTTGTTTATGCTTTAAATTTTAAAACCCAAATATGATTTCCTTTAAGATTTCAAAACCAGGTACTGGAATCAAAACAACCCGAGTAAAACTTCCCAAATACACGCGTTCTTCCCGAGTCTTTCCTCGAGTTCACTCGCTTACCAACCTGCTTCGAGTCGACCACGCCATCTTCACGAGACTTTCCCCGAGTTTCCCCTTCGTCTTCCCCAACGAAAACGACCAGACACCCAACGTGCACACGTGCACGTGGTGCACTTGCACCATCGCCGCCGACCACCAACGTTCGTCGCGACCATCGCCTACAACCACACGATCTCACGCGAACTCGAAAACGTCCCCAGATCGAACAATAAACTCGCGAGTCAAAATTTCGATCACTGATCGAAAACTGAACCCACACTCGACCACAAGAACGTCACCACGGCCATACACCTCGACGCCGTTGAACTCGCCGTCCCCACCATCGAATCACCACGACCACGAGCTACCTTCTCCCCAAAAGCGAACGCCTCCGGTCCATCTTCTACGTCGCGAATGTCACGCCATTCAATACAGCCGAGAACAACCTAAAACCCTAGTTCGATCGAATTCAAACAATTCACACATTTGAAAATTCCAATTATATTTTTCCCCTAATCCATAACATACAAGCAAGCTTCAATCAAAAATCTGGCTACAATCAACATGCCAATCAACGGCAATCCACAAAAACCCCAAATTCGAACAAACCCCAAATTCTCATGATCCATCCAACTTAAAATCATGAAACATGTATTAAAAATCATGATTTTTACTCATAAATTCATCCATGTAATACAAATCAAAAATTAAGACTTTTGATTTTTCATGTATAACTGTATTTTTACTGTAATTCGTAAAATATGAGTTAATCTTTTATTTTAAAATTCCATAACTATTTTTAGATGATAAATTACATGACTACAACCAACTTCCATTTACAAATCAAGGTCCAGTTCGTATTTAAAATCAAGATATTGAAATTGTTATAGGATTTGAAAACTGTTTTTATAAACACAGTAACAATCCTTACTCTACAGGCAATTCAATGTATTCAATTCAACATGCATT
The DNA here is from genome assembly GCA_030737815.1 of Allium fistulosum. Lineage (NCBI taxonomy): Eukaryota > Viridiplantae > Streptophyta > Magnoliopsida > Asparagales > Amaryllidaceae > Allium > Allium fistulosum. Next base: position 823,454,816 of record CM060904.1, read on the forward strand.
CAATTTAAACAGATATTTCATATAACATTGTTATAACATCACAAAATCTAGAAGAAATCTAGAATCAAACTGTTTTTAAAATAATTTACTCACCAATATTTTAAAGAAGCAGAGAACAAACAGAGTAGTTTATCACTTCCAGGCTTTTGCATTTGATTTGTGAAAAGCTTTTGATTCTCCTTTGCATGCCTTCAATTTGATGTTGTTTAAAGTTGAACTTGCTGTTGAATTGTTGCAGGTTGATTTATAGTAGGTTAATTTGCTAGTTTGATCTCAGGTTGATAGATTTTCTTTTCAGGATTTTCTTTGTTTCAGTTTTTAGTTTAGGAAGAAGAAAAGAATAGAGACAGTAAAAATGTTTTGAACTGAAAGAAATTTTGAACGGGAAAGAAAATGAACAGGTTTCTCTAACAACTACATTTTTTTATAAAATAAAATTTTAAATAAAGAAAAAGAATTGCCACTTGTTATATTACTAATTAGACAAATGTCCAACTTGTTTTATATGTTTTACAAGTGTTAAAAACAAGCAAAAATTATGTTTAAATCCTTGTCTTAAAAATATTTATATTATATTAATTATGTAGATATGGATTTATATAAATTCATGTTTTATAAATTTATTTACAAACTATTTAGTTTAAGAGATATTCTAAAAAGAGAATTTATGTAAAACTATATATATATATTTAATCATTTTAGATTAAGTACTTATTAAAAGAAAACAAGATAAAATAAATCTTTTTATTAAATCTTATTTAAACTATCATATTTTAAAATAAACAATTATCTTATATTTTGAAAACAATTGAATTAACCTTAAATTAGCTTTTGAAAATATTAAATTTAAAACAAAGCTTTTAAATCACAATTCATACATATATAAATTATCAATAATTTAAATTAAATTCAAAACAATCCAAATTATAACATATATATACATATATATTACAATTTGAAAATTCATCTTTATTTAAAACAAAAGATATTTCCATTCACAATATATATCAAATATATATTATAAATAGATTGAAACTTTATTAGCTTTAACAAACAAATCTTATCAATATTGCCAGATTATATATTTATTAACCTTTAAAAGATTAAATTACCAAATTAAATTAAAATTATAAAGAAAATTATCAAATCAATTTAATTATTAACACAGATTATTAAATTTAAATTGCCCAAAAAACCCGGGATATCACACCCCTAGGGTCGTATTTATAGATGCTAGTTGGCCCCCTTTCGCCTCCATCCTTTCGACAAGGTCGAAAGGTCTTCATCTAGCATTCTGCGCTCATCCCTTTAAAGAAATCGAAAGACGTTTCTTCAATCTTACACGTGTATCCCTTCGACATAGTCGAAATGTCGCCCTTCATCTTGCGCGAGTATCATTTCGACACAGTCGAATGGTCTTCCTTCATCTTCCGACATGGTCGAAAGGTCGAAAGGTCTTCCTTTATCTTGCACATTCATCCTTTCGACATGGTCAAAAGGCCTTCTTTTTGTTCTCGGCGCGCTTGCTTTCGATATTGTCGAAAGGCTTTCCTTTCGAGTTTTCTCACTCATTCTTTCACCTCCCATCTTCATATTCTAGACCTTTCGACCAAGTCGAAAGGATCTCCTTGTCCACTTTTCGCTGCCATCAAGGTCCAAGTGTCTCTTTCCACTGTTTTCTTCTAGGTGCATTCGCGTTGCTTCAAAAAGTATGAGAGTGACATCTGAGTCGAAAGGGCTTTTGGCTTTCATGTAGGATTTTCATCATGATTTCGAAAGGCTCTAACCATTTCGAAAGGCATATCCTTGCTTTCGAAAGGTGTATCAGAATCAATTCTTCATGTGGTAAATTGACAATGACGAAACCTTCTAATTTGAAGGCATCGGTTCATGGCGCAAACCTTTTGTTCAGCACCTTCGAATGGGGTACCAAATCCATTCCTACTTCTCTTATATATGTGAATTCATCTTGTACAGTTTATCACTTATGACGACACCTGGTGCTTGCAACTCCTTCGAAAGCCATCTCAATGCCTTCGAAACCCACTTCCTTGAACTTTGATGAAATCCATATCTTCAATTTTAGTAGAGCCTAGCACTTTCATTAGCCTTCTTTCATACCTTTGTCCTTGAGTCGATTTTATGGCAACATTTTGCCCCCCTGTATGAAAGAAGCTTTTGTTCTTTAGGAAAAAAATTTCACCACTACTTCGTTCTTAACAACCTTATTTTTCTGCAAAATTCAAAGCAAGTAACATTTTTTTACCATTAGCTCATTACTTATCTAAATATATGCTTAATGATTTGGAAATAAAGTCAATATAGCAGGTCTTTTAAACCCAAATGATTTACTGTTCATGATCTTGAGTTAATAAAGGGTACGAAATCCTCAATTGTAAACGATTGAGAATTAAACACTTTTGTTTGGCAATATTATAAGTCCCACCATTTAACTTTTATAGTTAAAAATGAAATTCATAGTTGAACTCCCACATGATTAATAGTAATCCAAGCCTATAATAATTAAAATCCAAGAACTTTCTGTTGGAGACAACAAATGTCTGGAAATAGGAGGTCAGGAGCTACCATTTGGAACTAAGCTATTGTGATCCTTAAATCCTTATTTGTGGAATAAGTAAAATGTATTTGGAAACTCCTCCTGGAAATAAGAATGATCCAAGGGCCTAAATTCAGATGTTGGTGAATGTCGTTTTGAGTTGCAAAGTAATGAACCTGATTTGGGTATTAAGAAGACAAACTAAAATTTTTGGTTGAATAATTTGACGTCCATTGTAATTTCAATACCATCATTTTAAAACCAAGATTCGGGGATTGATAGATGAAATCCAAAATCGATGATAAAAACCCGAAACTCAAATTCAGATATTAGAAAGTTTAGAAATCTAAAACTTAGATCCGGGCATCAATAAGTGAAGTTCGGAATTTAATAGTAAGATGTCTGGAACCCAGATTCGGGTTTTAATAAGTGATACTTAGGAATGGTCTTCATAATAGAACTCTCAAACCCAGATTCGGGTATTAGTGGTGGATAATCAAAAATCCATAATAACTATCTTCATAATAGAAATCTCAAGCCTAGATCAGGGCATTAACAAGTGAAGTCCGGTCATTAATAATAGTCTCAAAATCCAGATTCGGATATGATAAAGACCATAAATAATTGGTAAAGACCCAAAACCCAGATTCGGTTATTAATAGATGTATTCCAGAAATGAAAGGCTCGAAACCCAGATTCGGGTATTAATAGATAATGTTAAGTAATAGCCTCGATACCCAAATTCGGGTATTAATAAGCAAAGTTATGTTCCTCTCCTTGGATTTTGTCTTCTTCGACATATGTAACCCCTTAGGCCTTGTATGTACTTGCGGTTTGATTGGCTACTTCTCGAGCTTGAACGTCCTAGTCCATCATTTGATATGCCACTACTCGGGCCTACACATCTTAGTCCATTATTTGATATTCCGCTTCTTGGGCCTGGATGTCTTAGTTCATTGTTTGATATGCCACTTCTTAGGCTTGGACATCTTAGTCCGTTGTTGATGTGCCGCTTCTTGGGCTTGGACGTCTTAGTCCATTGTTGTTTGGTGTGCTTGGTTAGCTCATTCTCAATCTAGAACTAAGGACTTACCCAACCCCCCTCCAGGAGGCGCCTTGACCTAGTCATTGCATTACGCGGCCAAGGGCTTGTCGATGCTTTAACCTGGTCATAGCATGGAATGGATAATGGCTTACCCTTACCTCCCTCCAGAAGGCATCTTGACCTGGCTATAGCATGGCGTGGCCAAGGGCTTGTCGATGCTTTAACCTGGCCATAGCGTGGCGCAGATAAAGGCTTACTCTAACCTCCCTCCAGGAGGCGCCTTGACCTGGCCATAGTGTGACATGGTCAGGGGCTTGTCAATGCTTTATCCTGGCCATAGCGTGGCGCTGATAAAGGCTTACACTCCTCCCTCCATGAGGTGCTTTGCCCTGGCTAACTCGACGCAGACAAAGGCTTTGACCATTAAAGGTGGTGTCCAAATGCAAGGAGAATTCTACTTCCAACCATGTAGAAGTTTCTCTTGAAGAAAGAGATGCTGTATTCATTCATTATAGGAAAATATGGTCTTAAATGTTCTGTGTTCCATGTTCTAGAAACCATGTTGCCCTTTAGTCAGCATAACTTGTAAGCTCCTAGGGGAATTGCTTTGCATATGATTAGGGGACCTTCCCAATTTGGTCCTAGCGGTCCATCCACGAGATTTCTTGTGTTTGCCATTACCCTTCGAAGTACTAGGTCTCCTTCTTGAAATGATCTTGTTTTCACTTTTTAGTTGTAATATTTCGAAATTCTTCTATGATATTCTAATGTTCGAATTGCAGCTTCATCCCTCAACTCATGTATTAAATCCAACGATTCTCTCTTTAGCTCTTGGTTTAAATCAAACGCATATGCGATCCTTTGATGTGAGGGTATTTCAATTTCAATTGGTAACATCGCCTCACACCCATATGTTAATGAATAGGGAGTATGTCCCGTCGCTGTTCTAGTAGATGTTCGATAAGCCTATAGTACAAGTGGCAACTCTTCTACCTAATTCCCTTTGGCTTTATTAAGTCGCTTTTTCAAAATAGTCTTTATAGTCTTATTTTTTGCTTCAACGGCTCTGTTTGCCTTTAGATGTGCCACGGAGGAAAAGCTCTTAATAATCCCATTCTTATGGCAAAACCGAGAGAATTCTTCACTTTCAAACTGTGTTCCGTTGTCTGAGATAATCTTATGGGGAATCCCAAAATCTGGTTATAATGTCTTTAATGACAAATCTGAGTACTTTCCCAGAAGTGTTCTTGGGGAGGGGTTCTGCTTCGACCCACTTAGTAAAGTAGTCTATGACGACTACAACATATTTTGCTCCTTCTTTAGAAATTGGTAATAGGCTGATTAAGTCAATTCCCCAAATATCAAAGGGCCATGGTCTTGAAATCGGGGTTAATTGAATTGGTGGCAAACGGGGAATCTTCGAGTAATTCTGACATTTCTCGCATCTACTTACATACTCAATGGCTTGACTTACCATACGAGGCCAATAAAAACCCTGTCTCATTTTCTTTTTTGCCAACTTTGTCCCGTTAGAATGGTCTCTGTAGAATCCTTCATGTGCTTCCATTAACAAATTCATCCCATCTTCCGGACTTACATATCTTAAGTAAGGTAGTGCATATCCTTTCTTGTAAAGGATTCCATCCACTATCGTGAAAGTTAGAGCTTGTCGCTTGATTTTCCTAGCTTCCCCCTTGTTAGTTGGCAATATCTTCTTAGAAAGATATTCGATAGGCGACATCCAAGTGTTATTAAAATAGTCATATGTCCTTGGTTGGTTGACTCTCTCATCTAAGATTTCTCTACTAACTTCCCTTCCATCTTTCTCTCGTAATATGGTTTGGGATCTTGTTAGGACTAACAATTCCTTTCCTTGTTCGGAAGTCCCCTCTTCAATACCCGGATTTGCTTGATATCCTACTCGCACAATGCGAGTTTCTGGGGCTCCCTTTGAACTAGCCAACTTTTTTAATGAATCTGTCGGTGAGTTTTCTCCTCGCGAAACTTGATGTATAGAAAAATCTTCAAATAAAGCGAGCATCTTCAATATCTTCTTTACATGTAAAGATAACTTAGCATTTTTAGTCTGATATACTTGCTTCACTTGATTTACCATTAGTGGAAAATCACAAAAGATTTGAATCCGTGGGATTTTGAACTCTAAAGCCATAGTCAATCCTGCCACCATGGATTCTTATTCGGCTACATTATTTGTTGCAGGAAACCCCAACTTCATTGCATAATGTAGGCGGTGTCCATCTGGGGTAATTATGACATATCCAACACCAGCTCCTTGTTCATTCGATGAACCATCGACAAATAACTGCCACATAGGTTTTTGATCCTTCTCCTTTTCTGATTGTTCCTTAATGAAGTTGGTACACTCATTAATAAAATCTGCTAATGCTTGCCCTTTGATAGCTGTTCATGGCTAAAACTCAGTTTCATGCTGACTAGGCTCAATTCCCCATTTTACCAGCCTACCTGAAGTTTCACTACACCACAAAAGGCTTTTAACAGCATTTGATAAACGCTGTAATACGATACAACAGCGTTAGATCAAACGCTGTATAATGACATGTTGTCGTATATACAGAATTTACAACAGCTTTTTGATAAACGCTGTTGAAACATCACTTTGACAGCGTTTCTTACAAGCTGTCAATAATGTTTTTACAGCGTTTTCAAACATGCTGTATTATGTTTCTACAGCGTTAATAATTTAGTTGTCGGAGATGTTTTAATTCTACTTTAACTGTTTACAACAGCTTTTTATAAACGCTGTTATTGAATCATCAACTATTTCGACAGCATGTACTAAACGCTGTTATTGACTATTTAAAGATAATTATAGCAAGAATTGAATGCTGTTGTTTCTTCATTGACAGCATTAATCAGACACTGTCTTCTATTTATATAACAGCTTTAATATTCCACTCTATTTTTGAATATTCCAGAACTATATTTTGAGTATATTCAAGAAACTAGTATATATAACAGGTTCTAATAACTATTAATTAGTTATATAAACTAGTTAAGACAATATTAATAAACAAAAGACATCCATCAACCAAGTTTCAATAATATCCATAAACAAAAATAACAAAGTAAACCAAGTTGCCACAAATTCTGTTAAACAAAGACACGTTATATGTTAAGCAAAAATATAATATCAATACAGTAAGTCCGCACCAAATGCCAACAACAAAACGTGCATCTAAAAAGTTTCATTTGATTGCTACTTGCTACGGAAGAAGAATGTGTCATCGCCATCTTTAATTACCTGCAATGAAGAAATATGAAGTCAGTGAGTAAACGCCATCTAAAAATTTGAAGTTTCATATGGTAAAATGCTTAACTGCGCCAAAAAATCACTATATGGTATGTTAAGCCGAAACCTAGCCAATATACGCATTAGTAGGTTGGCTAAGTTAACGAAGCTAAACTGCTCTACAGTAACATAGTTATATTTCGAAACATCTTTGTTCTAAAAAACAATTCGTTGTTCTGTTATTTTCTTTTCTATTTGTTCATTGTCTACTGTCATCTCCACTCACAACAGTTCCACTTGCCCCTCCACTTCTTCTCACAGTCAAACCCTTGAAAATATTCTCTCTGACCATCCCCATACCACTACATCTCATCCACCATCCCACTGTCTTCAAGTTGTCATCACTGCCAAAACATTCTTCCCCTGACCATCCCATATTCAACAAAACCATATATTTTCCAAAACACCAACAGTTTCGACTAAAGCATTTACTACACACAAATCTTCCACTATCATACTTCATTTCCATCAGTTCACATTGTTTTGCCAGCAAAACAAAACAATTGCCTGACCATATCAAAACAATTGCCATCAAATCAAAACTGTGCTGACCATATCACTTCTCTGGCCACTACTTTGACCTTCCCCCGCTTGTTGCTAATCACCATCCTCGCAAGTCACTGGCCATAACTCCATACTCCTTCCACTAACAAACCATACTACAATTTCAAACCATTCATCCACCTTGCGACTTCATTCCTCTAACCAAAATCCACCACTGTCTGCTCGAAAACTTCCTCATAAACTAAAAAAAATATACTGCTGCAACACCTTTGCAAAACTCCACTTCAACCAAACATCACCACTTGCTTCCATTATAAACATCACCCAGTGCCGACAGCTGTAACTAGTAACTACATCATCTCAACAAAACTCTACTCATCACTATAGCCAAAAAGAGCCTGCAACATAACCACTTTCCATCACCAGCATTTCATCACATTTTTAACTACATCCAGCATATACTTTCCCCTCCCACAAATTGTTCCTCCACGACTACACAGTTCAATTGCTATCAAACCACTTAACAAAGCGACAGTCGAGCTCCTCCAGCAACACTTCACTTATATTAATACTACCATAAAACTGCTGCCCGAGCCACGACATCCAACTATCATCAACAACCCTGTCTTCCTTGTCACTGCCTTCCACTGTGAACATTGAACAACTGCTCACCAACCTTCCTTCCACCTACAACCTCCCACAGCACTGCCAGTCACCACAGTCCCATCACATAACTCCAAAACAAATACCAGAACTACATAAAAACTTCACTTCACTCCTAAAAAAACAATGGACATTTTTTCCCAAAGTTAATGAGAATTAACAATGGATTTGAATTTATGAGATTTAATAAAACCGCTCACAGCCAATCAATGCTCATTTACACTAGCATATTTAATCAAATGAAACTATAGTAGTTTTTTTTGTTGTCTATTGCATATAAACAAGATGTGAAACTTACATGGAAGTTGAGCCCATTCTAACATTCGCAACAGGCCATGCTACAGTCGAGCCAATAACATCTGATAAGCATTCCATGAAGGATGTAGGCCGCCATAGAGGTGCATTTAGGACTTTTACAACATCCACCCAAACTCTTATCGCATTTGGTCCCAGTGGAACAGAATGTACCAAAGCATTTGGATCTGTTGAAGACACGGTTCCTTCTACTACTATTTTTCCCGTACCCTCTAAATCAATCAACTTGCATTTGGTATTTGCAGAAAAAATTGCACTCTATCACATAACAAAAAAAATGGTAATACGCTATCAACAATTCTTTGAGAGGAATATTAGCAATATGAACATGTTACCGTTAGAGATGTTGGAGCATTGATCATAGGAGCAGGACATGTGCTAGCGTTAACCGTTTCAACAGCCATTGTTGATTCTGGCCATGCTATTTTCTTACCAATAGCTTCTCCAATACATGTCATGCCAACTATAGGCCTCCACAAAAATGCATCTTCATTTTTCGGATTGTCCACCCAAACTATCTTGGCATCTGGTCCAAGAGGAATACCATTAATTATCTGATTTGGATCACTCGAGTACACTCGTCCTTCAGCAACCAGTTCTTTGCTCCTACCCCAATCATACAGCTTGCAATTGGTTTCCATGCTATTGGTTTTACTCTATTAAAAAAATACATTTGTTTAAGTTGAACATAGAAATATACAAAAACATTGCACAAATTTCAGTAATACATCTTTAAAGCATTGTAGCAATAGAAATTAGGGGTAATCAGGTCTCTAATTTTCAGATAAACTGGCTTTGTATCTAGTCGCTAAACTGACATATGAAAATGATCGGTGGACCATAAAATGCTAAACCATACTACCATTAAAAAAAATGCTAAACCATACTACCATACTACCATAAAATGCTGAATTTATGGATAGAGATTATTATCCACGATGGCCCTACATATTAAAAAAAATGCTAATTAGTGTTAAACTTACCTCGTTTTGTTTTCTAGAGTCCTCACTTTTGTGTATAACAACTTTATCAGCTGGCCATACTACTATCTCATCATTGGCATCTCTTATATATACCAAACCAGGAGAAGGCCTCCACAAGAAAACATCTAATTTTCTTGGATGGACAATCAATTTTTTTTGGCATTTGGACCTAAAGGGACTTCATTGCACAGTTCTTTCGGATCGCTTAACACAATTTTTCCTTCGGCGACAACCTCATCATCATCTCCATGCCAAGGCAGTAAACTACAAATATCACCTGTTTGACTATACTTACTCTGCAATTTACCAAAACTAGATTATATTGATTATTGATTTAGATATCAAATTATGTATGATGTTGCAACCATCATATAGTTGATTTTTACCACTACGGATGTGTTCTCTTCACCCCAACTTCCTTTATCCTGCCAAATCAATAATATTGCAAATTAAAGGTAAAAATAAATAGACGTTCATTTAACCAAAGTATAAATTGACTACTAGAATTCGATTTACGCAACTATTTGCATTCCCCAAATTATGTCAACATACAAAGAGATTATCTTTTCATAACTCAAGCCAAATAGAGAAATATTCTGAATAAATATTTAGGCAAGTAAAAACAAACTTTATTTATCTTGTTTAATTAGTGTTGATATTGTCGAAATAGTCACAGAAAAATAATCACAGAAACTTATAATAAAGCTTTTAATCTTTGACAGTATAAAATCTTTTCAGAAAAGAACAAAGAAAAAAAATACTGAACATCCAGTGAGTTATAACTATACTTTCACAGCTTTGGTATGCCTGATGCAGTGTTCTTCACATTATTTATTTATTTTTTTATTGCAACAAACTGATGTAGTTAGCTATTTGGTACTGAAAAAATAATATAAGCTTGTAGTCCTTTTTGTTGTTGTAAATGATGCTGTAGGTTTTATAGCCAAATTGTTAACTTAGAAAAAACAACCGTGTTAATAGCCAAATTGCTTTTTAGTAATAAGGCATTATGTTTTAATTTTGTGTGCTATTATGTGTATGTTCAAAACTTTTTGAGGAAGAAGTTTGAGGAAACAACAAACACTTTGAAAGTATAGTGTGGATCTTCTGACATTGCACTGACTAATCAACAGAAGATGTTTGAACTTAGTGTTTAATTGCTAACTTCAATATAGTTGGTAAGTGAATTCAAACTATTCAATGATTTCTTTGTTTTTATTCGGTTGAATGCTATATAATATGGACATGTCATCGGAACATAGCCAATATATTATAATAACTTCTAATTATACTCACCTATTTTATTTTAGTAACTTTTTTCTTAAAAAAAACAAACAAACAAACAAAACAAAACAAAAAGAAAAACCTCACTCTCACCAACACCCTGTTCCATTGTAAATGCTCTGTATAAGAGTTGAATTACAATGGCAAATGTTTTGGCTGTTTGTTCATCCGAGTAGCCAGATTTGTAACCATGCATAGAGAAATTTTTTGCAAGCTTTTATGAGTAAATAGTAATTTTAGCTTTCCTGACATCAGTTGTTTTTATTTATCTTTTCAAGTGCTAAAACCTAATGGAAATAATGTAATGACCATTGAATTCTTTTTCCAACATATTTATGTCAGAAGCCCATGTTAGTATCTTTTTGAATTTGAATCAGTGGATTCAGTACATTTATTGAATTTATGGGTCCGTATTCAAGTGACAATATAACATGTTATGGAACAAGACACCCTCAGTTCAGCTCATAAACTTCTGTATTTTCAGCAGGGGACCATTATTTATGTACTTTTATATATGTTATTTTTACATTCTATATGATTCCATAATGTTTGTATACTTTTCTTAAACTCAGATCTTTGCTAGAAGGTATTATATGCTTTTCCCCCTCTTTTTACATTTTTTTCTTTTTTTAAGGACAATGGACGCCAAAACACAGATATCTTGTTTTGTCATTTAGGTTATCTCCATGAAATTAAAAATCATTCTCGAAATTTCTGAACCCCAAAAACATTTAAAATATAAATTAAAAGTCGTACCAGATGCTTCATTAACATGTAAACCACTTGCTTTAGTTCTGAAACACTATGTTGACATTGAGCTACTTGAGTATCTTTGATTTGTGAGAGAACCGCCTTGGCCGCAGTCATGCCTCTTCCCATTCCACGTAGTCGTCCCGGTCTATCTTGTCCCAACACTTGTGAGAGAGCATCATCTTTGAAATTACATGTTAAGCTAGATTATGATTCATTTTCCACCTTTTTTATTTTCTCCTACAAAAAATATATTTTAAATATGAGTTCTAATTTATATTATTTTCAAAATAATTACTTTAAAAAAGGTCAAAAGCACTTACAACAATTTCAGCAACATGTGCATTCACGGGTTCGCCATTCTTTTGAGTGTGAGATTTAACCCAAACATCAACTCTAGAAATGGAAGAAGGATTTACACTTTCCTCTTTCTGCATTAAAAATGACATAACATTGGATAAAACAACTAATCATAGTAAACTAATCAAATATTTTTTCTCACCATATCTTTAGTTAATCGTGCCATTCCTCGACGACTACAAGTATGTGGCAATTGTTTACCCCTTATGGATTTGAATTTTTCTCTTCGTAACTATTTATAAAGATTTATCACATTTATTAGTTAATTTGCATTCTTTGTGCACTTATATTTTATATATAGAAATGATTAAAACAATTACTATATAATTACCTTAAACTCATTACTCGTTTTGGACTCAACAAACCTTTTCCATTCCTTCATAGTTTTGACATTATCTGGTTTTAGTCGAAGCCGTTCCTCCGTGGTTTTTGCCTTTAATAACTTGTCAACTAGTTTGCTTTTTGAACACCTCCAAATACATCACATTTGCCGAAGAATGGGAACCTTTTGCCATTCTTCATCCAGTTTAAATCTAGCCTGTAACAAAGAAAAATATCAAAATATAGTAACTTTATTTAAAAACCGAATAAAGAAATTAATAAGATCACAAAATTTTGATAATCAACATTAGCCATGGACTACATATCAACACTTCTAAAATTATTGTTTTCCAACTTAAGAATTGTATGTTTTTGTAGGACCTTACTTAAATTTAAGTCATCTTATAAGGAAAAATAATAATATAGCTGATGAGATTTATAATGATCTGCTTACATGTAGGATTATGAATATGCAAGTTTTAATCCGGTTGCATATGACATTGCAAATCACTTCTGTGAAATGGCGGCAGATTATCATACAGAGACACCTCATGTGTTGGACTACAGTAAATACCCAGGTATGTGATACACACTGATACTTTGTCAAAAATAAATGTTCATTTTATAAAACTGATACTTTTGTCTTAGTAAGGTTATTTTGATACAGATGTTGAGGAACGCAAACGATTTGTACAGGCATACTTGGGCTCATCAGGTAACTAAAGGAACTTCATGTCAAAACTAAGAACATTGCAAGATAAGCAAACCTGAACGGATTCCTATAGAACTGATTTCAATTCTTTACCAAGTTGCCTCTAGTCCTCAAATTTAAATGGAACATGCTCAAGCACAAGTGGCCCCAGATAAGAAGATAGCTTCACCGACCCTTTTCCTATCGGTTCGCCCGATGAGTTAAACTCGACTTCGATTCGGCTTGCAACATCTGAAGGAAGTCTTTTCACTTTGGTTGGGCCTCTAGTCTTCTTTTTCAAAATCTGATTTGCATCAATGTCTTCAATTGTTCTATCGATTTCCATTGCTGTTTCAGGATTTCCATCGACTTGCATAGCAGTGTCTGCGATTGAGTTGTTTGCATTCCCAACATCATTGTTTTCCAAAGGTGGCTCAATATGCTCTCCTATTGCATTAAACCCATCGAATGCATATGTGGATTGTTCGAGTCTTTTTTGATTGCGCGTAATCCTCTTATCCATTGTCTTTTTCGTACTTCTAACCATTTTCTGCAAGTATAACATATCAACATATGAATTTCAAGTTATAAGAGCATATTACTGAAATTACAAGCAATTTTTGGGAAATCAAATATAAGCCAACATCAAAGCTTTTGTGTGTGTGAACGATCCCAAGAAACAAATCCAAAGATAAAAATGATAATGATAAAATATCTTTAATGCATGCCTATAGTGAAGAAGGAATGAGAAGACTTACTGCTTGAAAAAATGCTTGAAATAAATGTCTTAAAGAACTGTTTATAGGTTGTCTTAAACATGCTGTTGATATATCAGCTTATCAGTTTATAAATGTCTTAAAGAACTGTGTCATTTTATACATACATCTCTGTCCATTTCCTGTTTTTGTGTGCAAACCCCCACCACATTAACATCACACTTCTTGCTTGCTCGAAACCATCTCCACCCGACAAAACCACCCTCCACTCCTCTGACATACACACATCTTCCCTGCTCTTCACTGACCATAATACAACTTCATCATCACTATCACTATAAAATCATCCTCTGTACAGATCATCCATTCCAACACGTCAATCAAACAACTACCCACTGTTGTGCTACATACATCATCCCTGACTGCTCCACCACTTCAAATTCTACTCAACCTCTTACACATTCACATCTCCATTAACCACCCACTGAAAACTACCCTATCAACTGCCTAAACTACATCACAACATCCACATCATTGCCACAAACAAGACTGCCAAATTTCCCACTGTTACAACACGTTCACCATTCATCGCTTCTCCAAACGTCATCTTGCTTTCATCCATAGCATGCCCATTCACCAACTCCCAGTCATACCCCTCTGCCTACTCACTGTCAACTACTTCTCACACTACCAGCAAACTACAAACACCACCATAAACTGTCTCATCATATCAGTTCATTTCCACTGCCTCAGACCACCCACCGAATTGCTACTGACATCACCATATACATACATCAAAGTTCAAACCAAAATTTCAGATTTCAACATTTAGTAAGACTTCAAATCTAACTTAATCTTCTCATAAGAAAACAAGACATCAAAACTACTCAAGTATGCCTTCGCAATCCTCCCTGACATAACTAACATTCTCAACTAAATCATCTGCATCCATATCGTTTTCTTCAGGGCCGCTCGCAACATAGTTAGCTTCTTCAACAAAATCATCTATCTCTAATTCATGAAAACCTCTTGGCGGTGCTTTCATTACAACATACCAATTTGAAGAATCATTTTCTCTTGAATAAAAGACTTGTTTCGCTTGAGATGCGAGGATATAAGGATCTTTTGAAAATGAAACCTGACTTTGATGTAAATTAACAAGAGTGAATCCATCTTCAACTTTTATCCCGTTTCCTATGTTCGCCCAATGACACTTAAAAACAGGAATATAAAAAACATTATAATCTAGTAAAATTATTTCAGTCAGTATCCCATAGTACGTAACCACATCAACCACTTGACAAATGTCTTTTGCACTTGCTCTACACATGGTAGTCGCGTCATAAGTCACTCTGCTATTCTGGGTTTCTCTATCAACATCTTTTGTGTGAAATCGTTGTCCATTAATAATATATCCTTTGCAGGAGAATGCCATCTTTTTAGGACCATATGCAATCCATTTTAATATTTTATCATGATCCTTTGAGTCAATAGGTATCTAAAGAAATATTTAAACATATTTTAAAAGTAATTTCATTAATTCATATATGAAAATATTGAAAGTCTTTAACAAACCTTCCTTTTAATCCAATCAGCGAAGCTATCTCTATGGGTTTTCCACAGTAAGGTCGCATTTTTTTCTAAGCGCTTGTTTGAATTTTGCAACTCCTCCAAATGCAAACTAGTACGATAAAAGTGATGTTAAATTATAGTTGCCAATACAAGCACATCAAATCAATGAAAGTGGGACATAACATATACTCACTCTAAAAATGGTTCCACCATAGCCATATTCATTAACACAGCTAAATGAGCAATTTCTTTCTCATTGGAAGACAATGTAATTGATTTGGACATTGAAATTGGACGCCCTTTAAGTATTGCGTTATCTTCATAATCTTCATTTCGATCTTTTTTTCAATATCTACCGACTTACTCAAAATTCACTAAAAAATCTCATGCATTCTTCGGCAAGATATGATTCTGCAATGCACCCCTTAGGTCGTGCATAATTTCTAACGTAGTCTTTGAGTGTTTTCATATACCTTTCAAAAGGATACATCCAACGAAAATGAACTGGTCCGCACAATCGTGCTTCTCTTCCAAGATGAATTGTCAAGTGTATCATAATATCGAAAAATGAGGGTGGAAAATATCTTTCAAGTTCACACAATATTTTAACGATATCATCATCAAGTTGTTGCAACTTCTCCCTATTAAGAACATATTGACATATTTTATTGAAAAATGAACATAGACGAATTATTGCATTTCGGGGTCTGGTTGGCAATAAACCTCTTACTGCAACCGATAATAATTATTGCATTAAAACATGATAATCATGAGACTTCAAACCACTAATTTTACAATCCACCAACGACACGCATTTTTTGAAATTTGAACAATAACCATCAGGGCCTTTGAAATCATACAACCTTTTGCAAAATATATTTTTCTCCAATTTTGACAATGTATACGGAGCTGGTGGAAGATATGTTTTGGTTCCACGAGGTTGTGCATAAAGACCATGCCGAATACCCCAATCCTCTAAATCATGTCTATAATTAATCCCATCTTTTGATTTGTTATCATGCAACATTGTACTTAGTGTGCTTTCACAAACATTTTTCTCAACATGCACTACGTCCAAATTATGACGCAATGGAAGTTCCTACGAAAAAAAATTAGCATTTAAATTTTCTATATATTCTTTTTTTTAGATTAATAAATAAAAATGAGATTTGAATACTAACCTCCCAATATGGCAAGTCAAAAATAATTGATCTTTTTTTCCACCTTGATAGCTCCTTTTTTACAGAATTATCATCTTCATTATCTTCATCCTCACTACTATCATCGATCTTCCTTTTCTTACTTTTTCCCTTAATCTGCTCTTTTCCAAAATCATTTGGAAAGTCCTTCAAAATAAGAGAGATGTTTTTACCTGGTAGAATTCTAGGCATCTTTCCATCCTCTATAGTGTTATCAAACCAAGCTTTTTTTTCCTCAACGGATGTGAAGTAGGCAAAAATCTTCTATGACCCATATAAACATTCTTTCGACTATATTTCAACCATCGATGATGAGTATTGACACCACATAATGGACAAGCCTTTTTACCCTTTACACAACATCCAGCAAGATTACCATTAGCTGGAAAATCATTTATCATCCATAATAAAATAGCTCTCATATTAAAAAGTGTCTTACTAAATGCATCGTACGTCTCAACTCCACTACTCCACAAGTAATGCAAATCTTCTACTAATGGCGCCATATATACATCAATATCATTCCCCGGTTGCTTTGGACATGGAATTAGAAGTGTTAGCATAATATTTTCCTTCTTCATGCACAACATAGGCGACAAATTATATGTCACAAGCATTACTGGCCAGCAACTATATTTAGAACTCAACATAGAAAATGGATTAAACCCATCTGTAGCAAGACCAAGTCTGAGACTACGTGGATCGGTTGAAAATGATTTCCAATTTTCATCAATTGTGCTCCATGTTACAGAATCTACGGGATGTCGCATCTTTCCATCACTGCTTTTATTATTGGAATGCCACCTTAATGCTTTTGCCATCTTTTCAGATCTGAACATTCTTCTGAATCTTGGAATTATTGGAAAATATCTCAACCCCTTAACCGGGATACCCTGCATAATCTCATTTGTATCCTGATTCATTTTCCATCTTGAGGAACCACATTTCGGACAGTTATTCAGATTTTATACTCTTTACGAAAAAGACAACAATCATTCTCACATGCATGAATCTTTTCAAACCCCATATCAAATAGTTTGAGGAATTTCTTTACTTCATATAAAGTCTTAGGAAGTACATTATTCTTTGGCAAAAACAGTTGTTGCACATTAAGAAGCTTATCAAAACCAGAATCGGATAATCCAGTTTCGCATTTAAGGTTATATAAAATAGTGATGGCAGATAACTTTGTATAATCTATGCAGCCAGGATATAATGGGGTTTCTGCATCTTCCTAGTTCTTAAGTAAATCATCATGTCGTTTCTGTGCATCGTCCTTATCTTTATCATCATCAAAAAAATTATGATTAAAGTAGTCTTCATCTTCATAGTGAATTGCTTTGAGTAAGTCGTATGCCTCACTCTTTTTATTATTATTTTCAACATCTACTTGCTCGCCATGATTATACCACCTACCATCTTTGTACTTAGGATCCATTCCATTTATAATTAAATGCTCAATGACGGTTTCACCATAATGATGACTAAGATTTCGACAATCTAAACAAGGATAGAAAATTTTCTCTACATCCCCTAACTTTTTCTTCGCAACACGTACAAAATTTTGAGCTCCTTTTCCATACTCTTTACTGGTTCTATGTTTAAAATTGAAAGCAACAAGAATGTTAGCTTTCATTTTCAAAACATGTTAAGTCTAAAGTTATGTGTAAATTTACTTTTATATGATTACCTGTGTAGATGCAACCAGTCTTTCTCCATCATCATATATAATATGGAAGCAATCAAGTATCTAAAATTCAAAATAGTAATTGGAAATTAGACTATTTAAACAAGTAATGAATGCTAGAAGAATTTCTGGGCCTTTTAGTTAGCTTGTTTAAATGTGAATACTCATTATGAGTTTCTTCTTGAGACGTATAGAAAATAATTCAAATTAGACTCATCGTTAATCTATGAAATAATTATAACAACTGGACTAATAAAGTAGAGATGGTAGTTTATGTAAAATGATCAAGACAAGCTCAGTGCAAATAAGTTAGCAAAACTTAGGTCTGAATGCTAGAAGAGTTTCTGGGCCTTTTAGTTAGCTTGTGTTACTGCACCACCCGAACCACCTGAACCCTCATTTGTTAGCTTGTGTTACTATATCCACATTTGTTACTGCACCACCTGAACCCCTGCTGCAATACAAACTGCTACAGCCAATTCACTTCCCCTACCCACAAACCATCTGATTTTCAATCATTGACCTGCTACAACAACTTCCCATTGCCAAAAACTCCAACAACACAAACAATTTTCCCTGACCATACTTTTGCACTGTGCATCACTGCATACATTTTCAAAACCACCAGTGTCAAACTCTGCCATTTCAATACCATCCACTGACTTCAACATAGCCATAACCAAATCTGCCATCAACTTCCACATTCACCACATCAAAAACTATAAAATCATCTGCCAACAGTCTCTACACAGCAGTGCCAACCACAATAGTTCACCCTCACAACTACAAATGCATTTCCACACTCCACAATTCTCAAAACAAACCAACCACATCAACCCCATATCATCTGCTTCACCTGAACCTCATCATCAAGCTTCAATAGATTCGACTGCCACCAACCATATCAAGACACTCACCACTGACCTGCTTCAGTCTATTCCTTCAACCACCTCTCATCAATCCAACAACAACTTACTGCAACTCCCCGACCATCTACCATCACTTGCTATATACCGAAGCTGCTGCCAAACCTCTACCAACAATTCAACATCACCACCTCTACCTGACTTCTGTAGCTTCCTCGACCTCGCAAACTACATCACTCCACACGATCATCGCCAACCTCGAACGACCAATCCCGCTCGCAAGCCTATCGCCTGTGACCATTCTCAAATCACCAAACCCATATTGCCTTCACTTATAAACGCTGTGAACCCAACCACATCGCCTTCTTACTATCGCCTTCCTCTTCTCAAATCCAAATCGCCAACCCGTAGATTCTAATGAATGCTATTCTACACAGGTAATGAATGCTAGAAGAGTTTCTGGGCCTTTTAGTTAGCTTGTTTAAATGCGAATACTCATTATGAGTTTCTTCTTCAGACGTATAGAAAATAATTCAAATTAGACTCATCGTTAATCTATGAAATAATTATAACAACTGGACTAATAAAGTAGAGATGGTAGTTTATGTAAAATGATCAAGACAAGCTCAGTGCAAATAAGTTAGCAAAACTTAGGTCTGAATGAAAAGTTATTATGATTTTATGAAACTTACTTTGCAAGCTATTTTTACAGCCATGTTTTCTTGGTCATGTTACCTTAAGCTTTGCCTTATTTTCTTTAACACTTGCTAAACTTAGTTATGAGAAGGACAGAATATATCCTAAGAAATCAAGTGTATATTGAACTCAAATTTTTGCTTGACTTTTTGTCTTAATTGTTGTCTTAGCTAATTACCTTCTACACACCTCAAAAATGCCTAACAGCAAATTGAAACCCTTGTTTCAATGAATATGATTAATAATTCTATTTATTTTGGAAAACAAATGAAGTAGAATATATTTATAATTACAAGATCATGTACATATGATGGAAGCATGGATAAAAGTCATGTACATATGGGATAGAGTTAATTATTATAGTACTTAAATTAAACACTAATGGGCTTGGATTAAAAAAGAATGGATAGAGTTAAATATTTCAACACAATAAACCAAACTGAACAAAATAAAATAGTATTAAGTTAAAATAATCAAACTAATTGTTTTAAGTTTAAGAATTAGAAATAAACTGAGTAAAACTTCACAAATATGGAATCTTTTCTCTAATCTAACCTGAGTTGAATGACGCGATTCAAAGACATATATGACAGTAAAATACCATACCTATATCGGCAACAACGGTGGCGAGGATGGTTAGGGTTATTACTTTATTAATATATCAACGATGAGGGTAGTGACGAAGGGAAACTTCGGTGATTGGAAGAGAGACTTAATTTGCTCTGGGTTGTGAAGGCGGTAACGAAATGAAAGGGCGATAGAATTAATTGGGGAAAGTGGGAAAAAGTAGGCGGCAAATGATAATTAGGTTTTCCTCAGCGTTTGGGACGTAAACATTTTCCCTCCAGAAATTCTATGACCGCATTTTAAGGATAAACGCTGATATTGGATGTTGTTGATAGTATGTTTTCTTGTAGTGTTTCTAGCTTACTGAAAACCTCTTTGAGGGGAAAATTGGTTAATACCCTGATTGGATGTGCTTGAAAGTATGCTATAAGTTTTCGCGCTGTGAGTATCAAGCAATAAGCTAGTTTTTCTATTATTGGGAACCGAACCTCTGCACACTTTAATCGCCTACTTACGTAATAAACAAGAATTTGAGTTCCACTTCCTTCTCTGATCAAGACCAAACTCACCGCATGTACTGAGACTGCCATGTATAGGTACAAGATTTCACCATTCTCGGGACTAGATAGTATTGGCGGTTTTTCCAAATGATTTTCTAACTCTTGAAAACCTTTCCTACAATCTTCTCATCATTCAAAGTTTTTCTTCTTCTTGATTACATCGAAAAAGGGGATACACTTATCAATCGCCTTAGAAATAAATCAACTTAGAGCAACTATCCTTCCATTTAAACTCATTATGTTTTTGCTAGTTTTGGGCTCAGCCATATCCTTGATATCTTGAATCTGGTCTAGGCTAGCTTCAATCCCTTAAGCACTCACAAGATAGCCTAAAAACTTCCGTGAATGGACTCCAAAAGGGCATTTCTGGGGATTCAGTTTCATCTGATATTTTCGTAATATTTCAAACATTTCTCCTAGATCTTCAAGGTTACTTTTTGCCTCATTAGACTTCACTAGCATGTCGTTAACATAAACTTCCATGTTTCGTCCAATCTTTTATTTAAACATCCTATTAACTAACCTTTGAAATGTAGCCCCTACATTTTTTAATCCGAAAGGCATCTCTTTGTAGCAGTAGATTCCCCAATTAGTAATGAAACTTGTATGCTTCTCATCTGGCTTGAACATGGATATCTGATTGTATCCTTAGTATGCATCCACGAGGGATAACAATCTGTGCTCACTAGTTGCATCAACCAATTGATCAATCCGTGGCAATGGAAAGAAGTCTTTCGGACAGGTCTTGTTCAAGTTAATATAGTCAATGCAAGTCCTCCACTTGCCATTCGACTTCTTTACTAATACTGGGTTTGCTAGCCATTTTGGGTAGTAAATTTCCCGAATAAATCCATTTTCAAGGAGCCTATTAACTTCCTCTTTTAAGGCGTCAGACCGCACTTTATCCAGTTGTCGCTTTTTCTGTCTAATGGGGGTCGCTTCTGGATTGATGTTCAACGCATGACGCATAATCGATGGATTAATCCCCACCATATCTGAATGAGACCAAGAAAATACATCTTTATTGGTTTTAAGAAACTGAATCAAGTCCTTCTTCAAGTTGCTATCCAATTCCATTCCCACTTTAACCACTTTAGTGGAATCATCTGGGTGTATGCATGCCTCCTCGTGGTCTTCTATGGGTTTTATTCTTTCCTCTTCCTCGCGGCAATCAAATTATGTGATGATTTGGGCATTTTCTATAGAATTAGCATCGACCCTCTTCATCTTACTTCAAGGGAAAATGTATCTTTCATACATACGTTTGTTAGTCTTATTAGATATAATCTTTTCTTCGAATGTTGGACGTAAAAATCCATCATCCGAAGGCTAAAAAACAGTAGAAGAATCAAAGTAAGCAGAAGACTCCCTTTTGTATTGAGAAATTGTAGCAAAATACATTTCGTGAGAGTTGAATTACTCTCCACGGACACTTCCCCAGCCTCTCTTGGTTAAGAATTTCACAATCAGGTATTTTGACGAGACAAAGGCATCTATCTCATCAAGTGCTGGCAACTTGGTGGTACCCCCATCTGTACATAGCAATTTTACTTATTCCACTGGGTTCGACCCCTTGTTGTTGAACCCAAAGTGTAACATCCCCAATCTTAAGGCCCAAAGCTAAGCGCTACAGATGTTGCAGTCATCTATAGTATTAACTTCCGACAGCAAAATAGGGTAATGTTAATGGTATCCATAATATCAAAAGCATATGAATATGAAACAAAATCACATATTTCAAAATCAACTTTTTCGATTACATTTCACAAAACATGTTTCATATCCAATTACATAATCCTAATCGTTTCCCATGTTCAGATCGAATATAATTATTACATAAATATGCCAAGAGACACATATGAAGATGCCCCCTTGGTTGATCAGAGTACTAAATAGACAAAAACTCTCTTAATACATCACAGCGGAAATAAAAACATAACAAATCCTAAATAGCTAGCATCAGAGTCCTGCTCGTCTCTGGAAGCTTTATTCATCCACCTACTAAAACCTGGAAACATCAACATTCAACCTACTCAAATCAATTTTGAGCACACGAGAGTTTAATGGGGAAAACATAAACTTCGAGTTAGACATAAAGCCTAGTGTGAATAATACTATACATCTCGGTTATCTGTTATTAATTGAGACCATGCCACTTAGCGGAACGAGTTTCCCCTCACTATTATCCTCTTAAAAACATATCTATTGCAAATCTAAATCTTCCAACCAAACTAGTTAAAACAATATTAGCAATATCATGTATGCATACAAGTCAGGTAATAAATGGACTATCTGTCCGAACGCTATAGTTTTGTTTGGCTAACTACTAAACTTTGGCTGACTCGGGCCTACCATACAAAATTAATAATCTAACTTTTGTTAGATACTCCTCTTTTGGATTGTCTTTCCCTAACTTACATCTCCTAGGGTCAACTGATCATAATGGTTTTGCGGGCTCACCAATAACCCATCCTCACTCTGTATATTCCTTTCTGTGTGTAACATCATTTTATTCTTACCTATGACAAAACCCTACACACTAGAATTTTGGACTTATATTAGCTAGGGGCTACTAGCTAAAGTATAGGGCGCGATCCCATACCAGTCCAATCTGGTATTCTAATATCTAAGTCATTTTACTTAGGGTCATCTACCCTTAAAATTTCCCTTGAAAACATTTCTCTCGAATTGATTTAATCCTTTAAATCATCCTTAAACAAGGAAAATATACTCTATGCTTTACTCAAATTGCTTTGCCATGCTATATATACTTTACACAAAACATTGTTGATGAAAACATTCGAATCCTTTGAAAGTACCCCTTTCGAAACCATCGAAAGTACCCCTTTCGAGACAAGTAAACTACTTTACTTTATAACCAAGGCCGAAGGCCAAAACATACCTTTCGAAAACATTGAAATCATCTCTTTCGAAAGCTTTATAAAACTATAGACATCCTCCTTTCAAAACACTTTAAACATGCCTTTCTAAACTATTGGAAACCTTCCATTTAAAACCTTTAGAAAACATTGGGGAACCACCCCTTCAAAACCTTTATCTTAAACATTTCAAAAGCATTAAGTTCTTTACATAAATCAAACTTTTCGAAAGCATTTGGGTTCAAGTAAAACATGTGGAACAACCTTTCGAAACCATCTGAAATTATTCCTTTCGAAACCTTTGGATTTAACATTCAATAGAACAATGGGTCCTCAAACAACTAAGTCCAGAGCACTCTTTCAAAAGCAATTTCCTAAGTAAAAGAAGTGGACGGTGTTGAAACCAATCCCTTTGAAATCATTGGAGAAGCGGCTTAGGTTTTAAAACAAAGAAACCCTTTCGAAGGCATTGCTTCGAAAGGTTAGATGCGGTAGCCAGGGGTTTTGACCCCTTCGAAAGCTTCTTTATAAAACAAAAGGTGCAACCTCTTTTGAAACCATTCTTTAACACCATTTGACCAAGTCGAAAGCTATCTAACTCAAAAGCATTCTTTTCGAAAGAAAAGTAGGCGCATTTCCTTTTAAAAGCAAAGCAAGGTTTCAACCCCTTCGGAACCCCTTGTTTCGACTATATACCTTTTGCCTATGTCCAATTCAGTATGCACCAAGTCTTTGATACCAAGCGCATTGGTTTCGATGGAGATGGAGGCAGAAGTACCTAGCCAAAAGGTTGGTGCCGAAAGTGGCGAAACAACAAACGTATGGTAAAACTAAATTTTAACTTTAAAAGGCAATTCTTTTCAACTGACCTGCTTTGTTTGTCAACATATGATTGGTTGCTGATTTGTTTTCTAAATTCTTTTCTAAAAGTGCTGCCTAAATTTCAGAATTGATAATTTAAAATGTTTACAAAATGCCCCTTCTCCTTTTATAAATATATAAAACATTTAAGTCTCATACCTTAAATAATTTTATATACTTACTAAAACACTAAGGAAAATTCTACAAAAATTCCCATAAATCACTTTTACTATGTTTTCTACATATTTAATTTCTGACTTAAAAATAATATAAATTAGCCATATTTAATTTTAAACCCAATTAACCATTTTTTCACTAGAAAATTAATAATAAATCCACATAATTCAAAAAATTATGAAATTTAAAACCCATCTCTAAAATATTATTTCTGACCTTATCTCAAAATCGCAAGGCATTTGGATTTCATTTAATAGGGTTTTCACATTAAAATTTACCATAAATCCATATGAAATAGCATAAATCACCAACAAGCATATATAACTAGTTTAACAATCAAAAACATGGCAATATACTTTGTAAAAATACTCGGATCTGATCTAGAAACCAAAAACATCAAAAATATGAGATGTAACCTATTATTCACCTTTAGCTTGTGATTAAGGAGTTGAGATTTGATCTTAGATTAAGTTGCTTAAGCTTTTTCCTCTTATCTTCTTCTTGTTTTCACTTAATGGTGGCCGACCTCTCTTTTGTTTTGTTTTTGTTTTGTACGTGTAAAATGAATGGGCATGAAGGGTTTAGGGTATTAGAACATGTCTTATTCCTACTTTGCCACTTATATATTTGCCTTACCTATTTCATTTTGGTTTCTCTTGGTTCATTGTTTTAAATTGGCACGATTACCTCTATTAACAAAAATCTCAATCCCTTAACCATTTCATTATTTCATTTAATTTAACTAATTAAATGTCCTAAATAATGTTAACCAAAATTAGGGTCGTTACACAAAGATTGGTTCAAGGCTGGGCTCTAGCTTGTCTTTAGGGATTCCCATCTGATCAAAGGCATGCTTAAAAAGGACATTGACTACGCTACCGGTATCCACAAGATTTTGGATACTATAGAGTCCAATTTGAGCTGTGATCAGCAGAGGATCATTATGTGGATGATGGACTCCCTTCTTCAGCTCTTGAGGAGAAATGATGAGATTTGGCATCGGGATGTTGAATCATGGATTTTTAGCGGGATTCTTCTTGGACAGAGAACACACCTTCTCTAGCCTCCTTGATGTACCTGTTTCTTGCCCCTTTGCTATTCCCCGCTGGATATGGCCCTCCATGAATTACATCGATCCTATTCAGCGGTGGACTCAAGCTCAAAAGATCTTCTTCCTCTAAGATATTGACATCATTACTAGGAAGCTTTTGCGTGCTGTCCCCAGTTCGTGGAGCTTTTTGTTTGTCCTGGATGAACTCTTTCAAATGACCGTGGCGAATTAACTTCTGAATGATCCCGACTCTGCATTCATCGGTCTTATAGCCGTTTGTTTTATGGAAAATACAATAGTCATCCCCTTTCCTTTATTCTAGATAATTCTTAGCCTTAAAGGAAATTAGGAAGTTGACCTTCTCCTTTGTCACAGCATAAATGTAAGACAATGGCTTGCTTAAAGCAATTGCATTAGAATTAGGCTCTTTTGATCTTGTTCTCTTATGCCCTCGATCCAATCCAAACCTTCCACTTTCCTTCTTAGGAATTGCTTTCTTTTTAGCGTGATATAACTCATCCATATGAACGAATTTGTCAGCTTGAAAATGAAAATCTTGAAGATCCTTGCACCATAAATAAAGAGTTGTTTCCAGAATGGTGTATTCTTGAATAATCCAGAATGTACCGCAATGAGCATATCATGGTCATTCATGTCTTTAGCCTTTAATGCTTCTGTGTTGAACCTTTTGAAGTAATTTCCCAAAGATTCTCCCTGTCTTTGTTTAATGTTAGCCAGAACTGTATAATCGATGGTTGGGTCCTTGCATATACAAAACTGAGCAGAGAACCCATAAGAGAATTTCTTCCACGAGTAGATAGTCTTTTCACAGTATTGTCGATACCATTTAGCTACGGCTCCTTAGAGAGTCAGTGGAAACAATCTGCATCGAACGGCTCCAGATGCATTATACAGATCCATTTGGCTATCGAAATCCATCAAGTGGTCATCTGGATCTGTAGTTCCATGATACTTCATAGTTGGGATTTTTACATAGGATGGGATAGATGTTGCCATGATTTCATCCGTGAAAGGTGCTACTCACACATTGTCATTCACATTCTCATCCAAAGTTCTCTTCCCCTTAACATTCAGCATAACTTTGATTGCTTTTTCTACCGCGTCTTTCAAATAAGCTTCGGCGTCATGATAATTTTTCCAGTCTAGATTGTATTCCTTTGATGTTGAGCTACCGGACTGTTCAAGAGATTTGTCTAATACTCTTCCTTGATGATCAAATTTAGTTAGAGGACGCCCTTTATTTTTTGAAGATGTCAAATCAATTTTGCTCTTGTCTTCGTTTGTATAAGCCTTCAAATTCCTTCTCGGAGAGATTACCTCATCTCCGTTCGTTGGCTTTGTTGCCTTAGAAGATTTTTGAGACAATGCTACTTTAAGAAGTTCCTGCATCTCTATAAATTGCTATTCCAAGTGCTTTATTTTGGTTGCATTTGTTGAGCTGAGGTTGATGGTTTCTCTGGTACAACCCCCTCCAGGTTGAAAGTTGGATTTCTGTTTTCTTCTAAAGTTGTAGTGTGAACGGCCTCCTCGTTCATTCTGCTAAGTATTTTGAATTCATTTTCCTACATCAAGTTAGACAATCCATAATTAGTCTATAAGTTAACCACAAGGTCGGAGGTTCAAGCTCTCCTTCTAGCGCCAAAAATGTTAACAAGAAAACCTGTCAACATCCTCGAAACTATTCGGTTAGCAAGTAAAATTATTTGCTCAACAAATGAAGATTATTAAAAGAGATTACTTCCTTCGAAACCCCCCATTCGATCGGGCTGACTTAAACAAATTGCTTTTGAGGATGATTTATGAAAATATTAATGATGGTTAATTGATCCAATCAACCTCCTCAAGGTGAAGATTAAGGTGAAAACATCTCATTCGAAACCTCTATTTCGAATGGGTCAAAATTGGTTATGTATATTAGGTATTCATCTCCTTTCGACCATGTCGAAAGGTCCACTTTGCCTTTAAAGAGAAGAATTTGCTTTCAACATCATTGGTTTCGTTTCTTTTGGAGGAACTCCTTCGAAAGGGTTATAGATATTGTAGGGTGTGTATACCTTTCGAAGGAATTCATTCCATATAGCGTTGCTTTACATTTACACATCTGACTTCCTCAAAAAAACACTTTCGATCAAGTTGAAAGGGATCTAGCTCTTATGAAGTAAATCTGATGTGTAATATGCAAAGTCTTATTAAATATATGCAATAGGAAATCATCTCAGATAACACAAGTTCCGTGAACTTATTATGATCGAAACATCATCATCATCTTTATTTTTCATTATACATCATTAAACATGATGATAATGTGATTCGAATACGTATTATCTAAGTTGATCCCAAGGCATTGCATAAGAAAAAATAGAATTAAGAAGATAAGCTAGCATCATGTGCAATTGATCATTCGATGAGCGGATGATCGAAATGATCTCCCTCGTAATTGAAATCTTTATTGAATCCATGCACTTCCTCTTTAAGCATTAATCCAAATTGCGTTACAAGTAATAGAGCTTTTTCCCAAAATTAATTTAGGGTTACAAAGACTTGATTTAGCTATGAAAATAGAAGAATGAGTTTTGGATTCCAAAATCCGATCCCCAAAATTGACCCCTAGGGTCATATTTATAGATGCAGGCCGACCCCCTTTCGCCTCCAATCTGTTGACGAGGTCAAAAGGTCTTCATCCAGCCTTCCATGTTCATTCCTTTAAAGCGGTCGAAATATCTTTCTTCAATCTTACATGTGAACCCCTTCAAGATAGTCCAAACGTCTCCTTTCATCTTGCGCGTGTATCCTTTCAACATAGTCGAAAGTTCTTCCTTCATCTTGCGCATTCATCCTTGCGACATGGTCAAAAGGTCTTCTTTCATCTTGTGCACTCATCCTTTCAATATGGTCGAAAGGCTTTCTTTTAGTTCTCGGCGTGCTTGTTTTCGATATTGTCGAAAGGCTTTCCTTTCGAGATTTCTCACTTATTTTTTCGCCTCCCATCTTCTTATTCTAGACCTTTCGACCCAGTCGAAAGGATCTCCTCGTCCACCTTTCGCTGCCATCAAGGTCCAAGTGTCTCTTTCCACTATTTTCTTCTAGGCTGCTTTCGCATTGCTTCGAAAGGTATGAGAGTGACATCTGAGTTGAAAGGACTTTTGGCTTTCATGTAGGATTTTCATCATGCTTTCGAAAGGCTCTAATAGATTCGAAAGGCTTATCCTTTCTTTCGAAAGGTGTATCAGAATAATTTCTTTATATGGTAAATTGACATTGACGAAACCTTCTATTTTGTAGGCATTGGTTCATTGCGCAAGCCTTTCGTTCAACACCTTCGAAAGGGGTTCTGAATCCATTCCTACTTCTCTTATATATGCGAATTCATCTTGTACTGTTTATCACTTGTGACGACACCTAGAGCTTGCGACTCCTTCGAAAGCCATCTCAATGCCTTTGAAACACTCTTCCTTGAACTTTGATGAAATCCATATCTTTAATTTTAGTAGAGCCTAGCACTTTCATTAGCCTTCTTTCATGCCTTTTTCCTTGAGTGGATTTTATGGTTAACATCTATTATATTTCCGCTGTCATGTTTGTACATAGGTGTGTATCAGTATGTAGGGGCAGGCAGTTATAATTGTCCCTGGCTGAATTTTAGTATCTATTGTAACTCTGATGTTTTATTTTGAAAGTGACAATATGTACTATCGTATGTTCTATGATATATGAATTCCAGGCATTGTGAGATTCTATGATTCTCTTTTCTTATCTCTTCTTTTCTTTTACCCCAGCGACCAATCTTTTGGACACCTAGATGATCAGCACATGGATACCGTGGATTTATTAAATGTCATCTCCAAGACTAAGAAAGGCAGAGCATTGCATTTACCTTTATCACTACAACCTTTAACCTCTTAAGAAAATATAACAAAGACTCTCGTTTCCATTACTTAACATTTTCCAATGTTATTGCACATTTGGGAAAAGTGAATAGTCACCGGAGACTAGGATGTAACGCGTAGATTTCGCATCAGAGGAAATGGCCACTAGTTCCCTATCATGTTGGAAATCCAATTCCAATATGAGCTTTACGGTTTTGGTTGTATTCCCAAAAAAGCTATAATGCTTTGCAAACATTTCAGCTACCACTTTGGTATCATATACACTGTTTGACATTGTCTAGGTGTTGGTACCTTCTTTATATATTTATTTAAAAAGTATTTCTAAACCAATGTCATTAATGATAATATCAAATTTGTTTTGTTATAAAGTATTTTGGTTATCGTAAGGTAAAAGATTGTCCGTGTTTATATGAGGGGTGGTCTTACGAGATACCCTTCTTTTCAATGTTTTTAATGGCATCAATCTGATCTATGACATTATCATATACGTTTATAATTCACGTTTTCTTACGTGGATTTTTCAAGCCCGATCCGGGTATTTTTAACACTCGAGTCAGATCCGAGTAGTGTCCGTGTTAGCTAAAGACGTTTGAAATTTTTAGAGGAGAGCTGGATATCTTCATCAACGTGTGGCCGTATTCTATTTTTTCGCTACATTCATTTTGTTGTTTTTCAGCATTTGCAAGGACAAAGGATTTATAACTATCCAGCTTGAATCTAGGTCAGACTCTGATATTTTACTCAAAATTTTTCGCTATAAAGATTATTGATATTATAAATTATTCCATTTGTGTGAGATTATGTTCTGTCTTTATTTTCTTTTTACCCTTGATCGATCTACCTTTCCGACACTTGAATTTACGGCACATGAATACCGAGGATGTATTAATGTCGATTTTCGAGAGTCGAAAAGGTGGGTCGTCACTGTTAGTCCCTGAGGAGTTGGTTTTGATGACAACAACCTTAGAATATATTATAAAATATAAATACTAACATTACAAGTTTAGATATATATGTATATGCAGGATCTAACCATGCAGGTATCAAGAATGAAGACTGTACAGTATAGAGATTCAAGATATAGAGGTAGAAGACTCATGAGTATCAAGATTATCAAGATTATCAAGAGTTCAAGATTTCAAGGTTAAGTTTGTTTTATTAGGAATATTTGTTAAAACTCGTAGAAAAGCACTGGCGTCTTAATATCCAATTTATTCGTGGAATGGAATCCACTTTGAGCCCGTTAAAGGGATGGAACCCTAAGTAGGATGGAACCTATGAAAATCTAGTGGGACATTGTTTTGTATCCACTAATTTTAATTCAAATGATTTTACAAAATTATCTTGTTTTCAAAATGGTTTCAAAACTTTCCTTTTAAAAGATTCAAAACTCTCTGTCCTGATTTTAAATAATTTTAGCCTAAAAAACATCTTTATTTTCAGAGTCAAATTACTCCTGATTTTAAACTATCTTTTCAAATAATATATTTAACTTTTAAATATTTATACTTAGATTTAAATAAAAAATTATAGTTAAATTATGTATATATTTTTCTTTATATTTATTTATGTATTTCAACTATAGTTAAGTATATTTATAAAGTTTAAAATAATTTTAATATAAAATAGAGGTTATTTTCAAAGAAAATCAAAACACCAAAAATTCCTTTGGGATGTCGACATGCCCATATACCCCATGTCGACATAGTGTCAGTTGGTTTCAAAATTCAAATTTCAAAAGAAGTGTATATTCGCCATAACTCTTCATGAATGGTCATGGCTATTGCTCTTCTATAAATAGGGGTCAGTTTCAACGAATTTTAATCACTTTTTTCTAGTTTTCACTCCTCTTCTTCTTCCACATTTCTTAATACAAAATCATACCATTACTCTGCCGAAATCAACATCGAATCACACTCAATTACTTCTAGTGTGATTCTCCATCATTATCTCTACAAGATCCAAGTGCTATTCAGAGTTATAGACTTCTTTGTAATCAATCGAGCGAGAAAAGGTGTAATTGTAGCCTTGGAAATCAATTGAGCGAGAGAAGTTATGATTGTAGCCTTGGAAATCAATTGGGTGAACTTGTTGCCCCGGAAATCAAGTATCTCTACCCAGAGGATTGTTATTCTGGAGGGTGTACCTCGTAGCCTTGAAACCGAGGGTTGTAATTGTTGAATTGGCTTTGAAAGGAAATCCGTACTTAGTTGTGCGGGACTGGATGTAGGGTAACTCCGAACCAGTATAAAATCCGGTGTGTTCTTTCCTTTACTGCTTTTACTTTATATTTGCATCCGTGTTTGATTCTGTGTTCATATCTGTGTCTAATTAGTGCATACATTGTTAACAAATTAAGATAAACTCAAAAAGATTAATAGATTTCTTAAAACACTATTAACCCCCCTCTAGTGTTAATTCTAGCCTTAAGATCCTTAATCCGCATTTCTCACAGTCACAATATTTACTCATCATATATATAAAACATTATCGAATATACACGTGCTTATATACACGAATTTTCAAATACTATAAAATAGGGTGATACTACCTTGCCATGTAATATATAGTGATTACTAATATCAATTGGCTGCAATATTGATCACATAATCAATACTGCTTCGCCAGTAACCACAGCTATGCACTAATATCCAGTGGCTACAACTATCACCAAAAATACATACTTTCATATCCAGAAATCGACATCAAAATCGAATAATCAATAATGAGACATCCTCAAGTGAAGGCGAGCAGTAATGAAGCAATGCCTACTATCCCTCTTACTCTTATATTATAAAATACCAATACCAAATCAATAAAATCAATAAGAAATATTTAAGCCAGCTCATAACAATGCCATAATGTGCAAAATCATATATCACGACCCTCAGCCTTAGAGAGGCGAAACACACGACTGAAAGGTCCTAAGAGATAGAAACAACAAATCAATAATAAGTAGGTCATCTGCCTGAGAAGGATATAGGGTTGATCATACTCTGGACACAGTCTCGTGTATAATCTCATCCATACATTATATATGTCTATCTACTACCTACATACATCCACATATACCAAAACCAGATGGGAGACTAACATCACATCTAGTTGCTCCAGGAGACACTCATGGTCTAATGACACAACCCTACAGTCATCGGTTACCATTACCTCTCTTCTCTTCATATCATGACAATGATCTACCACAGGCTCGACAACGCATAGCCACTTCGGTCATGACTACTGACATGTGCACTTATGGTAACTGACTATTGGCCTATGTGACACAAGGGGCAACTAACTATCTATCTCGTCATGCACATCAAATATCATAACAATAACAGTGTTGCAAATCTAAGGCACGACCCCACGATCTAGCTGCCAGGGTGATACTGGTCAATCTGGTTCACTCCCAAAACATAAAGGGAGTGGGTCTAAGGTAGACAGACATTTAATGTACACAATCTATGTAGCTAACTAGTAGCCTCCATACATGCACACCGTAGCGAGTCACACATAACATGTAAAACATACACAACATAACCCCATATGAGTGTCATCCACGAGCAAAGAATAACTGAATAAATAACACATGGCATCCCATTACCACCTTATGCTACTAGTCCATTTATTTAATGCTCATACATCATCATCACTCCTTCCATACTCTATATAACGAGTCCAAAGACTAACCGAAAAAGTGTTGCTTGAAGTTCCATACCAGACCATATCATTAATCCATTTATTCTAATTTCTAGTCACACAGAATAAACATGATAAAACCATATCAAGGATGCCATCACCATATCAGATTAAAATACTAAACAAATCTATATCAACGGTGAATCATTCATTTATCAGAAACAATTTATTTAAAAGATGATAACCGGATATTAGAAAAATATAAAATAATTTATATAAATAGATAAAGATGAACAAATCAGTATGTAATAATAAAACACTCATGGCATATGAATTTATATAATGAAACATTATATAAAACTAAATAAATAATAGATGTTAAAAAATAAATTTAACAATACAAGTATATAAAGATAATTTGTTTAACTAACATAATCAATTATTCCAAAGGCACCAAATGTAGTCCAAAAAGTGTATACATAGGAGAATCACTTTGCTATGTAAAAGAAGCATAATATGTAAATAAAAATAAGAGAATCAAGTGCAGCTTTTCAACAAAAGGACTCAGGGAAGACCAATTCAATTAGAGAATGCACAAAACGTATAAATATAACAGCATGTGGAACAGGGTCACATATGAGCAAGTGCGCAAGGAAAATAGAAATATAATCAATGTATAAATCCACTTAACTAACAATGCACAACAACTTTTCAATAGAAATAAACAATGTACAACGCCTAAAAACCAAAATAGTGGAGCGAAACTTTAGAGCCAGTGTATGGGAACGGTATATAACACAAAACCAGTCATGTACTCACGATTTCTTAATATAGCAGGTAGTTATTAGGAATAGATATGTACATAATACAAACTCCCCTACCAGTATTCGTATGAGCACTAAAACATAGTATAATTATTTATATATTATAAAAATATATTAATAAAAGATCACCAAAACTTACTTGAATTATATATATATTAACAAACACTTGAATAATTATTAAAACCAATTAAATAATAAACTTTGTTCTACTATATTTATTTATTGCTATAATATTACATTAGAGTATAAATATAATAAATGAATTTTTATCAATAATTAATACAATAAGTTGACATAAATCAATGTAATAGTAGTTTTAGAATAATTAATAAGAAGACCAGAACATGGAGATATATATATATATATATATATATATACACACATCAAAAGCAAGTTTCCAAAACACATGGATGTCAACAGAGCATAGTATAGGGAAGAGCAAATTTATTACAAAGTAAAAGCACATATCACAAGCTATAGGAATGCACACACATACAAAAAATGAAATTGCACATGTTCTCAAGGAAAGGCTCGCTCTAGGAAACAGGGAGACTCGCAAGCAACCTGTTCCAACTCGTAAATTTTGATAATTAAAACTATTAAATTTAATAAGATTTTAGAATTTAAATATTGTGAGAAATAAAAAAAACAATTTGATTTATTAATGAGAAAATAATTAAATATAAATTTAATTTTTGTTGTTTGTATGTTACTGATAACTACTTAAGCAAGTTAATTTACAACTCTTATGTGTAAACAACTATTCTATAAACGTATTTAAGTTACTATAAAAAAAGACTTCAATTGTTTAAATTATCTTATATGTAAACAACAATTCTATAAATGTAGTTAAATTACTGTAAAAAGAATCCAATTGTTTTAATTATCTTATGTATAAACAACAATTCTATAAATGTATTTAAGTTACTGTAAAAAAGAATTCAATTGTTTCAATTATCTATCCATTAATTATGTTCTTTTTAAATTTTAATGTTGAAATTTATTACCGTTAATTTGATTTGGAATCTTTCAATAAAAGGGAAAGAGAATTTAATTGAAATTAATGACGTTTAATGAAAGAAATGTACATTTGTTCAGAACCGCTTTAAAGTGTAACT
This sequence comes from Allium fistulosum, assembly GCA_030737815.1. Lineage (NCBI taxonomy): Eukaryota > Viridiplantae > Streptophyta > Magnoliopsida > Asparagales > Amaryllidaceae > Allium > Allium fistulosum. The sequence goes on from CM060904.1 coordinate 823,489,937, forward strand.
TTGAAATTAATTACAATTATGTCGATTTGAAATCTTTTAATATTAAAGAGGCAAAAAAATACATTAATTGTAATTAATGGATTTAACGAAAGAAACGTACGTTATTGTTAAAATAAAAAGGATGTTTTAATGAAAACAAAATGAATGTTATTGTTTTTAAAGTAAGTGTAATTTTATAAAAAGATAAAAATTGAATATTGAAACAACATTTTACGGTCGTTAAATAGTAGTCTTTTGCAGTATAGAGGTAATTTTAATGCTAATCGTAAAATTTAGAATAAATTAAATATTTTATGTTCATGATTGTGCACTGAGAAAAACGCCAACTTTGATTTGAATTTGGAATCATGGTTCACCTTTTATTTTATGTAGTGGTGGTCCCCGTTACCTTGGTTGGTGTGTTCAAATTTTATTTATTGTATGTTAATAAAACTTTTAAATAGGCGTAAATTTGAGTTGATTTGGGGTTAACGAAATTAATTGAATTGAAATACATTTCCATATTGGATTAATGTGGCATTATATTCATTTTGAAGTATGAAAGGTGATGTTCATCATGAATTCATATTCATGCACGTTTCATATTTTATTGCTTTTTTATAACTACTATCTCATTCATATTTTTCTGCCTTGTCCACTTTCACATTTCAACTATTCATAAAAAACAAAAACAAAACAAAAACAAAACCTCTCTCTTTATTTCATAAAACTTTCATTTATTCTCTGTATATTCATTTTCCATTCTTATTGTTAGCTATACACTCTCTCACCTTCTTTTATTCGGCCTAATTCTTATATACCTCTTGTATTTGCATCTAAGCATTTATTTTTACACGTTACAACTTTTAGTATTCATTCTTTTTCATAACTTCTGCTTGCACTAATTCATCCATTAACAATTCATATTTAATACACATGCATCATTCATGATAGCCTGTTCATGTTCATATTTGTTAAAAACATAACCACATCGTTTCTTTGAAAAGCTTACTGTATTTTTGTATTCTTTTGATACCTCCTCACTTTCCCACCTGTTGACTTTTCAATTCACACTAGAGAATAAAACCAAAGTACGTACAGATTGTTTCTCATTACTCTATCTGAAGCTTTCTGCTCACACTTCCTCCTTCTTCCTCAAAACTATAGAAACTCCAAAATTCCTAAATCCACAAATTCCCAAACTCCAAACTCCATCCCTTCTCTCAAGGAAAGGCTCGCTCTAGCAAACAGGGAGACTCGCAAGCAACCTGTTCCAACTCGTAAATTTTGATAATTAAAACTATTAAATTTAATAAGATTTTAGAATTTAAATATTGTGAGAAATAAAAAAAACAATTTGATTTATTATTGAGAAAATAATTAAATATAAATTTAATTTTTGTTGTTTGTATTTTATTGATAACTACTTAAGCAAGTTGATTTATAACTCTTATGTGTAAACAACTATTCTATAAACGTATTTAAGTTACTATAAAAAAAGACTTCAATTGTTTAAATTATCTTATATGTAAACAACAATTCTATAAACAAGGAATCGCTGTCAAGTCCCTGGAATTGAAAGATGATGTAAGAAAAGTCCCTCTCGAATAAGTTATGAAAATTAGGTCCCTATTTTTAGATTTTGGCTAATTTATACCGCTTTTGCCCCTGAAAAGAATGCTAAGTCGATTTTCTAAAAGAGGACAGTTTGGTAAAAAATAACAAAATAGGGACCTAATTTACATGTGTTTATGAGCAGGGACTTTTTGTGCATGAGCTTTGAAAATAGGGACCTTTGGTCCAAAACCCCTTCTATAAATGTAGTTAAGTTACTGTAAAAAGAATCCAATTATTTTAATTATCTTATGTGTAAACAACAATTCTATAAATGTATTTAAGTTACTGTAAAAAGAATTCAATTGTTTTAATTATCTACCCATTAATTATGTTCGTTTTAAATTTTAATGTTGAAATTTATTGCCGTTAATTTGATTTGGAATCTTTCAATAAAAGGGAAAGAGAATTTAATTGAAATTAATGACGTTTAATGAAAGAAATGTATATTTGTTCGGAACCGCTTTAAAGTGTAACTTTGAAATTAATTACAATTATGTCGATTTTGAATCTTTTAATTTTAAAGAGGCAAAAAAATACATTAATTGTAATTAATGGATTTAACGAAAGAAACGTACGTTATTGTTAAAATAAAAAGGATGTTTTAATGAAAACAAAATGAATGTTATTGTTTTTAAAGTAAGTGTAATTTTATAAAAAGAGAAAAATTGAATATTGAAGCAACATTTTACGGTCGTTAAATAGTAGTCTTTGGCAGTATAGAGGTAATTTTAATGCTAATCGTAAAATTTAGAATAAATTAAATATTTTATGTTCATGATTGTGCACTGAGAAAAACGCCAACTTTGATTTGAATTTGGAATCATGGTTCACCTTTTATTTTATGTAGTGGTGGTCCCCGTTACCTTGGTTGGTGTGTTCAAATTTTATTTATTGTATGTTAATAAAACTTTTAAATAGGCGTAAATTTGAGTTGATTTGGGGTTAACGAAAGGGGGAATTAGGCATAAGGACAAACTTTGAAAAAAATTTAGACTGAAGGACACAAAGTTTCATTTTTGGGCTGAAGGACAAACTTTGAAATAAAATTAGGCTGAAGGAAAATGCTAAATATAGTTAGCATTTTGTACAGTGCAAACATTGTACAAAATGCTAATTATAACTAGCATTATATCCAGTTTTACATTGTACAAAATGCTAGTTGTATTAGCATTGTCCTTCAGCCTAATTATCTTTCAAAGTTTGTCCTTCAGCCTAAAAATAAAACTTGTTGTCCTTCAGTCAAAAATTTTATGAAAATTTGTCCTTGTGCCTGTTTTCCACTTAACGAAATTAATTGAATTGAAATACATTTCCATATTGGATTAATGTGGCATTATATTCATTTTGAAGTATGAAAGGTGATGTTCATCATGAATTCATATTCATGCACGTTTCATATTTTATTGCTTTTTTATAACTACTATCTCATTCATATTTTTCTGCCTTGTCCACTTTCACATTTCAACTATTCATAAAAAAACAAAAACAAAACAAAAACAAAACCTCTCTCATTATTTCATAAAACTTTCATTTATTCTCTGTATATTCATTTTCCATTCTTATTGTTAGCTATACATTCTCTCACCTTCTTTTATTCGGCCTAATTCTTATATACCTCTTGTATTTGCATCTAAGCATTTATTTTTACATGTTACAACTTTTAGTATTCATTCTTTTTCATAACTTCTGCTTGCACTAATTCATCCATTAACAATTCATATTTAATACACATGCATCATTCATGCTAGCCTGTTCATGTTCATATTTGTTAAAAACATAACCACATCGTTTCTTTGAAAAGCTTACTGTATTTTTGTATTCTTTTGATACCTCCTCACTTTCCCACCTGTTGACTTTTCAATTCACACTAGAGAATAAAACCAAAGTACGTACAGATTGTTTCTCATTACTCTATCTAAAGCTTTCTGCTCACACTTCCTCCTTCTTCCTCAAAACTATAGAAACTCCAAAATTCCTAAATCCACAAATTCCCAAACTCCAAACTCCATCCCTTCTCTCTTCAAACTCCAAACTCCATCCCTCCTCTCTTGCTTCATCTCTCTAAAAAAAAAGAAGAAAACTCAATTTGTTTGATTTGCGTTGTTGTGCTTTGCTTTGCTATTGGATTGTTGTTATGGATAAGATTGGTTAGCCTGTCGTATTTGGATTTCAACTAGGATCTATCTATTTGTGTTGTCAAAAACTCTCTAACCTCGAAAGGTGAACAATCACTCACGATTAACATTTTTATTGTTAGGTAAATAAACATTGATTGAAATGTTTTGAGAAATGTTTGCTTTAGATAGGAATATGTGATATATGTTGTTATGTTCCCTTGAATTTGTGTTATAACATTCATATGCACATGTTGTTTTATATGTCACAAATAGTATGTTATATTGATTTGATTAATTGTCACATTTGTATGTTAAATATGTCATATATGATATGTAAAAAAATTTGTTATGTTAGAAGAAAAAATTTATATGCTATGTTGAAAAAAATGTGTTAGTTAATAAAATCATATGTTGCACATGCTATGTTAATAATATGTCACCTATGCTATGTGGAAATAATGTGTTATGTTTAGGAAAAATGATATGCCATGTTATTTTATTGTAAATCACCTTGCAAGTTCCTTGTATATATGCCATGTTATATGTTTATATTTATATGTTATGTTACTGTATGACATGTAAGAATTTGAAATATTCACTTATGTTGTTTACGATATGTGACACATGTGATATGTTAGTTATGCATGTGTATATATTAAATTGTTTCTTATGCACGCATGTTGGTCATTGACATGTTATGTTATTTATGTTATTATTGTTCTCGCACTCCAAGTTCCCTGATAGTTAGCAAAATCACTTTGGATTGAAATGATGTATACCCGATATAAAACCACTTTGGGTTTAAATAAATTGATTTAGAATAAAATTAGAATATTGTAAGTTTAAATTTATGTTTGAACTTGAAATTATGAAATTGAAATTTAATTGATTTAATGAAAGTTTTAATTGGATTTTTAGATTTAAACTTGTTGTTTGATTATAACTTAATAGCTTTAAGTAAAAAAATTGAAATATGAAGTTGGATTTGATAATGAATCGATTGGAAATGAACATAAAGTCGGTATTTGAACTGAACCAATTTATAATGTGAAAGATGATGTTTATTTAAACCTAAGCATTTCACTTATTGAGTTATCTATACATTTCACTTAAGTTGACTTACTTACATAAGAATTTTTAGTCCCCACTCGAGTGTTTTTGTTTTACTATACACTCAGGTCAAAACGAGTATTTCAGTTTAGCAAAGACACTTATTTCTGAAGATGAAGACACAGTCGAGGACCGTCTCTACTACTATTATAGCAATTGTTTATTCTGCCTGAAAAAAATGTAAATTCTAATTTTGTTGAAAATACTTTCATGAACTATTTATGTATTTATTTTGTGTATTATATTTCATCCTTCCACTGCGATATTCTGTATTTTGTTTTTTGAATCTTATTTCATTTGAACAATCCCATTAATAATCTGTCTTTTGAATAGTTTGAGTTAGACATGTATGGTTTATTGTTGACTTAAACTGTCCAATAAGGCGGGTCGTTACAGAACCTAGAACATTACTGTTCATGTTGCTCCACAAGTCCACTTGGACCGGTCGTAGCCAAGAACAGTGATGTTCCAGGTCATGCTTGTCTCTTGCAATGGCTATTACCACTCGATTACTTCACGCACTTCTAATTCTTTATACTTTGCACTATACTTGCTCAAAGATGGGTCTAATAGCATATAGATATGATGAGATTCGATAGTTACAACATAGGTTTGTAAGTGTAAACACTTACTTGAAAACTGTCACCCTACTCTCGCCCTCTTACAACCGAGATTCACGTCATTGATGCTCGATGATGGTAGTAATTGCGTACTTAAGTATGAAGATTTTTTTCATAATTTATTTGATTTTTAATTTAATTTCCTAAGTGGTAGGGTTTGCATAAATTTCCCATTTTCTAAAACCTGGAGATGAAATATGGGTTTGTTATATATATTTGGAGAAGAGGAATCGAGAGAGAAAATTCTAGAGAGTGGGAAGGATCAAGAAAACTAATTTTTGTTTTTTAGGTTAATGGGCTTAAGCCTCTTGGGCTTGGGTTTTATAAGTTAAATTATAATGAAAATAAATAATTCTGAATGTATATTTTCCTGTCTTTTAAAATAAAAGGTTCCATTTTATATTTCACCTTTTCTTATAATCCAAATTTCTACTTAATTTAAATATGTACAATTTACATTTCAAACCACTTCTTTGCCAAATCAAAAGATTATACTTCATATTTTATCATTTATATATAATATTATTTCACATTTCTACTTATTAAAATAATTCCAAAGCCAATTTATCTAATAAATCACCAAATTCTAATTTGATTAAATAAATTTAGTTATTACTTAAAAACCAAGTTGTTACAAAGGATGTAGTATAAGTAGTGCCTTCGGTTTGTTCATATCCTGAACAACTTTTATGGATGAATGCTGTCATTACATTATTGCATAGAGGGTAGTGTTAGCATTCCAAGTGGGATATGCTAAAAAGGTAAAACGAAGCCTCAAGCCTCACACCTGAAAATGACTAAAACAAAGGATTTGCAGCAAGGTTCACTACTACTAGGTTATGGTCATCACTCGACCTAGGTTGATATTGACCCATTTATGTATGCTAGTGACTCGGTACGGTTGTTGGTTAGCAACCACGGTGATGACATATTTGGTACTACCTAGGATGGGGTAAGCCAGTTCTACGTTGGCAGGGGTTGAAAGGTTTTTGACCTTTGTACTTCTGCTAGAGTATACTTTTGTAGGCGATACCCCAGAAGCTTTGTCATTGCATGGAATCTATTCTCCAATAAGTGGCTTAGGACTTAGTTGTGTCCAAATATGTTGGAACTGAGGTGCAAGCATTCCAGTTATGTTATATATTTATTTTAAACCCTAGACATTATTATAATACCAGTGGATTTTCTATTTGGAATGGTTTGGTTATCGTAAGGTGAAAACTTGTCTGTGTTTATGTGTGGTTTGGTTTTACAAGATACCTTTAGTTTGAAAGGTTTTATAATATTAAAAATCCATATGATCTGTATATCTCACTCTGGTTTACCAGAATGATCCGGTGTTATTTTCTTATGATGCTCGGGTCAGCCTGAGCATATATCCAATTTAGTTATGGATGCTTTGGAGCTTCAGAAAATGAGTTGAATGCCTCCAAGATGTATTCACATACCTTTTATTTATGCTGCATTTGTTTCTTTATATTTACCACCATCTGTGAGGACATGTTGTTATAATTGTCCAAGGTGATGATAGGCTTGTTTACTTTAATTGATGTATGTATAATAATCTTTCATTTTGAATAGATCTTTTGTATATTATATATTACTAGTCACGATGTAAGATAATGTTCTGTCTTTTCCTTTACCCCAACAATCTATCTTTCCGACACTTGGATGCTCGGCACATGAATACCCTGGATGTATTACTGTCGACTTTTGAGTGTCGAAAAGGTTGGTCATTATAGCATGATATAAGAGCTTAGGTTGAGTGAACATTTAGGCTTTGGTGGGATAAACTCATTTGAGATAGGTCAATAACACCCTACAATGAGTTTGAGTGTATATGAGAATGCGTAGTTGTTAGTGCTATAAAAATGTTTTATGTTGTGTTGATTGGTTTATTGAGTGGTTTATGAATTTTTGTCGATACAAAAGGAACAAGTGTATCAATAGGGGTTTCTACACACTTGAACGATGCAAACTAACATGGTATTGTTTGAAAATTGTTAAATTAAATAATTTTACCTAGATTTTATATATTTTTATATAAAAGAAATTTTTTCAAAAATTGATATACTTAATTATGATGTGTTTGTTTGTTAAGAGATGATAATATTCAGTTATCATCGGTTATTGTTTGATTAATCATATTCATCCAGTTTAAGAGCATTGACTATTGTTTGTTGATTAATTAATGATGCTCGACTAGTTTATGAGCATTTATTTTTTGATTAAATTACATACGAATGCCTTGTGAATCTAGTTTCACAGTTTGACTATAAGGAGTTCTGTGATAATGTTGGGTTAAATAATTTTAATAAAAGTTGTTTATTATAATCTAAACAAAGATATACATTTGTGAAATGATTTTATATAAGAAAGTGAAATTATATAACTATAATTTATAAATATGGTTTATAAATAAAAAGGATTTAAATTTGAGAATTTGAGAACTAAAATCCTAATGCTTTGTAAATGGGTTTTCCAAAGTTTTGGGGAAAATAATAACAGCATTATTTAAAACTATTTGTGAACAGAATATTTTAAATGGATTTTGAAGGAGACAGAAAACACCGAACTAACTTTTGTCATTGGAAAATAATTCTGGTGATGATTGCAACATCATTGGCATTTATTTTCAAGTTTCTAAGTGAGGGATGCTGTCATAGTAATTTTGCTTCATAATTACTATGGTAAAAGAGATTTTGATTTAATCCTAAAAGTATGCTTTGGTATACTATAATTATTAGTATATATTATTATTTCAAATAGAGTTGAAATAAACCCGGTGTTTAGTTCTTAAGTTTTCAGTTAAGTTATTATATAGATGCATGTATCATATGCATTAGGATCATTTAGTTTGTGCATCTCATTATGGTATGTAGTAGGTAGTTCTCATTTCTTCAAATGAAATGGAATTTTCGATGATTTTGGACAGTCGAAAACCACCGAATTGAAATAGAAATTGAAGCTAAGTTTTTGTGAAAATATAAAAGTAGAGTTTTGTAACTCTAGAATGAAAATATAGTAAGTTAAAACAAGTTTTAAATTGGTTGAACATCCTAGGTAAGTAAAACAAATATGATATATATATACTCTTAGGATGTAGTGGGGTATTATATGAATATGAACTCGAGTTATAAAATGTTAATAGACTTAACTAATGTGTTATGCAATGGTTTATGAATGATTTTAGTATTAAATGAAATACTATTAGAGTAGATAAATGTGAAGTAAAAGGAAATTGGTATAGTTGAGAAACCAATTAGAATAAATACATAAGTTGTACGTAGATCATTTTATTCGCATAACTGTTCTTGATGCAGATTCGAGTAGATGATTTTGAGCTAATTTATATCGATCCGAACAAGGATTTTTCACTCGATTCTTGATGGCAAACACTTGATATGTTTTTGATATGATTCTAAAGTTTTCTATCATAGTATATAGCTATGTAAGGAGAATGGAGGTTTCTAATCAAGGAACCTAATTAGAGTCACCACTAGGGAAGTTGAGCGAGCGATACTAACTTGGAAGTGAAATTTGTATGATCGAGAAACTGATCGGTTTGATATTGCATACGGATGGCATATGTACATTGTACGGGCTTTAATATATTGTGTCCTTCTTATATTAGAAATGCAAGTTATACGGTTTGATGGCATGTTTATATGATATGACAGATGATTTGTTGTATTGTTTTATTTGTCATGTTTAACTCTCTTTTGGGATATGTAAGTGAAATTCAGCTATATGGAAACATAGGCTAGTTTGCTGCTTTTGGTTTCATGAGTAGAGTTTGAATGCTTGAAAAATTGGTGCGTGTTTATTGCTTAATAGATGCGTTTGCTATGGGACATACACACTCCATAAGATATATCATAAGTATAGATTGTAGTTGTGTTGTCCCAAATATGGGAGGTCCTAAATATGGGCTTATATTGATGTTGTGATTTTTTTCGGATCGAGCTGCAAAAAGGAGGTGCTGTCGAAATTTTCCATAATATATGGGACTTTAAAAGCTTAATAACTCATTTAATTTACAGGAAATTATTGTCAAGGACAAAATTTCTCAGTGTTTTTGCCTCAAGGACAGGCCTTCAATATTTTATCCTGAATGACAACTTTCTTTAGGTATCAGGTTTTAGTCATTGATAGCAGCTTTTAGGTATCAGTTTGTAGTTATCGGTAGCAGTTTTTAGGTATTAGTTTTTAGCTTGGTAGCAGTTTTGTTGTCCTTATGAATAATTTTGGAAAATGTTTGTCCTTATGAATAATTTTTAGGAGAATGTTTGTCCTTGTGGTAAAAATATTGAGGTTGTGTCCTTGAGGCAAAAAATATACAAATCTTTGTCCTTTTAATTAATTCCCCCTTTAATTTAATTGATTTTATAAATCTAACGGTTTGAAGACATTATCTTCCTTTGGGAATTTCGAGGATGAAGTTCATTTAGGGGGGTAGAATGCAATGGCCTAAAAAATTTAACATTTCGATTGCGAATATTTAATTTATTTAAATATCCAAATTTGATTCAAATGTTATAAATGATAAGAAAATAAATTATTAATAACACGACTTGATTTTTAACGATGTATTCTTAAATGAATTTATAGGATTTTTCTCATAATTTTTAACTTGAAAAATATTTAAATTATCGTTTGATGTATTTTTCAGCAAACGTTATTATTTTTGAAATTTCACATAATAAGATAACCAGTTTATTTTATTGTTGTTTTGGGATCGTGTTGTATTTTTGTGTGCAACATTTTTTATTTCTATCGTTCACAGTTCATACATGAATGAAATTCTATGTAGCGATCTACCAAGAATTATAGGATAAATAAACCAAAAACACAAGACTATTCTCCATTTTCCTTTTCAATTTCCCTCCTTCCTCTTTTATAGTAGAGAAAAAAATAACCTAGCTAGCCTCCTTTCAAAAATCAAAATAAAATCATACACTCAACGAAAAATTACAATTTTGGATACGTTGAGTTTTTTTGGCGTAAGCTTCAAATCCATGTGAGTGTTGAAGGGTGTGACGGTGGTTAGTTGGTTTCGACGTGGTCAAAGTGAGCTTATGTTAGGGATTGGCATAAATTTAGGCAACGATAGGCGTTGGAGTGAGTATGATTGTGTTTCTCGAGCGAAGGCAAGTAGGTGGAGGTGATTTAAGGGGTTGCGGTGCAAAGATGGCAGTCGCGACATTTCCTGGTCTCCTCGTCGTGAGCATTTTGCGATTACAAAGGGGAGGCTGGAGGTGACGGCCTCAAGTGCATTGGACTCAGGTTGCGAAGGGGAGTTGATTAACGGTGGTTAGGAGTGCTCCGGAGCCTCGAGGAAAAAAGCGACATTTGTTGCCATGCATGAGTGCTACAGACCGTAATCAAGGTAGTGCGATCAAGCTTGAGTTTGTCGGGTCCGGTAAGTCAAGTTTAGGAAGAGAAAATAAATAGCAAAGTCCGTTCGTCGAATGGTGGAGCATAGCTCCGTGTTGTTGGTCGTGTATGCATGGTTTTGTGGGTGTGTGTGTGTATCGTGTACATGAGGAATGATTTCGGGTTGAAGATGATAATTAAATTAAGCAAAGTAATTAAGTTATTTAATTATATTTTAATCTCTAAAACTTATATAAATCAATAACATCTTCATACGAGGTACAATTGAGACGCGGTCTTTTGCGTTATGCTCGTAGGAGCATTATCTACGCACTGGAATTGATTTCGTCAAGTTTGGAGCAAGTGGAATTTTGAGCTAAAATCGAATGTCGTTTGATTTTAGATCAAACCAGAATGCTTAAGCTTCCACTGGAATTTCGATGAGTTTACTTACCTTTGGATGAACAATATATGATATATAGTAAATATTTTTTTTTTGTGTTTGAATGATCGATTGGTTTGGTTAAATATCTGCTTTAAAAAACGAATGAAAAAATGAAATAAAGGTAATTTTGTAGAGGAATCAGGATTTCTCATTATTATTGATTTTAATTTCAGTTATATACTGGTTGTATAAATTTTGAATTGCTAAATGCAACGACCAACCTTTTCAACTCTCTAAAGTCGACGCTAATACATCTACGGTATTCACGTACTGAGCATCCAAGTGCCGGAAAGGCGGATTGTTGGGGTGAAAGAAAGAATGGACAGAACTGAATCTCGCATCGTGACGAGCAATATATAATATACACATGATCTTTACAAAATAAAACTGTAATATATATACATTAATTAGAGTAAACTAACATATTATTCATTTGGACAGTCATAACAGCCTGTCCTCGTAAATGCTGATAAATACAGAACAAGAAATGCTGTAGAAATAAAGGTATGTGAATACGTCTTGGAGGCATCCAACTCGTCTCCTGAAGCTCCAAAGCATTCATCACTAATTTGGAAATATGCTCGGCTGACCCAAGCATTATAAGAAAATAACGCCCGGAGCAGTTTTGTAAACTAGTGTGAGAAACACAAATCACATGGATTTTTACTGTCATAAAACCATTCAAAATAAAGATATATCGTAAGACCACACCGCAAATAAACACGGATGGGTTTTACCTTACGATAACCAAACCGTTTCTATTAGAAAATCCAATGATATTATAATAATGTCTAGGGTTAAAAATAAATAAGAAACAACTCTGTTGCTTGTGAGTGTACAACGCTGCAATAATAGATATATAACCAAAACCGCTAAGGCTTGTTTGCTAATTGTGCAGGATTTCATAGAGGTGCCCTCGGTACTTCGTGAACGGTCCTCCTGCACAAGGATCAGAGATATCCTTATGAAGAAACATCCTTAGCTGATGTACATAGGAAATACATAGCTGGCCCCTCCATCCTGTGAGGCTGATTGCACCAATCATTGCATGCATAACAATGGGTATCTCTAGGGTAGAGTCTCCTGCACCCTTTGGGTTAGCTAAATCTCTTAGCTATGCATCTCACCTTTGGTTTTAGTCATATCCGCTGGTGAGGATACATTCGGCATTCCAGCATATGAGTCATAACTCAAAAGGATTTCAGAACCACACATGAATTCCCATACCTCAATGGGTCTCATAATCACACATGGATTCCATATTCTGGATTGATCACAAACAACTACATGTGTTCAAGCATCTCAAACAGATCTTGAATCTCCATATAGATTCCAACGCCTCGAACCAATCTTGAACTTCTTCCAAAGCATAGAACCTGTATATGGTTTTGGAGTGATCACGGTTTCGAGTCATCTCATATGGGTACACTCCCTCACTTACCGAGCGTTCCAAAACCAATCAATAGTTTTCCAGTAAACTCAATTCTACTTCTGTGGAAAATAAACAGACATTACATTAAAGTGGAAATCACCTCCTAACCATTTAAGCTGACAGAATTCCGTATCATTTGTCCTAGAAGAGCAAAATGAGTTTATATCTACAGTATAGCATCAATAAAGATAATTATACCATATAATTACCATGTTTCTTCTAATATTTCCAAAAATATATTTGGTCAAGATTTGATAGTCGTTTATTTAACTATCAAAAAAACAATCAATCAAATTAGAGGTTTAATTTCACATGAAACCAAGCATGATTAAGCACATAAGCAACCACTAGGCCTCTTTAATTAAACCTTAAATTTATTAAAACCACTTTGTAAATACTTATACCAAAATACTTTTACAAAGATATATGTAAGTATATTACTCAATCACTATTCATTTATATTCTTTCAAAGCTTGGAAAAATAGCATATATTTATCTCAACGGTATAATTATATTCACAAAACACTACACTTTCAAAACTTGGAAAATGTAACCATATATTTATCTCAATGGTAGAACTACATTCACGAAAAACTACACTTTTAATACATGGAAAATGTAACCATGTATTTATCTCAACGTTATAAGTATATTCAATAAACACTTATGAAGGATTTCATTTTGAAATCATACTTTAATGGGCCAAAAACAATCTCATTTGAAAACATTTGTGACGCCCCACCTCTATACTCACACTAGCCAAGGACACTACGAGGTAATGCCGTCGGCTGACACGAAGAATAAGGCTGTTGAGGAGCGACCATCTGTGTAATTGCTTTGTGCGAGTACCGATATGTCAGATAATATAACTTACATTTCATTTCAAGAGGAAATTCGACATATCAAATACAAACTCAAAGCTACCACACAGTGGCTATGTGGACTTCGGAAACAAATACAGAAATAAACATAACACAAATCAGTCACATATATTCATATCACAAAGGCAGAAACAGATATGAATATATCACATAGAAGTGTACATCAAAGTAGTGGTCAAACTAGATACACTACATCACAAAAGAATAGATACAACTGCTAGACAAAAGAATAAGTATACATCAAGGAGTCTATATCTCGAATGTATGAAAACAAAAACTACTAAGCTAAAGTAGTTAGCCAAAAGTCAGGTGACGGACCCAGATAAGAAGTCAAGCAAAAGCACCTGAAATACCTCGGTCTGACCCGAGTATTATTTAAGAAGAAAATAATAAACGGATCAGTCTAGCTATAAATATAAGATAAAATGAGATAGGATAAGAGATATCACAAAAATGTATGATAACAATAATGCCATACTGTGACAAGTATACATCAGACAACTACAAAAATCATACAATATCTCAAATATTCTCAAACATAAAAAAGAATAAGAGATATCACAAAAATGAATGATAATAATAATGCCATACCGTGACAAGCATACATCAGACAACCATAAAAATCATACAACATCTCAAATATTCTCAAACACCAAAAAGAATGTCATATTCTTTAAATTATTCACCGAAACACAAATATTGATAGAGCTTATCAATGCAAACCAAAAAAATTGGTGAAACACAAATTATAGAAATCATTAACTAGAAATCCAGAAATCACAAAAGGGGGAAGGCCTATCACAAACGCGAGCATAAAAACTCACCAACACGTGCATCACAAATTGGTCGCTATCCCATGGTCGCTAACCATAGAGCCGGTGCCACGACGTAGTACAGCGAACGCCCAAGGAACCAGAAACTCAAATAATCTAGAACATCGATGTAGTACAGCGTTACGCCCGAAGAACCAAACTCAAATAATATGGAACAACGACGTAGTACAGCGAACGCCCGATGAACCGAACTCCAATAAGCCGGAACAATGACCTAATACAGCGTTATTGTAAAGACCCAAAAGTTGGCCTTCGAAAATCGGCACCCGTACTTTACATCGTACTCGAATGCCGTAGATTCAAATGCCAAATCTGGTTCTCCGGAGCTTATAACACAATTAAGTAAATAACACAGCGGAAGAAAAGAATAATACATTGATATATAATATCTGATACAACAGAGTGATACAATGAATATCAATATACATCAGAGATATGATACAACAAATAACAGCGGAAAAGAAAATGATAACATCAACAGCAGATAGAATATCTCCAATAGAATGCTCCAAGATAAGCGACGTCAGTCCATGAACTCCAAGAACTGAACTAGCTCCAGATAATCTACTAAACCTGAATATCTGAAAAACCCAACTCTAGACTGCTCGTGTGGAAAATTATGAGCACCCAGAGTTTAGGAAGGGAACAATAAACTCCGGATCAGTCATGGGACTGGTGTGAGCAACAAAAACAGTTTATCTTTAAAACAAACAACAACAGAATTTTAAAGTCAATTCGCAATGCTTTTGGAAAATGAAACTACCATAAGACCTCCCGCCACACACACAATGCAAACGCAGAATTGGAGGATTCTTATGATAGTCAAAGATGCTTACTACGTAAAATCATCTTGATATTATTATTAGTGCATAGTGCAGAAAACATTTCGAAAGTATAATATCAATCTTAGCCAGCATAGACATTTCGAACTATGCCTACTATAGCTACCATCCAAACAGTGGGGCGCCACCATAAGTAGATGGCAGGTTCTACAACTAAAACCGTACAAGTTCCGTATTGGAGAAATGGATTTCCAACAAATGGTCAGGCTAAGGAACTTCCTTCCGCCGCATGGGATCGCCTCTGGCGGGACGTCCCGAGAGACAAACTGCTCTCTGCCAACAAAGCCGGGTTACCCCTGTAACAGGTAACTCACGAATATGCCACCTCCCGGTCCTTTGGGACCTTTATCCGAGGCCTCGATAACCAACATCACACATAATAAAGTGTATCCACATGAGTAAGTATCTGGGCTCCATACCATGACACCACCCTTTTCCAGAAGGAAATGACATACCCTAAAGGGCGCGACCCTCATAACCTTGCCGCAACGTTCCTGTTTCGACCATTTCCGGTTTGTGAGGCTCGACGAAGTCTCGTCCACAAAGCTACGCTTTGTCACAAAGCCCTGCTTTGGGTCAACAGATGATCAACCTATGATCACAAAGATAAATGATCAAACAAATGATCATATCACAAATGATCAAACACTGATCATCGCACAGCAACACTCAGCATGTCACATTACCAAATTGGGATATATCGCCGATAAATTTCAACTACATAACCTCTGAGCTCGTACGTCTCAGAGAAGGGTGTTAAGCTAAGAGAATAAATTCTCCACCACCAACAGAAATGTATTTGAAAGAAATCTGCTTTATACCTCAAAGTGTAATGTCAGACATGTATCCATACAAGTCTGTTCCGGGATCGAACAGAACCGAAGGCACTTCTCACGAAGCCCTTGCAATTCCGGATAATTTCCAATCACGTCCGGACTTCCCGTCACAAAAGAGTGATATAAATCTCTATACCGGCGCGACTCAGTGCAGAGACATTCGACAGGTTGTCCTTTCATTTTTGAAAAATATCCGGTCTTCAACACCGGTCTTCAAATGCTATCCATATCGTCGAATCACTTATTCGGAATGGGTTATGTGACACAAAGGTCCTCTCCCGGCTAAACCGAATAGTGTGCGCAATATTTTAAAAACATATGGATATTGGGATTTCAATTAAGTCACAACTTAAACCCAAATTTCCTTTCTAAATGGTTTAACAAATTACCATTCTCAAATCTTTAAACAAAAAGATTCATTTTAACAACCTTCAACGGTTTAAAACAATTTCCACACTTTAATCTTTTAAACAAAAGATTCATTCACAGATTTTTCAAATCAATTTCCATTTCAATTTGATTAACTCGTTAAATCTTTAAATCAAGATTTAACTGATAGCTTTCAAAACAATTCCATTTCAAATGGTCTAAACAAATCATCATTTTAAATCTGTTTAAAAATAAACAGATTCCATTCATAGTTTTCACAAAGAATTCATTCATAACTTGGAAAATCCATTTTTCAATTCATTCTTGAAATTCCTTTAATTAAACTGGGATTTCATTCCTTATATATATGAAAGCTTTTATCATTCGAAAACAAACAGTTTTCATTTTTGGAAATCTGATTCATTTATACGAGTTAAAGTTCTTGGGTTAAATCCAAATTCTCAAAATTTTACATTTAAAATGGTTTGAATTCATATAAACACATTAATAAGTTGAACAACCTTTTTAAACCCTAGTTCTCAAATCATAGAATTCAATTTCAAATATTGAATTCAAATTTAAATCAAATTATTTAAATTTCAAAACTTAATCAAGTTATTCGAAATAACTTTTATCTTTGAAATTCCATTTCAAAGGCTTTTCACTTTAAATCCACATTTTCCGATTTCAAAATCAATTGAAATTAAAATTTCAATTTCAAAAATATCAAATCTAAATTATCTGTGACTTAACCGATTTCCATGTGAAATCCATATTTGTGTTGTGTAAAAGTGTAGTCCAGGGGTTTAACACAATAGTGCAACACGATGAATCATCACAAATCAAATACGACAATACATTCGATAAGCGATATAAAGTATAACGCTTATTTTTCATCAAAAATCATAGATATACATATCACAGATAAATAAATTACAGATCATAACATAAATCAGGGTATATCACAGAGCATCATATATCAGGAAATATCAAACAATCCAATCATTCAATAGAATTCAAACATCAATAAGTAAGGTCAATTAATATCTGATAAATTTAAATCAGATAAATTTCTTATGAGTGTAAATTACTAACCCTGGTTAATTAACGTTAATTAATTACAAATTATTTTGATTATCATTTACTATTTAACCATTTAACAACAAATTAGTTAACCTTTAATTTTAAATTCATCAACCCTTAATTATTAAGTAATTAATCTTTAATTATAAATTTCACCATTTAATTGATTATCTTCAATTAATAAATTAAACTTTAATTTATTACCATTTAATTAATTATCCTTAATTATAATCAATTAGCTTTAAATTAAAAATAAATTGATCTTTAGTTAATTATAAATCATCAATCAATATAAATTTACTTAACTTTTTAAGTTAACAAATTAAAACATTAAATCACGTTAGTTACTTTGAAAGGGTAAAATTTAGTTCAAACGACATTTTATCTTAATTTTTCTTTTAAGTTATATTATTTATTTAATATAACTAACCTTATAAAAATATCGTATCAAAACTAAATAAATTAAAATTTAATCCTTTTGAAAACATCTTATTAGCTTAAAATTCCAATCAAATCATTATTTGAACGTAGTTTAAAAGTGTCTTAAAAGAATTGAAAAATCTTAAAGTATAAACTGTTTTATATACTAATCTCGAGACCCGCTTCGAGTCAGCCCCGAGAATTCTGCTTGTTTACTTCGAGTTTTGTCAAAAATTAACCCGAGTGTCCAAATTTCCAATTAAAATTTTTTCTAAGTATTTTAACCTGTAACATTTCCAAATGACCCGAGGAAATCAATTGGAAACTTCGAGTCGAACTCCTACAACTTCGAGCAATACCCGATCCTCTCTGGAATCCTACCCCTCTGTTCTTCTTCCCCAAAACTGGAACAACCGGAAATCGAAACGTGCACGTGCACGTGTACCATGTCGCCGGCCATCTTCCGGCATTGCCATGACGTCGAGCACGTCGACGAACTCCCCCAGAACCAACCCCAACCGTTCGAACTTCGGCGCCACCTCGGAAACGAAATCGAGGTGAAATCTGAAACCTGGAAACGTTCGAACCCAACATCTCCCAAACCTGGAAAACTCTCCGTTCATCCAACCTCAACCACCAGAATTCCTATAACTCCAGCAATCTACTCGTTGACCTCGCCTCCACTATCTCCCAAAGGCACGTTGAACTCGATGCATCCTATAAGACGAACGAATTAAAAGTTTCAACCTTACAAAACTAGGTTAAAAAAAAAAACGATCCCTCGCCGCCGACGCCACCGTTAATTAACCACCATTCCCCCATTTTTCCTAGGTTCCCCCATCACTCCTCTATCTCTCGACCAACCCACAACGCCTCCAGTCGACGAGGTAACCCACATCACACTAAAATGCTCATAACAGTAAAACTAAAACTGCTCTTTCACACAAGCTTTAAAAATTATAATTCTTGTATTAAAAATCATGGTTTGGTATGATGTTTCACTTTGGATACCTGATTTCTTAAAATAAGAAAATTTGTTTTTTTAACATATTTAAAAGTGAGATCAGTTTCCTTAAGTTACCAGAGGTAATATGGTTTGTTTTAACTTAAATAAAATTCTAATACTTAGATTTCAACCAGACAAACCATTTTTATTTATACACTACATTCAAACAATGACTAGATTAAGAAATGAAGGTTTATTTACCTGTCTACCAAAACATAACACAGAGAACAGGGTAACAGAGTAACCTATGTACACATATACACAGATTTGCAAAACTACATATGTACATGATATATATTTCACAGAAACAAGCATGCAACATAATAACTCACCTTTAAACTCAAAGACACGAATGAGAAGCTTTAAAACAAAGGAAAGATCAACTACTCTTCAACTTCAAATCTAGAAGATCAAATCTAAGATTATAAGAAAATATTTCTTAAATTAGGTTATAGGAAATTTTTGAAATTGGAGAGAGATTGAGATGGTGAAGATGAAGAGGATGCTTACCTAAGCTTCTCTTTGATTTTGGAGCAAGAACTTGAGTTTCCAAATCAAACTAGGGTTTGGAATTTCTATTTCCCATTCTTTTCCCCCATTTTCTCTTGAGCCAGAGTGTTAGGAAATGGAATGAATGAATGATGAGGAGTTGAGTGGAGTTAGGGTATTATGTTGGGTTAGTGGGCTGAAACCCAAACCCAAAGCCCAAGTAGAAAAATAGAAAATTCTACTCAACTCCAAACATATCGATGTTTATACTCAAAAAAGTTGTAAACACCATTTTGGACTCAATGGAAGTGGTCTCGAGTCCCAATTCGACTGTTTACAAAAAGTAACATTTCAGACTTTAATCCGATTAACGATGCTATATTTAAATAAAACATTTAAATATACAATCGTGAAATATACGAATTGTTACAAACTCCCTTCCTTAAAGAAATTGCGTCCTGGCAATAATTAAGAGTAAAATAAAGAGTAACAACCATAAAAGCATATCAACAAAAAAAAATTGAAATAAGAAGTTCAACTTAATGAGCACAAGAGAGAAAGTCCTGATGTGTTTGCTCGATGAATTCTCAAGATTCCCAAGAGCAATCCTTAGAATTTGAGGGCCATTGAACTTTCACAAGAAGAACATCTTTATTTCAAAGGCGTTTAACCTCCGAAGCAATGATATGAATATAATGTTGCTCATAAGTCAAATTTGGTGAAACTTCAATTTCTTCAATTACACCGGGCTCAAGAATAGAATCGGAATCCCTAAGGTATTTCCGTAGTTCAGAGACGTGGAAAACGTCATGAATAGCAGAAAATTGAGCCGGTAATAAAAAGGTGATAAGCCACGAACCAATACGTTCGGTGATGGGAAATGGACCAACATATCGAGGTGCTAACTTTCCTGATCGACTGAAACACACAACACCCCTCATAGGTGAAACACGAATAAAATTTGAAACTAAAACCAACTTCTCATCTGCCTCAAGCCAACACGAAGGAGATTGGCACGACCTTCCGTAGAGTGCCTCGAAAGGTGCCATACCATTACTAGATTGGAAGCTATTATAGGAAGAAAAATCAAGAAGAGAAATATGATCTTCCCAACTTCCACCAAAATCAAGAACACATGCACGAAGGAGATCTTCAAGAGTTTGATTCACACGCTCGGTTTGTCCATCGGACTGAGGATGATAAGCGGTGCTAAAATTAAGATTTGTTCAAAAAGATTTTTGAAGACCTTTCCAAAATCCACTAGTAAATAATGGATCACAATCGCTAACAATAGAAGTAGTAACTCCATGCAATTTAACAATTTTCTTTGACATAGAGTTTAGCCAAAAGAGGTATGGTCCAAAAGAGAAGGATGAGCCTTAAGGCTACACAAAACAAGAGATGAACATAAATTGGATTCATGGTCTTGAATCTCACAAGTGGATAAAGTCTCAAGATGATTCCATTCGGATATCATCAATGAAAACAACTGCTTGTTGCTTACGACTAAGGTCGTCGGCAACACGATTACCCTTTTCCGGAGTACAAAGAATATCAAGATCATAAGATGCAAGGAACTCGAGCCAATGTTGTTGACGCAAATTAAGTTCCTTTTTGAGGAAATAAATACTTCAAAGATTTATGATCGGTGTAGAGAACAAATTTCTCTCCCAAAAGATAATGACACCAAATTCTAAGGGCGAAAACAATAGCCGCGAGCTCTAGATCATGAGTGGCATATCTAGTCTCGGCAAGCTTTAATTGTCACGAAGCATATGTGGTAACACGTTCCCTTTTGCATGAGAACGACATTCAAACCAATACGACTGGTATCGGTATAAACAACCAATGCTTGGTTCCCTTCGGGAATCCCAAGAATAACAGCATCGGAAAAAGAGTTCTTTTAATTGATCCTATTTCCCGAAAAGCTAAGACATTCAAAATTATAATTAACTTTATGTAATCATATTTTTAAAAAAATTTACTTATTACAAGAATTTACTGTGTTTGACTGTCTCATCATAGCGTTTAGGAGATTCCTATCGATAACGTTGATCAAGCGCATCGATAAGAATTCTTAAAGCACTCAATGAGCAAAACAACACAAAATCACCTTCTATATGATAAACACGTCTCTTAGAAAATTTACAAATATTCTTTGCTCGTTTTAAGAACAAAATCCAATTATACTTATAAATATTTTATTAAAAAGATTTGCAAATTTTAAAATTTTGTTTTCATCCATAATCAATAAATACAAGGATGGTCTCATCGAGATATTCGCAGAATACTCGATTCATAAGATGGATGAAATAAGCTGGAAGGTTCGTCAAACCGAATGACATAACGAACCACTCATAAGAATCATAACAAGTGCGGAATGCGATAAGTGGAATGCTACCCTCCGCAACTCGTAGCTGATGAAAACCGGTGGCAAGGTCGAGCTGAAAAGACCTTAGCATCACTCAATAGATTTCTTAGGTGGTAATCCTAAGACAATCTCAAATATACCAGAAAATTCACAAACTACTTGAATCAGAGAAATAACACTTTCCTCATCAAGTGGGTTTAAAGAATAAAATGATGCCACCGAGTTTGGAAATCAAAATCATTAAAAACATTAGAAATATGCTTAACAGATTGAGAATGTCGAAGATGGATAGTCCTCTCAGGACATAGGATATGGGCTTTATAATGACTAAGCCAATCCTTTCCCAAAAAATCAATTTCAAAGC
Source organism: Allium fistulosum (assembly GCA_030737815.1). Classification (NCBI taxonomy): domain Eukaryota; kingdom Viridiplantae; phylum Streptophyta; class Magnoliopsida; order Asparagales; family Amaryllidaceae; genus Allium; species Allium fistulosum. The sequence continues at coordinate 823,512,127 of CM060904.1, forward strand.
CTAAGTAACACATAACATGCAAATCAGCTCGAAAAGAATAATCACATAAAATAATCTCGACATTTTCACAAAGTAAACTGAGTGTTGCGGATCCACCAACCGGATTCGCAATTTTTAGTGAAGTCATCAAGCCAATAATATTTAAAGAAAATGTATCAACAAGTTCTTTTGATATAAAAGAATGAGATGAACCTGTATCAAAAAGAACTCAAATAGGATAATCACAAAACAAATTAATGTCATTAAGGACAGAAGGAGAATTACCTTGACCAAGAGAAGTGTCACTAGGAGCTTGCACAATATTCAACTCTCCCTCTCTCCTACTTTGGAGTATGGGACATGTAGATATAAGATGGCCCAAACTTTTGCAATAACGACAAAAAAATGGTTTTGGGCACTCTTTTGCATAGTGGTCCGTAGAACCACAATTGTAGCATCGTCCACGATTAGAGGTAGGAGTCTTTGCTATCGAAGTTTCTTGCTTCCCTTACTTGTTGGGATTGGAGCCTTTGAACTTAATAGGCCTCTTCATGTTATTGTTGAAGTTCTGTTTGGCACGCACAACTTCAACATCACTTTCTCTATCTGGCTCTTCAAGCCGAAGAGCAATATCAACAAGCTGATCGAAAGAAACTTCTAGTTTCAGAAGTAAAGGCTTTTTGAGGTTCTTATTCAACCCATAAACAAATCTCTGATTTTTCTTCAACGGGGTATTAATATATTCGACCCCATATTTAGAGAGAGATTCAAAAGATGCGACGTAGTCGGTCACAGAAGATTCGCCTTGAACAAGGTCAATAAAGCGCTGAGCTAAAGTTACCTTTTCAGCCTCCGGCACAAACTTCAATTCGAATCTTTCCCGGAATTGCTCCCAAGCAAGATCCGCTTCAATAATTTCAAAAATCAAAAGCTCATACCAATATAATGATCTTTCTTGGAGCATGCTAGAAGCCACTTGGACTCGATGTAGATCCACAAGATTCATGCGAGAAAAGATGTGATCGCATGATCTAAGCCAAGCTTGGATTTCTATAACGCTTTCGGAACCCTTGAATGGCCTTCCACCCAAAGCGGTATAATCTCTGCATAAGCGTGCAAACCCGGATTTAGGATGAGTTGGCTCTGGAATGGGTCCGACAGCTTGAGCATTTTTCACAAGATCTAAAAGTTGTTGAGCAGACAAAAATACTCCATCCTGAGGAGTAGCACTGGATTGACCGGCGCTAGGACGGCCTTGTCTAACCATTTCTCTTCTTTAAGAAAGAAAGAAAGAAGAGAAAAAGAGTTATTCATAGAATGAATATCAAACAAACTTGCTTGATAAAACAAGGCATCACAAAAAGAAATAGGATAAAACGGTACGAAGACTCGAATTAAATCCTATGGCACGATTCCTAAGAAAGACTTAGGACAATGATCCTTGCTAGATTATTCTACATTGTTCCGAATTTTGGCTCTGATACCGAGCTGTGACGCACACCTCTATACTCACACTAGCCAAGGACACTATGGGGTAATGCCGTCGACTGGCACAAAGAATAAGGCTGTTGAGGAGAGACCATCTGTGTAATTGCTTTGTGCGAGTACCGATATGTCAGATAATATAACTTACATTTCATTTCAAGAGGAAATCCGACATATCAAATACAAACTCAAAGCTACCACACAGTGGCTATGTGGACTTCGGAAACAAATATAGAAATAAACATAACACAAATCAGTCACAGATATTCATATCACAAAGGCAGAAACAGATATGAATATATCACATAGAAGCGTACATCAAAGTAGTGGTCAAACTAGATCCACTACATCACAAAAGAATAGATACAACTGCTAGACAAAAGAATAAGTATACATCAAGGAGTCTATATCTCGAATGTATAACAACAAAAACTACTAAGCTAAAGTAGTTAGCCAAAAGTCAGGTGACGGACCCAGATAAGAAGTCAAGCAGAAGCACCTGAAATACCTCGGTCTGACCCAAGTATTATTTAAGAAGAAAATAATAAACGGATCAGTCTAGCTATAAATATCAGATAAAATGAGATAGGATAAGAGATATCACAAAAACGTATGATAACAATATACTGTGACAAGTATACATAAGACAACCACAAAAATCATACAATATCTCAAATATTCTCAAACACCAAAAAGAATGTCATATTCTTTAAATTATTCACCAAAACAAAAATATTGATAGAGCTTATCAGTGCAAACCACAAAAATTGGTGAAACACAAATTCTAGAAATCCAGAAATCACAAAAGGGGGAAGGCCTATCACAAACGGGAGCATAAAAACTTACCAACACGTGCATCACAAATGGGTCGCTATCCCATGGTCGCTAACCATAGAGCCGTTGCCACGACGTAGTACAGCGAACGCCCGATGAACCAGAAACTCAAATAATCCATAACATCGACGTAGTATAGCGTTACGCCCGATGAACCAAACTCAAATAATACGGAACAACGACGTAGTACAGCGAACGCCCGATGAACCGAACTCCAATAAGCCGGAACAACGACGTAATACAGCGTTACGCCCGATGAACCGAACTCCCTAAAACCATAGGTCGCTAGACTATAAAAATGAGACGAAGCTCAATAGAACTGGGCACAGTCCCCCACGCAGACAAAGAGACATCGCACATCGCTAGTCTAAACCATAAAATGATCATCATTGATCAATAAGAAGTGTCAATTACACTAAGCTAGTAAATAGATGAGTTTAGCTTCATGTCCCATAACCACTGGCTTAACTTAAATATTTACAAACAGATTGTAGATTTCCACTCGAAAATTGTCACAAGAGTTCAATTGAACAAGTCCAAGAATTAACCGACGAAGTAAACGCAAGCGTTTCATATCACTTGTTTTACTAAGCCGTTTAATTAGATTTCTCATACGAATGAGGTAAAGGTTTGTATATACTAATAGATTGGAAAACGATTTTATAAATGAGATTTGTATTAAAATAGAGTTGAAAACATCTTTGTGAAAGAGTTTGAATATTTACTACTTGTATAGAAACCTTTGTATTTGAAAGTGACAAATCACAAAAATGATTGTAAAAACAATCAATCACTAAAGATTCACATTCGAAGACGTGAATCAAAACCATAGAAATCGATATCAAATCCACCAAATGGATATTCCCAAAAATCCAAAGAAAGAAGTCATCAAAGTCGATAATAAGTGATGACAACTATCTGGATCAACAACAATCGATTAAAAATAGGAAATCCACTCAAAAACATAAGCAAATAGGCAAACTGCTCAATTACAGACGTTTGGAGGTTCAATCCAAGCGTCTGAAAACTAACCAGATGTCTGGTTTAGAATCCAGACATCTGGATTTGTTCTTTGGAAATGATCCAGAGAACCCCCAGACGTCTGAAACTTCAAGTCAGACGTCTGAGACCCATCCAGACGTCTGATCCTAAATTTTAGACGTCTGGAATTAGTCACTGCCTTTTTTTATATTCTGCGTGCTTATATTTTTCTCTCCAGGTCCAAACCAGACGTTAGGACTTGGTCACCAGACGTCTGGTCACCTGGTCTGGGCAACAATTTTCCTAGGCCAAAGTGGCCAAAACGTATCGGGAGCGATCGGATGAGCAATGACGACTAAGGATTTACGCCAAGCGACAACCCAGCCTTATAGGCTCTTCGATACACCCCAAACAACATGTCCAACATCCATAGTAGGATTTTCATAAAATTGGACTTCAAAACCAAAAATTGGAGAATTTACAAAACCAATTCAAATCAAAGCAAATAAACACGAAGTAGATGTTAGGAATTCATACCTAACAACAATGAAGGCTATAGATGTAGATGTGAGTTAAAGAACTCACCTTTAAACTCAAAGACACGAATGAGAAGCTTTAAAACAAAGGAAAGATCAACTACTCTTAAACTTCAAATCTAGAAGATCAACTCTAAGATTATAAGCAAATATTTTTTAAATTAGGTTATAGGAAATTTTTGAAATTGGAGAGAGATTGAGATGGTGAAGATGAAGAGGATGCTTACCTAAGCTTCTCTTTGATTTTGGAGCAAGAACTTGAGTTTCCAAATCAAACTAGGGTTTGGAATTTCTATTTCCCATTCTTTTCCCCCATTTTCTCTTGAGCCAGAGTGTTAGGAAATGGAATGAATGAATGATGAGGAGTTGAGTGGAGTTAGGGTATTATGTTGGGTTAGTGGGCTGAAACCCAAACCCAAAGCCCAAGTAGAAAAATAGAAAATTCTACTCAACTCCAAACATATCGATGTTTATACTCAAAAAAGTTGTAAACACCATTTTGGACTCAATGGAAGTGGTCTCGAGTCCCAATTCGACTGTTTACAAAAAGTAACATTTCAGACTTTAATCCGATTAACGATGCTATATTTAAATAAAACATTTAAATATACAATCGTGAAATATACAGATTGTTACAAACTCCCCTCCTTAAAGAAATTGCGTCCTGGCAATAATTAAGAGGAAAATAAAGAGTAACAACCATAAAAACATATCAACACAAAAAAAAATTTGAAATAAGAAGTTCAACTTAATGAGCACAAGAGAGAAAGTCCGGATGTGTTTGCTCGATGAATTCTCAAGATTCCCAAGAGCAATCCTTAGAATTTGAGGGCCATTGAACTTTCACAAGAAGAACATCTTTATTTCAAAGGCGTTTAACCTCCGAAGCAATGATATGAATATAATGTTGCTCATAAGTCAAATTTGGTGAAACTTCAATTTCTTCAATTACACCGGGCTCAAGAATAGAATCGGAATCCCTAAGGTATTTCCGTAGTTGAGAGACGTGGAAAATGTCATGAATAGCAGAAAATTGAGCCGGTAATAAAAAGGTGATAAGCCACGGAACCAATACGTTCGGTGATGGGAAATGGACCAACATATCGAGGTGCTAACTTTCCCGATCGACTGAAACGCACAACACCCCTCATAGGTGAAACACGAATAAAATTTGAACCTAAAACCAACTTCTCATCGTCCTCAAGCCAACACGAAGGAGATCGGCACGGCCTTCCGTAGAGTGCCTCGAAAGGTGCCATACCATTACTAGATTGGAAGCTATTATAGGAAGAAAAATCAAGAAGAGAAATATGATCTTCCCAACTTCCACCAAAATCAAGAACACATGCACGAAGGAGATCTTTAAGAGTTTGATTCACACGCTCGGTTTGTCCATCGGACTGAGGATGATAAGCGGTGCTAAAATTAAGATTTGTTCCCAAAGATTTTTGAAGACCTTTCCAAAATCCACTAGTAAATAATGGATCACAATTGCTAACAATAGAAGTAGTAACTCCATGCAATTTAACAATTTTCTTTGACATAGAGTTTAGCCAAAAGAGGTATGGTCCAAAAGAGAAGGATGAGCCTTAAGGCTACACAAAACAAGAGATGAACATAAATTGGATTCATGGTCTCGAATCTCACAAGTGGATAAAGTCTCAAGATCATTCCATTCGGATATCATCAATGAAAACAACTGCTTGTTGCTTACGACTAAGGGCGTCGGCAACACGATTACCCTTTTCCGGAGTACAAAGAATATCAAGATCATAAGATGCAAAGAACTCGAGCCAACGTTGTTGACGCAAATTAAGTTCCTTTTTGAGGAAATAAATACTTCAAAGATTTATGATCGGTGTAGAGAACAAATTTCTCTCCCAAAAGATAATGACACCAAATTCTAAGGGCGAAAACAATAGCCACGAGCTCTAGATCATGAGTGGCATATCTAGTCTCGACAAGCTTTAATTGTCACGAAGCATAAGTGGTAACATGTTCCCTTTTGCATGAGAACGACATTCAAACCAATACGACTGGTATCAGTATAAACAACCAATTCTTGGTTCCCTTCGGGAATCCCAAGAATAACAGCATCGGAAAAAGAGTTCTTTTAATTGATCCTATTTCCCGAAAAGCTAAGACATTCAAAATTATAATTAACTTTATGTAATCATATTTTTAAAAAAATTTACTTATTACAAGAATTTACTATGTTTGACTGTCTCATCATAGCGTTTAGGAGATTCCTATCGATAACATTGATCAAGCGCATCGATAAGAATTCTTAAAGCACTCAATGGGCAAAACAACACAAAATCACCTTCTATATGATAAACACGTCTCTTAGAAAATTTACAAATATTCTTTGCTCGTTTTAAGAACAAAATCCAATTATACTTATAAATATCTTATTAAAAAGATTTGCAAATTTTAAATTTTTGTTTTCATCCATAATCAATAAACACAAGGATGGTCTCATCGAGATATTCGCAGAATACTCGATTCATAAGATGGATGAAATAAGCTGGAAGGTTCGTCAAACCGAATGACATAACGAACCACTCATAAGAATAATAACAAGTGCGGAATGCGGTAAGTGGAATGCTACCCTCCGCAACTCGTAGCTGATGAAAACCGGTGGCAAGGTCGAGCTGAAAAGACCTTAGCACCACTCAATAGATTTCTTAGGTGGTAATCCTAAGACAATCTCAAATATACCAGAAAATTCACAAACTACTTGAATCAGAGAAATAACACTTTCCTCATCAAGTGGGTTTAAAGAATAAAATGATGCCACCGAGTTTGGAAATCAAAATCATTAAAAACATTAGAAATCTGCTTAACAGATTGAGAATGTCGAAGATGGATAGTCCTCTCAGGACATAGGATATGGGCTTTATAATGACTAAGCCAATCCTTTCCCAAAAAATCAATTTCAAAGCCTAAGTAACGCATAACATGCAAATCGGCTCGAAAAGAATAATCACATAAAATAATCTCGACATTTTCACAAAGTAAACTGAGTGTTGCGGATCCACCAACCAGATTCGCAATTTTTAGTGAAGTCATCAAGCTAATAATATTTAAAGAAAAGGTATCAACAAGTTCTTTTGATATAAAAGAATGATATGAACCTGTATAAAAAAGAACTCAAATAGGATAATCACAAAACAAATTAATGTCATTAAGGACAGAAGGAGAATTACCTTGACTGATGCAGTGCGAGCTACGAATTCACAAGGTTTAGGTCGTTCACGACTTAGGGAAGAAGTCCTAGGTCACTCACGACCTAACGAGGGGAAGTTTAAAACATTCAAACAACCTACCGAGTTAACTCGTGTCCGACCTAAAGGAGGTGCCGGGTTACGACCTAAAACTATAGGAGCAAGTGCTGGGTTACGACCTAAGGGAAGTGCTGGGTTACGACCTAAAGCTATAGAAGCAACACAAGTTGAAAAATGCGAAGGCTTAAGTCGGCAATGACTCAAGGGTAGTGTTTTGGTTGATGTCCGACTTAACGGAACATATGATAAATCGATACCGAGTTACGACTTAGTTAAGTTGTCTAACCGACCTATCGAGTCACACAGAGGAAAGGCAGAGCAAATTGGTGAAGTATTAGGTCGTGAACGACCTAACGGGTCAGGAGTTAAGTCGCTGAAGACTGGAGCGTGGATTCTTCTTCCGAGTTAATCTCTACCGTTGATTTCTTTAGGTCGCTGATGGAAGCTGGAGCTGTTGATAAGTCGTTACCGACTCATATTAAGTCGTAGGTCGCAACTTTTATAAGTCGTGAGTCGTTTGTAATATACATTTATGTTGAGTCGCAACTTTTATAAGTCGTATGTCGTCTGTTTTCATATGTCGTCTGTTTGTAAGTCGTATGTTGTCTGTTTTCCTTTGAGTCATAAGTCGGAGAGTCGTGCTAAGTCGGAACCGACCTAAGAGTTGATGAAATTTCTGTTGTAAAGTTGAACGCCTATAAATAGGTCGAGTCTCTCATTTGTAAAGGTTGTTGATTTTTGAATAAAATTCTCTTTTGTTAGCTTTGTGCTTTCATTCAAATTGGTAGTTGAGTGTAATCTCCTATCTCCTCTTTCGGTTAATCGAGTGCGCTCGATTCAACGATTGTAGAAGCCGATTCGCGGAATCAAGTGCGCTTGATCAACGCTTGAAGAATTGAAGATCTTTGAACCCGGTATCGTGCGCGATCAACGAGTTCGGGATAGCTAGAATTCGGTATCTTCGGATCAACGAATTTGGGCATTTCAGTATCTTTCAATCCATCGACTACTATGTTCACCGATTGAAGATTGTTTTGTTTAATCCGCTGCGTCAGTTTTGGTATCAAAGCCTGTTCTAGCCAATCATAGCTAGATCGAGACTTGGAGCCTAATCATTTTGGAGTTTTGAAGAGATCAAGTGATAGCCGAGCTTTAAGTGAGAAGCCGAGCTAAGTAGAAGAGTGGGAGATCAAATTTGCCTCATTTGGAGAAGTTGTGTTCATCGTGTTCATCGCGAAGTAGCAACGAAGTGGGAGTTTTCGATCCATTTCATTTTGGATCAAAGTTCGAATTGTGTTTGAATTTGAAGAGTTTGTAAAATTTCAAGTATGCCACCAAGGAGAGCTAATCGACATCAAAACGTTGAAGCATTGTATCGAAGAGAAGAAGCTGATGAGATGGAGCAAAGAATCAATGAAAACTTTAGTGAAAAGCTTAACGAAGGAATTGGACGGTTAGAGAAGATGATGTTAGAAATGAATCAAAATCGAAGAAGGGTTTCACCTGAATCTAACCATGGGGGAAGTAGAGTCTCACCACAATCCAATCGAGAAAGAAGTGTCGACAATGATCAAAGGCGTGGGAGGAACGTGGATGATCGTGAACGGAGGAATGTAAATAGAAGGGATGATGGTGGTAGACGTGATGGTAGTAGAGATGTGGGTGGACGAGATAGACAACGATATACTTCTGATTTTGAAGAGGAGTATGATGGTGGTAGTGTTCGAGGACAAGGAAGAAATTACTCTGAGTATGATCACAAGTGGGAGTCGGGGATGAAGACTGAAATTCCTGAATTCAAAGGTGGTATGCAAGCGGAGGAGTTTCTAGATTGGGTAGCTAATGTTGAAGAGATTTTTGACTTCAAAGAAGTTCCAGAACATCGTAGGGTGAAGTTGGTTGCTACGAGGTTGAGGGGTAGAGCTTTGGCATGGTGGCAGCAAACCAAACTTACACGTGAGCGGATGGGGAAGTCAAAGGTTGAATCATGGGAAAAGATGAGGAAAATGATGAAAGCCACATTCTTACCTTATATCTATCAGTCGCTTATGTATCAGAGATTGCAAAACTTGAGACAAGGGACGAAATCTGTGAACGACTATGCTGACGAATTTTATCAACTGATAGCAAGGAATGATATTATGGAGACAGAAGAACAATTGACATCTAGATTCATTGGGGGATTGCGAATGCAGATTCAGGATATGGTTAACATGTTTGATCCCAGATCTGTAGCGGAAGCACATCAGAAAGCGTTGGCTTGGGAGAAACAGGGACGACGAGGAAGTGGTGTGTTTACTAATTCTAACAATCAAGCAAAGGGTGTTGGTGGGAGTTCTAATGTTTCTAAACCTATCAATAGACCAGTAGTGAAGGAGGCTGAGAAGACAAAGGTTAACAACGGTTTTAAATGTTACAATTGTCAGGAATTTGGTCACAAAAGTAGCGAATGTCCAAAGCCGAAGAAGAGAGCTATGATAGCAGAGGTTGAGGATGAGGATGAAGAAGCTGAATGTTCCAATTCACCACCTGATGAGGAGGAAGAAGAAGTGTCGGGAGACGAAGGTTATAATCTAATGATGAAGAGGTCCTGTTTAACACCAAAGCAAGAGGAGGATTGTAGTTGGTTAAGGAGCAATATTTTTCAGTCAACATGTACCATTCTAGGGAAGGTTTGCAAATTTGTTATTTATGCTAGAAGCTGTGATAATATAATTTCGTCAGAAGCTGTGAGGAAATTGGCATTGAAGACTGAGAAACATCTGAAATCGTACAAGCTAGATTGGTTAAGGAAAGGCGGGGAGGTGAAGGTTGGACGAAGGGCTTGTGTAAAGTTTTCAATTGGGAAGAAATATAAAGACGAAATCTGGTGCGATGTGGTAGATATGGACGTTTGTCATTTGTTGCTGGGGAGACCGTGGCAGTATGATAGGGCGGTGCAACATGATGGGCGTACCAACAGTTACAGTTTCATGTTTGAAGGCACAAAGATTACTCTAGTTCCAAAGAAGCGACAACAGGAGGAAAACAAGTTGGAGGAGATTGAAGAGCTCAAAACTTTGTTATCTTTGAAGGAGTTTGTGAAGGAAGTAGAAGAGGAGCCTGAAGTGTTTTTGTTGATTGGGCGAGAGAGCAGTGAGGAGGTTGAAATTCCGAAAGAAGCGAAGCCAGTTTTGAAAGAATTTGACGATGTATTTCCAGAGGAGTTACCAACGGAGTTGCCACCGCTGAGGGATATACAACATCAGATAGATCTTGTTCCAGGGGCTGTGTTGCCACACAGACCACATTATCGAATGAGTCCGAAGGAACATGAAGAGTTGCGGAGGCAGGTAGAAGAATTGCTTGAACAGGGGCGTGTGCAGGAGAGTCTCAGTCCTTGTGCTGTACCAGCTTTATTGGTACCCAAGAAGGATGGGACGTGGAGAATGTGCACTGACAGTCGAGCATTGAATAAGATTACTGTGAGATATAGATTTCCGATGCCGAGGCTTGATGATTTGTTGGATCAGTTGAGCGGGGCTACCATCTTTTCGAAGATTGATTTGAAGAGCGGATATCATCAAATTCGTATCAGACCAGGTGATGAGTGGAAGACTGCTTTTAAAACCAGGGAGGGTCTATACGAATGGTTGGTAATGCCATTTGGATTATCAAATGCACCAAGTACATTTATGCGGGTGATGAATCAGATTTTTAGACCATTCATTGGGAAGTTTGTGGTGGTGTATTTCGATGATATTCTGATATATAGTGGAAGTCCAGAGGAACATTTGAATCATCTAAGAGAAGTGCTGATGGTACTGCGACAAGAACAATTTTATGCTGCAACGAAGAAATACGTGTTCATGACGCATAGTGTTTTATTTCTGGGGTATGTTGTGTCGGAAAAAGGAATACAGGTTGACCAAAGTAAAGTTGAGGCGATTAGGGATTGGCCGCAGCCCAAGACGATAACGGAAGTTCGTAGTTTTCATGGGTTGGCTTCATTTTATCGAAGGTTTATTCCACACTTTAGTAGTGTGATGGCACCTGTGACTGATTGTATGAAGGGTAAACAGTTTGCATGGACGAAGGAAGCCGGAGTTGCTTTTGATCGGATCAAGGAACTCTTGACGTCTGCACCAATTCTAATATTACCAGATTTTCAGCTAGTGTTTGAACTACATACTGATGCATCCAAGGTTGGGATTGGAGGAGTGTTGAGTCAGAGGGGGCGTCCTATTGCATAATTTAGCGAGAAGTTATCAGGAGCAAAGATGAGATACAGTACATATGATGTGGAATTTTATGCTGTTGTGCAATCTATTAAACACTGGAGACACTATCTATTTCAGAAGGAGTTTGTTCTTTACACTGATCATGAGGCGTTGAAGCATTTACAAGGACAAGACAAAATTTCAGCACGACATGCATCATGGATTGCATATCTGCAACAGTTTACTTTTGTTGTTAAACACAAGTCGGGGGTGACGAATCGTGTGGCTGATGCTTTGAGTAGGAGGAGTCATTTGTTGACTACACTGAAGGTTGAAGTGACGGGGTTTGATATGTTGCCAGAATTATTTGCCGATGATCCTTACTTTGCAAAGTTTGTTGATAAAGTTAAGGAGGGGAAAACAGATGAGTTCGTGATGGTAGATAGTTTTCTGTTCAAAGGAAATCGATTGTGCATACCTGATTGTAGTTTGAGATTGAAGATTGTTAAAGAGCTACATGAAGAAGGACATGTTGGGAGAGACCGTACATTACAGTTGATTTCACAATCTTACTTTTGGCCATCGATGAGGAAAGAGGTGGAGAGGTTTGTGGAGCGATGTCATATCTGTCAGATTTCGAAAGGAACTGCAACTAATGCTGGGTTATATATGCCGTTACCTGTACCAATTAAACCATGGGTTGATGTGAGTATGGACTTTGTGTTGGGATTACCGAGGACACAGCGTGGTAACGATTCCATTTATGTGGTGGTTGATCGATTTTCGAAAATGGCACATTTTATTGCTTGTAAGAAGACGGCGGATGCTGTTCATGTTGCTCAATTGTTTTTCAAGGAGATCTATCGACTTCATGGATTTCCAGAATCTATTGTATCGGATAGAGATACTCGATTTCTGAGTCACTTTTGGTTGAGTTTGTGGAAAATGGTGGGAACGAAGCTGAAGTTTAGTAGTGCTTATCATCCGCAAACGGATGGACATACCGAGGTTGTGAACAGATCATTGGGAAATTTGCTGAGGTGTCTTGTGCAAGATAATCTGAAGAGTTGGGATGTGAAGTTATGCCAGGCAGAGTTTGCCCATAATCATGCTGTAAATCGAAGTACTGGGTTCAGTCCATTCCAGATTGTTTATTCGAGCTTACCAAAGGGGTCGTTGGATTTAACGGTAGTGCCACAATCAAAGAAGACAGTTAAGAAAGCAGCTGATTTTGTTGATGGATTGGCGGAATGTCATAAAATCGTTCAGGAACGATTGGAGAAAGCAAATGAGAAGTATAAACGTTCTGCAGATCTGAAGCGAAGGAATGTTGAATTTAATGAGGGTGATATGGTTTATGCAGTTTTAACAAAGGATCGTTTTCCAGTGGGCGCTTATAACAAGTTGAAAGCCAGAAAAATTGGTCCTGTCGAAATCATAAAATGGATTAATGAAAATGCTTATAAGTTGAAGCTGCCGGAGGATGTGTACACGTTTGACGTATTCAATGTTAAGCATCTCGTACCATATTATGGAAATGAACAATTGGATGTGGAAGAATTTACAAATTCGAGGACGAATTTCTCTCAACCTAGGGAGGATGATGCAGTGCGAGCTACGAATTCACAAGGTTTAGGTCGTTCACGACTTAGGGAAGAAGTCCTAGGTCGCTCACGACCTAACGAGGGGAAGTTTAAAACATTCAAACAACCTACCGAGTTAACTCGTGTCCGACCTAAAGGAGGTGCCGGGTTACGACCTAAAACTATAGGAGCAAGTGCTGGGTTACGACCTAAGGGAAGTGCTGGGTTACGACCTAAAGCTATAGGAGCAACACAAGTTGAAAAATGCGAAGGCTTAAGTCGGCAACGACTCAAGGGTAGTGTTTTGGTTGATGTCCGACTTAACGGAACAGATGATAAATCGATACCGAGTTAAGACTTAGTTAAGTCGTCTAACCGACCTATCGAGTCACACAGAGGAAAGGCAGAGCAAATTGGTGAAGTATTAGGTCGTGAACGACCTAACGAGTCAGGAGTTAAGTCGCTGAAGACTGGAGCGTGGATTCTTCTTCCGAGTTAATCTCTACCGTTGATTTCTTTAGGTCGCTGATGGAAGCTGGAGCTGTTGATAAGTCGTTACCGACTCATATTAAGTCGTAGGTCGCAACTTTTATAAGTCGTGAGTCGTTTGTAATATACATTTATGTTGAGTCGCAACTTTTATAAGTCGTATGTCGTCTGTTTTCATATGTCGTCTGTTTGTAAGTCGTATGTTGTCTGTTTTCCTTTGAGTCGTAAGTCGGAGAGTCGTGCTAAGTCGGAACCGACCTAAGAGTTGATGAAATTTCTGTTGTAAAGTTGAACGCCTATAAATAGGCCGAGTCTCTCATTTGTAAAGGTTGTTTATTTTTGAATAAAATTTTCTTTTGTTAGCTTTGTGCTTTCATTCAAATTGGTAGTTGAGTGTAATCTCCTATCTCCTCTTTCGGTTAATCGAGTGCGCTCGATTCAACGATTGCAGAAGCCGATTCGCGGAATCAAGTGCGCTTGATCAACGCTTGAAGAATTGAAGATCTTTGAACCCGGTATCGTGCGCGATCAACGAGTTCGGGATAGCTAGAATTCGGTATCTTCGGATCAACGAATTTGGGCATTTCGGTATCTTTCAATCCATCGACTACTACTTTCACCGATTGAAGACTGTTTTGTTTAATCCGTTGCATCATTGACCAAGAGAAGTGTCACTAGGAGCTTGCACAATATTCAACTCTCCCTCTCTCCTACTTTGGAGTATGGTACATGTAGATATAAGATGGCCCAAACTTTTGCAATAACGACAAAAAATGGTTTTGGGCACTCTTTTGCATAGTGGTCCGTAGAACCACAATTGTAGCATCGTCCACGATTAGAGGTAGGAGTCTTTGCTATCGAAGTTTCTTGCTTCCCTTACTTGTTGGGATTGGGGCCTTTGAACTTAATAGGCCTCTTCATGTTATTGTTGTAGTTCTGTTTGGCACGCACAACTTCAACATCACTTTCTCTATCGGGCTCTTCAAGCCGAAGAGCAATATCTACAAGCTGATCGAAAGAAACTTCTAGTTTCAGAAGTAAAGGCTTTTTGAGGTTCTTATTCAACCCATAAACAAATCTCTGATTTTTCTTCAACGGGGTATTAATATATTCGACCCCATATTTAGAGAGAGATTCAAAAGATGCGACGTAGTCGGTCACAGAAGATTCGCCTTGAACAAGGTCAATAAAGCGCTGAGCTAAAGATACTTTTTCAGCCTCCGGCACAAACTTCAATTCGAATCTTTCCCGGAATTGCTCCCAAGCAAGATCCGCTTCAATAATTTCAGAAATCAAAAGCTCATACCAATATAATGATCTTTCTTGGAGCATGCTAGAAGCCACTTGGACTCGATGTAGATCCACAAGATTCATGCGAGAAAAGATGTGATCGCATGATCTAAGCCAAGATTGGATTTCTATAACGCTTTCGAAACCCTTGAATGGCCTTCCACCCAAAGTGGTATAATCTCTGCACAAGCGTGCAAACCCGGATTTAGGATGAGTTGGCTCTGGAATGGGTCCGACAGCTTGAGCATTTTTCATAAGATCTAAAAGTTGTTGAGCAGACAAAAATACTCCATCCTGAGGAGTAGCACTGGATTGACCGACGCTAGGACGGCCTTGTCTAACCATTTCTCTTCTTTAAGAAAGAAAGAAAGAAGAGAAAAAGAGTTATTCACAGAATGAATATCAAACAAACTTGCTTGATAAAACAAGGCATCACAAAAAGAAATAGGATAGAACGGTACGAAGACTCGAATTAAATCCTATGGTACGATTCCTAAGAAAGACTTAGGACAATGATCCTTGCTAGATTATTCTACATTGTTCTGAAGTTTGGCTCTGATACCAAGCTGTGACGCACACCTCTATACTCACACTAGCCAAGGACACTACGGAGTAATGCCGTCGACTGGCACAAAGAATAAGGCTGTTGAGGAGAGACCATCTGTGTAATTGCTTTGTGCGAGTACCGATATGTCAGATAATATAACTTACATTTCATTTCAAGATGAAATCCGACATATCAAATACAAACTCAAAGCTACCACACAGTGGCTATGTGGACTTCGGAAACAAATACAGAAATAAACATAACACAAATCAGTCACAGATATTCATATCACAAAGGCAGAAACAGATATGAATATATCACATAGAAGTGTACATCAAAGTAGTGGTCAAACTAGATCCACTACATCACAAAAGAATAGATACAACTGCTAGACAAAAGAATAAGTATACATCAAGGAGTCTATATCTCGAATGTATGACAACAAAAACTACTAAGCTAAAGTAGTTAGCCAAAAGTCAGGTGACGGACCCAGATAAGAAGTCAAGCAGAAGCACCTGAAATACCTCGGTCTGACCCAAGTATTATTTAAGAAGAAAATAATAATCGGATCAGTCTAGCTATAAATATCAGATAAAATGAGATAGGATAAGAGATATCACAAAAACGTATGATAACAATATACTGTGACAAGTATACATCAGACAACCACAAAAATCATACAATATCTCAAATATTCTCAAACACCAAAAAGAATGTCATATTCTTTAAATTATTCACCAAACAAAAATATTGATAGAGCTTATCAGTGCAAACCACAAAAATTGGTGAAACACAAATTCTAGAAATCCAGAAATCACAAAAGGGGGAAGGCCTATCACAAACGGGAGCATAAAAACTCACCAACACGTGCATCACAAATGGGTCGCTATCCCATGGTCGCTAACCATAGAGCCGTTGCCACGATGTAGTACAGCGAACGCCCGATGAACCAGAAACTCAAATAATCCATAACATCGACGTAGTATAGCGTTACGCCCGATGAACCAAACTCAAATAATACGGAACAACGACGTAGTACAGCGAACGCCCGATGAACCGAACTCCAATAAGCCGGAACAACGACGTAATACAGCGTTACGCCCGATGAACCGAACTCCCTAAAACCATAGGTCGCTAGGCTATAAAAATGAGACGAAGCTCAATAGAACTGGGCACAGTCCCCCACGCGGACAAAGAGACATCGCACATCGCTAGTCTAAACCATAAAATGATCATCATTGATCAATAAGAAGTGTCAATTACACTAAGCTAGTAAATAGATGAGTTTAGCTTCATGTCCCATAACCACTGGCTTAACTTAAATATTTACAAACAGATTGTAGATTTCCACTCGAAAATTGTCACAAGAGTTCAATCGAACAAGTCCAAGAATTAACCGACGAAGTAAACGCAAGCGTTTCATACCACTTGTTTTACTAAGCCGTTTAATTAGATTTCTCATACGAATAAGGTAAAGGTTTGTATATACTAATATATTGGAAAACGATTTTATAAACGAGATTTGTATTAAAATAGAGTTGAAAACATCTTTGTGAAAGATTTTGAATACTTACTACTAGTATAGAAACCTTTGTATTTGAAAGTGACAAATCACAAAAATGATTGTAAAAACAATCAATCACCAAAGATTCACATTCGAAGACGTGAATCAAAACCATAGAAATCGATATCAAATCCACCAAATGGATATTCAAAGTCCATAATAAGTGATGACAACTAACCGGATCAACAACAATCGATTAAAAATAGGAAATCCACTCAAAAACATAAGCAAATAGGCAAACTGCTCAATTCCAGACGTCTGGAGGTTCAATTCAGGCATTTGAAAACTAACCATACGCCTGGTTTAGAATGTAGACGTCTGGATTTGTTCTTTGGAAATAATCCAGAGAACCCCCAGACGTTTGAAACTTCAAGTCAGACATCTGAGACCCATCCAGACGTCTGATCCTAAATTTCAGACGTCTGGAATTAGTCTCTGCCTTTTTTTTATTCTGCGTGCTTATATTTTTCTCTCCAGGTCCAAACCAGACGTCTGGACTTGGTCACCAGACGTCTGGTCACCTGGTCTGGGCAACAATTTGCCTAGGCCAAAGTGGCCAAAACGTATCGGGAGCGATCGGACGAGCAACGACGACTAAGGATTTACGCCAAGCGACAACCCAGCCTTATAGGCTCTTCGATACAACCCAAACAACATGTCCAAATATCCATAGTAGGATTTTCATAAAATTGGACGTCAAAACCAAAAATTGGAGAATTCACAAAACCAATTCAAATCAAAGCAAATGAACACAAAGTAGATGTTAGGAATTCATACCTAACAACAATGAAAGCTATAGATGTAGATGTGAGTTAAAGAACTCACCTTTAAACTCAAAGACACGAATGAGTAGCTTTAAAAGAAAGGAAAGATCAACTACTCTTCAACTTCAACTCTAGAAGTTCCAATCTAAGATTATAAGCAAATATTTCTTAAATTAGGTTATAGGAAATTTCTGAAATTGGAGAGAGATTGAGATGGAGAAGATGAAGAGGATGCTTACCTAAGCTTCACTTTGATTTTGGAGTAAGAACTTGAGTTTCCAAATCAGACTAGGGTTTGGAATTTCTATTTCCCATTCTTTTTCCCCATTTTCTGTTCAGCTAGAGTGTTAGGAAATGGAATGAATGAATGAAGAGGAGTTGAGTGAAGTTAGGGTATTATGTTGGGTTAGTGGGTTGAAACCCAAATCCAAAGCCCAAGTAGAAAAATAGCAAATTCTACTCAACTCCAAACATATCGATGTTTATACTCAAAAAAGTTGTAAACGCCATTTTGGACTCAATGGAAGTGGTCTCGAGTCCCAATTCGACTGTTTACAAAAAGTAAAATTTTGGACTTTAATCCGATTAACGATGCTATATTTAAATAAAACATTTGAATATACAATCGTGAAATATGCGGGTTGTTACAACATTATTAACTATAAACTCAAACCACTTCCCTTTTGGTGTTAAGTATGGAAAGAATACTTTCCATACCACCTTAAGTTAAAATGATCATTTATAGAAATCAAATCTCATTCACTTTATAAAATTCCTTTTATAAACCCATTCCATATACATAAGTCCTTTTATAAATCTCCAAATTAATTTATAAAGCTACTTTTATAAATCTCTAAAATTACTTGTAGAACTCATTTTATAAATCTTTAAAATTATTTATAAAACTCCTTTTATAATCTCTAAAATTATTTATAGAACTCCTTTTATAAATCTCTAAAATTATTTATAAAACTTATAAATCTCTAAAATTATTTCTCATATACTTGTTACTACCCTTCGATTTCAAAATAGAACCAAATACCTTCCATAAAATGACCATTCCATATATTACTATAAATTCACAAATGTGATTAATTTTTCAAATTTATTAAAATAATACCATCTCCTTTTTTATAAAATATCACTTATAAATCCATTCTTTTATTTACAAAATACCATTAATAAAACCATTTTCTATACAATATTTTATATAAATCCTTTCACAAATATTTCTTTCTTCTTTAAAAACATAATCACTTCATTATAAGAGATAACTCCTTTTTCTTTATAATAAACATTATATTAACTTTTCTGTAAAATAAATACTTCCCAAAATTGTTTTAAAACATTTCTATATATGTTAGAAAAGACTAACAAAAAGGTTAACATAAATAGAGATATTCAAAACCGATTCTAAATAAAGGTCATCGAAAATACCAAAGTCACTTTTAAAATTATACTTCAAATCAAAACCATTTTTAAATTTAAAACGGCAAATGGTAGTATTTTAAAATACTATAATGAGGCCCAAGGCTACCATACACTTAACCAGTGTTATCACTGTATTTATTGTAAACAGAATTCAACTTTTATGACATATCATGTCACGCCGAATATGGCCAGGCAAGCAAGCATCTAGCACTCAACAATTAACAATCAACAGTTAACGCATAATTTTTCCAATAATAATTAGTCCATATATTAAGTAACTTCAAAAATCATCATTCTACTTTGCAAGCATAGGACGAGGAATTATTATGCTTAATAGATGTTTAAAATAACCTATTTAATTTAATTATAGCAGGACGGTGTTTTATTCTACCAAATAGATATCACAAACGAAGTATAATTAGTTTAACCACATTATTATTTTAAACAATGTAATTATATTCAATCACTATTAATTTATCAATATTTATACTTCGTTAAAGCTATCAACAAGTTATACCATAGTGTTGTACTCGTCAATGCAAGTCTAATGCAAAATTCTACGGGGTAAACAGATTTAAATTGAGTGAGATATCACATTTTAAAATTAACATACTTAATTCTTATAACTAAAATAATTAAATTATAGTTTTTTCACCAAACAAACAAGGCCCAGCCAAAAATAAAACCGACCCGCTTCACACCCAAACCCATACGTTATAGTTCCTTCCCTCTTGAATTTCAAAAACGCATGCATGTACATAAACACTCACTCAACCAGCCTCGATAACTCTCTTCCACCACTATCTCGACCACAGCCAGCCATTGCCACCATCGTCATTCGACTCACCATCGACCCCCATACCTCCAGCCACCGCCACGACCCACTTGACGTCGCCAATCTCCACCAGCGATCCAAAAAGTTGAACCCAACCAAACACCCCTCTTAAATCCTAGTTTGACCTCATCATGCCACCAACCGCCATAGCCACCCCGACCACCTCCAAAAGACTCGTGCACTCCCAAGCATTCTCCAGCCACCTCCGCTCATCCCCTAGTCGCCTAAGACATCGAAAATTCTAAGATGAACGGAAAACGTTCATCAATCAACCATGGCCAAATCCAACCACCAAAAACTTGCAACTAACTCTAAAAATTTCATCTTGGCACCACAAACACAACCATACTCTCCGATCTCCATTCCGTGATCATTGAAAAATGACGATAATTTAACAACCATTGTTATCGGACAATATCCGCCACTACACTCGATGAAATAACGAGCGACTATTTTTAAAAAATACTAGAGGCTATACATAAAATTTTGTAGTTAGAAGTTTGGCTAAAAGTCGATGATTTGTGAGTTATTGATTTTTGAAAGGTGGAGGATGGAGTTGTTTTCATTCATAGTAAAGAAGAAAAGGAAAAGAAGAAAATGAAGAAGTTAAAAATAAGTGTTGTGTGATGTGTTGTGTTAATGTGTATACTTATAAACAAAACAACTACATTACTTCAAAATTTAGCAAAAGACCAAAATTCAAAGCAACCATCATGTCAAGATCAAATCATAATTATGGCTTGTTAGAAAATCTTTTTTTGATTTCATTTGAAAAGGTTTCGAAAAGAAAGTTTTGCGGTACTCCGCTATATAATATCACGTTCGCGTACGACCATGAACAACAGAATTAAAAATACGACCATGCACAACAATGCGATAAGATCACAAAACAATAATAAAATACAATGGTTATCTTATTCTATGAAATTTCAAAAATACTAACGTTTGCCACAAAATGCATCAAATGATAATTTAAATATTTTCCAAATTAAAATTTATGGAAAAATCCTATAAATTTATTTTAAAATACATATTTAAAAATCAGGTCGTATTATCAAAAATTATTCTTACTATTTATTGCATTTGAGTCAAATTCGAATATTTAAACACATTAAATGTTCCCATTTGAAATGTAAAAAAATTTGGGTTGTCACACGAAAAGATTGATAGTTTGCCATATTTGATAGGACATTGATTTATGTTAAAAGTTGAACCTTTTTAGGGATAAAGGGAGTAATAGCATTGGCTAAGTGCTATGGTAGCTATCGGCCTTATTATATTATTTTGGAAATACTATTATTTGCTGTTTTGATTTGAAATTGGTTTTGATTCGGAAAATGATTTTAAATCTGAATTTTGGAATTTTCAGTGGTATTTTAATTAGTTTTTGGAACTTTTCTATTTTACTTCAACCTTTTCATAGTCTCTTCTAAATTATGTGAAAATTTTCTAAAAGTATTTCAAAAGGTATGTATTTTACAGAAAATTTAATAAAATAATGAATGTTTATTTTAAAGAAAAAGGGGAATTTATCTTTTAAAATAAAGTGATACTGTTTTAAAAGAAGATAGCAATAATTTGAAATAAATATTGGTGATATGTTTAATGTAAAATGTTTTATAGAAAGTTAGATTTATAAATGTTATTTTATAAATAAAATAATATATTTTTAAATGGTGTTTTATAAAAAGGAAAAATTATATCATTTTGATAAATTAGAAGTTAAATCCTATTTTTGCATTTATAGTGATATATGGAAGGATCGTTTTATGAAAAGTATTTAGTCTGATTTTGAAATGGAAGATTTGTGATAAAGTAAATGAGATTTAAAATATGTGAGATTTAAATTTTTGAGAATTAATAGTATGAGATTTATAACTAAGAGATTTACACAACAAGTTATATAAATAGAAATAAGATTTAAAAAAGGAGCTTTATGAAAAGAAAAGAGATTTATAAAAAGGAATCTTATAAAAGGAATGAGATTTAATTTTTGTAAATGATCATTTTAAATTATGGTGGTATGGAAAGTTGTTCTTTTCATACTTAACACCAAATTCCAAGGTAGGGAAACTCGTCCCTATCCTGAGAATAAAGAATATGTGTCAAGATAAGGATAGTATGCAAAATTGTCCGACTACATTGTTAATCGAGGGATAGTACAAGTTTGAAATCGGAAAGTGGTGGAAAGTATATTCGGTCTAATTTCTATATGATCCATCTACTTGCAAAAAAATGTGCTTCATGTATTGTTACCAATGTTTTAAATGACATTTGTTTTAACCCAATTAAGTATATTTTTAGAAATGAAATCTTTCTTAAGATTTTTGATTATACTTATACCGTTGAGATAAGTGTATGGGTACATTTTCTAAGTATTGGAAATGTAGTATTTGTTGAATATACTTATACTACTGATAAAAGTACATGGAAAAGATTTCTAAGTGTTGAAAGTGAAATGTTTTGCGAGTATACTTGTAACAACCCGCATATTTTACGACTATATATTTAAATGTTTTGTTTAAATATAACATCGTTTGTTTAATTTAAAGTCCGAAATGTTACTTTTTGTAAACAGTCGAGACCACTTCCATTGATTTCAAAATGACGTTTAAAACTTTTTTGAGTATAAACATCGATATATTTGGAGTTGATTAGCATTTTGGTATTTTCATTTGGGCTTTGGGTTGTGTTCTAGCCCATTAACCCAACAAAGTAACTGAACTCCTCTACCAAATACCCTAACTCTTCTACTCTTCATTCATTCTACTCCTTATTTCCTAACACTCAAGCTAAAGAGAAAAATAGGGGAAAAGAAGGGAAATTAAAATTCCTAAGCCCTAGATTCTTAGGAAATTCAAGTTCTAAAATCAAAGAGAAGCTTAGGTAAGCATCATCTTCATCTTCTCCATCTCAATCTCTCTTCAATTTTCAAAAAGTCCTGTAACCGAATTTAGGAAATTCATCTCATTTGATAATAGATTGAAGATTCTTGGGGTGTTGTTGAAGAGAAATCGATCTTTCTTTGTTTTAGAGCTTCTCATTTCTTGTTTT
Organism: Allium fistulosum; assembly: GCA_030737815.1. NCBI lineage: Eukaryota > Viridiplantae > Streptophyta > Magnoliopsida > Asparagales > Amaryllidaceae > Allium > Allium fistulosum. The sequence continues at coordinate 823,534,985 of CM060904.1, forward strand.
TGGGTTTAAAGGTGAGTTCTTAAACTCACATCTATGTCTATAGCTTCATTGTTGTTAGGTATGAATTCCTAACATCTATTTCATGTCCAATTGCTTTTGAATTGAATTGGTTTAATGAATTTTCCAATTTTTGGTATTTTGAGGTCAAAATCTATGAAAATCCTACTATGGATGTTTGGACATGTTGTTTGGAGTGTATTGAAGAGCCTATAGGGCTGGGTTGTTAATTGGCATAAATCCCTAGCTGCCATCGCTCATCCGATCGCTTCCAAACCGATTTGGCCATTAATGGCCTAGGCAAATTTTGCCCTGAGCTTCAGCTCAAACGTCTGGTAAAATACTCAAACGTCTGAGGCAAAGGAACAAACGTTCCAGATCTTAAGCTCAGACATCTGAGTGGTCTGGAAAAATTCCAAACCTTCAGCTCAAATGTCTGGGGAGAACCACCAGACGTCTGGCGCTGTTAAAATCTGGCACTTTGCCTGTTTATATGTGAATTTCCATTTTTATCGATTTTTGTCGATCCGGGTGGTTGTTGTCATTTATTATCGACTTTGATGACTTCTTTTCTGGATTTTTGGGAATATCCATTTGATGGGTTTGATATCAATTTCTACGGTTTTGATTCACGTCGTCGAATGTAAATTTTTAGTGATAGATTGTTTTTACAATCGTTTCTGTGGTTTGTCACTTTAAAATACAAAGGTTTCTATACTAGTAGTAAATACTCAAACTCTTTCACAAAAATGATTTCAACACTACTTTAAATAAAAAGCTCATTTTTAAAACCATTTCCAATCTATTAGTATATACAAACCTTTACCCCATTCGTACGAGAAATCCAATTAAACGACTTAGCAAAACAAGTGGTATGAAACGCTTGCGTTTACTTCGTCGGTTAATTCTTAAACTTGTTCGATTGAAATCTTGTGACAATTTTCGAGTGGAAATCTACAATTTGGTCGTAAATATTTAAGTTAAGCCAGTGGTTATGGGACATGAAAATAAACTCATTTATTTACTAGCTTGGTGTAATTTACACTTTTATTGGTCTATGACGATCATCTTTGCGGTTTAGACTAGCGATATGCGATGTCTCATTGTCCGCGTGGGGGATAGTACCCCATTATGTTGAGCTTCATCTCGTTTTTTATAGGCTAGAGACCTACAGGCTTTATGGAGTTTGGTTCATCGGGCGTACCGTTGTACTACATCATTGTTCCGGCTTATTTGAGTTTTAGGTTCCTCGGGCGTGCCGTTGTACTACGTCATTGCACCGACTCTATGGGTTAGCGACTCATGTGATAGCATCCCGTTTATGATACACATGTTGGTGAGTTTTCATGCTCCCGTATATGATAGGCCTCCCGCTTTTTGTGATCTCTGGATTTCTAATTGATGATTTCTCGATTTTGTGTTTCACCAATATATGCGATTTGCTTAGATAAGCTTTATCAATATTTGTGACTTTGTGAATAAAATAAAGAATATGATTTTTTTTTGGTGTTTGAGAAAATTTGAGGTATTGTATGATTTTTGTTGCTATCATATATATTTGTCATATCTCTTATCCTATCTCATCTTATCTGATATTTATAGCTAGACTGATCCGTTTATTATTTTTCTTCTTAAATAATACTCGGGTCAGATCGAGGTGTTTCAGGTGCTTCTACTTGACTTCTTATCATGGATCGTCATCGGACTTTTGGCTAACTACTTTAGCTTAGTAGTTTTTTGGTTTTTATACATTCGAGATAGAGACTCCTTGATGTATACATATTATTTTGTCTAGCACTTATACCTATGTGATGTAGTGGATCTTGTATGACCACTACTTTGATGTACACTTCTATGTGTTATATTCATATATGTTTCCGCCTTAGTGATTTGAATATCTGTGACTGATTTGTGTTATGCTTATTTTATATTTGTTTCCGAAGGCCTCATAGCCACTGTGTAGTAGCTTTGAGTTTGTATTGGATATGTTAGATTTCCTCTTGAAATGAAATGCATGTCATACTATCTGACATATCGGTACTTGCACAAAGCAATTACATAGATGGTCGCTCCTCAACAGCCTTATTCTTCGTGCTAGTCGATGGCATTACCCCGTAGTGTCCTAGGCTAGTGTGAGTATAGAGGTGGGGCGTCACAGCTTGGTATCAGAGCCAAACTTCAGAACAATGTAGAATAATCTAGCAAGAATCATTGTCCTAAGTCTCTCTTAGGAATCGTGCCTTAGGATTTAATTCGAGTCTTAAGACCCGTTCTATCCTTTTTTTTATAATGCCTTATTTTATCAATCAAATTTGTTTGATATTCATTCTGAGAATAACCTTTTTCCTCTTCTTTCTTTCTTTCTTAAAGAAGAGAAATGGTTCGACCTGGTCGTCCCAGCGCCAGTCAATCTAGTGCTACTCCTCAGGATGGCGTATTCCTGTCTGCCCAACAGCTTTTGGATCTAGTGAAGAATTCCCAAGCTGCCAGACCCATTCTTGTGCCTACTCATCCTAAATTCGGGTTTTCACGTTTGTGCAGTGATTATACCAATTTGGGTGGAAGGCCATTCAAGGGTTCTGAAAGCGTCATAGAAGTCCAAGTTTGGCTTAGAACATGCGATCGCATTTTCTCTCGCATGAATCTTGTGGATCTATATCGAGTCCAAGTGGCTTCTGGCATGCTCCAGGAGAGAGCATTAGATTGGTATAAGCTTTTGATTTCTGAAATTATTGAAGCGGATCTTACTTGGGAGCAATTCCGGGAAAGGTTCGAGTTAAAGTTTATGCCGGAAGCTGAAAAAGTAACTTTAGCTCGATGTTTATTGATTTTGTTCAAGGTGAATCTTCTGTGACAGATTATGTGGCACCTTTTGAATCCCTCTCTAAATACGGGGTCGATTATATTATTACCCCATTGAAGAAAAATCAGAGGTTTATCTATGGGTTGAATAAGAACCTCAAAAAGCCTTTACTTCTGAAACTAGAAGTTTCTTTCGATCAGCTTATTGATATCGCTCTTCGACTTGAAGAGGCCAATAAAGAAAGTGATGTTGAAGTTGTCGGTGCCAAACAGAACTTCAACATCAACAAGAAGATGCCTATTAAGTTCAAACCTAATCGCAATAAGAAAGGGAAGCAAGCAACTTTGGTAGTAAAGACTCCTACCTCTAGTCGTGGATAATGCTACAATTGTGGTTCTAAAGACCATTATGCAAATAGGTGCCCAAAACCCCTTTATTGTCGCTATTGCAAAAGTTCGGGTCATCTTATATCTTCATGTCCCAAACTTCAAAGCAAGAAAGAGGGAAAGCTAAATGTTGTGCAATCCCTAAGTAACACTTCTCTTGGTCAAGGTATTTCTCATTCTATCCTTAATGGCATTATTATGTTTCGTGATCGTCCTATTCGAGTTCTTTTTGATACGGGTGCATCCCACTCTTTTATATCAAAGGAACTTGTTGATATTTTGTCTTTAAATGTTATGGGCTTGATGACTTCATTGAGAATTGCGAATCCGGTTGGTGGATCCGCAACACTCGGTTTATTTTGTAAAGATGTCGAGATTATTTTATGTGATTATGATTTCCATGCCGATTTGCATGTTATGCGTTACTTAGGTTTCAGAATGATTTGGGAATGGATTGGCTTAATCGTTATGAATCCCACATCCTATGTCTTGAGAGGACTATCCATCTTCGACATCCCCAGTCTGTTAAGCAGATTTCTATTTTTCTTAAAAATTCAGATTCCAATTCAGTAGCATCCTTATATTCTCTAAATCCGCGTGATGATGATAATGAGGATGAGGAAGATGTCATTTCCCTCATTCACGTTGTTCGTGAATTTCTTGGTATATTTGAGCCCATTTTAGGATTACCACCTAAGCGAGCAATTGAGTTTAGAATTAATCTAATACATGGAGCTCTACCTATCACTCGTCCTACTTATCGTATGTCCAATAAGGAAAATGAGGAGATGCGTAAATAATTATCCGAATTGGAAGAAAAAAATAGTTTATTCGTTCTAGTTCCTCTCATTGGGGAGATTCAGCTATCTTTGTGAAGAAATCCGATGGTACACTTAGGCTTTGCGTTGACTACCGCAAGCTTAATGATCTCACCATCAAGAATAAATATCCCTTACCTCGGATTGATGATCTATTCTATCAACTTAGCAGTGCTAGAGTCTTTTCACAGTTAGACTTAGTAACCGGTTTTCATCAGCTTCGAATTGTAGAGGATAGTATTCCTTTAACAATGTTTCGTACTCGTTATGGATCTTATGAATGGCTTGTTATGCCATTTGGTTTAACGAATGCTCTAGCTTATTTCGTTGACCTTATGAATCGAGTTTTCAAAGACTTCCTCGATAGATTTGTTCTCATCTTCATAGATGATATTCTTGTTTATTCTGAAACCGAGTAAGAGCACGAAAAACATCTTCGGATTGTGTTGGAAACTCTTAGGAGCAATCAATTAAAATCAAAATTTTCTAAGTGCCACTTTTGGCAATCCCATGTGAAATTTTTAGGACATATTATTTCTGAATCCGTAATTTCCGTGGATCCTTCAAAAATTGAGGCGATTCAAATTTGGAAGAGACCGGAGAGTGTGACGGAAATTGGTAGCTTTCTTTGATTGGCGGGCTATTACCGTCGGTTCATAAAAGACTTTTCTAAAATTTCCATACCCCTTACTAGTTTGACAAAGAAGGGAGTTATGTACATTTGGTTAGACAAATTTGAAGCTGCTTTTCAGAAATTAAAAGAACTCCTTTCCGATGCTCCTATTCTTGTGATTCCCGAAGGGAATCAAGACTTGATTGTTTATACCGATGCTAGTTGTGATGCCCCACCTCTATGGTCACACAAGCCAAGGACACTACGGGGTAATGCCGTCGACTGACATGAAGAATAAGGCTGTTGAGGAGCATCCATCTATGTAATTTCTTTGTGCGAGTACCGATATGTTAGATAATTTAACTTACATTTTCTTTTCAAGAGGAAATCCGACATATCAAATACAAACTCAAAGCTACCACACAGTGGCTAAGTGGCCTTCGGAAACAAATATAGAAATAAACATGACATAAATCAGTCATAGACATTCATATCACAAGGGCGGAATCAGATATGAATATATGGCATAAAAGTGTACATCAAAGTAGTGGTCAAACTAGATCCACTACATCACAAAAGAATAAGTACAAGTGCTGGACGAAAGAATAATTATACATCAAGGAGTCTCCATCTCAAATGTATAATAACAAAAACTACAAAACTATGTAGTTAGACAAAGGTCAGAAGATGATCCCAGATAAGGAGTCAAGCAGAAGCACCTGTAACATCTCGGTCTAACCCGAGTATTATTTAATAAGAAAATAATAAACGAATCAGTCTAGCTATAAATATCACAAATAGAATGAGATATGAGTAGAGATATAACAAAAACGTATGATAACAATAATGTCAAACTGTGACAAGTATACTTTTAAACAACAACAAAATGATACAATATCTCAAGAATCTCAAAGCACCAAAAAGAATGTCATATTATTTATTTTATTCACCAAACCCCAAATATTGACAAACATATCATTGCCAATCACAAAAAGAGGTGAAACATAAATTCCAGAAATCATTAACTAGAAATCCAGAAATCACAAAGTAGGGAAGGCCTATCACAAACGGGAGCATCAAAACTCACCAACACGTGTATCACAAACGGAACGCTATTCCATAGTCGCTAACCATAAATTTTGAGCCAAGCTCCACAAACGGCACGAAGACCACAGGTCGCTACCCCACCAAATTTGAGCCGAAGCTCCACAAACGGGGTTTTTAGTCCCCACACAAACAAATAGACATCGCACATCGCTAGTCTAAATCATAAAATGATCATCATCGATCAATAAAAAGTGTTAATTACACTAAGACAGTAAATATAAGAGTTTAGCTTCATGTCCCATAAACACTACCTTAACTTAAATAGTTACGAACGAATTGTAGATTTCCACTCGAAAATTGTCACAAGATTTTCAATCGAACAAGTCCATAAATTAACAGATGAAGTAAACGCAAGCATTTCATACCACTTGTTTTGCTAAGCCGTTTAATTAGATTTTCTCATACGAATGAGGTAAAGGTTTGTATATACTAATAGATTAGAAAACGGTTTTATAAACGAGCTTTGTATTAAAAATAGAGTTGAAATCATCTTTGTAAAGAGTTTGAATATTTACTACTAGTGTAGAAACCTTTGTAATTTAAAGTGACAAGTCACGGGAATGATTGTAGAAACAATCAATCATCAAAAATTCTCATACGAAGACGTGAATCAAATCCAAAGAAATCAATACGGAATCCATCAAAATGTATATCCTCAAAAATCCCGAAAAAGAAGTCATTAGAGTAGATAATAAATGATAACAATAAATCAGATAATAATGAATCGATAAAAATTGGAACCTCAAGCAAAATAGGCAAAATAGAATGAAACAAGCAGGTCAATCGACTGAACCAGGTGGTTAGTCGACTGACACAGGGGCACGAATTTTGTGTCCCTAGGGTCAATCGACTGACCCAGATGGTCAGTCGACTGATACAGACCTAGGCAAATTGCTGGATTCTGGTTCAGTCGACTGGCCCACTGGTCCAGTCGACTGAACCTGCTTCTAAGAATTTTTCATCTTCTGGTTTAGTCGACTGACCTCCTGGTTCAGTCGACTGAACCTGCTTCAGAAGCATATTCAATCTAGCCCCTAAGTGGGGCAAAAATCCAACAAATTACAATCGGACGAGCAATGGGCGCTAGGGGTTTACGCCAATCGACAACTCAACCCTATAGGCTCTTCGATACACCACCAAAAGCATGATCAAACATCAAAGCTATTATTTTTAAAGATTTAACTTCAAAACACTAAAAAGTGGAATTTTCATAAAACCAATTCAATCCAAAAGCAAATGGACAAGGAATAGATGTTAGGAATTCATACCTAACAACAAAGATAGATATAGACTTAGATATGAGATAAAAATCTCTCCTTTTTACTCAAAACAACAAAGGAGAAGCTTGAAAACAAAAGGAGGATCAACTACCCTTCAACTACAACACTAAAAGCTCCAATCTAAGATCATAAGCAAATATTTCCTAAGTTAGGTTATAGGAAATTTCTGAAATTGGAGAGAGATTGAGAAGGAGAAGAAGAAGAGGATGCTTATCAAAGCTTCATTTGAATTTTGGAGCCAGAATTTGAATTTGCAAAGATGATTAGGGCTTAGGAATTCTACTTCTTTTTCTCTTCCCCCACTTTCCTAAAGCTTGAGTGTTAGGAAATATTATGAAGGAGTGAAGAGGAGTGGTGTGGAGTTGGGTTGATATGTTGCGTTAATTGGCTGAAACCCAAACCCAAAGCCCTAAATGAAAACATCAAAATTTTACTCAACTCCAAACATATTGATGTTTATACTCAAAAAGGTTGAAAACCCCATTTTGGACTCAATGGAGGTGGTCTTTAAGTCCCAATTCAACTGTTTGCAAAAAGTAGCTTTTTGGACTTTAATCCGATTAACAATTCTATATTTAAATATTAAATCATAAAATATGCGGGTTGTTACAGACCCCCCTCCTTAAAGAAATTGCGTCCTCGCAATCTTTAAGAAATAAATAAGAAGTAACAACAATAAAAGCATATCAACACAAAAAGAAGAAATTTGAAATAAGAAGTTCACCTTAAGGAGCACGAGAGAGCAAGTCCGGATGTGTTCGCTCGATGAATTCTCTAGATTCCCAAGAGAAATCCTTAGGATTTGAGGACCATTGACCTTTCACTAGAGGAACATCTTTATTTCGAAGGCGTTTAACCTCTGAAGCAATGATTCAAATAGGATGTTGTTCTTAAGTCAAATTAGGCGAAACTTCAATTTCTTCAATAACACCGGGCTCAAGAACAGAATCAGAATCTCGAAGGCATTTCCGTAGTTGAGAGATGTGGAATACGTCATGAATAGCAGAAAACTGAGCCGGTAATTTAAAGCGATAAGCCACGGAACCAATGCGATCGGTGATGGGAAATATGCCAATATATCGAGGTGCTAATTTTCCCGATTGACTGAAATGCACAACACCCTTCATAGGTGAAACACGAACAAACACAAAATTTCCCACAGAAAATTATAATTTCCTTCTTCGATTATCGGCATAGGATTTTTGTCTACTTTGAGCTTCTTTCATCCTATGACGAATAAGGTCAATCTTTTCTGTGGCATCCCGAATAAAATCTGGACCTAAAACCATTTTCTCACCGGCTTTAAGCCAACACGAAGGAGATCGGCATGGCCTTCCGTAAAGTGCCTCGAAAGGTGCCATACCAATACTAGATTGGAAGCTATTATTATAGGAAAATTCAACAAGAGAAATATGATCTTCCCAGCTTCCACCAAAATCAAGAACACATACACGAAGAAGACCTTCAAGAGTTTGATTCACACGCTCGGTTTGTCCATCGTACTGAGGATGATAAGCGGTGCTAAAATTAAGCTTTGTTCCCAAAGCTTTTTGAATACCTTTCCAAAATCCACTAGTAAACAATGAATCATGATCACTAACAATAGAAGCAGGAACTCCATGCAATCTAACAATTTCCTTGACAAAGAGTTTAGCCAAAATAGGTACGGTCCTATTGGACCGAACGGGAAGAAAATGGGCGGATTTTGTAAGTCTATCTACTATCACCCATTGGCTATCATGACCCGAACGAAAACGGGGAAGACCGTCAATAAAATCCATGGAAATTTGATCCCACTTCCATATTGGAATTTCCAAAGTTGCAATAACCCACCGGGCCTTCGATGCTCGGCCTTAACGAGTTGGCAAGTCATGCAATGCTTAACAAAGTCAACAATATCAGATTTCATTCCATCCCAATAATAAAGTCGCTTCATATCCGCATACATTTTACTACTACCGGGATGAATGGTAAATTTAGAACGATGAGAATCTTCTAAAATGTCTTTATGAAGATCAATGAAATTTGGTACAATAAGTCTACCAAATTTTCGAATACCACCATGAGCATCAATATCAAAGTCTTTCAAACCTTCAATATCAATTTTATCCCTACAACTTTGGCCAAGAAGAACCAATTCGGGATCATGCTTTTGAGCTTCAAGAATGCGGTCTAAAAGAGAAGGATGAGCCTCAAGGCTACATAAAACAAGAGATGAACATGAGTTGGATTCACGATCTCGAATCTCACAAGTGGATAAAGTCGCGAGATCATTCCACTCGGATATCATCAAAGAAACAACTGCTTGTTGCTTACGACTAAGGGCATCGGCAACAAGATTTCCCTTTCCGGGAGTACAAAGAATATCAAGATCATAAGATGCAAGAAACTCGAGCCAACGTTGTTGACGCTGTTATCCCGCCTTTTGGCAAGGCCAGGATACCACGAGATTGATTGAAAACCAAATGTCGCTCGTCATGGATATCGATGAATTTTGTCGGATGCCCGGATCGAGCTACAATTGATAGGACATGACCAGAAAAGCTAAGAGAACCAACGTTCCAAATTTCAAGTCAATTCGATTTCATATGATCAAGGTATGATGGATGCAAGGTGAAGGGAAAAGCTTGTTTTCGTATCCATCAGTAAGTCCCATTTCGTATCCATCAAGGAGCATTGGTCCGTATCGATGAAGTTGGCCACGTTTCGAATCCATCGAGTTCGTATCGATGGACTTCGTATCCATCAACTGAGGCAACAGTCGCTACTTCGTATCCATCAATGGTCCTCACTTCATATCCATCCACTTCGTATCGATCAGCCTTCAGCCAGAGAGGCTTGTTCGAATCCATCAGTAAGACTTATGATTTGCAACGATCACCTGACGACAACTCCACATCCATCAGGGGTTCAATGCTTCGTATCCATCGTGGGACCATGTTCGTACCCATGGGAAAAGGCTTGTTCATATCCAACTAGTCAGCAGACTTGGGTGACGTGTCATCCCTCGAGGCGAACGAGGCGAGATATATGGAGTCGAAGCGGTCAACACGGAGTGAAGGCCGGATCGAAGTGAAGCGCACGCGCCACATCATCTCAAGAGCACATACAGTCATCGACACGAAGGGATCGAGTCGAAGCCGTGGAGACGAGCCAATCAGCCTTCGAGAAATCTCACTTCATATCGACTATATCTCCTGATTCAATGATCCAAATTCAGTGAAATTTTCACAGATGCTTGCATATACTTTAAGGAGTGTATCTGCCAAATTCCAGCTCATTTGGACATCATCTTGATCGATACGAAATGGATTCGTATCGATCACAGATCAAGGCAAAACTTTCTGGAAACGGTCGCGTGGGCCCCCTCACGTGCCAGACCAAGTCTCCCGAAGTTTGAACGAGATCTGAGCCTCCTACGCCTATAAATAGGGCCCCAGAGCATACAGAAAAGGGGGCGTTTTGATTCTGAAACGTCCAGACTCTGCCGGATCAAGACTTGCATCATACCTTTGCTGTCAATTTCGAATTCTATTCTGTAATCCGCTGTTGTTTGCTGTAATCGATTGTAATCAGTGAAAGAGAATCAATAAAATGATCAAAACTTCATAGTGGACGTAGGCTATACGCCGAACCACTCTAAACTGCTTGTCTTTGCATTTTACATTTCTATTTGTTGGAGTTTTTGTTAGATAATCTCTGTTTTACATTTACATTCTTCATTTTATCTCTTCAAAAAACTTCCGAAGAGTGTTGTGCCCATTTTTGGTACAAACACTTTGGTGCTTTCACTGAGAAAACCAGTTTTTTCTCCTGCCCTTTGGATCTGCCGTCGATACCGGATTACATAAATCCAAGAGGAAGATCCAGATATCCGATCCGGAATCCTTCCATTCTACTCAGATTTCCTCAAAATCTAGGAAAGGACTCCACCACTGAAAATGGTTAGCACAAGAACTGCCGCTACCGCCACTGATCAAGAAGGCCGGGATAGACAAAATCCTACACAATAGCCTTCTTCCAATCAAGACAACACTGCTCACTCGGATCCATCCGGACCGGTCACCCGACAAGAGTTCCAAGTGTTTCTCCAAGAGCTAACCCAAAGCCGGCAACAGTTGGCTGAGCAGTTGTGTGCCAATGTTGAATTGACCAACCAACTAAATCGCCAAAGCCATAGAAGGTCTAGGAGGGATGATGTTTCCCGCGCATCTACTGAGAGTTCAGCTTCGTCTGACTATCACCAAAGGTCCACCCGTCCCCGGCTAGAGGGAAGTCACGCTCAAACTACTGGATATCAACCCATCTTGACCGTTGGACAGTTAAGGACAGGGCCGTCGACCAGCTTCCAAACAGGGCCCTCAACACGAGGAGGCACTGCTCCACAGTACACCACGGACAACCGCGCTACAACCGCCGCGGTAGAAACGAGGGTTGATACCCGGAATCATTCAGAGCCGAACAATCAACAGCGTGGACATACTCCTGAACCATATGTCCCAGAAGACGTTGAGCCAAGGAGGCGAAATACGGACCGTCGACAGCGCCCGGTCCAAACTCGCACTATGGAACCCGACCACACCTTAGCTCAGCATGCCCTGAATGTGCCAGTGTCAGACATCTCGACCATGATACGTCAGATGATACGCGAAAGTCAGGGGCTCACTAATGATGATTGGGGAATCTCCCGTAGTCATACCCCTTTCACAGACGAGATATTATACGCTGAACCCCCTCGGCGATTCAGAATGCCAACTCTCCCAATGTATGAAGAAAATAGTGATCCCAATCAACATATTTTGAAATATGAATGGTCCATGAGTGCTACAAGGGCTGACGATGCAGTGAATTGTCGAAGTTTTCTTATCTCTCTAGGGGGAATCGCGACAATGTGGTTTACACGCCTACCACCTAGATCTATTTCTTCGTTCGATCAACTGGCCAAGAGGTTTGTAGAACAGTTTCATATGCATGTTGCTAGGCCCAAAGACGTTAATACCCTGTCCAATGTCACTCAAGATCATGGAGAAACGCTCAGGCGTTACTTAGAAAGGTTCCACGCAGCATGTGTTGAGATTAGTAATCCCAACGATAACTCAATCTTGATGGCTTTGACCAAGGGGATTGATCCCGATTCTGAGTTTGGGAACCGGTTGGCTGGAAAACCACCCGCATCGTTGGACCGTTTCTACTCCAAAGCCGCTCAGTTCTTACGGCAAGAGGACGCGAAACAGTCTAGGAAGCAGGACGATGTGAGGCCCAGTATTGAGGGAATACAGAGTAATGTAGCGGTTAAACAGTCCGGTGAGAGTTCCGAAAAAGTTCAACTGAATATACAGAACAAGCAAACCCAGCCGAGAGGAAACAATGGCCAGGATAAGAAAAGAGATCAGAACCGAGGTCCACGACGTAGGGCTCAAATGTTTGACAATTACACGCCGTTAAATACGTCATTGGAAAACGTATACTTAAGACTTGCAACACTGTACAGTATAAGAAGCCTGCTCCGAAGCCCTCATCGGAGAGGCAGGTTCAGAGAGGGAAGTTCTGTAGATTCCATGAAAGCTACGGCCACAATACCAATGAGTGTCGACATTTGCAGGACCTCATCGAGAAGTTGATCAGAGAAAGGAAGTTAGATCAGTTTGTGCGGGCGCCGCAGTCTGGTGGAGCGGGCCCTTCGAATCAGAATCATTCACAAAATCAGGAAAGACAGGAAGAACCCGCTCGTACGGGCGGGAGGTTGGTTATCAACACAATAAGTGGTGGTCCCCATCTGACAGACAGAAGCTGGGGGAAATGGAGTCGTATGCTAGTTCTATCAGACATGCGGACTTCGAATGCTGTAGTAATTGTGAAGACGGAGCTCCGGTTAAACAACAAAAGATAATATCTGATGATATCATATTCAGAAGTCGAGACGCTGATAAGGTCGAAGCCCCTACAATCGACCCACTAGTCATATCTGCCCAGGTAGGTCCTGCTTGGATGAAGAGGATCCTGGTTGATAGTGGGAGCTCTATGAATATCTAGCTTAAACGAGCTTACGACTTGATGAAGATGGAGGCAAAGGATCTGAAACCCTGCCTGTCCCGAATCCACGGCTTTAAGGGAGTGCCACGATACCCATTGGAGTAACTGAACTACCGGTTGAGTTGGGGGTTGGAGAACGCCGGAGAGTCCGGATGTTACAATTTGTTGTCTTAGAGATTGATTCACCTTATAATGCGTTTTTGGGCCGACCGGCCCTAGCTGAGTTCAGGGCGGCCATCGCCCCATGGTGTCTGACTCTGAAGTTCCCCACCGATCGTGGGATTGGAGTCGTTCAAGGAGATCAGGCCTCGGGGAGGGCCTGTTATGTTGCTGAGCTGCATGGGGCGCAGCGTAAAGAGAAGGGAAAGGGCATAGAGGAATCTCTCTGCGTCCGTTCTATTGATAATTGACAATTGATGCCTGGGCCTCGGCCCGGGCACCACAACCAATTCCCGAAAGACCTTGACTCTAGGGACAATGAGGATAAAGACGAATCAAAGGAGAGTCAAGCTTCTCCAGCCGAACTGACTGTGGACGTCCCAATCAGTGAGGTTGATGATCCAAGGATACTAAAAGTTGGGTCTCAGCTGAGCAAGCAGACACAACAGGAATTGGTTGAATTTCTCCGGGCGAATCTCGACGTCTTCGCCTGGACACACTCTAACATGTGCGGGATCTCACCAAATATTGCAAGTCACTCCCTGAATATAGATCCGCGATATGTCCCGGTCAAGCAGAAAAGACGCGGTATGGATCCAGAGAGATCTGCCGCCCTTAAGGAGGAGGTTAATAAGTTACAATCGAATGGGTTTATTCGAGGTGCCTTGTATCTAGAATGGGTATCCAACCCCGTACTGGTTCGAAAGCCGAACGGGAAATGGAGAACTTGCGTCGATTACTATGACTTAAACAAGGCTTGTCCAAAAGATAGTTTCCCGCTTCCTCGAATTTACCAGCTCGTAGATTCGACAGCCGGACATGAATTATTATCTTTTATGGATGCTTATTCTGGCTACAATCAAATACCCATGCATTTTCCTGACCAAGAACATACCAGCTTCGTAACCGATCTGGGGCTCTACTGTTACAAGGTTATGCCATTTGGTTTAAAGAACGCTGGAGCAACATACCAATGCCTAGTCAACCGAATGTTCGCTAATCGGATCGGGAAGACCATGGAGGTTTACGTGGATGACATGCTGGTGAAGTCTCGGTTCTCCACAGATCACGTCAGAGATTTAAATTCGATGTTCGACATCCTCCAGGAATATGGAATGAAGCTTAACCCATTGAAGTGCCACTTCGGCGTTGCATCTGGAAAATTCCTCGGGTTCATAGTTAACGCTCGAGGGATAGAAGCAAATCCCGAAAAGATCTGGGCAATAAGGAACCTATAGACCCCAAGAACTATAAAGCAAGTCCACAGTCTCAACGGGAAAGTAGCAGCATTGAGCAGGTTCATCTCAAAGTCCACCGATAAATTCATTCCTTTCTTTGATCTGATCCGGAAAGGAAAACGAAACTTTGAATGGACCACGGAATGTGAAGGCGCGCTCCGATCGCTAATTCAGCATCTCTCCACACCCCCGATCTTGTCAAAACCAGTTGACCACGAGCAACTGTACCTCTATCTGGCGGTATCAGAACATGCGATCAGCGCTGCTCTAGTTCGGGAGGAAGACAAAGTGCAGAAACCGGTATACTATGTTAGTAAGCGGCTAACAAGAACTGAGAGAAATTATCCGCGACTGGAGAAACTGGCCTATTGCTTGGTCATTGCCTAAAGAAAGCTCCGCCCTTACTTCCAAGCTCATCCTCTTACTGTGTACACCGATCAGCCGTTACGACAGGTCCTCACGCGGCCTGAGACGTCTGGTAGGTTACTCAAGTGGAACATTGAGTTAAGCCAATTTGATATCACATACGCTCCGCGGAGAGCCATTCAAGGACAAGTCCTGGCCGATTTCATAGCTGAATTTACCGTTCCGGAAGACTTGCCCGAGACCAGTGAATCCCCCGAATATATCTGGAAACTGTATAGTGACGGTGCGTCAAACGACCGGTGTTCGGGCGCTGAGGTTGTACTTGAGACTCCCGAAGGCCGATCAATATGTTTCGCTTTGAAGTTCGATTTTCACGCAACTAATAATGAGGCTGAATATGAGGCACTCTTGACTGGACTAAAATTTTCCAGAGATTTGAGGGTTATCGCTGTGGAAATTTATTGTGATTCACAGTTAGTTGTGTGTCAAGTACGGGGAGAGTATCAAGCAAGAGATCGGAGGCTGGCTTCTTACTTGGCTCAAGTTCAGGAAGTACTGAATCAGTATGACTACTATGCCATTTATTATATACCTAGAGAACGGAATCAAAAAGCTGATTCATTAGCAAAGTTAGCCAGCACAGGTGAAGCGCAGCACATAGGACTTGTCCCCGTTGAAACTTTGTCCTGTCCAAGCATCGATCAAATGGAGACGAATTTCGTATTTGAAACCGCTCCCAGTGGAGAATCGTGGATGACTCTTTATCGAGACTACATCGAAAATGGGACGTTGCCTGAGCATAGAAACAAGAGAAGACGAATTCTATGAAAAGCTTCGCGATTCGTCATTCAGAACGGAGTCATGTACAGAAGAGGTTATTCTGTTCCCCTCCTCCGATGTATCGCGCACGATGAAATCAAACGAGTGTTACACGATGTACACGAAGGAGCATGTGGCGATCACACCGGGGGGCAAGCTCTCGCCAAGAAGGTACTCCGATATGGATACTACTGGCCGATAATGAACCGAGACACAGCAAACTATGCCAGAAAGTGCGATAGGTGTCAAAAACATGCCCGAATTCCAAGAGCCCCGCCTACCGAGATAACACAAATGGTCAGCCCTTGGCCATTCGCAATGTGGGGCATCGATATCATTGGCGCTTTACCTCTGGCAAAAGGTGGTGCGAAGTATGCCATCGTCGCCCTTGACTACTTTACAAAGTGGGCTGAGGCTGAAGCCCTTGCAACCATTACGACAAAGAAAGTGATAAATTTCGTGGTTCGCAACATCATATGTCGATTCAGACTCCCGCATACCATCATTACCGATAACAGAGCCCAATTCGAGAGCGCGGAATTCAAGAATTTCTGTCAACGGTTTCATATTCATAAAAAGTTCTCGGCAGTTGCACATCCTCAGGCAAATGCCCAAGTCGAAGCTGTCAATAAAGTTATAAAATCCATCCTAAAGAAACGACTGGAAAAGGCCGGGGGCAAATGGGTTGATGAACTTCCTATGGCGTTATGGGCCTATCGAACGACTCACAAAACCGCAACCGGACACACCCCGTTTTCCCTATCCTATGGCTCAGAGGCCGTTATTTCGGTCGAGACGGAAGTGTTTTCCCATCGTGTGACTTACTACGATCCGAAAACGAACGCTATACTGCTGGCTAAATCTTTAGATCTATTGGATGAGAAACGGGAAGAAGTTGATTTAAGAGCAGCCGCATATCGAAGTCGGGTCGCCCGATTGTACAATACCAAAGTTCGACCTTGAACCTTTGAACTAGGCAACCTAGTTCTCAAGAGAATCTATCCAGTTCCTTCACATATGAAACCAAACTGGGAAGGACCTTATGTGATTACACGAAGACTCGGAGACGGCACATTCAAACTATCGACCATTAACGGTCTTAATTTGCCAAGGGCCTGGAACAGCGAGAGTCTTCGTCGCTATTACACATGACAGGCTTTATTTATTTCATTATATCTTTCCATTTAGCAATTTGTTTCCGCATTTCAAAATTTGAATTCTGTAATAAGGCAACTGACTTTGCCACATTTTCTTATTTTAGCAATAGAATGCCATCTCTTCGAGCCAGAACTGTGATTCATTAAATACAATGTACAACATCACGATGCACGGAGAGCTAAATTCCATCACGCAATGGAATTTATTCAAGTAGGGAGTGGCCATGATACGATCGGCCACTCGCTAAATGGAACCCGAGCTCGGGGGCAAGCCATCACATCGGGCTAAAAAATGGGTTGATACACGATAATCCATCGCTCAACTCCGTATTCCCAGAGTGCGAAGCGGAGTATAAACATTCAACCGCATAAACATTCGACTCCGTATTCCCAGAGTGCGAAGCGGAGTATAAACATTCGACTCTGTATTCCCAGAGTGCGAAGCGGAGTATAAACATTCGACTCCGTATTCCCAGAGTGCGAAGCGGAGTATAAACATTCAACTCTGTATTCCCAGAGTGCGAAGCGGAGTATAAACATTCAACTCCGTGTTCCCAGAGTGTGAAGCGGAGTATAAACATTCAACTCCGTATTCCCAGAGTGCAAAGCGGAGTATAAACATTCGACTCTGTATTCCCAGAGTGCGAAGCCGAGTATAAACATTCGACTCCGTATTCCCAGAGTGCGAAGCGGAGTATAAACATTCGACTCCGTATTCCCAGAGTGCGAAGCGGAGTATAAACATTCAACTCCGTATTCCCAGAGTGCGAAGCGGAGTATAAACATTCAACTCCGTATTCCCATAGTGCGAAGCGGAGTATAAACATTCAACTCCGTATTCCCAGAGTGCGAAGCGGAGTATAAACATTCAACTCCGTATTCCCAGAGTGCGAAGCGGAGTATAAACATTCGACTCCGTATTCCCAGAGTGCGAAGCGGAGTATAAACATTCAACTCCGTATTCCCAGAGTGCGAAGCGGAGTATAAACATTCAACTCCGTATTCCCAGAGTGCGAAGCGGAGTATAAACATTCAACTCCGTGTTCCCAGAGTGTGAAGCGGAGTATAAACATTCAACTCCGTATTCCCAGAGTGCGAAGCGGAGTATAAACATTCAACTCCGTGTTCCCAGAGTGCGAAGCGACATTTAAGCATAGAGGGAATCTAAGTTGAAACAAGAAGACAAAACTTTATTTCAACTAATCAAAAGCGATGGTTCATACACGAGCCTTTCCAAAAAAAATTCCTACTAGCAGGGGCCGAACCCGCATCTAAACACGGCCTACAAAAAGAAAAAGATAATAAAATTCCTGACTACAAAAGGGAAAAACATGAATAAAAAGGTCTATCTAATCTTTCTGCTTCCTCAGCTTCTTCTTCCTCGAAGAACTACTGGAACCACCAGTGATCTTTCGTTTAGAGCTTCTCTCCTTGGACGGGCTTCCCTCGGACGATGGCATGATGTCGACATCATCCTCCAAGCTAGAACCGATGGGGATGCTTCCCGCAGGAGGAGTAGGAGGAACCGGGTCTACAGCCGGGGGCGGGACTGGTGCACTAACATCAACAAGCGTGCCCCCGGGAGATACAGTCATAAGGGGAGTAGGGCCCTGCGCTACTGCTCCGCCTTCTAAGCCGCCACCGTGCGCCGCCGCCGCCATTTCGGCATTAATCTCAGCCAACATCATTGCTTCTCGTTGCGCTCGGGCCTCACTATGCGCTGTAACAGTCTGAGCTGAAACATCAGAAGAAGATGAGAATTCGCCCAGGCCGAACGATAAGTCTGCGAAGGGATCACTCTGTCGGCCGAGGAGCTCGTTTATCATTTGTTCATCTAAGGAAAGTGAGCTCCCCTGAGTTACCTCGACCGGCGCAACTGCCACAACAGAAGTCGCCTCAGAAATGATGGCCTCCGGCACTTGGCATGATTCCTAGACTACGGGAGGCGCCGCTGGTGCAACTTCAATCACTGAAGAAAGAAAGGAAACGTTTGTTAGTATACACTTCTATATGCATTCTTCAACTCAAATGTACAAGGGATTAGTTCAGAGCACCTTCCTCGGTTTGGGTCAGGGTCGTTTGAACGACTTCAGAAGAATGCTCCTTGATAGGAGACAAGTGTGGTCGGTCTGGATCATAAGCCGGTATAGGACGGGAGACAATCGTCGGAGATAGCTCAGATTGAGATGACATGATGACCTCGGAACTCGCAATATGGTGCTCAGCACTGGAGCTTTCTCCAACTTCCTGGGAATGGGTGCCAAGCCTCTCCTTCTCATGAGAAATCATGGAGCCATGGAGAACCTTCTTTTCGTCGTCACTAAGTATGCGGTTCTCCAACTCGAATTCGTCGATGGCTTCATCAGGGTGCCCAGTTTTTTCCTCCTTAACCAGTTGGTTCCAGGCGTTATAGAGATGCGTTGGGTAATCATCGAGCCATGTCAGATCTCGATGCCTTAGCACGTTGGCATTATAAGTGACAAGTAGCTCTTCTATCTTAGCCTCAATCCTGGCCTCCGCTTGTCGTACTTTCTCCTCAACCCCAGCTTCAGCTTCATGGACTTTTTCCATGGCCACTTCTTTCTCCTTCCGAAGCACCACCGCCTGATCGCAGGCCTCCTGCGCAGAGACATTAGCTGCATCTTTCTCCTTCGCCATTTCAGAAAACTTTGTTTTTAGCTCATTAAGCTCCTTGAGAGCGGCGTCTCTTTCGGCAGTAATGGTGGTGTTCCTATGACCCATGTCCTCGATTGCGGTATAGTGTTTTTGTTTCATCCTGGTCATGGCCGAGTTCACCTCATCGACCATTTTAAGAGCTTCCATTTCAGACTTACGGGAAGACCCGGCCTCAGTGTTGAGCACTTTCATGATTCGGTCTTTGCGACCCAGCTCCTTCTCCAACTTTTCGATGACAACGCCCCTATCGAATGCTACTTTGGATGCTTTCCTCGCTGCCCTTGCCCACTCCTTGTACTGAAAGAATATGTCTACGACATAATCATGGATGGTAGTTTCAGCTGTTGGCGGAATTCTTCTCAAGTGCGGAGGAAAGATGTAATCGTCAAAGCAGATATCGGGGAATTCCTTCCTCATCTGTGCCAGTTTAAGCGCTCCTTCACTGGTCGAATCAGTCGCGACCGGTGTGGAAGTTGAGGAGGTGGCTATTTCAGTCCCGCGAGGAGGATCAGACCTCAGAGCTTGAGAAGGCGGCTTGGGCCGTGAGATTTCAGGAGGACGGGCAACTACTACCGCGGGCGGTACGAAAGTCTTGGGAGGAGGAGAACGAGATAGGGATCGGTGCACATATCCCCTGTCTTTGTTGGACTTCTGTTGACCAGAGTGCCCTGAGTCATAGTCTCTCTCTCCCTCTCTCCTGCGTGGCTCGTAGTAACGGCGTTTGTTACGCAGACTGCCCAACACGGTACCTCGACCAGACATCGTACCTGAAAAATAAAACAAGGAGAGTTAATAACCATTCATGATATGCGGTTTACAGTTAGAAAACTGTGTTGTGCCGTGAAGAGTGTATGGATGTGTAACCCCCCGGACCAACCAGAAGTGTCAATCGCACTAGTAGGAAGAGGTTCGCTAACGTCAAGGGTATGTTGTAGCTCATCCAATTCATCGTCATGCTGTGCGGACGCAAGGTCTGGAATTGGAAGGTCAGCAAGCCCTTTAAATTGATTTTCGACTTGCGGGGAGGATGCCTCCGAGATTTTAACTCCTGAAGGAGGGCGGTTTAAGACCACAGACTTTTGTCTCCCAGGTTTAGGCTGCTTAAAGGCCGCTGCCTTGCCTTTTCTTCTTTCATCAGAATCTGGGGTTGCATCAGCGGGCTCGGTCAACGGCTCTTCATCAGTATGAGTTCTTTCGGAATCAGGTTCCTCGATTACTACAATTTTGGGTTTCCTCCGCTTGACTATTTCTCTGGAGACAGTCTTTAATGCGCCGTCAAGCCTTATGCTCTGCCTCCGCCCAATCAACCCGAGAATTCTGAGATTCCAATCCGTCAATAGCAATTCGATATTCCTTTCCTCACTTGGAATTTCTTGAAGGACCCAGGCTATCTCTTTATAGTAACCGCCTTCAGGTCGCTGGATTATTGCTGAAAGAAAAGAAATAGGAAATATGAGTTTAATTTCATTCAGAAATTGCCCTGTCAACTACTTGGGAAAGAGACAATACTCACGTCTGAACAGCCATCTTCTGGAAAACCCCGGAGGACATCGGACGTAGAACCACTCTGACTTAAAGTAGCTCAGCCTAGTCCACGACCCTGTGACCACTTGGCAGTTTCTTACAGACTCCAAGAATGTAAAAGATGGGCTGTCGGTTCGGCTTTTGAAGTTGAACAGGTATCTTATCTCGGTCATACAGGGAGGTCGGTAGAGGTAGTCCATGAATACGATGAACAAGCTGTTGAGTGAGGCATATCCATTCGGATGTAACTGAGACGGAGCAATCTCCAAATAAGCCAACACTTCTCTTATGTAGTCATTAAACGGAGGAAGTGTCCTGGCTGCGCACGCGTGACGATTAAATGCAGTATATCCCTCCGGGGGGTTATGCGGTCTGTCATCTGGTCCCGGTAATATTACCTCGTCCAGCGATAGACCATGCCTTAAGCATATTCTCCCTAGCATATCTTCGGAAATATTGGACGGGACGGAATCAGGTGGACTATTAATGAAGGACGCATCAGGCAACTCGTCCGGGGCTGGACCAATAACTTCGGCCTCGATGTCCGGTATTTCAAGTCTGGGAGGGGTTAGATTTTGAATTTCTTGCTGCTGCGAACTTGATGGTTCCATAACTAGCTAATTCACGAGAAGTCATCGTTAGACGATAAAAAGCCCATGCATTCCCCAGTATAAAGTGTATGAATGTGTGGTGCCGTGCAAGTGTTGTGCATGACTTGAGCAAATTCTATGAAATAAGCCGAAATGTGTAAACAACAAAACTTTGAAAGTCAACCCGGAAATGACCGTCATCGCTGACCGTCATGACCACGTAATCCAGATGCTAAACGGTTGATTCGAGTGTAAGTCCGTTATGTATTCGTTAGGTTACAGTTCCGTCGACGAGCTTCAAAAGGCAGTCAAATATGCAGTTCTGTGATCAATTTTAGTTATGCAAGGCAGAAGCTCGTCGGAGTCGAGGGTCAAGATATGCGAAAGTGAAGCTCATCAGAATTATGCTAGAGAATGGAGTTCATTCGACTCCTTCATGATATCAGTTCGAATCGGTCAGATGGAGTTCGTTCGAATCCATCAGTGTATCAGTTCAAATTGATACCGATGAACACATTTCGAATCGATTGTCAGGGGCTGAATTCGTATCGATCAGAATGGGATGACTTCGCACCGATCCTTGGTTGCTTGGTTCGTACCGATCAGAGAAGTTTTAGGTTGACATCGATGACGCTCGAATCGACAGTTTTTGTATCGATCGTAGATGAAAAGTTTGCATCGATCCGAAGCTAAGGACTTCGTATAACTTATTTATTCGTATCGACCATTTCGTGTCGATACGATCAACCATCGGAACCATCAGTTCGAACTGCATTGACACCGGTTTACTCCAAGAATCGATGCGAAATCCAGGAAAAATATCATTGCCCTCATCGATTCGAACGTGACCCCTATATCGATTCAAAAATCGCCTTCTCCGTCCCTTTTTCTTGAATCTACAAAAATCGCCATGGCCATCGTAGCTTCGAGCCAGATCTGGTTTTACCAGTTGCCAGAGTGAAAGATTGACGAAGAAAGAGTGGATTCGTGGCGGCTTCGTCATTTAGATTCGCAGTTGCTTACCTAGTTTGGAGTTTGGATTCAAAGATCCGAAAGAACGAGTTTGATCGAGTCAAAAGTACGGAGTTGTTATCTCTTCCTGAATCAATCGCAAGAGGCTAAAAGCAACAGTAAAAATAGAAAGTAAAAAAGTGAAAAGTGGCGAAGTCATAGGTATTTATATGGAACCAAGGGAGAGACTGGGTCGATTCGTCTCCGAATCAACTTGACCGGGCGCAACCAGTCAAACAAAACATCGATACGAACACTCGTTTCGAATCTACCGGACTTCATCGATTCGAAGTACACAACAAAGGCTGGACTAAAAACATTAAAATCCATCGATTCGAAGTGTCTACTTTTCCAACCATCGACTCACAACTGTGCAGGGCTATTAATACGAACGTTGATTTCGTATCCATCTAACGCTTATCGATACGAACGATCATTTCGTATCCATCAACTAGACCTGCGTCGTTGCGAGAAACTACTTTTCAACCTTTTTACATCGATTCAGGAGAGGATCGATACACGAGGATAGCCAACAACGACCATCAGACGTTGTTTCAAATCGAATTTCAAATCAGTTCAGGAGAGAATCAATATGAAATTCGATAGCAAACTAAACTGACAACGACTTGTGGACATGCAACGTTATCGAGAGTCAGCTAAACATTATCACACAGCCGTCAATTACAGCAATACAGAGTACAACTTTCAATAGGAAATACGATAATTGTTCAGAGAGAAACCGCAGCTTGTCAAAGTACATCATGTTTCCACAAGATATACTTTGGGGGGAAAATATTATCTCGCCTTTTGGCAAGGCCAGGATACCACGAGATTGATTGAAAACCAAACGTCGCTCGTCATGGATATCGATGAATTTTGTCGGATGCCCGGATCGAGCTACAATTGATAGGACATGACCAGAAAATCTAAGAAAACCAACGTTCCAAATTTCAAGTCAATCTGATTTCATATGATCAAGGTATGATGGATGCAAGGTGAAGGGAAAAGCTTGTTTTCGTATCCATCAGTAAGTCCCATTTCGTATCCATCATGGAGCATTGGTCCGTATCGATGAAGTTGGCCACGTTTCGAATCCATCGAGTTCGTATCGATGGACTTCGTATCCATCAACTGAGGCAACAGTCGCTACTTCGTATCCATCAATGGTCCTCACTTCATATCCATCCACTTCGTATCGATCAGCCTTCAGCCAGAGAGGCTTGTTCGAATCCATCAGTAAGACTTCTGATTCGCAACGATCACCTGACGACAACTCCGCATCCATCAGGGGTTCAATGCTTCGTATCCATCGTGGGACCATGTTCGTACCCATGGGCAAAGGCTTGTTCATATCCAACAAGTCAGCAGACTTGGGTGACGTGTCATCCCTCGAGGCGAACGAGGCGAGATATATGGAGTCGAAGCGGTCAACACGGAGTGAAGGCCGGATCGAAGCGAAGCGCGCGCGCCACATCATCTCAAGAGCACATATAGTCATCGACACGAAGGGATCGAGTCAAAACCGTGGAGACGAGCCAATCAGCCTTCGAGAAATCTCACTTCGTATCGACTATATCTCTTGATTCACTGATTCAAATTCAGTGAAATTTTCACAGATGCTTGCATATACTTTAAGGAGTGTATCTGCCAAATTCCAGCTCAGTTGGACATCATCTTGATCGATACAAAATGGATTCGTATCGATCACAGATCAAGGCAAAACTTTCTGGAAACGGTCGCGTGGGCCCCCTCACGTGCCAGACCAAGTCTCCCGAAGTTTGAACGAGATCTGAGCCTCCTACGCCTATAAATAAGGCCCCAGAGCATACAAAAAAGGGGGCTTTTTGATTCTGAAACGTCCAGACTCTGTCGGATCAAGACTTGCATCATACCTTTGCTGTCAATTTTGAATTCTATTCTGTAATCCGCTGTAGTTTGCTGTAATCGCTTGTAATCAGTGAAAGAGAATCAATAAAATCATCAAAACTTCATAGTGGACGTAGGCTATACGCCGAACCACTCTAAATCGCTTGTCTTTGCATTTTACATTTCTGTTTGTTGGATTTTTTGTTAGATAATCTCTGTTTTACATTTACATTCTTCATTTTATCTCTTCAAAAAACTTCCGAAGAGTGTTGTGCCCATTTTTGGTACAAACAGACGCAAGTTAAGTTCCTTTTGGGAAAATAAATACTTCAAAGATTTATGATCAATGTAGAGAACAAATTTCTCTCCCAAAAGATAATGACGCCAAATTCTAAGGGCGAAAACGATAGCCGCGAGCTCCAAATCATGAGTGGCATATCTAGTTTCGGCAGGCTTTACTTGCCTAGAAGCATAAGCAATAACACGTTCCCGCTGCATGAGAACGGCACCCAAACCAACACGACTAGCATCGGTATAAACAATAAAATCTTGGTTTCCATTGGGAATCATAAGAATAGGAGCATCGGAAAGGAGTTCTTTTAATTTTTGAAATGAAGCTTCACATTTGTCTGACCAAATGTATTTAACTCCCTTTTTTGTCAAACTAGTAAGAGGTACAGAAATCTTAGAAAAGTCTTTTATGAACCGACGGTAATAGCTCGCCAATCCGAGAAAGCTACGAATTTCCATCACACTCTCCGGTCTCTTCCAATTTTGAATCTCTTCAATCTTTGAAGGATCCATAGAAATTTCGAATTCATAAATAATATGCCCCAAAAATCTCACACGAGATTTCCAAAAGTGGCATTTAGAAAATTTTGCTTTTAATTGGTTGCTCCTAAGAGTTTCCAACACAATCCGAAGATGATTTTCATGCTCTTCCTCAGTTTTAGAATAAACAAGAATATCATCTATAAAGATGAGAACAAATCGATCGAGGAAGTCTTTGAAAACTCGATTCATAAGATCAACGAAATAAGCTGGAGCATTCGTCAAACCAAATGGCATAACAAGCTATTCATAAGATCCATAACGAGTACGGAACGATGTCAAAGGAATGTTATCCTCTGCAATACGGAGCTGATAAAAACCGGTTGCTAAGTCTAACTGTGAAAAGACTTTAGTACCACTAAGCTGATCGAATAAATCATCAATCCGAGGCAAGGGATATTTATTCTTGATGGTGAGATCGTTAAGCTTGGGGTAGTCAACGCAAAGCCTAAGTGTACCATCAGATTTCTTCACAAAAATAGCTGAAGCTCCCCATCGAGAGGAACTAGATTGAAGAAATTGCTTCGCTTCCAATTCGGATAATTTTTTACGCATCTCCTCATTTTCTTTATTGGACATATGATAAGGAGGATGAGTAATAGGAAGAGCTCCAGGGATTAGATTAATTCTGAACTCAATTGCTCGCTTAAGTGGCAATCCTAAAACGGGCTCAAATATGTCGGGAAATTCACGAACAATGTGAATGAGGGAAATGACATCTTCCTCATCATCGTTATCGTCATCATGAGGATTTAGTGAATACAAGGATCCTCCCAAATTGGAATCTGAATCTCTACGGACAAGAGATATCTGCTTAACAGATTGAGTATGTCGAAGATATATTGTTCGCTCAGGACATAGGATATGGGCTTCATAACGGTTAAGCCAATCCATTCCTAAAATCATTCTGAAACCAAGGTAACGCATAACATGCAAATCGGCACGGAAAGAGTAATCACATAAAATAATTTTGACATCTTTACAAAGTAAACTAAGTGTTGCAGATCCACCAACTGGATTCGCAATCCTTAATGAAGTCATCAAGCCAATAACATTCAAAGACAAAGCATCAACAAGTTCTTTTGATATAAAAGAGTGAGATGCACCCGTATCAAAAAGAACTCGAATAGGAAGATCATGAAATACAATAATGCCATCAAGGATAGAATGAGAAATACCTTGACCACGAGAAGTGTTAGCAGGGGCTTGTACAACATTTAGCTTGCCCTCCTTCTTTCCTTGAAGTTTGGGACACGAAGATATAGTATGACCCGAACTCTTGCAATAGCGGCAAGAAAGAGACTTCAGACACTTGTTTGCATAATGGTCCTTAGAAACACAATTGTAACATTCTCCACGACGAGAGTTAGGAGTATTTGCTACCGAAGTTGTTTGCTTCCCTTTCTTGTTGGGATTAGGCTTGAATTTAAATGGTCTCTTCTTGTTGATGTTTGGTTTGACCTCAGCATCACTATCTTTATCAGCCTCTTCGAGTTGAAGAGCAGTATCAACAAGCTGATCAAAAGAAACTTCTAATTTCAGAAGTAATGGCTTTTTAAGGTTTTTGTTCAACCCATAAACAAATCTCTGATTTTTCTTCAATGGGGTATTAATATACTCGACCCTATATTTAAACAGAGATTCGAAAGAAGCGACGTAATCCGTCACAGAAGATTCACCTTGAACAAGGTCTATGAAGCGTCGGGCTAAAGATACTTTTTCAGCCTCTGGCACAAATTTTAACTCGAATCTTTCCCGGAATTGCTCACAAGTAAGATCCGCTTCACTAATTTTAGAAATCAAAAGCTCGTTCCAAAATAATGCTCTTTCTTGGAGCATGCTAGAAGCCACTTGGACTCGATGGAGATCATTAAGATTCATGCGAGAAAAGATGCGGTCGCATGTTCGAAGCCAAGCCTGGACTTCTATAACGCTCTCGGAACCTTTGAATGGCTTTCCACCAAAACTGGTGTAATCACTACACAAGCGTGCAAACCCAGATTTAGGATGGGTGGGCTCTAGAGTGTGTCTGATAGCCTGAGCATTCCTTACAAGATCTAGAAGTTGCTGAGCAGACATAAATACTCCATCCTGAGGAGTAACACTAGATGGACCAGCGCTGGGACGGCCAGGTCTAACCATTTCTCTTCATTAAGAAAGAAAGAAAAAAGAGGAAAACGGTTATTCACAGAATGAATATCAAACAAACTTGATTGACAAAACAAGGCATCATAAAAAGAAATAGGATAGAACGGTACGAAGACTTGAATTAAATCTTATGGCACGATTCCTAAGAAAGACTTAGGACAATGATCCTTGCGAGATTATTCTATATTGTTTCGAAGTTTTGCTCTAATACCAAGCTGTGACGCCCCGCCTCTATGGTCACACTAGCCAAGGACACTACGGGGCGACTGGCATGAAGAATAAGGCTGTTGAGGAGCAAGCATCTGGGTAATTGCTTTATGCGAGTACCGATATGTCAGATAATTTAACTTACATTTTCTTTTCAAGAGGAAATCCGACATATCAAATACAAACTCAAAGCTACCACATAGTGGCTAAGTGGCCTTCGGAAACAAATATAGAAATAAACATGACATAAATCAGTCACAGACATTCATATCACAAGGGCGGAATCAGATATGAATATATGACATAAAAGTGTACATCAAAGTAGTGGTCAAACTAGATCCACTACATCACAAAAGAATAAGTACAAGTGCTAGACGAAAGAATAATTATACATCAAGGAGTCTCCATCTCAAATGTATAATAACAAAAACTACAAAACTATGTAGTTAGACAAAGGTCAGAAGATGATCCCAGATAAGGAGTCAAGCAGAAGCACCTGTAACATCTCGGTCTGACCCGAGTATTATTTAATAAGAAAATAATAAACGGATCAGTCTAGCTATAAATATCACAAATAAAATGAGATATGAGTAGAGATATAACAAAAACGTATGATAACAATAATGTCAAACTGTGACAAGTATACTTTTAAACAACAACAAAATCATACAATATCTCAAGAATCTCAAAGCACCAAAAAGAATGTCATATTCTTTATTTTATTCACCAAACCCCAAATATTGACAAATATATCATTGCCAATCACAAAAAGAGGTGAAACACAAATTCCAGAAATCATTAACTAGAAATCCAGAAATCACAAAGGGGGGAAGGCCTATCACAAACGGGAGCATGAAAACTCACCAACACGTGTATCACAAACGGAACGCTATTCCATGGTCGCTAACCATAAATTTTGATCCGAAGCTCCACAAACGGCCCGAAGACCAAGGGTCGCTACCCCACCAAATTTGAGCTGAAGCTCCACAAACGGGGTTTTTAGTCCCTACACAAACAAATAGACATCGCACATCGCTAGTCTAAATCACAAAATGATCATCATCGATCAATAAAAAGTGTTAATTACACTAAGCCAGTGAATATAAGAGTTTAGCTTCATGTCCCATAACCACTAGCTGAACTTAAATATTTACGAACGAATTGTAGATTTCCGCTCGAAAATTGTCACAAGATTTTCAATCGAACAAGTCCATAAATTAACCGACGAAGTAAACGCAAGCATTTCATACCACTTGTTTTGCTAAGCCGTTTAATTAGATTTTCTCATATGAATGAGGTAAAGGTTTGTATATACTAATAGATTAGAAAACGGTTTTATAAACGAGCTTTGTATTAAAAATAGAGTTGAAATCATCTTTTTAAAGAGTTTGAATATTTACTACTAGTATAGAAACCTTTGTAATTTAAAGTGACAAGTCACGGGAATGATTGTAGAAACAATCAATCATCAAAAATTCACATACGAAAACGTGAATCAAATCCAAAGAAATCGATACCGAATCCATCAAAATGGATATCCTCAAAAATCCCGAAAAAGAAGTCATCAGAGTAGATAATAAATGATAACAACAAATCGGATAATCACGAATCAATAAAAATTGGAACCTCAAGCAAAATAGGGAAAATAGACTGAAACAAGCAGGTCAGTCGACTGAACCAGGTGGTCAGTCGACTGACATAGGGACACGAATTTTGTGTCCCCAGGGTCAGTCGACTGACCCAGATGGTCAGTCGATTGATACAGACCTAGGCAAATTCCTGGGTTCTGGTTCAGTCGACTGACCCACTGGTCCAGTCGACTGAACCTGCTTCTAAGAATTTTTCATCTTCTGGTTTAGTCGACTGATCTCCTGGTTCAGTCGACTGAACCTGCTTCAGAAACATATTCAGCCTAGCCCCTAAGTGGGGCAAAAATCCAACAAATCGCAATCGGACGAGCAATGGGCACTAGGGGTTTACGCCAATCGGCAACCCAGCCCTATAGGCTCTTCGATATGCCACCAAAAGCATGATCAAACATCAAAGCTATGATTTTTAAAGATTTAACTTCAAAACACTAAAAATTGGAATTTTCATAAAACCAATTCAATCCAAAACCAAATGGATAAGGAATAGATGTTAGGAATTCATACCTAACAACAAAGATAGATATAGACTTAGATGTGAGATAAAAATCTCACCTTTTTACTCAAAACAATAAAGGAGAAGCTTGAAAACAAAAGTAGGATCAACTACTCTTCAACTACAACTCTAAAAGCTCCAATCTAAGATCATAAGCAAATATTTCCTAAGTTAGGTTATAGGAAATTTCTGAAATTGGAGAGAGATTGAGAAGGATAAGAAGAAGAGGATGCTTACCAAAGCTTCATTTGAATTTTTGAGCCAGAACTTGAATTTGCAAAGAAGATTAGGGCTTAGGAATTCTAATTCTTTTTCTCTTCCCCCATTTTTCTAAAGCTTGAGTGTTAGGAAATATTATGAAGGAGTGAAGAGGAGTGGAGTGGAGTTGGGTTGATATGTTGGGTTAATGGGCTGAAACCCAAACCCAAAGCCCTAAATGAAAAGATCAAAATTTTACTTGACTCCAAACATATCGATGTTTATACTTAAAAAGTTGTAAACGCCATTTTGGAATCAATGGAGGTGGTCTCGAGTCCCAATTCGACTGTTTGCAAAAAGTAGCTTTTCGGACTTTAATCCGATTAACAATTCTATATTTAAATAAAATATTTAAATATTAAATCGTAAAATATGCGGGTTGTTACACTAGTCGTGTTGGTTTGGGAGCCGTTCTCATGCAACGGGAACGTGTTATGACTTATGCTTCTAGGCAATTAAAGCCTACTGAGACTAGATATGCCACTCATGATTTAGAGCTCGCGGCCATTATTTTCACCCTTAGATTTTGGCATCATTATCTTTTGGGAGAGAAATTTGTTCTCTACACCGATCATAAATCTTTGAAGTATTTATTTTCTCAAAAGGAACTTAATTTGTGTCAACAACGTTGGCTCGAATTCCTTGCATCTAATGATCTTGATATTCTTTATGCTCCTGGAAAGGGAATTCGTGTTGCCGATGCCCTTAGTCGTAAAGCAACAAGCGGTTGTTTCCATGATGATATCCAAATGGAATGATCTCGAGACTTTGTCCACTTGTGAGATTTGAGATCGTGAATTCGATTAATGTTCATCTCTTGTTTTATGTAGCCTTGAGGCTCATCCTTCTCTTTTAGACCGCATCCTTGAAGCTCAAAAGCAAGATCCCGAATTGGCTCATCTTAGCCAAAGTTGTAGGGATAAAATTGATGTTGATGGTCTAAAAGTCTTTGAAATCGATTCTCGTGGGGGCATTCAAAAATTTGGTAGACTTATTGTGCCAAATATTAGTGATCTTCGTAAAGACATTTTAGAAGATTCTCATCGTTCTAAATTTACCATTCATCCCAGTAGTAGTAAAATGTACGCGGACATGAAGCGACTTTATTATTAGGATGGAATGAAATCCGATGTTGCTAACTTCATTAAGTGTTGCATGACTTGCCAACTCGTTAAGACCGAGCATCAAAGGCCCGGTGGGTTATTGCAACCTTTAGACATTCCTGTTTGGAAGTGGGATTAAGTCTCCATGGACTTTATTGACGGTCTTCCCTGTTCTCGTTCGGGTCATGACATTCTATGTGTGATTGTGGATAGACTTACAAGATCCGCCCAATTTATTCCCGTTCGGTCCAATCGGACCGTACCACTTTTGGCCAAACTCTATGTTAAAGAAATCGTTAAATTGCATGGATTTCCTACTTCTATTGTTAGCGATCATGATCCATTATTTACTAGTGGATTTTGGAAGGGTCTTCAAAAAGCTTTAGGAATGAAGCTTAATTTTAGCACTGCTTATCATCATCAGTCCGATGGACAAAAAGAGTGTGTGAATCAAACTCTCGAAGATCTCCTTCGTGCTTGTGTCCTTGATTTTGGTGGAAGTTGGGAAGATCATATTTCTCTTGTTGACTTTTCTTACAATAATATCTTCCAATCTAGTATTGGTATGGCACCTTTCGAGGCACTCTACGGAAGGCCATGCCGATCTCCTTCGTGTTGGCTTGAAGCCGGTGAAAAGCTGGTTTAGGTCCAGATTTTATTCGTGATGCCATAGAATAGATTGACCTTATTCATCATAGGATGAAAGAAGCTCAAAGTAGACAAAAATCCTATGCCGATAATCGAAGAAGGAGATTAGAATTTTCTATGGGAGATTTGATATTCATTCGTGTTTCACCTATGAAGGGTGTTGTGCGTTTCAGTCGATCGGGAAAGTTAGCACCTCGATATATTGGCCCATTTCCCATCACCGAAGCATTGGTTCCGTGGCTTATCGCCTTTTATTACGGGCTCAATTTTCTACTATTCATGACGTATTCCACGTCTCTTAACTACAGAAATGCCTTATAGATTCTGATTCTATTCTTGAGCCCGGTATTATTAAAGAAATTGAAGTTTCACTTAATTTGACTTATGAGCAACATCATATTCGTATCATTGCTACGGAGGTTAAACGCCTTCGTAATAAAGATGTTCCGCTTATGAAAGTTCAATGGTCCGCAAATCCTAAGGATTGTTCTTGGGAATCCAGAGAATTCATCGAGCGAACACATCCAGACTTACTCTCTCGTGCTCCTTAAGGTGAACTTCTCGCTTCAAATTTTTCTTTTATGTTGTTATGCCTTAGAGTGGTTGTTACTCTTTATTTTCTTCTTAAGTATTGCAAGGACGTAATTTCTTTAAGGAGGGTAGTCTGTAATAACCCGCATATTTTACGATCATATATTTAAATGTTTTGTTTAAATATAGCATCGTTTATTGAATTTAAAGTCCGAAATGTTAATTTTTGTAAACAGTCGAATCCGGACTCGAGACCACTTGCATTGAGTTCAAAACGACGTTTACAACTTTTTTGAGTATAAACATCGATATGTTTGGAGTTGATTAGGATTTTGGTATTTTTAATTTTGTTCTTTGGGTTGTGTTCTAGCCCATTAACCCAACAAAGTAACCCAACTCCTCTACCAAATACCCTAACTCCTCTACTCTTCATTCATTCTACTCCTCAATTCCTAACACTCAAGCTAAAGAGAAAAATATGGTAAAAGAAGGGAAATTAAAATTCCTAAGCCCTAGATTCTTAGGAAATTCAAATTCAAGTTCTAAAATCAAAGAGAAGCTTAGGTGAGCATCCTCTTCATCATCTCCATCTCAATCTCTCTTCAATTTTCAGAAATTCCTATAACCTAATTTAGGAAATTCATCTCATTTGATAATAGATTGAAGGTTCTTGAGGTGTTGTTGAAGAGAAATCGATCTTGCTTTGTTTTAGAGCTTCTCATTTCTTGTTTTTGGGTTTAAAGGTGAGTTCTTGAACTCACATCTATGTCTATAGCTTTCATTATTGTTAGGTATGAATTCCTAACATCTATTTCATGTCCAATTTCTTTTGAATTGAATTGGTTTGGTGAATTTTCCAATTTTAGGTATTTTGAAGTCAAAATCTATGAAAATCCTACTATGGATGTTTGGACATGTTGTTTGGAGTGTATTGAGGAGCCTATAGGGCTGGGTTGTCGCTTGGCATAAATCCCTAGCCGTCATCGCTCATCCGATCGCTTCCAAAATTATTTGGCCATTAATGGCCTAGGCAAATTTTGCCCCGAGCTTCAGCTCAAACGTCTAGTAAAATACGCAGACGTCTGAGGCAAAGGAACAAACATTTCAGATCTTAAGCTCAGACATCTGAGTGGTCAGGAAAAATTCCAGACCTTCAGCTCAGACATCTGGGAAGAACCACCAGACGTCTGGCGCTGTTAAAATCTGGCACTTTTCCTGTTTTTATGCGAATTTCCATTGTTATCGATTTTTGTCGATCCGGTTGGTTGTTGTCATATATTATCGACTTTGATGACTTCTTTTCTGGATTTTTAGGAATATCCATTTGATGGATTTGATATCGATTTCTATGGTTTTGATTCACGTCGTCGAATGTGAATTTTTGGTGATATATTGTTTTTACAATCGTTTCCGTGGTTTGTCACTTTAAAATACAAAGGTTTCTATACTAGTAGTAAATACTCAAACTCTTTCACAAAAGCGATTTCAACCCAACTTTTAAATACAAAGCTCGTTTTTAAAACTGGTTCCAATCTATTAGTATATACAAACCTTTACCTCATTCGTACGCGAAATCCAATTAAACGACTTAGCAAAACAAGTGGTATGAAATGCTTGTGTTTACTTTGTCGGTTAATTATTAGACTTGTTCGATTGAAATCTTGTGACAATTTTCGAGTGGAAATCTACAATTTTTCGTAAATATTTAAGTTAAGCCAGTGGTTATAGGACATGAAGCTAAACTCATTTATTTACTAGCTTGATGTAATTTACACTTTTATTGATCTATGACGATCATCTTTGAGGTTTAGACTAGCGATATGCGATGTCTCATTGTCCGTGTGGGGGACAGTAGCCCGTTATGTTAAGCTTCATCTTGTTTTTTATAGGCTAGCGACCTACGGGCTTTATGGAGTTCGGTTCATTGGGCGTACCGTTGTACTATGTCGTTGTTCTGGCTTTTTTGAGTTTTAGGTTCCTTGGGCGTACCATTGTACTACGTCGTTGCACCGGCTCTATGGGTTAGCGACTCATGGGATAGCGTCCTGTTTGTGATACACGTGTTGGTGAGTTTTCATGCTCCTGTTTATGATACACCTCCCCCTTTTTGTGATTTCTGGATTTCTAATTGATGATTTCTGCAATTTGTGTTCACCAATATATGTGATTTGCTTAGATAAGCTTTATCAATATTTGTGACTTGGTGAATAAAATAAAGAATATGACATTCTTTTTGGTGCTTGAGAAAATTTGAGGTATTGTATGATTTTTGTTGTTATCATATATATTTGTCATATCTCTTATCCTATCTCATCTTATCTGATATTTATTGCTAGACTGATCCGTTTATTATTTTTCTTCTTAAATAATACTCGGGTCAGATCAAGGTGTTTCGGGTGCTTCCACTTGACTTCTTATCAGGGATCGTCATCTGACTTTTGGCTAACTACTTTAGCTTAGTAGTTTTTTGGTTTTTATACATTCGAGATAGAGACTTCTTGATGTATACATATTCTTTTGTCTAGCACTTGTACCTATTCTTTTGTGATGTAGTGGATCTTGTATGACCACTACTTTGATGTACACTTCTATGTGTTATATTCATATCTGTTTCCGCCTTAGTGATATGAATATCTATGACTGATTTGTGTTATGCTTATTTTATATTTGTTTCAGAATGCCTCATAGCCACTGTGTAGTAGCTTTGAGTTTGTATTGAATATGTCAGATTTCCTCTTGAAATTAAATGCATGTCATACTATCTGACATATCGGTACTTTCACAAAGCAATTACACAGATGGTCGCTCCTCAACAACCTTTTTCTTCGTGCTAGTCAACGGCATTACCCCGTAGTGTCCTTGGCTAGTGTGAGTAAAGAGGTGGGGCGTCACAATACTTATATAGTTGAAATAAGTATATCAATATTTTTCAAGTATTGAAAGAGTAGAGAGGGTTTGTGAATATATCATTTGTAAAAGGTATGTAAATAAGGGTATTTCAATGGAGATTTTAATTAATGAAAGGATTAATTAAGAGGATTTTTGATCGCTTATATGCTTAACTATGCTTGACTTCCTTATGTAGTTAAATCTTTCAGTTGATTATTTATTTATTTAATAGTTAAATAATCGATTATCGAATCTTGGACAATTTTTAAAACTATCGATTTTTGATTTAGAGACACCGGGATCATATATGTTATTTGAAAACCACTGAATAGGCATATGCATTCGAATTAGAAACATCATGAAGATGATTGAAGAAGGATTTCTGTAAAGTGCAAGGGCTACTTGCTACTAATCCTGAGGGTAATTCCAAAAAGGATGTAGTAGAAGTAGTGCCTTCGGTTTGTTCATATCCCAAACAACTAGTATGGATGAATGCTGGTATTACATTATTGCCTAAAGGGCAGTATTAGCATTCCAAGTGGGATCTGGTAAAAAGGTAAAACGTAGTCTAAAGACTCACACTCGGAAATGGCTAAAACAGGGGAGATACAGTAGGGCTACGTGGTCGCTACCATTAGGGTAGTGTCATCAATCGATCTAGATCGATATTGACCCATTTATGTATTTAGTGACTCGGTACCGTAGCTGGCCGGCAACTGGATGATGATATACTCAATATTACCCAGAAAAGGGTAGGCTAGTTCTATGTTGGCAAGGGTTAAAAGGTTTTCGACCTTGGTACATTTTTCTATAGTTCACCGTGGAAGGCGGTACCCTAGTAGCCTTGTTATTGTATGGAATCCATTCTCCAATAAGTGCCTTATGGACTTAATTGTGCGCAAATATGTTGGAATGTGAGATGCAAGCATAGCAGCTACGTTATATATTTATTTTAAACCCTAAACAATATTATAATATCAATGGATTTTCTATTTTAAATGATTCAGTTATCATAAGATAAAACCCGCTCGTGTTTATGTGCGGTGTGGTCTTACAAGATACTTTTATTTTGAAGGTTTTATAACATTAAAAATCCATATGATTTGTATTTCTCATGCTGGTTTACCAGACTGATTCGGACGTTATTTTCTTATAATGTTCGGGTCAGCCCGAGCATATTTCTAGATTTAGTTAGGGATACTTTAGAGCTTCAAAGAGAAGCCAGATTCCTCTAAGAGGTATTCATGTATCTTTTCTGTTTGCTGCATTTGTTGTCTTAAATTTATCAGCAATTGTGAGGACGGGTTGTTATAACTGTCCAGGCTGATGATAGGTTAGTCTACTCTGATTGATATAATATATAATTATCTTTCATTTCGCAAAGATCTACTATATATTTTATATTATTAGTCACGATTTCAGATTATGTTCTGTCTTTTCTTTCTTTCACCCTAACAATCTGTCTTTTCGACACGTGGATGCTCGGCACGTGAATACTGTAGATGTATTAGTGTTGACTTTTGAGAGTCAAAAAGGCAAGTCATTACAATATTCATAAATAACCACATTGAACAAGTTTAAATATAAGGAGATTCAAAGTGCACTTATGGCGACTAACGCTATACAAACACTTTCATATTCACATCAATTCAGCACACAAGTCAACTAACCATATAAACACAATGTCAAGGCTACGCCACATGTTATAGAAGGAAACAAGAGTGATTTTATACATTATAGGATTGTAAGTTTATTTCAACAGCAAGATGGTCCAAAGTTTATAACTTTAATTAGTTAATGAACTTTAACTTTATATTTCAAGAACACATACACACACAATATATATATATATATAAGATAGTGAGATCACTTACCCAATTCCAAGCCTACAATAAGCTCAAGCACATAAGAACCAAAGAAACACTTCCTATCAGTACCATAACTATAAAGATCCAAGCTTTAGCGCACACAAGCTCTAGGAAACCTTCCCCTACCTCCATAATGCTCACAGCCAAAAAATGGTTTGCAGTTTGTGCTCCACTTCTTCTACTGTTGACTTGATTTCCATCCCTCAGTTGATCTAAGGCCTTGGTTAAGGTTTGAAAGGATTTGGAGTTGATTTGCTTTGATTAGAGAAAGATTAGTGGAGATAGAATTGAATTGGCACTAATTAGTTTCTACCTTTTTTAATTTTTTTTAAAAGGTGATTGGTATTTTCCTAAGGGGTGTATTTGTAGGCTTAAACAAGAGGTCATCCATACCTTCTACCCTTCATGCAAGGTCACAAAGGAGCATCCTCCTCACATGCCACCTTTACACCTCATTTTCTAAAACAAATATCTAAAACACTATTCACCAAAATATCTTCTTCCTTAATCCATTTGCTAATCTCTTTTACTATTCACATTTAGTGGCCATATCGATGATAATATTTTTAGTTGCTAATTACTTGCACATTAATATATTAGGAAAGCGCAACATGTTCGAACAACTTTTATCGAAAAAACAGCTGTTTATCAGTAAAACGATTTTTGGCCATATCATAGATATTTCTTTGAATTATTTACTTTTGTAAACATTTTTCATAAGTAATTTACCATTATTGGGTATGAAATTTAAAGGTGGTTAATAAGGTTATTAGTTAATTTAATTGCATTAAATCAAGATTCAAATATTTAAATAATTCAGATCATTAAATACGAAATGTTTGAAATTCCGAGTTGTTACAGTTGCACATTTCGATGTTATGTTTTTAATTTGTATTAGGTGGTTTGTTTGAGAATCATAGTTATCATTTATAGGTTTTAATCGCATGAGAAATTGTGTAGCTGGGTTTAATACAAATTGATCGATTGTTTTGAAGTATTCTGAAATTTAATTCTATTGGTAGAAAAAAGTTTGTATATTGATTTTTATTGGGTTTTACATATCAAGGTGGTTGATTCATTTTTGAAACGATTTCATGTTTGAAATAAAATTAAAGTAAACAAATATTGTTAAAATTCTGGTATGATGATGTCATGATTATTTAAAAAAATTAATTAGTGGGACTTACAATGAAAATGAAAATTGATGGTATGGATTTCAAGTAATCTGGATACATAAAATGTTTACAAGTTGTAGATTTTTTATGATATCTACGTTGCTCTATACTATTTTGTACAATTTTGTGATATGTTCTATATTGTCAAATTTGTGTTGTGTACAGTTTTCTTTCAAAAGTAGAGTTGTGTTATTATGTTCATATAAAATTACAGAGCTCCATGATTTTTTTTTCAATGACTAATATAACAAGTTTAAGTGGTTGAGCACATAATTTTGCATTATATACTATGGTAGAAATGGTGTACAATAGCAACTATGAATTTTGTTTGATTGCAATAAATATATTATACTAATGTAGTAGGGGCTTTAATATGCATAAAAAGGAAATCTATTTGAAGCATATATGACATAAACATTGTTGACCTTTGTCATATTTAGTGCATAAGGCTTAAAATAGTGTAGTTGTAGTTAATGTCGACATATTAGCAATTGTCCAATAAACTTTCATTTATAAATCAAATGATATGTCTACTGCACTTAGTTTAAATGTAAAAAATGTACCTAGTATTAACTTTTGTCATAACATGGAGCTCTACGTGGTATAGTGTATATGTTCCATGCTCTTTATATCTCACACTCTATCATAGTTTTCACGATATTAGTTACAGTGCTGATTTGGATAGTGGTTTGTGAAGTAATTAGTTTTTACTTGCTAATCTATGCATAGTTAAAGTCACCTAAGTATACATGTGTCATTAACCTACTGATTAGTTTTATCGGGTTTTTTTAATATTCTACTTCATATAGCATGTTGACTATTTAGTTGTTGTAGTATAGAGTGTTTTTTTGATGTTGTATATCATGTATTTCAATGTATGGTATTGCATTGGTGATAATATATTTCAAAAAAATTATGGTCAGTGACTTGGGTGTGAAACATATGTTCACCACCTGTTACAGTCGATTTTTGAAATTCGTTTGAAATGTGTTAATGCCAGTACATATGAAAACGTAGATCATTTGATTTTTTGGTATTGGCTAACTAGGAAAATATACGATTTTGTGTAACCATTTAGACACTGTTCAGGCAAACTAAAAGTATAGTATGTCATTAGGTTTTGTATTCAAGATTACATGGCTCTTTAGATTACCATGTTAAGGCAACTAGAGATTATACATGTACCATTAACCTAATGATTAGTTTTTGCGGTTTTTTTAATATTTTACTTCGTATAACGTGTCGTCTATTTAGTTTTTGTAGTGCAAAGTGTTATTTTGATGTTGTATATCGTGTATTTCAAAGTATGGTATTACATTGGCGATGATATATTTAAGAAAAAATTATGGTCATTGACTTAAATATGAAATATATGTTCACTAAATGTTACAGTCGGTTTATGAAATCTGTTGATGTCATTACATATGAAAAAGCAAATCATTTAATTTTTTGGTATTGTCCAACTAGGACATTATTCGGTTTTGTATAACCGTTTAGACACTGTTAAGGCAAACTGAAAGTATAGTATGTCATTAGGTTTTGTATCCAATATTACATGGATCTTTATACTACTATTTTAAGGCAAACAGAGAGTAGTAATGTTCGAAGTAATCCTCATTTTCCTATGCATGATGAAATATTAAGGATACGTTAAAAAAATAGAAGAAATCTTCATTAAAGAAATATTTATCTCCCACATGAACTAGGTAGAAAATTTTGTAATTAAATATAGAACCACATAATACCAATCATATTTCAGTATATATCGCAATATGAACTAAATGCTGCTTAGAAGAAATTACAGTAATTACTTTGCGGTAGTTTTTTGTAGTACTGTCACTAAATTCTTTGTTTTTATATGACAAAAAAGAGAAAAGTTGACAAAGTAGCTGAAAAAAGGAAAAATATAGAAAAGTTAAAAGCTCGTTATGAAGTTGGTTCAAGTACCGAGGAGGAGATGTATGAGCCTGGGGAAGAATCACATGATACAAAGGATGATGAGGAATTTGAAGTTGAAGTTCAACGTTCGTCTAATCATTCAATTGGTTCGAACTCTGGTACAAATTCTGACAATGTTGAAGGAGCTTAAAATATAGGTAGAGGTAGCCCGGAAGACAAAAAATTGCTTGTTAGCTTTGATTGCCATATAACAAGAAGTGTATGAGATATGAAACAAGTAAAATGTTTTTAAAATCTTCTTCGACTTTATTAAAATGAAATACTATATTGTCATATGGATATTAACATATAGTTTTTGATAGTTGACAACTTCTATCCAGTTCATCATACAGGAGAATGAGCCAGTTATGTGCACCTTTCATTCATGGAAACTACGAGTGTGGAAATTAGAGGACGAGCCACTATGGGGTCTGGAAAGAATAAAAATTTCTAGGTTAATGAATGTTATCGATCATTCGTATGGATGGATATGACTTCAGTACCAGCCTTTGTGAAGAGATAGCAACCGAAGACAAATACATTTCACTCATCATTCAAGAAATGACCATTACACTTGATGATGTGATGCAAATAGTACAAATTCATGTGATGGGTACTATGTTTTCATATAAAGGAGGTGGTAGGGATATAGACATTGATGAACTTCTAGAGCTATATCATAAGCAACTTGG
Source organism: Allium fistulosum (assembly GCA_030737815.1). Taxonomy (NCBI): domain Eukaryota; kingdom Viridiplantae; phylum Streptophyta; class Magnoliopsida; order Asparagales; family Amaryllidaceae; genus Allium; species Allium fistulosum. The sequence goes on from CM060904.1 coordinate 823,575,858, forward strand.
CATTCATGAGGATGTTGCAAAGTAAGAGACGATGGGTGCATATGCTTTTAGGTTGGGTAGGTTGAAAAAAAGTCGTAATAAACCTACAGCAGATAGTGATGCAGGGGTATTCGATAAGGTTGCCCGTGCCAATTTTCTATAGACTAAAGATATTGTCTGTTTCCAGACAAATCGGGAATGAAGATGTCAGCTTACTACTTGAATGTATTGAAGGGATTTACGGATGATGTGAAGGAGAAGGCTTGGAGAGTGGCGATATTAGTGTACTTATATAGACGGCTTGGACTTGCTTCTTGTAGAGATGTGAAGCAACTAAGTGAGTGTTTGACTCTCTTAATGGTATGGTGTTAACAAACTATTTTAATTTCAAACTTCAGTTACATTTATCATTGTAAATGCAGTTGTACACATTAGTTCATAATATAAGTTATATTTTCAAAGTCGTTATATTGTCGAAGTTAGTTGAAATGTAAAGTATAAATTTTAACTAGTAATAGTGTGAATATCGGATTAGATATATGACCACTTTCTAATGATTCCAAATGCTACTCCGAATCCTTTATACGATGACTCTTGAAACGACCGCCCATGACCCCTGCACTGAACCTAGAGATAGTGCGCTGTAAAGTGTGCCAGGCGACCATGGACGATTGCCAGGATAAATTAAAATAACAGAATCTATCGTATTACTCACAGCGCATGGACAAAATACAATAGAACATATATATAGTGAAGCTTCACAGAATAGAATCTCATCAATAAAACTTCATAATAGTTGAGTACAATCATCAGAATAGTCAATACATCAAGCCTCACTACATAACTCTCAGAGAATATACAAACAGCGGAACATCCAATACATATAAGAAGATAATATGCAACCCTCCAGCTCGTCTTCGATATCAACATCGTAAGAAGCAAGAACAGCACCTGTCACCTGCTACCTAGTCTGCCCGTCCCAAAATGGACGAACAGCCCAAGGCAATAAGAATTAAAAACATAAAGCCTTGAGTCAGACAACAGTCTTAGTGAGCAGTAAATTAACTAACAACATACCAAAAGAGCATAAAGGAAAAGGAATAGGAATACAACCCTCCCACTCCAACCTCTTTCTACAGTGATAGCCCCCAGACACAAACTAAGAAAAAGCAGACATAGCAGAACATACAATTTAAAGTAAAGTAATTATCACTCGAGTCAAGGGCGATGTTTTCCAAGTACAAACCCCCAAGGCCTAAACCAAGATCAGATAAGCACCCAGAAAACACTGCTCTTGAGACCGAGTGACGATACAACCAAACATCCATGACTCTGGCTATCACTGTTAGCATTGCTTCGATATCACCGTTAATTGAATGACGGGCACATTCTTTCAGCCATCCGTCAAGGGCTAATGGAAACCCCGGTTCTAGACATAACTCCCGCACGTCATCATGACCCGCGCCTAGGACTATCGAATCTGCCCAGAGTACTTTACCAATCCGTAGCCTTCAGGGACTATCGAATCTGCCCAACGTACTCTTGCTTTGAGCATGCTAGAACCTTCAACAACAATAGGATCTCATCCTCCTAGTCATCCTCCTCGACGACTATTTCCATACTAGCTCAAGCGCCTCTCGAGCATCCATTATCCTCAAACTCGAACCATATCACCGAGTTATCAACCTGCTTGGAATGATCCCGTCTTGATTAGACCAAGACTATCTCATATCATGCTTCGCTTCATCACATCCTCGCAAAGCCACATCTCAACATCATCATCCAATCTATGCATAAGAGCTTCATCATCCGCTACGTATGCCACAAGCAGCTTTCCAAATTCAAGAGCCTTTCTTTTAGCTTTTGAATCATCTTCGGTCTAAATCAAATCATCAATCATCTAATTCATAGCAATCAATCAAGTCAAACATTAATCCAAGGAATCAATCATTCAAATATGATCTAAGTAGACAATTATATCAATAATGGCAATTTCGTAATTAAAGAGTTGAAAGTCTAATAAGCATGAAAACATGAACAATATCTCTATAATCTTGATGAATGAACTTGCATAGGTTAACATGTGGTAAAATGGATGTCAAATCATCATGAACAATGAATCTATATGGATCTACACATATGATTGGGAAAATGCATGGAAATCACTATTTTAACACCAAATCAAGCCAACGATCCGATATACTCCTTTGGATCCGTGTGAGAGATAATCACCACTCACCAAATCACCTAAACAACCCCAAATCAACACACTTCAGATCTGGACAGCGAAGGATCTAGCTTGATCTATCACAAACCCGCTTCAAACGATGAAATCTCTCTTCGAAGAATGTAGATCTTCAATCTAAGCTCTTCGATCTTCGATTTGATCTTCAATATGGATGGAAGGAATCACTAGATTAAAGTGGAGAAAAGAAATGAAGAAGTGTAGAAGTCGAGCTCTCAAAATAGCAGCACTTCGTCGCTTCGAAATCCGGATCCCAAAAATGAAGAAATAAACGAGTATTTATAGGCAGATTTTTAGGTCGTCCGCCCCTTAAGTCGTCGCCGACTTAACAAAGACCCTCCGACCTACGACCTACAGAACTCACGACCTAACCCTCTGCGCGACATAACATCCACCAACCCAACGACTTAGCATAAGCACGCGACATAGCTACTACACAACCTAACAGACCATCTGATCTTCAAACCCACGATCTACGACTTAACAGGGTCTCCGACTTAACAGGGTAGCCGACCTAACAACTCAACAGAGTTACGCCTTAATGATTTAGCAACACTACGACTTAACAGCTAACACCTAAGTCATCTACGACTTAATACAGACGACCTAAACTCATGCTCGACTTAACACTTGCCGAGTTAACTTCGACCTACGACCTATCGTCTCACGACATAACAACTTACGACCTAAAATCCTTAAGTCGCTCAAATGACCTAACTTCCTAACTAGCTCAATCCCTTAGGTCGTTAACTCCTTAAGTCGTCTATGTCTTAAGTCGGTCAATTCCTTAGGTCGTTAACTCGCCCAGCCGACCTAACACTTAACTTTTTCTTGGGTCACCCCAAATTCCTAAGTTGCTTACTAATCTTAGGTTGCCAAATTCTATAGGTCGTCCCACTGCTAACCCAGCTTCCTTAGGTCGTCGCCGACCTACCCCTTAGGTCGTCCACTACCTTAGGTCGCTCCAACACCCTACGACCTAAGCTACCACGACTTAACTTTTAAACGACTTATCACCTAACTCGCCGAATTCCTTAACTCGGTCACGACTTAAGACTTAAACTCATGACGACTTATCACAATTGCGACCAAATGTCAACTGTTTTACGATGTTTCGATCCGTAAAAATACGGGTCGTTACATTCTCTCCCCCTTAGGAATTTCGCCCCCAAAATTCCAAACAAACAAGGCAATCAAAGACTATTCTGCATGCCTACCATCCATAGCAATCAACAACTATGCATCCAATTCTAGCTTAGCATGCAGAATTCTAAAACTAGAACAAGTTACAATATCGTGAGATGACACGACACCTTAGGGCCATACCTTGAAGAGTTCAAGATGAGCTGCCTTCATCCTCTCTTCCACCTCCCACGTACAGTCGTTATCATCATCACTCCATTGTATCTTGAGCAACTTAACTACCTTCCTCCTAAGCTGTTTCGTGTCGGTTTCCACAACACGAAGCGACTTACGAGGTCTCCTATCGACTGGACTAACTTCGAAATCTTCACAGCTATCAGCAGAAACCACTGTATTCGAGTCGTGCACATACTTCCGTAGATATGATACGTGAAAAACATTGTGCACACCCGACATCTTCTCTGGTAATTCCAATCTGTAGGCGAGCTCTCCAATTCGCTCGATGATCGGGAATGGTCCAACAAATCTCGGAGTCAGTTTTCCTTTCTTCCCGAATCGAATAACATTCTTCAGTGGAGAAATCTTCACAAAAAAAAATCACCTACGTCGAATTCCAAATCCTTACGACGCTTATCAGCATAACTTTTTTGACGATCTTGGGCTGCCTTCATTCGTTGCCGAATGATCTCAATGCAATCCGAAGTCTGTCGAATCATCTCTGGCCCAAGTAACAGCTTTTCTCCTGTTTCCAACCAACATGTCGGAGAGTTACACGGTCTTCCATACAATGCCTCATACGGTGCCATACCAATGCTTGACTGGTAACTGTTATTGTATGCAAATTCCACCAAATGAAGGTGATCTTCCCATGATCCTCCGAAATCCAAAACACAAGCTCTAAGGAGATCTTCCAAAACTCGGTTGACTCTCTCGGTCTGACCATCTGTTTGAGGATGATAAGTTGTACGCAAATACAACTCAGTTCCCAAAACTTCTTGGAAGCTCTTCCAAAATCCACTAGTGAACAATGGGTCTCGATCGCTCACTATACTCTTCGGAATACCATGGAATCGAACTATCCACTTAACATACAACTCAGCCAACTTTGATGCAGTCCTAGTCGATCAAACAGGAATGAATCTTGCACTCTTAGTCAAACGATCTACAATGACCCAAATCCCCTCATTTCCCGTTCTGGTTCTAGGTAGTCCATCAATAAAATCCATCGACACTTGCTCCCACTTCCATGTAGGAACTTCTAATGGCTGAAGCAATCCACTTGGCTTCTTCTGTTCGGCTTTAACCAACTGGCAGTTCATACACTTGGAAATAAAATTTCCAACATCCTTCTTCATACCTTCCCAGTAGTAGGTTCTCTTCATATCCCGATACATCTTATTTCCACCTGGATGAATTGTCATCTTCGAGTGATGACTTTCCTTCAGAACTTCACTCCTTAATTCATCTATATCGGGAACAACTAGTTGTCCTTGCTTCCGAAGCCAACCCTCTCGATCGACCTCGAATCCTTTATCCTTTTCTGGATCCAATCCAGATTCCAAATCACGGATAATCTTGACAAGCTTATCATCTCGCTTTTGACTCTCGCCGATTCTTTCCACAAGAGTCGGTCTTATTGATAGGTTTGCCAACATCTCAGGTTCCAATTCACATCTGGGCCTGAAGTCAAATCCAGCTAAATACTCGAGACTCTTCCATTTTGAAAACATGGCTCCTAATCCTGCATGTCTTCGACTTAACGCATCTGCCACTGCGTTACCTTTTCCCGGAGTATAAGCTATACCAAAATCATATGATGCCAAAAACTCTAGCCACCGTTGCTGCCGAAGATTCAAATCTTTTTAGGAGAAAAGATACTTCAACGACTTATGATCTGTAAACAACTCGAATCGAACTCCCAATAGATAATGCTCCACATCTTCAGAGCAAATACAATCGCCGCTAACTCCAAATCATGAGTCGGGTAATTCCTTTCATGCGGCTTCAGTTGTCGACTTGCATACGCAACAACTTTATCCCTTTGCATCAGTACTGCTCCAAGTCCAGTACCACATGCGTCGGTGTAAACCACCATCTCATCATTCCCACTTGGAATAGTCAAAACAGGAGCACTTGTCAGTCGTTCTTTCAGGATTCCGAAAGCTTGCTCACACTTAGCATCCCATCTGAACACTTGGTTCTTTTTCGTCAATCCTGTCAAGGGTGCAGCCACCTTGGAGAAGTCTTTGATAAACCGTCGATAATATCCTGCTAATCCAAGAAAACTTCTCACATCCGTTGCATTCTTAGGTCTAACCCAATCCTGGATTGCTTCCACCTTAGCGGGATCAATCGCTATTCCATTTCCAGAGATAACATGGCCTAAGAACCTCACTTCACTCTTCCAGAAGTGACACTTCGAAAACTTATCCTTCAGCTGATGTTTCCGCAAGATTTCCAAAACAATATGCAAGTGCGTCTTGTGCTCTTCCTCAGTTCTGGAGTAAATCAGAATATCATCCACGAACACAAGCACGAACTTGTTCAACTGATCTCTGAACACTCTATTCATAAGATCCACAAAATATGCTGGTGCGTTAGTCAATCCAAACGGCATTACCAGCCACTCAAAGAAACCGGATGGTGTCCTAAAAGCAGTCTTCGGCACACTATCCTTAGCCACTCTCAACTGGTGAAATCCCGTTGCCAAATCCATTTGAGAAAACACCTTAGCTTCGTGAAGCTGATCAAACAAGTCATCTATTCTCGGTAATGGATACTTGTTCTTCTTAGTCACATTATTCAGCTCACGATAATCCACACATAACCTCAGCGATCCATCCGCTTTGGTTGCGAACACAACTGGTGCACCCCATTCGGACACACTACGCCGAATGAATCCTTTCTGTAAAAGATCATCAACCTGCACCCTCAACTCCTGCTATTCCCTAGGCGCCATCCGCCTAAGAGGCATCACAATAGGTCTGGCTCCTTCAACTAGATCTATACGAAACTCGATCTCTCTATGCGGCGGTAACCCTTTGACCTCGTCAAAGATATCCTCAAATCCATTTGCGATTGGCACCGATGACAGTTCATCCCGTGGAACAACTAGCGAATACATGAAGCTCATGAAGACGCCTTCTTCATGCTTACATCGTATCACAATCTTTCGCCCCTCCACATTCTCAACTATCACCTCCAACCTTTCGCAATCAACCTTTGCCGCATACTTCCTAAGCCAGTCCATACCCAAAATAATTCCGAACCCCGCAAAGTTCAGAACAAAACAATCACAAACAAAAGAGCAACCATGACTCGATACAATCAGACCACGGCATAACATACACAAACAAGACGAACCCCCAACTGGATTAGTCACAACCAATGGCCTATCAGCGATATCCGGTTCCAAACCTAACCGGCCTACGAGTTCACTACAAACAAACGAATGCGACGCCCCAGTATCAAACAACACTCTAACTGGAATACCACAAATGGAAAGAGTACCTTGAACCACTACACTCTTTCCCTTCTCTTCAGCGGTAGGAGCTTTCGAAGATGATGGGATAGCTCCCAAAGCATAAGCTTGCACAATCTGCTTGTCCTTCCGCGGTTCTGGACAATTCTTCCTGAAATGCCCCGGCTTGTCACAGTTGTGACACTTCATCAGTGCCTTCGAATTCTTACAATCCTTCGAGAAATGGCCCTTCTGCTGACAATTGTAGCAAGTCACTTCGCCCTTCGGCTTCTTCTGGCCATCCCTACCCTTCTACTGCTGCTGCTGCTTCCTCTTCTTGTTTCCACTCTGCTGTGGTTTAGACTCTCCCCTGGTCACAGCAACAACAGATCCTTCCTTAGGAAACAGACTCTCATGCCTGAGAGCTTTCTCCACAAGCTTCTCAAATGAATCGTCCAAATGATCCACCAGCTGTCTCCTAAGATAGCTGTCCAAGCCTGTCACAAACTTCTCATTCTTCTGATAAGCAGATTCAATATACGATCGGGCATACTTGGACAAAGCCTCAAACTCAGAAACATACTCAAGAACTGGTCTTCCACCTTGCTTGAGCTCCACAAACTTCTTGAACAGAACAGACTTCTGAGCTGTAGAAATGAACTTAGCTTCAAATCTAGCTTGGAATTGCTCCCAAGTAATCTCTTCCTCCGGAGTATTGATGGTAATAGAGTTCCACCAATCAGAGGCTATCCCTTGAAGCTGCCTTGATGCTAACTTCCTCTTAGTCGCATCCTCAATTCCCAAGTCACCAAAGATCCTTCTACAAGCATCTATCCACCTTTGGACCTTAATAGTTGATTCTGTTCCCAAGAAAACCTTCCCCCCAAGAGCAGTATAATCTTTGCACAGCTTAGCAAAATCCACCGGTTTTGGAGTTTGAACTTGAACCCCAACATCTACTGCTGCCCCCGGAACTGGTATCTTTCTCATGATCGAAGTCATCATAGCTTCGAACATAGATGCATAATCAGCAGCCCCTTCAGTAGCACAGCCTTCCCTAGCAGCTGGTCTCCCTCTTCGACTCATTCTCAATATATATAAAAAGGAATGATTAGCACACCTAGAGAAACAACTGCATAAAGGACTCAAACTCTACTAAGCTACTATATTATATATAGTAATCATCCATCAAAATACAATTACGTCTCTCATACGTAGTTACGTCAGCGAGCGTTGGGTAAAATCGATTAATCAATGCTCTGATACCAAATGAAACGACCGCCCATGACCCCTGCATTGAACCTAGAGATAGTGCGCTGTAAAGTGTGCCAGGCGACCATGGACGATTGCCAGGATAAATTAAAATAACAGAATCTATCGTATTACTCACAGTGCATGGACAAAATACAATAGAACATATATATAGTGAAGCTTCACAGAATAGAATCTCATCAATAAAACTTCATAATAGTTGAGTACAATCATCAGAATAGTCAATACATCAAGCCTCACTACATAACTCTCAGAGAATATACAAACAGCGGAACATCCAGTATATATAAGAAGATAATATGCAACCCTCCATCTCGTCTTCGATATCAACATCGTAAGAAGCAAGAACAGCACCTGTCACATGCTACCTAGTCTGCCCGTCCCAAAATGGACGAACAGCCCAAGGCAATAAGAATTAAAAACATAAAGCCTTGAGTCAGACAACAGTCTTAGTGAGCAGTAAATTAACTAACAACATACCAAAAGAGCATAAAGGAAAAGGAATAGGAATACAACCCTCCCACTCCAACCTCTTTCTACAGTGATAGCCCCCAGACACACACTAAGCAAAAGCAGACATAGCAGAACATACAATTTAAAGTAAAGTAATTATCACTCGAGTCAAGGGCGATGTTTTCCAAGTACAAACCCCCAAGGCCTAAACCAAGATCAGATAAGCACCCAGAAAACACTGCTCTTGAGATCGAGTGACGATACAACCAAACATCCATGACTCTGGCTATCACTGTTATCATTGCTTCGATATCACCGTTAATTGAATGACCGGTACATTCTTTCAGCCATCCGTCAAGGGCTAATGGAAACCCCGGTTCTAGACATAACTCCCGCACGTCATCGTGACCCCTGCCTAGGACTATCGAATCTGCCCAGAGTACTTGACTACTAATCCGTAGCCTTCAGGGACTATCGAATCTGCCCAACGTACTCTTGCTTTGAGCATGCTAGAACCTTCAACAACGATGGGATCTCAGCCTTCTAGTCATCCTCCTCGACGACTATTTCCATACTAGCTCAAGCGCCTCTCGAGCATCCATTATCCTCAAACTCGAACCATATCACCGAGTTATCAACCTGCTTGGAATGATCTCGTCTGGATTATACCAAGACTATCTCATATCATGCTTCGCTTCATCACATCCTCGCAAAGCCACATCTCAACATCATCATCCAATCTATGCATAAGAGCTTCATCATCCGCTACGTATGCCACAAGCAGCTTTCCAAATTCAAGAGCCTTTCTTTTAGCTTTTGAATCATCTTCGGTCTAAATCAAATCATCAATCATCTAATTCATAGCAATCAATCAAGTCAAACATTAATCCAAGCAATCAATCATTCAAATATGATCTAAGTAGACAATTATATCAATAATGGCAATTTTGTAATTAAAGAGTTGAAAGTCTAATAAGCATGAAAACATGAACAATATCTCTATAATCTTGATGAATGAACTTGCATAGGTTAACATGTGGTAAAATGGATGTCAAATCATCATGAACAATGAATCTATATGGATCTACACATATGATTGGGAAAATGCATGGAAATCACTATTTTAACACCAAATCAAGCCAACGATCCGATATACTCCTTTGGATTCGTGTGAGAGATAATCACCACTCACCAAATCAACTAAACAACCCCAAATCAACACACTTCAGATCTGGACAGCGAAAGATCTAGCTTGATCTATCACAAACCCGCTTCAAACGATGAAATCTCTCTTCGAAGAATGTAGATCTTCAATCTAAGCTCTTCGATCTTCGATTTGATCTTCAATATGGATGGAAGGAATCACTAGATTAGAGTGGAGAAAAGAAGTGAAGAAGTGTAGAAGTCGAGCTCTCAAAATAGCAGCACTTCGTCGCTTCGAAATCCGGATCCCAAAAATGAAGAAATAGACGAGTATTTATAGGCAGATTTTTAGGTCGTCCGCCCCTTAAGTCGTCGCCGACTTAACAAAGACCCTCCGACCTACGACCTACAGAACTCACAACCTAACCCTCTACGCGACATAACATCCACCGACCCAATGACTTAGCATAAGCACGCGACATAGCTACTACACGACCTAATAGACCATCCGATCTTCAAACCCACGATCTACGACTTAACAGGGTCTCCGACTTAACAGGGTAGCCGACCTAACAACTCAACAGAGTTACGCCTTAATGGTTTAGCAACACTACGACTTAACAGCTAACACCTAAGTCGTCTACGACTTAATACAGATGACCTAAACTCATGCTCGACTTAACACTTGCCGAGTTAACTTCGACCTACGACCTATCGTCTCACGACATAACAACTTACGACCTAAAATCCTTAAGTCGCTCAAACGACCTAACTTCCTAACTAGCTCAATCCCTTAGGTCGTTAACTCCTTAAGTCGTCTATGTCTTAAGTCGGTCAATTCCTTATGTCGTTAACTCGCCCAGCCGACCTAACTCTTAACTTTTTCTTAGGTCACCCCAAATTCCTAAGTCGCTTACTAATCTTAGGTTGCCAAATTCTATAGGTCGTCCCACTGCTAACCCAGCTTCCTTAGGTCGTCGCCGACCTACCCCTTAGGTCGTCCACTACCTTAGGTCGCTCCAACACCCTACGACCTAAGCTACCACGACTTAACTTTTAAACGACTTATCACCTAACTCGCTAATTCCTTAACTCGGTCACGACTTAGGACTTAAACTTAGGACGACTTATCACAAATGCGACCAAATGTCAACTGTTTTACGATGTTTCGATCCGTAAAAATACGGGTCGTTACAACTCTCAGCCAAGAGTATGCAAGTTAAAAAATACCCAATTTGTTGGTGATCAGGCATTTGTGCTACTACGGCTTAGGGAGCAACTGGATATGTTAATAGAGCGTGATGTGAGTATAGCATTTTTACATATATTAGTTAGTGCACATGTATGTGGATCAATTATATATTTAAACTGTGCTATGTAGGTTGTGTGGAACCCATACTCGGGTATTTGTGATAGGTACCCTTTGGAAGAGTATTCCTTTTAATACTGGGATTTTATTATGTTTTCATGTTACAGAACCTTACTACCCGAACCATGTATTGGGACAGTTTGATGTTAAACAACCTATCCCAAAACCTCGAATAGCTCCTTTAGCTTGTCATAAATAAGCAAAATATGACTAGTTCAAAGTTCGTTATGACATTGGGTATTGGTTGGGTCAATGTTGGCAAGATATTGCTATGGCTACAAATTCAAGGTCAACTACAGTTCTAAATCCTTGGGATTGTGAATGCTACTACATGAGTTGGTTTAAAACCATGTTCCATCCTATTATTATCCACGTGTGAGTTCAAATATGGATAACCCTACTGAATTTAAGGCAAATAAAGTTAGTAAGCAGTATTGAAGTATCGTGTTTAATGAATTTATTTTTTCCTTGATTAAGTTATTTAATATTTTTTTGTTAGGTTAAAGATACAAAAAGGGCTCTACCTCTACTAAATGCCAACATTAATGGAGGGTCTTCAAAGGTGAAGGAAAGTCAAGATAAAGATGCAAAATAAATATTAGAGACTGCTTTACTAGCTATTAATGAAACCCCCCTCCCGGCCGGGCACATCATAAAATGGCTAATGTTAAGTTAAAAAACAATAATGAATAGTGTACAACTTATTTCAGAATTTGTATTTTGGTTAACTTATTTGTTGTGCTCAATATTTTAGTATATGGGGCAACATTTTGGCTGTGTTATTTCGGCTATGATTTATGTAACTTTGACTTTTATCTGGATGAACGCTTAGTTTGATCGATATATTTATAATATGTTGAAGCACATTATAACTTGTACCATTGTGTTACTTAAAAATTCTCGTATATTAAATTGTTGACATGTACTCTGTTGTTTAGATGTTGCATTCCTTGCATATCAATGTATGTTGCTTCAATGCCGATGATCTTTAAAAAAAATTATGGTCATGAATTTGGTTAATTCATATATGCCCACCAAGACAATATTTGGTTTAGTATTACCGTTTAGACACTGTCAATGCAAATAAAGAGCAAAGTCAGTCAATAGGTTGTAACATCCCTAATTTTTAAATAACATTATACAGGATATTTAATTAAATAAATTAAATATAAATGTTAAGTGATAATGGGATTGAGGTTTGAATAAAATTAAGTGGCCATGCTTATGAATTTAATTGGGCTAAAGAATGGTTTAAAGATTAATTAAATTATGTAAGGGTATAATGGGATTTAGCTACACCTAACTTTACCCTTATATATACATACATACATACATATACATATATATATATATATCTGTGTGTGTGTGTTTACCTCTTAATCCGTTGAGACTCATTTTCATTTTCACAAAAATAAAAACGTAAGTAAAGTTAAGCAGTCGGCCATTAACAAGAAGAGAAGAAGAGGAAATTCAAAGAAAAGGAAAAGAATTAAAGAAGGGGGAATCAAACTCGTCTCAATCTACTTTCCTTATCAAAGATTAAGGTGAATAATAATTTCCATCTTTATTTGCTGAATATATGATGTTTTATGATGATATGCTTGAATTATGGTTTGTTTAAATTTAAACAAGATTGTTTAAATGATGGTTCAGACGGTTTTAGACCAAAACCATGTGATATTAATGTTTAAATGCCATGAAAAAATTATATGTCATGCAAAACATAATTTTACAGTTCGGTTTTAATTTTGATAATTTTCCAATCTTTGGAAAGATTATTATGAATTTTTGAATGAAAATATTATATCTTGGGTTTATAAATTTATTTCAGAAAATATATTGAGAATTTGGGTTTGAAATTTTGATATGTTATATAACATGATCAAAGTCAACTTCTGTGATTTTTGGGGATTTTTCTTAAGTGATTTGATATACAAATTAAATTAATTTGAGAAGAGGATCTAAATGATTTAACTACATTTGAAATGAAATGTTTTATCTATAAAATTCCAAGCTTGATACTTATCCGAAATGATAAGACGGTTAGTTTTGAAAAGCATGGGAAAAGTTAAGGAAACCAATAAGAAGTTTACACGTAAGCAAGTTAGTTGAGATAAGTTGCTTAATTTGACATTTAACCTAGAAAAACAGGTTCCGCCTCTATTAAGGGTACCTTTCGCCCCTTACCTTTCGCCTTCGACAAAGTCGAAACCCCATTAAGCCATAACCAATACATAGGGTATCATCTAGCTGGTACGTAGTGGATTGGAGAAAGGCGGAAGGTATGGTGTCGAAAGCATGTTTCTGATGGAGTCGATACCTTAGTTTGTTTTAGAAAGTTAAGCACCTACCTTTGTTTTACTAAGCTTTCGACTTAGTCAATACGTATGTTTTCGGAAGGAGTTTTATAATGGCCTTCGAAGGGGTTGCCATGTTTGTCTTAAAAGTAAAAGGGGTTTCGAAGGAGTTCCTTTAATTATAAATCAATGCTTTCGAAAGAAGGGGTTCTGACACAATCGAATCCATGCCGCCGATTCTTTTATCTTTCAAGTGTATTGAAGTCATTAATGCTGCCGAAAGGTATTGTTTATTTTAAAGCTATATTAAGCCGCTTCCAAAATGCTTTCGAAAGGGTTATAGGTTTCGAAGACAATGGCTTTGGAAGGGGTTTCGAAGCTATCCTTTAGTATTTTAAATATATGCTTTCGACTCTGTCGAAAGGGATGGTTCCGACACCATCATAAATTCCCTTACATTTTTATATATAACGTATGATTTTGAAAGAGATACTTTCATTTATATTTACTTTGACCCAAATGATATTTTTAAAGGTAAACCCAATGATGTCGAAAGGTGGACTTTCAATACTTTAGGAAGAGATACTTCCAATGGTTTCGAAACTATGATTCTAATAATTAATAAGTAACACTTTATTATATTCGAAAGGTTTCGAAAGAAGGATTTTAAAGTGTTTTATAAGGCCGGAGTCTAATGTTTTGAAAAGAGATATATGCTTTCGAAAGAAGCTATCCAGTGAGCTCAAAAGCAAGGTTTCGAAGATTTCGAAAGTATAGTTTTCAAAAGAAATAACCTAACCTCATTTAAAAGCAAAACCATGGCATATTAATAAACAAAATAGTTAGAAATGAAGTTTTTGAAGAAGTTTAAATTTGTTAAAGGAATTAACCAAGTTATTATAATTACTTCTTCATATATATCTCTGTGTGTGTATTCACTTTGTAATGAGCCCAAAATGGTACTTTTGGAAAAGGCAGAATAACCATTTAGGTTGACCTAGTAGTAAATATAAATTAAAGATATTGGCCGGGGCCAATAGGATCACAGTAAGCCCATGAAAACTATGTAAGGGAAGTGATATTGGCAAGGGCCAATAGGTTCATAGTTAGACCATGAAAACTATGTATAATTGAAGACGTCAGTTAGACAGGTTTATAGTTAGCCCATGAAAACTATATTCGGATAATAAAATTAAATATTGATAGATAGTCAATAGGTTCCTAGTTAGCCCATGAAGACTAGGGTAAAAGAAAGATATTGACAATTAGTCAGTAGGTTCCTAGTCAGCCCATGAAAACTAGGATATAAGGAATGATATTGGAGTTACCAATAGGTTCATAGTGATCCCATGAAAACTATATAATTGGACAGGGAGTCCATAAATGTTTAATCGGTTATTAGTCAGCCCATGAAAACTATTAGGTTAATAGTAATCCTAGAAACTATAACTATGACATATAGTCAAAATGAATGGGAATGGGGAATCCAAAATTGATTCAATTGTTTTGTATGTCATCATATAATAATGTTTTGAATTGATTTAACTATTATGGATGCAGGAGTACAGAAAATGGTTTATAAAAGTTTTTAAGATAATAGTGAGGTGAAACCCGTTCCGCTAAGCGGCGTGGTCTCACTAGATATCCAAATGATTTAAGATGGTAGATTATTATTCATACCAGGCTTTATGTCTGACTTGAAGTTTATGTTTTCCCTTTAAGCTCTCGGGTACTCAATTGATTTTGAGTAGCTTGAGTTTGAGGGTTTCAGGTACCTCTTAAGACGAATAAGCTTCTAAAGTCGTGCAGGAAGCATGTAGTTATTTGAATTCTCTCTCATATGATTCCGCTGTGTTGTTTTGTTAAGGCAAAGTTGTTTATTGCCTATTATATACTCTGATCACCAAGGAGGCATCTTCATATGTCGCTCTTGAAGTATATTGTAATAATTATATTTTATGAATGTGGTTCTCGCTGTGGGATTATGTAAAGAATGTTGAAATGGGGTTTTTTGAATGGAATGTGAAAGTTGTTTTGAAATTTTTAAAATTTTTTCATATCCATGTGTTTCTGGTATATCAATTTGTCTAACATTACCGTATTTGGTCGCTGAGGATTAATAACTATGGATGACTGCAACATCCGTAGCTGTTAGTTTTGGGCCTCCAAGTGCGAGATGTTACAAGTTGGTATCAGAGCATAGGTTTATGAAAACTTAAGCACTTTAAACCTAAAAATATTTTCAAAACATAATCCAATGAATTAGAAATATAATCGGGGTTTGGGTTAACACGATTGTAACGTACTTGTATTTGACATATATAGGTGTGTATATATATAAGTACATAATTCCTCTTTTCTCTTAGGCCTTTCTTCTATATCTTACAAAGACTCGTATACAGATTTACGAGAAAGAAGATATGGAAGCAGGAAATGAAAGAGTAAATTTAGGTGGATGAAGCACAACAACTGATGGAAATGCTCGACCTAATACCCGGAGGAACCAAGGTCGACAGGCTAACGTTAATCAAAATGCGGAAGCCAATGTGGGTGCTGGAAATCCGCCAGTAAATGTGGGGATGATGTATCAGTTCCTCGCTAATTTGATGCAAGTACATGTTACTACTGGACTTGCTGGTAATATTGGGAATAATTATGCTAAGCTGAGTAGAGACTACACCAGCTTGGGTGGAAAGCCATTAATGGGAATGGAGGATGCTACCAAAGTGGAGAACTAAATGTTGCATTGCGAAAGGATATTTGCCAATTTGGGTTTAGAAGATGAGCAGAAGAGAAGGTTGTCCTCTAGGAAATTTTAAGGGTTAGCACTTCATTGGTGGAATGGTGTGACTGCCGGAGTTCTGGAGGAAGAGTTGACTTGGGCTGATTTTCGAAGGAGATTTGAATAGAGGTTTATTTCTAAAGTTACCAAGCCAACATTGATGAGAAGATTTACGGATTTAGTTCGAGGAGACATGTCAGTTATCGAGTATGCAAATAGATTTGATGGACTATCTCGATATGGATATGCTACTATAGACACTGACATCAGAAGGAATGAAGCTTCATTCAGGGACTAAGGCCTAAGATTGCTAGGGTGACCCTGACTCATATCCGTGATCCCTATAATGTGGTGGTGGAGATGGCCATTCGCAATGAGGAAATATTAGCTGTGTGTGCTAGAGAAAAGCCAGTTGTCCCAAGGTCCTCAGGGAAAGAAGAGGAAGTTCTTTAAAAAGAAAGGATCCTAAGAGGGAGATTCATCTAAGAAGTCAAAAGTTGATTTAGTTTGTCACAAATGTGACAGCAAGGGTCATTTTGCAAATGAGTGTCGGTCAGGCAAGGGGCAAAAGAAGGCTGCAGATAAGAAGCATGTTAAGTGATACAACTACGATCAAGTTGGGCATTACAAGAACCAATGTCCATAGCCAGTTAGGACAGAAAAAGGAAAGGTTTTTGCTATTGGACTACCGTCTTATTCAAGAGCAACTGCAAAAGGTAAGGGAAAGACTATGATGGAAGGTACATTTTTGATTAAAGTATTCCAGTTAAGATACAATTTGATACCGGTGCATCACATTCATTTATATCCCAAAATTTGGTTAATAAGTTATGCTTAGTACCCACTTACCCTGTTTCTTCCTTAAGGGTTGCGAATCCAATAGGAGGTTATGCAACTCTAGGGATGAGATGTGACCAGTTAGAACTTGATTTGTTAGGTCATATGTTTACGTGCAGTTTGTATGTTTATGATTTCGTAGATTTCATGATCATTTTGGGTATGGATTGGTTTGGTAGATATGTGGCTAGGATATTTTTCCAGGATGGGGAAATATCATTAAGGCATCCTAATAGTCATAACCGAATCATCTTCTCAGTAGAGAATTCCGACCGAAGTGTTAGTGATGTGTTAAGTGCCTTGGAAGCAGCGAAAGAGCAATGTCAGGTTTGAGTTGCAAGAGAGTTTGCAGATATATTTGAGCCGATCACAGGACTACCACCAAAACGAGCTATTGAGTTTTGGATAGATCTTGTAACAGGAGCTGAACCTATGAGTAGACCACCTAGCAGAATGATACCGACTGAGATGAAAGAATTAAAGGTGCAGCTAGTGGATCTAGAAGGAAGGAATTTTATTAGACCAAGCAGTTCTCCTTGGGGAGCGGCCGTGATTTTCGTGAAAAGTCAGATGAGTCATTGAGGATGTGCATCTACTACCGTAAGCTGAATGAAAGGACGATCAAGAATAAGTATCCTTTACACGAATTGACGATCTGTTTGATCAGTTGAGTGGAGCCAGAGTGTTTTCCCAATTGGATTTGGCAACAGGGTTCCATCAGTTGAGAGTGGCAGAGAACAGTATTCCTTTGACAGCATTTCGAACTAGGTATGGTTCGTATGAATGGTTAGTGATGCCATTCGGGTTGACGAATGCACCCGCTTTCTTCGTGGATTTGGTGAACTGAGTTTTTCGAGAGCACTTGGATAGGTTCGTATTATTATTCATAGATGAAATTTTGGTGTACTCGAAAGATGTTTAACGGCTATTTTTCTATCAGCTTAGAAAATAGCCGAAAAATTTTAAATACAAATTACCGCAAGTGCACGGCATACAATTCTAGTACGTGGCGAGTACGGGTCGATTTGTAGGGAATTGCTTAGATTTAAAATTTTATATTCAATAAAATTAAACCAAGATTTGAAGATTGTGTTTAGCTAAAAAAATGTAGAAAAACTAGCAAAAGAAAATGGATAAAAATATGAGAGTAGAAGGCAATTTAGAGATAAATCCACTCTTTTGATCACATAAATCAACAAAATGAAATTATGTTCTCACTTTTGGTCATTAGTGAATTTAGTTGATGTGCTTATCATAAGTATGGAATATTTGTGCTATTAATTAGCCCAATATAAACCATCAAACTATAACAAAACCACTAAACCGCTTTTTAACTCTCATGAAAATTGACAATGAATTTGAAAATAAAATCTATTCTAAGCATGGCCTATTAACTATTGATTACAAATATAAACCATAAAATTTTGACTTTAAAATCACTTCATTACCAACATCATATGTAGATGAAGAGGTAATTTGTGTTTTGTTTGTTTAAGCATAACTTATTTGGTGTCAACAATATAGGCTATCAAATTCAAAGCTAAACAACAAAATATTTACCACATTCTATCATTCCATTAAGCACAAAAAGAGATCAATAATTATCAAAATGTTGAAGCTACATGATTAAGAGAGCTTCATTACCCCTAAATTGAAGGGGTTTAGCCTCTCATATTTGTTATCATATCAATAAATGTAGCATTTAACATAAAACAGAAACAATGGAAAAAGAGAGCAAAGTAAAAAGAGATCTAATTAAAATGAAATAGAAACTAATCTACTTGCATAAGAAATGTAACTAAGCTACTAACATAAAAAGCAAGAGAGCATGTAAATAAGAAAAAGCATGAATTAACATTGCATAAAAAAGAGAATTACATGAAAGAAAAATGGCTAAGTAGCCATGAAATAAAAAGAAAGTTTTGATTTATTCTTGAGCCTGAAACTAAACTAACTAAAATGGAGGCTAAGGAGGCTAAGAGACTAAGAGAGACTAATTGCATGAACATAAAGGGTATTTATACATGTTTCGAAACCCTAATCCAATTTTTGGGAACTACCCAAACTACCTCTCTAGGATGTGTGGCCACCAGGTTATCATTAGCATGAGATAATTATCCATTAAGTGTGCATGTAACTTTAATGGCCATTAGCATGTGCATTAGCTCCTAATTTATATATCATGGTAAGTGGGTAGGTGGGGTCCTCCATGTTTCATGAAATGAATTATTTCCATCTTCATTTGCCTGTATTCTCTTGTGCATGCATATTTTCCATGAAAACCTCTTCCATTTGAAGCCAAACTCCTACAAAATAATATATAAATTTCCAAGTAAATTTTCTCAAATTAATATATGCACAAAAATGACCATTTTGCCCCTATATGAAGATGAATATGTGACGATTTGAAAATAATTTGAATTTTGGTTTAAACATGTTAAAAACACCCAATATGATCATTTATTTAATTTAATTAGATTAAATATGGAAGTAAAAATATGCATATTACGTGCACATCAAAAGATGAGAGAGAGCATGAAGATCATCTGAGGGTAGTGCTTGAGACGCTGAGGCAGCATCTGCTAAAGGCGAAGTATTCCAAATGACATTTTTGGAAGAAAGAGGTATAGTTTCTTATTCATGTAGTTTCGAAGGAGGGTTTGGCAGTAGATCCAGTTAAGATCGAAGCTGTCAATAATTGGAAGAGACCGGAGACGGTAACCGAGATCAGAAGTTTTCCTGGACTTGCTGGCTATTACCGGAGATTCATTAGAGATTTTTCATGGATAGTAGCACCTTTGATTAAGTTGACCAGAAAGGATGTGAAGTTCATTTGGTCTGACAAATGTGAGGAATGATTCCTTATGTTATATCATTTTTTGACCAATGCACCAATGCTAGTAGTTCCAAATGGAAACCAAGGGTTGGTGGTGTACACTGATGCATGTGGATCGGGATTGGGAGCTGTGTTGATGCAGAATGGTAAAGTCATTGCCTACGCTTCTCGACAGCTTAGACCGCACGAGGTGAGATACCATATTCATGGTTTGGAGTAAGCTGCGGTGATCTTCGCATTGAAGATTTGGAGACATTATCTCTTATGAGAGAAATTTGAGCTATACACTGATCATAAGTCCTTAAGATATTTATTCTCTCAAAAGGAGTTGAATATGCGACAGCAGAGGTGGCTGGAGTTTTTGGCAGCTTATGGTTTTGGTATAGAATATACTCCCTGGAAAGGAAATAAGGTAGCAGATGCTCTTAGTAGGAAACATCAGAATGTGGTGTTAGCTATGTTAGTAGAATGGAAGGATTTAGAAGCTTTGGCTACATGTAGTATAAAGTCGAGATCGACTACTGATTCTAGTCAGTGTACTGCTATGTTAGCCTATTTAGACGTTCGACCAGTGCAAAGTGATAGAATAGCTTCTAAACAGAAAGAGGATCCAGCATTAGCTGAGAAGATTAGAAGACTCGAGGTGGGATACGAGACCAATAATCTTAAAGATTTTGGCATCAACCAGAGAGGATGGTTGAGGAAGAAACGATGCTTATGTGTTCCGTATGTAGAGAACTTAAAAAAAGAAGTTCTAGGAGAATGTCATCGATCCAAGTTTACGATTCATCCTGGGGGAACCAAGATTTATCAAGATATGAAGAGGAGCTTCTATTGGGAAGGCATGAAGAGGGATGTTGGCTTATGGGTTAGGCAGTGTGCCAACTGTCAACAAGTGAAAGACGAACACCAGAA
Organism: Allium fistulosum; assembly: GCA_030737815.1. Taxonomy (NCBI): domain Eukaryota; kingdom Viridiplantae; phylum Streptophyta; class Magnoliopsida; order Asparagales; family Amaryllidaceae; genus Allium; species Allium fistulosum. The sequence goes on from CM060904.1 coordinate 823,596,589, forward strand.
GCCGAGCAGGTTGCTTCAGCCTTTAGAATTCTAGTTTGGAAGTGGGATTCTATATCCATGGATTTTATAGACAGGTTGCCAAGGTCGAACAGGAGAAATGAAAGCATAAGGGTCATAGTGGACTGATTGACCAAAAGCTCCCATTTCATTCCAGTCAAGTCAACCAGAACGGCACCTGTTTTGGCGAAGTTGTTCGTGAAGAACATAATTAGGCTTCATGGAATTCCTAGTAGTATAGTCAGCAACAGAGATGAATTATTCACTAGCGAGTTTTGGAGAAGTCTACAGAGAGTATTAAGTACCAAGCTCAAAATGAGTACAGCATATCACCCACAGACCTATGGGCAAACTGAAAGAGTCAATAAAGTACTCGAAGATTTATTGAGAACTTGTGTGCTAGACTTTGGTAGATCTTGGGAAGATCACCTATATTTGATTGAATTTTCCTACAATAATAGTTATCAAACTAGTATAGGAATGGCGCCTTTTGAAGCTTTGTATGGAAGGCCATGCAAATAACTAGTATGTTAGTTAGAGACTGGAGACAGTTTAGTCTTAGGTCCAGATTTGGTTAGAGAGGCGTCAGAGAAGATTGAGTTAATCCGAGAACGAATGAAGGAAGCTCAATCCAGATAAAAGAGTTACGCGGATAAAAGGCGTAAAGATATGGAGTTCTCAGTTGGAGACAGAATTTTTATTAAAGTGTCACGGATGAAGGGAGTGATATGATTCAGAAAGTCAGGGAAGCTGGCACCAAAATATGTTGGTCCATTCCAGATTATAGAGAGGTTTGGAAAGCTCGCATACAGAGTAGAGTTGTCGAGCAATTTGGCCGGTGTCCATAATGTATTCGATGTATCTCATCTTCGCAAGTATGTGCATGATCCAGAAACTACTATTCCTCCGACAGGATTGGATGAGTTGGTAGTAGAGCCCAATTTAACAGTTGTTAGACAACCAGTTCAGATTGTGGCGAAGGATGAGAAAAGATTGAGATCCAAGACAGTTAGGTTGGTGAAAGTTTAGTGGAGTGACAACGAGAAAGACAATACTTGGAAGACATAGGACATGATTCGAGATACTTATCCTGATCTACTTTAAGGGTATGTCTATGCTAGATTTATATAGTTGATCACTAGTCAGATAGACTAGTATGGTTGTTAGGAGTTGTTACAGATGATTGCTATGATTAGTATTTAGTCCTTATTGAATTTCAAGGACGAAATTCTTTAAGGATGGGAGTCTGTAGCATCCCTAATTTTTAAATAACATTATTCAGGATATTTAATTAGATAAATTAAATATAATATAAATGTTAAGTGATAAGGGGATTGAGGTTTGAATAAAATTAAGTGGTCGTGCTTATTAATTTAATTGGCCTAAAGAATGGTTTAAAGATTAATTAAATTATGTAAGGGTATAATGGGATTTAGCTACACCTAACTTTACCTTATATATATCTGCATGGGTGTGTGTGTTTACCTCTTAAGCCATTGAGACTCATATTCATTTTCACAAAAATAAAAACATAATTAAAGTTAAGAAGCCGGCCATTAACAAGAAGGGAAGAAGAGGAAATTCAAAGAAAAGAAAAAGAATTAAAGAAGGGGGAATCGAACTCATCTCAATCCACTTTCCTTATCAAAGATTAAGGTGGATAATAATTTCCATCTTTATTTGCCGAATATATGATGTTTTATGATGATATGCTTGAATTATGGTTTGTTTAAATTTAAACAAGATTGTTTAAATGATGGTTCATATAGTTTTAGACCAAAAACGTATGATATTAATAATGTTTAAATGCCATGGAAAACTTATATGTCATGTAAAACATAATTTTAGAGTTGGGTTTTAAGTTTAATAATTTTCTAAGCTTTGGAAAGATTATTAGGAATTTTTGAATGAAAATATAGCACGTTGGGTTTATAAATTTATTTCAAAAAATATATCGAGAATTTGGGTTTGAAATTTTGATATGTTATATAACATGATCAAAGTGAATTTCTATGATTTTTGGGGATTTTTCTTAAGTGATTTGATATACAAATTAAATTATTTTGAGAAGAGAATCAAAATGATTTAATTATATTTGCAATGGAAGGTTTTATCTATAAAATTCCAAGCTTGATACTTATCCAAAATAATAAGATGGTTAGTTTTGAAAAGCATGGGAAAAGTTAATGCAACCAATAAGAAGTTTACACGTAGGCAGGTTAGTTGAGATAAGTTGCTTAATTTGACATTTAACCCAGAAAAAAAAGGTTCCGCCTCTATTAAGGGCACCTTTCACCTTCGACAAAGTCGAAACCCTATTAAGCCATAACCAATACATCAGGTATCATCTAGGTGGTATGTAGTGGATTGGTGAAAGGTATGGTGTCGAAAGCATGTTTTTGATGGAGTCGATACATTAGTTTGTTTTAAAAATTTAAGCGCCTGCCTTTGTTTTACTAAGCTTTCGACTTAGTCGATATGTATGTTTTAGGAAGGAGTTTTTTATTGTCCTTCGAAGGGGTTGCCATGTTTTTTTTAAAATAAAAAGGGGTTTTGAAGGATTTCCTTTAATTATAAATCAATGTTTTCGAAAGAAGGGGTTCCGACACAGTCGAAGACCTGCCGCTGATTCTTTTATCTTTCGAGTGTATTGAAGTCATCAATGCTGTCGAAAGGTATTATTTGTTTTAAAGCTATATTAAGCCGCTTCCTAAATCTATATATCCAATTATATTACTTTTACTTAGCAATAATTCAAAGTTCGAATGAAATTTCAAATCTTTATAAAACAAATCAATTTTCGAAATTCAAATCATATTTCTATTATAACTTCAAAATCTCAAATTCGGTCATTTGAACAATTCCCATTACCAAATCTAAATTTCAATGTTCAGAGCACAAGTTCGAAAATAATTTTATTTCTATAATTTTGATTTTTATTTCTTTAAATCAAAATCATTTAAATAAATTTCAAATCAAAAATTTTAAAATCCTTTAATTTAGCTAATCCGATGTCCGTATATAATTTCTGTCCTATGGCCAAATGATAAGTATTTCAATTTAATTTCAGGGATGAATATATATCATTTCAATCCAAATCACAGTGTCATAGGTATATATCATTTCATCCTATTTCTTAATTTATTCGACATAATTCAATTTATAGTTTTATATACTGTAAATAATATACATGACGATAACATGATATATTAAAATAAATAAACATCCAAATTATCCAAAATATCAATCAATAGCTATGACGACCCATAATTTTTGGATATTTTAAATTGGAATATTTAATTGATTTTAAATATTTAAAAGTTAATTTCTAACTTGAATTTCAAATATCACTATTTATTGGATAATTAATTATTGAATTTAGTTATTGGAATTGGGTAAATGCCGAATCTGGAGTTTTAAGCTTGTTAAAAATAATTTGAAGGCTTGTAAAATCTATATTGATAATACTGAAGATAGTAAAAGTGCTAAAATTGAATTTGGAAGTGTTTTGTTAAGTTTTGAAATTTTATTGTTTAAATTGATATTTAAAAATAGCCTTCCGAGGCTGTAACGACCCCAGATTTTGATTTAATTTAAATTAATAATTTATTGAATTTTTTAATAAAAATAGTAAAATAAATCGATAGAGCGATTCGAGTTTCCTCGAATCCAAATAAATTTGGTATAGATCATTTACATTTATAAATATTGTAAATATTGTACATATATGTGAATATATATGTATACGTGATATATGAGAAAATTTGAAGTTAATATATATGTATATTGAATTCGAGTTTAAATCTAAGTTTAAATGGTTTAATAATAATACATTCAATTATATTACAAAGCAATGTGACCAAAGCAAAGATATGTGTATTCATGTACAAGAAAAATAAGATAAGTAGAAACAAGACACATATGCAAACATCAAGACAACAAAAATATATGCAAGTATAAAACCAGATATTCAAGTATGCAAATAAAAGAAGAAAAGTGAAGCCATATCAAATATCTCACAAAACCATTTCAGCCGAGACCAATGCAAGACAAGGAAATGAGAAAAAATCTAAGTACAAAGCAAATCGATTTGCTGTAAATAAAATGAGGAACACAAAGTACTTAATAATAAATGCAGCCTCCACAAAGAAAAATATCCCTGTTATTTTTGTACAAACCAAACATAAAAAAAAAATACCCTGTACAACTCCTCTTTTATATATATCAACTTGTAAATTTGCTTTCCCATATATTTTCATCAGTTCGTTCCTTAAAGCTAAAATCTGAAGTAAACAAACCATTCAACTTAAAAACAAACATCTCAAAACAAATCAAATACAAACTAGGAAGTTCAACTGCAAATTCGAGACAGTTTCAAAATGGTGAAAGCTCTGTTCTTTCTAACTGTGAGTAAGCTCTCTTTAAAACCCGACTTTTCTTTTCTTGATCTATGCTCTATGATGATGAACGATATGGATGATGTTATAACTATGTATGTATGTATGTATATATATATACATATATATATGTATACATATGTGTACAAATTGAATAATGCATGTTTGGTTTAAAGGCAATATTTGCCTCTGTTGATTACAGGCTTCCAAACCTGTCTTCAAAATAAAAGAAGAATTAAAGTGCTCCTTCTATGATCATCTTTAGCCAGTAATGTAGAAAACAAAACATGTTTAAAATCATCATAACCTAATTTTAAAAATATATTTTCAATATAATATGAAGTGTATAAAGGTGAAACAATCTGTGCTTGTTTATTTAAAAAGTATGTAATGCCTCTGTTTATACAACAGGTTCAAACACATTCAAATAAAAATCGATTTCTTTTCTTATATTTAATTTTAAGTTATGAGCTCTGAAGATGAAATGTGTATAAGAATGCAATATTATTTTTAAGAATAATTCCAAGCAGAAATAAGTAGAAAATACTTTGAAAAATAAAACATCACAGTAATGAACAATATTAGTTAGAAAATTCGAATGATCTATTTTCAAGTTTTGATTTGATAAACTATCTCGAATCGGCATATGATGATTTTTGATCAGAAAATCTAGATTTTTAGGGTTGGGAATAACGGTAATTCGAGGGTTTAACGGAATTGGCTTTCTCGCCAAATTCCGATGACCAGTGGAGTGTTTGGTCTCGTAATCGTGCCTGGGGGTGGCTCGCAAGTCAGGGTTCATGGGAAAAATATTCGCTCAAATTCTTGTTCGCCATGGTGGCTGAACGAGAGCAAAATAGGGTTTTATACCCAACTGTGGTCAACGAGGTTAGAGAGGATAGTTCGTCTTTGACGTGGCACCGGAAGGCATCGGACCGGGGGGAAAATAAACGTGGGGTATCGGTGGAGCTCAGGAAGCAATTTCGGGGTCGTTGACGATCGGTGGCAGCGGTACGTGGTGATTCTGGTAACTGAGTTTGGTTCCAGTTTTGAGTCGTAGCGTTCAATTTCGAATTCATGTCGAGGTGAGTGATCTGAGCTTTAGTAAGGGATGAGGGGGTGTTCGTCGTCGTGCCTGAAATCTCGATGATGATCGGAAGTCGATCAGGCAATCATACACGTGCACCGTGCACGTTCGTGTGCACTGGGAAATGGAGGCTCGGGGAAGAAGAAGGTAATCGCGAGTTTTGTCTCGAGAAATTTTGTAGCTGGCTCGAGTTTAGTTTCGCGTGAGTGTTTTGTATCCTGTCATTATAATTTAACTAAAATTTACTTGCTAAAAAAAATAACGAGAAGGAAGAAGAAGAAGTATACGCGAGAGAAAGAGAGATGACTCGGGAAATAAGGAAGGAGACTCGAGTGTTAACTCGAGTGAAACTGGGTAAAATCTCGGGGGTGTTAATTTCCAGTTTTTATAACTTGAACAAATTTAAGTCAATTTAATTTGTAAACTTATTTTTCTTAAAATAATGATTGTTGTTAAGTACAAATATGAAATTGTGTTGAAAGTTTTGGAAATAATAATATTTCTAAAGTTAATTAAGTTTAATTAAAATGTTTCAAACTTATATTTGAAAAGGGTCTATCTTAAATAAAACTTAATTAAGAAATTAAGAAGTTGATTAAATGTTTTAATGTGTTAACTTAAAAGTTAAGTTAATTTTATATTGATTTATGATTTAAAGTTAACTAAAGATCGATTAATTATTAATTTAAAGCTAATTGGTTTATAATTAAGGATAATTAATTAAATGGTAATTAATTAAAGGTTAATTTATTTATTACAAATGAATCATTAATAAATGATTAAAGAATAATTAATCAAAATAATTTGTAATTAATTAATGTTGATTAACCAGGATTAGTAATTTATTTATAAGTAATAAATCTGATTTAAATTAATCAGATAAATTCATTGATCTTACTTATGAATGTTTGGATTCTGTTGAATGATATGAATTGTTTGATATCCCTGATATATGATGCTTTGTGATATGTCCTGATTTATGTCGTGATCTGTGATTTCTGTTTCTGTGATATATTTCTATGTGAATATGAAACCTTTGGTCCGTAAAATGGCACTTAAATTTCGATGCGACAGGGAGTCGGATTCCAATTGGTTATCCGAAACCCACATCGAATTATAATTGTGAATCTTTGTGACCGATAAATTTATTTTATCTATGAATCTGTGAATGAAGATGAGCGTTATCGACTTTACCGCTTATCGATATATCTGTGATGATTGATGTTGCACTATTGTGTGTTAAACCTCTGGACCACACCATACACACACAAATATGGATTTCACGTGGAAATCGGTTAAGTCACAGATAATTTAAATCTGATGTTTTTGAAATTGAAATTTTAATTTCAATTGATTTTGAAATTAGAAATCTGGGTTTAAAGTGAAAAACTTTTGAAAAGGAATTTCAGAGATAAAAGTTATTTTGAATAACTTAATCGAGTTTTGGAAATTTAAATAATTTGATTTAAAACTTAAATTCAAGATTTGAAATTGAATTTTATGATTTGAAACTAGGGATTAAAGATGTTATACTCGTTATATATGGGTTAAACTATTTTAAAAGCATTGATTTTGGAATGTGAATATAATTCAAGGACTTTAACCCGTGCAAATAAAATTGGATTTTTCTTAAATGAAATTGTTTGTTTTCAAATGATAAAAGCTTTCCTATATATAAGAAATGAAATTCCAATTTAAAGGAATTTCAAGTATGAATTGAAAGATGGTTTTCCAAGTTATGAATGAATTCTTTTTGAAAGCTATGAATTGAATCTGTTGTTTTTAACAGATTTAAAATGATGATTTGTGTAAACCATTTGAAATGGAATTGTTTTGAAAGCTATGAGTTAAATCTTTCATTTAAAGATTTAACGAGTTAAATTGAAATGGAAATTGATTTGGAAAATCTGTGAATGAATCTTTTGTTTAAAAGATTAAAGTGTGGAAATTGTTTAAACCGTTGAAGGTTGTTAAAATGAATCTTTTTGTTTAAAGATTTGAAAATGGTATTTTGTTTAAACCATTTGAAAGAAAAGTTTTGGGTAATAAGTTGTGACTTAATTGAAATCACATATCCATATGTTTTTAAAGATTGCGCTCGTTATTCGGGTTAGCCGGGAAAAGACATTTGTGTCATATAACCCATTCCGAATAATGATACGTCGTATATGGATAGCATTTGAAGACCGGTGTTGAAGACTGGATATTTACGAAAACGAAAGGACAACTCGTCGAATGTCTCTGCAACGACTGGTCCCCGGTATAGAGATTTTATCACCCTTTGTGATGGGAAGTCCGGACGGGATTGTGAATACCCGGAATTGCAAGGGCTTCGTAAGAAGTGCCTTCGGTTCTGTTCGAACCCGGAACAGACTTGTATGGATACATGTCTGACATTACACTTTGAGATATAAAGCCGATTTCTTTCAAATACATTTCTGTTGGTGGCGGAGAATTTATTCTCCTAGCTTAACACCCTTCTCTGAGACGTACGAGCTCAGAGGTTATGTAGTTGAAATTTATCAACGATATATCCCAATTTGGTAATGTGGCATGCTGAGTGTTGCTGTGTGATGATCAGTGTTTGATCATTTGCGATATGATCATTTGTTTGATCTTATATCTTTGTGATCATAGGTTGATCATTTGTTTGACCCGAAGCATGGCTTTGTGAACAAAGCGTAGCTTTATGGACGAGACTTCGTCGAGCCTCACACCTCGGAAATGGTCAAAACAGGAAAGATGTAGCAAGGTTCTAGGGAGTAGCGCCCCTTAGTGTATGTCATTTCTTTCTGGATAGAGGTGGTATCATGGTATGGAGCCCAGATACTTAACCTATGTGGTTACTGCATTATTATTATTATGTGGTTGTTGGAAATCGAGGATCCTCGGGAAGATCGGTTACGATCGGGGGATGGCATACACGTGTCAGTAGTTACCTATTTTTGCAGAGGTAACCCGGCCTTGTGTTGGCAGAGATCCGGTTATGTTCTCGGGACGTCATTCCAGAGGCGTTTCCATGTGGCAATGGGAAGTTTCTTGGCCTGACCATTTGTTGGAAATCCAAAGAAACAATACGAACCCTTTACGATTGCAAATTGTAGAACCTGTCTCCTCAGGAGGCAGCTATAGCAGGCATAATATAATGGTACCTATGCTGGCTAAGATTTATATTCTACTTTCGAAATGTTTTCCACTATGCACTAATAATAATATCAAAAATGATTTGATTTTGCGTAGTAAGCATCTTTGACTAACATAAGAAGAAATCTCCTCCAAGTCTGCGTTTGCATTGTGTGTGTGGTGGGAGGTCTTATGGTAGTTTCATTTTCCAAAAGCATTGCGGATTTCAATGTTTAAAATTCCTTTGTTGTTTGTTAAAGATAAACTGTTTTTGTTGCTCACACCAGTCCCACGACTGACTCGGAGTTTATTGTTCATTCCTAAACTCTGGGTGCTCATAATTTTCTACACGAGCAGTTTAGAGTTAGGTTTTTCAAATATTCAGATTCAGTAGATTTTTTGGAGACAGTTCAGTCTTTGGATCAGACTGCACTTGCTTATCTTTGTGCATCGTTATGGGAGTTTGAGCTACTACTGGAGTTCTCTCTTGAAGACTATCTTAGAGTTATTTGTTCCACTGCTGATGTTAGTTATCTATTTTTCTTTTCCGCTGCTATTTGTTGTATCATATCTCTGATGTATATTGATATTCATTGTATCACTTTGTTGTATCAGATATTGTATATCAATGTATTATTCATTTCTTCCGCTGTGTTATTTACTTAATGTTGTTATAAGCTCCGGCGACTCGGATTTGAACGATCGAATCTGCGGCATTCGAGTACGATGTAAAGTATGGATGTCGATTTTCGAGCACTCAAATCTGGGACGTTACAAGTGGTATCAGAGCAAAGGTTGAACTTTAGCTCAGGAGTATAACACGTTAAGTAACTCATTAGAGATAGAGTGAAGTAAACTCTAGAATGAGTATATCCTTAAGATATCTGTTTGAATGTCTCAGTAAATTCTCTTGCTATCCACTGATAGTAAGTATGAGTGCAAGAAGAGAACGAGATAGGGGACAAGGGAATACGACTATAAATGGTCAATACCCTGTAACAGTGGAAACAATCTTTCTCTATCAATCTTCTTTGATTCGTTTCCAAATTCTTTTGATTTCTTCGTATCAGCTACAAAAAGAAGTTTCGGTGTGATGATGGCTCTACGGATCATTGTCGAAGATCTTTACTTTGTATCTTCATCAGTTCTTATCAGCTTTTTGATTTAAACTTTAATGAATTTGAAATTTGAAGTTAGAAATTTGAAATAAATTGGAAATTTTAAGTTGAGTTAAATTGATTAATAGAATATGAAGCTAAATTGAATTAAATCAATAAAACGATATCGTTTGAAACCAAAATTTTGAAATTCTATTCTAATTTCTTGTGAATACCAAAGTCCGAAGAGGGACAAAATTGGTATGTATTCTGAGATATTCCGACTTGAATTTGGAATTTATATCGTAAGTTTGAGGAGTTATAGGAGATCGAATCTATCTATCTCTGTTGTTTTCGTGCCTGCGAATTTCGAGGACGAAATTCTTTTAAGGGGGGAAGTTTGTAACGACCCCAGATTTTGATTTAATTTAAATTAATAATTTATTGAATTTTTTAATAAAAATAGTAAAATAAATCGATAGAGCGATTCGAGTTTCCTCGAATCCAAATAAATTTGGTATAGATCATTTACATTTATAAATATTGTAAATATTGTACATATATGTGAATATATATATATGTATACGTGATATATGAGAAAATTTGAAGTTAATATATATGTATATTGAATTCAAGTTTAAATCTAAGTTTAAATGGTTTAATAATAATACATTCAATTATATTACAAAGCAATGTGACCAAAGCAAAGATATGTGTATTCATGTACAAGAAAAATAAGATAAGTAGAAACAAGACACATATGCAAACATCAAGACAACAAAAATATATGCAAGTATAAAACCAGATATTCAAGTATGCAAATAAAAGAAGAAAAGTGAAGCCATATCAAATATCTCACAAAAACATTTCAGCCGAGACCAATGCAAGACAAGGAAATGAGAAAAAATCTAAGTACAAAGCAAATCGATTTGCTGTAAATAAAATGAGGAACACAAAGTACTTAATAATAAATGCAGCCTCCACAAAGAAAAATATCCCTGTTATTTTTGTACAAACCAAACATAAAAAAAAATACCCTGTACAACTCCTCTTTTATATATATCAACTTGTAAATTTGCTTTCCCATATATTTTCATCAGTTCGTTCCTTAAAGCTAAAATCTGAAGTAAACAAACCATTCAACTTAAAAACAAACATCTCAAAACAAATCAAATACAAACTAGGAAGTTCAACTGCAAATTCGAGACAGTTTCAAAATGGTGAAAGCTCTATTCTTTCTAACTGTGAGTAAACTCTCTTTAAAACCCGACTTTTCTTTTCTTGATCTATGCTCTATGATGATGAACGATATGGATGATGTTATAACTATGTATGTATGTATGTATATATATACATATATATATGTATACATATGTGTACAAATTGAATAATGCATGTTTGGTTTAAAGGCAATATTTGCCTCTGTTGATTACAGGCTTCCAAACCTGTCTTCAAAATAAAAGAAGAATTAAAGTGCTCCTTCTATGATCATCTTTAGCCAGTAATGTAGAAAACAAAACATGTTTAAAATCATCATAACCTAATTTTAAAAATATATTTTCAATATAATATGAAGTGTATAAAGGTGAAACAATCTGTGCTTGTTTATTTAAAAAGTATGTAATGCCTCTGTTTATACAACAGGTTCAAACACATTCAAATAAAAATCGATTTCTTTTCTTATATTTAATTTTAAGTTATGAGCTCTGAAGATGAAATGTGTATAAGAATGCAATATTATTTTTAAGAATAATTCCAAGCAGAAATAAGTAGAAAATACTTTGAAAAATAAAACATCACAGTAATGAACAATATTAGTTAGAAAATTCGAATGATCTATTTTCAAGTTTTGATTTGATAAACTATCTTGAATCGGCAAATGATGATTTTTGATCAGAAAATCTAGATTTTTAGGGTTGGGAATAACGGTAATTCGAGGGTTGAACGAAATTGGCTTTCTCGCCAAATTCCGATGACCAATGGAGTGTTTGGTCTCGTAATCGTGCCTGGGGGTGGCTCGCAAGTCAGGGTTCATGGGAAAAATACTCGCTCAAATTCTTGTTCGCCATGGTGGCTGAACTAGAGCAAAATAGGGTTTTATACCCAACTGTGGTCAACGAGGTTAGAGAGGATAGTTCGTCTTCGACGTGGCACCGGAAGTCATCGGACAGGGGGGAAAATAAACGTGGGGTATCGGTGGAGCTCAGGAAGCAATTTCGGGGTCGTTGACGATCAGTGGCAGCGGTACGTGGTGATTCTGGTAACTGAGTTTGGTTCCAGTTTTGAGTCGTAGCGTTCAATTTCGAATTCATGTCGAGGTGAGTGATCTGAGCTTTAGTAAGGGATGAGGGGGTGTTCGTCGTCGTGCCCGAAATCTCGATGATGATCGGAAGTCGATCAGGCAATCATACACGTGCACCGTGCACGTTCGTGTGCACTGGGAAATGGAGGCTCGGGGAAGAAGAAGGTAATCGCGAGTTTTGTCTCGAGAAATTTTGTAGCTGGCTCGAGTTTAGTTTCGCGTGAGTGTTTTGTATCCTGTCATTATAATTTAACTAAAATTTACTTGCTAAAAAAAATAACGAGAAGGAAGAAGAAGAAGTATACGCGAGAGAAAGAGAGATGACTTGGGAAATAAGGAAGGAGACTCGAGTGTTAACTCGAGTGAAACTGGGTAAAATCTCGGGGGTGTTAATTTCCAGTTTTTATAACTTGAACAAATTTAAGTCAATTTAATTTGTAAACTTATTTTTCTTTAAATAATGATTGTTGTTAAGTACAAATATGAAATTGTGTTGAAAGTTTTGGAAATAATAATATTTCTAAAGTTAATTAAGTTTAATTAAAATGTTTCAAACTTTTAATGTGTTAACTTAAAAGTTAAGTTAATTTTATATTGATTTATGATTTAAAGTTAACTAAAGATCGATTAATTATTAATTTAAAGCTAATTGGTTTATAATTAAGGATAATTAATTAAATGTAATTAATTAAAGGTTAATTTATTTATTACAAATGGATCATTAATAAATGATTAAAGAATAATTAATCAAAATAATTTGTAATTAATTAATGTTGATTAACCAGGATTAGTAATTTATTTATAAGTAATAAATCTGATTTAAATTAATCAGATAAATTCATTGATCTTACTTATGAATGTTTGGATTCTGTTGAATGATATGAATTTTTTGATATCCTTGATATATGATGCTTTGTGATATGTCCTGATTTATGTCGTGATCTGTGATTTCTGTTTCTGTGATATATTTCTATGTGAATATGAAACCTTTGGTCCGTAAAATGGCACTTAAATTTCGATGCGACAGGGAGTCGGATTCCAATTGGTTATCCGAAACCCACATCGAATTATAATTGTGAATCTTTGTGACCGATAAATTTATTTTATCTATGAATCTGTGAATGAAGATGAGCGTTATCGACTTTACCGCTTATCGATATATCTGTGATGATTGATGTTGCACTATTGTGTGTTAAACCCCTGGACCACACCATACACACACAAATATGGATTTCACGTGGAAATCGGTTAAGTCACAGATAATTTAAATCTGATGTTTTTGAAATTGAAATTTTAATTTCAATTGATTTTGAAATTAGAAATCTGGGTTTAAAGTGAAAAACTTTTGAAATGGAATTTCAGAGATAAAAGTTATTTTGAATAACTTAATCGAGTTTTGGAAATTTAAATAATTTGATTTAAAACTTAAATTCAAGATTTGAAATTGAATTTTATGATTTGAAACTAGGGATTAAAGATGTTATACTCGTTATATATGGGTTAAACTATTTTAAAAGCATTGATTTTGGAATGTGAATATAATTCAAGGACTTTAACCCGTGCAAATAAAATTGGATTTTTCTTAAATGAAACTGTTTGTTTTCAAATGATAAAAGCTTTCCTATATATAAGAAATGAAATTCCAATTTAAAGGAATTTCAGGTATGAATTGAAAGATGGTTTTCCAAGTTATGAATGAATTCTTTTTGAAAGCTATGAATTGAATCTGTTGTTTTTAACAGATTTAAAATGATGATTTGTGTAAACCATTTGAAATGGAATTGTTTTGAAAGCTATGAGTTAAATCTTTCATTTAAAGATTTAACGAGTTAAATTGAAATGGAAATTGATTTGGAAAATCTATGAATGAATCTTTTGTTTAAAAGATTAAAGTGTGGAAATTGTTTAAACCGTTGAAGGTTGTTAAAATGAATCTTTTTGTTTAAAGATTTGAAAATGGTATTTTGTTTAAACCATTTGAAAGAAAAGTTTTGGGTAATAAGTTGTGACTTAATTGAAATCACATATCCATATGTTTTTAAAGATTGCGCTCGTTATTTGGGTTAGCCGGGAAAAGACATTTGTGTCATATAACCCATTCCGAATAATGATACGTCGTATATGTATAGCATTTGAAGACCGGTGTTGAAGACCGGATATTTACGAAAACGAAAGGACAACTCGTCGAATGTCTCTGCACCGACTGGTCCCCGGTATAGAGATTTTATCACCCTTTGTGATGGGAAGTCCGGACGGGATTGTGAATACTCGGAATTGCAAGGGCTTCGTAAGAAGTGCCTTCGGTTCTGTTCGAACCCGGAACAGACTTGTATGGATACATGTCTGACATTACACTTTGAGATATAAAGCCGATTTCTTTCAAATACATTTCTGTTGGTGGCGGAGAATTTATTCTCTTAGCTTAACACCCTTCTCTGAGACGTACGAGCTCAGAGGTTATGTAGTTGAAATTTATCAGCGATATATCCCAATTTGGTAATGTGGCATGCTGAGTGTTGCTGTGTGATGATCAGTGTTTGATCATTTGCGATATGATCATTTGTTTGATCTTATATCTTTGTGATCATAGGTTGATCATTTGTTTGACCCGAAGCATGGCTTTGTGAACAAAGCATAGCTTTGTGGACGAGACTTCGTCGAGCCTCACACCTCGGAAATGGTCAAAACAGGAAAGATGCAGCGAGGTTCTAGGGAGTAGCGCCCCTTAATGTATGTCATTTCTTTCTGGATAGAGGTGGTATCATGGTATGGAGCCCAGATACTTAACCTATGTGGTTACTGCATTATTATTATTATGTGGTTGTTGGAAATCGAGGATCCTCGGGAAGATCGGTTACGATCGGGGGATGGCATACGCGTGTCAGTAGTTACCTATTTTTGCAGAGGTAACCCGGCCTTGTGTTGGCAGAGATCCGGTTAGGTTCTCGGGACGTCATTCCAGAGGCGTTTCCATGTGGCAATGGGAAGTTCCTTGGCCTGACCATTTGTTGGAAATCCAAAGAAACAATACGAACCCTTTACGATTGCAAATTGTAGAACCTGTCTCCTCAGGACGCAGCTATAGCAGGCATAATATAATGGTACCTATGCTGGCTAAGATTTATATTCTACTTTCGAAATGTTTTCCACTATGCACTAATAATAATATCAAAAATGATTTGATTTTGCGTAGTAAGCATCTTTGACTAACATAAGAAGAAATCTCCTCCAAGTCTGCGTTTGCATTGTGTGTGTGGTGGGAGGTCTTATGGTAGTTTCATTTTCCAAAAGCATTGCGGATTTCAATGTTTAAAATTCCTTTGTTGTTTGTTAAAGATAAACTGTTTTTGTTGCTCACACTAGTCCCACGACTGACTCGGAGTTTATTGTTCATTTCCTAAACTCTGGGTGCTCATAATTTTCTACACGAGCAGTCTAGAGTTAGGTTTTTCAGATATTCAGATTCAGTAGATTTTCTAGAGATAGTTCAGTCTTTGGATCAGACTGCACTTGCTTATCTTTGTGCATCGTTATTGGGAGTTCGAGCTACTGCTGGAGTTCTCTCTTGAAGACTATCTTAGAGTTATTTGTTCCACTGCTGATGTTAGTTATCTATTTTTCTTTTCCGCTGCTATTTGTTGTATCATATCTCTGATGTATATTGATATTCATTGTATCACTTTGTTGTATCAGATATTGTATATCAATGTATTATTCATTTCTTCCGCTGTGTTATTTACTTAATGTTGTTATAAGCTCCGGCGACTCGGATTTGAACGATCGAATCTGCGGCATTCGAGTACGATGTAAAGTATGGATGTCGATTTTCGAGCGCTCAAATCTAGGACGTTACAGAGGCGTAGTCTCGGAATTCGACGAAACCAGTTCCATTGGATCCGTAATAGTGTATTATTACAGGATTTCAATTTTCGTAGTGATTGGAGTTGTTGTGTGAGCGCCCGATATATAAACGTGCTGAAATTGTTAGTCCATGAGTTGATGGTTTTGATGACAACAACCTTAGAATATGATTATAAAATATAAATACTAACAATATAGTTTAGATATATATGTATATGCAGGATTTAACCATGCAGGTACAAAGAATGAAGACTGTACAATATAGAGATTCAAGATATCAAGATTGAAGACTCATGAGTATCAAGAATATCAAGAGTTCAAGATTTCAAGATAAGTATTGAGTCTAGAATTATGTTAAAACTTCACAATAGCACTGAAATCTTCACTCCATTTTTCTTTTCGGGTGGAACCCATTTCTACCTTTTTAGTGGCTTACAAACCCACGACAAGTGTTGGGCGCATTCTCACCCAGAAGACCTTGAGACCAAAGAGAGTGACTCATCCATCCA
Source organism: Allium fistulosum (assembly GCA_030737815.1). Classification (NCBI taxonomy): domain Eukaryota; kingdom Viridiplantae; phylum Streptophyta; class Magnoliopsida; order Asparagales; family Amaryllidaceae; genus Allium; species Allium fistulosum. The sequence goes on from CM060904.1 coordinate 823,612,962, forward strand.
GGCTCGCCTAAGCCCATCCGGTGTTCTCGTCCTCCAAGACCCATTCGGCAGGAACCCATTCGGCAGGAACCCGTTCGGCAGTCTTAGGCAAACACCGAACCAATATCCTTCCATCCCACCGGACCAACTGCCACCGGTCCAATCTCCTTCCATCCCACCGGACCAACTGCCATCGGTCCAATCTCCTTCCATCCCACCACCGGTCCAACCTACTGCCATCGAACCAATATTCTTCCATCCCACCGGACCAACTACCACCGGTCCAACCTACTTCCAAACAACTACCGGTCCACTCTACGCTCCAACCAAGCAATGCCGAACCAAGATATACCAGGCCAGATCACATCAGCCCAGGCCCATCAGCGACTATACATATCCTGGACCCCTACCCCTAGCCTCACTCTATAAATAGAGGGGTAGGGGTACAGCAATGGGGACAAGTTTGAGAGCTCAAGCACGGAAGGAACTTTCAAACAACTTTCTTTTACTTGTATCAAAGCTTTGTACTTGTAATCAAAAGAAGAGAAGAGAAATAACATATAAAGTGGACGTAGGCACATTCTGGCTGAACCACTATAAATTTGTGTGTCTTTTTACAGTTTAGCCCCTGCTTTTCATATATTTGCATAAATCGCTCAAATAACTAAGAACAACATAAGATCTACTAAATCATACAACTTTGAGGTGTTTGTCCATTTTTTGTGCAAACATTTTTGGTGCTTTCATTGAGAGATAGAAGCTCGAAGCTTCAGCTTCGTCCGCTTAACAGTTTTCCTAACAGCATCGTCCGCCACTTGGAAAACATGCCTCCCAAACAGAGAAAAGATGTTAGCAAAGGAAAAAACATCGCATCCAGCAGTCTTCCAGATCCAGCTATCACGAATCAAGTAAATCGTCCTCCTCCAGCAACAGTAACAAATGAAGAACAGGCTAACCCAACTACTCCTGCCACAGAACAGGCTGCAGCAATTACTAGAGCAGATCTGGACAAAATTGTGGTTGAAGTAACTAACCGCTTCACGTCCCAGCAGGAAGCCTTGGTGGACCATCTCATGTCACGCTTAAGGGATGCTGAAGAATCCAACCGCAACACTGAATCATGGGGCGAGTCCCAGTCTGGAGGATCTCAGAGACAACAAAGATCTTCCTTCTTCGAAGGAGCTAACGGCAGAAGTAGCCGTGGTAGGAGCCGAGACCGAGCACAGCCCGAAGTTAGGCCTGAGGAAGCGTTTGGTACCGAACCCAACGGGGAAGGTACCGGGCGAAGGTCAACTGTAGCTGAGCCTGTCATGCCGCCTAACCACAGAAACGCCAGTGAACGGGGCCGAGCTAGAGTCCAGCCCGAAGTTGGACCCGAGGAAGTGCTTAGATCAGAACCCAACAGGGGGAGATCAAGGCAAGGGCCAACTGTAGCTGACCCAAGCATGCTCCCAGAAGATCAAAGGCAGCCACTGGAAAATATGAGGGATGATAGACGATACCATCCCTACAGGTCATCTGGACGGAATCAGTCCCACAGAACAGAACCAAACTCATTTCTATCTGCTCCAAGTTCTGATGAAAGGATGGCACGCTTATTCAGAGAGTGTGTCCAACGGGAGCAAAGAGATCGAGGGATAGGCGCTAGGGTAACCAGCCCTTTCGCCCGCAATATCGAAATTGCTATCACCCCCCGGGAATGGAAGATGCCAACAATGGAACCCTACAAAGGAACCTCCGATCCCGTTGTACACTTACAGAGGTACACGCAGCATATGCTCATGAGTGGAGCAACAGAGGGGGTACTATGCAAATGCTTTCCGCTCTTCTTGGCTGATCTTGCTACCTCCTGGTTCTGTCATCTACCCCAAGGATCCATCAGCTCGTGGGAAATGTTGAAAGAAAAATTTATCAGTCAGTTCCGCATTCATGTGGAGCAACCTAAGGACGCTTATTCCTTATCCAGCGTCAAACAGAAACCTGGAGAAAAGCTGCAGCAATACCTAACCAGATTCAACGCCGCAGCAGCCGCAGTTCAAGATGCCGATGAGAAGCTTATCCTAATGGCCCTCTGTAGTGGTGTGCATCCGGACACTAAATTTGCTAGAAGATTGACAAAAGAAAAACCAGCTACTTTACCCGATTTCTTCCATGAAGCCGGAAAATACATGAGACTTGAGGATGCTGCCGTTGAGGGGCAATCCGGACAGCAAAATAAGACGACCTGGCAATGCCCCTGCTGTGGCAAGGGACGTTCGAAGAAATGATTCTAGAGACAATGCTGGGGGCAAGAAGGTAGAAAAGCGCCTATATCGGCCAGGACCAAGATTCGACACTTACACCCCTTTGAACGAGACCGTCGAAAATATCTTCCTTGCCACCCAAGGCGAAGTTAGGTACAAACGCCCACCATACAAGAAAGAATCAGATAACGCACAGAAGTCTGGAAAATTCTGCCGCTTCCACGAATCTCACGGACATGATACCAACGAATGCCATCATCTCTGAGATCAGATTGAGGAACACATCAGAAGGAAGAAACTGGAACGTTATGTAAAAAGTCAAGACAGGACTCCAGCTCCTGCCAATGAAAACCCAAGGCTACCCTTACCAGGGACCGACAGAGGAAACCGCAACGGTAGCAGCTCTAGTCAAGAGAAGATAGTGGTCCATACCATCTCAGGAGGTCCGCACATCGCAGACAGAAGTTGGAGAGAGATGGAAAGATATGGAAAGTCGCTTAGAGACAGTAAAGACTGTGTCAATACGGTTATAGAAGAGCGCCACCCAAAGCGGAAAGAAAGTGATGACATCACATTCAGTAAGCGTGACCTAGAAGGAAGACAGTACCCTCACATGGATCCCATGGTTATCTCTGCCCGACTCGGTCCCGCCGAAGTTTACCGAATCCTGGTAGACACTGGAAGCTCTGTAAATATCTTGTTCAAACACGCATTCGACAAGATGAAGCTATCAATGAAGGATGTATCTCCCTGCGATAAACCACTACACGGTTTCACTGGAGATGCGAAGATGCCCCTCGGGCAGCTGGACCTCTTTGTTGAGATTGGAAGCCATCCCCGCTCCGTTGTAAGGAAACAGACGTTTGTGCTGATAGAAAACCATTCGGCCTACAACGCCTTCTTAGGAAGACCAGCCTTGTCTGACTTCCAAATTGTCCCAGCCCCATGGTGCCTGAAAATGAAATTTCCAACAGACAATGGGGTAGGGGAAGTGGAAGGAGACCAGGATATTGCACGAGACTGCTATGTAACCGAACTTCGCAACAACCACAGGAAGGATAAAGGGAAAGGTGTAGAGATTGCCCTCTGCACAAAAAGCCTTGAAGCATAGCAACTAAAGAAAGCCCCTCCTCTTCGATACACCAGCGACCCTTTCAATGAATTAGACCCTAGGGACAAAGAGGAGGAGGCCACCGCCGAGCCTGCAGAGGCTATGGAATTTATATCTGTAGACAAGCACGACTCAAGTAGGCTACTGAAAATTGGGTCCCAGCTGAAAGCTGAATTAAAGGAACAACTCATTGATTTTCTCCGCCACAACTTGGATGTATTCGCTTGGTCACACGCTGACATGACCGGAATCTCCCCCGACATAGCATGCCACGTATTAAACATTGATCCTACCAAGGCGCCTGTAAAACAAAAAAAGAGGAGTATGGGGGCAGAGCGATCAGCAGCCCTCGATGAAGAAGTAAAGAATCTACTCGCCAATGACTTCATACGAGAAGCTGTTTACCCGGAATGGATCGCCAACCCGGTACTAGTAAAGAAGGCTAATGGGAAGTGGCGGACCTGCATCGACTTCTCCAACCTAAACGACGCCTGCCCAAAGGATTGCTTCCCGCTTCCCAGAATCGACCAACTTGTAGACAGCATAGCCGGGCACGAGCTCCTATCTTTTATGGACGCATACTCAGGATATAACCAAATTCCTATGCATGCTCCCGACCAAGACCACACTAGTTTCATCACCGACCGGGGTTTATACTGCTATAAGGTAATGCCTTTCGGACTTAAAAATGCAGGAGCCACCTACCAACGCCTCGTCAACAAGATGTTTGCAGGGCTAATAGGACAAACTATGGAAGTATATGTGGACGACATGTTGGTGAAATCACGAAAAGCCAAAAATCACGTAAGTCACCTAGACGAAATGTTCCAGGTACTTCGACAGTATGGAATGAAGTTGAATCCACTAAAGTGCTCCTTTGGAGTATCATCGGGAAAGTTCTTAGGATTCATCGTTCATGCCAGAGGGATAGAAGCAAACCTTGAACAAGTCCGAGCGCTAAGGGATATCAAGACACCGTCCACCCGAAAGGAAATGCAAAGCCTAAATGGAAAAGTGGCCACCCTAAGCCGATTCATCTCCAAGGCAACGGACAAGTACGTCCCCTTTTTCGAAGCTCTAAAGAAAGACAAAGGAAAGTTCGAATGGACTGACGAATGCTTAACCGCGTTCCTTAACCTTATCGAACACCTCCAGAAACCACCGGTACTCTCGACTCCAAGTGAAGGCGAAGAATTATACCTATACCTTGCTGTGTCATCTCACGCCCTAAGCGCTGCCTTGGTAAGGGAAGACAACCGCACGCAGCGACCAGTTTACTTCGTCAGCAAAAGGTTTACTGGGGCAGAAGTCAGATATCCTAAACTTGAGAAGCTAGCATACTGTTTACTTATCACATCACGGAAACTGCGTCACTACTTCCAGTCCCATTCCATCAAGGTTCTGACCGATCAACCACTGAGGCAGGTACTCCATCGTCCTGACACTTTTGGGCGACTACTTAAATGGTGCATTGAACTAAGTCAGTATGATATCACCTATCACCCCCGCACCGCCATCAAGGGACAAGCCATGGCTGATTTCATTGCAGAATTCACTACCAACGAAGATAAGGAGCAATTGGACATAGCAGAAGATATCAAGTGGAATCTCTTTGTGGATGGTGCATCAAACGAACAGGGCTCGGGGGCAGGTGTTGTAATAATCACTCCCAGGGGAAATAAACTGCACTATGCTATAAGGTTGGATTTCGCTGCCACCAACAACGATGCAGAATATGAAGCAGTAATAGCCGGATTAGAAATTGCCATCGAGATCGGAGCCAATTCTTTGTGTCTTCACAGCGATTCTCAGCTTATTGTTAATCAAATACTAGGGGAATTCCAAGCTCGAAAAGAACGACTCGTAGCATATCTAAAGAAGACCAAGTTACTTCTCAGCCGATTGGACCACTACTTAGTCAAACACATCCCTCGGGAAGAGAACCAAGAGGCCGACGAATTGGCAAAGCAAGCAAGTATGAGAGACATCGCCATCTTCGGGGCAGTAACTGTCTCAAAGCAAGCGGTCCCAAGTTTTGAGCAAGTGAATCTGATAGCTGCAACGGAAGAAGCGACTTGGATGACTCCCATCCGAGACTACCTACAAAATGGCACACTACCCGACGGGCGTAACGAAGTCAAGAAAATCTTGAGGAAAGCGTCCCGCTACACAATACAAGGAGACATCCTCTATCGGCGCGGGTTCTCTAACCCATTGTTAAGGTGTGTCGCCGGAAGGGAAGCCAAGGAAATCTTATCCAAAATTCATCAAGGAAGCTGCGGAGATCACACCGGAGGGCAAACGTTAGCAAAAAAGATACTCCGATACGGATATTTCTGGCCCACCTTAAGCAAGGACGCCTTAGATTTCGTCAAGAAGTGTGACAGATGCCAAAAATTTGCTAAGATCCCTCGGCTACCAACAACCGAGATTACTCAGATGACCAGCCCTTGGCCCTTTGCAGTATGGGGAATTGACTTAATCGGTGAACTGCCAATGGGTCGAGGCGGCGCCAAATATGCTATAGTAGCAGTCGACTATTTCACCAAATGGGTGGAAGCAGAACCTCTAAATAAAGTATCTTCAGCGAAAGTTATCAACTTCTTAATCAAAAATGTTCTATGCAGGTACGGAGTCCCACTGAAAATCATATCAGACAATGGACTTCAGTTTGACAGCGAGGAATTCGCTAACTGGTGCCAAGAACACGGAATTCACAAAAGTTTCTCATCTGTGGCATATCCCCAAGCAAACGGACAAGTCGAAGCAGTCAACAAAATTCTGAAAACTCTGATCAAAAGAGGCTCGAAAAGTCAAAGGGCGCTTGGGTGGATGAACTCCCTACGGCACTATGGGCCTACCGCACATCTTTCAGAACATCAACAGGGCACACTCCTTTCTCTTTGGCATACGGATCGGAGGCTATGCTCCCAGTTGAAACCATTGTGCCTTCCCACCGTAGGATCCACTATAACCCAGAAGAGAATGAAGAGCTCCTCAACATGTCTTTGGATCTAGTCGAGGAGAGAAGGAATGATGCAGTCCTTAAAACAGCAGCCCACAAGCAAAAGGTGGCAGCACAATACAACTCCAAAGTCAAGCATCGTACCTTGCGAGAAGGGGATCTTGTCCTCAAGCGAATCTTCCCTCGCCCCGGAGCACTAGACCCAATCTGGGATGGACCATATGTAATTCATAAAGATCTCCACAACGGAGCCTATATTTTGTCAACAGTGGACGGAGAGATGTTCCAGAGGGCATGGAACATCCAACACCTCCGTCGATACTTTTCTCAACTTGTATTGCCCATATGAAGTGAATTAACAAAGAGAGTCAGTGGACGTAGGCATTTTTCGTGCCGAACCACTTTAAAAAACCTTGTCTCTTTTTTAACTTGTTCCTTTGTATCTTGGATGCTTGTTAACTTTATCCTTTTCTGTTGAACAAAATCCTGAGCATATAGCATTTCTATTCAAAGCACTCCACAATGCAGCTTCACGTGGACAAGACCCAACAGGTACTATGCGAATCTATGCCCTCGCCAATGAGACACTTTTGCTCCAGCATCCCCCTGCTACGGGTTAACTCATTGCTCGCGACGGCCCTTAAAGCCAACTGTAATGAGCCGATTATAAGCCACCGAGAAGGCCGACTATAGCCGAGGCAGCTCATTACGGCGTTAGGCTCGCCGGCAACTGTGAACCGACTATAAGCCCCAACATAAGGTGTGGCCAGCCGGGGGCAGTTCACAGTTGACGATCGGCACCCACGCTAGCCGGCCATAGTAAGTCAAATAATACCCATGAGTACGGGCCATAATGGCCCGGGTAGTTACTGTGCGCGATCTCGGCTCCGATGTGTCTTAAGTGCGGCTGTGGTGAAAAAGAATTAACTCCCCGCGGAGGCGTAAGATGGGTGACAAATGTCTCCAAGACCCACAGCTAGGGAAAGTGACTACAAAACCCGTTTGCCACGAACTTAAGCACATCGAAGGCCTTCCGTGATTGGAAGTTTTACTATTTCACATATTTCAATTTTACTTAAAAAAACTTTCCTCCTATCCTCTATAACAAACCGTAAAGTACAGGGTACAAGGTAAGAGATACCCGCCAATGGATGCAGAGATTCACAATCAGATGGCAGGGCATTCAACTGCTTTCCATGCTTGGTCATACAAGATATTCGAAACTGCCATTTACAAACAGAACATGAAAGGCGGTATTTTCTTCCTTTATGTGCAGATGCATGACTATAATTTAATTTTTTCACACCACACGCTAACATTGCAAGTCATGAGATTATGATTTAAAACCAGAATCCGACATCAAACACAATTCAATTACGAGAATATACACAGCTATATTTCTCATACGACATGTCGAAATAGCAACAAATATTTAGGAAACGACAAAATCAGCTTAAGTTAAAAAAATTACACGTCAAGAATAATGTTGATTATTACAAGTAGCAAGAATTACAACTTAGAAGTTACTCTACTGTTTTAAGACTAACGTATACAACCATGTCAAGTCTACAAAAAGAATTTTCCAGGTCTAATCAGGGAGCCGGTTGCGTCGGAGTCTTGTCCTTGCTCTGTTGCCCACCTGTCCGGTCATAAAAAGAATTCATTAGTGATAAGCAACCAAGTTAACGGAAAAACTAGAAAGGAAGACTTACCAGCACTTGCTTCTTGACCATCCTGGTCGTCATCCTCTACCTGCACACCTGCCTCCTCAGCAGCAAGCAACCGCATACCCTCCTTTGCCGCCACTTTCTCCTCCTTGGTAAACTGGGCAGTGACCACATCCATACTGAAGACCGTTCCACCCTCTTTATCTGCATCAGCCTTAGCCTCCTCTAGAGCCCGGAGATAAATCTTAGCCATGACCCTGGGATAATCATCCATCCAGGACAGGTTGCCCTGCTTCCAGGTACGGAAGTACATATCCTGGAGCATCTCGTCCATCATCCCCTCATTCTCCTCAAACTCCCTCATCCGGGCCTCGGAAGCCGACAACCTCCCAACGGCGGCATCTCTCTCCGATCGGTATCTCGAGCAGTCAACCAGAAGGGATCCCCGCATTGCCTCCATCACCTCCCTCAACTTGGCTTGAGCAAGCTCTACAGCCTCAAGTTTCCCGGACAATTCCTCCACCTGCTCGAGATCCGCTTTCCGAACCTCGTCCACCGTGGCAATAGCCATGTCAATCCGTTCTTTGCAAGTAGCTTCCATTTTCCGCAATTCGGCCCGACTGGCCTCTTCCATGGTTTTCCTTAGTCGTCCAGTAGCAGCCTCATGCTGAGAAATCTGAATAGCCTGATCCGCAAGCTGTTTGGCCTGATCCGAAACCACCAATCGAAGTCGGATATTGGCGCTCCCAATCTCCTCTCCGGCCTTAACCAGCCGGGCATGATGCCCCATCAGCTTTTTAGTCTCCTCCGCCACCCGATCAATATTAGCCTTGGCCTCATCTCCCATCGTAACTATCCGAGTGGTAAGTAGATCAAGATCTAAGGACTTAGCTTCATCAAGCACCCGTACCATGGGATTGCGGGGAAGAAGGTGCTCACCAGTAACCTCATCAAAGGTAATGTCGTGGGAACTTGGATCCAGATCAGGATGACCCGCAAATGGATTACGAGCCAAGTCAGGACGGTCGATATGAGTAACGGAAGGGTTTCTGGATGGGTGCGGAGAGGGTGCAAACTCGCTACCCTCTTCAGTGATATCATGAAGAGGCTGAGCCGGAAGCTGAGGACCGGGCGAAGTTTCGGATAAAGGATGACTCCTCTTCCTCTGCTGAATACCCTCTTTGATGACCCCAAGAAGAGGACGGTAGCCGACTACATCCCCGGAGCGTTGGGTCGAGGGCTTCGGCTTAGCAGAAGTTTTGGAAAGCTTATATTGCTCAAGCCTGTGTCGAAGGTCTGAGGCTTTGGACGTCTTGCCTGCTCCTGATATAAAGAACAAGTGTCACAAACTTACATCACTATATGATTCGAGAAACGCGGTAGATTACAAGTTAAAAAAAGGAAAAGAAACACAGCTGTGGTTGTACAAACCCTGGGGAGGAGTGGGATACTGCAATAAGTCCTGGATTTCATTCCAGGACGGGAGCGGGTCATAAAATATTCCTAAGTCCCTATCATTAATGAAGCATGCAGGAGTTAAGAGTTCACCTTGAGTCGTCGGAGCCACCTTGGCTGGAATGGTCGGAGAAGACTCACTTGCACCAGTCCCGGCTTTGTCCGCCTTCCCGGTTTTCTCTACCAAAGCCGGATCTTCATCCAGCCCCTCAAAAGCCTGGTGGAACGCATCATCCGTCCACTCCTGAATCTCGCCCGCTTGCCCAGGAAGTAGGGCCCCGATGCCATCACCACCTTTGTCGCCATCCCGACCATCTCCACCCTCGCCTCTTTCCTCCTCTATGTCTTCCTCCTCCCGGGTAAGTGGACAATTGCTGGGGGAGGGACCGTCCGACTTCTTGAGTTTCTTACCTCCGACAGTTGGAGGTTTTGTGAAAGGTTTCCTCTTGCTACTCTCCACCGAAACACCTTCTTTGGTCTGAGCAGCCGCCCTCTCCTCCGCCGTCTCCCTCAGCTTAACTACTGACTGCTGTGGGAGGATTAAGTTGTACTCCAGAAGGATCGCATTTCTGATCAGGAAGGCAGATGATCTATATTTCCCAAGAATAGCTTCTATCTCGGCCGCCGTCTGAACCAGGCGGTCAGTCTCCACAATCGCAAAGCCACCTGTCGCTAGCAAAAATGAGAGAGTATGAGAAGAAGCATCGCAATCAGAGTGGAAATTATAAGTAAAAGCATCAACTTACATCCAGAAGTAAAGCGCCGAATTAAAACGGAGTCGTCCCTGACAAAGAACCACTCTTTCTTGAACATACTGAATTTAGAATACAAATCCAAAACTGGTTTGAAGGTCACGGCTGACTCCAAGCTAATGTATGGAGACCCCTTCTTATAGCCCCTCAGATTATACAAGTACCGGATCTCCCAGTTGGAAGGGGCACGACCATACTTCATCTGGAAAATAACGAAGAGGCTCACTAGTATAGCATAGGAGTTGGGTTGAAGCTGGAATGGGGCCACCTTGAGATATGTGAGGAAGCTGGTTACCCAAGCGTTAAGAGGCGGAATGGCACCACACATGCAGTGGTATCTGCTGTAAGCAAAGAACCCTTCAGGAGGGTCGTATGGCATAACATCTTTCCCTGGCAACAACATTCGCGCCCTGTCAATTCCGAAAGAGCGAGAGATGGCATCAAGCTGCTCTTCCTTAAGGGAGCTGGGATAGCAGTCCGGGGGAGAATTCAGAAGCTCCTGCGGACCGTACCTGTCCACTAACGATCTCGGGGTTGGTCCGTGGCGTTCTGGATTCGGCTGAGCTGGGGGCACGACAGAGGAACCTCCTTCACCCCCGGATTTCCTTTTGTCTGATCGAGTTTCCTCTTTACGGGACATTATCTACAACACCGGAAAAGCATAGTGTTAGAACAAAGGATGTAAACAAGTAAGTATATAATATGGAATTTCACTCAGAAAGTCAAAATGCTTAAAAATCCCATTATCATTCGGTAAAACTGAATATAAGACTCCATTCGGCATTCTCATTCGGCATTCTCATCTGGAAAATTTCATTCGGCACGTATGGCATATGCACTTCATTCGGTGGACACAGACAAAAAACCATTCGGCTAAGGGAAGTTGAGTACCTGGTTCGTCAAGTGAAATGGTTCGGCAAGCTGTGATGATTCGGCAGAGGATCAGAATTTGGTTCGGCTATGTGACTAACTTGGCTTGGCTGTTCGTTCGGTAGAAGGTAATAGAGACCCTGGGCCCTTACTTATAGGCAACTGTAGACGACCGGACCATCTGATTCGGTGAAAGCATCCAAGACTGACGTTATCATCTTCTAAACAAAGCGCGGCACATCCCGGCATATGCCCCACTTTGGGGGGCAAATGTTGGGCGCATTCTCACCCAGAAGACCTTGAGACCAAAGAGAGTGACTCATCCATCCAGGCTCGCCTAAGCCCATCCGGTGTTCTCGTCCTCCAAGACCCATTCGGCAGGAACCCGTTCGGCAGTCTTAGGCAAACACCGAACCAATATCCTTCCATCCCACCGGACCAACTGCCACCGGTCCAATCTCCTTCCATCCCACCGGACCAACTGCCACCGGTCCAATCTCCTTCCATCCCACCACCGGTCCAACCTACTGCCATCGAACCAATATTCTTCCATCCCACCGGACCAACTGCCACCGGTCCAACCTACTTCCAAACAACTACCGGTCCACTCTACGCTCCAACCAAGCAATGCCGAACCAAGATATACCAGGCCAGATCACATCAGCCCAGGCCCATCAGCGACTATACATATCCTGGACCCCTACCCCTAGCCTCACTCTATAAATAGAGGGGTAGGGGTACAGCAATGGGGACAAGTTTGAGAGCTCAAGCACGGAAGGAACTTTCAAACAACTTTCTTTTACTTGTATCAAAGCTTTGTACTTGTAATCAAAAGAAGAGAAGAGAAATAACATATAAAGTGGACGTAGGCACATTCTGGCTGAACCACTATAAATTTGTGTGTCTTTTTACATTTTAGCCCCTGCTTTTCATATATTTGCATAAATCGCTCAAATAACTAAGAACAACATAAGATCTACTAAATCATACAACTTTGAGGTGTTTGTCCATTTTTTGTGCAAACAACAAGTAGCTTACAAACCTACAACAAGTGACTTACAAACCCATGAACATCCTAGTTTTGTACAAGTTCTCGAGTCCTGATATGATGAGATATTCTGCAGGAAGAAGCTTGCAAAACTACTTCAAAATGATTTTCAAAACTACTTCAGAATGATTTTCAAAACTACTTCAGAATGATTTAGCCTTAAAAATTATCTTTTCAAATGATTTTCAAAAGGATGTTTTAGCCATAAAATATTCTTTGTTTTTGTTTTTAATAAACTCTGGTTTTAAAACTTCGTTTGTTTTTAACTATCTTTTAATTATAATATATTTATACTTAGATTTAAATATAAAATTATAGTAAAATCTTATATATATTATTCTCTATATTCATCTATGTATTTTATCTATAGTCAAGTATATTTATAAAGTTTAAATAGCTCTTAATATAAGATAAAGGTTATTTTCAAAGAAAATCAAATCATCAAAAATTGCTTTGGGATGTCGACATGCCCTAGTACCCCATGTCAACATAGTGACAGTTAGATTCAAAAATTTGAATTTCAAAAGAAGTGTCTATTCGTCATAACCTTTCACGAATGGACATGGTTGTTGTTCTTCTATAAATAGGGGTTGGTTTCAACGAATTTTATATCAGATTTTCTGATTTTTCACTTCTCCGCTTCTTCCACATTTCCTTATTCAAAATCCTATCATTACTCTGCCAAAATTAACATTGAATCTAACTAGATCATCTCTGGTTTTATTCTCTATCACTATCTCAACAAGATCCAAGTGCTATTCAGAGTTATAGGCTTCTTTGTAATCTATCTAGCGAGAAAAGGTGTGATTGTAGCCTTGGAAATCAATTGGGTGAACTTGTTGCCCCGTAAATCAAGTATCTCTACCAAGAGGATTGTGATTCTGGAGGGTGTACCTCGTAGCCTTGAAACCGAGGGTTGTAATTGTTGAATTTCTTTTGAAAGGAAATCCGTACTTAGTTGTGCGGGACTGGATGTAGGGTAACTCCGAACCAGTATAAAATCCGGTGTGTTCTTTCCTTTACTGCATTTACTTTATTTCTGCATCTGTGTTTGTTTCTGTGATTATATCTGTGTCTGAATATTACATACATCTGTGTTCAAATTAACATAAACTCAAAAAGATTTAGTAATTTCTTATAAACATTATTCACCCCCCCCCCTCTAGTGTTATTTCTAGCCTTAAGATCCATATTCCGCATTCCTCACATTTGGTATCAGAGCAAGGTTTTCAAAAGTTTCATAATCTGATTTTTGAAAAAGGTTTTTAATGGCTATGTTTAAGAAATCTGTTAATGCATGTTTAGAAATATTCAGATCATCATTGTCTCTTGAGTCTGCATATAATCAATATTCAAATACAAGTTGCCTACTAAGATTGTTTGATGTGAAGGAATCATGCTTTATGGGAGTTGAGGAATCAATCCAGAACAAACAAATTGTGGAGATCAAAAAGAACAAATGGATACTCGATAGTGGATGTTCTACACACATGACTAGGAATCCAGATATGCTGAATGATATAATATACAAAGACGAAGGACTGGTTAACTTTGGAGACAATTCAAAAGGTTATGTGATCGGCATCGGCAAAGTCGGTAACTCTGAAACTCCTATTATTACTAATGTTTTGCTAGTTAAGAATCTGAAACATAATCTGCTAAGTTTAAGTCAACTATGCGATAAAGGATATAAAATTAAATTTGAAAAAGATGAGTGTCACATTGAAGACAATAATTCAACCATAATATTTGAGGGAATTAGGAAAAAGAATATTTATATTCTTAGTATGATAATTTCAAATGATAACTTGTGTCTTTTGGCAAATGCAAGTGACCCCTGGATTTGGCATAAGAGATTTGGGCATTTGAATTTCAAACTCTTATCTAGACTGTCAAAACATGATCTAGTAAGAGGCCTCCCTAAAATGAATTTTAAAGTAGATAGTCTATGTGATGCATGTCAACTAGGAAAACTTAGAAAAAGTTCCTTTAAATTAAAAGATATGATTTCAACTTCAAAACCTCTTGAATTACTTCATCTTGATTTATTTGGTCCATCTCAAATTCAGTCAATAAATCACAGTAAATATGTTTTTGTAATTGTAGATGATTATTCTAGATTTACATGGACAATATTTTTAAACCATAAAAGTGATACTTTTGAATATTTTAAGAATTTTTCAAAAAGGGTTCAAAATCAATTTTCTCAAAAAATTATAACCATCCGTAGTGATCACGGTGGTGAATTTGAAAATGAAAAGTTTGAAGAATTCTGCAATAAAAAGGGAATAATTCACAATTTTTCATTTCCAAGAACTCCACAACAAAACGGAGTAGTAGAACGTAAACATAGGACGATTCAAGAGTGTGCGAGAATAATGATTTCTGATAGTAATTTACCAAAGTAATTTTGGGCAGAAGCAGTTGCTACCGCCTGTTATATTTTAAATAGAATTTTAATTAGACCTTTAACTGATAAGACATCTTATGAACTTATATACTCAAAGAAACCTAAGGTATCTTATTTCAGAATTTTTGGAAGTAAATGTTTTATTTTGAATACAAAAGATAACTTAGATAAATTTGATCCTAAATCTGACAAAGGTATCTTTATCGGATACTCTAATAGAAGTAAAGCATACCGAGTATTTAATTTAAGAACTAATACCATTGAAGAAACAATGCATGTTTCATTTGATGAAAATTTCAGGGATTTAATCACTCAAAACCAAGAGTCAATTGAAACTAATAATGAATTAAATCATCCTAATAAAAGGATTAAACTTTTAAAAGATTACCCTATAGAAAATATACTTGGAGATATGTAATCTGTTGTTAAAACTAGAAACCAACTAAGTCAAATGAGTAATGTAGCTTTTATATCAACTATTGAACCCAAAAATCCAGAAGAAGCATCAACTAATGATTCATGGATTTTAGCTATGTAAGAAGAATTAAATCAATTTACTAGAAATGATGTTTAGGAACTTGTTCCTAGACCTAAAAATAAAACAATAATTGGAACTAAATGGGTTTATAAAAATAAAATGAATGAACAAGGAGAGGTTGTTAGAAATAAAGCCCGGCTAGTCGCTCAAGGTTATTGTCAAGAAGAAGGAATAGATTTTGATGAAACCTTTTCCCCTGTAGCAAGATTAGAAGCCATTAGGATTCTACTTGCTTTCGCAAATCATAATAATTTCAAATTATTTCAAATGGATGTTAAAAGTGCATTTTTAAATGGTTTTGTAAAAGAAGAAGTATTTGTTAAACAACCACCACTTTTTGAAAATGATAAATTTCCAAATCATGTTTACAAACTTAAGAAAGCTCTATATGGTCTAAAGCAAGCTCCTAGAGCCTGGTATGATAGACTAAGATCTTACTTGTTACAATCAAATTTTGAAATAGGTAATGTAGATAATACTCTTTTTATTAAAAAGAAATAAAATGATATTCAACTAGTACAAGTCTACGTAGATGATATCATTTTTGGATCA
This sequence comes from Allium fistulosum, assembly GCA_030737815.1. Lineage (NCBI taxonomy): Eukaryota > Viridiplantae > Streptophyta > Magnoliopsida > Asparagales > Amaryllidaceae > Allium > Allium fistulosum. The sequence goes on from CM060904.1 coordinate 823,628,552, forward strand.
ACTAATTTTGAAATGAATAAAGAATTTTCTGAAATAATGGCAAAAGAGTTTGAGATGAGTCATATGGGTGAATTAAACTTCTTTTTAGGATTACAAATAAAACATTTAGATAATGGTATCTTTATTAGTCAAGAAAAATATGCTAAAGACCTAGTTATTAAATTTGGTTTGACTACTGCGAGTGGAAAACCCACTCCCATGGCAACCAATGAGTACCTTAGTAAAGAAGATCTCTTGAAAGATGTAGATCAAAAATTATATAGAGGAATGATTGGATCACTACTCTATATCACTGCGAGTAGACCTGATATCATGCATAGTGTTTGTCTCTATGCAAGGTATCAATCCCAACCTAAAGAAACTCACTTAAAAGCTGTAAAATGTATTATAAGATATGTTAAACACACCTTTGATTATGGCTTATTTTTTCCTAAAAATGATTTGTTTGACTTAATATCTTATTGTGATGCTGATTATGCTGGTTGTAAATCAGAACGAAAAAGTACAAGTGGAACTTGTCACTTTTTAGGGCATTCTCTGATTTCCTGGTTTAGTAAAAAGCAAAACACAGTTTCTCTATCAACAACTAAAGCAGAGTATATTTCTGCTGCTTTGGCTTGTTCTCAAGTAATATATATGCAACAAACTTTAAAAGATTTTGGTTTAAATATCTCAAAATCACCAATTTATTGTGATAATACTAGTGCAATAAATTTATCCAAAAATACTAACATATTGATATCAGACACCATTTTCTCAGAGATAATATAAGTAGAAAAGTAATTACTCTTGACTATATCAATTATGAAAATCAAATTGCTGATATCTTAACAAAACCCTTAAATGAATCTACATTTACTAAATTAAGAAGAGAATTAGGTATTTGTTCATTAACTGAAATATAAAATATAAATAACAAAGTATAATTAAAAATTAAGTCAAAATAAATCAAATAGTAAAAATATTGAGAACCATGTCGACATCCCTCCTATACCCATGTCGACATATAACGTTTTTTAAATTTTAAAATTTTTCCCACCAAAATTCAAATAATTGATTATATATTCTTCTTATTTTCAAAATTTTCTTCATTCTCTCTGTTCTCTTTCTGTTCTATCTTCTGAAATCAATTTATCAATAGCCTCCTCTTCCAAATCAAACATAAAATCAACTTTTTCGTTCCCATCGCCTACTTCTGGTCCGTTTCAACAATCAACGCTCGCTCGTGTGACGAAAATGGAGGATTCTCTGAAGGATACCCTTCAGTTAATAACTGAAATCCAAGTGATGCAACTTCGAATGGCCAAAGAACAAGAGAAGCAAGGCAAAATCCTTAGGAATTTGCAAAAATTTCTTATGGATAATCATGCTAACCCAATTTTGATTGACGAGGACTCTTCAAGAGATCATACAAGAGGAAAGTGAAGAAGAAGAAGAAGAACCAATGGAAGAAGAGCATGCGGAAGACAACGACAAAGTCATTTGCGTTGGCGAAGTATGTTTTGACAAGGACGGAAACTTGGTTGAACAACGTGGAAATTTCTGTTTCCATTATCCAAATTGTTCGATCCATAGATCTCCAATTGTCAAAGATACTTTGTAGTTTCTTCTCTTTCGTTTTTCATCGTTTTGTGTATACTTGTTACGTTTTACGAAAATGTAAATTTAAACGTATATAAAAATAAATATTGTGTGTTCTTATATATGATTCCTATATATGTTATATATAAGTATTATATAGGTATTTGGTTAGGAATATTAGTAGTTTAGGACTAAGTTTTAGGTTTACAAGTAAGTATTGATGATAACACTATCATCATATAGGATATTAGACTAAGTGTTATATAGTTTAGAGTTTGTTTTTGTTGATGACAAAGGGGGAGAAATATAAAATAGGGTAGTAAGGCATAGATTAAGGGGGAGTTATTAGATTTAGGGAGAGTTATTAGGATAGAAGTAATATTTTATAAACAAAGGTTGTCATCATCAAAAAGGGGGAGATTGTTAGTCCATGAATTGATGGTTTTGATGACAACAACCTTAGAATAAGATTATAAAATATAAATACTAACAATATAGTTTAGATATATATGTATATGCAGGATTTAACCATGCAGGTACAAAGAATGAAGACTGTACAGTATAGAGATTCAAGATATCAAGATTGAAGACTCATGAGTATCAAGAATATCAAGATTATCAAGAGTTCAAGATTTCAAGATAAGTATTGAGTTTGGAATTATGTTAAAACTTCACAATAGCACTGAAATCTTCACTCCATTTTTCTTTTGGGATGGAACCCATTTCTACCATTTTAGTGGCTTACAAACCCACGACAAGTAGCTTACAAACCTACGACAAGTGGCTTACAAACCCACGAACATCCTAGTTTTGTACAAGTTCTCGAGTCCTGATATGATGAGATATTCTACAGGAAGAAGCTTGCAAAACTACTTCAAAATGATTTTCAAAACTACTTCAGAATGATTTTCAAAACTGCTTTTCAAAATGTTTTAGCCCTAAAAATTATCTTTTCAAATGATTTTCAAAAAGATGTTTTAGCCTTAAAATATTCTTTGTTTTTGTTTTTAATAAACTCTGGTTTTTAAACTTCGTTTGTTTTTAACTATTTTTTAATTATAATATATTTCTACTTAGATTTAAATATAAAATTATAGTAAAATTTTATATATATTATTCTCTATATTCATCTATGTATTTTATCTATAGTCAAGTATATTTATAAAATTTAAATAGCTTTTAATATAAGATAAAGGTTATTTTCAAAGAAAATCAAATCATCAAAAATTGCTTTGGGTGTCGACATTCCCTAGTACCCAATGTCGACATAGTGACAGTTAGATTCAAAAATTTGAATTTCAAAAGAAGTGTCTATTCGTCATAAACTTTCACGAATGGACATGGTTGTTGTTCTTCTATAAATAGTAGTTGGTTTCAACGAATTGTATATCAGATTTTCTGATTTTTCACTTCTCTTCTTCTTCCACATTATCTTATTCAAAATCCTATCATTACTCTACCGAAATTAACATTGAATATAACTAGATCATCTCTGGTTTGATTCTCTATCACTATCTCAACAAGATCCAAGTGCTATTCAGAGTTATAGGCTTCTTTGTAATCTATCTAGCGAGAAAAGGTGTGATTGTAGCCTTGGAAATCAATCAAGCGAGAAAAGGTGTGATTGTAGCCTTGGAAATCAATTGGGTGAACTTGTTGCCCCGGAAATCAAGTATCTCTACCCAGAGGATTGTGATTATGGAGGGTGTACCTCGTAGCCTTGAAACCGAGGGTTGTAATTGTTGAATTGCTTTTGAAAGGAAATCCGTACTTAGTTGTGCAGGACTGGATGTAGGGTAACTCCGAACCGGTATAAAATCTGGTGAGTTCTTTCCTTTTCTGCATTTACTTTATTTCTGCATCTGTGTTTGTTTCTGTGATTATATCTGTGTCTGAATATTACATACATCTATGTTCAAATTAACATAAACTCAAAAAGATTTAGTAATTTCTTATAAACACTATTCACCCCACCTCTAGTGTTATTTCTAGCCGTAAGATCCATATTCTGCATTCCTCACAGAAAGTTATATCGAAAATTTAATATAATAACTGGGACCAAAAAGCTATCTTCTCCATATGATCGAGTTAGGACTCGGAACCTTTTCCGTTGCATTCGTAATAGGCGTATAACATTATAAACGCCTAGAGGCATGCCTCGATAGGATGTCGAGATTTTGAGTTGCAATTATTGAGAATATTTATATTTGAATTTAAATAAAAATATATATTTTTATAATGGTCAACCATCAGCTGAATTATTTTCACACCATATCTTTTTCCTCTCTTTTCCAAATCACTGTAGCCTTCAACTCCTCTCGCAAACATCTTTTCCTGTCCTTCATTTTCTCTTTAAAAAAAATGAAGACAGACTCAAAAAGTAAAGAAGTTGAAAGCTTCTGAAAAATAAAAAAATGACCGAATAAAGTCCAAAGTAAAGAACGAATTCGAAATCTACATCTTCTTCGAATCAAATCCAAATGTATTCCTTTCTTCATTCAGCTATAACCCACGAATTGAAACCAATTTCCAAATCGATATCGAGACAATTCCAAATATCAATTTCCTTTCCTTGCACCGCTGTTCGAGTAGATGTCTTCCGCCTTCTTTTCGAATCGAGAAGTGGTAGGTCGCGATTTCGAATCGCGAGGCATGACTGTGGCGCACGTTCGTGCTCGAGTAAAGGTGAAGATTAGGCATTCGCACACGCATGGGAGGAAAGAGGCGAGTCTGGAAAAGGGCGTAGCATCGAATGCCTAGATTGGGGTTCGACGTAGGCGACACTAGGGGAAGCCGTGCAGGAATAGGTGTTGAAGTCAAGAATCATTTTCGTGATTCAAAGCGAAGTCCAGGCCGCGGCAATGAGGACGGCAGATCGCAAGGAAGACTGGAACATGTAGTGAAGGGTCGTGCGATGGAAGAAGCTCGAATCGAAGGCAGTGTGGTAGTGATTCCATCCTTATTTAATTCAATTAAATTTCATCTTCAGATCGAAAATAAAGAAATTATTAAGAGAAAAATTGATTTGGTTAATTTCAAAACAGTGATTTTAAAATTAGTCAGCTGTATATATATATATACACACACATTTAAAACAGCAAGGTGATTTGGTTTTTATTTAAAGTTTTAAAAGGTGTTTAATTTTAAAAATTTCATTTTGATTATGGGATAATTAGTTAATTTAGGAAAATATATATATATGATCTTAAAGCTTACTAGTTTATTTAAATTAATGGATCTTGATGATTAAATTGTTTAATTAAACTTTCTTTATTTATTTTGGTTCTTAAAAATAACTTATTATAGGAAAATTAGGTAAAATTAAATTATTAGTTTAAAACCAAATTTTTAGTTAAATTAAATAAGTAAATAGTAATTAATTGGTCAATTAATTCAAATGTTAATAAATCATCTAATGTTTTTACAAGGACAAAATCGGAAACCAAATCGAGATTAAAGTGGATTGCAAATTTAAGGGGCAAAGGTGAGTTAATCTCACTCTTCTGGATTGCTATTTAAATTTAAATGGTTAAATTTAAATAACTGGTTGAATGATTGAATGGATTGGATGTGATATATTATATAGTAGTGTGTGTATATATATATATATATATTGGAGTGATTTATTTCCCGCATTATATAGCGGATGAGACCCTATGTGCCACATAATAGCGGATGATACTATATAATGGAGTAAATTTTGGAAATCAATTTGAAATTGATTAAGTGTTTGGAACTGGGATTTTAGAAGGAAGATGAGACTATGAAAATTTATAAACTGGGTTTATAAAGGTGAAGTAATATATCAGTGGATATTTGGAAAAATAAATTCACAATGGGAATTTATTAAGGGAATGGGTAAATTTGGTTAAAAATAAATAGTGATTTATTTTTGAAAGATGTGAAAGAGAGGTGTATTTCCCTGGATAGCCAAGTATGTTTTCAAAGCAAATTTTTAAGTACAAGTGAAAAGTGTTAAAAGTTGTTGTAAAAATATGTTTTAGAAAATTTATTATTTTTAAATGTTTAAGTTTAAAGTAAGTATTATTTTCAAATTTATTTTAGTAGTAATTATTTAAAGGTGACTTGGTATTATGTTATGAAAAGATGAAAATTTAATTTTATAAAGTAGCTTTATTTAAAATATTCTTAAAGTATAAATTTTTGAATAAAGTATTAAAGTAGTTTTTAATTTAAAGTATATTTTATAATAAAGTGTTTCTAAATTATTTTTTAAATCTAAAGTGTTTGTACTTGGTACTTTCAGTGGAAATAGAAAATATTTAGGAATTTATTCCATGAGAGAAGACGGTTTGAAACTGTTTTCAAAGGGTTGAAAAGTGGAAATGTATCTTGCGAAGATATTTTGAGGTAAATAAATAATTTGGAAAATTATTTATTGTTTGATGGATGCTTGTGAATGTTAATTGATAGTTAAATAACCGACTATCAATATTAGCCAATGCGTTGATCGTTTCGAAGAGACCGGGATCGGGATTAATTTCTCGAAAACAACTTCGATTCGGTATAAACGTTTTCATGTAGAAAACAAGAGTTTGGAATCGAAGATGGAGCAGTTAAGTGCAAGGGCTAGTCGCTACTAATCCTGAGGGTGACTACAAAATGGATGTAGTAGGAATAGTTACTTCGGTTCCGTTCAGACCCGGGACGGACTTGTATGGATGAATGCTTTCAGAACATCGTCATGTGGACGATGAGCATTCTAAGTGAAACGGTTCTAAAAAGGTAACGCTTAGCCTCGAACCTCATCAACCGAGAATGACTGAAAATCAGGGGTTATGCAGCAACGCTAAGTGGGTAGCACCCATTAGGGTGAGGTCATCCCTGTCTAGATGTTCCTTTTATTTCGGCTGTGTGGTGCGGTTGCTGATCCCAACCGCGGGGTGATCTTACTCGGAATTATCCAGTAAGGGGTAGTTCTGGTCTTGTGTTGCAGGGGTTCGGGCATGGTCCTTGGTACGTAGATCTAGACCAGGTACTGTGACAGGTGGTACCCCAGTGCCTAGTCATTAGTTGGAAATCCATTCTCCCTACGTGCCTTTACGGTTTTGTTTGTATACCTATTAGCTGGAATTTAATAGATGTAACAACTTCGGCTATTTGAATAAGTATTTACATATAGACACTATTATAATATCAAAGGATTTTGATAAAAAGTTTTTTGGCTATCGTAAGGTAAAAACCCGACATGTTTATTTGTGGCGTGGTCTTACGAGATGCTTTTGATTTCAAAGGATTTTGAAACTTTAATAATCAATTTGAGTGTGGTTTTCTCACGCTGGTATTCCAGACTGACTCGGGTGTTATTTAACTATAATGCTCGGGTCAGACCGAGTATTATAGATTATAGGAAAGGATGCTGTGGAGCTCAGGAGACGAGCTAGATGGCGATACGTACTTCCATACTTGTTTTAAATATTCCACTATGTTGACTAGCTGTGTATTCAGTTTTGTGAGAACATGTTGTGATTACTGTCCAGTTGTGTGTTATGTGTACTCTGATGATGTAATGTATAAACAGGTTTGCTTTTGTGTAAAGATCGGTTATTAACTATTATATATTATTCCGCTGCGATTGTGAGATTCTGATGTTGTTTCTATTTTCTTCTTCTACCTCTTTCTTCTTTAACCCAAATGGTTCGTATTTCCGTTCTTCTTGAGTTGATTTGATGGAGATTAATGTCAATTCAATGGGTATGGGTTTGCGGGTTGTTTCACTTGGTATCAGAGCTGAAGGTTAAGCGAGAACCTTGGCTCTGGTGGGGATTACTCATTGAAATAGAGTCCATAGAACCCTAGAATGGGTTTGAGTGTATTAATAGATATGAGCGCGTATTTGTTAGTGAATATAAAAATTGTTTATATCGTGTTGATTTATCGGTTGGGTGTTTATGGATTCTGGTCGATGTGTGGGACGCCACAACATTGATAGGGATTTCTAAACTCTTACACAAGATAAACCGACACAGTATGGTTTTAAAAATAGGGTAAATGAAATAATTTTACCCAAATTATTTTTGTATATAAAAGAAATAATCTTTCGTAAATTATTATAGTAATATATGGTTTCTTGGTTATGATAATAATAAATTGTTATCATTATTGTGTAGAAATCGAATAAAAAAATTTTGAAAATTTATAACCAAAGTTAAGGAATAAATTTATATAATAAAATGGAATTTGAAAATACAGATTATAAATGTAATTTATAAATTGAAATAAACTTCCAGAGAAATATTTGAATAATGATTAGAGGGTTTTGAGGTTTCGAAAATTTGGGAAATTTAATTTCCTTTGATTTAAGAATGATTTTCAAAAGGTTTTGAAGAAACAATGGCGATATTATTTGGGAAATATTTTTGAATTGGATTTTAAATCTGAAAGATTTGGAATTTAAAAATATTTGAGGAGTTTCAAAGAGATAAAAGCATTGAACTCTTTCGGTCGCTGGGAAAATAACTTCGGTGATGACTACAGCATCATCGATGTTCATTTTCGAGTTTCCAAGAGAGAAATTGCCACCATGATGTTTTAAATTGGAGATGTTTTCAAAAACTGGGTTTTGGTTTTGAAATTCAAAGAAATAGTTGGTTATACCAAAGGATTTTGAATATAATTAATTTCAAGGGTGACTTTGAAGTGTTTAGAAATTGGTTAAAACTCTGGAAGTTAATTAAAAATGTTTATGGAATAATAAATGGGTTTGAAGAACTTAAAAAAAACTTGAAATTTGTTTAGAGTAAAATTTAACTTGGAGAATAGTTAAATTAAAGTAAACGTGACAATAAAATAAGTTGGAATGTAAGCTAATTAATTGTAGTAAATTAAAAGAAGTTAGCAAATGGAATTTAAATAAGTGAAAAACTTATAGAACGTTTAAAATTTAAATTGAATTGGAATGAAATTGAATCTAGTTAAATGAAAGTGAATTTGAAAAATTGTTAGTCGATTGAGTAAAATGGTTACTTAAATAAAATTTAATTGGTCTTGCTATTAATGAAATAAGTTTAAAAATAAATTGAGAATGGGCAATCTGAATTAGATGGAATTTGAGGAGAATCAAATAAAATGAGAATGAACTTAAGTTATGAAATTGGAATTATTTGAAGTAAATTAACTTAAGTCTAAATTTATGGAAGCTTGGCTTTGGTGAAATGAAAGTCCATTAAATAAAGTTTGAGTTGAATTAATTTGGAAATGGTTATTAATATACCAGCAAGGAAGGTTGTTGAGCCTAAATAAAATGGTGTTGAATGAAAATTGTGCAAATATGCAATTTGAATAGGTGTCGAAACCTTATATGTGCTTACGAAAAACTATATAACATGCATTGTTTATGGAATTCATGTATTAGCTTTGTAAACGCAAGTGGAATATTGTAAATTGCATATATTTGTCACTTACATATTTAAATTGAGTAAGTATAGGTACAGGAAAGCCGTATGGCTGGATTTGGTCGCGCAAAATGATAAATAAATAAGCCGCATGCTTAAAAATGCTAAATAGAGGTACGCCTACGCAATAAAAGATAGGAAATATGAACTGTTGTTTGTTTTTTTTTCCGACCGTGTGGGAGGTCATCCCTGTCTAGATGTTCCTTTTATTTCGGTTGTGTGGTGCGGTTGCTGATCCCAACCGCGGGGTGATCTTACTCGGAATTATCCATTAAGGGGTAGTTCCGGTCTTGTGTTGCAGGGGATCGGGCGTGGTCCTCGGTACGCTGATCTAGACCAGGTACTGTGACAGGTGGTACCCCCGTGCCTAGTCATTAGTTGGAAATCCATTCTCCCTACGTGCCTTTATAGTTTTGTTTGTATACCTATTAGCTGGAATTTAATAGATGTAACAATTTCGGCTATTTGAATAAGTATTTGTATATAGACATTATTATAATATCAGAGGATTTTGATAGAAAGTGTTTTGGCTATCGTAAGGTAAAAACCCGACATGTTTATTTGTGGCGTGGTCTTACGAGATGCTTTTGATTTCAAAGGATTTTGTTTAATAATCAATTTGAGTGTGGTTTTCTCACGCTGATATTCCAGACTGACTCGGGTGTTATTTTACTATAATGCTCGGGTCAGACCGAGTATTATAGATTACAGGAAAGGATGCTGTGGAGCTCAGGAGATGAGCTGGATGGTGATACGTACTTCCGTACTTGTTTTAAATATTCTGCTGTGTTGACTAGCTGTGTATTCAGATTTGTGAGGACATGTTGTGATTACTGTCCAGTTGTGTGTTATGTGTACTCTGATGATGTAATGTATAAACCGGTTTGCTTTTGTGTAAAGATCAGTTATTAACTATTATATATTATTCCGCTGCGATTGTGAGATTCTGATGTTGTTTCTATTTTTTCTTCTACCTCTTTCTTCTTTAACCCAAATGGTTCGTATTTCCGTTCTTCTTGAGTTGATTTGATGGAGATTAATGTCAATTCAAGGGGTACGGGTTTGCGGGTTGTTTCAATAGCATCCATCATAATCAATCATCCAAACAGTTAAAATAATTCACAACAATTTCATAGTAATAATATCAGGTATTTTACTGGCAATTAAATACCAATTTCAAATTTAACTGTCAACTAAAATTTTATCAGTTAATTTAGATGTCCATTTAAATGTCAATTAAATTTATCAAACAAAATCAATAAATTCAATTCACTTCACGATATAAATTTTACTAACATAAAAATATATTAGTCAAATGTGAGCGTATAAAACACTCACCTTCGTTCGAATCTGAAAATTCGAATGAAATGAATTGCAACAAATTTAACTCCAAGCGTAGACGACTCTGATACGATTTCAATGGAAATATCCACGTGCCAATCTGACCTCGTACGAGCAAGTTACGAATTTTATAAGTTGATGATATTTATATTTTAATTATTGAGCTAATTTCAATTTTAATAAAATAATTACCCATCAAAAGAAGACCCGGCCCATGAAATAAGACCCAAACCGCCTGCCATCTTCTTCCTCAATTTGTTCGCCTGAAGCTCCCTCTCTCGTGCATGCCCAGATTTGTGCACGCGTGCACAACCATCACCCATGGCCATGAATCGTCCATCCAAGGCCACTAACCAACTCTCCTCCGCTCGCTCTACACAACCGAACCCACGTTCCCATGCCTAAACCACGGCAGCAAATCGCGACTCGTCCCCATCACTCCTACGCACTGTGCACGACGTGATTGCTAACCACCACCGCACCTCGCCAAACTCCGGTCGCCACTCCTCCTTTACACCGCGACCACGAATATGAACACAAATCTTCACATCAACCATAACCGAGCTCGATTACTCAAGCCCTAGTTCGAAACTGCAGGTCAACATTTAGTCGAGCTCCCCCAATCTTGATCGCACCCTACAAATACTATACCAGATCGAAGCCCTCCGCGTAACTTGAATTTTAAAACTTGTTTGGGAATTTTTTGTGATGTATATTACTCGATTTTGATTTTTAAAGTTTCATCTTAATTTCATTTTTTCTTTTTTATGTTTCGTGCTTTTAAAAACGAAGAAGAGGGGTTGTGTGTTTAAAAGGGGAATAAGTGGTATATTACAAGTGTAGGGTGGCTGAAGAGAAAGAATGGTGGCTGATGTGAAGGTATGGTCAAGTCAACATATATATATATATATATATATATATATATATATAATTTAAAATTCGAAAATATCTAGCTAAAATTTTCGGATCCCAATCGAGGCGTGCGGTCAGGCATTCATAATGTTATGCCCCTACTCCGAACGCAATGGAACAAGTTTCGAGACCTAATTCGATCGTATGGAGAAGATAGCATTTTGAACCCAATTATTATATTAAATTTTCGATATTAACTTCAACGCGTTTCTATCCCGTACGACCAAACGATAACTTCAGATACTACGAAATTTGAAATCCTATAATAATTCACTATTACGGATCCAATGGAACTTGTTTCGTCGAAATCCGAGACTGTGCCCCGGAAGGCTATTTTTACTCGTTAATTTAAACGATTTATTTTAAAAATTGAACAAATCATTTTTAAATTCAATTAAAATTTTTATTTCTCTTCATTCTTATTAATATAAATTTAATAATCCTTTAAACCATTTTATCCAACTAAAATCCAAGGTTTAATTTATTTCAATGATTTCAATTATTTAAATCCAATAATTTATTATCAATAAATTATTATATTTGAAATTCAACCTATTAAATCTATAAAATTAACTTTTCGATATTCAAAATAAATTTAATATTCCAATTTCAAATAACCAAAATTTTGGGTCGTTACACAAGGGCCAATGGGTTCATAATTAGCCCATGAAAACTATGTATAATTGAAAACGTCAATTAGACAGGTTTATAGTTAGCCCATGAAAACTATATCCGGACAAGAAAATAAAATATTGACAGATAGTCATTAGTTTCTTAGTTAGCCTATGAAAACTAGGGTAAAAGAAAGATATTGACAGTTAGTCAATAGGTTCCTAGTCAGCCCATGAAAACTAGGATATTCGAAATGATATTGGAGTTACCAATAGGTTCATAGTGATACCATGAAAACTATATAAGTGGACAGGGAGTCTATAAATGTTTAACCGGTTATTAGTCAGCCCATGAAAACTATTAGGTTAATAGTAATCTGAGAAACTATAACTATGACAGATAGTCAAAGTGAATGGGGATGTGTAATCAAGAATTGATTCAATTATTTTGCATATCATCACATAATAATGTTTTGAATTGATTTAAACATTATGGATGCAGGAGAATAGAAAATGGTTTATAAAATTTTTTAAGATACTAGTTAGGGAAAACCCGTTTCGCTAAGTGGAGTGGTCTCACTAGATATCCAAATGATTCAAGATGGTAGATTATTATTCGTACCAGGCTTTATGTCTGACTCGAAGTTTATATTTTCCCCTTAAACTCTCGGGTACTCAATTGATTTTGAGTAGCTTGAGATTTGAGGGTTCCAAGTACCTCTTAAGATGAATAAGCTTCCGAAGTCGTGCAGGAGGCATGTAGTTATTTGAATTCTCTCTCATATGATTCCTCTATGTTGTTTTATTAAGGCAAAGTTGTTTATTGCCTATTATATACTCTGATCACTAAGGAGGCATCTTTATATGTCTCTCTTGAAGTATATTGTAATAATTATATTTTTCTGAACATGGTTAACATTGTGGGATTATGTAAAGAATGTTGAAATGGGGTTTTTGGAATGGAATGTGAAAGTTCTTTTGAAAATTTTAAACTTTTTCTATATCAGTGTGTTTCTGGTATATCAATTTATCTAACATTATCATATTTGGTCATCAAGTATTAATAACTATGGATGATTGCAGCATTTGTAGCCATTAGTTTTAGGCCTCCATGTGGGGAATATTACATTGGTTTTGTTTTTTATGCCAATTCTTCAAATTATTCAATTTTACTATACCATTCAATAATAACAAAAGCAAATAGAGAGTAGTTAATTTTGGGCGACTTTTCAAAACCGTAGGATTGTAATACATGACATTTATGTTAAATCGACCGCACAGCGTTTGAAAATAACCTGAATTTAGGATTCAAACAGCTTTTGAATATGCCCCGACTTTTACTAAATTTGGTTTTGAGTAACCGTTTAATCAATGCATATGCAAGTACACAATGGTTATCATTATACGAATTGGCAAAATTGTGTTATTAATCATTTACACGGTTATGTATAACTATATGCATTGAAATTAAAAGGACAACATGTTGCATAATATTTAATAACCATCCAAACATTGTACTATTGTTACTATCAAAATTTAACTTATTATTATGTCCGAGTTCGACCCTTATCAAACATCAATTGCCGATAGGGAAAGCTATTACTGAGTTTTAAAGTTAGGGTTTAGGTTTTATATATATGCTTCGTTCAGTTATGCAAAACGAAATGACTAATTTTCACTCAGTTTTCCATAACCGACAGATGTCGTTTTCTGAGTGTTTTAAACCAATTAATTTTCCTTCCAGATTAAGTGACATTGGGGTTAGTATTTGTGTGTAGAATGAACGATAAGATACAAATGCGTATATCGAATATCTAATGAAGATCGACCCACAAAGGATGTTGAATCCGAAGGCAAGAAGGGATGTTGAACTTCTACAATAAAATATGTCGGGCGAGCTTCTAAGAATGTCGAATTCCAAGTGATTGACAAGCATGAGGATTATCGAACTTCAGCAAAGAAGAGATGCCACATAACTAATAGATGTCGAACACATATTCGCACAAAAGGTATATTAAGACTTTATAGGTATTGAGCCTTTACAACTAATAACAGTTGTAAAGCACCCACAAGCGGTGAGAGATCTTGAGCATTTACAAGCATTAGGGGATGTTGGGCTTCAAAGAATATGAGGGATGTCGGATATCTATAGTTATGGAGGATGCCAAAAGTCAATAATGTGTATTAGAGTGTCGTATGTCATTAATGTAATGAGCAATGTTGGGAATCGACAATCCAGGAACAACATAGAGGGATTTCGAATATTGACAATACAAAGAAGGATGTCGTATTTCACAAGTGTAGCTAACGATGTCGTAAATTATCAAGGTAGTAAGGATTTCATAAATCATCGGGGTAGCAAGGATGTCGTAAATCATCAATGTTTAGAGGGATGCTGTAAGTCATCAATATAAAGAATGTCGCCACATGTCAACAACAAAATGAAAGATGCTGAAAATTAACCGTGTCGCAGGACATGTGGCAACTATGCGGCTTACTTCCACCTCTATAAATACAGACCCCATGGAAACTTAATGGGGGTGAATCGTCTCTTTCTCTCCTTTTGAAATTCAAAGAGTTGTAACCGTAAATTTAATAGGGGAAAAATCAAGAATTGTTTTGTAACTTTTGAAATTTATGAACAAGGACTTGGAGAAATGACTTTGCATAGCCTACTTACCTCGATTGTGCAAAATTTGGCTATTGAATATAGATGTGCATATGACTAATTTTCGGATTTGGACTTAACTTTAAGCCCTTATTATGAACAAGGCTACTTAAGCCATTGTCTAAATTAGTGTTTAACTTTCACAATGACTATATTGCCTTTTCAACACATAAACAATGGATTATGGCATATGTGAATTGCCCATCTTGCTCAATATTGAATAATTAATGGACTATTGCATATTCACACAACTTGCCTATTTTGCCCTTGGACATGTGACATGAAATTTTAAACATTTTCATATCAAAAATTTATGGTCATTATTGGACCATTTCAAATAACATCATATTGTATTAGGTCTTGCATGATCAAACTAATCTTTGGTCTAAAAATACCCCATGACCTAACGAAGCAAAATCACTATAAACGACATTCGGGGTGTTAGACCAATCTTTGGTTCAGCATGACATCGTAGGTATTAGTTCAATTTTTGCGTTAACATTTTTAGTGCTACAAGGAGGGCTTGAACCTCTGACCTATTATTTCCTTGCTTAGAAACTAATTATGTGAAGTTTTGTTACAAGAAAATGGTGAGAGCTAAAAGAATTAATGTCTCCAATGAGGAGATAGTACAACAAACGACATTGGAAGACAATGTCACTCCACGCTTCAATCTAGAAAATGTAGAAGCTTGTTGACCTTCAGAACCAACTAAGCTAACAAACAGTGAAGCCAAAATCAAAGACTTAATGCAACAAATAGTGGCAATGCAAGAACTACTAGAGAAGGTCCTTTTGTAGAAATCTTCCAAAAGAACAAGACTTATTGAAGGAGAAGAGGTCGAATATCCAAGGAGAAATCTAGATACTTTCATGCTTAAAAACAAGGATAAAGGTAAAGTCATTATGACCCCATAGAAAAGAGGAATCCAAAAGGTTGGAGCTACTGTATTCTCTCCAAAGTCGCTAACAGATAAAAAGGTTAAAATGGTTTGCCATGAAGAGTTAGAGGAAAGGTCTCATGAACAATCGTGAAGCTCAATCTCATGTAAAGAGTACAAGCCTTAATTTCCACGATGATGAAGCTTACTTAAAAGACGTAGCTGATAAAATGACAAAAGACATGCTTGATATCAAAGGAAAGAGGACCCTTGATCCCAGGGTCAATAACAATTTTCATGAAGCCCCCTTTACAGAAAAAATAATGTCTATTAAAATCCATCACATATTAAAATTCTATCACTATGGTATAACGAGACCACTAATCCCGATGATCTTCTTCTAGCCTTCGAGAGCCAAATGGACCTTCATAATGATTTTGGAGCTATCGTCTGTAGGCTCTTCCCAGCCACTTTTCAAGAAGCAGCTGCTAAGTGGTATCGACATTACAACGAGAAAACCATTTATTCTTAGAAGCAGTACTCTTATAAATTTTCGGCACAATTCTATGTGTTCAAGGGCTCTACTATTGATTCAAGCGTGTTGGCCAATATTAAGTAGAGACCAGAAGAGATGCTTGGTGAATACTTAAAAAGATTGAACATGAAAGCAATGAAAGTAGAGAACATACTGATAGAGAAAAATTAATGGTAGTGCGCTCAGGATTGATTGAACAAACCTCCTTCTTGAAGGAACTTTACATTTATAAGTGTAGAGACCTTCGAGATTTTCATTTCCAAGTTGACAAATTCATCCGTATGGATGAGATGTATCATGCTAATAAAAAGTCTCAAACAAAGAAGGAGGCAGAAAAATCTGGCTTTGATCACCCTAACAAGAAGTCGAGATGGGATAAGAACCAAAGAGGTAGATAGGAGGAGATTCCGAAATCTAACCATATGGCCTTAAAAAACCAATCTCTTGTATTTTTGCTATAGTTAAAGATGGAGGCAACTTCCCAACTTCTTACAAGGTAAAGATTAAACCCGAGACAAGAAAAGGAGGAGATTACTATGCTTACCATAAGGCGAACGGGCATAAAGCTGATGAGTGTCAAGTTCTGGCCGGAATAATCCATAACATGATTAGAGCTAGATTCTTAAAGGAGTTTGTCAAAGAGAACCAAAAATTCTCCAATCCTGAAGGGAATACTCAGGGACCTCCATGGAACGTTGAAAATTTCATAGAAAATGACTATCAACCAGATTTTATTCCTTTGATCAACCGCATAGATGTCATCCATGCCGGTCCCCATCTTGTTGGAAGCAGCAAAGGAGCTAAGAGCATGTACATAAGAGAGGCAAGAGATGGAGTCTTTTCTATTCAATAGGAGTCGCTGCTCAAAAATCGTAAATATCAAATTCAGATGCCCAACTTAACAATAACCCCATAGGAGTTTAGTGGGGTCCATCACCTGCATAATGATCCATTGATGATAACTTCACAAATTGGTCTCTCTATGGTAATGGAGATCTTAGTGGATATTGAAAGTGTAGTGAATGTCATCTTCAGGCATGCTTTCGATCAAATGGGAATTCCAGAAAAGAAATTGGAACCAAGCTTTGAGCCTATCTTTGGGTTTAATAATAAAAGGTCTACTACAATAGGACAAATCAAGCACTGGTGCAGATGGAAATCCCGCCACACTCCAAAACTTTTGAGACTCTATTTGTGATAATGGACTAACCTTCCTACTATAATGATTTCTTTGGAAGACCAACCTTAGATGAGGTGATGCGTTTGTTTCATCAAAATTTCTAATGGTGAAATTCCTGACCAAGAATGATTGGGGAAAAATAAGGATGGAGCAATTTAGCTCTCGGGAACTGTATTTCGCTACACTTGAGAAATTCAGGAGAGACAATGTTTCTTGTTATGACTCGGAGAAAGTGAGTTGAGCAAAACTGAAATTGAAAAGCCCTTGGACAATAGCCCTTCAAACTGGCTATTTAAGGCAGACAAGAAAACAAAAATATCTAAGAAGCCCGAGAATGTACTAAGAAGATTCAATATTGCCGAGACGAAAAGGAAATGAAAAGATGTGAACTTGGTAGAATTCGAAATAGATGATGAAGAAATCATTACTAAAATAGATTGTAGAAATGAGCAGGAAAGGATAAAGCCAACTAAAGACCTAGAAGAAGTAAGCCTAGATTCACTTGATCCAACAAAACAGTAAAGATCGGAAAGGAGTTAGACAACAAGCTCAGAGGTGACCTAATTTGGTTTTTTCAATGTAGCAAGGATATATTTGCCTGGACCCACTTAGATATGGTGGGAATAGATCCAAGAATCATGAGTCATGCCTTGAATATAGATTCAAATATCACTCCTATTTGACAAAAGAAAAGGCGATTCGATAAGGTTCAAGCTAACACATTGAAAGAGGAAGTCAAAAGACTATTTGAAAATGGATTCATTAGAGGAGTTATCTACCTAAAATAGTTGGCTAATCCTATGCTTGTCAAAAAGCCTAATGGAAAATGGAGAACGTGTGTTGACTATACTGATTTGAATAAAGTATGTCTTATAGATTGTTATCACTTACCTCGAATAGACCAATTAGTTGACGCGACAAGTGGACATAAACACTTATCTTTTATGGATGCGTATTCAGGATATAATCAAATCCCCATATTCAAGCCAGATGAAGAACACACAAGTTTCATAACAGATTGGGGAATATACCGCTATAAAGTTATGCCTTTCGGGCTGAAGAATGCGGGGGCTATGTATCAAATACTAGTGAACAGAATGTTTAAAGAACAAATTGGTCGAAACATGGAAGTATATGTAGATAATATGCTGGTCAAATCTCAAGAGGAAGCCAATCACTTGAAAGATATTGAAGAAATGATTAAAGTGCTAAGAAAATACAAGATGAAATTAAATTCACAAAAGTGCTCCTAAGGGAAACAATCTCGGAAGTTTCTGGGATATATTGTCAGCACCGGAGGAGATGAGGCCAACCCTTACCAAATTAAGGCGACTAGGGACATGGCAATGCCAAAGACAAGTAAAGATGTGATGAGCTTGAATGGAAGTGTGGTAGCTTTGAACAGATTCATCTCTAAAGCCACTAATAAGTGCATACCATTCTTTGATGTGATCAAGAAGAAAAAGAACTTTGAATAGGGGAGGATTGCCAAAAGGCCTTTAAAGAACTAAAAGATCATCTTGAAAAACCTCTAATCCTATCTAGCCCGGTAGAAGTGGAAAATCTATACCTCTACATGGAAATCTCTAAGCATGCAGTAAGCTCTGTTTTAATAAGAAAATGGAATGAAATCCAATTTCCAGTATACTATATTAGCAAAAAGCTCAAGGATGCAGAAATTAGATACCCCATCATAGAGAAATTAGCATACTGTTTAATGCTCACCGCTCGAAAGCTAAGGGCCTATTTCCAAGCACACCCAATCAAAGTCCTAACCAACTTCCCACTCAAACAAGTTTTCAGTAAATCTGAGGCATCGAGAAGATTAGTAAAATGGGGTATAGAGCTTAGCCAATATGATATTGAGTTTCAACCCCAAGTTGCAATTAAAGGACAAGCTCTGGCTAACTTCGTAAATGAACGCACGGGATTCATCAAAGAACAGTTAGAAAAGGAAAGGATTTTAAAGCCCAAATGGCAATTGTTTATTGACGAAGCTTCAAATGAACAAGGTGTTGGTGCATGATACGCGATCATTACCCCTAACGGACATTGGTTGCATTAGAAAATGAAATTAGGATTTCCTGCTCCCAAAAATGTGGTAGAATATGAACTGATGGTGGCAGGACTCACTTTAGCCATACAATTAAAAATTCCAAGGATTAAGATTTTCAGCAACTCACAACTAATAGTAAATCGGTTGAACCAAACGTTCAAACGAAAGATGCCAAATTGGTCCTTTATGTAAAAAAGGTGCTGAAGATATTGACCAAATTTGAGGATTTCTCTATACATCAAGTGCCAAGAGGAAAGAATTCGTAAGCCAGTTCTTTGGCCAAGTTGGCCAACTCGCGAGGAGCATCGAAAACTCGAATCATGCCAGTTGGCCTCCAACCAAATCCTAGTATAGAGGAAAAGGTCTCCGGCCAAAAAATTGAGTCTATGTTATTAATTAGATCCCGAGCCCTTGAACAAGCAGTTAAAGAAAATGAATCAAGAAATGGCAATGAAGAAAACTAAGAAGGAATCATTGATTCATAAATTAATAGTTAATGCAAAAATAATTGGATGACACCTATTGTTGAGTACCTAGTGGAAGGGAAACTACCAAAAGATAAAAGAGAGGCTAGAAAAATAAGGCATCAAGCCCCAACTTTTAATATGATGGATGGAATACTTTACAAAAAAGGATATTCGCTCCCTTAATTAAGATGTGTTAGTGTAGAAAGTTGTGTAAGGTTACTAAGTGTTAATCCAAAAAATGGATCAATTCCCTAGATTGAGTGTGAAAGAATTAGCCTTGTTTATCAAGGTAAATAAAATAGAAAAAGCAACAGTAGATCGCAGAAAAAGTAAAGAGACAAGAGATTTTTATAGTTGTTCGACTGTTAACGAAGCCGACATCCACTTTATAGCTTTTATTGATCAACTCCTGTTACAAAGGAGTTCAGATTACAATATGACTCTTCTTTCCTAAGTTAGATCAAGCCACCATTGTTAGAGACAATCGGAAGGTTCTCAGTTGCCCTTTAATGGCTATTGTGAGGGAGAAAAAAGTGAAGAAATAATGGCAGAGTTTCAGAAGAGATTAGAGTAGATCCCTTTTATGTTACAAATGAGATGGTATTTATAGGGGTTGGAAAGCTCTTGGGCCAAGAATTGCTTTGTAAGAAGCCTATAGTCATCATGCAGAGAGAGCTCCGAAAGTTTGGAGCCAAAATTGGCCAACTTTTTGGATCGGTACCGATCTGACCCAATTGGATCGGTACCGATCCAATTTCTTAGACAATTTTTGGCTTCGATTTGTTTGGTTAAGCTTCTTGCTTCATATTGATGTCTCCATATAATTTTGTAACTTGTTGACTTGTATTGATGATGATTCTCCTCTGGGTTAGATTGAACTGTATTCTAAATAAGATGAACCTTCACTTTTTGAACTCGGATGCTTGGAATGTTACCAAACCTATTGGGTGAGCTTATTTGAGGCATAGAATCACAGTGCAAAAGGATTAGGCCACCACGAACTACAAATTTGGATTGGTACCGATCCAATTGGATCGGATCGGTGCTGATCCGAAAAGATAGCATATTTTTCAATCAAAGTTCCCAGTGTCCTTTGTCTTGAAGTTTTGGGCCTTCCGATCAAGTTTCGAATCGTTTTTGTTTAATCTGAATGTTCTAACTCCCATTGGATTTTGCTGGGTTAAAAATCCGGTTAACATTTGCCCCCTAGTGTACGCTTTCGTTTAAAACTAGGTGTGCTTTGGAATTGTTTGACTATGGGTTTCTGTTTTAAGGAGTTTCAATGGTCGTATCTGGCCATCTTGAAAAGCTATCTATGATGTAATGATTAACTGTCCAGTCCTTTTTATGAATCTCCATTATTCGTAATTACAAAGTGATCTTGACTTGGTAATTTCCAAAATGAATACGAACATCGAGTAGATGGAATAAGGGAAATTTCAGACCATTCGTAGGAGTAAATTTGGGTCGGTGCCGATCCAATTGGATCGGATCGGTACTGATCCAAGTACTTTACAATTTTTTTCACTTTTCTCTTTCTCATTATATGAGCCAACCCCTCTACTTCACTTCATTTCCATTCGATCCGGTCCTTTGTCCTATGGCCGATCCGATCTCTTCAAGTCCTAGCTTGCCGATCCAAGATCTGCGTCCATTTAGGAGCTACCGCCGTCAATCTCCCCCACCAACACCATCAGTCACTGCTTCTTCGAGCTACCACCATCATTCTAAGCAGGTCCCACTATAGTGATCTCCTTCATTTCAAGGCGTTGCCAATCCGATCCATCCAATACCATAGTTTGGGTTGTCTTGAATCAGAAATCAAATCACTTTTCTCCATTTTGAAGGTTGGTGATGTGGATTTTGGCATATTACTACATTAACGATTGGTGGTGAAGTTGTATAAGTGATGGATACAGTGGAAGATTCGAGCTGATTGTACTTTCTGGAAGAAGATAGCAAATCGAGTCTTGAATTCTTCATGAAACGAAGCTAGGTTTTTGCCCCGGTGCTCGACATGTTTTGCTACCTTCATCCAAAGATTCAGAATTAACTTGCACCGATTTACAAAGTCGATCCCGGCACATCATCTTTCGAATCGATTTTGGTTTTTCTAGGAGGTGATAATAGCTTAGGGTAGTGTCTTGTATGTAGCTCATGCTGTTATCACATTCCAGAGAACTAAAATTGACTTATGCTAAAAATTCTCTACTCGATTCGGACCTATCGATCTATAGTCGCTTGTTTTGGATTGGTCCTGTCATTGCACAGTCGGTATACCTGGAATAAGAAGGGCTTTCCATGTCGCTTTGGACATCGGATCCATTACCGATCATTGATTGATAACGGGTAAGTATAGAATAAAAGAAATTAACAGGTGATATGGATTGCTCTTTCCGGTATGAGTGAGCCATCTACACAGAATGGTTTGTTAATAGAATTTAGGACACCGAACCCATTCGCACTTAGGTTACACATCACACACATCCCCGGTTAATACTTGGGATCTGATCTGCAGTTGGTACACATCAATTATCTTCCTGATTTCAGGTACCAACTATGCTAGGTTCAATAGTTTAGAGATTAGGCATACCTGACTATTTTGAACACAACCTTTCTTATATAAAATGCCGCACAAATCTTCTCGGCACAAATCAGTTGAGGGGAACTCACCTTTTTCTGAAGTGGATTCATCGTCCATCCTAGTTGGATCCGCCGCTTCCATAACTTCATGTCAAAATGGTCAACTGATTTCAGTCAGTCCCATCGATGATCGCACTTCCTCCTAACTTCAGAGTCTTGCTTAATCCTCTGGAGAAAGCTCCTTCAATCCTTACACAGAGGATGTTGTGTAGCATTTGCTCACAATATGGTATCCCAAAGGATGACGTGCTTCTGCCATCGAGAGGATTATTTGCTCTTAGGCCACCTTCTAGATACGTGGCTTGCCACCGATACATGTGCATGTATGGTGCAGTGCCCTTGTTCAATCAATTCTTAATGACAACACTTTAGAACATAAGGTTGGCCCTATTCTAAATTCTTCCAAATGGGCAGCCATGCTAACGTGCTTATATGTTCTGTTCATGCGGACGCTCGATCGTGCTCCAACTTTCACTGAGTTAAAGTATCTTCTATTATTCAAAAAGAGAGAGGCTAACCCATCACTTGTTTATATCAAGCGCAATGTAGCCGGAAACTTATACTGGATCTTCCCAACAAAGTTCCTTCATTCAAAAATCAGTTCTTTTTCGCTAAATGTCCAGAGGGATTCACCCATTTATGGACCATGGGGGTTTTCTCTTTCACCATGCTTGGAATTTCCTTTAATTGCTACAAATCTTCTAAACGATCGTATATTCCTTACAGTTCTTCCGAAGATTAACAAGGACCCAGCACTCGACATTGTTCTTAGCACCCTAAAAGCGGTCGATGCTTAATAGCGCACAATTAGGATCCTGCTCACAGATGAAAATCTTCGCTGATGTGGGGGTTTTACACCCTGGGAGGTCCATTGGATTTGTCAGCGCTCCTTCCCACTCTAGAGCCCGGACCCATTCTGTTTCCTCTTCCCATGACTCTGGTAAAGAAGATGATGATGATGAGGAAGAAGAAAGTGACCCATCTGATGGGTCAGAGAAGATCGATGAGGAGATCTAAATTCAAGTTCGGAGTCGACAGTCCGCTCAAAATGCCATCAATCCCAGAAGAGAAAGAAGAAGAGTTTATTCAACGGATGGAGTAGGCTCCATTAATTGAAGGGGACGAGGAAGGAGATATCGGTGAGGAGCATCCTCTAAATGAGGAAGAAATAGATTGGGACACTGATGAGGGCGACTTCAACTTAGGCGACAATGCCTCAGAGTTAAGCCCTGGACATGCTCCCTCACCTCCTTTAAAATAGCCCATTAAAAGTGCTTCTCCCAAGAATGAATCTATATCCTACTCTTTATCGGAAGTTGCCGATATTGGCTGGGAGATACGAGCGGCATTTTTGTGAATATAGGTGAATTGATGTATGACTTCACTTCGGAAGGGTTGCCTTCCCAGCTTACTCAGATCATCCCTACAGGAATCAATTTCATAACAATAGTCGGTGATCGATCCGGTTTGTGTACTCTGCTGGGGTCGTTAAATTGCAGCACACACTTCACTAGGATCACACACTTTATATTACTATTATTTTCTAGGATGTTTTTGTCCATCAAATGCCTCTTTCCTAAAGCCGTTTTATCATTTGCTGCAGGAATCATGTCTGGTGGCTTTTACAGTGATCTTGATCGAGTATTGGGGTCTCAGCATTTGCAAAGACACTCTTACAAGTAGCATGCTCCTCGGGAGACTGGCGAGAAGAGGAAGAGGAGGAAGGATACAGAGGCAGTAGAGTGTCGCTGTGCCTAGAAAGATCAACGTCGTGATAGAGGAAGTGGCTATGAGAAGAGGAAGAGCCCGATTGAGCAGGAAGATCCATCAAAGAGGCCGAAAGGAGACCAAGAGCGAAATCCCGCTTCACTGCTTCCTACTTCCACTGGAATAAACGTTCCTGCTTCCATTGTCGGGGCCTCCTCTACTCACGCTGCTATGACTACCTCTCTCCCAATTTCTATGCATGCGCCTTACATTCTCCCTACTGGTCCCCCGCATCTACAAGCTGCATTCCGTAACTCGTTCTTAAGGGGGATTCTTTTTTATAAGCCCAATTTGAAGTTAGTTTGTGCTGAATCTTGTTCGCCTCATGTTTATGCGATGAATTTTCTATCGAGTTAGAAAAATGCCGAATTTTGAATTAATTTAAGCGCACGGCGTACTATCGTAGTACGTAGCGAGTAAGGGTCGATCCGTAGGGAATTATTGATTTTAAAAATCTATTCAATCAAATTAAACAAAAGTTGAAGAGAGTGTTAAGCTAGAAAAGGAGAAAACTAACAAACTAACAAAGTGATAAAAATATGAGAGTGTGAAGGCAATTTAGAGGCAATTTTCACTCTCTAGATCACATAAATAAACAAAATGAAGTTATGATCTCTCTTTTCTTGTCATTAGTGTAATTAGTTGATGTGCTTATCATGTATATTTGTGCTATTAATTAGCCCAATATAAACCATCAAACTATAACACAACCACTAATACACATTTAACTCTCATGAAATATGACAACAAAGTTGAAGGCAAAATCTATTTTAAGCATGGCCTATTAACTATTGTTAGAAATACAGGCCATCAAATTTTAATTTCAACAATCACTTCATTACCATCATCATATGTAAATGAAGAGGTAATTATTGTTTGTAATTGTTTAAGCATAGCCTATTTGGTGTCAACAATATAGGCTATCAAATTCAAATCAAAAACAACAAGTTAAACCACTTCAAATGTTTCATTAAGCACAAAAGGAGAGCATAAACATCAAAATGTTGCATCTACATACTAGAGAGCATCATTACCCCTAAATTGTAAGGTTTAGCCTCTTATATTTGTTATCAAATCAACAAATGTAGAAAGCAACATGAAATAAACAAGAGGAATAAGAGAGCAAAATGAAAAGAAAAGCTAAGTAAAAAAGAAATGAACACTAATCTACTTGCATGAAAAGTAAACTACACTACTAACATAAAAAGATAAGCATGTAAATAACATAGAACACTAATTAACATTTCATTAAAAAAGGTAATTACATGAAATAAAAATGGCTGAGTAGCCATGAAAAGAGAAAGAGAGCTTTCTTTTATTTTTAATCTAACTAAAACTAAAGAGAAGAGGGCCTAAGAGAGACTAAGGGAAGAGGTTACATGAAGCAAAAGAAGGTATTTATACATGTTTGGTAACCCTAATTCATTTTTTGGGAACTACCCAAAATACCCTCTTAGGAAGTGTGGTGGCCAAGTAATCACTAGCATCCAATAATCATCCCTTAAGTGTGCATGAAGATTTAATGGCCTTTTAGCATGTGCAATAGCTCCTAAGTGTACATTAAGGTAGCTGGGTAGGTGGGTCCTCCATGATCCATGAAATGAATTATTTCCATCTCCATTCCTTTGTATTCACTCTTGTGCGTGCATATATCTTCATAAACCCACTTGTATATGAATCCAAATTCATACAAAATAATATAGAAATTTCCAATTAATTTTCTCAAATTAATATACACACAAAAATGACCATTCTGCCCCTGGATGAAGATGAATATGTAATGATTTGAAAATAATTTGAATTTTGGTTTAAACATGTTAAAACACCCAATATGATCATTTATTTTATTTAAATAGATTAAATATGGTGGTAAAAATATGCACATTTACGTGCACATCAAATACCCCCACACTTATCTTTTTATTCATCCTCGAATAAAGAAAAACTAAGATAAATCTGTTTTCATAGGGAGCACGATTGCATTGAGCATATGCAACAAGCAATTAAACCTCTGGGTGTCCCCAGTAGGACGAGTGTTATCGCGTGAAGGTTTTCAGCGGATGCTACCCACAAAATCCGAATGCAAAGTAAGAATATTTACAAAATGCAAGATTTATTTACAAAGAGATGAATTCAAGTTTTTGAAAATATATACAATGAAGGATTTACTTTTAAATTGACATAAATAAGTTAAATATAGGTTTTGGTCATTATCTTGAAATTTAGGTCATTTACTCGTCAAAATTTCCAATAAAAACCAAGTTATCATGACAAATAGACTAGTTTAACTTGTTGTTTCGGTTGATAACACAGTGTAACTATGAAATGGATCCTTAGTTGATTATCAAAGTTTATCAAAATGGTATTTTCATTTTGTTTCAATAACAAGTCAAATCAAACAAGTTAAAATAGTGCTTGGATTTCAATTGCTTACTCTCTCTATTTTTTTTTCTTTTGAAAATTTTATTGATATTAACAATATTTACATATGCCTAACTCGGAAAACTAAGGCCATATATATTACCCATGCACTGCCTTGCGGACTTATGTGAGGGGAATACAGAGCGTGGCGAGCGAACACATAAGCGTGAATACTTATCGACTGTAGGCGTTATAAAAAAACAATTTTTTTATATATACACACACCTAACTCAGATAAAATGAGGCCAGATATACCGATCGTGAACTGCCTTTCGGGCTTACGTGAGAAGGGTACTGAGCATTGCGAGTGAACACACGAGTGTGAAAATATGACTCTAGGTGTTTATTAAAAATATATACATATATGCAAGAAATATATATATATATATATATATATTGTTTGCACAAAAAATGGACAAACACCTCCAAGTCGTATGATTTAAGTGATTTTAGGTTGTTCTTAGTGATTTGGGTGATTTATGCAAATATATGAAAAGCAGGGACTAAACTGTAAAAGACACGTAGATTTATAGTGGTTCAGCCAGAATGTGCCTACGTCCACTTTATATGTTATTCTCCTTTTTTATTCAAATTACAAGTACAAAGCTTTGATACAAGTATATGAAAGTTGTTTGAAAGTTCTCTCCGTGCTTGAGCTCTCAAACTTGTCTCCCATTGTTGTACCCATGCCCCTTTATTTATAGAGTGAGGCTGGGGGTAGGGGTCTTGGATGTATATAGCTGCTGGTGGGCCTGGGCTGATACAATCTGGCCTGGCAAAGTTGGTCCGGAATGCCTTGGTCCGGTGGGATCTGGTTCGGTGGGTAGGCGAAGTTGTTGGTTCGGTGGTATGGGAACCTGTTGGTTCGGTAGTGGGTGGACCGTTGGAGTTGATTCAGTAGTGGGTGGACCGGTGGAGTTGATTCGGTCATGAGTTGGTTCGGCGGTCTTCTTCCTTGCTTCTTGGTTCAGCAGTGGATGAGGTAGCTGGTTCGGTGATGAGAGGGGAGTGGAGTTGGGTTTGATTCGGTGATCTTGGTCCGGTGGGACTTCGTCCAACATTTGCCCCCCCAAAGTGGGGCACATGCCAGCATGCGTCTCGCTTTGTTTTAGTTCGTTCGGTTTCAACTGCCGAACCGGTTGGTTCGGTTGCCCATGTTCGCCTATAAGTAGGAGCCTCATGCCCCTGTTATTCCGTACTAGCCGAACCAAAGCTTTTGCTTTTGCCAAATCAAACGAGCACCGATCCATACTTCAACAGCAAGACCAGGTGAGGCCCTCTTCTGCCGGATGAACTTTCGATTTGCCTAACCGAATGGACTCGGGGATTTCGAGTGCCGAATGACTTTGTAACCTTGAACTGCCGAATGACTTTGTAACCTTGAATCTGCCGAATGACTTTGTAACCTTGAACTGCCGAATGACTTTGTAACCTTGAATCTACCGAATGACTTTGTAACCTTGAACTACCGAATGACTTTGTAACCTTGAATCTGCCTAATGACTTTGTAACCTTTCATGTTTCGAATTACAAATGAAGTTCTAGATTGTACGCACTTGCTTGTTTACATCTCTATATCCTTTGTTTTAATGATGTACTCTTTTGTGTTGCAGATAATGTCTCATAAAGTTGAAACCCGATCAGAAAAGAAGAAATCCCAGGACAGAGAAGATCCTTCCGTAGTGCCCCCAGCTCAGTTAGAGCCGGGACGTCATGGGCCCACCCCGAGGTCACTAGTAGATGGGTACGGCCCTCAGGAGCTTCTGAACTCACCTCCTGACTGTTTCCCAAGCTCTCTGAAAGGCGAGCAGCTTGATGTTATCTCCCGCTCCTTTGGGATTGACAGAGCGCGCATGCTGTTGCCGGGGGAGGGAGTGATACCATATAATCCCCCCGAAGGGTATTTCGCCTATAGTCGGTACCATTGCATGTGTGGGGCCATTCCCCCGATCAATGCTTGGATAATCAGTTTTATCACCTACTTGAAGGTAGCTCCGTTTCAGCTTCAGCCTAAATCCTACGCCATCCTGGTGAGCCTGTTTGTCATTTTCCCAAGGAGATACGGGCATCCTCCCTCCAACCGGGAGATCCGGTACTTGTACAATTTGAGAGGCTATAAGAAAGGGTCTCCATACATCAGCTTGGAATCAGCCGTATCTTTCAAGCCTGTCCTGGACTTATATTCGAAGTTCAGTATGTTTAAGAAAGAATGGTTTTTTATCAGGGATGATTCTGTTTCCATCCGTCGCTTCACCTCCGGCTGTAAGTGTGAAGCTTTATTTATAATTTCCGTTATAACTACAATGCTTCTTCTTATGTGTTTTTATTTCTTGCTAGCGACATGTGGCTTTGCGGTCGTGGAGAATGTTCGCCTGGTTCAGATGGCTGTGGAAATAGAAGCCATTACGGGAAGGGACAGGTCGGCTTCTTAGTTGATCAGGAATGCTACACTTCTAGGGCACAACCTGATCCTTCCACATCAGTCTGTGGTTAATCAGAGAGACACGTCAGAGGAGAGTGCTGCCAAAGTTACAGGAGGGGCCACGGCGAAAAGCAGCAAAAAGAGACCCTTCACGATGCATCCAGTCGCCGGGGGGAAGAAACTCAAGAAGTCCGATGGACCCTCTCCCAGCACACATCCAGATGTTCAGGAGGAGGAAAAAGGTGAGGACGAAGGAGGTGAGGCGGAGAGCGGAAGTGGTAGAGAAGGTGACGGTGATCGTCACGGTGATGATGGTGGCGAAGGACAGGGTGGTGATAGCACCAGGGCTTTGCCTTCCGGGAAGGCGGGCGTGATTCAAGAGTGGACAGATGACGCTCTCCGCCAAGCCTTCGAAGAGTTGGAGGAAATGGAGAAGTCCAAGAAAGCTGGTAAGGTTGGGACCGGCGCCGATTTATCTTCCAGGAGCGCTTCTACTGAGGCAACTTCTGCGATTCAAAGTGAATTTCTCTTTATTCTTTTTAATTCTTGAATGATGGCTCAATGCATGCTGGTGACACTTGGTTTTCATTCCAGGAGCGGGCAAAACGGCCAAGACCTCAGATCTTCGGCACAGGCTTGAACAATACAAACTCCTCAAAGCTTCCGCCAAGCCGAAGCCTCCTACTAACCGTCCTGGAGACGTAGTCGACTATCGTCCTCTTCTTGGGGTTATTGATGAAGATATACAAAAGAGGAAGAGGAGTCGATCTACGTTTGAGTCTCTTCCTAGTCCTCCGGCCCCACTCCAGCCTATTCACGATATTACGGAGGATGATATTGAGTTTATGCCTTCCCCACATCCGTCCGAGAATCCAACCTTCACCCCGATAGATCACCCTGGCTTGGTTCGTAACCCGTTTGCGGGTCATCCAGACCTGGACCCGGCCTCTCATGACATCTCCTTCGATGAGGTTACTGGTGAGCATCTTCTCCCTCGCAATCCCATGGTACGGGTGCTTGACGAAGCTAAGTCCCTGGACCTCGATTTGCTTACTACCCGGGTTGTAACTCTGGGGGATGAAGCTAAGGCGAATATTGACTGGGTTGCTGAGGAGACCAGGAAATTGATGGGGAATCATGCCCGATTAGTTAAGGCCGGGGAGGAAATTGGGAGTGCCAACAATCGGCTACGGTTAATGGTCTCCGACCAGGCTAAGCAGCTTGCCGATCAGGCCATTCAAATTTCTCAGCACGAGGCCGCATCCAGGCAACTGAAGAAGACTATGGAAGAGGCCAACAGGGCAGAGTTGCAAAAAATGGAGGCCTCCTGCAAGGAGCGAATTGACATGGCCATCACGACGGTGGATGAGGTTCGACAAGCGGACCTTGAGCGGGCGCAGGAATTGTCGGGGAGACTTGAGGTCGCGGAGCTCGCTCAGTCCAGGTTGAAGGAGGAGATGGAGGCAATGAGGATATCCCTTCAGGCTGACCGCTCACGATATCGATCGGAGAGGGATGCTGCCGTCGCTAAGCTGCATGCTTCTGAGGCCCGAATGAAGGAGCTTGAGGAAAATGAGGGGATGATGATGAGATGCTCTAGGATATGTATTTCCGCACTTGGAAGCAGGGTAATTTATCCTGGATGGATGATTACCCCCGGGTTATGGCCAGGATTTATCTCCGGGCCCTGGAGGAGGCTAGGGCTGATGCGGATAAAGAGGGTGGCGCAGTCTTCAGAATGGATGTGGTCACTGCCCAGTTTACCAAGGAGGAGAAGGTGGTGGTGAAGGAGGGTATGCGGCTGCTTGTTGCCGAGGAGGCAGGTATGCAAGTAGAGGATGATGACCAGGATGGTCAGGAAGCAGGTGCGGGTAAGTCTTCCTTTCTAGTCTTTCCGTTAACTTGGTTGCTTATCACTAATGAATTCTTTCTTTGACCGGGCAGGTGGGCAACAGGACAAGGATGAAACTCCGACGCAGCCGGCTCCTTGATTTGACCTGGATATCTTTTTGTGGACTTGGCATTGTTGTATATGTTAGTCTCAAAACAGTAACGTAACTTTTAGGTTGTAATTATGCTACTTGTAATAAACAACATTATTCTTGACGTGTAGTTTTATTTAACTTAAGCTGATTCTGTCGTTTTTTGAATGTTTTTGCTATTTTGACATGTTGTATGAGAAATATAGCTATGCATATGCTTGAAATTCAATTGCGTTTGATGTCAAGTTCTTGCTTAAAACATAATTTCATGCCTTGCAATGTTAGTGTGACGTGTGAATAAATTATAGCCACATGTTTATACATGAAAGAAGAAAATACCGCCCTTCATAATCTACTTGTAGATAGCAGCTTTGAATGTCTCACGCGATTGAGTGTGGAATGTGGTCAGTGTCCTGCTGTGAGTATCCACTTCTATTAGCGAATGTCTCCTATTCTGTGTCCTGTACTTTAGGGATTGTTACAAAGGATAGGAGAAAAGTTTTTTTTTAAATAAAATTGAAATATGAGAAAAAGTAAAACTTCCAATCACGGAAGGCCTTCGATGTGCTTAAGTTCGTGGCAAACGGGCTTTGTAGTCACTTTCCCTAGCTGTGGGTCTTGGAGACATTTGTCACCCATCTTACGCCTCCGTAGGGAGTTAATCTTTTTTACCATAGCCGTACTTAAGACACATCGGAGCCAAGATCGCGCACAGTAACTACCCGGGCCATTATGGCCCGTAATCGTGGGTATTATTCGATTTACTGTGGCCGGCTAGCGTGGGTGCCGATCGTTAACCGTGAACTACCCCTGGCTGGCCACACCTTATGTTGGGGCTTAAAGTAGGTTCACAGTTGCCGGCGAGCCGAATGCCGTAATGAGCTGCCTTGGCTATAGTCGGCCTTCTCGATGGCTTATAATCGGCTCATTACAGTTGGCTTTAAGGGCCTTCGCGAGCAATGAGTTAACCCGCAGCAGAGGGATGCCGGAGCAAAAGTGTCTCATTGGCGAGGGCATAGATTCGCATAGTACCTGTTAGCTCTTGTCCAGGTGAAGTCGCATTGTGGAGTGCCTTGAATGGAAATGCTATATGCATAGGATTTTGTTCAACAGAAAAGGATAAAGTTAACAAGTAGCCAAGATATAAAGGAACAAGTTAAAAAAGAGACAAGGTTTTTAAAGTGGTTCGGCACGAAAATGCCTACGTCCACTGATTCTCTTTGTTAATTCACTTCATATGTGCAGTACAAGTTAAGAGAAGTATCGACGGAGGTGTTGGATGTTCCATGTCCTCTAGAACACCTCTCCGTCCACTGTTGACAAAATATAAGCTCCATTGTGGAGATCTTTATGAATTACATATGGTCCATCCCAGATTGGATCTAGTGCTCCGGGGCGAGGGAATATTCGCTTGAGGACAAGATCTTCTTCTTGTAAAGTACGATGCTTGACTTTGGAGTTGTAATGTGCTGCCACTTTTTGCTTGTGTGCTGCTGCTTTGAGGGCTGCATCATTTCTTCTTTCCTCAATTAGATCCAAAGACATGTGAAGGAGTTCTTCGTTCTCTTCTGGGTTGTAGTGGATCCTACGGTGGGAAGGCACGATGGTTTCAACTGGGAGAATAGCCTCCGATCCGTATGCCAAAGAGAAAGGGGTATGCCATGTTGATGTTCTGAAAGATGTGCGATAGGCCCACAGTGTCGTAGGGAGTTCATCCACCCAAGCGCCCTTTGACTTTTCGATCTTCTTTTTTGTTAGAGTTTTCAGAATTTTGTTGACGGCTTCGACTTATCCGTTTGCCTGGGGATAAGCTACGGATGAGAAGCTCTTGTGAATTCCGTGCTCTTGGCACCAGTTGGCGAACTCCTCGCTGTCAAACTGAAGTCCATTGTCCGATATAATTTTGAATGGAACTCCGTACCTGCATAGAACATTTTTGATCAAGAAGTTAATAACTTTCGCTGATGATACTTTATTTAGGGGTTCTGCTTCCACCCATTTGGTGAAATAGTCGACTGCCACTATAGCATATTTGGCCCCACCTCAGCCCATTGGCAGTTCGCCGACTAAGTCAATTCGCCATACTGCAAAGGGCCAAGGGCTGGTCATTTGAGTAATCTCAGTGGTTGGTAGCCGTGGAATCTTAGCAAACTTCTGGCATCTGTCACATTTTCTGACAAAATCTAAGGCGTCCTTGCTTAAGGTGGGCCAGAAATATCCATATCGGAGTATCTTTTTTGCCAAAGTCTGCCCTCTGGTGTGATCTCCACAGCTTCCTTGATGAATGTTGGATAAGATTTCCTTGGCTTCCCTTCTAGCGACACACCTTAATAAGGGGTTAGAGAAGGCGCGCCGATAGAGGGTGTCCTCTTGTATTGTGTAGCGGGAAGCCTTCCTCAAGATTTTCTTGACTTCGTTACGCCCGTCAGGTAGTGTGCCACTTTGTAAGTAGTCTCGGATGGGAGTCATCCAAGTTGCTTCTTCGGTGGCAGCTATCAGATTCACTAGCTCAAAACTTGGGGTCAGTTGCTTTGAGATGGCTACTGCTCCGGAAATAGCATCGTCTCTCATGCTGGCTTGCTTTGCCAATTCGTCGGCCTCTTGGTTCTCTTCCCGAGGGATGTGTTTGACTAAGTAGTGGTCCAATCGACTGATAAGTAACTTGGTCTTCTTTAGATATGCTATGAGTCGTTCTTCTTGAGCCTGGAATTCTCCTAGTATTTGATTAATAATAAGTTGAGAATCGCTATGAAGACACAAAGAATTGGCTCCGATTTCTAAGGCAAGTTCTAATCCAGCTATCACTGCTTCATACTCTGCATCGTTGTTGGTGGCAGTGAATTCCAACCTTATAGCATGGTGCAGCTTATTTCCCCTGGGAGTAATTATTACCACACCTGCCCCCGAGCCTTGTTCGTTTGATGCACCATCCACAAAGAGGTTCCACTTGATGTCTTCTGCTATTTCTGATTGCTCCTCACCTTCGCTGGTAGTGAATTCGACAATGAAATCCGCCATGGCTTGCCCCTTGATGGCGGTGCGAGGATGGTAGGTAATATCATATTGACTTAGTTCAATGCACCATTTAAGTAGTCGCCCAGAAGTGTCGGGACGATGGAGTACCTGCCTCAGCGGTTGATCGGTCAGAACTCTGATGGAATGGGATTGAAAATAGTGTCGCAGTTTTCATGATGCGATTAGTAGACAGTATGCTAGCTTCTCAAGTTTAGGATATCTGACTTCTGCCCCTGTAAACCTCTTACTTACAAAGTATACTGGCCGCTGCGTGCGGTTGTCTTCTCTTACCAAAGCAGTGCTTAGAGCATGAGATGATACAGCAAGGTATAAGTATAACTCTTCGCCTTCGTTTGGAGTCGAGAGTACCGGCAGTTTCTGGAGGTGTTCGATTAAGTTAAGGAAAGCGGTTAAGCATTCGTCAGTCCATTCGAACTTTCCTTTGTCTTTCTTTAGAGCTTCGAAGAAGGGGACGCACTTGTCCGTTGCTTTGGAGATGAATCGGCTTAGGGCGGCCACTTTCCCATTCAGGCTTTGCATTTCCTTTCGAGTGGAAGGTATTTCGATATCTTTTAGAGCTCGGACTTGTTCAGGGTTTGCTTCAATCCCTCTGGCATGGACGATGAATCCCAAGAACTTTCCTGATGATACTCCGAAGGAGCATTTTAGAGGATTAAGTTTCATTCCATACTGGCGAAGTACTTGAAACATCTTGCCCAGGTGGCTTACGTGATCGTCGGCTTTCCTTGATTTTACCAGCATGTCATCCACATACACTTCCATAGTTTGTCATATTAGCCCTGCAAACATCTTGTTGACGAGGCGCTTGTAGGTGGCTCATGCATTTTTAAGTCCGAAATGCATTACCTTGTAGCAGTACAAACCCCGGTCAGTGATGAAACTAGTGTGGTCTTGATCGGGAGCATGCATAGGAATTTGGTTATATCCTGAGTATGCGTCCATAAAGGATAAGAGTTCGTGCCCGGCTGTGCTGTCTACAAGTTGATCGATTCGGGGAAGTGGGAAGCAATCCTTCGGGCAGGCGTCATTTAAGTTGGAGAAGTCAATGCATGTTCGCCACTTCCCATTAGCCTTCTTTACCAGTACCGGGTTGGCGATCAACTCTGGGTAGATGGCTTCTCGTATGAAGTCATTGGCAAGTAGATTCTTTACTTCTTCATCGAGGGCTGCTGATCGTTCTGCCCCCATACTTTTCTTTCTTTGTTTTACGGGCGCCTTGGTAGGATCAATGTTTAGTACGTGGCATGCTATGTCAGGGGAGATTCCGGTCATGTCAGCATGTGACCATGCAAATGCATCCAAGTTGTGGTGGAGAAAGTCAATGAGTTGTTCCTTCAACCCTGCTTTTAGTTGGGACCCGATTTTGAATAGTCTACTCGAGTCATGTTTGTCTACAGATACAAATTCCATAGCCTCTGCAGGCTCGGCGGTGGCCTCCTCCTCTTTGTCCCTGGGGTCTAATTCATTGAAAGGGTCGCTGGTATATCGAAGAGGAGGGGCTTTCTTTAGTTGCTATGCTTCCAAACTTTTTGTGCAGAGGGCAACCTCTACACTCTTCCCTTTATCCTTCTCGTGGTTGTTGCGAAGTTCAGTTACATAGCAGTCTCGAGCAACGTCCTGGTCTCCCTCTACTTCCCCCACTCCATTGTCCGTTGGAAATTTCATCTTTAGGCACCATGGGGCTAGGACGATTTGGAAGTCAGACAAGGCTGGCCTTCCTAAGAAGGCGTTGTAGGCCGAGTGGTTTTCTATCAGCACAAATGTTTGTTTCCGTACAACGGAGCGGGGATGACTTCCAATTTCAACAAAGAGGTCCAGTTGTCCGAGGGGCATCTTCGCATCCCCAGTGAAACTGTGTAGTGGTTTATTGCAGGGAGAAACGTCCTTTATTGATAGTTTCATTTTGTCGAATGCATGCTTGAATAAGATATTTACCGAGCTTCCAGTGTCTACTAGAATTCGGAAAACTTCGGCTGGACCGAGCCGGGCAGAGATAACCATGGGATCCATGTGAGGGTACTGCCTTCCCTCTAGGCCACGCCTACTGAATGTGATGTCATCACTCTCTTTCCGCTTTGGTTGGCGTTCTCCTATAACAGAATTAACACAATCTTCATTGTTTCTAAGCGACTTTCCATATCTTTCCATCTCTGCCCAGCTTCTGTCGGCGATGTGCGGTCCTCCCGAGATGGTATGGACCACTATCTTCTCTTGACTGGAGCCGCTAGTGTTGCGATTTCCTCTGCCTATCTCTGGTGAGGGTAGCCTTGGGTTCTCATTGGCAAGAGCTGGAGTCCTGTTCTGACCTTTTACATAGCGTTCCAGTTTCTTCCTTCTGATGTGTTCTTCAATCAAGTCCCGGAGATGATGGAATTCATTGGTATCATGCCCGTGAGATTCGTGGAAGCGGCAGAACTTTCCAGATTTCTACGCGTTATCTGATTCCTTCTTGTATGGTGGGCATTTGTATCTAACTTCGTCTTGGGTGGCAAGGAAGATGTTTTCGATGGTTTCATTCAAAGGAGTGTAAGTGTCGAATCTCGGTCCTGGCCGATATAGGCGCTTTTCTCCCTTCTTACCCCCAGCATTTTCTCTAGAATCATTTCTTCGAACGTCCTTCGCTGCAGCGGGCGTGTTGCCGTGGGCTGCCTTATTTTGTTGCCCTGACTGCCCCTCAGTGGCAGCGTCTTCAAGCCTCATATATTTCCCGGCTTCATGGAAGAAATCGGGTAAAGTGGCTGGTTTTTCTTTTGTCAACCTTCTAGAAAATTTAGTATCCGGGTGCACGCCACTACAGAGGGCCATTAAGATGAGCTTCTCATCGGCATCTTAGACTGCGGCCGCTGCGGCATTGAATCGGGTTAGATATTGCTGCAGCTTCTCTCCGGGTTTCTGTTTGATACTGGATAAGGAGTAAGCGTCCTTGGGCTGCTCCACATGAATGCGGAACTAGCTGATGAACTTTTCTTTCAACATCTCCCATGAGCTGATGGATCCTTGGGGTAAATGGCAAAACCAGGAGGTAGCTAGATCTTCTAGGAATAGCGGAAAGCATTTGCACAGCACTCCTTATGTTGCTCCACTCATGAGCATATGCTGTGTGTATCTCTGTAAGTGTACAACGAAGTCGGAGGTTCCTTTGTAAGGTTCCATTGTTGGCATTTTCCATTCTCGGGGGGTGATGGCGATTTCGATATTGCGAGCGAAGGGGCTGGTTACTCTAGTGCCTATGCCTCGATCTCTTTGATCCCGTTGGACGCACTCTCTGAACAAGCGTGCAATCCTTTCATCAGAATTTGGAGCAGATAGAAATGAGTTCGGCTCTGCTCTGTGGGATTGATTCCGTCCAGATGACCTGTAGGGATGGTATCGTCTATCATTCCTGACATTTTCCAATGGCTGTCTTTGGTCTTCTGGGAGCACGCTAGGGTCAGCTACAGTTGGCCCTTGCCTTGATCTTCCCCTGCTGGGTTCTGATCTAAGCGCTTCCTCGGGTCCAACTTCGGGCTGAACTCTAGCTCGGCCCCGGTCATTGGTGTTTCCGTGGTTAGGCAGTATGACAGGCTCGGCTACAGTTGACCTCTGCCCGGTACCTCTCCCGTTGGGTTCGGTTCCAAGCGTTTCCTCAGGTCTAACTTCGGGCTGAGCTCGGTCTCGACTCCTACCATGGCCGCTTCTGTCGTTAGCTCCTTCGAAGAAGGAAGACCTTTGCTGTCTCCGAGATCCTCCAGACTGGGACTCACCCCATGATTCAGTGTTGCGGTTGGACTCTTCAGCATCCCTTAAGCGTGACATGAGATGGTCCACCAAGGCTTCCTGCTGGGATGTGAAGCGGTTAGTCACTTCAGCCACAACCCTGTCTAGGTCTGCCCTAGTAATTGCTGCCGGCTGTTCTGAGGCAGGGGTTGTCGGATTTGCCTGACCTTCATCTGGTACTGCTGCTGGAAGGGGACGATTTACTTGGTCTGTGGCCACTGGATCTGGAAGACTGCTGGTTGCGATGTTTTTTCCTTTGTTAACATCTTTCTTCTGCTTGGGAGGCATGTTTTCCAAGCAATGAACAACGCTGTTAGGAAGAAGGTTAAATGGAAGAAGCTGAAGCTTCGAGCTTTCAGTTCTCAGTGAAAGCACCAAAAATGTTTGCACAAAAAATGGACAAACACCTCCAAGTCGTATGATTTAAGTGATTTTAGGTTGTTCTTAGTGATTTGGGTGATTTATGCAAATATATGAAAAGCAGGGACTAAACTGTAAAAGACACGCAGATTTATAGTGGTTCAGCCAGAATGTGCCTACGTCCACTTTATATGTTATTCTCCTTTTTTATTCAAATTACAAGTACAAAGCTTTGATACAAGTATATGAAAGTTGTTTGAAAGTTCTCTCCGTGCTTGAGCTCTCAAACTTGTCCCCCATTGTTGTACCCCTGCCCCTCTATTTATAGAGTGAGGCTGGGGGTAAGGGTCTTGGATGTATATAGCTGCTGGTGGGCCTGGGCTGATACAATCTGGCCTGGCAAAGTTGGTCCGGAACGCCTTGGTCTGGTGGGATCTGGTTCAGTAGGTAGGGGAACCTGTTGGTTCGGTGGGTAGGCGAAGTTGTTGGTTCGGTGGTATGGGAACCTGTTGGTTCGGTAGTGGGTGGACCTGTGGAGTTGATTCGGTAGTGGGTGGACCGGTGGAGTTGATTCGGTCATGAGTTGGTTCGGCGGTCTTCTTCCTTGCTTCTTGGTTCGGCAGTGGATGAGGTAGCTGGTTCGGTGATGAGAGGGGAGTGGAGTTGGGTTTGATTCGGTGGTCTTGGTCCGGTGGGACTTCGTCCAACATATATATATATATATTGTTTTTTTTTAAAGAGTTTTGCAAAATCATCTTAGCGCCATTTAACTTAGAAGACAAAAAAATGTTATATCCTTTTATTTGAATTCGCCACTTTTTAAAACAAAGATTTTCAATTAGGATATTTCATAATTAACACATATGAACCTTCCTATATACTAGTTAAACCATCGTTATTTGTAATCAAACTTCATTTTTATTTTTGTTGAGACAAATAAATTTTTCAAAAATTTCAATTTAATTAACCAAAATCTTATACTTATCCTATAGTGTTTCTTTAAAAATAAATCAAAATGCTTAAAAAAATTATTTTTGAGATTTTTTGTTTTTTATTTTTTTGTTTTTTGAGTTTTTCTTTAGTTTTGGAAAGAGAATGCAAAAATAAACCATGAAAAATTGAAAATGAAAATGATGAGACTCCCCCTACACTTGATTTTGACTGTGTCCCCACTGTCAACCCAAGTGAAAGGAGAAAAATAAAACAAAAATAAAACAAAAGTAAAAAAATGACCTATATTTACATGAAAACGAAAAGATTATTATTTACAAGAGTTCAGAAAGTATATCGTCAAAAAGTAAATGAAATGGTCTTACAAAGACCGATTCATTTGTCTAGTCAAGTATGCTAGACACAGCTTAAGCTCGAAGAACCAAACCATAAAAAATTTCAAAATTAAATGTTGATTTGGAAAAACGAATGTCATTTTATTGAAAACCGTATGAGTTGTTTTATTTCAATGATTTTCGGGGTTGATAAAACAATTGATTGAAATTCAAGTTTATTTTCACCAAATTGAAAGTTAAGCTCATCATCAACAAATTTTTCAAAATTATTAATTTCAAAATTGAAATGGTGATTCAAATCTTCCCCTTCAGAATTCAACAACTCATTTTCGAAAAGTCTAAAGAAATCGTGTTCATTGAATTCGTCTTCCTTTATTGAATTATCAACAACTTTATTACATGTGTCAAGTTCAAAATCCAAAGTTGTTGTGTTCAAAATTTCAAAATCGGGAAAAGGAAGATCCAATCTTAAATCGAGTTTCTCCCCCTCAAAAAAATTGAAATCCAACTCAATTACCATGTTTTCAACAACTTCATTAAGATCATCATTTTCAGTTTCAAAAGTTGTTGTTTGAAAATCGTCGATTTGGGTAAAAGATGGATTATCATTTGACTCGTCACATGTTGGGATTTGGTTTTGTTGTTCATGTAATTTTTTGTATGTTTCAATCAACAAATTTGTGTGATCATTGTACATTTCGTCCATTTGCTTAACAAAATCCAATTTATAGTTATTAACATGAAGATTTTCACTTTGAAATTGTTGAGAACAAAGATTTTCAATCGTAACGTGGCTAAGATCATTCTCATTGCCAAATTCGTTTGAAAATTTATTTTGAGTTTGAAATTCATTTTGGAGTTCGAAATTGGGTTGGCATGGGTTATAATCAAAATCATTTGAATTTGGAAGTGAATTCAAATTTTGAAATCCTTGACTCGAGTTATTACACAAATATGAATTACACAAATCATTTATACTTTGATTTTGTTGTGTAGAGAATTCAAGTAAAGATGAAATGCTATTTTCAAGAGTCGTGGGTTGGCCGTCGTTTTGAAAACTTTGTTGTTCAAAATTCGAATTGTTTATAGAATAGTTGTCGTTAAAATATCCATACGAATTTGGAGTGAAATCATATGGATTATATTGATTTTCACGACTATTGTAAAATTCAAGTGAATATGGAAATTCGGACATTTTCAAGAATGTTTTGGTCTGTTTTTTGAAATTTTTTTATAAAGGAAAAGTATTCACAAATAATTTATTTATTTTTGGATTTTCAATTTTTTTTGTTTTTGAAAATATTTTTTACTTTTTTTGGATTTTTGATTTTCTAAACTAAGTAGATTTTTTTTCGATTTTTTTTTGATTAAAAAAATTCAAAAGAAAGGATTTAAAAACAAAGTTAAGGAATATTTACAATTTTTTAAGTTTTGGATTTTGAAATTTTTTTTTGTTTTTTTTAAAATATGCATGAACTAATACAACTAAATGAATGCAAGGGTCTAATTACAAATTATTCATCCTAAGTTAACCCAAAATGTATAATTACACTTTGTCTTAAATCAACAAGATACACTACAACAAAAATACCCTATTACAACGTCCTTTTTACAACGGGCATTGGCTGCCCGTTGTAATAGAAGGCTATTACAACGGTCCTCTCAGGCCCGTTGTAATAGATGCCCTATACAACGCCCTTTTCACAACGGGCGATGATAGCCCGTTGTAATAGAATGCTATTACAACGGTCCTTTCTAGCCCGTTGTAATAAATGTTAATTTTACAACGTTCACTACTGCCCGTTGTAATATATAACAATTTTACAACGGCCAATTTTTTTGGCTCCAGCTATGAAATTTTGGCTCGTTCGCTTTTTTATCCCTCCTAATCTCTCCCTCCTCCCTTCCTCCTAATTCCCAAATCGCTATTATCCCAAAACTTCACTAATTTAGTTCCAAATACCTCTGAACACTCGAGATTATAATATCAACGTAAATCAACTGATTGTCAATACAATTCAATTCGAAATATTAAAATTCCACAGCCAAAACTGATGAATTTGTCGCGGTTTCGGGTTCGAACAGAGATGCTTGGTGGTTGGCGATTTTAAGTCAAGGCGGGTTCGAGGTGATTGTCGAATCGATTTGGTTGAAGGGCGGTGTAGTCCTGGGTGCAGTGAGATGATTAGGGAAATCGTGTTGTCGGAGGTTGAATTGACACGGCAAGGGCCTTCCCCTAAAAAACACACAGATCAGAAACCAAAGCGAAGTGGTGATCAAGAAGACAGCAAAAGTGGAGGAAAAGGTAGTTCTTCGTCAACTCCTTCAAAACCCGGTGGTAGAAGGTACAAACTTCTCGAGGATGTTTTATGTTAAGGATGCATCAATATACTCATATATAACTATATCTTTCTTTGAGTTTCAGTTTATATTTTGGTCGGTGAAATAAATTGCTTTGTGTTTTCTGTGTCCAATCCTAGTAGCACTCAACAATTATGTATATCAGAAATTTTCAGTTGTGCGTAAATAAAGTGGAAAATAAATTTGTTGCATAACATAACATAACAAGGAGTTTCATGCATTAATAATTTTGCTACATATTCATTTTCCTTTCTGATAAACTGCAACTTTTTTTTAATTTTTTTATATCATAACTTATAGATTACTATATATGATCTTAAGATCCTTCAACACATGTAAATACATATACATACTTACATACACACATGTAAATACATAACGTAGGAAAATTGTCCGCATTTGTGTGCTTTTCCTTGTCTCTCCCTTGATTAGAAGTTTACATCGACCAGTATTATGCTGTGAAAATAGCAAGAGGCTTAGCATCGTTAGTTTCACCAAATTATGTATACGTTTAGTTGCATCATTAATTTTTACCTGGTCAAATTGTATAAAACACCAAGCTTTCACGCTCTAAACCTCTTACTAATCAGCTCATATTTAGTTTACTAGGCGATCATGTCAGTAGTATAATTTTTTAATTTGGATAAATAAATAATGCAAGTATACCAATGTTGTTACTTTCTACGCTTATAGATATAAACAATGTGTAGTTTATGCTGTTTGCCTAAATTCCATGGATCTGTCTCCTTACTATGTATAATAGAATGCCATCGTCCCATTTCAGAAGGAAAAATCAAAATAAAGTTATGTCTTCAATCAAAAAAGGCTGTTCCATATCCAAATTTGAAAAATAAATGCATATACAGAAGATCTCCAATCATATTCCAATTCAATTTTTGAACTCATTAGTTACTTATGATGTTAAAGAGGGGCAGATATGACATCATGATAAGAAGGAAAAAATGGAACATGGAACCAGTTATGTAGGGCCGTATACACAATTAACATGCATGTATATGTTATTACGGAGATACTTATGTCGATCATCAACAGAGTCAATGACAAAGGATAAGATTTCTTAGTGTACTGTGAATATTATATATATTCTGCTTGTATGTGTAGCTTTGTTGTTTCATGCATTTGTAGAATACCATATACTGAACAAATAAATGCTTAATGGGGCTAGTGTTGACCATAGTTTAGCTGTACCTAACTAGTTTGTAGCACTTTTGGCTTTGTATGCCACGTATACTTCCACATATAAATTTATTTTCATTTAACCAAGCTCCACAGAACCTTGTTACATTTTCTTGATTGTCATATCTGTCAGTAAGGGTACTGTTTGGAGATACATTGTTGTTCATAACATTTGAACGATCCATCTCCATTTGAGAATTAACTAGGTCGTGTTGTTCTCTACAATATTGTATAATGAATATCCATAAAATTCATAATTAAATAAAACTATGCTTGTTTTTCAATCAATACTAAAAAAAGTTATTATTTCATAAATAATATTCGATATGCTTTGTGGAAATAATTTTTGTAACTTGACTAATTAGTGCTATATAATATGCTTACACAAACTACTTAGATTGATTTTAAAGTTTGTGAGTCAAATTCTTTTCAATTCTGCTTACTCAAACTACATTGTTTACTTAGTTTTATAACCTATTTTCAATTTAAACATTGAAAATGAGATAACATTAAAAATCAGTTTCTATATAGATGTACAATTAATTGTTAGTGGAATTTCCTACAATTTAATATGTACACATTTTATCTCGGTCTTACATAATTTAAGTGTCTTTTCTAAGTGTTATACCAGCTTACTCGGAACAACTAAGACATAATGTCGTTAATTTATTTTTAGTTATCACTTTTGACTATAATTAAAATTGATTCTAATTTGAAGGCAGTTTAATCATTTTTACAATTAATTAATGGTATAATTGGACACTGTCGGAGATTACTTGATATTGATTCTATATGTTATAGTGGTAGATATTATGGAGTCATTTTTACTATGAATTTGATTGTGAGAATGTGTTTCATTCCCTACTGTCTTCAAATATATGTTAAAAAATATAGATGAAATGCCATTCTACAACACATGATGCTTTCTGCAAAATAAATTAGTATAAATCACCATTTCATATGTTGGAGAAAAACATACGTATGAAATAGATTTGATATTGCAATAGAATAAAGGGCTCGGCCCAGCCCACATACTCAAAATTGGCTATGACTTTACATGAACTGGCCAAAGCATAATAATAGCCTGAAGTGACCCAATGATTTTGGCATCAAACTAGGAAGAAAACATTATAATCGGCTACTAATCATGTAACACTATTATTTGTCAAATCATATATTTTCAATCATTACCAATACATCTAATTTTTTTGAATTTGAATCATTTATCCATCAATCAATTTCATATGTACATATATTCCCCCAACTAATGGTTCGTTTGGATCGACTTATAAGTCGCTTTTTGG
This sequence comes from Allium fistulosum, assembly GCA_030737815.1. Lineage (NCBI taxonomy): Eukaryota > Viridiplantae > Streptophyta > Magnoliopsida > Asparagales > Amaryllidaceae > Allium > Allium fistulosum. Next base: position 823,672,733 of record CM060904.1, read on the forward strand.
AAGCCAAAACCTATTCATTTTGGCTTTCAAAAAACCAAAAAGCGACTTATATAAGTCGATCCAAACGAGGCCTAAATCATATATATATATGTGTGTGTGTGTGTGTGTTGTTATTAGCTTAATACTGCATGTCATACAATAACAACAATGTAACCACTCATTGAATGTCCTTGCATTTTGTTATTTCTAAATTTATACTTTTTAATATTTCGTGGGTGGAGGAATTTTTGGTTGCAGTTCGAATGTTGGTTGGACTAGTTTAGGCAATGCGGTGAGATGGTATTCGTGGGTGATTCTTTTGGGGATTGTGGTCGGCTTCTGGTTGAAGTTGCGATAGTATCGTTTCTGGTTCGCGATGTTGATGGTCAATGTGGGTTATGATTTGGTGGTGTGGCAGTGAATGATTAAAGGGATCTTGATCTTAGGGGATGAAGAAATGTTGTGGATGTTTGGTTTTGGATCTGTTACAAATATGCACAATTACAAGTAGCAGATGTGTGAAAGGGTAGGGACAGTTGTGGGATGTTTTTGCAGTGATCCATAAGGTTGAAGTGGTTTAAACTGTTAATATTATTATGTGTAAATATTACATGTCTATTAAAATTGGATCACAGAGCATTAGTGATTGATGGTAAAAGCAGACTTCTCATTTCCGGTTCCATCCACTATCCTCATAGCACGCATGAGGTTTTGATAGTTTCTTTCTTTCATCATTATATGTTTATTGTTTTGATATGTCACTTATGGTTACTAAGGCAATCGTTTGTATTGTGCTTAGATGTGGCCAGACTTGATACAAAATCCAAGGAAGGAGGAACTGATGTCATTGAAACTTATGTCTTCTGCAATATACGCGAGCCAGTTCGTAACCAGGTTAGAAAAACATACAAATTTCATTTGTTATATATGCTATGCTATACAAAAGTCCAATGTACATGAATGATAAGTGCTATTATTAATCAATCAAAATGTCATACATATAGTATGATTTTGATGGGAGAAACGATTTGGTTAGATTCATTGGTAAGATTCATAAAGACGGTAGCAGAGGTTGGGCTCTATGCCTATCTCCGAATCGGTCCTTATGTTTGTGCTGAGTGGAACTATGGGTATTTCCATTTACTTGCATTTCTTTTTTATTATCAATTCTCGTTTTAAAGTAATGCAAGTTTCGTCTGTTTAATTTGTTTGATGTAGTGGGTTCCCTCTTTGGTTGCATTTTATTCCTGGAATCAAATTTCGAACCAATAATGCGCCATTCAGTGAAAGTTGTTTCTGTAGTGGTGGAGGAGGAGTTCTATCAGTGGGGGGAGATATAGTTAATGACAAGTTTGGCTGGTGGTTGATGGTGGAATGTTTTAGTTAGAGTGTGAAGTGGGAGGAAAATGTGGAGTTTGTTTGTGAGGCGATGTGAAGTGGTTCGTGGGTTTGGGCGTAGATGAAGGCGCTAGATGATGTTGTATGATAGCAGTTGGTCAGTGAGGAGGGAATAAGTGAAGGAGATCTGAAGAGGTAGCAGGTTGAAATGTCACTGTTGGTAGAAGAATGATGTGCACAGGGTTATGTTGAAATGGCACTGTTGAAATATAATGTGCACAGGCAAATAGACTTGTATGATAATGTCACTATTGAAATGTATGAGAAAAGTGAAAAATAAAGAAAATTGTAAACAGAGAGTAATGAAATGAATAATATTTTTTTGAAGGAAAATGTGTTGTTTTATGATAATATTTATTACTCGTTAAATTATTCATTATTGGTATGGATATACTGTATGGATGCTGCTGCTGTTTTTTTTAATTTGCATTTATTTTGCAACGGTCAGAGCATGTTGTTATACAACCTTTTTACAACGGTCAAAGCATGTTGTTATAAGAGATTTTTACAATGGTCCATGCATGTAGTCAAAAGGGATTTTGCAACGGTCAATGCATGTTGTCAAAGAGTCTATTGCAAGGGCCAATGACCGTTGTAAAAAGGTGTGTTACAACGGTCCTTTACAACGTTTATTGCCCGTTGTAAAATACAGTGGACCTATTACAACAAGGCCTAATACGACGGGCGCATGCCTGTTGTGAAAGACATATTACAACGGGCATTGCCCGTTGTAGAAAGGCTGTTTTCTTATAGTGATAGTTCTCAGCTAAGTAACGGGCAGGAGTTATCGGTGCACCACGAATCACCGTAGCAATGCAGTCGAAGGTTTAAGTACCTTCAAAGAAACAATTCAGTATATTATTTATGAATCACCATAATATTTATAACTGATTATTGCTCTACCGTAGCCTAGACACCAAGAAATTAAATTATCGAAAAAGGACAAATTGTCAATATACAATTAAGTGTTATTGATTTCTAACCGTTATTATTAATCAAAATCTAAGATGAAATGCAAAGCAGAAATTAAACGTGTATTAACGATGCAACTATGAATGGATTTTTGTTTTTGTTTTTGAATTTTTTTTTGGATTTTTGAAATTTTTATATATATATCAATGCAAATTCAAACAACCAACAATGCAAAATGAATAAAAACAAGGGATAAGAGTGCTAATTTTCTTTTAAGCAAGCAGTTTATTTTTGGGCAACAGTTCTTCTCCTTCTGAAATTCTGCTTTGGCAACCTGAAATAAAAACAAGATACATACAATTTTTTTTCTTTTTTAATATATATATATCAAAGAAGTCACTAAAGCAAAGGAAAATCAAAACAAAAGAAACAAAAGAAGCAAAACAAAACAAATTTTATATAACAATTTTTTTTAAATTCTTCCTTTGTTTCCCTTTTTTTCTCTAATTTTTTTTAAAAACAGAACGAAAGATTATTCAAAAACTTTAAACTTGGCATGGTAAAAGCCTAAAAGCCCGTCTTTGCAATAAACTTCAGATAATAAAAAAAAGTAAATCGTTGTTACTCTGAACTCGCGAAAAACACAAAATCGCTAAAAAAATAAAATTTCGATTCAAACTCCTAAAAAATACAATTGCCAATTCAAAACTGGTTTGATTATAGCAAAACTAAACTCGAGATGATGGAATCTTAATGCTTCGGCTATGTGAATGGCAAGGGAAGAAGATGGGTGTTCGGGTGTTTGGCGATTGGCGTGAGTGGAAGAAGTAGGATTTGGATAAATTGGGGGTTTTGTAGAGGGATTTTTTGGAGGAGATGCGATTTTGGGGTGCGTGAATTTCAGGTGAGCTCGGGTCGATGGATTGGCTGCGGATTTGGGTGGCGATTCAGGAGGAGGTGGTTGAGTGGTTCTGATTGAGATGGTATGTGTTGCTGAAGCAAGGTAGCAGTTGTTTGGCAGAGGTGCAAACATGAGGCAGAGGTGAATGAGGGTGGTGTTGTGAAATGCACAGCAATACCAGAGCAAGCACTATGCAGGGGAGGGTAATGGTGATATGATGCCTGGTCAAAGTTGTTGACAGTGGTAGGTTTTTTGGACGTATAAGCAAGTGTTGATGTCGAGAGTTTGGTTATGGTGTGAGGAGTATGTTGACAGTGGTGATGCAGTAAGTTTTTTTTGGTTGTTTGGGAGAAGTGAGGAAGGTGATGCCTTGTAGTTGATAGCAAGTTGAGGTGGAGGGGATGATTGTAGTGATACTTAACTACAGTAATTGTGGTGGAAAGTTGTTGGTGATTTGTGGGGAGTGGTGTGAGGATGGGCGATTTTGGTAGTAGTGAAGTTGTAGTGTCGTTTGAGAGTGGTTCGAGGTTGCGAAGTAGTTTAGCGATGCGGTTGCTATGATTTCGAGGTAGATGGTCGGCTTGAGTGTGTACGATTGCAATTTTGGGTATGTTTGGATTGTCGAGCTGTTGTGTGGTCAGGTGGGTAAATGGTATTGTAGATAGTAGGAGTCGTACATGCAAAATGGAATATGTTGATTACAACTGTGTTGAAGTTTCTTGTTGGCGAAGTGGCTAGTGAGAGTTTGTGATGTAAGTTTTGCTGCAAATGTTGTGTAGAAATTTGAGTTTGAAAATGTTATGGTTGTTGTAGTTGTTTGGGTTATGTAGAAGTGATATGGTAGGAGTTTTGTAGAGGAAGTGGGATGTTGCAGTGGAGTTCGATTAAGCAGGATGGTTGGTAGCTGAAGTATGGGTGGTTTCTAGAAGGTTGATGGCTATGGTACAGAGCAGCACTTGGTTGTAGTGGAGGTTTGAAGTATGGATGGTGATTTTGTTGCGTTAGTTATATGGAAGTATTTGAAAGTATACACAGATAAGTGATCGAGGATGTGCAGGGGTGTGCACTTTGGAATGATGAGGCAATGGTAAATGCTGCGATGAGGGGAGCAGTTTGTTATGGTGGAGTTTTATGGTGGAATCTTGCTTTTTGTAGATGAGTAGTGGTGATGGTGGCTTTGGGATGTAACAGTGGTGAATTGGGTGATGAAGGTGAGGTGTTTGGAGCTGTCCGGCGACAAAGGAATGTGAATTGAAGTGAATTGATTGTAAGGAGGAGGTTAACTGTTGATTATAGTATGGTCGATGCAATGAAATGTTGCAGTATGTTGATGGTTGTGATTAATGATGTGGTTGGTGATATGAGATGGTTGTAGTCAATGAAATGGATATGTATTGGTGAAGTAATGTGGATGATTATCAGAGAAGTATGTATGGAACTATGTGTTTGTGTTCACAGTGACAGTAGGAGAGGTGGTGGAATGTATGCAACTGGTTCAGTGTGTTTGAAAGAGGAGCAGCAGTAATGGAGAAGGAAGGGAAATGATATATAAAGTGGAAGATTGGGGTTGTTTGTTCAATGCAAGGAGGTTAATGCAAGAAGATCAGAGAGAATGGTAAGGAGCAGTTCTGAATGTTTGAAGCAGGTTGGTGGTAGAATGTAGTGGCTGTTATCCGCAATCACGTAAAAGTGTCGCGAAACCGATAGTAACCAAAGAAATGTTACTAAACCAGTTTTCAATTCTGGTACAGAATGCTATGGTGCGGAACCGTTACAAAAATTGTTGTAATAGTATTATACCTATTAAGATGTCCGAGTCCAGAGAGTTTCTGTTTCCTTGAAACAATATTGCCGCCGTAGTAGTTTTACGGTTATTAGCAATTTGCTTCCTAGGATGAAACGGACCAGCCCCACGGTTGCTGACGGAGCGTCAACGAACTGAAGAGATTATAGCACTAGAACATAGATTTTAGAGGAAGAAGGAACAGAATTTTAGAGAACTTATCCTTTTTCTCATATTCTGGCCGCCTATTTATAGGCTGGAGGAGGTTCCTATTCGGAGCGGTCGTGACTGCTGGAAAGGTTGCGACCCTTAAACCAACAGCAGTGACCGTTGTATGTGTGCGCCTGGAAGGAAATGGCCGCATCTGGTGACTGTTCAAACGAACGGACACATCCGCTCGAAAAGTAGATGTTTTGGCGCATGCAGGCCCAAACGGCAGTCGGCGGCCCATTTAATCACTAGACCCCAAGATCCCCAAGGCCCAAGGCCCTATCTTTGACATATTTAATATTAATATGAAAGCATACATGTCATGCCACATTGCCTCATCCCTTCCATTCCTTGTCCTTATTCCTCTTTTGTTTTGATTTAGTATAGTGGGTTGTGATATATATGGTGATATTGAAACAAATATCTCATGATGTGGGACTTTGTTTCAATACACACTATAGTTCTTCCACTTCCTATTTCATTCATTTCTAACAGTGGCAGAGGTTGTGTAGAACAAAACTGCTGTCAAGTGATATAGGAGTTGATGGTCTGGTTGCTGTGTGGAAGTTGAGGTGTTGATGAGTATGGTTTGTAGTAGTAGAGGATTGCAAGGATGAGGGGATGACAGTGCACAATTGTGCAGGTTGAAGAAGAAGTCTATGGACGGCGAGGCGGTTGCATGCAACAGTGGACAGAGTTGTATATGGTGTTGGAGTGTTTGTAATGTAGTGCACTATGCACAGAAAATAAGCACAGTGTGTGTGTGTTTTTTTAAAAAAATAATTGTAAAGCAATGTAAATAGAAAATGAAAAATGAAAATGAAAAATGCAAATGAAAAATAAAATAGGATTTTTTTTTGAAATTGTGTATGCCTTTTTTTTATATTTGTAGAAATGCAAATGCAAAGGGAAAACTAGATCAACATGCACAAAACAAAATTGAAATCAAAAATAAAACAACAAACACACACACAATATTTTTTTAAATGTACTACACACACAAAATGAAAAACACAAAAATCAAACAGAAATAATCCGAAGAATAGAAAATAAAATCAAAGCAATTCCCCGGCAACTGCGCCAAAAACTTGTTTATGCGACGAATTTTCTATCGAGTTAGAAAAATGCCGATAAATTTTGAATTAATATAACCGCAAGCGCACAGGTACTATCGTAGTACATAGCGAGTACGGGTCGATCCACGGGGAATTGTTGATTTTAAAAATCTATTCAATCAAATTAAACCAAAGTTGAAGAGAGTGTTAAGCTAGAAAAGGAAAAAACTAACAAACTAACAAAGTGATAAAAATATGAGAGTGTGAAGGCAATTTAGAGGGAATTTTCACTCTCTAGATCACATAAATAAACAAAATGAAGTTATGATCTCTCTTTTCTTGTCATTAGTGTAATTAGTTGATGTTCTTATCATGTATATTTGTGCTATTAATTAGTCCAATATAAACCATCAAACTATAACACAACCACTGATACACATTTAACTCTCATGAAATATGACAACAAAGTTGAAAGCAAAATCTATTTTAAGCATGGCATATTAACTATTGTTTAGAAATATAGGACATCAAATTTTAATTCCAACAATCACTTCATTACCATCATCATATGTAAATGAAGAGGTAATTATTGTTTATAATTATTTAAGCATAGCCTATTTGGTGTCAACAATATAGGCTATCAAATTCAAATCAAAAACAACAAGTTAAACCACTTCAAATGTTTCATTAAGCATAAAAAGAGAGCATAAACATCAAAATGTTGCATCTACATACTAGAGAGCATCATTACCCCTAAATTGTAAGGTTTAGCCTCTTATATTTGTTATCAAATCAACAAATGTAGAAAGCAACATGAAATAAACAAGAGGAATAAGAGAGCAAAATGAAAAGAAAAGCTGTAAAAATAAATGAACACTAATCTACTTGCATGAAAAGTAAACTACACTACTAACATAAAAAGAGAAGCATGTAAATAACATAGAACACTAATTAACATTTCATAAAAAAAGGAAATTACATGAAATAAAAATGGCTAAGTAGCCATGAAAAGAGAAAGAGAGCTTTCTTTTATTTTTAATCTAACTAAAACTAAATAAAAGAGGGCCTAAGAGAGACTAAGGTAAGAGGTTACATGAAGCAAAAGGGGGTATTTATACATGTTTGGAAACCCTAATTCATTTTTTGGGAACTATCCAAAATACCCTCTTAGGAATTGTGGTGGCCAAGTAATCATTAGCATCCAATAATCATCCATTAAGTGTGCATGAAGATTTAATGGCCTTTAGCATGTGCATTAGCTCCTAAGTGTACATTAAGGTAGGTGGGTAGGTGGGTCCTCCATGATCCATGAAATGAATTATTTCCATCTCCATTCCTTTGTATTCACTCTTGTGCATGCATATATCTTCATAAAACCACTTGTATATGAAGCTAAATTCCTACAAATAATATAGAAATTTCCAATTAATTTTTCTCAAATTAATATGTGCACATAAATGACCATTTTGTCCCTAGATGAAGATGAATATGTGATGATTTGAAAATAATTTATATTTTGGTTTAAACATGTTAACACACCCAATATGATCATTTATTTAATTTAAATAGATTAAATATGGTGGTAAAAATATGCACATTTACGTGCACATCACCTCATCTCCATGCAATTCAAAGTGGTTTGGGCAAGCCGAAGGGTGGGAAAAATTATGCATGCAGCTGTCCACTACTAATTAAAAAACTACCAAGAAATTCTCTCATTCAAGTACGAAAAGGATGAGTATGAGAAGCAGCTCGCAAATCATGACGTGGAGATTGAGAGGCTGTAGAAAAAGAGGGATGATGCCCTTAAGAGAGGGAGAGCGAAAGTGCTTCTTTGTTTCAGGAGCTGAAAGAATCCACCGATCGTGTCACACTCATATTTAGAGATGAAATAAAGAAGTGCCACACTGATGAGGGGGCTTTAAAAGAAAATTTGAGGATAAGCGAGACGATGGTTGAGATGCAGAAGAAAACCATCGCCGAACAGGCTCAAGAAATTGCCTCTCTTTGCGAACAAGTTACGACTTTGGATGCTGAGAAAAAGCAGCTGGTGGTAGAGAAGGCTAGCACGGAAGCTAGCTTTTAAAAGCTTCAAGATACCTTCACAAAGAAGATGGAAGGCTCGGATGCTACCATTCTGGGCTTTTATGTCAACTCCATGCTGCATCAAGGGAGTCTTAGCTACTTGGGTCCGTTGTTCCCTCGTATGCTTGTTGTAGCCTTGGAAGAGATTCTGGCCCGATTTCAAGAAATAGGTGGTGGTTATACCGAAGAGGAGTTGGTTCAGGAATACCTAAATGAAGAATCCCGCCAAGCTTTAGTGGAGGGCCAGGAAATCTTAAGACTAGAGAGGGAACGAGGAGCTATTGATGTTGCAGCCGCCGCTAAAGCTGTAACCGGGTATTTTTCTTTAGGCCCGGGTAAGCCATCTTTGCATCTTTGTGCTAATGAGGGGATCATTTCTACTTCTCCCGTGATTATGCAGCCATCAAAGGAGGGCAACAGCGAAGGCTCCAAAGTTGTAGCGCATGAGCAGACCCCCACAACAGGAAATTTTCTTATCTCTCCCTTGCTTGAAGACTTCCAATTTATGCCTAATGAACTTGCCGAGATAACTGCCCTTTGTTCTGATATTATAGATCAACCATCTCTTTCTACCGAGTTACCTCCTCGTCACGATGCCAGATCTACTATCATTCTGATCGCATCAACCTTCGTCTCTGCATCTGCCTCGCAGCCCTGTTCGCACTTCGAGCAAATTGCAGCACTGCATGGTTTGGATGACCCCTTTGTATCTCAAGAGGAAGGCTTGGCAGCTACTGATACACGAAAGCAGGCGGATCAAGCTAGCCAATCATACAAAGCAGATGCTAAGCAACTGATGACCCAGCAACATATGGTAGCGGTGAAGAAGGAGAAGGTTAAAGAGAAAAAATGGTCGTCAAAGAGTTCTCACAGATCCCGCAAGCACAAAGGCAAAAAAGGGTCCGCCAGTGGCTAAGTTTTAGAGAGCGAGATCGCCCAGGGAGGGGAGAAGCCTAAGAAGTTGCCGATCAGAGGCGGGAAAGGCGACAGGATTGGCATTGACAAGAAGTCATGATTTGTTCATGCACTCGTGAAGCGGAGTTTTTGCTATTTTGGTTGCTTTTTTGTACAAGTGTAGAGTCTGCACTTAGCACTTCTTCTTCTTGTTGCAACAGTGTTGTTTTTATTTTCCTATTCTTGATCAATATTGTGCGGGCATGGCCCCCGTTGTTTGTTGTTGTACATGAAAAACATTATAACTAATAAAACTGTTGAAATTTTGAGTGTAACTTCACTTGTCTACTTATCTATGTTTCATGCACTAATGCCACTCTTTTTTATCCATCACTTTTTTATTTAGTCCCGTAATTACTGCCAAAAATTCTTTGTTTGGAGTAGCAGATATGTGAAGTATTTGCTACTTTGGTTGAGTGTTGATGTGTGCGCCCCCTAGTTAACAGGGCTGTTTACTCCGAACACTTTATACGAGACTGGGTGCCCTCAATCAGGTCTATACTACAACTCCTATCTTTGGGAACTTCTGGCTTGAGATACCTACGAAGCTCTTTAGCGGCCTCATGGCGAGTAATTTACACACTCAAGTGGTTTACGTATTTAAGTGATTGGCGATGCCGGAGCAACACCGATTACTTGAAATTTTGTTAAGTGATTTCGTCACGATGCTGACATTCAGGGCTATCGCGCACACATATCGCTCCTTGGAGTGCTATTGTCTTGGCTCCGTGGGCGGTATGTGAATTTTTGCAATATGAGAGTTCCTCGTCTTTGGATGCAATTTGGGTGACCCAAGTAATAGTATGCAGCTTACGAAATGCGCAGAGTGGGATCGAGTCTTGCATGGTCGTAGTTTTGTGAACCAAGAAGCAATGTGCAACTTATGAGATGCGCGACTTAGGTAATTGTGTTTGCTTAGACGTGATTCCATAATCCAAGAGACAGTGCACGGCTTACGAAATGCGTAGCTTTGATTTGGGCCTTCTCGGTGTCGTTGGAGCAACATCGGTCCTTAGAAGGCAGGGATCAAGTTCTGTCGATCCAACCGTTTGAGTCAATTTGCTTCCATTGACTTAGTGAGTAGATGGGACGTACTTGAGCATGATTCCACTATCTCAAGCAGCGATTGGATGGTTTTGAGTCGATTTGACCCGGTCGACTCAGCAGGTTACTTTTGTGAACACGGTTTTATTGGCTCAGAAAGCAAAGCAATTTCATTAATAATAGTTAGGCAAGTTCTGCCTATTTACAATGCCTCCGGTATTCCGGGATGGCTTATTTGCGCAAAATAGGAAATAGATAAGATAGTCTTAGATAAAGTAATGACGTAGCGATTTGTTGTTCCAAGCTTGGGGAATTTGGGTTCCATCAACGGTTGTTAGCTTGAACGTGCCATCCCCTAGCTTTTGTCCGATCACATAGGACCCTTCCCAGTTTGATCCGAATGTTCTTGGTAAAGGGTAAACCCCTTTGAGGACAAGGTCTCCTACTTCGAAAGTACGGTTACGGACCTTGGAGTTAAAATATCGTGCGACCCTTTTCTGGTGAGCAGCAGGCATTAACTCGGCTTCTTCCCTGTTCTCATCGATCATCTCAAGTGACTCGAGCAGGAGCTGCTCATTCTGCCTTTGCTTGAAGTTTTGCCTTCGAAGAGAACAGACTTCTAGCTCAACTGGGATCATTGTTTCTGAACTATATGCCAGGGCGAACGGCCCGGTTGCAGATTTGTGTGTTGTTTTGTAAGCCCATAGTGCGAGTGGAAGTTCATCAACCCAATATCCTTTAGCTTTAGTTAGCCACTTTTTGATGGTGGACTTGATGATCTTGTTCACTGGTTCCACTTGTCCGTTTGCCTGCTAATGTTGTAACACCCCTAATTTTGATAACATTATTCAGGAGATTTAATTAGAATAAATTAAATAGAATGATGTAGAGTAATAAGGAGATTGAGATTGATTAATAAATTTAGTGGTCGTGCTTATTTAAAATGAAGGAGCTTATAAATGGTCAAGTGTTAACTAAATAAAAATAAGGGTATTAGAGTAAATTGCCGCCCATGTTCCCACCCTTATACTATTTTCCCTTAGCCATACATGTTCATTTTAACATAAACAAGATTTTAAAACGTAAGAAAGAAAAGGAGCCGGCCATTAGGAAGAAGAGAAGAAGGCAAAATCAAATCTAAAGCTTAGGATCAAGCTAGAAGAAATCAATCTCCAATTTCCTTATCCAATCTAAGGTGAATATTAACCACTACATCTCTATTTTGATTTCTATAATTATATGTTTTTGGATTTATAGGTAAATTCGTTTTTATGATATATTGGATGATGATATGCTCAATTTATAATTGATTAGCTTAAACAAGATTGTTTAAAAGAGGAATATGCACAGTTTTAAGGAAAAACCAAGGTTAAATTATTCTTAAATGCCATCGGAAAATTATATGTTGTGAGAAACATGATTTTGGATTTAGGTTTCAATTTTTATAATTTTCCAACCCATAGGGAATTACTTATGATTTTTTAAGGGAAAATATTGTTATTCGGGTTTATAAATTTATTTCAGAAATTATATTAAGAATTTGGGTCTGAAATTTTGATATGTTAGGCAACAAGATTAAAGTGAATTTCAGGAAATTTTGGGGATTTTTACTAAGTGAATTAGTATGGAAATTAAATAATTTTGAAAGGAGGACCTAAATGATTTAATTATTTTGTTAATGGGAAGGGCTTATTTGTTAAATGTTAATTGGTTTTAGATCTGAGAAAATTGCAGCAAATATTAGCAAAATAATTTTAAAGTTTATATAACCAATCAGGTGTTTACATGTTGGCAAGTTTGTTACAAAAAGTTTACTTTATTTGGTGAAAACAACCTTCTACTTAGAAAAGTAGGTTCTGCCTCCTTTGGAAGGAGATTTCAACCCAGAGCTTCCACATACAACCTAGTCGAAACCTTCTAGGTCGAAACCAGTAAACCAATACACATGGTATCATTTAGCTGGTACGTAGTGGATCAGAGAAAGGCAGAAGGTAGGGTGTTGAAACGTAGCTTCCGAAGGGGTTGGTTCCTTTGTTTTGTTTTAAAAGAAAAGCGCTTGCCTGTTTAAAAATGGGTTTCGAAGTAGTCGAAACCAATGGTTTCGAAAGGGTATTTCTAAAGAACCTTTCGAATGATAGCTGGCGCTTTTGTTTTAAAGTATTAGCTTCCGAAGAAGTTACTTATTTTTTATTTGAAGCTTTCGGAAGGGGTAATTTCGACCAATTCGAAACCCTTCTGTGATTTGATGCCTTTCGATGGTATTGAAGATATCAATGTTGTCGAAAGGTACCATTTGTTTTTAAAAATATAAGCCACTTCCTACTGCTTTTGAAAGGGCTTAGGAGTTTCGAAGGCAATGGTTTCGAAAGGGGTTTCGAAGCCAACCTTCAATTGTTTTACCCAGTGGTTTTATGCTTTCGAAAGGATGGTTTCGACACCATCAAGTTTCCCCAAATACTTTTATGAAATAAAGAATGGTTTTGAAAGAGATGCTTTCGCGTATGTTCACTTTGACCCAAAAATGTATTTTAAATATAAACCCAATGGCTTCGAAAGGCATTGGTTTCGAAGGGTAACCTACAATTGTTTCGAAAGGGGCATTTTTGAATGGTTTTGAAGCTATGCTTCTTTACTTATATGATAATACTTTGACATGGTCGAAAGGTTTCGAAAGAGATGTTTTAAAGTATTCGAAAGGCAGAAGCCTAATGTTTTAAAGATAGAATTTAATGCTTTCGAAGGAGGTTATCCAATGAATTTGAAAGTAAGGTTTCGAAGGTGTTGAAAGGCTTTTTAAATCCAAAATTATATTTAATGGAAAACCTATGGCTAAATAAAGGAGTATTGAAAAGATTTCAAGTATGTAAATTGGAAGAAGATTTACCTTAAACCCACAGGAGTGGTATTATTTTAATTATCATATTTACTTCTTCTAATATAAATATATTCACATTGTTTTGAATGCCATAACGGTATTTTGGGGAAGGGCAGAATAACCAGTTAGGTTGACCCAGTAGTGAATATAAATTAAGTGAACTCCTGGATGAATAGATTTGCATCCAAGAGGTCAGGGAGACCAAAATATAGGATGCATAAATTGGAAGTTGTCAGGGAGACAGGTTCATAGTGATCCCATGAAAACTATAACTAGGAAGTTATTGGAGTTACCAATAAGTTCATATTGATCCCATGAAAACTATGTTATGAAGAGTGGTTGGTAGGGGGCCAATTGGTTTGTAGTGCACCCATGTAAACTATATCCGGATTAAGTTATTGACAGTTGTCATTAGGTTCCTAGACAACCCATGAAAACTAGGATAAGAGGGAAGTTATTGGAGTTACCAATAGGTTTAGGGGAACCCATGAATTAATCAAGTTAATTGGCAGGGGGCCAATAGGTTCTTAGTGCACCCATGAAAACTATGGAATAGGACAGGGAGTCTATACATTATATAAACGTTATTATTAAGCCCATGAAAACTAATAGGTTAACAGTGACCCTAGTAACTATAAAATATAACAGGGAGTCAAGTAAATAGAGGATGGGGAATCCAGTATGTTTAGTATGTTTGCATATCATCATAATATTTTGAAATGATTATGTTTTATACATCGTGGATGCAAGAGCACAGTATATGGTTTTATAAAATGTTTTAGGATAATTGTGAGCGGAAACCTGTTCCGCTAGGCGGCGGCGTCTCATTAGATATCTAAATGATTTGAGATGGTAGATTATTATTCATACCAGGCTTTATGTCTAACTTGAAATTTTTGTTTTCCCCTTAAACTCTCGGGTACTCAATTGATTTTGAGTAGGTATTGAGTTAAGGTTTCCAGGTGTTCTTTTAGACGAATAAAGCTTTCGAGGATGTGCAGGAGGCAAGCTTGTTGTTAGAGTTCTATTATTTCCACTGTGTGTTTTTTTTGTAAAGGCAAATTGTTTTCTTGCCTATCTATATACTCTGATCTACCAAGGGGGCATCTTCATATGTCGCTCTTGGCGCATTTTGTAATAATTATATATTACCTGAACGTGGTCTTCGAGTTGGGATTATGTAATCAATTTAGAATATTTTGAATGGAATGTGAAATTTGTTTGTTTTTTAAATTTTTACCATATTCCTGTGTTTCTGTGTATCAATGTATCTAATGTCGCCGTATTTTGTCGCCGAAGATTAATAACTATGGATGACTGCAACACCCGTAGCCGTTAGTTTTGGGCCTTCATGTAGGGGGATGTTACAAGTTGGTATCAGAGCATAGGTTTATGAAACTTTAAAAGAAAGTTAAACCTAAAAGCTTTTTCAAACATAATCCAATGAATTAGAAATAAGATCGGGGTTTGGATTAATGCTATAGTAACGTACTTGTATTTGATATATAGATATATATATAAGTACGTGTTCCCCTTTCTCGTAGACCGTTCTTATGTATCTTACTAAGGCTCGTATGAAAATTTATGAGAAAGAAGATATGGAAGCAGGAAACGGATGAGGAAATCTAAGTGGAGGAAGCACCACAACCAACGGAAGTGCTCGACCCAATACCAAGAGGAACCAAGGTCGACAGGCTAAAGCTAATCCAAATGTTGAAGCCAATATAGGTGCTAGAAATCCGCCAGTAGGTGCGGGGATGGTGTATCAGTTGTTGGTTAATCTTTTGCAAGCCGGGGCAGCTGGTAATGTTAAAGGAGCAAATCTTGTAGCTCCAGCTAGATATAATTATGCTAGGCTGAGTAGAGACTGTACCAGTCTGGGTGGAAAGCCGATTGTCGAAATGGAGGATGCTGTTGAGGTTGAGAATTGGCTATTGAGCTGTGAGAGGATCTTTACTGATCTGGGCTTGGATGATGGGGAAAAGAGAAGGCTAGCCTCTAGGCATTTGCAAGGGTTCGCGCTTCATTGGTAGAATAGTGTGACCGCCGGAGTACCAAAGGAAGAGCTGACATGGGCTGATTTCAGAATGAGGTTCGAGAAAAAGTTTTTATCTGAGGCTGCTAAGTCGGCATTGATGAGGAAGTTTATGGATTTAGTCCAGGGTAATATGTCAGTGATCGAGTACGCTGCCAAGTTTGATGAGCTATCTCAATATGGATATGCCACTATAGACACTGACATCAGAAGAAATGAGAGGTTCATTCGAGGACTAAGACCGGAGCTTGCCAGAATGACCATGACCCACTTCCGTGATCCTTGTAATGTAGTGGTGGAGATAGCCATTCACCATGAAGAGATGTTGGCTGGTTGTGCTAGTGAAAAGTCAGTCGAATCCTAGGGTCCTCAGGGAAAGAAGAGGAAGTTCTTTAATAAAAAAGGAGCCTAGAAAGGGGATGTGGCTAAGAAGGCGAAGGCTGAATTAGTGTGCTTTAAGTGTGATAAGAAGGGTCGTTATGCTCACGAGTGCAGAACAGGCAAAGGGAAGAAGCCTGCAGAGAAGAAGAATGTGAAATGCTTCAACTGCGGCCAAGTTGGGCATTACAAGAACCTATGTCCGGAGCCAGTCAGGGCGGACAGAGGGAAGGTTTTTTCTATTGGACCACCATCTTCTTCAAGGCCTAATGCAGTGGAGAAAGGAAAAATAGTGACGGATGGTACATTTTTGATTCGTAGTATACCAGTTAGGATACTATTTGATACTGGTGCATCACATTCACTTATATCATAGTATTTGGTTTATAGGTTATGCATAGAACCCACATACCTTGTTAATTCTTTAAGGGATTTGAATCCAATAGGAGGGTATGTAACTCTAGGGACGAGATGTGACCAGTTAGAACTTGATTTGTTAGGTCATAAGTTTGCATGCAGTTTGTATGTTTTTGATTTCGTAGATTTCGAGATCATTTTGGGTATGGATTGGATGGGTAAGTATGAGACCGGGATATTTTGCCAAGATAGGGAAATATCATTGAGACACCCAGATAGTCATAACCGAATCATCTTCTCATTGGAAGACTTCATCGGGAGTGGTTGTGCTTTGTTGAGTACTATGGAAGTGAGAGAAGAGCTATGTCATGTTCGAGTAGCAAGGAATTTGCAGATGTCTTTGAGCCGATTACGGGATTACCGTCAAAACGAGCTGTTGAGTTTCCGATAGATGTAGTACCGAGAGCTGAACCTGTGAGTAGACTGCCTAGCAGGATGACACCGATAGAGCTGAAGTGATTGAAGATGCAGCTAGTGGATCTTGAAGGAAGGAATTTTATTAGACCAAGCAGTTCGCCTTAGGGAGCGATCGCGGTATTCGTGAAGAAACCAGATAGGTCGTTAAGGATGTGCATCGACTATCGTAAGTTAAAAGGAATGGACGATAAAAAATAAGTACCCTCTGCCGGGGATTGATGATCTGTTTGATCAGTTGAGTGGAGCCAGAGTGTTTTCCCAGTTAGACTTGGCGACAGGGTTCCATCAGTTGAGAGTGGCGGAGGACAGTATTCCTTTGATAGCATTTTGGACTAGATATGGTTCATATGAATGGTTAGTAATGCCATTCGGGTTGACTAATGCACCTGCTTTCTTTGTGGATTTGATGAATTAAGTCTTCTGAGAGTATTTGGATAGATTCGTGTTGGTATTTATAGATGACATTTTGGTATACTCTAAGGATGAGAGAGAGCATGAATATCATCTTAGAGTTGTGCTAGAGACGCTGAGGCAAAATCAGCTAAAGGCGAAGTTTTCCAAGTGTCATTTTTGGAAGAAAGATGTTAAGTTTCTTGGTCATGTGGTTTCAGAGAAACGGTTGTCAGTCGATCCAGATAAGATCGAAGCTGTGAAAAATTGGAAGAGACTAGAGACGCTAACCGAGATCAGGAGTTTTCTTGGGCTTGTTGGCAATTATCGAAGATTCATTAAGGATTTCTTGCGGATAGCAGAGCCTTTGACTAAGCTTACCAGGAAGAAAGTGAAGTTTGTTTGGTATGACAAATGTGAGGAAGCATTCCTTAAGTTAAAGCATTTTTTGACCAATGCTCCATTGTTAGTAGTTCTAGATGGAAACCAAGGGTTGGTAGTATACACTGATGCATGTGGGACTGGACTGGGAGGAGTGTTGATGCAGAAGGGAAAAGTCATTGCCTATACATCTAGGCAGCTTAGACCGCATGAAGTAAGATATCTACTCATGACTTAGAGTTAGCTGCGGTGATTTTTGCCTTTAAGATTTAGAGGCATTATCTCTTGGGAGAGAGATTTGAGCTGTATACTAATCATAAGTCTTTAAGATATTTGCTCTCTTAGAAAAAGTTGAATATGAGACAGCATAGATGGCTGGAGTTCTTGGATGTTTATGATTTTGGTATAGAATATACACCGGGGAAAGGTAATAAGGTGGCTAATGCTTGCGGTAGAAAACATCAGAATGTGGTGTAGAATGGATGGATCTAGAATCTTTGACCAGCTGTGGTGTGCAGTTAAGATTGACAGCTAGTTCTAGTCAGAGTATTGTCATGTTGTCCTGTTTAGAAGTTCGACCAGTGTTGATCGAGAGAATTGCTTCTAAACAGAAGGAGGATCCAATATTAGCCGAGAGGATTAGAAGGCTTGAGGTTGGAACTGAGGTCAATGATTTAAAAGATTTTTGCCTTGACCAAAGAGGATGGTTGAGAAAGAAGGGGCGATTATGTGTTCCAGATGTTGAGAACCTGAGGAGAGAAGTTCTTGGGGAATGTCATCAATCCAAGTTTACGATTCATCCTGGAGGGACCAAGATGTATCAAGATATGAAGAGGAGCTTCAATTGGGAAGGCATGAAGAGGGATGTTGGCTTGTAGGTTAGACAGTGTGTAAACTGTCAACAAGTGAAAGCCGAACACCAGAAGCCGAGTGGGTTACTTCAGCCTTTAGAGATTCCAGTGTGGAAATGAGATTTGATATCCATGGATTTTATAGATGGGTTGCCAAGGTCAAGGAGAGGAAATGAAAGTACATGGATTATTGTGGACAGGTTGACCAAGAGTGCCCATTTCATTCCAGTAAAGGCGACCAGGACAGCACCTGTTTTGGCAAAAAAATTCATAAAGAACATAGTTAGACTTCATGGAGTTCCTAGTAGCATAGTCAGCGACAGAGATGCTTTATTCACTAGTGAATTCTGGAAAAGTCTACAAGATGTGTTAGGCACTAAGCTCAAGATGAGTACAGTATATCACCCACAAATGGATAGGCAGATAGAAAGAGTTAATAAGGTACTCGAAGATTTGTTGAGAGCTTGTGTGTTGGATTTTGGTAGATCTTAGGAGGATCACCTGCATTTGGTTGAGTTTTCCTATAATAATAATTACCAGACTAGTATAGGAATGGCGCCTTTTGAAGCTTTGTATGGAAGGCCATGCAAATCCCCTGTATGTTGGTTGAAGACTGGAGACAGATTGGTTTTAGGTCCAGATTTGGTTAGGGAGGCGTCAAAGAAGATTGAGTTAATCCAAGGGTGGACGAAGGAAGCTCAATCCAAACAGAAGAGTTACGTAGATAAGAGACGTAAAGACCTAGAGTTCTCAATAGGAGGCAGAGTTTTCATTAAAGTACCACCGATGAAGGGTGTGGTATGGTTTGGAAAATCAGGAAAGTTGGCACCAAGATATGTAGGTCCATTCCAGATTATATAAAGGATTGGAAAGCTCGCATACAGAGTAGAGTTGCCGAGTAGTATGGCAGGCGTCCATAATGTATTCCATGTGTCTCATCTTTGCAAGTATGTGCATGATCCGGAGGCTACTGTTCCTCAAATAGAGTTGGAAGACTTGATAGTAGAGCCTGATTTGACTTTTGTTAGACAACCGGTTCGGGTTGTAGCGAGAGATGAGAAAAGATTGAGGACCAAGACAGTCAAGTTAGTGAAAGTTTAGTGGAGTGACAACGAGAAAGATTGTACTTGGGAGATAGTGGACAGGATTCGAGATGCTTATTCTGATCTGCTTTGATGGTATGTCTATATTAGATTTATATAGATTAACTGCTAGTCAGGTAGGCTAGTACGGATGTTAGGAGTTGTTACAGATGATTGCTATGTTTCCTAGTTATTCCTTACTGAATTTCGAGGACGAAATTCTTTAAGGAAGGGAGCCTATAGCACCCCTAATTTTGGTAACATTATTCAGGAGATTTAATTAGAATAAATTAAATAGAATGACGTAGAGTGATAAGGAGATTGAGGTTGATTAATAAATTTAGTGGTCGTGCTTATTTAAAATGAAGGAACTTATAAATGGTTAAGTGTTAACTAAATAAAAATAAGGGTATTAGAGTAAATTGCCGCCCACGTTCCCACCTTTATACTATTTTACCTTAGCCATACACGTTCATTTTAACATAAGCAAAATTTTAAAACGTATGAAAGAAAAGGAGCCGGCCATTAGGAAGAAGAGAAGAAGCAAAATCAAATCTAAAGTTTAGGATCAAGCTAGAAGAAATCAATCCCAATCAATCTCTAATTTCCTTATCTAATCTAAGGTAAATATTAATCACTACATCTCTATTTTGATTTCTATAATCATATGTTTTTGGATTTAAGGGTAAATTCATTTCTATGATATATTGGACAAGATTGTTTAAAAGAGGAATATGCATGATTTTAAGGAAAAACTGAGGTTAAGTTATTCTTAAATGCCATGGGAAAATTATATATTATGAGAAACATGATTTTGGAGTTGGGTTTCAATTTTTATAAATTTCCAAGCCGTGGGGAATTACTTATTAATTTTTAAGGGAAACTATTGTTATTTGGGTTTATAAATTTATTTCGAAAATTATATTAAGAATTTGGGTCTGAAATTTTGATACGTTAGGCAACATGATTAAAGTGAATTTCTTGAAATTTTAGGGGTTTTTACTAAGTGAATTAGTATGGAAATTAAATTATTTTGAAAGGAGGACCTAAATGATTGTGACGACCCACCTTTTTGGATGATTTAAATCGACAATAAACCACACATGTCAACTCAAACCATTCAAAAGGGAGGATTGTCAATGGGGTAAATAAGAAAATAAGAGAAAAGAAGGAGCAGAATCTCGCAACGGAATGACAAAATATAATAATCAAATAAACAGTTCATAAAGCTATTTTATAATATACATTTGATTACACAATTTTTACAATAATCAGAGTACAAACAATGACATATCAAAAATGATGCAGCGGAAAGTTACTAATAATATAATATACCAAACTCTATCTTCGTCCTCCAGAAATCAAGTCTTCAACACAGAAAAGCTCAGGCTGACCCGAGTGTAATGAAAAGACAAAACACCCGAGTCAGAACAAAAAGATCTTATGTAAGTTAAATCAACAACAAGTAAATATGAGTGTAATGGCTTTAGAGATGTTTGCGGGACTTTACATCTCATATCCAGTGTATAACGTGCGTGCAATAACTTAAGAGATGTTTCGGGATTTTCCATCTCCTAAGGATCCGTTAAACTATTTATATGTAGCAATATACGCTATATATGTAGTGTCTATCAGTAAAGTAAAGTATTAAAATAGCGTTAACGCGTTAGCCATATCCCCTTAACACATTTTTATAGGCATCGTAGTCTAAACAGTACTGTAAACTCCACCGTAAACTGGTGGGCTATCAGGGAGCACTCCATAGGTACGACATAAACCAAAATCGTAGTGGGCTCGATAAGGCATATGACAAGGCACGTGAGGCAATGCCCAGGGTAGGATTCTACCATTTTGCATGCCTGGACTGGTGGTAACGCATAGCAGCTAATACCGCCTACCTCAAAACACACCCCCATAATCAAATCGAGGGTGGCCACCAATCAATCACAAAGTAACAGATATGGTATCAAAGAAGCTTGTCCGATAGGAAGAGCGACCTCTCTTGACTAAGATAGCTCCTGTTTTAGTTATATCAAGCTGACCCGAAGGTCAGGGCTGTGTTCTTACCTCATACTAGTAACGTTCACTAAACCATCCTACTTCGTTCTGGATTCTTCACCACGTGCACAGTTGTTAAAGTGGTTTCGGAACTGTAGAGAGTATGACAATATCCGACCCCGGTCTCTTTAACAACCAAACGCTTATTTCACGCCGTAGTCATTTATAAAACATTTTTAATAATAAATTCAGAAAACTATTTATACCTTCATATCAAGATATCCATATACTTATTCCAAAAGTATAAATATATTCATAAATACTGAGGAAGATTTTCTTTCAATCCATTTCGAAAATAATTTATAAATCTCTCTTAAACCATTTATAAGCTTTAGAACCATTTATAAAGCTATTTTTAAATTCCAAAATAGTTTACAACTCTTCCCCTTTTCATAAACTTCTACGCAAACTCCTTTAAAACGCTACCAAATCCATTAATACAAGTTCTTTTATAAAACCCTTTATACAATCCTTTAAACCTTTATAAACTCCTTTATAAAACCATAAAAAAATCCTTTATAAAAATCTTTTATAAAAATCCATTATAAAATCTCTTAAAAAACTTTTATAAATTCCTTACAAAATCTTTTACAAAATTCTAAAATCTTTTACAAAAATCTTTTATCTATTAAAGTTATTATAAAAGTCTATATTTATTATCTTAAATCAAAACTATATTGATTATATTAAATTAAATTTAAAATATATATATTAAAATTATATTAAATATTTTATTAAATTAAATTTTAAACTATTTAAAATATATATTTAAAACTAAATAAAATTATAAGTTAAAATCTTAAATTTACATTTAAAACCATATATTAACTTATAATTTTAAGCTTTAAAACATATAAAATAAATTATTTTCCAAATATAAATTTTTAAATAAAATCACTAAATTAAATTTAAAAATCAAATTTAAAAATCAAACATACTTTATCATTTCGAAAATAATTTAAAACCGACCAACAGTGTCCGTATATAATTTTCTACCCTATGATCAAGTGATTGGGTATGTATCATTTCAACCCAAAATAGTTAAATTTCCCGGGTATATATCATTTCAACCCGTATCCCAAATCAATAATTTTCCAAATCAATAAAATCACTCGGGTATGTATCATTTCAACCCATAATGATTTTCCCTAATCTATCAGATCATTCGGGTATGTATCATTTCAACCCATTGTGATTTTCCAAACAAAAAATTAAGGGAACTTGTAGTGTGATAACAACATATATAATAAACATAACATCCAAAATGTCAACAAATAAACATCCATCACAATCAACATCCAAATCAGCCAATAAATCACAACAGTTAACTAGTTATCATTATCAGGTATTTAACTAACAATTTAAATTCAATATTAATTTAAAAGGCAATTTAATTCAATATAAATTCAAATTAAATTTAAATGACAAATTAAATTACCAAACAACAATCAATAAATTTCTTATCACATCATAAACTAAATTCAACTAACATAAGAAGGTTTAGTATTGCGTGAGTGGGTTAAATCACTTACCTTTGATTTATCGTCGATTTAAAATCCAATAAAAGCCCAAAATTTGAATAGTCTCCAAATTCAACCAAACTAGTTCCATATTGTCTAGAATTTCGATACGAACCCCATGCAAGAAACCGCGTCCAAATCTGAGCTTGTATGAAGAAATTATGCGTGTTAGAACGTTTAAAATTTAAATTTAAAATGAAATAAACTAAATGGAAAACTCGTAAATAACCTAACCTTCTACAGATTGCATTCAACCTTAATTTGAGCACAGCCGCCCACGTCCAAGCTTTGCCGCACGCGCCCGGAGGCCAAAATCGCCAGATCCGACACCATGGTCGAGTTCGCCCCCTTCACCTCCAACTTCGACCAAAAGGCCAACCGTTCCAGGCCCCCTTCCTGCTCCGCCGCCGCCACCATACCTAGCCAAATCACCACCAATCTAGGCGCCTCTTACTGAACAAAGACCATGGATTGTCTTAGCTCTTCATCCTCTTCTAGACGCCACTCCCCGATAGTCGAATGGTCGACGATCCACCGTCGATCACGAAACCCTAAATCCAACGGTTGAGAATGTTTCATTAAATTCTGGCCAAACCAACACTCGATTGCAAAAATGAACAGCAGATGTAGACTACACTCGCCGAGAGCTTCGCGATGATATATAATTCGATAGTTTTTGAGGAGTTTGAATTTTCGATTTGATTTGGAATTGGAAAATTAGGGTTTTAGAAAGACAGCCATTGGAGAAGGAACCGATGAGAATAAAAGTACGTACATAAATTAGAAATAAAAGCTGCTAGTGTTTCAGAAAATATCTATTTATATAGACAGTGATGGTAAGAACGAATGGACAGATCGAATTCGGTCGAAACGATAACAACAACCCGAAAAGCCTGTTTCGTTCCCGAAACGAAAATAGGTCATCCTATATCGAAATATAGGTTTTTGATATTTTTAAACTTGATGGGACTAGTTTCAAACCCTAATTCCATTGTATACAAAAATTAGCTTTCAAAATCAAATTATATTCATTTAAATCCCATTAATCGATTTCTACGCGTTTCGAGCTCGTACGATCAAACGATAAGCCCGATCACTACGAAACATGAAATCTTAGAATAATTCACTATTATAGATCTGATGAAACTAGTTTCGTCGAAATCCGAGAAAGTGGCCAAAATGTCTAATTTTCACGTTAATTAAATAAATTATTATTAAATTGATCTAATCACCTTTAAATTCAAATTTAAAAGTTAACCATTTTACCATCCTGGATTAAACAGGAATTACACAGAAATTAATAATCTTTTGAAATTTAATTTTCCATGTTAATTCCAAGGTTTAAATATCACATAAATTTCAGCGTTCAATTACAACCGCAATAATTCATTCATTATAATTTAAATTCCAATAAATTCTTTTATTTTGCTTCTCACTTTTATTATTGAATCAACTATCACCTTATGAATATAATTATCATTAGTTTATATTTTATTACATTCATATTCTACAGTTATCATCTTAACTCATATTAACTGTAATATTTTAATTGCATTAATTCCATTAATTACCAATTTAATTTCAATGGATTAAATACTAAGGTGAGAATAAAACAATTGTTATACATTAGTAATTCATATCTATTAACTTATTGTTTACAAACAAGGTTATAAAGTGCTTACCAAAACTAATTTCATATTCTATAATAAACCTATTTCAATTAATAACAAATAATTTCAACATTGAATCCAACATTTAATTTATTCCTTATTCACAATTATAACCAAATTAACTTTACAATTATTTCAATTGATTGAAATTACATTAAAATAGTTGTCAATAACATTCAAACAACATTATTAAATCATATTCTAATTATTTTTCTTATTAATAAGTCGTATATTTTAATTTCTCACAATATTAAATTTCAAAATCTTATATAATTTAATAGATTTAATTATCAAAAATACGGGTCGTTACACTCTCCCGCACTTAAAACTTTTCATCCTCGAAAAGGAACAAGAAGGAATTAAGAAACTTGATATAATTTTATTCAAATTATTCAATTTATAAACACTTTAAATTTACATCATTAAGTTTTAATACAACTTTGAAAATAACCACATTTGCATAAAAAAATTCTAAGTCCTAAATTTACGAAAAAATTTGGCAGTCTCTTTTACGCGGTTAGGTCAGGAAAAATAATAATATCAATAATTACAATGTATATAGCATATTTCAATAATAAAGATCCCAAACCATGGGAAAAAACAATAAAATATCGTTCCAAAAACCGTTATCCAAAAACGTACCTATTTGTCGGGCAAACAACTTTATTTATGAAACCAAAAGCAGCGGCTATTGCTTTTGTTGACCCAAAAAATAGATCAACACCCTGGTTTGAGTGTGAAAGCACCAGCCCTGTTCTGACAGAGCAATATCACATATCACAGATATAAGAAAAGAACAGTGAAAGAAAGAAGATAGAGAATTTTTATAGTGGTTCGGCTGTTAATGAAGCCTACGTCCACTTTATATTTTTCTTATAGATTGATTGTTGTTACAAGATGTGTTTATTTACAAGACTTTGATTATCTCTCAATAGATTAAATCCCGAAGTTAGAATCCACTGGAGAATCACAGTGAATACCTTTGGAGATTGTTATAAGGGAGGTGAAGAGTGAAGAATGTTCCAGCAGAGCTTCTGCAATCGGTCTAGAGAAGATCCCCTTTATGTTGCAGGTAGGATGCTATTTATAGATATCAGAAAGCTTCTGGGATAGGCCTATCTTCATCAGCTCGCAGGCAGGCTACAAGCGACCTAAGGGGGGCTTTGGCTTACAAAACGAGCAAAAACCATGGGTCAATGGCGACCTATGGTCCATGGGTCACGGGCGACCCGATGGGTCGCGAGCGACCCGCTGGATCAATTCGTTTTGCGGAAAAAATCTTGCCTCTTTTGACAGTGTTCCATATTGGGTTTGTTTGATGGTTAGAGCAGAGGCATGAGTCGCTGATGAGCTAAGCACTTAGGATTTTTTTGGGGTTTGTAAAAGGAGATGTTTCCATAGTCTTTTATGGTTGCTGTTTCGCTTCGATGGCAATTCTCTAGCTGTTTGCGTTTAGCTACCAATTGAACTAAAAGGAATGCTGATCTCTCGGCTTCGCTAATCTCAGTCTTAGTCGTATAGCTTAGCCCTTGTTAATTCCTTGCCTTAGCTTTTCTGATTAAGTTCTACACCATTTTCATGTGATGGGATTGTTCCGTATTCTGCTGGATCCTATCGGGTTAAAAACCCGGATAACATTTGCCTCCCAAAGTACGCCTTTTGAATGAAAGGTGTGTTTTGCTTTAGAATAAGCCATGGCAACGATTCTTCGGTTGTTGAGCTTTAGTCTTGGTGAACCGTTCAGTTCCTTCGGATTCTCTTGCTAGTCACAATTCATTCCAAACTTATTATAGCCTAAGACTCTACCTAAGTGTAATCTATACATCACGGTCATTCTGATTTCATTTGGGGTTATAACATCACATGTCTCTAATTACATTACACATCTCTATCATCCCGTGTTCATTCAGGATTTACATCACTATCAATTTTTTCTTTTCATTTGGAGTTTTTACATTATATATCAAAATCACATCATACCACATCATATATCAAAATCGCATTATATCTAAAAATCACATCATGCCACAATATATATCAAAATCACATTGTATCACATCGTATATCAAAGTCATCCTGTGTTCACCCAGGACTTATCCATTTTGTTCTATTTATAAGGCATTCAAATCCTTCTTTTTTGCAAAACCAAATCTGTTTTAAGGTCCGATCTTTCTGGACTGCTTAAGTAAGTTTAATGCGTGATCTCTTCGGATCGTTTAATATTTAGTTTAATATGTGATCTTTCTGGATCATATAATGTTTAGTTTAATGCGCGATCTCTTTGGATCGTTTAAGTTAAGGGGACGACCTTTTTGGATCGTTTGTTTGTTAAGTCGAAGGGGATTAAGTAAGCCCATGTGATAACCCAGATTTTTGAACATCTGTTAATTGGATAATTAACTGTTTTAATCAATTAAACAGATAAAATCCTGATAATAAAAGATATCCGGATATGTAAATGAATTTGGAAATATAATAAAAATTAAATTATAAATATCTAGATAAATATTTTTTATAATCTACTAATATAATTATTTAAAATTGGCAAATTATTCTTTTAAAATAACAAATGAATAAGACTATCAATGGCTTAACAATGGCTTCCAGATCTAGATCTGGAGACTAGGGTTTCTTCCCTTTTCTCCTTTCTTCTTTTATTTTCCAAATCTTCTTCTTTTCCCTGTTTTTTCTTCTCCGTCTTCATTTCTTTCTCCTCATATTGGGGCCATGGGTTTGCGGGATGAGGAAGGATGGGAGGAGGTGAGAAGGAAGAGGGGTAAGGCTCCAGCGCCCACTGGTCCTGAGCAAAGGCTAAATTTGGGAGGGCAAAGATCGAGCAGATCTGGTTTTCTTCCAGATCGGAATAGGGGGAAGAATGTTCATGCGAGATTTGCCGGGCAGCCTACGAAATCATCGAAGCAGAAAGTCCTACAGCCTGACAATATTCCGAAAATCAAATTTACTGTTTCTGATAACGCCAAAAAATTCTCTTACAGTGAGGCAGTGAAAGTTGGTGCGGTTGGGGACCTAGGTAATCTAGACCTTGAGTTTATTGAACCTAAAATAGAGAAAGGTAAAAGGATTGGTTCCCTTACTTCTGCCGCTATTAAAGAAGCAGAGGGAGGTTGGGAGTTCTTGGATGCCAAACAAAAGGCTAAATGTGAATGGCTGACGATGGGTGATGAAGCTTCTGCATTCTTCTATGCCAAAATGTCTAGCAAGAGAAGTAGAAATCGATTTACCAACATTGGCATAGATGGGAAGGTAATTCCGGAAGAAAAGTTTCTAGATTCGGCTATTGGTTTTTACAAAAGTATTTTCAACCTCCCATCTGGTGATCAATTTCCAGAGGTTATTTGCAAATCGATAATTTCTGATTATGGATCTAATTTTTTGAATGATGGAATATCTTTGGAAGAAATTCGATTTGCTTTGTGGGATATTAAAGATTCTTCTTCCCCAGGTCCGGATGGTTTTAACTCGACGTTTTATAAAGTTCACTGGATTCTTGTTAAAGACTTGATTTTCAAAACTCTGAACGATATTTTTAATAAAGGTCTTATTATTAACGAATGGAACCATACGTTTTTACATTTAATCCCAAAAAAAGATCATTCTTCTAGTATTCAAGATTTTAGACCCATTGCTTGTTGTAATACTTTATATAAAGTGTTCACCAAAATCCTTTGTAACAGATTAGTTATTCTCTTAGATAAGCTGCTATCCCCGAATCAGACGGCGTTTATTAAAGGTAGATCTATAGGGGATGGTATTCTGTTTGCCCATGAAATTATCAGGGGACTAGGTAGAAAGAATAATAAAAACATGTGTATTAAAGTTGATTTAAAAAAAGCTTATGATTCGATCAATCGATCTTTTGTCATACACATGCTTATAAGTCTAGGCTTCCCTAATAAATGGGTAAGATTAATAGAAAACTTAATTAAGACCCCCGTGTTTTCCATTATTGCTAACGGTGAAGCGCATGGTTATTTTAAGAGTTCTAATGGTCTTAGACAAGGTGATCCGCTTTCCCCCTTACTTTTTACTCTGGTGATGGAGTATTTTACTCTTCTGATGGAAGGAAAAGTCAGAGATGGTCTTATTTCTCCTATTTCAGATTTCGAAAACAAAGTTACTCATCTTATTTACGCTGATGACATTATTATTTTTACTAAAGCCAATGTTAATAATGCAATTGCTATAAGAGATGTTTTTAAGACCATGAAGAGGGTTTCTGGTTTGGAGCTTAGCTTGGAGAAATCTAATGTTTTCTTTGGGAAAGGGGTGGATTGCTGTAATGACATAAGTAAAATTCTCAATATTCAGCAATCGAACCTCCCAATAAGGTATTTGGGAATTCCTTTGTCAAGTGCTAACTTAAGAGACAAGGATTGTTTTCCTTTGATAGAGAAGATTAAGGCTAGAATTGTTAGTTGGGAAAATATAATGTTGAGCTTAGCCGGGAGACTGGAACTAATCAAATCTACCATTTACCCGATTATTCAGTTCTGGATGCAGTGTTTTTGTATTCCAGTCTCTACTATTCAAAAGATAAAACATTTGATCTTGAATTTTCTTTGGAAAAGTCGTAGCAGTAAGATTCCTTGGGAGGTTCTGTGTAAACAAAAAGAAGAAGGAGGTTTGGGATTGAGAAATCTTGAAGAGATGAACAAAGCTTTATACGTTAAATTGATATGGAAAGTAATTAATAAAGAAGGTATTTGGGCGAATCTTATTCATTGTAAATATATTGGTCGTAAAAGTATCTGGGAAATTAATCAGAGTTTGGATGATTCGGGGGTATGGAAATTTATTTTAAAAAACAGAGTTGAAGCTCTAAAATGCCTTTCTCTTAATATTGCTGATGGTAAATCTACTTCTCTCTGGTATGATCCTTGGTTAAATGGCAGCTCTATTATGGAACGTATTGGGAGAGATTCAGCTTTTAGAACCGGAACGGAAAACATGTCTCTTAGTAAGATTTTAAGTAATGGGAATTGGAAATGGGACACTTATAGTTTCTTATTTCAAATACATGCTGAAATTGAAGGTGTTAAGATCCACAAGAACTGTGAGAGGGATTTCTGGTCCTGGAAGTGTTCCAAGGATGGTTTGTACCAGTTCAAGAAAGTTTGGAAGTCGGTTCGATCCAATTTTGAAATTAAAAGTTGGGCATCTTTGGTCTGGAATAACATTCATGTCCCTAAAATGGCGGTATGCCTTTTCAAAGCCATAAATGATTATCTGTTAACTAAAGAAAGACTTATACAGAAACAGATTGTTGTTGATCAAAACTGTGTTTTCTGTAATAATTACATTGAAAACATAGACCATCTATTTTTTCAATGTAATTTTACAGAACAGGTGTGGTTGTGGAGCTGTAAAAAAATTTTCAAATTTCCGAGAAGTTTATTATCCTTCTCTTTGAGGGATGATTTACAGAAAATTGTTTTTCTTTCTAGCTCTAAAAACCTAAACTCGGACTTGTTTCAACTTTCATTATCGGCCTGTGTTTGGCACATTTGGAAAGAAAGGAATGATAGGATTTTTCAAAATCGATTTAAGAATAGGATGCAGATTTGTCACAATATATTCCAGACTATGAATATCAGAATGATTAAATCTAAGCATTTCAAGAATATCACTGACTTTAATGGATCAATTGCATTGAAATGGGGATATACCTTCCAATCTAGTAGTGGGGCTTCTGCTGAATTATCATAAGTAGTTTCTTCTCTGCCTTTCTCCAGATCCTTGATCCTGCTCCAGGTTTTTTTGTACCTGTTTTATTTACATCCTCGTGCTTCTTTTTTATAATTACATTATCAATTACAATTCTTAATAATTATCGTATTAGCTGGAAAGATTGCAGGTTGTAGGTAGATCTGAATGTCTCAAACTTGTTCTGGGCAATCAAGAAAATATTTCAGATTGTTTTCTCTCGAATTGAATATTAAAAATAAGTTTGGTTATATCAACTTATCTTTTCTTCTGGAGGGATGTTCTAAGATCTGAAAGAGGTAGTTGATTGAGAGTTCTGTGGTCCTGTTCTCCCTGACCTGTTCAATTAGAAGTCAGTCCATTTGCATAAAAAACAGGAAACATCTTTTAGACTGGGATTTAAAGTCTTAGCTTGTATAGATGATTAGGGAAGACTTCCTCCTTCTCCTTTGAGTATCTCTGCGTTTGAAGACATCCCATAATAAAGATGACATCTTTTTGGAAGAAGGAGTATCCTCTGGTACTGGTTATTTGAAAGATGTGACTCTGATGATTTCTTGTCTCCACTTCCAGTCTTGCGTCCTACATCCTAGAGATCTGTTGTTAGAATCCTTTCTAAGTTAAAAGGTTCAACCTTTATGGGATTTGGAAACTTATCTGGTGCTGCTCACTCTCTTGAAGGATCTGCCCTGGTTTGCTTCTTGCTTAGTCGTGGCATAGCTGAAGTTTTTGAAGGCTGTTAAGAGTTTTTTCAGCATCCTTGACCTGGAATCATAAAAACTTGTTAGTCTGAAGTCTCAGGAACAAAGAAGAAGAATTTTTAGATAGTATACTTACTCAAGTGTTTCTGGAGGGATGGTAGTTCCAGTCTCAGCTGTTGTCTTTTGGAGAGTTCGCTGTGGTTTCGTCGTCTCAGAAGTAAAGGAGGAGATAAGGTCTTTAATGGCAGCAGCCATTATTGTTTCTCGCGAAGCTCTTTTTTGGAAAGTATAGAGTTATGAAGAGAATGAAGTGTCGTATTGCCTTTTTCTCTCTCGATGTGTCTGGATTGTTCTGGAGGCTTCCAGTCTTTGGGCCTGCTATTGGGTGTTGGGTTGGTTTTGCTTTTGGGCCCAACGTGTATATTTTTGTATTGAGTACTTTGTACTGTCTTTTGTTTTGTATTCGGGCCGGTTTTTGGCTTATGTACTTTTGTCTTGTTGGACTTGGCTTTATACTCAATAGAAAAGTTTGAACCCCTTTTCAAAAAAAAAATAATGTGTTGTTATATGTATATATATACATATGAGTAGATTTTACATAGAATTGGATTGGAAAATTCAAGAATAAATATATATGATTATTATTAGTATAAAATTAAGATTTTAAAATCATTCTCTTTTAAAAGTTATAAATACTAGAAATGTATGAATATAAATATAAAATTAAATAGAAAATACAATATATAAACATATAAAAAGATTTAATGTACTTCCTTTTAAAAAATACACATGAGATAAATTGAATTTATATATAAACCTTTAAAAACATTAGAGATAAATTAATTCACAAATTATAAAATGAAAAGGTTTAAACCATAAATTATAAACAAGGGTTTAAAACATAAATTTAAATATTCTTAACAAGTGTAAGATAATTAACAAATGCAAATGACAAATGTTAGGTTATTAGACAAGTGACACCTTCTAAATTTTTTTTTTCTTTTATTTTAAAATCATAAAATCAAGTTAGGAATATATCTCTATTTTCTTTTCATATTCTCATTTCTAGGACAGAGAAAAATCTGAAACATACTAACCTGAGAAAAACCCAAAAACCAAAGCCTGAGATTTAAATGAAATGGAAATTTAAAAACCAAGTTCAAATCTGAAAGCAAAGCAAATCTGGGAAGCAAGATCAGTTTCAAATCAAAGAAACAAAATGCAGATCATCTCAAAACATCAAGCAATTTAAAATCAAAATCAAGTGCAGATCAAAATTCAAGTCCCAGTTTCAAAATTTTCAGGCTCCTCTGTTCAAATCCAAGCAGGTGAGTAAACAAAATGTTTGAAAAACAGTAATATGGTTGTTTGTTTTATTGCATGTTACAGTCCTATATGAAAAGTTGTTTGGATGATTGAATTTATCTTGTTATATATGAATTACTATGATCCTAGGAGAATATACCTGTATATGTATATGTATAAAATCTACCTCTGTTCAAATGTTCCAGTAAGCAAAACAAACCTTAGATCTACCATGATATCTTATGACTATATAAGTGTTGTTGTATGAATGTAAATAGGCCTGCATGTATATATTTATTAGTGTAGATCTGTTTATTGTTTTGTTTGAAATATACATGTCTGTTTCAAGTTACAGAGTTAAAATATAAATCAAGAAATCAAATTTCTCCTTATCTATTATTTGTTAATCTTTTGTTTTCAAATAAGATAGGATCGTTTAAACATAATTTAACTTTTAAAACCATAGTTAAGTATTCAGGTTTGAATTTGCCTGGAAATAAGAAATATACAGTATGAATCTTGGAAAATTGTTGAAACCAAGTATCGTTATATGTTGAGTAAATTATATAACGTGAATCCACTCAAGAAAATAAGATTTTCAAAACAAACCTGGGAATTTTTAATTAAGTAAATTAAGAGCAGTTTCAAGTTGAATTGGAAATGGGTTTCACCAATTTCTGGCAATCCTCAAACAATTGATACTCGAAGTTCTTGTCGTAGCTTGGTTGATGGTCAGAGATGTCGAGAAAAATGCCTGATGATTTTATCATCCTTTGTGGCATTGGCGATTGAACGAAATAGGGTTTAGGTACTTTGGTGGGTCGTGGTTGGAATCGTGACGACTGGAGCATCTATGATGGATCGAGCTTCATGGGAGTGATGGGGATGGATGCGTGAAGGGCTTGGGAAGTTATTGCCGAAGTTTCAGATGAAACGATGGTCAGAGGCGTGGTGGCGAGACGAATTCTCCCAGGAGATGTCGAACTGCTGTTCGAAGTGAATGTCTCGATTTCGTTTTAGGCCTAATGATTTCGATCTGAAGTTCGAAATCGAATGTCGAGTTGATTTATGACTCGCCGGAGGTAGTCGAGTTCATCAGAGGTGGTCGGAGCATCTGTGCACGTGCACAACGTTGATGGTGTGTCAGGGGAGATGATGCGTGAGCGACTCGAAGAAGTCTCGGGAATTAAGGGGCCAGACTTGAAGTTACTATCGTGTTCGTGTAGTGTAAATTGCAGTTTAGTTTTATATAAGAAAACTAGGAAGGAGAAGAAGCTGCGAGGGAGACTCGTGGAGATCTCGAGTAAAAGCATGGATGACTCGAAGCAAGGATAAGAGAAAGTGTTAAGCAAATTTAAAAGTTTTATAAAATAACAGTTTAAAATTTTAAGGATGATTCTATGTTAAAACTTTTATAAACCTCTTTTTAAATAATCTTAAACTTTATTTTAATGGCATGTTTGATTTAATTTAAGTTGTTAAAATTTAAATAAAATGTTTTAAAACTAAATCATTTTATAGTTATAATTAAATGTTAATTAAATGTTAATTAAAAGTTAAGTTTAATAATGTGATTAAGTAATTAAGAAAGGAAAATGATTTGTTAAGGATAATTAAGGTTTGATAATTTAATAAAGAGTAATTAATTATTTTAATTATAAATTAAGTAATAAATACTTAAAGATTATAATTAATTAAATTAGAGTTTAATTAATTTGTAATTAAGAATTATTAATTAGATAATTAAAGTTAATTAATTAATAATGAGTAGTTAATTAATTAAGTAATTAATTGGTGATTAGTAATTAATTAATTGATAATTAAGGGTTAATAAATCAAGTATTAAGAATTTATTTAAATTATAATTGATTAATTAAGATGGGTAATTAAGGGATGATTGATAAATGGGTTTTAAGTAATTAATGATTAAGTAAGCAGGATTTTAAAAGGTGATTTAAGTAATAAATTTAATTTGTTTAATTTAGTTAGAAATGGTGTAACTAATTTATCTTGCTTATGATTGAATAATATTGCATGCCTTAGATTGATTGATATCTCGGATATGTGATTGTTGATGCTATATGTTATGAAATGTTGGGTTTAAATTGAGATAATGTGGTTATCTATTGATATGAGTTAAAGAGCATAGGTGACACTCTGTATTTGAAGTTTGAATTGTGTTTCATTTGAATACTTTGAGATAAAAGGGTATTGAATTCGAAGAGACCGGTGTAACGACCCGCCCTTCTCGACCCTCGAAAATCGACACAAAATACTCAACAGTATAATATGCCGATGATCGAATGCCGGAAAAGACAGATTGTAAAAGAATAAGAAAGTAGATAGAAGAAGAAAGAACCAACCAAATCAGAATCTCACAATCGCAGCGGATAAAATATAATATATAGAACAGATCTTTACACAAGATGAAAACTATATATGTTTATATACAATACATCATCATCAGAGTATGTCATAATACAATCATCAATATCCAGTCAATCAGTCAATACAACAATCACAACAGCGGAATAATACAAATACGAGAAATACGTCTCGGACTCCAGCTCCTCTTCTGAGCTCCATAGCAACCTATCCTGTAATATACTCGGTCTGACCCGAGCATTATAATAAAATAACACCCGAGTCAGTCTGGAATACCAGCGCATCATAAATACATCCAAACTGATTATTAAAGTTCAAAAATCCTTTGAAACAAAAGCATCTCGTAAGACCACGCCACAAATAAACATGTCGGGTTTTTATCTTACGATAGCTAAAACACTTTTTATAAAAATCCTCTGATATTATAATAGTGTCTATTTACAAATACTTATTAAAATAGCTGAAATTGTTACATGATTAAATTCCAGCATACTAGGTATACAAACAAATACCGTACAAGGCACGTAGGGAAAATGGATTTCCAACGAATGACTAGGCACTGGGGTACCACCTGTCACAGTACGTGGCCTAGATCACAGTACCGAGGAGTACGCCCGCTCCCCTGCAACACAAGACCGGAATCATCCCTTACTGGATAATTCCAAGTAAAATCACCCCACGGTTGTGATCAGCAACCGCACCACTAAGCCGAAATAAAAGGGACATCTAGACAGGGATGACCTTACTCTCAAGTGGGGGCTACCCACGAAGCCTTGCTGCATATCCCCTGATTTTCAGTCATTCCCGGTTGATGAGGCTT
Source organism: Allium fistulosum (assembly GCA_030737815.1). Classification (NCBI taxonomy): domain Eukaryota; kingdom Viridiplantae; phylum Streptophyta; class Magnoliopsida; order Asparagales; family Amaryllidaceae; genus Allium; species Allium fistulosum. Next base: position 823,708,063 of record CM060904.1, read on the forward strand.
GAGGCTAAACGATACCTTTACAGAACATTTCACTTTGAATGCCCATCGTCCACCTGACGATGTCACGAAAGCATTCGTCCATATAAGTCCGTCCCGGGTCCGAACGAAACCGAAGGCACTATTCCTACTACATCCATTTTGGAAATATCCTCAGGATTAGTAGCGACTAGCCCTTGCTCTTCACTGCTCCATCTTCGACTCCGAACACGTTACACGAAACGTACAAACCGGATCGAAGTGGTTTTCGAGTCTCCAGACCTAGAATCCCGGTATACGGAAACTCGATCCCGGTCTCTTCGAAACGATTAGCGCTTTTGGCCAATATTGATAGTCGGTGATTTAACTATCAATTGATGTTCACAAACATCCATACACATCCATCACACAATAAATAATCTCCATATTATTTATTTTCTTCTAATATCTTTCAAAGATATATTTTCACATTTTCACAACTCATTTGAAACAATTTTCCACTCTTCCTTTACAAGGTAAATCTTTTACCCTTTATTCCCATCGGGAATAACCAAGTATAAAACAATTTGCATTTAAAACAGTTAAAAATACTTTATACTGAAATATACTTTAAAATATGAAAATTACTTCTATTTATTTACTCCAAATATAAATTTAAAATATGTGAAGAAAACTAGTTATTAACATATAAACTTTGATTTTAAAAATAAGGGTTTTAGTTTAACTAAATTCAAAATAGCGTTATAAGAAGAAAAATGCTAATTTTAACAACTTAAGCTAAAACCAACTTTTAAATAAATCCATTTGTAAAAATAATTGCTAATATACTCCCAAATTATTACGGTATTAAAAATTATTAATTTATTTCTTTAAAAATAATGATTTCTTAAAAATACTTTTTAAAACAATTTAAAACTTAACCTTTAGTTAAATAAAATCTTTTTATAAACATTTACTTGGTTTTCCCAGGGAAACATTTTCCCGTTTCAAAACATTTCCAAGTACTCTTTCATATAAATCCACTGATTTATTTCAAGTCAATTATGTTTTACAACATAAATCCCAAATCCCATATTTAACTATGACTTCATCCGAAGTTCATACCCAATTTCCCATATCCGGAAATTCATTTTTAAATCATAGTTTAAAACATTTTAAATTAAACATTTTTAGTGAATTTCCAATGGAAGCCAAATTTCCAATTCACTTAATTAAATTCCAATGAAATACGGCATTTCAAAACATTCTATTTTTCATTTGAACTTGTTAATTTATATTCGGAAACTCCATTTTAACATATTTTTAATTTCCGGATAACATTAGTCATTATTAAAATAAACACCGTTATTTTAAACAATTTATAATTTCATAAATTTAATCTCCAGAAAATTTATATTTCATATTTATCGATTGATAAATTTTCCCACAATATTAAATCCCAATTTTACCAATTTTTCATTTCCCATTCCAAACCAGATTTCAAATTCTATTTTTCAAAAATTCTTAATTTAACAATTTACTTATTACGTAAAAACCCAATTTTGTCCATTTATAAATTAAATTCTGTAACTATGATTTATACCACAATTTCACAACACAATTAAATTTCCAGATTTATCAATCCCAACATATAAACAGGTATTCACTAACAATTATAAAATAATTGCTACAATTGTGAGGAATCCAGTTGGATCCCTCCAACCTGTTTCTCCCTGCATCACAGATGTTAGCACATCATAATATAAATATCAATCCAGCCAGATAACAGCAGTTAAAGTCAACCAATCATTCAGATATTTAAATATCAATTATTTATAATGCCTAGCATCCAGATGTGAGTGAGAAAAACTCACTTTGAAATTCGGCGAGTGTTCGAAATTCAAATTAAACTGAACGACGTTCGCTTTAACCCAAATTTCTACTTGCCCGGAATGACTCCAGAATTGTTCCACTTCGTAGTACGCGTTCCTGCGATTCCAACGCTTCGAAAATCGTCTCAATCTGACATCGTACGAACGAGTTATGAATTTCCAAAGTTTTAATATCGATTTAAAAACAATATTTTTTTTTATTTTTCTTTATTTACCAAAACACGGCCCGCCTTCCTCTCTCCAGCTTCATCTTCCTTCACGCGAACATCTACAGGCAAGCACGAAGACAACCGAACCCATCATCACATACTAGGGTTGAAAATCGAAACCTCCACGACCATTTAGAACTCGATCAGGACCCACCATGCTGAAGGTCGACGTTGCCTCTACCCATGGCCGGAGAAGCTCTCCACTCGGTGGTCCCACCAGCCCAGGAAACGACGCACGAACGGCGGCCTTCACTCGCAAATCCCGGCCTCTACGATCAACTTCGAGCTATTGCACCGTACGGATGTATAGATCCCTTCAAGATCTACAACTTCCATTTAGATAATTTTTCAAATTAAAGCATGAATTGAGAGATTTTGGAGGGGAAACGATATTGATTTTCGGCCATTCATGAATACTAGCGGCGGCCCGTGAAAAATGATTAGGGTTTAGCTGAACGTTAATATATATATATATATATATATAATTTAATATTATTTAATTGACAAAATTCTCAATTTAACAGTTAATGCAAACGACCTCCAACTCTCACGTTCCGATAGGCATTCCTGGGGTTTTCCCACGTTCCGGACACAATGGAAAAGGTTTCGTATGCTAATTTGATCATATGCGCGAGATACGGAATAAAACGATCAATTTAAAATTGAATCGGTTAAATCGATTTCGATGCGTTTCGAGCTGCCACGGTCAAACGACAACTCCGATCGCTACGAAAATTGAAATCCAATAATAACTAACTATTACGGATCCAATGAAACTGGTTTCGTCGAATTCCGAGACTGCGCCCCGGAAGGCTACTTTAACTCGTCTATTAAATCGGCGATTTTCTGAAATTATCAGAAACGCTTAAAATTCTACTTTTAAAATTTTAATGACTTAAAAATAAATCATATAAAATTTATAATCACATTAAAAATCATTCTGGTTCAGGCCAGACCCAAATCTGCTTAAATTGCATTTTAATAATATTAAATTCATTTTTAAATTAATATAAAATTCCAAATAATAATTTATTGACTTTTAAATTCATCTAAAAATCCAACAATATTATTTATAACCAATCGAACCTAAAAATACATTTAAACACCATTTTTAAAATCATTTACCCCAAATTCACCTTTTATCCCAATTTCGCATATTTAATTATTATTATCCAATCTCAGATTAAATCTCCACATTAGAAATTATCACTTGTTATTTTATTTTAAACCAATTCTTTTTAGTTCAAACCAATTCAAAATCCACATTGAACATTTAAAATGAATTAAATGTCCACAGATCCCGTACTAAAAATTCTGGGATGTTACATTCCTCCCCCCTTATAAAAATTTCGTCCCCGAAATTTGCTAAGGTAGAAAATACTCTCAAACTCACTTACTTATCCAATTTGCTGAATTAAAAGCTTATATTCACTTTCCAAACATTCAGCCCAATCCCAAACTCAATTGCTACATTTACTCTAAAGCCTTTATTTTAACTTTATTTCAAAATAACTTCCCAAGTTAATAAATTTTTCCAAAATCCCAAAAATTTTCTAACTCCCAAAATTTTCGAAAATTTTTGGCAAAGTCTCCTTTGTACGGAGGAGCTTCTGCGATATCGCAGGATACACAAATATATATACATCGGCTCACATGGCCGGAAACCAAAATATATCACAATATATATCATTTCCTAATTATATTTGCGTAGGCGTACCTCTTTAGCAAATTTTAATAGCGAGCGGCTAATATAACGCATATACGCACCCCAACTCTCTCGAACGCCTCCCGCACCTGTACTAAGCTCAAGCAAACTCATCAGTTTCAAGATATGAGCATTTTAACAACATTTCCAAAATAAATGCAAACCAAACATATCCATTTCATAACCAAACCAAGCAAACTTCATCATTAACAATGTTAACCTTATTTATTTCAACAATCCAAAGATTTCAATCACATTCAAATTACTTATTCAAGTCTAACCTCATTTTATTTCACTTGAATGCCTTAAATTCAAGTTCACTACATACAATTCATATTTATCTCAACCAATTCATTTCCACTTCAATATGATTACATATGCCTTTCTTACCTTTTAATTTTACTTACATTCCAAATTTGATTTACAATCAAATTTCATTTTAAACTTGAAACATTTGCATTTCAGTTATGATCCATTTCCATTCATATGCAAACATTACTCATTAAGAGGTCAATTCATTCCTATTGATTCAAAATCAATTTCATTTGCTATTCTTAACCAATTCACTTGCATTCATATACAAAACTCTTTGAATTGGGTTCCCATTCATACCAATTTATTCACAATTCAATTCCAATTGCTTTTAAACACTCAATTGCAAATACATGCAAATTTCCATGTCATTCAAGCAAAACAATTGCCACTTAAGCTTATCACCATTTAAAATTATTTCCAACTTGGATTCATATAAATTTTATTCCATTACAAGGTTCACAACCCAAATATTTTCTCTTTCCAATGTAATTGTTAAATTACATTTTCCTTACATCTTTATTTCCATTAACCAAATTCAAGTTTATATTAATATCATTCATTCCTGAGTTATTTACAACTCTTATATTTTTAACTCATCACATTAATTAATTTAAAACTCACTTCACTTGCATTTCAGTTTATTTCCTAACAAATTTCATTCGGAATTACTTCCAAGTTATTCAAGTTCTTTCACAAAATTTCCATCATCTTCTTATATCAAATTTATTTTATTTTCATTTGATTCTCATTCAAATCAAATTTCAATTCCTTTACAACTTTAATGCTCTTTGTTTATTTATCCAATCCATGTACAAATTTATTTTATTAACAAAGAGACCATTTAAATTATTTCTCTCATTTGAATTTTATTTACAATTCAGACCATCACTATTATAAGCTAATTACATTATTCATTCTCACTTCCAACATTTATTGCCAAACTTAAATTCCATCCCAAAACTGGATTTTATTTACCTTTCAAACTTTGACCAACTATCAAATCCTATTTATTGCAATACAAATTCCATTTAATTTAGCTTACACAAGATTTATTCCCAAACAATCATTTTGGATTTAGTTGAGTAAACATTTACTTCATTCATCATCACCTCAACTAAATTAAATTTCCATTAAACTAAATTCTTATCCCATTTTAATTCAAGGTTAACTAAATTATATATGCATTCTCAATTTAATTCCTTTCCAGAATTTATTCAAGTTCATCTAAATTTTATTTAGCCCACCTGAATTTAAACCATTTCCTTTACTACTTTAAATAAGAATTTAATTACATTCATTCTTATTCATAACACAACAGAAATTTTAATATTCAGCTTAATTCCATCTTAGTCGAAGTTAGACCAAATTCAATTTAATCTTAATTCTCCATATCCAAGTTCAACTTATTTACTAACTTCAGTTCACTTACCTCTTTTATATTTTATAATTGTTTCACCTTACTTTGCATTCCATTTAAAATTAAGTTTGAATTCACCATTCCACTTAACCATTTTTATTTGTGATTATAATTCCATTTTACTTGAGTTAAAATCAAATCTTCCATTCTCAAGTTCTCCAACTTATTTACTTGTAAGTTTATATTGCTCATTTCAAACCAATCCACATTTTTATAATCAAAATGTCAAATTTTTTTAACACTTAATAACTTAAGAATATGAATTCATTTGCACAATCATAAGCATTTACATTTCACCGTTATCTCAACTTCCATTTAATTCCAATTCATTTAGATTTAATTCAATTTCAAATTCTTAATTTTATTTAACTTATCATAAGTTAAATCCAGATATATTCCATTCACCTTCATTTATTCAAAGTAAATTTACATTCCATATATACTCAATTCTTCTTTAAATCAACTTTCCTTTATAAGTTATATAGTTGAATCATTTCAACTTTCACATTTTTATTTTAAAATAGAATTTCCAGAATTCAATTTACCCGGATTTATTTCAAAACCAATTTGAAATAAAAATCAACACATTTCTCCTTTGATATTCAAATCAAATACCAAATTCCAAAACAAACTGCTTTTACCAAACAATTTTCCTTTTGAAAATTCCAAAATCACTTGTTTCCCAAACAAGTCCAAACAATGTCATAACCAACTATTTTGGTAGCAATCCATCACTTTAGAAACTCGAAAATGAATTCTAATGATGTGGCCAGCATCATCAGGATTATTTTCCAGCGACTGAAGTGAGTTCAATGCTTTCCACTTCCAAAATCCACCTCAAAACAATTTCTATTCAAAAATATTTCCCCAAAATATACTCCATTCTTACAAATGCTTTTGAAAACATTTCTAACATTTCCACAAAGCCAAACTCCCAAAACTTTGTTTAATTCCATTTGAAATCCCTTTCAAAATTTCCGGGGTCAAAATTCTAGTTTAAATCAAATTTTAATTTTTTTACTTTTCTTATTTAAAACATATCCAGTCAATTCCATTTGGTTATAAACCATTTTAATATTTTAACTTTTTATTTTCTTATATATATCATTTCAAATTTTAGATCATGTTTTAATTTCTTATTTGATTATAGAAGAAACAACCAAACAAGCATCCAATACATATAATAATTTAGAAAATTATTTCTTTTTATATCAAAATACAATTTTGGGTAAAATTATTTCATTTACCCACTTTAAAAATAATACTATGTCGGTTTATCTTGTTCAAGAGTTTAGAAACCCCTATCGATACGGTTGTACTTCCCGCACCGACCAGAATTCCTAAACACTAAACCGATAAGTCAACACAGTACAAAAACAATTTTATATCCACTAACAAGTACGCTCTCATAGCTATTAATACTCTCAAATCCCACCAAAGCCTAGGTTGTCGCCAACCTAAGCTCTGATACCACTGTAACGACCCGCCCTTCTCGACCCTCGAAAATCGACACAAAATACTCAACAGTATAATATGCCGACGATCGAATGCCGGAAAAGACAGATTGTAAAAGAATAAGAAAGTAGATAGAAGAAGAAAGAACCAACCAAATCAGAATCTCACAATCGCAGCGGATAAAATATAATATATAGAACAGATCTTTACACAAGATGAAAACTATATATGTTTATATACAATACATCATCATCAGAGTATGTCATAATACAATCATCAATATCCAGTCAATCAGTCAATACAACAATCACAACAGCGGAATAATACAAATACGAGAAATACGTCTCGGACTCCAGCTCCTCTCCTGAGCTCCATAGCAACCTATCCTGTAATATACTCGGTCTGACCCGAGCATTATAATAAAATAACACCCGAGTCAGTCTGGAATACCAGCGCATCATAAATACATCCAAACTGATTATTAAAGTTCAAAAATCCTTTGAAACAAAAGCATCTCGTAAGACCACGCCACAAATAAACATGTCGGGTTTTTATCTTACGATAGCTAAAACACTTTTTATAAAAATCCTCTGATATTATAATAGTGTCTATTTACAAATACTTATTAAAATAGCTGAAATTGTTACATGATTAAATTCCAGCATACTAGGTATACAAACAAATACCGTACAAGGCACGTAGGGAAAATGGATTTCCAACGAATGACTAGGCACTGGGGTACCACCTGTCACAGTACGTGGCCTAGATCACAGTACCGAGGAGTACGCCCGCTCCCCTGCAACACAAGACCGGAATCATCCCTTACTGGATAATTCCAAGTAAAATCACCCCACGGTTGTGATCAGCAACCGCACCACTAAGCCGAAATAAAAGGGACATCTAGACAGGGATGACCTTACTCTCAAGTGGGGGCTACCCACGAAGCCTTGCTGCATATCCCCTGATTTTCAGTCATTCCCGGTTGATGAGGCTTGAGGCTAAACGATACCTTTACAGAACATTTCACTTTGAATGCCCATCGTCCACCTGACGATGTCACGAAAGCATTCGTCCATATAAGTCCGTCCCGGGTCCGAACGGAACCGAAGGCACTATTCCTACTACATCCATTTTGGAAATATCCTCAGGATTAGTAGCGACTAGCCCTTGCTCTTCACTGCTCCATCTTCGACTCCGAACACGTTACACGAAACGTACAAACCGGATCGAAGTGGTTTTCGAGTCTCCAGACCTAGAATCCCGGTATACGGAAACTCGATCCCGGTCTCTTCGAAACGATTAGCGCTTTTGGCCAATATTGATAGTCGGTGATTTAACTATCAATTGATGTTCACAAACATCCATACACATCCATCACACAATAAATAATCTCCATATTATTTATTTTCTTCTAATATCTTTCAAAGATATATTTTCACATTTTCAAAACTCATTTGAAACAATTTTCCACTCTTCCTTTACAAGGTAAATCTTTTACCCTTTATTCCCATCGGGAATAACCAAGTATAAAACAATTTGCATTTAAAACAGTTAAAAATACTTTATACTGAAATATACTTTAAAATATGAAAATTACTTCTATTTATTTACTCCAAATATAAATTTAAAATATGTGAAGAAAACTAGTTATTAACATATAAACTTTGGTTTTAAAAATAAGGGTTTTAGTTTAACTAAATTCAAAATAGCGTTATAAGAAGAAAAATGCTAATTTTAACAACTTAAGCTAAAACCAACTTTTAAATAAATCCATTTGTAAAAATAATTGCTAATATACTCCCAAATTATTACGGTATTAAAAATTATTAATTTATTTCTTTAAAAATAATGATTTCTTAAAAATACTTTTTAAAACAATTTAAAACTTAACCTTTAGTTAAATAAAATCTTTTTATAAACATTTACTTGGTTTTCCCAGGGAAACACTTTCCCGTTTCAAAACATTTCCAAGTACTCTTTCATATAAATCCACTGATTTATTTCAAGTCAATTATGTTTTACAACATAAATCCCAAATCCCATATTTAACTATGACTTCATCCGAAGTTCATACCCAATTTCCCATATCCGGAAATTCATTTTTAAATCATAGTTTAAAACATTTTAAATTAAACATTTTTAGTGAATTTCCAATGGAAGCCAAATTTCCAATTCACTTAATTAAATTCCAATGAAATACGGCATTTCAAAACATTCTATTTTTCATTTGAACTTGTTAATTTATATTCGGAAACTCCATTTTAACATATTTTTAATTTCCGGATAACATTAGTCATTATTAAAATAAACACCGTTATTTTAAACAATTTATAATTTCATAAATTTAATCTCCAGAAAATTTATATTTCATATTTATCGATTGATAAATTTTCCCACAATATTAAATCCCAATTTTACCAATTTTTCATTTCCCATTCCAAACCAGATTTCAAATTCTATTTTTCAAAAATTCTTAATTTAACAATTTACTTATTCCGTAAAAACCCAATTTTGTCCATTTATAAATTAAATTCTGTAACTATGATTTATACCACAATTTCACAACACAATTAAATTTCCAGATTTATCAATCCCAACATATAAACAGGTATTCACTAACAATTATAAAATAATTGCTACAATTGTGAGGAATCCAGTTGGATCCCTCCAACCTGTTTCTCCCTGCATCACAGATGTTAGCACATCATAATATAAATATCAATCCAGCCAGATAACAGCAGTTAAAGTCAACCAATCATTCAGATATTTAAATATCAATTATTTATAATGCCTAGCATCCAGATGTGAGTGAGAAAAACTCACTTTGAAATTCGGCGAGTGTTCGAAATTCAAATTAAACCGAACGACGTTCGCTTTAACCCAAATTTCTACTTGCCCGGAATGACTCTAGAATTGTTCCACTGCGTAGTACGCGTTCCTGCGATTCCAACGCTTCGAAAATCGTCTCAATCTGACATCGTACGAACGAGTTATGAATTTCCAAAGTTTTAATATCGATTTAAAAACAATATTTTTTTTTTTATTTTTCTTTATTTACCAAAACACGGCCCGCCTTCCTCTCTCCAGCTTCATCTTCCTTCACGTGAACATCTACAGGCAAGCACGAAGACAACCGAACCCATCATCACATACTAGGGTTGAAAATCGAAACCTCCACGACCATTTAGAACTCGATCAGGACCCACCATGCTGAAGGTCGACGTTGCCTCTACCCATGGCCGGAGAAGCTCTCCACTCGGTGGTCCCACCAGCCCAGGAAACGACGCACGAACGGCGGCCTTCACTCGCAAATCCCGGCCTCTACGATCAACTTCGAGCTATTGCACCGTACGGATGTATAGATCCCTTCAAGATCTACAACTTCCATTTAGATAATTTTTCAAATTAAAGCATGAATTGAGAGATTTTGGAGGGGAAACGATATTGATTTTCGGCCATTCATGAATACTAGCGGCGGCCCGTGAAAAATGATTAGGGTTTAGCTGAACGTTAATATATATATATATAATTTAATATTATTTAATTGACAAAATTCTCAATTTAACAGTTAATGCAAACGACCTCCAACTCTCACGTTCTGATAGGCATTCCTGGGGTTTTCCCACGTTCCGGACACAATGGAAAAGGTTTCGTAAGCTAATTTGATCATATGCGCGAGATACGGAATAAAACGATCAATTTAAAATTGAATCGGTTAAATCGATTTCGATACGTTTCGAGCTGCCACGGTCAAACGACAACTCCGATCACTACGAAAATTGAAATCCAATAATAACTAACTATTACGGATCCAATGAAATTGGTTTCGTTGAATTCCGAGACTGTGCCCCGGAAGGCTACTTTAACTCGTCTATTAAATCGGCGATTTTCTGAAATTATCAGAAACGCTTAAAATTCTACTTTTAAAATTTTAATGACTTAAAAATAAATCATATAAAATTTATAATCACATTAAAAATCATTCTGGTTCAGGCCAGACCCAAATCTGCTTAAATTGCATTTTAATAATATTAAATTCATTTTTAAATTAATATAAAATTCCAAATAATAATTTATTGACTTTTAAATTCATCTAAAAATCCAACAATATTATTTATAACCAATCGAACCTAAAAATACATTTAAACACCATTTTTATAATCATTTACCCCAAATTCACCTTTTATCCCAATTTCGCATATTTAATTATTATTATCCAATCTCAGATTAAATCTCCACATTAGAAATTATCACTTGTTATTTTATTTTAAACCAATTCTTTTTAGTTCAAACCAATTCAAAATCCACATTGAACATTTAAAATGAATTAAATGTCCACAGATCCCGTACTAAAAATTCTGGGATGTTACAACCGGAGTCGGGTATTAGTAAATACCCGAAACCACTTCGATTTGAAATCTTCTATAATTCTTTTTAGATTGATATGTGAAATCCATAGGCCGGTTTTGAATAATATGGACCATTTAAACTAAGTTGGATACTTAGATATTGTTTTGTGAAAATAAGTGTTGATATATAAGTTGTTCACTTATAGTAAAGTACGAGTTACACCGGGTTTAAATAAGTTCTATGGATTGAAATTTCATATTAGATGAGTTTACTCACGCTGGTTTCCAGCCTGACCCGGGTGTTACTTTGATGTAATGCTCGGGTCAGACCGAGTATTACAGATTTCCAGGTAAGGACGTTCTGGAGCTCAGGAGGCGAGCTGGATGGCAGGAACGTATGGAGTGTGATATATTGTTATTTATTGGGATGAGTTATTATAACTGTCCAGTCTATTGTAATGATTGTAACTCTGATGAATTGTATGTAAAGTAACCATTACATCTTTCTTTTATAAAATGCTATTATTTTTTTATTATATTTAATTCGCTGCGAATGTGAGATGTTGTGTTCTCTATTCTTCTTTCTTCTTTCTGTTTCTTTCTTCTATCTCTTTCTTTTTCTTCTAACTATCTGGAATTTTCGGGTTCGAAAATTCCGGGTCGTTACATTTGGTATCAGAGCTGAAGGTTAAGCGAGAACCTTGGCTCTGTTGAGATTACTCGTTAAGGATAGGGTCAATGGTACCCTAGAACGAGTTGAGTGTATATATATATGAGAGCGTATTTGTTATTTTCATATATAAAGATTTCAAATGATTTTTATATAAGATTATATTTGATATATAAAGCAATATTTCTTTTAATATATTAAAGAAATTGGTGTTGAATCATTGGAATTAAATAAGATAATAAGAATTAAGTGGTAATAGAAATACAACAAAATTGAAATTAAATGAAGATAAGTTTGAAATAGAATTCAAACTGAAATTAAAATATTGGATTTGTAGAAGTGTTATCAAGAATAAAGATAATAATGAATTGTTTTCCAGATATGATAATCTTGGTTATTATCATAAATGGTAGTTGTGTTTAATAATGAATGTTGTTAATGACTAAGCAAAATGAAATATTTTAGGGAAGTAAACTTTTAGGTGAATATGACTTATAATTTGTAAATTAAATTGGATTTAAATTGTGAAGTTTTGAATCCTAAGTTTGAAAACATTTGAAATTGTTTTCAAAATATTAAAAGAAAAGGAATAAATATTTTTCAGGTTGTTTTTGAATATGATCTTATTTTAAAATAAGAGTTGTTTGGAAAATTTAAAAAAAAAATTGTTTTTGAATTAAACCAAGAATGGTTTAAAATTTAAAGTATAACTTGGTGTGTAAAGAAAATGTATATATGAGGAATATACATAATACCAATGATGATTTGAAATGAACACTTAGTGTTGAGTTTTAAATTGGAATGTGATGTAAAACCCAAAGTAAAGTAAGTTTTTAAACTTAAAAAGGGGAAAGATTATTAATCTGAAGTTTAAAATTTGAATGGGAATTCAAATTGTGTAAAGTTGACCGGATTAAGTAAATATAATTTAACTTAAGGAAGTTAAATAAGTTTAGATTGAACAACTTGAATTGGAAATTTCAAGATGAAATTTAAATTTAACTTGGGTAGTTAAATGATTAATTTAAATAGGAGCTATGAGTGATCTCAAAATGGGTTTGAGATCTGGAAATGGAAAATGGATAATAAATTAGAATCTGAAATTTAATTGTTTTTGAATTCTTATTTGAACTTTATAATAAGTTAAGTAAAGATAATTTTAAAATGGAATTTGGAATTTGGATTCAGAATTTAATGGTTTAAAGATATAAGTTAATTTGATTTAAGAAATTAAATCAACATTTAGAAATTTAACTCGAATTTATATAAATTTGAGATAGCTTAAAATTGAGTTTTAAATTGAAATTTGTTCAAATGGGATTTGGTTTGAATTAATTAGAATTGTGATTGAAGATGTATAAGTTTAAAAATCAAATGGAATTTGATTTGAATTTGGAAAGGAATTAAGGTTAATTCAACTTGAATTGGGATTAAATCAATTTCAATGGAAATTGAAGTTATTTAAATTGCAATTGAGTTAATTTAAATGGAGATGGAAATTTAAATTGAATTGATGAGAATTGAACAGTTTGGCTCTGGATTATTTTCAAAATAAATTGTTTTAATACAAATATATTTTTCCAAACTATTTACTATATAATCTTTCTTCTTAAACCCCAAACTATCTCATACTTATTTTACAATTATTTTGGAACTATTTAACTATTTTGAAACTGTCTTATAAACTAATTACTATTTTTCAGTTGCCTACATCTAATCACTATTTTAAATCTATTTTTCAATTATCTAACTATTTTTATATCTACTTAACTATTTTACAGATATTTTACAAACTAATAACTATTTTTCAACTACTTATCCATTTTAAATTTTTTCAAGTTATTTTTAAATTTAAATAGGTCAGAGTTCAGACTGTTTGTAATTGAAGTAATAACTCAATTGGAAATGGAAGCAATTGAGATTAAGTGAATAAAATTAAAGGAAATATGAATAGAAAAGGAAACTGATTTGGCTAATAACCAATAAAGATAAATACGTAGGATATACGTATATTATTCTATTCGCATAGTGATTTGATCCAGATTCGAGCACAGAATTTCGAGATAGTATTATCGATCCGAGTTTGGATTTTTCGCTCGATTTTCGACGGCGAACCTGGATATGGATTGTTGATGGGTTCTGGATATTCTCTATCATGGCTATGACTATGCAAGGAGAATGACGGTTTCTGATCAAGAAACCAGATCTGAGTCCGCACTAGGAAGTCGGGTGGACGATACTTGTTCGGAAGTGAAATTGTGTGATCGATTGAGTGATCAGATTGATATTGTGTACGGATGATATGTGTGCATCGTACGGATTTGAATGAAATTGATATTGAAGATTGGGGATAAGAACTGTAAAATGGTTTTTGAAAAGAAATATGGTTAATAACTTTATAAAAGATTTATCAAATGTGAATATTTGATTTAGAATAAAATAAAGTTATATATCCTTGTTATATAAGGTAAATCTTCCCTTGTTGAATCTATTGCTAAAAGAAAAGGGTTTTGAAATATTTGAAGTATAAAAGAGGTTTTATACAAAGTTTGAAATGATCCAAAGTTTTCAAAGTTATATATATCTATATCTATATATATAAAGGATCTTATGAGAATGATTTTGGAAAAGGTTTTGGGAACCTATGGATTTTGGAAAGGGCTTTTGATTTTTGAGAAATCAATTTTGGATTTTGGAAAGCCTAGTTTGAGAATTATCGATTTTTGGTAATCGATTTTGTGTAAAGGAGATTTTGATAAATCATAAAGGGTATGATTTGAAGATACTATAAGTATATAGTATAAAATGTTTTGAGTATAGCTCTGGGGAAAAAGGCGCTCCCTAGAAATGAACTTCTCAGGAGTGCCACTGGGTGGTACTGCCTTGAACCCCAAGGGGGGATTCTAAAGTTGATCCTATGAGGAGTCCGGACAAAACTAGTTCCTGAGGATATTTGTGTAGCGAAAGTCGAGGGGCTGGTGCCCACAGAGGCATTTGGGTTATTCTGTGATGACAATGTAACTCGATGTCACTGCGATCTACTGTAGACCATAGCGAAAGTCATGTGTGCCGCTGAGAGCCAACTGTCTACGTTTGATTTTATATCGGTAGACTGTGACACTATGGTAACATAGCGAAAGTCGTGTGTGCCGCTGAGAGCCAACTGTCTACGTTTGATTTTATATCGGTAGACTGCGACCTATGTGGGAGAAGTATCATTATTTGGCAGCGAAATTCGGTGGCGCTGATGCCTACAGTTATATGGGTTTGTGCTGTGATAGCAACGTAAGGCCCGGGTATAACTGCGATCTGTAGCGGGTTCCATGGCGTAATCGAGGAGCGCGGAGACCTACAGTTATCTATGGATTTTGCCGGGACGGCAACGTAACCATCGGGTTAACCGCGACCATGGATGGGGGTGATGATTTCCAGAGCATTCTCACCAAAGATATTTCCTCTATTTCAAAAATGTTTTCTATATTTTCAATAAATTATTTTCCAAGTATTTTCACTGGGTGTTGAAAACGGGTCTGCTAAGTACTTATAGATTTTCAGTCTTACGCCTGAACAACGTATGACCGAATTTCTGTGAGAACGATGATGGATTTGTTGAAACATCGAGTTATAAAAAGTATTTTTATAAAAACTATTTTATAACATATATAAATTTTAAAAGTGTTTTAAAAATGTTTCAAAGAAAAATTTTCTGATAAATAAGCATTTAATAAATTCTGGCTTCGTTCCTTTTCGAGGACGAAAAGATTTAAAGGGGGGAGGAATGTGATAACCCAGATTTTTGAACATCTGTTAATTGGATAATTAACTGTTTTAATCAATTAAACAGATAAAATCCTGATAATAAAAGATATCCGGATATGTAAATGAATTTGGAAATATAATAAAAATTAAATTATAAATATCTGGATAAATATTTTTTATAATCTACTAATATAATTATTTAAAATTGGCAAATTATTCTTTTAAAATAAATAATAATGTGTTGTTATATGTATATATATACATATGAGTAGATTTTACATAGAATTGGATTGGGAAATTCAAGAATAAATATATATGATTATTATTAGTATAAAATTAAGATTTTAAAATCATTCTCTTTTAAAAGTTATAAATACTAGAAATGTATGAATATAAATATAAAATTAAATAGAAAATACAATATATAAACATATAAAAAGACTTAATGTACTTCCTTTTAAAAAATACACATGAGATAAATTGAATTTATATATAAACCTTTAAAAACATTAGAGATAAATTAATTCACAAATTATAAAATGAAAAGGTTTAAACCATAAATTATAAACAAGGGTTTAAAACATAAATTTAAATATTCTTAACAAGTGTAAGATAATTAACAAATGCAAATGACAAATGTTAGGTTATTAGACAAGTGTCACCTTCTAAATTTTTTTTTCTTTTATTTTAAAATCATAAAATCAAGTTAGGAATATATCTCTATTTTCTTTTCATATTCTCATTTCTAGGACAGAGAAAAATCTGAAACATACTAACCTGAGAAAAACCCAAAAACCAAATCCTGAGATTTAAATGAAATGGAAATTTAAAAACCAAGTTCAAATCTGAAAGCAAAGCAAATCTGGGAAGCAAGATCAGTTTCAAATCAAAGAAACAAAATGCAGATCATCTCAAAACATCAAGCAATTTAAAATCAAAATCAAGTGCAGATCAAAATTCAAGTCCCAGTTTCAAAATTTTCAGGCTCCTCTGTTCAAATCCAAGCAGGTGAGTAAACAAAATGTTTGAAAAACAGTAATATGGTTGTTTGTTTTATTGCATGTTACAGTCCTATATGAAAAGTTGTTTGGATGATTGAATTTATCTTGTTATATATGAATTACTATGATCCTAGGAGAATATACCTGTATATGTATATGTATAAAATCTACCTCTGTTCAAATGTTCCAGTAAGCAAAACAAACCTTAGATCTACCATGATATCTTATGACTATATAAGTGTTGTTGTATGAATGTAAATAGGCCTGCATGTATATATTTATTAGTGTAGATCTGTTTATTGTTTTGTTTGAAATATACATGTCTGTTTCAAGTTACAGAGTTAAAATATAAATCAAGAAATCAAATTTCTCCTTATCTATTATTTGTTAATCTTTTGTTTTCAAATAAGATAGGATCGTTTAAACATAATTTAACTTTTAAAACCATAGTTAAGTATTCAGGTTTGAATTTGCCTAGAAATAAGAAATATACAGTATGAATCTTGGAAAATTGTTGAAACCAAGTATCGTTATATGTTGAGTAAATTATATAACGTGAATCCACTCAAGAAAATAAGATTTTCAAAACAAATCTGGGAATTTTTAATTAAGTAAATTAAGAGCAGTTTCAAGTTGAATTGGAAATGGGTTTCACCAATTTCTGGCAATCCTCAAACAATTGATACTCGAAGTTCTTGTCGTAGCTTGGTTGATGGTCAGAGATGTTGAGAAAAATGCCTGATGATTTTATCATCCTTTGTGGCATTGGCGATTGAACGAAATAGGGTTTAGGCACTTTGGTGGGTCGTGGTTGGAATCGTGACGACTGGAGCATCTATGATGGATCGAGCTTCATGGGAGTGATGGGGATGGATGCGTGAAGGGCTTGGGAAGTTATTGCCGAAGTTTCAGATGAAACGATGGTCAGAGGCGTGGTGGCGAGACGAATTCTCCCAGGCGATGTCGAACTGCTGTTCGAAGTGAATGTCTCGATTTCGTTTTAGGCCTAATGATTTCGATCTGAAGTTCGAAATCGAATGTCGAGTTGATTTATGACTCGCCGGAGGTAGTCGAGTTCATCAGAGGTGGTCGGAGCATCTGTGCACGTGCACAACGTTGATGGTGTGTCAAGGGAGATGATGCGTGAGCGACTCGAAGAAGTCTCGGAAATTAAGGGGCCAGACTCAAAGTTACTATCGTGTTCGTGTAGTGTAAATTGCAGTTTAGTTTTATATAAGAAAACTAGGAAGGAGAAGAAGCTGCGAGGGAGACTCGTGGAGATCTCGAGTAAAAGCATGGATGACTCGAAACAAGGATAAGAGAAAGTGTTAAGCAAATTTAAAAGTTTTATAAAATAACAGTTTAAAATTTTAAGGATGATTCTATGTTAAAACTTTTATAAACCTCTTTTTAAATAATCTTAAACTTTATTTTAATGGCATGTTTGATTTAATTTAAGTTGTTAAAATTTAAATAAAATGTTTTAAAACTAAATCATTTTATAGTTATAATTAAATGTTAATTAAAAGTTAAGTTTAATAATGTGATTAAGTAATTAAGAAAGGAAAATGATTTGTTAAGGATAATTAAGGTTTGATGATTTAATAAAGAGTAATTAATTATTTTAATTATAAATTAAGTAATAAATACTTAAAGATTATAATTAATTAAATTAGAGTTTAATTAATTTGTAATTAAGAATTATTAATTAGATAATTAAAGTTAATTAATTAATAATGAGTAGTTAATTAATTAAGTAATTAATTGGTGATTAGTAATTAATTAATTGATAATTAAGGGTTAATAAATCAAGTATTAAGAATTTATTTAAATTATAATTGATTAATTAAGATGGGTAATTAAGGGATGATTGATAAATGGGTTTTAAGTAATTAATGATTAAGTAAGCAGGATTTTAAAAGGTGATTTAAGTAATAAATTTAATTTGTTTAATTTAGTTAGAAATGGTGTAACTAATTTATCTTGCTTATGATTGAATAATATTGCATGCCTTAGATTGATTGATATCTCGGATATGTGATTGTTGATGCTATATGTTATGAAATGTTGGGTTTAAATTGAGATAATGTGGTTATCTATTGATATGAGTTAAAGAGCATAGGTGACACTCTGTATTTGAAGTTTGAATTGTGTTTCATTTGAATACTTTGAGATAAAAGGGTATTGAATTCGAAGAGACCGGAGTCGGGTATTAGTAAATACCCGAAACCACTTCGATTTGAAATCTTCTATAATTCTTTTTAGATTGATATGTGAAATCCATAGGCCGGTTTTGAATAATATGGACCATTTAAACTAAGTTGGATACTTAGATATTGTTTTGTGAAAATAAGTGTTGATATATAAGTTGTTCACTTATAGTAAAGTACGAGTTACCCCGGGTTTAAATAAGTTCTATGGATTGAAATTTCATATTAG
This sequence comes from Allium fistulosum, assembly GCA_030737815.1. Classification (NCBI taxonomy): domain Eukaryota; kingdom Viridiplantae; phylum Streptophyta; class Magnoliopsida; order Asparagales; family Amaryllidaceae; genus Allium; species Allium fistulosum. The sequence goes on from CM060904.1 coordinate 823,727,229, forward strand.
ATGAGTTTACTCACGCTGGTTTCCAGCCTGACCCGGGTGTTACTTTGATGTAATGCTCGGGTCAGACCGAGTATTACAGATTTCCAGGTAAGGACGTTCTGGAGCTCAGGAGGCGAGCTGGATGGCAGGAACGTATGGAGTGTGATATATTGTTATTTATTGGGATGAGTTATTATAACTGTCCAGTCTATTGTAATGATTGTAACTCTGATGAATTGTATGTAAAGTAACCATTACATCTTTCTTTTATAAAATGCTATTATTTTTTTATTATATTTAATTCGCTGCGAATGTGAGATGTTGTGTTCTCTATTCTTCTTTCTTCTTTCTGTTTCTTTCTTCTATCTCTTTCTTTTTCTTCTAACTATCTGGAATTTTCGGGTTCGAAAATTCCGGGTCGTTACAGCCCATCCACTCACTCTACGTTGAGGGGACTTACTTCTTGCACTCCAGCCCTATGGTGTTACTTTAAGGCGATCAATATCGTACAAATCCATCCACTCGCTCTCTAGTAGGGGACTTGCACCTTACACTCCAGTCCCGTGGCGGGACTCTAAGGCGATCAATATCAATTATAAAAATTCAAATATTCAGATCAAAACAAATAAACAGAAATTAAACAAGCAGGAGTCCTAAATGTTCATCTCAGGCATCCGACTCAGAGCATGCCTAGGGATCGTTCGGGGTCTCATACACGTGTAAGCGGCCTTCGATTATTCTTGTCTACATACCAAAAGAAAAGTGCAGGAAAAGAAATGATAAAACAAAGCATTGGAATCTAATTCGACTCATGTTTACCCCGATCATGGGATAATTTGTCTTTGCACTTGTCCTTGGGCGTTTCTTGATGCATTTGCCACGAATGGTTGTTGTCCCTGCAATTCCACCACAGTTCCATTCCTCACATATTGTGGTAGCTGGTTATTCCAGACTAGTTCTTCTATTAGATCATGAAGGTGTCGATACTCGTTTGTCTCATGCCCATTCAACTAATGGGAGATGCAAAACTTTTCAAATCTTTTCTCTCGGTCAGTGGGCTTCCTCTTAGGCGGCCTTCGGTAGAGGTTCTGCCCCGTCGTATCCAGGTATATTCTCTTTGGGGTTTCAGTTAGGTCGGTGTATGAGGAGAATCTTGGCTCGTTTCTCTATCGTTTTGGGTCTTTGATGTTATCATCGGATTTCCTCTTCCCTTTGCCTTTTCCAATTCCAGCTCTAGACGGTTCCCCACCTTCGACGGCATTTATTTCAGCATCCACATCCTCATCCTCGGCTTCACCGTCTTCCTGATGCAAGTACCTCTCAGCTTCGTAATAGAATTCTGCAAGATCCATCAGTGAGTCACTTTACAATGCGGCTTTGAAATCAGTCTTATTCGCGACTCCAGATACTGCTGCCATTAGGATAAACGACGGGTCTGGTTTGTCCACTGCGGCTGCCGTTGCATTGAATCTTGTTAAATAGCTTCTCAAGGACTCTCCAGGCCTTTGTTTCACATTTGAGAGCATACGTATATTCCTTGATTGTGAGACATGAACCCTGAATTGTCTCAAGAATCTGCTCACAAAGTCAGTCCACGTGCTTATGGACCCATTTCCAATTGTCTGAACCACATTTCACCCAAATCTGTTAAGTATAAAGGGAAGTATCGCCCCATTACTTACTCAGAAGCACCTAACACCTCCATATGTTGGATGTACTACATCATATGAATAGTCGGGTATGTCTTCCCGTTGTACATTTCCAATGTCAGAAGCTTGAAATCTGGAGGGTTTCTCGCATTTCAGATATTAGCCATAAATGGATTTCTGTTCACATCTTCCAGACCTTATCTGGGGGCCTCCTCTGATGAATCTCCGTACCAATTCAGAAATTGTCCAATGAAGGTCTCTATCCTAAAGCAATACTTTGCACCCTGCCCCATCGGGGGTATCCCGGGATGTCTCTTTCTGCAACATACCTATGTTCTGATTTGCAACTCTAGCTTCATTCATTCCTCCATTCCTTCGAGGAAATTATGGTACATATCCTTTTGTCGGTCGCATCTTAGTATTCGGATCAGCTCCCGTGCCACCAGTCCCTAGCGTTTCAACAGTCGCTCCGGCATTGGCAATAAATCCCATGTTGATTCCAGCGCTGCCCCCATGTGTTAGTTGCTCTGGGCGTGAGGGGAAGGCTCCACCTTGCTCCAATCCAAATTCGGCAATCCCTGCATTGTTCCCTGGAGTTTGATTCCTATTCCCTACAGATCTAGCTATCCCTTACTGCTCCATCCTCTGGAAGAATCCATCCATCATCTATTGTTGTCTAGCTAAGAGTCCATCCTGCATTTATTTCATCATTCTCTCCATCTCCTCGCTCATCACATAGCTGGGTTAATGAGAATTTGAGGACACTTCCTGGCTGCCTCCATGCTCCGGTTGACTTGCTCCAGTTTTAGATCTGGTGTTAGGCCTCTTCATTTTTCTTTGAACCTCCGATTCAAACTTTAATTTTTCAGATCTTGTTAAAGGTTCTCAGTGAAAGCACCAAAATGTTGACCCAAAAAATGGATCAACACCCTGGTTTGAGTGTGAAAGCACTAGCCCTGTTCTGACAGAGCAATATCACAGATCACAAACATAAGAAAAGAACAGTGAAAGAAAGAAGACAAAGAATTTTTATAGTGGTTTGGCTGTTAATGAAGCCTACGTCCACTTTATATTTTTCTTACAGACCGATTGTTGTTACAAGATGTGTTTGATTACATGACTTTGATTATCTCTTAATAGATTGAATCCCCGAAGTTAGAATCCACTGGAGAATCACAATGAATTCCTTTCAGAATTGTTGTGAGGGAGGTGAAGAGTGAAGAATGTTTCCAACAGAGCTTCCGCAATTAGTCCGGAGAAGATCCCCTTTATGTTGCAGGTAGGATGCTATTTATAGAGATCGGAGAGTTTTTGGGCCAGGCCTGTCTTCATCAGCTCGCAGGCAGGCTACAGGCGACCTAAAGGGGGGCTTTGGCTCACAAAACAAGCAAAAACCATGGGTCAATGGCAACCCATGGTTTATGGGTCGCGGGCGACCCGATGGGTCGATTTTTTTTGCGGACCAAATCTTGCCTCTTTTGACAACGTTCCATATCGGGTTTGTTTGATGGTTTGTGCAGAGGCATGGGTTGCTGATGAGCTAAGCACTTAGGATTTTTCTGGGGTTTGTAATTGGAGATGTTTCCATAGTCTTGTATCGTTGCGGTTTCCTTTGATGGCAATTCTCTAGGTGTTTACGTTTAGCTGCCGATTGAACTAAAAGGAATGCTGATCTCTCGGCTTCGCTGATCCCAATCATCATCTTAGTCGTATAGCTGGGCCCTTGTTAATTCCCTGCCTTAGCTTTTCTGATTAAGTTCTACGCCATTTTGATGTGATGGGATTGTTCTGTATTCTGTTGGATCCTGTCGAGTTAAAATCCTGGATAACAGCTTCCATAAACTTGTATTTCACTTATATAATCCAAAAGAGTTAAAATTATGTGAAAGAATAATATTTTAGTTATTTCAAATCAATAACACAAGCAAAACAACATATGTAATAACCATATGCAAACAAAAGCAGTACAACCATTATATGCAACAAAAGAAACCATTGTACATCCATAACAATCAAAATTAATGGTTTGTCCAGGTTCAGAAACTTTTCATCGTCCAAGAGTGACAAATAAACTGCCAAGTGTACCTTACGCTCAATAGCCTTAGATAATTACTTAATAGATTATTCATACAACCTTAAAAAATTTGAAGTATCATTTTCCAAACTTCCCATCATCCAAAACAAAAAAGAATTTAAGTATTATTTAAATTTGCACGATGTACATAAACCTTTTATACACAATATCAATTCTAATCGCTTGCTTGAATACACACATTCCACTTTCGAACTAGTATTGTTAACCCAACCACTCTAGTGCGGACTCTGATCTGATTTCTTGATTCGAAATTACCATTTTCCTTGCATAGCCATAAACCATGATAGAAAACTTCAAATTCATATCAAAAATTTGTATCAATTGTTCGCCGTCAAGAACCGAGCGAAAAATCCTAATTCGAACTGGTGTGAATTACTACAAATCTTGTATTCAAATATGAATCAGAACTGTTATGCGAATAAATGATTTACGCACAATTTTTGTATTTTATTCTATTGGTTTTCTTTCACATCATTATTTACTTTTTATTTGTTTTAATTCATTCATACAATAATTATCTTTTATTAATTTTCCTTCATTCTTACACAATTTATTTCCCATTCAATATTTAAAATCATCAATGAATCAATTTTTAAAGTATTACGCACATTCTATTGCAGTTTATTTCACATTTATTATTTACTTATAACCTTGATATCCATTTTAATATTAATATTCATTAAGGAATCATTTCAGTCATTTTCTTGAGTTTATAATCATTTACTTAAACAATATTCACTTTTTTTCTATTTAATTTAATTACTAGCATTTCAAAATATTATCTTATGTTTAAAATATTTCTTGTACATCATAATTCTTTTTTGTAGACATAACTCCATTACTTAAGTTTTACTTGTATAAAAATTCTATTACATATTCATATTGACATTTCAACTTTTAAACATTTCTATTAAGTTTTATATATGTTTTTAGAATGTAATTGATGTGCACGTAAATGTGCATATTTTTTCCACCATATTTAATCTATTTAAATTAAATAAATGATCATATCGAGTATTTTAACTTGTTTAAACCAAAATTCATATTATTTTCAAATCGTCACATATTCATCTTTATCCAAGGGCAAAATGGTCATTTTTGTGCACATATTAATTTGAGAAAATTTAATTAGAAATTTCTATATTATTTTATAGGAATTTGGCTTCATATACAAGTGGTTTAATGAAGATATATGCATGCACAAAGAAGATACAAAGGAATGGATATGGAAATAAGTCAAAGGCATGATAATGGAGGACCCCACTTACCCACCTACCTTAATGTACACTTAGGAGCTAATGCATATGCCAAAAGGCCATCAAATCTTCACGGACACTTAATGGATGATTAGGGGATGCTAATGATTACTTGGCCATCACACTACCTCAAGGGCAATTTGGGCATTCCCCAAAAATATGAATTAGGGTTTCATACATGTATAAAGACCCCTTATGTTTCATGTGACCCTCTTCTTCCTTAGTCTCTCTTTAGTATAGTTTAGGCTCAAAAATAAATCAAGTTCCCTTCTTTCTTTTCATGGCTACTTAGACATTTCTTTTATGTAATCTTTTCTTTTTGCAATTTTCAATACATGCTCTTTTCTTCTTTTGTTTATTTCCTTTCATATTAGTAGTGTAAATTTGTTTATTTATGCAAGTAGTGTAGATTTTCTTTTATGCAATTAGAATAGTTTTCTTTTCCATTAGCTTTCATTTTCCTTCTTTTGTAGTTTCATGTTGCAAGCTACAAGTGTTGATATGATAAAACAAATGAGAGGTTAATCCCTTCAATTTAGGGGTAATGAAGCCTCTAATCATGTAGCTTCAACATTTTGATGTTTATGCTCTCTTTTTGTGCTTAATATGAAGTGGTTTAACTTGTTGTTTTTTATGTGAATTTGATAGCCTATATTGTTGACACCAAATAGGTTATGCTTAAACAATCACAAACAATGATTACCTCTTCATCTGCATATGATGATGGTAATGAAGTGATTGTTGAAATTAAAATTTGATGGCCTATATTCCTAAACAATAGTTAATAGGCCATGCTTAAAATATATTTTGCTTTCAACTTTATTGTCATATTTCATGAGTGTTAAATGTTTAATAGTGGTTGTGTTATAGTTTGATGGTTTATATTGCGCTAATTAATAGCACAAATATACCATACTTATGATAAGCACATCAACTAATTACACTAATGACAAGAAAAGAGAGATCACAACTTCATTTTGTTGATTTATGTGATCTAGAGAGTGGAATTATCTCTAAATTGTCAATTTATTCTCATAGTTTTCATTCACATTTGTAGTTGTTAGTTTGTTAGTTTTCTCATTTTTCTAGCTTAACAATCTCTCGACTTTGGTATAATTTGATTGAATAGGAAATTTGAAATCAACAATTCCCTGCGGATCGATCCGTACTCGCCACGTACTATCACTGTACACCATGTGCTTGCGGTAAATTTTTATTTGAAATTTTTCTACGGTTTTCTAATCCGATAGAAATTCCGTCGATTAATAGTAATTGAGTGTTATACAAATTTATCTTATTCATTTTAGTTAGCAAAATATTCAATAATTTACTTCTTCTAAATTTCATTACCCTTTAATTTACCAGTGACCAATCTCCAATTTCTTTACAGTTTCATTAATCACTTAGCTTCTAATTTCTTATTTTTCATTTTAGAAGTTTCAAACTATTGAAATTTCACTTTATATCTACAACTGAAAATCGTTAATTTAATAGGAACTTAAGAACTAAATACCGGGTTCATTTCAAATCATTTTGAAATAATACATATATGTATATCTTTTATATATATCAAATCATACTTAAGAAAATAAAATTAAAATTTGTTTATCAAGACAAATGTGTAGCAAAGCTACTACAGTGGTCTTCCCACTTTGAAACTCGAAAATAAACGTCGATGATGTCGCGATCATCACCGAAATTATTTTCCAACGACTGAAGAGGGTAGTACAGAACTTATTTCCTTTTAAAATTCTTTTAAAACATTTCTTTCAAATCACATTAAAAATATTTATACCGAAAATACTTCCAAATAATACTAATATTATATTCCAAAATCTTTGAAAACCAATTTCAAAACTCCGAAACTTAAGTTCTCAAATTTCCAATTCATATTCACTTTATTTGTAAATCCTATTTTGCAACCAATAGTTATAAAATTTCACTTCCTAACAAACAAACATATCACATACAACTATATCCATTTATAAAAATTATTCTTTTATATACAAAATATAATACTAGGTAAAATTATTTCGTTTACCTATATTTCAAAAACAATATTGTGTCGGTCTGCCCTATTAAGTGTTTAGAAATCCCTATCAATGCCATAGCGTCCTATATACCGACCTGAATTCATAAATACTCAACAGAACAAATTAACACAATAAAAAATATTTTTATATCACTAGCAAATACACTCTTTCATATATATACTCTCAAACACATTCTAGGGTATTAATAACCCTATCTCTAATGAGTTAACCCCGAGTAGGCTAATGTATCTATAAACCAAAGCTCTGATACCAACTGTAACGACCCACCTTTTTGGACAATTTAAATCAACAATAAACCGCACATGTCAACTCAAACCATTCGAAGGGGAGGATTGTCAATGGGTTAAATAAGAAAATAAGAGAAAACAAGGAAAAACAAAACACAGAATCTCGCAGCGGAATGACAAAATATAATAATCAAATAAACAATTCAGGAAGCTGTTTTATAATATACATTTGATTACATAATTTTTACATCAACCAAAGTACAAACAATGACATATCAAAAATGATGCAGTAGAAAGTTACTAATAATTTAATATATCAAACTCCGTCTTCATCCTCCAGAAATCAAGTCTTCAACACTGAAAAGCTCAGGCTGACCCGAGCGTAATGAAAAGACAAAACACTCGAGTCATAACTAAAAGATCTTATGTAAATTAAATCGACAACAAGTAAATATGAGTGTAATGGCTTCAGAGATGTATACAGGATTTTACATCTCCTATCTAGTGTATAACATGCATGCAATAACTTAAGAGATGTTTCGGGATTTTCCATCTCCTAAGGATCTGTTAAACTATTTATATGTAGTAATATACGCTATATATGTAGTGTCTATCAGTAAGTATTAAAATAGTGTTAAGGCGTTACCCATATCCTCCTTAACACATTTTTATACGCATCGTAGTATATACAGTACTGCAAACTCCACCGTAAACTGGTGGGCTATCAGGGAGCACTCCATAGGTACGACACAAACCAAAATCATAGTGGGCTCGATAAGGCATATGACAAGGCACGCGTGGCAATGCCCAGGGTAGGATTCTACTGGTTGGCACACCCGGATTGGTAACGCATAGCAGCTACTACCGCCTAGCTCGAAACACACTCCAATAATCAAATCGAGGGTGACCACCAATCAATCACAAAGTTATAGATGGTATCGAAGAAGCGTGTCCGATAGGAGGAGCGACCTCACTTGGCCCAGGATAGTTTCTTTTTTATTCATATCAAGCTGACCCGAAGGTCAGGGCTGCGTTATTACCTCATACCAGTAGCATTCGCCAAACTATCCTACTTCGTTCTGGATTCTCCACCACGTGCACAGTTGTTAAAGTGGTTTCGGAATTGGCAGATAGTATGACAATATCCGACCTCGGTCTCTTTAACAACCAAACGCTTATTTCACACTGTGGTCATTTTTTAAAACATTTTTAATAATAAATCCAAAAAACAGTTTATACCTTCATATCAAGGTATCCATATACTTATTCCAAAAGTATAAATATATTCATAAATGCCGAGGAAGATTTTCTTTCAATCCATTTTGAAAATAATTTATAAATCTCTCTTAAACCATTTATAAACCATTTATGTGCTTTAGAACCATTTATAAAGCTATTTATAAATTCCAAAACAGTTTACAACTCTTCTCCTTTTCATAAACTTCTACGCAAACTCCTTTAAAACGCTTCCAAATCCCTTAATACAAGTTCTTTTATAAAACCCTTTATAAAATCCTTTAAACCTTTATAAACTCCTTTATAAAACCATAAAAAAATCCTTTATAAAAATCCTTTTATAAAATCCATTATAAAATCTCTTACAAAACTTTTATAAATTCCTTACAAAATTCTAAAATCTTTTACAAAAATCATTTATTTATTAAAGTTATTATAAAAGTCTATATTTATTATCCTAAATCAAAACTATATTGATTATATTAAATTAAATTTAAAATTTTTATATTAAAACTATATTAAATATTTTATTAAATTAAATTTTAAACTATTTAAAATATATATTTAAAACTAAATAAAATTATAGGTTAAAATCTTAAATTTACATTTAAAACCATATATTAACTTTTATAAATCAAACATACTTTACCATTTAGAAAATAATTTAAAACCGACCAACGATGTCCGCATATAATTTTCTACTCTATGGTCAAGTGATTGGGTATGTATCATTTCAACCCAAAATAGTTGAATTTCCCGAGTATATATCATTTCAACCCGTATCCCGAATCAATAATTTCCAAATCAATAAAATCTCTCGGGTATCTGTCATTTCAACCCATAATGATTATCCCTAATCTATAAAATCATTTGGGTATGTATCATTTCAACCCATTGTGATTTTCCTAACAACAAACTAAGGGAACTTGTAGTGTGATAATAACATATATAATAAACATAACATTAAAAATGTCAACAAATAAACATCAATCACAATCAACATCCAAATCAGCCAATAAGTCACAACAATTAACTGGTTATCACTATCAGGTATTTAACTAACAATTTAAATTAAATATTAATTTAAAAGACAATTTAATTCAATATAAATTCAAATTAAATTTAAATGACAATTTAAGTTACCAAACAATAATCAATAAAAATCTTATCACATCATAAACTAAATTCAACTAACATAAGAAGGTTTAGTACTGCGCGAGTGGGTTAAATCACTCACCTTTGATTTACCATCGATTTACAATCCAATAAAAGCCCAAAATTTGAATAGTCTCCAAATTCAACCAAACCAGTTCCATGTTGTCCAGTATTTCGATACGAACCCAATGAAAGAAACCGCGTCCAAATCCGAGCTCATAAGAAGTTATGCATGTTAGAACGTTTAAAATTTAAATTTAAAATGAAATAAAATAAATGGAAAACTCATAAATAACCTAAACTTCTACAGATCGCGTTCAGCCCTAATTCGAGCATAGCCGCCCATGTCCAGCCTTTGCCGCACCTGCCTGGAGGCCAAAATCGCCAGATCCGACACCATGATCGAGTTCGCCCCATTTGCCTCTACCTTCGGCCAGAAGGCCAACCGCTCTGGTTCCCCCTTCCTGCTCCGCCGCCGCCACCATACTTGGTCAAATCGCCATGAATCTAGGCGCCTTTGATATGAACAAAGACCATGGATCGCCTCAGCTCATCATCCTTTTCTAGACGCCACTCCCCGATCGTCGAATGGTCGACGATCCACTGTTGATCATGAAACCTTAATTCCAATGGCCGAGAATGCTTCATCAAATTCTGGCCAAACCAAAACTCGATTGCAAAAACGAACAGCAAATGTAGACTACGCTTGTCGAGAGCTTCGCGATGATATATAATTTGATAGGTTTTGAGGAGTTTGAATTTTCGATTTGGTTTGGAGTTGGGAAATTAGGGTTTTGGAAAGACAGCCATTAGAGAAGGAACCGATGAGAATAAAAGTACGTATAGAAATTAGAAATAAAAGCTGATATTATTAAATAAAAGTCTAATTTTCACGTCAATTAAATAAAATATTATTAAATTGATCTAATCATCTTTAAGTTCAAATTTAAAAGTTAACCATTTTACCATCCTGGATTAAACAGGAATTAGACAAAAATTAACAATCTTTTGAAATATAATTTTCCATGTTACTTCCAAGGTTTGAATATTACATAAATTTCAGCGTTCAATTACAACTGCAATAAATTCATTCATTATAATTTAAATTCCAATAAATTCTTTTATTTTGATTCTCACTCTCATTATTGAATCAACGATCACCTTTTGAATATAATTAACATTAGTTTACATTTTATTACATTCATATTCTACAGTTATCATCTTAACTCATATTAATTGTAATATTTTAATTGCATTAATTCCATTAATTACCAATTTAATTTCAACGGATTAAATATTAAGGTGAGAATAACACAATTGTTATACATTAGTAATTCATATAACTTATTGTTTACAACCAAGGTTATAAATTGCTTACCAAAACTAATTTCATATTCTATAATAAACCTATTTTAATTAATAACATATAATTTGAACATTGAATCCAACATTTAATTTATTCTTTATTTACAATTATAACCAAATTAACTTTACAATTATTTCAATTGATTGAAATTACATTAAAATAATTGTCAATAACATTCAAACAACATTATTAAATCATATTCTAATTATTTTTCTCATTAATAAGTCATAAATTTTAATTTCTCACAATATTAAATTTCAAAATCTTATTTAATTTAATAGATTTAATTATCAAAAATACAGGTCATTATAATGATTTAATTATTTTGTTAATGGGAAGGGCTTATTTGTTAAATGTTAATTGGTTTTAGATCTGAGAAAATTGCGGCAAATATTAGCAAAATAATTTGAAAGCTTATATAACCAATCAGGTGTTTACATGTGGGCAAGTTTATTACAAAAAGTTTACTTTATTTGGTAAAAACAGCCTTTTACTTAGAGAAGTAGGTTCGCCTCCTTTGGAAGGAGCTTTCGACCTAGAGCTTCCGCCTCCAACCTAGTCGAAACCTTCTAGGTCGAAACCAGTAAACCAATACACATGGTATCATTTAGTCGGTACGTAGTGGATCGGATAAAGGCGGAAGGAAGGGTGTCGAAACGTAGCTTCCGAAGGGGTTGGTTCCTTTGTTTTGTTTTGTTTTAAAAGAAAAGTGCTTGCCTGTTTACAAAAGGGTTTCGAAATAGTCGAAACCAATGGTTTTCAAAGGGTATTTCTAAAGAAGCTTTTGAATGAGAGCCGCCGCCTTTGTTTTAAAGTAGTAGCTTTCGAAGAAGTTACTTAGTTTTTATTTGAAGCTTTCGGAAGAGGTAGTTTCGACCAAGTCGAAACCCTTCTGTGATTTGATGCCTTTCGATGGTATTGAAGACATCAATGCTATCGGAAGGTACCGTTTGTTTTTATAAATATAAGTCACCTCCTACTACTTTCGAAAGGGGTTATGGGTTTCGAAGGCAATGGTTTCGAAAGTGGTTTCGAAGCCAACCTTCAATTGTTTTACCCAGGGGTTTTATGCTTTCGAAAGTATGGTTTCGACACCATCAAGTTTCCCTAAATACTTATATGAAATAAAGAACGGTTTCGAAAGAGATGCTTTCGCGTATGTTCACTTTGACCCAAAAATGTTATTTTAAATATAAACCCAATGACTTCGAAAGGTATTGGTTTCGAAGGGTAACCTTCAATGGTTTCGAAAGGGGTATTTTGGAATGGTTTTGAAGCTATGCTTCTATACTTATATGATAATAATTTAAAACGGACAAAAGGTTTCAAAAGAGATGTTTTAAAGTATTCGAAAGGCGGGAGCCTAATGTTTTAAAGATAGAATTTAATGCTTTCGAAGGAGGTTATCCAATGAAGTCGAAAGCAAGGTTTTGAAGGTGTCGAAAGGCTTTTTAAATCCAAACTCATGTTTAATGGAAAAACTTATAGCTAAATAAAGGAGTTCTGAAAAGATTTCAAGTATGTAAATTGGAAGAAGCTTTACCTTAAACCCACAGGAGTGGTATTATTTTAATTATCATGTTTACTTCTTCTAATATAAATATATTCACATCATTTTGAATCTCATAACTGTATTTTGGGGAAGGGTAGAATAACCAGTTTGGTTGACCCAGTAGTGAATATAAATTAAGTGAACTTTTGGATGAATATATTTGCATCCAAGTGGTCAGGGAACCAAAATATAGGATGCCTAAATTGGAAGTTGTCAGGGAGACAGGTTCATAGTGATCCCATGAAAACTATGTTATAAAGAGTGGTTGGTGGGGGCCAATTGGTTTGTAGTGCACCCATGAAAACTATATCTGGATAAAGTTATTGAGATTTGTCACTAGGTTCCTAGACAACCCATGAAAACTAGGATAAGAGAGAAGTTATTGGAGTTACCAATAGTATCAGGGGAACCATGAATTAATCAAGTTAATTGGCGGGGGGCCAATAGGTTCTTAGTGCACCCATGAAAACTATGGAATAGGGCAGGGAGTCCATACATTATATAAAGGTTATTAGTAAGCCCATGAAAACTAATAGGTTAATAGTGACCTTAGTAACTATAAAATATGACAGGGAGTCAAATAAATAGTGGATGGGGAATCCAATATGTTTAATATGTTCGCATATCATCATAATATTTTAAAATGATTATGTTTTAACCATTGTGGATGCAGTAGCACGGTATATGGTTAGGTTTTAGGATACTTGTGAGGTTAAACCCGTTGCACTAAGCGGCGTGGTCTCACTAGATATCTAAATGATTTGAGATGGTAGATTATTATTCATACCAGGCTTTATGTCAGACTCGAAGTTTTTGTTTTCCCCTTAAATTTTTGGGTACTTAATTGATTTTGAGTAGGTTGAGAGTTAAGGTTTCCAGGTGTTCTTTTCGATGAATACAGCTTCCGAGGACGTGTAGAAGGCAAGCTTGTTATTAGAGTTCTTTTATTTCCGCTATGTGTTTTGTTTGTAAAGGAAAATTGTTTTCTTACCTATCTGTATACTCTGATCTACCAAGGGGGCATCTTCATATGCCGCTCTTAGCATATTTTGTAATAATTATATGTTATATGAACGTGGTCTGCGAGTTGGGATTATGCAATCAATTTGGAATATTTTGAAATGGAATGTGGAATTTGTTTGTTATTTAAATTTTTTCCATATTCTTGTGTTTCTGTGTATCAATGTATCTAGTGTCGCCGTATTTGGTCACCGAGGATTAATAACTATGGATGACTACAGCATCTATAGCCGTTAGTTTTGGGCCTCCAAGTAGGGGGATGTTACAGATGTGCAACAGTGGAAAAGCTTTTCTCGATTCGGAAGCATTTGCAAAAAAAATTGAACTCGGCGCTTTCGAATTAAGTCCCGTTATTCGTGATGATTTTTTTTGGCACTCAAAACCTGCAAATAATTTTTTTAGTGACAAAGTTAATAACTTTCTTTATGATAACAATGGCCAGTGGTTCCGCTTCGGCCCATTTGGTGAAGTAGTCAACAACAACAATAGCGTATTTGGCTCCTAATTTGGCTATTGGAAATACACCAATCAAATAGATTCCTTAGATTGCGAATGGCCATGGGCTGACCATCTGTGTTAGCTTTGTTGAAGGATTTCATTTGATCTTGCCGAATCTTTGGCATTGGTTGCACAATCTGGCATAATCTGCTACATCGCGGTTTACTGTTGGCCAAAAATAACAATATGAGAGAACTTTCTTTGCAAGGGTTTGCCCCCCGTTGTGATCTCCGTAGTCGCCTTCATGAACTTTCCTGAGGATTCTTCGAGGTTTGTTGTTGGTCAGAAATCTAAGCAAGGGTGTAGAGAATCCCATTTGATAGAGTATCCCATCCTGTACTACGAACCATGGTGCCTTTCAAAGGAGCTTTTTCTGTTGATTCTTATCTGCGGGGAGTGTTCCTTTGAGCAGGTAGTCCTTGATCGGTGTCATCCACGTTTCTGGTTCTTTGGTTGTTTCAAAAATCCAGTCGATATCCATCTCGCCCACGCTTAGAGTGGTCAAAGTTTCAACTGGGACTCGTCCCAATGACCGTGCTTCTCCAGAACTGGCCAATTTGGCTAGATAATCTGCCTTCGTGTTTTATTCCCTCGAGATATGATTTATGGTGTAATGTTTGATGTTATTCAGCAATTCCTTCACTTTAGATAGATACGGGGTGAGGTTCTCTCCCCGGGCTTGATATTCGCCTTTCACCTGATAGACGACTAGCTGAGAGTCGCTATAGATATGTACGGACTTTATCCCGAGTTCCTTTACAACCTTCAGCCCGACTATCAATGCTTCATATTTCTCTTTATTGTTTGCTACAAGGAATTCCAAGTGTTAGGCATAGCAAACGGATCGTCCTTCGGGAGTATCGAGCACGAGTCCTGCCCCTGAGTAGAAGTTGTTAGATGCACCATCGACGAACAACTTCCAGCATGTCTCCACTTCCAGAGTAATTTCTTCCTTGTTATCTCGTATTATAAACTAGGCAATGAAGTCTGCCAGCGCCCGCCCGTTGATCGCCCTTCGAGGATAGTAAGTAATTTCATATCGACTCAATTCGATGTTCCATTTGATAAGCCATTTAGAGGTCTTGGGGTGGTACAACACTTGCTTCAAATGTTGATCTATTAGCACTTTGATCGGGTGTGCTTGGAAGTATGGTCGTAGCTTTCTAGATGCGATCAAGAGACAATATGCTAGTTTTTCCAGTTTCGGATAGTTCTTTCTGGCTTTAGTGAATCATTTACTGATGTAATATACAGGTCGTTGGACCTTAGCTTCTTCTCGTACGAGCGCAGCACTTAATGCATAGGGTGAGATTGCTAAGTAGATGAACAAGTCTTCTCCGTCTACCGGCTTGGATAGGATTGGCGTAGTTTCTATATATTACAGCAGCTCTTCGAAGGCAGTCTGACAAGCTTGATTCCATTCAAAGTTCTTCTTTCCCTTTTTTAGTGCATCAAAGAATAGTACACATTTTCGGTTGCTTTTGAGATGAATCGGCTTAGTGTTGCAACCTTTTCGTTCAAGCTTTGTAACTCTTTCTTGTTCCTTGGGGCCTCGACTTCCCCTAAAGTGGTAATTTATTCGGGATTAGCTTCGATGCCTCTGGCGCTTACAATGAATCCTAAGAACATTCCAGAGGCTACTCCGAAGTGACATTTAAGTGGACATTTTATATTTCTAGAGTACTTCAAATATTTCAATGAGGTTGTCCAAGTGATTTACGGCTATGCGCGATTTAACCAGCATATCGTCTACACAGACTTCCATAGTTTTCCCGATCTGATGTTTGAACATGGCATTCACTAGTCGTTGGTAGGTTGCCCCAGCATTCTTTAAACTGAATGGCGTCACTTTGTAGCGGTATAATCCCAGATCAGTGATGAAACTGGTGTTTTTCTAGTCAGGTTCATGCATCATGATCTGGTTGTGTCCCAAGTAGGCATCCATAAATGATAGCAATTCATGTCCATCCATCCCGTCCATAAGCTGGTCGATTCTAGTAGAGGAAAGCTGTCTTTTGGGCAAGCTTTGTTTAGGTCCGAGTAGTCAATACAAGTTCGTCATTTTTCGTTGGACTTCTTGACCAAGACCAGGTTGGATACCCATTCGGGGTAGGTTACACCGCGGATAAAGCCATTCGCCATCAACTTTTCCACTTCTTCTCTCAGCTCTTTAGACTGTTTGGGTCCTAGGCTGCGCCTCTTCTACTTCACTGTTGTATACTTGGGATCAATATTGTGCGTGGCATGTAATCTCTAATGACACCCCATACATATCAGAATTTGTCCAAGCGAATATGTCCAGGTTGGCATGAATAAATTTGATTAGTTCCTGTAGCATCTTGTTTCCAAGATGTGATCCAGTTTTCAGGACCCGAGTTGAGTCATCCATATGGACTGGAATAGGCAACATCAATTATGCCGGTGCTGCCCGATCCTCCCCTGAACTCTGCTTTCTAGAGTCTAAAGCGTTGTCGAAGCGGCTATGGTCCCTAAGCCAGGGGCGGATCTATAGCTGCTATTCGGTAGGTTCACAAATGTGGAGATTTCTCCCCACATCCTTCCCTTTTTCTTTTCTTCTAGACTCACGTAGCTCTAAGACGTAGCATTCTCTAGCGGCATTTTGGTCTCCTTTGATCACCCTAACTCCATTCTCTGTCGAAAATTTCATGGTTAGACACCACTGAGCTAAAGCAATCCTGAAATATGCCAAAGCGGGCAGACCTAAGAAAGCATTATAGGCAGATATTTCATCTACAATCACAAAGGTCTGGATGAGGATGACTCTTCGATCGCCTTCCCCATGTTCTACAAATAGAGGCAATTGTTCTAACAGGTTGCTTAGGTTCACCGGTGAATCCCTAGATCTTTGTTCAGCAAGCGGATACGTCTTTCATACCGATCTTCATCTGATCAAACGTGTGTTTGAACAGGATATTCATAGAGCTACCACTGTCCACCAATACTCGTCGGACCATGGTTGGTCTGATTCCTACCGTCACGACCATGGGGTCGAGGTTCGGAGCTTCTATTCCTTTAGAATCTCGATTCTAAAATCCTATATCATCATTCAGGGTTCTCTACTGCTTGGTAGGAGTTCCATCTTCGACCGCGAAGCACGAATCTTTTGGAGCATGTCTTAATGAGCTTAGGTACCGCTCCATTTCTCCCCAACTCTTCTATGCAGGATGAGGTCCTCCGGATATTGTTCTGATGATGAGTCTCTAGCCCGTCCGTCTGGATCCCTCTTCGTTAGTTGCAGCTTGGTTTCCCTAGTCTCTAGGAGCTTGGGGTGTTTTAGGTTGGTCAGGATTTTATGGTTTCCTCACATACTACTGAAACTTATTTTCTTGAACCAGCTCTTCAATCAGATTCTTCAAGTGATGGCACTCATTCGTGTTGTGACCATGTGTTTCATAGAAGCGACAGTACTTTATGGAACGCTTTTGCTATTCAGTCGCTTCCTTTTTAGATGGCTTCTTGTACTCCTCCATCCCTTGTGTCGCAAGGTAGATGTTTTTTGGAGTATCATTGAGCAGGGTGTAGTCTTCGGGCCTCAAGCCTTTAAGTCACTTGTTACCTCCGTTTCGCTTGTTAGGATTATGGTCTTCCTTTTCTAGTTCCCATCCTTCCCCGCGTTTCCTGTAGCGGTCTCGGAGGTACTTGCGTCTTAGTTAGCCGCCATACCATTATGGCCAGCGTTGGTTGGTTGTAAGTTAGCAGGTTTTCCTTCTAGCTCCTCTACCTCTTCCAATCTCAAGTATTGGCTTTCCTTTCGGTTAAAGTCCTTCCTAATGGTAGGTTGTTTCATTTTGATCCATTTTCCGAATTCAGAGTCGGAATGGATAGCGTGGACCAGGGCCATGAAGACCATATCTTCGTTTGGGTTACGTACTTCAGCCACCACGGTGTTGAACCTATGACGAATGCGGAATATGGATCTTAAGGCTAGAATGGACACTAGAGAGGGGGTGAATAGTGTTTATAAGAAATTACTAAATCTTTTTGAGTTATTGTTGATTTGTACACAAATATATGCAATATTCAGACATAGATATAATAACAGAATCAAACACAGATGCAAAAATAAAGTAAATGCAGTAAAGGAAAGAACACACCGGATTTTATACTGGTGGAGTTACCCTACATCCAGTCCCGCACAACTAAGTACGGATTTCCTTTCAAAAGCAATTCAACAATTACAACCCTTGGTTTCAAGGCTACGAGGTACACCCTCCAGAATCACAATCCTCTGGGTAGAGATACTTGATTTCCGGGGCAACAAGTTCACCCAATTGATTTCCAAGGCTACAATCACACCATTTCTCGCTTGATTGATTTCCAAGGCTACAATCACACCTTTTCTCGCTAGATAGATTAAAAAGAAGCCTATAACTCTGAATAGCACTGGGATCTTGTTGAGATAGTGATAGAGAATCAAACCAGAGATGATCTAGTTAGATTCAATGTTTATTTCGGTAGAGTGATGATAGAATTTTGAATAAGAAAATGTGGAAGAAGAAGAGAAGTGAAAAACCAAAAAATCTGATATAAAATTCATTGAAACTAATCCCTATTTATAGAAGAACAACAACCATGTCCATTCATGAAAGGTTATGGCGAATAGACACTTCTTTTGAAATTCAAATTTTTGAATCTAACTGTCACTATGTCGACATGGGGTACTAGGGCATGTCGACATCCCAAAGCATTTTTTGAAGATTTGATTTTCTTTGAAAATAACCTTTATCTTATATTAAAAACTATGTAAACTTTATAAATATACTTGACTATAGATAAAATACATAGATAAATATAGAGAATAATATATAAAATTTTACTATAATTTTATATTTAAATCTAAGTATAAATATATTATAATTAAAAGATAGTTTAAAACAAACGAAGTTTAAAACAAGGGTTTATTAAAAACAAAAACAAAGAATATTTTAAGGCTAAAACATCTTTTTGAAAATCATTTGAAAAGATAATTTTTAAGGCTAAAACATTTTGAAAAACAGTTTTGAAAATCATTCTGAAGTAGTTTTGAAAATCATTTTGAAGTAGTTTTGCAAGCTTCTTCCTGTAGAATATCCCATCACATCAGGACTCAAGAACTTGTACAAAACCAGGATGTTCGTGGGTTTGTAAGCCACTTGTCGTGGGTTTGTAAGCCACTAAAAAGGTAGAAATGGGTTCCATCCCAAAAGAAAAATGGAGTGAAGATTTCAGTGCTATTATGAAGTTTTAACATAATTCTAGACTCGATACTTACCTTGAAATCTTGAACTCTTGATAATCTTGATATTCTTGATACTCATGAGTCTTCAATCTTGATATCTTGAATCTCTATACTGTACAGTCTTCATTCTTGGTACCTACATGGTTAAATTCTGCATATACATATACATCTAAACTATAATGTTAGTATTTATATTCTATAATCTTATTCTAAGGTTGTTGTCAAAAAAACCATCAACTCATGGACTAACAATCTCCCCCTTTTTGATGATGACAACCTTTGTTTATAAAATATTACTTCTATCCTAATAACTCCCCCTAAATTAATAACTCCCCCTTAATCTATGCCTAACTATCCTATTTTATATTTCTCCCCCTTTGTCATCAACAAAAACAAACAAATTCTAAACTATATAACTCCCCCTCATTCTTGTACTCAAGTACCTGCATTAATAAACTATATAATAGAGTATATTAAGAAATAACTATACTTATAGACATGATATTCAATTAACGATTATAAATATATCAATGTATATTTATACATTCATCAATCCACACCAAGTGTCAATCAACTCAATCAAAACAAACAATTTCAATCAAAGCAATCAATTCAAACAAAGTAATCAAATTAAATAAAGCAATCAAATTAAACGTTACGAGGAACTTCCACCCATCCTTCTTCTCCGAAAATAGGGTCTGCTTTGATGGCATCCCAATTTTTATTGTCATTTGTGAGAGAGACAGGAGGATGTGCTTCGTTATCATCCTTGTGCAGGGAAGAAATCATCCATCGAATTGCCTCGAAATGCCTTTCTTGCTCCTTGATCATCTGCATTTGACTCAATTCTTAGTGTCGCTGGTTACGAAGAATGAACGATAGAATATTCTTGAATGAATTAAGAGTTTCTTCAAGATTCTCGGATTAGTTATGAATTGGATTAGCCATTTTTGAAATTGTGAGAAGAATGAGAGATAGAATAGATAAGAAATAATATTCAGTAATGAATTCTGGAAGAAATGGGTATATATATAGGTGTATAAATTCGTTTGAAATGAATAGACATATGGTAGTTATTCAAATTTCAAATTCAAAATGAAGTGTCATTTTTGACCAGTACATGTCGACATGGTCATAGAGGGTATGTCGACATAAGGCAGTGAAATTTGATGGTAATTTTGATTTTGTGAATAATTGTGTATATATATATTTATATAATATACTAACATTTATTCAAGAGATAAGATAAGCTAGATAACAAAAAAGAAATTCAATTTCATTGCATAGAAGAGTGATACAATGATTAATTATAAACACTCAAATTAAAACAAACTTAAACTAATTCGACATGATATGAAAATATAGAACTAGTTAGAGGATGATGAAGATGAAGATAATCCAAGTTTCTTGCTAACTTTGGAGAAAAACTTTTTCATCTTGGATGATATTTTATCCAACTTCTTACTAACGGATCTTTTAAAAACCCGTTGATTCTCAACAATAATATTTTGGTTTTTGAGAAGGGTTTTGTTGGTAGGATTGGAGGGATATTCAATACTTTCTAGGGATGTTTCACCTTCTTCTTCTTCTTCTATTTCCATTTCATCCCCTTCTTCTTCTTCTTCCTCTTCCTCCTCTTCCATTTCTTCATGAGCCAAACGCTCTTCCTTTTCGGCAAGAGTCTCATAAGGTTGAAAAACATATGGGATTTTCATGAGAGAAATGTTTGAGATATTAAAAACTTTTCTTGAAATAAATTCTTCTCCTTTGAAATTTACTCCAAAATAGTTGAAAATCCGAGTAAGGTAAATTCCATGATATAAAGTGTTTTCTCCCATTTCAAAATTTTTAGGACGAAGTTCATCCAAAATAACTTGCGTCCAATTGATATCATAATTTCCGAAGATAGCAAAAAGAGCTTTGCACACTTCTATTTCTTTACTGAATCATTGTTTATAGGAGGATTCTGCCTATCTGGATACGGACAGTCTCTTTTCATATGGCCTGGTTCATCACAGTTGAAACATTTGACATTGTTTGGCACTACATTCTGATTTCCAGAATTCTTATAGTTGTTTCTCTTGAGATTATTCATCTTTCTGTATTTTAGGAATTTCCGAAAATTCCTGGTCATAAATGCTATCTCTTCATCATTATCACTGTTTGAGTCTGATCCATCGGTTAATGCATTGAATGCCATTGATTTCTTTTCAGATGCTTTACTTTCTCTTCTCCCGATCATTTGGACTTCAAACGACATTAGATTTCCAATCAATTCTTCTATCTTTAAGGTACTGATGTCATTTGCCTCTTCAATTGCAAGTGTCTTTTGATCCCATTCAGGAGTGAGAGAATTTAAAAAATTTCTGACTTGATCTTCTTCCGAAAATTCCTTTCCCAAGGATATTAAATAATGCACAATATCCTGAAATCGACTATACATATCTGAAATAGACTCATTAGTATTCATTTTAAAAAACTGAAACTAATTTGTGAGCATGGAAATTTTGATATGTTTAACTTTGCTTGTTCCTTCATGAGTAACTTGCAAAGTTTTCCAGATTTCATATGCAGACTTACAAACTGACACTTTATTAAATTCATTCCTATCAAGTGAACAAAACAGAATATTCATTGCTTTAGAATTATTTTGTGCAACAATCTTTTGCTCAGTGGTCCACCGTGCAAAGTCATTTGTGGGTTCAGAATATTCATTCTGTGTGATATTCCAAGTGTCTAATCCTACAGATTGTAAATATATTTTCATCCTACATGCCCAATATGCATAGTTACTGCCATTAAAAAGTGGTGGTCTGGCAGTTGATTGACCTTCTACAAATGAACTAGTGTTAGAAACAGTACAGTGTTGGTAGCCATTTAGAAAACTTTTCAAAATTCAGATTATGAAACTTTTGAAAACCTTGCTCTGATACCAAATGTGAGGAATGCAGAATATGGATCTTAAGGCTAGAATGAACACTAGAGGGGGTGGGGTGAATAGTGCTTATAAGAAATTACTAAATCTTTTTGAGTTATTGTTGATTTGTACACAAATGTATGCAATATTCAAACACAGATATAATCACAGAATCAAACACAGATGTAGAAATAAAGTAAATGCAGTAAAGGAAAGAACACACCGGATTTTATACTTGTTCGGAGTTACCCAACATCCAGTCCCGCACAACTAAGTATGGATTTCCTTTCAAAAGAAATTCAACAATTACAACCCTCGGTTTCAAGGCTACGAGGTACACCCTCCAGAATCACAATCCTCTGGGTAGAGATACTTGATTTCCGGGGTAACAAGTTCACCAAATTGATTTCCAAGGCTACAATCACACCTTTTCTCGCTTGATTGATTTCCAAGGCTACAATCACACCTTTTCTCGCTAGATAGATTACAAAGAAGCCTATAACTCTGAATAGCACTTGGATCTTGTTGAGATAGTGATAGAGAATCAAACCAGAGAGGATCTAGTTAGATTCAATGTTGATTTCGGCAGAGTGATGATAGAATTTTGAATAAAAAAATGTGGAAGAAGAAGAGAAGTGAAAAACCAGAAAATCTGATATAAAATTCATTGAAACTAACCCCTATTTATAGAAGAACAACAGCCATGTCCATTCGTGAAAGGTTATGGCGAATAAACACTTCTTTTGAAATTCAAATTTTTGAATCTAACTGTCACTATGTCGACATGGGGTACTAGGGCATGTCGACATCCTAAAGCATTTTTTGAAGATTTGATTTTCTTTGAAAATAACCTTTATCTTATATTAAAAACTATGTAAACTTTATAAATATACTTGACTATAGATAAAATGCATAGATAAATATAGAGAATAATATATAAAATTTTACTATTATTTTACATTTAAATCTAAGTATAAATATATTATAATTAAAAGATAGTTTAAAACAAACGAAGTTTAAAATAAGAGTTTATTAAAAACAAAAACAAAAAATATTTTAAGGCTAAAACATCTTTTTGAAAATCATTTGAAAAGATAATTTTTAAAGCTAAAACATTTTGAAAAGCAGTTTTGAAAATCATTCTGAAGTAGTTTTGAAAATCATTTTGAAGTAGTTTTGCAAGCTTCTTCCTGTATAATATCTCATCACATCAGGACTCGAGAACTTGTACAAAACCAGGATGTTCGTGGGTTTGTAAGCCACTTGTCGTAGGTTTGTAAGCTACTTGTCGTGGGTTTGTAAGCCACTAAAAAGGTAGAAATGAATTCCATCCCAAAAGAACAATGGAGTGAAGATTTCAGTGCTATTATGAAGTTTTAACATAATTCTAGACTCAATACTTATCTTGAAATCTTGAACTCTTGATAATCTTGATATTCTTGATACTCATGAGTCTTCAATCTTGATATCTTGAATCTCTATACTGTACAGTCTTCATTCTTGGTACATGCATGGTTAAATCCTACATATACATATATATCTAAACTATAATGTTAGTATTTATATTTTATAATCTTATTCTAAGGTTGTTGTCATCAAAACCATCAACTCATGGACTAACAGAACCGACTCCTAAAGGATTTCAAAGATTCATTTCATCCCTAGAATAGGCAAGATAAGGACATCACGTCTTTTGGTTGTGCGGTGTGAAGCCAAAATTGATCAAGGAATTTTGTTGCTAATTCATTGAAAGTGGAGATGGATTTAGGTGGGAGCGTGGTGAACCACATAGAAGCAATTCCCTCTAGGAAGATTGAAAACATCTACATTGAATAGCATTTGGAGTATTTTCTCCGTCCATGTACCAACTGTACTTGTACAAGTGATATTTTGGGTATGTAGTTCCATTGTAAGATGGAATAGTCGGAATAGTGAACTTTTCAAGATATCATTCCTTGGAATGTCATCAGTGAAGGAAGTATGGCTTGGAGCAGATCCCCATCCGTCATCTTTCCTATCCTTACCTTTTTCCATCAAGCGCTTGATCATATCCGCGATATATGCCTCCGATGTCCTGTAGTCCATGGGTTACTGTTAGTGACTATGCCAAGAGTTTGATTTTGCAAACGATCTTTGTAAGTGGGCTGAAGCCTAGGCTCTCCTGTCTTCGGGAGAGCCACTCCCTCGGAGTTCCGTTGGCTTGCAGTTGGTCGGGTAGGGACAGTTTGAACCTTCCTACTATGGTTGAGTGCATTAGTGTTTTTTTCCAACTTGTCGTCGTCAAGTTGCTCACCATCTTCAGAGTCGGAGAGATCCACTTCTATATCTTTCTGTAGGGTTTTCGCCCCTAGATTCAAGTTCATAACGGGTTGCTTTGCAGTTGGTGGAGTGCTTATGTCTCCTTCTATAGTGATTCCTACAGCTCCACCCACCACTCCTTTTTGCTTCTGCCTTCCGTTTCTCCTGTTTAGGCCAGAAACGAAAGAGTTCTCTTGCTCTGTGGCAGCAGCAGGCACTGGCATGATTCTTGGAGCAGCTAGTGATTGCAAGGTCAGGAGGGCATTTAATTTTTCCACAAGAGCTTTTTGGTTGTTCTCCATCTTTTAATTGGTTTCATCAACCATCTTATTTAGTTTGCCTCTAGTGATGACTTCATGCTAGATAGAAGATCCCGGCACCTAGTCTCCTGTGTTGGCTCTAGAATTTGCTATGATTAATGGATAATTAGTGCCATTGACCTCAACTTGCTAAGGATTGGTTTCTTCTCTAGCTATTAGCTCTCATACGGGTCTTTTGAAAGTCGTTCTCTTTCTTCCCTGTGCCATTGATTCTCGACGGCAAATCTTCTAAGCAGAGATTGATGATCTAACTTCTAAACCTGCTTGATCCAAATTAGATAGCTAGATCTAAGCCTAAGTTGGGTTCTCAGTGAAAGCACCAAAATGTTAACCTAAAAAATGGATCAACACCCTGGATTGAGCGTGAAAGCACCAACCATGTTTATCAAGGAAAATAAAATAGAAAAAACAATAGTAATTCGTAGAAAAAGTGAAGAGACAAGAGATTTTTATAGTGTTCGACTGTTAACGAAGCCTACGTCCACCTTATAGCTTTTATTGATCAACTGCTATTACAAAGGAGTTTGGATTACGATATGACTCTTCTTTTCTAAGTTAGATCAAGCCACCATTGTTAGAGACAACCGGAAGGATCTCAATTGCCCTTTAATTGCTTTTGTAAGGGAGAAGAAGAGTGAAGAAATAACGGCAGAGTTTCAGCAGAGATCAGAGTAGATCCCTTTTCTATTGTAGATGGGATGGTATTTATAGGGGTTGGAAAGCTCTTGGGCCGAGAATTGCTTTGTAAGAAGCTTGTAGTCGTCATGCAAAGAGAACTCAGAAAGTTCGGAGCCAAAATTGGCCAACTTTTTGGATCGGTATCGATTCGACCCAATTGGATTGGTACCGATCCAAATCCTTAACCAATTTTTAGCTCCAATTTGTTTGGTCAAGCTTCTTGCTTCATAATGATGCTCTTCGTATAATTTCGTAGCTTGTTGACTTGTTTTGATGATGATTCTCCCATAGGTTAGATTGAATTGTATTTTGAATCAGATGAACCTTCACTTCTTGAACTCGGATGCTGGGAATGTTACCAAACTTGTTGGGTGAGCTTGGTTGAGGCATAGAGTCACCATGCAAAAGGATTGGGGCCACCATGAACTACCAACTCGAATTAGTGCCGATTCAAACGGATAGCATATTTTTTATTCAAACTTCCTGAAGTCCTTTGTCTTGTATTTTTGGGCCTTCCGATCAAGTTTTGAGTCATTCTAGTATAATCTGAATGCTCTAACTTCCATTGAATTCTGGTGGATTAAAAACCTAGTTAACACTAAGAGATGCCATTGAAGGGTTCTGTGCAAATCATTCTAATGGAATAAAATTAGCCTAAAGGTCATGAGGCAAGGCTTCTATTGGGCCCAAATGAGTAATGATGCAGTGAATCATGTAAAGAGATATGAGAAGGGTCAGAAATTTCCGACAATTCCACATATCCCCCTAAGTGAATTAACCCCAATTTCAAGTCCATGGCCCTTTGGTGTATGGGGGATCAATTTACTTGGACTGTTACCTACATCCAAAGGTGGAACTAAGTTTGCAGTAATAGCCATTGATTATTTCACCGAATGGGTAGAAGTAGAGCCATTACCGAATATAACTTTAGGAAAGCGTTAAGATTTGTGATTAAAAATACAGCCACTCTGTTTGGAATGCCATATAAGATAATATCCGATAATAGAACTCAATTTGAAAGTGAAGAATTCACCAGATTTTGCAACAAGAATGGATAGTTAAAAGATATTCATCCGTAGCCCATCTTAAAGCTAATGGAGTCATTGAAGCTACCAATAAAACTATTAAAACTATTTTTAAGAAGTGATTAGACAGAACGAAAGGAAATTGTGTAGAAGAACTATCGCTAGTGCTTTGGGCATATATAACTTCTACTAAGACTGCAACATGACATACTCCTTTCTCTTTAACATATGGATGTGAATTCATGCTTCCAATTAGAGTTGAAGTTCCATCTCATCGAAGAATTGCATACGCATTTGATCCCAATCAAGAATTGAGAAAAGAATCCTTAGATTTAATCAACGAGTTAAGGGATGAAGGGCCATACGAACGACCGAATATCAACAAAGGATAACGAGGTATTCTAATCCAGAGTTAAGGGAAGGACATTTCAAAAAGGAGATTTAGTACTCCGAAAAGTCATGGAAAATACCAAAAATCCATCAAACGGACCACTCGAGCCAAATTGGGAAGGTCCTCTTGTTATTCATGATGTAATTCCACCAGGAACTTATCGATTATGCCGATCCGATGACAATGTAATAGCAATAACTTTGAATGTTGAACATTTAAGGCCTTACATCCCTATAATAAATGAATAAAGAAAATTGAGACAAGCATATCTATAGAAATTAATAATCAAATGAAAGAAAGAAATTGAAAAGAATAGCCTAAATCACTACCTAAGATGGTAGTATGGGGTGAAAGAAAAGCATTTGATCCTTCCACAAGGGCCTAGTCAAAGCACCTCCTATAGGAAGGTCAAAGTAAGCCTTTGGTCCCGCCTAATATAGCCTCGCCAAAGCACTGCAAACCTTCGATCTCGCCTACGTGGCCTGGTCGGAGTGCCTCCTAGAGGGAGGACGGCGTAAGCCTTTGGTCTCGCCTAAGATAATCTGGCCAAAGCACCGAACAAATCTTCAGTTCTGCCTATAAGGCCTGATTAGAGCACCTCCTAGAGGGAGGACGGGTAAGACTTTGGTTCTGCTTAAGGATAGCTAACCAAACGCACCAATCAACCTAAATCATTACCTATAAGGTAATAAGGGGCTCGAGCCTAAATCACCAGCCGAAGAGTAGTAAGGGGCACAGAGAATTAAAGCCTAAACCATCACTGAAAGAGTGATAAGGGGCGAAAGAGATCAAAATCTAAATCATCACCCAAAGAGTAGTAAGGGGCAAAAGGAATCAATCAAGCAAGTTCAAATCTACCCTAAAAATGGGTCAAAGCAATCTTCTAGAGGAAGAACAGTTAAACACATTCTACATCAGGGTAAAGTTAAAGTAACCTTCAAAGGAGGGATCAAAACCATCTGAAATTTCAACGTCAATATGAGCATCCGAGAAGTTCCAATATTTAACCTAAGAAATTCAAGATCGAATTATCTCCCAATCTTTTGTTCCTATGATGAAACTTAAATTTTCTAGTAAATAACGGGAATCTTCCTTATTACTTGAAATTCTAGTCTCCTACTAGTTGAGACCAGATGAGTTTCTGGTCTTCTATTAAGAAAATTATGATATTATTATCGAATAGATTTCTGGTCTTCTATTCA
Organism: Allium fistulosum; assembly: GCA_030737815.1. Taxonomy (NCBI): domain Eukaryota; kingdom Viridiplantae; phylum Streptophyta; class Magnoliopsida; order Asparagales; family Amaryllidaceae; genus Allium; species Allium fistulosum. The sequence continues at coordinate 823,755,386 of CM060904.1, forward strand.
AATGAAATTATGGTATTATTGTCATATAGATTTCCGATCTTCTATTAAGATAAAATTATGATATTATTTCCAGAAGATTTCTGGTCTTTGATTCAGATAAAATTATTATCGCCAGTTGGTTTTTTGGTTTTCAACTCAAAAACGTATTATTGCTTAAAGGTTCTCTCGTCTTTTATTCAAGACATATATTCTCAAAGGATTACTGGTTTTTTATTCAGATAAAATTATAATTATTACTAGACGGATTTCTGGTATTCTTAACTAATGAACTCATGAACTTCTTGCCATATGAATTCCTGGCCTTCTTATTAAAAGGACTTATGGATTTATAGACTGAATTTCTATCCTTCTTATCAAACGAGTCTATAGAATTCCTTTTAGATGAATTTCTAGTGAGAACCGATGATCTTCCTATCGAGCAAGTTTCTGAAGAACAGGATTGAAGAGAAAATCTCGCATAAAGTTGGAAGGGTGAGAAAATTCTTGGTTTTACAGTAAAGTGTAAAAGGCTTCTTTTATACAAGAAGGTGGGCAAATGTTATCCATATATTTTCTATGAGAATGAACAATAAGATAAAATGCATATATCGAATATCTAAAGAAGATACCGACCCACAAAGGATGTCAAATCTGAAGGCAAGAAGGGATGTTGAACTTCTACAATAAAAGATGACAGGCAAGCTCCTAAGGTGTCGAATTCCAAGTGATTAACAAACATGAGGGCTATCGAACTTCAGCAAAGAAGAAATGTCACAAAACCAAGAAATGTCAAACACATATCCGCACAAAAGGTATAGTGGGACTTTTTAAATATCGAGCCTTTACAACTAATAACAGTAATAAAGCACCCACAAGCGGCAAGAGATCTCAAGCATTTACAAGCAGCAGGGGATGCCGAGCTTCAAAGAATATAAGGGATGTCGGACATCTATAGTTATGGAGGATGTCGAAAGTCAACAATGTGAATTAGAATGTTATGTGTCATCAACGTAACAAGCAATGTCGGGAATTGAATATCCATGAAGGATGTTAGATATCAACAATATAGAGGAATGTCGAATATTGGCAATACAAAGAAGGATGTCGTATTTTACCAGTGTAGCAAACGATGTCGTAAATTATCGAGGTAACAAGGATGTCGTAAATCATCGAGGTAGTAAGGATGTCGTAAATCGTCAATATGGCAAGGATGTCATAAATCATCAATGTTTAGAGGGATACCATAAGTCATCAATATGAAGAATGTCACCACATGTCAACAACACAATGAAAAAATGTTAAAAATTAACGATGCCGAAGGACACGTGGCAGCTATGCCGCTTACTTCCACCCCTATATATACGGACCCCATGACAACCTAATGAGGGGCGAATCATTTCTTCCTCCCCTTTTAAAATTCAAAGAGTTGTAACCTAAATTGAATTGGGGCAAAATCAAGAATTGATTTGTAACTTTTGAAATTTATGAACAAAGGCTTGAACAAATGACTTTGCATAGTCTATTTACCTCGATTGTGTAAAATTTGATTATTGAATATGGACGTGCATATGACTAATTTTCAGATTTGGACTTAACTTTGAGCCCTTATTATGAACAGGCTGCTTAAACTCTTGTCTAAATTAGTGTTTAACTTGCATAATGACTGTTTTGCATTTCCAACATATGAACAATGGATTGTGGCTTATGTGGATTGTCCATCTTGCTTATTATGAATAATTAATGGACTATTGCATATTCACACAGCTTGTTTATTTTGCCCTTGAACATATGACATGGACTTTTGAACGGTTTCATATTAAAAGTTTATGGGCATTATGAGACAACATCATATTGTACTAGGTCATGCACGATAAAACCAATCTTTGGTCTAATAATACCTCAATGACCTACCGAAACGAAATCACTATAAACAAACGACATCAGAGATGTTAGACCAATCTTTGGTTCAGCATGACATCATGAGTGTTAGTCCAATTTTTAGGTTAGTAGATAGTAACACTCTTTTTTAACTTTAATTTTATAATCTTGTCTTATTGAAAATTAGAGACACATCGCTCTTTTCTACACTTACTTATTTTACATCTTTCCCTCTTTGAAACTATTTTCCACATCCCTCTATTTTGAATTTTTTTTTACTTCTCTCGTTTTTAAATTTAAAAGCGGCTACTTTGACGTGTATTACAACGGTTATAAGTTATAAACGTATATTCTAAAAGCGCATGTTAAGGGTAGTAAAATAACCAAATACCCACTGATTTTCACTTTTTCTTAAAACAATAAGGATATAATTCATAAAGAAAATTGAAAGGGAACGATGTTAATTTTTTATCATCATAAGGATTTATGTCAAAATTGTTCTTTTTTTAAATTGGTTGTTGAAGATAATGTTCAAGTTTAAATAAAGGTTTACCGCGTGGACACTTTGTTGGTGTACAAAAATTTATTTACAAGTAAAAAAATGGACTTTCAAAAATACTTTCTTCCACTGTAATCATAAAAATCAGTCAAACGTAATCTAATGCACCTTCACAGAATTTATTAAGAAAAAGACATTATTTTTGTATATATTCATAAAACCCCTTAATTCCCAAAAACCTCACATACAAAATCATTGGAATTACGCACAGCAAGGTCCAAAGCGTTGCTATAAATCACTAATTTTTACTTATTTAATCTTTTTTTCTTCTCCAAACAAATACTCTCTTGCTATAAAGCCTGTTAACTATATCTTCTATTCTTCCTCTCCATTTTAGAACTCTAGAAATCATACAAAGAAGAGGAAGAAAGAGCGAATAAATAATAACGATTTTTCGCTGAAATAATAATCAAAATCTGATCTTGGAAAATGGGTTTAGGCTACAACTATGCCTCTTCAGTTCCATTTTGTGCCGAGGATAATAATAGCATACTCTGTTTCGAAGAGGTGGTCGATGAAGAAGAGAAAGTTCACGATTGTACTTTCAAAAAAGAAAAAGTTGATTTTTATGAAAGTTTTTTTAAGGATTTTCCAATACAGAGCAATGAATGTTTAGATTTGATTTTAGAAAAAGAAGTTGAGTTTTTGCCTAAATTTGATTATGAGAATAGATTGATTTCTGGTGCTTTAGATTTATCTATTCGAAGAGATGCTATTGACTGGATTTGGAAGGTAGTGTTTTCATCTTCGCAGTTTTGTGTTTTTAATTTCTGCTTTTCTAACGTTTGGTTATTTTGTTGTTGCTATATTAGCTAGCAGTTCCTAAAGTTAATACCATTTTATAACATTTATGTTTTTATGTTGGGGGGCCTATTAAAACATAACTAATTAAATTATAATTATGAACACGCTCTCTTAAAATCAAATTTTCTTTTAATAACAGTATTTGTTTGGGTCTTAATTATTCCATGTGTTTTAATGGCGACATTGTATTAATCAGGTTCATGAGCATTACAAGTTTGGAGCATTGACTGCTTATCTATCTGTAAATTACTTGGATAGATTCCTATCTACTTACGAAATTCCTGTAAGTACCATACAATGCCTGCTTAATGCTTGAATAAATCAATTTTTTTAGTTCTATAAACTATATTTATTTTTTAATTTTTGATGTTAATATAGCAAGGAAAAGTTTGGATGATTCAGTTACTAGCAGTAGCTTGCTTATCGTTGGCAGCAAAAATGGAAGAAACCGAAGTGCCATTATCTCTTGATTTACAAGTAAACATTGCTACCCAATTCTAGTCATTATTTGGTCTTTATCATATCATACAATGATCGAATAAGTTTTGGAACTATGCATGCATTTGATTAGGTTGAAGATGCAAAATATGTGTTTGAATCTAAGACTATACAAAGAATGGAGCTTCTACTTCTAAGCACACTAAAATGGAGAATCCACGCGGTCACTCCATTTTCATTTATCGATTATTTTCTCACCAAGTTCAATGATGGTGATCTACCAACTAAGTTTTTGCTTGTTCGGTCGACCCAGCTCATCTTGAACACAGTAAAAGGTAATGGATTGAAACGATAAAATAGTTCTTCTCACTGTGAAATAAATATTGTAAATTTGTAGTAAATGGTCACAATATTGCAATTCAGGTGTGGAATTTTTAGGATTTAAGCCATCTGTGGTTGCTTCTGCAGTGGCATTGTCAATTTTGGGAGAAACCCAAGCCATAAACATCGATAAGGCCATCACATTCTGTAACCATGTAAACAAGGTGAAGTTATTGCTTTTTATGCATATTCTTCCTTTGCATATACAATGTAGTTGAAAGTGCTTGAGCTATAACATATTTGAACATATCAAAGCATGTCTAATTCATTCAAGATGTAGATAACTTTATTCATTTGCGCTTGTTTGTTGTTGTTAACAGGAGAGAGTGGTGAGATGTTATGAAACTATAAAAAAAGTGATAGTAATGAAGTATGATAGTTTGAAGGATGCAGACAGATCACAAGTTTCTGCTGATCCACACAGCCCTAGTAGGGTTTTAGATGTTTCTTGCCTAAGCTTCAAAAGTGATGATGATACAACTATTCATGCACATGATGATTCTGAACACAACTGCCCACCCAGCAAAAGAAGAAAATTAAGCAAGGCATGCATTTAATAATTTGAAGAACATTGCTTTAGTGTGAGCTCATTTTGCCTATATGAACATAATTACAAGAAAAGGAAATAAATATATTGAGGTGGACTAGTTGCTCATGCTGTCAAGATGAATGAGATGAGAAAAATGGGAGGTGTGTTTATCATATTATTAATGGTTTTATTTTGCTTTTCTTTTTTGCCTTTTTAGCGGGGAAAAAATAACTTTTGGAACAGAACCAAAAAAAGAGTGGAATTTGTTTGCTTCTTTTGGAATACTATTTATAACTGACCTTTCTTTATGATGATTGCTTTACTTCCCTGCCAGTCCGTAGGTTTGACTGCTTTTTTTGCTTTAGACTCGTAAATTTTGCTTCCCAATGAGGACAGTGGTGATATTAAAATGGGAGAGATATCTCGGAACATAAAACGTTTCTCGAAAACAGAATCTCATTCGCTGATTTGATCCTACTAATAATATTAGAGTACTATTAATGGAACTTGCTCGAGATTCAGAATCATAGATAAGTTCCTGTATAATACTTACTTGTGGTTTTAAGGCTAGGCTAATTTATTTTATACAAGCTTTCTCAGACCGACCTCCTATTCAAATTTCATTTTCAATTTTTTTTAGAGCATCTTCAATCCTAGACAATGTAATTAGGTGGCACAAGTAGTTAGACAATGTTAAGTTAATGTGATTTTACATTACAATAAAATAAATTAATATTTTCCAATGCAAACATTTTTATGTATTGAAATTTACTTAAGTGGCAAAAAGTTATTGGTAGTTACCCTTTCACATTGTTAACTACAATGTTTAGAACTAGACATTTTAATTCACAATGTCTAATAAAAATCATGTCATGTCATATTCCACAATCTAATTACTTTAGCATTGGAGATTAAAAATAAAAACTACAATGTCTAGAATCTATGTGGCATTCACTTTACATGGAAAATGCATAAGGGTTGGAGATGCTCTTAGTCCTTTTAACTTTCGTTGTTTTTTTCCTTCCATAAACAACCTAATTAAACCTTAAAATTAAAATAAAAACAAGCTCAAAACTAGAACCTTTATTAAAATACAAAAATGCTATAGTAAGTATGATAATTAAATATTTGATTTAATGTTAAAATGTGGAAGTTGATGATTTATTAATCTTTATTAAAATAGAACATCGTTTAGGTTGATAACTAAATTAAATATTAAGTGATTAATTACAAAGGCACAGAACGAAGAAGTGTTAAAATAAACATTATTTGGTCAAGTGAATAAAGTGAATTTAAGTGTTCAGTAGATAATTAATGAATTAACAAACATGAATGAAGTTTGCTCCAATGGTCATAACGTTTACTCCTATTTCTTCAAGCAAATCCTCACTTTATTCCACTCACCTAAGCAACACAAAACAAAATCTCTAAATACACTTTAGCCATCATTTTCAGGCTAAGAAGAGAAAGGAACAAATATGATTAAATCAAGCTTCATTTTTAAAGGATTTGAACACTTTTATTCATCAAGGTGAGTAATATTGACACATTTACCATTCTAGACCTCTTTGATTTTGGTTTTGATGTTTTATTTTCCGTTTAGGATGGGCTTAATCTAGTTTTTAACGATGATGTAATGATTTCCTATTATATATATGTTGAAAATGACTAAAACAATGACAAAATTAAAAGGGAAACTTGGGCTAATCACCTCCAAATGATTTGAAATTTGGATATGTTGTTTACGATATAAAATCAAAGATGTTTTGACTTTCAGTGTAAATTAATTTCAATGAATTTTCTAAGATGAAAATATATAGTTTTGGCTAATATTTTAAATAGTAAAAATTTAATACTTTGACTTGAAATTTTAAGTCAGGCTAAATAATAGTATTTATGATTTTCTATTACTTTTTTGTATTTTTTCCAAATTTTTTCCCAATTGATATTAGTTATTTATTGAGAAAAACAAATTATTAATTAATAAATTAATTAAGAAATTAATTAGTATAATGCACATGTTAGAAGGGACAAATTGCATTTCATAACAACCCTTTAATGTACAAAAATCATAATGAACAAATATGTTGTTGACATATGTAAAGTAGGAAACAAATTCTTTCTCTGTTAAGCTAAAGTTTTTTTAATATAAGTACGAAATTACCATTGTGTCCTTATCACAAACACAAATTGCTCCTATCACCAAACATAAAATGTTCCTATCTCGTGAATGATGTTCTTATCACCAAAACTATAATAACAAATTTTATCAAGGGCAAACACTTAGAAAACTTTGAAGTTAACGTAAAAAATGTAATAAGAACATATTTATATAACGTTCATATCATAAATATTAAATAAAATATTGTGCCTATCGAAAACATTTAAATTTATGATGTTCCTATCATAGATATTGAAGAAACTATGTTCCTATCGAGAAGATTGAAGAAAACATGTTCTTATCGTCAAAAACAGGTTCTTACCTTCAAGAAAATGTTCTCATCGTATTCATATCGTCAAAAACATATTTCTGTCGTTAAAAACAAGTCCATATCATCAAAAACATTTTCTTATCATCCTACCATCAAAAACATGTTCATATCGCCCTATCATCAAAAATATGTTCATGTTTTCTAAACACATGTTCTTATCGTCAAAAACATGTCTTTATCGTCAAAGACATGTACCATCGCCAAAAACATGTCCTGGTCGTTATCTTCGGGCTTGATAGCAGCAAAACCCGAGTAAATGAAATTTGGCCCGAAGTATGTTAGGTTACGTGTAGCGACCCGTAATTTCGAACACAGTCTTTGAAAACCAGAATATTTCAAATAGGGTTAAGTGTTGTAAAAATGATTTTATAACCTTGTTAAACTCTTTTTAATAAATAACTAATGATAAAAAACTTGTTTTTGAAATTTATTTAAAAAAATAAATACTTTGAAGAAATATCGATAATGTGACCGAAAATCGTTTTATCGATAAACAGATTTTTATTCAATGTAAATTGTTCAAACTTTGTATACATTTTTAGATAACACATAAAGTCATTAACAGTTAATAAAAATAATTTGTGTTAATATGGTAAACTAAATTATTCCGTAAGTTCTCCTAGAGGTCAAATGTAGAAGATATTTTGATGTAGATATTTTCATTGGCTTATGAGGTGGAAAGTAAATCACATTTGGAGGGGGGGGGGTTGTGTGAGGAATGGGTCTTTGGCCGACTAGGTTAGGAAGTGGGGGGAGGGAGGGGGGTAAGGTAACCTCTTGTTGCCTATATAAGTGCACTTATAGTTCATAAGAACCCTTTCACAATTTTAAGCAAATAAAACCAAGCTCTTTATTCTCTTGTCTCTTCTATTTTAACTTTCTAAAACATAAACCATATCAGCCCAAAATCTCACCAAACTCTTGCTATAAGCCTTAAACAACATAGCAACACCAATCATCAACTTGAGGCTTGAAGAATTGGAGCACACACCAACCTACAAGTCAAGGCCATTTGATGAAAGGGTATGAGGAATTTTGAGAACTTGCATGGTTGAGGTACGAAGTGAAGCAAGGTCGAGGCTTGAGCTTGGTTTTGTACTTGTTGAAGGGTGAGAAAACTCGCTATTTGAATGTATATGAAGTGTATAATATATTTGTTATATTATAGGATGATGCTTAACTATATATTATGATAACTTTTTCGATGCTTGCTTTGATCAAATGGCAAATGTAAATTTGCATATTTGGACTTCTATGACTTTCTATGACTTGTTGCATAACCTTGACATGATGCATACTTGGTTGGACTGTAATTTGAATCGGACTTGAATATAGAATGGTTTTATAGCGATTAATCATTAAAGAAGCAATTAGAAGTGCCTTGTGTTCGACAATTTCTACAATATTTTATAAAGAGATCCCTAAGGGTTTCTTGCCATGATTGAGATGTACACCGGATATATTGTTTACTGCAAATGGATCTTAAAAAGATCGTTATCATATTGAAAAATGGTCAAACTTTCTAGTATATAAAATTGCCCAGTTCATAGTCTATTACAGCACTTAGCGATGCATTTTCTGGCCATCGTAGTAGGTATAAACACTTTTTGACAACATTCTGGAAATGCTATAGTTTTTGTTTGAAATTTAATTTGTTTGAAATTTAATTTGTTTAAAATGTATTTTAATTTAAGTGTTCTACAATCTTTTTAGTAGTATTTAATAACTTATATTAAAGTATTTTAAAAGTGATTTTGAAATTAAATTTATTTTTAGTAATTAATTATAAATTATTAAAGTAGAAGGTTTGTTTTAAATAAATATAAGCATGGTTTTTGAAGTTTTTAAATAAATTATAAAATAGTTATTTTAAGTAATATTTTAAATATATATATTTAAACCATAATTATAAGTATTTTAAAGTATATTTTAAGTATATATATTTTTTAGAAATTTTGTTAAAAACTTTATTAAAGTACTAAATATCTTAAGTTATAAATATCTTTTAAGTTGTTTTTAGAGTTTTATTAGATATATTAGTTTATAAATAAATTAATAAAACTATATACATATATATCATTTTTAAAAGGGTTTTAAACTATAAACAAATGTTTTACAAATGGGTTTAGGAGTTGCTTAAGTAGTTTAATCGTGCTTTTTTGTTTACTTGTTTATGGAAAGTAATTAATGCTATACTTAGCACTAAAAACTGATGAAGTAGGCTTGTCTATATGTGAGAGTTAAGAATGATGTTCGAGTAGGGTTTAGAAGCAACAATGTTGTAACCTACCGGCTTCACTCTTGATCGAGAAATAGTATAAGTTGAGAATGTCATAAATGTGATAAGTATATAAGACTTGATTTCCATGGACAATCGTTTTTAGAACTAGATATTCGATTAGTCGACTATCAAACACGATCAGTTAACTTAGGAAGTATATAAAAGCTTTACAGCTTCATATGGTTTGAAAACCCCCGAGGTGAACTCATTGGTATGAAATGTCTCCAGCTTTAAGAATGTATATATATATGAGATCCCCCGGGGAGGAATCCTTTATATATAGTTCGCTTACTCCTAAAAGAATAAGAATTGAGTTAACCGAAAATTCAACGACTTAGTTTTGAAGCGTCCGGGATCAGATAAGTATGCTTATGTATTACTTATCGAAAACCACATCAAAACTAGTATACACGTCTACGTTTTGGAAGCAGTTGTGAAGTGGAATATTATACAGTTGAATTGTCTATCCTAAGGTTAAGTCTAAGGGAGATGTCAGCGTTAACATTTCAGACTAATGCTATAGAGTTGAACTGTCTATCCTAAGGTTAAGTCCAAGGGAGAGGTCAGCATTAGCATTCGTCGGGCGACTTCTACTAGAATCTATTAAGAGATTTGTGATCTGTTCAAGTGATGAAGACTTGTGTGAAAGATGCCAAACGTAACCTCACCTTCGGAAATGACAGAAAATAGAGTAGGGACATAGCCAGTGGGTTTAGCTAACCCAATAGTATGTCAACTCCATATCTTGAGATACTTATTGATGCTGCCGGCGGGAGTTGATGATATTCGGTATCATGTGTTCGGACATGGACCGGTTATGCTTTCATTTGAGGTATATTTTATCTAAAGATATACGATGATCGGAAGGTAGTTTCTAAGCTTTTTGTAGAGGGCGACGTTACTTTACTTAGGGGACCTCCATGGAAAAGCCATATGCGAACGTACCTTACTGGTGTTAGATATACTTTTAATATTTTTGTGTTGTGAGAATCAAGCAACACAATTATTTTCTAATTTATATTCTACACCCTAGACATTATCTATTATATCACCTTATGTACATATTAGATGGTCTTGGATCTTTTGAGGGAAAACCATTCTTGTGATTCGGTTGGTCTCAAAAGTACTGTTTTATGGTTCATGCATTACTGAATTTTCTCATTCCGGACTTATGTCGGACACATGTTTTTTGTTTCCTCTGAATTCCCCTTATACTCTTTAGAGTAGGCTGAGTAAAGTAGGTTTGACTTTGGACACTTTGGAGCTTTAGGAGACGAGCTGGATGCTTCCATTTATCTATCTATTTCTATTTCCATTGCACTATTATTATGTATGTATCAGCATTGCGAGGACAAACAGTTATAACTGTCCAGGCTAATGATAGCAATTAGGTTTTGTAACTCTGAAATAACTTTGTGTTTTGGAGTAACCCTTTTGTTAACAGGGTTTTTAAGCCAGTAGAATTCAAAGGGAACTAGAACATCTACGACAAGTCGAAACATCTCAAGAATCAACCAAAAAGATCAGAAGAAGGAGCTAAGAAGAACCTAGAAGGAAAGATACAAAAATGGGCTAAGTGGATGGATTGCTAGCGATCCATAGGGATTGCTTGTGGATCCTCCAAACTTCTTGCATCATGAACCAACATCTTTTCTAAGGATATCTGCCAAATTTCATGATATTCTAAGAAAACTAGTTCAAGAAGTAAGCCTTCATCTGATTCTAATCATAGTTCAATGCAACATATACATGAATTACCATCGAAACAAGGCAGCTCGTTATGAAATTACAAGGAAAGCATTTACATAAAGCAAGAAGCGCGATCCAAGTGAAAAGTGCAAAAAATAGTTTAACTACATGGATCGCTAGCGATCCATGCCCTATGGATCCCTAGCGATCCATCAGGATAGGTCTGTTCGTTGTGAAATTTTCAAAGCGCCTCCATACCATCAAGAATAGGCTTATGGTAAAGCGACCTAGCCCAATAGCTCTTCAACCCCTATAAATACAATCCTACCTGCAACATAAAGCGGATCCTCTGGACTAGTTGCTGGAACTGGGCAGAAACTATTCTTCACTCTTCTCCTCCATCACAACAGTTATCTAAAGGTTCACTGTGATTCTCCAATGAACTCTTGCACCAGTGAATTGATCTAACTTAGGAGATTCAATTATTTTGTAATCTGATTTAACTTGTAATAGCAGTCAGTTAATCGAAAGTTATAAAGTAGACGTAGGCTTCAATAACAGCCGAACCACTATAAAAATCTTCTTATCTTTTCAATATTTTTGCTCTTTCTACATCTATTTTCTATATTATTGGTCTGCAAGAACATGGCTGATGCTTTCACACTCAATCCAGGGTATTGATCCATTTTTTGGGTTAACATTTTGGTGCTCTCACTGAGAACCCAACTCAGGCTTAGATTTAGCTATCTACTTTGGATCCGACATGTTCAGAAGTTAGATCTCCAATCTTTGCTTAGAAGATTTGCTGTTGAGAATCAATGGCACCAGGAAGAAAGAGAAATTCTTCCGGAAGATCCATAGGAGATGTAATAGCTGGAGAGGAAGCCAAACCTCAGCAAGTTGAAGTCAACGACGCCAATAATCCATTTGCCAGAGCAAACTCTGGCGCCAACATAGGGATCAGATGTCGGGATCTTCATTCTAGCATGAAGTTGTCACTAAAGGCGAGTTAAACAAGATGTTTGATGAGATCAATCAAAAGATGGAGAACAGCCAAAAAGCTCTTATGGAAAAACTAAATGCCCTTTCGACCTTGCAATACTTGTTGCTTTGAGATCCATGCCAAACCCCACGGCTGCTACAAAGTAGGAAAACTCTTCTGTTTCTGGCCTAAACAGGAGAAATGGAAAGCAGCAGCAAAAAAGAGTAGTAGGTGGAGCTGCAGGAATCACCATAGAAGGAAATGCAAGCACTCCACCAACTGCAAAGCTGCCCGCAATAAACCTAAATCTGGAGACGAAAATCCCATGGGAAGATATAGCATTGGATCTCTCTGACTTTGAAGATGGAGAACAACTTGACAACGACGAGTTGAAAGAGAACACTAAAGTACTAAATACCGGTAGAGAGGTCCAAACTACCCCTGTATGGCCAACACAAGCCAACGGAACTCCAAGGGAGTGGCTCTCCCCAAGATAGGAGAGCCTAGGCTTCAGCCTACTAACCAAGACCGTTTGCGAAGTCAAACACTTAGTACAATCACTGACAACCAACCCACAGATTACTGGACATCCGAGGCGTATATCGCAGCGATGGACGAAAGTAAGAATAGGAGAGATGATGAATGAAGATCCGTCCCAAGCCGGACTCTCTTCATTGATGACATTCTAAATCAACGATATCCTAAAAAGTTTACTATGCCAACTATTCCGTCCTACGATGGAACTAAGGACCCGAAACCGCACTTGTATAAGTACAGTTGGTACATGGATGGAGCAAATGCTTCCAACGCTGTTCGGTGTAGATGTTTTCCAATCTTTCTAGAGGAAATTGCTTCCATGTGATTCACCAGGCTCCCACCTAAATCGATCTCCACTTTCGGTGAATTAGCAACAAGGTTCCTTGATTAGTTTAGACTTCACATAGCACAACCAAAAGACGTGATGTCCTTATCAGGCTTATTCCAAGGACGAAATGATTCTTTGAAATCCTTCATGAGTCAGTTTAACACCGCGGTCACTGAAATAAATAATCCAAACGAAGATATGGTCTTCATGGCTCTGGTCCGCGCCATTCATCCCAACACTGGATTCGAGAAATGGATCAAAATAAAGCAGCCTACACTAGGAAGGAATTTAATCGAAAGGCGAGCCGGTACTTGAGATTGGAAGAAGCAGAAGAGCTTGAAGGAAGACCTGCTAACCTACAACCAACCAACGTTGGGTAGAATGGTATAGTGGGAAAAAGAAGACGTAAATACCTCCGGGACTGCCACAGGAAACGCGGGAAAGGATGGAAATTAGAAAAGGAAAAATCAGAATTGCAACAAGCAAAACGGAAGTAGCAAGCGACTTAAAGGCTTCAGGTGTCAAGACCCGCAAATCCGTACCCTTGATTAAACACTAAATTCCATTGATTAACTCAAGATGCACGGAAATACGAACCCTGAGGGGTTTTAAGAACAAGAAAAGGGAGAAGAAGAAGAAAATAGAAGGAAAAGAAAAGAAGAGAAAGAGGAAAAGAGGAAGAAAAGAGTAGAAAAAGAGAAGAAGAAAGAGAGAAGAAGAACAACAAGAAGAAGAAAGAAGAACAACAGAACAACATCAGAACAGAAACAATATCAGAATCTCACATATCGCAGCGGAACAATATATAATAAATAAACACTAGTCTTTTAAAACAAAGAGCTATATCAGTTTATACATACATCAATCATCAGAGTCAATATACAACAATGGACAGTTATATAAACTAGTCCTCATACAGAATACACAGCGGAATAAATACTATCAGATACAAATACTACGTCTCGTCATCCATCGTGCTTCCAAAGCTCCAGAATATCCAGAATATCCTGATAACATAACTCTAGGCTGCCCGTGTGGAAATTGGTGGGCACCCACAGTTTAGAAGGGAACAATAAACTCCGAGTCAGTCATGGTGACTAGTGTGAGATCGTAAAACAGTTATTCTTTAAAATAAACAAAGGAATATTTTTAGAGTCAATTCACAATGCTTTTGGAAAATGAAACTACCATAAGACCTCCCGCCACACACACAATGCAAACGCAGAATTGGAGGAGATTTCTTCTTATGATAGTCAAAGATGCTTACTACGCAAAAAATCAAATTCTTTTTGATATTATTATTAGTGCATAGTGTAGAAAACATTTCGAAAGTATAATATTAATCTTAGCCAACATACGACCAGTATCGTATGCCTACTATAGCTACCATCTAAACAGTGGTGACCACCGTACGTAAATGGCAGGTTCTACAACTAATACCGTACACGGTTCGTATTGGAGTTTGGATTTCCAACAAATGGTCAGGCTAAGGAACTTCCTATCCACGATGGGTACGTCCCTGGAATAGACGACCCGAGAAATAACCTAACATTACGGTTAGATCTCTGCCAACACAAGGCCGGGTTACCTCTGCAAAAATAGGTAACTACTGACACGCGTATGCCATCCCCCGATCGTCACCGATCTTCCCGAGGATCCCCGATTCGCAACAAACCACATAATAATAATAATGCAGTAACCACAGAGGTTAAGTATCTGGGCTCCATACCATGATACCACCTTTATCCAGAAGGAATGACATACACTAAGGGGCGCTACTCCCTAGAACCTTGCCGCATCCTTCCTGTTTTGACCATTTCCGGGGTGTGAGGCTCGATGAAGTCTCGTCCTCGAAGCTACGCTTTCTACAAAGCCATGCTTCGGGTCAAACAAAATGATCAACCTATGATCACAAAGATATAAGATCAAACAAATGATCATATCGCAAATGATCAAACACTGATCATTTCACAGCAACACTCAGTATGCCACGTTACCAAATTGGGAGTATATCGCTGATAAATTTCAACTACATAACCTCTGAGCTCGTACGTCTCAGAGAAGGGTGTTAAGCTAAGAGAATAAATTCTCCGCCACCAACAGAAATGTATTTGAAAGAAATCGGCTTTATATCTCAAAGTGTAATGTCAGACACACAATCCATACAAGTCTGTTCCGGGATCGAACAGAACCGAAGGCACTTCTCACGAAGCCCTTGCATATCCGGATAAATTTCTAATCACGTCCGGACTTCCCGTCACTAAGGGTGATAAAACCTCTAAACCGGAGATCAGCCGATGTAGAGTAACTCGGCGGTAATCCTTCCGTTTTCAAAAATATCCGGTCTTCAACACCGGTCTTCGAATGCAATTCATAACGACGTATCACATATTCGGAATGGGTTATACGACCCCATGGTCCTTTCCCGGCTAACCCGAATAGTAAGCGTTTATTTAAAAACAAGTGTGGCATTCAAATTCATCCAATTCACAACAAATACCCTATTTAAGGTAATTATTGATAGTCGGTTATTTAACTATCAATAAAGATGCGCAACATCATCAGATTCCAAATAATTTTCCAAATTATTGTATCTTTCAAAATATCTTTACTAGATATATAATTTCCACACTTAACCGTTTGAAACAAATTTCAAATCAATTGCCACATTTCAATTTGTCTTTGAAGATAAAATCTCAAAACAGTTCATTTCATATTGGAAAAGAATTTCCATACTTATTTAAAAAATAGTATTTCACAAATCTATTTATTTTCAACATTTGAAAATATTCGATATACTTAAATCGATATTAAGTATATATTCATTCTTTAAGGAAATCATTTACTTTGACAACATTTATTTGAGTCAAAACGAATGTTACGTAAAACATCGTTACAATGACTCGAAATCATTAGTATAGGGATTCGGATTTTAAGATAGGTATATATAAATCCCAATACTACAAAAACATTTTCTTTCGAAAATCATTTACTATAACAATAGTGTTATAGTCCATCATTTCCTTATTTCTCGAAAACGTCTATTTCAACAATGAATGTTGAAATCTATGATTTCGATATTCATTATACATTTTAAAACATCTTTAAAATGTTTAACTTCATTTTCAATGTCACTTTCCCAAAACTATCCATTTTACTTAACAATATATTCACTGTCCAAAATCGTGAATAATTCACTAACCAAATTTCAATATTTTCTACACATTTATATTTCAATAATTATCCACTATCCAAAATCGTGGATAAAATTCCCTTAATAACTTCTATATTTTAAAATCAATCAAATTTGATTTATTTTCGAATTTATAAACAACAACGTTTATAAATTCTAATTCCATTTTATAACAACTTCGATTTATAAATCTTCTTTAATGACCCATTCAATTTATAACTCAATGTATATACCAAAGGTCCATCTTATAAGTTAATATAACTTATAATTCATTTATTTTAAAAGAAATCGTTCTTTTAAACTTCACAAAATTTAAAACTTTCAGATTTCATTAACTTATGAAATCCCATTTTCACTTCATTTTAACACTTATAGAAACTTGTCTTATAATCCCAATATTTCAAATTTATAAATATCCATTTTGGTACATCCTTTAAATAAACCGTTTATAATACTAGAAATCCCAATTTAAACCATTTCATAAATTTCTTAACTTTTATTTTAAAAATCACACTTTGATTTTATTTCACAAAAATCTTAACTTTTATAACTTTAAAATTTTAGACGTTTATTTATTTGAAATAAATCAATTCAAAAATTCAACAAAACGTCTACTTTCAAAAATCACTTTAAAATCCTTTTAAAATAAAAGTCGTTATTTTTTAAACTTCAAAACTTGAATCCGATGATGCAACAGCACCAACTAGTCAATCACAACAACAAACATCATATATCAACATATGATAACAGAATATACATCAATATCTGTAAATAAATAAATACTGGTGAGGAATCCAGTTGGATCCCTCCAACCTGTTTCCCTGCATCCACAGATGTTAGCACAATACCATTCCACTTCGAGGTGGAATATCGCGGTATATGGGTTTTATAAAAATAATCCGCTTACTAACGGCGCAATAGGGTCTCATCCGCTATACGAGGCGGGAAATCATCAATCCAATATATACATATGCCAATATGTATATATTGCTATATATATAGATATATCCTATTATATCTAATACAAACAGCAATCAATCAATCAAAATCCAACTTCATTTGAGTGAGAAAAATCTCACCTTAGCATTTATATTTGCCATCCATTTCCAAACTTGACTCGATTTCCTTGATTTATACCTTGTATAAATATTTTACACAATAAATTAATATTCGAATCAATCGAATAAATTAAATTTCATTTGATAAGTGTACATTTCCAAGTGGTTTTATTTTGAACAAATTCTCCTTTTAATAAATTGATTCAACCAGAATTTAAATTCGAAACTATATTTTCTTTTATTCACCAGAGATTTTATTTTAAACCAAATTTCTTTTATCAAATTTATTTTCCAAACACTAAATCAATTTCAAACAAATTTTCCATTGATTTATTTTTTTCATTACCAGATTAATCACAACTTTGATTTCTAAAAGTTATCACCTTTAAATTAAACAAATTTTCTTGTTCATCATTATTTTCCTTTTTTAAACAACCTGTAAAGATTTTTAATTTCTTCATACATATATCTTTTTAAAGAAAAAGGAAAACTGTTTTTACCTCACTGCTTGAACCAACTAGATGAACCCTAGATCGAAACCCCATCTCCCAGAAATCGCCTCGACATCGTGAGTGCCAACCGTGACGAACTTCCCCAGCGTGACTTTGCTTCGTATGAACCCGCCATCGCGAGTGTCGACATCACCTTTGATCTGTTCTGGCCCACGCGAGCGCCTCCACTCGACGAAGCTGCCTCCATTTGCTGCTGTCGTTCCCCCCCAACATCGCAACTCCTCGACTCCACGCACTTACTCGCGTCCCCCAACGCCTACAGATCGCGACATCGATTCCCATGACGTCGAACTTCCCCCAATGCTCACGCGCTAGCCCTTTTGATTTGAACGCGATTTTACGCAGTCGAACGAGATCCCGAGCCGCCTTCGATATTCACCCCGGCCATTGATTTTTCGAACTCGAGAAATTCTGATTTGAATTAATTGTGATTATCGGCCATGATGATTTTGAATGAATTTTGACTTTTGAAAAAGGGGACGCGGCCATTGCTGTTTGTTTGAGAGAGAGAGATGCAATACATTTTAAATTGAAAAAGCTCGGTATTTATTTTCATTTGATTTTGTTCTGAAATGATCGGTTATTTAAAAATAAGAGGAGGGAGACAGGAGAACGTGATTTATCAGAGAAGATCGTGCTTGCACGATTTATTTCGTGGTCTTCAGCATGATGTAAGGCGTGAGTTAAGGGAGATACGTGGTGATGTTAAATAATATAAATTTAAATTTTTAAATTGAATTTGCTTTAAAATTTCAATGCATTTTCTAACCGTACGGTCACCAAACAACTCCGATCAATACAAAATTTGAAATCCGATAATAACTCAATATTACGGACCCAATGGAACAGGTTTCGTCGAATTCCGAGACTGCGCCTCGGACGACTATTTTTAAATATCAGTTGAATGATATAAATTTCAAAACTGAACAATTCACTCCCAAATTCGATTCTGAAGCTTCTGTTATCTTCAGTATTGTCAATACGAATTTTAAAAGCTTTCGAAATATTTTTCTTCAACTTAAAATTGAAGATTCAAATTTTTATTCAGCATTCAATAGATTAAATTTTATAATTTAATCGTCAAATTCAAAATTATATTGGGGATTCAAATTAAATCATCGTTCAAATATTTAAAATTAATTAAATATTCTCAATTTAATTCGTTCAAAATTCTGGGTCGTTACATCAGGCCTGAAGACTACACCACGCTCAATGATACTCCAGAGAACATCGACCTTGCGACACAAGGGACGAAGGAGTACAAGATGCCGCCTAAAAAGGAAGCGAATGAACAACAAAAGTGCTTCCGAAAGTACTGTTATTTCGATAAAACACATGGTCACAACACGAATGAGTGCCGTCACATGAAGAACCTGATTGAAGAACTGATTCAGGGAAACAAGCTTCAGCGGTATGTGAGGAAGCCACAAAATCCTGACCAGCCTGCAGCACTCCAAGCTCTTAGAGATCAGGGAAACCAAGCTGGAACCAGCGAAGGGGGATCTAGACGGACCGTCCAACTAGATTACCTACTTGTGCCATAGGTTCGTATCCGAATTTGTATCTATATTTGTATCCGTATCCGTATCCATATCCATTTCCATATCTATAACCAAATCTTTATCCAATAACGTCTACGTATGCCACAGATGTGTTCATGTTCATCACTGTATTACGTTTCCGCAACACAATAACATACATATCCATTTCAAATAGCAACCAATCATCACGCACATTTAGTCAATTCATAACGCTATCGTTTGCCTTGTAAACAGCCTCTAATCGCCTCTTGGAAACAATAGAAACTTGACCCAAATCAATAATTATTCATTTATATATGCCCTTAAGGGTCCAGATTCAGCCTGTGCTAAATTATAATGCACCGGTGGACATGTTGGGGTGACTGGTGCACCGATGTACACATTTTCCTAGCAGTTCCATGTGTAATGATCTGCTTTACTTACTACCAAAGACGATGCTTAATACATACACGGTATTCGTGTGCTGATCATTTAGTCATCCGAAAGATAGGTCATTAGGGTGAAAGAAAGAAAGATAGAATAGAAGAAACTAAACACCACATAATCTCACAATGCAACAGAACAATATATATTACTCTACATAATATATTAAAAAGTCATTTCAAATGTTACATCAAAGTCATACTAATACAAATTCTACCCTAGGACAGTTATAACAGCTTATCCCTACCTAACAAATACAATATATAATATATAGTGGAAGAGAAGGTAATAACTAGCTATCGATGAAGCCTCTTGCTCCAAGCTCCTCCAAAATGCATCCGCGGAAACTTGAACTACTTGGCTACCCACAAAAAATTGAGCACCCAAGAGTTTTAGGAAAATAAAGTAAAACTCCGGGTCGACATGGGTCTGGTGTGAGTAAACTCAACAACTGAATTATTATGTTTGAAACCCTTTTAAAATCAACGATATCTCGTAAGACCACGCCGCACATAAACACAGACGAGTTTTTTACCTTACGATAACCAAAACACTTCCTATAGAAAATTCTTTGGTACTATAATAGTGTCTAGAGTACAAATACTTATTAATCATAGCATAAATTGTTACATTAATTAAATTCCAACATACTAGGTTCTACAATCAAAACCATAAAGGCACGTATTGGAGATTGGATTCCATACTATGATAAGATAAGGAACTACCCTCCAATGGTACATCTCTAGATAAAATGCACCAGGGTCTGACAAGAACATCTTGTACCCCTACCATACAGGACTGGCCTACCACTTGACTAGTAGTATCGAATGTGATCACCCCACTTTGGGCCCCAAAGCATATATGAATATATAGTAATCGATCTAGATTTGGGAATGACCATACCCTGATGGGAGCGACCCACATGGCCCTGCTGCATGACCGATTTTTATCATTTTATGATTGATGAGGCTTGAGGCTACGTTTACCTTTATATAGAACTTTCCACTTGGAATGCTAACCAAGGTTTTAAATATCGGATTTCGGTCATGTTTCCTCTCGGAATTTTTACACAAGTTATCTCATATCGGGGGAGATCTCGGACGAGATGAGTACATATCGGGTGTACATCTCAGATTGACATCTCGGGTCTTATAATGCATATTGGGAATATCACGGATGTACTTATGTGTCTAAAATTGATGTGTCTAAAATTTATTTAACGGCTATAACTTTCTTAGTAAAAATAAAAATGGTAACATACTTGATTTACATGGAAAATGAATATTTTTAGAAGAGTAGTAACTTGATTAGCTTAATTGATTTGGTAATGATTGAATAATATCCTTTTATTTGAACATAATAAAGAAGTGAAACCTTTCGCTATGACTCATTAAGATAAAAAGTAAAGAATATGTTCAAGAAGTTGATAAATTATAATTGGATTGAGTAGTTTCTTTTGAATCAATATGAAAATAAAAAATATTATGGAAAATAAGAAAATGTATAATTTCGGGTGAGATCTCGGATTGAGATTTTGATCCATATTTCGGGTGAGATTAGAATATCTCGGACGAGATGAGTGTCGAGGAAAATATGGAGGAGATTTGATGTCTCGTCTCGTTTAAATTTGAAAAGGAGATATCGGAGGAGATCTCGGGCGATATATAGGAGATTTAAAACCATGATGCTAACACCGTCCTCCAGACAACATTGCAATGCCAGCATTCATCCATACAAGTTGTCCAGGTGATGGAAAAACCGAAGGCACTACTTCTACTACATCCATTTTGGAATCACCTTCAGGATTAGTAGCAAGCAGCCCTTGCACTTCAAAGAGCTCAATCTTAATTCCATCATCTTCAAGATGTCTTCACTTCCAAATGGTTGAGTTGGATCGAAGTGGTTTTCAGATAACATATCTGATCCCAGCCTCTTCGAAAAAACATTCGATAGTTTTCGGTAAACTCAACCCCGGTTGTTTAGGAAATAAACCGTCAAGGATAAGAGCGGAGATCACTTCCTAACCGTTAATGGACAGATTTCCTTATCATTTGTCCTATGAGAACGAAACGAAATTTATATGCACAGTACATCATCATCGAGGAAGACTGCGCCATATAACTTACGTGTTTCTCCTAGATATTTCCAAAGTCACGTTTTGGGTCCAAATTTGATAGTCGGTTATTTAACTATCGAGTAAACAAACAACAATCAATTCTATTTGAGATTTATTTATCCATAGCAACCACTAAGCCTCAAAACAAACCTTTATTTAATAAATCTCATTTCAAAACGTTTGTCTATA
Source organism: Allium fistulosum (assembly GCA_030737815.1). Lineage (NCBI taxonomy): Eukaryota > Viridiplantae > Streptophyta > Magnoliopsida > Asparagales > Amaryllidaceae > Allium > Allium fistulosum. The sequence goes on from CM060904.1 coordinate 823,777,295, forward strand.
ACACTCATATACTTATGTCCTTGACATAAGTATATTCACAAAACATTTGCGATTAACTTCTTACTTCCAAATCATGTTAAAAAGGATTAAACAAATGTTGTTTAAATTGGAGGTAAGGACAACCATAAACACTATTCCCTTAATGTTAAGTGTGGAATGGATGTTTCTTACCACCATTTTTAAAAGGTCAGTTTAGAGAAACCCAAATATCAAATTCTTTTTATACTTCTTTTGATAAATCATTTTCAATCAAATCAATTTCATTCATGAAATCCCTTTTACTTGAAATCCATATCCATTCAAAATGCTTTCCAAACTCCCAAATTCATTTATAAAACCCTTTTATAAATATTCAAAATCATTTATATAAATTGTTTTTATAAATATCCAAACTTTTTATATAAATTTCTTATAAATATCCAAACATTTTTATAAACTCTTTTTAAGGATATCCAAATCATTTTCTAATACTTCTTTTATAAATTTCCAAATCATTTATAAAACTTATTTTTAACCTTTCCTGTTTAAACAACTTCTTAAATAACCTTAAATCAATTTAGCTTCCTTTAATAAGCAAATCCATTTTATAAATCTTCCTTATTTATGAAATCTTCTTTGCTTAAAAACTCAAATCCATTTACCCAAAGCAATTTATAAATTTCCAAATTCTTTTATAAAACTCTTTATAAAAACTTCTTTTTATAACATGGAAAATGTCACACCCCGCATTTTTATCGTTAAATAATCAAATAAAAATAAATAGTGTAATTTTCAGAATATGATCTCGAAACTTATACCATTGTGTTCGTGGTGATTTTCTGATCAATTTCTATATATAACTTGCCGAAATCCGAGTTAATACAGAGAAATTATGAAAGAAACAAAAATCAGAGAAAATAGAAAAAATAATAATATAATATATGGGTCGACCCATAAGTCGACACACAACCCCCAAGGTCGACCACCAGGTCGACCCTAAGAGTGCATAGGTCGACCCTAGGGTCGACCCGCATAGTATCTTGGACGACAATTCGTCTAGGTACGTGCCGAACCAAATAAAAATCGATTTTTGCGCAATCTAGAGCATCGTTTTCTGGATCTGTTGACTCGCAGTGACTCTGTGACGTGGTTGCACCAGATTCAATCTAAAAATCCAACGGGCTGAGATCCCCAACTCCACTATAAATAGAACCCTAGGCCTAGGTATTTTCTCACAATCACATTTCTCCTAATTGGGTTCATTGCCTGAGGCTGGACACTAAAAAGAAAATAATTCTAGGGAGAAGATCTTCTCAATAAAAATATTAGACACCTTAGAAGGAGATCCGGGAAGATCATGTAGCTAAGCTAAGCACAAGCAAAGCTAAGGACGACATGTGAGTGGATTTAAATTATATATCTTTTACGTTTATGATATATTATCATTAGATTCCCTTTTTATATTTAATTCAGCATTTATTTCAGTAATTAGTTCTGTTGAAAACTATAATTGTATAAAAAAGCTTATATTTAATTATTATTTATATGGAAAAGGAAGATAGTAATCCAATTAAATATGAATAATATTAGGCTTGATAGTTAGAGAAAGGCGTAAGCCTAAAAGTAAGAAATTTGCAGTTATTTACATCTATCTTAAAGTTAAAATTTAGCATGTAAATGTTAGCTTCTTTTTATTCCTTTTTACGCGAATAAATTAGTTAAAGAGAAGAATTCGCAAATACATACTAAAATAGAAAAACACTAGATTTACAGAAATTAGATGTAAGAAAAACTGAAATAAAAGGAGAAAAATAGAAATTTACAGTAAATTATGCTAAAATGGGAGAAATAAATAAAAAAGGGAAAATCTAATAACTTGATTTGGAAGTAAGTGATAGATTAATTGGTTGGTTTAGAAAAGAGAATACATTTCTATAGCTTAATATTTAAAAGATAACGATAAACATAATTGCAAGAGTAAAAGAAAGAAAAAAAAGAATTATTGTAAAATAGAGAAACCACTGTATTTTGCACTATCCAAAAAAGTAAAGAAATAATAAAAGAAATATCTTGCAGTTACGGACTATTGTTTATAGCATTATTTAGTATTAAAATATGGAAATAGATTTTTAGCACGGTTCTTATAACCAACCAAATAGAATAGAACCTCTTCCTAGAATATAAGAAAATAAAGTGAAGAATTAGAGGAAGTAAAGAAGAAATCAAGTTAATAATTAAGACAAGACTGGAAGCAATTAACAGAAATGTATCTAGTCTGCATTTATTGCATAGATAATAGAATAAAAGAAAAACAGTTATTATGATAAGTAAATTTGTGACAGTCGGACGTAGTACCAAGCCAAGATTGTCATATAATATAAGAGAATAAAGGAGAATTCGATATCATAATAAAAGAAGACAGACTAGAATAGAAAAGAGACCCTTGTGATTATATTTATAATATATATTGATTATAAAAGAATATTGTAGCGACGATTGCAAGTAAAATTATAACATAGGTTATAATTAAGTAGAAAGAACAGAAAAGACTTATTTTAAGACTTTAATTAAGTTAATAAGCAAATAGAACAGAAATAACAGAAGAGGCTTATTTTAATAAACTTAGATCTTGGATTAAGTTAACAAGCAAGATAATAGAAATGGCCCATACCAACAACATTCCCTTTCAGTCAGGAACTGATGGTCTCACCATAGTTAGGTGAGGCTGGGACAAGATTATTCTAATTAGGGTTAGTAAGTAGCCAACAAAATAAGAAAAGTAACTAAACGCAAAATAAAAGGTTAGACTTAGGGTCTAATAAAAGAGTAAAATGCGTTTGGAGCAGCCCAAAGGATGAAGAGCCTAGCAAAGAAGTTCATCACAGGTTTCAGCACAGAATAAGCACATCCAACTTAGTTATTTTGGGCTAGAAGGAAGTAAAAGACTTCAACGGGACGTGAGAGTACTCTAGGGTGGCCCTCTGGGGTAGGCGTAGCGATGTAGTCCCCCCCGGAGGCAAGTCTGTAGGTGTTCCATAAGAGAGTATGCCTTGACTGCTTTTTGCATGGCATGACCATTGTAGGCAATCAAAAGAGGTTGATGTTTGGAGTAGGATATTCGTATGACACCGTACTTGACTTGCGAGTAGGTTTTAGTGGGTAGGACCCAAAAGGATAGTCGCATGCGGATATCGGGCCAGCATCAAACCAAGAAGCGAGATCGAGAAAGACTAGAGTTAAACCAAAAGGCCAATGATTCTTCCACTATCGAGACATTGAATGAGGGGCACAACCAATTGGATGTTTATATTGTTTGTAGTAGGGCACAACCACTTAGCTCTTTAAAGGTCTTTCGATTAGTCGAGAGGTGGCTGCGTGGGGCCATAGCCACGTAAGAAAAGAGACATACCAAGTAGAATATCTGTATTGTAGGCCTAACAAGGCAGTCCTTTACAGACTTGGAAAATCCCCGATTGAGTTCCGTACAAGGTAGACCTTGTTAAGTGGGATTCAGGGAGTAGACATAATGATTACGTATAGTCCTCAAGGTACGCACTGGGCCGTAAATTGTGGATTTCCGAGCATCAGTATAGGCTAGTGCGGACGCAGTTCTACGTTTTTATAGCAGACGATGGAACAACTGTATTGTAGGCCTTACGAGGTAGTCCTTTACAGATGTAGTCACAGCACGCCCTAGCAGCGAGACGATGGAGTCCTTTTCGAGGAGGATATAGAAGGTACTAAGGGTAGTACCTAGGACCAATACGGTCATTGGGTATATAGCTACATATATATTAGTTATTAGGTTTTGATCTACTAGGGAGTAGATAGGTACGATTCACACATAGGGGCGAGAGTATTAAAAACCCAATAAACCTAATATAGCAGAAAATGGAAGTAAAACAGTATATGTAGAATTATACTTAGAAGTATATGATTTGTCCATTCACCAGAACTTTAGTTTTGACCCCCTCCTCATAACATCCTCTAAGTTAGGTAGATGGCAGAGACTTTCCAGCTTTGAGACACTTGTTTAGAAAGCGTTATTATTTTGGTGAGTATTTACTTACTACTATATTTTAGTTAGTTCCACTTTGAGATATTTATCCGAGCTCTAATATATTTGTCTTTGCCTATTTGAAGGATACAAGAAACCCAACTCGGGTTTCAATGGGCTTGGATTCTAGAATTTTTGCAAAAAATCCAGACCCACTGGAATTCAGTTGTTACATCTGGTATCAGAGCCAAGGTTTAGGATTCCTAGGTAGATATTGAATGAATGTATTTGTATTTTTGAATAAAATATAAATATATTATGTACTAAAATCCAAATATTCCCCAATTATAGATTTTAACATATGGAAAGTTTTTAGAAGTATATTTTTGCATAGTTTGCTAGTTGGGTTTGGGATGACCCAAGTATGTTAAGCCCTATGTTATTACCAATTTATAACGTACAAATAAGCCATGTTTGAGAGAAGATTGGTATCCATATGTTGTAGGAAGTAGGGAAATTCCCTAGGGATAGTAGGGGGAGTTTTTTATTTTGGAAGGAGTAAGAGGTTTTAGTAAGAACAAAATCCACTTTATGTCTAGCCCAATAAAATGAAACTTTTGGAATTGAAAAGTTGAAATTAAAAAAATATTTTTTAATATATTTGAGGAAGTAAATATTGGGTTTTTGAAAAAAAGTGGTATGAAATTTAAATTGGTTTTTATATGATGTAAATTTGGTTAAAAGTGAAATTCTTTTTAAAGAATAATAGAGCATGTATAGCTCGCTAGCTTCTTTGTAGGTAAACAAAGATTTTAAAATATAAAAACCTAGAGTGTGTTAAGTATCAAAAACGTAAGATACAACATTTATTGTTGTAATAGATGTTTTCGTGAAAAATAAGGGAAACATAGGCTATGACACTATTTTTATAGTAGGTGACTCCCAAAGGAAATGTTTTTACATAGCAGATGAGATTTATTAATATTTATTTTAATTGAATCCATATATTAGTATTTTTGGGTTGCAGTAACGGTGTTTTACACAACATCTGTTTTGACCCAAATGAGTTTTGAAGATAATTTCTAAAGTAGTTTGTATGTACACTTATTATTTCAATAAGTATATGATAATATTTTCTAGTTATGAAAATATTAAAGCAGTTTTGAAAAATGAGTTCTTTTGAAAAATAATGTACGTTAAATTAATGAATTTAGTAGGAAATATCTTAGGTATGTGAATATAGAGTAAACATACTTTAATCTATTGGAATGAAATAAATAATGATATAATTTTCTATGAATCACAAATAAAGATGTTTTGTGCAAGTTAAAAGGAATAGGTGAAAGAGATGTACAAGGTATGGAAAGCATCATATTTTGTATTGCCTATTTCGATAAATATAAAATAAATTCCTTATAATTTCACATAAACATGAAATCCTCCTTTAAAGGATTCATAGAAGGTTTTAGCATTAATGGTTTCTCATAAAAGAAAGTAATTCCAATACATTAAGGTATAAAACCATTAAGTGTAGGAAGTTTGAAACTCCTTCGAGGTTAAGTAATTGGAAGAGTAAAAAATTTGAGGGATTTTTGATAAAATAATTGTTCTTACCTACTCCAGTTTTAGTAAATTTGAAAATCTATGAACAGAAAATATTTCGAAAACCTGTGAGGACTTTTATTTTGTAGTCAAGAAAAAAGAAAAATGTTTTAAGAACAAGCAAGACATGTTTTAAAGAAAGATGGTCTGGTGAAAAAGTAAATAAGTTTTTGGAAAGATAAAATTTTAAGCAATCAAGTACCTTTGAATTTAACAAAAAACTTCAAAATAACACTTTCCAAGGCAAGAATTTTAGGATTTGATGTTTCAAAAAATAAAAATAAAATTTTAGAAGCTTTAATTTTTGAAGTAAAATGATAAATATCAAACCAAAACAGACTTTTAAATATGGAGTAGATAGGAATCATTTTCTAGGTGTAACGGGAAAAGGGTAAGGCTATAACAGTAATTACTCCTAGTAATAATAATAAAAGTTCCCGTAAGGTGTATAGGGCACTAGTGAAAACCTAGGAATGTTGCTTCATGTGTGTAGGCTATAGAAGAATAGTGAAGTGATATTAGTACGACAGTAAGACACACATGGTTGGGAAAAGTAGACCTTAGTTGGGGAAAAATGAAAGGTAAAGAGAAAATTTCCCTAAGCTTAGTTGCCTTTTTAGATAGAGACTACATAGATTGAAACCCTTATCCATTGCAGTAAATGAGACTTGGTTATTCTTTTTTGAGCATGGAATAAAAGAGATGAATAAATCTAATTCATCATGAGTAATACAACATAAGTTGGTAAAAAAGTAATAGGCGGCAGGAAGAGCATATGAGTTACTTGGATTCCTAGAGTAGGACCTTTCTATGTCAGAGTGGACATGGTCCTAGACCTCCTAGCCCTAGATGATAGCTGTGTTTAGTTGCTATATTAAAAGAAGAGTAAAAGCAGATAAAAGGTAACTAAAAGAAAAATAGTAAGATCTAAAGAAAGCAATAGAAACGTCAATAGAAATAAATGAGAATGCAAAAGAAAAATACATCTTTCCCATAAATTAAGCTTGGGAAAAAGTTTGAAAAGAAAAATCTTTCTTATGTAAACCGTGCTTAGGAAAGAAAATAGAGATTTTATAGGATAGGGGCACAAGTTCCAAGTATGGAGAGAGAGAGGTATGCAAAAGTAAAATGGAGAAATGTGAAATTTTTCGTTTTCTACCTCCTTTCTGACATAAGAAATCGAGTTCGGAAAATTAGATTTTTCTAAAATTCGAATATTAAAAGTTGTATGGTAGGATTTGGATGAAAAATTTGTTGGACTACACCCTTATTTAATAGGAGTGTGGGAAGAATTGGATGAAAAACGTTTTGAGTTTTCAAAAGATTGCATTCATATAGAAATTGCAAGTTTATTTAGGGTGTGTGCATCATATTTTAAATAAATTTCTAAAGAAGAAAAGCATTCATATAAGAGGTACCGCTTAGAAATTCATGTACATGCATATATTTTATTGAATGACACTTTTGCACAAAAACACGGATGGTCGCAATATTGGATGTACACAAAATGGTTGTGATTGATGCGAGAAATTACATAATTTTACCCATGTCAAATTTTGGAGACGAAATTTCCTAAAGGGTGGGAGAATGTAACAACCCACATTTTTATAATTAAATAATCAAATAATGATGAATAGTAAAAATAAACATTTTTGTAATTGTCGGAATATGGCCTTGAAGCTTATACCAATGTGTTCATGGCGATTTTTTGATTAATTTCCATATATAACTTGTCGAAATCCGAGTTAATACGGAGAAATTACGATAGAAACAAAAATCAGAGAAAATATATATATATATATATATATATATATATGGGTCGACCCATAGGTCAACCCACAACCCCCAAGGTCGACCGCCTGGTTGACCCTAAGAGAGCATAGGTCAATCCTAGGGTCGATTCACATAGTATCCTAGAGGACGATTCGTCCAGGTACGTGCCGAACCAAATAAAAATCGATTTTTGCGCAATCCGAAGCGTCGTTTTCTGGATACGACGACTCACAGTGACCCTGTGACGTGGTTGCACCAGATTCAATCTAAAAAATCCAATGGTCTGAGATTCCCAAACTCCACTATAAATATAACCCTAGGCCTAGCTATTTTCTCACAATCAGATTTTCTCCCAATTGGGTTCGTTGCCTGAGGCTGGACCCTAAAAATAAAATATTTCTAAGGAGAAGATCTTCTCAATAAAATATTAGACACCTTAGAAGGGGATCCAGGAAGACCATGGAGCCAAGCTAAGCACAAGCAGAGCTAAGGACGACATGTGAGTGGATATAAATTATATATCTTTTACGTTTATGATATTTTATCGTTAGATTCCCTTTTTATATTTTAATTCAGCATTTATTTCAGTAATTAGTTCTGTTGAAAACTTTAAATTGTATAAGAAAGCTTATACTTAATTATTATTTATATGGAAAAGGAAGATAGTAATCCAATTTAATATGAATAATATTAGGCTTGATAGTTAGAGAAAGTGAAATGGCCCGAATTTCCGTACACTTTAAGCCGACAATAAACCACACATGTCCAACTCAAATTGCACGAATAAGCGGCTCTTTAAGGGGTGAAAAAAAAATAGAACAGAATCTCACACGAATGGAATAATATATATAATATTGAACAATATCTTTACAGCGGAAATTATTTAAAGATACATATACCAGAGTCTAACCTAAATTCAGCTTGGACAGTTATAAACATCTGTCCTTACAAATGCTGACAAACATCAAACAACTGCAGCAGATAATAGAATATGTCCATACATAAATGAATATCTTCATCTCTTCTCTGGAAACTCCAACCGTCTTCACTAAACCTGAAACTACTCGGATCTAACCTGAGTATTGTAAATACCCAGATCAGGCTTGATAAACTAGCATGAGAAACTCAAATATAAATGACACTGTCATATATCAGCCTTGGAAATAAAATCCTTTGAAAAGAAAGAGTATCTCATAAGACCTCTCCCACACATAAACACGGACGGGTTTTTCCCTTATGAAAACCAAAACATTTTTATATCAAAATCCAGTGATATTATTAATAATGTCTAAGTACAAATACTTATTAAAATAGCCGAAATTGTTACATTATTAAATTCCAGCATACCACCTTGTAATATAAGGCTTTCTACATCTAAAATCGTAGAGGCGCTTATTGGAGAATGGTTTTCCATACATATGACAAGGTAAGGGACTACCTTTCGACAGTACACCTCTAGAGGGATGTACTTAGGGTTGCCATACTCGGCGCCTAAACCAACACAAGATTGGCCTACCCCTCACGCTGGATAGTACCGAATATGTCATCACCCTGGTCGTTACCAACCTTTAACGGGTACCCGATTCATACATTCACCACATACTTAGACATGTGTAGAATAAATCTAGAAGGATGATGACATATCCTAATTGGGAGCGACCCACTTAACCTTGCCACTTTTACCCTGTTTTTGTCATTTCCGGGCGATGAGGCCTGAGGTAAACGATTACCTTTTCACATAGCACATCTTCTTCACTTTCAATGCCACATTTTCATTCCTTGGATAACACTATTAACTTTCACTAACATACAACCTCTGAGCTCGTACATCTCAAAGAAGGGTGTTAAGCTAAGAGAAGTTGCCTTCTCCGCCACCAAGCAGATGCACATTTGTAAAAGTCAACGTTAAGATCTTAGAAATGCAATGTCAGACATTCGTCCATACAAGTTGTCCAGGAACAGGACAAACCGAAGGTACTCTCCTACTTCATTAGTAGCAAGAAGTCCTTGCATTAGAGATTTTCATAACAGAGTATGGTGGCAGCAGTGCTCTGTTATGAAAATCTCTAATGCAAGGACTTCTCGCTACTAATGAAGTAGGAGGGTACCTTCGGTTTGTCCTGTTCCTGGACAACTTGTATGGACGAATGTCTGACATTGCATTTCTAAGATCATAAAATTGACTTTTACAAATGTACATCTGCTTGGTGGCGGAGAAGGAAACTTCTCTTAGCTTAACACCCTTCTCTGAGACATACGAGCTCAGAGGTTGTATGTTCGTGAAAGTCAATAGTGTTATCAAAGGATTGGCAATGTGGCATTCAAAGTGAAGAAGATGTGCTATGTGAAAAGGTAGTCGTTTACCACATGCCTCATCACCCGGAAATGATAGAAACAGGGTAGAAGCAGCAAGGCTAAGTGGGTCGCTCCCAATCAAGAGATGTCATCATCCTTCTAGATTTACTCTACACATGTCTAAGTATGTGGTGAGTGTATGAATCGGGTACCCATTAAAGGTCGGTAATGACCGGGGTGATGGCATATTCGGTACTATCCAGTATGAGGGTTAGGCCGGTCTAGTGTTGGTTTAGGCCCCGAGTATGTCGACCCTAGGTACATACCTCTAGAGGTGTATAGTAGGAAGGTAGTCCCTTACCTTGTCATTTGTATGGAAATCCATTCTCCAATAAGTGCCTCTACGATTTTAGATGTAGAAAGCCTTGTATGACAAGTTGGTATGCTGGAATTTAATAATGTAACAATTTCGGCTATTTTAATAAGTATTTGTGCTTAGACATTATTAATAATATCACTGGATTTTGATATAAAAATGTTTTGGTTATCATAAGGGAAAAACCCGTCCGTGTTTATGAGTGGGCGTGGTCTTATGAGATACTGTTTCTTTTCAAAGGATTTTATTTCCAAGGCTGATATATGACACTGTCATTTATATTTGTGTTTCTCATGCTAGTTTATCAAGCCTAATCTGGGTATTTTCAATACTCGGGTCAGACCCGAGTAGTTTCAGGTTTAGTGAAGACGGTTGGAGTTTCCAGAGGAGAGATGGAGATATTCATTTATGTATGGACGTATTCTATTATCCGCTGCAGTTGTTTGATGTTCGTCAGCATTTGTAAGGACAGATGTTTATAACTGTCCAAGCTGAATTTAGGTTAGACTCTGATATTGTATCTTTAAAAAATTTCCGCTATAAAGATATTGTTCAATATTATATATATTGTTCCATTCGTGTGAGATTCTGTTCTATCTTTATTTTCCTTTTCACCCCTTAAAGATCCGCTTATTCGTGCAATTTGAGTTGGAAATGTGTGGTTTATTGTCGGCTCAAAGGGTACGAAAATTCGGGCCTTTACATTTGGTATCAGAGCATAGGTTAGGTGCCTATGTAAAATTTGTCTAGGTTAGTAAATCAACCTAGGAATTTTGAAAATGAAACTACCTTAATTTGATAAATAAAAATGGATAGGATAAGGCACCATACCTCCGACCAGGGTTATGGCTGATGTTTATTTGTAGGTGTACTTAATTGTTTGGTTTCGTTATATTTTTCCGTCCTTGGAATTTCGAGGATGAAATTCTTTTAAGGGGGGAAGTACGTAACGACCCGTAATTTTACGACTTTCAAAATGGAATATTTAATTTATTTATATATTCAAATTTAGAATTTTTAAACTTAAATAATCATGTTTTATATGATAAATAAGAATGGTGAACTTATTTTTAGAATTTAATAAAGATTTTGAAGTTCGACGTAAAATCGACAAAATTTGGTTTTCGATAAAAATTGATATATAGTAAAATAATTGTTTTAAAGGATAAATAAATTATTTTTAATATATAATCCATTTAAAATTCATTTGATAATAATATCAATTTAATTTATAATGGTTTGATAAATATATAAACTTTTTTTATAAAAATTGATAAATTTTGTCACATATCGACAAATCAATGTCGTATTTTTATAAATGGATTTGGATATTGTTTTATATTGTTTTATAAGTCAAATACACTTGTTTTAATTATTTAAAAATGATAGAAAATTTATTTTCAAGTTTTGTTTACATATATAAATAGTTTGATTTAAAACTGAAAATGTGACCGAGATTCGGCTTCCGGATTTTCGACCTTTCGTCGAACGAAAGTTGTTTCGGATCGTTGTAATGTTATTTGATACACATACACACATGTATATACATATCTATAATGTAATAACCCGCATAATTTACGATGGTGTATTTAAATGTTTAATTTAAATATAGCGTCGTTAGTCGGATTTAAGTCCGAAATGTCACTTTTTGCAACCGGTCGAATTAGGACTCGGGACCACTTCCATTGAGTTCAAAATGGCATTTGTGACTTTTTTTAGTATAAGCATCGATATGTTTGGAGTAAGTTGAATTTTTCTATTTTCCATTTGGGCTTTTGGGTTCGGGTTTCAATAACTCATCATATACCCTAACTCAGCCCCCTCTCTTCATCCATTCCCTCATTTCATTTCTTTTTCTCAAGCTCAACTGAAAATGGGGGAAGAGAAAATGAATTAGAAATTCCAAGCCCTAGATTCATTTGCAAACTCAAATTCAAGTCCAAAATCTAAGAGAAGCTTAGGTAAGCATCCTCTTCTCCTTCTCCATCTCAATTCCTCTTCGATTTTTGAAATTTCCTAAACCCCAATTAGGAAATACTTGTTTTGATCTTAGATTGAAGCTTGTAGAGTAGAAGTGAAGAGTGGTTGATCTTTTCTTTGTGTTTGAGCTTCTCATCTTTGTTTTTGAGTTAAAAGGTGAGATTTTTGAACTCACATCTAAGCCTATAGCTTTTGTTGTTGTTGGGTAAGAATTCCTAACATCAATTCATGTTCATTTGTGTTCGATTTGGATCGATTTGGTGAATTGTCCAATTATTGGTTTTTGGAATCCAATTTTTGTGAAAATCCAATCTTCGATGTTTGAACACGTTAGTGGAGTGTTTCGGAGGGCCATACAAGGCTGGGTTGTCGTTTGGCGTAAATCCTCAGTCGTAGTTGCTTGTTCGTTCGCTTCCATCCGTGTTATCGAATTTGCCCCTAAGGGGGATAGGCTGATTTTTGCTCTAGTAGCAGGTTCAGTCGACTGAACCAGACCCCAGGAATTTGCCTGGGTTTGCATCAGTCGACTGAGCTTCTAGGCCAGTCGACTGACCCTGGGGCAGAAAACTTCGTACCCCTGTGTCAGTCGACTGACACCCTGGGTCAGTCGACTGACCTGGAAACATAAAGTTTCCAAGCACTGGTCCAGTCGACTGACCCCCTGGTTCAGTCGACTAACCTGCTTGTCTCAGCCCAATTTGTTTATTTGCTTGGTTTTTTCCAATTTTGATCGATTCGTGTCGATCCAATCAGTTGTTATCGCATTTTTAACTTGGATGATTCCATTTTGATTTCGTACACGGGTTTTTATAAAATGATCTTTTTAAATTGTATTAAAAGCTCGTTTCTCCAACTTGTAATTTCTATTTAAAACACACACACAATTTTGCACTTCGAGCGAAGAGGGAGGAGAATTAAATGATTAAATAAAACGCGTGCTATGAACACGTGGGTTTATCTTTCCAGTTAATTCTTAATCTATTCGTTTGACCGTTTTGACCTTTGGGTCTGGTTTACCGATGAGATGAGGTGAACTTTGTACTGCTTTGAGTGTGAAATTGACTAACGGTTAGTAAACCGTTTAGTGCGAACGTGTGGTATGGGACTCACGTTAACATTTTTCGGGTTCCTTTCTGAGAGTTGTGACACATTCTGCCAGTTAGTGGTGTCCAGTACTGGGTCTCCGGACCTTCGCCACTACGGTTTGTTGCCTTCGAGCGTTGCCTTCGGGCGTGTGGATCCTTGTTATATGGTACTGAGCTCGAGCTTCTTTTGTTTCTTTGACAATTATATTTCCCTAGCATATCGCCTTTCGGTGTAGGTTCTTTGAACCACACGATATATAGCTTTTACCTTGTGGAAACTTGTGTTACCTTTATTGGTATTTGTTATTTGCCTTTTGTCTTGTTTTGGGATATGTATGTCCTTTGTTTATTTGAGTTGCCTATGATATGAGGTTTGTTTTGATTCATCTTTTGTTAGATGATTTGGTTATCTCTTTTGGAGATATTTGTGGTACTTTATGACCATGTATGTTCATTATCATTTAGTTTATCTAACTGATTTGTTTAGCTAGACTGACCCGTGTATTTTATACTCGAGTCAGACCGAGATGTTTCAGGTTAGGTACATTGGACTTAGCCTATTTTGCTTCCGCATGGACTATTCTGCTAGCTCCTTTTTGTTATAGCTTTTTGTGTAGTCCTTTTTGGCTGTAACTCTGATATGTATTCTTTTGACTCGTCTGTATATTGTGGTTTGCTTTACCACTTGTCGAGTATCATTTTGTAAACTCTGTAATGTATTTGTATATGTGTAAATGTATGTGATGATCTACTGTTATGTGACGTGAATTACATTTGAGTTATATTTTATTCTGATAGATCCCTCAGCCACCTATGACTTTGTATTAAGTATTTATTGGATATGTCGATCCATTTAAGTAAGAAGTGGCATTGCCGGCTTATTCGATAGATAATTAAGACAAGGTTATAGATGGTCGCTCCTATCCAGCTCTATTCTCCGTATTAGCAGACGGTGTTACCTAGTAATACTCTTTGCTAATGTGGGTCTCGGAGTGGGGCGTCACAGCTTTGTATCAGAGCAGAGTTCAGAACAAAATATGATAAACATAGAATAGAGACACATATTACGGTACATCAAAGGGTAGTACGAATGTTACGAATCTTTGAATCATCGTGCCTTTATTCTTTTCGTGCCTTCGGGGTAGATAGAATTTTGGGAATACGTCTAGGAATGCATTTTATTCCGTAGTATTCCATACTTGAATTAATGATATCTACCTTGTGAATAATCTTTATCTTATCTTATCTTTCAGCTAATGGCCGGAAGAGGCAGAGGACGATGCTCGGATGATGGGCAATCCAGCGGCTCGCATCCGGACGGCGTTTACATGTCTATCGATAAGTTTTTGGAGTTGTTTAGGAGCACTCAGCCTCCAGCTCCTATTCGAGCATCTCCTCCACGCAAGTCTGCCTTTGCACTCCCGTGCAGTGATTTTTCTCATCTTGGAGAAAAGCCATTCAAAGGCTCCGAGTCCGTTCTTGAGGTCCAAGCTTGGATTCGCACATGCGAGCGTATCTTCTCTCGCATGGATCTTTCTGACCATGATCGAGTTCTTGTAACTTCTAGCTTATTGCAAGAGCGTGCCCTTGATTGGTACGAGCTTCTTATAGCCGAACTTGATGAGTCTGTTCTTTCTTAGACTCAGTTTCGGGAACGATTCGAACTCAAATTCGTTCCTGAATCTGAAAAAGTTTTATTAGCCCGTCGCTTCTTTGAGTTGAAGCAAGGGAAGTCCTCCGTTTCTGAATATGTTGCATCATTCGAGGCCTTATCTAAGTATGGTCTTGAATTCATTAGCACTTCTTATAAGAAGAATATGAAGTTTGTCTCTGGTCTTAAGAAATATCTTAAGAAGTCTTTAATGCTCCAGCTTAAGCTTTCTTTTGAGGAGTTGGTTGATTCGGCACTTCATCTCGAGGCCATCGAGAAGGAGTGTGATAGTGGTGATGATGTTGAGGTTCGCAAGAACCCCAATAAGAAGAAGTTTCCATTTCATAAGCAGGGATTTCTCCCTTCCAAGAAGAAAAAGCCCGTTGAACCTGGCTCTAACTCTCAATCTGCTGGAACACCTTCCATTCGGAAGTGTTTCAATTGTGGTTCTCCTGATCATATGATTCGAGCTTGTCCTAAGCCTCTCTTCTGCCATTACTGCAAGAAGGAAGGTCACCGTGTTTCCTCGTGCCCTACTGCTTCTGCCTGTGCCAAGTCTGGCAAGCTTAATGTTGCTAAGGCTTTTGGAGGTTCTTCTCAGCCAAGAGGTATATTTCCATTTATTTTGGAAGGTTCTATTTTATTTCATGACCGTAGTATTCGAGTTCTTTTTGATACGGGTGCTTCGCATTCTTTCGTACAGAAAAAGCTCATCGATGATTTGCCTTTGGATGTTTCTTGTTTGGTTACTTCGTTGAGGATTGCGAATCCTATTGGGGGATCCACAACCCTTAACATGCTTTGTGATGATGTTGAGATTGTTTTATGTGGTTTTTCTTTTCGTGCGAATTTGCACGTTATTTCTTATTTGGGATTTGATATGATTTTGGGTATGGACTGGCTAGTGAGATACGATGCCACGATTATTTGTTCTAAAAGAATTTTATATCTTCGACACCCAGATTCATCTACTCAGCTATCACTTGTTCTTCGGAATGTGGATAATTCCGAAATGGCTTTATATTCTCTTGACTCACGAGATGATGATGATGATATATCTCGTATTCCTATTGTTTGTGACTTCTCTGATGTTTTTGAGCTGGTTTCGGGTTTGCCACCCAAGCGGGCGATCGAGTTCTGCATTGATCTCATTCCAGGCGCGTAGCCAGTTGGCCGTCCTCCCATGAGGATGTCTACGAAAGAAAATGAGGAACTCATGAAGCAGCTTTTAAAGCTTGAGTCCAAACAGTTGATTCAGTCCAGTTTTTCACCGTGTGGTGTCGCGGTTGTCTTCGTGAAGAAGTCCGATGGAACTCTTAGGCTCTGCATCGACTATCGCAAGCTTAACGAGTTGACCATCAGGAATAGGTATCCTTTGCCTAGGATCGATGTTATGTTCGATCTATTGAGTGGCGCTAAGGTCTTATCTCAGCTCGACCTTGCCACTGGTTTTCATCAACTCCGAGTCGCGGAAGATAGCATACCTCTTACAGCTTTCCGCACTCGATATGGTTCTTTCGAGTGGCTTGTTATGCCATTCGGTTTGATGAACGCTCCTTCTTTCTTTGTTGACCTTATGAATTGAGTATTCTGGGAATATCTCGATAAGTTCGTCCTTGTGTTCATTGACGACGTTCTTGTTTATTCTAAGTCTGAAGCCGAGCATGCTAATCACTTGAGAATTGTCTTGAGTACTCTTCGTCACCATCAGCTTAAAGCCAAATTCTCCAAGTGCCATTTTTGGGAGAATAAGGTTAAGTTCTTAGGCCATGTTGTATCTTCCGACGGCATTTCTGTCGATCCCTCAAAGATCGAAGCTATCAAGAATTGGAAGAGGCCTGAGAATGTTCATGAGATTCGTAGTTTCCTTGGATTGGCGGGTTATTACCGTCGGTTCATTAAGGATTTTTCCCATGTTGTGCTTCCTCTCACCAGCCTTACTCGGAAAGGCATTCATTATAGTTGGTCTAATAAGTGTGAAGCTTCCTTTTAGACATTAAAGGAACTTCTCACTAATGCTCCTATTCTTGTCGTTCCCGAGGGGAATCATGATCTTGTTGTCCACACCGATGCTTGTGGTAGTGGTCTCGGTGCCGTGCTTATGCAGAAGGATCGGGTAGTTGCTTATGCTTCTAGGCAACTGCGTCCGAATGAAGTTTGCTATGCTACTCATGATCTTGAGTTAGCCGCCATTGTCTTCGCCTTGAAGATTTAGCGACACTATTTATTAGGCGAACACTTCATTCTCTATACCGATCATGAATCCTTGAAGTATTTGTTCACTCAAAAGGAACTCAATATGAGGCAACAGCGTTGGCTCGAGTTTCTTGCCTCCTATGACTTTGATATCCTGTATACCCCTGGTAAGGGTAATCGTGTTGTTGATGCGCTTAGTCGCAGACATTCGGCTGTCGTTTCTATGATGCTTGCCGAATGGGACATTCTTGAGACTATCTTTTTGTGATATTCGTGATCGAGCTCCATCCTCTGATTCTCCGATAATATTATTCAGTTTGGAAGCTCGACCCTCTCTATTGGATCGTATTGCCAAAGCTCAGCGGCGTGATCCTAATATTGTGCATCTTATTCAGCTTTGTGAGACGGAATCCCGTGGTGTGGCGTTACGGGATTTCAGCATTGATTTTCATAGGTGTCTTCGCAAGAAGCACCGTCTTGTTGTGCCTTCTGATTCTGCCCTTAGGCATGACATTCTTGATGACTGTCATTGTTCTAAGTATACCATTCATCCTGGCAGTAGTAAGATGTATGTCGATATGCGTCGCCTTTATTATTAGGAATGCATGAAGCGCGATGTGGCGAGTTATGTGAGTAATTTCATGACTTGTCAACATATTAAAGCCGAACATCAGCACCCTTCTGGTCTCATTCAGCCTCTAGAGATTCCATTGTGGAAATGGGATCAGATTTTGATGGATTTCATTGATGGCCTACCTCGTACGAGATCGTGCCATTCTAGCATTTGGGTTATTGTGGATCGCCTCACCAAATCAGCTCATTTTGTTCCTATTAAATCTAATAGGACTGCTTCTCTTTTGGCTAAGTTATATATCAAGGAAATCGTGAGACTTCACGGTGTTCCTAGTTCGATTGTGAGTGACCGTGATCCTTTATTCACCAGTCATTTTTGGCAGAGTCTTCAGCAAGCTTTAGGAACAAAGCTTAATTTCAGCACAGCTTATCATCCACAGTCTGATGGACAGACTGAACGGGTGAATCGTATCTTGGAAGATCTCCTCCGTATTTGTATTCTTGATTTCGGAGGTAGTTGGGAGGATCATCTATACCTTGTAGAGTTCTCCTACAACAATAGTTTTCAGTCCAGTATCGGTATGGCTCCTTTCAAAGCCTTATATGGAAGGCCATGTCGATCACCTTCTTGTTGGTTAGAATCTGGGGAGAAGCTTATTCTTGGCCCAGAGTTTGTTCATGATTCTTCTTAGAAGATTGATCTTATTCGTCAGAGAATGAAAGAGGCACAGAGCTGCCAGAAATCCTACACGGACAACCATAGAAAGCCTCTCGAGTTCTCGGTTGATGATCTCGTCTTTATTCGTGTTTCTCTTTTGAAAGGGGTTATGCGCTTCAGTGTGACAGGGAAATTGGCTCCTCGCTTTGTAGGACCATTTCCTATTACTGAACGTATTGGCCCTATGGCTTATAGAGTTTCACTTCCAGCTCATCTATCCGGTGTTCACAACGTGTTTCACGTCTCTCAGCTTCGGAAGTGTCTTCGAGAATCAGATTCTGTTATCGACTCTCCTGTTTTGCAAGGGCTTGAGATCTCACCAGACTTATCTATTGTACAGCAGCCTATTCGCATACTTGCCTCGGAGGTGAGACACCTTCGAAACAAGGACATGCCGCTAATTAAAGTTCAATGGTCCGCTAACCCCAATTACTGTACTTGGGAAACCAGAGAGTTTATCGAGCGATCCTATCCGGGTTTTCTATCTTTGCTTAGCAATGGTGAGAATATCTTTTTTATCTCAAGCTTATTTTCTTTTCTTTTTGGGTAAGTATGTAGTTGTTACAAATTCTTCTCTAGGAATTGCGCGGACGCAATTTTGTTAAGGAGGGGAGATCTGTAACAACCCACATATTTTACGATGGTGTATTTAAATGTTTAATTTAAATATAGCGTCGTTAGTCGGATTTAAGTCCGAAATGTCACTTTTTGCAAACGGTCGAATTAGGACTCGAGACCACTTCCATTGAGTCCAAAATGGCGTTTGTGACTTTTTTGAGTATAAGCATCGATATGTTTGGAGTAAGTTGAATTTTGCTATTTTCCATTTGGGCTTCTGGGTTTGGGTTTCACCAACTCATCATATACCCTAACTCAGCCCCCTCTCTTCATCCATTCCCTCATTTCATTTCTTTTTCTCAAGCTCAACTGAAAATGGGGGAAGAGAAAAGGAATTAGAAATTCCAAGCCCTAGATTCATTTGCAAACTCAAATTCAAGTCCAAAATCCAAGAGAAGCTTAGGTAAGCATCCTCTTCTCCTTCTCCATCTCAATTCCTCTTCGATTTCTGAAATTTCCTAAACCCTGATTTAGGAAATACTTGTTTTGATCTTAGATTGAAGCTTGTAGAGTAGAAGTGAAGAGTGGTTGATCTTTTCTTTGTGTTTGAGCTTCTCATCTTTGTTTTTGAGTTAAAAGGTGAGATTTTTGAACTCACATCTAAGCCTATAGCTTTTGTTGTTGTTGGGTAAGAATTACTAACATCAATTCATGTTCATTTGTGTTCAATTTGGATCGATTTGGTGAATTGTCCAATTTTTGGTTATTGGAATCCAATTTTTGTGAAAATCCAATCTTTGATGTTTGAACACGTTAGTGGAGTGTTTCGGAGGGCCATACAAGGCTGGGTTGTCGTTTGGCGTAAATCCTCAGTCGTAGTTGCTCGTTCGTTCGCTTCCATCCGTGTTATCGAATTTGCCCCTAAGGGGGCTAGGCTGATTTCTGCTCTGGTAGCAGGTTCAGTCGACTGAACCAGTAGGTCAGTCGACTGAACCAGACCCTAGGAATTTGCCTGGGTCTGTATCAGTCGACTGACCTTCTGGGCCAGTCGACTGACCCTGGGGCAGAAAACTTCGTACCCCTGTGTCAGTCAACTGACACCCTGGGTCAGTCGACTGACCTGGAAACATAAAGTTTCCAGGCACTGGTCCAGTCGACTGACCCCCTGGTTCAGTCGACTGACCTGCTTGTCTCAGCCTAATTTGTTTATTTGCTTGGTTTTTTCCAATTTTGATCGATTCGTGTCGATCCAATCAGTTGTTATCGCATTTTTGACTTGGATGATTCCTTTTTGATTTCGTACACGGGTTTTTATAAAATGATCTTTTTAAATTGTATTAAAAGCTCGTTTCTCCAACTTATAATTTCTATTTAAAACACACACACAATTTTGCACTTCGAGCGAAGAGGGAGGAGAATTAAATGATTAAATAAAACGCGTGCTATGAACACGTGGGTTTATCTTTCCAATTAATTCCTAATCTATTCGTTTGACCGTTTTGACCTTTGGGTCTGGTTTACCGATGAGATGAGGTGAACTTTGTACTGCTTTGAGTGTGAAATTGACTAACGGTTAGTAAACCGTTTAGTGCGAACGTGTGGTATGGGACTCACGTTAACATTTTTTGGGTTCCTTTCTGAGAGTTGTGACACATTCTACCAGTTAGTGGTGTCCAGTACTGGGTCTCCGGACCTTTGCCACTACGGTTTCTTGCCTTCGGGCGTTGCCTTCGGGCGTGTGGATCCTTGTTATACGGTACTGAGCTCGAGCATCTTTTGTTTCTTTGACAATTATATTTCCCTAGCGTATCGCCTTTCGGTGTAGGTTCTTTGAACCACACGATATATAGATATTACCTTGTGGAAACTTGTGTTACCTTTATTGGTATTTGTTATTTGCCTTTTGGCTTGTTTTGGGATATGTATGTCCTTTGTTTATTTGAGTTGCCTATGATATGAGGTTTGTTTTGATTCATCTTTTGTTAGATGATTTGGTTATCTCTTTTGGAGATATTTGTGGTACTTTATGACCATGTATGTTCATTATCATTTAGTTTATCTAACTGATTTGTTTAGCTAGACTGACCCGTGTATTTTATACTCGGGTCAGACCGAGATGTTTCAGGTTAGGTACATTGGACTTAGCCTGTTTTGCTTCCGCATGGACTATTCCGCTAGCTCCTTTTTGTTATAGCTTTTTGTGTAGTCCTTTTTGGCTGTAACTCTGATATGTATTCTTTTGACTCGCCTGTATATTGTGGTTTGCTTTACCACTTGTCGAGTATCATTTTGTAAACTCTGTAATGTATCTGTATATGTGTAAATGTATGTGATGATCTACTGTTATGCGATGTGAATTACATTTGAGTTGTTATATTTTATTCTGATAGATCCCTCGGCCACCTATGGCTTTGTATTAACTATTTATTGGATATGTCGATCCATTTAAGTAAGAAGTGACATTGCCGGCGTATTTAATAGATAATTATGACAAGTTTATAGATGGTCGCTCCTATCCAGCTCCATTCTCCGTATTAGCAGACGGTGTTACCTAGTAATACTCTTTGCTAATGTGGGTCTCGGAGTGGGGTTTCACATATAACAAACATATAAACCATATATACATTTAGCATAAAAGACAAAGAGAATTTACTTTTGAAAACTTATAAAGTAAGTAAAATCTTTTGATTTGATTTTTACTTTTTAATAAAGATACTTTATTAAACATCATTATTATAAAGTACAAAGCAACATCTCATCTCATTAAATGTTAGTACTTTAGAGTCTAATCTTGCATTGGAAAGAAGGAGCTAATGTGTGGTTAGAAATGAATTTGAAGGTAAGGGTAGTAAGGTCTTTTGTTTGTAAACTTCATGTATAAATAGCCATGCACATTCTCTCATTTCATTCACATTTCTTCCTTTTCTTTTCCCAAGCTTCTTTATCTTCTTTCTCTCCTCTTTAATGGCTTCCAAGCCATAGGAAAAAATTAGAAAGAAATAATGTCAAAATATTTATAAAATATTCAAAAGAAATCAATGTTCATTCTCTTCAAATCAAACTCACCTTTTCTCCATATTTTACCTCTTCTTCTCTCGGCCATAACTTCTTCAAAACATAACCAAAATACAAATATTTTTTTAAATCATGTATTTTTCTATTGGTTACAACTTTCATGTTGACCACGTTGTCTCATTCTAAAATTAACCATGTCAACAATCCACTTATTTTTAGTGCATTCTCTGTCCCAGTTTTTAATACAAAAAATAGCCCATTTGGTTTTGATCATTACTTGATCATAACTGATCCAAATTAAGAAATTATTTTTTCAAATCATATGAAATTCCAGTGGCTACAACTTTTATGTTGATCACTTTCTCCAGTTTTGAGGATTGCTATACCTGAAACTTAATTCTTTGAAGTGCATTTTCGGGCTTCATTTTTGTCAATCCGACAATATCTCTTCTTCATTCTATCATATCTCCCTCGAAACAACCTGGATTCAAATGGTTTTTTTTTCAAATTCAAGAGAAAAGAATTTTCAACAACTTTTTAGTTAACAACTTTTCTAAAATTTGAGATTAAAGGTCCTAAAATTAGATACAAATAACCTATTTTTCGGATCAAAATCTTGTAAATTCAAGTTCAAAGCTCTACCGCTTCTTCTCTATACTTTCAGCCAACCTCCATCTCAAGCCTCGGCCAAGCTATTGGAAGGGAGAGGGTGTTTTTTTCTAGTGTTTAATGGTGTAGGAAATAGTTAGTGAAGTGTTTGTTGATTAATGTTGGTAGGAAGTTTATCGCTTTGGTTTATGGTGAGAAACTCTATTTAACATCTATATATATATATATACATACATATTTGATATTGTGTTATGATTGTTGTGGATGCTTATATATGCTTTCATCATCAAGTATTGATTGTTTGATATGATTGTTAAATTGTTTTACCAAGTCACGTTAATACACGTCGATAAGCATAAAGGAAATCACTTTCCTTTTGAAAATGAAATGTTGTATATGGAATGTTTAATCCTTTTGGAAATAGTTTTAAAATGAGTTAGAAATGTTTTATAAACATTTAAATATGTTTAAAGAAATAAATAAAGAAAAACAAGATTTCATCTTGTATATTTTAAAATATGTCCAAAACAATTTTCCAGAAAAATCGCGTTTTTGCAGGAAAATGACCAAAGTTTAAAATTGATATTTTAAATGTTTTAAAAATATGAAATAAATTCTAAAAATATTTTAAAATGTTTTAAAAGAGATTTAAGTTGAAAAGATGGATTTCTAAATGAAATTGAAGAATATAGCTATTAAAATATATTTGCAACACTTTTCGAACGCTTTTCGCAGTAGTTTGTAATAACTTTTGAAACGTAGTTTTAAACTTAACAATTCTTTCCTAAATCTTTTGTTAATGATTTTAAAAGAATAATTAAGTAATTCAAAGATGATTTGGAATTTTTAATAAGAGTTTTAATAAATAGTTAAGAGGAATTGTTTATAACACTTAAACAATAATTGAAGAATATTGAATATAATAACAAATTGAGTATGCAAAAATGACTAGTACATTTGTCCGACCTGTGAGAGCTAAACGATAAAACAAGCTGTGTAACTAAGGTTAGGAATGGAGCAACCAGTGTCCTGAACTTACCTGGCCTTTGTTTTGTCTTTTAGATGAGGGGTGGAACAGATCGAAAGGAAAGCTCGAATGCTCTAAAAATTCATATTTAAAGTTTTTTCCAAGATAAAAGAAAAGATCTTCATGATGTAGGATTACTTGCCACTAGCCCCTGAAGGTGAAATTTACCATAATTAAGGTGGCAGTAATGCTCTGTTACGAAAATCTTCGATTTGCAAGAATATGATTTGAAGTTAAGAAAGAAATCTTTGATTTAGATTTAATGAATGATTTGGGAAATGAAAATTATTATAGATTTGAAAGTACTTGTGAATATTAGTGTGAAATGATTTATCGCTTTGGGATATAAAATGATTTGTTATGTCACCGATGATTCGGGTAACCCGTAACTAAAAAGTGGGCATATGTTTTTGGTATAGTCCGCTCTTGGAATAAAGGGATGTACTTATTTATCAATTGTATGAAGGCTGGGACCCAGTTGCCTTGTTATTGGGAGAAACCTCCCAATCTGGTTGCATATGGTTTGATATGCTTTTATTACAGTATTTAGGATTTCCAAATAAACTTTTCAAAAGTGATTTGATTTAAGATCCCAAAGTAAAGTATAATTTGAATATAAAAGATATATATATTTCAAAAGTTTTGAAATAAGAATTCTAGAATAAAGTCCAAAGAGATAATTTCCGTAAAGGTAATTAGATTTGAAAATCTAAAATTGAAGATTAAGCCTAAGTGGGTAGTTTTGGGAATTGCATATTATTTGTTGCATCGTAGGCTCCATGAGTCCTATTTACGATAGGAGAACTACGTTGGCTTGATCCTGTTATCTAATTGGGTACCCAATTAGATAGGAGTACGTAGGCACTCACAAGTGGTAGCGATGCAACCCCAATAATAACATAACATTTTTCTGTTTATTGTTTGCTATATATCGTGTATTGATGTATTTTTCCTGCTTACTATTTTATTCCACATTTACATTATTTATTGAGTTTGCTGAAACGGCTATTGCTATCTCTCTCATTAAAGTTGTGCAGCGGTAGATTTATTTGTATTGGTATTTGGTATGTATTAAAGCACACCTAGTAGATTAAATTGATTAATCTAGTAACTTGTAAAACTTAAATTGTATTCTATACATTTTATAGTGTTGAATATTTATCAAATATTGTATATTAAGTTGGTAGTTTTCATTCGTAGTTTTAGAACGGACGGGTTTTTCGGTGATTTTGACTGGTCTGAAAACCTGGGTCGTTACAGAAAGGCGTAAGCCTAAAAGTAAGAAATTTGCAGTTATTTACATCTATTTTAAAGTTGAAATTTAGTGTGTAAATGTTAGCTTCTTTTTATTCCTTTTTACGCGAATAAATTAGTTAAAGAGAAGAATTCACAAATACAGACTAAAATAGAAAAAACTAGATTTGTAGAAATTAGATGTAAGAAGAACTGAAATAAAAGAAGAAAAATAGAAATTTACAGTAAATTATGCTAAAATGGGAGAAATAAATAAAAAGGGAAAATCTAATAACTTGATTTGGAAGTAAGTGATAGATTAATTGGTTGGTTTAGAAAAGAGAATACATTTCTATAGCTTAATATTTAAAAGATAACGATAAACGTAATTGCAAGAGGAAAAGAAAGAAGAAGGGAATTAGTGTAAAATAGTGAAGTTACTGTATTTTGCACTATCCAAAAAAGTAAAGAAATAATAAAAGAAATATCTTACAGTTATGGACTATTGTTTATAGCATTATTTAGTATTAAAATATGGAAATGGATTTTCAGCACAGTTTAACCAACCAAATAGAGTAGAACCACTACCTAGAATATAAGAAAATAAAGTGAAGAATTAAAGGATGTAAAGAAGAAATCAAGTTAATAATTAAGACAAGACTAGAAGCAATTAACAGAAATGTATCTAGGTCTGCATTTACCGCGCAGATAATAGAATACAAGCAAAGCAGTTATTATGATAAGTAAATTTGAGACAGTTGGACGTAGTCCCAAGCCAAGATTGTCATATAATATAAGAGAATTAAGGAGAATTCGATATGAAAGAAGACAGACTAGAATATAAAAGAGACACTTATGATTATATTTATATTATATTGATTATAAAAGAATATAGTAGTGACAATTGCAAGTAAAATTATAACATAGGTTATAATTAAGTAGAAAGAAAAGAAAAGGCTTATTTTAAGACTTAAATTTGGTTAATAAGAAAATAGAGCAGAAATAATAGAAGAGGCTAATTTTAATAAACTTAGATCATGGATTAAGTTAATAAGCAAGATAATAGAAGTGGCCCATACCAACTACATTGCCTTTCAGTCAGGAACTGATGGTCTCACAATAGTTAGGTGAGGCTAGGACAAGGTTATGCTAATTAATTAGGATAAATAAGTAGCCAACAAAATAAGAAAAGTAACTTAATGCAAAATAAAAGATTAGGCCTAGGGTCTAATAAAAGAGTAAGTTACGTTTGGAGGAGCCCAAAGGATGAAGAGCCCAACGAAGTAGTTCATCACAGATTTCAGCACAGAAGAAGCACGTCCAACTTAGTTATTTTGGGCTAGAAGGAAGTACGAGACTTCAATGGGACGTGAGGGTACTCTAGGGTGGCCCTTTGGGGTAGGTTTAGCGAAGCAGTCCCCCGGAGGTAGGTCTGTAGGTGTTCCATCAAGAGAGTATGCCCTGACTACTTTTTGCATGGCAGGACCATTGTAGGCAGTCAAAAGGGGTTGATGTTTGGAGTAGGATATTCGTATGACACCGTACTTGACTTGCGATTAGGTTTTAGTGGGCAGGACCCAAAAGGATAGTCGCATGCGGATATCAGGTCAGCATCAAACCAAGAAGCGAGATCGGGAAAGACTAGAGTTAAACCAAAAGGCCAATGATTCTTTCACTATCGTGACATTGGATGAGGGGCGCAGCCAATTAGATGTTTAGATTGTTTGCAGTAGGGCATAACCACTTAGCTCTTTAGAGGTTTTTCAATTAGTTGAGGGTTGGCTGTGTGGGGCCATAGCCACGATAATAAAAGAGACAAACCAGGTAGAATAACTGTAATGTAGGCCTAACAAGGCAGTCCTTTACAGACTTAAAAAATCCCCGACTGAGTTTCGTTCAAGGTAGACCTTGTTAAGCGGGATTTAGGGAGTACACAGAACGATTACGTATAGTCCTCAAGGTACGCACTGGGTGGTACATTGTGTATGTCCGAGCATTAGTATAGGCTAGTGCGGACGCAGTTTTACGTTTTCATAGCAGACGATGGAACATCTGTGTTGTAGGCCTTACGAGGCAGTCCTTTACAGATGTAGTCACATCACGCCCTAGCAGCGAGACGATGGAGTACTTTTCGAGGAGGATACAGAAGGTACTAAGGGTAGTACCTAGGACCGATACGGTCATTGGGCATATAACTACATATATATTAGTTATTAGATTTTGATCTACTAGGGAGTAGATGGGTACGATTCACGCATAGGGGCGAGAGTATTAAAAACCCAATAAACCTAATATAACAGAAAATGGAAGTAAAACGGTATATGTAGAATTAAACTTAGAAGTATATGATTTGTCCATTCACTAGAACTTTTGTTCTGATCCCCTCCTCATAACATCCTATAGGTTAGGTAGATGGCAGAGACTTTCCAGCTTTGAGACACATGTTTAGAAAGCGTTATTATTTTGGTGAGTATTTACTTACTATTGTATTTTAGTCAGTTCCGCTGTGAGATATTTATCTGAGCTCTGATATATTTGTCTTTGCCTATTTGCAAGATACCAGAAACCCAACTCGGGCTTCAGTGGGCTTGGATTCTAGCATTTTTGCGAAAAATCCGGACCCACTGGAATTTGGGTTGTTACAGAAAACCATTCCTTTTAGTTGAAAACATCTTTAGTAAAACCATTTGTCAAATCATTCTTTAAATATCTTGTTCAAAGTGATATAACTTTGAATCCATTTCAAAAGGAAAATGAAATATTTATCTTTACAGAATCAAATGGAAGCTTAGCGACCGCTATTATGCTTTTAATTTGATTTTACTTATCCAGTTTAACATGGCACCACACAACAACAAGTATATAAGGAATCAACACATAACAATCAATCAACTTAAGTAAATGTCCAAGTTAATTGTAATAGTAGAATGGTGTTTTTTTTCTACTAATAGATGTCATTTAGATTTTTCTAATCATATGGGGTTACTTAAGGGCAAGCGACACAAAAATTCCTTGATTTAAGCAAATTTGAAAAGAAAATAGTTTAAAACAAAACTGATTACTTAACCTCAAAGTGGTTTTAAAATAAATTAAAGCCCATGTAAATGAGAATCAATCTTCGTTAGATAGTAATTAAATTCTAATTAAAAGTAATTAAAACTTAATTAAACCTTATTAAAACATAATTAACTTTAATCAAAGATGAATTAAATAAAACCTCTTTAAAATAATAATTAATTAATAATTATCTTAAATAAATAATTAAATAATGATTTATTAATCCTTAATTAAAAATTAAGTAATAATTAACTTTAATTAAGTAACAAATCATGATTAACTTAATTGATTAACATTGAAGTTTAAAAACCATTATTAACAAATGATTAAGTACTAATTACCTTTATTAATTAATTAATCATTAAACAAATAAATAATTAAATAATTGTTCTCTAATTACTTTATTAAAGTTAAAAAAAATTTCCAAAAGAATTTCTAAATGAAACAAGTTTGGATTAGAAAACTAGTTAATTTGTTTCCGAACAGCGCGTACTACGGCTGTCGCTATACGGACCCGTAATTTCAGAAACTTGAAACTTCTTTTTTTCTAACATTTAAAACTTCCCTTTTGAACTCCTATCCTCTTTGAAACATGAAGATAAACTTTGGGAAACCAAATCAAAGTTTTAAACTTGAAAACTTTCCTTTGAAACAAAAACTAAACTTTCGACAAAAAATGGATTTCTACGTCGCTTTTGGTTAGCGAATCGTAACAATTGTGTCATGAACCGACATACAAGAAATATAACATTCCAACATAATACCACATCATAACATTATATCACCATCAGAAATAAAGTATTACTTCACAATACTTACTAACTTTGTCCAATATTCAAGGTATAATCTTTATCGCCTACTCAAACTTCGGCATAAGCAATCAACACCAACTCAACATATATGCATGCATACACAACATATGACATTACTACATACTTTAGCAACATTTTAACCCAAAAATTTTACAAATGTAAAAATTTAGTAACTTGAGTTTTAAAACATGAACTTTACTCACCAAACTTTCACTAAAACTTGAATTCGACCTAGATCTTGGTATTAACTTGCAAATGAGAAGACTTTGGATGCTTTTACATCTAAATTAGGCTCGGCCATACATGTGTTTGAGCTCGGCCATGCATGTTTTAGGGTGGATGGGCTTGCAACTTGCAAGAGAAGAGGTTGTAGTGTATGTAAAAGTTGTTTAGTGGAATAAAGAGGAGATTTTAAGTAAAAAGAAGTGATTTTTCTTACTTTAAAATTTATGAAGTGAAGTCATAGATATATATTTTGAAGCTTTTAGGAATTTGAAAGTGGAGAAGAGGATTGTAAAATGAAAATTATGAAATGGAAGGAGTATTTATAAGCTTAGGAAAATATTTTGAAAATATAATTTGCTTATAATTAAATATATACACATGCATGCACTCCGTACCTCCCTTCTTTCTTGTACACATTACCCCCACCCCCTTGCCCATGTTGTAGGGTACGTAAGGTATGAGATAGGATTTGTGTGTGTGTGTGTGTGTGTATATATATAAGTGTATGTATATATATGCCTTTTATAACATAATTTGTCACATCCGAGCTTAGGTATAAATATATATAAGCTAATATACATACGTATGCTTAATTAATACTAATCCTAACATATATAAATGTGTGCATGTTGCACCAAGTGTGCATAACGTTCCAAATGACTTTTGGGTGTCGAAAAGTCGAAATTTCGGAAAACGTTCTTTGGTCACATTTTCTATTTTTATTTGAAATATCTATATTGATAAACAAATTTTGAAAACTATTTTCTCATCATTATTAAAATAATTAAAATAGGTTTATTTGCTAATAAAATCCGTTTATTGATTAATTAAAATATATTTAAATAGCCTATTTCAAAGTGGCAAAATAATAGGTCGTTATAAATATATTTTACCATCATTTGTTATTATTTAAAAGAGTTATATTTTAATTATAAAACCTATTATTTTAATATTAAAATTTATTAATTATTCACAAATTAAGGCTGTAACCGGGTCGTTACACTCTTCCCCACTTAAAAGAATTTCGTCCACGAAATTGTATCACAACCGTAATTCCCAGAAACACTTAACTTTTCATCAATCTGTATGTTTCCTAGGTAAAATCTAATTTCGATCATTCACTAGAACACGTAACTTCACTTCCAAACTAGTATCGCTCACCCGACTTCCTAGTGCGGACTTTGATCAGGCCTTTTAATTAGAAACCTCTGTTCTCCTTGCATAGCCATAAACTATGATAGACAACTTTTGGTTCCACATAAGAACCCTCACCAATGCTCCCCGTTAACATTTGAGTGATAAATCCTTACTCGGAATGGTGTATTCAAATCTAGGATCGAGAACTATGTGAAAATGAGAAATGACCTTCATACAACCTATTTGCACCAAAAACGGTCACAAACCATGTGACGACCGCCCATGACCCCTGCACTTAAACCTAGAGATAGTGCGCTGCAAAGTGTGCCAGGCAGCCATGGACGATTGTCAGGGTAAATTAAAACAGCAGAATCTATCGTATTACTCACAACGCATAGACAAAATACAATAGAATATATATATAGAGAAGCTTCACAGAATAGAATGTCATCATATAAAACTCCATAATAGTTGAATACAAGCATCTGAATAGTCAATACAACAAGCCTCACTACATATCACTCAGAGAGCACAAAGCAGCGGAACATCCAGTACATATAGTAAGAAATAATATGCAATACACCAGCTCGTCTTCGATATCAGCACCGTGAAAAGCTAGAACAGCACCTGTCACCTGCTACCTAGTCTGCCCGTCCCAAAATGGACGAACAGCCCATGGCAATAAGAATTAAAACATAAAGCCTTGAGTCAGACAACAGTCTTAGTGAGCAGTAAATTAACTAACAACATACCAAAAGAGCATAAAGGAAAAGGAATAGGAATACAACCCTCCCACTCCAACCTCTTTCTACAGTGATAGCCCCCAGACACACACTAAACAGAAGCAAACATAGCAGAGCATACAATTTAAAGTAAAGCAATAATTACTCGAGTCAAGGGCGATGTTTTCCAAGCACAAACCCCCAAGGCCTAAACCAAGATCAGATAAGCACCCAGAAAATACCGCTCTTGAGACCGAATGACGATACAACCAAACATCCATGACTCTGGCTATCACTGTTATCTTTGCTTCAGTTTCACCGTTAATTGAATGACCTGCACATTCTTTCAGCCGTCCGTCAAGGGCTAATGGTAACCCCGGTTCTAGACATAACTCCGCACGTCATCGTGACCCGTGCCTAGGACTATCGAATCTGCCCAGAGTACTCGACTATCAACAGTTAGTCATTGGGACTATCGAATCTGCCCAAACGTACCCTTGCTTTGAGCATGCTAGAACCTTCAACAACGATGAGACCCAAGCCTCCTAATCATCCTCCTCGACGACTATTCTCATATCCATCCATTATCCTCAACTGGAACCATTTCACCGAGTTATCAACATGCTTGGAATGATCCCGTCTGGATTAAACCAAGTCTTCATCACATGATTGCCTTGCTTCATCACATCCTCGCAAAACCTCATCTCAACATCACATCATCAAATCTATGCATAAGAGCTTCATCATCCCGCTACATATGCCACGAGCAGCTTTCCCAATTCAAGAGCCTTTCTCTTAGCTTTTGAATCATCTTTGGTCTAAATCAAATCATCAATCATCTAATTCATAACAATCAATCAAATCAACATTAATCCAAGCAATCAAGCATTCAAATATGATCTAAGTAGACAATTATAACAATAATGGCATTTTCGTAATTAAAGAGTTAAAAGTCCAACAAGCATGAAAACATGAACAATATCTTTATAAACTTGATGAATGAACTTGCATAGGTTAACATGTGATAAAATGGATGTAACATCATCATGAACAATGAATCTATATGGATCTACACTTAGGATGAAGAAAATGCATGGAAACCACTACTTTAACACCAAATCGAGCCAACAATCCGATATACTCCTTTGGATCCGTGTGAGAGATAATCACCACTCACCAAATCACCTAAACAACCCAAAAGCAACACACTTCAGATCTGGACAGCGAAGGATTTAACTCGATCTATCACAAATCTGCTTCAAACGATGAAATCTCTCTTCAATGGATGTAGATCTTCAATCTAAGCTCTTGGATCCTCGATTTGATCTTCGATTTGGATGGAAGGAATCACTAGATTAGAGTGGAGAAAAGAAGTGAAGAAGTGTAGAAGTCGAGCTCTCAAAATGGCAGCACTTCGTCGCTTCAAAATCCCGATCCCAAAAAGTGAAGTAGAACCATGTATTTATAGGCTGGAAATCCTTAGGTCGTCCATGACCTAAAATGTCGACCTAAAAAGTCGACCTAAAAAGTCGACCTAAAATGTCGACCTAAAATGTCGACCTAAAATGTCGACCTAAAAATATCGACCTAAAAAGTCGACCTAAAAAGTCGACCTAAAATGTCGACCTAAAAAGTCGACCTAAAATGTCGACCTAAAATGTCGACCTAAAAAGTCGACCTAAAAAGTCGACCTAAAATGTCGACCTAAAATGTCGACCTAAAATGTCGACCTAAAAAGTCGACCTAAAAAGTCGACCTAAAATGTCGACCTAAAAATGTCGACCTAAAAAGTCGACCTAAAAAGTCGACCTAAAATGTCGACCTAAAAAGTCGACCTAAAATGTCGACCTAAAATGTCGACCTAAAAAGTCGACCTAAAAAGTCGACCTAAAATGTCGACCTAAAATGTCGACCTAAAAAGTCGACCTAAAAAGTCGACCTAAAATGTCGACCTAAAATGTCGACCTAAAAAGTCGACCTAAAAAGTCGACCTAAAATGTCGACCTAAAATGTCGACCTAAAATGTCGACCTAAAATGTCGACCTAAAAAGTCGACCTAAAATTTCGACCTAAAATGTCGACCTAAAAAGTCAACCTAAAAAGTCGACCTAAAATGTCGACCTAAAATGTCGACCTAAAATGTCGACATAGGACTTAAACAATATTTTGCCTAAAATCTGAAATGGCTCAACAACACTAAAAATTCCAGATTTTGACAAACTTTTCGATCCGTAAAATACGGGTCGTTACAAACCCCGAATGTAATGAAAGCACCAGTGTTTACACACAAATCCTTAGTATCTAGTCACAGATCTCAGATCCAGATGATGTAGAGAGTAAAAATGAAGAAATAAAAAAATTGGAATGAAAGAAAAAAAGAGAAGACACAAGATTTATAGTGGTTCGGCTATTTCCGACCTACGTCCACATTGAATTGATCCTTTTATTTCCTTTATACCGTGGTTACAGTTACAATCCTTTGAATATCAATAACCAAAAATGGCAGAGTTTTTCCAAAAGAGAAGAAGATAAAGAGGAGCCGAGAAAAAAGACACCCTTTTAGTTGCAATGGAGGTGCTATTTATAGGTGTGGAGCTAGAATTATCTGTCTTGAATCTTGGAATACTCTTTCTCAAGCCCGGATGGGCCCACATGATCGATCTGGAGTCATTTGGGATCAATCCTTGATCGGTCCATGGCGAGTTCGCATCATCATAAACTACTCTGATCGAGCTGAGATCGATCATGGTGAAAGATGATAGTGCAAAGTCCTTGCTCTCCAAATTTCATGAAGTTCCAACGTGTAGATTGTGAGATATGATCGATCCAAGTTCAAGTTTGCAAGTGTAGGCTGATGATCTGGTATCCATCATCTGGTATCCATCATCTCGTATCCATCATCTGGTATCCATCATCTGGTATTCATCATCTGGTATCCATCATCTCGTATCAATCATCAAGTATCCATCATCTTATATCCATCATCTGGTATCCATCATCTGGTATCCATCATCTGGTATCCATCATCACGTATCCATCATATCGTATCCATCATCTGGTATCCATCATCTGGTATCCATAGTGATCGATACGAGAGTATCGATACGGGCCAGTTATTCATGAATATTGATCCATCCATAACTTGAGCATACGAACTCCGATTGACCTTAAATTTGAAGTGTAGCCTCACCGAACCTTGTTTATCATTCTCGATTGATCGCACCTTGATTGGAGCTTGGTCCAATTTTGACGTTATCGATCATAGCCTTGTTTCCAATCGATCACACGAATATTGATCCATCCATAACTCGAGCATATGAACTACCATTGACCTGAAATTCGAAGTGTAGCATCATAAGCCTTGTTTATCATTCTCGATCGGTCCCACCTTGATTGGAGCTTGGTCCAATTTTGAAGGTATCGATCATAGCCTTATTTCCAATCGATCACACGAATATTGACCCATCCATAACTCGAGCATATGAACTCTGATTGACCTGAAATTCGAAGTGTAACCTCACCGAGCCTTGTTTATCATTCCTGATCGATCCCACCTTGATTGGAGCTTGGTCCAATTTTGATGGTATCGATCAAAGCCTTGTTTCTAATCGATCTCCAATCCTGATATCCATCCTTTTTAGCAAATTTGTTGATATCCTGGTCTTGCAAAAGGCGGGGTAACATTTTCCCCCCAAAACATGCCTTACGGTAGGAAGGTGTGTTTTGAATAGCTTTAAATTCGAAATCCAAAGTGCATATTCCATCCTTAGCCATATCATCCAATCCATTACCAAGCAATTCCACCCAAATCCATGACCTCTCCGGGTCATTAACCGAATCCAAGACTGCTCTAGGTCCATGTCCAATCCTCTACCATTCAGAGCTGGATCAATATCCATTTCACATCTTGGAAGCCAGTAACCGAATCCTACGATCTCTCCAACTCATCGACAACCTCTCTAGACCCTTTATAAGCTCGATCCAAACTTAACGATTGAATAGGTAGATCATGTCGCACTCTAGAGAAGTAACCTATCTCTTGCACTCCGGTCTTAGTGGGGGCATATAGCGATGTCCTGATCCTCCTAGACCAATTATAGCCTCTCCGGGTTCTTTCTGGATCCCATCCTATCACTCTCCGGTAAAGAGGAAACAACGTCGAGCGAGCCGATCTTGTCGCTCTCCGGCGAAGCGGCGTCACTCCCTACACTCCAGTTCAGTATCCATGAACATTAACCGATGCCATGGCCTAAGTCCTAGATCGAATACAGCCACTCTGGGCTCTTGCCGAACCTCGGTCCAACCACTCTCCGGTGAATGGGGGAAAACGTTAAGTGAGCTGATCCTGTCGCTCTTTGGTGAAGCGACTCACTTCCTGCACTCCAGTCCCTGCCTTTCCGATCAGGGGCATAAAGCGATTAATTTTCAACCGACTTCCAGTATCCATCCCGTAACTCTCCGATCGGGGATTTGTTTCACAAAATCTAAATCCATTCATTTAATCTAAATTCAAAAATGTTCAATGAAAAACCAGAATAAACTCAGTGCTACATCTCCAGGCAGAGCGGTCTACTACCATCTCAGAGCATGCCTGGGAATCGCTCCGGTTCCCATACATGTGTAAGTGGCATAGCCGCTTTATTTTAAAAACAAAACCAGATAGATTATCTAATGACCGAAGTTCAAATCCTGAACTCATCCCTTGCCATCACGATCAGCTAATGATGAGTCGTGACCCCGATCCAGGGTCATTCCTGTTTGGTGTAGGCGGTAGCTGCTTGTTTTCTACCGCTGTTGTTCGGTTCCTCACATACTATAGAAATCTGCCACTCCTAATGTGTTCTTCCACTATGTCCTTCAAGTGGTGGCATTCATTTGTGGTATGCCCTTTTAACTCATGGAATAGGAAGTACCTCCCGCTCCTGCGCTCCCGCTCTGTGAGATTCCTTCTGGGTGGTTTTTGATAGAGGAGTTGCCCCTGTGTTTCCAAGTAAATTCATTCCAGATTCTCCATCAAGTCTGTGTATGTGGTGAATTTGGGTTCTCGGTCTCTCCTTTCTTTTTTAAAACCATCATATCCAACATCCTACTTTCGCTTTCCTTTATCCATTCCATATCCTTCTCCAGAGGTTCCTTTGCCTTGCATGGCATTCACCGCTTGCCTTTCAGTGCGTGCATCCTCTAATCGTATAAACCTTTCTGCCTCATGATAGAACTCCCCGAGATCCCATGGTGGATCCCATGCCAATGAGTCCTTGAACTCAGTTCCTTCTGTAATTCCTGCTACCACCGCCATCAAAATCATTTATGGATCCGGGTGATCCACCGAAGCCATGGCTGCATTGAACCGCATTAGAAAATTCCTTACGAACTCTCCTATCCTCTACTTCATCGATGCCAATGTCATTACGTTCTTGGGTCGTGTAACATGGACCCTAAATTGTCTCATGAAGCGTTCCACTAGTTCGCCCCATGTCCTGATCGATCCATTCTCTAGCTGCCAAAACCATAGCGCAGCCAAATCCGTCAAGTATAAATGGAAGCATCTTGTTATAACCTCCTCAGATGCCTCCAGCACTTCCATGTGCCTGATTTATTTGGTTATGTGCATAGTTGGGTCTGACTTCCCATCATAGAACTCCAATGTTGGTAGTTTGAATTCTGGAGGGTTCCTCGCGTTTATGATATTTGGAGTGAACGGACTTCGGCTAACTTCCTCCAAGCCTCCGCTTGGTAGCCCTCCTCTCATAATCCTTCTTATTAATTCATCCGCTTGTCTCCATCCAAGAGTTGCCTCTTATATGCGTTTACATCCTACCCTTCATGTCCTGGAGGGTATTCTGGGTAGTAGTCTTCATGTTGCTCATTCATGTTTGCGTTGGCCCCAACCTGCTGAGTTTCATTCATGGGCCTTCCAATATCCGATCCCGAGGGTCTGCCCTCAGGCCTTTGCTGATTCCCTTCACGTTCTCCATTCTGGTTCTGGATCTGACATCCAAAGATTTCTACAGCTCCGACTCATTGTTCAACATTACCAACAGCTACGGTTGCTCGATTTCCTGGGTTCTAGGTTCCAGCTTTGCCCATTTTCTTGAAGAGATTCTACATCATCACCTGTTGGCTCTTCAATAATCTATCCTGCATGAATCCATCATTGTCCGCATCTCATCCCTTGTGATGTAGATGGATGCCTGATCTGCTCCAGCTCCAGAGGAAGCCTCTTGACTTCCCTCTTGATGGCTCCTTTCTGGTAATGTCCTTCTAACTGATTGCCTAACCATGGTTCCTCCTAGATATGATCCTTTAGCTTTCCAAATCTGAACTCCAAATCCGATATAGCGGGTGCTAGTCTTCTCAATGAAAGCACCAAAGTATTTGCACCAAAAATGGTCACAAACCCCAAATGTGATGAAAGCACTAGTGTTTACACACAAATCCTTAGTATCCAGTCACAGATCTTAGATCCAGATGATGTAGAGAGTAAAAATGAAGAAATAAAAAAATTAAAATGAAAGAAAATAAGAGAAGACACAAGATTTATAGTGGTTCGGCTATCTCCGGCATACATCCACTTTAAATTGATCCTTTTATTTTCTTTATACTGTATTCAGTTACAATCCTTTGAATATCAATAGCCAAAAATGGAAAAGTGTTTCCAAAAGAGAAGAAGATAAAGTGGAGCCGAGAAAAAAAACCCCTTTTAGTTGCAATGAAGGTGCTATTTATAGGTGTGGAGCTAGAAATATCTGCCTTGAATCCTGGAATACTCTTTCTCAAGCCTGGATGGGCCCACATGATCGATCTGGAGTCATTTGGGACCGATCCTTGATCGATCCATAGCGAGTTCACATCGATCATAAACTGCTCCAATCGAGCTGAGATCGATCATGGTGCAAGATGATAGTGCAAAGTCCTTGCTCTTCAAATTTCATAAAGTTCCAACGCATAGGTTGTGAGATATGATCGATCCAAGTTCGAGTTTGCAAATGTAGGCTGATGATCTGGTATCCATCATCCGGTATCCATCATCTCGTATCCATCATCTAGTATCCCTCATCTCGTATCCATTATCTGATGTCCATCTTCTCGTATCCATCATCTCGTATCCATCATTTGGTATTCATCACCTGGTATCCATCATCTGGTATCCATCATCTGGTATCCATAGTGATCGATAGGAGAGTATTGATATGGGCCAGTTTTTCATGAATATTAATCCATCCATAACTTGAGCATATGAACATCGACTGACCTGAAATTCAAAGTGTAGCCTCATCGAACCTTGTTTATCATTCCCGATCGATCCCACCTTGATTGGAGCTTGGTTCAATTTTGACGTTATCGATCATAGCCTTGTTTCCAATCGATCACACGAATATTGATCCATCCATAACTCGAGCATATGAACTCCGATTGACCTGAAATTCGAAGTGTAGCTTCAGCGAGCCTTGTTTAACATTCCCGATCGATCCCACCTTGATTGGAGCTTAGTCCAATTTTGAAGATATCGATCATAGCCTTATTTCCAATCGATCACATGAATATTGATCCATCCATAACTCGAGCATATGAACTTCGATTGACCTGAAATTCGAAGTGTAGCCTCACCGAGCCTTGATTATCATTCTTGATCGATTCTACCTTGATTGGAGCTTGGTCCAATTTTTATGGTATCGATCATAGCCTTGTTTCCAATCGATCTCCAATCCTAATATCCATCCTTTTTAGCCAATTTGTTGATATCCCGATCTTGACCAAAAGGCGGGGTAACACAACTTACGTTCTGATCTAACGATTCTTACTATCTAACTACTTTCTACCCTCCCACCATGCTTCATAAGAACCAATTTTCAAATTTATTAACTTATATAATACTCTTCTACATCCTAAGAGTATATTCAAACATCTAATTAATTCTACTATTTCTTAGATACTTCTATGTTAAAAATGTCTATTTGCTAGTCTAATAACATCAAATAATTCTTCACATCCTTGATGTTAAAATAAAAAGACACAGTTTAGATAAACAAAGTTTATTAGACCTCCTTATTAAATTTAACCTAATTAAAACTTCATTTATTAATCCACCTTCAAAATATCTTTTTATTATGAAAACTCTTCCTTTTAAGGGATCCAAGAAAACAATACTTAGGTTTTTTTTAAAACCCTTTGAAAGCAAACATATAGCCCGAGTAACTCCAAAATGATGAAAAGGAACTAGGTTATACCAAATAATATCATGTACTTCTTTACTAAGAAGGGTAATACCCAAGAAAAGTGTTTGCCATCCGAACATATCTCTTACCCATTTTTAGACATTTCTGAAACACTCAAACTAGTTCATAAAAAAATATTCTTATTTTTCCAAATTTCTTTTTGAAACAATACTATTTATAGACAAATTGTTTATAACAAAATCATCCACTTGCTTTGAATTCATTCGCATTTGAACTTGTTTTGATTTGTACAATGACAAAGAGAATAATTTACCAAGTGCACTATCCTATCCGCCTAAGCAAACATTTGATTGTCACCTAGAAGATTATTCCGATCATCGCAAAATAGATCAAGACTTATTCCCAAACTGTCCAAAGAAAACTTTACTCTAAAACTTTATTTTAAAATCTCTATATCTTAAAATATCTTCAAGAAAGATTACTACTATTTTCCAAAATCTTTTTGAATTTATCAAAGCCACCGGGATTTAACATTCTCAAAAACCTTTTCATTTTTAAAACACATTTAATAGTTCTAGTTTGTAAAATCATCTCTCTTAATTCATCTTATAAAACTATCTGAAGATTTTCTTTTAATTGACACCTTTATTAAAATTCAAATTCTTGACCCTACATATCGTCGAATGCCTTACAGTCAAATTGTGAAACTTAATTGTTAGAGTATTCGATTCAATGTTCCTACAAATTCTATCTACCCAACCCATGATGGAAAAAAATCTACTAATAAATCTGACAATAGTCAATGCTCAAAACTGGACGAGCATGATTAGTTAAACCATAAATGCTAATAATTTAAATATTATTAACTCCTAACCCACTCTCCTCATAGATAACTACATAGATTTTGAAAATCTTCCCTTTTTATATATAGAAAATATATTCCTTGGTAAAATTATTTCATTTACCAAATTTAAAACAATATTACGTCAATTTAACTTGTTCAAGTGTTTAGGAAATCCTAATCGATAAGTTGATCAAGCGCATCGACCATAATTCTTAAGCCACTCAACAGGTCAAATAACAAAATATAAAACATTTTTATTCACTAATAAATATGCACTCATATATATATACTAGTGTGAACCTGTGCTACACACATGGAATTCATGTATAAATAAATATTTCTGGAGTTCTTTTAGTTACATGAAGGTGAATATATTTGCAAGATTAATGGTTACAACATCATATCTTTCTTTCATTGTTATATGTTTATAAGATTTAAAACTAACTATTTATTAGATGATATATATTAGTGTCTATTTACAC
The DNA here is from genome assembly GCA_030737815.1 of Allium fistulosum. Classification (NCBI taxonomy): domain Eukaryota; kingdom Viridiplantae; phylum Streptophyta; class Magnoliopsida; order Asparagales; family Amaryllidaceae; genus Allium; species Allium fistulosum. The sequence continues at coordinate 823,817,418 of CM060904.1, forward strand.
TAAATTACAAGTATGGTGACATTTATTACATGCATATGTCTATTTTTTAGCATAGTGAAAAACAAATTTTATGAAAATGAAATTTAGCTTAAGGACTACTTCTTAGAGGATGCACTATCCAGTGGCTCAAAGGAGGAAAGAACTAACTTTCAACATGTATCTATATTAAAGCGTATAGTATTGTTGGTTTATCTTAAGACACGAGATTATGCTAGGCCATAGAGCATGTTTTGTAGTGAATAAAGTCTCAATATGTGACGCAGCGGATTAATCAAAACGTTCTTCAATCGGTGAAAGTAGCAATTGATGGATTGATGGATACTGAACTGCTTGAATTCGTTGATCCGAAGATACCGAATTCTTAGCTATCTCTGACTCGTTGATCCGAAGATACCGGGAAAGAGATCTACGATTCTTTGACGTTGATCTTGCGCACAAGATTCCGTGAATCGGCTTCAACAAACGAAGATTCGAGCGCACTCGAATGGCGTAAGTGGAGATAGGAGATACACTCGACTACCAATTGAAATTGAAAGCACAAAGCTAACAAAAGAGAATTTTATTCAATATTCAACAACCATTACAAAATGATACCACTTGCCTATTTATAGGCTACAACACATATCCAGAAAATTACATAAGTCTTAAGTCATTTCCGACTCATCACCTACGACCTACGACTCATCATAAGTCGTACACGACTTATCAGTTTATAATACAACTGTCACGACTTATGAATTAAAACGATTACAACACATAGTCCTCAACATACGACTTAAAGAAAGAAATGCAGCGACTTAATGCTAACTCGGCTACGACTCATAGAATGTCTCGGCTACGACTTATCAAAGCAGTTCGCGACTTAAAAGTTTGACACGGCATAGTTATGTCGTTCACGACATATAGAGGCGGCTTCGATTCTTCCTTCACGAATGAGCTACCGGGGAAGGGATAAGTCGTGCGCGACATATGAAGGAGGCGGAGGGGAAGTTTAAGTCGTTCGCGACTTATCGCAGTATCGCGATTTAGGGTTTTGGGGTCGGGAAGAGGTGCAGTCGCGGTTGTAGGAAAAGGAATCGAAGATGAGTCGTGGATCGTGGATGAGGGTGAGTCGCGAGTTGAAGTAGGGCTGACTCGTGGAATCGTTGAGTCGTGAGGTTGGTGATGGTTGCAGAGAAACGGAGTTAGGTCGGGAAACTGATAACTTGCGCGCGAGTTAGGGGTTAATTGATGAGTCGTTCGCGAGTTAGGAGATAGCAGTGGTGTTGGCTTTTGCGATTGATGAGTCGTTCGCGAGTTAGGAGATAGTAGTGGTGTTGGCTTTTGCGATTTCAGATATGCCTTGCTCTTTCTATGTCTCGTTCCTTCTTTAAGTTGCTGCGCTGCATCATCCTCCCCTTGTTGAAAAAAATTCGTCCTCGAATTTAAAGGTTCTTCCCCATTAGATTGTTCATCTCCATAATAAGGTATAAGATGCCTAACATTAAACACGTCAGAAGTGTGAACATCCTCTGGTAGCTTCAACTTATAAGCATTTTCATTGATCCTTTTCAAGATTTTAACTGGACCAATTTTTCGGGCTTTCAACTTGTTATAAGCTCCCACTGGAAAATGATCCTTTGTTAACACAGCATATACCCAATCACCCTCGTTGAACTTCACACTTCTTCTCCTTTTATCTGCAGCTTGTTTATATTTCTCATTTGTCTTTTCCAAACGTTCCTGAACGTCTTTATGACAATCTTTCAACTCGTCAATGAAATCTGACGGCCGTTTAATCACGCTTTTTGGTTGTGGCACTACCGTCAAATCCAACGGCCCCTTTGGCAAGCTTGAATATACAATCTGAAATGGACTGTAACCAGTGCTTCGGTTAACAGCATGATTATGAGCAAACTCTGCCTGACACAACTTTAAGTCCCAACTCTTCAAATTGTCCTGCACAAGACATCGCAACAAATTTCCCAACGATCTATTCACAACTTCAGTTTGTCCATCTGTCTGAGGATGATATGCACTACTAAATTTCAACTTCGTTCCCACCATCTTCCATAGACTCAACCAAAAGTGACTCAGAAATCGAGTATCTCGGTCAGAAACAATAGATTCGGGTAAACCATGTAAACGATATATTTCTTTAAAGAATAACTGTGCCACTCGAACTGCATCCGCTGTCTTCTTACAGGCTATAAAATGTGCCATCTTCGAAAACCTGTCAACCACAACAAATATAAAATCATTTCCCCTCTGAGTTCTCGGCAATCCCAACACGAAATCCATGCTGATATCAACCCATGGTTTGGTAGGCACAGGTAACGGCATATACAACCCCGCATTCGTCGCTGTTCCTTTCGAAACTTGACAGATTTGACACCTTTCCACAAATCTCTCTATCTCTTTCCTCATTGACGGCCAAAAATAAGATTGAGAAATTAACTGTAACGTACGATCTCTACCCACATGGCCTTCTTCATGTAATTCTTTAACAATCTTCATTCTCAAGCTACAGTCTGGGATGCACAAACGATTTCCTTTAAACAGAAAACCATCCACCAACACAAATTCATCAGTGCTTCCTTCCTTTACTTTTTCAACAAATTTCACAAAGTAAGGATCTTCTTCAATCAATTCTGGTAATAATTAAAAACCTGTCACTTCAACTTTCATTGTCGTCAACAAATGACTCCTCCTGCTCAAAGCATCAGCCACACGATTGGTTACCCCTGACTTGTGCTTAACGACAAAAGTAAACTGCTGCAAATAAGCAATCCACGATGCATGTCTTGCTGAAATCTTGTCTTGTCCTTGTAAATGTTTCAACGCCTCGTGATCAGTGTATAAAACAAATTCTTTCTGGAATAAGTAATGTCGCCAGTGCTTCACCGCTTGAACAACAGCATAAAATTCCACATCATAGGTACTGTACCTCATCTTTGCTCCTGACAACTTCTCGCTGAAATATGCAATAGGACGCCCATTCTGACTCAACACCCCTCCAATTCCAACCTTTGACGCATCAGTATGCAGTTCAAACAATAACTGAAAATCTGGTAATACAAGAATTGGTGCAGATGTCAGCAACTTCTTGATCTTCCCAAAAGCAATCCCAGCTTCCTCTGTCCAAGAAAATTGTTTCCCCTTCATGCAATCAGTCACCGGTGCCATCACGCTACTGAAGTGTGGAATGAATCTTCGGTAGAATGACGCTAGCCCATGAAAACTTCTCACTTCTGTAATTGTCTTCGGCTGTGGCCAATTCCTGACTGCTTCAACTTTATTCTGATCTACCTGGATGCCCTTCTCCGAAACAATATACCCCAAGAACAAAACACTATGCGTCATGAACACGCATTTCTTTGTCGCAGCATAAATTGTTCCTCTCGTAAAATAATTAACACTTCCTTCAGATGTTGAACATGCTCTTCCAGACTCCTACTATAAATCAAAATATCATCAAAGTACACCACCACAAATTTCCCAATGAAAGGTCTAAAAATTTGATTCATCACTCGCATGAACGTACTCGGTGCATTCGAAAGACCGAACGGCATCACCAGCCATTCATACAACCCCTCTCTCGTCTTGAAGGCTGTCTTCCATTCGTCTCCAGGTCTAATCCGAATTTGATGATATCCGCTTTTCAAATCAATTTTCGAAAAGATAGTAGCCCCACTCAACTGATCCAGCAAGTCATCCAACCTTGGCATTGGAAATCTGTATCGTATAGTGATTTTATTCAATGCTCGACTGTCCGTGCACATCCTCCACGTCCCATCTTTCTTCGGTACCAACAAAGCTGGCACAACACATGGACTCAAACTTTCCTGTACACGTCCCTGCTCAAGCAATTCTTCCACCTGCCTCCTTAATTCTTCATGCTCCTTCGGACTCATTCGGTAATGCGGTCTATGTGGCAATACTGCTCTTGGAACAAGATCAATTTGATGTTGAATGTCTCTCAGCGGCGGTAACTCTTTAGGCAACTCATCTGGAAATACATCCTCAAATTCTTTCAATACTGACTTCGCTTCTTCTGGAATTTCAACCTCTTCACTGCTCTCACGCCCAATCAACAAGAACACTTCCGGTTCCTCCTCGACCTCCTTAACAAACTCCTTCAAAGATAACAACGTTTTCAGTTCTTCAATCTCCTCCAGTTTGTTTTCTTCCTGTTGGCGTTTCTTCGGAACCAGAGTAATCTTTGTACCTTCGAACATGAAACTGTAACTGTTGGTCCGTCCGTCATGCTGCACAGCTCGATCATACTGCCACGGTCTCCCCAGCAACAAATGACAAACATCCATATCTACGACATCACACCAGATTTCATCTTTGTATTTCTTCCCAATTGAAAACTTCACACAAGCTCTACGTCCAACTTTCACTTCACCACCCTTCCTCAACCAAGCTAACTTGTACGGTTTAGGATGTTTCTCGGTTTTCAACTCCAACTTCTTCACCGCTTCTGTAGAGATAATATTATCACAACTTCCAGCATCAATAACAAATTTACAAACTCTCCCCAGAATAGTGCATGTAGATTGAAAGATATTGTTCCTCAACCAACTACTTTCCTCCTCTTGCTTCGGTGTTAAACAACTTCTTCTCATCATCAATGCGTACCCGTCATCTCCTGACAGTAAGTCTTCCTCCTCAACTGGTAAAGAATTAGAGCATTCAGCTTCTTCCTCATCTTCCTCCTCAACTTCTGTCACCATGGTTCTCTTCTTCGGCTTCGGACATTCGTTGCTTTTATGACCCATCTCCTGACAATTGTAACATTTGAAACTGTTGTTAACCTTCGCCTTCTCAACCTCCTTTACAACTGGTTTTGCAACAACTTTTGAAACATTTGAACTTCCATTAACACCCTTCGCTTGATTGTTAGAATTGGTAAACACACCACCACCTCGTCTTCCCTGTTTCTCCCAAGCCAACGCTTTTTGATGTGCCTCTGCCATAGATCTAGGATCGAACATATTTACCATATCCTGGATCTTCATTCTCAATCCCCCAATGAATCTAGATGTCAGTTGTTCTTCTGTTTCCATAATATCATTCCTTGCAATAAGCTGATAAAACTCATCTGCGTAATCATTAACAGTCTTTGTGCCCTGCCTCAAGTTCTGCAAACGTTGATACATCAGAGATTGATAATTGTAAGGTAAGAACGTTGCTTTCATCAATTTCTTCATCTTCTCCCAAGATTCAACTTTTGACTTCCCCATTCGTTCACGTGTAAGTTTAGTTTGCTGCCACCATGCCAAAGCTCTACCCCTCAACCTTGTAGCAACCAACTTCACTCTACGACGTTCTGGAACTTCTTTGAAATCAAAAATTTCTTCAACATTAGCCACCCAATCCAAAAACTCCTCAGCCTGCATACCACCTTTGAATTCTGGAATTTCAGTTTTCATCCCAGATTCCCACTTGTGATCGTACTCCGACTGATTCCTTCCTCGTCCACGTCCTTCATATGTCGATAAGTCGCGAACGACTTAAACTTCCCCTCCGCCTCCTTCATATGTCGCGCACGACTTATCCCTTCCCCGGTAGCTCGTTCGTGAAGGAAGAATCGAAGCCGCCTCTATATGTCGTGAATGACATAACTATGCCATGTCAAACTTTTAAGTCGCGAACTGCTTTGATAAGTCGTAGCCGAGACATTCTATGAGTCGTAGCCGAGTTAGCATTAAGTCGCTGCATTTCTTTCTTTAAGTCGTATGTTGAGGACTATGTGTTGTAATCTTTTTAAGTCATAAGTCGTGACAGTTGTATTATAAACTGATAAGTCGTGTACGACTTATGATGAGTCGTAGGTCGTAGGTGATGAGTCGGAAACGACTTAAGACTTATGTAATTTTCTGGATATGTGTTGTAGCCTATAAATAGGCAAGTGGTATCATTTTGTAATAGTTGTTGAATATTGAATAAAATTCTCTTTTGTTAGCTTTGTGCTTTCAATTTCAATTGGTAGTCGAGTGTATCTCCTATCTCCACTTACGTCATTCGAGTGCGCTCGAATCTTCGTTTGTTGAAGCCGATTCACGGAATCTTGTGCGCAAGATCAACGTCGAAGAATCGTAGATCTCTTTCCCGGTATCTTCGGATCAACGAGCCATAGATAGCTAAGAATTCGGTATCTTCGGATAAACGAATTCAAGCAGTTCAGTATCCATCAATCCATCAATTGCTACTTTCACCAATTGAAGAACGTTTTGATTAATCCGCTGCGTCAGTTTGGTATCAGAGCTTGTTTTAGCCAATCATAGCTAAATCGAGTCTTGGAGCCGAGAATTTGAAGTGTTGAAGTTGTGTTCATCGTGTTCATCATATTTTGCAACAAAGTTGGAGTTTTCGATCCATTTCATTTTGGATCCAAGTTCGAAAGGTGTTTGAAACTTGAAGTGTGAATTTGTTGAAGTGTTTGGGAAGTATTCAATCATGCCGCCAAGACGAGTTCAACGTCATCGCAATATTAATGCTTTGTACGGAAGAGAAGAGGCCGATGAAATGGAGCAACGAATCAACGAGAATTTCAATGAGAAGCTTACTGAAGGGATTGGTCGATTAGAGAGGATGATGTTGGAGATGAGTCAAAATCAGAGAAGAGTATCACCCGAATCGAGCCATGGGAGAAGTAGAGCTTCACCACATTCAAATCGAGAGAGAAGTGTCGATAGTGATCATAGAAGCGTGGATCGAGATTGTGATAGAAATGTTGATGATTGAGGTCGTGATAGAAATGTGACTGATCGAGAACGGAGGAATGTAGATCGTAGGAATGTTGGTGGAAGAAATGGTGGTGGTAGAGATGTTGGTGGTCAGGATCGACATCGATATACATCGGATGGTGAAAGTAGCAATTGATGGATTGATGGATACTGAACTGCTTGAATTCGTTGATCCGAAGATACCGAATTCTTAGCTATCTCTGACTCGTTGATCCGAAGATACCGGGAAAGAGATCTACGATTCTTTGACGTTGATCTTGCGCACAAGATTCCGTGAATCGGCTTCAACAAACGAAGATTCGAGCGCACTCGAATGACGTAAGTGGAGATAGGAGATACACTCGACTACCAATTGAAATTGAAAGCACAAAGCTAACAAAAGAGAATTTTATTCAATATTCAACAACCATTACAAAATGATACCACTTGCCTATTTATAGGCTACAACACATATCCAGAAAATTACATAAGTCTTAAGTCGTTTCCGACTCATCACCTACGACCTACGACTCATCATAAGTCGTACACGACTTATCAGTTTATAATACAACTGTCACGACTTATGACTTAAAAAGATTACAACACATAGTCCTCAACATACGACTTAAAGAAAGAAATGCAGCGACTTAATGCTAACTCGGCTACGACTCATAGAATGTCTCGGCTACGACTTATCAAAGCAGTTCGCGACTTAAAAGTTTGACACGGCATAGTTATGTCGTTCACGACATATAGAGGCGGCTTCGATTCTTCCTTCACGAACGAGCTACCGGGGAAGGGATAAGTCGTGCGCGACATATGAAGGAGGCGGAGGGGAAGTTTAAGTTGTTCGCGACTTATCGCAGTATCGCGATTTAGGGTTTTGGGGTCGGGAAGAGGTGCAGTCGCGGTTGTAGGAAAAGGAATCGAAGATGAGTCGTGGATCGTGGATGAGGGTGAGTCGTGAGTTGAAGTAGGGCTGACTCGTGGAATCGTTGAGTCGTGAGGTTGGTGATGGTTGCAGAGAAACGGAGTTAGGTCGGGAAACTGATAACTCGCGCGCGAGTTATGGGTTAATTGATGAGTCGTTCGCGAGTTAGGAGATAGCAGTGGTGTTGGCTTTTGCGATTGATGAGTCGTTCGCGAGTTAGGAGATAGTAGTGGTGTTGGCTTTTGCGATTTCAGATATGCCTTGCTCTTTCTATGTCTCGTTCCTTCTTTAAGTTGCTGCGCTGCATCAATATGATTATTGAAGTCATTGCAAATGGACAAAACTGCAATCATTTAATTACTTCAAGGACCAAGTACTTTCTGTGATTGATTAGCAATGTGTTTGAAATATTTGTTACACCAGCTTGCCTCGAATTTCAGTAAAAAGGTGTTCACAAAGGGAGGAAAAGAAACACTATCATATCAAAACAACTACAGCTGTAGAAAATTACAAATATTATGTGTTGCCATTCTCTTACATATCAACTATCGCTACCATACTACTGTCATGTTGCACTCACTTAACCATGGCTGTAAAGTTTATGTATAGAGATTAGTAAAGGTATGTATTATTATAATGAAAATTATAGTACTAAAGAGGGGAAAGTGTACATAATAGCCATGAATAGGTTGCCTAAAGAGCTTATTGATTGACAACAGAAAACAGGTAGAGAAGAACACACTTGTATAATTATTAAATCTTAACAGTGTATAAAGATATTCAATCGTACATTCAGATTCAGAGCACCAAAATTTAATATAGTTAATGTAAATAGTAGACATACAATCGGTGCGTTGATAGTCAAATATGAAGTTAAACCTGTAATACATAGTTGTACACAATAGGATTGGGTAAGTTATTAGAATTTGTCCACTATAGTTTAATAACTTAATATGCACAACTATAGTTCATTAGTTAGTTCGTTGATGAATTTTCATTGAACATAGAAATCAGAACATATTATGTATTTGTAAATTCTCTTGAAGGAAGAAGAGGATGTAGCACTCAAAACAAGAAGTATTTGCATCAAATACAGAAGTAAGAATATTTGTTTTCTAAGCATATGTTCCAAGAGCAAGAACAAGATATGATGCTCCAATTATAGTTTTAGCATAAGATAACCAGTGGGAAGCCATTAGAGCCACGTAATTGACTGTAGTTCCGAAAAACAAAAATTGAAATTTGCCTGAATATAAGTTTATTCTTTGGGTAAGCATAGGCATGCAATGAAGACTTTAAGTATTGGAAGGAAAGATTTGTTGTCCTCATTATCTCGGTCAGTGACAATTGGTTGTGTGAGAAGATTGTTGGTTACAAAGAGTTCATAACCCCAATTCCGTGCATGTATTATGTAAGTGTTACCTACATCAAAATTGATGGAAGAAATGTTGATATGTATGTAAATGCAGCAGTGCAAGAAGATTGAATTTTTATGGTGAACTAAGGAGAACATAAATGTTTAAACCATATATTCATGGCTCTATGCTGATATTTGTGTAGGTATTGTGGATAATGATGGTGGATATGTACAAAAAATATAAAATTATATATGCTGGCATTGTCATTGCAGGCTGGAGTACTGTTTATAGTAGGGCGTCATTTAGTTGATATATAGTTTAACCTGTTAATGGAACCGTGGTCAGAAATGTAGAAAGCACGGTTAAATGAATGTTAATTCAATAGGTTGTCGATTACAAACGACTTAGATGTGTTAGATTGTCTTTGCAGAAACGATGAATTTATGTAACCGTGGGCAGATGAACTTGTAATTGTGCTATGTATGGAACAATAACTGTATTTGGATGATAGGGGTGCAGTCTACAGTAGTTTTCAGTATATTTAGAGACATGTAGTGGACACAAAGTTGTAATGCTTTATTCGAAACCAAACAGAGTACATGTAACAGAAGACGGACAACAAAGAACATAAGAAGGACGTGCACTACAACAGTTCAGATAACTTGAGATACATTAAGAAACAGTATAGAAGCTAAGTGGAAGTCATACGATTTTTCTTTCTGGGATTTCCTTTAAGATGAGTGACCTTGCTGTCCGAGGAAGGTGGAACCTGTAGTGTTATACCTTGTTAGTTAATTTAATAGTTAGTTTAAAAATTAATGGTTTATGGGTAGACGGGAAAAAAGGCAGATATAAATGCAGTGTTGTGGGCATAACAGCTACTTGCAGCAAACCATATGTATGTAGCCGGCGAAATAGGTACCTTAGTATTGCTTCATTCAAGCGGTGTACTGCTGTTGTCGGTAGTTGGAGGAGAAATTCTTGTTGCAGCTAATTTTTTCCTTCCAGTTGAATTAACATATGTGTCAAGCTTGGATTGAAAATTTTCAGTTCTACCAATTAGCTATTCGAGAATGGTTGTTACTTTCTTTCCACCCCTAACCTTCAAGAAAAATACAGGTTTTGTAAGGGGTAGATATCTCGTATAATGTTACTGTTAAATTTGGATGATTCAAATATTTGTTGAGGAGGAAAGAAATTGATTAATTGGTTCAATCAATTAATTAATTTGTGCTTGTATATTGAAGGATATTTTGGAAGGAAACTAATTAATTAGCCAATCAATTAATTAGTCAATGCATTTGGTTATATGAAGAAATAAATGATTAGGCATGGAGAATCAATCAATCAAAGGAAAGATATGAAAACCAAGATTACGCCATCTATTTGTACTAAAATCAAATCATGCAATTTGGAAAGATATTTGGGTAATCAGGAAATTGATTTTCTTACTCTCCAAGCAACCCTTCATTATCAAGTCTATTTAAATGAAGGAATTTCATCTTCATATGCATGTGAGTTTGTGAGAGCATCCACCATTATTCTTCTCTCTCTTTTATACTCTTTTCTTCAATGGAATAAAAGAAGTTGTTGGGTCTCCATGGACGTAGGATATTCATATCCGAACCACGTTAAACTTCTGTGTCTCTTATTTCTACTATTGTTTCTGTGAGACTGCATAATTGTTTTTTTAAGTTTCATTGATATCTAAATAGACAATACTAGATCCTGATCAAATAATTCGCTTCCGCTCAAATTAAAACAAATTTCACTACAATTTGGTATCAAAGTTAGTGTTATTGTTCCTGTTTGGATATTAATGGCTACTTCTAGTAAGTCTTTTGGTAGATCTGGTGTCAATTATGGAGTAACACGTTTTGACGGAAAGGAAGATTTTGGTACTTGGATGATGAAGATGGAGGCTGTATTAAAGAAGGAGAAAAATTATAAGGTTGTTTCTACGCCTGAGAAATTGAAAGATATTGATGCAGCTAATTTGGAAAAGACGGAAGATGAAGCTCTCACAACAATTCAGTTGAGTCTTTCAGATGAAGTTCTTAGAGAATTCTCTCAGAAGAAGACGGCGAAGGAACTATGGGATGCATTATCGGATGCATATCAAGACAAGTCTCTCACTAATCAGATTATTCTTCAGCAACAACTCTATTCGTTCAAGATGAAGCCTGGAGCTGATCTCATGGAGCATGTAGATGCTTTGACCACTTTGATTATGAACCTGAAGGCAGCGGAAGTTGATATTACCGATGAGGCTCAAGCTGTGATCCTCTTATGTTCCTTGTCTAAGGAGTATACTGCTTTTGTTAATTCCATGATTTATGGCCGCAGTAAAATTAGACTGTTTGATTTAAATGCTGGTCTTCATAATGAAGTATTAAGAGGTAGATTGGCGAGCACTAGCTTGGATAGTGATACCGAAGGCTTATCTGTTCAGAGAGGTAGAGGCCAAAGCAGGTCGAAGAAGGGTGGAGGACGGAATTCTTCACGGTCTCAGTCTAGGGTGCCTAAGAATTTGACTTGTCATTATTGTAAGAAACCAGGGCACTTCATAGCACAATGTCCCAAGCTTGAAGGTAGAAGAAAAGATCCAAAGCAAGCCTCAGCTTCTACAATAGAGAAATCAGATACAGAAAGTGACACCGATGTATTTACAGCTTCTGGCTCTTTTGGGAAGAGCAACTTATGGCTGATTGATTCTGGCGCATCCTATCATATGACACCTGATAGATACTGCTTTTCCACTTACCGTGAAATTAATGGAGGAGAAGTTCTGATGGGTAATGATTCTTCTTGCCGTATGGTTGGTGTTGGTAGCGTGATGATTAGGATGTTTGATGGTGTTATTCGTACGATCACCGATGTTAGACATGTACCTGATTTGAGGAGGAGCTTGTTTTTTGTTGGGGCATTGAGTAGACTTGGCTTGAAGATTGTAGTGGAAGGAGAGAAAATGAAGATATCGAAGGGTTCCATGATTGTTATGAGAAGTGTGAGGGCAGGAAATCTTTATCTATTAAAGGGCACTACTATAATTGGTGAATCAGGTTTTGTTACATTTGTTGATTCAGATTCTTCCAGATTATGGCACTTACGGATGGGTCACATCGGTGAGCGCAGCATGGATGAGTTGAGAAAACAAGGATTGATTGATGGAGTTCATCATTCAAAACTTGGTTTTTGTGAAGAGTGTGTTCTTGAAAAGCAGACGAAGATTTCTTTTGGTATAGGAGAGCATAAAGCAAAAGCTGTCCTGGAGTATGTTCATACAGATGTCTGGGGTCCCTCCCCTTGTCAGTCTTTAGGTAGAGCCAGGTATTTCGTTTCATTTATAGATGATTTCTCTCGTAAAGTATGGGTATACTTTCTTCAGTCAAAGAGTGAAACCTTTGCCAGGTTTCGAAAGTGGAAATCTATGGTTGAGAAGCAGTCAGGGAAGAAATTGAAAGTTCTCCGTTCAGATAATGGCGGTGAATTTGTATCACAGGAATTCATCGATTATTGTGAGTCCGAAGGCATTATGAGGCATTACACTACACCAGGCGACCCCCAGTCTAATGGTGTTGCAGAAAGGATAAATTGGACATTATTGGAGAGAACAAGATGCCTCAGACTGACTACTAAATTGAAGAAGAGATTTTGGGCTGAAGCTTTATCTATGGCGGCTTTCCCCATCGACCGCACACCTTCTACTGCCATAGATATGAAGATCCCTGAAGAAGTATGGAAAGGAGAGCCATTTAGCTATTCATTTCTCAAAGTGTTTGGTTTCCCAGCTTATGTGCATGAGAGTAAAGGGAAGCTGGAACCTAGAGCTCGCAAGTGTATCTTTCTAGGTTATAGGAGAGGAGTGAAGGGTATAGCTTGTGGTGTCCTATTAATAAGAAGATCGTTATGAGCAGGCATGTGACTTTTGATGAGAAGGCTATGTTGAAGGTGGAGCCTTCCTCATCGGATGACAATGAGAGGACACATGAAGAATACCAGACACAAAGCAAGTCATCTGTTGATTCTTTCCATAGACGTTTAGATGGTGTTTCCGATGACACCATGGTTGATGAGGGTAATATCGATGTTGGTATAGAGGATCAAACTCAAGGTGGAGCTCTTTCAGAACCTAGGCCTGTCAGACAAAGAAGAAAGCCTAAGTGGCTTGATGAGTTTGTTGGATTGAGCATCGAAGACATTAACTTCGATGATATGGCAACATATGCTTTGAATGTTGTCCATAATGAGCCCTGTGATTATAGAGAAGCTATCGCATCAGTTAACAGTTCTAGTTGGTTAGTTGCTATAGAGGAGGAGATTGAATCATTATAGAGAAATCATACTAGGGATTTGGTGTCTCTTCCCACCGACAAGAGAGCTATTGGATGCAAGTGGATCTATAGAGTGCAAGACGATGAAAATGGTAATCTCATATACAAGGCAAGATTAGTCGCAAAGGGGTATGTTCAGAAGAAGGGGGTAGAGTATCAAGATATCTTTGCTCTAGTGGTTAGGCATACTTCTATACGTATTCTTTTGGCATTAGTTGCTCATTATGATATGGAATTAGGGCAACTAGATGTCAAAACTGCATTCTTGCATGGTGATCTGGGTGAGGAGATTTATTTAAAGCAGCCTGAAGGGTTCATTGATAGTAGCAGACCAGACTATGTTTGCAAACTCAACAAATCTCTATATGGACTGAAGCAGTCTCCTAGACTATGGTATAAGAGGTTTGATAAGTTTATGCTTTCACAGGGATACTCCAGAAGTTTCAAAGACTAGTGTGTTTATTTCAGGAGATGTGATGGTGATATGATTTATTTGTTGTTATATGTTGATGATATGCTGATTGCATCTCGGAGTATGGTCATAATTAAGGAGTTGAAAGCGGAGCTCAGTAGAGAGTTTGACATGAAGGATTTGGAAAAGGCACAAAGAATATTGGGTATGGAGATAAGCAGGGATAGGAAGCGCAGAGAGTTAAGGCTCACTCAAGCGCAGTACATCGAGAAGGTCCTCGCTCGATTTGGAATGGCCAGTTGGCACTCCATTACGCTCTCATTTTAAGTTGTCAAAAGACTTATCTCCCTCATCGGAAGAAGACAAAAGGCATAGGGCTGATATACCTTATTCTAGTGATGTTGGTAGTCTTATGTATGCGATGGTGTGCACAAGACCAGATTTGGCCCATGTAGTGGGTGTTGTGAGTCGATATATATCTAACCCAGGCAAAGAGCATTGGCAAGCTGTGAAGTGGATTCTTAGATATCTTCGAGGCACTTCTTCAGTGGGCTTGTTATATGGTGGAGTGGATGGTGACATCTTTCTTAGAGGATATTGTGATTCTGATTATGCTGAGGATAGAGATGCTAGGAAGTCAGTGTCGAGCTATGTTTTTACACTTGGCATAGGCTTGATTTCATCGAGATCAAAGCTGCAATCTATCGTAGATTTATCGACTACCGAAGCAGAGTTGATATCGATTGTGGAAGCAAAAAAGGAAGGATTATACTTACTTCAGTTGTTGGATGATCTTTCAATGGTGCAGCGGATAGTTGAGCTATTTTCAAACAGTCGGACTGCGATTCATCTTGTAGAGAATCAAGCTTAGTTCACGAACGAAGCACATTGATGTTAGAGGTTTCTTTCTTATGCTTGAGGAAGAACGAAGCAAGATCAAATTGTTGAAGATGAGTACTTTGGATAATCCTTCAGATACGATGACAAAGTCACTTCCAAAGGACAAGTTTGAGCATTTCTCAAACTTGATCAATTTGATTCCTGTTACTTGAGCGCCATGGGGCACTAGACCCAACAACTTCTATGTTGATTGCTTGATGATAAGGTGATAAAGAGAGATTGTTATATTTGAATCAAGGTGGAGTGTTAAATTTGTATGATTTAAATATTTGTTGAGGAGGAAAGAAATTGATTAATTGGTTCAATCAATCAATTAATTTGGCTTGTATATGGAAGGATATTTTGGAAGGAAACTAATTAATTAGCTAATCAATTAATTAGTCAATGCATTTGTTATATGAAGAAATAAATGATTAGGCATGGAGAATCAATCAACCAAAGGAAAGATATGAAAACCTAGATTACGCCATCTATTTGTACTAAAATCAAATCATGCAATTTGGAAAGATATTTGGGTAATCAGGAAATTGATTTTCTTAATCTCCAATCAACCCTTCATTATCAAGTCTATTTAAATAAAAGAATTTCATCTTCATATGCAAGTGAGTATGTGAGAGCATCCACCATTATTCTTCTCTCTCTTTTATACTCTTTTCTTCAATGGAATAAAAGAAGCTATTGGGTCTCCATGGACGTAGGATATTCATATCCGAACCATGTTAAATCTTCTGTGTCTCTTATTTATGCTATTGTTTCTATGAGACTGCATAATTGATTTTTTTAAGTTTCATTGATATCTAAATAGACAATACTAGATCCTGATCAAATAATTCACTTTCGCTCAAATTAAAACAAATTTCACTACAGTTACAACAGAGGAGGGAGACTAATTTTTGTATAGTGACTTGTAATAGTGAAATGATGACTGGGATGAATTCAGAAGTACCTAATTTCTCTGAATTAGGTACAAAGATTTGGCCTTTTGTCTCAGAACAAACTTTGCCACCTTGTCAAACAGGACGATTGGAACAGACGCAGTGCCTTCATCAATGATTAGTTCCAAACGGAACTAAGGGAGAAAAGAGAAAGGATGATGAGTGGTAAAGGTAGATGTACATGGATGCAAAATTGTGATGTCATTACCTATGCAATGGAAATTCGATATCTCTCTCGCATTTGTTGTAGTAATTCCTAGGCCCTAATGTGCTTATAGTGGAGCAAACAATGCATGATAAATATTCCCATCCATTGTCGAGAGAAAGTTCTGTTATTTTATCTTCAAAAGAAAAGATTTTTCCCTAAAAAAGAGAGGTTGATGTTGTTAGGGTTTGAAATATTAACATAAATGAAGTGGAAATCTGTTATGGATAGTTAATGTGATGACGGTAATAAATGGAAATATGAGAATCAAGTAATAATTAATGCTGTAACACATGTTGGAATAGCAGTACTAAAATATTGTCCATATGACGACGAGGATGTAAATAAGTATATGTGTACGCCGTCGACAGGAGTTTACGTTGAGTATAAAAATATTTGTATTATTAATTTTAGAACAGTAAACCTTTCAGTCCAAAAAGGAAAGTAGAACAGGCAATGTTTTGGCTAAAAATATAATATTGATAATTAGGAGTAAAAATATCTGTCCAAAAAAAGATAAATGTTGTTACAACCACAGTTTTAAGCTGAAATTGTTATTTTTCAAACTAATATATTTAGTAAAAGGAAATTTAAACTGGAACTCACATACGACTCGTATGGAATAAATGGTTTGTAAAGGTAGGTACTGTAAGTTGATCCCATTTGGAAAGAAAGAAAAAAAGGAATCTGCACACGTGAACCGTTATCTTGCATATGAATTGCAAAACTAAATTCTAAATACGACAATTAAGCAACTTGTGGATTAAATATTTATTTATCATTGTGGAAAGAGGAAATAATTAGTGAAATTTAAATAGAAAACATAATAAACCCAACTATGGTAGACATGCATTGATCACGCTTAAGGTAAAACCAAAGGTACAAAAGATGTATAAAGTTAAACATATTAAACTGTATATTTGATTTATATAGCTGATTAGAGGAATAATCATTATTAACCGATTACAATTCCACAAAGTAGCAAATTTTTTGTAGATTCAAAAAAACAACATAAGGGGACATGAAGCACAGGGGAAACCTTTAAGATCCAATGAAATCTGCAAAATCTAAAAGAGATTTTTGAACTTTTAAATGAATACATAAAACGGGAAGCTGTGTATTTTTTGTTAAAACAATATAGTGCTGCTACCTTAAAACCAAAAAAGGCAGTTAAAAAAGGACAGTAAGTTAAATGTCAATATCAGTAAGTTTAGTAGATTAAAAATTATCAGTCATAAATATAAAATATATAAAAGAGTCTAGATCACTCATTAAGGTATAGATTGTCGAAATTTTAAATGTAAAACTATTTTGTGGAAAGTCAATATGTAAGATAAGGAAGTCTTTTTGCCTAATTCTAGACTCATTGTAACGACACTGAAAATTAGAAGTGAGTATTGCAATATCTAAAGTAGGAAGATATTCGATTGCGACAAATAGACTGGCCAAATGGTAGAAAGAGGTTTAAAAAATTGGATAGATTACTGTACTAAGAAGACCTATAGGTCTAATATATGTAACTTGCCAAAACCAATAGATGGGAGGCCGACGTATAGAATTGGAGTGAAAAGTTTGGAATGGACATGACCAGGTAGTAAAGTTAGTGAATTTTATTTTCTTGTACTTGAGCACACTTTGCTTTCCAGGCTGAACTTGAAGTTCTACATGCAAAGCTTCGGCAAACAGTATAAGATCAGTTGTGTAGGAATAAAATTATCACCCAAAAAAAAGGCAAATGGTTTAACAACCATACTTTAAAATACAGGTGGTTAGATAGCTTTCAGAGGGAGTCTATTGTTGATAAAAAAATTGTAACAGTGTAGACAGGTAGACAGGCAACGAGTAGTACTGTACTTACCTCATACACAGATGTGAGATTCGAGCTAGTTATTTCGGAGATGCACTTATCAGTGATAAGGTCAGTAGGTTTTTTGTACAGAATGTCTTCAGTGGAGAATGCAGGCAGTTTTCGTTTGCGGAAGCTGGAAAAAGTGTAAAAAGTGGGAGTGTTAGTAGGAGGTGGATATAAGTTTGTTTTTTATGAAAGTGTGAAATAGAGACATATATAACATAAAGAAAATGATTTTTTGTTCCTGTTTTTTGTCCTCATATTCCTTATTTAGATAGCAGCTAATATCGATATGCGGTTAGTAAGAATGACCTCTTCAGTAGATCGGATCCCTCAGTAATATCCAAATCCGTGTAAACAAATGTTGCAGTAGTTGAGCTCAGACTTGGCTTACCTGTAAGTCATAGCAGAAGCAATGTTTTAGTACTAACAAATGTATAATACAAAGTATAGGAGGATATGTATATATAGGAAATGTACCCCGGTAATTCTTTACGTTCATTGATGTAAGGATAATTATTTTAGTGGTGTCATTAACACCGGAGTCATCTATCAAGGTTGCTTTGTTGCCCCACAGTGTATCGGTAAAGCGATTTCCACTGCAGATGATATAAAATAATGTTCAGCGAAGAATACAGTAGAAATTCGATGACATGTATGTCTAGTTACACTACCAAAAAACATTAAATTAAAGACCGAAAAATTCAGTCTGTAATTAAACAGTTCAGTCTCTAAGTAAATTTTAAAGACTGATTAAAAACCGAAATCTCAGTCTTTGATTCTATAGTCCCAAAAATAATTTGAAACTGACATGTCGGTCTTAAAATTTAAAGACCGAAAGTTCAGTTTCAAATATTTCTAAAGACTAAATGATTGATACTGAAATGTGGTATGTAATCGGTCTCAAACTTTGCAAAATAAGTAATATTTTTTTAATATAGAATAATGTTGAATCTTGAAGAAATGCATTTAATTGAATTTATATTATTATAATTCAAAACTTATACATATATGTTTACATGCATACGCACATATAACAACAAACATACACACACAAGTAATGCTGAACGTACTAGTTGATTCAATTTATATAATGTAAAGTGATACACAATACAGTATTAACGATATTTTATATTACTCCATTCTCTCTGTTCTTGTGATATATTACAAGTTATTCCTTGAAAACAACAAACTCCATTTCTCTCTTTTCTTCCCACATAATCATTATACAAGCTATTCTTTGTAAACAACCAACTCACATTACAGAATAAGGCATTTCCTCCACAGCCTAAATTACTAATTGAAATACAAAAATAGTAAAATGAACACCTCAAATTTACATTAAATTCAGTAATCCTAATATCTCCTTCTCATGAAGGCAACCTAACATAAAATATATTTTCTATTAACACCTCCCTTCTCAGCACTGTCCATAGCAGCAGCCATCTTTGAAAATTGTTGATGTTATTTTTTACTTTATTGCTGAAATTGTAAGCATGCTCGGGTACTCAGATCTTGTTAGGAATTAGAAACGTCAAAAGGAATAGAAATAAAAATCAGGGTAACTCCAATCTTCGGGGTACCGACGGCAGCGCCTTCGGCAGGGTCCAGCCAAGGGAGGGAGCTAGAGGACGGCGGGCGGGAGACAGTGACGGCGCCGCAGAAGATGAAGGAAGTGGTGTTGAGAGGCTGGATGTATAAGGAGACGACATTGTCGGGTGGGATGGAATTAGGGATTAGGAGGAAGATGTAGATCTCTTTGATTTGATGGTATGGGAGTTGGGTTTTGGAAAGGAACGGAGTGGGATTAAGGAGGTAGTGAAGCAGGTCGATCTGGGAAGGTAATTTAACGTGAGAAACTACACCATGTGTAGTGGGCCTAAAGTGAAGGGAACGTGGATTTCAAATTAATTTGAAATGACACGGATCACCATCTATGTTCTTTGGATCCGTAATAAAATGAATAAAGTAAAGACTGAAATATAATTATCTATGCAGTCTTAACGAATTTAGACTGAACAAAGACCGAATTTCAGTTTCTAATTTCTAAAATTAAAGACGGAATACTTTGGTCTTTGATCAGTTATTAACTAATGACTGAAAATTTTCGGTCTCTAAATAACAGTTTCTAATTGTAAGTTTTTTTGTAGTGTTAGTAAATAATAGAGAAGCAAAAGATATCAGTGAAGATATAGGATAAGCTCGCGCTTAGGAGCCACTAAACCATTCCCGGTAGATTGATTGACGACATCACCAACATGGTGAAGGACCCCAATGACATCTGAATTGAGCGGTTGATGTGTATTTGATTTTTAAATAAGTAACTGGTAGATTAATAAGATGAAATGGAAAGTAGATGGGATGTAGTATACTAACCTGTCAAGTATTTTATAGTATCGGTTCTGTTAATTATCGACTGATAGTCCGCAAAGGAAAACTTATGTGCAGGTATGGTGTCATCATGGTTTTCAACTTCGGTGACTGTTGTCAAAGCAGTGAAGTCGATCTTAATTGGTTTGTATACCGAAAGATAACTGTCACCAACAGGGGTGACGGTGAATTCACCTATGTCGTAGATCAAACCTTTTTTAGCTTGCCAAGGAATAGCGGCATGAAACGGGGCCCTACAACTGCATGTATTTCTCCACCCTGGAATAAGAGAAAGCATAAGTACGCGACAACGTGTACACTTGTAGTTTGCAGAAGCAGTAGCAGATTCAACTGTGGGAAGTATAAAAAACTTTTATATAAATGTGGACATAGTAAAGTAACTCATTTGTTTACAGAAAAACATGTGTGATTTTTCTGTGGTATTTTTGCAATTTCAGTTTATAAAAGACTAATAAATTTATGTGCCTATTTATGTCTTCCAGGTCAGAGGGACTACTTGAAATATATATATGTAAAGTGAATCAACAATATAATTGAGAATGCAACTACAATATTAGTACACACCAAAGTGACTACACCTATGCTTTACTGGATTAATTTTACGTACATATTTTATTCTCCGACAAATGTGATAATTTTACTATATTCACTATAATTACTTTAGCTAAGTTAAAGTATATAATTATAAAAGATCATACATATGTATGCATTATTTTTTCTTGCTCATTGTTGATAATGATGTCGCACTGTTGTTCAGCCATTTATATTCTTTACCAGTATATGAAAATTCTCATATATTTAGAAAGATGTCTTCATTATTAATAGTGTAGTATGGATAATAGTTTAGAAATTATGGTGCTTGAGGTTTACGTATTCGAGAAAAAAGGGAATTTAATAACTGAACATTATAAAATAAGAATGTTTCACAGAAATATGGTGCAAAGAGCAGGAATATGTGAACTTATTTAATTATAAGTGAAAAATGACTGCATGATCGATAAAGTCTAAACTGTAGAGGAATGACAGCAACATTCCAAGTGTAAGTAACCAAGGCATGAAATTAATTTCATGGAAGACAGCGTAGAAAAAGGGATGTAATGAGAAATTTTTCTTCCCAGCCTACCCTAAATAAGT
The DNA here is from genome assembly GCA_030737815.1 of Allium fistulosum. Classification (NCBI taxonomy): domain Eukaryota; kingdom Viridiplantae; phylum Streptophyta; class Magnoliopsida; order Asparagales; family Amaryllidaceae; genus Allium; species Allium fistulosum. The sequence continues at coordinate 823,838,580 of CM060904.1, forward strand.
TAATACAGTGGCCAATTCTGTATTTGACTTGTAGTCTGAAAAGGTAAAATGGCGAAAGTGTAGAAAAAAAGGCAGTAGAAATATAAAGAGAAATCATAACTTAGGATCAGTAATATAGATTGGTGCGTATGAAAGTCAGGTGGACAGCAGCAGGGATGGATATGGCACTGACGAATATGGTAGGAAGAAAAGAATTGTGAATCAGGATTTAAAAGTGTATACACAGATTGGAGAAGCTGCATATTAAATGCATAATGCTCTATTTTATTTAAAGTCAGAAAATGTCTCTAAGGCTAACCTTGTTATCGAGCAACTGCATATTAAATCCAAAAACATCATTGCTCATTAGGTTTATGGAGTCCCACAACCTGGCAACACGGACTCGGATTGTTGCTCCAACACTGTCAACAGTAAGTGATTGTATAGATGACTGTAAAGTTTCCATGACTGTGAAAAGAGGAGGAAAATATGTTATGAGTAGGTGATTTGTGTGAGTAATAGATAACTGGCAGGTTATAAAGGATTGTAGATGCAATATTTGGTGTCTTTTTGTAATCCACTGGAATAAATGTGATGGAGTTTAAATTATTAAGAAACTGTTGATTTTAATTTATCTCCTGGTGTAAATACTAGTAGTTACGAAATATAAACAGGCATAATCATAAATTTTGATCAAAATAACTCCTATGTTAGTAGGCCAGAAGTCATACTTAAGATAGTTTAATATGATTATGTCATTTGTTGTTTTCGATGAAATAAATGCACCTGCTATTGCCTCGCTTTGTAATGCAATCCCTCATTATTTCTTTTAATTTGCACGACATCTTATTGCTCTCCATCTCAAACAGTGGTTTCCTTGCCTGCATTAAATAATAAGAAGTAAAATTTTAAAACTGAAATAACCTAGATTCAATGATGAGGCTAATACTTAGAAGTACCAATTTATACATATTGACATGTGAGTAGAAACGAAAAAAATTAAATTTGGAAGATGATATGCCATATGAGAATGTGTACATGAATGAATATCAATGAATAGGACTAAAGACATATAATCATTAGATAATTTTTCAACTACACAGTATATTGCTCGTTAAATAGAATCATAATTTAGTGCAACAAAGAGAACACGAGTCATTTGCAAATGTAATAACCACTAACCATGTAGCAGAATCTGTGAAGAACATTTGTCTCTTTGTCTTAAAATCAAGCCTCTCTTCCTGTACTTCATCAATTTTTGTAAAATGAAAGCAATAAAAAAAGTTAGCTCAGATAATCGTTAATCGAATACAGAAGGTGCATGACAAAAATATCGATATAGTTTTGTTTTCATGAAAAGATAAGCAGCTTTTTTTTATGCAAATGAATGCCCAAGTATAAAATTTAAAAGTTTCCTATGGAGAAGGGAGAAAAATACACCAGGGTGAAAATGAAGCTGAAAAATAAATTTAAGGCAAGCACTACTTGTGAAGGAGAAAATTATTTCGAGGACGACGAACAGCAAGGGGTCAACACAAACAAAGAGTATGATAATGTGTTTGAAGGTGGAAAATTACTGTAAAAATAAATACAGATTTGGGGAGTTTATGATGTTGTAAGTCTTACAGACAATGGTACAAACTTGGTGCAGTCAAAGCCGTCTGAATTGATTATTAGTTCAAACAAAGGAGCAGCAAAAACTACGAAATTAGCTTATCACATTGTTGATCCATAACATTAATCAATGATGAGTTAAATTGCATTTTAATTGTAGTTGAACTGCACAAAAACCATTTGTATTAATTCTACTACTACAAATCAAATTGCATATCATAGATCAGTGCATGATGAATTTATTCATAGTGCAATAAAGACATATGTAGTTAATGTCTAATATGAATGGGAGAAAAAATTTCTGTCTACAGCGTGTAGGCAATGGCACTGTTGATATAGGTGAAACAATGATACAGTCCAAAATTCATTTATGCAGTTAAGGAGAGCAAAAGAATGTACCATCGATAAACTGTCCGCATGGTTTGAATTCTATTGGCAAAAAGGTTTTAGGTATTTATTAAGTCGTATTAACCAAAACATGCATAAGTATAAATTTCTAATATTTTTCAACCATGCAACAAAATTGCATATAAAATTCATTTGCATCTTTGGTTATTGTTCAATCTGTGAATAAAATTACCTATTTAGAAACTGGAAACTAATACACTGTGGGGACAATACCACTTTTAATGAAGTAAAACAACATCCCTAAAGAAATCTGATAGTTTGAACCAAGCTCGAGATGTTGGTTTGTGTCTCGGTTTCAATTTTTTGTAATTTTACGAATTCAATCTAATTTTAAAATATTGAGACTTAGTAAGAAAAAAACTGTATAATTTATTATTAATTGAAAAATAAGATTTAAACAAACAATATTGATTAATTTATAAATATCTGTAAAACTTAAATTTGTTATTCATTGCTTCATTTTACACCTTTTGGAGTTACACATTCACACATATTTTGTACTTTTGTATGTTTCTAAGTCAAAATTTCAAAGATCGAATATTCATATATTTAAAAGTCAAATTAGTTTTTTATTCGAATTTATGATGTTAAAAAAAAGATCAATGGGTTTTTATCAAATTGAATTTATGGTTTACATCCGTCTTAGGCTATAGTAAAACCAAAACAGAACGATTAGAATCCCAATATGACAGTCGAAAGTACAAACCTTGGTTTGAATCGCGAATTGTTAGCAAAAGCAGCTCCAATGTATCAGAAAAAAGAAGATAATATACATAGGAGAAAAGTAACGATTCTTTAACAGGAATGGTGTGAAAATCAATTTGTGAAGAAAGGTATTCTATATGACACCCATATAACAAAGAAACGAACAGTACATTGGAATTGAAAGTAGCAAATTTAGCGCGTATATCAATTTAACAAATGTAGGCATTAAACGTGGATCCAAATCAGGTAATAGACAGAGAGCAGTCCAAGTGGCAAATTTTGGGGAAAATAAAAACAAAATACAAATAAAATTTACTGCCAAAATTTTACAGTCCCTCATTTATCATAAAATACAATCCCTCATTTTTCAAAACTCATTGTACAAAAGTAAAGTTTTTAACATATAGAAGCGGCTATGAATCAAATGGTGTGAATTACAAATTATTTTGATGATGAATTAAAACATGATAGCAATCATATGATCCATTTCAGACGACATCATGTTAGTTACATTTTGATTGATTGTAAAATATATTTATACTTAAAAAATGGGGAATATGGTTAGTTTTATGATTTTACCATCGCATTCAATGTTTACTCACAATGGATAACTTTGTGATTAGACAGAGCATTTGGTTTGGTTTTGATGTAAAGCAAACGCTATTGCACTTTTTAAGCACGGGAAACACTTTCTCAGTAGTAATAAATCAAATATAATAAATTAACAAAAACTACAAAGTCTACAGCCCAATCTGAAAAATATATAGCAGCAAAGGAAGAACATAGGAGGAAATCGGTTTTCAAAGTTGTAAGACCATTCCATATGTTTAATACTCATATCTAAATTACTTCTTAGACATAAACCTGTATTAATTATACAATACAATCTTCAACAACTCTGTTTGTATCCAAGCAAACGGTGCATGCATATTTTCTTTTACTATTTACTTGGTAGAAACCCTAATTGGTAAAAAATTGCCAAAAATAATTAATCATTTATAATGTAGTTGTTTACATACAGCAATGCACAAACATAGATGTAAATAAAGCTAGTGAAGTTTGTGATTAATAGTTGCTATGATATTACCAGTCTTGTTTTAAATCAATTGTGTTATCCCAAAATTATGCAGTCTTGGTTTAGAGATGTAACTATGATATTAGCAATATATAAAAATCATATATCAGTATATGGTAAGTGTTCTTTCTGTAAGTGAAGTGACCAAAAGAAAAAATTACTTTCAAGGAAAGTTTAGAAAGAAAGGTCCTGAATGTGATGCAAGCATACAAACATGTTAAAAGTAAATATGCAAATATTAAAAAAGGTGATATAATATATCAAAGGTCAGGGAAGGTAAGGTGACATATGAAATCGTTATCTATATTACTCATTTTCTTATCTAGCTCCTCATAAACTTTTTACAAACAGGCATTACGGGTGACCAAAGGTGAAGAAAAATAATTATCTTCCATACGCGGTAGTACATAAAATATTCATTACTAAAAAATCAAATGGTATAAAATTTATACTAAATGGTGGATGAGATTTGATGTACAAAAACATGTTATATAACGAACCATATTGATATCTACTCAGTAGTCATGAAAACCAAAGAAATACATAACGAACAGTGCACCAAAATAGTTGATATCGGTTTGTGAAAAACAAAAAAACAAAATTACAATTATTACCAGTTTTAGTTGTCCCTGAGCTGATCCGTGAGCAGTTAAAGAAGTAAAATCATAGTAGTTCTTTTGTCCTTCCACCAGTAATTCCATAGGGATGAAAGCGCTAATTTCCACCTCCAAAGCTGGAAAAGGTGACGTTCAAAATTAGAGTCGCGTATAATACACTACTGAGAATGAAAACGTTAAAGTCATTTATAGATGCCCCCAATATTCTAAATAGAGGCCAAAAAATGCCTTAAATTGCCCTTGTTATTATGAGAGGCAGAATAGCTTCTGCCCCTAAAAATGCCGCCTCTAAAGAAAAATACAGGCAGATAGTTTATTTAATTTGCCTTTAAAACATTGTGTGACACGCAAGCAAAAAATAAACTGTAGTGCTATTAAAGGCATATCTAAACGCCTCTAAAATTTATAGTATGGAAGAGACACGAAATGCCTTGTTGTTTCATTTAAGCTCCAAATGCAGACAGTGGCAAAAATACCTTCCCCTGATGAACACTATAATCAAAGGAAAATATAAAAGCAATATTATAATAACATTATATGGACTTCCATATTGCAAACAAACCATGCTTCAACATATTATTATACCTTTAATTCAACAAACTGAACGTATTGTAGCATTCAATATAATGGACAACAATGTAAAATGGCAACATTGACTAGGTATAATTAGCATCAAAAAATATTTTATACATTTTCATCCAGAAAAGCATTATAATAGAGAACTAACATTTGGATTAGTGCATGACATAAAACTAAAATTACATCAAAGTGTTCTCCTTATAGGAATCTGCTTCAGCATCACTAGAATCAAAATCTTTGAAGAAGACCAAAATGACATATTCCACATTTGATGCATCCCAGTTACTTGTCCGATGTGGATGCACGCATTGTTGTTGAAAATCCATATCATTGAAACTTGATGAAATATTTCATATAAGGTAAGATTGAGATGCTTATAATCTAGACAACATGACTAATGACCAAAACTGCAAATGAAGTTAGACATGCATAAAATGAGGTTAACAATGCTTAAAATAATTATTCTAAATTTTGGTATATACGGTGATATGTTATGGATAAACAAAGTAGATGTCCTACATATGTAGGTATGCTATTACATACGGTTTTAGCAATGTATTACATTGACAAGTAAGAAAATGTAGCATAACTTCAATAGAACACATAAAACTAAATGCATGCTGTAGTATTTGGGAATTGCTTATATGTACATATTGAATGCAAAGTGTAATAATATAAACTATTGAATATTTTGCATCATTATATATGCATATGTACACAAACTTACCAGTAATATAAATATGTAAAATAACCAATATTATAAAAAAAACCAATATTATACATAATTTGCAGTATACATGCTAACAAAGAACAATGGTCTGATAACTCTACCAATACTATACGGCCAAAATTATATTTACATACTTTCAATAGTAATAAAACATATTTCAGTACATTAGACATTGGATATAATATAAAAAGAAAATTCATACGTTTGAACTAACACCGAGCAAATGAGTACTGTAGAAAGAGAGATTCTTAGCGTTCTAAAAATATATCTCATAAAGAATTATAACATAGTGGCCAAAGAGATATCGAACTTACCCTTGTTTACGCTGACACATATTTTCACTTGTGAACCAAATCAAAAGCCTCAACAACATCATAATAGTGACCATGCTTTTATTTCTACTCCAATGAAAGTTACAGGGATCTAGCTCCATGATCTGAGTCAGAATGCACTATTCATCATCAATGGCAGCTATTTACAGGCATATCAAGTCGGTCACTTCAACCAATGCATTCAATATTATTAGTACTATGTTATGTTTTATTGCTTCCTAGCTATAACAAAGTCATATATTCTTCTTCTTCCAAAAATCAATAGTATGATTCATCTCTGAATTACATTACAATGAATATACAGTGCCTTATACATAATAATATGAAGCTTCTCTTAGTGAAAAAAAGAAAACAGGTTAAAAGTGATATAATATTAGTTGTTTCCCTAAAAAGGTCCTAAAAGACTACAATTTACAAGCGATTATGATGTAGTCATCAAAATATGGTGTCATTCAAGATTTCTGTTTGATGTTTGTCTCTAAAATATGAAACTACAAACTAACCTAGCATAGAAATACACTAGACAGAACTTTTAACTATGAGACACTATCATATATCAAAAGAGGTTAAAGTCTATCAATTTCATCTACTATATGGTATATAGATAATCTTATACTCTTCTTGACCAAATGGAAATTATGTACACTATACATATGTCATGTCTGTTTATGATGACACTTAAAAATTGCTATGGAAGTGTATTAATTGAGTCCGAATAGATATTTGGCAAATGATCTCCAAAAACAATCATGAAAAATAATTTATGTTTCCCTCGTAATTGAGTGTCAGCTCCCCATCATTTTCTTGCTAATTATTTGCACACAATTTCAACTACAACAACATAGACATAATGGTAACTTAGCTCAAACAAGCTTTATAAATTAAATAAAAGATAAAAGTGTGTCTGAATGGATGTCAATTTATCAAGTATCCATGGAGAAGAAACTAAAGTGACACAGGTGGTTAATTTTTACAATCACAACATAAATTAGTAACATTGAGATAATTTGGCAGCAATATTCCATGAAACTGCCTAAAGAACAAGTGAGTTCGTCTAAATCGAGAAAAATAACTCCACTCAGAGAATATAAAGCAAGAACTCTCTTGATTTTATAGCCGCAAAATACCTAAAGTTCATAGGTCAAGCATGAAAGAGTCAATTTTATAGCCACATCTATTCTATTATATAAGTAATTGAATACTTGACCTTAGTATTCTGCTCTCCCATTCATTTTAAGTCAATATACTCAACTCTCCTTAGTTCCAGGATCAATTTTTCTTTTTAGCACTTTATGTGCTCTATTTTTTCTTCAAACCATGAAAATATTAATTGCTACCTCTTAGAATTCCTATGATACATCTCAAGGCGTTGTAAAATCGGTTACGCACATATCCCTTCATTTCTTCTTCATTCTTATTCTTTTTCCATATTCATTCTTAGCTTCTATCATAATCCTTCTACTTAATTCAAGTGATTATTCGGCATTTATTAAAAAAAATTCCATGCTTTTTCATATTTGACTGGTATATTTTTCTCACGTTTATTTCCCCATATGTCTTTCTTATACTCAACCTCAAAAACCATTTATTTCATATCTTATCAATTCGAAGTCATTTCAAAACTAAAATATCTTATTCTCACAACCTTCGATGTTTCAACATTAAGTAATGAAGTGGATAATTTAAGAACATCTTAAGGTAAGTTTAAATTTATTTATTTTGGATTTTTAAAATTTTCAAGGGTTGTTCTTAGTTTCCTATTTAATAACGATAAAAATTGATTTATTAATCCAATGTTTTGAGGGATTGTATGTCATTTTCTATCATATATATAATTAGATTATCGATTTTGTTACTTATTTCGCTATAACTTCTTTTGACTATTATTCATTTATGTTTATCCAAATAAGTTGTATTAAATGTCCAAAAAGGTTTACAAAATTTTGAAGTTAATTTGTCTTATATATTAAATTATGAAAAATAAGTTCATAAATCCACATTGCTTTTTCAAATTTTCAATTCATTCTTTCTATTTTATCTAGCAATCCACATTGGTTTAATTGATTTTATTTTCAACCTTACATCAATAAAACCATCAAATTAGTGTATTATGTAAATCACTTTAGTTCATCATTTGTTCATCTTTATTTCGTTATAATGTTTGTTAAATATTCATGTTATGAATAATCAATCTATTACACACATATTGTATGTATATTCTAATTATTTTTCTCATTTTATCTAGGTTGAATAATGCATGCTCCTTAATTCAATGTACATATTTTCTTTTACCCCTTACAAAATATTCCTTTTTCACAAAACATATCAGTATTAACTTAACAATTAATGGCCACTCATCTCAATTATTTACTAGACTAAATATCAAAAGTTGTTCGTATTTGGTTTCCTTAATATTTTACATGAGTTATTGGGCTTAATAATACGTGGATGCTAGAGAATCTTCCATAGTTTTGTAAAATCCATAATAGGTAAAGTTGAACTATTTTTTATTCTCATATTTTGAATCTACAACGACTTTCATTTAATTTTTGTTCATTTAGTATAATTATGTATTTCATCTACTTTACTAGATATGAAGGGTACAACTGGTTTACTTACACATGGATACCAAAAATATACAATTTTGCATAATCAACTACAGGTATAGTTGGTCATGATTCCCTTTTGAGACATAAAATATAAGTAAATCACGTTGGGGAAAATATCATGTTGCGGTAAAAGAATAATCAAACAATAATTTTTCGTACCATAATTTGGAAGCAAAAACGTATAAATGTATTGATAAAACTTTTATACCATGTACCATAGATAATTTATATTAAAAATAAAATACTTTCTTTTAATTTGATCTCATACCAAGGTAGTTAAGGCGCTAAGGCGCAAAAAAGCGCCAAGCTGGAGCCTAGGGCTTTTTTGCGTCTAGGGCTTTTTTGGGAGCCTTGAGCATGAGGCGGTGAGCAATCTGGACGGCTCTCGAAGTTCGAACTAGGTTACGTATTTTAATTTGATCGATTTGATTTTGAGTTGGGACTGGGCAGTGGGCATGAATTTCTTTTAAGCTGATTGATTTAACTGGGTGCGGATAAATTGAAGGAAAGATATGTGTTTGGGCTCATATTGGCAGGCCCCGCCCTTTCCCAAAGCGGGTGAAGCGATCGCTTAGGGCACCAGTTCTTTTGGGGCACCAAAAATTTTCGACGAGAAAAAAAAAGGCAGATCTCAAATTCTCAATCGCGATTCGTCCAAGGCTCCAAGCAATAGCATTCCCGTTCCGTTCATCTCGTCATCGATTTGATATCGCGATTTCGAATCAATTACTTTCTGCAGATTGTGGATAAAGCACGTGTTTCGTTAGTGACTCGATTTAAGCAATTCAAAGAATATGATGATAAGTTTGGCTTCTTATTTGATTTAAAAAAATTCACTTCTATAGATGATGATAAACTGAAAAGTCATTGTTTAAAACTTGAGGAATATTTGACACATGATTTCCACTCTGATATTGATGGAAGAGAGTTATTTTCAGAGTTAAAAGTATTGAAAGTTATCTTGCCAAAGGAAAAAACAAAAGCAATTGAGCTGTTGAATTTCATAAATTCTTGTTCGAGAGTTAAATTTTCCTACTGCTTGGATAGAATATAGAATAATTTTGATCATACCAGTTACACTTGCCTCAGCCGAAAGAAGTTTTTCAAGGCTAAAGTTGATAAAGTCTTATCTTCGCTCCACTATTTCACAAGAAAGATTAAACGGTTTGGCACTTTTGTCGATTGAACAAGATATGGTCAATGAACTTGAATATGATAATATTATAAGTAATTTTGCAAGTCAGAAGGCTAGAAAAATGTTCATTGATAGTTGATATTAATTTTGGTGTACAACTTGAATTATTATCACTGATAAAGTTATTTTCTTTTTTTCTCTGCTCATTATTTATGAACAATATAAATTTTAATGATTTAATTAATGGTCATAATATCAGTTTATGCATAGGGGAATTGTCTTCGCTTTTGGCTTTAGGTACCAAAACTCATAGAACCGGCCCTGCATATTTGACCCAAAAAAATATTCTCTAACAAAGCAGCCCAAGGCGCGCTTTTACAGCACCTCAAAATCCAGCACCTTGGGGCTTTTATGGCCTTTTCCGGCGCCTCGTGCATCCATGACGCCTCAGAAGTCAAAAAAGCCCCACCTTGAAGCCTAGGGCTTTTTGGAGCCTAAGCGCGCCTAGGCGAGGGTTTTGATAACATTGTCTCATACTAAGTAGAGAAGATTTAAAACACTACTATCAATCCAAATTGTACATGTATTTAAATATATGTTAAACATAGGATAAACTATCTTGAATTGATATCACTTACATTTGAAAATTAACTAGTAGGCATGCTTATCATCGTAATTCTTATCAAGTTAGGAAGAATTGGTAGTTAATGTTATCATTTATCGTATAAAGTCACTATGCTATGAAATATTAATTATACCTCATAGGCTTCAAAATTATTTATGCAGGTTTATCGATAATTGTTTGTTAGTAGTGTCCAAGAAAAAAACTATTCTAAAAACTACAATTCATAAACATGCGCTGTCAAACATTTCTAAATAGTAGTAGAATCCATTAGGTTATATTAAAAATTTCCTCTTCATTTTAGATCGTATATTTCTTGTATAACACAAAACAAGATATGAGTACTTAGGCATTAATAGTTACTATAATTTTAGTTACCATTGGCAAATTCAATTGGTTGCTAAAATTATGATAGCAACCAAACAACTGTTTTGATTTCTTATTTGGTTACTAACTCTTTATGCAAGGATTAAAAACACATTAAATGATACTAAAAGAAGGATGCTAATCACGTTGAATTCCTAGCATGCTATTTTTGAGTTCGAAAGGAAGGTATTAATTACATTTTTGATTGTATGACAAATGTAAGAAACATCTCAACCCTTCTTGTTTCAAATAAGAAGGTTCGAAAGGAAGGTATTAATTACATTTCAAATAAGAAAGGATGCTAATCATGTTGAAATTGTCTCCACTTTTCTAATTACATTTGTCATACACTCTAGGTTCTCCTATTTCAAATAAAAAGTGGTGAGATGGTACAACTACGTAAACTTACATTTTTACAAGTTTGCAAAGATAATCTTCTAAAACATGCAAAAAATAATAAAGAATTAACTAATACAATAAACACATATCCACAGACAAGTTGTGAGGTAATTATAGCACATGCACTTCATGAACGTGTATCATTTCAAACTAATTAAATACCAGGGTTTCAAACTAATCATACAAAGAGGAAAAAATAAAAATAATTAACTTACCCAGATATGGACAGAAAATGAAAAATTGGAGATGCAATAGTCAAATCGAGACATCATTCATATTTCCTTGACCTTCCGACCACACAAGCTCGTCACTCTGTAAGAGTTTCCATCAAATTTGGTTAAGCCCTAATTTTGGTTTGAAAAGGGAAAGCGAAATGCATTGGGGAAAGGTTAATCAATAGAGTTAGAATTGAAGAGAAATTACAGATAGAAGAAGATTTACTCTTAATCTATTACAGCTGTCTAGATTAAGACCAGGCCGAATCTGCCCTCCTTTCATTATTATTTCAAGGTGAGTATGGTGATGTAAATTTTACAGGTGGAAGAAGAAAGTTAAATAACATATTTTTGCGCCACCAACGCACTAACAGGTAATGCAAGAAAAAAAAACGCGGTAATTTTCCCTCCTGGGAGAAAATATTTTGAGGACCAGTAGGGACATTTACAATGGCCTTAGTTATAAATATTAGGGACCAAAAAGAAATTTGCCTCTAACAAATGATTAATAGGGGCACAATTCTTAATTAGCCTCTAACTTGATGCCTCTAATACTTACAAATTCAGTAGTGATATTATGTTTTTTTCTGTGGTTAATTTCCATCAACGGACTGTAATCTTATAATCTCCAGGTAGATAATCCTGAGGTGCATCACTCTCGTAGAGAAGAGAAACTTCATATGGTAATTTTAATTTACTAAGAAAGTAAGTAACCACTTAAATGAAATAAATGAACAAAAGGTCTGACAAATAATTAATGCAGATTTTCCATTGTATAGACCAATTCGGAGAATAGTTTAAAAATGTAACCAAATTAAACAAAGCACTTCATGATTTAATGGTCTCCCCTGTCCAGCCGCCTAGGCGTTTAAAGTAAAAGGGAAGTAAATGCAAATTCTCGCTAAGAATGATTAAAAATATAAGCAGCACAGAGTATTATTGTACTTAATACCATGAGTCCTTTTCTACGATTGCATTTGGACCATAACAGAGTATTATTGTACTTAATACCGAGTACATTATTAGTAGGCGAAAGGTTAAATGTCCATAATTGGATATGGTATAACAAATTTTTCTACAGCATATAAGGAAGACTAAGGGGATCGTAACATACAGACAATGATGGCAGAGAGTTAGTAATTCATGTTTAGTTCAAAGCTGGAGTACAATTCTTACTTCTTTTTATGGTAACAGGGATGAAATCTTAAAAAAAATGGAATATGAGAGAAGTTGATAACTTATATTAGAGAGCAAGCAAATAAAAGCACAGTATAAGCAATTCATAATGCAAGTTAAAATATTTTTTTGTCGAATGATTGTTCCAGAAAAGGTAAAATCAGGCATGTCAAAGAGCCTCATGTATCGTTGGTAATTAAATGCTAAGATCAATCTGTATTTGGGCTAACAATTGATCAATGTTTAGAACAAAATTGCCGAAACACCATCGTTGTGGAAAAAATCCATCGACTGGTAATTTTGAAGAATTTTGTAATACGTAGTAGAAGATATAGCGCAGTACAGTAAATTACACAGAGATCAACTTCTCTAGCGGGGTTTTAAACCGGAATATTCAACTCAAACAGAGTAAAGTTTGCTACAAATTTTCGAATATTTTGCGGAAAACAATATTTTCAGTATAGCCTACTTCCTCCGCGCCTTGCTGTTTGATTAGCATTTTAAGACCTCGGTGTGATGCTGTTCTTGATATAGCTACGTAGAGTTGACCATGGGAAAACACAGGTCGTGGCAAATATACACTGACATGATCCAAAGTCTGTCCTTGACTTTTATTAATTGTCATGGCAAAGCAAACTTTGATTGGAAACTGCAAGCGATGGAGAATAAATGACCACTTTGTATTTGCCGATGTATGGACAATTCTAGGAATGAAAACTTTGTTTCCAACAAAAGTCCCAGTAATAATTTCAGCTTTAACTACTTTTGCTGCTAGTTGGGTAACGATCAAACGTGTTTCATTACAGAGGCCTATACTTTGATTTATATTTCTAAGAAACATTATCGGAATTCCTAATTTAAGGTTAATTTTATGGGCAGGAATACCTGAAGGGTGCAAAGTGTTCAAAAATTCAGTTGGAAACAATTTATGTTGATCCTCAATTCCTTCAGAGGCGGGGCTTATTGTGTCTGCGCTTAGGTATGTAGTTAAAGATCCTGAAAGAGTTGATGTTACATAGCTATTAATTTCTTCAACGCAGTCATTCGTTGGAGCCTAAATGCATCGAAGACGCAAATAATTTGGATCTTTCAATCGTTTCTACAAGTCTGGGTACATACTATCTACTATTCCTGCAATTGGATTAGAAGTTTCCTCAATTATCAAATCTTGTGGTATCTTTATCCATGTTGGCTCAGCACCTTGTTGCAATGCAGTGGCAGGAACTTTTCCATCACCCACGGTGAGCACCTATTTTGTAAAATTTTCCAAACTTTTTATTTCAGAAGGTGTACCATCTGTCGACTTTAGACGCATGTTAAGGTTTAGTTTGAAAACACGGCATTTGGACCATAACTGAGATTTGTTTATGGAGGATTGGACGATTGCATTTCTTGATCCTTTTGGTATGACAAGAAGCACTTGTCTAAAATTTTCCCCTAACAAAACAGTTTTCCCACCAAAGGTATGTTCATTCAAACAGTTGACGCCATCGTCCATCAAGTCTCGAAGGGTGCGATCAAAAGCTTCTAAAGAATTTTGATGAACCATAGGAGCCTCATCCTAAATAATTAAATCTGATCGTATTATCAGTTGTGCAAGGTTTGATTGCTTTGAAATCGCGCATGTCGTATCTTCTCCGACGTCAATTGGTATTTTAAACCTAGAATGGGCAGTTCTACCACCTGGAAGTAGTAGAGATGCTATACCGGATGATGCAACCGCTAAAACAATTTTACCTTTTGAACGCATTGTTGTAATTAATGTATTCCAAAGGAAAGTTTTTCCTATGCCCCCTCTTCCGTAGACGAAGAAAAAACCTCCTGCTTTTTCGTATACTGATGCAGAGACATCGAAAATAGTCTTCTGCTGTACGTTTAGTTGACAGAACATCTTGCACGCTTCTTCTTCCAAAGCAGAACAATCGTAGCTTAGTTCCTCCTCTATTAATTTATTGTGGTGTGGACGCTGCAACGATAAATTTGGCAATGGCATAAGGGGAAAGTCAGCCAAAGAACGATTATTTAAATTAAGTACATTTCCAAGCTCTATCAAACAATAGTTCTTTTGTTCTTCTTCTGTTAACAACAAATCTGTGTTATTTCGGACGCGCTGTTGATGCCATTGTATATCGTCTGATAGCAGTTCCCAGTTTTTGTTCCAAAGCTCAAATGGGTTGGAAATTTCGCAGAAAAGTAGCATCGTCGCAAACATTTGACGTAAGCTTTTTCCAGAAGATCAATTTCCAGCTTCAAAGAGAGCAGTATTCCATTCGTTGTCATTTTCTAACAATCCTAGAGCAACACATGCAGAATAAAAGTCTAAATATAGCGTATCATTTACTATTCTAATGTCTTCATAGCAGGTTGGGCCTGTAACAACATTTAAAAGCATTCGCAAATAGAACCTTTCCCCAGAAGTTGGATGCACATAGTATATTCTACCTATTTTATCAGCTTGTTTCCTTCTTCTCCACTACTTATCATTTTCGTACCATACCCACTTTGACGAAAAATCCACATATGTCAAACATCTTGCATCTACATGTAGCATATTAGTTCTCATCCATTATGTGAACATGGTTCTTTCAATATTTCGCCTACCTACAATTTCAGTTATGTTATCATTATCGATCAGGCCCGACCCTAGGGCAAGGCGAGCAAGACGGTCGCCTAGGGAAACGGATCCGGCAGGGGCAACCGGTGGTGGTGGTGGTTGTTTAGCATTTTATGAAGATAAAAATATTTTGTATAAGATTGTTGTCAATTGAGTGTGTGGTGGAGTGGTAATTGCATTGTTTGTTTAATGGGGCAACCTAGGTTCAATTCTTAGCAGAGTGCAAATTTTTTTTAAAATTATTTGAAATCTGGGCTAGGGCAACCAAATTACTTGGGCCGGCCCTGTTATCGATGAAATTAACTGTATGCTCCTCTCGAAGATGAAAATGTAGTCTTTGTACTGACAGTTTACGATATTGCACCTCAAATTCAAATATACGCCAGCATGCTTCAGAAGCGGAAACATATCGACAATCAAGATACCTTTTGATCTCATCAACTTGATAGGTCGCCATTTCTTTATTTGCAACATTTTCTTCGATGACTATTGTTGCTATATCCTCTCCCTTATTGATATATTTGAACAAATATTTTACAGAATTTGTTTTATTGCATACCTCGACATATATATGCGCATTATATTTAACCAATAAGTCAATGTTATGAGGTACAGTCCATCCACTGTCAACTGTAATTTCCGTCGATGTGCGCATGGAATGGCTATTTTTCTACATTTATAAATTGAAAAACCGTCTTTGTCAAAGCTTGTATCATTCGCAAAAGGTTTTGGATAATGTTTTCCACATACACTACCTTCATACACTGTGCACGTTTATAAGCCACACCACAGGGGCCATGCACCATAAACTGCCCAACTGCATCATAACCGATTGGATCTACGGCAAGGTCTGGCAGTTCAGCACTTATAATCCAGTCAACTTGCAACGGGGTCTTTAGTTTGTCATCGGAGTGCAGAAATAGTAAGATATGAGCATGTGGCAGGCCTCTTTTTTGAAAGTCTATTGTGTACATAACTGTATAGGAAAAGGAATCGTAAAGTTAGAAAATGATGAGTACTAACATAATTGAAATGTAGATGGACAGTGCATATATGTCTATATGCAGGAAGTCATGAAGATTGTACCTGCTTTAGCTCATCCAAAATGTCCATTTTCAAACACATCTTTGATGACTTGTTTAAGTTTTATATGGAAGATACGGGCAATGATATCGGGGCGATGATGAGGTATTTGACCTGGAATGAATTCAAGCATATATCTGATTTCTGGCCACTTTGAATTACAGGTAAACGTTATAAACAAATCTGGACATCCACCTCATCGACAAATAGCCACCGCATCTTGATAATTTTGAACCATATATCTAGGACCGCCGGTGAAACTGGAAGGTAAGATTGTTCGTTTACCAATCAATTTACCAGACGTATCCCCTACAAGCACAACATTTTGCAAACCTTTATAAAGGTCCGATCGTATGTTCGATTGATTATTTCTAACCATCTCAACCTATCTTCCTCACTACTTGTGTATGTGTCAACAATATATTTTTGAAGCAAACGACCTCCTCTAAGTAAAGTTTGCCCTTCGTTATAGTACTCACGAATCGTCAGAAAAATTCTTTCACCATCAGAGGCAAACTGAGCATTGCGATATTCAATACACGATCTATATCCATTTTCAGCATAAGGGAAGAGGATTGGATACTGCATTGCCATGAAGTTGGGATGCTTTTCGTTTATACGACGCAAGATGCTTGTTTTCTCCTTCGGCGCAATATCTCTATAGACACCCGGTTGAGTGTCATTACCAACTATTAAAGCAGCAATCTCGGAAGAAGTAGGTAAGTTATATTATCTGCCATCATTGTTCCTTCCAGAAAGAATTCGAATGCTAACATCATGTAAAGTACCAAATTTGAATCGTTCTCTTACCATTCAAAATACCTTTGCAAGTTCATTTGTTTCATCAAACATGCGTATTAGTTTATCTATCAAATTTGGATCCACATCTCTAGTTTTGTTGCTCGAGCAGATGCGTAACCTATTTTCCCTTTCATTTTTTGTGTCATAAATATACAATTGTGCAAATTTGGGAACGCCATCAACGAGGAGCAGAGATCCGATTTTATAATGATTTTGACCATTTAATCTGAATACATAAACTCCTTTATCATCATTAATGCTATTGTCCACATGTCCGCCCATTGATGTGAATGCAAACATAGAATTATACATTCAGATTTGTTCTTGGAAACGCGAAGCCATTCCGCCTTCTTTATAATCCAATAGATTTTTCAACAACGGCGGGGTTTCCTTTAACAGAGGTAAGCAAACTTTTCCACCTTGACAACAAACTGAGAAGTTTGCAGAGCTGGGGATATCATCCTTCCGATTTCTCTCCTCGAACCAAACACTGGCACCGCAATTACGGCATGTGTTAGTGGGAGGGTCGAAATCCCATGATTTAAAGATACAACATAGTTAAATGACGGGAAACAAATTATGTTCACATGAGCAAGTAATATGACAAAACAAACAAAAGGCCGAAGATAACCTACGTTGATGTATGTTATTTTTTGCTAGGTCAGGGTTGTCACGGAAAAAATTTGCCAAGGGACTACAAAACCAAAGCTTAGAGTTGGATAGTTCGTTATCTATCCTATTTTGTATGCTTCCATGCCTTCTCGTACATGTGACCGAAGAACATAAATGAATAGTGCACACTGTAGTGAAGAACATGTTAGTCAGTTATGAGGCATGGTACTCAATTATGGAAGGCAAGGTAAAAAACATATATGAATGGGACGAATGAAAAATTTGGTCACCGTTGCGTAAATTTGTTGAATTGTAGATTTTCTTTAACTGCAACACATGAACTCGATTACGTCGTTTCCTCCATTTACCTACAGGTACATTATGATTGGTCAAATTGTTTAACTGAATAGGAGCTGAAGAAAATAGGACAAATTATTAGCTGGCACAACACATATATCTTGAAGATGGTAAACCGGACGCAAAGAACTTGTGGGTCTACTTGTGGTTGGTTCATCCAAACTATCACTCGTAAGAAATTTACTTGGTTGGAGCATGGGAGGCGCACCTGCAAAGTGATGCTCTCAAACTATTTCAACAAACTGGAAGCAGCAGATGGAGTTTGGTTTTCTCCAACTGTGCATCAGCCGACAGTGGGACTATTATCTACAAAGACAAATCAGAAAATTACATAACAGGTATGATGTGATAAAATGATTACTTGTATGGTTTAGCAGTAAACAAAGTACAGGAAAAATAAGAAGGAATGACTTTCACACAGTAGGGCACATTTTATGGAGCCAGGATTTATAATGTTTCATGAATAACTATGAGAGAGGCGTGGTGCGGGGGAAGAAAATTGAGGAAACATACCGTCAACCACTGTAATGGATGAATGGTTTGTTTGGTTGTTGCATGGTGGTTCACGAACATTGCCTAACAAATTAGAATTATATGGAGGAACAAGAGAGGAGGTAGAAGATGGCGCTGAACAGGGCGACAGAGAACAATTTTCGTCATTATTCGATGTATGTAGACTCTTCGTTTGATGATATGCAACGTCAGAAACATCGGGGATTTTAGAAGTGAATGTTTTCAGACTTGCTGCTAGTGAGTTTCTATTAGACTTCTTGTATCTTCTTTTTACAATCGGAGGAGAAAGGCCCGCATCCGACGTACCCACCGGCTATTAGAAGAGAGAAGTTAGAGATGTTGTTAAGTAATATGTGTCCATAACAGAGCAAGCAGGAACATGAGAAAACATACTCACAGTGAACACGGATAAGTCTAATTGGCTAATTTGTCTACTAGATGACGATGTCGGTGGAAGAGTACCGCTCCTCTGTACACCCCCAACACAGAGTTCTCCAGCAGGGTCAAATAACGGGCTTGAATTGTCACAAGGGGAGGTTGTTCCGATGATTGATTTTCTCTTTCTATTTTTGTTACCCTCCTTCATCCCCAAAATGATATCTATTACAAACATAAAAGTTATGAAATCCCCGTTGGTCTTTTTCAACGTATCAAACCCCTGGTGCATCAATTATGTTTGAAGCGGTTGGAAATGAAGAAATGGGTCTAATACATGCACAGGTCATCCTCACACATACCCAAATTGGTTTATACATTTATTGTCACAGCTGTTGCGAGCGATTATCAAAATATAACCATGTATATGGAGTATACGCTCTGCACTAAGTTATGCTTGAGC
This sequence comes from Allium fistulosum, assembly GCA_030737815.1. Lineage (NCBI taxonomy): Eukaryota > Viridiplantae > Streptophyta > Magnoliopsida > Asparagales > Amaryllidaceae > Allium > Allium fistulosum. Next base: position 823,857,959 of record CM060904.1, read on the forward strand.
AACAGAAAAATACAAATTCCTAACATGGGTAAACAAAGAGTTATCCCAGAAGTAAAGGTGGCACAAAATTTATCTTAAAGGCGCAAATCTTCCATTGATGAATTCAGGGAAAAAAGCTTCCTTCGTCTGCAGCTGCAAACATGATATTTCTTCTCTTCTTAAAAAGGCAGCAAAAGAATAACTATTCTTCAGTTGTAATTTGTTCAAATAGATAATGGGAACTCGTGCTTTGCATCAATTGCACTTCCTAAATTGCTTTATTGAAACATTTTAACTTTCATAATGAAAAAACGTACAATATCTTATCGATCTCCTTCATATTTCTAAGGTCTTTCCATCACTAACTTATTTTAATCTAGTTGATACAGCATTTTACTGCTGTGATATTGATCGATTTGTTCATAAGATACTTTTGCAGTTGGAAGAGACAATTTCAAACGAATTTTGACATTATTCGACACTCACCTCACCCGAGATTTGTTTGAAGCATTTTTTCTAATCCATAAAGTTTTATATCAATTACGCTGCCTATGGCTGGATAAAGAATTGTTTAAATTCTCCACAGGTATCGTTTAAGATGGTCTCTGGATAGATTGGAGTACATTGGAAAAACATTCTATAATCGAGCATAGAAATTTGTATACTTATCAAAACTCATTTAAAAAATATCTAGGTTCTCTAAACCACCATCAAGACTAAATGGGTTACTGCAAATAAATTCAAATTTAAAGACCAAGCCAAATATAAATTTATTTCGAATGACAAACAAAGGTTGAATATTTACTTTGATAAATATATTAACAGCTCAACTCATATGCATGCCAAGCTCAACTTCTATTCATACACAAATTCACCTATGGATTGCATCAGTAGATTTGAGATATGTCGTCAAATCTGAAATGGGGTTCTTTCTGATGGAGAATACATTTTGTGGTAGAAGCAATCATATTTCATTGTCAATTTTTCTGGAAATTTTGACGTGAAATGGTTTCCTTAGCAATAAGGGACAGTAAACAACTGGTTCAAAGTACATTATGCACCACATTTTACTCTATATTCTTATGTAGCAAATACATATTTATGATATTTTTGAAATGATAATTAGTGTGCGGGACTATATTCTCATGTACCAAATACATATTTATGATATTTTTGAAATGATAATTAGTGTGCGGGAATAAAGTAAAACTATATTATAATATTTTGTCTAGTATACAACTTCTTTTCCTAACTTTCATAATAATACAAAAAGATCACTGAGCCAAAGTCCTACTTTTTAATCATTTAATAAAACATAAATGATAGTTGTTTTCGGTTGTAGAAGTAAAATATATATATATATAACAAATGATTAAAGTAATATTACAAAGTTCAGTAAATTTTAATCACATAAATATTAGCTTCATATGATGCATACATTGAAATCTAAAATGATGGCCTAAAATAGGTAGGTACCCGTAGTTGACTCAACCTTTCACGGTTGTAATTGTTTCTATGAATGCACTATTTTTTACCCAACTGGTACATTGGAAACTTAAATATTACTTTTTTGTGCATGAACTGGTCATATATATATAAAATAAAAGTAGACAGGTGGTAATATTCCAGGAATTTTTCTCATTTCATAATAGACATGAAATTAAAGTAGTTAGACTATGATATTTTAGAAATTATACTCATGTCAAAGAGCACATAAAGGTAGAAATTAGGAGGTAAACTTTCATCATTACAAAACGGGAAACCAAACAATGATAATATTACAGAAATATCATAATTGTTTCAAATATTTCAGATATCATAATATTTAAATATTGTAAAACAAATTATGATGTTCAAAAGAAATTTAAAAAGCTTCCTTGGTTTGTAGCTGTTGTCATGATCATATATACTTAATTATAGCTGATTACAATCCAACGCTATTTCTTTTAGAACGTATATTTTTCTAAGCCGTCCGAACATGCTCTACCAGTGCACGTCACTGTTTGAAGAGCAGCATAAGGAGGAATTTTTTTTTACCCAACTGTTAGGATGGAAATTTAAATATTACCTTTTTTTACAGGAACTGGTCATACATATGTCAAATAAAAGCAGCCGGGCGGTAATATTTCAGAAAATTTTCACATTTCATAGCAGGTATGAAATTAAAGTAGTTAGACCATGATATTTTACAAATTATACTCATGTCAAAGAGCATAAAAAAAAAGAAATTAGGAGGAAAACTTACATCAGCACAAAACAGGAAACCCAAACAATGATAATATTACAGAAATATCATAAATGTTTCAAATATTTCAAATATAATAATATTCAAACTTAATCCCTTGTATTCAAGTACAAAAAGAATTTCCCAACATAGAAGCTTAACCTCCACTAAAGTATCCATTTGCATCATTAACACCATAACATCACCACCTAAAATGATGCAGCGCGGCAGAGCTCAAAGAAGGAAGAAGCAACAAAAAGTACCTTAGATCGTCTCCGACCTAGCATCGACAACTTAACCCCTCTCCGACCTAACTTCCACGACCTACCGAAGCCCACCAACTTAACTCCACCACGACCCAATTCCTCCGACCTAACATCTCACCAAATTCCACGACCTAATTCCCAAAACCGCGACCTACGACTTAACTTCCCCGACCTAACACTTCACTGCGACCTAACTCCTGTAAGTCGCGAACGACTTTACTCGCCAACAAGCTCCGACCTAACGATAGGTCGCAATCATTTTCCGACCTAACCCTAAGTCACCACGGCGACTTAAACCCTTCCCCGACTTAAATCTGCCGCTTCCAGTCAGTCGTCCCTCTCTCCCCTAAATCACATGCCGCCTTCCTTAAGTCGCTGCCCAGTTTTAAGGTCGCGAACGAGATACTGATAAGTCGCGAAGTAATGATAAGTCGGGAGATAATATTGATAAGTCGCATGAATAGTTAAGTCGGAAGACCACTGTTTCTTTAGGTTGTTAAATACTTTGTTAAGTCGGTACCCTACTTTCTTAGGTCGTTTGTAAAGAGTGTTGTTGAGTCGTTTGTACTGTAGCTCGTATTTCTGTTAAGTGTTGTAAATATTCTAAGTGTTAGGTCATTCAAGACCTATGAGTTGTGTTGTAAGTGTTGTGTTGTATGCCTATAAATAGGCAAGTTATATCATTTGTAAAGGTTGTTGATTTTGAAATAAAATTTCCTTTGTTAGCTTTGTGCTTTCATCTAATTGGTAGTCGAGTGTGATCTCCTATCTTCTCTTTCGGTAATCGAGTGCGCTCGATTCAACGATCGTAGAAGCCAATTCGCGGAATCAAGTGCGCTTGATCAACGCTCGAAGAATTGTAGATCTCTCTTCACGGTATCGTGCGCGATCAACGTGTCAGAGATAGCTTGAATTCGGCATCTTCGGATCAACGAATTTGGGTCTTTCATTATTCATCAATCCACCGATTGCTACGTTCATCGTATTATCAATTTTTGTATTCCGCCGCTGCGTCATTTGGTATCAAAGCTAGAGCGCAAGGAGTTTGCATAGATTTTTGGAGTTGTGCGAGATTTACATCATTTGGAGAAGTGGGTTATCGAGATTTTGAAGAGATTTATTCGTTTGGAGATTTTTGAAGATTTCAACAAGTGGGTACTTTTGATTTGAAGATTTTTAGATCGAAGTGAAGTTTTTGTTGGAATTTGTTGAAGAGTGATCATGCCTCCGAGAAGAGCTAACCGTTATCGCAACATTGATGCTTTGTATGGGAGAGAAGAGGCCGATGAGATGGAGCAAAGAATTAACGACAATTTTAATGAGAAGATTAATGAAGGGATTGGTCGATTAGAGAGGATGATGTTGGAGATGAGTCAAAATCAGAGAAGGGTATCACCGTAATCGAGCCATGGGAGAAGTAGAGTTTCACCACATTCAAATCGAGAGAGAAGTGTTGATAGTGATCATAGAAGCGTGGATCGAGATTGTGATAGAAATGTTGATAATCGAAGTCGGGATAGAAATGTGACTGATCGAGATCGGAGGAATGTAGATCGTAGGAATGTTGGTGGAAGAAATGGGGGTGGTAGAGATGTTGGTGGTCAGGATCGACATCGATATACATCGGATTGTGACGAAGAGTATGATGGTGGTAGTGTTCATGGACGAGGACGTGGACAAGGAAGAAATCAGTCGGAGTACGATCACAAGTGGGAATCTGGGATGAAGACTGAAATTCCAGAATTCAAAAAGGGTATGCAAGCTGAGGAGTTTTTGGATTGGGTGGCTAACGTTGAAGAAATTTTTGACTTCAAGGAAGTTCCAGTACATCGTAGAGTAAAGTTGGTTGCTACAAGGTTGAGGGGTAGAGCTTTGGCATGGTGGCAGCAAACCAAACTTACACGTGAACGAATGGGGAAGTCAAAAGTTGAATCTTGGGAGAAAATGAAGAAATTGATGAAGGCAACGTTCTTACCTTACAATTACCAAACTCTGATGTATCAACGTTTGTAGAACTTGAGGCAGGGCACAAAGACTGTTAATGATTACGCAGATGAGTTTTATCAGCTTATTGCAAGGAATGATATTATGGAAATGGAAGAACAACTGACATCTAGATTCATTGGGGGATTGAGAATGCAGATCCAGGATATGGTGAATATGTTCGATCCAAGGTCTGTGGCGGAAGCACATCAGAAAGCGTTGGCTTGGGAGAAGCAGGGACGACGAGGAGGTGGTGTGTTTACTAATTCCAACAATCAAGTGAAGGGTGTTAGTGGAAGTTCTAATGTTTCTAAACCTATCAGTAAACCAGTGGTGAAGGAGGCTGAGAAGGCAAAGGTTAACAACGGTTTCAAATGTTACAATTGTCAGGAGTTGGGTCATAAAAGCAATGAGTGTCCAAAGCCAAAGAAGAGAGCAATGATTGCTGAGGTTGAGGATGAGGATGAGGAGGTTGAAGATTCTAATCAATTACCAGTTGAGGAGGAAGAATTGTTGTCTGGAGATGATGGTTATACATTAATGATGAGGAGGAATTGCTTAACACCGAAGCAGGAGGAAGAGACTAGCTGGTTGAGGAGTAACATCTTTCAATCGACGTGCACTATCTTGGGAAGGGTTTGCAAATTTGTTATTGATGCTGGAAGCTGTGATAACATTATCTCTACAGAAGCTGTAAAGAAGTTATCATTGAAGACAGAGAAGCACCCGAAACCGTATAAGTTAGCTTGGTTGAGGAAAGGTGGGGAGGTGAAAGTTAGTCGAAGGACTTGTGTTAATTTTTCAATTGGGAAAAAATACAAGGACGAAATTTGATGTGATGTTGTGGACATGGACGTATGCCATTTGTTGTTAGCGAGACCGTGGCAATATGATAGGGCGGTGCAACATGATGGGCGTACCAACAGTTACAGTTTCGTGTTTGAAGGCACAAAGATTACTCTCGTTCCCAAGAACCGTCAACAGGAAGAAAACAAACTGGAGGAGATTGAGGAGCTGAAAACTTTATTAACCTCGAAGGAGTTTGTTAAAGAAGTCGAAGAGGAGCCGGAAGTATTCTTGTTAATTGGGCGTGAGAGCAGTGAAGAAGTTGAAATTCCAGAAGAAGTTAAACCAGTATTGAAAGAATTTGAGGATGTATTTCCAGAGGAGTTGCCAACGGAGTTACCGCCGTTGAGGGACATTCAACATCAAATTGATCTAGTTCCAGGAGCTGTGTTACCTCACAGACCACACTACAGAATGAGTCCAAAAGAGCTTGAGGAGTTGCGAAGGCAGGTGGAAGAATTGCTTGAACAGGGGCGTGTGCAGGAGAGTTTAAGTCCTTGTGCTGTACCAGCTTTGTTAGTACCGAAGAAGGACGGGACGTGGAGAATGTGCACTGACAGTCGAGCATTGAATAAGATTACTGTGAGATATAGATTTCCAATGCCGAGGTTGGATGACTTGCTAGATCAAATAAGCGGAGCTACTATCTTTTCGAAGATTGATTTGAAGAGCGGATATCATCAAATTCGTATCAGGCCAGGTGATGAGTGGAAGACTGCTTTTAAAACCAGGGAGGGTCTATACGAATGGTTGGTAATGCCATTTGGCTTATCAAATGCGCCAAGTACATTTATGCGGGTGATGAATCAGATTTTTAGACCGTTCATTGGGAAATTCGTGGTGGTGTATTTCGATGATATTCTGATATATAGTGGAAGTCCAGAGGAACATTTGAGTCATCTGAGAGAAGTGCTGATGGTACTGCGACAAGAACAATTTTATGCTGCGACGAAGAAATGCGTGTTCATGACGCATAGTGTTTTATTTTTGGGGTATATTGTATCGGATGGAGGAATACAGGTTGACCAAAGTAAAATCGAAGCGATTAGAGATTGGCCACAACCCAAGACGATAACAGAAGTTCGAAGTTTCCATGGGTTGGCTTCATTCTATCGAAGATTTATTCCACACTTTAGTAGTATGATGGCGCCTGTTACTGATTGTATGAAGGGCAAACAGTTTTCATGAACGGAGGAAGCAGGAATTGCTTTTGAACGAATCAAGGAGTTGTTGACGACAGCACCAATTCTAGCATTACCTGATTTTCAGTTGTTGTTTGAGCTACACACTGATGCGTCAAAGGTTGGAATTGGAGGGGTGTTGAGTCAGAGGGGACGTCCTATTGCATATTTCAGTGAAAAACTATCGGGAGCAAAGATGAGATATAGTACATATGATGTGGAATTTTATGCTGTTGTGCAGGCTATTAAACACTGGAGACACTATCTATTTCAGAAAGAGTTTGTTCTTTACACTGACCATGAGGCGTTGAAACATTTACAAGGGCAAGACAAGATTTCAGCGAGACATGCATCATGGGTTGCATATCTGCAATAGTTTACGTTTGTTTTGAAACACAAATCGGGAGTGACGAATCGTGTTGCAGATGCATTAAGTAGAAGAAATCATGTATTGACTACAATGAAGGTCGAAGTGACAGGGTTTGATGTGCTACCAGAGTTATTTGTTGAAGATCCTTACTTTATGAAGTTTGTAGATAAAGTAAAGAAAGGAGAGACGGATGAGTTTGTGATGGTAGATGGTTTTCTGTTCAAGGGAAATCGATTATGTATACCAGATTGCAGTTTACGGTTGAAGATTGTGAAGGAATTGCATGAGGAAGGTCATGTGGGTAGAGACCGTACATTACAGCTGATTTCTCAATCTTATTTTTGGCCATCAATGAGGAAAGAAGTGGAAAGATTTGTGGAGCGATGTCATATCTGTTAGGTTTCGAAAGGAATTGCGACCAATGTTGGATTATATATGCCGTTACCTGTACCAACTAAGCCTTGGGTTGATGTGAGTATGGATTTTGTTTTGGGTTTGCCTCGAACTCAAAGAGGAAACGATTCCATTTATGTGGTGGTTGACCGATTTTCGAAAATGGCACACTTTATTACTTGTAAGAAGACGGCGGATGCTGTTCGTGTGGCTCAGTTATTTTTCAAAGAAATCTATCGACTTCATAGATTGCCTGAATCGATTGTTTCAGACAGGGATACTAGATTTCTAAGTCATTTCTGGCTAAGTTTGTGGAAGATGGTGGGAACGAAATTTAAATTCAGTAGTGCTTATCATCCACAAACAGATGGGCAAACAGAAGTTGTGAATAGATCATTGGGGAATCTGTTGAGATGTCTTGTACAGGATAATTTGAAAAGTTGGGATATGAAGTTGTGTCAAGCGGAATTTGCACATAATCATGTTGTTAACCGAAGCACTGGTTTCAGTCCATTTCAGATTGTATATTCAAGCTTGCCAAAGGGACCGTTAGATTTAACAATAGTACCACAACCAAAGGGGACAGTTAAGCGAGCTGCTGACTTCGTTGACGAGTTGAAAGATTGTCATAGAATCGTTCAGGAACGTGTGGAGAAGACGAATGAGAAGTATAAACGAGCTGCAGATAAAAAGAGAAGAAGTGTGGAGTTCAACGAAGGTGATTGGGTGTATGCTGTATTAACAAAGGATCGTTTTCCAGTGGGTGCTTATAACAAGTTGAAAGCCCGAAAGATTGGTCCAGTGGAAATTATAAGACGGATCAATGAAAATGCCTATAAGTTGAAGTTGCCCGAAGATGTTTACACTTCTGACGTGTTTAATGTAAAACATCTTATACCTTATTATGGAGATGAACAATCTAAGGGAGAAGAACTTTTAAATTCGAGGACGAATTCGTTTCAACAGGGGGAGGATGATGCAGCGCGGCAGAGCTCAAAGAAGGAAGAAGCAACAAAAAGTACCTTAGATCGTCTCCGACCTAGCATCGACAACTTAACCCCTCTCCGACCTAACTTCCACGACCTACCGAAGCCCACCAACTTAACTCCACCACGACCCAATTCTTCCGACCTAAAATCTCACCGAATTCCACGACCTAATTCCCAAAACCGCGACCTACGACTTAACTTCCCCGACCTAACACTTCACCGCGACCTAACTCCAGTAATTCGCGAACGACTTTACTCGCCAACAAGCTCCGACCTAACGATAGGTCGCAATCACTTTCTGACCTAACCCTAAGTCGCCACCGCGACTTAAACCCTTCCCCGACTTAAATCTGCCGCTTCCAGTCAGTCGTCCCTCTCTCCCCTAAATCACATGCCGCCTTCCTTAAGTCGCTGCCCAGTTTTAAGGTCGCGAACGAGATACTTTAACTCGCGAGATACTGATAAGTCGCTAAGTAATGATAAGTCGGGAGATAATATTGATAAGTCGCATGAATAGTTAAGTCGAAAGACCACTGTTTCTTTAGGTCGTTAAATACTTTGTTAAGTCGGTACCCTACTTTCTTAGGTCATTTGTAAAGAGTGTTGTTGAGTCGTGTGTACTGTAGCTCGTATTTCTGTTAAGTGTTGTAAATATTCTAAGTGTTAGGTCATTCAAGACCTATGAGTTGTGTTGTAAGTGTTGTGTTGTATGCCTATAAATAGGAAAGTTATATCATTTGTAAAGGTTGTTGATTTTGAAATAAAATTTCCTTTGTTAGCTTTGTGCTTTCATCCAATTGGTAGTCGAGTGTGATCTCCTATCTCCTCTTTCGGTAATCGAGTGCGCTCGATTCAACGATCGTAGAAGCCAATTCGCGGAATCAAGTGCGCTTGATCAACGCTCGAAGAATTGTAGATCTCTCTTCACGGTATCGTGCGCGATCAACGTGTCAGAGATAGCTTGAATTCGGCATCTTCGGATCAACGAATTTGGGTCTTTCAGTATTCATCAATCCACCGATTGCTACGTTCATCGTATTATCAATTTTTGTATTCCGCCGCTGCGTCACAAAAGATATATCGAAGGTCAATATAAGAATAGTTAAATTTAGAGTGTATGTGTGCATGCGTGTATGTGTTTGTGTATATGTATATATAGGTAGGGATCAGTTACACCTTTTTAGCACACCATAATGCTAAACCTCAATGTTTTATATATCTACATAGTTCAAAATGAAATCAAAATGTGTAGATATTTGTTTCCATTTAAGAACATATACACCAAATTTAAGATCATTAACTCGAAAAAGCTTACACATTTAGTAAACTAATCTTGTTTATAAATATGGAAAATAAGAAATCGATGGATTATTCAACTTTGACGTGAATGTGTAAGAGATTATTTAGCTAAAGACCAGATTGATAAAAAAAAGCAATAAATATTCCCAAAACTTGGCAATATTCAAATTACATATACAGAACCAACACGGTTTACCAAATTGAAAATGAAAACCCTATAAATTAAAAGGGAAGATAAATTAAGAGGTAAAATACAATACTGATACTGGATATCAAATACTTTACGAATATTCCCAAATTATTGCACCTTATGTTGGTAAAGGTGATAAAAATAGGAAGCTGGTTTCAACGGGTACGTAAGATATGGCATGAAGAAGAACCCTCCTGATTCTCGTGCGATTAATAAATATACTTTCAATTTATAGAATTAAGTAACTTTTTACTATCAAGGTTTTCTTTTTTGGAGTGAGAGATTGGAGTAAGGAAAAGACATAACAGATGGATGTAATGATAATAACTCATGAAGAAAATTAAAAAGGATATGGAACCCTATGCTTTGGAGAGGAAGGAAAGCTGAGAAATAAGAAAAAATACAGAAGAAAAGGGGAAATAAGAGGAATGCAAAAGGAATTGAGAAATAAAACGACAGTTTTGGATCGTGTGGAGCTCTTAAAATAAGGATGGATATTGAGTTAAGCAGAGTATTTTGTTTATAACTCAGTCTTAATAACATAGTATAGATGATCATCTATATCAAGGAACTAGTGTGAACCCGTGCTCCGCATACGGACGTTATGAAATTGTTGCAGTGAAATTCAATGAGTTGTGTATGGTTAAAGTTTTTAAAGGTTCTAGACGTCTGTCGACCCATGTCGAAATCGAATTTTTTTGCTGATATATGGAATAAATTATAACTTCTAATCAGTGTTCCATAGAGCTGAATGAACTGAGCAAAAGGAAATTAAAGCTCAGAGAAAGTTTTATAACTTTGGACAGTATATATTAAAACCGAAATATTAGTTGGATATAGTTGAGCCTGTAAAAACTGCAATCAGTTTGAACGGCGCAGAAGGAAATGAAAGTGTTGAAAAAAGTTTTTTAACAGTGGACATTATATAGGAAGACGAAAAAACAGTACGAATATATTTCAGCATGTAAGAAATAGTAAGCAGTATGAGCTGGTAGCACAAAGTAGCTGCAACAGCAGAATTAAAATAGACAGTGGTGCAGGCAGGGAAAAAACGGTAGCTTGTACTATGAACAAATACCAGAAGAAAATTTACTATATTATTACATGTGCCTGTACGCAAGAAGAAACAGCAAGAACAACTAAAATATATGTTAAAAACGGCAACGGAGGCTGGTAAAATGCAGCTCAGGTCGACTTGTTGATCATATTTCTTTCTTCAACGTGCTGCTGTTCCAGAACGTGGACCTGCAAAATAAAATATGACCATGCATATGAGTGTTTAATTTGAACAATGTGTGTACTTGAGCTAGGAGGACCAAGTACAGCATGACTTTGTGCCAGTAGGGTAAAGCTGTATACAGTCCAATAATGAGTGAGATCTGTGCACTAATTAGTATGGTTTAGTAACGCTATTTAGGGGAATCACATACTGAAGATGAATGATAAATGTTGAAAATGAGGGATAAAAAGGAAGAAAATATTTTTGGACGTGAAAACTCCCTTTATTGTCTGTTGACCGAATTAGGTAATGGTAGTAATTTGGTATTGGTATAGTTGGACGGTGTACTTGATCATTAAGTAAAATCCCATGAGGTTGGTGTAACCATGGCTGCAAAGTCATTTACAACAAAAAGATGAATACAGTATAAGCGATGAAGTGGTTTGTACGAAGAAAAAGAATTAAATGAAGGAAAAAATGGTTTCGTAATGACTTATTTAGATATCAACTAAATTCCAGCAAGAAGGTGGAACAATATGGTGAATATACGACATATATTATTCTTATAAAATATTTTGTCATAAAAACACGGGGAAGAAATTTATACTTGGTGAATATAATTGTAATTGAAAATTTACCTATGAGTGAAACCAGATGCATGTGTATTTTGCCTGCTGGAGGAAGGTTCGTTGTTGAAGTTGTGAGCGCCGAGGACATTTAGCAACTCTGTGCTGGTAATGTACACACCACCAATTGAGTTGTATTAAGTTGTTTATTCGGACGGTGACACCCATGAAGAGATAAAGAAATGATATGTAGTTAGATTGCTCTGCTAGGTAGGTGTTACCTTGTTAGAGGCATTACCTTGTTTATGCAGTTGTCCGATGCATTGGTGTGGAAAGGAATATAGTTTTCAAAACTGTTAATTTTATGTTCCAATTTGTTTAGGAGCACATGTATCTATGAACCTGTCACATAATGAAGAAAGGTCAAATCGTAATGTAGTGGATGCATTGGTGTTTGTTGCAGTGTACCTTATTTGAGCAAGTTTGTTACTTCAGTTGTTGAAGACACCTTTTTGTAATCCTAGATCGATCAAGTCTAACAGTTAGTTCCCGGGGTGCTTGAAGTTCAATAGTAGTTAGAAGTTGTAGAGTGAAATAGCACAATCTATGTTGCTGTGTTGTCGTTATATAGTGGTTGGAGGACATAACCATTAGCGAGGATATGTTTACTTCAATTCCCTTAAAGCGCAAAGTGGATTGCAGCCGCGTTATGTGTTCGTCAACCTGGTTGTAACATGATTGTATGAAGATGGCGAAAGTTAATGAGATATTGAGGGTGAGAGGAATGGTAATTACAAAGGTGGGGTTTGGAGTTACCTGTCCATGGATGTCAAGCCGATCCGAAGATGAAAATAAATTAGCAGAATTAGATATATAAAGAAATGTATATGTGCGTGGTGAAAAGCAGTATAATGTTGCTGCAAGGGCAGGCATGTGACCAATACCTTAATTCTGGGCTGGGAAGGTGTGTTGTTGTTGTTATGTCGTTTAGTGGATGTTGGTTGTCTGCTAAGACCGTCGTGTATAAAAACTTCGTAACCCCTATGTTGTGCATATATGATGTATGTGTTGCCTAGGTCCAAATCGATGTTAGAAATGGTGACATACTGTTCAGTGAATCGAGTTTAAGGAAAACGAAAACATAATGTGTAGGTCAGGGAGTAACTGTCCGTCGAAAGTGCTTTGTGAATTTGAGATTTAAGTTCTGTACATGCTGCCAACTGTATGTGACCACAGTAGCACAGAAAGACATAAATTTTGTTGTACATTTCAGAGAACTCAAATTTAAGAACCATATATGTATGATATCCTGCTGACATTTTATGACATATTAATGATAATAATGGGGGATATATATGGAATTGAAATTTAGATGAAGTGTTAGTTTCAGACCAGTTATAATTATAGTCTGCAACAGTCCGTTACTTGTAATAGAGTTTTAATTCAGTAATGTAACCATTGTGGGAAACGTAAAGTGAATGGTTATATGAACAGTTACTTTATTGTTTTGCGATCTGCGCCAAAGGGTGAACATGTTTAAGATTATATTTTTATTGTTTATTAGTTTTTGTAACTGAGGGGAGAGATATAAGGGGCATAGTAATATGTTTAAAACAGCAAGTGTATTTCCATGAAAGGGAGGAAAATGTTGCCATAGTGTGCAACAGTTCTTAATTTATATGGACAGCTTTAGGGGACATAAAGTTGCAATGCTTTATTTCAAACTGGATAAAGGACACGATACAAAAGATAGACAACATAAGATTGACATTCATTACAACAGTTCACATAAGTTTGGATACTTGTAGGAAGAATAAAAAATTTAGGCGGCGGTCATACGATTTTTCTTCCTAGCATTTCCTTCGATATGAGTGACCTTCACGTCGGATGAACTGGAAACCTGTAGTTTGATAGCCTGTTAGTAAGTATTAAAGTAAGTTTCGAAATTTATGGTGTCTGGAAAGATGGAGAATTATGAAAATATAAATGCAATGCATAGGGGGTTAAGAAGGTAGTAGAAAACAGGTCATAAGTATGTGGGTGTTGAGAAAGGCACCTTAGTGTTGGATGGTTCAGCTGGCCTAGTACTGATGTCGGCAGCAGGGGTGATAACTTCTCGTCGTAGTCATTTTTTCCTTCCAGTCGTGTTAAGATATGTGTCAAGTTTAGCTTGAAAATTCTCGGTTCTACCAATAATTTGATCGAGGATGGTAGTTACTTTCTTAGCACTACCAACCTTCAAGTAAAATAGTGGATTTGTTGGTGTCAAATATGTTGGTCAATGTACGAAAAAAGGCTCGAGAAAATTTTAGCTATTGTGATTTGGAATAAAAAATTTCACGAACCATAGAAAGCCTAGGAAGTACCTCTGTGGTTTGAATTTGGTACAAAGAATCGGCTTTTTGTCTTAGAAGAAACTCTGCCACCTTGTCAAACAGGACGATAGGAACAGAGGCAGTGCCATCATCAACAGTTATTTCCAAACGGAACCCAGTACGTGTGAACACAAAAGGGAAGATGAGAGTTGGAGAGAGATGTACATTTTGCAAAAGTGTGTTGTAAGTACCTATGCAATGGGAATTCGATACCCCTCTCGCATTTGTTGCAGTAGTTGTTCTGAACCAAGTTGCTTATACAGGATTTGCAAATGTTGCAGGATAAGTATTCCCATCCGTTGTCCAAAGTAATGCCTGTTATCTTTGCTTCGAAAGCAAAGAGTTTTCCCTATAATATAGAGTTTGATGTTGATATTATTTTGAATTAATGACATTAAAGAATGGAAATATTGCAGTCGGGGAAGAAGGAGAGTAGAATATGAAATGGAAATATGGGAATCAATTAATAGTCTAATGATGCAATGCACGTTGAAACGGTCCTAGTAAAATACCATTAATATATTTATGAAATAGATGGCAACAGAAGTAAATGAAAAAAAATATTGCAAGTGTAGTGATTGTACATAGGGCTGTGAAAAAAATTAAATTGCCCGTTCAACCAGGGAGTGAACGTAATATGATAATGTTGCAAGATGAAAGTTTGACGTGGTATCATTATTATATCTAAGCATGTGAAGAAAGATTGATTGAAATATATATTACATAGAGGCGAGAAGAAAACGATTCAAGTCGGACTACGTGAAAAATTGCGTAGAAAGCAGTCGTAATGTATGCAAAGTTTTCAACCTACCATTTTAGTGCGATGTTAGCAAATCAACAGGTGGAAAAAAACAACTGAGCAGATTGAACCCAAGAGTAATTGAAATAAAATTTAGCAATCAGCTGTTAATTATGTACTTTTAGAAGAAATATAAAGTAGGATGTTTAGATGGAAGGTTAAATATCCGTCTGGTGTGCTAGATTAAAAATGTATTAGTTGACAGTTCAAAATATAATGGACAGGTAGTATATGAAGAACAGAGAAACGTATGTACTGTCAATTCTGTAGAAAAATTCCTAATTGAGTATAATTGTAACCGGGGAAGACGAAAACAATATATGCAGCCAATGAATGCGAGCTGAAGAGAAATTTTCGTGCACTCGAAATAACAGCCGTTGTGTGTAGAAAGGATGGATTGTAATCGTGCAAGACAATTATAAAGGGGATAAGTACAGTTGTTACCTCATACACGGATGAAAGATCCGAGCTTATTATTTTGGAGATGCATTTGTCAGTGATCAGGTCAGCATGTTTTTTGTTCTGAATGTCCTCAACGGCGATTGCAAGCAGTTTTCATTTCCAGAAGCTGCAAAAAAGGTGGACGTTGGCAATTAGCTTTGTTTGCAACTGTTGGTAAGATAAACAGCAGACTGAGTAGTCTGCCAACTAAAAAGTTGTATATTTGTGTGTCAAAGTAACGGGCTGCTTTCCAGAATGTGTTATAAACTAAGATCATAAATAGCAAAATAGCAAGTTTATGGTGAAACTGATAAATTATAATTCATACTGTCTAAGTTTCTCTTTTGGAAAAAAGTAAATTCTACTTTCCAAGAACAACCAAATTTTTAGCTGTATAAATATGTCATTTATAAAAAGGTAATATATACCATAATGAGCAGACCGAGGCAGATGAGGCATACTAAGTGACGATGATAATCACGTGGACTTGGAAACAAAAGTTAACCCTTTGAAATCAAGTAAAAGCTTCCCTTTGCCAAAATTTTACAAAGTAATAAAATGATAGAGATTCAAAATAGAATAGTAATAAGTACCTAAGCCTGTAACTTTAATATTAAAAAATCTTTCTGTATAACTCAATTGAAGAATTAATGAACTTGGTCTAATGAAGGCATATTATCATTTAGTCAACATCATAATGATTATCTTAGTTTATAAAATTTCCTACACTTTATTAAGGTAAATTATGCTAGTAATTGTTTTTTCCTATGTCCTTTGCTCATAGTCATCAAGCTATGCATTTATCCAACTGTACATCACCATCTGTTATAGATATGCATCTAGATATGTATTAAATATTCATAATTATAATAGATATTTAAAGCTTTTATGAATGTGAAATTTATGTTGAACTTCTGTGCCATGCATTTCCTATTATCATTGTTTGTTTGAAGAAAATATAATTATAACTTTAAATTTGTTTAGTACTTAACAGTTATTTAGTTCTGTCATAACAGCCTTAGCGTGGAATTTAAACACAAAGTATTTTCGCATCGGGAGGGAAAAAGCTGTAGGGAGACCAAAAATTTATCAATAAAACATTCAAATGTAAAATTATTTCTATGTGATGTAATCTAAAATATATAATGTCATATACTTGTGGGACCTACAGTACTTTGTGATATATCCTAAATTGCAGAAAATGAGTTTGATAAAACTATTTACAAATATATTTTAAAGGAAGTTTACACTGTTAGGGCATCATTCTAGGATACCTAGGCATAGAGATGTAAATCATATCATAACCATTAGGGCAATGAATGTATACCAAAAAATAGAAAGTTATATCTAGACATCTAAGAACCAAAAATCTGCAATGGTTAGATGTAAAAATTTAATCACCATAAAGCTCCATCTTTAGACTTGTAAGACAGTCAAATTCGGGTATCAAATTTGAAGGTGGACCGCAAATTAAATCTAGTTGTTATCTATATTGATAAGTTAGAACGATTTTATTTGATGGTTCAGATATGTGAAGAAAACATGGTAGCACCATGTAGTAAACAAATAGGGAAGTATCAAAAAATAGGTCTTTCTCAATATGGGTTTACCAATTTATATTCACAGTGGTTATATTAACACCATGATGTAGTTCCCTTTGATATTATTAATTTTCTGTGCCAAAAGGTGAATAACTGTCGGATATCAGGAAGTGTAACTACCAAAATTAACGAAAGCAGTCATATTTTACGCATAATATTTGAGAAGTATAAAGTAGACATAATATTTGAGAAGTGTAAACAAAGAAATAGAAAATTTTAGTGGTAAAAATCACGTGTTAATAATTCAGTGGAAAGTTTGAATTTGTGTCGGGGAAAATACCATATTTTTCAATTTAAAAGCTTTTTAAATTCGGAATATAAATATAAAATTTGTACAGTTTGAAAAATAAAAGTGAGGAATTACATCTTTCCCAAATTGCAATTTCTATAGATTCATTATTTTTAAGCAAAGAGTAGATTAAATATGAACTTATAAAGACTGAATACGGAATCAAAGTTGAAGTTTGGAAAGTACAGATTTTCCAAATTGCAATTTATATAAATTCATTATTTTTAGAAAAAAAGCAGGAGAATAATTATGTGCTGGTAAAGACTTAATACATAATAACCATCAGTACTGGGAAATTTTTTACCACACTGTCCCTATCAGTCAAAATGGTGAAATACAAACACTTATAGGAAAGTAAGGAAAATATACTCGGATCAGCATGAACACCAATATTCTTTTCGAAATTTCAACCATAAAAATTCTGTACCACTAAATCAAAAAAATTTATGGTTCATAAGTATTAATGTAGTTAAAAAAACCGGGTTACGCAAAGAAGTAGAAACATAAAATTAAAAATTAGAAACTATTTTCCGCAAAAGGTAATATGCCAAATTAGAAAGTATTTATTAACATATTAAATTAATATCCGAAAATCAAAAAGCCAGTTGATGGCGTTAAATCAATATGCCAAAGCGAAAATTAAAATTATATAAAAAAACAAAGATTTGAAAATATAGCTTCTTAAATCTGGAAGGTTGAATATTCTTAGGACCAGGCAATGAAATGTGTGCGTGAGCAAAGGAAAAGATGCCGACCTTTTTAGAAGATCTGATCCCTCGTTAATATCCAAGTTTATGTATACGAATGTTGCAGTAGTTGAGTTCAAGCTTGGCTTACCTGCAAGTAAGGGTAGATTAAATGGTTAGTGCTAACTGCTGTACAATACGAAGTGCAGTACGATATCTATCTATAGGAAACATACCTTGGTAATTCTTCACAGTCATAGAGGTAAGGATAATTGTTTTAGTGTTGTCATCTACAGATGTGTCATCTATTAAGGATGCTTTGTTGCCCCACAGTGTAGCGGCAATGTGAGTACCACTACAGAGGGGGTAAATTAATGTTAGGTAAAGTAAGGGGTAGAATGGCAGTCTAAGAGTTGAGGAAAAAAGCGATAACGGAGAAGGAAAAGGTACCAGTGAAGATAGAGAATAAGTTCGCGCTTAGGAGCAAATGAACCATTCCCGATGGATTGATTGATGACAGTACCAACTTGATGCAACACCCCAATGACATTTGAGTTGAGAGAGGGAAGTGTGTTTGAATTGTAAATAAGAAGCAGGCAAAGTAATAAGATGAAGGTGAAAGTGAAAGGGATGGAGCATGCTAACCTATCAAGTATTTAACCGTGTCAGTTCTGTTAACTATCGATTGGTAGCCAGCAAAAGAGAACTTATGCATAGGTATCTTTTCGTCAGGGTTTTCAACTTCAGCGACCGTTGTCAAAGCAGTGAAGTCAATCTTAATTGAATTGTGGACTGGAAGATATCTGTCACCAGCATGGGTAACGTTGAATTCACCTATGTCGTAGATCAACCCTTCTGTTAGCTTGCCAAGGAACAGTGGAAGGAAACGTGGTCCTACCACTGCATGTATTTCTCCACCCTGGAATAAGACAGTGTATAAGATGAGAACAACTTGTACAGTAACATTTTGTTGGAAAAGGAGTACATCCAGCTATGGCAAGTATGTCAAACTTGTATACAAATGTAGACAGAGTAATGTAACTAAATTTGTTACAGTGAACATGAATTATGGCTCAGTTAAATAATAGGTCAGAGGGATAAACTATATAGTACTTTAGCCGTAGACCAAAAAGTTAAAGCACCTAAAATCAGAACACTACATTGACCACAGAAAGCTCGGTACAGAAAAAGAGTTGTACAGAAGAGCAAGTATAACTATGTTGGACATGTAGAGGTCAGTTATAAAGTGTTCTAATTATTTTCTATACATCCAAAAAAGGCATAGCTTTTTCCATTCCTGTGGCCATGGGTGGGAAAGAAGCTTGTCGATGTTTCTAAAATCACTGTAAGACAGCAGGCACATGATCTGATAGAAATAAACCGAATTATTCAAATCAATTTCTGAACGAAAATTATCAACCTTGAGAAAACCGAAGGACAATGATTAAAGTTTCTAAATAAAATAATTGTAAACAAAAAATAATATTGATTATAACTAAGAGAAAGATGATAATCAAACCTGAAAGAAATATATATCTAGGACATGGCTCCTAGTGAAGTCTGAAGATGAAGTCGGGCTAACTGGTAGTGGCGAAAGTCGATCTAGCAGAGATCAGAGTCCAAAGGGATGCGACAGTGTTAGGAAGAAAGGACAACAGTGATAGACTGGGGGGATTGAGAGGAGTAGTCGGTCGACAGTCAATTTGGAGGTGATTCCGAGTTGAATTAGCTAGCAAAGTGGTTGGATGGGAGGGCAACGCGGGCGGAAAAAGTTAAAATCTAGATGACCTAATTAGCTACATATGGGGAAAGGAGGAGGGGAAAAAGAGAAGCGACATGAAAGAAATAAATATTGGTGAGACGTTTCAGTTCAGAATTCATACAAAATCCAAGAAGCCTTCTGAGCCCTTACAGTATAAATAATTCAAACTACGGAGACTGTTCAGTTGCCAAATTTCAAGGAGGTCTGTGTGAGCTTGAAATTTAAGTCACTAATAATAATATAGTATAGATAACGTAACCAAACTACTGCCAACAATCCTAGCAATGCAACAAAGAACCCTAACTAGCATCCTATAAAATAAAGCATGTAAACCTAAAGTAACAACCTATAGCTTTGTAACCTCATCCATGTTTTAAAAGAAAGAAACATCATTTAAGTTCACACTCACAATTAGAAAACCCCATTAAAAATGGAACTGCAAATCCAACTAAAACAGAAAAAGAAATCAACCTCCTAGCACTTTCATTGAAAATGTAAGCTCTTGGACCAAGTTGTGAAAACATATGCACTAATTGGTGAATGTTTTCACTCAAACTTGTAGTAAAATACAAAATATCATTTGATTTGTTTTTCTCTAACACATATAGAAGATAAATTGATAATTAGGTCTGTTTTATATTTCTCACAACTGTCACACCATAACAATCATTTATGGGCAATGGGTTTGCGTGAGTATTAGCTAGAAAATGTAGGAAAAAGGAGGATAATTACAACACCGGTTTAACTTTGAATGTAAAATATGCGGATAAGATATTTAAAATATTTGAATCTTTTAGAAAATTGGGGAAAAATATACAAACGATTATAACTATAAAATTATACTGATAATAATTGCATATGAATTGCCAACTTCAAATATATTACACAAATTGTACTACATTCATGTCTTTAATTAACAGTCTATGATGCAATTTAAAAAAATGAAATCGCTATCATTTGTAAAACTCATGGATAAAAAATAGATATTTTTTTAACCACAGAATCTTGGAAAATAAATCTGTAAAGTGGTTTCAAAATTCAACTGTAACGTGTTGCTTAGCAACCTGTAAGCTATGAAATTTTCTTCATGTAATTTAGTGGTTTCATTACAATACCAAGGAGTCAGCTCTCCTTCTGTAATAAAATGTTTGTACAACCTCTAACAACGTTGATCAACAGTTTCATGGATTATTATCCTCGAGATGATAAGGTTTTAACATCAGTAAGAAATATAATTTCAATTTGAGCAGTACCGCAAGAAATAGCTTACCGACAAATATTTTAAATTTATACAAACAGTATAGAGGTAGTAAGGTTTGATTTGGATAATTATTCAATCTTGTCGAGGTTCTCTTCCATTATTGGATATGTCTTTCTTTAGGATTCATGAATCGGTAAATATATGTGTGTAATTCATTTATTTAATGGTACTATGAATGACATGTGATTAATAAAAACGTATTCATGAAGACAAAGCGTAGGTCAAATCTGAAGTACACTAAACCAACCATTTACCAGCTTATATTAAGTAATGGGAATAATTTTATTCAAGCTTCAAACCAACCCATAATTAGTGAAAGTGTAAAACGTCATCTTCTGTTTAAGCAATGTTTTCTGGAAATGTTATGTTGTAAAACTTCTTCGACCACCTTGAAACTATGATAACTAATATTAAACAAATAGTCAAAGTGATAAAAAAATGAATATTCAAATTTCCATTGAATAATATAAAACACACAATAAATCGTTGTAATGGGCCTTTTTGGTTAGGTAGGAAATTACAGCTTTTGATAAAAGGTCCAAAATAAAAAGCAATCATTTTACTCTCGGTTCAGAAATCAACAATTTACATATATTATAAAGCTACCCTACCCTATCAGTGGAAAATAATTGGTACTAACACTACTGGATGTTTGCACATCGTGAAAAGTCCATTAATTTATTTATCAACCCCTTTTAAAAAACTTCAATAAGCGCAAAACAAAATTTATTACCCAACAACAGAAACTATCATAAGGTTGTTATAATCGACTCTATTGATTTATCCAGCAGTTGCCACGATGTTGATAATGCTCAAAGTATAAATTCTACCCAAGATAATATACAAAATCTATCAATGCTTCTAAGCCTATGGGATATTCATCACACTATGTTACTCTTTTCACCATCACAGTGTTGTTGTAAAATAAAATAAAATTTGAAGCATTGATGCAGAAAGCCCAGATGCATGTCAAAATAACAATTGCTTATGCGATCATTAGATTTGTATTATTTGAAATCCCATCAAGAACCTTTACTACCGTCATACAGGGCTATATTGTACACAGTACAGTAACATAAACTTACACGTTTTCCACAGTTAAAAGCAAGACAACAAAACTATATCATAATTTAAAATAGCAGCAATACTCAATCATTTGCAGCATGAAGAATAGAAAAAACAGACACCAAAAATTACCTCCAATTGGGCAGAGACGCAGGCCAACAAAACGTACAGCTCCTCTACAGATTTAAATCCAGCTGAACCAAGCGTGGGCAAGATCCGCCACACTGAAATCAAACGAAAAATTCAGAAAACGACAACAATCCCTTACAGCATGTAACAAAAATGGTGAATAACAGTGATTTTCCTCGGTCATACCTTGTTTATTGTTCTTGCGCCAAAACCGAAAGAAGGAAGGTGCGAAGAGATGTACAACTGAAAAATATGTTGACGTCGAGGGTAGGGTAGATGGCGTGGCGGTAAATTTAGAGCAAAAGAACAGCTGAAGCAGAAATCGAAGGGAATCTGTCGATTGGCGAAGGGAACGAAGGAAAAGGAGCAGAAGGGGAGAAAACGAGAAGGGCATTCGATCGATAGTGGGCAGCGTTAATTGGGAGGAGAGAAGAAGAGGCCAAAGGAGGGGAAGGGTTTGCAGATGAAAATGAGAAAGATGTAAGTACGTATAAAGTGGGAGACGGTTCGGTTGACCAAATTCAAGAGGCCTTCTGTGCTGTTGAAGTGAAACTCACTAATCATAATATAGTGTGTGTGTGTGTGTGTGTATTACACTCAGACTCATTCTAGGGCACTATTGACCCTATCTATAATAAGTTTACCCCACCAAAGTCTAGGTGTTCGCTCAATCTAAGCTCTGATACCAAACGTAACGATCCGCCTTTCTTACTATCAAAGACGACACTTAGTCATCCTCGATATTCATGTGCCGATCATTTAGTCGTCCGAAAAACAGGTCATTAAGTGTGAAAGAAAGAAAGGTGGAACAGAAAAAACTAAACAACACAGAATCTCACAGCGCAACAGAATAATATATATTACTCAATATAATATATTACAGTCATTTCAAATGTTACATCAGAGTCGTATTAATACAAATTCTACCCTAGTACAATTATAACCGCCCGTCCCTACCTAACAGATACAATATACACAATATACAACGAAAGACAAGGTAATCACTAACTATCAATGAAGCCTCCTGCTCCGAGCTCCTCCAAAATGCATCCGTGGAAACCTAAACTACTTGGCTGCCTATAAAAAATTAAGCACCCAAGAGTTTAAGGAAAAGAAAACTCCAGGTCGGACATGGGTCTTGTATCGACCCAGAATTTCACTGCTTTGATTTGCAAATATTTAATTAATTTTATATATTCAATCTATAGGTTTTATAATGAAAATAAGACTCTTTTTAATGTTTAATAATAATAGAAATAGTTTTCAAAATTGGTTTACAAAAATATATAGTTCGAAGAAAAATTGAAAATGGACCGGAATTTGTTTACCGAAATTTCAATTTTTCGTCGACTAAAAGTTGTCACAAACATTGTGAGCTCTAATAAGAATATATTCACATACATTTAAACATTTATTAGTTAGAATTACATATATACGTATATATATACGCATTCAAATAAGTTTATATAAGTAGTGATATGGCATTTTTCCTAAAAAAATAAAAAAAGTATTTAAATATAAAGATTCCTTTAAAAACGAAAAGGACTAAGGCATTAATGGCATGTTGGCATGGATTTGATGGAAGGGTGACTGGGGGGAGGAAGATTTGGGCGAGGTGGAAGGAGATGGTGAGGTGGCATAAGGAGAGAGGAGGGCAAAGTATGAGGGTAGTTTGGTAATTTGATGTATGCACTTAGTATATATAACATTTTCCTAACACTTCCATCATTTTTCATTCATTTCCATTTCTATTTCCATTTCTATTTTCATTCATTTCCATCATGTTTCAACCCTTGTTTTAAAATTCTTTCTTCTCCATTTATACTCACATTTCATTCAGCCATAACTTCTTCCATACACTCCAAATCAAGGTTTTCTTTTTGTCAAACCGTATAGAATTCCAGTGGCTACAACTTTCATTTGAACAACATTTTCAAATTTCGAATACTTTTGGGTCAAAATTTCGTTTCTTTCCGACTCATTTTCGGACCTATATTATCAAGGCCGAAAATACCACTCCTTCTTTTGACCATATCTCCATTAAAACAAATTGAAATTAATTGATTCTTTTTTTCAAACTTTAGAGAAAATAATTAACTAAAACTTTTATTTTTATGACTTGTCTAAATTTCGAGAGTAACATGATCAACAATCAGTGAGAGGATGATCTATTTTCGAGTGATTTTTGTGTGATTTTCCAAGCTTTTGGTTAGCAAACGTTGGTTTTAATTTCAAAGTTTTTAACTTTTATTTTTATGACTTGTCTAAATTTCGAGAGTAACATGATCAACAATCAGTGAGAGGATGATCTATTTTCGAGTGATTTTTGTGTGATTTTCCAAGCTTTTGGTTAGCAAACGTTGGTTTTAATTGCTTTATGATGTGTGTGAAATATGTTTGATTATTTTATGGATATGGATGATTCAAGATGGAAAAAGTGGACTTGAAATGAAGTCTACCTTAGTATTGTTGTAAATTTGTAAACTTTGGTTATGATGTAGTTTATAAACTTTAGATTTGATGTTCATTGTAAGTTTGGATATAATATGAATGTGAACTTGGTTATGATGTGGTTGTTTATAAGTTAACATTGAGATGTTAAAAGGAGATTTGGATTCTTTGGAGGGAAATGGTTTTAAAGTATTTAAGTTTTAAAACTTTAAAGTTAAACTTTGTTTTAGTTTCTAAACTTTTCCTTATGGTTTAAAATGAAACAAAGTTAGAATGGAGAATTGGAAAGTTAGTAACTTGGAAAAACAACTCAAGTTACTGCATCCGTAGCGATAGTCGCTATGGATGCAGTTTCGATAAAAAAAATCGGATTTTTGAAAATTTAGTTTTTATACTTAAAAGTGTTTTGAAAATGTTTTGTAAAATTAATGATGTGTTTTAGAAAGTTAGTTAATAATATAATAATAAATTTTTAATTAATTAATTTTTGATAATTAATAATTAATTAAGTATTGAACATGGTTTATTAATTATAATTAAGTGAAGATTAACTACTAATTAGTTATGTTTTAAAAGTAAGATTAATTTTAATTAATTTTTGATTAGGCAAGATTAAGTTTTAATTAATTATGAGTTAAGTATAGGATTTATTTTTAACCAATTAAGTATAAGGTTAATTATTAAATAAATTATTAGTCAAGTGTTTAATTATTTTAATTATAAGTTAATTAGGGTTTTAATTTAAACAAATTATTTATTTAAGGTTTAATTTATTATTTAAGTTTTAATTAAAATATTATTTAATTAATAAATTGAGATTAATTAATAGTTAATTATTAATAAAGGTTTTAAATTATTATTTAATAATTAATAAAGGATTAATTAAGGGTTTAATTTATAAATAAATTATTTATTAAAGGTTTAATTAACTATTAATCTATAATTAAATTAAGTTCAAATTTAATAAAGGTTATTTATTATTTAATAAGAGTTTATCTTGTAATTAATCATTTTAAAGGGTGTTTTAAGTTTTAAATCCTTTGTCTCCAAGAATAATATTATTTTAATGGTACTTCTTTTTCAGAGATGGTTTTGAACTTAAGGAATTCAAATGTGGGTACTATTAAGTACACAAATGCATGTGAATGAGTTATGATGTGATTGTTTGACTGTGTGGATGTTTGATAATAGGATATATCCCCGTTTTGCTATAAATTGATTGTTTGATTGTGTGGATATCTATTAGCAGAATAAATTCTCATTCTACTATAATGTAATTGATTTGATTATTGTGGACATATATTAGTAGAATAAATCCCCGTTCTGCTATAGATTGATTGTTGATTGTGTGGACATACGTTAGCAAAATAAATCCCCATTCTGCTATAAGTTAATTGTTTGATTGTTAGATATCTATTTAGCAGGACAAATCACCATCCTGCTATTATATTATTTGGATATGTATAGGCTAGTTGAGTTGTGTTGACATGTTATTCCCTGATTTGGATATGAAGTATATTAACATATATGTTGACTTTGTAAATAAATGGTTAAGTGACTTGAAAGTGAAATTGATGTTAAATGGTAACTTAAATTATTACTATTGGGTTTGCAAAGCCTCCTTTTGAAATTATAAATTATGGTTTTATATTAGATCCAATTCTTTAATCAGTTTGGGTTAAGGTTTATAAATGATTTTTCAAGTTATATTATTATTGTATAAAGGTATTTATAAATAATAACTTGTTTATAAAAATGGTTTTACTAAGTAAAAAGGTTTATTTAAAGTGATTTAAAAGGATGAGTTGCAAAAGATATTTTGTAAAGGATTTTTCTTAAAGAAGATTTATCAAAAGGGTTTTAAATGAGGAAATGTTTTATAAATGATTTTAGAGGTTTGTAAAGAGCTTTTGTAAATTGACTTGTAGACTTATAAAAGTGTTATTATAAATTGACTTTGGAAATTTATAAGTTATTTGAATCATGAAGTGAGCTTTTAAAAAGGAAATTGCGGTAAAGGATAAGTGGATTGAGTTATAATAAGTAATGTTTTTCAAAAATAATTTGAAAAGTGAAGATTTTCCAAATGTTTCGATAATGTACTTATACCGCTAAGATAAGTATAAATGTTTCCCAAGTATAAAGGGAAAGTAAGGGTTTTGGAAATAGTGTTGTGTAAAGATCTTTTGATCAAGTTTATAAAGTGACTTTATTAATTAAAGATTAATTAATAAAGGCTTAGTGGATCTCATATGGAATAAAATCAATGACTGAATGTTTGTTTATTTGATAGTTAAATAGTCGATTATCAACCCTAGACCAAAACTTAACTTTGGAAATATCTAGGAGAAACACGGAAATTATATGGTACAATTACTGTCAATGGTGCTATACTGTGTTATCCCGCCTTTTGGCAAGGCCGTGACACCAAAAAGTTGACTGGGAAACTAAAGACAGTTCGTCGTAAAAGTTCGTTATACACTGTTTCACCATGGATATCGATGAATTTTTTCCGAGCCCGGATCAGGCTACAATTGATAGGACACGACGAGCTAAGTCATGGGAACCAGCATTCCAAATTTCAGGTTAATCGGATTTCGTATGAATGAGATATGATCGATACAAGTTAGATCAAATGCACCATTCGTATCCATCAAAAACCCGTTCGAATCGATCAGATTCGTATCCATTATATTTGCGTAGATCGAATCCATCAAGTGTTCTTGTGTCCGCATGTTCGAATCCATGATGTTCGACTTGATCAATCCATGCTGCTTCGCATCCATCGGTGCACCTTGCTTCGAGTCGGTCGGTTTCGTACCCATAAGCCATAGTTCATATCGAATCCATAAGAGAAAGGAGACTTGATCGAATCCATCGGGAAGCCTTGATTTCGTATGTCTTCGTATCCAACTGGCATCGATGGATTCGGGCAACGTCTCTGCTACGAGTAAGGCGAAGTTTAAGGGGAGACGCGGTCGACTCGGAGTAAAAGGTGGATCTACCCGAAGGATGCGCGCCACGCCACTGCAAAACCACATGCTTTATCGATGCAAAGGTCATCGATACGAAACCATGGATTCGAACAAGGCAGCGCACACGGAACCTTGATCTCGTATCGATCATATCTCACAAATCCCTGATCCAAATGCCATGAAATTTTCACAGTAGCTTCCATACAAGGTAAAGAACCCTCCTGCCGAGTTTCAGCTCGATTGGAGCGTTTTTTGATCGATACGAAGTTGTTTCGAATCAATCATAGATTGAGTCAAAACTTGGTGGGACCGGGCGCGTGGGCCCACTCACGTGCCAGAAGAAGTCTCCCGAAGTTTGAGCGCGATATCAGCCTCCTACGCCTATAAATAGCCCTCTGAAGCCTACAGAAAAAGGATCTTTTTGGGAATTCAACGTCCAGACTCTGTCGGATTCAATTCTACGTCTTATGATCACTGTTGTATTCGAATTTCAGAGCTATCATCAATTGTAATCTGCTGTAACTGATTGAAGTTATCAAGTGAATCAATAAAATCATAAGCTTCAAAGTGGACGTAGGCAAGATCGCCGAACCACTATAAAATCTGTGTTGTTTACTGCTATTCTTTTCAATTTTCTGAGTGTTCTTCATCTTTGTTTCTCTACATATTTGTTATCTGTGGATTGTGATTGCGTACTGGTGCTTTCAACGACTATCGGGTGTTTGTGACCAATTTTGGCGCAAACATTTTGGTGCTTTCACTGAGAACGCTAATTCAGGAGTTCTATCATTTGAAAGTTGAATCAGAAGTCTAAGAGACTTAGATCCGAAGAATCATGACAAGACAAACAAGTAGAAGGCAGAGACCAGAGCAAAGTCAGCATGAAGGGAGTCAAGAGGCTTCCTCAGGGGCAAACCAAGCATCGATCTTCATCACTAGGGATGAGATGGAGACAATGATGAAGAGACAGGAAGAAATGATCCAGAATTTGCTTCAACAGATTAGACAACTTGGTGCGCAAAATCAAGGAGCAACCAGAGTCCAGAACGGAGCAGGACCATCTGGAGCAGCACCGGAGCTGGGGGGCACGCACTTAGAGCATGTTGATCCAATCCCGGGAAGAGATTCAAAGACATCCGAGCAACCTGGTGGCAATAGAGGGATGAACGCTCAGCCAGAGGGGCATAACGAAGGTGACACTCAAAGATCACAGCCTGACGACAACGACAGGTTGGCAGAGATGGTCAGATGGGCCATGAGAGGCGGACTAGTCAATAGAGATCTGGAGGATGTACATAGGAGTCCCTTTACTCCTACGATCAGGCAGGCCAGGAATCAACCAAACTTCAAGCTACCATTGGTGGAAATGTATGATGGGCGGACAGATCCAGCGGTCCATCTAACAAAGTATATGAGGCACATGGAAGTGCTGGGGGCATCACAGGAAGTCATGGCCCGGTGCTTTCCATTGTATTTGACGGACATTGCAGCGCTATGGTTTAGACAACTGGAGAGTGGCTCCATTGGGACTTGGACAGATTTGACAGAAAGGTTTATGAGACAATTCAGGGTTCATATTTCGAGAACTAAGAACGTGATGAGTTTGGCGACTCTAAAGAAAAAGGCTGGGGAATCTTTGAGGAGTTTTCTGACGTGATTTAATGCGGCAGCAGCATCAGTGGATCGACCAGATCCATCTATGGTCATGATGGCAGCTGTATCTGGAATATCTGATGGCACGGAGTTCAAGAATTCACTAACTAAGGATCCACCTACGGACCTGGGAGAGTTTTATCATGAAGCCGAAAAGTTTTTGTGATTAGAGGATGCTCGTACGGAAAGAGAAGAAGAAATTAATGTTTACACAGTTAGAGGCGGTAATTCACCTGGAAAAGGTGTAGAGACTGGTAAAGGGAAGCGAAAGGCTGAAGAAAATGATGACAGATCAAAGCGGCAACGGAGGGAGCTGCGATTTACCACCTATTCTGAACTGAATGAGGGTTTGGAGCGAATCTACCAAGACACCCGAGAGCAAGTTGCCTATCGTAGACCAATGCGACGGGATCCAACTACCGACGAGAGAAAATCAGACAAATATTGCTTATTCCACGAGCTGAATGGACATAGCACAAATGACTGTAGGCACCTGAAGGATGAGGTAGAAGGGCATATCAGGAACGGTAGGCTACTTCAGTATGTGAGAAGGCGAGCTCCAACGGTGGAACCAGAGCGGCCACCATCTACATCAGCTAGGGGTAACCCCGAGCCGGGGCACCGTATGGTTATCAATTGATTTAAATAACGATGAACGAGTCGTAAACTTCTCACTGACACCATCAAACCATTTACACATGTATGAGATCACGAACGATCCACAGGCATGCTCTGAATGATTATTGACCGTCTCATAGTGAGAATTTACACTTTGACATCCTTGCTTTGCTTTTGTTTCATGTTGATTTGGACATTTAAACTTTGCTTGTTTGGACATTTCTGTTATGGAATTCATGTGAACGTTAATTTGATATTTGCAATACTGTAGAAGAAATTACTCGCGTATGCTTTGTATCGCGAACGGTCCACAAGCACACCTTGTGTGGCGACAAACTGCCATGATCGCTGATTCAGAAATTCACCCGAAGGTGAACCTGACATCGATAATACTAAGTCCCCCCGGGCACACTCATTCGCCTCGAACGACACCCGACCTCGAACGGTCACCTTTAGCCTCGAACGGCACCCGACCTCGAATGGTCACAATCTGCCTCGTACGACATTCGACTGCGAATGGTCACACTTCCTCTAGTTTAACAGTCGATCGCGAACAATCACACTCTGCCTCGTGCGGCACCCGACCACGAACGGTCACAATTCACCCAATATGACATTCGATCGCGAACGATCACATTCTGCCTCATGCGGCATCCGATCTCGAACGATCGCATTTTATCTCGTGCACCATACGACCATGAAAGGTCACAATCCATTATAATTCGTCTAGAACGACACCCGATCACGAACGGTCACAACTCGTCTAGAACGACATCCGACCATGAACGGTCCCGTTTCGTTATTCGCCGCGAACGGCATCCGACCTCGAAAGGTCACATATCACCTCAAATGACATACGGTCGCGAACGATCGTCATTCATGGTAAGGAAAGACTATCAAGTTCTTTACAGGTCGATGACAGGATATGAACATCCAGCTTATGGAACTACAAAACACACCTTCCTATCGCAAGGCATGTTTTGGGGGGCAAATGTTATCCCGCCTTTTGGCAAGGCCGTGACACCAAAAAGTTGACTGGGAAACTAAAGACAGTTCGTCGTAAAAGTTCATTATACACTGTTTCACCATGGATATCGATGAATTTTGTCCAAGCCCAGATCAGGCTACAATTGATAGGACACGACGAGCTAAGTCATGGGAACCAGCATTCCAAATTTCAGGTTAATAGGATTTCGTATGAATGAGATATAATCGATACAAGTTAGATAAAATGCGCTGTTCGTATCCATCAAAAACCCGTTCGAATCGATCAGATTCGTATCCATTATATTTGCGTAGATCGAATCCATCAGGTGTTCTCATGTCCGCATGTTCGAATCCATGACGTTCGACTCGATCAATCCACGCTGCTTCGCATCCATCGGTGCACCTTGCTTCGAGTCGGTCGGTTTCGTACCCATAAGCCTTAGTTCGTATCGAATCCATAAGAGAAAGGAGACTTGATCGAATCCATCGGGAAGCCTTGATTTCGTATGTCCTCGTATCCAACTGGCATCGATGGATTCGGGCAACTCCTCTGATACGAGTAAGGCGAAGTTTAAGGGGAGACACGGTCGACTCGAAGTAAAAGGTGGATCTACCCGAAGGATGTGCGCCACGCCACTGCAAAACCACGTGCTTTATCGATGCGAAGGTCATCGATACGAAACCATGGATTCGAACAAGGCAGCGCACACGGAACCTTGATCTCGTATCGATCATATCTCACAAATCCCTGATCCAAATGCCACGAAATTTTCACAGTAGCTTCCATACAAGGTAAAGAACCCTCCTGCCGAGTTTCAGCTCGATTGAAGCGTTTTTTGATCGATACGAAGTTGTTTCGAATCGATCACAGATTGAGTCGAAACTTGATGGGACCGGGCGCGTGGGCCCACTCACGTGCCAGAAGAAGTCTCCCGAAGTTTGAGCGCGATCTCAGCCTCCTACGCCTATAAATAGCCCCCTGAAGCCTACAAAAAAAGGATCTTTTTGGGAATTCAACGTCCAGACTCTGCCGGATTCAATTCTACGTCTTATGATCACTGTTGTATTCGAATTTCAGAGCTATCATCAATTGTAATATGCTGTAACTGATTGAAGTTATCAAGTGAATCAATAAAATCATAAGCTTCAGAGTGGACGTAGGCAAGATCGCCGAACCACTATAAAATCTGTGTTGTTTACTGCTGTTCTTTTCAATTTTCTGAGTGTTCTTCATCTTTGTTTCTCTACATATTTGTTATCTGTGGATTGTGATTGTGTACTGGTGCTTTCAACGACTATCGGGTGTTTGTGACCAATTTTGGCGCAAACATACTGTACATGCAAATTTGTTTCGTTCTTATAGGATAAATGATAAGGAAATCCATCCACTAACGGTTAGCAGGTGATCACCATTCTTATCTGTGTCTGTTTATTTCCTAAAGAACCATGGTCGAGTTTACCAGAAATTATTGAAAGTTGTTTCGAAGAGACCGGGATCAGATATGTTATCCGAAAACCACTTTGATCCAACTCAAGCGTTTCAAACTGAAGACATCTTGAAGAGTATGGAATTGAAGATGGAGTTTTAAAGTGCAAGGGCTATTTGCTACTGACCCTGAGGGTGATTCCCAAATAGGTATAGTGGAGGTAGTGCCTTCGAATTCGTTCAGACAAAGAACGAACTTGTATGGATGAATGCTAGCATTGCATTGATGGCTGGAGGTAGTGTAGCATTCTAAGTGGGAAGTGCTATATAAAAGGTAAAACCTAGCCACAAGCCTCATCAACCGAGAATGACTAAAACATGGAAGATGCAGCAGGGCTAAGTGGGTCACATCCAATTAAGGTATGATTGTCCCTATCTAGAATCGATATTATCTGTTATTTATATGCTTCGGGACCCATTAATGGAGAGGCGATCATATTCGGTACTATCCAAGTTCAGGGGTAGGTCGGTCCTGTGTTGGTAGGGGAACCCGGCAAGGTCCTTGGGTTATTTTATCCAGAGATGAAACATGACGGTGGTACCTCAATAGCATAGTCATTGCATGGAATCCATTCTCCAATAAGTGCCATACGTTTTTAGTTGTGCCCAAATATGCTGGAATGTGAGATGCAAACATTTTAGCTATTTTATATATTTACTTTGAACCTTTAGACATTATCATATTATCACTGGATGTTATATAAAAAGTGTTTTGGTTATCATAAGGTAAAAATCCATCCATATTTATGTGCAGCGTAGTCTTATGAGATACCTTTGATTTTAAAAGGGTTTAAAGATAATAATTCAGTTGTTTGAGTTTACTCACACCAGACCCATGTCTGATTGGAAGTTTTATTTTCTTTCCTAAAACTCTTGGGTGCTCAAATTTTATGGGCAGCCAAGTAATTCAGGTTTTTCCCACGCATGCATTTTGGAGAATCTTGGAGAAGGAGGCTTCACCGATAGCTAGTTATTACCTTGTTTCCGCTGTATGTATCTTGTATCAGTTAGGTAAGGACAGGCTGTTATAACTGTCTAAGGGTAGAATTGTATTAGTATGACTCTGCTGTATCATTTTTGAAATTACTTTGTAAAGAATTATGTTGATTAATATATGTTATTCCGTTGCATTGTGAGATTCTATGATTTTTTAGTTTCTTCTTATCTTCAATCTCCTTTCTTTCCCCTAACAATCTGTCTTTCTGGCACTTAGTTGTTCGGTAGGTGAATACCGTGGGTGTATCAGTGTCGACTTCTGGGGTTCGGAAAGGGGGGTCGTTACAGGTCTGGTGTGAGTAAACTCAACAGCTGAATTATTATGTTTAAAACCCTTTTAAAATCAATGATATCTCGTAAGACCACGCCGCACATAAACACGGATGGGTTTTACCTTATGATAACCAAAACACTTTCTATAGAAAATCCTTTGACATTATAATAGTGTCTAGAGTACAAATACTTATTAATCATAACCGGAATTGTTACATTAATTAAATTCTATCGTACTAAGTTCTACAATCAAAACCATAAAGTCACGTATTTGATATTGGATTCCATACCATGACAATGTAAGGAACTACCTTCCGATGGTACATCTCTAAATAAAATGCGCCGGGTCTGATAAGAACATCTTGTACCCCTGCCATACAGGACTGGCCTACCACTTGACTAGTAGTACCAAATATGATCACCTCACTTTGGGCCATGAAGCGTACAAGAGTAGATAGTAATCGATATAAATTTAGGAATGACAATACCCTGATGGGAGCGAACCACATGGCCCTGCTACATGCCCAATTTTTGTAATTTCCTGGTTGATGATGCTACAGGCTACGTTTTATGTAACGACCCACCTTTTTGGACAATTTAAATCGACAATAAACCACACATGTCTAATTCAAACCGTTCAAAAGGGAGGATTGTTAATGGGATAAATAAGAAAATAATAGAAAAGAAAGAAAAACAAAACACAGAATCTCGCAGCGGAATGACAAAATATAATAATCAAGTAAACAGTTCATGAAGCTGTTTTACAAATGACATTTGATTATACTTTTACAATTCAAATCAGAGTTATACATACATCAGAAAATAAAAAAATAATGCAGCGGAACACAATAAGCAGTGGAATAATAATAATAATAAATAGCAATAATATATTGAATCTTCGTTTTCGTCCTCCAGAACATAAAATGGTCTTCAATACACTGAAAAAGCTCAGACTGACCCGAGCATAATGAAAAAGAATACACTCGAGTCAGAACTAAAAATTCCTATGTAAGTCAAATCAATCTCAAATAAAAATATGAGTGCAATGGCTTTGGAGACGTTATGGGATTTTTCATCTCCTATCAAGTGTACAACGTGAGTGCTGTAATTTACAAGATTTCAAATAATTCGAAATACCAATATTAACCACTTTATTTAAAATAAATCTGAAGTTTAAATTAAAAACTTAAACTTTTTAAATAATTCAATTTTAATAGATAATCCAAATTCAAGAAATTGTATGGGTATATATCATTTCAACCCATAATTTAAATGTCTTAATTATCCAATTCTAAATGATTTAGAGGACCATTTAAATGATGTCAGTAATATACAAGGTGATAACAAGGACATATTAAAATAAATAAACAACCATACATCCAACATATCAATCAATAAGCATCCATTTCAAACAACATCCAAATCAACCAATATATTTCAACATATAATAGTTATCAATATCGGGGTTTAACTATCAATTAAATTCCAATATAAAATTAAATGTCAATTCAGATTCAATATCAATTCAAATGTCAACTTAAATCAACAAACAACAATAAAAAAATTATATATCACATCATATATTTATTTAACTTGTAATGGAATTTTTAGTATTGCGTGAGTGGGTTGAATCACTCACCTTTTTGCTTTCCCTTTTCTTGCCAGATGTGGTTCTGCAACTACTTTCTCATTTTTTTTGTTTCCTTGCTATCTTAATCTTTTTTTTATAGAAAGTTTTGGAGAGAAGATTATATAGATATGGATTTGAAGAAAAAGACATGGAAAGAAGAGAAGGTTTGAAAAAGAAAAAAAATTAAAGAAGAAGAAGAATTGAAAAAAAAGGAAGCATTGAAAAAGAAGAAGAAGATTTGAAGAATAAGAAGAAGAAAAGAGAAAAAAACTTTGGAAAAAAGGAGAGAAAGGAGATTTGAAGAAGAAATGTGAAGAAAAAAAGGAAGGAGGAAGGTGAAGAGAGACAAAAATGAAGCTACAGAAGATGAGATTTAAAAAAAATGAAATGAAGCTACAAGAATGAAGATTGAAACTGGTGAAAATCTAATAAAGCTAAATATAAACAAAGTAGGAATTGAAATAAAGTAAAAACATGAACAACCCTAAAAAAATGGTAGGTATTAAAAGAGGTGAAGGAAAGAATTAAAAATATGAAATGTAGGCAACGTTCATGAAATGAAAATGCTTTAGACAATGTAAATGGAAATGAGTAATGGAACAAATGAGGAAACAATGAAAAAAAAAGTGTGACAATTATTAATTAGAAAGGGAATGAATGGACCAACTCTACTCTATAAACAAACTTTTGGAATTCAAATTTCAAAACATTTGTTCACTCAATTAATTTTGTTAACCCCAAACATACAAAATTTGACATTCATTAAAGATTTAATTACCACAACATAACTAAATTTGAACACACCAATTTACATAACGGGGACTGCCGCTACATAAAATAAAATATGAACCATGATTTAAAAATTCAAATTTAAAAACAACATTTTTCTCGACACGTAATTATGAACTCAATTTTTTTTTTAAATTTCAATGTTAGCAATAAAATCACTTCCGCGCAACCTATGCCTGCTATTTAACTACCGTAAAATGTTGTTTTTAAAAGTTCAATTTTCTCTTTTTACAACGTTATATTTATATTCAGAATGGAAACGTTCACTTTATTTTCCTCAAACATTCTTTTATTTTCCTTAAAATGCTTATTCGTTACTTGCAATTCATAAATGTAAACATTCTTATATTATAAAATGATCAACTTATACAATCTTAAATCCATTCTTATATTTCCTAATAATGTACATTTCAAATGAAAACATTCTTACATTAAATTTATTAATTGCACTTTGTTTCTTTTTCCTTTTTCAATTGAAATATTTCAATAAATTTTTTTCCAATTAATTTTAATCATCCACTTCAAAACAGACCCTAATTGATGAAATCAATTAAATAAATACGTTAACATTGTAATACTTATTTATAGTCATGCAAACACATTTATAAAATTATAGTATCCAACAAGCATTAAATCACATACTGAATAAATGTTTTTCTCTATCAATCAATATTCATTTAACTCATCATTAAAACTGACATTTATTATTCCAATTCCTGTTATTAAATTATATTCTAATACGCGTTAGAATCTTCCACTTCATTGCTTCATTGTAGTTTGTTATTTTAGAATTTTATTTATGGTCTAAACTTATGATCTAATAGCATAGTTAACATTTGTTTTACATTTCATTACGTTAATATACTCCAACTTCCATCCTTCATTTGTATTAATTACTATATTTCCATTTTATTCAATTTTGGTCAATTTCACACATTAATTATAATTAAAGTCTCAATTAATTTATTTACCTTGGTTTCATTCTCTTATTAAATCAA
This sequence comes from Allium fistulosum, assembly GCA_030737815.1. NCBI lineage: Eukaryota > Viridiplantae > Streptophyta > Magnoliopsida > Asparagales > Amaryllidaceae > Allium > Allium fistulosum. The sequence continues at coordinate 823,894,728 of CM060904.1, forward strand.
TTATTACCTTACATACATAGTCAACATTGTTATATCTTCCATTACATCAATATTTTACCATTTCATCTTACCTTTCATTTACGTAACCTTTTATTTCATTGATTGTAATAAATTTACTTATTAAAATTTCCAATTCCAATAAATTTGAGTAAACTGATTCCCATCCTTTTATTCAAATCAAAGGTCATACTATGATAAAAATTTACATTGGTTACATTGTATAGAATCAACCTTTTTACCATTATCAATTAAACCTGCATTAACTGCACTAATTAAGGGAATTAATTGCCATTTATTTCCAATTAAATTTAATAGACCAATTAAATAGGTAATATATATAATAATTGTCACCATTAGCCTTTAATTACATTTAAAAGTTTATTACTTACAAACAAATGTTACCATTTCTTTCATAACACTAATTTTATTCAATTTCCATTAACAATATATTATTTCATTAATGAATTCAATATTTACATTCTTTTTCCTATGTTCACTTTATAACCAAGTATAACCTTACACTATTTCAATTAATAGGAATTCCACTCAATCTTTCTGACTTGTGCTCCTACGGAACCAAGGTCGAAAGATTGAAAAAGTCAGTCATTAACAACTTCAAATTACAAAAAACTTATTAAATTTACTATTTTTAATTGTCAAAAATTACGGGTTGTTACATTTTACCTTTATATAGCATTTTACACTTGGCATGCTAACACTGCCTCTAGGCAACAATGCAATGCTAGCATTCATCTATACAGGTTGTCCAGGATATGGAAAAACCGAAGGCACTGTTTCTACTAGATCCATTTTAGGATCACCCTTATGATTAGTAGCAAGCAGCCCTTGCACTTCAAGGAGCTCCATCTTTAATTCTATCATCTTGAAGATGTATTCACTTCAAAACACATGAGTTGGATCGAAGTGGTTTTCGGATAACATATCCGATCTCGGTCTGTTCGAAACAACAATCGAAAGTTTTTGGTAAACTCAACCCCGGTTCTTTAGGAAATAAACATTCAAAGATAAGAGCAGAGATCACCTCCTAACTGTTCATAGACGGATTTCCTTATCATTTGTCCTAACAAAACGAGATTTATACGAATAGTACAATATTGTCAGGGATGACTGTGCCATATAACTTATGTGTTTCTCCTAGATGTTTCCAAAGTTACGTTTTGGGTCAAAATTCGATAGTCGGTTATTTAACTATCGAGTAAACAAACAACAACCAATTCCATTTGAGATTTATTTATCCATAGCAACCACTAAACCTCAAACCAAATCTTTATTTAATAAATCTCATTTCAAAAACGTTTGTCTATAACATTCATATACGTATCTCCCTGACATAAGTATATTCAGAAAACATTTGCAAGTAACTTCTTACTTCCAAATCATGTTAAAAAGGATTAAACAAATGTTGTTTAAATTGGAGGTAAGGACAACCCTAAACACTATTCCCTCGGTGTTAAGTTTGGAACGGATGTTCCATACCGCCATTTTTAAATGGTTAGTTTAGAGAACCTGGACCTCAAATTCTTTTTATACTTATTTCGCTAAATTCTTTTTAATCGGATCTATTTTATTCATGAAAACTCATTTACTTGAAATCCATATCCATTTTAAAATGCTTTCCAAACTCCGAAATTCATTTATAAAACCCTTTTATAAATATTCAAAATCATTTATATTAATTGCTTTTATAAATATCCAATCATTTTATATAGATTTCTTATAAATATATAAACCTTTTTATAAACTCCCTTTATGAATATCCAAATCATTTTCTAAAACTTCTTTTATAAATTCCCAAATCATTTATAAAACTTCTTTATAAACCTTTCCTGTTTAAACAACTTCTTAAATAACCATAGATCAATTTAGCTTCCTTTAATAAGCAAATCCATTTTATAAATCTTCCTTATTTATGAAATCTTCTTTGCTTAAAAACTCAAATACATTTACCCAAAGCACTTTATAAATTGCTAAATTTCTTTATAAAACTCTTTATAAAAACTTCTTTTTATAACATGGAAAAACATTCCCATTAGTTAAAAACATCTTTATTAAAACGATTGGTCAAATCATTCTTTAAATATCTTGTTCAAATTGAAATAACCTGAAACTAATTCAAAAAGAAAATGAATTTTTTCTTTACAAAATCAAAAGGATGCCTAGCAAACAAATTATGCTTTTAATTTGATTATACTTATCCAGCTTAACATAGCACTACCCACCAACAGGTATAAGGAATCAACACATAACAATCAATCAACTTAAGTAAATGTCTAAGTTAATTGTAATAGAAAAATGGTGTTTTGTTCCGCTAATAGATGTCATTTAATTTTTCCTAATCATATAGGGTTAGTTAAGGGTAAACGACACAGAAATTCTTGATTTAAAAAAAATTGAAAAGAAAATAGTTTAAAACAAAACCGATTACTTAAACTCATAGTGATTTTAAAATAAATTAAAGCCCTTATAAATGAGGATCAAATCCTTAATCAAAGATTAATTAAATAAAACCCTTTTAAAATAATAATTGATTAATAATTATCTTAAATTAATAATTAAATAATAATTTATTAATCCTTAATTAATAATTAAATAATAATTAACTTTAATTAAGTAACAAATCATGATTAACTTAATTGATTAACATTTAAGTTTAAAAACCATTATTAACAAATAATTAAGTACTAATTACCTTTATTAATTAATTGATTGATCATTAAACAAATAAATAATTAAAAATTAAATAATTGTTCTCTAATTAGTTTATTAAAGTTAGAAAACATTTCCAAAAGGATTTCTAAGTGAAAACAAGTTTGGATTAGAAAACTAGTTAAATTTTTTTCGAACTATGCATACAGCGACTATCGCTATGCGGACCTGTAATTTCAAAATTTTAAAACTTCTTTTTTTTCGAACTTTTAAAACTTCCCTTTTGAACTCTTATCCTCTTTGAAACATGAAGACAAACTTTTGAAAACCAAATCAAAGTTTTAAACTTGAAAACTTTTCACTTTGAAACAAAAATCAAACTTTCGACAAAATGCAGATTTCTACGTCGTTTTTGGTTAGCGGATCGCTATCTTTGTGTCATGAACCTACGTACAACAAATACGACATTCCAACATAATATCACACCATAATATTATAGCACCATCATAAACAAAGTATTACTTCACAATACTGACTAACTTTTTCCAATATTCAAGGTTTATATTTATCGCGTACTCAAACTTCGGCATAAGCATTCAACACCAAATAAATATATATGCATGCATACACAACATATGACATTACTACATACTTTAGTAACATTTTAAATCATAAATTTTACAACTTTAAATAGTTAGTAACTTGAGTTTTAAAACATGAATTTTACTCATTAAACTTTCACTAGAACTTGAATTCGACCTAGATCTTGGCATTAACTTGCAAATGAGAAGACTTTGGATGCTTTTTTACACCTAAATTAGGCTTGGCCATGCATGTGTTTGGGCTCGACCATGGATTTTTTAGGGTGGATGGGCTTGCAACTTGGAAGAGAAGAGGTTGTAGTATATGTAAAAGTGATTTAGTGGGCTAAAGAGGAGATTTTGAGTAAAAAGAAGTGACTTTTCTTACTTTAAAATTTATGAAGAGAAGCCATGGATATATATTTTCAAGCTTTTAGAAACTTGAAAGTGGATAAGATGATTGTAAAATGAAAATTATGAAATGGAAGGAGTATTTATAGGCTTAGGAAAATAATTTTAAAATATAAATTGCTTATAATTTAATATATACACATGCATGCACTCCATATCTCCCCTCTTTCTTGTACACATTACCCCCTCCACCAGGCCATGTTGTAGGGTACTTAAGGTATGACATGGGATTTGTGTGTGTATACATATATAAGCGTGTTTATATGTATATATATGTCTTCTATAACGTAATTTGTCACATCTAAGCTTAGGTATATATATATAAGTTAATATACATAAGTATGCTTAATTAATACTAATCCTAACATATATAAATGTGTGCATGTTGCACCAAGTGTGCACAACGTTCCCGATGACTTTTAAGTATCGAAAAATCAAAATTTCAGAAAACGTTCTTCGGTCATATTTTCTATTTTTATTCGGACTATCTGTATTGGTAAATAAATTTTGGAAACTATTTTCTCATCACTGTTAAATAATTAAAATAGGTTTATTTGCTAATAAAATATTTTTATTGATTATATAAAATATATTTAAATAACATATTTCAAACTGGCAAAATCCGGGGTCGTTACAAATCTATTTTGCCATCATTTGTTATTATTTATTTTAATATTTAAAATTTATTAAATATTCGCAAATTAAGGCTATAAAATTCCGGGTCGTTACACCATGTTTTTGAAATTGGTTGTTTTCTTCAGCGTTTCTGTATCTAGTTTCCTTTGCTCCTCGTCTGGTCATATAAGAATGTCTCTAGTGCCTTGTCCTACGTCTCTAAGTCTGGTTTAATATGTTATCAGATCAGTTTATGCGTATATTCATCAAATTTTTTAAATTCAGTGTCAACCTAACTCTAATTCACTATTTATAACTAAATCCCTCAAACCCCCAATAAATCTTATTTTAGATGCTTTTAAGTGTTATTCTACACTACTATAGCTAGCATGTCGTAATTAGAGCGTCATGATTGCATTATTCGTTATTGCATTACATGAGGAGAAAAGGATGAAATACTCACACAAAATGCTCTCCGCTTCATATGTCTTCATTGTCCAGCCTATTACGCCTTTGTATTTTAGAATTTCATCTTCTAATCAGTTCAGGATTGTAATCCTCTTCGATAGCCATTGCTTCTTGTCCCGTGAGTTTTCATTAGTTTTTGAGGAAGTTTTGATGCTTTGATCTTTGGTTTGCAAGGAGGAAGAAGGAATTGTTCGTTTCTGAAACTGAAATAATGTATATGACTTTACTTTTAAACGAAGGGAGAAGCTGCCCGCTTAAGTTCGAATTCAAATTCTCGGTTTTTGACACCCGATCGATTCAATGCTTTTTCGACAACAATTCTTCCATAGGAACTCCAAATGAGGCAAACCAAAATACCGCATGACTCAAAAAATTAAGATAGTTGCAATGGCTTCGGTTTCGTCTTCAACTTCCAAAGTTGGAAAAATGGCTATTTCCTCTTCCTTATTTTTAATTTGTTTTATTAACATATTAAATTCAATTATTTTCATATAATTTTATTATTAATATTTTTGTAGCACCAAAATTGGTCACTAACACCCGAGAATAGACTTGCGTAGCGAGATAAATGAAGAAATTAAATAGAAAACGAGGAATAACACAATATATTGCAAATTAGAACAACAGAAAGTAAGAACAACAAAATTTATAGTGGTCCAGCATTGATTTCCTTTGTCCACTCTGAATATACTCTTTATTGCTTTATCAATCACTCGATTACATATACAATTCACAAGGAAAAGTCTGAATACAAGTTGGAGCCAAGAGAAAGAGAGTACAAAAAATGGTAGAGTCTTCTTTTGGTTCTCGAAAAAAGGATCTCCGAAAATGGACCCCTGCCCCTATATTTATAGATGGAGATAGCCTAATGTCTCAGAGCTTGGACTTCCCTTTAGTCACATGGGCCCATCACCAAGAGAACTCAGCTCAACACTGTTAAGTTAACAATACCGACCTGAAAATGCCGACCCCACAAGGCCGACCCCATAATGTCGACGGCTCCCATTATGCAGACCCAGAGTATATTGAACAAAAGCCCTTGTGCTTTATGCCAATCCAAATGCAAGCATACGGAATACCGACCTGGGCTTCATCCTATGCCATGCCGACCCGAGACCTATTCTATGTAATGCCGACTCGATCTTTTGCCGACCCCTTCAAGCTATGCCGACCCGAGGCCTCTACCAATGCCAACCTCAAGTCTTCACTCCACCGACCCGAAGCAATACCGAACCCAGAGATGTATGCCGATCCGAAGTAGGTATGCCAATCTGAAATGGTGATTGCCGATCCCTAGTAGGGATGCCGATCCCTTATGGTGATTGCCGATCCCTAGTAGTTCTCATAGCCGACCCGAGCATTGATCCAGAGTAAATACCATATTGACCCGAAGTCCACCCATGAGCCAACCCGGAGCAACCACTATAGCCGACCAGAAGCAGGAGCAATGTTGACCCGAAGTAAACCATAGGCAGTTCATCCTTTTCCAAAATCTATATCCCAAATATTCTACGCCATTCATTCATCAACCATCCTCTCATTGATAATCAATTCTAATTCCCGAAGCTACCTTCTTGTAGCCAGGCCAAGGCACCGGGTAACAGTTTCCCCCCAAAGTGCGTCTTGTGAATAACATGACGCACTTTGAATCATTGAATGATCCTTGTTTCCAGAAGCAAGCTCATTCAAGTTAATAACTGATCGTTGTTTTTCACTAACCTCCTGACAATGTCCTGTCCCACCTGAATGTGTAAGTCTAGTTGTACAGAGCCCTCAAGTTTTCCTGGTTTACCCATCAAAGGTTGAATTTGCAAGGAAATTTTTCAATCTTACAATCATCCTGCTATTTTGTTTCAATTCATTATTTATCATCTTCCATTTCTTTTATTTTCATTTTTTATTACTATTATTTCTTTTTTTTAAGGGGAGGGGTTGGCATAGAAATGTCAATCCCTTTCTGGATCCACATAAATTGGGGTCGGCATATACAATCGCCGACCCCTTCAACTATGACGACCGAGTCTATTGGGAGAGACTGGTTCAACTTCCTACCCCCTCCCATATAAAAACCCAAATCCACATCCTTCTCCACTTCTTTACCTTCATTTTCTTTTAGCTTTTACTTCTCACCCGAACTACCATGCTTTTCCTTTGCTGAACCGTTACAGCAAGCCCTTTCTTCAATCATAACTTCCCATTAATCCTCCATTTTGAGCCTCGACGTCCACCTACTTAGTTCGAAACAACTACATAGGTACGAATTCATGCTTCACTTTAAATTGCGAGGCCATGTCCTTTGAATTCGACCTAGTTCGAGTGTCACGCTAGGCACATAGGATTTTCATCGAGAAGAGGAGGAGAGAATGAGGGGGAAAGAGCGAGAGATGGTTAGGGTAGAAGATGAGGCTTAGATGTAAGGCGGCGTTGGTTTGAGGGCTCGGCGTGGGCTGGAGTGTTGGTGGTCGGTGAGCGTTCGGTATAAGGAATATAGGGAATGGGTTCGGAATAGGTTTAGGGTGACAGCATGTGTTAAGAGAGAGAGTAGGATCGGTATAGGGATGAGAAGTTGAGGGATCAGTATTTCTCTAAGGATGTTGGGGTTGGCATATAGGTTGGACAGAAGGGGTCGGCATATATGGCTGGGTTTAGTGTTGACATACTCAAACCATTTTAACTTGATTCAATCAAGCATCTCACTGCACACTCTACTAGCCCAACATAATTTGACCATTAATAACATGACTAGCCTATATGAACTGATGAACTCGAACTTGAACGAACAAATTCCATTTCACCTAACATGAGTTAAGTATAAAGCTAGCCCAACATATTCAAATAACAGAACCCCATACTTCTGAATGTAAACACCCAACCTTAAAGCCTTTGTTGCTGATCACCTTCCATGTTGTCCGAGAAGGTCAGCAATGACGGTCTCTTCGGACAAAAATGCCGATTCGACATTTTACTTTTGTTCTTCCGGTTTTAAATCTGTTTGCATTTATTTCAAGTCCATTGCACTATTTCACACATAGCATACTTCCAATATCGATTGTCTTTCGAGTATAGCTAACACAGGTATCAAGTTATACAGAGCGCTCTCCCGTGATGTCTTCTAAGTCAGATAGGAAATCGAGCTCCGCTACTCTATGCGATAAGCCCAAGCCAAGCCAGCAACGAGAGGCAGTAGAGACATCAAGCCAGCAGTTGAACCTTTTTCCGACATCCCAACTCTTCCCGTCGAGATTATAGACCCGACTCCCGATGTTATGGACGATGCCATTATCTAGATAACCCGATTGATTCACAGGCTTTAAAAATCGGCGAAATGGTCCTTCGTCGATTGTGCTCTATTCATGGGATTCCTTTCGAAGATATCCTAGTTCCATCGAGGCAAGACCGGCCCCACTTGCCCCTAGCCGGGTACACTAAATGTAATAAGTTCATGTGTTGGGCCGAGTGCATGCCACCCTTCAACTCCTTTATCCCCGAAGTGCTGAAGTATATAGGAATCTCCCTCACTCAGTTGCATCCTAACAGCTACGCATTTATCCATGGCACTTTCTTACTTTTCATGAGCGTCCTATTCCATCCGCCAACTCCCGAGGACATCTGCTATATTTATAATTTCAAGAGGCAAGCCAATAGCCCCTCATACATATTTCTTGAGCCACTGCCCATATGTCAAGTTCTAATGGGTGCATGGAACAAGCTCTCCCTATTCAAGCAAGAGTGGTTCTACATGCGATGTACTCCCGGCTTTGCAAGAAGGTGGTTGGAAGGATGTAAGTTTTATTCCCGTTTCCCCCCTTAATTCAAGGACTTAAATCACATTCTCTCTAATCACACGAACTTTTTCAACTTTTCCAGGTGCTTGCCCTCGACCCAAAGGCGTCAGATATTCCAAGGCAGTCGAGGTTATCCATACTACTTCGGTAGAGGATCGAGATATCAAACTTCTAGTCACCGACGAGTTGCTCTCGCTATTTGGGCTACTAGCAGACGACCGCAGAATTAGCCTTCCATGAAGTAGAGCCGCCTCAAGGGCGATCGCTGATAGGAGGAGAGAACAAGTCGGCCCCACGGTGCCCCTCTGTTGAAGGAGTCTAGAAAGGCACCAAGGAACGGGAGATCAAAGAAACATAAGCCCCAAAGCTTAATAATGAAAACACAAGTCATGGATAGGTGCTAGCAGCCAATGCTCCTTACACAAGCCGGCTACGACCCTCCTCGAAAAAGAAAAAGTGTCTGGCATATAAAATTAAAAAGAGGAAACTGGGGAGACCAAAAAATTTGTTATAACTCCCGTTGAGAAGGAGTCGTCTTCCCAACGAATGGAAAGCTCGCTAAAGGGACTCTCCGATCTTTCTATTCCGGGCGACCTGTTAAATTACGACTTCACTAACCTTGGTGTTGAGGGACTTAATTCTTCCGCGAGAAGCGATGAAGGCAAGCATATTCCCAATCAAGGAGAACAAACTCTTATGAGTAAAGCAAAAGCCACCGGTCCGTTGGGGGGATGCACTAGGACACACACAAGCACTTACACTCCACTATTTACTTGCACTCAACATTTTATATGGCATCTACTAACATGTTCTTGTTTAACCCTACTTACAGGCATAATGACTCGTTCACACGGCTTCAATCACCTCCGTGGTTCTTCTATCTTCCACCGCTCAAACCAGGATTCCGAGTCCGGAAAACGTAGAGAGAGAGAGAGATGAAGGCTGGGAGAGATATTATTGTTCCATAGAATCATCTTCATGTTCCAAAATGAAATCCCAAGGGCATACTTCACATCAAAGCAACCCTACAAATCCTCCTGCGCATGGTGGAGACGAGCCCACACACTAAGGCTCTCAGTCCGATGCTCACCGCGACCAGTATTCCGGCTCCTCAAGTACTAGGCAATCTCATGAGCACCATAAGCAAATATTGATTTTGTCAGAGCAAATTCCTCCAGTCCATGCTCACGACTCAACTATGGCGGAGAAATTAGCTGAGCTTAAAGCCATATTTCCAAAAATTTGCTTCGACGAGCTAAAGTTCCTCCCGACTATACATCCCATCCCTGGGACTGCCAAAGCAGATTCACTTGCATGTGTAAATGACGTATATGTACCACATGAGGCATTCATATACTTGGTTAAAAAAGTCTCGGAGGTTTTTATTAAACGTCAGCATGAGATCGCCCGCCTTAAGTTAGAGGCTATCCACGACAAGGACATCATAAAGTACCAAGTTAGTGAATTTCTCTCATTCAAAGCCCAACTTGAGGATGCAAAAAGGAATGCCAAAGAGATGGCCGAGGCAGTTAGTCGCTTAGAGGCTACTCATAAAAAGGAACTAGATGTTGCACTCCACCGCAGTGGCACTTTGGCTTTGGAAAAAGACTCCCTGCAAAAGGAGAAAGTCACTCTAGCCCGCCGTGTGGAGGAGTTGGAGAGACTGCTATCTAAGGAAAAGGAGGAGAAAATAGAAGCGCAAGAGGAGTCGCAGAAATATTGCGAGGAAATTGTCGAGACAAGAAACTTGAAGGCGAAGCTCGACGAGGAACTCTCCTAGATTGAAGTGATGAAGGAAGCCACTCGCGAAGAGGGCAAGAAAGCAATATTCACGGAGACCGGCTCCCGAATTGAGGCAGCGACTGAATACGATAGGGAGGAAATTAAGTGCTTATTCGACCCACTCATTGCTGAATATAATGCAAGCGTTCTCCTCCATCGTGATTTAACCTTCTTGGGCGACGGTAATCTCGAGTCACTTGCTGAAGCTTGCGACAGCCTCGTTAAGATCAAGAAAGTGGAGTCGGGCGTGGCAGAGATTGATGAAGAGGCACTCGCAAAAGAAGTGCTTTGAGGAAAGGAGCCATCCGACTTGGCTGCTGCAAAGCTTCAGTTTGGCGGAGCTCCCCCATTGTCTAAAGAGAATGAGGGTATCGTTGGGCCGTCTGGCACCGAGTCCCAGGGTCCTACTACCGTTCAACCGATTGAGACTTCATCTTCTCAACCTCTCGAGCAATATGTCGGTTACGACGCAGAAAAGCCTGGACTTGGCATTCATAAGTTATCTCCGATTATTGAAGGGAGTACTCCTATGACCACCGAAAGTCAACCGGATGTTGGTACTCATCTTAATATTTTCTAATCTGAAAAGTTGCTGTTCTCGGCAAATAAGGGTCGTAATCTAACATTTGCTTTTTCACGAAACCCTGTAGCTCATCCCGGTCCTGAGTCGACTCCGAGGAGCGATGTTGCCATGGAGCAAGAGGGAAAAGAAACTGAGGCACCAGTTGTTGGAGACATTCCTGCTCCCGATGCTCAAGTAATTGGGGTGCTAAATGAGGATAAACCCAAAGATCCGTTACTTGTGGAGGAGCACGATGATGTTATGATTACGGGCGCTTCTGAGCACACCGCCAAGTTCAGTCTGAAGGAGCAGATCGAAAAAGAGGAGAAGGCAAAGCTCAAAGTTAAGGCAAGTCTATCCCCATGGTAGTTCCCCTTCCTTCCTCAAGTACCTCCTCCCAAGGAAGCAAGGGGTCCTGAAAGAAACGCTTGGCTGAGACAACTCCCGAAAAGCCGAAGAAAGATAGAAAAGCGAAGAAATAGTTTGGGCCTTGCAACATTTTGCTTAGTTTGAATAAATTAGAGTTTTTTTGGTCGTTCTTCCTTTTTTTCTTTTCCTTGTTAGTAGCAGATGTACGGACTTGGCCTCTGAATCTTTGGAAGGGTTGTAAGGAATTTTTGGAGTGTAAATAAAATTTTGTTCCTTAGCCAATCGTCGAACGCATTATTATTTCAATGGCAGGTTAATCTTTATGCTCCAAGTAGTTGTGATAATTTTTTCAGGTTTTGCTGATAATTTATTATCTTAATCTTAGAGCTTCTCTGTGGATTTTATCGGAAGTCGCTGTCGACACCAGGCCAAAAACGTAGCCAACAGTTGTATTCCATCGCTAATGGTTTGAGCATTTTTTATCGATCTTAGACCGGAGCCCACAGGCAGTAAACGGTCAAAAGTTCTCTCATTCATCCGCTGATTTGGAATTTGGCATTTTTACGCTCGCCCCTTGGATTTATAGGATTTTCTTACATCACTTATAATTTAGTCCTCGTCTGGGGACTTGGAGATTTTACAAATCATTTATACTCTAGTCCGCATTCTGGGGACCCAGAGTACTCTAATCCGCACTCTGGGGACTTAGAGATTTTTCAAATCGTTTATACTCTAGCCCATGCTTTGGGGAGTCAGAGTACTCTAATCCACACTCTGGGGACTTAAAGATTTTTCAAATCGTTTATACTCTAGCCCGCGCTCTGGGGACTCAGAGTACTTTAATATGAACTCTGGGGACTTAGAGATTTTTCAAATCGTTTCTACTTTGGTCCATGCTCTGGGGACTCAGAGTGCTCCAATCTGCACTCTAAGGACTTAGAGATTTTTAAAATCGTTTATACTCTAGTCTATGCTCTGGTGACTCAGAGTGCTCTAATCCGCACTCTAGGGACTAAGAGATTTTTCAAATCGTTTATACTCTAGCCCACGCTCTAGGGACTCAGAGTACTCTAATCCACACTCTAGTAACTTAGAGTTTTTCTTTTTTAATATAGCTGGTGAATTTTTAGTTCTATATGTGCGTTCATACGTCACATATGTCAGTGTTAATAAATCTCAACACATAATTCTATAACATGAAACAACAGTTGTTCACAGAAAAGTAGCTTCAATCTTTTATTCATTACAGAAAATGGGGACAGACTAATTTGTCTTATTACATATTGAAAACAAAAACAACAAGAAAGGAAAATACTGAAAACAACTATGATCGAAATGCAAAAGAAATAAACTAGGTAAAATAGCGACGTAGATGTTCGCTATTCCATGCTCTAGGAAGCGTTACACCATAAAAACAGTCGCTAGCTTAAAAGTTCCTTCTCCAAGCTTCCATTCGATGATGTACGACCCTTCCCATGTAGGATTCATGTGTGATGAGACCGGGAAGACTCGCTTCAGAACAAAGTCGCCTACATCAAAAGCTCTTGGTCGGACTTTCATATTATAATATCAGGCGACTCGGTGCTGATGTGCGGCCGCTCTTAAATCAGCCTCCTTTCTCTTTTCATCAACAAAGTCCAACAACTTCAATAAGAAATCTTGGTTTGTTCTAGGATCATAATACGTTACCCGATGGGAAGGGACTTCAAGCTCCACGGGTATAACTGCTTCGGCCCCGTAGGCTAAGGCGAATGGAGTATGGTCAGTCGTTGACTTGTGAGTGGTTCTGTATGCCTAAAGTGCCTTAGGAAGTTCATCCACCCACTCGCCTCTGCCTTTTCCAAACGTTTTTTCAAGATGGACTTAATTATCTTATTTACAGCTTCAACCTGTCCATTTGCCTTAGGGTGAGCGACTGCCGCAAACTTTTTCTCAATATGATACTTCCGACAAAACTCCTTAAATTCAGCACTATCAAATTAAGTTCCATTATCGCTCACAATAGTCCGCGGGAGCCGAAAACGGCATATAATGTTTCGCATAACAAAATTAATGACTTTTTTGATGGTGATTGTAGCTAATGGTTCCGCTTCTGCCCATTTGGTGAAGTAGTCAACTGCGACAATTGCATATCTTGCGCCACCTTTGGAAATTGGCAATAAGCCGACAATGTCAATTCCCCATATCGCAAACGGCCATGGGCTAACCATTTGTGTGATTTCTATCGGTGGCGCTCTTGGGATTTTTGCATATATCTAGCATTTATCACATCATCTCACATAATCTGCGGTGTCCTGATTCACGGTTGGGCAGTAGTATCCATAACGGAGTATCTTTTTAGCTAGCATCTGCCCCCCAATATGGTTGCTGCATTCTCCTTCATGGACTTCTTTCAAGACCCGCTATAACTCGTCATGGGCGATGCACATAAGTAAAGGAATAGAGAATCCCTTTAGATACATAATCCCATCTTGCATAACATACCGTGAGACCTTGCGAAGGACTTACCTCTTTTCATTCCTTTTCTCAGACAAAGTTCCATGCAACAAGTATTCTTTAAATGGGGATATCCAGGATTTCTTTTCGGTTTCTATCTCTGGCACATGATATCCTTCCATCACATTTATACTCGGGGTATATAGGGTTTCGACGTTAACCAAGCCCATTTGTTGTGCATCGCCAGTGCTCGCGAACTGCCAATGAATCGGCTTCCCCGTTCTGCTCATGCGGGATGTGCGAAATGTCGTAGTATTCGAGGTCGGCCAACAACTCTTGAACTAGGTAAGGTATGGGACAAGCCATTGTCCTTCGCCTGGTAGTCCCCTCTAACTTGGTATACCACCAGTTGCGAGTCATAAAAGATTTTGATCGATTTCACCTCGAGCTTTTTAGCAAGCTTCAATCCAGCAATTAACGCCTCATATTCGGTTTCATTGTTCGTAGCAAGGAAATCAAGCTTCAAGGCATAGCAAATCGATCAGTTATCGGGGGTTACAAGAACGACACCAGCTCCAGAACAATGATCGTTGGACGCTCCATCGGTGTATAGTTTCCATCATACGGTAGGAATGATATCGCTCCCATTCAGTTGGTCCTACACAGTGAACTGTGCTATAAAATCTACCAACTCTTGTCCTTGGATAGTTCTTCAAGGTAGGTAGGTGATGTCGAACTGGCTGAACTAGATGTACCATTTAAGCAACCTTCTAAAAGTTTTTGGCCGTTGTAGTACCTGCCGCAAAGGCTGGTCGGTGTAGATGTGGATCGGATGTGCCTGGAAATACGGGCAGCTTGCGTGATGCGATCACCAAGCAATACGCCAACTTTTCTAACTTTGGGTAGTTTCTTTCTGCCCCCGTTAATTGCTTACTGACATAGTACACTGGCCTCTAGATTCAGTCCTCCTCACGAATCAAAGCGGTACTTATGGTGTGCGGCGATACAGCTAGATAAATATATAGCTCCTTATTGTTTACGGGCTTCGACAAAATAGGGGGTCTCTCCAAATGACTCACCTAAGGCTGGAACGTGCCTTCACAGTCTTGCATCCATTTGAAATTCCTTTTCCTTTCCTTATCAAATCAAAAAAGGAACGCACTTACCGGTTGCCTTGGATATAAATCAACTTAACACAGCAACCTTCCCGTTCAGGCTCTGTACTTGCTTAATAGTCCTGGGTGCTTGTATATCCTGAATGGCTTGAATCTTCTCAGGATTCACATCGATTCCTCATGCATTGACAATGAAGCCCAGAAATTTTCCTGATGCAACGCTAAAGGAGCATTTCAATGGGTTGATTTTCATGCCATAAAATCTGAGGATGTCGAACATCTCCGCTAAGTCTCAAATGTGGTCGTTTGATTACCATGACTTCACGAGCATATTATCCACATAGAATTCCATTGTCCTGCCAATCTGATCTTTAAAATTTTGGTTAACCAGACGTTGATAGGTTTCTCCAGCATTCTTCAACCGGAACGCCATCACCACATAACAGTATAACCCAACATCTATGAAAAACTGGTGTGCTCATGATCTGGGGTGTGCATCGGAATTTGGTTGTACCCTGAGTACGCATCCATAAATGATAGCAATTCATGTCCCGTGGTCGAGCCAACCAGCTGATCGATCTAGGCAAGCGAAAACTATCCTTAGGGCATGCCTTGTTTAGGTCTGAATAATCAACACATAATTACGAAACTTGAATTCCTACAATAATTCACCGTTATGGATCCGATGAAACTGGTTTCGTCGAATTCCGAGACAGTGGCCAAAATGGCTAATTTTCACGTTACATAAATAAATTATTATTAAATTGATTTAATCATTTTTCAAATTCGAATTTAAATGTTAACAATTTTAGTCATTCTTAATTACATAGAATTTAAAATCTAAAAATAAATTTTCCATGTCAAATTCAATATTTAAATATTGCACTAATTACAGCGTTCAATTACAACCGTAATAAATTCATTAATTATAATTTAAATTCCAACAAATTCATTTATTTTGATTTACATTCTTATTATTCAATCAATAATATCCTATGAATTTTATTAACATAATTTACATTTTATTACATCCATTATTTTACAGTTATCATCTTAACTCACATTAACTGCAATATTAAATTTCTTTAAATTTCAATTGATTTACAATTAAATACAGACGATTTAACTATCAAAATGATAATAAATCAGTTATTATTCATTAATAATTCACTTTTTTCACTTATTTTTTACAAACAAGGATTATAACTACTTACCACATCACTGATTTCATATTCTATATTAACCAATTTCAATTAATTACAAACAATCTCACCATTAAATACAACATTTAATTAAATTTCTTATTTACAATTATAACTAAATAACCTTACATTATTTCAATTGATTGAAATTACATTAAAATAGTTAACAATTACATTAAATTAACATTATTAAATTAAATTCTAATAATCCATTCCATTTATAAATCATAAATTTTAATTTCTCCCAATATTAAATTCTAAAATCTTATTAAATTTAATAGTTCTTATTATCAAAATTTATGGGTCTATACAGTTTATAAAGGTTTGCTTTCCATCCATAGAGGCACAATTGGTTATAGTGAAATTCTGTACGAGGTACAAAACTGGATGTAGGATTGGAAATCCAAACCGGTATAAAATCTTGGTGTCTTCTCTTTACTTTCTACTACTTTTACTTTCTGCATTTATTATATCGCTCCCTGTGATTCTAACTCTACATTGTTAAATTTGATAATCACAAAGTAAACCGGTAATAAGTTAAAAACACTATTCTCCATCCTCTAGTGTTACATTAGCCTTATGATCCATTTCACATATTATCAGGGTAGTGCATTACGTACTCCATATCTCCTCCTCTATTTAGCTTGCTAATATTTGAATTTTTTTATTTTGTTAAGAGGAATTTGATTTAATAATTTGTTTAAAGGATTTTTTTTAAGAATTAAAAAAGACGGAGAAAAAGAATGGAGTTTAGACGAAGTGATGACTACATAATGAAGAGAAATGGTGAATAAGGCAAATTAGGGTTAGGAAATTCTATTATGCAAGCACAAATCCCGAAATCACCCTTCAACCCCACTTAGGCCTTGACCTATTTTTAACGTTTTATATACGAACCTAGGCTACAAAAATCTACTTGATGCGGTAGAAAAGTTAGATTCCCAAATTCCATCATTTGTAAAAACTTAATTTTCTAGCTTTATGTAAGATTATCAAATTACCCTTTTTAATTAATTGTTTATTTTAACAAAAAATAGGGGTGTTAAACTATACGCTCTTATATTTTGCCCATCCAAAATATTGGCACTCGGCTAGCTACCGTCAAGGGCATTCACGAAACTAGGAACACAATGATGTAACTGACATCCATTATCAAGGGCATAAGGAAGGGAACTATGATATGATTAATGAAATGATTAGTTGGTTACTACAGAGGGAGAACCATGAGGATGTGTAGGATACTACATCCTAATCGGTATTCCTTTACCGTAGAGATTAAAGAAGCATAATATCATTCATGGTTTGTTATGCTAACATTGCCATTTTACAATAGGTTAACGGATCTAATGCAACACCCACATGGATGGTGACCGTGTTGATGAACACGTGAAGTTAAGGTGATTCCCTCTATTTATTCAGAATTTGGCGACCATGTGGTTCTATAGGCTTGAGTCGGGTTCTATTGCTTCTTATGATCAGTTAGCGAATAAGTTCTTGAGTCAATTATAGTGCAGCAATCCAGCCAATGGGTGAAATTTTGATGGCGAATGCTAAGTAGTGAAGGTGAAAATCTTTGAAGAATTTATTGAAAAGGTTTAATTCCGCCATCATTGAAGTTAAAAATGCAAATGATAGTTTGGTGTTGATGGCCGTGATAGGAGATGCCGGCAGAGATAGATAGTTTAAAAACCACTTACTATGAGGTTGTCAATTAAATTGAAAGATTTCAGTAAAAAAGTTAATCAATTTTTATCCTTGGAAGAGATAGTGTAACACCCCTGTAAATTAAAAAATAAATAATTAAGTAATTAATTGTGAAGGTAAGAAAGTTAGACAATGCAAAGGGATAATATGCATGGAATGTTTTATTTACATATTATGCTTGGATGAGTCAAGTAATACTAGGAAGATCCTAGTCGAAAATCGAAGTTAAGGAAAATTTAAACGCAACCATTAGAGCTAAATAATTTATAAGGAAATGGGATAGTAGGCCAGTGGCCTAATTAATCTTTTGAAGATAAGATAACCACCTTCCTCTTTTTATAAAAAGAGTTTTATAAACGATTTTTGAGTTGTATAAAAAGTTTTATAACAAATTGTTTATAAAAGGAATTTTATAAATTTGGAAGAGATCTTGAAAATTTGAAAAGGAGTTTTATAAATGATTTTAGATATTTATAAAGGAATTTATAATTAGATTTAGAGATGTGTAAAGAAGTTTTATAAATAAATTTGGGAATTTATAAAAGAGACTTTTATAAATAAAAGAGATTAATTAAAAAGGGATTTATAAAAGTAATATTATAAGAATGAAATGAGATTGGATTTCCCAAATTGACCTTCTTAATTTTGATGGTGTGGACATTCGTTCCATGCTTAAAACTGAAGGAATAGTGTTTGGGTTTATCCTTATCTCCGTTTCTTTTAAAACAATATTTGTTTTAATCCTTTTGATAT
The DNA here is from genome assembly GCA_030737815.1 of Allium fistulosum. Classification (NCBI taxonomy): domain Eukaryota; kingdom Viridiplantae; phylum Streptophyta; class Magnoliopsida; order Asparagales; family Amaryllidaceae; genus Allium; species Allium fistulosum. The sequence continues at coordinate 823,913,178 of CM060904.1, forward strand.
GATTTTGAAATAAGAAATCTTTCTTAATGTTTTGTGAATATACTTATACCTTTGAGATAAGTATATGAATACATTTTCTGAGTAGGGAAGGTGCAGTGTTTTTGTGAATATATTTATACCGTTGAGATAAGTATATGAATATTTTTCCAAGTATTGAGTGAAGTATAATGGATTTATGAATATATCTAAAAGTATTTTGATACAAGTATTTATAAAGTGATTTTAATTAATGAAAGGATTAATTAAAGAGGTTAGTGGTTGCTTATGTACTTAACCAATGTTGGTTTCCCTATGGAAAAAAATCCCTGATTTGATTGTTGTTTTAATTTGATAGTTAAATGACCGACTATCAAACCTTAGCCAGTTTTAAAACTATCTTCGTCGGTTTGGAGAGACCAGGATCAAATATATTATATGAAAACCACTTCGAATAGACATAACTTGAAGATGATCGAAGATGGGGTTCTTTAAAGTGCAAGGGCTACTTGCTACTAATCCTGAAGGTGATTCCAAAGTGGATGCAGTAGAGGTAGTGCACTTAGTTTCATTTAGACCCAAAACAAACTTCTACGGATAAATGCTAGCATTGCATTGCTTCCTAGAGGCCATTTTTTACATTCCAAGTAGGATTTTCTAAAAAGGTAAGCGTTGCTTAAAGCCTCACAACCCGAGAAATGGCTAAAACATGGTAGATGCAGCAGAGCTATATGAGTTGCATCCGTTAGGGTGTGTAATCACCTTTTTAAATCATTATATTATGGATTTGGTTGTGCATGAGAGCTCTCGATTAAGGTTGGTAGCAACCGGGGTGATGACATATCCGATACTATCCAGTAATGGGTAGGCCGTCTTATGTTGGTAGAAGGGCAAATGCATTTGTATCCCTTGGTACAATTTATCTAGATATGTACTATATGGAAGGTAGTACATTACCTTGCCATTGTTGGAATCCATTCTCCAATACATGCAATACAGACTTAGTTGTGCTTAACTATATTGAAATGTAAGATGCAAGTATTTCAGCTATTTTATATATTTATTTTAAACCCTAGACATAAATATAATATTAGAATATTTCTTCTAGAAAGGTTTTGGTTATCGTAAGGTAAAAAATCATCCGTATTTATGTGCAGAGTGGTCTTATGAGATACCTTTTATTTTGAAAGGGTTTTTTAAATATAGATATCAATATAATTTGATTGAGTTTTCTCATGCTGATTCACCAGACTAATTCGGACATTATTTTCTTATATTGCTTCGTTTAACCCGAGTGTTAACCCTGAATTATCCACGACCTAAGAAGTATACGTCTCAAGACTTAACGAGTTAAGGATTGCGAGACTTAACAAGTTGACTTAGATGATCTACGACTCAGTAGACTCCGATCTAAGGAATGGTCCTACTCAGCGACCTACGAGTTAAAAGGTTAGCGACCTGAGACATGGTGGGACTTAACAGTTTACGAGTTAACAAGTTTACGACTCAGTGGATGTACGACTTGAGGGCTTGACGACTCAGCGAGTTAAGCGACCTACGACTTAAGAAGTTAAGAAGTCTCCGACTTAACTACTCAACGAGTTAAAGTCTCTACGACTTAAGAAGGTTTCGACTTAACATGCTACGACTCATCAGGCTTATGACTCAAAAGGATCTTACGACTCACAAGGTCTGTACGACTCATCAAGCTAAGCCGCCTACGACTTAGGAGCTTTACGACTCATCAAGTTAACTCTTCTACGACTTAAGAGACTCAGCGACTTAACTTGCCTAGCGACCTAACTATCTGGAAGGCCTTAAGTCGTCTACGACTCATGGTTTGCTATAAGTCGTCTACGACTCATGGTTTGCTATAAGTCATCTACGACTCATGGTTTGCTATAAGTCGTCTACGACTCATGATTTGCTATAAGTGGCCTACGACTTAAGAGCTTCATGACTCAACGAGACAAGCTTCTTACGACTCATGGTCTTACGAGATAAGAGGTGCACGACTCATAGTCCTGCGAGATAAGAAGTGAACAACTTAAGTTATGTGGCGACTTAGTGATTGAAAAGAATCAACGGCCTAACTGCTAAAGGCTCTACGACTCATGAGGTTCTACGACTCATGAGGTCCTACGACTTAAAGGCTCTACGACTCATGAGGTTCTACGACTCATGAGGTCTTACAACTTAAAGGCTCTACGACTCATGAGGTTCTACGACTCATGAGGTCCTACGACTTAAAGGCTCTACGACTCATGAGGTTCTACGACTCATGAGGTCTTACAACTTAAAGGCTCTACGACTCATGAGGTTCTACGACTCATGAGGTCTTACGACTTAAAGGCTCTACGACTCATGAGGTCTTACGACTTAAAGGCTCTACGACTCATGAGGTTCTACGACTCATGAGGTCTTACGACTTAAAGCCCGTACTTATGCTACCTCTATCTGGTAAGTCGGCTACGAGTTAGCACTTGTCTTCAGCTGAGCCACAAGAAGAACCCAGTATGGCGCCCACGAGTTATCTTAAGTCGGCGACGAGTTATTGCTTACCTTAAGTCGGTCACGACTCATGCCTTAGCGAATTTTATGCCCAGAATCCAGAGCTGCTCCTATAAATACCCCATCACTTCCAACATCAAGGGGACTTTTTTGGCCATTCATTTCTCCAAGCGCCGTTACGCTGTCGAAGCCTCCTCTCATTCAGCAATCAAAGATCTTCAAGCATTCGAGACACTACAACAATCTTCGAGAAGAGCTCCTTACATCCAACACGGATTCGTCGAGTTTCATCATCAAAGATCGAGCTAGTAGCCAAGAGTGTTTTCATGATCAAGTTGTATTGTATTTTGAAGGATATTGTATCAAATTGTAACCGAATCAGCAATAAAAGACTATAAAGTGGACGTTACGGGCCGAACCACTATAAATCTGTTGTTCATTTACTGCTTTTCTGCTATTTTCAGCTTATATTCTGTTCCCGTACCAACGGGTGGTGCTTTCACAATTCTATTACACACACCGGGTGTTAGCGTTCACTTTTTACCGTTAACATTTTGGTGCTTTCACTGAGAATTTAACTCAGGAAATCATCCACCATTGCTTCGCAAAGATTCATAAAAAGAACCTCTCTTAAAAACTAGATCCGAAATAATGGCTCCTGGAAGAAGAGGTAGACCTATCAGATCCGGAAATGCTCACGAAGGGACTTCCGCTTCCCCAACAACAGACCAAGCAACTCCAACCGTTGGAGTCACCAGGGCTGAATTGGATGACGCAGTTTCTGGATTATACCAACAAATTGAAACTCAAAATGCTTTGATGATGGATAGAATAACTGCCCTGCTCGGGGCAAATCGTCAACCAGAAAACCATCAAACCACCCTTCCTGAAATGCCACCTTTCCAAGCTGATGGTTCTATGCCGCAACCAACTTGTCATGAACATATGCCCGGGCAAACTTCCGAGGGAAGAACTGGTGCTTGCCCGGAGGTGTCTTTGAACAATAAAGAGTACCTGTCTGAAATGGTTGGCCGCATCATGAAAGACAGCATGCAAAGGGAAGAGGATGAGGCTGACTGGCGATTTGCGCCAAGCAGAACTCCGTTTACTGAAAGGATCCTGAGAGCGGAATTTCCAAGGAAATTTGCACCTCCTACTATCCAAACCTATAGGGGAACCAGTGACCCTAATCATTTCCTCTACAAGTACGATTGGCATATGACCGGTGCAAGAGCATCAGACGAGATCAAGTGTCGATACTTTCCAGTATACATGGAAGGTGTGGCTTTACTTTGGTTCACAAAGCTTCCAGTACGGTCTGTGGATAAGTTCTCCGACTTAACGCAAAAGTTCAAAGAACAGTTCAGATTGTATGCTTCAAAAGCTAAGGATATAATGTCACTGTCTAACCTGGAACAAGCGCCCAGAGAATCGATCAAATCTTTCTTGAGCCGTTTCAATATAGCTTTAGCCGAAGTAGAAAATGCGGAACCACGCATGATCCTGACTTATTTGATGCGAGCCATTGATAAATCGAGTAAATTTGGAATATGGCTAAAGATGAAGGAACCGAACTCACTTGATAAATTTTATAAAAAGGCCGACGAGTTCATTCGCCTTGAAAGCCTTTCTACGACGTCGAAGGTGGTTGCTGCCCAAACTAATAATAACTGTGTCCCATCTAAGAAAAGAGAATCTGAAAGTCAGAAAAGGGAGAATGAAGGAGGAAAGAACCAGGGAAATGAAAAGAAACCTCGCCGCTTTAATTCTTCGGATTATACTCCTTTAACTGATACACCAAGAAATATCTTTTTTGCAACAAAAGACGTTGTCCGGTATCCTAAGCCACCTGAGATGATGAAAGGTGCAAAGAGTAATGGAAAATTCTGCCAATTTCACAATCAACCTGGCCATGACACTGACCAATGTCGCCAGTTAAAGAAAGTGATTGAAGAATTGCTGGAACAAGGTAAACTCCAACAATACGCTAAGAGAAGCGGAGTCGATCCAACCTCATCCACTCGGGATCAACAACACCCTACCCATCAATCCGATTCTCACAACAACACTGCAGTGCAAGATTCAGAAAAGCTTGTCATTAATGCTATCACAGGGGGACCATACCCAGCAAGAAGAAGTTGGGATGACTACTAATTACCCACAAAACTGCGGCCGGGGCATCTCTCACTTTCTCTGGCATAAAAATCCAAAAGCTATGAATCAAGAACAAATGGAAATCCAGCTTGGAGATTCTGAAACAACAATAACTAGCATTCATTTTTACTTAACAGCATTGCTTGAATTTGTAAAGATAATGATGGATGTGTAGCTTCTGCATTTTAAACCGCTGAGAAATCAGCGTGACTCAATAATGAAAAACTATGCATTCTGTGTTTTCTATTATAAAATGCCTGTTATATTTCGATGTGTAAATACTCTAAATGTATTGCTAAAATGTCAATCTAATACTGCAGGTCATTAAAGCAAAGCTCACCCATCGCAAAGCTAAGCGAGCCTTACAAATCATTTATTAAAGCAAATTTCAAGCAACAAAAATTCCAAACTCAAATCCCATACAAGAGGAACTTCACATAAAAAGTTGACGGCTCCACTGTGTCAAGCCCTCGTTAACTGGTTGCGATCGTTGATATAAAAAGGCATCCAACCAAATAACTTGCGTTTACTCTGTGGAGTCATTCAACAGTGAAGTCTACTTCTTCGGATAAAGCAATTTACTTGCAAAAGAAAGGAAGACGCGCTTGGAAACGATGATAAAGGATTGCAGATTGGCGGATGATGATACAATATGAGCGGACAAACATGGAAGTAGCCAAAGGGAGGTATGCCTCTCAACAGGAAAGCCGGTAGATCCACTAAAGGGATACCTTCCCAAGCAGAAGGAATAAGACCCTCGCTAACTGATTGTGATGCATCCGATCAGGCAGCCTGTGTCCATCCCATGGATCTACTTGCCCCTAAGACGCAACCTTCCTGGCACACCAACCAAAGCCCTCTAACGAGGCACGCCAATAAATGGGAGTGCTTTCCTCAATCAAAAAGATTGGTAGGACCACCGAAGGGGCACCTTGTTAATTGATTGCGATCGTTTGTACAAACAAACATCCAATCAAGCAACTTGCGCCTGTCCCGTGGACCCCTCCGACCATGAGAAAGTAACTTCCAGGCAATCACAAGCCCTCTTCGGAGGCACAAGCCCTCTTCGGAGGCACAAGCCATCTTCGGAGGCAAAAGCCCTTTTCGGAGGCACATTTCACCCGTGTAGAAGTGCAAAATGCTTCTCTTCGGAGACCCACTTCACCAGTGATGAAATACTAAAAAGCCCTTTTCGGAGGCACATTTCACCCGTGTAGAAGTTCAAAATGCTTCTCTTCGGAGACCCACTTCACCAGAGCTGAAATGCCAAAAATGCTTCTCTTCGGAGACCAAAACATGCTTCTCTTCGGAGACCAAAACATGCTTCTCTTCGGAGACCAAAATTGCTTCTCTTCGGAGACCAAAAAACCTCTGCAGAGGCGTACTTCACATTGCTTGAAGTACCAAAAATAAACCCTTTACTGGGGCACGAAATCAAAACCTTCTACAGAAGCTCATTTCACTGTGCAGGAAAATTCACCTTTAAACAAATAAAAGTGATTATTCCCAAAAGTTGAAGTGTTCTTCAGGAAGAAAGAGAAAGTAAAAACTTCTCTAAAAACGAGACATACTCAATTAAAAGCGGAATGATTCCTTCCTCAAAAGTGGAATAGTTATTCTCAAATATAAGAGTATCAGTCTTGTAAGAGCGAGTAATATTGCAATGCACTTGTGGTATGGGGGCAACATTATACAATTTAGTTACAGTAATAAAAGTAATATACAAGCGACATACCACAAGTTCATTGCAATATCACGTAATAAAGATGTGGAGTAAATGCGTTCTTGAAACACAGACAAAAAGTTTGTACAAATAGAAAGAATCGTTTACTCTACACTTCAAATGAAAAACAGATGTATTCCTACATACACAAGGATTTGTACAAGAAAAATATCTATTTATTTCAACACTATGAGAAATTTTTTACATTGTACAGGTTACAAAAAGAAGAGGAGACCGGTATCCGCACAATCCCCGGTCAATACAAAAAGCAGAAAAGACAAAATCAAACTCATTTCCCCTTCTTCCCACCCTTGGAGCTTTTACCCAGCCTGGTAATTAGCTTCGTAGGCCGTATCGGAGAAGAAGGAGAAAGAGACTCAGCCGGATCAATCTCTGCTTCATCCCCAGCAGCAGAAGAACTCTTCTTTCCTTTCTTCGAAACCGCACGCTTTCCCTTCTTCTTGGAAGAAGACTCGCTCCCCGGAGCAAGAAATGTAGAAAGCTTTGTGTCGTAGTCAAAAGACCGCTCCGGGGTCTTCTCGCTATCTTCCAGACCTTCTGCCTTCTGTTCTTCGGAAGCAGGTGGTTCGTCTAAACCTTGAAGGGCTGCTATTGGTTCTTCCTGTGAACCTGGTTGAGAAGCTGGAAGAGGTATAACTTGAGGAGGAGGAGGAACGACAGCTGAAGAAGGAAGAATTGGTGCAGTTTCCGGCACGACTGCTGCATAATAAAAGAAATCAAAATCAGTATTCTCCGAGAAAAAAGAAGACCGTGAATCGTCAAAGTTACCTGGAGAAGCCGGTTTAGCGAGATCAATCTCAAATTCCCGAGCTTGGAAGTCCTTCATTGCCTCTTCCTCTGTAGGGGTGGTTACAGTTTCTTTGTCAACCTTAGCAGGAGGCATGGAATGAGAACTAGAGCCAGTAATATCCGCATAAGCTAAAGCCGAAGTATAAGCAGGAGCAATAGGAGGTGTTTCTTTCTCAGGAAGCTTCTCTCCCGTCGCCTCGGCCCGCACTCGGATAAGCTGCTCTTTTCCTTTGGCAAGGGCAGCGCGATCGCTCTCACCTAAGTAGGTAGCTTGAAGATCTGTTTCAGAATATCCGGCACCACCAAATAAGTCAATGATTGCCTCCCATACTTCCGCTAAGGTGACTTCATATTCTGGTCCCAAAAATGAAAGGCTCCCACGCCCCAGGACACAATGCATATAAAAGTCGAACAGAGTCACGTCAATGGTGGCTATGGTCGCCTTATGGGATTCTTCGGCTGCAGCTTTACCAGAGAGAACTTCATCACGTTCTCTTTCAGCCTTCAGTAGCTGAGATTGCAGTCTTATAATTTCTAAATCTTGAGAGCTGACTTTCTCTCGAAGCTGAACAGCATCATCGCGGTATTTTCTCGTAACCTGCTGTTCTGCTTCGAGTTTCACCTCAATATCTCTCTGAGCAGCATGGGCGTCTCGAACTTGTTTTTGAAGCATTTCTTCTTTCTGAGAATAAGAAGTGGAAGAAGTAGCAAGCTCTTTTTTAAGTCTTTCAACTTCAGCTTCGAGCTTCCCATAACCATCGCTAATGCTTTTCATCTCCGCGTCATGCTGCTTACGCCATTTGTCCCACTCAGATTTATCATTCTCCATGGTCATCATCGCCTCAAGGTTCATATGGTTGACCCTTTGAAGTTCATCAACCAGCTTCTGCCATCCAGACATTCTTTCGATGTCAAGTTTTACAGCATCGACATTTTTCAGCATCGCCTGCTTATCAATAGGGACCAAATCCAAATCAAAACGCACTCCTTTCAGACACCAATTCGGAAATCGGCTCTGGAGTGTGGGAGGACCATCTCCAGCTTGGTACTGTGGCCTATTAATGATTATCTGGATGTCAGACTCCTTAAGGGCAGGAGAACCGGAAGATGTATTAGGAGGAATAGAAGCGGTAGTCTTTTCCGAGATATTAGATGTATCTTTCTCGCCAAGTCATATCCGTTTGCTGGAATCATCGGAAGTATGACTCTTCCCCTTGTCATCGTAAGATTTCCTCTTGTAAGGATCGTCGCTTCTACGGGAAGAGTCACGTCGCTCGTCCCTATTCCCATAGTATCCCTCATCTTCTCTCCGGCGACGCTCTTCATGAGCTCGCCTCTCATGAGCCTTTCTGGCAGCCCTCTCCTCATCAGTTTCCTTCACAGCACCGATATAACTCCTAAAGTCATAAGCCTCACGGCTTCTGTAACGCTGGAATTTGTTGAAGTAAGAGCCGCTTCGCCCCATCAAAGAACCTGAGATTGAAGAAAAAGACCAGTTTTAGAAATCCTCAAATTGAAGAAGCTAAGTGCATATAAGTGCCAAAATTCTAAGTGTGTGTGATGTGCAAACTACACGCGTCAGACTACAAACCACTTTTGGGTGTAGAAATGGCAATAAGTTGTGTGGAAGGAGTTGTGGTTTGTTGCAAAGAAGAAGTTGCTTCGATAACAGGAGGGACCACTTTAGAAACATCATCTTTAAAGAGCTCCTGAGAGGTTATCATAATGTCGCTCAGACTGTCAAAAGTATCATCGCCATGGTGCATGGGAGAATTATCTTTTTCAACTTCCACCTCAGCCGTCTTTTCAAGAGTGTGAAGATTTTCCTCCTCTTCAACAACCGGGGCAAGTGCTAACTTACTGGACGATCCAGCAATGTCGGTAGGAGTAGAACACTTTACCAATGAAGTCTCAGCGGTAAGATCTTGCGGTAAAAGTTCTTTAGCAGGAACAGGGGCATCTGACTCCTCAGCAGGAGAATCAGAGACTTTATGTGGCTGAGTGGAACGGGAAGGATGTAAGAGTCCAAATTCGTGGAGGAACTCATCTCTCAATAGAAATTGAACACTCCTCTCCTCAACCGGCACGGCCATAAGCCTCTCAAAGGTAGTCTTGTGACGAGGTTCCCTAGAGGGGGGAGGAAGCGCTGAAACAGTAGAAAAAGAAGTTAACACTTGACAATTTGGACTTCAAAGAATTTAGAAAACACAGGGAAAAGATAGATAATCGTACTTCCCACTCTCCAAATGGCGTAAAATCCCAGGGGACAACGAACAAAGAAAAACTGGCTCAGAAACCCAGGAACGCTTTCGGGAAGACCAATAATCAGTTTACGATTCCTGGCACTCCTTACAACTGTGATAGAGGGATGGTCTTTGTTCTTTGTAAATGAGCATAGAAAGCAAATTTCTCCAAAACTGGGAAAACGGTCCAGCATTCTCCTAAAAAGCACACACAGTCCCAGCAGGATGGCGTAGCCATTAGGATGAAGTTGAAAAGGGGAGATAGATAATCGAAGGAGAAGTTCTCGAAGATAGTCATTAAACGGGGGAATCGCTCCACTCGAGCACATTTGGCGGTTCACTGCGATAAAGCCGTGGGGCGGCCTATCAGCAGTGTCATTTACTCTAGGGAGCAAAGCGTCAGATTCAGCGATGCCAAACTGGGTGCATAGTTGACGGAAGACTTTATGACTCAGAGTGGTAGGAATCCTTTTCGGGGGATCATTCAGCGGGGTAGCAATTGGAAAAGCTTCTCCAGCTGATTCCAAGTCTTCTTGATGAGATGTCATTCTACACAATCAGCCGAATGTTCAAAAGTGAAGGTGCACGTTTCCTAAAAGTGTGAAGTGCTGTGCAAAACTAATGAAAATAAGAAAAAGCAAGTATAACTGGAATTAAACTAACTGACAATCAGTCGATTACGAGATTTCAGAACTTGTTAATGCTCAAGTGCAGTGTTAATGCAAACAAATCAGTTTTAGTTAACCATTACGATTTTGCTTTAATACTTCACTTGAGTTGGTTATTGTGTAGCATTTCACTCATACAGTTCATTTAATTTAATTTAATCTTTATCAACTAATCTGTCATTCGATGTGGGCAGTCGGTGGTAGTATATTCGTCCCAGTTTTTTGTAAATGTTATAACAGGCAGTTAGAATTATTGACAATCTACAAAAGAATGCAACAAGGTTCAAATAACTCGAGTCTCAACATTCGAGGCAGTGCAAAATTTGCTCAAGTTCTAATTCATTCTCGACTTAGCATGGGTCAGATTTTCCTCAAGTTCTAGCTCGGTCACGGACTAAAAGATATGCTATGAATCAAGTTGAGTCGTAACTCTCCAATCGTACCACATTCAAGCAAAGTCTGAAGTGTTAAGTCGCAAAACGACTCAAATGGTTCCTGCGAGCTAGGGACAATTATTCTCTAAGTCGTAAGTCGTGGGGTTTAAAAGGGGACTTCAATTCTCTAGGTCGTAAGTCGTAACTCGGCTACGACTCAAAGCTTAAAGAGTTAAGGATTGCAAGACTTAACAAGTTGACTTAGATGATCTACGACTCAGTAGACTCCGATCTAAGGAATGGTCCTACTCAGCGACCTACGAGTTAAAAGGTTAGCGACCTGAGACATGGTGGGACTTAACAGTTTACGAGTTAACAAGTTTACGACTCAGTGGATGTACGACTTGAGGGCTTGACGACTCAGCGAGTTAAGCGACCTACGACTTAAGAAGTTAAGAAGTCTCCGACTTAACTACTCAACGAGTTAAAGTCTCTACGACTTAAGAAGGTTTCGACTTAACATGCTACGACTCATCAGGCTTACGACTCAAAAGGATCTTACGACTCACAAGGTCTGTACGACTCATCAAGCTAAGCCGCCTACGACTTAGGAGCTTTACGACTCATCAAGTTAACTCTTCTACGACTTAAGAGACTCAGCGACTTAACTTTCCTAGCGACCTAACTATCTGGAAGGCCTTAAGTCGTCTACGACTCATGGTTTGCTATAAGTCGTCTACGACTCATGGTTTGCTATAAGTCATCTACGACTCATGGTTTGCTATAAGTCGTCTACGACTCATGATTTGCTATAAGTGGCCTACGACTTAAGAGCTTCATGACTCAACGAGACAAGCTTCTTACGACTCATGGTCTTACGAGATAAGAGGTGTACGACTCATAGTCCTGCGAGATAAGAAGTGAACAACTTAAGTTATGTGGCGACTTAGTGATTGAAAAGAATCAACGGCCTAACTGCTAAAGGCTCTACGACTCATGAGGTTCTACGACTCATGAGGTCTTACGACTTAAAGGCTCTACGACTCATGAGGTTCTACGACTCATGAGGTCCTACGACTTAAAGGCTCTACGACTCATGAGGTTCTACGACTCATGAGGTCTTACGACTTAAAGGCTCTACGACTCATGAGGTTCTACGACTCATGAGGTCTTACGACTTAAAGCCCGTACTTATGCTACCTCTATCTGGTAAGTCGGCTACGAGTTAGCACTTGTCTTCAGCTGAGCCACAAGAAGAACCCAGTATGGCGCCCACGAGTTATCTTAAGTCGGCGACGAGTTATTGCTTACCTTAAGTCGGTCACGACTCATGCCTTAGCGAATTTTATGCCCAGAATCCAGAGCTGCTCCTATAAATACCCCATCACTTCCAACATCAAGGGGACTTTTTTGGCCATTCATTTCTCCAAGCGCCATTACGCTGTCGAAGCCTCCTCTCATTCAGCAATCAAAGATCTTCAAGCATTCGAGACACTACAACAATCTTCGAGAAGAGCTCCTTACATCCAACACGGATTCGTCGAGTTTCATCATCAAAGATCGAGCTAGTAGCCAAGAGTGTTTTCATGATCAAGTTGTATTGTATTTTGAAGGATATTGTATCAAATTGTAACCGAATCAGCAATAAAAGACTATAAAGTGGACGTTACGGGCCGAACCACTATAAATCTGTTGTTCATTTACTGCTTTTCTGCTATTTTCAGCTTATATTCTGTTCCCGTACCAACGGGTGGTGCTTTCACAATTCTATTACACACACCGGGTGTTAGCGTTCACTTTTTACCGTTAACACCGAGTATGTTTCAGATTTAGTTCTGGGTGCTTTGGAGCTTCAAGAGATGAGCCAGATGCCTCCAAGACAGATTCATGTGTTTTATTTCCAATACATATTTCTTTTTGTATTTATTAGCAATTGTATGGACGGGCTGTTAGAACTATCCAAGCTATGATAGGTTAGTACTCTGATTGTGTTATGTATATAAAGTTTTCTTTGTAAAGACCTGTGAATATTAAATAATTCTTATCACGACAGAGATTATGTTCTGTTTTTTATTTTCTTTCACTCCAAATGATCCGTCTTTCCGACAATTGGATGCTTTGCGCACGAATCCCATGGATGTATTAGCGTCAACTTTTGAGGGTAGAAAAGGCGGGTCGTTACAATATGGTATCAGAGCTAGGTTGAGGGAACTCCAAGGCCTTGGTGGGGTAAACTCATTATAGATAAGGTTAGTAATGCCCTAGAATAAGTAACTCATTAGAGATGGGATTAGTAATATTCTAGAATGAGTTTGACTGTATATATATATATAGAGTGCGTATTTGTTAGTGCTATAAAATGTTTTATATTGTGTTGATTTATCATTTCAGCGGTTTATAAATTCTGGTCGAGATGTAGGACGTTACGGTATCGATAGGGGTTTCTAAACACTTGAACAAGGCAAACCGACACAACAATGTTTTAAAATTGGTAAATGGAATTTTTTTTACCTAGAATTATACTTTACATATGAAGGCATGGTTTTCAAAATCAATATAGATTGTTTTGATGTGTTTGTTGTTAGAAGTTAATAATATTTAATTATTATCATATAGGGTTTGATTAGTCATGCTTGCCCAGTCTTGAGCATTTGTTATGATTTATAGGTTTATTTGCAATCTTTCTTTTTAAAACATGGGTTGTGTAAGTATAAATTTGGGGAAACATTGAAACAAACACCTTGTGAATTATGTTTCAAAATTTGGCTATAAAGCGCTCGATGATATGTTGGGTTAAAATTTAACTTTAATAAAAGTTTTTTATTATAATTAAACAAAGTAACATCTGTGAAACGATTTTACATGAAAAAAATGAAATTATCTAAGTATAATTTATAAATGTAGTTATAGATAAAAAGGATTTAAGCTGAGAATTTGAGAATTGAAACCCCGGTGTTTTAGAAGGTTGTTTTTTGAAGTTTTGGAAGAAAAATAATATTATTTGAAAGTATTTTTGAATAGAAATATTTTAAAAAAAGATTTTGAAGGAGATAAAAAAGCACTGAGCTCACTTCGGTCGTTGAAAAATAATTTCGATGATAACTGCAAAATCATCGGTGTTCATTTTCGGGTTTCTAAGTGAGGAATTGCTCCCATGGTAGTTTTGCTTCAAAAAATTTTGGTAAAAAAGGTTTCAATTTAAATTCAGAAGTAAGATCAAATATACAAAAGAAGATATGTATATATTATTTATTTCCAAATAGAGTTGAGATAAAACCGAGTGTTTTAAGTCTGAAGTTTTCAATCAAGTTATTATATGGATGGGTGTGTCCTGTACATTAGGGTAGTTTGGTTTTGCATCTCAGTTTGACATGTTTCTTGGTAATTTTTCATCTATTGAAATGAAATGAAATTTCTAACGATTTTGAACAGTCGGGACTTCCAAATTTGATATAGAAACTGAAGCTAGTTGTTATTGGTGGAATTACAAAGAAATAAGTTTTTGTAACTTATAAATTTGAAGAGGTAGTAAGTTAAAATAAGTTTTAAATTTGTTGAACATTCTGGTTTGGAAAAGAAAATCTAAAACATTTGTTCACTTAAGTAGTGTTTTATGGTATGGTTTAAAAATGAATTTAATATGGAATGGGATGTTATTATATAATAATTCAATGTGATTTAATGTGATGCCCCACCTCTATACTCACGCTAGCCAAGGACACTACGGGGTAATGTCATCGACTAGCACGAAGAATAAGGCTGTTGAGGAGCGACCGTCTGTGTAATTGCTTTGTGCGAGTACCGATATGTCAGATAATATAACTTACATTTCATTTTAAGAGGGAATCCGACATATCAAATACAAACTCAAAGCTACCACACAGTGGCTATGAGGCCTTCGAAAACAAATATAGAAATAAACATAACACAAATCAGTCACAGATATTCATATCACAAAGGCGGAAACATATATGAATATAACACATAAAAAGTGTACATCAAAATAGTGGTCAAACTAGATCCACTACATCACAAAAGAATAGATACAAGTGCTAGACAAAAGAATAAGTATACAACAAGGAGTCTCTATCTCAAATGTATACTAACAAAAACTACTATGCTAAAGTAGTTAGCCAAAAGTCAGATGACAGACCATGATAAGAAGTCAAGCAGGAGCACCTGAAATACCTCGGTCTGACCTGAGTATTATTTAAAAAGAAAATAATAAACGGATCAGTCTAGCTATAAATATCAGATAAAATGAGATAGGATAAGAGATATCACAAACAACGTATGATAACAATACTGCCATACTGTGACAAGTATACATCAGATAACAACAAAAATCATACAATATCTCAAATATTCTCAAACATCAAAAGAATGTCATATTCTTTAAATTATTCACCAAAATACAAATATTGATAAAGCTTATCAATGCAATCCACGAAAATTGGTGAAATACAATTTCTAGAAATCAACCACCAGAAATCCAGAAATCACAAAGGGGGAGGCCTATCACAAACGGGAGCATGAAAACTCATCAACACATGTGTCACAAACGGAACGCTATTCCATGGTCGATAACCATCAATTTTTGAGCCGAAGCTCCACAAACGGCCCGAAGACCATGGGTCGCTACCCCACCAAATTGAACCGAAGTTCCACAAACGGGGTTTTTAGTCCCCACACAAACAATGAGACATCGCACATCGCTAGTCTAAATCACAAAATGATCACCATTGATCAATAAGAAGTGTCAATTACACTAAGCTAGTAAATAGATGAGTTTAGCTTCATGTCCCATAACCACTGGCTTAACTTAAATATTTACGAACAAATTGTAGACTTCCACTCGAAAATTGTCACAAGATTTCAATCGAACAAGTCTAAGAATTAACCGACAAAGTAAACACAAGCGTTTCATACCACTTGTTTTGCTAAGCTGTTTAATTAGATTTCTCATACGAATGAGGTAAAGGTTTGTATATACTAATAGGTTGGAAAACGGTTTTATAAACGAGCTTTGTATTAAAAATAGAGTTGAAATCATCTTTGTGAAAGAGTTTGAATAGTTACTACTAGTATAGAAACCTTAGTATTTTAAAGTCACAAATCACAAAAATGATTGTAGAAACAATCAATCGCCAAAAATTCACATACGACAATGTGAATTAAATCCATAAAAATCAATATCAAATCCATCAAATGGATATTCCCAAAAATCCAAAGAAATAAGTCATCGAAGTCGATAATAAGTGATAACAACTAACCGGATCGACAAGAATCGATTAAAAATCGGAAACCCACACAAAATTGCCTAAAATAGGCAAAATGCTCATTTCCCAGATTCAGTCGACTGGACTGGATGGTCAGTCGACTGATACATGCCTAGAAACTCTCGGTTTCTAGGTTCAGTCGACTGACTTTACAGTTCAGTCGACTGATACAGGGACATGAACTTTCTGTTCCTAGTTTCAGTCGACTGAATTGTACAGTCAGTCGATTGATCTGATACCCAGAAACATTCTGTTTCCAGGTTCAGTCGACTGACTATACAGTTCAGTCGACTGAACTGAAATTTGCAGTAAAATCAGTCTAGCCCCACGAAGGGCAAAAATCCTAACCGAAAGCGATCGGATGAGCAACAGAGACTAGGGATTTATGCCAAGCAACAACCCAGCCTTGTAGGCTCTTCGATACACCCCAAAAATGTGTTCAAACATCAAAGATAGGATTTTTAAAGATTTTTGACTTCAAAACACCAAAAATTGGAATATTCATCAAACCAATTCAATTCAAAGGCAAATGGACAAGCAATAGGTGTTAGGAATTCCTACCTAACAACTATCAAAGGTATAGACATAGATGTGAGTTCAAAAACTCACCTTTTAAACCCAAAACAACAAATGAGAAGCTCTAGAACAAGCAAAGATTGATTTCTCTTCAACAACACCTCTAGAATCTTCAATCTATTATCAAATGTGAATTTTTTCCTAAGTTAGGTTATAGGAATTTCTAAAAATTGAAGAGGGATTGAGATGGTGAAGATGAAGAGGATGCTTACCTAAGCTTCTCTTGGATTTTGGACTTGAATTTGAGTTTCCTAATCAAAGATAGGGTTTAGGAATTTTAATTTCCTCTTCTTTCCCCTATTTTTACTTTAGCTTGAGAGTATTAGGAAATGAGGAGTGGAATGAATGAAGAGGAGTGGAGTTGGGTTATTTGTTAGGTTGGTGGGCTGAAACCCAAACCCAAAGCCCTAAATGAAAATATCAAAATTTTACTCAACTCCAAACATATCGATGTTTATACTCAAAAAGGTCGCAAACGCCATTTTGGAATCAATGGAAGTGGTCTTGAGTCCTAATTTGACTGTTTGTAAAAAGTGACATTTCAGACTTAAATCCGGCTAACGATGCTATATTTAAATAAAACATTTAAATGTACAATCGTAAAATATGCGGGTTGTTACATTTAAAATGAAAGGCAATTGGTATAATTAAGAAACCAATTAGAATAAATATGTAGGATGTACGTAGATCATTTTATTTGCATGAGGGTCTTTGATCCAAATTCAGGCACATGATTTCATGGTGATATACATCGGTCCGAACAAGGATTTTTCACTCGATTCTTGACAGTGAACAATTGATGCGGGTTTTTAATATGATCTCGAAGTTCTCCATCATAGTATATGGCTATGTAAGAAGAACAATGGTTTCTAATCAAGGAACCGGATCGAAGTCTGCATTAGAGTGGTCGAGTGAGCGATACTAGTTCGGAAGTGAAATTTGTGTAATCGAGTGAGTGATTGGATTTGATATTGCGTACAAATGACATGTGTACATTGTACGAGCTTTAATGTAATGGTATGCTTTTGTCATTTGAAATGCAAGTTACATGATTTGATATGACATGTTGGTTCGAGATGATTGTTATTTGTGGTTTGGTATGCTCATATTCATGTTATATGTTGTTGAGTTGTTGTACTGTTTCATTGTCATGTTTAACTCTCTTTTGGGTTATATAAGTGAGTTGTAGGTATATGGAAGCAAAGGCTAGCTTGCTGCTTTTAGTTTCATGAGTAAAGTTTGTTGCCCGACAAATAGGTATGTAGTAGATTTACAGTTTGGGATTTGATTGTTGAGTTTATGCCTTAGATATGGGAGACCACTTTTGGGCTTTGTTTTCTTTTGTTGGTTTGGGGCCATATGTGGCAAGTTGAAGTTTTTCGGATCGAGCCACGCAAATGAGGTGCTGCCGAAATTTTCCTAAACCTAGGGCCAAAATTGAAAACAAGTTAGCATAAGGATTTTTAGATATGACAGATCGTTGTAAGAATCGATGTCAGAGATTATTGAAATAGCCCTGAGTGACTTAGGAATTTTAGTGACAATATGGAAAGTTGTCACTATAGATGTGGTTGTTGCTACTTATTCGTTTTGAGTGATTATAACTTGATTCAGTGAGAGTGCCATGTTGGCTGACATGTGCACATTTAGGTAGGATAGATTCCAGGATAGACTAGTGTGGAGCTTGCTAATTGGGCATAAGTTGAAGATGATTTTATATCACCAAATATGCTTGTGTGTTGGGGTTTGTTGCTTAGTCTTTTAGAATTTCGATGACGAAATCCTTTTAAAGGGGGAGAGTGTAACAACCCGTATTTTTAAGAGTGTTCTGAATATTTAAATTTTTGATATTTAAATATTTAATTGGTTTATTTTATGAGCTGAAAACTCAATTTTCACAGATAGACTCTTTAGGACTCAGGATTATTTCCATTGAGTCCGGATGGTCCGAGTGAGCCAGAATGAGTATAAGCATCAATTTATTTTGGCTATTTGATTCAGAGTTAGAGGGTCGAGTTCGGTTCATAAAATCGAGAAACTTGAAAAGTTCACTTCTGTATATATTGGAATTAGGTCCTGGAAATAGTTTTACTGAGTTCAGAATATGGGTATTTTGCTAGGAACGCTAGTGAGCACGCCTCGACTAGATTTTGAGATTTTTGGACGTGAGTAGTGCCGGATATTTACCAATATATATGACCCACCTCCCTTATTTTTCTCCACAAACCCTAATAGAAAACCCTAATTGCCGAAATTACTCCATTATCCAACGACTATGGTAAATCATGACCACCAAAGACCAAATAAGCCCTCGACCTCAACTAAGAAAATATTCAGCAAGGGGAGATGAACACTTTGACTGGTTGGATTGGGTAGATTCGAAGGGCGGAAGTGGCAATCAGAGTTCGACGGTGGCGACTAATATAGGTTCGATCTCTGCCTATAGTCGTCAAGGAAAGGTGGCTCAGGTGTCAGTAGACGTGTCTTAGTAAAGGTTATCACTGGTGAGCATGCGGCGACGATTGGAGCTCTGTGGCAGCCCAGACGAGCGGTTGAACAATGATGCATTTGGGTTTGATGTAGGGCTATTAGTAGCGAGTAGGTGGACAAGGCTGTTGCCATGGGAGACGTCGTAGTCTAGGGAGGTCGAGGTTGAACCACGGCGGCTGGAGATGGCCAGAGGCAGGGGCGTCAAGTTGAGATAAATGGTGATTAGGTTTTAGAGAGAAGAGATTAAGGTTAAGCAAGGTGATTAAGGGATTAATTGATGTAATTATTTACTAATTACATTATTTAATTTTATAATCTTATTAATTGAATAACTTGTTTATTAAAAGTCCAAATCGAATGCGATCAGTTGTATATTACTCGTAGAAACGATGACTATATCTTGGAAATTGGTTTGGTTAAGATTGGAGCTTATAGAATTTCAAGCTAAAATTGAACGTCGTTTGATTTAGTTGGAACCAGAACACTTCGATGATAACTGGAATTTCGATGCGTTAAACTCACCTCCTTGGATAATCAGTATGTATAGTAGATTAAATTTGTAATTATTGGCTGATTGGTTAAAATATCCGCTTTGAAATGCAATTAGTATTTAAAATTGAAATATTGGAAATATTTTAGAGAAATACGAAATTTCTCGAAATTGTGATTATTAATTTTGAGTTATATTTTTTTTCCAGTTATATGGATTGTTAATTGCTGAATCTTGATTGTTTAACACTATTAGTAATGACATTGTCATACGTTCAAACTTAACATTGTAGTGATAAAAATCAATAACAACATTGGCTAAGTGTTTTGGTGGCTATTGGTCTCAATTTAGTATTTCGAAATACTATTAATTGTCATTTGGATTGAAACTAGTTTATTTTTTATTCGAAGAATTATTTTTAAATCTAACCTTCGGATTTTCTGAAATATTTTTATTTAAGCGGATTTTGAACTTCTTTATCTTACCCCAACCTTTCTATTTGTCTTTTATAAACCATTTAGAAATATTTTAGAAGATGTTTAACTATTGTTTAATTGTGTTTAAAAAAATTATTTATATTTAATTTTTTTTGAAGTTATTTATCAATATTTTAATATCGTAAAAAGTTATTTATTTAAATAATTAATATTGTTCGAAGATAATTGATAATTATTATTTATTACAAATGTTTTGGAATTTATAATAGTTTTATTAAAAACGTTTTGGAATTAATAGTTATTAATTATTAATAATGTTTTTCAAGTTAATTATTATTTTTTATAATAATGTTTGAAGATTAATTATTATTGTTTTATTAATAATGTTTGAAATTATTAACTGTTATATTTATAATGTTTGAAGTTAATAATTATTATCTATTAGTAATGTTTTGCTGTTAATAATAATTATTATATAATAATATTTGAAGTAAATAATTATTATTTATAATGAAGCTATAAATTATTATATTAATAATGTGTTTGAAGTAAATTAATTACTTCATTTATGGTATTCTAAAGGAAAATTAATCATGTTATTAGCATTGTTGAAAATTTAATTTATTATTTATTTATGATATTTAAAGCTAATTAATTTATCTGATTAATTATATTTGTAAATATTAAATTGATTTACAAAAGGGAATTTTCATTTAATAAAAGGGTTTATAGATAAAAATGGAGTTTTGGATTATAAAAGATTTATATAAAGGCTTTATAAAGGATTTTTATGGAATTTTAGAAGGGTTTTTATAAAGGAGTTTTACAAAAGAATATAGTTTTATAAATGATTTTAGAAATTTATAAAAGAGTTTTATAAATGGTTTTAGAGATTTATAAAAGGAGTTTTATAAATGATTTTTGAGTTGTATAAAAGGTTTTTATAACAAATTGTTTATAAAAGGAATTTTATAATTTGGAAGAGATCTTGAAAATTTGGAAAGGAGTTTCATAAATGATTTTAGATACTTATAAAGGAATTTATAATTAGATTTGAAGTTTGTAAAGAAGTTACATAAATAGATTTGGGAATTTATAAAAGAGATTTTTATAAATAAAAGAGATTTATTAAAAAAGGATTTATAAAACTAATTTTATAAAAATGAAATGAGATTAGATTTTTCAAATCGACCTTCTTAATTTTGGTGGTTGGACATGCTTAACACCGAAGGAATAGTGTTTGGATTTATCCTTATCTCATTGAGAGGAGTATAAAGGGTTTATGAATATATCTTTCTAAAAATATTTTGATACAAGTATTTAGAAATTGATTTTAACCAATGAAAGGATTAATTAAAGAGGTTAGTGGTTGCTTATGTGCTTAACCAATGTTGGTTTCACTATGGAAA
Source organism: Allium fistulosum (assembly GCA_030737815.1). NCBI lineage: Eukaryota > Viridiplantae > Streptophyta > Magnoliopsida > Asparagales > Amaryllidaceae > Allium > Allium fistulosum. The sequence goes on from CM060904.1 coordinate 823,934,318, forward strand.
TAAATCCCTGATTTTATTGTTGTTTTTATTTGATTGTTAGATAACTGACTATCAAACCTTGGCCAGTTTTAAAACTATCTCCGTCAGTTCAGAGAGACCGAGATCAAATATATTATATGAAAATAACTTCGAACCGATATAAGCATTTCGAATCGGAATATCATGAAGATAATCGAAGTAGGAGTTATTTAAAGTGCAAGGGTACTTGCTATTCCAAAATGGATGTAGTAGAGGTAGTGCATTCAGTTTCGGTTAGATCCAGAACAAACTTGTATGAATGAATGCTGGCATTGCATTGTTGCCTTAAGAGAAGTATTAGCATTCGAAGTGGAATTTGGTAAATAGGTAAGTATTGCCTCATGCCTCACAACTTGGGAAATGGCTAAAACATGGTAGTTTCAGTAGGCAATGTGAGTCGCACCTCTTAGGGTGTGTCATCACCTTTCTAGATCATTATATTATGGATTTGGTTGTGTATGAGAGCTCCCCATTAAGGTTGAAAGCAACCGAGGTGATGACATATTCGGTACTATCCAGTAAGGGGTAGGCCTATCTTGTGTTGGTAGAGGGGCGGATGCGTTTGTAGCCCTTGATACATTCTATCTAAAGATGTACTATACAGAAGGTAATCCTTTACCTTGCCATTATTGGAATCCATTCTCCAACACGTACTTTATAGAATTTGTTGTGCCCAACTATGTTGAAATGTGAGATGCATGCATTTCAGCTATTTTATATATTTATTTTAAACTCTAGACTTTGGTATAATATTGGAATATTTCTTATAGAAATGTTTTGGTTATTGTAAGGTAAAAACCCACATGTGTTTATGTGTGGCATTGTTTTACGAGTTACCTTTTTTGAATGGGTTTCATAAATATAAAAGTCAATATAATTTGATTGAGGTCTCTCGCATTGGTTTACCAGACTAATCCAGCCATTATTTTCTTATAATGCTCGAATCAGCTTGAGTATTTTTAAGATTTAGTTCTGGATGTTTTGGAGCTTCAAGAGACGAGCAAGATGCCTCCAAGAAGTATTCACGTATTTTATTTCGGTTGTAAGTTTCTTGTTTGTATTTATCAACAATTATAAGGATAGGTTGTTATAACTATCCAAGATGGTGATAGGTTGGTACTCTGATTGTATTTTGTATGTAAAGTTTTTCTTTGTAAAGGATTATGTATATTATATATTTCTCATCGCGATGTGAGATTCTATTTTTTCTTTTATTTTCTTTCACCTCAAATGATCTGTCTTTTTGGTACTTTGATGCTCGGCACATGAATACCTTGAATGTATTAGTGTCGACTTTTGAGGGTCGAAAAGGCGGGTCGTTACAGGCAATCCCTAGCTCGAGTGCATAACCGGTGGTAGGCAAGGGTTAACCCTTTTCGATTTATCCATTCACACTTTATTTGATATTGGGGCTTCCCATTCTTTCATTTATAATAGACTTGTTGATGACTTATGCTTACATGCTACTATAGTCACAAACCTTATAGTTGTGTCAAACCCCGTACGAGGATCGACCTATTTGTCTATATTGTATAGGTGTTTGAAGTTGTCTATTTTAGGGGTCGAGTTTGATTGTGATGCCTTTGTACTGGGATTTTCTGGGTTTTTATTAATAATAGGCATGGATTGGATGAACATGTATGGGGCTATTTTAGACTGTGATAGGAAGGCGTTAGATTAAGCATGTATAGTGGAAGTAGCTTAGAAGTGTATTGCAATCCCTAAGGATCTGTTATGTTGAACTACTTATGTTCATTGGATCTATCATATGACAAGCTTAGAGCAGTACCTGTAGTTAGAGATTTCCCAGATGTTTTCACTGAGGTTACTGGTCTCCTGCCCAGAGAGAGATCGAGTTTAGAATCTATCTTGTTGAGAATGCTAGACATGTCGCCTTACCACTAGGACATATGGATCCATAGGAAATATGTGAACTGAATAGGAAAGTGAATGAGTTATTGGAGAAGGGTTTTATCAGGAGGAGTATTTCTGAGTAGGGAGCACCGGTTTTCTTTGCCACTAAGGCAGATGGTTCTCTAAGACTTTGTGTCGGTTATAAGGAGCTGAATAAACTGACAAAAAAGAATCATCATTCACTATCCCACATAAACGATCTCTTTTATCAGTTGGTTGTAGCTAGAGTATTCTCACAGCTTGACTTGGCTATCGGATTCCATCAGTTGTGTATAGCCGAGGAAAGTATTCATACGACAACATTCCGTACACCCGACGGGCTCTACAAGTGGTTAGTCTTATTCTTCGGACTGACCAATGCACCCGCCTACTTTGTTGATCTGATGAGCCGAGTATTTAGGAGGTTGCTTAACAAATTCGTCATGGTGTTTGTGGATGATATTCTTGTATACTCGAGGAGTGAGGAAGATCGTGTGTTGCAATTAAGGGAAGTACTCGGTACACTCCGTGCACATAAGCTGAAGGCGAAGTTTTCTAAGTGACACTTTTAGAGAGAGGAGGTACCTTTTTTTGTGATACATTGTCTCAGAAAGTGGATTAGCTATTGATCCTAGTAAAGTGACAGTAGTTCAGGATTGGAAAGTTCAGAAGAATGCCATGAAGGTAAGAAGTTTCATTGGTTTGGCGGGCTACTATCACAAGTTCATTAAGGACTTCGCGAAGATCTCTGCCCTACTAACCCGTTTTACCAAGAAGAATCTAGTTTTCTTATGGGATACAAAGTGTAAAGAGGCTTTTGTCAAGTTAAAGGAGGCATTGAGTAGTGTGCTAGTTTTAGTGCTACCGGATGTGACGAAGTATTTTATACTAACGTCGGTGGAACGGTTTTAGGCACGGTATTGATGCAAGAAAGAAGGGTGGTGAATTATGCAAGTTGCCAACTGAAGACCCACGAGAGGAGCTGCCCTACACATGATCTTGAGTTGGCATCCATTGTTTTCGCGCTTAAGTCATAAAGGCATTATCTTTTAGGGGAGCTGTTTAAGCTATTTACGGATCACAAGTCCTTGAAGTACTTGTTCTGCTAAAAGGTCTTGAATTTGAGGCAACACAGGTGGATGGAGATTTTGGCATCGTATGACTTTAATATCTCTTATACCCCGAGCTAGGGTAATATAGTTAGAGGATGCTTTGAGCAGACAATGTGTAGTGCTGAGTCCCTTATTCTTAGAGTGGAGACGTTTGGAATATATTTCTACCATTGATTTTAGACCATCATCAGATATTACCCTGGACTACTAGCACCTTTAGATGTTCAGCCTACATTGATAGAGCATATTGGATCTAGATAGAAGGAGGATAAGAAGCTAGTAGATATTTTTGAAAGGATTAGTAGAGGAGAGTCATAGAGTCATTTGAGGCGTTATGTTGTTGACTCGAGAAGATGGTTATGGAGAGATGATAGACTTTGTGCACCCCACAGTATGGATTAGATGCAGTACTAGCAGAGTCTCGTCGTTCTAGGATGCTCATTCATAATAGTGGAGGCAAGATGTATCGCGACACGAAGCGAGTTTTCTATTGGCCTGGTATGAAGAAGCAAGTAGCAGAGTATGTAAGCTAATTGTATGAATTGCCAGAAGCTAAAGGCAGAGCATAAAAAGTTTAGGAGAATTGTTGTAGCCATTGGATATTTCTCAGTGGAAGTGGGAGAGTATTTCCATAGATTTTGTAGATGGTCTACCTAGTAGTAGGAGAGGTAACGAGAGCATTTGGGTAATAGTTGATCGGTTAACCAAGTGCGCTCATTTCATACCAGCAAAGAGTACTAGGACGGCGGCGTCACTAACGGCTCTATACGTTAGAGAGGTCATTAGGTTACATGGAGTTCCTATCAGCATAGTTAGTGACCGATATCCACTTTTCACTAGTGAGTTTTGGAGGAGTCTACAGGAAGCTTTGGGTACTGAGTTGAGTTTGAGTACTACATATCATTCGCAGATGGACGAAGAGACTGACTCGTGTTTTGGAGGACTTGCTATGCATGTGCATTATAGACTTTGAAGGATCTTGGAAGGATCATTTACAATTGGTGGAGTTTACCTACAACAACAATTATCAAGCTAGCATTAGGATGGAACCTTTTGAGGCATTGTATTGTAGACCCGGTAGATCACCATCGTGTTGGTGGGATACGACGAATAGGATTATTTTTGGCTCGGATATGACAAGGGAGACATCGAAGAAGGTAGATCTGATCCATAGGAGGATTAAAATCACTCAAGATAAGCAGAAATCTTATGCTGATAGGAGACGTATGGAGTTGGAGTTCGCAATGGGAGACATGGTATTCGTGAAGGTTTCACCCCTTAGGCATGTGATGAGATTTGGTAGTTCGAGAAAGCTAGCACCGAGATTTGTAGGATTCTTCCCAATAGCGGCTAGAGTAAGGAAGTTGGAATATAGAATAGAGCTTTCAGATAAGTTGGCGGGGGTACATGACGTTTTCCATGTATTGCACTTGCGAAAGTGGTTACATGATAGAGTTACCGTGGTCGAGCCTAGTCAGTTGGAGGAGAGTGAGGTAGAGTGAGAGTCACTTATTCACTGTGCACCCACTCGTATTCAAGAGCATGATACAAAGTGATTCCACAATAAGGAGACCGGACTTGTTAAAGTCCAATAGGGAGACAACCCAACAAAGAGTACATGAGAGCCCGAGGAGAACTACCCACCCACAACTCTTTCAAGTATATTTCCAATTTAATTCTTACTAGTATAAATTACTTATATGTAGGACTTAGGTGGTATTCCCTTTAGGTAGAAACCATTGGATGTTAAGAATGGTTGTCAACATGTCAATAGGACATGATATGAATAATGGATGTATTGTTCACATTGTGCTCTTTTATATGTAGGATAGTATATCCTTTAGGTACACACATGCACACTTATATCCAGTTACATGTTATTTCTTGATTATTACTGTGCTCGTAGATGTTATGCATATGGATGTTGCAAATGAGTTGGATGATTATGCATACATATAGAATTGCAAGTAAAAATTTACTTAGAATGATGCATACATTTGGACGCATGGCATAGCATTTGCATGACAGGAGGTCAACTGGATCAATAGACCTCCTACTTTTGCATTAGTATAGTTCAGGTTCATTTCGTATTGCATATATATGTACATATTGCAATAGAAAATTTCCAGGAAAAACGATTGCTCGTGAATGATGGATGAGTAGATGATTGTAGCTATTGATTGTTGTGTGTATGAGTTAAGATTTTCCATTCTTAAAGATATCGTGGATGGAAACCTTTTAAGGGGAAGAATGTAACACCCGAAAATTTAACAGAAATTTAGACACTAATTTAATAAGAAAATTTAATCAAACAAAAACAAGGACTTAAAAGCAAATTTTCATAAGCATCCAAATTTAGCTATGAAACATGCACCATTGTGTTCGTAGTGATTTTCCGGACGATTTCATATATAACATTTCAAAATCGGAGTTAGTATAGGGGAATTGCGAGCATTAGAACGAATTAAAAACTTAAATTAAAAATTCACAAAAATACATTGCCACAGGTCGACCCTTAAGGGTTAATGTCTACTGATAGCAGTCGACCCAGGCATGGGGGCAGTTGATCGTGGTTCGAGTAAAATCAAGCAGATCGGTTTTTAGGGACGCGAGATGAACGAACGTGATTCAATTCTTGGGAATGAAGGATGAGAACTAGATTTTATAAAATTATTCCATAAGCTAATCTAATGGCCCAAACTAAAACCCTACCCCTATAAATTTTAAGCTAATGAAATCCTAAATTTCTATTAAACACTTACATTAACTAAACTCTGCCTAATTTTCTCTAAAACCCTAATTTCTAAAATTATAAAAATCAAATTTATTCAATCTAATGAATCAAGCAAATAAAGGCGATCTAATGAGGAGCTATCAATTTGGGGGCTAAATTCTCGAGTGCAAGCATTAGTAAGAGCTTAGGCTAGAGGTAAGTCGGCACAAATTTGATAAGTTAATAATTATAGTCAATTTAAACTATTGTAATTGATTAGGATGTTAACAAACCCTAATTGAACATATTAATATGTTAAACACTAAGTTTGAATTTAAAACCCGTTTTAAATTCCAGTTAACCGTTAATTGGAATTATGCATATACTCCTTTTCTCTTTTGAAATTAGAAATCCTAAATCAATAAACCCTAAATTCAATTGCAAACTATTTATTAGACTGTAATTAGGGTTCATAAATCACTGTATGACTTGATGATTAAGTTGTATGAACAACCGACATAAGAAAATCAGGAAACCCTTAATTTTTACTCGCGACTGGTCGACCTAGAAACCCTAGCGGTCGACCGATAGTGGTCGACTGATAGCGGTCGACCGTTGGGTATAGGCAGTCGACCGTTCATATTAAAAACTAGCAATCTGAACTTAGCCTAAGGCATAAAATTTGTAGATAAAAATTATATGAAATACGAATTATTGTGGGCTTATCTAAGGGCAATTAGATGCATGTTAGGACTTTTAGGGAATCTATTTCCCTAGGAGTGGAGCAAAGTTAAGGCGGTGTGAGGTAAATTTTATTTACCAATTTTGGATAGTAATCGATTCGAGGCGATGTCTTTCATAATTGGCACTCACAGGAGGTTCCAATGGTGGATGGGTAGCTGGCGTGAATGCCTGATAGAGTAGGTCTAGCACAACTAGAGGTTCTAGTATTTACAAATTCCTGATGCACATGATATAATTAGAGACGAGGACCAGGAGCGTGCAATAACAAGCCAATGCTATGATCAAGAGGTGAAAACGAATGCAGATGATGAGACATTGCGATAAGTCAGCTTTTCGAGTTCTTCCTCTCCGGGCGTGGTATGAGGGAATGTTCACAGTAGCTTAGTGGTAGTGATATTAGTGGAAGTTTCTGTCCACAGTAGCCCAGTGGCGGTGTCTTCCATTGTTAGTAGCTAAGAGGGCGGTGTCTTACACATTGATTAGCTCTTGGAGCAGTGGCCGATCATTAGATACGAAATGTAATCCTTAGTTCAATCCATTGAATTATCTTACACAATCTATAGTGTAAGAATATACTAGACAAGAACCCTTAGGTAACAGACGTTAGGAATTCACGGACACTTGTATCACACCCTATATCATTTAGAGTAGTATTAAAGTAACTTCATATGATCATCATATTAAACTTGTATTCATTCACCAGACTTTATATCTAATACATTCTCTTTCCTCCTATTCCCCTACCGTAGGTGGACAGGGCAACATGTGACTGACCCATTCTAGATACTTGGAGAGTCAAGCTTATATTAAGAGTCTTCTTTTATCCTATTTTACTTTTCATGTACTATTCTAGCTCATCGGTACATTTTGCTTCATGCATTAGACTTTGAGGGATATTTTATTACATACTCGGTATTGGATCATGTACCGATATCTTTTCTAAGACCATGACTTGATATTTTCTGGGATTTATGTTTTTCTATGATATACACATATTTATTTCCTTCTGCTGCGAGATCTGAAAGTGTAATACATCTTAAATTATATCTCCTTTTATTACTCTATGTGATGTGAAATGTTTAGACCCTGACAATATGCATTTCTCAACATGGCGCGAGTCCGAAAGTCACATTAGGCTTTGATCGGCGTGTAAGGAGATGTGGGTTGTCACATATCTTCGCCTTAGAGTCCAAGAGGAATTAATAATGTTCTTTTAGGGTAGTTTAGATGTATTTGCTTAGTCCCACAACGATATGGTTGGGATGGATCCTTTGGTAATTTGCTATTGTTAGAATTTTAATTGGAAATATACTCCCGATTGACAAACACGCCGGCCCTTAGATATGGTTCGGTATGTAGGATTGTAGGAAGAAGTTGAGAAGTTACTGAAGAAAGGATTCATATGAGTTGTTCAATACATAAAATGGATTGCTAATCCAATACTGGTGAAAAAGATGAATGTAAAGTGGAGAGCTTGCATTGATTTTATAGATCTAAATAAGGCTTGCTCGAAAGACTGTTTTCCTTTACCAAGATTAGATCAACTAGTTCATTCCGATAATGTAGTTACTTTCGTTCATGGATGCATACTCCATATATAATCTAATTACAATGTTCAAACAAAATGAAGAGCATACTAGTTTAATAACTAGTATGGATTTATTTTGCTACAAAGTTATGCCTTTCAGTTTAAAAAATGTTAGGGCTACTTATCAAATGCTTTTCAACTGAATGTTTGCTAAAAAGATTGGCCGAAATATGAAAGTCTATGTTGATAACAAGGTTTTTAAGTCGAACTTATCTTAAAGCCATGTTTTAGAAGCCAAAATGTTTGAATTTTTTCAAAAGTATAATATAAAACTCAACCCAAAAAAGTGTTCTTTCGAAATACAGTCCAAAGATTTTTAGGCTTTTTGGTAAGTGCCCGAGGGATAGAAGTCAATCTTGAAAACATAAAAGAAATCACAGATATAAGTCACCTACTAATGGCAAGGAGTTGATGAGTTTAAATGGAAAGACTATTGATCTTAACAGTTTTCTAAGCTAAACTACTGATAAATGAATTCCTCTCTTCAATTTGCTAAAGAAGCATTGAAATTTCTTATGGACTCTAGAATGTCAAAAGGCTTTCAAGTATCTACAAAAGAATCTCACTAAGCCTCCAATCTTATCCAAACCGATAGATGAAAAAGATCTATTAATTTATATGGTAGCTTCTAAACAAGCTATTAGCTCGACCTTAGTCAGAGGTAACAAAGAAATACAACGTCCAACTTATTATGTAAGTAAAAGCCTTAGCCCTTTGGAAAAGCATTGTGTAGTCATAGAAAAGTTGTCTTATTGTCTAGTCTTTACAATAAGAAAGCCAGGGCCTTATTTTCAAGCTTAGCCAATCAAAGTTCTTATAGATCAGCCCATATGGATGGTTTCTAGCAAACCTGAATTTTTGGGGAGGCTTATCAAATGTGCTATTGAACTTATTCAATATGTTCCTCAAACTGCTATTAAATCGAAAGTACTAACATATTTTATTTATGAATGTACAAGTTATGATTCCAAAGCTCCAAGGGATGATAAATCCAAAAAAATTCATGGAAACTCTTTGTTGATGCAGCCTCCAATGAGCAGGGGCAAGAGATGACTATGTACTAGTTACTCCAGAAAATCATCAAATTTATTTGCAATGAAGCTTGCCTTTTGGCTACCAACACCATGCCTAAATATGAAACTTCGATTGAAGGATTAAAGATGGTCATCTCAAATAATCAGTGTCTCGAAGACATGATTTTACAACGATTCTTAGTCAATTGTCAACCAAGTCCTTAAAAACTATCAAACAAAAGACTCAAACTGGCCTTGGATTCAAAGCTAGTAAAGCAACTACTTGCTACCTTCCGAAGCTATTATATTAAAAGCAATCCCCAGGATCAAAATGCAAGAGCAGATGCATTGGCCAAATATGCAAATTCCCGAGATGTACAAAAATATAAGTTCATTCCAATTGAGGTTTTAGAGAAACCAGGCATACAAGTGCCTGAGAAGGTCCTTGCCATAACTCGAGCTCAGGCATCTTGCACTAAAATCCTTAGCCAACAACCGCCAAAGATAGTTGTATGAGTCCATACATTCATTGCTTGTCTAATAACATTTTGTCTTTGTATTTTGCCAAAGCCAAACGTATCAAGTACAATCCTCCCAACTTTACTATTTCTGATGGTGTTCAATACAGATAGGGATATGCAACTCCCTACTGTTGGTTTGTGACTACTACTGAAGTTATGTGATTACTTAAGGAAGCCCATGATGTTATCTATGGAGATCATGTAGCGGCTCATAAATTAGCCAAGAAAGTATTAAGGCAACGCTTTACTGGCCAATAATGAATCGAGACATTCTAGAATATGTTAAGAAATGTGAATATTGTCAAAATTTTCCTAGAATCCCTAGATCTCAACTCATTGAGTTAACTCCCATGATAAGTCCATAGCCCTTTGAAATATGGAGAATTCGTCTTATAGGCCCTCTTCCTACTCAAAAGGAAGGGCAAGCTATGCCATTGTGGCCATAAATTTCTTTACTAAATGGGTCGAAGTCAAACTCCTTACCATCTTTATGGCACATCAAGTTATCAATTTGTTATGAAAATCACAGTCACGAGATTTGGCCTGCTATACAAAGTCATTACTGATAACGACACTCTATCAGAAAGCCGAGAGTTTACTGAATACTGTTGATATCATGACATAGTTAAAAGCTTTTCATCAATGGCTCATCCACAAGCCAACATAACCATAAACAAATAAGGCAATCAAAACATTCTTAAAGAAGCACACGAGCAAATCCAAAGCAAATTAGGAAGACAAATTGCCTTTCGTATTGTGGGCTTATAAAATAAGCTCAAAAACATCTATGATGCATAACACCTTCTCATTAGTATATGGCTACGAGTCTATGCTTTTAGTAGAGTCTGAGATAGCCTCTCACTGAAGATTGTATTACAATACTCGGAAAAATGATGAACTTCAAGAAGAGTCACTAGATTTTTTGCCCAACTTACGGGACAAAGCTGCTATGATAAAAAAAGAATATATTCAAAGGATGACTCAATATTACAATCAATGGGTCTAAACCCGAAGGTTTGAGAAATTGGATCTCGTACTCTGAAAGATAATGCCAAATACAAAAGATCCAGCAAATGGACCTCTCATCCTGAATTGGGAAGGACCCCTCGTTATTCATGATGTTATTCCTCTAGGTACATATAGATTGAAAAGACCACATGGAAATTTAATTCACAAAACGTGGAATGCAAAACAAGGCTTACCACAACATAAGACTACTGAAGGTATAGGATTTTATATTGGTTAGCCATGGCCCAATGGTTCTATGCACTTATAAAGATCTAGATGCATCTAATTTATTAGCCATGACCAAGTGGTGCCATGCAATTATAAAGCACTGGGCTGTAAAAAATAGTTTTTCAAAAAGATATACTTGTAGGATCAGTCTAGACGACTGAAGCATGTTGTCAATTTTTTTTGAAATAAATATTTCCACAAGGCTAGCCTGTCTTCATATCAAATTGATTTCAACCTATATTATGGTCTTCGGAACTAGCAGCGACCTAAAGTTCTGTTGCTTTTAATTGATACAATCATAATGAAGCTGTGATCTTTTTAAACAATGGCTTTGAGTCATTCGGCATTGTAGGTTGCTCGAAGTCTTAATCATAAAACCATCTTAGCTTCGACTATAAAAGAAAAACTTTTATGTAGGAATGTATAGGTTCAAGGAGACCTATACTCAGGGCCGGTTCAAGAGGATGGGTTGCCCAAGGCAACTGAAAATTTTGGAAAACATCAATCTGACATGCGTTGCCCAGGAGCTGGAAATTATGAAAAATATCAATTTGATGAGAATTGAACCTACCACACTCCATGCATGAAAACTTGCTCCCTTCCACTACACTACCAATAGTTTTAAATAATGTATAAAGTAATATTCATTAAATACTAAACTATTCAGACCACCTGTTTTCCCCCACCTTGTTGCCCCCATCCGGGGGGTTTCCCTAGGCGGCCGCCTGTCAGGCCTAGCCCTGGAACCGGGCCTGCCTATACTCCACAAAAGTTCATATTTTGACTCTATGGTCCGTGTAATATTCCGATAGTTTTAGCATGACATTCCATCTTCGCAACTCGAAGGATGAATCTATCATATAGTAAATAAATAATGTTCATGTCAATTCTGCACCTAAAGTGGATGGCTTTTATAGTTATATTTCGAAATTGAGACAAGTATTTAATAGATCATAGTGATTAACTGAACCCTCGAAAGGAATGGTAACAAGGCCTCCTCATGTTGAACCAATCTTACCTAGATTGAGAGCTAGAACACATGGCATCATCCACCTAAAATCCTTTTGAGTACCGGCAAGTATCTCAAGGAGAAATACTCAAACAGTGGCTTGGATCGATTACCTAATTCTAGCAAAAGCTAGTGTGTACTGCATTACACAATGTTAAATATGCGTGTATATGATTTTTGTTTGATGATAATAAACATATATACATTCATTTAAATGTATTTAATATTGTACTATTTTATTTTTCACAGATAAAATAAATATTTGCTGAATAAAATAAATAACACAGAATTGGAATTCAAACGAATATTTTATTCAAACAAATATTTATTACAATTTTGATAGTACAATTTCAAGCTCTCACTATAACTATACAATTTCAGTCACAATACAATTACATCACAATTTCATAGTTACATCAGTTCCTCACTACATATCACTCACACTCGTATTTATCTTCAACTTCATTCCAATGTGAATCCAGCATCTGAGCAATCTGCAGAAATATACATTGACACAGTAAAATTGAAAATAAAATGTTTTTGCAGTATAAAACAAAATATGAATTTTGAAAATAATATTTGCCTCAGTTATTTGGGTTGTTCGTCATCATTTATACTCGAATTCATCACACACGAACATTGTGACATGCACAGTGCATCACTGTACATGCCACAAGGCCGTGCACACCGAAATGTACACTTGATAATGTTACAGGGATAGGTGAGCATAGGTCAAACCCAAAAGAAAAGCCAGGTTCAACTCAAGTGCAACACAAATAGAGTCACAACACGTGCACAAGGTCAAACCCGAGCATTTAAGCTGGATTCAACACAGGTGCAAATACGAAACAATGGGTCGAGACATGGCACAGGTCAGAGACTAGGCCAGAGGTGAAAAGAGAACACAGTACATCAATGAATCAAGTGCAGTGAAGTGCAACAACCATTAAACTCAAAGACCAAGATTGTAAGCATCTCAAAGCAAATACAACTGAAGTCAATATGATCGAGTACACAAGTCAGTCCAAACAAATACAAGGTCAGGAAAATGGTCTAAGCAGTTTCAACATCAAACCAGACTCGAGCACACATGAAATTCAAGATGAACTAGACCAATACAACAATTCAAGTCGAAGTATATCAGATGAAGACACAAGAGAGTGCAGACATGACATGCACAGGGTTCTAGTGCAACAGATCTACAAAGTGAAGCCAGTGCACAACGAATAAGCAAACTGTCTCTGATGGTACAAGTCAAAGAACACTTGATCAGACACACATCAATATGGCAACAAGGCAAATATACATGAATGCTCAAAGATAAATGTATGTATGCACATATATGAAGACTACATGGTTTGACTGCACCATAACAACGCTAACATGAAGTGCTCACATACTCAAAGACCCAAACAATACATACACCAACCAGAACAGATGTTGAGACTCAAGTATATCAGGTCAAAGACCAAAGAATGGCAAAAGACACACAGATGTACACATGAACAAGAAATGAACTCAAAGTCATATATAACATGCTATTCAAAGAAATCAGGCCAAAGAAACAAAGTGTATACAACAACTATACAAGTGCAGCAAAACTCGAGGCAACCAGACAAACTACAAATGGCATAAGACAATGAACACTTGTATACATATATACAAGAAATCAAATGGAACGAACTAGTGAACATCGGCTACAAGTATGCTACAGGTCGCAAATGACCAGAGGGATTTAAACACAAAATGGCCAAAGTAACCAAAGTCAGAGATGTCATCAGAAGTCAATATTAAACAAGTCGGTGTTGAAATTAATACTCAATGCAAATGCACAAATACAGGAAGATACGAATTAACAAAGCCAGAAAATCACAAAATCAGAAACGTGTTGAATGATTCGAAGTCAACACCGTGATGACCAAGGAGTCGAAACCAAAGCCGTGATTATCACGTAATAAAATCACATATATACGTATTTTGGAAAAGGTCAGAAGAATATCTCAACCAAGCAATCAAATTAAAACTAAATCGAATAGCTCAATATCAATACCGTGTTGATCAAGTTTCAAAACCGTGTCAACCAAGAACGAATATACGAGAGTGAAAAAGTCAGAATCATCTCAAACGTTCAAGCAAAATCAAGTGGCCAAGTAAAATCAGTTGACAAATTCAAAGAAATCAAATCAGACGAAAATCAAGGATTTCGTATCCTATATAAACCCAATCATCACTGGCATTTAAATCACCGAGTTCAATCAAGCCAAAACCAGCAAAGCAAAAGGTGAAAATCACATACCAGTATCATAGACGAACTCGAGAAGAGGAGCCGCAAACATTCGATTTGATCAAAGAACGAAATTGAAGCTGCTGAGTGTAGTAAACAGTGAGACGATCAATCGACAGAGGAACAAAATCGATCGGCATCATCAAAATTATCAGAAGCCCTAATTTCAGTTGCAAAGAGGAACGAGAGCCGCCATTATCTCAAGAAGGAACGGGCCGACAATTATAAAAGAAAACCAACAGGGCCGTATTCTTTCTTAAGTGATAATAGTTTGGTCTAGACTTATTGTTTTATTTAATAAGGCTCTGGTATTTTTAAATTAGGGTGTTTAATTGTTTTTAATTTGTTTTTGAATTTAAATTCTATACTTCTCGAATCAAATCAGGGTAAATCACCACCTAGGTTTTAGGTTGTGTCAGATTGTCTAGTTAGGATTAGTTCAGTAAGCAGGGTGTGCGAGTTTGCAAAACTCTATAGGCGGTAGCAGGGTGTGCAAGTCTGTTAGAGTGTTTGTAAGCGGAAGACTGTTTAATTCTAATAGAAATCTGGGAATGCAGTAGTAGGCAGGGGTTGCCAAAGCTGGGTAAATTTTGTGTGTGATTTACTTTTCAGCATAGTTACTTCTCTGTAGTTTGTTATTCCGTTTAATTTTATAAATTTGAGAAAACTTGCTATAACCCTATTCACCCCCCCCCCTCTAGGGTTAATCTAGATCCTACACACAAGGCTATAATTATCCTTCCTATACCAGTAATTGATATATCAACTTTGCTATAAAAAAATCCTCGCATCAAGGTTAAAAATGAGACCAAATTCTTTCGGACATTGATTATTTTTATAGTTATGGGAGCTTGATATGAACTGAAAGAAAGAGCGATAATAACTTAGTATAAAAGTACAATCTAACCCTTCCTGCAAAGTTCACTTCGAATTCATCTATACAAATTAAATTTTGGGGGTATGTGTTGTACCGTAATTTTAACTTAGCTATATTCTACCTTTAGCTACGTAAGCCGAAATCTTAGCTATATTCTACCTTTAGCTACGTAAGCCGAAATCTGAAAGGATGATCCTTAGGCATTCTTTGTACATGAATGCCGAAAGTCTCAACCCTTCAGTCGAAGTCTAAAAGCCGTACTTTGTGCTTGACCTTCCATAAATGTTAAATGTCAATGATTACTTTGTATATAGCCTCGCATAGCTCCCTTTAGTATATTAGTCCGAAGGCTAAGCATTTAGGTTGAAGCATAAATAAGGTCTAAGGGCTAGATGCCCCTTATAAACGGCCAAGGTGCCAAAGGCTAGAGTCGAGCCCAAAACGACCAATCGAATGGTCCATGATACTATGAACCAAAGAATGGGTCCATAATACGATGAAAACCGAGGACCAAAGGTGCCACTTGTATTAAAATGTGTTTACTATAATTCAGATCAGGTCACTCCAAAAGCATAATATAAGCTCAACTGAAAGCAAAAGCCACCAAGATGGCTTTCAACCAAAAGTATAGTCCACCAGGCTGGCTCCCTCAATCGAAGCTATAGGCCATCATGCTGGCTCTAAACTGAAAGACAAAGCATATATGAACAATGCCTCTAATCAAATACTACATATAGTCTTTGAATGATATATTGAAACCCCATGAGTATCACTGCTTAAAGCAATAGCTCGAAGAAGTCATAACCGAAAGCAAAGGCCCAGGAAGCCTCATGAAGTATGCGAGATCAAAGCTGTCTCCACCTAAGACCGAGAGCGTTTCTATGTGCAATTAGATCAACAACTCAGATAGCCTAAAGATAGATCAACGGCTCAGATAGCCTAAAGTTAATATGAAATATAAAGGTCAAGGTGCCTAAATCTATATATAGAAGTGACACATCATCAATCTATGCCATTCTACAAATAACCAGATAATAACATATGCCAAAATCATAATCCTACAAGTAGGTCATGTCAGCAATCTAAGACAAATGCTCTCCTCTAGTGATAGATTTACAAAATTGATATAAATAAAGGGCCTTAGTATACAAATGATGACTAATTGAAGTATTGATCTAAGATAGTGGGATGAGAAGTAATTAGCTGAAATCATTTGTACTCTCATTTTTATTTCTTCATTCTCGATTCTACGAGAATTTTTATGAAAGCGTTTCATTTGCTTCTCTTCAATGGAAGTTTCATTTTCCCAGAATGTATCCTAATTTTTGGCCTAATTCTTCTTCTGATGATCGATTCAACCTCTGATCAAAAAGATAAACCTTGGTTCTATGACTCAAGCTCTTATTAGATTTCACTACTGGGACTAGACACATCAATATTGTAAAGTCTTTCAGTTACCAACTAAAGAAGCAAAGAACTTCTCAACAGTGGGCGTAGAGGTTAGGCTTCCGAAACACTATAAATTTTCGTGTCTTTACTTTTCAACACTTTTCTTTTCTGTCTACCTTCGGCCTGGCATCAGTCAAACCATTTTATTTCACTAAAACTTTGGAGTTTGCCTTCGAACATTCAGGTGTTGGAAGTGACGGCTCCAACATACACTAATATATTTTTGTCTTGTAGGTTTCTTATGCTATTTCTCCCTTTTATGTTTACCGTGTTTTTATTAAGATAACATGTTCATGCTTTTATAAACGCACCACACTGCATGTTTCTACTAAACATTGGAATTTGTGATTCGGTTAATAGTGTACATTAATAACTCCATCATCATAATTTGCAAACAATTCTCATTTGAAGTGACGATTTCAATTTTGAAAAATTAACAACATAAGGATAAATGAGTAATTATGAAATACAACTTATGTGCATAGCACGGGTTTGTACTAATTTATATAGAATTTATTACATTAATGTCTAACAATACAAGGAATGCATGGTAAATATCAATTTATACCCGAATTATTTTATAAACCTTGTTGATCTGGATCATTTGATACAAAATCAGGCAGCTCGAAGCAGGATTTTTTATCCCACTCCATGGACTGCAAGTAAAAATGGCACTCAAAGTTGTTGGAAGCAAGCAAATTTTGCCATCAGGTAAGAATCACTGAATCCAAACAACCCATCATCACAACTACTTGCTGAGTCGAAAAAAGCTTCACCCACAACCCTGTACATTTATATGTTATGTGTACACATGAACAAATACTAAAGTACAGACAGCTCAGTATCAGAATATCTCTGCACATATCATACAAATGAGATGCTCAAGTACAGCTCCATATCCTTATATATCCATATATACATAATGCATATGAGTTACTTGCTTTGTGAATTAAGTTTTATATCAGACAACTGAATCCTTCTGACATCATCAGAGCAAGAGTGCAGGTTAAACGTAGATAGCCTTTGCGATATATATTGCATTGTTGGACGCTTTTGTGGATTGACATCCAAGCAGGATACTGCTACGGATATCGACTCTACTATAGCAGATGCAATTTCAGTTGTAGGAGGTGGAATACGATCATCCATAAATTCTATCAATAAAGTGTTTTGACCCAATGATGATGGTTTAGACAGAAGGTCCATTGGATATCGTCCCAATATTATTTCAAGCGTATTAACTCCAAAGCTGTACACATCACATTTCTCGGTCACCCTCATGTTATAGGCAAGCTCTGCAAGAAACACATCAATAAAACATAGCAAATTTATCTCTCTTCTTAGCTTATATATGATGTATAAAAATCAAGAGGCGGTTTATAGCATAAAAAACAACACGAACGAACCTGGTGCCATGTATCCATGTGTTCCAGCAACATCGGTCCAATTTGATGTATCCGGCCTCAGTAATCTTGCTATACCGAAATCTGAAACGCAAGCCCTGAACTCATGGTCTAACAGTATGTTATTTCCGGTAATGTCACGATGAACAATAGGTTGAGAGCAATCATGATGCATATAAGATATAGCATTTGCAACATCTTTTATAATTGTTATCCTCTTTACCCAGTCTAACTCCTTTGCACTGTCCGTGCTCTTGAGAATGTTTGCTAAACTTCCTCTTTCCATGTACTCATACACAAGAAATTTGCATGATCGAGTAGAACAATAGCCATAAAGTTTAACGATGTTTCTATGTCTAATATCAGTAAGTATTTTGATCTCGTTCTTGAATTGTTCACCGTCTAACATTAATGATTCATCATCAACTTGATTTATCTTTTTGACAGCAAACACTTCTGATGTAGGCAGCACAACTTTATACACTCTTCCGCATGATCCACTACCAATGCAGTATTTATCGTGGAAATCTTCGGTTGCATTTATAATATCTTGATATAATATTTGACCGTGGAAATTCCATATCGAGAAAGCATGGTTTGGATTCTTTTCTTCCTCTTCATGCTCGACATTTTTCTTTCTTTTACGAAGTAGCATACAAACTCCAACAAATGTGAGTAGAAGTATTGAAAAAGCAATTACAGTTGGAACAATGACAAGGATGAGGACCTTGTTTTTGTTACTATTTTTTGCTTTGGAAGTTGGAGAAGAGTCATTGCATGGATGTAGTCCTTGCACTTTGCCACATAGGTCTTTATTGTGAGCAAAATATCGCAATGGTGTTGTTTCAAAGAGTCTAGTATCTGGAACAGGCCCTTCTAACTCATTATAAGATAAATCAATCTTAGATAAGCTGATTAATTTCTTAAAAATCGATGGAATAGGCCCTGTCAAATTGTTGTGAGATAGATTCAAACTCTCTAAATTAGTCAACTTTCCAAATTGTTCAGGTATCTCTCCAGATAATGAATTATTACTCAGATCAAGTGAAGTCTGCAACTGAACTAAATTTCCAATTTGGTAAGGAATGCTCCCATTGATTTGATTGTTTTTTGCCTTTAAACTGATTAACTGGGAACAATCTCCCAACTGTTCAGGTAAAGGCCCGATCAGTCTGTTATTCGACAAGTCAAAATATAGCAAGTTCGATAATTTTCCAATTTGTGAAGGTATTTTTCCGGAAAGCTGATTGCTTCCTAATGTTAAATTGAACAATGCAGAGAGATTGCCTAACTGGCTTGGTATAATCCCTTCAAGAAGATTTGAGGATAGATCAAGCCTCTCAAGCTTGGATAGTTTGCCTAACTCGGAAGGAATATTTCCGGTAATAAGATTATTAGATACAACAAAATCTGTAAGATTTTTGCATTCTCCCCAGTTTGAAGAAATATTGCCATGAAGTTTATTATCAATTAAATACATAAGTAAAAGATTCGGGTAAACTCCGAATGCATGTGAAATATCTCCATCAAGAAGGTTTGAATCAAATCTAACTCGAACCAGGCTACTGCAGTTTTTCAAACTAGATGGAATTGGACCAGAAAATTTGTTATTTGGCACTACAAGAAATTTAAGAGCTCCTCCATTGCATACTTCATTGGGTAACTGGCCCGTAAAGTTATTCCCAGACAGTTGAAGGGAAATCAAGTTGGTTATATTCGACATTTCTCGAGGCAGTGACCCAGAAAATCGATTTTCAAATAACGATAAAACTGTCAGGCTAGCTAAATTCCCTATAGATGGAGGAAGTGAACCAGTCATAAAATTTTGATGAATTATTAACCTTTGTAGTTCAGTCAAGTTGCCTATAGTAGAAGGAATCGGCCCCGTAAAATTATTGTTCGAAAGTTCAAAATCCCAAAGGCTAGTTAAACCGCCTAACTCATGAGGAAGGTGGCCAGATAATTGATTGCCATATAAATATAAGAAACGTAAATGTGTAAGATTTCCTATTGATGCAGGAAAAGGACCCGTAAGATAATTTCCGCTTAAATCTAGTTGAATGAAAAACTCAATGTTCCCAAACTCACTAGGAATCAATCCAGTAAGATTACAATTGGCAAGTGCTATAACGTTAATTCCACTCATGTTTCCTAAAGTAGGAGGAATACTGCCTGTAAACTCATTATTAGATAAATCCAAGGTGTTCAAATTTTGTAGCATACCGAGTTCATGGGGTATGTAACCTGTAATATTATTTCCAGACAAGTTTAAAGTTGTAAGATTCGATAGATAGCTAACCTCAAATGGAATAGTTCCTGTAAAACCATTGTCGTTGAGACTAAGGTTAGTAAGGTTGGAAACAAACTGGATAGCTGATGGGATTAAACCATTAAGCTTATTGGATCCAAGATCAAGAATGGACAGCGAAGGAAAAGCAGAAAAATTGAACATTTCAAGGTTTCCCTCTATGTTCATGCTATTTAAATTGATTGTTGTGACTGCATGGGTTAGATTGTTGCAAGAGATTCCTGTCCAGTTGCAGATACTTGTATGTGTGCTCCATGAACTAATGTTCCCTTGCTTTATAAGAGACGATCTCCAGTTAAGAAGGGATTGCTCTGCATCAGATGCTGATGCAGTAAGTAAGAAACTGAATGAGATAAATAGAAAGATAAGAGGCATGTTTTTTTTTTTTTTCTCTTTTTTCCTTTCTTTCTTCCACTGCATCATTTTATAAAGTGGGAAAAAGGCCTCTTATAGATGTATTTATCCGCTTTAACTATAATAAAAGCAGCCTAACTGTTGAATTCTTTTGAAGAAATCAACAAAAGACGGACTAATTGGTCCAGGAAAGTGATGTATTAATATATGGTTACTTATAACTGCAGTATTCATTTCCTCAAACAGATGAGATTGTGACACATCATAAAATATAACCTACGAACACCAAAGACAAATTCAACATTGACTAACTTGTGTGTGGTATTGACCTCATCAAGTGTCCTGTGTCGGTATTTACATGTTGTGCTTGCATCACTCTAATAGATAATCCTGAAGTTATTGCTGTGGACCGGTTATCCATGTATTGTTGAACGTTTCATCACCACCACCTCATCAGTCATCAACTTTAGTCATTCAAGGACAACATAAAATATACTAGATACTGGTTTGACCTACACTAACATTGATTAAAGTGCTCCATGCTCAAATTTGTAATTTAGGACACACGTTGCCGCTGTTTCCATTAGATTTCCACTTTACGGGGGAGCTTGCTTCTCAGTTTCTTGCGAAATAAACATGCATTAAATAAGTTCAAATTTAGGCCTGTTCATCCATTCCAAACTGGATGTTCCCTTGTCCCATTCGATCTATTCCTTTCATTTTTAGTTTCTTCATATGAATAAATTTTATTTGTTATTTGTGAATGTTGCGATTGCATTGCACATGGACACAAGCAAAATGAAAATGGATTATTTGCACTCGTTGGAATTCTACTTGAATTTGCAGTATTCAAAGGAAGTTTACTGCATAACATCCTACATAGACATGTTTAGCACAAATTAATAATGCTTAATTTCAGTTTCCAGAATGGGCACAAAGCAATACAGCTTCCTAGAAATTACTTATTAGTATGGAACAAAAACTAGAAGAAGAAAAGACTAAGTAGAAATCTCGATGAATATATTACCGTAACGTAATCTCGCGCTGAGGTCAATGAATTAGAGATTGAATATTTTGCTGGAAGTTTTGGGACGGCGACTCCGTAATTTGAAACTGGGGATACGATTGCTGTGACCGTAATCTCGACGAATATATTACCGTAACGTAATCTCACACTAGAATTACACATTCTAGTATGATTTTTCGAAAATGAATATCCAGCAAACAGAAATGAAAAAAGGCTACGGTTTATACAGGCATATTAAGTGTTAGTCGAAGCGCACCACACCGGATGTTAAGGGCTATCGTGGTCGGCGGTTAATTGCCAATCAAACACTATTTGGTTGGTAATTGTCTACCGACCGTATTTAAAAAAAAAATTATGTTCGACTATTAACAGCAAAACACGATAGTCCGTAGCACAAATCCAAATGCTTTTAGCATTACACTATATTAAAATATTAAAGAGTCGTGTCTTTAGCACAACTATATCTATAATGTGATTTTGGTTGATAAATTTGACTTGTGAAATTTTGAAATAAAGCGTGTTCAACAAACCCACATTTTAATGGAAATAAGGTTTATTGATACCATTACTTTAGTTCAAAGGACAACGTATTACAATTTTAACAAACTTGGTTCCACGAAAAACATCTCATTTTTCTTATTTTTTATTTCAATGGCAACTGGCAACAACTTTATCTTTTAACCTCAAGCGCAAACTATACTACAAAATTCAGCATGACTCTAAAAAATTAGTTTGCAGTTCCGAATTATTTTTTCATTTCACTCAACACATATGAAAATTAAGATTTTTACTCATAGTTATAGATAAAGAAGCGTTTGAGAAGAAAATGCGAGGTGTTATGGGTTATAGGCCTCATGGCAATAGGAGATGATGACGGCTTGAAGGGTTTTCGGGATGGGTGTGGTGGTAAATAAAATTTTGAAAGAAGATAAGTCTATAATTTTACTATTGGATTTTAATTATAGTAAAAATATTTGATGTAGTTTTTTTGGTTATATAGATTTGGATTTCATAGTTTTTTAGGAAAACGAACGATCCTTCGGAGAAAGATAACACTAATGTTATTTTATTCAACAGTTGAAAATGAGCTACCTACAAGCCTGATAGGTAATAATAACCTCCTCCTCCCCTACATATAAGAAAAAGGTAACCCTTCCCAAAACCTAAGATTGGGTACAAGTACCAACAGTATACGTGGGCCTAGAGTAAATGATAAAATCTACTGCTAACTAAACCCAGAGAGTCCCTAGGAGTTTCAAACAAAGACTAAATCAGCCAAAGGAGGTTAGATGGTACGACTAAAGATCCAAAAAGTAGTAAATAGAGCAAATCAACAATGGAAGTTAGAAAGTATGATTAAAGATCCGTAAAAGCACCCGGGATCATCAAAACTGATTGAAAGCAGCAAAACGAGAGGATCAAAGCAATCCAACCTCTATGAAGGGACATGTCAGGATAGTAGTTCCCAACAATCTACTGCTATTTAATGTTCTACTGCTAAGTTGTAATAACATCTTATATTTTAATGTTATGTGAATCGGAAAATAGAATATAACAGTTCAAATTAAAATGCTACCTTGACATGCCATTATATTCATCATTATATGTTTATATATTTTTCAATGATTTAATGAAAATTTTCTATTATTTGGTTGCATTTCTTTTTATTACATGTTTATTACATTATTTTCGAGATCATTTAGGTTTTTATTTAGAATTTCGTCTTAGTTTTAAGTTTCTTATATATTATGATTTTATTTATAACTTATAATTTTTATAACACAAAAATGTAGTTACTTTTACCCATACTTCTAAGGTTTTGCCTTTTTTTTCTAATTTTACTTGATGCACATACAATTTTTAAATGATGCTAATGTATAGTAGAATTTGTTAGAATTGACCTGTTTTGTAATGGGTGAAATGGGTGAATTTAAAAAATGTAACGATCTGTATTTTTGACAATCTAAAATATTAAATTTAATAAGACTTTGGAGTTTAATATTTTCAGAAATTAAATTTTTTGATTTATTAATGGAAAAAATTGTCAGAATATAAATTTTGTTCTTAAATGAATTCTGAAATGACAAATTTCAATGAGATAATAATGGTAATGCATATTAGAATATAATTTAAAGATGTTAATTTGGAATATAATTATAAAGTTTAATTTTGATATAATTGTAAATTTAATAAGGAATAAAATCAATGATGTATTAAATAGTGAAATGGTATGTTATTTAATTTAAATTGGTTTTAATATAGAATATTAAATCAATTATTTAGTAAATAAATTTATTAACCTTTGTTTGTAAACAATAATTTTATAAATGTGTTTAAATTGCTAAGATGTAACGGTTGTTTATTTATTAACTTATTATTTAATCCGTTTGAAATTAATTTGGAAATCAATTGGAATTAAATGGAATTGGAATATTGCAATTAATATAAGAAAAGACGGTAACTGTGGAGTAATGAGTTTAATAAAATGAAAACTTATGTTTAATGAACACGTAAGGTATTTGTTGATTTCATAATCAAAATAAAAGAATTTGTTTGAAATTAAAATATGATGAACTAGGATTTTATTACTGTTATAATTTAATGTTGAAATTGATTTAATATTTAAATATTGGATTTAACATGGAAAATTTAATTTTAAAAGATTATTAATTCCTGTTTAATCAAAGACGATGATAGAAAACTTTTAACTTAGAATTTAAAAGTGATTAGATAGTTTAATAATAATTCGGTAAATTAACATGTAAAAATGAATATAATGATTTTAAAGAAAACTTCTATATACAATAGAATTAGGGTTGAAATTAGTTTCATTTAGTTTAAAAATATTGCAAACCTATATTTCGACATATAGGATGAGCTACTTTTGTTTCAGGAACGGAACGGGCTTTTCGGGCCTTCGTTATCGCTTGGGTCCAATCGACATATTCCATCCTTTCTTGTTCCATCTTTGTCTATAAATAGATTGTTCTGAAATCCTAACAGCTTTCTATTCCATTTTCTATACGTACATTTCAATTCTTATCTGCTCCTTCTCAATGGAGTTTATCCCAAAACCCTAAATTCTGATTTCAAAAATCAATTCAAAATTCAAACTGCTCAAACCCTATCATATAATATATCATCGCGAAGCTCTCGACGAATGGAATCAGCGCCTGCAATTTGTTTTTCGATTGGTGGCTCCGTTTGTCCAGAAATTGGAAATCTTTCCTCGACCGTTCATATTAGGGTTTCGCGATCGACGGTGGGTCTTTATCGATGGGATGATCGGAGGTGACCACTTGGTAGGGGAGGCCAAGACAAGTTCATCCATATGGTCCGATCATTGCATAGGTGCTTGAGGTTGCCAGATCTGGCGAACTTAGTAGTTGTAACGACCCCAGATTTTAAATTAATTTAATTAATAATTTGTTGAATTTTTGAATTAAAATTGTATAATTTATTATAAATAGAAGCGAGTTTCCTCGAAGCTTGAATAAATTCTATATTAAATCATTTAAATTTATTTATGAATATATATGTATATATATATATATTGGATTTGAAATAAAAAACTAAAAAAATGATTTTTTAAAGATTAATAATATATATACTTTGGACGCAAGAATAAAAATAAATAAATTGATTGATTTAAAGATTTAAATGATGAAAATTTGAATTTAAATAATATTAATAATAATTTGAGTTTATAAAAAAAAAATATAGTAAAATACAAGGAAAATATCAAGTAAATACAATCGTTAGAAATTTAACAACATATTAAAAAAGGAACTTATTTATAGTACAAAGCCATAAGGCAAAGACATAACAAATAAATACATTTGTAAAATAACATATAAAAAAAACATAGCAAGATAAACTAGACAAAGACAACATTTTATATATGCAAATATGAAGACACTAAACAAAAATAAAACAAATGAAATAAGTGTGAATGGGAAAACAAAACAATAAATGCAAGCTTCCACAAAGAATCCAATCAAACAGCATATATATAACAAAGCAAATTAGTACTTGCATGAATTTAAAAGTAGGATGGCTGTAAACAAGCATGAGGCATTAAATGCCATTTACTCTTCATCATGTACCAGATCATCTCAGCCGAGTAAAATAAAGTAAACAAGTCTATGTATAAAGCAATAAGACAAGGCAAAAGAAAATGAATAATATACATTCAAGTATTAAACAAAACAAGAAACAAACAAACCAGTATATACAAATAAGATAGGCTGTAACTAAGAAAGGGAACACATGCATTTAATAGCACCTCCTTAGCACACAAGTATTATCACTTCAGCCCCCTACAAATGAAACCAGACAGACAACACAAACATGTACAGCCGAACTAGAGTAGGGAAAATTATAAAATGTATATTAGTACAAGTCTAATTAATATCTCTAGTGCAAGCAAAGATATCATCTTCTCAGCCACACAACTATCTTCATTTGTATACAACCGAAATGAAAGAAAGAAAAATGAATTTGTACAAAGTTATTTAATGCAAGGTACCTTAGCACACAAAATGTTCTCACCAGCTAGAAAATATCACTGACCTTGGTACAAAAGGAAATTTATAACTCTGTACAAACTTTATTACTTTGTACAAACCAAATAATATCACTTGTACAAGATAATTTATCAACCTAGTGACTTCATTTCTTTATATCAACATCCTTCTCATTTCAATTTCGTTCCATTTCAAACTGAGAAAAATAAAGTAGCATCATTTCAGTTTCTTCCATCAAACTAAGTTAGAATCTGAAGTAAATAAAACTCAAACCAAAACAAATTAAATCAAGGCAAACAAGGGAAATCAAGAAAAAGAAGCTTCAGCTTGCAACCTTCACAGCTTGTTTCAAGAAAAGTGGAAGTTCTGTTCTTTCCCTGTTCAATTCTTGTTTCCAGGTGAGCAACTCTCCTTAAAACCCCTAATGCAAGCCTGAAAACAAGTGAAAGTTCCAGTAGCAAATTCAAAGCTAGATATCAAAGAAAAGAAAAGCTTTCAACTTGCAAAATTTCAAGCTCTGCTTTTTCTTCTTTAAGCACGGTGAGCAAACTTCATTTTTGAAACCATTCTCTTGATTCTAATATCTGTGATGATGAATGCCTAGGTAAATGATAAATGTATGTGTTCTGCATGTATATAAACTATGTGCATATCTGTATAAACAGATATATATGTCTCTATTAGTCCACAGGCTTTAACTTGATGTAGAAATTCAAATTTCTTCCTCTAATCCTCTATAGACTTTGATGTCTAAACAAACTCGATTGTTTTACCATAAGCTTTAATTTAAAATTTCATTTAAGTTAAAACAACCTTAAATCGTCTTTGGAAACCCAAATTATCAGAATAAACTTAAGATGAGCAAATTTTCGAATCTCTTCATTTTTAAGTTCAGGTATACGAATGGAATCTATATGCTAAAACTTGATTTTTAAAATAAGAATCGTAATTTTTAGTAGAGGGAGTGAGGTGCAGTTCGTGTTCGACTGTTTTGGGCATTTTTAGTCACCGTGGGCGATCGGGTTGATCGGGGAAGACGAGGCGTGGTCTGGAGGTGCGGGGGTGATCGGTGGACAAGGGAAAAATGTTGCGGTGGTCAACCAATGACCATGGAAGCGGCGGTTATGGTTTAAAATTTTTAAACCTAGTTTTCGAGGTGCTGGGGTTTTCGTTTCGTTTGACGCGGAGGGTCGATCGAGTGCCGTGGGGTCTCAGGTGGTGGTAGGCTGGACAATGTCGAGTTCAGGGCCGCAGTCACAGTCGACACGATGGTCGAGGTTGGGTAGCCGACTTGCTTTCCAGGTTTGGGGTGTTCGAAGTTTTGGTTCCAGGTTAGGCTCGAACTCTCAGATTTTGATTTCGAGACGATGATGATGTATTGATGCGTGCGAGAGGATGTCGGGGTGATCGTCGAGGTGCTCGAAGGATCGTTGATGGTCGGAGGAGCTTCGATACTCTGTGCACGTTTATGTGCATATATGGGTGTGTCAGTTGGATGGGAAGAAGAAAGGTCTCGGGTTCAAGCACGTGAAAACGTGGTTTCGACTCGAAGTAAATGATGGAAAGTCTCGGGGAAAAGAAGGTGGGGTGAGACTCGAAGTCAACCTCGGGGAAAATGCGTTTGGCTCGGGTGGATTCATGTTTGTCTCGAAGCAAACTGAGGGGAACTCGGGTCATTTGTTTTCAAGTTTAACAGTGCCTAGATTTTTAACAGTTTTCAAATTGTTAAGTTTTAAATTTGTAACCAATGTAAAGCTGAGTCTAAATTGAATGTTTAAAATTCCAGAGTTTTGAAATAAAAGAAAGTTATAAAATTTAAATATTTTAAACACATAGATATTTTTGAAATTGTAGGGGATTTGATTTAAATCCCTTCATAACAAAGAATGGCTTTAATTTGTAAATTTAAAGGTTTTAAAAGTTAGTTTTATAAAGTGATTTAAAGTTAAATTAGCGTCCGTTTAAGCTTGAAATTGAAAACGAAATCTCAATGGGAAGTGAAATATATAAGTTAATAATTTAGATTAATTTATGATTAGAGATTAATTAAGGAAGGAATTAGGAAATGGTATTAGTTAATGAGGGAAATTAACTAAGGATTACTTTAAATAATGAATTAATATGATTAATTTTTATAATTAATTTGATTGATTAATTAAGTATAATCATTTGTAAAATTGTGTAAGTATAATTACTTAATAAAAGTAATTAAGGAATTTATTACTCATTATAATAATTTGAGTTAATTGAATTTGTCCAAGTTAATTTCTTAAGTAACTTCAGAATAACCACTTGATAAATTGGGAAAAATATAATTACTTAGAGAAGTGATAAATAGGTAGTTACTGAATGTAATTAATTAAATGATGATTTGAAATTTGAGTAAATTATTGGTTAATAAATTAAAGGATTAATTAATAATGGCAATAACTTAAGATTTAATTAATAATTAAAGATTAATTGATTCATTAATTAAAATTGATTAGTTCAAAATTTAGGGTTAGCTAATGAATTGAAAGAAGATTTATTTCAAGTAATTTGTAATTAAATTATGCTAATTAACCCAGATTTATAATCGATACATCTGATTTAAATTAATCGGTTGATTAATAAATTCACTTTTGAATGTTTGGATTCGACTGAATGATTGAATTGCTTGATATTTCTGATCTGTGATGCTTTGTGATATATTCTGATTTGTGTGGGATCTTTACTGCAGTTTATTTATCTGAAATTTATATATATCTGTGATCTGTGAATAAAAGATAAGCGATATAGTTTATATCGTTTATCAACTATATCCTGTATTTTGATCTGTGATGATTCATTGTGTTGCACTGTTGGGCGTGTTCTCACCCAGGAGACCTCGAGACCAAGAAGCTTGATTCATCCATCCAGGCTTGCCTAAACTCATTCGGCATTCTCGTTCTCCAGGGCCCATTCAGCAGGAACTCATTCGGTATCCATGCCTCATAGAAACCCATTCGGCAGTCTTAAGAAGCCACTACCGGACCAACCTCTCCTAGCTCCTACCGGACCAAGCTCTTACCGGACCAACCTCTCCTAGCTCCTACCGGACCATGCTCCTACCGGACCAACCTCTCCTAGCTCCTACCGAACCAAGCTCCTACCGGACCAACCTCTCCTAGCTCCTACCAGACCAAGCTCCTACCGGACCAACCTCTCCTAGCTCCTACCGGACCAAGCTCCTACCAGACCAAGTTCCTTCCACCGAACCAAGTACCACCGGACCAGCTCCACCAGGCCAGATTGCGTCAGCCCAGGCCCACCAGCTGGTATATACCTCCAAGACCCCTACCCCAGCCTCACTCTATAAATAGAGGGGTAGGGGTACAACAATGGGGGACACGTTTGAGAGCTCAAGCACGGAAGGAACTTTCAAACAACTTTCTTTTACTTGTATCAAAGCTTTTTACTTGTAATCAGAATAAGAGAAGAGAAATAACATATAAAGTGGACGTAGGCACATTCTGGCTGAACCACTATAAATTTGCGTGTCTTTTTACAGTTTAGCCCCTGTTTTTCATATATTTGCATAAATCGCTCAAATCACTAAGAATAACATAAGATCTACTAAATCATACAACTTTGAGGTGTTTGTTCATTTTTTGTGCAAACATTTTTGGTGCTTTCATTGAGAGCTAGAAGCTCGAAGCTTCAGCTTCATCCACTTAACGAGTTTTCCTAACAGCATCGTCCGCCACTTGGAAAACATGCCTCCTAAACAGAGAAAAGATGTTAACAAAGGAAAAAACATCGCATCCAGCAGTCTTCCAGATCCAGCTGTCACGAATCAAGTAAATCGTCCTCCTCCAGCAACAGTAACAAATGAAGGACAGGCTAACCCAACCACTCCTGCCACAGAACAGCCTACAGCAATTACTAGGGCAGATTTGGACAGAGTTGTGGTTGAAGTAACTAACCGCTTCACGTCCCAGCAGGAAGCCTTGGTGGACCATCTCATGTCACACTTAAGGGACGCTGAAGAATCCAACCGCAACACTGAATCATGGGGCGAGTCCCAGTCTGGAGGATCTCAGAGACAACAAAGATCTTCCTTCTTCGAAGGAGCTAAAGGCAGAAGTAGTCGTGGTAGGAGCCGAGACCGAGCACAGCCCGAAGTTAGGCCTGAGGAAACGTTTGGTACCGAACCCAACGGGGAAGGTACCGGGCGAAGGTCAACTGTAGCTGAGCCTGTCATGCTGCCTAACCACAAAAACGCCAGTGAACTGGGCCGAGCTAGAGTCCAGCCCGAAGTTGGACCCGAGGAAGTGCTTAGATCAGAACCCAGCAGGGGGAGATCAAGGCAAGGGCCAACTGTAGCTGACCCGAGCATGCTCCCAGAAGATCAAAGGCAGCCACTGGAAAATATGAGGAATGATAGACGACACCATCCCTACAGGTCATCTGGACGGAATCAATCCCACAGAACAGAACCAAACTCATTTCTATCTGCTCCAAGTTCTGATGAAAGGATGGCACGCTTATTCAGAGAGTGTGTCCAACGGGAGCAAAGAGATCGAGGGATAGGCGCTAGGGTAACCAGCCCTTTCGCCCGCAATATCGAAATTGCTATCACCCCCCGAGAATGGAAGATGCCAACAATGGAACCCTACAAAGGAACCTCTGATCCCGTTGTGCACTTACAGAGGTACACGTAGCATATGCTCATGAGTGGGGCGACAGAGGGAGTACTGTGCAAATGCTTTCCGCTCTTCTTAGCAGATCTTGCTACCTCCTGGTTCTGTCATCTACCCCAGGGATCCATCAGCTCGTGGGAGATGTTGAAAGAAAAATTTATCAGTCAGTTCCGCATTCATGTGGAGCAACCTAAGGACGCTTATTCCCTATCCAGTGTCAAACAGAAACCTGGAGAGAAGCTGTAGCAATACCTAACCAGATTCAACGTCGCACCAGCCGCAGTCCAAGATGCCGATGAGAAGCTTATCCTAATGGCCCTCTGTAGTGGTGTGCATCCGGACACTAAATTTGCTAGAAAGTTGACAAAAAAAAACCAGCTACTTTACCCGATTTCTTCCATGAAGCTGGGAAATACATGAGGCTTGAGGATGCTGCCATTGAGGGGCAGTCAGGACAGCAAAATAAGACAACCCATAGAAACGCCCCTGCTGTGGCAAGGGACGCTCTAAGAAATGATTCCAGAGACAATGCTGGGGGCAAGAAGGGAGAAAAGCGCCTATATCGGCCAGGACCGAGATTCGACACTTACACTCCTTTGAACGAGACCGTCGAAAATATCTTCCTTGCCACCCAAGGCGAAGTTAGATACAAACGCCCACCATACAAGAAGGAATCAGATAACGCACAGAAGTCTGGAAAGTTCTGCCGCTTCCACGAATCTCACGGGCATGATACCAACGAATGCCATCATCTCCGAGATCTGATTGAGGAACACATCAGAAGGAAGAAACTGGAACGTTATGTAAAAAGTCAGGACAGGACTCCAGCTCCTGCCAACGAAAACCCAAGGCTACCCTCACCGGGGGCCGACAGAGGAAACCGCAACGCTAGCAGCTCTAGTCAAGAAAAGATAGTGGTCCATACCATCTCAGGAGGGCCACACATCGCAGACAAAAGCTGGAAAGAGATGGAAAGGTACGGAAAGTCGCTTAGAGACAATAAAGACTATGTCAATTCGGTTATAGAAGAACGCCACCCGAAGCGGAAAGAAAGTGATGAAATCACATTCGGTAAGCGTGACCTAGAAGGAAGGCAGTACCCTCACATGGATCCCATGGTCATCTCTGCCCGACTTGGTCCCGCCGAAGTTTACCGAATCCTGGTAGACACTGGAAGCTCAGTAAACATCCTGTTCAAACACGCATTCGACAGTATGAAGCTATCAATGAAGGATGTATCTCCCTGCGATAAACCACTACACGGCTTCACTGGAGATGCGAAAATGCCCCTCGGGCAACTGGACCTCTTTGTTGAGATTGGAAGCCATCCCCGCTCCGCTGTACGGAAACAGACGTTTGTGCTAATAGAAAACCAGTCGGCCTACAACGCCTTCTTAGGAAGGCCATCCTTGTCTGACTTCCAAATTGTCTTAGCCCCATGGTGCCTAAAGATGAAATTTCCAACAGACAATGGAGTAGGGGAAGTGGAAGGAGATCAGGACTTTGCTCGAGACTGCTATGTGACTGAACTTCGCAACAACCACAGGAAGGATAAAGGGAAGGGTGTAGAGATTGCCCTTTGCACAAAAAGTCTAGAAGCATAGCAACTAAAGAAAGCCCCTCCTCTTCGATATACCAGCGACCCTTTCAATGAATTAGATCCTAGGGACAAAGAGGAGGAGGCCACCGCCGAGCCTGCAGAGGCTATGGAGTTTATATCTGTAGACAAGCACGACTCAAGTAGACTATTGAAAATTGGGTCCCAACTAAAAGCCGAATTGAAGGAACAACTCATCGATTTTCTCCACCACAACTTGGATGTATTCGCTTGGTCACATGTTGACATGACTGGAATCTCCCCCGACATAGCCTGCCACGTATTAAACATTGATCCTACCAAGGCGCCTGTAAAACAAAAATAGAGAAGTATGGGGGCAGAGCGATCAGCAGCCCTCGATGAAGAAGTAAAGAATCTACTCGCCAATGACTTCATACGAGAAGCTATCTACCCGGAATGGATCGCCAACCCGGTGCTGGTAAAAAAGGCTAATGGGAAGTGGCGAACCTGCATTGACTTTTCCAACCTAAACGACGCCTGCCCAAAGGATTGCTTCCCACTTCCCAGAATCGACCAACTTGTAGACAGCACAGCCGGGCACGAACTCCTATCTTTTATGGATGCATACTCAGGATATAACCAAATTCCTATGCATGCTCCCGACCAAGACCACACTAGTTTCATCACCGACCGAGGTTTATACTACTATAAGGTAATGCCTTTCGGACTTAAAAATGCAGGAGCCACCTACCAGCGCCTCGTCAACAAGATGTTTGCAGGGCTAATAGGACAAACTATGGAAGTATATGTGGATGACATGCTAGTAAAGTCAAGGAAAGCCAAAGATCACGTAAGCCACCTAGGCAAGATGTTTCAAGTACTTCGACAATATGGAATGAAGTTGAATCCACTAAAATGCTCCTTCGGAGTGTCATCAGGAAAGTTCTTAGGATTCATCGTTCATGCTAGAGGGATAGAAGCAAACCCTGAACAAGTCCGAGCGCTAAGGGATATCAAGATACCTTCCACCCGAAAGGAAATGCAAAGCCTAAATGGAAAAGTGGCCGCCCTAAGCCGATTCATCTCCAAGGCAACGGACAAGTGCGTCCCCTTTTTCGAAGCTCTAAAGAAAGACAAAGGAAAGTTCGAATGGACTGACGAATGCTTAACCGCTTTCCTTAACCTAATCGAACACCTCCAGAAACCACCGGTACTCTCGACTCCAAGCGAAGGCGAAGAATTATACCTATACCTTGCTGTGTCATCTCACGCCCTAAGCGCTGCCTTGGTAAGGGAAAACAACCGCACGCAGCGGCCAGTTTACTTCGTCAACAAAAGGTTTACTGGGGCAGAAGTCAGATATCCTAAACTTGAGAAGCTAGCATACTGTTTACTAATCACATCACGAAAGCTGCGTCACTACTTCCAGTCCCATTCCATCAAAGTTCTGACTGATCAACCACTGAGGCAGGTACTCCATCGTCCCGACACTTCTGGGCGACTACTTAAATGGTGCATTGAACTAAGTCAGTATGATATCACCTATCACCCTCGCACCGCCATCAAGGGACAATCCATGGCTGATTTCATTGCAGAATTCACTACCAACGAAGGTAAGGAGAAATTGGAAATAGCAGAAGATATCAAGTGGAATCTCTTTGTGGATGGTGCATCGAACGAACAAGGCTCGGGGGCAGGTGTGGTAATAATCACTCCTAGGGGAAACAAACTGCACTATGCTATAAGGTTGGAGTTCGCTGCCACCAACAACGATGCAGAATATGAAGCAGTGATAGCTGGACTAGAAATTGCCATAGAAATCGGAGCCAATTCTTTGTGTCTTCACAGCGATTCTCAACTTATTGTTAATCAAATACTAGGAGAATTCCAAGCTCGAGAAGAACGACTCATAGCGTATCTAAAGAAGACCAAGTTACTTCTCAGCCGATTGGACCACTACTTAGTCAAACACATCCCTCGGGAGGAGAACCGAGAGGCCGACGAATTAGAAAACAAGCAAGTGTGAGAGACATCACCATCTTCGGGGCAGTAACCATCTCAAAGCAACTGGCCCCAAGTTTTGAGCAAGTGAATCTGATAGCTGCAACCGAAGAAGCAACTTGGATGACTCCCATCCGAGACTAACTACAAAGTGGCACTCTACCCAACGGGCGTAACGAAGTCAAGAAAATCTTGAGGAAAGCATCCCGCTACACAATACAAGAAGACATCTTCTATCGGCGCGGATTCTCTAACCCGTTATTAAGGTGTGTCGCTGGGAGAGAAGCCAAGGAAATCTTATCCAACATCCATCAGGGGAGCTGCGGAGATCACACCGGAGGGCAAACATTAGCAAAAAAGATACTCCGATACGGATATTTCTGGCCCACCTTAAGCAAGGACGCCTTAGATTTCGTCAAGAAATGTGACAGATGCCAAAAATTTGCTAAGATTCCACGGCTACCAACAACTGAGATTACTCAAATAACCAGCCCTTGGCCCTTCGCAATATGGGGAATTGACTTAATCGGCGAGCTACCGATGGGCCGAGGCGGGGCCAAATATGCTATAGTGGCAGTTGATTATTTCACCAAATGGGTGGAAGCGGAACCTCTGAATAAAGTATCTTCAGCAAAAGTTATTAACTTCTTGATCAAAAATGTTCTGTGCAGGTACGGAGTCCCACTCAAAATCATATCAGATAATGGACTTCAGTTTGACAGCGAGGAATTCGCCAACTAGTGCCGAGAGCACGGAATTCATAAAAGCTTCTCATCCGTAGCATATCCCCAGGCAAACGGACAAGTCGAAGCAGTCAACAAAATTCTAAAAACTCTGATAAAAAAGAAGCTCGAAAAGTCAAAGGGCGCTTGGGTGGATGAACTCCCTACGGCACTGTGGGCCTACCGCACATCTTTCAGAACATCAACGGGGCACACTCCTTTCTCTTTGGCATACGGATCGGAGGCTATGCTCCCAGTTGAAACCATTGTTCCTTCCCACCGTAGGATCCACTATAACCCGGAAGAGAATGAAGAGCTCCTCCACATGTCTTTGGATCTAGTTGAGGAGAGAAGAAATGATGCAGTCCTTAAAACAGCAGCCCACAAGCAGAAAGTGGCAGCGCAATACAACTCCAAAGTCAAGCATCATACCTTACAAGAAGGGGATCTTGTCCTCAAGCGAATCTTCCCTCGCCCTGGAGCACTAGACCCCATCTGGGATGGACTATATGTAATTCATAAAGATCTCCACAATGGAGCTTATATTTTGTCAACAGTGGACGGAGAGGTGTTCCAGAGGGCATGGAACATCCAGCACCTCCGTCGATACTTTTCTTAACTTGTACTGCCCATATGAAGTGAATTAACAAAGAGAATCAGTGGACGTAGGCCTTTTCATGCCGAACCACTTTAAAAAACTTTGTCTCTTTTTTAACTTGTTCCTTTATATCTTGGCTACTTGTTAACTTTATCATTTTCTGTTGAACAAAATCCTATGCGTATAGAATCTCCACTCAAAGCACTCCACGGCGCAACTTCACCTGGGCAAAACCTAACAGGTACTATGCGAATCTATGCCCTCGCCAATGAGACACTTTTGCTCCAGCATCCCTCTGCTGCGGGTTAACTCATTGCTCGCGACGGCCCTTAAAGCCAACTGTAATGAGCCGATTATAAGCCACCGAGAAGGCCGACTATAGCCGAGGCAGCTCATTATGGCGTTAGGCTCGCCGGCAACTGTGAACCGACTATAAGCCCTAACATAAGGTGTGGCCAGCCAGGGGCAGTTCACAGTTGACGATCGGCACCCACGCTAGCCGTCCACATTAAATCGAATAATACCCATGATTACGGGCCATAATGGCCCGGGTAGTTACTGTGCGCGATCTCGGCTCCGATGTATCTTAAGTGCGGCTGTGGTAAAAAAGAATTAACTCCCCGCGGAGGCGTAAGATGGGTGACAAATGTCTCCAAGACCCACAGCTAGGGAAAGTGACTACAAAACCCGTTTGCCACGAACTTAAGCACATCGAAGGCCTTCCGTGATTGGAAGTTTTACTTTTTCACATATTTCAATTTTACTTAAAAAGCTTTTCTCCTATCCTCTATAACGGTCCCTAAAGTACAAGATGCAGAGTAGGAAATACTAGCCAATGGGTGTAGGGACTCACGATTGGATGGCAGGGCACTCGACTGCATTCCATGCTCGGTCATACAAGATATTCAAAACTGCCATCTACGATTAAAACATGAAGGGCGGTATTTTCTTCTTTTGTGTACAAATACATGACTATAATTTGTTCACACCACACGCTAATATTACAAGTCATGAAATTATGTTTTAAAACCAGAACCTGACATCAAACACAATTCAATTACAAGAATATGCATAGCTATATTTCTCATACGACATGTCAAAATAGCAACAAACATTCGGAAGACGACAAAATCAGCTTAAGAATTACACATCAAGAATAGAGCTATTTATTACAAGTAGCAAAATAATTACAACTTAAAAGTTACTCTACCGTTTTAAGACTAACGTATACGGCCATGTCAAGTCTACAAAAAGAATTTTCCAGGTCTGATCAAAGGGCCGGCTGCATTGGAGTTTTATCCTTGTCCTGTTGACCACCTGTCCAGTCAGAGAAAGGATTCATTAGTGATAAGCAATCAAAGTTAATGGAGAGACTAAAAAGGAAGACTTACCAGCACCTGCTTCTTGACTATCCTGGTCGTCATCCTCTACTTGCACACCTGCCTCCTCAGCAGCAAGCAACCGCATACCCTCCTTCACCGCCACCTTCTCCTCCTTGGTAAACTGGGCAGTGACCACATCCATGCTGAAGGCCACACCACCCTCTTTATCCGCATCCGCCTTAGCTTCCTCCAGAGCCCGAAGATAAATCTTAGCCATGACCCTAGGATAATCATCCATCCAGGATAGGTTGCCCTGCTTCCAAGTTCGGAAGTACATGTCCTGAAGCATTTCATCCATCATCCCCTCATTCTCCTCAAACTCCCTCATCCGGGCCTCGGAAGCCGACAACCTTCCAACAGCAGTTTCTCTCTCCAAACGGTATCTCGAGCAGTCAACCTGAAGGGATTTCCGCATCGCCTCCATCTCCTCCTTCAGCCTAACCTGAGCAAGCTCTGCGGCTTCAAGCTTCCCCGACAGCTCCTCTACCCGCTCAAGATCCGCCCTCCGAACCTCATCCACTGTCGAGATGGCCATATTTATCTGCTCCTTGCAGGCAGCCTCCATCTTCCGCAGTTCCGCCTTACTAGCCTCCTCCATAGCCTTCCTCAACCGCCCGGAGGCAGCCTCATGCTGAGAAATCTGAATGGCCTGATCAGCGAGCTGTTTGGCCTGGTCCGAAACCATCAATCTTAGTCGGATGTTGGCACTCCCAATCTCCTCTCCAGCTTTAACCAGCCGGGCATGATGCCCCATCAGCCTCCTAGTCTCCTCCGCCACCCGATCAATATTAGCCTTGGCCTCGTCTCCCATGGTAACTATCCGAGTAGTAAGTAGATCGAGATCTAAGGACTTAGCCTCATCAAGCACCCGTACCATGGGATTGCGGGGAAGGAGGTGCTCACCAGTAACCTCGTCAAAGGTAATATCATGGGAACTTGGATCCAGATAAGGATGACCCGCAAATGGATTACGAGCCAAGTCAGGACGATCAATCTGAATAACGGTAGGGTTTTCGGACGGGTGCGGAGAGAGTGCAAACTCGCTATCCTCTTCCGTGATATCATGAAGAGGCTGAACTGGGGGCTGAGGACCAAGTGAAGGTTCGGATGAGGGATGACTCCTCTTTCTCTTTTTGATACCCTCTTCAATAACCCCGAGAAGGGGACGGTAGCCGACTACATCCCCGGAGCGGTGGGTCGAAGACTTTGGCTTGATGGAAGCTTTGGAAAGCTTGTACTGTTCAAGCCTGTGCCGAAGATCTGAGGCCTTGGCCGTTTTACCTGCTCCTGATATGAAGAACAAGTGTCACAAGCTTACATTGATCCATAATTCGAGAAAACACGGGAAATTAAAAGGTAAAAAGAAAGGAAACACATCTGAGGTTGTACAAACCCTGGGGAGGAGTAGGATACTACAATAAGTCCTGGATTTCGTTCCAGGACGGGAGCGGGTCATAAAATATTCCTAAGTCCCTATCATAAATGGAGCCCGCAGGAGTCAAAAGTTCACCTTGAGTCGTCGAAGCCACCTTGGCTGGAATAGTCTGAGGAGGCTCGCTTGCACCAGTCCCAGCCTTGTCAGCTTTCCCAGTTTTCTCTATCAAAGCCGGTTCCCCGTCCAGCCCCTCAAAAGCTTGGTGGAATACATCATCCGTCCACTCCTGAATCCCGCCTGCTTGCCCAGGAAGCAGGGCCCCGATGCCGTCACCACCATCGCCACCTTCCCGGTCACCTCCACCCTCACCTCTTTCCTCCTCTACGTCTTCCTCCTCCTGAGTAAGTGGACAATTGCTAGGGGAGGGACCGTCCGACTTCTTAAGTTTCTTACCTCCGACGGCTGGAGGTTTTGTGAAAGGTTTCCTCTTGCTACTGTAACGACCCAGAATTTTTGATAATTAAAATTTGAATATTTAATTGATTTTAAATATTAATAAATGGAATTTAGAAGTCGAATGATTTATTTTTCGAATATTGGATTTAATTTGATAATTAAATCGATAAATTTATAATTGAAATTCCAAGGATAATAAAAAAATCGAGTCTAAAATGATTAAAATTAATTTGTAAAATTTTATTTAATCATACTGGAGTTATAGAAAGGTTATAGAACTTTTAAAATTGAATTTAGAGTTAATTTGTGAAAATCGAATATTTTAATATTTAATTATCGACTGAAAAATAGCCAATTTTTGAACAGTCTCAGAATTGAACGAAACTAGTTCCATTGGATCCGTAATAGTTAGTTATTAATCGGATTTCAATTTTCGTATCCATCGGAGTTGTCGTTTGACCGTGGCAACTCGAAACGCATCGATATCGTTTTAATTTTAAATCGTCGAGTTAAAAATAGTCATTTTTCAAAAAGTCTCGGATTTCGACGAAACTAGTTTCATCAGATCCGTAATGTGATATTATTATAAGATTTCAAATTTCGTAATTTTTGGATTTACCGTTTGTCCGGTACGAATCAAAACGCCTCGAAATCGATTTAAATTGATTTAATTTAAATTGATCGTTTATTGTCGTAACTCGCACAGATGATCGAATTAGCTTCCGAAACCTGTTCCATTGCGTTCGGAACGCGGGGTAAACCTTACGAACGCCAGGCGGCACGTGTAATTTGAAGATCGTTTGGAAAAGTCGTTTAAAACGAATTTAATATTAATTTAATAAGTATATACGTGTATATATACGTTTAACTAACGAAACCCTAGTTATTTTCGTGAGCCAGCCGCCAGTTTTGAGATTAATGGCCGGAAACTCTCGATCTTCTCTCCCTCTTATCTTCAAATCCATTAAGTTTTTGCAAAAATCTCCAACTAGAAAAATGTTAAGCTTAACGTGATCTATCCATCCAACGGTGGATTCGAGAAATCATCACCGTTTGAAGGCAAGAAGCAGCCGCGTTATCCACCAGGTCGGGCACGATTTTGGAGACAAGGGCAGGGCCGAGTGTACCATGGCTCTGGGCGAGGGTAGCTTGTGTGATGGGCTTCAGGTTGGAGGTTGCTGATCAACTTTTCAATGTTCGTAGTGGCCGTGAGAATCAAGGAAAGTAAACGTTCATGGGTTATCTTGGTTCGTGATGTTTACCTGGAGATGGGGGAGAAAGTATAAGGTGCGGCCACGATTTGTTGATCAGAACGAACGGCCAGATGGAGGATGTAGGGTTTTTAAAATAAAATTTAAATTGAAATTGATTTACATAAATTGTATAAACTTTGAAATACGATAACTTTTTCATACGAGATTGAAATATGACGAAACGAATTGCGTTGGGATCGTATGGACAAGCTCTTCGAGATGGAACTGGATTGGAAGCGATCGGGGTCAGTGAAAATTTTGAGTGAAATTAAACGTCCGTTTAATTTCATTCGAAATAAACGCTATAAATTGCTATCGGAAAAGCTAAGGTGAGATCTTCTCACTCAAGAATTGAAAATTGGAATTTTCAGTTATTTATTTGATTGCTATTGGATGTGATATTAGATATAGTAGGATATATATCTATATATAGCAATATATACATATTGGCATATGTATATATTGGATTGATTGATTCCCGCCTCGTATAGCGGATGAGACCCTATTGCGCCGTTAGTAAGCGGATTTTTTTTATAAAATCCATATACCGCGATAATTCCGTACTGGAGCGGAATTGGTATTGTGCTAACGTCTGTGGATGCAGGGAAACAGGTTGGAGGGATCCAACTGGATTCCTCACCAGTAGTTATTTATTTACAGATATTGATGTATATTCTGTTATCATATGTTGATATATGATGTTGTTGTTGTAATGGACTAATTGATGCGTTGCATCATCGGATTCAGCTTTTGAAGTTTAAAAATAATGACTTTTACTTTAAAAGGATTTTTTAAGTGATTTTTGAAAATAAACGTTTTATTAAATTTTTGAAGTGATTTATTTTAAATAAATAAACGTTCAGATTTTAAAGTCATAAAAGTTATAATTTTTGTGAAATATAACCAAAAGGTGATTTTCGGGATAAATAGTAAAGTAATTTATAAAATGGTTAAATTGGAATTTTTGAATAAGTATGAAGGGTTCATAGACGAGATAAAACAAAATGTATACTTTATAAATCAGAACAGGGGAATTATAAAAGTATTTCGGTTATTATTGAATATAAGGTTATAAACAAAATCTTATAAGAAATAAGATTTAAAATCTGTGAAGTTTAAAAGAACGATTTCTTTTAAATAAATGAATTATAAGTATTCAACTTATAATATGGATTTTTGATGTATACATTAACTTATAAATTGAATGGGTCATTAAAGAAGATGTATAAGTCGAAGTTGTTAGAAAATAGAAATAGGATTTATAAACGTTGTTTTATAAATTCGAAATCAATTGGATTTGATAAAGTAAATATAGGAGATTATCAAAGAAGATATATTCGCGGTTTTGGATAGCGAATTTTATTGAATAAAATGTGTAGAAAAGATTGAAATGTAATTAGTGAAGTATATTCACGATTTTGGACAGTGAATATATTTTTAAGTAAAATGGATATGGTTTCGGGAAAGCGATATTTGAAATGAAGTTAATTATTTTAAAAGATGTTTTAAAATGTGTTAAATATCGAAATCATAGATTTCAACATTCATTGTTGAAATAGACGTTTTCGAGGAATAAGGAAATGATGGACTATAACACTGTTGTTATAGTAAATGATTTCCGAAAGGAAATGTTTTGATGTAGTATTGGGATTTATATATCTATCAAAATCCGAATCCCTATACTAGTGATTTTGAGTCGTCGTAACGATGTTTTACGTAACATTCGTTTTGACTCAGATAAATGTGTTGTAGAAATAGATTTTCTTAAAGAATGGAATATATACTTAATTTGATTTAAGTATATCGAATATTTTCCAAGTGTTGAAAATAAATGATTTGTGAAATACTTGTTATTAAATAAGTATGGAAATGTTTTCCAAAATGAAATGAAACGTTTTGAGATTTTATCTTCTTAAAGATAAAATGAAACTGGATATTTGAAAACGATTTGAAAATCGTATATCAGTAGATATTTTGAAAATATAAATTCACTATGGAATTTATAAAAGAAAGGGAAACTGTTTAGAAAAATAAACGTTGATTTATTTTTGAAGTGTGGAAATTATATATCTAGTAAAGATATTTTGGAAGATAAATAATTTGGAAAATTATTTGGAATCTGATGATGTTGCGCATCTTTATTGATAGTTAAATAACCGACTATCAATAATTACCTTTAGATAGGTATTTGTTGTGAATTGGATGAAATTGAATGCCACACTTATTTTTAAATAATCGCTCACTATTCGGGTTAGCCGGGAAAGGACCATGGGGTCGTATAACCCATTCCGAATATGTGATACGTCGTTATGAATTGCATTCGAAGACCGGTGTTGAAGACCGGATATTTTTTGAAAACGGAAGGATTACCGTCGAGTTACTCTACATCGACTGATCTTCGATTTAGAGGTTTTATCACCCTTAGTGACGGGAAGTCCGGACGTGATTAGAAATTTATCCGGATATGCAAGGACTTCGTGAGAAGTGCCTTCGGTTCTGTTCGATCCCGGAACAGACTTGTATGGATTGTGTGTCTGACGTTACAATTTGAGATATAAAGCTGATTCCTTTCAAATACATTTCTGTTGGTGGCGGAGAATTTATTCTCTTAGCTTAACACCCTTCTCTGAGACGTACGAGCTCAGAGGTTATGTAGTTGAAATTTATCAGCGATATATCCCAATTTGGTAACGTGGCATACTGAGTGTTGCTGTGAAATGATCAGTGTTTGATCATTTGTGATATGATCATTTGTTTGATCTTATATCTTTGTGATCATAGGTTGATCATTTTTGTTTGACCCAAAGCAGGGCTTTTTGAGAAAGCGTAGCTTTGTGGACGAGACTTCATCGAGCCTCACACCCCGGAAATGGTCGAAACAGGAAGGATGCAGCAAGGTTCTAGGGAGTAGCGCCCCTTAGTGTATGTCATTCCTTCTGGATAAAGGTGGTATCATGGTATGGAGCCCAGATACTTAACCTCTGTGGTTGCTGCAAAATTTATTTCTTTGTGGTTGTTGCGAATCGGGGATCCTCGGGAAGATCGGTGACGATCGGGGGATGGCATACGCGTGTCAGTAGTTACCTATTTTTGCAGAGGTAACCCGGCCTTGTGTTGGCAGAGTTCCGGTTAGGTTCTCGGGTCGTCTATTCCAGGGACGTACCCATCGTGGAGAAGGAAGTTCC
Source organism: Allium fistulosum (assembly GCA_030737815.1). Classification (NCBI taxonomy): domain Eukaryota; kingdom Viridiplantae; phylum Streptophyta; class Magnoliopsida; order Asparagales; family Amaryllidaceae; genus Allium; species Allium fistulosum. The sequence goes on from CM060904.1 coordinate 823,977,584, forward strand.
TTAGCCTGACCATTTGTTGGAAATCCAAACTCCAATACGTGACTTGTACGGTTTTAGTTGTAGAACCTGCCATCTAATATGGCAGCTATAGCAAGCATACTATAATGGTACCTATGCTGGCTAAGATTTATATTATACTTTCGAAATGTTTTCTACACTATGCACTAATAATAATATCAAAAGGAATTTGATTTTGCGTAGTAAGCATCTTTGACTATCATAAGAAGAAATCTCCTCCAAGTCTGCGTTTGCATTGTGTGTGTGGCGGGAGGTCTTATGGTAGTTTCATTTTCCAAAAGCATTGCGAATTTGTTTTATTTTCTTTGTGAAAGAATAACTGTTTTACGATCTCACACCAGTCACCATGACTGACTCGGAGTTTATTGTTTCCCTTCTAAACTCTGGGTGCCCACCAATTTTCCACACGGGCAGCCTAGAGTTATGTTATCAGGATATTCTGGAGCTTTGGAGATAAGCTGGACAACGAGACGTAGTATTTGTATCTGATAGTATTTATTCCGCTGTGTATTCTGTATGAGGACAAGTTTATATAACTGTCCATTGATGTGTTGTGTTGTATTGAGTTGTATATTGACTCTGATGGATGTATGTATAAACTGATATAGTTCTTTGTTTTAAAAGACTAGTGTTTATCTATTATATATTGTTCCGCTGCGATGTGTAAGATTCTGATATTGTTTTCTGATTCTGATGTTGTTCTGTTGTTCTTTTCTTTCTCTTTTTTCTTTCTCTTCTTTTCTTCTTCTTCTCTTGTTTTTCTTCTTTCTAAAACCCTCACTATTGGAGTTTCCGGCACTCGATTGCTCGGCAGTCGATAAAGTGGGTATCGATGTCGAATTTTCGAAAGTCGAAAATTTCGGTACGTGACAGCGTGGTATCAGAGCATATGGTTAAGCGACAACCCTGCTCTGTTGGGTGTTACTCATTAGAGATAGAGTCAGTAGTACTCTAGAATGAGTTGAGTGTAATAATAGATATGAGCGCGTATTTGTTAGTGAATATAAAATTGTTTTATATTGTGATGATTGGTTTGTTGAGTGGTATATGGATTCTGGTCGGTATTGTCCGTACAACTCTATCGATAGGGATCTCTAAACACTTATATAGAACAATTCGGCACAGTATTGTTTTAAATAGGGTAAATGAAATAATTTTACCCAAAACTATTTTTGTATAGAAAAGAAATGTTTTTCTATAAAGTACTATAGTATATGGTTGCATGGATGTTAGGAAGTAATAATGGTAAATTATTATCATTGAAATTGAATAAGAAATTGAAATCGTAACTCCAAAGTTAAGAAATGAATTCACATATAAATGAAATGTGAGGATGTAAATTATAAAAGTGATTTGTAATTTAAAACGGGATTCCAGAGAAGTATTTGGAAAGGTTTTGAAAAGAATTTGAAAATTTTGGAGATTTGGAAAGTTTAAATCTTTTTGAATTTGAAAATGAATTTCAAAGGTTTTGGAAAAGTATTTTGAAGGAATGAAAAGCTCTAAACTCTTTTCAGTCGCTGGAAAATAACTTCGGTAATGACTGCAGCATCACCGGTGTTCATTTTCGGGTTTCCAAAAGAGAAATTGCTGCCAAATTGTTTTAAAAGGAAGTTGTTTGAAAAATTTGGGTTTTGTTTTTGAAATTCAAAGGATAATTTGAATTGTTTTCAAAATGGCTTTGAAATGTTGAAAAGACTCTGGAATACTATATAAAAATATTTATGAAATATTATGAAGTTGATAACTTGTAAAGTTTAAAGTTTAAATAAAAATCCATTTAACGAATGAAATTTTAAATATGAATTGGAAGCATAAGGAAACGAATTCATATATGAATAAAATGGTAAATATGAATTGTAAATATGATTTACAAATGAAAATAGAATTCCAAGAAGATAATTGAAAATAAAATTCCTTAATGAAATGGAATTGTGAATGCGAATGTATAAATGATTGTATAAATCAAGAAGTAAATAAATTGATAACTTATAGAATATTTGAAATCTGATTGGAATGAAATTCAAATTGAAGGCGAATGAATTAGTAAATAAAACTAATTTAGAATGGTATAGTTATCAACTAAAGATAAAAGATGAGATTGAATTCAAATGGAATATTTGAAATGTAAAATTGAATGGAAATGAATATGAAACTTCAATAGGGAAGTAAAAATGATATAAGTAGTTATATTGAAAATTTTGTAATCAAATTTGCAAAATGTTTGAATGCTGTAACTAGATATTATGGCTAGTAAGATACAGGTGTTATTAAGGAATTGGATTTGATTTTCGAAGATAAATTTGAATTGCTCGACATAAAGGTATGTATTTGAATTATAATATGAGTTTTTGATGATTTCTTGTCTAGCCGCTTGGCTTTTTCTTTTCTTTTTGAAATCTGAGAGTCCGTAGGGACGTTTTGTAGTCGTACCGTATTAGCCGCGCAAAGGAGACGCTGGCGAAATTTTTTGGAAATTTAGGGCGTTAGAAAATTTTTGAGAAATTTTGAATGTTTAAAATTTGAATTTAAACTCGAACTTGAATTTTGAAGTTAAACAGTGTTGTTTGAAACTTAAAATTGAAGTTGGGAATTTAGTTGAGATGATAACGAATCGTTAGTAGGAAGATTTGGTTTGAAAAAAATTGATAAAACCATTAGATGTGAAAAATAGTAGACGAGTTAAGGACCATTTTTCCTAACTTGTAATTTCGAGGACGAAATTCTTTTAAGGGGGGAATCTGTAACGACCCAGAATTTTTGATAATTAAAATTTGAATATTTAATTGATTTTAAATATTAATAAATGGAATTTAGAAGTCGAATGATTTATTTTTCGAATATTGGATTTAATTTGATAATTAAATCGATAAATTTATAATTGAAATTCCAGGGATAATAAAAAAATCGAGTCTAAAATGATTAAAATTAATTTGTAAAATTTTATTTAATCATACTGGAGTTATAGAAAGGTTATAGAACTTTTAAAATTGAATTTAGAGTTAATTTGTGAAAATCGAATATTTTAATATTTAATTATCGACTGAAAAATAGCCAATTTTTGAACAGTCTCAGAATTGAACGAAACTAGTTCCATTGGATCCGTAATAGTTAGTTATTATCAGATTTCAATTTTTGTATCCATCGGAGTTGTCGTTTGACCGTGGCAACTCGAAACGCATCGATATCGTTTTAATTTTAAATCGTCGAGTTAAAAATAGTCATTTTTCAAAAAGTCTCGGATTTCGACGAAACCAGTTTCATCGGATCCGTAATGTGATATCATTATAAGATTTCGAATTTCGTAATTTTTGGATTTACCGTTTGTCCGGTACGAATCAAAACGCCTCGAAGTCGATTTAAATCGGTTTAATTTAAATTGATCGTTTATTGTCGTAACTCGCACAGACGATCGAATTAGCTTCCGAAACCTGTTCCATTGCGTTCGGAACGCGGGGTAAACCTTACGAATGCCAGGTGGCACGTGTAATTTGAAGATCGTTTGGAAAAGTCGTTTAAAACGAATTTAATATTAATTTAATAAGTATATACGTGTATATATACGTTTAACTAACGAAACCCTAGTTATTTTCGTGAGCCAGCCGCCAATTTTGAGATTAATGGCCGGAAACTCTCGATCTTCTCTCCCTCTTATCTTCAAATCCATTAAGTTTTTGCAAAAATCTCCAACTAGAAAAATGTTAAGCTTAACGTGATCTATCCATCCAACGGTGGATTCGAGAAATCATCACCGTTTGAAGGCAAGAAGCAGCCGCGTTATCCACCAGGTCGGGCACGTTTTTGGAGACAAGGGCAGGGCCGAGTGTACCATGGCTCTGGGCAAGGGTAGCTTGTGTGATGGGCTTCATGTTGGAGGTTGCTGATCAACTTTTCAATGTTCGTAGTGGCCGTGAGAATCAAGGAAAGTAAACGTTCATGGGTTATCTTGGTTCGTGATGTTTACCTGGAGATGGGGGAGAAAGTATAAGGTGCGGCCACGATTTGTTGATCAGAACGAACGGCCAGATGGAGGATGTAGGGTTTTTAAAATAAAATTTAAATTGAAATTGATTTACATAAATTGTATAAACTTTGAAATACGATAACTTTTTCATACGAGATTGAAATATGACGAAACGAAGTGTGTTGGGATCGTATGGACAAGCTCTTCGAGATGGAAATGGATTGGAAGCGATCGGGGTCAGTGAAAATTTTGAGTGAAATTAAACGTCCGTTTAATTTCATTCGAAATAAACGCTATAAATTGCTATCGGAAAAGCTAAGGTGAGATCTTCTCACTCAAGAATTGAAAAGTGGAATTTTCAGTTATTTATTTGATTGCTATTGGATGTGATATTAGATATAGTAGGATATATATCTATATATAGCAATATATACATATTGGCATATGTATATATTGGATTGATTGATTCCCGCCTCGTATAGCGGATGAGACCCTATTGCGCCGTTAGTAAGCGGATTTTTTTTATAAAATCCATATACCGCGATAATTCCGTACTGGAGCGGAATTGGTATTGTGCTAACGTCTGTGGATGCAGGGAAACAGGTTGGAGGGATCCAACTGGATTCCTCACCAGTAGTTATTTATTTACAGATATTGATGTATATTCTGTTATCATATGTTGATATATGTTGTTGTTGTTGTGATGGACTAATTGATGCGTTGCATCATCGGATTCAGCTTTTGAAGTTTAAAAATAATGACTTTTACTTTAAAAGGATTTTTTAAGTGATTTTTGAAAATAAACGTTTTATTAAATTTTTGAAGTGATTTATTTTAAATAAATAAACGTTCAGATTTTAAAGTCATAAAAGTTATAATTTTTGTGAAATATAACCAAAAGGTGATTTTCGGGATAAATAGTAAAGTAATTTATAAAATGGTTAAATTGGAATTTTTGAATAAGTATGAAGGGTTCATAGACGAGATAAAACAAAATGTATACTTTATAAATCAGAACAGGGGAATTATAAAAGTATTTCGGTTATTATTGAATATAAGGTTATAAACAAAATCTTATAAGAAATAAGATTTAAAATCTGTGAAGTTTAAAAGAACGATTTCTTTTAAATAAATGAATTATAAGTATTCAACTTATAATATGGATTTTTGATGTATACATTAACTTATAAATTGAATGGGTCATTAAAGAAGATGTATAAGTCGAAGTTGTTAGAAAATAGAAATAGGATTTATAAACGTTGTTTTATAAATTTGAAATCAATTGGATTTGATAAAGTAAATATAGGAGATTATCAAAGAAGATATATTCGCGGTTTTGGATAGTGAATTTTATTGAATAAAATGTGTAGAAAAGATTGAAATGTAATTAGTGAAGTATATTCACGATTTTGGACAGTGAATATATTTTTAAGTAAAATGGATATGGTTTCGGGAAAGCGATATTTGAAATGAAGTTAATTATTTTAAAAGATGTTTTAAAATGTGTTAAATATCGAAATCATAGATTTCAACATTCATTGTTGAAATAGACGTTTTCGAGGAATAAGGAAATGATGGACTATAACACTGTTGTTATAGTAAATGATTTCCGAAAGGAAATGTTTTGATGTAGTATTGGGATTTATATATCTATCAAAATCCGAATCCCTATACTAGTGATTTTGAGTCGTCGTAACGATGTTTTACGTAACATTCGTTTTGACTCAGATAAATGTGTTGTAGAAATAGATTTTCTTAAAGAATGGAATATATACTTAATTTGATTTAAGTATATCGAATATTTTCCAAGTGTTGAAAATAAATGATTTGTGAAATACTTGTTATTAAATAAGTATGGAAATGTTTTCCAAAATGAAATGAAACGTTTTGAGATTTTATCTTCTTAAAGATAAAATGAAACTGAATATTTGAAAATGATTTGAAAATCGTATATCAGTAGATATTTTGAAAATATAAATTCACTATGGAATTTATAAAAGAAAGGGAAACTGTTTAGAAAAATAAACGTTGATTTATTTTTGAAGTGTGGAAATTATATATCTAGTAAAGATATTTTGGAAGATAAATAATTTGGAAAATTATTTGGAATCTGATGATGTTGTGCATCTTTATTGATAGTTAAATAACCGACTATCAATAATTACCTTTAGATAGGTATTTGTTGTGAATTGGATGAAATTGAATGCCACACTTATTTTTAAATAATCGCTCACTATTCGGGTTAGCCGGGAAAGGACCATGGGGTCGTATAACCCATTCCGAATATGTGATACGTCGTTATGAATTGCATTCGAAGACCGGTGTTGAAGACCGGATATTTTTTGAAAACGGAAGGATTACCGTCGAGTTACTCTACATCGACTGATCTTCGATTTAGAGGTTTTATCACCCTTAGTGACGGGAAGTCTGGACGTGATTAGAAATTTATCCGGATATGCAAGGACTTCGTGAGAAGTGCCTTCGGTTCTGTTCGATCCCGAAACAGACTTGTATGGATTGTGTGTCTGACGTTACAATTTGAGATATAAAGCTGATTCCTTTCAAATACATTTCTGTTGGTGGCGGAGAATTTATTCTCTTAGCTTAACACCCTTCTCTGAGACGTACGAGCTCAGAGGTTATGTAGTTGAAATTTATCAGCGATATATCCCAATTTGGTAACGTGGCATACTGAGTGTTGCTGTGAAATGATCAGTGTTTGATCATTTGTGATATGATCATTTGTTTGATCTTATATCTTTGTGATCATAGGTTGATCATTTTTGTTTGACCCAAAGCAGGGCTTTTTGAGAAAGCGTAGCTTTGTGGACGAGACTTCATCGAGCCTCACACCCCGGAAATGGTCGAAACAGGAAGGATGCAGCAAGGTTCTAGGGAGTAGCGCCCCTTAGTGTATGTCATTCCTTCTGGATAAAGGTGGTATCATGGTATGGAGCCCAGATACTTAACCTCTGTGGTTGCTGCAAAATTTATTTCTTTGTGGTTGTTGCGAATCGGGGATCCTCGGGAAGATCGGTGACGATCGGGGGATGGCATACGCGTGTCAGTAGTTACCTATTTTTGCAGAGGTAACCCGGCCTTGTGTTGGCAGAGATCCGGTTAGGTTCTCGGGTCGTCTATTCCAGGGACGTACCCATCGTGGAGAAGGAAGTTCCTTAGCCTGACCATTTGTTGGAAATCCAAACTCCAATACGTGACTTGTACGGTTTTAGTTGTAGAACCTGCCATCTAATATGGCAGCTATAGCAAGCATACTATAATGGTACCTATGCTGGCTAAGATTTATATTATACTTTCGAAATGTTTTCTACACTATGCACTAATAATAATATCAAAAGGAATTTGATTTTGCGTAGTAAGCATCTTTGACTATCATAAGAAGAAATCTCCTCCAAGTCTGCGTTTGCATTGTGTGTGTGGCGGGAGGTCTTATGGTAGTTTCATTTTCCAAAAGCATTGCGAATTTGTTTTATTTTCTTTGTGAAAGAATAACTGTTTTACGATCTCACACCAGTCACCATGACTGACTCGGAGTTTATTGTTTCCCTTCTAAACTCTGGGTGCCCACCAATTTTCCACACGGGTAGCCTAGAGTTATGTTATCAGGATATTCTGGAGCTTTGGAGATAAGCTGGACGACGAGACGTAGTATTTGTATCTGATAGTATTTATTCCGCTGTGTATTCTGTATGAGGACAAGTTTATATAACTGTCCATTGATGTGCTGTGTTGTATTGAGTTGTATATTGACTCTGATGGATGTATGTATAAACTGATATAGTTCTTTGTTTTAAAAGACTAGTGTTTATCTATTATATATTGTTCCGCTGTGATGTGTAAGATTCTGATATTGTTTTCTGATTCTGATGTTGTTCTGTTGTTCTTTTCTTTCTCTTTTTTCTTTCTCTTCTTTTCTTCTTCTTCTCTTGTTTTTCTTCTTTCTAAAACCCTCACTATTGGAGTTTCCGGCACTCGATTGCTCGGCAGTCGATAAAGTGGGTATCGATGTCGAATTTTCGAAAGTCGAAAATTTCGGTACGTGACAGCTACTCTCTACCGTGATACTTCCCTTAGCCTGAGCAGCCGCCCTCTCCTCCGCCGTTTCCCTCAGCTTGACTACTGACTGCTGTGGAAGAATTAAGTTATACTCCAGAAGGGTCGTGTTTCTGATCAGGTAGGCAGATGACCTATATCTCCCGAGAATAGCTTCTATCTCAGCCGCCATCTGAACCAGGCGATCAGTCTCCACAACTGCAAAGCCACCTGTCGCTAGCAAAAATGAAGACGTATGAGAAGAAGTCTCGCAAACCAGAATGGAAATTATAAATAAAGTGTAGACTTACATCCAGAGGTGAAACGCCTAAAAGAAACTGAGTCGTCCCTGACGAAGAACCACTCCTTCTTGAACATGCTGAATTTAGAATACAGATCCAAGACCGGCTTGAAGGTCACAGCTGACTCCAAGCTAATGTATGGGGACCCCTTCTTATAGCCCCTCAGATTATATAGATACCGGATCTCCCAGTTGGAAGGAGCACGACCATACTTCCTCTGGAAAATGACGAAGAGGCTCACCAATATAGCATAGGAGTTGGGTTGAAGCTGGAATGGGGCCACCTTTAGATATGTAAGGAAGCTGGCTATCCAAGCGTTAAGAGGAGGAATGGCACCACACATGCAGTGGTATCTGCTATAGGCGAAGTACCCTTCAAGAGGATCGTACGGCATAACTTCTCTCCCTGGCAACAGCAATTGCACCCTATCAATTCCAAAAGATCGGGAAATGACATCAAGATGCTCCTCCTTGAGGGAGCTAGGAAAGCAATCGGGCGGGGAGTTCAGAAGTTCCTGAGGGCCGTACCCGTCCACTAGTGATCTCAGGACAGGTCCGTGACGTTCTGGATTTGGCTGAGCTGGGGGCACGGCAGAGGAACCTCCTTCACCCCCGGATTTCTTTTTATCCGATCGAGTTTCTGCTTTGCGAGACATTATCTGCAACATGGAAAAGACAGGTTGTTAAAACAGAGGATATAAACAGGCAAGTTTCTCAAGTCCATCCAATGAAACAAGTCCATTCGGTATCCCCGTGCTATAGCCCATTCGGCATTTCCAACGTCATCCGGTTATACTAAATCATATGACCCCATCCGGCATTCCCAACTCCATCCGGTTATACAGGTATACGACTCCCTTCGGTAAACCATTCGTCCAACATAGAAAGGATCTCACCTGATTCAGTGAAAGTAGGGGATTTGATTCGGCTACCACGTTTGATCCAGCTACCACGTTTTGATTCGGCGAAAGTAAGAATTTGATCCGGCAAGGACAAGTGTATAGTTCGGCAGGTAGGAAATAGCAAAGGCGTACGGTCCCTACTTATAGACAAAAGGACACGACCAGACCATCTGGTTCGGTATCCAAGGACCAAATGAAAATGTCAAACAAAGCACGCCATATTCGAGAATATGCCCCACTTTGGGGGGCAAATGTTGGGCGTGTTCTCACCCAGGAGACCTCGAGACCAAGAAGCTTGATTCATCCATCCAGGCTTGCCTAAACTCATTCGGCATTCTCGTTCTCCAGGGCTCATTCGGCAGGAACTCATTCGGTATCCATGCCTCATAGAAACCCATTCGGTAGTCTCAAGAAGCCACTACCGGACCAACCTCTCCTAGCTCCTACCGGACCAAGCTCTTACCGGACCAACCTCTCCTAGCTCCTACCGGACCAACCTCTCCTAGCTCCTACCGGACCAAGCTCCTACTAGACCAACCTCTCCTAGCTCCTACCGGACCAAGCTCCTACCAGACCAAGTTCCTTCCACCGAACCAAGTACCACCGGACCAGCTCCACCAGGCCAGATTGCGTCAGCCCAGGCCCACCAGCTGGTATATACCTCCAAGACCCCTACCCCAGCCTCACTCTATAAATAGAGGGGCAGGGGTAGAACAATGGGGGACAAGTTTGAGAGCTCAAGCACGGAAGGAACTTTCAAACAACTTTCTTTTACTTGTATCAAAGCTTTGTACTTGTAATCAGAATAAGAGAAGAGAAATAACATATAAAGTGGACGTAGGCACATTCTGGCTGAACCACTATAAATTTGCGTGTCTTTTTACAGTTTAGCCCCTGTTTTTCATATATTTGCATAAATCGCTCAAATCACTAAGAATAACATAAGATCTACTAAATCATACAACTTTGAGGTGTTTGTCCATTTTTTGTGCAAACATGCACTATTGTGCTAAACCCCTGGACCACACTTTTACACACACAATATGGATTTCACGTGGAAATCGGTTAAGTCACAGATAATTTAGATTTGATGTTTTTGAAATTGAAATTTTAATTTCAATTGATTTTGAAATTAGAAATTTGGGTTTAAAATAAAAAGCTTTTGAAATGGAATTCAAAGATAAAAGTTATTTTGAATAACTTAACCGAGTTTTTTTTTTGAAAATTTAAATAATTTGATTTAAACTTAAATTCAAGATTGAAATTGAATTCTATGATTCGAAATTAGGGATTTAAGATACTGAACAAGTTATATGAATCTAAACCATTTAAAAGTAAAATTTTGGGAATTTGAATTTAACCCAAGGATTTCAACTCGTATGAATGAATCAGATTTTCTGAAATGAAACTGTTTGATTTCAAATGATAAAAGCTTTCAGATAAGAAATGAAATTTTCAGTTTAATTAAGGAATTTCAAGATTGAATTGAAAAATGTTTTTTTCAAGTTATGAATGAAATGTTTTGAAAAGCTATGTATTAAATCTGTTTATTTTTAACAGATTTAAAAGTGATGTTTTGTTTAAACCATTCGAAATGAAATTGTTTTGAAAGCTATAAGTTAAATCTTTATTTTAAAGATTTAACGAGTTAAATTGAAATGGAAATTGATTTGGAAAATCTGTGAATGAATTTTTTGTTTAAAAGATAAAAGTGTGGAAATTGTTTAAACCGTTGAAGGTTGTTAAAATGAATCTTTTTGTTTAAAGATTTGAAATGGTAATTTGTTAAACCATTTGAAAAGAGAAGTTTGGGTAATAAGTTGTGACTTAATTGAAATCCCAATATCCATATATTTTTAAATATTACGCTCACTATTCGGGTTAGCCGGGAAAAGACCTTTGTGTCATATAACCCATTCCGAATAGTGATACGTCGTATATGGATGGCATTTGAAGACCGGTGTTGAAGACCGGATATTCACGAGAACGAAAGGATAACTCGTCGATTGTCTCTGCACTGAGTCGCGCCGGTATAGAGATCTCCTAAGTGATGGGAAGTCGAATCGGGATTATGAATAACCGGAATTGCAAGGGCTTCGTAAGAAGTGCCTTCGGTTCTGTTCGAACCCGGAACAGACTTGTATGGTTACATGTCTGACATTACACTTTGAGATATAAAGCTGATTTCTTTCAAATACATTTCTGTTGGTGGCGGAGAATTTATTCTCTTAGCTTAACACCCTTCTCTGAGACGTATGAGCTCAGAGGTTATGTAGTTGAAGGTTATCAGCGATATATTCCCAATTTGGTAATGTGACATGCTGAGTGTTGCTGTGTGATGATCAGTGTTTGATCATTTGTGATATGATCATTTGTTTGATCATTTATCTTTGTGATCATAGGTTGATCATCTGTTGACCCAAAGCATGGCTTTGTGACAAAGCGTAGCTTTGTGGACGAGACTTCGTCGAACCTCACGACCCGGTAATGGTCGAAACAAGATCGTGGCAGCAAGGTTCTAGGGAGTAGCGCCCCTTAGTGTATGTCATTTCCTTCTCGATTATGAGTGGTATCATGGTATGGAACCCAGATACTTACTTTGTGGTTGCTGCAGACTTATTGTTATGTGGTTGTTGGAAATCGAGGATCCTCGGGAAGATCGGTGACGATCGGGGGATGGCATACGCGTGTCAGTAGTTACCTATTTTTGCAGAGGTAACCCGGCCTTGTGTTGGCAGAGATCTAACCGTAATGTTAGGTTATTTCTCGGGACGTCATTCCAGAGGCGTTCCTTCCTGGCATAAGAAGTTCCTTAGCCTGACCATTTGTTGGAAATCCAAAGAAACAATACGTGACTTGTACGGTTTTAGTTGTATTACCCGCTATGGAATGTGGCGGTAACCTGCTATTGAACATGGTAGCTATAGTAGGCATAAGTGCGGAATGCCTATGCTGGCTAAGATTTATATTCTACTTTCGAAATGTTTCTACACTATGCACTAATAATAATATAAAAAATGATTTGATTTTGCGTAGTAAGCATCTTTGACTATCATAAGAAGAAATCTCCTCCAATTCTGCGTTTGCATTGTGTGTGTGGCGGGAGGTCTTATGGTAGTTTCATTTTCCAAAATCATTGCGAATTGACTTTAAAATTCTCTGCTAGTTGTTTTTGAAGATAAACTATTTTTGTTGCTCACACCAGTCCCATGACTGATCCGGAGTTTATTGTTTATTTCCTAAACTCTGGGTGCCCACCATTTTCCACACGGGCAGTCTAGAGTTGGGTTTCTCAGATATTCAGGTTGAGTAGATTATCTGGAGCTAGTTTAGTCTTTGGATCGGACTGCACTTGCTTATCTTTGTGCATCGTTATTGGGAGTTCAAGCTACATCTGGAATGGCATTTTGAAGATGGAGATTATCCGCTGCTGATGTTATCGTTTTCTTTTCCGCTGCTATTTGTTGTATCATATCTCTGATGTATATTGATATTCATTGTATCACTCTGTTGTATCAGATATTGTATACCAATGTATTATTCTTTTATTCCGCTGTGTTATTTACTTAATGTTGTTATAAGCTCCGGCGACTCGGATTTGAACGGTCGAATCCACGGCATTCGAGTACGATGTAAAGTATGGATGTCGATTTTCGAGTGCGAAAAATCCAAGACGTTACAGTAGTGGCCGCGGAGCCTCAAGCGGCGGCGGAGGTGACCACGCGAGTCCAGGCAGGTGCGACTTGGCGTGTTGAGGCTCGTGGCATGGTCAGATCTTGGCAAATGGCTTATAGAAGTGGCGGTCGGCGGTCAAAGTTTCGGAGGTGCTGATGGGTTAGGTTACGCTAGGGTTTGGTGATGATGGTATTATGTATTTTCCCTCCATTTTATTTTAATTTAAATTTAAAAATTCAAACTTTTAACTTGCATAAATTTTACATACGAGCTCCGATTGACATGCGGTTTCTTCCATTAGACTCGTATCGAAATTCGAACAACATGAAATAGGTTTGGCTAAATTTGGAGACTGTTGAAATTTTTAGCTTTTGTTGGATTTTTAATGCGCTGTAAATCAAAGTTGTGTGATTTAACCCACTCATGCAATACTAAAATTCTTATGTTAGTTAAATTAAAATTATGAAGTGATAAAATTTTATTGGTTGCTGTTTAGTAGTTTAAATTGACATTTACATTAAATTGAATTTTATATTGAATTAAATTGACATTTAAATTAATATTGAATTTAATTGCTAGTTAAACACTAACAATTGATAACTAGTAAATGTTATGATATATTGGTTGATTTAGACATTGATTGTAATTGGATGCCTGTTGATTGATATGTTGGATGGATGGTTGTTATTTATTTTGATATATCCCTGTAATTATTCTATTTATTATTTGACACCCTATAAACTGTCATTTGAATTATTTCAAATAAAATAAGAAATAGGTTGAAATGATATATACCTATGTCATTTAATTTTGTGTTGAAATAATATATATCCATCCATGTAATTAAAATTGAATTAACTGATCACTTGGCCATAGGTGAGAAAATTATATACGAACACCGGGTTGGTTAAATTAAATAATTTCAAAATATTGAATTTAAATTGGTTTAAATTATATGGGTTTAAAGAAAATAAAAATTGGATTTATATGAATTAAATTATTTGCTAATTCGAACATTTGAAATGTTGAAGTTGAAGTTGTTTAAATCAAACTTTTTAATGATTTAATTTGAAGCCTTAAAGTTGAAATTGAGATATGTTTTGAATTTATGGGAAGTGAATTATTTTAAAGGTCTAAAATGTTAATTTAAACTTTGAATTTGCTTTAATTAAAATGGTTTAAATTGGTATTTCCAAGTTTTGGATATGAAATGGATTTAAACTAAATTGGTTAAAAATGAGAAATCGAATTGAAACTTTTAGCCATTTGAATAGAACCGTTTAAATTGAATTTGAAGTTAAGTTGAAATCATTTTGAATTGAGGCTGATTTAAATTGAATTTTGAATATGAAATTGAATTGAATTGGAAGTCGAAAAAATGATTTCGTTGTGATTTGGAACATGGGTTCAAATTGTTGTGAAAGAAAAAAAACAGTTTTAATATAAATTATTTTAACATAAAAACCATTTTAATAATAAAATTGTTTTAATATATAAACTATTCTAATTTTTTAAACTATTTAATTATTCAAAACTATTTTCAATACTAAAACTATTTTTATTTCTAAACTATTTTCAATCTTTAAACTATTTTAATTATTCCAAACTATTTTTCACTATTAAAACTATTTAATTATTCAAACCATTTTAATAGTCAAACTGTTTTAAAAGGGAACTATTTAGATTTAAATCATTGATTTAGATACGAATGTTTTGATTTAGAAGGGTAACCTATTTTGAATTAGAAATGATTTTGAAGCGAAGTCGATAGTTTGATATGAAGTATGATTTATACTGTTAAAGTGAATCTGATATTTTGATATGAAGTGTGATTCGTTCTTGAAATGTAAAAGAACCAACCGGTGTGAAAAATGACGTTTGGTTGTTAAAGAGACCGGGACCGAATATTGACATACTCTTTGTCAATACTGGAATCACTTTAACCACCATGTACGCGATGGATTTTATCCAGAATGTAGAGGTTAAATTGGAGGCATTTGCTAGATTTGAAGAAAGAGAACGATGATGGATAGACCCCGACACTTGTGTCAATTGAAACGACTAAAACAAGATGACTTGTCCTGACCAATGAGACTAGCTACCTCTAGCGACATCTATTCTCCGTATTACTATATTGATTTTGACTCGATTGGTGCACCTTGATTTGATTATGGGATGGATGTTCACGGTGGGCCGTTAAGGGATACCACTAGTCAGGCGACTCGAATTGGTAGTATCCTACCTTGGGCATTGCCTCACGTGCCTTGTCATACTTTTATCCTTATACGCGACCACTATGACTTTGTTTTAGTATTGTCTTATCACGGTGCCTCCCTGGCTACCGACGTTACTAGTGATGCTACTAAGGCAAACTGTAGGACAATGCTTAAAAAGGTGGGTCGAGATTTTGTGTTTTCGTTTCCTTCTTTTCCCTTATTTTCTTATTAAACTCCATTGACAATCCTCCCTTTTGAATGGTTTGAGTTAGACACGTGTGATTTATTATCGACTTGAATCATCCAAAAAGGTGGGTCGTCACAGTTGGTATCGAAGGTTTGGTTTAGAGATACCTTAGTCTATTTGGGTTAACTCATAGAGAGAGGGTTAGTTACCCTAGAATTAGTTTGAGTGTATACATATGAGAGAGCATATTTGTTAGTGCTATAGAAATGTTTTTGTATTGTGTTAATTTATTCTATTAAGTATTTATGAATTTCGGTCGGTACATAGGACGCTATGACATCGATAGAGATTCCTAAACACTTGAACAAGGTAAACAAACATAATATTGTTTTAAAAATAGGTAAATGAAATAATTTTTACCTAGTATCATAGTTTGTAATTAAAGAATAATTTTTCATAAGTTGATATTGTTATTTTTGGTGTGTTATTTGTTAGTAAATGATAATATTTGATTATTGTCATTTATTGTTAGTTAGTCAAGGTTCTTAAAACTATTTAACTATTATATGTTATAAGGAAATGTAAATTTACAAAAATGATTTATAAATTATGATTTACAAATAAAACAAGTCTAAATTTAAAATTTGAGTACTTAAATTCAGGGGTTTTGAAGTTGGTTTCCAAAGATTTTGTAACATCCCTAACTTTTGATAACACTATTCAAAAAATTTAATTAGATAAATTAAAAAGAATAATGATGATAAGGAGATTAAGATTTGAATAAATACATATATAGTGTCGTGCTTATTAACAAGATAAATGGGCTTTAAATTAGTTTATTGGTTAATTAAATTACACATGGGCATATTAGTGAAAATTAGCCAATTAATTATACACGTCTATAACTTCTCATTTTGTCCATTCACGTCTCATTTCCACTTTCACAAATGAAAAATCAGAAACCTAAACTAAAGTCGGCCATTACCAAGGAAGGAAAAGAAGAAATTTTAATCTAAAGCAAAGGATCAAACCTAAGGAGGATTAATGAACAAAAAATCTCAAATTCCTTATCAAGTTTAAGGTGAATAATAATCTTCTACCATCTCTATTTTATTCTATGATTATATGGTTTCAGATTTATGATTTAAATTTGTTTTTGTGATAAAATGGATGATAATATGCTTGAGTTATATTATGATGATTTGTTTTAATTCATAAGTACATGAATTTGTATGGTTTTAGTATAAAACCGAGAATATATGATTTTAGATTACCATGGAAAATTTTTATGTCAAGCAAAACATGATTTTGGAGTTGGGTTTTAATTTTCAAAATTTTTTATTTCAAAATTCAACCTTAATCTTATTTAAATTTGAAAATATTCACTTAATAATTTAATATCATTTAAATAAAATCTCAGATTACAAATTTACATCAATATTAAACATTCAATTTCAATTTTATTTAAATTTGAAATATTCATTTAATAACCCTTAGTTAAACATTTAAATAAAATCTCAAATTACAAATTTATATCAAAATTAAATATTCAAATTCAATTTTATTTAAATTTAAAAATATTCATTTAATCCTCTTTAATCAAAATCAAGTTATAAAAACGTATCTTTAAAATCTCAAAATCAATAAGTTCCAAATCAATCCTTTTTTTCAATTATTAACCAATTTAAATTTCAAGTCAACTTTAATTAATCTTTCCAACCTCTATTTATTAAAATTATTACAAAATCTATTTAAAAATATTAATATAAATTTTAAATAAATATTTAAACATATTATATATATATTTGTTAAATTAATTTTTTATTAAATTTATTATATTAAATTCTATTATTAACTATATTTTAAATATTATATATATATATATATATTTAAAAATAATAAAGTTATAAGTAAAATCTTAAAATTTTCATTTTTAAAACTTACCTTGTAAATTTAAAATTTCCAGACATCAAATTTAAAAATCTAAAATTTTCACATATATTAAAATAAAATATGTATATTATATTTAAAAATCAATGTTTATTAAAACCCATATATTTCCTTTTGAAACCTTGGAAATTATTTTTCAAAATAGACCGGTAGTGTCCGTATATAGTTTTCTATCATATGGTCAAGTGATACAGATATTTATCATTTCAATCCGTAATAATTTAATATTTACGGGCATATATCATTTCAACCCGCAATCCCAAAATTTCAAAAATAAATAAAATCGCTTGGGTTTATCATTTCAACCCATAATGATTTTCCCTAATCTATAAAATTATTCGGGTATGTATCATTTCAACCCATAGGAAATTCCTAACTATTAGGGAACTTAATAATAAAATAATAATATAAAATAGCATAACATATCAATTACAAGCACGGATCATAATTAACAGTTTAAAATAAAATATATATACAACAGGTTATGGTGTCATATGTCAATTATCATAGGTTAACAAATTTAAATAATAACATATCATTTAACGATTTAATTACTAAACAATTCAAATTAACAACATATTCAATCATCATTTCACATGCAATCAATTTACTAATCATAAAAATGTTAATCGTGAGTGATTGCTCACCTTTCGAGGCTAGAGAAAATAGACAACACAATAAGCTACGATTTTGAATCACGAACTCGACAATCGACTAATCCAAACGACAATCCCAAAGCAAAGCAAGGTGGACTCGAGATCCATGAAAACAAAATATATAGTTTTAAGATTCTATAATTTACTCACATATTTAAAATAAAATCTTTATATTATATTTTTAAAAATCAATATTCAATTAAAAACACATATTTAAAATAAAAATATTTTTATTAAATTTTAAAAATCAATATTTATTAAAATCCATATTTCCAAAATCAAAATATCTATATATTATATTTTTAAAAATCAATAATATAAAAATCAAAATTCCTTTTTTTATAATAGTAGAGCTAAGCTTTCTCAGGCAAAACAAATTCAAGAAATATATATATATATATATATATTTCTTTGTCTCTTTATTTTTTTTAAAATAACCAAACAGGAGGCTGCTCACGCTGCTCGGCTTCCAGGGAAGAAAGGGTTGCTGGTTGCTAGAGGGTTGTTCACATCAGATGGGCTGAGATGGCTATTGGCAAGGGCTAGTGGAAGGGATGACTACGACAACAGTTGAAGGGAGGGAGATGGTTCAGAGCAGCTAAAGGTGGAGGGTTTTGATGAGTTCGGTTGTTGGTCAGGGGAAGCAAGGCTGCTTGGTTCGGATTGCTGGCGGATATGCTGGAGGGCAGTGGGCGAAGGTGAGATGAGGGTGCTTTGGAGGCGGGCGACGTAGACAGTCAGGTGGGCGCGTTTTGGTGGACTAGTAGTGAGTGTACGGGCTGAGGTGGGTTCGGCGGATGGGGGGAAAAATTGTGGTTGCGGAAAAAGAAGAAGGAGCCGTCGGAGATTTGGGGTGTGTGAGGTCTGGCACGCGTGGGAAAGAAAGGTAGCGGGTGGATCGAGTAAGGCTATGGGAAGATGGAGAAGACTTGGTGGTAGGAAAGCTTGGGTGCCGTTGATGGATGTTGACCAAGTGCTCGAGTGGATGGAGCGTGCGGGTGCTGGCGTGGGATGGGAAGTTCGGTGATAAGTGAAAAGTGGCGCAAGGAGAATGGACGAGTTCATGCTACAACCAATATAAATGAAAGCAAACAATAGTATACTTTTATTATTATTTTTTTCTGAAAAGAAAGAACTAGAGAGAGGAGAAAGTAAAGATTGAAAGGACGAACCAGGAAATAATATATTGGAATGGTGGGAATAGAGAAAGTCAAGAGTTGGATTCTGAAATTATTAATAACTAGTGGCCATTTGTTTTCAGCCGATGGACAAATGGAAGGACACAAGGAAAGCAAAAGGCTTAAATGCGGAACCGTTATGGCTAATCGTTTCCTAGATTTCGCCATGTACCGAACGCCAAAATAAACAAATGAATATATTGCGGAGATCACCATGACAAGATGAACAGAACGGTACACAAATATTAGAGATACGACGTCCATCCAATCAAAATTTGATATTCGTTGTCAAACTACTGCTAATTCGCCGAAAATAAGATAAACGGGGCTATAGCTGTCCAAATTTGGCGAAACAAAATAAGACGTCTCACTCAGAAAATGTTTTACAATTTTATTATATAAAAGTATTCAGGTTTCGAAAATATTTTATTTCCATCAAAATTTTACTGATTTAAATTTAAAATTTAAAATTCCACAACATAACAAACTTTTATATTTACCAATGAATATCTACCATTTGTTATGTTTCAATAGACGCATACCAAATATCAAATTCTCATTGGAAAATTTTGTTATTTATTTTCATGAATTTTTTTTAGTTAATTACATATTTAAAATCGTTAAAATTTACAGGTCGTTACATTAACTGAATATTTATTAATTTTGTACATGCTAATTTGAATGATGCAATTATAGTTGCATTTTGAATGATGCAGTTATAAATACAATATCTATATGAAAGGCTACAATTTAAAAAAAAAATCAATGATTGAATATTTACACATGAATAACACATATCATTTAAAAGATTATAAATATGTTGATTTAATGGTGAAAACTGTTTGTCAATATGTTGTTTCTAGAAAATTTTATTGTGTTTTGAATATTTGAAATCTATATAGGTGTGAAGTATTAAAATGGGTATAAGAATAGCAGTTACTAATAAAGGATGTCAATGGACAGGGACCCGATTTACATAAATTATCGAGGAAGGATATTTTGTTTATTTATATAAACTATGCAGTGATGACTTTAGTTTGTAATGCATCATTCTTTTATCTATGTAATTTTTCTTATTTTTACATTCATGACTTTCTAACGTATTGGAATGCAAAATTGTTGCTCGCAATTTTCAGTGTCAAATAGTTTTGTTCCCCCAAATTCTTTAATGATTAGATTAGAATATGGTTGTGAACATTTAGCATAGAATAAACTAGTGTAGTATATCTACAAATGCATTTTTTTCCCTCTTAAATAGGTCGAAGATTAGTAATCTACTAAGTCGAAGATTTCATTTAACTACCAATGACCATTTGGTTAGGATCACCAGATTTTTTTATGGGTATATCGAATTGCTTCACGATTATGTTAATAAGACTACTAATTGTTATGGGTTTTCATTTTTTTTTAAATTTTGTATGTCAGAATTAGAAATGTAATGCGATTTTGGTCTGTACACTACTATAAACCTATAGTTTCCTAATGGGCTTTTGGCATCATTATGTCATTGCTAATTTAATAAGCAACATCAAAAGCTCATATGGAATAATGGTCACCACTAAAAAGTTAGTCATTCCGTTATCATGCCAATTTAGTGATGCATAGTGATACCAAAAACATTTGTGATACTATATAGATGCCGACATTCTAATGCACTATAACCTATGCTTACATTGATGTTCAAGCTTTTAATATTATTATATCGACTTATGAGCTTAAAATTTAGGAAGATGTATTAAATTCCAATGTACATGTCTGCCATGTAAAAGTATATGTAGGAAACCATTATAAGATATGGTATTCGTCATTTCTCTCTCCATGTTTAATTGTTTACATTTTGAAATAGTTCGCTCGGATTTGGGACTTCATGTTCTTGAAGGATCCAACGTGTGCAAATTAAAACTCTTTGATGAAAGAAACCAAAGATCAAGGAAAAAATTTATTCGTGAATTATTATCAAGCTAAAAATTAATTTTTACCGAAATCAATTAAAACTTTTCTCACTTCAAAATTGATGAATCAACACATCGTATGCTTGAGTAGAAATCAATTATTCACCAATACTTAATAACACTTCATTTTCCAAGGTACTCAATTCTAATACATTAAAAAACATCATGTCGTTCCAGAAAATAAGGTATCTTCATTAACAGGATAACAAATGGTTGCATGTATGAAATAGTTAAATGCCAGTTTTAGTTTCAATTGTATTTCAAAAAATATTGTACCTCGCATATTCAATTTTAAGGTTGGATATGTTTGTGTAAACTCTTATCAAATAACCAATTTTTCAGATGAAATGACATGATAACTTGTTTTTTATTATCATTAAAACTTAAAGTTTTAATTATCCCAACTTAATAAATTGCTCAAAGAAGTAGATATGGGTAAATTTGATCGACCAATGTCTTTCTAACAAATAAGTAGAAATATCATTCACATGAAGAAAAAACTTGCGTGAGTATCACGTTAATAATGCTTTAATGAGTTGTAATGCTATAATCGGAATTCAATGGTAGTTTCTATGACTTTTGTTTCATTCATCATTACCTTCGTAGGGATAAGGTTGCTTAACGTTTATTTTTTATATGTAATATGCAGTACTCTATTGAACTTAAAATGATTTCGTTTGTTATTTACTAATATTAGACGTTTGTTTTAAACTAGCAAACTAGCACTATTATTATTTTCTATATCTCTTTCCTTAATTGTTTAAAAGTTTAAGCTCATACCCAAAAAATATTCTTTTCGACCTCCAATTTTACATCTTCAAAACAGTTGCACCACTTTTCTAATATTTGCTGAGATAGAATTAATGAGATTACGAATATTATCATGGAGTAAAAATGTAATTTGTCAAAGAATTAAATAGCTTTTTATTATTTTCTGCAATTTTATATAGATTTGTTGTAAATAACCACGTTTTGCTTTATTGCATTTACATTGCGGATCAATCTTTCTACAAATAACCGTGTGCGAAACACGTGTTCACACTAGTAAACCTTAAAACCTAAGAATATTCCTGGTGTTAAAACGTGAATTATTTCCTTTATGAAATATATATAAATTTTTACTGCATTTTATGTGTAAGCACTATGGATAAGTGCGGTTAAAAGTAATTTTTGTTGTAGTGGATTAACCAATAACAATGAGGCAGTGGTACCGTTCCAATAATTGTTCAAGTTTAACTACTCGACTTTCATTCCAAGTTCTATATTTATCCAACTAAATCATTCCCAAGTCTCCTTGTAACGACCCAAAATTTTGGATATTTGAAATTAGAATATTTAATTGATTTTAAATATTTAAAAGTTAAATTTTAACTTGAATTTCAAATATAACCATTTATTGGATAATTAAATATTGAATTTAATAATTGAAAATTGGTTAAAATAGTGAATCTGGAGTTTTAAGCTTGTTAAAAATAATTTAAAGGCTTATAAAATTTATATTAGTAATATTGAGGGTAATAAAAAAATTTAAATTGAATTTAAAAGTGATTTGTTCAGTTTTAAAAATATATCGTTTAAATTTACAATAAAAAATAGCCTTCCGAGGCACAGTGTTGGAATTTGACGAATCCAATTCCATTGGATCCGTAATAGTGTATTATTATTGGATTTCAAATTTGGTAGTGTTTGGGGTTATCTTTTGGCCGTACGGAATATAAACGTGCTGAAATTTATATCGAAAATTCAATATAATAATTGGGTCCAAAATGCTATCTTCTCCATACGATCGAATTAGGACTCAAAACCTTTTCCATTGCGTTCGAAATAGGGGTATAACATTATAAATGCCTAGCGGCATGCCTCGATAGGGGTTCGAGATTTTGAGTTGCGTAAAACGATACATTTTGTAATTTAAATAATATATGGTCAAGTCAAATATTTTCAAATCAGCTGTTTTTATCACCTCAAATCGCTGTAGATTTGCCAATTCAAACACATTTTCCTCCCTATTAAATCACGTCGTCCCTTCCATCACAATTCAAACGCAAATAGTTACAGCCGAAGAAAAAAGGAAAATGGAACTTTAAAAAATTATTTCTTCAATTCTACTTGTCCTAAAATCACAAAACAAGTTTAAAATTCCTATTTCTTTATTCTCTTCCATCTAATATTACTATGGTGGGTGCGATCAAGATTAGAGGAGGTCGACAGTTGGGTTCGAAGCTAGGGTTTTGATCTTGGGATGATTGAGGTGGAGCTAGGCTATGTGGTGGTCGCATTCGAGTTCGTGGTGTCTAGTAGCACTGGTGGTCGAAGTTTCATAGGGCGCGACTCCTTGGTGGCCATCGCGACCTGTAGCAGATCGAGGGGGAGAGCGTTGTCACTTTTTGATAGGGGGACTCGGGGAAGTTGGTAGTGGCACCAGATTGAAGAGGGTGGTGAGGCGAGTTGGTGGGTGCTCTCGGGTCGATGGGCGGTGGTGGGGTGGTTCGTGCACGTGCACGATGTCGCCGTGCACGGTAGTGGGTTTCGAACTAGTACGAGAGCATTTTCGATTTGGGGAAGAACATGTCCAGGTGGGCCGGGTCTTGTTAGTAGTGGGTAGGGCTGTCTTTTTTTGTAATA
Organism: Allium fistulosum; assembly: GCA_030737815.1. Lineage (NCBI taxonomy): Eukaryota > Viridiplantae > Streptophyta > Magnoliopsida > Asparagales > Amaryllidaceae > Allium > Allium fistulosum. The sequence continues at coordinate 824,001,261 of CM060904.1, forward strand.
AAAAAAATTTGTTTATATAAATTACATTAAAACTTATAAAATGTGTATCTCATGCGTACAAGGTCCGATCCGGACGATTCAAGAGGCGTTAGGATGTAGTGTCATCGCCTACACATAGGAAATGGTTTGGATGAATTTGGAGCTTTTGAAATCTTTAAATAATTTCAAACGCCTTCGGATTCAATCGGAAATGGAACGCGAAAGCGATAAAAAATCAATTTGAGTTAATCTCACTCAATTTTGGATTACCATAATTAATTTTAAATGGTTAAAATTAATTGTTGATTTATTGATAGAATTGATAAATTATTATCAGTTGGATGTGATATTATATATAGTAGTATATATTAAGAGTCATTAATATTCTCGCATATATATATATATATATATATATATATATATATATATATATCGGATGAAACCCTATGCGCCCCGCATAATAGCGGATGTCCCTATATACCGCGATATCACCCTCAAATTGGGATTGATATTTTTATATTGTCCTAACATTTGTGGATGTAGGGAAACAGGTTGGAGGGATCCAACTGGATTCCTCGAAAATGTTGAATTTATTTTCATATTCAGTGATATGATATGTTGAATAATCTGTGATAGATTATTGTGTGATTTGAATTTATTTGGTGCTATGGAATTACTGGTTAGATTTTGGTATTTTTAAATACCAATGATAAATGTTTAAAATTTGGAAAGAAAATAAAAAGGAAAATCTGAAGTAAAAAATTTATATAGTGAAATTTGGATTTATTAAAAAAAGAAATGAATTTTGGGTAAAATGAATAATATGGTTTCAGAATTTGTACTTGATAAATTTTGGAATATGGAAAATAGATATTTTAAATAATGTAAATAAAAGGATTTTTAAATAATAGGACTTAAGTGATATCATTTAAATATAAAAGGATTTATTTTTAAATCGAGGTTTAAATAGTTCGAAGAATAAAAAGGGAATTTTGAAAATAAAGTATGGAATGTCGTACTAGATTTTAAATAAGATTTTTAATTATAAAAAGGAAGTGGAATCAGAATATAGTTGGTTTTGGAATATATTTGGGTTATTTAAGAAATTAATTTAAAATGGAATTTAATTTAGAAAACGATTTAAAATCGATTAAGTATTGTAAAATAGTTATAAACGGGAAATGAGACTATGGAATTTATAAACGAAATTTACAAATAAAGTGAAGTAATTATTAGTGGATAGATTGAAATTATAAATTCACAGTGAGGATTTATAAGGAGATGGGTAAATCGGTTTAGAGATAAATGGAAGATTTTTTTAGAAATGAGGAAAAAGGGAATCTTCTGAATTAGGATGTAAATCGAATTAGAAATAAATCGAAAAAGATTTATAGATGTTAGACTGGTTATATTGGAATTGAAAAATATATTTTTATCGAGAAATTCAGTTATTTTTCAAAAGGGAGGATTTTTAAGTATTAATTAGAAATTTAAAAGTGTTTAAGAATATTTCAGAAAATTAATTATTTAGCTATTTAAAATTGTTTAAAGTATATTTAAGTATTAATTAAGTAGTTTTATAAATGGTTGATATTAAGTTAATTATTATATAAAGATTTATCAGTATTATTATTTTAAAAGGATAAATTATTCAATATTCAATGATATATAATAAATTTTATTTAAAGAGTATTCGCCTAAATTTAACTTCGAAATTATTTTAGAAATTTCATAAGTATTATTCTGAAAATTTTGAAATAAAGTTTTCGTGAAGTAATGGTATACTCGAATGGCGAAATCGGAGGCAGTGAGTGCCTGTAGTTAAGTCTTGGATTTCTCTGGGATAGAGACGTAACCACTGAGTTGTGAATCCATGGTTTGATACCGTAGTGGAACTTTCCATATTATTTTAAAAAGGGTTTTCAAATATTCTTTTTGAAAAAGGGATAGTTTGTGGATTTACTAAATTAGATAAGATAAGTATATATTCTGGATAAAGAGATTTAAATTATTAAAATTAAATTAAAACGAGATTTGGAGTTTTCAGTGGAAAATGGAATATTTGTTTGAATGATTGTTTATTTGATAGTTAAATAACTGAATATCAAATCTAGACCCAAAATATAACTTTGGAATATCTAGGAGAAATACAAGGATTATATGGTACAGTTACCGTTCGAGGTGCCATACTGTACGCATAAACTCGTTTCGTTCTTCTAGGACGTTTATAAGGAAATCTGTCCACTAACGGTTAGGAGGTGATCTCTAATCTTACTTTCTATGTTTATTTCCTAAAGAACCGGGGTTGAGTTTACCGAAAATATAGAACGTTGTTTCGAAGAGACCGGGATCAGATAAATTATCAGAAAACCACTTCGATCCAACGAGTATGTTTTCGATGTGAAAACAAGAGCATGGAGTCGAAGATGGAGCAGTGAAGTACAGGTGCTAATCGCTACTAATCTTGAGGAGTATTCCAAAATGGATGTAGTAGGAATAGTGCCTTTGGTTCCGTTCGGACTCAAAACGGACTTGTATGGATGAATGCTATTGGTACATTGTCATTGGAGGACAATGAGCATTCTAAGTAAAAATTCCTATAAAAGGTAATCGTAGCCTCTAGCCTCATCAACCAGTAATGATTGAAAATAAGGGGAGATGCAACAAGGCAAAGTGGGTCGCACCCAATTAGGGTATGTTTGTCAACTTTCTAGATACCCGCGGATATTGTTTATTACTACGATGTATGGAAGGAGCTCGAAAGAGGGTGGGAACACCCGGGGTGATAGCATATTCGGTCTATTCCGGCCTGGTCCTCGGTACACTGTTTCTAGATGTGTACCGTGATAGGTGGTACCCCAGTGCCTAGTCATTCGTATGGAATCCATTCCCCAATATGAGCCTTTACGGTTTTGATTGTAGAGCCTAGTATGCTGGAATTTAATTAATGTAACAATTTCAGCTATTTGAATAAATATTTGTACTTAGACACTATTATAATATCAAAGGATTTGATATGAAATGTTTTGGTTATCATAAGGTATAAACCCGTCGTGGTTATGTGTGGCGTGGTCTTACGAGATACCTTTGATTTTCAAAGGATTTTGAAAACTTTAATAATTCAAATTAAGTGTGTTTTCTCACGCTGGTTTTCCAAACTGACTCGGGTGTTATTTTATTATAATGCTCGGGTCAGACCGAGTATTACAGATAGAGGATAGGATGCTATGGAGCTTAGGAGGCGAGCTGGATGACAAAGACATATTATACGTATTTGATTTTATTCCGCTATGTATTGTAGGCTGTATATTCAGCATTTGTGAGGACAAGTTATTATAACTGTATGGTGTTGTGTTATTGATGTATTTTACTCTGATGATGTAATGTATAACTAACAGTTGTAGTTTCTTTTTGTATAGAGACATGTTGTTATCTATTATATATTGTTCTGCTGCGATTGTGAGATTCTGTGTTGTTATTTCTATTTTCTTCTTCTACCTCTTTCTTCTTTTCCTAATGATCTGGTAATTCCGACATTCGATTGTTCGGCATATAATACGGTGGACGTATTGATTTCGATTTTCGGAGGTCGAAAATCTCAGTCGTGACACTCCTAGCCCTCTTTACTCATACAACCATCTTCAAACCAAATAATGCTCCATACAACTAACAATCAATCATGACAATATACCATACTTAGCCATGTTATTCTTTAGTGTTCTAATACATCCATTTTATGATTAAACATAGATAAGTACTCGTTCAATATGATTTTCATCACTAAAATCCTAATTATTCATTAATTCCTATCAACTAATAACATTTTAGAATAATGTATAACATATTTAATGATCATAAAGCATAGAAAATAAATCTCACTTGTCGAATCCAAAGAAATTAAAACTTTTAGCTAGCCCACTCTTGAAGCTCTCTTGATTTTAAAAATTGAGTCCTAGTCCTCACAAAAATGTCAACTTGAATATTGTAAAGAATCCTCTAGCTTGTATTTAGATTATTTGCTTGTGATTTTTCGTTAGAAAATGAAGAGGTTGCAGAGATTATAAGATTTGAACCTTAAAAAGCTTCTTTTAGGGAAAAAAGGAAGAAGAAATTAAATGAGGAATAAAGTGGAGAATGCTTTATTTTTGAAATTTCAAGGCTAACATCGGATTTAATTACTGTTCTACCCATATCATCACTTTTCTTCTCTCCTTATCATATTATCTGATTGTTACAAACTTTATATGTTTTTCATATGTAAATGACATTACGAACTCAATTTAATAGGTCTGGAGCCCTAATTCATTCTTCTTTACAAGTTTAATTTTTTAATCATTCTTACGGGTAAACCATTTAATTCAATCAAAACGATTTATTATCTCAATTACTAAGCATTAAAAAATACAGGTTATTACATTCTTCCATCCTTATATGGATTTCTCCCCCAAATTCATCAAGAAGTGGAACATTGTATCGTATCTACCTCATGTACACAATGTCATTAACACAAAGCATCAACTATAGCAACACAAAGCAATTTTTATACTTGTATGCAACTTAAATCAAGATAGAGGTAGAGGTATGCCCAAAGGAAAATTATGTAATTTGTTACATATATCTAACTTGATACCCAACCTTGTTTGAAATAAAAGGTATTTTCTTTCTATTATATACTTGATAAAATTTGTTAGATAATTTAATTAATTTATTCAAAGATATATTTAATAGAAAATCCATAAATGGTATGTTTTTTGATAGTAGTTACAAAGTGTTGTAACCATGAGTAATTTAATTATCACAATGAAATTGAACATACTATTTTAATTATTCCTAGTCAAGATGTATCTAGACTGGATATCGATACATCCACTGAAACTAGAGTACGTATATCAATACATCCTTAGAAACTAGAGTATGTAACCCTCTCCAAATGTTGGACAGTGTATTAATCATGACTGTTGGGAAGCACCAAGGGATTACGTATTGATATTTATTGGATAACTATGGAATGAGCCACTCTATTGTTTTATGTTTGTTAACATAACTAAAGTCAAACAGAAAGTATTGATGTGACAATATTACATAATTCTCTTGACTTAAGAATACTTGTCGAGCTTCAATGTGGAAACTTCGCTTTGATTATAGTTAAATCATGGCACGACGTCCATCGAACAACTATAGTTGGGTTGAGTGGAAGGACTAGAAATGATACACTATTCAAGAGAGAATTTGTCTCGTTAGTTGTATGAGGTTGGTATCATAATTAACTGAAATCAACTCAAAATCCAAGTCTCCAGCTAGAGTATTTGGTTATTAATAATTGTTATTATTGAACAAAGGATCTTGTGTTTTGGCAATAAAGTTGAATATGAACAATATTGGAATTTTGACCATTACCAACACTACAAGAAAAAGCTCAAAAACCGGCAGGGTAGGGCGACGGCTCCCGACGGCTTATTTCCGACGGTTTCCGACGGGCCGTCGGCGGCCGTCGGAAGCCGTCGGAAATTCGCGAATATTATGCTCCAGCCGAGCCTGCTTCTTCTTCACTTTCATACGAAAATTCTAGGTTACTTTCCCCCAATTCTCTTCCCCAGCCCTCCAATCAGCAATTTCGAGATTTCAGGTTCTTCCCGGCTGTGCAATTAACTTCTACTGCTCTTTACAACAGGTATAATCTCTTGTTTTAGCCAAAATTTCAGTTTTTATCCTAATTCAAGATTTGCATAATTTAATAAATTAGGGGTAATTGTTGATTGAAATTGTTTACAATAGTGTTATAATAGTTTCTAGCATTCCATGGTATTCCTATTTCATCTGATATCGTGAAATTGCGAAAAACATGTATAATTTATATTGATTATATATGTGTGTAGCACTGTTATCATTGTATTGTGTTAGTTTATGCAACAACAAAAATACGTCGAACGGGCCTTTAGTTGATGCGTAATACGTTGAATAAATGTGTTAAATTAATATATATTTTTGTAAATGTGAACATTGAGTAAAACTGTATATTTTTGCAAAATGCGCGCATGTAACTGACAAATGTCACTTAGAGAGTTTTTGGCCCCGTCTGACGAGTGTTGTACATGATCGTTGTATAAATAGTCGTTCTTTTCGAAAAACGACCATTTATATTCATCTGGTACAATGTTTGTCGGATTTGTCCCTGTATTGGACAAGTTATGAACACAGTAAGCATTTACATTTTGTATACTACTTCGTCTCAAACGGTTCATAAAATTTCGGCCTAACTTTTCTTTTTTGTTTCCTGCGTACACGCATTTGTGTACAATGCAGGGAACAAAAGGGAAATGCTGCTGAAATTTTGTTGAATCGTTTGAGACGAAGTAATATACGAAATGTAAATGCTTACTGTGTTTGTAATGGGAAGTAGGATGCCTGACCAATGAAAAAAAAAATTATATATATTTTTAAATCGTTACGTTAAAAAATAAAATGTGCCCTATTTGAAAATATTTTTAAATTTGTGAAGCTGTTCTTTAAATTCAAAATATTATACGACCATGAAAATAATCTTTTTCGAATTTGTATTCTTCAAAATAAATATTAAAGTTTGAACTTCTCATTTTGTCAAATAGGAAAAATGATTGATTATTTTGTTGATCGGAGGAGATGGATGTACCAAAGAAAAGGACTGAGGGGCTCAATAAAAGAAGATTTTTATAATGGTATAAACGTGTTTGTTGAATTCGCTTTAAGTAATAACGGAAACGATCCCGAAATTCGTTGTCCGTGTAGTAGGTGTAGACATTTGAAGTATTTTTTACCAGATGTTGTGAAAGTTCATTTGTGCAAACACGGTTTCGCACCCGAATATTATGTTTGGGATCGGCATGGAGAAGTTGTAGCAAATACTTCTGTAGAGTCTGAAAGTGTCGTTAACAAAATAGTTTCAACGACCCGTATAGAAAATATGGTCGAAGATGCAGCACGATCAATGTTTCCTATGGTTGAAGTTGACGACGATGATGGAAATGTTGAAGAACCAAATATTGAAGCTAAAAAAATTTATGATTTACTAGATGCAGCTAAGAAACCTATTTGGGATGGTTGTAAAAGCGGCACTCAGCTGTCAGTAATCGCAGAATACATTGCGATGAAGTCAAAATACAACATCACTGAAGCTGGATTTACGGCTGTTGTACAAGCTGCAAAAAGGCATATGCCGCCCGATAATCACATGTGTGAAAATCACTACGAAGTTAAAAAACTTATGTCGGCTTTTGGATTACCGTATCAGAAAATAGATACATGTTTAAAAGGATGCATGTTGTTTTGGAAAGAAGACGTAAACCTTAGAAATTGTAAAGTTTGTAACCAGGAGAGATACAAACCAAGAAAAAAGAAGGGGAAGAAAGTTCCATACAAGCGTATGCACTACTTACCCATAACTCCAAGACTTCAAAGATTATATGCATCTTCTGTAACTGCGTCTAATATGAGGTGGCATAGTGTGAGAACAGAGGAAGAGGGTACATTGACACATCCGGCCGATGGAGAAGCATGGAAGCATTTCGATAAAACGTATCCAAATTTTGCAGCGGAGAGTCGAAATGTTAGATTAGGATTATGTACGGACGGTTTTTCTCCATTTTCTCAATTTGGTTCTAAATATTCATCCTGGCCCATTATCGTCACACCTTATAATTTACCTCCATGGATGTGTATGAAAACGCAATATATGTTTCTTACTATTGTCGTTCCTGGCCCCGACGATCCGACACAAGGAATAGATGTATATTTACAACCGTTGATTGAGGAGTTAAAAATACTGTGGAACGAAGGAGTAGAAACATACGATGTGTCCAAGAAGAAAAATTTTCGTATGTTTGCTTCTTTGTTGTGGACTATAAGTGATTTTCCTGCTTATGCAATGCTTTCGGGATGGAGTACTGCCGGTCGTCTAGCATGTCCATATTGCATGGATGAAACACGAGCGTTTTCTTTACCTCATGGTAAGAAAATTTCATGGTTTGAATGTCATCGATATTTTCTCCATGTAAATCATCCCTTTAGAGGAGACAAGAAAAACTTTTTAGCTAATAGAGTAGAAACCAGACAACCACCGACGATATGGTCAAGCGAAGACATATATGAACTTGTTAAGGACTATCCAAAGATATATGAAACGGGCGAGCAAACAGAAATTCAAGGCAAATCAGTTGTTCATAACTGGTGCAAACAAACTATTTTTTGGGAGTTGCCGTATTGGAAACATCTTCTGCTTCGCCATAACATAGATGTGATGCACAATGAGAAAAATGTATTTGATAATGTTTTTAACACAATTTTGAATGTGAAAGGGAAGACGAAGGATGATTTGAAATCAAGACGTGATATAGAAGAATTATGCAAACGTCCTGAGCTTCATATGAAACCAAATGATAGTAAAAAACCCTAAGCATGTTACGAATTAGATAATAATCAAGTTAAAACTGTGTTAAAATGGGTGGAAGGGTTAAGATTTCCTGATGGGATATCATCAAATCTTCGTAGATGTGTTGACTTTAAAAATGGTAGATTGAGCGGAATGAAAAGTCACGACTGTCACATAATGATGGAAAATTTATTTCCCGTAATGTTCAAAGAACTACTGCCGTTAAAAGTTTGGAAGGTAGTAACGGAGCTTAGTATGTTTTACAAAGAGCTTTGTTCGACTACTTTAAAAGTGCAACGTTTACGTAAACTTGAAGTGGACATTCCTATATTGCTTTGCAAATTAGAGAAAATATTTCCGCCAGGTTTTTTTAATGTGATGGAACATTTACCTGTTCATCTCCCAACTGAAGCACGACTTCGAGGTCCTGTCCAATATGGATGGATGTATCCATTTGAGAGGTATGTAATATGTTATAATGTAATTTAATTGTATTTGAAAGATGAAGTTAATATAAATTAATTTTTCATAGATATTTGAATCATCTGAAGAAAAAAGTGAGGCAAAAAGCACGAGTTGAAGGTTCGATATGTAAATCTTATATCGAAGAAGAAGCTTCGTTCTTTTTCTCTCACTATTTCAGTGACCATGTGAACATTTCATTTCAAAGTGTTCCTCGTAATGACGAAGGCGACGAACAAGAGTCCTCTCAAACAATGTTATCTATTTTTAGACAATATGGTCGGCCTTCTGGAAAATGTGTAGAAATATGGTTAGACGATAGAGATCTTCATGTAGCACACACTTATATTCTTCTAAATTGTGCCGAGGTTGCACCGTTTGTTAGGTAATCTGAAATAATAATTTGTGTTTTATTCTTTTCTATAATGCATGCGCATGTATAACCTAATGTAATAATTTGTTTATATAAACAGTGTTTATGAACGTGAACATCCGAACGGAGATCTTAGTAAAGAATTTTCCGGTTGGTTTTCAAATTACGTTTATGAGCCGAGAAATTGTGTTGTTGACGAAGGGTTGAAACATCTAGCGATGGGACCAAAAAGAGTGGTCAAGACATATCCAATATATTTCGTCAATGGATATAAATTTAACACCAAAGAATACGGTGCAGAAAAATTAACAAATAATACTGGTGTATTTGTTAAAGGTAGTGACGATCCAGAAAATCATTTAAATGATTTTTATGGCGTTCTGACACAAATTTTGCAACTGACATATTTCTCACGACCCGCGGAGGAGGTGTTTCTATTTAAATGCAATTGGTTTAGCAATGTTCCAGGTTCTGGAATTAATGTGCACAAGGATTATAATCTTATCGAAATAAAGCATACATCGCACTATCACAAGTATGATCCTTTTGTACTAGCCAAACAAGCATTGCAAGTTTATTACGCTCCTTATCCGTCTCTAAAAAGAGATAAAGCAGATTGGTCTGCAGTTTTTAAAACAAAGGCCAGATTCACATTTGATGGGAAGAATATTCCGGATGAACAAGCTTATCAGGCAGATCTTGAGCAAAATAATGAAATAATAATTACAGACGATCATACAGATTTTGGTCCTTTGATCGATGAAACAAATGTTTTGGTAGAAGCGTTTGATAGTGCGGACGAAAATATCGTCGAAAACGAGACTGAATCTGAATCAGAAGACGATGATGACTGATATAAATCTGATTATGTTTTTTGCAATTGATGTAACTATGTTGAATTCTTGATGTATTATGAAATTGATGTAACTATATGATTTTAAATCCGTTTACTATTTTTGCATGTTTTATGTTATTTCCATTTGTCATTTATTTAGCAATTTTTATTGAAAATGCAATGAACTCTGCTTATCGTTGGAATAGTACACCCATTATGAATCAGGTATAACACACTTCCATTTCTATTTCCATTTCAGTCATTAATTAAGCAATTTATACCGTTGATGTCATTTTCATATGAAATATATTTCATTATCATGTTATTATTGTCTTATATAATGATGTGTATATGTCACAGGTTTAGCATTATGTCATATAGAGGTAGGAGCTCTTCACGATCGTCAGGAGGAGGCGATGGTAGTGGCCCATCGCAAGAGCCACAACGTGCAGTTGTATCGTTAGTCCCTAGAGTAGATGGGTAAGAATTAAATTTTATTCAGCATCTTATTTTTTCTATGATATAAGTACGTACTTATCTATATCGTACTTAAAAACAGGGGGTTCGATCTACTTCCTTCTAAGGTTGTGTTGGACGTCTCTAGAGCTTCTTATCGTAGTAGGATGAGTGCCTGCTGGCCGAAGTGGGATAACATCCCTCCTCACATCATAGAGTGCATATGGCAGGATGTCCTAGTATGCATATTTTTCTGTTTTCCATTTTTAATTCGTTTTTGTCGTTTTTTAACTGTTTATATCGTTTAAAGTGTAATCTTTTTTATAACACAGGCTGAGATAGACATCCAGACAGATGATATGATGCTGGCACGAGCATACTGGATGAAGAAGATGCGCAAGAACTACAGGGATACGATATCCGAGATTAAGAAATCTGGTAAGAAACCACGGTGGATGGGAGAGAGCGTGTGGGAAGCTTGGTTGAGATACTGGGAGACGGACGAGGCGAAGGCAAGTATACTAATTTTTTTTGAATTATTAATTTGACGTGATCGAAAATTAACGTATAAAATTTTGAATGTACAGGCAGAGTCGGATAGAAACTCTGCAAATAGAAATAAGAATCCCGTCACTCATCGCGGAGGATCGAAGTCGTTTCAGCAGTATCGGCAGGAGTTGGTAAATTTACTGAATAATAAATGTAAATAGTTTATATTATATGATTTTAAATGTATAATAATTGTATGTAATAATCACCTTCAGGAAGCCGAGTCACATGGTCCTGTCAGCTATATGGACGTGTTCACCCGTACGCATGCTGTCGAGCATGTTAATCCAGACGGGACTGTTTCGTACACATGGCAGGACGATAAATCTAGCAAAAGCCATGTAAGCATATTTTATTTTATTCAGTATTAGTAATTGTTTTAATTGTTAAACTATGATGACATAAGATATGATATTATTAATTTGTTAATGCAGGAGAAGTTTATGGAGCAGCGGAAGAAACTCCTTGCTGACACAGGTCGAGATCAGCTGACGACCAATGAGGAAGACGTTATATTTGAGTCCGTTATGGATCCAGCAGAGCATGGTCGACGATACGGATTTGGCAATTTAGCGGTAAATAATTTACTTTTTCTAAAAATATGATATTTTCACTTTTTCAAAACATTAAACTTGAATTTTATTTATTTTTCAATTATTGCAGTCCAGTAGTCAGAGTAGGGGATGGCGGGGTAGACATCAGAGCGATCTTGCAGATATAGAAGAATTGCGTACTAGAGTTGCCCAGTTGGAGGAGCAGAACCGCCAATAGGCCATGCACACCGCACAGTTGTTAGAGTACATGCAGCAGCAGCAACAGGGTGGTGGTCACTTTCCTTCCTCGGCTGGCTCTGGATCTGCAGGAGATTAATTCATTACTTGCTCGTTCAGGTATGTTTTGTTTTAACTTAGAATGATTTGATAGACGGCGTAGGTAATTATTGATTTATGTATAATTATGTTTGACACATTTGGTTCTATGGTAGTATGAGAACGTGTATGAGAATATTGATGAATTTGTGTATTAACAACATGGTAGAACAGTTATTGTTAGGATTATGTTAATGTTGGAATGGTTATTTATATTTTGATGTAATTTTATTTATTTGTGTGTTTATTAAATATTTTGTGGTTTGAGTTTGAATATTTGGTTGGACTATTGTATATTGGATTGTGTAGTAGTATTGATATTCTAATGTTTTGATGAGAAATGTGGTTGGAAGGCTAAATCTGAAGCAAATAAAAAAAACAGCAGATTTCCGACGGCTTCCGACGGCTTCCGACAGCTTATTGGTCGAAATTCCCGACGGTTACAGACGGATAACGACGGCCTGTTTCAGACGATTCCCGACGGTTTCCGACGGATTCCGACACCCGTTGGAATCCGTCGGAAACCGTCGGGAACCGTCTATGTCCGTCGGAAATGTATACGGCAGCGTCCGTCGGAAACCGTCGGAAATACTGCTTCCCGACAACGCCATTTCCGACGGTTATTTCCGACGGCGGTCGACGGCTTCCGACGGCCGCCGACGGCTTTTGGCCGTCGGAAATTGCGTTTCCCCTTGTAGTGCAAATTCTATAAGTTCAAAGTGATATAGTTTTGACAAACAGAATAAGTGTAAATAATTGTCACTACCGAGTAATGCTTAATAAAGTAAAATTGGATTTCACCAAAACCAAGTAAGCGATAGATTTGGCCATAATGACACACCCCTACTAGTAAAGTGTGAACATTAATATTCGAACTGTTTGATATTATTTGCTAACCGAATTCATACCTAAGAGTCACATAATAAAAATGTTGAACTCTCCTTTTTCACCCGATTTAATTAATTTGTAGTTGTTATAAATTAATTAAATTAATTAATATTTATGAAATATTAATTATATTTTTTTTGATGTGTATTGAATAATAATAAATAGCGTGTGTATAATAATTATAGACATTAATCAATATTCGATATCGATACGTGTTTAAATTAGATTTAAATGCAGTAAATATTGTTCGAGCTTGAAATGGATTTGTCACCCATATGGGGCATGCTAGTTTCAACTATGATAGGGACATGGTGGTCAACCATAAGATGGCTAGGAGGGACGGATTTTGAATGTTTAAAAGAAGGAAATAGGTAAGAGAAATTTAAAGATCTTGATCCTACTTTTGCTCTTAAGCCTCTCCCTTAAATAAACATCTTAACCCTCAATTTAGATGAGATCTTTTTGCTGCCTCCATCTTCTTCTTTGCTGGTTGAACAGTCCCCTCCCTCTCCTAAAGTATTCAAGTATTCTAAATACAAATTAAAATCAAACGAGCATTGCTGGTAAGGCAATTCGAAAGCTAGCAACTTCGATTTTGGAATTCGATTCAGGGAGTTCGCTTATTTGTTTCAACCTGCAAGCTTTGAGCTTTGGTGAAAGGTATTCTTCTAGTTTGCTATTATATTATAATATTTATATGATTATTGTTCTATCTATTATTTTGTTAAAAATATTACAAATCAGTATTTCGATGGATTATTATGTGCTGATGGTTTTATATATGTATAAGTGTGTGTATATTAAAATAAGAAAATTATGCATATTTGTTTATACATGCTCTAGGCCTGAAATAAAAAAACAAATATTATTTTCAAAATTATAGATAATAATATATTATGTGGATTTAAATATCAAATCTAATTTTAAAATTTTAACACTATATAATATATATATATATATATATTAAAACCTAAAAAAAAATTAATTTTTTTAGTGTGGTTATCGATAATATTAAAAAAATTAATTTTTTTAGATATTAAATGTATATATGAATACTATTATTTCATTCAAACTTGATTATATAAATAAAATGCGTGTATATATATAAAATATAAATACACATTATAGTTTTGAAAATATTTTTTAAATATTTTTTTTATTATTTCCATGTGGTTTGTTAATTAATTATAACTTTTTAACTAATAAATTATTTAGAAATAAAAAAATTAATTTTTTTATTTTTATTATTAGGCCGAAAGTAACAGCAAAATATATTTCTGATTATAAATTTCGTTTATATATATGTATATAATTATAACTAGTTATATGTTTATATATAATATGTATTTACTTTAATTTATATATATATATATATATTAAAAATATATAAACTTCAGTTCAAATTTAATATTATAAATGTTCTAAATAATTTCGTAAATTAATGGTTAAACTAACTTTATAATTTAATTATATATATTCATACATATATATGTATATGTATATGTATTTTAATTAATGTTTTATATCAATAATTTATAATTAATATTTTATCGTAATTATATAATTATATTTTCAAACACACACACACACACACATATATACATGTATGTATGTGTGTGTATACATACATATATATATATATATAATTTATGCACATATATACGTACATTTAGACAATCCATTTGTATACATGAGGGTCTAACATATCTGTTGCGATGCAAATCCCAATTTCTACATACGGGCACTTCAAACCATGTACATATCACCTTGTTGCATGTGCATGCACACACATTCGCGTATATGCCACACATTTTTTAATATAATACAAATTATATAAAATAAAACTTTATTTATAAATTTAAATAAAATATTGATTTTATTTAACAGAAAGTTTAGAAAGGTTATAAATAAATTAGACTACATGGGCTCATCAAAGATCCAATAATGAAATTATTTTGAAATTTACCCATTTACCCCACTGCGTGCTGGCCTAGTTCCAACAAATCAACCATGTTGAAACAACGTTTACTTAAAGTGAATGGAATGATACTGGTTCACTTTTAGCTCTATGTGCTATTAATGGAATCCGTGTGCCATTGAACCTAAACAAGCTTAACAACCACTTTCGAAGACTTTTAACCCTACTCTCAACAATATGAATAGGTCATTTAGTTATAGAAACTTTCGTTCAACATCCACTTCCTCCAATTGACTTGGCTCTACCATTGAGAGTCATGTACACACTTCTATTAATGTAAGACCTGAAACACATTGTGCACTTCGGCCATCTTTTTAGGGAGATCAACTATATATGTTACTCTTCCAGTCATTAATAGGAAATGATCCAACAAATCTCGATGTAAGTTTCCTCGAATTGATAAATCTAACGACTACTTTTTATGGCGATTATTTCACAAATACCATGTCACCCACTTCAAACTCTTGTTCAATACATCTTCTATCGACATATGACTTTTGTCAATATTAGATGCTTCCATCCTTTACCATATTAACTCAACTTTTTTCAACATCTCCCAAATCATATTTAGTACATGTATTACCATATCCATTGTTTCCCACGAACTCGTAAGTCAAGGTGAACCATAAGACACTTCAAATAGTGCCATGCCTATACTAGTTTGATAACTATTGTTATATGAAAACTCAATAAGTGGTAAGTGACCTTCCCATGATCCTCCAAAATCAAGTATACAAGCTCTCAATAAATCCTAAAGCACCCGATTCACTCATTCAGTTTGGCTATCCATTTAGGAAGGTAGCTCATTCTCAAGTTCAACTTTATGCCTAAATCATAATCCAAGCTCTTCCAAAACTCACTAGTGAAGAGCGGGTCTCGTCAGTCACTAATCTAGAGGAACGCCATCCATCCTCAATATATCCTATACATACAACATAGGAAAAGATGGAGTGGTCCAAGAAACCTTCACCGAAATGAATTGAGCACTTTTTGCCAAGCGATCCATAATAACCCAAATGCTCTCATTTCTTTTAAGATTCCATGGAAAAACATCTAATAAAACCATGGAGATATGCTCCCACCTCCATTATGTAACCTCCAGTGGTAATTACAAACCACTAGATTTCTTATGTTTTGGCTTCGACTCACTGATAGGTCATGCACTTCTTTATGAACTCCAAAATATGCATTTTGTATGCTTCCAATAATAAGTGCGGTTAACATCATTGTACATCTGGTCTCCTCTGAGATAAATAGACATCAAAGAATAATGACCCTCTCAAAGTACTTCACTAATCAAATATTCTATCTTGAAAACACACAATCCCTTGTCCCGATGAAGCTAACTCTTCACGGCGATCGAATATCGGTCATGTGACTACACTTTCCCCCTTCCTAAGTTGATCTATGTTCTCTACTTGATTTGCATCAAGTCTTTGGAAATATCCAATACAATTTATAAGTATGGGCCTGACCTCTAATGTTGCCAACAAACCGATAACACGTCATAAGAAATCAAACTCTATAGTATACTCCAAACCCTTCCAATCAACAAACATAAAGCTAAATATTGCATACCTCCTACTCCATGTGTTTTCTACAATATTCTTTTCCTGAAAGTGTAAGAAATATCAAAGTCATTTGACGCTAAATTTCATCCATCTTTGCTGCCTATGGTTTAATATTTTTATGGAAAAACAAATATTTAAATGATTTATGGTCAGCCAATAACTCAAACCTCTCACCAAATAAATAATTCCATAATGTCTTTGAAGACAATGTCCAACCACTCAAAATCATGAGTTAGGATTGTTCTTCTCATAGGTCTTTAGTTGCCTACTTGCATATGTAACCACTTTACCTTCTTGCTTAAGAACTGCACCGAGTCTTATACCACTAACATCAGTATTTATTGCAAATGGTTTAGCTCCTTTCGGTATGATAAAAGCCAGAACACTAGTTGTAATGTCATGCATTCCGACGAAACCCTAATATGTATAGTTACCATGGAATTTTTTTCAGCTATAGAGTTGAGATTGTTTATATTATACAGGCTTCAATAAACAGAGCAGAAATAACTAAAATTAAGCATAACATTACAGATTTAGTTTAACAATTTTACAACCCAATGTAGTGCCTACACGGGGTCAAAAATATAGTACAACATAGCTATTAGTGTCATGCACCACATACGAAGATGCAATCACGAACATTTTATATAGCGGAATTAAAACAACATAAGTGACACCCAATCCTCTTGCTTCATCTTCAGCTTCCTTATTCATCCATCGTGGAAACAACCTATCTACTCCCATAAACTTAGCCTACTCAAATTAGTATTATGATTTTATAAGGAAAAAAGAATAAGAACATGGGTCAGACATAAAGTTTGTTATGAGTAAGATATTATCATAAACAAAGACGATAGTGAGACCGCACTGCAAACATATGATATGGGACTGGTTCCCCTTTTACTATGCCTAATGAATAGATTATTTGATTACAAGTAAACCAAAGTCATTGCATCAAACATTAAGTGAAGCAAAATTGTGAAGCCATAACTGAAAGCAACCTCTCGATTTGTTCCATAGAAATATTATAGTATTTCAATATAAGAGAATTACCCTACCCTTTGACTGCCAATAAGGCCTTGCATCCGTTTGTTGCAGATATATATCATTAAAGTCATATCATCCGCCTGCTACTGGGGCCTTATATCTTTTGCTTTCTACTTAGGCGTTATGCCTTTATACCCTACTAGAATTAAGATTTAGCATTCAACTACCACTATGCACTACAAGAAAAACCATTTATAGTTGCAAAAATCGGTGGCGTTTTATTGTAAATGCAACAAAAAATAGATTACCAAATAATATAAACGTGGCAAAAAATAATTCACGTTTCCCGCTTCTAAAAAAAAGAGTCCGCGCGCGAACTAAATAAACGTAACCTATCATTTTACTCTCGTACTTAACAAAATTCTCGTCCCTAATTTTCTTTCTTCTTCAGAAAAAAATTTTCTCCTTTTAACCGTGTCAAAATTTCATCGCACTCAACTATCATCGTCAACTCCGTCGATTCCCCCTTACTCAACATCGAGTCGCGGCAGCCAGCAGATCTAGGTATATTTAGGTATGAATCTTTTAAATCGATTAGGTATATTTAGGTATGAATCTTTTAAATCGACTTTGTGATTCTATTTGGATTTTATATGAATTTTAATGCATCTTATTTTCGTATTTTTTCCTAAACTATTACTGAAATGGTTGATTTAAAGGTGGAAACGATCACTCTATATCATTTGTAGCTTGGAATCCATGGAAATAAAGAGCTCTGTACTCTGATTAATTGAATCGTTGCTAGAGGCAAAGTATCATGATATCAATAAATCACTTATTAATAATTCTGCCAAATAAGGAAATCTTAATTCCAGTTTTCATAGTTTTTGTTAGGATTATATTTTTTGTGAACTGCTATCTTTGTTCGACTGATTTTATATGGTGCATTGATATGTTTGGTATTTGTTTTCTTAAAAGAAATGGGTATATTAGATCATGCATTTTAATGTTGGTCTTTGTTTGTCAACTGATTCTGTAACGACCCCGAATTTTAATCTATTTTAAATCGATAATTAAATTTATTTTTGAATTTATATTTGTGAAATAAATCGATAAGGTGATGCGAGTATCCCAAACTCAAGTAAATTCTGTATGAATCATTTAAATTTAAGAATATCGTATATATATATATATATATATATATATATATATGTGTATGAGAATATATATATAATAATAAAGCATAAACTATAAAGTCAAACAACGTGTTAATATGTTATGTAAAATATAAAGTGAATACATCAGAGAAATTTAACAACAAATAGAAATTATTTATCTTATCAAGTAATATCATAAAGACAAGTTAAAAAGAAAAGAAAATATCTATACACAAACAAATCTAAGTACATACAAGGAACCACTAATATACATTCAAGAATGAAACACGGCCAGAAAAATGTATTGAGTTGAAAAAGTGAACAAAAAATAAATATGTATACATTAGCTTGTAGTAGAAGATACTAGCATATAGATAAATAAACATATATTTGTACAAGGCAATTAATGCCGTGTTTATCAGCCTCCATTAGCTTGAAAAAATCACTGGCTATTGTACCAAACGAAAATATATCAGCCACCAAAGAAGGAAATAAAATCTCTGCTAAGTTGTACAAACAAAAAAAAAAGAAATTATATCACCTGCAAACTGTTTATACATAAGCCTGTACACTATTTCTTCCCATCACCTTTTCATTTCATTCGAGCTAAGAAAAACTGAAATAAAAACTTCCATTTAAATCCTAAATAAGCATACAACATCATCAAACAATCAGCAACTACAACTAAACAGAAGCAAGATGATTTGAAGATCAAAGTTGAAGACACTTTCCAGTTTTTCAAATTCAAAACTGTTTGCAAAGAAAAGGGTGCTCTATCTTTTACAAAATTGGTGAGTAACCTTTAAATCTCTATATTAAATTTTGGTTTGCAGGATTAAATCTATGTGTTAAATATTTGGAATGGATGAAATTAGTCTGCATGAGTATATATAGGAATGTGGGTATACATGAAGTCACTGAGTGTATTGGATAATGAATATATGCCTGTACCCTTCTGTTCCCTGTTTCAAAAGTTAGGAGTTGATTAGAATGCTCTATCTTTTGATCTAGATATTATTAGAATTTAGTATTTAAAACAGAATTTACTTGTTTATCATAAATTATACTTACAATTTATTTAAGTTAAAAATAAATTAGCAATGCTCCTGGAAATCAAGATATATGAACCAAACTTCAAATAAGTCAAAAATTTAAATTTCTTAATTTACAAATTTAGGTGGGCAACTTTAATTCGTACGCTAAAATTCGATTTTTAAAGCCTAAACCAAAATTTTTAGATCAAAGATAAAAGAGCATTTTGGGTTTGTATGAATTTCATATTTTTAGTGATCCACGGGGATTCACTGATTTGTAGAGGTTGAAGTTTTGGCTGGTGATGGAGGAACCTACGGTGGTGTGGGGAAAAATGACTGGAGTTGTTCTAGTTCGACGTGGCGGCGGCGGCGAATGATTTTTTGCCTGGAAACCTAATTTAATGAGGCTCTGTATTTTTGATTGGTTCGTCCTCGGTGTTCGAACGAGCATGTCGCGGTGTTGGGGGATGGTTGAGGGGAGGATGACGAAGTATCGACCGGAGTTACTGGTCCTCTGGTGGTCGTGGTCTCGAGTTCGACGCATTTTTCCAGGTTGGGGTGGTTTCTCGTCGTGGGTACCAGGTTTCGAGCTATGCTCGAAATCGACTGAGGGGAGGTTTGGGTTTTGGGTCGATCTGGGGTCAAGGGTGTGATCGATCGTGACTTGCCGGAGCTAGTGGGGATCGCCAGAAGTTGGTCGGGGTCCGGTGCACGTGCACAGTTAGGCTACTGTGTCTGGTGATGGGTTGTGTAAGGAGACTCGGGGAAGCACTCGAGCAAAAGAAGTTTTCGCGTGGGTTTGTCTCGAGTTTGTACTCGGGTAAACAGGGTTATGGCACGAGTTCGAACTCGTGTGTTTTTAGATTCATGCCGGTTAAATTTTTAACACTTAGAAAGAATTTAAGTTTAAAGAAAAAATGGCATACGGGTTAGATTGGGGGAAAACTCGAAGCACTTAGGCATTTTTCTCGGGTATGACCCGAAGTGGGTCTCAGGTTTGATATAAAAACAGATTTTGGTTTTAAACCCAGATTTAAATTTTAAATATTTTTAATCCATGTTAAGATAATTGATTTGGCTTAAAATTGGATTATTAAGGGTTAATTAATTATAAATAAAAGGTTAGTTAATTAATTAATTAAGATAATCAAATTAAGAACAATTAATTAAAGGTTAATTAACTTATGAAAGAAATTAAAGGATGTTTATTAATTAATTAATTTAAAGTTAATAAATTAAATGATGAATTAAATAATCAAGGCAATTATTTAATAATTAAAAGTTGATGAAATAATAATTAAAGGTTAATTAATTTATTATTAATGGTTAATTAATAAATGATTAAAGAATCATTAATCAAAATAATTTGTAATTTATCTATGTTAATTAACCAGGATTAGTAGTTCATAAGTAATTAATCTAATTTGAATAAATTAGATATTGATTGATCTACTTATGAATATTTGGATTCTATTGGATGGTTTGAATATTTTGATATCCCTTATTGTGATGCTTTGTGATATACCCTGATTTATGTTCTGACCTGTAATTTCTTTATCTGTGATATTTATACGTCTGTGATCTGAATGAAAAGATAAGCGTTATAGTTTATTTCTCTTATCAACTATATCCTGTATTTTGATCTGTGATGATTCATTATGTTGCACTATTGTGTTAAACCCCTGGACTACACCATACACACACAAATATGGATTTCACGAGGAAATCGGTTAAGTCACAGATAATGTAAATTTGATATTTTTGAAATTGGAATTTTAATTTCAATTGATTTTGAAATTAGAAATTTGGGTTTAAAGTGAAAAGGTTTTTGAAATAGATTTCAAAGATAAAAGTTATTTTGAATAACTTAATCGAGTTTTGAAAATTTAAATAATTTGATTTAAATTTGAATTCAAGTTTGGAATTGAATCCTATGATTTGAAAATAGGGATTGAAAATGTTATAAATGTGTTTATCTGAATTTAAACCATTTAAAAGTATAATTTTGAGAACTTGGATTTAACCCAAAGATTTTAACTCGTATGAATGAATCAGATTTTCTGAAATGAAAGTATTTGTTTTCAAAAGATAAAAGCTTTCAGATAAGAAATTAAATTCCAGTTTAATTAAAGGAATTTCAATATTGAAGTGAAAATGGTTTTCCAAGTTATGAATGAATTGTTTTGAAAAGCTATGATTGAATCTGTTTATCTTTAACAGATTTAAAATAATGATTGGTTTAAATCATTTGAAATGGAATTGTTTTGGAAGCTATAAGTTAAATCTTTGATTTAAAGATTTAACGAGTTAATCAAATTGAAATGGAAATTAATTTGGAAAATCTGTGAATGAATCTTTTGTTTAAAAGATTAAAGTGTGGAAACTGTTTAAACCGTAAAGGTTGAATCTTTTTGTTTAAAGATTTAAAATGGTAATTTGTTAAACCATTTGAAAAGAAAGATTTTGGGTAATAAATTGTGACTTAATTGAAATCTCATATCCATATGTTTTTAAATATTACGCTCACTATTCGGTTTAGCCGGGAGAGGACCTTTGGGTCGTATAACCCATTCCGAATATGTGATACGTCGTATATGGATAGCATTTGAAGACCGGTGTTGAAGACCAGATATTTTTGAAAACGGAAGGATTACCGTCGAGTTACTCTGCATCGGCTGATCCCCGATATAGAGGTTTTATCATCCGTAGTGACGGGAAGTCCGGACGTGATTGGAAATTATCCGGATTTGCAAGGGCTTCGTGAGAAGTGCCTTCGGTTCTGTTCGATCCCGGAACAGACTTGTATGGATTGTATGTCTGACATTACACTTTGAGATATAAAGCCGATTTCTTTCAAATACATTTCTGTTGGTGGCGGAGAATTTATTCTCTTAGCTTAACACCCTTCTCTGAGACGTACGAGCTCAGAGGTTATGTAGTTGAAATTTATCAGCGATATACTCCCAATTTGGTAATGTGGCATGCTGAGTGCTGCTGTGTGATGATCAGTGTTTGATCATTTGTGATATGATCATTTGTTTGATCATTTATCTTTGTGATCATAGGTTGATCATCTGTTGACCCAAAGCGTGGCTTTTTGAAAAAGCGTAGCTTTGTGGACGAGACTTCGTCAGGGCCTCACTACCCGGAAATGGTCGAAACAGGAATGTTGCGGCAAGGTTATGAGGGTCGCGCCCTTTAGGGTATGTCATTTCCTTCTGGAAAAGGGTGGTATCATGGTATGGAGCCCAGATACTTACTCATGTGGATACACCTTCTTTATGATGTGTGATGATGGTTACGAGCGCTCGGATAAAGGTCCCAAAGGACCGGGTGATGACATATTCGTGAGTTACCTGTTACAGGGGTAACCCGGCCTTGTTTAGCAGAGAGCAGTTTGTCTCTCGGGGCGTCCCGCCAGAGGCGTTCCCATGCGGCGGAAGGAAGTTCCTTAGCCTGACCATTTGTTGGAAATCCATTTCTCCAATACGGAACTTGTACGGTTTTAGTTGTAGAACCTGCCATTTACGTATGGTGGTCACCACTGTTTAGATGGTAGCTATAGTAGGCATACGATACTGGTCGTATGTTGGCTAAGATTAATATTATACTTTCGAAATGTTTTTCTACACTATGCACTAATGATAATATCCAATGATTTGCGTAGTAAGCATGTTTGACTATCATAAGAAGAAATCTCCTCCAATTCTGCGTTTGCATTGTGTGTGTGGCGGGAGGTCTTATGGTAGTTTCATTTTCCAAAAGCATTGCGGTTTTCAATGTTTAAAATTCTTTTGCTGTTGTTTAAAGTTAAATTGTTTTTGTTGCTCACACCAGTCCCATGACTGATCCGGAGTTTATTGTTCCCTTCCTAAACTCTGGGTGCTCATAATTTTCCACACGAGCAGTCTAGAGTTGGGTTTCTTTTCAGATATTCAGGTTTAGTAGATTATCTGGAGCTAGTTCATTCATCGGAGTTGCTTATCTTGGAGTTGTGGATTCATTCTTGTCTGAAGATCATTTTGGAGTTATTATTTCTATTGATATTGTTCCGCTGCTGTTGTTATCTTTTCTTTTCCGCTGCTATATTTGTTGTATCATCTCTGATGTATATTGATATTCATTGTATCACTCTGTTGTATCAGATATTATATATCAATGTATTATTCTTTTCTTCCGCTATGTTATTTACTTAATTGTGTTATAGCTCCGGCGAATCGGATTTGAACGGTCGAATCTGCGGCATTCTAGTACAATGTGAAGTACGGATGTTGATTTTCAAGCGGGCAAAACCCGATACGTTACATGTGGTATCAGAGCTAAGGTTGAACTTTAGCTCGGGAGTATAACACGTTAAGTAGCTCATTAGAGATAGGGTGAAGTATACCCTAGAATGAGTATTCCTCAGATATCCATCCGAATGTCTCAGTAATTTCTCTTGCTATCCACTGATAGTGAGTATGAGTGTAAGAAGAGGATGAGATAGGGGACAGAGGAATACGACTATAAATGGTCAATACTCTGTAACAACAAGGAAGCAATCTTTTCTCTATCGATCTCTTTTGTTCAAATATCTCTTCTCAATTCTTCGATAGTTTCTGGTAGATCCAGGAAGATTCGATATATTAATATGGGACATAAACTCCGAAATGGCCAAAATTGTTTGTTTGGATGAATTGGTTGCTTTGTTTGTTATAGTTGATAGGTATAATTTAGTTTCTAAACTAAAAGTTTTGAAATCGTATCCATATATCTATCTATTCTTTGGGTCCGGATATATTCTACGAATGGTTAGTTATTCCTTTCGAACTGACCGATGCCCCTGCATATTTCGTAGATCTGGATAACCCGAGTATTTTGTTGATTGTTAAACAGATTCGTTCTCATATCTGATTTTGATATTCTGATTTGGTAAGCCAAATGCAGAATCAATGTTCAGTTTGATTAAATGAAACATTCTTCATCTGTCTTTGTTTTCGTGGCTGTGAATTTCGAGGACGAAATTCTTTTAAGGGGGGAAGTCTGTAACGACCCCGAATTTTAATCTATTTTAAATCGATAATTAAATTTATTTTTGAATTTATATTTGTGAAATAAATCGATAAGGTGATGCGAGTATCCCGAACTCAAGTAAATTCTGTATGAATCATTTAAATTTAAGAATATCGTGTATATATATATATATGTGTATGAGAATATATATATATAATAATAAAGCATAAACTATAAAGTCAAACAACGTGTTAATATGTTATGTAAAATATAAAGTGAATACATCAGAGAAATTTAACAACAAATAGAAATTATTTATCTTATCAAGTAATATCATAAAGACAAGTTAAAAAGAAAAGAAAATATCTATACACAAACAAATCTAAGTACATACAAGGAACCACTAATATACATTCAAGAATGAAACACGGCCAGAAAAATGTATTGAGTTGAAAAAGTGAACAAAAAATAAATATGTATACATTAGCTTGTAGTAGAAGATACTAGCATATAGATAAATAAACATATATTTGTACAAGGCAATTAATGCCGTGTCTATCAGCCTCCATTAGCTAGAAAAAATCACTGGCTATTGTACCAAACGAAAATATATCAGGCACCAAAGAAGGAAATAAAATCTCTGCTAAGTTGTACAAACAAAAAAAAAAGAAATTATATCACCTGCAAACTGTTTATACATAAGCCTGTACACTATTTCTTCCCATCACCTTTTCATTTCATTCGAGCTAAGAAAAACTGAAATAAAAACTTCCATTTAAATCCTAAATAAGCATACAACATCATCAAACAATCAGCAACTACAACTAAACAGAAGCAAGATGATTTGAAGATCAAAGTTGAAGACACTTTCCAGTTTTTCAAATTCAAAACTGTTTGCAAAGAAAAGGGTGCTCTATCTTTTACAAAATTGGTGAGTAACCTTTAAATCTCTATATTAAATTTTGGTTTGCAGGATTAAATCTATGTGTTAAATATTTGGAATGGATGAAATTAGTCTGCATGAGTATATATAGGAATGTGGGTATATATGAAGTCACTGAATGTATTGGATAATGAATATATGCCTATACCCTTCTGTTCCCTGTTTCAAAAGTTAGGAGTTGATTAGAATGCTCTATCTTTTGATCTAGATATTATTAGAATTTAGTATTTAAAACAGAATTTACTTGTTTATCATAAATTATACTTACAATTTATTTAAGTTAAAAATAAATTAGCAATGCTCCTGGAAATCAAGATATATGAACCAAACTTCAAATAAGTCAAAAATTTAAATTTCTTAATTTACAAATTTAGGTGGGCAACTTGAATTCGTACGCTAAAATTCGATTTTTAAAGCCTAAACCAAAATTTTTAGATCAAAGATAAAAGAGCATTTTGGGTTTGTATGAATTTCATAGTTTTAGTGATCCACGGGGATTCACTGATTTGTAGAGGTTGAAGTTTTGGCTGGTGATGGAGGAACCTACGGTGGTGTGGGGAAAAATGACTGGAGTTGTTCTAGTTCGACGTGGCGGCGGCGGCGAATGATTTTTTTGCCTGGAAACCTAATTTAATGAGGCTCTGTATTTTTGATTGGTTCGTCCTCGGTGATCGATCGAGCGTGTCGCGGTGTTGGGGGATGGTTGAGGGGAGGATGACGAAGTATCGACCAGAGTTACTGGTCCTCCGGTGGTCGTGGTCTCGAGTTCGACGCATTTTTCCAGGTTGGGGTGGTTTCTCGTCGTGGGTACCAGGTTTCGAGCTATGCTCGAAATCGACTGAGGGGAGGTTTGGGTTTTGGGTCGATCTGGGGTCAAGGGTGTGATCGATCGTGACTTGCCGGAGCTAGTGGGGATCGCCAGAAGTTGGTCGGGGTCCGGTGCACGTGCACAGTTAGGCTACTGTGTCTGGTGATGGGTTGTGTAAGGAGACTCGGGGAAGCACTCGAACAAAAGAAGTTTTCGCGTGGGTTTGTCTCGAGTTTGTACTCGGGTAAACAGGGTTATGGCACGAGTTCGAACTCGTGTGTTTTTAGATTCATGTCGGGTTAAATTTTTAACACTTAGAAAGAATTTAAGTTTAAAGAAAAAATGGCATACGGTTAGATTGGGGGAAAACTCGAAGCACTTAGGCATTTTTCTCGGGTATGACCCGAAGTGGGTCTCAGGTTTGATATAAAAACAGATTTTGGTTTTAAACCCAGATTTAAATTTTAAATATTTTTAACCCATGTTAAGATAATTGATTTGGCTTAAAATTGGATTATTAAGGGTTAATTAATTATAAATAAAAGGTTAGTTAATTAATTAATTAAGATAATCAAATTAAGAACAATTAATTAAAGGTTAATTAACTTATGAAAGAAATTAAAGGATGTTTATTAATTAATTAATAATTAATTAATTAATTTAAAGTTAATAAATTAAATGATGAATTAAATAATCAGGGCAATTATTTAATAATTAAAAGTTGATGAAATAATAATTAAAGGTTAATTAATTTATTATTAATGGTTAATTAATAAATGATTAAAGAATCATTAATCAAAATAATTTGTAATTTATCGATGTTAATTAACCAGGATTAGTAGTTCATAAGTAATTAATCTAATTTGAATAAATTAGATATTGATTGATCTACTTATGAATATTTGGATTCTATTGGATGGTTTGAATTGTTTGATATCCCTGATTGTGATGCTTTGTGATATACCCTGATTTATGTTCTGACCTGTAATTTCTTTATCTGTGATATTTATACGTCTGTGATCTGAATGAAAAGATAAGCGTTATAGTTTATATCGCTTATCAACTATATCCTGTATTTTGATCTGTGATGATTCATTATGTTGCACTATTGTGTTAAACCCCTGGACTACACCATACACACACAAATATGGATTTCACGAGGAAATCGGTTAAGTCACAGATAATGTAAATTTGATATTTTTGAAATTGGAATTTTAATTTCAATTGATTTTGAAATTAGAAATTTGGGTTTAAAGTGAAAAGGTTTTTGAAATAGAATTTCAAAGATAAAAGTTATTTTGAATAACTTAATCGAGTTTTGAAAATTTAAATAATTTGATTTAAATTTGAATTCAAGTTTGGAATTGAATCCTATGATTTGAAACTAGGGATTGAAAATGTTATAAATGTGTTTATCTGAATTTAAACCATTTAAAAGTATAATTTTGAGAACTTGGATTTAACCCAAAGATTTTAACTCATATGAATGAATCAGATTTTCTGAAATGAAACTATTTGTTTTCAAAAGATAAAAGCTTTCAGATAAGAAATTAAATTCCAGTTTAATTAAAGGAATTTCAATATTGAAGTGAAAATGGTTTTCCAAGTTATGAATGAATTGTTTTGAAAAGCTATGATTGAATCTGTTTATCTTTAACAGATTTAAAATAATGATTGGTTTAAATCATTTGAAATGGAATTGTTTTGGAAGCTATAAGTTAAATCTTTGATTTAAAGATTTAACGAGTTAATCAAATTGAAATGGAAATTAATTTGGAAAATCTGTGAATGAATCTTTTGTTTAAAAGATTAAAGTGTGGAAACTGTTTAAACCGTAAAGGTTGAATCTTTTTGTTTAAAGATTTAAAATGGTAATTTGTTAAACCATTTGAAAAGAAAGATTTTGGGTAATAAATTTTGACTTAATTGAAATCCCATATCCATATGTTTTTAAATATTACGCTCACTATTCGGTTTAGCCGGGAGAGGACCTTTGGGTCGTATAACCCATTCCGAATATGTGATACGTCGTATATGGATAGCATTTGAAGACCGGTGTTGAAGACCGGATATTTTTGAAAACAGAAGGATTACCGTCGAGTTACTCTGCATCGGCTGATCCCCGATATAGAGGTTTTATCATCCGTAGTGACGGGAAGTCCGGACGTGATTGGAAATTATCCGGATTTGCAAGGGCTTCGTGAGAAGTGCCTTCGGTTCTGTTCGATCCTGGAACAGACTTGTATGGATTGTATGTCTGACATTACACTTTGAGATATAAAGCCGATTTCTTTCAAATACATTTCTGTTGGTGGCGGAGAATTTATTCTCTTAGCTTAACACCCTTCTCTGAGACGTACGAGCTCAGAGGTTATGTAGTTGAAATTTATCAGCGATATACTCCCAATTTGGTAATGTGGCATGCTGAGTGCTGCTGTGTGATGATCAGTGTTTGATCATTTATGATATGATCATTTGTTTGATCATTTATCTTTGTGATCATAGGTTGATCATCTGTTGACCCAAAGCGTGGCTTTTTGAAAAAGCGTAGCTTTGTGGACGAGACTTCGTCAGGGCCTCACTACCCGGAAATGGTCGAAACAGGAATGTTGCGGCAAGGTTATGAGGGTCGCGCCCTTTAGGGTATGTCATTTCCTTCTGGAAAAGGGTGGTATCATGGTATGGAGCCCAGATACTTACTCATGTGGATACACCTTCTTTATGATGTGTGATGATGGTTACGAGCGCTCGGATAAAGGTCCCAAAGGACCGGGTGATGACATATTCGTGAGTTACCTGTTACAGGGGTAACCCGGCCTTGTTTAGCAGAGAGCAGTTTGTCTCTCGGGGCGTCCCGCCAGAGGCGTTCCCATGCGGCGGAAGGAAGTTCCTTAGCCTGACCATTTGTTGGAAATCCATTTCTCCAATACGGAACTTGTACGGTTTTAGTTGTAGAACCTGCCATTTACGTACGGTGGTCACCACTGTTTAGATGGTAGCTATAGTAGGCATACGATACTGGTCGTATGTTGGCTAAGATTAATATTATACTTTCGAAATGTTTTTCTACACTATGCACTAATGATAATATCCAATGATTTGCGTAGTAAGCATGTTTGACTATCATAAGAAGAAATCTCCTCCAATTCTGCGTTTGCATTGTGTGTATGGCGGGAGGTCTTATTGTAACGACCCTGAATTTTGAACAAATTAAATTGAGAATATTTAATTAATTTTAAATATTTGAATGATGATTTAATTTGAATTCCCGATATAACTTTGAATTTTGCGATTAAATTATAAAATTTAATCTGTTGATAGTCGAATAAAATTTGATTCTTCAATTTTGATGCTGGAGAAAAATATTTCAAAAGCTTTTAAAATTTGTATTGATGATACTGAAGATAACAGCAGCTTCAGAATTTAATTTTAAACTGTTTTGATCAGTTTTGAATTTAATTGTTCGAATCGATATTTAAAAATAGCCGTCCGAGGCACAGTCTCGAAATTCGACGAAACCAGTTCCATTGGGTCCGTAATATTGAATTATTATCGGATTTCAAATTTCGTATTTTTCGGTGTTAATACGTGAGCACACGTTGAGTAAACGCCTTGGATTTTCATCGAGATTCGGTTTAAAGTAAATTTAAAATTTATAAATTGGTCAACAACTTACCCACGTTCCACGCCTAAAATCACGCGGTGATCACGAACGAGATCGTGCAAAACCCTGCTTCACTCGATTGTAAATATCGCATCTCCCTCCCTGGTTTCAAATCAAAGCAGAACGAGATAAAATAAAAAAAAATGGCCGATCCTCACTTTCGTTCGAACGAATAAAAGTTTCGTTGTCTCCTCTCCCCATTCACATTCACTCACGAATCAAGGACAGTCCTCCACTCGTTCGAATTTGAGATTTAAGGGAAAGAAAACATAGCCGCGAATCCTAGGGCGCGCGTATTAGGGCTCGGTCGCGAATTCGATGCCGGAGGTCAAGGCAGCAATTAGGGCTGCTCGATTTGGCAGAGGGGTCGCGCGTAGTGGGGTTTCGAAATTGGGTGGTGGCATCGCGAGTTTCGTTCGCGACTGGAAGGCAACGATCGCAAGGAGGTGGCGATTCGAGGGCGAGTTCGCGCGCGTATGTGAAGTTCGACGAGGCAGGTTCACGCGATTGCTGGTGGAACGAGGGCAACGGCGGCGACCTGGAATTTGACTGGTAGGTGGCGTCGCGATTGGTCGATTGCGGCAGCGATGGATTAGAGCAGGAATGTCGATGTAGATGATGTCGCGAACGAGGGGGTGGATCGCGTTGGTGTCGATCGCCTAGCAGTGGGCTCGAGTTCGAGCTGGGTTCGTTCGTTTAGGCAGTAAGTATTTTTCATTTATTTTGTTTAAAATTATATACAGAGAAAGGGATTTTATATAACAGTAAAATAATTATTTATTTGGTTATGAACTGTTATGTGAAAATAATAAATTAGTACGAGAAAATTTAGTTTTAATTTGGAATTTCTAGTTAAACAAAAATTTAAGGAGATGGGAAAATCTGTTAAAAGGAGAAATAGCTTAAGTTAAATTTAATTATTTAAAATAAAATTTATTAAAGGAAAAATTAGTTTAAATGAAACTATTGATTAATTAAACAATCAAGAACGGAAATTGGTTAT
Source organism: Allium fistulosum (assembly GCA_030737815.1). Lineage (NCBI taxonomy): Eukaryota > Viridiplantae > Streptophyta > Magnoliopsida > Asparagales > Amaryllidaceae > Allium > Allium fistulosum. The sequence continues at coordinate 824,032,213 of CM060904.1, forward strand.
TTGATTAGTTCGAATGTTAATTAATTTGAATAAAAATTGTTTATACCAGGTTGAAATCAAGAAAACAAATTGGATGGAAAATGAATGGCAAAATTAAAAGCTAAGGTGAGATTTTCTCACTCGAAGGAAATTTGATTTTACAGTTATTATTGACTGTTTGATTGCTATTGATTGTTATATTAGATATAGTAGGATATATCTATATATATAGCAATATATACATATTGGCATATGTATATATTGGATTGATGATTTCCTGCCTCGTATAGCGGATGAGACCCTATTGCGCCGTTAGTAAGCGGATTTTTATAAAACCCATATACCGCGATAATTCCGTACTGGAGCGGAATTGGTATTGTGCTAACGTCTTTGGATGCAGGGAAACAGGTTGGAGGGATCCAACTGGATTCCTCAACTGTATTTATTTATTTACAGATGTTGATATATATTCTGTTATCATATGATGATATATGATGTTTGATGTTGTGATGGACTAATTGATGCGTTGCATCATTGGATTCAAATTTTGAAATTTAAAAATAACGATGTTGATTTTAAAAGTGAAATTTTAAAAGTGATCTTTGAAAATATACGTTTATTTAAATTGTTGAATTGATTTACTTTAAATAGATAAACGTTAAAACTTTAAAATTATAAAAGTTAAGATTTTGTGAATTTTAACAAAAAAGTAATTTCTTTTGAAATAAAGAGTTAAGAAATTTATAAAATGGTTTAAGTTGAGATTTTCGAATTATTAAACCAATGTATATAAAAGATGTATCAAATTGATATTTATCAATTAAAGTTATTGGAATTTTAAAATGAGTTTTATAAGAAGATATGAAATTTATAATTATAAAATGTGAAGATATGAAATTTATAATTATAAAATGTTAAGATATGAAATTTATAATTATAAAATGTGAAGATATGAAATGTATGGAATTATAAATTGTGAAGATATGAAATTTATAGATTTATAAAGTATGAAGTTATAAAATGAATGGAATTGTAGAATAAAAGATTATAAGAAATTTACTTATAAATTGGGGTTTTGCCTTTAAATGGAATATTTATCGAATTGATTTATAAAGGAGATTTATAAATCAAAGTTGTTAGAAAATAGAAATAGAATTTATAAACGGTGTTTTATAAATTCGAAAATCAATCAAAATTGATGAATCGAATATAGTAGGTTATTAAGGAAATTTTATCCACGATTTTGGATAGTGGATAAATTCTTGAAAATAAATGTGTAGAAAAGACTGAAATGTGGTTAGTGAAGTATATTCACAATTTTGGACAGTGAATATATTTTTAAGTGAAAATGGTTATGTTTGGGAAAGCGATATTTTAAATGAAGTTAATTGTTTTAAAGGATGTTTTAAAACGTGTTAAATATCGAAACCATAGATTTCAACATTTTATTGTTGAAATAGACGTTTTCGAAAATTAAGGAAATGATGGACTATAACACTGTTGTTATAGTAAATGATTTTCGAAAGGAAATGTTTTATCTAGTATTGGGATTTACATATCTATTTTAATCTCGAATCCCTATACTAGTGATTTTTGAGTCGTCGTAACGATGTTTTACGTAACATTCGTTTTGACTCAAATTGATGTTGTTATAGGAAATAGATTTCCTTAAAGAATGAAATATATACTTAATTTGATTTAAGTATATCGAATATTTTCCAAGTGTGAAAATAAATGATTTGTGAAATACTTATTAAATAAGTAGGGAAATGCATTTCCAAAATGAAATGAAACGTTTTGAGATTTTATCTTCTTAAAGATAAAATGAAATTGAATATTTGAAATCGATTTGAGAATCGTATATCAGTAGATATTTTGAAGATATAAATTCACTATGGAATTTATAAATGGAATGGGAAATTGTTTTAAAAATAAACGTTGATTTATTTTTAAAGTGTGGAAATTTTATATCTAGTAAAGATATTTTGGAAGATGAAAAAATTTGGAAAATTATTTGGAATCTGATGATGTCGCGCATCTTTATTGATAGTTAAATAACCGACTATCAATAATTACCTTTAGATAGGTATTTGTTGTGAATTGGATGAATTTGAATGCCACACTTATTTTTGAATAAGCGCTCACTATTCGGGTTAGCCGGGAAAGGACCATGGGGTCGTATAACCCATTCCGAATATGTGATACGTCGTTATGAATTGCATTCGAAGACCGGTGTTGAAGACCGGATATTTTTGAAAACGGAAGGATTACCGTCGAGTTACTCTACATCGACTGATCTTCGATTTAGAGGTTTTATCACCCTTAGTGACGGGAAGTCCGGACGTGATTAGAAATTTATCCGGAAATGCAAGGGCTTCGTGAGAAGTGCCTTCGGTTCTGTTCGATCCCGGAACAGACTTGTATGGATTGTGTGTCTGACGTTACAATTTGAGATATAAAGCTGATTTCTTTCAAATACATTTCTGTTGGTGGCGGAGAATTTATTCTCTTAGCTTAACACCCTTCTCTGAGACGTACGAGCTCAGAGGTTATGTAGTTGAAATTTATCAGCGATATATCCCAATTTGGTAACGTGGCATACTGAGTGTTGCTGTGAAATGATCAGTGTTTGATCATTTGCGATATGATCATTTGTTTGATCTTATATCTTTATGATCATAGGTTGATCATTTTTGTTTGACCCGAAGCAGGGCTTTTTGTAGAAAGCGTAGCTTTGTGGACGAGACTTCATCGAGCCTCACACCCCGGAAATGGTCGAAACAGGAAGGATGCGGCAAGGTTCTAGGGAGTAGCGCCCCTTAGTGTATGTCATTCCTTCTGGATAAAGGTGGTATCATGGTATGGAGCCCAGATACTTAATCTCTGTGGTTACTGCATTATTATTATCTATGTGGTTTGTTGCGAATCGGGGATCCTCGGGAAGATCGGTGACGATCGGGGGATGGCATACGCGTGTCAGTAGTTACCTATTTTTGCAGAGGTAACCCGGCCTTGTGTTGGCAGAGATCCGGTTAGGTTCTCGGGTCGTCTATTCCAGGGACGTACCCATCGTGGATAGGAAGTTCCTTAGCCTGACCATTTGTTGGAAATCCAAAGAAACAATACGAGCCTTGTACGGTATTAGTTGTAGAACCTGCCATTCACTTATGGTGGCGCCCCACTGTTTGGATGGTAGCTATAGTAGGCATACGATACTGGTCGTATGTTGGCTAAGATTAATATTATACTTTCGAAAATGATTTCTACACTATGCACTAATAATAATATAAAAAAGAATTTGATTTTGCGTAGTAAGCATCTTTGACTATCATAAGAAGAAATCTCCTCCAATTCTGCGTTGCATTGTGTGTGTGGTGGGAGGTCTTATGGTAGTTTCATTTTCCAAAAGCATTTCGAATTGACTTTAAAATTATTTTGTTATTATAAAGAATAACTGTTTTACGATCTCACACCAGTCACCATGATTGACTCGGAGTTTATTGTTTCCCTTCTAAACTCTGGGTGCCCACCAATTTCCACACGGGCAGCCTAGAGTTATGTTATCAGGATAGTCTGGATATTCTGGAGCTTTGGAGATAAGCTGGATGGCGAGACGTAGTATTTGTATCTGATAGTATTTATTCCACTGTGTATTCTGTATGAGGACAAGTTTATATAACTGTCCATTGTTGTATATTGACTCTGATTGATGTATGTATAAACTGATATAGTTCTTTGTTTTAAAAGACTATTGATTATCTATTATATGTTATTCCGCTGCGATATGTGAGATTCTGATATTGTCTCTGTTCTGTATCTGTTGTTGTTCTTCTTCTTCTCCCTTTTCTTGTTCTTAAAACCCTCACTATTGGAGTTTCCGGCACTCGATTGCTCGGCAGTCGATAAAGTGAGTATCGATGTCGAATTTTCGAAAGTTTAAAATTTCGGTATGTGACAAAGTGGTATCAGAGCATATGGTTAAGCGACAACCCTGCTCTGTTGGGTGTTACTCATTAGAGATAGAGTCAGTAGTACTCTAGAATGAGTTGAGTGTAATAATAGATATGAGCGCGTATTTGTTAGTGAATATAAAAATGTTTTATATTGTGTTTGCTTATCCGTTGAGATGTTTGTGAATTTTGGTCGGTATGTGGGACGCCATATTATCGATAGAGATTTCTAAACACTTAAACGAGGCAAGACGACACAGTATTGTTTTAAATAGGGTGAATGAAATAATTTTGCCCGAAACTATTTTTGTATATAAAAGAAATGATTTTCTGTAATATATGGTTGCATGGTTGTTAGGAAAGTGATAATATTGAAATGTTATCATTTTTATATGAAATTAAATAAGAAATTGAAATCGTAACTCCAAAGTTAAGAAATAAATTCACATATAAATGAAATTTGAGAATGTAAATTATAAATGTGACTTATAATTGGAAGTAGAATTCCAGAGAAGTATTTGGAAATGTTTTGAAAAGAATTTGAAAATTTTGGAGATTTGGAAAGTTTAAATATTTTTTTGGAATTGGAAATGAATTTCAAAGGTTTTGAAAAGTATTTGGAGAGTTGAATGCTCTAAACTCTTGTGGGTCGCTGGAAAATAATCCTGATGATGATGGCCACATCATTAGAATTCATTTTCGGGTTTCCAAAAGAGAAATTGCTGTCAAATTGTTTTAAATAGGAGTTGTTTGAAAATTTGGATTTTGTTTTAGAAAATTCAAAGGATGATTTGAATTGTTTTCAAAAATGGTTTTGAAAAGGTTGAAAAGACTCTGGAGTTGAGTATTGAATTATGAAAATAAAATTGAGAATGAATGAATCAATTTGCAATTGCAAGTACATGAATGTAAATTGAATTCGAATTGAAATCCAGGTTAATACAAGTGGTTATAAACCAAAATAGTGAATTGTAAATAAATTTTGGGAGCGAACATAAATGAAGATAAATTGAATTCCAATAGAATTGAAAATGTGAATTATAAGTTCAAATGAATGTGAAATGAAAAAATTGAACGGAATTGAATATGTAACTTCAACAGTGAAGTAAAAATGATATAAGTAGTTTATATCGAAAATTTTGTAATAAAATTTGCAAATTGGATTGAATATATGTAACTAGATATTATGGCTAGTAGGATATACAGGTGTAAAGGAATTGGGATTTTGATTTCGAAGATAATTTGAATTGCTCGAAAAAGGTATGTATTTGAATTCGAATATGAGATTTTGATGATTTCTGGTCTAGCCGCTTGGCTTTTTCTTTTTCTTTTTGAAATCTGAGAGTCCGTAGGGACGTTTTGTAGTCGTGCCGTATTAGCCGCGCAAAGGAGACGCTGGCGAAATTTTTTGAAAATTTAGGGCGTTAGAAAATTTTTGAGAAAAATTTGAAAGTTTAAATTTGAATTTGAATTTAAATTTGAATTTTGAAAGTAAACAATGTTGTTTGAAAATTATGAAAAGGTTTAGGAATTTAGTTGATGAATAACGAATCTTTAATAGAAAGATTTGTTTTGAAATTGATAAAACTATTGGATGTTGAAAAATAGTAGACAAGTTAAGGACCTTTTTTCCTAACTTGTAATTTCGGGACGAAATTCTTTTAAGGAGGGAAGTCTGTAACGACCCTGAATTTTGAACAAATTAAATTGAGAATATTTAATTAATTTTAAATATTTGAATGATGATTTAATTTGAATTCCCGATATAACTTTGAATTTTGCGATTAAATTATAAAATTTAATCTGTTGATAGTGGAATAAAATTTGATTCTTCAATTTTGATGCTGGAGAAAAATATTTCAAAAGCTTTTAAAATTTGTATTGATGATACTGAAGATAACAGCAGCTTCAGAATTTAATTTTAAACTGTTTTGATCAGTTTTGAATTTAATTGTTCGAATCGATATTTAAAAATAGCCGTCTGAGGCACAGTCTCGAAATTCGACGAAACCAGTTCCATTGGGTCCGTAATATTGAATTATTATCGGATTTCAAATTTCGTATTTTTCGGTGTTAATACGTGAGCACACGTTGAGTAAACGCCTTGGATTTTCATCGAGATTCGGTTTAAAGTAAATTTAAAATTTATAAATTGGTCAACAACTTACCCACGTTCCACGCCTAAAATCACGCGGTGATCACGAACGAGATCGTGCAAAACCCTGCTTCACTCGATTGTAAATATCGCATCTCCCTCCCTGGTTTCAAATCAAAGCAGAACGAGATAAAATAAAAAAAAATGGCCGATCCTCACTTTCGTTCGAACGAATAAAAGTTTCGTTGTCTCCTCTCCCCATTCACATTCACTCACGAATCAAGGACAGTCCTCCACTCGTTCGAATTTGAGATTTAAGGGAAAGAAAACATAGCCGCGAATCCTAGGGCGCGCGTATTAGGGCTCGGTCGCGAATTCGATGCCGGAGGTCAAGGCAGCAATTAGGGCTGCTCGATTTGGCAGAGGGGTCGCGCGCAGTGGGGTTTCGAAATTGGGTGGTGGCATCGCGAGTTTCGTTCGCGACTGGAAGGCAACGATCGCAAGGAGGTGGCGATTCGAGGGCGAGTTCGCGCGCGTATGTGAAGTTCGACGAGGCAGGTTCACGCGATTGCTGGTGGAACGAGGGCAACGGCGGCGACCTGGAATTTGACTGGTAGGTGGCGTCGCGATTGGTCGATTGCGGCAGCGATGGATTAGAGCAGGAATGTCGATGTAGATGATGTCGCGAACGAGGGGGAGGATCGCGTGGGTGTCGATCGCCTGGCAGTGGGCTCGAGTTCGAGCTGGGTTCGTTCGTTTAGGAAGTAAGTATTTTTCATTTATTTTGTTTAAAATTATATACAGAGATAGGGATTTTATATAACAGTAAAATAATTATTTATTTGATTATGAACTGTTATGTGAAAATAATAAATTAGTACGAGAAAATTTAGTTTTAATTTGGAATTTCTAGTTAAACAAAAATTTAAGGAGATGGGAAAATTTGTTAAAAGGAGAAATAGCTTAAGTTAAATTTAATTATTTAAAATAAAATTTATTAAAGGAAAAATTAGTTTAAATGAAACTATTGATTAATTAAACAATCAAGAACGGAAATTGGTTATTTGATTAGTTCGAATGTTAATTAATTTGAATAAAAATTGTTTATACCAGGTTGAAATCAAGAAAACAAATTGGATGGAAAATGAATGGCAAAATTAAAAGCTAAAGTGAGATTTTCTCACTCGAAGGAAATTTGATTTTACAGTTATTATTGACTGTTTGATTGCTATTGATTGTTATTTAGATATAGTAGGATATATCTATATATATAGCAATATATACATATTGGCATATGTATATATTGGATTGATGATTTCCCGCCTCGTATAGCGGATGAGACCCTATTGCGCCGTTAGTAAGCGGATTTTAATAAAACCCATATACCGCGATAATTCCGTACTGGAGCGGAATTGGTATTGTGCTAACGTCTTTGGATGCAGGGAAACAGGTTGGAGGGATCCAACTGGATTCCTCAACTGTATTTATTTATTTACAGATGTTGATATATATTCTGTTATCATATGATGATATATGATGTTTGATGTTGTGATGGACTAATTGATGCGTTGCATCATTGGATTCAAATTTTGAAATTTAAAAATAACGATGTTGATTTTAAAAGTGAAATTTTAAAAGTGATCTTTGAAAATATACGTTTATTTAAATTGTTGAATTGATTTACTTTAAATAGATAAACGTTAAAACTTTAAAATTATAAAAGTTAAGATTTTGTGAACTTTAACAAAAAAGTAATTTCTTTTGAAATAAAGAGTTAAGAAATTTATAAAATGGTTTAAGTTGAGATTTTCGAATTATTAAACCAATGTATATAAAAGATGTATCAAATTGATATTTATCAATTAAAGTTATTGGAATTTTAAAATGAGTTTTATAAGAAGATATGAAATTTATAATTATAAAATGTGAAGATATGAAATTTATAATTATAAAATGTTAAGATATGAAATTTATAATTATAAAATGTGAAGATATGAAATGTATGGAATTATAAATTGTGAAGATATGAAATTTATAGATTTATAAAGTATGAAGTTATAAAATGAATGGAATTGTAGAATAAAAGATTATAAGAAATTTACTTATAAATTGGGGTTTTGCCTTTAAATGGAATATTTATCGAATTGATTTATAAAGGAGATTTATAAATCAAAGTTGTTAGAAAATAGAAATAGAATTTATAAACGGTGTTTTATAAATTCGAAAATCAATCAAAATTGATGAATCGAATATAGTAGATTATTAAGGAAATTTTATCCACGATTTTGGATAGTGGATAAATTCTTGAAAATAAATGTGTAGAAAAGATTGAAATGTGGTTAGTGAAGTATATTCACAATTTTGGACAGTGAATATATTTTTAAGTGAAAATGGTTATGTTTGGGAAAGCGATATTTTAAATGAAGTTAATTGTTTTAAAGGATGTTTTAAAACGTGTTAAATATCGAAACCATAGATTTCAACATTTTATTGTTGAAATAGACGTTTTCGAAAAATAAGGAAATGATGGACTATAACACTGTTGTTATAGTAAATGATTTTCGAAAGGAAATGTTTTATCTAGTATTGGGATTTACATATCTATTTTAATCTCGAATCCCTATACTAGTGATTTTTGAGTCGTCGTAACGATGTTTTACGTAACATTCGTTTTGACTCAAATTGATGTTGTTATAGGAAATAGATTTCCTTAAAGAATGAAATATATACTTAATTTGATTTAAGTATATCGAATATTTTCCAAGTGTGAAAATAAATGATTTGTGAAATACTTATTAAATAAGTAGGGAAATGCATTTCCAAAATGAAATGAAACGTTTTGAGATTTTATCTTCTTAAAGATAAAATGAAATTGAATATTTGAAATTGATTTGAGAATCGTATATCAGTAGATATTTTGAAGATATAAATTCATTATGGAATTTATAAATGGAATGGGAAATTGTTTTAAAAATAAACGTTGATTTATTTTTAAAGTGTGGAAATTTTATATCTAGTAAAGATATTTTGGAAGATGAAAAAATTTGGAAAATTATTTGGAATCTGATGATGTCGCGCATCTTTATTGATAGTTAAATAACCGACTATCAATAATTACCTTTAGATAGGTATTTGTTGTGAATTGGATGAATTTGAATGCCACACTTATTTTTGAATAAGCGCTCACTATTCGGGTTAGCCGGGAAAGGACCATGGGGTCGTATAACCCATTCCGAATATGTGATACGTCGTTATGAATTGCATTCGAAGACCGGTGTTGAAGACCGGATATTTTTGAAAATGGAAGGATTACCGTCGAGTTACTCTACATCGAATGATCTTCGATTTAGAGGTTTTATCACCCTTAGTGACGGGAAGTCCGGACGTGATTAGAAATTTATCCGGAAATGCAAGGGCTTCGTGAGAAGTGCCTTCGGTTCTGTTCGATCCCGGAACAGACTTGTATGGATTGTGTGTCTGACGTTACAATTTGAGATATAAAGCTGATTTCTTTCAAATACATTTCTGTTGGTGGCAGAGAATTTATTCTCTTAGCTTAACACCCTTCTCTGAGACGTACGAGCTCAGAGGTTATGTAGTTGAAATTTATCAGCGATATATCCCAATTTGGTAACGTGGCATACTGAGTGTTGCTGTGAAATGATCAGTGTTTGATCATTTGCGATATGATCATTTGTTTGATCTTATATCTTTATGATCATAGGTTGATCATTTTTGTTTGACCCGAAGCAGGGCTTTTTGTAGAAAGCGTAGCTTTGTGGACGAGACTTCATCGAGCCTCACACCCCGGAAATGGTCGAAACAGGAAGGATGCGGCAAGGTTCTAGGGAGTAGCGCCCCTTAGTGTATGTCATTCCTTCTGGATAAAGGTGGTATCATGGTATGGAGCCCAGATACTTAACCTCTGTGGTTACTGCATTATTATTATCTATGTGGTTTGTTGCGAATCGGGGATCCTCGGGAAGATCGGTGACGATCGGGGGATGGCATACGCGTGTCAGTAGTTACCTATTTTTGCAGAGGTAACCCGGCCTTGTGTTGGCAGAGATCCGGTTAGGTTCTCGGGTCGTCTATTCCAGGGACGTACCCATCGTGGATAGGAAGTTCCTTAGCCTGACCATTTGTTGGAAATCCAAAGAAACAATACGAGCCTTGTACGGTATTAGTTGTAGAACCTGCCATTCACTTATGGTGGCGCCCCACTGTTTGGATGGTAGCTATAGTAGGCATACGATACTGGTCGTATGTTGGCTAAGATTAATATTATACTTTCGAAAATGATTTCTACACTATACACTAATAATAATATCAAAAAGAATTTGATTTTGCGTAGTAAGCATCTTTGACTATCATAAGAAGAAATCTCCTCCAATTCTGCGTTGCATTGTGTGTGTGGTGGGAGGTCTTATGGTAGTTTCATTTTCCAAAAGCATTTCGAATTGACTTTAAAATTATTTTGTTGTTATAAAGAATAACTGTTTTACGATCTCACACCAGTCACCATGACTGACTCGGAGTTTATTGTTTCCCTTCTAAACTCTGGGTGCCCACCAATTTCCACACGGGCAGCCTAGAGTTATGTTATCAGGATAGTCTGGATATTCTGGAGCTTTGGAGATAAGCTGGATGGCGAGACGTAGTATTTGTATCTGATAGTATTTATTCCACTGTGTATTCTGTATGAGGACAAGTTTATATAACTGTCCATTGTTGTATATTGACTCTGATTGATGTATGTATAAACTGATATAGTTCTTTGTTTTAAAAGACTATTGATTATCTATTATATGTTATTCCGCTGCGATATGTGAGATTCTGATATTGTCTCTGTTCTGTATCTGTTGTTGTTCTTCTTCTTCTCCCTTTTCTTGTTCTTAAAACCCTCACTATTGGAGTTTCCGGCACTCGATTGCTCGGCAGTCGATAAAGTGAGTATCGATGTCGAATTTTCGAAAGTCGAAAATTTCGGTATGTGACACTTATGGTAGTTTCATTTTCCAAAAGCATTGCGGTTTTCAATGTTTAAAATTCTTTTGCTGTTGTTTAAAGTTAAATTGTTTTTGTTGCTCACACCAGTCCCATGACTGATCCGGAGTTTATTGTTCCCTTCCTAAACTCTGGGTGCTCATAATTTTCCACACGAGCAGTCTAGAGTTGGGTTTCTTTTCAGATATTCAGGTTTAGTAGATTATCTGGAGCTAGTTCATTCATCGGAGTTGCTTATCTTGGAGTTGTGGATTCATTCTTGTCTAAAGATCATTTTGGAGTTATTATTTCTATTGATATTGTTCCGCTGCTGTTGTTATCTTTTCTTTTCCGCTACTATATTTGTTGTATCATCTCTGATGTATATTGATATTCATTGTATCACTCTGTTGTATCAGATATTATATATCAATGTATTATTCTTTTCTTCCGCTGTGTTATTTACTTAATTGTGTTATAGCTCCGGCGAATCGGATTTGAACGGTCGAATCTGCGGCATTCTAGTACAATGTGAAGTACGGATGTTGATTTTCGAGCGGGCAAAACTCGATACGTTACAGATTCAATGGCTGGTGTTGTAATATTAATTTTAGTTTTCGCATTTCTTATTAAGATCTCTTTCTATAGTTACAAAACAATTGGACCAAGCATTCAGGACTCTCAATTGTTGTGGGTTCCTAATCCTACTCTCTCTCAGGCCTAAGAATCTTACTGTGGTGTAACCATGGACAAGGAATAGGGATATTTTCTCTCAAAAAATCCTTTTTAAAGGTCCATTTAAGATGAACTGTTTAATACAATAAAAATATAATAGATGAAAGAGAATTACTAATCATACATGCCCCATGGTGATTTGTTTCACTTGTTTGTGGTAGTTTTCTTTACTATTAAATTTTGAAATAGGTCATCTCGCTTGGGGTTGTTAGAGACATACATTTTTGAACTCCTTGTTGATCTTATTTTTGTTGTGTATGTCTTCCTTACCCTTTGCAACTTGATGAGGAATTTTCTTAGATGAACCAGATATCGGGGGCATGCTCGTATCGGAGATGGCATGCATGCTATTGTCCTCAAGTTCTGCATCATACTTTGGATTAGCTTCATCTTTCTCATGTGCGATAGATTTTATTATTTTATCACCTATCTCTGAATTTTTTGCAGCTGTAAAATTTGATTGCTATATAATTAGGATAAGGGGCTGCAACTTCAAAGAACTATATATTTTTTGTCCCCTCATTATTTGTGTTCTGCTTCTGTTTGCACTAAGCATGATTAGTTTTTCCAATCGCTTTAGCCATGAGGGGACAAACTGTTGGTTTGTACATTCTGAGGCTTTGAATTTATATGCAGTAATTCTATAATTTGCTAGACTTAGGCTTTGAATTCATGCATGGATTAATTATAAATACATGTAAATCTGAGGTTAAATGCAAACTATAAGTGTAAAATTTATATTTTTGGAAAAGTATTCTTTGCCTTTGTCTACTAAACCACCATGGTTATATGCAGTAGTGCTACAAGTATTTGTACTTCAACATCTAGTTATTTTTTTGATTACAACAGATAACCAATTTATACGTCAAAGATTGGAAACTTATTTGCCTTCAAATGTCGATAATGGAAAAAGGCTGGGTTTTTTAAAAGGTGATAAAACCATGATTAACTTAATATGTATTTTGAGAATTAGAACATATAATCTAATACTAAAGCTCACTTTTTTTTACTTTTTTCATAGAACTAGTATAGAATACCGACAAGGAGCAATGAATTTCGTGCATGCTGCAAAGAGGAATGTAAGAAGTGTAGAAAAAATTTTATGCCCTTGCAAGGATTGTCGGAATCTTAGTCGTCATGATGACCAAATCATCGTTGAACATTTAATTATAAAAGGAATGGATCCTAAATACAGTAACAGTGTATGGTATAACCATGGTGAAGAGATAAATGTAGAGAATAAAACAAATAAGTTTGACGTATATGAACTATTCAAGATGATTCACTATGAAGATGAAGATTTTTTGAATCAAGATTTTTTGATGATGATAAAGATGATGTTGATTCTCGAAGAAAAGAGGATGAGTTAGTCAAGAACTTGGAAGATGCAGAAACTCCATTATATCCTGGTTGCACAGATCACACAAAATTATCTGCCATAACCGTCTTGTATAATCTTAAATGCGAGACTGGCTTGTCCGATAATGGTTTTGATAAGCTTTTAGCTGTGCAACATCTATTTCTGCCGAAGGATAACGTGCTTTCCAAAACCTTATATGAAGTCAAGAAATTTCTTAAAGCATTCGACATGGGTTTTGAAAAGATACATGCTTGTGAGAATGATTGTTGCCTTTTCAGAAAAGAATACAAAAATTTAGAAAGTTGTCCAAAATGTGGTTCCTCGAGATGGAAGAAAAATCAAGATACTGAAGAGGTTATACAAGGTGTTCCAGTTAAAGTATTGAGATATTTCCCAATCATTCCGAGGTTTAGACGAATGTATAGATCTCAAAAGATGGATGAAGAATTAAGATGGCATTTTAATAATAAAAGTAACGATGGAAAATTGCGTCATCCCGTGGATTCTATGACATGGAAAATGGTGGATGAAAAGTATAAATCTTTTTCATCTGATCCACGCAATCTTAGGCTTGGTCTTGCTACAGATGGGTTCAATCCATTTTCCATGTTGAGTTCGAAATATAGTTGCTGGCCGGTAATGCTTGTGACATACAATCTCTCGCCTATGTTGTGTATGAAGAAAGAAAATATTACGTTAACTTTACTTATTCCAGGCCCGAAGCAACCCGAGAATGATATTGATGTATATTTGGCGCCTTTGGTGGAAGACTTGTGTGACGACCCGGCTTTCCACTCCCGAAAAATCGCATCGACAGAAAGAAAGAAAGGGGTGAGAAATAGAAAAGAGAAGAAGAGAAAAGAAAACAACAACAGATACTCACAGCGGAAACGAAACGAAATATAATATATCACATAAATATTACATAGTATCATATACATCATCTATCAGAGTTACACAGATTACACATCACATACTAGACAGTTATAAACATCTGTCTAGTTATTACATCTCAACACAATACAGATCAATACAAAGATCAACACAGCGGAAACTACTATCTATATCTACAACGCCGAAGCCTCCTGCTCCATTGCTCCTCCAGATTACTCGTCAAAGCTAAACCTGAATCCCTTGGCTACTCGTAAAAATTTGAGTACCCAAGAGTTTATAAAACAGAAATAAACAACTTGGGTCAGACATGGGTCTGGTGTGAGTAACAAGTTAAACTTGTTTAACTTCAAAACCTTTTGAAAGAAAAGGTATCACGTAAGACTCCCCACCAATAAATATGGGTAAGTTTTTACCTTACGCTAACCAAAACATTTGATAGGAAATTCGATTGTATTATAATAGGTCTAGGGTTTTCAAATAAATATGAAATAGCTGGAATGCTTACATCTCACGTTCCAACATAGTTGGGCACAACTAAAACGTACGGCACTTATTGGAGTTTGGATTCCATCAATGGCAGGGCTACCGGGGTACCGCCCGTCACAGTACGTGGCCTAGATCACCGTACCGAGGATCACTCCCAATCCCCTGCAACACAAGGTCGGAACATCCCTTACTGGATAATTCCCGCACAAGATACCCCACGGTTGTCATGACCAACCGCACACACTAAGTCGAAAATAGAAAGGGACATCTAGACAGAGGTAATCTTGTCCTACTTGGGTGCTACCCACTAACCTTGCTACACCTCCCCTGTTTTAGCCATTCCCGGTTTGTGAGGCTTGAGGTCACGATTACCTTAGAAAAGAACACATCACTTAGAATGCTCATCGTCCACCTGACGATGTTCTGAAAGCATTCAATCCATACAAGTTCGTTCCGGGTTCGAACGAAACCGAAGGCATTATCTCGTTACACTCGTTTTGGAATCACCCTCAGAGTTAACGACAATAACCCTTGCACTCTGAATCTTTATCTCGAATCTAAAAGTACTATCTCCGTCAACTCATTACGGAATCACCCACAGAGTTATACTGACAAAGAATCGTTCTTACACCTCGAGTCTTCACTTGCTCCATTTGGATTTCACGACCTAACGTAAATTTGGATCGATGTGGTATTCGGGTCTCCAGACCTGGAAATCCGGTATACGGAAACCCGATCCCGGTCTCATCGAAATCCAAAACGTATCTTTTAAGGCCAAGTTGTTTTAAAGGTTAAAACAATTTAATTCAATTATCTTTATACACTTAGAAAGATAATTCACAATAGATAATCAACATTATCAACATCATCAGATAATCCATATTATCACAATTCAACTAAACATCCATATCACATAGCATATATCTCATCAGAGATATCAATCAAATGCAAAGCATTCAGTATTATCATCCATCCATAAGTAATGATCTATATCATCTCTAATTAATTTAAAGTTAATTAAATTAATTACTTTTATTTTATAAATCCTTCTTACTTAAACATTAATTAATTACAAATTAATTAATTATCCTCTAATTACCTTTTTCAATTAATCATCTTTGATTAATTATCTCTTAATTACCTTTAAGTAATTTATCCTTAATTAATTACTCAAATTAATTATCCTTAACCACTTATAGTAATTAACCTTTAATTACTTCATTAATTAATTAACTATAATTAATTAAATTAATCACTATAATTAATTATATTAAACCTTAATTAATTACATTAATTAATCACTTCATTTATTAATTATACTTAATTAATAAATCTTAATTACATCATTAATTATATTAATTAATGATCCTTAATTACAACTTAATTATTAATTACTTTAATTAAATTAATTACATTAAGTAATTAACCTTTAATTAAACAACATTTATTAATCACTTTTGATTAATCTTCAATCAGTAATTAACTACCCTTAATTACTTTCATTAACTAAATTAATTACTTCCTTAATTAATTTCTTAATTAATCCTTTGATTAATTACAAGTAATTAAACTTAAATTACTTTCCTTAATACATAACCATCCACTTAATTACTTCCAGTAATTATCTATTATTTACTTCTCTAAATAATTATACCTTACTAATTACATTAAGTAATTATTTATCAAATCATCCATTGATTATTCTAAATTAATTAAACTTAATTAATTTACTTAAACTAAATCAAATTAACTTAATTAATTACAATAAGTAATTAATTCTTAATTACTTCCATTAAGTAATTCATTTAAACAAATTCTATAATCGATTATCTTTTAATTAATTAATCTAATTAATTATTAAAATTAATCCTATTAATTGATTATTTAATAATCCATAGTTAATGACCTTCATTAACAATTATTTAATTACTTTTCTTAAGTAATTAACTTAGATTAATTATTAATTCCAAATTAATAAATCTTAATAACCAATTAATTAATCTCTAATTATTTAATTAATTAAGTGTTATCCATAACTTAATTAATCTTTAATTACTCTATTAATTTATTCTTAATCATTAATTAATATTCTAATTTATAATCCATAATTATAAATTAATTATTCCTAATTAATTAATCTTAAACCTTAATTAAATTAATTTAAATCCTTAAATTAATTACTCTATTTAGTTTATCTTAATCATTAATTAAAAATCAAATCCTATTTAATTAATGAATCTTAATTTCAAATTAATTATTCTAAAAATAATTAATCTTAAACCTTTAATTACTTTTAAGTAATTATTTATTTTATTTATTTATTAGATAAATTAATTATCCATTTAATTTCCCTAGTAATTAAATGCATATGAATCATTAACTTATAATTTAACTTCAACAAGTTTTAAAATCAATTTAAAACCTTTAAGTGATAAATAATATTTTTCTTATAAAAGAAATTTTATAAGATTTAAACATATCTCTTTTTAAATTCAAAACATTTAAATTTAATAAACATTTAAACTTATTAAAATATTTGAATTTATAAAACTTATTTATCTTAAATCTAAGATTCAAAACTAACTTGAGTTTATATTTTTAAACTTTGATTTAAATCCTGTTTTAAATATTCTTTCACAATTTAAACTCTGTTTAAATTTAAACAAACAGGCTTCTAAAAAAAAACTGGCAACAACTAAACTCCAGACCACTACAAATTCCTTCGAGTCGCAACCTAATTTTCCCGAGTCTCACCCGAGCTTTCCCTGTCAAAACTCTACAGCTAAACGAAGAAGCTCACCCAATTCCTACTTCGAGCCAAACACTAAAAACCCCGAGTCTCCCACGAAACAACTCGAGTAACCCTCTGTTAAAACCCAGGTTCACCAGAAATTTGATCGCGTGCACGTGCACGGTCATCAGCGTCCACTCCGTCCATCCACGACTACTCCACCACATCGGCGTTCATCCACCAACCAATCTACGAACATCACTTCTTCGATTACTGCTCGAATTCAAAATTCGATCATCTCCCAGTCCTGTAACTCATCAGCTCGAATTGCCAAAGCCTATCATCACCCAAAGCTCGCCGTTCCGATCATCTGAGATCCACCCACTCCGGCCTCGTCTACATTAACGCTCCAGCTCCCAATACCCCGAATTCCGATACACTCGATCCACTGGAAAGAGCGATATGATCAAAATTGCCAGACCAAACAAAACTAGGTTTACATACTTCGTCAACCACCCATCGCCTCCACCGAGCCCTATTCATCTTCTCGACATTTTTGCCACACCCTTCTGATCACTACACTACTCCACCAAGAACCCCAAACACTCCAATCAACTCGATCGCCAAAGCTTGATTAAAACCCAATTTCTGTTCAAATAAGAACTGCGGCCTTAATTCCAAACTAAACACTATGATTTTAGTTTTAAAAATCGAATTTTAGTTTAAGAATTCGATTCATATACCTGAATCTATACATCTTGAAGATAGACATTTACCTTATTTTAAATTTGTACTGAAATTTATTCATTTCCAGAGACAATATAAATTATTTTGACTTAAACATATTTTTAGACTTACAGCCATGATTCAACACCCAATTTTATTCAATACTTTAGGTCTTTACAAGATTTTATCAAGAGTTAGAGATTTTGATTTGAAAATCTCAGCCTGGAACTAAAAACAGAGGGAACACAGTCACACAGCAATGCACACCAAACATTCATATACAGGCACACAGAGATTTAAATATTTTCACAAACATACTTGTTCTTAGAGACGAACATGCAACATTAACATATTCTTAAAGCTTTAAATTTGTGATGTTACTCACCTTAATTGAGAGTGAACAGAGCCTTATATTTGGAAAATCTTGAAACTGTTTTTGAACTTTAAAATCTGAATGCCTTTCTTTGAAACCTTAAACTTGCATGCCTCTTTTGATTTAAAACTTGAGTGATTGCTACTGAAACTTGCATGCAGGCTTGAATTAAATTCTAAACTGCTTTGAATTACATGCATGCTGCTTCCAGATTGTAAATGAATGCAAGCAGAAGACTTTTGATTGTTTAGCTTGAGTGGATTTGATTTTAAAAAGAATTACAGGGTATTAAATTTCTGGTTGAAGAAGATCTACATGCTTTTGCTTTAGGATTTGGAAATTTGGTTACTGATTTGTTTTGAATAATTTTCAGCTGAAGCTTTTATCTTAGCTTTTGAAAAATGAAGATTAGAAAAGAATGGGAAATGAAGAAAGCATGTTTTTATAAGTATAATTGATTTATTTAGAAATTAAAAGAAAAAACAAAAATAAAAGGACACTTGTCTCAAATTTTAACAATTGTCAATTTGTAATGTTTGTTGATTAACACTTGTTAAAACAAAGACTTAAGATAATGACATATGTCTCTTAAGTAATTTTTACATATTTAACTTATTTTAAAAATGCCTTTTCTTATTTATAAAATACTTATCTATATATATATATTACTTTTTAAGGAAACAAAAACAAATTATATTTTAAAATAAAAGTGTATACAAATATTCTAAGATCTAAAACAATTTAAATATTTATTCTTTTGAATTTCAAAACTTAAATTCAAATCCAAATTAAATTAAATCCTAAGATTCAATTTAAAAGTTAAGTTATATATATTTATATATAACTATTTATTCATTTTAAGCTTAAGTTAAAATATATCTTAAACAATTTAAACATTTATCTAAAGTATATTTAAAACTATAAAGTTATTTATTTAAATAACTTTGAAAGCTCATATTAAACTAAATCTAAATTTCCAATTTACCAAAGCTTCTATTTATAATATATACAAATAAATATATATTACAAATAGAAAATATCTTATTAGCCTTTAAAAGAAAAAATCACCAATTAATACTAATTTAATCAGATTATTAAATTAAATTCAAATCTTATTATCAAAGATCATCAATATCAATTTAATTATTTAACAGATTATTAAATTGATATTGTTAAAATTTCCGGGATATTACATTCCTTCCCCCTTAAAATAATTTCGTCCCCGAAATTTAAACAAAGGTAATTTAATAATCTTATTAAAGATTTTAAATTTTAAAACACAAGCATATACTATCATCCATATGCGAACAACCATAGCAACCAATTCATCCAATCAATCAAATCTAACTATCCAGACAAAATTCTAGATAAAATTCCTCGAGTTTCCCCAAGTATATATATATATATATATATATCGGAATACTCGCTCTACAACAATCTAAACTACTAAGCTATAGATCTCCTACTCATCTAGATCTACAGAACTAAACAGAATATCAGACTACAGACGAGTCTGACTTAACAACCAAATCTTCCTGAACTGCTGATTCCAAAACCAAGGATAGATCAAACACGTATTCTCTCAGAGATACGTAAAATTCAATGAATTCCAATTGTCCAAACTGACAATTCAACCAAGTAGACCAATTACTTATCCAAATCAGAACACAGACGAGATCCAAACATAACTCTACTTCACAACATCAGTAGATTCCAAACTTACTTCTCCCATCCAGAGATACACTCCAAACTGCTTTCGCTGCTCAACTCTGATCTGAGGTAGAACACAAGCACAGACTGGACAACTCATTCCAGAAATAAGGTTTACTGATCCATAAATAAAACTCAGATACTCCATCAAAACTTGAGTTGCTGCACCAACTCCATCTCTAGGAAACATCCTTCAACTAGACTGAACTACCGGTACTACTCCTGGAATCCAGTTGATAAGAAAACTCAACCTTCAGATGCGGAATACTCCTGACTTCTCTGAAGACATCCAGAAAAACTCTGATAACCCAAGAGAACCCTCAAACTATCGCAAGTCACTTTTGCGATCAACCCAGCCTATTTCCAAAGAAAACTGTTCCTCTTAACAAATCAGAACAGCCCATACTTAACTATCCAATCCATCGAAGAAATGGATGCACCCTGCTGCTTCTGAATTTCACCTCCAGAAAAACTACTCAGCCAGAAAACTTCCTGCCAACACAGAATACTCCGAGCTGCACTGCTGATACTGATGCCAAGGTCTTTCTATCCAAAGATCTTTGAGAAACTCGAACTCCAAACCAAACAGAAATACCATGCTGAACTCAGCCATAACACTGAAACAAACACACTTCCTTAAACTCGTTCCAAAGAAAACATCTTCGGGAACATCCATCGTCACTGCATCTCATCACACAGCTACTATTACCTGAGGTATCAAGATATCATCACTTGCTTCTGTTCAACCGATAGATCCAAACTCTACTCATCCAACTTTACAGATAAACTCCGAACCTTAACAGGTTTCCTTCAGAGATTCGATGAAATCCTTCATCACAGCAAAACTTACTCGAGACAGTATTGGGTCTACAGTCTCGATAAATACACTTCCAACCTCAACACTCAAATTCCAACCATTTGTAGTCGTGTTACACACACCACTACCCTATCTACCTTTAGAACTCATATTGGAGAACCTGTACGGGTAACCCAACAATATAGGTAGAATATATATATAGTTATATAAAAATTACAAATACGCTCTCTCACGATAGATACCACTCCAGAGCTAGGTATTCACTCAACCAATAGCTCTGATATTCACTTAACCAAAAGCTTAGGCATTCGCTCAACCTAAGCTCTGATACCACGTGTGACGACCCGACTTTCCACTCCCGGAAAATCGCATCGACAGAAAGAAAGAAAGGGGTGAGAAATAGAAAAGAGAAGAAGAGAAAAGAAAACAACAACAGATACTCACAGCGGAAACGAAACGAAATATAATATATCACATAAATATTACATAGTATCATATACATCATCTATCAGAGTTACACAGATTACACATCACATACTAGACAGTTATAAACATCTGTCTAGTTATTACATCTCAACACAATACAGATCAATACAAAGATCAACACAGCGGAAACTACTATCTATATCTACAACGCCGAAGCCTCCTGCTCCATTGCTCCTCCAGATTACTCGTCAAAGCTAAACCTGAATCCCTTGGCTACTCGTAAAAATTTGAGTACCCAAGAGTTTATAAAACAGAAATAAACAACTTGGGTCAGACATGGGTCTGGTGTGAGTAACAAGTTAAACTTGTTTAACTTCAAAACCTTTTGAAAGAAAAGGTATCACGTAAGACTCCCCACCAATAAATATGGGTAAGTTTTTACCTTACGCTAACCAAAACATTTGATAGGAAATTCGATTGTATTATAATAGGTCTAGGGTTTTCAAATAAATATGAAATAGCTGGAATGCTTACATCTCACGTTCCAACATAGTTGGGCACAACTAAAACGTACGGCACTTATTGGAGTTTGGATTCCATCAATGGCAGGGCTACCGGGGTACCGCCCGTCACAGTACATGGCCTAGATCACTGTACCGAGGATCACTCCCAATCCCCTGCAACACAAGGTCGGAACATCCCTTACTGGATAATTCCCGCACAAGATACCCCACGGTTGTCATGACCAACCGCACACACTAAGTCGAAAATAGAAAGGGACATCTAGACAGAGGTAATCTTGTCCTACTTGGGTGCTACCCACTAACCTTGCTGCACCTCCCCTGTTTTAGCCATTCCCGGTTTGTGAGGCTTGAGGTCACGATTACCTTAGAAAAGAACACATCACTTAGAATGCTCATCGTCCACCTGACGATGTTCTGAAAGCATTCAATCCATACAAGTTCGTTCCGGGTTCGAACGAAACCGAAGGCATTATCTCGTTACACTCGTTTTGGAATCACCCTCAGAGTTAACGACAATAACCCTTGCACTCTGAATCTTTATCTCGAATCTGAAAGTACTATCTCCGTCAACTCATTACGGAATCACCCACAGAGTTATACTGACAAAGAATCGTTCTTACACCTCGAGTCTTCACTTGCTCCATTTGGATTTCACGACCTAACGTAAATTTGGATCGATGTGGTATTCGGGTCTCCAGACCTGGAAATCCGGTATACGGAAACCCGATCCCGGTCTCATCGAAATCCAAAACGTATCTTTTAAGGCCAAGTTGTTTTAAAGGTTAAAACAATTTAATTCAATTATCTTTATACGCTTAGAAAGATAATTCACAATAGATAATCAACATTATCAACATCATCAGATAATCCATATTATCACAATTCAACTAAACATCCATATCACATAGCATATATCTCATCAGAGATATCAATCAAATGCAAAGCATTCAGTATTATCATCCATCCATAAGTAATGATCTATACCATCTCTAATTAATTTAAAGTTAATTAAATTAATTACTTTTATTTTATAAATCCTTCTTACTTAAACATTAATTAATTACAAATTAATTAATTATCCTCTAATTACCTTTTTCAATTAATCATCTTTGATTAATTATCTCTTAATTACCTTTAAGTAATTTATCCTTAATTAATTACTCAAATTAATTATCCTTAACCACTTATAGTAATTAACCTTTAATTACTTCATTAATTAATTAACTATAATTAATTAAATTAATCACTATAATTAATTATATTAAACCTTAATTAATTACATTAATTAATCACTTCATTTATTAATTATACTTAATTAATAAATCTTAATTACATCATTAATTATATTAATTAATGATCCTTAATTACAACTTAATTATTAATTACTTTAATTAAATTAATTACATTAAGTAATTAACCTTTAATTAAACAACATTTATTAATCACTTTTGATTAATCTTCAATCAGTAATTAACTACCCTTAATTACTTTCATTAACTAAATTAATTACTTCCTTAATTAATTTCTTAATTAATCCTTTGATTAATTACAAGTAATTAAACTTAAATTACTTTCCTTAATACATAACCATCCACTTAATTACTTCCAGTAATTATCTATTATTTACTTCTCTAAATAATTATACCTTACTAATTACATTAAGTAATTATTTATCAAATCATCCATTGATTATTCTAAATTAATTACACTTAATTAATTTACTTAAACTAAATCAAATTAACTTAATTAATTACAATAAGTAATTAATTCTTAATTACTTCCATTAAGTAATTCATTTAAACAAATTCTATAATTGATTATCTTTTAATTAATTAATCTAATTAATTATTAAAATTAATCCTATTAATTGATTATTTAATAATCCATAGTTAATGACCTTCATTAACAATTATTTAATTACTTTTCTTAAGTAATTAACTTAGATTAATTATTAATTCCAAATTAATAAATCTTAATAACCAATTAATTAATCTCTAATTATTTAATTAATTAAGTGTTATCCATAACTTAATTAATCTTTAATTACTCTATTAATTTATTCTTAATCATTAATTAATATTCTAATTTATAATCCATAATTATAAATTAATTATTCCTAATTAATTAATCTTAAACCTTAATTAAATTAATTTAAATCCTTAAATTAATTACTCTATTTAGTTTATCTTAATCATTAATTAAAAATCAAATCCTATTTAATTAATGAATCTTAATTTCAAATTAATTATTCTAAAAATAATTAATCTTAAACCTTTAATTACTTTTAAGTAATTATTTATTTTATTTATTTATTAGATAAATTAATTATCCATTTAATTTCCCTAGTAATTAAATGCATATGAATCATTAACTTATAATTTAACTTCAACAAGTTTTAAAATCAATTTAAAACCTTTAAGTGATAAATAATATTTTTCTTATAAAAGAAATTTTATAAGATTTAAACATATCTCTTTTTAAATTCAAAACATTTAAATTTAATAAACATTTAAACTTATTAAAATATTTGAATTTATAAAACTTATTTATCTTAAATCTAAGATTCAAAACTAACTTGAGTTTATATTTTTAAACTTTGATTTAAATCCTGTTTTAAATATTCTTTCACAATTTAAACTCTGTTTAAATTTAAACAAACAGGCTTCTAAAAAAAACTGGCAACAACTAAACTCCAGACCACTACAAATTCCTTCGAGTCGCAACCTAATTTTCCCGAGTCTCACCCGAGCTTTCCCTGTCAAAACTCTACAGCTAAACGAAGAAGCTCACCCAATTCCTACTTCGAGCCAAACACTAAAAACCCCGAGTCTCCCACGAAACAACTCGAGTAACCCTCTGTTAAAACCCAGGTTCACCAGAAATTTGATCGCGTGCACGTGCACGGTCATCAGCGTCCACTCCGTCCATCCACGACTACTCCACCACATCGGCGTTCATCCACCAACCAATCTACGAACATCACTTCTTCGATTACTGCTCGAATTCAAAATTCGATCATCTCCCAGTCCTATAACTCATCAGCTCGAATTGCCAAAGCCTATCATCACCCAAAGCTCGCCGTTCCGATCATCTGAGATCCATCCACTCCGGCCTCGTCTACATTAACGCTCCAGCTCCCAATACCCCGAATTCCGATACACTCGATCCACTGGAAAGAGCGATATGATCAAAATTGCCAGACCAAACAAAACTAGGTTTACATACTTCGTCAACCACCCATCGCCTCCACCGAGCCCTATTCATCTTCTCGACATTTTTGCCACACCCTTCTGATCACTACACTACTCCACCAAGAACCCCAAACACTCCAATCAACTCGATCGCCAAAGCTTGATTAAAACCCAATTTCTGTTCAAATAAGAACTGCGGCCTTAATTCCAAACTAAACACTATGATTTTAGTTTTAAAAATCGAATTTTAGTTTAAGAATTCGATTCATATACCTGAATCTATACATCTTGAAGATAGACATTTACCTTATTTTAAATTTGTACTGAAATTTATTCATTTCCAGAGACAATATAAATTATTTTGACTTAAACATATTTTTAGACTTACAGCCATGATTCAACACCCAATTTTATTCAATACTTTAGGTCTTTACAAGATTTTATCAAGAGTTAGAGATTTTGATTTGAAAATCTCAGCCTGGAACTAAAAACAGAGGGAACACAGTCACACAGCAATGCACACCAAACATTCATATACAGGCACACAGAGATTTAAATATTTTCACAAACATACTTGTTCTTAGAGACGAACATGCAACATTAACATATTCTTAAAGCTTTAAATTTGTGATGTTACTCACCTTAATTGAGAGTGAACAGAGCCTTATATTTGGAAAATCTTGAAACTGTTTTTGAACTTTAAAATCTGAATGCCTTTCTTTGAAACCTTAAACTTGCATGCCTCTTTTGATTTAAAACTTGAGTGATTGCTACTGAAACTTGCATGCAGGCTTGAATTAAATTCTAAACTGCTTTGAATTACATGCATGCTGCTTCCAGATTGTAAATGAATGCAAGCAGAAGACTTTTGATTGTTTAGCTTGAGTGGATTTGATTTTAAAAAGAATTACAGGGTATTAAATTTCTGGTTGAAGAAGATCTACATGCTTTTGCTTTAGGATTTGGAAATTTGGTTACTGATTTGTTTTGAATAATTTTCAGCTGAAGCTTTTATCTTAGCTTTTGAAAAATGAAGATTAGAAAAGAATGGGAAATGAAGAAAGCATGTTTTTATAAGTATAATTGATTTATTTAGAAATTAAAAGAAAAATCAAAAATAAAAGGACACTTGTCTCAAATTTTAACAATTGTCAATTTGTAATGTTTGTTGATTAACACTTGTTAAAACAAAGACTTAAGATAATGACATATGTCTCTTAAGTAATTTTTACATATTTAACTTATTTTAAAAATGCCTTTTCTTATTTATAAAATACTTATCTATATATATATATATATTACTTTTTAAGGAAACAAAAACAAATTATATTTTAAAATAAAAGTGTATACAAATATTCTAAGATCTAAAACAATTTAAATATTTATTCTTTTGAATTTCAAAACTTAAATTCAAATCCAAATTAAATTAAATCCTAAGATTCAATTTAAAAGTTAAGTTATATATATTTATATATAACTATTTATTCATTTTAAGCTTAAGTTAAAATATATCTTAAACAATTTAAACATTTATCTAAAGTATATTTAAAACTATAAAGTTATTTATTTAAATAACTTTGAAAGCTCATATTAAACTAAATCTAAATTTCCAATTTACCAAAGCTTCTATTTATAATATATACAAATAAATATATATTACAAATAGAAAATATCTTATTAGCCTTTAAAAGAAAAAATCACCAATTAATACTAATTTAATCAGATTATTAAATTAAATTCAAATCTTATTATCAAAGATCATCAATATCAATTTAATTATTTAACAGATTATTAAATTGATATTGTTAAAATTTCCGGGATATTACAACTTGCATCACTTGTGGTCTAATGGAGTTACTGCTTATGATGCATTTAGTAAAACTTTATTTAAACTGAATGCAATTTTGTTACGGACGATTAATGATTTTCCGGCTTATGGAAATCTTGTTGGATGTCGTGTGAAAGGGCAAAAAGCTTGGCCATTATGTGGTGTCAATACCCATTCTCGTTGGTTGAAACATAGTCGAAAGTTCGCCTACATGGGTCATAGAAGATTTCTACCTCCTTCAGATTCACGGAGGAAACAAAAGGCATTGTTTGATAATACCATAGAGACAGATGGTGCTCCTAGAATGCTTTCTGGGAGAAACATCTATGCATTATTGAAGGATTATCCAAATGATTTTGGAAAAGGAATAGAGGAGAAAAGTAAGAAGAGAAAGCATGTCTATGATAAAGAAGATGAATATGATGATACTAACAGTTCTACAAAAGTAGAGCTATCAAGGTGGAAAAAATGATCAATTTTCTTTGATTTGCCTTATTGGGAGGTTAGTGGTTTATTTATTTATTTTTCATTGTTTTAATACAAGAAAAACCCAATAATGCATTATTGTTTTGGTTTTCATAGGAACTTCCATTACGTCACAATTTAGATGTGATGCATGTGGAGAAGAACATTGGTGAAAGCCTATTGGGCACAATGTTGCATGGAAATAAATCCAAAGATGGAACCAACTGTAGAAAGGATTTAGAGGATTGGGGAATTCGAAGTGAGCTTCATACACAACCTCGTGGGAATAAAACATATCTTCCATCGGCTCCATATATGTTGTCAAAATCCGAGAGAAAAATATTTTGCAAAAGACTGTATGATTTCAAAGGACCGGATGGCTACTGTTCAAATTTAAAAAATCGGATATCATTGTCGGATTGCAAAATTAGTGGATTGAAGTCACATGATTACCATGTATTAATGCAACATTTATTGCCAGTAGCATCGAGAGGGTTCATGGCAAAGATGGCAATAAAAGCGATAATTCGCTTATGTTCTTTTTTCAACAAATTATGTCAACGTGTTCTTGATAGAGAGAAGGTAGAACAAATCAACGTTGAAATTATTGACGTTTTATGTGAGCTTGAAATTTTTTTTCCACCATCTTTCTTTGATATAATGATACATTTATCCATTCATCTTGGAAAAGAAGCACAAATGTGTGGACCTATTCATTTTCGATGGATGTACCCATTTGAAAGATATATGAAGACACTCAAAGATTATGTTAGAAACTATGCACGACCAGAGGGATGTATTGCAGAATCGTATCTTGCAACAGAATGCATGTTGTTTTTCAATGAATTTTTGAAGAAATCAGGACATATAGAGGAGAAAGGAGCTCGAAATGAAGATTATGAAAGTAGTAGAATATTAGAGGGACGTCCAATTTCAGTATCGAAGACAATTAAATTGCCAGTTAATGAGAAAGAAAGTGCTCATTTAGCTGCGTTAATGAATATGGCCGTGGTGGAACCGTTTATAGAGTAAGTTTATGTTATATTGTTTTAAATATTTTGATGTGTTCGCAATGATATATATAACTTATAATCAATTGTTCAATACTAGTTTTCATTTGGAGGAATTAGAAAATTCAGACCAACGCATGACAAAAAACGCAACCTTACTTTGGGAAACACATACAAAAAGTTTTGTCGATTGGATTAAAAGAAAGGTTAGTTAGATTTCAAATATATTCTCATTCAACTATCAATATTACTATATAAATTTACATGCTAAATGAAATTTGTTGTAGATACCTATTACCTCCAAGGATCATAATGACATGTTAAAATGGATTGCTTATGGTCCGAAGGATGATGCCATGTCTTTCAAAGGATATATCATCAACGAGCAACGTTTTCATGTAAAAGATTTAGGGAGAGAAACTCAGAATTGTGGGGTGACTTTTGATGCAACTACTATGTGTAGAGCAAGTGCTAAAGATATGTCCCAAGTGGTTGATGTGGTCACTTATTATGGAATATCGACAGATATAATTTTATTAGATTATCATTTGTTTTATATTCCAGTTTTCAAGTGTCGTTGGACGTATAAAGGAAATGGAGTAAAAGTTGATGATGATGGGTTCACTCTTGTTAATTTACATCAAGCATCATTTTCACGAGACCCATACATACTTGCATCTCAAGCAAAAAAAGTATTTTATTCAAGAGAGAACGATGTTTCTAATTGGTACGTTGTAATGAAAGCACCATCAAGAAGTTTTAATGATATAGAGGAGCACGATTGCATCGAGGAAGATATTGGAAGATGAAATAACGGAAGCAGATGATGAAGATGTTTGCTATGTTAGAGAGGATTGCGAGGGCATAATTGAGTAGATTATATGTTCTACTTGAGCATAGTTGTTCATTTGCTTTAGTGATGGTTGAACTTATATATTAAATCCGGGCTATTTGGAAATTTCATTGAACTTGTATTGATTTTCTTTAGTGATTGTTGTTCATTTGCTGCACTAATGCTTTGTTTTTTTTAATGTTGCGAATGGTTGTTAGTGTGCACCATTTAATTTTCTAATCCATTGCAAATGCATGTACCATTCAATTTTTGTTCTTTGTGTTTTGATCTTTGTATACTTCCATAGACAAAGCATTATATGTTCTTATCAATTCTGTTTGCATATATTGCTTGATAATGAGTAGTGTTCTTATCAATTATGTTTGCATTACATGTACATTTTCTCATAAAATTACAAATCTGTTCATCATCTTAAGGCTTTTAGGCCTGCTTGTTTGGTTTGCAAACTGCCACATCTCTTTTCAGCTACATGTTGATGATATTTAAGTGTTGTTTGTTAATATTTATCGCTGCTTATTGTTTACATGTGCTTATTGGTTTATACCGTGTTTTCTGTCACTTGCAGAAAAATATGTCTACAACATCTGTACGTACCCGCTTGCAGAGAAAGGCTGAAGAACAAACAGTCAAAGCTAAGAACAGACAGTCAAAGCAAAAACATAAAGTTCCAGCTAGTATAAATGAAATAGAAGAACAACCAGACAATGCTAAGAAGCAGGCCACTATTCACAATGAAGAAGACGAACAACCACTAGATGATATCCCCTCTGACCCAAATGAAGGACTCCGCTCAGAAAATGAAACCTGTCCTGAACAAACTACTGATGCCGAGCTGGAAATTGGGAAACAAAGTGAAGCTGAAATCGGAAGTACATCTCGGAAAAGAGGCGGTAGAGGTCCAGCAAAAGCAAAAAGACTCCCGTCATGCAGTCAGGATCGAATTGAAGTTGAGTTCAATGATCTAGGTGTACCAGTAGGGCAAGGGTCGGAATATTTATCCTCTTTTCTTGGACCGCTTGTGCAGGAGCAGGTTCCATACACCATTGATGATTGGAGGAATATTAGTGATGACTTAAAAGAAGTTTTGTGGCAGTCGGTTCTGGTATGAAGTAGGCATCTATATATTATTTAACATTCCGACTCTAATATGTTTTGAAAATGACTTCTAATATTGCATGGTCTTGCCAATTATAAATTGAAATTGCCATCTAATAACTTCTGGATAAATTGAAAAATAGTTCTTGCCAATTATAAATTGAAATTGCCCTCTAATAACTTCAGAAAACCTTTCAGATTTAATTAAATCTGTCGTATTTAAATTAAATAAATTTTACTAATATCATGTTTTGATGTATTGTTGCAGATTAGATTTAAATTGGAAGAGGAATGGCAAAGAAAAGCTATATTTCAACAAATGGGAGTACTTTGGAGATCGTCAAAAAGCAAATTGGTTCGAAATTTGCAAAGCGGAGAACGATGAGGAAAGACTTAAACTGAAACCTACGAACATAAAAAGCATAACCGATTGGAGGAAGTTTGTGAAGGCGAAAACAAGTCGGGAGTTTAGGGTAAATCATTCATACTGAACTCGTCTGGCATGTTTCTGCAAATCCATCTACATAGTTAGCAACCGATAAATTTCTTTAGAATTGAAGTCCAAGTGTTGGTGGATGCTGAGGGTTCCTGTTTAGGTATTAGCTGCAGGAACCTATGACAGTACAAAATACAAATGCATTATGACAAGCACAGGAACATTTTAAATGAAGTAAAAAAACACTTTGCAAGTTAGTTCAATCTATAAATATTATTAGTAGATATGGAATGCTGTATATGTCAACTGAGTTATCCAGCATTAATAATACCAAATAAGTATATGACCATGATGAATTGATTTTCAAATAAATTGCAATCCTCACCATACATATGTACCCTGCACTATAAATATTAGATAGTTTTTCTTTTTATGATTTTGGTTGTTAAATTCTAGCATCTTTCAATATTTTCAGCAAAAAAGTGAGAAATATTCAGCCCTTAGGTACACACAACTTCCGCATACAACCGGTCGTAGGGGAATGGCTAGAAAGACCGAAGACATGGTAAGTTCATTAACTATAGCATTATTTAACATTATTTTATACCTGTCAGTTTATTAATTTAATGTTATTCTATTTTTAGAAAAAAGAAAGTGCAGATCCATCGTCCATAAGTAGAGCTGATGTGTGGATTAGATCTCACATTAAAAAAATGGTGAACCAGTGAACATGGAAGTTGCGAATACTATTGTAAAATTGTTTTTAATTTTATTGGTATTTTTTTTTGAAACTATGAAATTTTTACCATTGTACATTATCTATGTGTATTTATTTATATAGGAGGAGATCAAAAAATATGGTAGCCTATCCCAATCCGGCTCGACACAGAATGATATTGGAAAAGATGCTCTTGTACATGTACTGGGACAAGATAAACCGGGACGGTTAAGGGCATTGGGTAGGGGTTGTACTTTAACCAAGCTAGCTTTGGCCCAGTCGAGAGGAAGAATCCACGCCAATGGGTAGGGGTATTTAAACAAGTGTCTCGGTGTCGAGAGGAAATAGCAGAATTGAAGGGAATGATACAGACTCCGATGGACCAGAAGGTAAATTTTTGGAAATTAATTTATATTCGTAAAATATTAATTTATATTCGTGCTTCGGTGCAGGGTAAAGAAAGTTCGAGAAGGAACTCACCTGATTCGGTAAAAATAATATTTATATTACTCAATAAATGAAATTTATATTTTAATTTTTTAATCCAGTAATTGATTTAATTTTCGGTTGATTAATTGTAGATCGACGACGAAGTATGTTTGCTGTTGAATTGGGATGGAAGCTCTGGAGTTGTTGCCCATGGGAGGCTGTTGTCCATGTACCCAGATGACGTTGTCAATGGCATTCGTCTTGGACCAAATGCTGGGAGCGTTGTTATAGATTCAGTGGATAAAGCAGATACTTATTTATGGAGGCCTACACCTGAAATGGCAGTCTTAGCAGACGCTAAGAATAAGGTAGTTGCTTGGCCATCAGTTTGCATCAAGTTCCCGCTGCGAACACGGTTGAACTGTAGTGCATCCAGTACGGTAATTTTTTTCACGTTAAGTATATTAGTGTAATATGCTGCGAGCTTATTGATGTCTAAAATGCAGCGAGCACACCCCCCATCTGAATAAAAATTTAACACATATTCGTTGTTTTTGTATAGAATACTAAAGTCTTGAATTTCACTTCTCATTTTTAGAGTACCAGCATCATCGAAGACACTTGCAAGATTTACGGTTGGACTGAGGGTGAAGGTGTAGTTGCCGAAGGAAGAATCCATGCCACTGATCCAAAATATACTGTTAATGGTATTCCACTCGGTCCGTCTGCTGTTGTGATTTGGGTGGACAAAGTAGTAAATAAAGATGCTTATTTGTGGCGACCCACATCTGATATGTCGTGCATTGGAGATGCAGTTGGTAGGAAAGTAGCATGGCCAAGATCAAAAGTAGAAGCTGATCAAGAAAAACTAGATGAGAGTCATGATGATTCTGAAAATGTTGTGAATTCTCCCATGAAATCCACACATATGGTCATGAATAAATCGCAAAATGTAAGTATTAATTTTCAAATTTGAAGAAGTTAACTTTGTATGAAAGTTTATTTAATGTGCATGTATACATTGTGCATAATAATCTCTTTTCTTTCAGCCGATTGCAACAATGCAAAAGGATGCCAAATGCCAGTTGATCGATTTGGGTGGAGCAGACGTAGTGGCTGAAGGAAGTATTGCATCAACTGATCCGATAACGATGGTCCATTGTCGTCCATTGGGACGTAATGCTGTAAAAGTTTGGATTGAACTGGTGATAGTTCCAGATGCAGAGATATGGAGACCAACATCGGGTCTGACGTGCATGGATGATTGCTTTGGCGTTCCCATAGCTTGGCCAATGGAAAAAATCATTATTAAGTCAAAATGAAAGGTAAATAATTTTTTTTATATATACATTAGGAATGCTAGCAGCTAAAGTGCAGATAGATTTTTGGTAAAATGATAAAAGTACATAAGTAGGGGTGTTATATTCGAATTGTGATTGAATGATTGTGATTGGTGGTTCAGGTTCAGGGGAGGGAAAATAATTGATGGTGAGGAATTATGTATGGATTGTGGTGGAATGTTAGTTGAATTGATGGTGAGGAGTTATGTATGAATTGATGGTGAGCAGTACAGTGATAGTGTAGGAAGAAGTGGCAAGGTAGTTGAGTGCTGTGGCAGTGCAGAGAAGTGGTCGATTGTCGTCCATATGTTTTGTTTCAGTACATTACTTATTTAAGCAGTTTTAAGTTCAGGTTTTGTTTTCTCACTCTTTTGTTCTGTTCTTTGTTGACAGGTAGTTCAGGTTTTGAAGACATCAACAATTACAGGTAGTTCAGGTTTTTATGGTGGTTCAGGTTATGCTCGGTACGGTTATTTCAGACGTATATGTACGGTTATTTCAGATGTTTATTTCAGATGTATATGTACGGTTATGACACTTATGGTAGTTTGGTTATAACACTTATGGTAGTTTGGTTGTGTATGTGTACGGGTAGCTTTTTGTAGACACCTATGTATGTGGATGTATGAATGTCTATGTATCTTGTGGATCTTCAATGCGTATACGTATTTTGTAGTTGTTTAATATATTGTGTTCAAAAGTGTATGTGCTTGCGTATTCTGTTATTATATAATTGGATGCTAGATCAGGGGTAAATCTGGAGTAGCAGGTGGAGGGAAACAAACGCTACTGGATATTATTTATTTTGGTAGCGTTAAAATGTCGCTACAAAAGAGTAATTAGAACTCAAGTACACTTATGCTGGCGTTTATTACGCGCTACAAAAAATGTATATAACGCCATGAAAAGGTAACGTGGAGGAGAAAACCCATTCGGTGGCGTTAAACAGGCGCTACAAAAAATTTAGATAACGCCATAAAAAAGTATCATGGAGGAGAAAACCTTTTCGGTGGCGGTAAATAGGCGCCACAAAAAAGGATTTCTATGGCGCTATAAAAACGCTATCAAAAAAACAAATTTGGTGGCGTTTAAAAAAGTGCAACTAATACTCGAGGATTTTAGTGGCATGTTTTCTCGTAACGATTATCGGAACGCCACTAAAAATACGTAGTGGCGTTTTTTGGGCGCTACAAAAAATCAGTTTTCTTGTAGTGATGGCTTTATGTCTTTTGTTTCGTATTTCGGATTCCATTTTAGGCCTTACACCAGCAATTTCGTAATTTGATTGACACCCTAGGCCTTAAACCTACTTCAACTCCGGTTCCTAGACTACTAACTCATGGCCTTACATCTTCCACCATTCTCTTGATTGCTAGTCTAGGCCTTACACTTATTGCTTACATAGTCTGGATGGTTGCCTCTGCAGTCCTTAGACCAACGCATACGTGTCTTAGATGCCACATAAGCCTTATTCCTTCACTTTCATTTTCGGATGTGGCATGGGCCTTACTCCACCTCTTTCGGTCCCTTAATTTCCACGAAGGTCTTGCATCAACTACGGAACTTTCCACCTAATCATTCACTAATAGGTTTTTCTCTTTAGTTATTATTAAGCTAACATTTTGTCTAACTAGCTTTTGATTAACCATATTACTCTTTACATTATCATTAATGTTCTAGTACTAGTTTCTGCCCCCTTAAGCCTTGGTAACCATTTTATCTTTGGAAGTTACAAGTTTAGGTTTACACACTTTACCAAGAGTACACTACTCTCCATAATCACTACCCTTAGTCATGTCTGGGAAAGCATACCTTTGTTTATCTCTTGTGGTTATAAAATTTAATCTTTAAATTTCTGAAATCCTTCCCACTTCCCGTAACTCCATAATTAACTACTTTCGTACCCTTGGTCTTTGGCCTAGGAATACCTATGGTTAAATATGATAACCTTGACATTAAGGTTTTGAAATCGAATCCTCTACATTAGACTCCTTTTAGCTGCCTTTGTACAGTCATCCACTTTCGATCCTCTGTACACTTTCGGTTATACTCTTTTGCATCTACTACTTAGCTTTCTTACTTGTTTAGGTTTTCGGTTTACCACTCTTGGTTTAGCACATGTGGGGAAATTCCATCTGCACGTCCAACACTTGCTTTGCATGTGTCGTCTTTTGATTCATTTAACTATGTCCTTTTTGACATTAATAAGTACTTTGCTTACATGTTCAACACAAAAACTGCATCTAGTCTATTGACCCAAAATTAATTACGTAGTTTAATTAAATTACCTTCTGGCCTCAACTAATTGCCTTTTGTTTCATCATTAAAACCATTCGGCTAAGCATATTTTCTTCTAGAAATTACATATTTTTCCAGAAATCTATAGTAAAATTAACCATGTTTAGTTTTGCTCATAGCTAACCATTTTTCCAACATACAAGTCTTAATTAATTCATAACAATTTATTTACTCAAAGATAAAATTTACTACTCAAACCATGTTCTAAAATGATGTTCTTAACCTAATATTAGACCTTCATATAAATTAAAGAGGCAAAATCAAAGGAATGGCCAAAATACCATACGGTCATGGGGAATTATGGGGAGAAAAAGAATTAAAGGAATATATTACTCACCTAAGCTTTTGATTTTTCTTAATTAGAAGCTTTATATTTTCCTAGCGTCGATCTTCTTCTTCTCTTGTTAATGGCAACCAGCTATGGTTTGATTTTAATTTTAATAGAATGAAAAGTAAGATAGAGGATATGTTTGAGACATTTATATAGTAAAGATTTTGGGGTTTCTTACCCTATCATACTTTTTTGTTTCACTCTTTACAATTCCTCTCCTTTTGAATTCCAAATGAAAATCGACTACCCCTTGTGGCTACATTAATTTATTTCCCATTTATCTTAAATACACAATTGATGACTCACCTAGTATCACTTAATTCGTGCATTAATAATGATTAAAAACTACTCTACAGATATTTAACATATCTCATATATTTAATTCTATTATCCACATAATTAATTTCTTAATTAATTAATTATTAATTTATGGGGTGTTACACTAGTTAACAATTGCTTCAATTTAATAAAAGATACTTCACTACATGCATCATACAATAAAACTAGGTTCTTCTTAGTTAATTATAACGACCCCAGATTTTAATTTAATTTAAATTGATAATTAAATGAATTTTTGAATAAAAATTTGTAAAATTTATTTTTAAATG
Source organism: Allium fistulosum (assembly GCA_030737815.1). Taxonomy (NCBI): domain Eukaryota; kingdom Viridiplantae; phylum Streptophyta; class Magnoliopsida; order Asparagales; family Amaryllidaceae; genus Allium; species Allium fistulosum. The sequence goes on from CM060904.1 coordinate 824,068,607, forward strand.
GATTAATTGATTGCGAGTTTCCCCGATATCCAAATATATTTTGTATAAATCATTTAAATTTAAAATATTGTAAATATGTGTATATATGTATTTGGGCATATACGAGTGAAATTGTAAATAATGGTTTAATAATAAGTAATAATAAAGATTAGGATTGATGGTTAATAATAATTTGAATTTATAAATTAACTTTTAAAAATAATAAATAAAATAAAATAAAATAAATACATAGATAAATTCAAATAACATGTTAATAAACTTTGTTAAAACATAAAGTGAAATGAAATACAACCAAGATATACTTACCAAATACAATACAAAGTAGCTAACAATTTGACAACATCATAAAAATAGAACTTTACTAGATTTCAAAGTAATAGGGCCAAAACAAATAAAATATACTCAAGTAAATAAAACAAAACAAAGCATATCATATCAGCCGAATTAGAGAAAAGGTAGACAAAGAAAAATATGTGAATAAGGCTTGTAAAAGAAGTTAATCAAATGCAAACAAGTAAGAAACAAGTGAACATGTTCGTGTACATAGGCTTGCAAAAGAAAATACAAATGTTAGCACATATAAAAGAAAAAAAAACAACACCATAGGCTGCAAGTATCAAACAACATGGTTGTTACATGCTTTCATTTAATGCAAGCATTAAATGCTATTTACTCAGCCCATAAATAAGAATCACATCAGCCAATTTTAAAGCATGGTTTTGGTTTCTTTTTATATACCTCAACTTGTACCTACCTATACAAGCTGCCTTCTTTTATATACACATTCATATTCATCCCATTCGTTCATTTAGAACTTGAGCAACCTGAGTAAATAAAAGAAAAAGGAGGTCAAAGTATTATCTTCAACTAAGAAAAAAAACAAAACAAAACAAAAGAAAAAGTAATGAGATAGATTGAATCTCAGACTTTCAAAAGAAGGAAGAAAACTGCAATTTCCAATACAAAGCTCTCTGTTTTAGATACATACAGGTGAGTAACACTTTTGAATAGATTATGTTTTAATATAGTTGCATGTGGATATCTAAACAAGATATGTTTGTATGAACATTTTTATATGCATTGTTCTATGAAACTTGGTAAGATCTGATGCCTGTATGTTGATATATTGGAATATTCCTCTGTTTAGATTTCAAGTTCATGCTTTACTTCAAAAAAAAACTCATTACTGCCTGATCTATGGGTTGTTAGGACTTAGGACCTAAACAAGATATGTTTGTGTGATCATAAAGTAAATTTTAAATTTTGTATTTAACTTAAACAAAGTAGAACTGCTCTGTAAAAACCCTTAAGAACAGTTGGTGATTAATATGAGTGAAATTCCAATCATCCTAAATTATTAATCCAGGTTTATATCTTGGATTATTATCTGAAATTAGGATTTTTAAAAGTAAAATCACAATTTTTTTGTTAAGAATTCTAGGTGCAGTTTCTAGATGAACCAAGTATGCTTTTTTTATCGATTTCTGATGACCAAACAAATTTTAGACGTTGAATTCTTGTTTAAAGCTAGTTTGTTGATCAACGTTTTCAGAAAAATTGTTAGAAAAAATTTCTATTGTAAGAAATGATTGAACGAGGCAAGATTAGGGTTTATGCTTGAGTTTTAACGTGATCCAGAAACAAGGTGATTTCGTCACCACGAGTTGATCGAGTTCAACCATGTTTTGGGTGATGAAAGTGTGGTAGTTGTCGAAGTTGTGGCCGGGGTTGCTGTCACTCTGGTGGCTGGAGATGTGAGATCGAGGCGATGACAGGTTAGGGGTTTGGTTGAAGTCTGTGTTTCCAGGTTTTGAATTATACTCAAATTCAAGTTTGAGTCGAATCGGAGGAGTTGGATGGTCATTGTTAGATCGGGGGATGGTAGTCGACTTGCTGATGACGTCGACGATGCCGGAAGATGGCCGATGGCGAGGTGCACGTGCATTCATGCACGATGTATCTGGGTATTGATGTGCTTCAGGGAAGAGGACGGTCGACCCGAAGTGGTTCTCGTGTTTTCCTGAAGTCGACTCGAAGTATTTACGTTGTGGTCTCGGGTTGTTATAATACCAGGTTTTAAATTTTAAACTAACAAAATTTTAGAAAAAAAAGGGACGTGGGTTTCTCGGGTCAGGATTCGAGTGCTATTCGAGTTGGACATGAAGTAAAATTTTGAACAGTTTTAAAAGTTTTGTAAAAGCAATTTTAAATTTAAATTGAATCTAGTTTAAACTCTTTATGATAAATGTTTTTTTATTATTTTTGTTTAAAGGAAGTTATATGATTTGTTTAACTTAAAATTTGTTAAGTCAAATGCTTAAGTTAGTTTAAACTCAAATTAAATGATTCAACTAAGTAAGTTAATTATAAAGGTAAAATGTTAGATGTATATAATGATAACTAAGTTATTTAAAATTAATTAGGAAATTTATGACTTTTTAATATTAGTAATTAAAAGAAAATTACTTAATAATTTAAAGGTTGGTTATTTCAAGTGATTAAACAATATTTTGTTTAAGGGCTAATTAATTAATGTGATTTATTAAGAATAATTTATTAATTAAGGGTTGATTTATTTATGAAGGTGATTAAGGAATGATAATTAATTGAGGAATAATTAATTAAAGTTATTAATTAAAGATAATTAATTAAATGGTGAATTTAATAATTAAAGGTTAATTATTTAATAATTTAAAGGTTGATTAATTAATAATTAAAGGTTAATTAATTTATTATTTATGGTTAATTAATAAATGATTAAAGAATAATTAATCAAAATATTTTGTAATTTATTAATATTAATTAACCAGGATGAGTAATTTATTCATAAGAAATTAATCTGATTTAAATAAATCAGACAATTAACTGACCTTACTTATGAATATTTGGATTCTATTGGATGATTTGATTGTTTGATATCCCTGATATTTGATGCTTTGTGATACATCCTGATTTATGTTGTGATCTGTAGTTTACTTACCTGTGATATATATCTGTGATCTGTGAATGAGCGATAAGCGTTATAGTCTATATCGCTTATCAACTATATTTCTGTATTCTGATCTGTGATGATTGTATGATGTTGCACTATTGTGTTAAACCCTGGACCACACCTCTACACACACAAATATGGATTTCACGAGGAAATCAATTAAGTCACAGATTTTGAAATGATTTTAAAAGTTGAATATTTAAATTCAAATGTTTTTTAAATTGAAATTTTAATTTCAATTGATTTTGAAATTGGAAATTTGGGTTTACAATGAAAAGTTTTTTAAATGGAATTTCAAAGATAAAAGTTATTTTGAATAACTTAATCGAGTTTTGAAAATTTAAATAATTTGATTTAAATTTGAATTCAAGTTTGAAATTGAATCCTATGATCTGAAACTAGGGATTAAAGATGATATAAATGTGTTTGTATGAATCTAAACCATTTAAAAGTAAAATTTTGGGATTTTGAATTTAACCCAAGGATTTCAACTCGTATAAATGAATCAGATTTTCCGAAATGAAAACTGTTTGTTTTCAAATGATAAAAGCTTTCATATATATAAGAAATGAAATTCCAATTTAAAGGAATTTCAAGTACGAATTGAAAAATGGTTTTCCAAATTATAAATGAATTCTTTTTGAAAGCTATGAATTGAATCTGTTATCTTTAATAGATTTAAAATGATGATTTGTTTAAACCATTTGAAATGGAATTGTTTTGAAAAGCTATAAGTTAAATATCTGATTTAAAGATTTAACGAGTTAATCTAAGTGATATGGAAATTTGATTTGGAAAAATCTGTGAATGAATCTTTTGTTTAAAAGATAAAAATGTGGAAATTGTTTAAACCATTATAGGTTGTTAAAATGAATCTTTTTGTTTAAAGATTTGAAAATGGTAATTGGTTAAACCATTTGAAGAAAGATTTTGGGTAATAAGTTGTGACTTAATTGAAATCACAATATCCATATATTTTTAAATATTGCGCTCACTATTCGGGTTAGCCGGGAAAAGACCTTTGTGTCATATAACTCATTCCGAATTAGTGATACGTCGTATATGGATGGCATTTGAAGACCGATGGTGAAGACCGGATATTTTCGAAAATGAAAGGACAACCTATCGAATGTCTCTGCACCGAGTTGCTCCGGTATAGATATTTATATCACTCTTTTTGTGATGGGAAGTCCGGACGTGATTAGAAAATTATCACACTAGTCCCATGACTGATCCGGAGTTTATTGTTTCTTTCCTAAACTCTGGATGCTCAAAATTTTTCTACACGGGCAGTCTAGAGTTGGGTTTTTCAGATAGTCAGGATTAGTAGATTTTCTGGAGCTAGTTCAGTCTTTGGATATGGACTGCACTTGCTTATCTTTGGATTGAGAGTTCGAGCTATTTCTGAATTCGTGTTTTGGAGATGGAGATTATCCGCTGCTGGTGTTATCTATTTTCTTTTCCGCTGCTATTTCTTGTATCATATCTCTGATGTATATTGATATTCATTGTATCACTCTGTTGTATCAGATATTTTATCAGTGTTGTATATCAATGATATTATTCATTTCTTCCACTGTGTTGTTTACTTAATTGTGTTATAAGCTCCAGTGACTCGGATTTGAACGGTCGAATCTACGACATTCGAGTACGATGTAATGTATGGATGTCGATTTTCGAGCGCGAAAATCTGAATCGTTACATTAATTATGCTAGAGATGTAAGGACCTTTACAAAGTTCTTAATGAACTTTCAATAGTACCTTGCTAACTTAAGAAAACAATGACCATCGACCGCACTACTCGGTACCTTCCAAACTTACACCATGACCACCTTAATAGGATCAATAAAAACCTAATGCTTAAATATGATATGCATAATCAACCATTCATAAGATGCATCAAGAATTCTTAAGGCGGTTTTCAGAATACTATCTCAAGCCACCCTTAGTTGATGAGAACCTATAGCAAGATCGAGTTAGGAGTAAATTTCCACTTCTCCTAATTGGTTAATAAATCATCAGTGCAAGGTAGATGGTATTTATTCATTCCTTTCAACTGATTTAATTCTCTATAGTCGACACAAAATCCCAAGGACCTATATGCTTTAGTGGCAAATACAACGGGTGCTCCTTACTCCAGTGTACTTCTTTGAATGAGACCTTTCTAAGAAAGTTTGAGGATTTGTGTTTCTAACTCCCTTCTCTCTTTCAAAGCCATACGCCTAATAGGTAAGACAATTGACTTTACATCTCTCTCCAAAATTGATTTAGAATTCAATCTCCTAATGGAGAGGTAAACTCAAAACGTCTTCAAACACATCCACAAAATTCCCCATAATGGGAACTTACGGTAACTCATCATATGGGAGATCCAAAGAGTAGAAATAACTCAACATCATGGAATTCTCAGGCTAGCAATAAACATTAAGCCCTTTACCGCTATTATATTTCACATGAACTTTTCATCCATCACAATCAATAACAAACTCATGCCTATACATCCCTAGAATAAGTCCATAACCTGAAAAATAGAGTACATAAGCATCACAAGAAAACTCAAGCTCTCCCATAGACAATTCAATATCTCTACATAGCATGGAAGGATGTGCCAACCTTCTAGTGGGATTCAACACTATGAGAGAATCATCAATGACATGGGTACTTGACATAAATTATCAATAAGATGATTAGAAATAAAGGTATGTGAAGCCTCCATATAAAAAAACATGTATCAAAAAATCATAAATAGAAATAACACCTTCTAAGATGATGTTCTTCCCATTGTCGAGCTTACACCAAGCACTTGAACTTGGACTAACATGAATAACATGAGCATCGACCACTTGTACACTTTTCAAAAGGGATGAAAAATCTTTCTTAAAAAAGCTTAATTGGTTATAATTAAAGAAGTTCCTCACTTGGATGTTGACTTTACAACCTTTATCAACATTCCCCTTTAAATGTCCTTTATGACAAGTCATCCTCCCTTCTTAGTTTGGCCTTGTCACTCATGATCGATTGGCCATTTTTCTTTCCTTGAAATTTAGGCATTTGTCTTGGCTTTGGCGTTCTCCATATTTGGTCTCTCTAAGAAAAAATTCCACAATGGCACTTTGACAAAACTTTCAAATGTTGCGCTGATGGAACATGACTAAGAGCAAGATCCCTAGAAGGTGGGTTGAGTCCTATAGCGAACTTCTTGGTCTTTTTAGTGAGAGTATTAATCATATCCATCCAAAATCTAGCAAAAAGTGTGAACTTATTAATCCAAAATCCTCGAAGGCTAGTTGCATCTTCACAGAACTATTAAGCCCCATATCATCAAATTATCTCACCGGTATGGAGCCATGCTTGAGTCTCAATGAATTACTCTATCCTCATATATGGCTTACCTCTCATACGTAGGTTCATACAAAGCTTTGGGAAGTCAAGAGAAGATGGTGGGGTAGTGGAGGAATAAGCATCACTCCTATTGTTGCATGAATACAGGTGGGACTTCCTTTGGAGGTGATGTAGTCTACGTTGTAGCCGATAAGTATCTTCAGAACCATGCTTGAATCTAAACATCTAGAACCTCAATGGCCTGTCTAGCGCTCATTGCTCGAGTGGCACAATTCATATTAGTTGCGATGACCCACTATTTTTAACATCTAAAGAAAATTATAAACACCCTCAAAATATGCTTACAACTAATTTCAAATGTTAAAGATGGTGAACTGTATGTATGTACAATTTAAAAAAAAATCTAAACAATAAACCAAAAAGGGAAATCTCATAGCGGAATTTAAGCATCAATGTATTTATAAATATGTGTATATATACACACACAATGAAAAAAAAGAAGAAATCTCAACATGAAATTTAAACATCAATGTGTGTATACATACATACACAAATACATATTTATATATACATGACGTCTAAATTCTACTATGAGATTTCCCTTTTCTGTTCATTTTTTTAGATTCATTTTATTTTACATACCTATGGTTCTCTATCTCTAAAATTCGAAATTTTTTGTAAACGTATTTTGATGGCATTTATAATTACTTTTAGATGTTAAAAATAGTGGATCACACAGTAGGTATCTATAGATGGGTTTCATTAACAACTTCCCAAAAGGCAGTCTAAAGTAAAAGAAACAATAGTGTGGGTTCCTAAATCTTAGTATAAATTTAAAAAAGTACAATTACACTCTCTTGACTTTGTCCCAACTTATGGTGATCAGGTAACCTAAGCTTTGGTATAAATGTAATAATCCACCATTCATTACACACACAATTTATGTATTAATGCACTTAGATTCCATAAGTATCACATATGGCGGTTCGAAAGTAGTATTTAAAATAAACAGATCATAAATATCATGATATATTAACTATCTCTATGATAACCTGCACCTTCGAACACACTGATTCAAACCTTAAAGTGAGTTTCAAAATCACATCATGCCATCGGTTTTAAACATTATAAGATGCAGAGACTAAGATAAAATTTAAGCATTCTATACTTTTTGATCTCACAGCAGAAGGAAGTAAATTATAAATACTAGAAATAAACATCTTAGATAATATCTCAGTAATACATAGTCCACATACAAAGTTCCCAAAATAACTACATAAAGTCCAACTGAAATAAAATATGATAAATAGTATATAAAGAGTAACTAAAAATAATAATATATCTTTAGCGCCTAGCTCCTTCCTCTACGTACTATGTCTAGCCAATTCACCTACTGGCATATCAACTTGTGGTAGGGGAAAAGAAAGAAAAGGATGGCCAGACAAAACTTTGGTGAATGAATTGTATTATTAGTGAATGGTGCTACAAAGAAATTAACTTTATTTATAGTCTATATGACTAAGGTTGATCACCTTAACTTAAAGAATATAGTCCTAATTGCACCTACATCCAAAATATCTTGCAAAGGTTTGTACTCAAGGCTAATACAATGGATCGACTAATAATGTCTAGGACTACTCCTGGTATAGATTGTAAGGAATAATTTCCTATCACTATTGGGTTAGCAAGACCTAATTAACAATTGCCTGTATCACGGTCATACACTGAGCGGACCATTCAATGCCAAATTCCCGTTGAACTTACTACTTCGACGACTTAGGGTCTACCTATGCATTCGAGTCAACAATCTCAATGATACCGTCCCCTACGCACGAAGACAAACATCCACAAATAGTGTCTAGATCTAATTACCCATGTACACCGAGGAACCTTTCGTTAGTGCTGTAACTATGCACCATGTCGGACATCCACAAACTATGTCTAGGTTGACTTTCTCGCTTATAACGAGGAACCTTCCATTAGTCCCATACTGATGCACCGTGCTTGGCATCCATAAACAGTGTCCAGGCAAACTTGCTCACTTGCATCGAGGAACCTTTCGTTAGTACAATGTGCTCAGCATACCATTGCAATCAAATCGCCCTTATGATGAACCGTGTCTAGGCCAAATTGCCCGCATACGCATTTGCTTCAATCCTACAACGGTCAAAAATAAAGAAAGAAGAAATAATTTCCCATACTTAGAGGATCATTATATATTAAACATGGGCTATAGACCGAGGTCAATCTACGTCATTCATTAATAACCAGCCAATCGCTTATGCCATAGCAGTCGATCGCTTTGCTGGCAACCAGTTAAGGTCAACCGATGACCGGTGGAATTTAATTCTAGAATGTGAATTTTATTATAATGTTAATTTATACGTTAATTATTCCACCTAACCGTAAATGTTATCATTATCTTAATTCTATAATTTTTCTAATCAGATTTTCATCATTCCCTTCATCTATATTTTAAACAGATGTCCGTGTATAATCAATAATTTTGTTTATGTAAAACTATTAACTTTACGATATGTGTATATTTACACCATTTTATATAAAATAACTATTTTCTCCAAATTATATTTTATATATCTTTAAATATCAAAATCAAATCAAGATAAATAGGAGATTATTCACTTTAAATTCTAAACCGCTTTAAGGGAAGTCACTCTAGTCTAGTGTCATTATTTTTTACTGTAAATAAAAATTCACATTTTTCCCTTCTATTTATACATAGACGAGCTTGATTATTTATGATAAACTTTATATAGGAAATATTATCCTAAATTAATATAAACCAATTCCAAGTCAAGTAGAAACATAAACAAATTCAATTACTTATGAAACAACACTGTTAGTAATCAACCCACTCACCTCTCGAAGCTCTCTTCCTTCCTAGCTTGCCTTCAATCTCATTTTCTTCTTAATTTGTTGATTTCTTTTTCTAGTTAACTTTATTTTGAATTTTATTTTTATATAGGTTTAGAATTTAGAGGAGAAAAGGTGATTTGGATGAGAAGGAAAATTTTGAACGTACTGTTGTTGTTGGCTGCGCTAGGGTTTCAGAATAAGAATGGTGGAGTGAAGGGTTATGTCCTTATTTATAAGCTCTGGAATACATAGTAGCCATTCGATTAATTTTATAAATTCCAAGACGTTCAGGCCAAGGGTAACACTAGCTGACAAACATTGACCGATCCATCGATCATTACGAGGCGGTCGGCCGCTAAGTGTCAACCGGTCCTATAATACATGTCGACCAACTAATGCTATTTTATTAATGTTAACTTCTTCCTTAATTACTTAATTTATTTCCTCATATATATTTTGAATTATTTTTGATTTCAAATCTTTAAACGTTAATAACTTTTTCATTTAAACTCCGATCTTGAAACTCTATATATGAAAGTTGTCCAAAAAATCACCGCGAACACAATGGTGTAAAATTTGTAGCCATACACTAAAGTTTGTCCAGCTTCCATTTTCTTTTACTCAATTAATTAATTAATTTTTCTTAATCAATTCTCTATTAATTTTTCAGGATGTTACATTCTCCTCATTTAAAAGGATTTCATCCTTGAAATCTCTATGGATAGAAAAATGCAACTCATATATATGGAAACCAATATCTACAACCATCTACTCAACCATAAACCACTTGTTGCATTATCCTTAGTTTAAATTTCTAAAGCACCATGTACATATAGGCATGGAATGCACATGAATCTATAACTAAAAAATTAGGCGGCCTCCTGAAATAGTCGACCTCTTAAAATGCTCATGCTTATGCCATGCATCCAACATGTATGCAACATCCTATACTTACGATTCTATATGAATGAGCAACCATTCTACACATATGCAGCAGCTATATGCATATAACTTGATAAAATAAATGAGTGATGGTGTAAGTGTAGGCTAACCTAAATATATTAGCCTATATATGCAATGATTAACTTAATAAGTACATCCATTAGCAACCATCATCCAAACATATCCTAATGACATGTTCACAATCATTCCTAGCATCTAAACATCTACATATAGAGGATACACTATGCTAAAATCTAAGTGTATAGGTAATTATGTTAACTAAAATGGGAACGTACTAGAAAAGTGCTCTGGATGGCTAGCTCGGATCTTCTCTTCTGTCTCTTAGTGCTCAATGCTGGATCGTCTCCCTATTGGACCTTAACCGATTTAATGACTTTATTGCAGAATCGCTTGGTTCCATGCTCAATGATGCAGGTAGGTGCATGATGAACAAGTGACTCCGTTTCCACTACCACCTCTTCTAACCGACTCGGCTCAACCACAGCCATTGGATCATGTGGACACTTCCGCAAGTGTAACACTTGAAAAACATCATGAACTTCCGTCAACTTATTAGAAGCTCTACCATGTAAGTTAATTTCCCTACTCTAACTGTGATCAAAAAAGGCACTACAAACCTTGGCACTAACTTTCTCAAACTACCAAACCTTATGACATGTCTAAGTGGTGAGACCTTCATAAAGATAATGTCACCCACTACGAACTCCTACTCTGTGCATCACTTGTCCGCATATGATTTCTACCTATCATGCCCAGTTTTCATCCCCCTATAGATCAAGTCTATTTTCTCCTATATCTCCATTATCATGTCGAATCCAAGAATAATTCTATCTGTAGTGTCCCACCAACAAGATGGTTGTAACGACCCTAAATTTTAGAAACTTCATAATGAAATATCTGAATTATTTAAATATCTGAATCTTGGTTTAAATGTTATCAAAGTTATTTAATAACCTTGTTAACCCCCTTTTAAATATAAGTAATGATGGTAAACTTGTTTTGGAGAAGTGTTTACCAAAATAAGTACTTTGAAGAAATATCGATATTGTGACCGAAAATCGTTTTATCGATAAACGCCTTTTTAACCGTTAGAAGTTGTTCAGATTTTTTTATATATACTTATTTGATTATGAGAATATTAATATGAAATAAAAATATTATTCCAATAATGAAAATAAAATATTGATGATGTAACAACCCGACTTTTTCTCCACAGAAAGTCGTATTATTAATAAGAAAGAAAGGGGTAGAAAATAGAAAAGAAGAGAAGAAAGAAAGAAACAACAACAACGATCTCACAGCGGAACGAATAAATTATATTAATAACATAAACTATTACATAGTTTACAACAATTTACAGAGTTACACAGCATATACATCACTTACTAGACAGTTATAAACATCTGTCTAGACATTACAACTCAAATACAAGACAAGACACTATCACAGATATCAACACAGCGGAATACTATATCTACGAACGCCGAAGCCTCCTGCTCCATTGCTCCTCCAAAATATTCGTCAAAGCTAAACCTGAATCCCTTGGCTACTCGTAAAAATTTGAGTACCCAAGAGTTTATAAAACAGAAATAAACACTTGGGTCAGACATGGGTCTGGTGTGAGTAAACGGGTTAAAATTGTTTTAACTTCAAAACCTTTTGAAAACAAAGGTATCACGTAAGACTTCCCACACATAAACATGGAAAAGTTTTTACCTTACGCTAACCAAAACATTTGATAGGAAATCCAGTTATATTATAATAGGGTCTAGGGTTTTCAAGTAAAATACAGAAATAGCTGAAATGCTTACATCTCACATTCCAACATAGTTGGGCACAACTAATACGTACGGCACTTATTGGAGTTTGGATTCCATACAATGGCAGGGCTACTGGGGTACCGCCCGTCACAGTACGTGGCCTAGATCACCGTACCGAGGAGTACGCCCGCTCCCCTGCAACACAAAGCCGGAACCATCCCTTACTGGATAATTCCGAACAAGACAATCCCGTAGTTGGCGCGACCAACAACACACTAAGCCGAATAAAAGAAAAGGGACCTCTAGACAGGGATCTATCTTGCTCTCAGTGGGTGCTACCCACGAAGCCTTGCTGCACCTCCCCTGTTTTAGCCATTCCCGGTTGATGAGGCTTGAGGTTACGATTACCTTTAATCAGAACATATCACTTAGAATGCTCATCGTCCGCCTGACGATGTGCTGAAAGCATTCAATCCATATAAGTTCGTTCCGGGTTCGAACGAAACCGAAGGCATTATCTCGTTACACTCCTTTTGGAATCACCCTCAGAGTTAACGACAATAACCCTTGCACTCTGAATCTTCATCTTCACTTGAGATTCACGACCTATCGTAAATTTGGATCGATGTGGTATTCGGGTCTCCAGACCTGGAATACCGGTATACGGAAACCCGATCCCGGTCTCATCGAAATCCAAAACGTATCTTTTAAGGCCAAGTTGTTTAAAGGTTTAAACAATTTAACTTATCTATATTCATACAGATAGATAATTCACAAATCACAATTGATAATCACATTATCAAATAAACAAATGATCTATAACCAAATAGGTAATCCATATCAACATCACAATAGTTAATCTATATTACCATCATAATGCAACCAAGCATTCATACTACACAACATTTCTTATCTCATTTCTGAGATTACATCCATTCAAGACAATCAATGTCATCCATTCTTATATAAGCAATGATTTACTTAATCACAACATAATTAATTTAAAATGAATTAAATTAACTATCTCTGTCTTTAATTAATTTAAAGTGAATTAAATTAATTACTTCATCTCTTAATTAATTTAAAGTAAATTAAATTAATTACTTCATCATAAATCTTACTTATATAATCATTAATTAATTACAAATAAATTAATTAATCATTTCTCTAATTATCCACTTTAATTAATCACTTTTGATTAATTATACTTTAATTACATTTAAGTAATTATCTTTAATTAATTTCACAAATTAATTATCCTTAATTAAATACAGTAATTAACCTTTAATTACTTAATTAATTAATTAATTAATTACTTTAATCTTTAATTAATTACAATTAATCACTTATCATTTGATTAATTAATCTTAATTAATCAACTCTTAATTACATCATTAATTATAAACTAATGATCCCTAATTACACCTTTAATTAATTATTAATTACATTAAGTAATTAACCTTTAATTTAACCATAATTTATTAATCACCTTTGATTAAACTTAACCCGTAATTAACTCTAATTAATTATCTTCCTTAATTAATTATTTTTAATTAATTACCTTAACAAATAATTAATTACCTTATAATTAATCTTAATCCTTTAATTAACTTAATTAAATAATTTATTTAATTAATAACACTAAGTAATTAACCTTAATCACTTCTTATTTAATTACATCCAGTAACTATTCCTTAATTACCTCATCAAGTAATTATACTTAATTATATTTATAAGTAATTATCTTTAATAATCACTAATTAATTACTTAGTTAATTATTTAACTAATTATTTAAATTTAATTAAATAATTTCTTAACTATTTATATTTAAAGATCTTAGTTAAGAAAAACCATTATTCTTAAATCATTTTCAATAAATGAATTATCCTTATTAATTTCACATATTAATTTCCTTTAATAAATCAAATCTTAATTACTTAAGGTAAAATCTTTATTATAATTTAATAATTACAACATTTAGTTTTTACCTTTAAAATCTTTGAAGCTTTTCAAAGTTATTCAATAAATTTTAATACAAAGATTATTTTGAAATCCACTTTCCTATTCTCTTAAAACTTACTTATTTAAATTATTTAAATCTTGTTAAAACAATTATTCTAGAAAACAATTTAGTTTAGTAGTTAAAATCTTGTTTTAACTTTATTTTAAAACTCAGAAAACACTACAATATAAATTTCTTTTGTTTTAAAAACTTCAAAACACTTCCTGTAAAATTCTTAAATCTGCTCCTTCCTAAACCCGAGTAAAACGCTTAAAAACTCGAAGTAACCCTCGCGTCAAAACCCACTTCACCCAGCTTCGAGTAAAACTCGAAAATTCTCGAACGAACACCCGAGCCAATGCTTCTTCCCCAAATCCATATTCCCAGATGCACAGACTTGCTCGTGCACGTGCACACACACGCTGGACGACGACGAACTCCGTTCAGTGCTCTGGCAAGTCGTCTTCCACCACGAGACCACGATCGACCAACTCATCTTCCTCGATTCGAACGAGATTCGAAAACGAACATTGAACCCATCACCTGGAAATACACTTCATCGGAATCCCCCTCCTCCCCGATGATCCTTGCCTCGAGACACCACGCCACCTTCACCGCAGCTCCGTCACGACTTCCAGTACCCACCATACGCCTCGCGATCAACTCCCATTACATCACGACGTCACGAATTCCTTCTGAACATCCACGTCCAGACCAGGTGATAAAACCCTAACCCATCGATTTCCGACCATCACTTTCATTAATAAATTCCAAAATGATTTTTCCTATGATCCTCACCTCCTACTCCACCTTCGTGCCCAGCTACGACTCCCAGATCGTCGCCGTTCATCTCCGATTGGTCGAAATGCCCAAATCAGATAAACTCAAAATCCCCTTTAATTACCAATCTAAAAACCTTGATATATATACTAAAATTTCATGGTTTTCAACTACGAATTCAATTATATAATCACAACTTAAAATTGAATCAATAAATTTTTGTCCAAATTTACATTTTACTGTTGATGATGAAATTTCGAGACAAATACTTTATAAAAATCCCAGATCTTATTTTTAAGAGTTATACTACAAGTTTTTGAACATCTTTCATTCACAACCCAAAGGCTATCAGTGGATATATGATGAGCAATTTGATTTAAAAAGAATTTCAATGTTCTGACAAAAACAACAGAGACCATATCAATATACACACAGGCATTTAATAATCATATATATACATGCATCCATTTTAATCCAAGCATTTAGGTAACAGCATGGTTTTCATTCACACATCATAATGAAATTCAAGATTTTAAAACTGTTTTTAAAATTTGTTTACTCACCTGAAATTATAAAACAGAGAATAGAAGATAGATTTTCTTCCCAGGCTGATGTTCCAGATTTTTGAACTTCATTTCATTTTGCTTTTTGATTTAAATTCTAGCTGTTGATCTTTGAATACTTGTTGATAGATCTGCCTTATCTGATTGTTCTTGAAAATTTTGAAACTGATGTTGCCCTTTTGTTTTTGCATTCCCAGATTCCAGATTTCCATTACTTCTTTGTTTCTTAGATTTCCAGTCTTTACTTCTTTTGATTTTAGATTTGAATTATATTTTTTTTAGTAGCGAAAGAAAAAAGATGAATTCAGCTGAAAATGAAACAAATCTCTCTATTTCATATAAATTTATTTATGTTATTTTAATTATTAAAACAATTGTTGACATTTGTCCTCTTATAGGTTAATTTGCTTACAGATATAC
The DNA here is from genome assembly GCA_030737815.1 of Allium fistulosum. NCBI lineage: Eukaryota > Viridiplantae > Streptophyta > Magnoliopsida > Asparagales > Amaryllidaceae > Allium > Allium fistulosum. Next base: position 824,084,308 of record CM060904.1, read on the forward strand.
ACTTAGTTTACAAATGTCTCTAGACTATTTTAATATGCTACCAAGTGTACATTCTTATTTTAATTAATTTATTTAGGCCATTTATATGTATTTAAGAAATGTTTATATGTATATAATGTATTTATCTATTTTTTATATATAAGCTTTAGATTTTAATAAATATACAAATGTGAAAAACTATTATTTAAAATAACTTATGCCTTTGATCAAATAAATATAACATATTTTATATGCTTGAGAAATTTATTTTAATTCTATATATATATATTTACAAATCAATTTAACTTATGTTTGAATTTTTAAAAAGAAAAGAATATTAAAACAATTGAACTTCTTAATTTTAAATCTTATCTAAAACTTAAGCTTACATATATATTTATAAAATAAATAAGAAATTATCACTTGAAAAGTATTATGCTAAATATAAATTTCCAAATTACAATCTATGTATATATATTTAAAGTTTAAAAACATCTTTATCAAATTCAAATCCAATACTTTTCCATTCCAATATACAATTACATTCTAAATGGAAAATAATTTAACATTAGTTTGATAATTACTATATTGAATTTTATAACATAACTCCAAATAACAATATATATATATATATATATATATATATATTATAATTTGAAAACATATCCTTTATTAAATTAAAGACTCCCTATTTATAATATATATATATCAATATATATACATTATAAATATAAAACATTTATATTAGCTTTGATAGATAAATCTTACCAATTTTAAATTGTTAGAAAAGATATTTCCAAATTAAAATGTTATTAGTTTTTCAAAAGAAATAAACTTGCCAATTTAAAATATTATTAACCTCTAAAATGAATAAACTTGTCAATTTATAAAATAAAATCATCAAATCAATTCAATTATTTATAAAGATTATTAAATTGATATTGCCAAATTTCCGGGATATCACATTCCTCCCCCCTTAAAATAATTTCGTCCCCGAAATTTAAAAGCAAAGATAATTTAATAACCATCAAAATTTTAATTTTAAACAGCAACCATACATATCAATCATATTCTAACAATCATAGCGAACAATTTAATCAAACAAATTTAACTATCCAGTCAAAATCTGGATAGAATTTACTCGAGTTTTCCCAAGTATATATATATACCGGGAGACTCGTTCTACAGGATCTAAACTAACTATCTACAAAAATCTAGAACTCCTTCCTTTCTAGATCACAAATCTGAACAAGATATCAGACTAACTCAAAACCATCCCAACTATCCTTCTGAACTGCTGATTCCATCACTCGATGAATCATACACATATTCCTCAGAGATATGTGAAATAAAATGAATTCCAGTTATCCGAACTGGTAACTCAATCCTGGGGATCAAAATCTAATCTCCAAAGAACACAGAAAAATCTCATAATACTTCCGGAGCTTACTCTCCAGTCTTACCAAATCTTATATCTCCTTTGATCGGAGAAAAACTTAAACAATATCCAATTTCAACATCAATTTCCAAATTCCATCACTACTACAAAACAGGCCATTTGCATCGGTTGTTTACCCCCCTTTTACATCAGTTCAACATCCGATGCATATGCAACCGATGCAACAGGCTTAACAGTTTTGCATCAGTTCTAAAACCGATGCAATTCGGTCCTTTTTGCATCGGTTGTTACTAACAACTGATGCAAAATACGGTTAGTTGCTTGGACACAGCCCTCATGTTGCATCGGTTGTAATGAAAACCGATGCAAAAAAGGTACTTGTTGCATAGGTTGTTGTTAAAAATCGATGCAACATAAGAGTCTTTGGGTTTAAAAAGCTTCTTTGTTGCATCGGTTTTTTATAACAACCGGTGCAAACTAATCCCTCTATTGCATCAGCTATTTATACCCGATGCAAAAAAATCATTCTCAAAAATCATTATTACAATACTCAAATAGACAATATATATATATATATATATATATATATATATATTATTGATTATAACAAACAATTATTGCATGCAATATTACAATCATTCAAAATTAAATTTGATGGCAAATAAAAACTGAATAACATAATACCAAAATAAACATATATCAATTATAGTGTTAATAATCTATACAAAATAATGGTTCATACATTCATTTTAGCAGCATAATTCAAATCTTTAGTACAATCATTAAGTGGTATAGTCTTACTTCAAATCTTTAATTGTACAACCATTAAGAAATACTATAGTGAAAACCTTAAAAACTTCATGGAATCCTGAAAACCCAAATTTTTAGGTTTCAGCTCAAAATTTTGCAGATCTGCATTAAAAGAGAACACTAATTTCATTAATCAGGTTATCCAACAAAAATTCAGTATACTAACTTGAATACAGAATAAAGTGAAGTATAAATCTAATTCAAAGTCAAATTTAAACGTCAGCTTGTCATCAAATGGGCTAGATTGTCTAGTTGTTGACATAATATGAGATTGAGACAATTGATTGACTCCATACAGATCTAAGGTGCTATAATTAGTGAGTACATACATTATGAGATAATAATCAACTTCGCTGAAATTTTGAAGAATAGTAACCAAATTACCTTGCATATATCACAACGAGGATGAGTTTGTGTATATGGAAAAAGATGAAATCTTTTGTGTTTGCTTGCTAAGTTGTTCGCATTATGAACTTCTGATTGCAAGAATTGCATAAAGCGGCCTCATCTGCAAAGCAGAAGACTAAGGCGCTGCAGACATCACATTGTATCTTCACGTTCAGAAATGAAGTTAACAATGATCTATGTTGAAGTCAATGAAATAAAAGATATGCACCATGTAACTTATGTGAATGATACTTGTTTAATACACCTCTGGTCATTATAAATTTGATGAGCCAATAGACTTAATGAAGGATTCTCTTGGTATTTATGCTATATTGATGTTTACCCTGTTTTATGTTAGGTAAAATATGACCTGATTAAACATTAATAAAAAAGGATGCTATGGTCTAGTATTGTCTGTTAGTATATCTTCTTTGCATGAGACGGAAATTGGTTGGTAGTTGACATGATCAGAGCTGCTAGATCTCAAGAAACATTTGTCTTATAAAACTTGTATATTTTTTTCTCTCAAGTTTTGTACAAGTCTATAAACGCAGGAGACAATAAAGTAATATGAAATAATTTAACTGTAAATGGAAATTTTCTTTTACTTATGCAAGCCAACCATCTGCTTGGAATATATATATAATCATGAAGAGATTTAACATCTTTTCTTTGCTAAAATTAGTTACATAAAGCAGTTACATCAAAGTTAGAACTATGATAGTTACCTTCACGAATACATTCAAAACAAACATAGTTTCTACATCAAACTAACATAGGGTGATGATATCTAACGAGGGAGGCATCCAATGATGATCCAAAACATAATTAAGATGTGATTTTCATAACATACCTTTTGTTTCAATTGGTTTCCCAAATAAGAAATACCTCCGCCCAGGGAGCTTAGGAATAATGCCAGGAAGATACAAATCTTGATTCCCAACTTCTCCGCTCACATCAGACCTATAAGCATCAATACTTGTTTAACAAAAAAGCATGTATGGATTTGATTTATTTTATATTTCCCAAAAGAAGAAGAAAAATGTACCTCAGCCTTATTCCTTCTTGGTTTATCACCTTGTGAAAGCTATCATAGAAAGGGATGTTCTTATAATCATCTATATCTAGAACAACCTGACATAACATTACTTGGAATTTAAGCATATATCAATCAACAAAAGATAACATAAAACCACGTGTAGCAAGCATGCAAGTTCAGGTTAACATAACATCGCTAAACTTTGCTATGTCATCTTCGCCTACAACAGCAAATGGTACGATAGTAGCCCAAACCTTGATGCCATCTTAACAAATTCTGATTGCTCAGGCCAAAACAATTTGTATTGCTCGCCCTATAAGAAGAAATCAAGAAAAACAGCATCTTACTGATTGATGAGTAGTAAAAGGCAAACTCGATATGAGATGCACTAAAATGTAGTAAAATGAGAGTGATAGTTCCGCTTGTGACTTATCAAGCTTGGTTATTAGGAATTCAAAAGTCTGCAAACAACTGCACTTAAGTAATGAGAGTGATAGTTCCGCTTGTGACCAACTGCAAGACATTGCGCAAACGCATGCTAATATATGAGTATAACAGGGTTATTACGATTGGAGTTCAGTGCATGATTAGGTTTATCAGCCAGTCAGATGTATGAATACTACATTTCGAGTGGTTGGAAAAGAATTGTCTAATTCCAACACTGTACTATATACATGATGCGTGATAGCACGGGCTTGAACAACTTTTACACTGAAAGTTCACCAATCAAAGCACAATGCATGTAATCGATGCGTTTTTGAATAAAATATCCAGCTGTCCCTTGTTGCTGAGCAGTATTGATTTTGCATGATGGATCGACTAAAATCGTATGGGTTAAGATAGAAACATGTAGGTGCGGAGTCAAATCGATGCTGATTGATACTTGGTTTGTAGGTGTCGAGATGATCAAAGTGGAATTAAAATGAATAAAAAATACGTGATCGACTCCAGCTTGCAGCAATAAAAATCGTGGGTTTACGTTCACCAAATGACATTTGTGTCCTTATGTTTCAAATCCCAGTTCACAGAATGCATATGGAGTCTATGTCTGCATTCATAAATCTGTGTTTAAACGCTAAATACTGATTACTTTAAACTTTGCATTCGATTTAACTCTGCTTAAATCGACATTTTTATGATGGGATAATGAATCGCAGAAAGAACAAAAAAAGTGTTCATTTCTTAAAACCAAACGCAAAACAAGGAGCGCGTTTGGACACAGCAGAGAAGATGATGGCACATGGCTGAGTGATGGTTTGGAGCAGTCTGAAATGAAGGATCACGTGACAGAGCTATAATTGAATTGAGTGGGTACAACGGCTGAAAGGAAACTCATGAATAATTGAAGATCTCACGTGAGGGTCTTCTGGAAAGGCACTTTAACTTAAGATTAAATGATGGTTGCTTGGGCATAATGGATTACGTTTTAATAAATGAAAGGAAGGGTGAATATGGTACGATGAATGGCGCAAAGTACTTGGACGACTGCAGAAATTATTTGATGATTGCTACGAGGAACGTCACAAGTAGTTTGCAACTATGATGTATAAAAAAATGCATTATTAGACCTTTATTGCATATAAAAGTGACTAGTGAGGGAGTTTTACTTTTGATGTGATATTAATTTTGGAATCATGATCGCCATGAAATCAAGGTAACTGTACGTGCATTATTCCCATTATCCTCTTTTGGCATTTCTTCCATTTGTATAGTGCCAAGACAAAATAGTCTTTCTATTATATTAGACTCTGAAATTTAGAACTATCAAAGATCAAAAGTATTGATGACTAGTTTGGCTTTAGGAAATTCAGAAACTATAAATTTAAGTATGGTTTATGTAAAGGAAAGATAGATTATAAAACATGTCAGTCATACCATGTAAGCTCATGACAAAGCAACTAAATGTTAATATAATTTGTACATTAGACCAAAACAAGAGAAGATCATCACTACTGCATATGGTATTCTACTCTAGTACTCTCAAGTTACAGAGAAAACCTTGAACTAATTCCATGACTTAAGTCAATGAAATTAAAGGAGTTGGAGGATAGTGCCAAAAGTTTTCTTTCGTAATTAGTTAGATACAATTGAGTGATATATTTTATTTTGATGATGGGTCGAAGAAGAATTGAGTGATATGAATTACTAACTCAATATCTAAAATGAATTTAAATAATGCAAAGATGCTATGCTCAGTTTAGACTAAATACAATGACAAAGGGAAGAGGAAAGCACATACACTGTTGCGGTAAAATCTTTCCATGTACATAAGCCAAGGTACCGTCTGATGCCCTTCTTCTCCACCCTAAGAAAGCCCAACTTGGAGAAAAATTAACCCAGAAAATCTCAAATTACAACAAACCCCTCTTCGTAAATAAAAGACAAGGTACCGTCTGAATCCTCAACTTCATAAGCCAATGGCTCCTGAAATCGTCACCAGCGGCATGATCACCTCATTAAACATAACAATCAGCTCATCCAAATACGCCTACGTCACATTTCTCGCAAGCGATGGCGACTACGTGAAAGGAGTCATCGGTCTCGCCAAAGGGTTGAAAAAATCCGGAACCCGATACCCGTTAGTAGTTGCAGTGCTTCCAGACGTTCCCATCAGCCACAGAAGGCTGATGGAGGCAGAAGGCTGCATCGTCAGAGAGATCGAACCCGTCAACCCGCCTGAAACCCAAACCCAATTCGCCATGGCCTACTACGTCATCAACTACTCAAAACTCCGCATTTGGGGGTTCACCGAATACTCAAAAATGGTGTACCTAGATGCCGATATTCAAGTATTCGACAACATCGATGAGCTCTTTGACCTCCCCAACGACCATTTATATGCCGTGATGGATTGCTTCTGCGAGAAGACGTGGAGCCACACTCCGTGAGCATCAGATCCGTGAGCAACAGCAGCTTCCGTAGGGAAATTTTCTTTTTTAGGTTGAGGAAGAAAGAACGATTTTTCAAGGCGGCTTATTTTTTGGGTTGAGTATGAAAGAATGAAAAATGACGCGAGGGAAGTTGAGGGATAAATGAAAGCTAAGCGGGAAATGAAAAGTTAAGGGGAAGGAAAATGAAAGTTGAGTAGCAAACGGAGGGAAAATGAATGCAAATTAACGTAGTTGCATCGGTTGACTTTAAAATCGATCGACTAAAACTATTTGCATCGATATATTTTCTTCGGTTGTTGGTGACAACTGATGCAAATTTAATTTTTTATTACCTATTGCTTTCCACATACCAACTGCACCGGTTATTAAGATAGAACTGATGCAAATAGTTCTATTTGCATCAGTTTTTACTTCAACCGATTCAAATGAGGCGAAGCAATATGCACTTTTTGTACTAGTGCATCAATTCTTAACTGCATAACTCCTTTGACGATCCTGAGTCACTTCATTCTTCCTGATCAGCTTAACCCTTGCTGATGCTTCTTGAAACAGATTAGACCAACATCAAACCAATTTCCGGATCCTACTCAACAAAATGATTTCTCAAAAATATGCCGAAATCCAAAACACAACTCTACTCTACAAACATTAGAGAACTTCGAACTACCTCTCCTATCTGAAATAGTCAAAACAGTTGCACTTGACAACTTTACCTCCAAATCCCGAAAATTTCTTCACACTTAGAGATACACTTGAATTTCCTATAGAAATCCTCTACTCGAAGAAAATTACAACTCTCGGTTGCTTCCACTCTAGAATAGCTGCTATCTTGCTTCCGCTGCACAATTCTGATCTTGAACAGATGAGAATGCCATCGGAGAAACTCGAGCACAAACTTGATCATCCACAGTTCACCATATCTATAAAATCTTAGTGAACCATTCTACTTGGTCAAAAACACCTTAACAGAATCCTCACCAGAAAATTAGGTGTGGTTAATCCCTTTCCAAAGAATCCTGAGCTGCTTCACCAAATTATTCTCTAGGAGACATCCTTCTACTAAGCTGAACCACCGGTAACTCCACGAATCAAGTCGATACGGAATCTCAATCTCCAATAACCCAAGAGAACACTCAAACTATCGCAAGTCACTTTTGCGATCAATCCGGTCCAGTATCTAAAGATACTATTCTCTCTTATCAATCAGAATAGCTTATACTTGACTAACCAATCCATCGAAGAAATGGATCCACTCTGCTGCTTTTGGATTCCTCCTCTAGAAAAACTTCTCAGCTAGAAAACTTCCTGCCAACACAGAACACTTCCGAGTTGCACCGCTGACACTGACGCCAAAGACTTCCTAATCCAAAACTCTTCGAGAAACTCGGACCTCAAATCAAACATAAACACCCCGCTGGACCCAGCCACAACACCGAAGCAGATATACTTCCTAAAACTTGCTCCAAAAGAAACATCTTCGGAAACATCCATAGTCACTGCGTCTCACCACACAGCTACTTCTTCCAGAAGTTACCAAGATACCATCATTCGCTTTTGCTCATCCAATTTCAAAGATAAACTCCGAACCTTAACAGGTTTCCTTCGGAGATCGATGAAATCCTTCACCACAGCAAAGCTTACTCGAGACAGTATTAGGTCTACAGTCTCGACAGATACACTTCCAACCTCAATACTCAAACTCTAATCATTGGTAATCGTGTTACACACACCACTACCTTATCTACCTCTATAACTCATATTGGAAAACCCGAACAGGTAACCCAACAAATAGGTAGAAATACATATATATATATATATGTTTAAAATGATACTTTTTATATAGAAATTATTTCTGGGTAAAATTATTTCATCTACCTCTTTAAAACAATATTGTGTCCGTTGGCCTGGTTCAAGTGTTTAGAGATCCCTATCAATAACGTTAGCTACTCGTATTGACCAGAATCCATATACCACTCAACCGATCAATTAACACAATATAAAATCATTTTTATATAATTAACAATTACGTGCTCTCAAGATAGACACCACTTCAGAGCCTAGGTATTCACTCAACCAAATGCTCTGATACCAAATGTAACAACCCGACTTTTTCTCCACAGAAAGTCGTATTATTAATAAGAAAGAAAGGGGTAGAAAATAGAAAAGAAGAGAAGAAAGAAAGAAACAACAACAACGATCTCACAGCGGAACGAATAAATTATATTAATAACATAAACTATTACATAGTTTACAACAATTTACAGAGTTACACAGCATATACATCACTTACTAGACAGTTATAAACATCTGTCTAGACATTACAACTCAAATACAAGACAAGACACTATCACAGATATCAACACAGCGGAATACTATATCTACGAACGCCGAAGCCTCCTGCTCCATTGCTCCTCCAAAATATTCGTCAAAGCTAAACCTGAATCCCTTGGCTACTCGTAAAAATTTGAGTACCCAAGAGTTTATAAAACAGAAATAAACACTTGGGTCAGACATGGGTCTGGTGTGAGTAAACGGGTTAAAATTGTTTTAACTTCAAAACCTTTTGAAAACAAAGGTATCACGTAAGACTTCCCACACATAAACATGGAAAAGTTTTTACCTTACGCTAACCAAAACATTTGATAGGAAATCCAGTTATATTATAATAGGGTCTAGGGTTTTCAAGTAAAATACAGAAATAGCTGAAATGCTTACATCTCACATTCCAACATAGTTGGGCACAACTAATACGTACGGCACTTATTGGAGTTTGGATTCCATACAATGGCAGGGCTACTGGGGTACCGCCCGTCACAGTACGTGGCCTAGATCACCGTACCGAGGAGTACGCCCGCTCCCCTGCAACACAAAGCCGGAACCATCCCTTACTGGATAATTCCGAACAAGACAATCCCGTAGTTGGCGCGACTAACCACACACTAAGCCGAATAAAAGAAAAGGGACCTCTAGACAGGGATCTATCTTGCTCTCAGTGGGTGCTACCCACGAAGCCTTGCTGCACCTCCCCTGTTTTAGCCATTCCCGGTTGATGAGGCTTGAGGTTACGATTACCTTTAATCAGAACATATCACTTAGAATGCTCATCGTCCGCCTGACGATGTGCTGAAAGCATTCAATCCATATAAGTTCGTTCCGGGTTCGAACGAAACCGAAGGCATTATCTCGTTACACTCCTTTTGGAATCACCCTCAGAGTTAACGACAATAACCCTTGCACTCTGAATCTTCATCTTCACTTGAGATTCACGACCTATCATAAATTTGGATCGATGTGGTATTCGGGTCTCCAGACCTGGAATACCGGTATACGGAAACCCGATCCCGGTCTCATCGAAATCCAAAACGTATCTTTTAAGGCCAAGTTGTTTAAAGGTTTAAACAATTTAACTTATCTATATTCATACAGATAGATAATTCACAAATCACAATTGATAATCACATTATCAAATAAACAAATGATCTATAACCAAATAGGTAATCCATATCAACATCACAATAGTTAATCTATATTACCATCATAATGCAACCAAGCATTCATACTACACAACATTTCTTATCTCATTTCTGAGATTACATCCATTCAAGACAATCAATGTCATCCATTCTTATATAAGCAATGATTTACTTAATCACAACATAATTAATTTAAAATGAATTAAATTAACTATCTCTGTCTTTAATTAATTTAAAGTGAATTAAATTAATTACTTCATCTCTTAATTAATTTAAAGTAAATTAAATTAATTACTTCATCATAAATCTTACTTATATAATCATTAATTAATTACAAATAAATTAATTAATCATTTCTCTAATTATCCACTGTTTGCGCCAAAATTGGTCACAAACCCCGAATGTTGTGAAAGCAGCAGTATATGAATATAAATCAACAATATTCACACACAAATCTCAAATCTAAGCAAACAGGGTATCACAATTCAGAAATAATGAACAGAAACACGAGATTTATAGTGGTTCGGCGATCTTGCCTACGTCCACTCTGAAGTTGATGATTTTATTGATGTTTACTTGATGATTACAATTTCTTCTGAGATAGTACAACTGATTATATGATTACAATCTGAATCTAAGGAAGCAGTGGTGTTCTGGAGTAAATCTGGCAGAATCTGGACGCTCTTCAGTACTTAGAATTCCCCGACCCCTTTTCTGAATGACCAGGGGCTCTATTTATAGGTGTAGAAGGCTGATATTTCGCCTAAAATGAGGGGAGACCAGTTCTGGCACGTGAGGGGGCCCACATGCCCGCTTTTTGGAAATCCGGGCCCACTTTGGGATCGATTCGACCCTTGCTTCGAATCGATCAATATTTGCTCCGATTGAGCTGAAATTTGGCATGGACATTCCTTAGGTTGCCAGTTAGCTCCTGTCCAAATTTCGTAGCATTTGGACTTGTAGATCTCAAGTTATGATCGATTCAAGTTTGCATTTCTGGCTGATGTGCTTCGTTCGAATCGATCCCTTTCGACTTGATAGGGTTGAATCGATATGCTTGTATGTGAGGATGTTGACGTGGCGCGCATCTCTCGTATCGATTCACTTTTCTCGCCGAGTTGACTGGGTCGAATCCACGTCCTTAGCTGCTTGTGACTTGGTCGATGTAAAGTAGTCGATTCGAAGTACATGGATTCGAACGTATGCTCGTTCGAATCGATCACGCTATATCTTCCCCACTCGATTCGAATGACGCTTTGCTCGTATCGATAGCGACATGCTTCAGTCGATTCGAAGTCAATCGCAGTTAGATGGATTCGAGGGGAGGCACCTATGCATGGATTCGAAGCAGAGCGTTTTGTTGGATTCGAAGCAGGATATCTTCACGGATTCGAACTAAGGATAACTCGAGGTAATTGAATGTGGATTCGGGTACTGGGTATGAAGCTCGACCATCTGATGGATTCGAACTAAGGGAGGCTTTGGATGGATTCGAACGTCGAGGCTACTTAGATGGAGTCGAAGCAATGGTACTTCTCATGGATTCGAAGTAATGCAGGGAAGTTCGATGGATTCGAGCTAAGGGTTTGTTCTGAGTGATACGAAGGGGATGGAGTCAATGTTGATGGAGTCGACCTTGATGGATACGAACCATATGGAGACGATCACAAGGCTATGTCCTTCACTTGCATCGATGATATCTTGGGCGTACGAACTCGGATTGACTCGAGATTTGGAATGCTGGCTCCTATGGCTTTCCTTGACGTGTCTTATCAATTGTAGCCTAATCCGGACTCGGACAAAATTCATCGATATCCATGGTGAACTTGTGATGTAACCGTCCTACAGGATGGACTGTCATTGATTTCTAGTCAATTTTTTGGTGTCACGGCCTTGCCAAAAGGCGGGATAACATCCACTTTAATTAATCACTTTTGATTAATTATACTTTAATTACATTTAAGTAATTATCTTTAATTAATTTCACAAATTAATTATCCTTAATTAAATACAGTAATTAACCTTTAATTACTTAATTAATTAATTAATTAATTACTTTAATCTTTAATTAATTACAATTAATCACTTATCATTTGATTAATTAATCTTAATTAATCAACTCTTAATTACATCATTAATTATAAACTAATGATCCCTAATTACACCTTTAATTAATTATTAATTACATTAAGTAATTAACCTTTAATTTAACCATAATTTATTAATCACCTTTGATTAAACTTAACCCGTAATTAACTCTAATTAATTATCTTCCTTAATTAATTATTTTTAATTAATTACCTTAACAAATAATTAATTACCTTATAATTAATATTAATCCTTTAATTAACTTAATTAAATAATTTATTTAATTAATAACACTAAGTAATTAACCTTAATCACTTCTTATTTAATTACATCCAGTAATTATTCCTTAATTACCTCATCAAGTAATTATACTTAATTATATTTATAAGTAATTATCTTTAATAATCACTAATTAATTACTTAGTTAATTATTTAACTAATTATTTAAATTTAATTAAATAATTTCTTAACTATTTATATTTAAAGATCTTAGTTAAGAAAAACCATTATTCTTAAATCATTTTCAATAAATGAATTATCCTTATTAATTTCACATATTAATTTCCTTTAATAAATCAAATCTTAATTACTTAAGGTAAAATCTTTATTATAATTTAATAATTACAACATTTAGTTTTTACCTTTAAAATCTTTGAAGCTTTTCAAAGTTATTCAATAAATTTTAATACAAAGATTATTTTGAAATCCACTTTCCTATTCTCTTAAAACTTACTTATTTAAATTATTTAAATCTTGTTAAAACAATTATTCTAGAAAACAATTTAGTTTAGTAGTTAAAATCTTGTTTTAACTTTATTTTAAAACTCAGAAAACACTACAATATAAATTTCTTTTGTTTTAAAAACTTCAAAACACTTCCTGTAAAATTCTTAAATCTGCTCCTTCCTAAACCCGAGTAAAACGCTTAAAAACTCGAAGTAACCCTCGCGTCAAAACCCACTTCACCCAGCTTCGAGTAAAACTCGAAAATTCTCGAACGAACACCCGAGCCAATGCTTCTTCCCCAAATCCATATTCCCAGATGCACAGACTTGCTCGTGCACGTGCACACACACGCTGGACGACGACGAACTCCGTTCAGTGCTCTGGCAAGTCGTCTTCCACCACGAGACCACGATCGACCAACTCATCTTCCTCGATTCGAACGAGATTCGAAAACGAACATTGAACCCATCACCTGGAAATACACTTCATCGGAATCCCCCTCCTCCCCGATGATCCTTGCCTCGAGACACCACGCCACCTTCACCGCAGCTCCGTCACGACTTCCAGTACCCACCATACGCCTCGCGATCAACTCCCATTACATCACGACGTCACGAATTCCTTCTGAACATCCACGTCCAGACCAGGTGATAAAACCCTAACCCATCGATTTCCGACCATCACTTTCATTAATAAATTCCAAAATGATTTTTCCTATGATCCTCACCTCCTACTCCACCTTCGTGCCCAGCTACGACTCCCAGATCGTCGCCGTTCATCTCCGATTGGTCGAAATGCCCAAATCAGATAAACTCAAAATCCCCTTTAATTACCAATCTAAAAACCTTGATATATATACTAAAATTTCATGGTTTTCAACTACGAATTCAATTATATAATCACAACTTAAAATTGAATCAATAAATTTTTGTCCAAATTTACATTTTACTGTTGATGATGAAATTTCGAGACAAATACTTTATAAAAATCCCAGATCTTATTTTTAAGAGTTATACTACAAGTTTTTGAACATCTTTCATTCACAACCCAAAGGCTATCAGTGGATATATGATGAGCAATTTGATTTAAAAAGAATTTCAATGTTCTGACAAAAACAACAGAGACCATATCAATATACACACAGGCATTTAATAATCATATATATACATGCATCCATTTTAATCCAAGCATTTAGGTAACAGCATGGTTTTCATTCACACATCATAATGAAATTCAAGATTTTAAAACTGTTTTTAAAATTTGTTTACTCACCTGAAATTATAAAACAGAGAATAGAAGATAGATTTTCTTCCCAGGCTGATGTTCCAGATTTTTGAACTTCATTTCATTTTGCTTTTTGATTTAAATTCTAGCTGTTGATCTTTGAATACTTGTTGATAGATCTGCCTTATCTGATTGTTCTTGAAAATTTTGAAACTGATGTTGCCCTTTTGTTTTTGCATTCCCAGATTCCAGATTTCCATTACTTCTTTGTTTCTTAGATTTCCAGTCTTTACTTCTTTTGATTTTAGATTTGAATTATATTTTTTTTAGTAGCGAAAGAAAAAAGATGAATTCAGCTGAAAATGAAACAAATCTCTCTATTTCATATAAATTTATTTATGTTATTTTAATTATTAAAACAATTGTTGACATTTGTCCTCTTATAGGTTAATTTGCTTACAGATATACACTTAGTTTACAAATGTCTCTAGACTATTTTAATATGCTACCAAGTGTACATTCTTATTTTAATTAATTTATTTAGGCCATTTATATGTATTTAAGAAATGTTTATATGTATATAATGTATTTATCTATTTTTTATATATAAGCTTTAGATTTTAATAAATATACAAATGTGAAAAACTATTATTTAAAATAACTTATGCCTTTGATCAAATAAATATAACATATTTTATATGCTTGAGAAATTTATTTTAATTCTATATATATATATTTACAAATCAATTTAACTTATGTTTGAATTTTTAAAAAGAAAAGAATATTAAAACAATTGAACTTCTTAATTTTAAATCTTATCTAAAACTTAAGCTTACATATATATTTATAAAATAAATAAGAAATTATCACTTGAAAAGTATTATGCTAAATATAAATTTCCAAATTACAATCTATGTATATATATTTAAAGTTTAAAAACATCTTTATCAAATTCAAATCCAATACTTTTCCATTCCAATATACAATTACATTCTAAATGGAAAATAATTTAACATTAGTTTGATAATTACTATATTGAATTTTATAACATAACTCCAAATAACAATATATATATATATATATATTATAATTTGAAAACATATCCTTTATTAAATTAAAGACTCCCTATTTATAATATATATATCAATATATATACATTATAAATATAAAACATTTATATTAGCTTTGATAGATAAATCTTACCAATTTTAAATTGTTAGAAAAGATATTTCCAAATTAAAATGTTATTAGTTTTTCAAAAGAAATAAACTTGCCAATTTAAAATATTATTAACCTCTAAAATGAATAAACTTGTCAATTTATAAAATAAAATCATCAAATCAATTCAATTATTTATAAAGATTATTAAATTGATATTGCTAAATTTCCGGGATATCACAGATGATGTCATGGGTGATGTCATCGGGTAGATATTTATACATAAGGGTAAATGGGTAATTTGCTAAAGAGATATTTTCCTTAGGAAATGGGTTATAAAGGTGGCATGTGAAGGGGAGGCTCCTTTGTGACCTTTCATAATGTGTAAAAGGAGGTAATGAAATCTTTTTAAACCTATAAATACACCATTTAGGTTGATGCTAATCACGTTTTAAAAATTAGAAAATGGTGGTAATGGATTAGCACTAATTTGCTTTATTCTTCACTAATCTTTCTCTAGTTAACTCAAATCTCTTCCAAACTCTACCAAACTTTCACCAACACCTTAGAACACCATAGGAAGCTTAGATCTAAAGGCAAAGTCAAAAAAAATTGAAGAGCAAGAGGGATCTAGTGGGCCGTGAGAATGGAAGGAATGGGGATGTGTTGCAATGGCTTGGATGTGTTAAAGGTTGGATCTTTAGGCTTTTGGCGATGGTAGGAAGTGGTTATTTGATTCATGTGTGTTTGGGCTTGTTGTATGCTTGATTTGGCTGAGATATCTTTCTATATTTTATGTATATATTGTGTTATATATGTTATGTGCTTGAAATATAAAGTTGAAGTGACATTAACAAATTAAATTTATAAACTATGGATCACTCTTGCTTTTGAGAGCAAATGACAAATTTATATTGTATAACATAACATCTATTACCCTTTTAAACATGTGATGTGACCTTTATTTGATGTTTCAATGGTTATTTTGATTGCTTGTTGAATTGAAGTATGTTTGAAAGTGTTTGAAGCGAGAATAGTCGTTATAAGTGCACTTGGATATCCCTTAACTTTAGCTTGTGTAAATGGAAGATTTATGATCTAAATTGGGATTATTTGATTTGGTTGTTCTATGCACATATTTTTGTGTATGGGATAGTAAAGAAATGGTTTGAAAAGCTATTGAAATTGTGAACCAAAGTTGTGAAAGTTAGGAGTGAAAATGTCATTATGGATGCACTTTGAAAATGCCTTATGTTCGGCGATTTCCAAAGTTAACTTTAAAAGGCATTCTAGGCATTTCTTTGTATTTTAATAAACAAAACATATGGCATGGCCCTCACTTGATGTTTAAATAGTTTTTTGGATTGCTTGTTGGATTGATGTATGTTTGGAAGTGTTTGAAGTGGGATAGTCGCTATAAGTGCACTTCGATATCCCTTAATTTTAACTTATGTAAATGGAAGATTTATGATTTAAATTGGGATTGTTTGATTTGGTTATTCTATACACATATTTTGGTGTATGAGACAGTAAAAATGTAACGACCCGTATTTTTAAACATTTAAAAGTAGTAAATTAAATAAGATTTTTTGAATAAAATTGCTAGGAATAAAAAAAAATTAAGATTTTATTTATACAAATTTGATTTTAATACAAATTATGAGCTTAATTAAAATTTCTATTAATGTCATATGTTTGCAACAATATAAGGATGATAAAAAATGTTAGTGTGTATTTTAATAATATTGGTTTGAATGATATTTGTAATTGTCTGAATGTAAATTTCCAATTGATTGGAATAATAAATGTTAATAAGAAATAATAAATGTTTCTTTATTAAAAAAAAGAATCATAAGTTTATTTATTTGAAATGTTTGGTAGCTGAAAGATTGATTGCAGAGATGAGAAACTATTATTTGGTAAGAAATGTATAATTTCTGTTTGTATCCAATAGTGCATAAATATGTTTCAATCACTGTTTGATAGGAAATAATTGTTTTATTTCTCATTACCTTTATTTTTTTCCATTTTGAAATTCACCCTTGTAAACAATTGAAAATAATGTAATTGAATAATTTCAATTAATGATAGAGAGGACACCAAACTATAAATTAATAGGTGTAATTAAACGTAGCTTATGTTTTGTGAAAATATAAGGAAAGTTGGTTTAATGAAAAGAACATTTATAACAAATAAAATGGATGTTTCATTTGTGAATGTAGGTTTAATTTCATTAAAATAAAGAATAGGATGATTGATTTAAAGGAAGTAAATATGTGTATTTGAACTGTGTTTTAGCATATAGATGGATTACAAGAGTAGAAAAATAATTTATTTAAGTAAGTTATTTATAGCTCTGCTGTATAAACAACAAATTTATAAACGTGTTTAAATGACTAAAGGAAACAATTATTCTATTTTTCATCCATTTTAGTTGACTGTTTTGAAATTTAACTTTATAAGTAATTGTAATTAATGTAATTGAAATATTTCAATTAGAAGGGAAGAAAACATTGATTGCAATTAATAGATTTAATAAAAGAAACGCACCTTTTGTGTTAAACATGATTGATGTTTTAATGGAAATAGAAGATCATTTTGGGAAAACCAAATTGAACGTTTTCATTTTTATAGTAAGTAATTTTATTTATTATGCATAGATAAAAAAAACTAAATGCATACAAATTTGAATATTATTTGAGTTAATGAAGTTAATTTGGTTACGTTTCCCAAATTAAATTTCAAAAAGGTTGTGCAATGTACATGGTCCATTCATTTCTTTTGTTATTAATTGTTGCATGTTTTGAGACGTATAAAAATAAACTTTCATTTTAAGCAAGAATGATTTTGGAAAAAAAATTTGAATTTTAGAATAATACAGACACACACACACATTAATATTCAAACTTTTAAGTATATCAGAGGATTCATGGTTTTGTAAATATTGTGGAATCAATTAGAAATTACCTTTTATTACAAGTTGTACATTAATTACATAAGTTCATATATATATTTTTTTACATTTTATATATGGTTAAAACTTGTAAATTGGTTGCATTAATGTGACCGTTATAGTCATTAGAAAAGTAAAGTAAATCATTTTTATAGTGCACAGATAGATATACATTCATTAAATAA
Source organism: Allium fistulosum (assembly GCA_030737815.1). Taxonomy (NCBI): domain Eukaryota; kingdom Viridiplantae; phylum Streptophyta; class Magnoliopsida; order Asparagales; family Amaryllidaceae; genus Allium; species Allium fistulosum. The sequence continues at coordinate 824,102,620 of CM060904.1, forward strand.
TGAAATTGGTTGAGTAACGTAAATAAATATATAGATTGATTGGTTGATTAATTGATTGATTGATTGTTAATTGACTGATTGTGTTAATGTAGTATGCAAATATATTGACATAAAACGAATGTTTTAATATGAAATTAAATTATGTAAATATGTGTATATTTGGGTTTATTGATATGAATTAATTGGAGTGAGTTTTGGAATTTGGACCCCAAAGGTTTGTTTATAGGTTATATGTGGTCTCTTCATTTGCTTTACATTATTATCACCTCCATTCTCTCTCTTCAGTTTTCAAGTTCTTAACGTAGTCTCCCCTTGTGCATCCATTTAATTATTAGCCTACTCATTCGTTTCTTATTAATTAGTAATAACCTCATTTGATTTATTTCTAATTAATAATTGCCTCATTCTTTTCATTTGTTTCTCCTTTATTCGTTTGCTCTTTTCAAATGCTTTACTTGAAGTTTTTCTTTTCTTTTCTATTTTTCCGTTTTTAATGTGAACATCAAATTAATATTCATGCCATCTAATTAGCATTTACTATTCTCCGTTTCTGAAGTTTATTTTACTTATGCATCATTAGTTCTTGTAGCTTCCTTTCATTGGCAATTCTTTCTCCTGAAACTTCATATTTAAAACGGAAGATTTATTTTTATCTTTATTGATATATTTATTCCTTTACTTCACCTCTTTCAATACTACCATTTTAAGACTATTCATATTTTTACTTTATTTCAATTCCTAGTTTGTTTATATATACTCTATTAGCTTTTCATTTGTTTCCATCGTCATTTCTGTAGCCTCATTTCATTTTTCAAATCCCATCTTTTGTAGCTTCATTTCTCCAAATAAACTTCCATCTCATTTTTTTTTCTTTCCTCTCTTCATTTTCTTCCTTCTTCATTTTTTTCTTCTTCTTCAAATCTCCTTCTTCTTTTTTTTCTTTCAAAGCTTTTTCTTATTCTTATTCTTCAAAACTTCTTCTTCTTTTAAAGCTTCTTTTTTTAGCTTCGTTTTCTTTTTCAATTCTTCATCTTCCTTGAATTTTTTTTCTTCTTTTCCAAACATTCTTCTTTTTCCAAATCCTTTTCTTCAAATTCAGACCTATACAAACTTCTCTGTCTCTTCCAAAAAAAATTCTGTAAAAAAAAAGAAGAAGATTAAAATAGCAAGGAAATAAATCAATAGGAGGAAGTAGTAGCGGATCCAAACCCGACTAAGAAACGGAAATCCATAAGGTGAGTGTTTAAACCCACTCACGAAATACTAAAATTTTATTGCAAGTTAAACCAGGTCATATAGTGATAAAGTTTTGATTGTTGGTTTGGAATTTTATTGGTATTTAGTTTGAATAGCTAAATTCCAATATGTGATGACTAATAAATACTATGACATGTTATTGAATTGGTTGATTTGTTGAATTGATTGATTTGAATGTTGATTGTATGATGTGATGGATGCTATTGTGATTGAATGTGTATTTGTTCATTTATTTTGATATATCCTTGTTATCACCCTATAGTTTATTGTAATCATATAAATTTTCATATTGATTATTTGAGCACTGAATAAAGATATAAAACAGATGAATTTCATGTATTTACATGAGAGGAAAAAAAACTAGTATGTTTAGACTTACCATTTGAACCATAAAAATGATTTTGGGAAATAAACTGTCGTTACCTTATTTGAAAGTTTCCAAAATTAAATTTTGAAACATTGGGAAGTTTTCATAAAATTGAATGTTGAAACTTTGAAACATTTTTATAAATCAAATCTCTTGAACTATGAAATTTAATTGGGAATTGTTCTGTAAATTTGTAAGTTACTAGAATGGATCTATTGTGAAATCTATTGTATTTTAAATATGGAAACAATAACATTTCCAGAAATTTGAACCTTCAAAAAATGTAGTTATTTGCATACCTTATTACATCAAATTTTGATTTAGTTTGCATAAGAATTTTAGTTCTGACTCGAGTGTTTTGTGTTTTCCTTTACGCTCGGGTCAGACCGAGCGATACAGCAATTGAGACTCACCCTTGGAGTTTGGAGCTTCCTTTGGAGATCCAACTATCGCCTCAGCTTTCAGCTCTTCTAGTTGATTTGTTCAGAGAAGTCATCTGTTGTACTGGAGACTTCACTGCATTTGAGATATTCTGCTGTATTTTATTTCTAACTCTGATGTTTATATAGTAGCTTCATGAACTACTATTTTATCTATTCCGCTGCGTATTATTGTATTACTCTATGTCTGTGATTCTGTGATTGATTTATTTACTGCATATGCTGAGTTTTGCCAAATTTAAATTAACAATCTGATATTTTGAATTATTCAAGTCAGACATGTGTGGATTTATTGTCGATTTGAATGGTCCAAAATAGCGGATCGTTACAGTTGGTATCAGAGCTTTGGCTCTAGGCAAAACCTAGCATATATAGTAAATTTATTTACAGAATCACTTTCGTTCGAGTTTGAATTTCTTCCTTTTGACTCGATTTCCTTTGAACTTTGGAACGTTCCTTGCGGTTCCAAAATTCATTCTTGTCTCTCCCTATTTGTATTCTTTTGATTCTGGAGTATCCCATAACTCCACTTCGAATGATCTCTATAAGAATAGGCGATCCTGCCAATCTTTGGATGATTTGTAAAGGGGTGGAACTCCTTTACAATTGGCATTGATTCACCGGAGATTTATATATCTTTGGTTTAGATACCGCTATCTCTTGCGATCGAATGTTGGTTTTTCTTGGAATTCTGCATCGATCTTGTTCCTGAAGTCACGGTTGACCCGGTTAAGGTCGCCCGCGACTTGTATAAGTATATCCATCTCCTATTTTGTAAGTTAATTGTCTCATCTTCGTTCAAGCCTATCTTCGAATCAGAAATTTTATTTGATTAGAGTTCCTCTAATTTGAATCTCTATCTTTGTTGAAATCCATTCTCAAATCATCCTTTGAAAATCGGGTTTTGTATTCTAGAAATTGTTTTCTAAACCGAAATTATTATTTTGATAAGTATGATTTTATTCTATATATAAAATTGAAATGTTTTATATACCCTTTTAAAATAAGAATTTGAGGTTTTCGGAAGGATTTTGAAAAAAAAATTATATAAGAAATTTGATCTATCTAAAAATGATTTATAACTAAAGGATTTTAAATTTGAAATTCGAGAATTGAACTCCGGTATTTTGTAACTGGTTTTAAGATTTTGAAATATATAATAATAATATGATTTAAAAGTATTTTCCAAACAAGAAATGTATCAAATGATTTTAATGAGTTTCGAATGATTTCGAAGAAATTTCAAAAAGAAGTTTGAGAAAATAGAAGTCCAGAACTCACTTATGTCGCTGGAAAATAATTTCGGTGATGAGTGCACGCATCATCGACATTGATTTTCGAGTTTCAGAGTGAGGGACAGGCCACTTTAGTAGCATCGCTACGCGAGTGATTTTGCGAAACCAATTTTGATTTCAAAATTTTGAAGTATGATTTGATATTCGAAAGATATATGTAAATGTATTTGAAACGATTTAAAATGAGCCGGTGTTCAGCCCTCGAGTTTTGGATTTGATATATCCCTATCTATTAAAATTGATTTACTAATTTGTTGCTGATTTCCAACTCTTGAATTTGAAAATGATTTCTTCAACTATTTTGAAGGTTCGAGCACTTCCAAATCAAGGTTAACTTTTCAAAAGCTAAGAATTTTGAAAAGTATAAAGTATATAAGTTGGTATGAATGTTAAAGTATGTAGTAATATGATTTAAATAAGTTGAAACTGTTTGTTAAGAAAATGAATAAGGCAATTTTAAAATTTTCTAATATGAAATTTAGATTTGAAATGTTTTGAAAATAATTTGGTCTTCAAAATATTTTGAATAAAATTTAGTTTAAATGTTTTAACTTAGTAACATCTTTATGGAACTATATATTTAACAAGTTGGAATAAATATATAAGTTGTACGTATGCTATTTTATTCGCATAATTAATTTGATCCAAGTTTGAGTACACAAGTTCGAGGTGAATTACACCATTTCGTGTTAGGATTTTTCATTCGATTCTTGATGGCGAATATTTGATATGGATTTTGGGCTAAATTCTAGAATTCTCTATCATAGTATATGGCTATGCAAGGAGACTGATGGCTTCTAGTCGAGAAACCATATCGAAGTCCGCATTAGGGAAGTTGAATGGACAATACTAGTTCGAAAGCGAACTTGTGTGATCGAGCGAGCGATCAAATGTGATTTTGCGAAATGATGACGTATGTACATCGTATATTCTAATATCATTGATATATTTTGACGCTGAAATTGTAGCTGTCGGGTTAGAATATCTTTGCTTACTAAAAGAAAACTTTAAATTTAAATTACAAAGATATATAACCCATAAAAGCAAAGATATCCAATCCCATATGGCTCTTCATACAGCGAAATTTATTTTGTAAAGATTTGATCCTTATATAAGATGGACCTTATGTAAGTATAAGATGATTTTGAAAACATTTGATTTTGGAAATGAATTGGTTGACTTAAATTATATTGATTTGGAAATTTGGATTTATTTTCTAAATCTATTATTTTGGAAACTTTGAAACTAAAGATATTTAATTTGAGAAGAAATAATTTGGTGAAATTATATATGATTTTGAAATTGAACTGATATTGAAACAAATTAAAATTTGAGAACCTTGTGCTACTAAATACTTGATTTGGGAGTTATCGAACTTATATAAAATTGATTTGTATGAGTATGAAATTGATTTGAAAACTATGGATTTGAAAAGGCTACTCAATTTGAAAAGTGAAATCTTATATAATTAAAGTCTATATAAGTATGATTTGATATACTTTTGATTTTGGAAAAGTATTTGATCTGAAAATTAAATCTTATATATAATGGATTTTATATAAGTACGATATTTGAAAGTGATTTGAAAAGGTACTATATGATACATATTTTCGAAGTAAAGATATGGAAAGTGCCTTTTGCTTGATATCCGATTTGTGGCCACATCTTGGATTCATTCTATCGATATTATTCTCTCTGATTTTGGTTTTTCGGATATGATACTCGAGTGTCCTTCGAATTCCATGGCGTTACCCATGGTCTTACGATCGTGACTGCATAGCGCAACTGCCTGGCTGAGTCTTGCCTAGGGGTACAGATTGTTTCCTGGGGGATCCAGGCGTAATCATTGTGTATCCTACATCTATGTAGGTCGCGAATAGTAGCGCAAACGCTTGGTTGAGTCTTGCCTGGGGGTACGGATTGTTTCCTAGGGGATCCATGCGTAACCATTGTGTATCCTGCATTCTACTAGTCATCATGGCGTAACTTGTAGGGCTGAGAAAGCTTACGGATATGGATTGTTTCCTGGGGGATCCAGGTGTAACCATTGTGTATCTGCGAACCATGGTTAGATAAAGGTTTTGTTTGTTTTGTTTGGATTGTACTTTCCATATCCGTTTTAAAAGATTTTCCAGTATTTTCACTGGGTGTTGGAACAAGTCTACTAAGTACCTGGAGAATTCTAGCTTTGCGCCTGATCAACGCACTGCCAGAGTCTGCAGGAACAAGGATAAACTTGTTGAAACATCGAGTTATAAAAGTATTTTATTATAACAGTATTTTATTTTAAAAGTATTTCCAACAAAGAAATTTTGATTAATATTTGAAGTTGAAATTCTTATGGTTTGAATTAATTATTCGTGCCCGATACTATTCTTTTGAATCTACCTTATCTGCTCAGCTTTATTTATTCACTTATATTCTGTTTTCCAAATCCTCCTTCTTTTCCTTGTTGACTATATCTTTTTTTAATGATTATTGATTTATTAAAGATGTTTGAAGAGTATTTTGAGATTTAAAACTAATAAATTTATAAATAATGGATTTAAGGTTTTCAAAGACTTTTTGTAACAACCCGCATATCTATCGATTTTATATATTTAAATATTTTATCGTTAGTCGGATGTTAGTCCGAAAAGCTACTTTTTGCATACGGTCAAATTAGGACTCGAGACCACTTCCATTGAGTTCAAAATGACGTTTGCGATCTTTTTGAGTGTAAACTTCGATATGTTTGGAGATAGTGAAATTTTCGACACTTTTTCCCGCCTTTGACTTTGGTTTGGACTGCACCCCTTTAGTTCAGCCCAACCATCTTCCTCACTCTATCAAAACACTTCAAGCTTTGTCAAAAATGGTGGTGGGAAGTGGAAATTAAAACTCCAAACAAAAATTCTATTGCAAATCCGAGATTCAACATCAAATTCACGTGAAGAACATTGATTCAAGCTTGTTGGTGTTCTTGCTTTGCTCTCAAATCACCATCTTCATCAAATTCCGTGAAAAGGTGAGATTTTTGATCTCACATCTTGCCTATATCTATCTTGGACTGTTGGGAATGATCCTCTATTGCATTTGTATGAATATCTGCCTTTGGATTGCATTGGATTGGCGAAAAACTATAAATTTTGGCGTTTTGGTGAGTTTCTGGCCTTAAGTCGTTTCTGGCCATCGTTGAGTCGTTCGCGAGTTAAAGTGATGAGTCGTTCTCGAGTTACTGGCTTGAGTCGTTCGTGTTGAAAAGCCACACGGAGCATAAGTCGTTCCAGGCCTTAAGTCGTTCTGGGTGTTCTGCCTTCGCTAGGTCGTTCGCGAGTTAAGTGCTAAGTCGTTCGCGAGTTAAGTGATAAGTCGTGCGCGAGTTAAGAGTTAGGTCGTTGCCTTCTGCTACCTCGTCCTGGCTTAGGTCGTACTGGGATAAGTCGTTAGGTCGTATAGACCTTAGCTCGTAGCTCGTATTTGAGCTTAAGTCGTAGCTCGTATGGCTCTTAAGTCCTAGGTCGTTAGCTTTTAAATCGTTAAGTCGTAGGTCGCTGCTTCTACTAAGTCGCTAGGCCATGCCAACTCCGCAAGCTCGCAACTGTTAAGTCGTATGACCTTAAGTCGTAGGTCGTCCCCGACCTAACTCCACTAGGTCGTTCCAGCCTTAGCTCGTAGCTCGAATTGAAGCTTAAGTCGTTAAGTCGTTCGTTCCACTAAGTCGTTCAAGGCTTAGGTCGTTAAGTCGTTCATTCCACTAAGTCATTCAAGGCTTAAGTCGTATGTCGTTCGCGAGTTAGTACTTGGTCGTTTGACCTGTTTTCCCTTAGGTCGTTCGACCTGTTTTTCTGCTAAGTCGCGTGGCATTCTTCCCTTAGGTCGTTTGGCTTCTCGAGACAGCTTGCCTTCACTAGGTCGTACCCCGTATTACTCTGCGTAGGCAATCTCTTCTGAAAAAAACATTTATCAGAATTTCTACTTTGATGATTTTGGGATTGATTTCTTTGGACTTTACTCACGTCTTCGAACGTGAATTGATTTGTTCTACAATCGTTTTACGACTTGTCACTTTAAAGATATATGAAGGTTTCAATACTAATAGTAAATATCAAAACTCTTTCATCAAAACGATTTCAACACTATTTTAAATATCAAAAGTTCATTTTCTCAAACCGATTTTCAATCTACTAGTATATACAAGCCTTTACTTCACTCGAATGAGAAATCAACTTAAACGACTTAGTAAAACGGGTGGTATGAAACGCTTGCGTTAACTTCGTCGGTTAGCTCTTGGACTTGTTCGATTGAACCCTTTTTGTGACAATTTCCTAGTGAAGATTTACAGCTTGTTCGTAAATATTTAAGTTAAGCAAGTGGTTATGGGACATGAAGCTAAACTCATATATTTACTAGCTTGGTGTGATTGACACTTCCTTATGATCATGACGATCATTTTTGTGATTTAGACTAGCGATTGAGCGATGTCTCTTTGTCTACGTGGGAGACTATACCCCGATTATGTGATGTTTCGCCATCACATTTCTAGGGTAGCACCCTACGGTCTTCGGGCCATTCCTGTGTGAAAATTTAATGGATAGCTTCCATGAGATAGCTTCTCGTCATGTGTTTACGCGTAGGTGAGTTTTCATGCTCCCATTCATGTGTTAGGCCTCCCCCCTTTTTTATGTGTTTTCTGGATTTCTGATGATGATTTCTGGAATTTTGTGCTTCACCAATTTTCATGATTTTCATTGATATGATATCAGTTTTTGTGCATTGGTGAATTCATGTGTTATTGACTTGTTATGAATACAAGTTTAGGGTATGATACCCTACCTTATCTTTGAGAAGATTCTTGTGATATTGATTAATCTTTTGTTGATTATCATTTACATACTTATAGTAGTATGTCGTTATAGTTATTTCATGTTCATGTCATGCCTTTTACTTTATACCATATCATCTGATATTTATAGTTAGACTGATCCGTTTATTATTTTCTTATAAATAATACTCGGGTCAGACCGAGATGTTACAGGTGCTTCTGCTTGACTTCTCTTCAGGATATTTCTGACTTTTGGCTAACTACATAGGTTTGTAGTTTTTGGATGTACACCTTTGAGATATAGACTCTATGTTGTGTACTTATTCTTTTGTATAGCACGTGATGCTATTCTTTTGTATTATCGTGGATCTTTCTGACCACTACTCTGATGTACACTTTCATGTGTTATATATTTATTCATATCTTCTTCCGCCTTTGTGATATGGATGTCTGTGACTGATTTATGTTATGATTATTTCTATGTTTGTTTCCGAAGATTATATATAGCCACCGTGTGATAGCTTTGTGTTTGTATCGGTATGTCGGATTTCCTCCTTAAAAGATATGCATTCTATTCTATCCGACGTATCGGTGCTCGCACAAAGAAGTTACATGGATGGTCGCTCCTCCACAGCCTTATTCTCCGTGCTAATTGACAGCACTACATCGTAGTGTTCTTGGTTAGCGTGGGTATAGAGGTGGGGCGTCACACTTTTAAATGGTATTTATAAAGGAAGCAAGAAATTTCATTGATGAATCTTTGTAAAGTGTTAACGATGATTGATTTGCAAATGAAGATTCAAATAAATATTTTAAGTAAAGTTATATGTGTTTCTTTGAATGTATAATTTTAAGGATATTAAATGATTTGGGAAATTTATTTTAGTAATATGCTTGAAAAATAAATTGGAATTGCTATTTGGAAGTCATGTTCTGGAATATTTACTTGATTACGAAGTACTAATAGTTGTATGTGATATATTTGTTTCATAGGAAGTGGAATTTTATAAGTATTGATTGCAAAATAGTATTTATAAATAAAATGTATTTAATTGGAAATTTGAGAACTCAAGTTACGGGATTTTGAAATTGTTTTTCAAGTGATTAATGAAATATATAAGAAATTGAAAATAACTTGTAAATATGAAAAATTTAGAAGATATAATTATTAAACATTTTGTTAACTGAAGTGAATAAGATAAACTTGTGTAACATTCAAATTCATTCTATAAAACATATATATAACTTACCAAAATGTTAAAGTTGAAAATGTTACAGAGGAATATGTAGTGGAATTATACAGGTAAAACTTAAGTAATGGAAGTGTTCAATGGAATTATTTCAAAATAAAAATTTTGATGTACAAGAAATGTTATAAACGTAAGTTAATATTGTGAAATAATTTATGTAAGTACATGAAAGAAAGAAAAAGACATTGTATGAATGAATGAAAATAAATAAAAAGGTAAATAATGATGTGAAAAGAAATCAATTGAATAAACGTAAATAATATGTCGAAATTATTGGTTGTTTTGGCTTATGGGGTGTTTTATTTTTGAAATATGATACATATATTGTAATTATTGATATTATTGTTTTTCCGGACCTCTCTATACAAAGGAAACTCTACTGAAATTTTTCAAAATTTAAGACTTAGATTTTTTTGTTGAATTGGAGTTATTTTTTAAATTTTTATTAAACTTAAATATGTAGGTTTAATTGTTTATAAATTGACTGTTTCAATAAAATATAACAAATTTTTGGATTCCTTCTTATTTCTTTTCGGGGACGAAAAGTTTTGAGTGGGGGAGATTGTAACGACCCGTATTTTTAAACATTTAAAAGTAGTAAATTAAATAAGATTTTTTGAATAAAATTGTTAGGAATAAAAAAAATTAAGATTTTATTTATACAAATTTGATTTTAATACAAATTATGAGCTTAATTAAAATTTCTATTAATGTCATATGTTTGCAACAATATAAGAATGATAAAAAATGTTAGTGTGTATATTAATAATATTGGTTTGAATGATATTTGTAATTGTCTGAATGTAAATTTCCAATTGATTGGAATAATAAATGTTAATAAGAAATAATAAATGTTTCTTTATTAAAAAAAGAATCATAAGTTTATTTATTTGAAATGTTTGGTAGCTGAAAGATTGATTGCAGAGATGAGAAACTATTATTTGGTAAGAAATGTATAATTTCTGTTTGTATCCAATAGTGCATAAATATGTTTCAATCACTATTTGATAGGAAATAATTGTTTTATTTCTCATTACCTTTATTTTTTTCCATTTTGAAATCCACCCTTGTAAACAATTGAAAATAATGTAATTGAATAATTTCAATTAATGATAGAGATGACACCAAACTGTAAATTTATAGGTGTAATTAAACGTAGCTTATGTTTTGTGAAAATATAAGGAAAGTCGGTTTAATGAAAAGAACATTTATAACAAATAAAATGGATGTTTCATTTGTGAATGTAGGTTTAATTTCATTAAAATAAAGAATAAGATGATTGATTTAAAGGAAGTAAATATGTGTATTTGAACTGTGTTTTAGCATATAGATGGATTACAAGAGTAGAAAAATAATTTATTTAAGTAAGTTATTTATAGCTCTGCTGTATAAACAACAAATTTATAAACGTGTTTAAATGACTAAAGGAAACAATTATTCTATTTTTCATCCATTTTAGTTGACTGTTTTGAAATTTAACTTTATAAGTAATTGTAATTAATGTAATTGAAATATTTCAATTAGAAGGGAAGAAAACATTGATTGCAATTAATAGATTTAATAAAAGAAACGCACCTTTTGTGTTAAACAGGATTGATGTTTTAATGGAAATAGAAGATCATTTTGGGAAAACCAAACTGAACGTTTTCATTTTTATAGTAAGTAATTTTATTTATTATGCATAGATAAAAAAAACTAAATGCATACAAATTTGAATATTATTTGAGTTAATGAAGTTAATTTGGTTACGTTTCACAAATTGAATTTCAAAAAGGTTGTGCAATGTACATGGTCCATTCATTTCTTTTGTTATTAATTGTTGCATGTTTTGAGACGTATAAAAATAAACTTTCATTTTAAGCAAGAATGATTTTGGAAAAAAAAAATTGAATTTTAGAATAATACAGACACACACACACATTAATATTCAAACTTTTAAGTATATCAGAGGATTCATGGTTTTGTAAATATTGTGGAATCAATTAGAAATTACCTTTTATTAACAGTTGTACATTAATTACATAAGTTCATATATATATTTTTTTACATTTTATATATGGTTAAAACTTATAAATTGGTTGCATTAATGTGACCGTTATAGTCATTAGAAAAGTAAAGTAAATCATTTTTATAGTGCACAGATAGATATACATTCATTAAATAATGAAATTGGTTGAGTAACGTAAATAAATATATAGATTGATTGGTTGATTAATTGATTGATTGATTGTTAATTGACTGATTGTGTTAATGTAGTATGCAAATATATTGACATAAAACGAATGTTTTAATATGAAATTAAATTATGTAAATATGTGTATATTTGGGTTTATTGATATGAATTAATTGGAGTGAGTTTTGGAATTTGGACCCCAAAGGTTTGTTTATAGGTTATATGTGGTCTCTTCATTTGCTTTACATTATTATCACCTCCATTCTCTCTCTTCAGTTTTCAAGTTCTTAACGTAGTCTCCCCTTGTGCATCCATTTAATTATTAGCCTACTCATTCGTTTCTTATTAATTAGTAATAACCTCATTTGATTTATTTCTAATTAATAATTGCCTCATTCTTTTCATTTGTTTCTCCTTTATTCGTTTGCTCTTTTCAAATGCTTTACTTGAAGTTTTTCTTTTCTTTTCTATTTTTCCGTTTTTAATGTGAACATCAAATTAATATTCATGCCATCTAATTAGCATTTACTATTCTCCGTTTCTGAAGTTTATTTTACTTATGCATCATTAGTTCTTGTAGCTTCCTTTCATTGGCAATTCTTTCTCCTGAAACTTCATATTTAAAACGGAAGATTTATTTTTATCTTTATTGATATATTTATTCCTTTACTTCACCTCTTTCAATACTACCATTTTAAGACTATTCATATTTTTACTTTATTTCAATTCCTAGTTTGTTTATATATACTCTATTAGCTTTTCATTTGTTTCCATCGTCATTTCTGTAGCCTCATTTCATTTTTCAAATCCCATCTTTTGTAGCTTCATTTCTCCAAATAAACTTCCATCTCATTTTTTTTTCTTTCCTCTCTTCATTTTCTTCCTTCTTCATTTTTTTCTTCTTCTTCAAATCTCCTTCTTCTTTTTTTTCTTTCAAAGCTTTTTCTTATTCTTATTCTTCAAAACTTCTTCTTCTTTTAAAGCTTCTTTTTTTAGCTTCGTTTTCTTTTTCAATTCTTCATCTTCCTTGAATTTTTTTTCTTCTTTTCCAAACATTCTTCTTTTTCCAAATCCTTTTCTTCAAATTCAGACCTATACAAACTTCTCTGTCTCTTCCAAAAAAAATTCTGTAAAAAAAAAGGAAGAAGATTAAAATAGCAAGGAAATAAATCAATAGGAGGAAGTAGTAGCGGATCCAAACCCGACTAAGAAACGGAAATCCATAAGGTGAGTGTTTAAATCCACTCACGAAATACTAAAATTTTATTGCAAGTTAAACCAGGTCATATAGTGATAAAGTTTTGATTGTTGGTTTGGAATTTTATTGGTATTTAGTTTGAATAGCTAAATTCCAATATGTGATGACTAATAATTACTATGACATGTTATTGAATTGGTTGATTTGTTGAATTGATTGATTTGAATGTTGATGGTATGATGTGATGGATGCTATTGTGATTGAATGTGTATTTGTTCATTTATTTTGATATATCCTTGTTATCACCCTATAGTTTATTGTAATCATATAAATTTTCATATTGATTATTTGAGCACTGAATAAAGATATAAAACGAATGAATTTCATGTATTTACATGAGAGGAAAAAAAACTAGTATGTTTAGACTTACCATTTGAACCATAAAAATGATTTTGGGAAATAAACTATCGTTACCTTATTTGAAAGTTTCCAAAATTAAATTTTGAAACATTGGGAAGTTTTCATAAAATTGAATGTTGAAACTTTGAAACATTTTTATAAATCAAATCTCTTGAACTATGAAATTTAATTGGGAATTGTTCTGTAAATTTGTAAGTTACTAGAATGGATCTATTGTTTATGTGGTTAAAACTAGTTGCAAAGTTCATGCTTTTCTATGTTATTCCTTAACAATGACTTTTAACAGCATTTATAAATGCTGTAGTTAATTGTTTATTGTTTTAAGTGTTTAAAAAGGGTATTTAAATTTGGTATTTTTCCATAATCTTTTTAGGGTGGTTTTACAACATATTTGCAGTATTCTAAAGTTGATTTGAATTTTAAATATATTTTTAATAATTACTTACGAATTTTGGAAGTAAAGGGGTTTAAAATTATAAAACATGCTTTTTATTTATTTTCATCAAATTATAAATTAGTTGTTTTCTAGTAATATTTTACAAAGATATTTAAAATATATTTCTAAGTATTTTTAAAGTACTTATATAAATATATAAGTTTTGAAAAAATAATTAACACGCTTAATAATAAAAGCCGATGAACTAAGCTTATCTATTTATAAGAGTTAAGATTGATGTTCAAGTAAGGATAGAAATAATATTGCTCTAACCTACTGGCTTCCCCCTTGATCGAAGAATAGTTAAGTTGGGAAGGTCAGAAATGTGTTAACCATGTTGATTTCTAACTCGTTTATGGAAGTCATTAATATAATACTTAAAACTAAAAACTGATAAGGTAGACTTATCTATTTATGAGATTTAAGAATGAAGTGTCTAGATAAGGCTTTGATATGAAGCCAGTGCTCTAACATGCCTAGTTTCACTCTTGACTGAGGGATGGTACAAGTTAGAATGTCGAAAATGAGTTAAGTATACGAATATTGATTTCTATAAGTGACCTTTTTTAAACTGGATAGTCAATTTGTCGACTATCAAACTTAACCAAATATTAACTTAGATCTTCAAAAGAAGTTTTTTAAAGATAATATAAGAATGGAATGGTTTTGGGTTTGTTGTGAAAATGTGTTAATAACATTCGTCTTTAACCCTTTTTGATTATACCTATAAATGTAAATAGATCTTTAAAAGAATGTTTTAAAGATAAGCATAAGTGAAATATTTTTTGTTTTGGGTTTGTAGTGACAAACTTTAAGTAACATTATTATTAAACCTTTTGAGTGGATTTGTTAAAGTACTTAGATCCTTAATATGGATATGTTTGAACAAAATTGTATGTATAGAATCTTTTGGAAAAAAATAATAAAAAGTAAAGGTTTAAAGTAGGAAATCTTGTTAATAATTTGTGAATATATTTATACCATTTGAGATAAGTATATGAATGCTTTTTGAAGTATTGAAGGAGTATAAATGAATAGAAGGGATTGATAAACAAAGTTTTATTAGATAAAAGAAGTTTACTATTAAAAGAGGTTTTAATTAATAGAAGTATTAACTAAATAAAAAGGGGATTAGAAGTCACTTATGTGACTTAATCGTGCTTTGTGTGATTTGATCATCCTTTGTGTGTTTATTCATTTATGGAAATATTTAGTCATATACTTAGCAAAAAAATCTGATGAAGTAGGCTTTTCTATCTGTGGAAGTTAAGGTTGATGTTCGAGCAGAGATATAAGCAATAGTGTTCTAACCTACTGGCTTCACTCTTGATCAAGGGATAGTATAAGATGAAAAGGTCGGAAACGTGATAAGTATACGAGACTTAATTTCCATATGCGATCGTCTATTTTGAACTTGATAGTCGGTTAGTCGACTATCGAACTTGACTGAAAATTCATCGAATTGGTTTTGAAGAGACCGGGATTGATAAGTATTTTACTTATCGAATACTACTTCAAAACTGATATAATGGTTCTATGTTTTGGTAGGGGTTGTGAAGTGGAATGCTATAAAGTTGAACGATCTATCCTAAGGTTAAGTTCAAGGGAGAGGTCAGTGTTAGTATTCATCAGATAACTTATGATGGGATCTTTGTGGAGATCCATGGACTGTTTGAGATGCTTGGATCCTTATGGAAATCCGTGTTCTTTTTGAGTGATGAAGACTCAAGTGAGAGATGCTAAACGTAACCTTGACATCGGAAATAACGAAAAAAAGAGTAGGAGCATAGCCGTCGGGGTTTAGCTAACCTATATGGTATCTTAACTATATATCTAGAGCATGGTTTCGATATGTTGCATGTGGGAGTTGATGATATTTAGGATCACGAGTGTTTTTTCGTGGACCAGCTATGTTTACCTCATCGGTATATTTTATCTAGAGATATACGGCATTCAGAGGTAGTTTCAAACCCTTGTCAGGAGGTTAGCCCTAGTTGTTCTAAGGATGTCTTCAATTAAAAATTCATATGTGAATGTACCTTAGCAGTTTTGTTTGTATAACTGTTGAATGCTGTTGTGGTGTGATTAATGGAAGCATCAACAACTATTTTCTTTTTATATTTTTCACCCTAGACATTATCTATTATATCATCTTATGTACTTATTAGATGGTGGTTCTTTTAAGGGGATAACGTTATAGCATTTTGTGCGGTCTCAAAAGTACTGTTATATACTAACTACATATTTCTTGAGTTTCTCAAACCAAACATATGTCTGACGCTTGATTTTTGTTTCCCTTAGATTCCTTGTGTGCTCTTTTGAGTAATTTCAGAAAGGTGGGTTTTCGTTGATGTTCATTGGAGCTTAAGGAGAAGAGCTGGATGTTTCACCTACCATAGTATTCTTATTTTCACTGCATTGCTATATTCTACATATTAGCATTTGTGACGATAAGTTATTATAACTATCTAGGCTGATGATAGTACTTAAGAATGTAACTCTGAAATGATATGTATTTTAGAGTAACAGTTTATACTGTCTTTTGATATTATATGTTATCCTTCCATTGTGAGATTCTGATATTGTGTTCTCTTCTTTCTTGTTTTGTTTTCATTTTGTTTTCATTTTCTTTTATTTTACCCTAACAATCTGTCATTCTGGCACTTAGATGCTTAGCACACGAAAACTGTGGATGTATTAGTGTCGACATTAGGGTGCCGAGAAGGCATGTCCTTATAGTTGGTATTAGAGCCGAAGGTTAAGCAAGAACCTTGGCTTTGGTTGTGTATGATTTATTAAGAGATAGGGTAATGGAATGTCCTAGCATGAGTCGAGTGTATTATACATATGAGAGCATATTTGTATTTGGTATAACGTATACCATAAAGGTAATTTCAACAACAAAATTAATGATCTTATATAAGGTAACTTATATAAGTATAAATTGATCATGTAGTTGATTAATGTAGGGATTAATGATGTTCATTGGTTACCCCTAATTAATTAGTTTAGCCATGCTCGGCTAGTTTATGAGCACTGCTATCCTCTAAAGAATGATTTGACATGCTCAACCAGTTTATGAGCATTATTATCATTGGTAGATTTATTAGCTTAGTCATGCTTGGCCAGTTTGTGAGCATTGATTATTGTTGTTGATTGTTGATCTGTGCTCAACCAATTTATGAGCAGTTTCGCCTTTCCACTATATGGGTTGGGTAGACAGTATTTGTGTGTACATTGAAACGAACACCATGTGAATTGAGTTTCACAGTTTGATTATAAGGCATTCAGGGATAATGTTGAGTTAAAAGGATTAATTTAGAAAATTTGTTTATTTTAATCTAAAGAAAGATAAGGTATTTTGTCAAAAAACAGTTATGAAAAGATTTTATATATGAAAGTGATTTTGTGCAAGTATGGTTTATGAAATATGGTTTATAAACAAAGAGGATTTAAACTAATATTTTAAGAACTTAAATCCTGATGTTTTTGAAAATGTTTTTAAGGTTTTGAAAAAATAACAATGGTATTATTTGAAAGCATATATTTGGGAAATTGGTTTATGAGATTAACATCATGATACTTCGTACCACTGTATGAAGTATTTGATACCGCTTTGGAAATGATTTTGGTTGATTTTGAAAGGCATGATTTGTATGTACTGAACTCACTTCTGTTGCTTAAAAATAATTTTGATGATGACTACAGCATCATCAGCATTCATTTTTGGGTTTCTAAGTGGGGGATGCTACAAAGTTATTTTAGTAAAACGGATTTTGGTTTAATCATGAAAGTATGCTTTGATATATGTTAACTTGCCTTTTGGCAAGGCCGTTGGCAAGCGGATTTAACTAAATCGACTGCTCGTTTGTCGAGACTAGAATACGATGGGTTCGAGTCAACTGGATGGATAGACGATCAATCACGGACGAAAAATATGATTATGAAGCCGGGGTTCAGCTTAGTCGATGGACAAAAGTCGAGGTGATTCGAGATGTTTGGAGTTTTGCTTCGAGTTGCTTATGGGTCGGCTTTGGGTTTTGAAGCAGTTTGCTTCGGGTTGTTTGGATAGCCACTTGGATTCATATTGGATCGGTAGGAAGCTGGGTCGGTCATGTTGGAGTGGATCAGCAGAAGTTGGATCGGCTTTGAGGAGTGCTTCAGGTCGACACGTTCATAGCTCCGGGTCAGCACTCTATTTTGCTCGAGTTAGCATTTGGAAATTGGATCGGCATTCCAGGGGATCGGCATCTTTGGTTTACTCCGGGTCGGTGAGTTTCATACTCGGGTTGGCAGCTCGGTTTTGGGATCGGTGAGATTGGATCGGCGTGATTGAGTGTGAGTTGTTTACTTCAGTCAGCACTAGCATATCCCCCGGGTCGGCATAGGAAGGCGGGTTGGCAGCACATTGGGATCGGTGTTTGAAGGCAAGGGGTCGGTGCAATGTTACTTCGGGTCTTAGCATGAGTTACTTCGAGTCCTATACATGTTCACTTCAAGTCACCCACGGGGCAAGAATGGATTGGCATGATTGGAGTTTAGGGTCGATCGTAATGATGAAGTTAGGTTCGACTATGGCCTTGATGGGCCCGGAATACTCGGGAAACCCAGTAACTCGAGTTTTGCCTATAAATACAACAGGCGGGGCTTCAAAAAGGGTTCTTCATTCTACTTCTCTTCTTCTTCCCCATAAAGGCTACTCTGCCATTATTGTTTTAAAAAACTTTGGATTGTAACTATAATTGATTCTCGTATCAATAAAAAGGAAATTTCTGGATTGGACGTAGGCCAGAGTCAGCCGAACCACTATAAATCCTCTATTTTTACTGCTTTCAGCTCTTCGTGTTTATATTCTCTACATACACTCTATTTGTGATCCGTGACTATGATTTGGTGCTTTCAACGGCGGTTGGGTGTTAGTGACGAATTTTGGCGCCAACATTTTGGTGCTTTCACTGAGGAGGCTAGCACTTAGGGATTGGAAAGCTAGGATTTTAGATTTAAAGGCTTAGGAACTTGGATTCTGGAGACTATGGAAAAGCAATCAACCAGGAGATAGAGGACGAAAAAGAGTCAGCGTGAGGAAAGTCAGGAGGCTTCCTCTAGAGCTAATCAAGCCTCAATCTACATCACTAGGGATTTGATGCAGGTCATGATGAATTACATGTAGGAGCAATTGATGAAAATGCAAGAGGAAATGATGTAGACACTTTTCAGACAATTTAGACAAGTAGGAACTGTAGGAGCTCAGATCTATGGAGCTGGATCAGAAGGACTCAACCGGCAAGCAGATGGAGTGGTTAAGTAGGGGATAGCCCCCAATCAGCAAACAACTATCAGTTTGGATGGACCTAGACTCGGGGGCACACCACTAGGTAATGCTGGACTGATCCATGAAGGGATACTAGATGACGTTGCACAGCGGGGTGCCAACAGGAATACAAGAGTGCGTGAGGAGTATGTACCAGAATTCCCTTAAGGACTTGGAGGGCAATTAGGAAATGTGGGTGGGGGGCAACCCTTGGTAGGTATTATTGGATTAGCTGACATTATCTGGCAAACTATTCGCGGAGGCCTGACAAACCAGGATTTGGAAGGAGTGAACAAAAGTCCATTTACCCGTAACATTAAGATGGCCAGGAATCCACCCGATTTCAAGCTGCCCACTCTGGAAGTATACAATGGTAAGACAGATCCCACTGACCACTTGATAAGGTACACAAGACATATGGAAGTGCTGGGGGCATTAGAGGAGGTTATGGCCTGGTGTTTCCCCTTGTACTTGATCAATATAGCTGCTATGTGGCTCAAACAGCTGGAAGATGGATCAATTGGAACATGGACAGAACTGGTGGATAGGTTTTTGAAGCAGTTTCGAGTTCACATAAAAAGGCCGAAGAATGTGACGACACTGACGTTAATTAAGCAGAGGGTGGATGAATCGCTCAGGACTTTTTCAACTCGGTTTAATGCAGCAGTTGTTTCGGTAGATCGACCGGATCCATCAATGGTTTTGATGGCGGTGTTGTCAGGAGTCAGGGATGGTTCGGATTTCAAAGTACGTTGATACGGGATCCACCAATGGATCTTGGGGAATTCTTTCACGAAGCTGAGAGATTTCTTTGACAAGAGGATGCATGTTTGGATATGAAGTCATCGGAAGTAAATATGGTTAAGGATGGAGAACCGTCTGGTGAAAGCTCGGGTAAAGATAAGGATAAAGGGAAGAGGAAGCGATGGGGAGAGCCAAGATTCTCCACCTACACATGACCGAATGAGACATTGCAATGGATATACTTGGAAACTCGAGATCGCCTTCCTTATCGAAGACCGGCAAGGAGGGAACCCTCGAAATGCGAGAGGGCATCCGGAAGGCACTGTCTCTTTCATGACCTAGACAGACATGATACCAACAGCTGTAGGCACTTAAAAGATATAATCTAGGAGCATGTAAGGAATGGTCAGTTGCGGTAATATGTCGAAACTCGGAATGCGGTGGTGGAATAGGAGCAGCAACCACCTACCTCAAACGATGATGGCGCAAGGCCCAAGAATGGTGGTCGATTGGTCATCAACTAATCGTGATGGTTTGGAATAAGTAACAAACTCCGAGCAAACGGTTGAATCACTTACTCATGTAAAGGGATGGAGATAACCCTTAGGCATGCTCTGAGATGATGTTAGACAATGACGTTCTGTTTTTGTGAAATTTGTTTTTTTTTGCTTGAATACTTGCTTTTTCTGCTTTGGTTTTGGAGTTTGATTTAAACTCTCGGTTTTGCTTGTTTTGTTGTTTGGATTATAGTTTGGACGTTTGCCTTTTGGTTTGGATTTTTGATATAGATTTCTATTTTTCTGGTCTGATTTGGATTTCAGGTTGGATTTTGATTGGATTTTCCTCTGGTTTTTGGCTAAAAGGTCGTCGAGCATGGACTATGCTCGGCAAAGGTCTGGAGAGACTAGGATTCGACCTAGGACTTAGGCCCCATATTATCTATCACTTGTTGTTTCATGTCGTCGAGCATGGACTTTGCACGGCAAGGGTCCGGAGAGACCAGGATTCAGCATAGGACTCAGGCCCCATATTATCTATCACATTTTGTTTCAAGTCGTCGGGTATGGACTATGCTCGGCAAGGGTCCGGAGCGAAAAGGATTCAGCTTAGGACTTAAGCCATGGCATTACTGAACGTTCAGGGACACTTAACCGAGAACACCAAGGCATTGATTAACACAGGTCGCCGAGTGTGGATTACGCTTGGCAAGAACCCGGAGAATGTGAGAAATGCGGATTAAGGATCTTAAGGCTAGAATTAACACTAGAGGGGGGGTGAATAGTGTTTTAAGAAATTTGTTAATCTTTTTGAGTTTATCTTAATTTGTTAACAATGTATATACTAATCAGACACAGATATGAACACAGAATCAAACACAGATGCAAATATAAAGTAAAAGCAGTAAAGGAAAGAACACACCGGATTTTATACTGGTTCGGAGTTACCCTACATCCAGTCCCGCACAACCAAGTACGGATTTCCATTCAAAAACAATTCTTACAAATACAACCCTCGGTTTCAAGGCTACGAGGTACACCCTCAAGAATCACAATCCTCTAGGTAGAGATACTAGATTTCCGGGTCAACAAGTTCACCCTATTGATTTCCAGGGCTACAATCACACCTTCTCTCGCTCAATTGATTACAAAAAGTCTATAACTCATATTAGCACTTGGATCTTGTAGAGATAGTGGAGAGAATCAAAACTAGAAATTATCTAGTTAGATTTGATATTGATTTCGGCAGAGTAATGGTGTAATTTGTAAATAAGAAAGTGGAGAAGAAGAAGAGAAGTTAAATCAGAGAAAAAGCAAGTAAAATTCGTTGAAAACACCCTTTATTTATAGTAGATCAATAGCCATGTCCATTGGTGAAGGGATGTGGTGAATAGACACTTCTTTTAAAAAACAATTTAACTGTCACCATGTCGACAGGGGTACATGTGACCATGTCGACATGCCCTTGTAATTTTTGGTGATTTGTTTTTCTTTGAAAATAATTTCTATATTATATTATACTTATATTTAAACTTTAAAATATACTTATATATAGTTATAATACATAAATAACTATAGAGAACAATATTAAAATATATATAATAATTTTCTATACTTTTATATTTAAATCTTAAGTATAAATATATAAAACAGCTAAATATATTTATATCAAAATTGTAGTTTAAAAACTTAGGATAATAATTTAAAATCAAAGATATTTAAAATTAAGGATATTTAAAACTAAGGATATTTTTTAGGCTAAAATATATTGAAAAACCAAGACAGATGATTTTGGTTTTTAAACAGGAATATTTAAAATCATTTTGAAAAACAAGCTATATATATTTTGAAAATCATTTTGAAGTAAAAGTAAGTGGATACAAAAAGTTGTTCCACTAGATTTTTCGTAGGTTCCATCCTCCTTAGGGTTCCATCCCTTTAACGAGCACGAAGTGGATTCCATTCCACGAATAAAATAGATTTTAAGATGTCAGTGCTTTTCTATGAGTTTTAACAATATTCCTAACTATATAACTTATCTTGGAAACTTGAACTCTTGAAATTCTTGATACTCATGAGTCTTGAATCTTGATATCTTCAATCTTTGATCTTGAATTTTTATACTATACAGTTCTTCATTCTTTAGTACCTGCAAACATATCTATATATATCTACACAATTATGTTAGTATTATATATTTTATAATCTAATTCTAAGTAAGGTTGTTGTCATCAAAACCAACTCCTCAGGGACTAACAATCTCCCCCTTTTTGATGATGACAACCTTTGTTTATAAAATATCACTTCTATCCTAATACTTCTAATAACTCCCCCTTTATCTATGCCTAACTATCCTATTTTATACTTCTCCCCCTTTGTCATCAACAAAAACCATATAACTCCATATAACTCTATATAACTCTATATAACTCCCCCTAAAACTAAGACTACATTACTTGTGATTATAATGATAGTGTTATCATACATAATCAATACTTAAATTTTAACTAAACTCTTAATAACTACTATTCTTAACTAATAAACTATATATTCAAAAGATACGAGAATATACGAATAAGAGAACACAATTTATTATATAATGTTATATTTATATGTGTGTAAACTATGTAAACAGATATACATGTGTTTTTAATATAAACAACTATATATACAACGATACGAACGAAAGAATGAAAGAAAGAACACTAAGGAGTATTCTTGACAATAGGAGACCTATGAATCGAACAATTAGGATAGTGGAGACAGAAGTTTCCACGCTGTTCGACAAGGTTTCCATCCTTATCAAAGCATACTTCACCAACGCAAACTATGGTGTCGTCTTTAACTTGCACTTCATGAACAAGTGCGTCCTCTTCTTCCAAGGGTGCTTCTTCCTCTTCCATTGGCTCTTCTTTGCTATCCTCTTGTGTACGGTCACTAGAAGACTCTTCTTCGATTAAGATCGGGTTCGCTTGGTTATCCATTAGGAACTTCTGCAAATTTCTAAGGATTCGACCTTGCTTCTCTTGTTCTTTACTCATCTGAATTTGTTTGACTTGAATCTCAGTCACCATTTGCAGAATGTCCTTTGTAGTATCCTCTAATTTTATCACACGAGCGTGAATGGAGCGTTGAAGAGGGCCGGGAGTAGGAGAGTGAAATGATAAAGTCGAGTTTATTTTTGAATTTGATGGAGAAGCCATTATTTTCTTTGTTTCAGAAGTTAAACCAGAAGAAAATGAGAGAGAATGAAGAGAAAGTCGAAATATGGAAGAATATATAACCAACTTTTCAAATTTTGGTGGGAATTTTAATTTTCAAAAAATATCGTTATATGTCGACATGGTGGGATATGGAGTTGTCGACAAGGGTATTTTAATTTTGGCTTCTAATTTATTTTTAATTTATTTAATTATACTTGTTATATATTTATGTTTTATATTTCATTTATTGAACAAATACCTAATTCTCTTCTTAATTAAGTAAATATAGATTCATTTAATGGTTTTGTTAAGATATCAACAGTTTGATTCTCAGAGTTTATATATTCGAGAGTAATTACTTCTTTAGTTATATTATCTCTAAGAAAATGATGTCGAATATCAATATGTTTAGTTCGAGCATGATGAGTAGGATTTTTAGATAAATTTATTGCATTAGTTTTATCACAATAAATTGGCGATTTTGAGATATTTTATCCAAAATCTCTTAAGGTTTGTTGCATATATATTACTTGAGAACAAGCTAAAGCAGTAGAAATATACTCTGCTTTAGTTGTTGATAGAGAAACTGTACTTTGCTTTTTACTAAACTAGGAAACCAGAGAATGTCCCAAAAAGTGACAAGTTCCACTTGTACTTTTTTGGTCTGATTTACATCCAGCATAGTCAGCATCACAATATGATATTAAATCAAATGAATCATTTTTTGGATAAAATAAGCCATAATCATAGGTGTGTTTAATATATCTTATGATACGTTTTACAGCTTTTAAGTGAGTTTCTTTAGAATGAGATTGATATCTTGCACAAAGACATACACTATGCATGATATCAGGTCTACTAGCAGTGATATAGAGCAATGATCCGATCATTCCTCTATACAACTTTTGATCTACATCTTTCGAGAGATCTTCTTTACTTAGATATTCATTGGTTGCCATGGGAGTAGGTTTTCCACTCGCAGTAGTCAAACCAAATTTATTAACTAGTTCTTTAGCATATTTTTCTTGACTAATAAAAATACCATTATCTAACTGTTTTATTTGCAATCCTAGAAAGAAGTTTAATTCACCCATATGACTCATCTCAAACTCTTTTGTCATTATTTCAGAAAATTCTTTATTCATTTCGAAGTTAGTTGAACCAAAAATGATATCATCTACGTATACTTGAACTAGTTGGATATCATTTTTATTTCTTTTAATAAAAAGAGTATTATCTATTTTACCAATTTCAAAATTTGATTGTAATAAATAAGATCTTAGTCTATCATACCAGGCTCTAGGAGCTTGTTTTAGACCATATAAAGCTTTCTTAAGTTTGTACACATGGTTTGGTAAATTTTCATCTTCAAAAAGTGGTGGTTGTTCAACATATACTTCTTCTTTTACAAATCCATTTAAAAATGCACTTTTAACATCCATTTGAAATAATTTGAAATTATTATGATTTGCGAAAGCAAGTAGAATCCTAATGGCTTCTAATCTTGCTACAGGAGCAAAGGTTACGTCACAGTCTATACCTTCTTCTTGACAATAACCTTGGGCGACTAATCGTGCTTTATTTCTAACGACCTCACCTTGTTCATTCATTTTATTTTTATAGACCCATTTAGTTCCAATTATAGTTTTATCTTCAGGTCTAGGAACAAGTTCCCAAACTTCATTTCTAGGAATTGATTTAATTCTTCTTGCATAGCCAAAATCCATGAATCATCAGTTGATGCTTCTTTAGGATTTTTGGGTTCAATAGATGATATAAATGCTACATTACTCATTTTACTTAGTTGATTTCTAGTTGTAACAATAGATTGCATATCTCCTATTATATTTTCAATAGGATGATCTTTTAAAAGTTTAATCCTTTTATTAGGATGATTAATTTCATTATTAATTTCGGTTGATTCCTGATTTTGAGTAATTAAATCTTCTTCATCCTTTGTAATTTCAAAATCTTTTAAATTTTCATTAAACGAAACATGCATTATTTCTTCGATGGTGTTAGATCTTAAATTAAAAACTCTATAAGCTTTACTTCTATTAGAATATCCAATAAAGATTCCTTTGTTGGATTTAGGATCAAATTTATCCAAATTATCTTTTGTATTTAAAATAAAGCATTTACTTCCAAAAATTCTGAAGTATGATACCTTAGGTTTCTTTCCATGAAGAAGTTCATAAGGTGTCTTATCAGTTAAAGGTCTGATTAAAATTCTATTCAAAATATAACAGGCGGTAACAACAGCTTCTGCCCAAAAGTGTTTTGGTAAATTACTATCTAAAAGCATAGTTCTCGCACACTCTTGTATTGTTCTATTTTTACGTTCAACTACTCCGTTTTGTTGTGGAGTTCTTGGAAATGAGAAATTGTGAGTTATTCCCTTTTTATTGCAGAATTCCTCAAACTTTTCATTTTCAAATTCACTACCGTGATCACTACGAATAGCTATAATTTTTAAAGATAATTGATTTTGACTCCTTTTTGTAAAGTTCTTAAAACATTCAAAAGTATCACTTTTATGTTTCAAAAATAGTGTCCATGTAAATCTAGAATAATCATCTACAATTACAAAAACATATTTACTATGTTTTATTGACTGAATTTGAGATGGACTAAATAAATCAAGATGAAGTAACTCAAGAGGTTTTGAAGTTGAAATCATATCTTTTAATTTAAAGGAACTTTTTCTAAGCTTTCCTAATTGACATGCATCACATAAACTATCTACTTTAAAATTCATTTTAGGGAGACCTCTTACTAGATCATGTTTTGACAGTCTAGATAAGAGTTTGAAATTCAAATGTCCAAATCACTTATGCCAAATCCAAGGTTCACTTGTATTTGACAAAAGACATAGGTTATCATTTGAAACTTTCATACTAAGAATATAAATATTCTTTTTCCTAGTTCCCTCAAATATTATGGTTGAGTTATTATCTTCAATATGACATTTATCTTTTTCAAATTTAATTTTATATCCTTTATCACATAGTTGACTTATACTTAGCAGATTGTGTTTTAGATTCTTAACTAGCAAAACATTAGTAATAATAGTAGTTTCAGAGTTACCAACATTGCCGATGCCAATCACGTATCCTTTTGAGTTTTCTCCAAAGTTAACCAGTCCTCCGCCTTTGTATATAATATCATTCAGCATATCCGGATTACCAGTCATGTGTCTAGAGCATCCACTATCAAGTATCCACTTATTCCTTTTGATCTGCATAGATTGTCCATTGTGGATTGATTCCTGAATACCCATAAAGCATCTTTCCTGCACATTATAAAATTTGGGTAGACAACTAGAATTTGAATAACATTCATATGCAGACTCATGGAACAATGATGGTTTAAATAATTCAAAACTAGTTTAAACAAAATTTTCAAAAATAGCCATTTTAAAACTTTTCAAAATTCAGATTATGAAACTTTTGAAAACAAAGCTCTGATACCAAATGTGAGAAATGCGGATTAAGGATCTTAAGGCTAGAATTAACACTAGAGGGGGGGTGAATAGTGTTTTAAGAAATTTGTTAATCTTTTTGAGTTTATCTTAATTTGTTAACAATGTATATACTAATCAGACACATATATGAACAAAGAATCAAACACAGATGCAAATATAAAGTAAAAGCAGTGAAGGAAAGAACACACCGGATTTTATACTGGTTCCGAGTTACCCTACATCCAGTCCCGCACAACCAAGTACGGATTTCCTTTCAAAAACAATTCTTACAAATACAACCCTCGATTTCAAGTCTACGAGGTACACCCTCCAGAATCACAATCCTCTGGGTAGAGATACTTGATTTCCGAGGCAACAAGTTCACCCAATTGATTTCCAGGGCTACAATCACACCTTCTCTCGCTCAATTGATTACAAAAAGTCTATAACTCAGATTAGCACTTGGATCTTGTAGAGATAGTGGAGAGAATCAAAACCAGAAATTATCTAGTTAGATTTGATATTGATTTCGGTAGAGTAATGGTGTAATTTGTAAATAAGAAAGTGGAGAAGAAGAAGAGAAGTTAAATCAGAGAAAAAGCAAGTAAAATTCATTGAAAACACCATTTATTTATAGTAGATCAATAGCCATGTCCATTGGTGAAGGGATGTGGCGAATAGAAACTTCTTTTAAAAAACAATTTAACTGTCACCATGTCGACAGGGGTACATGTGACCATGTCGACATGCCCTTGTAATTTTTGGTGATTTGTTTTTCTTTGAAAATAATTTCTATATTATATTATACTTATATTTAAACTTTAAAATATACTTATATATAGTTATAATACATAAATAACTATAGAGAACAATATTAAAATATATATAATAATTTTCTATACTTTTATATTTAAATCTTAAGTATAAATATATAAAACAGCTAAATATATTAATATCAAAATTGTAGTTTAAAAACTTAGGATAATAATTTAAAATCAAAGATATTTAAAATTAAGGATATTTAAAACTAAGAATATTTTTTAGGCTAAAATATATTGAAAAACCAGGACAGATGATTTTGGTTTTTAAACAGGAATATTTAAAATCATTTTGAAAAAAAAGCTATATATATTTTGAAAATCATTTTGAAATAAAAGTAAGTGGATACAAAAAGATGTTCCACTAGATTTTTCGTAGGTTCCATCCTACTTAGGGTTCCATCCCTTTAACGAGCACGAAGTGGATTCCATTCCACGAATAAAATAGATTTTAAGATGTCAGTACCTTTCTATGAGTTTTAACAATATTCCTAACTATATAACTTATCTTGGAAACTCGAACTCTTGAAATTCTTGATACTCATGAGTCTTGAATCTTGATATCCTCAATCTTTGATCTTGAATCTTTATACTGTATAGTTCTTCATTCTTTAGTACCTGCAAACATATCTATATATATCTACACAATGATTTTAGTATTATATATTTTATAATCTAATTCTAAGTAAGGTTGTTGTCATCAAAACCAACTCCTCAGGGACTAACAGTTACGGATATTGGCTATGAATAGCTATGGATTTGGACGTGGACCCAGAGCGGTCTCGGATTTGGATATCGACCCAATGAAGTCATGGATTCGGTTATTGGTTATTGGGCATGGATAGATTAAATCTCAGCTATTGGATTTGGATTTCAGCTTTGGATTTGGACCTGGCGAGGTCCTGGATAGAGATTTTAGGACCCGGCGAGGTCCCGACTCTGGATTTAGACCCAGCAAGGTCCTCGATTTGGATTACCAGAACTTGAGAGGTCTAGACATGGATAAAATGATCCGGAGAGATCATGGATTCGGTTAACGAATTTGGGATGGATTCGGAATTGGATAACGACTCAGAACAGTCGCGGAGTGGACTATTGGATTTGGATGGAATCGCTTAATAATGAATGGAACACGGACTTCGGATATCAGATTTGAGACAATTCAAAACACACCTTCCAATAGCAAGGCATGTTTTGGGAGGCAAGTATTAACCCTCCTTTTGGCAAAGCCGTTGGCAGGCGGATATAACTAAATCGACTGCTCGTTTGTCGAGATTGGAATACGATGGGTTCGAGTCAACTGGATGGATAGACGATCAATCACATATGATAAATATGATTATGAAGCTGGGGTTCAGTGTAGTCGATGGACAAATGTCACGCCCCACCTCTATACTCACGCTAGCCAAGGACACTACGGTGTAATGCCGTCAACTAGCGCGAAGAATAAGGTTGTTGAGGAGCGACCATCCATGTAATTGCTTTGTGCGAGTACCGATATGTCAAAAAATATAACATGCATTTCTTTTCAAGAGGAAATCCGAAATACCGAACCAAACTCAAAGCTACCACACAGTGGCTATATGATCTTCGGAAACAAACGTAGAAATAAACATAACACAAATCAATCACAGACATTCATATCACAAAGGCGGAAACAGATATGAATATAACACAAAGAAGTGTACATCAAAGTAGTGGTAAAACAAGATCCACCACATCACAAGAGAATAGATACAAGTGCTAGACAAAAGAATAATTATACATCAAGGAGTCCATATCTCAAATGTATAATAACAAAAACTACTAATCTAAAGTAGTTAGCCAAAAGAATCAGATGATAATCCCTGATAAGAAGTCAAGCAGGAGCACCTGTAACATCTCGGTCTGACCCGAGTATTATTTAAGAAGAAAATAATAAACGGATCAGTCTAGCTATAAATATCAGATAAGCTGAGATATGATAAGAGATATGACCGAAAATGTATGGTAACAAAGAAATGCAATACTGTGTCAAGTATACATCAAATAACAACAAAAATCATACAATATCTCAAATCAACTCGAAACACCAAAAAGAATCGCATTCTTTAAATTATTCACCAAAACACAAATATTGACAAAACATATTGTAACGACCCCGAAATTTAATTTAATTTAAATTAATAATTTAATTAATTTTTTGAATAAAATTGTAAAATCAATCGATTAAAGTAATACGAGTTTCCCCGAATACAGATAAATTCTGTATAAATCATTTTTCTTTAAAAATATTGTAAATATTGTATGTATGTGAACATATATGTATATGAGCATATATGAGTAAATTTGAAATAATATATATATTTAATTTGGATTTAAAGTGTAAATAAATGGTTTAAAAATATAAACGTAACCCGATAGCTAAATTCCCAATAACAAACTAAAATAGAAATTATTTATATTACAAGGCTAAAAGTATTTGAGGTTAAAAATCTCAAGTAAATGGGTTAATAATAATAATTTGAGTTATAAAAATAGAGATTATCTATGTCTTAAAATAAAAGAGGAATAAAAATAAGAAATAAAACAAACATATACATTCAAAAGAAATGTATGCATACAAACAATATATTAGTGAACTTTGTAAAAATATAAAACAGGATGCAAAATAAAGTACAAAACATAATATCTTTAGCCACATCAAATATCTCACATATCATATAGCCTGCAAAAGAAATAAGACAAGTAATAAAACTACAAACCAGACCACATACTTAAACATATATGTAGAAACAAACAAACAAACAATGAATATAGATACATAAGTAAACAAAGAAAAGATTTTATCTACATACGAATGAACATCTATGTACAAAGTAAATAAAATAACATAAGTATGTACACTTAAAACAAAACTAAAGCAAAGTACAATACTGCATGAACATATACATACATAACAAATGGTATAATTGTAAACAAAATAGGACAGGCATTAAATGCCATTTACTCTTTAGCCATGAATAAGAACATCTCAGCCGAAATCAAAGATAAAAAAATGAATTGGTACAAACAAATAAATGCAAACATGCCTCTAGCCCATGCCTATATTGTATAAACAAATACAACACCCTGTAGCTTGTTATAAACATCACCTGTAACACTTCATTTCTTACATATCCATCCTCATCAGTTCGACCATTCAAAGCTGAGAAACAAAAATGTGAAATAAAACATCATCTTAAACTTAAACAAATTTCAACAACAACTTAAATAAATTAACCCAGAAGATCAAGCTTAGATCAAAAGTATAACTTCCAGATTTCAAATAAATCATTCCCAGGCTTATCCTCTGTCTCCATTTCAAAGGTGAGCAAACTCCCTTATTTTTGCTTATATTCCTTGATATGGTAATGAATGCTTGAAGTATGATCTGGGCTGTTGTTTCAAGTGGAATTATGTTTGTATATACATATAAGTATGTATATATGATTGTGCATGTCTGGGTTACAGACAAATATTCTTGTTCCAGGTTTACAGAGTAAACATAAATAAAGAAAATTTTGTAAATTTTCATATGAACATCTTTAATTTAGGATTTTTAAACTAATTAAGGTTGTTTAAAGTTAAACCATGATCCAGATTCCTTTTAGCTTAAAATGCAAGAACTTGACCCTGTAAACTTATTTTACAGACAAATAAGAAATCATGTTATTGATTCAAGATATTTAAACTATCGATTTGATTTTATAAATTTAATAAGCATACAAAGATATGATTTTTAAACTTAATATGTTGATTTTTAATTTAGTATCTTAGGTGCAGTTCTGAGATGAACCAAAAATGCTTCTTTATCAATTTCTGTTGATCAAGTTAATTTTAGATGCTGAATTTCGTTTTGAAGATAGCTTGATGATTCACGAAGACAGGAAAAATAAATAAAAATTTATCTAATGTGCGAATTGCTTGGACGAGGCCATTTTAGGGTTTTGGGGTTGGATGGGTTCGCTGTTGTTCACGAGAGGGTTTCGTCGTCGACGTGGCAATCTGGTCGATCGCACGGGGGGAAATAGGGCCGTGGCGATGTGTTGTAGCTGAGGTCGGGGATCCATGGCCACCGGTGGCACGACGTGGCAGGGCGAAGCAGATTTTTGGTGATCGAATGGGTTCAGGAAGAAGAGTGTTGTCCCTGTACTTGCTCGATTTTGACTTGGTGATGATCTTGTATCGTGGATGGCTCGAAACGATTTGGATGGTCGTTGATGACTTGGGTGGGGTTGCGGCGTTGACCGGAGTTGGTCGCGAAGTTCGTGCACGTGTACGTGGTTGTGCACGTATCTGGGTTCGAATAAATTGGGGAAGAAGATGGAACTCTGGTTTGTTTCCGGGGAAGAGAGGGTTTTGCTCGAGTATGGTATCTTGTAGTTTTGGGGTTAGCCGGGTCAATTTGTAAAAACTTAAACAAATTTTAAATTGGAAAGGGTCTCGGGTTGGTTTGGGGAAAGACTCGAAGCAGGACTCGAGTAAATTGGAATTTGGCTCGGGTTACATCCTGTTACAGGCTTTCAGCCTGTCTGGTTTCCAGAATTAAGAGCTGGTTTCATTTTTTTTCTAACCAAGGTTTGAACCGAGTTTTAAATTTAAGTTTAAATATAAGTTCAAGTTAAATTTGGAAACAAATAAAGTTTTAAATTTAAATTGTTTTAATACTTAGAAATGTTAAGTATGGAAAAGAAATTTGAATTAAAAAGGGAAATTTAAATTGTTAAGTTAGTTAAAATGGATAATTTAATCATTTAATTAATTAATGAATTGGATGAAGTTAATAAGTAATTAAAGGTTTAAATCATAAATTAAAGTAAATAATTTGAGAAGAATTTATTTATTAAAGGTTAATAAATAAATGAAAGTGATTAAGAAATTGAATTAATAAGGATTAATCACTAATTGAAATTAATGTTAGATATTTTGATTTATTTAAAGTCAATTAATTATGTAACTGGTTTAAAAGGTTGATTTAATTGATATGATAAATCAAGAATAATTTAATTGATTAAGGTGATTGATAAATTTATTTATATCAAATGATTTGTAATAAATTAATCAGAATTTGATAATTAATTCATAAGTAATTAATTTACTTGGAAATAAATTGAATTAATCAGGATTTAACGATTAATTGATTCTGCTTATAAATAACTATTGAATACTTGACTTTACTTATGAATGATTTTATTATATGAGATGCCTTGAATTGATTGTCCTATCTGATTTGTGATGCTTTGTGATACATCCTGATTTATGTTGTGATCTGAAATTTCTATTTCTGTGATATATTGCTATGTGAATATGAAACCCTTGACCCGTAAAACGGCACTTGAATTTCGATGCGACAGGGAGTCGGATTCCAGTTGGTTATCCGAAACCCACATCGAATTGTAATAGTAAATCTTTGTGACCGATAAATTTATTTTATCTATGAATCTGTGAATGAAGATAAGCATTATCGATTATACCGCTTATCGATATATCTGTGATGATTGATGTTGCACTATTGTGTGTTAAACCCCTAGACCACACCATACATACACAAATATGGATTTCACGTGGAAATCGGTTAAGTAACAGATAATTTAAATTTGCTGTTTTTAAAATTGAAATTTTAATTTCAATTGATTTTGAAATTGGAAATTTGGGTTTACAATGAAAAGCTTTTGAAATAGAATTTCAAAAATAAAAGTTATTTTGAATAACTTAATCGAGTTTGAAAATTTAAATAATTTGATTTAAATTTGAATTCAAGTTTGGAATTAAATTCCCTGTTTGGAAATTATGGTTAAAGATGTTATAAATGTGTTTATATGAATTTAAACCATTTTTAAAAGTATTGTTTGAGAATTTAGATTTAACCCAAAGACCTTAACTCGTATAAATGAATCAGATTTCCAAAATAAAAACTATTTGTTTTCAAATGATAAAAGCTTTCAGATAAGAAATGAAATTCCAGTTTAATTAAAGGAATTTCAAGATTGAATTGAAAAAAAATGGTTTTCCAAGTTATGAATGAATCTTTTTGAAAGCTATGAATTGAATCTGTTTATTTTTAACAGATTTAAAATGATGATTTGTTTAAACCATCCGAAATGAAATTTTTTTGAAAGCTATAAGTTAAATCTTTGATTTAAAGATTTAACGAATTAATTAAATTGAAATGGAAATCGATTTGGGAAAATCTGTAAATGAATCTTTGTGAAATTAAGTGAATTTTGTGAATTGAATCTTTTTGTTTAAAAAGATTAAAATGGAAATTTGTTAAACCATTTGAAAAGAAAGTTTGGGTTTAAATTGTGACTTAATTGAAATCCCTTTATCCATTTGTTTTTGAATATTACGCTCACTATTCGGGTTAGCCGGGAAAGGACCTTTGGGTCGTATAACCCATTCCGAATATGTGATACGTCCTATATGGATCGCATTTGAAGATCGGTGGTGAAGACCGGATATTCACGAGAATGAAAGGATAACTCGTCGATTGTCTCTGCACCGAGTAGCGCCCGGTATAGAGATTCCCTAAGTGATGGGAAATCCGGACGGGATTGTGAATACCCGGAATTGCAAGGGCTTCATAAGAAGTGCCTTCGGTTCTGTTCGAACCCGGAACAGACTTGTATGGTTACATGTCTGACATTACACTTTGAGATATAAAGCCGATCTCTTTCAAATACATTTCTGTTTGGTGGCGGAGAATTTATTCTCTTAGCTTAACACCCTTCTTTGAGACGTACGAGCTCAGAGGTTATGTAGTTGAAATTTATCAGTGATATATCCCAATTTGGTAATGTGACATGCTGAGTGTTGCTGTGTGATGATCATTGTTTGATCATTTGCGATATGATCATTTGTTTGATCTTATATCTTTGTGATCATTTCTTTGATCATTTGTTTGACCCGAAGCATGGCTTTGTGACAAAGCGTAGCTTTGTGGACGAGACTTCGTCGGACCTCACACCCCGGAAATGGTCAAAACAGGAAGGATGCAGCAAGGTTCTAGGGAGTAGCGCCCCTTAGTGTATGTCATTCCTTCTGGATAGAGGTGGTATCATGGTATGGAGCTCAGATATTTAACCTATGTTGATACTGCGAGTTTATTACTTTGTGGTTGTTGGAATCAAGGATCCTCGGGAAGATCGGTTACGATCGGGGGATGGCATATGTGTGTCAGTAGTTACCTATTTTTGCAGAGGTAACCCGGCCTTGTGTTGGCAGAGATCCGGTTAGGTTCTCGGGACTTCATTCCAGAGGCGTTCCTTCGTGGCATAGGAAGTTCCTTAGCCTGACCATTTGTTGGAAATCCATCTTCCAATACGAATTTTGTACGGTATTTGTTGTAGAACCTGCCATCTAATATGGTAGCTATAGTAGGCATAATATAATGGTACCTATGCTGGCTAGGATTTATATTCTACTTTCGAAATGTTTTCTACACTATGCACTAATAATAATATCAAAAATAATTTGATTTTGCGTAGTAAGCATCTTTGACTATCATAAGGAGAAATCTCCTCCAATTCTGCGTTTGCATTGTGTATGTGGCGGGAGGCCTTATGGTAGTTTCATTTTCGAAAAGCATGGCGAATTGACTTTAAAATTCTCTGCTATTTGTTTTAAAGATAAACTATTTTTGTTGCTCACACCAGTCCCATGACTGATCCGGAGTTTATTGTTTCTTTCCTAAACTCTGGGTGCTCAAAATTTTCTACACGAGCAGTCTAGAGTTGGGTTTTTCAGATAGTCAGGATTTGTAGATTTTCTGGAGCTAGTTCAGTCTTTGGATATGGACTGCACTTGCTTATCTTTGTGCATTGTTATTGAGAGTTCGAGCTATATCTGGATTGCTGCTTTGGAGATGAAGATTATCCGCTGCTAATGTTATCGTTTTCTTTTCCGCTGCTATTTGTTGTATCATATCTCTGATGTATATTGATATTCATTATATTACTCTATTTGTATCAAATATTGTATCAGATATTGTATATCAATGTATTATTCTTTTTCTTCCGCTGTGTTATTTACTTAATGTTGTTATAAGCTCCGGCGACTCGGATTTGAATGGTCGAATCTACGGCATTCGAGTACGATGTAAAGTATGGATGTCGATTTTCGAACGCGAAAAATTCGTTATCGTTACACATATCAATGCCAATCGCATAAAAATTGGTGAAACATAAATTCTAGAAATCACAACTAGAAATCCAGAAATCACGAAAGAGGGAAGGCCTATCACAAACGGGAGCATAAAAACTCACCAACATGTGTATCACAAACGGAATGCTATTCCATGGTCGCTAACCATAGAGCCGGTGCAACGGCGTAGTGCAATAACGGTACGCCCGAGGAACCATAAACTCAAATATTTCGGAACTATGACGTAGTGCAATAACGGTACGCCCGAAGAACTCGAAACTCAAATAATTCGGAACAACGATGTAGTGCAATAACGGTACGCCCGATGAACTCGAAAGCCGAAACATCGATGTAGTACAATAACGGTACATTCGATGAACCAAAAAGCCGTAAAAGAACATGGTCGCTAGCCCATAAAAGAAATGAGACGAAGCTCAATAAAACGAGGTACAGTCCCCCACGTGGACAAAGAGACATCGCACATTGCTAGTCTAAACCATAAAATGATCATCATCGATCATCAAGAAGTGTCGATTACACTAAGCTAGTAAATATAAGAGTTTAGCTTCATGTCCCATAACCACTTGCTTAACTCAAATATTTACGAATAGATTGTAGATTTCCACTCGAAAGTTGTCACAAGAGTTTCAATCGAACGAGTCCAAAAACTAACCGACGAAGTAAACGCAAGCGTTTCAGACCACTTGTTTTGCTAAGCTGTTTAATTAGATTTTCTCATACGAATGAGGTAAAGGTTTGTATATACTAATAGATTGGAAAACGGTTTTAAAAGAGAGCTTTATATTTAAAATAGTGTCGAAATCGTTTTGATGAAAGAGTTTGAGTATTTACTACTAGTATACAAACCTTTGTATTTAGAAGTGAAAAATCACAAAAATGATTGTAGAAACAATCAATCACCAAAGATTCACATACGAAGACGTGAATTAAATCCAAAGAAATCGATACCAAATCCATCAAAATGGATATTCCCAAAAATCCAAAGAAAGAAGTCATCAAAGTCGATAATAAGTGATACCAACTAACCAGATCAACAAAAATCGATAAATATTGGAAATCCACTCAAAACAGCCCAAAATAGGCAAAGTGAACAGTTCCAGACGTCTGGGGGGTTGGTCCAGATGTCTGGCCCTAGGTTCTGGCCCAAAATAGGCAAAACTGCACATTTCAGACGTCTGAAATTCCAACCAGACGTTTGGTTAGATTTCCAAACGTCTGGATTTTTCCTCTACCTTTTTGCGTTTTCCAAGGACCAATTCCAAACGTCTATATTTTTCAACCAGACGTCTGAATTTGAAACCAGACGTCTGAATTTTGTTCCAGACGTCTGAAATTGCCTGCTAGGCAAAAATCAGCCTTGCCCAAAATGGGCGAAAATCCAAACCGAAAGCGATCAGATGAGCAACGGAGACCAGGAATTTATGCCAAGCGACAACCCAGCCTTATAGGCTCTCCAAAACACCACCAAAACATGTCAAAACATCCAAGATAGGATTTTTAAAGATTTTGACTTCAAAACACCAAAATTGGAAAATTCACCAAATCAACTCAAATCAAAAGCAAATGAACATGAACAAGCGTTAGGAATTAATACCTAACAACAATGAAAGTTATAGACATAGATGTGAGTTAAAGAACGCACCTTTAATCTCAAAAACGATGAAGGAGAAGCTTGAAAACAAAGGAAGATCAACTACTCTTCAACTTCAACTCTAGAAGCTTGAATCTAAGCTTAAAAGAAGAACATTTCCTAAGTTAGGTTTAGGAAATTTCTGAAATTAAAGAGAGAATGAGTTGGAGAAGAAGGAGGAGATGCTTACCAAAGCTTCACCTTGAATTTGGAGCAAGAATTTGAGTTTGAAAGGGGAACTAGGTGTAACGACCCGAAGTTTTCGAACCCGAAAATTCCAGATAGTTATGAAAAAGAAGAAAGAGATAGAAGAAGAAGAAGAAGATCAGAAACACCAACATCTCACATTCACAGCGGATAAAATAAATAATAACATTTTACGAAACAATATTATATCTGTCGATTACATTTTTAATACATCAGAGTTACAACATTTACACAAACACTGGACAGTTGAATATAACATGTCCCAATATACAACAATATATCACAGCGGAATACACTCCATACGTTCCTGCCATCCAGCTCGTCTCCTGAGCTCTAGAACGTCCTTACCTGAAAATCTGTAATACTCGGTCTGACCCGAGCATTACATCAAAGTAACACCCGGGTCAGGCTGGAAACCAGCGTGAGTAAAACCCATCTAACAAGGAATATCCATGCAATATACTTATTTAAAACTCGGGTAACACGTTCATCACTACAAATTCACAACTAGTTATAGTCAACACTATTTTTTTCAAATAAATCTCTAAGTACCCTTAATTTGTTTCAATGGTCCAGTTTACTTAAATTATTTCATTCCAGCTTGTTGATTCTACATATCAAGTCCATAAAGAATTATAGTAGCTTTCAAAATCGAAGTGGTTTCGGGTATTTACCGATACCCGACTCTAGTCTCTTCGAATCATTTTAAACAATGCTGTTTAAATTTAAAACAATTCCATTTATGAGAGAATTACATATTACATAGCCTTTTATCACAGATAGATAAACCATACAATCCAATCCAATCATATCACATAGCATTACAAATCACATAGAGATATCAACTAATCTAAGGCATACAATATCCCTCAATCATTCATAAGCAAGATTAATTAGCCATACCATTTCTAATTAATTTAATTAAATTAATTACTTCAATCATTATTAAATCCTCTTACATATTATTAACTAATTTCAAACCATTAATTAATTATCCCTTGATTATCATTTTTAATTACATTAAGTAGTTAGCCTTTAATTAATTACACTAAGCGATTAATCCTTAAAATTCTTTCATTAAGAAATTTTCCTTTTATTTCTTCATCAAGTAATTATCCATCGATAAATTATTCTTAATTAATTAACCTTTGATTATTAATTAAATTTACTTTTAATTATTATCAAATTAATTATCCCTTAACAATTTAAATCTTTTAATTACTTACATTAATTATCTTCAAATCACTTAAGTTATTAACCTTCAATTACTTACATTAGGTAATTAGTCTTTAATTACTTAAGATCTTATTTAATTCCAGATAAACCATTTATCTCAATTTATTACTTGAGTATACTTAAATCTTATTAGTTGTACGAAATCACCTGAGTCCTTTTTTTTTATTAATTTAGTTCAATACATTAATCTTAAGTCTTACTTAATTACATTTGGAAGCATTTAGGGGTTTATTTAAATAATTAACTTAATAATAAATCATTTACCAAACAATTTAAATTCAAAAACAATTAACTTGCTTATAACAGGACCAATATCTTATACTGAAAGCTTGTTAAATTTAAAAAGTCAAAACTGATACCCTGGAAACCATATGCATTCCACCCGAAGCTAACTCCGAGCAAAATTTTCGTCTCCTCGAAAACCAACCCAAGCTTTCTTTCTCGCCTAACACTTCGACAACAACCAAAGCTACAGATACATACCATCATCGTGTGCACGTACACACGTCACCGGAGGTTCGCCCAACGCCGCCGACACCCCCATGAAGTCAACCCTGACCTCCTCGTTCATCCCAGCTGCACAACTTCACATGAACATACTCGAAACAAAATCGAGTCAAAATTCACCACCGCTACCAGAAGAAAACCCGGTCCTTCTCCGCCCATACGCCATCAATCCCGGTCGCCTGAAGCCAGACCCCCTTCACCAAAATTACGCCGTACTTTTCCCCTATTCTTCCGCTTTTACCGCAGCCTCCAACTTCCACCATGACGTCGTAATTGCCAAGGAAACCCCCTCGACCAAAAACATGACCTAAACCCTATTCTGACATCGCCGCGCCACCACGAGAGTCTTAAAATCAAACTCCCAATCTTCTCACGACCACCGATCCACGAACTATCTTCCGCCATAACCCCACCGTCCACAACCCACGTGATCACCGGAATTCGAGCAAAGTCTCGTTTCCGATCAACTCACCAATTCTCCATAATTACTAACTT
The DNA here is from genome assembly GCA_030737815.1 of Allium fistulosum. Lineage (NCBI taxonomy): Eukaryota > Viridiplantae > Streptophyta > Magnoliopsida > Asparagales > Amaryllidaceae > Allium > Allium fistulosum. Next base: position 824,142,555 of record CM060904.1, read on the forward strand.
AAAAATCCTAATATTTTCACTAAAAATCTTCATTCTAAAGTACAATTCAGATTCTAGGTGTGAAGCTTGGAATTAAAATAGTCAAATTTCCTAATATATTTGTTTTTCACTGTATAACTAAGTTTCTCAGAGAATTTCTTCATAGTTTTATGTAAAATTATTTGTTAAAAGGTATTATACCCATACAAACAAGTTCCTTTAACATTTTCTCCAAAAATTTCTTTGATGAAGAGCATTTGGATTTTGGAGTGATATTTGGGTTAGTTATCAAGGCAGAGGCATGTAAATACATAGGTACAGCAGTTTCAAACATATGTTCCAAGCAAGATACATTCCTACATCCATACAAGCAAATAGTCAAATCATTTCTATCATAAATCTTTGCACGCACAAATTAGTGAGGTGATTTAATAAATTTTTAGCAGTTAAGTTCTACTCACTGGTATAAAGAGGAAGAAAAATTGGGTTAGGTTACTCACGGAACTTTTGTTTCTAGAATATAATAAGAGTTTACTCACCTGCTTATGCCTAGAATAGAGAAGCAGCTTGAGACCTAAAACTGGAAGACTTTGATTGCTTTAAACTGGAACTACTTGTTTTTGAAACTGCTAGCCTAATCTCCCTTTTAAATCTTTCTTGCTTTGATTAGTTGAGTTGAGTTTGTAAAATGGTGAGGCTTATTTTTCTTTACTGGTTTGCCGTGTTTTGAACGAACTGGAACAAGAAGATGATATATAGAAACACAGTGTGCACAGGGTTTTCTTACTGATACCAAATTGGATAGAGATATTATTTTTTTTGTACTAGAAAATATTTTGTTTATATGTTGAGCAGAGATTTTTATTTGAGTTGGAGGCTGAAATGATATTGTACACATTTTGAAATGACCTTTGTTTTTACTAAGATGATAGTATTTGATTACAGTGGCTCCTCTTCATGTTTACATATACTCTTTCCCTTTTGATTTGGAACTTGATCTAGTTGCTGTTAATTGTTGTCAAGTTGTAGCTGTCCTTCCCCTTTTTATTTATTTATGATACATAGTTTATTTTATTGAACGAAATGGAGACAAGAGATGGTATATAAAAGGATGTGTACAACTGAAGCGTATACAGGTACAAAATTGTATTGTATTGTAAATCATTGTATATTTTGGTCAGAGAGATTTTTTTCCTTCAATGGAGGCTGAAATGATACTTTGTGCTTGCATTTATTGGTTTGTTCTATAAGCTTCTACTTATCATCTCCTTTTCTCTTTTTCAGATTATGTTGAAACTTGATGTTTTGTTTTTGTGAGCACATTTCATATATAGCTTCGTCTTATTTCCTTTCCTTTATTCTATTACTTTATATTGACTTTTTAACATGTGTTTACTTATTATATATTTTTTCTTTTTATTTTGTAAGTTCATTTTTGTTTGTATGTTAGTTTACTTTATACTTTGCAAATACATGTATTTCAATAGTTTATACATTTCTAAAATTATTGTATATGTTCATTTCATAGTTTATTTCTATACTTATGTCAATATCATAACTTCTTAAACCTATAAAAATCATATTTATTTTCACATAATATATTTGTTTATACTTAAATTTAATATTGATAAGATTTATCTTACTTGGACCATTGTTATCCGGATTATATCATATATGTATATATATTTCTATTAAATCACATAAAATTAAAGTTAAATAAGATAGATTCCTAGTTTATAATATTTAGAACTCGTTATTTTAATTAATTCAATTATATATTTATTAAAATAATACTACCAAAAATTCTGGGATGTCACATCCCTCCCCCCTTTAAAACTTTTCGTCCTCGAAAAGGAACGAAGCCATAACGTATGAAAATGCTTAAAATCAGATAAATATGCTTTGATCATTTTGAAAATACCTTTAAATATCAATATAGTATTATTCCAAAGTAGTTTTTATAAAAATATTTTTATATCTCGATGTTTCAATAAGTCCATCCTCGTTCTCATAGAAATTCGGTCATACGTTGATCAGGCGTAGGACTGAAAATCTATAAGTACTTGGTAACTCGTTTCCAACACCCATTGAAAATACTTTGGAAAATAATTGTATTGAAAATATAGAAAACAATTTTGAAAATAGAGGAAATATTTTTGGTAAAAATGCTCTGGAAATCATCACTCCCATCCATGGTCGCAGTTAACCCGATGGTTACGTTGCCGTCCCGACAAAATCCACAGATAACAGTAGGTCTCCGCGCCACTCGATTACGCCATGGAACCCGCTACAGATCGCAGTTATACCCAGGCTATACGTTGCTATCACAGCAAAGACCCATATAACTGTAGGCATCCGTGCCACCGAATTTCGCTGCCAAAAGAATGAAACTCCTCCACTTGACCATAGATCGCAGTCTACCGATGTTGCGCTGCCATCCCGACAGAATCAAGTGTAGACTGTTGGCACTCATCCTCCACACGATTTTCGCTATGGTCCCCACAGTAGATCGCAGCGACATCGAGTTACACTGTCGTCACAGCATAACCCAAATGCCCATGTAGGCATCAGCGCAATCGACTTTCGCTACCAAATAATCCTCAGGAACTAGTTTGTCCGGACTCCTCACAGGATCAACTTTAGAACCTCCCCTTTAGAGGCTCAAGGCAGTACCACTCAGTGGCACTCCTGAGAAGTTCATTCAAGGGAGCGCCTTTTTCCCCAGAGCCACTTTCAAAATACTCTATACTATACACATATAGTATTTCCCAAATCATACACCAAGTATGAATCTCATATAAAGCCCCTTTTAAAATCGATTTCCAAAATCGATAATTCACAAACTAGGCTTTCCAAATTCCAAATTTGATTTTCCTCAAAAATCAAAAGCCTTTTTAAAAATCCATAGGTTCCCAAAACCTTTCCTCAAAATCATTTTCACAAATCCTTTTTTTTATATATACATATATATAAGTTTCGAATTTTTTTTTGAATCAATTTGTACTTGTATAAATTCATTTTCGTACTTCAAATACTTTAAAAAATCATTTTCTAGCAATAGATTCAATAAGGAAAGTTTTCCATATATAACAAAGATATATAACTTTGTTTAGTCCAAATAAATATTCAAATTTGGATTACTCTGTTATAAAGTCATTCTCCATATTGCTTGCTTTCATAAAGTAAATCTTAATCATAGAAATGTTCAATTCCCACTTTACTCCATTATATATTTCATAAAATATACTTTCAATTTCTAAAATCATTTACAGTGCTTATCCACAAATTTCAATATCACTTATATTCAAAACCCGTACAATGTCCACATATCATTCATACGCAATATCAATCTGATCGCTCACTCGATCACACAATTTCACTTCCGAACTAGTATCGTCCACCCGACTTCCTAGTGCGGACTCAGATCTGGTTTCTTGATCAGAAACCGTCATTCTCCTTGCATAGTCATAATTATGATAGAGAATATCCAGAACCAATCAAAAACCCATATCCAGGTTCGCCGTCGGAAATCGAGCGAAAAATCCCATCTCGGAACGATAATACTATCTCGAAATTATATGCTCGAATCTGGATCAAATCACTATGCGAATAGAATAATATACGTACATCCTACGTATTTATCTTCATTGATTATCAGTTAAATCAATTGCCTTTCTATTCATCCTCACTATGATCTTATTCACTTATTCACATTTACCTTAATCCCCATTTGGATTATCACTTCAATTCTTATCTCAGTTGGGTATTAAATCAATAACAGTTTGAACCCTGACTAATTTAGAAAATAGCTTGAAAATGTAAAAATAGGTAAATAGTTGAAAAATAATTAATAGTTTGCAAAATAACTGTAAAATAGTTAATTAATTGTAAAATAGTTGGAAAATAGTTAAATAGAAATAGAAATTTTAGATAATTACAAAATAGTTGTAAATAGAAATTAGTTTATAAAACAGTTGAAAAATGGTTAAATAGCTCCAAAAATAATTGTAAAACAAGTATAAAATAATTTGTCTCTAAGAAAGAAAGATTGTATATATTTAATAGCTTGGAAAAATAAGTTTATATTAAAACAATTTATATTGAAAATAGTCTAGAGTCAAAACTGTTCACTTTCCCAACAATTCAATTTTCATCAATTCAATTTAAATTTCCATTTAAATTGACCCAATTCAAATAACTCCAAATTCCATTGGACTTGATTTAATTCCAATTCCCATTTGAATTAGAACTCATTTAATCTTCACTTTTATTTTAAATTAATCTAATTCAAATTTTCCCATTTATTCAAATCAAATTCAGTTTGAACTAACTCAATTTAAATCTCAATTTTAAACCATCTCGAATTATATATATTCGAGTTAAATTTTCAAAAGTTAATTTAACCCCTCTAATCAAATTAACCTTTATTTTTAAAGGAATAATCCAAATATCTACATAATTTAATTCTGAGTCTAATTCTCAAAATCCCATTTTAAATTATCTTTACTTAACTTATTTCAAAGTTCAAATAAGAGTTCAAAACAATTTTAATTTACAATTCAATTATTCAAATAGTTCAGTTCAAAGTAATTCGATATCCTTAATTTCAAATTAAGTTTAATTTCCTATTATCACAATAGTGGATATATTTCCACACTTCATTCCTTATTCACTTAAACAAATTCAATTCACAATTTTAAAGATTATTAATAACAATAGGATGACAGCATCCAATTTATTCTAAAATGTCCATCAATTTTCAATTTTTCGGATCTCAAACCCATTTTAAGATCACATAAACTTCCCATTCAAATCAACTATTTAACTTTCAAGTTAAATCTCAAATTTCATCTTGAAATTTCCAAATCCGGTTGTTCATTCCACACGTATTTAACTTCTTCTAAGCTAAATTCAATTTAATCCCATTAACCTTACTCAATTTGAATTCCCATTCCAAATTTTAAACTTCACATCAATAATCTTATAAGTTCAAAAACTTATCACCTTTGGTTTTCACATCACATTCCAAGAAAAATTTAAACTCAACACTTAGAATTTAATTCAAATCATCTTTGATATTATGTATGTCCCTCACATATACATATTTCCTTTATACTCTAAGCTATCCTTAAATTTTAAACCACTTTTGGTTTTAGTTCGAACGGTTTCCTTTAATGCTTTCAAACAACTCTTATTTTAAAGTATGATCACCTTCAAAATATTCTGAATAATACCCTTTATTATTTCTATTAACATTTGAAACAAATTCCAAATTTTCTGGCTTAGATTTAAAACTTCACAATCTAGATCATCTTCAGTCCCAATTTATAAGTCATACTTATCTAAAACATTTCATTTTGCTTACTCATTAATACACATCTTATTATTAAACACAACAATCTTTTAGGATAATAACCAATTCATTATTATCTTATCCTGGAACCCTTTCCCAAATTCATGGTTTTAATTTCAGTTTGAATCCATTCCAAACTTAGCCTTATTAAATTTCAATTTGGTTGTATTTCTATTACCACTTAATTTAATTCCAATAATTTAACAACCAATTACCTTAATAGAAATATTGCTTTATATACCAAATATAATTTTATATAAAATCATTTACCTTTAAAACCATTTAAAATCTTTATATAGGAAAATAACAAGTACGTTCTCTCATATATATTACACTCAACTCATTCTAGGGTACTATTGACCCTATCCTTAGACGAGTACACCCACTAGAGCCAAGGTTTTCGCTTAACCTTCGCTCTGATACCAACTGTAACGACCCGAAGTATTCGAACCCAAAAATTCCAAATAGTTATGAAAAAGAAGAAAGAGATAGAAGAAGAAGAAGAAGATCAGAAACATCAACATCTCACATTAGCAGCGGATAAAATAAATAATAACATTTTACAAAACAATAATATATCTGTCGATTACATTTTAATACATCAGAGTTACAACATTTACACAAACACTGGACAGTTGAATATAACATGTCCCAATATACAACAATATATCACAGCGGAATACACTCCATACGTTCCTGCCATCCAGCTCGTCTCCTAAGCTCCAGAACGTCCTTACCTGAAAATCTGTAATACTCGGTCTGACCCTAGCATTACATCAAAGTAACACCCGGGTCAGGCTGGAAACCAGCGTGAGTAAAACCCATCTAACAAGGAATATCCATGCAATATACTTATTTAAAACCCGGGTAACACGTTCATCACTACAAATTCACAACTAGTTATAGTCAACACTATTTTTTTCAAATAAATCTCTAAGTACCCTTAATTTGTTTCAATGGTCCAGTTTACTTAAATTATTTCATTCCAACTTATTGATTCTACATATCAAGTCCATAAAGAATTATAGTAGCTTTCAAAATCGAAGTGGTTTCGGGTATTTACCGATACCCGACTCCAGTCTCTTCGAATCATTTCAAACAATGCTGTTTAAATTTAAAACAATTCCATTTATGAGAGAATTACATATTACATAGCCTTTTATCACAGATAGATAAACCATACAATCCAATCCAATCATATCACATAGCATTACAAATCACATAGAGATATCAACTAATCTAAGGCATACAATATCCCTCAATCATTCATAAGCAAGATTAATTAGTCACACCATTTCTAATTAATTTAATTAAATTAATTACTTCAATCATTATTAAATCCTCTTACATATTATTAACTAATTTCAAACCATTAATTAATTATCCCTTGATTATCATTTTTAATTACATTAAGTAGTTAGCCTTTAATTAATTACAGTAAGCGATTAATCCTTAAAATTCTTTCATTAAGAAATTTTCCTTTTATTTCTTCATCAAGTAATTATCCATCGATAAATTATTCTTAATTAATTAACCTTTGATTATTAATTAAATTTACTTTTAATTATTATCAAATTAATTATCCCTTAACAATTTAAATCTTTTAATTACTTACATTAATTATCTTCAAATCACTTAAGTTATTAACCTTCAATTACTTACATTAGGTAATTAGTCTTTAATTACTTAAGATCTTATTTAATTCCAGATAAACCATTTATCTCAATTTATTACTTGAGTATACTTAAATCTTATTAGTTGTACGAAATCACCTGAGTCCTTTTTTTTTATTAATTTAGTTCAATACATTAATCTTAAGTCTTACTTAATTACATTTGGAAGCATTTAGGGGTTTATTTAAATAATTAACTTAATAATAAATCATTTACCAAACAATTTAAATTCAAAAACAATTAACTTGCTAATAACAGGACCAATATCTTATACTGAAAGCTTGTTAAATTTAAAAAGTCAAAACTGATACCCTGGAAACCATATGCATTCCACCCGAAGCTAACTCCGAGCAAAAATTTCGTCTCCTCAAAAACCAACCCAAGCTTTCTTTCTCGCCTAACACTTCAGCAACAACCAAAGCTACAGATACATACCATCATCGTGTGCACGTACACACGTCACCGGAGGTTCGCCCAACACCGCCGACACCCCCATGAAGTCAACCCTGACCTCCTCGTTCATCCAAGCTGCACAACTTCACATGAACATACTCGAAACAAAATCGAGTCAAAATTCACCACCGCTACCAGAAGAAAACCCGGTCCTTCTCCGCCCATACGCCGTCAATCCCGGTCGCCTGAAGCCAGACCCCTTCACCAAAATTACGCCGTACTTTTCCCCTATTCTTCCCGCTTTTACCGCAGCCTCCAACTTCCACCATGACGTCGTAATTGCCAAGGAAACCCCCTCGACCAAAAACATGACCTAAACCCTATTCTGACATCGCCGCGCCACCACGAGAGTCTTAAAATCAAACTCCCAATCTTCTCACGACCACCGATCCACGAACTATCTTCCGCCATAACCCCACCGTCCACAACCCACGTGATCACCGGAATTCGAGCAAAGTCTCGTTTCCGATCAACTCACCAATTCTCCATAATTACTAACTTAAAAATCCTAATATTTTCACTAAAAATCTTCATTCTAAAGTACAATTCAGATTCTAGGTGTGAAGCTTGGAATTAAAAAAGTCAAATTTCATAATATATTTGTTTTTCACTGTATAACTAAGTTTCTCAGAGAATTTCTTCATAGTTTTATGTAAAATTATTTGTTAAAAGGTATTATACCCATACAAACAAGTTCCTTTAACATTTTCTCTAAAAATTTCTTTGATGAAGAGCATTTGGATTTTGGAGTGATATTTGGGTTAGTTATCAAGGAAGAGGCATGTAAATACATAGGTACAGTAGTTTCAAACATATGTTCCAAGCAAGATACATTCCTACATCCATACAAGCAAATAGTCAAATCATTTCTATCATAAATCTTTGCATGCACAAATTAGTGAGGTGATTTAATAAATTTTTAGCAGTTAAGTTCTACTCACTGGTATAAAGAGGAAGAAAAATTGGGTTAGGTTACTCACGGAACTTTTGTTTCTAGAATATAATAAGAGTTTACTCACCTGCTTATGCCTAGAACAGAGAAGCAACTTGAGACCTAAAACTGGAAGACTTTGATTGCTTTAAACTGGAACTACTTGTTTTTGAAACTGCTAGCCTAATCTCCCTTTTAAATCTTTCTTGCTTTGATTAGTTGAGTTGAGTTTGTAAAATGGTGAGGCTTATTTTTCTTTACTGGTTTGCCGTGTTTTGAACGAACTGGAACAAGAAGATGATATATAGAAACACAGTGTGCACAGGGTTTTCTTACTGATACCAAATTGGACAGAGATATTATTATTTTTGTACTAGAAAATATTTTGTTTATATGTTGAGCAGAGATTTTTATTTGAGTTGGAGGCTGAAATGATATTGTATACATTTTGAAATGACCTTTGTTTTTACTAAGATGATAGTATTTGATTACAGTGGCTCCTCATCATGTTTACATATACTCTTTCCCTTTTGATTTGGAACTTGATCTAGTTGTTGTTAATTGTTGTCAAGTTGTAGCTGTCCTTCCCCTTTTTATTTATTTATGATACAGTTTATTTTATTGAACGAAATGGAGACAAGAGATGGTATATAAAAGGATGTGTACAACTGAAGTGTATACAGGTACAAAATTGTATTGTACTGTAAATCATTGTATATTTTGGTCAGAGAGATTTTTTCCTTCAATGGAGGCTGAAATGATACTTTGTGCTTGCATTTATTGGTTTGTTCTATAAGCTTCTACTTATCATTTGTAACATCCCACCTTTTTGTATGCTTTTAAGCAGACACACGTGCCAACTTAAACCATACAGATGGGTGGATTGTTATGGGGTAAATAAGAAAAAATGGAGAAATAAAAGAACAAAATAGAATCTTGCAGCGGAACGATAAAATATAATAATCAAATAATAGTTCATGAAGCTGTTTTACAAAACATTTGATTATACTTATACAATACATATCAGAGTTACACATACCAGAGAATGATAATAAATGCAGCGGAATACAATGGTGTAGTGTAATATAATAAATAGTAGTAATAAAATCTTCGTCTTCGTCCTCTAGAAATAGGGCCTTCAAATCCTAAAATGCTCAGGCTAACCCGAGCGAATTGAAAAGACAAAACACTCGAGTCAGAACTAAAAGATCTTATGTAAGTTAAATCAATGAAATAAATATGAGTGTAAACGGCGTCAGAGATGTTTACGGGGTTTGACATCTCCTATCCAGTGTCTAACGTGAGTGCAGTAACTTAAATAATGTTCAGGATTCACATCTCTTAAGGATCCGTTAAACTATCTACTATATAGTAATATTCGCTATTATAATAATGTCTAATCAATAAAGTATAATCATATAGAAAATAGCGTTAAGGGGATGGAGAACCTTAACGCGGTCGGATCTTAAAATCATAATCGTAGTAAAGCCCGATATGGTAGGTGACACGGCACAACTAGGCAATGCCAGGGTAGATATACCAATTACGCACACGGACTGATGTAGCGGATAGCAGCCACTACCGTCCACCTCGAACAACACTCCCAAATCGAAGGGTGGCCACCAAAAATCACAAAGTAATAGAATAGAATCGAAGAAGTGCGTCCAATAAGAGGTGCTACCTCACTGGTCCGAGATCACTCCTGTATTAGCCACCTTATGCCAACTCACGGGAGTTGGGTCCACGTATATACCTTAGGATCGTCGCCACCATCCTACTTCATTCTGGAAACTCCACCGCGTACACAGTTGTCAAAGTGGTTTTCAGTATCGACAGAGAGTATGTCCATATCCGATCCCGGTCTCTTTAACAACCAATCGTTATTATAACACCGTGGTCATTTACAAATATATATACTTTTAAAAACACAATCACTGCCCTTTCAAAACATATCCTTTACTACAAAATAGTATATACTTTAAAACCAAAATATTTTTGCCATTTCAAAACATATCCTTTACTTCAAAATAGTATATACTTTAAAACCAAAATATTTTTGCCATTTCAAAACATATCCTTTAAATAAAACCAAATTTCCAATCACTAATCTTTCTCAAATTTAGATAACTTGAAATATTCTTTTAAATCATCTTAAACCCAAACCACATTTTGAAGTCATATTTCGAAATTTTCAATTTCAATAGGTTTCAAATCCATATATTCACAGAAAATTCTTAAATAAATTCTATTTCAAATAAATTCATTTTTCAAACCATATTACTTTCAAAGTTATAACAATTTCGAAAACCAATACTTTGAAAACAATAATACCTTAATTTAAATAAAACATTTCAATTTTGATATATTTCAAGACTTTAAATATTCCAAAATTCCCAACCAAATCTGATAATCTTATATATACCTTCATTCAATTTACTATTATTTAGTTTAGAAATATTTATTTAATAAATTCAATATCACTTAAATAAAGCTCAAACTTGAAATATTCGTAAATCAAACTTAAAACATCATCAAATTTTACTTAGCTTAAATTTTAGAATTTAACCATATATAAAAATATATTTATATAATATCAAAATTAGTATATATATAAACCCTTATTTTCCAAAATCCATAGAAAATCACTTTAAAATATTTTATATGTATAGACCACGGTGCCTGTATATAATTTTTCTATCCTATGGTCAAGTGATATAGATATTTATCATTTCAATCCGTAATTTCAAAGATAAAAGTTTACGGTTATATATCATTTCAAACCGCAATCTCGAATGGAATGAAATTGCATAATAACTTGCAGTTTATATAAAATATAGCATCCATTCATCCAAATATCAATAAACAACCATTTATTACAATCATCATCCAATTTAAACAAACATCAATATAAAGCATATAAAATATAACAGGCATCAACAAATAGTTTATATTCAATAAAAATTAATAACTTTCAACTGGCAGTTTATATGCAACGAATAAATTAATTAACAATTAATTGGCAGTTTTAAATGCAATGAATAAATTAATTAACAATTAACTGGCAATTTAAATGCAATGACTAAATAAATTAACAATTAATTACGATGAATGCAATTAACTGAGATAATGATGAAATATATGCCAAACAGCTATAAATAAATTTCTAAACACATCATACATGAATTTAACAAACATAGGAAATCTTAGAAGTTGTGAGTGGATTAAAACACTCACCTTTATACGAATAAAAAAAAAACTTCTAATCCATAGCTCCGCTCTATGTTTCCTTAGTCTCCTTCCTGATTGCTATCTTGTTCCGTAATATTTTATTTTGATTTTTTTCCTTAATCTCTTTTTTTTAAGAATGTTTTGGAAGAGACGGAGAAGTTTGTATGGACCTGGATTTGAAGAAGAAGATTTGGAAAAAAAAGAAGAATGTTTGAAAAAGAAGAAGAAAATTTAAAGAAGATGAAGAATTGAAAAAGAAAAGAAGCTTTCAAAAAGAAGAAGAATTGAAGAAGAAGGAAAAAAAATGAAAAAGAAGGGAGGAAGGTGAAGAGAGAAAAGAAATGAGATGGAAAGAATTAAATGTAGCCTAAAGGTCTAGGCTTAGGTGTTAAATAGAAGGAGAAATGGACGGACCAAGTATAAAAAAATGAGATAACTATTTTAAAATGTACATGTGATAAAAAAAAAGAAATATAGGGACCACATACACATTTTGAAATTCAATTTCTCCGAAACATAACCAAATTAATTTCATTCACTCAAATAATACTCAATTTGTACACATATAATTTTTTTATCTACGCACAATTAATAAAATTATACTTACCTTAAAAATGAAAACGTTCAATTCTTTTATTTCCTTTAAAGCACCATTTCTGTTTAACACAAAACGCGCGTTTCTTTTATTAAATCTATTAATTGCAATCACTGTTTTCTTTCCTTTTAATTGAAACATTTGAATTACATTAATTGCAATTACTTACAAAGTTAAATTTTTAAATAGACAACTAAAATAGATGAAAAAATAGAACAGTTGTTTATTTAAACACGTATATAAATTTGTTGTTTGTACACAAGAGTAATAAATAACTTGCTGAAATAGATTATTTTCCTATTCTTTTAATCAATCTGTAAGCTAAAAAAAGTTCAAATAAACATATATTTCTTCCTTTAAAATCAATCATTCTATTCTTTATTTTTAATGAAATTAAACCTATAGTCACAAATGAAACATTCATTTTATTTGATGTGAATGTTCTTTTCATTAAATCAAACTTTCCATATATTTTCACAAAACATAAGTTGCTTTTAATTACACCTATTAATTTATTATTAGTATTCTCTATCTTATAGTAATTTAAACATATTTACACTATTGGATACAAACAGTAATTACATATTTCTCACTAAATAATAGTTTCTCATCTCTACAATCAATCTTTCAGCTAACAAACATTTCAAATAAATAAACATATGTTTACTCTTTTACAAAACTTATTCAATTTTTATTCTTTTATTTTGATTTACACTTCTACTATTAAAGCAATCATTACATTATGAATACAATTAACATTTCTATTTCTTTTTATTACATTCACACTACAGTTATGGTCTTATTCCACATTAATGTAACATTTTGTTGACATTTATTTGAAATTGATCAGTTAAATTGGTAACAACACCAACTGTCACCATTATACATTTTATAATATTTGTAAGTTAATTCTTTACAAACAATTATTACAACAACTCTCATTACACTACACTTATTCCATTTCCATCCATTACACATTTCTATTAATAAATCAACCTTTAAATTATTAATTACCTTTTATATCCTACTATAAATCAATGCACACATTTATTAAAATTTATACTCCCAATGTATTTATTCATCTTGATTTCATTCTTTTTGTTAAATCCATTATTACTCTATGAAAACAATTTACATTATTACCAAATATTACCTAAATTTACATTAACGTAATACTTAATTACATTTATTGTTATTGGTTTCATATTTTAATATAATAGGCTAATTAAATAGGTAACGTATATTAATTATTACCATTAACTTTAAATCACACTAATAAATTCATTATTCACAACCAAGTGTTATAACAACCTATACAATTCAAACTCCATTCAATTTCTATTCATTGCACTTTACGAAATTAATTAATACATCCTTCACATTATCAGTTTCTTCTTAATTCAATTATCAAATAAATGCATATATTAATAAAATTTATTTACAACCTATGCCACTGATAACTCTTTAATCCTTTCAGTTGCTTGGATTTCCATTCAAGTTGTTGATAGTCAACTTATATTAACATTATTACCTTTTATTCTAATTATTATTTCATTCATAAACCATTAACAACACATTATTACATTAGTAAATTTACTATTTACATTTGTTTTCTTACACTTCATTTATAACCAAGTATAACATTTACATTATTTCATTTATTGGAATGACATTCAAGTAATTAACAATTAACTTACATTCATTTACAATTAATCAATATATTATTTCCTTGGTTAATCCAACACTTATTCTTATTTACTTATTTCTATTTTATAACCAAGTGCAACAATTGACACTATTTCATTATTGGGATTTCACTTCAATTTTACATAATTAATTTTAATTACCAATGCTACATTCAGTTCTAACTTTCACTTCATTATAAATTATAAAGTTTTATTTCTTTCTAAATTTAATTACAAAAATCTTATAAATTTAACCAATTTAATTATCGAATTTTTTACGGGTCGTTACACTCTCCCCCACTCAAAACTTTTCGTCCCCGAAAAGGAAGAAGAAGGGAAAGGAGAATTAAGAAATCGATATATCTTATTCAAAAATATTAACTTTATAAACAATGAAATTTACAAAATTAATTTATTTATGTGACGACCCGACTTTCCACTCCCGGAAAATCGCATCGACAGTAAGAAAGAAAGGGGTGAGAAGTAGAAAAGAGAAGAAGAGAAAAGAAATAAACACAAATACTCACAGCGGAAACGAACAAAATAGATTATATCACATAAATATTACATAGTATCATATACGACACTTATCAGAGTTACACAGATTACACATCACATACTAGACAGTTATAAACATCTGTCTAGTTATTACAACTCAATACAAAACAAAGATCTAAACAAGATCAACACAGCGGAAACTACTATCTATATCTACAACGCTGAAGCCTCCTGCTCCATTGCTCCTCCACAATTCGTCAAGGCTAACCTGAATCCCTTGGCTACTCGTAAAAATTTGAGTACCCAAGAGTTTATAAAACAGAAATAAACAACTTGGGTCAGACATGTGTAACGACCCTGAATTTTGAACAATTTAAATTGAAAATATTTAATTAATTTTAAATATTTGAATGATGATTTGACTTGAATTTCAAATTATCAGAATGAATTGGTGATTAAATTTTGAATTTAATCTATTGAAAGTTGAATAAAATTTGAATCTTCGATTTTAAGCCGGTTAAAAATAATTTAAAGGCTTAGAAAATTCATAGTGATAATACTGAAGATAATAGAAGCTTCAGAATTGATTTTAAAAGCGATTTGTTCAATTTTGAGATTGTATCGTTTGAATTGAATTTAAAAATAGTCTTCCGAGGCACAGTCTCGGAATTTGACGAAACGAGTTTCATTGGGTCCGTAATATTGAATTATTACTGGATTTCAAATTTCGTATTTATCGAAATTGCTTTGTGAATATAAGGCGTAAAAACGCGTAGAAAATTAAATCGAATTCAAATTGAATTTCTGTAACAATCAGGATTTTTGATTTGTTAATATCGTTTGCTAATTACTGCTAGAATTTTTAAATCGATTAGAATTCTTTTAATAAATTTTTATTTGTACGAAATAAATATTATACACATAATTTAGATTTTAGCAACATGATAAAACAAAACAAAGTAAAAATTTTCTATAAATTAAATACAAGAAAACAAATCAGTTTTAAAAGAGAAAGAAAAAATTACCATACTTCTCGTACAACTCCCACACGCTTAACCCATGCCTAACCCACGTTTTCCAGCCATACCCCCCCACGATATCTTCTCTCATAAATCACGAAAAACCCCTCAATCTCTCATTCATTCGTAAACCTAAAGCAAACGAGAATAAAAAAATGGCGACTTGGAATTAGGGCTTCGGCATTTTTTTGATTCGCTGGCGAATTGAAGCTTCGGCCTCGTCTATTTTCTTCGCTCGTTCATCACCATCGCGGCGCCGACCTTGCAGATCGATAGTGGCTCTCGTCGAACAAAGGTGAGTGGTTCCCTCCCCCACTCACATCTAATTCACGCGTAGTATGATGCTTCGACAGTTTAAATTTTGTTGGCTTCGGCCATTCGATTTTGTTTTGATGCTGGTCATTGATCTTTAACCTCGAAAACTTCGTATGTTGTTGGGTTTTACCTGTCGCTTTAGGACTTCGGCCGAATAGGTTTCAACTATCGAATGTTTTGAAATCCCCTTTAGCTTTGATTTAAACTGCAGTTGCATTGGGCTTGATTGAAAACTTGATTTTGTTGGAAATTGTTTCTTTGATCTTATCTGGACTTCGAGTTGATTAGAAAAAAAAAAAACTGGCTTTGAATTTACTGCTCCGTGAATCTCTTGTTTTGATTTGTTCGATTCACGACCTGTTTTCGTGATGGCCACGGCCTTGTTCGTTTTCTTTGATCATCGTGGCTCTGACCTGATTTATTCTGGGCCATTCGATGTTGTTATGATATGTTTTGACCATTTGAAGTTAAATTGTTGTGCTCAGTTGCTTGTAGTCTTCTGACTTTGAGTTGTCTAACCTGTGGTCTCTGTATCACTTGAGTCTGTTGCCTTTGAGTTTCTGGACTTGATTTTATTATTTGCTATCCTGTACATGCTCTGTTGTACTGTTTAATATTGTTGTAGACTTGAACTACTTGTCTTCAACATGCAGTTCCATCGATGATGCTTTGCTGTTTCTCACTTCACTGTATACTTGCATGTATGTTGTCATTCTGTCTAGAGTAGGTTCTGCATTCATGCATGTTGGCATTCATGTTGTAGCTGTGAAGAAGCATTTGATGTTGCTGTTCCACTTTGTTAGACCTGTCTGCATTGCATATATGTAGTTGGTTGCTTTGCCTTGACATTTAGTGATGCATTGCTCTGGTTGCTTCGACTTGAATCACTTCATATGTAAACTTGGCTCTGTTTTGGTTTGGTTCACTTGAGTTGTGAACTGATGTTCTCTGTTCTGTATTGACATTTATGTATGGCTTCACTTGCATCTGGTCTCACTGTGTTATACACTTGACTTGCATCTGGTCTCACTGTGTTGTACACTTGTAGCTCATTCAAATTATGATTTGGGTTTTGCTGCAGCTTTCATCTACTTGGTGTATTTGTCAATAGTATCACCTCTTGAGCACTGTTTTCATGTTGATGCTTCTGTGATCTTGGTCTTGTTGAGTTTGGTGCATTCATGTGTCTGCATTTCATTTCTGGTACTTGTGTTGAGTCTGATATTGATTTGACCTTGTGCACTCGAGTTGGCGAGGCAGTGCACACGCGCGTACGTGTGTACTGCAGCCACCCAAATCGACAGTTTTGAATTGATATTTCCTTTGTGTCGGGATGCATTGATCTTTTATGCCGTATTGGCGAGGTCGTGCACGCGTGCGTGTACGGCAGCCAATAACACTGTTTATCTCTGTTGATGTTTTAAATCTGCTGATTTATTGTTAAACACTGTTTAGTGTTAAAATTTTCGTTATCCGAGTTCTTTGTTAAAAGAGTCGGATAGACGAGAATATTATTGTGACTGTCGTCTATTTAAATTATTATTGCCTCTATGCACTAATAAACTGGTTTGAATTAGACTGACCTGTGTATTATTTTCTTTTGAATATAATACTCGGGTCAGACCGAGTATTTTTACAGCTTGAAGATTTTCGAGCAGCGAAGTTAGAGAGAGAGTAAAGAACCATTTTTAGTTTCAGTAGAAAATTGTATTTTAGATATTCCGCTGTATCAGTATTAAAATTGTATAAACTCTGATGTATATAAAAAGATTTATAGTAATGAAATAAAGACTCATTTGTTTTAATTGATTGTTATTATCTGTGTTTCTGTGGCTGATTCTGTTTAAACCTTATAAACTAAATAACAATTCGTCTTTTTGAACGTTTCGAGTTGGTTTAGTTACTGACTGGAGGCGGTCAAAAGGGGGAATGTTACAACATGGGTCTGGTGTGAGTAACAGGTTAAACTTGTTTAACTTCAAAACCTTTTGAAAGAAAAGGTATCACGTAAGACTTCCCACAAATAAACATGGGTAAGTTTTTACCTTACACTAACCAAAACATTTGATAGGAAATTCGATTGTATTATAATAGGGTCTAGGGTTTTCAAGTAAAATACAGAAATAGCTGAAATGCTTACATCTCACATTCCAACATAGTTGGGCACAACTAATACGTACGGCACTTATTGGAGTTTGGATTCCATACAATGGCAGGGCTACCGGGGTACCGCCCGTCACAGTACGTGGCCTAGATCACCGTACCGAGGATCACTCCCAATCCCCTGCAACACAAGGCCGGAACATCCCTTACTGGATAATTCCCGCACAAGATACCTCACGGTTGGGATCAGCAACCGCACCACTAAGTCGAAAATAGAAAGGGACATCTAGACAGAGGTAATCTTGTCCTACTTGGGTGCTACCCACTAACCTTGCTGCACCTCCCCTGTTTTAGCCATTCCCGGTTTGTGAGGCTTGAGGTCACGATTACCTTTAAAAAGAACACATCTATCTTAGAATGCTCATCGTCCACCTGACGATGTTTTGAAAGCATTCAATCCATACAAGTTCGTTTCGGGTTCGAACGAAACCGAAGGCATTATCTCGTTACACTCGTTTTGGAATCACCCTCAGAGTTAACGACAATAACCCTTGCACTCTGAATCTTCATCTTCACTTGATTCACGACCTATCGTTAATTTGGATCGATGTGGTATTCGGGTCTCCAGACCTGGAAATCCGGTATACGGAAACCCGTTCCCGGTCTCATCGAAATCCAAAGACGTATCTTTTAAGGCCAAGTTGTTTTAAAGGTTAAAACAATTTAATTCATTATCTTTATTCACAAAGGAAGATAACAGATAATCAACATTATCAGATAATCCATACAATTCAACTAACATCCATATCACACAACATATATCTCATCAGAGATATCAATCAAAGTCAAGTATCCAATACTAACACCCATTCATAAGTAATGATTTATATCATCTTAATTTAAATTGAATTAAATTAATTACTTCATTTTATAAATCCTTCTTACTTAACCATTAATTAATTACAATCAATTAATTAATTATCCTCTAATAATTCATTTCAATTAATCATCTTGATTAATTATCTTTTGATTACATTCAAGTAATTTATTCTCAATTAATTACTTAAATTAATTATCCTTAACCACTTATTGTAATTAACCTTTAATTACTTCATTAATTAATTTACTAAAATTAATTAACTTAATCAACTATAATTAATTACATTAATCCTTAATTAATTACATTGATTAATTACTTCATTTATTAATTATTACTTAATTAACCAATCTTAATTACATCATTAATTATATTAATTAATGATCCTTAATTACAACTTAATTATTAATTACTTAATTAAATTAATTACATTAAGTAATTAACCTTTAATTAAACAACATTTATTAATCACCCTTGATTAATCTTCAATCAGTAATTAATTACCCTTAATTACTTTCATTAACTAAATTAATTACTCCTTAATTAATTTCTTAATTAATCCCTTGATTAATTATTCAAAGTAATTAACTCAAATTACTTCTATTAATAAAATCATTTATTCAACTAATTACTTCCAGTAATTATCTTATTATTTACTTCTCTAAATAATCTTACTTTAATGATTACATTAAGTAATTATTATCATCTCTTGATTATTCTAAATTAATTAAACTTAATTAATTAACTTAAATAAATCAAATCAACTTAAATTAATTACTATAAGTAATTAATTCTTAATTACTTCCAACAAGTAATTACATTTAAACAAATTCATAAATGATTATTCTTAAATTAATTTAACTAATTAATTATCAAAATTAATTCTATTAATTCATTATTTAATAACCCATAGTTAATGACCTCATTAACTATTATTTAATTACTTTCCTTAAGTAATTAACTTATATTAATATTATTAATTCTAAATTAATAAATCTTAATAACCAATTTATTAATCTCTAATTACTAAATTAATTAAGTGTTAACCATAACTTAATTAATATTTAATTACTTATTAATTAATTCCTAACCATTAATTAATACTCTAATTTATAATCCCTAACTACAAATTAATCATCCCTAATTTATTTATCTTAATCCTAACTAAATTAGTTTAAACCTTTAATTATTTATTTAATTAATCCAAATGATTAATTAATCAAACAATTTAATTATCCATTAAATTTCCTAATTAATTTAATGAACATAAATCTTTAATTACTTTAAGATAAAACATTATTCTTATTGATAAACAAGTTATCATTTACCATTCATATTTGAAACATCCCTTTCAAATCTACTTCTAAAATTTCATTTTAAATTCTGTATTTAAAATGAATACCAATTTATTTTTAACTAAGTTTTTAAAACCAATTTAAAACTTTTACTTATTAAAAATTCTTATCTCTTATAAAAGAAATTTAAGAAGAGTTTAAACCAATTTCCTTTTTAATTTCAAACAATTTAAATCTAACTACCATTTAAACCTATTTAAAACATATAAATTTATAACCTATTTATTTCATACCTTTAAGATTCAAAATCAACTTGAATCTACATAGTTAAACTTGATTTAAATTCTTGTTTTAAAATTTCCTTTACAAATTTAAAATCAGTTTAAAGCTTTAGAAACAGACAGTTTTAAAAACTTGTCAACAACAAAAGTACTCGAGTCCAACCTAATCTGCTTCGAGTCCCCACCCTAGTTTCCCCGAGTCTCCCTTGCAAAAACACTCAAAAGTCTCGAGTCCTTCCTGCCACTTGAGTCCAACCTTCCAGCTACACTACTTCGAGTCGCACATCAAAATTCCCGAGACTCCCACGAACAAACCCAAGAAAAACTTGCATACGTCTTCTCCAGTGAAACAGACTTCACCCAGATACAATCTTCGATCTCGTGCACGTGCACGGTCACCGGCGTTAACTCCGACCAACCTCGAGTATCTCCACAAGTCGACAATCCTTCCTAGACCAGAATCCACCCTCTCGATCATCAAAACTGGAACGAAACGAAATCGAGCCTAAAACCAAACCTGGAACCATCAGTTCGAATTCGCCAAAGCCTGTCAACAATCCTTCTTGCTCGCGATTCCGACCATCAGAGAAGCTAATTCTCTGGCCATGCCTTCGTCTATATCTAAACTTCCATTCCCCAAAATCTTAGAACACTCGATCCATCAACGAAAACAAACGAATCGAATTCATGGCCTTACTTAAAACTAGGTTTAAAAATTTAAAACCTAAATCATTTCTTCCTCAATGTCTAATTCGATTTGCAGTCATTTTTCCTAGTATCCTTGATCATTACTCTACCACTACTAAAGATTTCAAACTTCCAATTTCACTGAGATGATCGAAATCACCAGAATTTCATTTCCAACATAAACCAGAACTGCTCTTATTATACTAGACTAAAAACTATGATATTCATGCTAAAAATCATATTATCATCTATGTTTTCAATTTATACATTTGAATTTATAAATTACAGAGTTCAAATTTTCACTTTAATATAACATGTCTCTGTTGTTTTAGATTACAGAGGCACTCAGATATGAATTTGATTTAACTAGGCTTGTTAAACCTTAGTATATGATAATTAAACAATACTTACTTATAAGTTAAATCCTAATAAAAACTAAATCAAGTAGTAAGAGTTTTAAGAGAGAATTCTGGAGTCTGGCAATAAACAGATCAGAGAACAATATCATACATGCACACTTATATACATTCATGTATATACAAAATCATCTACAAACATTCACATCCAAATAATATTTATCACAGAGTTAAACATGCATCATAATTACTTAAGTTAATTTAAGTAAGAATGTTACTCACCAATAAAAATGGAGACAGAGCCTTATTCTTTTGAAATAGTTTTTGAAACTGTTTTGCTTAAGACTGGAATGCTTTATTGATTTAAAAACTGGAGTTGCTGGAGCTTTAGATTGCTTTAAATCTACATGCATGTTGGCTTCCAGAGATGAAAAATGCAGGCAGTTCTCTGAGTTGATTCCGGATTTAAAATGAATGCAAGCTTTTTGATTTCAGATCTGTAACTTGGTTACAGATCTTATGTTTTGAGGAAGATTTGTTTACAGACTTTGATTTTGTTTGAGGAAGATTTCCAGATTTGAATATGAATTCATTTTGCTTGAGAAATAATTACTGATTTAGATTTAGAGGAAAAGTTGAGAAGTGGTATTGATTTTCAGGCTTTTGTTATTGGATTGAGGTATTAGATTTGTTCAGATTTGAATTAGAGAGAAAATCTGATTTCTCTTGGCTTTGAAAAAGAATGAAGATTAGAAAGAATGAATTGAAGAAATGCAAATGTTAATATACATGTATATTTTTGATTTATAAAATAAAAGAAAATGAAAATAAATAAGGACACTTGTCCTATACATTTGTTTATTAAATTACACATGTTATAATGAAGCTTTAGATAATGACACTTGTCTTTTAAGTAATTACTCATATTTATTTATTTAAAATTATTTAAAAAGCCTTTTTCTTATTTATAAAATACTTATCTATATATATATATATATTACTTTTTAAAGAGAAACAAAAGCTAATTATATTTATAAATAAAAGTTTATACAAATATTTTAAAATCCAAAACAATTTAAATATATATTCTTTTGAATTTCAAAACTTTAAATTCAAGTTTAAATAAAATTAAATCCTAAGATTCAATTTAAAAGTTAAGTTATATATATTTACATACACTATTTATTCCATTTAAAAATAACAATTCCTTTTAGCATTTAAATTCATACATATTAAAAATAATACATTATACTTGTTATTTGAAAATAACATATTTTATAAATTTAAACAAGAGATTATATTATCAAGAAATATTTAAAAAGAAATAAAACAAACCAATTTTGTAAATCTTATTTATTTAAACTTAAGTTAAAAATATCTTAAACCAATTAAAATATTTACCTGAAGTATTTTAAAACTATAAAATTACTTATTTAAATATCTTTGAAAAGTCCAGATTAAATTAAATATAAATTTCCAATTTACCAAAGCTTCTATTTACAATATATATAAATAAATATATATATATATATCCAAATAGAAATATCTTATTAACTTTTAAAAGATAAAATTTACCAATTAATACTAATTTAATCAGATTATTAAATTAAATTCAAATCTTATTATCAAAGATCATCAATATCAATTTAATTATTCAACAGATTATTAAATTGATGTTGTTAAAATTTCCGGGATATTACAATTTAAATAAAATATACAAATTTATAACCATTAAATCATTTTATACTCAAATTAATAAAGTTTGGAAAACATTTTCAAAAAATTTCTAAGTCCACAATTTACAGAAAATTTTGGCAGAGTCTCCTTTGTACGGAGAGGCTCGGAAGAAAATATAATATCAAATATAACAATATATAACATATATTTTCCAAAATAATATATCCCAACACGGGAAAAATAATATAATAATGCTATAAAACCATAATCCGAGAACGTACCTATTTGTTGGGCAAACAACGCTTAATTATGAAACCAAAAGCAGTAGTAATTGCTTCCATAACCTGTATTTCACTTATACAATCCGAAAAGAGTTAATATTTGTAACGACCCAGAATTTAGAACAAATTAAATTTGAAATATTTAATTAATTTTAAATATTTGAACGATGATTTAATTTGAATCCCCGATTGAACTTTGAAATTTGCGATTAAACATTAAAATTTAATCTATTGAAACTGAATAAAAATTTAAATCTTCAATTTAAAACTGAAGAAAAATATTTCGAAAGCTTTTAAAATTCGTATTGATAATACTGAGGATGACAGAAGCTTCTGAATCGAATTTGGAAGTGATTTGTTCAGATTTGAAATTTAATCGTTTAAATCGAATTTAAAAATAGCCGTCCGAGGCACAGTCTCGGAATTCGACGAAACCAGTTCCATTGGGTTCGTAACGTTGAATTATTGTCGGGTTTCAATTTCGTATTTTTCGGAGCTAATACGTAACCGTACGGAGAATAAACGCGTTAAGTTTAAATCGAATTCAAATTAAAATTGGTCAATATCAGCAACACGTTATCTCCCTTAACCCACGCCTATAATCACGAAGAGAAAATCACGGCTGAAGGCGTGCAAACCATACCTCGTTCAATTTTATCCCCTCCCTCTTTAAAACAAAACCGAGCTTCTCATTAAAAATCAAAATCTCAGTTCGAACGAAATCAAAACCATGGCCACCCTCATTCATTTTTAAAATCAAGCAGTTAGGGCAATTGCGACGAATTCGAGCTGGGCATTCTCGATCTCGGCAGGGGCAGTTAAGTGTCGCGAGCACGCGTGGGGTCGATGCCGTGATAGTGGCAGCGACGATGAAGCTCTCGGTCGATTTAAAGGCTGGGATTGCGCGACGTGGCAACCGCGAGGAGGACTCGCGAATTCGAGGTCGCGTGGCGGCGCGTGGTGCTAGAATTTGGGAGGCGTACGCGAGCAGTGGTCTGGGGAGACTGCGATCTGGATGGTGGCAATCGCGAGCATGGCGATGGGTGGAGATGTGGGGATTCGCGATGGTTCTCGTGGTGCGTGTTCTGGAAGGAGGCCGCTGTCACATACCGAAATTTTCGACTTTCGAAAATTCAACATCGATACTCACTTTATCGACTGTCGAGCAATCGAGTGCCGGAAACTCCAATAGTGAGGGTTTAAGAAAGAAGAAAAGGGCAGAAGAAGAAGAAAAGAGTAGAAGGAAGAAGAGAAAGAAAGAACAACAGAACAACATCAGAACAGAAAACGATATCAGAATCTTACACATCGCAGCGGAACAATATACAATAGATAATTACTAGTCTTTTAAAACAAAGAACTATATCATTTTATACATACATCAATCATCAGAGTCAATATACAACAATGGACAGTTATATACTTGTCCTCATACAGAATACACAGCGGAATAAATACTATCAGATACAAATACTACGTCTCGTCATCCAGCTTATCTCCAAAGCTCCAGAATATCCAGAATATCCTGATAACATAACTCTAGACTGCCCGTGTGGAAATTGGTGGGCACCCAGAGTTTAGAAGGGAAACAATAAACTCCGAGTCAGTCATGGTGACTGGTGTGAGATCGTAAAACAGTTATTCTTTATAACAACAAAATAATTTTTAAGTCAAGTTCGCAATGCTTTTGTAAAATGAAACTACCATAAGACCTCCCGCCACATACACAATGCAAACGCAGACTTGGAGGAGATTTCTTCTTATGATAGTCAAAGATGCTTACTACGAGAAAATCAAATTCTTTTTGATATTATTATTAGTGCATAGTGTAGAAAACATTTCGAAAGTAGAATATAAATCTTAGCCAGCATAGGTACCATTATAGTATGCTTGCTATAACTACCATATTAAATGGCAGGTTCTACAACTAAAACCGTACAAGTCACGTATTGTTTCTTTGGATTTCCAACAAATGGTCAGGCTAAGGAACTTCCTATCCACGATGGGTACGTCCCTGGAATAGACGACCCGAGAACCTAACCGGATCTCTGCCAACACAAGGCCGGGTTACCTCTGCAAAAATAGGTAACTACTGACATGCGTATGCCATCCCCCGATCGTCACCGATCTTCCCGAGGATCCCCGATTCCAACAAACCACATAGAAAAAATAATGCAGTAACCACAGAGGTTAAGTATCTGGGCTCCATACCATGATACCACCTTTATCCAGAAGGAATGACATACACTAAGGGGCGCTACTCCCTAGAACCTTGCTGCATCCTTCCTGTTTTGACCATTTCCGGGGTGTGAGGCTCGACGAAGTCTCGTCCACAAAGCTACGCTTTCTCAAAAAGCCCTGCTTCGGGTCAAACAAAATGATCAACCTATGATCACAAAGATATAAGATCAAACAAATGATCATATCGCAAATGACCAAACATTGATCATTTCACAACAACACTCAGTATGCCACGTTACCAAATTGGGATATATCGCTGATAAATTTCAACTACATAACCTCTGAGCTCGTACGTCTCAGAGAAGGGTGTTAAGCTAAGAGAATAAATTCTCCGCCACCAACAGAAATGTATTTGAAAGAAATCAGCTTTATATCTCAAATTGTAACGTCAGACACACAATCCATACAAGTCTGTTCCGGGATCGAACAGAACCGAAGGCACTTCTCACGAAGCCCTTGCACATCCGGATAATTTTCAATCACGTCAGGACTTCCCGTCACTAAGGGTGATAAAACCTCTAAATCGAAGATCAGTCGATGTAGAGTAACTCGACGGTAATCCTTCCGTTTTCAAAAATATCCGGTCTTCAACACCGGTCTTCGAATGCAATTCATAACGACGTATCACATATTCGGAATGGGTTATACGACCCCATGGTCCTTTCCCGGCTAACCCGAATAGTGAGCGCTTATTCAAAAATAAGTGTGGCATTCAAATTCATCCAATTCACAACAAATACCATTCAAGGTAATTATTGATAGTCGGTTATTTAACTATCAATAAAGATGCGCAACATCATCAGATTCCAAATTATTTTTATCTTCCAAAATATCTTTTACCAGATATAAAATTTCCACACTTAATCATTTGAAAACAATTTCAAATAAATTTCCACATTTCAATTTATCTTTGAAGATAAAATCTCAAAACAGTTCATTTCATATTGGAAAAGCATTTCCATACTTATTTAAAAATAAGTAATTTACAAATCATTTATTTTCAACACTTGGAAAATATTCGATATACTTAAATCAAAATTAAGTATATGTTTCATCCTTTAAGGAAACCATTTTTTAACACCTTTACTTGAGTCAAAACGAATGTTACGTAAAACATCGTTACGACGACTCAAAATCAATAGTATAGGGATTCGGAATTAAGGTAGATATATATAAATCCCAATACTATATAAAACATTTCCTTTCGGAAATCATTTACTATAACAACAGTGTTATAGTCCACCATTTCCTTATTTCTCGAAAACGTATATTTCAACAATAAATGTTGAAATCTATGATTTCGATTCATAATACATTTTAAAACACCTTTAAAATGTTTAACTTCATTTTTTAAAATATTACTTCTTCAAAAATGAATCCATTTTACTTAACAATATATTCACTGTCCAAAATCGTGAATAAAATTTACTTAACCCCATTTCAATCATTTCTACACATTTTTATTTTCAATAAAAATTCGCTATTCAAAATCGTGAATATATCTTCTTAAATAATCTTCTATATTAAATTTATCACATTCGATCTATTTTCGAATTTATAAGCACGTTTATAAATTCTATTTCTCTTTTTAATAACAACTTCGACTTATAAACCTTCTTTTATCAACTTTTATATTTAACTTATCAAAATAAGTGACTTTGGGTTTATAAACAACTTTTATAAATTTTAATTCTATTTATAAAAGCTTCAATACCAAATCAATTTCAATATTGATTCCTAATTTTATTTTCAACGTTAAATAAACTTCCCATACTGATTTCTCAAAATTTCATTTCCAAATATTAAATCAATTATAGATTGATTTCTAATTATATTCATCCTACTAAATAAATTCCTTATTTTTCTCAAATTACTCAACATCCTGTTTTTAAATGGATTCTTTAAATTGAAATCATTTTACATTGATTTCCCAAATCGTTTCAACTTACCAATTGAATTTCAAATTGGATTTCCAACTTATCTCCTTTTAAATAAATTCCTTTCAAAGAAAATATATTTCAATTGTTTCTTTCAGTCTATTTAAAAATCCAAATTCTTAAATTAAATTCTTCAATTTATAATCACTATTTTACGAAATCCATTTATTTAACATTTTCACTTTATTCTGGAATAAATTCGATAATACTATAAAATCAACTTTTATACCTTTAAATTCTTTTCTTCAAATTTTAGTCAATTTCAAAAAAAAATCAATTCACTTAAAATTTTCTGCTTGAATTACAAAAAATTTAATTTCATTTATTTTTGGAATCCAATGATATCAAACATCCATTCAGCTAAATTTTAGCTTTCAAACAATTTCCCAGACATCGATATGATCAATAACATCAATATCATTCACAGATTCATACCATAGTATAAATAAAATCAATCAATGTGAGGGGTCCAGTTGGATCCCTCCAACCTGTTTCCCTGCATCCAAAGACGTTAGCACAATACCAATTCCGCTCCAACGGAATTATCGCGGTATATAGGTTTTTATAAATCCGCTTACTAACGGCGCAATAGGGTCTCATCCGCTATACGAGGCGGGAAATCATCAATCCAATATATACATATGCCAATATGTATATATTGCTATATATAGATATATCCTATTATATCTAATAGCACATTCAATAGCAATCAAACAGTAAATCAAATCAATAACTGTAAATTCAAATTTCCTTCGAGTGAGAAAATCTCACCTTAGCATTTATTTTGCCATCCCATTTCCATCTTGACTCGATTTCTTGATTTATACCTTGTATAAATAATTTTAATACAATTTATTAATATTCGAATTTAAATCGAACAAATCAATTTCTAACTTTCAATTATACAATGATTTTAATTTTAATTTACTAACATTTGATTTAAACTAACTTCCTTATAAATATTTCCTTTCTGTAGTTATCAAAACAGAAATTTACTTTACTGTAAATACTTCCTTTTTAACATATGTATATTTATTTTTAAACTTCATATATATAAAAACTATTACTTTCTTTAAACTGCATAAATATTTTTATTCACTTTAAATCTTCAACTGTTTAAAACACATTTTATTTAAACTCTAAATAACTGCAATTTATACCTTACTATAAATTTTTACTTTCATCATTTTTTTATATATACGTATGGAATCGAGTTTAAATCAAAAAGAAAGAAGACAGGAATTAAATCGAATACCTCACTGCCAAAATTGAATCCAGATCGAAACCCAGAACTCGAACTCGACTTTGACATCTCTCGCGAAAGCCACCAGCTCGAACACACGACCGAGCTCCATGCGACCCCATCGACAACGCCGCTGCCAACAACTCCTCGCCTGAGTCGCCGTGATCATGTCGCGAGTCTTCACGAACGTGCTGCCACCATCCCAACGTACGTGCCCCCATCTACCTGCCTCGATCGATTGCGAGCATCTCCCCAATCGACATCTGACTTCGCCGCGCGACTCAACTCGCGTTCGCGAGCCACCTATCGCCCCGAACCATCACCCCTGTCCTCTAGCCTGGCCTCGCTTGCGACCACGAACAACCCTCCTAGAACCTAAGCATCGCCATCGCGACGCCGACCCATCGCGCACGTGCTTCCAGTGTTGTTTGATTTTGGAACGAGGGATAGGAACTGAGGGCTTCAGCCATTTTTAATTTTATCTCGTTTGATTTTTTTTCTTTTTCTCTGAGATTGATTTTGAAAACGAAGAGGAAGGGGAGAGGGGTATTTGAAACGAAAGGGTATGGGCTGCATGATTCTCCCCGTGATTTCAGACGTGAATTTAGGCGTGGACGAGGGAAGAACGTGGCTGATATTTACAAATTTAAATTTAAATTTAAATTGAATCCCATTTAAATTCCAACGCGTTTAACTATCGTATGGTCACATAACAATTCCGAAAAATACGAAATTGGAAATTCGACAATAATTCAATGTCACGGACCCAACGGAACTGGTTTCGTCGAATTCCGAGACTGTTTGAAAAATGACTATTCTATAAATATCGGTTCGAACGATTTATTCAAAACTGATCAAATCGATTTCAATTTCGATTCTGAAGCTTCTATTATATTCAGTACTATCAATACGAAGTTTAAAAGCTTTTGAAATATTTTCTTCAGCTTAAAATTAAAGATTCAAAATTTTATCCAGTTTCAATCGATTAAATTTTATCATTTAATTGCGGATTTCAAAATTATATCGGGGACACAAATTAAATCATCGTTTAAATATTTAAAATTAATTAAATATTCTCAATTTAATTCGTTCAAAATTCTGGGTCGTTACAAACTTCCCCCTTAAAAGAATTTCGTCCTCGAAATTACAAGTTAGGAAAAATGGGCCTTAACTCGTCTACTATTTTTCACAATCCAGTAGTTTTATCACATTTATCAAAACAAATCTTCCTACTAAAGATTCGTTATCATTTCAACTATCTTTCCAACTCCAATTAAAGTTTCAAACAATATTGTTTTTCTTCAAAATTCAAATTCAAATTCAAACTTTCAAAAATTTCTCAAAAATTTTCTAACGCCCTAAATTTCCGAAAAATTTCGCCAGCGTCTCCTTTGCGCGGCTAATACGGTACGACTACAAAACGTCCCTACGGACTCTCAGATTTCAAAAAGAAAAAGAAAAAGCCAAGCGGCTAGACAAGAAATCATCAAAAACTCATATTATAATTCAAATACGTACCTTTTGTCGAGCAATTCAAATTTATCTTTGAAATTAAATTCCAATTCCTTTTTACCTGTATAACCTACTAGCCATAATATCTAGTTACACATTCAAACCATTTTGCAAATCCTATTACAAAATTTTCAATATAAACTGCTTATATCATCTTTACTTCACTATTGAAGTTACATATTCATATCCATTCAATTTTACATTTCTAATCTCATTTCAATCGAATTTCAAATACTTTATAAGTCTTCGACTTATTTACAATTTGATTTATAAAGTCATTTGTACATTCATATTACTAATTTCATTCCTTTATGAATTTTATCTTCAAATATTTTTCTGGAACTTTATTTCAAACTATATATCACATTAATATTTCATATTCACAAATTCTATTCATATATGAATTCATTTTTTTAAGTTAGATTTTTATTTAAACTTAAACTTTACAAGTTATTGACTTCATAATATTTCATAAACATTTTCATATAGTATTCCAGAATCTTACCAACATTTCAAAAATCATTTTGAAATCAATTCAAATTTATCTTTTGAATTTTCTAAAACAAAATCCAAATTTTCCAAACACTTTCCGTTTAAAACAATTTGGCAGCCATTTCTCTTTTGGAAACCCGAAAATGAACATCAGTAATGCTGCAGTCATTACCGAAGTTATTTTCCAGCGACCGAAAAGAGTTTAGAGCTTTCATCTCTCTAAAATACTTTTCAAACCTTTGAAATTCATTTTCAAATCAACAGATTTAAACTTTTCAAATCTCCAAAATTCTCAAATTCTTTTCAAAACATTTCCAAAAACTTCTCTGGCATTTCGTTTTGAATTACAATTCACATTTATAATTTATATTCTTAAATTTCATTCGTATGTGAATTTATTTCTTAACTTTGGAGTTATGATTTCAGTTTCTTATTCTGTTTCAATAGTAATGATAACATTTCAATATCATCACTTTCCTAACAACCAAGCATCCATATATCATTATATTTCATAGAAAATTATTTCTTTTTCTATACAAAAATAGTTTTGGGCAAAATTATTTCATTTACCCCATTTTAAAACAATACTGTGCCGAATTGTTCTATGCGAGTGTTTAGAGATCCCTATCAATGATCGTTAATTACTCGTATTGACCAGAATCCATATACCACTCAACAAATCAATCATCACAATATAAAACAATTTTATATTCAAATAACAAATACGCACTCATATCTATTATTACACTCAACTCATTCTAGAGTACTACTGACTCTATCTCTAATGAGTAACACCCAACAGAGCAGGGTTGTCGCTTAACCATATGCTCTGATACCACTTTGTCACATACCGAAATTTTCGACTTTCGAAAATTCAACATCGATACTCACTTTATCGACTGTCGAGCAATCGAGTGCCGGAAACTCCAATAGTGAGGGTTTAAGAAAGAAGAAAACGGCAGAAGAAGAAGAAAAGAGTAGAAGGAAGAAGAGAAAGAAAGAACAACAGAACAACATCAGAACAGAAAACGATATCAGAATCTTACACATCTGTGAAGACCCAAATTATTGAGATAAAAATAATTTTAAAATGAGAATATTTAAGAAAAGAAAATATAGTCTGACAATAATAATATTAGGAGTAAGTGGAATGAATAAATAAGAGGATAGAGATTTTTTTTCAATAAATATATATGTATTAGATATGAGTAGCCAAAGAAGTATAAAATGATAAAGCCCTTTTGATAACCAAATTGCATGAGAACCAGTTTAGTATTATTGTGCATAAACACCTTCTCAAAAATAAATCAGGAAATAAATGGTTTGAAATAATATAAGAGGACCATTCAGGCCTAACAAGGTATACAATGTATCCGAGTCACACAAAGATGATGTGTAGATGGATCATGCAAATAGCATGTGCACAGAAAAGCAGAGAAGCAACTGCTTTTACTAGAAATAGAAATCAAGAGAAAATGGCACATTTAGCCATAACAACACACACATAATTCTCTGAGTAATGTGAGGATAAAATGGGTTTTTCCTTTAGTAAAACCCTAGCAAAATGATTTAAATCAAGAGGGAAGCAGAGGTTTTCTCTGGGGGAAAACAGAAACACACTAAAAAAAAATAGAAAGGAGAGCTCACCCTGTTTTCAAGCTTAGACATTCTCGGGGAAGAGAGGAGGAAGGTGAGTGATTAATCACTTATGATCTGTAAGGCATTAAGACCCATGTTAAGGGCAGCCAAGTTATTTTATATAAACATTACATTATGTTTTTCCTATTTGATTTTATTTTCTGGATGAAAATATGTTGATCATGGATGGTATTCTGGTTGAGTTTTTGGATGAGGTTTTAATCTGTTTTGACTTGTTGTGATGGTTTCAGTTTTTGTTTTAAAATATAGATAATCAAACAAATACACTAATCACAGGAATAGATTTTATATGTGCTAGTTTTGATATGAAAAATGAATCAAATATTTTACTGTGGAATAGGGTATCAATGAAAGAAAAGAATTAGGCAGTGTGAATATTGAGATTTATGCTTATGTCTAGTCTATATTAAAAATGATATGAACAATGCAATATTACAAATATGTGCTGATTTGTTCAGATCATAAACCAATAAGTTTTTATGGGTTTTTCTCAAAAAACCATTCCCTATGTTCACAGTAAAAGAATAAATATAGTTTTGCAAATGACTTCTTCATATTTGTGTAAGAAATGGAAATTTCTAGAAATAAAAATATAAGTAGGTTTTAGAAAAATGTGATTAAAGCAAAAATGACTTTGAAATAAGGTGTGCAATTTTACATGAATGCTTTGTATGTCTGGATATGATCTTTGGGTGATTTTAATAATTCTTGACCTATATAAGGAAGGAAAGAATACGAGTATCTCTGGAATCAAAAGAAAAATTCCCCAGAAAGAAATAAATAAGCATGGTCTCTAAATTATAAAATAATTTAGGAGTAGTGCCTTGATCTACTCATCAGCAGGTGGTTGATGGGTATGTGCATGACTTGTTTAAGTCCCGTAGGCCTCTGTGTAAAGGGTTAACAGAACTGAGCCCCTTTGCAATGCACACATGGTGTTCAATGGCAAGAGTTCAGACCAAACAAAATGAAAAGATGAGAAGGAGAAAATTATGCTATGGAATTTAGAAAGTTAATCCATAGGAGTTTTGTACTTGTACAACTGAATGAAGTGAATGGATGAATGCTTGGATGTATGTTTGTAGATAAAACTTAAAAATACAGAGAAATTATGCTATGGAATTCAGGGAGTTAATCCATAGGAGTTTTGTACTTGTACAACTGAATGAAGTGAATGGATGAATGCTTGGATGTATGTTTATAGATAAACTTAAATATACACATTCTCAGATTTTAATTGGGATTTGAATAGCATTTAATAGAAAAGTTCTCTATACAGCCTTAAGAATTTACAAGATATTTTGCATACTTGATTTCACTCACACCAGAATTTATTTCTGACCCTATTTGTTGCCTTTGCAATACTTGGGGTGTCTCATTTTATTGAGGCAGTTCAAAGTTTTGCTGCAGGGAAAGATGCATGAATTGCTTGCTTGCTTGCATGGATATTTGGAGATCTTGAGGAATTTAAAGTGTTTAAGAGAAGTAGCAGTGTCTTTGTAATAATTAAGTTAGGAAAACTCTAACATGTTCTAAGTATTTTAATGAGTGTCTTTTACTTTGATATCTGGAAAACAGTATGTAAGAAGAAAAAGAAACTTAAATGTTATATGTGTTTGTGAGCTGTGGACTTAAGTAACAAGTTCTGAAATAGTTTTAGTAGATAATGCTGAAGGAGAAGATGCCATTTAATCTGATATGTGAACATGTTTTTCTAGACAGTCTTGAGGCACTTCAGTTATGATACTATAAAACTGATACTAATTAGGAGAGATCTGATACTATAAAACTGATAAAACTGATACTAATTAGGAAAGATCTGATACTATAGAACTGATAAAACTGATACTAAGTAGGAGAGATCTGATACTATAAAACTGATACTAAGTAGGAGAAATCTGATACTATAAAACTGATACTAGGTAGGAAATTTCTGATACTATAACTACTGATCTAATACTAGGTTGGGAAAATCTGATACTATAGCTTCAAAACTGATACTAAGTGGTAAGACACCGGATTCAACACTTTTCTAGCTCCAGATATAAGAAGTTGTGTGATTTATAAAGTAGCTCACGACACCATCACTCATGTGATGACTATCTGCTCAGTTAACCAGGAAATATGTATTTTGTCTGTCATGATTGGTTTGTGCTTGTTGTGTCTAAACCCTGATCACATGTGTTGTTTTTCTCTGCTTAGACTTCAACCTAGTTTATCACCTCATAATTCATATGATAAGTACCAAATCACAAAAGAATTTCGAAATTTAAATGTATGGCTTGTAAACCAAGAAACCAATTAATTTGAGAAGTAAGCAAGAAAATTATAAGTGGCAATATTCGAATTTATTATTAATCAAGCTTGAGATCAAAAAGAGGAATGTAAAAATAGAAATGGCTATGTGACACCAATTCTCTGAAAAATGAGAAATATTGTGTGATTGAATTTTCCTTGTTAATTTTTAATACTCTGATAAGCAAGGAAACATTTATATATCTTCCTATATATAAATGACTTGAATTGACTTATATACTAATATTTTTATATTGGTAAGAATTTGGATCTTGGGGAAAATGAAATTAAAGAAGTGATCACTTGGTTTGGAAAAAAAAAAAAAATCTCAACAGGAAATCACTGAAAAATAACAATCCAAAAGAAGTGGGTCACTTCAGTTGGTATCAGAGCTATGTTATTAAAACATAGCATAAATATATTATCCAATTTTCTTGTAAGGATAAAATTCTAAAAAAAAAATATAGTAATGATAGAAATAAACATCCACAGTAGAAATAAATTTCAGAAAAATAATTAAATTAGAAATATGACTGACTAGCTATGCAATTGAATAGTGAATCATGGTAGGAAGACCACCAAGTCATGGAGCAGGACCCTCCAATACAACACCAATGGTTAACTTGCAAGATTTGGTGAGGGCATTTAGAGAAGGAGCAGTGCAGAGGGAAGAGAATCCTCATGAGGAATTAGCTAAGTTATTGAAGAATTCATAAGGCTGAGGCAAGGACCAATGAGTGTGACTGAATACACTCAAAAATTTGAGAGTTTGTCCAAGTATGGAACTATGCTCATAGGAGATGAAGAATCAAAGAATTCAAGATTTATCCAAGGATTAAATGCAGGTCTGAGTAGAGCAATGTTACCATACAAGGATAAAACATTTGATCAAGTCATAGACCTTGCTCTTTCTTTTGAACAACATGACAATGCAAGGGAAAAATTTAGGAGCATGAGGGCTACCAATCAAAAGAAGGGGAAAAATAGAGCACATCCCTATGACAAAAAGAATATGGATAAGAAAATGGAGGGAGCAGCCACTGGGGAAGCTAAGAAGAAGGTTACTTGTTTTAATTGTGGCAAAGAAGAACACATGAGTAATAGGTGTCAAGCAGCCAAGAAGGCATTGTTTAGCTGCTATAACTGTGGGAAGGAAGGCCATATTAAAAGAAACTGCCCAGAGTTCAAAAAGGGAGCAAAGGTAGGAGCACTTGAGGGCAAAGCAAAAGCAACTGCAGTGGGAAGTCCTGGACAATTGGAAGGTATACTTCTAATTAAAGATCACCCCATCTCAGTTATATATGACACTGGAGCAACACATTCACTAATATCCCAAGACATAGTGAATAAATTAACCCTCACATGCTATTTAGTTGATAATCCCTTGTTTATTCAGAGCCCACTAGGTAATTCTTGCATGCTAGGGATTAAATGTTTGGGAGTAGAGTTAAACATGGGTGGAAATATGTTTAGTTCTGATTTGTTTGTGCTAAAATATCCTGGAATAGGAATTATTCTAGGAATTGATTGGCTAAGAAAATACAAAGCAATTTTAAACTTAGAAAATCTTACTATTTCTCTGAAAACAGAAAATGGTAAAAATATTATAGTTATGAGTGAAATTGCTAAAATCAATTACTGTAACCACATATGTAGCATGACTGAGAAAGAATTAACACTGGAGGACATAAAAATTATAAATGAATACCCAGATGTCTTTGGTGAAGTCATAGGTGTTCCAGAAAATAGGCAAGTAGAATTTCAAATAAGGCTAATCCCAGGAGCCAGCCCAATCATCAAGAAGCCAACTAGAATGGGTCCTAAAGAACTTGTGGAATTGAAACATCAGTTGGAAGAACTGGAGCAGAAAGGCTTCATAAGGCCTAGTAGTTCAAACTGGGGTTCTCCAATTGTATTTGTGAAGAAGCAGGATGGTACTTTGAGAATGTGCATTGATTATAGGGAATTAAACAAAGTCACCATTAAAAACAAATATCCACTTCCTAGAATTGATGATCTATTCGATCAATTAAATGGGGCAAGGGTCTTTTCAAGGCTAGATTTAGCCTCTGGGTTTCATCAGATGAAGGTGGAGGAAAAGAGTATTAAGTATACTGCCTTCAACACAAGGTATGGATTATACGAATTTTTGGTGATGCCTTTTGGATTGACAAATGCACCATCTTATTTTGTAGATTTGATGAATAGAACATTTAGAGATTTTCTAGACAAATTTGTGGTTGTTTTTATTGATGACATTTTAGTATATTCAAAATCAGAAGAAGATCATGCAAAGCACTTGCATCTGGTTTTGTCTAGACTGAGGGCACATGATTTAAAAGCCAAATTCTCTAAATGTACATTTTGGCAGAAGGAAGTAAAATTTTTGGGGCACATTGTATCACAACAAGGGGTTAGTGTAGACCCAAATAAGGTGATGGCAGTGCAATCTTGGAGTAGACCCAAATCAGTAACTGAGGTGAGGTCATTTTTGGGAATGGCAGGCTATTACAGGAGATTTATAAAAGATTTTGCAAGGATAGCTATCCCATTGACCAAGTTAACTAAAAAGGAGCAACCATATGTGTGGACAGAGAAGTGTGAACAAGCTTTCATATCACTAAAGAAGGCACTGGTAGAAGCTCCAGTTTTACAAGTGCCAGAGGGTAATGAAGAATTAGTAGTTTACACAGATGCTAGTGGATCTGGATTGGGGGCAGTGCTTATGCAACATGGTAGAGTCATAGCTTATGCATCAAGGCAACTCAAGCCAAATGAAACTAGGTATGCTACACATGACTTAGAACTAGCTGCTGTGGTGTATGCATTGAAACTATGGAGACATTATTTATTGGGTGCTAAGTTTGAATTGTTTACTGATCATAAGTCACTTAAATATTTGTTTTCCCAAAAAGACTTGAACATGAGGCAACATAGGTGGGTAGAATTTCTAGCTTCCTATGATCTTGATATATTGTATACCCCTGGAAAAGCTAATAAAGTAGCAGATGCATTAAGTAGACATCAAGCTAAATTGGCAAGCTTAATGATGGCAGAATTCAAGGATTTGATAATTCTTAGTGAGGTGGAAGTGAAAGAAGAAGCTAGTGTATCAGATAAGACACACAGTAAGATGATTGAATATGGTAAATTAAGCCTCTTATCCTTAAAATCAACACTGGTTGATAAAATAGGACAAATGCAGAATCAAGATATAAATTTGAAGGAGAAAAAGAACATGATATCCCAAGGCATGACAGTGGAAAACTATGAGGTAGATGGTAAAGGATACTTAAGGAAAAAGGGGAAACTCTGCATACCAAATGTAGGGGAACTAAAGCAAGAAGTTATGGATGAGCATCACAAAACAAAGTATACTATCCATCCAGGTGGTACAAAAATGTACCATGATCTCAAGAGAAATTATTGGTGGCCAGGAATGAAAGGAGCAGTAGCAAAATATGTGGCAAATTGCTTGACATGCCAACAAGTAAAGGCAGACTATCAAAGGCCCTCAGGCCTATTGCAACCTTTGGAAGTGCCTACTTGGAAATGGGAGAGTATATCAATGGATTTTGTGGATGGTTTGCCAAGAACAAGGAAGGGAAATGATAGTATTTGGGTAGTGGTTGATAGACTCACAAAAACAACACACTTTATCCCAATAAGTTCAAACAGAAATGCTCACAAGCTAGCTCAATTATTTGTGAAGGAAATAGTGAGGTTGCATGGCATCCCCAAGACTATCATTAGTGATAGAGATACTTTGTTTACTTCAAGGTTTTGGAGTAGCTTTCAAGAAGCTATGGGGACAGAACTAAGCCTAAGCACAGCCTACCACCCACAAACAGATGGGCAAACTGAGATTGTTAATAAAGTTTTAGAGGATTTGCTGAGAGCATGCATACTTGATTTTGGAGGCAACTGGGAGGATCATATTTATTTAGCTGAGTTTGCTTATAATAATAGTTACCAATCCACTATAGGAATGGCTCCATTTGAGGCTTTGTATGGGAAGCCTTGTTTATCTCCTGCATGTTGGATGGAGGCTGGTGAAAGGGTGTTGCTTGGACCAGACCATGTAAAAGAAACTTCTGCAAGAATTGAATTAGTGAGGCAAAGAATGAGAGTAGCTCAAGAGAGACAGAAAGCTTATGCAGATAAAAAGAGAAGGCCAGTAGAATTTGAGGTGGGAGACTATGTGTTTCTCAAAGTTTCACCAATGAGGAAAATATTGAGATTTGGAAAAGCAGGGAAACTGTCACCAAGGTATGTAGGACCATATGAAATTGTTCAAAGAATAGGGACTTTAGCTTATAGGTTGAAGTTACCAGAGGAATTGAGCAAAATACATGATGTATTTCATGTATCCCAATTGAGAAAATGGGTGCATGATAAAGAGTCCATTCTTGAATCTCCTACACATGTTGAAATTCAAGAAAATCTGGTTTATAAAAAGGAACCAGTGGGCATTGTGGCTAGAGAAGAAAAGAAGCTGAGAAATAAAATAATTAAACTAGTTAAAATCCAATGGAGTTTGGATGGGAATGATTGCACTTGGGAGGCTGAAGAGAGGATAAAGGATAAATATCCTAATCTGTTTTCTACTTAAAGGTATGTTTAAAAATTATGATGGGACTTTAAAATTATTTATTTATGTTTGATTGATTTGGAATGAATGAGTTTCTGAAAATTTCATTCAATTGAAATTATGCTTTGTATACATTTGGATGGAAATGTATGAGAGAATAATTGTGGGACACAATTCCTTTTAGGAGGAGAGTATGTGAAGACCCAAATTATTGAGATAAAAATAATTTTAAAATGAGAATATTTAAGAAAAGAAAATATAGTCTGACAATAATAATATTAGGAGTAAGTGGAATGAATAAATAAGAGGATAGAGATTTTTTTTCAATAAATATATATGTATTAGATATGAGTAGCCAAAGAAGTATAAAATGATAAAGCCCTTTTGATAACCAAATTGCATGAGAACCAGTTTAGTATTATTGTGCATAAACACCTTCTCAAAAATAAATCAGGAAATAAATGGTTTGAAATAATATAAGAGGACCATTCAGGCCTAACAAGGTATACAATGTATCCGAGTCACACAAAGATGATGTGTAGATGGATCATGCAAATAGCATGTGCACAGAAAAGCAGAGAAGCAACTGCTTTTACTAGAAATAGAAATCAAGAGAAAATGGCACATTTAGCCATAACAACACACACATAATTCTCTGAGTAATGTGAGGATAAAATGGGTTTTTCCTTTAGTAAAACCCTAGCAAAATGATTTAAATCAAGAGGGAAGCAGAGGTTTTCTCTGGGGGAAAACAGAAACACACTAAAAAAAAAATAGAAAGGAGAGCTCACCCTGTTTTCAAGCTTAGACATTCTCGGGGAAGAGAGGAGGAAGGTGAGTGATTAATCACTTATGATCTGTAAGGCATTAAGACCCATGTTAAGGGCAGCCAAGTTATTTTATATAAACATTACATTATGTTTTTCCTATTTGATTTTATTTTCTGGATGAAAATATGTTGATCATGGATGGTATTCTGGTTGAGTTTTTGGATGAGGTTTTAATCTGTTTTGACTTGTTGTGATGGTTTCAGTTTTTGTTTTAAAATATAGATAATCAAACAAATACACTAATCACAGGAATAGATTTTATATGTGCTAGTTTTGATATGAAAAATGAATCAAATATTTTACTGTGGAATAGGGTATCAATGAAAGAAAAGAATTAGGCAGTGTGAATATTGAGATTTATGCTTATGTCTAGTCTATATTAAAAATGATATGAACAATGCAATATTACAAATATGTGCTGATTTGTTCAGATCATAAACCAATAAGTTTTTATGGGTTTTTCTCAAAAAACCATTCCCTATGTTCACAGTAAAAGAATAAATATAGTTTTGCAAATGACTTCTTCATATTTGTGTAAGAAATGGAAATTTCTAGAAATAAAAATATAAGTAGGTTTTAGAAAAATGTGATTAAAGCAAAAATGACTTTGAAATAAGGTGTGCAATTTTACATGAATGCTTTGTATGTCTGGATATGATCTTTGGGTGATTTTAATAATTCTTGACCTATATAAGAAAGGAAAGAATACGAGTATCTCTGGAATCAAAAGAAAAATTCCCCAGAAAGAAATAAATAAGCATGGTCTCTAAATTATAAAATAATTTAGGAGTAGTGCCTTGATCTACTCATCAGCAGGTGGTTGATGGGTATGTGCATGACTTGTTTAAGTCCCGTAGGCCTCTGTGTAAAGGGTTAACAGAACTGAGCCCCTTTGCAATGCACACATGGTGTTCAATGGCAAGAGTTCAGACCAAACAAAATGAAAAGATGAGAAGGAGAAAATTATGCTATGGAATTTAGAAAGTTAATCCATAGGAGTTTTGTACTTGTACAACTGAATGAAGTGAATGGATGAATGCTTGGATGTATGTTTGTAGATAAAACTTAAAAATACAGAGAAATTATGCTATGGAATTCAGGGAGTTAATCCATAGGAGTTTTGTACTTGTACAACTGAATGAAGTGAATGGATGAATGCTTGGATGTATGTTTATAGATAAACTTAAATATACACATTCTCAGATTTTAATTGGGATTTGAATAGCATTTAATAGAAAAGTTCTCTATACAGCCTTAAGAATTTACAAGATATTTTGCATACTTGATTTCACTCACACCAGAATTTATTTCTGACCCTATTTGTTGCCTTTGCAATACTTGGGGTGTCTCATTTTATTGAGGCAGTTCAAAGTTTTGCTGCAGGGAAAGATGCATGAATTGCTTGCTTGCTTGCATGGATATTTGGAGATCTTGAGGAATTTAAAGTGTTTAAGAGAAGTAGCAGTGTCTTTGTAATAATTAAGTTAGGAAAACTCTAACATGTTCTAAGTATTTTAATGAGTGTCTTTTACTTTGATATCTGGAAAACAGTATGTAAGAAGAAAAAGAAACTTAAATGTTATATGTGTTTGTGAGCTGTGGACTTAAGTAACAAGTTCTGAAATAGTTTTAGTAGATAATGCTGAAGGAGAAGATGCCATTTAATCTGATATGTGAACATGTTTTTCTAGACAGTCTTGAGGCACTTCAGTTATGATACTATAAAACTGATACTAATTAGGAGAGATCTGATACTATAAAACTGATAAAACTGATACTAATTAGGAAAGATCTGATACTATAGAACTGATAAAACTGATACTAAGTAGGAGAGATCTGATACTATAAAACTGATACTAAGTAGGAGAAATCTGATACTATAAAACTGATACTAGGTAGGAAATTTCTGATACTATAACTACTGATCTAATACTAGGTTGGGAAAATCTGATACTATAGCTTCAAAACTGATACTAAGTGGTAAGACACCGGATTCAACACTTTTCTAGCTCCAGATATAAGAAGTTGTGTGATTTATAAAGTAGCTCACGACACCATCACTCATGTGATGACTATCTGCTCAGTTAACCAGGAAATATGTATTTTGTCTGTCATGATTGGTTTGTGCTTGTTGTGTCTAAACCCTGATCACATGTGTTGTTTTTCTCTGCTTAGACTTCAACCTAGTTTATCACCTCATAATTCATATGATAAGTACCAAATCACAAAAGAATTCCGGAATTTAAATGTATGGCTTGTAAACCAAGAAACCAATTAATTTGAGAAGTAAGCAAGAAAATTATAAGTGGCAATATTCGAATTTATTATTAATCAAGCTTGAGATCAAAAAGAGGAATGTAAAAATAGAAATGGCTATGTGACACCAATTCTCTGAAAAATGAGAAATATTGTGTGATTGAATTTTCCTTGTTAATTTTTAATACTCTGATAAGCAAGGAAACATTTATATATCTTCATATATATAAATGACTTGAATTGACTTATATACTAATATTTTTATATTGGTAAGAATTTGGATCTTGGGGAAAATGAAATTAAAGAAGTGATCACTTGGTTTGGAAAAAAAAAAAATCTCAACAGGAAATCACTGAAAAATAACAATCCAAAAGAAGTGGGTCACTTCAACATCGCAGCGGAACAATATACAATAGATAATTACTGGTCTTTTAAAACAAAGAACTATATCATTTTATACATACATCAATCATCAGAGTCAATATACAACAATGGACAGTTATATACTTGTCCTCATACAGAATACACAGCGGAATAAATACTATCAGATACAAATACTACGTCTCGTCATCCAGCTTATCTC
The DNA here is from genome assembly GCA_030737815.1 of Allium fistulosum. Taxonomy (NCBI): domain Eukaryota; kingdom Viridiplantae; phylum Streptophyta; class Magnoliopsida; order Asparagales; family Amaryllidaceae; genus Allium; species Allium fistulosum. Next base: position 824,185,480 of record CM060904.1, read on the forward strand.
CAAAGCTCCAGAATATCCAGAATATCCTGATAACATAACTCTAGACTGCCCGTGTGGAAATTGGTGGGCACCCAGAGTTTAGAAGGGAAACAATAAACTCCGAGTCAGTCATGGTGACTGGTGTGAGATCGTAAAACAGTTATTCTTTATAACAACAAAATAATTTTTAAGTCAAGTTCGCAATGCTTTTGGAAAATGAAACTACCATAAGACCTCCCGCCACACACACAATGCAAACGCAGACTTGGAGGAGATTTCTTCTTATGATAGTCAAAGATGCTTACTACGCGAAAATCAAATTCTTTTTGATATTATTATTAGTGCATAGTGTAGAAAACATTTCGAAAGTAGAATATAAATCTTAGCTAGCATAGGTACCATTATAGTATGCTTGCTATAGCTACCATATTAAATGGCAGGTTCTACAACTAAAACCGTACAAGTCACGTATTGTTTCTTTGGATTTCCAACAAATGGTCAGGCTAAGGAACTTCCTATCCACGATGGGTACGTCCCTGGAATAGACGACCCGAGAACCTAACCGGATCTCTGCCAACACAAGGCCGGGTTACCTCTGCAAAAATAGGTAACTACTGACACGCGTATGCCATCCCCCGATCGTCACCGATCTTCCCGAGGATCCCCGATTCCAACAAACCACATAGAAAAAATAATGCAGTAACCACAGAGGTTAAGTATCTGGGCTCCATACCATGATACCACCTTTATCCAGAAGGAATGACATACACTAAGGGGCGCTACTCCCTAGAACCTTGCTGCATCCTTCCTGTTTTGACCATTTCCGGGGTGTGAGGCTCGACGAAGTCTCGTCCACAAAGCTACGCTTTCTCAAAAAGCCCTGCTTCGGGTCAAACAAAATGATCAACCTATGATCACAAAGATATAAGATCAAACAAATGATCATATCGCAAATGACCAAACATTGATCATTTCACAGCAACACTCAGTATGCCACGTTACCAAATTGGGATATATCGCTGATAAATTTCAACTACATAACCTCTGAGCTCGTACGTCTCAGAGAAGGGTGTTAAGCTAAGAGAATAAATTCTCCGCCACCAATAGAAATGTATTTGAAAGAAATCAGCTTTATATCTCATATTGTAACGTCAGACACACAATCCATACAAGTCTGTTCCGGGATCGAACTGAACCGAAGGCACTTCTCACGAAGCCCTTGCACATCCGGATAATTTTCAATCACGTCAGGACTTCCCGTCACTAAGGGTGATAAAACCTCTAAATCGAAGATCAGTCGATGTAGAGTAACTCGACGGTAATCCTTCCGTTTTCAAAAATATCCGGTCTTCAACACCGGTCTTCGAATGCAATTCATAACGACGTATCACATATTCGGAATGGGTTATACGACCCCATGGTCCTTTCCCGGCTAACCCGAATAGTGAGCGCTTATTCAAAAATAAGTGTGGCATTCAAATTCATCCAATTCACAACAAATACCATTCAAGGTAATTATTGATAGTCGGTTATTTAACTATCAATAAAGATGCGCAACATCATCAGATTCCAAATTATTTTCCCAAATTATTTTTATCTTCCAAAATATCTTTTACCAGATATAAAATTTCCACACTTAATCATTTGAAAACAATTTCAAATAAATTTCCACATTTCAATTTATCTTTGAAGATAAAATCTATAAACAGTTCATTTCATATTGGAAAAGCATTTCCATACTTATTTAAAAATAAGTAATTCACAAATCATTTATTTTCAACACTTGGAAAATATTCGATATACTTAAATCAAAATTAAGTATATGTTTCATCCTTTAAGGAAACCATTCTTTTAACACCTTTACTTGAGTCAAAACGAATGTTACGTAAAACATCGTTACGACGACTCAAAATCAATAGTATAGGGATTCGGAATTAAGGTAGATATATATAAATCCCAATACTATATAAAACATTTCCTTTCGGAAATCATTTACTATAACAACAGTGTTATAGTCCACCATTTCCTTATTTCTCGAAAACGTCTATTTCAACAATAAATGTTGAAATCTATGATTTCGATTCATAATACATTTTAAAACACCTTTAAAATGTTTAACTTCATTTTTTAAAATATTACTTCTTCAAAAATGAATCCATTTTACTTAACAATATATTCACTGTCCAAAATCGTGAATAAAATTTACTTAACCCCATTTCAATCATTTCTACACATTTTTATTTTCAATAAAAATTCGCTATTCAAAATCGTGAATATATCTTCTTAAATAATCTTCTATATTAAATTTATCACATTCGATCTATTTTCGAATTTATAAGCACGTTTATAAATTCTATTTCTCTTTTTAATAACAACTTCGACTTATAAACCTTCTTTTATCAACTTTTATATTTAACTTATCAAAATAAGTGACTTTGGGTTTATAAACAACTTTTATAAATTTTAATTCTATTTATAAAAGCTTCAATACCAAATCAATTTCAATATTGATTCCTAATTTTATTTTCAACGTTAAATAAACTTCCCATACTGATTTCTCAAAATTTCATTTCTGTAACGACCCAGTAATTTCAACCATTCGTATCCATTATAAGTGTATAGGTAGACACTCATGCCGGAGTTGAATTGCTCAAAATACTGCGTTGTAAATAAAATTTGGCAAAACTCAGCATATACAGTAAATAAAATAATCACAGATCATAGACACAGAGTAATATAACAATAATGCAGCGGAAACAAAAGGATAGTAGTTCATGAAGCTACTATATATATAACAGAGTTAAACAAGATACAACGAAGGTCTCGAATACAATAGATGTCTCAATACAATAATCAAATACCAGATCTGAATTCATCACTGGAATCAACAGAATAACTGAAAGCAGGATCGATAGATGGCTGGATCTCCAAGCGAAGCTCCAACTCCAAAGGTGAGTCTCAAATGTTGTATCACTCAGTCTGACCCGAGCGTAAAGCAAAACACAAAACACTCGAGTCAGGATTAACATTCTTATATTAATAAATCCAACTCAAGTGAAATATTAACAAAAATACAAGTAACTTAAAGGATGTTTCGGATAACCATCCCCTAAGGATCCGTTAAACTATTTACTATGTAGTAATATGCGCTATATACAGTAGTGTCTAAATAAGTAAAGTATAATCATATCGGAAAATAGCGTTAAGGGGATGGAGAACCTTAACGCGGTCGGATCTTAAAATCATAATCGTAGTAAAGGCTCGGTATGGTAGGTGACACGGCACAACTAGGCAATGCCAGGGTAGATATACCAATTACGCACACGGACTGATGGATACGCATAGCAGCCACTACCGTTCCACCTCGAACAACATTCCCAAATCGGAGGATGGCCATCTAGTCAAATCACAAGTAAGAGTATAATATCGAAGAAATGCGTCCGAGAAGAGGTGCTACCTCACTGGTCCGAGATCGCTCCTGTTTTAGCCACCTTATGCCAACTCACGGGAGTTGGGTCCACGTAACATACCTTAAGAACGCCGCCACCATCCTACTTCATTCTGGAATCTCCACCGCGTACACAGTTGTCAAAGTGGTTTTCGGTAAGACAGAGAGTATGTCCATATCCGATCCCGGTCTCTTTGCCAACCAATCGTTATTATAACACCGTGGTCATTTCAAAATAGTTTATACTTCAAAACCAAAATATATCATTATCATTTCAAACCCAATTTAATACGATATCATTTTTGCTTCAAATATATACATTTTCAAAATCATATTACTTTCCAAAGTTATAATGCTTTCGAAATCAAAGTCTGGAAATCACAGTATTTTGGAAATCATAACACTTTCCTATTAACAGTTTAGATATAAAAATTTCGTTATAAAATAAATTAGTTTCCTCAAATTTCACAAATCAATTCAAATTAACTCGAATTCCAAAAATTTAATTTATTTTTAAATCAAATCACAAATCATCCGTTTCAACTCGATTTAGCTTCTAAATAAACCATTTTAAATTATCGATTTCAAATACATATCTGAACCATAAAATAAGCCATTTCAATTTTAATATATATCAAAGCTTTAAATATTCAACATTTCAAAACTAAGTTCGATAAATTTATATACAAATCAGATTCACTTTACAATTATTTAGTTTTGAAATATTAGCTTAACATTTCCATAACATTTGATTTCAATTTCAATTTTTCAATTTAAATAAACAAATATCTCATTTAAATATTTATACGTTTGAAATATCCATTTAAGTCACCTTTTCACATTTCAAGTTATAAATCACTTCTTTAAATTTCAAATTCCATACATTTTATATCAAACTTATTTAAGTATAATTCTTAAATAAATATAATTTCAATCAATTTCAAATCACTATAAATTCTATATTTGAAATTATAGATATTAGATAAATACTTAAACATATTATTTATCAACTTTATTAAATCATCTTTAATAAATCTTTAAAATCAATATTTATCAAAACCATATATTCCTTTTTTAAAAACCATAGAAATCATTTTCAAAACGTTTATATATAGACCAACGGTGCCTGTATAAATTTTTCTATCCTATGGCCAAGTGATACGGATATTTATCTTTTCAATCCACAATTTAAACATATTCGGGTATATATCCTTTCAACCCGAAATCCCAAATTCAATTCAATTGAAAATCGCTTGGGTTTATCATTTCAACCCATAACGATTTTCTCCTATTCTACAGATCGTTCGGGTATGTATCATTTCAACCCATAGTGATTCTATACTAACAGGGAACTTGCAGAGTGATAACAGATATGATAATAATATAACAACAGTAACAGGCATATAACATCAGTATAAATAACAGATAATGGTGTCGGATGTCATAGGTGAACATATACAGATAATGACATATATAACAATGTAAATAACTAACATCAACATATTTCAATTGACATTTCAATTGAAATCAAATTTAATAAATATAAGAACATTAATCGTGAGTGATTGCTCACCTTTCGAGGCTAGAGAAATTTGAAACACAAGCAGCTACAAATTGGATCACGAACTAGAAAATCGAACAATCCAAACAACAGTCTCAAAGTGAAGTAAGCTGAAAGCGGATTTTGACGGACATAGCTGATAGATAGAAATTGACGAAATCAACTCAAAGCTGGATTGATATAAACTGAAAATATATACATTATTATTATATTATATATATTTTTCAGTATTTTAATTTAAGACAAATATTAAGATAATAAAATTTTTTTCAAAATCATTATTCTTAAAACTCAAATATTAAGAATCGAAGATATATTATACTTAAAAACCATTACCTAAAACAAAGTCTTAAACACATGTATAAAACTGTTTTGAACCCAGATGATATATATATATATACATATATATTTGTATTCTAAAAATAAATTCCAAAACATATATTTTCAAATCCATATTTAGTTATAAAAATAAATTTCTAAATAGATTAATTATTTTTAAACAAATGTATATTGTATATATATCTAAACTATAAACAAAAATGCAGATTCATAATTATAACAAACATATATAACTAGATTAAAATAAAATATGCACGTAGACACACAACTAAAATGTATATATGTAGGCTAGTATTCAAATTCTATTTAAAAGTTATGAACTGCAACTTACAAATAAACTATTATGACCCAATACAGTACAACCGATCAGATTTGTGTACATTAATATATGTAAATCTTATATAATATAGCTCGTACAATTATCTATATTTATAAACGAACAGAAAATTAAACTTGTATAAGCTTTAAACATATTATAAATATACTTTTCAAACATATATATATATATATATCCATATATATTAAATAATGCAAACTATATTTATAATCAAATATATGAAATCCCACTCCAAAAAATTTTATATGCAAAACCATGTGTGTGTGTATGTAAATCAGATTGTACCCAAATAAATGCAGACCATATATTAATAAGCCACAGAGTATATGTGGGCTATGCATACAATATATGTATAAATCTGGATACTCAAAAGCTTGCATGTGATTCACTTTGAAACCGCAGGTATCTCCACTCATATATTTTGAAACTTAGGTTTGTACAACACTTAAATATACTCATTTAAACTAACATATCACCACCTGTACAAATCCTGTATACATATATAAATATATATAGATATTATAAACAGAACAATGTAAACTAATATATATAAACCTTAATCGTACTTATAATTATACTTCAAATCTATTATAACAACATATATGTACTGTAACTCAAAATATACAAAATTTATATAAACTAACCTAAAATTTACATACTTAAAAATATATATAATTTGTCAAAAAAAAAAACTGTGCTATATATAAAACTACTCACCGTGCTATATAGGTTGCACACACGTGAGAGAGAGATATGAAGGCACGGGTGGAAGGTGGTGATGGTGGTTCCGGTTGTGGCGGTGCCAGGTCTCGGTTGGATGAGTTGGTGACGTGGTTAGGGGTTGGGCGTGGGGATTGGCGTGGTGGTGGACTGGCACGACCGGCTTCGGTGATGGCTGAAGGTGCAGGTGACGTGGAGGGCGGTGAGAAGATGTGGAGGCTTTAGGGTGCGTGATGGGTGCTGTTCGGGTGCGGGGAGGTGTGAACGGGGAAATGGACTGGCTTCATGGTCTTGGACATGGAGGAGCGGCACACTGTGGAGCGGAGGCGGTGGACGGTGTTGCGAGAGGTCGAGGGGAAAAGAAGAAACCATGGGTCGAGAGGGATGAGGTAAAGCGGAAGGAAGCTGCTGTAGTGAAAGTTTATGTTTGTGGAAGAGGGCACTTGAACAGGTTGATATGGACAGCTCATAGAAATGAAACAATGTCATAAGTTTGAACTTGTAACGTGCGTCTTCCTATCAAATACGAACAGGTGTGATTTATTAAAATATCAGACCGAAAAGAAAGGGGTTTCCAAACGAATAGCACGTTTGAATTTGAAAAGGTCAGAAAGTGGAAAGTCACAAATTTTGTACCGTTACAATGGAACGTTTTATTATTTTCGTCGCGTATCGGACCTCAAAATAAAGAAATAAATATACCGCTGGGATCAGCACGACGAGACGATCAAAACGGTATACAAATATCAGTGGTACGATCATCCGATCAAAAGTCGATAATCGGTACCAGAAATGCTGCTATTCTAACCAAATTAAGATAAACGGAGCAACAGAAGTCCAAATTTGACGAAACGACAGATGACGTCTCACTCAGAAGATGATTTACAAATTTTCTATGTAAAAATATTTAGGTTTGGAAAACATTTTATTATCACCAATTTTTAACTGATTAAATTGAAGTAAATTTACGCGCGAAATAAATTTTCATATTTTCGGACGAAAATTTACCAGTTACTATGTTTAATTAGACGCATTCCAAATATCAAATTTATATGTCAAAATTTTATTGTTTAAAATTTCACAAAATTCAATTAATTAAATAAATAAAACCACTAAAATTTTCGGGTCGTTACACTCTCCCCCACTCAAAACTTTTCGTCCCCGAAAAGGAAGGAGGTAGGAGAGTAGAAGCAACCAAAAGAAAAATAGATTAAAAGACTAGATAAGACAATTAATTTAAACCATATAATTTCAAATTAAACTAATTAATATTTAATAATTTGATTTAATCCACTGAGTTCACTTAAGTTAAATTAATTCATCTATTTCTGAATTCATTACCTTATGTCTAGTCATCCTGAATTAACAATTTCTAAATCAATCAATTTGTATAATCATTTATTTTTCTCATTTTTTTTTCAACAAATTTAATTCTTTTATTCTAAATTATTATTAACTTTATTCCACTTAATATATCTTATCACATATATTTAAACCATACAAATTAATTTAAACCATATAAATTACAATTTAAATTAATTTATATTTAATAATTGATTTTAAATTCAAGGTATTCCCATAAGTTGATCTAATTTCAATTTATTAGTTCTTGCAAACAATTTTTATTTGTCTCATCTATTATTCAATTAAATTATTATTCTATTTCTCTCTACTAACTTCTTTATAATAAAATTTAAGTATATAACATTTATTATAACCACTCAAATTTTACTTATAAATTTCTTTATATTGTATATTATCCAATTACATTTTCCACTTCTGAAATTTTTAGGTAAGTTATGTTAAGATGTAATTGAGTATTATACAAATAATATTTTACAATTAAGTTATTCTCAATTAAATATTTATCCAAGAATTTTGACTTTAGTTTATAATTGAAATCATCTTTAATCTAAAATTTAAGAATTTAAATCTCCGATTTACTTCAACAATTTTAGAGATATATATAATATATTTATATCAAATCAAATTAAATTTTAAAATCAGATACCTATACATATATATATACATCAAATTATACTAAAGAAATTCAAATTGAATATATATATTTTTTTTTTCAAAACAAAACCGTAGCAAAGCTACATAATGGTTTCTCCTCTTCGAAACTCGAAAATGAACGTCGATGATGCGGCCGTCATCACCGAAATTATTTTCCAGCGACAACGAGAAGAGCACTGATTTAAACATTTAAAATTCTTTGAAAACCATTTATTCGAAAATACTTTAAATAATATACATTTTAAGACTTTAAATCAAAGTTTGAAATCACCAGAAATTTAATTCTTAAATTCTCAATTTAAATCCATTTCAATTCCAAATAAATTTATAAACAATAGTTATTTTGCCATAGTCAATGACTTACAAACAATGAAATGATAATCAAATATTATCATTTTCAACAACCAAATTATTTAACTTTTAATTCCAGAAAATTTTCTTATATATTTAAAATATAATCATACAAATTTATTTCATCTATCAAATTTGAAAATTTATATTGTGTCAGTTTGCTCTGTTCAAGTGTTTTGGAAATTCTATCGATAGCGTTGATCAGACGAATCGATCGAAAATCCAAATCAACATCAACAACTCAAACAACACACTATAAACATCAACAATTTTATATTAATTTCAAATACACTCCCTCACACGATGATTCCAGAATTGGATTCCAACACAAGGATAGAGATCCAAATATAGAAGGGCTCTTATCAAAGAGAATTCTAATCTAAAATAGATTGGCTCGAAACGAAGGTTAGATGATTGCATTTCAAACAGGAAGATGGATAAAGTTGTATAAATCGCGGGCAACCTTAACCGGGTCAACCGTGACTTCATAGATAAGATCGATATAGAATTCTGAAGCAAATCGACATTCGATTATCAGAGGTAGAATTCGGGTATAGCCTAAGATAGCAGCATCGTAAACCGAGGATACAGAAATCTCCGGTGAATCAATACCGATTGTAAAGGAGTTTCACCCCAGTACAAATTATTCGAAGATTGGCGAGACCGCCGATTTTATTATAGAGATCATTCGAAGTGGTGTTATGGGATACTCCAGAATCAGAAGACACGAATAGGGGAGACACGAATGAACTTTGGAACCGAAGTAAACGTCCCAAAATTCAAAGGAACCGAGTCAAAGAAGAAGGAATTCAAGTTCGAACGAAAGTGATTTTGTAATTAAATTTACTACATATGCTGAGTTTTGCCTAAAACCAGAGCTCTGATACCACATGTAACGACCCAGTAATTTCAACCATTCGTATCCATTATAAGTGTATAGGTAGACACTCATGCCGGAGTTGAATTGCTCAAAATACTGCGTTGTAAATAAAATTTGGCAAAACTCAGCATATACAGTAAATAAAATAATCACAGATCACAGACACAGAGTAATATAACAATAATGCAGCGGAAACAAAAGGATAGTAGTTCATGAAGCTACTATATATATAACAGAGTTAAACAAGATACAACGAAGGTCTCGAATACAATAGATGTCTCAATACAATAATCAAATACCAGATCTGAATTCATCACTGGAATCAACAGAATAACTGAAAGCAGGATCGATAGATGGCTGGATCTCCAAGCGAAGCTCCAACTCCAAAGGTGAGTCTCAAATGCTGTATCACTCAGTCTGACCCGAGCGTAAAGCAAAACACAAAACACTCGAGTCAGGATTAACATTCTTATATTAATAAATCCAACTCAAGTGAAATATTAACAAAAATACAAGTAACTTAAAGGATGTTTGGGATAACCATCCCCTAAGGATCCGTTAAACTATTTACTATGTAGTAATATGCGCTATATACAGTAGTGTCTAAATAAGTAAAGTATAATCATATCGGAAAATAGCGTTAAGGGGATGGAGAACCTTAACGCGGTCGGATCTTAAAATCATAATCGTAGTAAAGGCTCGGTATGGTAGGTGACACGGCACAACTAGGCAATGCCAGGGTAGATATACCAATTACGCACACGGACTGATGGATACGCATAGCAGCCACTACCGTTCCACCTCGAACAACATTCCCAAATCGGAGGATGGCCATCTAGTCAAATCACAAGTAAGAGTATAATATCGAAGAAATGCGTCCGAGAAGAGGTGCTACCTCACTGGTCCGAGATCGCTCCTGTTTTAGCCACCTTATGCCAACTCACGGGAGTTGGGTCCACGTAACATACCTTAAGAACGCCGCCACCATCCTACTTCATTCTGGAATCTCCACCGCGTACACAGTTGTCAAAGTGGTTTTCGGTAAGACAGAGAGTATGTCCATATCCGATCCCGGTCTCTTTGCCAACCAATCGTTATTATAACACCGTGGTCATTTCAAAATAGTTTATACTTCAAAACCAAAATATATCATTATCATTTCAAACCCAATTTAATACGATATCATTTTTGCTTCAAATATATACATTTTCAAAATCATATTACTTTCCAAAGTTATAATGCTTTCGAAATCAAAGTCTGGAAATCACAGTATTTTGGAAATCATAACACTTTCCTATTAACAGTTTAGATATAAAAATTTCGTTATAAAATAAATTAGTTTCCTCAAATTTCACAAATCAATTCAAATTAACTCGAATTCCAAAAATTTAATTTATTTTTAAATCAAATCACAAATCATCCGTTTCAACTCGATTTAGCTTCTAAATAAACCATTTTAAATTATCGATTTCAAATACATATCTGAACCATAAAATAAGCCATTTCAATTTTAATATATATCAAAGCTTTAAATATTCAACATTTCAAAACTAAGTTCGATAAATTTATATACAAATCAGATTCACTTTACAATTATTTAGTTTTGAAATATTAGCTTAACATTTCCATAACATTTGATTTCAATTTCAATTTTTCAATTTAAATAAACAAATATCTCATTTAAATATTTATACGTTTGAAATATCCATTTAAGTCACCTTTTCACATTTCAAGTTATAAATCACTTCTTTAAATTTCAAATTCCATACATTTTATATCAAACTTATTTAAGTATAATTCTTAAATAAATATAATTTCAATCAATTTCAAATCATTATAAATTCTATATTTGAAATTATAGATATTAGATAAATACTTAAACATATTATTTATCAACTTTATTAAATCATCTTTAATAAATCTTTAAAATCAATATTTATCAAAACCATATATTCCTTTTTTAAAAACCATAGAAATAATTTTCAAAACGTTTATATATAGACCAACGGTGCCTGTATAAAATTTTCTATCCTATGGCCAAGTGATACGGATATTTATCATTTCAATCCGCAATTTAAACATATTCGGGTATATATCCTTTCAACCCGAAATCCCAAATTCAATTCAATTGAAAATCGCTTGGGTTTATCATTTCAACCCATAACGATTTTCTCCTATTCTACAGATCGTTCGGGTATGTATCATTTCAACCCATAGTGATTCTATACTAACAGGGAACTTGCAGAGTGATAACAGATATGATAATAATATAACAACAGTAACAGGCATATAACATCAGTATAAATAACAGATAATGGTGTCGGATGTCATAGGTGAACATATACAGATAATGACATATATAACAATGTAAATAACTAACATCAGCATATTTCAATTGACATTTCAATTGAAATCAAATTTAATAAATATAAGAACATTAATCGTGAGTGATTGCTCACCTTTCGAGGCTAGAGAAATTTGAAACACAAGAAGCTACTAATTGGATCACGAACTAGAAAATCGAACAATCCAAACAACAGTCTCAAAGTGAAGTAAGCTGAAAGCGGATTTTGACGGACATAGCTGATAGATAGAAATTGACGAAATCAACTCAAAGCTGGATTGATATAAACTGAAAATATATACATTATTATTATATTATATATATTTTTCAGTATTTTAATTTAAGACAAATATTAAGATAATAAAAAAAATTTCAAAATCATTATTCTTAAAACTCAAATATTAAGAATCGAAGATATATTATACTTAAAAACCATTACCTAAAACAAAGTCTTAAACACATGTATAAAACTGTTTTGAACCCAGATGATATATATATATATATACACATATATATTTGTATTCTAAAAATAAATTCCAAAACATATATTTTCAAATCCATATTTAGTTATAAAAATAAATTTCTAAATAGATTAATTATTTTTAAACAAATGTATATTGTATATATATCTAAACTATAAACAAAAATGCAGATTCATAATTATAACAAACATATATAACTAGATTAAAATAAAATATGCACGTAGACACACAACTAAAATGTATATATATAGGCTAGTATTCAAATTCTATTTAAAAGTTATGAACTGCAACTTACAAATAAACTATTATGACCCAATACAGTACAACCGATCAGATTTGTGTACATTAATATATGTAAATCTTATATAATATAGCTCGTACAATTATCTATATTTATAAACGAACAGAAAATTAAACTTGTATAAGCTTTAAACATATTATAAATATACTTTTCAAACATATATATATATATATATATCCATATATATTAAATAATGCAAACTATATTTATAATCAAATATGTGAAATCCCACTCCAAAAAAATTTATATGCAAAACCATGTGTGTGTGTATGTAAATCAGATTGTACCCAAATAAATGCAGACCATATATTAATAAGCCACAGAGTATATGTGGGCTATGCATACAATATATGTATAAATCTGGATACTCAAAAGCTTGCATGTGATTCACTTTGAAACCGCAGGTATCTCCACTCATATATTTTGAAACTTAGGTTTGTACAACACTTAAATATACTCATTTAAACTAACATATCACCACCTGTACAAATCCTGTATACATATATAAATATATATAGATATTATAAACAGAACAATGTAAACTAATATATATAAACCTTAATCGTACTTATAATTATACTTCAAATCTATTATAACAACATATATGTACTGTAACTCAAAATATACAAAATTTATATAAACTAACCTAAAATTTACATACTTAAAAGTATATATAATCTGTCAAAAAAAAAAAAACTGTGCTATATATAAAACTACTCACCGTGCTATATAGGTTGCACACACGTGAGAGAGAGATATGAAGGCACGGGTGGAAGGTGGTGATGGTGGTTCCGGTTGTGGCGGTGCCAGGTCTCGGTTGGATGAGTTGGTGACGTGGTTAGGGGTTGGGCGTGGGGATTGGCGTGGTGGTGGACTGGCACGACCGGCTTCGGTGATGGCTGAAGGTGCAGGTGACGTGGAGGGCGGTGAGAAGATGTGGAGGCTTTAGGGTGCGTGATGGGTGCTGTTCGGGTGCGGGGAGGTGTGAACGGGGAAATGGACTGGCTTCATGGTCTTGGACATGGAGGAGCGGCACACTGTGGAGCGGAGGCGGTGGACGGTGTTGCGAGAGGTCGAGGGGAAAAGAAGAAACCATGGGTCGAGAGGGATGAGGTAAAGCGGAAGGAAGCTGCTGTAGTGAAAGTTTATGTTTGTGGAAGAGGGCACTTGAACAGGTTGATATGGACAGCTCATAGAAATGAAACAATGTCATAAGTTTGAACTTGTAACGTGCGTCTTCCTATCAAATACGAACAGGTGTGATTTATTAAAATATCAGACCGAAAAGAAAGGGGTTTCCAAACGAATAGCACGTTTGAATTTGAAAAGGTCAGAAAGTGGAAAGTCACAAATTTTGTACCGTTACAATGGAACGTTTTATTATTTCTGTCGCGTACCGGACCTCAAAATAAAGAAATAAATATACCGCTGGGATCAGCACGACGAGACGATCAAAACGGTATACAAATATCAGTGGTACGATCATCCAATCAAAAGTCGATAATCGGTACCAGAAATGCTGCTATTCTAACCAAATTAAGATAAACGGAGCAACAGAAGTCCAAATTTGACGAAACGACAGATGACGTCTCACTCAGAAGATGATTTAAAATTTTCTATGTAAAAATATTTAGGTTTGGAAAACATTTTATTATCACCAATTTTTAACTGATTAAATTGAAGTAAATTTACGCGCGAAATAAATTTTCATATTTTCGGACGAAAATTTACCGGTTACTATGTTTAATTAGACGCATTCCAAATATCAAATTTATATGTCAAAATTTTATTGTTTAAAATTTCACAAAATTCAATTAATTAAATAAATAAAACCACTGAAATTTTCGGGTCGTTACAATTTCCAAATATTAAATCAATTATAGATTGATTTCTAATTATATTCATCCTACTAAATAAATTCCTTATTTTTCTCAAATTACTCAACATCCTGTTTTTAAATGGATTCTTTAAATTGAAATCATTTTACATTGATTTCCCAAATCGTTTCAACTTACCAATTGAATTTCAAATTGGATTTCCAACTTATCTCCTTTTAAATAAATTCCTTTCAAAGAAAATATATTTCAATTGTTTCTTTCAGTCTATTTAAAAATCCAAATTCTTAAATTAAATTCTTTAATTTATAATCACTATTTTACGAAATCCATTTATTTAACATTTTCACTTTATTCTGGAATAAATTCGATAATACTATAAAATCAACTTTTATACCTTTAAATTCTTTTCTTCAAATTTTATTCAATTTCAAAAAAAAATCAATTCACTTAAAATTTTCTGCTTGAATTACAAAAAATTTAATTTCATTTATTTTTGGAATCCAATGATATCAAACATCCATTCAGCTAAATTTTAGCTTTCAAACAATTTCCCAGACATCGATATGATCAATAACATCAATATCATTCACAGATTCATACCACAGTATAAATAAAATCAATCAATGTGAGGGGTCCAGTTGGATCCCTCCAACCTGTTTCCCTGCATCCAAAGACGTTAGCATAATACCAATTCCGCTCCAACGGAATTATCGCAGTATATAGGTTTTTATAAATCCGCTTACTAACGGCGCAATAGGGTCTCATCCGCTATACGAGGCGGGAAATCATCAATCCAATATATACATATGCCAATATGTATATATTGCTATATATAGATATATCCTATTATATCTAATAGCACATTCAATAGCAATCAAACAGTAAATCAAATCAATAACTGTAAATTCAAATTTCCTTCGAGTGAGAAAATCTCACCTTAGCATTTATTTTGCCATCCCATTTCCATCTTGACTCGATTTCTTGATTTATACCTTGTATAAATAATTTTAATACAATTTATTAATATTCGAATTTAAATCGAACAAATCAATTTCTAACTTTCAATTATACAATGATTTTAATTTTAATTTACTAACATTTGATTTAAACTAACTTCCTTATAAATATTTCCTTTCTGTAGTTATCAAAACAGAAATTTACTTTACTGTAAATACTTCCTTTTTAACATATGTATATTTATTTTTAAACTTCATATATATAAAAACTATTACTTTCTTTAAACTGCATAAATATTTTTATTCACTTTAAATCTTCAACTGTTTAAAACACATTTTATTTAAACTCTAAATAACTGCAATTTATACCTTACTGTAAATTTTTACTTTCATCATTTTTTTATATATACGTATGGAATCGAGTTTAAATCAAAAAGAAAGAAGACAGGAATTAAATCGAATACCTCACTACCAAAATTGAATCCAGATCGAAACCCAGAACTCGAACTCGACTTTGACATCTCTCGCGAAAGCCACCAGCTCGAACACACGACCGAGCTCCATGCGACCCCATCGACAACGCCGCTGCCAACAACTCCTCGCCTGAGTCGCCGTGATCAAGTCGCGAGTCTTCACGAAAGTGCTGCCACCATCCCAACGTACGCGCCCCCATCTACCTGCCTCGATCGATTGCGAGCATCTCCCCAATCGACATCTGACTTCGCCGCGCGACTCAACTCGCGTTCGCGAGCCACCTATCGCCCCGAACCATCGCCCCTGTCCTCTAGCCTGGCCTCGCTTGCGACCACGAACAACCCTCCTAGAACCTAAGCATCGCCATCGCGACGCCGACCCATCGCGCGCGTGCTTCCAGTGTTGTTTGATTTTGGAACGAGGGATAGGAACTGAGGGCTTCGGCCATTTTTAATTTTATCTCGTTTGATTTTTTTTTCTTTTTCTCTGAGATTGATTTTGAAAACGAAGAGGAAGGGGAGAGGGGTATTTGAAACGAAAGGGTATGGGCTGCACGATTCTCCCCGTGATTTCAGACGTGAATTTAGGCGTGGACGAGGGAAGAACGTGGCTGATATTTACAAATTTAAATTTAAATTTAAATTGAATCCCATTTAAATTCCAACGCGTTTAACTATCGTATGGTCACATAACAATTCCGAAAAATACGAAATTGGAAATCCGACAATAATTCAATGTCACGGACCCAACGGAACTGGTTTTGTCGAATTCCGAGACTATTTGAAAAATGACTATTCTATAAATATCGGTTCGAACGATTTATTCAAAACTGATCAAATCGATTTCAATTTCGATTCTGAAGCTTCTATTATATTCAGTACTATCAATACGAAGTTTAAAAGCTTTTGAAATATTTTCTTCAGCTTAAAATTAAAGATTCAAAATTTTATCCAGTTTCAATCGATTAAATTTTATCATTTAATTGCGGATTTCAAAATTATATCGGGGACACAAATTAAATCATCGTTTAAATATTTAAAATTAATTAAATATTCTCAATTTAATTCGTTCAAAATTCTGGGTCGTTACAGCCGCGATCGATGGTCAATAGGAGGAGTCGATCGACACTGGCGATGGCAGAAGTCACATTCGATCGAGGAAGGGGTCGAAGTCGAAGGGGATGGCCGGTCTTCATCGATGAAGTATAAATGCGAATTCAAGTTACAGTGAGGTACTGGGTTTTCCCAAATTTGATATATGTATACTTAGTAGGAATAATTACAGTAAGGTCTTATTAGAAATCAACTTGGATTTGATTTCTGAATCCAGGTTATGGATATGAATATGCGCATGCACATTTTAAACTTACCAAATTAATTAAAATTAACGATGTTTTTAAAATGTGTTTAATTGGCTCATTCGATTATTTTAGTTACTAAAGGAAATTTATTAAAGGAAATTTGAATTTAATGATTTGTTAAATTAAATCATTTAGTTAAAATTAAAACTATCAAACGGTAAATAAATGTACAAGCATACACTTTAAATGTATTAACTTATTTTAAAACAAAGTATTAAGATAATTTATTCGTTTAAAATAGATGATCAAATGATAATAGACTGTCCAATAGCTAAAGTATTAATAAGTCGTATAATGTTTTTACAAGGTCAAATCGTGGACAAAATGGTCAAAATGGAAATGGATTGCAAAATAAATGCTAAGGTGAGATTTTTCTCACTCGAATGAAATGGATTTCTACAGTTATTGATTTGATTGATTGCTATTGGATGTGATATTAGATATAATAGGATATATCTATATATATATATTGCAATATATACATATTGGCATATGTATATATTGGATTGATGATTTCCCGCCTCGTATAGCGGATGAGACCCTATTGCGCCGTTAGTAAGCGGATGATTTTTATAAAACCCATATACCGCGATATTCCACCTCGAAGTGGAATTAGTATTGTGCTAACGTTTTTGGATGCAGGGAAACAGGTTGGAGGGATCCAACTGGACCCCTCACATTGATTGAATTTATTTCTACTGTGATGTGATAATCTGTGAATGATTTTATTGATGTTATTGATCATACTGATGTCTGGAAATTGTTTGAATGCTAAAATTTAGCTGAATGGATGTTTGATATCATTGGATTCCAAAAATAAACGAAATTGAGTTTTTGAAATTCAAGTAGAAATTTTGAAGTAAATTAATTTTACAAATTGAATAAATTTGAAGAAAGAAGAATTTTAAAACATAAAAAGTTGATGTTATAATCTTATCGAATTTATTTCCAGAATAAAGTGAAAATGTTAAATAAATGAATTTCGTATAATAATGATTTTAAATTGAGGAATTTAATTTAAAATCTGGATTTTTAAATAGATTGAAAGAAACAATTGAAGTTTATTTTCTTAAAAAAAAGAATTTATTTAAAAGAAGATAAGTTGGAAATCCAATTAGAATTTTAAATTGGTAAATTGAAATAGTTTAGGAAATCAATGTAAAATGATTTCAAATTTGAAGAATCCATTTAAAAACAGAATATTGAAGAATTTGAGAAAAATAAGGAATTTATTTAGTAGTGATAAATAAAATTAGAAATCAATCTGTAATTGATTTAATATTTGGAAATGAATTTTTGAGAAATCAGTAGGGAAATTTTATTTAAAGTTGAAAATAGATTTAGAAATCAATATTGAAATTGATTTGGTATTGAAGTTTTTATAAATAGAATTGGAATTTATAAAAGTTGTTTATAAATCCGAAATCACTTATTTTGATAAGTAAAGTATAGAAGTTAATAAAAAGAAATATATAAGTCGAAGTTGTTATTAAAATAGAAATAGAATTTATAAATGTTGTTTTATAAATTCGAAATCAATTAAATTTGATAAGTTAAGTATAGGAGGTTATTAAAGTAGATATATTCGCGATTTTGGATAGCGAATTTTCTTTATTGAAATAAAAATGTGTAGAAAAGATTGAAATTGGGTTAAGTGAATTATATTCACGATTTTGGACAGTGAATATATTATTGAATAAAATGGATTCATTTTGAAGAAGTGATGTTTTAAAATGAAGTTAAATTGTTTTTAACGATGTTTTAAAATGTATTATGAATCGAAATCATAGATTTCAACATTTATTGTTGAAATAGACGTTTTCAAAAATATAAGGAAATGGTGGACTATAACACTGTTGTTATAGTAAATGATTTCCGAAAGGAAATATTTTTATCTAGTATTGGGATTTATATATCTATCTAAATTCCGAATCCCTATACTAGTGATTTTGAGTCGTCGTAACGATGTTTTACGTAACATTCGTTTTGACTCAAATAGATGTTATAATAAATGATTTCCTTAAAGATTGAAATTTATACTTAATATTGATTTAAGTATATCGAATATTTTCAAATGTTAAAAATAAATAGATTTGTGAAATACTTATTTTTAAAATAAGTATGGAAATGTTTTTCCAATAAGAAATGAAACGTTTTTTTTTGAGAATTTATCTTTGTAAAGATAAATTGAAATTGAATATTTTGAAATCAATTGAAAATCGAATATCAGTAGATATTTGAAAATATAAATTCACTATGGAATTTATAAAAAGAAATGGGAATTCGTTTTAAAAATAAATATTGATTTATTTTTGAAGTGTGGAAAAGTTTATATATCTAATAAGATATTTTGGAAGATAAAATAATTTGGGAAAATTATTTGGAATCTGATGATGTTGCGCATCTTTATTGATAGTTAAATAACCGACTATCAATATTTACCTTTAAATAGGTATTTGTTGTGAATTGGATGAATTTGAATGCCACACTTATTTTTGAATAAGCGCTCACTATTCGGGTTAGCCGGGAAAGGACCATGGGGTCGTATAACCCACTCCGAATATGTGATACGTCGTTATGAATCGCATTTGATGACCGGTGTTGAAGACCGGATATTTTTGAAAACGGAAGGATTACCGTCGAGTTACTCTACATCGGCTGATCTCCGATTTAGAGGTTTTATCACCCTTAGTGACGGGAAGTCCGGACGTGATTGAAAATTATCCGAAAATTGCAAGGGCTTCGTGAGAAGTGCCTTCGGTTCTGTTCGATCCCGGAACAGACTTGTATGGATTGTGTGTCTGACGTTACAATTTGAGATATAAAGCTGATTTCTTTCAAATACATTTCTGTTGGTGGCGGAGAATTTATTCTCTTAGCTTAACACCCTTCTCTGAGACGTACGAGTTCAGAGGTTATGTAGTTGAAATTTATCAGCAATATATTCCCAATTTGGTAACGTGGCATACTGAGTGTTGCTGTGAAATGATCAGTGTTTGATCATTTGCGATATGATCATTTGTTTGATCTTATATCTATGGTGATCATAGGTTGATCATTTGTTTGACCCGAAGCATGGCTTTGGTGACAAAGCGTAGCTTTGTGGACGAGACTTCGTCGAGCCTCACACCCCGGAAATGGTCAAAACAGGAAGGATGCGGCAAGGTTCTAGGGAGTAGCGCCCCTTAGTGTATGTCATTCCTTCTGGATAAAGGTGGTATCATGGTATGGAGCCCAGATACTTAACCTCTGTAGATGCTGCGAGTTTATTACTTTGTGGTAGTTGGAAATCGAGGATCCTCGGGAAGATCGGTGACGATCGGGGGGTGGCATAAGCGTGTCAGTAGTTATCTATTTTTGCAGAGGTAACCCGGCCTTGTGTTGGCAGAGATCTAACCGTAATGTTAGGTTATTTCTCGGGTCTTCTATTCCTGGGACGTACCCATCGTGGAATAGGAAGTTCCTTAGCCTGACCATTTGTTGGAAATCCAAAGAAACAATACGAGACTTGTACGGTTTTAGTTGTAGAACCTATCATTCACTTATGGTGGTCACCACTGTTTGGATGGTAGCTATAGTAGGCATAAGTGCGGAATGCCTATGCTGGCTAAGATTAATATTATACTTTCGAAATGTTTTTTACACTATGCACTAATAATAATATCAAAAATGTTTTGATTTTGCGTATCAAGCATCTTTGACTATCATAAGGAGAAATCTCCTCCGATTCTGCGTTTGCATTGTGTGTGCGTGCGGGAGGCCTTATGGTAGTCTCATTTTCCAAAAGCATTGCGATTCTATTTTAAAATATTCCTTTGTTGTCTTTTAAAGATAAACTGTTTTACGATCACACACCAGTCACCATGACTGACTCGGAGTTTATTGTTTCCCTTCTAAACTTTGGGTGCCTACCAATTTCCACACGGGCAGTCTAGAGTTAGGTTATCAGGATATTCTGGAGCTTTGGAAGCAAGCTGGATGGCGAGACGTAGTATTTGTATCTGATATTATTTATTCCGCTGTGTATTCTGTATGAGGACAAGTTTATATAACTGTCCATTGTTGTATTGAGTTATATATTGACTCTGATGATTGATGTATGTATAAAATGATATAGTTCTTTGTTTAAAGATTATTCATTTATCTATTATATATTGTTCCGCTGCGATATGTGAGATTCTGATATTGTTCTGTTTCTGTTCTGTTGTGTTCTGTTGTTCTTCTGTTTTTCTTCTTCTCTCTTTCTTCTACTTCTCTTTTTCTTCTACCTCTTCTTTTTAAAACCATCACTACTCGAGTTTCCGGTGTTCGATTTCTCGGCAGTCGATAAAGTGAGTATCGATGTCGAATTTTCGAAAGTCGAAAATTCCGGTATGTGACAATTGCGATTAAACATTAAAATTTAATCTATTGAAACTGAATAAAAATTCGAATCTTCAATTTTAAGTTGAAGAAAAATATTTCGAAAGCTTTTAATATTCGTATTGATAACTCTGAAGATAATAGGAGCTTCAGAATTGAATTTGAAATTCATTTGTTCAGTTTTGAAATTAAATCGTTCGAATCGATATTTAAAAATAGTCATTTTTCACACCAGTCTTGCTATATTACAGCATGATAGGGAATTCTCGCTTCGCAGTTTGGTGGCGAACGGGAGACTCTTACCCCTACATGTCCCTGAGAGGGATGGGTTGGTTAGGCAGATGCCGTGACAGTCGAGAGGCTGGCCGTAAAAGCAAGTTTGGGGTATCATTGTCTGCCATGGTGGGGCTGTGATGGTTGAAAAGCCTACTGGTTGTGACCACTGTCTCCGGATCTTGACAAAGTGGTATCAGAGCATATGGTTAAGTGACAACCCTGCTCTGTTGGGTGTACTCATTAGAGATAGAGTCAGTAGTACTCTAGAATGAGTTGAGTGTAATAATAGATATGAGCGCGTATTTGTTATTGAATATAAAATTGTTTTGTATTGTGATGATTGGTTTATTGAGTGGCATATGAACCTTCATCGGCACAGTCTGCAAAACTGTATCGAAGGGGTTTCTAAACATTTGAATAGAACAATTCGGCACAGTATTATTTTTGAATAGGGTGAATGAGATAATTTTGCCCAAGACTATTTTTGTATAGAAAAGAAATGATTTTCTGTAAATTATTACAGTATATGGTTGCATGGTTGTTAGAAGTGATAATATTAAATTATTATCATTGAAATTAAATAAGAAATAAAATAATAACCAAAGATTTGGAGATAAATTCATTAACAAATGAAACTAATAAATGTGAATCGAAAGTTAAGAAATAAATTCACATATATATGAAATTTGAGAACGTAAATTATGAATATGAATTGTAATGTAATTTACAAATTAAAATAGAATTCCAAGAAGATAATTGAAGTTAAAATTCGTTAATGAAATGAAATGGTAAATAATGAATGTATAAATCAGAATGTAAATAAGTTGATAACTTATAAAACATTTAAAATTTGATAGAAATGAGATTCAAATTGAAATAAAAGAATTTGTGAATGAGTAAATAAATTTGCAATTGCAAGTGCAAGAATATGAAATTGAATGTTAAAATTCATTTTGAATTCGTAAGTAAGTAAGACTGATTTGTAAGTAAGTAAGACTGAATTGAATTTTGATTTGTGGAAGACAAAGTGAACTATTAAACTAAAATTAGTAAGTAAAGCTTATTGAATGAAGTGAATAAGATTAAAACTGAATGTTAAACTTCTTTTGAATTTGGTAGTAAATGAAATTGAAACTGAATGTTGAAAACAGATTTGAATTTGTAAGTGGATTAGAATTAGAAATGAATTAGTAATTGGAACTAATTTAAAATAGTGCAGTTGTAAAAGAAAGCTGAATAGAATCCAAATTGAATTGAAATGGTAAATTTAATTCAAATGAGAACGTGAAATGCAAAATTGAACGAAACTGAATATATAACTTCAATAGTGAATTAGAGATGATATAAGAAGTATATATTGAAGATTGTATAATGAAATGTGCAAAATAATTGAATGCTGTAACTAGATATTATGGCTAGTAGGATACAGGTATTATAAAGGAATTGGGATTTTGTTTTCAAAGATAAAATTGAATTGCTCGACAAAAGGTATGTATTTTAAATTTCTATATGAGATTTACTGATTTCTTCTCTAGACGTTTGGCTTTTTCTTTTCTTTTTGAAATTTGAGAGTCCGTAGGGACGTTTTGTAGTCGTACCGTATTAGCCGCACAAAGGAGACGCTGGCGAAATTTTTCGAAAATTTAGGGCGTTAACAAATTTTTGAGAAAATTTGGAAGTTTAAAATTTGAATTTAAATTTGAATTAGAATTTTGAAGTAAAACAATATTGTTTGAAAATTATGAAAATGTTTAGAAAGTTAGTTGAATTAATAACGAATCTTTAGTAGAAAGATTTGTTTTGAAAAATTTGATAAAACTATTGAATTGTGAAAAATAGTAGACGAGTTAAGGACCACTTTTCCTAACTTGTAATTTCGGGACGAAATTCTTTTAAGGAGGGAAGTTTGTAACGACCCAGAATTTTGAACAGATTAAATTTGAAATATTTAATTAATTTTAAATATTTGAACGATGATTTAATTTGAATCCCCGATTGAACTTTGAAATTTGCGATTAAACATTAAAATTTAATCTATTGAAACTGAATAAAAATTTAATCTTCAATTTAAAACTGAAGAAAAATATTTCGAAAGCTTTTAAAATTCGTATTGATAATACTGAGGATGACAGAAGCTTCCGAATCGAATTTGGAAGTGATTTGTTCAGATTTGAAATTTAATCGTTTAAATCGAATTTAAAAATAGCCGTCCGAGGCACAGTATCGGAATTCGACGAAACCAGTTCCATTGGGTCTGTAACGTTGAATTATTGTCGGGTTTCAATTTTCGTATTTTTCGGAGCTAATACGTAACCGTACAGAGAATAAACTCGTTAAGTTTAAATCGAATTCAAATTAAAATTTTAATTTTAAATTAAAATTGGTCAATATCAGCAACACGTTATCTCCCTTAACCCACGCTTATAATCACGAAGAGAAAATCACGGCTGAAGGCGTGCAAACCATACCTCGTTCAATTTTATCCCCTCCCTCTTTAAAACAAAACCGAGCTTCTCATTAAAAATCAAAATCTCAGTTCGAACGAAATCAAAACCATGGCCACCCTCATTCATTTTTAAAATCAAGCAGTTAGGGCAATTGCGACGAATTCGAGCTGGGCATTCTCGATCTCGGCAGGGGCAGTTAAGTGTCGCGAGCATGCGTGGGGTCGATGCCGTGATAGTGGCAGCGACGATGAAGCTCTCGGTCGATTTAAAGGCTGGGATTGCGCGACGTGGCAACCGCGAGGAGGACTCACGAATTCGAGGTCGCGTGGCGGCGCGTGGTGCTAGGATTTGGGAGGCGTACGCGAGCAGTGGTCTGGGCGACTGCGATCTGGATGGTGGCAATCGCGAGCATGGCGATGGGTGGAGATGTGGGGATTCGCGATGGTTCTCGTGGTGCGTGTTCTGGAAGGAGGCCGCGATCGATGGTCAATAGGAGGAGTCGATCGACACTGGCGATGGCAGAAGTCACATTCGATCGAGGAAGGGGTCGAAGTCGAAGGGGATGGCCGGCCTTCATCGATGAAGTATAAATGCGAATTCAAGTTGCAGTGAGGTACTGGGTTTTCCCAAATTTGATATATGTATACTTAGTAGGAATAATTACAGTAAGGTCTTATTAGAAATCAATTTGGATTTGATTTCTGAATCCAGGTTGTGGATATGAATATGCGCATGCACATTTTAAACTTACCAGATTAATTAAAATTAACGATGTTTTTAAAACGTGTTTAATTTGCTCATTCGATTATTTTAGTTACTAAAGGAAATTTATTAAAGGAAATTTGAATTTAATGATTTGTTAAATTAAATCATTTAGTTAAAATTAAAACTATCAAACGGTAAATAAATGTACAAGCATACACTTTAAATGTATTAACTTATTTTAAAACAAAGTATTAAGATAATTTATTCGTTTAAAATAGATGATCAAATGATAATAGACGGTCCAATAGCTAAAGTATTAATAAGTCTTATAACGTTTTTACAAGGTCAAATCGTGGAGAAAATGGTCAAAATGGAAATGGATTGCAAAATAAATGCTAAGGTGAGATTTTTCTCACTCGAATGAAATGGATTTCTACAGTTATTGATTTGATTGATTGCTATTGGATGTGATATTAGATGTAATAGGATATATCTATCTATATATAGCAATATATACATATTGGCATATGTATATATTGGATTAATGATTTCCCGCCTCGTATAGCGGATGAGACCCTATTGCGCCGTTAGTAAGCGGATGATTTTTATAAAACCCATATACCGCGATATTCCACCTCGAAGTGGAATTGGTATTGTGCTAACGTTTTTGGATGCAGGGAACAGGTTGGAGGGATCCAACTGGACCCCTCACATTGATTGAATTTATTTCTACTGTGATGTGATAATCTGTGAATGATTTTATTGATGTTATTGATCATACTGATGTATGGAAATTGTTTGAATGCTAAAATTTAGCTGAATGGATGTTTGATATCATTGGATTCCAAAAATAAACGAAATTGAGTTTTGGAATTCAAGTAGAAATTTTTAAGTAAATTAATTTTAGAAATTGAATAAATTTGAAGAAAGAAGAATTTTAAAACATAAAAAGTTGATGTTATAATCTTATCGAATTTATTTCCAGAATAAAGTGAAAATGTTAAATAAATGAATTTCGTATAATAGTGATTTTAAATTGAGGAATTTAATTTAAAATCTGGATTTTTAAATAGATTGAAAGAAACAATTGAAGTTTATTTTCTTAAAAAAAAGAATTTATTTAAAAGAAGATAAGTTGGAAATCCAATTAGAATTTTAAATTGGTAAATTGAAATAGTTTAGGAAATCAATGTAAAATGATTTCAAATTTGAAGAATCCATTTAAAAACAGAATATTGAAGAATTTGAGAAAAATAAGGAATTTATTTAGTAGTGATAAATAAAATTAGAAATCAATCTGTAATTGATTTAATATTTGGAAATGAATTTTTGAGAAATCAGTAGGGAAATTTTATTTAAAGTTGAAAATAGATTTAGAAATCAATATTGAAATTGATTTGGTATTGAAGTTTTTATAAATAGAATTGGAATTTATAAAAGTTGTTTATAAATCCGAAATCACTTATTTTGATAAGTAAAGTATAGAAGTTAATAAAAAGAAATTTATAAGTCGAAGTTGTTATTAAAATAGAAATAGAATTTATAAATGTTGTTTTATAAATTCGAAATCAATTAAATTTGATAAGTTAAGTATAGGAGGTTATTAAAGTAGATATATTCGCGATTTTGGATAGCGAATTTTCTTTATTGAAATAAAAATGTGTAGAAAAGATTGAAATTGGGTTAAGTGAATTATATTCACGATTTTGGACAATGAATATATTATTGAATAAAATGGATTCATTTTGAAGAAGTGATGTTTTAAAATGAAGTTAAATTGTTTTTAATGATGTTTTAAAATGTATTATGAATCGAAATCATAGATTTCAACATTTATTGTTGAAATAGACGTTTTCGAAAATATAAGGAAATGGTGGACTATAACACTGTTGTTATAGTAAATGATTTCCGAAAGGAAATATTTTTATCTAGTATTGGGATTTATATATCTATCTAAATTCCGAATCCCTATACTAGTGATTTTGAGTCGTCGTAACGATGTTTTACGTAACATTCGTTTTGACTCAAATAGATGTTATAATAAATGATTTCCTTAAAGATTGAAATTTATACTTAATATTGATTTAAGTATATCGAGTATTTTCAAATGTTAAAAATAAATAGATTTGTGAAATACTTATTTTTAAAATAAGTATGGAAATGTTTTTCCAATAAGAAATGAAACGTTTTTTTTTTGAGAATTTATCTTTGTAAAGATAAATTGAAATTGAATATTTTGAAATTAATTGAAAATCGAATATCAGTAGATATTCGAAAATGTAAATTCACTATGGAATTTATAAAAAGAAATGGGAATTCGTTTTAAAAATAAATATTGATTTATTTTTGAAGTGTGGAAAAGTTTATATATCTAGTAAGATATTTTGGAAGATAAAATAATTTGGGAAAATTATTTGGAATCTGATGATGTTGCGCATCTTTATTGATAGTTAAATAACCGACTATCAATATTTACCTTTAAATAGGTATTTGTTGTGAATTGGATGAATTTGAATGCCACACTTATTTTTGAATAAGCGCTCACTATTCGGGTTAGCCAGGAAAGGACCATGGGGTCGTATAACCCACTCCGAATATGTGATACGTCGTTATGAATCGTATTTGATGACCGGTGTTGAAGACCGGATATTTTTGAAAACGGAAGGATTACCGTCGAGTTACTCTACATCGGCTGATCTCCGATTTAGAGGTTTTATCACCCTTAGTGACGGGAAGTCCGGACGTGATTGAAAATTATCCAGAAATTGCAAGGGCTTCGTGAGAAGTGCCTTCGGTTCTGTTCGATCCCGGAACAGACTTGTATGGATTGTGTGTCTGACGTTACAATTTGAGATATAAAGCTAATTTCTTTCAAATACATTTCTGTTGGTGGCGGAGAATTTATTCTCTTAGCTTAACACCCTTCTCTGAGACGTACGAGCTCAGAGGTTATGTAGTTGAAATTTATCGGCAATATATTCCCAATTTGGTAACGTGGCATACTGAGTGTTGCTGTGAAATGATCAGTGTTTGATCATTTGCGATATGATCATTTGTTTGATCTTATATCTATGGTGATCATAGGTTGATCATTTGTTTGACACGAAGCATGGCTTTGGTGACAAAGCGTAGCTTTGTGGACGAGACTTCGTCGAGCCTCACACCCCGGAAATGGTCAAAACAGGAAGGATGCGGCAAGGTTCTAGGGAGTAGCGCCCCTTAGTGTATGTCATTCCTTCTGCATAAAGGTGGTATAATGGTATGGAGCCCAGATACTTAACCTCTGTAGATGCTGCGAGTTTATTACTTTGTGGTAGTTGGAAATCGAGGATCCTCGGGAAGATCGGTGACGATCGGGGGGTGGCATACGCGTGTCAGTAGTTACCTATTTTTGCAGAGGTAACCCGGCCTTGTGTTGGCAGAGATTTAACCGTAATGTTAGGTTATTTCTCGGGTCGTCTATTCCAGGGATGTACCCATCGTGGAATAGGAAGTTCCTTAGCCTGACCATTTGTTGGAAATCCAAAGAAACAATACGAGGCTTGTACGGTTTTAGTTGTAGAACCTATCATTCACTTATGGTGGTCACCACTGTTTGGATGGTAGCTATAGTAGGCATAAGTGCGGAATGCCTATGCTGGCTAAGATTAATATTATACTTTCGAAATGTTTTCTACACTATGCACTAATAATAATATCAAAAATGATTTGATTTTGCGTATCAAGCATCTTTGACTATCAGAAGGAGAAATCTCCTCCGATTCTGCGTTTGCATTGTGTGTGTGTGCGGGAGGCCTTATGGTAGTCTCATTTTCCAAAAGCATTGCGATTCTATTTTAAAATATTCCTTTGTTGTCTTTTAAAGATAAACTGTTTTACGATCTCACACCAGTCACCATGACTGACTCGGAGTTTATTGTTTCCCTTCTAAACTCTGGGTGCCCACCAATTTCCACACGGGCAGTCTAAAGTTAGGTTATCAGGATATTCTGGATATTCTGGAGCTTTGGAAGCAAGCTGGATGGCGAGACGTAGTATTTGTATCTGATATTATTTATTCCGCTGTGTATTCTGTATGAGGACAAGTTTATATAACTGTCCATTGTTGTATTGTGTTGTATATTGACTTTGATGATTGATGTATGTATAAAATGATATAGTTCTTTGTTTAAAGATTATTCATTTATCTATTATATATTGTTCCGCTGCGATATGTGAGATTCTGAAATTGTTCTGTTTCTGTTCTGTTGTGTTCTGTTGTTCTTCTGTTTTTCTTCTTCTCTCTTTCTTCTACTTCTCTTTTTCTTCTACCTCTTCTTTTTAAAACCATCACTATTCGAGTTTCCGGCAATTGATTGCTCGGCAGTCGATAAAGTGAGTATCGATGTCGAATTTTCGAAAGTCGAAAATTCCGGTATGTGACAATATTTATATAAAATGAAATATTTAAAGTTGTTTCAACCTCTAATCAACAAATCAATACAACAACAATCACTTGCAACCAACAACATACACATCAAATACACATCAACCATTCAAGCAAATAAAACAGTTGGTTTGTGTAACAACCCTGTATTTTTCAAATATTTTTTTAATTGATTTTTCCAGATTCAAAAGCTTTATTTATGAAAAGAATAAATTTTGTTATTTTAAATATAAACTTTGACTTTGATGTGGATTAGAATTCCAAATATGACTAAATTTAATATTTCCTGAAAATGTGAATTTTGGTCAATAGTCAAACTTTGACTTTTAAGTTTAAAATTTTAATAGTTTGAAATTATAAATTTTATCTTTTATTATGAAAATAGATTTAATAACTTGAACACTACTTTTCGTTTCGTTGAAAACGGAGTTAAAATGTAAAAGTTATGTACATTTCAATTTTTAGTATAATTTGTTTATTTGTGCAATTTTGCCTATTTTAAATTTTTTAAAATCATATTTTCTTTCTTATATTTTGTTTTAATATGTGTTAATATGTTTTTTATGTATATTTTGTCTTTTTATGTTTTTAAATTGATAATAGTATTTTTCCAAAATTTACTGTATTTATTTTTCATTTTTAAAGGCTGTTTTCCTATTTTCTGCTATTTTCTTCATTAAAAATTATATGTAAATTAAATTTTAAATATTTATTTTGTGAATATATTTTTATTTTATATATTATTTATGTTTAAAAATATATTGCAAGCTCATATGAATTTTCTAAAAATTTTTCTATTCAATTTCAAAATTTTCTAGTCTAGTTCACTGTTTTAACTATTTTCCTTAATTCTACTTTATATAATCAATAAATATTATATATATTTTTATATTTTTTCAAATTTTCGAATTTTAACTGGAATTTCTGTTATTATCAGAAATATAAACTTATAAAAATGAATTAAAAAAATTTGAAAGGCCTTAAACTTTCTATCTTCCTAAGGCCCTTTTATTTTCTAACCCTTCTACTTTTTAACCTAACTTTTCATTCAATTGGCAACATCTCCTCATTTCTTCAGCCGCCACTTTTTTTTTCTCTCATTCACGAAATTCCAAAGCTCCTAAACCCTAAAAAAAATATGGCTTCTATTCTTCTCTTATCTTCTTCCTTTATCTCTTCTTTACTTCACAATTTCCATTGATTTTGCCTTCCTCCTCTTCTAGCTTTGCTTGGCCTCTACCACCTTCATCTCCACCATCCTCTCCACCTTCAGCCCCACCACCATCTACAGCAGCACCTCCTCCTCCTCCACTGACCATGACAAGCCATGCCCATCCATTTAAGTTAGCACCACAAAATTGCACAAAAACCCTTCCAAACAATGCCTAAACCACATATGCTTCACCACCACCTTCATCTATCACCTTGGCCACCCCTAGAACCACCACCACCAGCAACTACATGACCTTTGGCTGCTGCTGCACCATCACCCTCCACTGTCCAGACCTGTACCATGCATGGCTGAGCCAAGCAATGACCAAGTCGAGCCTTGTTGTGACCAAAACTTCACCTATTTGCCTTGTCCATTGATATTCTTCATGTTGCATCTCCTACCCTTCACATCACTTCATGTTGCCATGCTTAGGTGTGCTAAACCTGACCTATATGATGCTAACCTGAGCCCAAACACATCATGGCTGAGCACTTGATCCCCTATGGTCAAGCATTTGAATGGTAAAGGCAAAGTCTTGTCTTTATTGCTTTGTATTTCAATTTGTTCAACATTGTTTTATGTTAAGTATATTCATGTGCTATATTGTTTTGTCTTGTTTGGGTATTGTTTACAAGATGATATCTTGGCTATTTTCTCCACTCAAATCAAAGGTCGTGCCTTCTGGATCCGTTGTGTCATTCTAATTGATATCTCCAGCATAAAAAGGTGAGTTATTCTCACCAGACAATATGTACCTATATAACTAGTAAATTGACACCCTGCGAATCTGTAGAAATATATTATCAAGTTTTATATGCTTATATTATTATCATATGATGTTCACACCTGTTATTATACTTGTTATATCATATGTTACTGTTATTTAATGTTATTCTGTTATTTATATCTGTTATCACCATTGCAAGTTCCCTGTAGATTAGAATCACTATGGGTTGAAATGATACATACCCGAACGGACTTTAGAATAGGGAAAAATCGTTATGGGCTGAAATGATAGGTCTGAACGATTTTTATTTAAAATTATTTTAACTTGGGATTGCGGGTTTGAAATGATAGAACCCGGATTTTTTTTTACTGCGGATTGAAATGATACATATCCGTATCACTTGACCTAAGTTAGAAAATTATATACAGGCCCGTGGTTATTTTATAAAGTGTTTTGGATATTTTTAAGTATTTTAAAAATTATAAATTTATGAAATTTGATTTAAATAGATTTTGAAATGTTTTAAAATAAAGAAATTATGATTTTTCTATGTGTTAAAAATGTAATTAATGAATGGTTTAACTGGATTTTTGAAATATAACTTAAGTTGGAAATTTGGAATTTTGGTTAAAAGTGATATTTAGGTTATATAAATAAAATGGATATTAAATTTTATTTGGAAATGGTAAATATGATAATTTGATTAAATTTGAATTTAAGTGATTTATTAAAGTATTATTGATTTTTCTATGAATTTAAGTGGTTAAATAAATGAATGTTTAAAAGTGATCTTTTAAAATATAACTTGACTTGGAAATGTGAAATTTGGTTTTAATTAAAGGTTTAAGTTAATTAAATAAAATTGGAAATTTAGTTAAATTTGTGAAATGGTAATTTAAATTTGAAGTGTTAAGTTATTTGTTGAAATGTGAAGAATTGGAAACTTTTACACTTAAATTTATTAAGTAAATTATTGAAAATTGGATTTAATTATAAGAAATTTATTGTGAAAAAGATACATGTTAAATGATATGTAAATGAACATTTTAAATGTTAAAATATGATTTTTAAAATGTTTATGTGTTTTAAATTGAAGTTATTTAATTGCTGGAAATACACTAACACCTGAAATCTACTTTTAATAGCATTCAGAAATGCTATAGTTTATGTTTTGAACTAAAATTGTGTAAAAAGAGCTATTACAGCATTTCTGAAATGCTGTAGTTGCTGTAATTGAACTTATAGGCTAATATTGAACTCAGGCCTATTATAGCATTCTCTGGAAATGCTATAGTGGTCTGCAGTCTTTGCTGAAACCAAATTTAACCCTTGTTTTGAAATCTGAACTACCGCAGCACTTCTGAAATGCTGTCTTTTCTGTTTTGAACTATAATTCAACTAAAACTGAGTTTTAACAGCAGTTTTAAGTGCTGTCTTTGCTGAATTAAAAATGTTTTCAAATATAACTTATAGCAGTTGTTTTAAATGCTGTGAAATGCTGAAATTTTAATAATTAGGGTTTTTGACTTAGTAAACGAACTCAGAATGGTTTGAAACTTTGGAAATTGAATACTTGATTTGAAAATATAATAATTACACTTTTAAAAGGTTTAAATGAATTATTTTGATTGGAATATAAACTATTTAAAGGTGATTTGAAATGATAGTAAATGAACGATATCTTTGAATTTAAAAGGTATTTAAAGTTGAATATTTGGATTTGAACTGATAGGATATTTTATTTTATTAAAATGATTTGAAATGAAGTTTTGTAAGGATATGATATTTTATTATATTAAAATGATTTGAAATGAATTTTTGAAATTATATGAAAATTTAAATATATGGAAATGGTTTGGAATTGATTTGATCTTTATTTTGATAAAGATATGGTTTGAAATGATATTTTATTTTGAAGTAAAGTATTGTTTTTAAAAGTTATAACCACGGGTTATAATAACGTTGGGTTGTTAAAGAGACCGGGATCGGATATGGACATACTCTTTGTCTTACCGAAAACCACTTTGGCAACTGTGTACGCGGTGGAGATTCCAGAATGAAGTAGGATGGTGGCGACGTTCTTAAGGTATGTTACGTAGACCCAACTCCCGTGAGTTGGCATAAGGTGGCTAAAACAGGAGCGATCTCGGACCAGTGAGGTAGCACCTCTTCTCGGACACATTTCTTCGATATTATACTCTTACTTGTGATTGATTAGATGGCCATCCTCCGATTTGGGAATGTTGTTCGAGGTGGAACGGTAGTGGCTGCTATGCGTATCCATCAGTCCGTGTGCGTAATTGGTATATCTACCCTGGCATTGCCTAGTTGTGCCGTGTCACCTACCATATCGAGCTTTACTACGATTATGATTTTAAGATCCGACCGCGTTAAGGTTCTCCATCCCCTTAACGCTATTTTCTATATGATTATACTTTACTTATTTAGACACTGTTCTAATATCGAATATTACTACATAGTAGATAGTTTAACAGATCCTTAGAGGATGGGCGGTCCCAAGCATCTTCTAAGTTACTTGTACCTTTATTACAGTTCACTTGAGTTGGTTTACATTATATAAGTATATATTGTCCTGACTCGAGTGTTTTGTGTTTTGCTTTACGCTCGGGTCAGCCTGAGTTATTCACAGATTTGGATTTCCACTCTCTTGGAGATTTGAATCGCTGGAGATTATCTCCTTGTCTTGTCCTATCTATTTCAGTTCCGTTGTTCTACTCAGCTTGTACTTGGTTATTTTATTGAGACTTTTGTTGTACTCTATTTCTTCTGTTGTATCTTATGTAACTCTGACATATTTAGATAGTAGCTTCATGAACTACTATTTCTTTTACTTCCGCTGCATTATTTTACTCTGTGTCTGTGATTATATTTATTTACTGTATATTCTGAGATTTGCCAAATTTTAATTACAACGCGGTATTTTGAGCAATTCAACTCCGGCATGAGTGTCTACATATACACTTATAATGGATGCGAATGGTTGAAAATATCGGGTCGTTACAGTTGGTATCAGAGCTTTGGCTTTGAGGCAAAACTCAGCATATGGAGTAGATTTATTTACAGAATCACTTTCGTTCGAGGTTGAATCTTTTCCTCTTGATTCAAAATTCCTTTGAATTTTTGGAACGTTCCCTGCGGTTCCAAAATTCATTCTTGTCCCTCACTATTCATCTTCTTTTGATTTTGGAGTATCACATAACCCCACTTCGAATGATCTTAATAGTAAATTGGCGGTCTCGCCAATATTCTAATTTTCTTGTAAAGGGGTGAAAATCCTTTACAATCAGCATCGATTAACCAGAGATTTATATTTATCCTTGGTTTAGATTCTAATATCTTTTGTTATTCCAAACTCTATCTCTTGAGATCGAAGGTAGATTTACCCCAGAAAATCCACATTTGATCTTATCCATTAAGTCACGGTTGACCCGGTTAAGGTTGTCCGCGATTTATCTAAGCTTACCCATCTCTCTACTCTGTTTAATCATCTTGTCTTTTGTTCCAATCTATCTTCCAAACATTTTGAACTGTACTTGTAAATTAATGTTTTGTTTTATATTGTGTTGTTTGAGTTGTTGATGTTGATTTGGGTTTCCGATCGATTCGTCTGATCAACGCTATCGATAGGATTTCTAAAACACTTTGACAGAACAAACTGACACAATATTATTTTAAAATTTGGTTTATGAAATAAATTTGGATATATAATTTTATGGAACTTAATAAATTGATTTAAATTGATAATTTGAAATGATAATACTTGATTTATCATTTATTGTTCTACAAATGAATTTATAAATAGTTGTTTATAAATTTATTTGGGAACTGAAATGAATTTAAAACAAGAATGTTAAAGAATTTAATTTTCGATGGTTTCAAACCTTGTGTTTAAAATTTTTAAAAGGATATTATTTAAAGTATTTTGAATAAAAATTTGTCTCTAAAGGATTTTAAAGTTTAAAAATTTAGTGCTCTTCTCTTTGTCACTGGAAAATAATTTCGGTGATGACTGCAGCATCATCGACGTTCATTTTCGAGTTTCGAAGTGAAGAAACCATTCTGTAGTCTTGCTACAGCTTTGTTTTGGAAAATCTAATTGATTTGAATTTCTAAAATATGACTGGATTATAATATATATATAGATATATGATTTAAATTTGATTTAACATATTATGTATATATAATTACTTATCTCCAAATGGTTTGAAGATGTTCGAAGATTCAAATTCTTAAATTTTATCTTGAAGAATAATTTCAATTATAAGAAGAAAAAATAAAAAATTTGGATAAATGATTCAAACTTGAGATAATTGAATTGGAAAGTTTTATTTGTATAATACAATTGCATTCAAATATAACTTACCTTAAATTTTTTTTGAAGTTAACAATGTAATTGGATAATATGCAGTACAGAAATGATTTTATAAATAAAATTTGAGTGGTTATAATAAATGTTATACACTTAAATTTTAGTTATAAAAGATTAACAGAGGTAAATAGTGAAAAAGGAATTTAAAGAGATTTTATTTAAATAACTTAATAATCAAATTTGATTTAATATGGAACCTTAAGTCTAACCTAAGAATTTAATAAAGGTTATTTCCTAAAATGAATATGTTGTATAATAAATAATGTATCTTTGAATAGATAAAATAAAATACATTTGAATTAGACATTTTGTAATAAAGTTTATTTAACTTGAATTCATAGTTTAATTGATGTCTAAATGAATAAATGTGTAAAGAAATTTGATTGTTATATTTGCTATATAAATATTTTATTTATGAAATAGATATGCCTTGAAAAATGAATGATTATGATTTAAATAGTTAAAATGTATTTTAACATCACTAAAAATTGATAATTGAGAATTTGGTTTTCAAATGGAATTTTAAGTGTAACTTATTAAAGGAATATCTATTTGTGAAATGGGTATTTTAAATAAAGAGTTAGGCTATGTGTTAAATTAAGAGCTAACTAAAATAGTGAACTTTTAACTTAATAAATGAAGTATAGTTTAATTTGGATATTCCATTCATAAAAGTTTGTTTTAATAAGTCATAAGTTAAATAATATCCAAATGAATATTTCTAGAATAAAACTGATTTGAAATACTAATATATCTACTGTAGCATTTTATAAGTGCTGCTGTTTTGAAAATACAATGTTTTGGAAATTTTTATAATTGAATGAACTTAGAAATGTTACAACTTTAAAATGAATATTATTTGACCTTGAATTAAAATATTTTAAATGAAGATTATTTTAAAAGGTGTTATGATTTTCTAAGTATTATGTTTTTTTATAAGATTTCCAATGTGTTATGATTTTAGTAGTATGATTTCCAAATGATAAACATCCCTAAAATTGTTATGATTTCAAAGCATTATGGTTTCAAGTTTATTATCTTATTTTTTTTCCAAACTATCTTTTGGTTGTCCTTATTTCCCTTATCTTGTTACAGAATGGGAAGGCTATTGCTTATACCAGTCTATTTAGAAATCTTTCTGTAATCTAGGATAATCTTTGTTACTCATCTGGATCTGAACACTGTTTTTCCATTCATAGACTGTCGGTCAAGTGAAAGGGAGATTCAGACTCTAGAGGATCTTTTTCGTGCTTATATTCTTGATTTGATCACCTCCATCTTGTTAAACTTACCTATAACAATAATTATCAGGTGTAATTCCAATCGTCTTATCATCTTGTCTTAATTCTATTTCATTCTATCTTTTTCTGTGCTTTCCCGTACCTCGTTCCTTTTCGGGGACGAAAAGTTTTGAGTGGGGGAGAGTGTAACAACCCTGTATTTTTCAAATATTTTTTTAATTGATTTTTCCAGATTCAAAAGCTTTATTTATGAAAAGAATAAATTTTGTTATTTTAAATATAAACTTTGACTTTGATGTGGATTAGAATTCCAAATATGACTAAATTTAATATTTCCTGAAAATGTGAATTTTGGTCAATAGTCAAACTTTGACTTTAAAGTTTAAATTTTTAATAGTTTGAAATTATAAATTTTATCTTTTATTATGAAAATAGATTTAATAACTTGAACACTACTTTTCGTTTCGTTGAAAACGGAGTTAAAATGTAAAAGTTATGTACATTTCAATTTTTAGTATAATTTGTTTATTTGTGCAATTTTGCCTATTTTAAATTTTTTAAAATCATATTTTCTTTCTTATATTTTGTTTTAATATGTGTTAATATGTTTTTTATGTATATTTTGTCTTTTTATGTTTTTAAATTGATAATAGTATTTTTCCAAAATTTACTGTATTTATTTTTCATTTTTAAAGGCTGTTTTCCTATTTTCTGCTATTTTCTTCATTAAAAATTATATGTAAATTAAATTTTAAATATTTATTTTGTGAATATATTTTTATTTTATATATTATTTATGTTTAAAAATATATTGCAAGCTCATATGAATTTTCTAAAATTTTTTCTATTCAATTTCAAAATTTTCTAGTCTAGTTCACTGTTTTAACTATTTTCCTTAATTCTACTTTATATAATCAATAAATATTATATATATTTTTATATTTTTTCAAATTTTCGAATTTTTAACTGGAATTTCTGTTATTATCAGAAATATAAACTTATAAAAATGAATTAAAGAAATTTGAAAGGCCTTAAACTTTCTATCTTCCTAAGGCCCTTTTATTTTCTAACCCTTCTACTTTTTAACCTAACTTTTCATTCAATTGGCAACATCTCCTCATTTCTTCAGCCGCCACTTTTTTTTTCTCTCATTCACGAAATTCCAAAGCTCCTAAACCCTAAAAAAAAATATGGCTTCTATTCTTCTCTTATCTTCTTCCTTTATCTCTTCTTTACTTCACAATTTCCATTGATTTTGCCTTCCTCCTCTTCTAGCTTTGCTTGGCCTCTACCACCTTCATCTCCACCATCCTCTCCACCTTCAGCCCCACCACCATCTACAGCAGCACCTCCTCCTCCTCCACTGACCATGACAAGCCATGCCCATCCATTTAAGTTAGCACCACAAAATTGCACAAAAACCCTTCCAAACAATGCCTAAACCACATATGCTTCACCACCACCTTCATCTATCACCTTGGCCACCCCTAGAACCACCACCACCAGCAACTACATGACCTTTGGCTGCTGCTGCACCATCACCCTCCACTGTCCAGACCTGTACCATGCATGGCTGAGCCAAGCAATGACCAAGTCGAGCCTTGTTGTGACCAAAACTTCACCTATTTGCCTTGTCCATTGATATTCTTCATGTTGCATCTCCTACCCTTCACATCACTTCATGTTGCCATGCTTAGGTGTGCTAAACCTGACCTATATGATGCTAACCTGAGCCCAAACACATCATGGCTGAGCACTTGATCCCCTATGGTCAAGCATTTGAATGGTAAAGGCAAAGTCTTGTCTTTATTGCTTTGTATTTCAATTTGTTCAACATTGTTTTATGTTAAGTATATTCATGTGCTATATTGTTTTGTCTTGTTTGGGTATTGTTTACAAGATGATATCTTGGCTATTTTCTCCACTCAAATCAAAGGTCGTGCCTTTTGGATCCGTTGTGTCATTCTAATTGATATCTCCAGCATAAAAAGGTGAGTTATTCTCACCAGACAATATGTACCTATATAACTAGTAAATTGACACCCTGCGAATCTGTAGAAATATATTATCAAGTTTTATATGCTTATATTATTATCATATGATGTTCACACCTGTTATTATACTTGTTATATCATATGTTACTGTTATTTAATGTTATTCTGTTATTTATATCTGTTATCACCATTGCAAGTTCCCTGTAGATTAGAATCACTATGGGTTGAAATGATACATACCCGAACGGACTTTAGAATAGGGAAAAATCGTTATGGGCTGAAATGATAGGCCTGAACGATTTTTATTTAAAATTATTTTAACTTGGGATTGCGGGTTTGAAATGATAGAACCCGGATTTTTTTTACTGCGGATTGAAATGATACATATCCGTATCACTTGACCTAAGTTAGAAAATTATATACAGGCCCGTGGTTATTTTATAAAGTGTTTTGGATATTTTTAAGTATTTTAAAAATTATAAATTTATGAAATTTGATTTAAATAGATTTTGAAATGTTTTAAAATAAAGAAATTATGATTTTTCTATGTGTTAAAAATGTAATTAATGAATGGTTTAACTGGATTTTTGAAATATAACTTAAGTTGGAAATTTGGAATTTTGGTTAAAAGTGATATTTAGGTTATATAAATAAAATGGATATTAAATTTTATTTGGAAATGGTAAATATGATAATTTTATTAAATTTGAATTTAAGTGATTTATTAAAGTATTATTGATTTTTCTATGAATTTAAGTGGTTAAATAAATGAATGTTTAAAAGTGATCTTTTAAAATATAACTTGACTTGGAAATGTGAAATTTGGATCTAATTAAAGGTTTAAGTTAATTAAATAAAATTGGAAATTTAGTTAAATTTGTGAAATGGTAATTTAAATTTGAAGTGTTAAGTTATTTGTTGAAATGTGAAGAATTGGAAACTTTTACACTTAAATTTATTAAGTAAATTATTGAAAATTGGATTTAATTATAAGAAATTTATTGTGAAAAAGATACATGTTAAATGATATGTAAATGAACATTTTAAATGTTAAAATATGATTTTTAAAATGTTTATGTGTTTTAAATTGAAGTTATTTAATTGCTGGAAATACACTAACACCTGAAATCTACTTTTAATAGCATTCAGAAATGCTATAGTTTATGTTTTGAACTAAAATTGTGTAAAAAGAGCTATTACAGCATTTCTGAAATGCTGTAGTTGCTGTAATTGAACTTATAGGCTAATATTGAACTCAGGCCTATTATAGCATTCTCTGGAAATGCTATAGTGGTCTGCAGTCTTTGCTGAAACCAAATTTAACCCTTGTTTTGAAATCTGAACTACCGCAGCACTTCTGAAATGCTGTCTTTTCTGTTTTGAACTATAATTCAACTAAAACTGAGTTTTAACAGCAGTTTTAAGTGCTGTCTTTGCTGAATTAAAAATGTTTTCAAATATAACTTATAGCAGTTGTTTTAAATGCTGTGAAATGCTGAAATTTTAATAATTAGGGTTTTTGACTTAGTAAACGAACTCAGAATGGTTTGAAACTTTGGAAATTGAATACTTGATTTGAAAATATAATAATTACACTTTTAAAAGGTTTAAATGAATTATTTTGATTGGAATATAAACTATTTAAAGGTGATTTGAAATGATAGTAAATGAACGATATCTTTGAATTTAAAAGGTATTTAAAGTTGAATATTTGGATTTGAACTGATAGGATATTTTATTTTATTAAAATGATTTGAAATGAAGTTTTGTAAGGATATGATATTTTATTATATTAAAATGATTTGAAATGAATTTTTGAAATTATATGAAAATTTAAATATATGGAAATGGTTTGGAATTGATTTGATCTTTATTTTGATAAAGATATGGTTTGAAATGATATTTTATTTTGAAGTAAAGTATTGTTTTTAAAAGTTATAACCACGGGTTATAATAACGTTGGGTTGTTAAAGAGACCGGGATCGGATATGGACATACTCTTTGTCTTACCGAAAACCACTTTGGCAACTGTGTACGCGGTGGAGATTCCAGAATGAAGTAGGATGGTGGCGACGTTCTTAAGGTATGTTACGTAGACCCAACTCCCATGAGTTGGCATAAGGTGGCTAAAACAGGAGCGATCTCGGACCAGTGAGGTAGCACCTCTTCTCGGACACATTTCTTCGATATTATACTCTTACTTGTGATTGATTAGATGGCCATCCTCCGATTTGGGAATGTTGTTCGAGGTGGAACGGTAGTGGCTGCTATGCGTATCCATCAGTCCGTGTGCGTAATTGGTATGTCTACCCTGGCATTGCCTAGTTGTGCCGTGTCACCTACCATATCGAGCTTTACTACGATTATGATTTTAAGATCCGACCGCGTTAAGGTTCTCCATCCCCTTAACGCTATTTTCTATATGATTATACTTTACTTATTTAGACACTATTCTAATATCGAATATTACTACATAGTAGATAGTTTAACGGATCCTTAGAGGATGGGCGGTCCCAAGCATCTTCTAAGTTACTTGTACCTTTATTACAGTTCACTTGAGTTGGTTTACATTATATAAGTATATATTGTCCTGACTCGAGTGTTTTGTGTTTTGCTTTACGCTCGGGTCAGCCTGAGTTATTCACAGATTTGGATTTCCACTCTCTTGGAGATTTGAATCGCTGGAGATTATCTGCTTGTCTTGTCCTATCTATTTCAGTTCCGTTGTTCTACTCAGCTTGTACTTGGTTATTTTATTGAGACTTTTGTTGTACTCTATTTCTTCTGTTGTATCTTATGTAACTCTGACATATTTAGATAGTAGCTTCATGAACTACTATTTCTTTTACTTCCGCTGCATTATTTTACTCCGTGTCTGTGATCTGTGATTATATTTATTTACTGTATATTCTGAGATTTGCCAAATTTTAATTACAACGCGGTATTTTGAGCAATTCAACTCCGGCATGAGTGTCTACATATACACTTATAATTGATGCGAATGGTTGAAAATATCGGGTCGTTACAGTTGGTATCAGAGCTTTGGCTTTGAGGCAAAACTCAGCATATGGAGTAGATTTATTTACAGAATCACTTTCGTTCGAGGTTGAATCTTTTCCTCTTGATTCAAAATTCCTTTGAATTTTTGGAACGTTCCCTGCGGTTCCAAAATTCATTCTTGTCCCTCACTATTCATCTTCTTTTGATTTTGGAGTATCACATAACCCCACTTCGAATGATCTTTATAGTAAATTGGCGGTCTCGCCAATATTCTAATTTTCTTGTAAAGGGGTGAAAATCCTTTACAATCAGCATCGATTAACCAGAGATTTATATTTATCCTTGGTTTAGATTCTAATATCTTTTGTTATTCCAAACTCTATCTCTTGAGATCGAAGGTAGATTTACCCCAGAAAATCCACATTTGATCTTATCCATTAAGTCACGGTTGACCCGGTTAAGGTTGTCCGCGATTTATCTAAGCTTACCCATCTCTCTACTCTGTTTAATCATCTTGTCTTTTGTTCCAATCTATCTTCCAAACATTTTGAACTGTACTTGTAAATTAATGTTTTGTTTTATATTGTGTTGTTTGAGTTGTTGATGTTGATTTGGGTTTCCGATCGATTCGTCTGATCAACGCTATCGATAGGATTTCTAAAACACTTTGACAGAACAAACTGACACAATATTATTTTAAAATTTGGTTTATGAAATAAATTTGGATATATAATTTTATGGAACTTAATAAATTGATTTAAATTGATAATTTGAAATGATAATACTTGATTTATCATTTATTGTTCTACAAATGAATTTATAAATAGTTGTTTATAAATTTATTTGGGAACTGAAATGAATTTAAAACAAGAATGTTAAAGAATTTAATTTTCGATGGTTTCAAACCTTGTGTTTAAAATTTTTAAAAGGATATTATTTAAAGTATTTTGAATAAAAATTTGTCTCTAAAGGATTTTAAAGTTTAAAAATTTAGTGCTCTTCTCTTTGTCACTGGAAAATAATTTCGGTGATGACTGCAGCATCATCGACGTTCATTTTCGAGTTTCGAAGTGAAGAAACCATTCTGTAGTCTTGCTACAGCTTTGTTTTGGAAAATCTAATTGATTTGAATTTCTAAAATATGACTGGATTATAATATATATATAGATATATGATTTAAATTTGATTTAACATATTATGTATATATAATTACTTATCTCCAAATGGTTTGAAGATGTTCGAAGATTCAAATTCTTAAATTTTATCTTGAAGAATAATTTCAATTATAAGAAGAAAAAATAAAAAATTTGGATAAATGATTCAAACTTGAGATAATTGAATTGGAAAGTTTTATTTGTATAATACAATTGCATTCAAATATAACTTACCTTAAATTTTTTTTGAAGTTAACAATGTAATTGGATAATATGCAGTACAGAAATGATTTTATAAATAAAATTTGAGTGGTTATAATAAATGTTATACACTTAAATTTTAGTTATAAAAGATTAACAGAGGTAAATAGTGAAAAAGGAATTTAAAGAGATTTTATTTAAATAACTTAATAATCAAATTTGATTTAATATGGAACCTTAAGTCTAACCTAAGAATTTAATAAAGGTTATTTCCTAAAATGAATATGTTGTATAATAAATAATGTATCTTTGAATAGATAAAATAAAATACATTTGAATTAGACATTTTGTAATAACGTTTATTTAACTTGAATTCATAGTTTAATTGATGTCTAAATGAATAAATGTGTAAAGAAATTTGATTGTTATATTTGCTATATAAATATTTTATTTATGAAATAGATATGCCTTGAAAAATGAATGATTATGATTTAAATAGTTAAAATGTATTTTAACATCACTAAAAATTGATAATTGAGAATTTGGTTTTCAAATGGAATTTTAAGTGTAACTTATTAAAGGAATATCTATTTGTGAAATGGGTATTTTAAATAAAGAGTTAGGCTATGTGTTAAATTAAGAGCTAACTAAAATAGTGAACTTTTAACTTAATAAATGAAGTATAGTTTAATTTGGATATTCCATTCATAAAAGTTTGTTTTAATAAGTCATAAGTTAAATAATATCCAAATGAATATTTCTGGAATAAAACTGATTTGAAATACTAATATACCTACTGTAGCATTTTATAAGTGCTGCTGTTTTGAAAATACAATGTTTTGGAAATTTTTATAATTGAATGAACTTAGAAATGTTACAACTTTAAAATGAATATTATTTGACCTTGAATTAAAATATTTTAAATGAAGATTATTTTAAAAGGTGTTATGATTTTCTAAGTATTATGTTTTTTTATAAGATTTCCAATGTGTTATGATTTTAGTAGTATGATTTCCAAATGATAAACATCCCTAAAACTGTTATGATTTCAAAGCATTATGGTTTCAAGTTTATTATCTTATTTTTTTCCAAACTATCTTTTGGTTGTCCTTATTTCCCTTATCTTGTTACAGAATGGGAAGGCTATTGCTTATACCAGTCTATTTAGAAATCTTTCTGTAATCTAGGATAATCTTTGTTACTCATCTGGATCTGAACACTGTTTTTCCATTCATAGACTGTCGGTCAAGTGAAAGGGAGATTCAGACTCTAGAGGATCTTTTTCGTGCTTATATTCTTGATTTGATCACCTCCATCTTGTTAAACTTACCTATAACAATAATTATCAGGTGTAATTCCAATCGTCTTATCATCTTGTCTTAATTCTATTTCATTCT
Source organism: Allium fistulosum (assembly GCA_030737815.1). Classification (NCBI taxonomy): domain Eukaryota; kingdom Viridiplantae; phylum Streptophyta; class Magnoliopsida; order Asparagales; family Amaryllidaceae; genus Allium; species Allium fistulosum. The sequence goes on from CM060904.1 coordinate 824,230,402, forward strand.
ATCTTTTTCTGTGCTTTCCCGTACCTCGTTCCTTTTCGGGGATGAAAAGTTTTGAGTGGGGGAGAGTGTAACAACCCTGTATTTTTCAAATATTTTTTTAATTGATTTTTCCAGATTCAAAAGCTTTATTTATGAAAAGAATAAATTTTGTTATTTTAAATATAAACTTTGACTTTGATGTGGATTAGAATTCCAAATATGACTAAATTTAATATTTCCTGAAAATGTGAATTTTGGTCAATAGTCAAACTTTGACTTTTAAGTTTAAATTTTTAATAGTTTGAAATTATAAATTTTATCTTTTATTATGAAAATAGATTTAATAACTTGAACACTACTTTTCGTTTCGTTGAAAACGGAGTTAAAATGTAAAAGTTATGTACATTTCAATTTTTAGTATAATTTGTTTATTTGTGCAATTTTGCCTATTTTAAATTTTTTAAAATCATATTTTCTTTCTTATATTTTGTTTTAATATGTGTTAATATGTTTTTTATGTATATTTTGTCTTTTTATGTTTTTAAATTGATAATAGTATTTTTCCAAAATTTACTGTATTTATTTTTCATTTTTAAAGGCTGTTTTCCTATTTTCTGCTATTTTCTTCATTAAAAATTATATGTAAATTAAATTTTAAATATTTATTTTGTGAATATATTTTTATTTTATATATTATTTATGTTTAAAAATATATTGCAAGCTCATATGAATTTTCTAAAATTTTTTCTATTCAATTTCAAAATTTTCTAGTCTAGTTCACTGTTTTAACTATTTTCCTTAATTCTACTTTATATAATCAATAAATATTATATATATTTTTATATTTTTTCAAATTTTCGAATTTTTAACTGGAATTTCTGTTATTATCAGAAATATAAACTTATAAAAATGAATTAAAGAAATTTGAAAGGCCTTAAACTTTCTATCTTCCTAAGGCCCTTTTATTTTCTAACCCTTCTACTTTTTAACCTAACTTTTCATTCAATTGGCAACATCTCCTCATTTCTTCAGCCGCCACTTTTTTTTTCTCTCATTCACGAAATTCCAAAGCTCCTAAACCCTAAAAAAAAAATATGGCTTCTATTCTTCTCTTATCTTCTTCCTTTGTCTCTTCTTTACTTCACAATTTCCATTGATTTTGCCTTCCTCCTCTTCTAGCTTTGCTTGGCCTCTACCACCTTCATCTCCACCATCCTCTCCACCTTCAGCCCCACCACCATCTACAGCAGCACCTCCTCCTCCTCCACTGACCATGACAAGCCATGCCCATCCATTTAAGTTAGCACCACAAAATTGCACAAAAACCCTTCCAAACAATGCCTAAACCACATATGCTTCACCACCACCTTCATCTATCACCTTGGCCACCCCTAGAACCACCACCACCAGCAACTACATGACCTTTGGCTGCTGCTGCACCATCACCCTCCACTGTCCAGACCTGTACCATGCATGGCTGAGCCAAGCAATGACCAAGTCGAGCCTTGTTGTGACCAAAACTTCACCTATTTGCCTTGTCCATTGATATTCTTCATGTTGCATCTCCTACCCTTCACATCACTTCATGTTGCCATGCTTAGGTGTGCTAAACCTGACCTATATGATGCTAACCTGAGCCCAAACACATCATGGCTGAGCACTTGATCCCCTATGGTCAAGCATTTGAATGGTAAAGGCAAAGTCTTGTCTTTATTGCTTTGTATTTCAATTTGTTCAACATTGTTTATGTTAAGTATATTCATGTGCTATATTGTTTTGTCTTGTTTGGGTATTGTTTACAAGATGATATCTTGGCTATTTTCTCCACTCAAATCAAAGGTCGTGCCTTCTGGATCCGTTGTGCCATTCTAATTGATATCTCCAACATAAAAAGGTGAGTTATTCTCACCAGACAATATGTACCTATATAACTAGTAAATTGACACCCTGCGAATCTGTAGAAATATATTATCAAGTTTTATATGCTTATATTATTATCATATGATGTTCACACCTGTTATTATACCTGTTATATCATATGTTACTATTATTTAATGTTATTCTGTTATTTATATCTGTTATCACCATTGCAAGTTCCCTGTAGATTAGAATCACTATGGGTTGAAATGATACATACCCGAACGGACTTTAGAATAGGGAAAAATCATTATGGGCTGAAATGATAGGCCTGAACGATTTTTATTTAAAATTATTTTAACTTGGGATTGCGGGTTTGAAATGATAGAACCCGGATTTTTTTTACTGCGGATTGAAATGATACATATCCGTATCACTTGACCTAAGTTAGAAAATTATATACAGGCCCGTGGTTATTTTATAAAGTGTTTTGGATATTTTTAAGTATTTTAAAAATTATAAATTTATGAAATTTGATTTAAATAGATTTTGAAATGTTTTAAAATAAAGAAATTATGATTTTTCTATGTGTTAAAAATGTAATTAATGAATGGTTTAACTGGATTTTTGAAATATAACTTAAGTTGGAAATTTGGAATTTTGGTTAAAAGTGATATTTAGGTTATATAAATAAAATGGATATTAAATTTTATTTGGAAATGGTAAATATGATAATTTGATTAAATTTGAATTTAAGTGATTTATTAAAGTATTATTGATTTTTCTATGAATTTAAGTGGTTAAATAAATGAATGTTTAAAAGTGATCTTTTAAAATATAACTTGACTTGGAAATGTGAAATTTGGTTTTAATTAAAGGTTTAAGTTAATTAAATAAAATTGGAAATTTAGTTAAATTTGTGAAATGGTAATTTAAATTTGAAGTGTTAAGTTATTTGTTGAAATGTGAAGAATTGGAAACTTTTACACTTAAATTTATTAAGTAAATTATTGAAAATTGGATTTAATTATAAGAAATTTATTGTGAAAAAGATACATGTTAAATGATATGTAAATGAACATTTTAAATGTTAAAATATGATTTTTAAAATGTTTATGTGTTTTAAATTGAAGTTATTTAATTACTGGAAATACACTAACACCTGAAATCTACTTTTAATAGCATTCAGAAATGCTATAGTTTATGTTTTGAACTAAAATTGTGTAAAAAGAGCTATTACAGCATTTCTGAAATGCTGTAGTTGCTGTAATTGAACTTATAGGCTAATATTGAACTCAGGCCTATTATAGCATTCTCTGGAAATGCTATAGTGGTCTGCAGTCTTTGCTGAAACCAAATTTAACCCTTGTTTTGAAATCTGAACTACCGCAGCACTTCTGAAATGCTGTCTTTTCTGTTTTGAACTATAATTCAACTAAAACTGAGTTTTAACAGCAGTTTTAAGTGCTGTCTTTGCTGAATTAAAAATGTTTTCAAATATAACTTATAGCAGTTGTTTTAAATGCTGTGAAATGCTGAAATTTTAATAATTAGGGTTTTTGACTTAGTAAACGAACTCAGAATGGTTTGAAACTTTGGAAATTGAATACTTGATTTGAAAATATAATAATTACACTTTTAAAAGGTTTAAATGAATTATTTTGATTGGAATATAAACTATTTAAAGGTGATTTGAAATGATAGTAAATGAACGATATCTTTGAATTTAAAAGGTATTTAAAGTTGAATATTTGGATTTGAACTGATAGGATATTTTATTTTATTAAAATGATTTGAAATGAAGTTTTGTAAGGATATGATATTTTATTATATTAAAATGATTTGAAATGAATTTTTGAAATTATATGAAAATTTAAATATATGGAAATGGTTTGGAATTGATTTGATCTTTATTTTGATAAAGATATGGTTTGAAATGATATTTTATTTTGAAGTAAAGTATTGTTTTTAAAAGTTATAACCACGGGTTATAATAACGTTGGGTTGTTAAAGAGACCGGGATCGGATATGGACATACTCTTTGTCTTACCGAAAACCACTTTGGCAACTGTGTACGCGGTGGAGATTCCAGAATGAAGTAGGATGGTGGCGACGTTCTTAAGGTATGTTACGTAGACCCAACTCCCATGAGTTGGCATAAGGTGGCTAAAACAGGAGCGATCTCGGACCAGTGAGGTAGCACCTCTTCTCGGACACATTTCTTCAATATTATACTCTTACTTGTGATTGATTAGATGGCCATCCTCCGATTTGGGAATGTTGTTCGAGGTGGAACGGTAGTGGCTGCTATGCGTATCCATCAGTCCGTGTGCGTAATTGGTATATCTACCCTGGCATTGCCTAGTTGTGCCGTGTCACCTACCATATCGAGCTTTACTACGATTATGATTTTAAGATCCGACCGCGTTAAGGTTCTCCATCCCCTTAACGCTATTTTCTATATGATTATACTTTACTTATTTAGACACTATTCTAATGTCGAATATTACTACATAGTAGATAGTTTAACGGATCCTTAGAGGATGGGCGGTCCCAAGCATCTTCTAAGTTACTTGTACCTTTATTACAGTTCACTTGAGTTGGTTTACATTATATAAGTATATATTATCCTGACTCGAGTGTTTTGTGTTTTGCTTTACGCTCGGGTCAGCCTGAGTTATTCACAGATTTGGATTTCCACTCTCTTGGAGATTTGAATCGCTGGAGATTATCTGCTTGTCTTGTCCTATCTATTTCAGTTCCGTTGTTCTACTCAGCTTGTACTTGGTTATTTTATTGAGACTTTTGTTGTACTCTATTTCTTCTGTTGTATCTTATGTAACTCTGACATATTTAGATAGTAGCTTCATGAACTACTATTTCTTTTACTTCCGCTGCATTATTTTACTCTGTGTCTGTGATCTGTGATTATATTTATTTACTGTATATTCTGAGATTTGCCAAATTTTAATTACAACGCGGTATTTTGAGCAATTCAACTCCGGCATGAGTGTCTACATATACACTTATAATGGATGCGAATGGTTGAAAATATCGGGTCGTTACAGTTTGTTCGGGGTAAGACACTTTAAATCACATAGAATGACAAATAACTATGAAGTATTTCATTTACTCAACAGCCTTAGATAACTCAATAGATTATTCATACATCTAAGCAATTAAAAGTATCCTTTACCTAAACAACTCATAAACCAAAACAAACAACAATTTCAAACAATAAAGTAAGTTCATTCTTATTAATTCCATTTCATTTGATTTCATTTATTACTTACAAATGTCAATTTCATTTATTATTGTCATATCAGTTCCTACTAATTTCTTGCATTATATTTATTCATTCATTTATTATTACATAATTCCATTTATTAACATTCATTTATTTATAGTCTTCATGTTTGATTAAATTTCTTCACATATCAATTAACTTATGTTTTTTTTTCATTTTCCTATAATACTTACATTTCTATTTAATTAATAACATTTTCAATTATACTTAAGTTCATAACAACTCTAACAAATAAATCCTTATCTATTAAAGAATGCATTGAATACTTTCATTACTTTTAGGTTTACTTGTATAATTTTACATTACACTTCCTTATTAACATCTCAACTTTTATAATTGGTAAGTTATATTTATGCCTTTAAGAATGAAATTGAAAGTTACACAAGTTCATTTTATCTCTTTTAAATTAACTTAATGTTCAATCATAATATCCCTTGGTTGATAGGTTACAAATTCCAAATTTCTTTTAATTCCATTTAAAACTCAGCATTAAATCTCTTATTTTATTAAAGGTTCCAATTATTAATTAGTTATGTTCCATTTCATTAAAAATTATTGAAACTATTAATTAATGGAAACTCAAGAATTAAATACTGGGTTCTGTTTCAAATCATTTAAAAATAATAGATAAATGTATATACTTGCAACATATATATATCTAATTATATTAAAACAATTTAAAATTTATATTTTTTTATCAAAATAAATCTGTAATAAAACTACTACAGTGGTCTTCCCGCTTCGAAACTCGAAAATGAACGTCGATGATGCGTGCACTCATCACCGAAATTATTTTCCAGCGACAGAGAGGGGAGTACAAAATTTATTTCTTTGCAGAATTTCTTTTAAACATTTCTTTTAAATTCTATTGAAATATTTATATCAGAAAATACTTCTAACAATATTATTATTATATTCCAAAATCAATTGAAAGAAATCTTAAAGAACCTCGGAACTTAAGTTCTAAATTTCCAATTTTCATTTATTTTATTTCACTTACTTCCAACTATTATTAATAAATTTCATTACCTAACAACCAATCTATTGCAACCAAATATATATCTTTTTAAAATATTTTTATATATAGAAAATATAATAGGCAAAGTTATTTCATTCGCCTATATTAAAAACAAATATTATGTCGGTCTGTCCTATTAAGTGTTTAGAAATTCCTATTGATGTCATAGCGTCCAATGCACCAACCAGAATTTATAAATACAAAACGGAACAGATTAACACAATATTAAAACCTTTTTATAACACTAACAAATACGCTCTCCCATATATATACACTCAGCGACTCCCATAGGGTATTACTAGCCTATTAATAAAGAGTTAGACCCCACAAAGCCAAGGTTTATCGCTAAACTAAAGCTTTGATACCAGCTGTAACATCCCACCTTTTTGTATGCTTTTAAGCAGACACACGTGCCAACTTAAACCATACAGAAGGGTGGATTGTTATGGGGTAAATAAGAAAAAATGGAGAAATAAAAGAACAAAATAGAATCTTGCAGCGGAACGATAAAATATAATAATCAAATAACAGTTCATGAAGCTGTTTTACAAAACATTTGATTATACTTATACAATACATATCAGAGTTACACATACCAGAGAATGATAATAAATGCAGCGGAATACAATGGTGTAGTGTAATATAATAAATAGTAGTAATAAAATCTTCGTCTTCGTCCTCCAGAAATAGGGCCTTCAAATCCTGAAATGCTCAGGCTGACCCGAGCGAATTGAAAAGACAAAACACTCGAGTCAGAACTAAAAGATCTTATGTAAGTTAAATCAATGAAATAAATATGAGTGTAAACGGCGTCAGAGATGTTTACGGGGTTTGACATCTCCTATCCAGTGTCTAACGTGAGTGCAGTAACTTAAGAAATGTTCGGGATTCACACCTCTTAAGGATCCGTTAAACTATCTACTATGTAGTAATATTCGCTATTATAATAATGTCTAATCAATAAAGTATAATCATATAGAAAATAGCGTTAAGGGGATGGAGAACCTTAACGCGGTCGGATCTAAAAATCATAATCGTAGTAAAGCTCGATATGGTAGGTGACACGGCACAACTAGGCAATGCTAGGGTAGATATACCAATTACGCACACAGACTGATGGAGCGGATAGCAGCCACTACCGTCCACCTCGAACAACACTCCCAAATCGAAGGGTGGCCACCAAAAATCACAAAGTAATAGAATAGAATCGAAGAAGTGCGTCCGATAAGAGGTGCTACCTCACTGGTCCGAGATCGCTCCTGTTTTAGCCACCTTATGCCAACTCACGGGAGTTGGGTCCACGTATATACCTTAGGATCGTTGTGACACCCCACCTCTATACCCACGCTAACCAAGAACACTACGATGTAGTGCTGTCAATTAGCACGGAGAATAAGGCTGTGGAGGAGCGACCATCCATGTAACTTCTTTGTGCGAGCACCGATACGTCAGATAGAATAGAATGCATATCTTTTAAGGAGGAAATCCGACATACCGATACAAACACAAAGCTATCACACGGTGGCTATATATAATCTTCGGAAACAAACATAGAAATAATCATAACTTAAATCAGTCACAGACATCCATATCACAAAGGAGGAAGAAGATATGAATAAATATATAACACATGAAAGTGTACATCAGAGTAGTGGTCAGAAAGATCCACGATAATACAAAAGAATAGCATCACGTGCTATACAAAAGAATAAGTACACAACATAGAGTCTATATCTCAAAGGTGTACATCCAAAAACTACTAATCTATGTAGTTAGCCAAAAGTCAGAAATATCCTGAAGTGAAGTCAAGCAGAAGCACCTGTAACATCTCGGTCTGACCCGAGTATTATTTATAAGAAAATAATAAACGGATCAGTCTAGCTATAAATATCAGATGATATGGTATAAAGAAAAAGGCATGACATGAACATGAAATAACCATAACGACATACTACTATAAGTATGTAAATGATAATCAACAAAAGATTAATCAATATCACAAGAATCTTCTCAAAGATAAGGTAGGGTATCATACCCTAAACTTGTATTCATAACAAGTCAATAACACATGAATTCACCAATGCACAAAAACTGATATCATATCAATGAAAATCCTGAAAATTGGTGAAGCACAAAATTCCAGAAATCATCATCAGAAATCCAGAAAACACATAAAAAGGGGGGGAGGCCTAACACATGAATGGGAGCATGAAAACTCACCTACACGTAAACACATGACGAGAAGCTATCTCATGGAAGCTATCCATTAAATTTTCACACAGGAATGGCCCGAAGACCGTAGGGTGCTACCCTAGATATGTGATGGCGAAACATCACATAATCGGGGTATAGTCTCCTACGTAGACAAAGAGACATCGCTCAATTGCTAGTCTAAATCACAAAAATGATCGTCATGATCATAAGGAAGTGTCAATCACACCAAGCTAGTAAATATATGAGTTTAGCTTCATGTCCCATAACCACTTGCTTAACTTAAATATTTACGAACAAGCTGTAAATCTTCACTAGGAAATTGTCACAAAAAGGGTTCAATCGAACAAGTCCAAGAGCTAACTGACGAAGTGAACGCAAGCGTTTCATACCACCCGTTTTACTAAGTCGTTTAAGTCGATTTCTCATTCGAGTGAAGTAAAGGCTTGTATATACTAGTAGATTGAAAATCGGTTTGAGAAAACGAACTTTTGATATTTAAAATAGTGTTGAAATCGCTTTGATGAAAGAGTTTTGATATTTACTATTAGTATTGAAACCTTCATATATCTTTAAAGTGACAAGTCATAAAACGATTGTAGAAACAAATCAATTCACGTTCGAAGACGTGAGTAAAGTCCAAAGAAGTCAATCCCAAAACCATCAAAGTACGACTTTGTGAAGGCAAGCTGGTCCAGCGACCTGAGGAAAAGTAGGTCATACGACCTAAGGGAAGACTGCCGTGCGACCTAGCTGAAGAACAGGTCGAACGACCTAGGAGAAAATAGGTTAAATGACCTAAGTGCTAACTCGCGAGCGACCTAACGAAGTGCGCGACCTAACAGTGAGGCGCGACCTAAGTGTTCACGACCTAAGAAAATGCGCGACCTAACAGGGTTCGCGACCTAAGATAGGCGAACGACCTAACTGGATTCGCGACCTAACAAGGTGCGACCTAAGGTCTTGCAACCTAATGGAAAAAGGTCTTCGACCTAACAGTTAAAAGGTTCTACGACCTAGAGGAGAACAAGACCATGCGACCTAAAGTGCCACGCGACTTAGAGGTGAACGACCTAACGAGGTCCAGGGGAAGCGACCTAAAATGCTTCGACTTAAAGGTGCACGACCTAAGGTCTTACGACCTAACGACTTGACTAGGCATGCGACCTAACGAGTTAGCAAGGCACGCGACCTAACGACTTAAGCTTTGAACGACTCAAGGAGTTAACTCGCGAACGACCTAAGGCGTTAACTCGCGAACGACCTAACACTTAACTCGTAACCGACCTAAGATTTGCTTGGAGATTATTGGTCGGAAACGACCTATGACTTAGCGCCGCGCGACCTAGTGATTCAGAGCGAATTCTTAAGGCTGGAACGACCTATCCCTAGGAGACTTTTCAACGTAGCGACCTAAGGTTTTAACTCGTATACGACCTAGTGAAGGCCAGACGACCTAGAGCCAGAAAATCATCAAAACACAAAAAATTGAAGTTTTTCGCCAATCCAATCCAAACCAAATGCAGATATTCATACAAATGCAATAGGGGATCATTCCCAACAGCCCAATGACAATATAGGCAAGATGTGATATTAAAAATCTCACCTTTTCACGGAATTTGATGAAGATGGAGATTTGAGAGCAAAGCAAGAACACCAACAAGCTTGAAGCAATGTTCTTCACGTGAATTTGATGTTGAATCTCGGATTTGCAATAGAATATGTGTTTGGAGTTTTAATTTCCACCTCCCACCACCATTTTTGACAAAGCTTGAAGTGTTTTGATAGAGTGAGGAAGATGGTTGGGCTGAACTAAAGGGGTGCAGTCCAAACCAAAGTCAAAGGCGGGAAAAAGTGTCGAAAATTTCACTATCTCCAAACATATCGAAGTTTACACTCAAAAAGATCGCAAACGTCATTTTGAACTCAATGGAAGTGGTCTCGAGTCCTAATTTGACCGTATGCAAAAAGTAGCTTTTCGGACTAACATCCGACTAACGATAAAATATTTAAATATAAAATCGATAGATATGCGGGTTGTTACAATCGTCGCCACCATCCTACTTCATTCTGGAAACTCCACCATGTACACAGTTGTCAAAGTGGTTTTCAGTATCGACAGAGAGTATGTCCATATCCGATCTCGGTCTCTTTAACAACCAATCGTTATTATAACACCGTGGTCATTTACAAATATATATACTTTTAAAAACACAATCACTGCCCTTTCAAAACATATCCTTTACTACAAAATAGTATATACTTTAAAACCAAAATATTTTTGCCATTTCAAAACATATCCTTTACTTCAAAATAGTATATACTTTAAAACCAAAATATTTTTGCCATTTCAAAACATATCCTTTAAATAAAACCAAATTTCCAATCACTAATCTTTCTCAAATTTAGATAACTTGAAATATTCTTTTAAATCATCTTAAAACCAAACCACATTTTGAAGTCATATTTCGAAATTTTCAATTTCAATAGGTTTCAAATCCATATATTTACAGATAATTCTTAAATAAATTCTATTTCAAATAAATTTATTTTTCAAACCATATTACTTTCAAAGTTATAACAATTTCGAAAACCAATACTTTGAAAACAATAATACCTTAATTTAAATAAAACATTTCAATTTTGATATATTTCAAGACTTTAAATATTCCAAAATTCCCAACCAAATCTGATAATCTTATATATACCTTCATTCAATTTACTATTATTTAGTTTAGAAATATTTATTTAATAAATTCAATATTACTTAAATAAAGCTCAAACTTGAAATATTCGTAACTCAAACTTAAAACATCATCAAATTTTACTTAGCTTAAATTTTAGAATTTAACCATATATAAAAATATATTTATATAATATCAAAATTAGTATATATATAAACCCTTATTTTCCAAAATCCATAGAAAATCACTTTAAAATATTTTATATATATAGACCACGGTGCCTGTATATAATTTTTCTATCCTATGGTCAAGTGATACAGATATTTATCATTTCAATCCGTAATTTTAAAGATAAAAGTTTACGGTTATATATCATTTCAAACCGCAATCCCAAATGGAATGAAATTTCATAATAACTTGCAGTTTATATAAAATATAGCATCCATTCATCCAAATATCAATAAACAACCATTTATTACAATCATCATCCAATTTAAACAAACATCAATATAAAGCATATAAAATATAACAGGCATCAACAAATAGTTTATATTCAATAAAAATTAATAACTTTCAACTGGCAGTTTATATCCAACGAATAAATTAATTAACAATTAATTGGCAGTTTTAAATGCAATGAATAAATTAATTAACAATTAACTGGCAATTTAAATGCAATGAATAAATAAATTAACAATTAATTACGATGAATGCAATTAACTGAGATAATGATGAAATATATGCCAAACAGCTATAAATAAATTTCTAAACACATCATACATGAATTTAACAAACATAGGAAATCTTAGAAGTTGTGAGTGGGTTAAAACACTCACCTTTATACGAATCAAAAAAAACTTCTAATACATAGCTCCGCTCTATGTTTCCTTAGTCTCCTTCCTGATTGCTATCTTGTTCCGTAATATTTTATTTTGATTTTTTTCCTTAATCTCTTTTTTTTAAGAATGTTTTGGAAGAGACGGAGAAGTTTGTATGGACCTGGATTTGAAGAAGAAGATTTGGAAAAAAAAGAAGAATGTTTGAAAAAGAAGAAGAAAATTTAAAGAAGATGAAGAATTGAAAAAGAAAAGAAGCTTTCAAAAAGAAGAAGAAGAAGAAGGAAAAAAAATGAAAAAGAAAGGAGGAAGGTGAAGAGAGAAAAGAAATGAGATGGAAAAAATTAAATGTAGCCTAAAGGTCTAGGCTTAGGTGTTAAATAGAAGGAGAAATGGACGGACCAAGTATAAAAAAATGAGATAACTATTTTAAAATGTACATGTGATAAAAAAAAAGAAATGAAGGGACCACATACACATTTTGAAATTCAATTTCTCCGAAACATAACCAAATTAATTTCATTCACTCAAATAATACTCAATTTGTACACATATAATATTTTTATCTACGCACAATTAATAAAATTATACTTACCTTAAAAATGAAAACGTTCAATTCTTTTATTTCCTTTAAAGCACCATTTCTGTTTAACACAAAACGCGCGTTTCTTTTATTAAATCTATTAATTGCAATCACCGTTTTCTTTCCTTTTAATTGAAACATTTGAATTACATTAATTGCAGTTACTTACAAAGTTAAATTTTAAAATAGACAACTAAAATAGATGAAAAAATAGAACAATTGTTTATTTAAACACGTATATAAATTTGTTGTTTGTACACAAGAGTAATAAATAACTTACTGAAATAGATTATTTTCCTATTCTTGTAATCAATCTGTAAGCTAAAACAAAGTTCAAATAAACATATATTTCTTCCTTTAAAATCAATCATTCTATTCTTTATTTTTAATGAAATTAAACCTATAGTCACAAATGAAACATTCATTTTTTTGATGTGAATGTTCTTTTCATTAAATCAAACTTTCCATATATTTTCACAAAACATAAGTTGCTTTTAATTACACCTATTAATTTATTATTAGTATTCTCTATCTTATAGTAATTTAAACATATTTACACTATTGGATACAAACAGTAATTACATATTTCTCACTAAATAATAGTTTCTCATCTCTACAATCAATCTTTCAGCTAACAAACATTTCAAATAAATAAACATATGTTTACTCTTTTACAAAACTTATTCAATTTTTATTCTTTTATTTTGATTTACACTTCTACTATTAAAGCAATCATTACATTATGAATACAATTAACATTTCTATTTCTTTTTATTACATTCACACTATAGTTATGGTCGTATTCCACATTAATGTAACATTTTGTTGACATTTATTTGAAATTGATCAGTTAAATTGGTAACAACACCAACTGTCACCATTATACATTTTATAATATTTGTAAGTTAATTCTTTACAAACAATTATTACAACAACTCTCATTACACTACACTTATTCCATTTCCATCCATTACACATTTCTATTAATAAATCAACCTTTAAATTATTAATTACCTTTTATATCCTACTATAAATCAATGCACACATTTATTAAAATTTATACTCCCAATGTATTTATTCATCTTGATTTCATTCTTTTTGTTAAATCCATTATTACTCTATGAAAACAATTTACATTATTACCAAATATTACCTAAATTTACATTAACGTAATACTTAATTACATTTATTGTTATTGGTTTCATATTTTAATATAATAGGCTAATTAAATAGGTAATGTATATTAATTATTACCATTAACTTTAAATCACACTAATAAATTCATTATTCACAACCAAGTGTTATAACAACCTATACAATTCAAACTCCATTCAATTTCTATTCATTGCACTTTACGTAATTAATTAATACATCCTTCACATTATCAGTTTCTTCTTAATTCAATTATCAAATAAATGCATATATTAATAAAATTTATTTACAACCTATGCCACTGATAACTCTTTAACCCTTTCAGTTGCTTGGATTTCCATTCAAGTTGTTGATAGTCAACTTATATTAACATTATTACCTTTTATTCTAATTATTATTTCATTCATAAACCATTAACAACACATTATTACATTAGTAAATTTACTATTTACATTTGTTTTCTTACACTTCATTTATAACCAAGTATAACATTTACATTATTTCATTTATTGGAATGACATTCAAGTAATTAACAATTAACTTACATTCATTTACAATTAATCAATATATTATTTCCTTGGTTAATCCAGTACTTATTCTTATTTACTTATTTCTATTTTATAACCAAGTGCAACAATTGACACTATTTCATTATTGGGATTTCACTTCAATTTTACATAATTAATTTTAATTACCAATGCTACATTCATTTCTAACTTTCACTTCATTATAAATTATAAATTTTTATTTATTTCTAAATTTAATTACAAAAATCTTATAAATTTAACCAATTTAATTATCGAATTTTTTACGGGTCGTTACATCATCTCTTTTTCTCTTTTTCAGATTGTGTTGAAACTTGATGTTTTGTTTTTGTGAGCACATTTCATATATAGCTTCGTCTTATTTCCTTTCCTTTGTTCTATTACTTTATATTGACTTTTTAACATGTGTTTACTTATTATATTTTTTTTCTTTTTATTTTGTAAGTTCATTTTTGTTTGTATGTTAGTTTACTTTATACTTTGCAAATACATGTATTTCAATAGTTTATACATTTCTAAATTATTGTATATGTTCATTTCATAGTTTATTTCTATACTTATGTCAATATCATAACTTCTTAAACCTATAAAAATCATATTTATTTTCATATAATATATTTGTTTATACTTAAATTTAATATTAATAAGATTTATCTTACTTGGACCATTGTTATCCGGATTATATCATATATGTATATATATTTCTATTAAATCACATAAAATTAAAGTTAAAGAAGATATATTCCTAGTTTATAATATTTAGAACTCGTTATTTTAATTAATTCAATTATATATTTATTAAAATAATACTACAAAAAATTCCGGGATGTCACACTAGGGCTTGGCAATTCCTATTTCCCATTATCTTCCCCCATTTTCAGTTTTGCTTAAGAAAAAGAAATGAAATGAGAATGAATGGATGAAGAGGGTGGCTGAGTTAAGTTATAGGATGATTTGGGTGAAACCCAAACCCAAAAGCCCAAATAGAAAATAGCAAAATTCAACTTACTCCAAACCTATCGATGTTTATACTCAAAAAAGTCACAAACGGTATTTTGAACTTAATGGAAGTGGTCTCGAGTCCTAATTCGATTGTTTGCAAAAATTAGCTTTTCGTACATTAATCCGATTAACGATGCTATATTTAAATAAAACATTTAAATATTCAATCGTAAAATATGCGGGTTGTTACAGACTCCCCTCCTTAAAGAAATTGTATCCTCGCAATACTTAAGAAGAAAATAAAGAGTAACAACCATAAAAGCTTATCAACACAAAAGAAAATTTAAAATAAGAAGTTCACCATAAAAGAGCACGAAAGAGTAAGTCCGGATGCGTTTGCTCAATGAATTCTCAAGATTCCCAAAAGCAGTCCTTAGGATTTGAGGACCATTGAACTTTCACAAGAAGAACATCTTTATTTTGAAGTCGTTCAACCTCTGAAGCAATGATACGAATGTAATGTTGCTCATAAGTCAAATTTGGTGAAACTTCAATTTCTTCAATAACACCCGGCTCAAGAACAGAATCAGAATCCCTAAGGTATTTCCGTAATTGAGAGACGTGGAAAACGTCAAGAATAGCAAAAGAATTGAGCCGGTAATAAAAAGGCGATAAGCCATGGAACAACTATGTTTGGTGATGGGAAATGGACCAAAATATCAAGGTTCTAACTTTCCCAATCAACTAAAACGCACAATAACCATCATAGGTGAAACATGAATGAACACCAATAAAATATGGACCTAAAACCAGCTTATCACCGGCTTCAAGCCAACATAGAGAAAATCGGCATGGACTTCCGTAGAGTTCCTCGAAAGGTGCCATACCAATACATGATTGGAAGCTTACTTTAGGAAGAAAACTCAACAAGAGACATATGATCTTCCCAACTTCCACCAAAATCAAGAACACATGCATGAAAAAGATCTTCAAGAGTTTGATTCACACACTCGGTTTGCCCATTGGACAAAGGATGATAAGCGGTGCAAAAATTTAAGCTTTTTTCCCAAAGCTTTTGAAGACCTTACCAAAATCCACTAGTAAAATAATGGATCACGATTGCTAATAATAAAAGTAGTAACTCCATGCAATTTAGTTTGACATAGAGTTTATCACAAAAGAGATACGGGCCAAAAGAGAAGGACGAGCCTCAAGGCTACACAAAACAAGAGATGAGCATGAATTGGATTCACGATCTCGAATCTCACAAGGGGATAAAGTCTCGAGATCATTCCATTCGGATATCATCAAAGAAACAACTACTTGTTGCTTACAACTAAGGGCATCAACAAACTCGATTACCCTTTTTCGGAGTATAAAGAAGATCAAGATCATAAGATGCAAGGAACTCGAGCCAACATTGTTGATGCAAATTATGTTCCTTTTGAGAAAATAAATACTTCAAAAACTTATGATCGGGGTAGAGAACAATTTCTCTCCCAAAAGATAATGAGCCAAATTCTAAGAGTGAAAACAATAGCCGCGAGCACAAGATCATGAATGGCATATCTAGTCTTGACAAGCTTCAATTGTCAAGAAGCAAATGATAAAACACATTCCCTTAGCAAGAGAATGGCACCCAAACCAATACGACTAATATCGGTAAAAATAATAAAGTCTTGATTCCCTTCGGGAATCGCAAGAATAAAAATATCGGAAAAGAGTTCTTTTAAATGATCCTCTTTCCCGAAAAGCTAAGACTTTCAAAATTATAATTATCTTTATAAAAAAATTTACTTTTAAATTTATTGTGTCTAACTATCTCATCATAGCGTTTAGGATATTCCTATCGATAACGTTGATCAAGCGCATCGACCAGAATTCTTAAAGCACTCAATGGGCAAAACAACACAAAATTATCTTCTATAAGATAAACAAATCTCTTAAAAATTTTACAAATATTCTTTGCTCGTTTTAAGAACAAAATTCCAATCATACTTATAAATATCTTATTAAAAAGATTTGCAAATTTAAATTTGTTATTTTCATCCAATATCAATAAATACAAAGATAAACTAATCAAGATATTCGTAGAATACTCGATCCACAAAATGGATGAAATAAGGTAGAAGGTTCGTCATACCGATTGACAAACGAACCAAACACAAAAATCACAACAAGTGCGGAATGTGGTAAGAGGATGCTACCTTCTGCAACTCGTAGCTGATGAAAGCCGGTGGCAAGGTCGAGCAGAAAAGACCTTAGCACCATTCAATAGATTGCTTAGGTGATAATCCTAAGACAAGCTCAAATATTCCGGAAAATTCACAAACTACTTGAATGAGAGAAATAACACTTTCCTCATCAAGTGGGTTTAAAGAATAAAATGATGCCACCGAAATTTGGAAATCAAAATCTTTAAAAACAATAGAAATCTGCTTAACAGATTGAGAATGTCGAAGATAAATAGTCCGCATTGGACATAGGATATGGGCTTCATAATAATTAAGCCAATCCTTTCCCAAAAATCAATTTCGAAGCCTAAGTAATGCATAACATGCAAATCGGATCGAAAAGAATATTCACATAAAATAATCTCGACATTTTCACAAAGTAAACTGAGTGTTGCAGATCCATCAATCGAATTCGCAATTCTCAATGAAGTCATCAAGCCCATAATATTAAAAGAGAAATAATCAACAAGTTCTTTTGATATAAAATAATGAGATGAGCCCAAATCAAAAAGAACTCGAATAAGATAATCACAAAACAAATATCGTCAAGGATAGAACAAGAATTACCTTGACCAAGAGAAGTGCCACTAGGGGCTTGAACAACATTAGGTTTCCCTCTCTCTTCTTTGGAAGTATGGGGCATGAAGATAAAAGATGTCCCGAACCTTTGCAATAACGACAAAAAAAAGGTTTCGGACACTCATTTGCATAGCGGTTCGTGGAACCACAATTGTAGCATCATCCACGACTAGAGGTAGGAGACTTTGCTATCGAAGTTTCTTGCTTCCCTTTCTTGTTGGGATAGGGATTGGGGCCTTTGAACTTAATAGGCCTCTTCATGTTATTGTTGAAGTTTTGTTTGGCACGCACAACTTCAACATCACTTTCTTTATCGGCCTCTTCAAGTCGAAGAGCGATATCAATAAGCTGATCAAAAGAAACTTCTAGTTTCAGAAGCAAAGGCTTTTTAAGGTTCTTATTCAACCCATAGACGAACCTCTGATTTTTCTTCAATGGGGTATTAATATATACGACCCCATATTTAGAGAGAGATTCAAAAGATGCGACGTAATCCGTCATAGAAGATTCAGCTTTTACAAGGTCAATAAAGCGCCGAGCTAAAGTTACTTTTTCAGCCTCCGGCACAAACTTCAATTCGAACCTTTCCCAGAATTGCTCCCAAGTAAGATCCGCTTCGATAATTTTAGAAATCAAAAGCTCATACCAATCTAATGCTCTTTCTTGGAGCATGCTAGAAGCCACTTGGACTCGAAGTGAATCAATAAGATCCATGTGGGAAAAGATGCGATCGCATGATCTAAGCAAGCTTGGATTTCTATAACGGTTTCGGATCCCTTGAATGGCCTTCCATCCAAAGCGGTATAGTCTCTACAGAAACGTGCAAACCCGGATTTAGGGTGAGTTGGCGCTGGAACCGGTCCGGCAGCTCGGGCATTGTTCACAAGATCAAAAAGTTGCCGAGCTGACATAAATACTCCATCCTAAGGAGTAGCACTAGATTGACCGGCGCTGGGACGGCCAGGTCTAACCATTTCTCTTCTTTAAGAAAGAAAGAAAAGAGAAAAAATGTTATTCTCAAAATGAATATCAAATAAATTTCGATTGATAAAACAAGGCATCATAAAGAATATAGGATAGATCGGTACGAAGACTCGAATTTAATCCTATGGCACAATTCCTAAGAGAGACTTAGGACAATGATCCTTGCTAGATTATTCTACATTGTTCCGAAGTTTGGCTCTGATACCATGCTGTCACGCCCCACCTCTGTACTCACGCTAGCCAAGGACACTACAGTGTAATGCCGTCAACTAGCGTGAAGAATAAGGCTGTTGAGGAGCAACCATCCATGTAATTGCTTTGTGCGAGTACTGATATGTCAGAAAATATAACATGCATTTCTTTTCAAGAGGAAATCCGACATACCGAAACAAACTCAAAGCTACCACAGAGTGGCTATATGATCTTCGGAAACAAACGTAGAAATAAACATAACACAAATCAGTCACAAACATTCATACCACAAAGGCGGAAACAGATATGAATATAACACAAAGAAGTGTACATCAAAGTAGTGGTAAAATAAAATCCACTACATCACAAGAGAATAGATACAAGTGCTAGGCAAATGAATAATTATACATCAAGGAGTCCATATCTCAAATGTATAATAACAAAAACTACTAATCTAAAGTAGTTAGCCAAAAGAATCAAATGATAATCCCCGATAAGAAGTCAAGCAGGAGCACCTGTAACATCTTGGTCTGACCCGAGTATTATTTAAGAAGAAAATAATAAACAGATCAGTCTAGCTATAAATATCAGATAAACTGAGATAGGATAAGAGATATGACCGAAAATGTATGGTAACGAAGAAATGCAATACTGTGTCAAGTATACATCAAATAACAACAAAAATCATACAATATCTCAAATCAACTTCAAAACACCAAAAACAATCGCATTCTTTAAATTATTCACCAAAACACAAATATTGACAAAACATATCAATGCCAATCGCATAAAAATTGGTGAAACATAAATTCTAGAAATCACAACTAGAAATCCAGAAATCACAAAAGAGGGAAGGCATATCACAAACGGGAGCATGAAAACTCACCAACACGTGTATCACAAACGGAATGCTATTCCATGATCGCTAACCATAGAGCCGGTGCAACAGCGTAGTGCAATAACGGTATGCCCGAGGAACCAGAAACTCAAATATTTCGGAACTATGACGTAGTGCAATAACGGTACGCCCGAAGAACTCGAAACTCAAATAATTCGGAACAATGACGTAGTGCAATAATGGTACGCCCGATGAACTCGAAAGCCAAAACATCGATGTAGTACAACAACGGTACATCCGATGAACCAAAAAGACGTAAAAGAACATGGTCGCTAGCCCATAAAAGAAATGAGACGAAGCTCAATAAAACGTGGTACAGTCCCCCATGTGGACAAAGAGACATCGCACATTGCTAGTCTAAACCATAAAATGATCATCATCGATCATAAGAAGTGTCGATTACACTAAGTTAGTAAATATAAGAGTTTAGCTTCATGTCCCATAACCACTTGCTTACTCAAATATTTACGAACAGATTGTAGATTTCCACTCGTAAGTTGTCACAAGAGTTTCAATCGAACGAGTCCAAAAATTAACCGACGAAGTAAATGCAAGCGTTTCACACCACTTGTTTTGCTAAGCCGTTTAATTAGATTTTCTCATACGAATGAGGTAAAGGTTTGTATATACTAATAGATTGGAAAATGGTTTTAAAAGAGAGCTTTATATTTAAAATAGTGTCGAAATCGTTTTGATGAAAGAGTTTGAGTATTTACTACTAGTGTAGAAACCTTTGTATTTAGAAGTGACAAATCACAAAAATGATTGTAGAAACAATCAATCACCAAAGATTCACATACGAAGACGTGAATTAAATCCAAAGAAATCGATACCAAATCCATCAAAATGGATATTCCCAAAAATCCAAAGAAAGAAGCCATCAAAGTCGATAATAAGTGATACCAACTAACTGGATCAACAAAAATCGATAACCATTGGAAATCCACTCAAAAAAGCCCAAAATGGGCAAAGTGAACAGTTCCAGACGTCTGAGGGGTTGGTCCAGACGTCTGGCCCTAGGTTCTGGCCCAAAATAGGCAAAACTGCACATTTCAAACGTCTGAAATTCCAACCAGACGTCTGCCAGATGTCTGGTTGGATTTCCAGACGTTTGGATTTTTCCTCTGCCTTTTTGCGTTTTCCAGGGACCAATTCCAGACGTCAAGATTTTTCAACCAGATGTCTGAATTTGAAACCAGACGTTTGGATTTTGTTCCGGACGTTTGAAATTGCCTGCTAGGCAAAAATCAGCCTTGCCCAAAATGGGCGAAAATCCAAACCGGAAGCGATCGGATGAGCAACGGAGACTAGGGATTTATGCCAACCGACAACCTAGCCTTATAGGCTCTCCGAAACACCACCAAAACATGTCAAAACATCCAAGATAGGATTTTTAAAGATTTTGACTTCAAAACACCAAAATTGGAAAATTCACCAAATCAACTCAAATCAAAAGAAAATGAACATGAACAACCGTTAGGAATTCATACCTAACAACAATGAAAGTTATAGACGTAGATTTGAGTTAAAGAACGCACCTTTAATCACAAAAACAATGAAGGAGAAGCTTGAAAGCAAAGAAAGATCAACTACTCTTCAACTTCAACTCTAGAAGCTTGAATCTAAGCTTAAAAGAAGAACATTTCCTAAGTTAGGTTTAGGAAATTTCTGAAATTAAAGAGAGAATGAGTTGGAGAAGAAGGAGGAGATGCTTACCAAAGCTTCACCTTGAATATGGAGCAAGAATTTGAGTTTGAAAAGGGAACTAGGGCTTGGCAATTCCTATTTCCCATTCTCTTCCTCCATTTTCAGTTTTGCTTGAGAAAAAGAAATGAAATGAGAATGAATGGATGAAGAAGGGGGCTGAGTTAGGTTATAGGATGATTTGGGTGAAACCCAAACCCAAAAGCCCAAATAGAAAATAGCAAAATTCAACTTACTCCAAACCTATCGATGTTTATACTCAAAAAAGTCGCAAATAGTATTTTGAAATTAATGGAAGTGGTCTCGAGTGCTAATTCGACTGTTTGCAAAAAGTATCTTTTCAGACATTAATTCGATTAACGATGCTATATTTAAATAAAACATTTAAATATACAATCGTAAAATATGCGGGTTGTTACAACAAAAGTCGAGGTGATTCGGGATGTTTGGAGTTATGCTTCGAGTTGCTTATGGGTCGGCTTCGGGTTTTGAAGCAGTTTGCTTCGGGTCATTTGGATAGGCACTTCGAGTCATATTGGATTGGTATGAAGCTAGCTCGGTCATGTTGGAGTGGATAGGCAGAAGTTGGATCGGCTTCGAGGAGTGCTTCAGGTCGACACGTTCGTAGCTCCGGGTCAGCACTCCATTTTACTCGAGTTGGCATTAAGAAATTGGATCGGCATTCCACGGGATCGACACCTTTGGTTTACTCTAGGTCGGTGAGTTTCATACTCGGGTCGCTAGCTCGGTTTTGGGATCGATGAGATTGGATCGACGTGATTGAGTGTGAGTTGTTTGCTTTGGTCAGCACTAGCATATCCCCTAGGTCGGCATAGGAAGGCAGGTCAGCAGCACATTGGGATCGGTGTTTGAAGGCAAGGTGTCGGTGCAATGTTACTTCGGGTCTTAGCAAAAGTTACTTTGAGTCCTATACATGTTCACTTCGAGTCACCGCCGGGGCAAGATTGGATTGGCATGCTTGGAGTTTAGGGTCGGTCGTAATGATGAAGTTGGGTTCGGCTATGGCCTTGATGGGCCCAGACTACTCAAGAAGCCTAGTAACTTGTGTTTTGCCTATAAATACAACAGGCGTGGCTTCAAAAAAGGGATCTTCATTCCACTTCTCTTCTTCTTCCCCATTAAGGCCATTCTGCCAATATTATTTTAAAAAACTTTGGATTGTAACTTTAATCGATTCTCATATCAATTAAAAGGAAATATCTGGAGTGGACATAGGCCAGAGTCAGCCGAACCACTATAAATCCTTTGTTTTTACTGCTTTTATTTTAAATTTTTTCTACACTTCATATTTATATTCTCTACATACACTCTATCTATGATCTGCTACTACGATTTGGTGCTTTCAACGGCGTTTGGGTGTTAGCGACCAATTTTGGCGCTAACAATATACAAAAGAGATATGTATTTATTATTATTCCAAATGATTTAAAATAAAACCCAGTAGTTAAGTCTAAATTTTGCTTTCAAATAAACTTGATATGAACTTTTTATGCATGCTATATCGGGTCCCAAGCGGCAGTGTCATAGCCCAGAATAAATGAAGGAAACTTTTCATGTTTTCCTTTTTAGGTATAGTGTGTTTAATAAATAAGTAAAACTTTGTTAAGTTTCTTTTTACAGATACATGTATCATTTGCATTACGGTTGTATGGTATGTGCATCATGTTATGATATATTGTTTGGTAGTTTTCATTTGTTAAAATGAAACGGGACTTTCGACGATTTTGGACAGTTGGAAACTTCTGAGTCGTTATAGAACTTGTAGTTAAGTGTTATCAAAAATATAAAAGTTAAGTTTATATAGTAGTTGAATTGAGAAGGTATTAAGTTAAAACAAGTTTAAATTGTTGAGCATACTTATTAAGTAAAACAAATTTGATTTTTGTATATACTCGTAGGATGTAATGGAGTATTATAAGAGTATGAACTTAAGTTATAAAATGATTATAAATTTGAAGTTATGCTTTATAAAATGGTTAAAAATGATTTTAGTTTTGAAGAGACATACTATTTGGATAAATGAATGTGATAAAAAGTAATTGGTGTAGTTAAGAAACCAATAGGATAAATACAGAAGTTGTACATAGATCATATTATTCGTATGGCAGTTCTTGACATAAGATTTAGATACATGGTTTCAAGGTGATTTACATCGTTCTAATCAAGGATTTTTCACTTGATTCTTTATGGTGAATACTTGATATAGATTCTTAGTATGATCCCATAGTTTTCTATCATAGTATATGGCTATGTAAGGAAGACAAAGGTTTCTAATCATGGAATATGATCGGAGTCTGCACTAAAGATGTCAAGTGGTCTATACTATTTTAGAAGTGAAATTTATGTGATCGAGCAAATAATTAGATTGATATTGCCTACAAATGATCCATGTACGTCGTACGGGCTTTAGTATATGCATACTATGTTTTGTTGGCTTATGGAGAGTTTAGGCAATGAATTTTCAATTTCCTATGAGGTAGCATGAATGATCATCTAAGTAGTAACCTGAGGCTGTTGAGCATAAGGTACGCTTAATAGATTGCTTATCATCCTTGTGCGATAAGAGGATTTTTGAACATAGGAAAACTATGAGTTATGTTTGCTAATGTTTTGAATGCTATTAAGTATTGCTATATGATTATTTCTTTTATACTCATGTCAAAATTTCATGGATGAAATATTTCTAAGTGGGGGAGATTGTAATGACCCGAAATTTTGGACACTTCGTATTTAAATATCTAAATTATTTAATTATTTGAATCTTGGATTAAATGATATTAAAATAATTGTATAACCTTATTAATCCCTTTTTAAATCATAATTAATGATGGTAATTCTTTTTAGAAAAATGTTTACAAAAATAAATAGTTCGAAGAAATATCGATAATGTGATCGAAAATCGTTTTAACGATAAATAGCTTTTTAACCATCAGAATTCGTTCAAATTTTTTTTACACAATTAATTGCATAAGAGAACATTAATGTGAAATAAAAATATTTTTCCATTTTTGGAAATAAAATATTGATGAAGTCATGGGCGATGTCATCGGGTAGATATTTAAGCATAAGGGAAAAAAGGTAATGTGCTAAAGAGACATTTTCCTTAGTAAATGAGGTGTAAAGGAGACAAGTGAAGGGGAGGCTCCTTTGTGACCTTTCATGAAGGGTAGAAGGTGTTAATAAACTCTTGTTCAAATCTTTGGATCCTTAAGGTTAAGGCTAATCATTTTTTATAAATTTAAAAAATAGTGGAAGTGGATTAGCACCAGTCCACTTTGTTCTTATCACCAATATTTTTCTAATTAACTCAAATCTCTTCCAAACTCCACCAAACTTTCACCAACATCTTAGAAAACCTTAGGAAGCTTAGATCTAAAGCTAAATTGAAAGAAAAGGAAGAGAAAGGGGGATTTAGTTTGGGCCGTGAGCATGAAAGGAAGTGGGAGGTGTTGCCTTGGCTTGGATGTGCTAAAGGTTGGATCTTTGGGCTTCTGGTGATGGTAGGAAGTGGTTATTTGATTCCTTTGTGTTTGAGATTGTTCTAGTCTTGGATTTGGGTGAGATATCTCACTAAATTGTATGTATATATTGTGTTATATATGTTGTGTGCTTGAAATATAAAGTTGAAGTGACACCAACTAATTAAAGTTATAAACTTTGGACCTCTTTTGCTTTTGAGAAAAAATGGCAACTTTATATTGTATAACATCACTTTTATTACCCTTTTAAACATGTAGTGTGATCTTGATTTGATGTTTAAATGGTTGTTTGGATTGCTTGTTGAATTGAAGTATGTTTGAAAGTGTTTGAAGCGAGAATAGTCGTTATAAGTGCACTTCGATATCTCTTAACTTTTACTTATGAAAATGGAAGATATACGATTTTAACTTAGGGTAATTGGATTTGGTTATTCACTACACATATTTTAGTGTATGGGATAGTAAATAAATGATTTGAAAATTTATTGGAATTATGAAGCAAAGTTTTGTAAGTTAGAAGCGAAAAGGTCACTATGGATGCACTTTAAAAATGCCTTATGTTCGAGGACTTTCAAAGTTAACTTTGAAAGACATCCTTGGGGTTTCTTCGCATTTTTAATAATTATTATAAGTGTACTTATTAGTAGAAAAGGATTGGAGTTTAAAAGGTTTTGGAACTGGTCAAACAAAATGGCTAAATTTGGAGTAAAGGTAACGAACATTTTAGTAAATACCTTGTTCTTGAGAAATTTTATAATTAATTTGGAAGATATCTTTAAGGGTTTCTTGTCATATTATTTAAGTACCCTAAGGGTAGTATTTACGATAAAATAATTATGTCTTAAATCATTTATTATGTGGTTAAAACGAGTTGCAAAGTTCATGCTTTTCTATGTTGTTCTTTAACAAGGACTTTAACAGCATTTATCAATGCTGTTGTTAGTTACTTATGGTTTTAAGTGTTTAAAAATGATATTTAAATTTTATTTTCCCTTAATATATTTAGGGATGTTTTCTAACATATTTTGGAAGTATTCTAAAGTTGGTTTGAATTTTAAATATATTTTTAATAATTACTTATAAATTTTGGAAGTAAAGGGGTTTTAAATTATAAAACATGTTTTTTATTTAATTTGATCAAATTATAAATTAGTTTTTCAAGTAATATTTTACATAGATATTTAAAACATATTTAAATTATTTTTAAAGTATTTTTATATACATATAAGTTTTGAAAAAGTAATTAATTATGCTTAACAGTAAAAGCTGACGAAATAGGCTTGTCTATTTGTGAGAGTTAAGATTAATGTTCGAGTAGAGATAGAAGCAATAGTGCTCTAACCTACCAGCTTCTGTGTTGACTAAGGAATAGTTATGTTGGGAAGGTTAGAACATATTGATTTCT
The DNA here is from genome assembly GCA_030737815.1 of Allium fistulosum. Lineage (NCBI taxonomy): Eukaryota > Viridiplantae > Streptophyta > Magnoliopsida > Asparagales > Amaryllidaceae > Allium > Allium fistulosum. The sequence goes on from CM060904.1 coordinate 824,257,012, forward strand.
TACTTCTTTATGAAAGTCATTATTATATACTTATCACTAAAAGCTAAGAGGTAGACTTATCTATCTTTGAGAGTCGAAAATGAAGTGTCTAGACAAGGCTTTGTATGCAACCAGTGCTCTAAATTACCTAGCTTCACTCTTCAATGAAGGCTAGTATAAGTGGGAATGTCAAAAATGAATTAAGTGTACGAATCTTGATTTTTATAAGCGATCGTTTTTAAACTGGATAACCGATTAGTCGACTATCGAACTGAACCAAATGTTAACTCGGATCTTTAAAAGAATGTTTTTAAAGATAATATAAGTATGGAATCATTTTTGGTTTGTTATGACAATGTGTTAATAACATTCTTCTTCAACCCTTTTTTATTATACTTATAAATGTAAATAGATATTTAAAATAATATTTTAAAGATAAGCATAAGTGAAATGGTTTTGATTTTAAGATTGTAGTGACAATGTTTAAGTAACATTAGTCTTAAACCTTTTGAATGGATTTGTGAAAGTATTTAGATCCTTAAAATGGATATTTTGAAGGAAATTATAAGTATGAAATCATTTGAAAATGATTTAAAAGGTAATGGTTTAAAATTAGAAATCTTGTTATTAATTTGTGAATATACTTGTATCATTTAAGATAAGTATATGAATACGTTTTGATGTATTGAAAAAGTACAAATAAATAATAGGGATTAATAAATGAAGTTTTATTAGGTAAAAGAAGTTTTACTAATAAAAGTGGATTTAATTAATAAAAGTATAAATTAAATAAAAAGGTGATTAGAAGTCGCTTAAGTGACTTAATCGTGCTATGTGTGACTTGATCGTTCTTTGTGTATTTATTCATTTATGGAAGTATTTAGTCATATACTTAGCACTAAAAGCCGATGAAGTAGGCTTGTCTATCTTTGGGAGTTAAGACCGATGTTCGATTCAGCATATAAGCAATATTGCTTCAATCTACCGGCTTCACTCTTGACCAAGGGATAGTATGAGACAAAAAGGTCCAAAATGCGATAAGTTTATGAGACTTGCTTTCCATATGCGATCGTCTATTTTGAACTTGATAGTCGGTAAGTCGATTATCGAATTTGATCAGAATTCATCAAATTGGTTTAAATAGGGGCCGAAATCAGTAAGTATTTTACTTATTGAATACCACTTCAAAATTGATATGCAGGTTCTATGTTTTGAAAGTGGTTGTGAAGTGAAATGCTGTAGAGTTGAGCTGTCTATCTTAAGGTTAAGTCCAAGTGAGAAGTCAATATTAGCATTCATCGGATGACTCATGATTGGATCCTTGTAGAGATCCAGAATGTTCGACATGTTGGGAGACTTGTGGAGTCCGTGTTCTGTTTGAGTGATGAAGACTTGTATGAGAGATGCTTAATGTAACCACAACATTGGAAATGATATAAAATAGAGTAGGAGCATAGCCATCAGCGTTTAGCTAACCCATAGGGTATCCCGACTCGATATCTAGAGTATTCTTTTGATATGTTATGTGCGGGAATTGATTGAATTCTGGATCATGAGTGTCTGTGCATGGACCAGCTATGTTTACCTTAATGGTGTAGTTTATCTAGAGATATACGGGGCTCGGAGGCAGTTTCTGACCCTTGTTAGGAGGCTGGCCCTGGTTGTTCTAGGGATGCCTTCAGCAAAAAATCCATATATGAATGTACGTTAGCGGTTTTGTTTATATACCTATTGAATATTGTTGTGGCATGATTAATGTAAGCATCAACGACTATTTTCTTATTTATATTATTCATCCATTATCTATTATATCATCATATGTACTTATTAGATGGTGGTTCTTTAGAGGGGATAACCGTTACGTCATTCCATGCGGTCTTAAAAGTACCATTGTATGCTACCAACATATTTTTTGAGTTTATCATACCAGACTTGTGTCTGAGGTGTGGTTTTTGTTTTCCCTAAATTTCTCGTGTGCTCTTTCGAGTAGTTTAAGAAAGATAGTTTCATTGATATTAAATAGAGCTCAAGGAGACAAGTTGGATGTTTCACCTACTTATTTTTATTTCCGCTGATTACTATATTGTACATATTATCTTTTGTAAGGACAGGTTGTTATAACTTTCCAGGCTAATGATAACACTTAGGATTGTAACTCTGAAATGCTATGTATCTTAGAGTGACAGTTTGTACTGTCTTTTAATTTTATATGTTATTGTTCTGCTGTGGATTTTGATATTGTGTTCTCTTCTTTTTTGTTCCTTTTCGTTCTTTTATTTTACCCTAACAATCTGTATTTTTGACACTTAGATACTCAATTCACGAATACCGTGGATGTATTAGTGATGACATTTCAAGGTCGAAATGGCAGGTCGTTACAATGGTGATCTATAAAGCCTCCCGTACAATGTCCCAAATGATGCCATCCTAATACTTTCCTAATATCTATTGTTATATGCAAATTCTAGTAATAATAGATGGTCTACCCAAGGGCCTCCAAAATCCAAAATACATATCCGAAGTAAGTGTTCCAATACTCAATTCACTCTTCGTGTATCCATCGGTTGGAGGATGATACGTAGTACTCAAATTCAACTCAATGCCTAAGGTTTCCTGAATTCTCCTCCAAAACTCACTTGTGAAAAGAGGGTTTCGGTCACTAATAATGCTATAAGGAAATCCATGTAACTGAATTACCTCTCTCGAATATAAGGCTGCCAAAGATGCAACCATCCTCGTACTCCTAACTGGATAAAGTTAACGCATTTGGTCAGTAAGTTGACTATAACCAGAATACTCTCATTTCTCCTCCTACACTTATACAGTCCATCAATAAAGACTGTAACATCCTGAAATTTTCAACTATCCGCATCCGCACATGTCGGACTTGAGTTGCTCAAAATCTCAGATTGTTAATTTATATTTGGAAAAACTCAACATATACAGTAAATAAATAATCATAGAATCACAAACACATAGTAATATAAAATAAGCAGCGGAAACGAAAGAATAGTAGTTCATGAAGCTACTATATATATATAACAGAGTTAAACAAGATACAACGGAAGTCTTGAATACATAGATGTCTCAATACAATAGTCAAATACAATATCAAAATACATCACTGGAATCAACTGGATAACTAAAAGCTGGATAGATATAGCTTGATCTCCAAGCGAAGGTCCAACTCCAAAGGTAAGTCTCGAACACTGAGCCACTCAGTCTGACCCGAGCGTAAAGCAAAACACAAAACACTCGAGTCAGGATTAACATTCTTATATAAATAAATCCAACTCAAGTGAAATATCAACTGAAATACAAGTAACTCAAAGGATGTTTGGGGTAACCATCCTCTAAGGATCCGTTAAACTATCTACTATGTAGTAATATACGCTATTATAATAATGTCTATAGTAAAGTAAACTATTAAAATAGCATTAAGGCGTTACCCATATCCCCCTTAACACATTTTATATATTCCCATAGTCTATACAGTACCGTAATCTCCCCCGTAATGGGCGTCGTCAAAGGGCACTCCATAGGTATGGTACAAAACAAACTCGTAGAAGGCGCGCTAGGGTAGGTGACACGCACAACTAGGCAATGCCAAGGTAGATATACCAATTACAGTTCCGGGCCGGTGGTAACGTAGAGTCGCAGCAATCGCCCACCTCGAGCCACACTCCCGAATTAAGGGTGCACACCAAATCAATCACAAAGTAATAGAATGGCATACGATGGAGTGTGTCCGATCAGAGGAGCTACCTCATTAGCCCGTTAATTGATCTTGTTTTAGCCACCTTATGCCAACTCACGGGAGTCGGGTCCACGTATATACCTCATATAGGATCGTCACCACCATCCTACTTCATTCTGGAATCTCCACCGCGTACACAGTTGTTAAAGTGGTTTTCGGTATCGACATAGAGTATGCCCATATCCGATCCCGGTCTCTTTAACAACCAAACATTATTATAACACTGCGGTCATTTCAAAATAGTTTATACTTCAAAACCAAAATATCATTTTCATTTCAAAAACCAAACCAATACGATATCATTTTCACTTCAAATATATCCATTTCCAAAAATCATATCACTTCCAAAGTTATAACGCTTTCGAAATCATAAGTCTTTTAAAATCAAAACACTTTGGAAATCAAAACCTTGAAATTCATAACACTTTGAAATCATAGCTTTGAAATCATATCGTTTTGGAATCCATAACACTTTCCTCTTAAACAGTTTAGATATTAAAATTAGTATATATAATAAAATAGTTTATAAAATAAAATAGTTTATATAAAATAGTTATAAGTTAAAATAGATTATATTAAAATGGTTTATATTAAAAATAATTTATATGAAAATAATTTATAAAGTAAAATATATAAATAGTTTTAAATATAATTTAAAAATACTTTATATAATAAAATAGCTTCCTCAAATTTCATAAATCAATCCCAAATCAACTCGAATTCCAAAATTCAGATTTAATCAAATCTCAAATCATCAATTTCAATTCAATTCAGTTTCTCAATGAACCATTTCAAATTATCGATTTCAAATACATATTTGAACCGTAAAATAAGCCATTTCAATTTCAATATATATTTCAAAGCTTTAAATATTCAACGTTTCAAAACGAAATTCGATAATTTCATATATATATATATATCAAATTCACTTTACTATTATTTAATTTTGAAATATTTACTTAATCATTTCAATAACATCTAAATACAACTTCAATTAACAAATTCAAATAAACAAAATATCCCATTTAAATTTATATAAGTTTGAAATATTCATTTAAGTCACTTTTAATCAAATTTAAGTTATAAAACATATCTTTAATATTTCAAATTTAATAAATTTCAAATCAAACTTATTTAAGTAAAATTATTAAATAAATATAATTTCAAATCAATTTCAAATTTATCTTTCCAACCTGAATCATTATAAACTCTATATTTGAAAATATATATATTAAATAAATACTTAAACATATTATATATCAACTTTATTAAATCAACTTTAATAAATCTTTAAAAATCAATATTTATTAAAACCATATATTTCTTTTCAAAACCATAGAAATTATTTTTCAAAATATTTATATATAGACCAACGGTGTCCGTATATAATTTTCTACCCTATGGTCAACTGTTACAGATATTTATCATTTCAATTCGCAATTTAAATATATACGGGTATATATCTTTTCAACCCGTAATCCCAAATTCAATTCAATGAAAATCGCTTGGGTTTATCATTTCAACCCATAACGATTTTCTCCTATTCTACAAGATCGTTCGGTTATGTATCATTTCAACCCATAGTGAATTCTATACTAACAGGGAACTTGCAGAGTGATAACAGATATGATAATAATATAACATGCATATATCATCAATATAAATAACAGATAATGGTGTCAGATGTCACAGGTGAACAGATACAGATAACATTATATATATAGCAATGTAAATAACTAACAGCAGCATATTTCAATTGTCATTTCAATTGAAATCAAATTTAATAAATATAAGAACATTAATCGTGAGTGATTTCTCACCTTTCGAGGCTAGAGAGAACAGGAGATGACACGGATACGAACACAAATACAGACACTGAAATTTAGTTACGAATCCAAGCATGAATCCCAGAGCAAAGCTAGACTGGCACGTATTGACGACAAAGCTGATAGATAAAAATCGATGAGAACAAGATAATCGATTTTGGTAAAAACTAAAATATATATTATTATTATATTATATATATTTCCCTAAAAAAATTTGAATTAGACAAATACTAAAATAGTATAAAATTTCAAAATCATCATTAAATACATAAATAAGCTTATATATGTAAGCTACCAAGTCACAATATATATATATATATTGAAATTTAGTATCTAGTTTAAAACACATTTGATAAAAGTCAAATCCCAATATATCATAACCATCCTATAATCTATTCATATATATACATATTATATATAAACAAAAGGCTTACTTATATATATAAATGTAACGTACGTTATTAATAAACAAAATAGATAAAGACAGTAATCATTTATATTATTTATAGTATACTAAACACAATATATATTAACATACGTAACCTATATATGTTCGGCGATGGATTTTCTATCGGTTTAGAAAACTGTCGAACGAATTAAAATTAAAATTATAACCGTAAGCGCATGGCGTACACTTGTAGTACGTGGCGAATACGGGTCGATCCGCAGGGAATTGATGATTTTAAAATTCTATTCAATCAAATTAAACCAAAGTCGAGTGAAAGTTAAGCTAGAGAACTAGAAATTAGCTTACTAACTAAAAGAAAAGAAATGCAAATATAAGAGTTAAATGACAATTTAGAGAATAAATCCACTCTCTAGATTATGTAGTTCAACACATATGAAATCATGATCTCTCTTTTATGGTCATTAGTGCTTTAATTGATGTGCCTATCATAAGTATGGTATATTTGTGCTATTAGTTAGCCAACATAAGCCATCAAACTTTGACACACCTCTTAAACCACTTACTATCTTTCATGAAACTTAACAATGAAAATGAAAATAAAATCTATTTTAAGTATGGCCTATTAACTATTGATTAGAAATATAGACCATCAAATTTTAATTTCAAATCACTTTCTTTTGCCATAATCATATTTTGATGAAGAGGCATTTGTGTTAGTGATTGTTTAAGTATAGCCTATTTGGTGTCAACAATATAGACTATCAAATTCAAAGCAAAAACAATAATGAAACCACTTTGAATTATTTCCATCTTCATTTGTTCTCTTCACTCTTGTGCATGCATATATCATCATGTAACCACTTGTAAAATTCACCAAATTTCCTACAAAACAACATAGAAAATTCCAAGTAAATTTTCACAATTTAATAAATGCATAAAATGACCATTTTTCCCTTATATGAAGATGAATATGTGACAATTTCAAATAATTTGAATTTTGGTTTAAACAAGTTAAAATACCCAATATGATCATTTATTTAATTTAAATAGATTAAATATGATGGTAAAAATATGCAAATTTACGTGCACATCAATATATATAAAAAACAACAATCTATATAGCTTTATATACATTAAACTGCATAAACTAAAATCAACAACCTGATATGTATAAACTGTATAACTGCTAGCCGAAAATTATAAATATACTATAACATATATAACTAATATATATTTATGCTAATATATACTGTAAAACTTGGAAGAATAGTTATATATATTATACGCACAACTTAAATAACTGACAGATGATAACAAAAGTAAGCTAATATGTATAATATCTATATACTCTAACGTACATAAAATATATATAAACTAACTCTATAACATAACTGCTAATATATATATACACACGCCAAATATAGATATGATATAATAAGACCAGTAAAATAAGATAGACGTATTAAAGACTTACTATATAATATTAAAATTGAAACTCATCTCAACACATAAACGTGCGTATCTAGATGATACATATTCACTTTCAAAACACTAACCTATCATATTATATATATATAATTCAAATATCAACATTAAATAATACAGATATATATAAATCAATATATCCAAATATCATAAAATCGATACACAAGAATCAATATATATGTATGCTAACAATGTTATATATTTAAAATAGTACATGAAAGCAGCATATTAGATTATATATATAATGATAAGTAGAAGCTATACCATATACCTTTTCAACAACGAATATTAATATAGATAAGAAGGATAGTTGCTAAGTGACGAAGTAGGCAGCGTGGAAACAAGGCGGACGCTGGCTGATGCTTGGCCACAGTTGAGCGGAGATTGATGAGAGGCGGCATAGTATCAGGTTGGGCTCGGCTATGGAGTTTGCTTGCGGTTGAGTCCGGGGAAAATGGCTTCGGCCTATGTGTTTTGAGGTGAGGCTCACGGTGGCGGAGTAAGGTGGCTGTGCTGGTCAATGGGCGGCAATGGGTGGTGGTACACTCGGAGGTGGATGTGACTGGACTCGGCATCTTGCGGTGATGGAATGGAGGGTGAAGGCAAAGGCTGTTGGTGGGAGAGAAAGATGTAGGGTGGACTCAATATCTCTCATCCGAAAACAAAATAAAAGAAAAATGAAAGGGAAGAGGAATGAACAGTGCAGTAAACTAAAGCAGAAGGAAAATTATTAACAGCCTTGATATTTTGAAATTAGTTGTAACAACCCTAGATTTTTGTATATTATTTAAATTTGACTTTTTTTTAAATTATTTTAAACTTGTTATATTTCAAACATTTCATTTTAAAAATATAAATGTTGATTCGTAAGTGAATTATAGTTTCAAACTAGTATAAATTGGATATTTCACTGAAAAGTGAATTTCTATTCAAACTGGTCAAACTTTGACTATTAACTTTTAAATTTAAATATTCAAATTCTTAAATTTTATCTTTTATTAAGAAAATAGGTTTAATAACTTGAATACTGCTTTTCATTTCATTGGAAACAGAGTTAAATTGTGAAAGTTATGTATATTTCAATATTGTGTGTAAACTGATGTATTTAGCAATATTGTCTATTTTAAATTATATTTTATTTGTCATATTTTGTTCTAATATGTGTTAATATTTTATTTTATGTATAATTTTGTCTTTTAATATTTTTAAAGTAATTATAAAAATTTTCCAAAGGTTGTTGAATTTATTTTCTAATTTTAAAGCCTAGTTTCCATTTTCTTTGCTATTTTGTTAATTTAAATATATATTATTAAAATTTATTTATTTATTTTATGCATTAAATTTTATTTGCTGTGTTTTACTTTATTTATATTCATATTACATGTATTTAAATTAAAATAAGTTTTTCCAAAGTGTATTGAAGTGATTTTCAATTTATAGAGCCTAGTTTGCAATTTTAAGCCATGTTTTTAATTTAAGTTCTATTTATTTAAAATTTAATTATTTATTTTATATATTTATTTTATTTTCTGAGTTTTTATCTTTATTTCTCAGTTTTTATATGTATTTGTAAATTTCAAATAAATAAAAGAAATTTGAAGAGTTGTGACCTTTTGTTTGCCAAAGTCTCTTTGCATTCTGCCTCTTCATTTTTCAACCACCATTTGCTTTTAATTTTTTTTGCCGACTCCTTTTTTTCTTTCAGCCACTTCCTCATCATTTTTCTCGAAAAAAAAATGTTTCTCATCCCTAAAAAAAGTGCGGCCTACATTGCTATGGTTTGGGTGATGATTTTTAACTTTTTCTTATTCTTCTTCCTTGTTGCTTTGAGATTTGCACTTGCCATCTCCTCTTCTAGGCTCAGCTCCTCCTTCCAACTCCACCTTGGCCACCTCCACCAGCATCCCCTCCGACTAACACCCCCTCCAGCCCTTCCCATGACCTAGCCGTGGCCCTAGGTGATGTTGATCCACTTAAAAATGAACCAAACCCATCTCTACTTGTATAGCCAAGCACCATCCATGTACACCACCTCCAAACCTCCACATGGCCGACCAAACACCACCACCACCAGCCTATTCAAGACCTGAGACCCCTTTGCACACCACCTAATGACCCCACCTGAAATAGCCATGCCCTCCATGCCTTGGCCGAGCCTATAAGTTGCCTTGAAATCCATGCTTTTGCCTTAAAATGTTAGCCTCTTGCCTCACCAACTAGTGCACCATTTTCTCTATGTTAGGCCGACCCTATAGGGACCCAGACCAGACCCAAATTCAACCTTTTCCAGTACATTTCAGACCTATAACTGAAGTATAGGAAGTTGAAGGCAAGTGCAATGATTTGGATTGGTTTTATACAATCGTTTCTAGCATTGTTTATTGAATTTTTGGGTTGAAATCTTATGTTGTTTGTAATTGTTTTGTTTGAATGTGACAAGGCAATTAGCTTTGGCTCTCCCACACTCAAATCATTGTCGTGCTCTCATGCCTTTGAAGTTTCTGTATTGTGTGTGTTGGTTGTCATCTCCAGCTCAATACAGGTGAGTAATACTCACCAGACAAATGTGTACTTATATGACTAGTAAACTGATCGCAATTGAATTTGTAAACTATATCATCATGTTATATCTGCTATACTTTGACTATATGATGTTTATACATGCTCATACACCTGTTATATCATATGTTACCGTTATATGATGCTATTCTGTTATTTATATCAGTTTATCACACTGCAAGTTCCATGTAGACTAGAATCACTATGGGTTGAAATGATACATACCCGAACGGACTTTAGAATAAGGGAAAATCGTTATGGGCTGAAATGATAGGCCTGAGCAGTTTTCATTTCATTCATTTTACTTGGAACTACGGGTTTGAAATGATAGAACCCGATTTTTCTTTGTAAATTGCGGATTGAAATGATATATATATCCGTATCACTTGACTACGCCATAGATTGCATACTGCAACACACAAGAAGTGATGCAGAAAGTGCCAAATAATGTTGCTGGAGGCCAAAAACGAGCTAAGGCAACACTTTCTCGGTGTTGCATTTTGCCGCGTTGCCGCAGACTCAAATGCAACATCTTTGTGATCCTAAGGCAACATCGGTTCTGTTGTTGCCACAGGTACTAAATTTACTAAAAAGTGGGTCCCACAATCTGGGCCCCAACATGTGGGGCCCACTAATTCTGTTAACCAACTTAACGGAACCGTTTTGTGGGGCCCACATTCATTAATCTATGGTAACACTTTTACCAATAAAATGGCAACACTTTTCCAGTTTATTACCACATTTAACATCACATACTGCAACATTATATCATATCTACGGCAACACTTTTTGCAATTTAAATTGGAAATGTACTGCAACATCATACTACTGCAACATTACACTGCATTTCATAGTAGCCAAAGAGCTATTCATTTCATAACAGCCAAACAACAAGTCGTTTCATAACAGCCAGCAACACAAGTTTTAGTCAAGTACAAAATAACAAACATACTTAAAACATAACAGCCATCAACACAAGTTTTAGTCAAGTACAAAATAACAAACATAGCCAGTGCATTCATATTAACAGCCAGTACATACTAATTAAATTCTACATACTACACGTGAATTCATCTTTGCGAGCCTCCAAATTTCATGCTTCCGAGCCACCAGTACCATCAGTGCCTCTAGTGGCTCTAGTGCCAGTTTCATCACTCCGGTGCCAGTACCATACATGCATTGGACTACTGAAGGAGATCTAATACTTACTTTGTTAAAGTGTCTCAAAGGATTGGGCAATAAATCTTCTTTATGTAAATCTACTACCTGCATTCCAGTAACAAATCTATATAGTAAACAGAGGTAAGTTATCAATTAAAACTGAAAGTAAACATTTTAACTAACCATAAAGGCAAAATTTAGAGCAAAAACCTTATAGATTGGATCAGTCAATCTTCAAAACTGGAAATAGGCATATGTAGTTCTATAAATAAACACTGTAGATCTAAAATGTCTAAAGATAAATAATAGAAAAAGATAAATACGAGAAGAAACAATATCACATGCAGAAAAAAAATAATGCGTGTTATTTAACTATACTTGTGGACTTACCTCATCAGAAGTTCCTTGTACTAAGCATTTTTATGCTTCGTTTTGCTAAACAAAGTAAAGATACTGTGATAAGATGCGAGCAAAAGAGATATGTAAGCATAAACATCTAAGCATGCTAGTATGACAAAATTACTTCAGAAGAAAATCTTGTAAAAAATAGGGATTTATCAAACCTGTCATTTTTGATAATTTTTAATGCGGCAAGAATGAAGAATTCACATATCAATACATCCAGTTAGTTAACGAGAATATAACCATGATAGTTTATAATTATGAGTAACAGACATAATGCTACAAACAAATCTCAGATAAGGAGAAATATTTCTCCTACACAACCTTTCTGAAAACTGTATATGTCAATACATTTGCTAATTTAGTTAAAAATTTATCCTTTTTCAAGTAATATTAAAAATAATATCACAAAATGTAATTTTCTCCAAATACGGATGAGGTACCATAGAATCAAATCACAAAAACTGCATAGCCCATGCAAAATTCCGACCATAGTTCAAAGCCCAACTTACAGACAAAAAATGAAGATGGTGAGGACCAACTCAATCACACATAATAATTAGAGGCAGAGTTACCAAGAACATAGATTTTTTAACTAGATGGCCACAACTTCTACCTGTACCTGAGACTACAACTAATTAATTCTCGATTTTATAGAAACTACAATGCCATGTCATATCAGTTATGCACTCTAGCATTAGTATACTGAAATGAATCTTGTATAGTATTTAATTTATAGCTTATGTGTCCTAGTCCTATATGATAATTTTGCTAAAGAAACTTCAATTAGGTAAGTCAAATTCAACATGGCAAATGAAAATGCCCATGACTCAATGTCTATTGCTAGTTTGTCCAGTTATATAATTGGTCATTTAGATATTAGAACTCCTGAAATTAACGGATTAGCTCATGATTAGTATATATTTTACTAACATGGTAGGTTTGTAATATGGTTAAAAAAATTAAAAGGCAAGAGATTATAACACATGCATCTACTACCAGTATTAACTTCTAAAGTCGTTATAATGTAAAGGCATGTGCAGGAGCTGTTGCAATATTGCAAGGCAGACCAACCATATCATTGTCGTATCATCATATCAATGGATTTTCAGGATCTTGTATGCCTAGGTTTGAAGGAATTTTAATATAAATTGTTGCATACGTTTGTCAAATAGCTTGCTTTCCAACAATCTCACAAAAGTAGGTTTATTGGATAAGAGGAATCTGAATACCTGGTTCATCTTAGAATCAGTATTCATTCCCCTCACATTCCAACAAATAGGAATTTTTTAGCTCCCTATATTTCTTTGAGGAGGAGCAGTTGAGCTAGAGGTACCAACATATTTATTGGATTTATGCTTTAAATATTTTCAATTGTCTTCTACCAAGTGTTGCAAATCAGGTGGTTCTTTGTCATTTGTAATCCCAACTACTTGTTCTAATACAAGATCGATATAGCTAAGTGGGTCATCTTTTAATTCCTGAGCAGTAGGAAAGAATTCATCGGATACAATTTTAGAGGCAATAGATTTTCATGCACATTTAAAGGCATCATTAGCAATATGTGAATTTTGACCATATACTAATTTTGCCATTTTAGCTTATAATCAACAATTTTCATGTAGGCAAAACATACCAAAATGCATAGATGTAACTCAATTGACAATCAAACTTATGTGTAACTGAGCAATTATTACCATCATGGTTATATTCACCTAATGATCAATAAAAACATTTACAAAGCAGAGCTACTTTGTGGATTAATACATGTCTTAATTATAACAACTATCATGGAACATTGTAACCACGTTGTCAAGGATCAAAGAGGAATATGTGCTATTAGTTCTTAAATTAGCAATACAAATAAGTGCAATTAATCCTTAAATTCACAATACTCCTATTTTAATGTACAAAAAATGATCCCAATGATCTTGTATTCCGATAAGCCCTGAAAGGGAACCATTAATTCTTTAGCTAGTGCTTTACAATCTCTATTTTCATAAAATTCTTGTAAATAGCAATGGCTTTATTAACAATGACATATGTGCCTTCAACAGGCTAGACCAGACCATCTTACATGATACTTACCATTATTGATTTCAGCTACAATATGATATCTTTATATGTCATTTCGTCGTTTGTAATTTTTTATGATAGTTCATCACACTGCACTATAGAATAAAATTAGCTTGGTTATAAACAACATGTTTACTTTTTAAGGTATATTGCCATAATAGTTCTTTTTGTTCACTATAGTTTTGATACCGATTGTTCACTTATTACTTCAACAGAATAAACAATTTTCATTGGAAATGATGTCCCCAGTCCATGTTAGCAATATTCAAATCTCCTGTAGACATAGTTGATCTCCCTTGGTACAGAGCATACCAAGCAACACCGTAGTCAAGGCTGATTAGATTTTGTTCGATAAAACAACGTCATGTAACCACTTTGCCTTCAGTGGTTGTGATTCACAGCTAGTCCTGGACCCTTTTAGGATTAACGTTTAATCATTCTTTATGTGAAATGAGTTATACATTAATTATGAAGAGACGTGTATACTTGCATGTATAATGTTGTTCATAGAGGGTTAATATACATGATAAAAAATTGGACTTATTTTAGTTGATTTGTCAGTACACACTCGAAACCATGCCTCGCCTTCCCTTTAGAAATCCTTGGATTTCACGGGTCTGTCCTTTTTATTTTCCTAAGTTATGCTGAAATCCACTATGTTCTTATCAAATTCCATCCCTATTTCTCAACAATTTCATCATATATGGCTGATGAATTCAGCGCGACTTGTGTAATAGATTACCTAGAACGTAAGTGTTAAATGCCATGCTTTAAATGATGATGTCTTGGATACACCTACTCACACTATGTCAGCTTATTGATCCCATATTTCACAAGGATATCAACTACTTGTCCATCACCTGTTGATGCTTCCGTCATATTGGATTTGGATAGCAAGATGCAGCATGTGGACAGAGTGATCTTATTATTGGCAAGTCCAAGTCGGTTTAGTTTTTTATTATGTTGTAGTGTGATATCGAATTTTATTTCAACATTATTTGTAGATTAGCTTGTTTTGTTTCTTGATACATGAGATTGCTTGCTTACAAGTATATCAATATATAACTTTTGACACCTAAAGAGACCATATATTGTTCATAATAAACTCTTATAAAAGTGTGTCATAAAACTTCACACTTGATTATAATCATATGCAATGCCAATGATTAGCTTTGGGCTTACTATTAAGTTTATTTTATTCTCCCTCAATAAAAAGAAAATGTCAAATATAGTGGCTCTTCACTTAAAAGATTGCTAATCTGGAAGAAACTAGACATAGAACTTTTCTTTTAATCACATAGTATTTTCATGAAATTAAAGGGAAAACGAATTAAAAGCTTACTAGTTGTAGTTGACAGCTTGGATCCATAGACACATCACTTTCCACCCTTGATACCTCACGAATCCAACATTAATTACAGGCGTTGTACAATATCTATACCTACAAGAATATGCAGCATCACTGATACAACTCAGAAGCATCTTAATGAGATATATAAATCGGTAAATTTTGAACTAATCAGGAATATGATTACACCTTAACTCACAAGTAAATCAGTAAATTAGGCAACACAACAATCAAATCAGGAAAAACTTAAAATATATATATAGAGTAATACCTTAAGCAGAAGATTAAATCGAAGCCCTAACTGAAATTCGAATCCCAAACGAACCCTAATTGAAGACCTAATTGAAACACCAAAGCCCTAATTGAACTTGAACTCGAACTTGCCCTAATCGAACCCCGATTAAGCTTGCAAACTTGAACTTTTAGCCCTAATTGAAACAGCGATTGAGAGTGTTTGAGCGTTTGTGAGGCTGAGTGTTTGAGAGGTTGAGCGGCGGAGTGTTATTTTGTTAAGTGTTTAACTGAAACCCTTGATATTTTTTGTTAAGTTTTGCCGCTTTCTTCCTGATTCCCGCGTTCTTTTTTCAGCCCGCTCATTTTTTATAATATTTTTATAAGTCTATAGCTACTGCAACATATGTTGATATCTATACTAACATCCTGAAGCTAATGTTGCAATAGACCTTTGGATCGGTGATCCATTTTAACAATTGGATTAAATGTAGACCGTTGGATCGTATTCACGTGGATTGCTAATTTTATTAATTTTTTAATTTGAATACAACTATAGCTATTGCAACATCTTGTTGATACCTATGCTAACACCTTGAAGCGTGTGTTGTAATAGATAATAATCAGCATACCTATCGTTACATTGTAGTTAGCAACACCTTGTATTTTTGTTGCGATAGGTCATCTATGGCGTAGTGGTACCTAGGCTAGAAAACTATATACAGACCCATGGTTTATATAATATTTTTTCTGAAATGTTTATAAATATTTTAAAATGTAAAATTTATAATATTTTGGTTTAAATTTAATAAAAATGATTTTCACAGAAATATTAGTGATTTTCTATAAATTAAATAATGAATTAAGTAAATGGTAAAGTAGAATTTGAACCATAAGTAAATTTTGGAATTTATGTTTTGTTTTAAAAAGGGAAATTATGAAAAGTAAGAAAAGTATAATATTTTGATTTAAAAATGTATATTAGATGATTTTATAAAAATAATAATGATTTTTGAATAAGTTAAAATGTTAAACAAATGAAGGTTTAAGTAAATTTTGAAATATAGCTTAAATTGGGAAATTTTGAATTTTGTTTAAAAGGTGAAATTTTAATTAAGTAAAATAAATGGAAATAAGTTATATTTTGGAAATTTAAACTTAATTGTTAAGTTAATAATTTAATTAAAGAAATGGAATTTGATGCTTGAATTTAAATAATAAATCTTGTTAACACTTGATTTTTGGATGAAATTGAACTTTATAAAAATCATAAAAATAAGAGTATTGAAATGATGATTTTAAAATGTGAAAATATATGATTTTTATAAGTTAAAATTATTTATATTAAAAGTTAATTGTTTGTGAAATGGTAATTAAAACTCTGAATTTGATTTGACGGCATTTTGAAATGTAAGTAAAAGATATTACAGCATTTTTGTAAATGCTGTAGTTGTTTTAAATGAACTAAAAGGTTAATTTGAAATAAAGGCTATTATAGCACTTTGTAAGTGCTATAGTAGTTAAACTTAACATTAAAGTTTATTTGGAATTTAAAGGAAATCTATTACAACTTTTAAATGTTGTCTTTTGTTAAATGAACTGTTTTAAACTATAACTTTACGTAGCATTTTATAAGTGCTACAGAAAACTATATTTTTGCTGTTTTAATAAATTTTAATGAAAAATAACCTTTGGAAAATGATATAATTTTGGAAATTAAATGTTAAATTTCTAAAGATAATAAAGAGACATTTAAATGGTTTTAAATGGAAGAATTTGAGTTTTAATGTGAGTTTAAAATGGTATTTAAATTTAATAAAATGAATGGATTTAAGTTGTATTTAAATGAATTAAAATGAATGATGTTTTGAATAATATTTTGATATTTGAAATGATATTTGATTTCTGATTTATTTAAATTATTTGATAAAATGAATATTTAAAATATATCTTATTTGAGTTTATTTAAATGATATTGGATTTAATAAATGTGGGATATTTAAGCTTTGAATTATTTTAAAAATTGAATAGTTTATTTTGTGGACCAAATCTATATTTGAAATTGATAAGATTTGAAATGGTTGGTGATAAACTGTAATTGAATTTAAACTTTGGAAATTTAATACCTGATTTGAAATCTTAATAATTTCACTTTTAAATGAATTAATTCGTTGGAATATAAATTATTTAAAGGTGATTTGAAATAAAAATAAATGAATGATATCTTTGAATTTAAAGGTATTTAAAGTTGAATATTTGGATTTGAAATGAAATTTTGGAAAGATATGATATTTTGATATATTAAAGTGGTTTGAAATGATTTGATCTTTATTCTGATAAATATTTGAATTTGAAAATGATATTTTATTTTTGAAATATAAAATATTATTTTAAAAAGTGAGTATATGTCTGAATTGGAAATGATATGGTATTGTTTTGAATATAGTTTTGAAATAAAATGGTTTGGTTTAGAAGTATAAACTATTTTGAAAGGAATATAGTTTTGAAATGAAATGAATTGATTTTTGAAGTATAAATACAATTTTTAAATTATAACCACGGGTTATAATAACGATTGGTTGGCAAAGAGACCGGGATCGGATATCTGGCATACTCTCTGTCGATACCGAAAACCACTTTGACAACCGTGTACGCGGTGGAGATTCCAGAATGAAGTAGGATGGTGACGACGTTCCTAAGGTACATTTCGTGGACCTAACTCCCGTGAGTTAGCTTAAGGTGGCTAAAACAGGAGCGATCTCGGGCCAAAGGAGGTAGCACCTCTGGTCGGACACACTTCTTCGAACCATTCTATTACTGTTGTGATCGATTGGGTGCACCCCTTGATTTTGGAGTGTTGTTCGGGGTGAGCGTAGTGGCTGCTTGTTACCACCAGCCCGTGTGCGTAATTGGTATATCTACCCTGGCATTGCCTTGTGTGCCGTGTCACCTACCATACCGAGCCTTTACTACGAGTTTGTTTTTCTCCCGTAGCCCGTGTGGTATCCTCTGACAGTCACCCGGAGTGGAGATGGCATGATATTGGATGGACTACTGGGACTATTATGTGTGAAGGGTGATATGGGTAGCCCAGAACGCTATTTAAAAGTATGTTTATTTTACTGTAGACATTATTTTAATAGCGAAATATTACTATATAGTATAGTTTAACGGATCCTTAGAGGATGGGCGGTTCCAGGCATCCTTTAAGTTACTTGTACCTTATTACAGTTCACTTGAGTTGGTTTACATTATATAAGTATATATTGTCCTGACTCGAGTGTTTGTATTTTTATTTACGCTCGGGTCAGCCTGAGTTATTCACAGATTTGGATTTCCACTCTCTTGGAGATTTGAATCGCTGGAGATTATCTGCTTGTCTTGTCCAATCTATTTCAGTTCCGTTGTTCTACTCATCTTGTACTTGGTTATTTTATTGAGACTTCTGTTGTACTCTATTTCTTCTGTTATATCTTATGTAACTCTGATATATTTATATAGTAGCTTCATGAACTACTATTTCTTTTACTTCCGCTGCATTATTTTACTCTGTGTCTGTGATCTGTGATTATATTTATTTATTGTATATTCTGAGATTTGCCAAATTTTATTTACAACGCGGTATTTTGAGCAATTCAAGTCCGACATGTGCGGATGCGAATGGTTGAAAATATCGGGTCATTACAGTTGGTATCAGAGCTTTGGTAGCTCTAGGCAAAACTTAGAATGTATGGTAAATTTAGTTACAGAATCACTTTCGTTCGAGCTTGAATCTTTCCTCCTTGATTCGAATTTCCTTTGATTTTTGGAACGTTCCCTGCGGTTCTAAAATCCATTCTTGTCCCTCACTATTCATCTTCTTTTGATTCTGGAGTATCCCATAACTCCACTTCGAATGATTTTTATAGTGAAATTGGCGGTCTCCCCAATATTCTAATTTTCTTGTAAAGAGGAAAACTCCTTTAAAATGGCATCGATTCACCGGAGATTTATATATATCCTCGGTTTAGATGCTAATATCTTTTATTACTCTAAACTCTATCTCCTGAGATCGAATGTAGATTTATCCCAAAAAAATCCACATCGATCTTATTCTTTAAGTCACGGTTGACCCGGTTAAGGTTGCCCGTGATTAATTTAAGCTTATCAATCTCCCTACTCAGTTATAATCATCTTGTCTTTTGTGTCCAACCTATCTTCATAACATTTTTAAAATTGTACTTGTAAATCTATATTTTGTTTTATATATTGTGTTGTTTGAGTTGTTGATGTTGATTTGGGTTTCCGATCGATTCGTCTAATCAACGCTATCGATAGGATTTCTAAAACACTTTGACAAAACAAACTGACACAATATTATTTTAAAATTGTTAATGAAATAAATTTTATATATCTAAGCAAATTTATGGAACTTAATAAATTGATTTAAATTGATTATTTAAGATGATAATACTTGATTTATCATTTATTGTTCTATGAATGAATTTATAAATAGTTGTTTATAAATTGATTCGGGAACTGAAATGAATTTAAATCAAAAATTTGAGAATTTAATTTCCGATGGTTTCAAACCTTGTGTTTTCATGTTTTAAAAGGATATATTATTTAAAGTATTTTTGAATAGAAATTTGTTTCTAAAGAATTTTAAAGTTTTAAAATTTTAGTGCTCTTCTCTTTGTCGCTGGAAAATAATTTCGGTGATGACTGCAGCATCATCGACATTCATTTTCGAGTTTCGAAGTGAAGAGATCATTCTGTAGTCTTGCTACAGCTTTGTTTTGGGAAAAAAATTTAATTGATTTGTATTTCTAATATATGATTTGATTTATAAAATATATAGATATATGATTTAAATTTGATTTGACGTATTATGTACATATATTTATTTATCTCTAAATGGTTTGAAGGGAATTGGAAATTTAATTCTTAAATTTTATCCTAAAGAATAATTTCAATTAAAAATAAAAAAATCAAAATTTTGGATAAATGATTCAAACATGAAATGATTGAATTTGAATGTTTTATTTGTATAATACAATTGCATTCAAATATAACTTACCTTAAATTTTAGAAGTTAACAATGTAATTGGATAATATACAATATAAAAAGTTTTATAAATAAAATTTGAGTGGTTATAATAAATTTATACACTTAAATTTTAGTTATAAAAAGATTAACAAAAGTAAATGGAATAAAAGGTTAATTGAATAATTTACAATATAAATGATGATAAAGTAATTAAGAATAAATTAAAACAGTTATATTAAAATGTAGGTATATTTAACATAGGTGATAAAATATTGAGAGGGATAAATTTAATTATAATTAGGAATAGAGAAGAATTAAATTTATTAAGCACACTATGAGTATAATAAATAATGATTTTTCAAATCCATGATTTTTGAAAATGGTTAGTTTAAGAAAACTGGATGATATTATAATGAAATTAGAGATAGTAAGATGTATTTAACTTGTGTAAGATTAATTATCAATTTAAGCTGAAACCATGGAAATTTCAAACCTATTATCTTACTTTGTTTTTCAACTTATTATCTTATTTTGTTTTCCAAACTATCTTTGGGTGTCCTTATTTTCCTTATCATGCTACAGACTGGTATATGCATCTTTCTATAATCTTTCTATTTAGAAATCTTTCTATAATCTTTGATAAGCTTTGTTACTTATTTTTGAATCTGAGCACTGCTTTCCGTCCACAAACTGTCGGTCAAGCGGAAAGAGTGAATCAGATTCTAGAGGATCTTTTTCATGCTATTGTCCCTAATTCTGGAGAATCTTGGGAAGACCATCTCCACTTTGTTAAACTTACCTATAACAATAGTTATCAGGTATAATTTCAACCTCTTTTTCATCTTGTCTTAATCTTATTTCAATCTATCTTCTTCTGTGCTTTCCCGTACCTCATCCCTTTTCGAGGACGAAAAGTTTTGAGTGGGGGAGAGTGTAACAACCCTAGATTTTTGTATATTATTTAAATTTGACTTTCTTTCTTTTTTTAAATTATTTTAAACTTGTTATATTTCAAACATTTCATTTTAAAAATATAAATGTTGAATATTAAGTGAATTATAGTTTCAAACTAGTATAAATTGGATATTTCACTGAAAAGTGAATTTCTGTTCAAACTGGTCAAACTTTGACTATTAACTTTTAAATTTAAATATTCAAATTCTTAAATTTTATCTTTTATTATGAAAATAGGTTTAATAACTTGAATACTGCTTTTCATTTCATTGGAAACAGAGTTAAATTGTGAAAGTTATGTATATTTCAATATTGTGTGTAAACTGATGTATTTAGCAATATTGTCTATTTTAAATTATATTTTATTTGTCATATTTTGTTCTAATATGTGTTAATATTTTATTTTATGTATAATTTTGTCTTTTAATATTTTAAAGTGATTATATAATTTTTCCAAAGGTTGTTGAATTTATTTTCTAATTTTAAAGCCTAGTTTCCATTTTCTTTGCTATTTTCTTAATTTAATTATATATAATTAAAATTTATTTATTTATTTTATGCATTAAATTTTATTTGCTGTGTTTTACTTTATTTATATTCATATTACATGTATTTAAATTAAAATAAGTTTTTCCAAAGTGTATTGAAGTGATTTTCAATTTATAGAGCCTAGTTTGCAATTTTAAGCCATGTTTTTAATTTAAGTTCTATTTATTTAAAATTTAATTATTTATTTTATATATTTATTTTATTTTCTGAGTTTTTATCTTTATTTCTCAGTTTTTATATGTATTTGTAAATTTCAAATAAATAAAAGAAATTTGAAGAGTTGTGACCTTTTGTTTGCCAAAGTCTCTTTGCATTCTGCCTCTTCATTTTTCAACCACCATTTGCTTTTAATTTTTTTTGCCGACTCCTTTTTTTCTTTCAGCCACTTCCTCATCATTTTTTACGAAAAAAATTGTTTCTCATCCCTAAAAAAAGTGCGGCCTACATTGCTATGGTTTGGGTGATGATTTTTAACTTTTTCTTATTCTTCTTCCTTGTTGCTTTGAGATTTGCACTTGCCATCTCCTCTTCTAGGCTCAGCTCCTCCTTCCTCCTCCACCTTGGCCACCTCCACCAGCATCCCCTCCGACCAACACCCCCTCCAGCCCTTCCCATGACCTAGCCGTGGCCCTAGGTGATGTTGATCCACTTAAAAATGAACCAAACCCATCTCTACTTGTATAGCCAAGCACCATCCATGTACACCACCTCCAAACCTCCACATGGCCGACCAAACACCACCACCACCAGCCTATTCAAGACCTGAGACCCCTTTGCACACCACCTAATGACCCCACCTGAAATAGCCATGCCCTCCATGCCTTGGCCGAGCCTATAAGTTGCCTTGAAATCCATGCTTTTGCCTTAAAATGTTAGCCTCTTGCCTCACCAACTAGTGCACCATTTTCTCTATGTTAGGCCGACCCTATAGGGACCCAGACCAGACCCAAATTCAACCTTTTCCAGTACATTTCAGACCTATAACTGAAGTATAGGAAGTTGAAGGCAAGTGCAATGATTTGGATTGGTTTTATACAATCGTTTCTAGCATTGTTTATTGAATTTTTGGGTTGAAATCTTATGTTGTTTGTAATTGTTTTGTTTGAATGTGACAAGGCAATTAGCTTTGGCTCTCCCACACTCAAATCATTGTCGTGCTCTCATGCCTTTGAAGTTTCTGTATTGTGTGTGTTGGTTGTCATCTCCAGCTCAATACAGGTGAGTAATACTCACCAGACAAATGTGTACTTATATGACTAGTAAACTGATCGCAATTGAATTTGTAAACTATATCATCATGTTATATCTGCTATACTTTGACTATATGATGTTTATACATGCTCATACACCTGTTATATCATATGTTACCGTTATATGATGCTATTCTGTTATTTATATCAGTTTATCACACTGTAAGTTCCCTATAGACTAGAATCACTATGGGTTGAAATGATACATACCCGAACGGACTTTAGAATAAGGGAAAATCGTTATGGGCTGAAATGATAGGCCTGAGCAGTTTTCATTTCATTCATTTTACTTGGGACTACGGGTTTGAAATGATAGAACCCGATTTTTCTTTGTAAATTGCGGATTGAAATGATATATATATCCGTATCACTTGACCTAGGCTAGAAAACTATATACAGACCCGTGGTTTATATAATATTTTTTCTGAAATGTTTATAAATATTTGAAAATGTAAAATTTATAATATTTTGGTTTAAATTTAATAAAAATGATTTTCACAGAAATATTATTGATTTTCTATAAATTAAATAATGAATTAAGTAAATGGTAAAGTAGAATTTGAACCATAAGTAAATTTTGGAATTTATGTTTTGTTTTAAAAAGGGAAATTATGAAAAGTAAGAAAAGTATAATATTTTGATTTAAAAATGTATATTAGATGATTTTATAAAAATAATAATGATTTTTTAATAAGTTAAAATGTTAAACAAATGAAGGTTTAAGTAAATTTTGAAATATAGCTTAAATTGGGAAATTTTGAATTTTGTTTAAAAGGTGAAATTTTAATTAAGTAAAATAAATGGAAATAAGTTATATTTTGGAAATTTAAACTTAATTGTTAAGTTAATAATTTAATTAAAGAAATGGAATTTAATGCTTGAATTTAAATAATAAATCATGTTAACACTTGATTTTTGGATGAAATTGAACTTTATAAAAATCATAAAAATAAGAGTATTGAAATGATGATTTTCAAATGTGAAAATATATGATCTTTATAAGTTAAAATTATTTATATTAAAAGTTAATTGTTTGTGAAATGGTAATTAAAACTCTGAATTTGATTTGACCGCATTTTGAAATGTAAGTAAAAGATATTACAACATTTTTGTAAATGTTGTAGTTGTTTGAAATGAACTAAAAGGTTAATTTGAAATAAAGGCTATTATAGCACTTTGTAAGTGCTATAGTAGTTAAACTTAACATTAAAGTTTATTTGGAATTTAAAGGAAATCTATTACAACATTTAAATGTTGTCTTTTGTTAAATGAACTGTTTTAAACTATAACTTTACGTAGCATTTTATAAGTGCTACAGAAAACTATATTTTTGCTGTTTTAATAAATTTTAATGAAAAATAACCTTTGGAAAATGATATAATTTTGGAAATTAAATGTTAAATTTCTAAAGATAATGAAGAGACATTTAAATGGTTTTAAATGGAAGAATTTGAGTTTTAATGTGAGTTTAAAATGGTATTTAAATTTAATAAAATGAATGGATTTAAGTTGTATTTAAATGAATTAAAATGAATGATGTTTTGAATAATATTTTGATATTTGAAATGATATTTGATTTTTGATTTATTTAAATTATTTAATAAAATGAATATTTAAAATATATATTATTTGAGTTTATTTAATTGATATTGGATTTATGAAATGTGGGATATTTAAGCTTTGAATTATTTTAAAAATTGAATAGTTTATTTTGTGGACCAAATCTATATTTGAAATTGATAAGATTTGAAATGGTTGGTGATAAACTGTAATTGAATTTAAACTTTGGAAATTTAATACCTGATTTGAAATCTTAATAATTTCACTTTTAAATGAATTAATTCGTTGGAATATAAATTATTTAAAGGTGATTTGAAATAAAAATAAATGAATGATATCTTTGAATTTAAAGGTATTTAAAGTTGAATATTTGGATTTGAACTCAAATGATATTTTGATATTAAAAAGATTTGAAATGAAATTTTGGAAAGATATGATATTTTAATATATTAAAGTGGTCTGAAATGATTTGATCTTTATTCTGATAAATATTTGAATTTGAAAATGATATTTTATTTTTGAAATATAAAATATTATTTTAAAAAGTGAGTATATGTCTGAATTGGAAATGATATGGTATTGTTTTGAATATAGTTTTGAAATAAAATGGTTTGGTTTAAAAGTACAAACTATTTTGAAAGGAATATAGTTTTGAAATGAAATGAATTGATTTTTGAAGTATAAATACAATTTTTAAATTATAACCACGGGTTATAATAACGATTGGTTGGCAAAGAGACCGGGATCAGATATATGGCATACTCTCTACCGGTACCGAAAACCACTTTGACAACCGTGTACGCGGTGGAGATTCCAGAATGAAGTAGGATGGTGACGACGTTCCTAAGGTACATTTCGTGGACCTAACTCCCGTGAGTTAGCTTAAGGTGGCTAAAACAGGAGCGATCTCGGGCCAAAGGAGGTAGCACCTCTGGTCGGACACACTTCTTCGAACCATTCTATTACTGTTGTGATCGATTGGGTGCACCCCTTGATTTTGGAGTGTTGTTCGGGGTGAGCGTAGTGGCTGCTACGTTACCACCAGCCCGTGTGTGTAATTGGTATATCTCCCCTGGCATTGCCTTGTGTGTCGTGTAACCTACCATACCGAGCCTTTACTACGAGTTTGTTTTTCTCCCGTAGCCCGTGTGGTATCCTCTGACAGTCACCCGGAGTGGAGATGGCATGATATTGGATGGACTACTGGGACTATTATGTGTGAAGGGTGATATGGGTAGCCCGGAATGCTATTTAAAAGTATGTTTATTTTACTGTAGACATTATTTTAATAGTGAAATATTACTATATAGTATAGTTTAACGGATCCTTAGAGGATGGGCGGTTCCAGGCATCCTTTAAGTTACTTGTACCTTATTACAGTTCACTTGAGTTGGTTTACATTATATAAGTATATATTGTCCTGACTCGAGTGTTTGTATTTTTATTTACGCTCGGGTCAGCCTGAGTTATTCACAGATTTGGATTTCCACTCTCTTGGAGATTTGAATCGCTGGAGATTATCTGCTTGTCTTGTCCTATCTATTTTAGTTCCATTGTTCTACTCATCTTGTACTTGGTTATTTTATTGAGACTTCTGTTGTACTCTATTTCTTCTGTTATATCTTATGTAACTCTGATATATTTATATAGTAGCTTCATGAACTACTATTTCTTTTACTTCCGCTGCATTATTTTACTCTGTGTCTGTGATCTGTGATTATATTTATTTACTGTATATTTTGAGATTTGCCAAATTTTATTTACAACGCGGTATTTTGAGCAATTCAAGTCCGACATGTGCGGATGCGAATGGTTGAAAATATCGGGTCATTACATTAGTGAATAAAGTGAACTGATGAGAAACGTATAAGTCAAGCACGAATTAAGAGAATTATTAAAGCAACGCCCTTTCATTTTCTGACGGTTGAAACAAACGAATGGTCACACGAAAACCAAAAGGCACGGAACCAATACCGATACGGTTACCGTTTTCGTGGATTCTACTGTGTAACGGACTTCAAACCATAGAATTGAACATTCCTCAGAGATTAGCACGACGAGACGATCAAAACGGTATACAAATATCAGTGGTACGATCATCCGATCAAAAGTCGATAATCAGTACCGAAATGCTGCAGCCAAAATAAGATAAACGGAGCAAGAGGGGTCCAAATTTGAAGAAACTAAATATGACATCTCACTCAGAAGATGATTTACAATTTTTCTATAGAAAAATATTCAGGTTTGGAAAACATTTTATTATCATCAAATATTAACTGATTTAAATTGAAATAAAATTACACAAAAAAATAAACATCCATATTATCTAATGAAAATTTACTAGTTGCTATGTTTAATTAGACGTAATCCAAATATAAAATTTTTATTTCAAAATATTATTGTTTAAAATTTCACAAAATTTCAATTAATTAAATTAATAATACCACAAAATTTACGAATCGTTATACTCTCCCCCACTCAAAACTTTTCGTCCCCGAAAAGGAACGAAGTAGGAGAATGGAAACAACTAGAAAGAAAATAGGTTGAAAACAAAATAAAACGATTAGTTCAAACCATGTAAATTTCGATTTAAATTAATTAATATTCAATAATTGATTTTAAATTCAAGGTATTTCATTAAGTTGATTCAATTTCAACCTGTTAATTCTTTCAGAACAAAATTTATTTGATTTATCTCATTTATTATTCAATTAACTTATTATTCTATTCATCTCTATTAACATTTTTATAATCAAGATTTAAGTGTATAACATTTATTATCAACACTCAAATTTTATTTATAAAAATCATTTTATATTGTATATTATCTAATTACATATTCAACTTCTGAATGATTACGGTAAGTTATACTAGAATGAAATTGGGTATTATACAAGTGAAATTTTCCCAATTCAATTATTTCAAATTTAAATATTTATTCAAAATTTTGGCTTTATTTAAAATCATCCTTTAACATAATTTAAGAATTAAATTTCCGATTAACTTCAAACAATTTAGAGATAAATATATACTATATATCAAATCGAATCTATAATCATATACTTATATATTATAAATCAAGTCATACTTTAGAAATTTAAATCAATTTAATTCCTAAAATAAAAGTGTAGCAAAGCTATTGAATGGTCTCTGCACTTCGAAACTCGAAAATGATTGTCGATGATGCGGCCGCAATCACCGAAATTATTTTCCAGCGACAAAAGAGGAGAGCACTGGTTTCAACATTTTAAAATTCTTTGAAACGATTTCTATTTGAAAATACTTTAAATAATATACACTTTAAAACCAAAGTTTGAAATCACTAGAAATTAAATTCTCAAATTCCTGTTTTAAGTTCATTTCAAATTCCAAATCAATTGATAAACCATGTTTATAAATTCATTTATGATAATCAAATATTATCTTTTCAAACAACCAATTTAATTAACTTATTAAATTCCAGAAAATTTTACTTATATATTTATAATATAATCATACAAATTTATTTCATTTACCAATTTTTTTGAAAACAATATTTTGTCAGTTTGCTCTGTTCAACTATTTTGGAATTCCTATCGATAGCGTTGATCAGACGAATCGATCGAAAACCCAAATCAACATCAATAACTCAAACAACACACTATAAAACATTTTAATATTAATACAAATACACTCCCTCACTCGATGATTCCAAAATAAATTCCAGAACAAATATAGAGATTAAATTTTTAAGGAGGCCTTAATCAGATAGAATTCTAACCAGAAGAGGTTGGCTCGAAAGGGAGATAAGATAATCAAATTGCGAAATAGGAAGATGGATAGACATATATAAATCGCGGGCAACCTTAACTGGGTCAACCGTGACTTCAACAATACGATCGATGTAGAATTCTGAAGCAAATCGACATTCGATCGCCAAAGATAGAATTCGGGTATAACAAAAGATAGCAGCATCGTGAACCGAGGATATAGGAATCTCCGATGGATCGATGTCTATTGTAAAGGAGTTTCACCCCTTTACAAATCAATTCAGTGGAGCTATGGGGTGCTCCGCAATCAAGAAACACGAATAGGGAGAGGCAAGAATGGATTTTGGAACCGAAGGGAACGTTCCAAAATTCAAAGGAAACTGAGTCAAAGAGGAAGAGATTCAAGCTTGAACGAAAGTGATTCTGTAATTAAATTTACTATATATGCTAAGCTTTGCCTAAAACCAGAGCTCTGATACCACATGTAACATCTTGAAATTTTCAACCATTCGCATCCGCACATGTCGGACTTGAATTGCTCAAAATCTCAAATTGTTAATTTATATTTGGCAAAACTCAATATATACAGTAAATAAATAATCACATAATCACAAACACAGAGTAATATAAAATAAGCAGCGGTCAAAAGAATAGTAGTTCATGAAGCTACTATATATATATATATATATAATAGAGTTAAACAAGATACAACAGAAGTCTCGAATACATAGATGTCTCAATACAATAGTCAAATACAAGATCAGAATACATCACTGGAATCAACTGAATAACTGAAAGCTGGATAGATATAGCTGGTCTCCAAGCAAAGCTCCAACTCCAAAGGTGAGTTTCGAACACTGAGCCACTCAGTCTGTAACGACCCCACCATGATGCCCAGTTTAGCAAAGAACATTACAAGTAATGTCGTCTTCTAATCTAGAGAATTCGACTTGTTAGGGGCGATCGAATGTGAATATATCTTTCTACTAACACTGACACATCATTTACCTTTTTCACTTAATATCTGAACTGAACTTGACATGTACAGTATTAATACAAAGTAATAGACACACTGATTTCTCAGAACCAGAACAATATATCATATAAATAACAGTCACAGATCACAGCGGAATAAATCTCAACTTATACATATACAAATTATTTAGTTTACAAAATGAAATACTAAATTCAATTAATATACAAGTTATGGTTTTCTAATCTTAATTATACATCTCCATTTCAAACAAAAATTCCTAAGTGGTATAACTAAATATAATGATCCAACTTCTGCTAGCTCAACCATTCAAAGGTCAACCTGTCATGTAACCTAAAAAGTCTCGGCCTGACCCGAGCAAAATAACACCCGGGTCAGACTATCTCTAAATATCTAATAGGGTGAGAACAAGATATAGCACAAAAAAACAAACATATAAATAAATACAGATGTTCAGGATTGAATTCACAGAACAAAACACAATATCTCTAAGCACACAAATATCAATGATTAACTCAGTATAGGGTTATAAATTTACATCACAAACACGAATTAGTCACTAAACAAAAAATAACAGAATTAACTTAACATCCATCACAAGACACAAGAACATATATTTGTTTCACGAACACACGACACAAGAATACATGTTTATTTCAAAAACAAAAGACATAAGAATATATATACTTATTTCATGAATACAAAACAGTCACGAAATTCAAATACCCAGAATCCAAGAGATCTTAATCCAAACCAATCGTAATGATCGTCCAAAACAATCACAATGATTGTACTCAAAACCCATGGCAAACAAACAAACAAATTGGTATCACTCGAACCGATCCGATACCAAGGATCGTACTCAGACCGGGAACACAGAATCACAGAATGATCTTAAGGATAGTCCATACCGATCAAGGTGATCGTAGAAATCATGACTCGATAATTCCACATTTATTTAATATTATTAAATTATTATTTTTGAAAAGAAATCTAGGAATAAACTTCTTAAGGATCTAGCAGGCACTTGTCGCACACCAAAAGAGAGTAAACTCTAAAGTGCCAGATACTATCACCTTCATTAATCATTGTAATTTAACCAATACGTCCCATACTATATGGTGAAATTCAAGTATTTACTAAAAGCTAGTAAATATCACTTATTACGGATACCACTGGAAAACCTAAACCATATTCTCTTAAGGATTTAGCAACCACTTGTTGCACACCAGAAGAGAATATAACTCTAAAGTGTTAAGTACTTTCCCAAATACGATCATAAGAATTTAACCAAGGCATCCCATACTACCTGTTGAAATTCAAGTTTTCGTTAATAGGCTAGTAAATTCCACTCAAACATTCTATTCAATGAGTTATACCATATTCGACGAAGCGTTATTCGAAAGCATTTAAACCAATTGATGACAATAAGTCAATTATTAGTACTCCCCAAATTATAGAATTAAGGTTCTCAAAACATTTATTTAATTTTCCACTTATCAAAATATTGCGTTAATCTAAATTGTTCCAAGAGTAATTGTTTTATGAAACAAGATTTTTTTTCCATGTTCCAAAATCACATTAATTCTCTAAATTACATAAGGGTATAATGTTTACACATCAATTTCAAAAGCCATTTATAAAAGAATTCATTTATTTATAAATCCATTAATCCATTTTCAAAACCAATTTAGTATTCTAATAATTAGTTAAAACCTCGTACACTTATATTTTCAGAATTTTAAATTTCAAACCCACAAATCATTTACAAAAGTAATTAGACTACTTAAGAAAACGATATTTGATATTTAGAAGTTTAATAAACTCTCTTTTTGAAATTATTTGTATACAAAACAAAGCACCTATATACATTTGCAAACTAGGTAGATTCAAAATTTATAGATTTCCAAATCTTTGAATAAAAAATGATTCAAAGTCCATAAAGCACAAGAAATTCACTATAACATATCACAAGAATTTAACGACCATAGTTCCATAAGGTTTGATTTTCATACCATCTCTAAACACAATTTATAATTTAACAAACCAATGTAAATATATCAAAATGATCACGGCTGATCATTCAAAGTACATTTAACAATATCACAAACATTGCAACAAATCATAGATCACAATAGATTTTCAGTTTTGAAGCACCATTTCGACCCATTTTTCCTAAGAATTCTCAAAAACTCACAAATGAAAGTTGTTCTTTAAAGTCTCAGATTTCCATCAGAAAAAGTTTTGTACAATTTGGATTTATAGTTACAAAGTTATGGCGATTTTAGTTTTAGGTTTCAATTTTGAAAATCGACATAGCGGAGCATGTATCTCAGTTTTAAATCCAATTTCGACCCTGTAAATCATAGTATTTGCAGAAACTTACAACATGAAAGTTGTAGTACAAAGTATAAGATTTCGAGAACTTTAAATATTATCAAAATCCGATAAGAAATGAAAAAGTTATGCTTCAATTACTAATAATGTTTAGCATAAAAAATTGATAGGGCAGAGACTATTACTATGTTAAAAACCCGATTTTTGACCAAGAAATCTTCAAAATATTAGAAAGTAATTAAAACAAATGTTCTTCCTTAGGAAATGATCTTTCTACTGCAAAAAGGTTCAACACATTTGGATTTATCAACCAAAAGTTATGTTCATTTTACTCTCAGGTATTAACTCGGAAAATTTTTATATGGCTGTGCTATAATATTAGTTTCAAACTCAATTTCAACCCATTAAACAACAAAATTTAGAAATATGATTACAAGACAACTTGTAGCTAACAGAAAGAACTTTATACCACAAAAAGATTGAGTCAATTTGGATTATTTTACTTCATATTATCACTGTTTTACTGCAGAGATTTTTTTCACCAAATTTTCAGCAAACAATAACATAATAATCATACAAGTTTTCAACCAAATTGCAAACAATTCAATCAACAATCATCCAAATAATTATGAGCAGCAAACAAATATTTGGAAATAGGTATGTGAGTGATTAACTCACCTTTATGGACTAGAATTTGATGATTAAAAACTGAATTCTCCTGTGCAAGCCTCTTCCACCAACTACACCTAGTTTAATCTCAGAAATTTACAAAACCAAATTACTAACTATGACCAAAACTGAAATTAACAATTGAAATAACTCTCTAGAGGTGGAAAAGATTACCTTGCTTCTATTTATATAATTAATTTGCAAAAGCCATTTGACTTCTAGCTTTGATTTGGGGATTTTGGCTCTAGGATTTTTTTTCTTTTAGCTTTGAGAAGCTTTCTTTTAGTTTATAGGTTTAGAAAGTGAACGTACAGTTCATTATGTATTTTTACTAAGGAGTGAAACTTGTTGCTATTTTTTATGCACTAATGGGTTGGTATTTGCTTATACCCAAACCCATTAACAAAGTGTTGCAAATTCAATTGCTAAGAAAAGTGTTGCTAATCTCTATTTTGGTTTACAAATTATGAACATTATTTTACACTTAAATAAATTTTCACAAAATCACAAATTAATTTCTCCATTTACAAAAACCAATTAACAAGTTAAAAATACTCATTACTTTTAATATTGAGATATTTTAAGAATTAATTATAACTTTGAAAACAAAAGTTATTCTCACTATAAATTGCAAATTTCCATTTTAAACAATATTTTCCAATACTAATCACTTGTTTAAATTTATTATAATTTCTAAAATTATCTTAAAATTAATCAAGATAAAACAAATCACCAGTCTCAATTACAAGATTTAATTTCACAATTAAATTTTACAAATCACAAATTAGCCTTAATTATCCATAGTTAAATTTAATTAATTAGGTAATTAACATCTAGGTTGTTACAGAGTCTGACCCGAGCGTAAAGCAAAACACAAAACACTCGAGTGAGGATTAACATTCTTATATCAATAAATCCAATTCAAGTGAAATATCAACTGAAATACAAGTAACTCAAAGGATGTTTGGGATAACCATCCTCTAAGGATCCGTTAAACTATCTACTATGTAGTAATATATGCTATTATAATAATGTCTATAGTAAAGTAAACTATTAAAATAGCGTTAAGGCGTTACCCATATCCCCCTTAACAAATTTTATATATTCACATAGTCTATACAGTACCGTAATCTCCCACGTAATGGGCGTTGTCAGAGGGCACTCCATAGGTATGGTACAAAACAAACTCGTCGAAGGCGCGATAGGGTAGGTGACACGGCACAACTGGGCATTGCCAGGGTGGATATACCAATTACACTTCCGGGCCAGTGGTAACGCAGAGCCGCAGCAATCACCCACCTCGAGCCACACTCCCGAATCAAGGGTGCGCACCAAATCAATCACAAAGTAATAGAATGGCATACGATGGAGTGTGTCCGATCAGAGGAGCTACCTCATTAGCCCGTCAATTGCTCCTGTTTTATCCACCTTATGCCAACTCACGGGAGTCGGGTCCATGTATATACCTCATATAGGATCATCGCC
Organism: Allium fistulosum; assembly: GCA_030737815.1. Classification (NCBI taxonomy): domain Eukaryota; kingdom Viridiplantae; phylum Streptophyta; class Magnoliopsida; order Asparagales; family Amaryllidaceae; genus Allium; species Allium fistulosum. Next base: position 824,290,821 of record CM060904.1, read on the forward strand.
ACCATCCTACTTCATTCTGGAATCTCCACCGCATACACAGTTGTTAAAGTGGTTCTCGATATCGACAGAGAGTATGCCCATATCCGATCCCGGTTTCTTTAACAACCAAACGTTATTATAACACCGCGGTCATTCCAAAATAGTTTATACTTCAAAACCAAAATATCATTTTCATTTCAAAAACCAAATCAATACGATATCATTTTCACTTCAAATATATCCATTTCCAAAAATCATATCACTTCCAAAGTTATAACGCTTTCGAAATCATAAGTCTTTTAAAATCAAAACACTTTGGAAATCAAAACCTTGGAATTGATAACACTTTGAAATCATAGCTTTGAAATCATAGCATTTTGGAATCCATAACACTTTCTTCTCAAACAGTTTAGATATTAAAATTAGTATATATAATAAAATAGTTTATAAAATAAAATAGTTTATATAAAATAGTTTATATAAAATAGTTATAAGTTAAAATAGTTTATATTAAAATGGTTTATATTAAAAATAGTTTATATGAAAATAATTTATAAAGTAAAATATATAAATAGTTTTAAACATAATTTAAAAATATTTTATATAATAAAATAGCTTCCTCAAATTTCATAAAATCAATCCCAAATCAACTCGAATTCCAAAATTCAGATTTAATCAAATCTCAAATCATCAATTTCAATTCAATTCAGTTTCTCAACGAACCATTTCAAATTATCGATTTCAAATACATATTTGAACCATAAAATAAGCCATTTCAATTTCAATATATATTTCAAAGCTTTAAATATTCAACGTTTCAAAACGAAATTCGATAATTTCATATATATATATATCAAATTCACTTTACTATTATTTAGTTTTGAAATATTTACTTAATAATTTCAATAACATCTAAATACAACTTCAATTTGCAAATTCAAATAAACAAAATATCCCATTTAAATTTATATAAGTTTGAAATATTCATTTAAGTCACTTTTAATCAAATTCAAGTTATAAAACATATCTTTAAAATTTCAAATTTAATAAATTTCAAATCAAACTTATTTAAGTAAAATTCTTAAATAAATATAATTTGAAATCAATTTCAAATTTATCTTTCCAACCTGAATCATTATAAACTCTATATTTGAAAATATATATATTAAATAAATACTTAAACATATTATATATCCACTTTATTAAATCAACTTTATTAAATCTTCAAAATCAATATTTATTAAAACCATATATTTCTTTTCAAAACCATAGAAATCATTTTTCAAAATATTTATATATAGACCAACGATGTCTGTATATAATTTTCTACCCTATGGTCAAGTGATACGGATATTTATCATTTCAATCTGCAATTTAAATATATACGGGTATATATCTTTTCAACCCGCAATCCCAAATTCAATTCAATGAAAATCGCTTGGGTTTATCCTTTCAACCCATAACGATTTTCTCCTATTCTACAAGTGTAACAACCCGAGATTCCGTAATTATTTTGTTATCGTCTTTAGACGATTGAATTGGTAGCTAATTACTGTTGGTAATTTAAATCGGTTGAATTCATTTAAAAGAAAAGATAAAAATTTAATTAATTATGGTTGGGCTTTAAAAATTAATTTCGGCCCATATTTTTATTGTAGCCGTGAAAATTTGCAAGGCTAATACCGTTCCTCTTTATCTTATTTCATTTTGGAAAACCCTAGCTAAATAAACGAAAAGAAAATGAAATGGAGGCTCTGTTCTTTTCTTTGTTCGATCAAAAATAGGGCTTCGTTCAAGTTGTTCCGATTAGCTCTGTAATTAGGGATGGTGAAGTCGCCGCCTAGTTAAAGATGATGCTTCGATTTGCTTACTTCAATCGATTCGTTCGCGGTTTCTTCTCTTCGATTGAGCTCGACTTCAATTGGATCTGCGCCCTCGAAAATAGGTGAGTGGTTTGCCACTCACATCTAATTCTAGTCTTTTTGATGATTTCTGGCTTGATGTTGTTTCTGGAGACAATTTTGGCTTTGTATAACTTCGACTATACTGTGCATGGCCTCTGGTCCTTGGGTTTGATTAAGTTGGGTTTGTTTCGATGTTGGTTTTGAACTATTCATTCGTCTCTGTCATCACTGTGTTGATTTTTAATTTTGACAAAGCTGATTTGTTTTAGCCTTAGGTATTGCTTGGTATTAAACTGTTGACTTCGGTCTTGATTTTGCGTAAGTGACATTCCATAACTTTGGCCATATTGTACATCAGCTCTGATAGCATTTTACCCTCGTCCGATTGTACCTGTTGTTTCATGACTCCGGTCATTTGATCTTGAATTGTTCGATTTCATTTTTGAAATTGTTTTGCTGTCTGATTTGTGATATCTCCACTTGAAGCTTGCGAAAATTTGAACCTGCTGTCTGGGGTTCATTCATATAGTATTGACATGGAATTAATTGAACAATTTTACATATTTTATAGTTGCAATTGTCTCTTGTAAATTATGGAAAGTTGGTACGATTGTTATATACAAGTATTTATACTTGTATATATACAATTTGTCTTAACAGCCCTTTGTTATCCAAGTGCTGCTGCCCTCGTTTGGTTAGGTAAAAATAAAAATAAAATTTTGATATGTTGAGAAAATTTCATGTTATATCAGACTTAATACCTTCTCTTGTGCCTGCATAATTTGGCAAATGAAGTGTCTGCCCTTTTGTATATGCGTAAATGTCTATTTCTAATTGGTAAAATTTTATACGAGTATGGTTTTATTGTTGTTTGAGTTTCACTGGACTTTGAATCTGTTTTTATGACTTGGTTTCAATTTGTACATTTCGCTGTTTTTGACTTTTGGTTGCATTGCAAATGTTGCTTCGACAGTCGAGCTTAGTTCGACTGTGATGGTGATTTTTGCCAGTGCATTGTTTACCTGAGATTAACCTGACTATTTCAAGTTCGTTTTCGTTTCAGGTTGACTTCGATCGATTGGTTTTGGGTTCTTTTCAAATTTGTATTGTGCCTTTGTGGGCCTCTGTGCCTCTGTGCTTATGTGTGCCTCTGTGCCTTTGCGCCTTTATGATAATTGCACTTTGATTTGTTGTGCCTAATTTGTGGTTGCCTGCACTTATATGTGCAGTGTTTAGTCACATGTTAGTGGAGTTGTAGTCATCCTACTTTGCCTGGATTGGATACATCTGTGCACATTGATGTATATGCATTTCCTTGAATTTATGTTGATTTGGAGCTTCATCAATTGTTGCTCCTAGATGTTCTAGATTAGTGCAGTTGATATTTGTGTGGGTTGTAGTTGAATTCTTTGGTTATTTCCAGTCCGGAAAGTTGCGACTGGGTTTCAGTTGCTTGTACCTTGGTTTGTTTCTTTACTACTGTACGTGACTTGTGTGTTTTGGGGAACTTGTTTCCCTTGTTGCCTCTGACCTTGTTTGGTATTTGTTTTGGGCACAGTTGTCTTGTGCCTTTGTTGCGCACTTCATATTTGAACTGTTTTATTAGTGATGTACTATATATTCACTATCTTCTTGAACTTGTGTCATTAGTGATGTTCTGTACATCCACTATTCTCCTTGCTGTCCTCGTTTGCACACGGCTGCTGCCTCGATCTCTGGTCTTGGCTCATGTAGTCCTAACTTTGAGTACTTATGAGTATGTGCACTTGCATCTGGTGCATGTGCTATGTTCATTTCAGTTGTACTTCTTTTTATTGCCTGGTCTGGATTTATGTTCTGGTTCGCGTATAAGCCAGTTTCATTTGTGTTGTTATCACACTTGAGTTGAACCCGATTTCGAGGTTTGACCTTGTGATCATTTGTGATTTTCACTGAGCTCTTGTGTATCTCATGCGATAGTGGCGAGGTAGTACACGCGTGTGTGTACTGCAGGCGTGTACTGCAGCCCTATCAGATTTGACAGTTTTAAATTGATTTAGTCGATTTGATAAATCGTTTATGTATCTCTATTGATGATTTAAATCTGCTGATGTTTGTTAAACATTGTTAAGTGTTATATTGTCCGTTATCCGGTTTCTTTGTTTAAAGAATCGGATAGACGGGAATTATTGTGACTGTCGTCTATTTAAATTATTACTGCCTATATGCACTAATAAACTGGTTTGAATTAGACTGACCTGGGTATTATTTTCTTTTGAATGTAATACTCGGGTCAGACCCGAGTTATTTCAGGTTGTAGATTTTCTTCTTTGAGTTGCTGTTCAGGATATGAAGACTTTTCACATCTTCTGAAGTTGTCCGTGTCATTTTGTAGTAGTCGCGTCATTATATAGAACGATATGTATTCATGTATATTAGTTGATAATGTACTTGTATATATAACTTCTAGAGTCGACAGTTGTAGTTGTATCATATGTATTGTGTCAATTATGTATCAACTGACATCAGTTATATATATATGAGACTTTTGTTTTTATCTGTGTTCCGCATTTATATTATCTGTGTTATTGTTATATCTAATGTCCTAAACTATTATGAACTATCGTAGTTTGTTTTATACTGATAATTGGATATGTCGATGGGAGTAAATAAATAATAGATGAAAAATAAAAAGTATATACCACTCCTACCGAGATAATCAATATTAGTGTAAGGCCAATTACGGATGGTCGCTCCTATCCAGCCTTATTCTTCGTAATAATAGACAGTATTTCTTTTAATACTCTTTGTTATTATGAGCATAGAGGTGGGGCGTCACAGTTGGTATCAGAGCTTGGGGTTTATGGACATAATATAAAACATAACTTGGAAGGAACATATGTTACAACTATCGGTCGATGTTTTATTTTTGTTTGAGTCAAAACTAAAGTTTTGAAATTTGGATGAAATTTTTAAATAACTTTATTTAAAAATAAAAGTGAATTTGTGTTCTGATGATTCGATTGATTTGTGTTCTATTTATCAGAGTGCGCAGCGGAAACAGTGAAACTGTCTTCGCTGAGTACAACTGATAATCTTTTTGATTTAAGAATCAAAATACGAAATTGATATGAATTCCAATTGTTGTTTACATAGCTGTAATTATTTGTTTCTTTGAGAATTTCGAATCCAAATTGAGGATTCGAAGAAATTGCAGATATGTGATTTTTGTTGAGATTTTTGGCTGGTTTCTTTTGGGCTAATCCTATATTGATTAGATTTTTGGCTGTTTTGAATTATTCTCGTTGAAGAGATATTTGAATGATTTCTTTATTTATATTGAAATGAACGTGCAAAAATTTGAGTTGCATGTCATTGCATTTATTTTACGTTGAACCGATGCTTGGTTATGATACGTATTTTGTTGCCGTTATTTTATAACGGGATTTTTACACCAATGCTGAATTTTTGAGGCACGGTGTTTTGTTGACAATTTTAATGAATGAAAATTTACTGATGTCACATTTTGATGTGAATTCTTTTGATGAGATATTTGATGTTTTAAAATCACTGTCGCTTTGACTTCAGTAACAGCCAAATTTTTAAAAGTGGATTTTCAAGCGGTTATTCCGCAATACTGATGTGTAACCGTTTTTACGGTATTTTGAGAAGTACAATTTCCTTATCGGAATTGTTACTGAATTGCTGTTTTAATCACGTGATTGGAAAATCTTTTTAAAATGAAAATTGTTTTATAAAATTTTAGCAGTTTGCGTTTTCAAAAGAATGAGAAAGCGACTTAAACGATTCAGCAAAATCGAGGATTATGACCCCTTTCTTTTACTGTTTCGCTTAACTCCGGACTTGTTCAGTTGAGAATGCGAATTGTTATTTTTACAAAATAAATAGAATTGTTTTCAAAAATTTTACAGTTTGCGATTTCAAAAGAATGAGGAAGCTAATTTAAACGTTTCAGCAAAATCGAGGACTATGACCCCTTTCTTTTACTGATTCGCTTAATTCCGGACTTGTCCGTTTGAGAATGTAAAGTGTATTTTTATAAAATACACAATTTTGCACTTTCAAGGAAACGATGAAGTGATTTAAACGATTTAGCAAAAGTGCGGAGTATGGAACCACACTTTTACTATTTCGGTTAATTCCGGAATCGTTAATTGAATATCTGTTGTTTTGATGATTCTACACTTTCAAGGAAACGATGAAGAGAATTAAACAATTTAGTAAAACTCGTGGTTATGGGACATGTGCGTTTACTATTTTGGTTAATTCCGGACTCGTTAATTGAAATATTTGATGCTTTCGTGTGCTTTCGAGCCACTATGATGGACCTTCGGGTCATATGATGGACCTTCGGGTCAAATACCAGTACTAGACCTTCGGGTCACTCTGCGGACCTTCGGGTCAATCTGATGGGCGCCAAAATTATGTTGAGTACTTGGTAGGCTTCGGCCATTTGTTGTTGCACGTGCGGCGAATTAAAAACTCGCCATCTGATGGGATCGATCCAAACTTTTATGTTGATTTTCTAGTCTTCTTAATTGATTTCTAGATATTTGTTGTTTCCAATTATCTGCAGGTAATTGGATATTTGTTGATATGAGTTCTGATTATCGTTTTTGATAATCGGATATTTGTTGTTTCTAATTATCGCTTGTGATAATTGGATATTTGTTGATATGAGTTCTGATTATCGTTTTTGATAATCGGATATTTGTTGATTTAATTATCGTCTTTGATAATTAAATATTTTCTGATTTGAGATTTAATTATCGCTCTAGATAATTAAATATTTGTTGATTTGAGATTTAATTATCGTCTTTGATAATTAAATATTTGCTGATTTGAGATTTAATTATCGTCTTTGATAATTAAATATTTGCTGATTTGAGATTTAATTATCGTCTTTGATAATTAAATATTTGTTGATTTTAGATTTAATTATCGCTGTTAGATAATTAAATATTGGATGATTTGAGATTTAATTATCGTCTTTGATAATTAAATATTTGTTGATTTAATTATCGTCTTTGATAATTAAATATTTGCTGATTTGAGATTTAATTATCGTCTTTGATAATTAAATATTTGTTGATTTTAGATTTAATTATCGCTGTTAGATAATTAAATATTTGATGATTTGAGATTTAATTATCGTCTTTGATAATTAAATATTTGTTGATTTTAGATTTAATTATCGCTGTTAGATAATTAAATATTTGATGATTTGAGATTTAATTATCGTCTTTGATAATTAAATATTTGTTGATTTAATTATCGTCTTTGATAATTAAATATTTGCTGCTTTGAGATTTAATTATCGTCTTTGATAATTAAATATTTGTTGATTTAATTATCGTCGTTGATAATTAAATATTTGCTGATTTGAGATTTAATTATCGTCTTTGATAATTAAATATTTGTTGATTTTAGATTTAATTATCGCTGTTAGATAATTAAATATTTGATGATTCGAGATTTAATTATCGCTTCAGATAATTAAATATTTGTCGATTTAATTATCGTCTTTGATAATTAAATATTTGCGATTTGAAAATTCAATTATCGTTTTTGATGATTGAATATTTGCGACTTTTGGAGATTTGAGCTTCGTCTTTTTCTCTGGCGATTCAGGTGAGTAATTTGATTTACTCACATTCAATTCGTGCTCTGTATGGGATTTCCGCTCTGTTTTTCCTTCTCTTTTAGTTGCTGGAACTCGATTGATTCTTGCTTTAGACAGTCGTCTGATTTTGATTCCTTGATCCCCACGATGTTGATTCTTTTGATTTGAATCAGTCGAACCTTTTGATTTCTTATCTAATACTTCCCCGCTGACACTTGCTTTGCTTACATTCGACATTTTATTCCCTATGATTGCGTGGACGCAATTTCTTTAAGAAGGGGAGTCTGTAACAACCCGAGATTCCGTAATTATTTTGTTATCGTCTTTAGACGATTGAATTGGTAGCTAATTACTGTTGGTAATTTAAATCGGTTGAATTCATTTAAAAGAAAAGATAAAAATTTAATTAATTATGGTTGGGCTTTAAAAATTAATTTCGGCCCATATTTTTATTGTAGCCGTGAAAATTTGCAAGGCTAATACCGTTCCTCTTTATCTTATTTCATTTTGGAAAACCCTAGCTAAATAAACGAAAAGAAAATGAAATGGAGGCTCTGTTCTTTTCTTTGTTCGATCAAAAATAGGGCTTCGTTCAAGTTGTTCTGATTAGCTCTGTAATTAGGGATGGTGAAGTCGCCGCCTAGTTAAAGATGATGCTTCGATTTGCTTACTTCAATCGATTCGTTCGCGGTTTCTTCTCTTCGATTGAGCTCGACTTCAATTGGATCTGCGCCCTCGAAAATAGGTGAGTGGTTTGCCACTCACATCTAATTCTAGTCTTTTTGATGATTTCTGGCTTGATGTTGTTTCTGGAGACAATTTTGGCTTTGTATAACTTCGACTATACTGTGCATGGCCTCTGGTCCTTGGGTTTGATTAAGTTGGGTTTGTTTCGATGTTGGTTTTGAACTATTCATTCGTCTCTGTCATCACTGTGTTGATTTTTAATTTTGACAAAGCTGATTTGTTTTAGCCTTAGGTATTGCTTGGTATTAAACTGTTGACTTCGGTCTTGATTTTGCGTAAGTGACATTCCATAACTTTGGCCATATTGTACATCAGCTCTGATAGCATTTTACCCTCGTCCGATTGTACCTGTTGTTTCATGACTCCGGTCATTTGATCTTGAATTGTTCGATTTCATTTTTGAAATTGTTTTGCTGTCTGATTTGTGATATCTCCACTTGAAGCTTGCGAAAATTTGAACCTGCTGTCTGGGGTTCATTCATATAGTATTGACATGGAATTAATTGAACAATTTTACATATTTTATAGTTGCAATTGTCTCTTGTAAATTATGGAAAGTTGGTACGATTGTTATATACAAGTATTTATACTTGTATATATACAATTTGTCTTAACAGCCCTTTGTTATCCAAGTGCTGCTGCCCTCGTTTGGTTAGGTAAAAATAAAAATAAAATTTTGATATGTTGAGAAAATTTCATGTTATATCAGACTTAATACCTTCTCTTGTGCCTGCATAATTTGGCAAATGAAGTGTCTGCCCTTTTGTATATGCGTAAATGTCTATTTCTAATTGGTAAAATTTTATACGAGTATGGTTTTATTGTTGTTTGAGTTTCACTGGACTTTGAATCTGTTTTTATGACTTGGTTTCAATTTGTACATTTCGCTGTTTTTGACTTTTGGTTGCATTGCAAATGTTGCTTCGACAGTCGAGCTTAGTTCGACTGTGATGGTGATTTTTGCCAGTGCATTGTTTACCTGAGATTAACCTGACTATTTCAAGTTCGTTTTCGTTTCGGGTTGACTTCGATCGATTGGTTTTGGGTTCTTTTCAAATTTGTATTGTGCCTTTGTGGGCCTCTGTGCCTCTGTGCTTATGTGTGCCTCTGTGCCTTTGCGCCTTTATGATAATTGCACTTTGATTTGTTGTGCCTAATTTGTGGTTGCCTGCACTTATATGTGCAGTGTTTAGTCACATGTTAGTGGAGTTGTAGTCATCCTACTTTGCCTGGATTGGATACATCTGTGCACATTGATGTATATGCATTTCCTTGAATTTATGTTGATTTGGAGCTTCATCAATTGTTGCTCCTAGATGTTCTAGATTAGTGCAGTTTGATATTTGTGTGGGTTGTAGTTGAATTCTTTGGTTATTTCCAGTCCGGAAAGTTGCGACTGGGTTTCAGTTGCTTGTACCTTGGTTTGTTTCTTTACTACTGTACGTGACTTGTGTGTTTTGGGGAACTTGTTTCCCTTGTTGCCTCTGACCTTGTTTGGTATTTGTTTTGGGCACAGTTGTCTTGTGCCTTTGTTGCGCACTTCATATTTGAACTGTTTTATTAGTGATGTACTATATATTCACTATCTTCTTGAACTTGTGTCATTAGTGATGTTCTGTACATCCACTATTCTCCTTGCTGTCCTCGTTTGCACACGGCTGCTGCCTCGATCTCTGGTCTTGGCTCATGTAGTCCTAACTTTGAGTACTTATGAGTATGTGCACTTGCATCTGGTGCATGTGCTATGTTCATTTCAGTTGTACTTCTTTTTATTGCCTGGTCTGGATTTATGTTCTGGTTCGCGTATAAGCCAGTTTCATTTGTGTTGTTATCACACTTGAGTTGAACCCGATTTCGAGGTTTGACCTTGTGATCATTTGTGATTTTCACTGAGCTCTTGTGTATCTCATGCGATAGTGGCGAGGTAGTACACGCGTGTGTGTACTGCAGGCGTGTACTGCAGCCCTATCAGATTTGACAGTTTTAAATTGATTTAGTCGATTTGATAAATCGTTTATGTATCTCTATTGATGATTTAAATCTGCTGATGTTTGTTAAACATTGTTAAGTGTTATATTGTCCGTTATCCGGTTTCTTTGTTTAAAGAATCGGATAGACGGGAATTATTGTGACTGTCGTCTATTTAAATTATTACTGCCTATATGCACTAATAAACTGGTTTGAATTAGACTGACCTGGGTATTATTTTCTTTTGAATGTAATACTCGGGTCAGACCCGAGTTATTTCAGGTTGTAGATTTTCTTCTTTGAGTTGCTGTTCAGGATATGAAGACTTTTCACATCTTCTGAAGTTGTCCGTGTCATTTTGTAGTAGTCGCGTCATTATATAGAACGATATGTATTCATGTATATTAGTTGATAATGTACTTGTATATATAACTTCTAGAGTCGACAATTGTAGTTGTATCATATGTATTGTGTCAATTATGTATCAACTGATATCAGTTATATATATATGAGACTTTTGTTTTTATCTGTGTTCCGCATTTATATTATCTGTGTTATTGTTATATCTAATGTCCTAAACTATTATGAACTATCGTAGTTTGTTTTATACTGATAATTGGATATGTCGATGGGAGTAAATAAATAATAGATGAAAAATAAAAAGTATATACCACTCCTACCGAGATAATCAATATTAGTGTAAGGCCAATTACGGATGGTCGCTCCTATCCAGCCTTATTTTTCGTAATAATAGACAGTATTTCTTTTAATACTCTTTGTTATTATGAGCATAGAGGTGGGGCGTCACAACAAGATCGTTCGGGTATGTATCATTTCAACCTATAGTGAATTCTATACTAACAGGGAACTTGCAGAGTGATAACATATATGATAATAATATAATAGGCATATATCATCAATATAAATAACAGATAATGGTGTCAGATGTCACAGGTTAACAGATATAGATAACAACATATATATAGCAATGTAAATAACTAACAGCAGCATATTTCAATTGTCATTTCAATTGAAATCAAATTTAATAAGTATAAGAACGTTAATCGTGAGTGATTGCTCACCTTTCGAGGCTAGAGAGAACAGGAGATGACACCAATACGAACACAGATATGGACACTGAAATTTAGTTACGAATCCAAGCACGAATCCTAGAGCAAAACTAGACTGGCACGAATTGACAACAAAGCTGATAGATAAAAATCGATGAGAACAAGCTAATCGGTTTTGATATAAACTGAAAATATATATTATTATTATATTATATATATATTTCCCTAAAAATATTGAATTAGACAAATACTAAAATAGTATAAAATTTCAAAATCATTATCAAATACATAAATAAGCTTATATAAGTAAGCTACCAAGTCACAATATGTATATATATTGAAATTTAGTATCTAGTTTAAAACACATTTTATAAAAGTCAAATCCCAATATATCATAACCACCCTATAATCTATTCATATATATACATATTATAAATAAACAAAAGGCTTACTTATATATATAAATGTAACGTACATTATTAATAAACAAAATAGATGAAGACAGTAATCATTTATATTATTTATAGTATACTAAACACAATATATATTAACATACGTAACCTATATATATAAATAAAACAACAATCTATATAGCTTTATATACATTAAACTGCATAAACTAAAATCAATAACCTGATATGTATAAACTATATAACTGCTAATCGAAAATTATAAATATACTATAACATATATAACTAATATATATTTATGCTAATATATACCGTAAAAATTGGAAGAATAGTTATATATATTATACACACAACTTAAATAACTCACAGATGATAACAAAAGTAAGCTAATACGTATAATATCTATATACTCTAACGTACGTAAAATACATATAAACTAACTCCATAACATAACTGCTAATATATTTATACACACGCCACATATAGATATGATATAATACGACCAGTAAAATAAGATAGACATATTAAAGACTAACTATATAATATTAAAATTGAAACTCATCTCAGCACATAAAACGTGCGTATCTAGATGATACATATTCACTTTCAAAACACTAACCTATCATATTATATATATATATATATATAATTCAAATATCAACATTAAATAATACACACATATATAAATCAATATATCCAAATATCATAAAATCGATACACAAGAATCAATATATATGTATGCTTACAGGTATATACATATTATAGACTAACGATGTTATATATTTAAAATCGTACATGAAAGCAGCATATTAGATTATATATATAATGATAAGTAGAAGCTATACCATATACCTTGTCAACAAGGAATATCAATATGGATAAGAAGGATAGTTGCTAAGTGACGAAGTGGGCAGCGCGGAAACAAGGCGGACGCTGGCTGATGCTTGGCCACAATTGAGCGGAGATTGATAAGAGGCGGCATAGTATCAGGTTGGGCTTGGCTATGGAGTTTGCTTGCGGTTGAGTCCGGAGAAAATGGCTTCGGCTTATGGGTTTTGTGACGACCCGACTTTTTCTCCACTGAAAGTCGCATCATCAATAAGAAAGAAAGAGGTAGAAAATAGAAAAGAAGAGAAGAAAGAAAGAAACAACAACAATGATCTCATAGCGGAACGAATAAATTATATTAATAACATAAACTATTACATAGTATACAACACTTATCAGAGTTTACACAACTATACAACACATACTAGACAGTTATAAACATCTGTCTAGATATTACAACTCAAATACAATACAAGACTCTAACACAGATATCAACACAGCGGAATACTATATCTACGAACGCCGAAGCCTCCTGCTCCATTGCTCCTCCACAATTCGTCAAAGCTAAACCTGAATCCCTTGGCTACTCGTAAAAATTTGAGTACCCAAGAGTTTATAAAACAGAAATAAACAACTTGGGTCAGACATGGGTCTGGTGTGAGTAACAGGTTAAACTTGTTTAACTTCAAACCCTTTTGAAAGAAAAGGTATCACGTAAGACTCCCCACAAATAAACATGGGTAAGTTTTTATCTTACGCTAACCAAAACACTTGATAGGAAATTCGATTGTATTATAATAGGGTCTAGGGTTTTCAAATAAATATGAAATAGCCGAAATTGTTACATTATTAAATTCCAGCATACATAAGTATACAATCAAGTCCGTTATCACTTATTGGAATCTGGATTTCCATACAATGGCAGAGCTACCGGGGTACCGCTCATCACAGTACGGGGCCTAGATCACCGTACCGAGGATCACTCCCAATCCCCTGCAACACAAAGCCGGAACCATCCCTTACTGGATAATCCCGAATAAAATCACCCCACAGATGGCCGTCGCCAACTGCACCACTAAGCCGAAATAAAAGAAGGAACTTCTCTAGACAGGGATGACCTTACTCTCAGTGGGTACTACCCACGAAGCCTTGCTGCACCTCCCCTGTTTTAGCCATTCCCGGTTGATGAGGCTTGAGGTCACGATTACCTTTAATCAGATCACATTACTTAGAATGCTCATCGTCCACCTGACGATGTTCTGAAAGCATTCAATCCATACAAGTTCGTTCCGGGTTCGAACGAAACCGAAGGCATTATCTCGTTACAATCGTATTGGAATCACCCTCAGAGTTAACGACAATAACCCTTGCACTCTGAATCTTCATCTTCACTTGAGATTCACGACCTATCGTTAATTTGGATCGATGTGGTATTCGGGTTTCCAGACCTGGAATTCCGGTATACGGAAACCCGATCCCGGTCTCATCGAAATCCAAAACGTATTTTAAGGGTCAAGTTGTTTTAAGGTTAAAACAATTCAATTCTTTATCTATATACACAAAGATAGATAATTCAATAGATAATTTACATTATCATCCAAACAGATAATTCATATTATCATTTCAATCCAACCAAACATCCATATTATAGATCAGCACATCTCTTATCAGAGATATCAACAATGCAAAGCATTCCATATCATTCAACCATCCCTAAGTAATGATTTATATCATCTCTAATTAATTTAAAGTAAATTAAATTAATTACTTCATTTTATAAATCCTTCTTACTTAATTATTAATTAAACCAATTAATTAATCATACTCTAAGTATCATCTTAATTAATCATTTCTGATTAATAATCCTTTAATTACTTTAAGTAATTAATCCTTAATTAATTTCACAAATTAATTATCTTAAACCATTTCAGTAATTAATCTTTAATTACTTCATAATTAATTAACCATACTTAATTACATTAATCTTTAATTAATTACAATTAATTAATTACAATTAATTAATTACTTTAATCACTTATTATTTATTAATTAATCTTAATTAATCAATTCTTAATTACATCATTAATTATATTAATTAATGATCCTTAATTACAAATTAATTATTAATTACTTAAATTAAATTAAGTAATTAACCTTTAATTAAACCATATTTATTAATCACTTTTGATTAATCATATTCCAGTAATTAACTCCCTTAATTACTTCATCAAATTAATTACTCCTTAATTAATTATCTCAATTAATCCCTTGATTAATTTCACAAGTAATTTAATCCAAATTACTATCATATTTAAATCACCTTCAATTAATTACATAGAGTAATTACCATTAATTACTTCATTAAGTAATTCCACTTTATTAATTACATTTAAGTAATTATACTTATCAAATCGTTCCATGATTAATTTAAATTAATTAAACTAAATTAATTAACTTAAATAAATCAAATTAGGCTCGATTAATTACATTAAGCAATTGATCTTTTAATTACTTTCATTCATAACATTTTAATAATTGATTATCTTTAATTAACCAATCTAGTGATTAAATAAAATTATCACATTTATTATTTATTAAATAAATCTTAAGTAAATGACCTTCATTTACTACTAATAATCCCCTTAATTTCTTTTCTTAAGAAATTTAACTTAGATAAATCAATATGAATTACAGATTAATTTATCCTTAATAACCAGTTAATTTAAAATCTAATCTTATTTAATCAATTAATTAAATCTTAAACCATTTAAACTAAATTTCTTTAAGATCAATTATTTATCCCAGTACTTTCTTAATTCCAGTATCAACTAGAATTAACATCTTACCTTAGTTTACATTTAATTAATTTACCTAAATTAAGTTTTCAATATTAACATAACATAATCTTGGCTTAACCCATTTAAGTTACTAAATACATAACTTATTAAATCAATGTTAAAGAATTCATTTACACTTGAATTTTTCTTTTAAGAAAAGTCTTAAAACTAATTTATTTAAATTTTAAAAACTGGGCTTTAAAAAACTTATAAAAGAAGCAGGCTTTGATCCTACTTCGGGTCCTACCCCTACTTCACTCGACTCCTGCTTCGAGATAATCCATCTTCCTACTCGACTCAGTCCCCAATCCCCTTTCTTCTATATTTTAACTAAGATATTTCTAAGTTATAAACTGCCACAAAGAAACTCACGCGTACTCGAGTTCTAACTCGAGCAAATCGACAGTTTACTCGAGAATCGTTCGAGTATCTCGATTCTAAAACCCAGACAAACATCGATACACCATCGCCGTGCACGTGCACAACTTTTCTGGTGAACTCCGACCAACCCCATCGCCTCCCACACATCGAACAACCCATCGTCATCGAATTAAACTCACTCGAGAACCCCCATTCGTCCTTAGTCGAAATCAAGCACCACGATCCAGATTTCCCTCAAAACCAGGCTTCCAACATCGTCTTGTTCCCCCTTTCTCTGACCACCAGAGGCGAAGCAACTCCAGCTACACCACGACAGCACGCCCACCTTTCATTTCCCAAAGCATCACAACACTCGATCCATCGATGGAGGCAAACGAATCGCAAAAGTGGTCATCTTTAAAACTAGGTTTAAAATCTTAAATCTACCGCCGCTACTACCACGATGAACTGGAACCGCTCCAGATATTTTTCTCATCACCTACGTAGGCTCGTCCACCTTCGCAAGAAATTTCGACCACGCTAGTGCCTCCGACCGCCTGAACTTGCCTAAAACCCATTCTCCATTCAAACAAGAACTGCACCTGATTCCTATCACTAGAAATCAAAATCTTTGTTTTAAAAATCATGTTTTGGTTATCGTATTCAAATTATAATCCTGGTTTCGTAAAATATTATATTTGAGTTTGGCTTAAATAAGAGATTTCCCTGTTCTTTTTGATTCCAGATATTTTCCAAGTTATTTCAATCTTGAATAAATTATCCAACTTTTGTTTATATTAAACAACAATCTTTAAATCCTAAGTTTAAACAACAATAGGTCACAAGATGATTGGATTAAAATTTAAACTTTAACTTCGAAACTAAAGACAGGGGATATCACAGAAATCACATAGTCACACATATATACATTCACACATATACCCAAACATGCACCATAAATATATATCATACAACCATACGAATTCATAGATATAAACATACAACTGGTTATTTTATTTAGGTTTTTAAATAAAAAGTTACTCACCATTTTAGAGAATGAACAGAGAAACTTTCCAGGTTTTAATTTGAAAATCTTTTGAACTTTTAGCTGAGATGCCTTTTGCTTCTTAAACTTTTAACTTGAATGTTTCTGAAGAAACTTGCATGCATGCTCTAATTTCCAGATTAAAGAAAAATGCAGGCTACAGGGCTTTGATTTGGAAAATGGGTTACAGGTTTGTTGAAGAAGATTTTTAGAGGATTGATTACAGATTTTAGTTAATTTCTCTGATTTTTGAGAGGAGGATTTTGGAGAATATTCAGGCTGAAAGTTTTCTTCTTAGTTTTAGAATTTGAAGAGTAGAAAAAGAGAATGAAGATAAGGACATAAGTTTATATAAGTTAATTTGTGGTTTAATAAAAATAAAAGAAAATTAAAACTAAAAATTGACATTTGTCATAAGAGTGGTTAATTAGTTACATTTGATAACACTTGTTAAAACAAAGTCTTTAGAAAATTACACATGTCTTTTAAGTAATTTATTTATTTTAAAATGTTAATAAAGCCTTTTCTTTATTTATTAAATACCATTACTTATCTATATATATATAGATAACTTTTTAAAGAGATATACCAATTATACTTATAAATAAAAGTTTATCCATATAATTTAAAAAAAATCCAAAACTATTTAAAATCTTACCTCTTTTGAATTTCAAGATTAAATCTAAATTTAAATTCAAATTATATTTAAAAACCAAATTTTAAAGTAAATTTAAAACAACACATTAAATTTTGAAATAACAATTCTATTTACATTAAAGTCTATTTAGCTTTATATATAAAACAATATATTATAATTATTATTTAAGAAATACTCATTTATCAAATTAAAATAATTATAAAAGAAATTATCTTTTTATAAATATTTTGCTTATCTTATTATACGAATTAATGTTTCATATATTAATTTGTATTTTAAACTATATATATATATATTCAAATCATATTTACAAGCTATATTCAAAAATAAAATAAAACAATCTTTTTTTCTAATTAATTTAAATTTAAACTTAAGCTAAAATCAATTTAAATCACTTAACAGTTACCTTGAGTATTTTAAAACTATATTGTTATTTATTTAAATAGCTTCGAAAAGCTTATATTGATTAAATCATAATTTCCAATTTATAAGAATATACATTAGAAATTTAAAACAAGAATTTATTTATTATTTACATTACAAACCCAAGCTTATCTATTTACAATATATACACTTATATATATATATTATAAATAGAAATCATTTTATTACTAAAATTCACTAATTAAATATTTATTTAATTAGATTATTAAACCAATTCAAATTTAGTTATCAAAGATTAACAAACCAATTTAATTATTTAAACAGATTATTAAATTGATATTGCCCATAAATTTCCGGGATATTACATTCCTTTCCCCTTAAAATAATTTCGTCCCCGAAATTTAAAACAAAGGTAATTTAATAATCTTTTTAAATCACAAGGATGTATTATCATCCATATGCTAACAATTATAGCAACCAATCATCCAAACAAACAATTCTAACTATCCAGCGAAAAATTCTGAATAGAATTTCCTCGAGTTTCCCAAGTATATATATATACCGGGATACTCGCTCTACAAACAATCCAAACAACCAATACTACTAAGCTATAGAGCTCCTACTCATCTAGATCTACAAAACTAAACAGAATATCAAACTATAGATGAGTTTGACTCAACAACCAATACTCCAGAACTGCTGGTTCCATGAAGTGACCCACTTCTTTTGGATTGTTATTTTTCAGTGATTTACTGTTGAGATTTTTTTTTTTTCCAAACCAAGTGATCACTTCTTTAATTTCATTTTCCCCAAGATCCAAATTCTTACCAATATAAAAATATTAGTATATAAGTCAATTCAAGTCATTTATATATATGAAGATATATAAATGTTTCCTTGCTTATCAGAGTATTAAAAATTAACAAGGAAAATTCAATCACACAATATTTCTCATTTTTCAGAGAATTGGTGTCACATAGCCATTTCTATTTTTACATTCCTCTTTTTGATCTCAAGCTTGATTAATAATAAATTCGAATATTGCCACTTATAATTTTCTTGCTTACTTCTCAAATTAATTGGTTTCTTGGTTTACAAGCCATACATTTAAATTCCGGAATTCTTTTGTGATTTGGTACTTATCATATGAATTATGAGGTGATAAACTAGGTTGAAGTCTAAGCAGAGAAAAAACAACACATGTGATCAGGGTTTAGACACAACAAGCACAAACCAATCATGACAGACAAAATACATATTTCCTGGTTAACTGAGCAGATAGTCATCACATGAGTGATGGTGTTGTGAGCTACTTTATAAATCACACAACTTCTTATATCTGGAGCTAGAAAAGTGTTGAATCCGGTGTCTTACCACTTAGTATCAGTTTTGAAGCTATAGTATCAGATTTTCCCAACCTAGTATTAGATCAGTAGTTATAGTATCAGAAATTTCCTACCTAGTATCAGTTTTATAGTATCAGATTTCTCCTACTTAGTATCAGTTTTATAGTATCAGATCTCTCCTACTTAGTATCAGTTTTATCAGTTCTATAGTATCAGATCTTTCCTAATTAGTATCAGTTTTATCAGTTTTATAGTATCAGATCTCTCCTAATTAGTATCAGTTTTATAGTATCATAACTGAAGTGCCTCAAGACTGTCTAGAAAAACATGTTCACATATCAGATTAAATGGCATCTTCTCCTTCAGCATTATCTACTAAAACTATTTCAGAACTTGTTACTTAAGTCCACAGCTCACAAACACATATAACATTTAAGTTTCTTTTTCTTCTTACATACTGTTTTCCAGATATCAAAGTAAAAGACACTCATTAAAATACTTAGAACATATTAGAGTTTTCCTAACTTAATTATTACAAAGACACTGCTACTTCTCTTAAACACTTTAAATTCCTCAAGATCTCCAAATATCCATGCAAGCAAGCAAGCAATTCATGCATCTTTCCCTGCAGCAAAACTTTGAACTGCCTCAATAAAATGAGACACCCCAAGTATTGCAAAGGCAACAAATAGGGTCAGAAATAAATTCTGGTGTGAGTGAAATCAAGTATGCAAAATATCTTGTAAATTCTTAAGGCTGTATAGAGAACTTTTCTATTAAATGCTATTCAAATCCCAATTAAAATCTGAGAATGTGTATATTTAAGTTTATCTATAAACATACACCCAAGCATTCATCCACTTACTTCATTCAGTTGTACAAGTACAAAACTCCTATGGATTAACTCCCTGAATTCCATAGCATAATTTCTCTGTATTTTTAAGTTTTATCTACAAACATACATCCAAGCATTCATCCATTCACTTCATTCAGTTGTACAAGTACAAAACTCCTATGGATTAACTTTCTAAATTCCATAGCATAATTTTCTCCTTCTCATCTTTTCATTTTGTTTGGTCTGAACTCTTGCCATTGAACACCATGTGTGCATTGCAAAGGGGCTCAGTTCTGTTAACCCTTTACACAGAGGCCTACGGGACTTAAACAAGTCATGCACATACCCATCAACCACCTGCTGATGAGTAGATCAAGGCACTACTCCTAAATTATTTTATAATTTAGAGACCATGCTTATTTATTTCTTTCTGGGGAATTTTTCTTTTGATTCCAGAGATACTCGTATTCTTTCCTTCCTTATATAGGTCAAGAATTATTAAAATCACCCAAAGATCATATCCAGACATACAAAGCATTCATGTAAAATTGCACACCTTATTTCAAAGTCATTTTTGCTTTAATCACATTTTTCTAAAACCTACTTATATTTTTATTTCTAGAAATTTCCATTTCTTACACAAATATGAAGAAGTCATTTGCAAAACTATATTTATTCTTTTACTGTGAACATAGGGAATGGTTTTTGAGAAAAACCCATAAAAACTTATTGGTTTATGATCTGAACAAATCAGCACATATTTGTAATATTGCATTGTTCATATCATTTTTAATATAGACTAGACATAAGCATAAATCTCAATATTCACACTGCCTAATTCTTTTCTTTCATTGATACCCTATTCCACAGTAAAATATTTGATTCATTTTTCATATCAAAACTAGCATATATAAAATCTATTCCTGTGATTAGTGTATTTGTTTGATTATCTATATTTTAAAACAAAAACCGAAACCATCACAACAAGTCAAAACAGATTAAAACCTCATCCAAAAACTCAACCAGAATACCATCCATGATCAACATATTTTCATCCAGAAAATAAAATCAAATAGGAAAAACATAATGTAATGTTTATATAAAATAACTTGGCTGCCCTTAACATGGGTCTTAATGCCTTACAGATCATAAGTGATTAATCACTCACCTTCCTCCTCTCTTCCCCGAGAATGTCTAAGCTTGAAAACAGGGTGAGCTCTCCTTTCTATTTTTTTTAGTGTGTTTCTGTTTTCCCCCAGAGAAAACCTCTGCTTCCCTCTTGATTTAAATCATTTTGCTAGGGTTTTACTAAAGGAAAAACCCATTTTATCCTCACATTACTCAGAGAATTATGTGTGTGTTGTTATGGCTAAATGTGCCATTTTCTCTTGATTTCTATTTCTAGTAAAAGCAGTTGCTTCTCTGCTTTTCTGTGCACATGCTATTTGCATGATCCATCTACACATCATCTTTGTGTGACTCGGATACATTGTATACCTTGTTAGGCCTGAATGGTCCTCTTATATTATTTCAAACCATTTATTTCCTGATTTATTTTTGAGAAGGTGTTTATGCACAATAATACTAAACTGGTTCTCATGCAATTTGGTTATCAAAAGGGCTTTATCATTTTATACTTCTTTGGCTACTCATATCTAATACATATATATTTATTGAAAAAAAATCTCTATCCTCTTATTTATTCATTTCACTTACTCCTAATATTATTATTGTCAGACTATATTTTCTTTTCTTAAATATTCTCATTTTAAAATTATTTTTATCTCAATAATTTGGGTCTTCACATACTCTCCTCCTAAAAGGAATTGTGTCCCACAATTATTCTCTCATACATTTTCATCCAAATGTATACAAAGCATAATTTCAATTGAATGAAATTTCAGAAACTCATTCATTCCAAATCAATCAAACATAAATAAATAATTTTAAGGTCCCATCATAATTTTTAAACATACCTTTAAGTAGAAAACAGATTAGGATATTTATCCTTTATCCTCTCTTCAGCCTCCCAAGTGCAATCACTCCCATCCAAACTCCATTGGATTTTAACTAGTTTAATTATTTTATTTCTCAGCTTCTTTTCTTCTCTAGCCACAATGCCCACTGGTTCCTTTTTATAAACCAGATTTTCTTGAATTTCAACATGTGTAGGAGATTCAAGAATGGACTCTTTATCATGCACCCATTTTCTCAATTGGGATACATGAAATACATCATGTATTTTGCTCAATTCCTCTGGTAACTTCAACCTATAAGCTAAAGTCCCTATTCTTTGAACAATTTCATATGGTCCTACATACCTTGGTGACAGTTTCCCTGCTTTTCCAAATCTCAATATTTTCCTCATTGGTGAAACTTTGAGAAACACATAGTCTCCCACCTCAAATTCTACTGGCCTTCTCTTTTTATCTGCATAAGCTTTCTGTCTCTCTTGAGCTACTCTCATTCTTTGCCTCACTAATTCAATTCTTGCAGAAGTTTCTTTTACATGGTCTGGTCCAAGCAACACCCTTTCACCAGCCTCCATCCAACATGCAGGAGATAAACAAGGCTTCCCATACAAAGCCTCAAATGGAGCCATTCCTATAGTGGATTGGTAACTATTATTATAAGCAAACTCAGCTAAATAAATATGATCCTCCCAGTTGCCTCCAAAATCAAGTATGCATGCTCTCAGCAAATCCTCTAAAACTTTATTAACAATCTCAGTTTGCCCATCTGTTTGTGGGTGGTAGGCTGTGCTTAGGCTTAGTTCTGTCCCCATAGCTTCTTGAAAGCTACTCCAAAACCTTGAAGTAAACAAAGTATCTCTATCACTAATGATAGTCTTGGGGATGCCATGCAACCTCACTATTTCCTTCACAAATAATTGAGCTAGCTTGTGAGCATTTCTGTTTGAACTTATTGGGATAAAGTGTGCTGTTTTTGTGAGTCTATCAACCACTACCCAAATACTATCATTTCCCTTCCTTGTTCTTGGCAAACCATCCACAAAATCCATTGATATACTCTCCCATTTCCAAGTAGGCACTTCCAAAGGTTGCAATAGGCCTGAGGGCCTTTGATAGTCTGCCTTTACTTGTTGGCATGTCAAGCAATTTGCCACATATTTTGCTACTGCTCCTTTCATTCCTGGCCACCAATAATTTCTCTTGAGATCATGGTACATTTTTGTACCACCTGGATGGATAGTATACTTTGTTTTGTGATGCTCATCCATAACTTCTTGCTTTAGTTCCCCTACATTTGGTATGCAGAGTTTCCCCTTTTTCCTTAAGTATCCTTTACCATCTACCTCATAGTTTTCCACTGTCATGCCTTGGGATATCATGTTCTTTTTCTCCTTCAAATTTATATCTTGATTCTGCATTTGTCCTATTTTATCAACCAGTGTTGATTTTAAGGATAAGAGGCTTAATTTACCATATTCAATCATCTTACTGTGTGTCTTATCTGATACACTAGCTTCTTCTTTCACTTCCACTTCACTAAGAATTATCAAATCCTTGAATTCTGCCATCATTAAGCTTGCCAATTTAGCTTGATGTCTACTTAATGCATCTGCTACTTTATTAGCTTTTCCAGGGGTATACAATATATCAAGATCATAGGAAGCTAGAAATTCTACCCACCTATGTTGCCTCATGTTCAAGTCTTTTTGGGAAAACAAATATTTAAGTGACTTATGATCAGTAAACAATTCAAACTTAGCACCCAATAAATAATGTCTCCATAGTTTCAATGCATACACCACAGCAGCTAGTTCTAAGTCATGTGTAGCATACCTAGTTTCATTTGGCTTGAGTTGCCTTGATGCATAAGCTATGACTCTACCATGTTGCATAAGCACTGCCCCCAATCCAGATCCACTAGCATCTGTGTAAACTACTAATTCTTCATTACCCTCTGGCACTTGTAAAACTGGAGCTTCTACCAGTGCCTTCTTTAGTGATATGAAAGCTTGTTCACACTTCTCTGTCCACACATATGGTTGCTCCTTTTTAGTTAACTTGGTCAATGGGATAGCTATCCTTGCAAAATCTTTTATAAATCTCCTGTAATAGCCTGCCATTCCCAAAAATGACCTCACCTCAGTTACTGATTTGGGTCTACTCCAAGATTGCACTGCCATCACCTTATTTGGGTCTACACTAACCCCTTGTTATGATACAATGTGCCCCAAAAATTTTACTTCCTTCTGCCAAAATGTACATTTAGAGAATTTGGCTTTTAAATCATGTGCCCTCAGTCTAGACAAAACCAGATGCAAGTGCTTTGCATGATCTTCTTTTGATTTTGAATATACTAAAATGTCATCAATAAAAACAACCACAAATTTGTCTAGAAAATCTCTAAATGTTCTATTCATCAAATCTACAAAATATGATGGTGCATTTGTCAATCCAAAAGGCATCACCAAAAATTCATATAATCCATACCTTGTGTTGAAGGCAGTATACTTAATACTCTCTTCCTCCACCTTCATCTGATGAAACCCAGAGGCTAAATCTAGCCTTGAAAAGACCCTTGCTCCATTTAATTGATCGAATAGATCATCAATTCTAGGAAGTGGATATTTGTTTTTAATGGTGACTTTGTTTAATTCCCTATAATCAATGCACATTCTCAAAGTACCATCCTGCTTCTTCACAAATACAATTGGAGAACCCCAGTTTGAACTACTAGGCCTTATGAAGCCTTTCTACTCCAGTTCTTCCAACTGATGTTTCAATTCCACAAGTTCTTTAGGACCCATTCTAGTTGGCTTCTTGATGATTGGGCTGGCTCCTGGGATTAGCCTTATTTGAAATTCTACTTGCCTACTTTCTGGAACACCTATGACTTCACCAAAGACATCTGGGTATTCATTTATAATTTTTATGTCCTCCAGTGTTAATTCTTTCTCAGTCATGCTACATATGTGGTTACAGTAATTGATTTTAGCAATTTCACTCATAACTATAATATTTTTACCATTTTCTGTTTTCAGAGAAATAGTAAGATTTTCTAAGTTTAAAATTGCTTTGTATTTTCTTAGCCAATCAATTCCTAGAATAATTCCTATTCCAGGATATTTTAGCACAAACAAATCAGAACTAAACATATTTCCACCTATGTTTAACTCTACTCCCAAACATTTAATCCCTAGCATGCAAGAATTACCTAGTGGGCTCTGAATAAACAAGGGATTATCAACTAAATAGCATGTGAGAGTTAATTTATTCACTATGTCTTGGGATATTAGTGAATGTGTTGCTCCAGTGTCATATATAACTGAGATGGGGTGATCTTTAATTAGAAGTATACCTTCCAATTGTCCAGGACTTCCCACTGCAGTTGCTTTTGCTTTGCCCTCAAGTGCTCCTACCTTTGCTCCCTTTTTGAACTCTGGGAAGTTTCTTTTAATATGGCCTTCCTTCCCACAGTTATAGCAGCTAAACAATGCCTTCTTGGCTGCTTGACACCTATTACTCATGTGTCCTTCTTTGCCACAATTAAAACAAGTAACCTTCTTCTTAGCTTCCCCAGTGGCTGCTCCCTCCATTTTCTTATCCATATTCTTTTTGTCATAGGGATGTGCTCTATTTTTCCCCTTCTTTTGATTGGTAGCCCTCATGCTCCTAAATTTTTCCCTTGCATTGTCATGTTGTTCAAAAGAAAGAGCAAGGTCTATGACTTGATCAAATGTTTTATCCTTGTATGGTAACATTGCTCTACTCAGACCTGCATTTAATCCTTGGATAAATCTTGAATTCTTTGATTCTTCATCTCCTATGAGCATAGTTCCATACTTGGACAAACTCTCAAATTTTTGAGTGTATTCAGTCACACTCATTGGTCCTTGCCTCAGCCTTATGAATTCTTCAAGCAATGTTGCCTTAGCTGTAGCTGGAACAAACCTTGCTTCAAGCATTTCCTTGAATTGATCCCATGTTATCTCATTTTCTGGCCTTCCTGTGATGGTCACCTCCCACCAATCTAAGGCTGCTCCTTTGAGTCTCCTTGAAGCTATCTGCCTCTTTCTTTGGTCATTAATTTGCATATCTGCAAATATCCTTTCCAAAGTTCTCAACCATGTCTGCACTCCCATAACTCCCTCAGTGCCTTCAAAATCCTTGCCTCCCAAATTCGAAAATGTCTTCAATAACTTAGCTAATTCCTCATGAGGATTCTCTTCCCTCTGCACTGCTCCTTCTCTAAATGCCCTCACCAAATCTTGCAAGTTAACCATTGGTGTTGTATTGGAGGGTCCTGCTCCATGACTTGGTGGTCTTCCTACCATGATTCACTATTCAATTGCATAGCTAGTCAGTCATATTTCTAATTTAATTATTTTTCTGAAATTTATTTCTACTGTGGATGTTTATTTCTATCATTACTATATTTTTTTTTTAGAATTTTATCCTTACAAGAAAATTGGATAATATATTTATGCTATGTTTTAATAACATAGCTCTGATACCAACTGAAGTGACCCACTTCTTTTGGATTGTTATTTTTCAGTGATTTACTGTTGAGATTTTTTTTTTCCAAACCAAGTGATCACTTCTTTAATTTCATTTTCCCCAAGATCCAAATTCTTACCAATATAAAAATATTAGTATATAAGTCAATTCAAGTCATTTATATATATGAAGATATATAAATGTTTCCTTGCTTATCAGAGTATTAAAAATTAACAAGGAAAATTCAATCACACAATATTTCTCATTTTTCAGAGAATTGGTGTCACATAGCCATTTCTATTTTTACATTCCTCTTTTTGATCTCAAGCTTGATTAATAATAAATTCGAATATTGCCACTTATAATTTTCTTGCTTACTTCTCAAATTAATTGGTTTCTTGGTTTACAAGCCATACATTTAAATTCCGGAATTCTTTTGTGATTTGGTACTTATCATATGAATTATGAGGTGATAAACTAGGTTGAAGTCTAAGCAGAGAAAAAAACAACACATGTGATCAGGGTTTAGACACAACAAGCACAAACCAATCATGACAGACAAAATACATATTTCCTGGTTAACTGAGCAGATAGTCATCACATGAGTGATGGTGTTGTGAGCTACTTTATAAATCACACAACTTCTTATATCTGGAGCTAGAAAAGTGTTGAATCCGGTGTCTTACCACTTAGTATCAGTTTTGAAGCTATAGTATCAGATTTTCCCAACCTAGTATTAGATCAGTAGTTATAGTATCAGAAATTTCCTACCTAGTATCAGTTTTATAGTATCAGATTTCTCCTACTTAGTATCAGTTTTATAGTATCAGATCTCTCCTACTTAGTATCAGTTTTATAGTATCAGATCTCTCCTACTTAGTATCAGTTTTATCAGTTCTATAGTATCAGATCTTTCCTAATTAGTATCAGTTTTATCAGTTTTATAGTATCAGATCTCTCCTAATTAGTATCAGTTTTATAGTATCATAACTGAAGTGCCTCAAGACTGTCTAGAAAAACATGTTCACATATCAGATTAAATGGCATCTTCTCCTTCAGCATTATCTACTAAAACTATTTCAGAACTTGTTACTTAAGTCCACAGCTCACAAACACATATAACATTTAAGTTTCTTTTTCTTCTTACATACTGTTTTCCAGATATCAAAGTAAAAGACACTCATTAAAATACTTAGAACATATTAGAGTTTTCCTAACTTAATTATTACAAAGACACTGCTACTTCTCTTAAACACTTTAAATTCCTCAAGATCTCCAAATATCCATGCAAGCAAGCAAGCAATTCATGCATCTTTCCCTGCAGCAAAACTTTGAACTGCCTCAATAAAATGAGACACCCCAAGTATTGCAAAGGCAACAAATAGGGTCAGAAATAAATTCTGGTGTGAGTGAAATCAAGTATGCAAAATATCTTGTAAATTCTTAAGGCTGTATAGAGAACTTTTCTATTAAATGCTATTCAAATCCCAATTAAAATCTGAGAATGTGTATATTTAAGTTTATCTATAAACATACACCCAAGCATTCATCCACTTACTTCATTCAGTTGTACAAGTACAAAACTCCTATGGATTAACTCCCTGAATTCCATAACATAATTTCTCTGTATTTTTAAGTTTTATCTACAAACATACATCCAAGCATTCATCCATTCACTTCATTCAGTTGTACAAGTACAAAACTCCTATGGATTAACTTTCTAAATTCCATAGCATAATTTTCTCCTTCTCATCTTTTCATTTTGTTTGGTCTGAACTCTTGCCATTGAACACCATGTGTGCATTGCAAAGGGGCTCAGTTCTGTTAACCCTTTACACAGAGGCCTACGGGACTTAAACAAGTCATGCACATACCCATCAACCACCTGCTGATGAGTAGATCAAGGCACTACTCCTAAATTATTTTATAATTTAGAGACCATGCTTATTTATTTCTTTCTGGGGAATTTTTCTTTTGATTCCAGAGATACTCGTATTCTTTCCTTCCTTATATAGGTCAAGAATTATTAAAATCACCCAAAGATCATATCCAGACATACAAAGCATTCATGTAAAATTGCACACCTTATTTCAAAGTCATTTTTGCTTTAATCACATTTTTCTAAAACCTACTTATATTTTTATTTCTAGAAATTTCCATTTCTTACACAAATATGAAGAAGTCATTTGCAAAACTATATTTATTCTTTTACTGTGAACATAGGGAATGGTTTTTGAGAAAAACCCATAAAAACTTATTGGTTTATGATCTGAACAAATCAGCACATATTTGTAATATTGCATTGTTCATATCATTTTTAATATAGACTAGACATAAGCATAAATCTCAATATTCACACTGCCTAATTCTTTTCTTTCATTGATACCCTATTCCACAGTAAAATATTTGATTCATTTTTCATATCAAAACTAGCATATATAAAATCTATTCCTGTGATTAGTGTATTTGTTTGATTATCTATATTTTAAAACAAAAACCGAAACCATCACAACAAGTCAAAACAGATTAAAACCTCATCCAAAAACTCAACCAGAATACCATCCATGATCAACATATTTTCATCCAGAAAATAAAATCAAATAGGAAAAACATAATGTAATGTTTATATAAAATAACTTGGCTGCCCTTAACATGGGTCTTAATGCCTTACAGATCATAAGTGATTAATCACTCACCTTCCTCCTCTCTTCCCCGAGAATGTCTAAGCTTGAAAACAGGGTGAGCTCTCCTTTCTATTTATTTTTTAGTGTGTTTCTGTTTTCCCCCAGAGAAAACCTCTGCTTCCCTCTTGATTTAAATCATTTTGCTAGGGTTTTACTAAAGGAAAAACCCATTTTATCCTCACATTACTCAGAGAATTATGTGTGTGTTGTTATGGCTAAATGTGCCATTTTCTCTTGATTTCTATTTCTAGTAAAAGCAGTTGCTTCTCTGCTTTTCTGTGCACATGCTATTTGCATGATCCATCTACACATCATCTTTGTGTGACTCGGATACATTGTATACCTTGTTAGGCCTGAATGGTCCTCTTATATTATTTCAAACCATTTATTTCCTGATTTATTTTTGAGAAGGTGTTTATGCACAATAATACTAAACTGGTTCTCATGCAATTTGGTTATCAAAAGGGCTTTATCATTTTATACTTCTTTGGCTACTCATATCTAATACATATATATTTATTGAAAAAAAATCTCTATCCTCTTATTTATTCATTTCACTTACTCCTAATATTATTATTGTCAGACTATATTTTCTTTTCTTAAATATTCTCATTTTAAAATTATTTTTATCTCAATAATTTGGGTCTTCACATTCCAAAACCAGAGATAGATCATATACGTACTCCCTCAGAGATACGTAAAACACAATGAATTCCAGTTATCCAAACTGACAATTCAACCTTGTAGATCAAAGTACTTATCCAAATTAGATCACAGAAAAGATTCAAAACAACTCGGAGCTGACTTCCCAGACTTACCCAATCTTATAGCTCCCTTTTATCAAAGAAAAACTTCACAACCACGAAGTCTCCAACTTCGAATTTCAAATTCTATCGTCTCTTATCTACAAAATCCTTCAGACGATCCTGAGCTGTCTACAGATCTTTCCTGATCAACTCAACCTTCGCCAATGCTTCTGGAAACAAACCAGACCAAGAATAACTCAACAGAATGATCCTCTCACGATCTACCCATAATCCAAAACACAACTCTACTACCAAACACCAGAAGATTGAACTAACTTCTCCTATCTGGAAAAGACAACAACAAACAGGAGCACTCGCCAAACTGCTTCCGCTGCACCATTCAGATCTGGAGTAGATAAGAATGCTGATGAAGAACATAAGCACAAACTGGACAACACATTCCAGAAAATCTCAGATAACTTAAGAGAATACTCAGCAATCGCAAGTCACTTTTGCGATTCACCCAGCCAAAATTCAAATAAAACTGTTCTCTCTTTACCAATCAGAACAGCTCACACTTGACTATCCAATCCATCAAAGAAATGGATCCACTCTGCTGCTTCTGAACTTCACCTTCAGAAAACTGCTCAGCCAGAAAACTTCCTGCCAATACAGAATACTCCGAGCTGTACTCTGCCACAGATGCCAAAGACTTCTCAATCCAAAGCTCTTCGAGAAACTCGAACCTCAAACAGAATCACCATGCTGAACTCAGCCAAAACACCGAAACAGACATACTTCATTAACTTGTTCCAAAAGAAAACATCTTCGGGAACATCCATAATCACTGCATCTCATCACACAGCTACTTCTCCCTGAGTTACAGAGATACCATTGCTCGCTTCTGCCTAACTGACAGATCCAACTCTACTCATCCAACTCCTAAGATAAACTCCGAACCTTAACAGGTTTTCTTCAGAGATTGTGAAATCCTTCACCACAACAAAGTTCACTCGAGACGGTATTAGGTTTACAGTCTCGACAAATACACTTCCAACCTCAACACTCAGACTCCTAATCCTAGATGATAAATTATTATCATCTCAACCAATCATTACAAATACCATATACATTTAAAATGATACTGTTTATATATAGAAAATATATCTGGGTAAAATTATTTCACCTTCCCTTTTAAAACAATATTGTGTCCGTTGGCCTGGTCCAAGTGTTTAGAGATCCCTATCAATAACGTTAGCTACTCGTATTGACCAGAATCCATATACCACTCAACCGATCAATTAACACAATATAAAACCATTTTATATAACTAACAAATACGCGCTCTCGAATATATATATACACACTCAGACTCAAACAGGTTGCTACAGATCCTATCTCTAATGAACAACCCTTCCGAACCTAGGTATTCACTCAACCTAGCGCTCTGATACCAACTGTGACGACCCGACTTTTTCTCCACTGAAAGTCGCATCATCAATAAGAAAGAAAGAGGTAGAAAATAGAAAAGAAGAGAAGAAAGAAAGAAACAACAACAATGATCTCATAGCGGAACGAATAAATTATATTAATAACATAAACTATTACATAGTATACAACACTTATCAGAGTTTACACAACTATACAACACATACTAGACAGTTATAAACATCTGTCTAGATATTACAACTCAAATACAATACAAGACTCTAACACAGATATCAACACAGCGGAATACTATATCTACGAACGCCGAAGCCTCCTGCTCCATTGCTCCTCCACAATTCGTCAAAGCTAAACCTGAATCCCTTGGCTACTCGTAAAAATTTGAGTACCCAAGAGTTTATAAAACAGAAATAAACAACTTGGGTCAGACATGGATCTGGTGTGAGTAACAGGTTAAACTTGTTTAACTTCAAACCCTTTTGAAAGAAAAGGTATCACGTAAGACTCCCCACAAATAAACATAGGTAAGTTTTTATCTTACGCTAACCAAAACACTTGATAGGAAATTCGATTGTATTATAATAGGGTCTAGGGTTTTCAAATAAATATGAAATAGCCGAAATTGTTACATTATTAAATTCCAGCATACATAAGTATACAATCAAGTCCGTTATCACTTATTGGAATCTGGATTTCCATACAATGGCAGAGCTACCGGGGTACCGCTCATCACAGTACGGGGCCTAGATCACCGTACCGAGGATCACTCCCAATCCCCTGCAACACAAAGCCGGAACCATCCCTTACTGGATAATCCCGAATAAAATCACCCCACAGATGGCCGTCGCCAACTGCACCACTAAGCCGAAATAAAAGAAGGAACTTCTCTAGACAGGGATGACCTTACTCTCAGTGGGTGCTACCCACGAAGCCTTGCTGCACCTCCCCTGTTTTAGCCATTCCCGGTTGATGAGGCTTGAGGTCACGATTACCTTTAATCAGATCACATTACTTAGAATGCTCATCGTCCACCTGACGATGTTCTGAAAGCATTCAATCCATACAAGTTCGTTCCGGGTTCGAACGAAACCGAAGGCATTATCTCGTTACACTCGTATTGGAATCACCCTCAGAGTTAACGACAATAACCCTTGCACTCTGAATCTTCATCTTCACTTGAGATTCACGACCTATCGTTAATTTGGATCGATGTGGTATTCGGGTTTCCAGACCTGGAATTCCGGTATACGGAAACCCGATCCCGGTCTCATCGAAATCCAAAACGTATTTTAAGGGTCAAGTTGTTTTAAGGTTAAAACAATTCAATTCTTTATCTATATACACAAAGATAGATAATTCAATAGATAATTTACATTATCATCCAAACAGATAATTCATATTATCATTTCAATCCAACCAAACATCCATATTATAGATCAGCACATCTCTTATCAGAGATATCAACAATGCAAAGCATTCCATATCATTCAACCATCCCTAAGTAATGATTTATATCATCTCTAATTAATTTAAAGTAAATTAAATTAATTACTTCATTTTATAAATCCTTCTTACTTAATTATTAATTAAACCAATTAATTAATCATACTCTAAGTATCATCTTAATTAATCATTTCTGATTAATAATCCTTTAATTACTTTAAGTAATTAATCCTTAATTAATTTCACAAATTAATTATCTTAAACCATTTCAGTAATTAATCTTTAATTACTTCATAATTAATTAACCATACTTAATTACATTAATCTTTAATTAATTACAATTAATTAATTACAATTAATTAATTACTTTAATCACTTATTATTTATTAATTAATCTTAATTAATCAATTCTTAATTACATCATTAATTATATTAATTAATGATCCTTAATTACAAATTAATTATTAATTACTTAAATTAAATTAAGTAATTAACCTTTAATTAAACCATATTTATTAATCACTTTTGATTAATCATATTCCAGTAATTAACTCCCTTAATTACTTCATCAAATTAATTACTCCTTAATTAATTATCTCAAT
Organism: Allium fistulosum; assembly: GCA_030737815.1. Classification (NCBI taxonomy): domain Eukaryota; kingdom Viridiplantae; phylum Streptophyta; class Magnoliopsida; order Asparagales; family Amaryllidaceae; genus Allium; species Allium fistulosum. Next base: position 824,324,203 of record CM060904.1, read on the forward strand.
TAATCCCTTGATTAATTTCACAAGTAATTTAATCCAAATTACTATCATATTTAAATCACCTTCAATTAATTACATAGAGTAATTACCATTAATTACTTCATTAAGTAATTCCACTTTATTAATTACATTTAAGTAATTATACTTATCAAATCGTTCCATGATTAATTTAAATTAATTAAACTAAATTAATTAACTTAAATAAATCAAATTAGGCTCGATTAATTACATTAAGCAATTGATCTTTTAATTACTTTCATTCATAACATTTTAATAATTGATTATCTTTAATTAACCAATCTAGTGATTAAATAAAATTATCACATTTATTATTTATTAAATAAATCTTAAGTAAATGACCTTCATTTACTACTAATAATCCCCTTAATTTCTTTTCTTAAGAAATTTAACTTAGATAAATCAATATGAATTACAGATTAATTTATCCTTAATAACCAGTTAATTTAAAATCTAATCTTATTTAATCAATTAATTAAATCTTAAACCATTTAAACTAAATTTCTTTAAGATCAATTATTTATCCCAGTACTTTCTTAATTCCAGTATCAACTAGAATTAACATCTTACCTTAGTTTACATTTAATTAATTTACCTAAATTAAGTTTTCAATATTAACATAACATAATCTTGGCTTAACCCATTTAAGTTACTAAATACATAACTTATTAAATCAATGTTAAAGAATTCATTTACACTTGAATTTTTCTTTTAAGAAAAGTCTTAAAACTAATTTATTTAAATTTTAAAAACTGGGCTTTAAAAAACTTATAAAAGAAGCAGGCTTTGATCCTACTTCGGGTCCTACCCCTACTTCACTCGACTCCTGCTTCGAGATAATCCATCTTCCTACTCGACTCAGTCCCCAATCCCCTTTCTTCTATATTTTAACTAAGATATTTCTAAGTTATAAACTGCCACAAAGAAACTCACGCGTACTCGAGTTCTAACTCGAGCAAATCGACAGTTTACTCGAGAATCGTTCGAGTATCTCGATTCTAAAACCCAGACAAACATCGATACACCATCGCCGTGCACGTGCACAACTTTTCTGGTGAACTCCGACCAACCCCATCGCCTCCCACACATCGAACAACCCATCGTCATCGAATTAAACTCACTCGAGAACCCCCATTCGTCCTTAGTCGAAATCAAGCACCACGATCCAGATTTCCCTCAAAACCAGGCTTCCAACATCGTCTTGTTCCCCCTTTCTCTGACCACCAGAGGCGAAGCAACTCCAGCTACACCACGACAGCACGCCCACCTTTCATTTCCCAAAGCATCACAACACTCGATCCATCGATGGAGGCAAACGAATCGCAAAAGTGGTCATCTTTAAAACTAGGTTTAAAATCTTAAATCTACCGCCGCTACTACCACGATGAACTGGAACCGCTCCAGATATTTTTCTCATCACCTACGTAGGCTCGTCCACCTTCGCAAGAAATTTCGACCACGCTAGTGCCTCCGACCGCCTGAACTTGCCTAAAACCCATTCTCCATTCAAACAAGAACTGCACCTGATTCCTATCACTAGAAATCAAAATCTTTGTTTTAAAAATCATGTTTTGGTTATCGTATTCAAATTATAATCCTGGTTTCGTAAAATATTATATTTGAGTTTGGCTTAAATAAGAGATTTCCCTGTTCTTTTTGATTCCAGATATTTTCCAAGTTATTTCAATCTTGAATAAATTATCCAACTTTTGTTTATATTAAACAACAATCTTTAAATCCTAAGTTTAAACAACAATAGGTCACAAGATGATTGGATTAAAATTTAAACTTTAACTTCGAAACTAAAGACAGGGGATATCACAGAAATCACATAGTCACACATATATACATTCACACATATACCCAAACATGCACCATAAATATATATCATACAACCATACGAATTCATAGATATAAACATACAACTGGTTATTTTATTTAGGTTTTTAAATAAAAAGTTACTCACCATTTTAGAGAATGAACAGAGAAACTTTCCAGGTTTTAATTTGAAAATCTTTTGAACTTTTAGCTGAGATGCCTTTTGCTTCTTAAACTTTTAACTTGAATGTTTCTGAAGAAACTTGCATGCATGCTCTAATTTCCAGATTAAAGAAAAATGCAGGCTACAGGGCTTTGATTTGGAAAATGGGTTACAGGTTTGTTGAAGAAGATTTTTAGAGGATTGATTACAGATTTTAGTTAATTTCTCTGATTTTTGAGAGGAGGATTTTGGAGAATATTCAGGCTGAAAGTTTTCTTCTTAGTTTTAGAATTTGAAGAGTAGAAAAAGAGAATGAAGATAAGGACATAAGTTTATATAAGTTAATTTGTGGTTTAATAAAAATAAAAGAAAATTAAAACTAAAAATTGACATTTGTCATAAGAGTGGTTAATTAGTTACATTTGATAACACTTGTTAAAACAAAGTCTTTAGAAAATTACACATGTCTTTTAAGTAATTTATTTATTTTAAAATGTTAATAAAGCCTTTTCTTTATTTATTAAATACCATTACTTATCTATATATATATAGATAACTTTTTAAAGAGATATACCAATTATACTTATAAATAAAAGTTTATCCATATAATTTAAAAAAAATCCAAAACTATTTAAAATCTTACCTCTTTTGAATTTCAAGATTAAATCTAAATTTAAATTCAAATTATATTTAAAAACCAAATTTTAAAGTAAATTTAAAACAACACATTAAATTTTGAAATAACAATTCTATTTACATTAAAGTCTATTTAGCTTTATATATAAAACAATATATTATAATTATTATTTAAGAAATACTCATTTATCAAATTAAAATAATTATAAAAGAAATTATCTTTTTATAAATATTTTGCTTATCTTATTATACGAATTAATGTTTCATATATTAATTTGTATTTTAAACTATATATATATATATTCAAATCATATTTACAAGCTATATTCAAAAATAAAATAAAACAATCTTTTTTTCTAATTAATTTAAATTTAAACTTAAGCTAAAATCAATTTAAATCACTTAACAGTTACCTTGAGTATTTTAAAACTATATTGTTATTTATTTAAATAGCTTTGAAAAGCTTATATTGATTAAATCATAATTTCCAATTTATAAGAATATACATTAGAAATTTAAAACAAGAATTTATTTATTATTTACATTACAAACCCAAGCTTATCTATTTACAATATATACACTTATATATATATATATTATAAATAGAAATCATTTTATTACTAAAATTCACTAATTAAATATTTATTTAATTAGATTATTAAACCAATTCAAATTTAGTTATCAAAGATTAACAAACCAATTTAATTATTTAAACAGATTATTAAATTGATATTGCCCATAAATTTCCGGGATATTACAGGTTTTGAGGTGAGGCTCATGGTGGCGGAGGAAGGTGGCTGTGCTGGTCAATGGGCGGCAATGGGTGGTGGTACACTCGGAGGTGGATATGACTGGACTCGGCATCTTACGGTGATGGAATGGAGGGAGAAGGAACGAGGCCGTTGGTGGGAGAGAAAGATGTAGGGTGGACTCAATATCTCTCATCCGAAAACAAAATAAAAGAAAAAGGAAAGGGAAGAGGAATGAACAGTGTAGTAAACTAAAGCAGAAGGAAAAGTATTAACAGCCTTGTTATTTTGAAATTAGTGAATAAAGTGAACTGATGAGAAACTTATAAGTCAAGCACGAATAAGAGAATTATTAAAGCAACGTCCTTTCATTTTCTGACGGTTGAAACAAACGAATGGTCATACGAAAACCAAAAGGCACGGAACCGATACCGATACGGTTACCATTTTTGTGGATTCCGCTGCGTAACGGACTTCAAACCATAGAATTGACCATACCTCAGAGATCAGCACGACGAGACGATCAAAACGGTATACAAATATCAGTGGTACGATCATCCGATCAAAAGTCGATAATCGGTACCGAAATGCTGCAAATTTGCCAAAATAAGATAAACAGAGCAAGAGGGGTCCAAATTTGAAGAAACGAAATATGACATCTCACTCAGAAGATGATTTACAATTTTTCTATAGAAAAATATTCAAGTTTGGAAAACATTTTATTATCATCAAATATTAACTGATTTAAATTGAAATAAAATTACACAAGAAAATAAACATCCATATTATCTAATGAAAATTTACCAGTTGATATGTTCAATTAGACGTAATCCAAATATAATTTTTTTTTCAAAATATTATTGCTTAAAATTTCACAAAATTTCAATTAATTAAATAAATAAAACCACAAAATTTACGGGTCGTTACAAAGTCCATAGAGGCACTCTCCCACTTCCATTATGGAATATCTAATGGTTGTAACAATCCACTCATCTCCTTTTGCTCTGTCCTTACCATTTGGAAAGTCACACACCGTGACACATGCTCCACTACATGCCTCTTCATACCAGACCAATGAAAGACTCTTTTAATATCATGATATATTTTGTCACCACTAGGACGAATGGTCATCCTAGAACGATGGGACTCTACTAGTACCATGCTAATAAACTCAATAATGAAAGGAACATGTAGCCTACCATCTCTCTACAACCACCTTTTCGAATCAGTGGTATAACGCCTCAAATAACTTAAACCTTCTACTCTACCTAGCTTATCAAAAATATACAACAACTCCGCATCTCATTTCTAACTTGAACCAATATGATCCACTAGTGTAGGCTATAAATCCAAAGATGATAACAAACCTAGGGTGATGTTTAATGAAGGTCGAAAATAAAATATAGAAATGAACTTCATGTGTTTTATTCCACGAATATAGGGTTTTACATCGCATGCTTTCTACTCAAAGCATCGACTACAACATTACCTTTGCTTGGAGTGTAGGAGATAGCAAAATCATATGATGCGAATAACTTCATCTATCTCTACTACCTTAAATTAAAATCCTTTTAGAAGAACAAATACTCCAGATACTTAGATCCATAAATAGCTCAAACCGCTCTTATCAAAGGTAATGCCTCTATAACCTGAATGCGAAAACAATGGCTGCCAAATCAAGATCATGGGTAGGATAGTTTCTCATGTGGGCTTTTAATTATTGACTAGCGTAACATACAACTCTCCTATCTTGCATTAAAACTATGTCCAACCCTATGCAACAAGCATCAGTATATACTATAAATGTCTTCGAACCATCGGGTAGTACTAAGATAGGTGTGCTAGTCTAAGACTCCTTCACTTAATAAAAAAGCATCCTCACATACTGAGTCCCATGAGAACGCCAAATTTTTCTTAGTACGGCGGGTCAAAGGAGTAGAAATTTTTGCGAAGTCTTTAATGAACTTCCTATAGTAGCCCACAAAACTAAGGAAACTTCCCACCTCCATGGCATGCATTGGTATATGCCAATCTTGTATTGAGCAACTTTACTAGGATCAATCGCTCTTCCTCGCTTTTCGAATAGACTAGTATGTCATTAACGAATACCATACTAACTTATTTAGCAATCCTCTTAAAATCTTGACTTGTGATGTCGACAGAATATGCTGGTGCATTAGTCAGTCCAAATGGCATGACTAACCACTTATAAAGTCCATCAAGTGTGCAAGAAGCGGTTTTCTAAATAGTACCTTCAACTACATGCAACTGATTGAGCCCGGTAGCCAAGTCAAGATGAGAGAATACCTTTGCTCCAACTAATTGATAAAAGAGATCGTCTAAGTAAGGCGATGGATAATGATTCTTCTTTGTCGGTTTATTCAGCTCACGGTAATCGATGCAAAGCCTTAAAGAGTTATCTGCCTTTGTAGCAAAGATAACTGATGCTTCCTACTTTGAAATACTTCTCTTAATGCAGCCCTCTCTAATGGTTTATTAACACGCTTGTTTAGCTCGAGTCTTTTTTTAGGATCCATATGCATCAAAGATAAGGGAATAGGTTTGGCATTCACCTCGAGGTAAATTAAAAATTCGATCTCCCTATGGGGCGAAAGACCGGTATCTTTGTAAAAGATGTTTTGGTAGTCATGAACTGCTGGCACTGAAGCTAACTCATCTATGATGGATCTAAAGAATATAGGCAACTCAACATAACCGAACTTCTGAAGTCTCAATAAACCTCAAGACTACACCCACTATAAGTACCCAAATGAATGACCTTCCTATCACAAACTAGTACTGCTCTATAGTCATCCAATCCATTCTTAAAATTAAACCAAACCCAGCAAATCCCAAAACAAAAGCATTGCAATTGAACTCAACCCCCAAAATATGCAACTTCAAACCCTTACAAATCATAAATAGGTATGTCAATCCTATAACTTGGTTTAATGCAACTATAAGGTCGGTACTATGCTAGTTTCTAAGTGCAATTCATCTACTAGTCTACTCAAAATAAAAGAGTATGATACCCTGGTGCCAAATAAAGTACAAATGGATAAATAAGATAACGTTAACACACCTTCAATTACAAACTTCTTCCTCTTGTCCACCACTGGAGGCACACTTGAGCTAGGAACAACATCCAGCGCATATGCTGGTATGACCTGGATTGAGGTCTTTGGTGCGAATGCTCCCCCATCATATGCCTGAGTTGGTTGTAGTTGTAACATTTGACCTACGAGAGATTCGTTCTGCAATCTTTCACAACATGCCCCTTCCTATTACATCTCCTGCACTTGATTTCTTCCTTCTATATCTTCCTTTAAGCTCTAATTCCACCTTTTGCGCCTATTCCACTGAAATAGCTTTCCTCCCACCTTCTTAGGCTCATCTTTAGCTTCATCCTTGGAAATTGTATTAAGCAAAGCCATATCCACCAATCCCTCATATGTAGCTCCTATTAGAATGTAGCTAAGGGCCAAATCTTAAAGTGGTTGATTCATCCCCTTCACAAACTTTAAAGCCTTCTTATGTGAGACATTTATCAAATCAAGCCCAAACCAGTTAGCTTATTGAATTGATTTAAATACTCCTTCACTGACATATCTCCTTGCTGCAAATATATAAACTTCTTCAGCTACACTCCTACTCTACCGTAGAAAGAAATCTTGTCTCAAAATGCCTACTAAAATTTTCCCAAGTTATCTCCTCCTAATTCGCCTCTGCCACAATAGCATCCTATCATTTTAAAGCATCTCTTTGCAAGTGCCAAGAAAGCAATTTCCTTTTAACTACATCATCCAGACCCAACAACCCAAAAATCCTCTCACAAGTACATAACAATGCCTTCGAGGCCATAGTGGATTCAGTTCCTTTGTAAGGCTTCCCACCTAAGCTTGAAAAGTCTCTACACAGCTTGGCAAAGTTCATGACCATTAGATTAACAAGAACTACACCTGGTGCTTGCACTATGGGCCCTTCATTGGAGTTGAGCCCAACTTTCCCTATTGCATGTAGATACCGGCAGAACCATATCGAGACGTTCAAACCTGGAATCTCTACTGCTTAAGTAGAATCATTTCTAGCATGATAGCTCATTCTCACTATATATGACTAGGAACCATTAACAACTTTCCTCAGATAGTAATTAGCTAATTTTTTTTTAAAAATACAAGGATGCCCTCTTAATACATAACTAATCCCTAAGGCACCCTAAACCTAGGCTTCTATACCAACCATAACAACCTGCCTCAAAACTGGCCTAATTCTCGACCTAGAAAAGGCCCATTGAACCTTAGTCTCATTCCAAAGCTGGTTTTTTTGTTGGTAAAATTGATACAAAGGACAATGCATAGAGCTATCTATCTACATAATCATAATTTCATAGCAGAAAGGTAAAATATAATATCAAAAACACTATCCATTTTATTAAATACTCAAATGCCAAAAACTTACAGCACAATATCACATAACAATGCCAAATATCCAATACCAAATACATCATGTCTAAATGGGTACATTAGAAATATAAAAACCACATAGCTAAATAAATAGATAACTGTCGCAAGTCCCCTCATCACTTTCGCCTTCATAATCTGCATCATCTTCTCTAACATGTGTTGTAATGAGAAGGGAGTAAAAACAATAATGTTCAGCGAATAAAATTCTCAAGTATTTCTATAATAGTACTTGGGCAGTATAATTTAAATAAGAATTTGTTATATGCAAACTAACTATATTATAAGTTTTCCAACTACAATCTCTAAGGATTTTCTTGTCCAATTCTATAATCATTACCCTTTTAACCAAATAGCCCATCTTCAACTGTAGGCCAAAGGCCAATTCCAGTCCCACGCATCTATCGTCAATAATGTCCTAATAATATAAGAGATAGTACCTAAGTCACTTAATACCTCTTTAATAGGAACTACGCAGACTCTAACCATTTAATACCTCATTCTAGGTAGGTCCCCATCATTTAATAGTTATCCCAAGGTCGACTCCTTTTTGATACTATCTAGCTGACATTGTATGGAATCTCATTAGGCCACTTAATACTTCTTTATGGAAGAGTTGGAACCTATAATAGCCACTTAATACCTCAAACTTAAAGCAAACCCTTCCCGAGATATCCTCTATCGTGCCTAGTTGCTAACCCTAACCATTTAACACTTCTTAAATAACGAGGAGGTGGGCCCTTATTCAGCCACTTACAACCTTCAACCCCAAAGCAGGTACTATGTATTATGACCCATAACCCAAATGGTGATGTCTTACATTAGTCCGACTATTCGTAGGTACTGTAGCGTGATTACCAAGGCAAGTTTACTCTATAGAATTTAGGACTAACCAAGCATCCTCTGTAGGTACTTATTATAGGTGATGTCTTACATCAGCCCTAAAGTCACACTGATTTTGACTGACCTTGCATCCCTATAACTTAGTCATAATCTACTCTTATTTAACATACTATCATACGCCTCACTGCATTCCCATTAAGGCCTTATAAGGAAAACCCCTTATTTCGCCTTAACTATCAATTTCTTTCCTAAGAGAAATTTAATACTAATTAATAACCTATTCACTATGCAATTAATACGCTATTATTTATATGTTATTTATAAGCTAATATATACCTAAAATTATTCTAAGTGTGCGAAGATTATGCCCTAAACTAATCGTTTAAATGTTAAAACTTTAAATTTATACAAGGCCAATTTCATATCAACAAACATACCATATGTACAATATTCTAAATCCAATAACAGACTTGTATAAAATTAGAATTTATACCAAACTTATTTTATACTAGAATAGTAGAATCAACATTGATAGAATTTGCAATTTAAATCATTTTACGCTTTATTCAACTTCTACATATAAGAATGAAAAATGGAATTTCTATTTAAATCATGGAAATAAATAGTGCAAACTACGAAAAAAGATGTAATGACCCTGAAATCGGTCTTCGAAAATCGGCACCCGTACTTCACTTGTACCCAAAATGCCGCAGATTCAAACGCCGAATCTGGTTCACCGGAGCTTATAACACCATTAAGTATAACAACACAGCGGAAGAAAGAAAACAATGATATCATATACAATTCCAATGAATACAATATCCAAAATGATATACAACAATGATATCAATATGATATAACAATATCAGAGATAAATAATGATACAGCGGAAAACAGAAGTGATAACTCCAAATGATCTTCAAAAGAGAATGACTCCAACAACTCCAACATCACCTCGAACCACCAACACGATGCACCAAGATAAGTAGGTGCAGTCATCAGCTCCGATGAAGTGAACTAGCTCCAGATAATCTACTAAACCTGAATATTTGAGAAACCCAACTCTAGACTGCCCGTGTGGAAAATTGTGGGCACCCAGAGTTTAGGAAGGGAACAATAAACTCCAGATTAGTCATGGGACTGGTGTGAGCAACAAAAACAGTTTATCTTTAAAACAAACAACAAAAGAATTTTAACATTGAAATTCGCAATGCTTTTGGAAAATGAAACTACCATAAGACCTCCCGCCACACACACAATGCAAACGCAGAATTGGAGGAGATTTCTTCTTATGATAGTCAAATATGCTTACTACGCAAAAGAAACTCTTTTGATATTATTACTAGTGCATAGTGTGAAAACCATTTCAAAAATATAATATTAATCTTAGCCAACATACAACCATTATTTTATGCCTACTATAGCTACCATCTAAACAGTGGTGACCACCATAAGTAAATGGCAGGTTCTACAACTAAAACCGTACAAGGTTCGTATTGTTTTTTTGGATTTCCAACAAATGGTCAGGCAAAGGAACTTCCTTACGCCGAAATGGAAACGCCTCTGGAAAGACGCCCTGAGAACCTAACCGGATCTCTGCAAACACAAGGCCGACGCTACCTCATGCTTTAACCAAGCTGTAACTAGGTAACTAACACATGAGCTATGTCATCCCCCAGTCGTCACCGACCTTTATCCAAGCGCTCGATAACCAACATCACACAGTAATAAATATAGTGTGTCCACATGAGTAAGTATCTGGGCTCCATACCATGATACCACCCTTTATCCAGAAGAAAATGACATACCCTAGGGGCGCTACCCCTAAAAACCTTTGCTGCAACATTCCTTTTTCGACCATTACCGGGTTGTGAGGCTCGACGAAGTCTCGTCCACAAAGCTACGCTTTTTCACAAAGCCACGCTTTTCCACAAAGCCACGCTTTTCCACAAAGCCACGCTTTTTCACAAAGCCACGCTTTTTCACAAAGCCACGCTTTGATCAACAAATGATCAACAGCACTTTGTATGCCACATTACCAAATTGGGAATGTATCACTAGTAACCATCAACTACATAACCTCTGAGCTCGTACATCTCAGAGACCAACATAAATGTATTTGATAGAAACCAGCTTTATATCTCAAAGTGTAACGTTAGACACACATCCATACAAGTCCTTTCCAGGATCGAACGGAACCGAAGGCACTTCCAAAGAAGCCCTTGCAAATCCAGATAATTTCTAATCACGTCCGAACTTCCCATCACAAAGGGTGCTAAAATCTCTATACCGGGGCCAGTCGATGCAGAGACATTCGACGAGTTGTCCTTTCATTTTCGAAAATATCCGGTCTTCACCACCGGTCTCCAAATGCAATCCATATACGACGTATCATTATTCGGAATGGGTTATATGACACAAAGGTCTTTTCTCGGCTAAACCGAATAACGAGCGCAATTAAAAATCATGTGGATACCGGGGTCTTAGTTAAATCACAGCTTAAAGCCCAAAATTTTTCATTCGAATGGTTAAAACAAATTACCATTTCCAATCTTTTGAACAAAAAGATTCATTTCAAAAACCTTCAATGGTTTAAACAATTTCCACACTTTTAATCTTTTAAACAAAAAGATTCAATTCACAAAGTTCACCCCGTTCACAAAGATCCATTCATGGATTTCAAAAAAATTTCCATTTCAATTGAATTAACTCGTTAAATCTTTAAGTCAAGATTTAACTTATAGCTTTCAAAACTACTTTCCAAAGATTCATTCATAGCCTTTCAAAACAATTCTATTTCAAGTTGGATTAACTCGTCCAGTCTTTGAAATCAAAGACTCATTTCATAGTTTTCAAAACATTTCAATTCCATTTTAAACTTGAAACCTTTCAACACAATTTGGAAATCCTTTCTTAAAATGAAAGCTATTATTATTTGAAAACAAGTAGTTTTCGTTTCGGAAAAATCCAGTTATATTTACACGAGTTAAAACCCTTGAATTAAATTCAAATTCCCAAATCAATACCTTTAAAATGGTTTAACCCATATATAACTTGTACAACATCTTTAATCCCTAGTTTCAAATCATAGAATTAAATTTCAAACTTGAATTCAACTTTAAATCAAATTATTTAAATTCCAAAACTTTATCAAGTTATTCAAAATAACATTTATTCTCAAAAACCCCTTTCAAAAGCTTTTCACATTAAACCCCAATTTCCAATTTCAAAATCAATTGAAATTAAAATATCAATTTCAAAAACATTAAATTTAAAATCATCTGTGACTTAACCGATTTCCACGTGAAATCCATATTTGTATGTGTAAGAGTGTGGTCCAAGGGTTTCACATAGTAGTGCAACATCATTCAATCATCACAGATCAGAATACGGAAATATAGTTGATAAGCGGTATTAACTATAACGCTTATCGTTCATTCACAGATCACAGATATATATATCGTAGATAATCAATTACATTCATCCCAGATAAATAAATTACAGATCACAATACAAATTAGAATATATCACAAAGCATCACATATCAGGGATATCAACAATTCAATCATTCAGTCAAATCCAATCATCCATAAGTAAGATCAATTAATTATCTGATAAATTTAAATTAGATCAATTACTTATGAATAAATTACTAATCCTGGTTAATTAACATTAATAATCTTTAATTACTTACTTTAATTAATTATTCCTCAATTAATTATCATTCCTTAATCATCTTAATTAATTAATTAACCTTTAATTAATTGATTATCCTTAATTAATCATTCCTTAATTACTCGGTTAATCAAACTTAAATCATTAATTAATATCGAAATAATTATTCCTTAATTAATTTATCATTAATTATTTCTTAACAAATCACATTAATTTAATTAACCTTTAAGTAAATTTTATAATTAATTAACCCTTAATTAATTACCCTTTATTTAATTAAATTAATTTATTTATCATTTAACCTCTAATTAATTATTTCTTAATCACATTAATTTCCACTAGTTACTTTATTAAGTGATTATTCTTAATTTCAAATAAGTAATAAATCTTTAATTTAATTTACTCATTAATTATCCTTAATTAATCTCCACATTTAAGGATAAACTCTTCATTTAAATTAATACTTATTCTATTGTTAACTTCATTTAAACCATTTAAAAACAATTATGTATTTGAATATAATTTTACCTTTAAACAAAGACTGCCCCGAGTCTTCCACCACACTTGTCTGCTTCAAGTCATTTCCTCATTCGCATGAGACAAACCCGAGCTATCACTTAAACCCAACGTCCCCAGACATGACGTGCACACGGTGCACTTGCACCAACGACTCCGGCCTCTGGCGATTGTCGCGACTATCCCCAACAACCCCACGAACCCACGCGAACACGAAGGCAAACCCAGATTGCACGAAAACCCAACGAGTCAAAAATGAAGCATTCTCGACCAATCAGGAAACCAGCATGGCCAGAAAACATCTCCTCCCCAACGCCTCCGACCTCGATATCACCTGCCCGCTTCCTCCAAGCTTCGTCACACCTTCCAGCCTCCATCCCCGCCATCGCGATACCCTCTGATCCTTCACCCACGTCGACATTGCCTCGACAAACCAGACGAACGAAACTCCACCTAAAACCCTAGTTCGCCAAAATCCCATCGCCTCAGCCAATATAAAATATTTCCAGCATTTTTCCCAAGTGCATCCTCCTACCCACGACCTTCGACCAAAGTACCGGCTCTGATCATCTCGCCGATCAACGGAAACCCACCAAAACACCCAATTCGAACAACTCGAGGGTTCACAAGAATTAACAATCTAAAAATTATGAAATGCATATCAAAATTTGTGATTTTCAATCACGAATCCATTCCTGTAATTCAAATTAGAATTTAAGATAGTTAATTTCTTACAAAAAAATTGAGTTTCACTGTTAGTTCCCTATTTAAAATTATCTGTTGTATTTAATATCATGAAACTATTTTTGTGATCTTCATTATACATTTTCAAACAATTTTCATTTACATTTTCAAGGCTAATATGGATTTGGTTAAGAGATTTGGATTTTTGAAACTAAAATCATCACAGACTGAATAACAAGGAACCAGATACAACATATACAGACATACTCACAGTCATATATATGCAAATCCAGATAAATTTCGAACTGATGAATTCAATACAGTCCAATATCATCACATGCACTTTAATTAAAACCAGATTAAACTATTTTTAAGAGGTTTACTCACAGTGTTGTTTCCAGAAGAAGACAGAACAGAGTTGATGAAGAACCAGACTTGAACATTTGCAAGCTGAAATCTTTCTTTTCCTTTTGTTGATCTCTGGTTTGAGTTGTTTTAGATTGTTGTTTAAGTTGAAGCTTTTTTTGTTTAAGTTTAAGAAGTTACTTCAGATTTTTTACACAGCTCTGAAGGGACGAAACTGAATTGAGGAAGCTTGATATATAAGAAATGAAGTTACAGGGGATACTATTTGTTATGTACTAGAAATATTTTTGTAAAGATTTGGCCAGAGATTTTTCTTCGTGTGTGCAGGCTGATATGTTGTATATTGTGGCTGAAGTGATATTGTGGTGTACAAGCATTAATTATCTTTGTACAATTTACACATAGTACTAGTATCTTCTTTTGCAATACTTGTTAACTTCGGCTGATATGATAATGTTTTGGTGGCTGATAGAATACAATTTTAGGCTAACATTTATTACTTTGTACAATTCTTTACTTATCCTAATTTTAAATTATACTTATCCTTTGTTCATATGTGAATGTATTATTTCTTTTATTTTGTTTGCTTTTAACATGTCTTGTATTTCTATATATATATATATTTATTTTTGTAATATATTTTTGTTTGTATTACTTTGTATTGACTTTTAACAAAATGTTAAGATTTATTCTAGTATGTCTACTTTATATTGTATAAAACTGTACAATTTATCTTATGTATATCTGATTTAATCATATCCAAAATCCAAATACAAATTTATTTTCTAAAATATTTAAATTTAATTCCTAATTCAATTTTCAATCTATCTTATATACATATTTTAAATTTAAAGGATTTACAAAAAATTTATTTTAATTCGGGGAAACTCGCATCACTTTATCAATTAATTTAACAAATTTTTATTCAAAACAAAATTAATTATCAATTTAAATTCATATAAAATTCGGGATCATTACAGACTTCCCCCCTTAAAAAAATTTCGTCCTTGAAATTTGCCAGGAAGACACAAAGATAGATGAAAAATATTTCATCAAATCAACTGAATATCTATTCTGCATTTGGCTTATCAAATCAGAATATCAACAATAGATACAAGAACGAATCTGTTTGACACTTCACAAAATACTCAGGTTATCTAGGTCTACGAAGTATACCATGGCATCGGTTAGTTCGAAAGGGATAACTAACCATTCGTAGAACATATCGGGACCTAAAGAATAGATAGATATATGGATACAATTTTCAAAACTTTTGATTTAGAAACTAAAGTATACCTATCAACCATAGCAACCAAAGCAAACAAGGCAATCAACTCATCCAAACAGACAATTTTGGCCATTCCGGAGTTTATGTCCCATATTAATATATCGAATCTTCTTCCTGGATCTACCAGGAACCATCGAAGAATTAAAAAGAACTGTTGAACAAAAGAGATTGATAAAGAAAAGATTTCTTCCTTGTTGTTACAGGGTATTGACCAATTCGTAGTGGTATTCCCCTGTCCCTTATCTCACCCTCTTCTTACACTCATACTTACTATCAATGGACAGTAAGAGAATTTACTGAGGCGTACAGACAGATATCTTAGAGATTACTCATTCTAGGGTATACTTCAACCTATCTCTAATGAGTTACTTAATGTGTTATACTCCTGAGCTAAAGTTCAACCTTAGCTTTGATACCAAATGTAATGACCCTGAAATCGGTCTTCGAAAATCGGCACCCGTACTTCACTTGTACTCAAAATGCCGCAGATTCAAATGCCAAATCTGGTTCACTGGAGCTTATAACACCATTAAGTATAACAACACAACGGAAGAAAGAAAACAATGATATCATATACAATTCCAATGAATACAATATCCAAAATGATATACAGCAATGATATCAATATGATATAACAATATCAGAGATAAATAATGATACAGCGGAAAATAGAAGTGATAACTCCAAATGATCTTCAAAAGAGAATGACTCCAACAACTCCAAGTTATACTATATAATTACTAAATTAAGAAAGACTTAGATTTCCACTTACAAAAAGTCCTTTGCTCTTCCCTTTTTGGATTTATTCTTTCTAAAATTTACAAGAGAATTTTATATGAATTAGATTTATAAATTTAGAGGTTAGAGGAGAGTAGGATTAGAAATTGAATAGAAACACCTAAAATTCCTTACCTGAAACCCTAGAAAATTTTCGAATCTTTGAAGGGAGAGACTGACAGAGCTTCGCTTGGTTCCTAAAATTATTTGTTAATAAAAGTGAGCGGCCTAGGATCTTATTTATAGTAGTTAGAAAGCAACAGAACCACCAAATTTAAGTTGATTTAAAATAATAAAATCTGAACCGTTCATAGTGCGAAAAAACCCTAGCTGTCGCTACTACCATCGGTCGACCGCTCCTACCTAGGTAGTCAACTGATTAGTGTATTTTAGGAATGTTGATTTTTTTTGATAATTTTTTTTGTTGACAGCAAAAATGGGCATCAACACCCAGTAGAATCTCGTAGAGATTAAACGATGAATGAAATTAAAAACATAGCAGAAAAAGTAAATGAACACATAGATTTTTGTAGTGGTTCGGCAATCTTGGCCTACATCCACTTCACATTTTTATTGATCTTGCACTAGATTATGAGTACAAGAATGCTTGGATCAGCTAGGATCCATTAATACAAGAGTGAAGAATAAAAATGGTAAAGCCTAGGTAGTAGAAAGAAGGATCCTCTTTATGAAGAATGGCCACTGTATTTATAGGAGAAGACAAGCATGGATTGGGCTAAAATTTTGCAAGAAGAGTCTCTAGATCCATAGGGCCCACCATAATGATCGGTTGCCCTAACTCAATATTTTGGAACGATCGGCCAAAGTTTAACCGATCATTATTTTGGCCTCTGATTGATGTGCGATCGATAATGTAGGCTCTTCATGATGTAAGGTACTTGCTCACCAAATTTCGTGCAATTCCGACGTACCGTTTGTGAGATATCACATTTTCTATGAAACTATGGATCGTTCTGGCTAATTTTGTATGATCAGTATATCTTTCCCAGATTTGGGAGTTTTGTCATGCAATCAGTTTTTAGGGCTCCACTCTTTAATATATTGATGCTTTGAAAGTTTCAAGTGCATTGGCTATGTAGATTTTGAGATATTGATCGATCTTTGTCGATTTATGTTGTTTTTGGATCATTTAAGATTGATCCATATAAATTCTTCATTTGTCCATAACTCGAGCTTACGAACTCCGATTGACTTGAAATCTGAAATATAGCCTCGGGGGCCTTCCTTGTCACTTCATATTGATTGCACATTGATTGGGACCCGGTCTGAATATGCTCAACCATCGTCCATAGTCTTGTATATCATTGATTCTTAAGGTTGGTTACTGCTCGTTTTTAGTTAGATCTATGGATCAAGACCTTGCCAAAAGGCGGGATAATAATTTTATTCCAAAATTAACTTTTAACATTAACGTTTACTTGACCCAATGTCTAACAACCATTAATTTTTGAATTTTAAACTTTAGCATTAATTAATTATTTTTAATTTAAATCCAATTTAAATTAATTTGAATTCGAAAATTTCAAATGTCAACCACTTTTTGTTTGAGCTCCGTTTTTAAAGTTTTATGTTAACGAATTTCCTCGCTAATACCCAAAAAGTGCAAAGGTAGAGAAATTTAGTTAAGTAATGGCTTGGATAACCCTTATGGGCCTCAACAAGAGTTGGCAAAAAGCGACATTTGGTTGAGAAAGGGCTTAGGTAAATAGGCTTAATATGCTCAAGTCCATAAATGTTGTCATAATTGTTAATGTCAAACCTATGCCCAAACTTATGTCAAAGCCATACCATCTTGAAGTTAATTATCATATCTCACCCTTGATCAAATATTAATTGAGTCTATGCATATTTTTGAATTTGAAACAAGCTTTGATAAAAACCACAAGTGCTTTGGAATTCAGAACAAAAGTCACCTAGTCATAAAATCTTTTTTCATATGCTATAAAATAGTTAAATGTACATAGCCTTATGTGTACAAAGTTTGAGTGCTACAATCATCAAAATTTCCCAAATCAATTTAGGGTTACAAAGTTTAAAATGTAAGAAGTTGATAAAAAAATGATTCGCCCTCCTCTTTCACGCCCCTAGGCCCGTATTTAAAGCGATTTGAGAGATGCGACATAGTTTCCACGTGTCTATGCAGCATTTGCACCATAGTAAACTTTGGCATCAACCATATCGATGGCGCATCGCACTATGTCTTGGTTAATGATGAACTTCGGCATCCACTTGCACCATAGTGGACTTCGGGATTATGTTTTAGCGCTTAGTATTCATCCCACTTGATAGCCTTCATTGATGACATCCGATATCAACATTGTACTAATGATCTATGGTGTCCTTTGGAGGTTGATAAAGTGCAGCATTACTAAGGCACGACATTAATAAGAGGCGACATCAATAAAGGGTGACATTGATAATGACGAAATCGGTAATGAGTGGCATTGATAATGGGCGTCATTTATAATAAGCGGCATTGATAGAACCACATTGATGGTAGGCGGCATCAATAAGAGTTGACATTGGTGATGTGCGCCATCAAAGAGGAGGGGCATCAGAAGGAAATGATATTGAAGAGATGCGGCATCAACCTAAGGCAATATTAACTAGATGTGGCATCCACCTTTCCTTGGATGAAGTGCGACATAGGTCAAAACGAGGCATCAGTGAGGTGCAACATGGATGATAAATCATGTCGCTATAACATTAACGGCTTACGGTGTCAGTGGTGCACAACATCATTTCTTGCCTTGGTAAAACATGGCATTAGTTCCATTCAACATTATTTTGTGATATGAGAGATTCGGCATTGCTCATTCAACTCTACAAGTGGTATGCGACATTAATGGCATACTTAGCTTCATTGATGACCTATGACATTGTCTGTTAACCCTTGTTGATGAGAAGCAGCATTGGCTTACCTCTACACATTCAACATTCCTGGATGATTTGAGATTATAGTTATGTCATAACGTCGCACATCTTTGGATCAATAATGATAGCAGTAATATTTTCCCCCTTAGTATGAAGGAGGCATTGACTTTTCAAGTCAATATCTTTCGCATCGTTTTTTTACCGCCTATAGATATTCTTTGCAGATCCGACCATGCATTTAAAATCGATCCGATGATAGTTGTATGTATTTTCTTTCACTATAAATAGTCAAGTCCTTTCCTTCCTCTTCTTTTTACCTATGATTAAGAGTTCAAACAAGAAATTTTAAATTTCTCAATCTTACTCGCAAATTCCAATCTTTCGGCATCAAAGCAAAAATTAAGGTACATATCTCCTTTCGATTGATTAAACCAGTGAGTTAAATTAAGAGTTTCTCATTCGAATATCTATTAGGGTTTGATTTGGGGTTTTTAGATTCGAATGACCGCTTAGGGTTTATTTCATGGTTCTAACATATAAGTTGGATCACCAATCCTCATATTTTAAGTCGATAATTAGTTATGCATATAGATTGAATTAGCAAAGAAGTTCTATGTCACTTAGATGATTTATTTGATTAATAAAAGATGGATAACATTGAATTGGAAACCTGGGCATTTCTAGTTTAATGATGAAACAAATAGTTTATTAGACCCAAAACCTGATATTTCTCTATTCTATTTTGGCATTGATGCCTTACGACGTCATTATGATGTTCTATATTAATTAGTTTATTCTTTATCCATTATTTTGATGATCGATTCCTAAGCTTAGAAAACCTTTAGCATAACACCTTATGTCGTCAATGATTGAAAAACGGTGTGGCAACCTATTTAGAAACATAAGAGTTTCTGTGATGAGAGGATTTATGTCGATTACTAACTACAGGTGTGACATACATAAATTTGACATTAGATAAAAGCTTGTTGTTCAGATTTGATATTGATTTATGGGGTTATTGTATGACAATGATAACCTTGTTGTCTGTTATTGTCCTTCTTTGATAATCATTTCCACCATTCTTATATAAACCTTATAAGACATTGCTATTGTGATGACCCGGAATTTTAGCAATATTATTTTAATAAGTATTTAATCCATTTAAATAAAATACAAGCTTTCATTTTATAAATAAATAAGATTTTTGGGCATTTACCAGTTATATGTGTATTGTAAAGGAAATTTTGATTTGAAATTTAAAATAAAATCTTTCAAAAATATTGGAAATGAAATCTGGCTTATTCAATAAAATCAAAGGTTCTATATTATTAATATTTAATATAATACATATAAAATGTAATCTAAATAATAATGTTTAAAATAAGCAATCTTATCAATATTAAACATAAATATAAAAACATAAGTATAAAACATAATTATAAAAATATAAGATAAATAGAAATATAAAATATATAAATGAAACATATGTTATAAATTAAAGGCTTGAAAGTTAAAATTACAAATAGAATAAAACTAAGAAACTATGCTAACAATAACTATAATAATTTTACCCAAACATATAAGATAAGTTTAAGGAAGATGTTGCTGTGTAATATACATATGTACAATGCAAAGAAACAAAGAAGGAAAAAGAAAATAATAACAAGTTTGTTGTGTAAATCATGTATGCAAAAGTAGACAAACTATTCATAATATACAAAATATCTTTGTACACAAGTACAAAAATCAGAATCCATAATTATGTGTAAACTAATATGAAGACATATGCATTTAATTGGCACAACATTTTGTTAATTCGATTGCAAGAAAGTCTTTCAACCGAAATAAGCAAGATCATTTCAAGTTATAGTAATTAAAAACATAAAATCTAATATGATCAAAACAGAGTAAAGCTGAACTAGATATAACCTATACTGTTCAAACCTATTTCTTATATATATATATATACATCATATTATTTTAGTTCATTTCAAAACTTAGTAAACCTGTGAAGCAAAACTGAGATAAGAAAAATAAGAAAATATAAACATCATCTTTACAACTCAACTTCATTCAACAAAGCTAAGAAGAATTTTCAAGGATTCAAATTCCAGCTCTTCAATAATCTATTCTCTGTGTCAACAATATTTAGGTGAGTAAACTACTTTTATAAAAGTTTAAATTTGTTGATAACCTGATGCATGTGATAATCTTTGAAGTTATGATATTAAATGTGCTTTGCATAATTGTTTAAATATGATTGCATGTATATGTATGATGATATTTGTGTGCATGTCTGTATACAAGAATGTTTGCTCTGTTCTAAGTTCTACAGGTTTTAAACAAGTTCAAAAATCAATTTCTCTTCCCCTAATCTTCTATAGATTATGATGTATAAACAAAACATGTTTGTAAAATCAAGGTCCAAGTTTTAAAAATATTTTTAAATAATAATTGGAAGTAATTTTTACTGGAACAAGAATATACAGTGGAACTCTGAAGCATGTCAAAATTCAAGTGTTTTAATTTCTTGATTCAATTATATAATATGATTTGTTTTCGAAAACTATGATTTTTAAAAGAAAAATCATGATTTTTAAGTTTATAAATCGTGAGAGCTTGCGAGTTGAACAGAAAGGCGTTTTTGGCAAATTCTGGTGATCAGAGTAATGATGGGTGTCGGGATCGATATTGGAGGAAGCTCGGAGGTCATGAGTCTTGGCAAAAATGGAGGCAGAGTTTATCGATCACCGTGGTTAACGAACGACGTGGATTTAGAGTTTTGCAACCTGTTTTAGTCGACCAGGTTTGAGTGGTTTTTGCGGCATCGTCAAGGCACCGGACACAACCAGAGGTGGGGGAAACGAAGCTCGGACTCTGGCGAAGGTGTGGGTTCAACGGCGAAGCTTCTGACGATCGGAGTTGGGTGATTCGAGGCAATTTTAGTGACTAGGTTTTGTTCCAGGTGGATGTGAGGTTGCTCAAATTCGATTTCGGGTTCGATTCTTGAACTGGGTGGCCGGATTATTAAGGGAGGTGAGCGTCGACATGCCAGGGATGGCATCGATGGTTGGAGCCACCGCGATCGCTTGTACAGGTGCACGTGGTGTCCGTGTGTATTAGAAGTTGGTTTGTTGCTGTTAGATTGGAGAAGAAGCAAATGGTCTCGGGTTTTGTCTCGAAATTAGGGTGCTGGCTCGAGTTAGAACACGGGTAGTTAGCGAGTGAGGTTCCAGCTTTCAAACTTAAATCAAACAAAGTTAAAAAGAAAAAGGGAAAGAAGAATAACGCGAGTGACTTGGGACTAGGCTCGGGTTTTTGTTTATTTGGCTCGGGTTTTCTTAATTTTAGAAAACGAATTAACAGTTTTATAAAAAGCAAAAGAAAATGGACTTGTTTTTGTGATGTATTGACCAGATTTTTAAAGTATAAGAAACTATACGAGTTCCAGTCTTTTAAAGCAAGTGTTATCAAGTTTTTCAAACAATTTTTAATTTTTTAGTTCAAAGGTGTTTTGAAAATTTATTGATTTGGTTTGAAATAACTATTATTATGATAAAAATAAATTAATCCCTAAGTATTTTCAAATGGAATTTAATAATGTTTGAATTAAGTAGGTGATTAAAGTAAGTGTATCAAGCTCTAATTAATAAAAGGGCCTCAAGTGATTTTGTTTGATTATTAACAAATTAATTTCAAGCATTTGAATTAAATAAGAATTTATTTGATAATTAAGTAATTAATTAAGATAAATGGTTTATCTTTAAATTAATGAGGGTCTTAATTTATTTAAGATAATTACTTAATGAAATTAATTAAAGGGTAAATTTATTAATGTGATTAATTAAAGAATAATTAATTAATTAAAGGTTAATTAATTAATGTAAGTAATTAAGGTAATTGGTTTAAGATAATTAATTGGTTTAATAAATTAAGGATAACCACTTAATAAAAGTGATTAAGTATAATTACTTAATATAAATAATAAAGTATGGTTACTTAGTGTGAGTAATTTATGGATAATTTCTGAATGTAATTAATTATAGTATAATCAATTAATGAGGGTAATTAAAGGTTAATTAAATTATGATTAAGGGATAATTAATTAATTGAATATAATTAATTAATGTTAAATAAGCAATATTTTTAAGTAATTAATTTAATTCATTGGTAGTTAATTAAATCAATCAGAAATGGTATGACTAAATTATCTTGCTTATGAATGATTGAATGATATTTGAATGCCTTGGATTATTTGTTATCCCTGATATGTGATTGTGATACTTTGTGAAATAAAATGTTTTTTTGTAATATGATATGTTGGGTTGAACAGAGATAATGTGGTTATCTATGATGAAATGTTGTGTAAAGTGACATCCAGTGTTTAAAAGTAAATTATATTCACTTGAATAACTTGGGTTAAGATGACATTGGATTCGAAGAGACCGGGGTCGGGTATCAGTAAATACCCGAAACCACTTCGATGGGTAAATATTCCATAAAATTCCTTAAAGAGTTGATATGTGAAATAAATAGGCTGGAATGGGATGATTTAAGTAAATGGACCATTTTAACTATGTAGAGGTACATAGATATTGATGGGTGAAATAAGTGTTGACTATAATAAGTTGAGAACTCGTAGTGAAGTATGAGTTACCTCGGGTTTTAAATAAGTTTTATGCATTAGTATTTCTTGTTAGATGAGTTTACTCATGCTGGTTTCCAGCCTGACCCGGGTGTTACTTTGATGTAATGCTCGGGTCAGACCGAGTATTACAAATTTTCAGGTAAGGTCGTTCTGGATCTCAGGAGACGAGCTGGATGGCAGGAACGTATGGAGTGTTTCCTCTATGATATATTGTTGTATATTTGGACATGTTGATTGTATATGTCCAGTGTTTGTGAATATGTTGTAACTCTGATGTATTAAAGTGTAATTTAACTGATACAGTTTCTTTGTATAAATTATATTATATGATATTATATTTTGATCCGTTGTGAATGTGAGATCTATGTCTTATTTTCTATTTTCTTCTTCTACCTCTTTTCTTCTTTTCATAACTATCCAAAATTTTCGGGATCGAAAATTTCGGGTCGTTACAGTTGGTATCAGAGCCCAGGTTAAGCGAGAACCTTGGCTCTGGTGGGGGATACTCATTAAGTATAGGGTCGATGGTACCCTAGAATGAGTTGAGTGTAATATATATGAGAGAATGTACTTGTTATTTTCCTATATAAAGATTTTAAATGGTTTTAAAGGTAAATGATTTAATATAAAATTATATTTGATATATAAAGCAATATTTCTATTAAGGTAATTGGTTGTTAAATTATTGGAATTAAATTAAGAAGTAATAGAAATACAACCAAATTGAAATTAAATAAAGGTAAGTTTGAAATAGATTCGAACTAAATTTAAAATCTTGAATTTGGGAAAGATTTTCAGAATAAGATAATAATGAATTGGTTTCCAGATAAGATAATCTTGGTTATTATCATAAATGATTGTTGTGTTTAATAATAAATGTGTATTAATGAGTAAGCAAAATGAAATGTTTTGGGGAAGTAAACATTTAGGTAAAGTATGACTTATAAATTGAAATTGAAATTGAAATACCTAAATTGTGAAATTTTAAATCTGGGTTCAGAAATTTGAAAATTGTTTCAAAGTGATAAATAAATAATAAATAATGTTATTTGAATGAAGAGTCCTGTTTCAAACAAGAGTTGTTTGAAACAGGACTGAGATTTGTTTTGAATTAAAACCAAAAGTGGTCTAAAATTTAAGGATAACTTGGTGTGTAAAGGAAATAATATATATAAGGAATATACATAATATCAAAGATGATTTGAGATAAACTCTAAATGTTGAGTTTTAAATTTTTATTTGGAATGAGATGTGAAAACCCAAAGTGATATAAGTTTTGAACTTATAAGTGGAAAAGAATTTTGAAATTTGAAGCGGGAATTCAAATTTCAGTAGGGTTGGCTGGATTAAGTAAACTGAATTTAACTTTGGGAAAGTTAAATAATTTAACAAGCAACCTGAATTGGAAATTTCGAGATAAAATTGGAATCTAATTTGGAAAGTTTAATGGTTAATTTGAATTGGGAGTTTGTGTGATCTCAAAATGGGTTTGAGATCTGGAAATTCGAAATGGGTGGATGTTTTAAAATAAATTGGATGATGTCATCCTATTGTTATTAAAAATCTTTAAATTGTGAATTGGATTTTTTATATGAATGAAGAAATGGATTGTGGTGATATATGCATTATTGAGATAAAAGGGAAATTGAACTTTAATTTGAAATAAAGGATATGGAATTACTTTGAACTGAAAATTCGAATGTTAAGAATTGAACTTGTAAATTAAAATTGTTTAAGAACTGGTTTCAAAACTGGAAGATAAAATTGTTTTGAACTCTTATTTGAACTTTGAAATAAGTGAAGTAAAGGTAAATTAAAATGGAATTTTGAACTCAGAACTAAATGGTTAAATTAAAAGTAAAGGTTAATTTGATTTATGGGATTAAATCAACCTTTGGAATAATAACTCGAATTTGTATAATTCGAGATGATTTAAAGTGAAATGAAATTGAAAGTTAATTGGAAATTGGCAATTGATTGGAAATGGAGATTGGGAAGTTGTACAGTTTGACTTTGAGACTATTTTCAAAATAAATTGTTTTAATATAAATCTATTTTTCCAAACTATTTACGACACAACTTTTCTTTTTAAACCTAAAACTATCTTAAACCTGTTTTACAATTACTTTTAGAACTATTTAACTATTTTACAACTGTTTTATAAACTAATTACTATTTTTCTACTACTTTATAACTGAATTACTGTTTTACAACTATTTTACAATTAATTAACTATTTTACAGTTTTTTACAGTTAATATTTATTTTTCAACTATTTATCTATTTTTAAAATTTTCAAGCTGTTTTCTAAATATAAGCTGGTCAGAGTACAAACTGTTTATGATTTAAATACCCAACTGAGATAAGAATTGAAGTAATAATCCAAATGGGGATTAAGGCAAATGTGAATAAGTGAATAAAATCAAAGTGAATGTGAATAGAAAGGAAATTGATTTAACTGATAATCAATGAAGATAAATACGTAGGATGTACGTATATTATTCTATTCGCATAGTGGTTTGATCCAGATTCGAGCATAGAATTTCGAGATGGTATTATCGATCCGAGTTGGGATTTTTTGCTCGATTTTCGACGGCGAACCTGGATATGGATTTTTTATAGGTTCTGGATATTCTCTATCATAGTTGTGACTATGTAAGGAGAATGACGGTTTTTGATCAAGAAACCAGATCTGAGTCCGCACTAGGAAGTCGGGTAGACAATACTAGTTCGAAAGTGAAATTGTGTGATCGAGTGAGCGATCAGATTGATATTGCGTACGAATGATATGTGGACATCGTACGGGTTTGAATAAAATTGATATTGAAAATTTATGGATAAGAATTGTAAAATGGTTTTTGAAATGAAAAGTATATTTTGTGAAATATATGATGAGATAAAAATAGAAATTGGAAATTTCTATGAATTAAGATTCACTTTATAAAGAAGGTAATGTGGTTAATAACTTATAAAAGAGTAATCAAATTTGAATATTTGTTTTGGAATAAACAAAGTTATGTATCTTTGTTATATATACGATAAAACTTCCCTTGTTGAATCTATTAACAGAAGAAAAGGGTTTTAAATGTATTTGAAGTATAAAAGTGAATTTATACAAGTATAAAGTGATTAAAAAATTTCCAAAGATTATTATATATATACGTATATAAAAAGGATTTTATGAGAATGATTATGAAAAAAATTTGGGAACCTATGGATTTGGAAAGGCTTTGATTTTTGAGGAAAATCAAATTTGGAATTTGGAAAGCCTAGTTTGTGAATTATCGATTTTGGGAATCGATTTTGTAAAGGAGCTTTATATGAAATTCATACTCGGTGTATGATTTGAAAAATACTATATGTGAATAGTAAAGTGTTTTGAAGTGGCTCTGGGGAAAAAGGCGCTCCCTTGAAATGAACTTCTCAGGAGTACCATAGGTTGGTACTGCCTTGAGCCTCAATAGGGGAGGTTCTAAAGTTGATCCTGTGCGGAGTCTGGACAAAACTAGTTCCTGAGGATTATTTTGTAGCGAAAGTCGAGGGGCTGATGCCTACAGAGGCATTTGGGTTATGCTGTGATGACAGTGTAAATCGATGTCACAGCGATCTACTACAGACCATGGCGAAAGTCGTGTGAGCCGCTGAGAGCCAACAGTGTACGTTTAATTTTATATCGGTAGACTGCGACACTATGGTAACATAGCGAAAGTCGTGTGTGCCACTGAGAGCCAACAGTCTGCGTTTGATTTTACATCGGTAGATTGCGACCTATGTAGGAGTGGAGAAGTTTCATTTTGACAGCGAAAATCGTGTGTGCCGCTGAGAGCCAACAGTTACATGGACTTTTGCTGCGACGGCAACGTAACCCTGGAATGTAACTACGATCTGTTGTGGGTTCCATGGCGTAATTGAGAGGCCTCGGAGAGCCTACAGCTACATGGACTTTTACTGCGATGGCAACGTAACCCAGGATGTAACTGCGACCATGGATGGGGGTGATGATTTCTAGAGCATGCTCACCAAGATATTTCCTCTATTTTCAAAAACTATTTTCTATATTTTCAATAAAATTATTTTTCAAAATATTTTCACTGGATGTTGGAAACGGGTCTGCCAAGCACTTATAGATTTTCAGTCGTACGCCTGATCAACGTATGACCGAATTTCTGTAAGGACAAGGATGGACTTGTCGAAACATCGAGTTATAAGGTATTTTTATAAAAACTATTTTAGAAATATTATATAGATTTTTAAAGTAGTTTAAAAAAAATGATCTAAGAAAATTTATTTGATTTTAAGAATTTTCAATAAATCTGGCTTCGTTCCTTTTCGAGGATGAAAAGATTCAAAGGGGGGAGGAATGTGATGACCCGGAATTTTAGCAATATTATTTTAATAAGTATTTAATCCATTTAAATAAAATACAAGCTTTCATTTTATAAATAAATAAGATTTTTGGGCATTTACCGGTTATATGTGTATTGTAAAGGAAATTTTGATTTGAAATTTAAAATAAAATCTTTCAAAAATATTTGAAATGAAATCTGTCTTATTCAATAAAATCAAAGGTTCTATATTATTAATATTTAATATAATGCATATAAAATGTAATCTAAATAATAATGTTTAAAATAAGCAATCTTATCAATATTAAACATAAATATAAAAACATAAGTATAAAACATAATTATAAAAATATAAAATAAATAGAAATATAAAATATATAAATACAAACATATGTTATAAATTAAAGGCTTGAAAGTTAAAATTACAAATAGAATAAGACTAAGAAACTATGCTAACAATAACTATAATAATTTTACCCAAACATATAAGATAAGTTTAAGGAAGATGTTGCTGTGTAATATACATATGTACAATGCAAAGAAACAAAGAAGGAAAAAGAAAATAATAACAAGTTTGCTGTGTAAATCATGTATGCAAAAGTAGACAAACAATTCATAATATACAAAATATCTTTGTACACAAGTACAAAAATCAGAATCCATAATTATGTGTAAACTAATATGAAGACATATGCATTTAATTGGCACAACATTTTGTCAATTCGATTGCAAGAAAGTCTTTCAACCGAAATAAGCAAGATCATTTCAAGTTACAGTAATTAAAAACACAAAATCTAATATGATCAAAATAGAGTAAAGCTGAACCAGATATAACCTATACTGTTCAAACCTATTTCTTATATATATATATACATCATATTATTTTAGTTTATTTCAAAACTTAGTAAACCTGT
Organism: Allium fistulosum; assembly: GCA_030737815.1. Lineage (NCBI taxonomy): Eukaryota > Viridiplantae > Streptophyta > Magnoliopsida > Asparagales > Amaryllidaceae > Allium > Allium fistulosum. The sequence continues at coordinate 824,352,995 of CM060904.1, forward strand.
AAAGCAAAACTGAGATAAGAAAAGAAAAAGAAAATATAAACATCATCTTTACAACTCAACTTCATTCAATAAAGCTAAGAAGAATTTTCAAGGATTCAAATTCCAGCTCTTCAACAATCTATTCTCTGTGTCAACAGTATTTAGGTGAGTAAACTACTTTTATAAAAGTTTAAATCTGTTGATAACCTGATGCATGTGATAATCTTTGAAGTTATGATATTAAATATGCTTTGAATGATTGTTTAAATACGATTGCATATATATATGTATGATGATATTTGTGTGCATGTCTATATACAAGAGCGTTTGCTCTGTTCTAAGTTCTACAGGTTTTAAACAAGTTCAAAAATCAATTGCTCTTCCCCTAATCTTCTATAGATTATGATGTATAAACAAAACATGTTTGTAAAATCAAGATCCAAGTTTTAAAAATATTTTTAAATAATAATTGGAAGTAATTCTTACTGGAACAAGAATATACAGTGGAACTTTGAAGCATGTCAAAATTCAAGTGTTTTAATTTTTTGATTCAATTATATAATATGATTTGTTTTCGAAAACTATGATTTTTAAAAGAAAAATCATGATTTTTAAGTTTATAAATCGTGAGAGCTTGCGAGTTGAACGGAAAGGCGTTTTTGGCAAATTCTGGTGATCAGAGTAAAGATGGGTGTCGGGATCGATATTGGAGTTCGCTCGGAGGTCATGAGTCTTGGCAAAAATGGAGGCAGAGTTTATCGATCATCGTGGTTAACGAACGACGTGGATTTAGGGTTTTGCAACCTGTTTTAGTCGACCAGGTTTGGGTGGTTTTTGCGGCGTAGTCAAGGCACCGGACACAACCGGAGGTGGGGGAAACGAAGCTCGGACTCTGGAGAAGGTGTGGGTTCAACGACGAAGCTTCTGACGATCGGAGTTGGATGATTCGAGGCGATTTTAGTGACTGGGTTTTGTTCTAGGTGGATGTGAGGTTGCTCAAATTCGATTTCGGGTTCGATTCTTGGAACTGGGTGGCCGGATTGTTAAGGGAGGTGAGCGTCGACATGCCGGCGATGGCATCGATGGTCGGAGCCACCGCGATCGCTTGTGCAGGTGCACGTGGTGTCCGTGTGTATTAGAAGTTGGTTTGTTGCTGTTGGATTAGAGAAGAAGCAAATGGTCTCTGGTTTTGTCTCAAAATTAGGGTGCTGGCTCAAGTTAGAACACAGGTAGTTAGCGAGTGAGGTTCCAGCTTTCAAACTTAAATCAAACAAAGTTAAAAAGAAAAAGGGAAAGAAGAAGAACGCGAGTGACTCGGGACTAGGCTCGGGTTTTTGTTTATTTGGCTTGGGTTTTCTTAATTTCAGAAAATGAATTAATAGTTTTATAAAAAGCAAAAGAAAATGGACTTCCTTTTGTGAAGTATTGACCAGATTTTTAAAGTATAAGAAACTATACGAGTTCCAGTCTTTTAAAGCAAGTGTTATCAAGTTGTTCAGACAATTTTCAATTTTTTAGTTCAAAGGTGTTTTGAAAATTTATTGATTTGGTTTGAAATAACTATTATTATGATAAAAATAAATTAATCCCTAAATATTTTCAAATGGAATTTAATAATGTTTGAATTAAGTAGGTGATTAAAGTAAGTGTATCAAGCTCTAATTAATAAAAGGGCCTCAAGTGATTTTGTTTGATTAATAACAAATTAATTTCAAGCATTTGAATTAAATAAGAATTTATTTGATAATTAAGTAATTAATTAATTAAGATAAATGGTTTATCTTTAAATTAATGAGGGTCTTAATTTATTTAAGATAATTACTTAATGAAATTAATTAAAGGGTTAATTTATTAATGTGATTAATTAAATAATAATTAATTAATTAAAGGTTAATTAATTAATGTAAGTAATTAAGGTAATTGATTTAAGATAATTAATTGGTTTAATAAATTAAGGATAATCACTTAATAAAAGTGATTAAGTATAATTACTTTATATAAATAATAAAGTATGGTTACTTAGTGTGAGTAATTTATGGATAATTTCTGAATGTTAATTATAGTATAATCAATTAATGAGGGTAATTAAAGGTTAATTAAATTATGATTAAGGGATAATTAATTAATTGAATATAATTAATTAATGTTAAATAAGCAATATTTTTAAGTAATTACTTTAATTCATTGGTACTTAATTAAATCAATCAGAAATGGTATGACTAAATTATCCTGCTTATGAATGATTGAATGATATTTGAATGCCTTGGATTATTTGTTATCCCTGATATGTGATTGTGATACTTTGTGAAATAAAATGTTTTTTTGTAATATGATATGTTGGGTTGAACAGAGATAATGTGGTTATCTATGATGAAATGCTGTGTAAAGTGACATCCGGTATTTAAAAAGTAAATTATATTCACTTGAATAACTTGGGTTAAGATGACATTGGATTCGAAGAGACCGAGGTCGGGTATTAGTAAATACCCGAAACCACTTCGATGGGTAAATCTTCCATAAAATTCCTTATAGAGTTGATATGTGAATAAATAGGCTGGAATGGGATGATTTAAGTAAATGGACCATTTTAACTATGTAGAGGTACATAGATATTGATGGGTGAAATAAGTGTTGACTATAATAAGTTGAGAACTCGTAGTGAAGTATGAGTTACCTCGGGTTTTAAATAAGTTTTATGCATTAGTATTTCTTGTTAGATGAGTTTACTCATGCTGGTTTCTAGCCTGACCCGGGTGTTACTTTGATGTAATGCTCGGGTCAGACCGAGTATTATAGATTTTCAGGTAAGGTCGTTCTGGAGCTCAGGAGACGAGCTGGATGGCAGGAACGTATGGAGTGTTTCCGCTATGATATATTGTTGTATATTTGGACATGTTGATTGTATATGTCCAGAGTTTGTGAATATGTTGTAACTCTGATGTATTAAAGTGTAATTTAACTGATACAGTTTCTTTGTATAAATTATATTATATGATATTATATTTTGATCCGCTGCGAATGTGAGATTCTATGTCTTATTTTCTGTTTTCTTCTTCTACCTCTTTTCTTCTTTTCATAACTATCCGAAAATTTCGGGATCGAAAATTTCGGGTCGTTACAGCTATTTTATGACATAGTTGTTGTAGTAACTTTATGGTCCACTTATAAAAATATTATCAACTAATGTCGACAATGGCCATTGGCGCCGGTTATTTTTATCATTTCGATATTTACCATGGCTGTGGCATTACAATATGATTTCATTCGACATTAATTTACCTTTTTCGACATTAATTTTATTAGTTCAATGTGAAATTCATGATAAATTTAGGATAATTTTTCATTTTAGTTTTACTAAATAGCCATAAACTTATTTCCTTACCATGATTACACTACTTATTTACAGATTTTTACTTGGCTAAAAATTTAAATATTTTACGAATGTCAGAATATATAACTTTATAGTTATTGACTTATTGTAAATACCGTAGTAGACTTTAACTTTGACATTTTAATTCTATTACCTAGGTAGTTAATAATTGATGTGCTACCATTTGTTCTAACATGTAGTAACTTACAAGAATTCTGAATTTCATAAAATATCTAATATTTTGTGATTTGAAATAGTATCACCCGGTAGGCAAATGGAAGGCAAGCAGATAGTCCAAAAGGGAATCAAGAAACCCAGTAAGGGCCCTAAAGCTTCTTCGTCTGCTAGAAAGAGGATCATCTTCTTCATCTGTCGTATATTACCACTCAGGAAGAAGTGGATCCATTTCTTAAGGTATTTGGAATCATAGGTATAGAAGCTATTCCTACCGATCCTTCTAGCAGAGTTGATATAGGGTGTTTTAACATGTTTAAACCAAAATTCAAATTATTTTCAAATCATAATTTATTCATCTTCATATAGGAGCAAAATGGTCATTTTTTCATGTATTAATTTTGAGAATATTTATTTGTGCATTTTATTTTTATTTGTAGGAATTTGAATGGAATATGATGAAGGCTTCATGGAAAATATGCATGCACAAGAGAAGACAAGCAAACGAAGATGGAAATAAATCATTTTATGCATCATAGAGGACCCCACCTACCCACTTACTATAGTCCCCTATTAAGAGCTAATGCACATGATTAAAGCTACATGCACATTTAAATGGAGGGTTATGCTATTACTAATGATTACTTGGAGGTTACATTTTCTAAGAGGGTAGTTTGGGTAGTCCCCAAAAATATGGATTAGGGTTTCAAACTTGTATAAATACCCCATATGTTCATGTAATTAAGCTCTTAGCCTCCTCTTTAGTTAGTTTAGTTTTAGACTCAACAATAAATATAAGCTCTCTTTTCTTTTTCATGGCTATTTAGCCATTTTCTTCTTTCATGTTATTTTTTTTTATGAAATTTTAATTAATTTTCTCTTCTATTTACGTGCTTTCTTTCTTTCCATGTTAGTAGTTTAGATTTATTTATGCAAGTAGATTAGCTTTTATTTTATTTTAATTAGCTCTCTTTTTAATTAGCTTGCATTTTTCCTCATGTTTTTGTTCCATGTTGAACTCTACATTTGTTGAACTGGTAACAAATATGAGAAGCTAAACCCCTTCCATTTAGGGGTAATGAAGCTTTCTTAATCATGTAGATTCAACATTTTGCTAATTTTTGATCTCTTTTTGTGCTTAATGGAAAGTTGCATGTTGATGTAAGTTTATTAATGAATTTGATAGTCTATGATGTTAATCACATATAGGCTATTCTTACTCAAATAAAACACAATTTACATCATCATCTAACTAATTGATTTTTGTAATGGAAGTGGATTTAGAATCAAAATTTGATGGTCTATATTTCTAATCAATAGTTCATAGATCATGCTTAAAATAGATTTTATTTTTAATTTCATTGTCATTTCATGAGAGTTAAGAAGTGGTTTAATGGGTGTGTTATAGTTTGATGGTTTATGTTGGGCTAATTAATAGCATAAATATTCCATACTTACGATAAACACATCAATTAAATTCACTAATGACCAAAAAGAGAGATCATAATTTCATGTTGTGTTGATTTATGTGATCATGAGAGTGGATTTATCTCTAAATTGTCTTTTCATCTTATAGTTTTCATTCGCTTTTGTAGTAGTTAGTTTTTGCAATTTTTTGTAGTTAACAACACTTTCAATTCTTGGTTTAATTTGATTGAATAGAAAATTTAAAATCAATACAATTCTCTGTGGATCAACTCGTACTCGCCACATACTAGAATTGTATGTCATGCGCTTGCTGTAATTTTCAATTTAAATTTGATCGGTAATTTTCTAATCCGATAGGAAATTAGCCGGTTAAACAGTTGACGATTTTTCGGAAGAGTTTTTCGCCTTCACCCCAATACAGATATGGCACTCGGGATATCTTCCTTTCCCTGACTTTCTTTTGAGATTCCTGGAGCACCTAAACATCGCTCCAATTCAATTAACTCCAAATTCATTGTAACAACCCGCATATCTATCGATTCTATATTTAAATATTTTATTTAAATATTTTATCGTTAGTCGGATGTTAGTCCGAAAAGCTACTTTTTGCATACGGTCAAATTAGGACTCGAGACCACCCCCATTGAGTTCAAAATGACGTTTGCGATCTTTTTGAGTGTAAACTTCGATATGTTTGGAGATAGTGAAATTTTCGTCACTTTTCCCGCTTGAGACTTTGGTTTGGACTGCACTTCCTTAGTTCAGCCCAACCCCCTTCCTCACTTCACTCACCCTTTGTTTTAACATTCAAGCTTCATCAAAAATGGTGGTGGGAAGTGGAAATTAAAACTCCAAACTCCAATTCTATTGCAAATCCGTGATTCAAACTCCGACTTCAAGGTGAAGAACATAGATTCAAGCTAGGGGATTGATTCTTGCTTTGTTCTTAAGCTCTCCAACATCAAATTCGTGGAAAAGGTGAGATTTTTGATCTCACATCTTGCCTATATCTATCTTGGACTGTTGGGATTGGTTCCCTATCATTTTAGCATCAGCATTTGCATTTGGTTTGGATTGGATTGGTGAAAAACCAAAAATTCTAGTGTTTTTGGTGAAAAACTGCACTTAGGTCGTTTCTGCCTTCGCTAGGTCGTTCGCGAGATAAGCCTAAGTCGTAGGTCGTTCGTGTCGAAAAGCCACACGGAGCATAAGTCGTTCTGGCCATTTTTTTAGCTCGTTCGGAGTTAGGTCGCGCGTCCTTAAGTCGTAGGTCGTATTCGCCCTTAAGTCGTAGGTCGTTGCCGACCTATAATCTCCAGGAAAAAGGCATAAGTCGTTCAGGAGCTAAAGGTATAAGTCGTTCAGGAGTTAAAGGCAAATCTTAGGTCGGTTACGAGTTAAGTGTTAGGTCGTTCGCGAGTTAACTCCTTGAGTCGTTCAAAGCTTAAGTCGTTAGGTCGCGTGCCTTGCTAATTCGTTAGGTCGCATGCCCAGTTAAGTCGTTAGGTCGCGTGCCTAGCCAAGTTGTTAGGTCGTAAGACCTTAAGTCGTGCACCTTTAAGTCGAAGCATTTTAGGTCGCTTCCCCTGGACCTCGTTAGGTCGTTCACCTCTAGGTCGCGTGCCTTTAGGTCGCAAGCCTTTAGGTCGCGTATCCTTAGGTCGCTGGTTCCCATGCCTCTTAAGTCGCTCGACTTTTGTTAAGTCGTAGGTCGTTGCCGACCTATAACTCCCCAGGCAAACTTTAAGTCGCGAGTCTTAGGTCGCGAACCATGTTAGGTCGCGTACCCTTAGGTCGCGAATCACCTTAGGTCGCGCCTCACTGTTAGGTCGCGCACTTCGATAGGTCGCTCACATTTAGGTCGCAGACCTTAGGTCGCTCGCGAGTTAGTACTTGGTCGTTTGACCTGTTTTTCCCCTAGGTCGTTCGCGAGTTAGTACTTGGTCGTTTGACCGGTTTGGCTTCTAGAGACAGCTTGCCTTCACTAAGTCGTACCGTGACGGGGCGCTGCCCCGCACCCCGCCGTGGGCGCTGCCCCCTGGACCCCCGCGACCTGACCGGTCAGGTCGAACCCCGAATTACTCTGCGTAGGCAATCTTTTCTGAAAAACGTTTATCAGAATTTCTACTTTGATGGTTTTGGGATTGACTTCTTTGGACTTTACTCACGTCTTCGAACGTGAATTGATTTGTTTCTACAATCGTTTTATGACTTGTCATTTTAAAGATATATGAAGGTTTCAATACTAATAGTAAATATCAAAACCCTTTCATCAAAGCGATTTCAACACTATTTTAAATATCAAAAGTTCGTTCTCTCAAACCGATTTTCAATCTACTAGTATATACAAGCCTTTACTTCACTCGAATGAGAAATCGACTTAAACGACTTAGTAAAACGAGTGGTATGAAACGCTTGCGTTCACTTCGTCGGTTAGCTCTTGGACTTGTTCGATTGAACCCTTTTTGTGACAATTTCCTAGTGAAGATTTACAGCTTGTTCGTAAATATTTAAGTTAAGCAAGTGGTTATGGGACATGAAGCTAAACTCATATATTTACTAGCTTGGTGTGATTGACACTTCCTTATGATCATGACGATCATTTTTGTGATTTAGACTAGCGATTGAGCGATGTCTCTTTGTCTACGTGGGAGACTATACCCCGATTATGTGATGTTTCGCCATCACATTTCCTACGGTCTTCGGGCCATTCCTGTGTGAAAATTTAATGGATAGCTTCCATGAGATAACTTCTCGTCATGTGTTTACGCGTAGGTGAGTTTTCATGCTCCCATTCATGTGTTAGGCCTCCCCCCTTTTTATGTGTTTTCTGGATTTCTGATGATGATTTCTGGAATTTTGTGCTTCACCAATTTTCATGATTTTCATTGATATGATATCAGTTTTTGTGCATTGGTGAATTCATGTGTTATTGACTTGTTATGAATACAAGTTTAGGGTATGATACCCTACCTTATCTTTGAGAAGATTCTTGTGATATTGATTAATCTTTTGTTGATTATCATTTACATACTTATAGTAGTATGTCGTTATGGTTATTTCATGTTCATGTCATGCCTTTTACTTTCTACCATATCATCTGATATTTATAGCTAGACTGATCCGTTTATTATTTTCTTATAAATAATACTCGGGTCAGACCGAGATGTTACAGGTGCTTCTGCTTGACTTCTCTTCAGGATATTTCTGACTTTTGGCTAACTACATAGATTAGTAGTTTTTGGATGTACACCTTTGAGATATAGACTCTATGTTGTGTACTTATTCTTTTGTATAGCACGTGATGCTATTCTTTTGTATTATCGTGGATCTTTCTGACCACTACTCTGATGTACACTTTCATGTGTTATATATTTATTCATATCTTCTTCCGCCTTTGTGATATGGATGTCTGTGACTGATTTATGTTATGATTATTTCTATGTTTGTTTTCCGAAGATTATATATAGCCACCGTGTGATAGCTTTGTGTTTGTATCGGTATGTCGGATTTCCTCCTTAAAAGATATGCATTCTATTCTATCTGACGTATCGGTGCTCGCACAAAGAAGTTACATGGATGGTCGCTCCTCCACAGCCTTATTCTCCGCGCTAATTGACAGCACTACATCGTAGTGTTCTTGGTTAGCGTGGGTATAGAGGTGGGGCGTCACATTCATACACCTATTTGACATGCTTGGATGTTCTTGCTAGGGAAGCTATGCTTTCCTCTCTTAGTGTTGAAATTCTTCATACCTTAGCTATCCCTGCCAAGATAAGTGAGCAGCAGGATAATACACTATATCGCATTCGTCCATATTGAAAATCCTACTCATCAATACCGTAAACAAGTCCAAACGATGGCAAAATTTGTTTCTCTATGTCAATTGTATTCTAGGATTAGGGCAACTTTCCCTATTATTGATAAGTTTCCATTTCCTGTTACTTATGTTATAATTGTCATTTTTCTTACAATGGATATTTTCCTTTAGGTTCGGCTACTAAGCAGTTAAGCTCTGCTGATAGTGAGACTGTCAAATCCCTAACTCTGGCATCTAAGAACATGGGTAATAGTCTCACCTTTCAGACGGAAGTGAAACTTCATCATTACTCGCTGATTCTAGACTAACACATAATGCTTGGGAAACCCTCGATGATGAAAGGAAATGCTTCGGTCGATGGTCATCAATAACTGTAATGCTTTCTCTACTTCTTCTCCAGATCAGCTTGAGCCTATTAGTAAGTTTTTACCATTAAAAGTGTGGAATTCATGATTTCATTGTTTTATTAACTTATTCTCTTTGTTTTAGACTTGTCTGCTCATGTCATTTCTTCTAAAGAGATAGGAGTTAAAGATGGTGCTCCCAAAAAGAGGAAAACTAAAGATGAAATTCCTGCCTCGTCTTAATTAAGCAAACTTGCTCCTATTAAGGACTCTATTGCCAAAGCATTGAAGCATTGGAAAAGGAAGTAGACGATGAGGTTCCTACTTGTATTCCCTCTTCTCCCCCAAACAAAAGGTCTAAGCTTGTGGGTGACTTTACTCCTACTGTTATGGATGAGGAGGAACATATGACCATTCACTCGAGCTCTGAGGTTGCCAATCTAGAATCTCTTGGGCATAAAGTTCAAGAATCTACCAAGGTAGCTCACTCTCAGGATCCCCTCCTTAAGATTTCTCTTCCCACTTCTCCGACAGCTCTATTATTCGCTTGTAAGTTGATCTTGTGTTCTCTCCTTGTGACGACCCGGCTTTTTCTCCTCAAAAAGTCGCATCGTCTTGAAGAAAGAAAGGGATATAAAAGAGAAAAGAAGAGAAGAAAGAACTAAACAATATCAGAATCTCACAGCGGAACGAAACAAAATATAATATATCACATAACTATTACATAGTCTTTACATAATCAGAGTACACAACTTATATATCACAAAATAGACAGTTATAAATTTATGTCTATTATACAACACAAGATACAATTCAAACAAAAGACTCAAAGAAACCAACACAGCGGAATACTTATACATCTAAGAATGCTGAAGCCTCCTACTCCATTTCTCCTCCATAGATTCGTCGAAGCTAACCTGAATCCCTTGGCTACTCGTAAAAATTGAGTACCCAAGGTTTAATAAAACAGAAAATAAACACTTGGGTCAGACATGGGTCTGGTGTGAGTAAACGGTTTAAGATTGCTTAACTTCAAAACCTTTTGAAAACAAAGGTATCACGTAAGACTCCCCACACATAAACATGGGTAAGTTTTTACCTTACGCTAACCAAAACATTTGATAGGAAATCCAGTTATATTATAATAGGGTCTAGGGTTTTCAAATAAATAAGAAATAGCTGAAATTGTTACATTATTAAATTCCAGCATACTAGCCACAAAGTGGGTTATACAATCAAGTCCGATGGCACTTATTGGAAATTGGATTCCATACAATGGCAGAGCTACCGGGGTACCGCTCGTCACAGTACGTGGCCTAGATCAACGTACCGAGGATCACGCCCAATCCCCTGCAACACAAGGCCGGAACCATCCCTTACTGGATAATTCCCGCATAAGAAACCCCGTGGTTGCGGCCAAACAACCACCCACACAGCCGAAATAAAAAGGGACTCTAGACAGGGGAAATCTTATACTACTTGGGCGCTACCCACTAACCTTGCTGCACCTCCCCTGTTTTAGCCATTCCCGGTTGATGAGGCTTGAGGCTACGATTACCTTTAATCAGAACTCATCACTTAGAATGCTCATCGTCCACCTGACGATGTGCTGAAAGCATTCAATCCATACAAGTTCGTTCCGGGTTCGAACGAAACCGAAGGCATTATCTCGTTACACTCATTTTGGAATCACCCTCAAAGTTAACGACAATAACCCTTGCACTCTGAATCTTCATCTTCACTTGAGATTCACGACCTATCGTTAATTTGGATCGATGTGGTATTCGGGTCTCCAGACCTGGAAATCCGGTATACGGAAACCCGATCCCGGTCTCATCGAAATCCAAAACGTATCTTTTAAGGCCAAGTTGTTTAAAGGTTTAAACAATTCAATTCAATTTAATACTTGAATTCACATAGCATTTACATAGATAAATATCACACATTTATCACAGATATATCCAATATCATATCAAAGCATATCATAGCATATCATCCAACAGATATCATCCAATTCAGATATTCTACACAACAATCATATATAAGCAACCATTATTAACCCTATGTTATAATTAATTTAATTATCTTAAATCAAATTAATTACTTAAGAATTAATTATCTAACCTTGCCTAACCAATCATTAATTAATTACAATCCATTTAATTAATTAATCATTAAATATTAATCACTCTTGATTAATCATTAATTACATAAAGTAATTATCCTTTAATTAATTTTACAAATTAATTATTCTTATTCATTAACAGTAATTAACCTTTAATTACTTTCATTAATTACATTAATTAATGATCCTTAATTAATTACTTCCATTAATTAACTATAATTAATTACATTGACCCTTAATTAATTACATTAATTAATTAAACTTTAATTAATCACTTTTATTTATCCACCTCAATTAATCATAAACAGTAATTATCATCCTATAATTACTTACCCTAATTAATTAACTTTTTAATTAATTATTAATCCTTTAATTAATTATACCAAATAATTAATCCTTAATCACTTCTCATTAAGTAATTATCCCTAAATTAATTACATCTTGTAATTATACATTAATTACTTACAGTAATTACACTTATAAATTTCATTAAGTATTTATACTAAATCAATTACTAAGTGACTATCATTAATTAATTAACAAATTAATTAACTTAACTTAATCACATTCATTTCATAAATCATAGCTGAGTAATTTATCCTTTAATTACTTTTTAAACCAATTAATTAATCTTTAATTACAGATTGATTATCCTTTAATTATTAATTAATTAACCTTAATTATTAATTAATAAAACTTAATTACAAATTAATTATTCCTTAATTACCAGTTAATTAACCTCTAATTACTTAATTAATAAATCTCTAATTACTAAATTAATTAATCTCTAATTATAAATTAATCAATCTTAATTACTTAATTAATTAATTCTTAATTATCAACTAATTCATCCTATTTAATTAATTAACTTAACCTTAATTATTAATTAAATAATTCTTAATCATTAATTAATTAAATTGATTAATTTCTCTTTAATTACTTTATTACTTTAATTAATCATTAAATCATTAATTAAGCTTTGAAATAAAATAATTATTAAAGTTGCCAAAACTTCCTTTAATTACTTTAAACATTATCAAGAAATATTTTAAACAAATTTCACTTTAAACCTTAAAGCTTACTTTTATGAAAATCTTAAAAATTCCATTTCTAATTTAAATTTTAAAATAACTTTAAACCTTATTCAACAAAATTTAAATCAAACAAACTTCAAAACTTCTTAACTAATTGTCAAAGAAAACAATTATTATATAAATTAAATTTATATAAGAAGTTTAAACTAAAATTTATTTCTAAAAATTTTCAAAAAACTTTGTTTTAAAATCTTTCTAAAACTTTGCCTCAAGACTTGCTTCGGGTCAACCCGAAGATTTACTCGGTTTAACCCGAGTTCCATCCCCTTTCAAAATTTTAGTTTAGTTTAGTTTAAGTTTTAAATTTATAACCTGTAACTAAAAAATTACCCTCGCAACTACTCTAGCTTCCACTCGAGTTTCAAACCCAAAAACTCGATATATCCTTCGAGTCATTCACATGAAAACTTAAGTAACTACACGAGCTCTTCTTCTTCTCCAACAACATGCCCAAACCAACCATCCAGATACACGCAAATATGTACAGGTGCACGTGCACCAGCGCCGCCGACCACCAGCGATCATCACGGCGATGCTCGACGTCCACACAAACCCATGCGACCTCAAAAGCGAACCCAGATCGAACAAAATTCGCACGAGACGAAATCGAGACATTCTCGACCAAACAGGAAACCACCGTGGCCAGAAAACATTCTTCTCCCCGACGCCTCCGACCTTGATATCACCTGTCCTCCTCACCGAAGCTTCGTCACACCTTCCAGTACTCATCCCTCACCATGCGATCACCTCCGATCACCCAGAGACACTGCATTGATTCTGTTTCCAGACTTCGACAAAAACTCACTTAAACCCTAGTTCCGCCTCATCCTGCCACCATAGGCAACTGACATACCTTCGACTATTTTTGCCGCCATCTCCAATCACCTAGGTAGCCTCAGCCGAGACCCCAACCCCACTAATGTCGTCGATCACCAGAATTTCCCTTAAACCCATTTTCTAGTCAATTCCAAATTGCATTCTTAATACATTATTAGAAATCCAGAAATAACTTTCTAAAATCATCATTTGAATTCACTAACCAGATTATAAGATCAAATATATAAATTTCCATATTTGATATTTACCCTTTTTCTGATTTTTACTGTAATTTTTAAATTTACAGTATATTTAATAAATAAACAACCTAAAATTATTTTTAAAAACAAGAACTCATTGTTATTAACAATTTTCTTTCAACAATCAAAGTCAAATTTTACTTGTTTGAGAAGATAGGAATTTCTATGATGATGATTGAGTCTTTTAATTACAAATACAGAGCACCATATAAACACATACAGTCACATACTGGAAAACAAGCAAGTTTTATACATATATCCAGATAAATAAAGCATGCAAACTATATCAAAATTTTATCACACAAAATCATCACATGCAACATCTAAAACTCTTTTTAAATAAGAGTTTACTCACTTTTTTTTTAAAATGAATGAGCAGAGCTTGTATTTTGAAATCTGGGAATGTTTGGAAACTGGAAACTCGAATTGCTTTATTTCTTTAAAACTGCAAAGCTTTGGAAACTTTTGCTTTGGCTTCAGATATACTTGCATGCATACTTGAAGGATGGTTACAGGCTTGATATTATAGAGCTTTGGAAAATGCTTTACAGGGTTTAGTTTTTGAGGAAGTGTTTACAGGCTTTTGAAAAATGATTACAGGAGAATTTGTTACAGATTTTTTTTTTGAACTTGAATTTGAGGAGTATTTTGATCTTGATTCTTAGATTCTCTGGTTTGAAAAGATTACAGACTTGCTTTGGAAATTAGTTTACAGGTCTGCTTTGATTTAGAGGAGATTACAGGCTTTTTATAGATGATTATAGGTTTTGATTTTTGAGTTTGAGAATGTTTTTCAATGTTTCTTGTTTGAAGAAGTAGTTTACAGGCTGAGTTACTTTCTTTTTAAAAAATGAGAAGATAGGAAAAGAAATGGAAGAGAGGAGATGTTTGTTTATATAATGTAATTTATAAATTATTAAAAATTAAAAGAAATAAAAATAAAGGATGACTCTTGTTTTCAAATGTTAACACTTGTCAATTTGAATGCTAATTATCTTACACATGTATTTACAAGCCCTTACAATTAAACACTTGTAATTATTTACTTTTTATATTATTTTTAAATGATTTTTAAAGCTTTTAAATTAAATTTCCTAAATAGATAAATACATATCTTATTTTATAAATGCTTTTCTTAATTTATAAAAATAAAACTTTTAAAAGAAAATAAAATAAAAAAACCAATTAGATTTTAACTAAATCATATATAGTATATTTAATCCAATTTAAATGCTAATATAAAACTTTTATATTTATCTACTATCAACTAAATACTTTATAAATTCATATAAATAAATTCCTTTAAGGAAAATGATATAAAAAAAAAATCTATTTCTAAATATCACAAATTAAATTTTTAACTAATTATTCCATTTAAGAATATAACTATATTTAAAATCAACTCTTTATTAAATTGTTTGAAAATAACAATTTTACCAATTTTAAATAATTAATTTAAAAGATTATCACATTTTAAATTTCCTGAAATTCCGGGATATCACATTCCTTCCCCCTTAAAAGAATTTCGTCCTCGAAATTTAAAACAAAAGATAATCCAAAGTTTTATTTTATTTCCAAAATTTTCAAACAATTTTAGCATACATATCAGCCAACACAAATAAACAACCAATTTCATCCAAACAAACAATTCAATCAAACAATCAATTCTAGCTATTCGGACACAGATCCAGATAAGCTTCCTAAAATTTATTCTCGAGTTTCCCAGGTACAGATACCGGAATACTCGCTCTACTAAATCCAGAACTAGCTATACTACTAAGCTACTGAGCTCCTACTCATCTAGATCTACAATCTGAACAAGATATCAGACCACAGACAAGATCAATTCAACTACCAAATCCTCCTGAATTGCTGGTTCTAAAACCAGAGATAGATCAAACACGTACTTCCTCAAAGATACGCGATATAATTCGAATCCTAGTTATCCAAACTGACAATTCAACCAAGTAGACCAAACTCTTATCCAAATCAGAACACAGAAAAGATCCAAAACACCTCGGAGCTGACTTCCCAGACTTACCCAATCTTATAGCTTCCTTTTACTAGAGAAAACTTCAACAACAACGAAATCTCAAACTTCGAATTCCAAATTCCTCCGTCTCTAATCCACAGAACTCTTCTGACGATCCTGGGCTGCCTACATCCTTCTTGATCAGCTCATCCTTTGCCGATGCTTCTCGAAACAAACAGGACCAAAAACAATCCAACAAATGAATTCTCTCAAAATCTACCCAAAATCCAGAACACAAACTCTACCCCACCATCAGTAGACTACAACTTACTTCTCCTATCTGGAAAAGACAAAACAGATGCACTAACCAATCTGGACTTAAATCCAGAAATATTTCCTGTAGAAATTTTCTAATCCCAAAACACTGCAACTTCCGGTTTCTTCCATTCTAGAACAGCTGCCACCTTGCTTCCGCTGCACAACTCTGATCTGGAGAAGATAAGAATGCTGTCAATGAACTCGAGCACAAACACATCCTGAAAATATGGTTCAACAGATCCATAAAAAGAAAACTCAGCAGTTCCATGAAATACTGAGCTGCTTCACCAAATCCTTTCTCTAGGAGACACCCTTCTACCTAGCTAAACTACCGGTACTACTCCTGAAATTAAGTCGATAAGGAACTCAATCTCAAATGCAGACAAATCTCTGACTTCGGATAAGACATCCAGAAAGTCTCAGATAACTCAAGAGAATACTCAACTATCGCAAGTCACTTTTGCATTCCACTCAGCCTAAATTCCAAAGAAACTGCTCTCTCTTTACCCATCAGAACAGCTTATGCTTGACTAACCAATCCATCGAAGAAATGGATCCACTTTGTTGCTTCTGAACTCCACCTCTAGAAAACTGCTAAGCTAAAAGATCTTCCTGCTGGAACACAAAACACTTCCGAGCTGCACCGCTGACACAGATGTCAAAGACTTCCTATCCAAAGCTCTTCGAGAAACTCGGACCCCAAACCAAATAGAAATACCATTGCTGAACTCAGCCACAACACCGAAGCAGACACATTTCCTTAAACTTGCTTCAAAAGAAAACATCTTCAGAAACATCCAGTCACTGCGTCTCATTACGCAACTACTACTACCTGAGGTACCCAGATACCATCACTTGCTTCTGCTCTTCCGTCAGATCCAAACTCTCAAAAATCTGCTCACACGAGCGCGATCCAACTTACCCTACAATGATGGACTCTGAACCTTAACAGGTTTCCTTCAGAGATCAATGAAATCCTTACACCACAGCAAACTCACTCGAGACGGTATTAGGTCTACAGTCTCGACAGATACACTTCCAACCTTAATACTCAGACTCCAACCATTGGTAGTCGTGTTACACACACCACTACCATATCTACCTTTATAACTCATATTGGAAAACCCGAACAGGTAACCCAACAAATAGGTAGAAATATAGATATATGTATATAAAAATTACAAATACGCTCTCTCAAGAAAGAAATCACTCCAAAGCTTAGGTATTCGCTCAACCTACTGCTCTGATACCAACTGAGACGACCCGGCTTTTTCTCCTCAAAAAGTCGCATCGTCTTGAAGAAAGAAAGGGATAGAAAAGAGAAAAGAAGAGAAGAAAGAACTAAACAATATCAGAATCTCACAGCGGAACGAAACAAAATATAATATATCACATAACTATTACATAGTCTTTACATAATCAGAGTACACAACTTATATATCACAAAATAGACAGTTATAAATTTCTGTCTATTATACAACACAAGATACAATTCAAACAAAAGACTCAAAGAAACCAACACAGCGGAATACTTATACATCTACGAATGCTGAAGCCTCCTGCTCCATTTCTCCTCCATAGATTCGTCGAAGCTAACCTGAATCCCTTGGCTACTCGTAAAAATTGAGTACCCAAGGTTTAATAAAACAGAAAATAAACACTTGGGTCAGACATGGGTCTGGTGTGAGTAAACGGTTTAAGATTGCTTAACTTCAAAACCTTTTGAAAACAAAGGTATCACGTAAGACTCCCCACACATAAACATGGGTAAGTTTTTACCTTACGCTAACCAAAACATTTGATAGGAAATCCAGTTATATTATAATAGGGTCTAGGGTTTTCAAATAAATAAGAAATAGCTGAAATTGTTACATTATTAAATTCCAGCATACTAGCCACAAAGTGGGTTATACAATCAAGTCCGATGGCACTTATTGGAAATTGGATTCCATACAATGGCAGAGCTACCGGGGTACCGCTCGTCACAGTACGTGGCCTAGATCAACGTACCGAGGATCACGCCCAATCCCCTGCAACACAAGGCCGGAACCATCCCTTACTGGATAATTCCCGCATAAGAAACCCCGTGGTTGCGGCCAAACAACCACCCACACAGCCGAAATAAAAAGGGACTCTAGACAGGGGAAATCTTATACTACTTGGGCGCTACCCACTAACCTTGCTGCACCTCCCCTGTTTTAGCCATTCCCGGTTGATGAGGCTTGAGGCTACGATTACCTTTAATCAGAACTCATCACTTAGAATGCTCATCGTCCACCTGACGATGTGCTGAAAGCATTCAATCCATACAAGTTCGTTCCGGGTTCGAACGAAACCGAAGGCATTATCTCGTTACACTCATTTTGGAATCACCCTCAAAGTTAACGACAATAACCCTTGCACTCTGAATCTTCATCTTCACTTGAGATTCACGACCTATCGTTAATTTGGATCGATGTGGTATTCGGGTCTCCAGACCTGGAAATCCGGTATACGGAAACCCGATCCCGGTCTCATCGAAATCCAAAACGTATCTTTTAAGGCCAAGTTGTTTAAAGGTTTAAACAATTCAATTCAATTTAATACTTGAATTCACATAGCATTTACATAGATAAATATCACACATTTATCACAGATATATCCAATATCATATCAAAGCATATCATAGCATATCATCCAACAGATATCATCCAATTCAGATATTCTACACAACAATCATATATAAGCAACCATTATTAACCCTATGTTATAATTAATTTAATTATCTTAAATCAAATTAATTACTTAAGAATTAATTATCTAACCTTGCTTAACCAATCATTAATTAATTACAATCCATTTAATTAATTAATCATTAAATATTAATCACTCTTGATTAATCATTAATTACATAAAGTAATTATCCTTTAATTAATTTTACAAATTAATTATTCTTATTCATTAACAGTAATTAACCTTTAATTACTTTCATTAATTACATTAATTAATGATCCTTAATTAATTACTTCCATTAATTAACTATAATTAATTACATTGACCCTTAATTAATTACATTAATTAATTAAACTTTAATTAATCACTTTTATTTATCCACCTCAATTAATCATAAACAGTAATTATCATCCTATAATTACTTACCCTAATTAATTAACTTTTTAATTAATTATTAATCCTTTAATTAATTATACCAAATAATTAATCCTTAATCACTTCTCATTAAGTAATTATCCCTAAATTAATTACATCTTGTAATTATACATTAATTACTTACAGTAATTACACTTATAAATTTCATTAAGTATTTATACTAAATCAATTACTAAGTGACTATCATTAATTAATTAACA
This sequence comes from Allium fistulosum, assembly GCA_030737815.1. NCBI lineage: Eukaryota > Viridiplantae > Streptophyta > Magnoliopsida > Asparagales > Amaryllidaceae > Allium > Allium fistulosum. Next base: position 824,372,042 of record CM060904.1, read on the forward strand.
AATTAATTAACTTAACTTAATCACATTCATTTCATAAATCATAGCTGAGTAATTTATCCTTTAATTACTTTTTAAACCAATTAATTAATCTTTAATTACAGATTGATTATCCTTTAATTATTAATTAATTAACCTTAATTATTAATTAATAAAACTTAATTACAAATTAATTATTCCTTAATTACCAGTTAATTAACCTCTAATTACTTAATTAATAAATCTCTAATTACTAAATTAATTAATCTCTAATTATAAATTAATCAATCTTAATTACTTAATTAATTAATTCTTAATTATCAACTAATTCATCCTATTTAATTAATTAACTTAACCTTAATTATTAATTAAATAATTCTTAATCATTAATTAATTAAATTGATTAATTTCTCTTTAATTACTTTATTACTTTAATTAATCATTAAATCATTAATTAAGCTTTGAAATAAAATAATTATTAAAGTTGCCAAAACTTCCTTTAATTACTTTAAACATTATCAAGAAATATTTTAAACAAATTTCACTTTAAACCTTAAAGCTTACTTTTATGAAAATCTTAAAAATTCCATTTCTAATTTAAATTTTAAAATAACTTTAAACCTTATTCAACAAAATTTAAATCAAACAAACTTCAAAACTTCTTAACTAATTGTCAAAGAAAACAATTATTATATAAATTAAATTTATATAAGAAGTTTAAACTAAAATTTATTTCTAAAAATTTTCAAAAAACTTTGTTTTAAAATCTTTCTAAAACTTTGCCTCAAGACTTGCTTCGGGTCAACCCGAAGATTTACTCGGTTTAACCCGAGTTCCATCCCCTTTCAAAATTTTAGTTTAGTTTAGTTTAAGTTTTAAATTTATAACCTGTAACTAAAAAAATTACCCTCGCAACTACTCTAGCTTCCACTCGAGTTTCAAACCCAAAAACTCGATATATCCTTCGAGTCATTCACATGAAAACTTAAGTAACTACACGAGCTCTTCTTCTTCTCCAACAACATGCCCAAACCAACCATCTAGATACACGCAAATATGTACAGGTGCACGTGCACCAGCGCCGCCGACCACCAGCGATCATCACGGCGATGCTCGACGTCCACACAAACCTATGCGACCTCAAAAGCGAACCCAGATCGAACAAAATTCGCACGAGACGAAATCGAGACATTCTCGACCAAACAGGAAACCACCGTGGCCAGAAAACATTCTTCTCCCCGACGCCTCCGACCTTGATATCACCTGTCCTCCTCACCGAAGCTTCATCACACCTTCCAGTACTCATCCCTCACCATGCGATCACCTCCGATCACCCAGAGACACTGCATTGATTATGTTTCCAGACTTCGACAAAAACTCACTTAAACCCTAGTTCCGCCTCGTCCTGCCACCATAGGCAACTGACATACCTTCGACTATTTTTGCCGCCATCTCCAATCACCTAGGTAGCCTCAGCCGAGACCCCAACCCCACTAATGTCGTCGATCACCAGAATTTCCCTTAAACCCATTTTCTAGTCAATTCCAAATTGCATTCTTAATACATTATTAGAAATCCAGAAATAACTTTCTAAAATCATCATTTGAATTCACTAACCAGATTATAAGATCAAATATATAAATTTCCATATTTGATATTTACCCTTTTTCTGATTTTTACTGTAATTTTTAAATTTACAGTATATTTAATAAATAAACAACCTAAAATTATTTTTAAAAACAAGAACTCATTGTTATTAACAATTTTCTTTCAACAATCAAAGTCAAATTTTACTTGTTTGAGAAGATAGGAATTTCTATGATGATGATTGAGTCTGTTAATTACAAATACAGAGCACCATATAAACACATACAGTCACATACTGGAAAACAAGCAAGTTTTATACATATATCCAGATAAATAAAGCATGCAAACTATATCAAAATTTTATCACACAAAATCATCACATGCAACATCTAAAACTCTTTTTAAATAAGAGTTTACTCACTTTTTTTTAAAATGAATGAGCAGAGCTTGTATTTTGAAATCTGGGAATGTTTGGAAACTGGAAACTCGAATTGCTTTATTTCTTTAAAACTGCAAAGCTTTGGAAACTTTTGCTTTGGCTTCAGATATACTTGCATGCATACTTGAAGGATGGTTACAGGCTTGATATTACAGAGCTTTGGAAAATGCTTTACAGGGTTTAGTTTTTGAGGAAGTGTTTACAGGCTTTTGAAAAATGATTACAGGAGAATTTGTTACAGATTTTTTTTTGAACTTGAATTTGAGGAGTATTTTGATCTTGATTCTTAGATTCTCTGGTTTGAAAAGATTACAGACTTGCTTTGGAAATTAGTTTACAGGTCTGCTTTGATTTAGAGGAGATTACAGGCTTTTTATAGATGATTATAGGTTTTGATTTTTGAGTTTGAGAATGTTTTTCAATGTTTCTGGTTTGAAGAAGTAGTTTACAGGCTGAGTTACTTTCTTTTAAAAAAATGAGAAGATAGGAAAAGAAATGGAAGAGAGGAGATGTTTGTTTATATAATGTAATTTATAAATTATTAAAAATTAAAAGAAATAAAAATAAAGGATGACTCTTGTTTTCAAATGTTAACACTTGTCAATTTGAATGCTAATTATCTTACACATGTATTTACAAGCCCTTACAATTAAACACTTGTAATTATTTACTTTTTATATTATTTTTAAATGATTTTTAAAGCTTTTAAATTAAATTTCCTAAATAGATAAATACATATCTTATTTTATAAATGCTTTTCTTAATTTATAAAAATAAAACTTTTAAAAGAAAATAAAATAAAAAACCAATTAGATTTTAACTAAATCATATATAGTATATTTAATCCAATTTAAATGCTAATATAAAACTTTTATATTTATCTACTATCAACTAAATACTTTATAAATTCATATAAATAAATTCCTTTAAGGAAAATGATATAAAAAAAATCTATTTCTAAATATCACAAATTAAATTTTTAACTAATTATTCCATTTAAGAATATAACTATATTTAAAATCAACTCTTTATTAAATTGTTTGAAAATAACAATTTTACCAATTTTAAATAATTAATTTAAAAGATTATCACATTTTAAATTTCCTGAAATTCCGGGATATCACACTCCTTCCTCAAAAGACTCTCTTCCTTCAGAGGCCCAGGTCCAGTTTCCTATGGCCAGTTTTGATGAACTTGCTTGATTGGTTATCCAATCTCCCTATATTACTTCTCTTGGATCATCACAATCTTCAACTTATTCTAGGGATCATCTTTTCAATATTCTTAAGCAGCTTTTATTGGTATGTATTTCCTTTCATTTGGTTAATTTTTAGCTCCATAAATCATGTCCTCACTTAAACTTGTTTTGCATTCCAGGTAGGAAAGAACATGTTTCTCCTTCAAGAAGCTTCTTAGGGGCCTTCTAACGAAGTAGTTAAGTTAAAAGACATATGTCTTCACTTAATCATAGCATAGTTGATACTATGTCAACAAGAGATGAAGTTGTTGTTGGAAAAGAAACTTGTTTTCTTACTCAATAAAGGGAAAAATGCTAAACAATTTCTAGAAAAGGAGGTGGACGCATTGAAAGTAGACCTCGAGAAGATCAGTAAAGAGAAAGCCAATCTAATTGAAAAGGAAGTGAAAATATTAAAAGCGGATCTTGAGAGGGCCAACGAAGAAAAGGCCAAGCTATTTAATAAGAATCAAACCTTGGAGGACAAGTTACAAAGTAAAACTAGCATCTTGGCTTACTCGAATAGTATTATCAGTGACGTCAAAAAGAAAGTTATCTCTTTCCTCAATAATGTTATTCCTAAAATTACTAAGAAATGTTATGAAGAAGCCTTGTTTATGGCATATACTAATAACATTTAAAAGTGCCCGATCTTAGACTTTCTATTCCTCCTAGATTGGAATGAAAAGTTTAAAAGGAAGTTTAGTCCTAAGCTAAAGAAAGTCAAGAAATCTCTTCAGGAAGAGTTTCCTGCTGAAGAAAAGGTTGATGCCGAAAAGCGATTAACCTTCGACGATCCCCTTATCGACGAGGAAACAGAATCTGATGGAGAACAAAATGATGATGACGACAATAATGACAATGATAATGATGATGACATTGGTGGCGATGATAATGGAGGTAATGGTGAAGGAAAAGGTCCTTCAACACCAAAACATGGGGTGAGTGGATCAGGTGATCCCAACTTGGACTCATTTGTCCAAGGCGTAACCTTCACTAATTTTCTTGATCCTTAGGATACCACAAGAAAGGATTTCTTCCAAAGATAATGCTCCCCACAACCATTAGTCGAAGGAGAAAACTCAAACACAAGTCCTGACCCCAAAGTATGGAATTCTTTATTTTAGATGTTTAAGAATTCTTGTTTAGCTCTTGATTGATAAGTTTACTGTTTAGTTAAGGAATAAGGACAAATACTCTTATGAGATTCTTTATGAACAGAGTGTGAATAGGGATGATCGGCTGAATAGGGAGCTCGAAAAGTTGGTTAAAGAGTACAATATCCTGTTAGACAAATACAAATGCCTTTTTGGTGATGCCAGGCGGTTATAGTTTTTAAGGAGAAGTAGGTTGCCCCTCACTTGAAAAGAGCTTGTCTATACCGTGAAAGGACTACGAGAGAGAATACAGATTTAACGACTCTCTTTTGGATCTTAATTGATGACAGAAATGCTTTAGTGGACTTCCTCTATAAAGTTTATTCCAAAGGTCAATTTATGGACTTTTCTCACTTGGGAGAAAATAGCGGGGATTTGCTTAAACGCCTTCATAAATGATATCTAGATAATCATGGAAGCGATCCTCATTCGAGGGCTTGTTGGAACTTACCTAGGGCCGCTAGTGTTCTCCTTATTCCTAATATTCTTCCTCCCGAAAATATTAAATATAATAAAAAGCGATTTATTTCTAAATTTTATAATAGATCAATAATGTATAAACCTGAATGATTATAATATTATAGCATGTAATTCAATCATCTTACAAACTTTATCGCTTTTGTTTCTTTATTATTAGTCTAATTTTAACATATTATCCAGATTAAGAAAACCTTAAGTAGTCCTATTTCCATAGATCTCTTGAGTGAATTTGTCAGGTTAAGGAAGGATTTTAAAGAGAAATCTTTAATTCTCAGGAAATCTAAGTTAGCAAGGGATTACTTTCTAAGGGATATACAAGAAGTATACACACGATTCCTTCACTTTCGTTTTGATTTCATAGGCGATGATAAGGACAAACTACTTAGTGAAATTCGAACAAACCATGCTAAATTGCTATATGATCACGCTGGCCCTCTAGTCAGGAAATGAGACTGTCATCGGTTCCTTCCAGTTAATACCCTAGAAGGGATTAAAGCTCCTTTTGATTCTACCCTTACCCATCTATTGGGTCATTTGAAAGGGCCAAAACCGATGTTTCAAAGCTTTAAGAGTTATTTAAAGGTTCAAAAATGGGACTGATATGTAATTTGAATTTCCTTATTATTTGTAAACTTTTGTTGTAACTTAATGAAAGAGCTTAATTTCATCTGTTAATTCCTGTTTGACTTGTTCTGAATAGAAAAGCCAGTTAATGCTTGCATCTAGTCTTATGGATGTCCTTTCTTGGCTGAACGACATTAAAGATAAACTGATAGTTGATATTAAAATAGACGGACTTCTCAAGGTGCTTCAGTTTTATGGTTTTTGAAAAATTTCAGAAGCGCAAGAGTGGCATAGGAAATATTATAAATTAAGATCAACATTCAGTAACTATAAACAAACGACCTCCAACTTTTAGAATCAAATTAAAGAAATGAACAAAGAATTTAAAGAATTGAAAGAGAAGATAGATGTGGTCTTAGGGTCTAATCCTTCAACTGAGCACAAATAGCTAGGTTATACCAACGATTAAATGATTTGAAGTGGACTTATTAAAAAGTCAAGTTTCCTGTCAATCCTTGGAACTTATTGCAAGTGGAGGCGATTCCAGCCATCCTACTTCTACTCCTAGGAGAACGACAAGATCTCAATCCTTAGCTAGTAAAGAATTCCCTACTCTGTTAAACCAACCTCCAGGTCTAAGCAATGAAGAAATCTCCAAATGGAGTAGACAAGTCAAATTTGAGTGCATGCAATTATTCGACCAGAAATGGAATGAAAAAGTTTCTCAATGCCTCGATGATTATGAAAGTCAAGTTGAAAAGTTGGAGCACGAAAGGCATACTCTTAAGTAAGAAATTAAGGAATTAAAGAGCACGGTTCTAACTTTAAAATGAGCCAATAAGATCCTCAAGCATGCACTGAAGACTCAAATTGACTCAGTTGACGATGTAGATACTATTTGGAAAAAGGAGAAAAATCTTAAAGAACATTTAGATATGGCCGTTCACCATATTACTGACACTTCCTCGGTAGCTAAAGATCAGAAGAAGTTGGTGCAGAGCCTTTCCCTTTAATAGGGAATTTCTTGTAGATCTTTGAATACATTATTTTGTAGCTCAATTTTTGTACCTGTGACTTTTGTCTATAAAATATTAGATAATAAATGAACTTGTATTCAAAGGAATGTTACCTCGAATGTACTGTATGCACTTTCCTTTTTGATTTTATTGAATTAGATATATGACTTGCTTTTCAGTACCTTAACATGATATATAGCTTTTAATTGAACACCAGTTTGTCTTTGAAATTGCTTGACAATTGATATCCTGCCTTAAGTTTTTAATACGATCTATCAGAGAATCATAACTGGAGGACCAGAAAATCATCTGGGAGTAATAACAGAAGACCGGAAAACCATCTAGCAATAATAATAAAAGAGCAGAAAACCCATCTGGTAATAGTAATAAAAGACCAGAAAGCTATCTATCAATAATAATAGAAGATTAGAAAACCCATCTGACAATAGTAAAGGAAGACCAGAAAATCCATCTGATGATTATCAGGGAAGACCAGAAAATCCATCTGGTAATAATAATAGAAGACCAGAAATCTCATCTGGTAATAGTAAAGGAAGACAAAAAAACTCATCCGACAGTAATAAAGGAAGACTAGAAAATCCATCTGGTAATTGAAGATTGCCTTTACTTTGGAGCATAAACGGGCTACATTTGATAGATTTTCCTTTGGAAGATTGATTGATTTTGTTTCAGAGCACAAATGGCTTGTTTTTGACAGATCTTCCTCTAGAAGATTGTTTTTGACAGATCTTCCTCTAGAAGACTGTTTTTGCTTTTGGATCGGATTGATTTCCTTGGCACCATCTTAGGTGATGATCTCTACTTGGATCAAACCTCTTATCATCGTCTTTGGTGATGATTTAAGTTTGTAGTCTATTGCATTTGGTTAGCTATCTTTTATCAAAACCAAAGACTTACCCAACCTCCCTTTAGGAGGTGCTTCAATTAGGCCTTATAGATGGTACTAAAGGTTGGTTCAGTGCTTTGGTCAGGCCGTCTTAGCAACATCAAAGGCTTACTCAATCCTCCCTCTAAGAGGCGCTTTGACCAAGCCATATAGGCAGGATCAAAGGCTTACAAATACTTTGGATAGGCCGTTATTAGGTAGGACCAAAGGATTACTCCGACCTCACTCCAGGAGGTGCCTTAAATAGGCCATTTTCAGACGGGAATAAGGGCTTATGCTTTGGTTAGGCCATATAGGCGGGACCGAAGGCTTAGTAGATGCTTTGGCCAGGCAATCTTAGACGGGAAAGGCTTACTCCATACTCCCTCTAGAAGGTGCTTTGACCAGGCCATCTTAGCGGGATCAAAAGCATTTTAATTTATTTTAGGAGTTTCTTTCCCTCCTTAGCCATGTAGATACACTTATATTATGTAGAAAATCTTCTTTTATTGCTGAATTGTTTAGCATCTTCTTCCAAATTCTTTGAGCTTTCCTTGTCCTAGGAATCCCTTCCAAGCTCCGACATTGATTCGTGTCGTGCCCATTAGAACAATGATAATGACAATATAATCCTCTAAGATTTCTTTCATTCTTCAGTCGCTTCTTTTGTAAAGGCCAATAATTGAACCCATCTTTGGTCAAGAGGTAGATATTCTCATAAGAGGTAGTAAGAGAGTAATACTTAGAAAGTTGTGATCTTTTAAGAATAATCCTCTTGGTTGATTTAACCCTTTTGTTGCTTGCGATGAACTCCTCCTTTTTAGGGAGTATTGTGCTTCATTTGTTTTGTAAGATCGATCAAGCACACTCCTCCACTTTCTGGCAAACTGATCGAAGTCCTTTTCTAGTTCTTTTTAAAAGATGGTTCCCTTATGTGATGCCCCACCTCTATACTCACACTAACCAAGGACACTACGGGACAATGCCATCGGCTAGTGCAAAGAATAAGGCTATTAAGGAGCGACCAACTGTATAATTGATTTGAGCGAGTACCGATATGTCAGATGGTATGTCAGGCACTTCATTTCAAGAGGAAATCTGACATATCCAATCCAAACTCAAATCTACTACACAATGGCTAAATGCCATTCGGAAACAATATAAAATAATCATAGAATAAAATCAGGCACATATATTCATATCACTAAGACGGAAATAGATATGAATATAATACATAGAAGTGAACATCATAGTAGCGGTCATACAAATCCACTACATCATAAAAGAATAGGTACATGTACTTCACAAAAGAATATGTATACATGATGCAGCCCAGAAAGAAGAAGTCATAGGTCGTGTACGACCTAACATGTTGATAGGTCGAGTCCGACCTAAAGAGGAAGCTAACGAGTTAAGATTTTGTGAGAAATTGTGGAAAGTTGAAGTTTTAGGTCGCAGCCGACCTAACGAAGTCTTTAAGTCGCATCAACGACATAGTGTGACTCGGCAACGACTTAGTAGATACATGCGAGTTAATGAGTCCTTTAAGTCGCCTGAACGACCTATCGAGTCACGCAGTGAAAGGGTAGAGCAAATTGGTGAAGTGTTAGGTCGTGAACGACCTAATGAGTAAAGAGTTAAGTCGTTGAAGATAGAGGCCGTGGATATTTTCTGCCGACTTAATCTCTGCCGTTGATTTCTTAAGTTGTTACCTATTTTTCTTTTTTAGGTCGTTACCGACCTAAGTTAAGTCGCTGAAGACTGAAGCCGTGGATTTCTATGCCGCTTTAATCTGAGCCGTGGATTCTTTAAGTCATGAGAAAATGCTGCAGTGATGTTGTTGAGTCGCTATATGTTGTAATTAGGTCTCGTACGACCTAAGTTGAGTCGTGAGAAATCGATAGGTCGACAACGACCTAAGTGATGTATTTTTGTTTGTATTTTCTGTTTGTAAGTCGTAACTTTTAGGTCGTGAGCTTGTTGAGTCGTGGTCTTTGTTAAGTCGGAGACGACCTAAGAGTTGGTTTTTTGTTTTGATTTGTAACTTCTATAAATAGGCCGGTGGTGCCATTTGTAATAGTTTAGTTGATTTAAAATAAAACTCTTGTTTTGTTAGCTTTGTGCTTTCACCCAATTGGTAGTTGAGTGTAATCTCCTATCTCCTCTTTCGGTTAATCGAGTGCGCTCGATTCAACGACTGCAGAAGCCGATTCACGAAATCTAGTGCGCTAGATCAACGTGTGAAGAATCGCAGATCTTTGAACCCGGTATCGTGCGCGATCAACGAGTTCGGGATAGCTAGAATTCGGTATCTTCGGATCAACGAATTTGGGCATTTCAGTATTCATCAACTCACCGACTGCTACTTTCATCGTATCATCAATCGTTTTATAATTCCGCTGCTGCACCAGTTTAGTATCAGAGCTTGTTTTAGCCAATCATAGCTAAATCGAGTCTTGGAGCCGAGAATTTGAAGATTGAAGTTGTTGTTCATCGTGTTCATCGCAAATTGCAACAAAGGGGAAGATTTCGATCCATTCCTTTTTTTGGATCAAAAGTTGAAAAGTGTTTGAGTTTGGCCGAGAGGAGTTAAGTCGCGAACCACCATTTCCGAGCTACAGTTGAAGCATTTGTGAATTTTGATAATGCTGCCAAGGAGAGCTAATCGTCATCAAAATGTTGAAGATTTGTATAAACGGGAAGATGCCGAGCAAATGGAGCAACGTATAAGTGACAAATTCAATGAGAAGTTGGATAAAGGCAGTGGGAGATTAGAGAAGCTTATGACGGAGATGAATCGAAATCAAAGAAGGGTTTCACTTGAATCTAATCACGAGAGAAGTAGAGTTTCACCACATTCCAATCAAGGGAGAAGTAATGATAATGACCATAGAAGTGTGAGCCAAGACAGTTATAGAAATGTTGATGACCGAGATTGTGTTCGGAGGAATGTAGATAGAAGGAATGATGGTGGTAGACGTGAAGGTAGTAGAGATGTTGGTGGTCAGAATCGACATCGATATACATCTGATTTTGAAGAGGAGTATGATGGTGGTAGTATTCAAGAACGAGGTCAAGGAAGAAATTATTCAGAGTATGATCACAAGTGGGAATCTGGGATGAAGACGGAAATACCAGAAATCAAGGGTGGTATGCAAGCTGAAGAATTTTTGGATTGGGTGGCTAACGTTGAAGAAATTTTTGATTTCAAGGAAGTTCCAGAACATCGTAGAGTGAAGTTGGTTGATACAAGGTTGAGGGGTAGAGCTTTGGCGTGGTGGCAGCAAACCAAACTTACACGTGAACGAATGGGGAAGTCGAAAGTTGAATCTTGGGAGAAGATGAAGAAATTGATGAAAGCAACGTTCTTACCTTACAATTATCAGTCACTGATGTATCAACGTTTGCAGAATTTGAGACAAGGCACAAAAACTGTTAATGATTATGCAGATGAGTTTTATCAGCTTATTGCTAGAAATGATATTATGGAAACGGAAGAGCAGCTGACATCTAGATTCATTGGGGGATTGAGAATGCCGATTCAGGATATGGTGAATATGTTCGATCCAAGATCTGTGGCAGAAGCACATCAAAAGGCGTTGGCTTGGGAGAAACAGGGACGACGAGGAGGTGGTGTGTTTACTAATTCCAACAATCAAGTGAAGGGTGTTAGTGGGAGTTCTAATGTTTCTAAACCTCTCAGTAAACCTGATGAAGGAGGCTGAGAAGGTGAAGGTTAACAATGGTTTCAAATGTTACAATTGCCAAGAATTGGGTCATAAAAGCAACGAGTGTCCAAAGCCAAAGAAGAGAACCATGGTTGTAGACGTTGAGGATGTTGATGGAGATTATTCTAGTCCAGTTGAGGAGGATGAACAGGATATTGCGTCAGGAGATGAAGGTTGTAATCTAATGCTGAGGAGATCGTGTTTGACACCGAAGTAGGAAGAGGCTAGTTGGTTGAGGAGTAATATCTTTCAGTCAACATGCACTATACTGGGGAAGGTGTGTAAATTTGTGATTGACGCAGGAAGCTGTGACAATATCGTTTCAACCGAGGCTGTGACAAAGTTGAAGTTGAAGACAGAGAAACATCCGAATCCATACAAGTTAGCATGGTTGAGAAAAGGAGGAGAAGTGAAAGTGGATAGACGAGTTTGTGTTCCATTCTCTATTGGGAAGAAATACAAAGACGAGATCTGGTGTGATATAGTAGAGATGGATGTTTGTCATTTACTTTTGGGAAGACCATGGCAGTATGATCGAGCAGTACAACATGACGGTCGGACCAATAGCTACAGTTTTATGTTTGAAGGTACGAAGATTATCTTAGTTCCAAAGAAAAGACAACAAGGAGAAAGTAAGTCAGAAGAGATTGAAGAGCTGAAAACTTTATTATCTCTGAAGGAGTTTGTTAAGGAGGTTGAGGAAGAGCCGAAAGTGTTCTTGTTGATTGGGCGTGAGAGCAGTGAAGAGGTTGAAATTCCAGAAGAAGCAAAGGCCGTTTTGAAAGAATTTGAGGATGTATTTCTAGATGAGTTACCAAAGGAGTTACCGCCACTAAGAGACATTCAACATCAAATTGATCTTGTTTCGGGAGCAATGTTGCCACATAGACCACATTACCGAATGAGTCCGAAGGAACATGAAGAGTTGCGGAGGCAGGTAGAGGAATTGCTTGAACAGGGGCGTGTGCAGGAGAGTTTAAGTCCTTGTGCTGTACCAGCTTTATTGGTACCCAAAAAGGATGGAACGTGGAGGATGTGCACAGATAGTAGAGCATTGAATAAGATCACAGTCAGATACAGATTTCCGATGCTGAGGCTTGATGATTTATTGGATCAAATCAGCGGGTCCGTAATCTTTTCTAAGATTGACTTGAAGAGCGGTTATCATCAGATTCGCATTAGACCAGGGACGAATGGAAGACAGCATTCAAGATGAGGGAAGGATTGTATGAATGGCTGGTAATGCCGTTTGGTCTATCGAATGCACCAAGTACATTCATGAGGGTGATGAACCAAATTTTCAGGCCATACATTGGGAAATTTGTGGTGGTTTACTTTGATGATATTCTGATCTACAGTGCTAGTACAGAAGAGCATGTTCAGCATTTGAAGAAAGTGTTAATTATTCTTCGAGAAGAACAATTCTATGCTGCTACGAAGAAATGTGTTTTTATGGCAAGGAGTGTTTTATTTCTTGGGTATGTTGTGTCGGAAGAAGGAATACAGGTTGACCAAAGTAAAGTCGAAGCTATCAGAGATTGGCCCCAGCCCAAGGCGATAACGGAAGTTCGTAGTTTTCACGGGTTGGCTTCATTCTATAGAAGATTTATTCCACACTTTAGTAGTGTGATGGCGCCTGTTACAGATTGTATGAAGGGCAAATAGTTTTCATGGTCGGAGGAAGCAGGGGTTGCTTTTGGAAATATCAAGGAGTTACTGACGTCTGCACCAATTCTAGTTTTACCAGATTTTCAGTTGTTGTTTGAGCTACACACTGATGCGTCAAAGGTTGGGATTGGAGGAGTGTTGAGTCAGAAGGGGCGTCCTATTGCATATTTCAGTGAGAAGTTATCAGGAGCGAAGATAAGATACAGTACATATGATGTGGAATTTTATGCTGTTGTGCAAGCTATTAAACACTGGAGACATTATCTATTTCAGAAAGAGTTTGTTCTTTACACTGATCATGAAGCATTGAAGCATTTACAAGGGCAAGACAAGATTTCAGCGAGACATGCATCATGGATTGCATATCAACAACAGTTTACTTTTGTTGTTAAACACAAGTCAGGGGTGACGAATCGTGTGGCTGATGCTTTGAGTAGAAGAAATCATTTGTTGACTACAATGAAAGTTGAGGTGACAGGATTTGATGTATTGCCAGAAATATTTGTCGATGATCCTTACTTTGCAAAGTTTGTTGATAAAGTCAAGAATGGAGAGACGGATGAGTTCGTGATGGAAGATGGTTTTCTGTTCAAGGGAAATCGATTGTGCATACCTGATTGTAGTTTGAGAATGAAGATTGTAAAAGAGCTATATGAAGAAGGACATGTTGGGAGAGACCGTACATTACAGTTGATTTCACAATCTTATTTTTGGCCATCGATGAGGAAAGAAGTAGAAAGGTTTGTGGAAAGATGTCATATTTGCCAAGTTTCCAAGGGAACAGCGACGAATGCAGGATTGTATATGCCGTTACCTGTACCAGTTAAACGGTGGGTTGATGTGAGTATGGATTTTGTTTTGGGATTACCGAGAACTCAAAGGGGAAACGATTCCATTTATGTGGTGGTTGACCGATTTTCGAAGATGGCCCATTTCATAGCTTGTAAGAAGACAGCTGATGCTGTCCGGGTTGCTGAATTATTCTTTAAAGAGATATATCGTTTACATGGTTTGCCAGAATCCATTGTTTCTGATCGGGATACCAGATTTTTGAGTCACTTTTGGCTAAGTTTGTGGAAGATGGTCTGAACGAAGTTGAAATTTAGTAGTGCCTATCATCCGCAAACAGATGGGCAAACAGAAGTGGTTAACCGATCGTTGGGAAACTTGTTGAGATGCCTAGTGAAAGATAATCTGAAGAGTTGGGACAGGAAGTTATGCCAGGCAGAGTTTGCTCATAATCATGCGGTGAATCGTAGCAAAGGTTTCAGTCCATTTCAGATTGTATATTGTAGTTTACCAAAGGGGCCGTTGGAATTAACAGTCATACCACAACCAAAGAAGACAGTCAAACGAGCTGCTGATTTTGTTGAAGGATTGACAGACTGTCATAGAATCGTTCAAGAACGATTGGAAAAGGCGAATGAGAAGTATAAACGCTCTGCCGATCTGAAGCGAAGAAATGTTGAGTTTAAGGAAGGAGATATGGTATATGCGGTGTTAACAAAAGATCGTTTTCCAGTAGGCGCTTATAACAAGTTGAAAGCCAGGAAAATTGGTTCGGTGGATGTCGTGAAACGAATTAATGAAAATGCTTATAAATTGAAGCTGCCAGATGATGTGTATACGTCTGACGTATTCAATGTTAAGCATCTCGTACCATATCATGGGGATGAGTTTGTTGTGGAAGATGAGGGTGCAAATTCGAGGACGAATTTTTCTCAACCCGGGGAGGATGATGCAGCCCAGAAAGAAGAAGTCATAGGTTGTGTACGACCTAACATGTTGATAGGTCGAGTCCGACCTAAAGAGGAAGCTAACGAGTTAAGATTTTGTGAGAAATTGTGGAAAGTTGAAGTTTTAGGTCGCAGCCGACCTAACGAAGTCTTTAAGTCGCATCAACGACCTAGTGTGACTCGGCAACGACTTAGTAGATACTTGCGAGTTAACGAGTCCTTTAAGTCGCCTGAACGACCTATCGAGTCACGCAGTGAAAGGGTATAGCAAATTGGTGAAGTGTTAGGTCGTGAACGACCTAACGAGTCAAGAGATAAGTCGTTGAAGATAGAGGCCGTGGATCTTTTCTGCCGACTTAATCTCTGCCGTTGATTTCTTAAGTCGTTACCGGTTTTTCTTTTTTAGGTCGTTACCGACCTAAGTTAAGTCGCTAAAGACTGAAGCCGTGGATTTCTATGCCACTTTAATCTGAGCCGTGGATTCTTTAAGTCGCGAGAAAATGCTACAGTGATGCTGTTGAGTCGCTATATGCTGTAATTAGGTCGCGTACGACCTAAGTTGAGTCGTGAGAAATCGATAGGTCGACAACGACCTAAGTGATGTATTTTTGTTTGTATTTTCTGTTTGTAAGTCGTAACTTTTAGGTCGTGAGCTTGTTGAGTCGTGGTCTTTGTTAAGTCGGAGACGACCTAAGAGTTGGTTTTTTGTTTTGATTTGTAACTTCTATAAATAGGCCGGTGGTGCCATTTGTAATAGTTTAGTTGATTTGAAATAAAACTCTTGTTTTGTTAGCTTTGTGCTTTCACCCAATTGGTAGTTGAGTGTAATCTCCTATCTCCTCTTTCGGTTAATCGAGTGCGCTCGATTCAACGACTGCAGAAGCCGATTCACGGAATCTAGTGTGCTAGATCAACGTGCGAAGAATCACAGATCTTTGAACCCGGTATCGTGCACGATCAATGAGTTCGGGATAGCTAGAATTCGGTATCTTTGGATCAACGAATTTGGGCATTTCAGTATTCATCAACTCACCGACCGCTACTTTCATCGTATCATCAATCGTTTTATAATTCCGCTGCTGCACCAATACATCAAAGAGTCTCTATCTCAGATACATAAAAGATAAAAACTACTAAGCTAAAGTAGTTAGCCAAAAGTCGGAAGCTAGTCCCTGCTAAGAAGTCAAGTGGGAGCACCTGAAACACCTCGGTCTGACCCGAGTATTATTTAGAAAGAAAAATAATAAACGGATCAGTCTAGCTATAATTATCATGTAAGATGAGATAGGATAAAAGATATGACAAATATATATGATAAAAATAAAAATCATACAATACTTCAAGTTTTCTCAAACACCCAAAAAGAATATCATATTCATTATTTTTATTCACCAAATCAAAAATATTGATAAAGCTTATCAATGCAAATAAAAAAACGGTGAAACAAAAATTCCATAAATCAATAATTAGAAATCTAGAAAACACAATGGAGGGTGGCCTATCACAAACGGGAGCATGAAAACTCACCAACACGTGTATCACAAACTAGACACTATCCCATAGGTTGCTAATCCATTAAAATGAGCCGAAGCTCCACAAACGGTCTAAAGACCATGGGTCGCTACCCCATAAAAATGAGCCGAAGCTCCACAAAACGGGGTACAGTCCCCCACGCGGACAAAGAGACATTGCTCATTGCAAGTCTAAATCATAAAATGATCACCATTGGTCAATACGTGTAAATTACACTAATGAGTTTTGCTTAATGTCCCGTAACCACTGGCTTAACTTAAATATTTACGAACAAATTGTAGATTTCCACTCGAAAATTATCACAAGTTTTCAATCGAACAAGTCCTAGAATTAGCCAACGAAGTGAATGCAAGTGTTTCATACCAATTGTTTTACTAAGTCGTTTAATTGGAATTCTCATCCGAATGAGGTAAAGGTTTGTATATATTAATAGATTGGAAAACGGTTTTAAAATCGAGCTTTGTATCCAAAGTAGTATTGAAATCATTTTTGTGAATGAGTTTTAGTTTTTATTACTAGTATAAAACCTTTGTATTTAAAGTAACAAATCATAGAAACGATCGTAAAGACAACCTATCATAAAATCACATTTCAATAACGTGAATCAAAATAATGGAAATTGATATCAAATCCATCAAATGGAAATACTAAAAATCCAAAAAAGAAATCATCGAAGTTGATTTTAATTGACAATAACTATACGGATCATCAAAAATTGATAAACCGGAAATCCACTTAAGAAATAGCCCAAATTCCAAAAATTGACAGCCACAGACGTCTGTGGTAATTTACAGACGTCTATGATAGGGTTTTGGAAATTTATTCCTGAACCCTAGGACGTC
Organism: Allium fistulosum; assembly: GCA_030737815.1. Lineage (NCBI taxonomy): Eukaryota > Viridiplantae > Streptophyta > Magnoliopsida > Asparagales > Amaryllidaceae > Allium > Allium fistulosum. Next base: position 824,388,891 of record CM060904.1, read on the forward strand.
TGTGGATAAACCATAGACATCTATACCCCTGTTTCGGGAATTTTTAATCCAGGACCACAAACGTCTGTGGATAATCCATAGACGTTTGTCGCCTATAGCGGGACAGAATTTGCAAAGCCCAAAAATAGGCAAACCAACCTAACTTCATTGATTTGGAGGTGATTCAATGAGCAACTGCGACTAGAGATTCATGCCTAGCGACAACCCAGCCTTAAAGGCTCTTCTATACACCCAAAACAACATGTCTAGACACCCATACTAGGGTTTTCATAAATTTTGACTTCAAAATACCAAAATTAGGAAAAATTCGCCCAACTAGTTCAATTCAAAAGCAATTGAACAAGAAATAGATGTTAGGAATTCATGCCTAACAACAATCAAAGCTATAGACATAGATGTGAGTTCAAGAACTCACCTTTAAACTCAAAAATAGAAAAGATAAGCTCTAAAATAAGCTAAGATCAATTCCTCTTCAACTACACCTCTAGAATATCCAATCTAGTATCACATGCAAAGATTTCCTAAGTTAGGTTATAGGAAATTCTGAAAATTAAACAGAGATTTAGATGGAGAAGATGAAGAGGATGCTTACCTAAGCTTCTCTTCGATTTATAACTTGAATTTGAATTCCTAAGAAAAGCTAGGGCTTAGGAATTTTAATTTCCTCCCTTTTCCCCCATTTTTCCTTTAGCTTGGATTACTAGGAAATTGTGAATGGAATGAAAGAAGAGAAGGGGAGTTAGGGGTATTGGTAGAAGAGGGTTGGGTTAATGGGCTAGAACAAAGCCAAAAGCCCAACTAAAAATGCCAAAACCCAAATCAACCCCAAATACAACAATGTTTATATCTAAAAAAGTTGTAAATGTCGATTTGAACTCAACGAAAGTAGTCTCGAGTCCAGAATAAACTATATACAAAAATTCACATTTCGGACTCTAATTTCAACTAGCGATGTTATATTTAAATAAAACATTTAAACATATAATCATAAAATATGCGGCTTGTTACAGACTCCCCTCCTTAAAGAAATTGCGTCCTCGCAATATTTGAGAAGGTAATAAAGAGTAAAAACCATTCCGTGACATAACAACACAAAAAGGAAGATTGAAATGAGAAGTTCACCTTAAGGAGCACGAGAGAGTAAATCAGGATCTGTGCGCTCGATGAATTCTCTGGATTCCTAAGAACAATCCTTAGGATTTGCGGACCATTGAACTTTCACAAGCGGAACGTCTTTATTACGAAGACATTTAACCTCCGTAGAAATGATGCGAATAGGATGTTGCTCATAAGTCAAATTAGGTGAAACCTCAATTTCTTCAATAACACTAGGCTCAAGAATAAAATCAAAATCTCTAAGGCATTTTCATAGCTTAGAAACGTGAAATACACCATGAATAGCGGAAAATTGAGCTGGTAACGAACGGCGATAAGCCACGGAACTAATGCGTTCGGTGATGGGAAACGGGCCAATATATCTAGGTGCTAATTTTCCCGACCAATTGAAACACACAACACCCTTCATAGGCGAAACACGAATGAATACCAAATCTCCCATAGAAAATTCCAAATTCCTTTTTCGGTTATCGGCATAGGATTTTTGTCTACTCTGAGTTTCTTTCATCCTATGACGAATAAGGTCAATCTTTTCTGTGGCATCACGAATAAAATCTGGACCTAAAACCAACTTCTCACCGGTTCCAAACCAACACGAAGGAGATCGGCATGGCCTTCCATAGAGTGCCTCGAAAGATGCTATACCAATGCTAGATTGGAAGTTGTTATTGTAAGAAAACTAAACAAGGGAAATATGATCTTCCCAACTTCCACCAAAATCAAAAACACATGCACGAAGGAGATCTTCAGGAGTTTGATTCACACGCTTCGTTTGTCCATCGGAATGAGGATGCACTATGTCACAAAGTGAATCAGTACGATGATCACACAACATAAGATTGATTTGCTGTTGTCCTGACATTTTCCACTATTTCACACAACATGTCGAAAAATACTCTATTGTTTGAATAGCTCCTGAAATCTCAATGTTCGTGCTTGTCATTCAGACAACATCTTGTCTGTTATCTAATTGAAGTTATCAAAAAATTTAGTTTTGGCTTTGTATTTTCCCTCTAAATATTTTTGTGGCCGCATATTTTCCCTCTAATATATCTGTTGTCTGATTGAAGTTATCAAAAAAATTTGGCTCTATATTTTACCTCTAAATATTTCAGCATTCCCTCTTCTCTCTCTCTCTCTCAAAACCAAATCAGCAAAACCCTTTAATCTCACTCTCAAAACCAAATCTGCATAACAAAATCGACCACGTTCCCTCTTCCCTCTTTTCTCACCCTCAATAAATTGATGGTTGTGTTCCCTCTTCGTTCTGATATAGGTTTTCTAGATTGAAAACTATCGCTTGGAATTTGAAGTGCAAATGATACTCCTTCTACTCTGATGCTCACACACTTCGATTAGTCGTGATTGCTGCATGGTTGCTTTCTTTATCGAGTTGGTTGCTATCGATTTGGTATGTTTAGCAATTTTGTCCCTTTCAATTTTATGCTCGAACTAGGTTAAATTTTTCGATAATGATATGGGTTAACTTATAGGTTTTGAATCCCTATATTTTCATTTTGAAATTCCTAAATCTATTTCGAATATAATTTGGGCGTTGATTTTACTAACTTTGGCCTTGATTTTCTGATTTTCAATTTTGAATAGATTCATTTTTTACCTTATTTTTTCTGTGATTTCAATTTCGAAATTACTGATTTCTTTGCTAAAATGCTTATGTTCATGAACCTGTTCTGTGTGCATTTGCTTTTTGGGCTCTTACTCTTGATTACTGCATCTGCATAAGTATATGCTGCCTATTTATGTATCCATCATGATGTTTGCACATGTATATGTTGCTTATTTATCTACATCATGATGTTTGCTTGAGCTTGCACCTGGTTCTGCTTGCAATTTACTTTGTGACTTTATGGAGCTTGCACCTTGTTGCTTGATCTTGGTTGATGATTCTTGCTTATGCTGCCTTGCTTGATTTTGGTTATTTCTTCCTTTTGATGCTAATTTGTGCTCTAAAGCTTTTTGTTTGGTTTGCTTGTCCCTTGAGGCTTGCAAATTTTTGATTGAAAAGGAATTTGCACTTATTGTATCAAATCATCACTGTTGAACTAGTTGATGCTAACTTGTTGCATTAGTGCTAGTTGTTGTTGAACTAGTTGATGCTTGAAGTGTCTTCTTGCTTGTTGCTAGTTATGTATATATGTATATACATATATGTTTGCACCATGCTTGCCAGTTATGTCGACCACCGTCAACAGGGGCGTTGTCCCCGCACCCCCACCTAGGGGTGTTGCCACCCACCGGACCCCCCTTCGTAGTGGCAATCAATTTAAACTACTGGACCATTTTGATTTTCTAAACCATTTTGAGTTGAACTTGTTTTTTATGAACCATTTTATGTGCCTTGGCACTTATCGTTTTGTCTGATCTTGTTTATGTGTACTATCTTAAATTCTTGCCTAGTTGAACTTGTTTTCTAAACCATTTTGATTTTGGTACCTAAGTGTGCTTGTTACTGCTATATGCAGTCTTCTTGCTTATTACTTCCATGTCTATATACACATACAAATGTATGTATATGTAACAACCCTGGTTTTGGAGATTACCTGTAAAGTTATAATTTAATATTTACAGGTAATCTCCAAAACCAGGGTTGTTACAGTATATATGTGTCAAATATTAGCATTTTTGTGTTTTGTACATGGGTGTATGTGTACATGCATGTTGCTCACATATACTTTTGATGCTCCATGGTTTGGCAATCTATTTTGAACTGAAATGAAATATGCACGTGTACCTGTTTTCACTTATACATGGCTTTTTGAACTGAATTTCTACACTTTTAAGTCCTCGGTACATACTTGTACATACTATTATATATACATACTTGTACCATATTTTGAATTGTCTTGAGCTGCTTTTGAATTGTTCATGTGTTCATTAGTAGAACTGCTGCTACGACATTGTATATACCTGAGTGTGCATCTGAGTTTGATTTTCTAGTTTGTATATTTCTGGTTTGATTTTCTGGTTTGAGTTGCATTTCCTTGTGCACCTAAGTTGAGCCCGATGTGTGTTGAGCCTTCAGGCTTGACCTTTGCAATAGTCTGTGAGATTTAATCGATGTCCGGCCTTGTGATATTCATAGTGATACATTGTGCATATCATAAGTTGTCCATGGACATATATATTTTTCCAGCCATGTCTAAAACATGAAGAGAAAACAAACCCATAAACTAAGGCAATATTAATATTCAAATTTTATTTTATTTTTGCAATTTAGGTTTGTTTCCTTTCTATTTTACTACATTGTTTATTTGACAAGTATAAGAGATGACTAGACACAAGATGGAGCAAGAAAATGAAGATAAATATCAAAAATAAACTCGAGTGACTGTAAGTGAGTGCTAGTATGAGAGTGTAGAGAAAAGTTGTATATATGAGAGTGATAGTGAAAGTTGTATTGTATTTGAAAATGTAAGGATAGTGAAAGTCGTATTGTATTTGAAAGTGCAAGTATAGTAAAAGTTGTTTTGTATGTGAATTTGATTTGAAATAAAATATTTGTTTAAATAAAATTGCGATTCATTTATTTCATTCTTCAAATATATAATATAATTGTAATTGGTATGCATATATAGAAAATTCTGGAAATGATACTATAACATCAAACAACTTAAAACTGTTTTTTATTAACTTTCAGACAACATATAATATTCATCCCTACTATTTGTAAAACAAGAACAACACATCAGACAACGAAGCATACCTATGGTCTAATATGTAATGAGATGGCACGGAAATAGACGACAAATAGGTATTCATTCAGACAACGGGGCATATATGTCATCTGATTCGTTTTTTCTTATAGTGATGATAAGTGGTGCTAAAATTAAGCTTCGTTCCCAAAGCTTTTTGAAGACCTTTCCAAAATCCACGAGTAAATAATAGATCACGGTCACTTACAATAAAAGTAGAAACTCCATGCAATTTAACAATTTCTTTAACATAGATTTTAGCCAAAAGAGGTACGGTTCGGTTGGACCGAACGGGAAGAAAATGGTCGGATTTTGTAAGTCTATCTACAATCACCCATTAACTTTCATGACCTAAATGAGAACGGGGAAGACCGTCAATAAATTCCATGGAAACTTGATCCCACTTCAAGACGGTGATGTCTAAAGGTTGCAATAACCCAACAGGCCTCTGATGCTCGTCTTTTACGAGTTGGCAAGTCATGCAATGCTTAATAAAGTTAGCAATATCAGATTTCATTCCATACCAATAATAAAGTCGCTTCATGTCTGCATACATTTTACTACTACTAGGATGAATTGTAAATTTAGAATGATGACAATCTTCTAAAATGTCTTTAAGAAGATCACTAATAATTGGCACAATAAGTCTACCAAATTTTCGAATGCCACCACAATCATTAATTTCAAAGTCTTTCAAACCATCAACATTATTTTTATCTCTACAACTTTGGCTAAGAAGAGCTAATTCGGGGTCGTGCTTTTGAGCTTCAAGGATGCGGTCTAAAATGGAAGGATAAGCCTCAAGGCTATATAAAACAAGAGATGAACATGAATCGGATTCACGATCTCGAATCTCACAAGTGGACAAAGTCTCAAAATCATTCCATTTAGATATCATCATAGAAACAACCGCTTGTTGCTTACGACTAAGGGCATCGGCAACACGATTTCCCATTTCGGGAGTATAAAGAATATCAGGATCATAAGATGCAAGGAATTCGAGCCAATGTTGTTGATGCAAATTAAGTTCCTTTTGAGAGAATAAATACTTTAAAGATTTATGATCGGTGTAGAGAACAAATTTCTCTCCCAAAAGATAATGACGCCAAATTCTAAGAGTGAAAACAATGGCCGCGAGCTCTAAATCATGAGTGGCATATCTAGTCTCAATAGGCTTTAACTGCCTAGAAGCATAAGCGATAACACGTTCCCTTTGCATGAGACCAGTTCCCAAACTAATACGACTAGCATCAGTATAACCAATCAAGTCTTGGTTCCCTTTGAGAATCACAAGAATAGGAGCATCAGAAAGGAGCTCTTTTAATTTCTGAAAAGCAGCTTCACATTTGTTTAACCAAATGTACTTCGCTCCCTTCTTTGTCAAACTAGTAAGAGGTAAGGAAGTTTTAGAAATTTCTTTTATGAATCGATGGTAATAGCTTGCCAATCCAAGAAAACTATGAATTTCTGTTACACTCTCCGGTCTCTTCCTGTTTTGAATCACCTCAATCTTTGAAGGATCCACGAAAATTCCAGATTTAGAAATAATATGTCCTAAAATTTTCACACAAGATTGCCAAAATTGGCACTTAGAAAATTTCTATTTCAATTGATCGCTCCTAAGAGTTTCCAACACAATTCAACGATGTTTTTCATGCTCTTCCTTGGTTTTAGAATAAACAAGAATATCATCAATAAAGATAAGAACAAATCGATCGAGGAAGTCTTTGAAAATTCGATTCATAAGGTCAACGAAATAAGCTAGAGCATTCGTTAAACCAAATGGCATAACAAGCCATTCATAAGATCCATAATGAGTACCGAATGATGTCAAAGGAATACTATCCTCTGCAATTAAAGGCTGATGAAAATCGGTTGCTAAGTCTAACTGTGAAAAGACTCTAGCACCGCAAAGTTGATCGAATAGATCATGAATCCGACGCAAGGGATATTTATTCTTAATGGTAAGATCATTAAGCTTGCGGTAGTCAATGCAATTTCTGAGTGTACCATCGGATTTCTTTACAAAGATAACTGAAGCTCCCCAAGGAGAGGAACTAGAACGAATGAGCTGTTTTGCTTCGAAGTTGGATAATTGTTTACGCATCTCCATATTTTCCTTATTGGACATATGATAAGGAGGACGATTGATAGGTAAAGCTCCAGGGATTAGATTAATCCTGAACTCAATTGCTTGCTTAGGTGGTAATCCTAAAACAGGCTCAAAGATATTGGAAAATTCACAAACAACGAGAATGAGGGAAATAACATCTTCCTCATCATCATTATCATCATAATGCAGGTTTAGAGAATACAAGGATGCCACTGAATTGGAATCAGAATCATTAAGAACAATAGAAATCTTCTTAACAGATTAGGGATGTCACAGATGGATAGTCCTCTCGGGACATAGGATATGGGCTTCATATCGAATAAGCCAATCCATTCCCAAAATCACTCTGAAACCTAGATAACGCATAACATGCAGATCGGCACGGAAAGCATAATCACATAAAATAATCTCAACGTCCTTACAAAAGAAACTGAGTATTGCTGATCCACTAACCGGATTTGCAATTCTCAGTGAAGTCATCAAGCCCATAACATTTAAAGACAAAGTATCCACAAGTTCTTTTAATATAAAAGAATGAGATGCACCCATATCAAAAGGAATTCGAATAGGATGATCATGAAACATAATAATGCCATCAAGGACATAATGAGAAATACATTGACCAAGAGAAGGGCTATTAGAAGCTTGCACAACATTCAGCCTTCCCTCTTTCTTGTTTTGAATTTTTGGACATGAAGATATAGTATGGCCCGAACTTTTGCAATAGCGGCAAGTAAGGGACCTTGGACAATTATTTGCATAGTGGTCCTTAGAACCACAATTGTAGAATTCTCCATGACCTGAGGTAGAAGTCTTTGCTACCGAAGTTGCTTGCTTCCCTTTCTTGTTTGGATTAGGCTTTTGAACATATTATAGGGATGCCTCTTCTTGTTGTTATTTCTTTTGGCACCCCTAACATCACCATCGCTTTCCTTATCGGCCTCTTCAAGTTGAAGAGCTCAATCTATAAGCTTATCGAAAGGCACTTCTAGTTTCAGAAGTAAAGCCGTTTTGAGATTCTTATTCAAACCATAGATAAAACTTTGATTCTTCTTCAAAGGGGTATTAATATACTTGACCCCATATTTAGAGACGGATTCAAAAGATGCAACATAATCTGTCACAAAAGATTCACCCTGAATAAGATCAATAAAGCAACGAGCTAAAGTTACCTTTTCTACTTCAGGTACATTTAACTCGAACCTTTCTTCGAATTGCTCCCAAGTAAGATCCACTTCTACAATTTCCGAAATCAAAAGCTCATACCAATATAATGCTCTCTCCTGGAGCATGCTAGATTGGACTCGATGTAAATCTAAAAGATCCATGCAAGAAAAGATGCGATCTCATGTTCTAAGCCAAGCTTGGACTTCCATAATGCTTTCAGAACCTTTGAAAGGCTTTCCACCCAAATGGGTGTAATCACTACACAAGCGTGCAAACCTAGATTTAGGATGAGTAGGCTCAGGAATGGGACTGGTAGCTTGGGCATTCTTTACAAGATCCAAAAGTTATTGAGCAGACATGAATACGCCATCTTGAGGAGGATCACTGGATCGACCAGTGCTAGGACGACCTGTTCTAACCATTTCTCTTTTTAAACAAAAAGAAAGAAGAGGAAAAAGGTTATTATCAGAATGAATTCGAATAAGCTTGATTGATAAAAAAGGCATCATAAAATAAGATAGGACATGATGGATCCTAAGACTCGAATTAAATCCTAAGGCACGATTCCTAAGAGAGACTTAGAACAATGATCCTCGTCATAATATCCAAAATTGTTCCGATGTTTGGCTTTGATACCAAGCTGTGATGCCCCACCTCAATACTCACACTAACCAAGGACACTACGAAGTAATGCCGTCGGCTAGTGCGAAGAATAAGGCCGTTGAGGAGAGACCAACTGTATAATTGATTTAAGCGAGTACCGATATGTCAGATGGTATGTCACGCACTTCATTTCAAGAGGAAATCTAACATATCCAATCCAAACTCAAATCTACTACACAGTTGCTAAATGCCATTCGGAAACAATATAAAATAATTAGAACATAAAATCAGGCACATATATTCATATCACTAAGGCAGAAACATATATGAATATAATACATAGAAGTGAACATCATAGTTGTGGTTATACAAGATCCACAACATCATAAAAAAATAGGTACATGTACTTCACAAAAGAATATGTACACATCAAAAAGTCTCTATCTCGGATACATGAAAGATGAAAACTACTAAGCTAAAGTTGTTAGCTAAAGTCGGAAGCTAGTCCCTTCCAAGAAGTTAAGTGGGAGCACCTGAAACACCTCGGTCTGACCCGAGTATTATTTAGGAAGAAAAATAATAAACTGATCAGTTTAGCTATAATTATCATGTAAGATGAGATAGGATAAGAGATCTGAAATATATATATGATAACTATAAAAATCATAAAATATCTCAAGTTTTCTCAAACACCCAAAAAGAATATCATAATCTTTATTTATTCACCAAATCACAAATATTGATAAAGCTTATCAATGCAAATCACAAAAAATGGTGAAACGCAAATTCCAAAAATCAATAATTAGAAATCCAGAAAACACAATGGGGGGAGGCCTATCAAAAACGGGAGCATGAAAACTCACCAACTCGTATATCACAAACGGGATGTTATCCCATTAGTCGCTGACCCATAAAAATGAGCCGAAGCTCCACAAACGGTCAAATGATCATGGGTTGCTACCCTATAAAAATGAACCAAAGCTCTGTAGAATGGGGTACAGTCCCCCACGCGGACAAAGAGACATTGCTCATCGCAAGTCTAAATCATAAAATGATCATCATTGATCAATAAGTGTAAATTACACTAAACTAGTAAATAAATGAGTTTAGCCTAATGTCCTATAACTACTGGCTTAACTTAAATATTTACGAACAAATTATAGATTTCCACTCGAAAATTGTCATGAGTTTTCAATCAAAAAGTAGTAGAATCAACCAACGAAGTAAACGCAAGCGTTTCATACCACTTGTTTTACTGAGTTGTTTAATTGGAATTCTCATCCGAATGAGGTAAAGGTTTGTATATACTAATAGATTGGAAAATGGTTTTAAAATCGAGCTTTGTATCAAAAGTAGTGTTGAAATAATTTTTGTGAACGAGTTTTAGTATTTATTACTAGTATAAAACCTCTGTATTTAAAGTGAAAATCAGAGAAACGATTGTAAAGACTGTCTATCATAAAATCCACATTTCAATAACGTGAATCAAAACCATGGAAATCGATAACAAATCCATCAAATGGAAATACTAAAAATCCAGAAAGAAATCATCAAAGTTGATTTTAATTGACAATAACTATACAGATCATCAAAAATCGATAAATCGAAAATCCACTTAAGAAATAGCCCAAATTCCAGAAATTGACAGCCATAGACGTCTATGAAAGGGTTCGAGAAATTAATTCCTGAACCCTCAGACATCTGTGGATAAACCACAAACGTATGTCACCCTATTTCGGGAATTTTCAATCTAGGACCACAGACCTCTGTGGATAATGCACACAGGTCTGTCGCCTGTACTGGGACAGAATTTGCAATGCCCAAAAATGGTCAAACCAACCTAACTTCATTGATTTGGAAGCGATTGAATGAGCAATCGCGACTAAGGATTCATGCTTAGCGACAACCCAGCCTTAAAGGCTCTTCAATACACCCAAAACATGTCTAAACACCCATACTAGGGTTTTCATAAATTTTGACATCAAAATACCAAAATTAGGAAAAATTCACCAATCCAATTCAATTCAAAAGCAATTGAATAAGAAATACATGTTAGGAATTCACACCTAACAACAACCAAAGCTATAGACATAGATGTGAGTTCAAGAACTCACCTTTAAACTCAAAAATAGAAAAGATAAGCTCTAAAACAAGCTAAGATCAATTCCTCTTCAACTACACCTCTAGAATCTCCAATCTAGTATCACATGCAAAGATTTCCTATGTTCGGTTGTAGGAAATTCTGAAAATTAAAGAGAGATTGAGATAGAGAAGATGAAGAGAATGCTTACCTAAGCTTCTCTTCGATTTATAACTTGAATTTGAATTCCTAAGAAAAGCTAGGTCTTAGGAATTTTAATTCCCTCTATTTTCCCTCATTTTTCCTTTAACTTGGAGTGTTAGGAAATTGTGAATGGACTGAAGGAAGAGAAGAGGACTTATGGTTATTGATAGAAGATGGTTGGGTTAATGGGCTAGAAAAAAGCCCAACTAAAAATGCCAAAACCCAAATCAACCACAAATACAACAATGTTTATATCTAAACAAGTTGTAAACGTCGATTTGAACTCAACGAAAGCAGTCTCGAGTCCAGAATGGACTATATACAAAAAGTTGCATTTCAGACTCTAATTTCAACTAAGATGTTATACTTAAATAAAAAAATTAAATATATAATCATAAAATATGTGGCTTGTTACACCTTAACTTTGAGTTGGATTTCCTTCCTTATTTTCAAGAAGACGCCATTCTTTTTGTACTACCTCCCTAGGGCAAAGATTGATGTTGGCCCTGTATAGAATGGATTCAAATTCCACTTTTTGAATTATAAGAGCCAATTGTATCTTCTAACGCTTCATGATTTATAATGTCATGAGCCTTAATACTTGTTCTTCATGGAATTGAGGATCGCTTGAAATTTGGTAAGTTGGCCTAATTATTCAAGGCTCGGAGGATCCTTGATTAGAGATTTTAATACGTTTAACTAGCATGACTAAGCAACTTAATTGATGTGATTAATGGTTTTAAGAATCAAGGGTAGGCTTGGAATGGTTACTTGATGGGATATGCTTAGTAGGGATAAGTCCTCTAAGCCCTATACATGCAGGTTAAGGTAATTCCACTTATGGGTTAAACAGTGTTAAAGGTTCGAGCCCTCCTTCTAGTACCAAAATGTTAACGAATTTCTTCGCTAACACCTAAAATGTGCAAAGGAAGAGGAATTTGGTCAAGTAAAGATTGGATCACCCTTATGGGCCTCAACGAGTGTTGGCAAAAAGCAACACTTGGTTGAGAAAGGGCTTAGGTAAATAGGCTTAGTATGCTCAAGTCCATAATGTTGTCATAATTGTTAATGTTGAAGCTAGGCCTGTCAATGAATACCCAAAATATCCGAAATCCGTCCGCATCCGTATCAGAAAACATGAAAAATATCTGATATTCGAAAAACGGATGCGGATATCCGATATCCAAAACATATTTCGGATACGGATACGGATACGGATATGGCTGTATCCGTATCCGATAAATATCCTTCTGGTTTGAAATTAAATTGTATGATGCATGTTTGCTTTTATGATTTGCTGTGATTGAATTAGCCTATGGGTTTTGCGTATGGATTATATTTATATATGCAATATTATTGTACGGATTTTGTGTGATTGGATTACCTATTGTTAATTTGATGTAATTTATGTATTACAAGGTTTTTTCATCTTTTTTTCAGTCAAAAAAAATGAAATATGCATTATATTGATTAATTTTCGGATATTTTCGGATACATTTTGAGGTTCGGATACAGATATTTTTGGATATCAAAAAATATCCGTATTCGCTAAGCCGGATACGAGTATTTTCGGATATCCGAAAATATTAGCGGATACGGATACGGATAATATTCAACGGGTATTCGCGGATATCGGATACAGATTCGGATATGGATTTTCATTTTTGGATATGGATACGGATACAGCACTATCCGTATCCGATTGCATCCGTTTACAGGCCTAGTTGAAGCTATACCCAAACTTATGTCGGAGGCATACCATTTTGAAGTTAATTATCGTATCTCACCCTTGATCAAATAGTAATTGAGTCCATGCGTGTTTTAGAGTTCGAAGCAAGCTATGATAAAAACCATAAGTGCTTTGGAATTCAAAACTAGTAACTGAGTCAGAAAATATTTATTCATATGCTATGAAATGGTTAAATGTACATAGCCTTATGTGTACATAGTTTGAGTGCTACAGTCAGCAAAAATCCCAAAATCAGTTTAGGGTTACAAAGTTTAAAGTGTAAGAAGTTGATAAAGAATGATTTTCCCCCTTCTTTCATGCTCGTAGGTCTCATATTTATAATGGTTTGAGAGATGCAGCGTAGCTGCCATATGTCTATGTGGCATGCTTGACTTTCATCATTAACCATATTGATGGCGCATGGTGCTACGTCTTAGTTAATGATTAACTACAGCATCCACTTGCACCATAGTGGACTTCGGCATTCTGTTTTAGCACTTATAGTTCATCCCGCCTTGATAGCCTTCATTCATGACATCCGATATCAACATTGTAGTAATGATCTGCGGCGTCCTTTGGAGGTTGAGAAAGTGCGGCATTACTAAGGCATGACATTAATAAAAAGCGACATCAATAAGGGGCAACATTGATAAGTGGCGAAAGTGGTAATGAGCGGCATTGATAACGGACATCATCGATGATAAGCAGAATTGATAGTAGGCAGCATTGATGATAGGTGGCATTAGTGATGTGCGGCATCAAAGAGGAGCGATATCAAAAGGAAACGATGTTAAAGAGATGTGGCATCAACCTGAGGCGATATTATGCGGCATCCATCTTTCCTTCATGGATGAGGTGCGACATAGGTCATAATGGGGCATCGGTAAGGTGAGACATGGATGATAAATCATGTCTCTATAATATTGATGGCTTACGGTGTTATGCACAACTTTATTTCTTTCCTTGGCGAAATATGACATTAGTTCCATTTAACATTGTTTAGTGATAGGAGAGATTCGGCATTGCTCATTCAACTCTACAAGTGGTATGCAACATTGATGGCATTCTTAGCTTCATTGATGACCTGCGATATTGTTTGTTAACCCTTATTGCTGAGAGGCGGCATTGGCTTACCTCCACACTTTCGACATTACTAGCTGATGCAGGATTATAGTTATGTAGTAACACCACATACCTTTAGGATCAATAATGATAGTAGTAACATTTGCTCCCTTAGTACGAAGGAAGCATTGAACTTTCAAGTCAATATCTTCGGCATTGGTTTTTTACCGCCTACTAGTATTCTTTGTAGATCCGACCGTGCATTTAAAACTGATCCAATGGTAGTTGTATGTCTTTTCTTCCACCATAAATAGTCAAGTCCTTTCTTTCCTCCTTTTTTACCTATGATTAAAAGTTCAAACAAGAAAATTTAAATTTCTCGAACTTACTTGCAAAATTCCAGTCTTTCGGCATTAAAACAAAATTAAGGTACATATCTCCTTTCAATCGATAAAACCAGTGAGTTAAATTAAGAGTTTCTCATTCGAATAGTCGTTGAGGTTTGATTTGGGATTTTTCGATGCGAATCAACGCTTAAGTTTTATTTTCTGGTGCTAACATCTAATTTGGATCGCTAATCCTTATATTTTAAGTTGATAATTAGCTATCTTTACAAATTGTGTAACGACCCACTATTTTGGACCATTCAAATCGACAATAAATCCACACATGTCGGACTTGAATAATTCAATACAATAGATTGTTAATTTAAATTGGCAAAAATCAGCATATACAGTAAATAAGATAATCACAGATCACAGACACAGAGTAATATAACAATAATGCAGCGGAAACTAAAGAATAGTAGTTCATGAAGCTACTATATATATAACAGAGTTAAACAAGATACAACAGAAGTCTCGAATACAATAGTCAAATAGAATATCAGAATACATCACTGGAATCAACTAAATATCTGAAAGCTGGATAGATAGCTGGATCTCCAAGTGAAGCTCCAACTCCAAATGTGAGTCTCGAATACTGGTACACTCAGTCTGACCCGAGCATAAAGAAAACACAAAACACTCGAGTCAGGATTAACATTCTTATATCAATAAATCCATCTCAAGTGAAATAACAACTGAAATTGTGATAACCCTGATTTTTGAGCAGATCCATGATTTAATTTAGTTTGTATTTGTTTAAAAATTGCATTTGAAAGAGATGAATAAGAAACTGATTTGCAGATATATGGTCTAAAACATGTACATGTGCACAGGATAGTGCACAAACATGCACACATTTTTCTGTGTGATAAAATAGGCAACAGTTAAGATATATGATAGGATAAATAAATTACATATATATATGTAGGTAGAAATGATCAGGTCTTTAAAAAGTTTAGCAAAAAAAAGAGACTTAGGCAAAAATAAGCATACATGTGTTATACATGTACATAGTCAAACATTGCAGATAGGAAACAAAGCTTGCATGGAAATGGAATGAACCTTTAAATATACACTTTATCCATTTCCAGCAATTCTCTTTGCTTGAGGAAAATTAAAGTCATGCATATAACATGACCTGGGGTAAGGTTAAAAGAATAAGATTGATTTTTATGGAAAAAAAATAATAAGGACCACATACCCTTTTCCTCTTTTAAATCAAGAGTAAGGCAGACCATATTATGGGGTAAAACTGACATTGGGTAATTCCATAAACCCTAGCAACAGCCAGGAATTATATAAAGAGGTTTAGTGTAGTAAGATCATACCTGTAACGACCACGACTTTCTCTCCATAGAAAGTCGCATCGTCAATAAGAAAGAAAGGGGTAGAAAATAGAAAAGAAGAGAAGAGAGAAAGAAACAACATTAGAATCTCACACAGCGGAACGAATAAATTATATTAATAACATGAACTGTTACATAGTATACAACACTTATCAGAGTTATACAACATATACATCACATACGAGACAGTTATAAACATCTGTCTAGTTATTACAACTCGATACAATACAAAACACTATCATAGAGATAACACAGCGGAAACTACTATCTATCTACAACGCTGAAGCCTCCTGCTCCATTACTCCTCCAGATTACTCGTCAAAGCTAACCTGAATCCCTTGGCTACTCGTAAAAATTTGAGTACCCAAGAGTTTATAAAACAGAAATAAACAACTTGGGTCAGACATGGGTCTGGTGTGAGTAAACGGGTTAAACTTGCTTAACTTCAAAACCTTTTGAAAGAAAAAGTATCACGTAAGACTTCCCACACATAAACATGGGTAAGTTTTTACCTTACGCTAACCAAAACATTTGATAGGAAATTCGATTGTATTATAATAGGGTCTAGGGTTTTCAAATAAATATGAAATAGCTGAAATTGTTACATTATTAAATTCCAGCATACTAGCCACAAAGTGGGTTATACAATCAAGTCCGTTGGCACTTATTGGATTTTGGATTCCATACAATGGCAGGGCTACCGGGGTACCGCCCGTCACAGTACGTGGCCTAGATCACCGTACCGAGGATCACTCCCAATCCCCTGCAACACAAGGTCGGAACATCCCTTACTGGATAATTCCCGCACAAGATACCTCACGGTTGGGATCAGCAACCGCACCACTAAGTCGAAAATAGAAAGGGACATCTAGACAGAGGTAACCTTGTCCTACTTGGGTGCTACCCACTAACCTTGCTGCACCTCCCCTGTTTTAGCCATTCCCGGTTTGTGAGGCTTGAGGTCACGATTACCTTAGAAAATAACACATCACTTAGAATGCTCATCGTCCACCTTACGATATTCTGAAAGCATTCAATCCATACAAGTTCGTTCCGGGTTCGAACGAAACCGAAGGCATTATCTCGTTACACTCGTTTTGGAATCACCCTCAAAGTTAACGACAATAACCCTTGCACTCTGAATCTTCATCTTCACTTGATTCACGACCTATCGTTAATTTGGATCGATGTGGTATTCGGGTCTCCAGACCTGGAAATCCGGTATACGGAAACCCGATCCCGGTCTCATCGAAATCCAAAGCGTGTCTTTTAAGGCCAAGTTGTTTTAAAGTTAAAACAATTCAATTTATTATCTATATGCACATAGATAGATAATTCACAACACAATAGATAATCAACATTATTATCACCAACAGCTAATCCATATCAACATCACAATGCAACCAATGCATCCATATCACATAACATTATTCATCTCATAGCTGAGATTACAAACCATACATGGCAACCAATATCAATCATCCATACATAAGCAATGATCTAATGATCACATCATCTATAATTAATTTAAAATGAATTAAATTAATTACTTAATCTCTAATTAATTTAAAATAAATTAAATTAATTACTTCATCATTTTAATCCTGCTTAACTTAACCATCAATTGATTACAAATCAATTTAAATAATCACCATCTCAATATTCATTTCAATTAATCATTTCAGATTAATAATTCCTAATTACAATAAGTAATTAGCTTATAAATTAATTACACAAGTTAATTATATTAAACTCTTTACAAATAATTAACTTAATTACTTAATTAACTAATTAACTAATATTAATTACCTTAAACCTTTAATGATTAATTACTTCATTTATTAATTAATAATTAAATCAATTCTAAGTTACATCATTAATTAATTAATTAATGATTTCTAATTATAATTTTATTTATCTCTCTATTTAAATTAATTACCTTAAGTAATTAATTTGAAATTAAACCACATATATATTAATCACCCATGATTAATAACAATCCAGTAATTAACTACCCATAATTACTCATTCCATAAATTAATTACTCTTAATTAATTGTCTTAATTAATCCCTTGATTAATTACAAAGTAATTTAATCTAAATTACTACCATCATTAAACATCTTTAATTACATTCAGTAATTATCAACTAATTACTTCCCTAATTAATTACAATTCCATTAATTACATTAAGTAATTATTCATCAAACCATCAAGTGCTTTAAATTAAGAAATCTAGATTAATTAATTTAAACCAATCACATTAAACAAATTAATTACATTAAGTAATTAATTTATTTATTACTTCCATTAAGTAATTAAACTTAAATAATTTCAAAATGATTATTATTAACTAATCTAATTTATTTATTAATCACATTAATTAATTAATTAATAATCTTAAGTTAATGATCTTCATTAACTATTATCAATTCTCTAATTACTTCTCTTAGATTAATTATTATTAATTACAATTTAATTTATCGTTAATAACTCACTTATTAATCTCTAATTATTTAATTGATTAAGGGCTTAACTATAACTTAATTAATCTCTAATTATTTTCATTAATTAATCTCTAATTTCTTTCATTACTTAATTAACTTCTTAATTTATTATATTACTAAATACTTTAATTAATTACCCAGAGTAATTAATTCTTAATTAAGTAAAGATAAATTCCTTATCTTAAATTAAAAAACTTCAATACATTATTAACTTTATTTGAGAAACAATTAGGAATTAATTACTTAATTAATCTAATGTAATTATTTTAAACAAACAAATGTAAAAATATTGATTTTAAGATTCAAACTTGAAAACTAATTCAAAACCTTGTTCCAATGATTTATTTTAAAAACTTGGGTTATCTTTCTTGAAAATTCATTCATTTAAAACACTCTTTTAAACTTAACTAAAAATTTCTTTTTAAAACTAAATTATTAAAAAAAAATGTTAAAACCTTTGCTCTTTATAAATCTGCATATCTCCTTAAACATTTCGAAATCTGGATACTATTCCATTTAAAATTTTAAAACCTGAAACAAGTTTATTAAAAAAAAAAAATTTGAAACCTGAACATGTAATCAAAAACAACTCGAGCCAACGAACAAAATTTCTGAGCCTCATCTCGCTCTTCGTTTCCCCGAGGCAAACCATGTTTACTTCGAGCTTGTCCCCAGGAACCCTCGTCTTCCCCAACCTTACGAACAAAACCCGACACCAACGTGCACACGTGCACGTGCACGATGATCGCCAACCCTCCGATCCTCGCCGAGTTCACCCGCATGTCCCAGATGATCACCTCACATCCTCCGATCACCCAGGACCCATCACTTCGCTGGAATTCAAAATCGAGCGATCGAGCAACTTCCTGGAACCAGCTTGGTTAACAAAACCACCCCTCGCCGACGATCCCAGCCTCGATCATCCACACCACTCCAACCCAAGCTTCGTCACCATCCCACGCATCGACTCCCCCCATCGCGATCGTCCACGATCTTACCACGACATCGCCATCTTCTTGAAAACACAGCCTTCCTATTCCACGATAAAACCCTACTTCGCCCAAATCCGACCACCGCGACCATCGATAAAACACCATACTAATTTTACCGAGTGCCTCTACATCCTGACTACCTCCAGTCCAAACTCCGACATCCCAGTCACCTCCGATCACCAGAATTCGATTGAAACCCAATTTCCGTTCAAACAAGAATATCGCACCATTCACGAATCTAAAAATTGTGATTTTAATTCCTAAATTCATTATTTTACAATCCAATTCTGGTTATATAACTCTAACATGATATCCAGATTATTCATTTTTGACCAGACTTGCTTTTCTCTGTAAATTTCAAGTTTTAAAACCATTACCGTACTTAAATTCTTGTTATTTTTTTTAAAATTTATATTACATTCAAATGATCATTTGTTCTTCAATGATCTTGTCCAAATTTTGATTATATACAGAGATATTAGCAAAGTTTTAGAACCTGTTAAAACAACAGAGGGTATATCCTATTTCAGACATACACACAAACATTTTCATATCTATATACACAGACACATCATATATACACACATGCATTCACATTCTTAAACATACACAAGCTATATTTCTACAGAATTCCTAACAAGCATTTAAATATCACAAATTTAAAACTGTTTTTAAATTGAAATGTTTACTCACCAGTTTTGAAGAAAACAGAGAACAGTGTACAGGCTTTTAAGCTAAAATCTGGAATTTGAAAGGAACTTGAATTGCTTCTGGGATTTGAAAACTTGAATTGTTATCATCCTTATAGAACTGGAATGCTTGAAACAGAGACTGCTTTGATTCCAGGCTGAAGAATGCAAGCTTTTGAAAATCTCAGATTTGAAGAAGAAGTTCAGGCTTTTGGTTTTAAATCTTGTAAATTTTGAATGCTGCCTCTAGATTGCAAATGAATGCAGGCAGGCTACAGATAGGCTTGAAACAATTACAGGGAATATGATCTTGATGTGAGGGGTTTGATTTTCATGTTTTACTGGATTACAGGGAAAATGATTTGCATATTGGAATGAAGAGGATTACTGATTTGTTTTGAACATGATTTCTGGATTTTTAGAGAAGTTATTGATTTTCAGATTTGAAGAGTTTGATTACTGATTTCATTTTGTTTATGAGAATGGGTTTGAGTTTTCTTGCTTTTGGAAAATGAGAAAAAGAATGGGAAGAGAAAAGAGATGTGTATATAGATTAATTTTGGATTTATCAAAAATTAAAGAAAATAAAATAAGTAAGGGACACTTGTCTTTTACCATTATTAGTTTTATTACACATGTACTATTATGCTTTAATATGATGACATTTGTTCTTTAAGTATTTTATTTTAATTTAAAATGTTAAATAAAGCTTTTAACTTAATTTATTAATTCATATGTAAATACATATATGAATTTCTTTTTAAAGAAAATGCAATAAAACAAATTATATATATATACAAATAAAAGTTTATCCAAATATTTTTTTAAGATCCAAAACATTTTAAATATCTATCCTTTGAATTTCAAAATAAATTCCAAATTCATATTCAAATTAAAATTGAAAATCTAATTTAAAAATCAAGTTATATATATACATATAACTACATAAATTCAATTTGAAATAACAATTTATCAAATCTCAAAAAAAAAATTTATAGAAGAAATTATCCCTTAATATAAATTACTTATTTTACTATCTTTGAAAAGTCCAGATTAAATTAAATATAAATTCCCAATTTATCAAAGCTTCTATTTACAATATATATAAATAAATATATATATTCAAATAGAAATATCTTATTAACTTTTAAAAGATAAAATCATCAATTAATACTAATTTAATCAGATTATTAAATTAAATTCAAATCTTATTATCAAAGATTATCCATATCAATTTAATTATTCAACAGTTTATTAAATTAATATTGTCAAAATTTCCGGGATATTACATTCCTTCCCCCTTAAAATAATTTCGTCCCCGAAATTTAAACAAAGGTAATTTAATAATCTTATTAAAGATTTTAATTTAAAACACAAGTATATACTATCATCCATATGCTAGCAACCATAGCAACCAATTCATTCAATCAAACAATTCTAACTATCTAGACTAAATTCTAGATAAAATTCCTCGAGTTTCCCCAAGTATATATATATACCGGGATACTCGCTCTACAAACAATCTAAACTATTAAGCTATAGATCTCCTATTCATCTAGACCTACAGAACTAAACAGAATATCAGACTACAGACGAGTCTGACTCAACTACCAAACCTTCCAGAACTACTAATTCTAAAACCAGAGATAGATCTTACACGTACCTCTCAGAGATACATAAAACTCAATGAATTCCAATTGTCCAAACTGACAATTCAATCCTGAAAACCCAATACTTATCCAAATCAGAACACAGAAGAGATCCAAACATAACTTTACTTCTCAGTAGATTCCAAACTTACTTCTCCTATCCAGAGATACACTCCAAACTGCTTTCGCTGCTCAACTCTGATATGAGGTAGGACACAAGCACGGACTGGACAACTCATTCCAGAAATAAGGTTCTCTGATCCATAAAGAAAACTCAGATACTCCAGCAAAACTTGAGCTGCTTCACCAACTCCATCTCTAGGAAACATCCTTCCACTAGACTGAACCACCGGTATCACTCCTGGAATCCAGTCGATAAGAAAACTCAACCTTCAGATGCGGACAAACTTCTGACTTCTCTGAAGACACCCAGAAAAATTCTGACAACCCAAGAGAACACTCAGACAATCGCAAGTCACTTTTGCGATCAACCCAACCTTATTCCAAAGAAAACCTGTTCCTCTTTACCAATCAGAACAGCTTACACTTATTTATCCAATTTCGAAGAAATGGATCTACTCTGCTGCTTCTGAACTTCACTTCCAGAAAAACTGCTCAGCTAGAAAACTTCTTGCCATCACAGAACACTCCGAGTAGCACTGCTGACACTGATGCTCCTATCCAAAGCTCTTCGAGAAACTCGAACTCCAAACCAAAGCAGAAACACCATGCTGAACTCAGCGACAACACCGAAACAGACACACTTCCTTAATCTTGTTCCAAAGAAAACATCTTCAGGAACATCCATAGTCACTGCATCTCATCATACAGCTACTATTACCTGAGGTATCAAGGTACCATCACTCACTTCTGCCTCATCGACAGATCCAACTCTACTCATCCACACTTCAAAGATAAACTCCGAACCATTACAGTTTCCTTCGGAGATCGATGAAATCCTT
Organism: Allium fistulosum; assembly: GCA_030737815.1. Taxonomy (NCBI): domain Eukaryota; kingdom Viridiplantae; phylum Streptophyta; class Magnoliopsida; order Asparagales; family Amaryllidaceae; genus Allium; species Allium fistulosum. Next base: position 824,411,208 of record CM060904.1, read on the forward strand.
CACCACAGCAAAGCTTACTCGAGACGGTATTGGGTCTACAGTCTCGACAAATACACTTCCAACCTCAACATTTAAACTCTAACCATTGGTAGTCGTGTTTCACACACCACTACCCCATCTACCTTTATAACTTATATTGGAAAACCCGAACAGGTAACCCAACAAATAGGTAGAAATATATATATATTTAAAATGATACTTTTTATATAGAAATTATTTCTGGGTAAAATTATTTCATTTACCTCTTTAAAACAATATTGTGTCCGTTGGCCTAGTTCAAGTGTTTAGAGATCCCTATCAATAACGTTAGCTACTCGTATTGACCAGAATCCATATACCACTCAACCGATCAATTAACACAATATAAAACCATTTTATATAACTAACAAATACGCGCTCTCGTATATATATATACTCAGACTCAAATAGGTTGCTACAGATCCTATCTCTAATGAACAATCCTTCTGAACCTAGGTATTCACTCAACCTAGTGTTCTGATATTCACTTAACCAAAAGCTTAGGCATTCGCTCAACCTATGCTCTGATACCACTGTAACGACCACGACTTTCTCTCCATAGAAAGTCGCATCGTCAATAAGAAAGAAAGGGGTAGAAAATAGAAAAGAAGAGAAGAGAGAAAGAAACAACATTAGAATCTCACACAGCGGAACGAATAAATTATATTAATAACATGAACTGTTACATAGTATACAACACTTATCAGAGTTATACAACATATACATCACATACGAGACAGTTATAAACATCTGTCTAGTTATTACAACTCGATACAATACAAAACACTATCATAGAGATAACACAGCGGAAACTACTATCTATCTACAACGCTGAAGCCTCCTGCTCCATTACTCCTCCAGATTACTCGTCAAAGCTAACCTGAATCCCTTGGCTACTCGTAAAAATTTGAGTACCCAAGAGTTTATAAAACAGAAATAAACAACTTGGGTCAGACATGGGTCTGGTGTGAGTAAACGGGTTAAACTTGCTTAACTTCAAAACCTTTTGAAAGAAAAAGTATCACGTAAGACTTCCCACACATAAACATGGGTAAGTTTTTACCTTACGCTAACCAAAACATTTGATAGGAAATTCGATTGTATTATAATAGGGTCTAGGGTTTTCAAATAAATATGAAATAGCTGAAATTGTTACATTATTAAATTCCAGCATACTAGCCACAAAGTGGGTTATACAATCAAGTCCGTTGGCACTTATTGGATTTTGGATTCCATACAATGGCAGGGCTACCGGGGTACCGCCCGTCACAGTACGTGGCCTAGATCACCGTACCGAGGATCACTCCCAATCCCCTGCAACACAAGGTCGGAACATCCCTTACTGGATAATTCCCGCACAAGATACCTCACGGTTGGGATCAGCAACCGCACCACTAAGTCGAAAATAGAAAGGGACATCTAGACAGAGGTAACCTTGTCCTACTTGGGTGCTACCCACTAACCTTGCTGCACCTCCCCTGTTTTAGCCATTCCCGGTTTGTGAGGCTTGAGGTCACGATTACCTTAGAAAAGAACACATCACTTAGAATGCTCATCGTCCACCTGACGATGTTCTGAAAGCATTCAATCCATACAAGTTCGTTCCGGGTTCGAACGAAACCGAAGGCATTATCTCGTTACACTCGTTTTGGAATCACCCTCAAAGTTAACGACAATAACCCTTGCACTCTGAATCTTCATCTTCACTTGATTCACGACCTATCGTTAATTTGGATCGATGTGGTATTCGGGTCTCCAGACCTGGAAATCCGGTATACGGAAACCCGATCCCGGTCTCATCGAAATCCAAAGCGTGTCTTTTAAGGCCAAGTTGTTTTAAAGTTAAAACAATTCAATTTATTATCTATATGCACATAGATAGATAATTCACAACACAATAGATAATCAACATTATTATCACCAACAGCTAATCCATATCAACATCACAATGCAACCAATGCATCCATATCACATAACATTATTCATCTCATAGCTGAGATTACAAACCATACATGGCAACCAATATCAATCATCCATACATAAGCAATGATCTAATGATCACATCATCTATAATTAATTTAAAATGAATTAAATTAATTACTTAATCTCTAATTAATTTAAAATAAATTAAATTAATTACTTCATCATTTTAATCCTGCTTAACTTAACCATCAATTGATTACAAATCAATTTAAATAATCACCATCTCAATATTCATTTCAATTAATCATTTCAGATTAATAATTCCTAATTACAATAAGTAATTAGCTTATAAATTAATTACACAAGTTAATTATATTAAACTCTTTACAAATAATTAACTTAATTACTTAATTAACTAATTAACTAATATTAATTACCTTAAACCTTTAATGATTAATTACTTCATTTATTAATTAATAATTAAATCAATTCTAAGTTACATCATTAATTAATTAATTAATGATTTCTAATTATAATTTTATTTATCTCTCTATTTAAATTAATTACCTTAAGTAATTAATTTGAAATTAAACCACATATATATTAATCACCCATGATTAATAACAATCCAGTAATTAACTACCCATAATTACTCATTCCATAAATTAATTACTCTTAATTAATTGTCTTAATTAATCCCTTGATTAATTACAAAGTAATTTAATCTAAATTACTACCATCATTAAACATCTTTAATTACATTCAGTAATTATCAACTAATTACTTCCCTAATTAATTACAATTCCATTAATTACATTAAGTAATTATTCATCAAACCATCAAGTGCTTTAAATTAAGAAATCTAGATTAATTAATTTAAACCAATCACATTAAACAAATTAATTACATTAAGTAATTAATTTATTTATTACTTCCATTAAGTAATTAAACTTAAATAATTTCAAAATGATTATTATTAACTAATCTAATTTATTTATTAATCACATTAATTAATTAATTAATAATCTTAAGTTAATGATCTTCATTAACTATTATCAATTCTCTAATTACTTCTCTTAGATTAATTATTATTAATTACAATTTAATTTATCGTTAATAACTCACTTATTAATCTCTAATTATTTAATTGATTAAGGGCTTAACTATAACTTAATTAATCTCTAATTATTTTCATTAATTAATCTCTAATTTCTTTCATTACTTAATTAACTTCTTAATTTATTATATTACTAAATACTTTAATTAATTACCCAGAGTAATTAATTCTTAATTAAGTAAAGATAAATTCCTTATCTTAAATTAAAAAACTTCAATACATTATTAACTTTATTTGAGAAACAATTAGGAATTAATTACTTAATTAATCTAATGTAATTATTTTAAACAAACAAATGTAAAAATATTGATTTTAAGATTCAAACTTGAAAACTAATTCAAAACCTTGTTCCAATGATTTATTTTAAAAACTTGGGTTATCTTTCTTGAAAATTCATTCATTTAAAACACTCTTTTAAACTTAACTAAAAATTTCTTTTTAAAACTAAATTATTAAAAAAAAATGTTAAAACCTTTGCTCTTTATAAATCTGCATATCTCCTTAAACATTTCGAAATCTGGATACTATTCCATTTAAAATTTTAAAACCTGAAACAAGTTTATTAAAAAAAAAAATTTTGAAACCTGAACATGTAATCAAAAACAACTCGAGCCAACGAACAAAATTTCTGAGCCTCATCTCGCTCTTCGTTTCCCCGAGGCAAACCATGTTTACTTCGAGCTCGTCCCCAGGAACCCTCGTCTTCCCCAACCTTACGAACAAAACCCGACACCAACGTGCACACGTGCACGTGCACGATGATCGCCAACCCTCCGATCCTCGCCGAGTTCACCCGCATGTCCCAGATGATCACCTCACATCCTCCGATCACCCAGGACCCATCACTTCGCTGGAATTCAAAATCGAGCGATCGAGCAACTTCCTGGAACCAGCTTGGTTAACAAAACCACCCCTCGCCGACGATCCCAGCCTCGATCATCCACACCACTCCAACCCAAGCTTCGTCACCATCCCACGCATCGACTCCCCCCATCGCGATCGTCCACGATCTTACCACGGCATCGCCATCTTCTTGAAAACACAGCCTTCCTATTCCACGATAAAACCCTACTTCGCCCAAATCCGACCACCGCGACCATCGATAAAACACCATACTAATTTTACCGAGTGCCTCTACCTCCTGACTACCTCCAGTCCAAACTCCGACATCCCAGTCACCTCCGATCACCAGAATTCGATTGAAACCCAATTTCCGTTCAAACAAGAATATCTCACCATTCACGAATCTAAAAATTGTGATTTTAATTCCTAAATTCATTATTTTACAATCCAATTCTGGTTATATAACTCTAACATGATATCCAGATTATTCATTTTTGACCAAACTTGCTTTTCTCTGTAAATTTCAAGTTTTAAAACCATTACCGTACTTAAATTCTTGTTATTATTTTTAAAATTTATATTACATTCAAATGATCATTTGTTCTTCAATGATCTTGTCCAAATTTTGATTATATACAGAGATATTAGCAAAGTTTTAGAACCTGTTAAAACAACAGAGGGTATATCCTATTTCAGACATACACACAAACATTTTCATATCTATATACACAGACACATCATATATACACACATGCATTCACATTCTTAAACATACACAAGCTATATTTCTACAGAATTCCTAACAAGCATTTAAATATCACAAATTTAAAACTGTTTTTAAATTGAAATGTTTACTCACCAGTTTTGAAGAAAACAGAGAACAGTGTACAGGCTTTTAAGCTAAAATCTGGAATTTGAAAGGAACTTGAATTGCTTCTGGGATTTGAAAACTTGAATTGTTATCATCCTTATAGAACTGGAATGCTTGAAACAGAGACTGCTTTGATTCCAGGCTGAAGAATGCAAGCTTTTGAAAATCTCAGATTTGAAGAAGAAGTTCAGGCTTTTGGTTTTAAATCTTGTAAATTTTGAATGCTGCCTCTAGATTGCAAATGAATGCAGGCAGGCTACAGATAGGCTTGAAACAATTACAGGGAATATGATCTTGATGTGAGGGGTTTGATTTTCATGTTTTACTGGATTACAGGGAAAATGATTTGCATATTGGAATGAAGAGGATTACTGATTTGTTTTGAACATGATTTCTGGATTTTTAGAGAAGTTATTGATTTTCAGATTTGAAGAGTTTGATTACTGATTTCATTTTGTTTATGAGAATGGGTTTGAGTTTTCTTGCTTTTGGAAAATGAGAAAAAGAATGGGAAGAGAAAAGAGATGTGTATATAGATTAATTTTGGATTTATCAAAAATTAAAGAAAATAAAATAAGTAAGGGACACTTGTCTTTTACCATTATTAGTTTTATTACACATGTACTATTATGCTTTAATATGATGACATTTGTTCTTTAAGTATTTTATTTTAATTTAAAATGTTAAATAAAGCTTTTAACTTAATTTATTAATTCATATGTAAATACATATATGAATTTCTTTTTAAAGAAAATGCAATAAAACAAATTATATATATATACAAATAAAAGTTTATCCAAATATTTTTTTAAGATCCAAAACATTTTAAATATCTATCCTTTGAATTTCAAAATAAATTCCAAATTCATATTCAAATTAAAATTGAAAATCTAATTTAAAAATCAAGTTATATATATACATATAACTACATAAATTCAATTTGAAATAACAATTTATCAAATCTCAAAAAAAAAATTTATAGAAGAAATTATCCCTTAATATAAATTACTTATTTTACTATCTTTGAAAAGTCCAGATTAAATTAAATATAAATTCCCAATTTATCAAAGCTTCTATTTACAATATATATAAATAAATATATATATTCAAATAGAAATATCTTATTAACTTTTAAAAGATAAAATCATCAATTAATACTAATTTAATCAGATTATTAAATTAAATTCAAATCTTATTATCAAAGATTATCCATATCAATTTAATTATTCAACAGTTTATTAAATTAATATTGTCAAAATTTCCGGGATATTACAATACCCAATTGCTCTTCATAACCTAAAGTAAAAAATAAGAACATAGGCCAGAGAAGATAAGGAGTACTGACGATTAGAGTTAAAGGAAGGCAGAGGATCAAAAGAAAGGCAAGGCTTAAGAAAAAAAGGATAATGTGAGTAACCTCACTAAAAACTTTGGCATTAAGTCCTGAATATTGAGGCAGCCTATTTGAATTAATAATTCTCTTTTACAAGTTATGTTCATTTTATGATTTGATGACTTTGGTTTGTTAATGATATGTTCAAGTGTATAACCCTTCATGGTGATTTACCCAGAAAATGAGTCATATATTTCATGTTTAAAATGATCATCTGTGTTGTGGATTAACCTTGAGATGAAATGTTTTCTTTTATGTGTTTTTCTCCATATAGTTATTTGTTTAAATCCTAGGGTTTATGTTGTAAATCTATGGTCCAAAGGAAAAATGAAAAAAATATAGGACTGTAGCATAGTGTTGTTGCTTATGTCTCATATTAATTGAATAAGTAAAAATGTAGGAGTGCAATGTTATACATGTGCTGAGCTTCTATGTTTTAAAAAAATAATCCAGATCCAAACATATACTTGTGGTTTAGCCAGATCTTATAAATTGATGAGTATCTGATTAAACCAGAGGTAAAAAGGAGGCAACCAAAGAAACTATCTATGACCATATATTTATAACATGATCCATTGAAACCAATGAACAAAATAACATGTATACTAAGAACTCACATCTGTTTGTTTGATTAAATGCATATTTAAGAGAACATGACTTACCAACTCTTGAATAAGTACATGTTGGTTGAATGGTTTAGTTTTCTCTGATTAAACTGTGATATGTAGAGGGGATTAGTACAATTGAGAAAAAGGGAAAATTAACACTTAGTAATTTAACTAAGGATTTTGGATCTTAGGGCTACAAAATATAGCTTGGTAAGGTGAACATTGCAAGCTCACACATGGTATGTTTATACCCAGGGGCCTGAGTGTGCTGGGTTAACAGAGAGATGTCCCAGGCAGTGTGTGTTTAAAAAGAGAAAGTAGCTAAAGACCCTATTATGTTTGATAGTGAACTTTAGAAATAGGTTCAGGAGAGGCTTGGGCAAAATCCCTGATGGCCAGTAAAATTTGTAAAGGGGGCTTGATGACTGAATGGATGATTGCACTGATTGGTTTATGATGTTTTATTGTTGAATCTTATGATTGTTTTCTCTAAACTAAACCACAGTGATTATATATGATTTGTTTAGTACTGATATGAATGCACATGCCCAACAAAAACATGTACAAGGATGACACTGAGTTCCTTAATTCATTCAAAGTGTTTGAATATAAATAAAAGTTATATAAAATCATGTTTTCGGGTAGATTACTCATACCAGGCATTAGTCTGACCCTTTTGTGTTTATGCACCATTGGGTGTCTCATGTTTGTGTGAGGCAGTTCATGGTGATTATGCAGGCAAATAGGAAGTTCATTGAACAAGCTTTGGATGAGTTAACTGCATATGGAATTGGATGCAATATTTACAAATTTGCTGAAGTTAAAAATAGATGTTTATGCAAAATTTATGTTAGGCTATATTGTTTAAGTTGCTTAGAAAAACCAATGTATTGTTATTTGCTATTTTGTAAGTATTGGACTTAATAGGTGTTTCAGCTGAAACTTGTAAGTTTTATTTTGAAAATGTTTCACTAAGTAATGAAGTTTCTAAGCTTTCTGATTAATTAATTTATGATGATAGGAAACCTGAAATTGTAAGGGTTTATAATCTAAATGAATAACTAGGTACTTGGAATGAGAAATTCAGGTTAAAATAAAAAATAAATAAAAAATCTGGCAGAAAGGTTTTGAACATGCCTTGAAAAGATAGAACAAAATAACATGTAATTTGTTGAGAAACAGTTCAAATTGAATATGGATAACATAACCATTTTCTTGAACCTGGGTTAAGCCAGCACTAAAGAGTTTTAAGTTAAGTTTTCAGCTCTGTTTTATGACTCAAGTGTAGGGTAGACTCAGACACTTTGTTAACAAGGAAAAATAAGGCACCTGAATTTCCCACTGACACACACATGCACAGGAACATGCACACACACTTGCACAATCAAAAGCACAGTTTATACAGTAATAAATTTATGGAAATTTATGTAAAATGATAAGTCTTGTGACATAAAATCAATAGTTATGCATTAACCCAAGTGTACTTTGAAAATCTAGTTTTTAGAAACACTATTGCTATGTAGAGAGTATTTCCTTTAAGTAATACTCAAACAGATTTCTACTTTCAAAATTCTGTACTCTGATTCAAGTAGAAAATGACTTATATATCCTCATATATATAAGTTTAAGATAATTTAAACAAACAAATATTCTTATTGGCATAAAGATCCTGGATAGAAGAAAATTGGAATTAAATATTTTCTTGATTAAATAGCCACTGTTTTTAAAAAAAAATTTAAGTGGGTCATTTCAGAAATACAAGTAACTCAAAGGATGTTTGGGATAACCATCCTCTAAGGATCCATTAAACTATCTATATATACAGTAGAATACGATAAGTAGATAATGTGTAATCAGTAAAGTACGATATCAAAATAGCGTTAAGTCATGGCCCATTCCACCCTTAACACATTTTTACCATGTCATAGTCTATACAGCACCGTAAGCCCCACCGTAAACTAGTGGTTATCAGAGGGTACCCCATAGGTATAACACAAAACAAATCGTAGTGGTCGCGAATAGGATAATCAGTATGACAAGGTACATGAGGCGATACCAACTAGGATACTAGTAGTTGCGTGATCCGGACTGATGTTGAGCATAGCAGCTACTACCTCAACACCGCGAAACAACACTCCCAAATCAAAGGGTGCACCCAAATCGAATCACATAAGTAATAGATAAGGTATCGAAGAAGTATGTCCGCTAGAGATGGCGAACCTCAATGGCCCGGCGCGGCTCCTGTTTTAGTCATGTCAGGGGTCATCCAAAATCGTTCTCTTTCTTCAGTTAACGCGTTCATCAAAACCATCCACTTCGTTCTGGATCAACACTCCACGTATATTAGTTATTAAAGTGGTTTCGGTATCGACAGAGAGTATGTCCATATCCGATCTCGGTCTCTTTAATAACTACGTATTATTACACTAATGGTCATTTAATAAACTTTGAAAATAGTTATATTTCAAAACCGACATATCATTGCCATTTCAAAACCATATCAATACGATATCACTTCCACTTCAAATAAATCCATTTCCAAAATCATATCACTTTCCAAAGTTATATCGCTTTCGAAATCATAAGTCTTTTAAAATCAAAACACTTTGGAAATCAAAACCTTGAAATTCATAACACTTTGAAATCATAGCTTGAAATCATAACATTTTGGAATCCTAACACTTTCCTCTTAAACAGTTTAGATATTAAAATTTGTATATATAGAAAAATAGTTTATACAATAAAATAGTTTATATAAAATAGTTATAAGTTAAAATAGTTTTTAATAAAATAATTTATATTGAAATGATTTATATTAAAATAATTTATATTAAAATTTATAAAGTAAAATATAAATAGTTTTAGATATAGTTTAAAATACTTTATATAAAAATAGCTTCCTCAAATTTCACAAATCGATTCACATAAACTCGAATTCCAAAATTAAAATTTAATCAAATCTCAAATCATCAATTTCAACTCGATTCAGCTTCTCAATAAACCATTTCAAATTATCAATTTCAAATACATATTTGAACCACAAAATAAGCCATTTCATTTCAATATATTTCAAAGCTTTAAATATTCACATTTCAAAACTAAATTTGATAATTCCATTTATATCTCAATTTAATTTCATTACATTTTGTTTCTGAGATATTTCTTTAATCACTTCAATACATCTAAATACGACTTCAATTTAAAGTTTTAAATAAACAAAATATCCCATTTAAATTTATATAAGTTTGAAATATTCATTTAAGTCACTTTTAATCAAATTCAAGTTATAAAACATATCTTTCAATTTTCAAATTTAATAAATTTCAAATCAACCTTATTTAAGTAAAATTCTTAAATAAATATAATTTCAAATCAATTTCAATTTATCTTTCCAACCTGAATCATTATAAACTCTTTATTTGAAAATATAAATTTACATAAATACTTAAGCAATATTTTATATTGATTAAATCGACTTTATTAGATCTTTAAAATCGATATTTATTACAACCATATATTTCCTTCAAAACCATAGAAATCATTTTTCAAATATTTATATATAGACCAACGGTGTCTGTATATAATTTTCTACCCTATGGTCAAGTGATACGGATATTTATCATTTCAATCCGTAATTTAAATATATATACGGGTATATATCTATTCAACCTGTAACCCCAAATTCAATTCAAATGAAAATCGCTTGGGTTTATCATTTCAACCCATAACGATTTTCCCCTATTCTACAGATCGTTCGGGTATGTATCATTTCAACCCATAGTGAATTCTATATTAACAGGGAACTTGCAGAGTGATAACAGATATGATAATAATATAACAACAGTAACAGGCATATATCATGTAACGACCACGACTTTCTCTCCATAGAAAGTCGTATCGCTAATAAGAAAGAAAGGGATAGAAAGAGAAAAGAAGAGAAAGAAAGAACTAAACAATATCAGAATCTCACAGCGGAAACGAACAAAATATATTATATCACATAAATATTACATAGTATCATATACAATACTTTTCAGAGTTACACAGATTACACATCACATACTAGACAGTTATAACATCTGTCTAGTTATTACAACTCAATACAATACAGATCAATACAAAGATCAACACAGCGGAAAACTACTATCTATATCTACAACGCTGAAGCCTCCTGCTCCATTGCTCCTCCATAATTCGTCAAGGCTAACCTGAATCCCTTGGCTACTCGTAAAAATTTGAGTACCCAAGAGTTTATAAAACAGAAATAAACAACTTGGGTCAGACATGGGTCTGGTGTGAGTAACAGGTTAAACTTGTTTAACTTCAAAACTTTTTGAAGAAAAGGTATCACGTAAGACTCCCCACAAATAAACATGGGTAAGTTTTTACCTTACGCTAACCAAAACATTTGATAGGAAATTCGATTGTATTATAATAGGGTCTAGGGTTTTCAAGTAAAATACAGAAATAGCTGAAATGCTTACATCTCACATTCCAACATAGTTGGGCACAACTAATACGTACGGCACTTATTGGAGTTTGGATTCCATACAATGGCAGGGCTACTGGGGTACCGCCCGTCACAGTACGTGGCCTAGATCACCGTACCGAGGATCACTCCCAATCCCCTGCAACACAAGGTCGGAACATCCCTTACTGGATAATTCCCGCACAAGGTACCTCACGGTTGGGATCAGCAACCGCATACACTAAGCCGAAATAAGAAGGGACTTCTAGACAGAGGTAATCTTGTCCTACTTGGGTGCTACCCACTAACCTTGCTGCACCTCCCCTGTTTTAGCCATTCCCGGTTTGTGAGGCTTGAGGTCACGATTACCTTAGAAAAGAACACATCACTTAGAATGCTCATCGTCCGCCTGACGATGTGCTGAAAGCATTCAATCCATACAAGTTCGTTCCGGGTTCGAACGAAACCGAAGGCATTATCTCGTTACACTCGTTTTGGAATCACCCTCAGAGTTAACGACAATAACCCTTGCACTCTGAATCTTCATCTTCACTTGATTCACGACCTATCGTTAATTTGGATCGATGTGGTATTCGGGTCTCCAGACCTGGAAATCCGGTATACGGAAACCCGATCCCGGTCTCATCGAAATCCAAAGCGTATCTTTTAAGGCCAAGTTGTTTTAAAGGTTAAAACAATTTCAATTCATTATCTTTATACACAAAGAAAGATAATTCACAATAGATAATCAACATTATCAGATAATCCATATTATCATCACAATTAAACATCCATATCACACAGCATATATCTCATCAGAGATATCAATCAATGCAAAGCATTCAGTATTATCATCCATCCATAAGTAATGATTTATATCATCTCTAATTAATTTAAAGTGAATTAAATTAATTACTTCATTTTATAAATCCTTCTTACTTAACCATTAATTAATTACAATCAATTAATTATCCTCTAATTATTTTTTTCAATTAATCATCTTTGATTAATTATCTTTTAATTACCTTCAAGTAATTTATCCTTAATTAATTACTCAAATTAATTATCCTTAACCATTTATAGTAATTAACCTTTAATTACTTCATTAATTAATTATCTATAATTAATTAAATTAATCAACTATAATTAATTATATTAAACCTTAATTAATTACATTAATTAATCACTTCATTTATTAATTATTACTTAATTAATCAATCTTAATTACATCATTAATTATATTAATTAATAATCCTTAATTACAAATTAATTATTAATTACTTTAATTAAATTAATTACATTAAGTAATTAACCTTTAATTAAACAACATTTATTAATCACCTTGATTAATCTTCAATCAGTAATTAACTACCCTTAATTACTTTCATTAACTAAATTAATTACTTCCTTAATACATAACCAATCCATTAATTACCTCAAGTAATTATCTATTATTTACTTCCTAAATAATCACACCTTAATAATTACATTAGTAATTATTATCAAATCATCTCTTGATTATTCTAAATTAATTAAACTTAATTAATTAACTTAACTAAATCAAATTAACTTAATTAATTACAATATGTAATTAATTTCTTAATTACTTCCAATAAGTAATTCATTTAAAACAAATTCTATAATTGATTATCTTAAATTAATTAAACTAATTAATTATCAAAATTAATTCATTAATTAATTATTTAATAATCCATAGTTAATGACCTTCATTAACAATTATTTAATTACTTTTCTTAAGTAATTAACTTATTTTAATTATTATTAATTTCAAATTAATAAATCTTAATAACCAATTAATTAAAATTATTTAATTAATTAAGCGTTAACCATAACTTAATTAATATTTAATTACTCTATTAATTAATTCTTAACCATTAATTAATATTCTAATTTATAATCCTTAATTACAATTTAATTATTCTAATTAATTTATCTTAATCATTAATTAATTTGTTTAAACCTTAAATTACTTATTTAATTAATCCAAATGATTAATTAATCAAACAAATTAATTATCAAATAAATTACTAATAAATTTAATAAACACAAATCTCTAATTACTTTAAGATAACCTTTGTTCTTATTGAAAATCAAGTTATCATTTACAAAGCAATTTAAATCAATTTACTTAAATTTTACCTTCAAAATTTCATTTTAAATTTAAAGATTTAAAATGAAACAATTTATTTTTAACCATGTTTAAACAACATTTCTAAGCTCTTTTATTTTACAAGTTAAAGGAATTACTCATCTTATAAATAATAAAAGAATTTGAATCAAATTTACCTTTAAATTCTATCATTTAATATACAATTTAAACAATAAAGTTATTTAAACAATTTAATTTAAAAACTGCTTTTATTTTAAATCTGAGATTCAGATTTAAACTAGATTTCAGATTAAACTTTTAGATTTAAAATTTCTGTTTAAAAATTTCTTTACAAATTCAAATTCAGTTTATATTTTTATAAACAGACAGTTTTGAAACCTATCAACAAAAAGTGCTCGAGTCCACCTAAATTACTTCGAGTCGTAGCTCTGAAAACTTCGAGCCACTCACCTGAACAACCCGAGTACGAACTCGAGAATGTCCTCTTCCCCAACACTTAAGCAATCCAGAAATAAACCTATCCCTTGCAAATTCCTTCGAGTCGAAGCCCAAAAACTTCGAGTCTCTCACGAACAAAACCCGAGAACTCAAGACCTTCTCCAGTAAAACTAGACTTCACCCAGATATGTATCCACGACCGCGTGCACGTGCACCAGAGGTGCAGTCGCCTCCGACCATCACCAATAACCCTCACAAGTCGGCGTTCACCACTTCAGATGAACCAAATTTCAACTTCGTCGATTCCTACTCGAATTCAAATTCGAGCATAATACCAAAACCTGGAACAGAACAATCGCAATGACCAAAACCTGTCAACATCGTTCGTGCTCGCGATTCCGACCACCATCATCTTCCATACTCCAGCGAAAGCTTCCTCCAACTACCATCTACCAGTACGCAAACAATGGTTGAACTCGATCAACCGAAACTGTCGTGATGATCTATTTATAATACCTAGTCAAAACTAGGGTTCCAGAACAAATCTCACCACCGCTTCCTCCTCGATGAAATGTGTAACGACCCCGAAATTTAATTTTATTTACATCGATAATTAAATGAATTTTTGAATAAAAATTTGTAAAATTAAATTTTTTTTTATGGATTGATTGATTGCGGGTTCCCCCGACTGTCTTAGAGTCTATATTAAGTCCTATGAATTTAAACGATTTATATATATATATATTGATCTCTGAATTTAAGTCTTAATATAAATGGTAAAAAGATAGAAGTAAAATAGCATTTGAGTTTATAAAATAATATAAGAAAATGAATACGAAGTATAATAATAATAATAATTAATATTTAAACTAAAAATAGAAAGTAAACAAATAGATGGGTATAAGCTTACAAATGAAGAAACAACATTATAATAAGCAAGAATAAGAACAAAGCAAAGAAAATAAAAATATCTTTGTACAATAAACAAAGCATATCATATCAGCCAAATTAGAGAAAAGGTAGACAAAGCAAATATGTATTCAAGCATGAAGTAATAAGATCTCGGCCGAGTAAAGTAGTATGTAGGCTGTGAAACAAGTAAAGTGATAAAACAAAGAAAAATGAAGGAACATATGTACTTGAGGCTATCATCTCAGCCGAAGACATAAGGGTACAACATAATAAATGCAGCACCCAAATTCTCTTCTCATCAGCCTACAAACAAAGAAATATCCCTGCCTACAGTTTGTACAACCAAATTATATCAATTTGTACAAGAAAATATTACTTTATAAACTCATTTCTTTATATCTCCCCCTCATTTCGGTTCGAGCTGAGAAAGTAAAATGGGAGCAAGCATCATAGTGAAAACTCAAACAAAAATTCAACTTAAACTTCAACAACAATATGAATTCATCAAAACCAGAACTGATCAAAGCAAACATCACTCAATTCAAAGCAAGTTCAAAACTGCAGCCTTCAAGCCTCAATCTTTCTCTGTTCTTCTTTGTTCTTCCAGGAAACAGGTGAGCAAAAACTAACCACTTAAACTTGAATTTGTGGATTGTCTTGATGTGATTGCTTGCTGTTATTGAGATAAATGCCTGTATGTATAGATATACATATTGAAAGTGATGTGTTTGCCTATAGATGTATACATATATGGTTCTGTTAAGTAACAGAACTTCAAAATTTAAGAGAAAATTTCGTATCTCTTCGTATAACAAAAATTTGATTATAATGTCTGAATGAAAGTTGTTTATAATGTTACAACTTGAATTTTAAAAATGGTTCCAAGAAGGAATATTTAGAAAAGATTTTGAAATTCAAATATCACAGTGATGAACAATATTTGTCAGAAAATCAAATGATTTATTTTCGAGTTTCGATTAGATAAGCTGTTTTGAATTGTTAAATGATGATTTTTAAGATTTAAATGATGATTTTTAAGAGTGGGTTCAAGGTGCAGTTCGAAAATGAAGTCTAGAGGCATTTTTACAAATTTCAGTCGATTTAAACAAATTTAATTTCTGGAATTTGGAGAGAGGCAAGCTTGATGATGTAGTAATCTGGGAAAAATGCTCACGAATTGTTATGATGGGTGTGGTGATTGCGGTGGATCAATGTAGGGTTTAATTTGGTGTTTTGGGTCGCGTTCGAAATGTCGTGACTGGAAGTTGAAGGATGGATCGAGTTCGCCGTGGTTTGGAGGAACGATGGAGGTGACGTCGACGAAGCTCTGGCGAAATTTCCATGGCCTCCGATGGCCAGAGGTAGGGGGACGAGGCGATTTTCTGGTGGGTGTTTTGATGAAGTCTGTGTTGTATATCTCGATTTTGATCGGCGACTCGGTCGAGTGATCTGGGAGGTCAGGGGGAACGAGGAGGTGATCGTCGACTTGTTCGACATCTCGGCGTCGACTGAAGGTGCTCCGATGAAGTGTGCACGTGCACGTATGGGTGTGTGTATCTGGGAAATGGAGTTTGGGGAAGAGGAAGGTGTCTCGAAGTTTGACTCGGGGAAAAGCAGTTACGACTCGAAGTCGAACTCGAGTAAAATTGAAAGGCTACCGGGTCGAAAAACACTTAAACAAAAATTCGAAAAAAAAATACTCACTCGGGTCGATTTCTGGAAAAACTCGAAGCAGAGGCAAAATTTTCTCGGGTATGACTCGAAGCAGGCAAGGATTGTATATTTCCAGATTTTAAAATTTGAACAAATTTAAGACAATTTAATTTCTAAACTTATTTTTCTTAAAAATAAAGATTGTTGTTAAGTACAAATATGAATGTGTTTTGAAAGGTTTTGAAATAACAATATTTCTGAAGTTAATTAAGTTAATTAAAATGTTTTAAACTTATATTCGAAAGGGATTTATTTTAAAGAAAACTTAATTAAGTAATTGAGAAGTGGATTTAATGTTTAAATTTATTAACTTAAAAGTTAAGTTAAATATATATTGATTTATGATTTATAATTAACTAAAGATCAATTAATTATTAACTTAAAGCTGATTTATTTATAATTAAGGATAATTAATTAAATGGTAATTAATTAAAGGTTAAATTATTAATTGAAGACAATCAATTAAATGGTGAAATCTATAATTAAAGATTAATTATTTAAATAATTAAAGATTGATGAACTATAATTAAAGGTTAATTAATTTATTGTTAACGGTTAATAAATAAATGATTAAAGAGTAATTTACCAAGATGATTTGTAAATTATTGAAGTTAATTAACCAGGATTAGAAATTTATTCATAAGAAATTAATCTGATTTGAATTAATCAGATATTAACTGACCTTACTTATGAATATTTGGATTCTATTGATTTGATTGTTTGATATCCCTGATTGTGATACTTTGTGATATATCCTGATTACGTTATGATCTATAATTTACTTATCTGTGATGTATATATTGTTATGTGAATATGAAACCCTTTGCCATGAAACGACACTTGAATTTCGATGCGACAGGGAGTCGGGTTCCAGTTGGTTATCCGAAACCCACATCGAATCATTATTGTAAATCTTTGTGACCGATAAATTTATTTTATCTATGAATCTGTGAATGAAGATAAGCGATATCGATTATACCGCTTATCGATATATCTGTGATGATTGATGTTGCACTATTGTGTGTAAAACCCTTGACTACACCATACACACACGAATATGGATTTCACGTGGAAATCGGTTAAGTCACAGATAATTTAAATTTGATGTTTTTCGAAATTGAAATTTTAATTTCAATTGATTTTGAATTTGAAATTTAGGTTTAAAGTGAAAAACTTTCGAAATATAATTTCAAAGATAAAAGTTATTTTAAATAACTTAATCGAGTTTTGGAAATTTAAATAATTTGATTTAAATTTGAATTCAATATTTAAATTTAAATCTTGTAATTTTGAAACTAGGGATTAAAGATGATATACCAGTTATATATGGGGTAAACCATTTTAAAAGTATTGATTTTGGAATGTGAATATAATTCAAGGACTTTAACCCATGCAAATAAAATTGGATTGTTCTTAAATGAAAACTGTTTGTTTTCAAATGATAAAAGCTTTCGTATATATATATATATAAGAAATGAAATTCCAATTTAAAGGAATTTCAGGTATGAATTGAAAGATGGTTTTCCAAGTTATAAATGAATTCTTTTTGAAAGCTAAATTTGAATCTGTTTATTTTTAACAGATTTAAAATAATGATTTGTCTAAACCATTCGAAATGAAATTGTTTTGAAAGCTATAAGTTGAATCTTTATTTTAAAGATTTAACGAGTTAATCCAATTGAAACAGAAATTGTTTTGGAAAAACTGTGAATGAATCTTTGTGAAAACTGAGTGAACTTTGTAAAATAAATCTTTTTGTTTAAAAGATTTGAAATGGTAATCGATTGAAACCATTTTAAAAGAAATTGAATTATTAAGTTGTGACTTAATTGAAATCACATATCCATATGTTTTTAAAGATTGCGCTCGTTATTCGGGTTAGCCGGGAAAAGACATTTGTGTCATATAACCCATTCCGAATAGTGATACGTCGTATATGGATGGCATTTGAAGACCGGTGTTGAAGACCGGATATTCACGAAAACGAAAGGACAACTCGTCGAATGTCTCTGCACCGACTGGTCCCCGGTATAGAGATTTTATCACCCTTTGTGATGGGAAGTCCGGACGGGATTGTGAATACCCGGAATTGCAAGGGCTTCGTAAGAAGTGCCTTCGGTTCTGTTCGAACCCGGAACAGACTTGTATGGATACATGTCTGACATTACACTTTGAGATATAAAGCCGATTTCTTTCAAATACATTTCTGTTGGTGGCGGAGAATCTATTCTCTTAGCTTAACACCCTTCTCTGAGACGTACGAGCTCAGAGGTTATGTAGTTGAAATTTATCAGCGATATATCCCAATTTGGTAATGTGACATGCTGAGTGTTGCTGTGTGATGATCAGTGTTTGATCATTTGCGATATGATCATTTGTTTGATCTTATATCTTTGTGATCATAGGTTGATCATTTGTTTGACCCGAAGCATGGCTTTGTGACAAAGCGTAGCTTTGTGGACGAGACTTCATCGAGCCTCACACCCCGGAAATGGTCAAAACAGGAAGGATGCAGCAAGGTTCTAGGGAGTAGCGCCCCTTAGTGTATGTCATTCCTTCTGGATAAAGGTGGTATCATGGTATGGAGCCCAGATACTTAACCTCTATGGTTACTGCATTATTTTTCTATGTGGTTTGTTGCGAATCGGGGATCCTCGGGAAGATCGGTGACGATCGGGGGATGGCATACGCGTGTCAGTAGTTACCTATTTTTGCAGAGGTAACCCGGCCTTGTGTTGGCAGAGATCCGGTTAGGTTCTCGGGTCGTCTATTCCAGGGACGTACCCATCGTGGAAAAGGAAGTTCCTTAGCCTGACCATTTGTTGGAAATCCAAAGAAACAATACGAGCCTTGTACGGTATTAGTTGTAGAACCTGCCATTCACTTATGGTGGCGCCCCACTGTTTGGATGGTAGCTATAGTAGGCATAGTTCGAAATGTCTATGCTGGCTAGGATTTATATTCTACTTTCGAAATGTTTTCTGCACTATGCACTAATAATAATATTAAAAATGATTTGATTTTGCGTAGTAAGCATCTTTGACTAACATAAGAAGAAATCTCCTCCAAGTCTGCGTTTGCATTGTGTGTGTGGTGGGAGGTCTTATGGTAGTTTCATTTTCCAAAAGCATTGCGGTTTTCAATGTTTAAATTCTTTTGTGTTATTTAAAGATAAACTGTTTTTGTTGCTCACACCAGTCCCACGACTGACTCGGAGTTTATTGTTCCTTTCCTAAACTCTGGGTGCTCATAATTTTCTACACGAGCAGTCTAGAGTTGGGTTTTTCAGATAGTCAGGACTTGTAGATTTTCTGGAGCTAGTTCAGTCTTTGGATCGGACTGCACTTGCTTATTCTTGGTGTATCGTTATTGGGAGTTCGAGCTACTGCTGGAGTTCTCTCTTGAAGACTATCTTAGAGTTATTGTTCCGCTGCTGATGTTAGTTATCTATTTTTTCTTTTCCGCTGCTATTTGTTGTATCATATCTCTGATGTATATTGATATTCATTGTATCACTCTGTTGTATCGGATATTGTATATCAATGTATTATTCATTTATTTCGCTGTGTTATTTACTTAATGTTGTTATAAGCTCCGGAGAACCAGATTTGGCATTTGAATCTGCGGCATTTTGAGTACAATGTGAAGTACGGGTGCCGATTTTCGAAGGCCAACTTTTGGGTCTTGACAAGTGGTATCAGAGCTAAGGTTGAACTTTAGCTCAGGAGTATAAAACGTTAAGTAGCTCATTAGAGATAGAGTGAAGTAAACTCTAGAATGAGTATATCCTTAAGATATCCGTTTAAACGTCTCAGTAAATTCTCTTACTATCCACTGATAGTGAGTATGAGTGCAAGAAGAGGACGAGATAGGGGACAAGGGAATACGACTATAAATGGTCAATACCCTGCAACAGTGGAAACAATCTTTCTCTATCAATTTTCTTTGATTCGTTTCCAAATTCTTTTGATTGCTTCGTATCAGCTACAATAAGAAGTTTCGGTATGATGATGGCTCTGCGAATCATTGTAGAAGATTTTTACTTCGTATCTTCATCGGTTTCTTATCAGCTTTTTGATTTAAACCTTAATGAATTTGAAATTAGAAATTTTAAATTGAGTTAAATTGATTAATAGAATATGAAGCTGAATTTGAATTGAATCAATAAAACGATTTTGTTTAAAACCAAAATTTGAAATTCTATTGTAATTTCTTGTGAATACCAAAGTCCAAAGAGGGACAAATTGGTACGTGTTCTGAGATATTCCGACTTGAGTTTGGAATTCATATCTTAAGTTTGAGGGATTATAGGAGATCCAATCTGTCTATCTCTTTTGTTTTCGTGCCTGCGAATTTCGAGGACGAAATTCTTTTAAGGGGGGAAGTTTGTAACGACCCCGAAATTTAATTTTATTTACATCGATAATTAAATGAATTTTTGAATAAAAATTTGTAAAATTAAATTTTTTTTTTATGGATTGATTGATTGCGGGTTCCCCCGACTGTCTTAGAGTCTATATTAAGTCCTATGAATTTAAACGATTTATATATATATATTGATCTCTGAATTTAAGTCTTAATATAAATGGTAAAAAGATAGAAGTAAAATAGCATTTGAGTTTATAAAATAATATAAGAAAATGAATACGAAGTATAATAATAATAATAATTAATATTTAAACTAAAAATAGAAAGTAAACAAATAGATGGGTATAAGCTTACAAATGAAGAAACAACATTATAATAAGCAAGAATAAGAACAAAGCAAAGAAAATAAAAATATCTTTGTACAATAAACAAAGCATATCATATCAGCCAAATTAGAGAAAAGGTAGACAAAGCAAATATGTATTCAAGCATGAAGTAATAAGATCTCGGCCGAGTAAAGTAGTATGTAGGCTGTGAAACAAGTAAAGTGATAAAACAAAGAAAAATGAAGGAACATATGTACTTGAGGCTATCATCTCAGCCGAAGACATAAGGGTACAACATAATAAATGCAGCACCCAAATTCTCTTCTCATCAGCCTACAAACAAAGAAATATCCCTGCCTACAGTTTGTACAACCAAATTATATCAATTTGTACAAGAAAATATTACTTTATAAACTCATTTCTTTATATCTCCCCCTCATTTCGGTTCGAGCTGAGAAAGTAAAATGGGAGCAAGCATCATAGTGAAAACTCAAACAAAAATTCAACTTAAACTTCAACAACAATATGAATTCATCAAAACCAGAACTGATCAAAGCAAACATCACTCAATTCAAAGCAAGTTCAAAACTGCAGCCTTCAAGCCTCAATCTTTCTCTGTTCTTCTTTGTTCTTCCAGGAAACAGGTGAGCAAAAACTAACCACTTAAACTTGAATTTGTGGATTGTCTTGATGTGATTGCTTGCTGTTATTGAGATAAATGCCTGTATGTATAGATATACATATTGAAAGTGATGTGTTTGCCTATAGATGTATACATATATGGTTCTGTTAAGTAACAGAATGTAACAACCCTACATTTTAGGCTTATTTTATTTTATATTTTATTTCTGTTAAATTGAATTTCCTGATTGAAAAACTTTATTTTAATTTGAAATTATTTTAAACTTGTTTTGTTTCAAATATTTCATTTCTAAATATATATTTTGATTGTTATGTAAATTATAATTTCAAACTGGTAAAAATAGGATATTTTACTGTAAAGTGAATTTCTGTTCAAACTGGTCAAACTTTGACTTTTAAACTTTAAATTTAAATATTTAAAATTCTTAAATTTTATCTTTTATTATGAAAATAGATTTAATTCCATGAATACTGCTTTTCGTTTCGTTGAAAACGGACTTATATTGTAGAAGTTATGTAATTTTCAATTTTGTGTATAAACTGTTTATTTTGCAATATTATTTATTTTAAAACATATAAATTATATTTTATTTGTCATATTTTGTTCTAATATATGTTAATATTTTATTTTATGTATAATTTTGTCTTTTAATAATTTTAAAGTGATTATAAAATTTTTCCAAAGCTTGTTGAATTTATTTTGTAATTTTAAAGCCTAATTTCTATTTTTCTTTGCTATTTTCTTAATTTAACTATATATAATTAAAATTTATTTATTTATTTTATACATTCACTTTATTTTCTTTGTTTTACTTTATTAATATTCACTTTACATGTATTTAGATTAGAATAGATTTTTCCAAAGATTATTTGAATTTGTTTCAGTTTATTTAACCTAGTTTGTATATAGTGTTATTTTTCTTCATTTAATTTAATTAATATAAAATTTATTTATTTATTTTTCTTATTTACTTTATTTCTGAGTTTATTTATCTTTAATTTCAGCTATTTTCATATTTATAAATATATATATAAATATATAATGGAAATTTGAAAAGTTTATGTCTCTTTAGTTGCTTAAGGTCCTTTAATCTTCCGACCTTTCATTTTCTCAACCTCCACCTTAATGATTTTTTTTGCCGTGCTTTTCTTTTCTTTTCCAGCAACATCTTCCTCATTTTTCACGTGAATTCTCACCTCTAACTTGAAAAAAAATGACGGCCTCTCCCTTGTTCAAAGATTTGGTAAAATTCCCTTTCTTTTCCATTGTTTTCTACTTGTTTTGTTGATTTTGCACTTGCTCTCTTCTCCTTTTAGGCTCGGCTCCTCTCAACTCCAGCACCTTGGCTTCCTCCACCACCACCTGAACCTATCACTACCTCCTCCAGCCCAACCCCAAGCCCAAGCCGTGGCCTCCCATGATGTTGATCCACACAAAAATGAGCAAACTTCACCTATATCTTCCTAGTCGAGCACCATACATCACCACCACCTCCAACTCCTCCTTGGCCGCCACCTACATCACCACCACCTGCCATAGTGGACCCTGACACCACTGCCACACCTGTACCTAACCCACTACAGACCTGACCATGACTTGTATTGCCTTAGCCGTGACCTTATGTGGCTTAGAAACCATGTAGTTTGCCTTTGTGTTGTAGTTCATGCTCACATATCTTTGCACCATCACCATACATGTTTGGCCAACCCTATGGAACCCAAAACCAGATCCAAACCCACCCCTTAGCCATGCATTTCAGATCTGGAGCTGAAGCATAGATGGTAGAAAGCATGTGCAATCACTTTGGCTTTGGTTCATGCATTCATTTCTAACATTGTTTTATTGAATTTTGAGTTAAAAACTCATGTTGTCTGTATTTGTTTTGTTTGAATGTGACAAGGGAATTTATCTTTGGCTCTCCCATATCAAATCATATTCGTGTTATCGTGCTTGTTTGGATCCCATTCGTGCAGTCGTCGTCGTTTCTCCAGCACAAAACGGTGAGTTATTCTCACCAGACAATATGTACCTATATAACTGATAAACCGACACCATTTGAATCTGTAATGTATATCATCATGTTATATATGTTTATATTATTATCATATGATGTTCACACCTGTTATTACACTTATTATATCATATGTTACTATTATTTAATGTTATTCTGTTATTTATATCTGTTATCACCATTGCAAGTTCCCTGTAGATTAGAATCACTATGGGTTGAAATGATACATACCCGAACGGACTTTAGAATAGGGAAAATCGTTATGGGCTGAAATGATAGGCCTGAATGATTTTTATTTAAATTATTTTAACTTGGGATTGTGGGTTTGAAATGATAGAACCCGGATTTTTCTTTTTTAACTGCGGATTGAAATGATACATATCCGTATCACTTGACCTAGGTTAGAAAATTATATACAGGCCCGTGGTTATTTTATAAGTGTTTTGAATATTTTTAAGTATTTTAAAAATATAAATTTATGAAATTTGATTTAAATAGATTTTGAAATGTTTAAAATAAAGAAATTATGATTTTTCTATGTGTTAAAAATGTAATTAATGAATGGTTTAACTGGATTTTTGAAATATAACTTAAGTTGGAAATTTGGAATTTGGTTAAAAATGATATTTAAGTTATATAAATAAAATGGATATTAAATTTTATTTGGAAATGGTAAATATGATAATTTGATTAAATGTGAATTTAAGTGATTTATTAAAGTATTATTGATTTTTTTCTATGAATTTAAGTGGTTAAATAAATGAATGTTTAAAAGTGATCTTTTAAAATATAACTTGACTTGGAAATGTGAAATTTGGTTTTAATTAAAGGTTTTAGTTAATTAAATAAAATTGGAAATTTAGTTAAATTTGTGAAATGGTAATTTAAATTTGAAGTGTTAAGTTATTTGTTGAAATGTGAAGAATTGGAAACTTTTACACTTAAATTTATTAAGTAAATTGTTGAAAATTGGATTTAATTATAAGAAATTTATTGTGAAAAAGATACATGTTAAATGATATGTAAATAAACATTTTAAATGTTAAATTATGATTTTTAAAATGTTTAAAGAGTTTAAAATGAAGTTATTTAATTGCTGGAAATACACTAAAAAGCTGGAAATCACTTTTAATAGCATTCAGAAATGCTATGGTTCTGAATTACACTAAAATTTGAATAAAAGGGCTACTACAGCATTTCTGAAATGCTGCAGTTGCTGCAGTTGAACTTATAGGCTAATATTGAACCCAGGTCTATTATAGCATTCTCTGGAAATGCTATAATGGTCTGCAGTCTTTGCTGAAACCAAATTTAACCCTTGTTTTGAAATCTGAACTACCGCAGCACTTCTGAATTGCTGTCTTTTCTGTTTTGAACTATAATTCAACTAAAACTGAGTTTTAACAGCAGTTTTAAGTGCTGTCTTTGCTGAATTAAAAATGTTTTCAAATATAATTTATAGCAGTTGTTTTTAAATGATGTGAAATGCTGAAATTTTAATAATTAGGGTTTTTGACTTAGTAAACGAACTCAGAATGGTTTGAAACTTTGGAAATTGAATACTTGATTTGAAAATATAATAATTACACTTTTAAAAGGTTTAAATGAATTATTTTGATTGGAATATAAACTATTTAAAGGTGATTTGAAATGATAGTAAATGAACGATATCTTTGAATTTAAAAGGTATTTAAAGTTGAATATTGGATTTGAACTGATAGGATATTTTATTTTATTAAGATGATTTGAAATGAAGTTTTGTAAGGATATGATATTTTATTATATTAAAATGATTTGAAATGAAGTTTTGAAATTATATGAAAATTTAGATATATGGAAATTGTTTGGAATTGATTTAATCTTTATTTTGATAAAGATATGGTTTGAAATGATATTTTATTTTGAAGTAAAGTATTGTTTTTAAAAGTTATAACCACGGGTTATAATAACGTTGGGTTGTTAAAGAGACCGGGATCGGATATGGACATACTCTCTGTCTTACCGAAAACCACTTTGGCAACCGTGTACGCGGTGGAGATTCCAGAATGAAGTAGGATGGTGGCGACGATCCTAAGGTATATACGTGGACCCAACTCCCGTGAGTTGGCATAAGGTGGCTAAAACAGGAGCGATTGACGGACCAATGAGGTAGCACCTCTGATCGGACACACTTCTTCGATACCATTCTATTACTTGTGATTGATTTGGTGCGCACCCTTGATTTGGGAGTGTTGTTCGAGGTGGGCGGTAGTGGCTGCTATGCGTCACCACCAGTCCGGATGCGTAATTGGTATATCTACCCTGGCATTGCCTAGTTGTGCCGTGTCACCTACCATATCGAGCTTTACTACGATTATGATTTTAAGATCCGACCGCGTTAAGGTTCTCCATCCCCTTAACGCTATTTTCTATATGATTATACTTTACTGATTAGACACTACTGTATATAGCGTATATTACTACATAGTAGATAGTTTAACGGATCCTTAGAGGATGGGCGGTCCCAAGCATCTTCTAAGTTACTTGTACCCTTATTACAGTTCGCTTGAGTTGGTTTACATTATATAAGTATATATTGTCCTGACTCGAGTGTTTTGTGTTTTGCTTTACGCTCGGGTCAGCCTGAGTTATTCACAGATTTGGATTTCCACTCTCTTGGAGATTTGAATCGCTGGAGATTATCTGCTTGTCATGTCCTATCTATTCCAGTTCCGTTGTTCTACTCAGCTTGTACTTGGTTATTTTATTGAGACTTTTGTTGTACTCTATTTCTTCTGTTGTATCTTATGTAACTCTGATATATTTATATAGTAGCTTCATGAACTACTATTTCTTTTACTTCCGCTGCATTATTTTACTCTGTGTCTGTGATCTGTGATTATATTTATTTACTGTATATTCTGAGATTTGCCAAATTTTATTTACAACGCGGTATTTTGAGCAATTCAACTCCGGCATGAGTGTCTACCTATACACTTATAATGGATGCGAATGGTTGAAAATATCGGGTCGTTACAGTTGGCATCAGAGCTTTGGCTTTGAGGCAAAACTTAGAATGTATGGTAAATTTATTTACAGAATCACTTTCGTTCGAGTTTGAATCTCTTCCTTTGATTCGTTTTCCTTTGAATTTTGGAACGTTCCCTGCGGTTCCGAAATTCATTCGTGTCCCTCACTATTCATCATCTTTTGATTCTGGAGTATCCCATGACTCCACTTCCAATGATCTTTATAGTGAATTGGCGGTCTCGCCAATATTCTAATTTTCTTGTAAAAGGGTGAAAATTCTTTATAATCAGCATCGATTCACCAGAGATTTATATTTATCCTTGGTTTAGATGCTAATATCTTTTATTATTCCAAACTCTATCTCTTGAGATTGAAGGTAGACATACCCCAGAAAATCCACATTTGATCTTATCCATTGAGTCACGGTTAACCCGGTTAAGGTTGTCCGCGATTTATCTAAGCTTACCCATCTCTCTACTCTGTTTAACCATCTTGCCTTTTGTTTCTAAACTATCTCCAAACATTTTGAATCGTACTTGAAAATCTATGTTTTGTTTTATATGTTGTGTTGTTTGGGTTGTTGATGTTGATTTGGGTTTTCGATCGATTCGTCTGATCAACACTATCGATAGGATTTCTAAAACACTTTGACAGAACAAACTGACACAATATTATTTTAAAATTTGGTTAATGAAATAAATTTGGATATATAATTTTATGGAACTTAATAAATTGATTTAAATTGATAAGTTGAAATGATAATACTTGATTTATCATTTATTGTTCTACAAATGAATTTATAAATAGTTGTTTATAAATTTATTTAGGAACTGAAATGAATTTAAAACAAGAAAGTTAAAGAATTTAATTTCCGATGGTTTCAAACCTTGTGTTTAAAGTTTTTAAAAGGATATTATTTAAAGTATTTTGAATAAAAATTTGTCTCTAAAGGATTTTAAAGTTTAAAAATTAAGTGCTCTTCTCTTTGTCGCTGGAAAATAATTTCGGTGATGACTGCAGCATCATCGACGTTCATTTTCGAGTTTCGAAGTGAAGAGACTGTTCTGTAGTCTTGCTACAGCTTTGTTTTGGAAAATCTGATTGATTTGAATTTCTAAAATATGACTGGATTATAATATATATAAAGATATATGATTTAAATTTGATTTAACATATTATGTATATATAATTACTTATCTCCAAATGGTTTGAAGATGTTCGAAGATTCAAATTCTTAAATTTTTTCTTAAAGAATAATTTCAATTATAAAAAGAAAAATCAAAATTTTGGATAAATGATTCAAACTTGAGATAATTGAATTGGATAGTTTTATTTGTATATTACAATTGCATTCAAATATAACTTACCTTAAATTTTTTTTAGAAGTTAACAATGTAATCGGATAATATACAATATAAAAAGGATTTTTATACACTTAAGTATTAGTTATAAAAGATTAACAGAGGTAAATAGTGAAAAATGAATTTAAAGAGATTTTATTTAAATAACTTAATAATCAAATTGATTTAATATGGAACCTTAAGTCTAACCTAGGAATTTTAATAAAGGTTATTTCCTGAAATGAATATGTTGTATAATAAATAATGTATCTTTGAATAGATAAAATAAAATACATTTGAATTGGACTTTTGGTAATAAAGTTTATTTAACTTGAATTCATATTTTAATTGATGTCTAAATGAATAAATGTGTAAAGAAATTTGATTGTTATATTTGCTATATAAATGTTTATTTATGAAATAGATATGTCTTGGAAATTGAATAATTATGATTTAAATAGTTAAAATGTATTTTAACATCACTAAAATTTGATAATTGAAAATTTGGTTTTCAAATGGAATAATAAGTGTAACTTATTAAAGGAATATCTATTTATGAAATGGGTATTTTAAATAAAGAGTTAGGCTATGTGTTAAATTAAGAGCTAACTAAAATAGTGAGCTTTTGACTTAATAAATGAAGTATAGTTTATTTGGATATTTCATTCATAAAGGTTTGTTTTAATAAGTCATAAGTTAAATGATATCCAAATGAATATTTCTGAAATTAAACTGATTTGAAATATTAATATATCTACTGTAGCATTTTATAAGTGCTGCTGTTTTGAAAATACAATGTTTTGGAAATTTTATAATTGAATGAACTTAGAAATGTTACAGCTTTGAAATGAATATTATTTGACATTGGATTTAAATGGTTTAAATGAAGATTATTTTTAAAAAGGTGTTATGATTTTCAAAGTATTATGTTTTTTTTTTTTTTTTGAATAACATTTCCAAAGTGTTATGATTTTAAGTAGTACGATTTCTAAATGATAACATCTCTAAATTGTTATGATTTCAAAACATTATGGTTACAAATCTATTATCTTATTTTGTTTTTCAAACTACCTTTTGGTTGTCCTTATTTCTCTTATCTTGTTACAGAATGGGAAGGCTATTGCTTATACTAGTCTGTTTAGAAATCTTTCTGTAATCTGTGATAACCTTTGTTACTCATCTGGATCTGAACACTGTTTTTCCATTCATAGACCGTCAGTCAAGTGAAAAGGGAGATTAAGACTCTAGAGGATCTTTTTCGTGCTTATATTCTTGATTTGATCACCTCCATCTTGTCAAACTTACCTATAACAATAGTTATCAGGTGTAATTCCAATCTTCTTATCATCTTGTCTTAATTCTATTTCATTTTTTTTCTTTTTCTGTGCTTTCCTGTACCTCATTCCTTTTCGGGGACGAAAAGTTTTGAGTGGGGGAGAGTGTAACAACCCTACATTTTAGGCTTATTTTATTTTATATTTTATTTCTGTTAAATTGAATTTCCTGATTGAAAAACTTTATTTTAATTTGAAATTATTTTAAACTTGTTTTGTTTCAAATATTTCATTTCTAAATATATATTTTGATTGTTATGTAAATTATAATTTCAAACTGGTAAAAATAGGATATTTTACTGTAAAGTGAATTTCTGTTCAAACTGGTCAAACTTTGACTTTTAAACTTTAAATTTAAATATTTAAAATTCTTAAATTTTATCTTTTATTATGAAAATAGATTTAATTCCATGAATACTGCTTTTCGTTTCGTTGAAAACGGACTTATATTGTAGAAGTTATGTAATTTTCAATTTTGTGTATAAACTGTTTATTTTGCAATATTATTTATTTTAAAACATATAAATTATATTTTATTTGTCATATTTTGTTCTAATATATGTTAATATTTTATTTTATGTATAATTTTGTCTTTTAATAATTTTAAAGTGATTATAAAATTTTTCCAAAGCTTGTTGAATTTATTTTGTAATTTTAAAGCCTAATTTCTATTTTTCTTTGCTATTTTCTTAATTTAACTATATATAATTAAAATTTATTTATTTATTTTATACATTCACTTTATTTTCTTTGTTTTACTTTATTAATATTCACTTTACATGTATTTAGATTAGAATAGATTTTTCCAAAGATTATTTGAATTTGTTTCAGTTTATTTAACCTAGTTTGTATATAGTGTTATTTTTCTTCATTTAATTTAATTAATATAAAATTTATTTATTTATTTTTCTTATTTACTTTATTTCTGAGTTTATTTATCTTTAATTTCAGCTATTTTCATATTTATAAATATATATATAAATATATAATGGAAATTTGAAAAGTTTATGTCTCTTTAGTTGCTTAAGGTCCTTTAATCTTCCGACCTTTCATTTTCTCAACCTCCACCTTAATGATTTTTTTTGCCGTGCTTTTCTTTTCTTTTCCAGCAACATCTTCCTCATTTTTCACGTGAATTCTCACCTCTAACTTGAAAAAAAATGACGGCCTCTCCCTTGTTCAAAGATTTGGTAAAATTCCCTTTCTTTTCCATTGTTTTCTACTTGTTTTGTTGATTTTGCACTTGCTCTCTTCTCCTTTTAGGCTCGGCTCCTCTCAACTCCAGCACCTTGGCTTCCTCCACCACCACCTGAACCTATCACTACCTCCTCCAGCCCAACCCCAAGCCCAAGCCGTGGCCTCCCATGATGTTGATCCACACAAAAATGAGCAAACTTCACCTATATCTTCCTAGTCGAGCACCATACATCACCACCACCTCCAACTCCTCCTTGGCCGCCACCTACATCACCACCACCTGCCATAGTGGACCCTGACACCACTGCCACACCTGTACCTAACCCACTACAGACCTGACCATGACTTGTATTGCCTTAGCCGTGACCTTATGTGGCTTAGAAACCATGTAGTTTGCCTTTGTGTTGTAGTTCATGCTCACATATCTTTGCACCATCACCATACATGTTTGGCCAACCCTATGGAACCCAAAACCAGATCCAAACCCACCCCTTAGCCATGCATTTCAGATCTGGAGCTGAAGCATAGATGGTAGAAAGCATGTGCAATCACTTTGGCTTTGGTTCATGCATTCATTTCTAACATTGTTTTATTGAATTTTGAGTTAAAAACTCATGTTGTCTGTATTTGTTTTGTTTGAATGTGACAAGGGAATTTATCTTTGGCTCTCCCATATCAAATCATATTCGTGTTATCGTGCTTGTTTGGATCCCATTCGTGCAGTCGTCGTCGTTTCTCCAGCACAAAACGGTGAGTTATTCTCACCAGACAATATGTACCTATATAACTGATAAACCGACACCATTTGAATCTGTAATGTATATCATCATGTTATATATGTTTATATTATTATCATATGATGTTCACACCTGTTATTACACTTATTATATCATATGTTACTATTATTTAATGTTATTCTGTTATTTATATCTGTTATCACCATTGCAAGTTCCCTGTAGATTAGAATCACTATGGGTTGAAATGATACATACCCGAACGGACTTTAGAATAGGGAAAATCGTTATGGGCTGAAATGATAGGCCTGAATGATTTTTATTTAAATTATTTTAACTTGGGATTGCGGGTTTGAAATGATAGAACCCGGATTTTTCTTTTTTAACTGCGGATTGAAATGATACATATCCGTATCACTTGACCTAGGTTAGAAAATTATATACAGGCCCGTGGTTATTTTATAAGTGTTTTGAATATTTTTAAGTATTTTAAAAATATAAATTTATGAAATTTGATTTAAATAGATTTTGAAATGTTTAAAATAAAGAAATTATGATTTTTCTATGTGTTAAAAATGTAATTAATGAATGGTTTAACTGGATTTTTGAAATATAACTTAAGTTGGAAATTTGGAATTTGGTTAAAAATGATATTTAAGTTATATAAATAAAATGGATATTAAATTTTATTTGGAAATGGTAAATATGATAATTTGATTAAATGTGAATTTAAGTGATTTATTAAAGTATTATTGATTTTTTTCTATGAATTTAAGTGGTTAAATAAATGAATGTTTAAAAGTGATCTTTTAAAATATAACTTGACTTGGAAATGTGAAATTTGGTTTTAATTAAAGGTTTTAGTTAATTAAATAAAATTGGAAATTTAGTTAAATTTGTGAAATGGTAATTTAAATTTGAAGTGTTAAGTTATTTGTTGAAATGTGAAGAATTGGAAACTTTTACACTTAAATTTATTAAGTAAATTGTTGAAAATTGGATTTAATTATAAGAAATTTATTGTGAAAAAGATACATGTTAAATGATATGTAAATAAACATTTTAAATGTTAAATTATGATTTTTAAAATGTTTAAAGAGTTTAAAATGAAGTTATTTAATTGCTGGAAATACACTAAAAAGCTGGAAATCACTTTTAATAGCATTCAGAAATGCTATGGTTCTGAATTACACTAAAATTTGAATAAAAGGGCTACTACAGCATTTCTGAAATGCTGCAGTTGCTGCAGTTGAACTTATAGGCTAATATTGAACCCAGGTCTATTATAGCATTCTCTGGAAATGCTATAATGGTCTGCAGTCTTTGCTGAAACCAAATTTAACCCTTGTTTTGAAATCTGAACTACCGCAGCACTTCTGAATTGCTGTCTTTTCTGTTTTGAACTATAATTCAACTAAAACTGAGTTTTAACAGCAGTTTTAAGTGCTGTCTTTGCTGAATTAAAAATGTTTTCAAATATAATTTATAGCAGTTGTTTTTAAATGATGTGAAATGCTGAAATTTTAATAATTAGGGTTTTTGACTTAGTAAACGAACTCAGAATGGTTTGAAACTTTGGAAATTGAATACTTGATTTGAAAATATAATAATTACACTTTTAAAAGGTTTAAATGAATTATTTTGATTGGAATATAAACTATTTAAAGGTGATTTGAAATGATAGTAAATGAACGATATCTTTGAATTTAAAAGGTATTTAAAGTTGAATATTGGATTTGAACTGATAGGATATTTTATTTTATTAAGATGATTTGAAATGAAGTTTTGTAAGGATATGATATTTTATTATATTAAAATGATTTGAAATGAAGTTTTGAAATTATATGAAAATTTAAATATATGGAAATTGTTTGGAATTGATTTAATCTTTATTTTGATAAAGATATGGTTTGAAATGATATTTTATTTTGAAGTAAAGTATTGTTTTTAAAAGTTATAACCACGGGTTATAATAACGTTGGGTTGTTAAAGAGACCGGGATCGGATATGGACATACTCTCTGTCTTACCGAAAACCACTTTGGCAACCGTGTACGCGGTGGAGATTCCAGAATGAAGTAGGATGGTGGCGACGATCCTAAGGTATATACGTGGACCCAACTCCCGTGAGTTGGCATAAGGTGGCTAAAACAGGAGCGATTGACGGACCAATGAGGTAGCACCTCTGATCGGACACACTTCTTCGATACCATTCTATTACTTGTGATTGATTTGGTGCGCACCCTTGATTTGGGAGTGTTGTTCGAGGTGGGCGGTAGTGGCTGCTATGCGTCACCACCAGTCCGGATGCGTAATTGGTATATCTACCCTGGCATTGCCTAGTTGTGCCGTGTCACCTACCATATCGAGCTTTACTACGATTATGATTTTAAGATCCGACCGCGTTAAGGTTCTCCATCCCCTTAACGCTATTTTCTATATGATTATACTTTACTGATTAGACACTACTGTATATAGCGTATATTACTACATAGTAGATAGTTTAACGGATCCTTAGAGGATGGGCAGTCCCAAGCATCTTCTAAGTTACTTGTACCCTTATTACAGTTCGCTTGAGTTGGTTTACATTATATAAGTATATATTGTCCTGACTCGAGTGTTTTGTGTTTTGCTTTACGCTCGGGTCAGCCTGAGTTATTCACAGATTTGGATTTCCACTCTCTTGGAGATTTGAATCGCTGGAGATTATCTGCTTGTCATGTCCTATCTATTCCAGTTCCGTTGTTCTACTCAGCTTGTACTTGGTTATTTTATTGAGACTTTTGTTGTACTCTATTTCTTCTGTTGTATCTTATGTAACTCTGATATATTTATATAGTAGCTTCATGAACTACTATTTCTTTTACTTCCGCTGCATTATTTTACTCTGTGTCTGTGATCTGTGATTATATTTATTTACTGTATATTCTGAGATTTGCCAAATTTTATTTACAACGCGGTATTTTGAGCAATTCAACTCCGGCATGAGTGTCTACCTATACACTTATAATGGATGCGAATGGTTGAAAATATCGGGTCGTTACACAGAACTTCAAAATTTAAGAGAAAATTTCGTATCTCTTCGTATAACAAAAATTTGATTATAATGTCTGAATGAAAGTTGTTTATAATGTTACAACTTGAATTTTAAAAATGGTTCCAAGAAGGAATATTTAGAAAAGATTTTGAAATTCAAATATCACAGTGATGAACAATATTTGTCAGAAAATCAAATGATTTATTTTCGAGTTTCGATTAGATAAGTTGTTTTGAATTGTTAAATGATGATTTTTAAGATTTAAATGATGATTTTTAAGAGTGGGTTCAAGGTGCAGTTCGAAAATGAAGTCTAGAGGCATTTTTACAAATTTCAGTCGATTTAAACAAATTTAATTTCTGGAATTTGGAGAGAGGCAAGCTTGATGATGTAGTAATCTGGGAAAAATGCTCACGAATTGTTATGATGGGTGTGGTGATTGCGGTGGATCAATGTAGGGTTTAATTTGGTGTTTTGGGTCGCGTTCGAAATGTCGTGACTGGAAGTTGAAGGATGGATCGAGTTCGCCGTGGTTTGGAGGAACGATGGAGGTGACGTCGACGAAGCTCTGGCGAAATTTCCATGGCCTCCGATGGCCAGAGGTAGGGGGACGAGGCGATTTTCTGGTGGGTGTTTTGATGAAGTCTGTGTTGTATATCTCGATTTTGATCGGCGACTCGGTCGAGTGATCTGGGAGGTCAGGGGGAACGAGGAGGTGATCGTCGACTTGTTCGACATCTCGGCGTCGACTGAAGGTGCTCCGATGAAGTGTGCACGTGCACGTATGGGTGTGTGTATCTGGGAAATGGAGTTTGGGGAAGAGGAAGGTGTCTCGAAGTTTGACTCGGGGAAAAGCAGTTACGACTCGAAGTCGAACTCGAGTAAAATTGAAAGGCTACCGGGTCGAAAAACACTTAAACAAAAATTCGAAAAAAAAATACTCACTCGGGTCGATTTCTGGAAAAACTCGAAGCAGAGGCAAAATTTTCTCGGGTATGACTCGAAGCAGGCAGGGATTGTATATTTCCAGATTTTAAAATTTGAACAAATTTAAGACAATTTAATTTCTAAACTTATTTTTCTTAAAAATAAAGATTGTTGTTAAGTACAAATATGAATGTGTTTTGAAAGGTTTTGAAATAACAATATTTCTGAAGTTAATTAAGTTAATTAAAATGTTTTAAACTTATATTCGAAAGGGATTTATTTTAAAGAAAACTTAATTAAGTAATTGAGAAGTGGATTTAATGTTTAAATTTATTAACTTAAAAGTTAAGTTAAATATATATTGATTTATGATTTATAATTAACTAAAGATCAATTAATTATTAACTTAAAGCTGATTTATTTATAATTAAGGATAATTAATTAAATGGTAATTAATTAAAGGTTAAATTATTAATTGAAGACAATCAATTAAATGGTGAAATCTATAATTAAAGATTAATTATTTAAATAATTAAAGATTGATGAACTATAATTAAAGGTTAATTAATTTATTGTTAACGGTTAATAAATAAATGATTAAAGAGTAATTTACCAAGATGATTTGTAAATTATTGAAGTTAATTAACCAGGATTAGAAATTTATTCATAAGAAATTAATCTGATTTGAATTAATCAGATATTAACTGACCTTACTTATGAATATTTGGATTCTATTGATTTGATTGTTTGATATCCCTGATTGTGATACTTTGTGATATATCCTGATTACGTTATGATCTATAATTTACTTATCTGTGATGTATATATTGTTATGTGAATATGAAACCCTTTGCCGTGAAACGACACTTGAATTTCGATGCGACAGGGAGTCGGGTTCCAGTTGGTTATCCGAAACCCACATCGAATCATTATTGTAAATCTTTGTGACCGATAAATTTATTTTATCTATGAATCTGTGAATGAAGATAAGCGATATCGATTATACCGCTTATCGATATATCTGTGATGATTGATGTTGCACTATTGTGTGTAAAACCCTTGACTACACCATACACACACGAATATGGATTTCACGTGGAAATCGGTTAAGTCACAGATAATTTAAATTTGATGTTTTTCGAAATTGAAATTTTAATTTCAATTGATTTTGAATTTGAAATTTAGGTTTAAAGTGAAAAACTTTCGAAATAGAATTTCAAAGATAAAAGTTATTTTAAATAACTTAATCGAGTTTTGGAAATTTAAATAATTTGATTTAAATTTGAATTCAATATTTAAATTTAAATCTTGTAATTTTGAAACTAGGGATTAAAGATGATATACCAGTTATATATGGGGTAAACCATTTTAAAAGTATTGATTTTGGAATGTGAATATAATTCAAGGACTTTAACCCATGCAAATAAAATTGGATTGTTCTTAAATGAAAACTGTTTGTTTTCAAATGATAAAAGCTTTCGTATATATATATATATAAGAAATGAAATTCCAATTTAAAGGAATTTCAGGTATGAATTGAAAGATGGTTTTCCAAGTTATAAATGAATTCTTTTTGAAAGCTAAATTTGAATCTGTTTATTTTTAACAGATTTAAAATAATGATTTGTCTAAACTATTCGAAATGAAATTGTTTTGAAAGCTATAAGTTGAATCTTTATTTTAAAGATTTAACGAGTTAATCCAATTGAAACAGAAATTGTTTTGGAAAAACTGTGAATGAATCTTTGTGAAAACTGAGTGAACTTTGTAAAATAAATCTTTTTGTTTAAAAGATTTGAAATGGTAATCGATTGAAACCATTTTAAAAGAAATTGAATTATTAAGTTGTGACTTAATTGAAATCACATATCCATATGTTTTTAAAGATTGCGCTCGTTATTCGGGTTAGCCGGGAAAAGACATTTGTGTCATATAACCCATTCCGAATAGTGATACGTCGTATATGGATGGCATTTGAAGACCGGTGTTGAAGACCGGATATTCACGAAAACGAAAGGACAACTCGTCGAATGTCTCTGCACCGACTGGTCCCCGGTATAGAGATTTTATCACCCTTTGTGATGGGAAGTCCGGACGGGATTGTGAATACCCGGAATTGCAAGGGCTTCGTAAGAAGTGCCTTCGGTTCTGTTCGAACCCGGAACAGACTTGTATGGATACATGTCTGACATTACACTTTGAGATATAAAGCCGATTTCTTTCAAATACATTTCTGTTGGTGGCGGAGAATCTATTCTCTTAGCTTAACACCCTTCTCTGAGACGTACGAGCTCAGAGGTTATGTAGTTGAAATTTATCAGCGATATATCCCAATTTGGTAATGTGACATGCTGAGTGTTGCTGTGTGATGATCAGTGTTTGATCATTTGCGATATGATCATTTGTTTGATCTTATATCTTTGTGATCATAGGTTGATCATTTGTTTGACCCGAAGCATGGCTTTGTGACAAAGCGTAGCTTTGTGGACGAGACTTCATCGAGCCTCACACCCCGGAAATGGTCAAAACAGGAAGGATGCAGCAAGGTTCTAGGGAGTAGCGCCCCTTAGTGTATGTCATTCCTTCTGGATAAAGGTGGTATCATGGTATGGAGCCCAGATACTTAACCTCTGTGGTTACTGCATTATTTTTCTATGTGGTTTGTTGCGAATCGGGGATCCTCGGGAAGATCGGTGACGATCGGGGGATGGCATACGCGTGTCAGTAGTTACCTATTTTTGCAGAGGTAACCCGGCCTTGTGTTGGCAGAGATCCGGTTAGGTTCTCGGGTCGTCTATTCCAGGGACGTACCCATCGTGGAAAAGGAAGTTCCTTAGCCTGACCATTTGTTGGAAATCCAAAGAAACAATACGAGCCTTGTACGGTATTAGTTGTAGAACCTGCCATTCACTTATGGTGGCGCCCCACTGTTTGGATGGTAGCTATAGTAGGCATAGTTCGAAATGTCTATGCTGGCTAGGATTTATATTCTACTTTCGAAATGTTTTCTGCACTATGCACTAATAATAATATTAAAAATGATTTGATTTTGCGTAGTAAGCATCTTTGACTAACATAAGAAGAAATCTCCTCCAAGTCTGCGTTTGCATTGTGTGTGTGGTGGGAGGTCTTATGGTAGTTTCATTTTCCAAAAGCATTGCGGTTTTCAATGTTTAAATTCTTTTGTGTTATTTAAAGATAAACTGTTTTTGTTGCTCACACCAGTCCCACGACTGACTCGGAGTTTATTGTTCCTTTCCTAAACTCTGGGTGCTCATAATTTTCTACACGAGCAGTCTAGAGTTGGGTTTTTCAGATAGTCAGGACTTGTAGATTTTCTGGAGCTAGTTCAGTCTTTGGATCGGACTGCACTTGCTTATTCTTGGTGTATCGTTATTGGGAGTTCGAGCTACTGCTGGAGTTCTCTCTTGAAGACTATCTTAGAGTTATTGTTCCGCTGCTGATGTTAGTTATCTATTTTTTCTTTTCCGCTGCTATTTGTTGTATCATATCTCTGATGTATATTGATATTCATTGTATCACTCTGTTGTATCGGATATTGTATATCAATGTATTATTCATTTATTTCGCTGTGTTATTTACTTAATGTTGTTATAAGCTCCGGAGAACCAGATTTGGCATTTGAATCTGCGGCATTTTGAGTACAATGTGAAGTACGGGTGCCGATTTTCGAAGGCCAACTTTTGGGTCTTGACAAAATGCATCGCCATCCATTATTTTTCCAAGATACTACGATCACTCCTCCATCCTTACGAAGAACCCCGACCCATTCAAATACATAGATCACCAGAAATCACCTCAAACAAGCATTCTGTTCATCTTTCTATCCTTCTCGAATCACAAGTCTAAAAGTCCTAATTTTATTTTTAAAATTCAAAATTTTCAAATGCAAATCAGGTTATATACCTGAAACACTTAATCTCTGTGACCAAATTTTGATATGATTAAGTTTTTACTGTAAATTTACCTTTCAGTTAAAACTATTTTCATATTTAACTCAAAAATTATTTTTGAAATTTAGAACTTGTCATAACAACAGATTTCGTTTAGATGTTGAAGACTAAAGAGATCTAGGGAAGGAGATATGAATTATTTATCAGGTTTTGTAACCTGTATATCAAGAACAGAGACTACACTCTGTAAACAAACATGCACATTCACATATTTAGATATATATATATATATACATACAGTTCATATTTAAAACATCACAAACAATTATCACACTCTACTTCAGATGTTTATTTCATGCATCCAGATTTTTAAAACAAATTTTGAACCTTTTTAGAAAGATTGTTACTTACTTAAAACAAAATGATGAACAAAGCAATTATAAACAGCATGCACACAATATCAGGTATTCACTTATATATACATGTAATACACATTTAAATTCATCCATACTAGCATGCAACCAAATTATATTTTAATTTTTAAAGTTACTCACCAATAAAAATGGAGACAGAGCCTTATTCTTTTGAAATAGCTTGTGAAACTGTTTTGCTTAAGACTGGAAAATGATTTGATCTTTTAAAACTTGAAACTGAAATGCTTTAAATCCCCAGAAGCTTTGCATGCTACTGAAGCTTGGTTACAGACAGTCTTGAAGAACAACTGCAGGCTTCCAGATGAAGAGAATGCAGATTTGTTTCCTTTTTAAAGATGATTTGCAGTCTTCTTTTAACATAAGTTACAGGCTTTTGAATTTATTTCAGGTTTGTGAGGAGTTGATTTGGAAAAGAGAATTACAGGGTTTTGATTGTTTAACTTGAGTGGTTTTGATTTGAAAATGAGAATATAGGGATTGATTTTGGTTTGAGGCATTTGATTACTGATTTTAGATTAGAGGATTGTTTTGATATATGGTTACTGATTTTAATCTCAGATTTTTGTTTGAGAAAGGAGTTTATCTTGTTTTAAAAAGAAGAATAGAAAGAATCAAGTAAAGGGAATGCATATGTTTATATAAGTGAATTTGTGATTTTATAAAAATAAAAGAAAAAGAATATAATTAAGACACTTGTCACATATACTTGTTACTTAAATTACAAGTGTTAAAATAAAGCTTTAGATAAAGACACATGTCTTTTAAGTAATTATTCATATTTTTATTTAGTTTAAAAGTATATAAAAGTCTTTTCTTATTTATTAAAATACTTATCTATATATATTAAAGAGAAACAAAAGCTAATTATATTTAAGCTTAAGTAAAAAAATATCTTAAACCAATTAAATATTTTCTTAAAGTATTTCAAAACTATAAAATTACTTATTTAAATATCTTTGAAAAGTCCAGATTAAATTAAATATAAATTCCCAATTTATCAAAGCTTCTATTTACAATATATATAAATAAATATATATATTCAAATAGAAATATCTTATTAACTTTTAAAAGATAAAATCATCCATTAATACTAATTTAATCAGATTATTAAATTAAATTCAAATTTTATTATCAAGGATCATCAATATCAATTTAATTATTTAACAGATTATTAAATTGATATTGTTAAAATTTCCGGGATATTACATTCCTCCCCCCTTAAAATAATTTCGTCCCCGAAATTTAAACAAAGGTAATTTAATAATCTTTTTAAAGGTTTAAATTTAAAACATAAGCATATACTATCATCCATATGCTAGCATCCATAGCAGCCAAATCATCCAATCAAACAATTCTAACTATCTAGACTAAATTCTAGATAAAATTCCTCGAGTTTCCCCACGTATATCTATATATACTGGGATACTCGCTCTACAAACAATCTAAACAACTAAGCTATAGATCTCCTACTTATCTAGATCTATAGAACTAAACAGAATATCAGACTACAGACGAGTCTGACTCAACTACCCAACTTCCAGAACTGCTGATTCTAAAACCAGAGATAGATCAAATACGTACTCCCTCAGAGATACGTACAACTCAATGAATTCCAGTTATCCAAACTGACAATTCAATTCAGAAGACCAAATACTTATCCAGGTCAGAACACAGAAGAGATCCAAACTTACTTCTCCCATCCAGAGATACACTCCAAACTGCTTTCGCTGCTCAACTCTGATATGAGGTAGGACACAAGCACAGACTGGACAACTCATTCCAGAAATAAGGTTCACTGATCCATAAAGAAAACTCAGATACTCCAGCAAAACTTGAGCTGCTTCACCAACTCCATCTCTAGGAAACATCCTTCCACTAGACTGAACCACCGGTATCACTCCTGGAATCCAGTCGATAAGAAAACTCAACCTTCAGATGCGGACAAACTTCTGACTTCTCTGAAGACATCCAGAAAAACTCTGACAACCCAAGAGAACACTCAGACAATCGCAAGTCACTTTTGCGATCAACCCAACCTAATTCCAAACAGACTGTTCTCTCTTTACCAATCAAAACAGCTTACACTTATTTATCCAATTTATCGAAGAAATGGATCCACTCTGCTGCTTCTGAACTTCATTTCCAGAAAAACTGCTCATCCAGAAAACTTCCTGCCATCACAGAATACTCTGAGCTGCACTGCTGACACTGATGCCAAGGACTTCCTATTCCAAAGATCTTCGAGAAACTCGAACTCCAAACCAAACAGAAACACCATGCTGAACTCAGCCACAACACCGAAGCATACACACTTCCTTAATCTTGTTCCAAAGAAAACATCTTCGGGAACATCCATCGTCACTGTATCTCATCATACAGCTACTATTACCTGAGGTATCAAGGTACCATCACTCGCTTCTGTTCAACCGACAGATCCAACTTTACTCATCCAAACTTGAAAGATAAACTCCGAACCATTACAGTTTCCTTCGGAGATCGATGAAATCCTTTACCACAGCAAAGCTTACTCGAGACGGTATTAGGTCTACAGTCTCGACAAATACACTTCCAACCTCAACATTCAGACTCCAATCAATGGTAGTCGTGTTACACACAACCTACCTCATCTACCTTTATATCCTATATTGGAAAACCCGAACAGGTAACCCAACAAATAGGTAGAAATATATATATTTAAAATGATACTTTTTATATAGAAATTATTTCTGGGTAAAATTATTTCCTTTACCTCTTTAAAACAATACTGTGTCGAATTGTTCTATTTAAGTGTTTAGAGATCCCTATCAATAACGTTAATTACTCGTATTGACCAGAATCCATAAACTACTCAA
This sequence comes from Allium fistulosum, assembly GCA_030737815.1. Lineage (NCBI taxonomy): Eukaryota > Viridiplantae > Streptophyta > Magnoliopsida > Asparagales > Amaryllidaceae > Allium > Allium fistulosum. The sequence goes on from CM060904.1 coordinate 824,453,768, forward strand.
TAAACCAACCATCACAATATAAAACCATTTTATATTCACTAACAAATACGCGCTCATATCTATTAATACACTCAAATTCCCACCAGAGCCAAGGTTATCGCTAGCCTAAGCTCTGATACTACTGTAACGACCACGACTTTCTCTCCATAGAAAGTCGTATCGCTAATAAGAAAGAAAGGGATAGAAAGAGAAAAGAAGAGAAAGAAAGAACTAAACAATATCAGAATCTCACAGCGGAAACGAACAAAATATATTATATCACATAAATATTACATAGTATCATATACAATACTTTTCAGAGTTACACAGATTACACATCACATACTAGACAGTTATAACATCTGTCTAGTTATTACAACTCAATACAATACAGATCAATACAAAGATCAACACAGCGGAAAACTACTATCTATATCTACAACGCTGAAGCCTCCTGCTCCATTGCTCCTCCACAATTCGTCAAGGCTAACCTGAATCCCTTGGCTACTCGTAAAAATTTGAGTACCCAAGAGTTTATAAAACAGAAATAAACAACTTGGGTCAGACATGGGTCTGGTGTGAGTAACAGGTTAAACTTGTTTAACTTCAAAACTTTTTGAAGAAAAGGTATCACGTAAGACTCCCCACAAATAAACATGGGTAAGTTTTTACCTTACGCTAACCAAAACATTTGATAGGAAATTCGATTGTATTATAATAGGGTCTAGGGTTTTCAAGTAAAATACAGAAATAGCTGAAATGCTTACATCTCACATTCCAACATAGTTGGGCACAACTAATACGTACGGCACTTATTGGAGTTTGGATTCCATACAATGGCAGGGCTACTGGGGTACCGCCCATCACAGTACGTGGCCTAGATCACCGTACCGAGGATCACTCCCAATCCCCTGCAACACAAGGTCGGAACATCCCTTACTGGATAATTCCCGCACAAGATACCTCACGGTTGGGATCAGCAACCGCATACACTAAGCCGAAATAAGAAGGGACTTCTAGACAGAGGTAATCTTGTCCTACTTGGGTGCTACCCACTAACCTTGCTGCACCTCCCCTGTTTTAGCCATTCCCGGTTTGTGAGGCTTGAGGTCACGATTACCTTAGAAAAGAACACATCACTTAGAATGCTCATCGTCCGCCTGACGATGTGCTGAAAGCATTCAATCCATACAAGTTCGTTCCGGGTTCGAACGAAACCGAAGGCATTATCTCGTTACACTCGTTTTGGAATCACCCTCAGAGTTAACGACAATAACCCTTGCACTCTGAATCTTCATCTTCACTTGATTCACGACCTATCGTTAATTTGGATCGATGTGGTATTCGGGTCTCCAGACCTGGAAATCCGGTATACGGAAACCCGATCCCGGTCTCATCGAAATCCAAAGCGTATCTTTTAAGGCCAAGTTGTTTTAAAGGTTAAAACAATTTCAATTCATTATCTTTATACACAAAGAAAGATAATTCACAATAGATAATCAACATTATCAGATAATCCATATTATCATCACAATTAAACATCCATATCACACAGCATATATCTCATCAGAGATATCAATCAATGCAAAGCATTCAGTATTATCATCCATCCATAAGTAATGATTTATATCATCTCTAATTAATTTAAAGTGAATTAAATTAATTACTTCATTTTATAAATCCTTCTTACTTAACCATTAATTAATTACAATCAATTAATTATCCTCTAATTATTTTTTTCAATTAATCATCTTTGATTAATTATCTTTTAATTACCTTCAAGTAATTTATCCTTAATTAATTACTCAAATTAATTATCCTTAACCATTTATAGTAATTAACCTTTAATTACTTCATTAATTAATTATCTATAATTAATTAAATTAATCAACTATAATTAATTATATTAAACCTTAATTAATTACATTAATTAATCACTTCATTTATTAATTATTACTTAATTAATCAATCTTAATTACATCATTAATTATATTAATTAATAATCCTTAATTACAAATTAATTATTAATTACTTTAATTAAATTAATTACATTAAGTAATTAACCTTTAATTAAACAACATTTATTAATCACCTTGATTAATCTTCAATCAGTAATTAACTACCCTTAATTACTTTCATTAACTAAATTAATTACTTCCTTAATACATAACCAATCCATTAATTACCTCAAGTAATTATCTATTATTTACTTCCTAAATAATCACACCTTAATAATTACATTAGTAATTATTATCAAATCATCTCTTGATTATTCTAAATTAATTAAACTTAATTAATTAACTTAACTAAATCAAATTAACTTAATTAATTACAATATGTAATTAATTTCTTAATTACTTCCAATAAGTAATTCATTTAAAACAAATTCTATAATTGATTATCTTAAATTAATTAAACTAATTAATTATCAAAATTAATTCATTAATTAATTATTTAATAATCCATAGTTAATGACCTTCATTAACAATTATTTAATTACTTTTCTTAAGTAATTAACTTATTTTAATTATTATTAATTTCAAATTAATAAATCTTAATAACCAATTAATTAAAATTATTTAATTAATTAAGCGTTAACCATAACTTAATTAATATTTAATTACTCTATTAATTAATTCTTAACCATTAATTAATATTCTAATTTATAATCCTTAATTACAATTTAATTATTCTAATTAATTTATCTTAATCATTAATTAATTTGTTTAAACCTTAAATTACTTATTTAATTAATCCAAATGATTAATTAATCAAACAAATTAATTATCAAATAAATTACTAATAAATTTAATAAACACAAATCTCTAATTACTTTAAGATAAACTTTGTTCTTATTGAAAATCAAGTTATCATTTACAAAGCAATTTAAATCAATTTACTTAAATTTTACCTTCAAAATTTCATTTTAAATTTAAAGATTTAAAATGAAACAATTTATTTTTAACCATGTTTAAACAACATTTCTAAGCTCTTTTATTTTACAAGTTAAAGGAATTACTCATCTTATAAATAATAAAAGAATTTGAATCAAATTTACCTTTAAATTCTATCATTTAATATACAATTTAAACAATAAAGTTATTTAAACAATTTAATTTAAAAACTGCTTTTATTTTAAATCTGAGATTCAGATTTAAACTAGATTTCAGATTAAACTTTTAGATTTAAAATTTCTGTTTAAAAATTTCTTTACAAATTCAAATTCAGTTTATATTTTTATAAACAGACAGTTTTGAAACCTGTCAACCAAAAGTGCTCGAGTCCACCTAAATTACTTCGAGTCGTAGCTCTGAAAACTTCGAGCCACTCACCTGAACAACCCGAGTACGAACTCGAGAATGTCCTCTTCCCCAACACTTAAGCAATCCAGAAATAAACCTATCCCTTGCAAATTCCTTCGAGTCGAAGCCCAAAAACTTCGAGTCTCTCACGAACAAAACCCGAGAACTCAAGACCTTCTCCAGTAAAACCAGACTTCACCCAGATATGTATCCACGACCGCGTGCACGTGCACCAGAGGTGCAGTCGCCTCCGACCATCACCACTAACCCTCACAAGTCGGCGTTCACCACTTCAGATGAACCAAATTTCAACTTCGTCGATTCCTACTCGAATTCAAATTCGAGCATAATACCAAAACCTGGAACAGAACAATCGCAATGACCAAAACCTGTCAACATCGTTCGTGCTCGCGATTCCGACCACCATCATCTTCCGTACTCCAGCGAAAGCTTCCTCCAACTACCATCTACCAGTACGCAAACAATGGTTGAACTCGATCAACCGAAACTGTCGTGATGATCTATTTATAATACCTAGTCAAAACTAGGGTTCCAGAACAAATCTCACCACCGCTTCCTCCTCGATGAAATACATCGCCATCCATTATTTTTCCAAGATACTACGATCACTCCTCCATCCTTACGAAGAACCCCGACTTATTCAAATACATAGATCACCAGAAATCACCTCAAACAAGCATTCTGTTCATCTTTCTATCCTTCTCGAATCACAAGTCTAAAAGTCCTAATTTTATTTTTAAAATTCAAAATTTTCAAATGCAAATCAGGTTATATACCTGAAACACTTAATCTCTGTGACCAAATTTTGATATGATTAAGTTTTTACTGTAAATTTACCTTTCAGTTAAAACTATTTTCATATTTAACTCAAAAATTATTTTTGAAATTTAGAACTTGTCATAACAACAGATTTCGTTTAGATGTTGAAGACTAAAGAGATCTAGGGAAGGAGATATGAATTATTTATCAGGTTTTGTAACCTGTATATCAAGAACAGAGACTACACTCTGTAAACAAACATGCACATTCACATATTTAGATATATATATATACATACAGTTCATATTTAAAACATCACAAACAATTATCACACTCTACTTCAGATGTTTATTTCATGCATCCAGATTTTTAAAACAAATTTTGAACCTTTTTAGAAAGATTGTTACTTACTTAAAACAAAATGATGAACAAAGCAATTATAAACAGCATGCACACAATATCAGGTATTCACTTATATATACATGTAATACACATTTAAATTCATCCATACTAGCATGCAACCAAATTATATTTTAATTTTTAAAGTTACTCACCAATAAAAATGGAGACAGAGCCTTATTCTTTTGAAATAGCTTGTGAAACTGTTTTGCTTAAGACTGGAAAATGATTTGATCTTTTAAAACTTGAAACTGAAATGCTTTAAATCCCCAGAAGCTTTGCATGCTACTGAAGCTTGGTTACAGACAGTCTTGAAGAACAACTGCAGGCTTCCAGATGAAGAGAATGCAGATTTGTTTTCTTTTTAAAGATGATTTGCAGTCTTCTTTTAACATAAGTTACAGGCTTTTGAATTTATTTCAGGTTTGTGAGGAGTTGATTTGGAAAAGAGAATTACAGGGTTTTGATTGTTTAACTTGAGTGGTTTTGATTTGAAAATGAGAATATAGGGATTGATTTTGGTTTGAGGCATTTGATTACTAATTTTAGATTAGAGGATTGTTTTGATATATGGTTACTGATTTTAATCTCAGATTTTTGTTTGAGAAAGGAGTTTATCTTGTTTTAAAAAGAAGAATAGAAAGAATCAAGTAAAGGGAATGCATATGTTTATATAAGTGAATTTGTGATTTTATAAAAATAAAAGAAAAAGAATATAATTAAGACACTTGTCACATATACTTGTTACTTAAATTACAAGTGTTAAAATAAAGCTTTAGATAAAGACACATGTCTTTTAAGTAATTATTCATATTTTTATTTAGTTTAAAAGTATATAAAAGTCTTTTCTTATTTATTAAAATACTTATCTATATATATTAAAGAGAAACAAAAGCTAATTATATTTAAGCTTAAGTAAAAAAAATATCTTAAACCAATTAAATATTTTCTTAAAGTATTTTAAAACTATAAAATTACTTATTTAAATATCTTTGAAAAGTCCAGATTAAATTAAATATAAATTCCCAATTTATCAAAGCTTCTATTTACAATATATATAAATAAATATATATATTCAAATAGAAATATCTTATTAACTTTTAAAAGATAAAATCATCCATTAATACTAATTTAATCAGATTATTAAATTAAATTCAAATTTTATTATCAAGGATCATCAATATCAATTTAATTATTTAACAGATTATTAAATTGATATTGTTAAAATTTCCGGGATATTACATATCATCAGTGATAAATAACAGATAATGGTGTCAGATGTCACAGGTGAACAATTACACATAATGGCATATATATATATATCAATATAAATAACAGATAATGGTGTCAGATGTCACAGGTGAACAGATACAGATGATGGCATATATATAGCAATATACATACTAACAGCGGCATATTTCAATTGTCGTTTAATTTGAAATCAAATTTAATAAATAAAAGAACGTTAGTCGTGGGTGATTGCTCACCTTCCGAGGCTATAGATGATAGACGACGAAATTGAGTTACGAAACGCAAGAACAACTTCCAAAGCAAAGCTAGATGGACACGATTCGATGAACAAGCTGATAAATAGAAATAGACGAAATCAAATCAGAACTGGATCGATGCAGATATAATCGAGACAAAAGTATATCATATTATTATTTTTCTTAAAACCAACATTCAATTTAAATTACATATTATATTTCAAATCATAACACATATCCAAATCACTTTATATATTATATTTTAGAAATCTAAAAGAAACCAAAATATCTATATAATATATAGTGTATATATATATAACGCAATATTCCAAAATTTGGAGAAATAAAAATTTGTACTTAAAGAGAAAAGACTTCTACCAGTTTCCAAAATGCGAAAACTACCTTTAAAATAAATAACTATATAAAAATAAGTTACATATATATATATATATAAATTTTACACACAATATCTATATAGACAGGACAAATATAATTTAAACACGTATTAAATCAAATATTATCATATTATAAAATAAACAACTTTATATATAAACTATCATACATACTGTAATAGATAATATAGATCAGCAAGCAATCCATCTTTACATTATCCATAAAGTCAACAGACTACAACCTTACATTATATATATTCGTAGGCTGTACCAAAACTTACATATCTCTATTATATATTTTACAATATTTATTATAAGACAATGCAACTTACTTTATAAACTCTTATATCTAATAGACCCTACATATATATATAAAACATATTATTAGAATAAGATACATATATATTAACATATGTTAGCTTTTATACTGCAATTGTTATGTATATATAAATAAACTAACAGATATATAGTTATGTTTATATATCTAACTTAAATATAAACTCAGAATTCGATGGGTCCAAAGTACGAACGATTTTAAATAAAACGTACATGTATAACCAAACAGATCATCATATACAGTCAAGATTTAAGATAACAATATATATATAAACTGTACAAAACATAACTTCTTTTATACTATAACAAGTAATACAGTATAAGCTTACATCCACATAAAAAAAACACAATACTGATTACAAAAGAATCAATATAACTTACTGTATGTTAATATACTTATAAACCAAAAAATCTAAGTATATATATATAATCCAATACATATAACTGACACCAATATAATAATATGTAATAACCTTATAATTTTATAAACTTTTATAAATACGTTACCTTTCAAAATATCATATATGCACAACACGTATATACATATTTATATATAATTTCTATAAATTAACTATTATATATATACCTATATAACTATATACTTACACGCGCACTCAAAGGGGAGGAGATAAGCAAAGCGGCAGGCTCAGGAGGGTGTGCCTACGATGCGATGGAGTTAGGCTGCGAGTTGAAGAAGTGATGCGGCTGCTCGGAAAGGAACGTGGTGGACAAGGGTGGAAATGACGTGGCTGTGATCGGCGTTCATCTTTGAGGCAGCTTCGAGCTGTGGTGGTTGTAGGCCGAGGGGAACCGACGTGGGCTGTTGCTTGGGTGGAGATGAGGCCGATGGCCGCAAAGTGATGGCGTCGGCACCTGGTGGGGAAGCACGAGGCGGTGGCTTAAGGTGAAAGTCGATGGTGGTGGAGGTCGAGAGGGAAGACACGCATGGGGGATGATTAGACGTGGTCTCCGTGGAAGAATGTGATATCCCGGATTTTCGGGCATCAGATAATTGGATAGTTATCTGATTTAATTTTTAAAAATACTGAATTATAAATTTAAACAAATGAATCTGATCAAATAAATATTTATATTTGTAATTGTGTTATATATATATAGATAGATATAAGAAGATTTTAAATAAAAATATTATTATTTTTTTTAAACAAAATGAATTTGTGATTGTTTAAGTAAATATATTTATATGAGTTGATTTTATATTGGATTTTAAATTAAATTAAATTTGAATTAGAATTCAAAGGATAAATATCTTAAATATATTTTGAATTTAAATTATATTTTAAAAGATTTTATTTAGAATAATATTTGTTTTATATTATTTTCTTTAAAAGATTTTATAGAATAAGATAATGTATTAACTTAATAATATATATATATATAAGTTTAAAAAAAAAATCATTTCTAAATTTTATTTTATTTTCAAGGAAATTACACTTGTAAGTTAAGTATATATATAGTTTGACAAATGTAAATCAATGAATACATGCTAATGACAAATGTTAACAAGTGTCACCATGTTATTTTATTTCTTTTATTTTTAATAATCATAAAATTAAGTCTATGTATATATCAATATCTTCTCTTCTCCATTCTTTTTCTACCTTCATCTTTCAAAACAATGAAAACGAAAATCTGTAAAACAAAACTAAAGAAAACCAAAATCAAAAACCTGTAAACAAAAGGTTAGCAAAACAGAAATTAAATCAAAGCAAATTACTGAGCAAGCTTCCAACTAAAAATCAAAGTCTGGATCATCTTAGCAAGTAGATTCAAGTTCAGTTGCAAGGATCAAGATTTCCAGTTTATAATTAAAGCAAGCTTTCCAGTTAAAAAGTTGCAGTTCAAAACAACAAATAGTTCCAGATCTAAGAAAATCGGCTCTGCTCTCTGTTTTCAATACAGGTGAGTAAACTTTGATTTAAAAACTTAAATTGTTTGTTAATCTGATATATGAGAGAACCATTGAAGTTATAATATGAAATTGTTTGCATGGATGTAAGTATGAATTTATTGGGTGTGCATGTCTTTAAAATCTCTGTTTGCATAATTTAAGTTAAGGTGTGTAAACAAATTTGTTTTAAAAAAAAATGAGCTTTAAATCTATTTAAAACTCTGATGCATGCAGAAACTTGAGTTTGAATAGGTAATAATGGTTTGCATGTTGGATTTAATAAGTATGTGTATATATGTTGTGGATATCTCAGTGTGCATGTCTGTACTCAAGGTTGTGCTCTGTTTTTAAAATTTCTGGATGCAAATAATATTTTTAAATGATCAATTGAATTATCTCTGATCAGATTTATGTTATAATATTTGAACAAAACTTGTTTATAACAGCAAGATTTAAATTTTAAAAACATTTAAAACAGGAAATTAAGACAGTATTAATCAGGCTTTATTTATTACAGTAAGAATTTGTTTTTATCAAAATTTCAAATTGGATAAATTATAGATTCATGTGTATAATCTGATGTATCTTTAAAAACTAGGATTTTAAAGATAAAAATCACAATTTTTAGTTGAGTTTTAAATGTGCATTTCAAAGATGATCAGGAAATGGGTTTTAACCTTTTTCTGGTAATCGACGAACTTTTGGTGGTCGAGTTTCCTATCGAAGTTAGCATGACGATGGGGGATGTCAGGAAAAATGGTGGGAAGTGAATTAAAGCAGTATAGCGTGGGTGATTTTAAATCAAAGATTTAAGCCCTAGTTTTCTGTTCATCTAAAATTTGGGTCGACGCTAACGCTAGAAGTGATCGAGTTCTTCCAGACTCGAGTAGGTGGTTAAGGGAGTGTGGAAGTGGTTGTGGCCGGAGTTGCTCGACCTCTGGTGGTCGAGATAGTTTGGGCGAAGAGTTTTTCCGGTGATGTTGGTTTCCATTTTTGACTGAGATACTCGATTTTGATCGAAGGCTTGGATTTATGTATTGATGATCGGATTGGGGTGCAGCGGCGAAGGGAGATGTGCTGGAAGACTCATCAGAGGTCGGAGGCTACTCTGGTGATGGTGTACGTGCACAGGGTGGTTGAGTGTATCTGGGTATCTATGGAATTGGGAAAGAATGAGAGGCTCGGGAATAAGCTGAGGGAAGTGGGATTTTACTCGAAGTAAAAGACGGGGGTGGGAAACACGGTTCAAGATCGGGTAATTTACGAATGTGACTCGGGATGGGTTCCAGGTTGAACCCAAAGTAATAAAACAGTTTAAAATTTAATTGAAAACAAGTTTTTAAATTTAAATAAATCAAGTTTAAATCTATTCTTTATATAATAAATGTGTTTAATAATTGATTTAAATAAGTTATATAAAATTTGTTTAACTTGAATTTATTAAGTTAAAGTTTTTAAGTTATTTTAAACTTTATTTAGAAATGTAATTAAGTAAAAGGATAAAATGTTTTAAGTTGGTGTGTTAATCATAATTAAGCAATTAATAAGAACAATAGTTTAAAGTTAATTAAGACTTTGAATAATTAAGGATTAATTAAACTAATGAAGTAATTACAGAGTAATTAATTAATTTAATTAATTAATGATTTAGGATTAAGGTTTATAAATTAATTAATTTGGAGATTAATTAATTGGAAATTTGAGATAAATTAGTTGGTAATTAGAGAATAATTAATGTAAGTAATTACTTAAATGATAATTACTTAATTAAAGATTAATTTGTTGAGGGTTAATTAATTTAATTATTTTTTAGAGGATAATTAATAAATAATTAAAGGTTAATTAATTAAGAATAATTAACAAATGGTATAATTACTTAATGAAAGTAATTATGGATAATTAATTTAGATTGATAATTAAAGGAGGATTAATCAATGGTTGTAATTAATTAAGAAAGATTAAGGTAATCCAAGTGATTAAAGTTGGTAATTAATTTAATTGGAGATTAATTAAATTAATTAGGAATTATATCTAATAAATTTTGTTGAACGATGTTGAGTGCCTTGGATTATGATATATCTCTGATATGTGATATGTGCTGCTTTGTGATATGAGATGAATGATTGTATATATTATATTTAAACCTTTGGTTAATGAATAATTGGATTCGAAGAGACCGGAGTCGGATATTAGTAATATCCGAAACCACTTCGATTTGGAATTCACAATAATTCTTTATGAATTTGACTTTGGAATAAATAGGCTGGAATGGAATAAATGATGTAATCTTGGCCATTTAATCTGTGTAATAACGCTTAGATATGATTAAAAGTTGTGTAATTGACTATGGCAAGTTAAGAACTCGTAGTAAGGAACGAGTTACCCCGGGTTTTAAATAAGTTTATTGTTTTAGTATTTCATGTTAGATGGGTTTACTCACGCTGGTTTCCAGCCTGACCCGGGTGTTACTTTGATGTAATGCTCGGGTCAGACCGAGTATTACAGATTTCCAGGTAAGGACGTTCTAGAGCTCAGGAGGCGAGCTGGATGGCAGGAACGTATGGAGTGTATTCCACTGTGTATTGAGAGTTGTATTGATAGTAGTATGGGGCAGGTTGATATAACTGTCCAATCTATTGTAATGATTGTAACTCTGATGAATTGTATGTAAAGTAACAATTACAGTTTCTTTTATAAAATTGCTATTATTTGTTACTATATTTAATCCGTTGCGAATGTGAGATGTTGTGTTTTCTGTTCTTCTTTCTTCTTTCTGTTCTTTCTTCTATCTCTTTTCTTTTTCTCCTAACTATCTGGAATTTTCGGGTTCGAAAATTTCGGGACGTTACAAAGAAGGAAGGCTACAGGCAAGTAAAGTATGGGTTTTTTTTATTCGCAAGTGGAGGAGGCAAAACAGGCTACAGGAGAGAAACACTTTGCATAATATTAATTATAGTTTTTTTTCTTTTCAGAAAGAACCAGAGAGAATGAAATGAAAAGATGAGCCAGCGTAAAATGAAACAGTAGGATATTGAAAGTCACGCACTCAAATTCAGGAAGTATTAAAGGCAAATGACCGTTGGGTTTGAACAGTTGAAATTAAAAAGACACAAGGAAACCAAAAAGTTAGAATTGGGTACCGGTACGATTAATCGTTTTCATCAGGTACCGAAATTCGAAACACACAAACGAATATACTGTGGAGATCAGCACGACGAGACGATCAAAACAGTATACAGATATCAGTGGTACGACCATCCAGTTAAAAGTCGATATCCGGTACCGAAAATGTTGCAAATTTACTAGAAATAAGATAAACAGAGCAATAGAAGTTCAAATTTGAAGAAACAAAATATGACGTCTCACTCAGAAGATGATTTACAAATTCTATAGAAAAAATATTCAGGTTTGGAAAGAATTTTATTATCAACAAATATTAACTGATATGATTTAATAGAATTTCACAATGAAATAAACTTTCATAAAATCAGATGAAAATTTACCATCTTCTATGATTAATTAGACGCATTCCAAATATCAAATTTTTATTTCAAAATTTCATCGTTCAAAATTTCACAAAATTTCAACTAATTACGTTTTTAAAACAGTTAAAATTTACGGGTCGTTACAGATTGAATTAGCATAGTAGTTCTATGTCGCTTAGATGATTTATTTGATTAATTAAAGTTGGACGACATTGATCTGAAAACCTAGGTGTTTCCAGTTTAATAATGAAACAAATAGTTTACTAGACCCAAAACCTGATATTTCTCTATTCTATTTTGGCATTAATGTCATACGACATCATTACGATGTTCGTTATTGATTAGTTTACTCTTTATCCATTATTTTGATGACCGATTCTGAAGCTTAGAAAACCTATAACATAACACCTTTATGTCGTCAACGATTGAAAAATGGTGTGATAACCTATTTGGAAACATAAGAGTTGTTATGATGATAGAATTTATGTCGATTACCAACTATAGATGCGACATATATGAATTCGACATTAAATAATAGCATTGCCATTTAGATTCGATGTTGATTTATGGGGTTATTGTATAACATTGATAACCTTGTTGTATGTTAATGTCCTTCTTTGATAATAATTTTCATTATTCTTATATATGCCTTATACGACATTGCTATTTTATGGTATAGTTATTGTAGTAACTTTATGGGCCACTTATACATATGTTGAAATTGGCCATTGACGCCGGTTATTTTTATCGTTTCGACATTAACCATAGCCGTGGCATTACATTACGATTTCAATCGACATTAATATTATTGGTTCAACAATAAATTTAGGTTACATTTAGGAAAAATTTTCATTTTAGTTTTACTATATAGCCATAAATTTATTTCCCTACCATGATTACACTACTTATTTGCATATTATTACTTGGCTAAAATTTAAGTATTTTGCAAATGTCGGAATAGATCAATTTATGGTTATTGACTTGTTGTAAATATCGCAGTCGATCTTAACTATTACATTTTTATCCTATTACCTCGGTAGTTCATAATTGATGTGCTACCATTTGTTCTAACATATAGTAACTTAAGAGCATTCTGAATTTCATTAAATATCTAATATATTCTAATTTGGAATAATATCACCTGGAAGAAAATGGTAGGCATGAAGACAGTCCAGAAGGGAATCAAGAAACCTAGTAATGGCCCTAATGCTTCTCCATCTGCTAAGAAAGAGGATCATGTTCTTCATCCATTGTATACTAACACTTAAGAAGAAGGTGATTCAATTCTTAAGAAGTTTGGAATCACAAGTAAAGAAGCTATTCCTATCATTCCTTCTGGCAGAGTTGACAGTCCCCCGTAAGGGTTTTTCGCCTTCACCATAATACATATATGGCACTTAGGATATCTTCCTTTTCCTGACTTTCTTTTGAGGTTCCTGGAGCACCTAAACATCGCTCCAATTCAACTCTAAATTTGTACACCTATTTGACCTACTTGGAGGTTCTTGCTAAGGAAGCCAAGCTTTCCTCCCTCAGTGCTGAAATCTTAATACCATAGCTAGCCCTACCAAGAGAGGTGAGCATTAATAAGAGTCGGCATTGGTGATATGCGCCATCAAAGCGGAACGACATCAGAAGGAAACGATACTGGAGAGATGCGGCATCAACCTTAGACGATAGTAACTAGATGTGGCTTCCATCTTTCCATCATGGATGATGTGTGACATGGGTCGGAACGCAGCATCAATAAGGTGTGACATGGATGATAAATAATGTCGTTATAACATTGACAGCTTACGGTTTCAATGGTGCACAACATCAATTCTTGCCTTGGTGAAATACTGCATTGGTTTCATTCGACATAATTTAGTTATATGAGAGATTTGGCATTGCTCATTCAACTCTACAAGTGAAACCCTTGTTGATAAGAGGTGACATTGGCTTATCTCCACAGTTTTGACATTATTGGCTAATACGGGATTATAGTTATGTCATAATGCCACATACCTTCGAGATCAATAATGATTGTAGTAACACTTTATATATGAAAATTCATCTGAAAATCGCCACGAACACAACAACACAACTTTCGCTGTCAAATTCTAATATTTACAAAAAAATTCATTTTTAGTCTTATCTTATTTAATTAATTAATTTCTTATTATTTTTACCAGGTGTTACATTCTACCTGCTAAAAAAGATTTCTTCCTTGAAATTCCTAAGGGACTAATAGCATAACGCATATTAAGCATTCATATTATATAACCAAGTTATCCACAAAACCATCTACTCGACCTGCGCAATGTGATTATGCATGCAAATATACTATAGGTGAGATTAATCCTAGCGTGTATGTAAGCATCGTGACATATAGGCATGTATGCAAACATCCTAGGTAGGCAATATGTTTTCTATATAAGTGCAAAAGTAATAGTGAAAAATGTGGCAACCATATCCTACCATCCAATCTAGCAACAAGATGCAAGCAAAACCTAATTTTGGATAGAGAAAATTTACCAATTAAAAGCTCAAGATGGAAAATTCTCATCTTCACTTCAGTTTTCTATGTGCTTTCCATTAGGTTATCTCCCCATTGTACTCCAACCAGCCTAATTTCTTTGTGCGGAGCTTCTTAGTTTCGTGCTCCACAGTGCATACGGTGGGATAGGATGTTATCCGCTCTATCTCAATGTTTCCTAATTGATTAGACTGTACCATAATGGCTATGCTATAAAGGCAATACCTTAAGTGTGAAATATGAAAAACATCATGGATTCCTACCAACTTATCTGATAGCTCCACACGATAAGCAGTCTTCTTATCCTTTTCAAAATTAAGAAAGGCCTAACAAATCTTGGTGCCAACTTTCCAATTTTCCAAATCTCATGACCTTCCTAAGAGGGGGAAAATTAAAAAACACCATGTCCCCTACCTCAAATTCTAACTCCTTTGTTTGCTTGTTCGCATAGGATTTCTTGCGATCTTGTGTGATCTTCATTCCCTACTTAATTAATTCTACCTTTTCCAAAGTCTTGCGAATTAAATCTAGTACAAGTAAAATTTTGTTGGTGGTTTCCCACCAAAAATTAGGCGATTTGCATGGCGTTCGATAAAGTGCTTCATAAGGTGCCATGCCAATCGTCGCTTGGTGACAATTATTATACGCAAATTCGACTAAAGGTAGGTGATACTCCCAGTGTCCTCCAAAGTCCATGATGCAAGCTCTCAACAAGTCTTTAAAGATCATATTCACCATTTTGGTTTGACCATTAGTCTATGGGTCGTAAGCATTGCTAAAATTCAATGAGGTTCCTAAAGCTACCTATAAATTCCTTTAAAATTCTCTAGTAAGTATGGGGTTTCTATCACTAACAATGCTAACCAGAATTCCCTGAAGTCGAACCATCTCCTTGATATAAATCTATGCTAGAGACTCTACGATCCTATGCTTCTAATGGGAATAAAATGGATGCTTTTAGTGAGTCTGTCCACTATGCTCAAATTGCTTTGTTGCCTCTTTGACTCCTAGGCAACCCATCTACGAAGTCCATCGATCTATGCTCCCACTTCCAAGTCGGAATTTCCAATGGCAATAAAATTCCTCTAGGCTTCCCTTACTTAGCCTTTATCCTTTAGCACGTTAAACATATAGAAACAAATTCAGCTACCTTCTTCTTCATCGTTGACCAATAGAAATTTTGCTTCATATACATATACAACTTATCTCCTCGGGGATGAATGGTCATCCTTGAATGGTGACACTCCGCAAGCACTTCCTCCAACACATTATCAATCCTTGAGACACAAAAGCGTCCATCTCTCTTCAACACCCCATTTCATCAATTGCATATCTACCAACGTGGGGAAAATGTTCTCTACTCAGCTCACTTAATATATCTACTTTCTCCTCATCCTTCTTTTGCTCAAGTGCAATGCAGTCCATTAACGTTGGCCTAACCTCCATAGTTGCTAAATAGCCTAGAGTGAATTCTGTTGGTGTTTGGACGTTGAAATTCGAGAGGAACTCCAACCGCTCCACTCATATACAACACCTAAGGTAGCATGCCTCCGACTAAGGGCATCGGCAGCAACATTCACCTTTCCGGTGGTATACAGTATTCCAAAGTAATAAGATGCTATAAAATCCATCCACCTCTACTGCCTAAGAATTAAATCTTTTTGGGAAAATAGGTATTTGAGTGATTTGTGGTCGGTGAATAACTCATACCCCTCTCCCAAAAGATAGTGCCTCCACATCGTTAAGGCAAAAACGATGGTTGCTAACTCCAGGTCATGAGTTAGGTATCGCTTCTCATGGTCCTCTGGTTACCTACTAACATAAGCTATCACCCTCCCTCCTTGCATAAGAACTGCTTCCAATCCTGTGCCACATGCATCCATGTAAACTGCAAAAGACTTCATCCCATCGGGAATGGTAAGTACTGGTGCACTTATTAATAGTTTATTTAACATCACGAATGCTTCCGTGCATCTTTCATCCCATGCAAAAACTAGATTCTTCTTGGTTATATGAGTTAGAGGGATTGTGCAAATTCTTTATTAATTTCCTATAATAACCTTCTAACCCATGAAAACTCGCTACCTCTATGGCGCTTTTCGAAAACTTCCAACCTTGAACAGCTTCCACTTTTGCGGGGTCTAATAATAATTCATGCTTTGAAATAATATGTCCAAGAAATCTCACATCCTTCTTCCAAAAGTGACACTTTGAGAATTTTTTTTAAAATTGGTGCCTTATCAAAGTCCATAACATCTCCCTTAAGTGGTTTTCATGCTCTTCTTCACTCTTGGAGAATACTAAGACACCATCAACAAACACTACGATAAATTTATTTAGCTATCCCCTAAATACTGTACTTATCAAATCTACAAAGTACACTAAGGGCATTTGTCAAACTAAAAGGCATCACTTCCTATTCATAAAGTCCATCCGAAGTGTAAAATGAGGTTTCTGGTTTGTTGTACTCTGTTATCCTCAGTTGATGAAATCCAATAGCCAAGCCGAATTAAGAGAAGATTATGGATCCCATCAAGTTGATAAACAAGTCGTCTAGTCTAGGTAAGGGATACCATTCTTTTTAGTCAACTTGTTGTATTCTCTATAATCGATATATAGCCTTAATGAGCCATCTGCTTTAGGGGCAAAGTTAAAAGGGGCTCCCCATTCTGAAGTACTCTAACGAATGAATCTTTTTTACAAAAGCTCCATGACCTATTAATCTAAGTCTCCCCTTTCTTTGGGGGCCATGTACCTTAATGGTAGAGTGACCGGTCTAGCGTCCTCTATATAAATCCTAAACTCGATCCCCTTTCATGGTGGGGGATCTAAGATTATTCAAAGCTGTTAGGAAATTCTCGAAGTACGGGTATGGATGAGAGCTCATCTTATGATAGGCTTATCGAGTATGGATAGCTTAACTCAACTGATTTTTGGGGTGTATAACGAACATCTATATCTTGTCCCCTACAACTCTTTAACTATACAACCCTCCTATTGCAATCTAAGATAGCTCCGTAGTATGACAACCCATCCACTCCTAAGATAAGTCCATACCCCTCAAAATTAGGAACATTTGTGTTACAAACGAAACTGATGTTACATATGTCCATAACTAGGTCTTTACAAATTAAAGCAAGGTGTGTCATTGGCTTTTAAGACTTAAAGAATTGACCATATTTTTAGCTACGAATGAATGTGATGCTCCCGAGTCAAATCGAGTGCAAATAATATTCTCAGAAATAAGAGTTATACCTTCCATCGTCGTATTTCCTTGGTCTTTAAGGGGAGGTCTACTTGATATAGGGATAGCTTAAATAGCATAGGCCTGACTCCTCTGCCCTTCCATTGCTAGTTTTGGACATCGGTTCTTGAAGTGCCCTCTTCGTGCTAGTGGTAGCACTTCCCCTAAGACGCCTCCTTCAACAGACTCACCCTATAATCTTTAGCGATATAACCTTTCCTTTGGCATCTCCGACATAATATACCCTCCATTTTGAACTCCCCTTTCGACTTCTTATTTTCCCAAAAACCTTCCTTCTTGGCTCCTCCTTGATTTTGAACAGGTTCTACCGTCTCCTTTTCCTTCGAGCAAACCATCTAGAGCATAGCCATTTCAACCAATGTCTCATATGCAGCACCAGTGGGGGTCAAAAGTAATTCTCTAAGTGGGGAATTCAAGCCTTTGACAAACTTCACCGTTTTCCTCGTAGAGCTATACATCAAACTCATCCCGAATTCAGCTAGTTCTCTGAATTTTTATTATACTCCTTCAAAGTGGATTCTCCTTACGTAAGCTATATAAATCTCTCCAACTGCAACCTCACCTTAGCCTTTGACATAAATTACGACTCAAATCGGTTTCCGAACTCATCACAAGTAATAATCCTATCAACATTCTCTCAAACCACAATTGCCAACCAATCCAAGGCCTCTTCTTTAATATGAAAAGCTGTATTCTTTGCTTAGTCTGGTCCTCCCAACAAAGCTTTTGAAATATCCTCTCACAATCATTTATCCAAGTCATTGTTTCCATGAAACCTTCTGCTCATATATACACCTTTCTACCCATGTTTTGGAAATCCTTGCACATCTTGGTGAAATCTATGGGGTAGGGTGCTACTTCAATAGGCAGGGCTGCGGGTGCGCTGGTGTAGCTTGTTGAGGAATGGGAACTTGTCATACATTCCTGGGGTATTATTTAAACCGTTCAAGTATCCCACAGATGGTGGGAATCTCTCGGGAGAGGTTCCCAACCTTAGAAGAAAAATGATTTTCAACCATAATCTACTATCTGTAGATTAAGCCTTTAGTTATAATTTCTTAAGATAGTGTTAAAAGCTAAAATAAAGATGTTCCTAGTGTGTTTGCATATGTTCAAAAATAGTGTGTATATACACATAATAGGGTTTTTGAAAAATAATTTCAAAATTAACAAGTATGTCACTCATACCTATACATATCCCCGTTGATTAGGTAACCCGCCTCGATACTAAATATAACAACCCGCCTCGAAACGGCCCTAATTTTCGACCTAGAAAAGGCCAATCGAACCTTAGACACATTCCAAAGCTAGCAATTGGTTGGTAAAATTGATACAAAGAACATAAATAGAGCTATCAATCTACACATTTAGAATCTCACAGTGGAAAGATAAAATATATATTCAAAAAAAGTACCCATTTTATTAAAAACTAAAATGTCAAAAACATACAACACAATCCCATATAACAATGCCAAATATCCGTAGTTCAATATCAAAATATATCATGTCTAAATGGATACATCAGAAATATAAAAACAACATAGGTAGATAAATAGATAACTGCCATAAGTCCCCTCATCAACACCGCCTTCGTAATCTGCATCATCTTCTCTAACCTGTGTTGTCATGAGTAGGAAGTTAGAATAACAATGTATGTGAATAAAAATCTCATGCCTTTCTATAATAGTACTTGGACAGTATAATTTAAATAAGAATATGTTTTACGCATCCTAACTATATTATAAGTTTTCCAACTATAAACCCTAAGACTTTTCCAATCCAATTCTATAACCATTACCTTTTTAACCTAATAACCCATCTTTAACTATAGGCTAAATGCCATTCCTAGTCCCAAGCACCTATAGTTAATGATGTTCTAACAACGTAAGAGATAGTACCCAAGCCACTTAATACCTCTTTAGTAGGAACTACGCAGACTCTGACCATTTAATACCCCACTCTAAGCAGGTCCCCATCATTTAATTCCTACCCCAAAGTGGACTCATCTCTAATACTATCTAGATGACATTGCATGGAATCTCATCAAGCCACTTAGTACTTCTTTATGAAAGAGGCGGACCCCATAATAGCCACTTAATACCTCAAACCCAAAATGAACTCTTCTCGAGATATCCTCTATTGTGCCTAACTGCTAACCCTGACCATTTAATATTTCTTATATAAGAAGGAGGCGAGCCTTCAATCAACCACTTAATACCTTCAACCCTGAAGCAGGTCCTACGTATTATGACCCGTAACCCAAACTGTAACATGTCTCATTAGTCGGATTATTCCTAGGTACTGGTAGCTTGATTAGCTGGGTAGGTTTACCCTACAGAATTTGGCACTAACCTCGCATCTTCCGTGGGTAATTATTACAGGTGATGTCTCACATCAGCCTAAAGTCACACTGCTCTTTAACTAACCTTGCATCCCTAAAACTTATCATAATCTACTCTTATTTAACATCTTATCGTAGATCTCACCACATTCTCTATTAAGGCTTTATAAGGAAAAACCCTTATTTCGCCTTGACCATCAATTTCTTTCCTAAGGGGATTTAATACTAATTAATAACCTATTACTACACAATTAGTACGTTATTTATTATATGTTATTTATAGGCATATATATGTATATACACATATACACGCATACGTGCCTAAAATATTTCTAAGCGTGCGAAGATTAGGCCCTAAACTAATCGTTTAAATGTTAAAACTTCAAATTTATACAAGTCCAATTCTAAATCAATAAACACACCATATATCCAATAATCTTAGTCCAACAGCAACTTGTATAAATATAGAATCCATACCAAACTTATTTTATACTAGAATGGTAGAATCAAAATTAATAGAATTTGCAATTCAAATCCTTTTACGCTCTATTCAACTTCTACATATAAGAATGAAACGGGAAATTTCTATTTATATTAGGAAAATAGGTAGTGAAAACAGTGAATCAAAAAAATCCTTACCTTACTGTTATCCTGCTTTTTGACTATGCAGTATACAAACAAACTTGACGAATAAAACTTTAAAGTTATCAAGGTAAGATGCTCGGAGAGATGGCCATGAAGCATAAAACTCAAGTACAAACAGAGTCATGGTATAAGGGGAAAACCACCATAAGAAATGAAATGCAAAAATCTAACTAAGAGTTGATAGGTACCGATCCATAAGATTTAATGCGATCCAACCCCACTTCTGCCTATCTACTCTACTTGATCCTAAGAGTCTATCTCTAGTTCCATTTCCTTGATCCCATGTAATTCTCTATTGATCACCATGAGTTCTTGGAATCATCAACTTCATTCGTCCATAGATCCATCATTTGGACTAAAAAACAAGCAAATAATGGTGCAAACGAGTATGGAATCATGAAGCTAACCAAGTGTCAAGCTTAAACAAAGAGTCCACAATGACCAATTTGACTATCTCGTGGATCGGTATCGATCCAAGCTGTAACGCCCCACCTCTATGCTCGTAATAACAAA
Source organism: Allium fistulosum (assembly GCA_030737815.1). Taxonomy (NCBI): domain Eukaryota; kingdom Viridiplantae; phylum Streptophyta; class Magnoliopsida; order Asparagales; family Amaryllidaceae; genus Allium; species Allium fistulosum. Next base: position 824,475,122 of record CM060904.1, read on the forward strand.
GAGTATTAAAAGAAATACTATCTATTATTACGAAGAATAAAGCTGGATAGGAGCGGCCATCCGTAGTTGGCCTTACACTAACATTGGCTATCTCGATAGGAGTGGTATATACTTTTTATTTTTCTTCTATTATTTATTTACTCCCATCGACACACCCAATTCTAGTACAAAACAAACTACGACGGTTCATAATAGTTTAGGACAATATATATAAAAACAACACAGATACAAAAAGAATGCGGAACACAAATAACAGAATCTCATATATATATATATAACTGATGTCTGTTACAATATAGTTGACACAATACATATGATACAACTACAACTGTCGACTCTGGAAGTTATATATACAAGTACATTATCAACTAATATACATGAATACATATCATCCTATACAATGACACGACTTCTACAAAATGACAAAGACAACTTCAGAAGATGTGAAAAGTCTTCATATCCCGAACAGCAACTCAAAGAAGGAAATCTACTACCTGAAATAACTCGGGTCTGACCCGAGTATTAAATTCAAAAGAAAATAATACACGGGTCAGTCTAATTCAAACTCAGTTATTAATGCACAGAAGCAATAATAATCAAATATCAAATAGACGACAGTCACAGAAATCTCGTATATCCGACTCTCGATAAGAGAATCGGGTAACGGCAGATATAACACTAAACAGTGTTAAACAACAAATCAACTAATCCAAATTAACAGCAAAGGTAGATAAATGATTATCAATGTAGATAATTCATAGAACAACAGAATTGCCTAAATAGCAATTTAACAACAAAATCCAATTATTAGATAAATAATCAAAAACCCATAATTTAATTATCAAATAGATAATTAAATAACTACAAAATAATCGAATCAACAAATCAAATACAATATCAAGATATTGAACAGACAACACGAAACGATCTCATCAATTGAAATCAACCAATTTAAAACGTCAGATTCTGCGTTGGCTGCAGTACACGCGCGTGTACTGCCTCGCCAATACAGTGATGAAATACACAAAAGCTCAATTAAAAGCTCACAAACGAATGCAAGGTCAAACCCAAAATCAGGTTCAACACAAATGAAGTTCAAATAAAATCACAACGCAAACACAAGGTCAAACCCGAGCATTTACTGGATTCAACTCAAGGTACAAATTTAATTGAAATTGTTAAGACATAAAAATCAAGTCTCGACCCCAGTTCCACTCAATCGACAGAAAACAGAGACTGCAGCAGTTCTGATCACAATAAAATTCAATATCCGGTCTAGTTCAAACATGGATAGAAATACAACATATCAATGTGCAAACTTCGAGGTGGCATCACATGAATGCCAGGCAAGAATGCAATAAAATTACAATCACAAGAAGATAAATCAGCAAGCAACCAAGCCGCACACTCTAATGCCAGCCGAAGTGAAAGGCCACTAGGATAAGCAGTGGACAGGAGAGGCAATACATGGATGTGACAGTGAACTAGGTAGTGCAAACTTCAATTGCGAGAACAAAGGCAGTAGTATAACACAATTGAACTACAAAAGCATAGTGACAACATGTATTCAGGTACATGAAGACGGCAATACAAATGCACACGTGAACTAAATGATGAACAAGTGTGCAAGTGAATGCAACGTGAACCAAATAGTGCACTAGTAAGTTTACCAAGGCTCGGCATGTACTTGAAACTGACAGAACTGGGAGAGTAATGACCAAGCTCAATAAATTTCAAGTGCAGGCAATATAAATTCGAACCTACATATATGCAAGACTCAAGTCATGGCACATAGCCTAATTGAACTAGATCCTATTGAACAAGTGGAAATGGCCACAGCTTCAATGAACAAAGAAAATGACAGTAAGTAGTACAAAATTGAACTAGACAAATGCAACTGAATTCAAGTGTATGGCACAACATGAACTCTCATTTTTCAACATTACACTACACGTGTAAAGCAAAAGTGACCAGACCTATCTATACTTTCCATGCAAGTATAAGTGAATGCAAATCTGGGCATCAACTTACACTACACGTGCACATATTACTCACGCATGCACTAAGGGCTGCACAAATGCATTGAGATTTTTTTTTGACAATAATTTATACTTTTCTAAAACACTAATTGCTTTAAAACAAACTGGCAATATTTTAAACCTTTCGAAACTTCGAAATGCTAATAAGTTCCATTGATATATAACTGAAGGGAGAAACTTATATTACACAGTATTGCTTAACAAATTTTTTTTTAAAACAATGCAAATTGTATTTTAATTCCTGTATGATGACTGCAAGTTTTTTTTTCCACGCAGGCTAAAGGACTAAGAATCCAGCTTTTTTACTGAACAACAAGGCCAGGGTATTAATACAAAAGCAGGTGACCAACAACTTCTTGGTTCACGAAAAGCAAGTTATTCGCATGAAGTCAAAGATCGAGGAAATCACTAAAGTATTAACTCTAAATCAGTAGAAAAAAAAACAATGCAAAACATATGATACAGAGATGCCAAAAATCACCACAAAAGTAGAATTCAAAAATCAAAGAAAACAATGTTTCAAAACACTGTCAGAGGCAATGTGTATAAATTTGAGGTGTGAGTATTACTCAAAACAAGTCATAAAATCAGACAATCATCCTTTAAAAATCGAACAGCTATGAAACTAAATTCGGAAATTCAAACTGAAATACTCAAAGAGATATATAGGGTAATCTATGAATTCAACCCCCAAAGAAATCATGTATAACAGAAGATCGAAGTAGATGTGAGTGAATATATCACTCACCTTTTGCTCGACGCGAATGAAGCAGCCGTGGCACCATGAAGTCGAGCGATCGACGACTCTATACGCAATATCCATCAACCAAATTCCCCTTTCAATTCTAGTCACTAATCTAAGCTACTAGCAGAAGTACAACATTCGAATCAACCTTGAATCCAACCACGATATCAACAAGCCCAAAAGAAAGAAAGCAATCGAATCCTCAAACCAAAAGTAGCCGAACTCAATCTCTGATTTCGCTGAAGCAAATGAGGAAGAGAAACCCTAATTTCAGAAAGACGAGGCCGCCATTTCTCTTTTCCCTCGTTTGTTTTAGGGCTTGTGAACGAAAATGAAAAGAAATGGGAACGGTCGAATTTTTAATAGAAGGGAACGGTAGTGAATGTTATCACGACAACTAAAATAAACAAGGGCTAGGATAAGTTTTTGAACGCCCAACACACTTAACAAACTATTTAAAAGATCCTCAACAGATCAAATCTCCCAAAAACAATTAGCCAGCAGAATTAATCGTTTACTGACGAAAATTTATTAATGCGAAATCTCGGGTTGTTACAACCTCCCCTCCTTATAAAAATTGCGTCCCCGCAATTTTCATAATTAAGGTTGTCAATAACAATTATTTTTCTAACATAAACTGGTTAAGCTAGAAAAATAAAGTATGAGAACACAAACACCAAAGAAATCTTTCAATTTCATACAAGAAATTTACAAATTCTCAACAAAGTCTAATTATCAAGAGATAATCAGAAGACAGCAACCGGAGTAAATGCAAACATCAGCAATATTCAATTACCAATAGATAATTATAATACAGAAATCACAAAACAGCAATATCTAATTATCAATACGATAATTAGAAAACAACAAAATCTAATTATCAACAAAGATAATTATGAAACCCAAATCACAATTCGCAAAGCTGTCAATATCTATTTATTCAACAATTAACTAGAAAACACAAACTCCATATCAGCAAATTCTAACTATCAACAGGGATAGAAAGAAAACAGCAATTCAATAAAAATCAGCATAATCTAGAATCAATTGGAGACTAGAAAATCTCATAATCAACGAAATTAGCAATCAACCAATCGTCGATTATCAAAGACGAAAATCAAATCTCAAATCAACAATTATTCAATTATCAAAAACGGTAATCGAATTTTAAATCAACAAATATTCAATTATCAAAAACGGTAATCGAATTTCAAATCAACAAATATTCAATTATCAAAACGATAATCGAATTTCAAATCAGCAAATATTCAATTATCAAAAACAATAATCGAATTTCAAATCAACAATTATTCAATTATCAAAAACGATAATCGAATTTCAAATCAGCAAATATTCAATTATCAAAAACGATAATCGAATTTCAAATCAGCAAATATTCAATTATCAAAAACGATAATCGAATTTCAAATCAGCAAATATTCAATTATCAAAAACGATAATCGAATTTCAAATCAACAATTATTCAATTATCAAAAACGATAATCGAATTTCAAATCAACAAATATTCAATTATCAAAAACGACAATCGAATATCAAATCAACAATTATTCGATTATCAAAAACGATAATCAAATTTCAAATTCAACAAATATTCGATTATCAAAAACGATAATCAAATTTCAAATTCAACAAATATTCGATTATCAAAAACGATAATCAAATTTCAAATCAACAAATATTCGATTATCACAAACGATGATCAAATTTCAAATCAACAAATATTCGATTATCACAAACGATAATCAAATTTTCAAATCAGCAAATATTTAATTATCAAAAGCAAAAATTAAATCTCAAATCAGCAATTATTTAATTATCAAAAGCGATAATTATATCTCAAATCAGCAATTATTTAATTATCAAAAGCGATAATTAAATCTCAAATCAGCAAATATTTAATTATCAAAAGCGATAATTAAATCTCAAATCAGCAATTATTTAATTATCAAAAGCGATAATTAAATCTCAAATCAGCAATTATTTAATTATCAAAAGCGATAATTAAATCTCAAATCAGCAATTATTTAATTATCAAAAGCGATAATTAAAAGCAACAAATATCCGATTATCAAAAACGATAATCAAAACTCATATCAACAAATATCTAATTATCACAAGCGATAATTAGAAACAACAAATATCTGATTATCAAAAACGATAATCAAATTTTCAAATCAACAAATATTCGATTATCACAAACGATAATCAAATTTTCAAATCAACAAATATTCGATTATCACAAACGATAATCAAATTTCAAATTCAACAAATATTCGATTATCAAAAACGATAATCAAATTTTGAAATCAACAAATATTCAATTATCAAAAACGATAATCAAATTTTGAAATCAACAAATATTCAATTATCAAAAACGATAATCAAATTTAAATCCACAAATATTCAATTATCAAAAACGATAATCAAATTTCAAATCAACAAATATTCGATTATCACAAACGATAATCAAATTTTCAAATCAGCAAATATTTAATTATCAAAAGAGAAAATTAAATCTCAAATCAGCAATTATTTAATTATCAAAAGCGATAATTAAATCTCAAATCAGCAAATATTTAATTATCAAAAGCGATAATTAAATCTCAAATCAGCAATTATTTAATTATCAAAAGCGATAATTAAATCTCAAATCAGCAATTATTTAATTATCAAAAGCGATAATTAAAAGCAAGAAATATCCGATTATCGTTATCAAAAACGATAATCAGAACTCATATCAACAAATATTTAATTACTGATACGATAATTAAATCTCATAACATCAGATATCTAATTACCTATAGATAATTAGATACAACAAATATCTAGAAATCAATTAAGAAGACTAGAAAATCAACATAAAAGCTTGGATCGATCCCATCAGATGGCGAGTTTTAAATTCGCCGCACGTGCATCAACAAATGGTCGAAGCCTACCAAGTACTCAACATAATTTTTGGCGCCCAACAAATGACCCGAAGGTCCGCAGAGTGACCCGAAGGTCTAGTACTGGTATTGACCCGAAGGTCCAACATATGACCCGAAGGTCCTCATATGACCCGAAGGTCCAACATAGTGGCTCGAAAGCACACGAAAGCATCAAAATATTTCAATTAACGAGTCCGGAATTAACCAAAATAGGAAACGCACATGTCCTATAACCAAGAGTTTTACTAAATTGTTTAATTCTCTTCATTGTTTCCTTGAAAGTGTAAAATCATCAAAATCATCAAAACAACAGATATTTCAATTAACGAGTCCGGAATTAACCGAAATAGTAAAAGTGTGGTTCCATACTCCGCATTTTTGCTAAATCGTTTAAATATCTTCATCGTTTCCTTGAAAGTGCAAGATTGTGTATTTTGTAAAAATACACTTTACATTCTCAAACAGTCAAGTCCGGAATTAAGCGAATCAGTAAAAGAAAGGGGTCATAGTCCTCGATTTTGCTGAAACGTTTAAATCGCTTCCTCATTCTTTTGAAAGTGCAAACTATTAAAATTCCTGAAAACAATTTTATTTATTTTGTAAAAATAACAATTCACATTCTCAACTGGACAAGTCCGGAGTTAAGCGAAACAGTAAAAGAAAGGGGTCATAATCCTCGATTTTGCTGAATCGTTTAAGTCGCTTTCTCATTCTTTTGAAAACGCAAACTGTTAAAAATTTATAAAACAATTTTCATTTTAAAACGATTTTCCAATCACGTGATTAAAGCAGCAAATCAGTAACAATTTCGATAAGAAAATCGTACATCTCAAAATACCGTAAAACGGTCACAAATAGTATTGCGGAATAACCGCTTGAAAATCCACTTTTAAAAAATTTGACTGTTACTGAAGTCAAAGCGACAGTAATTTTAAAACGTCAAAATCTCATCAAAATAATTTACATCAAAATGTGACATCAGTGAATTTTCATTCATCAAAATGGTCAACTAAACACTGTGCTTCTAAATATAGCACAAGTGTAAAAATCCCGTTATAAAAATAACGGCAACAAAATACGTTTCATAACCAAGCATTAGTTCAACGTAAAATTAATGTGGTAACGTGCAATTCATATTTGCACGCACACTACAATATAAACAAAGAAATCATTCGAATCTATCTTCAATGAAGACAATTCAAAATAGCAAAATCTAATCAATAGATGATTAGTACAAAAGAAAGCCAGCGGAAATTTCAACAAAAATCACATAACTGTAATTTCTTCGAACCCTCAATCCGGATTCGAAATTCTCAAAGGAATAAAATAAACTCAGCTACGTAAACAGCAATGAAATTTATTTCAATTTCATATTTTGATTTTTAAATCAAAAAGATTATCAGTTGTACTCAGCGAAAACAGTTTCACTGTTTCCGCTGTGCACTCTGATAAACAGTCACAAATCAGTCAACCAACAAAACACAGTTTCACTATTATTTTTAAATAAAGATATTTAAAAATTTCATCAAAATTTCAAAACTTTAGTTTTTGACTCAAATCACAAATAAAACATCGACCAATAGTTGTAACATATGTTCCATCTAAGTTATGTTTTATATTATGTCCATAAACCCCAAGCTCTGATACCAATTGTAACGCCCCACCTCTATGCTCGTAATAACAAAGAGTATTAATAGAAATACTGTCTATTATTACGAAGAATAAGGCTGGATAGGAGCGGCCATCCGTAGTTGGCCTTACACTAACATTGGCTATCTCGATAGGAGTGGTATATACTTTTTATTTTTCTTCTATTATTTATTTACTCCCATCGACACACCCAATTCTAGTACAAAACAAACTACGACGGTTCATAATAGTTTAGGACAATATATATAAAAACAACACAGATACAAAAAGAATGCGGAACACAAATAACAGAATCTCATATATATATATATATATATATATATATAACTGATGTCTGTTACAATATAGTTGACACAATACATATGATACAACTACAACTGTCGACTCTGGAAGTTATATATACAAGTACATTATCAACTAATATACATGAATACATATCATCCTATACAATGACACGACTTCTACAAAATGACAAAGACAACTTCAGAAGATGTGAAAAGTCTTCATATCCCGAACAGCAACTCAAAGAAGGAAATCTACTACCTGAAATAACTCGGGTCTGACCCGAGTATTAAATTCAAAAGAAAATAATACACGGGTCAGTCTAATTCAAACTCAGTTATTAATGCACAGAAGCAATAATAATCAAATATCAAATAGACGACAGTCACAGAAATCTCGTATATCCGACTCTCGATAAGAGAATCGGGTAACGGCAGATATAACACTAAACAGTGTTAAACAACAAATCAACTAATCCAAATTACCAGCAAAGGTAGATAAATGATTATCAATGCAGATAATTCATAGAACAACAGAATTGCCTAAATAGCAATTTAACAACAAAATCCAATTATTAGATAAATAATCAAAAACCCATAATTTAATTATCAAATAGATAATTAAATAACTACAAAATAATCGAATCAACAAATCAAATACAATATCAAGATATTGAACAGACAACACAAAACGATCTCATCAATTGAAATCAACCAATTTAAAACGTCTGATTCTGCGTTGGCTGCAGTACACGCGCGTGTACTGCCTCGCCAATACAGTGATGAAATACAGAAAAGCTCAATTAAAAGCTCACAAACGAATGCCAGGTCAAACCCAAAATCAGGTTCAACACAAATGAAGTTCAAATAAAATCACAACACAAACACAAGGTCAAACCCGAGCATTTACTGGATTCAACTCAAGGTACAAATTTAATTGAAATTGTTAAGACATAAAAATCAAGTCTCGACCCCAGTTCCACTCAATCGACAGAAAACAGAGACTGCAGCAGTTCTGATCACAATAAAATTCAATATCCGGTCTAGTTCAAACATGGATAGAAATACAACATATCAATGTGCAAACTTCGAGGTGGCATCACATGAATTCCAGGCAAGAATGCAACAAAATTACAATCACAAGAAGATAAATCAGCAAGCAACCAGGCCGCACACTCTAATGCCAGTCGAAGTGAAAGGCCACTAAGATAAGCAGTGGACAGGAGAGGCAATACATGGATGTGACAGTGAACTAGGTAGTGCAAACTTCAATTGCGAGAACAAAGGCAGTAGTATAACACAATTGAACTACAAAAGCATAGTGACAACATGTATTCAGGTACATGAAGACGGCAATACAAATGCACACGTGAACTAAATGATGAACAAGTGTGCAAGTGAATGCAACGTGAACCAAATAGTGCACTAGTAAGTTTACCAAGGCTCGGCATGTACTTGAAACTGACTGAACTGGGAGAGTAATGACCAAGCTCAATAAATTTCAAGTGCAGGCAATATAAATTCGAACCTACATATATGCAAGACTCAAGTCATGGCACATAGCCTAATTGAACTAGATCCTATTGAACAAGTGGAAATGGCCACAGCTTCAATGAACAAAGAAAATGACAGTAAGTAGTACAAAATTGAACCAGACAAATGCAACTGAATTCAAGTGTATGGCACAACATGATCTCTCATTTTTCAACATTACACTACACGTGTAAAGCAAAAGTGACCAGACCTATTTATACTTTCCATGCAAGTATAAGTGAATGCAAATCTGGGCATCAACTTACACTACATGTGCACATGTTACTCACGCATGCACTAAGGGCTGCACAAATGCATTGAGATTTTTTTTGACAATAATTTATACTTTTCTAAAACACTAATTGCTTTAAAACAAACTGGCAATATTTTAAACCTTTCGAAACTTCGAAATGCTTATAAGTTCCATTGATATATAACTGAAGGGAGAAACTTATATTACACAGTATTGCTTAACAAATTTTTTTTTTAAAACAATGCAAATTGTATTTTAATTCCTGTATGATGACTGCAAGTTTTTTTTTCCACACAGGCTAAAGGACTAAGAATCCAGCTTTTTTACTGAACAACAAGGCCAGGGTATTAATACAAAAGCAGGTGACCAACTACTTCTTGGTTCACGAAAAGCAAGTTATTCACATAAAGTCAAAGATCGAGGAAATCACTAAAGTATTAACTCTAAATCAGTAGAAAAAAAAACAGTGCAAAACATATGATACAGAGATGCCAAAAATCACCACAAAAGTAGAAATCAAAAATCAAAGAAAACAATGTTTCAAAACACTGTCAGAGGAAATGTGTATAAATTTGAGGTGTGAGTATTACTCAAAACAAGTCATAAAATCAGACAATCATCCTTTAAAAATCGAACAGCTAAGAAACTAAATTCGGAAATTCAAACTGAAATACTCAAAGAGATATATAGGGTAATCTATGAATTCAACCCCCAAAGAAATCATGTATAACAGAAGATCGAAGTAGATGTGAGTGAATAAATCACTCACCTTTTGCTCGACGCGAATGAAGCAGCCGTGGCACCATGAAGTCGAGCGATCGACGACTCTATACGCAATATCCATCAACCAAATTCCCCTTTCAATTCTAGTCACTAATCTAAGCTACTAGCAGAAGTACAACATTCGAATCAACCTTGAATCCAACCACGATATCAACAAGCCCGAAAGAAAGAAAGCAATCGAATCCTCAAACCAAAAGTAGCCGAACTCAATCTCTGATTTCGCTGAAGCAAATGAGGAAGAGAAACCCTAATTTCAGAAAGACGAGGCCGCCATTTCTCTTTTCCCTCGTTTGTTTTAGGGCTTGTGAACGAAAATGAAAAGAAATGGGAACGGTCGAATTTTTAATAGAAGGGAACGGTAGTGAATGTTATCACGACAACTAAAATAAACAAGGGCTAGGATAAGTTTTTGAACGCCCAACACACTTAACAAACTATTTAAAAGATCCTCAACAGATCAAATCTCCCAAAAACAATTAGCCAGCATAATTAATCGTTTACTGACGAAAATTTATAAATGCGAAATCTCGGGTTGTTACATAAGCCCATGGATTGGTACCGATCCGTAATTTTCACCGAGGTGAGACCTATATTTTCTAGTGAACTAGTCTTAGGCATGAAGAATGAGGTAGGGATCTTCAGGCGAGATTTTAGGCTTTCTACCTCTATAAATAGAAGGGCAAGGCTCATTTTTATGGATCTTTTTTCAGCTCTCTTGTTCTCTTACTCTAATCCCTTATAAACATTCGTGGATTTATGCTAATCCATAATGGATTTATACTGATCCATAAGAACTATACTTGAAAAACAACAATATGATAAAAGTAAACTTGAAGTTGATGTAGGTCGGAGTACGCTGAACCACTATAAATCTTGTGTGGTCTATTTTTTACTCGTTTTTCAGTTATTTCCTCACTTTTATTTGTCTACTCAATCTATTGGGTATTTGTGCCATTTTTGGTTTAAACATTTTGGTGCTTTCACCGAGAAACACTTGAATTCATTGATTTGAGACTTGGAAAGATTCAAAATGACAAGACAATCAACTAGGAAGGTTGTTACTCGAGGAAATCAATAAGGGAGCAGATAAGAGGCATCCTTAGGAGATAACTCCCCATCCATCTATATAACCCAGGATGAGATAGAGACTATGATGAATGGATTGCGAGAAAGGATGATTTCTTACTAGGAAGAGATGATGGAGAATTTCTTTAGAAAAGTGGGGGCAAATAGGAATAGCTGGAGTTGCTGCAAACCAGAACCAAAGACCCAAAGCCAAAGGAAACGTACCTGGAAATGGAGTAGAATGAACTGGTGAAAACTCCAAACCTATTATTCGGATCGATACTAATCCGCAAGCATGGATCAAGACCGATCTACAAAGACTAAGGGGCATGGGTCGTACTAGCCTAAGAAGAAGTGAAGTGCATCCTAGTATTGATGTGGAGCATTTGAATGTGAATCAGAATGTAGAAGCACGACCAGAGGAGTATGTGCCAGAGTTCCCTCGTGGAAAGGGGAGCATGCTAAGAATGCTAACTTGAGAATTCCTTCAAATGATGATGACAGATTTGCTGAGATGGTGGCGAGCTATGGGGGATGGATAGCATAACCGAAGCCTAGAGGATATAAACCGAGTCCATTCACTCCGAATATTCGATATGCTAGGAATCCTCATAATTTCAAGTTACCTACGTTGGAAACATATGATGGAAAGACCAATCCCACAGTTCATCTGTTGAGGTACATTTGACACATGAAGGAGCTGGGCGCATCCGAAGTGGTCATGAGATGGTTTCTACCTTTGTACCTGATAGATTTAGCGGCATCATGATTTAGACAGTTGGAGAACGGTTCCATTAGCACATAGGCCAAGTTAGTAAACAGGTTCGTGAAACAGTTTTGGGTCCATATCTCACGACCTAAGAATGTAAGGACACTAGCGACTATAAAGCAGAGGGTTGGTGATGTGCACGTAAATGTGTATATTTTTACCACCATATTTAATCTATTTAAATTAATAAATGATCATATCGGGTATTTTAACTTGTTTAAACCAAAATTCAAATTATTTTCAAATTGTCACATATTCATCTTCATATAGGGGTAAAATGGTCATTTTTATGCATTTATTAAATTGTGAAAATTTACTTGGAATTTTCTATGTTGTTTTGTAAGAAATTTGGTGAATTTTACAAGTGGCTTCATGATAATATATGCATGCACAAGAGTGAAGATAAAGAAATGAAGATGGAAATAATTCAAAGGCATGATAATGGAGGACCCCACCTACCTTAATGTACAAATTAGAGGCTAATGCACATGCTTATGGAATTAATGGCTTCATGTACTTTTAAGTGAGGGATTATTGAAGCTAATGATAACTTAGCCACCACACTTCCTACAAGGGCAATTTGGGCATTCCCCAAAAATATGAATTAGGGTTTAACACTTGTATAAATACCCCTTATCTTCATGTAACCCTCCTCTCCTTTAGTCTCTCTTAGTTTAGTTTAGGCTCACAAATAACCAAGCTCTTCTCTTTCTCTTTTCATGGCTACTTAGCCATTTTTATCTTCATGTAATTTTTTTTATGCAATTTAATATATAATCTTTTCCCTTTCTTGTTTATTTTCTTTCATGTTGTAGTGTAGATTTACTTTCATGCAAGTAGAATAGTTCTAATTCTTGTTAATTAGCTCTCTTTTTCATTTTTCTCTCTTTTTCCTTTCTTTTTAGTTTCATGTTGCTAGCTACATTTGTTAATCAAATGACAAATATGAGAGGCTAAACCCCTTCAATTTAGGGGTAATAAAGCTCTCTAATTATGTAGCTTCAACTATTTTTTAATTCATGCTCTCTTTTTGTGCTTAATGATGATGATAGAAATGCTTTACTAGATGTTTTTGCTTTGAATTTGATAGCCTATATTGTTGACATCAAATATGCTATGCTTAAACAATCACTAACACTAATTGTCTCTTCATCAAAATATGATTATGGTAAAAGAAAGTGATTTGAAATTAAAATTTGATGGTCTATATTTCTAATCAATAGTTAATATGCCATACTTAAAATAGATTTCATTTTCATTTTCATTGTCAAATTTCATGAAGGTTAGTAAGTGGTTTAAGGGGTGTGTTATAGTTTGATGGCTTATGTTGGCTAATCAATACCACAAATATGCCATACTTATGATAAGCACATCAATTAAAGCACTAATGACCATAAAAGAGAGATTATTATTTCATATGTGTTGAACTACATGATCTAGAGAGTGGATTTATTCTCTAAATTGTCATTTAACTCTTATATTTGCATCTCTTTTCTTTTAGTTAGTTAGCTAATTTTCTAATTCTCTAGCTTAACTTTCACTCAACTTTGGTTTAATTTGATTGAATAGAATTTTAAAATCATCAATTCCCCGCGGATCGACTCGTATTCGCCACGTACTACAAGTGTACGCCGTGCGCTTGCGGTAAATTTAAATTTAAATTCGTTCGACGGTTTTCTAAACTGAAAGAAAATCCGTCGACGAACAAGTTTTCTGCGCCGTTGCCGGGGAATTGTTTTGATTTTGATTTTCTATTCTTCGAATTGTTTTTGTTTGATTTCATTGTGTTTGTGTGTCGTTTTCTTGTTTGTTCTTACATTTGCACTTGCAAATATTTAAAAAAACAAAAAAATACACAATTTCATTTTAAAAAAAATTATTCCATTTTCAATTTTCCATTGACATTTTCATTTTCTTTCATATTTTGTTTTTACAAATTTTTACATACTCCTCTCTCTCCGTTCAAAGAAACTCCTCTCAGTGTTCATATCTCCTCACTGGCACTGTCCCTATGCCTCACCCACAGTGGCATGTCTTTTCTTACCACTGTCAATTGCAAGTCACACTCCAGACTTCAACATATCCAAACATCAGCTTCCTTCACAACCGAATAGCAGCACCGACCACCATAACAACCTGTGAATTCTATTGCCACTCACTATTCTACTGTTTTACTTCACTGTCAATTCTAGTTACTGCTCACCATATTCAAATTACTCACTATCTACATCCACTGACTTGCCATTCACCCCATTGCCGAACTAGACTTCACTGCTACAATATTTCATCCCCTTGATAACTGTCAAAACTCCACCATCCTTTGTAACAGTCCCTTGCCTACTTCATTTAGCATATACCACTTACATACTCCACATCAAAACATCAACATCTACCATACATTTCTGCCTGACGATCTCCAACTCTACTGTTACCATAACCACTCACATTCTATTTCACCATCTCCTCAACACCACTATTGCCCCTAACCACTTGCCTTCCTTTACTCCACAACCAATCCACCCATATTGTCAAACCACTACAGCAACTTCATATCACTGTCATCTTTCTTCCATCTTCCCTTCTAACTGACCGTACTTGCACTTCACCTGACCATACAGTGCTTGTTTGCTCCACCACAAAATTCAACAATCTACATATCAAACAACACATATCAGACTTCCATCCAACCTTTGCTTGCTTCACTTCAGAACAAACTGCATACTCTCAAACACAATTACCTTGCACAATACTGTCGATTACATTATACAAACCTTTACTGCTTCAGTGCATATTCTACTTCACCAAACTTCAACCATCTGCTCTTCCTGTTACAACTCTCATCAACCATCACAGTGCCATTTCAAACTGCATGTACAACTTCATCACATTGCCTTCTCACCCTTCCCACACAACACTATAAACTGTTCTCATATACTTCATCATCCCTGCCAGTTCTTCCACATACATCAACTTCCCTTCAGCCACATCCCCTCTACTGCCAGTATTCCACCCTCGGCTGCTCATCACCCGAACATCCTCCACTTCACCACAAATCAGTAGCTGCCTCGCCACTTCTTCCTCCGCAACAGTCAATCGACCACAAAAATCAACCCATCTTCATCACTGCCTCATAACTCCACTTCCTCACTGCTTCATATACCCTTAACAACCTCAAGCATCAATCGCGACCTCTCCCCGCCTCCAATCTATCAGCAACCACCAAACCTCTGTTAACAACAACTCTGCATCTCCTTAACACGTACAGTCTACATACCAAAGAAAAGACTCGCCTACAACAACAGTCGAACAAACCCAAACGGCGACGCCGGAACCCCCCTTCGCCTCCAAATCACAGTTCTGTTCGACCGCGACAGTCTCCCCAATTCACTACAATTCGATCCACCACATCCCATTCATCAAACTCTTCAAATCATTGCAGCTCCCTGAAACTCACCACCAACCAAGAATTCGTAACAACCGATCGCATCGATCAACTCGTCCCCAAAGTCGCCTCTTAATTTTGTTTGATTTTGATTTGTGAAAGAGGGATTCGAAGTCCTTTGTGGAAGATTTTCAGAAAGATTGATATTTGTTTTCAATTTTGCAGGTCTGTGTATTTTCTTGGGCCGGGGTGAAAGTGGGCTTGTGTTCTTTCAAATTTTTTTTTGTTATTTTGTCATTTTGTTTAATAAGTTTAAGTTTAAAAAAAAAACTAGTTTGAATTTGTCTTGTTTTCATCTATTTTTTTCACTTATTTTGTTTTCGTTTTAATTTGTTTGAAAGTCTATCTTAAAAAAAAATTAAGTAAAACTACACTTTTAAGTTTCCTTTTCAAAAAAAAATAAAAAAAACTGCATATATATTTTGTTTTTATTTCAGGTTGCCGAAGCAGAATTATAGAAGGAGCAGAAGTGCTTGCTAAAATAAATTGCTTGCGTGCTGAGCTTGCCCAAAAAAAAACTGCTTGCTTATTTATAATTTTCTCTTTATTTGCCTTGCATTGTATATATCTATTGTTTTTGTTTGTCTTGCATTGTTGTTTACTTGCATTAAAAAAAAATTCAAAAAACCAAAAAAAAACAAACAAAAACAAAATCCATTCGTAGTTGCATTGTTAATAAACATTTAATTTCTGCTTAGCATTTCATCCTAGAATTTTGATTAGTAATAACGGTTAGACATCGATAACACTTAATTGTATATTGACAAGTTGTCTTCTTTGAATAATTTAATTTCTTGGTGTCTAGGCTACGGCAGAGTAATAACCATTTATAAATATTACGGTGATTCGTAAATATTATAGTGGTTGTTCCTTTGAAGGTACTTAAACCTTCGGCTGCATTGCTACGGTGATTTGTGGTGCACCGATAAATCCTGTCCATTACCTGGCTGAGAACTATCTTATTGAACTAAGACAATGTGTAATTATACAATTTTGGGTTAACTTAGGATAAATCATTTGTAATTAATCATTGCATTCATTTAGTTGCATTAGTTCATGCATATTTATAAAAAAAATTCAAAATCCAAAAATAAAAAAATTGTAAATATTCCATTTTCTTTTTTAAACCTTTTTCTTTGAAATTTCAAAAATCCAAAAAATTTTAAAAAAACCAAAATCCCAAAAAATTATAAAACATTTTCAAAAACAAAAAAATTGATAAACCAAAAAAAACAAAACAAAAATCAATTTCCCTTTTAAAAAATAAATTTCATTTGTAAATATTTTTCCTTTATAAAAAAAGAAAGAAAAACATTCTTGAAAATGTCCGAGTTTCCCCACTTACGTGAATTTTACAATAGTTGTGAAAATCAATATAATCCATATGATTTCATTCCAAATTCATATGGATATTTTAACAACAACTATTGTGTAAATAATTTGAATTTCGAAAAACAAAATTTTCAAAACGATGACCAACCCTCGACTCTTGAAAATAGCGTTTCATGTTTACTTGAATTCTTTACGCAACAAAATCAAAGTATAAATGATTTGTGTAATTCATATTTATGTAATAACTCGAGTCAAGGATTTCAAAATTTGAATTCAATTCAAAATTCAAACAATTTCGATTATAACCCATGCCAATTCAATTTCAAATTCCAAAATGAATTTCAAACTCCAAATGAAAATGGAAACAACTTTTCAAACGAATTTGGCAATGGGAATAATCTTAACCACGTTACGATTGAAAATCTTTGTTCTCAACAATTTCAAAGTGAAAATCCTCATGTTAATAATTATAAATTGGATTTTGTTGAGCAAATGAACAAATATACGATGATCACACGGATTCGTTGTTTGAAACATATATGAAACAACGTGATAAACAAAATCAAATCCCAACGTGTGATGAGTCAAGCGATAATCCATTTTTTACCCAAATCGACGATTTTCAAATAACATCTTTTGAAATGGAAAATGATGATCTTAATGAAGTTGTTGAAAATTTAGTAATTGAGTTGGATTTCAATTCTTTTGAGGATGAGAAACTCGATTTAAATTTCGATCTTCCTTTTTCTAAAAATTTGAATACAACAACTTTGAATTCTGAACTTGATTTATGCAATAAAGTTGTTGATAATCCAACAAAGGAAGTCGAATTTAACAAACACGAGTTTTATGGACTTTTTGAAAACGAGTCGTTAAACTCTGATGGGGAAGATTTAAATCACTAGTTTGATTTTGAAATCAATAATTCTGAAGAATTTTTCAATGAATAGCTTGAATTTCAATTTGGTGAAAATAAATGTGAAATTTAATCAATTGTTTTATAAACCCCAAAAATCATTGAAAACAAAACAACTCGTTCAATTTTTAATAAAACAAAATTCGTTTTTCCAAATCGACAATCAACTTCGAAATCTTTTACAATTTGGTTTTTCATGCTTAAGTTGTGTTTCGCACATTTGACGAGACAAATGAATCGGTCTTTAGAAGATCATTTCATTTACGCTTTGACGATATACTTTCTGATCTCGTATAAATACCGCTCATTTTCATGTAAATATAGGTCATCTTTTTATGTTTGTTTTATTCTTCTCCTTCCCCTTGTGTTGACTGTGGGGACACAGTCAAAATCTAGTGTGGGGGGAGAATCATCATCATTTTTGATTTTTTAGGGTTTATTTATTTTTAGTTTCTTTCCAAAAAAAATTTAAAAAAAACTTCAAAAACAAAAAAAACAAATTTTTTTTAGAAGCATTTTGATTATTTTTAAAGAAACACTATAGGATAAATATATGGTTTTGGCTTATTAAATTGAAATTTTTGAAATTTAATTTGTCTTAACAAAAATAAAAATCAAGTTTGATTACAAATAAAATGGTTTAACTAGTATATAGGAAGATTCATACGTGTTAATTATGAATTACATCCTAATTGAAAATCTTTGTTTTAAAAAAGTGGTGAATTTAAAGTAAAGGATATAACATGTTTTTTGTCTTCTAAGTTAAATGGTGCTAAGATGATTTTGTAAAGCTCTCTCTTTCTAAAAAAAGAAAAAAAAACATTTGTATATATGTATATATTTTTAACACCTAGAGTCATGTGTTCACACTTGTGTGTTCACTCGCCATGCTCTGTACCCTTCTCACATAAGCCCGAAAGGCAGTGCACGATCGGTATATCTGGCCTCAGTTTATCTGAGTTAGGTGTGTGTATATAAAATATTTATTTTACTAATAACGCCTATAGTCAATAAGTGTTCACACTTGTGTGTTCACTCGCCATGCTCTGTATTCCCCTCACATTAGTCCACAAGGCAATGCATGGGTAATATATCCGGCCTCAGTTTATATGAGTTAGGCATATGTAAATATTATTAATATCAACAAAATTTTCAAAAACAAATAGAGAGAGTAAGCAAATGAAATCCAAGCACTATTTTAACTTATTTGATTTGACTTGTTATTGAAAAGAAATAAAAATACCACTTTGATAAACTTTGATAATCGACTAAAGATCTATTTCATGGTTACACTTTGTTATCAACTGAAACAATGAGTTAAACAATCGTCTAATTGTTATGATAACTTCGTTTTTGTTGGAAATTTTGACGAGTAAATGACTTAAATTTTCAAGATAATGACCAAAACCTTTATTTAACTTATTCGTGTTAATCTAAAAAGTAAATCCTTCATTTGTAAATATTTTCAAAAACTTGCATTCATATCTTTGTAAATAAATCGTGCATTTTGTAAATATTTTCATCCTGCATTTGGATTTTGTGGGTAGTATCCGCTGAAAACCCTCACAAGACAACACTTGTCCTATTGGGGACACCCAGAGGTTTAACGGCTTGTTGCATACGCTCAATGCAATCGTGCTCCCTACGAAAACGGATTTATCTTAGTTTTTCTTTATTCGAGGATGAATAAAAAGATAAGTGTTGGGATATTTGATGTGAACGTAAATGTGTATATTTTTACCACCATATTTAATCTATTTAAATTAAATAAATGATCATATCGGGTATTTTAACTTATTTAAACCAAAATTCAAGTTATTTTCAAATTGTCACATATTCATCTTCATATAGGGGTAAAATGGTCATTTTTATGCATTTATTAAATTGTGAAAATTTACTTGGAATTTTCTATGTTGTTTGGTAGAAAATTTGGTGAATTTTACAAGTGGCTTCATGATAATATATGCATGCACAAGAGTGAAGATAAAGAAATGAAGATGGAAATAATTCAAAGGCATGATAATGGAGGACCCCACCTACCCACCTACCTTAATGTACAAATTAGAGGCTAATGCACATGCTTATAGAATTAATGGCTTCATGTACATTTAAGTGAGGGATTATTAAAGCTAATGATAACTTAGCCACCACACTTCCTACAAGGGCAATTTGGGCATTCCCCAAAAATATGAATTAGGGTTTAACACTTGTATAAATACCCCTTATCTTCATGTAACCCTCCTCTCCTTTAGTCTCTCTTAGTTTAGTTTAGGCTCACAAATAAACAAGCTCTCCTCTTTCTCATTTCATGGCTACTTAGCCATTTTTATCTTCATGTAATTTTTCTTTTTTATGCAATTTAATATATGATCTTTTCCCTTTTTTGTTTATTTCCTTTCATGTTGTAGTGTAGATTTACTTTCATGCAAGTAGAATAGTTCTAATTCTTGTTAATTGGCTCTCTTTTTCATTTTGCTCTCTTTTTCCTTTCTTTTTAGTTTCATGTTGCTAGCTACATTTGTTAATCAAATGACAAATATGAGAGGCTAAACCCCTTCAATTTAGGGGTAATGAAGCTCTCTAATTTTGTAGCTTCAACTATTTGTTAATTCATGCTCTCTTTTTGTGCTTAATGATGATGATAGAAATGCTTTACTAGATGTTTTTGCTTTGAATTTGATGGGCATATATTGTTGACATCAAATAGGTTATGCATAAACAATCACTAACACTAATTGCGCCTCTTCATCAAAATATGATTATGGCAAAAGAAAGTGATTTGAAATTAAAATTTGATGGTATATATTTCTAATCAATAGTTAATAGGCCATACTTAAAATATATTTCATTTTCATTGTCAAATTTCATGAAGGTTAGTAAGTGGTTTAAGGGGTGTGTTATAGTTTGATGGCTTATGTTGGCTAATCAATAGCACAAATATGCCATACTTATGATAAGCACATCAATTAAAGCACTAATGACCATAAAAGAGAGATTATGATTTCATATGTGTTGAACTACATGATCTAGAGAGTGGATTTATTCTCTAAATTGTCATTTAACTCTTATATTTGCATCTCTTTTCTTTTAGTTAGTTAGCTAATTTTCTAATTCTCTAGCTTAACTTTCACTCGACTTTGGTTTAATTTGATTGAATAGAATTTTAAAATCATCAATTCTCAGTGGATTGACCCGTATTCGCCACGTACTACAAGTGTACGCCGTGCGCTTGCGGTAAATTTTAATTTAAATTCGTTCGACAGTTTTCTAAACCGATAGAAAATCCATCGACGAACAGCTGGAGAGACACTTAGGAGTTTATTAACAAGGTTCAATGCAGTGGCTACCGTGGTTAATAAGCTAGACCCATCAATGGTTTTGATGGTGGTGGTTTCAGGAATAGCCACCATGATGGATTTTAAGGTTGCCTTGGAACGGGTTTCTTCAATGGATCTTGCAGAATTTTAACATAAGGTCAAGAGATACTAAGTCAGAAGGACGCGGAAGCTGATCAGGAAGAAATCAATGTTATGGATGGCGGAGGACTACCCGGAGAAGGATCTTACAAAGGCAAAGGAAAATGAAAGATGGATGATAGCTTTGAAGGATCAAAGTGGCTTTGAAGGATCAAAGCAGAAAAGAAGGGAACCAAAATTATTTTATAAGGATTTGAATGAAATCTCGGAGTAGATTTATCTAGATACCAAGGGACAGATCCCCTATCGAAAGCTGGTGAGAAGAGAGCCCACGGACCGTGAGAGGACGTTCGAAAAATATTACCTATGCCATGAGCTGGATGGGCCTAACACAAATGATTGCAGACGCTTGCACGATCTGATTAACGAACTGGTCAGAAACAACCAATTATGGTAATATGTGAGAAACGAGCTGCGGTGGTGGAACAAGAGCAACCATCTTCCACAGCAAATGGAAATGGCCTTGGATCGAGGTCAAGGATAGTCATCGCATGATCAAGATGGACAGGAGTCCAATTCGATTTCCTCACTTGGTTTTTTCATTTCTTTTCTGGTATTTTGCTTTTCGTATTAAGCAATAAAGACAATAATGTAACGACCCGTATTTTTCGATAATTAAAAATATTAAATTAAATAAGATTTTGGTATTTAATATTGTAATAAATTTAAATTTACGATTTATTAATGGGAAAACGGTTAAAATATGATTTAATAATGTTGTTTGAATATTTTTGACAACTATTTTAATTTAATTTCAAGTAATTGAAATAATTGTAAAGTTAAATTGGTTAGAAATTGTAAATAAGGAAATAAATTCAATGTTGTATTAATTGGTGAGATTGTATGTAATACTTGGAATTGAATATGAAATCATTGATGTGTAAGTAATTATAACATTTGTTTGTAAACAATAAACATATAAATGTGATTAAATTACGTAAGGGTAATAATTGCTTATTTATTGTCTTATTATTTAATCTGTTGAATTAATTTGGAAGTTAATGTGAATTTAATCTAATTAAATATTGTGCTAAATGGCAAAAGATGATAAGTGTAAAAATATGAATGTAATAAGATGTAAACTTATGTTAGTTATATTCATAAAGTAATAATTGATTGAATAACGGAATAAATGAATTTATTGGAATTTAAATTATAATTAATGAATTTATTGCAATTTAAATTGAACACTTTAACTAGTGCAATATCTGGATATTGAATTGGACATGGAAATTTGTTTTAAAAGATTATAAATGTCTAGGTAATCAAGAATGATGTAAATTGTTAACTATTAAATTTAAAATTTAAAAAGGTGATTAATTAATTTAATAATAATTTATTTAATTAACATGAAATTAGCCATTTTGGCCACTAAATCAGACTTCGACGAAACCTATTTCATCGGATCCGTAACAGTGAATTATCGTAGGATTTCAAGTTTTGTAGCGATCGGACTTGTCGTTTGATGGTGCGGGCTCGAAACGTATCAATTTAATGAATTCAATTAAAATAAGCTGATTTAAAAAGCTAACTTCTATATACAATGGAATTTGGGTTTGAAATCTACTCCATTGAGTTTAAAAATATCGAAAATATCTATTTTGATATATGGGATGACCTACTTTCGTTTCGAAAACGGAATGGGCTTTTCGGGTCGTTATTGTCGTTTCGAACCAATTCGATATGTTTATTCATTCTTATCGGGCCTTGTCTATATAAATAGTTTTCCTAACCCTAGCAGCCTTTTACTTTCTTATTCCTATACGTACAATTCTTTCTGTCTGTTCCTATCTCCTCTCTCCAATGGCAGCTAAATTCAATTTCAAAAGCCAATTTCAAAATTCAAACTCTCCAAACTATAGCAAATTATATATTGTTGGGAAGCTCTCGATGAGCGCAATCTACTACAGCAATTCATTTTTCGATTTGGTGCATCGTTTGATCAAAAATCGATGAAGAACCTCAGCCGTCCATATTAGGGTTTTTCGATCCAACGGCAGATTTGCGACGATATGACGATCGGAGGTGACCATTGGGTAGACGAAGTCAAGTGCAGTCGATCTATGGTCGTAGTTCGTCTCAGCAGTGCTTTAAATTTCCAGAAAATGGTGAATGGATGTGGTGGCGGCGCTAGCGGCTATGGAGGGCTGGAGGGGGTCGCGTGGTTGGAGGATGGGCGGCCTGACTTAGGCGTTGCAGTGGTGAGCGTGGATGAGGTCACTAGCGGCCGAGGCGGTGGCGATTACAAGTGGAAGTGGTGGCTGTTCGTACAGGCGTGGTGGAGATTGACGTCTGTATGGTTTGTTCGTGGGGAGAATTACGTTCTTGCCCCCTTTATTTTATATTTTATTTAAATTTAATTTTTACACCTTCTAATACGTATAACTTTTACATATGAACTCAGATTTGGACGCGGTTTTCGCCGTTGCGATCGTATCGAAATTATGGACATTAAGGAACTAGTTTGGCTGCATTATGTGATTGTTAAGTTTTTGGGCTTTATTTGGATTTTAAATCGATTTGAAATCAAAGGTGGGTGTTTTAACCCACTCATGACTACTACATTATCTTATGTTAGTTAAGTTAAATTTATTATGTGATTAGAAATTAATTGATTGATGTTTGATATATTTAAATTATCATTCGAGTTTAATATGAATTTATATTGAATTTAATTTAATTTAATATTGAATTTAAATTGTTAATTGAATGCCCGAAAATGATAACCAGTTAATTGTTGAGATTGATTAGCTGATGTGAATAATGACTGTGATGGATGTTTAATTGTTGATATTGGATGAATGGATATTATTTTTATTTTATATATTGTTATCACACTACAAGTTCCCTTATTTTATCGATAGAAAATCACTATGGGTTGAAATGATACATACCCGAACGATTTATAGATTAAGGAAAATCGTTATGGGTTGAAATGATAAACTCGAGCGATTTTATGGATTTTGAATTTCATTCGGGATTATGGGTTGAAATGATATATCCGTAAATATAAATTATTGCGGGTTGAAATGATATATCCGTAAATATAAATTATTGCGGGTTGAAATGATAGATATCCGTATCACTTCACCATAGGGTAGAAAATTATATACGAACACCGGATTGTTTAAATTAAATGATTTTAAATCCTTAATTTTTGAATCTAGTTAAATAATATTTTGAAATAAAATTTGATTTATATAAACTGAATTATTTTTGAAAATCTAAGCTTTAAATGTTTAGATTGAAATTTGTTCAAATGAATTGTTTAAAAGAATTTAAATTGAAATCTCAAAGTTGAATTTTGAAATATAAATGAAATATATCGAAATTGAGTTTTGAATATTTAAACTTTGAAATCTACTGAATTTGAAGTAGTTTAAATTTATAGTTCAACATGGATTTGAAATCAATATGGATTTAAATGGTTTTATTGAGAATATGAATTGAAAGATTAAAATTGAGTTTTGTTAATTTGAAAGCTGGACATGGTCCAAATTTGTTGAAATGGAAGAAATAGTTTAATTTGATATTAATTTTAAATTAATTATTTTAATATGAACGGTTTAAAGATATACTATTCTAAATTCAAATTTATTTAGATTTTCAAACTATTTACTATATAACCATTTCAAAAATCAAACCATTTTATATTAAACTATTAAAACTATATTAAATCTATTTTTAAACTATTTTATACGATTAACTATTTTAATCTATTTTAAAGTATTTTAATCTATTTTAAGCTATTTTAATCTAATTTAAACTATTTTAAGGTATTTTAAACTATTTAAACTATTTATGGCTATCTAAACTATTTTCAAAAATTCAAACGGTGCAAGGTTGAATTAGTTATATTTAAATCTTTGATTTAAAAGCGAATATGGTTAAATGATGTTATAACCTTCGTTGGAATTTGAAATGATATTTTCTAGTGAAATGACATATTTTGAGTAGATATGATAATTTTGAAATGAGGGTTTAACATATTTTGTGAATATGATTTCGAAAGTGATAATAATTTTCGGAAGTGAATACGATTTCAAAAGTGATATGATTTGAAGTAAATATGATCTTTTGATATCAATTATGAATTGGTTTTGGAAATGTAAAAGAACCATCTGGTGTGAAATAAACATTTGGTTGTTAAAGAGACCGAGATAAGATATTGTCATAGTCTCTGCCAATACCGAAAACCACTTTAACAACTATGCACGTGGTGGAGATTCTAGAATGAAGTAGAATGGTTTGGCGAACAATTATGTATGAGGTGTTAATGTAGCCCTGACTCCCTCTATTCAGCTTGATGTGACTAAAATAGGAGCTATACCGGGCCAAGTGAGGTCGCTCCTCCTATCGAACATGCTTCTTCGATACCATATTTATTAATTTTTGATTGATTTAGTGGCCACCCCTCAATTTGATTTGGGAGTGTGTTCCAAGGTAGGCGGC
Source organism: Allium fistulosum (assembly GCA_030737815.1). Taxonomy (NCBI): domain Eukaryota; kingdom Viridiplantae; phylum Streptophyta; class Magnoliopsida; order Asparagales; family Amaryllidaceae; genus Allium; species Allium fistulosum. Next base: position 824,500,806 of record CM060904.1, read on the forward strand.
AGTAGCTGTTATGCATTACCATCAGTCCGAGAGTGCAAACGGTAGAATCCTACCCTGGCATTGCCTCGCGTGCCTTGTCACATACCTTATTGCGCCCATTACGAGTTTGGTGTGTGTCGTACCTATGGAGTGCTCCCTAATAGCCTACCGGTTTGGTGGAGTTTAAAGTACTGTATAGACTATGGCATTTATATAAAATGTGTTAATGGGGAATGGGTAACGCCTTAACACTATTTTAATACTTTACTTTACTGTAGACATATTATAATAGCGTATTGTACTATGTATGTAGATATTTTAACGGATCCTTAGGAGATAGAATCCCGAACATCTCTTAAGTTATTGCATGCATGTTAGACACTGGATAGGAGATGTAAAATCCCGTAAACATCTCTGAAGCCGTTACACTCATATTTATTTACTGTTGATTTAACTTACATAAGATCTTTTAGTTTTGACTTAAGTGTTTTGTCTTTTTATTATGCTCGGATCAGTCTGAGCTCTTCAGTGTATTGAAGACTTTATTTCTAGAGGACGAAGACAAAGATTTGTATACTATATTATTTCATATATGTTCCACTGCATCATGTTGTTCCGTTGCATTATTTATTTATTCCTGCCGTATGTATAACTCTGATCTGTATTGTAAAAGTGTAATCAAATATTATTTGTAAAACAGCTTCATGAACTGTTTATTTAATTATTATATTTTGTCATTCCGCTGTGAGATTCTGTGTTTTGTTTTTCTTTCTTTTCTCTTCATTTTCTTATTTACCCCATAACAATCCTCCCTTTTGAATGGTTTTAGTCTGACATGTGTGTCTACTTTGGCACTCAGAGGGTGCAGCATGATAGGGGGTTCTTGCTTCTGGGTTTGGTAGCAAACAGATGACTCTTACTCCTACATGTCTCATGGGGTTGGTGCAGTCGATAGGCTAGCTATAAAAGTAGAACATAGGTACAACTGTATGCTACGGTGGGCGTTACCCCACTGTTGGTTGACCGTTACATTTGATATCAGAGCTTTGGTTTAGCGATAACCTTAGCTTTGTGGGGTTTAACTCATTAGAGATAGGGTAGTAATACCCTATAATTGGTTTAGCATTAACCTTAGCTTTGTGGGGTTTAACTTAGAGATAGGGTAGTAATACACAAGAATGAGTTTGTTTGAGAGTATATGTATGAGAAAGCATATTTGTTAGTGTTATAAAAATGATTTTATATTGTGTTAGTTTGTTCTGTTTGGTATTTATAAATTCTGGTCGGTACATAGGACGTTATGGCATCGATAGGGATTTCTAAACACTTAATAGGGCAGACCGACATAATACTGTTTTGGAGATATAGGTAAATGATATAATTTTACCTAGCATTATATTTTGTATACACGAGAAATTTTTTATAAATGGATATAGTTGTGTGTGATATTTGTTTGTTAGGAAGTGAAATTTTATAAATATTAGTTGTAAAATAAAATTTACAAATAAAGTAAATTTAATTGGAATTTGAAAACTTCAGTTCTAGGTTTTGAAATTGGTTTTCAACATATTTTGGAATATAATATTAGTATTATTTGGAAGTATTTTCAGATATAAATATTTCAATGCTATTTGAAAGAAATGTTTTAAAGCAATTTTAAAAGGAAATAAGTTCTGTACTCCCCTCTTCTGTCGCTGGAAAATAATTTCGATGATGATTGCACGCATCATAGACATTTATTTTCGAGTTTCAAAGTGGGAAGACCGCTGTAATAGCTTTGCTACACATTTCTTTGGATAAACAAAATTTAATTTTAATTTCCATGTATGTTCTGCTATATAAAAGATATAAGTATATATATTTATAATTTCAAAATGATTTGAAAGAACCCGGCATTTAGTTCTTAAATTTCTATTAAATTAATGATTTTTCAGTTTAGAAATAGACTGAAATTTTAATAATTGGAAACTTCTACAATGGAAAATAAGAAATTAGATGCTAAGTGATTAATGAAGTGTAAAGAAACTGAAGGTTCTCACTTATAAATTAAAGAATAATGAAATTCGAAGACGTAATTATTGAACATTTTATTAACTAAATGAATGAGACAAACTTGTGTAACATTCAATTACATTCTTTAAACATAGATATATAACTTACCATAAATGTTTAAAAAGTTGTAATGTTAAATAGGAATATGTAATAGGATATTATACAAGTAAAACTTAAGTAATGTAAGTGTTCAAATGGAATTATTTCTATAAATAAGAGTTTGATGTTACAAGAAATGTTATAAACATAAGTTAATATTTGTAACGACCCGTAAATTTCGACAATTAAATTTGTTAATTTAATAGGTGTTTGTAATTAAATTTAGATGGAAAATAAATAATAATAATAAAAAAGAACTACTTATAGTAATTCGAAGTTAATTCAAATGATTTTAAGTAGTGAAAAGAATTTTACCTGTATATGAATTGAATATAAGGATTTAAGGAAAATATTAAATTGATATAATGTAATAAACACATTGTTAACAGTAAATGGAATATGATAATAAGAACAATTGCAAGTTTTGTATTTATGGTCAAATTAATATTGATAGGTAATAATTGTTAGAGAATAAATTTCAAATGTTAAAAATTGTAAAATAGTAACTAAGAAAGGAATACGTATAAATTGATTATGACCTAAATTTAAGTGTAAGTTAAAAAGTGAAATTTAATCTAATACATTAAATTTGGAAACTTATTTTAATAAATTAGACTCAATTTATAATGAAGGGGGTTATTTTGAGAAATTGAAATAAATACTATGATTTGGTAAATTTAGTTACTTTAAAATTTAGAAGGGAATTGGTTTAAAGAATTATGAATTAATGAGTAAATCAAGATGATGAACTTTATGAATTATTGAAGTTGAATCTTTAATAATGAGTTAATTTGTTAATTTGTTAATTTTTAATTGTTGGACTTATTGAAATAAATGAAATGAAAATTTAATTTTTACGTTAAATAAAAAATTTAGTTGAATAATGGGAAATATTTATGTAATAATTTTAAATCCAATGGCAAACCCTCCTATTTGAAATATGAATGGAATAATTATGGGTAAAGTAAAATTTATGGAAATTTTGGAAATTTACCTATAATTTTGAATTTTATGAAATTTAAGATTTATATTGATTTAATCTTTAATAAATTGACATTTAAAAAATTTTAAATCATTTTTAAATGTTTGAAAATTTTTAAGTGATAAAATTTGCCAATTCCGAAACTGAAATATAAAAATTGGATTTATTTACTAATTCTTATTTTATTTAATTAATATAAAAATAGTCATTTTTGTCACTGACTCGGATTTCGACGAAACTAGTTTCATCGGATCCGTATCAGTGAATTATTGTAGGGTTTCAAGTTTCGTAACGATCGGACTTGTCGTTTGATCATACGAACGCGAAACGCCTTGAAATCAATTTAATTGAAATCAATTTTTGAAATCAATTTGAGAATTTCTTTTTCAGCATAACTTCTTTATACAATGGAATTTGGACGTGAAACTTTTTCCATCGCGCTCAGAATATTTTAAAACACCTATTTTGATATATGGGTTTACTCAATTTCGTTCCGGGGTCAGAATGGGCTTTTTGGGCCATAGTTTGTTCCGCACGTTCATCTATCCGGTCTATCTACTCTATCTCTAACATACCTATATAAACACAGTTATAAACCCTAGCCTCCATCTTTTATCATTTGTCTGTACGTTTATTTTTCTTCAACTCTTTCTCCTTCTCAATGGTTGCAAATTCCTGATCCAATTCAGTTCAAAAATCAAATAAAATTCAAACATCTCAGAAAATTTCAAAAAAATTATATGGTGTAGTTTTCATCGATACGAATCTACGGGTGGTCTCTGTTTTTGCAATTGATGTTCGAGTCAACCGGAAATTGCGGTCAAAGCCAGGAATTTCGAAATCCTAAGGCCAATTTGGGGGTTTTTATTTCGGCGTGAATTGGTGAAATCGCTTTCTGGGTTTTGTCGAGGGGAGCGTCAGGAAGCTATCGGCAGTAGTCGCGTTTTCCAATTCGAATCGTGGCTCTCGAATTTCGTGAATTAGGGTTTCGATTGGAGGCGGCGGCGGCGTTGACTAGAGGTGCCGCACCTATGCTGGTCGGTAGAGGGAGAGATGGAGGTTCCAACGGTGGCTATGGCGTATCAAACGGAGGTCGGAGGCGCGTCAGAAGCTTGGTCAAAGTATCGGCAGTAATGGGTTCTTGTGGTGGAGCGTTCTGTGTTCATAAGGAAGAAGGGCCTGTAGCGTGCGCACGTGAGGAATCATGATCGTGATGACGTGGCATAAAGTGAGTTCAATGTGTTCCTTCTTTGTTTATTTTTGAAATTGAAATTCAATCACAATTTTCGCAATATCTTGTGCATACGATATCCAATTGACGCGCGGTTTCTTTTGTTAGGATCGTAATTAAATTTCGGATTTGTTGACGCTGGTTTGGATAGATTTGGAGACCGTCAAATTTTGGGGTTTAAATTGAATTTTAAATTCGATTTAAATCCAAAAGGTGAGTGTTTTAACCCACTCGCAACTTCTAAGATTTCCTATGTTTGTTAAATTCATGTATGATGTGGTTAGAAATTTATTTATAGCTGTTTGACATATATTTCATCATTATCTCAGTTAATTGCATTCATCGTAATCAATTGTTAATTTATTTATTTGTTGCATTTAAATTGCCAGTTAATTGTTAATTAATTTATCCATTGCATTTAAACTGCTAATTAATTGTTAATCAATTTATCCGTTACATATAAACTGCCAGTTGAAAGTTATTAATTTTTATTGAATATAAACTATTTGGTGATGCCTGTTATATTTTATATGCTTTATATTGATGTTTTTGTTTAAATTGGATGACGATTGTAATGAATGGTTGATTATTGATATTTGGATGAAATGATGCTATATTTTATATAGTATAAACTGCAAGTTATTATGCATTTTATTTTATTCGGGATTGCGGTTTGAAATGATATATAACCGTAAACTTTTATTTTAAAATTACGGATTGAAATGATAAATATCCGTATCACTTGACCGTAGGATAGAAAATTATATACAGGCACCGTGGTCTATATATAAAATATTTTAAAGTGATTTTTCTATGGTTTGGAAAGAAATATACGGTTTAATAAATATTAAATTTTGATATTTTATAAATATTATTTTATATGTAGTTAAATTCTAAAATTTAAGCTATGTGTAACTTAATGATGTTTTGAGTTGATTTACGAATATTTCAAGTTTGAGTTTTATTTAAGTGATATTGAACTTATTAAATAAATATTTCTAAACTAAATAATAGAAAAATTGAATTAAGGTATATATAGAATTTTCAGATTTGGTTGAGAATTTTAGAATATTTTAAGACTTGAAATATATCAAAATTGAAATGTTTTATTTAAATTAAGGTATTATTGTTTTCAAAGTATTGGTTTTCGAAATTTTTATAACTTTGAAAGTAATATGGTTTGAAAATGAATTCTTTTGAAATAGAAATTATTTAAGAATTATCTTTGAATATATTGATTTGAAACCGATTGAAATTTTGAGATTTAGAATATGACTGCCTTATGTGAGCTGGGTTTAATATGGTTTTAAAGAATATTTCGAGTTTTATAAATAAAAGTAAGATTAGCGATTGGAAATTTGGTTTTATTTAAATGAGACAATTGAATTGTTTTGGAAATGGAAATGATATATTATTGAATTGGGTTTGAAATAGTAATAATATTTTGGTTTAAAGTATATACTATTTTGAAGAAAAGGATATGTTTTGAAAGGGAAATGATTGTGTTTTAAAAGTATATATATAATTTAAATGACCACGGTGTTATAATAACGATTGGTTGTTAAAGAGACCGGGATCGGATATGGACATACTCTCTGTCGATACCGAAAACCACTTTGACAACCGTGTACGCGGTGGAGATTCCAGAATGAAGTAGGATGGTGGCGACGTTCTTAAGGTATGTTACGTGGACCTAACTCCCGTGAGTTGGCATAAGGTGGCTAAAACAGGAGCGATCTCGGACCAGTGAGGTAGCACCTCTTCTCGGACACATTTCTTCGATATTATACTCTTACTTGTGATTGATTAGATGGCCATCCTCCGATTTGGGAGTGTTGTTCGAGGTGGAACGGTAGTGGCTGCTATGCGTATCCATCAGTCCGTGTGCGTAATTGGTATATCTACCCTGGCATTGCCTAGTTGTGCCGTGCCACCTACCATATCGAGCTTTACTACGATTATGATTTTAAGATCCGACCGCGTTAAGGTTCCCCATCCCCTTAACGCTATTTTCTATATAATTATACTTTACTGATTAGACACTACTGTATATAGCGAATATTACTACATAGTAGATAGTTTAACGGATCCTTAAGAGATGTGAATCCCGAACATTTCTTAAGTTATTGCACCCACGTTAGACACTGGATAGGAGATGTCAAACCCCGTAAACATCTCTGACGCCGTTTACACTCATATTTATTTCATTGATTTAACTTACATAAGATCTTTTAGTTCTGACTCGAGTGTTTTGTCTTTTCAATTCGCTCGGGTCAGCCTGAGCATTTCAGGATTTGAAGGCCTATTTCTGAAGGACGAAGACGAAGATTTTATTATTACTATTTGTTATATATTCTACTACACCATTGTATTCCGCTGCATAATTATCATTCTCTGGTATGTGTAACTCTGATATGTATTGTATAAGTATAATCAAATGTTTTGTAAAACAGCTTCATGAACTGTTATTTGATTATTATATTTTATCATTCCGCTGCAAGATTCTATTTTGTTTTATTTCTTTCTTCTCTTTTCTTATTTACCCCATAACAATCCGTCCTTTCGTATGGTTTGAATCGGCATGTGTGTCGGTCTAAAGCGTGCGAAAAGGCGGGATGTTACAATATTGTGAAATGCTTGTAATTAAATTAAATAGTAGAAAAAAAGTAAATAATGTTTAAGTAAATAGTATAAACTCAAGAAAATGACTAAAATGATTCCCTGATGAATATTAATAATAAAATGGATATCAAGGATTATAAGTAAATAATAAATGTGAAATAAACTAAAATGAAATGTATGTAATACTTTAACATGTATTCAATGATGATCTCAAATATAGAATGAGAAATGAATCTAGTAAGTAATGAAGATAAATTAATTAATAAAATAATCATTGTTTGAATGAATGAAAATGGATGAATAGAAAATGATGTGAAAGGAAACTAATAAGAATAAACTTAAATGATATTTGAAATTCTTGGTGGTTTTGGCTTATGGGATGTTTGGGAGATGATACTTTAAATTATTTAGGATGTATGAATAATCTATTAAGTTATTATCTAAGGTTGTTGAGCGTAAGGTATACTTGGTAGTTATTTATCATCCTGGTACAATGAAAAGTGTCTGAACCTGAACAAACCATAAGTTTGGTTGTTATTGATTGTTTGATGGATTCTTTTGTTGCATATAATGGTTGTATTGTTTTGTTTGCATATGTTCTGTGTTGATTTGCTTGTGTTATTAATTGGAAACAACTAAAATATTTCTCTTTTACATATTCTCAATATTTTGGATTATATAAGTGAAATACAGGTTTATGGAAGCATAGCTACTGCTTTTGGTTTTGTAAGTAAAGCGTTGTTGCCCGATAGATAGGTACGTTTTCGGATTACAGTTTATAGCGATATTTTATTGTTTTCCCATGGTTTGGGATATTATATGTAAAAATATTATATATATGGTTATTATTGATATTATTATTTCTCCCGGACCTATCCGTACAAATGAGACTGCTGAAATTTTTTGTGAATTTAGACTTAGAATTTTTTTTATGAAAGTGAAATTATTTTTAAACTTTTATTTAACTAGGATATGGAAGATTTAATTGGTTATAAATTGATATATTTTATTTAAATACTTAATTATGTAAGTTTAAAGTATTTGCAAATTGATTATTTGAATAAAAATATATTAATTTTTTAATTCCTTCTTTCCCTTTTCGAGGACGAAAAGTTTTAATTGGGGGAGAGTGTAACGACCCGTATTTTTCGATAATTAAAAATATTAAATTAAATAAGATTTTGGTATTTAATATTGTAAGAAATTTAAATTTACAATTTATTAATGGGAATATAGTTAAAATATGATTTAATAATGTTGTTTGAATATTTTTGACAACTATTTTAATGTAATTTCAAGTAATTGAAATAATTGTAAAGTTAAATTGGTTAGAAATTGTAGATAAGGAAATAAATTCAATGTTGTCTTAATTGGTGAGATTGTATGTAATAATTGGAATTGAATATGAAATCAGTGATGTGTAAGTATGTAGAGTAGAGTAAATATATACAGTTTATATAATTGTTTCCTTTTCCACGTGTAACTCTCTGATTAGCTTTCTATGTAACAGAAGTTTGTTAGCTGAGTTTTTGTATAAATATATGTAACAGTATTTTGTGAAAGACAGAACAATAATAATAGTCTGTTTTATAACATTTGTTTGTAAACAATAAATGTAACATCCCGAAAATTTTCGACTTTCGAAAATTCAACATCGATACTCACTTTATCGACTGCTGAGCCATCGAATGCCGGAAACCCGAAAAGTTATGGTTTTAAGAAAGAAGAAAAAGGTAGAAGAAGAAGATAGAAGAAAAAGAAAGAAGAACAGAACAGAACAATATCAGAACAGAAAACAATATTAGAATCTTACACATCGCAGCGGAACAATATATAATAGATAAATGAATATCATTTAAAAACAAAAGAATTATATCTGTTATTACATTACATCACATCATATCATCAGAGTTAATAAACAACAATGGACAGTTATATAAACTTGTCCTCATACAGAATACACAGCGGAATAAATACTATCAGATACAAATACTACGTCTCGTCATCCAGCTTATCTCCAAGCTCCAGAATATCCTGATAACATAACTCTAGGCTGCCCGTGTGGAAAAATTTGTGGGCACCCAGTGTGACGACCCGACTTTCCACTCCCGGAAAATCGCATCGACAGTAAGAAAGAAAGGGGTGAGAAATAGAAAAGAGAAGAAGAGAAAAGAAAACAACAACAGATACTCACAGCGGAAACGAAACGAAATATAATATATCACATAAATATTACATAGTATCATATACATCATCTATCAGAGTTACACAGATTACACATCACATACTAGACAGTTATAAACATCTGTCTAGTTATTACATCTCAACACAATACAGATCAATACAAAGATCAACACAGCGGAAAACTACTATCTATATCTACAACGCCGAAGCCTCCTGCTCCATTGCTCCTCCAGATTACTCGTCAAAGCTAAACCTGAATCCCTTGGCTACTCGTAAAAATTTGAGTACCCAAGAGTTTATAAAACAGAAATAAACAACTTGGGTCAGACATGGGTCTGGTGTGAGTAACAGGTTAAACTTGTTTAACTTCAAAACCTTTTGAAAGAAAAGATATCACGTAAGACTCCCCACCAATAAATATGGGTAAGTTTTTACCTTACGCTAATCAAAACATTTGATAGGAAATTCGATTGTATTATAATAGGTCTAGGGTTTTCAAATAAATATGAAATAGCTGGAATGCTTACATCTCACGTTCCAACATAGTTGGGCACAACTAAAACGTACGGCACTTATTGGAGTTTGGATTCCATCAATGGCAGGGCTACCTGGGTACCGCCCGTCACAGTACGTGGCCTAGATCACCGTACCGAGGATCACTCCCAATCCCCTGCAACACAAGGTCGGAACATCCCTTACTGGATAATTCCCGCACAAGATATCCCAGCAGTTGGAGCTCACAACTGCCCACACAGCCGAATAATAATAAGAAGGGACCTCTAGACAGAGATAATCTTGTCCTACTTGGGTGCTACCCACTAACCTTGCTGCACCTCCCCTGTTTTAGCCATTCCCGGTTTGTGAGGCTTGAGGTCACGATTACCTTAGAAAAGAACACATCACTTAGAATGCTCATCGTCCACCTGACGATGTTCTGAAAGCATTCAGTCCATACAAGTTCGTTCCGGGTTCGAACGAAACCGAAGGCATTATCTCGTTACACTCGTTTTGGAATCACCCTCAGAGTTAACGACAATAACCCTTGCACTCTTGAATCTTCATCTTCACTTGATTCACGACCTATCGTTAATTTGGATCGATGTGGTATTCGGGTCTCCAGACCTGGAAATCCAGTATACGGAGACCCGATCCCGGTCTCATCGAAATCCAAAACGTATCTTTTAAGGTCAAGTTGTTTTAAAGGTTAAAACAATTTAATTAAATTATCTTTATACACTTAGAAAGATAATTCACAATAGATAATCAACATTATCAATATCATCAGATAATCCATTATCACAATTCAACTAAACATCCATATCACATAGCATATATCTCATCAGAGATATCAATCAAATGCAAAGCATTCAGTATTATCATCCATCCATAAGTAATGATCTATATCATCTCTAATTAATTTAAAATTAAATTAATTACTTTTATTTTATAAATCCTTCTTACTTAAACATTAATTAATTACAAATTAATTAATTATCCTCTAATTACCTTTTTCAATTAATCATCTTTGATTAATTATCTTTTAATTACCTTCAAGTTATTTATCTTTAATTAATTACTCAAATTAATTAACCTTAACCACTTATAGTAATTAACCTTTAATTACTTCATTAATTAATTAACTATAATTAATTAAATTAATCAACTATAATTAATTACATTAAACCTTAATTAATTACATTAATTAATCACTTCATTTATTAATTATTACTTAATTAATCAATCTTAATTACATCATTAATTATATTAATTAATGATCCTTAATTACAACTTAATTATTAATTACTTTAATTAAATTAATTACATTAAGTAATTAACCTTTAATTAAAACACATTTATTAATCACCTTTGATTAACCTCATTCAGTAATTAACTACCCTTAATTACTTTTTAATAACTAAATTAATTACTCCTTAATTAATTTCTTAATTAATCCCTTGATTAATTATTCAAAGTAATTAAACTTAAATTACTTTCCTTAATACATAACCAATCAATTAATTACCTCAAGTAATTATCTATTATTTACTTCCCTAAATAATCATACCTTATTAATTACATTAAGTAATTATTTATCAAATCATCCATTGATTATTCTAAATTAATTAAACTTAATTAATTAACTTAACTAATCACATTAACTTAATTAATTACAAATGAGTAATTAATTTCTAAATTACTTCCATTAAGTAATTACATTTAAATAATTTCATAAAGGATTATCCTTAAATTAATTAATCTAAATAAATTATTAAAATTAATCAAATTAATTATTTATTAAATAATCTCAAGTTAATTACCTTCATTAACAATTACTTTTCTTAAGTAATTAACCTAGATTAATTATTATTAATTTCAAATTAATTTATCTTTATTAATCAATTAATTAATCTCTAATTATTTAATTAATTAAGTGTTAATAATAACTTAATTAATCTTTAATTACTTTATTAATTAATTCTTAATCATTAATTAATATTCTAATTTAAAATCCTTAATTATAAATTAATTATCCCAAATCATTAATTAATTGAATTAATTAATTATCCATATTAATTTACCTTATTAATTTAATTTATCACAAACCATGAAGTATTTGTAAAACATTTCCTTATTAATGATAATTATCATTCAAAACATCTTTGAAAACATTAATCTTTCAAATTTACTTTTAAATTCCATTTTAAATAGGAGATTTAAAATGAATAAAAGAAAATTTAACTATTACAAAGTTTAAAATCCATTTACACACTCTTAAATCATATGTTGAAGAAATACTCATCTTATAAAAGAACTTAAAGAATTTTAAAACAAATTTACTTTTAAATTCTTACCTTTTAATATATATTTTAACAATTAAAGTTATGCAAATAATTAAATTAAAAACTTTCTTTTATTACAAATCTGAGATACATATTTAAATTAAATTCCAGATTACATTTAGATTTAAACTTAATTCCAATTTAAAACTCAATTTTTTTAAATTTAATTATCTAAACATTTTAATGGTTGCTAAAATATCTAAATTTCAACAACTTATTTCATTTTTGAACTTAGATTCAATTTAAACTGGCATCAGATTTAAATTTAAATTTTAGACTTGTTTAAAACCCTTACTTAAATCATTTAAACTTAGTTTTAAAATTTTAAAACAGTTTAGTTTTTAAAATCTGGAACCCAGACTTTTACCCGAGCCTTTACAATTTTACTTCGAGTCGCCTCTCCACATCACTCGAGTATCACTCGAAACAACTCGAGAAAATCTCGAGTAGCTTTCCTCTGCTAACAACTAAACTTCACCAGATACAAATCACGATCGTGTGCACGTGCACCGCCCTCTGATCATCTTCAGCCACCTCCGGTGACCTCCCCACCTCGACAATCATCTCCGCACCATCCCACGATCATCAGATCGTCAAAACGAATTCGAAAACAAAATCGAGCCTGCTATCCCAAACCTGGCAAATCCCTCGTCTTCGAGATTCCCACCACCAGAGCTTCTGAAATTCCGGCCATGTCATCGTCATCGACCAAGCTTCACTCCCCCAAAACCGCTTTGCACTCGATCCATTGGAGAATTCGTGAAGATCATTTTATCAAGACTAGTAAAAACTAGGGTTAAATTCTTTAATCCTAAATCATTTCTGCCCCACTGCTTTAATTCAATTTCTAGTAATTTTTCCTATATATCCGATCATCCCACTATTACCAGAAACAATGTTGGTCAATCCAACCTTCTAGATCAACAGTTCTAACCTAAAATTCACTTTTAGTTAAAAACAGAACTGCATCTATATTTCTAAACTAAAAACTATGATATTAATGCTAAAAATCATGTTATAGCATATGTATTTAATTTATATACCTGGAATAGCAATTTACCATATTTGAGTTTTTACTTTTATATACATGCACATGTTGATTTTGGTTACAGAGAACTCAGACTTTAAATTTGACTTAATTAAATTTTCTAAACATTAGTCTATGATAAATCAAACAATTATTGCTTGTAAATTAAGTCATTATAAACTAGATCAAGTGGTAAAAGCTTTTAAAAGAAATTCTTGAGTCTGGGCAAACAAAACAGAGAAGTTACAGGCAATAACATATCAAACCCAAACATACATTCAAAACCATACACACTACAGAGAGTTCTATCACTCCAAACATGATTATCACAAGAAAAATCAAGCAACTATATTCACTTAAATTAGTTTAAATTAAAATTGTTACTCACTTGATTTAAACAGAGGCAGTTCTTTAATTTTTGAAGACTTTAGACTTGAAACAGGGAAACTTGAATTCCTCTTTAGATTTGATTCTAAACTTGAGTTGCTGGCTTTAAACTTGATTTAAATTATATGCATGCTGGCTTCCAGGTTGCAAATGAATGCAGGCAGGCTTTGAGTAGATTTCAGATTTGAAAAGAATGCAGATAGAAGACTTTTGATTTTGAAATGTATTACAGGGTTTGATTTTTCTTGAATTTCTGGTTTGAGGAAGATTTACAGGCTTTTGATTTTGAGGATACTTCATAGATTGAAGAAAATAAATGATTTGTATGCTTTTTGAAATTTAAAACTGAGTTGCAGATGTTCAGATTAAACATGCAGGCTTTGAAATTGTGGTTTTGTGAGGAGTTTGAGTATTTGAAAATCAGATTTGAACATGATCACATTTTGTTTGAGAAATGGTTACTGATCAGATTCGTTCTAGAGGAAAGGTTTGAGTTTATCTTGTTTTTGAGAAGGAAATAGAAAAAATGAAATAAAGAAGTGCAAATGTTTATATATATGTAAATTTGTGATTTTATAATAATAAAAGAAAAATGAAAATAATAAAGACACTTGTCATTACATTGATTACTTACATTACACATGTTAAAATGGAGCCTTAGAAAAATGACATATGTCTCTTAAGTAATTATTCATATTTTTATTTATTTTAAAAGTAAATAAATGTCTTTTTCTTATTTATTAAACACTTATCTATATATATAAATCATTTTAAAGAAACAAAACCAATTATATTTATAATTAAAAGTTATACAAATATTATAATATCCAAACAATTTAAATATTTATTCTCTTGAATTTCAAAGCTTAAATTCAAATTCAATTAAATTAAATCCTAAGATTCATTTTAAAAAGTCAAGTTATATATATATATACATATATAACTATTTATTCAATTAAATAACAATTTCATATTCTTTAAAATCCATTCATATTAATAAAAATAATACATTATACTTATTATATGAAATTAACATATTTGATATTTAAATAATTTATATAAGAGATTATAAGTGATATTTTTAAAAAAAAACAAAACAAGCCTTTTTGTTAACTCTTATATAATTTTAAACTTAAGTAAAAATATCTTAAGCAATTAAAGTATTTTAAAACTATAAATTTACTAATTTAAATAACTTTGAAAAGTCATATTAAATTAAATCTAGATTCCCAATTTACCCAAAGCTTCTATTTACAATATATATAAATAAATATATATATTCAAATAGAAAATATCTTATTAATTTTTAAAAGATAAAATCACCAATTAATACTAATTTAATCAGATTATTAAATTAAATTCAAATCTTATTATCAAAGATCATCAATATCAATTTAATTATTTAACAGATTATTAAATTGATATTGTTAAAATTTCCGGGATATTACATTCCTTCCCCCTTAAAATAATTTCGTCCCCGAAATTTAAACAAAGGTAATTTAATAATCTTATTAAAGATTTTAAATTTTAAAACACAAGCATATACTATCATCCATATGCTTACAACCATAGCAACCAATTCATCCAATCAATCAAATCTAACTATCCAGACAAAATTCTAGATAGAATTCCTCGAGTTTTCCCAAGTATATATATATACCGGGATAATCTAAACTACTAAGCTATAGATCTCCTACTCATCTAGATCTACAGAACTAAACAGAATATCAGACTACAGACGAGTCTGACTCAACAACTAAACCTTCCAGAACTGCTGATTCTAAAACCAGAGATAGATCTTACACGTACCTCTCAGAGATACATAAAACTCACTGAATTCCAATTGTCCAAACTGACAATTCAATCCTGAAAACCCAATACTTATCCAAATCAGAACACAGAAGAGATCCAAACATAACTTTACTTCACAACATCAGTAGATTCCAAACTTACTTCTTCTATCCAGAGATATACTCCAAACTGCTTTCGCTGCACTACTCTGATCTGAGATAGAATGAAAATGCTGATGAGCACAACTGGACAACACATCCCATAAAAATGGTTCAACAGATCCATAAAGAAAACTCAGATACTTCATCAAAACTTGAGTTGCTGCACCAACTCTATCTCTAGAAGACATCCTTCAACTAGACTGAACTACCGGTACTACTCCTGGAATCCAGTCGATAAGAAAACTCAACCTTCAGATGCGGACAACTCCTGACTTCTCTGAAGACACTCAGAAAAACTCTGATAACCCAAGAGAACCCTCAAACTATCGCAAGTCACTTTTGCGATCAACCCAGCCTATTTCCAAAGAAAACTGTTCCTCTTAACAAATCAGAACAGCCTATACTTAACTATCCAATCCATCGAAGAAATGGATGCACCCTGCTGCTTCTGAATTTCACCTCCAGAAAAACTACTCAGCCTGACAACTTCCTGCCATCACAGAATACTCCGAGCTGCACTGCTGATACTGATGCCAAGGACTTTCTATCCAAAGATCTTTGAGAAACTCGAACTCCAAACCAAACAGAAACACCATGCTGAACTCAGCCACAACACCGAAACAGACATACTTCCTTAAACTCGTTCCAAAGAAAACATCTTCGGGAACATCCATCGTCACTGCATCTCATCACACAGCTACTATTACCTGAGGTATCAAGATACCATCACTTGCTTCTGTTCAATCGATAGATCCAAACTCTACTCATCCAACTTTACAGATAAACTCCGAACCTTAACAGGTTTCCTTCAGAGATTCGATGAAATCCTTCATCACAGCAAAACTTACTCGAGACAGTATTGGGTCTACAGTCTCGATAAATACACTTCCAACCTTAATTCCAACCATTGGTAGTCGTGTTTCACACACCACCACCTTATCTACCTTTATAACTCATATTGGAAAACCTGTACGGGTAACCCAACAATATAGGTAGAATATATATATATATATAGTTATATAAAAATTACAAATACGCTCTCTCACGATAGATACCACTCCAGAGCTAGGTATTCACTCAACCAATAGCTCTGATATTCACTTAACCAAAAGCTTAGGCATTCTCTCAACCTAAGCTCTGATACCACGTGTGACGACCCGACTTTCCACTCCCAGAAAATCGCATCGACAGTAAGAAAGAAAGGGGTGAGAAATAGAAAAGAGAAGAAGAGAAAAGAAAACAACAACAGATACTCACAGCGGAAACGAAACGAAATATAATATATCACATAAATATTACATAGTATCATATACATCATCTATCAGAGTTACACAGATTACACATCACATACTAGACAGTTATAAACATCTGTCTAGTTATTACATCTCAACACAATACAGATCAATACAAAGATCAACACAGCGGAAAACTACTATCTATATCTACAACGCCGAAGCCTCCTGCTCCATTGCTCCTCCAGATTACTCGTCAAAGCTAAACCTGAATCCCTTGGCTACTCGTAAAAATTTGAGTACCCAAGAGTTTATAAAACAGAAATAAACAACTTGGGTCAGACATGGGTCTGGTGTGAGTAACAGGTTAAACTTGTTTAACTTCAAAACCTTTTGAAAGAAAAGATATCACGTAAGACTCCCCACCAATAAATATGGGTAAGTTTTTACCTTACGCTAATCAAAACATTTGATAGGAAATTCGATTGTATTATAATAGGTCTAGGGTTTTCAAATAAATATGAAATAGCTGGAATGCTTACATCTCACGTTCCAACATAGTTGGGCACAACTAAAACGTACGGCACTTATTGGAGTTTGGATTCCATCAATGGCAGGGCTACCGGGGTACCGCCCGTCACAGTACGTGGCCTAGATCACCGTACCGAGGATCACTCCCAATCCCCTGCAACACAAGGTCGGAACATCCCTTACTGGATAATTCCCGCACAAGATATCCCAGCAGTTGGAGCTCACAACTGCCCACACAGCCGAATAATAATAAGAAGGGACCTCTAGACAGAGATAATCTTGTCCTACTTGGGTGCTACCCACTAACCTTGCTGCACCTCCCCTGTTTTAGCCATTCCCGGTTTGTGAGGCTTGAGGTCACGATTACCTTAGAAAAGAACACATCACTTAGAATGCTCATCGTCCACCTGACGATGTTCTAAAAGCATTCAGTCCATACAAGTTCGTTCCGGGTTCGAACGAAACCGAAGGCATTATCTCGTTACACTCGTTTTGGAATCACCCTCAGAGTTAACGACAATAACCCTTGCACTCTTGAATCTTCATCTTCACTTGATTCACGACCTATCGTTAATTTGGATCGATGTGGTATTCGGGTCTCCAGACCTGGAAATCCGGTATACGGAGACCCGATCCCGGTCTCATCGAAATCCAAAACGTATCTTTTAAGGTCAAGTTGTTTTAAAGGTTAAAACAATTTAATTCAATTATCTTTATACACTTAGAAAGATAATTCACAATAGATAATCAACATTATCAATATCATCAGATAATCCATTATCACAATTCAACTAAACATCCATATCACATAGCATATATCTCATCAGAGATATTAAATCAAATGCAAAGCATTCAGTATTATCATCCATCCATAAGTAATGATCTATATCATCTCTAATTAATTTAAAATTAAATTAATTACTTTTATTTTATAAATCCTTCTTACTTAAACATTAATTAATTACAAATTAATTAATTATCCTCTAATTACCTTTTTCAATTAATCATCTTTGATTAATTATCTTTTAATTACCTTCAAGTTATTTATCTTTAATTAATTACTCAAATTAATTAACCTTAACCACTTATAGTAATTAACCTTTAATTACTTCATTAATTAATTAACTATAATTAATTAAATTAATCAACTATAATTAATTACATTAAACCTTAATTAATTACATTAATTAATCACTTCATTTATTAATTATTACTTAATTAATCAATCTTAATTACATCATTAATTATATTAATTAATGATCCTTAATTACAACTTAATTATTAATTACTTTAATTAAATTAATTACATTAAGTAATTAACCTTTAATTAAAACACATTTATTAATCACCTTTGATTAACCTCATTCAGTAATTAACTACCCTTAATTACTTTTTAATAACTAAATTAATTACTCCTTAATTAATTACTTAATTAATCCCTTGATTAATTATTCAAAGTAATTAAACTTAAATTACTTTCCTTAATACATAACCAATCAATTAATTACCTCAAGTAATTATCTATTATTTACTTCCCTAAATAATCATACCTTATTAATTACATTAAGTAATTATTTATCAAATCATCCATTGATTATTCTAAATTAATTAAACTTAATTAATTAACTTAACTAATCACATTAACTTAATTAATTACAAATGAGTAATTAATTTCTAAATTACTTCCATTAAGTAATTACATTTAAATAATTTCATAAAGGATTATCCTTAAATTAATTAATCTAAATAAATTATTAAAATTAATCAAATTAATTATTTATTAAATAATCTCAAGTTAATTACCTTCATTAACAATTACTTTTCTTAAGTAATTAACCTAGATTAATTATTATTAATTTCAAATTAATTTATCTTTATTAATCAATTAATTAATCTCTAATTATTTAATTAATTAAGTGTTAATAATAACTTAATTAATCTTTAATTACTTTATTAATTAATTCTTAATCATTAATTAATATTCTAATTTAAAATCCTTAATTATAAATTAATTATCCCAAATCATTAATTAATTGAATTAATTAATTATCCATATTAATTTACCTTATTAATTTAATTTATCACAAACCATGAAGTATTTGTAAAACATTTCCTTATTAATGATAATTATCATTCAAAACATCTTTGAAAACATTAATCTTTCAAATTTACTTTTAAATTCCATTTTAAATAGGAGATTTAAAATGAATAAAAGAAAATTTAACTATTACAAAGTTTAAAATCCATTTACACACTCTTAAATCATATGTTGAAGAAATACTCATCTTATAAAAGAACTTAAAGAATTTTAAAACAAATTTACTTTTAAATTCTTACCTTTTAATATATATTTTAACAATTAAAGTTATGCAAATAATTAAATTAAAAACTTTCTTTTATTACAAATCTGAGATACATATTTAAATTAAATTCCAGATTACATTTAGATTTAAACTTAATTCCAATTTAAAACTCAATTTTTTTAAATTTAATTATCTAAACATTTTAATGGTTGCTAAAATATCTAAATTTCAACAACTTATTTCATTTTTGAACTTAGATTCAATTTAAACTGGCATCAGATTTAAATTTAAATTTTAGACTTGTTTAAAACCCTTACTTAAATCATTTAAACTTAGTTTTAAAATTTTAAAACAGTTTAGTTTTTAAAATCTGGAACCCAGACTTTTACCCGAGCCTTTACAATTTTACTTCGAGTCGCCTCTCCACATCACTCGAGTATCACTTGAAACAACTCGAGAAAATCTCGAGTAGCTTTCCTCTGCTAACAACTAAACTTCACCAGATACAAATCACGATCGTGTGCACGTGCACCGCCCTCTGATCATCTTCAGCCACCTCCGGTGACCTCCCCACCTCGACAATCATCTCCGCACCATCCCACGATCATCAGATCGTCAAAACGAATTCGAAAACAAAATCGAGCCTGCTATCCCAAACCTGGCAAATCCCTCGTCTTCGAGATTCCCACCACCAGAGCTTCTGAAATTCCGGCCATGTCATCGTCATCGACCAAGCTTCACTCCCCCAAAACCGCTTTGCACTCGATCCATTGGAGAATTCGTGAAGATCATTTTATCAAGACTAGTAAAAACTAGGGTTAAATTCTTTAATCCTAAATCATTTCTGCCCCACTGCTTTAATTCAATTTCTAGTAATTTTTCCTATATATCCGATCATCCCACTATTACCAGAAACAATGTTGGTCAATCCAACCTTCTAGATCAACAGTTCTAACTAAAAATTCACTTTTAGTTAAAAACAGAACTGCATCTATATTTCTAAACTAAAAACTATGATATTAATGCTAAAAATCATGTTATAGCATATGTATTTAATTTATATACCTGGAATAGCAATTTACCATATTTGAGTTTTTACTTTTATATACATGCACATGTTGATTTTGGTTACAGAGAACTCAGACTTTAAATTTGACTTAATTAAATTTTCTAAACATTAGTCTATGATAAATCAAACAATTATTGCTTGTAAATTAAGTCATTATAAACTAGATCAAGTGGTAAAAGCTTTTAAAAGAAATTCTTGAGTCTGGGCAAACAAAACAGAGAAGTTACAGGCAATAACATATCAAACCCAAACATACATTCAAAACCATACACACTACAGAGAGTTCTATCACTCCAAACATGATTATCACAAGAAAAATCAAGCAACTATATTCACTTAAATTAGTTTAAATTAAAATTGTTACTCACTTGATTTAAACAGAGGCAGTTCTTTAATTTTTGAAGACTTTAGACTTGAAACAGGGAAACTTGAATTCCTCTTTAGATTTGATTCTAAACTTGAGTTGCTGGCTTTAAACTTGATTTAAATTATATGCATGCTGGCTTCCAGGTTGCAAATGAATGCAGGCAGGCTTTGAGTAGATTTCAGATTTGAAAAGAATGCAGATAGAAGACTTTTGATTTTGAAATGTATTACAGGGTTTGATTTTTCTTGAATTTCTGGTTTGAGGAAGATTTACAGGCTTTTGATTTTGAGGATACTTCATAGATTGAAGAAAATAAATGATTTGTATGCTTTTTGAAATTTAAAACTGAGTTGCAGATGTTCAGATTAAACATGCAGGCTTTGAAATTGTGGTTTTGTGAGGAGTTTGAGTATTTGAAAATCAGATTTGAACATGATCACATTTTGTTTGAGAAATGGTTACTGATCAGATTCGTTCTAGAGGAAAGGTTTGAGTTTATCTTGTTTTTGAGAAGGAAATAGAAAAAATGAAATAAAGAAGTGCAAATGTTTATATATATGTAAATTTGTGATTTTATAATAATAAAAGAAAAATGAAAATAATAAAGACACTTGTCATTACATTGATTACTTACATTACACATGTTAAAATGGAGCCTTAGAAAAATGACATATGTCTCTTAAGTAATTATTCATATTTTTATTTATTTTAAAAGTAAATAAATGTCTTTTTCTTATTTATTAAACACTTATCTATATATATAAATCATTTTAAAGAAACAAAACCAATTATATTTATAATTAAAAGTTATACAAATATTATAATATCCAAACAATTTAAATATTTATTCTCTTGAATTTCAAAGCTTAAATTCAAATTCAATTAAATTAAATCCTAAGATTCATTTTAAAAAGTCAAGTTATATATATATATACATATATAACTATTTATTCAATTAAATAACAATTTCATATTCTTTAAAATCCATTCATATTAATAAAAATAATACATTATACTTATTATATGAAATTAACATATTTGATATTTAAATAATTTATATAAGAGATTATAAGTGATATTTTTAAAAAAAAACAAAACAAGCCTTTTTGTTAACTCTTATATAATTTTAAACTTAAGTAAAAATATCTTAAGCAATTAAAGTATTTTAAAACTATAAATTTACTAATTTAAATAACTTTGAAAAGTCATATTAAATTAAATCTAGATTCCCAATTTACCCAAAGCTTCTATTTACAATATATATAAATAAATATATATATTCAAATAGAAAATATCTTATTAATTTTTAAAAGATAAAATCACCAATTAATACTAATTTAATCAGATTA
This sequence comes from Allium fistulosum, assembly GCA_030737815.1. Taxonomy (NCBI): domain Eukaryota; kingdom Viridiplantae; phylum Streptophyta; class Magnoliopsida; order Asparagales; family Amaryllidaceae; genus Allium; species Allium fistulosum. Next base: position 824,523,012 of record CM060904.1, read on the forward strand.
TTAAATTAAATTCAAATCTTATTATCAAAGATCATCAATATCAATTTAATTATTTAACAGATTATTAAATTGATATTGTTAAAATTTCCGGGATATTACATTCCTTCCCCCTTAAAATAATTTCGTCCCCGAAATTTAAACAAAGGTAATTTAATAATCTTATTAAAGATTTTAAATTTTAAAACACAAGCATATACTATCATCCATATGCTTACAACCATAGCAACCAATTCATCCAATCAATCAAATCTAACTATCCAGACAAAATTCTAGATAGAATTCCTCGAGTTTTCCCAAGTATATATATATACCGGGATAATCTAAACTACTAAGCTATAGATCTCCTACTCATCTAGATCTACAGAACTAAACAGAATATCAGACTACAGACGAGTCTGACTCAACAACTAAACCTTCCAGAACTGCTGATTCTAAAACCAGAGATAGATCTTACACGTACCTCTCAGAGATACATAAAACTCACTGAATTCCAATTGTCCAAACTGACAATTCAATCCTGAAAACCCAATACTTATCCAAATCAGAACACAGAAGAGATCCAAACATAACTTTACTTCACAACATCAGTAGATTCCAAACTTACTTCTTCTATCCAGAGATATACTCCAAACTGCTTTCGCTGCACTACTCTGATCTGAGATAGAATGAAAATGCTGATGAGCACAACTGGACAACACATCCCATAAAAATGGTTCAACAGATCCATAAAGAAAACTCAGATACTTCATCAAAACTTGAGTTGCTGCACCAACTCTATCTCTAGAAGACATCCTTCAACTAGACTGAACTACCGGTACTACTCCTGGAATCCAGTCGATAAGAAAACTCAACCTTCAGATGCGGACAACTCCTGACTTCTCTGAAGACACTCAGAAAAACTCTGATAACCCAAGAGAACCCTCAAACTATCGCAAGTCACTTTTGCGATCAACCCAGCCTATTTCCAAAGAAAACTGTTCCTCTTAACAAATCAGAACAGCCTATACTTAACTATCCAATCCATCGAAGAAATGGATGCACCCTGCTGCTTCTGAATTTCACCTCCAGAAAAACTACTCAGCCTGACAACTTCCTGCCATCACAGAATACTCCGAGCTGCACTGCTGATACTGATGCCAAGGACTTTCTATCCAAAGATCTTTGAGAAACTCGAACTCCAAACCAAACAGAAACACCATGCTGAACTCAGCCACAACACCGAAACAGACATACTTCCTTAAACTCGTTCCAAAGAAAACATCTTCGGGAACATCCATCGTCACTGCATCTCATCACACAGCTACTATTACCTGAGGTATCAAGATACCATCACTTGCTTCTGTTCAATCGATAGATCCAAACTCTACTCATCCAACTTTACAGATAAACTCCGAACCTTAACAGGTTTCCTTCAGAGATTCGATGAAATCCTTCATCACAGCAAAACTTACTCGAGACAGTATTGGGTCTACAGTCTCGATAAATACACTTCCAACCTTAATTCCAACCATTGGTAGTCGTGTTTCACACACCACCACCTTATCTACCTTTATAACTCATATTGGAAAACCTGTACGGGTAACCCAACAATATAGGTAGAATATATATATATATATAGTTATATAAAAATTACAAATACGCTCTCTCACGATAGATACCACTCCAGAGCTAGGTATTCACTCAACCAATAGCTCTGATATTCACTTAACCAAAAGCTTAGGCATTCTCTCAACCTAAGCTCTGATACCACGTGTGACGACCCGACTTTCCACTCCCAGAAAATCGCATCGACAGTAAGAAAGAAAGGGGTGAGAAATAGAAAAGAGAAGAAGAGAAAAGAAAACAACAACAGATACTCACAGCGGAAACGAAACGAAATATAATATATCACATAAATATTACATAGTATCATATACATCATCTATCAGAGTTACACAGATTACACATCACATACTAGACAGTTATAAACATCTGTCTAGTTATTACATCTCAACACAATACAGATCAATACAAAGATCAACACAGCGGAAAACTACTATCTATATCTACAACGCCGAAGCCTCCTGCTCCATTGCTCCTCCAGATTACTCGTCAAAGCTAAACCTGAATCCCTTGGCTACTCGTAAAAATTTGAGTACCCAAGAGTTTATAAAACAGAAATAAACAACTTGGGTCAGACATGGGTCTGGTGTGAGTAACAGGTTAAACTTGTTTAACTTCAAAACCTTTTGAAAGAAAAGATATCACGTAAGACTCCCCACCAATAAATATGGGTAAGTTTTTACCTTACGCTAATCAAAACATTTGATAGGAAATTCGATTGTATTATAATAGGTCTAGGGTTTTCAAATAAATATGAAATAGCTGGAATGCTTACATCTCACGTTCCAACATAGTTGGGCACAACTAAAACGTACGGCACTTATTGGAGTTTGGATTCCATCAATGGCAGGGCTACCGGGGTACCGCCCGTCACAGTACGTGGCCTAGATCACCGTACCGAGGATCACTCCCAATCCCCTGCAACACAAGGTCGGAACATCCCTTACTGGATAATTCCCGCACAAGATATCCCAGCAGTTGGAGCTCACAACTGCCCACACAGCCGAATAATAATAAGAAGGGACCTCTAGACAGAGATAATCTTGTCCTACTTGGGTGCTACCCACTAACCTTGCTGCACCTCCCCTGTTTTAGCCATTCCCGGTTTGTGAGGCTTGAGGTCACGATTACCTTAGAAAAGAACACATCACTTAGAATGCTCATCGTCCACCTGACGATGTTCTGAAAGCATTCAGTCCATACAAGTTCGTTCCGGGTTCGAACGAAACCGAAGGCATTATCTCGTTACACTCGTTTTGGAATCACCCTCAGAGTTAACGACAATAACCCTTGCACTCTTGAATCTTCATCTTCACTTGATTCACGACCTATCGTTAATTTGGATCGATGTGGTATTCGGGTCTCCAGACCTGGAAATCCGGTATACGGAGACCCGATCCCGGTCTCATCGAAATCCAAAACGTATCTTTTAAGGTCAAGTTGTTTTAAAGGTTAAAACAATTTAATTCAATTATCTTTATACACTTAGAAAGATAATTCACAATAGATAATCAACATTATCAATATCATCAGATAATCCATTATCACAATTCAACTAAACATCCATATCACATAGCATATATCTCATCAGAGATATCAATCAAATGCAAAGCATTCAGTATTATCATCCATCCATAAGTAATGATCTATATCATCTCTAATTAATTTAAAATTAAATTAATTACTTTTATTTTATAAATCCTTCTTACTTAAACATTAATTAATTACAAATTAATTAATTATCCTCTAATTACCTTTTTCAATTAATCATCTTTGATTAATTATCTTTTAATTACCTTCAAGTTATTTATCTTTAATTAATTACTCAAATTAATTAACCTTAACCACTTATAGTAATTAACCTTTAATTACTTCATTAATTAATTAACTATAATTAATTAAATTAATCAACTATAATTAATTACATTAAACCTTAATTAATTACATTAATTAATCACTTCATTTATTAATTATTACTTAATTAATCAATCTTAATTACATCATTAATTATATTAATTAATGATCCTTAATTACAACTTAATTATTAATTACTTTAATTAAATTAATTACATTAAGTAATTAACCTTTAATTAAAACACATTTATTAATCACCTTTGATTAACCTCATTCAGTAATTAACTACCCTTAATTACTTTTTAATAACTAAATTAATTACTCCTTAATTAATTACTTAATTAATCCCTTGATTAATTATTCAAAGTAATTAAACTTAAATTACTTTCCTTAATACATAACCAATCAATTAATTACCTCAAGTAATTATCTATTATTTACTTCCCTAAATAATCATACCTTATTAATTACATTAAGTAATTATTTATCAAATCATCCATTGATTATTCTAAATTAATTAAACTTAATTAATTAACTTAACTAATCACATTAACTTAATTAATTACAAATGAGTAATTAATTTCTAAATTACTTCCATTAAGTAATTACATTTAAATAATTTCATAAAGGATTATCCTTAAATTAATTAATCTAAATAAATTATTAAAATTAATCAAATTAATTATTTATTAAATAATCTCAAGTTAATTACCTTCATTAACAATTACTTTTCTTAAGTAATTAACCTAGATTAATTATTATTAATTTCAAATTAATTTATCTTTATTAATCAATTAATTAATCTCTAATTATTTAATTAATTAAGTGTTAATAATAACTTAATTAATCTTTAATTACTTTATTAATTAATTCTTAATCATTAATTAATATTCTAATTTAAAATCCTTAATTATAAATTAATTATCCCAAATCATTAATTAATTGAATTAATTAATTATCCATATTAATTTACCTTATTAATTTAATTTATCACAAACCATGAAGTATTTGTAAAACATTTCCTTATTAATGATAATTATCATTCAAAACATCTTTGAAAACATTAATCTTTCAAATTTACTTTTAAATTCCATTTTAAATAGGAGATTTAAAATGAATAAAAGAAAATTTAACTATTACAAAGTTTAAAATCCATTTACACACTCTTAAATCATATGTTGAAGAAATACTCATCTTATAAAAGAACTTAAAGAATTTTAAAACAAATTTACTTTTAAATTCTTACCTTTTAATATATATTTTAACAATTAAAGTTATGCAAATAATTAAATTAAAAACTTTCTTTTATTACAAATCTGAGATACATATTTAAATTAAATTCCAGATTACATTTAGATTTAAACTTAATTCCAATTTAAAACTCAATTTTTTTAAATTTAATTATCTAAACATTTTAATGGTTGCTAAAATATCTAAATTTCAACAACTTATTTCATTTTTGAACTTAGATTCAATTTAAACTGGCATCAGATTTAAATTTAAATTTTAGACTTGTTTAAAACCCTTACTTAAATCATTTAAACTTAGTTTTAAAATTTTAAAACAGTTTAGTTTTTAAAATCTGGAACCCAGACTTTTACCCGAGCCTTTACAATTTTACTTCGAGTCGCCTCTCCACATCACTCGAGTATCACTCGAAACAACTCGAGAAAATCTCGAGTAGCTTTCCTCTGCTAACAACTAAACTTCACCAGATACAAATCACGATCGTGTGCACGTGCACCGCCCTCTGATCATCTTCAGCCACCTCCGGTGACCTCCCCACCTCGACAATCATCTCCGCACCATCCCACGATCATCAGATCGTCAAAACGAATTCGAAAACAAAATCGAGCCTGCTATCCCAAACCTGGCAAATCCCTCGTCTTCGAGATTCCCACCACCAGAGCTTCTGAAATTCCGGCCATGTCATCGTCATCGACCAAGCTTCACTCCCCCAAAACCGCTTTGCACTCGATCCATTGGAGAATTCGTGAAGATCATTTTATCAAGACTAGTAAAAACTAGGGTTAAATTCTTTAATCCTAAATCATTTCTGCCCCACTGCTTTAATTCAATTTCTAGTAATTTTTCCTATATATCCGATCATCCCACTATTACCAGAAACAATGTTGGTCAATCCAACCTTCTAGATCAACAGTTCTAACCTAAAATTCACTTTTAGTTAAAAACAGAACTGCATCTATATTTCTAAACTAAAAACTATGATATTAATGCTAAAAATCATGTTATAGCATATGTATTTAATTTATATACCTGGAATAGCAATTTACCATATTTGAGTTTTTACTTTTATATACATGCACATGTTGATTTTGGTTACAGAGAACTCAGACTTTAAATTTGACTTAATTAAATTTTCTAAACATTAGTCTATGATAAATCAAACAATTATTGCTTGTAAATTAAGTCATTATAAACTAGATCAAGTGGTAAAAGCTTTTAAAAGAAATTCTTGAGTCTGGGCAAACAAAACAGAGAAGTTACAGGCAATAACATATCAAACCCAAACATACATTCAAAACCATACACACTACAGAGAGTTCTATCACTCCAAACATGATTATCACAAGAAAAATCAAGCAACTATATTCACTTAAATTAGTTTAAATTAAAATTGTTACTCACTTGATTTAAACAGAGGCAGTTCTTTAATTTTTGAAGACTTTAGACTTGAAACAGGGAAACTTGAATTCCTCTTTAGATTTGATTCTAAACTTGAGTTGCTGGCTTTAAACTTGATTTAAATTATATGCATGCTGGCTTCCAGGTTGCAAATGAATGCAGGCAGGCTTTGAGTAGATTTCAGATTTGAAAAGAATGCAGATAGAAGACTTTTGATTTTGAAATGTATTACAGGGTTTGATTTTTCTTGAATTTCTGGTTTGAGGAAGATTTACAGGCTTTTGATTTTGAGGATACTTCATAGATTGAAGAAAATAAATGATTTGTATGCTTTTTGAAATTTAAAACTGAGTTGCAGATGTTCAGATTAAACATGCAGGCTTTGAAATTGTGGTTTTGTGAGGAGTTTGAGTATTTGAAAATCAGATTTGAACATGATCACATTTTGTTTGAGAAATGGTTACTGATCAGATTCGTTCTAGAGGAAAGGTTTGAGTTTATCTTGTTTTTGAGAAGGAAATAGAAAAAATGAAATAAAGAAGTGCAAATGTTTATATATATGTAAATTTGTGATTTTATAATAATAAAAGAAAAATGAAAATAATAAAGACACTTGTCATTACATTGATTACTTACATTACACATGTTAAAATGGAGCCTTAGAAAAATGACATATGTCTCTTAAGTAATTATTCATATTTTTATTTATTTTAAAAGTAAATAAATGTCTTTTTCTTATTTATTAAACACTTATCTATATATATAAATCATTTTAAAGAAACAAAACCAATTATATTTATAATTAAAAGTTATACAAATATTATAATATCCAAACAATTTAAATATTTATTCTCTTGAATTTCAAAGCTTAAATTCAAATTCAATTAAATTAAATCCTAAGATTCAATTTAAAAAGTCAAGTTATATATATATATACATATATAACTATTTATTCAATTAAATAACAATTTCATATTCTTTAAAATCCATTCATATTAATAAAAATAATACATTATACTTATTATATGAAATTAACATATTTGATATTTAAATAATTTATATAAGAGATTATAAGTGATATTTTTAAAAAAAAACAAAACAAGCCTTTTTGTTAACTCTTATATAATTTTAAACTTAAGTAAAAATATCTTAAGCAATTAAAGTATTTTAAAACTATAAATTTACTAATTTAAATAACTTTGAAAAGTCATATTAAATTAAATCTAGATTCCCAATTTACCCAAAGCTTCTATTTACAATATATATAAATAAATATATATATTCAAATAGAAAATATCTTATTAATTTTTAAAAGATAAAATCACCAATTAATACTAATTTAATCAGATTATTAAATTAAATTCAAATCTTATTATCAAAGATCATCAATATCAATTTAATTATTTAACAGATTATTAAATTGATATTGTTAAAATTTCCGGGATATTACACCCAGAGTTTAGAAGGGAACAATAAACTCCGAGTCAGTCATGGTGACTGGTGTGAGATCGTAAAACAGTTATTCTTTAAATTAAACAACAGAAATATTTTTAAAGTCAATTCGCAATGCTTTTGGAAAATGAAACTACCATAAGACCTCCCACCACACACACAATGCAAACGCAGACTTGGAGGAGATTTCTTATTATGTTAGTCAAAGATGCTTACTACGCAAAATCAAATCATTTTGGATATTATTATTAGTGCATAGTGGAAAACATTTCGAAAGTAGAATATAAATCTTAGCCAGCATAGGTACCATTATATTATGCCTGCTATAGCTGCCTACTGAGGAGACAGGTTATACAATTGAAATCGTAAAGGCTCGTATTGTTTCTTTGGATTTCCAACAAATGGTCAGGCTAAGGAACTTCCTATCCACGATGGGTACGTCCCTGGAATAGACGACCCGAGAACCTAACCGGATCTCTGCCAACACAAGGCCGGGTTACCTCTGCAAAAATAGGTAACTACTGACACGCGTATGCCATCCCCCGATCGTAACCGATCTTCCCGAGGATCCCCGATTTCCAACAAACCACATAGATAATAATGCAGCAACCACATAGGTTAAGTATCTGGGCTCCATACCATGATACAACCTCTATCCAGAAGGAATGACATACACTAAGGGGCGCTACTCCCTAGAACCTTGCCGCATTCTTCCTGTTTTGACCATTTCCGGGGTGTGAGGCTCGACGAAGTCTCGTCCACAAAGCTACGCTTTCTCAAAAAGCCCTGCTTCGGGTCAAACAAAATGATCAACCTATGATCACAAAGATAGAAGATCAAACAAATGATCATATCACAAATGATCAAACACTGATCATTTCACAGCAACACTCAGTATGCCACGTTACCAAATTGGGATATATCGCTGATAAATTTCAACTACATAACCTCTGAGCTCGTACGTCTCAGAGAAGGGTGTTAAGCTAAGAGAATAAATTCTCTGCCACCAACAGAAATGTATTTGAAAGAAATCAGCTTTATATCTCAAATTGTAACGTCAGACACACAATCCATACAAGTCTGTTCCGGGATCGAACAGAACCGAAGGCACTTCTCACGAAGCCCTTGCATTTCCGGATAAATTTCTAATCATGTCCGGACTTCCCGTCACTAAGGGTGATAAAACCTCTAAATCGAAGATCAGTCGATGTAGAGTAACTCGACGGTAATCCTTCCGTTTTCAAAAATATCCGGTCTTCAACACCGGTCTTCGAATGCAATTCATAACGACGTATCACATATTCGGAATGGGTTATACTACCCCATGGTCCTTTCCCGGCTAACCCGAATAGTGAGCGATTATTCAAAAATAAGTGTGGCATTCAAATTCATCCAAATTCACAACAAATACCTATCTAAAGGTAATTATCGATAGTCGGTTATTTAACTATCAATAAAGATGTGCAACATCATCAGATTCCAAATAATTTTCCAAATTATTTCATCTGCAAAAATATCCTTACTAGATATAAAATTTCCACACTTCAAAATATAAATCAACGTTTATTTTCTAAAACAATTCCCCTTTCTTTTATAAATTCCATAGTGAATTTTATTTCAAAATATCTACTGATATACGATTTTCAAATCGTTTTCAATATTCAACTTCAATTTATCTTTACAAAGATAAATTCTCAAAACGTTCATTTCATATTGGAAAAGCATTTCCATACTTATTTAAAAATAAGTATTTCACAAATCTATTTATTTTCAACATTAGAAAATATTCGATATACTTAAATCAATATTAAGTATATATTCATTCTTTAAGGAAATCATAAATTTTAACATCTATTTGAGTCAAAAACGAATGTTGCGTAAAACATCATTACGACGACTCAAAATCACTAGTATAGGGATTCGAAATTAAAATAGATATATAAATCCCAATACTACATAAAAATATTTCCTTTCGGAAATCATTTACTATAACAACAGTGTTATAGTCCACCATTTCCTTCTACTTCTCGAAAACGTCTATTTCAACAATGAATGTTGAAATCTATGATTTCGATATTTAATCATTTTAAAACATCGTTTAAAACAGTTACTTCATTTTTATAATATCGCTTTCCCAAAACCATATCCATTCTACTTCAAAAATATATTCACTGTCCAAAATCGTGAATATACTTCACTTAACCAATTTCAAACTTTACTACACATTTATTTCAAATAAAAATTCGCTATCCAAAAACGCGAATATATCTTCTTTAAATAATCTTCTATATTTAATTTATCAATTTCAATTGATTTCGAATTTATAAAAAAATGTTTATAAATTCTATTTCTCTCTTATAACAACTTGCTTTATAAACTCTCTTAGATAACCTTCCATAATTCATTTATCAAAATTGAGTGATTTTAGATTTATAAAACAATTTTTATAAATTTCTTTTACGCTTTATAACAATTTCAGCTTCAAAAATCATTTTATCGGCAAGTTCTATTTATATTCCATCTAAGGGCAAAAAAAAATCAAATTATAAGTAGATTTTCTTATAAATCTTTTATTCCACAATTTCATTCACATTTTATAACTTCATAATTTATCAATCTATAAATTTCATATCGTCACATTTTATAATTATAAATTTTTAGGCGTTTATTTATTTGAAAATAAATCAACTCACAAATTAAATAAAACGTCTATTCCAACAAATCAATTTAAAAACCCTTTTAAAGTAAAAGATGTTATTTTTAAACTTCAAAACCGAATCCGATGATGCAACGCATCAATTAGTCCATCACAACACCAAACATCATATATCATCATATGATGACAGAATATATATCAACATCTGTAAATAAATAAATACAGTTGAGGAATCCAGTTGGATCCCTCCAACCTGTTTCCCTGCATCCAAAGATGTTAGCACAATACCAATTCCGCTCCAGTACGGAATTATCGCGGTATGTGGGTTTTATAAAAATCCGCTTACTAACGGCGCAATAGGGTCTCATCCGCTATACGAGGCGGGAAATCATCAATCCAATATATACATATGCCAATATGTATATATTGCTATATATAGATATATATCCTACTATATCTAATATCACATCCAATAGCAACAAATCAATCAATAAATAACTGAAAATTCCACTTTCATTTTTGAGTGAGAAAAAAATCTCACCTTTTGCTTTTTATTAGCAATCCCATTTCCAATCCTGACTCGATTTTCTCTTGATTTATACCTTGTATAAATAATTATACAAATTTATTAATATTCGAAACAAATAAATAACCAATTTCCGTTTTTAATTGTTAAATTTTGATAGTTCGTTCTAAACCAATTTCTCAATCAATAAATTTTATTTAACCACCATTTAAATTTCTTTAAACCTATTTCCCTTTTTAAAAATTTATTTAACAAAAATTAAATTTAAACAATTAAACTTCCCTTTTAAATGTTTTATCTACATATATATACCACCTTAAATAAAACAGTAATTCATTTCACTGAATATATATATATATATATATTAAAACAGAATTTACTTTCATTTTACAGTAAGAATACATTTTCCTTTGTTTCAATTTCCTATATTCTTTCAATCTTTAATTCCAGCTATATACCAATATAAATAAATTTCTTGTTTATATATATATATATATATATATATCTATATGTTACTGTTAAAATTTTGTTATATATTTTTTTTTTCCTTCTCTGTGAATTTATAAACACATAAATTAAGCAAAAGCAAAATATAACTATCTGCCTACTGGTAAAATCCTAATCTCGATAAAAAATAAAATTAAAACAAAATGTATACCTATAGTCGAAGTCGTCGTCCTTGGCCTGGAGCTCGCACGCGCCACCAACCCCAATCGAACAGCCCCTTCGCCGAATCGCGACCTGCCAGACTTCGATATGCCACTGTGATTCCCCAAACGCCTTCGCGAACTGCCGCCGTCACCAACCCCAGTCGCGAGCTCCTAGTCGACCCCACACGTCGTCGCCTTCCACCGTGAGTCCTCCTCGTTGTTGCCGAGCTTCACGAATTTCCCCACTTGACAGCGCCGCCGTCGCGATTTCGAACTCCCAAACGATCGCCTTATGCCGCACGCGTCGCGATCCCAAACTCGAGCCTCGCGAGTTTAAATCATGGAGAGGGGAACGAGTTGAAGACAATGTCGATTTGGGAAAGGAGAGTACGAAGCCATAAATTTAGTTTTAAACGAAGAAAGTTTTCGTTTTGATTTTGAAAACCGGAGAGGGAGAGGAGGGTTGTCATTAAGATTGAAAGGAGGATGGTTGGCACGATCTTATTCCGTGATTCTCGACTTGATTTTAGGCGTAAGATAGGGAAAGAAAACGTGCAAATGTCTGACCAATTTTTAAATTTAAATTTTTAAATTTTAAATTGAATTTGATTTTATTTTCAACGCGTTTGCATATCGTACGGTCACACGACAACTCCGAAAAATATGAAATTTGAAATCCGGTAATAATTCAATATTGCAGACCCAATGGAACTGGTTTCGTCGAATTCCGAGACTGTGCCTCGGACGGCTATTTTTAAATATCGATTGAACGATATAAATTTCTAAACTGAACAAATCAATTCGAAATTGGATTCTGAAGCTTCTGTTATCTTCAGTAATATCAATACGAATTTTAAAAGCTTTTGAAATATTTTTCTTCAGCTTTAAATTGAAGATTTAAATTTTTATCCAGTTTCAATAGATTAAATTATAAAATTTAATCGCCAAATTCCAAGTTATATCGGGGATTCAAATTAAATCATCGTTCAAATATTTAAAATAAATTAAATATTCTCAATTTAATTCGTTCAAAATTCTGGGTCGTTACAGACTTCCCCCCTTAAAAGAATTTCGTCCTCGAAATTACAAGTTAGGAAAAAAAAAGTCCTTAACTCGTCTACTATTTTTCAACATTCAATAGTTTTATCAATTTATCAAATACAAATCTTCCTACTAAAGATTCGTTATTATTCAACTAAATTTCCCACTTCAATTATAGGTTTCAAAACAACATTGTTTTACTTAACAATTCAAATTTAAGTTTAAATTCAAATTTAAACTTCCAAATTTTCTCAAAAATTTTCTAACGCCCTAAATTTCCGAAAAATTTCGCCAGCGTCTCCTTTGCGCGGCTAATACGGTACGACTACAAAACGTCCCTACGGACTCTCAGATTTCAAAAAGAAAAAGAAAAAGCCAAGCGGCTGGAGAAATAAGTCATCAAATCTCATATTCGAATTTAAATACATACCTTTTCGAGCAATTCAAATTTATCTTCGAAATCAAAATTCCAATTCCTTTATAACACCTGTATATCCTACTAGCCATAATATCTAGTTACATATTCAAACCATTTTGTAAATTCTATTACAAAAATTTCAATATAAACTACTTATATCATCTTTAGTTCACTATTGAAGTTATATCCATTATCTTCAATTTTACATTTCAAATTTTATTTGAATTCAATTTCACATTTCAATTTCTCATTTGAGTTCAATTCACAATTCCAATCTAATTTGGATTCAATTTACTTTCAATTCTGAAATATTGAATTTTATTGATTAGCTTTCATTCATACTGCACCATTTTAAATTAGTTTCAGTTACTAATCCATTTCAAATTCTAATTCACTTATTCAAATTCGGTTTCAACATTCAGCTTTAATCTTATTCACTTCATTTATTCAAATTTATTTACTCATTCACAAATTCTTTCATTTTCAATTTGAATCTCATTTCTATCAAATTCCAAATATTTTATAAGTCTTCGACTTATTTACATCTTGATTTATAAAATCATCTATACATTCATATTACTAATTCTATTCCATTATGAATTTTATCTTCAAATATTTTTCTGGAACTTTATTTCAAATTATATCTCACATTAATATTTCATAAATATTTCTACATAGTATTCCAGAGTTTACCAACATTTCAAAAACCATTTTTGAAAACAATTCTAATTATCCCTTGAATTTTCAAAACAAAACCCAAAATTTTCAAACAACTTTTATTTAAAACAATTTGGCAGCAATTTCTCTTTTGGAAACCCGAAAATGAACACCGGTGATGTCGCGATCATCATCGGAATTATTTTCCAGCGACCGAAAAGAGTTTAGAGCTTTTCATCTCTTCAAAATACTTTTCAAAACCTTTGAAATTCATTTTCAAATCAAAAAGGAATTAAACTTTCCAAATCTCCAAAATTTTCAAATTCTTTTCAAAACATTTCCAAAAACTTCTCTGGAATTCCGTTTCAATTTATAAGTTACGTTTATAATTTACATTCCTTAATTTCATTTGTATGTAAATTTATTTCTTAACTTTGGAGTTATGATTTGAATTTCTTATTCAATTTTAGTGATGATAATTCACTATTATTACTTCCTAACATCCATGCAACCATATACTATAGTACTTCATAGAAAAACATTTATTTTCTATACAAAAATAGTTTTGGGCAAAATTATCTCATTTACCCTATTTAAAACAATACTGTGCCGAATTGTTCTATTCAAGTGTTTAGAGATCCCTATCGATAGAGTTGTACGGACAATACCGACCAGAATCCATATACCACCCAACAAACCAATCATCACAATATAAAACAATTTTTATATTAACTAACAAATACGCACTCGTATCTATTATTACACTCAAACTCATTCTAGAGTACTGCTGACTCTATCTCTAATGAGTAACACCCAACAGAGCAGGGTTGTCGCTTAACCATATGCTCTGATACCAAATGTAACATCCCGAAAATTTTCGACTTTCGAAAATTCAACATCGATACTCACTTTATCGACTGCTGAGCCATCGAATGCCGGAAACCCGAAAAGTTATGGTTTTAAGAAAGAAGAAAAAGGTAGAAGAAGAAGATAGAAGAAAAAGAAAGAAGAACAGAACAAAACAACATCAGAACAGAAAACAATATCAGAATCTTACACATCGCAGCGGAACAATATATAATAGATAAATGAATATCATTTAAAAACAAAAGAATTATATCTGTTATTACATTACATCACATCATATCATCAGAGTTAATAAACAACAATGGACAGTTATATAAACTTGTCCTCATACAGAATACACAGCGGAATAAATACTATCAGATACAAATACTACATCTTGTCATCCAGCTTATCTCCAAGCTCTAGAATATCCTGATAACATAACTCTAGGCTGCCCGTGTGGAAAAATTTGTGGGCACCCAGAGTTTAGAAGGGAACAATAAACTCCGAGTCAGTCATGGTGACTGGTGTGAGATCGTAAAACAGTTATTCTTTAAATTAAACAACAGAAATATTTTTAAAGTCAATTCGCAATGCTTTTGGAAAATGAAACTACCATAAGACCTCCCACCACACACACAATGCAAACGCAGACTTGGAGGAGATTTCTTCTTATGTTAGTCAAAGATGCTTACTACGCAAAATCAAATCATTTTGGATATTATTATTAGTGCATAGTGGAAAACATTTCGAAAGTAGAATATAAATCTTAGCCAGCATAGGTACCATTATATTATGCCTGCTATAGCTGCCTCCTGAGGAGATAGGTTATACAATTGAAATCGTAAAGGCTCGTATTGTTTCTTTGGATTTCCAACAAATGGTCAGGCTAAGGAACTTCCTATCCACGATGGGTACGTCCCTGGAATAGACGACCCGAGAACCTAACCGGATCTCTGCCAACACAAGGCCGGGTTACCTCTGCAAAAATAGGTAACTACTGACACGCGTATGCCATCCCCCGATCGTAACCGATCTTCCCGAGGATCCCCGATTTCCAATAAACCACATAGATAATAATGCAGCAACCACATAGGTTAAGTATCTGGGCTCCATACCATGATACCACCTCTATCCAGAAGGAATGACATACACTAAGGGGCGCTACTCCCTAGAACCTTACCGCATTCTTCCTGTTTTGACCATTTCCGGGGTGTGAGGCTCGACGAAGTCTCGTCCACAAAGCTACGCTTTCTCAAAAAGCCCTGCTTCGGGTCAAACAAAATGATCAACCTATGATCACAAAGATATAAGATCAAACAAATGATCATATCACAAATGATCAAACACTGATCATTTCACAGCAACACTCAGTATGCCACGTTACCAAATTGGGATATATCGCTGATAAATTTCAACTACATAACCTCTGAGCTCGTACGTCTCAGAGAAGGGTGTTAAGCTAAGAGAATAAATTCTCCGCCACCAACAGAAATGTATTTGAAAGAAATCAGCTTTATATCTCAAATTGTAACGTCAGACACACAATCCATACAAGTCTGTTCCGGGATCGAACAAAACCGAAGGCACTTCTCACGAAGCCCTTGCATTTCCGGATAAATTTCTAATCACGTTCGGACTTCCCGTCACTAAGGGTGATAAAACCTATAAATCGAAGATCAGTCGATGTAGAGTAACTCGACGGTAATCCTTCCGTTTTCAAAAATATCCGGTCTTCAACACCGGTCTTCGAATGCAATTCATAACGACGTATCACATATTCGGAATGGGTTATACGACCCCATGGTCCTTTCCCGGCTAACCCGAATAGTGAGCGATTATTCAAAAATAAGTGTGGCATTCAAATTCATCCAAATTCACAACAAATAGCTATCTAAAGGTAATTATCGATAGTCGGTTATTTAACTATCAATAAAGATGCGCAACATCATCAGATTCCAAATAATTTTCCAAATTATTTCATCTGCAAAAATATCCTTACTAGATATAAAATTTCCACACTTCAAAATATAAATCAACGTTTATTTTCTAAAACAATTCCCCTTTCTTTTATAAATTCCATAGTGAATTTATATTTCAAAATATCTACTGATATACGATTTTCAAATCGTTTTCAATATTCAACTTCAATTTATCTTTACAAAGATAAATTCTCAAAACGTACATTTCATATTGGAAAAGCATTTCCATACTTATTTAAAAATAAGTATTTCACAAATCTATTTATTTTCAACATTAGAAAATATTCGATATACTTAAATCAATATTAAGTATATATTCATTCTTTAAGGAAATCATAAATTTTAACATCTATTTGAGTCAAAAACGAATGTTGCGTAAAACATCGTTACGACGACTCAAAATCACTAGTATAGGGATTCGAAATTAAAATAGATATATAAATCCCAATACTACATAAAAATATTTCCTTTCGGAAATCATTTACTATAACAACAGTGTTATAGTCCACCATTTCCTTCTACTTCTCGAAAACGTCTATTTCAACAATGAATGTTGAAATCTATGATTTCGATATTTAATCATTTTAAAACATCGTTTAAAACAGTTACTTCATTTTTATAATATCGCTTTCCCAAAACCATATCCATTCTACTTCAAAAATATATTCACTGTCCAAAATCGTGAATATACTTCACTTAACCAATTTCAAACTTTACTACACATTTATTTCAAATAAAAATTCGCTATCCAAAAACGCGAATATATCTTCTTTAAATAATCTTCTATATTTAATTTATCAATTTCAATTGATTTCGAATTTATAAAACAATGTTTATAAATTCTATTTCTCTCTTATAACAACTTGCTTTATAAACTCTCTTAGATAACCTTCCATAATTCATTTATCAAAATTGAGTGATTTTAGATTTATAAAACAATTTTTATAAATTTCTTTTACGCTTTATAACAATTTCAGCTTCAAATATCATTTTATCAGCAAGTTCTATTTATATTCCATCTAAGGGCAAAAAAAATCAAATTTATAAGTAGATTTTCTTATAAATCTTTTATTCCACAATTTCATTCACATTTTATAACTTCATAATTTATCAATCTATAAATTTCATATCGTCACATTTTATAATTATAAATTTTTAGGCGTTTATTTATTTGAAAATAAATCAACTCACAAATTAAATAAAACGTCTATTCCAACAAATCACTTTAAAAACCCTTTTAAAGTAAAAGATGTTATTTTTAAACTTCAAAACTGAATCCGATGATGCAACGCATCAATTAGTCCATCACAACACCAAACATCATATATCATCATATGATGACAGAATATATATCAACATCTGTAAATAAATAAATACAGTTGAGGAATCCAGTTGGATCCCTCCAACCTGTTTCCCTGCATCCAAAGATGTTAGCACAATACCAATTCCGCTCCAGTACGGAATTATCGCGGTATATGGGTTTTATAAAAATCCGCTTACTAATGGCGCAATAGGGTCTCATCCGCTATACGAGGCGGGAAATCATCAATCCAATATATACATATGCCAATATGTATATATTGCTATATATAGATATATATCCTACTATATCTAATATCACATCCAATAGCAACAAATCAATCAATAAATAACTGAAAATTCCACTTTCATTTTTGAGTGAGAAAAAAATCTCACCTTTTGCTTTTTATTAGCAATCCCATTTCCAATCCTGACTCGATTTTCTCTTGATTTATACCTTGTATAAATAATTATACAAATTTATTAATATTCGAAACAAATAAATAACCAATTTCCGTTTTTAATTGTTAAATTTTGATAGTTCGTTCTAAACCAATTTCTCAATTAATAAATTTTATTTAACCACCATTTAAATTTCTTTAAACCCATTTCCCTTTTTAAAAATTTATTTAACAAAAATTAAATTTAAACAATTAAACTTCCCTTTTAAATGTTTTATCTACATATATATACCACCTTAAATAAAACAGTAATTCATTTCACTGAATATATATATATATATTTATTAAAACAGAATTTACTTTCACTTTACAGTAAGAATACATTTTCCTTTGTTTCAATTTCCTATATTCTTTCAATCTTTAATTCCAGCTTTATACCAATATAAATAAATTTCTTGTTTATATATATATATATATATATCTATATGTTACTGTTAAAATTTTGTTATATATTATTTTTTTTTCCTTCTCTGTGAATTTATAAACACATAAATTAAGCAATAGCAAAATATAACTATCTGCCTACTGGTAAAATCCTAATCTCGATAAAAAATAAAAATTAAAACAAAATGTATACCTATAGTCGAAGTCGTCGTCCTTGGCCTGGAGCTTGCACGCGCCACCAACCCCAATCGAACAGCACCTTCGCCGAATCGCGACCTGCCAGACTTCGATATGCCACTGTGATTCCCCAAACGCCTTCGCGTACTGCCGCCGTCACCAACCCCAGTCGCGAGCTCCTAGTCGACCCCACACGTCGTCGCCTTCCACCGTGAGTCCTCCTCGTTGTTGCCGAGCTTCACGAGTTTCCCCACCTGACAGCGCCGCCGTCGCGATTTCGAACTCCCCAAACGATCGCCTTATGCCGCACGCGTCGCGATCCCAAACTCGAGCCTCGCGAGTTTAAATCATGGAGAGGGGAACGAGTTGAAGACAATGTCGATTTGGGAAAGGAGAGTACGAAGCCATAAATTTAGTTTTAAACGAAGAAAGTTTTCGTTTTGATTTTGAAAACCGGAGAGGGAGAGGAGGGTTGTCATTAAGATTGAAAGGAGGATGGTTGGCACGATCTTATTCCGTGATTCTCGACTTGATTTTAGGCGTAAGATAGGGAAAGAAAACGTGCAAATGTCTGACCAATTTTTAAATTTAAATTTTTAAATTTTAAATTGAATTTGATTTTATTTTCAACGCGTTTGCATATCGTACGGTCACACGACAACTCCGAAAAATACGAAATTTGAAATCCGGCAATAATTCAATATTGCAGACCCAATGGAACTGGTTTCGTCGAATTCCGAGACTGTGCCTCGGACGGCTATTTTTAAATATCGATTGAACGATATAAATTTCTAAACTGAACAAATCAATTCGAAATTGGATTCTGAAGCTTCTGTTATCTTCAGTAATATCAATACGAATTTTAAAAGCTTTTGAAATATTTTTCTTCAGCTTTAAATTGAAGATTTAAATTTTTATCCAGTTTCAATAGATTAAATTATAAAATTTAATCGCCAAATTCCAAGTTATATCGGGGATTCAAATTAAATCATCGTTCAAATATTTAAAATAAATTAAATATTCTCAATTTAATTCGTTCAAAATTCTGGGTCGTTACAATAAACTTATAAATGTGATTATATTACGTAAGGGTAACAATTACATATTTATCATCTTATTATTTAATCTGTTGAATTAATTTGGAAGTTAATGTGAATTTAATCTAATTAAATGTTGCATTAATATGGTAAAAGATGATAAGTACAAAAATATGAATGTGATAAGATGTAAACTTATGTTAGTTATATTCATAAAGCAATAATTGATTGAATAATAAGATGTAAATTGGAATAAATGAATTTATTGGAATTTAAATTATAATTAATGAATTTATTGCAATTGAAATTGAACGTTGTAATTAGTCCAATATCTGGATATTGAATTGGACTTGGAAATTTGTTTTAAAAGATTATAAATGTCTAGGTAATCAAGAATGATGTAAATTGTTAACTATTAAATTTAATATTTTAAAAGATGATTAATTAATTTAATAATAATTTATTTAATTAACATGAAATTAGCCATTTTGGCCACTATCTCGGATTTTGACGAAACCAATTTCATCGGATCCATAACAGTGAAATATTGAAGGATTTCAAGTTTTGTAGAGATCGGACTTGTCGTTTGATCGTGTGGACTCGAAATGATTAGAAATCAATTTAATGAATTCAATTAAAATAAGCTGATTTAAAAAGCTAACTTCTGTATACAAAGGAATTTGGATTTGAAACCTGTTCCATTGAGTTTAAAAATATCGAAAACATCTATTTTGATATATAGGATGACCTACTTTCGTTTTAGAAACGAAACGGGCTTTTCCGGTCATTATGGTCATTTCGAACAAATTTGATATGTTCATTCGTTCTTATCGGGCCTTGTCTATATAAATAGTTTTCCTAACCCTAGTAGCCTTTTATTTTCTTATTCTTGTACATACAATTCTGTCTATCTGTTTCTATCTCTTCTCTCCAATGGCAGAAACCTATTTTCAATTCCAAAAACTCTAAATTCAATTTCAAAAACCAATTTCAAAATTTAGTCTCTCCAAACTATAGCAGATTATATATCGTTGGAAAGCTCTCGACGAGTGCAATCTACTACAGTAACTCATTTTTCTATTTGGTACATCATTTGATCAGAAATCGATGAAGAACCTCGGCCGTCCATATTAGGGTTTTTCGATCCAACGACGGATTTGCGACGATATGACGATCGGAGGTGACCAATGGGTAGACGAGGTCAAGTGCATTCGATCTATGGTCGTAGTTCGTCTCAGCAGTGCTCTAAATTGCCAGAAATGGTGAATGTCCATGGCGACGGTGTTAGCGGCTGTGGAGGGCTGGAGCGGGTCGCGTGGTGGGAGAATGGGTGTCCTGACTTGGCCGTTGCGGTGGCGAGCATGGATGAGGTCACTTGCGACTGAGGCAGCGACGATTGCAAGTGGAAGTGGCGGCTGTTCGTATAGGCATGATTGAGATCAACGTTTGTAGGGTTTGTTCGTGGTGAGAATTACATTCTTGCCCCTTTATTTTATATTTTATTTAAATTTAAATTTTACACCTTCTAATTTGTATAACTTTTACATATGAACTCAGATTTGGACGTGGTTTTCGCCATTGCGATCGTATCGAAATTTCGAACATTTTAGAACTTGTTTGGCTACATTCTAAGATTGTTAAATTTTTAGGCTTTATTTGGATTTTAATCGATTTGAAATTAAAGGTGAGTGTTTTAACCCACTCACAACTACTAAATTATCTTATGTTATTTAAATTAAATTTATGATGTGATTAGAAATTGATTGATTGATGTTTGGTATATTTAAATTGTCATTCGAGTTTAATCTGAATTTATATTGAATTTAATTGCATTTAATTTATATTGAATTTAAATTGTTGATTGAATACCCGAAAATGATAACCAGTTAATTGTTGAGATTGATTGGCTGATGTGAATGATGATTGTGATGGATGTTTAATTGTTGGATGACTGGATGTTATGTTTATTTTATATATTGTTATCACACTGCAAGTTCCCTTAGTTAATCGATAGAAAATCACTATGGGTTGAAATGATACATACTCAAACGATCTATAGATTAAGGAAAATCGTTATGAGTTGAAATGATAAACTCGAGCGATTTTATGGATTTTGAATTTTATTCGGGATTGCGGGTTGAAATGATAGATATCCGTATCACTTGACCATAGAGTGGAAAATTATATACGGACACCGGATTGGTTAAATTAAATGATTTTAAATCCTTAATTTTTGAATCCAGTTAAATGATATTTTGAAATAAAATTTGATTTATATAAACTGAATTATTTTCGAAAATCCAAGCTTTAAATGTTGAGATTGAAATTGGTTCAAATGAATTGTTTAAAAGAATCTAAATTGAAATCTCAAAGTTGAATTTTGAAATATAAATGAAATTTATCGAAATTGATTTTAGAAAATGTTTGAATATTTAAACTTTAAAATCTACTGAATTTGAAGTAGTTTAAATTTATAGTTCAACATGGATTTGAAATCGATATGGATTTAAATGGTTTTATTGAGAATCTGAGTTGAAAGATTAAAATTGAGTTTTGTTGATTTGAAAGCTGGATATGGTTCAGATTTTTCGAAATGGAAGAAATAGTTTAATTCGATATTAATTTGAAATTAATTATTTTAATATAAGCGATTTAAAGATATATTATTTTAAATTCAAATTTATTTAGATTTTCAAACTATTTACTATATAAACCATTTCAAAAATCAAACCATTTTATATTAAACTATTAAAACTATATTAAATCTATTTTTAAACTATCCTAAAACATTTAACTATTTTAAACTATTTTAATCTATTTTAACTATTTTAATCTAATTTAAACTATTTTAAACCATTTAAACTATTTTAAGGTATTTTAAACTATTTATGACAATCTAAACTATTTTCAAAAATTCAAACAGTGCAAGGTTGAATTGGTTATATTTAAATCCTTGATTTAAAAGTGAATATGGTCAAATGATGTTATAACCTACGTTGGAATTTGAAATGATATTTTCTAGTGAAATGACATATTTTTAGTAGATATGATGATTTTGAAATGAGGGTTTAACCTATTTTGGGAATATGATTTTGAAAGTGATAATAAATTTCGGAAGTGAATACGATTTTGAAAGTGATATGATTTGAAGTAAATATGATATTTTGATATCAATTATGAATTTGTTTTGGAAATGTAAAAGAACCATCCGGTGTGAAATAAGAGTTTGGTTGTTAAAGAGACCAGGATCAGATATTGTCATACTCTCTGCCAATACCGAAAACTACTTTAAAAACTGTGCACGTGGTGGAGATTCCAAAATGAAGTAGGATGGTTTGGCGAACGATTATGTATGAGGTATTAACGTAGCCCTAACTCCCTCGAGTCAGCTTGATGTGACTAAAACAGGAGCTATACCGGACCAAGTGAGGTCGCTCCTCCTATCGGACATGCTTCTTCGATACCATATTTATTACTTTGTGATTTATTTGGTAGCCTCCCCTCGATTTGATTTGGGAGTGTGTTCCAAGGTGGGAGGTAGTAGCTGCTATGCATTACCACCAGTCTGGGAGTGTAAACGATAGAATCCTACCTTAGCATTGCCTTGCATGCCTTGTCACGTGCCTTATCGCACCCATTACGAGTTTGGTTTGTGTCGTACCTATGGAGTGCTCCCTGATAGCCCACCGGTTTGGTGGAGTTTACAGTACTGTATAGACTATAACATTTATATAAAATGTGTTAAGGGGGATATGGGTAATCCCTTAACGCTATTTTAATACTTTACTTTATTGTAGACATATTATAATAGCTTGTTGTACTATGTATGTAGATAGTTTAATGGATCCTTAGGAGATGGAATCCCGAACATCTCTTTAGTTATTGCACGCACGTTAGAAACTGGATAGGAGATGTAAAATCCCATAAACATCTCAGAAGCTGTTGCACTCATATTTATTTACTGTTGATTTAACTTACATAAGATCTTTTAGTTCTGACTCGAGTGTTTTGTCTTTTCATTACGCTCGGGTCAGTCTAAGCTTTTCAGTATATTGAAGACTTTATTTCTGGAGGACGAAGACGGAGATTTGTATGCTATATTATTTCATATATGTTCCAATGCATCATGTTGTTCCGCTGCATTATTTATTTATTCCTGATGTATGTATAACTCTAATCTGTATTGTAAAAGTATAATCAAATATTATTTGTAAAACAGCTTCATGAACTATTTATTTGATTATTATATTTTGTCATTCCTCTGTGAGATTCTATGTTTTGTTTTTCTTTCTTTTCTCTTCCTTTTCTTATTTACCCCATAACAATCCTCGCTTTTTAATGGTTTAAGTCTGACATGTGTGGTTTATTGTCGATTTAAACCATCCAAATAGGCGGGTTGTTACAAATAATAACCTCAGGCCGCTTACACGTGTATAAGATCTTGAATGATCCCTAAGCACACTCTAAGTTGGATGCCTGAGATGATTACTTAGGATGGCAATAACTCTGATCACTTACACATATATGAGACCTAGATGTGTCTCTATGCACACTTTAAGTCGGATGTTTGGGATGAAGGCTTAAGATTTCACCTTGTTTTCATTGATTTGATTTGAATATTTAGAGTTTTGGAAAATCACATTGAATATGATGACTGATATTGATCGCTTTAAATCCCATCCGGAGAGGCGAGATTGACGTACAAGGTGCAGGTCCTCTTGTTGGAGAGCGAGTAGATGGATTTGTACGATACTGATTACTTTAAGTTCCGGTCAAAGAACAAGGACTGGCGAGCAAGAAGTAAGCCACCTCATTGATGCATGAGCCAATGGGCTTTCTTGTCATTGAGTCCCCTCCTTAGAGAGCGAGCGGGTTGGACCCATCAATGGTCCGAAAAGACCATGGATTTGAATATCGACCCCAAACGACCATGGATTTGATTAACAGTCCAGAGAAACAATGGGAAGTAGAATGACCAACTTTTACACAAATTTTCAAGTATTTGATTATTGGCCCCAAATGGCCATGGATTTGATTAACGGTCTGGAGAGACTATAGATTTGATTATGGCCCCGAACGACCATTGATTTTATTAATGTTCCGAAGAGATCATGGATTTTATTATCAGCCCCGAACGGCCACGAATTTAACTAATGATTTAGAGAGATCATGGATTTAACTGTCCCCCCAAATGGCCATAGATTTGGTTAACGATTCGGAGAGATCGTCCCCTTAACTTAAACATTAAACATTTCAAAGTGATTGCACAATAAACTAAACATTGAATAACCCGGAGAGATCATGCAATAACTGAATATAAAATGATTCGGATAGATCGAACCTTAGAACAGATACAGATTTGATAAAAGGATTTGAATGCCTTGTAATTAGAATAGAATTGACAAATCCCGGATGAACATGGGATGATTTTAATATGTGATGTAATAACCAAATGAAATCGAAATGATGATAACATATAGACTACACATAGGCAGAGTCTTGAGT
The DNA here is from genome assembly GCA_030737815.1 of Allium fistulosum. NCBI lineage: Eukaryota > Viridiplantae > Streptophyta > Magnoliopsida > Asparagales > Amaryllidaceae > Allium > Allium fistulosum. The sequence goes on from CM060904.1 coordinate 824,548,205, forward strand.
CTTAGGCTATAACGGGTTCGGAATGACCCTTGATTGACAAGAGAATCCAAAGGAGCAGGATGATTCACAATAGCTTGATCGGCAAATAATTAGAAAATTCAACTCCTGATATCCCATTGACTTCAACATTTGTTCTTGTGAAAAGAACATCTTTCATTTGCAAGGCATGCTTTGGGGAGAAAGCGTTATCCCGCCTTTTGACCAGGTAGTATACAAACAAACTTGATGAATCAAACTTCAAAGTTATCAAAGCAAAATGCCCAAAGAGATGACTGAGAAGCACAAAACTCAAGTACAAACAAAGTTACGACATAAGGGGAAAACCACCATAAGAAATGAAATGCAAAAATCCAAATAAGAGTTGGATCGTTACTGATCCAATCCATGGATCGGTATCGATCCACGAGATTTAATTCGATCCAACCCCACTTTTGCCTATCTACTCTACTTGATCCTAAGAGCCTATTTCTAGTTCCATTTATTTGATCCCATGCAATTCTCTATTAATCACCATGAGTTCTTGGAATCAGCAGCTTCATTCATCCATAGATCTATCATTTGAACTTAGAAACAAGCAAATAATAGTGCAAATGAGTATGGAATCATGAAACTAACCAAGGTTCGAGCTTTAAACAATGAGTCCACAATAACCTTTGACTATCTCATGGATCGATATCGATCGAAGCCCACGGATCGTTACCGATCTGTGATTTTCACTGAGGTGGTATGCATATTTTCTGGAGAATTAGTCTCGGGCATGGAGAACGAGGTGGAGATCTTCAGGTGAGATTTTAGGCTTCTTACCTCTATAAATAGCAAAGTAGTTCTCATTATTATGGATCTTTTTTTAAGCTCTCTTTATCACTTTCTAATCGTTTATAATCATTCATGAATTTACACTGATCTATAAGAATAGTACCTGAAAAACAACATTAGAAGATAGGAAACTTGAAGTGGACGTAGGCCGGAGTATGCCGAACCACTATAAATCTTATGTGTTCTATTTCTTACTCGTTTTCATTTAATTTCCTCACATTTATTTCCTTATTCAATCTATAGGGTGTTTGTGTCATTTTTGGTTCAAACATTTATGCATCATTTCCTAACTTATTTCTTTTCAAAACTCTTAATCAGATCCAAAGAAAAAGATAAGAAGTGGAATAGTATGTAAAACATTAAAATTGATATAATTACACAATTCCACTATTTTAAATAGAATATTAAGATTCTAACTTAAGAATTGACACTTCGCTTTAGGGGAATTTTGAGGTTTTAATGTGATTTTTTTCGTAAACAAAATTCCCTAAGGCATATATCAAATCCAGGTTATACTATACAATTACTAAAATAAGAAAAACTAAAATTTCCGCTCATAGAAAAAGTTCACAGCTCTTTCCTTTTTGGATTTGTTTATGCCTGCTTTAATATCTTACAGATCTCTCCTTTTTGAAATATACAACAAGGGAATTGTATATGAATTAGATTCAGAAATTTAGAATTGGAGGATAATAGGATTAGAAATTGAATAATGAACATCTAAATTTATTGCCTGAATCCTTAGAGAATTTTATGACTTTAAGGAGAAAGACCGACAGAACTTCGCTTAGTTTCCAAAATAATTTGTAAATGAAACTAAATTGGATATGCTCTTTTTATAGTGGTTAGAAATCACCTGAACCGCCGATTTAATTCGGTTTAAAATAATAAAATCTGAAATGTTCGCGGTGTGAAAAAGTCTAGCCACCACCACAACCACTAGTCGACCGCTCCTAATTAGGCAATCAATCGCTAGCGATTAACCGGCCATAGGTAGCAGTCGACCAATTAGTGTATTTTAGGAACATTTATTTTATTACCGTTGATAGTTTAGTTTATTCCTTAATTAATTTTTAACGTTAAAGTTTACTTAACCCCAAGTCTAACTATTGTTAGTTTTTGAAATCAAACATTAGCATTGATTATTTATTTTAAATTTGAATTCCAATTAAATTAATTTGAATCTAAAAACCTCAAACATAACGTTTTCGTTTGAGCACTGGTTTCAAAACTTTATATATGAAAATTGATTAGAAAATTGCCATGAACGCAACCACACAACTTTCGTGGTCAAATTCTAACATTTATTTTGTTTCTATAGTTATCCTTATCTTATTTAATTAATTAATTTCTTATTAAATTTTATGGAGTATTACACCAACTGTGACAACCCACACTTCCAGACACATCGATTCAAAGTGTAAAGTGACTTGCAAAATCGCTTGTGCTAAGAAGTATGAGCCATCAGTTTTAAACATTAAATGATGTAGAGACTAAGATAAAAGTTTAAAAATTCTATACTTTCAAATCACAAACCGGAAGGAAGTAAAATATAAATACTGAAAGTAAACATCTCAGATAAAGTTTCAATAGTACATAGTCCATATACAAAGTTCCCAAAATAACTGTAACGTCCCGAAAATTTTCCACTTTCGAAAATTCAACATCGATACTCACTTTATCGACTGCCGAGCCATCGAATGCCGGAAACCCGAAAAGTTATGGTTTTAAGAAAAAGAAAAAGTAGAAGAAGAAGAAGATAGAAGAAAAAGAGAAGAAGAACAACAAAACAACACAGATACAGAGCAGAGACAATATCAGAATCTCACATATCGCAGCGGAACAATATATAATAGATAAATGAATAATCTTTAAAACAAAGAACTATATCATTTTATACATACATCAATCATCAGAGTCAATATACAACAATGGACAGTTATATAAACTTGTCCTCATACAGAATACACAGCGGAATAAATACTATCAGATACAAATACTACGTCTCGCCATCCAGCTTATCTCCAAAGCTCCAGAATATCCAGAATATCCTGATAATATAACTCTAGGCTGCCCGTGTGGAAATTGGTGGGCACCCAGAGTTTAGAAGGGAACAATAAACTCCGAGTCAGTCATGGTGACTGGTGTGAGATCGTAAAACAGTTATTCTTAAAATAAACAACAGAAGAATTTTAAAGTCAATTCGCAATGCTTTTGGAAAATGAAACTACCATAAGACCTCCCACCACACACACAATGCAAACGCAGACTTGGAGGAGATTTCTTCTTATGATAGTCAAAGATGCTTACTACGCAAAAATCAAATTCTTTTTGATATTATTATTAGTGCATAGTGTAGAAAACAGTTCGAAAGTATAATATTAATCTTAGCCAACATACGACCAGTATCGTATGCCTACTATAGCTACTATGTTCAATAGCAGGTTACCGCCACATTCCATAGCAGGTAATACAACTAAAACCGTACACGTCACGTATTGTTTCTTTGGATTTCCAACAAATGGTCAGGCTAAGGAACTTCCTATCCACGATGGGTACGTCCCTGGAATAGACGACCCGAGAACCTAACCGGATCTCTGCCAACACAAGGCCGGGTTACCTCTGCAAAAATAGGTAACTACTGACACGCGTATGCCATCCCCCGATCGTCACCGATCTTCCCGAGGATCCCCGATTTCCAACAAACCACATAGATAATAATAATGCAGTAACCACAGAGGTTAAGTATCTGGGCTCCATACCATGATACCACCTTTATCCAGAAGGAATGACATACACTAAGGGGCGCTACTCCCTAGAACCTTGCTGCATCCTTCCTGTTTCGACCATTTCCGGGGTGTGAGGCTCGATGAAGTCTCGTCCACAAAGCTACGCTTTCTCAAAAAGCCCTGCTTCGGGTCAAACAAAATGATCAACCTATGATCATTAAGATATAAGATCAAACAAATGATCATATCACAAATGACCAAACACTGATCATTTCACAGCAACACTCAGTATGCCACGTTACCAAATTGGGATATATCGCTGATAAATTTCAACTACATAACCTCTGAGCTCGTACGTCTCAGAGAAGGGTGTTAAGCTAAGAGAATAAATTCTCCGCCACCAACAGATATGTATTTGAAAGAAATCAGCTTTATATCTCAAATTGTAACGTCAGACACACAATCCATACAAGTCTGTTCCGGGATCGAACAGAACCGAAGGCACTTCTCACGAAGCCCTTGCATTTCCGGATAATTTTCTAATCACGTCCGGACTTCCCGTCACTAAGGGTGATAAAACCTCTAAATCGAAGATCAGTCGATGTAGAGTAACTCGACGGTAATCCTTCCGTTTTCAAAAATATCCGGTCTTCAACACCGGTCTTCAAATGCAATTCATAACGACGTATCACATATTCGGAATGGGTTATACGACCCCATGGTCCTTTCCCGGTTAACCCGAATAGTGAGCGTTTATTCAAAAATAAGTGTGGCATTCAAATTCATCCAATTCACAACAAATACCTACTCAAGGTAATTATTGATAGTCGGTTATTTAACTATCAATAAAGATGCGCAACATCATCAGATTCCAAATTATTTTCCCAAATTATTTTATCTTCCAAAATATCTTTTACTAGATATAAAATTTCCACACTTAATCATTTGAAAACAATTCCAAATCAATTTCAATCATATTAAACTCGATTTTCAATTATCTCTAGAATTTCACTATTAAATTATCGATTTAATCATCAAATTAAATCCAATATTCGAAAAATAAATCATTCGACTTCTTAATTCCACTTATTAATATTTAAAATTAATTAAATATTCGAATTTTAATTATCAAAAATTCTGGGTCGTTACAGACTTCCCCCCTTAAAAGAATTTCGTCCTCGAAATTACAAGTCAGGAAGAAAGGTCCTTACTCGTCTACTATTTTCTCAAATTCAAATAGTTTTATCAATTTATCAAAACAAATCTTTCTATTAAAGATTCGTTATCATTCAACTCGTTTTCCAACTTCAATTATAAGTTTCAAACAACATTGTTTAACTTCTCAATTCAAATTCGAGTTTAAATTCAAATTTTAAACTTTCAAAATTTTCTCAAAAATTTTCTAACACCCTAAATTTTCGAAAAATTTCGCCAGCGTCTCCTTTGCGCGGCTAATACGGTACGACTACAAAACGTCCCTACGGACTCTCAGATTTCAAAAAGAAAAAGAAAAAGCCAAGCGGCTAGAGAGAAATCATCAAAAACTCATATTAAAACTCAAATACGTACCTTTTGTCGAGCAATTCAAATTATCTGTGAAATAAATTTTCCAATCCCTTTATACCTGTATATCCTACTAGCCATAATATCTAGTTACATATATTCAAACCATTTTGTACATTCCATTACAAAAATTTCGATACTTCCATATCATCTTTAATTCACTATTGAAGTTATATATTCAATTTCGTTCAATCTTTACATTTCAATTCCATTTGAATTCAATTCCAACATTTAATTGGATTCAGTTCAATTTCTGAATATTGAATTTTATTGATTAGCTTTCATTCATACTGCACCATTTTAAATTAGTTTCAGTTACTAATCCATTTCAAATTTCAATATTCAGCTTGAATTACATTTACTAACGAATTCAAAACAAAGTTTCACATTCATCTTCAATTTCAGTTTTACTTACTTACAACTTCAAATTTATTTATTCATTCTGAAACTCATTCACTAATTCTTTCATTTCAAATTCGAATCTGATTTCCAAATCAAATTTCTAATATTCTATAAGTCTTCGACTTACTTACATTTCGATTTATAAGATCATTGATACATTCACCTTACTAATTTCATTCCATTAGAATTATATTTTCAATTATAAATTCATATTCACAATTTCATTTCATTATTGAATTTTAAATTTTCAATTACCTTCTTGAATTCTATTCCAAGTTATAAATTCATTTACAATTTGAATTTTATTCCAATCAGATTTCAATATTTTATAAGTTATCAATCTCATAATATTTCATAAATATCTTTATATTCCAGAGTCTTTTCAACTTTTTCAAAAACCATTTTGAAATCAATTCAATTTATCCTTTGAATTTCTAAAACAAAATCCAAATTTTCAAAACAACTTCCATTTTAAAATAATCGGCAGCAATTTCTCTTTTGGAAACCCGAAAATGAACACCAACGATGCCGCGGTCATCATCGAAGTTATTTTCCAGCGACCGAAAAGAGTTTAGAGCTTTTCATCTCTTCAAAATACTTTTCAAAACCTTTGTAATTCATTTTCAAATCAAAAGGAAATTAAACTTTCCAAATCTCCAAAATTTTCAAATTCTTTCCAAAACATTTCCAAATACTTCTCTGGAATTCCGTTTCAAATTACAATTCACATTTATAATTTACATTCTTACATTTCATTTGTACATGGATTTATCTCTTAACTTTGGAGTTATGATTTCAATTTCTTATTCAATTTCAGTGATGATAATTCACTATTATTACTTCCTAACATCCATGCAACCATATACTATAGTACTTTATAGAAAAACATTTATTTTCTATACAAAAATAGTCTTGGGTAAAATTATCTCATTTACCCTATTTAAAACAATACTGTGCCGAATTGTTCTATACAAGTGTTTAGAGATCCCTATCGATAGAGTTGTACGGACAATACCGACCAGAATCCATATACCACTCAACAAACCAATCATCACAATATAAAACAATTTTATATTCACTAACAAATACACGCTCATATCTATTATTACACTCAAACTCATTCTAGAGTACTGCTGACTCTATCTCTAATGAGTAACACCCAACAGAGCAGGGTTGTCGCTTAACCATATGCTCTGATACCAAATGTAACGTCCCGAAAATTTTCCACTTTCGAAAATTCAACATCGATACTCACTTTATCGACTGCTAAGCCATCGAATGCCGGAAACCCGAAAAGTTATGGTTTTAAGAAAAAGAAAAAGTAGAAGAAGAAGAAGATAGAAGAAAAAGAGAAGAAGAACAACAAAACAACACAGATACAGAGCAGAGACAATATCTGTAACGACCCGCCATTTTGGACCATTCGCGTCCATTATAAGTGTATAGGTAGACACTCATGCCGGAGTTGAATTGCTCAAAATACCGCGTTGTTAATTTAAATTTGGCAAAACTGAACATATACAGTAAATAAATAATCACAGAACACAGACACAGAGTAATAAATGCAGCGGAAATAAAAGAGATAGTAGTTCATGAAGCTACTATATGAATATATAAGATATATCAGAGTTTACAACAGAAGAGTAATACGATACATCAGAGTTAAACTAAATACAATGGAAGAGTAACAGATACAAATCAGAATACATCACTGGAATCATCGAATATCTGAAAGCTGGATAGATAGCTGGATCTCCAAGCGAAGCTCCAACTCCAAAGGTGAGTCTCGAATACTGGTACACTCAGTCTGACCCGAGCGTAAAGCAGAAACACAAGACACTCGAGTCAGGATTAACATTCTTATATTAATAAATCCAACTCAAGTGAAATAGCAATTGAAATACAAGTAACTCAAAGGATGTTTGGAATAACCATCCTTTAAGGATCCGTTAAACTATCTACTAGGTAGTAATGTACGCTAAGTAGATAATGTCTATCAGTAATATAAAGATATCAAAGTAGGGTTAAGCAGGGCCCATACACCTCTTAACCTGTTTATTCCCAAAAGCATATACAAGACCGTAGTTTCCCCAAACCGGAAGTCACCAGAGGGCAATCCATATACTAAAGGTACAAATCAAAATCGTAGTGGTCGCGAATAGGATAATCAGTATGACAAGGTACATGAGGCGATACCAACTAGGATACTAGTAGTTGCGTGATCCGGACTGATGTTGGGCATAGCAGCTACTACCCCAACACCGCGAAACAACACTCCCAAAATCGAGGGGTGCACCCAAATCGAATCACAAAAGTAATAGATATGGTAACGAAGAAGTGTGTCCGCTAGAGGTGGCGAACCTCAATGGCCCGGCGCGGCTCCTGTTTTAGTCATGTCAGGGGTCATCCAAAATCGTTCTCTTTCTTCAATCCACGCGTTCATCAAAACCATCCACTTCGTTCTGGATCAACACTCCGCGTATAGTTATTAAAGTGGTTTCGGTTTAGATAGAGAGTATATCCATTACCGATCCCGGTCTCTTTAATAACTTTCGTAATTATTACACCGATTGGTCGTTTATATTTTTCAAAAACCAAATCAATTTCAATTTCAAATAGAATTCGTAAATCAACATTTCATTTGTCTTTCAAAACCAATTTTCAAATATTTACGTTTCAACCTTCCAAATTACCATTTCAAAATCTTATAATTCGATTTCAATTTCTATTTAAAACAATTCAAATATTAATTCAAATTCGTATATAAGTTTCATTCCGAAATCATTTAAATTAATTTAACATTCAAACCAATTTAAATCCATTTATCCATTTCATTTAATATTCGTCAAGTTACTTTTTCATTCAAAACAATTTCTATTAAATTTCCAATTCGTTAAATCAATTCTTAAGTTCAACTTCATTTAATCAAAATCTACAATTTTGAATTAAACTAAATTCGTCAAATCAAATTTTTTACATTTCAAGTCTTACATTAATTCCAAAATATCACATTTCATTTCTTGTTAAAGAAATCAATTTCACTTATTTACTTTCTTAAATAATTTTCCAAAACTTAATTAATAAAGAAACTCAATTTCAATTATTACGAAGTACAATTCACTTATTCAAAAATTCAATTTAATTTAATCATTAAATAATTCAATCTTATTTAATTATTAAATAATTCAAAACTTAATTATTAAATAATTTCAAAGTTTAATAATTTCAACTTAATTATAATTTCAAACTTAATTATTAAATCATTTCAAAGTTTAATAATTTCAACTTAATTATAATTTCAAACTTAATTATTAAATCATTTCAAAGTTTAATAATTTCAACTTAATTATAATTTCAAACTTAATTATTAAATCATTTCAAAGTTTAATAATTTCAAACTTAATTATATCATTACTCAAATTAAACAACATTCTTTCATCAATTACATTGTCAATATTTTGTTTCAGATTATTAAATATTAAAATTTCCTTTCATTAAAATCCAGATTTCAATTTCATTTCAAACCCATATTATTTATTCAAATAAAATCTTCGTTTTATTTTTAAATCAAATTATTGACCAATCGGGTTTTATTTAATTTCCTATCCTAGGTCAAAGTTCAATTTGGGTATTTATCATTTCAACCCGATTCCAATTAAATTCCAAAATCAAAGCATAGTAAAGGGAACTTGCAGTGTGATAACTGGGATGGTGTCAAAGTAAATAAACAAGCAATAACAACAAACAATACAATCCAATAATCAATTCAAATAATCCCGAAATAACCGTATTAATTCGCATTGTTATTTGTACGAATTAATATAATTATTTCTAGAATCTACACTATCATTTCATGTAGATTAAAGATTATTACATTACGGTTTTTACTTGTCATCTATTCCAATTTCATACATCATCAGTTTAAGCAACATACAATTGATGGTTCAAGGTGTAGTTAACAATCCTACGTGTCAATAAATTTAACAGTTAAAGGGGTCATATTATACAAATGTTCGTTAATCAAATTTAACATTTAATTATCCTATATCAAGTTCAATTTCATACTATTTATCAATTTAACATTAACAATTTTAACGTCCAATATAAACATCAACAATCAATCAATTATCAGCCAAACTGTATTATCATCGCATAAATAATTAACAGATAATGGTGTCAGATGTCAAAGGTGAACTGATACAGGTAATAGTATATATAACAGTGTAATTAACTAACAGCAGTATATTTCAATTGTCGTTTCAATTGAAATCAAATCTAATAAATAAAAGAACGTTAATCGTGAGTGAGTGCTCACCTTTCGAGGCTAGAGGATAGACAATGAAACGAGTTACGGATCGAAGCACGAATTCCAAAGCAAAACAGAATTGGCACGAATTTGTCGGACACAGCTGATAAATAGAAATGGATGAGAACAGATCAAATTAGCTTTATATAATTGAAATGAAGAATATATTATTATTTTATTGCTCTCTTTCAAAAATGAATATTTACATCAAAACGCCTATTTCAAAATGAAATATACACACATACACAAACACGAAAACAACGTAACTTTTTAAAACGTATACATATAGACATGCACTAAAATTTTATATCCAACAGCAAGTGCCGGTGATGCAAATCAACTTACACCTATAAACCACTATATCTAAATCAGGCTATAAACAATATATAACTCACGCCTACAATTTATATAATCGTTGAATACAGCCAATATTTTACTATTTACAATATCATATACATATAGTACTTTATAATATAAAATACTGAAAGTCTTCGTACCGTGAACGTATAACTATATTATAATATAATAAAATGTAATATGATATGATATACTACATTAAATATGATATAACGTAATATAGTTCAATATAATACTATATACACTAGACGTACAATACTATGACTCAAAATATGTATACTACATATAAGATAACCTATACACACTTTACACATAATATATACAAACAAATAACTACGTTCCCTGTTAATAACATATATATAAATACTGTAACATTCATGTTGAGATATATAAATGTATACAAGTTTTAAAGAAAACAAAGTTGAGACCCATTTGCAAAATAACTTTATATATAGGAACTGTATACATGTATTTTCTAAAACTCAAAGCCGCATGTATATGTTAACTATATCTATACATACCATACTGTCGTATATAGACAAAATATTTTAAATATATAACTCTAAATATACTTATTCAGACACTATATGTATTATATGCATAGAATATCTTTAACAGTATATGAATATAGATTTTATTTTTTTAAAATTTAAATAAACCAAACTAGCATACTTCCTTAATATTATAACTACAGAACGTCATAGAGATAAGGAATATAGCAGGGTTAAGAAGTGGAAAGACTGAGATGAAGTTATGTATTTTCACAAATGCACTACCACCAACATATGATATATTACTATTAACGTATAAATGATATACCTAAAAGTATATATACAGAGGGCTCGGCTGGTGGCAAGCATCGAAGGAAGGGTACTAGGCTGCGCCTAGGATGATCTCGGGCGGAGGAAACAAAGGCGAAGCAAGGTGGTAGAAGGTGGCTAGAAGGACGGAAGCTGCTGGGCGAATGGAGGAGGGGAGGTCGGTGGACGGGTTCAGGGCCTGGGAAGGCGGATCCAGGAAAGGAGTGTGGTTGTTGGAATTGGATCTGAAGCGGAGAAACTGTGGCCGTGAGTAGGTGTGGCGTGGTAGAGGTGGAGCAGCGGTTTAAGGGGAAGGTTGGTGAGGGATCACGTGAAGGAGGAAGACGTGGGGCGGTTGAGAGCTGGGCACAGCTGGGGTTTGATGAGGTGATGTAGGCGAGGAGGGCGCATGGGTTGCGAGGTGTTTGCAGGGCAAGGTGGACCGTGGAGTCGTTTGGTGATGAACGGTGGCTGAGGCGGGTGGCAAACCTTGTTTGCGTGAGGTGGAAAGGTTGCTTGATGAGGCGGAGGGAGAGAAATGGCTGTAGGTTGAAGAAATAAGAAGAGGAGAGAAGGGAAGGAGGTAAGGTGCCTGGAATGTGAAGAAGTGGGTTTGTGGAGTTGTACATGCACGTTACATATTCTTTTTCTTTTTAAAAAAATATCATTGTCTCCATTCTCTTTGAAACAAGACGTGAGAGGGAGAGCTAAGGATAACCATTGAATGTTTGAAGGGTGTAGAATGAGGCTTTGAAAAATTAAGCAGACGAGAAAAGAAAATATGAACAGGCAGAGGACGTTTTAAACTTTAATATAATTGTCTTTCAAAAGCAAACGAAGGAACCGGAAATTTAAATTGACAGTGGGAATAGTGAATGTCAGGTATAAATTTCTGGGAATATAAAACAAGTGGCCATTCATTTTCAAACGTTTGATGGATGAATACGCACAGAATATTATAGAGACTCAAATTGGTTATCGGTACGGTAGGCGTTACGCAAAGTGCAACGTACAACGGAACTCCGAATTTGACAATCAAATATACCGTAGAGATCGGCACGACGAGACGATCAAAACGGTATATAGAAATCAGTGGTACGATCATCCGATAAAAATCGATATCGGTACCAGAATACTGTTATTTTGTAGAAAATAAGAACGACGGAGCCAAAGATATCCAAATTTGGAAAAATGACAAACTGACATCTTGCTCAGAAGATGGTTTAGAATTTTTCTATGTAAAAATATTTAGGTTTCGGAAACATTTTATTTTCATTACTTTTAACTGATTAAATTGAAGTGAATTTACGCGCGAAATAAACTTTCGTATTTTCGGACGAAAATTTACCAGTTGCTATGTTTAACTAGACGTATTCCAAATATTAAATTTTTATTTCAAAATTTTATCGTTTAAAATTTCACGAAATTTCAACTAATTACGTTATTAAAACAGTTGAAATTTACGGGTCGTTACATTCTCCCCCACTCAAAACTTTTCGTCCCCGAAAAGGAACGAGGTAGGAGAATAGAAACAACCAGAAAGAAAACAGATTTGAAATACAAAATAACAATTTATTTAAACCATATAAATTCAAATTTAAATTAATTGATATTCAATAATTGATTTAATCCATTTGATTTCACTAAAATCAATCTCAACTATTTCCAAATTCATTTCCTATTATCCAATTTTCTTCAATTTAAAATTTCTAAAATCATAAATTTGAATAGTCTTTTATTATAATCATATTTTCTTTAACAATTTTAAATTCTTCTTTATTCAAAACTATTGTTAAATTTATTCTACTTAATATATCTTATCACATATATTTAACCCATATAAATCAATTTAAACCATAAAAGTTTCGATTTAAATTAATTTATATTTACTAATTGCTTTCAAATCCAAGGTATTTTCATAAGTTGATCAAATTTCAATTTATTAATTCTTTCAAAACAAATTTATTAATTCTTTCAAAACGAAGTTATTTCATTATTAACTGAATTTACTTATTATCTTATCTAATTCTATTAACATCTTTATAATCAAAATTCAGTGTATAACATTTATTATAAACACTCAATTTTATTTATAAATTCAATTTATCTTATATATTATCCAATCACATATTCAACTTCTGAATGATTTAGGTAAGTTGTATTAGAATGCAGTTGAACAATATACAAATAAAATTTTCCTAATTCAATTATTCAAGTTTAAATATTTATTCCAAATTTTGATTTTTGTTTATAATTAAAATCATCCTTTAACAAAATTTAAGAATTAAATTTCCGATTAACTAAAAAAAAATTTAGAGATATATCTAATATATTTATATCAATCAAATTAAATTTTTAAAATAATAAAATAAGATACCTATACATATATATAAATCAAATTATACCGAAGAAATTCAAATCAAAATATTTTTCAAAACAAAACCGTAGCAAAGCTACAGAATAGTATCTCCACTTCGAAACTCGAAAATTAATGTCGATGATGCGGCCGCCATCACCGAAATTATTTTCCAGCGACAAAGAGAAGAGCACTGATTTCAACATTTTAAAAATTCTTTGAAAACGATTTATGTTCGGAAATATTTTCAATAATATATACTTTAAAATTTTTAAAACCAAAGTTTGAAATCACCGGAAACTAAATTCTCAAATTTCTGAATTAAGTTCATTTTAAATTCCAAATCAATTTATAAACCATAATTATAAATTCATTTAGAATAATAAATGATAACCAAATATTATCATTTCAAACAACCAATTTAATTATCCTCAAAATTCCAGAAAATTTTCCTTATGTTCTTACAATATAATCAAACAAATTTGAAAACAATATTGTGTCCGTTTGCTCTGCTCAAGTGTTTTGGAAATTCTATCGATAGCGTTGATCAGACGAATCGATCGAAAACCCAAATCAACATCAGCAACTCAAACAACACAATATATAAAACATTTTTATATAGATTTACAAATACACTTCCTCGCTTGATGATACAAGAATGGATTTCAAAGCAAGGATAGAGATTCAAATTTGATGGACTCAAATCAAAGAGAATTCTGATTCGAAGACAAATTCGAAAGAAAAGATAAGATGATTCAATAACAGAATCGGGAGATGGATAAACTTATTTAATTTACGGGCAACCTTAACTGGGTCGTCCGTAACTTCAAGAATTAGATCGATGCAGAATTTCGAGACAAATCTACATTCAATCTCGAGAATAGAATTCAGTCATAGCAGGAGATAGATAGCATCGTAAACCAAGGATACAGAAATCTCCGGTAAATCGATGCCTATTGTAAAGGAGTTTTGCTCCTTTACGAATCATTCGAAGATTGGCGGGACCGCCGATCTATTATAGATAACATTCAGAATGGAGTTGAGGGGTGCTCCATGATTGAAAGAAGACGAATAGTGAAGGACACGAATGAATTTCGAAACCGAGGGGAACGTTTCAAAATTCGAAAGAATCGAATCAAAACGGAAGAGATTGAAACTCGAAATGAATGTGATTCTGTAAATACATTTACCCTATATGTTAAGTTTTGCCTAGAGCTACCAAAGCTCTGATACCAACTGTAACGACCCGCCATTTTGGACCATTCGCGTCCATTATAAGTGTATAGGTAGACACTCATGCCGGAGTTGAATTGCTCAAAATACCGCGTTGTTAATTTAAATTTGGCAAAACTGAACATATACAGTAAATAAATAATCACAGAACACAGACACAGAGTAATAAATGCAGCGGAAATAAAAGAGATAGTAGTTCATGAAGCTACTATATGAATATATAAGATATATCAGAGTTTACAACAGAAGAGTAATACGATACATCAGAGTTAAACTAAATACAATGGAAGAGTAACAGATACAAATCAGAATACATCACTGGAATCATCGAATATCTGAAAGCTGGATAGATAGCTGGATCTCCAAGCGAAGCTCCAACTCCAAAGGTGAGTCTCGAATACTGGTACACTCAGTCTGACCCGAGCGTAAAGCAGAAACACAAGACACTCGAGTCAGGATTAACATTCTTATATTAATAAATCCAACTCAAGTGAAATAGCAATTGAAATACAAGTAACTCAAAGGATGTTTGGAATAACCATCCTTTAAGGATCCGTTAAACTATCTACTAGGTAGTAATGTACGCTAAGTAGATAATGTCTATCAGTAATATAAAGATATCAAAGTAGGGTTAAGCAGGGCCCATACACCTCTTAACCTGTTTATTCCCAAAAGCATATACAAGACCGTAGTTTCCCCAAACCGGAAGTCACCAGAGGGCAATCCATATACTAAAGGTACAAATCAAAATCGTAGTGGTCGCGAATAGGATAATCAGTATGACAAGGTACATGAGGCGATACCAACTAGGATACTAGTAGTTGCGTGATCCGGACTGATGTTGGGCATAGCAGCTACTACCCCAACACCGCGAAACAACACTCCCAAAATCGAGGGGTGCACCCAAATCGAATCACAAAAGTAATAGATATGGTAACGAAGAAGTGTGTCCGCTAGAGGTGGCGAACCTCAATGGCCCGGCGCGGCTCCTGTTTTAGTCATGTCAGGGGTCATCCAAAATCGTTCTCTTTCTTCAATCCACGCGTTCATCAAAACCATCCACTTCGTTCTGGATCAACACTCCGCGTATAGTTATTAAAGTGGTTTCGGTTCAGATAGAGAGTATATCCATTACCGATCCCGGTCTCTTTAATAACTTTCGTAATTATTACACCGATTGGTCGTTTATATTTTTCAAAAACCAAATCAATTTCAATTTCAAATAGAATTCGTAAATCAACATTTCATTTGTCTTTCAAAACCAATTTTCAAATATTTACGTTTCAACCTTCCAAATTACCATTTCAAAATCTTATAATTCGATTTCAATTTCTATTTAAAACAATTCAAATATTAATTCAAATTCGTATATAAGTTTCATTCCGAAATCATTTAAATTAATTTAACATTCAAACCAATTTAAATCCATTTATCCATTTCATTTAATATTCGTCAAGTTACTTTTTCATTCAAAACAATTTCTATTAAATTTCCAATTCGTTAAATCAATTCTTAAGTTCAACTTCATTTAATCAAAATCTACAATTTTGAATTAAACTAAATTCGTCAAATCAAATTTTTTACATTTCAAGTCTTACATTAATTCCAAAATATCACATTTCATTTCTTGTTAAAGAAATCAATTTCACTTATTTACTTTCTTAAATAATTTTCCAAAACTTAATTAATAAAGAAACTCAATTTCAATTATTACGAAGTACAATTCACTTATTCAAAAATTCAATTTAATTTAATCATTAAATAATTCAATCTTATTTAATTATTAAATAATTCAAAACTTAATTATTAAATAATTTCAAAGTTTAATAATTTCAACTTAATTATAATTTCAAACTTAATTATTAAATCATTTCAAAGTTTAATAATTTCAACTTAATTATAATTTCAAACTTAATTATTAAATCATTTCAAAGTTTAATAATTTCAACTTAATTATAATTTCAAACTTAATTATTAAATCATTTCAAAGTTTAATAATTTCAAACTTAATTATATCATTACTCAAATTAAACAACATTCTTTCATCAATTACATTGTCAATATTTTGTTTCAGATTATTAAATATTAAAATTTCCTTTCATTAAAATCCAGATTTCAATTTCATTTCAAACCCATATTATTTATTCAAATAAAATCTTCGTTTTATTTTTAAATCAAATTATTGACCAATCGGGTTTTATTTAATTTCCTATCCTAGGTCAAAGTTCAATTTGGGTATTTATCATTTCAACCCGATTCCAATTAAATTCCAAAATCAAAGCATAGTAAAGGGAACTTGCAGTGTGATAACTGGGATGGTGTCAAAGTAAATAAACAAGCAATAACAACAAACAATACAATCCAATAATCAATTCAAATAATCCCGAAATAACCGTATTAATTCGCATTGTTATTTGTACGAATTAATATAATTATTTCTAGAATCTACACTATCATTTCATGTAGATTAAAGATTATTACATTACGGTTTTTACTTGTCATCTATTCCAATTTCATACATCATCAGTTTAAGCAACATACAATTGATGGTTCAAGGTGTAGTTAACAATCCTACGTGTCAATAAATTTAACAGTTAAAGGGGTCATATTATACAAATGTTCGTTAATCAAATTTAACATTTAATTATCCTATATCAAGTTCAATTTCATACTATTTATCAATTTAACATTAACAATTTTAACGTCCAATATAAACATCAACAATCAATCAATTATCAGCCAAACTGTATTATCATCGCATAAATAATTAACAGATAATGGTGTCAGATGTCAAAGGTGAACTGATACAGGTAATAGTATATATAACAGTGTAATTAACTAACAGCAGTATATTTCAATTGTCGTTTCAATTGAAATCAAATCTAATAAATAAAAGAACGTTAATCGTGAGTGAGTGCTCACCTTTCGAGGCTAGAGGATAGACAATGAAACGAGTTACGGATCGAAGCACGAATTCCAAAGCAAAACAGAATTGGCACGAATTTGTCGGACACAGCTGATAAATAGAAATGGATGAGAACAGATCAAATTAGCTTTATATAATTGAAATGAAGAATATATTATTATTTTATTGCTCTCTTTCAAAAATGAATATTTACATCAAAACGCCTATTTCAAAATGAAATATACACACATACACAAACACGAAAACAACGTAACTTTTTAAAACGTATACATATAGACATGCACTAAAATTTTATATCCAACAGCAAGTGCCGGTGATGCAAATCAACTTACACCTATAAACCACTATATCTAAATCAGGCTATAAACAATATATAACTCACGCCTACAATTTATATAATCGTTGAATACAGCCAATATTTTACTATTTACAATATCATATACATATAGTACTTTATAATATAAAATACTGAAAGTCTTCGTACCGTGAACGTATAACTATATTATAATATAATAAAATGTAATATGATATGATATACTACATTAAATATGATATAACGTAATATAGTTCAATATAATACTATATACACTAGACGTACAATACTATGACTCAAAATATGTATACTACATATAAGATAACCTATACACACTTTACACATAATATATACAAACAAATAACTACGTTCCCTGTTAATAACATATATATAAATACTGTAACATTCATGTTGAGATATATAAATGTATACAAGTTTTAAAGAAAACAAAGTTGAGACCCATTTGCAAAATAACTTTATATATAGGAACTGTATACATGTATTTTCTAAAACTCAAAGCCGCATGTATATGTTAACTATATCTATACATACCATACTGTCGTATATAGACAAAATATTTTAAATATATAACTCTAAATATACTTATTCAGACACTATATGTATTATATGCATAGAATATCTTTAACAGTATATGAATATAGATTTTATTTTTTTAAAATTTAAATAAACCAAACTAGCATACTTCCTTAATATTATAACTACAGAACGTCATAGAGATAAGGAATATAGCAGGGTTAAGAAGTGGAAAGACTGAGATGAAGTTATGTATTTTCACAAATGCACTACCACCAACATATGATATATTACTATTAACGTATAAATGATATACCTAAAAGTATATATACAGAGGGCTCGGCTGGTGGCAAGCATCGAAGGAAGGGTACTAGGCTGCGCCTAGGATGATCTCGGGCGGAGGAAACAAAGGCGAAGCAAGGTGGTAGAAGGTGGCTAGAAGGACGGAAGCTGCTGGGCGAATGGAGGAGGGGAGGTCGGTGGACGGGTTCAGGGCCTGGGAAGGCGGATCCAGGAAAGGAGTGTGGTTGTTGGAATTAGATCTGAAGCGGAGAAACTGTGGCCGTGAGTAGGTGTGGCGTGGTAGAGGTGGAGCAGCGGTTTAAGGGGAAGGTTGGTGAGGGATCACGTGAAGGAGGAAGACGTGGGGCGGTTGAGAGCTGGGCACAGCTGGGGTTTGATGAGGTGATGTAGGCGAGGAGGGCGCATGGGTTGCGAGGTGTTTGCAGGGCAAGGTGGACCGTGGAGTCGTTTGGTGATGAACGGTGGCTGAGGCGGGTGGCAAACCTTGTTTGCGTGAGGTGGAAAGGTTGCTTGATGAGGCGGAGGGAGAGAAATGGCTGTAGGTTGAAGAAATAAGAAGAGGAGAGAAGGGAAGGAGGTAAGGTGCCTGGAATGTGAAGAAGTGGGTTTGTGGAGTTGTACATGCACGTTACATATTCTTTTTCTTTTTAAAAAAATATCATTGTCTCCATTCTCTTTGAAACAAGACGTGAAAGGGAGAGCTAAGGATAACCATTGAATGTTTGAAGGGTGTAGAATGAGGCTTTGAAAAATTAAGCAGACGAGAAAAGAAAATATGAACAGGCAGAGGACGTTTTAAACTTTAATATAATTGTCTTTCAAAAGCAAACGAAGGAACCGGAAATTTAAATTGACAGTGGGAATAGTGAATGTTAGGTATAAATTTCTGGGAATATAAAACAAGTTGCCATTCATTTTCAAACGTTTGATTGATGAATACGCACAGAATATTATAGAGACTCAAATTGGTTATCGGTACGGTAGGCGTTACGCAAAGTGCAACGTACAACGGAACTCCGAATTTGACAATCAAATATACCGTAGAGATCAGCACGACGAGACGATCAAAACGGTATATAGAAATCAGTGGTACGATCATCCGATAAAAATCGATATCGGTACCAGAATACTGTTATTTTGTAGAAAATAAGAACGACGGAGCCAAAGATGTCCAAATTTGGAAAAATGACAAACTGACATCTTGCTCAGAAGATGGTTTAGAATTTTTCTATGTAAAAATATTTAGGTTTCGGAAACATTTTATTTTCATTACTTTTAACTGATTAAATTGAAGTGAATTTACGCGCGAAATAAACTTTCGTATTTTCGGACGAAAATTTACCAGTTGCTATGTTTAACTAGACGTATTCCAAATATTAAATTTTTATTTCAAAATTTTATCGTTTAAAATTTCACGAAATTTCAACTAATTACGTTATTAAAACAGTTGAAATTTACGGGTCGTTACAATATCAGAATCTCACATATCGCAGCGGAACAATATATAATAGATAAATGAATAATCTTTAAAACAAAGAACTATATCATTTTATACATACATCAATCATCAGAGTCAATATACAACAATGGACAGTTATATAAACTTGTCCTCATACAGAATACACAGCGGAATAAATACTATCAGATACAAATACTACGTCTCGCCATCCAGCTTATCTCCAAAGCTCCAGAATATCCAGAATATCCTGATAATATAACTCTAGGCTGCCCGTGTGGAAATTGGTGGGCACCCAGAGTTTAGAAGGGAACAATAAACTCCGAGTCAGTCATGGTGACTGGTGTGAGATCGTAAAACAGTTATTCTTAAAATAAACAACAGAAGAATTTTAAAGTCAATTCGCAATGCTTTTGGAAAATGAAACTACCATAAGACCTCCCACCACACACACAATGCAAACGCAGACTTGGAGGAGATTTCTTCTTATGATAGTCAAAGATGCTTACTACGCAAAAATCAAATTCTTTTTGATATTATTATTAGTGCATAGTGTAGAAAACAGTTCGAAAGTATAATATTAATCTTAGCCAACAAACGACCAGTATCGTATGCCTACTATAGCTACTATGTTCAATAGCAGGTTACCGCCACATTCCATAGCAGGTAATACAACTAAAACCGTACACGTCACGTATTGTTTCTTTGGATTTCCAACAAATGGTCAGGCTAAGGAACTTCCTATCCACGATGGGTACGTCCCTGGAATAGACGACCCGAGAACCTAACCGGATCTCTGCCAACACAAGGCCGGGTTACCTCTGCAAAAATAGGTAACTACTGACACGCGTATGCCATCCCCCGATCATCACCGATCTTCCCGAGGATCCCCGATTTCCAACAAACCACATAGATAATAATAATGCAGTAACCACAGAGGTTAAGTATCTGGGCTCCATACCATGATACCACCTTTATCCAGAAGGAATGACATACACTAAGGGGCGCTACTCCCTAGAACCTTGCTGCATCCTTCCTGTTTCGACCATTTCCGGGGTGTGAGGCTCGATGAAGTCTCGTCCACAAAGCTACGCTTTCTCAAAAAGCCCTGCTTCGGGTCAAACAAAATGATCAACCTATGATCATTAAGATATAAGATCAAACAAATGATCATATCACAAATGACCAAACACTGATCATTTCACAGCAACACTCAGTATGCCACGTTACCAAATTGGGATATATCGCTGATAAATTTCAACTACATAACCTCTGAGCTCGTACGTCTCAGAGAAGGGTGTTAAGCTAAGAGAATAAATTCTCCGCCACCAACAGATATGTATTTGAAAGAAATCAGCTTTATATCTCAAATTGTAACGTCAGACACACAATCCATACAAGTCTGTTCCGGGATCGAACAGAACCGAAGGCACTTCTCACGAAGCCCTTGCATTTCCGGATAATTTTCTAATCACGTCCGGACTTCCCGTCACTAAGGGTGATAAAACCTCTAAATCGAAGATCAGTCGATGTAGAGTAACTCGACGGTAATCCTTCCGTTTTCAAAAATATCCGGTCTTCAACACCGGTCTTCAAATGAAATTCATAACGACGTATCACATATTCGGAATGGGTTATACGACCCCATGGTCCTTTCCCGGTTAACCCGAATAGTGAGCGTTTATTCAAAAATAAGTGTGGCATTCAAATTCATCCAATTCACAACAAATACCTACTCAAGGTAATTATTGATAGTCGGTTATTTAACTATCAATAAAGATGCGCAACATCATCAGATTCCAAATTATTTTCCCAAATTATTTTATCTTCCAAAATATCTTTTACTAGATATAAAATTTCCACACTTAATCATTTGAAAACAATTTCAAATCAATTTCCACATTTCATTTTATCTTTGAAGATAAAATCTCAAACAGTTTATTTCATATTGGAAAAACATTTCCATACTTATTTAAAAATAAGTAATTCACAAATCATTTATTTTCAACATTTAGAAAATATTCGATATACTTAAATCAAAATTAAGTATATATCTCATTCTTTAAGGAAATCATTCTTTAAACACATTTTATTTGAGTCAAAACGAATGTTGCGTAAAACATCGTTACGACGACTCGAAATCAATAGTATAGGGATTCGAAATTTTAGATAGATATATAAATCCCAATACTATATAAAACATTTCCTTTCGGAAATCATTTACTATAACAACAGTGTTATAGTCCATCATTTCCTTATTTTTCGAAAACGTCTATTTCAACAATAAATGTTGAAATCTATGATTTCGGTAATTCACACGTTTTAAAACATCTTTTAAAACAATCACTTCATTTCAAATATCGCTTTCCCAAAACAAGTTCATTTTACTTAACAATATATTCACTGTCCAAAATCGTGAATAAAATTCCCTTAATAATCTCTATATTTAAAATCATCAAATTTGATTGATTTCGAATTTATAAAACAACGTTTATAAATTCACCTTTATATTTTCTAACAACTTCGATTTATAAAATTCTCCTTTTATTAACTTCTAAAATTACTTATCAAAATAAGTGATTCCAGATTTATAAACAACGTTTATAAATCACATTTATACTTCATAACAATTTCAACTTATGAAATCATTTCATTTAGCAATTTCTATTTATATCCCAATTAAGTGCAAAAATCAAATTTATAAGTAAATTACTTATAAATCGTTTATTCTACAACATCTATTCACTTTATAACTTCACGTTATGAATCTATTAATTTCATTCACTTATGAAATCCTTTTATACTTCTTTTCAACACTTATAAAAATTCGTTTTATAAGTCCAATATTTTGATTTATAAAATATCAATTTTATAAATCTTCCTATACAAATCGTTTATAGTTATTCAAAAATTCCAACTTAAACCATTTTATAAATAAATCGACTTTTATTTCAAAAACGACACTTCGGTTATATTTCACTAAAAATTATAACTTTTATAACTTTTAAAATTTTACGTTTATAAATCGATTCAAAAATTCCATAAAACGTATACTTTCAAAAATCACTTTAAAAACCCTTTTAAAGTAAAAGTCGTTATTTTTACATTTCAAAACTGAATCCGATGATGCCACAACACCAATCAGTCCATCACAACAGTCAAATATCATATATCATCATATGATAACAGAATATATCAAAATATCTGTAAATAATCAATACGGTGAGGAATCCAGTCGGATCCCTCCAACCTGTTTCCCTGCATCCACAGATGTTAGCACAATACCAATTCCGCTCCAGTACGGAATTATCGCGGTATCTGGGTTTTTATAAATCCTCTTACTAACGGCGCAATAGGGTCTCATCCGCTATACGAGGCGGGAAATCAATCAATCCAATATATACATATGCCAATATGTATATATTGCTATATATATAGATATATCCTATTATATCTAATAGCACATCCAAACAGTCAATCATCAATCAATAACTGTAAATAATTCCACATTCAATTGAGTGAGAAGATCTCACCTTGATTTTAATTCTGATTTCAGCGTTTATTTCGAATAAAATTAAACACGCGTTTAATTTTACCCGAATTTTTCACTGACTCCAATTGACTCCAAACCAGCTTCATTGCGTAGTGCTCGTCAATACGATTCCAACGCAAAAAATTTCGTCAAAAACGGACCTCGTATGAAGAAGTTATGATAGTTTAAAGTTTGAACGAATTAAATATATACAAACTTAACAATTTATTTTCAATTTCAAACCCTAGAATTAAATCTGGCCACACATTTTGCTACATCAGATCTGGCCGTGAGTTGCCTTCCTCTTCTTCCAGGTTATTACGTTCAAAAGTGAACCCAAAGCCGCCTCTCTTGCCCTAATTTCGCAACCTCCATACGACGTCTAGCCTCCGATCAGATGGTGCCAAATTGAAGCCCTACTCGAGCTCTACCTACAGGCGCCACCACTTGAAGCTCGGCCTCCTCTTTGGCCTCAAAATTCATGCGTGACCTGATGTGAACGTGAGCCATTTGCCATCAATCCATTTGCCTAAATTCGATCTCCACCGTTGAGAACGAAGATCTCACGTAGCTCTACAACTTTCGTTTAGGAAGTTTGTCGAATTAATGTGTAGATTTGAAGAAAATGAGGGATGAAATTGATGAACTTTCGGCCATTGATTATCTCTAGTGGCGGCTGAAGCATTTAGAAACCCTAGGCTCGTTTTCTTTTGCAATTTGTGAATATGAAGTCCTTATATAGAAAATTGACGAAAACACTATTCACCAAAAATTTTCCGAACTCCAAACGAAGCGTGCCGGCTGACGTTTCTAAGGTTTACCCCGCGTTCCGAACGCAATGGAATATGTTTCGGGAGCTAATTCGGACATTTGAGCGAGATACGGAGAAAAACGATAAATTTAAATTAAACCGATTTAAATCGATTTCGAGGCGTTTTGATTCGTACCGAACAAACGGTAAATCCAAAAATTACGAAATTTGAAATCTTACAATAATATCACATTACGGATCCGATGAAACTGGTTTCGTCGAAATCCGACACTGTTTGAAAAATGACTATTTTTAACTCGACGATTTAAAATTAAAACGATATCGATGCGTTTCGAGCTGCCACGGTCAAACGACAACTCCGATTGCTACGAAAATTGAAATCCGATAATAACTAACTATTACGGATCAAATGGAACTGGTCTCGTTCAATTCTGAGACTGTTCGAAAATTGGCTATTTTTACAGTCGATAATTAAATATTAAAATATTCAATTTTCACAGATTAACTTCAAATTCAATTCTGAAAGTTCTAAAATATTTCTATAACTCCAGTATGATTAAATAAAATTTTCCAAATCAATTTCAATCATATTAAACTCGATTTTCAATTATCTCTAGAATTTCACTATTAAATTATCGATTTAATTATCAAATTAAATCCAATATTCGAAAAATAAATCATTCGACTTCTTAATTCCACTTATTAATATTTAAAATTAATTAAATATTCGAATTTTAATTATCAAAAATTCTGGGTCGTTACAATAACTACATAAAGTTCAATTGAAATAAAATATGTTTAAAAGCACATGGAGAGTAACTAAAAATAATTATATAACTTCAACGCCTAGCTCCTTCCTCCACGTACTGTGTCTGGCCAATTCACCTGCTGGCTGTCCTTCTATGGTGAGGGAAAAGAAAGAAAGGGGTGGGTTAGATAAATGTCTAGTGAAGGAATTATATTACTAGTGAATAGTGCTCAAAAGAAATTAACTTTATTTACAATCAACATGACCTAGGGTTAGTCACCTTAACATAAGGAATATAGTCCTAATTGCACCTACACCCAAAACATCTTGTAAAGGTTTGTACCTAAGGTTAGTACAATAGATCGACTAATAATCTCTAGGATAACTCCAAGTATAGATCGCAATGAATAATTTCATATCACTATTGGGTTGCCATTACCCAATTAACAACTACCTATATCTCACTTACAGACTAATTGGACCTTGCAATGTCAAGCTTGCATCTAACCGATAACCTCGATGACTTAGGGCCTACCTATGCATCCATGTCAAAAATCTTAATGATAACTTCCCCTACGCACCGCATCGAACATCCACAAAAAGTGTCTAGGTCGAATTACCCGCATACACTAAAGAACCTTCTGGTAGTGTTGTAACTATACACATTGTCGGGCATGCACAAACAGTATATAGGCCAACTTGCCTGCATACATCGAGGGACCTTCCGTTAGTGTCATAACAATGCATCATATAACGACCCCACCACTATGCCCCTGTTATTAGGGAACATTATAAATAATGTCATCTAATAATATAGAGAATACGGCTTGTTAAGGGCGACCGAATGTGAATATAACTTTAAACTAACACTGACACATCATACTTACCTTTCCACTAAATTTCTAGAATAAAATTTGACGTGTACATTCTTAGTTTAAAGTGATAAACACATTAGATTCTCAGATTCAGAACAGTATATCATATAAAATAGTAATCATAGATCATAGTGGAATAAAAGATCTTATATATGTATACAAACTATCAGTCTACAAAATAAAATACTTGACACACATAATACACAAGTGTTACAATTCTCTAATCTAAATATACATCTCAAAATATAAACACAAAATCCTAATGAGATAAACTAAAAGTCAAATAGCTTATCTCCCTACTAGCCCAATCATCCAAAGGTCTACCTATCCTGTAACCTGAAAAGTCTCGGTCTGACCTGAGCAATAAAATAACACCCGGGTCAGACTGTCTCTAAATATCAAGTAGGGTGAGAACATGATATAACATAAGAACAAATAACATATAATTTAATCCACATGTCCAAGAAATAACAAGTTATGGAGTTAATCTAACTTAGTATTTATCTCAAGGCATAGAGATATATATTTAGATCACAATCACAGATTATTTACTAAATGTAGAATTACGAAACAAAGCACAATATCACTAAGCACATATAACCAATTCCATACCGATCACTTACCTGATCGCAGAATAGAATTGTCAGATTGTACTCATATCATGCAAAAAATGTGGTATCAATCAAACCGATCTGATACCAAGGATCGTACTCACACCGTAAGGCAGAATCTCGACCAATCACAAGGATCGGGGAAATCACAAATCTCAACCAATCAAAACGGTCGGGACAACCATGACTCGAAAACTCTAGTTTAGTGTGTGTGTATATATATATATATATTATTTGAAAAGAAATCCAGGAGTATACCACTTAAGGATTTATCGGTACCATTGAAACCTAAAAGGATATACTCTAAAATGCCAAATACTATCACTTTCGGTAATCACTAGAACTTAACCAAAACGTCCCATACCGCATGGTGAAATTCCAGTATTTATTAGAAGCTAGTAAATCTCACTCGTTACGGATACCGCTGAAAAACTCAAACTATATTCACTTAAGGATCTAGTAGTCCCATCGCACACCAAAGGAGAATACAACTCTAAAGTGTCAAATACTTCCTAATAGCAATCACAAGAACTTAACTAAGGAATTCCATACTACCCGATTATTCGAGTATTCGCTAATAAGTTTCACTCAAACATTCAATGCAATGAATTATACCATATTCGATGAAGCATTAATCGAAAGCATTGAAACCAATCGATAACACTAAGTTGATTATTAGTACTCTCCACATTATAGAACTAAGGCTATCAAAACATTTATTTGATTTATCACTTTTTAAAAATATTCCATTAACCCGAATTATTTCAAAAGAATTTATGTTTATAAAAACAAGATTTTTCATGTTACAAAACCATATTTAAAAGTTCCATAAAGTTGTATTGTTCACAAATTATATTCCAAAGACCATATATATATATACATATATATTTAAGTAGTCATTTATTTATAAAACCATATTTATTACTCTTATTACAAATCCAAAGTATTTATACACTAGTTTAGAATAACTTAAGTTTATAGTTCCAAAATCCTATTTTCAAATCCCATGACCATTTTATTTAGAAATAGATTAAGTTCATATTTTCCAAAACCACACATCCAAATTTATAACTATTTATATAAGTAATAACTGATATATATACGCATATATAACTATTTGTTAAAATCATTTATAAAAAGAGACTAGATTTGTTTTAAAAACAAGTTTGATATTTAGAATTTAAATAAACACTCTTTTATAAAATTAATTATATTCAATTTGTCTATTTTTATATTTAGAAAATAGATAAAAATAAGTTTATTAAGCCTCCAAAGCTTTGAATCAAATTGATTCAAAGTCCATATGGCATAAGAAAATTCACTATTACACATCACAAAATTATAGCAACAAATTACTGAATGGGGTTCAACTTCTGTATTATCTCTTAACACATTTTATAGATAACAAATCAACGGAAATAGAAATCAAAATAACCACAACCAAACACACAAAACATAAGAAAACAACATAACAATCAGAGAAAGAAATAAGGCAATCGACGGGCGAGTCGTGGCGGCACTTGGAGCTGAAACAGTTCCAAGTGTGTACGCCACCAGTGCACCGGTGGTGCCTACAGATCCACCAGTGGTGACGCAACCTGAAGCCGGTTCAACTCCTGGTTGCCTCCTTGGCAGTATGTCGATGGCGACTTCTTCAGCGGTGATTACTTGGACCTCTAGAGCATTGACTCCAACAACATACAAGCATATAACCAACTAAAAATTGGTGTTAAAGATGATCACTAATTGATGGTTTTAACAAACTATGAATTTCATAACTTAACTTATGATTAACATAAGAACTAGAGACCAATTGAATCCTATATTTCTATCAATTACCAAACAACAACCCATAATCATATACACATAATTTTAGAGATAGTTGGTGAGATAAACTCACCTTAGTTCCTGAATTCAATAGCCAAGATAATAATAGCAGCCCCAATTCTTCAATTAGCAAATCCTAGCCATAACCTTAACCCAAACAAACAATAACCAGAAATAAACCATTGTAAAACTAAAATTGAATTTCCTAAAGCTAAAATAGGTTTTAGATACATTACCTTGATTTTGTCTTATTTTTTAAGAATTTATTTGCAATTCAAAGTCACCAATTTTGATTTAATTTGAAAGGAGGATGGAGAACCCTAGTTTTCTTTCTATTGTTGAACGTATAGAACTTCAGAAATAGAAAGATGTGAAATTTCTCTCTCTAGTTTCATTAAGAATGAGTTTGGGTTTAGGCTTTAACTTGCAACCCAATAAGAATAAGTGTTGCTAATCTACGAAGAATTCCTATTTCCATTGTCTTGCTATATTATAAAGCACTATTTTACGCTAATCAATGTTTTACAAAATCATAAATTAATTTCTCAATTTACCAAAACCAATTAACAAGTTAAAATTTCATTTTTATTAATATTGAGATATCATATAAAATTAAATATAACTTTTGAAATAAAAGTTATTTTCTTTATTTTTAATAAAATTAACTATTAATTGTAAAATCTCATTTTAAACAATAATTCTCAATATTAACAATTTATCCAAAAAGCCCAAATTTAAATAATTGATTTAATAATTTTTCAAATTTAAATTGAAATCCTCTTTAATAAATAAAATGTATTCCTTAAATAAATCAAGTTGAATATATTCAAAACTCAATTTAATGTAACAACCTGGTTTTTATGGGGTAATTAATTTAATTTAATTATAGTAGTTTGATTAATTAAATAAGAGTTTGGTGATTTTATTTGAAATGGGTTTCAAAATTAGTTAATAAAAGAATTTATATGAAAATGTGATATTTAAATTTAAATCAGTTAGAATGTGAAAGAAAAAAAAATGATATAATCGAAAAATAAAAATTGGTTTGAAATATGAAATGAATTTTTTTAATCCAAATAAATTAGAATCTAGGGTATTAATAAAGGAGAATGGATGTGTGTGTATATCCAACTATTTATTTATATATTTTAAAACTAAAGCCCACATATTTCAAGCCAAAATCTCAGGAGTTTACCGACCCGCCGGGTTCTCCTGGATTTTCAAAAAAATAAATAATAATAATAAATAATTGGGTGTTGCATTGCTTTGTGATTGTTTATCATGTGCGCATCAAGTTATTGGTGAAACAATAGATAATATATCATCAGAAAAAGCAAAATCTGCCGTGTATTAACCTGAAGTGGTTGACCGTTTGTTAGCCCAGGTCGAACGGCAGCCTCGGGTCCTTCTGCATGAGTATGTTAGCGGCAGCCTCGTGTCCTTCTGCATGAGTATGTTAGCTTATAAAAGTGTGCTAATAGTTCCAGGTTTGGCTGCTGTGTTTAGGAGTATTGTATCTGTGTGATAATATATATACACACACGTGAGTTTGAAAGAGAACTAGTGCGGGGTATATAGGTGTATTGGCTGTTGCTATATAGTTTATGTGTGTTTGGAATTGGGCATGTGTGTGTGCAGTATATATATACACATGTGAGTTTTGCATATAGGTACTGGGTTGAGTGTATTAGTATGTTGTTTATAAGTGTACGCTTATATGCAAGTCTACATACAGTTTAGCTAGCTTTGTGCACTCTTTTGATTGAAATTAGCCGTCACAATTGATTTGCAACTTGGTTTCATTTGCACAATTATATGCACGTGCACCTGCTGTTTTGTGATACAGAGTATATGCATAGGTAAACAATTCTATTTGTGTACAAAAGTTTCATCGTTTATAATCCAAACATAAATATTTATATATGAATACACTTATATGATATATATGGTTAGACAAAATTGTATTAAATTATTTACAAGTCTAGGCATTTGGGTATTTATATGTGAATAGGTGATGCTGTAGGTCTGCATATACTGATGTTCATGCGTGCGCGGGCGTGTATGCTTGTTTATATGCATGTCCTTGGTAACTTCTTTTTGGTAAAGTGATTTTTGAGTTATATCCCTTTGTGTATAATATTTTTAGTTGTTGTATCCTACTGAACTTCTGATTTTGTTAACATCTTTATTTTTATAAAATTGACCTCTCTATTCTTTTCCGCAAAATTATTACACCAGGCAACTTTGCACACATGCTTTTTTCTATGTTTTCAATATATGCATATGGCCACCACAACACAACAGTTTAGCATTCTCATCACCTTCTCTTTCAAAGTTTATTTACTCTATATTGTATTAAATAATGTGCATGTTGTGTGAGGATGGTGTGTGCCTGATTGTATGTGTGTAACGACCCCGAATTTTATAAATATTTAAATTGATAATTAATTCAGTTTTGGATAAAGATAGTAAAATAAATCGATAAAATGGAGCGAGTTTCCCCGATATCCAAGTATATTTGTATAAATTGTTTAAAAATTTAAAATATTGTATATATGAGAATATATATCTGTATTTGAACATATCTGACTAAATTTGAAATAATAAATATATAGATATATATATATTTGATTTGAATTTAAATTGTTTAATTAATTAGTAATCAATATTGATTTAGTTAAGTTATGGATTAATTATGAATTATTGGAAATAATGTATTCGAATTAAAATTGAATTGGAGTTATAAATAACGTAAAGGTATTTGAATTCAATCTTAATCTATGGATTTTAGAAGTTGTGTAAGTATAACAAAATTCTATTAATAAATATTTAAGTTAAAAAATTGAAATAGAAATATATACATATAAATATAAGATAAACTATATAAAATATAGAGTGAACAAATTTGTAAAATTATAACGAATAAAAATAAAAATAGAACTTTATTTGGTTTCAAAGTATTAAGGCCAAAACAAATAAAAGAAAATATGTGTACATTTCTAAAGGCTAAAACCAGACTTTTCTTTAAGGCAATGTCTAACATCAAAAAAAATAAAACAAATAGGTTATATTCATGTACAAGCTGAAATGTAAACCTGAAAGTAGAACATTTGCTTAATTTTAACAACATATTGAAATAGAGTCTCATGTATATAAAATAACAAACAAAGTAAAATAATAATATCTGAGTTATAAATAGAATCGAAATACATAAGATCTAACAATATATTGGAATAGAGATATCTATGTACACTTAAATAACACATTAGTTAAATTAAAAACAACATATAAAAAAAATAGAATCTCACTAATATTACAAAGCTATAAGACAAGCAAAAAACAAAAGAAAAGGAAAATAAAATACATTCAAGAAAGTAAGCAAATGTACAAACTAAAGTGGATCAGAAAAACAAAATTTTATAATTATGAAACAATATAAGTAAACACATAGAAATTATGACAACATACTAAAGATAGATTAATTCAATATTGTAACAAAACAAATTTCATATGTAAACGTGAAACCTGGCAAAAACAAATGTATATGAAGTGAGAAGCTTGAAAGGGAAGATACCCAAAATACTTATACATTGTACAGCCGAAATAAAGGATAATGTTGTACATGATAATTAATGTAAATGTCTCTAGTACACTACCCAAAAATCATATCAGCCAACAAAGGCAAAATATCTCTGCCTATTTGGTACAAAAGAAAAATCATCACCCTGTACAAATATTTTACCTGTAAACTCACTTTACATATAGCAATCTTCATCAGTTCGTTCATTTGAACTGGATACCTCAAGAAAATAATGTCAACTCAAACTTAAAACAAAGATTTCAAACAATCAACTAAAAACCAGAAGAATCAAAGGAAAAAGGTTTCAGATTTGCAAGCCTGTTTCAGAGAAACTCTGTTCTTCTTCTGGAACATTGTGAGTAAACTCCTACCTAAACATACTCTATTCTGTTTGTTTGTTTATGCTGTGAGCAAACAAAATTCTTAAAGCTTTAAGTTTAATTAAAACAGTTCAGGAGATTCAATGATTATATGGTATTATATATGCTTTATCTTGAATATAACCCCGTGTTGCTCTGAACTTCTCTGTAATTGATACAGGTTGCATATTTTGTTTTTCAAACTCAAATTATTCTCATCAGATCATGGTAAAGCTTTAAGTTTTTCAACTAAAACAAGATGTTTAAACTTTAAATTTAGATTTTAAAAGCTGATTTAAACCATATCTGTGAAATATACACTGTAATCTTGTTTTACAGGAAATTAAGTAAAAATCTGATAAAATTGATGATTGTAAAATATTAATTCAAGATTATATCTTGAATTCTTACAGAAAATTATGATTTTTAAAACAAAAACGAAGATTTTTAGCTTTGAATTCTAAGGGCAGTTCGTATGTGAGCGAAAATTGCATTCTTCCCAATTTCAGAAAATCCAATCAAATTAAAATATTGAAACTTGGTTCGAAGATAGTAATAACTTTGGTGATCTCGAGAAAAATGTGAAATAATTTTTCTATTGTGTGAATTAACGTGTAGAGTTTAAATTAGGGTTTAATAACCCAGTTTGGTCGATGAAGTTTAGGAGAAAAGTTCGTCATGGTCGGGGCACGTAGGGTGATCGGTCAGGGGGGAACAGTAGGAGGAGGCTCTGGCGAATCTCTAAACGTAATCGCGAGGGTCCAGATGGACGTTGGCGGCGGCACGAGACATTTCCAGTGGGTCGAGTTTGGGTTTCCGTTTGTTCAAAACATTCGAATTTGATTTTTCGCATTTGCTCGAGAATCTGGGTATCGAATATGGTCGAGTCGATCATCGTTGATGTGTGGGAGGTTACGGCAACGATCGCCGTCGCTTGGATGGATCGTGCAAGTGCACGGTGATCTCGTGCACGAGGTATCTTCATGTCTGGGTTTGATGAGGTTTGGGGAAGAAGGAAGAAGCTCGAAGATGAACTCGGAAATAATGGGTTTTGGCTCGAGTATAAACTCGAGTACGTGAGCGTTGTATGTGGTTATTATTTAAATTTAAATCTAAATGTAACTTACTGGAAAAAAAAATAAAAGGGGAAGAAGAAGTGTTTCCAGGGATGACTCGAGTTATTCGAGTATGAGACTCGAAGCAGCGGAGATGAGACTCGAAGCAAATATTGATTGCTCGGGTTAGTATCTTGTTACAGGCTTAAGCCTGCAAGTCTTAAGAAAATTTTAAAACTGGAATTTAAAATAAGAAGTGAAGATTCAAACGAGTTTTAAAATCTGATTCAAGTTTAGTTGAATCTCAGTTTTAAAATAAAATAAGGTTTTAAAAGTTTAAATTATTTGAACCACTTTAAAATGGTTAAATAGTTTGAATTTTAAAATGGAAGTTTCTAAAATGTTTTATCTTTAAAATAAATGAAGATCAATGATTTATAATTCATTAAAATTAATAAGGTAATTAAAGAATGATTTATTTAAATCATGAATAAATAATTTAGACTAATTAATAATTAGAAATGATTAAATGATGATTTAATCTAAGAAAATTTCTTAAGAAAGCAATTAAAGAAATGTTATTAGTTAATGAAGATAATTAACTAGGAATTACTAGGTAATTTAAATAAATGCGATAAATTTTGATAATTAATATGATTTATAAATTAAGGTAATTAATTTGAGGATAATTAATTAATTAAATGTTAATTCTTTAATAATTAAAGGTTAATTAATTTGTTATTAATGATTTATTAATAAATGACTAAAGAATAATTAATCGAGATAATTTGTAGTTGATTAATATTAATTAACCAGGATTAATAATTCATAAGAAATTGATCTGATTTGAATAAATCAGACAATTTATTGATCTTACTTATGGATGTTTGAATTTCGTTGAATGATTGAATTGTTGATATCCCTGATATGTGATGCTTTGTGATACCCTGATTTATGATGTGATCTGTAATTTACTTATCTGCAATATATATATATCTTTTTCTGTGATATATTACTATGTGAATATGAAACCCTTAGCCCGTAAGACGACATTTGAATTTCGATGCGACAGGGAGTCGGATTCCAGTTGGATATCCGAAACCCACATCGAATTGTAATGATGAATCTTTGTGACTGATAAATTTATTTTATCTATGAATCTGTGAATGAAGATAAGCGTTGTGGATTATACCGCTTATCGATATATCTGTGATGATTGATGTTGCACTATTGTGTGAAACCCCTGGACTACACTTTTACACACACAAATATGGATATCACGTGGAAATCGGTTAAGTCACAGATAATTTAAATCTGATGTTTTTGAAATTGAAATTTTAATTTCAATTGATTTTGAAATTGGAAATTTGAGTTTAAAGTGAAAAACTTTTGAAATAGAATTTCAAAGATAAAAGTTATTTTGAATAACTTAATCGAGTTTTGAAAATTTAAATAATTTGATTTAAATTTGAATTCAAGTTGGGAATTGAATCCTATGATTTGGAACTAGGGATTAAAGATATTATAAATGTGTTTATCTGAATTTAAACCATTTAAAAGAATATTGGTTTGAGAATTTGAATTTAACCCAAGACTTTAACTCGTATGAATGAATCAGATTTTCTGAAATGAAACTGTTGTTTTAAAAGATAAAAGCTTTCATATAAGAAATGAAATTCCAGTTTAACTAAAGGAATTTCAATATTGATTTGAAAATGGTTTTCCAAGTTATGAATGAATTCTTTTTTTTGAAAGCTATGAATTAAATCTGTTTATTTTCAACAGATTTGAAACGATGATTTGTTTAAATCATTTGAAAGGAAATTGTTTTGAAAGCTATAGGTTAAATCTTGATTTAAAGATTTAACGAGTTAATCAAATTGAAATGGAAATTTATTTGGAAAATCTGTGAATGAATCTTTTGCTTAGAAGATTAAAGTGTGGAAACTATTTAAACCATAGAGGTTGAATCTTTTTGTTTAAAAGATTTAAAAATGGTAATTTGTTAAACCATTTGAAAAGAAAGTTTTGGGTAATAAGTTGTGACTTAATTGAAATCTCATATCCATATGTTTTTAAATATTTCGCTCACTATTCGGTTTAGCCGGGAGAGGACCTTTGGGTCGTATAACCCATTCCGAATATGTGATACGTCGTATATGGATAGCATTTGAAGACCGGTGTTGAAGATCAGATATTTTTGAAAACGGAAGGATTACCGTCGAGTTACTCTGCATCGGCTGATCCCCGATATAGAGGTTTTATCATCCTTAGTGACGGGAAGTCCGGACGTGATTGGAAATTATCCGGATTTGCAAGGGCTTCGTGAGAAGTGCCTTCGGTTCTGTTCGATCCCGGAACAGACTTGTATGGATTGTATGTCTGACATTACACTTTGAGATATAAAGCCGATTTCTTTCAAATACATATCTGTTTGGTGGCGGAGAATTTATTCTCTTAGCTTAACACCCTTCTCTGAGACGTATGAGCTCAGAGGTTATGTAGTTGAAATTTATCAGCGATATATCCCAATTTGGTAATGTGGCATGCTGTGTGTAGCTGTGTGATGATCAGTGTTTGATCATTTGTGATATGATCATTTGTTTGATCTTATATCTTTGTGATCATAGGTTGATCATCTGTTGACCCAAAGCGTGGCTTTTTGAAAAAGCGTAGCTTTGTGGACGAGACTTCGTCAGGGCCTCACAACCCGGAAATGGTCGAAACAGGAATGTTGCGGCAAGGTTATGAGGGTCGCGCCCTTTAGGGTATGTCATTTCCTTCTGGAAAAGGGTGGTGTCATGGTATGGAGCCCAGATACTTACTCATGTGGATACACTTTATTATGTGTGATGTTGGTTATCGAGGCCTCGGATAAAGGTCCCAAAGGACCGGGAGGTGGCATATTCGTGAGTTACCTGTTACAGGGGTAACCCGGCCTTGTTTTGCAGAGAGCAGTTTGTCTCTCGGGACGTCCCGCCAGAGGCGTTCCCATGCGGCGGAAGGAAGTTCCTTAGCCTGACCATTTGTTGGAAATCCATCTTTCAATACGAACTTGTACGGTTTTAGTTGTAGAACCTGCCATCTACTTATGGTGGCGCCCCACTGTTTGGATGGTAGCTATAGTAGGCATAGTTCGAAATGTCTATGCTGGCTAAGATTAATATTATACTTTCGAAATGTTTTCTGCACTATGCACTAATAATAATATCAAGATGATTTTACGTAGTAAGCATCTTTGACTATCATAAGAAGAAATCTCCTCCAATTCTGCGTTTGCATTGTGTGTGTGGCGGGAGGTCTTATGGTAGTTTCATTTTCCAAAAGCATTGCGAATTGACTTTAAAATTCTCTGCTATTTGTTTTTAAAGATAAAACTGTTTTTGTTGCTCACACCAGTCCCATGACTGATCCGGAGTTTATTGTTCCCTTCCTAAACTCTGGGTGCCCACTATTTTCCACACGGGCAGTCTAGAGTTGGGTTTTTCAGATATTCAGGTTGAGTAGATTATCTGGAGCTAGTCAGTCCTTGGACGACTGACCTTTCTTTTCGCTAGCTATGGATTGGAGCATTCTACTGGAGATATTCTATCCGTTGCTGTTGTTATCTTTTCTTTTCCACTGCTATTTCTTGTATCTCTGCTATTTGTTGTATCATATCTCTGATGTATATTGATATTCATTGTATCACTCTGTTGTATCAGATATTATATATCAATGTATTATTCTTTTCTTCCGCTGTGTTATTTACTTAATTGTGTTATAGCTCCGGCGAATCGGATTTGAACGGTCGAATCTGCGGCATTCTAGTACAATGTGAAGTACGGATGTTGATTTTCGAGCGGGCAAAACCCGAGTCGTTTACAATGTGAGTGCAGTGAGTATTGTGTGTAGTGTGCGTGAGTATATATGAGTGTGTGTTAGTATATATGTTTGTGTGTCAGGTCATATATGTGTGTGGTGTGCATACATATTTATTATATGTGTGCATGTGTTATTAGGTGTGTGAATATTTTGTGCTTTGTTGATGTATATGTCTAGAGTTGGGTTAGTTTAGCTGTATTTGTATCAGTGTGTTAACTTGTGTGGTATAATAGACTGCATGCGAGTGAGTTTTTGGATTTATATGTGACAATTAGTGTGCGTGGGTTGTAATATGTATGTGTATATACGTCTAATTCTATTTTTGTGTTTTTGAGAGGACGTGTTGTGTGTATATATATATATATATCAGTAAAATTGTATGTGCGCTTTTATGAATGCGTGAGTATAATCTTGTACGTGGCCAGGTGTTGGAAAGTTTTGAGTGAACAATGTTAATATACCATTAATTAAACAGAAAATTATTATCAAGGACAAAATTTCTCAGAATTTTAGCCTTAAGGACAGTCCTTCAGTATTTTAGCCTGAATGACAACTTTCTTTAGGTATTAGTTTTTACAGTTTTAGGTATCAGTTTGTAGTTATCGGTAGCAGTTTTTAGGTATCAGTTTTTAGTTCGGTATCAGTTTTGAAAAAAAATTTGTTCTTATGAACAATTTTGAAAGAATGTTTGTCATTATGAATAATTTTTAGAAGAATGTTTGTCCTTGTGGTTAAAATATTGAGGTCGTGTCCTTAAGCCTAAAAATATACAAATTTTTGTCCTTGAAATTAATTACCCCTTAATTAAATTCTAATGCATATATACTATGATTTATATACGAAGGAAATTGTAGTTTAAATTTTATTAAAAATATAAGTGTATAGTGAATTTAATAGTTTTATTTTGGTAAGAAAATAGGAAATGTTCCTTAATTGATACTCTTATGGTTTTCTAAGTATGTTTTATGCTATTTTAATATATAAATCTAATTTTAATAATTGATAAAGATTATTTAATTGTATTGTTTAAGTGGGTTTTAATTGTCATTTATAAAGATATAAAATTGTTTTTAATTATTATAGCATAGTTTTTAAAGTATATATTATTATATTTTAATAAAAGTCATGTTTTGCAAATGTGTTTAGTTGCATAGAATAAATTAAATTAACTTGATGTTTATAATTAATTAAGAATAGCAGTTAGTTTTATAAGCTAATTTGGGGTTTAAAATGCATTTTCTAATGTTATTAGTAAAAATTTAATCATTGATCACTTTATACAAGATTGACAAATAAGCTATTTGTTGTTAGTATTAAACTATATTGTGGTTAGATAATCATTTAATTGATTTTGGAAATATGAACTTTATTATCCATCTCTTAGTATTTATTTTATTATACAAAATTATATGTTGTGAATGATTTATTATTAAGCATTGATTTGATTGTTTTATGTTTATTACAATAATTTATTTTATATTATTATTTTGTTACTTTCTCTTGATTTATTAAACAACAATAATATGAGTGATTCACCGTTGATATGGATTTGATTGATGTTTTTAACATGATACGATGATGACATCCTTTTTATTAGATTTATTGTTATTTATTCTATGTGACGAGAAATTAGAATAAACGGTTTAGTGATACCGTCTGGTATGGGACTTTCGCTAACACTTTTCCGGTTATTCTTTTGACCTATTATATAGAATAAGAAAGGGTGAGTGTGATGTATAAGCACTGAATAAATGGACTAGTAACACACGGCAGTATGGGACACCGTTGTGTTATTTATTTAGTTATTCTTTGCTCGTGGATGACACTCAATACGGGGTGCGTGGTTTGTGGCTCACTGCGGTGAGTACGTATGGAGGCTACTAGTTAGCCACATAGATTGTGTACATTATATGTCTGTCTACTGTAGTCCAACTCTCTTTATGTTTTGAGAGTAAACCAGATTGGCTAGTATCCACCCAGGTGACCTGATCGTGGGGTCACACCCCAGATCCGCGACACTGTTTTGTTCATGATTTTGATGCGCATCACGAGATTAGTAGTTGCCTATAACCTCTTTTGTCGTTGAGGCCAGCAGTATGTTAACATTAGGAGCAAAGCAGGGTCGTGACCGGGCTACGCGTAAAGGAGGCATTAGTGGATGGAGTCACGATGTCCGTCGAGGTAACTGAAGACTATAGAAATAGACGGTTACTCTACGGAAGGCATGTAGACCTGGGTTCCTAGAGCAAGCTTGTGGTAGGCGGCCATCGGTCCCTCGTTTGTTCCGGAATATATGGGTATATGTGTATGTATGTGGATAGTAGATTTACATATATTATGTATAGATGAGATTATACCTGAGACTGTGTCTAGAGTATGGTCAACCATGTATCCTTTATAGGCAGAGGCCTATCCTTTACAGGCAGGCAACCTACTTATTATTGATTATATATGGATATTGTTATGAGCTGGATCAGATCTTTCTTCTTGATTTTATTGATTTGATATCGATATTTTATAGTATGAGATTGGGAGAGATAGTAGGCATTGTTTCATTACTGCCTAACTTACTTGAGGATTTCTCCTTAGTGATTAATTTGGATTTGATGACGATTTTCATATATGTATGATTCACCCATTTGTATTGATTCTATGATCGTATGATTAGATATATTTCTTTATCGGGGATGACATCTTTGAAATCGGTATTGACTATTTCATATGAATTTGAGATATCTAGGTAATGTGATACCATGAAGAGTATTTATGTATATATATATATATATATATATATATATATATATCTTATTATTCAATGATTATAGATTGTGCTTCCATTACTATTATATATCTTGGATTAGACATAGCTGACCCGTTTGTTATTTTATAATACTCGGGTCAGTCTGAGACATTTCAGGTACAAGGACGACTTGACCAGCATATATTTCATTGGGCATAGAGGAGTTCTATATTAGGATTATTATATGATACTTGTCAAACATTGTTTCATTATATATATATATAATTGACATTGAATTGTATTATATAATGTTAACGTATTAATATTATTTGTTATCGTTGTGATTGACTATGTGTTCTATATGTTGGACTGTATATTATGTATTATTCTGTCCTAGAGGCACACATGTCTATTGATTTGTACCGATACTGTGTACGTACTGATGAGTTTTATATTTGATGTTTTAATATGTACCAATTTTAGTCCAAGGGAATATTCACGTGTGTATCCCATATAGCCCCATTCTCTGTATTATCTGACAGTATTACTCTGTAATACTCTTGGACGGTATGGGTATTGAAGTGGGATGCTACATTTAATTTCACAACTAAATTTCATAAATCACTAAATTGAATTAATTATCCATAAATAAATTTAATTATTTATAATGTAATTAACAGAAGGGTTGTTACAGACTCCCCCGCAATTTCCTTAACGAAAGGAATCTGTGATTAAATTTCCAAAATTGTTACTTTCGGATAATCTCTTTCCAAATTTTACATCTTCCTAAAGAATAAAATCTACGTCATCAAGATAATACATATATAATGCACTTCCTTAATTTCCATTATTATTTTCTAAACCACCAAAAAAATTAGACACATATACTAGTAGATAAACTTCCTTGAAATTTATTTCCCAAAAAATATTTTTGGAAAAATATTTATCTTACCAAATAATAATATTAAGTTACAAATCATTTAATATAATTTCAAACTCCAATTATTATTTTTTCAAAATTACCATATAACTCAAAATAATTCCTTTCCAAATATTATTTATTTCCAAAGTACATACCTTTCCACAAAATCATTTTACTTCCAAAAATTTGTTTTCACAAGTTCTAAAATTTTAACTTCTTATTAATTAAGATTCATATCTAACAATTTACTTTTATTCAAATCAAAGAATTTGAAAGTTAAACACATAAATGGAGTAGATTTTTTTAATTATTCGCTTTCCACAAAATTTCTAATTAACTTCCATATAACTTTAATATACATAGATTCCAAATTTTAAATCATTTTCCTTAACTTATCTCATTATATAAAATAATATCAAGCCATGAAATTTTAGTGATTCATTTCATCACTTAGTTGCAAATTTGATAACCCAGAATATCAATATTATCTCGCCATGCTCTT
The DNA here is from genome assembly GCA_030737815.1 of Allium fistulosum. Classification (NCBI taxonomy): domain Eukaryota; kingdom Viridiplantae; phylum Streptophyta; class Magnoliopsida; order Asparagales; family Amaryllidaceae; genus Allium; species Allium fistulosum. The sequence goes on from CM060904.1 coordinate 824,589,686, forward strand.
TACTTCTCACTTTTTAATTAATGGCTAAAATATTATTTTAAACTCAAATATTTTTCAAATTTCTTATGTCAAAATGTCTCGTTCGATGTTTGAGAACTCCTATCAATGACAACGAGTCCCAAATATCAATCAGAATCCTTAAACAATCTTCTGACAAGTCGACATAGTAAATAATCACAAGTTTTCCTTAGTTGTATTTATTTTATTATCATCAGCAAACATGCATCCAATTTAAATAAACACAACCAAGCAATCAATTCCTAACAATCAATCAACACACATACATCATCCAATTAACAACATATATAGATCACATCAATTTCTTAGAATCAGAATAGTGTATTTGCATCTTTGACTATCATAAGAAGAAATCTCCTCCAATTCTGCGTTTGCATTGTGTGTGTGGCGGGAGGTCTTATGGTAGTTTCATTTTCCAAAAGCATTGCGAATTTGTTTTATTTTCTTTGTGAAAAATAACTGTTTTACGATCTCACACCAGTCTTGCTATATTACAGCATGATAGGGGATTCTCGCTTCGCAGTTAGGTGGCGAACGGGGGACTCTTACCCCTACATGTCCCTGAGAGGGATGCGTTGGTTAGGCAGAGGCCGTGACAGTCGAGAGGCTGGCCGTAAAAGCAAGTTTGGGGTATCACTGTTAGCCACGGTGGGGCTGGGATGGTTGAAAAGCCTACCAGTTGTGACCGCCGACGGTAGTCCTTGACAGCTGGTATCAGAGCATATGGTTAAGCGACAACCCTGCTCTGTTGGGTGTTACTCATTAGAGATAGAGTCAGTAGTACTCTAGAATGAGTTGAGTGTAATAATAGATATGAGCGCGTATTTGTTAGTGAATATAAAAATTGTTTTATATTGTGTTTGCTTATCCGTTGAGATGTTTATGAATTTTGGTCGGTATGTGGGACGCCATATTATCGATAGAGATTTCTAAACACTTAAACGAGGCAAGACGACACAGTATTATTTTAAATAGGGTGAATGAAATAAGTTTACCCAAAACTATTTTTGTATATAAAAGAAATGATTTTCTATGAATTATCATAGTATATGGATGCTTGGTTGTTAGGAAATAATAATATTGAAATGTTATCATCATTATATGAAATTGAATAAGAAATTCAAATCATAACTCCAAAGTTAAGAAATAAATTCACATACAAATGGAATTTAAGAATGTAAATTATAAATGTGAATTGTAATTTAAAATGGAATTCCAGAGAAGTATTTGGAAATGTTTTGAAAAGAATTTGAAAATTTTGGAGATTTGGAAAGTTTAATTCTTTTTTTTTTGATTTGAAAATGAATTTCAAAGGTTTTGAAAAGTATTTTGGAGAGATGAAATCTCTAAACTCTTTTCGGTCGCTGGAAAATAATTCCGATGATGATCATGACATCACCGGTGTTCATTTTCGGGTTTCCAAAAGAGGAATTGCTGCCGATTGTTTTAAATGAAAGTTGTTAAAAAAAATTTTGGGTTTGGTTTTTGAAATTCAAAGGATAATTTGAATTGTTTTCAAAACTGGCTTTGAAATGTTGGTAAACTCTGGAATGCTATATAAAAATATTTATGAAATATTATGAAGTTGATAACTTGTAAAGTTTAAAGTTTAAATAAAAATCCATTTAACGAATGAAATTTATAAATGTGAATTGAAATATAAAGAGATGAATTCATATATATGAATAAAATGGTGAATATAAATTGTAAATGAATTTATAAATGAAAATAGAATTCCAAGAAGATAATTTAAAATAAAATTCCTTAATGAAATGGAATTGTGAATGTGAATGTATAAATGATTGTATAAATCAAGATGTAAATAAGTTGATAACTTATAGAATATTTGGAATCTGATTGGAATGAAATTCAAATTGAAGACGAATGAATTAGTAATTGAAACTAATTTAAAATAGTGCAGTTATGAATGAAAGATAATTGATAAATTCAATATTTCGGAATTGAAGATAAATTGAATTCAAGTAGAATTGAAATTGTGAACTGAATCCAAATGAAATGAGAAATGCAAAATTGAATGATAAAAGAATATATAACTTCAACAGTAAAGTAAAAATGTATAAGCAGTTTATATTGAAAATTTTGTAATCGAATGTGCAAAATGGTTTGGATATATGCAACTAGATATTATGGCTAGTAAGATATACAGGTGTTATAAAGGAATTGGATTTTGATTTCAAAGATAAGATTTGAATTGCTCGACAAAAAGGTAAGTATTTGAATTTAAATATGAGATTTGATGACTTATTTCTCTAGCTGCTTGGCTTTTTCTTTTTCTTTTTTGAAATCTGAGAGTCCGTAGGGACGTTTTGTAGTCGTACTGGATTAGCCGCGCAAAGGAGACGCTGGCGAAATTTTTCGAGAATTTCGGGCGTTAGAAAATTTTTGAGAAATTTTTGAAAGTTTGAAATTTGAATTTAAACTTAAATTGGAATTGAAAGTAAACAATGTTGTTTTAAACTTAGAATTGAAGTTGGAAATTTAGTTGAATGATAACGAATCTTTAGTAGAAAGATTTGTTTTGAAAAATTGATAAAACTATTGAATTGTGAAAAATAGTAGACGAGTTAAGGACATTTTTTCATAACTTGTAATTTCGAGGACGAAATTCTTTTAAGGGGGGAAGTCTGTAACGACCCAGAATTTTGAACGAATTAAATTGAAAATATTTAATTAATTTTAAATATTTGAACGATGATTTAATTTGTATCCCGAATATAACTTTGAAAACTGACGATTAAATTATAAAATTTAATCGATTGGAAGTTGAATAAAATTTAAATCTTCAATTGTAAGCCGAAGAAAAATATTTCAAAAGCTTTTAAAATTCGTATTGATATTACTGAAGATAACAGAAGCTTCAGAATCGAATTTGGGAGTGAATTGTTCAGTTTGAAATTATATTGTTCGAATCGATATTTAAAAATAGTCATTTTTCAAACAGTCTCGGAATTTGACGAAACCAGTTCCATTGGGTCCGTAATATTTTATTATTATCGGATTTCAAATTTCGTATTGATCGGAGTTGTTATGAGAGCACACGATATATAGACGCATTGAAGAAATTTCATCGAAAAATTCTATTTAAAATTTTATTTAAACATTCACGTTTAAAAACTTTTCTCTCCTTTAATCACGCCTAAAATCGCGCCTACAATCACGAATATAATTGTGCAAACCATACTCTATCAATTCTAAATAACCCTCTCCCTCACCTGTTCAAACATCAGAACAAAGAAATTATTTTTCGTTCGTTCAAAGTTTTAATGGCCGAGTTTCCCCCTCTCGTTCAAAAAAGAATTTTCGAGCTCCTCCATTTCAAATCAAATTCCCTAGAAATCTAGTTTCCCTATACTCTCTTCAGATCGAAATCAAAACAGGGAATCCCTTTCCCTCTTCCCCATTTCAAAACAATAAAAAAAGAAGAAGTAAATAACAGAATTAGATTCGATTCTGAATCGAATCGATCTGGGGGGGTAGGCGCGAGAGTGTGCGGCAAGGCGTGGGGATCGGCGATGACGAAGTAGGGAGGTCGCAGTTTCGCGACGAGGGCGGAGTGCGTGACGTCGACTGTGGGGCGAGCTAGGGTTCGCGAGAGGCGTTCGCGATGGTCGTGGGTCGCGAACGATTTCATGATGATTAAATTGGGGTTTGCCGTAGTCGTGGGAGGATGTCAATCGTTCGAGTGGATAATAGCAGGCGGCAACGTAGATCGCTAGTGCCAAGGGAAGCGTGACCAATGGAGACGGCACGATCGAAGTCGCGGTGCGTTCTCGGGGCTGGTCGACGTGACTGTGGTGGAAGGTAAACTCGCAAAGCTCGAACGTGAGCAATGTCGCAAGGCGACTGGAAGGGAGTGCTCGCGCGAGGTGCCGATCGAAGCTAGGGTTCGATCTATGTTCGACATTGTTCTGAAGGTATAATTTGCTTTATTAAATCCTTAAGTTTTTTTTTTACAGTAAGATTTCTTACTGTTTAAAATTGCAGAAATAAAAAGAAATACATATGTTAAGCAGAGAAAAAAATTTTTGATGTCTATTTGAATATATTAAAGCTGGAAACAGTAAACATAGGATATTTTACATAAATAAAGATTTTGGTACACATATTTAATTTATTGAATTTGATAAATAATTTATTCGATTTTTTTCGAAATATTAATAAATTGTATAAATTGTTATACAAGGTCTATAAATGGAGAAAAACAAGTCAGGATGGAAATGGATTTCAAATTAAAAAGCTAAGGTGAGATTTTTCTCACTCAAAAATTGATTGCAGTTATTGATTGATGATTGCTATTGGATGTGATATTAGATATAATAGGATATATCTATATATATAGCAATATATACATATTGGCATATGTATATATTGGATTGATTGATTTCCCGCCTCGTATAGCGGATGAGACCCTATTGCGCCGTTAGTAAGCGGATTTTTATAAAAACCTATATACCGCGATATTCCACCTCGATTTGGAATTGGTATTGTGCTAACGTCTTTGGATGCAGGGAAACAGGTTGGAGGGATCCAACTGAACCCCTCACATTGATTGAATTTATTTCTACTGTGATGTGATAATCTGTGAATGATTATTGATGTTATTGAATTGATATCTGGAAATTGTTTGAAAGCTAAAATTTAGCTGAATGGATGTTTGATATCATTGGATTCCAAAAATAAACGAAATTGAATTTTTGAAGTCAAAATAGAAATTTCTAAGTGAATTAATTTTAGAAATTGAATAAATTTTGAAGAAAGGAATTTTTAAAGTATAAAAAGTTAATTTTTATAATCTTATCGAATTAATTCCAGAATCAAGTGAAAATGTTAAATAAATGGATTTCGTAAAATAGTGATTTTAATTTGAAGAATTTAATTTAAGAATTTGGATTTTTAAATAGATTGAAAGAAACGATTGAAATTTATTTCCTTAAAAAGGAATTTATTAAAAGAAGATAAGCTGGAAATCCAACTAGAAATTTAATTGGTAAATTGAAATAAATTGGGAAATCAATGTAAAATGATTTCAATTTGAAGAATCCATTTTAAAACAGAATATTGAAAAATTTGAGAAAAAAATGAGGATTTTACTTAGTAGTGATAAATAAATTTTTAAATCAATATCGAAATTGATTTGGGATTGAAATTTTTATAAATAGAATTGGAATTTATAAAAGTTGTTTATAAATCCGAAATCATTTATTTTGATAAGTAAAAAAATATAGAAGTTGATAAAAAGAAGATTTATAAGTCGAAGTTGTTATTAAAATAGAGATAGAATTCATAAACGTGTTTATAAATTCAAAATAGATTGAATTTGATAAACTAAATATAGAAGATTTTTGAAGAAGATATATTCGCGATTTTGGATAGCGAATCTCTATTGAAATAAATGTATAGAAAAGACTGAAATTTGGTTAGTATATTCACGATTTTGGGACAGTGAATATATTGTTAAGTAAAATGGATTTATTTTTGAAGAAGTGATATAAAAAATGAAGTTAAACATTTTAAAAATGTTTTAAAATGTATTATGAATCGAAATCGTAGATTTCAACATTTATTGTTGAAATAGACGTTTTCGAGGAAGAAGGAAATGGTGGACTATAACACTGTTGTTATAGTAAATGATTTCTGTAACAACCCGCATATTTATCGATTTTATATTTAAATATTTTATTTAAATATTTCATCGTTCATCGGATTTTGGTCCGAAAAGCTACTTTTTGCAAACAGTCGAATTGGGACTCGAGACCACCTCCATTGAGTCCAAAATGCCGTTTGCGACCTTTTTGAGTATAAACTTTGATATGTTTGGAGCTAGTCAAAAAATTTGACCATTTGCACTTTGGGTTTGGTTTTGGGTTCAGCCCCTGTGCCAACTTAACCCCCAAATCTGAACCACTCCTCCCCATTCTCCCTCACTTCCTCTTCATTTCAGTTCTAGAGCAACAATGGTGGGAGAGATGGGAAATTAGAATTCCCAAGCCCTAGTTTCCATTTGCAAATCAAGTTCTAGCTCCAAATTCAAAGAGAACCCATTGGTAAGCATCTCCTTCTCCTTCTCCAACTCTTTCTCCTTCCAATTTCAGAAATTCCTAACCCTAACTTTGGGAATGTTCTTCTTTTTAAGCTTTGAATTCAAGCTTGTTGAGTTGGAATAAGAGTAGTTGCTCTTGCCATTGCTCCATAGCATCTTCTTCATTCGTTTGGGTTCAAAGGTGAGATTTTTATCTCACATCTAAGTCTTTAATTATCTTCGATTGTTAGGTATGAATTCCTAACACTTATTCTTGTGCAATTGATTTTGGTTTGGATTGATTTGGTGTATATTCCAATTTTTGGTGTTTTGAAATCAAAATCTATGAAAATCCTTTTATGGATATTTGGACATTGGTATTTGAGGCGTGTCGAAGAGCCGTTAAGGCTGGGTTGTCGCTTGGCGTAAATCCTTAGTCGTTGTCGCTCGATCGATCGCTTCCGGTATTCATTTGGCCATTTTTGGTCTAGGTTCAGGGAATGCCCTGAACCCCAGTTTCAGACGTCTGAACGTAAGATTCAGACGTCTGAATACTATATTGGGAAGATTTTTATTCCCAGATTCAGACGTCTGAATCTTTGCCCCAGACGTCTGAATTGGCTCGATTTCAAACAGAAAGAAAATAGGCTTAAATTGCCTATTTCAGACGTCTGAAATATTTCGTTCAGACGTCTGAATCTGTGTTCTGGAAAATATTTAATTTTCCAGATTCAGACATCTGAACCAATTATTCCAGACGTCTGAATCTGCAGTCTTTTGCCTACTTCCCTATTGTGCTTGAATATCCAACTCTAATCAAGTCGGGTTGATTCCCTTTTAGTTGTTATCATTTATTATCGGCCATTTTGTTAAGTCGCCCGCCTTTTTAAACTTAGGTCGCTTGTCTTCACTAAGTCGTACCGTTTTGACGGGGCGCTGCCCCGCACCCCGCCGTGGGCGCTGCCCCCTGGACCCCCGCGACCTGACCGGGCAGGTCGAACCCCGTATAACTCTGCGTAGGCAATCTTATCCGAAAACCATTCAACCGAACTTCTTACTTTGATGGTTTTGGGAATTGATTTATTTGGATTTTATTCACGTCTTCGAATGTGAACTTTTATAATTGATTGTTTCTACAATCACTTCTATGGCTTGTCACTTTAAAAATATGAAGGTTTCATTACTAGTAGTAAATATCAAAACTCTATCATCAAAACGATTTCAACTCTATTTTCAATATCAAACTCGTTTATAAAACTGTTTTCCAATCTACTAGTATATACAAACCTTTACCTCATTCGTATGAGAAAATATAATTAAACGGCTTAGCAAAACAAGTGGTATGAAACGCTTGCGTTTACTTCGTCGGTTAATTTTTGGACTTGTTCGATTGAAACTCTCTTGTGACAATTTTCTAGTGCAGATCTACAATTTGTTCGTAAATATTTGAGTTAAGCAAGTGGTTATGGGACATGAAGCTAAACTCTTATATTTACTAGCTTAGTGTAATCGACACTTCCTTATGATCATGATGATCATTCTTGTGATTTAGACTAGCGATTGAGCGATGTCTCTTTGTCCATGTGAAGGACTGTACTTCATTTTATTGAGCTTCGACTCAATCAGGAGGAGCTTCGGCTCAAAGTCCGCAATGGGGGACTATACCCAGTCAGGAGGAGCTTCGGCTCAATCAGGAGGAGCTTCGGCTCAAAGTCCGCAATGGGGGACTATACCCAGTCAGGAGGAGCTTCGGCTCAATCAGGAGGAGCTTCGGCTCAAAGTCCGCAATGGGGGACTATACCCAGTCAGGAGGAGCTTCGGCTCATCAGGAGGAGCTTCGGCTCAAAGTCCGCAATGGGGGACTATACCCAGTCAGGAGGAGCTTCGGCTCATCAGGAGGAGCTTCGGCTCAAAGTCCGCAATGGGGGACTATACCCAGTCAGGAGGAGCTTCGGCTCATCAGGAGGAGCTTCGGCTCAAAGTCCGCAATGGGGGACTATACCCAGTCAGGAGGAGCTCCGGCTCATTTTTATAGGATTGGCCATCCTCTTTTATTGTGATTTCTGGATTTCTAATTGATGATTTCTGGAATTTATATTTCACCAGCTTTTACGATTGACATTGATGAGTATGTCATTTTATTGTGGCTTGGTGAATTAAATTAAGAATATGACATTCTTTTCTCTGTTTTGAGATTATTGAGATATTGTATGACTTTTGTGGGATTTCTAATGTATACTTATCATAGTATGACACCTTTTTGTTATCATACGTTCTATTATCATATCTCATATTCTATCTCATTTTATCTGATAATTATAGCTAGACTGATCCGTTTATTATTTTCTTCTTAAATAATACTCGGTTCAGACTGAGATTTTACAGGTGCTTCCTCATGACTTCCTATCTGGAGCCATCATCTGACTTTTGGCTAACTACTCTAGTTTAGTAGTTTTTGTTTGTATACATTTGAGATTAGACTCCTTGATGTATACATATTCTTTTGGTTAGCACTTGTATCTATTCTTTTGTGTTATTGTGGATCTTTTCTGACCACTACTCTGATGTACACTTTCATGTGTTGTATATTTATTCATATCTATTTCCGCCTCTGTGATATGAATTGTCTGTGACTGATTTATGTTACGTTTATTTCTATATTTGTTTCCGAAGATTATATATAGCCACCGTGTGATAGCTTTGTGTTTTTATCGGTATGTCGGATTTCCTCCTTAAAAGATATGCATCCTATTCTATCTGACATGTCGGTGCTCGCACAAAGAAGTTACATGGATGGTCGCTCCTCAACAGCCTTATTCTCCGTGCTAATTGACAGCACTACATCGTAGTGTTCTTGGTTAGCGTGGGTATAGAGGTGGGGCGTCACAATTTCCGAAAGGAAATGTTTTGATGTAGTATTGGGATTTATATATCTATCTAAATTCCGAATCCCTATACTAGTGATTTCGAGTCGTCGTAACAATGTTTTACGCAACATTCGTTTTGACTCAAATTGATGTTGTTATAGAAAATAGATTTCCTTAAAGAATGAAATATATACTTAATTTGATTTAAGTATATCGAGTATTTTCAAATGTTGAAAATAAAAGATTTGTGAAACACTTATTATTAAATAAGTATGGATTGTTTTCCAAAATGAAATGAAACGTTTTGAGATTTTATCTTCTTGAAGATAAATCGAAATTTAATATTTGAAAACGATTGAAAATCGAATATTAGTAGATATTCGAAAAATGTAAATTCAATATGGAATTTATAAAGGAAAGGGAAACTGTTTAGAAAAATAAACGTTGATTTATTTTTGGAGTGTGGAAATTTTATATCTAGTAAAGATATTTTTGAAGATAAATAATTTGGGAAAATTATTTGGAATCTGATGATGTTGCGCATGTTTATTGATAGTTAAATAACCGACTATCAATAATTACCCTGAATGGTATTTGTTGTGAATTGGATGAATTTGAATGCCACACTTATTTTTGAATAATCGCTCACTATTCGGGTTAGCCGGGAGAGGACCATGGGGTCGTATAACCCATTCCGAATATGTGATACGTCGTTATGAATTGCATTCGAAGACCGGTGTTGAAGACCGGATATTTTTGAAAACGGAAGGATTACCGTCGAGTTACTCTACATCGACTGATCTTCGATTTAGAGGTTTTATCACCCTTAGTGACGGGAAGTCCCGGCGTGATTGAAAATTATCCGGATGTGCAAGGGCTTCATGAGAAGTGCCTTCGGTTCTGTTCGATCCCGGAATAGACTTGTATGGATTGTGTGTCTGACGTTACAATTTGAGATATAAAGCTGATTTCTTTCAAATACATTTCTGTTGGTGGCGGAGAATTTATTCTCTTAGCTTAACACCCTTCTCTGAGACGTACGAGCTCAGAGGTTATGTAGTTGAAATTTATCAGCGATATATCCCAATTTGGTAACGTGGCATACTGAGTGTTGCTGTGAAATGATCAGTGTTTGATCATTTGTGATATGATCATTTGTTTGATCTTATATCTTTGTGATCATAGGTTGATCATTTTGTTTGACCCGAAGCATGGCTTTGTAGAAAGCGTAGCTTTGTGGATGAGACTTTGTCGAGCCTCACACCCCGGAAATGGTCAAAACAGGAAGGATGCGGCAAGGTTTTAGGGAGTAGCGCCCCTTAGTGTATGTCATTCCTTCTGGATAGAGGTGGTATCATGGTATGGAGCCCAGATACTTAACCTATGTGGTTGCTGCATTATTTTCTATGTGGTTTGTTGGAAATCGGGGATCCTCGGGAAGATCGGTTACGATCGGGGGATGACATACGCGTGTCAGTAGTTACCTACTTTTGCAGAGGTAACCCGGCCTTGTGTTGGCAGAGATCTAACCGTAATGTTAGGTTATTTCTCGAGTCGTCTATTCCAGGGACGTACCCATAGTGGAAAAGGAAGTTCCTTAGCCTGACCATTTGTTGGAAATCTAAAGAAACAATACGAGCCTTGTACGGTTTTAGTTGTAGAACCTATCATTCACTTATGGTGGCGCCCCACTGTTTGGATGGTAGCTATAGTAGGCATAGTTCGAAATGTCAATGCTGGCTAAGATTTATATTATACTTTCGAAATGTTTTCTACACTATGCACTAATAATAATATCAAAAAGAATTTGATTTTTGCGTAGTAAGCATCTTTGACTATCATAAGAAGAAATCTCCTCCAATTCTGCGTTTGCATTGTGTGTGTGGCGGGAGGTCTTATGGTAGTTTCGTTTTCCAAAAGCATTGCGAATTTGTTTTATTTTCTTTGTGAAAAATAACTGTTTTACGATCTCACACCAGTCACCATGACTGACTCGGAGTTTATTGTTCCCTTCTAAACTCTGGGTGCCCACCAATTTCCACACGGGCAGCCTAGAGTTTTGTTATCAGGATATTCTGGATATTCTGGAGCTTTGGATATAAGCTGGATGGCGAGACGTAGTATTTGTATCTGATAGTATTTATTCCGCTGTGTATTCTGTATGAGGACAAGTTATATAACTGTCCATTGTTGTGTATTGACTCTGATGATTGATGTATGTATAAACTGATATAGTTCTTTGTTTTAAAAGACTAGTAATTATCTATTGTATATTGTTCCGCTGCGATGTGTAAGATTCTGATATTGTTTTCTGTTCTGTTGTTCTTCTTCTCTCTTTTCTTCTTTCTCTTCTTTTTCTTTTCCTTCTATTTTCTCCTTCTTCTACGTTTTCTTTTTCTTAAAACCCCTCAAGGTTCGTATTTCCGTGCATCTTGAGTTAATCAATGGAATTTAGTGTTTAATCAAGGGTACGGATTTGCGGGTCTTGACACATTCCTTCTGGAAAAAGGTGGTATCATGGTATGGAGCCCAGATATTTACCTGTGTGGTTGCTCCAATCTCATTTTCTGTGTGATTGTTGCTTTGTGATCGAGAGCTCTCGGATAAAGGTTGCAAACGACCGGGGGTGGCATATCTCAGGTTTACTACCCGGGAAGGGGGTAACCGGCCTTGTGTTGGCAGAGATCCGGGTAGGTTCTCGGGGCGTCCCTCTAAAGGCGTTCCCATGTGGCAGTAGGAAGTTCTTTAGCCTGACCATTTGTTGAAAAATCCAAAGAAACAATACGAACCTTGTACGGTTTTAGTTGTATAACCTGCTATGGAATGTGGCGGTAACCTGCTATTGAACATAGTAGTTATAGTGTGCATACAATAATGGTTGTATGCTGGCTAAGATTAATATTATACTTTCGAAATGGTTTCCACACTATGCACTAGTAATAATATCAAAAGAGTTTTTTTTTGCGTAGTAAGCATATTTGACTATCATAAGGAGAAATCTCCTCCAATTCTGCGTTTGCATTGTGTGTGTGGCGGGAGGCCTTATGGTAGTTTCATTTTTCGAAAAGCATTGCGAATTTCAATGTTTAAAATTCTTTTGTTGTTTGTTTTAAAGATAAACTGTTTTTGTTACTCACACCAATCCCATGACTGACCTGGAGTTTATTGTTCCCTTCCTAAACTCTGGGTGCCCACAATTTTCCACACGGGCAGTCTAGAGTTGGGTTTTTCAGATAGTCAGGTTTAGTAGACTAGTTGGAGCTAGTTCAGTTTTGGAGTTCACGGATGACTGACCTTGCTTACCTTGGTGAAACGTGATGGTGGTTCGAGCTTGATGTTGGAGTTGTTGGGCTCATTCTCTTTTGAAGATTGTTTGGAGTTATCACTTCTGTTGTTTCTGGTGTAACATTATTATTTGTCTCTGATATTGTTGTATCATATTGATATCATTATTGTATATCATATTCTGGATATTGTATCATTTGTGATGTATATAATATCATTCATCTCTTTCTTCCGCTGTGTTGTTATACTTACTGTGTTATAAGCTCCGGCACGAGTCGAATTTCAACGATTGAATCTGCGGCATTCGAGTAGGAGTGAAGTACGGGTGCCGATTTTCGAACGTTGAAATTTGGATCGTGACCTGGCATTCATAGCAATCTACATCTCTATTATGGTCTCTTCTTATAAAATATGATCATCTTCTCCATCATATATCCACTGATAGTTTGGTATAAAACCATATCATTTAAATGTAACATCATAATATAATACTCTAGAAGTTTCAGGTAATGACATTTCAACCACGAACATCAAACTTCTTTCATATTGTTTTATTACGAAGTGTCACTTTCATGAATGCTTCCATACTATTTTTAAAATGGTGTGGTACCCATTCCCCCTTTTCACCTTTATAGTAATCCAAATTCGAACTTTCAAATAAGCCATCTTTTATACTCTACAAATAAACAAAAATTATATTATTTTTCACATTATAGTGTGTATTTTTTTAATAAAACCAAACATTTTAATAATATAGTATATTATTGTTATTTTATTAATAATATTATTAATATCATATACTGTTATCATTTTTATTATTATCAATAAAGCAATATAAATTATTGTGTTTTATTATTAATACCATATTATTATTGAATTTTTATTATTAATACCCTATTATTTTTAACTTCTCAATACCATACCGATAACTATGAATTTATCAAACAATTTCGAAACAATGGAATTCACAAATAATTTCAAAGCTATACCTATGGATTTCTACACCTTTTTTAAATGACTAGTCATCCTACTTCCCATTACAAATGTGATGAAATTTACATTTTGTAAATCATTTCTAATAGAATGATTAACCGACAAGAAGGAAGTGTTGTCAAATTTTTGTTATTCACTCGATTGAAATTATTTATGAAATTAACACTCCATATTTTTTAAATAAATAAATAATTAGTTGAAAATGGAATTTTAGTAATTTTGCATAAAGCTGAAAAACTAAATTTTTACAAATGAAGGAATTTGAGAATATGACTTTTCCATTGCGTCAAGTAGAATTTTCTAGCCCAAACTCATATATAAAATGTTAGAAATGGGCATCAGATGAAGAAGATACATATTATTTAACATAGCACGCATTTTAAGGTGAAATGGGTCAAACTCTAAATAGGCTGAGAAGGAATTTCGATTTTTTGACTATAAAAGGGAAAGATATATAGCCCTAGGTCATTTTACATTCATTTCTGTTCATTCCAAAGCCATTACAAAACCCTTGCATCAAATTCCATTATTTTCTTCTCCTTCTACATTTCTAAATGAAAACTCTTTAAAATAAACTCAAATCAAATAGAAAAAAGAGGGTCTAGTCCAAAATCTTAGTGGGAGAAATAGATGAAGGAAAGTAAACATACAAATCAAATTAAAGGGAAAATGTTCGAAGGCTTCTATTGGGAGATTTCTTCAAAACATCGTATAAGTTGAGTGAGTTTATCTACAACATGAGTAGAATGAGATAAGTAATTAAGTTTCATTTATATATCTATTTTGGATTAAAAGTTTAATTTTTAATTTGAATTGATAATGTTTCATTAAAGATCTACATGAAACCCTATTTCACTTTCTTTTTAATAAAACAATTAATAGGAAAATAAAGGAGGGTAAATTGATAAAAATTCACCCACAAAGCTGTTTAGATCTGAATTATGCGAAAAATTTGAATTGATAAAGGTGAATCTATGTATATGCCCTTTAAAAATTATCTGTTTGATTTAATCTTCTTTGAATAAAACTGAATATACGTAGATGAATCGTTGAATAGTTACATATAAAAATGGATAAATTATCTAAAGAGTTTAGGAATGAATAAAGTTGAAATTATATATAATACTTGTTAAAATATGAAGCATACAGTTATATGTAAGTCTAAAACAAAGATAAAGAAGAAAATAAGGAAAATACGCATGTTCAAACGTCTGAAAAGTCAGACCAGATGTTTGAATTTAGGTAAATTGAAACCAAAAAGAAATATGTTGAAATTCGACTAGTTTAGACGTCTGAATCCAGATTCAGACATCAGAAATAGGGGTCGGACGCTTGATAATGAATTTAGATGTTTGATTACCTATAGATTCTTCGGTATAGGAGTTCAGACATCTGAACTAAATATTCATAAGTTTAAAAGACGTGTTCAGACGTTAGAATTATTGTATGAAGTCCAAATTGAACCCAGACTGAGTGCAGGCCAAGTAGGCTAGTTTGAGGATATTTGTTCCCACTTCCTCAACTTTCAAGAGTTCACATAGCTGTGTAGAGCTATGGAACATGCTGGACATGTTTCATATTTGGTGACATGCCTAGGTTCACACTTCATGACGCTGTATAATGTGATACTCAACGCAACGTGCGATTATATCACAATTAGATGCTCTTATTGTTAATATAGCCGGTTTCGATCACATATTTGCTGACTGCGGAGATGAGGGGATGAAGACATCCACTGTGACGACCCGGCTTTCCACTCCCGGAAAATCGCATCGACAGTAAGAAAGTAAGGGGTGAGAAGTAGAAAAGAGAAGAAGAGAAAAGAAACAAACACAAATACTCACAGTGGAAACGAACAAAATATATTATATCACATAAATATTACATAGTATCATATACATCTATCAGAGTTACACAGATTACACATCATATACTAGACAGTTATAAACATCTGTCTAGTTATTACAACTCAATACAAAACAAAGATCTAAACAAGATCAACACAGCGGAAACTACTATCTATCTACAACGCCGAAGCCTCCTGCTCCATTGCTCCTCCACAATTCGTCAAGGCTAACCTGAATCCCTTGGCTACTCGTAAAAATTTGAGTACCCAAGAGTTTATAAAACAGAAATAAACAACTTGGGTCAGACATGGGTCTGGTGTGAGTAACAGGTTAAACTTGTTTAACTTCAAAACCTTTTTGAAAGAAAAGGTATCACGTAAGACACCCCACAAATAAACATGGGTAAGTTTTTACCTTACGCTAACCAAAACATTTGATAGGAAATTCGATTGTATTATAATAGGGTCTAGGGTTTTCAAGTAAAATACAGAAATAGCTGAAATGCTTACATCTCACATTTCAACATAGTTGGGCACAACTAATACGTACGGCACTTATTGGATTTTGGATTCCATACAATGGCAGGGCTACCGGGGTACCGCCCGTCACAGTACGTGGCCTAGATCACCGTACCGAGGATCACTCCCAATCCCCTGCAACACAAGGTCGGAACATCCCTTACTGGATAATTCCCGCACAAGATACCTCACGGTTGGGATCAGCAACCGCACCACTAAGCCGAAAATATAAAGGGACATCTAGACAGAGGTAACCTTGTCCTACTTGGGTGCTACCCACTAACCTTGCTGCACCTCCCTTGTTTTAGCCATTCCCGGTTTGTGAGGCTTGAGGTCACGATTACCTTTAAATAGAACACATCTATCTTAGAATGCTCATCGTCCACCTGACGATGTGCTGAAAGCATTCAATCCATATAAGTTCGTTCCGGGTTCGAACGAAACCGAAGGCATTATCTCGTTACACTCGTTTTGGAATCACCCTCAGAGTTAACGACAATAACCCTTGCACTCTGAATCTTCATCTTCACTTGATTCACGACCTATCGTTAATTTTGATCGATGTGGTATTCGGGTCTCCAGACCTGGAAATCCGGTATACGGAAACCCGATTCCGGTCTCATCGAAATCCAAAGCGTATCTTTTAAGGCCAAGTTGTTTTAAAGGTTAAAACAATTTAATTCATTATCTTTATACACAAAGAAAGATAATTCCCAACAGATAATCAACATTATCAGATAATCCATACAATTCAACTAACATCCATATCACACATCATATATCTCATCAGAGATATCAATCAAAGTCAAGTATCCACTACTAACACCCATTCATAAGTAATGATTTATATCATCTCTAATTAATTTAAATTGAATTAAATTAATTACTTCATTTTATAAATCCGTCTTACTTAACCATTAATTAATTACAATCAATTAATTAACTATCCTCTAATAATTCATTTCAATTAATCATCTTGATTAATTATCTTTTGATTACATTCAAGTAATTTATTCTCAATTAATTACTTAAATTAATTATCCTTAACCACTTATTTTATTTAACCTTTAATTACATCATTAATTAATTAACTAAAATTAATTAACTTAATCAACTATAATTAATTACGTTAATCCTTAATTAATTACATTGATTAATTACTTCATTTATTAATTATTTCTTAATTAACCAATCTTAATTACATCATTAATTATATTAATTAATGATCCTTAATTACAACTTAATTATTAATTACTTAATTAAATTAATTACATTAAGTAATTACCTTTAATTAAACAACATTTATTAATCATTCTTGATTAATCTCATCTAGTAATTAACTCCCCTTAATTACTTCATTACATAAATTAATTACTCCTTAATTAATTATCTTTAATTAATCCTTGATTAATTACAAAAAGTAATTAAACTCAAATTACTTCCATTCTTAAATCATCTTCCATTAATTACATCCAGTAATTACCATTAATTACTTTACTAAGTAATTACAATCCATTAATTAAATTAAGAAATTATTTATCAAATCATCAAGTGATTATCTTAAATTAATTAGTCTAATTAATTATTAAAATCAATCATATTAATTAATTATCAAATAATACTTAGTTAATGACCTTCATTAACTATTAACAATTCTTTAATTAAAGTAATTAACTAAGATTACTCATTATTAATTATAAATAAATAAACCATTAATTAATCCTATTTATTCAATTAATTAAGTGTTAACTGTAACTTAATTAATCCTTAATTACTTGATTAATTAATTTCTAATCATTAATTAAAAATCTAATCTTATATAATTAATGATTCTTAATTACAAATTAATTATTCTAAGAATAATAAATCTTAAACTTTAATTAATTTTAAAACCCTTAATTATTTTAATAAATTATCCATTTCATTAATTTATTAAATAATTTAATTATCCATTTTAATTACCTTAATAATTAAATGAATTATAAATCATTAAATCATAATTATCTTTAAGATAAAACACCATTCTCATTAATGATTATCATTAACAAAGTTTTAAAACACATTTTAAGTCTTTCATTTCACAAGTTTAAAAATTTCTCATTTAATAAAGAAGTTTAAAAAGATTTAAGACCAAATTCAGATTTAAATTCAAATCAATTTGAATTACCTTTAAACAATTCAAAATTGTTTAAACATTTTAAAATTTAAAAACTTTCCTATATTTCAAAACTGAAATACTTATTTAAAATTTGAATTCAGATTAATCTTCAGATTTTAAAACTCTTCTTACATTTTTAAACTTTATTTTAAAAATTCAAACTACTTAATCATTTTAAAGTATTTAACCATTCAAGTTTAAAGTCTTAATTTATTTTAAAACTGAGATTTAAACTTAAATTTAAATTCCAGAATTTAAACTTGGATTTACAATTTAGTTTATACCTTTGCTTTTCCATTTTTAAATTTCAGTTTAAAAATTTATAAAAACATTACAGGTTTCTGTTTTAAACCTGATACAAATACTAAACCCAAGCCAACCAAATTTTGCTTCGAGTCCTCCAACCAAAAACTTCGAGCAACCCATCCCCATGCTTCGAGTCAA
The DNA here is from genome assembly GCA_030737815.1 of Allium fistulosum. Taxonomy (NCBI): domain Eukaryota; kingdom Viridiplantae; phylum Streptophyta; class Magnoliopsida; order Asparagales; family Amaryllidaceae; genus Allium; species Allium fistulosum. The sequence goes on from CM060904.1 coordinate 824,607,856, forward strand.
TCACCACTTACTTGAATACAAAGCAGAACCAAGCAACATCACCACGACACAGCGCTCTGTGCACATGCACCAGCACGGCAGCTAACTCCGACCATCAACGTTGATTCACCCAGGTCGGCTATCACCTTCCTAACCGAATCCAAACACTAGATTAATGACATCGCCATGAAATCGAATTTGAGTAATTAACTCAAACCTGGAACAACAGACATTACCAATTCCCAAAAACTGTCAACACTTCATCCAAGCAATTCCGACCACCTGAACACCTGTGCTTCCGGTCATACCTTCGTCAACTCATCCTCTACCATTTCCCTAAGTTTGGCTACACTCGATCATCCAGAGATGACGAACCAAACAAAACACTCAACCCAGTAGGAACTAGGGTTACAAACCTCAATAATCAACCATCATCACCACAAAGCTCTGATCAACATCCTGGCATTTTTCCCCTATCCACTGATCATCAGACTATCACCAGATAGAACCCCTTTCTCCCAGACCACATAGATCATCAGAAAACCCCATATTTCCATTTCCAGTTCATCCCAGAACTACACACTCATCCCATCATTAAAAATTATGATTTTAGTTTTTAAAATTTTGTTTCTGGATGATGTTTCATATTATAAGCCTGAAACACCAAATCATAATGTTTGAGTTTTTCACTTTATATTGATCTTGCTCTGTTGTTCTTATTTCCAGAGCAGATTTCATTTTAATTTTACTTAAAAAAAATTTAAACTTTACACTATCACCTAACAACCAATTTTTGTTTAGAACCTATGTCCTAACAGAAATAGGATCAAGAGGAATTGAATATTGAATAAATTTGAACCTGGAAGTTAAAACAGCAACCACAAATACATGCATACATTTACACATTCACATATATACACAGGAACTTATCTCACAACATACACATTTTCCAGATATAAACATGCAACTAATCCCGATACTTAAGTTTTAAAAGTGATGTTACTCACCATTTAAAGAAGATGAACAGAGCATCTAATTGTTTATGAGCATACACACTATAAACATTCACATTAGATTTCACTTATTCATGCAATACTTATTCATTTCAACTATACTAGCATGCATGTAGATTTAAAGCAATTTAAAATCTAGCAGTTCAAGTTTTAAATCAAATAAGCAAAAAGCAAAAGCATTCAAGCTCTCAGTTTCAAGTTTTAAGTTCAAAAGCTTTTCAAATTAAAGCTGGAAGCTCTGTCTCTGTTTTGCCTGGTGAGTAACTTTTAAAAACTTAAAGTAAAATATGGTTGCATGCTAGTATAGTTGAAATGAATAAGTATTGCATGAATAAGTGAAATCTAATGTGAATGTTTATAGTGTGTATGCTCATAAACAATTAGATGCTCTGTTCATCTTCTTTAAATGGTGAGTAACATCACTTTTAAAACTTAAGTATCGGGATTAGTTGCATGTTTATATCTGGAAAATGTGTATGTTGTGAGATAAGTTCCTGTGTATATATGTGAATGTGTAAATGTATGCATGTATTTGTGGTTGCTGTTTTAACTTCCAGGTTCAAATTTATTCAATATTCAATTCCTCTTGATCCTATTTCTGTTAGGACATAGGTTCTAAACAAAAATTGGTTGTTAGGTGATAGTGTAAAGTTTAATTTTTTTTTAAGTAAAATTAAAATGAAATCTGCTCTGGAAATAAGAACAACAGAGCAAGATCAATATAAAGTGAAAAACTCAAACATTATGATTTGGTGTTTCAGGCTTATAATATGAAACATCATCCAGAAACAAAATTTTAAAAACTAAAATCATAATTTTTAATGATGGGATGAGTGTGTAGTTCTGGGATGAACTGGAAATGGAAATATGGGGTTTTCTGATGATCTATGTGGTCTGGGAGAAAGGGGTTCTATCTGGTGATAGTCTGATGATCAGTGGATAGGGGAAAAATGCCAGGATGTTGATCAGAGCTTTGTGGTGATGATGGTTGATTATTGAGGTTTGTAACCCTAGTTCCTACTGGGTTGAGTGTTTTGTTTGGTTCGTCATCTCTGGATGATCGAGTGTAGCCAAACTTAGGGAAATGGTAGAGGATGAGTTGACGAAGGTATGATCGGAAGCACAGGTGTTCAGGTGGTCGGAATTGCTTGGATGAAGTGTTGACAGTTTTTGGGAATTGGTAATGTCTGTTGTTCCAGGTTTGAGTTAATTACTCAAATTCGATTTCATGGCGATGTCATTAATCTAGTGTTTGGATTCGGTTAGGAAGGTGATAGCCGACCTGGGTGAATCAACGTTGATGGTCGGAGTTAGCTGCCGTGCTGGTGCATGTGCACAGAGCGCTGTGTCGTGGTGATGTTGCTTGGTTCTGCTTTGTATTCAAGTAAGTGGTGATTGACTCGAAGCATGGGGATGGGTTGCTCGAAGTTTTTGGTTGGAGGACTCGAAGCAAAATTTGGTTGGCTCGGGTTTAGTATTTGTATCAGGTTTAAAACAGAAACCTGTAATGTTGTTATAAATTTTTAAACTGAAATTTAAAAATGGAAAAGCAAAGGTATAAACTAAATTGTAAATCCAAGTTTAAATTCTGGAATTTAAATTTAAGTTTAAATCTCAGTTTTAAAATAAATTAATACTTTAAACTTGAATGGTTAAATACTTTAAAATGATTAAGTAGTTTGAATTTTTAAAATAAAGTTTAAAAATGTAAGAAGAGTTTTAAAATCTGAAGATTAATCTGAATTCAAATTTTAAATAAGTATTTCAGTTTTGAAATATAGGAAAGTTTTTAAATTTTAAAATGTTTAAACAATTTTGAATTGTTTAAAGGTAATTCAAATTGATTTGAATTTAAATCTGAATTTGGTCTTAAATCTTTTTAAACTTCTTTATTAAATGAGAAAATTTTAAACTTGTGAAATGAAAGACTTAAAATGTGTTTTAAAACTTTGTTAATGATAATCATTAATGAGAATGGTGTTTTATCTTAAAGATAATTATGATTTAATGATTTATAATTCATTTAATTATTAAGGTAATTAAAATGGATAATTAAATTATTTAATAAATTAATGAAATGGATAATTTATTAAAATAATTAAGGGTTTTAAAATTAATTAAAGTTTAAGATTTATTATTCTTAGAATAATTAATTTGTAATTAAGAATCATTAATTATATAAGATTAGATTTTTAATTAATGATTAGAAATTAATTAATCAAGTAATTAAGGATTAATTAAGTTACAGTTAACACTTAATTAATTGAATAAATAGGATTAATTAATGGTTTATTTATTTATAATTAATAATGAGTAATCTTAGTTAATTACTTTAATTAAAGAATTGTTAATAGTTAATGAAGGTCATTAACTAAGTATTATTTGATAATTAATTAATATGATTGATTTTAATAATTAATTAGACTAATTAATTTAAGATAATCACTTGATGATTTGATAAATAATTTCTTAATTTAATTAATGGATTGTAATTACTTAGTAAAGTAATTAATGGTAATTACTGGATGTAATTAATGGAAGATGATTTAAGAATGGAAGTAATTTGAGTTTAATTACTTTTTGTAATTAATCAAGGATTAATTAAAGATAATTAATTAAGGAGTAATTAATTTATGTAATGAAGTAATTAAGGGGAGTTAATTACTAGATGAGATTAATCAAGAATGATTAATAAATGTTGTTTAATTAAAGGTAATTACTTAATGTAATTAATTTAATTAAGTAATTAATAATTAAGTTGTAATTAAGGATCATTAATTAATATAATTAATGATGTAATTAAGATTGGTTAATTAAGAAATAATTAATAAATGAAGTAATTAATCAATGTAATTAATTAAGGATTAACGTAATTAATTATAGTTGATTAAGTTAATTAATTTTAGTTAATTAATTAATGATGTAATTAAAGGTTAAATAAAATAAGTGGTTAAGGATAATTAATTTAAGTAATTAATTGAGAATAAATTACTTGAATGTAATCAAAAGATAATTAATCAAGATGATTAATTGAAATGAATTATTAGAGGATAGTTAATTAATTGATTGTAATTAATTAATGGTTAAGTAAGACGGATTTATAAAATGAAGTAATTAATTTAATTCAATTTAAATTAATTAGAGATGATATAAATCATTACTTATGAATGGGTGTTAGTAGTGGATACTTGACTTTGATTGATATCTCTGATGAGATATATGCTGTGTGATATGGATGTTAGTTGAATTGTATGGATTATCTGATAATGTTGATTATCTGTTGGGAATTATCTTTCTTTGTGTATAAAGATAATGAATTAAATTGTTTTAACCTTTAAAACAACTTGGCCTTAAAAGATACGCTTTGGATTTCGCTGAGACCGGAATCGGGTTTCCGTATACCGGATTTCCAGGTCTGGAGACCCGAATACCACATCGATCCAAATTAACGATAGGTCGTGAATCAAGTGAAGATGAAGATTCAGAGTGCAAGGGTTATTGTCGTTAACTCTGAGGGTGATTCCAAAACGAGTGTAACGAGATAATGCCTTCGGTTTCGTTCGAACCCGGAACGAACTTATATGGATTGAATGCTTTCAGCACATCGTCAGGTGGACGATGAGCATTCTAAGATAGATGTGTTCTATTTAAAGGTAATCGTGACCTCAAGCCTCACAAACCGGGAATGGCTAAAACAGGGGAGGTGCAGCAAGGTTAGTGGGTAGCACCCAAGTAGGACAAGGTTACCTCTGTCTAGATGTCCCTTTATATTTTCGGCTTAGTGGTGCGGTTGCTGATCCCAACCGTGAGGTATCTTGTGCGGGAATTATCCAGTAAGGGATGTTCCGACCTTGTGTTGCAGGGGATTGGGAGTGATCCTCGGTACGGTGATCTAGGCCACGTACTGTGACGGGCGGTACCCCGGTAGCCCTGCCATTGTATGGAATCCAAAATCCAATAAGTGTCGTACGTATTAGTTGTGCCCAACTATGTTGAAATGTGAGATGTAAGCATTTCAGCTATTTCTGTATTTTACTTGAAAACCCTAGACCCTATTATAATACAATCGAATTTCCTATCAAATGTTTTGGTTAGCGTAAGGTAAAAACTTACCCATGTTTATTTGTGGGGAGTCTTACGTGATACCTTTTCTTTCAAAAAGGTTTTGAAGTTAAACAAGTTTAACCTGTTACTCACACCAGACCCATGTCTGACCCAAGTTGTTTATTTCTGTTTTATAAACTCTTGGGTACTCAAATTTTTACGAGTAGCCAAGGGATTCAGGTTAGCCTTGACGAATTGTGGAGGAGCAATGGAGCAGGAGGCTTCGGCGTTGTAGATAGATAGTAGTTTCCGCTGTGTTGATCTTGTTTAGATCTTTGTTTTGTATTGAGTTGTAATAACTAGACAGATGTTTATAACTGTCTAGTATATGATGTGTAATCTGTGTAACTCTGATAGATGTATATGATACTATGTAATATTTATGTGATATAATATATTTTGTTCGTTTCCGCTGTGAGTATTTGTGTTTGTTTCTTTTCTCTTCTTCTCTTTTCTACTTCTCACCCCTTACTTTCTTACTGTCGATGCGATTTTCCGGGAGTGGAAAGCCGGGTCGTCACATCCACAATAGTAGGATTAGCATGTGATTAAGTGATTGCACGCGCCTATAGGAGAGTCGAATTGTTTATGGGCATTTTTTGCTAGAGGTTGAATGATAAAGTACATTCATGCACTAACAAGGAGGTTACTGAATGCTTTGGTGGTAAGTTATCATCGGGATTTTGTGCCTAGTGTGTGCACTTAAGCATGACGATGTATACTCGATGCCATGCAGCTTAAGCAGTTTAATCATTGTGAATGTTTACTCAATCTATAGTTAGGCAGATTACTATTGAGACTGGTTACTCGATGCATTCTTAGGTTTACTTAGTTTTGGATGTCCAACCTCTGGATGGAAATCTTCATAGATTACTATTGGATTTAGGCATGTTAAGGATGGTTACCCTATAATGTGTAAATTTACTAACTTCTTATTCACCGTACACACAAACAAATGAACACCCATAGGTAGTGTAGATTATAATTGATTTAACTACCTTTTTACACTATATCAACAATGACATAACTCACTCACCAGATCTTGTTTGATCCCCTCCATTTTCCCTCTTTATATCTATTACAAGAACATAATGTAGTAGATGAGGTGACCATGAAGTGCGTGGAGAAGGTAGCATTGCGCTTTGGAGATATTTTGTTATTCATAGTCATTTCTTTATGTATCTTATCGTATTTATTAGTTTGACTTATGTTTCATTTCCATGTGGGGACACTATTTAGACATTTCTGTTATGAATCACAGTTGTTTTGGAATAGAAGCAAATTTTGGATGTTTTAGTATTTATATTTTATTCCTTCCCCCGTGAAATCTGAAAACTTACGATGTTTAAAACTATATTTATCTTTGTATCATGTAAACCACAAATACCTAACTTTCATACTTCTTGGCACAATGCGAGTTCAAACGCCATTAATTTGGGCCTTGGGTCTGGTAGAGTTAGGCTTAAGCCCAAGGGGCAATTACGTAATTTGTTACACATATCTTATTGGATGACCAATCTTGTTCAAAATAAAAGGTGTATTCTTTCTGTTATATACTTGTTATTTTGTGACATAATTAATTAAATTAATTTGAATTATATTAAATAGAAAATCCTTAAATAATATGTTACGTGATAGTAATTACAACGTGTTGTAATTTTGAGAAATTACCACATTAAAAATAACGTATTATTTTAAATATTCCTAAAGAAGATATTTCTAGATGGGACATCGATACATCCGTTAAGACTAAAGTGTGTAACAGTCTATAAATGTTGGACAGTGTTTGCAACCAAATTGGCCACATACACCTAAGAACAGATTTAAGTAGCGAAATAAATGAAGAAATTAAATGAAAACAGAGGAGAATCATAAAATATCAAAGAAAACACAATAGAGAGCAAAAACAACAATATTTATATTGGTTTGGTGTTGATTGTCTATGTCCACTTTGAATATTCTCTTTATTCCTTCTTAATTCACTTGATTACAATTACAAATAGCAAGAAATCAGGAAGGAATGGAGGAAGTTGGTTACAATAATGGTGGAGTTTAACTAATAGCGTAAGAGTCCCTATAATGGCTTCCTGTGCCTGTATTTATAAATGAAGGAGGCCGCCTCCAATCTGATTGAAACTTCGACAACAAGACCTCCTCCACCATATAGGCCCACCATAGGGAGGGCTAGGCCCAACTCTCAATGGATAGGGATCTGTGTCGATCCCTTCATGTGTCGAGTTTGGACTAGCGACCCCTATGGTAGCTCCCTTATGGTCTATAATGATGGCGCTTCGAGTATCATAGTGTTTGGACTTGTGGAACTTAAGTTCTTGTAGTGCATTGGTTCGAACCGTAATTTGGTTAAGGAAATACCGATCCCTCTTGTTTCTCCAATGTACGCCGAACCATATCACTCAGACCATACAATGCCGATCCATATCACTCAGACCATACAATGCCGATCCATATCACATAGACCATACCACGCCGATCCATCCTTTGTGAGTCATGCCATGCCGATCCCTCTCCCATGACCATCAACATGTCGATCTATAATCCATAAGTCACACCATAATGCTTATGCCGATCCATTCCCTTTGAAGACACTATGCTGACCCCGTCTCACAAGTGCACTATGCCGATCCCTCTACATTCCCATTCAAACCAACCATCTTCCCAAGTAACCATGCCGACCCCCTACCATATTAAGTGTATACCGATCCCTTCACTATCTCATCCAATTTGACCAATGTCCATGCCGATCCATATTCCAACCAAACTAATCTCCATAGTTCCGACATACTGCATTGTCTATCTATTAACTCCATTCCATCTGGGCTTGATACAACTGTCCGGACATTATATCTTGGCCATGTAGCTGTCATCTCATGATCATCCCTCTCATCAACAGTAGAGTTTGACCTATGCGATCAGTCCAATATAGCCGGGTCATGGCACTGGGTAACAATTGCCCCCCAAAGTATGTCTTGTGAGTAACATGATGTGCTTTGAATTGGAGAGAACCTAGGTACTCGGGAATAAGTCTACCCAACTTTCTGTTTGTTCTCTATTCCTTTATTGATCTTCAATGATACAAGTACGATGTAGTATTCTATTAGTATGCACAGATTTGGTCATGTGAGATTGACAAGTTTTCTTCTTATTTGATTTTAAACTTGACCGTTTCAAGCTAAATTGCCACTTCAGTTAATTTCAAAAGGTTGAATCCTTAAACTTCTCCCATGCACGTTCACACACGTTTTTGTTATCGGCTCCCGGATGTGTTTGGACGTTCGTAGGTCATTGTCGAGTTTAGTAATTCTCTGTACATTTATGTTTTCAATTGAATCTTCATGATGACGATCATTTGTCATTCCCTAATTGCTTACCATTTTTCTATTTTCATTTTCCATTCCATCCATATCCACCATTCACGCAATTTTTTATATGGAGGGATCGGTATAACACTTACCGATCCATTACTAGAGACATGTGAATAGGGCTCGGCATATCTCAATGCCGACCCTTTCTCCTCCCTTTTTCCTCTCTTTGACTTAGTCACTTCCTATAACCGGTTCGACTCCTCCTCTCCATCACTCATATTTAAACCCGCACCTCCTTCCCTTCTCTCTTCACTTCACACTTCTCAGCACTTAAACCTTTTTTCTTCTCGCTCTTCACATAGCTGAACGGTTTGAAAGAGGATAAGCTTCACCTTTAACATCAAACTCGAACGTGAGACCTCATCTCCGATCACCATCACCAGTAATTCACCCTTAATCCAAGTTTCAACCTTGTAATTTATATTAAATAGCTATGATTCCCTTTCGTAATCGTATCAGTTGAGTCACGGATTTTGGAGCTCACGTATGTTTGAAGTGTGCCTAGGCGAGTGATTCGGTGGGTTTTGTTAGGTTAGGTGAGATTGAGGGAGGAGAAGAGGGCACTGGAGAAGGAAGAAAGAGGAATAGGGAAGGAGGAAGAAGGAGAGATGAGGAAAAAAGAAGGTAAAAGGAGGGTTTGGTACTTAGCAGCTTGGTGATGGGATGGAGAATAGCTAGCGTTAGGGATCAGCGTAGAGTAGGGCCTTCCGAGGGGTCGGTAGGAGTTCGTATTAGGCGAGGAGAATATTAGATTGTGCTAGCGAATTAGGAATCGCTACAGCAAAATGGGGCTTTCGTAGCGTTTAGAAAACGTTATTATAACCTACCATAGCATTTCAAAGAATGCCATGGAACGACATGCTAGGCAGACCTTTAGCTTTACATAGCAGGAAAAAACGCTATAAAAATGTCTTTTATATAACGTTTTTCTTCTGTTATTAAACCAAAACGCTATAGGAAATATTATCCAGTAGTTGATTTCTATAGCGTTTGCTGGGCATATTTTATAGCGTTTTATCATACTATGTTATAGCGTTAAGGTGATATTTCAATAGCGTTTCTTATCATACTTGTATAACCTTTCGTTTCTTTTTCCATAGTGTTACTTATCATATTTGTATAGCGTTTCATTTCTATTTTCATAGCATTTCTTGTCAAACTTATACAACGTTTCATTCATGTTTCTATAGCGTTTATGATGTTATATTATAGCGATTTTTATGCATTATTCTTAAATCCCATACACAGTTTCTACAGCGTTTATTAATCAATAGCATTGATTTAACGCTATTCCATGTAATATTAATTTATAGAATTTACCAATCTCAGTTTTAGCCTTTTATTATTATTATTATTATATATATATTATACATTTTCTCATTTCTTATCGCAGACAACATATACGTTAAATTGCAACATAATATTTCATACAGATCACTAAAACAACTTCACATATTCAAACTAAGCATTTCACACATATCATTCAAATAAATTTTCACATATCCAAACTTAGTATTTCATATATATCGATTTTTCATCTTTTTCTTGTCTATACATAATATTTCATACCTATCAATAAGTTACTTCCTCAAACATAGATAATGAAACAATTACCGTCTCAGCTAAAATATTATGAAAGATGATGCCCGACTTCAAATATTGCTAGTGTCCTTTAGCTTCATAAAAGAAGGTACTCAATCTGAATTGTGATAACAAAGCCTGCACATAGATAATAATAAAAGTTAATAATGTCAGTGTCATCACAGTGTAATGTGGTAAGATGAAAACTGAAGTAAGATGAAGTAATGGGTAGTGCACTGAGATTTGCATTCATAGTAAGTATCGGCATGTGATAGTTTTGGGTGCAGGCATGTGATAGTTTGGGGTGCATGCTTATATGGAAAAGTGAGTCCAAACCAGTAACAGCATAAAACACAACCCTTGCTAATTATTCAGACATATATATTATGAAACCGATATGCATCCTAGGGATTCTTTATGTTGGTCTTTAATTTAATAGTTTTAATTATTAAACAAAAATAAGGTTCAATATACCTACTTTAATACATTATTAATGTAAACCTGTTGAACTGTATAGAAAATGTATTAAATTTGGTGTTAGAACTTGTCGGGCAGGTTTAATTTTTAATTCCAAACTAAGAGGAAATGATGGTTTTCAATCTCCTTTCCATTTCATTTTAACGATTTAATATGGACTAGTATAACCGCACAACGGTGGAGAAACCGACCGTTCGATTTTATAATTTTACAAATGTTCTATGTAAATTTCAGTTAAATGCAAATAATAATATTGTAAACTATTAAAACCATATTAAGAAATTGCATAATATTGAATAATTAAGTGTTGGCGATGTATACACACACTGCATGTGTGTGATTGCTAATGAGACTTCACTTTTATATAATTGTAAACCAAGGGAAAAAAGTTTGACGTTTCCTCATTAAATATGGAAGTTTCTACCATGTACACACACATTGGATTATGTGTAGAAAAACAGTATCCGAACAAATGAGTTTTATCTAGATTTGTTAAACGGGTCGGGTCGGGTCATAATGAGTCAAATCAAAATTGACCCGACCCATTTAATGATCCAAGCCATTTGATTCATTTATTAAAATGGTCAACATAACTCAACCATCTTCATGCATAGGTGAACCCGTTTAACCCACTTTAAAAACATAAATATTTGATAATTATAGAAAAACTGAAAAAGTATCCAATATAACCTAAAAATGTTCAAATTGCACAATGCATAATAAAAACTGCATATATAAAATTACAACAACCAGAGATGAACTGCTTACATTGATGGTTAACCAAAAATCAACATTTATCACAAGAACAACTCAAAGTAACATGTAAACAACACCAAACATGAATAATGTAAAAACTGCATTAAATAGGTTTTTAAACTGCATCGAATAAGTTTAAATACTAAATCCAATGACGCTAATAATGCACCAAATTACATATTGTTCGAAAAATAAAGGACTTGTATATTTGCATGAACATTGCACAACTAAAATACTACACTGTAATATTAAACCTCAAAATAAACTATACTGGATGAAAATTATGCTCCCAAAATATTGGATTTTGATCTACTCAACTTTAAACCAAGAGCATGATAGAACAAGAACCAGCACTAGGATTACCATTGGTTGCTTTGCACTAGAATGGTATAAACATGTATATATCACATCAAAAGTAGATTTGCATAGCTTCGAGGTGATGTTTCTTGAGATTGTTTGTAGTAGGATAAACTTTGAGTTAGGGTCCGATGTTCCAAAAAGCACAACATTGATTGATGTTGCTAAAGAGTGCCTTCATGAAATGAGGCTGGATTTGCTTGTAGATGATAACGAGAATGCAGAACTTGATTTAATGAAGTGGAAATGTTTGTTTTTGTTGCTATTTCTTACATTCAAGATCTTTGATGATGCCTTCTATAAACCAAGTTGCACAAATGTTGGATAGGTATCCAGAATGTAAGTACATCTTATTTAAATAACATATCACCATAACCACTTTCAATGCAATAAAGCAGCCAACGGGTTGCATATACATACCTCTCTTCACAGACAATCTAAAATTTGGGCTGCATTTCTTCCTGACTTCTACATGAAAAAGCAACTAAATGTTTGTACCTGGCACACTACACGGAAGGAAAAGAATTTTTTTTAATATATTTGCTAGTCTAAGTTTCTGAAAAAGAACATCAACATAAAGAACTGGGTAACCTTTTAGTTTGTAAGCAAAAATATGTGTTACAGACTAATTGTTAACTGTTTGTTATAAGCATCATTAAGCTATGAGCAAATGCAACAACCAACTTGCCAATCCAAAGTAACATTACAACATACAAAATTGAACTTTGTACATTGACAGATCATTCTTATAACCCTTTTTTTCTTTTGAACAATGCTATGGGATATGCCCATAGGTCAAACACGAAATATTTGATAACACAATATGCCCCGCCATTATAACATTGGCGGTTTTTATAATCATGTAACTAATAACATAAAATTTGTGATGCTTTGTCAAATACTCTTGACTAGGAAGAAAAGAGAAAAAAAACATTCAATCAGTTGAATATAACTTAATTATATAATAATAAGGTTGGTCTAACAAAACTGATTTTGAGACTGGACAATTCTTGCATTTTTGAAACATCGTTATCATATCGATATTTACAACCGAGAAAATGATAAAACCAACACAAGTAACATTTTTATCAAAGTTGAAATAGCTGAACTTAGATTTTGTAAACTGGGTCTGGAAACATAAAACATACAAACACTAGTCTGCATTATACATACATGCACAACACTCATTATAACCACCTAATTTTACCCATAATGTTACCTAAAACACCAACATATAGTATGCTAGTACGTTTTTAATACAAAGATTCCTAGTTAAACAGTTGGGTTGCTAAAAATTCCTAAAAACTATGTTCATCATTCCTAAAATTCCTAAAACACCAACTTATTTTATTAGTTGATATGTGAGGCAAAAAAAGATAAGATGTTACTAATTATGTCCATCATTATACTAAAAAGGAACTTGATAAAAGTACTTCAGGCATATTCCACATGCTATTTTATGTAGAATTCAACCAGTTAATGTCAATTCTAAACACGATGATGAATCTAATAGACTACCAACGTACGTAAAAAAGCTAATTAATATATTATTAGCTCATCATTTCACAAAACTGAATATTACCTCCACCTAGTAAACTATGTTCCTATAATTTCCAAAAGTAGATAACTAATATACTTAAAAATGTAAAATGTTATTTCAACCAAGGTTCAAAAGCGACGATGATTTACGGGAGGCAAATTCAATATTTTAATTATCGAAAAATGTGGGTCGTTACACTCTCCCCCACTCAAAACTTTCCGTCCTTGAAAAGGGAAAAGAAGGAATTAAGGAATTAATATATTTTATTCAAAGTATTCAAGTTATAAACAATTAATTTACATGATTAAGTGTTTTAAATAAAATATATCAATTAATAAACAATTAAATCTTCATATTCAAGTTTAATAAAAAGTTTGAAAATATTTTCCATTTTCACAAAATTTTCTAAGTCTAAAATTCACAGAAAATTTCGGTAGAGTCTCATTTGTATGGAGAGGTCTAGAAGAAATAAATTATCAATAATAACCATATATATGTCATATTTCAAAATAAAATATCCCAAACCACGGGAAAACAATATAATATCGCTATAAAACCTTAATCCGAAAACGTACCTATTTGTCGGTCAAACAATGCTTTATTTATGAAACCAAAAGCAGTAGCTATTGTTTCCATAAACCTGTATTTCACTCATAAAATCTAAAATAGTGAGAATTATGTATAAGGGAGATATTTAAGTTGTTTCAATTAATAACAAAACAATCAACACAACATAACAATAGTCACTTAAAAACAAAACCATACAATCATCACATGCAGTCAAAGTAATCAACCATCCATCCATAACAACCAAAACAAATGGTTTGTTCGGGTTTAGAAACTTTTAATCGTATAAAATGATAAATAAACTATTAGGTATGCCATACACTCATCAATCTTAGATAAAACTTAATAGATTATTTATACATCTTTATACAGTTAGAAGTATCCTTTCCCAACCATCCCATAAGCCAAAACAACCAATAATTTCAAATATCGTTAAAGTTTATTCTTATTAATCTCCTTTCACATTATTTACTGTTCTTTGGTTTCATTCTTCGTACAATGATTATTTTCATTAATTTACATTCATTACTTACATAACATATTTCCATTCAATTATTTAAAATAATCAATGAATTAATTATTGAAGGATTACATACATTTTATTTCACTTTAATTCACATTTATTATTTACTTTGATTTCCTTTTATATAATTATTCATTTGTGAAGCAACTCATACTTAAATTTTTAGTTTTTTTTCTTTTCACATTTATTTCTTTCATATATAGTATTCACTTTTACTTTATAAATGGCTTCAATCATTAACTTAAGTTTATAATCATATACTTTAAGTATTCACCTTTTTCTATTAAATTTAGTTACTAGCATCTCGAATTATTAACTTAAGTTTATAACATTCTTATACATCTTAATTCTTCATTTATAAACATAATTCCATTAAACACTTTCATTTCCTAGATTTTACTTTTATAATATTCTATTACATATTCTTATTAACATTTCATATTTTAATATTTTAGTAAGTTATATATATGTCTTTTAGGATGTAATTGAATGTTACCTAAGTTTATCTTATCATTTTAGTTAACAAAATGTTCAATAGTTACATTTTCTTATTTTTTATATCTACAAGTTACAAATTTTCAATTTCTTATATATTTCATAAATAATCACTTAGCATCTATTTTCTTATTTTTCTCTCATTTTAGTAGTTCCTAATTATTAATAAAGTCAAGATTTCATTCATTACAATAAATGGAAGCTACTAATTATCAAAAAGTTTTAAGAACTAAATCCCGGATTCATTTCAGTCATTTTGAAAATAATATATATATTTTTATATCCTTTATAGATCAAATCATATTTAGGAATTCAAAATTAAGATTTATTCATCAAAATAGATGTGTAGTAAAACTACTACGGCAGTCTTCCCACTTTGAAACATGAAAATGAACGTCAATGATGCATGCACTCATCACCAAAATTGTTTTCTAGCGACAGTGAGAGGTATAGAGAACTTATTTCCTTTAAAAATTCTTTTTAAAACTTTCTTTCAAATCACATTGAAAATATTTCTATCCAAATATACTTCCAAATAATACTAATATCATATTCCAAAATCCTTTGAAACCAATTTCAAAATCCCGGAACTTAAATTCACAAATTTCCAATTTATATTCATTTTATTTACAATCCCATTTTTGCAACTAATATTTATAAAATTTCACTTCCTAACAAATAAACAAACATATCACATACAATTATATACATTTATAAAGATTATTCTTTTATATACAAAATATAATACTAGGTAAATTATTTCAAGCGTTTAGAAATTCTTATCGATGCCACAACGTCCTATGTACCAACCAGAATATATAAATACTCAATAGAACAAATTAACACAATACAAAACATTTTATAACATAACAAGTACACTCTCTCATATATATACACTCAACGACTCATTCTAGTGTATTACTACCCTATCTCCAATGAGTCAGACTCCACAAAGATAAGGTTATCGCTAAACCAAAGCTCTGATACCAAATGTAACAACCCACCTTTTGGATAGTTCAAATCGACAATAAACCTCACATGTCGAACTCAAACCATTCAAAAAAGAGGATTGTTATGAGGTAAATAAGAAAAAGGAGAAATAAATAAAACAAACATAGAATCTCACAACGGAATGACAAAATATAATAATCAAATAACAGTTCATGAAGCCGTTTTACAAATAACATTTGATTACACTTTTACAATACAGATTAGAGTTACATACAGCAGGAATAAATAAATAATGCAGTGAAACAACATGATGTAGTGGGATAAATAAAATAAATAATAATAGTACTAAATCTTCGTCTTCGTCCTCTAGAAAAGCAGTCTTCGATACACTGAAAAGCTCAGACTGACCCGAGCGTAATGAAAAGACAAAACGCTCGAGTCAGAACTAAAAGATTAAGTTAAATCAAGAGTAATAAATATGAGTGTAATAGCTTCAAAGATGTTTACGGGGTTTTACATCTCCTATCCAGTGTCTAACGTGCGTGCAATAACTTAAGAGATGTTCAGGATTACCATCTCATAAGGATCCGTTAAACTATTTACTATGTAGTAATATACGCTATTATAATATGTCTATCAGTAAAGTAAATTATTAAAATAACGTTAAGGCGTTACCCATATCCCCCTTAACACATTTTTATATATTCCTATAGTCTATATAGTACCGTAATTACTCCGTAAACTGGAGGGCTATCAAAGGGCACTCCATAGGTATGGTATAAACCAAACTCATAATGGGCGCGATAAGGCAAGTGACAAGGCACGCGAGGCAATGCCTATGGTAGGATACTACTATTTTGCAGATCCAGACTGGTGGTAATGCATAGCAGCTACCACCGCCCACCTCGGAACACGCTCCCATAATCAAAATCGTGGGGTGGCCACTAAATCAATCACAAAGTCATAGTATGGTATCGAAGAAGCATGTCCGATCGGAGGTGCGACCTCACTTGACGCGGCGTGGCTCCTGTTTTAGTCACATAAGCTAACTCGAGGTTATGAGGGCTACGATAATACCTCATACAGAATTGTTCGCCAAACCATCCTACTTCATTTTGGAATCTCCACCACGTGCACAGTTGTTAAAGTGGTTTTCGGTATTGGCAAAGAGTATGACAATATCCGATCCCGATCACTTTAACAACCAAACGCTTATTTCACACCGGATGATTCTTTTACATTTCCCAAAACCATTTAATATTTGATACCAAAATATCATATTCTCAAAACAATATCACTTTCGAAATCATATTCACTTTTGAAATCATATCGACAAAATAAGTTAAATCTTCATTTCAAAATCATCATATTTACTCAAATATGTTATTTCACTAGAAAATATCATTTCACATCCCAACTTAGGTTATAACATCATTTAACCGTATTTGCTTTTAAATCAAGGATTTAAATATAAACACTTCCACTTTACACAGTCTAAAATTTAGAAAATAGTTTAGATAGTTATAGATAGTTTAAATAGTTTAGCAGAGTTTAAAATAAATTTTTAAATAGTTTAAAATATTTTAAAATAGTTTAAAAATAGATTAAAAATAGTTTTAAATAAATTTAAGATAGCTTAAATAGATTTAAAATAGTTTAAATAGATTTAAAATAGTTTAAATAGATTAAATAGATTTAAAATAAATTACAATAGATTTAAAGTAAATTAAAATAGTTTAATTGATTAATATAGTTTAAGATAGTTTGAAAATCTTAATAATCAGGATTTTTAAAATAATATATTTTTAAACAGTTTATATTAAAATAATAAATTTGAAATTAATATCAAATTAAACTATTTCTTTCATTCAACACATCTGGACCTTGTCCAGCTTTCAAATCAACAAACTAAACTTTGTCTTTCAATTTAGATTCTCATTTAAAACCATTTTATCAATATCGATTTCAAATCCATGTACGAACTATGAATTTAAACTATTTCAAATTTAGCAGATTTCGAAGTTTAAATATTAAAATATTTCAATAACTCAATTTCGATAAATTTTATTTATACTTCAAATCTAACTTTAAAATTTCAATTTAAACCCTTTAAACAATTCATTTAAACCAATTCCAATTTTAACATTAAAGACTTGGATTTTCGAAGATAATTCAGTTATATAAATCTAATTTCTATTTCAAAATATCATTAACTAAATTCAAAAATTAAGAATTTAAAAATTATTTAATTTAACCAATCCGGTGTCCGTATATAATTTTCTACCCTATGGTCAATTGATACGGATATATATCATTTCAACCCGTAATAATTTTCAATTTTACGGGTATATATCATTTCAACCCGCAATAATTTTAAATTTTGCGGGTATATATCATTTCAACCCGTAATCCCGAATAAAATTGAAAATCCATAAAATCGCTCGGGTTTATCATTTCAACCCATAATGATTTTTTCCTAATCTAAAGATCGTTCGGGTATGTATCATTTCAACCCATAGTGATTTTCCTAACAATAACTAAGGGAACTTGCAGTATTATAACAATATAAATGTTACATCCAGTCATCCAATATCAACAATTAAACATCATCACAATCACCATCCAAATCAACCAATAAACAACACAATTAACTGATTATCATTAACAGGTCTTTAACAGGCAATTTAAACTTCAATATTAAATTAAATGACGATTAAATTCAATAAAAGTCAGATTTAACTGGAATGCCAATTTAAATATATCAAACAACAATAAATCAACTTCTAATCACATCATAAATTTAATTTAACTAAAATAAGATAATTTAGTAGATTTGAGTGGATTAAAACACTCACAATTGATTTCAAGTTGATTTGACATACAAAATAGTCCAAAAATTGAATAGTCATAGAATTCGTCCAAACAAGTTTCATAATGCCTGAAATTTCGATACGATCTCAGCGGAACAAACCACACATGAATCCGAGCATGTATGTAAAAGTTATGGTCGTTAGAAGGTTTGAATTTAAATATAAAATAAGTAAATAGATTAATAAAGCAAATGGGCCACGTCATTATCACCTGTACGTAACACTCATTCACGAAATCGCCTGCCTCGTATACGAAGTAGCCGCCGGCCAACTCACGAATGCATGCGCCATCTACGGCGAACCAGACGCCGCCGCACCCAAGTCTGAGGCGCGTCCCACCTTGCGACCTCCGCCACACCCTCGAACCCCCTTCTGAAGGATATCGCGTCCCAAAATTTGCAACTGCCGCCATGATACTTTCGAAACCTAATTCAAATTGTTCCTTAAATCTAGCCATTATCTTCCCAAACAACCAATGCCAATGAACTCCCCTCGCCCATCTCCATGCAACCATACCCTCAAATCGACGATCCACTAACGTTGATCAGACCCCAAATGAACGACTAAGAATTATCCCTCAAATTCTTGACACACTGAGACCAAAATCGAAAAATGAACTGCAGATCTAAATTGCACTCTTCGAGAGCTTTTCAATGATATATAATGTAATATAGTTTGAGGAGTTTCAATTTTTAAGTTGATTTTAAAATTTGATTAAGGGTTTCGAATTTAAATTGGTTTTGTAACAACCCGGGGTTTTGTAAAAATTAATTATCGTCATTTGGCGATTAATTCTATTGGCTAATTGCTATTGAGAGTTTTGAATCCGGTTGAAATTCTTTTAAAAAAATTTGTTAAGTGATTGGTGAGCTTTAAAAGTTGAATCTTGGCCCATGTTTTATTTTGGGACCATGATACTTATCCAATGTTCATACCGGTTCCTCCATTCATTTCGTTCGCGAAAAACCCTAAAACCAAAACGAAAAGAGAAATGGCGGCCTCCTTTCGTTCGTTCCTCTTTTCGAAATTAGGGCTTGCTTGTTCGTTGCTTATGAAATTTGGGCTTTGCAATCTGTAGTCGCCGCTTTCAGAGCTTTGTCGATCGTTCGTCTTGAGCTCCGCTCGGTTGCTTCTTCTTCGTAGAAAAAGGTGAGTGATTTATTTCACTCACATCTAATTCAATTTCTTTATTTCGTGACTTGGGTTTTGAATTGATTTAGCCGATGATGATTTGTTATAAAAGGGTTTGAATCCCCTTATTTTCGTTTGTCTGATAATTGTCTTAATTTGTCAATAATTTATCTCGGCCGGTTGTTGTTGCTTGAATGTTCGAGATGATTCCTGACTTTGTCAATTCGTATATATTGTGATTTCTTGGTTGACACGGTTTGATTTCTGGACATTGTTTTCCTTGCTCACCACGATATTGTTTTTGAATTGTTCCATGACTTCGGTGACTTGCTTGCAGCATCGATTTTGAACTTGTGATATTTGTGCTTGTTGAC
Organism: Allium fistulosum; assembly: GCA_030737815.1. Taxonomy (NCBI): domain Eukaryota; kingdom Viridiplantae; phylum Streptophyta; class Magnoliopsida; order Asparagales; family Amaryllidaceae; genus Allium; species Allium fistulosum. The sequence goes on from CM060904.1 coordinate 824,627,957, forward strand.
TTCGGCTTTGGATTAGTTTGAACTTGATACTGTTTTCAACATTTTAACTGTGGCTTCGACACTGTGATCTTTCATATTTGTAGCATACTTGACTGTGGCATTGCTTCATATATATATATGCATTCATGTATGTATATATGTGATTGATTTTTACACTGTTTCATAGCCATTCCAGTTGGTAATTTGTCGAGCACCACTTATTCATGATTGCTGATGCCACTGCATCATTTGTTAGTGCATATCATCTTATCTTGGTTTGTTGTAATCACAGTGGCATTTTCTATCTGATGCATTTCATATTGTAACTGTGTCATATTGCTTCGAGTCTGAAATGCTTGTAGGCTTCACTATGCAATGTTCGACATGTCTGTGTGTCACTACACATATATATATGCTTCTTGGTTGCACAGTCCACATGAGTTCATTTAGACTAATTCGAACTACTGTGTTCATTATTGCATGTTGCTGCTATGCTGTCATGTACTTGATTCCATGTGATATTGAACTGCTTCATTTTTGTTTCTCTGGTGCATGTTGAGTTTACTTTGTACTTGTAGCCTTGGTTGAAATGTAAGACTGTAGTGTCTTCATTTTGCCTGTTGAAATTTGTCATGTTCATTGTGTTTCACTGACACTTGATCGTGTCACTGGTTACAGTTTTGTAAATATATATGCTCTTGTTATGGTATTGGATTTTTGACGCACGGCATCTTCCGATGCTTGTAATTGTTGTCATCAGTGTTGTGTGGCTTTGAGCTTCACTGATGCTTTTCACTGTTGCATACATGTGCTTGTATTCTAGTCCTTTTGGCACTACTGCACTGTTTTGTGGCTGCAGTTGAGTTGAGTCAGTGACTTGACCTTTTGCATTTTAATTGTGAGTTGGTGCCATTTGCTTTTGATTCATTGAGGCAGTTTGTATTTGGTTGCCTTTTTGCCCCTGTTTGGTTTGTGATTCATTGTTGTGCCTCTGTTTTGTACCTCTGCACACTTTGCAGTCTCGGCTTGCTGTAATATTTGGAGTTGTGTTGGCATCACATACTTTAGTGGCGAGCCAGTGCACGCGTGCGTGTACTGCAGCCACACAGAATTGGCATTTTGAATTGATATTTCAATCACTTGAATTGTTTTATGTGTTCAATTCAATATTTTGAAATTGTTTTTGATTTGGTTTGATTGATCATTTTGTTGTGTCTAATTATCTATTTGATAATTAGATTATGAGCTTCTAAGTATTTATTTAATAATTAGAATTTTGTTGTTAATTGCTGTTTAGGCAATTCTGTGGTTTTCAAATTATCTTCATTGATAATCTTTTTATTTATCCTTGTTGATGATTTGATTTTGCTAATTTGTTGTTTAACGTTGTTTAGTGTTATATCTACCGTTATCCGATTTCCTTGTTAAAGGATTGGATAGACGAGATTTTTGTGACTGTCGTCTATTTGGTTATTTATTATTATTGCTTCTGTGCATTAGTAACTGAGTTTGAATTAGACTGACCCATGTATTATTTTCTTTTGAATTTAATACTCGGGTCAGATCGAGTTATTACAGGTTGTAGATATCTTTCTTTGGATTGCTGCTTAAGCTATGAAGTCTCTTCATATCTTTTGGAGTAGTCGTCGGCATTTTGTAGTAGTCAGTGTATCTGATCTAGGTTGATATGTATTCATGTATAGTATTCGATAATGTACTTGTATATATAACTTCCAGAGTCGACAGTTGTAGTTGTATCATATGTATTGTATCAAATGTATTGTAACTGCCTTCAGTTATATATATATGAGATTAGATATTAGCTGTGTTCTGCATTTAGCTTATCTGTGTCATTATTTTATATATACTGTCCTAAACTATTATGAACCATCGTAGTTCGTTTTATACTGGAATTGGGTATGTCGATGGGAGTAATAACCAGAGATGAAAATAAATATACCACTCCTATTGAGGTAACCAATATTAGTGTAAGGCCTAACTACGGATGGTCGCTCCTATCTAGCCTTATTCGTTGTAATAACAGACAGTATTTCTTTTAATACTCTTTGTTATTGTGAGCATAGAGGTGGGGCGTCACAGTTGGTATCAGAGCGGGGGGTTTATGGACATAATATATAACATAACTTAGATGGAACATGTGTTACAACTATTGTTGATGTTTTATTTGTGCTTTGAGTCAAAACTAAAGTTTTGAAATTATGATGAAAATTTTAAATATCTTTATTTGAAATTAAAAGTGAAATTGTGTTTCAATGAGATATTAATTTGTGTTCTGTTTAACAGAGTGCGCAGCGGAAACAGTATGACTGCTTTCACTGTGTACGGCTGATTACCCTTTTGATTTAAAAATCAAAATATGAAAATGAAATAAATTTCTTTGTGATGTTACATAGATGTGTTTATTTTGTTTCTTTGAAAATTCGAATCCGATTTGAGGACCCGAAGCGATTGCTATTATGTGATTTTGTTGAGATTTTGCTGTTTTAAATTATCTTCATTGAAGATATAATCTAGTGATTTCTTTGTTCATTTTGTAGTGTATGTGCAGATTCGAGTTGCATGTTACTACATTAATTTTACGTTGAACCGGTGTTTGGTTTGAACGTATTTAGTTGCCGTTATTTTTATAACAGGATTTTTACAATAGTGCTAAATTTTTGAAGCACGATGTTTTGTTGACATTTGTAATGAATGAAAATTCACTGGTATTATATTTTGATGCGAATTATTTTGATGAGATTTTGACGTTTAAAAATTACTGTAGCTTTGACTTCAGTAACCGTCAATTTTAAAGTGGATTTTCAAGCGGTTATTCCGCAATGCTGATTTTGAGATCCGATTTTACGGTGTTTTGGGTTCGAAATTGCTACTGATATTGCTGTTTTAATCACGTGTTTGAAAATTGTTTTTAAAATAAAATTGTTTTCAAAAATTTTACAGTTTGCGCTTTCGAAAGTATGAGGAAGCGATTTAAACGCTTCAGCAAAATTGAGGACTATGAACCCTCACTTTTACTGATTCACTTAATTCCGGACTTGTCCGTTTGAGAACGTAATGTATTTATTTAAAATACACAATTTTGCACTTTCAAGGAAACGATGAAGAGAATCAAACGATTTAGTAAAACACGTGGTATGTGACATGTGCGTTTGCTATTTCGGTTAATTCCGGACTCGTTAATTAAAACATCTGCTGTTTGATGATTCTAATGATTTTGTGTGCTTTCGAGCCACTATGTTGAAGCTTCGGGTCATTTGTTGGACCTTCGGGTCATCTGCTGGACCTTTGGGTTATTTGTTGGGCTTTCGGGCCACTCTGCTAGACCTTCGGGTCATTTGTTGGGCTTTTGGGCCACTCTGAGGACCTTCAGGTCAAATACCAGTACTAGACCTTCGGGTCACTCTACGGACCTTCGGGTCACTCTGCGGACCTTCGGGTCATCTGATGGGCGCTAAAAAATTTATAGTACTTGGTAGGCTTCGGACATTTGTTGATGCACGTGCGGCGTAGCTAAAACTCGCCATCTGATGGGATCGATCCAACCTTTTATGTTGATTTTCTAGAGTATCTTAATTGATTTCTAGATATTTGTTGTTTCTAATTATCTGTAGGTAATTAGATATTTGCTGATTTGAGTTCTGATTATTGTTTGTGATAATTAGATATTTGTTGATTTCTGATTATCGTTTTTGATAATTAGATATTTGAGATTTCTGATTATCGTTTTCGATAATTAGATATTTGTTGATTTCTGATTATCGTTTTTGATAATTAGATATTTGTTGATTTCTGATTATCGTTTTTGATAATTAGATATTTGTTGATTTCTGATTATCTTTTTTGATAATTAGATATTTGTTGATTTCTGATTATCGTTTTTGATAATTAGATATTTGTTGATTTCTGATTATCGTTTTTGATAATTGGATATTTGTTGATTTCTGATTATCGTTTTTGATAATTAGATATTTGTTGATTTCTGATTATCGTTTTTGATAATTAGATATTTGTTGATTTCTGATTATCGTTTTTGATAATTAGATATTTGAGATTTCTAATTATCATTTTTGATAATTAGATATTTGTTGAGTTCTGATTATCGTTTTTGATAATTAGATATTTGTTGATTTCTGATTTTCGTTTTTGATAATTAGATATTTGTTGATTTTTGATTATCGTTTTTGATAATTAGATATTTGTTGATTTCTGATTATCGTTTGTGATAATTAGATATTTGTTGAGTTCCGATTATCGTTTGTGATAATTAGATATTTGTTGATTTCTGATTATCGTTTTTGATAATTAGATATTTGTTGATTTCTTATTATCGTTTTTGATAATTAGATATTTGTTGATTTCTGATTATCGTTTTTGATAATTAGATATTGGTAGATTTCTGATTATCGTTTTTGATAATTAGATATTTGTTGATTTCTGATTATCGTTTTTGATAATTAGATATTTGAGATTTCTTATTATCGTTTTTGATAGTTAGTTATTTGTTGATTTCTGATTATTGTTTTTGATAATTAGATATTTGTTGATTTCTGATTATCGTTTTTGATAAATAGATATTTGAGATTTCTGATTATCGTTTTTGATAATTAGATATTTGAAATTTCTGATTATCGTTTTTGATAATTAGATATTTGTTGATTTCTAATTATCTTTTTGATAATTAGATATTTGTTGATTTGAGATTTCTGATTATATGATGTTTTCTAATTATCATTTTTTGATAATTGGATATTTGCTAGTTTTGCTGATTATGAGATTTTCTAGTCTCTAATTGATTCTAGATTATGTTGATTATATTGAATTGTTGTTTCCTATCTATCTCTGTTGATAGTTAGAGTTTGCTGATTATGAAGTTCGTGTTTTCTAGTTATTTGTTGGATAACTAGATATTTGCAGTTTTGCGATTTGTGATTTGTGTTTTCTAATTATCTTTGCTGATAATTAGATTTTGCTGTTTTCTAATTATTGTGCCGATAATTAGATGTTGTTGTTTTGTGATTACTGTATTCTAACCTTCTAATTGAAAATTAGATATTGCTGATAATTGTATTTATTCAGTTTTGCTGTTTTCTGATTATCTATTATTGATAATTAGAATTTTGTTGAGAATTTGTGAATTTCTTTTATGAAATTAAAAGATTTCTTTGGCGTTTGTATTCCCGACTTTTATTTTTCTAGCTTAACCAGTTTATGTTAGAAAAATAATTGTTATTGACACCTTTAATTATAAAAATTGCGGGGACGCAATTTTTATAAGGAGGCGAGTCTGTAACAACCTGGGGTTTTGTAAAAATTAATTATCGTCATTTGGCGATTAATTCTATTGGCTAATTGCTATTGAGAGTTTTGAATCCGGTTTAAATTCTTTTAAAATAATTTGTTAAGTGATTGGTGAGCTTTAAAAGTTGAATCTTGGCCCATGTTTTATTTTGGGACCATGATACTTATCCAATGTTCATACCGGTTCCTCCATTCATTTCGTTCGCGAAAAACCCTAAAACCAAAACGAAAAGAGAAATGGCGGCCTCCTTTCGTTCGTTCCTCTTTTCGAAATTAGGGCTTTCTTGTTCATTGCTTATGAAATTTGGGCTTTGCAATCTGTAGTCGCCGCTTTCAGAGCTTTGTCGATCGTTCGTCTTGAGCTCCGCTCGGTTGCTTCTTCTTCGTAGAAAAAGGTGAGTGATTTATTTCACTCACATCTAATTCAATTTCTTTATTTCGTGACTTGGGTTTTGAATTGATTTAGCCGATGATGATTTGTTATAAAAGGGGTTTGAATCCCCTTATTTTCATTTGTCTGATAATTGTCTGAATTTTTCAATAATTTATCTCGGCCGGTTGTTGTTGCTTAAATGTTCGAGATGATTCCTGACTTTGTCAATTCGTATATATTGTGATTTCTTGGTTGACACGGTTTGATTTCTGGACATTGTTTTCCTTGCTCACCACGGTTCCATGACTTCGGTGACTTGCTTGCGGCGTCGATTTTGAACTTGTGATATTTGTGCTTGTTGACTTCGGCTTTGGATTAGTTTGAACTTGATACTGTTTTCGACATTTTAAATGTGGCTTCGACACTGTGATCTTTCATATCTGTAGCATACTTGACTGTGGCATTGCTTCATATATATATATATATATATATATATATATATATATATATATATATATATGCATTCATGTATGTATATATGTGATTGATTGTTACACAGTTTCATAGCCATTCCAGTTGGTAATTTGTCGAGCACCACTTATTCATGATTGCTGATGCCACTGCATCATTTGTTAGTGCATATCATCTTATCTTGGTTTGTTGTAATCACAATGGAATTTGTTATCTGATACATTTCATATTGTAACTGTGTCATATTGCTTCGAGTCAGAAATGCTTGCAGGCTTCACTATGCAATGTTCGACGTGTTTGTGTGTCACTGCACACATATATATGCTTCTTGGTTGCACTGTCCACATGAGTTCATTTAGTCTAATTCGAACTGCTGTGTTCATTATTTCATGTTGCTACTATGTTGTCATGTACTTGATTCCATGTGATATTGAATTGCTTCATTTTTGTTTCTCTGGTGCATGTTGAGTTTACTTTGTACTTGTAGCCTTGGTTGAAATGTAAGACTGTAGTGTCTTCATTTTGCCTGTTGACATTTGTCCAGTTCATTGTGTTTCACTAACACTTGATCGTGTCACTGGTTACAGTTTTGTAAATATATATGCTCTTGTTTTGGTATTGGATTTTTGACCAACGGCTTCTTCCGATGCCTGTAATTGTTGTCATCAGTGTTGTGTGGCTTTGAGCTTCACTGATGCTTTTCACTGTTGCATACATGTGCTTGTATTCTTGTCCTTTTGGCACTACTGCACTGTTTTGTGGCTGCAGTTGAGTTGAGTCAGTGACTTGACCTTTTGCATTTTAATTGTGTGTTGGTGCCATTTGCTTTTGATTCATTGAGGCAGTTTGTATTTGGTTGCCTTTTTGCCCCTGTTTGGTTTGTTATTCATTGTTGCGCCTCTGTTTTGTACCTCTGCACACTTTGCAGTCTCAGCTTGCTGTAATATTTGGAGTTGTGTTGGCATCATATATTGTAGTGGCGAGGCAGTGCACGCGTGCGTGTACTGCAGCCACACAAAATTGGCATTTTGAATTGATATTTCAATCACTTGAATTGTTTTATGTGTTCAATTCAATATTTCGAAATTGTGTTTGATTTGGTTTGATTGATCATTTTGTTGTGTCTAATTATCTATTTGATAATTAGATTATGAGCTTCTAATTATTTATTTAATAATTAGAATTTTGTTGTTAATTGCTGTTTAGGCAATTCTGTGGTTTTCAAATTATCTTCATTGATAATCTTTTTATTTATCCTTATTGATGATTTGATTTTGCTGATTTGTTGTTAACACTATTTAGTGTTATATCTACCGTTATCCGATTTCCTTGTTAAAGGATTGGATAGACGAGATTTTTGTGACTGTCGTCTATTTGGTTATTTATTATTATTGCTTCTGTGCATTAATAACCGAGTTTGAATTAGACTGACCTGTGTATTATTTTCATTTGAATTTAATACTCGGGTCAGACCGAGTTATTACAGGTTGTAGATATCTTGCTTTGGGTTGCTGCTTGAGCTATGAAGTCTCTTCATATCTTTTGGAGTAGTCGTCATCATTTTGTAGTAGTCAGTGTATCTGATCTAGGTTGATATGTATTCATGTATATTATTCGATAATGTACTTGTATATATAACTTCCAGAGTCGACAGTTGTAGTTGTATCATATGTATTGTATCAAATGTATTGTAACTGCCTTCAGTTATATATTTATGAGATTTGATATTAGCTGTGTTCTGCATTTAGCTTATCTGTGTCATTATTTTATATATACTGTCCTAAACTATTATGAACCATCGTAGTTTGTTTTATACTAGAATTGGGTATGTCGATGGGAGTAATAACCAGAGATGAAAATAAATATACCACTCCTATCGAGGTAACCAATATTAGTGTAAGGCTTAACTACAGATGGCCGCTCCTATCCAGCCTTATTCTTCGTAATAACAGACAGTATTTCTTTTAATACTCTTTGTTATTGTTAGCATAGAGGTGGGGTGTCACAGGTTTCTTCCATTGAGGAAAGGAACAAAGAAAGGAATTGTACATACAGTGGAAACTGAAAGACTGCTAGGGTTTGAGAAACAAGGCTATTCATATGAACAAAGCCCGATAAGAAAGAACAACTATCGAATAGGTCTGAAATGACAATAACGTCCAGAAAAGACCATTCCGTCTCCGAAATGAAAGTAGGTCTCCCATATATCAAAATAGATATTTTCGATATTTTTAAATTCAATAGAACAGGTTTCATGTCCTAATTCCATTGTATACATAAGTTAGCTTTTAAAATCAGATTATTTCAAATTGAATTCATTAAATTGATTTCTACGCGTTTCGAGCCTGCACAATCAAACGACAATTCCGATCGTTACGAAACTTGAAATCCTACAATATTTTACTGTTACGAATCCGATGAAACTGGTTTCGTCGAAATTCAAGACAGTGGCCAAAATGGCTATTTTCCTGCAATGACCAGGAATTTCGGCCGTTTAGTTTTGAACATTTAATTTATTTTAAATGTTGAATTTGAATTATTAATTGATTTCGAATATGGAAGAATCAGTGAAATGGTTTACCAAATATAGTGATTTATTTGATTTGGTAAAATAGTAAATTGATATTGGAAATTTGGTTAAAATGGGAATCTGGAGTTAGATATGAATTGAAATGATTTCTAAGTTGATTTAAATTTTATTTGGATTAGAATTATGATGTTGGACTTTTGAATGGGATTTAAAAGTCGATAAGTTAAAAATTGGGAATTTATATATTAATTTAATAGTGAATTAATATATAGAAATAGTGTAAATAATTGAATTTTGATTTAATATAAATCGGAATGATTTCTAATAGAATATAAATTCTATATGATTTATAAAGCAGTTAGTAAGTTTTTAAGATTGAAAATTTAAACGATTTCGACGATTTTGAAAATCGCTCAATTTAACCGACGAGTTAAAATATCCTTTCGGGGCACTATCCCAAAATTCGATGAAACAAGTTCCATTTGATCTGTAATAGTTTATTATTAGCGAATTTCAAATTTTGTAGCGTTTGGAGTTACCGTTTGGTCATACGTAACAGAAACGCGTTGAAAAAGATATCGAAAAATTTAATTATTTAATTCGATTCAAAAAGCTATCTTCCACATACGATCGAATTAGGACCCGAAACATGTTCCAGTGTGTTCGGAATGCGGGTAAAACATTATAAATACCAAGCGACATGTTTCGTTTGGAGTTCGTTTAAAAAAGCATGTAATTTTGAAAAACAATATTAAAATAATACTCATATACATGTATATATACTGTTCAATAGTAAAACCCTAACAAAGTTATCTCCAGCCACCATTTTTATTTCCTAAACCCCAGATCCTACGGTCGTAGCTCGATGGAACCACTAGAGGCCGATCTTGGTCGAGGACATAACTAGCAAAACATGGAGCTTGGCGAGACGTTAAAGATCAACGATGGATTTGCTTTGAATTTATCAGAGTTGGCCTCAAATCACCTCAGTTCTGGTGATGTTTGGGCTCGGTTTCGGCATCAATGGAGGCGAGTTGGGTTGAATCGTGGGTGCTGGAAGGAGGATGGAAGTCATGTGCATTCGTGGGTGGGTTTGGCTGGGGTTTCGGCGTGCCAAAGGATGCGCGGTGATAATGGAACTCGCGTGCACGTGTTGTGTTCATCCTGGTACGAGCAGTTCGAACAAGATAGGGAATAGAGGGAGCACTGCCAGATCTATTTTTCAAATGTACGGCCAGATTCGTTTGTTGTAAAAAAAAATATTATTATAAATTATATTCAATCTTTAAAAATACATAGCTTCTTCATACGTTGTCAAAATCAGACGAAACAAGCGGCACCGGAATTGCAGCTATGAACACTACGCTGTGGAGCAGATCTGGAGTCGATCGGAGGTAGAAATTTTTTTAGGTTAAATCGAATGTGTTCGATTTAATTTAAAATTTGAGTGTTGGCAATTTAAAATTCAAGGTGAGTTATCTCACTCAATTTTGGACTTCTTATGGTTTTAAATCTCCTATATATCGTCCGAGATCTCCTTTGAGACCTCCTTTTCACACTAAAACAAGACGAGACATCAAATCTCCTCCATATCTCCCTCGACACTCATCTCGCCCGAGATATTCAAATCTCACCCGAAATATGGATCAAAATCTCAATCCGAGATCTCACCCGAAATTATACATTTTTCTTATTTTGCATAATATTTTTTATTTTCATATTGGTTCAAAAGAAACTACTCATCCAATTATAATTTACCAACTTCTTGAACATATTCTTTACTTTTTATCTTAATGAGTCGTAGCGAAAGGTTTCACTTCTTTATTATGTTCAAATAAAAAGATATTATTCAATCATTACCAAATCAATTAAGCTAATCAAGCTACTACTCTTCTAAAATTATTCCTTTTTCCATGTAAATCAAGTATGTTACCATTTTTATTTTTACTATGAAAGTTATAACCGTTAAATAAATTTTTGACACATCAATTTTAGACACATAAGTACATCCGAGATATTCCCGAGATGCATTATAAGACCCGAGATGTCAATCCAAGATGTACACCCGATATGTACTCATTTCGTCTGAGATCTACCCCGATACGAGATAACTTGTGTAAAAATTCCAATACGAAACGTGACCGAAATTCGATATTTAAAACCTTGGGACTATTGGCTTTAATTTTAAATAGTTAAAATTAATAGATGATTGATTGGTTAAATTGATTCATTTTAATCAGTTGGATGTGATATTACATATAGTAGTATATATATATTGGAGTGACTGATATTCCCACATATATAGCGGATGAGACACTATGCGCCCCGCATAATAACGGATGACCCTATATACCGCGATATTCCACCTCGAAGTGGAATTGGTATTTTTATTGTTATATTAACATCTATGGATGTAGGGAAATAGGTTGGAGGGATCCAACTGGATTCCTCAAAAATGTAAAATTTAATTTCATATACAGTGATATATGTTTTGTTTGAATAATCCGTGATAGGTTATTGTGTGATTTAAATTGATTGAATGATATGATAGTTTTAGCTGGATTTGGTATTTTAAAATACCAACAAAATGTGGTTTTAAAATTGGTAAAGAATTGTAAATAGGAATTTCGAAGTAAAATATTTACATAGAGTTTTTGGATAAATAAATTGGATAAAATAAAAGGTTTTGGAATTGTGTTTAACTATTTCAAGATATTATGGATAGGATTTTAGGAATAAAAGTATATAAAAGGATTTTTTAATAATAAATCCTTAAATGGTACTTGTTTTAAATATAAAAGGTTTTAAAATCAAGATTCAATATATTTTTGAGGGATAGAAATGAATTTGGAAATAAGTATCAAATCGGTTATACTAGACTCATGTAAGGTTTCCAAATTTACGAAGTGAACTTGGAATCGAGGAATTGGACTTGTTTTAAAAAGAGGATTTTTAAGTATTAATCTGGTGGTTTTTAAAAGTGTTAAAAATATTCTGGGAATTAGTTGTTTAATTATTTTAAATTGTTTAAAAAATATTTAAATTATTAATTAGTTACTTTATAATGATTTTTAAAGATTTATTATTATTTAAGAACTGGTCAGCATTTTTGTTTTTAAAAGATAATTATTAAATATTAACATGGCTTTGTATAATAACTTTTATTAAAGTATATTTGCCTAGATTAGAATTTACAAGCATTATTTTGAGATAATTAATAAATAAAGTTTGGGAAGTAATGGTTTATTCGTGTGGCATAAATCGGAGGTAGTGAGTGCCTGTAGTTAAGTTTTGGATTTCTCTGGGATAGAGACATAACCATCGAGCTGTGATCCTTGGTTTGATACTGTAGTGGTACTTTCCTCATTAATTTAAAAGGGGTTTTCAAATATTTTTGAAAAGGATGATTTGTGAATATACTAAATTTTATAAGATATGTAAATACCTTTGGATAAAGTGATTTAATTTATTTAAAAGTTAAATTAAATAAGAGTTTGTGTTTTTCAATGAAATGAAGTATTTGGTTGAATTGATTGTTTAATTGATAGTTAAATAACCGACTATCAAATATGGACCTAAATATAACTTTGGAAATATCTAGAAGAAGCACGGTATTATATGGTACAGTTACCGTTGGAGGTTCTATACTGTACGTATAAAATCGTTTCGTTCTTCTAGGACTTTGATAAGGAAATCCGTCCACTAACGATTAGGAGGTGATCTCCGATCTTATTTTCGTCTGTTTATTTCATAAAGAACCAAGGTTGAGTTTACCGGAAATAGCGAATGTTGTTTCGAAGAGACCGGGATCAGATTTGTTATCCGAAAACCACTTCGATCCAACGAGTACGTTTTTGAAATGAAGACAAGAGCATGGAGTTGAAGATGGAGCAGTGAAGTCCAAGGGCTAATCGCTACTAATTCTGAGGGTGATTCCAAAATGGATGTAGTAGGAATAGTGCCTTAGGTTCCGTTCGGACCCGGAATGGACTTGTAAGGATGAATGCTATCAGAACATTGTCATTGGAGGATAATGAGCATTCCAAGTGAAATTTCCTTAAAAAGGTAATCGTAGCCTCTAGCCTCATCAACTGGGAATGACTGAAAATCAGGGAAATGCAGCAAGGCTAAGTGGGTCGCACCCAAGTAGGGTATGTTTATCACCCTTCTAGATAACCTCGAATATTATTTTATTACTACGATGTATGGAAGGAGCTCGAAAGAGGGTAGGAACACCTGAGGTGATAGCATATTCGGTCTATCTAGGTTAGGGATAGTCTGGTCTTGTGTGACCGGGGATCCTGGCGTGGTCCTTGTTATAGTGTTTCTAGACATGTACTATGACAGGTGGTACCCCAGTGCCTAGTCATTCAGTTGGAACCCATTCTCCAATAAGCGTCGTATGGTTTTGATTGTGCCCAACTATGCTGAAACGTGAGATGCAAGCATTTAAGCTATTTGAATATGTATTTGTACTTAGACACTATTATAATATCAGTTGATTTTGATATGAAATGTTTTGGTTATCGTAAGGTAAAAAGCCGTCGTGTTTATTTGTGGCATGGTCTTACGAGATACCTTTGATTTTCAAAGGATTTTGAAACTTTAATAATTCAAATTGAGTATGTTTTCTCACCCTGGTTTTCCAGACTGACTCGGGTGTTATTTTATTATAATGCTCGGGTCAGACCGAGTATTTTAGGTTTAGGATAGGATGCTATGGAGCTCAGGAGATGTAACATCCCACCTTCTTGTATGCTTAAGCAGACAAACGTGCCAACTTAAACCATACAGAAGGGTGGATTGTTATGGGGTAAATAAGAAAAAGTGGAGAAATAAAAGAAACAAAATAGAATCTTGCAGCGGAACGATAAAATATAATAATCAAATAAAAGTTCATGAAGCTGTTTTACAAAACATTTGATTATACTTATACAATACATATCAGAGTTACACATACCAGAGAATGATAATTATGCAGCGGAATACAATGGTGTAGTGGAATATATAACAAATAGTAATAATAAAATCTTCGTCTTCGTCCTTCAGAAATAGGGCCTTCAAATCCTGAAATGCTCAGGCTGACCCGAGCGAATTGAAAAGACAAAACACTCGAGTCAGAACTAAAAGATCTTATGTAAGTTAAATCAATGAAATAAATATGAGTGTAAACGGCGTCAGAGATGTTTACGGGGTTTGACATCTCCTATCCAGTGTCTAACGTGAGTGCAGTAACTTAAGAAATGTTCGGGATTCACATCTCTTAAGGATCCGTTAAACTATCTACTATGTAGTAATATTCGCTATATACAGTAGTGTCTAATCAGTAAAGTATAATCATATAGAAAATAGCGTTAAGGGGATGGAGAACCTTAACGCGGTCGGATCTTAAAATCATAATCGTAGTAAAGCTCGATATGGTAGGTGACACGGCACAACTAGGCAATGCCAGGGTAGATATACCAATTACGCACACGGACTGATGGATACGCATAGCAGCCACTACCGTTCCACCTCGAACAACATTCCCAAATCGGAGGATGGCCATCTGATCAAATCACAAGTAAGAGTATAACATCGAAGAAATGCGTCCGAGAAGAGGTGCTACCTCACTGGTCCGAGATCGCTCATGTTTTAGCCACCTTATGCCAACTCACGGGAGTTGGGTCCACGTAACATACCTTAAGAACGTCGCCACCATCCTGCTTCATTCTGGAATCTCCACCGCGTACACGGTTGTCAAAGTGGTTTTCGGTATCGACAGAGAGTATGTCCATATCCGATCCCGGTCTCTTTAACAACCAATCGTTATTATAACACCGTGGTCATTTAAAATATATATACTTTTAAAAACACAATCATTGCCCTTTCAAAACATATCCTTTACTTCAAAATAGTATATACCTTAAAACCAAAATATTTTTGACATTTCAAAACATATCCTTTACTTCAAAATAGTATATACTTTAAACCAAAATATTATTACTATTTCAAACTCCAAATTTTGAATGTATTATTTCCATTTCAAAACCCAATTCAATAATATATCATTTCCATTTCCAAAACAATTCAATTATCTCATTTAAATAAAACCAAATTTCCAATCGCTAATCTTACTTTTATTTATAAAATTCGAAATATTCTTTAAAACCATATTAAACCCAAATCACATAAGGCAGTCATATTCTAAATCTCAAAATTTCAATCGGTTTCAAATCAATATATTCAAAGATAATTCTTAAATAATTTCTATTTCAAATGAATTCATTTTCAAACCATATTACTTTCAAAGTTATGACAATTTCGAAAACCAATACTTTGAAAACAATAATACCTTAATTTAAATAAAACATTTCAATTTTGATATATTTCAAGTCTTAAAATATTCTAAAATTCTCAACCAAATCTGAAAATCTTATATATACCATAATTCAATTTTACTATTATTTAGTTTAGAAATATTTATTTAATAAGTTCAATATCACTTAAATAAAACTCAAACTTGAAATATTCGTAAATCAACTTAAAACATCATTAAGTTACACATAGCTTAAATTTTAGAATTTAACTATATATAAAATAATATTTTATATAATATCAAAATTTAATATTTAGTAAACCGTATATTTCTTTCCAAACCATAGAAAATCACTTTAAAATATTTTTATATAGACCACGGTGCCTGTATATAATTTTCTATCCTACGGTCAAGTGATACGGATATTTATCATTTCAATCCGTAATTTTAAAAATAAAAGTTTACGGTTATATATCATTTCAAACCGCAATCCCGAATAAAATAAAATGCATAATAACTTGCAGTTTATACTATATAAAATATAGCATCGATTCATCCAAATATCAATAATCAACCATTCATTACAATCGTCATCCAATTTAAACGAAAACATCAATATAAAGCATATAAAATATAACAGGCATCACCAAATAGTTTATATTCAATAAAAATTAATAACTTTCAACTGGCAGTTTATATGTAACGAATAAATTGATTAACAATTAATTGGCAGTTTAAATGCAATGGATAAATTAATTAACAATTAACTGGCAATTTAAATGCAATAAATAAATTAATTAACAATTGGTTACGATGAATGCAATTAACTGAGATAATGATGAAATATATGTCAAACAGCTATAAATAAATTTCTAACCACATCACACATGAATTTAACAAACATAGGAAATCTTAGAAGTTGTGAGTGGGTTAAAACACTCACCTTTTGGATTTAAATCGAATTAAAAATTCAATTTAAACCCCAAAATTTGACGGTCTCCGAATCCGTCCAAACCAGCGTCATCAGATCTGGAATTTCAATACGATCCTAACAAAAAAAACCGGGCGTGAAACGGAGTTCGTATGTAGAAGTTATAGCGATAATTGCGAGTTGAAATCAAATAAAAAAAAACAAAGAACACATTCACCTTCACGCATTGCCACATCATCATCTAAATGTTGCTCACGTACAGGAACCTTCACGCAAGCTTCTACCTGCTACCGAACGCATCATGAAACCCATTTCAAGCCCCGTTGACCGGCCTTTGACCGCCCTTTCCCGTCGCCCTCTGCCTTCATCCACCGCGCCGCTACCACCATCCCTCTCCCCTTGTCCGGCCGCACGTGCCCAACCAAGTCCGGTGCCCCCTTGTCACGGCCGGCCGCCACCAATTTCTAGGGTTTCAAAACCCTAATTAATGAAATTCAAATGCTACAGAACAAATTAGGCCCCACGACCACCACCTATCAACTCCTGAAGCCGAGCCTAACAAAACCCAGAAAGCAATTGGCCTAAAATCGATCCAATCAAAAACTCCCAAATTGGACCATATGGATTTCGAAAATTAGAGGTTTGACCGCGATTTTTCGTTGATCTGAGCATCAATTGCAAAAACCGAGACCACCCGTAGATTCGTATCGATGAAAACTATCACATATATTTTTTTGGGATATTTCTGAGGACTTAAATTTTTATTTGATTTTTGAACTGTTATTTGGATCTGAAAGCATCCATTGAGGTAGAGAAAGGATTGAAGAAAAATGAACATACAGACAAATGATAGAAGATGGAGGCTAGGGTTTAAAACCGTGCTTATATAGTGGTAGAGTAGACAGATCGGATAAATGAACGTGCGGAACAAACTATGGCCCCAAAAGCCCGTTCTGACCCCGAAACGAAATTGGGTCAACCCATATATCAAAACATGTAATTTAAAATATTCTGAATGCAATGGAAAAGGTTACAGGTTCAAATTGTGTCGTATGAAGAAGTTATGCTAAAATTAATATTTTCAAATTGATTTCAACTGATTTCAATTGCATAAATTTCAAGGCGTTTCGAGTCCGTACGATCAAACGACGAGTCCGATCGCTACGAAACTTGAAACATTATTATAATTCACCGTTACGGATCTGATGAAATTGGTTTCGTCAAAATCCGAGTTAGTGGCCAAAATGGCTATTTTTATATTAATTAAATAAATTTTAAAATAAATTAATTAAATCGAATTTTATATTTCAATTAGAGAATTGACAATTTTTATTACTTACAATTTCACAAACATTTAAAATGATCTAACAATCCTTATTTTTTATTTCATTAAGGATTAAATCAATATAAATATTATATTTCATAAAATTCAAATTATAGATAAATTTCCAAAATTCCCTTTTTATTTAATTAACCTATATTTATCCCCTTTATAAATTTCCAATATAAACGGTTATCATTGGATTTAAAATTATTGTATAAATATTTTCCGTTTCCACTCAATTTAAATTTAACGAAAAATTTACATTTACTTTTATTTAATTGTAATAAATCCAAATTATCAAATCTTAGATCCAATAAAATAAATAAAGCTTAATTCCCAAGTTAACCCATTCGATTTTCAATTAACCTTATTCCCAAGTTACAAATTTTGAATTAATTACTATTTATCATTATTGCTTCACTTATTAAATCAAAATTTTCATTGATTTTCCTTATATTAAATTTATCACCATATTAATTAAGGTTTTAAAACAATTTATAAAATTCTTTTTAATATATACAATTTAGCAATCTCTTAAACATGGTATTACATTTCACGTAAATGTACATTTAATTAAATTTATTACAATCAAATGTGGGCAATTTATTTCTATTAATTAATTCAATATTTACATCCACTTATTTACAATTTCTTGCATTCATATAGTTGCAATTCATTTTTGTTATTATTTCATAAATACTCTTTCCAATTAATTGCAATATGTAATTCAATTTGTAAAGCTTTAGTTACCCTTGATACATCAAATTTCAATAGTTGCTTTCATATAAATAAATAAGATTTTTTTTTCTAAATTTAAATTAAAAATCCCATTACTTAATTAATATTAAACGTCGAAATTTACTGGTCGTTACACTCTCCCCCACTCAAAACTTTTCATCCTCGAAAAGGAAAAAGAAAGGAGAAGGAAGAATTAAATAACAATACATCTTATTCAAAATATTAACTTATAAACAATGATTTACAAGATTTATTACTTTAAATAAAATATACTCATTTTAAAATCATTATCTTTGGATACTTAAATTATTAAAGTTTGTAAAACATTTCAAATTTTCTAAGTCCAAAATTTACGGAAAATTTTGGCAGAGTCTCCTTTGTACGGAGAGACTCGGGAGAAAATATAATATTAAATATAACAAAATATCACATATAATATCCAAAATATTATATCCCAACACGGGAAAATATACATAAATAGCGTTATAAATCGTAATCCGAGAACGTACCTATTTGTCGGGCAAACAACGCTTAATTATGAAACCAAAAGCAGTAGCAATTGCTTCCATAACCTGTATTTCACTTATATAATCTAAAAAGAGTTAATAATTATATAAAATGAAATATTTAAAGTTGTTTCAACCACTAACCAACTAATCCATACAATAGCAATCAATTGCAACAAACAGCATACACATCAAATAAAAATCAACCATTCAAGCAAACAAACAAATAGTTGTTCGGGTTCAAAACTTTAAATTGTACGGAATGAAAAATAAACTATCAAGTGCATCATTTACTCAATAGACTTAGATGAAACAAAATGGATTATTCATACATCCCAACAAATTTACAGTATCCTTACCCAAACAACCACAACCAAAACAAACAACAAAACCAACCAATAATTAAATTCATTAATTTCATTTCATACTATTTGTTGTTTGATTTCCTTTTATTCATATAATGATTTTATCTTATAATTCACATTTATTGCTTGCAAATTTTCATTTTTATTTATTCATATCAATAGTTTCTTTTTATTGCATTACATTCTTTCATTCATTACTTAATTTCACTTATTTACAGTATTTTTTTCTGCTTATTTTATTTATAATTAGCTTCAACCATTGTCTTAAATTTATTATCATTCATTTATACTACTTAATTTCATTTATTTACTTTCATTTATTACTAAATTCCATTTATAATACTTACCCTTCTATTTCAATTAGTAGTCCTTCCAATTACACTTAAGTTTATAACACTACAACATCAAATTCTTATTTATTAAGGTGATTCATTGAACACTTTCATTACCTACCTTTACTTGTACAATTTCCATTACAAATTCATATTAAACATTTCAACTTATAATATTCGGTAAGTTATATATATGCCTTTAAGAATGTAATTGAAAGTCATACAAGTTTATCTTATTTCCTTTAATTTAATTTAAATGTTCAAAATTTTTATCCTTTGTCCTATAAGTTATAATTTCAACTTTCTATTAATCTCATTTATAACTTAGCATTACATTTCTTATTTCATTTAGAGGTTTCAATTTACTAGTTAAATTTCATTTCACTAAAGCAATTGAAACTATTAATTAATGGAAACTTAAGAATTAAATACTGGGTTAAGTTTTAAATCATTTTAAAATAATAGATAAATACATACTTATAATTTATATATCCAATTATAATTAAAACAATTTAAAAAAAAATATTTGGTTTATCAAAACAAATCTGCAGTAAACTATTACAGTGGCCTTCCTACTCCGAAACTCAAAAATGAAAGTCGATGATGCGTGCACTCATCACCGAAATTATTTTCCAGCGACAGAGAGGGGAGTACGAAACTTGTTCTTTCGAAAATTTCTATTTATATTGAAATACTAATATCAGAAAATACCTTTAAAATATTATTGTTTTTTCTCCAAATTCATCTTTAAAACAAAACTTTCGAATTATATTAAAATATTTATATCAGAAAATACTTATAAACAATACTATCATGTTCTAAAATTTATTCGAAAGAAATTTCAAAACCCCGGGACTTAAATTCTAAATCTCCAAATTTCATTTATTTTATTTTTAATCTTATTTCTATTATCATTTATACACTTTATTGCCTACCAACCAATCTATTGCAGCTAAATATAGATATCATTTAAAAAAAATTATTTTATATATAGAAAATATAATAGGCAAAATTATTTCATTCACCTATATTAAAAACAAATATTATGTCGGTCTGTCCTATTAAGTGTTTAGAAACCCCTATTGATGTCACAGCGTCCCATGCATCAACCAGAATTTATAAATACAAAGAGGAACAGATTAACACAATATCAAAACCTTTTTATAGCACTAACAAATACGCTCTCTCATATATGCGCTCAGCGACTCCCATAGGGTATTATTACCCTATTAGTAAAGAGTCAAACCCCACAAAGCTAAGGTTTATCGCTAAACCAAAGCTCTGATACCAGATGTAACATCCCACCTTCTTGTATGCTTAAGCAGACAAACGTGCCAACTTAAACCATACAGAAGGGTGGATTGTTATGGGGTAAATAAGAAAAAGTGGAGAAATAAAAGAAACAAAATAGAATCTTGCAGCGGAACGATAAAATATAATAATCAAATAAAAGTTCATGAAGCTGTTTTACAAAACATTTGATTATACTTATACAATACATATCAGAGTTACACATACCAGAGAATGATAATTATGCAGCGGAATACAATGGTGTAGTGGAATATATAACAAATAGTAATAATAAAATCTTCGTCTTCGTCCTTCAGAAATAGGGCCTTCAAATCCTGAAATACTCAGGCTGACCCGAGCGAATTGAAAAGACAAAACACTCGAGTCAGAACTAAAAGATCTTATGTAAGTTAAATCAATGAAATAAATATGAGTGTAAACGGCGTCAGAGATGTTTACGGGGTTTGACATCTCCTATCCAGTGTCTAACGTGAGTGCAGTAACTTAAGAAATGTTCGGGATTCACATCTCTTAAGGATCCGTTAAACTATCTACTATGTAGTAATATTCGCTATATACAGTAGTGTCTAATCAGTAAAGTATAATCATATAGAAAATAGCGTTAAGGGGATGGAGAACCTTAACGCGGTCGGATCTTAAAATCATAATCGTAGTAAAGCTCGATATGGTAGGTGACACGGCACAACTAGGCAATGCCAGGGTAGATATACCAATTACGCACACGGACTGATGGATACGCATAGCAGCCACTACCGTTCCACCTCGAACAACATTCCCAAATCGGAGGATGGCCATCTGATCAAATCACAAGTAAGAGTATAACATCGAAGAAATGCGTCCGAGAAGAGGTGCTACCTCACTGGTCCGAGATCGCTCCTGTTTTAGCCACCTTATGCCAACTCACGGGAGTTAGGTCCACGTAACATACCTTAAGAACGTCGCCACCATCCTGCTTCATTCTGGAATCACCACCGCGTACACGGTTGTCAAAGTGGTTTTCGGTATCGACAGAGAGTATGTCCATATCCGATCCCGGTCTCTTTAACAACCAATCGTTATTATAACACCGTGGTCATTTAAAATATATATACTTTTAAAAACACAATCATTGCCCTTTCAAAACATATCCTTTGCTTCAAAATAGTATATACCTTAAAACCAAAATATTTTTGACATTTCAAAACATATCCTTTACTTCAAAATAGTATATACTTTAAACCAAAATATTATTACTATTTCAAACTCCAAATTTTGAATGTATTATTTCCATTTCAAAACCCAATTCAATAATATATCATTTCCATTTCCAAAACAATTCAATTATCTCATTTAAATAAAACCAAATTTCCAATCGCTAATCTTACTTTTATTTATAAAATTCGAAATATTCTTTAAAACCATATTAAACCCAAATCACATAAGGCAGTCATATTCTAAATCTCAAAATTTCAATCGGTTTCAAATCAATATATTCAAAGATAATTCTTAAATAATTTCTATTTCAAATGAATTCATTTTCAAACCATATTACTTTCAAAGTTATGACAATTTCGAAAACCAATACTTTGAAAACAATAATACCTTAATTTAAATAAAACATTTCAATTTTGATATATTTCAAGTCATAAAATATTCTAAAATTCTCAACCAAATCTGAAAATCTTATATATACCATAATTCAATTTTACTATTATTTAGTTTAGAAATATTTATTTAATAAGTTCAATATCACTTAAATAAAACTCAAACTTGAAATATTCGTAAATCAACTTAAAACATCATTAAGTTACACATAGCTTAAATTTTAGAATTTAACTATATATAAAATAATATTTTATATAATATCAAAATTTAATATTTAGTAAACCGTATATTTCTTTCCAAACCATAGAAAATCACTTTAAAATATTTTTATATAGACCACGGTGCCTGTATATAATTTTCTATCCTACGGTCAAGTGATACGGATATTTATCATTTCAATCCGTAATTTTAAAAATAAAAGTTTACGGTTATATATCATTTCAAACCGCAATCCCGAATAAAATAAAATGCATAATAACTTGCAGTTTATACTATATAAAATATAGCATCGATTCATCCAAATATCAATAATCAACCATTCATTACAATCGTCATCCAATTTAAACGAAAACATCAATATAAAGCATATAAAATATAACAGGCATCACCAAATAGTTTATATTCAATAAAAATTAATAACTTTCAACTGGCAGTTTATATGTAACGAATAAATTGATTAACAATTAATTGGCAGTTTAAATGCAATGGATAAATTAATTAACAATTAACTGGCAATTTAAATGCAATAAATAAATTAATTAACAATTGGTTACGATGAATGCAATTAACTGAGATAATGATGAAATATATGTCAAACAGCTATAAATAAATTTCTAACCACATCACACATGAATTTAACAAACATAGGAAATCTTAGAAGTTGTGAGTGGGTTAAAACACTCACCTTTTGGATTTAAATCGAATTAAAAATTCAATTTAAACCCCAAAATTTGACGGTCTCCGAATCCGTCCAAACCAGCGTCATCAGATCTGGAATTTCAATACGATCCTAACAAAAAAAACCGGGCGTGAAACGGAGTTCGTATGTAGAAGTTATAGTGATAATTGCGAGTTGAAATCAAATAAAAAAAAACAAAGAACACATTCACCTTCACGCATTGCCACATCATCATCTAAATGTTGCTCACGTACAGGCACCTTCACGCAAGCTTCTACCTGCTACCGAACGCATCATGAAACCCATTTCAAGCCCCGTTGACCGGCCTTTGACCGCCCTTTCCCGTCGCTGTAACAACCCGCATATCTATCGATTTTATATTTAAATATTTTATCGTTAGTCGGATGTTAGTCCGAAAAGCTACTTTTTGCATACGGTCAAATTAGGACTCGAGACCACCCCCATTGAGTTCAAAATGACGTTTGCGATCTTTTTGAGTGTAAACTTCGATATGTTTGGAGATAGTGAAATTTTCGTCACTTTTCCCGCTTGAGACTTTGGTTTGGACTGCACCTTCTTAACTCAGCCCAACCCCCTCTTCTCTTCATCACTTCATCAAATACTTCAAGCTTCTTCAAAAATGGTGGAGGGAAAGAGAAATTAAAACTCCCAACTCAAATTCTATTGCAAATCCGAGATTCAACATCAAATTCAAGTAGAAGATTGTGGATTCAAGCTTTGGATTGCTTCCCCTTGCTTTCAATCTTCATCTTCATCAATTTCGTGGAAAAGGTGAGATTTTTGATCTCACATCTTGCCTATATCTATCTTGGACTGTTGGGAATGATCCCCTATTGCATTTGCATCAACATTTGCATTTGGTTTGGATTGGATTGGCGAAAAACTGCAATTTTCAGCGTTTTGGTGATTTTTCTGGGCTTAAGTCGTTTCTGGCCATCCCTAGGTCGTCCACGAGTTAACTTCTTAGGTCGTTGCCGACCTATAATCTCCAGGCAAAATGCTAAGTCGTTCGCGAGTTAAACCTTAAGTCTTAGGTCGTTGCCGACCTATAATCCCCAGGCAAAGTTAGGTCGCTCACGAGTTAAGTGTTAGGTCGCTCACGAGTTAAGGACTTAGGTCGTTCGCGAGTTAGCACTTAGGTCGTTCTGGCCATTTTTAGCTCGCTCGGAGTTAGGTCGCTCATCCTTAGGTCGTTAGGTCGTGTTGACCTTAGGTCGCGCACCCTCCTTAGGTCGCAAGACCTTAGGTCGCGGACCAGTTAGGTCGCAAGACCTTAGGTCGCGAACCTGTTAGGTCGCACCATCCTTAGGTCGCGAACCAGTTAGGTCGCGCACCTTCCTTAGGTCGCGAGTTTTAGGTCGAATACCTCTGTTAGGTCGCTCGCGAGTTAACCCTTAGGTCGCTCGACACTTCAGACAGTTAGGTCGTTCGCCTATCTTTGGTCGCGAACCCTGTTAGGTCGCGCATTTTCTTAGGTCGTGAACACTTAGGTCGCGCCTCACTGTTAGGTCGCGCACTTCGTTAGGTCGCTCGCGAGTTAGTACTTGGTCGTTTAACATGTTCTTCTGCTAGGTCGCACGGCAGTCTTCCCTTAGGTCGAACCCCGTATTACTCTGCGTAGGCAATCTCATCTGAAAAACATTTATCAGAATTTCTACTTTGATGGTTTTGGGATTGACTTCATTGGACTTTACTCACGTCTTCGAACGTGAATTGATTTGTTTCTACAATCGTTTCATGACTTGTCACTTTAAAGATATATGAAGGTTTCAATACTAATAGTAAATATCAACACTCTTTCATCAAAGCGATTTCAACACTATTTTAAATATCAAAAGTTCGTTTTCTCAAACCGATTTTCAATCTACTAGTATATACAAGCCTTTACTTCACTCGAATGAGAAATCGACTTAAACGACTTAGTAAAACGAGTGGTATGAAACGCTTGCGTTCACTTCGTCGGTTAGCTCTTGGACTTGTTCGATTGAACCCTTTTGTGACAATTTCCTAGTGAAGATCTACAGTTTGTTCGTAAATATTTAAGTTAAGCAAGTGGTTATGGGACATGAAGCTAAACTCATATATTTACTAGCTTAGTGTGATTGACACTTCTTTATGATCGATGATGATCATTTTATGGTTTAGACTAGCAATGTGCGATGTCTCTTCGTCCGTGTGCCGGACTTGCCTTCGGGCCATCCGTGTGTTCGGAAAATTTAAATGGATAGCTTCCATGAGATAACTTCTCGTCCGTGTGTCGGACTTCCCCCTTTTAGTGATTTCTGGATTTCGTGTGTTGATTTCTGGGATTTGTTCTGGATTTCGTGTGTTGATTTCTGGATTTAGTGCTTCACCAACTTTTGTGGTTTTCACTGATATGATATCAGTTTTTGTGTATTGGTGAATTCGTGTGTCATTACCTTTTTATGTGTTTGGATCTTTGAGAAGATTCTTGTGACATTGATTAATCCCTTGTTGATTATCATTTACATACTTATAGTAGTATGCCATCATGGTTATTATATGTTTATGCCATACCCCTTATCCTATATCATGTCATCTGATATTTATAGTTAGACTGATCCGTTTATTATTTTCTTATAAATAATACTCGGGTCAGACCGAGATGTTACAGGTGCTTCTGCTTGACTTCTCTTCCGGATTACTCTGACTTTTGGCTAACTACTTAGATTAGTAGTTTTTGGATGTACACCTTTGAGATATAGACTCTATGTTGTGTACTTATTCTTTTGTATAGCACGTGATGCTATTCTTTTGTATTATCGTGGATCTTTCTGACCACTACTCTGATGTACACTTTTATGTGTTATATATATTTATTCATATCTTCTTCCGCCTTTGTGATATGGATGTCTGTGACTGATTGTCGTTATGATTATTTCTATGTTTGTTTCCGAAGATTATATATAGCCACCGTGTGATAGCTTTGTGTTTGTATCGGTATGTCGGATTTCCTCCTTAAAAGATATGCATTCTATTCTATCTGACGTATCGATGCTCGCACAAAGAAGTTACATGGATGGTCGCTCCTCCACAGCCTTATTCTCCGCGCTAATTGACAGCACTACATCGTAGTGTTCTTGGTTAGCGTGGGTATAGAGGTGGGGCGTCACAGTCGCCCTCTGCCTTCATCCACCGCGCCGCTACCACCATCCCTCTCCCCTTGTCCGGCCGCACGTGCCCAACCAAGTCCGGTGCCCCCTTGTCACGGCCGGCCGCCACCAATTTCTAGGGTTTCAAAACCCTAATTAATGAAATTCAAATGCTACAGACCAAATTAGGCCCCACGACCACCACCTATCAACTCCTGAAGCCGAGCCTAACAAAACCCAGAAAGCAATTGGCCTAAAATCGATCCAATCAAAAACTCCCAAATTGGACCATATGGATTTCGAAAATTAGAGGTTTGACCGCGATTTTTCGTTGATCTGAGCATCAATTGCAAAAACCGAGACCACCCGTAGATTCGTATCGATGAAAACTATCACATATATTTTTTTGGGATATTTCTGAGGACTTAAATTTTTATTGGATTTTTGAACTGTTATTTGGATCTAAAAGCATCCATTGAGGTAGAGAAAGGATTGAAGAAAAATGAACATACAGACAAATGATAGAAGATGGAGGCTAGGGTTTAAAACCGTGCTTATATAGTGGTAGAGTAGACAGATCGGATAAATGAACGTGCGGAACAAACTATGGCCCCAAAAGCCCGTTCTGACCCCAAAACGAAATTGGGTCAACCCATATATCAAAACATGTAATTTAAAATATTCTGAATGCAATGGAAAAGGTTACAGGTTCAAATTGTGTCGTATGAAGAAGTTATGCTAAAATTAATATTTTCAAATTGATTTCAACTGATTTCAATTGCATAAATTTCAAGGCGTTTCGAGTCCGTACGATCAAACGACGAGTCCGATCGCTACGAAACTTGAAACATTATTATAATTCACCGTTACGGATCTGATGAAATTGGTTTCGTCAAAATCCGAGTCAGTGGCCAAAATGGCTATTTTTATATTAATTAAATAAATTTTAAAATAAATTAATTAAATCGAATTTTATATTTCAATTAGAGAATTGACAATTTTTATTACTTACAATTTCACAAACATTTAAAATGATCTAACAATCCTTATTGTCTATTTCATTAAGGATTAAATCAATATAAATATTATATTTCATAAAATTCAAATTATAGATAAATTTCCAAAATTCCCTTTTTATTTAATTAACCTATATTTATCCCCTTTATAAATTGCCAATATAAACGGTTATCATTGGATTTAAAATTATTGTATAAATATTTTCCGTTTCCACTCAATTTAAATTTAACGAAAAATTTACATTTACTTTTATTTAATTGTAATAAATCCAAATTATCAAATCTTAGATCCAATAAAATAAATAAAGCTTAATTCCCAAGTTAACCCATTCGATTTTCAATTAACCATATTCCCAAGTTACAAATTTTGAATTAATTACTATTTATCATTATTGCTTCACTTATTAAATCAAAATTTTCATTGATTTTCCTTATATTAAATTTATCACCATATTAATTAAGGTTTTAAAACAATTTATAAAATTCTTTTTAATATATACAATTTAGCAATCTCTTAAACATGGTATTACATTTCACGTAAATGTACATTTAATTAAATTTATTACAATCAAATGTGGGCAATTTATTTCTATTAATTAATTCAATATTTACATCCACTTATTTACAATTTCTTCCATTCATATAGTTGCAATTCATTTTTGTTATTATTTCATAAATACTCTTTCCAATTAATTGCAATATGTAATTCAATTTGTAAAGCTTTAGTTACCCTTGATACATCAAATTTCAATAGTTGCTTTCATATAAATAAATAAGATTTTTTTTTCTAAATTTAAATTAAAAATCCCATTACTTAATTAATATTAAACGTCGAAATTTACTGGTCGTTACAGGAGACGAGCTAGAGACCGAGACGTATTCACGTACTTGTTTATTTCCGTTGTAGTGTTTTTGTTTGAAATTACCGGCAATTGTGAGGGCAGGTTGTTATAACTGTCCAGGCTGGTAATTATTGATTTGTGTACTCTAATGTGAGATATGTATATTATAGTTTTTGATCTGTGTAAAGAGCTATTGATATTATATATTGTTCTGTCCGTTGTGAGATTCTATTTTGTTTAGATTTCTTCTTCTTCTACCTACTTTCTTTTCCCTCAACAATCTATCTTTTTCGGCACTTGATCATTCGGCATATTATACAGTGGGTGTATTTATGTCGATTTTGGAGGGTGGAAATGGCGGGTCTTGACATTTGGTATCAGAGCTTAGCTTGGCGATATACCTAGGCTTTGGTGGGGGATTACTCATTAGAGATAGGGTCAGAAGTACTCTAGAATGAGTTTGAGTGTATTAATAGATATGAGCGCGTAATTGTTAGTGAATATAAAATGTTTTTATATTGTGTTGACTTATCAGTTGAGTGTTTATGAATTCTGGTCGGTACGGGAAGTACAACCGTATCGATAGGGGTTTCTAAACTCTTAAACAAGATAAACCGACATAATATTGTTTTTCTAAAAAAAGTGGGTAAATGAAATAATTTTACCCAAAATTATATTTTGATATTAAAGAAATAATTTTCTAAAATTATTATATATATTAGGAATGTTTGGTTGTTAACATTATAATCAAATAAGATTACAAAATTTGAAATGGTTATATATATAACCAAATAGAAATTATATACAAAGTTTATACAAAGGAGTCATAACTAAAATTTGATTTAAACCAGAATTTAAATCCCAGAAATTTTGAGAAATGGGTTATAATGAATTTGAACCAAGTGTTGGAATTTTTAAATCTTGAGAAATTTTGCAAATGTTTTCTCAAAGTGGTTGAAGGGAATAATGGAGTATTATTTGAAATTGTTTTTGGAATAGAAAATTGTTTTAAACTAAACTGTTTTAAAAATGAAATTTAGAAGTAAGGAACCACTGAACTCACTTCAGTCGTTGGAAAATAATTCTGGTGATGATGGCCACATCATCAGTATTCATTTTCGAGTTTCTAAGTGATGGATTGCTACCATAGCGATTGACTATGATTATTCGCTTTGAACTTGTTTGGTAAACAAGTTTTGTTATAGAAATTCCAAAGGGGATTGTTTTGGGAAAAACCAAGTTGGTTTGATAATCCGGAAGTATGATTTTATATACCCAAGGAATATATGTATATTTATGATTTCAAAGTGATTTGAAATAAAACCGGGTAATTGAATTCTGGGATTTCCATTTAAATGACTTGTGAAGTCAGGATAAAATTAGTATTGAACTTATAATGTGAAGTCAATATAGATAAGAAAAGGAAAATGTAAATTTTAATCCTAGAATTAAAATTTAACTTGAGTAAATTAAAATGAATAAGATATGTTGGAATTTAACTTAAGATAAGTTAAATAAAAATTGAAATTGGATTTGAAATGAATTGGATATTAAGTTGAAATGTAGGATAATTATATGATTATAAGTTATAATTATTGAATGAAATGGATTAACTTAAGCTATTAAGTGATGTATATAATCCAGGGGTATGATTATAGAATGTAAATGGACTCAAGTAAGCAATATGAGATATTAAGTAAGTAAGTTCTTGAACTTATGAATTGAGTAATGCAATGGTAAAACCTAAATGAAAATGGTTTGGTATTAAGGTAAAAGAATTGGAAGTTCAAAAATTTGAATTTTTAAATAGAGAGTGAATTAAAATTGAGTGAATTAAATATAAATATGAATGGTGGAGTGATTATATATAGCTATATGTTATAGATAGAGAATGTGGATAAACTTAAGTGGGAAAATTTAGGGAATTGTGAATAAATAGGTTGTATAACTTATTAAACTGGGAAAGTGAAAACGTATAACCAAGTTAAATGGTTAAGTAATTGATGACAAGAAACGAATTCGATTTAAGGGTAAATGAATTGAATATGTTTTTGAAATATGATTTTGGAGCGCAGCTGGGGTATGACTTAAGTTTTAAAGTCGAATATAACTTAAGTGGTGATTTGGAATACTTCTAATAAACCTTAGAAATCATTTTGTGAAATGGTTTGTAATAAATTAGCTTAAAATGAAATGTCGTTCACTATAAAATGAAGTGGATAACACTATGTGAATTAGATGAAAGTGAATGAAAGAGAGGTAATATAAGTTAAGTAAATAGAAATGCAAGTGCATGAACCTGAACTAAATTGTTTGAGAATCGATTTATATGAAATGATTCCCTAATGATATAGTATAAATTTGATATATTAATGTAATGACCCAAGATTTTAGGAATTTATTCTGGAAAATATAAATAAATTTAAAATAATTTTTAAATAAATTTTGAAGGAGGAATTGATATAGCTTGATAGTGTATCAGTGTGTGTACATGTGTGCACAGGAAATGCACATGAATATAAGCTAAAACCCTGAACTCCAAGAATACATACATATTGATGTGTATGGAAATATATATATATAAATATATATATGTAGATTAAATTCTTAAAAGTAGTATGCCTGAGTAAATGTAAATATGTATGCTACTGAATAATTTTGAGTGTACATGTGCATGTGTGTGTCAGTATAGAATAATGTATGAATATATAGGAGGGTGCACTAATTATTTCAGTAAGACTTATATAAATATATATATGTGTTAATAAAATACTAGAGTTTAAACTAGTGAAATAAAATATACAGACATATTTTAATATAAGCAGAAATAAAAAGAATGAAGATACAAAAAGGAATAATCCTCTTATAAATAAATAAAGGAAGTACATACCATTTACATGAAAGCTAAAAATAGGAAAATTAGGATAAAACAGGGAAGTGTTTGGTATAGGCAGAATTAGAAAAAGAGTATTTAATAAATAACAAAATCAAGTCACATTTTTAGCATGATTGTAGACAAAGGAAAAAGTATTTTTCTGAAAAGCAAAATTTCTGAAAGAAAAATGTAACCACTTTTCTCTTCACCCAGATTAAGCCGGGAAGGGTAAAACTTTAGGTTTAAAATGCAGATAACATGATTTTCTGGTGGGCAAAAATGGACTTAGCCAATACCCAAAACCCTAAGAGAAACCCTGTATATATACATGTATATGCAGCAGCCTCCTCTCCTCCTCAGAAAAGAATTTTGAAAAAAAAAAGAAAAACAACACCACAGAAATCATAAGACAAGGGAAGGAAGAGAGCTTGAGGCAAAGGGCAGAAGCTCATCAATTAATTAAGGAAACAAAGAAGAGAACTAGGTGAGAAAACTCACTCAAAAATCTAAGGCAATAAGTCCTAATGTAGGCAGCCAGTTATAAGTATTTTTCTTAAAAAGAGTATTTTCATATATGAATGCTTATCTGTGAATTTAAATCTGAAAATGTTTTGATTTTCTTTGATTGATTACTTGTTTTATTATAACAAAGTTTTATGTGTTGTTAGCATACATGTCTGTTTTATACACTCAGATCTCTGATATGTTAATGTTTAGGGATATAAACAAATACCCAGAAAATAAAATGTTGAGAATAGGCAAGTAGTATTGGTTTTGGCTCAACCCAGAAAGATGTAAATAATGTTGAGCTGCAATATACTCATGTATAAGTGCTGAGGCTTGAAATAGAAAGGAATTAGGGGTGCAATAGGGTTGCCTATGTGCTGATGCTCCTGATTCAATAAAATGCATAGCAAACAAAATTTTGTGATTCAGTGAAACCAGATTATTCTGAGTTTAACTCAAGCACAAATGGTTGCAAAAAGAAAAACTCCCCCAGAAGCCATAAACCAATGTTAGCTGCCTAAACTCCTTTAAAGAAAAATATACCAGGATGAATATCTATATATATATACAGAACCTTATTTTGTAGTCACCAATGGTTGTTTGCTTGTTGTTCCAGTATGGTCATGAATAATATGAGATACCATGATATAGATGTTTTCAGTTGATGGATCACTGAATGGTTTTGTCATGAACAATCAAAAGGGGTTATTATTAACTAAAACCTGATTAGGAAATTGGGGTCAAGAACACTGCAGGAATGACTTGTGTGCTTGAGTAACATAAGTTGACACATGGCTTGTTTAAGTCCTGAGATCTTTGTGTAATGGAGTGAATTAGTTCATTACAGTGTGTCCATTGATTCATAAATATTGCAGATGAGACCAAGGATAGATAAATATACCAAGGAAATAATACTTGAGCAGATGAGAAAACTAGAGTTTTTCCCAGATTTGAAATATGAGAATTGAATAAATGATTTAACTCATATTAGTTATTTTCCTGTTTGGTATGAATGATTGTTTGTCTATGATTGAGTTGTGTGCTTGAATGTATGTGCCATATTCATATGTGTAGTCTCTGGAAAGAAAGTTAAAGTGTGCACATGCACAATGACACAGAGCATGCACATAAGTATTTGCCTGATTCCAAAGGACAGAACCTTATGTATATGTACTTAACTTGATTTTAACCTAATTAACAAATTGCTTTTGTGAATTTTCTCATACCAGACATGTGTCTGACCCTAGTGTGCTAATGGCATCTGGGGTGTCTCATTTAAAATGAGGCAGTTTCAAATGCTTTTTCAGGGATTGCAGCAACTAAGTAGGAGTAGGAGCAAGGCCTTGAGAAGAAGATATAGCATGCTAAAACTTAGTTAGATAAGAGCCTAAATGTTGAAATCTGCATGTATTGACAATTTAAATTGCTACTTGTATTAAGTGTTGAATATTGGATGGATATTTTGTTAGGCATTTTGTTAAGAGATTGATTTGTATCTGGAAACTATGAATTAAGTTAAATATCTGTTATGTTTAAAAAGAATTTTAATCAAATCTTGTAAGTAGATTTAGCAAGAACACCATGTTAAAATTGAATGATTACATTTTATAAATGCATTAGTCAATCATGAATCTTTGGAAAGGATTTAAGTTTTGGAAAATCTGGAGAGTTGATTCTCAGAAAACTTAAATGGTTTTATTTTCTAATATAGCATATGTATGCAAAAGAAATAGGCATAGGTTGAATGTGTTATAGGGGATGCAAGGTTTCTATAGTTAAACTTGTTTCATACAAATGTCTCATGTACTATATATTTCTTTTTAAGGGATTTGTAATAAGGGAAGAGAAATCCAAATCCAAATAGTTGCAGATATATATGCACATAAACATGTTTTGTGCAAATATCAACACACCTTTTTCCTTTGCACTTGTAATAGGAATCTGAATTTCACTCAGATTTTAACCAAATGCATTTTAAATGCCAGACAGATCTTATAAGAAGAAATACAAACATGAATAATGATAAACACTTCTATCATCCTCAAAACCTAAGAACCAGACTCTTAATTCATATCAATCCTGAAGCCTTCCAGGTTATAGGAATGGATTTCAAAAATAATTAAGCAAGGATTATTGTTTAGTATGTTGGAATATAAGCAAAAATAAAATATATATGTGCAGATATTGGTAAATAACAAATTCCAAACTGTACAAAAGAAAAATGAAAAAAACAAAAATTTGTGTTTGAACCAACCAGCATAGTACTCGAACTCGTGATCTCTTGTGTATAAGTTAGGCGCGTTTCCATTACGCCTAGATGTTGCTTGCGATCACTTAGGATCCACTTTATTTTATACTGATTTTGACACTATTCAGACTTTAACACAAACCTCTATATTAAAAGCTTGTTTACTACTGATTATTACTTGATCACTTCTTAGTTAGGATAAACAGACTAAAGTATATGCTCCCAGTGGATTGTTTGGTCAAAAATAAAAATCAGCAATCCAATATCCTCTTGTTTTTCCAGAACTCTGATTCAAACAAGAGAGGCATATGCATCCTCACATGTATGTGCTTATCTTTGTGAATGTACTAATATATTTATATTGGTTGATTATTATGATCCTGGATATATTTGGTTTATTGGAAAAAGATATTGACCCTGAGAATCATTATTGTAATGGATGATATATCTATCTGTATATATATATATATATATCCTCTTTACCTAAAAAAAAAAAATCCTTATGGAATTAGAGTAGAAATAGGAGGGTCATTTCAGTTGGTATCAGAGCTATGTTATTCAACATAGTAGAAGTAAGGATCAAGTTCTTAGATAGAAATAAAAATTAAAAGGAACTAAATATCAGACTAACCAGCTATGTAAATTATTATTAGCAAACTATGGTAGGGAGACCACCAAATCAGGGAGCAGGATCTTCCCATGCACCACCAATGGTCAATCTGCAAGACTTGGTGAGAGCATTTAGGGATGGGGCAGGACAAAGGCAAGAAAATCCCTATGAAGAACTCTCAAAATTGCTTAAGACATATACTCATTTAGGAGGCAAAAGCTTTGAAGGGACAGAGAGTATCATGGAAATTCAAACATGGTTGAGAACATTGGAAAGAATTTTCAATGACATGCAACTTGATGATAAGAAGAAAGAAGAGGCTAGTAACAAAAACACTGGAGATGTCAAGGCTAAGGAAGACAAGAAGATAAAGGGAAGTTAAGCTTAATGACACTTCAACCAGATTTAATTCTGAAGGTAGGAAAAATGCAAGAACAAGATGCTCACTTATTAGAGAAGAGGATGCTCCTCTCAAGAGGGGAGGAAGTAATGAATCACCACATTGATAAAGATGGTTATGTGAGATACCAGAATAGGATGTGTGTACCAGAGGACATAGAATTGAAGAAGGAGATATTGAATGAATATCACAGAAGTAAGTACTCCATACACCCAGGTAACACAAAAATGTATCAAAATTTGAAAAGAGACTTCTGGTGGAAGGGGATGAAATCTGATATAGCTAAGTACATTGCCAAATGTATGACTTGCCAACAAGTCAATGCTGAAACTCAAAGACCATCAGGGTTGATGCAACCTCTTAGTGTACCACAGTGGAAGTGGGAAGACATATCTATGGACTTCATAGATGGACTGCCTAGATCTAAGAGAGGTAATACAAGCATATGGGTGATAGTTGATAGGCTAACCAAGGTAGCACACTTCATCCCAGTCAGGTCAGAAAGAACAGCACCAAAACTAGCTCAAATTTTTATAAAAGAAGTGGTAAAGTTACATGGCATTCCCAAAACCATTGTGAGTGATAGGGATACCATCTTCACTTCAAAATTCTGGAGAAGCTTTCAAGAAGCAATGGGAAGTGAACTATGTTTAAGTACTGCCTACCATCCTCAATCAGATGGGCAGACTGAGGTGGTAAACAAAGTTTTGGAGGACATGTTGAGGGCATGTATACTGGATTTCGGGGGCAACTGGGAAGATTATCTTCATCTAGTTGAATTTACATATAACAACAGCTACCAAAGCACCATAGGAATGGCTCCATTTGAAGCCTTATATGGTAAACCCTGTTTGTCACCTGTTTGCTGGGTAGAAGCAGGAGAAAGGTCTATTTTAGGACCTGAGTACATACAAGAAACCAAGGAGAAAATTGAGTTGATAAGAAGAAGAATGACAGCAGCTCAAGATAGACAAAAGAAATTTGCAGACATGAGAAGGAGGCAGGTAGAATATGAAGTGGGAAATTTTGTTTTAATCAAAATCTCACCCATGAAAAATGTGCTGAGGTTTGGAAAACAAGGCAAATTAACCCCAAGATATATTGGACCATACAAAATTCTGGAGAGGATTGGTCCTTTGGCATATAAGTTGGAATTACCAGAAAACATGCAAGGCATACATGATGTTTTTCATGTATCACAATTGAGAAGGTGGGTCCATGACAAGGCAGCAATCCTTGAAACCCCAACCCAAGTGCAGATAAATCCTAATTTGATTTATGAAAAGGATCCAGTGGGAATTTTGGCAAAAGATGTGAAGAAGTTGAGGAATAAATCTCTGAAACTTGTGAAGGTACAGTGGAGTCTTGATCCTAGTGATTGCACATGGGAATTAGAAGACAAAGTTAGGATGAATTATCCTAAGCTATTTTCAGATTAAGGTAATTCTGATTTTAGATTGCTTTCTTTATTTTGGATGAATATATTTTTAGTTAGTATAGAACTAAGAATCTATTTGGTAGAGAATATACTTGTTCTCTGAATTAAGTTTAAAATTTATTTTAAGCTTAGGAAAATTGTGGGACACAATTTCTAAAAGGAGGGGTGTATGTAATGACCCAAGATTTTAGGAATTTATTCTGGAAAATATAAATAAATTTAAAATAATTTTTAAATAAATTTTGAAGGAGGAATTGATATAGCTTGATAGTGTATCAGTGTGTGTACATGTGTGCACAGGAAATGCACATGAATATAAGCTAAAACCCTGAACTCCAAGAATACATACATATTGATGTGTATGGAAATATATATATATAAATATATATATGTAGATTAAATTCTTAAAAGTAGTATGCCTGAGTAAATGTAAATATGTATGCTACTGAATAATTTTGAGTGTACATGTGCATGTGTGTGTCAGTATAGAATAATGTATGAATATATAGGAGGGTGCACTAATTATTTCAGTAAGACTTATATAAATATATATATGTGTTAATAAAATACTAGAGTTTAAACTAATGAAATAAAATATACAGACATATTTTAATATAAGCAGAAATAAAAAGAATGAAGATACAAAAAGGAATAATCCTCTTATAAATAAATAAAGGAAGTACATACCATTTACATGAAAGCTAAAAATAGGAAAATTAGGATAAAACAGGGAAGTGTTTGGTATAGGCAGAATTAGAAAAAGAGTATTTAATAAATAACAAAATCAAGTCACATTTTTAACATGATTGTAGACAAAGGAAAAAGTATTTTTCTAAAAAGCAAAATTTCTGAAAGAAAAATGTAACCACTTTTCTCTTCACCCAGATTAAGCCGGGAAGGGTAAAACTTTGGGTTTAAAATGAAGATAACATGATTTTCTGGTGGGCAAAAATGGACTTAGCCAATACCTAAAACCCTAAGAGAAACCCTGTATATATACATGTATATGCAGCAGCCTCCTCTCCTCCTTAGAAAAGAATTTTGAAAAAAAAAAGAAAAACAACACCACAGAAATCATAAGACAAGGGAAGGAAGAGAGCTTGAGGCAAAGGGCAGAAGCTCATCAATTAATTAAGGAAACAAAGAAGAGAACTAGGTGAGAAAACTCACTCAAAAATCTAAGGCAATAAGTCCTAATGTAGGCAGCCAGTTATAAGTATTTTTCTTAAAAAGAGTATTTTCATATATGAATGCTTATCTGTGAATTTAAATCTGAAAATGTTTTGATTTTCTTTGATTGATTACTTGTTTTATTATAACAAAGTTTTATGTGTTGTTAGCATACATGTCTGTTTTATACACTCAGATCTCTGATATGTTAATGTTTAGGGATATAAACAAATACCCAGAAAATAAAATGTTGAGAATAGGCAAGTAGTATTGGTTTTGGCTCAACCCAGAAAGATGTAAATAATGTTGAGCTGCAATATACTCATGTATAAGTGCTGAGGCTTGAAATAGAAAGGAATTAGGGGTGCAATAGGGTTGCCTATGTGATGATGCTCCTGATTCAATAAAATGCATAGCAAACAAAATTTTGTGATTCAGTGAAACCAGATTATTCTGAGTTTAACTCAAGCACAAATGGTTGCAAAAAGAAAAACTCCCCCAGAAGCCATAAACCAATGTTAGCTGCCTAAACTCCTTTAAAGAAAAATATACCAGGATGAATATCTATATATATATACAGAACCTTATTTTGTAGTCACCAATGGTTGTTTGCTTGTTGTTCCAGTATGGTCATGAATAATATGAGATATCATGATATAGATGTTTTCAGTTGATGGATCACTGAATGGTTTTGTCATGAACAATCAAAAGGGGTTATTATTAACTAAAACCTGATTAGGAAATTGGGGTCAAGAACACTGCAGGAATGACTTGTGTGCTTGAGTAACATAAGTTGACACATGGCTTGTTTAAGTCCTGAGATCTTTGTGTAATGGAGTGAATTAGTTCATTACAGTGTGTCCATTGATTCATAAATATTGCAGATGAGACCAAGGATAGATAAATATACCAAGGAAATAATACTTGAGCAGATGAGAAAACTAGAGTTTTTCCCAGATTTGAAATATGAGAATTGAATAAATGATTTAACTCATATTAGTTATTTTCCTGTTTGGTATGAATGATTGTTTGTCTATGATTGAGTTGTGTGCTTGAATGTATGTGCCATATTCATATGTGTAGTCTCTGGAAAGAAAGTTAAAGTGTGCACATGCACAATGACACAGAGCATGCACACAAGTATTTGCCTGATTCCAAAGGACAGAACCTTATGTATATGTACTTAACTTGATTTTAACCTAATTAACAAATTGCTTTTGTGAATTTTCTCATACCAGACATGTGTCTGACCCTAGTGTGCTAATGGCATCTGGGGTGTCTCATTTAAAATGAGGCAGTTTCAAATGCTTTTTCAGGGATTGCAGCAACAAAGTAGGAGTAGGAGCAAGGCCTTGAGAAGAAGATATAGCATGCTAAAACTTAGTTAGATAAGAGCCTAAATGTTGAAATCTGCATGTATTGACAATTTAAATTGCTACTTGTATTAAGTGTTGAATATTGGATGGATATTTTGTTAGGCATTTTGTTAAGAGATTGATTTGTATCTGGAAACTATGAATTAAGTTAAATATCTGTTATGTTTAAAAAGAATTTTAATCAAATCTTGTAAGTAGATTTAGCAAGAACACCATGTTAAAATTGAATGATTACATTTTATAAATGCATTAGTCAATCATGAATCTTTGGAAAGGATTTAAGTTTTGGAAAATCTGGAGAGTTGATTCTCAGAAAACTTAAATGGTTTTATTTTCTAATATAGCATATGTATGCAAAAGAAATAGGCATAGGTTGAATGTGTTATAGGGGATGCAAGGTTTCTATAGTTAAACTTGTTTCATACAAATGTCTCATGTACTATATATTTCTTTTTAAGGGATTTGTAATAAGGGAAGAGAAAGCCAAATCCAAATAGTTGCAGATATATATGCACATAAACATGTTTTGTGCAAATATCAACACACCTTTTTCCTTTGCACTTGTAATAGGAATCTGAATTTCACTCAGATTTTAACCAAATGCATTTTAAATGCCAGACAGATCTTATAAGAAGAAATACAAACATGAATAATGATAAACACTTCTATCATCCTCAAAACCTAAGAACCAGACTCTTAATTCATATCAATCCTGAAGCCTTCCAGGTTATAGGAATGGATTTCAAAAATAATTAAGCAAGGATTATTGTTTAGTATGTTGGAATATAAGCAAAAATAAAATATATATGTGCAGATATAGGTAAATAACAGATTCCAAACTGTACAAAAGAAAAATGAAAAAAAACAAAAATTTGTGTTTGAACCAACCAGCATAGTACTCGAACTCGTGATCTCTTGTGTATAAGTTAGGCGCGTTTCCATTACGCCTAGATGTTGCTTGCGATCACTTAGGATCCACTTTATTTTATACTGATTTTGACACTATTCAGACTTTAACACAAACCTCTATATTAAAAGCTTGTTTACTACTGATTATTACTTGATCACTTCTTAGTTAGGATAAACAGACTAAAGTATATGCTCCCAGTGGATTGTTTGGTCAAAAATAAAAATCAGCAATCCAATATCCTCTTGTTTTTCCAGAACTCTGATTCAAACAAGAGAGGCATATGCATCCTCACATGTATGTGCTTATCTTTGTGAATGTACTAATATATTTATATTGGTTGATTATTATGATCCTGGATATATTTGGTTTATTGGAAAAAGATATTGACCCTGAGAATCATTATTGTAATGGATGATATATCTATCTGTATATATATATATATATCCTCTTTACCTAAAAAAAAAAATCCTTATGGAATTAGAGTAGAAATAGGAGGGTCATTTCAATTAAGTAAATGAAAGCGAATAAATTGAATGAAATTCAATTTAAAATAAATTAGAACTTGGTTGCAATGGAAATTTAACTTAAGTGATTATTTATGGAATGGATTCATAAATAAAATTAACATATATTGGAATGTGTTTGATATAAAAACTAGCGAACAAAGTTTGGTAGATAACCTGAATAGGCATCAAATGGAAACTAGATAAATTGATTAGAGTCAATTTAAAAAAGGGAATAAATTGAAAACTTATAAAATGGGTTTGCATATTGTGGAAGTGAATAATGAATGGAATGCAAATAAATTGATTGTAAATCAATTTGAAATTGAATAAAACTGCATTTATACAAGGAAGGCACGTATAAATCAAATTGGAATATATATGGGTTTGGTTGTGGTAAATATGAATTGAATGCAATAAAATTGGTTGTAAATTATTTTGAATTTAATGAAATGATATATGGGTTCATGGAGAAAATTAAATTTTTGTTGGAACCTTAAAATTTGCTTGTAACATATGTTTGGCATGTCCGGGTTATGAAATTTATTTGTTTAGCTAGTTAGAGAAGTGGAATGTTATAAAATTTCATGTTTATGAAAACTTATGTGCTTATTTTGAGTAAGTACAGGTACAGGGAGCTGTTTGGGTAGATTTTGGTTGCGTAAATGCATATAAAATAATCTGCTCGCTTAAAAACTCTAATATGAGGTACGCCTACGCAATAAAATAAAGGAATGATTATATATTATTCTATATTTTGTTTTCCGACCATGTCGGTCGATGTATATATATTTATATCTCTTGTGATATTGCAAAAGGCTCTCCATACAAAGGAGACGCTGTCAAAAAATTTCGGAAATTTTGGGTGTTAGAAAAATTTTGAATTTTTTTTGTTAACTAGGAAAAGTTGGTTTTTGAATTGAAGTTCAAATAAAAGGTTTTTGAGTTAGAAGTGAAAGCAAATTGGTTTGGATAAAACCAAAAGGTTTTGGAAAACGAATATAGAATTTTAAGTAAGCGGGTTTAAAGGAAGTTAATGGGTTTGGAAGAATTTTTCCGACCTTAGCAAATTTCGAGGACGAAATTTTTATAAAGGGGAAGGAATGCAACGACTTGGAATTTCAATCATTTATTTTTAAACATTTAATTTATTTTAAATGTTGAATTTGAATTATTAATTGATTTCGAATATGGAAGAATCAGTGAAATGGTTTACCAAATATAGTGATTTATTTGATTTGGTAAAATATTAAATTGATATTGGAAATTTGGTAAAAATGGGAATCTGGAGTTAGATATGAATATAAATGATGTCTAAGTTGATTTAAAATTTTATTTGGATTATAATTATGATGTTGGACTTTTGAATGGGATTTAAAAGTCGATAAGTTAAAAATTGGGAATTTATATATTAATTTAATAGTGAAATTAATATATATATATATATAGAAATAGTGTAAATAATTGAATTTTGATTTAATATAAATTGAAATGATTTCTAATATGAATATAAATTCTATATGATTTATAAAGGAGTTAGTAATTTTTTAAGATTGAAAATTTAAACGATTTCGACGATTTCGAAAATCGCTCGATTTAATCGACGAGTTAAAATTGCCTTTCAGGACACATTCTTGGAATTCGACGAAACCAGTTTCATTGGATCCATAATCATTTATTATTATCAGATTTCAAATTTTATAGCGTTTGGAGTTACCGTTTGGTCGTACGGAATAAAAACGCGTTGAAAAAGATATCGAAAAATTTAATAATTTAATTCGATTCAAAAGGCTATCTTCCACATACGATCGAATTAGGACTCGAAACATGTTCTAGTGTGTTTGGAATGTGGGTAAAACATTTTGAATGCCAGGCAGCACGTTTCGTTTGGAGTTCTTTTGAAAAAGCATGTAATTTTGAAAAATAATATTAAAATAATACTCATATACTTGTATATATATCGTTCAACAGTAAAACCCTAACTAAGTTATCTCCAGCCGCCATTTTTATTTCCCAAACCCCAGATCGTATGGCCATAGCTCGATGGAACCACTAGAGGCCGATCTAGGTCGAGGACTCAACTAGGAAAACGTGGAGCTTGGCGAGACATTAAAGATCAACAGTGGATCTGCTTTGAATGTGTCGAAGTTGGCCACGAATCGCCTCCATTCTGGTGACATTTGGGCTCGGTTTCGGCATCGATGGAGGCGAGTTGGGTGGAATCGTGGGTGCTAGAAGGAGGAGGGAAGTCAGGCGCGTTCGTGGGAGGGCTTGGCTGGGGTTCCGGCGTGCCAGAGGAGGCGCGCTGATAATGGAACTCGCTTGCACGTGTTGTGTTCATCCTGGTACGAGCAGTTCAAACAAGATAGGAAAGAGAGGGAGCACGACCAGATCTAATTTTCTAATGTACGGTCAGATTCGTTTGTTGTAAAAAAAAAGAAATTTATTATTATAAATTATATTCAATCTTTAAAAATACATAACTTCTTCATACGTTGTCAGAATCGGACGAAACAAGCGGCGCCGGAATCGCAGCGATGAACACTACACTGTGGAGTAGATCTGGAGTAGATCAGAGCTAGCAAAAATTTTAGGTTAAATCGAACGTGTTCGATTTAATTTAAAATTTGAGCATTGGCAATTTAAAACTCAAGGTGAGTTAATCTCACTCAATTTTGGACTGCTGGCTTTAGTTTTAAATAGTTAAAATTAATAGATGATTGATTGGTTAAATTGATGCATTTTAATCAGTTGGATGTGATATTACATATAGTATTATATATATTGGAGTGATTGATATTCCCGCATATATATAGCGGATGTGACCCTATGCGCCCCGCATAAT
Source organism: Allium fistulosum (assembly GCA_030737815.1). Classification (NCBI taxonomy): domain Eukaryota; kingdom Viridiplantae; phylum Streptophyta; class Magnoliopsida; order Asparagales; family Amaryllidaceae; genus Allium; species Allium fistulosum. The sequence continues at coordinate 824,670,790 of CM060904.1, forward strand.
AGCGGATGGCCCTATATACCGTGATATTCCACCTCGAAGTGGAATTGGTATTTTTATTGTTGTATTAACATCTGTGGATGTAGGGAAATAGGTTGGAGGGATCCAACTGGATTCCTCAAAAATGTAAATTTTAATTTCATATATAGTGATATTGGTTTTGTTTGAATAATTTGTGACAGGTTATTGTGTGATTTAAATTGATTGAATGATATGACAGTTTTAGCTGGATTTTGTATTTTAAAATACCAATAAAATGTGGTTTCAAAATTGGTAAAGAATTATAAATAGGGATTTTGAAGTAAAATATTTACATAGAATATTTGGATAAATAAATTGGATAAAATTAAAGGTTTTAGAATTGTGTTTAACTATTTCAGGATATTATGGATATGATTTTGGGAATAAAAGTATATAAAAGGATTTTTAAATAATAAATCCTTAAATGGTACTTGTTTTAAATATAAAAGGTTTTAAAATCAAGATTTAAAATATTTTTGAGGGATAGAAGTGAATTTGGAAATAAGTATAAATCGGTTATACTGGACTCATGTAAGGTTTCCAAACTTACGAACTGAACTTGGAATCGAGGAATTGGACTTGTTTTAAAAAGAGGATTTTTAAGTATTAATCTGGTGGTTTTTAAAAGATTTAAAAATATTCTGGGAATTAGTTGTTTAATTATTTTAAATTGTTTAAAGCATATTTAAATTATTAATTGGTTACTATATATTGATTTTTAAAGATTTATTATTATTTAAGAACAGGTCAGCATTTTTGTTTTTAAAAGATAATTATTAAATATTAACATGGCTTTATATAATAACTTTTATTTATGCATATTTTCCTGGATTAAACTTGAAATTTATTTTATAATTTACAAGCATTATTTTGAGATAATTATTAAATAAAGTTTTGGGAAATAATGGTATATTCGCATGGCGTAAATTGGAGGTAGTGAGTGCCTGCAGTTAAGTTTTGGATTTCTCTGGGATAGAGACAAAACCATTGAGCTGTGATCCATGGTTTGATACCATAGTGGTACTTTCCTCATTAATTTAAAAAGGAGTTTCAAATATTTTTGAAAAGGATGATTTGTGAATATACTAAATTTGATAAGATAAGTATATACCTTTGGATAAAGAGATTTAATTTATTTAAAAATTAAATTAAATAATACTTGGTGTTTTTCAGTGAAATGAAGTATTTGGTTGAATTGATTGTTTAATTGATATTTAAATAACCGACTATCAAATCTGGACCTAAATATAACTTTAGAAATATCTAGAAGAAGCACGAGATTATATGGTACAGTTACCGTTTGAGGTGCTATACTGTACGTATAAACTCGTTTCGTTCTTCTAGGACTTTGATAAGGAAATCCGTCCACTAACGGTTAGGAGGTGATCTCCGATCTTATTTTCGTCAGTTTATTTCCTAAAGAACCGAGGTTGAGTTTACCGGAAAAAGCGAACGTTGTTTCGAAGAGACCAGGATCAGATTTATTATCTGAAAACCACTTCGATCCAATGAGTATGTTTTCGAAATGATGACAAGAGCATGGAGTCGAAGATGGAGCAGTGAAGTGCAAGGGCTAATCGCTACTAATCCTGAGGGTGATTCCAAAATGGATGTAGTAGGAATAGTGCCTTTGGTTCCGTTCAGACTTGGAACAGACTTGTATGGATGAATGCTATCAGAACATTTTCATTGGAGGACAATGAGCACTCTAAGTGAAATTTCCTTAAAACGGTAGTCGTAGCCTCTAGCCTCATCAACCGGGAATGACTAAAAATCAGGGGGAATGCAGCATGGCTAAGTGGGTCGCACCCAAGTAGGGTATGTTTATCACCCTTTTAGATAACCTCGGATATTATTTTATTACTATGGTGTATGGAAGGAGCTTGTAAGAGTGTGGGAACACCCGGGGTGATAGCATATTCGTAATATTACATGATTTTGATATGAAATTTTTTGGCTATCATAAGGTAAAAACCCATCGTGTTTATTTGTGGCGTGGTCTTACGAGATACCTTTGATTTTCAAAGGATTTTGAAACTTTAATAATTCAAATTGAGTGTGTTTTCTCACGCTGGTTTTCCAAACCGACTCGATTGTTATTTTATTATAATGCTCGGGTCATACCGAGTATTTCAGGTTCAGGATAGGATGCTATGGAGCTTAGGAGGTGAGCTGGAGACCGAGATGTATTCACGTACTTGTTTATTTCCGCTGTAGTGTTTTTGTTTGAAATTACCAGCAATTGTGAGGGCAGGTGGTTATAACTATCCAGGCTGGTAATTATTGATTTGTGTACTCTGATGTGAGATATATATATTACAGTTTTTTATCTGTGTAAAGAGCTATTGATATTATATATTATTCTGTCCGCTGTGAGATTCTTTTTTGTTTAGATTTCTTCTTCTTCTACCTACTTTCTTTTCCCTTAACAATCTATCTTTTTCGGCACTCGATCGATCGGCATATTATACAATGGGCGTATTTATGTCGATTTTTGAGGGTCGAAATTGCGGGTCTTTATATTTCCCGTTAATTAAGTATATTATTATTAAATTAATTTTATCACCTTTCAAATTCAAATTTAATAACTAACATTTTTTTTCATTTTTGATTACCTATAAACTTATGATCTTTTAATACGAATTTTCCATGTCAAATCCAACGTTAACTATTTCATTAATTACAGTGTACGATTTCAAATGCAATAAATTCATTAATTATAATTTAAAACCCAATAAATTCATTTGTTTTGATTTACATCTTATTACATTAATATTCTACAGTTATCATTTTTAAATTCACATTAACTGCAATATTTAAGTAGATTAATTGCAGTTGATTTCCAATTTATTTCAACGAATTAAATAGTGAATTTATAATTAAACCATTGTTACCACTTACTAATTCAAACACATTTCTATGTTTATTGTTTATAAGCCAAGCTAATAGATTCACATACTGATTAACCATTCTATATTACCCAATTTCGATTAATTACGTATAATTTCCCTTTTTATTACAACATTTACTTTATTTACTATTTACAATTTATAACCAGATTTTATATTTACAATCATTCTAATTAATTGAAATTGCATTAAAATAGTCATCAATTTCCTTATATTAACATTACTAACATTACATTCTAACAATTTCTCATTATTAAATCTTAAATTTTTAATTATCCAAAACATCAAATTCCAAAACTTATCTAATTTAATATTTTAATTATCGAAATACGGGTCGTTACATAAATAACATATAATTTAACCCAAATGTCTAAGAAATAACAGGTTACGAAGTTAATCTAACACAACATTTATCTCAAGGCATAGATATATTTATTTCGATCATAAAGATAGATTATTCACTAAACGTAGAATTACCGAATAAAGCATAATATCTCTAAGCACACAGTACCAATTCTATACCAATCACTTACCTGATCGTACACAACAATCATCAGATTGTACTCATACCATACAAAAATGTGGTATCATTCAAACCGACCTGATACAAAGGATCATACTTATACCGTAAGTCAGAATCTCAACCAATCATAAGGATCGGGGAAATCACAAATCTCAACCGATCAAAATGATTGGGGCAAACAAGACTCGAAAACTCTAATTTATTATATAATAATAATTTTTTCTATATTTGAAAAGAAATCCAGGAGTATACCTCTTAAGGATTTATCGGTCCCATCGAAACCTAAAAGGAAACACTCTAAAGTGTCAAATACTATCACTATAAGTAATCACTAAAACTTAACCAAACGTCTCATACTACATGATGAAATTTTAGTATTTATAAAAGCTAGTAAATCTCAATCATTATGGATACCACTGAAAAACCCAAACTATATTCCCTTAAGGATCTAGAAGTCCCACCGCACATTAAAAGAGAAACAACTCTAAAGTGTCAAAGACTTCCTAAAAACAATGACAAGAACTTAACCAAGGCATCCCATAGCACCCGTTGAAATTAAAGTATTCACTAATGGGCTAGTATGTTCCACTCAAACCTTATATGTAATGAGTTATACCATATTCGATGAAGCGTTATTCGAAAGCATTTAAACTAATCTATAACACTAAGTCGATTATTAGTACTCCCCACATTATAGAACTAAGTCTCTTAAAAAAATTATTTGATTTATCACTTTTTAAAGATATTCCATTAACCCGATTGTTTCAAAAGCATTTATCTTTATAAAACCGAGATTTTCCTTGTTCCAAAGCCATATTTAAAAGTTCCATAAAGTTATATTGTTCACAAATTATATTCCAAAGACCATATACATATTTAAGTAGTCATTTACTTTATAAAACCATATTTATTACTCTTATTACAAATCCAAAATTAGTATTTATATACTTGGTTAAAACAACTTAAGTTTATAGTTCCAAAATCCTATTTCCAAATCCCATAACCATTTTATTTAGAAATAGATTAAGTTCATATTTTCCAAAACCATATTTCTAAATTTATAACTATTTGTATAAGTAATACTTAATATATATACATATATAACTCTTTGTTAAAAGCATTTATAAAAAGAGACTATATTTGTTTTTAAAACAAGTTTGATATTTAGAATTTAAATAAACATCCTTTTATAAAATTACTTATATCCAATTTGTCAATTTTTATATTTAGAAAATAGATAAAAATAATTTTATTAAATTTCCAAAGCTTTGAATCAAAGCGATTCAAAGTCCATAGATCACAAGATAATTCACTATTACACATCACAAGATCATGGCAACAAATTAGTCCGTAGGGTTCAACTTCTATATTATCTCCTAACACATTTTGTAGATTAACAAATCAATGGAAATAAACATCAAAATAACTGTAACAACCCGTATTTTTTATATTAAATTTAATAAGGTTTTGGAATTTAGTATTGTGAGAAATTAAAATATATGATTTATAAATGGCAAAAAAACTAGTAGAATGTAATTAAATAATGTTCATTGAATGAAATTTGACAACTGTTTAATGTAATTTCAAATAATCATAATAATGAAAGTTAATAAGGAATAAAGTTGAATGTTGTATTAAAAAGAGAAATCAATGTTAGTTGATTTGGTTGGTTTTAACATGCAATAGGAAAACAATTATTTAGTACGTAGATTCAGTAACCTTTATTGTAAGTAATAGATTTATAAATATTTTTAAATGTGTTTAAATTACTTAAATGTAAATATTGTTTTACTTATCATTTTATTATTTAATCCGTTGTAATCAATTTGAAAATCAATGAAATTAATGTAATTAAATATGGTGGTTAATATAAGAAAAGATGTTAACTGTAGAGTTTGAGTGAAATAAAATGAAAACTTATGTTGAATAAATTCATAAGGTAATATTTGATTTAATATGAGAACATTTAATTCAAAAATAAAAGAATAAAATGTATAAGTTTAGTAAAGGAGTAAACATATGTTTATTTGTTTGAAATGTATTTAGCTTACAAATTAATATAGCGACGAGAAACTATTATTTAGTAAGAAAAGTATAACTCCTGTTTGTATCTAATAATGTATGAATATGTTTAAATTACTATTAGATAAGAAATAACTATTCTATTTCTCATTACATTTATTTAGTCCATTTTGAAATTCACCTTTGTAATCAACTGAAATTAATGTAATTGAATCATTTTAATTAATAGGAGAGAGGACACTTAAATTAATAAGTGTAATTGAACATAGATTATGTTTTGTGAAAATATAAGGAAAGTTTGATTTAATGAAAAAAATATTTATATCAAATAAAATAAATGTGTGACGCCCCACCTCTATACCCATGCTAACCAAGAACACTACGAGGTAGTGCTGTCAATTAGCACGGAGAATAAGGCTGTTGAGGAGCGACCATCCATGTAACTTCTTTGTGCAAACACCGATATGTCAGATAGACTAGAATGCATATCATTTAAGGAGGAAATCCGACATACCGATATAAACACAAAGCTATCACACGGTGGCTATATAATCTTCGGAAACGAATATAGAAATAAACATAACACAATCAGTCACAGACATCCATATCACAAAGGCGGAAAAAGATATGAATAAATATATAACACACGAAAGTGTACATCAGAGTAGTGGTCAGAAAGATCCACGATAATACAAAAGAATAGCATCACGTGCTATACAAAAGAATAAGTACACATCAAGAGTCTATATCTCAAAAGTGTACAACCAAAAACTACTAATCTATGAAGTTAGCCAAAAGTCAGAATAACCCTGAAGAGAAGTCAAGCAGAAGCACCTGTAACATCTCGGTCTGACCCGAGTATTATTTATAAGAAAATAATAAACGGATCAGTCTAGCTATAAATATCAGATGATATGGTATAAAGTAAACGACATGATCTGAACATGTAATAACCATAACGGCATACTACTATAAGTATGTAAATGACAATCAACAAAAGATCAATCAATACCACAAGAATCTTCTCAAAGATGATATAGGGTATCATACCCTAAACTTGTATTCATAACAAGTCAATAACACATAAATTCACCAATGCACAAAAGCTGATATCATATCAATGAAAATCATGAAAATTGGTGAAGCATAAATTCCAGAAATCATCACAAGAAATCCAGAAAACACATAAAAGGGGGAGGCCTAACACATAAATGGGAGCATGAAAACTCACCTACGCGTATCACACAGGAATGAGAAGCTATCTCATGGAAGCTATCCATTAAATTTCCACACAGAAATGGCCCGAAGACCATGGGGTGCTACCCCATTTTTCACACAGGAATGGTCCGGAGACCATAGGAGACATCGCTCAATCGCTAGTCTAAATCATAAAAATGATCGTCATGATCATAATGAAGTGTCAATTACACTAAGCTAGTAAATATATGAGTTTAGCTTCATGTCCCATAACCACTAGCTTAACTTAAATATTTACGAACAAACTGTAGATCTTCACTAGAAAATTATCACAAAAAGGGTTCAATCGAACAAGTCCAAGAGCTAACCGACGAAGTGAACGCAAGCGTTTCATACCACTCGTTTTACTAAGTCGTTTAAGTCGATTTCTCATTCGAGTGAAGTAAAGGCTTGTATATACTAGTAGATTGGAAAACGGTTTTAAGAAAACGAACTTTTGATATTTAAAATAGTGTTGAAATCGCTTTGATGAAAGAGTTTTGATATTTACTACTAGTATTGAAACCTTCATATCTTTAAAGTGACAAGTCACAAAACGATTGTTGAAACAAATCGAATCACATCAATTCACGTTCAAAGACGTGAGTAAAGTCCAAAGAAATCAATCCCAAAACCATCATAGTAGAAATTCTGATGAATGTTTTTCAGATAAGATCCCGGCGGGGTGCGGGGCAGCGCCCCGTCAAAACGGTACGACCTTTCGAAGACAAGTTACAGAATGATTATAGAAACAATCAATCATCAAAGTTCACATTCGAAGACGTGAATAAATTCCAAAGAAATCGATATCAAATCCATCAAAGTGGAAATTTCCAAAATTCCCAAAGAAAAGAGGTCATCAAAGTTGGCAATAAATGATAACTACAAGTACGGAAGTAACACGAATCGATTAAATTAGGAAATCACGCAAAACTGGCGAAATAGGCAAAACAACATCAGGTCGGTCGGCCGGCTTCAGGGCTCGGTCGACCGGACCCTGTTCTGAAAAATAGTTCGGGAAGCAGGTCGGTCAACCGGATTTCCTGAGTCGGTTGACCGAACCAGAGACAGAAGTGCTCGGGTAGCAGGTCGGACGACCGGACCCTGAGGTCGGTCGACCGGAGCCTGTAACCTGCACTTCCAAACAGAGGCAGGGAAGTGCCTGGGAAGCAGGTCGGTCGACCGGACCCTGAGTTCGGTCGACCGGAGCCTGTTGCCAGCACTCCCATGCCTATTTTATGAATGCCAATCCCTTCCAAATTTCAATCGGTCGAGCAACGGCACTAAGGGTTTACGCCAATCGACTACCCGGCCATATACGCTCTTCGATTCATCACCAAAAACATGATCAAAACATCAAAGTTAGGATTTTCAAAGAATTGAACTCAAAACACTAAAAATTGGAATATTCACCAAATCAATCCAAACCAAAAGCAATTGCATAAGAATAAGTGTTAGGAATTCATACCTAACAATCGAAGATAAATATAGTTTAAGATGTGAGATAAAAATCTCACCTTTGAACCCAAAAACAAATGAAGAAGAAGCTTAGGAGCAATGGCAAGAACAATTACTCTTCAATTCCAACACAACAAGCTTGAATCAAAGCTTAAAAGAAGAACATTCCCAAAGTTAGGTTTAGGAATTTATGAAACTAAAGAGAGAAAGAGTTGGAGAAGATGAAGAGGAGGTATACCAATAGCTTTTCTTTGATTTTGGAGCAAGAATTCAAGTTTGAAAGAAGAAACTAGGGCTTGGAATTTCTAATTCCCTTTCCTTTCCACCATTTTAGTTTTAGCTTGAGTTTGAGGAGTGGGAATGAGTGAATGTAGAGGAGGGGGCTGAGTTAGGGTATTAAGTTAGCTAGTCGGCTGAATCCAAACCCAAAGCCCAAAGTGAAAAGTAGCAAAATTCCACTATCTCCAAACATATCGAAGTTTACACTCAAAAAGATCGCAAACGTCATTTTGAACTCAATGGAAGTGGTTTCGAGTCCTAATTCGACTGTTTGCAAAAAGTAGCTTTTCGGGCTAAAATCCGACTAACGATGAAATATTTAAATATAAAATCGATAAATATGCGGGTTGTTACAAAATGTTTCATTTGTCAATGTAGGTTTAATTTCATTAAAATAAAGGATAGAAGGATTAATTTGAAGGAAGAAATATTTGTTTATTCGAACTATGTTTTAGCATACAGATTGATTACAAGAATAGGAAGATAATTTATTTAAGTAAGTTATTTATTACTCTGATGTATAAACAACAAATTTATAAACGTGTTTAAATGACTAAAGGAAACAATTGTTCTATTTTTCATTCATTTTAGTTTGTCTATTTTGAAATTTAACTTTGTAATTAATTGCAACTAATGTAATTGAAATACTTCTAAAAGGAAAGAAACGTAGATTGCAATTAATCGATTTAATAAAAGAAATGCACGTTTTGTGTTAAACAGAAAGGGCGTTTTAATGGAAATAAAAGATCATTTTGAGAAAACCAAATTTAACGTTTTCATTTTTAAGATAAGTATAATTTTATTTATTATGTATTGATAAAATAATTTAAATGTGTATAAATTGAGTATTATTTTTGTTAATGAAATTAATTTTGTTACGTTTCAAAAATTGAATTTCAAAAGGTTGTGTGTAACAACCCAAAAAATTTAGCTATAATAATTAATTAACAAATTAAATAAATAATAAAATAAGTTTGTGAAATTTTCATAATTGAGCCATGGGGGTTGCACCATTATGTCTGTGGTAATTTTCTGGTCAATTTCCATATATAACTTGTCGAAATCCGAGTTAATATGAAGAATTTACGAAAGAAATAAGAAATCAAAACGAAAAAGAAAAAATATATTACAAAGGCATAGGTCGACCCATATTTAGGTTAGGTCGACCATCAAAGGGGTCAGGTCTGTGAGAAATGCGGATTAAGGATCTTAAGGCTAGAATTAACAATAGAGGGGGGGGTGAATAGTGTTTAAAGAAATTTGTTAATCTTTTCAAGTTTATCTATCTTTATTAACAATGTATACACTAATTAGACACAGATATGAACACAGAATCAAACACAGATGCAAATATAAAGTAAAAGCAGTAAAGGAAAGAACACACCAGATTTTATACTAGTTCGGAGTTACCCTACATCCAGTCCCGCAACACAAGTACGTATTTCCTTTCAACAACAATTCAACAATTACAACCCTCGATTTCAAGGCTACGAGGTACACCCTCCAAAATAACAATCCTCTGGGTAGAGATACTTGATTTCCGGGGCAACAAGTTCACCCAATTGATTTCCAAGGCTACAATCACACCTTTTCTCGCTTGATTGATTTCCAAGGCTACAATCACACCTTTTTTCGCTAATATATTACAAAGAAGTCTATAACTCTGAATAGCACTGAGAACCTTGTAGAGATAGTGATGTAGAATCAAACTAGATGTAATCGAGTATGATTCGATGTTGATTTCGGTAGAGTAATGGTATGATTTTGTATTAAGAAATGTGGAAGAAGAAGAGGAGTGAAAACCAGAAAAAAGTGATTAAAAATTCGTTGAAACTGACCCATATTTATAGAAGATCAACAGCCATGACCATTCATAAAGAGTTATGGCGAATAGACACTTCTTTTGAAATTTGAATTTGAACTTCAACTGTCACTATGTCGACATAGTACCTAGGGGCATGTCAACATCCCTCAGCCAAAATTGATATTTTGAAATTCTATAAAAATAATATTTATCTTATATAAAAACTATTTAAAACTTTATAAACATACTTGAATATAGTTGAAATTCATAAGTAAATATAAATAACAATATATACATAATTTAACTATAATTTTATATTTAAATCTAAGTATAAATATTAAAAGTTGAATATATTATTTGAAAAGACATTTAAAATCAGGAGTAATTTTGACTTTGAAATTAAAGATGTTTTGAGGCTAAAATTATTTAAAATCAGGATAGAGAGTTTTGAATCTTTTAAAAGGAAAGTTTTGAAATCATTTTGAAAATAAGATAATTTTGTAAAATCATTTGAATTAAAATTAGTGGATACAAAACATTGTCCCACTAGATTTTCGTAGGTTCCATCCTACTTAGGGTTCCATCCCTTTAACAGACTCGAAGTGGATTCCATTCCACGAATAAATTAGATATTAAGATGCCAGTGCTTTTCTACGAGTTTTAACAAATATTCCTAATAAAACAAACTTAACCTTAAACTCTTCAACTCTTGATAATCTTGATACTCATGAGTCTTCTATCTCTATATCTTGAATCTCTATACTGTACAGTTTTCTTTCTTGATACCTGCATGGATAGATCCTGCATATACATATATCTAAACTTGTAATATTAGTATTTATATTTTATAATCTATTCTAAGGTTGTTGTCATCAAAACCATTATCTCATGGACTAACAATCTCCCCCTTTTTGATGATGACAACCTTTGTTTATAAAATATCACTTTTATCCTAATAACTCTAATAACTCCCCCTTAATCTATGCCTAACTATCCTATTTTATACTTCTCCCCCTTTGTCATCAACAAAAAACAAAAACTAAATCTAAAATAGATAACTCCAAACTATATAACTCCCCCTAAAACTTATCACTCTATGATGTGTCATTATAATGATAGTGTTATCATAAATAATCAACACTTAGATCTAAAACTAAAACTTAGTCCTAAACCACTAACTATAAAACTCCCCCTTAAACTAATACTAGAACAAAGTATAGTAAATGAATTGTGAAAGATATTAACTTAATTATACTATAATTATTCAATAAATATGTATAAATATATTTCAGACAATACAATCAACACACACATCAAAACCAATCATATCAGACAAGTCAAACAAATCAATCAAGTCAATCAAATCAAACAAGTCAATCAAGTCAAACAAGTCAATCAAGTCAAACAATTCAAACAAGTCAATCAAATCAACCAAAAACTAATAATCCTATATTATAAGACATTACTTGTGACGACCGCCCATGACCCCTGCACGGAACCTAGAGATAGTGCGCTGTAAAGTGTGCCAGGCGACCATGGACGATTGTCAGGGTAAGTTAAAAACCACAGAATCTATCGTATCACTCACAGCGCATGGACAAAATACAATAGAATATATATATATAGTGAAGCTTCACCGAAATAGAATCTCATCAATAAAACTTCATAATAGTTGAATACAATCATCTGAAAAGTCAATACATCAAGCCTCACTACATATCACTCAGATAATACAAAGCAACGGAACATCCAGTACATATAGTAAGAAGATAATATGCAATACTCCAGCTCGTCTTCGTCATCAGCAACGTGGAAAGCAAGAACAGCACCTGTCACCTGCTACCTAGTCTTCCCGTCCCAAAATGGACGAACAGTCCAAGGCAATAAGAGTTAAAACATAAAGCCTTGAGTCAGACAACAGTCTTAGTGAGCAGTAAATTAACTAACAACATACCAAAAGAGCATAAAGGAAAAGGAATAGGAATACAACCCTCCCACTCCACCTCTTTCTATAGTGATAGCCCCCAGACACACACTAAGCAGAAGCAAACATAGCAAAGCATACAATTTAAAGTAAAGCAATAATCACTCGAGTCAAGGGCGATGCTTTCCAAGTACAAACCCCCAAGGCCTAAACCAAGATCAGATAAGCACCCAGAAAACACTGCTCTTGAGACCGAATGACGATACAACCAAACATCCATGACTCTGGCTATCACTGTTATCATTGCCTTGATATCACCGTTAATTGAATGACCGGCACATTCTTTCAGCCGTCCGTCAAGGGCTAATGGAAACCCCGGTTCTAGACATAACTCTGCACGTCATCGTGACCCGTGCCTAGGACTATCGAATCTGCCCAGAGTACTTGACTACCAATCATTAGCCTTCAGGGACTATTGAATCTGCCCAACGTACTCTTGCTTTGAGCATGCTAGAACCTTCAACAACGATGAGATCTCAGCCTCCTAGTCATCCTCCTCGACGACTATTTCCATACTAGCTCAAGCGCCTCTCGAGCAAACCATTATCCTCAACTCGAACCATTTCACCGAGTTATCAACATGCTTGGAATGATCCCGTCTGGATTAGACCAAGGCTATCTCATATCATACTTCGCCTCATCATCATCATAGCAAAGTCTCATCTCAACATCATCATCAAATCTATCCATATGAGCTTCATCATCCGCTACATATGCCACGATCAGCTTTTCCAATTCAAGAGCCTTTCCCTTAGCTTTTGAATCATCCTCGACCATCTTGTCTAAATCAAATCATCAATCATCTAATTCATAGCAATCAATCAAGTCAAACATTAATCCAAGTAAACAAGCATTCAAATATGATCTAAATAGTCAATTATAACAATAATGGCAATTTCGTAATTAAAGAGTTGAAAGTCTAACAAGCATGAAAACATGAGAAATATCACTACAACTTGATGAATGAACTTGCATAGGTTAATCATGTAGAAAAATGGTTGTCAAATCATCATGAACAATGGATCTATATGGATCTACACTTAGATTTACAAAAATGCATGGAAATCACTACTTTAACACCAAATCAAGCCAATGATCCGATATACTCCTTTGGATCCGTGTGAGAGATAATCACCACTCACCAAATCACCAAAACAACTCAAAAGCAACACACTTCAGATCTGGACAGCGAAGGATCTAACTCGATCTATCACAAATCCGCTTCAAACGATGAAATCTCTCTTCGAAGAATGTAGATCTTCAATCTAAGCTCTTCGATCTTCGATTTGATCTTCAATATGGATGGAAGGAATCACTAGATTAGAGTGGAGAAAAGAAGTGAAGAAGCATAGAAGTCGAGCTCTCAAAATGGCAGCACTTCGTCGCTTCGAAATCTGGATCCCAAAAAGTGAGAAAAACCTTTCTATTTATAGGCAGAAATCTCCTTAGGTCGCTCGCTCGGAGTTAGGTCGTCCACGACCTAAAAACCCTACGACCTAAAACCCTACGACCTAACAGATCCAACGACCTACGCGCATCCGCGCCCTACGACCTAACGAGGATGCAGCCTAGCGACCTAACACAAACCGCTTCTACGACCTAACACTCCTACGACCTAACACATACACGCTTCCTCGCGACCTAACACTGCCACGACCTAACGACCTAACAAACCTGCGACTTATCACACATACGCAACCTAACACTTAACCAGGATACGACCTAACTCCTTAGGTCGTCTAACGACCTAACCATGCTAACTCGCTCACCACTAGGTCGCTCACCACTGGGTCGTCAAATACTGTAGGTTACTAACCCTTAGGTCGCTAACTCCTATAGGTCGCAAACTCTTAAGTCGCTAACATCCTATAGGTCGCTAACTTTTCTTAGGTCGCTCCAATCTCCTAGGTCGCTCACTCGACCTAACCTACCCCACGACCTAACTATTACACGACTTAACTCCTTAGGTCGTTCTAATCCTTAGGTCGCTCCACATCACTAAGCCGCCTACCCCTTAACTCGCCAACTTCCCTAGGTCGTTCCAAACCCTCATACGACCTAAGACTTAGACCCTAGACGACTCATCAACAATGCAACCAAATGTCAATTGTTTTACGATGTTTCGATCCGTAAAAATACGGGTCGTTACATTACTACAACCTCCTCCTAAATAAAATACACTCGTTATATATACATGTATGTGATATGTAGTTTGTAAAGCAGTATGAAGTGTATAACATATGCAATGTAGCATGAGATAATATGCGAAATGAAGTGCGACTTGTGATGCAAATAATTATGATATGCCTTGTAATTTATGATGTAATATGCAATGAAATGTGATATGAAATAGAATGCATAATGATATGTAATAAAATGACAATGAAGTAAAATAATTTGCAAAATGATATGATGATATATATACTATGGTAAGAGATGTTCAGACTATAAGATAAACATGAGTGATAAGTAATATCTAGTTGACAAGCATATATATATATATATATATGTGTGTGTGTGTGTGTGTGTATGTGTGTGTGTGTGTATATGTATGTATGTATACATATATCAAACTATTTATTATAAATCACTTCAACCAAACAAAGGTAAAACACACCAATTACTAGACTTAAGTTAAAGAAACTAATGAATGGGACTGAAATAGTTGTAAAGAAAGAGTTTAAAGGTAATAAATGATATTAAAACTATAACATATTCATGAAAGGTAGTAATCACACTCAATATCAATATTTAGAAACATGTTTAAACATCTTTTAAATTTTAAAAAATATCATAATAAAATAAAATAAATAAGATCTTAGTCTATCATACCAGGCTCTAGGAGCTTGTTTTAGACCATATAAAGCTTTCTTAAGTTTGTACACATGGTTTGGTAAATTTTCATCTTCAAAAAGTGGTGGTTGTTCAACATATACTTCTTCTTTTACAAATCCATTTAAAAATGCACTTTTAACATCCATTTGAAATTATTTGAAATTAATATGATTTGCGAAAGCAAGTAGAATCCTAATGGCTTCTAATCTTGCTACAGGAGCAAAGGTTTCGTCACAATCTATACCTTATTCTTGATAATAACCTTGGGCGACTAATCGTGCTTTATTTCTAACGACCTCACCTTGTTCATTCATTTTATTTTTATAGACCCATTTAGTTCCAATTATAGTTTTATCTTCAGGTCTGGAACAAGTTCCCAAACTTCATTTCTAGTGAATTGATTTAATTCTTCTTGCATAGCCAAAATCCATGAATCATCAATTGATGCTTCTTTAGGATTTTTGGGTTCAATAGATGATATAAAAGCTACATTACTCATTTGACTTAGTTGATTTCTAGTTTTAACAACAGATTGCATATCTCCAAGTATATCTTCTATAGGATGATCTTTTAAAAGTCTAATCCTTTTATTAGGATGATTTAATTCATTTCAGTTGACTCTTGGTTTTGAGTAATTAAATCCTCTTCATCATTTGTAATTTCAAAATCTTTTAAATTTTCATCAAACGAAACATGCATTGTTTCTTCGATGGTGTTAGATCTTAAATTAAAAACTCTATAAGCTTTACTTCTATTAGAATATCCGATAAAGATTCCTTTGTCGGATTTAGGATCAAATTTATCCAAATTATCTTTTGTATTTAAAATAAAGCATTTACTTCCAAAAATTCTGAAGTATGATACCTTAGGTTTCTTTCCATGAAGAAGTTCATAAGGTGTCTTATCAGTTAAAGGTCTAATTAAAATTCTATTCAAAATATAACAGGCAGTAGCAACTGCTTCTGCCCAAAAATGTTTTGGTAAATTACTATCTGAAAGCATAGTTCTCGCACACTCTTGAATCGTTCTATTTTTACGTTCAACTACTCCGTTTTGTTGTGGAGTTCCTGGAAATGAGAAATTGTGAGTTATTCCCTTCTTATTGCAGAATTCCTCAAACTTTTCATTTTCAAATTCACCACTGTAATCACTACGAATAGTTATAATTTTTAAAGATAATTGATTTTGAATCCTTTTTGTAAAAATTTTAAAACATTCAAAAGTATCACTTTTATGTTTCAAAAATATTGTCCATGTAAATCTAGAATAATCATTTACAATTACAAAAACATATTTACTATGATTTATTGACAGAATTTGAGATGGACCAAACAAATCAAGATGAAGTAACTCAAGGGGTTTTGAAGTTGAAATCATATCTTTTAATTTAAAGGAACTTTTTCTAAGCTTTCCTAATTGACATGCATCACATAAACTATCTACTTTAAAATTTATTTTAGGGAGACCTCTTACTAGATCATGTTTTAACAGTCTAGATAAGAATTTGAAATTCAAATGTCCAAATCTCTTATGCCAAATCCAAGGGTCACTTGTATTTGCCAAAAGACATAGGTTATCATTTGAAACTTTCATACTAAGAATATAAATATTCTTTTTCCTAGTTCCCTCAAATATTATGGTTGAGTTATTATCTTCAATATGACATTTATCTTTTTCAAATTTAATTTTATATCCTTTATCACATAGTTGACTTATACTTAGCAGATTGTGTTTCAGATTCTTAACTAGCAAAACATTAGTAATAATAGGAGTTTCAGAGTTACTGACATTGCCGATGCCAATCACGTATCCTTTCGAGTTGTCTTCAAAGTTAACCAATCCTCCGTCTTTGTATATAATGTTATTCATCATATTCGGATTACTAGTCATGTGTCTAGAGCAACCACTATCAAGTATCCACTTATTCCTTTTGATTTGCACAGAATGTCCATTGTGGATTGATTCCTCAATACCCATAAAGCATCTTTCCTGCACATTATAAAATTTGGGTAGACAACTAGAATTTGAATAACATCCATATGTAGACTCATGGAACAATGATGATTTAAACAATTCTAAAATAGTTTTAACAGATTTTTCAAAAATAGCCATTTTAAAACTTTTCAAAATTCAGATTATGAAACTTTTGAAAACAAAGCTCTGATACCAAATGTGAAAAATGCGGATTAAGGATCTTAAGGCTAGAATTAACACTAGAGGGGGGGTGAATAGTGTTTAAAGAAATTTGTTAATCTTTTCAAGTTTATCTAACTTTATTAACAATGTATACACTAATTAGACACAGATATGAACACAGAATCAAACACAAATGCAAATATAAAGTAAAAGCAGTAAAGGAAAGAACACACTGGATTTTATACTAGTTCGGAGTTACCCTACATCCAGTCCCGCAACACAAGTATGGATTTCCTTTCAACCACAATTCAACAATTACAACCCTCGATTTCAAGGCTACTGTAACGACCCACCCTTTTGGACGGTTCAAATCGACAATAAACCATACATGTCAGACTCAAACCATTCATAATGGAGGATTGTTAATGGGGTAAATAAGAAAATAAAAGAAAAGAAAAAAACAAAACACAGAATCTTGCAGCGGAACGACAAAATATAATGATCAAATAAACAGTTCATGAAGCTGTTTTATAAATATCATTTGATTACACTTTTACAATTCAAATCAGAGTTATACATACATCAGAAATAAAAAAAAATGCAGCGGAACACATGATGTAGTGGAATAATTATAATAAACAGTAGAATCATCTCCGTCTTCATCCTCCAAAATAAAATGGTCTTCAATACACTGAAAATACTCAGGCTGACCCGAGCGTAAAGGAAAACACAAAACACTCGAGTCAGAACTAAAATTCTTATGCAAACTAAATCAAAATTTGATGTAATAAGGTATGCAAATAAATACATTTTTGAAGGTTCAAATTTCTGGAAATGTTATTGTTTCCATATTCAAAATACAATAGATTTCACAATAGATCCATTCTAGTAACTTACAAATTTACAGAACAATTCCCAATTAAATTTCATAGTTCAAGAGATTTGATTTATAAAAATGTTTCAAAGTTTCAACATTCAATTTTATGGAAACTTCCCAATGTTTCAAAATTTAATTTTGGAAACTTTCAAATAAGGTAATGACAGTTTATTTTCCAAAATCATTTTTATGGTTCAAATGGTAAATCTAAACATACTAGTTTTTTTTCCTCTCATGTAAATACATGAAATTCATCCGTTTTATATCTTTATTTAGTGCTTAAATAATCAATATGAAAATTTATATGATTACAATAAACTATAGGGTGATAACAAGGATATATCAAAATAAATGAACAAATACACATTCAATCACAATAGCATCCATCACATCATACAATCAACATTCAAATCAATCAATTCAACAAATCAACCAATTCAATAACATGTCATAGTAATTATTAGTCATCACATATTGGAATTTAGCTATTCAAACTAAATACCAATAAAAAATCCAAACCAACAATCAAAACTTTATCACTATATGACCTGGTTTAACTTGCAATAAAATTTTAGTATTTCGTGAGTGGGTTTAAACACTCACCTTATGGATTTCCCTTTCTTAGTCGGGTTTGGATCCGCTACTACTTCCTCCTATTAATTTATTTCCTTGCTATTTTAATCTTCTTCTTTTTTTACAGAAATTTTTTAGGAAGAGACAGAGAAGTTTGCATAGGTTTGAATTTGAAGAAAAGGATTTGGAAAATGAAGAATGTTTGGAAAAGAAGAAAAAAAAATTCAAGGAAGATGAAGAATTGAAAAAGAAAACGAAGCTAAAAAAAGAAGCTTTAAAAGAAGAAGAAGATTTGAAGAATAAGAATAAGAAAAAGCTTTGAAAGAAAAAAAAAAAGAGAAGAAGGAGATTTGAAGAAGAAGAAAAAAATGAAGAAGAAAGAAAATGAAGAGAGGAAAAAAAATGAGATGGAAGTTTGTTTTGAGAAATGAAGCTACAAAAGATGAGATTTAAAAAATGAAATGAGGCTACAAAATTGATGATGGAAACAAATGAAAAGCTAATAGAGTATATATAAACAAACTAGGAATTGAAATAAAGTAAAAATATAAATAGTCTTAAAATGGTAGTATTGAAAGAGGTGAAGTAGAGGAATAAATATATCAATAAAGATAAAAATAAATCTTCCGTTTTAAATATGAAGTTTCAGGAGAAAGAATTGCCAATGAAAGGAAGCTACAAGAACTAACGATGCATAAGTAAAATAAACTTCAGAAACGGAGAATAGTAAATGCTAATTAGATGGCATGAATATTAATTTAATGTTCACATTAAAAATGGAAAAATAGAAAAGAAAAGAAAAACTTCAGGTAAAGCATTTGAAAAGAGCAAACGAATAAAGGAGAAACAAATGAAAAGAATGAGGCAATTATTAATTAGAAATAAATCAAATGAGGTTATTACTAATTAATAAGAAATGAATGAGTAGGCTAATAATTAAATGGATGCACAAGTGGAGACTACGTTAAGAACTTGAAAACGGAAGAGAGAGAATGTGAGGTGATAATAATGTAAAGCAAATGAAGAGACCACCTATAACCTATAAACAAACCTTTGGGGTCCAAATTCCAAAACTTACTCCAATTAATTCATATCAATAAACCCAAATATACACATATTTACATAATTTAATTCCATATTAAAACATTCGTTTTATGTCAATATATTTGCATACTACATTAACACAATCAATCAATTAACAATAAATCAATCAATTAATCAACCAATCAATCTATATATTTATTTACGTTACTCAAACCAATTTCATTATTTAATGAATATATATCTATCTGTGCACTATAAAAATGATTTACTTTACTTTTATAATGACTATAACGGTCACATTAATGCAACCAATTTACAAGTTTTAACCATATATAAAATGTAAAAAAAAAATATGAACTTATGTAATTAATGTACAACTGTTAATAAAAGGTAATTTCTAATTGATTCCACAATATTTACAAAACCATGAATCCTCTGATATAATTAAAAGTTTGAATATTAATGTGTGTGTGTGTGTGTATTATTCTAAAATTCAAATTTTTTTTTATCCAAAATCATTCTTGCTTAAAATGAAAGTTTATTTTTATACGTCTCAAAACATGCAACAATTAATAACAAAAGAAATGAATGGACCATGTACATTGCACAACCTTTTTGAAATTCAATTTGTGAAACGTAACCAAATTAACTTCATTAACTCAAATAATATTCAAATTTGTATGCATTTAGTTTTTTTATCTATGCATAATAAATAAAATTACTTACTATAAAAATGAAAACGTTCAATTTGGTTTTCCCAAAATGATCTTTTATTTCCATTAAAACATCAATTCTGTTTAACACAAAAGGTGCGTTTCTTTTATTAAATCTATTAATTGCAATCAACATTTTCTTCCCTTCTAATTGAAATATTTCAATTACATTAATTACAATTACTTATAAAGTTAAATTTCAAAACAGTCAACTAAAATGGATGAAAAATAGAATAATTGTTTCCTTTAGTCATTTAAACACGTTTATAAATTTGTTGTTTATACAGCAGAGCTATAAATAACTTACTTAAATAAATTATTTTTCTACTCTTGTAATCCATCTATATGCTAAAACACAGTTCAAATACACATATTTACTTCCTTTAAATCAATCATCCTATTCTTTATTTTAATGAAATTAAACCTACATTCACAAATGAAACATCCATTTTATTTGATATAAATGTTCTTTACATTAAACCGACTTTCCTTATATTTTCACAAAACATAAGCTACGTTTAATTACACCTATTAATTTACAGTTTGTTGTCCTCTCTATCATTAATTGAAATTATTCAATTACATTATTTTCAATTGTTTACAAGGGTGAATTTCAAAATGGAAAAAATAAAGGTAATGAGAAATAAAACAATTATTTCCTATCAAACAGTGATTTAAACATATTTATGCACTATTGGATACAAACAGGAATTATACATTTCTTACCAAATAATAGTTTCTCATCTCTGCAATCAATCTTTCAGCTACCAAACATTTCAAATAAATAAACATATGATTCTTTTTTTTTATAAAGAAACATTTATTATTTCTTATTAACATTTATTATTCCAATCAATTGGAAATTTACATTCAGACAATTACAAATATCATTCAAACCAATATTATTAAAATACACACTAACATTTTTTATCATCCTTATATTGTTGCAAACATATATCATTAATAGAAATTTTAATTAAGCTCATAATTTGTATTAAAATCAAATTTGTATAAATAAAATCTTAATTTTTTTTATTCCTAACAATTTTATTCAAAAAACCTTATTTAATTTACTACCTTTAAATGTTTAAAAATACGGGTCGTTACAATCTTCCCCACTCAAAACTTTTCGTCCCCGAAAAGAAATAAGAAGGAATCCAAAAATATGTTATATTTTATTGAATCAGTCAATTTATAACCAATTAAACCTACATATTTAAGTTTAATAAAAATTAAAAAAAATAACTCAAATTCAACAAAAAAAATCTAAGTCTTAAATTTTTGAAAAATTTCGGTAGAGTCTCCTTTGTACAGAGAGGTCCGGAAAAACAATAATATCAATAATTACAATATATGTATCATATGTCAAAAATAAAACACCCCATAAGCCAAAACAACCAATAATTTCGACATATTATTTACGTTTATTCAATTGATTTCTTTTCACATCATTATTTACCTTTTTTTTATTTTCATTCATTCATACAATGTCTTTTTCTTTCTTTCATGTACTTAAATAAATTATTTCACAATATTAACTTACGTTTATAACATTTCTTGTACATCAAAATTTTTATTTTGAAATAATTCCATTGAACACTTCCATTACTTAAGTTTTACCTGTATAATTCCACTACATATTCCTTTGTAACATTTTCAACTTTTAACATTTTGGTAAGTTATATATATGTTTTATAGAATGAATTTGAATGTTACAGAAGTTTATCTTATTCACTTTAGTTAACAAAATGTTTAATAATTATATCTTCTAAATTTTTCATATTTACAAGTTATTTTCAATTTCTTATATATTTCATTAATCACTTGAAAAACAATTTCAAAATCCCGGAACTTGAGTTCTCGAATTTCCAATTAAAATCATTTTATTTATAAATACTATTTTGCAATCAATATTTATAAAATTCCACTTCCTATGAAACAAATATATCACATACAACTATTAGTACTTCGTAATCAAGTAAATATTCCAGAACATGACTTCCAAATAGCAATTCCAATTTATTTTTCAAGCATATTACTAAAATAAATTTCCCAAATCATTTAATATCCTAAAAATTATACATTCAAAGAAACACATCTAACTTTACTTAAAATATTTATTTGAATCTTCATTTGCAAATCAATCATCTTTAATACTTTAACACTTTACAAAGATTCATCAATGAAATTTCTTGCTTCCTTTATAAATACCATTTAAAAGTCTTTGAAAACCTTAAATCCATTATTTATAAATCTATTAGTTTTAAATCTCAAAATACTTTTCAAACATCTTTAATAAATCAATAATCATTAAAAAAAGATATAGTCAACAAGGAAAAGAAGGAGGATTTGGAAAAACAGAATATAAGTGAATAAATAAAGCTGAGCAGATAAGGTAGATTCAAAAGAATAGTATCGGGCACGAATAATTAATTCAAACCATAAAAATTTCAACTTCAAATATTAATACAAAATTTCTTAGTTGGAAATACTTTTAAAATAAAATACCGTTATAATAAAATACTTTTATAACTCGATGTTTCAACAAGTTTATCCTCGTTCCTGCAGACTTTGGCAGTGCGTTGATCAGGCGCAAAGCTAGAATTCTCCAGGTACTTAGTAGACTTGTTTCAACACCCAGTGATAATACTGGAAAAACTTTTAAAAACAGATATGGAAAGTACAATCCAAACAAAAAAAAACAAAAAAATCCTTTGTCTAACCATGGTTCGCAGATACACAATGGTTACGCCTGGATCCCCCAGGAAACAATCCATATCCGTAAGCTTTCTCAGCCCTGCGAGTTACGCCATGATGACTAGTAGAATGCAGGATACACAATGGTAACGCCTGGATCCCCAGGAAACAATCTGTACCCCTAGGCCATCTTAGCCAGGCAGTTTCGCTACTAATGCGACCTACATAGATGCAGGATACACAATGGTTACGCCTGGATCCCCCAGGAAACAATCTGTACCCCTAGGCTATCTCAGCCAGGCAGTTGCGCTATGCATCCGCGCTCGTAAGACCATGGGTAACGCCATGGAATTCGATGGAGACTCGAGTATCATATCCGGAAAACCAAAAATCAGAAAATATCGATAGAATGAATCCACAATGTGGCCACAAAGCGGATATCAAGCAGAAGGCACTTTCCATATCTTTACTTTGAAAATATGTATCATATAGTACCTTTTCAAATCACTTTCAAATATCATACTTATATAAAGTCCAATATATATAAGATTTCATTTTCAAATCAAATACTTTCCAAAACCAATAGTATATCAAATCATTCTTATATAGACTTCAATTATATAAGATTTCACTTTTCAAATTGAGTACCTTTTCAAATCCATAGTTTTCGAATCAATTTCATACTTATACAAACCAATTTTTTTTATATATAAGTTCGATAACTCCCAAATAAAGTATTTAGTAACACAAGGTTCTCAAAGTTCAATTTATTTCAATATCAGTTTAGTTTCAAAATCATATACAATTCCACCAAATTATTTCTTCTCAAATTAAATATCTTCAGTTCCAAAGTTTCCAAAATAATAAATTTAGAAAATAAATCCAAATTTCCAAATCAATATAATTTAAGTCAACCAATTCATTTCTAAAATCAATGGTTTTCAAAATATCTTATACTTACATAAAGTCATCTTATATAAGAATCAAAATTTTCTAAAATCAATTACGCTGCATGAAGAGCCATATGGGATTGAACATCTTTTCTTTATAAAAGGTTTTGAATTTAGAATAGTTTTATATATAAAATAGTTTGTAAAATAGTTTGTATATAAAATAGTTTGTAAAATAGTTTTGTATATAAAATATTTTGTAAGATAGTTTGTAAAATAGTTTTGTAAATAAGACTGTTTGTAAGATAGTTTTGTAAATAAAATAGTTTGTAAGATAGTTTTGTAAATAAAATAGAATAAAATATTTTGTTTAAGAACAATAAAAGAAAATAGGTTTGTAAAATGGTTTTAAATTAATAGTAGTTTTGCATAAAAGAAAAATTTCGATTTAAATTACAAAAATATTCAACCCAACAACTTTCAATTTCAGCGTTAAAGTATATCAATAATATTAGAACATAAGATGTACATATGTCATCATTTCGTAAAATCACATTCGATCGCTAGCTCGATCACACAAGTTCGCTTTCGAACTAGTATTGTTCAATCGACTTCCCTAATGAGGACTTCGATATGGTTTCTTGACTAGAAGCCATCATTCTCCTTGCATAGCCATATACTACGATAGAGAATTCTAGAATCAAGCCAAAAATCCATATCAAATATTCGCCATCAAGAATCGAATGAAAAATCCTAACAAGAAATGGTGTAATCCACCTCGAACTTATGTACTCAAATCTGGATCAAATTAATTATGCGGATAAAACAACATACGTACAACATATGTATCTTTTCAAAAAAAAAATTCATCACAAATACATTTTAATTTAAATTCGTTATTAATCTCGTTGATTAACAAAAATATCACTTCATACTTTAATATTTATTCCATAGAATTTCTCCATTCAATATAAACATTAATCATTCTCAAACATTGCTTATTTTCTCTTAACTTTTTAAATTACATTCATTTTCACATGTAATATTTCTCATTTAATACTACATTTATTGCAACATCCATTTATTTCATAAACAATTTACAAGTTGTGACTTTATTTATGATCATTTCACTTTTAGTTCATATTTGTTTATTCAATTAGTTTTCACTTTTAATTTTTCCATTTTATTTACGACACATTTCATAAATTTTAATTAAGTTTATAAACAAATTTTTCGTCAATTTAATCTCATTTACAACATTTCCTTAATCACAGTTTCAATTTAAACATTTCAAGGCTTAAAGTTCACACTTGTATATTATTACATTACATGCCAATAATGTATACAACAATTATATTCATTTACTAAACATTGGTTTAACAATTTAACCTTATTTCACTTGCTTTCACATTAAGGTTACCAAATTCAACTACATAGTTCAACACAGTAACTAAGTTTTAACATATATATTAATAGAGAAGTTTCGACTGTCTAAAATATCCAGTTATTCTATTTTATTTCAATAGTTGAAACTACCAAATCAATGAAACAGCAAGATTTACACAACAAAACATTTCAATTTCATAACAAATATCCTAATTATTCACTTTATGTCCTTTAATACACTATTATTAAACTAGTGTTTAGTTCATAAATTCAATCAACAATAATAGCCAATGTTTATAAACTAACTAAATACAAAAACATCAACCATAAATGATAATAATTATATATTATCATTTCATAAAACATACACATTACGAATAACTATATGAGTTATAAATTTTTTATTCCTTTATATATAACATATAATATTAGAAAAAATAATTTCATTTCAATACTTATAAAAACATTTTTATAACACTAACAAATACGAGCTCTCGTATATATATACACTAAGACAAAATCATTCTAGGATATTACTATCCTATCTCTAATGAGTTAACCCCAACAGGCTAAGGTATGTCTAAACCAAAGCTCTGATACCAACTGTAACGACCCACCCTTTTGGACGGTTCAAATCGACAATAAATCATACATGTCAGACTCAAACCATTCATAATGGAGGATTGTTAATGGGGTAAATAAGAAAATAAAAGAAAAGAAAAAAACAAAACATAGAATCTCGCAGCGGAACGACAAAATATAATGATCAAATAAACAGTTCATGAAGCTGTTTTATAAATATCATTTGATTACACTTTTACAATTCAAATCAGAGTTATACATACATCAGAAATTAAAAAAATAATGCAGCGGAACACATGATGTAGTGGAATAATTATAATAAACAGTAGAATCATCTCCGTCTTCATCCTCCAAAATAAAATGGTCTTCAATACACTGAAAATACTCAGGCTGACCCGAGCGTAAAGGAAAACACAAAACACTCGAGTCAGAACTAAAATTCTTATACAAACTAAATCAAAATTTGATGTAATAAGGTATGCAAATAACTACATTTTTGAAGGTTCAAATTTCTGGAAATGTTATTGTTTCCATATTCAAAATACAATAGATTTCACAATAGATCCATTCTAGTAACTTACAAATTTACAGAACAATTCCCAATTAAATTTCATAGTTCAAGAGATTTGATTTATAAAAATGTTTCAAAGTTTCAACATTCAATTTTATGGAAACTTCCCAATGTTTCAAAATTTAATTTTGGAAACTTTCAAATAAGGTAACGACAGTTTATTTTCCAAAATCATTTTTATGGTTCAAATGGTAAATCTAAACATACCAGTTTTTTTTCCTCTCATGTAAATACATGAAATTCATTCGTTTTATATCTTTATTTAGTGCTCAAATAATCAATATGAAAATTTATATGATTACAATAAACTATAGGGTGATAACAAGGATATATCAAAATAAATGAACAAATACACATTCAATCACAATAGCATCCATCACATCATACAATCAACATTCAAATCAATCAATTCAACAAATCAACCAATTCAATAACATGTCATAGTAATTATTAGTCATCACATATTGGAATTTAGCTATTCAAACTAAATACCAATAAAAAATCCAAACCAACAATCAAAACTTTATCACTATATGACCTGGTTTAACTTGCAATAAAATTTTAGTATTTCGTGAGTGGGTTTAAACACTCACCTTATGGATTTCCCTTTCTTAGTCGGGTTTGGATCCGCTACTACTTCCTCCTATTAATTTATTTCCTTGCTATTTTAATCTTCTTCTTTTTTTACAGAAATTTTTTGGAAGAGACAGAGAAGTTTGCATAGGTTTGAATTTGAAGAAAAGGATTTGGAAAACAAAGAATGTTTGGAAAAGAAGAAAAAAAATTCAAGGAAGATGAAGAATTGAAAAAGAAAACGAAGCTAAAAAAAGAAGCTTTAAAAGAAGAAGAAGATTTGAAGAATAAGAATGTAACATCCCGTATTTTTAAGCCATTGAATTTGAACATTTAATTCATTTTAAATGTTTAATACGGGTTTAAGATTTATTTTGAACTAAAAAGAATTGGTTTAAACTAAAATAACAAGTGATAATTTCTAAAGGGAGGTTTAATTTGAGATTGGATAATAATAATTTAATATTCGAAATTGGGATAAAAGGTGAATTTGGGGTAAATGATTATAAAATGGTGTTTAAATGTATTTTTAGGTTCGATTGGTTATAAATAATATTGTTGGATTTTTAGATGAATTTAAAAGTCGACAAGTTATTATTTGGAATTTTATATTAATTTAAAAATGAATTTAATATTATTAAAAGTGCAATTTAATCAGATTTTGGTTTGGAATGAGCCAGAATGATTTTTAACGTGTTTATAAATTTTATATGATTTATTGTTAAGTTATTAAAATTTTAAAAGTGAAATTTTAAGCGTTTTCGTCAATTTTGGAAATCGCCCAATTTAATTGACGAGTTAAAATAGTCTTCCGGGGCACAGTCTCAGAATTCGACGAAACCAGTACCATTGGATCCGTAATAGTTAGTTATTATCGGATTTCAATTTTCGTGGCAATCAGAGTTGTCGTTTGATCGTGGCAGTTCGAAACGCATCGAAATCGATTTAACCGATTTAATTTTAAATTGATCGTTTAATTCCGTATCTCGCGCATACGATCAAATTAGCTTACGAAACTTGCTCCATTGTATCCGGAACGCGGAAAAACCCTAGGATAGCCTGTCGGAACGTGAGAATTGGAGGTCGTTTGCATTAACAGTTAAATTGAGATATTTTATTAATTAAATAATATTAAATTATATATTTATTAACGTTTTATCTCAAACCCTAGCTTCATAACGTGAGCCGCCGCCGTTCACTACTACCAATGGCCGAAAACGTTCCCTTTTCTCCCTCATTTTCCAATCAATCCATGCAACGATTCGTAAAACTTTCTACATGGAAATCGTAGAGCATGAAACCAGCTTCAAATCTGTACGGGTGAGATCGATTTTAGCGGAGCATGGAGGCCAGGAATGTAACAACCCGCAAATTCGTAGCCATTAATTATCGGCACTAGGTGATTAAATCGTTCGCCAATTCTTATCGGAATTCTATCGAGTTGAGATTCTTTTATAAAAATTGGTGAGAAATTGTTTTGGGCTTTAAATTTTTATCGGCCCACTTCAATTATCTTCAGCCCTTCTTCATATTATCAACCGGCCCCCTTAAACAATCATCGACCCGATCCCTTTTTGTCTGAGATAATGGCTTCTAAAATTAGGGCTTCGATTTTCTTTCTTTTGCTGGCGAATCTGGAATTTTGGGGCTTTGGCTCGATCTCTGGCGATTCTCTGTGTAACTAAACTAGGGCTTTGGCTCGTTCTCCTCTGTGAGATAATTGCGATGCTGTTCCGATGTTGATTCGAGCTTTTGCCTTTGTGATTGTGAGATTATCAAGCGACTTCGTTCTCGTCCTTTTTGCTTAATTCTGGAATTAGGGCTTTCGTTCGCTCTGATCTTCGGGCTTTGTATGTCGAAGCATGCGATGGTTTCGATTGGATGATTTTCGATGTCGCCTGTCGCGATCGAGGTTTCTGCTCTTCGTGCTCGCTCGTAGAGGAAGGTCCTCTGTGGTGACTCTGGCTTCGTCTTCGCTTCCATGGCAAAGGTGAGTGATTTATATTGCTCACATCTAATTCGAATTTGTTCGATCTTGCTTGCTTTTACTGTTTTCGTGATCCCGGATTCGACTTGATTTTTTATCGATGTTGATTTTGTAACCTGATATTCTCGGCATTGATTTCTGACTTGGTCATTTTGATTTGTTAAACTTGTCCGAGCTTCTTCACTTGAAACTGTTATCACCTTATTTTTATTGTGATAATAGTCGTCATTGGCATGACTGCCACTTCCAGTTTAAAATCTTACACTTGTATATCATTATTAGCCACTGCCTATTTCAATTTGCTCATGGGGTTTGAGCTGTAGCCTTGTCCCTGTCCACAGTTTCATTATGTTGCCCCTGTAGTTGTTGATACCTCTGCACATTTGCCTGAGTCACTTGTAACTGCTGTTACTTGTTGTTCGATCTGTTTGACTTCGGCTTCCACTTTGATTAATCTCATATTCCATTGTAGTGGTTGTACTTCACTTTATATAACCTGATTACTGTGGCCTTCCTGTACCCACCTTGTAGTTGCACTTGATCACATTGACTTGACTGGTATTGGTTACCTGTACTTGCTGTATATGACCTCAACCTGGGTCATTTGTAGTTGGTTGTGCATTTGATTTCTTAGTGTATCCTAATATGTCACCGTAGTTGTTTAACTTGAAATTGGTTCCTGTTCACTTGAGATTGAAGTTGTTCTTCATTGGTTGTGCATGTTAGCGTCTCTGGTGAGCCTTTGGTGGTTCTTCCACTTTGAATTGCTTGCAGACTGTCTTGAGTCTGCATCCATGTTGATATTTTCATTTTTCTTTGTTCCTGTGTGGTTTGCACATGTCATTATGAATTTGATATATCCATAGTCATGTTGCCTTTATTTTTGGTTTGCCTTGTACATTTCAGTGAGCTTCTGCATCACTGTATCGCGTGCACTGTCGCTAGTGTCATGTATTGTCCTGTCTCCTTATCTTTGGAGCACTGTTCAAATGCAAGTTGCATTTTTATTTGTTGGGTTGTTGCATTCGACTTGATGTTGTAGTTGTGTTCACTCTTGTAGTATCACCTGTTGCACTGTGTTTTGTTGTACATTCACCTGCTAGCCTAGCTGCAGTTTCATTCATGTACTTGTAGTGGTACTTCCTCATCACTGTCTTTGTTGCTCCTGACCATTTCACTGAACTTATACATGCTTGCCCCTGTTTTGCTTGATGGTTCATGCTTCACTTTCTTCACTTTCTTTACTACGCCCTGTAATTGTTTTGTAGTAGCACTGTGCATCGGTGAGCTTCGTTGCTTGTGATCTCGGTTGCACATTCATTTAACTGTGCATTTGTTTGCATTGTGTCTGGGTGTGCATTCATGTATCTGGTTTTCCGGCTGCAGTTTGTTATCACCTTTTCTTGACTACTTTGGCATTTCTCTGCCTTGTCCAAACTGGTGCACTTGTAACTAGTCGCACTCGAATCTCTTGAGTCACCTGGTTGTACTGAGCCTTAGACAGTTTCATTTGCACTCTAATGGCCTTTGAATTGTACAGTTTCACTTGTAATTTGCATTGAATCTGGCATCATTCCTTGGGGCAGTTTGAACTCTGTCCCACTTCGATTCTAGTTCTGGCTTCGAAGCTTGTAGACTTTGTCTTGTGACCTATTTTGTTGGTTTTGAATTATTTCTTGTTGATTGATGAAATCACACTTGAGTTGAATCCGGTACTTCGGGGTTTGACCTTGTGGTAATTTGTGATTTTCACTAAGCTTTTGTGTACTTCATGCGATAGTGGCGAGGCAGTGCACGCGTGCGTGTACTGCAGCCCTATCGGATTTGACAGCTTAAAATTGATGTTTCGACTGTTGAATTGTTTCGTTGGTTAAATGTAATATTTTGAAGTTGCATCCTGATTTGGATTTGTTGATTTGTCGCTTAATACTGCTTAGTGTTATATCGTCCGTTTATCCAATTCTCGTATCGAGAGTTGGATATACGAGATTTTTATGACTGTCATCTATATTGAGATTGATTATTATTGCTTCTATGCTCTAATAACTGATTTTGAATTAGACTGATCCGAGTATTATTTTCTTTTGAATGTAATACTCGGGTCAGACCGAGTATATACAGGTTGTAGATTTTTAGCTTTGGGTTGCTGCTAGAGCTATGAAGACTTTTTATATCATTTGAAGTGGTCTTCGTCGTGTTGTAGTAGTCAGTGTGTCTGTTTTAAGATGATAATGTATTCATGTATATTAGTCGATAATGTACTTGTATATATAACTTCTTGAGTCGACAATTGCAGTTGTATCATTTGTATTGTGTCAAATGTATTGTAACTGATATCAGTTATTGTATATATGAGACTTTTCGTTCCATCTTTATTTCCGCATTTATGTTATCTGTGTTATTTTTATATCTATTGTCCTAAACTATTATAGCCACTGTGTAGTAGCTTTGAGTTTGTATCGGTATGTCGGATTTCCTCCAGTAATGAACTGCAATGTTTTTATTATCTGACATATCGGTGCTCGCACAAGGCAATAACATAGATGGTCGCTCCTCAACAGCCTTATTCTCCGTGCTAGTTGACAGCACTACTCAGTAGTGTTCTTGGCTAGCGTGGGTATAGAGGTGGGGCGTCACAGCTTGGTATCAGAGCCTGGGGTTTAGGACAATTATAAAACATAACTTAGATGGAACATGTGTTACAACTATTTGTCGATGTTTTATCTCTCATCTTTACATATGACTATTTTTGACTGTTAGGTATGAATTCCTAACGCTTACTCTTGTGTTTTCGGCTTTGAATTGATTTAGCCGATGTTGATTTTGTTTTAATTTGGCAAATTAAAGCCATTTTGACTTTTGGACTTTGTTCCACTTTTGTCTATGCTATGAGTGTCATTGTGTACCTGTTACACTGTGATGAAAAATAGCTGGACCAGTTGCAAATTGAGTGATTTTGATTTCTCATTCACATCTAGTTTGAATCTCAGCGATTTTGAACTTGATATTTTGTTTTTCCAGTTGATAATCGATTCTTCTTCTCTTATTAGTTGTTATCACCTTTATTGATTTTGATAACTTCTATTTCTGGAATTTTTGGTATTCCTACTTTGATGAATTTGGAATCGAATTCTTTGGATTCTATTCACATCTTCGTATGTGAATTCTTGTGATTGATTGTTTCTACAATCATTTTTGTGATTTGTCACTTTAAAAATATAAAGGTTTTCTATACTAGTAGTAAAAAATTAAAATCCTTTTTTTCAAACGATTTCAAAACTATTTTACTACAAAGCTCTTTTCCTTAATCGTTTTCCAATCTATTAATATATACAAGCCTTTATTTCACTCGTATGAGAAATTGAATTAAACGGCCTAGTAAAACAAGTGGTATGAAACGCTTGCGTTTACTTCGTCGGTTAACTCCTGGACTTGTTCGATTGAACCCTTTTCGTGACAATTTCCTAGTGAAGATTTACAGCTTGTTCGTAAATATTTAAGTTAAGCAAGTGGTTATGGGACATGAAGCTAAACTCATATATTTACTAGCTTGGTGTGATTGACACTTCTTTACGATCATGACGATCATTTTTATGATTTAGACTGGACCTCATCGGTGTGATTTCGTCTCACACATATCTCTTGGGCTTTGAGGATTGTCTAGACACCAGTGTGTGATTTCGTCTCACACATATTGCACGGTTAGACTAGGCCTCATCGGTGTGATTTCGTCTCACACATATCTCTTGGGCTTTGAGGGTTGTCTGGATACTCTTTGTGTGATTTTTATGATTTAGACTAGCAACTGTGCGATGTCTCTTTGTCTGCGAGGGAGACTAAACCCCGCTTTGTTGTAGGGTAGCGCCCTACGGTCTTCGGGCCATTCCTGTGTGAAAATTTAATGGATGGCTTCCATGAGATAGCGTCTCGTCATGTGATACCGGTCGGTGAGTTTTCATACTCCCATTTTTGTGATAGGCCTTTCCCCTTTTCTTTTTATGATTTAGACTAGCGATTATGCGATGTCTCTTTGTCTGCGAGGGAGACTAAACCCCGCTTTGTTGTAGGGTAGCGCCCTACGGTCTTCGGACCATTCCTGTGTGAAACTTTATTGGTTAGCCACCAAGAGATAGCGTCTCGTTCATGTGATACCGGTGTTTTGGAGTCTTCATACTCCCATTTTTATGCTAGGCCTCCCCCCCCCCCTTCATGTGTTTTCTGGATTTCTTGTGATGATTTCTAGAATTTGTGCTTCACCAATTTTCGTGATTTCTATTGACAAGTTTTGTCAATTTTTGTGTATTGGTGAATTCATGTGTTATTAACTTGTTATGAATACAAGTTTAGGGTATGATATCCCTTTCTATCTTTGAGAAGATTCTTGTGACATCTTTGATGAATGAAAATTCATTTGATATTATATTTTGGATGCCAGTTATTTTAATGAGACTTTGACGTGTTAACTTCGGTAACCGTCAATTTTGAAATGGATTTACAAGCGGTTCTCCCGCAACACTGATATTGCTAATTTAATCACGCGTTTTCAAAATTCTTTATTTTTAGAAGTTGTTTCAAAAATATAAATTAAAATTGTTTTCAAAATTTTTACAGTTTACAATTTTCAAAAGAACGAGGAAGCGATTTAAACGTTTCAGCAAAATCGAGGACTATGACCCCTTTCTTTTACTGATTCGCTTAATTCCGGACTTGTCCGTTTGAGAATGTGAAATGTTATTTTTAAAACACACAATTCTGCACTTTCAAGAAAACGATAAAGAGATTTAAACGATTTAGCAAAAGTAAGGAGTATGGAACCATACTTTTACTACTTCGGTTAATTCCGGACTCGTTAATTGAATATTTATGACTTCTGATTATCGTTTTTGATAATTAGATGTTTGTGTTTCTGATTATCGTTTTTGATAATCAGATATTTGTGAAATTTAATTATCGCCTGAGATAATTAAATATTTTTCGATTTGATTAATCGAATATTTGTGTTTCTGATTATCGTTTTTGATAATCAGATATTTGTGAAATTTGATTATCATTTGAGATAATTGAATATTTTTCGATTTGATTAATCGAATATTTGTGTTTCTGATTATCGTTTTTGATAATCAGATATTTGTGAAATTTAATTATCGTTTGAGATAATTAAATACTTTTCGATTTGATTAATCGAATATTTGTGTTTCTGATTATCGTTTTTTTTTGATAATCAGATATTTGTAAAATTTGATTATCGTTTGAGATAATCAAATATTTTTCGATTTGATAATCGAATCTTTGTGATTTCTGATTATCGTTTTTTTTGATAATCAGATATTTGTAAAATTTGATTATCGTTTGAGATAATCAAATATTTTTTCGATTTGATAATCGAGTCTTTGTGATTTCTGATTATCGTTTTTGATAATCAGATATTTGTGAAATTTAATTATCGTTTGAGATAATTAAATACTTTTCGATTTGATTAATCGAATATTTGTGTTTTTGATTATCGTTTTTGATAATCAGATATTTGTGAAATTTGATTATCATTTGAGATAATTAAATATTTTTCAATTTGATTAATCGAATATTTGTGTTTCTGATTATCGTTTTTGATAATCAGATATTTGTGAAATTTAATTATCGTTTGAGATAATTAAATACTTTTCGATTTGATTAATCGAATATTTGTGTTTCTGATTATCGTTTTTTTTTTGATAATCAGATATTTGTAAAATTTGATTATCGTTTGAGATAATCAAATATTTTTCGATTTGATAATCGAATCTTTGTGATTTCTGATTATCGTTTTTTTTGATAATCAGATATTTGTAAAATTTGATTATCGTTTGAGATAATCAAATATTTTTTCGATTTGATAATCGAGTCTTTGTGATTTCTGATTATCGTTTTTGATAATCAGATATTTGTGAAATTTAATTATCGTTTGAGATAATTAAATACTTTTCGATTTGATTAATCGAATATTTGTGTTTCTGATTATCGTTTTTGATAATCAGATATTTGTGAAATTTGATTATCATTTGAGATAATTAAATATTTTTCGATTTGATTAATCGAATATTTGTGTTTCTGATTATCGTTTTTGATAATCAGATATTTGTGAAATTTAATTATCGTTTGAGATAATTAAATACTTTTCGATTTGATTAATCGAATATTTGTGTTTCTGATTATCGTTTTTGATAATCAGATATTTGTGAAATTTGATTATCGTTTGAGATAATTAAATATTTTTCGATTTGATAATCGAATCTTTGTGATTTCTGATTATCGTTTTTGATAATCAGATATTTTTGAAAATTCAATTATCGTTTTTGATGATTGAATATTTGCGATTTTGAGATTCGAGCTTCGTCTTTTTCTCTGGCAATCCAGGTGAGTAATTTGATTTACTCACATCCAATTCGTGCAGTACGTGATTTCTGCTCTGATTCCTTTTCTTTCAATTGCTAGAACTCGATTGATTCTTGCTTCTAATAGTCGTCTGATTTTGATTCCTTGATCCCCTCGATGTTGATTCTTTTAATTTTAAGCAATCGAACCTTTCGATTTTTATCTGATACTTCCATAATTCCTATACTTTCCTGCCGACATTTGCTTTGCTTATGCATTCGACATTGCCATGCTCTTATGGTTGTTACCTTTTGTCTAATTATTCCTTATGATTGCGAGGACGCAATTTCTTTAAGGAGGGGAGTCTGTAACAACCCGCAAATTCGTAGCCATTAATTATCGGCACTAGGTGATTAAATCGTTCGCCAATTCTTATCGGAATTCTATCGAGTTGAGATTCTTTTATAAAAATTGGTGAGAAATTGTTTTGGGCTTTAAATTTTTATCGGCCCACTTCAATTATCTTCAGCCCTTCTTCATATTATCAACCGGCCCCCTTAAACAATCATCGACCCGATCCCTTTTTGTCTGAGATAATGGCTTCTAAAATTAGGGCTTCGATTTTCTTTCTTTTGCTGGCGAATCTGGAATTTTGGGGCTTTGGCTCGATCTCTGGCGATTCTCTGTGTAACTAAACTAGGGCTTTGGCTCGTTCTCCTCTGTGAGATAATTGCGATGCTGTTCCGATGTTGATTCGAGCTTTTGCCTTTGTGATTGTGAGATTATCAAGCGACTTCGTTCTCGTCCTTTTTGCTTAATTCTGGAATTAGGGCTTTCGTTCGCTCTGATCTTCGGGCTTTGTATGTCGAAGCATGCGATGGTTTCGATTGGATGATTTTCGATGTCGCCTGTCGCGATCGAGGTTTCTGCTCTTCGTGCTCGCTCGTAGAGGAAGGTCCTCTGTGGTGACTCTGGCTTCGTCTTCGCTTCCATGGCAAAGGTGAGTGATTTATATTGCTCACATCTAATTCGAATTTGTTCGATCTTGCTTGCTTTTACTGTTTTCGTGATCCCGGATTCGACTTGATTTTTTATCGATGTTGATTTTGTAACCTGATATTCTCGGCATTGATTTCTGACTTGGTCATTTTGATTTGTTAAACTTGTCCGAGCTTCTTCACTTGAAACTGTTATCACCTTATTTTTATTGTGATAATAGTCGTCATTGGCATGACTGCCACTTCCAGTTTAAAATCTTACACTTGTATATCATTATTAGCCACTGCCTATTTCAATTTGCTCATGGGGTTTGAGCTGTAGCCTTGTCCCTGTCCACAGTTTCATTATGTTGCCCCTGTAGTTGTTGATACCTCTGCACATTTGCCTGAGTCACTTGTAACTGCTGTTACTTGTTGTTCGATCTGTTTGACTTCGGCTTCCACTTTGATTAATCTCATATTCCATTGTAGTGGTTGTACTTCACTTTATATAACCTGATTACTGTGGCCTTCCTGTACCCACCTTGTAGTTGCACTTGATCACATTGACTTGACTGGTATTGGTTACCTGTACTTGCTGTATATGACCTCAACCTGGGTCATTTGTAGTTGGTTGTGCATTTGATTTCTTAGTGTATCCTAATATGTCACCGTAGTTGTTTAACTTGAAATTGGTTCCTGTTCACTTGAGATTGAAGTTGTTCTTCATTGGTTGTGCATGTTAGCGTCTCTGGTGAGCCTTTGGTGGTTCTTCCACTTTGAATTGCTTGCAGACTGTCTTGAGTCTGCATCCATGTTGATATTTTCATTTTTCTTTGTTCCTGTGTGGTTTGCACATGTCATTATGAATTTGATATATCCATAGTCATGTTGCCTTTATTTTTGGTTTGCCTTGTACATTTCAGTGAGCTTCTGCATCACTGTATCGCGTGCACTGTCGCTAGTGTCATGTATTGTCCTGTCTCCTTATCTTTGGAGCACTGTTCAAATGCAAGTTGCATTTTTATTTGTTGGGTTGTTGCATTCGACTTGATGTTGTAGTTGTGTTCACTCTTGTAGTATCACCTGTTGCACTGTGTTTTGTTGTACATTCACCTGCTAGCCTAGCTGCAGTTTCATTCATGTACTTGTAGTGGTACTTCCTCATCACTGTCTTTGTTGCTCCTGACCATTTCACTGAACTTATACATGCTTGCCCCTGTTTTGCTTGATGGTTCATGCTTCACTTTCTTCACTTTCTTTACTACGCCCTGTAATTGTTTTGTAGTAGCACTGTGCATCGGTGAGCTTCGTTGCTTGTGATCTCGGTTGCACATTCATTTAACTGTGCATTTGTTTGCATTGTGTCTGGGTGTGCATTCATGTATCTGGTTTTCCGGCTGCAGTTTGTTATCACCTTTTCTTGACTACTTTGGCATTTCTCTGCCTTGTCCAAACTGGTGCACTTGTAACTAGTCGCACTCGAATCTCTTGAGTCACCTGGTTGTAC
Source organism: Allium fistulosum (assembly GCA_030737815.1). Lineage (NCBI taxonomy): Eukaryota > Viridiplantae > Streptophyta > Magnoliopsida > Asparagales > Amaryllidaceae > Allium > Allium fistulosum. The sequence continues at coordinate 824,708,725 of CM060904.1, forward strand.
TGAGCCTTAGACAGTTTCATTTGCACTCTAATGGCCTTTGAATTGTACAATTTCACTTGTAATTTGCATTGAATCTGGCATCATTCCTTGGGGCAGTTTGAACTCTGTCCCACTTCGATTCTAGTTCTGGCTTCGAAGCTTGTAGACTTTGTCTTGTGACCTATTTTGTTGGTTTTGAATTATTTCTTGTTGATTGATGAAATCACACTTGAGTTGAATCCGGTACTTCGGGGTTTGACCTTGTGGTAATTTGTGATTTTCACTAAGCTTTTGTGTACTTCATGCGATAGTGGCGAGGCAGTGCACGCGTGCGTGTACTGCAGCCCTATCGGATTTGACAGCTTAAAATTGATGTTTCGACTGTTGAATTGTTTCGTTGGTTAAATGTAATATTTTGAAGTTGCATCCTGATTTGGATTTGTTGATTTGTCGCTTAATACTGCTTAGTGTTATATCGTCCGTTTATCCAATTCTCGTATCGAGAGTTGGATATACGAGATTTTTATGACTGTCATCTATATTGAGATTGATTATTATTGCTTCTATGCTCTAATAACTGATTTTGAATTAGACTGATCCGAGTATTATTTTCTTTTGAATGTAATACTCGGGTCAGACCGAGTATATACAGGTTGTAGATTTTTAGCTTTGGGTTGCTGCTAGAGCTATGAAGACTTTTTATATCATTTGAAGTGGTCTTCGTCGTGTTGTAGTAGTCAGTGTGTCTGTTTTAAGATGATAATGTATTCATGTATATTAGTCGATAATGTACTTGTATATATAACTTCTTGAGTCGACAATTGCAGTTGTATCATTTGTATTGTGTCAAATGTATTGTAACTGATATCAGTTATTGTATATATGAGACTTTTCGTTCCATCTTTATTTCCGCATTTATGTTATCTGTGTTATTTTTATATCTATTGTCCTAAACTATTATAGCCACTGTGTAGTAGCTTTGAGTTTGTATCGGTATGTCGGATTTCCTCCAGTAATGAACTGCAATGTTTTTATTATCTGACATATCGGTGCTCGCACAAGGCAATTACATAGATGGTCGCTCCTCAACAGCCTTATTCTCCGTGCTAGTTGACAGCACTACTCAGTAGTGTTCTTGGCTAGCGTGGGTATAGAGGTGGGGCGTCACAAGGAACGTGACCGATAGGGGGCGCGTTCGCTCTCATTTCCAGCGCCAAGGAGGCCGCCGAGCTGCACGTTCTTTGGGTCGAAGGAGGAGGTGGCTGAGGGGGTTTTCGTAGAGGTAGTTGATCGAGTTATCTCTGAGCAAGGAGGCGCGATTTCGAAACCCTAATCGATGATGATGGGTTTGCTTTCGTTCGAGTTGTTCCTGCACGTGCTCGCGTGAGGGAAGAACAGGAGTGGTCTCGATTTCTCACTGCTAGATCTACGGCTGAGATGGTATAAAAAAAAGGAAGAGAAATTGTTTTAAATTATAATTCAAACTTTATAAAACCGTAACTCGCTCATACGTTATCAGATTTTAACAAGATTTGCAACACCGAGATCGCAGGAACGAACACTACGTGATGGTGTAGATCCGGAGTCATTCCGGGCAAGTAGGAATTTGGGTTAAATCGAACGTTGTTCGGTTTAATTTAAATTTCGAACGCTCGCCGAAACCCAAGGTGAGTTTTTCTCACTCACATCTGGATGCTAGGCATTATTAATAATTGATATTTAAATATCTGTGTGAATGGTTGATTATATCTGTGATTATCAGACTGGATTGATATTTATATTGTGATGTGCTAATATTTGTGGATGCAGGGAAACAGGTTGGAGGGATCCAACTGGATTCCTCACAATGTAGCAATTATTTTATAATTGATAGTGATACCTGTTTATATGTTGTGATTGGTAATCTGGAATTTTAAATTGTTCTGTGAAATTGTTGTATAAATTATAATTCCAGAATTAAATTATAAATGAATAAATAGGGGATTTAAAAGAAATTAAAGAAATTGTTAAATAAGGAATTTAAAGGAATATAAAAAAAATTGGATTCTGTTTTGGAATGGAAAATGTAAATTGGTAAAATTGGGATTTTAAATATTGGGGAAAATTTATCAATGGTTAAATGTGAAATATAAATTTTATGTAAATGAATTCTATGAAATTATAAATTGAGTAAAATAACAGTGGTTTATTTTAATGATGAATAGTGATATCCGGAAAAGTAAAATATGCTAAAATGAAGCTTCCGAATTTAAATGTACAATTTTAAGTGTTAATAGAATATTTTAAAATACCGTATTCTCCATTGGGATTTCATTTAAGTAAATTGGAAATCTGGCTTTCATTTAAGAATTGACCAAAATGTTTTATTAAAAATGTTTTAAACTATATTTTTAAAAATGAATTTCCAGAATGGAAGATTGTGTTGAACTTCGGATGAAATTATGGATAAGCATGGAAATGGGAATTTTATGTTATTAAACATAAATTGAATTGAATTGAAATAAATCGGCTGGATTTATTAGATGGGTTTTTTGAATGTTTTGAAATGGGAAAGTGTTTCCCTGGGAAAACCAAGTAAATGTTTTATAAAAGATTTTATTTAACTAAAGGTTAAGTTTTAAATCGTTTTAAAAAGTATTTTTAAGAAATCGTTATTTTTAAAGAAATAAATTAATAATTTTAATACCGTAAATAATTTGGGAGTATATTAGCAATTATTTTTACAAATGGATTTATTTAAAAGTTGGTTCTAGCTTAGGTTGTTAAAATTAGCATTTTTCTTCTTATAACGCTATTTTGAATTTAGTTAAACTAAAACTCTTATCTTTAAATCAAAGTTTATGTGTTAATAACTAGTTTTCTTCACATATTTTAAATTTATATTTTGAGTAAATAAATAGAAGTAATTTTCATATTTTAAAGAATATTTCAGTATAAGTATTTTTAACTGTTTTAAATGCAAATTGTTTTATACTTGGTTATTCCCGATGAGAATAAAGGGTAAGAGATTTACCTTGTAAAGGAAGAATTTTAGGAAACTGTTTTCAAACGCGTTTTGAAAATTTGAAATATATATCTTTGAAAGATATTAGAGGAAAATAAATAATATGGAGATTATTTATTGTGTGATGGATGTGTATGGATGTTTGTGAACATTAATTGATAGTTAAATCACCGACTATCAATATTGGCCAAAGCGCTGATCGTTTCGAAGAGACCGGGATCGGGTTTCCGTATACCGGGATTCTAGGTCTGGAGACTCGAATACCACTTCGATCCGGTTTGTACGTTTCGTGTAACGTGTTAGGAGTCGAAGATGGAGCTGTGAAGAGCAAGGGCTAGTCGCTACTAATCCTGAGGATATTTCCAAAATGGATGTAGTAGGAATAGTGCCTACGGTTCCGTTCGGACCCGGGATGGACTTGTATGGACGAATGCTTGCGAAAACATCGTCAGGTGGGCGATAGGCATTCTAAGGGATATGTGCTATAAAGGTAACGCTTAGCCTCAAGCCTCATCAACCGGGAATGACTGAAAATCAGGGGTTATGCAGCAAGGCTTCGTGGGTAGCGCCCACTGGAGAGTATGGTCATCCCTGTCTAGATGTCCATTTTATTTCGGCTTAGTGGTGCGGTTGTCGATCACAACCGTGGGGTGATTATATTCGGAATTGCCCATAGGTGATTCCTGCCTTGTGTTGCAGGGGAGCGGGCGTACTCCTCGGTACTGTGATCTAGGCCACGTACTGTGATAGGTGGTACCCCAGTGCCTAGTCATTCGTTGGAAATCCATTCTCCCTACGAGCCTGTACGGTTTTGATTGTGCCCAACTATTGTTGAAATGTGAGATGCAAGCATTTCAGCTAGATTCTATTTTACTTTCTATAGACACTATTATAATATCAGAGGATTTTAATATAAAAGTGTTTTAGCTATCGTAAGGTAAAAACCCGACATGTTTATTTGTGGCGTGGTCTTACGAGATGCTTTTGTTTTCAAAGGATTTTTGAAACTTTAATAATCAATTGGGTGTATTTATGATGCGCTGGTATTCCAGACTGACTCGGGTGTTATTTTATTATAATGCTCGTGTCAAGACCCAAAAGTCGACCTTCGAAAATCGGCACCCGTACTTCACTTGTACTCAAAATGCCGTAGATTCAAATGCCGAATCTGGTTCTTGGGAGCTTATAACACAGTTAAGTAAATAACACAGCGGAATAAATGAATAATACATTGATATACAATATCTGACACAACAGAGTGATACAATGAGTATCAATATACATCAGAGATATGATACAACAAATAGAAGCGGAAAAGAAAATAGATAACACCAACAGCGGATAGAATGTCTCCAATAGAATGCTCCAAGATAAACAACGTCAGTCCATGAACTCCAAGAACTGAACTAGCTCCAGATAATCTACTAAACCTGAATATCTGAAAAACCCAACTCTAGACTGCCCGTGTGGAAAATAGTGGGCACCCAGAGTTTAGGAAGGGAACAATAAACTCCAGATCAGTCATGGGACTGGTGTGAGCAACAAAAACAGTTTATCTTTAAAACAAACAGCAGAGAATTTAAAGTCAATTCGCAATGCTTTTGGAAAATGAAACTACCATAAGACCTCCCACCACACACACAATGCAAACGCAGAATTGGAGGAGATTTCTTCTTATGATAGTCAAAGATGCTTACTATGCAAAATCAAATCATTTTTGATATTATTATTAGTGCATAGTGTAGAAAAAGTTTCGAAAATAGAATATAAATCTTAGCCAGCATAGACATTTCGCACTTATGCCTACTATAGCTACCATGTTCAATAGCAGGTTACCACCACATTCCATGGCAGGTAATACAACTAAAACCGTACAGGGCTCGTATTGTTTTGTTTGGATTTCCAACAAATGGTCAGGCTAAGGAACTTCCTATTCCACGAAAGAAATGCCTCTAGCGGGACGTTCCGAGAACCAACTGTTCTCTGCCAAACAAGGCCGGCAACCCCTTTTCCCAAGGGATAAAAGAAACCTCAGATATGCCACCCCCGGTCCTTTGGGACCTTTAACCGAGGTACCTCTAATCCAACATCACACGTCATAAATAAAGTGTGTCCACATGAGTAAGTATCTGGGCTCCATACCATGATACTACCCTTTTCCAGAAGGAATGGTCATACCCTAGGGGAGCTACCCCTGAAAACCTTGCCGCAACATTCCTGTTTCGACCATTACCGGGTTGTGAGGCTCGACGAAGTCTCGTCCACAAAGCTACGCTTTTTCAAAAAGCCACGCTTCGGGTCAAACAAATGATCAACCTATGATCACAAAGATATAAGATCAAACAAATGATCATATCGCAAATGATCAAACACTGATCATTTCACAGCAGCACTCAGCATGCCACATTACCAAATTGGGATATATCGCTGATAAATTTCAACTACATAACCTCTGAGCTCGTACGTCTCAGAGAAGGGTGTTAAGCTAAGAGAATAAATTCTCCGCCACCAACAGAAATGTATTTGAAAGAAATCGGCTTTATATCTCAAAGTGTAATGTCAGACATGTATCCATATAAGTCTGTTCCGGGTTCGAATAGAACCGAAGCCACTTCTCACGAAGCCCTTGCAATTCCGGATAACTTTCAATCACGTCCGGACTTCCCGTCACAAAAGAGTGATATAAATCTCTATACCGGCGCGACTCAGTGCAGAGACATTCGACAGGTTGTCCTTTCATTTTCGAAAAATATCCGGTCTTCACCACCGGTCTTCAAATGCTATCCATATACGACGTATCACTATTCGGAATGGGTTATATGACCCAAAGGTCTTTTCCCGGCTAACCCGAATAGTGAGCGAAATATTTAAAACATATGGATATTGGGATTTCAATTAAGTCACAATTTAAACCCAAACTTTCTTTTCAAATGGTTTAACAATTTACCATTTTAATCTTTTTAAACAAAAAGATTCAATTTACAAAGTTCACTTAATTTCACAAAGATTCCTTCACAGATTTTCCAAATCGATTTCCATTTCAGTTTAATTAATTCGTTAAATCTTTAAATCAAAGATTTAACTAATAGCTTTCAAAACAATTCCATTTCAAATGGTTTAAACAAAACATCATTTTGAATCTGTTAAAAATAACAGATTTGATTCATAGCTTTCAAAACAATTCATAACTTGGAAAATCCATTTTTCAATTTACTTGAAATTCCTTTAATTTAAACTGGAATTTCTTTTCTTATCTGAAAGCTTTTACCATTTAAAAAAACAGTTTTTACTTTGGAAATCTGATTCATTCATACTAGTTGAAATCCTTGGGTTAAATCCAAATTCCCAACTTATACTTTTAAAATGGTTAAATTCATACAAACATATTTTATATCATCTTTCGTCCCTAGTTTCAATCATAGATTTAATTTCAAACTTGAATTCAAATTTAAATCAAATTATTTAAATTTTCCAAACTCGATTAAGTTATTCAAAATAACTTTTATCTTTGAAATTCCATTTCAAAAGCTTTTCATTTTAAACCCAAAATTTCAAGTTTCAAAATCAATTGAAATTAAAATTTCAATTTCAAAAACATCAAATTTACATTATCTGTGACTTAACTGATTTCCACGTGAAATCCATATTTGTGTGTGTAAAGGTGTAGTCCAGGGGTTTAACACAATAGTGCAACACGATGAATCATCACAGATCAAAATACAAGATATAGTTGATAAGCGATATAACTATAACGCTTATCTTACAGATCACAGATATGTATATATCACAGATACTAAATTACATCACAGATTAAAACACAAATCAGAACGTATCACAAAGCATCATATATCAGGGATATCAAACAATTCAATCATCCAATCAAATCCAAATATTCATAAGTAAGGTCAGTTAATTATCTGATTTATTCAAATTAGATTAATTACTTATGAATTTCTAATCCGGGTTAATTAATATTATTTAATTACAAATCAATTTGATTAATTACTCTTTAATTATTTATAACTTAACCTTTAATGATAAATTAATTAACCTTAATTAATAAGTCAATCCACCTTAAATCATAAAATAACCCCTAATTATTTAATTATTCCTTAATTAACTAATAAATTAATTCTTAATTAATTGCCATTAAGCAATCGCCTCATAACAATTAATCGTAAATTACCACATTATCTCATGATTTTCTTAAACCAAATTAAACAAAATTAATTAACTTTAATTAATCAAAATATTAAAAATTAAGTACAATAAGTAATTAATCCTTAAGTACTTTTATTAAGTAATTACATGTAAACAATTTATTATGGGTTAACAAAATTTACTTATCTAATAAATTATTAAAATTAATCACCTTAATCAATACTTAATAACCCTTAGTTAATTATCTAATAACATTTCTTAATCGCTTTTAATTCATGTTAAGTTATAGATTTCCTAAATCATTAGTTAACTTTTAACCATTCATTTATTAACTTAAGTAGTTAATTACAAGTTTATCTATTACTTAAACATAATTAATTCAAACTCTAATTACAATTATAAATTAGTTAATTGATTTAATTGTTCAACTTAATTAAACCTTTAGAAGTCTTCCTTTAAATTTTGAAAATCAATTATAGTATTAACTACAAACTTAATTGTTAAACACTTTCACTTATCTTCATAAAAAAAAACAGCAGTTTGAAAGAAAAAAACCACAAACCCGAAACCTCCCTTGCTCTAACTCGAGTGGTACTTCGAGTCTTCCCCAATTTGTACCCGCGTCAACCCAAACTCCATATCACGCGAACAAAACTCGAAATCATCATCGAGTAAAATTCCATTTTCCTCGAAGCACATCAACTCAACCACAACCCAAATCCTCAGTGCTACACAAATGCACGGTGCACGTGCACCGTGGCTCCAGCCACCTCCGGCCACTACCCAGCCAACGAACAAGTCGCCGACCATCCCTGCATCACGTCGCGACCAGCAAAACTTCATCATCCACTCGAAATCGAATTCGAGTTCCCCCAAACCGACCTGGCAGCAACAGGCACATCCCCACCAAAAACCTGAAAACTCCTCATCTTCGATCCTCCGACCATCGTAAACACTGAAACTCCGGCCATCCCTTCATCGACCACCCTTCCACCATCTCGCAAAGCCACGAAACACTCGATCCATCCAATACGAAGAACGAATCAAAATATTGGCCTCGTCTAAAAATAGGTTAAAAATTTTCAAACAATCGCCACCGCCTCCACTGGAGTCTGACCACCTTCTCACTATTTTTCCCAGCCTCTCTGGTCACTCTCCTACCTCCAGGAAAAGCCTCGACCCCCACCATCAAGTAGGTCGCTAGAAATCATCGAAATTCCATTTTCCGTTCACTCGAGAACTGCACTCTCATGCCCAAACTAAAAATACTAATTTTAGTTTTAAAATTCAAGTTTTAGTTTAAGCTTTTGGTTCATATACCTGAATACATAAATTATATCGATTGATTTTTTCCTTATTTAAATTTTTCCCACTGTTGTTTTACATTTGACAAAACAAAACAACTGTTTTCCTTAAATCAAATTTAAAACTCATGTCTCTGATAATACAAGGTTTTTTTTTGTCAAAGCTTAAGCCTTGTTAAAGCTAGAATTAAGAACAAATGAATTTGGATGTATACTTAGGTCTGTGACTAAGATCAGAGATATTCACAGAGATGCCCATCACTATGTTCAACCATACCCAGAGATATACTAAGCAAAATATACTCAAGCAAATAAATTCCAGAAGGAAGCATATACAGAACAGTTATACTTAACCATTTTTAGATTGTGATGTTACTCACTGGTGAAAATCAAGAAGCCTGGAAAAAGAAACAAAGTTGCTCACCTAACAAAAAGAACAGAGGACTAGATGGATGGACTGGAAATTGAATTTGTTGTTTTCCAGGTTTTGAAAATTGCTTCAGATTTGAAGACGTTGTTCGTCATTTCCTAGCTTTGATTTCCTTAGCTCAGTCGAATCTATGCTTGCTTCCATTAATTTCCAATATTTGATCTTTGTTTTAGGTTAAAGTTTGATGTATATATGAAGCTACGGGCTGATATAGTTAGTACAAGGTGATGTATAAATCTTGTACAGGTAATATTTGTTTATACAAAGCAGGAACAAGATTTCCTTTTATAAATCTTTGGCCAGAGATATTTACGAAGTTTGGGGGCTGCAACATTACTTTGGTGGCTGATGAGATATAGGATAGTGTACTAAGAATCTTGCTTTTATATGTTTTGTACTTTGTTTATTTGGTAAGTGTACATATATGAATACTATTTTCCTTTCTCTCGGCTGAGATAATGATTCTTGTACATGCTTATGTCCTTCATGTATTTATCTTAATTGGGAAAATATACTTTGTGTGCTTAGAGATAATATTATGTACTTGCTTGTTTCTTGTGTTCATACTTACCTTATTTGTTGTGCCTTGTCTTATTGCTTTACAATATAGATGAATTTCTATTTTATTTTATGGTGATGTTGTATTGTTATTTTAGTCAATGTTATAAAAAATTTTTTGCTCATACATGAATATATATTAGTGTTTGTTTAATTACTTGGTATAATTTTGTATATAGGTAGTTGTATTTGTTTTATCTTCTTCTTCTTTTATTATTTGAATGTGTATTTCTTTTGTTTTATTTTAAAAATCCATTTACTTGAAATTTAAATTCAAATCAATATATACTTATATATAAAATTTCAAATTTACTCATATATCATATATACATATATATTCACATATATATATACAATATTTAAATTTAAATGATTTAATATATTTTAATTTGGATTCGGGGAAACTCGCTCCAATTTTCTAATTAAATTTATAAATCTTTATCCAAAAATTTATTTAATTACTCAATTTAATTCAAAAATTCAATAAATTATTAATTTAAATTAAATTAAGATCTGGGTCGTTACAAACTTCCCCCCTTAAAAGAATTTCGTCCTCGAAATTCGCAGGCACGAAAACAACAGAGATAGACAGATCTGATCTCCTACAATTCCTCAAACACAAGATATGGATTCCAAACTCAAGTCGGAATATCTCAGAATACATACCAATTTGTCCTTCTTCGGACTTTGGTATTCATAAGAAATTTCAATAGAATTTCAAATTTTGGTTTTAAACGATATCGTTTTATCGATTCAATTCAATTTATCCTTCATATTCTATTAATCAAATTAACTCAATTTAAAATTTCCAATTTTAAAATTCATTGAGGTTTAAATCAAAAACTGATAAGAAATTGATGAAGATACGAAGTAATTTCTTCTACAACGATTTGTATGGCCACCATTACACCGAAACTTCTACTTGTAGCTGGTACGAAGAAATCAAAAGAATTTGGAAACGAATCAAAGAATATTGATAAGAAAGTTTGTTTCCACTGTCGCAGGGTATTGACCATTTATAGTCGTATTTCCTGTCCCCTATCTCGTCTTCTTCTTGCACTCATACTCACTATCAGTGGATAGCAAGAGAATTTACTGAGACGTTCAGACGGATATCTTAGGAATATACTCATTCTAGAGTTTACTTCACTCTATCTCTAATGAGCTACTTAACGTGTTATACTCCTGAACTAAAGTTCAACCTTAGCTCTGATACCACTTGTCAAGACCCAAAAGTCGACCTTCGAAAATCGGCACCCGTACTTCACTTGTACTCAAAATGCCGTAGATTCAAATGCCGAATCTGGTTCTTGGGAGCTTATAACACAGTTAAGTAAATAACACAGCGGAATAAATGAATAATACATTGATATACAATATCTGATACAACAGAGTGATACAATGAGTATCAATATACATCAGAGATATGATACAACAAATAGCAGCGGAAAAGAAAATAGATAACACCAACAGCGGATAGAATGTCTCCAATAGAATGCTCCAAGATAAACAACGTCAGTCCATGAACTCCAAGAACTGAACTAGCTCCAGATAATCTACTAAACCTGAATATCTGAAAAACCCAACTCTAGACTGCCCGTTTGGAAAATAGTGGGCACCCAGAGTTTAGGAAGGGAACAATAAACTCCGGATCAGTCATGGGACTGGTGTGAGCAACAAAAACAGTTTATCTTTAAAACAAACAGCAGAGAATTTAAAGTCAATTCGCAATGCTTTTGGAAAATGAAACTACCATAAGACCTCCCACCACACACACAATGCAAACGCAGAATTGGAGGAGATTTCTTCTTATGATAGTCAAAGATGCTTACTACGCAAAATCAAATCATTTTTGATATTATTATTAGTGCATAGTGTAGAAAAAGTTTCGAAAATAGAATATAAATCTTAGCCAGCATAGACATTTCGCACTTATGCCTACTATAGCTACCATGTTCAATAGCAGGTTACCACCACATTCCATGGCAGGTAATACAACTAAAACCGTACAGGGCTCGTATTGTTTTGTTTGGATTTCCAACAAATGGTCAGGCTAAGGAACTTCCTATTCCACGAAAGAAACGCCTCTGGCGGGACGTTCCGAGAACCAACTGTTCTCTGCCAAACAAGGCCGGCAACCCCTTTTCCCAAGGGATAAAAGAAACCTCAGATATGCCACCCCCGGTCCTTTGGGACCTTTAACCGAGGTACCTCTAATCCAACATCACACGTCATAAATAAAGTGTGTCCACATGAGTAAGTATCTGGGCTCCATACCATGATACTACCCTTTTCCAAAAGGAATGGTCATACCCTAGGGGAGCTACCCCTGAAAACCTTGCCGCAACATTCCTGTTTCGACCATTACCGGGTTGTGAGGCTCGACGAAGTCTCGTCCACAAAGCTACGCTTTTTCAAAAAGCCACGCTTCGGGTCAAACAAATGATCAACCTATGATCACAAAGATATAAGATCAAACAAATGATCATATCGCAAATGATCAAACACTGATCATTTCACAGCAGCACTCAGCATGCCACATTACCAAATTGGGATATATCGCTGATAAATTTCAACTACATAACCTCTGAGCTCGTACGTCTCAGAGAAGGGTGTTAAGCTAAGAGAATAAATTCTCCGCCACCAACAGAAATGTATTTGAAAGAAATCGGCTTTATATCTCAAAGTGTAATGTCAGACATGTATCCATATAAGTCTGTTCCGGGTTCGAACAGAACCGAAGGCACTTCTCACGAAGCCCTTGCAATTCCGGATAACTTTCAATCACGTCCGGACTTCCCGTCACAAAAGAGTGATATAAATCTCTATACCGGCGCGACTCAGTGCAGAGACATTCGACAGGTTGTCCTTTCATTTTCGAAAAATATCCGGTCTTCACCACCGGTCTTCAAATGCTATCCATATACGACGTATCACTATTCGGAATGGGTTATATGACCCAAAGGTCTTTTCCCGGCTAACCCGAATAGTGAGCGAAATATTTAAAACATATGGATATTGGGATTTCAATTAAGTCACAATTTAAACTCAAACTTTCTTTTCAAATGGTTTAACAATTTACCATTTTAATCTTTTTAAACAAAAAGATTCAATTTACAAAGTTCACTTAATTTCACAAAGATTCCTTCACAGATTTTCCAAATCGATTTCCATTTCAGTTTAATTAATTCGTTAAATCTTTAAATCAAAGATTTAACTAATAGCTTTCAAAACAATTCCATTTCAAATGGTTTAAACAAAACATCATTTTGAATCTGTTAAAAATAACAGATTTGATTCATAGCTTTCAAAACAATTCATAACTTGGAAAATCCATTTTTCAATTTACTTGAAATTCCTTTAATTTAAACTGGAATTTCTTTTCTTATCTGAAAGCTTTTACCATTTAAAAAAACAGTTTTTACTTTGGAAATCTGATTCATTCATACTAGTTGAAATCCTTAGGTTAAATCCAAATTCCCAACTTATACTTTTAAAATGGTTAAATTCATACAAACATATTTTATATCATCTTTCGTCCCTAGTTTCAATCATAGATTTAATTTCAAACTTGAATTCAAATTTAAATCAAATTATTTAAATTTTCCAAACTCGATTAAGTTATTCAAAATAACTTTTATCTTTGAAATTCCATTTCAAAAGCTTTTCATTTTAAACCCAAAATTTCAAGTTTCAAAATCAATTGAAATTAAAATTTCAATTTCAAAAACATCAAATTTACATTATCTGTGACTTAACTGATTTCCACGTGAAATCCATATTTGTGTGTGTAAAGGTGTAGTCCAGGGGTTTAACACAATAGTGCAACACGATGAATCATCACAGATCAAAATACAAGATATAGTTGATAAGCGATATAAACTATAACGCTTATCTTACAGATCACAGATATGTATATATCACAGATACTAAATTACATCACAGATTAAAACACAAATCAGAACGTATCACAAAGCATCATATATCAGGGATATCAAACAATTCAATCATCCAATCAAATCCAAATATTCATAAGTAAGGTCAGTTAATTATCTGATTTATTCAAATTAGATTAATTACTTATGAATTTCTAATCCGGGTTAATTAATATTATTTAGTTACAAATCAATTTGATTAATTACTCTTTAATTATTTATAACTTAACCTTTAATGATAAATTAATTAACCTTAATTAATAAGTCAATCCACCTTAAATCATAAAATAACCCCTAATTATTTAATTATTCCTTAATTAACTAATAAATTAATTCTTAATTAATTGCCATTAAGCAATCGCCTCATAACAATTAATCGTAAATTACCACATTATCTCATGATTTTCTTAAACCAAATTAAACAAAATTAATTAACTTTAATTAATCAAAATATTCAAAATTAAGTACAATAAGTAATTAATCCTTAAGTACTTTTATTAAGTAATTACATGTAAACAATTTATTATGGGTTAACAAAATTTACTTATCTAATAAATTATTAAAATTAATCACCTTAATCAATACTTAATAACCCTTAGTTAATTATCTAATAACATTTCTTAATCGCTTTTAATTCATGTTAAGTTATAGATTTCCTAAATCATTAGTTAACTTTTAACCATTCATTTATTAACTTAAGTAGTTAATTACAAGTTTATCTATTACTTAAACATAATTAATTCAAACTCTAATTACAATTATAAATTAGTTAATTGATTTAATTATTCAACTTAATTAAACCTTTAGAAGTCTTCCTTTAAATTTTGAAAATCAATTATAGTATTAACTACAAACTTAATTGTTAAACACTTTCACTTATCTTCATAAAAAAAACAGCAGTTTGAAAGAAAAAAACCACAAACCCGAAACCTCCCTTGCTCTAACTCGAGTGGTACTTCGAGTCTTCCCCAATTTGTACCCGCGTCAACCCAAACTCCATATCACGCGAACAAAACTCGAAATCATCATCGAGTAAAATTCAATTTTCCTCGAAGCACATCAACTCAACCACGACCCAAATCCTCAGTGCTACACAAATGCACGGTGCACGTGCACCGTGGCTCCAGCCACCTCCGGCCACTACCCAGCCAACGAACAAGTCGCCGACCATCCCTGCATCACGTCGCGACCATCAAAACTTCATCATCCACTCGAAATCGAATTCGAGTTCCCCCAAACCGACCTGGTGGCAACAGGCACATCCCCACCAAAAACCTGAAAACTCCTCATCTTCGATCCTCCGACCATCGTAAACACTGAAACTCCGGCCATCCCTTCATCGACCACCCTTCCACCATCTCGCAAAGCCACGAAACACTCGATCCATCCAATACGAAGAACGAATCAAAATATTGGCCTCGTCTAAAAATAGGTTAAAAATTTTCAAACAATCGCCACCGCCTCCACTGGAGTCTGACCACCTTCTCACTATTTTTCCCAGCCTCTCTGGTCACTCTCCTACCTCCAGGAAAAGCCTCGACCCCCACCATCAAGTAGGTCGCTAGAAATCATCGAAATTCCATTTTCCGTTCACTCGAGAACTGCACTCTCATGCCCAAACTAAAAATACTAATTTTAGTTTTAAAATTCAAGTTTTAGTTTAAGCTTTTGGTTCATATACCTGAATACATAAATTATATCGATTGATTTTTTCCTTATTTAAATTTTTCCCACTGTTGTTTTACATTTGACAAAACAAAACAACTGTTTTCCTTAAATCAAATTTAAATCTCATGTCTCTGATAATACAAGGTTTTTTTTTTGTCAAAGCTTAAGCCTTGTTAAAGCTAGAATTAAGAACAAATGAATTTGGATGTATACTTAGGTCTGTGACTAAGATCAGAGATATTCACAGAGATGCCCATCACTATGTTCAACCATACCCAGAGATATACTAAGCAAAATATACTCAAGCAAATAAATTCCAGAAGGAAGCATATACAGAACAGTTATACTTAACCATTTTTAGATTGTGATGTTACTCACTGGTGAAAATCAAGAAGCCTGGAAAAAGAAACAAAGTTGCTCACCTAACAAAAAGAACAGAGGACTAGATGGATGGACTGGAAATTGAATTTGTTGTTTTCCAGGTTTTGAAAATTGCTTCAGATTTGAAGACGTTGTTCGTCATTTCCTAGCTTTGATTTCCTTAGCTCAGTCGAATCTATGCTTGCTTCCATTAATTTCCCATATTTGATCTTTGTTTCAGGTTAAAGTTTGATGTATATATGAAGCTACGGGCTGGTATAGTTAGTACAAGGTGATGTATAAATCTTGTACAGGTAATATTTGTTTATACAAAGCAGGAACAAGATTTCCTTTTATAAATCTTTGGCCAGAGATATTTACGAAGTTTGGGGGTTGCAACATTACTTTGGTGGCTGATGAGATATAGGATAGTGTACTAAGAATCTTGCTTTTATATGTTTTGTACTTTGTTTATTTGGTAAGTGTACATATATGAATACTATTTTCCTTTCTCTCGGCTGAGATAATGATTCTTGTACATGCTTATGTCCTTCATGTATTTATCTTAATTGGGAAAATATACTTTGTGTGCTTAGAGATAATATTATGTACTTGCTTGTTTCTTGTGTTCATACTTACCTTATTTGTTGTGCCTTGTCTTATTGCTTTACAATATAGATGAATTTCTATTTTATTTTGTGGTGATGTTGTATTGTTATTTTAGTCAATGTTATAAAATTTTGTTTGCTCATACATGAATATATATTAGTGTTTGTTTAATTACTTGGTATAATTTTGTATATAGGTAGTTGTATTTGTTTTATCTTCTTCTTCTTTTATTATTTGAATGTGTATTTCTTTTGTTTTATTTTAAAAATCCATTTACTTGAAATTTAAATTCAAATCAATATATACTTATATATAAAATTTCAAATTTACTCATATATCATATATACATATATATTCACATATATATATACAATATTTAAATTTAAATGATTTAATATATTTTAATTTGGATTCGGGGAAACTCGCTCCAATTTTCTAATTAAATTTATAAATCTTTATCCAAAAATTTATTTAATTACTCAATTTAATTCAAAAATTCAATAAATTATTAATTTAAATTAAATTAAGATCTGGGTCGTTACAGCTCGGGTCAGACCGAGTATATTTACAGGATAGGATGCTATGGAGCTCAGGAGAGGAGCTGGAGTTCGAGACGTATTTCTCGTACTTGTATTATTCCGCTGCTGTGATTGTTGAGATTGTTTGACTGGTTATGGTTGGTTGTATTGATATACTCTGATGATGATGTATTGTATATAAACAGATATAGTTTTGATTTGTGTAAAGTTCTGTTCTATATATTATATTTTATCCGCTGCGACTGTGAGGTTCTGATTTTGTTTAGTTCTTTCTTCTTCTATCTACTTTCTTATTCTTCTACAATCTGTCTTTTCCGGCGTTCGATTGTCGGCATACTATACTGTGGGGTATTTTGTGTCGATTTTCGAGGGTCGAGAAGAGCGGGTCGTCACACGTGGTATCAGAGCATAGGTTGGCGACAACCTAGGCTTTGGTGGGGAAATTTCTCATTTTCAATAGAGTCAATAGTACTCTATTATGAGTTGAGTGTAATAATAGCTATGAGAGCGTACTTGTTAGTGAATATAAAATTGTTTTTGTACTGTGTTGACTTATCGGTTGAGTGTTTATGAATTTTGGTCGGTGCGAGAAGTACAACCGTATCGATAGGGGTTTCTAAACTCTTAAACAAGATAAACCGACATAGTATTGTTTTTAAACTGGGTAAATGAAATAATTTTACCCAAAATTATATTTTGATATAAAGAAATAAGTTTTCTAAATTATATATATTGGATGTTTGTTTGGTTGTTTTTTTTCTATAATCAAATAAGAAATTAAAAATATGGTTTAAAATTTGAAATGATTTCTAAGCAAATAAGAATTTAAAATATTAAAATGGTTTATAACTAAACAGAATTAACTAAATATGGTTTAAGTAAGAGGAAGTATAATTAAAATTTGCTTTAAACCAGAATTTTGATTCCGGAAATTTTGGAAAGGGTTTTAAATTGAATTTGATTGAAATTTTGGGAATGTTGAAATGTTTTCCAAAGGTTTTGAAGTCAATGATGGAGTATATTTTGAAAATCTTTTGAATAGAAATTGTTTTGAGGAAATTTTGGAAGTGGAAAGCATTGAACTCACTTCAGTCGCTGGGAAATAATCCTGATGATGCTGGCCACATCATCAGAATTCATTTTCAAGTTTCTAAAGTGATGGATTGCTTCCGAGGTGATTGGTTAAGATATTTGTGTATACTTGTTTATATATAAATTGTTTTAACAATTTTAAAGGGGAAAATTGTTTTGGTAAAAGCAGATTGTTTTGGAATTTGGTATTTGATTTGGATATCAAATGGAGATGTGTTGATTTATATTTCAAATTGGTTTTGAAATAAATCCAGGTAAATTGAATTCTGGGAATTCTGTTAAAATAAAAATGTGGAAATTGAAATAAATCAACTATAACCTTGAAAGTAAAGATGATTTAAGTAAGAAAGGAAGGATGGAAATTTTAATCCTGAAATTAAAACTTAATTCGGGTAAATGGAAGTAAATGAAGTTATTGAAGTGAATAGAAATTTGAATCTAACTTGGGATAAGTTAAATGAAATTGGAAATTGGAATTAAATTGATTTGGGTTAAGTTGAAAGATTAAATGACTTTGTAATTATGGATCATTGTGTAACAAATTGTATCCATAAGCTGGTAAGTGTTATACTTATAATCTGGAATTGTGTATTTAAAATTGCAAAGGATTAAGGGGAAGTAAAAATTGTATCCTTAAGAATTCAGAGATACATATGTATAGAAATTGGAATGGTGATTATAAATTGTGGATGGATTAAAATGAGCAATATAAATTTTTAAATAAATAAATTGATGAGCTTAAGAATGGAAAGCTTGATTGTAAACCCAAGTAAAGTGGAATTTTAATCACAAATGGGAAATAGTGAATGGTATAGTAAATTCAAACTTAATCCTAAATGGATGTAAAGTAAGATAAGGTAAAGTGAGATTTAGAGATGTGAATGAACTTAAATAGTAAATAAGTTTTGAACTTAGTTATGGAAGAATAAATTGGATTGAAGTGAAATTCTAAAGTCAGATACATTATAAGCAATATTGGATGAAATTCAATTCTTATTTAAGTGGTAAAGGAAGTGAATGAGTTTAATTTGGCTAAGCAAAATCTAAGTGAACTTGGAATAAATTTGGATAAGAATCGAATTGAATAGAAATTAATTCAGTGAGGGGATGTTGAATGTAGTAAATGCTTACTCAATTAAAGCTATAATGATTGGTTAGAAATGAATTAGCTAAATTAAATGGAATGTGTATGGAATGAATAGAATTTTGATAGTTTGGTCAAAATTTGAAAGGTAAATAAAACCCAGTTTTGGGATGGGATTTAATTTTGGTAATAAGTGTTGGAAGTGAGGATGAATAATGGAATTAACTTATAATAGAGATGGTTTGAATTGTAAATAAAATTCAAATGAGAGAAATAATTTAAGTGGTCTTTTTGTTAATAAAATAAATTTGTACATGGATTGGATAAATAAACAAAGAGCATTAAAGTTTGTAAATGAATTGAAATTGATGTGAATGGAAATCAAATGAAAATAAAATTAAATTGATATAAGAAGATGATGGAAATTGTGTGGAAGAACTTAAGCATCTTGAAAGAAAAACAAAATGATTTTGAATGGGCTTTATTAAGTAATCTTGAATGCAATTTGTTAAATAATAAAACGGAAAGGCATGTGTAATTGTATTAATTAATTATTAAGATGAAATAAAATGTAAGGAAAGTTTAATTTAATTAACAAATTGCATTAGAATAAAGATACTTGGATTGTGAACCATGAAAATGGAATAAAATTAATATAAACCTGAGTTGAAATTAATTTTAAATGGTTATAAGCTTAAGTGGTGATTATTTTGCTTGAATATCATGAGATTGCTTGTATTCGGAATTGAGTTGTTTAACAAGCAATTGAAATTGATTTTTGAATAAGTTAATATGGATTGAAATCTAATTTAAAGAATTTGTAAATGAATGCAAGTGAATTGATTTAAAAATAGCAAATGGAATTGATTTTAAATTAATAGGAATGAATTGATTTTTTTAATGAGTAATGTTTGCATATGAATGAAAACGGATTATAAAAGAAATGCAAATGCTTCAAATTTAAAATAAAATTTGATTGTAAATCAAATTGGGAATGTAAGTTAAAATAAAGAAATGTAAGTAAGGCATATGTTAATCATATTGAAATAGAAATGAATTGGGTGAAATAAATATGAATTGTATATAGTAAACTTGAATGTAAATCATTCAGGTGAAATAAAATGAAATTGGACTTGAATAAGTAATTTAAAAAGTGATTGAAAACTTTGAATTGATGATAAAATATGGTTAACATGGTAAATGACGAAGTTTGCTTGGTTTGGTTATGAAATGGATATGTTTGGATTGCATTTACATTGGAAATGTTATTAAAATGCTCATATCTTTGAAACTGATGAGTTTGTTAAGTTCAGTACAGGTACGGGAGGCGTTCGAGAGAGTTGGAGCGCGTTTATGCGTTATATTAGCCGCTTGCTATTAAAAATTTGCTAAAAGGTACGCCTACGCAAATATAATTGGGAAATGATATATAAATTGTGATATATTTTGGTTTCCGGCCGTGTGAGCCGATGTATATATATTTGTGTATCCTGCGATATCGCAGAAGCTCCTCCGTACAAAGGAGACTCTGCCAAAATTTTCCAGAAATTTTGTGAGTTAGAAAATTTTGAGATTTTGGAAAAAAATTTATTAACTAGTAAAGTTATTTGGAAACAATGTTGCCACAAAAAGCTTTTGAATGTAAATGAAGCAAATGAGTTTGAGATTGAGCTAAAGGAATTTGGAAAGTGAATATAAGCTTTAACTAAGCAAATTGGGTAAGTAAATGAGTTGGGAAGTATATTTCTACCTAAGCAAATTTCGGGGACGAAATTTTTATAAGGGGGGAGGAATGTAACATCCCGTATTTTTAAGCCATTGAATTTGAACATTTAATTCATTTTAAATGTTTAATATGGGTTTAAAATTTATTTTGAACTAAAAAGAATTGGTTTAAACTAAAATAACAAGTGATAATTTCTAAAGGGAGGTTTAATTTGAGATTGGATAATAATAATTTAATATTCGAAATTGGTATAAAAGGTGAATTTGGGGTAAATGATTATAAAATGGTGTTTAAATGTATTTTTAGGTTCGATTGGTTATAAATAATATTGTTGGATTTTTAGATGAATTTAAAAGTCGACAAGTTATTATTTGGAATTTTATATTAATTTAAAAATGAATTTAATATTATTAAAAATGCAATTTAATCAGATTTTTGTCTGGAATGAGCCAGAATGATTTTTAACGTGTTTATAAATTTTATATGATTTATTGTTAAGTTATTAAAATTTTAAAAGTGAAATTTTAAGCGTTTTCGTCAATTTTGGAAATCGCCCGATTTAATTGACGAGTTAAAATAGTCTTCCGGGGCACAGTCTCGGAATTCGACGAAACCAGTTCCATTGGATCCGTAATAGTTAGTTATTTTCGGATTTCAATTTTCGTGGCAATCAGAGTTGTCGTTTGATCGTGGCAGTTCGAAACGCATCGAAATTGATTTAACCGATTTAATTTTAAATTGATCGTTTAATTCCGTATCTCGCGCATACAATCAAATTAGCTTACGAAACCTGCTCCATTGTATCCGGAACGCGGAAAAACCCTAGGAAGCCTGTCGGAACGTGAGAATTGGAGGTCGTTTGCATTAACAGTTAAATTGAGATATTTTATTAATTAAATAATATTAAATTATATATATATATTAACGTTTTATCTCAAACCCTAGCTTCATAACGTGAGCCGCCGCCGTTCACTACTACCAATGGCCGAAAACGTTCCCTTTTCTCCCTCATTTTCCAATCAATCCATGCAACGATTCGTAAAACTTTCTACATGGAAATCGTAGAGCATGAAACCAGCTTCAAATCTGTACGGGTGAGATCGATTTTAGCGGAGCATGGAGGCCAGGAACGTGACCGATAGGAGGCGCGTTCGCTCTCATTTCTAGCGCCAAGGAGGCCGCCGAGCTGCACGTGCTTTGGGTCGAAGGAGGAGGTGGCTGAGGGGGTTTTCGTAGAGGTAGTTGATTGAGTTATCTCTGAGCAAGGAGGCGCGATTTCGAAACCCTAATCGATGATGATGGGTTTGCTTTCGTTCGAGTTGTTCCTATACGTGCTCGCGTGAGGGAAGAACAGGAGCGGCCTCGATTTCTCACTGCTAGATCTACGGCTGAGATGGTATAAAAAAAAGGAAGAGAAATTGTTTTAAATTATAATTCAAACTTTATAAAACCGTAACTCGCTCATACGTTATCAGATTTTAACAAGATTTGCAACACTAGGATCGCAGGAACGAACACTACGTGATGGTGCAGATCCGGAGTTGTTCCGGGCAAGTAGGAATTTGGGTTAAATCGAACGTTGTTCGGTTTAATTTAAATTGCGAACGCTCGCCGAAACCCAAGGTGAGTTTTTCTCACTCACATCTGGATGCTAGGCATTATTAATAATTGATATTTAAATATCTGTGTGAATGGTTGATTATATCTGTGATTATCAGACTGGATTGATATTTATATTGTGATGTGCTAATATTTGTGGATGCAGGGAAACAGGTTGGAGGGATCCAACTGGATTCCTCACAATGTAGCAATTATTTTATAATTGATAGTGATACCTGTTTATATGTTGTGATTGGTAAATCTGGAATTTTAAATTGTTCTGTGAAATTGTTGTATAAATTATAATTCCAGAATTAAATTATAAATGAATAGATAGGGGATTTAAAAGAAATTAAAGAAATTGTTAAATAAGGAATTTAAAGGAATATAAAAAAAATTGGATTCTGTTTTGGAATGGAAAATGTAAATTGGTAAAATTGGGATTTTAAATATTAGGGAAAATTTATCAATCGTTAAATGCGAAATATAAATTTTCTGGAAATGAATTCTATGAAATTATAAATTGAGTAAAATAACAGTGGTTTATTTTAATGATGAATAGTGATATCCGGAAAAGTAAAATATGTTAAAATGAAGCTTCCGAATTTAAATGTACAATTTTAAGTGTTAATAGAATATTTTAAAATACCGTATTCTCTATTGAGATTTCATTTAAGTAAATTGGAAATCTGGCTTTAATTTAAGAATTCACCAAAATGTTTTATTAAAAATGTTTTAAACTATATTTTTAAAAATGAATTTCCAGAATGGAAGATTGTGTTGAACTTCGGATGAAGTTATGGATAAGCATGGAATTGGAAATTTTATGTTATTAAACATAAATTGAATTGAATTGAAATAAATCGGCTGGATTTATTAGATGGGTTTTTGGAATGTTTTGAAACGGGAAAGTGTTTCCCTGGGAAAACCAAGTAAACGTTTTATAAAAGATTCTATTTAACTAAAGGTTAAGTTTTAAATCGTTTTAAAAAGTATTTTTAAGAAATCGTTATTTTAAAGAAATAAATTAATAATTTTAATACCGTAAATAATTTGGGAGTATATTAGCAATTATTTTTACAAATGGATTTATTTAAAAGTTGGTTCTAGCTTAGGTTGTTAAAATTAGCATTTTTCTTCTTATAACGCTATTTTGAATTTAGTTAAACTAAAACTCTTATCTTTAAATCAAAGTTTATGTGTTAATAACTAGTTTTCTTCACATATTTTAAATTTATATTTTGAGTAAATAAATAGAAGTAATTTTCATATTTTAAAGTATATTTCAGTATAAGTATTTTTAACTGTTTTAAATGCAAATTGTTTTATACTTGGTTATTCCCGATGGGAATAAAGGGTAAGAGATTTACCTTGTAAAGGAACAATTTTGGGAAACTGTTTTCAAACGCGTTTTGAAAATTTGAAATATATATCTTTGAAAGATATTAGAGGAAAATAAATAATATGGAGATTATTTATTGTGTGATGGATGTGTATGGATGTTTGTGAACATTAATTGATAGTTAAATCACCGACTATCAATATTGGCCAAAGCGTTGATCGTTTCGAAGAGACCGGGATCGGGTTTCCGTATACCGAGATTCTAGGTCTAGAGACTCGAATACCACTTCGATCTGGTTTGTACGTTTCGTGTAACGTGTTAGGAGTCGAAGATGGAGCTGTGAAGAGAAAGGGCTAGTCGCTACTAATCCTGAGGATATTTCCAAAATGGATGTAGTAGGAATAGTGCCTTCGGTTCCGTTCGGACCCGGGACGGACTTGTATGGACGAATGCTTACGAAAACATCGTCAGGTGGGCGATGGGCATTCTAAGGGATATGTGCTATAAAGGTAACGCTTAGCCTCAAGCCTCATCAACCGGGAATGACTGAAAATCAGGGGTTATGCAGCAAGGCTTCGTGGGTAGCGCCCACTGGAGAGTATGGTCATCCTTGTCTAGATGTCCCTTTTATTTCGGCTTAGTGGTGCGGTTGCCGATCACAATCGTGGGGTGATTATATTCGGAATTTCCCATAGGTGATTCCGGCCTTGTGTTGCAGGGGAGCGGGCGTACTCCTCGGTACTGTGATCTAGGCCACGTACTGTGATAGGTGGTACCCCAATGCCTAGTCATTCGTTGGAAATCCATTCTCCATACGAGCCTGTACGGTTTTGATTGTGCCCAACTAGTGTTGAAATGTGAGATGCAAGCATTTCAGCTAGATTCTATTTTACTTTCTATAGACACTATTATAATATCAGAGGATTTTAATATAAAAGTGTTTTAGCTATCGTAAGGTAAAAACCCGACATGTTTATTTGTGGCGTGGTCTTACGAGATGCTTTTGTTTTCAAAGGATTTTTGAAACTTTAATAATCAATTGGGTGTATTTATGATGCGCTGTATTCCAGACTGACTCGGGTGTTATTTTATTATAATGCTCGGGTCAGACCGAGTATATTTACAGGATAGGATGCTATGGAGATCAGGAGAGGAGCTGGAGTTCGAGACGTATTTCTCGTACTTGTATTATTCCGCTGCTGTGATTGTTGAGATTGTTTGACTGGTTATGGTTGGTTGTATTGATATACTCTGATGATGATGTATTGTATATAAACAGATATAGTTTTGATTTGTGTAAAGTTCTGTTCTATATATTATATTTTATCAGCTGCGACTGTGAGGTTCTGATTTTGTTTAGTTCTTTCTTCTTCTATCTACTTTCTTATTCTTCTACAATCTGTCTTTTCCGACGTTCGATTGTCGGCATACTATACTGTGGGGTATTTTGTGTCGATTTTCGAGGGTCGAGAAGAGCGGGTCGTCACAAAGAATAAGAAAAAGCTTTGAAAGAAAAAAAAAGAGAAGAAGGAGATTTGAAGAAGAAGAAAGAAAATGAAGAGAGGAAAAAAAATGAGATGGAAGTTTGTTTTGAGAAATGAAGCTACAAAAGATGAGATTTAAAAAATGAAATGAGGCTACAAAATTGATGATGGAAACAAATGAAAAGCTAATAGAGTATATATAAACAAACTAGGAATTGAAATAAAGTAAAAATATGAATAGTCTTAAAATGGTAGTATTGAAAGAGGTGAAGTAGAGGAATAAATATATCAATAAAGATAAAAATAAATCTTCCGTTTTAAATATGAAGTTTCAGGAGAAAGAATTGCCAATGAAAGGAAGCTACAAGAACTAACGATGCATAAGTAAAATAAACTTCAGAAATGGAGAATAGTAAATGCTAATTAGATGGCATGAATATTAATTTGATGTTCACATTAAAAATGGAAAAATAGAAAAGAAAAGAAAAACTTCAGGTAAAGCATTTGAAAAGAGCAAACGAATAAAGGAGAAACAAATGAAAAGAATGAGGCAATTATTAATTAGAAATAAATCAAATGAGGTTATTACTAATTATTAAGAAACGAATGAGTAGGCTAATAATTAAATGGATGCACAAGTGGAGACTACGTTAAGAACTTGAAAACGGAAGAGAGAGAATGTGAGGTGATAATAATGTAAAGCAAATGAAGAGACCACCTATAACCTATAAACAAACCTTTGGGGTCCAAATTCCAAAACTTACTCCAATTAATTCATATCAATAAACCCAAATATACACATATTTACATAATTTAATTCCATATTAAAACATTCGTTTTATGTCAATATATTTGCATACTACATTAACACAATCAATCAATTAACAATCAATCAATCAATTAATCAACCAATCAATCTATATATTTATTTACGTTACTCAAACCAATTTCATTATTTAATTAATATATATCATCTGTGCACTATAAAAATGATTTACTTTACTTTTCTAATGACCATAACGGTCACATTAATGCAACCAATTTACAAGTTTTAACCATATATAAAATGTAAAAATATATATATATATATATATGAACTTATGTAATTAATGTACAACTGTTAATAAAAGGTAATTTCTAATTGATTCCACAATATTTACAAAACCATGAATCCTCTGATATATTTAAAAGTTTGAATATTAATGTGTGTGTGTGTATATTATTCTAAAAATCAAATTTTTTTTTATCCAAAATCATTCTTGCTTAAAATGAAAGTTTATTTTTATACGTCTCAAAACATGCAACAATTAATAACAAAAGAAATGAATGGACCTTGTACATTGCACAACCTTTTTGAAATTCAATTTGTGAAACGTAACCAAATTAACTTCATTAACTCAAATAATATTCAAATTTGTATGCATTTATTTTTTTTATCTATGCATAATAAATAAAATTACTTACTATAAAAATGAAAACGTTCAATTTGGTTTTCCCAAAATGATCTTTTATTTCCATTAAAACATCAATTCTGTTTAACACAAAAGGTGCGTTTCTTTTATTAAATCTATTAATTGCAATCAACATTTTCTTCCCTTCTAATTGAAATATTTCAATTACATTAATTACAATTACTTATAAAGTTAAATTTCAAAACAGTCAACTAAAATGGATGAAAAATAGAATAATTGTTTCCTTTAGTCATTTAAACACGTTTATAAATTTGTTGTTTATACAGCAGAGCTATAAATAACTTACTTAAATAAATTATTTTTCTACTCTTGTAATCCATCTATATGCTAAAACACAGTTCAAATACACATATTTACTTCCTTTAAATCAATCATCCTATTCTTTATTTTAATGAAATTAAACCTACATTCACAAATGAAACATCCATTTTATTTGATATAAATGTTCTTTTCATTAAACTGACTTTCCTTATATTTTCACAAAACATAAGCTACGTTTAATTACACATATTAATTTACAGTTTGGTGTCCTCTCTATCATTAATTGAAATTATTCAATTACATTATTTTCAATTGTTTACAAGGGTGAATTTCAAAATGGAAAAAATAAAGGTAATGAGAAATAAAACAATTATTTCCTATCAAACAGTGATTTAAACATATTTATGCACTATTGGATACAAACAGGAATTATACATTTCTTACCAAATAATAGTTTCTCATCTCTGCAATCAATCTTTCAGCTACCAAACATTTCAAATAAATAAACATATGATTCTTTTTTTTTATAAAGAAACATTTATTATTTCTTATTAACATTTATTATTCCAATCAATTGGAAATTTACATTCAGACAATTACAAATATCATTCAAACCAATATTATTAAAATACACACTAACATTTTTTATCATCCTTATATTGTTGCAAACATATGTCATTAATAGAAATTTTAATTAAGCTCATAATTTGTATTAAAATCAAATTTGTATAAATAAAATCTTAATTTTTTTTATTCCTAACAATTTTATTCAAAAAACCTTATTTAATTTACTACCTTTAAATGTTTAAAAATACGGCTCGTTACATCTACGAGGTACACCCTCCAGAATAACAATCCTTTGGGTAGAGATACTTGATTTCCGGGGCAACAAGTTCACCCAATTGAATTCCAAGGCTACAATCATACCTTTTCTCGCTTGACTGATTTCCAAGGCTAAAATCACACCTTTTCTCGCTAATATATTACAAAGAAGTCTATAACTCTGAATAGCACTGAGAACCTTGTAGAGATAGTGATATAGAATCAAACTAGAAGTAATCGAGTATGATTCGATGTTGATTTCGGCAGAGTAATGGTATGATTTTGTATTAAGAAATGTGGAAGAAGAAGAGGAGTGAAAACCAGAAAAAAGTGATTAAAAATTCGTTGAAACTGACCACTATTTATAGAAGATCAACAGCCATGACCATTCATGAAGAGTTATAGCGAATAGACACTTCTTTTGAAATTTGAATTTGAACTTCAACTGTCACTATGTCGACATAGTACCTAGGGGCATGTCGACATCCCTCAGCCAAAATTGATATTTTGAATTTCTATAAAAATAATATTTATCTTATATAAAAACTATTTAAAACTTTATAAATATACTTGAATATAGTTGAAGTTCATAAGTAAATATAAAGAACAATATATACATAATTTAACTATAATTTTATATTTAAATCTAGGTATAAATATTAAAAGTTAAATATATTATTTGAAAATACATTTAAAATCAGGAGTAATTTTGACTTTGAAATTAAAGATGTTTTGAGGCTAAAATTATTTAAAATCAGGATAGAGAGTTTTGAATCTTTTAAAATGAAAGTTTTGAAATCATTTTGAAAACAAGATAATTTTGTAAAATCATTTGAATTAAAATTAGTGGATACAAAACAATGTCCCACTAGATTTTCGTAGGTTCCATCCTACTTAGGGTTCCATCCCTTTAACAGACTCGAAGTGGATTCCATTCCACGAATAAATTGGATATTAAGATGCCGGTGCTTTTCTATGAGTTTTAATAAATATTCCTAATAAAACAAACTTAACCTTGAACTCTTGAACTCTTGATAATCTTGATACTCATGAGTCTTCTATCTCTATATCTTGAATCTCTATACTATACAATCTTCATTCTTGATACCTGCATGGTTAGATCCTGCATATACATATATATCTAAACTTGTAATATTAGTATTTATATTTTATAATCTATTCTAAGGTTTTTGTCATCAAAACCATCATCTCATGGACTAACAAGGTCGACCTTAGGGTCGACCCCTATGGAAGCTAGGTCGACCCGCCTTAGTGCTTGGACGTTATTTCGTCCAGTACGAAGCAAACACCTCATAATTCCACTTTCGTTCAATCCTGTTCGTTAGTGCTTCCATCTGACGGTTCCTAGAGAGCCTATGACGTGGTTGCACCAGATTTAATCTTCAAATCCAACGGTCTGAGATCCCTTAGCTACACTATAAATAGAATCCTAGGCCTAACTATTTTTTGCTCATTTAGATTTTCTCCTATTTGGGTTCATTACCCGAGGCTGGACCCTAAATAGAAAAAATTTCTAAGGAGGAGAACTTTTTGATAAAAATATTCTACGCCCTAGGAGTAGATCCAGGAAGGCCAAGGACTAGAGCTAAGGACCACGGGTAAGTGTTTTGTAATTATTTTATATTTTTAAGTAATTTAAAATAGTAGGGTTCTCAATAGTTGTAGTTTTTCTACAATTTTGAGATAGTTTTTATATAAGTTATTTACAGCTAATTTTTAGTAAATTTCAGAAGTTCTTTTCAGTCTATTTTATTCAGCTATTTTTATTCAGTTATTTTATTCAGTTATTTATAGTTATTTACATTTATTTACATCTGTTTTAAGTTGGAATTTAACCTGTAAATGTTTGTTTCTTTTTATTCCTTTTTACGCAAATAAAATATTAAAAATAAGAAGAATTTGTAAATATGGATTAAAATAGAAAAACGCTAAATTTACAAAAATCAAATGTAAAATAAGAACTGTAATAAGATGGAGATAGACTGAAATAGGAAATTTGAGATATTTGCAATCATAATTATAACAAGTGATTATAACGAAAAAATAAAAAAGAAAATAAAAGAGTAATAGAAGAGGCTTATTTTATAACTTAGATCTTGTATTAAGTTAATAAGCAAAAGAACAGTTATAACACATAGGTTATAATTAAAAAGAAATAACAGAAGAGGCTTATTTTAAAACTTAGAATAAGTTAATAAGCAAACACACAGAAGTAGTGGCCCGTAACGATAGCGTTACCCTTCAGATATAGGACTGATGGTCCAACAATAGCAGGTGAGGCTGGGACACACTTATGCTGATTAGGGTAAATAAGTGGCCAATAGATAGAAGCCCAAATCTAAGGATTTGGGCAAGGGGAGCAAACTAGAATTTGTTTGTTAGGACAAGTACCGGAAGCATTCCCTTTCAGGACTAGGAATGATGGTCTCACAATAGCTAGGTGAAGCTGGGCAGCATTCCCTTTCAGGTCTAGGACTGTTGGTCTCACAACAGTTAGGTGAGGCTGGGCACACTTATGCTGATTAGGGTAAATAAGAGGTCACAATAGGGGGCGACAGTTAGTGTGTACCGGCGATGACCGAGCGTGCGGCGTCGATAAGAGTAAATAATTCGCTACTGCGTTCCAAGTGCTAAGAGGTGTCTTTTGCTATAACCAACATGATTGGTTCATAGTGGCACAACCGAGATAGAAGGTCGATCAACGGGTAGAATTATGATTCCAGCCTAATCAAATTAGCAACTGAAATAGGATTAGGGTTTCAGCCTAATCACAGCAGTTAAAGACAAGTGCAAACAATCAAAACAATCAAAGCAAACAATCAAATAGAATCAGAAATAGTATTTTACCCCAGTTTTATCTTTTCAGTATTTCTTTCCATACTAGAACTATTGCTTAGTCTGTTATCTTTATCTTGCTTAGAAATGCTGGTAATTACTTTCACCCACCAGACTTATTGTCTGACCCACTCCTCTATTTCTCCTTTTCTCCCCCATTGGCTAGCAGAGTCAAGGACAGCAGATTCAGATTTCTTGGAGATACATTCCCGGAGTTCTCCATGTATTCTTCTTCTTTTCATTTTTCTTTTCATTTGGCTTTTGATGTACTGGTACTTATGAGAGGGATGATTATTAATATTTATGTACTCTGATGATGTGAGACTGAGATATATTTTTCATAAGACATGAGAATTTGGGTTTTGGACATATTCTGTTTTTATGACTTATTGATGAAGTTTAATTCTGAATAATGAATTACTATTTAAACGTTTTCGCTATTTTTACCTATTTGTCATGTGAATCTTAGTCTCTGTGATTTTTAGCTATACCTATAACGCACCATATTCTTTAGTGTGCCCTTTATGGGTATACTAAAGGGTGTGAGGTGTTTCACTTGGTATCGGAGCCTAAGGTTACAGGATTCCTAAAAACTTGTTTTAAAAGTAAAGTAATTTTCAAAAGTAACATATCTTTAAAAGTATTTTTCAGAAAAAAACTCTTATTATAGAAATAGTTTTCATGTATAAGAGAGTTTTATAAAAATCCCCTCAAAGTCCAGTTCAACCTTCTTTCGATTCTTTCGAGCCTAAAATTTTCTTTTCTTTGCATAGAAAGGCGGACACACAAAATCTTCCAAAGAGTGTCCAAGTTCCTGGCTGGTTTCGTAGATAACTCCAAGCTACGGTACCAAAGGTGCAAGGGCAAGCGCCCAATGTCGCACCGGCAAGTGGAGGTCCCATTATTCCACTTGCAGCAACCAATTTTTCTAAACTATGCAAGGACTTCGCTAATCTAGGAGGCAAGACGTTTTCCGGCATGGAGGATTTCGTGAAGGCATGAACTTGGTTGAGGAATACAGAGCAGATATTTGGGCTGTTAGGATTGGAATACCGGTAGAGAGTTGAGCTTGCATCTTGGCAGTTGAAGGAAGAGGCTCCTTGCCAGTGGGAGATTTTAGAGATGCAGGGTAGACACACCTACAACGCAAGTACGGGCTTTGGATGCAGCACCTTCTAGTGGACCAGATCGAGGTAAGAAAGTCTTTGTAGAAGGTTTGATCTCTATTTTGGATTTTCCTATTCGACTCTTTTTGACTCTGGATCATCACATTCTTTCATTTCTAGTTCCTTAGTTGATTGTTTGCACTTTTAGATATTTCTCTAGTTGTAGACCCTATAGTTGTTTCAAACCCCATAGGAGGATTGGTACATTTATCTTTGATTTTTAGGGGTTTGAAAATTTTTATACTGGGCGTAGAGTTTGATTGTGATGCCTATGTACTAGGATTTTCGGGATATGGAATGATTTTTGGGATGGACTGGTTTCCACTTATGGTGCGATATTGGACTGCGAGAGGAGAGTCGTTAGGTTAGAGACATGTAGCGGGCGGACTCTCGAGGTTTCTTGCGACCCACAGGGGTCAGTCATATTGAGCTTCCTCTATTCCCTTGATTCATCACTAGGAGAGTTAGATTCAGTTCCAGTTGTTAGAGATTTCCCAGACATTTTTGAGCAGGTTAAGGGACTACCCCCTAAGAGAGAGATCGACTTTAGGATCTATCTGAATGACAATGCTAAGCCAGTGGCATTGCCCATGAGACATATGGCGCCTAGGGAGAGGAAGGAGTTAAGTAAGAAGATTGGTGAGCTATTGGAGAAAGGCTTCATCAGACGGAGCATATCTGAGTAGGGAGCGCTAGTCGTCTTCGCTACAAAGGTAGATGGTTCCCTTCGACTTTGCGTAGACAATAGAGAGTAGAATAAGCTGATGAAGAAAACCGTTACCCACTTTCTAGGATAGACGATCTTTTTGATCAGTTAGTTGACTCTTCAGTATTTTCTTAGCTTGATTTGGCTACAGGATTTCATCAGCTTAGGGTCGCTGACGATAGCATCGATAAGACATCATTTCGGACACCCGATGGATTCTTTGAGTGGTTGGTTATGCCGTTTGGGCTGATCAATGCCCTAGCCTATTTTGTAGATCCGATGAGCTGTGTTTTTCGAGATGTCCTAAATAATTTCATGGTAGTGTTCATGGACGCCATTCTAGTGTTTTCCAAGAGTATGGAAGAGCATGCTATTCATCTTGAGGAGGTTCTGCATACACTTCGTGTTCATCAGTTGAAAGCAAAATTCTCAAAGTGTCACTTTTGGCATAAGGAATTGCGTTTCTTGGGGCACGTAGTCTCAAGAGAGGGTCTAGCGGTGGATTCCGCTAAGATAGTAGCAATACAAGATTGGATGGCCTCCAAGAACGCTACCGAAGTTAGAAGCTTCCTAGGTTTGGCTGGTTATTATAGGAAGTTTATCAGAGATTTCACTAAGATTTCAACACCGCTTACTCGCCTTACTAAGAATAATGTGGCATTCGTGTGGGACGTAAATTGTGAGGATTCCTTCACGATGCTAAAAAGGGATTTTACTAGTGCACCAGTGTTAGTTTTATCTGACGAAGCTAAACCTTTTACAGTATACACTGATGCATGTGGGACTGGTCTTGGAGCAGTATTGATGCAGGAAGGGAGGGTAGTATGCTATGGAAGTAGACAGATAAGAACTCATGAGAAGAACTACCCAACCCATGATTTGGAGCTAGCTGCTATTGTTTTCGCGCTTAAGTCTTGGAGACATTACTTGCTAGGAGAGAGCTTCGAGCTTTTCACTGACCATAAATCATTGAAGTACATGTTCTCACAAAAGGATTTAAACTTGAGGCGGCAGTGTTGGATGGAGTTTTTGGCATCATATGACTTTGAGATAGCTTACACCCCTGGTAAAGGAAACGTGGTTGCGGATGCGTTAAGTAGGAAGAGAGCAACCCTTAGTCCAATGTTCGTGGAGTGGAAGAGCCTAGAGTTTATTTCCACCTTTGATTTTAAGCCCTCTACGGACATTACTCTTGGATCGTTGGTAGCACTTGAGGTTAAGCCAACCCTCATAGATCATATTGGCTCTAAACAGCGAGAGGATTCAGAGCTTGTGGATATTCTAGATAGGATTAGCAAAGGAGAGGTCTTTAGACATATCCAACGCTATTCCATCGATAGTAAAGGGTGGCTAAGAAGAGATGGAAGACTTTGTGTCCCCCGCACTGGTGATTTGGTGAGTGCGTTCTAGCAGAAGCACATCATTCTCGAATGACAATTCACTCGGGTGGTGATAAGATGTATAGGGACATGAAGAGAGTGTTTTATTGGAGTGACATGAAGAAGGATGTGGCAGAGTTTGTAGCTAAGTGTCTTGTGTGCCAAAGAGTTAAGGCGGAGCAGCAGAGGCCTGGCGGATTGCTTCATCGATTGGATGTACCCGAATGGAAGTGGGATAGTGTTTCGATGGACTTCATAAATGGTTTACCCCAATCTAGGAAGGGGAATACCAATATTTAGGTGATTGTAGATCGTTTGACTAAGAGCTCCCACTTCATTTCGGTCAATAGTAAGAGGATAACACCTTATTTGGCATCTATATACGTTCGTGAGATAGTCCTACTTCATGGAGTTCCCTTTAGCATAGTGAGCTACAGAGACCTTATCTTTACTAGCGAGTTTTGGAGGAGCTTGCAAGAAGCTTTGGTACACAGCTTAGATTGAGTACGACCTATCATCCTCGGACGGATGGCCAAACAGAGAGAGTTAATAGAGTTCTTAAGGATTTTTTGAGGATGTGCATTCTTGATTTTGGAGGAACTTAGGAGGAGTACCTTCCTTTAGTGGAATTCGCATATAATAATTTTCAAACTAGCATTAGGATGGCACCTTTTGAAGCCCTTTATAGAAGACCATGCAAGTCACCTTCATGTTGGTTGGAGTCTACAGAAAAATTGCTTCTTGGTCCCGACATGGTTAGAGAGACTTCAGAAAAGATTGATTTGATTAGAAGAAGAACAAAGATGGCCCAAAATAGACAGAGATCCTATGTAGATAAGCGGAGAACGGATATTGAGTTCAAGGTAGGAGATTTGGTTTTCATAAAGGTATCTCCGTTAAAAAAGGTAGTGAGGTTTGGATCAAGTGGGAAACTTGCTCCCAGATTCGTAAGACTGTTCCCCATTGTGGCAAGAGTAGGGAAGATGGCTTATCGGATAAAGCTACCGGAGAGGCTCGTGGGAGTTCACGACGTTTTTCATGTTTTGCACTTGAGAAAGTGCTTGCACGATTTAGCAAAAGTAGTAGAACCTAGTCAACTTGAGGAAGTTGAAGTGGAGTGAGAAGCATCGGTTCATCGCATTCCTACCAAGATCGTTGGACGTGATATCAAGAAGCTTAGAATCAAGGAAGTCCCTTTGGTTAAGGTGTAGTGGGGAGATAGTATTGAGGATGCTACGTGGGAGGCCGAGGAGAAAATACATATCTCGTATCTGCATCTCTTCGATGGTACGTTTTGAATTTCCAATTTCCATCTTTAGTTTTGAATAGGTTCTTTCCTTTAGTATCCTTTGGGAGGGTAGATCTTAGGATTTAACCTATGGATGGTAGGAGTAAATGTAAACATGTTATGTATGATGGACGCTAGTGGTTGCTAGTGGATGCTAATGGATGCATATACACACACTATGCACTATTTTATCTTAGGGATCGGCCTAACTAGGTCACTAAAGCATATGCATATGGATGTGTGTGCACTTACATTTTTATTTCCATGGTTGCTATAATGAGTGATTATCATATGATTGTTGCATTTGGATGATGTTTGTAGTACGCATATAGAACTATCAGTTATCATTAGGAAACTTGCATTCATTCAAATACATGGCACGGACATGATTGCATAAAAAGAAGGTCGACTGAATTAGTAGACTGCCTAATCTTTTGCATTAGTTAGGGATTGTGATGCCCCACCTCTATGCTCACAATAACAAAGGTTATTATAAGGAATAACGTCTGCTATTGCGAAGAATAAGGCTTGTTAGAAGCGACCATCTGTAAGTTATGCCTTAGATGAGTATTGATTACATCAATAAGAGTAGTGAAAATTACTCCCAAAGATATAAATTCAATACAAATCTAAAACGAAACTACAGTGGCTAAAGAAAATCCAGAACAACTCATAATAACAACAACACTGATAGTATAATCACATCAGAACAGAAATATCAGATATATAGCGGAAGATAAGTCTGGAATACATGCTACAACAATCGATGGTTCACATGAACCAAATGTATAATACAAAGTCATCATATCATACATGAGACGATAGTCAACACTAAAAGTAACACCTCGAAGTCTAGACGAAAGATGAAGTGAAATCCCAAAATCAGAAGCTGCCACAGAATCAGGGATAGCGACTATCCTGAAATAACTCGGTCTGACCCGAGTATTATTTAAAAGAAAATAATAAACGGATCAGTCTAATTTAAACTTCAGAAATAAGTGTATGATAAACAACACTTAAGCAAATAATCATAATCTCGAATGAGATTATACAACAAAGAAAATCAACATAGTTCCAATAAAGAAATCTCAATTTCAACTCAACGGAATCAATAATCTCGAATGAGACTATTCAACATAAATAATCACCATAGTTTAACTAAAGAAATCTCAATTTAAACTCCATTAAAATCAGCTTTTAAATTCACAATTGAATTCAAAACAACAATACACAAATCTATAATCTCGGATGAGACTATACACAAAATTATAGTCTCGGGTGAGACTATACAACATAGTAATCAGCATAGTTTAAAGGAAGAAATCCCATTAAACATCATCAAAATCAACTTCCAAATTCACAATTGAATTCAAAACAACAACACGCAGAATCTAGAAATCAAAATAAGATAACTAGAAAAGCAACATATAAGTGGATCGATCCCAGCAGATGGCGAGTTTTAGCTACGCCGCACGTGCATCTCAGATGGCCGAAGCCTACCAAGTACTATAAATTTTGGCGCCCATTAGATGACCCGAAGGTCCGCAGAGTGACCCGAAGGTCTAGTACTGGTAATTGACCCGAAGGTCCAGCAAAGTGGCTCGAAAGCCCACAAAATCATCAAAATCCTCAAACAGCAGATGTTTCAATTAACGAGTCCGAAATTAACCGAAATAGTAAAAGTGTGGTTCCATACTCCGCACCTTTGCTAAATCGTTTAAATCACTTCATCGTTTCCTTGAAAATGCAAAATTGTGTATTTTATATAAATAACATTTTACGTTCTCAAACGGACAAGTCCGGAATTAAGCGAATCAGTAAAAATGAGGATTCATAGTCCTCAATTTTGCTGAAACGTTTAAATCGCTTCCTCATTCTTTTGAAAGCGCAAACTGTAATTTTTTTTAAAACAATTTTCTTTAAAAACGATTTTTAAAACACGTGATTAAAACAGCATCAACTATAGCAATTTCGACGAGGAAATTGCGCTTCACAAAATACCGTAAAAACGGATACCAAATCAGTGTTGCGGGATAACTGCTTAAAATTCACTTTAAATTTGACGGTTACTGAAGTCAAAACAACAGTAATCTTTATTCGTCAAAAATGTCACCAAAACAATATGCCTCAAAAATATAATACCGACGTACAAATCCCGTTATAAAAATAACGGCAACAAAAATTACGTTTCAAAATGAAACGCTAGTTCAACGTAAATTAATAACCAGTGGTTCACTCTATTTATATATTCATCAAAATAAATTTTTGCACAGGCAGGGAATAATCTACATGCACACAAATTCTAGATACCAACCATGCATATAAAAATGAGTTACAAATTAAAGTAACTTGGACTTAGATTTATCCACGCATGCATTCTTGTACAAAAAGAAACTCACAATAACGTGTACATTACCTTTGTATGCATGTAATAAAGTAATAACTTGGTTTTGGTGATGAAAGTGGGACACGTAACTAAAATATTTGCACTTTTGCACTCAAATGAATATATATGCAAGGACACGTAACTAAACATCAAGGTAACCACAACTTAACTTCATGAAATGATAAAACGCATGCAAGACCTGGGCATATACTACACAATGCAAAAATGGTCTAGACTTGATTCCTTTTTTTTTAAAGCAATATCACAAGCACACCACATAACAACATACGCACGCAACTTGATTAAACAATGTCTATTTACTATACGCACAAATATTTGTTTCTTTATGATGCGACCTAGGCAATAACCATATAACATCAAGTCTGTTATAAAACTATACAAACACCTACACTATTAAATCAAAACCAGTATTTATATTTAGTGTACTACACCTTTGCCTGGGTACATACTTTAAACACACGTAACAATTTTTCTGGGCTTGCATAATGCATTTCAACTTGACACATGGGTGAAGTGAGCAAAATAATTAACTTAAAACTCATTTATATGTATGCATCAACTTTAAAATGCCTGAAACCTGAATTTATACAATGCAAACTTCATATATGCACCAATAGGATAAAATACCTTGTAAAGCCCTATATGTAATTATGTCCAAAAATGATTTTTGAACCTGATATTCACGCATGCGACTTGTAAGAATGAAGGAAATCTAGACAGCCCTCGTGCTCTTATGCACACAAACTGCCTTGACACGTTATATTCATATGCTTCTAGTTTTTCACAAAACAAAAAGAAATTTTCACGCACGTTTCATACACGCACGCGAATTAAAATAGGGTCGAGATAAAAAAAAACAATGCGTCAGGTAGCAGATGTGTTCAAACATCAAGGGCGAAAGAAATAGAAAAAGAAAACAAGCTTCAGAGAATATAAAAGACACATACAGGCAGTATAGTATTTAAATTAGAATTGTGAGTATAAAACTCACCTTAGATTTTCCTCAAAAATCAATTAGCAACCCGGATCCAAAAGAGATAAAAAAAAGACTTGACTACCATTAGAAGCTTTACGCAGTGCTACTTGAAAAGTGAAAGGAACCAAAGATGCAGCTACTGGAATATTTTTGAAACAAATTAAATGATGAAGGCTAACCTTTCTTCTTTCCAAAAATATACAAGTCAAATAAAAATGTGTTGGCATGCAATCTGGTACAATGCATTAAATGTAGAAACGTGCATAGGTGAGGAAAGTACCCTACTGCACAAAAGAATGATGGCATAATTTGTGTTCTCATTGCTTCCCAAGGCTATAGTGACACAAGTATTGACAGCAAGGCAAATTGTTTGTATTTGCTTTAGGATGGACCCTTTTACTTTCTCACGTGAATGAATTATGCAATTCATTCCACTACTACTAATAGCAATGTTTCAACTGACTTTGCAACAAGATTTGTATCCTTTTTTTTCGAATTCTAATTTAAAAAATATTTTTATTTGAAATATTTTCTCCGACAGTAATTCAAAAATCACGGTCGTTACAGATTTTTAAAATATTTATTACGACGGTAATAAAATCATGGTCGTTACAGGGATTGACACTACACTATTTCATATAACATAAGTTACATTAGAAAGCTTAAGGACAATGGATGTAATGGACGATGGTTGAATATATGGTTGTAGAATTTGATGAAAATATCTATTTCATTCTTCTGTCCTTGGAGATTTCAGGGACAAAATCCTTTAAGGAGGGGAGAATGTAAAAACCAAAAAAATTGAGTTATAATTATTAATTAACGAATTAATTAAATAATAAAATAAGTTTGTAAAATTGTCAGAATTGAGCCACGGGAGTTGCACCATTGTGTCCGTGGTAATTTTCTAGTCAATTTCCATATATAACTTGCCGAAATCCAAGTTAATATGAAGAAGTTACGAAAGAAATAAGAAGTCAGAACGAAAAAGAAAAAAAAATATTACAAAGGCATAGGTCGACCCATATTTGGGTTAGGCCGACCCCGAAGGGGTCAGGTCGACCTTAGGGTCGACCCCTATGGAAGCTAGGTCGACCTGCCTTAGTTCTTTGACGTTATTTCATCCATTACGAAGCAAACACCTCATAATTCCATTTTTGTTCAATCCTGTGCGTTCGTGCTTCCATCCGACGGTTCCTAGAGAGACTATGACGTGGTTGCACCAGATTTAATCTTCAAATCCAATGGTCTGAGATCCCTAAGCTACACTACAAATAGAATCCTAGGCCTAACTATTTTTCTCATTCAGATTTTCTCCTATTTGGGTTCATTGCCTAAGGCTGGACCCTAAATAATTTTTTTTTCTGAGGAGATCTTTTCAATAAAAATATTCTACGCCATAGGAGTGGATCTAGGAAGGCCAA
Source organism: Allium fistulosum (assembly GCA_030737815.1). NCBI lineage: Eukaryota > Viridiplantae > Streptophyta > Magnoliopsida > Asparagales > Amaryllidaceae > Allium > Allium fistulosum. The sequence goes on from CM060904.1 coordinate 824,748,356, forward strand.
GGACTAGAGCTAAGGACCATAGGTGGGTGTTCTGTAATTATTTCAGATTTTTAAGTAATTTAAAATAATAGGGTTCTCAATAGTTGTAGTTTTTCTACAATTTTGAGATAGGTTTTATATAAGTTATTTACAGTTAACTTTTAAGTAAATTTCAGAAGTTCTTTTCAGTCTATTTTATTTAGCTATTTTAATACAGTTATTTTATTCAGTTATTTATAGTTATTTACAGTTATTTACATTTATTTACATCTGTTTTAAGTTGGAATTTAGCTTGTAAATGTTTGTTTCCTTTTACTCCTTTTTACGCGAATAAAATATTAAAAAGAAGAAGAATTCACAAATATGGATTAAAATTGAAAAACACCAAATTTACAGAAATAAAATTTAAAATAAGAAAAATTGTAATAAGATGGAGATAGACTAAAATAGGCAAATTTGAGATATTTGCAAGCATAATTATAACAGGTGATTATAGCTAAAAAAAAGAGAAAATAGAAGAGTAACCAAAGAGGCTTACTTTATAACTTAGATCTTGCATTAAGTTAATAAGCAAAAGAACAGTTATAACACATAGGTTATAATTAAAAAGAAAGAAATAATAGAAGAGGCTTATTTTAAAACTTAGAATAAGTTAATAAGAAAATACAGAAGTAGTGGTCCGTACCGGCAGCATTCCCTTTCAGATCTAGGACTGATGGTCTCACAATAGTAGGTGAGGCTGGGACACGCTTATGCTGATTAGGGTAAATAAGTGGCCAATAGATAGAAGCTCAAATCTGGGGATTTGGGCAAGGGGCGCAAACTAGAATTTGTTTGTTAGGACCAGTACCGGCAACATTCCCTTTCAGGACTAGGACTGATGATCTCCTAATAGCTAGGTGAGGCTGGGCAGCATTCCCTTTCTGGTCTAGGACTAATGGTCTCACAACAGTTAGGTGAGTCTGGGCACGCTTATGCTGATTAGGGTAAAAAAAGGTCATGACATCGGGCGACAGTTAGTGTGTACCGGCGATGACCGAGCATGCATCATCGATTAGGGTAAATAATACGCTACTGCGTTCCAAGCGCTTAGAGGTCTTTTGCTGTAACCAATAGGATTGGTTCATAGTGGCACAATAGAGATAAAAGGCCGATTAACATGTAGAATTAGGATTTCCGCCTAATCAAATTAGCAACCGAAATAGGATTAGGGTTTCAGCCTAATCACTGCGGTTAAAGACAAGTGCAAACAATCAAAACAATCAAAGCAAACAGTCAAACAGAATCAGAAATAGTATTTTACCCCAGTTTTATCTTTTCAGTATTTCTTTCCATACTAGAACTATGCTTAGTCTATTATCTTTATCTTGCTTAGAAATGCTAGTAATTACTTTCACTTACCAGACATATTGTCTGACCCACTCCTCTATTTCCCCTTTTCTCCCCCATTGGCCAGCAAAGTCGAGGATGGTAGATTTAGATTTCTTGGAGATACATTCCCGGAGTTCTTCATGTAATCTTCTTCTTTTCATTTTTTTCATTTGGCTTTTGATGTACTGGTACTTATGAGAGGGACAATTAGTAATATTTATGTACCCTGATGATGTGAGACTGAGATATATTTTTCATAAGACATGAGAATTTGGGTTTTTAGACATATTCTGTTTTTATAACTTATTTATGAAGTTTAATTCTGAATAATGAATTACTATTTAAATGTTTCCGCTGTTTTTACCTATTTGTTTTGTGAATCTTAGTCTCTGTGATGTTTTAGCTATACCTATAATGCACCACATTCTTTAGTGTGCCTTTTTTGGGTATACTAAGGGGTGTGAGGTGTTTAATTGTGCAATGTTCATGGTCCCTTCATTTCTTTTCTTATTAATTGTTGCCTATACGTTTTAAACTAGTTAACTCATTATTAATACTTGATCCGTTCATTTCTCCTTCTGTTTAATATCTGAGCCTAGACTTTTAGGCTATATTTAATTCTTGCCATCTCATTTTTAGTTGTAAAATTTTTTATTTTCCTTTGGTTTGCAAACTTTCCCATTCCTACGTACATTTCCTTATGCATTATTAATGCCCGAAGCTTTCAAAACAAAATGTGACATTCATTTTTGTCCCTCCACCTTCATTTCCTTATTATCAAATAACCTGCAATTTTATTTCTTCAATTGCGTTTTGTTTCTCCTAACACCTCATATTCATTTAGTTCAAATTGTTCTTTACTGAAGGTATATTCTTATCATAAAATTATTCACATTTTAAACTTGTCCCTTTATTTTTTGTCACCACCTCATTTCCTATGTTCAGATCTCCATTTCAAATCTTTCTTTCCCCGAATCATTCTAACGTAAGCTTGCAAATTCAAAAGCTCTCATTTTTGCAAATTCAAAAGCTTTGTTTTATGAAACATGAGTTTCATTTTATTTATTATTCCTACACGTCCTGCCCTCATCTTAGTTTGTTCATCCATCTTTACTTGAAGCCTCATCTTGAGAAAAACGTAAGTATTAAACTTTGTTTAGTTTTTCATATTAAACGTGTGTACCAATGACTATTTTAATAATATTTCTTATAACATGAATATCTTTAGCATATAAACTTTGATTCATGCGCAATTTCTTCTATTGGATTCATATTTAAATTCTAGACAACATGAAACTGATTTGGTTGAATTTGGAAACGGTTGAGATTTTGCGCTTCTGTTTAGATTTTTATGGGCTAAAATCAAAGGTGAGTGATTTAACCCACTCATTCAATACTAAATCTTCTTATGTTTGTTGAATTAAATTTATGAAGTGATAAGAATGTTATTGGTTGCTCTTTGATAGATTAAGTTGACATTTTAATTGAAATTAAATTTTATTAAATTATATTGCCATTTAAATTAATATTGAAATTGAATTGCTAGTTAAATACCTGATATTGATAACCAATAAATTGTTGTGAATTATTGGCTGATTTGGATGTTGATTATGATGGATGTTTATTTGTTGACATTTTGGATGATTGGATGTTTATTTATTTTTGTATATCTCTTTTATCACTCTGTATATTAAGTGACAGCATATAAACTGTTATTTGAATTATTTCGAATTAATTAAGAAATAGGTTGAAATGATATATTTCTATGACACTTTGATTTGGATTGAAATGATATATGTACATCCCTGAAATTAAAAATTGAAATAACTATTCACTTGGCCATAGGGTAGAAAATTATATACGGTCAGCGAATTGGTTAAATTAAATGGTTTTAAAAATCTTGAATTTGGTTTTGATTAAATAATATTGTTTAAAAGAAATAAATTTTGGATTTATATGAATTGAATTATTTTCTAATTAGAGCTTTGAAATGTTGGAACTTAAATTGGTAAAAAGGAAATTGTTTTAAAGAATTGAATTGAAAATGTGAAGTTGTAATTGATATATGACTTTAGTTTTGGAATTTGAATTATTTTAAAGATTTGGATCTTAAAATTGATGTAACGCCCCACCTCTATACCCACGCTAACCAAGAACACTACGATGTAGTGCTGTCAATTAGCACGGAGAATAAGGTTGTTGAGGAGCGACCATCCATGTAACTTCTTTGCGCGAGCACCGATATGTCAGATATAATATAATGCATATCTTTTAAAGAGGAAATCCAACATACCGATACAAACACAAAGCTATCACACGGTGGCGATATATAATCTTCGGAAACAAATATAGAAATAAACATAACACAAATCAGTCACAGACAATTCATATCACAAAGGCGGAATAAGATATGAATATTACACCTAAAAGTGTACATCAGAGTAGTGGTCAAATAAGATCCACAATAACACAAAAGAATAGATACAAGTGCAAGACAATAGAATACGTATACATCAAGGAGTCTCATCACAAATTCATACCACAAAAACCTACTAAACTAGAGTAGTTAGACAAAAGTCAGAAGATGGCTCCAGATAAGAAGTCATGATGAAGCACCTGTAAAAACTCAGTCTGACCCGAGTATTATTTAAGAAGAAAATAATAAACGGATCAGTCTAGCTATAATTATCAGATAAAATGAGATAGAATATGAGATATGATAATAGAACGTATGATAACAAAAAGGTGTCATACTATGAAAAGTATACATTAGAAATCCCACAAAAGTCATACAATATCTCAATAATCTCAAAACAGAGAAAAGAATGTCATATTCTTAATTTAATTCACCAAGCCACAATAAAATGACATACTCATCAATGTCAATGGTAAAAGCTGGTGAAACATAAATTTCCAGAAATCAATAATTAGAAATCCAGAAATCACAAGAAAAGGATGGCCAATCCCAAACAGGAGCATGAATGCCGGTACATTGACGCAGTGCAAACGGTACGTCCAATGAACCAGAAAGCCAAGACATCGATGTAGTACAAACGGTACATCAGATGAATCAAACATTGACGCAGTGCAAACGGTACGTCCAATGAATCGGAAAGACAGAGACATCGATGTAGTACAAACGGTACATCAGATGAATCGAACATTGACGCAGTGCAAACGGTACGTCCAATGAATTGAACAATGACGCAGTGCAAACGGTACGTCCAATGAATCAGAAAGACAATACAATTCAGAACATTGACGTAGTGCAAACGGTACGTCCAATGAATCAGAAAGCCAAGACATCGATGTAGTACAAACGGTACATCAGATGAATCAAACATTGACGCAGTGCAAATGGTACGTCCAATGAATCAGAAAGACAGAGACATCGATGTAGTACAAATGGTACATCAGATGAATCGAAACACGTTAAAAGTACTTGGGTTGCCAGCCCACAAAGAAATGAGACGAAGCTCAATAAAATGAAGTACAGTCCTTCATATGGACAAAGAGACATCGCACAATTGCTAGTCTAAATCATAAAATGATCATCATGATCAGCGAGAAGTGTCAATCACACCAAGCTAGTAAATATATGAGTTTAGCTTCATGTCCCATAACCACTTGCTTAACTTAAATATTTACGAACAAGCTGTAAATCTTCACTAGGAAATTGTCACGAAAAGGGTTCAATCGAACAAGTCCAAGAGCTAACCGACGAAGTGAACGCAAGCATTTCATACCACTCGTTTTACTAAGTCGTTTAAGTCGATTTCTCATTCGAGTGAAGTAAAGGCTTGTATATACAAGTAGATTAAAAATTGGTTTGAGAAAACGAACTTTTGATATTTAAAATAGTGTTGAAATCGCTTTTCTGAAAGAGTTTTTGATATTTACTATTAGTATTGAAACCTTCATATATCTTTAAAGTGACAAGTCATAAAACGATTGTAGAACAAATCAATTCACGTTCGAAGACGTGAGTAAAGTCCAAAGAAGTCAGTCCCAAAACCATCAAAGTAGAAATTCTGACGAATGTTTTTCAGATGAGATTGCCTACGAAGAGTAATACGGGGTTCGACCTAGTGAAGGCAAGCTGTCTCGAGAAGCCAAACCGGTCAAACGACCAAGTACTAACTCGCGAACGACCTAGGGGAAAAACTGGTCAAACGACCAAGTACTAACTCGCGAACGACTTACGACTTAAGGGATAAGGTCATACGACCTAAGTGGAGACTGCCACGCGACTTAGCAGAAGAACAGATCGAACGACCTAGGGGAAAAACAGGTCAAAACGACCAAGTGCTAACTCGCGAGCGACCTAAGGTCTGCGACCTAAATACGAGCGACCTAACGAAGTGCGCGACCTAACAGTGAGGCGCGACCTAAGTGAGGCGCGACCTAAGTGTTCACGACCTAACAAGGTGCGACCTAAGGTCTTGCGACCTAATGGAAAAAGGTCTTCGACCTAACAGTTAAAAGGTCCCACGACCTAGAGGAGAACAAGACCATGCGACCTAAAGTGCTTCGACTTAAAGGTGCACAACCTAAGGTCTTACGACCTAACGACTTGACTAGGCACGCGACCTAACGACTTAACTGGGCATGCGACCTAACGAGTTAGCAAGGCACGCGACCTAAAGACTTAAGCTTTGAATACGAGCTACGAGCTAAAGTTGGAACGACCTAGTGAAGTTAGGTCGAGGACGACCTACGACTTAAGGCCAGGGCGAGCGAGCTAACTGCAAAACGACCTACGACTTAAGGCCTTTAACTCCTGAACGACTTATACCTTTAGCCCCTGAACGACTTATGCCTTTAGCTCCTGAACGACTTAACATTTTTCCTGGAGATTATAGGTCGGCAACGACCTACGACTTAAGCTTATCTCGCGAACGACCTAGCGAAGGCAGAACACCCAGAACGACTTAACCCTTTAACTCGTGAACGACTCAGGCCAGGCGAACAGAAATGCACGCGCGCGACTTAAGCCCTTAACTCGTGAACGACTCACGACTTAGGCTTAACTCGTGGACGACTCAGCGAAGGCCAGAAACGACTTAAGGCCAGAAAAATCACCAAAACGCTGAAAATTGAAGTTTTTCGCCAATCCAATCCAAACCAAATGCAAATGTTGATGCAAATACAATAGGGGATCATCCCCAACAGTCCAATGACAATTTAAGCAAGATGTGAGACCAAAAATCTCACCTTTTCACGGAATTTGATGAAGATGAAGCTCGGGGGCAAAGCAAAGATCAACCACAAGCTTGAATCAATGTCTTCACTTTGAATTTGGAGTTAGATGTTGAATTTGCTAAAGAATTTGAGCTTGGAATTTTAATTTCCTACTCCCTCCACCATTGTTGCTAAAGCTTCAAAGTTGATGAAGTGATGAAGAGAAGGAAGGGGTTGGGCTGAGGTAGAAGAGGTGCAGCCCAAACCAAAAGCTCAACACAAAAAGTGACGAAAATTTCACTATCTCCAAACATATCGAAGTTTACACTCAAAAAGATCGCAAACGTCATTTTGAACTCAATGGGGGTGGTCTCGAGTCCTAATTTGACCGTATGCAAAAAGTAGCTTTTCGGTCTAACATCCGACTAACAATAAAATATTTAAATATAAAATCGATAAATATGCGGGTTGTTACAATTGAACAATGAGGGTTAATTTAATTTAAGTGTATTAAATCAGTAAATTAAAATTGGACTTGAAATTGATATAAATTGAAATGGTTTAAAATAAGAATTGAATTGAAATTTAAATCATTGAATTGGGTTGTCAGATCGAATTTGATGTTTAAAAATAAATGTTTCAAAAATTGAAGTTAATTCGAGTTGAAATTAAAATCAAGTTGATTTGACATTAAGTATAAATTGAGTTAATTGAATTGAAAGATTGAAAATTGAATTTGTTGATTTGAAATTTGGACATGGGTCTAGATTGTTGAAATGGAAAGAATCAGTTTGATTTGATAGTATTTTCAAAATAAATTATTTAGTATAAACTATTTAAAATCTATTCTTTTTAATATTCAAATTATTTAGATTTTTCCAAACTATTTTACTATATATACCATTTTCAATACTCAAACCATTTATATTAAACTGTTCTAAATATTTAAATTATTTACAACTATTCAAACTATTTTCTAAAAAATCAAACTGGCCAAAGTTGGAATGTTTATATTTAAATTGCTGATTTGCATGCAATTATGGTTAAATTAGGTTATAACCTACGTTGGAAATTGAAATGATATTTTCAAGTAAAAATGACATATTTTGAGTAAATATGATGATTTTGAAATGAAGGATATTTTGAATTGAATATGATATATTGATATCAAATATGAATCAGTTTCGAAATGTAAATAAACCGGTGTGAAAAATGACGTTTGGTTGTTAAAGAGACCGGGGCTTCTTATTGGCATACTCTCTGTCAATATTGGAACCACTTTAACAACTGTGTACATGGTGGATGATCCAGAATGAAGTGGTTGAATTGGAGCGTTTCCTTGATTCGAAGAAAGATAATGATGATGGATGACCCTGACACTTGTGCCAATTTGAAATGACTAAAACAGGACGGCTTGTTAGGGCCAAGTAGGCTAGCTACCCCTAGGAGACACAACTCTTCGTATTACTATATTAATGTTGGCTTGATCGGTGCACCTTGATTTTATTTTGGGGATATTAGACGCGGTGGGCGGTCGTGGCTACGATGCATTACCCCAGCCCTGTGACCCAAACTAGTAGTATCCTACCTTGGGCATTGCCTCACATGCCTTGTCATACTTTTATCCTTATACATGTCCACTATGATTTTGTTTTAGTATTGTTTTATCACGGCGCCTCCTCGGCTACTGACGTTACTGGTGATGCTACTAAGGCAAACTGTAGGACAAGGCTTAAAAATATGTTAAGGGGGATCAATGTAAAGCCTTAACGCTATTTTAATACTTTACTTTACTAATAGACATTACTTATATAGCGTATCTTACTACATATTGATGGTTAACGGACCCTCAGGAGATGGAAAATCCCATAACATCTCTTAAGTTATTGCACGCACATTATACACTGGATAGGAGATGTAAAATCCCGTAAACATCTCTGAAGCTATTACACTCATATTTACTTGTTGTTGATTTAACTTACATAAGAACTTTTAGTTCTTACTCGAGCGTTTTGTCTTCTCATTACGCTCGGGTAAGCCTGAGCATTTCGATGTTTGAAGACTTTATTTCTTGAGGACGAAGATTAAGTTTGGTATATTATATTACTGGTATTTTTTGCTGCATTATTTTGGTATGTTGTTGATTGTACTCTGATTTTGTTGTAAAGTTGTGTAATCAAATATATACTGTAAAACAGCTTCATGAACTGTTTATTTGATTATTATATTTTGTCATTCCACTGCGAGATTCTGTGTTTTATTCTCCTTATTTTCTCTTATTTTCTTTTTTATCCCATTGATAATCTACCCTTTTGAATGGTTTGAGTTAGACGTGTATGTTTTATCGCGATTTAAATCGTCCAAAAAGGTGGGTCGTTACAATAACCATAACCAAACACACGAAACATAAGATAACAACTATAACAAACAGAGCAAGAAACAAGGCAAACGATGGGCGAGTCGGGGTGGCACTTAGAGCTGAAATAGCTCCATGTGCATACGCCACTAGTGCAATGGTGGTGCCTATCATTCCACAGGTGGTGACACAACCTGGAGCTATTTCAGCTCCAGGTTGCCTCCCCAGTAGTCCATCGATGACGACTTCTTCGGCAGTGGTTACTTCATCCTCTAGAGCATTGATTCCAGCAACATGCAAGCATATAATCAACTACAAATTAGTGTTTAAGATGATCACTAATTAATGGTTTTAATAAACTATGAATTTCATAACCTAACTTATGATTAACTTAAGAACTAGAGACCAATTCAATCCGATATTTCCATCAATTACCAAACAGCAACCCATAATCATATACACAAATTTTTAGAGATAGTTGGCGAGGTATACTCACCTTTGTTCCTGAATTCAATAACCAAGGTAACAATAGCAGCCCCAATTCTTTAATTAGCAAACCCAAGCTATAACCTTAACCCAAACAAATAATAACCAGAAATCAACCATTTAAAAAATATATTTTAATTGCCTAAAAGCTAAAATAGGTTTTAGATACATGACCTTGATTTTATCTGGTTTTTCTAGAATTTATTTGCAATTTAAAATCACCAATTTTGATTTAGTTTGAAAGGAGGATGAAGAACCCTAGTTTCTTTCTGTAGTTGTACGTATAAAACTTCAAAAATGAGAAAGATGTGAACTTTCTCTCTCTAGTTTCATTAAGAATGATTTTGGGTTTGGGCTTTAACTTGCAACCCAATAAGAATAAGTGTTGCTAATCTAAGAAGTGTTGCTATTATCTTTGTCTTACTAGTTAAAAAACATTATTTTACACTAATAAATGTTTTTATAAAATCACAAATTAATTTCTCAATTTACCAAAACCATTTAATAAGTTAAAATTCAATCTCTATTAATATTGATATATCGGATAAAATTAAATATAACTTTTGATATAAAAGTTATTCTCATTATTTTTAACAAAAATTAACTTTTAATTGTAAAATCTTATTTTAAACAATAAATTCAATATTAACAATTTATCCAAAAAGCCCAAATTTAAATAATTGATCTAACAATATTTCAAATTTAAATTGAAATCCTCTTTAGGAAATAAAACTTTTTCCGTAAATAAATCAAATCGAATATTTTCAAAACTAAATTTAATTTCACAATTAAATTTCATCACTAATTAGAATTAATTATCCATAATTAAATTTAATCAATTATGTTATTAACAGCAGGGTTGTTACAAATTGCACTAGGCATCCACAAATAGTATCTAGACCGACTTGCCCGCTTACACTGAGGAACCTCCTGTTAGTGCCATGTTCTTGTCACACCATTGCGACCGAACCACCATTATGATAAACAACGTCTAGACCAAATTGCATGCATACATGTTTGCTTCAGCTCTGTAGTGGTCAAAAGTCAAGAAATTGGAAACTAATTTCCCAAAATTATAGGACTAATATATATTAAACATGGGCTATAGGCCGAGGTTTAGTGCTAATTATACACATAAATCATTTCCATATAAGTGATTCGCTTTACAGAAATAATTCATTTCCATATATGAAGCAAAAAATTTCTTTTAAAAAGGAACTGAAGTTGTGCTTGATTTCTATATTATAGTATTGGTAAAACACTTTTAGATTTAGTTCCTGATTTTCAAACATTAAGAGAATAATTTTTCCAAGCGCTCGACCAAGAAGGCCTAAACCAACATCAGACTGACACCCAAAAGATTATCCTACTTAACATCCCAACAATCAATTTATAATTCCTTTTTAACTTACCAAAAATTTTCCTTTATCTTGTAAAAACTTTTATGTAATCTTTGACAAGTATCCGGATTTTCTTTTAGTAAACTTAAATCCATATAATCATTAATTAAAATGAATAATTAATCTCGAACATTATTAAATAAACTAATTAATAAAACTTAAACACTATTAATAGTCATTAGTAAAAATGATTTATCACATTTCAAATACCATTACTTAAAATGATTCAATTAAATTCAAACATCATTAATTAAGATGGTTAACTAATTTTCAAACACTGTTAGTTAAATCAATTAATTAAATTTAAACAACTATTAATCAAAACAATTTATTAAGTTCAATATCTTTAATGAAAATGAATGAATTAATTACAAATTTCAGAAATCAAATAGATTATTTAATTTCAAACATCATTAATTTAAAATGATTATTAATTTCAAATATCATTATTTAAAGTGATTAATAAAATTTAAACATCATTAATTAAAATGATTTAACTAAATTCCAAATACCGTTAGTTAAAACAATTAATTAAATTTAAAAACAATCATTAATTAAATGATTAATTAAATTGAAATATCATTATTTAAAATGATTATTAATTTCCAATGATCATTAATCAAAATAATTAATTAAAGTCCATTATCATTAATTAAAAAAATTAATTAAACTTAAATAAAGTTAAAATGATTAATTAAGTATAAAACATCATTAGCAAAATGAGTAATTAAATCTAAAGATAAAACAATTTTAAAGCATTATCTATTAAATTGGTTAATTAATTTCAAAATCATTAGTTAAAATGATTAATTATTTTAGATTATCATTAATAAAAATGATTAATGAATTTCACTATTCTGTTTAGCGAAAACATAAGCTCAAGTTCATACGACAGAGTTTTGGTGATGAAATTTAATAAACGACGATGTAGCAAAATCTCTATAATGACACTTAACAAATAAAATAGAATTTTAGGATTTAATTTCAATTACTACTAATATAACTACACATGGATGTAAATAAATAATTTATTGGCGAGAAACCCCCAGGGTCTCTCTATAGATTTTCTTTGCAAAACAATGGTTATAGATAATATATAGATAATCATATGGGTTTATAAAGATCAAATTAATATTTAATCTATTTTTCAAACGAAAATTCAACCAAGCAATCGATCAAACAATTTAATTAACATCCAAGCAATCAGCAAACGTTTATAACATTATTAATATGATATAATAAATTTAATGTAAATTAAACTCATTTTGATTTTCGTTTTCACCGAAACGTTCCGATTTTGGACTAAAACCGAATGGTCGTCCGATTTTAGTCTAAATTCCAACAAGCTCCAAATCCAACCAAACAAACACCATCGCGAAGATCTCGACGATATGAGTCCAACGTAAAAAACGGTTCTCGAATCCGACCTCGTACGAGTGAGATACACAATTTATAAGTTATCAACAAATTAAAATTAAAATCAAAACAACTTATATTAATTACCATCCTACCCTCAACTCTTCTTCTTCCTCCTGAATCCCAAAACCATGCACATGCAAATGTCAGTGCACCAACTCATGCATGCATGGTGCTGCGCCTTCCACAAGCCACGAAATTGAAATCGAACCCCACCATCAAACTTTCTTTGACGCGAGCATCTAATTCCCCTACCTCGTCTCGAGCTCGGCTGCTTCCAACCAATCGCGACCTGCTCCTCCATGTAACGACCTATATTTTTTATAATTAAAAATATTAAATTTAATAAGATTTTTGAAGTTTAATATGGTGGGAAATTAAAATTTATGATTTATTGATGAAAAAGATTGTTAAAATTCATAACTTGATCTTAAATGAATTTTAAACATTAACTATAGTGAAGTGAAAGATAGTAATGCAAATTAGAATATAATTAATAATATTGATTGAGCGTAATTAAAAACTATGTTAACATAATTTCAATCGATTGTAACATTTGAACGTTAATGTTATAAGGATGAAATGAATGTTAATTTCTAATTGAAATATAATTGTAGAGCTTAATTTGGGTACAATTGTAAGTTAATAAGGAATAAAATAATTATTGTAATCAGTTGGAAGTAATGTAATTAAATGTAAACTAGTGTTAAATGAATTCATATGGTATTGGATGATTGATGTGACGCCCCACCTCTATGCTCATAATAACAAAGAGTATTAAAAGATATACTGTCTATTATTACGAAGAATAAGGCTGGATAGGAGCGACCATCCGTAATTGGCCTTACACTAATATTGGTTATCTCGATAGGAGTGGTATATACTTTTTATTTTTCATCTATTATTTATTTACTCCCATCGACATATCCAATTATCAGTATAAAACAAACTACGATAGTTCATAATAGTTTAGGACATTAGATATAACAATAACACGGATAATATAATTGCGGAACACAGATAAAAACAAAAGTCTCATATATATATAACTGATGTCAGTTAATACATAGTTGACACAATACATACGATACAACTACAACTGTCGACTCTAGAAGTTATATATACACGTACATTATCGACTAATATACATGAATACATATCGTTCTATACAATGACACGACTACTACAAAAGGACAATGACAACTTCAGAAGATGCGAAAAGTCTTCAAATCCCGAACAGCAACTCAAAGAAGAAAGTCTACAACCTGAAATAACTCGGGTCTGACCCGAGTATTACATTCAAAAGAAAATAATACCCAGGTCAGTCTAATTCAAACCAGTTTATTAGTGCACAGAAGCAATAATAATCAAATATCAAATAGACGAAAGTCACAGAAATCTCGTTTACCCAACTTCTCGATAAGAGAACCGGATAACGGTAGATATAACACTAATCAGTGTTAATCCACTAAACAGTAAATCCAAACCGATACCACATCAAAATATGGGATTGAACCCACGAAACACTTCAACAAATCGAAACATCAAATTAAAGCTGTCAAATCTGATAGGGCTGCAGTACACGCACGCGTGTACTGCCTCACCACTATCGCAAGAGATGCACAAAAACTCAGTGGAAGTCACAAATGATCACCAGGTCAAACCCCGAAATCGGGTTCAACTCAAGTGTGATAACAACACCAACGAGACTGGCTTATACTTGAACCAGAACACAAATCCAAACCAGGCAATAAAAGAAGGACAACTCAAATGGACATAGTACATGCACCAGATACAAGTGCCCATACACATAAGTACTCGAAGTCAAGACTACATGAGCCAAGACCAGGGATCAAGGCAGCAGCCATATGCAGACGAGGATGGCAAGTGAGAATAGTAGATGTACAGAACATCACTGATGAAACAAGTTCAAGAAGATAGTGGATATATACTACACCACTACAGAAACAGTGCAATATGAAGTGTGCAACAAAGGCACAAGGCAACTGTGCCCAAGCAAATACCACTGTAAAAAGGAACAACTCAGAAGTGTTCAAGGATTAAGGTTGAAATAAGCGAAGTCATAAACCAGATAACAATAGAGCCAACAGAAAGATGCAATTCAAAACAAACTGCAATGGACCTATGGACAGAACAAGTGCATATCTCTTAAATATACATGAATATTTGCAACAAAATAGTGCAACATGAACCAACAGTGTGAAAAAGGTTCGAACTCATGCCAGTACACAAATCCGACTTCACTAACATGCAAAAGGAAACAGAGATTTTTTTGACTGTCTAGACCAATTCGAAGAAATGAACTGGTAGGAACAAAGACAGTAGTGAACCCAGACAAAACTCAAGCTTACAGAGGTGCAGACGACCAAATAGCTAATGTGAATCAAACTTCAACAGTACAAATCCAAGAATATATGCCCAAAACTAGTGTGAGTTCAAATAGAACAGATGTCATGAGAACATTGAAATGCAGTTTGAAATAGGCAGTGGCAATACCACCGTGACGTATGTAAATGCAGACTAGCTACTAATGATCAAGTTCAAAGTTGAAGCTAACAGTTCAACAACCTACACTTTAAATAACTCAAGTGAAGATACCAAATACAACATGAATGAACTAGCCTAGAAACATGCTCAAAACTCAACTGGCACATAACTACAAGTATGCAGTGGCGAACAATACCAAAGAAACAGAGACACAAAAACACAAAGCAATTATCAAACCACTGTTCAATGAAGTCAATGACGAACACCCCAAATCATCACAGAAAGGACCAATTCGAATGGCCAAGATATCAATCAAGACAGATACACACGACTCAAAAGTATCTACAGTAGAATGCAAACAAGAACCAGAGATGATTGTATTTGCGTACAAACAGCAAGAAAATTTTCAAAGACGAGATGATCAAGCAGTTGAGAAAAATCATCATAACAGCAATTCAAAGATAACAAAATGCCAAAACAAATTCAAGCCGTGAAATCGTCCCCAATATTTCAACAAAATCGAATGGCCGAGCATAATACTGTCACAAGGCAAAGGTCAACAACAACGAGCCATGGTGACCAGAAAAACAAGACCGAAGCCAAAAAGTCCATCAAGTATTCAAACCCGAGTGAATAGAAACATCAGAGAAACAACAATATCTAACCAAAATCTAACAGCCGAACTCAAGTGACCAAGGCCAGAATCGAAACAATGCCGAAGTCGACATAAAGGCAATAGCCAAAACAAAAATCGAATTGCAGAAGGACCTTAACGAGCATGAATTAGATGTGAAAATTACTCACCTTCTTTTTCGAGCAGGCTTGAAGAGTAGAAACCATCGCTCGAGTAATCGTGGCCGCGACTTCCAATTCTCGAAGCCCTATCGCCAAGAGGAACGAAGCTTCCTTTGCTTAACTTCTCACTTTGATTATGGATCTTGACAGTGAATAGGGGGGAGGAGCGAACAAAAAAAACGAGAGCCGCCACCATTTTTTTTTCTTTTTCCTTTTCGTGATTTTTTTTGTTTAGGGTTTTAAAATGACTAAGGGGGATCGGTTTTCACGAGTGAACGAATACAAAGGAAAAAGGTAGATAAACAGCACGGCATCAAGTATGGGCCACAATTTAAATTTTCACAGCCCATAATTTCTTCTAACCATTTTTTAAAAGAATTTACCACTGATAAAAACACTTGACAATTTTTATAAACGAATTTCAACTCGAATGAAATTCCAATTGCAATTGTCCAACAAATGACGTAACAAATTAAATCGTCATTTGACGGTAATCAACTGTTATGAAATCCCGGGTTGTTACAATTGAATAATAAGAGTGTAAATCGAAATAAAAGAAATTGATTGAAATTAAAATCTAATTAACTGGAATTTTATTACCGTTATAATTTGAACGCTGAAATTAGTGCAATATTTAACTATTGGATTTGATATGAATTTTTTTTAAAAGATTATAAATTTCTATGTAATCAAGAATGATGAAAATTGTTAACTTTTAAAATTTAAATTTAAAAGTGATTAAATCAATTTAATAATAATTTATTTAATTAACGTGTAAAATTGGGTATTTTGGCACTATCTTGGATTTTAATGAAACCAGTTTCATCGGATCCATAACATTGAAATATTATAGGATTTCAAGTTTCGTAGCGATCGGACTTATCGTTTGATCGTGTGAGCTCGAAACGCGTAGAAATCAATTAAATGAATTCAATTAAAATAATTTGATTTTAAAAGCTAAATTCTGTATACAATAGAATTAGGGTTTGAAACTAGTTCCATTGAGTTTAAAAACATCAAAAACATATATTTCGATATATTGGATGACCTACTTTCGTTTTGGGGACGAAACGAGTTTTTCAAGTCGTTGTTATCGTTTCGACCCAATTTGATCTGTCCATTCGTTCTTATCCATCTCTGTCTATATAAATAGATTTTTTTCTCTAACCCTAGCAGTCTTTTATTTTATTTCTGTACGTACTTCTATTTCTCATCTGTTCCTCCTTCTCAAATGTTAGAAATCAAAACCCTAATTTCAATTTCAAATCAAACTCCAAAATTAAGATTCCTCGAACCATAGCAAATTTTATATCATTGCGAAGCTCTCGACGAGCGTAATCTAGATCCGCAGTTCATTTTTCCAAGTGATTCTTGGATTGGCCAGAAATCATTGAAGAAGTTTCGGCCGTTCGTATGAGGGTTTTCGATTTCAAGGGCGGATCGTCAACTATTCGACGATCGGGAGGTGGCAGCGTGTAAAGGAGGATTTAAGGAGTTGATCTGTGGTCTTCGTTCAACTCAAGTGTGCTCGAGATCGCCGGAAACCTCAATCAATGGCGACGGCAGCAAACTGCTACAAGCGAAGCCTGGAGGGGCCGCGTGGCCATGAAGGGTGCGGTTGGAGAAGGCGAACACGGCGGCGGCCTCTGATCTTGGTAACGACATGTGTAGGTGGCGCGGTAGATGCTTGAAACGTGGCGGCTGTTGATGTTGAGGGTTCGATCGCGTTTCTATAGGGTTTCGTGGAAGGCGATGGTAACATATTTACTTTTATGCCCTTATTATATTTTAATTTAAAATTTAAATTTCAACCTTCTAATATCGATAACATTTTCATACGAGTTCGGATTTGGACGCAGTTTCTTCCATTGGGATCGTATCGAAATTCTGAACAACGTGAAACCTGTTTGGTTGAATTTGGAGACTGTTCAAAATTTGGACTTTATTTGGATTTAAATCGACGATAAATCAAAGGTGATTGATTTAACCCACTCACAAATACTAAACCTTCTTATGTTAGTTGAATTAAATTTATGATGTGATAAGAATATTATTGGTTGCTATTTGGTAGTTTAATTTGACATTTTAATTTAATTTGAATTTATATTGAGTTAAATTGCCATTTAAATTAATATTGAATTTAAATTGTTAGTTAAATACCTGATATTATAACCAGTTAATTGTTGTGATTTATTGACTGATTTAGATGTTGATTGTGATGGATGTTTATTTGTTGACATTTTGGATGATTGGATGTTATGTTTATTATATATGTTGTTATCACACTGTAAGTTCCCTGAGTTTGTTGTTAGGAAAATCACTATCGGTTGAAATGATACATACCCGAATGATCATATAGATTAGGGAAAATTGATATAGGTTGAAATGGTACATACCCGAGCGATTTTATTGATTTGGAAATGATTGATTCGGGATACGGGTTGAAATGGTATGTACCCGGGAAATTTAACTATTTTGGGTTGAAATGATACATACCAGTCACTTGACCGTAGGGTAGAAAATTATATACGGACACCGTTGGTCGGTTCTAAATTATTTTCTAAATGGTACAGTATGTTTGATTTATAAATTTGATTTTTTTTTAATTTAATTTAATGATTTTATTTTAAAATTTTATATTTGGAAAATAATTTAGTTTATATGTTTTAAGGTTTCAAATTATATGTTAATATATGGTTTTAAAAGTAAATTTAAGATTTTAACTTATAATTTTATTTAGTTTTAAATATATATTTTAAATAATTTAAAATTTAATTTAATAAAATATTTAATATAGTTTTAATATATATATTTTAAATTTAATTTAATATTATAAATATAGTTTTGATTTAAGATATTAAATATAAACTTTTATAATAACTTTAATAGATAAAGATTTTTGTAAAAGATTCTAGAATTTTGTAAAAGGTTTTGTAAGGAATTTATAAAAGTTTTGTAAAAATGATTTTACAAAAGATTATTATAAAGGATTTTATAGTGGTTTTATAAAGGAGTTTATAAAGATTATAAAGGGTTTTATAAAGGGTTTTATAAAAGAACTTGTATAAAGGGATTTGGAAGCAATTTAAAAGAATTTGCGTAAAAGTTTATGAAAAGGGGAAGATTTGTAAATTGTTTTTGGGAATTTATAAATAGCTTTATAAATGGTTTTAAAGCATATATTTAGTTTATAAATGGTTTAAGAGAGATTTATAAATTAATTTCGAAATTGATTGAAAGAAATCTTCCTCGGTATTTATGAATATATTTATACTTTTGGAATAAGTATACGGATATCTTGATATGAAAGTATAAACTATTTCCTGGATTTATTAGTAAAATGTTTTATGAAATGACCACGGTGTGAAATAAGCATTTAGTTGTAAAAGAGACCGGGGTCGGATGTTGTCATACTCTCTGCCAATACCAAAACAACTTTAACAACTGTGCACATGGTGGAGAATCCAGAACGAAGTAGGATGGTTTTGCGAAAGCTACTGGTATGAGGTAAGAACGTAGTCCCGACCTTCGGGTCAGCTTGATATGACTAAAACAAGAGCTATACCGGGCCAAGTGAGGCCGCTCCTTCGATCAGACACGCTTCTTCGATACATTATTTGTTACTTTGTGATTGATCGCAGGCCACCTTTGATTTGATTTTGGGAGTGTGTTTTGAGGTGGGCGGTAGTAGCTGCTATGCATTACCACCAGTCCGGGAGTGCAAAACGGTAGAATCCTTCCCTGGGCATTGCCTCGCGTGCATTGTCATATGTCTTATCGAGCCTACTACGATTTTGGTTTGTGTCGTACCTATGAAGTGCTCCCTGATAGCCCACCAGTTTACGGTGGAATTTACAGTACTGTATAGACTACGATGCCTATAAAAATGTGTTAATGGGGATATGGGTAACGTCTTAACGCTATTTTAATACTTTACTTTACTGTTAGACACTACATATATATAGCGTATTTTACTATATATAGATAGTTTAACTGATCTTTAAGAGATGGAAATCCCCAAACATCTCTTAAGTTATTGCACACCCGTTATACACTGGATAGGAGATGTAAAATCCCGTAAACATCTCTGAAGCCATTACACTCATGTTTACTTGTTGTTGATTTAACTTACATAAGATCTTTAGTTCTAACTCGAGTGTTTTGTCTTTTAATTACGTTCGTGTCAACTTGAGCATTTCAATGTTGAAGACTTTATTTCTGGAGGACGAAGACGGAATTTGGTACATTATATTATTAGTGATTTTTTTTCGCTGCATCATTATTGGTATGTCATTGTTTGTACTCTAATTGTTGAAAAAAATTATGTAATCAAATGTATATTATATAACAGCTTCATGAACTGTCTGTTTGATTATTATATTTTGTCATTACACTGTGAGATTCTGTGTTTTGTTTTTCCTTCTTTTCTCTTATTTTCTTATTTACCCCATTAACAATCCTCCCTTTTTAATGGTTTGAGTTAGATAGGTGTGATTTATTGTCGATTTAAATCGTCCAAAAAGGTGGGTTGTCATAGTTGGTATCTGAGCTTTGGTTTATATATACCTTAGCCTGTTCGGGGATTAACTCATTAGAGATAGGGTTATTAATACCCTAGAATGAGTTTGACAGTATATATACGAGAGAGAACATTTGTTAGTGTTATAAAAATGTTTTTATATTGTGTTAATTTGTTCTGTTGAGTATTTATGAATTATGGTCGGTACATAGGAGCTATGACATCGATAAGGATTTCTAAACACTTAATAGGACAGAACGACACAATATTGTTTTTAAAATATAGGTAAATGAAATAATTTTACTTAGTATTATATTTTGTATATAAAAGAATAATTTTTATAAATGGATACAGTTGTATGTGATATGTTGTTTGTTTGAAAGTGAAATTTTATAAATATTTGTTGCAAAATAGGATTTACAAATAAAGTGAATATGAATTGGAAATTTGAGAACTTAAGTTCCGAGGTTTTGAAATTGGTTTTCAAAAGATTTTGAAATATAATATTAGTATTATTTAGAAGTATTTTCGGATATAAATATTTTCAATGTAATTTGAAAGAAATGTTTTAAAATGAATTTTATAAGGAAATAAGTTCTGTACTCCTCTCTTCTGTTGCTGGAAAATAATTCCAACGATGATCACGACATCAATGACATTCATTTCGAGTTTCAAAGTGGGAAGACTGCTATAGTAGCTTTGCTACACATTTGTTTTGATAAAAAAAATTTAAGTTTCTAAATATGATTAGATATATGTGATATCCCGGGATTTCGGGGAATTTAAAATGTGATAATCTTTTAAATTAATTGGTAAAGTAGTTATTTTCAAACAATAATAATAATGAGTTGTTTTTAAATATAGTTATAAATAGATTTTAATTAAACATATTATTTCAAAGTAATAGTGTGTTTGTTTAAATGTATATATATATATATGTATATTTAAATTGATTTTAATAGGATAATCATTGATAATTAATAATGTGATTTATAAATGGATTTTAAAAATAGAATTATTATTTTCAGGTTAATGAGGAGTCTATTTAAATATATATATTTATTTATTTATTTGAATTGATTTTTAATTTGGATTTTAAATTGACTTTGAAATTGAATTTAAAAATTGAGTTTAAAGATATATATATATCTTAAAATGAAAATAATAATATAGTTTGAATTTAAATAAAATTTTTATTTAAAAATAAGATTTGTTTTGTATTATTCTCTTTAAAGAAATATATTTATAGAAAGGGAAGAGTATTTATTTAATAGTAAATAAATACAAAAGTTTTATATTATCATTTAAAATGGATTAAATATACTATATATGATTTTAGTTAAAATCTAATTGGTTTTTATTTTATTTTCTTTTAAAAGTTTTATTTTTATAAATTAAGAAAAGCATTTATAAAATAAGATATGTATTTATCTAATTAGGAAATAAATATAAAAAGCTTTTAAAATCATTTAAAAATATTTATGCATGTAGTATTACAAGTGTTAGCCCCTAAATCATGCTAAGTAACATGTGTTAAGAAATTAGATAAGATAAGGGACAAGTGTCATTCCTTTTATTTTTATTTTCTCTAATTTTAATAAATCCTAATTTACATTATATAAACAAACATCTACCTTCTTCTTTTCTTTTCTATCTTCTCATTTTCTAAACTCAAGAAAACCAAATCTACAATACCTTTCTCAAACCAGAAAATCAAAACTTTAAAACCTGTAAACACTTCAACCCAGAGAAAAACAAACATAACCCTGTAATCCTCTTTTATCAAGCCTGTAACAAAATTATCAAACAAAGATTCATTTTCACATTGCAAACCTGTAATTCATCTCCTCATCTCAAAAACAAAATCAAAACCCTGTAAACCATTTATCGAAGCCTGTAGCCTGTAATCATTTTCAACTTGTATCATCAAAGCTTCAAGTTTTTAAAGAAATCATCTCAGTCAACAAAGCAATTTTGTTTTCAATCAAAGCAATACAAGCTTCAGGAATCCAAAACTGTTTCAAAAGCTTCCCAGTTCTTTTCAAACTCTCTGCATCTTCAAAACGGTGAGTAAACCTTTTCTTAAAAACAGTTTTTAATCTATGTTTATATTAATGCATGTAATCTGTATAGAGATATTGTAATGTGGTTTGCATGGTTGTTTATTTGGAATATATATTTTTAACTGCTCTGTTGATGTGAGTAAATCCAACTTTATTTTTTCTTAAATCTGGTTGCATAAATAAATCATCAATGTTTGATAGAATAATTGTTGCATGATGATGAATTGTATGTCTGAATATTGGAATGTGTATTGTTATATAAACTGTTGCCTCTGTTCTTGATTTTAGTTTTCAAAACTTAAAACAACTCAAGATCTTCTTCCCCTAAATCTTTTTAGGCTTCAATATACAAACAAAATTTGTGTGTAATATGAAAATATAGATTTTAAAAATATTTTAATGATTCATCTGAAGTTAGTTTAAACAAGCAGGAAGAAGAAACAGTAAAACTTTGATATACCAAAATCTCAACATGATTAATTTGTTATTTCAGAATTGTAATTAGATCAGTTATCAAATTTTATGATTTTTAAAATAAAAATCATACATTTTAGTTTGGGATCGGGATAGTATTTGGGGGTTGACCAGAATATAGTTCTCGAACAAATTCTGGTGACAGGAGAATCTCTGGTAGTCGGGGTCACTCCTGGAGGAGGTCGGGGTGTAGGAGAGATCGGCAAAAATGCCAGGTGGATTTATCATCACCTGTGGCATCGGCGATCGGTCGATTTGTATTTTAACCCTAAAATGGGTCGAGGTCTGGAAGTAGGTTGTCGCGGCGTCTCTGGATGATCGGAGCTCATCGAACTGAGGGGAAAAGATGAAGGGTTGGTCGGCGAATTTGTGGGCAGAGTTTCGTGGTCGCACGTGGTCGGCATCGTCGAGTTCGAAGGGTTTTCAGGCGAGGTGTGGTTCCAGGAGATTGATCAAGTAGCTCAAATTTGAATTACAGTCGAATTCGACGAACTGGGTGCTGGAGTTGATCGGCGGAGTCAACGGCGATGTGCTGAAGTCGGCGTCGATGGTCGGAGTCACTTCGTTCTGATGTACACGTGCACGTGCACGTTTGGAGCTGGAGATGGTCGATAGTTTGGGAAGATGAAGTTTTTCCCGGTGTTGTGCTCGTACGATTTGAAGTACGACTCGAAGGAGAGGAGAAGCGTAAATGCACAGGGGTTACTCGGGGAATCGAGCAGATTGCTCGGGTTTGTTTTTGGTTGTCTGGTTTTAAGTTTTCGAAGTTTGACCAGATTTGTTTTAAATCTTAAGTTAATGCAAAACAGTTTTTTTTAAAACGAAAAAGGAAGTTATGTTTTATTAACTTTAATTTATCAAGTTAAATGTTTATTTATTTAAAACCTTAATTAATGATTTAATTAAGAAAAGTTAGTTATTAAGATAAGATGTTTTAAATGATAATTAAGGCATTAATAAGATAGTGTTTTATCTTAAGATAATTAAAGTTTTAATGTCTTGATATTAATTAAGTTAATTAAGAAAATTAGGTATAATTAATTAATTTAATTAATAATGATTGAGGATTAGTTAAGAAATTAATTAAGAGTAATTAATTTATTTAATTAACTCAATGATTAAGATTGATTTAATAAATGACTAAAGATTAATTAATTTGTAATTAATTAATTAAGTAATTAGAGGTTGATTAATTTGTATTTAAGAAGTACTTAATTAAGTTTATTAATTAATAATTAGGTTTTATTAATTAATAAATATGAAATAATTAATCTATAAAGATTAATTAAAGGTTAATTAACTGTTATTAAGAATTGATTAACTAATAATTAAGGATTAATTAATTTATTATTAAGTTTTATTAATTGATAATTAAGGTATATTAATTAATAATTAAAGAATAATTAATCTGTAATTAAGGCTAATTAATTTGTTAAGAGTAATTAAGGGATGAATTACTCAAGTGTAATTAATGAAATGAATGTGATTGATTTAAGATTTATAGATTAATTAAAGATAATCACTTGATAAGGATTAAGTATGAATACTTAATAAGATTGATAAGTATAATTACATAGTGTAGGTAATTAATGTATAATTACAGGATGTAATTAATTAAAGGGAATTACTTAATCGAAAGTAATTGAAGTATAATTACTTTGTAGAAGTAATTAAGGATTTAGTACTTGGTGTAATTAATTAAAGGATTAATATAATTAATTAAGGAGTAAATTAATTAAGGTATGTAATTACAGGATGATAATTACTATTTATGTTTAATTAAAGTTTAATTAATTAATGTAATTAATTAAGGGTCAATGTAATTAATTATAGTTAATAAATTAATGGAAGTAATTAATTAAGGATCATTAATTAATGTAATTAATGAAAGTAATTAAAGTTTAATTACTGTTAATGAATAAGAATAATTAATTTGTAAAATTAATTAAAGGATAATTACTTTATGTAATAAATAAATAATTAATCAAGGATGATTAATATTTAATGAGTGATTAATTAATTAAAGGTTGTAATTAATTAATGATTGATTAAGCAAGATTTGATAATTAATTCTTAAGTAATTAATTTAATTTAAGTTAATTAAATTAATTATAATATAGGGTTAATAATTGTTTGCTTATGGATGATTGTTTGTGTAGAATATCTGATTTGGTTGATATCTATTAAATGATATGCTATGATATTCTATGATATGATATTGGATATATCTGTGATAAATGTGTGATATTTATCTGTGTTAAATGCTGTGTAAATTCAAGTATTGAATTAAATTGAATTGTTTAAACCTTTAAACAACTTGGCCTTAAAAGATACGTTTTGGATTTCGATGAGACCGGGATCGGGTTTCCAGATTTGGATATCCGAATACCACATCGATCCAAGTTAAACGTTAGGTCGTGAATCAAGTGAAGATGAAGATTCAGAGTGCAAGGGTTATTATCGTTAACTCTGAGGGTGATTCCAAAATGAGTGTAACGAGATAATGCCTTCGGTTTTGTTCGAACCCGGAACGAACTTGTATGGATTGAATGCTTTCAGCACATCGTCAGGTGGACGATGAACATTCTAAGTGATGTGTTCTGATAAGGTAATCGTAGCCTCAAGCCTCATCAACCGGGAATGGCTAAAACAGGGGAGGTGCAGCAAGGTTAGTGGGTAGCACCCAAGTAGTATAAGATTCCCCTGTCTAGAGTCCCTTTTTATTTCGGCTGTGTGGGTGGTTGTTTGGCCGCAACCACGGGGTTTCTTATGCGGGAATTATCCAGTAAGGGATGTTCCGGCCTTGTGTTGCAGGGGATTGGGCGTGATCCTCGGTACGTTGATCTAGGCCACGTACTGTGACGAGCGGTACCCCGGTAGCTCTGCCATTGTATGGAATCCAAAATCCAATAAGTGCCGTACGTGTTAGTTGTGCCCAACTATGTTGGAACGTGAGATGTAAGCATTCCAGCTATTTCTGTATTTTACTTGAAAACCCTAGACCCTATTATAATATAACCGGATTTCCTATCAAATGTTTTGGTTAGCGTAAGGTAAAAACTTACCCATGTTTATTTGTGGGGAGTCTTACGTGATACCTTTGTTTTCAAAAGGTTTTGAAGTTAAGCAATTTAAACCGTTTACTCACACCAGACCCATGTCTGACCCAAGTGTTTATTTTCTGTTTTATTAAACCTTGGGTACTCAAATTTTTACGAGTAGCCAAGGGATTCAGGTTAGCTTTGACGAATCTTTGGAGGAGCAATGGAGCAGGAGGCTTCAGCGTTCGTAGATATAGTGTTCCGCTGTGTTAGTCTGTATGAGTCATTTGTTGAGTTGTATTTGGGTTGTAATGACTAGACAGATGTTTATAACTGTCTAGTATGTGTTGTATAAGCTGTGTATCTCTGATGTATATGATACAATGTAATATCTTATTTGATTAATATAATTTATTCGTTCCGCTGTTTAGATTCTGATGTGTTTCTTTCTTTCTTCTCTATCTTATCTCTTTTCTATCCCTTTCTTTCTTCTTGATGATACGACTTTTTGTGGAGAAAAAGCCGGGTCGTTACAATATATAATAGATATGAATATATATATTATTTCAAAATGATTTGAAATGAACCCGGTATTTAGTTCTTAAGTTCCTGTTAAATTCATGATTTTGAGTTGTAGAAATAAAGTGAAACTTTAATAGTTGGAAACTTCTAAAATGAAAAATAATAAATTAGAAGCTAAGTGATTAATGAAACTGTAAAGAAATTGGAGATTTGTCACTTGTAAATTAAAGGGTAATGAAATTTAGAAGATGTAAATTATTGAATATTTTTGCTAACTAAAATGAATAAGAAAAATATGTATAACACCCAACTACATTTTAAAAATGTTACGACTCGGTATTTTCAACCATTCGCATCCGCATATGTCGGACTTGAATTGCTCAAAATATCAGATTGTTAATTTTATTTGGCAAAACTCAGCATATATAGTAAATAAATCAATCACAGAATCACAGACATAGAGTAATATAATAGTAATGCAGCAGAATAGATAAATAGTAGTTCATGAAGCTACTATATAAACAACAGAGTTTGAAATAAAACACAACAGAATATCTCAAATACAGTGAAGTTTCCAATACAAACAGATGGCCTCTCTGAACAAATCAACTGGAAAGCTGAAAGCTGAATCGATAGTTGGATCTCCAGAGAAGCTCCAAACTCCAAAGGTGAGTCTCAAATGCTGTATCACTCAGTCTGACCCGGGCGTAAAGCAAAACACAAAACAGTCGAGTCAGGATTAACATTCTTATATCGATAAATCCAACTCAAGTGAAATATCAACTGAAACACAAGTAACTTAAAGGATGTTTGGGATAACCATCCTCTAAGGATTCGTGGAACTATCTACTATGTAGAAATATAGGCTATTAACAACCAAACGTCATTATAACACCGTGGTCATTTCAAAATAATTTATACTTCCACCCAAAATATCATTTCCATTTCAAATATATATATATTTCCAAATTATAGCACTTTCAAAACTAAATTGATAATTTCATATATATATTATTTTAACTTTATTATTATTTAGTTTTGAAATATTCACTTAATAAATCCATTATCATTTAAATAACCTTAAATTACATTAAACTAAATATTTCCTTCGATTTATTTAAAACTTGAAATATCCATTTAATCACTTTAAATCAAAATCAAGTTATAAAATCATATCTTAAAACCCTCAAATTAAATAGGTTTCAAATCGATTTAATTAAACAAAATTCTTAATTAAATACGATTTCGAATAAATTCAAATTTATCTTTCCAACCTTAACTTATAGAATCATTATAAAAATCTTTTTTAAAATAAATACTTAAACCTATTGTATTTTACTTAAATCAAACTTGACCAAATTTAAAACATATTATTAAATCTATTTTGTATTAAAACTTATTCATGTACATAATATTTTCAAATTTAAATAAAACCATATATATTTCCTTTCAAAACCATAGAAATCATTTTAAATTATTTATATATAGACCAACGGTGTCTGTATAAAATTTTCTATCCTATAGTCAAGTGATATGGATATTTATCATTTTAATACATAATTTAAATATATATACGGGTATATATCATTTCAACCCGCAATCCCAAATTCAATTCAATGAAAATCGCTTGGGTTTATCATTTCAACCCATAACGATTTTCTCCTATTCTACAGATCGTTCGGGTATATATCATTTCAACCCATAGTGAATTCTATACTAATAGGGAACTTACAGAGCGAGAACAGATATGATAATAATTTAATATATCATCAACATGCATATAATATTTATAAAAATAAATATAAACAACAAGATATGGTGTCATATCCCATAGGTGAACAGTTACAGATAATAGCATATATAACAATTTAAATAACTAACAGCAGCATATTTCAATGGCCGTTTCAATTGAAATCAATTTAATAAATATAAGAACGTTAATCGTGAGTGATTGCTCACCTTTCGAGGCTAGAGAGATGAATGGGAATGAGATGAGTTGCGAATTCAAGCACGAATTCCAAAAAAAAGCAGGATTGGCACGAATTTGACGAACAAGCTGATAAATAGGAATCGTTGAAATAATTAGAATCAGTTTGATAAAAAAACGAAATGTAAATTACATCATTATACTTTTTTTATAAACTTTAAAACTCATACAAATAGAATATATACATTAATACTAAATCGAGATATCTATACCTATATATACATTAATACAAATAGAATATATACATTAATAACCTATATATACATTAATACTAAATCGAGATATCTATACCTATATATAAAGTATGGCTACAGAAAATAAAACATATATCATATGTACATATATATGTGATCAACGGCTTATTTATATATAACAAAAAAATTTGATATACATATATATAACTGTAGATTATCGAAATCTGGTATAACCATAAGTATAGTAACATATATGAGTAGATAATTATATAAACAAAGCTGACAGCTGCTCAAACAAATGCAGACCATATACATTAAACATTAGACTATATCTACATATTAATTTTAACTTAGAAATCAACACATATACTTTAATGTAAATTTTACAGAAATCTAAACAAATATTATACATAACACTTACGTATATAAACATACATACCATATAAAATAATGTATATAAACTGAAATATAAAACACATGTATAACTTATCCATATAATGACAAATAGATTATAAGCAAGTCTATGTATGTAACAGTTGTATATTACCGTAACCTTTATATATAAATGAAAACAACTACTTACATAACTAACATATTAAAATAATATATACTGTAGAATTTTTGTACAGCTAGTATAAAATATACTTACATAATAAAAGCAAAAATAAAATAAAAAAATAATGAAAATAAAAAAGATAAAAAATATAATACTGTGGACTCATGTATATATGCACGCAACATAATTTTTTTTTATACTGACATATGCAATCCATCATATTGATATAAGCAACAATATATAAAAGAAAAATATATATAATTTTTTTAAAACTAACCTAATAAAAGAAGAAGAAGGAGACGGTGGCTAGCAAGTTGTTCGCTGATGAGATTAGCACAGAGGTAGGTGATGCTGACGTTACTTGGTGAGGCGGAGGGAGAGAAACGTCTACTATTGTATTATGGAGGAGGTTGCAGACGGTGGTGATGTGGCTTACGCGGCAAGGCCAGTTGAGGTCGGGGCGGTTTCAGTGGTGGTTGGAGGCGGATGGGGTACAGGCGAAGGAAGCAAGGGTTGGGATGGTGGAAGGATGGAAGTGGTGACGAATGGCAGGGAGGCCGAGTGAAGGCTTCACGTGGAGGAAATTTTAGAACTGGAAGAGAAAAAAAATGGAAAACGGAAAGAGAGGAAAGAGAGAAATGAAATTGTATACGTGACCGAATGCCTTATGTCTTTTCGTTTTTTTGACTTTTGAGTGTCTAAACAGATGAATGGAAAAGGACACAAAATATATCCGTGATTAACACAGCAAGCTGAACCAGATGGAGGACACAGAATTGCAAATGGACCCAATTTGGTGAATCGTCACACTTTGCATTCTGTTGATTCCATCGCGCACCGGACTCCGAAATACACCAATGAATATATCACGATGATCAGCGCAATGAGACGTTCAAAATGAAACAAAAATATCTGTGTTAGGACCTTCCTGTCAAAAGTCCATACGGACATTGATATATGTTGCTATCCCGTATGGAAAAATCCAAACAGAGCTAGAAACGTTAGAATTTCGCGAAACGGATTACGCAGTCTTATTCAAAGTGTTCTAAATAAATTTTCTCATGCTGACATATTTAGGTTTCGAAACACTTTTAAATTCAACTGTTATTAACTGATTTAAACTAAATTTCTAGCAACTTATAGAACATCTATATTATTCGATGAAAATTTGCCATTTGCTATGTCTAGATGGGCGAATAGCAAATATCAAATTTCATTCATAAAATTCTATTGTTTGTTTTAAATGGTAGATTTCAGTTTATTATATTCAATAAAATTCACCTTTATTTAATTTCAAAATAAACAATATTTCAAATCAATATAGTTGGATAATCAATGGTTTATAATTTCTAGTTCCTTAATAAAAATGCTAATATTAACTAATGCATTATTAAATTCTCAATTTTCTCAATTTCTGAGTCTTTAAATAATTAAGCCTTATTAAATTAAAATTTATATTTCTTCCCTTTTATGTAAAATCTAATTATACTAAATTTTATCAACAATTTAATTTCAATAGGTTGTTATGTAAGATGAGCAAAAATCAAGACTAAAATTTAAATAAGTTTGAATACATAATTATACATTTATTGCTTACAAATAGATTAGAAGTTAATTTACAATTAAAACCCAATTCCAGTTAATCATGCTTTACACAATATTAAATCTATCCAATTAAACTTTTATTAAACCATACGTTTGAAATCACATAACATAGTTGTCACTTTATTAAATCAAAATCAGATGTTATAATTCAAAGTAAATTTTATTTAAAATCATAAATTTCTAATTTCTTACCGTATTAAATTCTAAAATATGAAAAAAAATTCTTTTTCAAAAATACGAGTCGTTACAAAAAACATATATAAAACTTACCGGAAATGTTTAAAAATTGAAATGTTAATATGAATATGTAATAGAACTTTATACAAGTAAAACTTAAGTAATGGAGTTATGTCTACAAATGAGAATTATGATGTACAAGAAATATTTTAAGCATAATTTAATATTTTGAAATGCTAGTAATTAAATTAAATAGAAAAAAAAGTGAATACTGTTTAAGTAAATGATTATAAACTCAAGAAAATGACTGAAATGATTCATTGATGAATATTAATATTAAAATGTATATTAAGGTTATAAGTAAATAATAAATGTGAAATAAACAGCAATGAAATGTACGTAATACTTTAATAATGGATTCATTGATGATTTCAAATATTGAATGGGAAATAAATTGTGTAAGTAATAAAGGAAAATTATTAAAAAATA
Organism: Allium fistulosum; assembly: GCA_030737815.1. Taxonomy (NCBI): domain Eukaryota; kingdom Viridiplantae; phylum Streptophyta; class Magnoliopsida; order Asparagales; family Amaryllidaceae; genus Allium; species Allium fistulosum. The sequence continues at coordinate 824,779,475 of CM060904.1, forward strand.
ATTATTGTATGAATGAATTAAAACAAATGAGAAGTAAATAATGATGTGAAAAAAACCAACAGAATAAAGTATGTAAATTGTGCGTAAATCATTTTATTTGCATAATAGTTCTGATTTAGATTTGAATACAGGATTTTTAGTAATTCACACCAGTTCGAATTAGGATTTTTCGCTCGATTCTTAATGACGAACAATTGATACGAAATTTTGATACGAATTTGACTTTTCTATTATGTTTATGGCTATGCAAGGAAAACGGAAATTTCGAATCAAGAAATCGGATCAGAGTCGGTACTAGAATGGTCGGGTTAACAATACTAGTTCGAAAGTGGAATGTGTGTATTCAAGCAAGCGATTAGAATTGATATTGTGTATAAAAGATTTATGTACATCGTGCAAATTTAAATAATACTTAAATTTTTTGTTGTTTTGACTCATGAGAAGTTTGGGAAATGATACTTCAAATTGTTTAATGTTGTATGAATAATTTTTTAGATAATTATCTAAGGTTGTTGAGTGTAAGGTACACTTGGTAGTTAATCACCATTCTTGTACGATGAAAAGTTTCTGAACCTGAACAAACCATTAGTTTGCTTGCTATGGTTGTGTGATGGATTCTTTGGTTGCCTATAATAGTCATGCTGCTTTTGTTGCATAAGGTTATTATACATTGTATGTTGCTTGTGCTACTAATTAAAACAACTAAATATTAATCTTTTACATAATTTTAACTTTTTTGGATTATGTAAGTGAAACACAGGTCTATGGAAGCAATAACTACAACTTTTGGTTTCATAAATAAGTAGTTTCCTCGACAAATAGGTACATTTTCGGATTACGGTTTTTATAATGATATTTTATTGTTTTCCCCGTGGTTTGGGATGTTTTATTTTTTAAATATTATATGTATATATATTAAAATTATTGATATTATTTTTTTTGGGCATATTCGTGCAAAGGAGACTCTACCGAAATTTTTCGTAAATTTAAGACTTAGAATTTTTTTGTGTAAACGTAGTTATTTTCAAAATTATGTTAAAACTTAATGATGTAAATTTAAAATGTTTATAAATTGTATAATTTGAATAAAATTATATTAATTTATTACTTCACTCTTGCTCTTTTTCGGGGATGAAAAATTTTGAGTGGGGGAGAGTGTAACGACCTGTATTTTTGATAATTAAAAATATTAAATTTAATAAGATTTTTAGAGTTTAATATTAAGGGAAATTAAAATTTATGATTTATTAATGAAAAATATTGTTCGAATTCATAACTTGATCTTAAATGAATTTTAAACAATAACTATAGTGAAGTGAAAGATAGTAATGCAAATTAGAATATAATTAATAATATTGATTGAGCGTTATTAAAAACTATGTTAACGTAAATTCAATTGATTGTAAATTTTGAACGTTAAAGTTATAAGGATGAAATGAATGTTATTTCTAATTGAAATATAATTGTAGAGCTTAATTTGGTTACAATTGTAAGTTAATAAGGAATAAAATAATTGTTGGAATCAATTATTGGAATTAATGTAATAAAATGTAACAACCCGCATATTTATCAATTTATCATTTAAATATTTTATTTAAATATTTTATCGTTAATCGGATTTTGGTCCAAAAAACTACTTTTTTGCATATGGTCAAATTAGGACTCGAGACCACTCCCATTGAGTTCAAAATGACGTTTGCGATCTTTTTGAGTGTAAACTTCGATATGTTTGGAGATAGTGAAATTTTCGACACTTTTTCCCGCCTTTGACTTTGGTTTGGACTGCACCTCTTTAGTTCAGCCCAACCCTCTTCCTCACTTTATCAAAACACTTCAAGCTTTGTCAAAAATGGTGGTGGGAAGTGGAATTTAAAACTCCAAACTCAAATTCTATTGCAAATCCGAGATTCAACTCCAAATTCAAGAAGAAGATAGTGGATTCAAGCTTTGGATTGCTTCTCCTTGCTTCAATCTCCATCTTCATCCATTTTATTGAAAAGGTGAGATTTTTATTTCACACTCTTGCTTATAACTATCTTGGACTGTTGGGAATGGTTCCCTATCACTTTAGCATGCTCATTTGCATTTGGTTTGGATTGAATTGGCGAAAAACTCCAATTTTTAGCATTTTTGGTGAGTTCCAACCCTTAGGTCGTTCTGCCCAGGTTAAGTCGTCCAGGCTGCTAGCTCAGGCGCGTTGAAAAAGTCACCGCCTTCTTAGGCCGTCTACGAGTTAAAGGCTTAGGTCGTCCACGAGTTAAAGGCTTAGGTCGTCCACGAGTTAAAGGCTTAGGTCGTTCGTGAGTTAAAGAGTTAGGTCGTTCGCTAGTTAATTCCTTAGGTCGTAAGACCTTAGGTCGTGCACCTTTAGGTCGCGAACTTCTTTAAGTCGCCTGACCTTGTTTCCTGTTAGGTCGCGTGACCCTGTTTTCGATCTTAGGTCGTTTCATCTTAGGTCGCTGGACCATAAGTCGCTCTCCACTTCTTTTCCATAAGTCGCTCGCGAGTCAAGAGTTAGGTCGTCTCCGACCTAACTTCCCTCGTCACTTTAGGTCGTAGCTCGTAAGTCGCTCAAACATTTCCACTAGGTCGTCTCTGACCTATCCTCCAGTTAAGTCGTTCGACCCTCTAGGTCGTTTGAGTTAGGTCGTTGGACCATTCACCTTAGGTCGCTCGTCTACTAAGTCGACCTAGTTTACCTCGTAGGTCGTCTCCGACCTAAGCCCCACTAGGTCGCGCCACTTAGGTCGTATCCCTTAGGTCGCGAACTCTTTAGGTCGTAGGCCGCTTGTCTTCACTTAGGTCGAACCCCGTACCGCCCTTCGTAGTGGATCTTATTTGAAAAACATTCAACAGAATTTCTACTTTGATGGTTTTGGGATTGATTACTTTGGACTTTACTCACATCTTTGAACGTGAATTGATGTGATTCGTTTTGTTTCAACAATCATTTTGTGACTTGTCACTTTAAAGATATGAAGGTTTCAATACTAGTAGTAAATATCAAAACTCTTTCATCAAAGCGATTTCAACACTATTTTAAATATCAAAAGTTCGTTTTCTCAAACCGATTTCCAATCTACTAGTATATACAAGCCTTTATTTCACTCGGATGAGAAATCGACTTAAACGACTTAGTAAAACGAGTGGTATGAAACGCTTGCGTTCACTTCGTCGGTTAGCTCTTGGACTTGTTCGATTGAACCCTTTTGTGACAATTTCCTAGTGAAGATCTACAGTTTGTTCGTAAATATTTAAGTTAAGCTAGTGGTTATGGGACATGAAGCTAAACTCATATATTTACTAGCTTGGTGTGATTGACACTTCCTTATGATCATGACGATCATTTTTGTGATTTAGACTAGCGATTGAGCGATGTCTCTTTGTCTGCGAGGGAGACTAGACCCCGCTTTTGTGATGTTTCGCCATCACATATATGGGGTAGCACCCCACGGTCTTCGGGCCATTTCTGTGTGAAAATTTAATGGATAGCTTCCATGAGATAGCTTCTCGTCATGTGTTTTACGCGTAGGTGAGTTTTCATGCTCCCATTCATGTGTTAGGCCTCCCCCCTTTTTTATGTGTTTTCTGGATTTCTGGTGATGATTTCTGGAATTTTGTGCTTCACCAATTTTCATGATTTTCATTGATATGATATCAGTTTTTGTGCTTTGGTGAATTTATGTGTTATTGACTTGTTATGAATACAAGTTTAAGGTATGATACCCTATTTTATCTTTGAGAAGATTCTTGTGATATTGATTAATCTTTTGTTGATTATCATTTACATACTTATAGTAGTATGCCGTTATGGTTATTACATGTTCATGTCATGCCTTCTACTTTATACCATATCATCTAATATTTATAGCTAGACTGATCCGTTTATTATTTTCTTATAAATAATACTCGGGTCAGACCGAGATGTTACAAGTGCTTCTGCTTGACTTCTCTTCAGGATTATTCTGACTTTTGGCTAACTACATAGATTAGTAGTTTTTGGATGTACACCTTTGAGATATAGACTCTATGTTGTGTACTTATTCTTTTGTATAGCATGTGATGCTATTCTTTTGTATTATCGTGGATCTTTCAGACCACTACTCTGATGTACACTTTCATGTGTTATATATATATATATTCATATCATTTTCCGCCTTTGTGATATGGATGTCTGTGACGTATTTGTGTTATGTTTATTTCTATATTTGTTTCCGAAGATTATATATAGCCACCGTGTGATAGCTTTGAGTTTGTATCGGTATGTCGGATTTCCTCCTTAAATAAAATGCATGCTATACTATCTGACTTATCGGTGCTCGCACAAAGAAATTACATGGATGGTCGCTCCTCAACAGCCTTATTCTCCGTGCTAGTTGACAACACTACACCGTAGTGTTCTTGGCTAGCTTGGGTATAGAGGTGGGGCATCACATAAAATGTAAACTAGTGTTAAATGAATTCATATAGTATTGGATGATTGAATTATAAGAGTGTAAATCGAAATAAAAGAAATTAATTGAAATTAAAACATAATTAACTGAGATTTTCATACAGTTGTAATTTGAACGCTGAAACTAGTGCAATATTTAGCTATTGGATTTGACATGGAAAATTTATTTTAAAAGATTATAATTTCTATGTAATCAAGAATGATGAAAATTGTTAAACTTTTAAAATTTGAATTTAAAAGTGATTAAATCAATTTAATAATAATTTACTTAATTGACGTGTAAAATTGGGTTTTTAGGCATTGTCTTGGATTTCAACGAAACCTGTTTCATCGGACCTGTAACAGTGAATTATTATAGGATTTCAAGTTTCGTAGCGATCAGACTTATCATTTGATCGTGCGAGCTTGAAACACGTAGAAATCAATTAAATGAATTCAATTAAAATAATTTGATTTTAAAAGCTAACTTCTATATACAATGGAATTAAGGTTTGCAACTAGTAACATTGAGTTTAAAAATATCAAAAACATATATTTCGATATATTGGATGACCTACTTTCGTTTCGAGGACGAAACGAGCTTTTTAGGTCGTTGTTATCGTTTCGACCAAATTCGATCTGTCCATTTGTTCTTATCCATCATTGTCTATATAAATTGATTTTTTCTCTCTAACCCTAGCTGTCTTTTATTTTATTTCTGTATGTACTTCTATTTCTCATATGTTCGTCCTTCTCAAATGCCAGAACATCAAAACCCTAATTTCAATTTCAAATCAAACTCCAAAATTCAAACTCCTCAAACCATAGCAAATTTTATATCATTGCATAGCTCTCGACAAGCATAATCCATATCCACGGTTCGTTTTTTCAAGTGAGTCTCGGATTGGCCAGAAATCATTGAAGAAGTTTCGGTCGTTCTTATTAGAGTTTTCAATTTCAACGGCGGATCATCAACTATTCGACAATCGGGAGGTGGCAGCGTGTAGAGGAGGATTTAAGGAGTTGATTTGTGGTCTTTGTTCAACTCAGCTGTGCTCGAGATCGCCGGAAACCTCAGTCAAAGGCGGCGGCAAACTGCTACAGGCGACACCTGGAGGGGCCGCGAGGCCATCGGGGTGCGGTTGGAGTAGGCGAACATGGCGGCGGCTTCTGATCTTGGTGACAATGTGTGTAGGTGGCGTGGCAGATGGTTGAACATGGCGGCTGTTGATGTTGAGGGCTCGATCGCATTTCTACAGGGTTTCGTGGAAGGCGATGGTAACGTATTTACTTTTATGCCCTTAGTATATTTTAATTTAAAATTCAATTTTCAACCTTTTAATATCGATAACTTTTTCATACGAGCTCGGATTTGGACGCGGTTTCTTCCGTTGCGATCGTATTGAAATTCTAGACAACATGGAACTAGTATGGTTGAATTTAGAGACTGTTCAAATTTTGGGTTTTATTTGGATTTAAATCGACGATAAATCAAAGGTGAGTGATTTAACCCACTCCCAAATACTAAACCTTCTAATGTTAGTTGAATTAAATTTATGATGTGATAATGGTTTTATAAAGGAATTTTTAAAGGTTTTAAAGGGTTTTGTAAATAAACTGGTATAAAGGGATTTGGAAGCGTTTTAAAAGAATTTGTGTAAAAGTTTATGAAAAGGGGAAGAGTTTTAAATTGTTTTTGGGAATTTATATAGCTTTATAAATGGTTTTAAAGCATATAAATAGTTTATAAATGGTTTAAAAGAGATTTATAATATTTTTTTCGAAATTGATTGAAAGAAATCTTCCTCGGTATTTATAAATATATTTATGCTTTTGGAATAAATATATGGATATCTTGATATGAAGGTATAAACTGTTTTCTAGATTTATTATTAAAATGTTTTATGAAATGACCATGGTGTGAAATAAGCGTTTGGTTTTTGAAGAGACCGGGATCGGATGTTGTCATACTCTCTGCTAATTCCAAAACTACTTTAACAACTGTGCATGTGATGGAGAATCAAAAACGAAGTAGGATGGTTTGGTGAACACTACTGGTATGAGGTAAGAACGTAGCCCTGACCTTTGGGTCAGCTTGATATGACTAAAACAGGAGCTATGCCGGGCCAAGTGAGGTCGCTCCTCCGTTCGGACATGCTTCTTCGATACCATATCTGTTACTTTGTGATTGATTGATGGCCACCATCGATTTGATTTTGGGAGTGTGTTTCGAGGTGGGCGGTAGTAGCTGATATGCATTACCACCAGTCCGGAAGTGCAAAACGGTAGAATCCTACCAGGGCATTGCCTTGCGTGCCTTGTCATATGCCTTATCGAGTCCACTACGATTTTGGTTTATGTCGTACCTATGGAATGCTCCTTGATAGCCCACCACTTTACGATGGAGTTTACAGTACTGTATAGACTATGGTGCTTATAAAATTGTGTTAAGGGGGATATGAGTAACACTTTAACGCTATTTTAATAATTTACTTTACTGATAGACATTACAAATTTATAGCGTCTTTTACTACATATAGATAGTTTAACGGATCCTTAGGAGATGGAAATCCTGAAACATCTTTTAAGTTATTGCACGCACATTATACATTGGATAGGAGATGTAAAATCCCATAAACATCTCTGAAGCCATTACACTCATATTTACTTACTGTTAATTTAACTTACATAATATCTTTTAGTTCTGACTTGAGTGTTTTGTCTTTTCATTACGCTCAGGTCAGCCAGAGCATTTCGGTGTTGAAGACTTTATTTCTAGAGGACGAAGACAGAGTTTGGTATATTATATTATTAGTGATTTTTTTCCGCTGCATCATTATTGGTATGTCATTGTTTGTACTCTAATTGTTGAAAAAAATTATGTAATCAAATGTATATTATAAAAAGCTTCATGAACTATTTATTTGATTATTATACTTTGTTATTCCGCAGTGAGATTCTTTGTTTTGTTTTTCCTTCTTTTCTCTTATTTTCTTATTTACTCCATTGAAAATCCTCCCTTTTGAATTGTTTGAGTTAGACATGTATGGTTTATTGTCGATTTAAATCGTCCAAAAAGGTGGGTCGTCACACTCCACATCGCCGATCCCATTAGGTTGCGTGACTCAAACCTCCACCGAACCATGCTAAAATTTGCACCGAGATGCTAAATTCTTCAGGGAACCCAAATCGATTCTCCAATCGCCGAATCGTAGTCCAAAATCGCCACAACACCCAACCCTAGCTCCTCAACATCAGCCATAGCTAAGTCAAGCTCCAAAAACCAATGTCGCACCTTCTAATTCGAGCACAGGTAGGAAGCTCTTGTTAAAATGTGATTTTTAAGGCTAGTTTCACAATTTTTAGTTGAGTGTAGCTTTTTAGTTACAATTTTGAAGTTTGACTTGAAAAATGAAAACCTGTATTTCATTATCTGGTAAGTTTAAATAGAGGGGAGGGAGAATAGGCTTGCATACGTGGTAGGGGCACGGGTATGGTTGATGTTGATTTGGTATGGAGTTGAAAAACATGTACATATATTATTTTATTTAATAAAATATTCCGATATGACATACCCAAAAATGTCGAACTCCAAACGAGACGTACTGCCTAGCATTCTATATAGTATACCCCTATTCCGAACGCAATGGAACTAGTCTCAAGACATGATTCGATCTTATGCAGAAGATAGATTTTTAGACCCGGTTATTATATTAAAATTTCGATATTAATTTCAATACGTTTCGATCTCGCACAACCAAACGATACGTCCAATCGTTACAAAACATGACAGCGTACAATAATTCACTATTACGGTCCAATGAAACTGGATTGGTCCAAATCGAAGGCTATGTCCCGAAAGGCTAATTTCATAGATTTAAATATCGTTTTATATTTAATTATCGATATTTATCCAATCTATTTATATTTGTAAATAAATTTACAAATTCAATACACCAATATTATTTATTAATTAAAATGAGCTTATTAATATTATTAAATCCATTTTATTAAGATTTAATTCATAATTCAAATATTTGAACATTCCCTATATTTGAATTAAAGGTTATTAAATTCCAAAATCCAATTATTTAAACATTTAAAATAAATTAAACATTTAAAATCAAATGACCAGAATTTTGGGTTGTTACATTCTGCCCTCTTAAATGAATTTCGTCCCTGAAATTCCTAAGGAAGAAAATGTTTCCAGACCCTTAAATTTTAAAACTAATAATTAAAATGAGTTGTTAAACTTATTAACTATCCAAAACCAATTAGCTGGAATAGATTCCAAAATTTCCAAGTTTTTTATATTCGTTTACCTATACCAACTAATTCCTCACATCCATTCATTCCAAGATATAACTCGAAGTTAAATTTTAGTTATCAAAATTTTCCAAAATTCCTAAAAATTTCTAACTCTTAAATTTATGGAAAATTTTGCCAGCGTCTCCTTTGCATAGCTTGATCGAAACAACTACAAATCGCCACTAAAGGCTCTAAACCAATCAAAGAAAACAAAAGCCAAATGGCCTTCCATATCTGGGGCATGAAATCATCAACCAATTTAAATTTTCTACATTTATTACGTATCCTTTTGCATTTGATTTATATTTCGGTAAGTAATTTTTTATCTCTATGCAGATGCAGGTGCGCAAGAAGTCAACTGGAAATCTCTTGCTTCCCTGTACTTACATAATCAAAAAGAAAATCAGGCTGACAAAAGCAATGATGTATCTCTACATGTAAAACTAGTCTGATATAAATCTAAATGCAATCAACAACCATACCTCCATCATATGTGACCAAATAAAGAGAATATCCTATAATAGATGTTATGCATATAATTATTTCAAATGATAAATTTAGGTCTAAATACTTGGGTTTTTCAATTCAAAAATTTATTTTCAAATTTCTCAGACGAGAAAAATCAAAGACCAAAAATTAAAATGACAAGAAAGGAACTCCTCCTAATAAAGTATGGTGGAACTCTAGAATCAAAACAACATGTAGCATCCAGTGGTATTCCGGTTCCTCCAAAAAAAACTAGAATAAATATCATTCATTTCCCAAAATCTTCTAAAATCACCTTTTTCAAAATCACCGAGATTTAGGTCCTAATAACAACAATTTAAAATCCTTTGTCTAAATGTAACGACCAAGAATTTTGGTTATTTTAAATTGGAATATTTAATTGGTTTTAAATATTTAAAATTTAATTTATAGATTTAATAACTTGAATTTCAAATATAACGATTTATTAGTTAATTTAATTGTAGGATTGAATAATTAAAATTTGGTTAAATAGTGAAATCTTGAGTTCTAAGCTAGATAAAAATCATTTCAAAGCTTATTTAATTTCTATTTATAATAAGGAAGATAATAAAATTTTAAATTGGATTTATAAGAAGTTTACTCGATTTTTAAAATCAAACGTTTAAATTAACATATAAAAATAGCTTTCCGGGATACAGACTCGGAATTCGACGAAACCTGTTCCATTGGATCTGTAATAGTGTATTATTATCAGATTTCAAATTTTGTAACTTTTGGATTTATCGTTTGGTGGTACGGAATAGAAACACATCAAAATTTATATTGGGAATTTAATATTTTAATTGGGTGCAAAAAGCTATCTTTCACATACAATCGAATTGGGACTCGAAACTCATTCCATTGCGTTTGAAATGGGGGTATAACATTACGAACGCCTGGTGGCACGCCTCGATTGGAGTCCGTAAATTACAACTTGATATTTTGAAATTTAAATTATATATATATATATATATATATATATATATATATATATATATATATTTCCACCACAACCCACATTCTCTCACATCAGCCCACATACTTACCATCACAGCCACCCTACCTCCTGAGATAACCACCTTACAACCACCATCTATGTTCCTCCCCCTTATATTTAAGCAGCAAAGCAGAGAAAAAAAGAAAAAAACATAACTATTTCATTTGTTTGACTATAAAATGAAATCAGTAAACTACAATTCCGACTTTTATTTCCTTTCCACTCCTTCTCATTTCCAGTTCACCACCAAACAATGGTTGTAACTTCTAAATTCGAGATTAAGGTGATATAGGTCACTTAAATTCATGAAGATGCACCCGTTGAGATCGTATAGGATCGAGCTTCACGTGCTTTTTCTAATTTGCTACTGTGACAACGAGATTGGGAAAGGTCGACTATTCGACATCGGTTCTAGGCGAGCTAGGGTTTGTGATTAAGCGAAATTCAAGCATCAATGGGCTATGGCAACTTGATATTCAGGATCGTGGTCGTGCGTAGCACCTTGGCGCCGAGCAGGAGAGGACGCCGTTCATGGTAGAGGGAGGCGGGTCCCGTAGAAATCGAGATGTCGTGATTCATTGGGTGACTCAGAGGGATGGCGAAGGGTGTCATAGGGTCGAGAGCATGGAGGGGAGTTCATCGGCGAGCTTGGAGGTGCGATTAGAGTGGTGGTGGGGTGTGCTAGGTGCATGTGCACGCATCGTGTATGGAAGGAGCATTTACTGGAAAGAAGAAAAAGAAAAGGGGAGAAGAAGAAGAGAAGGCTGAGGGAGTGGGCTTTGGGCCGAGAAGAAAAATATAAAAAAAAAGAAAGGAGGGGGGAAGAAGAGAGGTGGGTCGGGCTTTCTTTGATGATGGAATTTAACGAAATAAGTTGCGTCGAACTCGTGTCTGCAAATACTATGCATGGGTGTGATTTGGTGACAATTAGAGCTAGCAGGAATTTTGGTTAAAATTAAATGTCTGTGTAAATTTAAATTTTTAAATAGAATGCTTCAGCGATAATAAAAATCAAGGTGAGTAAATCTCACTCATTTGGACTACTGGTTATAATTTTAAATAGTTGAAAATTATTTGTTGCCTAATTGGTTGAATTTATAAATTATTATCAGTTGGATGTTTAATATATATATATATATATATATATATATATATTAGTATATATATTAGTAGTTGGATATATTTTCCCGCCGATTGGAACGGATGGGACCCTATGCGCCCCGCATAATAGCGAATGACCCTATATTACTGCGATATCCCCTTTGAATTGGGATTGGTATTTTATCTTATCTAACATCTGTGGATGCAGGGAAACAGGTAGGAGGGATCCAACTGGATTCCTCAAAAATGCTGATTTTAATTTCATATATAGTGATATATGATGTGTTTGATTTATCAATGATAGATTATGGTGTGATTTGAATTTATTGAATGCTATAGTAGCACTGGCCTTAATTTTAATATTTTAAAACTATAAATATTATTTTTGGATTTGAAAGGAATTGGAAGCGATTTGGAAGTGAAATATTTATGTTAAATTTTTTATTAGTTAAAAGAAATTGATTTGGATAAAATAAATGGTTTGACTTTGTACTTGATTATCCCGTGATATTTTAAATGGGGATTTGGAATAACGTATATAAAGGATTTTAAATAATTAATCTTAAGTAATACGTGTTTAAATATTAAGGGTTTTAAAAATCGAGAATAGATTGGGAGAATAATTGGGAATCTGGAAATAAATATAAAATTTGTTACACTGGATCTTAAATAAGATTTTTAAATTACGAAATGAAAGTAGAAATCGAGATTTGGTTGGATTCGGAATATAATTTGGATTATTTGAGAAATAGATTTATGAATGGAATTTCAATTAGAAATTGATTTATAAATGAATTTAACTGATATGAAAACGTTGTAAACTAGAAATGAGATTTTGAAGTTTATAAATAATTTTTATAAATAAAGTGAAATGATTTTCATTTGATAAATAGGAAATATAAATTCACAGTGAGAATTTATAATGAGATCGGGAAATCGATTTAGAGAGAAACAGTGGATTCTATATGTGAATTTAGGAATAGTTATGGAATTGGAAATGTGAATCGATTTGTGATAAATCGAGAGAGATTTATAAGTAATAAATTGGATATGTTGAAGTTTAAAAAAATGGTTTTCACAAGAAGGTAAGGTTTGTGTTAAAAAGTGGATTTTTAATTATTAAACTATGTAGTTTTAAAACTATTAATTGGATTTAAATATTTCAAAATTTTAGTTATTTAAATATTTAATTTTATTAAATGCATTCTAAGTTATAAACAAGTTTTGTAAATAGATTAGAATTTTATTAATAAATTGGAATTAGTTATTGATGTTTATTTTAAAGGTGCTTTGATATTTTAAATAATTATTTAACCATATTTTTGAAATTATTATTATATAAATAAATATAGAAATTAAAAGTAAGTAATTGGAATTTATTTATAAATACTCTCAAGAGTGTGAACCGGATTTTATTGAAAGGATGTGGTTGTATAAGTGAAATGTTATAATGGGAATTCTAGAAGCTTAAGGAAATTTTTGAAAATAGTTAGACTTGGGAGCTTCAAAAATGAAACTGAATTCATAAAAGAATTATAAATGTTTAGTTGGATTATAAATAAGATTGTGAAATAAGACGAAATATTCCTAAGTATTGGAATTAAATCGATTTGGAAATATTCTAACTATGGAATGATTTATATAGAAATATTTTTCTAAGTAATGGATTACGAATTTAAATTGATAAATATTTCTAAGTGTTGGAAATATCCTATTATGGATAGAAGTATTCGGAAGTGATTCAAAATATGAAATATTGAACGAGATTTGAATATATATCTTTGTAAAGATATTTTTAAATAGATGTTGAAAGATTTATAATTTGGGCCTAGTGACTGCTTATGTGTGTAAATTTGATAGTTAAATAACCGATTATCAAATATGGCCAAAATTGTTGATTGTTTCGAAGAGACTAGGATTAGATTTTATTATCCGAAAACCACTTCGATTCGGTATGTGCGTGTGAATTGTGATATCTCGAAGATAATGGAGATGGTAATCTTGAAGTAGATTCGGTTTGTTTAGGCCCAGAACAACTTGTATGGATGAATGCTATCATTGCATTTCTTGCCTGGAAGGTAGTGTTAGCATTCCAAGCATGAATGCTATTCTAAGGTAAAACATAACATCAAGCCTCATCAACCGAGAATGACTAAAACAGGTGAGATACTAGAGGTGTACTGTGACGGGCGGTACCCCAATAGCCCAGTCATTGTATGGAATCCAATATCCACTACAAGCCTTTACGGTTTTGATTGTAGAGCCTAGTATGCTAGAATTTAATTAATGTAACGATTTCGACTATTTTAATAAGTATTTGTATTTAGACACTATTATAATATTAGAGGATCTTGATATAAAATGTTTTGGTTATCGTAAGGGAAAAACTTGTCGTGTTTATGTGTGACATGGTCTTACGAGATACCTTTATTTTTCAAAGAATTTTGAAAATAGTAATAATTCAAATTGAGTGTGATTTCTCATGATGGTTTCTAGACTGACTCGGGTGTTATTTTATTATAATGCTGGGGTCAGACCGAGTATTACAGATTCAGAATAGGATGCTATTGAGCTCTGGAGACGAGCAGGATGACAGAGACGTATTCCCATACTTGATTATATTCCACCGTGTGTGTAGGTTGTATATTCAGCACTTGTGAGGATAAGTTATTATAACTGTTCAGAATTGATTTATTGATTGTTGTACTCTGATGGTGGTATGTATAATAACTTTTATAGTTCTTTTTGTATAAAGATATGTTATTATCTATTATATATTGTTCTGTTGCGATTGTGAGATTCTGTGTTGTTGTTCCTATTTTCTTATATCTATCCTTTTCTTTTTCCTTAACAATCCACCTTTTTTTTCAATTTTAAGTTGACATGTGTGGTTATTTGTCAACTTAGAATGTACAAAAAAGTGGGTCATTACACGTGGTATCAGAGCAGAAGGTTAAGCGAGAATGTAACAACCCTGGTTTGTAGATTACCTATCAATATTAAATTATAATTGTTGATAATTAGATGGAAATTTAATTTCTGTGACAAGTGGAAATGTGAATTTGGATTGTTTAGATAAATGAACAATTCATGTAGTATAATCATTTTAAATTGTGAGAATAATTTTAAACTTTATATATATATATATATATATCCCAAGATTTATTTTGGTGGATAATCAATAAGCATCTCTTGATAATGAAAGAGATTAGTTATCTCTTCAAAAATGAGTTTTCAAGTTAATAGTTTTAAAGTAGATTTTGGAAAGTAATGAAAATATTTCCACTTACTAAAATGATGTATTTAAGGTAAAAGAATAATTTAGTTTGAAAAATTAAAATATTAATTGAATAGTTTAGTACAAGTTATTAGTGATGACTATAAAAAATTTTTGTTTTGACACTTAGTTATTTGAGTAATAGTAGAGGATGGATATAAAACTCTATCTTAAGAGAAAATAAAAAAGTGTTATTTTAGAACATTTAGTACAACTTTGTGAGCTAGTTTTTGTTTTAAACTTAAATGATATTAAAACTTATGTGTTTGAAATTGCAAAATTCCTTTGAAAACAAGTTTGAATTAATTCGTGGGTGACAAATCCGAACGGACTCACAGAAATCAACAAAGTCGCAATGATTGGAATTCGAGATATATCATCAACATCTCGAAACTCAAGAGTGAATACAGATACTTCGGAATCATCGTTAACATTGCGAAGGCCGAAGGTCAAAACGATCAAACGGACAAGTCGGGAATTAACCGATAAGATAAACGCACGTGTCACATACCATATGTTTTACCAAACCGTTTAATTCTCCTTCTCATTCGCTCGAATAGTGCAAAAACATGTATTTTATATATAAAATAATTTTCTTGAGAAAACAAGCTTTTAAAACCCTTTTCGAAATCAATTTTGAAAGCTATATTTGAAAATTCCCTTATTATTGAGAATAACTAGATTTTATATTTGAAAATACATTTCAAATTATTATATAATCTCACAAATGCTAGCTCAAACAAGCAAAAATCGCATACTGAAATGCAAAAAAATCGTTTCTGTAGATGAATAGCGTGTTCTGAATTTGAGAGGGAGTGGCTTGCATTTTATCAAGCCACATTCTATGATTTGAAGGGTCCTATAGTTAGGTATCCTAATTCAGTTGGTTGGTTAATTCTTGTCTTCGGAATATTGATTATGATTCTGAAGTCTCTGTATTCACTCTTGTGTATCGAGATGTTGATGATATATCTCGAATTCCTGTCATTGTGACTTTGTTGATTTTTGTAAGTCTGTTCGGGTATGACACCCAATCGGGCAATCGAATATTGTATTGACCTCATTCCCGGTTCTTAGCCTTTTGGATCCTTGGCTTGCCTTTTCTTTTGGACCACTGTATATAGACATAGGATTGATGGTATAGTTTGTGTAGTAGTCTTTTTGTTTGGAACTTGTGATGTATATATATTCTTTTGTGGGGATGTATGTATATATTGTGTGGTTGAATACCACTTGTGACATGTTTATTACATTTGATGTATGTGTATATCGTTTCTGTGTTGCTGTTCTGTGACTTGTGATAAATATAGTTATTATGTTTTGTTTCTAATTCGATCCTGTAGCCACCATAGTAGTGTATTAGATAGAATTAAGTATGTCGAACTCTTGAGATAAAATGAAAAAAATTGAGTACCAAATCAACATACTTAGCTCTTATCTAATGAAAGACTATGATGGTTGCCCTTAACCAGTCCTATTCTCTGTATTAGTAGACAGAACTACTAAGTAATTCTTTTGTTAATGTGGGTCTCGGGGTGAGGCGTCACAGCTTGGCATTAGAGCCAATCAGAAAGACTACAAAACTAAACAAATAGGGATAAGCTGATATCCAAGCGGAAGCATCAAAGCAAAGCTAAGAAAATTCATTTTCACTACAACAAACAGGAACTTTAACAGCGTTTCTAAAATGCTATAAAAGCTATTAACAACGTTTTTACATACGCTGTATATCGACATGCAGTTATATGTCAGAGATATACAATGACAAGGAATAAACGCTGTTAAATGTCCTTTTTTATAGTGTTTCCCTTGTGTCATGAAATCATTTAACAGCGTTTGTTTCGTCCTAAGATAAGATTTTATAGCGTTTTTTCATTATTGTAATATTTATTTACAGCGTTTACCTGTTGCAATAAATCATGCTTTATGTTTTTAGATATAATTTAACGGCATTTTTAAAACACTGTTAAAACATTCAACAGGGTTTAAAAAACACCGTGGAATGTTTTAACAACATTTTAAAAACGTCGTTAAATTGTATACAAAACATATATCAACGGCTTTTAAAAAACGTCGTGGCATATTTTAACAGTGTTGTATACATAGGAATACTAGATTAAATTAGACTACTAGTACCATGAATCTGTGTTGGAAGTGGGAACTTATGTTTCATTCATCCTTTTTGTAAATCCAAACACGGTACTTCTTTGTTTACAATGCATGTATATCACGACCTTTCACTTAAAAAATGACGGTTTCCATAATTTTAGCAAAATAAGTTTTACAAACTACTTACCCTCTTATCTGCATTATTATATTACAAAAAATACTTGCATATATGTTCCCTCGCTGGCTTATCTTTCAATTCCAAAAGCTTCAACTGTCTACCTTTGATTCTCTGATGGGACTATTTGGCAACCACACTCGAGCTACTTCAGCTTCATTCCTGAATGCAAAGACCGGGCCTTTACTTTGTTGGATTCTCTTGATAATATATTTGTTCAATTCATATCTTCATCTCTTGGTTCTGAAATAGTGAAACAATGTGAAATTTAGTCAGAAACAGTGTGAAACTATATCAAATTTGGTTATAAACAGTATGAAATAGACATTAATTTAAGCTATCATTTCTAGAGTTCGTTTCTACAAGTTCAAACATGAAAAAACAGTGATTTCGAAGTTGAATAAGTATTTCACAAGATATAGAGGAGATTTAACCAGCAAGTGAATCATCTCTTTGTTCTGAGACAGAGAGAAACACATTCAAAATTCATTACCCAAATTCTAAAACACTTCAAAAGGAAGAAAAACCAAGATATATAAATAAGCTACACTTTATTTCATATTAGTTCTGATATGCAAGCTAATGAACAGGCATACTTGTAATGGTTAATGTAAAAGCAGGCTTCCACCAAGATTTAAATGCTAAAGCTATTGAAGAGCTGCATGGACCAATTTCCTACAGATAAGAGAAAAATTTTAGTGAAAATATATCGCAACACCTTTTCAGTTGAAATTAACTCTATGGTACCATTTACTCAATTATAAATGTTGAATACAGACAAACTTGTACAAGATTAGTTTACCCATATATATTTATTAATTACAAGTCAAACACAAGCAAAGAGCAATTGGAAATGTTAGCTGAACATGTATAATTCTTTACGTGCTTACCAATGAAAGAATCCAAGGACAAAAGGCTTTCCAAGAAAATAGTAGTTTCCAACATACTGCTAGAGTTGTATT
Source organism: Allium fistulosum (assembly GCA_030737815.1). Taxonomy (NCBI): domain Eukaryota; kingdom Viridiplantae; phylum Streptophyta; class Magnoliopsida; order Asparagales; family Amaryllidaceae; genus Allium; species Allium fistulosum. The sequence continues at coordinate 824,797,343 of CM060904.1, forward strand.
AGTCTTTCTGTTTTTATACGCCTCGTGTTAACAACTATTAGTCGACAGGTCTGCCATTTAAACCAGTACACTTTGCAACGGTCATGGAAACTTTTTTTTCTATATAACTTTTTTTAATGCAAAAGAAAAACAAATTATTTTATTTTCATGTTGGGCCTAAATAGGCCCAGCCTAATTACAATAGTGAGCTGTAGGCCCACTTGTTCTCACCTACTTGCGCAGGTAAATATACTCACCTGCATATGCAGGTGAGTAATCTGTTGTGCCTTTGGCACAGCAACAAAGAAAATGTTGTGCCTTTAGCACAACAAAGCCTATTTCTTTGTTGTCGTGCCAAAAGGCATAGCAAAGCCTTGCCAACGCTCCTGTCTACAGCAGCTCCTTGCTGCACACAGGCAACAGCTCCAAACCCAATCTGGAGGGATGAGTTTGGACGCATATGATCACTGTAAATCTTGATAAGTTCGCACAAAATAATATCAAGAACTCGTACAATTTTGACAACATAAATTAAGAAAATACATCAGTGCGAATTCCAATGGTGCCAATACAAATAGGCCCTTTTAGTCATGCTTGTAAAAAGTGGATTATACGTGCATGGTTTTTAAAATGGGATGTAAAACTTGAAGTTCAAATTTTGAATCAAAATTGAAATCAAGTCATGAACTGTGAATTCAAAGAGTTCAGTTTTGTAAGGTGTGTACAAATGTGTATGCTAGAATTTTTGCTAGTTATCAATTGTTCAAGAAAGTTTCTTGATATCTTATGTTTTAAAATTGTAAAGGTAGCTCAAAATGATTTTAAAAAAATAAAAAAAAATCATACATATTTACTGGCGTACTTCATTAGGTAAACTGGTATGAACAGAAATTATCTTACTTGAAAAGTAGATCCAAAGGAGTTGACAACAAAAGATCAAATGAGCCACCCTGTGACATAAAACAAAATTCTACTAGTGTACATCATTTAATGCATTATTGATGTTGATATAGAATAATATGAAAGAGGCTAGCACAAGTGCCTTTAGTTTTATACCAGCATTCGTGAAAATTATTTCCTATTAATGACAACATGAATCATATTATTGACATTTTACATGCTTTTTATCGAATTGAACAAAAATGTATTTCACCAATCATTTTTGTTGAACAAACCCCAATATATTGCTGACCTTCAATATCATGCTTTCACCAATCATGCCCAGAACTATGCTTAACAACTCTGGCAGATCACTGCTAATGAATTTGTATCATGGTCAGAAATTTGTACATTGGGAATAATGGGCAGAAATATATGGTCATAACTCATGAAATGTGGTAGCATAGAGGAACATTTTTATAAATAAGAAGTGATAGTTTTATGAAATGAGTAATATAAATCTACATTATAATATAAGGATTTACCTTGGATAAGCTATCAGTAGCTAAATTGATTAAAGAAACACATACCTACTTATTTGGAAAATTTATGTCTTCCACCAAGGCACGATCAAAGACATTCCTAGTATACTCAAATCAAATACATATATGTAACCTATAACTGAAATATAAGACACAAGAAAATATGAATATAAATAAGAAAACACTAATTCTCGCATGTATTTTCAGTAAACATGTAACAACCCAATATTTTTGAAACTATTTTTATTTGAGTTTATATCATTTTGAAAATATTTTTATAGTGAAGTATGAATTTTTCTAGAATTAATGGTATTTTGTTGTAATTTTCTTGTTCTGTTTCCTATTTTTAAGCAATTTCTTTAGTTCTTTTGCTATTTTCTCCGAATTTAACTATTTATTTCACTTTGAAAATGTTTTAAAAATCATTTTTATTTCAAATTTTGTTTTCGAATATTTTTAAAATGTAAATAATTTTCCAAAGTCAATGGTGATTTATTTGTAATTTTGGACAATGTTTTCAATTTTTAAGTAATTTATGTAATTCTTTGTCCATTTTCTTTAAATTTAAATATTTAATTTTATTTTATAATACTTTGTTTCAGTTTTAAAGTCAATTTCTGAGTTTATTTTGTTTATTTAAAATTACAAATAAAAAGAAATATGAAGAGTTTAAAATGCTTTAGAAACTGAAGTCTTTTCCTCTCCAAAACTCTTCATTTCCATAACTCTTCATTTACACTCCTTTTGGCCGTGCATTATTTTCCATTTGCTGTGTATTCCCTTCAAAATTTACGTGAGAAACTCCTCCATTTCATTTTGCACGGTTTGGGAAAGATTTGGGTAATGTCTTCACTTTTTCTTCCTTTCTTCTTATTTTTTTATGAAATTTTGCCTTGTTCTTCTTGCTTTTTGGATCGGCCTCTCCTCCATATCCACGGCCACAAACTCCTACACCTCTTCCTTGCCATCAACACCACCTATACTCCAGGCCATGACCATGGCCGAGCCCACTATGGTGACTAAACCCCTCAAAAATGCAACCTAAGCCTTAAAAACATGTTATTGACCACTATTTGCTTCACCACTTCATTTTCCACCACCACCACCACCTTTGGCCGCCGCCACCACCTTTGACCAGACCACCACACAACTTTCCACCCACTGACCTGACCCATGCTCCTCTGACCGAGCCAAACAAGCCCACGGCCGAGCCCTATGTTGAACCAAAAACCCACTACTTGCCTTAAAACTCTTCACCTTCTCACTATGTAACTTCCCCTCCATGTTTCATCACTTTGGCCGTGCCTTTACTTGACCAAACCCGAGCCATTCCCTGTTCAAACCAGAGCCAAACAACATCCCTAGGCTGAAAAAAATAGAGGAAGCAAGGCAAAAGATTTGGCATTCATACCTCTTTTTATTTAAAAGTTATTCCATTTCAAGTGTATTGAAATTTATGGTTTGTTTTGATTTTTGTTTTGGGTTGTAACACAAGATTTGTAGCTTGGATTTGCTCTCCTCTCAATTCTGTAATCTTGTCATCGTGCTTTAATTTCCGTTGTGTCATTGGTTTTGTTATCTCCAACATTTGGAGGTGAGTAAATCTCACACGACACTATATACTTTTGCAATTGTGAAGCGACAACATTAGAATGTGTAGAATATTAAATGATGCTATAACTGCCTGTGATTATTTATGTATGGTGTTAAAACTATAACTTACATGCCGTATCACCTGTTACTGTTGTATTTTGTTTATTTTACTGTTATTTATATCTGTTTATCACAGTGCAAGTTCTCTATAGAATAGAATCACTATGGGTTGAAATGATACATACCCGAACGGACTTTAGAATAGGGAAAGATCGTTATGGGCTAAAATAATAAGCCTGAGCGACTTTTATTTAATCTTATTTACTTGGGATTGCGGGTTTAAAATGATAAAACCCGGATTTTCTTTGTAAACTACGGATTGAAATGATATATTATCCGTATCACTTGACTTAGGCTAGAAAATATCATACAGACCCGTGGTTATTTTATATATTTTTCTGGAAAATTTTAAGTATTTAAAAATGAAAAAAAAAATGATAAATTGATTTGAATTGAATTTTAAATGATTTATTAAAGTGGAAATGATTTTCTATGTGTTAAATGTAAAATAAATGGATAGAAATTGTGATTTTAAAGTGTAACTTAATTTGGAAATTTTGATTTGATTTTTAAATGGAAATTTAGTTAATTAAATTAAAAATGAAAATTAAGTTTTAAATGGTGAAATTGAGGTTAAAATTTAAGTGTTGAAGTAAATTGTAAAAAAAAATGGAAATGGAAATGGACACACTTGAATTTATTAAGTGAACTTTAGGAAAATTTAATTTTTATTTGTAAAATTCTTCTTTATAAAACCATAAGTTAAAGGTATTTAAATGAACATTTTTGGTGTGGAGAAATATGATTTTTATAAGTTTAAATGATTTAAATTGAAGTTTATTTGTGGCTGGAATTGTATTTAAAACTTGGAAATTCAATTAATAGCACTTCAGAAATGCTATCATTTCTGGAAATGAACTAATTGTGAACTAAGTAGAATCTACAGCACTTGGTAAGTGCTTGGGTTGCATAAATGAACTTAAAGACTAAAATGAACTAAGGCTATGACAGCACTTGGTAAGTGCTGTAGTGGCAGGAACTAAAATTGAACCTGAAACTAATGAAAGGGCTATTGTAGCACTTGTTAAGTGCTGAAGTAGACTGAAATATGATTTTTGTATATAACTGAACTTTTACCGCAGTTTTTAAACGCTGTCTTTGCTGAATTGAATTAAAACCTTTAATTTGAACCATGAACTATTACAGCAGTTCTATAAAACCTATCTTTTCTGAATTGAACTATTTTTTCTTTAAAAACTGAACTATTACAGCAGTTTATAAATGCTGTCTTTGCTGAATTGAATTGTTTTCAAATATAACTTACCGCGGCACTTTTTAAATGCTGTGAAAGTTGGAATTTTAATGTTTTAATGTTTTTAAGTGAATAAATGAACTTAGAAAAGGCTAAATTTTTGAGAATTGGATATTTGAGATAAAGGTATAACGACTTTTCTTTTAAAGGGTTTAAATGAAGCATTTTGATTTGAAATATAAACTGCTTTTAAATTTATAACCACGTGTTATAATAACGATTGGTTGTTAAAGAGACCGGGATCAGATATGGACATACTCTCTGTCGATACCGAAAACCACTTTGACAACTGTGTACGCGGTGGAGTTTCCAGAATGAAGTAGGATGGTGGCGAGGAGCCTAAGGTATATACGTGGACCCAACTCCCGTGAGTTGGCATAAGGTGGCTAAAACAAGAGTGATCTCAGGCCAATGAGGTAGCACCTCTTATCGGACACACTTCTTCGATACCATTCTATTACTTTGTGATTGTTTGGGTGTACCCCTTGATTTGGGAGTGTTGTTCGAGGTGGAGCGGTAGTGGCTGCTATGGGTTTCCATCAGTCCGTGTGCGTTATTGGTATATCTACCCTGGCTTTGCCTTGTGTGCCGTGTCACCTACCATATCGAGCTTTACTACGAGTTGTGATTTCTCCCGTAGCCTGTAGAGTATCGAGGGTAGCCCCCATTTTAGGAGTATGCTAATACTGTATAGACTACTGGGACTATTACGTGTTAAGGGGAATATTGGGTCACTCCTTAATGCTATTTAAAAGTATGTTTATTTTATATTAGACATTATTATAATAGCGAATATTACTACATAGTAGATAGTTTAACGGATCCTTAAAGAATGGGCGATCCCAAGCATTCTTTAAGTTACTTGTACCTTTATTACAGTTCACTTGAGTTGGTTTACACTGTATAAGTATGTATGTCCTGACTCGAGTGTTTGTGTTTTATTTACACTCGGGTCAGCCTGAGTATTCACAGCTTTGGATTTCACTTTTCTGGAGCTAGGAATCGCTGGAGTTTCTGCTTATCTAGTTATTCATCTATTTCAGTTTCAGTTGTTCTATTTCAGCTTTTGTATTAGAGACTTATGTATTTGGGATTTCTATTGTACTTGTTTCAGAACCGTATGGGTTTTCAGACTATATATTTTGTAACTGTTTTTGACACTCTGTATTGTAGTAGCTTCATGAACCACTATTTATTTTATTTCCGCTGCGAGTTATTTTGATATTTCTGTGTCTGTGATTCTGTGAATGATTTTATTTGCTCCAAATTTTATTAATATCTGTTATTTTCCATTATTCAAGTCTGACATGTGTGGATTATTGTCGATTTGAATGGTCCAAAATAGTGGGTCGTTACATTTGGTATCAGAGCCTTGGTTTTAGGCAAACCTTAGCCTATGGAGCAAAAACTCATTAGAGATAGGGTAGAAATACCCTAGAATGAGTGAAATCAACCTCAGAATCATTTCTTTGTGAGTGAACGTATTTTCAAAGTATAAAATGATTTTCAAATAATTTTTCAAATGATTTTCAAAGATTATTTTGATATAAAATTTTCTTGTTTTAAAAGCAGTTTTTATAAACTTCCTTCTTTCTGTATCTACCTTGTTAGAAATTTCTATTATTAGGATATTCATCCAAGTGATTTTATCTTGTCTTATCTTAGCTTATCTTTGTCTTCTCTGTACTATTGTCCTATATTCATTCTTGATATTTTCAAGACGAATCGTGGAAATGCTAAAGGTAGGGGTCGTGGTACTGTCCCAGCTCCTCAACCTGCTGCACCTGTTAGGTTTACTATTCTCTGTAAGGAATTCTCTCAGCTTGGTGGTACTAAGTTCACCGGTTCAGAGAACATCATCAAAGCCCAGCAATGGTTACAGAGTTTAGAGAGGATATTTACTGGTCTTTAGATTACTAATGCCCAGAAGCTTCAGTTAGCAGCTTGGTAGCTGCAAGAGTCAACCTTAGATTGGTCGGAGTCTGTTACAGCTCACATTAACAAAGGTGATCTTTCGTGGGAGCAGTTCAGGTATCCTTTGTGTTATCTTGAATTTTTCCCCATTTTTCTTTTCTTTTGAATCTATCTTAAATTTTGTTTCTGTATCTTCTTTCCAGGGAGGCTTTTGTGGAAAAATGGATGCCCGAAGCCGGGAAATCTCAGCTTTATCGAGAATTCATGGATCTCAAGCAGGGTACCATGTCTTTTTCTGAGTATGAGCGGAAGTTCAACGAACTTTCCAAGTTTGGTCCTGGTCTTATCGACACTCAGCTTAAGAAAAATGAGAAGTTCATAGCTGGAGCTCACCCAAAGTTCTACGATCGTCTTATTTCACATGTTTATGACACTTTTACTGAGCCAATGGATATGGCTATTCGTTATGAGAACCCTACTTGCAAGGTTCCTGCTGTTTCTGGTGCTCCTGCATCTTAGTCTTCCTCTGCAAATTCTATGAAGAGAAAGCCCAATTTCCACCAGCAGAAGAAGAATTGGCTCAAGCATCCAGGTTTGGGATCTTCATCATCTTCTCCTTCTCAAAGACACCCTATTGACTTATCTACCATTACCTGCTTCAAGTGTGATCAGAAGGGACACTATGCTAATAGTTGCCCTACTTCGGTTAGTGCTACTGTTCCTCCACCTTAGAGTACCAAGAACAATCTTTGTCATGTCTGCCTTCATCCTGGTCATTTTAAGAATGACTATCCTTTGTCTCTAAAGGGCAAGCCATCTGGTGTTTTTGCTGTTACCACTGCTTCTTCTCATGCCGCACCTGCTCCTGCTCCTAGTGATGATCAAGGTACTCTTCAGGGCACTTTTTATTTCTTTCAGCATCCTGTTCGTGTTTTATTCGATACTGGAGCTTCGCATAGTTTTATTTCTATGGCTATTGTGATAAGTTTGAGCATCACCTTTCTCCTGAGTATGCTTCTGTTCCTTTATGGGTTTCTAATCCTATTGGGGGTCCCTCGAACCTTAGTGGTATTTGTAGAGGAGTGAAACTCCTCCATTCTGATCATTGCTTTAGTGGTGATTTCTATATTCTTGGTTTTGATACTTTTGATTTATTGCTTGGAGATGATTGGTTAAGGAATCATGATGCTCGTATCTCTTGTAAATCCCGAATTGTTTCTCTTGAGGATGATCGGGGTAATTCTTTGGTTATTCAGTGTTGTATTCCTCATGATTGTGCTGGTAGCTTTATTTATTACTTGGATTCTTCTCCTGTTGATCTTCAGTCGACTCGTGTAGTCAAACTCTATCTCGATGTATTTGGTGAAGTTACTACTTTACCTCCTAAGCGGGAAATTGATTTCTGCATTGATCTTATCCCTGGAGCTCGACCTGTAGTTATTCCTCCTAGAAGAATGGCACCCCGCGAGAAGGCTGAGTTAGGGAAGCAAATTGAGGATTTGTCTTCCAAGGGTCTGATCAGACCTAGCTATTCTGAATGGGGAGCATTGGTGGTTTGCGTCACCAAGTCCGATGGTTCTCTCCGGATGTGTGTTGATTATAGGGAGCTGAACAAGCTCACTAAGAAAAACAAATATCCAATGCCCCGCATCAATGATATGTTTGATCAGTTTTATGGTGCTACTGTTTCCTCTCAGCTTGATCTTGCCATAGGTTTTCACCAGCTCAGAGTTGCTGAGGAAATTATTCCCAAGACTGCTTTCCGTACTGAGAATGGATTCTTTGAATGGTAAGTCATGCCTTTTGGTTTGACTAATGCTCCTGCTTTCTTTGTTGATTTGATGAATCGTGTTTTTCGTGATGTGCTTAATAAATTTGTTCTAGTCTTTGTTGATGATATTCTCATTTTCTCTAAGTCTGAGGAAGAGCATGAGTCACATTTGAAATCTGTTCTTGAAACTCTTAGAAATCATCAGTTGAAGGCTAAATTTTCTAAATGCCATTTCTAGAAGGATGAAGTCCGATTCCTCGGGCATATTGTTTCTGGTAATGGAGTTTCTGTTGATCCAGTCAAGATCGCTACGATCCATGTAAGTCTTTCTTCCCTTCTCTTTCCTTGTTCATTCAATTTATTCTATCTTTCTTGTTGTCCTTATCTATCCCTATTCTGTACAGGATTGGGAAACTCCTAAGACTCCTACTGATATCCGTAGTTTTCTGAGCCTTTCCGGTTATTACCGGAGATTCATTAAGAATTTTGCTCGGATTGCTGCACCTCTCACCGCTTTGACTCGAAAGAATGCTAAGTTTATTTGGAGTGATGAGTGTAAGGCTGCATTCAGTGAGTTGAAGCACAAGCTTACTTCCGCACCAGTTCTTACCGTTCCAAGTGGAAATGAGGGATTAACGGTATACACTGATGCTTGTCAAGAAGGTTTGGAGCTATTCTTATGCAGGATGGTAAGGTGATTGCTTATGCTAGTCGTCAGTTGAAGACCCATGAAGCCAATTATGCTTCCCATGATTTAGAGTTGCTTGTTGTTGTTTTTACTTTAAAGCTTTGGAGACATCATCTTTTGGTTATTGAGTTTGAGCTTTTCATAGATCATCAGTCTTTGAGGTATATTTTCTCTCAGAAGGATTTGAACCAGAGACATGTTAGGTGGTTATAGTTCCTTTCTTCTTATGACCTCGACATCAACTATACCCCTGGGAAAGCTAATGTTGTGGCGGATGCTTTGAGTCGGAAGAAGCCTTTGTTGTGTTAGCTTATTGTTTCTTCTCCTCTTGTGGATCATATCATGGCTTAGCAGGATGAGGATGAGATGCTTAGATCGATGAAGGAGAATGTTCGTAGTAGGGTTGGAGGTAGTAGTCTTGATGGTATTGGAGCTCAGATTGATGATAGAGGTGTATTGAGGATTAATAATAGGATTTGTGTCATGAATGTTGATGGTTTGAAATAGGAGTTACTTCGGGAGAATCATCGGTCCAGACTTTCTATTCATCCAGGTGTGACCAAGATGTATCAAGATATGAAGAAGTTGTATTGGTGGAGAGGTATGAGGCAAGATATTTCCATTTTTGTTAATAGGTGTGCGACTTGTCAGTAAGTCAAGGCAGATCATCAGAAGACCCCTGGTTTATTGCAGCCTCTTGAGATTCCCAATTGGAAGTGGGAACAGGTTTCTATGGATTTCATTGATGGATTACCGAGGACTAGGAAGGGTAATGAGAGTATCTGGGTTATTGTGGATAGACTGACCAAATCAGCTCATTTCATTCCGGTCAAGTCTACCCGTTCTGCTTCTAGTTTGTCTGAGATTTACATGAGGGAGATTGTTCGTCTCCATGGTGTTCCTCTCAGTATTGTTTATGATCATGATCCTATCTTTACTAGTCAGTTTTGGAAAGCCTTTCAGGATTCTTTAGGTACTCGTCTGAATCTGAGCACTACTTACCATCCATAGACCGACGGTCAAACAGAAAGGGTGAATCAGATTCTAGAAGATCTTCTTCGTGCTTGTGTGCTAGATTTTGGAGGATCTTGGGAAGATCATCTCCATCTTGTCGAATTCACCTATAACAATAGTTATCGGGTATAATTTCTATCTTCTGTTTTAATCTTATCTTAATCTTTTATCTATCTCATTTCTATCTTTGAATTGGTCAAGGAAACAGGTTAAGGCGCTTACGTCTAGACAACCATCGCCTAGCGAAACCCGGGGGGCACCGAACGTAGAACCACTCGTTCTTGAAATAGCTCAGTCGAGTCCAAGCTCTGACTACAACTTGGCAATTCCTAACCGCCTCCAAAAAAGGCTATCCGAACCTCAATCGGGTCTTTGAAGTTTTTTGGCCTTTGTTTTTCCGTCACATGAATTTTTACGTTAAAAAGGGAACACCGTGGCTGGTCTTCGATTTACCATCCCTGGAGAGTAGTGCACCATGGTACTGATCCATTTCAAATCTCTGCACCCATTTCTAAAAGTCGCACGGCGCTGTTTCGTCTTTTTGGACGAATGTTGCACCTTGCACCGCAGATGTTGCACCTTGTGGATACCGAGTTTGCTGCTCTTTACAGACGACCTTGTAGATCTCCTTCTTGCTGGATTGAATCCGGTAATCGTTTGGTTCTTGGTCCTGAGATGATTTTAGAGGCTTCTGAGAGAGTTGAGGAAATTAGGAGGAAGATGAGGGTTGCTCAGGATAGGCAGAAGAAGTATGCTGATAGGTGTAGGCGGAGTTTAGAGTTTGCTGTTGGTGGTTTGGTTTTCCTTAAGGTCTCTCCCTTAAGGAATGTTATTCGCTTTGGTCGTAGAGGGAAGCTTTCTCCTAGATTTGTTGGTCCTTTCCGCATTGTGGAAAGAATTGGTTCTTTGGCTCATCGTCTGGATTTGCCCGAGAAGTAATCCGGAGTGCATAATGTATTCCACGTTTCTCATCTTCATTGCCATAGCATGATCCAGCTCTTATTGTTCAGCCTTCTGCTCTTGATAGTTTGGATATTGAGCCTAATCTGACTGTTGAGAGGAAGCCACTTCGTATTGTCGACAGAGGTATGAAGCAGCTAAGAAGGAAATCTGTTAGTCTGGTCAAAGTACAGTGGAGTACTGATGATCGTGGTTGTACTTGGGAGACAGAGGAGAGCATTCGTGCTTCGAATCCGGAAATATTTATTCCAGGTACTATTTTGTTTTTCTATCTTGTTTTCCTCTTTTTTTCCTTGTTTCCGTTCTTTTCGAGGACGAAAAGGTTTGACTGGAGGAGAGTGTAACTACCCAATATTTTTGAAACTATTTTTATTTGAGTTTATTTCATTTTGAAAATATTTTTATATTGAAGTAGGAATTTTTCTAGAATTAATGGTATTTTGTTGTAATTTTCTTATTCTGTTTCCTATTTTTAAGCAATTTCTTCAGTTCTTTTGCTATTTTCTCTGAATATAACTATTTATTTCACTTTGAAAATGTTTTAAAAATCATTTTTATTTCAAATTTTGTTTTATAATATTTTTGAAATGAAGTAAATAATTTTCCAAAGTCAATGGTGATTTATTTGTAATTTCTAGACACTGTTTTCAATTTTTAAGTAATTTATGTAATTCTTTGTCCATTTTCTTTAAATTTAAATATTTAATTTTATTTTATAATACATTTTTTCAGTTTTAAAGTCAATTTTTGAGTTTATTTTGTTTATTTAAAATTAAAAAGAAAAAGAAATATGAAGAGTTTAAAATGCTTTAGAAACTAAAGTCTTTTCATCTCCAAAACTCTTCATTTACACTCCTTTTGGCCGTGCATTTTTTTCCATTTTCTATGTGTTCCCTTCAAAATTCACGTGAGAAACTCCTCCATTTCATTTTGCACGGCTTGGGAAAGATTTGGGTAATGGCTTCACTTCTTCTTCCTTTCTTCTTATTTTTTAATGAAATTTTACCGTGTTCTTCTTGCTTTTTGGATCGGCCTCTCCACCATATCCAAGGCCACAAACTCCTACACCTCTTCCCTACCATCAACACCACCTATACTCCAGGCCATGACCATGGCCGAGCCCACCATGGTGACTAAACCCCTCAAAAATGCAACCTAAGCCTTAAAAACATGTTATTGACCACTATTTGCTTCACCACTTCATTTTCCACCACCACCACCTTTGGCCGCCACCACCACCTCTGACCAGACCACCACACACCTTTCCTCCCACTGACCTAACCCATGCTCCTCTGGCCGAGCCAAACAAGCCCATGGCCGAGCCCTATATTGAACCAAAAACCAACTACTTGCCTCAAAACTCTTCACCTTCTCACTATGTAACTTCCCCTCCATGTTTCATCACTTTGGCCGTGCCTTTACATGACCAAACACGAGCCACTCCCTGTTCAAACCAGAGCCAAACAACATCCCTAGGATGAAAAAAATAGAGGAAGCAAGGCAAAAGATTTGGCATTCATATCTCTTTTTATTTAAAAGTTATTCCATTTCAAGTGTATTGAAATTTATGGTTTGTTTTGATTTTTGTTTTGGGTTGTAACACAAGATTTGTAGCTTGGATTTTCTCTCCTCTCAATTCTGTAATCTTGTCATCGTGCTTTAATTTCCGTTGTGTCATTGATTTTGTTATCTCCAGCGTTTGGAGGTGAGTAAATCTCACACGACACTATATACTTATGCAATTGTGAAGCGACAACATTAGAATGTGTAGAATATTAAATGATGCTATAACTGCCTGTGATTATTTATGTATGGTGTTAAAACTATAAATTACATGCCGTATCACCTGTTACTGTTGTATTTTGTTTATTTTACTGTTATTTATATATGTTTATCACAGTGCAAGTTCTCTGTAGAATAGAATCACTATGGGTTGAAATGATACATACCCGGACGGACTTTAGAATAGGGAAAGATCGTTATGGGCTGAAATAATAAGCCTGAGCGACTTTTATTTAATCTTATTTACTTGGGATTGCGGGTTTAAAATGATAAAACCCGGATTTTCTTTGTAAACTACGGATTGAAATGATATATTATCCGTATCACTTGACTTAGGCTAGAAAATATCATACAGACCCGTGGTTATTTTATATATTTTTCTGGAAATTTGTAAGTATTTAAAAATGAAAATATATATGATAAATTGATTTGAATTGAATTTTAAATGATTCATTAAAGTGGAAATGATTTTCTATGTGTTAAATGTAAAATAAATGGATAGAAATTATGATTTTAAAGTGTAAATTAATTTGGAAATTTTGATTTGATTTTTAAATGGAAATTTAGTTAATTAAATTAAAAATGAAAATTAAGTTTTAAATGGTGAAATGGAGGTTAAAATTTAAGTGTTGAAGTAAATTGTAAAAAAAATGGAAATGGAAATAGACACACTTGAATTTATTAAGTGAACTTTAGGAAAATTTAATTTTTATTTGTAAAATTCTTCTTTATAAAACCATAAGTTAAAGGTATTTAAATGAACATTTTTGATATGGAGAAATATGATTTTTATAAGTTTAAATGATTTAAATTGAAGTTTATTTGTGGCTGGAATTGTATTTAAAACTTGGAAATTCAATTAATAGCACTTCAGAAATGCTATCATTTCTGGAAATGAACTAATTCTGAACTAAGTAGAATCTGCAGCACTTGGTAAGTGATGTGGTTGCATAAATGAACTTAAACACTAAAATGAACTAAGGCTATGACAGCACTTGGTAAGTGCTGTAGTGGCAGGAACTAAAATTGAACCTGAAACTAATGAAAGGGCTATTTTAGCACTTGTTAAGTGCTGCAGTAGACTGAAATATGATTTTTGTATATAACTGAACTTTTACAGCAGTTTTTAAACGCTATCTTTGCTGAATTGAATTAAAACCTTAAATTTGAACCCTGAACTATTACAGCAGTTCTGTAAATGCTGTCTTTTCCGAATTGAACTATTTTTCCTTTAAAAACTGAACTATTACAGCAGTTTTTAAATGCTGTCTTTGCTGAATTGAATTGTTTTCAAATATAACTTACCGCAGCACTTTTTAAATGCTGTGAAAGCTGGAATTTTAATGTTTTAATGTTTTTAAGTGAATAATGAACTCAGAAAAGGCTAAATTTTTGGGAATTGGATATTTAAGATAAAGGTATAACGACTTTACTTTTAAAGGGTTTAAATGAAGCATTTTGATTTGAAATATAAACTGTTTTTAAATTTATAACCACGGGTTATAATAACGATTGGTTGTTAAAGAGACTAGGATCGGATATGAACATACTCTCTGTCGATACCGAAAACCACTTTGACAACTACGTATGCGGTGGAGTTTCCAGAATGAAGTAGGATGGTGACGATGAGCCTAAGGTATATACGTGGACCCAACTCCCATGAGTTGGCATAAGGTGGCTAAAATATGAGCGATCTCGGGCCAATGAGGTAGCACCTCTTATCGGACACACTTCTTCGATACCATTCTATTACTTTGTGATTGTTTGGGTGCACCCCTTGATTTGGGAGTGTTGTTCGAGGTGGAGCGGTAGTGGCTGCTATGCGTTTCCATCAGTCCGTGTGTGTTATTGGTATATCTAACCTGGCATTGCCTTGTGTGCCATGTCACCTACCATATCGAGCTTTACTACGAGTTGTGATTTCTCCCGTAGCCTATGGAGTACCAAGGGTAGCCCCCATTTTGGGAGTATGCTAATACTGGATAGACTACTGGGACTATTACGTGTTAAGGGGAATATTGGGTCACTCCTTAATGCTATTTAAAAGTATGTTTATTTTATATTAGACATTATTATAATAGCTAATATTACTACATAGTAGATAGTTTAACGGATCCTTAAAGAATGGGCGTTCCCAAGCATTCTTTAAGTTACTTGTACCTTTATTACAGTTCACTAGAGTTGGTTTACATTGTATAAGTATGTATGTCCTGACTTGAGTGTTTGTTTTTTATTTACGCTTGGGTCAGCCTGAGTATTCACAGCTTTGGATTTCACTTTTCTGGAGCTAGGAATCGCTGGAGTTTCTGATTATCTAGTTATTCATCTATTTCAGTTTCAGTTGTTCTATTTCAGCTTTTGTATTAGAGACTTATGTATTTGGGATTTCTATTGTACTTGTTTCAAAATTGTATGGGGTTTCAGACTATGTATTTTGTATTTGTTTTTGAGACTCTATATTATGGTGGCTTCATGAACCACTATTTATTTTATTTCCGCTGCGAGTTATTCTGATATTTCTGTGTCTGTGATTCTGTGAATGATTTTATTTGCTCCAAATTTTATTAAAATCTGTTATTTTGCATTATTCAAGTCTGACATGTGTGGATTATTGTCGATTTGAATGGTCCAAAATAGTGGGTCGTTACAAAACATGTATTTTCGAAGAGCTGGTAGGCACAATCATATTTGCACCATGTCTAATCGATTGTCCGATGCAAATGGTGAACAATAAGCAATAAAGTGAGCTTAAACAAATAGGTTAATTCCAAAAAAAAATTGAGCAATGTATAACCAAACAAATAACAGCTTTTATGATCTGGTAAAAAGCATATTAGATGAATAGAATTTCCATGATTGTATTAAACTTCAACGAATTAGTTCACTTTTTGAAAATAAATAATATGCAAACATCCACATATTTTAAAATAGTTGGAAATGCTTAATCCTTATACAAATTGATTATTTTATGTAATATAAATAGTGCTAATTGCATAAGGAACAATGTTATCAACCAAACCTTAGTATCAGGAATCTTAGTATCTTTTACCCAATGTTTAGCGGTCTCACTAACTTCAGATATCTCGGTATCTTCAGCAATCTGAGTTGTCAGTGCTGATTTCATATCCTTCCGTCTGGACTCAAACATTTTCTTCTCATTATACTCAACAAGACTCTTAAATCCTTCCTTGCTGAAAATTACATCATAGCATCATTAGGCATGTGTGAATAGGCCCAAAAATTACAGTAACAATATAAACTTATAGAAAGCTCAACCAGCTTGGTAAAGTTTGCTCATGAAGTCAAAATTAGGTATATTAATATCGCCAATCATGTTTAGGGTGGAGAGGAGCAATAAGCACAAGTGGATGCCTCTAGAGTGGCGTAGATGGAGCTACACAAGTTTTCCACCATATGATATATGCTGGCAACAGTTTTCATTAATGAAGAACATCATAATTGTCTGGAATCCATAAGAAAAGATTTTAAATTGCACATTATATCATACCTTTATGAATTTCTTTAGATACATACAAATGTAGTTTGTAAATTTTGAGAAAAATATGCTGTTAAAACTTAAAAGCTAGACTACTGAAACACAAAATTGACACATACAAGTATATACATCAGATGCTGCTTTTGTAATTAAACCTTGGCAAAGGCAGCAATCTTCCAATGATAATAAAAAGATGCACTAATGATATTTTGTGCAGCTGCTGGTTTATAGTCTTCATTTCTAGTATTCTGCACTGTGATGTGCATTTGTAGCAAACATAAACAGTGTTATTATTATTAACATAAAATGTGTACATCAGCTATAAATTTCTTAAGACAATACGCATATCATTGAAGAGTGTAAATCTGTAGCCATTGGAGAGGTGAATATCTCCATATCTATAGCCAATGGAGAGGTGAATATCTCCAAACTTATTTTTATATATTTACAATTAATGAAATATCCACTCTCCCTAATGGCTTTTAATTTTGTTCATCTTTTGACAGTAAAGTATTTGTTACATACCTCATCTGTGGCCAACATAATGAAGTCTTTTTCAGTGAGGAATCTTCAGGAACTGAAATCAATTTAATATGCTTGATGCAAATATCTCCGAATACACGAGCCACAACCAGCTTTGTTGAATCACTATTTGGCAACCACACTCGAGCTACTTCGGCTTCATTCTTGAATGCAAAGTCTGGGCCTTTACTTTGTTTGATTCTCTTGATAATTTATTTTGTTCAATTCGTATCTTCATCTCTTGGTTCGGAAATAGTGAAATAGTGTGAAATTTAGTTAGAAACTGTATGAAATTTGGTTACAAACAGTATGAAATAGACATTAATTTAAGCTATCATTTCTAGAGTTATTCCCTACAAGTTCAAACATGAAAACACAACGATTTCGCAGTTGAATAAGTATATTTCACAAAATATAAGAGATTTAATCAGCAAGTGAATCATCCCTTTGTTCTGAGACAGAGAGAAACACTTTCAAAATTTATTATCCAAATTCTAAAACACTTCAAAAGGAAGAAAATCCAAGATATATCAGAAAGCAATACAAGTATTATTGTTATGAGACACCGGTAGAATTTTTCAATAAGAAAGAAGAATACCTGAAACTCTAACCCGAGTATTCTGCAAATAAATTATCCCCTTAAATGCGTATAGAAATAAAAACAGAGACACATAGCTGCTCAAACGAACAAAGAGCCTTGCTAAAAAAATTAAAGGAAAAAATATGGATCAATGTCGACTATAACCGAGCTGCGCGAGTGAAGAAGAGCAAACGACATAGTAAATGAACAAGAGCAAGCTAGTCGAAATTGAAGTAGGGGAGTGGATTTAGGGTTTTACTGAGATTTCAAGGTAGTGGGAGAGTAATTTTTTTCTTATGAAATCGACGAAGTGGAATGAGAGTAGTTTAGGGTTTTCTCTTGAAAGGAAAATATATACGAGAATATATGGCCTTAACCCGCCAAGTAAAATCTGGAGCCCGCCTTCAACTAAAATTTATATGATTCATCTTACAGTGTTGCAATTTGTTATTATTTTCCTTTTAAAATATTATTAATAGCAAGCAGACAGTCATGCTATAAGGCAGTGCAATAGTTGACAAGTTTTCTTGTAGTGTTTGGAAGAGATAACTACTCTTTTCTGTTATTAAAAGATGATTATTGATTATCCATGTAAAACAATTTGGAAATTTTCAGCTTTCTAAAAGCTCTTTCATCTTAGGATCAAGCTAATCAAAAACATCATCGAAAAAAAATCCAATACAAAAACCATCTTCTATAAAAGAAGTATCTCATATTTAGTTCTCAAAATGTTCTTTATTTATCCCAAAAACCAAATCCTATTCCTCTTAGAAATATATCTTCAATTTTTGAAAAATTTGAAAACACAATTCATTACATTTAGCCAAAATCAAAAACAAAAAGGGGTGCTACTCTTGAATTAAGAAATTGGTAAGGTTTGTTTACTGTTGAATTCCTCTTGCATGCCTTTTTCTTTTGTTCTACAGGTTCCTAGAGGCTAGAATCAGGCAAAAAGCTTCAATCTTTCTTCATTAATTCAGATTTTTACCTCCATACAGCAGGTTGAGTTGAATAATTCACAAAATCTAGCTAAGCCAAAGTCTCAAATGCTTGAATCTGTACAAAATGAGCTTCTGTAATCGATTTTCTGTTGATAGTTTTCTGTTCTGTGAATCTAGTTTGGGTTGCTTCTTTGCATGCTTATATCTGTTGATTCCAACAACGAAATGCTGCTGGATTTCTTGCATTTGGTAGCTTGCATGTTGAACTTCATCTCTGCAAATTTTGGTTGAAAAATATTGTCATTTGGATGGTCAAAACAGTGGTAGAAAATCAACTCAAAAACCCAAATTTTTGCCTGGGCGTATTTTGTTTGAGTTGCTGCAAACATGGCCTGAGTCAATATTTGAGACAGCATAACTCTTTCATTTCTTACTGGAATTCATCGATTCTTCTTTTGTTTGAAATATAAAGTTTTCTACTATATGCATACCAGTTTTCACCTCAATACGAGGTAGTTTGGTCCTCTATTTCTTGCCTGAAAATTGAACCCGAGAGGGTTTTCAGGCCTGTACATTTCTGTTTTTTTGAACTATTGCAAACATGGCCTGAGTCCATGTTTGAGACTATAACTTTTTCATTTCCAGTCGGAATTCATTGATTCTTTTTTTTTGAAAGATGAAGTTTTTCTAGTATGTGCATACCAATTTTCTGCTCAATATGATGTCGTTTGGTCCTCTATTTCAGACCTGTAAGTTGAACCCATGATGGTTTTCAGGCCTGGGCACAATTTTGTTTTTGAACTATTGCAAACATGGCCTGAGTCCATATTTGAGACATCGTAACTTTTTCAGTTCCAGTCGGGATTCATCGATTCCTTTTTTGTTTGAAATCTGAAGTTTTCTACTATGTGTACACCAATTTTCAGTTCAATCAGAGGTAGTTTGGCCACCTGTTTCATGTCTGAAATTTGAACCCAAAGAAGACTTCAGACCTGGGTATTATTTTGCCTATGCATTTTTATGTTCTTTTTCCGCCCGACTTTTGACTTTTACTTCATGTTTTTATGATATTTCTGAATTGTTTTGAGGACTATGATGCCTTTCAATAGGCTAGCCCAGTTTTGATGAATTTGAAATTCAATTTTGAATTGAATTTGAATTGAATTTGATTGACGGTTTTGAGTGATTTCTTTGATTTCGAGCACGGATTTTTCCAAACGATTTTGAAATAATTTTTAAATAAATTAGCATTTAAAATAATTATTATATATTTTTAAATTATTTTAGGCTATATAATCCATTTATTCTCTATAATAAGGGAATTTTCAAATATTGTTTTCAAAATTGATTTCGAAAAATGGTTTTAAAAGCTTGTTTTCTCAAGAAAATTATTTTATATATAAAATACACGTTTTTGCACTACTCAAGCGAATGAGAAGAAGAATTAAATGGTTTGGTAAAACACGTGGTATGGGACACGTGCGTTTACCTTATCGGTTAATTCCTAACTTGTCCGTTTGATCGTTTTGACCTTCGGGTCGAGTTTACCGATGAGATGAGGTAAACTTTTTACTGCTTTGAGTATGAAATTTACTAGCGGTTAGTAAACCGTTTAGTGCGAACGTGTGGTATGGGACACACATTGTTAACGCTAAAAAGTGAACGCTAACACCCGGTGTGTGTAATAGAATCGTGAAAGCACCACCCGCGTGACGGGAACAGAATTTAAGCAGTAAAAGACAGCAATTTATAGTGGTTCGGCTTGAGATTAAGCCTACGTCAACTTTGAATCTCTTTATTACTGAATTCGGTTACAAATCGATACAAATCTCTTATCAAAACAGTACAATTTGATCACAAGAAACAATCTTGACTACTAGCTCAATCTTCGTCGATGAAACTCGATGAATCCATGTTGGATGTAAGGAATTTCTCTTGAAACTTGTTGTAGCGTCTTGGATGTTTGAAGATCTTTGATTGCTGAATGAGTGGAGACTTCGACAGAGTAACGGCGCTTGAAGAAATGAATGGCAAAAAGTCCCCTCCTCGTTGGAGTTTGAGCCCTATTTATAGGAGCTGATTTCTGAGTGGAATATTTGCTAAGTCTTAGGTCGCGTACGACCTTAGTTAGGTCGTAGGTCGCGAGCGACCTAAGCTAGGTCGTAGTCTACTTGTGACTTAAGAAATTAGCAGGTGAAGTTGCACTTGGCTTCATTTGAACAAGTGGTAGGTCGCAAGCGAGTTAAGGAATAGCTGCAGGAGCTTTAGGTCGTAGGAGTCTTAGCTCGTTTGCCTCTTAGGTCGCAAGCTCTTTAAGTAGTTAGGTCGCAAGCTCTTTAAGTAGTTAGGTCGCAAAGTCTTTAAGTCGTTAGGTCGCAAGCTCTTTAAGTCCTTAGGTCGCAAGGTCTTTAAGTCATTAGGTCGCAAGCTCTTTAAGTCCTTAGGTCGCAAGCTCTTTAAGTCCTTAGGTCGCAAGGTCTTTAAGTCGTTAGGTCGCAAGGTCTTTAAGTCGCAGAATTCCTTAGGTCGCGAACTTCTCTTAGGTCGCTAAGTTTTAGGTCGTGAACTTCTCTTAGGTCGCTGAGATAAAGGAATTAACATTTGCCCATCGAGGTATATGACTATGCCATAGGTCGTATGCTTCGACTCAACCTTGCTAAGTCGCGAACGACCTAGAACTTGCACGCCTGTTCGCCTCCCATTCTCAGTTTCATATAAATTGGTTAGGTCGCTCCTTCTTCCTCATCCTACCGTTTTGAGCCTCCATCGCCATTAACGATTTTTCGAGCTTCCAAAGACAAATTCGACCTATTCAGCTGTCGATTCTTCCTCACCAACATAATTCGTAAGTGGATCATCCTTTATTCATCCATAATCACTGCTTGATCACGAATCGTTGTTACCTGTCCTAAGCTTAATTTCCTGCATCGTGCTTTTTGAATGGTGGTTTCAATTGACTTTTGTTTGTCGTTTGACTCGTTGTGGTGATTCGCGATCATATGGAAGCTTTTACTATGGATCTGCGGAGTTTGCGATCGATTTGCTAGTTATTTGGTGGTATGTTAAGGTAGAGTGAAGGGGAAGACGAATTCTTCTGAATTGGCGGTATTGGGTTATTGGATCCAATATGATGTTGCTTGGAGAGGAAGTCAACGACCTACCAGACTTGGACGACCTAAGAGTTAGGTTGCGTGGGAATGCTTAGCGACTTAAGCCTTTGCGATCTGACAACATTTGCGACCTAAAGAGTCTTCGACCTAAGCCCAGTCGTGCACGACCTAGGACTTAGAAAAAATTACATCGTCTTAATCCATCCAGTTGCAATGTGCGACCTACAGACATCTTGACCTATAATAGGTCGCTGAACGACCTAGCACTTAACAATTTTTCACAGTCCTGAACTTTTAATCTGAACAACATGACTTAAGAATGCTGCAACTTATGTTAGGTCGTGTGCGCCCTAATACTTAGAATTTTGAGCAGAATTTGACTGATTTTTTGAATTTGAATTGTTTTGGACTTTGTTGTACTTCTCTCCAGATTGCCTTAACTTTAATGCTAATAACCTGTTTAGAAGCAACATTCATAGAAAAATGGGACGAATATACTGCCATTGATTGCCCACTTCAATTGACAGATTAGTCGACAAAGAATATCAAACTTAAATGAACTTTGTGAATGAAATGCTGTGAACTAACAAATCTAAGTGAAGTATTAAATGATCAACTAAAGCTGATTTATTTGCATCAGTACAACACTGTTCTCGGACTTAAGATATCAAGCCCTGAAACTTCATAATCGACAAGTATCAATTAATTTAGTTTCATTTATATTTGCTTGTTATTGCATTAGTTTTGCACAACACTCCACTCTTTTTTAGGAAACGTGCACCTTAATATTTGATCGTCCAGTTCCTTGTGTAGAATGGCATCTCAACAGGAAGACTTGGAAATAGCTGGAGAAGCTTTTCCAATTGCTACTCCACTGAACGACCCTCCGGAACGGACTTCTACTACTCTGAGTCATAAAGTTTTCTGTCAATTATGCATCCAATTTGGCATTGCCGAAGCTGACGCTTTGTTCCCTGGAATAAATGATACTGCTGATAGGCCGCCCCGTGGCTTTGTCGCAGTCAACCGTCAAATGTGTTCGAGTGGAGCTATTCCCCCATTTAACGACTGTCTTCGAGAACTTCTCCTTCGGCTATCTATCTCCCCTTTTCAACTGCACCCTAATGGATACTCCATCCTGCTGGGACTGTGTGTGCTATTCAGGAGAACGTTGGACCGTTTTCCCAGTTTTGCCGAAATTCGCTTCTTGTGCACATTTGCAAAGAACAAAGATCATCCCTCTATCACACTTGTGAGGAGTGCCAGGAACCGTAAACTAATTCTGGACTTGCCCGAAAGTGCCCATGGGTTCTTGACTCAATTCTTTTACGTCCGCTGTCCTCCGAGATTTTATGCCATCTGGAGAGTCGGAAGTAAGATTGCCTCTTTCCGATTTGTTTTTAAGACTTTTCAGAACTCGAACTGTCAAATGCTTAAATCCATTCTTTCTTTTTGCAGCACTTCCTCCTCAACTTTGAGATACCAGTCACAAGTTAATTTTAGATACTTTGAGTGCCGTTGATGTTGAAGAGAGGAGTGCCAAATTCTTGCTGAAAGATGAATTTCTGCACTAGTTTGGTCTTTTACATCCTTCTAGATCGACCCAGATTCATGAAATTTCTAGTTCTGATGCGGAAACGTTAGCTGCTTCGGGCTCTCGAGCAGAGGCCTCGAATGCCCCAGCTTCTGTAGAAGAAATTGCATCAGAAGCACCCGTCGTAGAGGCTGCTTTGATAAAATGTTCCGCATCCACCGATGTTGTAGGGTCAGTCAGCAAGTCGGCACTTGCCCCAATTATTGAAGAGGAAGAAAATCCTCGAGTTTCTGAAAAATCAATTGATATGGAAGTTGAAAAAGAGAAGTCTGCTGAATACCAGGGTGATGACACCTTTGATGACTTGAGTGATATAATGATAACTTCTCAAGAGCTTTTCAGGGATAACATTCCAAAAGCGACTTCTCCTGTTGTTGAAGCGACTTCCACCTTTAAACAAGCCCTGATGCCTTCTACACCAGTCGTCCCTGTTTCCACACTAAAGCGTGGTCTGTAGTTTGACGCATGTAGTTTGCATGCCGCACACACTTAGGATTTGTTTTTTCCAGCACTTATAAGCACTTATCCTTCTTTTCTGGAAATTTCTAAACTTTATTTCTTTTCTGTTTTCAGATTCTCCGATGGGGCGTACTGGCTCATACTATGACTCATTTCATCGCCATGGAGGCCGTGGATCTTATAACTTTAGGAAATATCTCGATGCCCCGAGCGAGACAGATGAGGAAAGAGCTCGAAGGAAAGCTCAAGAGAAGCGGGATTATGATCAGTGGCAGAGAAGAAAAGATGCTGAACGATATGACTCTTCTCACAGAAGTGACTATTCTTATAAGCGAAAATCTTATGATGATAAGGGAAAAACTCAAATTACTGACGAATCGAGCAAACGGTCCAAGCCAAGTGACGCGTCTGTAATTTCTGAGAAAACTGATGCTCCCATTTCTTCTGATACTCTGGCCGACTCTCCTCCTTTAAAGAAATCTGATATTCAAACAATCATTAACAGGCCACAATATCAAGTTAAAGACGGCCCTCCAATGCTTCAGAGCCGATTTCCGAATTGGTGCCTAAAAGGAGTGCGCTTTGACTTGGATTTGGTTCCGATTGATAAGCAAGACATGCTTAAAAGTCTTGACGCGGTCTGGCTTAATATTGAGAGGATGTCGCAATGGCAGAAACTTGTTGATGAACTCCAGAGAGTCAACCACAAGAATCTTGAGGCGATGATGACCATGGAGAACGATAAATCAGAATGGGACAAATGGCGTAAGCAGCATGATGCGGAGATGACGAGCATTGCAGACGACAACGCAAAGCTTGCATCTGAAGTCAAGCGACTTAAGGAAGATCTCGCCTCATCTTCTGCATCGCACACTCAAAAAGAAGAAGTCTTTCAGAAGCAAGTGCGGGATGCACATTCTGCACAAAGAGATGTCGAAATGAAGCTTGCCGCTGAGCAGCACATTACTGAGAAATATCGCACAGAAAACGCCGAACTGCGAGAAAAAGTCACCTCCCAGAACGTGGAGATTGAGTTACTAAAGTCTCGACCGGCTAAAGCTGAGACAGAGCGTGATGAGGCTATTACTGGTCGGGTTGCTGCCGTTGCCGAAAAAGAAGCGGCCGAGCAAGCTCATGCGGAGACAAAAGCCAATGTCAGCTCTACCTTATTTGACTTTTACCTGCATAGCGTTCTGGGTCGTGGGAGTCTCGCTTTTCTGGGTCCTGATTATGAAATTACATTGGCTGAAGTGTGGGAAGTCGCAATTGACATGCTTGGCGGGGCCGGCTATGATGAGTCGGAACTTGAGGAGCGCTATCTTGATGATGAGGCTCGTGTCGCTCTTGTTAAGGGGAAGGAGCAGCTTGCTAAAGTACGAGCTGAATCAACGGGAGAAGAGCTTTCAAAAGAGGAAGCTCCTTTAACTGCCCCTGTTCATACTTCCACTTCGGCCGATGTAAACATTATGGATTCCGGCTCCCATTCTTCACTCCCAGCTAAAATTGCCCAAGAAACTGCGACCACTCCCACTGAGGATGAGGCACTGGACGATACTGAAGCATAGAAATTTGAGATTGACCTTGCAAAGCCAACTCCTCCAGGTAATTTTGGCGTTGTCCCGGGCCCAATGAACCAGTTATTTGATTTAACCGAGTTTGATAACCTTCTTACTTGTTACTTAAACTTTGGTGAACCGATACCTTCTCTATTTTCGGGAGATATTGATTTTAACTTCTTTTCTTCTACAGCGGAGGCACCAAACACTGCACAAGTTTCCACTCCTTCAGTTGCTGTCCATCCATCTTTACAGATTACTCCTCCTTCTGCTTCCCAACCGGGATCGCAGGCAGAAAAAATCGAAGCTCTTCAAGGCCTGGACGATCCGGCTGTTTCGCAGGAGCAGAAGGCGGAGGATCTTGAAGATATCGAGAAGACCCCAGAGCGGTCTCTAGATGATGACCCGAAGCTTTCAACATTGCTTGCTACTCCGGGGAGTGAATCTTCTTCGAAGAGGAAGGGGAAGCGTGCCGTAAGGAAGAAGAAGAGAGGCGCTTCGACTGGGGAAGACAAAACAGAAGAAGACCCAACCACTCCTCCTTCTCCGTCCCGTCCACATCGGATTCCGAAATTAACTATTAGGCCAAGCAAAGGCTCCAAGGGTGGCGGAAAGAAAGAGTGACAAGCTGGACTTTCTACTTCTTATTTTGCTTTTTACATGTATAGACCGGAGATTGTGCGGGTACCGGTCCCTGCTTTTGCTTTTTTGAGATATCTGCGCATGTAAAGAATTTTCATAGTACTAAATAAAATAGTAATTTTACTTGTACAACTTCTTGTGTATGTGAGAACGCATCCGTTTCTCTTTTTTAGTGTAGAATAAACGATTCCTTTTACTTGTACAAACTTTTTGTCTGTGTTTGGGAATACATTTATTCCACATCTATTTTTTGTGATATTGCAATGAACTTGTGGCATGTTGCTTTTATTAATATAATTGAATTTTATAGTATTGCCCCCATACCGTAAGTGCATTGCAATATTCCTAGCTTTTTCAAGACTAATACTCTTATTTCAGAGAATAATTACTCCGCTTTTAAGGGAAGAATCATTCTACTTTTAATAGAGTATATCTAGTCTTTAGAGGAATTTTTATTTTTTCTTTCTGAAGAACGCTTCAACTTTCGGGGATAATCACTTTTATTTATTAAAAAGTGAATTTTCCTATGAAGTGAAATGAACTTTTCTGAAAGAATTTTGTAGTATTTCAACTTTTTTAGGAGGAACTTTTTGAGATGAACAAGTTAATCCTTCCTTTGAGAGTTGAATTGTGCTTCCGGAGAATGCTTTTCGTTCGAGTATTCTATTTTGGGACATGCCTCCGGAGAGGGCTCCTCTTAAAGAGTTGTGCCTCCGAAGAGGTCTTGTGCCTCCGAAGAGGGCTTGTGCCTCCGAAGAGGGCTTGCGGTGCCTTGGGAAAGGGCTTTTGCCTCCGAAGAGGTCATGTGCCTCCGAAGAGGGCTTGTGGTGCCTTGGGAAAGGGCTTTTGCCTCCGAAGAGGTCATGTGCCTCCGAAGAGGGCTTGTGCCTCCGAAAAGGGCTTTTTGATTGCCTGGAAGTTACTTTCTCATGGTTGAGTAGATCCACGGGGCGGACGCAAGTTGCTTGATTGGATGCTCGTTTGCACAAACGATCGCAATCAATTAACAAGGGCCCTGTTCCTTCAGTTTAAGAAGGTGCCCCTCCGGTGGTTCCATCAATATTTTTTGATTGAGAGAAGTACTTTCATTTTTTGGCATGCCTCGTCAGAGGGCTTTGTTGACCTTTGAGAAGGAGTGTTGGTTGATTGGGATGCCAGGAAGGTTGCGTCTCAGGGGCAAGTAGATCCACGGGATGGACGCAAGCTACCTGATCGGATGCATCACGATCAGTTAGCAAGGGCCCTGTTCCTTCTGCTTGGGAAGGTGTCCCTTCGGTGGTTCTTACTGGCCCTTCTATTGAGAAGCATACCTCCTTTTGGCTGCTCCTTTGTTTGCTTGGCAATGTTCTCTCATCATCTGCTCATTAGCGATCTTTTATTATCGTTTCCAAGCGCATCTTCTTTCCTTACATTACTATGTTCGAAGAAGTGGACTTCACTGTTGAACGACTTCACGGGACAAACGCAAGTTATCTAGTTGGATGTCTGTTTATATCGACAATCTCAACCAATTAACAAAGGTTTGTCACAGTGGAGTCGCCAACTTTTTATGTGAAGTTCTCCTTGTATAGGATTTGTATTTGGAATTTCTTGTCGCTTGGAATTTGCATAACAGGTGATTTATAGAGGTCGCTTGGTTTTGCGACGAGCAAGCCTAGTTTTGATGTCCTGCAATTTTGAATCGACATTTTAGCAATACATTTAAAGTATTTACATATCGAAATAAAACAGGCATTATGAAATAGTAAAGAACACAAGATTTATAGTGGTTCGGCCAAGAGTCGGGCCTACATCCACTTTATAGCTTTCATTCATTCACACTGATTTACAATGATTTACAATACAACTGATACATTCATCATTATTTTACAATTTTGAACAAAGCTTTTTCTTTCAAGTAAAATAAGGACGTAAGTGGTTGCTGTTCCAGGCTCTTGGAATTGGATCTCCTTCAACAGTTATGAGCTTGAAAGTGCCATCAAGAAGTTTACTGCCAATGGCATATGGTCCTTCCCAGTTTGGTCCAAACACACCAGTTGCCGTCATGATCCTTTTCAAAACTAAGTCCCCGACCTCAAAGCTGCGTTGGCAGACTTTAGAGTTGAAGTGCCTGGCTATCCTTTGCTGATAAGCTGAAACTCTGAGCCTAGCTTCTTCTCTTTTCTCATCAAGAAAATCAAGTGCTTCAAGTTGTAGCTTTTCATTTTCAGCTTCGTTGAAATGAACTCTTCTATGTGAAGGAACTTCTACTTCCACTGGAATCATTGCTTCTGATCCGTATGCCAGTGAAAATGGAGTGTGCCCAGTTGCAGTTTTGTGAGTAGTCCTGTATGCCCATAGTGCTAATGGAAGCTTATCAACCCAACCACCTTTTGCTCTTTCGAGTTGCTTTTTGATGGTTGACTCGATGATTTTATTTACTGCTTCCACTTGCCCGTTTGCCTGCGGATGAGCCACTGCTGAGAAGCTTTTCCGAATTCTGAACCGTTTGCAAAAATCCTGGAACTCTTCACTTTCAAACTGAGTACCGTTGTTTGTGATTATTTTCTGTGGCACACCATATCTGCAAATGATATTTTTCGTTACAAAATTTATCATCTTTTTAGAAGTAATGGTGGCCAAAGGTTCAGCTTCAGCCCATTTGGTGAAATAATCAACGGCTACAATAGCATATTTGATTCCTGATTTGGCAACTGGTAATGGTCCGATTAGATCTATCCCCCAAATGGCGAATGGCCATGGGCTGACCATCTATGTGAGTTCGGTGGAAGGTGCTTTTGGGATTTTTGCAAATCTTTGACATTTGTCGCATTTTCTGGACTAAATAGCAGCGTCTCGATTAATATCCGGCCAGAAATACCCATATCGGAGGACTTTCTTGGCTAAAGTTTGGCCAGCTGAATGATCTCCACATTCTCCTCCATGTACCTCGGCTAGAATTGTCTTGGCTTCTTCCTTAGTTACACATCGGAGTAGTGGCATTGAAAATCCCCGTCTGTATAATCGGTCATCTTGAATTATATATCTTGACGCTTTCCTCAATAGTTTTCGACGTTCCTTAGAACTTTCTGGCAGGGAACCATTGAGTAGGTATTCTTTGATTGGAGTCATCCAGGATTCATGCTATTGAGACGTAGCCATAATCCAATCAACATCCATTTCATCAATGCTTGGAGCTGACAGAACTTCTACAGGAACTAATCCCAGTAATTGAGCTTCTCCGAAACTTGAGTACTTTGCTAGAGAATCTGCCTTCATATTTTCCTCTCGAGGTATGTGGTTTATCGAATAGTGATCAAAATCATTGAGGAGTTCGGAAGTTTTTGTCAAATATGCAGGCAAATTTCCTCCTTTGGCTTGAAATTCTTTCTTCACCTGGCAAACAATAAGCTGAGAATCGCTGAAAATCTGTAACACTTTGATGTTTAGTTCCTTGGCGATTTTTAAATCGGCAATAAGTGCTTCATATTCTGCTTCATTGTTTGTTGAAGGGAATTCCAGTCTCAATGCATAACATAATGATCGTCCTTCGGGGGTTTCAAGTACAACCCCTGCCCCAGAACAATAATCATTTCTTGAGCCGTCAACATATAACTTCCACTGTATTGGAATGCAGTCAACTGTTTCTTCTTTATTGTCTCCTTTGTCAGTAGATTCTGCAATGAAATCTGCTAAAGCTTGTCCGTTGATTGCTCTTCGGGGGTGATAAGTGATGTCATACTGGCTAAGTTCAATGTTCCATTTCAAAAGACGACCCGAAGTTTCAGGACGAAACAGGACTTGCTTGAGAGGTTGATCAGTAAGAACCTTGATAGGATGAGCTTGAAAATATGGTCTCAATTTCCTGGAAGCAATTATCAAACAATAGGCGAGCTTTTCTATCTTCGAATAATTCATCTCTGCCCCAGTGAACCGTTTACTGATGTAATAGACTGGACGCTGTATTTTCATATCTTCCCGTACAAGTGCTGCGCTGAGGGCGTGAGATGAAATTGCTAAATAGATGAAAAGGTCTTCACCATCAGTGGGCTTGGAAAGAACCGGAGGTGTTTCCATATGACGAATTAGTTCATCGAAAGCATTCTGGCATTCGAGAGTCCATTCAAAATTTTTCTTTCCTTTCTTTAGAGCGTCAAAGAAGGGAATGCATTTGTCTGTGGCTTTGGAAATGAAGCGACTCAGAGCAGCTACTTTTCCATTGAGACTTTGCATTTCTTTCTTTGTTTTAGGGGCTTTGACCTCCCTTAGAGCTGTGATTTGAGTAGGATTGGCTTCAATGCCCCTGGCGCTCACAATGAAACCCAAGAATTTCCCGGATTCTACTCCGAACGAACATTTCAATGGATTGAGCTTCATTCCATACTTTCGAAGAATTGCGAACATTTCCTCCAAGTGTCCCATGTGATCTACAACTTTCTTTGATTTTACCAACATATCGTCGACATAAACTTCCATGGTTCTACCAATCTGAGGCTTGAACATTGCATTGACGAGCCTTTGGTAGGTTGCTCCAGCATTTTTCAATCCGAAAGGCATAACTTTGTAGCAGTAGAGACCCACATCTGTAATAAAGCTTGTGTCTTCCTGATCCGGCTCATGCATCATAATCTGATTGTATCCGGAGTAAGCGTCCATAAACGATAACAACTCATGCCCAGCTGTTCCATCCACCAATTGATCAATTCTGGGCAGCGGGAAACAATCTTTGGGGCATGCTTTGTTTATATCTGAGAAATCTATGCATACTCTCCACTTTCCATTTGCCTTCTTAACCAATACTGGATTTGAAACCCAATTTGGATAAGTGGAGTTTCTGATAAAGCCGTTCTCCATGAGCCGATCGACTTCTTCCTTTAGTGCTGTCGATCTTTCTGGGCCTTGAGTTCTTCTTTTCTGTTTCACTGGCGTGAATTTTGGATCTATATTCAGAGTATGTACAGCAATTTCCGTGGAGATCCCACACATATCAGCGTGACACCAAGCAAACACATCTAGATTGGCTTTTAAGAATGATATCAGCGTGTTTTGAACTGTTATGCTTAGCTGTGAACCCACATTGAGTACTTTGTTCGGGTCTTTCGAGTCAACAGATATTGGTACCGTTACCTCCACGGGTACCACCCTATTCTCCCCTGTACTGGCTTTCCTGGGATCCATTTCTTTTCTCGCATTGTTGTGTTCGCCAGTACAGGGGCCACTCCGTAGTTGCTACAGGGTTGGTTCCTTGATGCGGAGCGGAGCTACCGCATCTTTCCCCATTTATCTTTTCCTGGCCTCTCGGAGTTCTACAAGATAACATTCTCGTCCTGCGTTCTGATCTCCTTTAATAACAGCAATCCCATTATCAGTAGGAAATTTCATTGTTAAGCACCATGGAGCGAGGACGACCCTGAAAGCAGCAAGAGTAGGCCGACCCAAGAAAGCGTTATAGGCGGAGAATCCATCAACAATTACAAAAGTTTGCTTCCGAACCAACTTCTTCTGCCCTTCGCCCATTTCAACAAACAAGTCCACCGTTCCAATTGGCTGTTTCAGTTCTCCTGTGAATCCGGCAATTTTGCGTGAAGAGGCTTGTACATCTGTCATAGGGATTTTCATTTGGTCAAATGTCCTTTTAAAGAGTATGTTGCACGAAGCACCACTATCAACCAGAACTCTTCTGACAATAACCGGCTCAATACCGACAGAAACAACTAAAGGGTCCTCAGTAGGAGCTTCCACATCAATAGAATCCCTGGTTCTGAACATAATATCATTGTGAAAAGTCTTCTGCTGCTTTAGAGGTGCAGCATCTTCCAAGATCAAGACACTTTCTTCAGTCGGAGCATACTTCAAAGCTCTAGCATACCTTTCCATTTCACCCCAACTCCTGCCAGCTGGATGAGGTCCTCCTGTGATCACATTGATCACAGGTCTTTCTTTTTCAGCAGGCCTTTCTCCTGAACCAGATGAATGAGCTGGGGGTAGTTGCCCCTGGTTAGATGAAGACGGGTCTTTTCTATTCCTCTTGACGTACTGCTGCAACTTATTTTCTCTTAACAATTCTTCAATCAGGCTTTTCAAATGGCGGCACTCATTGGTATCATGCCCTGGTTGGTTGTGAAACTTGCAAAATCTTCCGCTTTGAACAGCATTCTTCCCAACTTTCACGACAGGTGGTTTTGGAAATTCAACAGCATCCTTAGTGGCGATGAAAATATTCTCCGGGGTATCGGTCAGAGGAGTAAAGTCTGAAGGTTTAAGGAAGCGGGGCTTTTTGAGATCTTTTTGCCTCTTCCCACCATTACTTTCCCTTTTCCGATTTGCAGGTTCTTTCTTGCTTTGAACTGTAGCATTATTTTCCACCACTGTTGTCACAACTTTAGCTGATGCGGAAAGATTCTCTAGGCGTATAAATTCGTCAGCCTTTTTATAAAATTTCTCAAGCGAATTAGGCTCCTTCATCTTCAGCCATTTTCCAAATTCGCTCGATTTGTCGATAGCACGCATCAAATAGGTCAAGATCATTCGTGGCTCTACGTTATCGACTTCTGCCAGAGCTAAATTGAAGCGGTTCAAGAATGACTTAATAGGCTCTCCCTGATTCTGTTCAAGACTGGACAATGACATTATGTCTTTTGCCTTTGAAGCGTATAGCCTGAATTGCTCTTTGAATTTTCGGGTCAGATCGGAAAACTGATCTACAGATCGGACAGGAAGCTTGGTAAACCAGAGAAGTGCTACTCCTTCCAAATAAACTGGGAAATATCGGCACTTTATTTCGTCAGTTGCTCTTGCGCCGGTCATGTGCCAGTCGTATTTATACAAGAACTGATTTGGATCACTTGTTCCCCGATAAGCAGGAATGGTGGGGGGAACAAAATTTCTAGGAAATTCAGCCTTTAGAATCTTCTCGGTAAACGGAGTTCTACTCGGTGTGAATCCCCATTAGCTCTCATCTTCATCTCTTTGCATGCTCTCTTTCATTATTTGCTTGATCATACCAGAAAGATATTCCTCATTGTTTAGAGATTTCGCAGAATAGACCTCGGCCATCTTTTTGGGGGTTTGTCCAGGTAAATGCTCACGAAGAACTGGTGACGGCCTGGATCCTTCGGCCTGGAGGGGTGCCCCTTCGGCAGCACCTGATCCCCCGTGTGGAATATTTCTCCCCTCGGAATTGGAAGCAACATTAGCAAAGTTTCCCTCATTACTTACTGGTCTTTAATTCGTACCAAATAGAGCATTCAGCTTTTCCATCATCAGATTATTCTGAGTTTCAATCTGCTGGTACAGTCCGGATACAGCAGCATCTAACTCTTGTCGCGTCACACCGACGCTTGGAACTGCCTGATTTGGAGAGAGAGAAGTGGCAGTATTGTCACGGTCATCGTCAGTTCTGACAGACTTTCGTTTCCTTCCAGGAGCCATTATGTCTGATAAACTTCTGGTTTTGTAGGAAATTCTTTCAGCAAACTTCTGTGAAGCAATGGTGAGTAGTAGCCTGAGTTGGGTTCTCAGTGAAAGCACCGAAATGTTAACGCTAAAAAGTGAACGCTAACACCCGATGTG
The DNA here is from genome assembly GCA_030737815.1 of Allium fistulosum. Taxonomy (NCBI): domain Eukaryota; kingdom Viridiplantae; phylum Streptophyta; class Magnoliopsida; order Asparagales; family Amaryllidaceae; genus Allium; species Allium fistulosum. Next base: position 824,830,288 of record CM060904.1, read on the forward strand.
TGTAATAGAATCGTGAAAGCACCACCCGCGTGACGGGAACAGAATTTAAGCAGTAAAAGACATCAATTTATAGTGGTTCGGCTTGAGATTAAGCCTACGTCCACTTTGAATCTCTTTATTACTGAATTCGGTTACAAATCGATACAAATCTCTTATCAAAACAGTACAATTTGATCACAAGAAACAATCTTGACTACTAGCTCAATCTTCGTCGATGAAACTCGATGAATCCATGTTGGATGTAAGGAATTTCTCTTGAAACTTGTTGTAGCGTCTTGGATGTTTGAAGATCTTTGATTGCTGAATGAGTGGAGACTTCGACAGAGTAACGGCGCTTGAAGAAATGAATGGCAAAAAGTCCCCTCCTCGTTGGAGTTTGAGCCCTATTTATAGGAGCTGATTTCTGAGCGGAATATTTGCTAAGTCTTAGGTCGCATACGACCTTAGTTAGGTCATAGGTCGCGAGCGACCTAAGCTAGGTCGCAGTCTACTTGTGACTTAAGAAATTAGCAGATGAAGTTGCACTTGGCTTCATTTGAACAAGTGGTAGGTCACAGGCGAGTTAAGGAATAGCTGCAAGAGCTTTAGGTCGTAGGAGTCTTAGCTCGTTTGCCTCTTAGGTCGCAAGCTCTTTAAGTAGTTAGGTCGCAAGCTCTTTAAGTAGTTAGGTCACAAAGTCTTTAAGTCGTTAGGTCGCAAGCTCTTTAAGTCCTTAGGTCGCAAGGTCTTTAAGTCGTTAGGTCGCAAGCTCTTTAAGTCCTTAGGTCGCAAGCTCTTTAAGTCCTTAGGTCGCAAGGTCTTTAAGTCGTTAGGTCACAAGGTCTTTAAGTCGCAGAATTCCTTAAGTCGCGAACTTCTCTTAGGTCGCTAAGTTTTAGGTCGCGTACTTCTCTTAGGTCGCTAAGTTTTAGGTCGCTGAGATAAAGGAATTAACACACGTTAACATTGTTCGGGTTCCTATACGAGAGTTTGTGACACATTTGTCTAAGAGACGTATTTGCCAGTACTGGACCTGTTTGCGCCAAAAATGGTCACAAACCCCAAATGTTGTAAAAGCACTAGTGTATGAACACAAATCAGCAATATATAATCACAGATCTCAGATCTAAGTATTGTAGAGGATAAAAATGAAGAATAATAAACTTAAAACAGAAAGAAGTAGACAGAGACACAAGATTTATAGTGGTTCGGTGATCTTGCCTACGTCCACTCTGAAGTAGTTTGCTTTATTGATCTTCTTTGATGTTTACAAGTGAATTCAATGAATTACAGCAAATAATTATGATTTGCAGTAGTGAAATTCGTTGGTAGCAGCAGTGGAGTTTGGATCTGGATCCGGTAGAGTCTAGGCATTGGAGATCTCAAAGAAGAAGAAGAACCCCTTTTCTGTTGGATTTGGGGGTCCATTTATAGGTGTAGGAGGCTGATATTTTGCTCAGATCTCGGGAGACCCTCTCTGGCACGTGACTAGGCCCGTACGCCCAAGCCCGTGAAGTTTCGGTCCGATCCATGATCTATACAACCAGATTTCGTATCGCTCAAGGTTCCATCCAATGGAGTCAAAATTTGGCGTGGACATTCTTTAGCATGCACATAGTCTTCTATGAAAATTTCATAGCGTTTGGACTTGTAGATTGGGAGATATGATCGATACGAATTAGAGTCTCCAGTTGGCTGTTTTGTTCGACTCGCTATGTTCGACTCGGTTACGAATCAACCCAGTTTGTATCGATGCGAGTCCCTTCGTTCGTATCGATGACTATGCTATGTTATGCGGATGTGAAGTAGATCAAGTCGGAGCGTGGTTCTCTGATGGAGTCATAGAGGAGCGAGTCGAAGAGTCATTCTGTGTTGGAGTCAAAGCGGAGAAGGCGGAGCGAGTCAAAGTAGGCAAACGTAGCGAGTCGAAGTAGGCAAATGGAGCGAGTCGAAGTATGCTTTCCTGAGGGATGCGAACTGAGCGAGTCGAAGAAGACATCTGATGGAGGCGTGGAGGAGCGAGTTGAAGCAGTCACTACTGATGGTCACGAAGCGAGTCGAAGTAAGCGAGTCGAAGCTTCCACTTCTGATGGTCGCGAAGCGAGTCGAAGTAAGCGAGTCGAAGCTGCCACTTCTGAATGTTGCGAAGCGAATCGAAGGAAGTGAGTCGACCGGTGATTGGTTTTCATCCAACTTTGCATCGTCCATAACTTGAGCATACGAACTCGGACTGACCTGAAATTTGGAACGTTAACTCTTATAGCTTCGCTTGTCGTGTCATATCAATTTTAGCTCGATCCGGACTCGGACAAAATTCGTCGATATCCATAGTGAACCTGCGTGTAACCGATTTTCTAGACGAACTGTCTTTGGCTTTAGTTAATCTCTCGGTGTCACGGCCTTGCCAAAAGGCGAGATAACATTTGCCCCCCAAAGTACGTCTTGTGGAAACATGATGTGCTTTGAAATGGTGCAATCTTTATTCTGAATAGCCATCGTTCCTTCGATGGAGGCTGTTTGTTTTGTAATGCCATGAGCTGGATGTTCATATCCTGTTGATGACCTGCAAAGAAATTGCTAGTTTTATTTGACCACGAATGTTGATCGTTCAGGATCGTATGTCATTCGAGGTGATATGTGACCTTTCGCGGTCGGATGCCGTTCGCGGCGAATGGTGACCGTTCGCGGTCGGAGTGCCGTTCGAGGCGATTTGTGATCGTTCGCGATCGGGTGCCGTTCGAGGCGAATTGTGACCGTTCGCGGTCGGGTGCCATTCGAGGTGATTGGTGACCGTTCGCGGTTGGGTGCCATTCGAGGCGATTGGTGACCGTTCGCGGTCGGGTGCCGTTCGAGGCAATTGGTGACCGTTCGCGGTCGGGTGCCGTTGGCGGCAAAATATGTGTGCCCGGGGAGGGACTTAGTATTATTAATGTCAGATTTCAAGTTCGAGTGGGTTTCTGAATTGTTTGTGGTGGCGGTTCATCGCTATCTCAGAGCATGCCTGAGGACCGTTCGCGATCCCTTACATGTGTAAGTGGCTTAGCCGTCATGGCATCACAAACGGCATACTTTTATTCAAAATGAGTTTTTCAACAGAATTGTTCAACGAAATCAAGTTCAACATCAAAAATGGAAAATAAAAGTAAAACAAGGGACGTCAAAGTGCAAACACCTACACCATTGCGATCAATAGTCGTATCAGAGCATGCCTGAGGATCGTTCGCGGTCCTGTACATGTGTAAAAAGACTTAATCGTGTTGGTGTGGAGTTTGCTACTTATTCGTCGTTATCTAAATCAATTGATGATAAGCTGACGCCTCGATCCTGAGCCGTCCCCAGTAGGTGCAGGTGGTGGTCGCTCCCGTTCCACCGTTGTCGTTCCCCTTCTTACATACTGTGGTAGCATACCATTCCAGATATGTCCCTCAACCTCATCCTTCAAGTGTCTGTAGTCATTTGTGTTATGACCGTTCAGCTCGTGGAATAAGCAACACTTGTCGGATCTTCTTTCATTGTTGGTTGGATCCCTTCTCATTGGCCTTCGATAGGGGATTTGCCCCCTAGTATCCTGGTAGATTCGCTCTAAATTCTCAATCAACTCCGTGTAAAAGGTGAATCTTGGTTCCTTTCGGGGTCGCGTGGGTTCGTCACCATTATCTCAGCCTTTCGTTTCCCTCTGTCAGTTCTTGAATCTGTTTTAGGAGGATTTTCACCCTTGACTGCATTAACATAAACTCCTTCTCCTTCCTCTCTTTCAGCACTTGCATCCTCTAATCGCAAAAATCCATCAGCCTCATGATAAAATTCTCCTAGATCCATAGGGGGATCCCTCGTTAACGAATTCTTGAACTCTGTGCCATCTGCTACGCCAGACACGGCTGCCATCAAAACCATCGATGGATCTGGTCGATCCACCGATGCTGCCACTGCATTGAATCATGTCAGAAAGTTCCTCAAAGACTCCCCGGTTCTTTGCTTCAGTGTTGCCAAACTCATTACATTTTTGGGTCTTGAGATGTGAACCCGGAACTGCCTCATAAACCTTTCAGTCAAATCGGTCCATGTTCGAATGGAACCGCTCTCCAGTTGTCTGAACCATAATGCTGCTATGTCTACCAGGTACAGTGGGAAGCACCGGGCCATGACCTCCTCTGATGCCCCAGCACTTCCATGTGCCTTATATACTTCGTTTAAAGAACCACAGAATCCGTCCTCCCGTTATACATGTCCAGTGTTGGTAACTTGAATTCTGGTGGATTCCTGGCTTGCTTGATCGTAGGAGCAAAGGGACTCCTATTCACATCCTCCAAATCTCTATTCACTATTCCTCCCCTCATGGCTCGTCTGACCATCTCCGCCAATATGTCGCTATCTCCAAGTTGTAGTCCTTGTCCGTTGTTTCCGATTTGCCCCCCGATTTCACGAGGGATTCCTGGAATTTGCTCTCCTGGCTGAGCATTCATTTCTCTGTTAATGCCACGTTGCGCAGTTCCACCTGGCACTCCGCCCGGGATTGGGCCAATGTGCTCTGGGTTATTGCCCCCTAGCTCTGGCGCTGTGCCAGATGGTCTTGCTCCGTTCTGAACTCTGGTTGCTCCTTGATTTTGCGCTCCAAGCTGCCCAATATGAAGAAGCAAATTCGAGATCATTTCCTCTTATCTTTTCATCATTGTCTCCATCTCATCCCTGGTGATGAAGATTGATGTCTGATTTGCACCTAAAGAAGCCTCTTGACTCCCTTCATGCTGACTTCTTTCTAGCCTTTGTCTTCTATTTGATTGCCTTGTCATAGCTCTTCAGATCTGAATCTCTAAGCCTTCAAACTTAACTTCCAAACAATAGGATTCCCGAGTTCAATTCTCAGTGAAAGCACCAAAGTGTTTGCGCCAAAAATGGTCACAAACCCCAAATGTTATGAAAGCACCAGTGTATGAACACAAATCAGCAATATATAATCACAGATCTCAGATCTAAGTATTGTAGAGGATAAAAATGAAGAATAATAAACTTAAAACAGAAAGAAGTAGACAGAGGCATAAGATTTATAGTGGTTCGGCGATCTTGCCTACGTCCACTCAGAAGTAGTTTGCTTTATTGATCTTTCTTTGATGTTTACAAGTGAATTCAATGATTTACAGCAAATAATTATGATTTGCAGCAGTGAAATTCATTGGTAGCAGCAGCGGTGGAGTTTGGATTTGGATCCGGCAGAGTCTAGGCGTTGGAGATCTCAAAGAATAAGAAGAACCCCTAATCTGTTGGCTTTGGGGGTCTATTTATAGATGTAGGAGGCTGATATTTCGCTCAAATATCGGGAGACCCTCTCTGGCACGTGACCAGGCCCGTACGCCCAAGCCCGTGAAGTTTCGGTCCGATCCGTGATCGATACGACCAGATTTCTTATCGCTTGAGGTTCCATCCAATGGAGTCGAAATTTGGCGTGGACATTCTTTAGCATGCACGTAGTATTCTGTGAAAATTTCATAGCGTTTGGACTTGTAGATTGGGAGATATGATTGATACGAATTAGAGTCTTCGGTTGGCTGTTTTGTTCGACTCGCTCTGTTCGACTCGGTTACGAATCAGCCCAGTTCGTATCGATGCGAGTCCCTTCGTTCATATCGATGACTATGCTCTGTTATGCGGATGTGAAGTAGATCGAGTCGGAGCATGGTTCTCTGATGGAGTCGTAAAGGAGCGAGTCGAAGAGTGATTCTGTGTTGGAGTCGAAGCAGAGAAGGCGGAGCGAGTTGAAGTAGGCAAACGTAGCAAGTCGAAGTAGGCAAACGGAGCGAGTCGAAGTATGCTTTCCTGAGGGATGCGAACTGAGCGAGTCGAAGAAGACATCTGATGGAGGCGAGGAGGAGCGAGTCGAAGCAGTCACTACTGATGGTCATGAAGCAAGTCGAAGTAAGCGAGTCGAAGCTGCCACTTCTGATGGTCGTGAAGCGAGTCGAAGTAAGCGAGTCGAAGCTGCCACTTCTGAATGTTGCGAAGCGAGTCGAAGGAAGCGAGTCGACCGGTGATTGGTTCTCATCCAACTTTGCATCGTCCATAACTTGAGCATACGATCTCGGATTGACCTGAATTTTCGAACGTTAACTCTCATAGCTTCGCTTGTCGTGTCATATCAATTTTGGCTTGATCCGGACTCGGACAAAATTCGTCGATATCCATAGTGAACCTGCGTGTAACCGATTTTCTAGACGAACTGTCTTTGGTCTTTAGTCAAGCTCTCGGTGTCACGGCCTTGCCAAAAGGCGGGATAAGAGGACCTTTGGGTCATTTGTCCCTGGGGATGTTTTTCTAAGAGACATTTGTCATTGCAACTTATTTTTCCTTCGGGATGTTGTCCTTTGGGATGTTTGTCTAAGAGACGTATTTATTTGTCCTTCGGGACGTTTGTCTAAGAGATGTGGCGCCTTATTTTTGGAGAACAGTACTTGGCGGGCTTCGGCCATAAGCACGTGCTATATCTTTGAGATGATTTCATTGATTTCCTTGTGATTTTCCAAGTGTATCGCATCTTTACATTATTGGCCATTTGAGCCGTTCGAGATATTATATATGGCGATTACATCTTTGGAAATTAAACTCCTTATCGAGTTCTATATTTGAGATTTGGGTTTGCCAACACTTGGCATTTATTTGAGATTTATAGTCTCCTATTTGGAGATATATGAGATTGCCATTTTTGTCATATTTTGTGTTTGAGACTTCTCTATTTAGAGAATATTTTTTTAATTGCCATTTATGGCGAGTTTTGAGTTTGAGATTTGGGATTATCCTATTTTGGAGATATGGTTTATAGAAACCATTTTACTGGATTTTGAGATTTCGCCGATGATATGAGGCATTTATTATACTTAGTGTTATTTGGTGAGTTTACCTATTTCGAGGACATACGCTTAGTGTAATTACATTATGAAGTAGAGGCATGCTCTTATTATTATTTCTTCTCATTCGAGAGGATATCTTACCCTTTACCTTATGCTCATATTATCACTTATCCTTATAAACTTATTTGTTTAGCTAGACTGACCCATGTATTTTATACTTGGGCCAGACCGAGGTGTTTCAGGTTAGGTACCCTTATGGATTTGGCATATTCTGCTTCCGCATGGACTTATCTGCTAGCCCTTTTTGTTGTAGTCTTCTTGTCACTACTCTGATATGTATATTGTTTTGACTTGTGTGTATATTGTGGTCGTCATACCACTTATGATGTATTATTTGTATTGTATTGGGATGTATTAGTATATATATGTATATATATATCTGTTTGTTGTTCTATGATGTGTTATGCATTTGAGTTGTTGTATTTTGTTCTGATAGATCCTATAACCACCTGTAGTTTTGTATTAAGCATTTATTAGATATGTCAATCCACTTGAGAAAGGAAATAAAATATAGAGCACTAATCTATGTATTCAATAGATATTTAAGACAAGACTATAGATGTTCGCCCCTAACCAGCCCTATTCTCCGCATTAGCAGACAATATTACCCAGTAATACTCTTTGTTAATGTGGTTCTCTAGGTGGGGCATCATATAGAACCTTGGCTTTGATGGGGATTACTCATTAGAGATAGGGTCAGCAGCACCCTAGAATGAGTTTGAGAGTGTATATATATATGAGTGCGTACTTGTTAGTGATATAAAAATTGTTTTATATTGTGTTGATTAATCTATTGAGTGGCATATGTTTTCTGGTCAATACGAGTAACTAATGTCATTGATAGAGATCTCTAAATACTTGGATAGAGCAACTTGACATAGTATGGTTTTGAATCTAAGAAAATGAAATAATTTTACCCTGATTATATTTATATATATAAAGGAATAATTTTTTAGAAATTATTATGGAATATATAGTTTGTTTGGTTGTTAGGAATGATAATATTAATTATCATCATTAATTGATTATTGTGCCTTAATAAAAGAGGTTTATTATAAAAATAAACAATGATAAATAATTATGAACTATCTAAGTGAGTTTATGGATGTGACTCATAAATTAAAATGGATTTAAATTTAGAAGTTTTGAATCTAAGTCCCGAAAATTTGAAATGTGTTTCAAAGCGTTTGAAAAAAAAAATTGATAGTATTATTTTGGGAGTATTTTTGAATAAAAATATTTAAAAATGGTTTTTAAAAGAGATAAAAGCACTGAACTCACTTCGGTCGCTCAAAAATAATTCTGATAATGATCGCGACATCATCGATGTACATTAATGATTTGCAATTGGAGTTTGTTTGGTAAAACTGGTCTTGGTTTTAAAATTCAAAGGGGTAATTTGATATACCAAGGAATTTTATGCATGTGTGTATGATTTCCAAAATGATTCGAAATACTTAGAACAAATTGTTTAAACTCTGGGATTTTGATTTAAAATGTTTTATTTGGAAAATATGATAAAATAGGTTTGATAACTTATGAAATTTGGAAATTAGCAAGACAAAGCAATGTTTAAATCGTTGAATAAGAATGCAAGAAAGGTAAAATTTTGGAATTGAATTATGGAATGGAATTTAACTTGAATTAAGTTAAATAAAGTGAAATTGAAAATTTAGCCTAAATTGGACTAAATAAAATAAATTTTGGAAATGGAATTTATTGAGATTTGAAATAATTAATGAAATGAACTAATCAAATAAATGAGTTAATTGAATATGGTTTGGGATATAATTGATAAAATTCAACATTTAAAATTGGGAGATAAATTGAGTTCAAAAGGAATTGGAATTGAATTTAAATAGAAATGGATATAAACTTAAGTGAAGAAGTGGTAATAGAAATAAGAAGTTTGTATAAATTGTTTATAATTGACTTAAGAAAAATTCGATGAGAAAATTCCTAAGAGATACTTGGTATTGGAAAATATACTAAGAAATAAGTGGATATTGATAATTGATTATAAATGAAATAAATGAATGTGGATTAAAGAATTGGTGCAACTAAGAATCAATTGGAAATAAATACATAAATTGTATGCATATTATTTTATTCGCATAACGATTTGATTCAGATTCGAGCACAGAATTTCGAGACAATTTATATCGATTTGAGTCAGGATTTTTCACTCAATTTTCAACGACGAACCCTGGGTATGGATTTTTGTTTGATTCTGGAATCCTCAATCATAGTATATGGCTATGCAAGGAGAATAACGGTTTCCGATCAAGGAACCAGATTTGAGTCCATATTAGAGAGTCGTGTGAACGATACTAGTTCGGAAGTGGAATTGTGTGATTGAGTGGGCGATCAGATTTGATGTTGCGTACGAATGGTATATGTACATCGTACGGGTTTTGGTGAAGCAAATATTGAAAATTGAAAATGCAGAATAAAATGATTTTGAATTATATGATTGGATATCATTAGTAAATTAGATACAGGTATATAAAAGCAAGAACTGAATTGATGTCTTCGATATCAAAAGAGAATTGGATTGCTCGACAAAAGGGACATGTTTAAATTGTTGGTTGATTTGATGATTTTATAATTGAGCCACTTGGATTTTGTTTTCTTTTGATGGTCTAAGCCTATAGTGGCAATTTTTGTAGCTGTTCGAATCTAGCCACGAAAAGGAGACGCTGGCAAAAAATTTAGAAAATTTAAAATTTTTAAATAATTAAGAATTTGGGTTTGCATTATAATTTGAAATAATTGAATGGATAATATTATTTGGAATCTATGGAAGAATTTATAAATTTATTAAAAGTAATAATAAGATTTCAATGAATTGGTTATGGAAAAAAGTTAATGGGGTTTGGGCCATCCTTCTTACCTTGGCAATTTCGGGGACGAAATTCTTTTAAGGGTGGAGAATGTAATGACCCAAAATTTTTTTTATTTGAATTGGAATATTTAATTAGTTTTAAATATTTAAAATTTAATTTATAGATTTAATAATTGAATTTCAAGCATAGCGATTTATTGGTTAATTTAATTGTGGGATTGAATAATTAAAATTTGGTTAAATAGTGGAATCTTGAGTTCTAAGCTAGATAAAAATCATTTCAAAGCTTATTTAATTTATATTTATAAGAAGGAAGATAATAAAATTTTAAATTGGATTTATAAGTGGTTTACTCAATTTTTTAAATCAAACGTTTAAATTAACATATAAAAATAGCTTTCCGGGACGCAGTCTCGAAATTCGACGAAACCAGTTCCATTGGATTCGTAATAAGTGTATTATTATTGGATTTCAAATTTTGTAGCTTTTGGAGTTATCGTTTGGTCGTATGGAATAGAAATGCATCGAAATTTATATTGGGAATTTAATATTTTAATTGGGTTCAAAATGCTATCTTCCACATATGATCAAATTTGGACTCGAAACTCGTTCCATTGCATTCGAAATGGGGGTATAACATTACAAACGCCTGGCGGCTCGCCTCGATTGGAGCCTTAAATTACAGCTTGATATTTTGAAATTTAAATAATATGTATATTATTTTTTACCACAGCCCACATTCTCTCACATCAGCCCACATACTTACCATCACAGCCAACCTACCTCCTGAGATAACCAACCTACAACCACCATCTATGTTCCTCTCCCTTGTATTTAAGCAGCAAAGCAGAGAAAAAAAAGAAAATATAACTATTTCATTTGTTTGACTATAAAATGAAATCGGTAAACTACAATTCCTACTTTCATTCCACTCCTTCTCATTTCCAGTTAACCAACGAACAATGGCCATAACTTCTAAATTTGAGATAAGGTGATATAGGCCACTTAAATTCATGAAGATGCACTCATTGAGCTCGTATAGGGTCGAGCTTCATGTGCTTTATCTAATTTGCTACTACGACAGCGAGATTGGGAAAGGTCGACTGTTCCACGTGGGTTCTAGGCGAGCTAGGGTTTGTTATTAGGCAAAATTCAGGCATCAATGGGTTATGACAACTTGATATTCGAGATCATGGTGGTGCGCAACACCTTGGCGCCGAGTAGGAGAGGCCGCGGTTCATGGTAGAGGGAGGCGGCTCCTGTAGCAATCGAGATGTCGCGATTTGTTGGGTGACTTGGAGGAATGGGCGGAGGGTGCCATAGAGTCGAGAGCATGGAGGGGAGTTCGTCGATGAGCTTGGAGGAGCGATTAGAGCGTTGGTGGAGTGTACTTGGTACACATGCACGCATCGTGTACGGGAGGAGCATTTACTAGAAAGAAGAAAAAGAAAAGGGGAGAAAAAGAAGAGAAGGCTAGGGGAGTGGGCTTTGGGTCGAGAAGAAAAATAGAAAAAAAAACAAAGGAGGGGGGAAAAAGAGAGGTATGCCGAGCTTTCTTTGATGATGGAGTTTAACGAAACAAGTTGCGTCAAACTCGTATCTGCAAATACTATGCGATGGTTGTGATTTGTTGACAGTTGTAGCTAGCATGAATTTTGGTTAAAATTAAACGTCTGTTTAATTTTAAAATTTTAAACAGAACGCTTCAGTGACAATAAAAATCAAGGTGAGTATGGACCTCTGGTTATAATATTAAATAGTTGAAAATTATTTTTTGCCTGATTGGTTGCGTTTATAAATCATTATATGTTGGATGTTATATATATATATATATATATATATATTAGTAGTTGGATATATTTTCCCATCGATTGGAGCGGATGAGACGCTATGCTTCCTACATAATAGCGGATGACCCTATATTACCGTGATATCCCCCTCGAAGTGGGATTAGTAGTTTATGTTATCTAACATCTGTGGATGTAGGGAAACATGTTGGAGGGATCTAACAGGATTCCTCAAAAATATTGATTTTAATTTCATATATAGTGATATATGATGTGTTTGATTTATATGTGATAGATTATGGTGTGATTTTAATTTATTGGATGCTATAGTAGAACTGGCCCTAATTTTAATATTTTAAAACTATAAATATTATTTTGGGATTTGAAAGGAAATTGGAAGCAATTTGGAAGTGAAATATTTATATTGAATTTTTGATTAGTTAAAAGAAATTGATTTAGATAAAATAAATGTTTGACTTCGTACTTGGCTATTCTGTGATATTTTAAATGGGGATTTGGAATAATGTATATAAAGGATTTTAAATAATAAATCTTAAGTGATACGTGTTTAAATATAAAGGGTTTTAAAAATCGAGATTTTTAATAGATTGGGAGAACAAAAGGGAATTTTGAAATAAATATAAAATTTGTTACACTGGATCTTAAATAAGATTTTTAAATTACGAAATGAAAGTAGAAATCGAGATTTGGTTGGTTTTGGAATATAGTTTGGATTATTTGAGAAATAGATTTATGAATGGACTTTCAATTAGAAGTTGATTCATAAATGAATTTAAATGATATGAAAGCGTTGTAAACTGGAAATGAGATTTTGAAGTTTATAAACAATGTTTATAAATAAAGTGAAATGATTTTCATTTGATAAATGGGAAATATAAATTCACATTGAGAATTTATAATGAGATTGGGAAATCGGTTTAGAGAGAAACAGTGGATTCTATATGGGAATTTGGGAATAGTTATTGAATTGGAAATGTGAATCGATTTGTGATAAATCGAGAGAGATTTATAAGTAATAAATTAGATAAGTTGAAGTTTAAATAAATGGTTTTCACAAGAAGGTAAGGTTTGTGTTTAAAAGTGGATTTTTAATTATTAAACTATATAGTTTTAAAACTATTAATTGGATTAAAATATTTCAAAAATTTAGTTATTTAAATATTTAATTTTGTTGAATGCATTCTAAGTTATAAACAAGTTTTGTAAATCGATTAGAATTTTGTTAATAAATTGGAATTAGTTATTGATGTTTATTTTAAAGGTGCTTTGATATTTTAAATAATTATGTAACCATATTTTTGAAATTATTAGTATATAAATAAATATAGAAATTAAAAGTTAGTAATTGGAATTTATTTATAAATACTCTCGAGACTGTGAACCAGATTTTATTGAACGGATGTGGTTGTATAAGTGAAATGTTATAATGGGAATTCTAAAAGCGTAAAGAAATTTTCCAAAATAGTTAGACTTGGGAGCTTCAAAAATGAAACTGAATTCATAAAAGGAATTATAAATGTTTAGTTGGATTATAAATAAGTATAATCGATAGATTTTGGGAATTTTAAAAGGGAACTAATAAAATTCCAGAGATTGGGAGATAAGGTATAATATTCCTAAGCATTGGAATTAAATGGATTAGGAAATATTCTAAGTAATGGATTACGAATTTAAATTGCTAAATATTTCAAAGTGTTGGAAATATCCTGTTATGGATAGAAGTATTCGGAAGTGTTTTCAAATATGAAATATCGAACGAGATTTGAATATATATCTTTGTAAAGATATTTTTAAGTAGATGTTGAAAGATTTATTATTTGGGCCTAATGACTGCTTATGTGTGTAAATTTGATTGTTAAGTAACCAACTATCAAATCTGGCCAAAATTCATTAATCGTTTTAAAGAGACCAGGATCGGATTTAATTATCCGAAAACCACATCGGTACGGTATTTGCGTGCGAATTGTGATATCTCGAAGATAATGGAGATGGTAATCTTGAAGGAGATTCGGTTTGTTCAGACCCAGAACAACTTGTATGGATGAATGCTATCATTGCACTGCTTTCTTGGAAGGCAGTGTTAGCATTCCGAGTATGAATGGTATTCTTAAAGTAAAATGTGGCCTTAAGCCTCATCAACCGGGAATGACTAAAACAAGGGAGATGCGGCAGGGCTAAGTGGGTCGCACCCAATTAGGGTATGTTATCACTTTTCTAGATACCCTCAGAATATTATATTTATGGATATGGTTTGCATGAAAAAGAGAGCGCTCAATAAGGGTGGGAACATCCAGGGTGATAACATATTCGATACTATCCAGTTAGGGGTAGGATGGTCCTGTTTTGGCAAGGGACCTCAACGAGGCCTTTGGTACATTTTTCTAGAGGTGTACTGTGATGGACGGCACCCAGTACCCCAGTCATTGTATGGAATCCAATATCCACCATGAGCCTTTACGATTTTGATTGTAGAGCCTAGTATGCTGGAATTTAATTAATGTAACAATTTCGATTATTTTAATGAGTATTTGTACTTAGACACTATTATAATATCCGAGGATTTTGATATAAAATGTTTTGGTTATCGTAAGGGAAAAACCCGTCGTGTTTATGTGTGATGTGGTCTTACGAGATACCTTTATTTTTCAAAGGATTTTGAAAAAAGTATTAATTCAAATTGAGTGTTATTTCTCACGCTGGTTTCCAGGCTGACTCGGGTGTTATTTTATTATAATGCTCGGGTCAGACCGAGTATTACGTATTCAGTATAGGATGCTATGGAGCTCATAAGACGAGTTGGACGACAGAGACGTATTCCCATACTTGATTATATTCTGCTGTGTGTGTAGGCTGTATATTCAGCACTTGCGAGGACAAGTTATTATAACTGTCCAGAATTGATTTGTTGATTGTTGTACTCTAATGATGGTATGTATAATAACCTTTATAGTGCTTTTTGTATAAAGATATGTGATTATCTATGATATGTTGTTCCACTGCGATTGTGAGATTCTGTGTTGTTGTTTCTATTTTCTTCTATCTTTCCTTTTCTTTTTCCCTAACAATCCGCCTTTTTGTTCATTTTGAGTTGACATGTGTGGTTATTATTCAACTTAGAATGTATAGAAAAGTTGGTCGTTGCACTAAAAATTTAAACTTCATAAACAATAGTATATAAAATCACACAACCAACCAATTCAATTCAATTTAATCAAATCAATCAAATTCCATGATGGAATAAACTAATACTAAAAGTCAATCAAATTCCATAAGGGAAAACTATCAATTAACATTGTTTCAAAATGTGAAATGACTAACAATCAAATCTCAACTTATGTTCAAAACTTTCTTGATTGCCCAAAAATATTGATAATTATCTAAGCGTACTATTTTGCTCATTAGCCTTTTGTTATTGCTTAGAAGATTATCCAAACTCATTCGTACAAAATGAAAAGTTATACTTTTAATTTTATTAGTTTCTTAATTACAAAAAAAATTAAATAATTTATTTTAAATCACTTATATTTTCCACTTAGTATTTTATTCAGTACTAAAATCATTTATGAATTATTTCATAAATTCTCACCCAAGTTTTAAAATATTTTATAAAGTCATTTCTTTATAAAACATCAAATAATAACTTATTTCATTTTATTTACTTATATAATACTCTTCTATATCCTACGAGCACATACAAATTTTATTTTTCTCTTTCAAAGATCTAAGCAGGGATCAAATCAAATTATGGTTTCTCAAAACCGAGTCAACCCATCAACCTTTTTAACTTAGAGTGTCAAAACGAATAATATTTATAGGTTGACCTAATCAATAAATAGTTTTACACTACTTAGATGTTTTAAACAACTATATGGTGTTAATAAAAACAATGTTTATTAAAACCTACTTATTTAATTTAACCCAATTTAAACCTGTGTTAAGTTATCCCTTATCTTATCTAAGGGCAATATCCCATTTATCAAAGCAATCTCTTATTAGAAATACTTTTTGTTTTGGAAAACAATTCTCTTTTAAAGGAACTTAAAAATTAAATACCCGGTTTTAAATTTCCAAAACTCATCTTTGAAAGCATACTACATATATTTTTATATATAATAACTTCAAACAATTTATTTATTAAAACTCACTTTGAGTTTATTCAGATTTGAACTCATTTCGATCGCACGGTGATAAAGAGAATAATTTACTAAGTACTCCATAATGTTCGCCTAAGTGAACATCCGATCGTACTTAGAAATTTATTCTGATTACCATAAAACTAATCGAAACGATTTCTTCCTAATTATTCCAAACCATTTAAAATCTTGCTTTCCAAAATATTTTTACTTTCAATTACATCCAGAGATATTTCTATTTAATTCCTCAAAATTCTTTGAAATTATTTTCAAAAATTCCAGGATTTAGATTCAAGAATTCTTTTTAAACACATTTCATATTATAATAATTTCTCTTTATTATAATACAATTATCTCGAATACTTATTCTCTAAATATCTTATCCCGCTATTTAGATTATATTAACAACTTTTTATTAAAGTTTAATCCTTAACCCACCATTATTAAAAGGTCAATTTTCAAGTTAACATTTTCTCCGAACACCTTGATAGCAAAATTGTGAAAATAAATTCACAAAGGGTTCATTTTAATTCAAAGCGATAATTGCTCCTAATTAAACCGAGTGCAATTTAACAACTAAGAAGCAACAGTTAATGCTTCTTATTTAAATTAAGCATAACCGAAACAATAGATACTAAATAAATATTATCATATTTAAACCAACACACATTATAACTATATAAAGTTTTGAAAATTATTCCTTTATATATAAAGAATATAATCCTAGGCAAAATATTTAATTTGCCAAAAATTTCAATACCATGTCCGTTGGCCTTGGTCAAGTGTTTAGAAACCCATATCGATACCGTGGCATCCCACGTCTCGACCAAAATTCATAAAAACTCAATAGACCAATTAACATAATACGTTTTTATAACATTAACAAATACGCTTTCAGATATAAATACTCTCAAACTCATTCTAGGGTGTCGCTTACCCGATCTCTAATGATCCAAACCCTACCAAAGCCAAGTTCTCACTTAACCTCGCGCTTTGATACCAAGCTGTAACGACCCACCTTTTTGACCATCGAAAGTCGACACCGAACACTACCACTGTGTTCCAATGTCGCGCATCCAATCGACAAAAGGGAAGATTGTTAGGGTAATTAAAAAAAGAACGAAGAATGGAGGAAAATAGAATCTCACAGCAGAATCGATAATATATAATATAACAAGGACAGTAGAAACTGTCTCCAAAAATACAAAGTATACCAGAGTTAAAAACAAACCTTATCAATTGGACAGTTATAAAATCCTGACCTTACAAATGCTGATAGGGATACTATATAATACAGCGGAAAATAAAATACTACGATAGGTGAATCTCCAGCTCCCCTCCAAGATCTCCATAACCCCAAAGCCAACCTGGAAAAGTACTCGGTCTGACCTGAGCATTATAATAAAATAGCACCTGGATCGGTCTGGAAATACTACTGTGAGATAACTCGAATAATGGAGAAGATATAAAAGTTCCGTGAGACCATGCCGCTTACACGGAACAGGTTTTTACCTCACAAGAATAACATCCTTAAAGGCAAGAGCAGAATTAAATATCAGGTAACAAATCCAAATATGAAGGGGCATAATTAATATTAAAACCAGACTTGAAAGAATGGAAATAACTCGAGTAAATCCAAACTGGACAGAATGGATAGAACAAGGAAAAACAGTCTAAATTCGATTAAATGGACAAAATAAGTTGACATTCCAAACTTGATGGAATGGGCTAAATGAGGTAACAGTCTAAATTGATAGAATGGACTAAATCAATACTTAAATGTCATGATGAGGAGTTGGCTCTACTTGTGGCAATTTAAAGCTAAACAGATTCAGGATTTTTGAATCAAATAAGGAAAGGAAATTTTCCAATAAATAACTAGGAAGGTGCACCCCCCTTGGAATACACCTTTAGTAATATACTCTTGAGAAGCTCAGATACTCCCTGACACTTTTGCGGACAATAACAAGCCAGACCCCGTCGGACCTTACCGGGTATCCGAATATTTCCACATCTAAGTGCACAACCGAATCCAAACTGGATGAGATGTGAAAATTCCCTAATGGAAGCAACCCCACATAGCTTGACTTCCTCTCGTGCTTTAGGTATAGTCATTTCTGACAAATGATAACAACGCTCAACGGAGCATTAAATCACCTTAGAATGACGTTAATAAAGTAGCTAAAGTAACTGATAGCCGAGATACCAACTATCGAGAATATAAAAAGATCGTATATGAAAATTAAGTCTTGTATACTTATCACCACTCATTGAATTCAAACTTGTACAATTTCTGGGTTATCAATAATACTGGACAAGTCAAGGTAGAGCTACCTCAAAGTCATGTCTCACGATTATTCTTAACTTTCGATATTTAGTGCTAATTATACAAATAAATCGTTTCCATATAAGTGATTCGCTTTACAGAAATAATTCATTTCCATAAACGAATCAAACTTTGTCTTTTAAAAATGAATTGAACTTGTGCTTGATTTCCATATTATAGTATTGGTAAAACACTTTTTGAATTAGTTCGTGATTGTAAAACATTAAGAGAATAATTTTTCCAAGTGCTCGATCCCGAAGGCCTAAACCAACATCAGACCGACACCCAGAAGATTACCAACTTAACATTCCAATAATCGAGTACTAATTCCTTTTTAACTTACCCAAAATTTTCCTTTATCTTGTCAAAACTTTTATATGATCATTGATAGGTATCTGGATTTTCTTTTAATAAACTTTAATTCGAATAATCATTAATTAAAATGAATAATTAATCTCAAACATTATTAACTAAACTGATTAATAATACTTAAACATTATTAATCGTCATTAGTAAAAATGATTTATCACATTTCAAATGCCATTAATTAAAATGATTCAATTAAATTCAAACATAATTAATTAAGATGGTTAACTAATTTTCAAAAGGTATTAGTTAAATCAATTAATTAAATTTAAACAACTATTAATTAAAACAATCAATTAAATTTCAATATCATTAATTAGATTGAATTAATTAAATTCAAATTTCAAAAATCAAATAGTTTATTTAATGTCAAACATCATTAAATTAAAATGATTATTGATTTCAAATATCATTATTTAAAGTGATTAATAAAATTTAAACATCATTAATTAAAAGGATTTAACTAAACTCTGAATATCATTAGTTAAAACAATTAATTAAATTTAAAAACAATCATTAATTAAAGATTAATTAAATTCAAATATCATTATTTAAAATGATTATTAATTTCCAATGTTCATTAATCAAAAAAATTAATTAAACTCCATTATCATTAATAAAAATAATTAATTAAACTCAAAATAATTAGTTAAAATGATTAGTTACGTATAAAACATCATTAGTTAAATGATTAATTAAATCTAAAGATAAACCAATTTTAAAACATTATCTATTAAATTGATTAATTAATTTCAAAATCATTAGTTAAATGATTAATTATTTTAAATTATCATCAATCAAAATGATTAATGAATTTTAATATTCTGTTTAGTAGAAACACAAGCTCAAGTTCATACGACAGAGTTTTAGGGATGAAAGTTAATAAATGACGATATAACAAAATCGCTATAATGACACTTAACAAATAAAATGAAATTTCAGGATTTTATTTCAATTACTATCAATATAAGAAAACATGGATGTAAATAAATAATTTATTGGTGAGAAACCAATCAAGGTTTCTCTACAGTTTTTCCTTGCAAAACAATGGTTAGGGATAATATATAGGTAATCATATGGGTTTATAACGATCAAATTAATATGCCATCCATTTTCCAAATTCAACCAAACAATCAATTAAACAATTTAATTAACATCCAAGCAATCAATAAACATTTATAACATTATTGATATGATATAATAAAATTTAATGTGAGTTAAACTCACTTTGATTTTCGTTTTCGCCGAAACGTTCCGATTTCGGACTAAAACAGAATGGTCGTCCGATTTTAGCCTAAATTCCAACAAGCTTCAAATCCAACCAAACCAACTCCACCACGAAGATCTCGACGACACGAGTCCAACGCAAAAAATGGCGCTCGAATCTAACCTCGTACGAGTGAGATACACAAATTTTAAGTTATCGATAAATTTAAATCAAAACAACTTATATTAATTACCATCCTACCCCTCAACTCTTCTTCTTCCTCCTGATTCCCAAAACCATGCATATGCAAATATCAGTGCACCACCTCATGCACGCACGGCGCTGCGCCTTCCACAAGCCACAAAATTGAAATCGAACCCCATCATCAAACTTCCCTTGACCCGAGCATCCAATCCCCCACCTCGTCTCGAGCTCGGCAGCTTCCAACCAATCATGACCTGCTCCACTACATCACCGACCCCATCATGTCATGCGACTCAAACCTCCACCGAACCATGCTAAAATTTGCGCCGAGATGCTTAATTCTTCAACGAACCTAAATCAATTCTTGAATCGCCGAATCGAAGTCCAAAATCGCCACAAAACCCAAGCCTGGCCCCTCAACATCGACCATGGCTAAGTCGAGCTCAAAGAACCAATGCCGCACCTTCAAATTCGAGCACGGGTAGGAAGCTCTGGTTAAAACGTGATATTTAAAGCTAGTTTCACGATTTTTAGTTTAGTATAGATTTTTAGTTTCAATTTTGAATTTTGACTTGAAATAGAAAAACCCATATTTCATTATCTAGAAAGTTTAAATAGAGGGGAGGGAGTATGGGCTTGCATACGGGGCATGGGCACGGATATGGTTGATATTGATTGGGTATGGTGTTGAAAAACATGTACATATATTATTTTATTTAATAAAATATTCCGATATGACATACCTAAAAGTGTCGAACTCCAAACAAGACGTGCCTCCTAGCGTTCTATATGTTATAGCCCTATTCTGAACGCAATGGAACTAGTCTCGAGACCTAATTCGATTAAATGCAGAAGATAGCTTTTTAGACCCAGTTATTATATTAAATTTTCGATATTAATTTCAACGCATTTCGATCTCGCAAGACCAAACGATATGTCCAAACGTTATGAAACTTGACGGCGTACAATAATTCACTATTACGGTCCAATGAAACTGGTTTCATCAAAATCCGAGACTACCCAAAAGGCTAATTTCATAGATTTAAATATCGTTTTATATTTAATTATTGATATTTATCCAATCTATCTATATTTGTAAATAAATTTACAAATTGAATACACCAATATTATTTATCAATTAAAATGAGCTTAATAATATTATTATATCCATTTAATTAAGATATAATTCACAATTCAAATATTTAAACATTCCCTATTGTTAGCACCAAAATTGGTCACTAACCCCGTTTAGAAAGATTATGTAGAGAGATTAATGAAGAAAGTCAATTTAAATAGAGAACAATATGCTAAATTGAATGCAAAGACGAGAACACCAGATTTATAGTGGTTCGGCGTAACTGCCTACATCCACTTTGAGGTCAAACTTTGTTGCTTTACTTGATAATTGATTACAGATACAATCCATACACCAACTACTTGAATAAAATTGCTAAGTAAAAAGAACGAGTCTTGAAAGCGGTAGAGTCTCCCCAGTGTTCTCCCAAAAAAGGTCCTTTTCACTGTGCCCCTGCCTCTCTATTTATAGACAAAGATGTGTTGGACTTCCCTGGTGGTCCTGGCAGCTAAATACCTCCACCCAAAAAGAGTGAGCTCTGTGTGCCAAACCATAGATGCCGAACGAAGTGATGCCTAACGAAGTCGTCATGCCAAACGAAGTGGTGTGCTGAGTGGAGAGTGCATGCCGAGCAATAGTCGAAGCCGGTCGAGATTGGATGAATGCCGAACACTCCTGGATGTCGAACATCTCTAGATGCCGAGCAACTCTGAATGCCGAACACCTCTGGATGCCGAACGATCTCGAATGCCGATTGAGATTTATGCCGAACGAGGTTGAGTGCCGAACGAGGTGTGGATGCTGGGCAGTATGGAATGCCGAATGACTCTGCCATGCCGAACGGTCCACGTATGTCGAACACTCTCGAATGCCGAACGATCCACGTATGTCGAACACTCTCGAATGCCGAACAGGGTCTGATGCCGAACACTCTCGAATGCCGAACGGCCATAGATGCCGAACGTCACTTAATGCCGGACGATATACAATACCGAACGACTCTTAATGCCGAACAGTATGCAAGTGTCGAGTGCCTAGTTGCCTGGCCAAATCTTCATGTAACACTTGCCCCCCAAAGCGCATTATGTGGTTAAACGTGATGTGCTTTGAATCATGAATCCACTGTGCTTTGCTTCAAGCTGTGGCTTAGTCTTCATGATAGTATCTTCTCTCGAATCCCAGGTGAGGTGATGTGTGCCTAATGATATGCAAATACCGAACAACATAGCCAAAGCCGAACACCCTGGATGCCGAACGACACAGCCGATGCCGAACGTTATGGTTTTGATCGGTTCTACCGGTTATTGCCTCTACCACTTCCTCTCCTTTCCTATAAAGTCCGGCATTCTCCTTCTTCTTTTCTTTTTCACTTTTTACCTCCGTAACTTTCCAAGAATACGTAACTTACCTCCCTTAAGTTTTATTCACCTCTTTCGATCTTCCCTTCTTACTTTGAATCCAACAAGCCCTTCCCAATTAAGCTCGAACAACATTCAATCTTAAATTTACAGACCCCCAAGCTCCCGCTGTTCTCTTCGGTAAGAACCTTTCGATCGTTTTCTCAAATTAGGAAGCATAACACAAAACTCGAACTCGTAAATCCTCCGTAGATTAAAGGGAGTAAGAGGCGTGTGGGTGATGAACCGTTGTGGCTCGGCACGATCTTTTAAAGCCGAGTGAGTATAAGGGTGCACAGAATTGGAGATGAGGCCTAGCGATGTGGATTGGCATGGCCGTGGTTTGGCACGGCTTGCCGAAAGACTCGGCCATGCCGGTCGGGAGATATGGAGGAAAAGAAGAGAAGTGACGTTAAAGGCAGAAGGCCGAGCGAATCGGCTCGGCATGATTTGTCGCGTGCCCTTGTATTTAAGCCGAATAGAAGGGAGGCCGAACAGAACAAAGGCCGAACAAAACGAAGGCCGAATAGAACAAATGCCAAGCATAACGAATGCCGAACAGAACAAAGGCCGAACATAACGAAGGCCGAACATAACGAGGGCCGATCAGAACGAAGGCCGAACAGAACAAAGGCCGAGCATAATGAATGCCGAACAGAACAAAGGCCAAGCAGAACGAATGCCGAACAAAACAAAGGCCGAGCATAACGAATGCCGAACAGAACAAAGGTCGAGAATAACGAATGCCGAACAGAAAAAAGGCCGAGCAGAACGAATGCCGAACGGCATTTAGGCCGAACACCTATTCACCTTGCCTAATAATATAACAAAAACAAAGACAAGGACCTAAGCATACTAGCATATCGAACTAATCTGGACTGATAACTTCCTAGTCTCAATAATCACAAGCCTGAACTTAAACCGACAAAAACCATTAAAAGCTTTTAACACGCAGTGCCAATGTCCAAGTCCAAAATTGAAAACATTGCAAGGGCGGCTTTCGGAGACGGTCAGCGATGACGGTCTTCGAAAACGACAGTTCAAAGCTCAACTTTATACCATCAATTCTGTGACTTATAATTTCTTCAGCGTTTACACCTGAAAGATCGCACTAGTTCACACACCACATGGGGGGGAATATTCGTATTATTACGTCTAACGTCGATTATTTTTCTGGTATAGTTCGAACAGGTGTTCTGCTAGATTCAATTTTTATCAGAGATGTCTAGGAAATCTAGTTCCGTCACAATTTCATACAGACCTAGGCCGTCCTCCCGATGAGAAGTCGCAGATACTTCAAACCCATCAACTTCCCCTGCACATGACTTAGCTCCCGTTGCTCTGGAGGCAAAAATTTTCTTGGACAACTCTGTCGATTCACTTGCTTCAAAGATTAATGAAAGTACACTCCGTTGGATATGCTCTGTCCATGGAATCCCCTTTGATGACGTGCTAGTTCCATCAGGGCATGATCGTCCACACTTGCCCCCAGTTGGATACATAGCTTGTAATAAATTCATGTGTTGGGTTGGCAGTGTGCCACCGTTCAACTCGTTTCTTCGGGATGTGCTACAATATATCGACATTGCCCCATCGCAACTGCACCCGAACGACCACGCATTCCTCTACGGTACTTGCATCCTCTTCATGAATGTCCTCTATAGGCTTCCAACTCTGGGCGATATCAGATACATATATTGCATCAAGAAGCGGAAGGATGGCCCATCATTCATGTTCCTCGAGCCGCATAACAAATGTCAAATCTTAACTGGGGTGTGGACCAAGTTCGCCTTGTATAAACAAGAATGGTTTTATGTGCGTTGTCCTTCCGGCTTTGCGAGGAGATGGGTTGAAGGAAGTAAGCCTTTTTCTTGGACCGTTACTCATGTTTAGTCGAAGTCGTACCTTTTCTAACTTTTACCCATCTTTTCAGGTATCAATCCACGTCCTGACAGCCGCGGATACTCTGATGCCGTCAAAGCTATTCGAGCCCTTCTTGCCGAAGAACGGGACATTAGAACTCTCATTTCGAATGAGTCACTTACACGGCTTGGACTGTTGGCACAAACCTGTCGGATAAGCCTTCCTCAAGGCGTCACCATTCCCAGGCCTACCTCTGGCAAAGGGAAAAAAGAAGCCGAGTCTTCAGCACGCAATGCTCATGATGCACTAGAAGAGGGGGAAATTAAGGAGACTGAGACACTCGAAGTACAAGATGAGAATGTTGGTCCCGCTCAGGATCCGACGGTCGAAGTTCACGACATCGAAACGTCATCTTCCCCTTCGAAGAGGAAAAAGAAACTGACGTACAAGATGAGGAAGGAAAAAATTAGTGGAATTTCTAAAGTTACTCTTGTTCCAGTGGAGAAAGAATCTTCCTTGCAGCACTTAGAAAGTTCTCTGAAGGGCCTGTCGAACCTTACCATTCCTGACGATTTACTCACTCAACTATGGTTTCGACGATCCAGAGACCCTCAAGCTTCATTTGCCCACTAGAGGTGATACGGGAGTTCAAGCCCGAGTCCAGGGAGATAACACTCCAATTAGTAAAGATAAAGGAACTGGTCCGTCGGGGGGAACACTAGGACACACATGCACACATGCACTTCACCATACACTTCAATTTTTGCCATTACCCCGATTCTTCCTAATTCGTTGTTATTTTTATTCTATGCAGTTGACATGGGATGCTCCCACGGATTCGATCATCTCCACGGCTCATCCATTTTTCACCATTCTGGCCGGGATTCGGGCTCCGGCAAATGCCGGGACAGAGATGACTCTGGAGACCGAGACAACCATCCCCAAGAGTCGACTTATCGAAAGAAATCTCATAGCCAGTCTTCATACTCTTGCGATCCTCCTCCTCAAATAGAGCAAGGTAGAGAAAAGTGTTCGCAGAAGGGGTCTCAAGCCGATGTTTCCCGAGATCAACATTCCGATTCATCGAGCACACGGCAATCTTAGGAACATCGTAAGAGAACTAAACTTTCAAAGCCACCTCCCCCCGTTCCTGCAGCGGATCCAACGATATCGGAGAAACTGGCCGAGCTTAAAGTCAAATTTC
Organism: Allium fistulosum; assembly: GCA_030737815.1. NCBI lineage: Eukaryota > Viridiplantae > Streptophyta > Magnoliopsida > Asparagales > Amaryllidaceae > Allium > Allium fistulosum. Next base: position 824,855,594 of record CM060904.1, read on the forward strand.
CCAAAATCTGCTTCGACGGTCTGAAGTTCCTTCCAGCAATTCATCATATTCTGGGGCATGTCAAGTAGAGTGCCATCGCTTGCAACAACGATGTCTATGTTCAACATGACGCGTTTGTTCATTTAGTCAAAAAAGTCTCGGAAATCTCTGTTGAGCATCAACAGGAAATCGATCGCTTGAAGCTTGAAGCTATCTTTGATAAAGACATCATCAAAAATCAGGATGAAGAGCTCGCCTCGTACAAGTCCAAGCTCGAGGCCGCTGAACAAAGTGCTAAAGACATTGTCGAGGCCGTCACTCGACTAGAGATAACTCATAAAAAGGAACTTGACGAAGCGGTCCAACGCAATGGAGCCCTGGCTTTAGAAAAATATTCTATTCAGAAAGAAAGGGATGCACTCGCCCTGCAAGTCAAAGAGTTAAAAGAGCTGTTCTCTAAGGAGAAGGAAGAGAAGATAGCCGCTCAAGAAGACTCCCAACGATATTGCAACGAGATTGTTGCTACATGACTCATAAAAGCAAAGCTCGATGATGAGCTTTCTAAGGTTGAGATGATGAAGGACGAAGCCCGTGAAGAGGGCAAAAGAATTGTGTCCGCGGAGATCGACTCCCACCTTGAGGCGGTCATAGAGGCCGGCAGAGAGGAGGTCGAGTGTATGTTTGATCCATTGATAGCTAAATACAACTCCCGCGTCCTCATGCACCGGGACTTGACTTTCTTAGGCAAGGGCTATCTTGAATCTCTAGCCGAGGCCTGGGAGACTTTAATAAAGATTAGAAAGGTTGAGTCGGGCACTGAGGAGGTGGATGAGGAGGCTTTAGTGAAAGAGTTTCTCAGGGGGAATGAGCCATCGGACTTGTCTGCAGCTATGGCTCTCTTTAGTAAAGGCTCTCCTCCATCAATGGAGAAAGATTACATCCCTGGCTCATCTGGAACTGGACCTTCAGCTCCATCTCCTACTCAATCGGTCAATCGGCCAGTACTTAACCCGTTCGAACAACACACCAGCTATGATCCGGAAGATCCTAGCCTCGGCATTCACGTGCCATCCCCCATTCTAGAGGGTGAAACTCCTCGCACAGCCGAAAGCCAGCAAGAAACCGGTAAAAAACTCTTCTTCTTGAAGTTCAAAGATCTGTCGCTTTCTGCGAGCGGTTATTGATTCTAACATTCGTTCTTTATGTTTTTATGCAGGCCGCTCTAATCCTGAACCGACTCCGAGGAGCGATGACACCAAGGAGGAGACGGGGAAAACAAGCGATGCTACTCACGCGGGAGTAACCCCCAGTCCTGATGCTCAAGTGATCGGGGCGCTAGATGATGATAAGTATGAAACTTCATCTCCCATTGAAGGGAGTTATGAAATTGAAATCACGGGCGCCTCAGAACACACTTCGAAGGTGAGTATGAAGGAGTAACTCGCGGAAGTGAAGAAGAAGAAAGTTGAGATCAAGGTCGAGTCTCAAGTAACAGAACTTAACGACCCGCTGAACAGGCCTCTGAAAGTCATTCTTCCCGGCAAATCCAAACCACTAGACGTTCCTCCTCCCACTCCTGACTCTGCTTCTTTGGCGACCAAAAAGTCTAAGAGGAAGCATGAGGGAGAGGAGTCATCCGAGAAAGCAAAGGAGACAAGAAACTAAAGAAGTTGAAGAAGTAGCCACTATACCCATTCAACGAGGTTTAGCTTAGGTTATGTAACCACTTTTACTTTTTTGTTTTCGTAGTTTATGTAGATAGACTTTTGACTCTAAGTTTTGGAGGAGTGGTTGTATAACCCCATTTTGGATTATTGAATAAAGTTTAGTTTCTTTGTCATTTGAACGATTTCTGCTTTTTTGCTTTCCGTATAACTGTGGTCGAAACTCAAGTTCTTATGAGTTACATAAATTCCCAATCTATTCTCACATTGTTCGGACATTCTTTGGAATTGTATATCTCTTATTTCACATTTCTTGTATTTAGAGTATTTTTCAATCCGCATTCTGGGGACTTAGAATGCTCCAGTCCGCATTCAGGGGATTTGGAGAGTCAGGCTAGTTATACTCTAGCCCGCACTTCGGGGACTTAGAATACTCCAGTCTGTATTTAGAGAACTTGGATATTTGAGTCGTTTATACTCTAGTCCATGCTCTAAGGACTCAGAGTACTCCGATCCGCACTCAGGGGACTAGGAGATTTAAGTCGTTTATACTCTAGTCCACGCTCCGGGGACTTAGAGTACTCCGGTCCTCACTCAAGGGACTAGGATATTTAAGTCGTTTATACTCTAGCCCGCGCTCCGGGGACTTAGAGTACTCCGGTCTGCACTCAGGGGACTCGGAGATTCAAGTCGTTTATACTCTAGTCCGCGCTCTGGGGACTCAGAGTACTCCGGTCCGCACTCTGGGGACTCGGAGATTCAAGTCGTTTATACTCTAGTCCGCACTCTGGGGACTTAGAGTACTCCGGTCTGCACTCAGGGGACTTGGAGATTCAAGTCGTTTATACTCTTGTTCGCGCTCCGGGGACTTAGAGTACTCCGGTCCGCACTCAGTGGACTTGGAGATTCAAGTCGTTTATACTCTTGTCCACGCTCTGGGGACTTAGAGTACTTCGGTCCGCACTCAGGGGACTCGGAGATTCAAGTCATTTATACTCTAGTCCGCGCTCCGAGGACTTAGAGTACTCCGGTCCGCACTCAGGGGACTCGGAGATTCAAGTTGTTTATGTGAGTTCGTACGCCAGGCAGAATAATGCAATTCCAACTGTTTGTCACCAGACTATAAGGTTCAGAAACATCAATAATTCATAGAAAGGATGGCTTTAAGCCTTTATTAATAAACTAAATCATCTGATTACATGCTTAAAAGGAAACTAAGAATCAATGGAATAAAAACATCCGGTAAACAATTGCACCTAAAACAGGAAAGAAACAGGCTAAATATAATAACATCGCAAATGTTCACTGTTCCATGCTCGGGGGAGTGTCACGCTATCAACGGTTGCTAGCTTGAAAGTTCCCTCTCCAAGCTTCCGTTCAACGACATATGGACCTTCCCAGTTGGGATTCATACGTGATGGTACCGAGAAAACTTGTTTCAAAACGAGATCACCCACATCAAAGATTCTTGGGTGGACTTTCTCGTCGTAATATTGCTTGACTCGGTGCCTATATGCTGCCGCCCTTAATTCAGCTTCTTCATGTTTTTCATCAACGCAGTCCAGTGATTCCAACAAGAGATCCTAATTCGTCTTAGGATCATAATGTGTCACCCGATGTGATGGAACTTCAAGCTCCACGGGTATAACAGCTTCCGAGCCGTATGCCAATGCGAATGGAGTGTGGCCAGTCGCGGACTTGTGGGTAGTTCTATAAGCCCATAACACTGTTGGGAGTTCATCTACCCACTTGCCTCCAGCCTTTTTCCAAACGCTTCTTCAATATGGACTTGATTATTTTGTTCACGGCTTCAACTTGTCCATTAGCCTTCGAATGAGCAACGACGGTGAACTTTTTCTGAATGCCGTACTTTAAACAGAAATCTTTGAATTCTCTACTTTGAAATTGAGTTTCGTTGTCCGTAATGATGGTTCGCAGGAGGCCAAAGCGGCATATAATGTTTCGTACAATGAAATTAATGACCTTCTTGGAGGTGATTGTGGCTAAAGGCTCTGCCTCGGCCCATTTTGTGAAGTAGTCGACCGCAACTATTGCGTATTTTGCACCACCTTTGGATATAGGCAAAGAACCGATTATATCGATTCCCCAGATTGCAAACGGCTAGGGACTAACCATTTGTGTGAGTTCGGTTGGTGGAGCTCTAGGGATTTTCGCATATCTTTGACACTTGTCACATTTTCTTGCATAATCTCCAGCATCCTGATTCACAGTTGGCCAATAGTATCCGTAACGGAAGATCTTTTTTGCTAGCGTCTGCCCCCTAGTATGGTTTCCACATTCACCTTCATGAACTTCCTTCAAGGCCCGCTTTATCTCATCATGGGCAATGCACCGTAATAAGGGGACCGAGAACCCCTTCCGATACATTACTCCATCCTGCATCACATATCGTGCGGCTTTGCGAATGACATGTCGTCTTTCGCTCCTTCTTTCAGGTAAAGTCCCGGTTATCAGGTATAGTTTGAATGGGGTTATCCATGACTCCCTCTCGGTTCGTGTTTCCAACACAAAATCACTCTTCATCGCATCTATGCTTGGAGCATGTAAGGTTTCCACGGGAACCAATCCCATTTGCTGTGCATCGCCAGTGCTTGCGAATTTGGCCAACGAGTCGGCTTCCTTGTTCTGTTCACGTGGGACATGCGAAATGTCATAATGTTCGAAGTTCGCCAATAGTTCCTGAACCAGAGCAAGGTACGGAGCAAGCTTTTGTCCCCTTGCTTGGTAATCTCCCCGCATTTGGTACACCACCAATTGTGAGTCACAAAATATTTCAACTGACTTTACCCCGAGTTCTCCAATAAGCTTTAAACCAGCAATCAATGCTTCATATTCTGCTTCATTATTTGTAGCCAGGAAATTGAGCTTCAAAGCATAACAAATCGATCGGTTTTATGGAGTCACGAGAACTACAACAGCTCCAGATCAACGGTCGTTTGATGCCCCATCGGTGTACAATTTCCATCGAATGGAGGGAATAACACTGTGACTATCTGGTTGGTCAGATACAGTAAACTCAGCGATGAAATCTGCTAATGCTTGGCCTTGTATGGCTCTTTGTGGCAGGTAGGTAATATCGAACTGACTCAACTCGATATTCCATTTTAACATCCTTCTAGAGGTTTCTTGTCGTTGGAGTACCTGTCGTAAGGGCTAATCGGTATAGACACTAACTGAGTGTGCTTGAAAGTACGAACGCAGCTTGCGTGATGCAATCACCAAGCAATAGGCCAATTTCACAATTTTAGGATAATTTCTTTCCACCCCCGTTAAACATTTACTAACGTAATACACCGGCTTTTGGGCTCGGTCCTCCTCGTGGACCAAAGCCGCACTTATAGCATGCAAGGATACGACCAAGTATACGTACAGCATTTCGTGGTCTACTGGTTTCGACAGCACTGGAGGACTCTCCAAATGTCTCACCAGATCTCGGAACGCTTCCTCACAATTGGATGTCCATTCGAAATTCCTCTTTCCTTTCTTTATTATATCGAAGAAGGGAATACACTTGTCTGTGGCTCTGGATATGAATCGACTCAGCACAGCCACCTTCCCATTCAAGCTTTGCACCTGTTTTATAGTTTTGGGCACTTGTACGTCTCGAATAGCTTGAATCTTTTTCGGGTTAGCTTCAATTCCCCGGGCATTAACAATGAATCCAAAAAACTTCCTCGATGCAACGCCGAAGGAACATTTCAGAGAGTTGATCTTCATTCCATAATATCTGAGTATGTCAAACATCTCTGCTAAGTCCCGAATGTGGTCGTTTGACTGTCGTGACTTCACGAGCATGTCATCCACATAGACTTCCATCGTTCTACCAATCTAATCTTTTAAAATTCGATTCACCAAACGCTGATAGGTCGCTCCCACATTTTTCAATCCAAAAGGCATTACTACATAGCAATATAGCCCAACGTTTGTGACGAAACTGGTGTGTTCCTGGTCCGGAATGTGCATCGGGATCTGATTGTATCCTGAGTACGCATCCATGGATGACAACAACTCGTGTCCTGTAGTGGAGTCAACCAACTGATCAATCCTAGGTAATGGGAAACTGTTCTTGGGGCATGCTTTGTTCAAATCGGAATAATCTACGCAAGTTCTCCATTTCCCGTTCACCTTTTTCACCAGCACGGGGTTTGATACCCATTCAGGGTAGAGGGCGTCGCGGACGAACCCATTGGCTTTGAGTTTGTCCACCTCCTCTCTGAGAGCAGCGGACCTCTCCGGGTCCATTCCTCTCCTCTTTTGCTTAACCGGGACGTACTTCGGGTCTATGTTCAACATATGACTCGTAATAGCGGGAGAAATCCCGCACATGTCGGAATGTGTCCAAGCAAAAACATCGAGATTCGCTCAGAGGAAATCACTGAGGTCTTCAGTCATTGAGGGGCTGAGTTGTGATCCAATCTTCAATACTCGCGATGGATCATCCCGGCTGACCGAAATGTCGATCGTCAGCTCAGTCGGTGCTGCCTTTTCTTCCCTGGGTTCCTCATCATCGTCTCTCGGATCTATGTCTCTGTAGATCCAAGAATTTTGCCCGAGCCAGGGCTCGGGCACTACTTATCAATTGTCGGTATTCTGGATGCGGACGGAATTGTTCGCAACCTTCCCTTTCTCTCTCCGCTGGGCCTCTCGGAGCTCAGCCACATAACATGCACGGCCGGTCGCCTGGTCGCCATGAACAACACCTACTCCTTTGTCAGTTGGAAACTTTAAAGTCAAACACTACGGGGCCAATGCTGCCCTAAACTCAGCCAGGGCCGGTCGGCTCAAAAATACATTGTATGGAGAATCTACATCCAAAACTACGAAAGGTAGGATTCGCACCCTCCTTCGCTCACCTTGTCCCAGTTCAACTGGCAATTCCACATACCCCACTACATCAGTTGCTACGCCATTAAAGCCGTGTATACGAGCTTTAGATGGCTTCAAATCCTTCGTCTCCATCTTCATTTGGTCATAAGCCTTATTGAAGATGATATTGACAGAACTTCCACAATCAATTAGAATTATTTTCACAAAAGCCAGCCCGATCAGCATCTCTGCTCCTGAATACTATATCGTCTATCGTCATGCGCAGCTGTTTAGCTGGGGTCCCATCCTCTACGTTGGAACAACACTCAATGTATGCATGCCTCAGGGAATTAGCATACCGCTCCATTTCTTGCCAGTTCTTATCTGCAGGGTGAGGTCCGCCGATGATCGTGTTTATGACTAGTCTGCCCATGGTCTGAGCAGGCTCCTCGGTGTGACGTGGGGCTGGTGCACGAACGGGATGAGACGTTCCCTGTCCACCTTCTTGTGGATCTTTTACAAACTCCTGTAACTTTTTCTGCCTAATCAACTTCTCTATAGCATCGTGTAGGTGTCTGCACTCTTCAGGATTGTGTCCATAAGTCTCATGAAAGTGGCAATACTTCTCAGTCCGCTTTTGTTCCTCGGTTGACTCTTTTGGGCGTGGCTTTCTGTAATGAAAGGTATTGCAAGTTGATAGGTAAATATTTTCAAGAGATGCATTCAGTGGGGTGTACCCATTGTAGGTTGGAATCTTCGGCTTCCATTTCCCTGCTTCTCTTTTCTTCCCCTGATTTCTTCCTCCGGAGTCCTTTGCATGTCCAGGTTTGTTCTGGACATTGACCTGAACTTTCCCCGAGTTGTCTCCGGATTGCTTCACAGCAATGTTGTTTTTCACGGATTCCTGAACAGGCCCCGGTGCCTTATCTTGCCTTATCCACATGGCTTCCCTTCTTCTTATGAACTGATGTGCCTTTGAGTAAAAACGCTCTAGCATAGTTGGAGGTTTTCCTGCCAGCCAATCTCCAAACTTCGAATTCGGATCTACACCTCGCATCACAGCCATAAGAATTGCATGATCATTGGGATTACTGACTTTAGTAGCCGCAACATGGAATCTCTCCAAATACTCCTTTAGTGACTCTCCAGGAGCTTGGATTACACTTGATAGAGACATCACGTCCTTTGGACGAGTAGTGTGTATTCTGAACTGTTCTATAAATTTCTTCGCCAACTCTTCGAAACTGGATACGGACCGCGGAGGAAGTCGGGTGAACCACATGGTAGTGATCCTAGATAGGGTGATTGGAAAGCACCTCGGATCATCCATTCGTACCTCATCACATGCTGCCTGGGATCAGTTTTTCCTTCGTAGGCTGGGATAGTTGGCATGCTAAACTTCCTGGGGTATTCTGCCTGTAGAACAACGTCTGTGAACGGAGTATGACTCCTGGATACTCCACAGTCATCATTTGTCAGGCCTTGATTTTCTCTCATCAATTGTCTGACTATAGCTGATAAGTCTGGGGTCTGTATGGAAGATGGCAGGTTGGAGTCTGTCTTTCGGGATTGATCATGCTGATGCCTCCTCTGCTGGTGATCTGCTAGACATGCATCTTGAGGTCCGACATCATTGGCATCTTGGTGAGCCGGGCATTCGGCCTCCGCCTGTGCTCCAGCTCCTAAGTTTCCCGTTCCTGCTCGGTTGTGGCCTCTGAGGTGTAAACGATCCATAGTTGTCTGATCGGCAGCACCTGCCTGTGTTGTTTCAGTATTGCGGCGTCTACGCCTGGGAGGTTCGTCGGATGACGTTGAGCTATCAGATGAAGAGTAAGGAGCTGGACTGCCCCCAGCATTCTGATGTTGTTGTTGAGTGAGTTGTGCCATAAGGTTGGCGTTAGCTTGCATCTACTCTCCAAGTTGTCTCATGCTTTCCCTGAGCTCTCTCATCAAGTCGTTGAACTCTATTCTAGTGACAACTTGCATTTGGTCATGGGCGGTAGTCCCTACACCTAGATTTTCTTGTTGATTGGTAGGCCCTGCTTGTTGTATGCTAGCAGTTTCATGGGCGTCCGCATTATGAGAGGTTGATCTGGTATGTGGTCTTCCCATTATAAAGTTATTGGTAAGAACTCTGAGTAGAATCAACAGACGTCTTATGAATGACTCGGATCTCCTTCGGGGGATTTATTCAATCTAGTAGCTTCAAAGTAGATACTTATAACCTGAGTTCAATTCTCAATGAAAGCACCAACGTGTTAGCACCAAAATTGGTCACTAACCCCGTTTAGAAAGATTATGTAGAGAGATTAATGAAGAAAGTCAATTTAAATATAGAACAATATGCTAAATTGAATGCAAAGACGGGAACACCAGATTTATAGTGGTTCGGCGTAACTGCCTACGTCCACTTTGAGGTCAAACTTTATTGCTTTACTTGATAATTGATTACAGATACAATCCGTACACCAACTACTTGAATACAATTGTTAAGTAAAAAGAACGAGTCTTGAAAGCGGCAGAGTCTCCCCAGTGTTCTCCCAAAAAAGGTCCTTTTCACTGTGCCCCTGCCTCTCTATTTATAGACAAAGATGGGTTGGACTTCGCTGGTGGGCCTGGCAGCTAAATACCTCGGCCCAAAAAGAGTGAGCTCTGTGTGCCGAACCATAGATGCCGAACGAAGTGATGCCGAACGAAGTGATGCCGAACAAAGTCGTCATGCCAAACGAAGTGGTGTGCTGAGTGGAGAGTGCAGGCCGAGCAATAGTCGAAGCCGGTCGAGATTGAATGAATGCCGAACACCCTTGGATGTCGAACATCTCTAGATGCCGAACAACTCTGAATGTCGAACACCTCTGGATGCCGAACGATCTCGAATGCCGATCGAGATTTATGCCGAACGAGGTTGAGTGCCGAACGAGGTGTGGATGCCGGGCAGTATGGAATGCCGAAGGACTCTGCTATGCCGAACGGTCCACGTAGGTCGAACACTCTCGAATGTCGAATGATCCGTGTATGCCGAACACTCTCGAATGCCGAACAAGGTCTGATGCCGAACACTCTCGAATGCCGAATGGCCATAGACGCCGAACGTCACTTAATGCCGGACGATATACAATACCGAACGACTCTTAATGCCGAATGGTATGCAAGTGCCGAGTGCCTAGTTGTCTGGTCAAATCTTCAGGTAACACCTATATTTGAACAGAAGGTCATTAAATTCCAAAATCCAATTATTTAAACATTTAAAATAAATTAAACATTTAAAATCAAATGACCAGAATTTTGGGTTGTTACATAAAAGTTACATATTTATTTTCATATATATTCCTCAAGGTTTATAAAATAATCTATTTTTATTGTTAAAATGATTTACAACAAAATTGATTTAAATATAAATATTATTTAGTAAAGTATGTTTTATATATTATGAATATGTATAACTATATTTATAGATTCAAACAAAAGGTTTTTTATTTATACGAGTACAAATGCACGCCCAAGTGGGCCTACATTTAATCACAACGTGCATGCATTTTTAGTTATACCCGTGGAAGTAGATTTAATTGTAGCATCCCCATATTTGAACACCGCCTAGACAGAAGCCGGTATTTTTTTGTTCAGACTACAATAGCTTCTTCATACTAACTCGGAATCAGGCAAAACTTCGACCGATGAACTCCCACCAAAATTACGGACAATATGCTACAATCGGATACTTCATCTTATGAATGGACATTGTAGTTCTCCATAGTGACTAACTGTAGTACATAGAAAATAATAGGTTACATCACCATATTTGAACTCCGCCTAGGCAGAAGCTGCTATTTTTTTGTTCATAGTGCAATAACTTAATCAAACGAAATTTCGACCGATGAACTCCCGCCCAAATTACGGACAATATGGTACACTCCGATACTTCATCTTGAGAATGCACACTGTAGTTCTCCATGGTGACTAACAGTTGTATTTAGAAAATAATAGGCAATTCACCACTTCAACGCTCACTGTAGTTCTCCATGGTGACTAATAGTTGTACTGTGACGACCCTAAATTTTGGACATTTGAAATTAGAATAATTAATTGATTTTAAATATTTAGAGGATAATTTAACTTGAATTTCAAATATCAGAATGGATTTGGCAATTTAAATTATTGAATTTAATTTATTGAAGTTGTATAAAATATTGAATCTTGATTTTTAAGCTGATTAAAAATATTTTAAAGGCTTAGAAAATTTATATTGATAATAGTGAAGATAATAAAAGCTTCAGAATTGAATTTGAAACAGTTTTGTTCAGTTTTGAATTTATATTGTTTAAATAGATATTTAAAAATAGTCTTATGGGGCACAGTCTCGGAATTCGACGAAACCAGTTCCATTGGATGCATAATAATGTATTATTATCGGATTTCAATTTTCGTAGCATTCAGAGTTGTTGTGTGGCCGTACGATAAGCAAACGCGCTGAAATTTAAATTGAAAATTCAATGTTTTAACTGGTCCGAAAAGCTATCTTCTCCATACGATCGAATTTGGACTCGAAACCTTTTCCATTGCATATGGAATAGGGGTTTAACATTATAAATGCCTAGCGGCATGCCACGATAGGAGATCGAAATTTTAGGCCTCGTTTTCTAAACGATTTAAATTTAAATTTGAATTTAAAATTTTATATTGTTTTCACAAGATAAATTATATACATTTCCCCTCTTCTAACACGTAGTGCCTATTTCAACACTTGTCCATTTTGTTCAACACGTGTTCTACAAATCAAAGCCGTGCGTTTTATAAGAAAAACTAAAAGAAAGGCGGAGTCTTTTCTTTTTTCAAATCGAAAACAAAATCTTCAGAACGAAGAAAATCAATAACAATGGCCGTTCTTTTCCTCTTTTCTATTGAAATAAAAAAAATGGCCGAGCCCTTTTCTCTGAAATTCGATTCGTATAAATCATGATTTCCCCAAATCAACCGAGCTCATGTTCGATCAATGCAAGGCTGGAGTTTGCGAGGGGGAAGGGCACAGTGCGGCGGTGGCAAGTCAATCGGTGGCACTTGCATCTCAAGGAGGGTCACGACGCCAAATGGAGGTGTGGCCGGTATCGCGCACTCGCATTGAGTTCACCGTGGCACTCGGCAATGGGATTCGTCACGGCTGCCTGGGCATCGCGTGCAACAACAGCTAACTCGAGATATAGTGGCGACGAAGGGGAGGCGGAAGACATGGTGGAGGCTCATGTTCGACTGGCGACCTTGGCAGCTCGCGATCGAGTTTTCGAGGCTCGCAATTTCGAGCAGTTAGGTATAAGATCTTGATATTTTAATATATATATATATATATATATATATATATATGTGTGTGTGTATGTATATAGGTTAGGAAAAATATATACATGCATGTCAATATACTGAGATAAACAATAGGATATTTATATAAGATTTCTTTGAAAAAAAAATTAATTATTTGATTGGTTCAAATATTAATAAATCGTAAATTGTTGTCTCAAGGTCTAAAATCGTAGAGAAACAAGCCGGAATGAAAATGGGCTGCATGCATAGTTAAGGTGAGATCTTCTCACTCACTTGATTTTCCTAGTTAATTTAAATGAATAAATTAAATTATTGGATGTGCTTGGACGAATTTAATAATTTATCTATTGAATGATAGTGTATATGATAGTAGTATATATATATATATTTGGAGTGATTGATTTCTCGCATTATATAGCAGATGAGATCCTATGCGCCGCATAATAGCGGATGATTTGATAAATCCCATATACCACGATATTCTACCTCGAAGTGGAATTGGTATTTAGTTGTTGTGCTAACATCTGTTGATGCAGGGAAACAGGTTGGAAGGATCCAACTGGATTCCTCAAATTGTGTGAATTTGTTTCATATATTGTGATGTGATTATTTATAATCTATGTATGATTATATTTGTGATTGGAATCGTTGAAGGCTATAGTTTAGCCGAATATATTTTTGGTATCGTAGGATACCAGAAATAAATATAATTGGATTTTGGAAATTAAAGTAGAAAAAGCATAGACCGTTATAATTAAAGTATTAAAGTTGATTTTTATAATCCGATCGAATTAATTCCAAAATATGGGTAAAAGATTTTTAGAAATGGATTTTGAGTAATATTGTTTAAAAGTTGAAGGATTTATTTAAAATTCGGATTTTAAATGGTTTGGGAGAAATTATTTTAAAAAGGTAATAAACTTTTAGAAATCAATATGAAAATTGATTTGGTAGTTAAAAAAATAAATTTAGTAATCAATTTGAAAATTGATTTGGTGTTTGAATGAATAATTTGATTTGGTATTTGAAAATAAATCTTTGGGAAATCAATATGAAAATTGATTCGGTATTTGGAAAAAAATTAGATTGATTTGGTGTTTGCAAGTGCATATTTGGAAATTTAAATTCACAATGGGAATTTATAAAGGAAAGGGAAATTTGTTTTAAAAATAAATATTGGATTATTTTTAAGTGTGGAAAGAAATTTACGGATTTGGAATGTAAATTGAAGTAAATCCAGAAGGGTTTATTAATTGGTTTGAATGGACCATTTTGGAAATGGAAAGTGTATTTTTTCCTTAGGAAGCCGAGTATGTTTTCAAAGTAGATTTTAAATATAAATTAAAAAGTTCTAAAGTTTGTTTTAAAAAGAATGTTTGTAAAGAAAGTATTTTCGTAAATTGTTTTTAAATCTTTAAAAGTAAATATTTATTATGATTAATTATAAAAGTGATTGTTTTAAAGATTTAATTTATAATTGATTTAGAAAATGGTTATTTTAAATAATATACTCTATCTAATAATTTTATTTTTCAAATTTGTTTTGTCTTAAGTTGTATATGAGATAGTAGTATAAAAATTTCATAACCAATATTTTAAATAAAGTGTTTAAAATAGTTTTCATTTTTAAAGTGTATCCAAGTATATTTTGGATAAGTGATTTAAATTATTTTAAAGTATTCGGACTTGGCAAATTTTCAGTGGAAGTAAATAAATATTTGGAAATTTATTCCGTAAAAGAAAAGTGATTTGAAATTGAGTTTCAAAGTGTTGAAGTGTAAAAATATATCTTGCGAAGATATTTTGAAAATAAATAATTGGGTACAAATTTATTTAAATTTGATAATTGTTGTGAATGTTGTTTGATAGTTAAATAACCGACTATCAATATTGGCCTTTGAAATGGCACTTGAATTTGTTTTCAAAAACAAGCGCTCATTATTCGGTTAAGCCGGGAGAGGACTTTATGTCATAAAACCCATTTCGAATAATGATACGACGAAATGGGATTGCATTTGAAGATGGTGTTGAAGACCGGGTATTTTCGAAAGCGAAAGGATTACCTATCGAATGTCTCCGCACCGAGTTGCTCCGGTATAGAGATTTGATCGTCCTTTGTGATGGGGAGTCTGGACGTGATTATGGATTATCCGGATTGCAAGGGCTTCTTTTGAAGTGCCTTCGGTTTTGTTCGAACCCGGAACAGACTTGTATGGATGTGTGTCTGACGTTAAACTTTGAGATATAAAGCTAGTTTCTATCAAATACATTTCTTTTGGTGGTGGAGGATTTATTCTCTTAGCTTAACACCCTTCTCTGAGACGTACGAGCTCAGAGGTTATGTAGTTGATGGTTACTAGTGATATATTCCCAATTTGGTAATGTGGCATACGGAGTGTTGCTGATCATTTGTTGATCGAAGCATGGCTTTTGTGAAAAGCGTAGCTTTGTGGATGAGACTTCGTCGGACCTCACACCTCAGAAATGGTTGAAACAGGAAGGATGCGGCAAGGTTATGGGGGTCACGCCCCTCAAAGTATGTGCATTTCCTTCTGGATAAAAAGTGGTATCTGGTATGGAGTCCAGATATTTAACTTATGTGGATTTAAAAGTGGTTTTTTGGTATGGAGCCCAAATTATTTACTTATGTGGTTGTTGGTTGTCGGGATCCCGGATTAAAGGTTGGTTACGACCGGGGGATGACATACTCGGGTTACTTCCGGGCAGGGGTAATCTGGCTTTGTGTTGGTAGAGAGCCAGGGTGGTTCTCGGGGCGTCCTTCCAGAGGCGTTCCCATTTGGTAAGGAAGTTCCTTAGCCTGACCATTTGTTGGAAATCCAAAGAAACAATACGCGCCCTGTACGGTTTTTAGTTGTATAACCTGCCATTTACTTATGGTGGTGACCCGCCGTTTAAGTGGTAGCTATAGTAGGTATACCATAATGGTGGTATGCTGGCTAAGATTAATATTATACTTTCGAAATGTTTTCCACACTATGCACTAATGATAATATTAAAAAGATTTTGCATATCAAGCATGTTTGACTATCATAAGGAGAAATCTCCTCCAATTCCGCGTTTGCATTGTGTGTGTGGCGGGAGGCCTTATGATAGTTTCATTTTCCAAAAGCATTGCGGATTTCTTTTTATACCAATAACTGTTTTAAGATCTCACACCAGTCCCATGACTGGCCTGAAGTTTATTGTTCCCTTTCTAAACTCTAATGTTAACTCATATTTTAGTGCCGACCTAAAACTCTACGACCTAAAGACTCTACGACCTAAGGGGGTTCCCGACCTAAAGACTCTGCGACCTAAGGAAGTTAGCGACCTAACGACTTAAGAAACTTCACGACCTAAAGACTTCACGAGCTAACGACCTAAAGTTGTTTACGACCTAACTCCTGAAGTAGCTCAGCGACCTAACGACTTAAGAAACTTCATGACCTAAAGACTTCACGAGCTAACGACCTAAAGTCGTTTAAGACCTAACTCTTAAAGTAGCTCAGCGACCTAACGATTTAAGAAACTTCATGACCAAAAGACTTCACGAGCTAACGACCTAAAGTTGTTTACGACCTAACTCCTGAAGTAGCTCAGCGACCTAACGACTTAAGAAACTTCACGACCTAAAGACTTCACGAGCTAACGACCTAAAGTTGTTTACGACCTAACTCCTGAAGTAGCTCAGAGACTTACGACTTAAGAGGCTAACGACTCAAGGACTTAACAACCTAACGAGCTAAAAGCAAAGAAAAGGGGCACGAACTAACTTAGGTCGTTCACAACCTATCTTAGGTCGCTTACGACCTATCTCTTGTTCAGATAAGACCGAGTACAACTTCAGCAGCCTAACTTCTTATGTCGCGAGTGGACTACGACCTAGCTTAGGTCGCTCGCGACCTACGACTTAACTTAGGTCGTACACGACCTAAGACTTGGCAAAAATTCCATCCATAATCACTCCTATAAATACCCCCTAACTCCAACGGCAAAAGGACTTTTGGCCGATCATTTTCTGAAGCGTCGTTACTCTGCCGAATTCACAACTCATTCAACACTTGAAGAACTCCAAACATTCGAGACACTACAACAAGCTTTGAAAGAAATCTACCACATTATACATGGATTCAAGGAGATCTTCTACATCGAAACTTGAGCTATTAGTCTAGAGTGTTTTGGAATCAAAGTGCATTGTATTTTGAATTGTATTGTAACAACTTGTAATCCAATCAGCAATAAAAGAATATAAAGTGGACGTAGGCTTAATTACGAGCTGAACCACTATAAAATCTATTGTCCCTTTACTGTTTTCTGCTACTTTCAGCTTATATTCTGTTCCCGTACCAACGGGTGGTGCTTTCACATTATTACTACATACACCGGGTGTTAGCGTTCAACTTTTAGCATTAACATTTTGGTGCTTTCACTGAGAGCCCAACTCAGGACTATTGTCGCCATTGCTTCGCGAAAGATTGTTGAAAAAGTTTCTTTCAAAACCAGAAGGCTATCATATATAATGGCTCCTGGAAGAAAACGCAAATCTTTTAGATCTGATGATGCTCACGATAATACTGCCACTTCTCCTTCTCCAAGTCAAGCAGCTCCAAGCGTCGGAGTGACGCGAGAAGAGTTAGATGCCGCCGTGTCTGGACTGTATCAGCAGATTGAAACTCAGAATACTCTAATGATGGAAAAATTGAATGCTTTGCTCGGGGCTAATCAAAGACCAGTAAATAATGAAGAAAAATTTGCTGATGTTGTTCACAACTCCGAATGGAGAGATATTCCTCAAGAGGCACCTCCTCAAGCTGAAGCATCCAGACCACCGCCAGTTCCCCGTGAACGTTTGCCCGAACAAACTTCCGAGAAAATGGCCGATGTCTGCTCTACAAAGTCGCTAAACAATGAAGAGTATCTCTCCGGTATGATTCGGCAAATAATGAAGGAAGGCTTGCAGAGAAACAAAGAAGAGAATGATTGGGGATTTGCTCCGAGTAAAACTCCATTTACTGAGAGGATTCTAAAAGCTGAGTTTCCCAGAAAATTCGTTCCTCCTACCATTCCTGCTTATCGAGGAACAAGTGACCCGAATCAATTATTGTACAAATATGATTGGCACATTACTGGCGCCAGAGCAACTGATGAGATTAAATGCCGGTATTTCCCGGTATACTTGGAAGGAGTGGCGCTACTTTGGTTTACCAAGCTTCCCGTATGATCCGTTGATCAATTTTCCGATCTAACTCGAAAATTCAAGGAACAATTCAGACTGTACACTTCGAGAGCAAATGATGTAATGTCTCTTTCAAGTCTTGAACAGAACCCTAGAGAACCCATCAAATCCTTCTTGAATCGCTTTAATATAGCCCTAGCTGAAGTTGACAACGTAGAACCGCGAATGGTTTTAACCTACTTAATGTGGGCTATTGACAAGTCAAGCGAATTTGGAAAATGGTTGAAGATGAAGGAACCAAATTCGCTCGAAAAGTTCTACAAAAAAGCCGATGAGTTCATGCGCCTAGAAAATCTCTTCGCATCAGCTAAAGTCGTGACAACAGTGGTGGAAAATAATGCTACTGCTCAGAACAAAAAAGAATCTGCAAATCAGAAGAGGGAGAGTAATGGTGGAAAGAAGCAGAAGGACCTCAAAAAACCCCGCTTTCTAAAGCCCTCAGATTTTACCCCTCTAATTGATACACCAGAGAATATTTTCATCGCCACTAAAGATGCTGTTGAATACCCGAATCCACCAGCAGTAAAAGTTGGAAAAAATGCTGCTCAAAGTTAGAGATTTTGCCAATTTCATAATCAACCAGGCCATGATACCAACGAGTTCCGCCACTTGAAAAGCTTGATTGAAGAATTGTTAAGAGAGAATAAGTTGCAGCAGTACGTTAAAAGGAATAGAAAAGACCCATCTTCATCTAACCAGGGGCCGCAACCTCCAGCTCATTCATCTGGTTCAGGAGAGAGGCATGCTGCACAAGAAACGGAAAGACCTGTTATCAATGTGATCACAGGAGGACCCCATCCGGCTGGCAAGAGTTGGGGTGAGTTGGAAAGGTACGCTAGAGCTTTGAAATATACCCCAGCTGAAGAAAGTGTCTTGGTTTTGGAAGATGCTGCACCTCTGAAGCAGCAAAAGACTTTTCATGATGATATCATATTCAGAACCAGGGATTCTGTTTGTGTGGAGGCTCCTACTGAGGACCCTTTGGTTGTTTCTGTCGGCATTGGGCCAGCTATTGTAAGGAGGGTGCTGGCTGATAGCGGCGCCTCATGCAACATACTCTTTAAGAAGACATTTGACCAAATGAAAATTCCAATGGCAGATGTACAGGCTTCATCTCAGAAGATCGCCGGATTTACAGGGGAGCCAAAACAGCCAATTGGGACAGTGGACTTGTTTGTTGAATTGGGAGAAGGGCATAAGAAAGTGGTTCGGAAACAAACTTTTATTATTGTTGATGGATTCTCCGCCTATAATGCCTTCTTGGGTCGGCCTACACTTGCTGCTTTCAAGGCCGTCCTCGCCCCGTGGTGCTTGACAATGAAATTTCCCATTGATAATGGGGTTGCTGTCATTAAGGGAGACCAGAACGCGGGACGAGAATGTTATCTTATAGAGCTCCGAGAGGCCAGGAAAAGAGAGATGGGAAAAGATGCGGCAGCTCCGCTCCGCATTAAGGAACCGACCTTGTAGCAACTATGGGGTGGCCCCTGTACTGGCGAACACAGCAATGCAAGGAAAGAAATGGACCCCAGAAAAGCCAGTACAGGGGAGAATAGAGTGGTATCCGTGGAAGTAACGGTACCAATACCCGTTGACTCGAAAGACCCAAACAAAGTACTCAATGTATGTTCACAACTAAGCATGGCAGTTCAAAACACGTTGATATCATTTTTGAAAGCAAATCGGGATGTGTTCGCTTGGTGTCACACTGATAAGTGTGGGATCTCTCCGGAAATTGCTGTACATACTCTGAATATTGATCCGAAATTCACACCAGTAAAATAGAAAAGAAGAACCCAAGGTCCAGAAAGGTCAGCAGCGCTAAAGGAAGAAGTAGATCGGCTCATGGAGAATGGTTTCATCAGAGAATCCACTTATCCAAATTGGGTTTCAAATCCAGTACTGGTTAAGAAGGCAAATGGAAAGTGGAGAGTATGCATCGACTTTTCAGATCTGAACAAAGCTTGCCCCAAAGACTGCTTCCCGTTGCCTAGAATCGATCAATTGGTGGATGGAACAGCTGGGCATGAGTTGTTATCTTTTATGGATGCTTACTCCGGATACAATCAGATTATGATGCAAGAGTCAGATCAGGAAGACACAAGCTTTATTACGGATGTGGGTCTCTACTGCTACAAAGTTATGCCTTTCGGATTAAAGAATGCTGGGGCAACCTACCAAAGACTCGTCAATGCAATGTTCAAACCTCAGATTGGCAGAACTATGGAAGTTTATGTTGATGATATGTTGGTAAAGTCAAAGAAAGCAGTAGACCACATGGATCACCTGGCGGAAATGTTTGCAATTCTTCGAAAGTACGGAATGAAGCTCAATCCGTTGAAATGTTCATTCGGGGTAGAATTCAGAAAATTCTTGGGTTTCATCGTAAGCGCTAGGGGCATCGAGGCCAATCCTGCTCAAATCACAGCTCTAAGAGAGGTCAAAGCCCCTAAAACAAAGAAAGAACTGCAAAGCCTCAATGGAAAAGTCGCTGCTCTGAGTCGTTTCATCTCCAAGGCCACAGACAAATGCATTCCCTTCTTTGATGCTCTAAAGAAAGGAAAGAAAAACTTTGAATGGACTCCCGAATGCCAAAATGCTTTCGATGAACTAATTCGTCATATGGAAACGCCCCCAGTTCTTTCCTAGCCTAGTGATGGTGAAGACCTTTTCATCTATTTAGCAATTTCATCTCATGCTCTCAGTGCAACACTTGTACGGGAAGATATGAAAGTACAGCGTCCAGTCTATTACATCAGCAAACGGTTCACTGGGGCAGAGATGAATTATTCAAAGATAGAAAAGCTTGCCTATTGTTTGCTAATTGCTTCCAGGAAGTTGAGGCCATACTTTCAAGCTCATACTATCAAGGTTCTTACTGATCAACCTCTAAAGCAAGTCCTGTTTCGTCCTGAAACTTCGGGTTGTCTTTTGAAATGGAACATTGAACTCAGCCAATATGATATCACTTACCATCCCTGAAGGGCAATCAACGGACAAGCTTTAGCAGATTTCATTGCGGAATTTACTGACAAAGGTGACAATGAGAGAGAAACAACTGACGGCATTCCAATCCAATGGAAGTTGTATGTTGATGGCTCGAGAAATGATTATTGTTCTAGGGCATAGGTTGTGCTTGAAACCCACGAAGGACGATCATTGTGTTATGCATTGAGATTGGAATTTCCTTCAACGAACAATGAAGTAGAGTATGAAGCTCTTATTGCCGGTTTAAGAATTGCCAAGGAACTGAACATCAAAGTGTTACAGATTTTCAGCGACTCCCAACTTATTGTTTGCCAGGTAAAGAAAGAGTTTCAAGCTAAAGGTGGAAATCTGCCCGCATACTTGTCGAAGGCATGTGAACTTCTCGAAGATTTTGATCATTACACGATAAGTCACATTCCTCGGGTAGAAAACATGAAGGCGGATTCTCTAGCAAAGTACTCAAGTTCTGGAGAGGCTCAATTATTGGGATTAGTCCCTGTGGAAGTCTTGTCAGCTCCAAGCATTGATGAGATGGATATTGATTGGATTATGGCTGCGTCTCAAGAGCATGAATCGTGGATGACTCCAATCAAAGAATATTTACTCAATGGTTCCCTGCCGAAAAGTTCTAAAGAACGTCGAAAGCTGTTGAGGAAAGTGTCAAGATATATAATTCAAGATGGCCGATTATACAGATGGGGATTCTCAATGCCATTACTCCGATGTGTAACCAAGGAAGAAGCCAAGATAATTCTAGCCGAGGTACACGGAGGAGAATGTGGGGATCATTCAGGTGGTCAAACTCTAGCCAAGAAAGTTCTCCGAAATGGGTATTTCTGGCCAGACATTAATCGAGATGCTGTTATTTACTCCCGAAAGTGCGACAAGTGCCAAAGATTTGCAAAAATCCCAAAAGCGCCTTCCACCGAACTCACGCAAATGGTCAGCCCATGGCCGTTCGCCATTTGGGGAATAGACTTGATTGGACCTTTACCGATCGCTAAATCTAGAATCAAATATGCTATTGTTGCTGTTGATTATTTCACTAAATGGGCTGAAGCTGAACCCTTGGCCACTATTACCTCTAAAAAGATGATAAATTTCGTAACTAAAAATATCATTTGCAGGTATGGTGTGCCGTAGAAGATAATCACAGACAACGGTACTCAGTTTGAAAGTGAAGAATTCCAGGACTTTTGCAAACGGTTTAGAATTCGAAAAAGCTTTTCTGCAGTGGCTCATCCGCAGGCAAATGGGAAAGTGGAAGCAGTGAACAAAATTATCAAGTCAACCATCAAAAAGCAACTCGAAAAAGCAAAAAGTAGTTGGGTCGATAAGCTGCCACTAGCACTATGGGCATACAGAACTACTCACAAAACTGCGACTAGGCACACTCCATTTTCACTGGCATACAGATCATAAGCAATGATTCCAGTGGAAGTAGAAATCCCTTCAGACAGGAGAATTCATTTCAAAGAGGCTGAAAATGAAAAACTACAACTTGAAGCACTTGATTTTCTTGATGAAAAAAGAGAAGAAGCTAGGCTCAGAGTTTCGGCTTATCAGCAAAGGATAGCAAGGCACTTCAACTCTAAAGTTCGCCAACGCAGCTTTGAGATCGGAGACTTAGTATTGAAAAGGATCATGACAACAACTGGGGTGTTTGGGCCAAACTGGGAAGGGCCATATGTCATAGGCAATAAACTTCTTGATGGCACTTTCAAACTCATAACTGTCGAAGGAGATCCAATTCCAAGAGCCTGGAACAGCAACCATTTGCGTTCTTATTTTACTTAAAAAAGCATTGCTCAAAATTGTAAAATAGCGATTGATGTATCAGTTGTATTGTAAGACATTGTAAATCAGTGCAAATTAATAAAAGCTATAAAGTGGATGTAGGCCCGATTCTTGGCCGAACCACTATAAATCTTGTGTTCTTTATTATTGTATAATGCCTGTTTCATTTCGATATGTAAATACTTTAAATGTATTACTAAAATGTCGATTCAAAATTGCAGGCCACCAAAACAAGGTTTACTCGTCACAAGGCCAAGCAAGCCCTATAAATCACTTATTAAGCAAATATCAAGCGACAAAAATTCCAGATTCGCATCCCATACAAGAAGAACTTCACATAAAATGTTGGCGACTCCACTGTATCAAGCCCTCGTTAACTGGTTGCGATCGTCGGTATAAACAGACATCCAACCAAGTAACTTGCGTTTGCCCCGTGAAGTCATTCAACAGCGAAGTCTACTTCTTTGGGTAAAGCAATTTACTTGCAAAAGAAAGGAAGATGCGCTTGGAAACGATAATAAAGGATCGCTGGTGAACAGATGACGAGAAAAACATGGGCAGGCAAACAGAAACGCAACCTCCCTGGAACACCAACCAAAGCCCTCTAATGAGGCACGCCAAAAAAAATTGAAAGTGCTTTCCTCAATCAAAAAAGATTGGTGGAACCACCACAAGGGCACCTTCCCAAGCTGAAGGAACAGGGCCCTTGTTAATTGATTGCGATCGTTTGTGCAAACGAACATTCAGTCAAGCAACTTGCGTCCGCCCCATGGATCCATTCAACCATGAGAAAGTAACTTCCAGGCAATCAAAAAGCCCTCTTCGGAGGGACAAGCCCTCTTCGGAGACGCAAGCCCTCTTCGGAGGCACAAGCCCTCTTCGGAGGCACATGCCCTCTTCGGAGGCAAAAGCCCTCTCCCGAGGCACCACAAGCCCTCTTCGGAGGCACATGCCTTCTTTGGAGGCAAAAGCCCTCTCCCGAGGCACCACAAGCCCTCTTCGGAGGCACATGCCCTCTTCGGAGGCAAAAGTCCTCTCCCGAGGCACCACAAGCCCTCTTCAGAGGCACAAGCCCTCTTCGGAGGCACAAGACCTCTCCGGAGGCACAAGACCTCTTCGGAGGCACGTCCCAAGAATGTAACGCTCTTCTTAAACCATAAAGTTGACGGAACTACTGTAGGGGCACCTTCCCATGCAGAAGGGACAAGACTCTTGCTAATTGGTCATGATCGTTCATACAAACGAACATCCGACCGGACAGTTTGTGTCTGCCACGTGGGTCCATTCAGCTGTAAGAAAGTAATTTCAAGCAAATCAAACAAAAAAGCCCTCTTAGAAGGCACACTTCAATTCTTAAAGGAAGAATAACTCGTTCACCTTGAAAAGTTCTTCCTAAAAATTAAAGTACTACATAAAACTCTCTTCAGAGGCCCGCTTTACCGCATAGAAAAATTCACATCTCAAAAATATGAAGTGACCATTTCTAAATGTTGAAGCGTAAAAAAAAAATCCTATAAATGAGACATGCTCCATCAAAGCAGAATAATTTCTCTCTCAAAAAGTGAAATAAGTTATTCTCTAAAATAAGGGTACAAGTCTCGTCGAAGTGAAAGATATTGCAATGCACTTGTGGTATAGGGGCAATATCATACAAGGTGACTACATCAATAAAAGTAGTACTCAAGTAACATACCACAAGTTCATTACAATATCAAACAAAAAAGATGTGGAATAAATGCATTCTCAAACACAGACAAGAAGTTTGTACAAGTAAAAAGAATCGTTTATTCTACACTAAAATGAAAAATAAATGCATCTTTACATACACAAGAATTTGTACAAGTGAAAGAATTATTTTATTCAATACTATGAAAATTCTTTACATGTGCAGATATCGAAAAAGCAGGGACCGGTACCCGCACAACCTCCGGTCAATACATTCAAAAAGCAAAACAAGAACCATAAAGTCTATCTCGTCACTCCATCTTCCCGCCACCCTTAGAGCCCTTTCCCGGCTTGATAGTTAGTTTCGGAAGCCGTTGTGGACGGGTCAAGGGGGAAGGAGAAATAGGAGTAGCTGGATCTTCTTCAACATTTTCTTCATCAGCCAAAGTGCTCTTCTTCTTCTTCTTCATTGCACGCTTCCCTTTCCTCTTCGAAGAAGACTCACTTCCAGGAGTAGTAAGCAATGTGGAAAGTTTCGTGTTATCATCAAGAGACCGCTCCGGAGTCTTCTCGCCTTCTTCAAGTTCCATAGTCTTTTGCTCTTGCGAAACAACTGGATCGTCTAAGTCTTTGAGGGCTTCTATTTTCTCTTCTTGCGATCCTGGTTGAGAAGCTGAAGAGGAGTAACTTGAGAAGAAGAAGGAACGGCAGCCGAAGAAGGAGAAGTTAGCGCAACTTTCGGTGCTTCCGCTACAGAAGAAAAGAAGTCAAAATCGGTATTCTCTGAAAAGAGAGAAGATATGGGTCCATCAAGACTTAAGTAACAATCGAGAAATTCATCAAACTCGGTTGAAGCAAACAAGTAGTCCACTTGACTTGGTTCAACGTCAAAGTTACCTGGAGAAGTCGGCTTTGCAAGATCAATCCCGAATTTTTGAGCCTCAATATCTTCCAGGGCCTCTTCCTCGGTGGGAGTGGTCACAATTTCTTTGTCAATTTTAGCAGGTGGCGAAGAGTGTGAACTGGAGCCAATAATATCGACATCATCTGAAACCGAAGTATAAACAGGGGCAGTAGGAACTATTTCTTGTTCGGAACGCTTCTCTCCCATCACTTCGGCTCGTGCTTGGGCAAGTTGCTCTTTTCCTTTAGCAAGAGCGGCCCGGGACTCATCATTTAGATAAATGGCTTCATGATCCGCTTCACCATAACCAGCTCCTCCAAGCATGTCGATAATTACTTCCCACACTTCAGCCAAAGTAATTTCATATTTTGGCCCCAGAAAAGAAAGGCTTCCATGCCCCAAAACACTGTGGACATAAAAGTCAAATAAAGTGGAGCTAATGTTGGCTTTGGTTGTTTCAAGAGATTGTTCGGCCGCAGCTTTACCGACGATAGCCTCATCGCGCTCCTTTTCAACCCTTAACAATTGAGATTGCAGCTTTGCAATTTCCAAGTCTTGGGAGCTGACTTTCTCCCGAAGCTGAGCGGTGTCATCACGATATTTCTTAGTAACATGCTGCTCTGCTTCAACTTTCGCTTCAGCATCTCGTTGAGCAGCATGGGCATCTCGAACTTGTTTTTGGAGCATTTCTTCCTTTTGCGAATAAGAAGTGGAAGAAGTGGCAAGCTCATTTTTTAGTCTTTCAACTTCAGCTTCGAGTTTCCCATAACCATCAGAAATGCTCTTCATTTCAGCATCATGCCGCTTGCAAACTTTATCCCACTCCGACTTATCGTTTTCCATGGTCAGCATGGCTTCAAGATTCGCGCGATTGACCCTTTGTAGCTCGTCAACGAGTTTTTGCCATCCAGACATCCTTTCGATATCAAGTTTGATGGCATCGAGGTTACGCAACATAGCCGGTTTATCAATCGGGACCAAGTCAAGGTCAAAGCGCACCCCCTTTAAGCACCATTGCGGGAACCGACTTTGAAGAGTTGGAGGACCCTGTCCAACTTGATATTGAGGCCTGTTGATGATTGTTTGAATGTCAGACTTCTCAAGAAAGGGAGAATCACCAGGCAAGTCAGGAGGAATGGGAGCGTCAGGCTTTTCAGAAACAACAGAAGAGTCAGTAAGCTTGGTTCGTTTACTTGGATCGCTGGCAACGTGACTTTTTCCTTTATCATCATAAGATTTCCTCTTATGTGAATCGTCTTCTCTACGGGATGAATCCCGGTGTTCATCTTCTCTTCTACAGCGCTCTTCATAGTCCCGCCTCTCACGAGCTTTCCTGGCGGCTCTTTCTTCGTCAGTTTCCTGGCAGGAAGGGAGGTAGCGTCTGAAATCATAAGTATCACGCCCTCCATACGCTGGAAGTTATCATAATATGAACCGCTCCGCCACATTGAAGAGTCTGGAAATGAAAAAGAGACAAGTGTTAAACAATCTTCAAAGTAAAAAAGTTGAGTGCATTTGATCGTAAGCATCCTAAGTGTGTGTGGTGTGCAAACTATGCGCATCAGACTACAAACCACTCTGTGGTGTGGGAATGGAGACAGCAGGTATAGGAGGTGTTGTAGTTTGTTGCAAAGAAGAAGTCG
Source organism: Allium fistulosum (assembly GCA_030737815.1). Taxonomy (NCBI): domain Eukaryota; kingdom Viridiplantae; phylum Streptophyta; class Magnoliopsida; order Asparagales; family Amaryllidaceae; genus Allium; species Allium fistulosum. The sequence goes on from CM060904.1 coordinate 824,881,607, forward strand.
CTTCAACGATAGGGGAAATCGCTTTTGGAATGTCATCTTTAAAAAGCTCTTGAGAAGTTATCATTATATCGCTCAAGTTATCGAAAGTGTCATCACTATAACGCCCAACAGAACTCTCTTTTTCAACTTCCGCATTAGCCGTCTTTTCAGAAATTTGTGGATTTTCTTCCTCTTCAATAACTGGAGAAAGTGTTAACTTGCTAGACGACCCCACAACATCAGTAGAAGTAGAACACTTCACCAGTGAAGTCTTAGTGGTGGGTTCTTTCAGTGAAAGTTCTTTAGCAGGAGCTGGGGCATCTGACGTCTTTGCTGGAGAGTCAGGAATTTCATGAGGCTGGATGGAACGGGAAGAATGTAGAAGTTTGAACTGGTGCAAATGTTCATCTTTCAATAAGAATTTAGCGCTTCTCTCTTCCATAGTCACGGCATTTAAAGTTTCGAAGATTGACTTGAGGCTGGGATTTCTAAGCGGGGGAGGAAGTGCTGAAAAAAGAAAAGAATGAAGATAAGCATTTGATAATTTGGGTTTCGAAAAGCTCATGAAATGAACAAAGAAAGGCAATCTTACTCCCGACTCTCCAGACAGCGTAGAATCCCGGAGGACATCGGACAAAGAAGAATTGACTTAGAAACCCGTGAGCACTATCGGGCAAATCCAAAATCAATTTCCGGTTTCTGGCGCCTCTTACAAGCACGATTGAAGGGTGATCTTTGTTCTTTGAAAAGGTGCATAAATAGCAAATTTCATCGAAACTTGGAAGACGGTTGAGCGTCCTCCTAAACAGAACGCACAACCCCATCAAGACGGCGTAATTGTTGGGGTGTAGCTGGAAAGGCGAGATAGCTAATCGAAGGAAAAGTTCTCGGAGAAATTCATTGAAAGGTGGAATAGCTCCACTTAAGCACATCTGACGATTCACTGCGACAAAACCGAGTGGTGGCCTGTCAGCAGTGTCGTTTGCTCCAGGAAATATAGTATCTGATTCGGCAATACCGAACCGAGTTAACAGTTGTCTGAAAACTTTGTGGCTCAGAATGGTCGGAGTTCTTTCTGGAGGATCGATCAGTGGGTTAGCAATTGGAAAAGCTTCTCCGGCTGGTTCTGAATCTTCTTGTTGAGATGTCATTCTACACAATCAACTGAATATTTAAATATGAAGGTGCACGTTTCCTAAAAAGTGTGAAGTGTTGTGCAAAACTAAAACGATAACAAGCAAGTATAACTGAAATTGAGATAGTTGACATTTGTCGATTATAAAGTTTCGAGGCTTGTCATTTTAAGTTCAAATACAATGTTGTGTTGATGCAAACAAATCAGCTTAGGTTGATTATTTCAGCTTTGCTTTAATACTTCATTTGAATTTGTCGTTTCATAGCATTTCATTCATAGAATTCATTTAAGTTAATTGTTCTTTGTCGACTAATCTGTCATGCGATGTGGGCAGTCAATGGCAGTATATTTGTCCTATTTTTCTGCAAATGTTGTTTTTAAACAGGTTATTAGCATTAAAGTTAAGACAATCTGAAAAGAAATGCAACTCAGTTCAAATTCAAAGCTCAGTCAACTTCTGGCCAAACTTCACAAGTCCTAGGTCGTTCAGCGACCTATCATAGGTCGAGGCATTTTTAGGTCGTACTGTGCAAATTAAAACGTTCAGGGTAGTGAAGAGTTGGTTCAAGTCCTAGGTCGTTCAACGACCTATCATAGGTCGAGGCATCTTTAGGTCGCACAGTGCAAGTAAAAGATTCAAAGGCGAGGCAAGTTTCTCAAAGTCCTAGGTCGTTCACGACCTAGCATAGGTCGGAAACTACTTAGGTCGCAGGAATCCTTAGATCGGTCAGGTTTCTCATGACCTAACTTTTAGATCGTCCAGATTTGGTAGATCGCTGACTTCCTCCCCATGCAATCACTTACTAAACCCGATAACCCGACAACGCCATTACAAAGAAAATCTATCATCCTCTTCGCGAGTTTCATTCATCTCCACATACCATCAAATCGCCTAAAAAATCGACTCCAAACCCCTGCGATCCATTATAAAAATTTCCGTGCATTCATGAATTACCACAACGTATCAAACGACGATCAAAAGTCGATCGAAATAACCATTCAAAATGAAACATGACACGTGAAATTGGACTTGGGTCGGAAAACATGGATTCACGATCGAACGGCAATTATGGTGGAGTAGAGATTGGATCCACTTACGTAGTATGCTGGTAGAAATGGATCGACGATTAACTGGATTGAGTTCGCCTTCGAAAGTTTGAAAATTCGTCAATGGCAGTGGAAGCTCGGAGCAGTAAGGTAGGGAGGAATGAGCGACCTAACTAATTTATATGAGGCTGAGAGAGGAAGGCGAGTAGGCGTACGAGTTAGCATGAGTTTTAGGTCGTTCACGACCTAGCAAAGTTAAGTCGAAGCACACGACCTATGACATAGGCCTGCACTTCGAGGGGCAAATGTTAACTCATATTTTAGTGCCGACCTAAAACTCTCCGACCTAAAGACTCTACGACCTAAGGGGGTTCCCGACCTAAAGACTCTGCGACCTAAGGAAGTTAGCGACCTAACGACTTAAGAAACTTCACGACCTAAAGACTTCACGAGCTAACGACCTAAAGTTGTTTACGACCTAACTCCTGAAGTAGCTCAGCGACTTAACGACTTAAGAAACTTCACGACCTAAAGACTTCACGAGCTAACGACCTAAAGTCGTTTACGACCTAACTCCTAAAGTAGCTCATCCACCTAACGACTTAAGAAACTTCACGACCTAAAGACTTCACGAGCTAACGACCTAAAGTTGTTTACGACCTAACTCCTGAAGTAGCTCAGCGACCTAACGACTTAATAAACTTCACAACCTAAAGACTTCACGAGCTAATGACCTAAAGTTGTTTACGACCTAACTCCTGAAGTAGCTCAGCGACTTAAGACTTAAGAGGCTAACGACTCAAGGACTTAACAACCTAACGAGCTAAAAGCAAAGAAAAGGGGCACGACCTACCTTAGGTCGTTCACAACCTATCATAGGTCGCTTACGACCAATCTCTTGTTCAGATAAGACCAAGTACAACTTCAGCAGCCTAACTTCTTAAGTCGCGAGTGGACTACGACCTAGCTTTGGTCGCTCGCGACCTACGACTTAACTTAGGTCGTACACGACCTAAGACTGGGCAAAAATTCCGTCCAGAATCACTCCTATAAATACCCCCCTAACTCCAACGGCAAACGGACTTTTGGCCGATCATTTTCTAAAGCGTCGTTACTCTGCCGAATTCACAACTCATTCAACACTTGAAGAACTCCAAACATTCGAGACACTACAACAAGCTTTGAAAGAAATCTACCACATTCTACATGGATTCAAGGAGATCTTCTACATCGAAGCTTGAGCTATTAGTCTAGAGTGTTTTGGAATCAAAGTGCATTGTATTTTGAATTGTATTGTAACAACTTGTAATCCAATCAGCAATAAAAGAATATAAAGTGGACGTAAGCTTAATTACGAGCCGAACCACTATAAAATCTGTTGTCCCTTTACTGTTTTCTGCTACTTTCAGCTTATATTCTGTTCCCGTACCAACGGGTGGTGCTTTCACATTATTACTACACACACCGGGTGTTAGCGTTCAACTTTTAGCATTAACATCTGGGTGCCCATAATTTTCCACACGGGCAGCCTAGAGTTAGGTTATCAATTGGATCTGGATGGATTGCTGTGGAGCTCAGGAGGCGAGCTGGATGGAGAGACGTACTTCCGTATATTATGTATTATCCGCTGTGTATTCTGTTATGGGGACAGGTTTATATAACTGTTCAGTGTTGTGTTTTGTTGATGTGTACTCTGATGATGTGATATAATGTATAAACAGATATAGCTCTTTTGTTTTAAAGACTAGTCATTTATCTATTATATATTGTCCCGCTGCGATTGTGAGATTTTGATATTGTTTCTGTTTCTTCTTCTACATCTTTCTTCTTTAACCCAAATGATTCGGTTTTCCGGCATTCGATGGTTCGGCATTTGGTACAGTGGGCATATTGATGTCGACTTTCGGAAGTTGAAAAATCGGGTCGTTACATGTACTTAGAAAATAATAGGCTACATCCTCATATTTGAACTCCGCCTAGGTAGAAACTGCTATTTTTTTTCAAACTGCAATAACTTCTTCATAATAACTCGGAATCAGGCAAAACTTTGACCAGCAAACTCCCATCTAAATTACGGGCAGTATGGTACACTCAAATACCTCTTCTTTTGAATGCACACTGTAGTTCTCCATGGGGACTGACAGTTTGCTTGGAAAGTAACATGCTACCACATCCTCATATTTGAACTTTGCCTAGTGCAGAAGCTGCTATTTTTTTTGTTCATACTGTAGTAACTTCTTCATACTAATTTAGAATCCGACGAGACTTCGACCGATAAACTCCCAACCAAATTATGAACAATATGGTACACTCGGATACTTCATCTTGTTAACACATGTTGTAGTTCTCCATGGGTACTGACAGTTGTACTTAGAAAAGAACAGGCTACCACATCCCCATATTTGAACTCCGCCTAGTGCAGAAGCCGTTTTTTTATCAGACTGTAATTACTTCTTCATACTAACTCGGAATTCTGCGATAATTCGACCAATGAACTCCTACCTAAATTACAGACAATATGGTACACTCGGATACTTCATTTTGTGAATGCACACTGTAGTTCTCCAAGGTTAATAACAATTGTACATAGAAAATAACAGGCTATATCCCCACTTCAACGCTCATTGTTGTTCTCCATGGTGAGTAATAGTTTTACATAGAAAATAACAGGCTACATCCTCATATTTTTGTGAGAAATGCGGATTACGGATCTTAAGGCTAGAATTAACATTAGAGGGTAGATGAATAGTGTTTTAAGGAATTACTAATTCTTTTTGAGTTTATCTTAATTTGAACACAAATGTATGCAATATTCAGACACAAATATGATCATAGAATCAAACACAGATGTAGATATAAAGGAAAAGCAATAAAGGAAAGAACACACCGGATTTTATACTGGTTCGGAGTTACCCTACATCCAGTGTCGCAACACAAGTACGGATTTCCTTTCAAAATCATTTCTTACAATTACACCCTCGATTTCAAGGCCACGAGGTACACCGCTCTAGATTCACAATCCTCTAGGTAGAGATACTTGATTTTACGGGCAACAAGTTCACCCGATTGATTTTCCAGGCTACAATCACACCTTTTCTCACTCGATTGAATACAAAGAAGTCTATAACTCTGAATAGCACTGGGATCTTATTGAGATAGTGATAGAGAATCAAACCAGAGATGATCTAGTTAGATTCAATGGTGATTTTGGCAGAGTAATGGTAAAAATGTATATAAAGAAATGTGGAAGAAGCAAAGGAGTGAAATCAGAGAAAATATGATTGTAAATTTGTTTAAAACTGCCCCTATTTATAGTAAAACAACAGCCGTGTACATTCGTGAAAGGATACGACGAATAGACACTTCCTTTGAAATTTAAACTTTTGAAATAAACTGTCACCTTGTCGACAAGGGGTCCTTGGGGTTGTCGACGGGCCTTAGTTATTTTTGGTAATTTGTTTTTCTTTGAAAATAACTTCTATCTTGTATTAAAATTATTTTAAACTTTATAAATATACTTAACTATAGTTAAAATACATAAATAAGTATAGAGAATAATATTTTGGTATATATAAAGTTTTACTATAATTTTATATTTAAATCTAAGTATAAATATTAAAAGTTAAATATATTATAATTAAAAGATAGTTTAAAACCAAGGATAATTTGATATTGAAAATAAAGATTATTTTGAGGCTAAAAGTATTTTAAAACTAGGATAGATGTTTTTGATTTAAAAAGGAAGATTTTGAAATCATTTTGAAAACAAGATATAATTTTGTAAAACATTTGAATAAAAGTTAGTGGATACAAAACAACGTTCCACTAGATTTTTCGTAGGTTCCATTCTACTTAGGGTTCCATCCCTTTAACATGCTAGAAGTGGATTCCATTCCATGAATAAAATGGATTTTAAGATGTCAGTGTTTTTCTAGGAGTTTTAACAAAATTCTTAACTAAATTACTATTCTTGAAATCTTGAACTCTTGATAATCTTGATACTCATGAGTCTTGAATCTTGATATCTTCGATCTTGAGTTCATCAGTTCTTGAATCTCTATATTGTACAGTCTTCATTCTTTGGTACCTTTATATACATCCTGCATATACATATTTATCTAAATAATAATGTTAGTATTTATATTTTATAATCTTATTCTAAGGTTGTTGTCATCAAAACCAACTTCTCCGGGACTAACAATCTCCCCCTTTTTGATGATGACAACCTTTGTTTATAAAATATTACTTCTATCCTAATAACTCCCCCTTAATCTATGCCTAACTATCCTATTTTATACTTCTCCCCCTTTGTCATCAACAAAAACAAAGTTTAAATCTATACAACTCCCCCTTAATCTAATACTATATTACATGTGATTATAATGATAGTGTTATCATAAATAATCGACTCTTAATTCTGAAACTAAAACTTAGCCCTTAATAACTAACTCTCCTAACTAAGAATCCATATATGATTCAAATATGAGAACACAAATCATTTATTAATTATATAATGTTATATTTACATTTGCGTAGAGAACGTAAGTAAGATCATATACAAATAACGATAAGAAAAAGAGAAAAGAAAATAATGTGTATCCTTGACAATGGGAGATCTATGAGCCGAGCAATTTGGGTAGTGGAAACAGAAATTTCCACGTTGTTCGACTAGATTTCCATCCTTGTCAAAACACACTTCGCCAATGCAAACAACTTTGTCATCATCTTCAGCGTGCTCTTCTTCCATAGGGGCTTCTTCTTCTTCTTCCTCGCTGTCCTCTTACACTTGAACACTTGAGGATTCTTCATCGATCAAGATGGGATTGGCGTGATTGTCCATTAGAAACTTTTGCAAGTTTCTAAGGATTTTGCCTTGCCGTTCTTGTTCTTTGGCCATTCTGATTTGCACCACTTGAATTCAGTCATAACTTGCAATGCATCCTTCAAAGAAACCTCCATTTTCATCACTCATGCAAGCGTAGTTCGTTGAAATGGTCCGGTAGAAGGAGAAGGGAACGAGAAGGTCGAATTTTTGTTTGATTTGGAGGAGGAGGCCATTGTTTTATTGTTTTCAGAAGTTAGAACAGAGAAAGAACAAAAAGAATGAACAAAATTTCGAAATAAGAAGAATATGTAACAACCCATTTGAATTTTGGTGGGAAAATTTCAAAAGAAAAAAAATCGTTATATGTCGACAAGGGTAAAGGAGGGTTGTCGACAAGGTACTTATATTTTTGCTATTTGATTTATTTTAATTTAATTTTAACTATACTTGTTATATATTTATATTCTATATTTCAGTTATTGAACAAATACCTAATTCTCTTCTTGATTTAGTAAATATAGATTCATTTAAGGGTTTTGTTAAGATATCAGCAATTTGATTCTCAGAATTGATATAATCGAGAGTAATTACTTCCTTACTTATATTATCTCTGAGAAAATGATGTCTTATATCAATGTGTTTAGTTCGAGCATGATGAGTAGGATTTTTGGATAAATTTATTGCACTAGTATTATCACAATAAATTGGTGATTTTGAGATATTTAAACCAAAATCTTTTGAAGTTTGTTGCATATATATTACTTGAGAACAGGCCAAAGCAGCAGAAATATACTTTGCTTCGGTTGTTGATAAAGAAACTGTGTTTTGCTTTTTACTAAACCAGGAAACCAGAGAATGCCCCAAAAAGTGACAAGTTCCACTTGTACTTTTTCGGTCTGATTTACAACCAGCATAGTCAGCATCACAGTAAGATATTAATTCAAAAGAATCATTTTTAGGAAAAAATAAGCCATAATCAAATGTGTGTTTAACATATCTTATGATACGTTTTACAGCTTTTAAGTGGGTCTCTTTAGGTTGGGATTGATATCTTGCACAGAGACAAACACTATGCATGATATCAGGTCTACTAGCAGTGATATAGAGTAGTGATCCAATCATTCCTCTATATAATTTTTTATCTACATCTTTCGAGAGATCTTCTTTACTTAAGTACTCATTGGTTGCCATGGGAATGGATTTTCCACTTGCAGTAGTCAAACCAAATTTACTAACTAGGTCTTTAGCATATTTTTCTTGACTGATAAAGATACCTTTACCTAATTGTTTTATTTGCAATCCTAGAAAGAAGTTTAATTCACCCATATGACTCATCTCAAACTCTTTTGTCATTATTTCAGAAAATTCTTTATTCATTTCAAAATTATTTAATCCGAAAATGATCTACGTAAACTTCTACTAGTTGAATATCATTTTTATTTCTTTTAGTAAAAAGAGTATTATCTACTTTACCAATTTCAAAGTTTGATTGTAATAAGTAAGATCTTAGTCTATCATACCAGGCTCTAGGAGCTTGTTTTAGACCATATAGAGCTTTCTTCAGTTTGTAAACATGATTTGGTAATTTTTCATCTTCAAAAAGTGGTGGTTGTTCAACATATACTTCCTCTTTTACAAATCCATTTAAAAAGGCACTTTTAACATCCATTTCAAAATATTTGAAATTATTATGATTTTCGAAAGCAAGTAGAATCCTAATGGCTTCTAATCTTGCTACGGGAGCAAAGGTTTCATCACAATCTATTACTTCTTCTTGACAATAAGCTTGAGCGACTAACCGGGCTTTATTTCTAACGACCTCACCTTGTTCATTCATTTTATTTTTATAAACCCATTTAGTTCCAATTATAGTTTATTTTCAGGTCTAGGAACAAGTTCCCAAACATCATTTCTAGTGAATTGATTTAGTTCTTCTTGCATAGCCAAAATCCATGAATCATCAGTAGATGCTTCTTTTGGATTTTTGGGTTCAATAGTTGATATAAAGGCTACATTGCTCATTTTACTTAGTTGATTTCTAGTTGTAACAACAGATTGCATATCTCCTAGTATATTTTCTATAGGATGATCTTTTAAAAGTTTAATCTTTTTATTAGGATGATTAATTTCATTATTAGTTTCAGTTGACTCTTGATTTTGAGTAATTAAATCCTCTTCGTCAATTGTATCTTCAAAAATTTTGAGATTTTCATCGAATGAAACATGCATTGTTTCTTTGATGGTGTTAGTTCTTAAATTAAACACTTTGTATGCTTTACTTCTATTAGAATATACGATAAAGATGCCTTTGTCGGATTTAGGATCAAATTTATATAAGTTATCTTTTGTATTTAAAATAAAACATTTACTTCCAAAAATTCTAAAATAAGATACCTTAGGTTTCTTTCCGTGAAGAAGTTCATAAGATGTCTTATCAGTTAATGGTCTAATTAAAATTCTATTTAAAATATAACAGGCGGTAGCAACTACTTCTGCCCAAAATTGTTTTGGTAATTTACTATCTGAAAGTATAGTTCTCGCACACTCTTGAATCGTCCTATTTTTACGTTCTACTACTCCGTTTTGTTGTGGAGTTCGTGGAAATGAAAAATTATGAGTTTTCCCCTTTTTATTGCAGAATTCCTCAAACTTTTCATTTTCAAATTCACCATCGTGATCACTACGGATGGTTATAATTTTTACAGAAAGTTGATTTTGAATCCTTTTTGTAAAGTTCTTAAAACTTTCAAAAGTATCACTTTTATGTTTCAAAAATATTATCCATGTAAATCTAGAATAATCATCTGCAATTACAAAAACATATTTACTGTGATTTATTGACTGAATTTGAGATGGACCAAATAAATCAAGATGAAGTGATTCAAGAGGTTTTGAAGTTGAAATCATAGTTTTTAATTTAAAGGAACTTTTTTTAAGTTTTCCTAATTGACATGCATCACATAATCTACCTACTTTAAAATTCATTGTAGGGAGACCTCTTACTAGATCATGTTTTGACAGTCTAGATAAGAGTTTGAAATTCAAATGCCCAAATCTCTTATGCCAAATCCAAGGGTCACTTATATTTGCCAAAAGACATAGGTTATCATTTGAAACATTCATACTAAGAATATAAATATTCTTTTTCCTAATTCCCTTAAATATTATGGTTGAATTATTATCTTCAATGTGACACTTATCTTTTTCAAATTTTATTTTATTTCCTTTATCGCAAAGTTGACTAATACTTAGCAGATTATGCTTCAGATTCTTAACTAGCAAAACATTAGTAATAATAGGAGTTTCAGAGTTACCGACATTGCCAATGCTAGTCACATATCCTTTTGAGTTGTCTCCAAAGTTAATCAGTCCTCCGTCTTTGTATATTATATCATTCAGCATATCCGGATTACCAGTCATGTGTCTAGAGCATCCACTATCGAGTATCCATTGATTCTTTTCGATCTCCACAATTTCTCCATTGTGGATTGATTCCTCAACAACCATAAAACATGTTTCCTACACATCATACAATTTTGGTAGACAACTTGAATTTGAATATCGATTATATACAGACTCATGAGACAATGATGATCTAAATATTTCTAAACTATTATTAACAAGTTTTTCAACATAGCCATTTTAAAAGCTTTTTCAAAATTCATATTATGAAATTTTGAAAACCTTGTTCTGATACCAGATGTGAGAAATGCGGATTACGGATCTTAAGGCTAGAATTAACACTAGAGGGGGGTGAATAGTGTTTTAAGGAATTACTAACACTTTTTTAGTTTATCTTAATTTGAACACAAATGTATGCAATATTCAGACACAGATATGATCACAGAATCAAACACAGATGCAGATATAAAGTAAAAACAATAAAGGAAAGAACACACCGGATTTTATACTGGTTCGGAGTTACCCTACATCCAGTCCCGCAACACAAGTACGGATTTCCTTTCAAAATCAATTCTTACAATTACACCCTCGATTTTAAGGCCACGAGGTACATCGCTCCAGATTCACAATCCTTTAGGTAGAGATACTTGATTTTACAGGCAACAAGTTCACCCGATTAATTTTCCAGGCTACAATCACACCTTTTCTCACTCGATTGAATACAAAGAAGTCTATAACTCTGAATAGCACTGGGATCTTGTTGAGATAGTGATAGAGAATCAAACCAGAGATGATCTAGTTAGATTCAATGGTGATTTTGGCATAGTAATAGTAAAAATGTATATAAAGAAATGTGGAAGAAGACGAGGAGTGAAATCAGAGAAAATATGATTGTAAATTCGTTTAAAAAAGCCCCTATTTATAGTAGAAGAACAACCATGTCCATTCGTGAAAGGATACGACGAATAGACACTTCCTTTGAAATTCAAACTTTTGAAATAAACTGTCACCTTGTCGACAAGGGATCCTTGGGGTTGTCGACATGCCTTAGTTATTTTTTGAAATTTGTTTTTCTTTGAAAATAACTTCTGTCTTGTATTAAAACTATTTTAAACTTTATAAATGTACTTAACTATAGTTAAAATACATAAATAAGTATAGAGAATAATATTTTGGTATAAATAAATTTTACTATAATTTTATTTTTAAATCTAAGTATAAATATTAAAAGTTAAATATATTATAATTAAAAGATAGTTTAAAACCAAGGATAATTTGATATTGAAAATAAAGATTATTTTGAGGCTAAAAGTATTTTAAAACCAGGATAAATGTTTTTGATTTAAAAAGGAAGATTTTGAAATCATTTTGAAAACAAGATATAATTTTGTAAAACATTTGAATAAAAGTTAGTGGATATAAAACAATGTTCCACTAGATTTTTCGTAGGTTCCATCCTACTTAGGGTTCCATCCCTTTAACAGGCTCGGAGTGGATTCCATTCCACGAATAAAATGGATTTTAAGATGTCAGTTCTTTTCTAGGAGTTTTAACAAAATTCCTAACTAAATTACTATTCTTGAAATCTTGAACTCTTGATACTCATGAGTCTTGAATCTTGATATCTTCGATCTTGAGTTCATCAGTTCTTAAATCTCTATACTGTACAGTCTTCATTCTTGGGTACCTGTATATATATCCTGCATAAACATATTTATCTAAACAATAATGTTAGTATTTATATTTTATAATCTTATTCTAAGGTTATTGTCATCAAAACCAACTTCTCCGGGAATAACAATTTGAACTCCGCCTAGTCAGAAGCTGCTATTTTCTTTCTCTAGACTACAATAACTTCTTCATACTAACTCGAAATCAAGAAAAACTTTGATCGATGAACTCCCACCTAAATTACGGATAATATGGTACACTCAGATACTTCATCTTGTGAACGCACACTGTAGTTCTCCATGGTGACTAATAGTTGTACTTAGAAAACAACAGGCTACACCCCCGTATTTGAACTCCGCCTAGGCAGAAGCCGCTATTTTTTTTGTTTATACGGGAATAACTTCTTCATACTAACTCGGAATCGTACGAAACTTCGTCCGATGAACTCCCACCTAAATTACGGACAATATGGTACACTTTGATACTTTATCTTGTGAACGCACACTGTAGTTCTCCATGGTAACTAACAGTTGTACTTAGAAAATAACAGGCTATATCCCCACTTCAATGCTCACTATAGTTCTCCATGGTGACTAATAGTTGTACTCAAAAAATAACAGGCTACATCCTCATATTTGAACTCCGCCTAGGAAGAAGCTGCTATTTTTTTCTTCAGGCTACAATAACTTCTTCATACTAACTCGGAATCGTACGAAACTTCGACCGATGAACTCCCACCTAAATTACAGACAATATGGTACACACGGATACTTCATCTTGTGAATGCACGTTGTAGTTCTCCATGGGCACTAACAGTTTACTTGAAAATAACAAACTACCACATCCCTATATTTGAACTACGCCTAGTGTAGAAGCCGTTATTTTTTTTCTCTTCGGACTGCTATAACTTCTTCATGCTAATTCAGAATCCGGAGAGACTTCTACCGATTAACTCACACCTAAATTACGGACAATTTTGAACACTTGGATACTTCATCTTGTGAACGCACGTTGTAGTTCTCCATGGGGACTGATAATTGTACTTAGAAAATAACAGGCTACCACATCCCCATATTCGATTTCCGCCTAGTGTAGAAGCCGCTATTTTTTTTGTTCAAACTGCAGTAAATTCATCACACTAACTCGGAATTATGCGATACTTCGACCGATGAACTCCTACCTAAATTACGGACAATATGGTACACTTGGATACTTCATCTAGTGAATGCACACTGTAGTTCTCCATGGTGACTAACAGTTGTACTTAGAAAATAACAGACTATATCCCCACTTCAACGCTCACTATAGTTCTCCATGGTGACTAATAGTTGTATTTAAAAAATAACATGCTACACCCTTATATTTAAACTCCACCTAGGCAGAAGCCGCTATTTTTTTTCTTCGAACTGCAATAACTTTTTCATGCTAACTCGAAATCAGGCAAAACTTCGATCGATGAACTTCCACCTAAATTACGGACAATATGGTACACTCGGATACTTCATCTTGTGAACGCACACTGTAGTTCTCCATGGTCACTAACAGTTTTACTTAGAAAATAACAGGCTACATCCTCGTATTTTAACTCCGCCTAGGCAGAAGCCGCTAATTTTTTGTTCATAATGCAATAACTTCTTCATACTAACTCGGAATCGGACAAAACTTCGACCGATGAACTCTTACTTAAATTACGGACAATATGGTACACTTGGATACTTCATCTCGTGAATGCACACTGTAGTTATCCATGGTGACTAACAGTTGTACTTAGAAAATAACAGACTATATCCCCACTTCAACGCTCACTATAGTTCTCCATGTTGACTAATAGTTTTACTTAAAAAATAACATGCTACACCCTTATATTTGAACTCCGCCTAGGCAGAAGCCGCTATTTTTTTTCTTCAGACTGCAATAACTTTTTCATGCTAACTCGAAATCATTCAAAACTTCGACCGATGAACTTCCACCTAAATTACGGACAATATGGTACACTCGGATACTTCATCTTGTGAACGCACATTGTAGTTCTCCATGGTGACTAACAGTTGTACTTAGAAAATAACAGGCTACATCCTCGTATTTGAACTCCGCCTAGGCAGAAGCCGCTATTTTTTTGTTCATAATGCAATAACTTCTTCATACTAACTCGGAATCGGACGAAACTTCGACCGATGAACTTCCACCTAAATTACGGAAAATATGGTACACTCAGATACTTCATCTTGTGAACGCACACTGTAGTTCTCCATGGTGATTAAAAGTTGTACATAGAAAATAACATGCTATATCCCCACTTCAATGCTAACTGCAGTTCTCCATGGTAACTAATAGTTGTACTTAGAAAATATGTAATGATCCACCTTTTTGGGCGTTTTAAATCGACAATAAACCACACATGTCAGATGCAAACCATTGAAAAGGAAGGATTTTTATGGGGTAAATAAGAAAAAGAAGAGAAACAAATAAAACAAACACAGAATCTCATGGCGGAATGACAAAATATAATAATCAATTAACAGTTCATGAATCTGTTTTACAAATAACATTCGAATACACTTTTACAATACAGATCAGAGTTACATACAGCAGGAATAAATAAATAATGCAGTGGAACTACATGATGTAGTAGTATAAATATAATAAATAGTATACAAATTTTCGTCTTCGTCCTCTAGAAATAAATGGTCTTCAATACACTGAAAAGCTCAGACTGACCTGAGCGTAATGAAAAGACAAAACACTCGAGTCAGAACTAAAAGATCTTATGTAAGTTAAATCAACAGTAAGTAAATATGAGTGTAACGGCTTCAGAGATGTTTACGGGGTTTGACATCTCCTATCCAGTGTCAACGTGAGAGCAATAACCACTACAACAAAAAGTGTCTTTTATAGCGGCATATAGCCGCTATTAATCACAACCATAGCGGTTTGATAAGCGTTGTATACCGACATGTTATAAAAAACTGTTGAATATTTATAACACAAAATATGCCGCTATGGTTGAGCTTAGTTTTATAACGCAAATTTGCCGCTATGGTACGTTAATTCAATAGCTCATTATAGCCGCTATAATACAGCTAAATCTCAACGGAACTGGAAATCTTTATAACACCATTTTACCGCTATAAAATATTTATTTAATAGCTCATTATAGCCGCTATAATACAGCTAAATCTCAACGGAATTGGAAATCTTTATAACACCATTTTGCCGCTATAAAGTCAACAACAGTGAAGATGTACATACAATAGGATCCAATAACAAAATAAAATAAAAAAGCACATAACCGAAAATTCATATACAAATCAAAAGACCAAATAAAAATCCAAGAGATTAATTTCAACAAGCAAACAAGTTGTGCAAGGGTTTAAAAAAAGAAAACAGCATTCATAAGCTAAGCATACTCTAAATACAATAAATAACGAGCCCATCAAACTAACAACACAATTTCATAAATTTCAACACTGCGTCATCAGCAACAACAAATAAAAACACGTTTATGAATCCAACCAAAAAGCACTTGAGGGCTTTTAAGCACTTTGGGCATTTTTCAAGTAGGGCGAGCGCGCTTGTTGTTGGTGCTGCAGGAAGGGCATTTGTACTGCTTGATGTGCTCTGCACGGGCTAGGGTTATCTTAATGCACTTGCCGTGGAACCACTTCTCGCAGATGTCGCAGCAGATCCAGAACTCGTCCGATGCGTAGTTGTCCCCGCACACGCCGCATAAGGTGTCTGCGTTCTCTTCTTCTTCTCCGTTGTCTGCATCCTCGTTCTCAACTTTGTCGATGGCTTCATCATCCTCTTCTTGACTTTATATACTAATTCCTGAGTCAATAGAGCTCTCTTGACTTACTTGGCAAGGCCTTTCAGCGCAACATTGTCTCGATCGAAATATGCATACATGGCATGATACACATAGGAAACATTGTACTCAACACTGTAGTTAAAAGTCGATGAGAAAACTGGACCGGTGAAATAAGAAAAGGGAGGAAAATAACAAATGACTTGCTATCTATTAAGAAATAGGTATATTAACAGTATAAAAGAATTTGTCCATCATCCTTACAGAAAGCAAGATAAGCATATACATTAATATAGCCATAGTTTTTACTCGGCAAGCAAGACACATGTGCATAGATAAAAATTTGGAATTTCATGACCACCATGGAAATGTCACTTATGATCATGAGATTGAATGAACATGATAGCTAAAAACTCAACTGTTAAAAAATCAAGGAACATAACATTAACATTTGAAATTTAACTTTTCAAATTTTCAAATTCCAAAATTTTAAAAGAAGAAAAAAAACTGTCAAGTTTTCACTAGGAGGAAAAGTTTATTTACTAGGAGTAAATACGAAGTTTCGTTAACTATTCGAAAATTTTATTTCTAGTTTCTTATTAACTAGAAGTAAAAGTATATTATGTTCTTTGACACAATGTCCATTTACTTTTTTAATTAATTGAATGGTATACTTGTCCAAAATGTTTCTCTTTGTCAATCATCTAAACACTACATATGCTCCAGAGTTGTCTATCTTTGTTTGCTCAAAGTCAAACACAATATTTGTTCTCTCATTTGTTGACATCTTTGATCAAATGAATTAAAAGTCTTTAAAATTACGTTCAAAACTACAAATCTCAGCAATTGTATATCATTTTGATCTAATTTTTACAGCTCCATGATATTGAGCAAATCTTTACTCTTAAGATGCATATTACTGATAGAAAAAATACTTACCAATTAACTCGGGGCAATGGATATTATCTCAGCAAGACAATGTTTCTGCATCAAGTAGAAATGAAAACATTTAATGTTGGTCGCATTTTGTGTCAATACTGGCAATAAAGTCATATCTTTAGGATATTTTATATATGAATACAATTTAGACAAGAAATAGGTTGTGTTAGCTCTAACGGCCTAAGAATTGAGTTCATAAATAAAAAAGTTTACAACGACAGAATGTGCGCTTAATTATTGCTGTTAGACTATGTTAATCTGTTTAAAATGTCACATGAAAATATACTAAAGCAGGAGATATATGAATTTATTTTCCGGCAAAATCACACCATGTTCAATGCATGTAACCTCTAACTTTTAATTGCATTCTTAACGCGAAGATAATTGAAACATTTCATGTACTTCCATATGACCAACTTTGGGCAAACAAACAAAACATAATTTCATGTCATTATATCAAACAAAACAAGAGATGTGTTGCTGCTTACTATAAATGCAGCAACTCTCATTATTGAAGCTACTTATTTAGCAATTTACCTCATTTATGCTCCTAGCAAAGCTCGGGTAAGTACAACTTATTACGGGATTAATATATACTGTATCAGTTGTTTCAGTATAACTACTGATAATACCAACAATATAAAATATTTACCATCTAAATTCATCACCAAAACTATACCATGAAAGTCACATTGATACTACTATAAACAAGTGTCAGTATAAGTAATTACTTCCGGAGGAAGAGAAAGTGATGTGAATTTTATTTGGTAGAGTTAGGTACAAAAGCTATATCAAGCCCAAGAAACATAGTTTAGTTCATAGTACATAGTTAATTTTATAATTGGACTGTCATAATATTTTATTGTGACAGGCCTTTACGCTGAAGTTAATATTTCTACTAGATATTGGACTATTTGGAGCCATGACACTTCTCACACTAATATTTCTAAAAGGAAAGAGACATATTAATTTTGTGGGAGGGTTTTGCGCAGCATTTGCAGTCAGTGTGTTTGTGGCTCCCCTTAGCATCATTGTAAGCATATAATTACAACAAACTATTGAAGTATCACATTCATTCTTACCTTTATAGTAATTTTACAGAAACTAGTGATCAAAACTAAAAGCGTGGAATACATGCCATTTGGATTATCCTTCTTTCTTACACTCAGTGCACTCGCTTGGTTTTGCTATGGTTTACTTTTGAAAGATTTCTTTGTTGTTGTAAGTTTCTCAAAATTTTATAATTTATATTTGGCATTTCAATTTTTACTGAACTTTATATAATATAATTTGGTTTCATTATCTTATATAAGCTACCGAATGTTGTTGGGTTTTTATTTGGAATGGTGCAAATGATTTTATACTTCGCTTATATGAATGCAAGAAAAGAAGAAACAAATTCAAATCTTACCGAGATGGTTAGTACAGCAAATCATGGAGGAACTCCAAATATAGAGATTGAAGAAGTTGAGAACAATGGAATGCCTGAAGCTGCAAAACCTGAAGCATGATACATTAATATAACAAGAATAATTTTCGTTTGGACCGGAGTCTAGTATTAAAATTTGATTTTGTAGACAAAAACTACAAATAAATGTAAAAAAAAAGAATTGCAAGTATTTTTCACTACTATGAACATTTCTTGTATCAAATGAAGTTGTATTGGAAGTTGCAATAGCAAAACAGTGATGTTGTTAACAGTCTTCAAAGCAATACATTCCAGAAAACAATACTGAGACGATTCTAAGATATTAAGAGAAGAAATAAGTAGCTCAAACTAACATTAGGAGCAATAGATTAACCAAGTAGTACAGAGTACATATAAATATATTTTTCTAATTATCTGTAGTTGCACCAATAATTGCTTAATGTTCTCAAAATAAAATATTGTCATAGTTTTTCGGCATGGAAAATAAATTCTTGGAAATCTGTTCTCTTTTAGTTCTGATCCTTGAGCATTTTGAGACCTGTAATGAGACACCATTAAAAAAAACAGATTACAGGTCACGTTTGACATTTTTTACAGTAAATATAGCCAAAAAATAGTATACTACAATTCAATTATAAAATGCATCCAGATTCAAATAGCAACTAAATGTGTACTGTTTAATTTAGACTCTTATATATGTATGATTTATTAATCAACTTATTAATATTAAATTTTACCTGCATAAATGTCTTCTTAAAATGGCATCTACAACATTATAGAAAGGGTACAGTGATGACAAACACAACTAACAAATCACATTAGTAAAGGTGGCAATATTGTAATCAATAACTGATGCTGAAAAACAACTGCAATATGAACTCATTATCCAATTCTGACTGATAGAATTGGACTAGTTCTGAGATTGTAACGCATCACACCCAAGATAACACATGGATCCAACTTAATTGCCTCCGCCACATGGATCAAGCTAAAGTCCGGTTGTTTGTTCTTCAAAAGCTCTTGAAGTTACTTGAAACAAGAGGACATATGTCAAAGTTTGCACTCAATTAGCTGATGTGCTATTATACAAATCCCACGGGTGTTAAGCGTTCTCAAGGGTAGTGATTAACTTTGATCATTGGGCAGTTTACAATATATAGAGAGAAGTAAAATCGTGAAGTAAAATCATCGTCCAAATTTTATGCAAGTGAAATAATCTAACTCTTATTCTCACTATATAATTGAAAATGCACATAGCAAGGAATTAAACAGATACCTGTTAGGTTTCAAATCTTCAAATTTAAATCAGCCTCTTTAAGCGCCTTGACAAGATGAGTCACACGGTATTGAAGCTTCTTGTTTTCAACTTCCAACTTAGAAGACTAGAACATGTAAACCAAAGATATTAATGGTACACAAACAAGCATAGGATTCTAACATTGACGCACCTTCTCCCTTTCAACCATAAGTTCTTCCTGCGTGATCTGTAGTTTCGATTGAAAATCCTTTATGATGAGCTTTACTTCTTCATTGTCATTGTTAACTTCATCTACAAAATATGGATGACAGCCTTAGATTGATGTCCCACAAAAATATAGTATAAAGAGGGTTTCAAATCTCTAAAATTATAAAAATAACCCAAAACCCTAAATTATAAAAAACAGAATAGTAAGAATGATCACCTATAAAAGGTAAGATCGGGAGTCTCATCAGAACCAGAAGAACTAACACTGGACTCGGACGCAGGTAAAATTTAGGGTTCTAGACACGTCGACTTGGGAACTGCCGAAGAGCGATGAGCGAAGATCGGAGGTGGCGATGGCGAGCGATGAGTGATGAGCGATGAGTGATGAGCGATGAGCGAAGATTGGAACAGCTTAAGAGCGATGGCGAGTGATGAGGAGGGAGACAAAAATTTAGGGCTTTAGGAAGAAGACGAGAACGATTAAGTGTTTTGAGAGGGAAATGAAAATTTTGGGAGGGGTAATTTTGTTTTGGGGCGTTACGTATGTAAAGAACCGAGTAAGCGTTACGTCAATACAGAAGAGAACAAACCAAGTAAGAAAAATAAATAATTAAATGTAATCAATAACGCTTTAGAATAAGGTGTTATTGAATGGCGTTATTAATAACATATTTTCTTGTAGTGAACTTAAGAGATGTTTAGGATTCCATCTCCTAAGGATCCGCTAAACTATCTACGTACATAGTACAATACACTATTATAATAGTGTCTACAGTAAAGTAAATTATTAAAATAGCGTTAAGGCGTTACTCATATCCCCCTTAACACACACACACACACACACACACACACACACATATATATATATATATATATTCTCATAGTCAATACAGTACTGTAATTCCTCCGTAAACTAAAGGGCTCTCAGAAGGCACTCTATAGGTATGGTACAAACCAAACTCGTAGAACGCACGGTAAGGCATGTGAGGCAATGCTAGGGTAGGATTCTACCATTTGCACTCCCGGACTGGTGTAATGCATAGCAGCTACTACCACCCACCTCGGTACACACTCCCATAATCAAATCAAGGGGTGGCCACCAAATTAATTACAAAGACATAATATGGTATCGAAGATATGTGCCCGATAGGAGAAGCGACCTCACTTGGCTCGATATAGCTCCTATTTTAGCCATATCAAGCTGACTCGAGGGAGTCAGGGCTACGTTAATACCTCATACAGAATCGTTCGCCCAACCATCCTACTTCATTCTGGAATCTCCACCACGTACACAGTTGTTATAAAAGTGGTTTTCGGTATTGGCAGAGAGTATGATAATATCCGATCCCAGTCTCTTAAACAACCAAATGCTTATTTCACACCGGATGGTTCTTTTACATTTCCAAAACCATTTCATATTGATATCAAAATATCATATTCTCAAAAAAAATTCATATCACTTTCGAAATCATATCGACAAATAGGCTAAATCCTCATTTCAAAATCATCATATTTACTCAAATATGTCATTTCACTAGAAAATATCTTTTCAAATCCCAACATAGGTTATAACATCATTTAACCATATTCGCTTCTAAATCCAGGGTTTAAATATAAACAATTCAACCTTGCACAGTAGAATTTTTTTTGAAAATATTTTAGATAGTCATAAATAGTTTTAATAGTCTAAAATAGTTTTTAAATAGTATAAATTACTTTAAAATGGTTTAAAATAGAATAAAAATAGTTTATAAATACTTTAAATAGTTTAAAATAGTTTAATTGTTTAAAAATATATTTAATATAGTTTAAATATTAAATGGTTTGATTATTGGAAATTGTTTATATAGTAAATCGGAATTTTTAAAATAATATATCTTTAAACAGTTTATATTAAAATAATTAATTTGAAATTAATATCAAATTAAACCATTTCTTCCATTTCAACAAATCTGTACCATATCCAGATTTCAAATCAACAAAACTCAATTTTTTTTTACTTTTAATTAAAATTCTCTTTAAAACCATTTAAATCTATATCGATTCCACATCCATGTCTGAATTACAAATTTAAACTACTTCAAATTCGATAGATTTCAAAGTTTAAATATTTAGCGTTATAATAACCAACTTTTGACAAATTTCATTTATATTACAAAATTCGACTTTGAAATTTCAACTTAAATCCTTTAACCAATTCATTTAAACACATTTAAATTTCAACATTTAAAAGCTAGACTTTGGAATAATTCAGTTCACAGAAATCTAATTTTATTTTATTTAAAATAATATCGTTTAACTGGATTCAAAAATTAAGGATTTTAAAAATCATTTAATTTAACCAATCCGGTGTCCGTATATAATTTTCTACCCTATGGTCAGGTGATATAGATATATATCATTTCAATCTGAAATAAAACTAAATTTTACGGGTATATATCCTTTCAACCCGCGATCCCGAGTGAAATTCAAAATCCATAAATTCGCTCGAGTCTATCATTTCAACCCATAATGATTTTTCCCTAATCTATAGATCGTTCGGGTATGTATAATTTCTATCCATAATGATTTCATAACAATAACTAAGGTTACTTGTAGTGTGCTAACAATATATAAATATAACTTCCAGTCACCAATATCAACAATCAAACATCCATAACAATCATTATTCAAATCAACCAATAACTAACGACAATTACTGATTATCATTAGCAAGTATTTAACTGGCAATTTGAATTCAATATTATATTAAATAGCAATTAAATTCGATAAAAATTCAGATTCAACTGGAATGACAAATTGAATATACCAAACCACCATAAATCAACTTCTAATCACATTATAAATTTAGTTTAATTAACATAAGACAATTTAGTAGTTATGAGTGAGTTAAAACACTCCCCTTCGATTTCAAATTGATTTAAAATCCAATTATAGCACAAAATTTGAACAGTCTCAGAATTCGTCCAAACAATTTCCAAAATGTATGGAATTCCGATACGATCCCAATGGAACAAACTGTGCGTGAATCCGATCTCGTATGAAAAAGATATTGATGTTAGAACATTAAAATTTCAATTAGATAATAAAATAAAGTTTTAAAATAAAATTACACGTGTACCTATCATCTTCGTTCACGTGCATGAAGAACAAGCTCCAGGTTTCGTTCGAAACCCTAGTAGCCACCATTTACGCGCACGAAACCCAAAGATGAACGCAACGATCATCATGCCATGGCCAAGACCATGCGTCGCCGCATCCTCCCCACGGACTGCCGACCTCACCAAGGAACCACGACCCCCCTCCCCACATCGATCGACGATGGAAAAAGACAACCGTCACCGCTATTTTTCTAACCATAATTAAATTTTCTGGCCAAATCCAGCCATCAAATCGCCTTCCAAGCTGCATGGATGAACTCCCCATGACGTTCTTCACCAGACTGCAACCTTGAATCGGCGATCTATCGCCGTTGATCAACCACCAAAATCGATGGTCGAGAATGTTTTGGTCATTTCTGAACAAACCAAAAATAAATTGCAAAAACTAATAGCAGATCAAGATTGTGCTCGTCGAGAGCTTTCCAACGATATATAACATGACATAGTTTTGAGGAGTTTGATTTTCGATTTTAAATTGAAATTAAATTTAGGCTTTGGATTTGCAGCCATTGAGAAGGAGAAAGAAGCAGATAGACTGAATAGACATATATGTATAGAAATAAGAAATAAAAGGGCTGCTAGGATTTAGAAATATCTACTGATATAGACAAGGCCCGATAAGAATGAACAACATATCGAATTGGATCGAAATGACAATAATGACCCGAAAAGCCCGTTCCATTTCCAAAACGAAAGTAGGTCATCCCATGTATCAAAATAGATGTTTTCGATATTTTTAAATTCAATGGAACAGGTTTCAAGTCCTAATTCCATTGTATGAAGAAGTTAGCTTTTAAAATCAGCTTAATTCAATTGAGTACATTAAATTGATTTCTAAGCGTTTCGAGCCCGCACGATCAAACGACAAGTCTGATCGCTAGGAAACTTGAAATTTTACAATAATTCACCGTTAAGGATCCGATGAAACTGGTTTCGTTGAAATCCGAGATAGTGACCAAAATGGTTATTTTACGTTAATTAAATAAATTATTATTAAATTAAATTAATCACCTTTTAAATTTAAATTTAAAAGTCAACAATTTTTATCATTTTTGATTACCTAGACATTTATAATCTTTTAAAACAAATTTCCATGTCAATTCAATATAAAGTATTGCACAACTTATAGCATTCAGTTACAACTGTAATAAAAATCCAATTAATTATATTTTAATTTCAAATAAATTCTTTTATTTTGAATTATTTCTTATTAATCACTCAACTATCATCCTACATATAAAATTAACATTAGTTTACGTTTCATTACATCAATAGTCTATAGTTATCATCTTTTACTATAGTAATTACAATATTTCAATTATACTAAATTTTTACCGATTTCCAAACTAAATTAAACAGACTAAAAAAATAGGTGATAAATAACAATTGTTACTTTTTACATAATTTAATCACATTTATAAGTTTATTACCTACAAACAAATGCTATAACTACTTACACGGCACTGATTATATTCAATTTCAATTAATTACATACTATATCACCATTTAATATAACATTTAATTTATTTCTTTTATTACAGTTTCTAACCAAATTAACTTTACAATTATTCCAATTGATTGAGATTACATTCAAATAGTCATCGATTACCTTAAATTAACAATATTAAATATCATTTAGTTAGTTTTCTTATAAATAGATCATAATTTTTATTTTCTACCAATATTAAATTCCAAAATATTATTAATTCAATATTTTAGTTATCGAAAAATGTGGGTCGTTACAAAATAATAGGCTACATCCTCATATTTGAACTCTGCCTAGGCAGAAGCTGCTATTTTTTTTCTTCAGAATGCAATATCTTCTTCATACTAACTCGGAATCAGGCAAAACTTTGACCGGTGAACTCCAATCAAAATTACAGACAATATGTTACACTCGGATACATCATCTTGTGGACGCATACTATTGTTCTCCATGGGGACTGACAGTTTAATTGGAAAATAACAACCTACCACATCCCTATATTTGAACTCCGCCTAGTGCAGAAGCCGTTATTTTTATTATTCAGAGTGCAATAACTTCTTCATACTAATTCGGAATCCGGTGAAACTTCGATTGATTAATTTACACCTAAATTACGGACAATTTATAACACTTGGATACTTCATCTTGTGAACGCACATTGTAGTTCTCCATGGGGACTGACAGTTGTACTTAGAAAATAATTGGCTACCACATCCCCATATTTGAACTCCGCCTAGTGCAAAAGCCGCTAATTTTTTTGTTCAGACTGCAATAACTTCTTCATACTAACTCGGAATTATTCGATACTTCGACCGATGAACTCCTACCTAAATTACTGACAATATGGTACACTCGCATACTTCATCTCGTTAACGCACACTTTAGCTCTCCATGGTGACTAATAGTTGTACTTAGAAAATAACAGGCTATATCCCCACTTCAACGCTCACTATAGTTCTCCATGGTGACTAATAGTTGTACTTAAAAAATAACATGCTACATCCTCATATTTGAACCCCGCCTAGGCCAGAAGCCGCTATTTTTTTCTTCAAACTGTAATAACTTTTTCATGCTAACTCGAAATCAGGCAAAACTTCGACCGATGAACTCACACCTAAATTACGGACAATATGGTACACTCGGATACTTCATCTTGTGAACACACACTGTAGTTCTCCATGGTGAAAAATAGTTGTACTTAGAAAATAACAGGCTACATCCTCGTATTTGAACTCCGCCTAGGTAGAAACTGCTATTTTTTCTGTTCATAATGCAATAACTTCTTCATACTAACTCGGAATCGGACGAAACTTCGACTGATTAACTCCTACCTAAATTACAGACAATATGGTACACTTAGATACTTCATCTTGTGAACGCAAACTATAGTTCTCCATGGTGACTAACAGTTGTACTTCGAAAATAAAAGGTTATGTCCCCACTTCAACGCTCACTGTAGTCCTCCATGGTGACTAATAGTTGTACTTAGAAAATATGTAACGACCCACCTTTTTGGATAGTTTAAATCGATAATAAACCACACATGTCAGACTCAAACCATTCCAAAGGAAGGATTATTATGGGGTAAATAAGAAAAAGAAGAAAAAGAAATAAAATAAACACAGAATCTCGCAGCGGAATGACAAAATATAATAATCAAATAACAGTTCATGAAGCTGTTTTAAAAATAACATTTGATTACACTTTTACAATACAGATCAGAGTTACATACAGTAGGAATAAATAAATAATGCAGAGGAACACCATGATGCAGTAGTATAAATATAATAAATAGTATACAGATCTTCGTTTTCATCCTCCATAGATAAATGGTTTTCAATACACTGAAAACCTCTGACTGATCTGAGCATAATGAAAAGACAAAACACTCGAGTCAGAACTAAAATATCTTATGTAAGTTAAATCAACAGTAAATAAATATGAGTGTAACGGCTTTAGAGATGTTTATGGGGTTTGACATCTCCTATCCAGTGTCAACGTGAGTGCAATAACTTAAGAGATGTTCGGGATTCCATCTCCTAAGGATCCGTTAAACTATCTACATACATAGTACATTACACTATTATAATAGTGTCTATAGTAAAGTCAAGTATTAAAATAGCGTTAAGGCATTACCAATATCCCCGTTAACACATTTTTATATATATTCCCGTAGTCTATACAGTACCGTAATTCCTCCGTAAACTGGAGGGCTATCAAAGGGCACTCCGTAGGTATGGTACAAACCAAACTCGTAGAAGGCGCGATAAGGCATGTGACAAGGCACGCAAGACACTACCAGGGTAGGATTCTACCATTTGCACTCCTGGACGGGTGGTAATGCATAACAGCTACTACCGCCCACCTTGAAACACACTCCCATAATCAAATAAAGGGGTGGCCACCAAATCAATCACAAAGTCATAATATGGTATCGAAGAAATGTGCCTGACAGGAGGAGCAACCTCACTTGGCCCGGTATAGCTCCTCTTTTAGCCACATCAAGCTAACTCGAAGGAGTCAGGGCTACGTTAATACCTCATACAGAATCGTTCGCCAAACCATCCTACTTCATTCTGGAATCTCCACCACGTACACAATTGTTAAAGAGTTTTTCGCTATTGGCAGAAAGTATGACAATATCCAATCCTGGTCTCTTTAACAACCAAACACTTATTTCACATTGGATGGTTCTTTTACTGTGGCGCCCCACCTCTATACCCATGCTAACCAAGAACACTACGATGCAGTGTTGTCAATTAGCACGGAGAATAAGGCTGTGGAGGAGTGACCATCCATGTAACTTCTTTGTGCGAGCACCGATATGTCAAATAGAATAGAATGCATATCTTTTAAAGAGGAAATCTGACATACCGATACAAACACAAAGCTATCACACAGTGGCTATATATAATCTTCGGAAACAAACATAGAAATAATCATAACATAAATCAGTCACAGACATCCATATCACAAAGGCAGAAGAAGATATGAATAAATATAAAACACATGAAAGTGTACATCAGAGTAGTGGTCGGAAAGATCCATAATAATACAAAAGAATAGCATCATGTGCTATACAAAAGAATAAGTACACAACATAGAGTCTATATCTCAAATGTGTACATCCAAAAACTACTAATCTATGTAGTTAGCCAAAAGTCAGAATAATCCTGAAGAGAAGTCAAGCAGAAGCACCTGTAACATCTCGGTCTGACCCGAGTATTATTTATAAGAAAATAATAAACGGATCAGTCTAGCTATAAATATCAGATGATAAGGTATAGGATAAATAATATGGCATGAACATGTAACAACCATCACGGCATACTACTATAAGTATGTAAATGATAATCAACAAAAGATTAATCAATATCACAAGAATCTTCTCAAGGATAAAATAGGGTATCATACCCTAAACTTGTATTCATAACAAGTCAATAACACATAAATTCACCAATGCACAAAAACTGATATCATATCAAGGAAAATCACGAAAATTGGTGAAGCACAAAATTCCAGAAATCATCACAAGAAATCCAGAAAAACACATAAAAAGGGGGAGGCCTAACACATGAATGGGAGCATGAAAACTCACCAACGCATATAACACATGAACGAGAAGCTATCTCATGGAAGCTATCCATTAAATTTTAACACATGAACGGCCCGAAGACCATGGGGTTCTACCCCATATATGTGATGGTGAAACATCACAAAAGCGGGGTCTAGTCTCCCTCGCAGACAAAGAGACATCGCACAATCGCTAGTCTAAATCAAATCACAAAAATGATCGTCATGATCATAAGGAAGTGTCAATTACACTAAGCCAGTAAATATATGAGTTTAGCTTCATGTCCCATAACCACTAGCTTAACTTAAATATTTACGAACAAACTGTAGATCTTCACTAGGAAATTGTCACAAAAGGGTTCAGTCGAACAAGTCCAAGAATTAACCGACGAAGTGAACGCAAGCGTTTCATACCACTCGTTTTACTAAGCCGTTTAATTAGATTTCTCATCCGAGTGAAGTAAAGGCTTGTATATACTAATAGATTGGAAAACGGTTTGAGGAAAAGAGCTTTGTAGTTAAAACAGTGTTGAAATTGCTTTGATGAAAGAGTTTTGATATTTACTACTAGTATTGAAGCCTTCACATTTTCAAAGTGACAAGTCACAAAACGATTGTTGAAACAAATCGCACCACAAAATTTCACATTTGAAGACGTGAGAAAAATCCATGGAAATCAGCTCAAATGCATCCAAGTGGAAGTTCTGTTGAATGTTTTTTATATAAGTTCGGGGTTCGACCTGCCCGGTCAGGTCCTAGGGGTTCAGGGGGCAGCGCCCCGTCCAAAACAGTACGACTTAGTGAAGACAAGCAACCTAGAGAAGCCAAGCGACCTAAGGGGCCATGCGACCTAATGGGTCATGCGACCTAAGTATAAGGCGCGACCTAAGCATAAGGCGCGACCTACAATGTTTGAGCGACCTAACTATGCGAGCGACCTAAGGAGTAAACAGGTCGAGTGACCTAACTCATGGCCGAGCTAAACAAAGGCGCGACCTATCGAGGTGCGACCTAAGAAGTGGAACGACTTAATGGTAGAACGGCTTGGGGATGAACGACCTAAGTAGTCAACGACCTAAGCCTTCACGAGATAAGTAGGTCATACGACCTAAAGAGTTAAAGACCTAAAGGGGTACGCGACCTAAAGGGTTCGCGACCTAAAGGGGTACGCGACCTAAAAGGGTATGCGACCTAAAGGGGTATGCCACCTAAAGGGTTCGCAACCTAAAGTCTGGAGCAAAAGTGAACGACTTACGACCTAAGATCGCAGCGACCTAACGAGGTCCAATGGTGCACGACCTAACAAGATCCAGTGGCGAGCGACTTAAGGTCTAGCGACCTACGACCTAAGTCCAGCGACCTACGACCTAGGGACGAACGACCTAAGTCCAGAACGAGTTAAATGCAGGCAGAGTCCTTTCCATGCCAGAACGACCTATGGCTCCGCGACCTACGACCTAAGCCTCGCGACCTAACTGTAGGCGACCTAAATGCGAAAGAGCTAAAAGCACAGAGGCGATTTTTCCCCAGCCCGAGCGACCTAACTGTAGTAATATGCCAAAACACACGAAAATTTGGGATTTTCACCGATTCAATCCAAACCAAATGCAAACGCATATGCACAAGTGATAGGGAATCATTCCCAACAGTCCAATGACAGTTATAGGCAAGATGTGAGATTAAAAATCTCACCTTTTCACTAAAATGGATGAAGATGAAGCTTGAAAGCAAGGAGAAGCAATCCAAAGCTTGAATCCAATATCTTCTACTTGAATTTGGAGTTGAATGTTGGATTGCAATTGAATTTGAGCTTGGACTTTTAATTTCCCATTCCCACCACCATTTTTGAAGAAGCTTTAATGTATATGCAATAATGAAGAGAATGAAGGGATTGGGCTGAGTTAGAAAGTGCAGTCCATACCAAAGCCCTAAGTGGAAAAAGTGGCGAAAATTCCACTTTCTCCAAACATATCGAAGTTCACACTCAAAAAGATCGCAAATGTCATTTTGAACTCAATGGGGGTAGTCTCGAGTCCTAATTTGACCGTATGCAAAAAGTAGCTTTTCGGGCTAACATCCGACTAACGCTAAAATATCTAAATAAAATATTTAAATATAAAATCGATAAATATGCGGGTTGTTACAGACTCCCCTCCTTAAAGAAATTGCGTCCTCGCAATATATAAGATGGAAATAAAAAGTAACAACCATAAAAGCATATTAACACAAAAGAAATTTGAAATAAGAAGTTTACCTCAAAGAGCATGAGAAAGTAAGTCCGGATGTGTTCGCTCGATGAATTCTCTAGTCTCCCAAGAACAATCTTTAGGACTTGAGGACCATTGAACTTTAACAAGCGGAACTTCTTTATTTCGAAGTCATTTGATCTCCAAAGCAATAATTCGAATCGGATGCTGCTCATAAGTTAAATTAGGCGAAACTTCAATTTCTTCAACAACACCGAGCTCAAGAATAGAATCGGAATCCCGAAGGAACTTCCGTAATTGAGAAACGTGAAACACGTCATGCATGGCAGAAAACTGAGCCGGTAATGAAAGGCGATAAGCCATGGAACCAATACGTTCAGTGATAGGATATGGCCCAATATATCGAGGCGCTAACTTTCCCGATCGACTGAAACGTACAACACCCTTCATAGGTGAAACACGAATAAACACAAGATCCCCAACAGAAAATTCTAATTTCCTTCTTCGATTATCGGCATAGGACTTTTGTCTACTCTGAGCTTCTTTCATCCTATGACGAATAAGTTCAATCTTTTCTGTGGAATCCCAAATAAAATCTGGACCTAAGACCAGCTTCTCACCGGCCTCAAGCCAACAAGAAGGAGATCGGCATGGCCTTCCATAGAGTGCCTCGAAAGGTGCCATACCAATACTAGATTGGAAGCTGTTATTATAGGAAAATTCAACAAGTGAAATATGATCTTCCCAACTTCCATCGAAATCAAGCACACAAGAACGAAGAAGATCTTCAAGAGTTTGATTCACACGCTCAGTTTGTCCATCGGACTGGGGGTGATAAGCGGTGCTAAAATTAAGCTTCGTTCCCAAAGCTTTTTGAAGACTCTTCCAGAATCCACTAGTAAACAATGGATCTCGATCACTAACAATGGAAGAAGGAACTCCATGCAGTTTAACTATCTTTTTGATAAAGAGTTTGGCCAGAAGAGGAACGGTTCGGTTCGACCGAACGGGAATAAAATGGGCAGATTTAGTAAGTCTATCAACAATCACCCACAAGCTATTATGACCCGAACGAGAACGGGGAAGGCCATCAATAAAATCCATGGAAATTTGATCCCACTTCCAAACTGGAATTTCCAATGGTTGCAATAACCCACCAGGCCTTTGATGTTCAGCCTTAACAAGTTGGCAAGTCATGCAACACTTAACAAAGTTAGTGATATTAGATTTCATTCCCTCCCAGTAATAAAGTCGCTTCATATCTGCGTACATTTTACTGCTACCGGGACGAATGGAAAATTTGGAACGATGAGAATCTTCTAAAATATCTTTACGAAGATCTCTAATATTTGGTACGATAAGTCTACCAAATTTTCGAATGCCGCCACAAAAATCAATATCAAAGTCTTTCAAACCTTCAATATCGGTTTTATCCCTAATATTCTGGCTAAGAAGAGCCAATTCGGGATCTAGCCTCTGAGCTTCAAGAATGCGGTCTAAAAGAGAAGGATGAGCCTCAAGGCTACATAGAACAAAAGATGAACATAAATCGGAGACACGATCTCTAATCTCACAAGTGGATAAAACCTCGAGATCATGCCATTCGGAGATCATCATAGAAACAACCGCTTGTTGCTTTCGACTAAGAGCATCAGCAACTCGATTTCCCTTTCCGGGAGTATAAAGAATATCAAGATCATAAGAGGCAAGGAATTCGAGCCAACGCTGTTGACGCAAATTAAGTTCCTTTTGATAAAATAGATAAGACTTATGATCAGTATAAAGTATAAACTTTTCTCCCAAAAGATAATGTCGCCAAATTCGAAGGGCGAACACGATAGCCGCAAGTTCTAAATCATGTGTGGCATATCTAGTATCAGCCGGCTTCAATTGCCTAGAAGCATAAGCAATAACACGTTCTTTCTGCATAAGAACGGCACCCAAGACAACGCGACTAGCATCGGTATAAACAACAAAATATTGGTTCCCTTTGGGAATAACAAGAATGGGAGCATTAGAAAGGAGTTCTTTTAATTTCTGAAAAGAAGTTTCACATTTGTCCGACCAAATGTATTTAACACCTTTCTTTGTTAAGCCAGTAAGAGGCACGACAATCTTAGAAAAGTCTTTTATAAAACGGCGGTAATAACCTGCCAATCCGAGAAAGCTACGGATTTCAATCACGCTCTCCGGTCTCTTCCAATTTTGAATCGCTTCAATCTTTGAAGGATCCACTGATATTCCAGATTCAGAAATAATATGACCGAGAAACTTCACACTAGATTGCCAAAAATGGCATTTAGAAAGTTTTTCCTTTAATTGATTACTCCTAAGAGTTTCCAATACAATCCGAAGATGCTTTTCATGTTCCTCTTCGGTTTTAGAATACACAAGAATATC
This sequence comes from Allium fistulosum, assembly GCA_030737815.1. Taxonomy (NCBI): domain Eukaryota; kingdom Viridiplantae; phylum Streptophyta; class Magnoliopsida; order Asparagales; family Amaryllidaceae; genus Allium; species Allium fistulosum. The sequence continues at coordinate 824,914,131 of CM060904.1, forward strand.
ATCAATAAAGATGAGAACAAACCGATCGAGGAAATCTTTGAAAACTCTATTCATGAGGTCAACGAAATAAGCCGGAGCATTCGTTAAACCGAATGGCATAACCAGCCATTCATAAGATCCATAACGAGTACGGAACAAAGTCAAAGGAATACTATCCTCTGCAATGCGAAGCTGATGAAAACCGATAGCCAAGTCCAATTGTGAAAACACTCTAGCACTACTAAGCTGATCGAATAGATCATCAATCCGAGGCAAAGGATATTTATTTTTAATAGTAAGATCATTAAGCTTGCGGTAGTCGACGCAAACCCTAAGTGTACCATCGGATTTCTTCACGAAAATTGTTGAAGCTCCCCAAGGCGAGGAACTAGAGCGAATAAATTGCTTCATCTCCAATTCGGATAACAGTTTGTGCATCTCTTCATTTTCCTTATTAGACATGCGATAAGGAGGACGAGTAATAGGTTGAGCTCCAGGTATAAGATTAATTCTGAACTCAATTGCTCGCTTAGGTGGTAATCCTAAAATGGGCTCAAATATGTCGGAAAATTCATGAACGACGTGAATACTAGAAATGACATCTTCCTCATCATCATTATCATTATCACGAGGATTTAAAGAATATAAAGATGCAGCCAAAGCGGAATCCGAATCTTTAAGAATAATAGAGATCTGATTTACAGATTGCGGATGTCGAAGATAAATAGTCCGCTCAAGACATAGGATATGAGCTTCATAACGGTTAAGCCAATCCATACCCAAAATCATTCCAAAGCCTAAGTAGCGCATGACATGCAAATCGGCTAGGAAAGAAAAATCACACAAAATAATCTCCACGTCTTTACAAAGTAAACTAAGAGTTGCGGACCCACCAATTGGATTCGCAATTCTTAAAGAAGTCATTAAAGCAACAACACTTAAAGAAAAAGTGTCTACAAGTTCCTTTGATATAAAAGAATGGGATGCACCCGTATCAAAGAGAACTCTAATAGGTTGATCATGAAATAAAATAATGCCATCAAGAACAGAATGATACATACCTTGACCGCGAGATGTGTTGCCAGGGGCTTGAGCAACGTTTAACTTTCCCTCCTTTCTTTAAGCTTAGGGCATTGGTGCATAAAATGATCTGGACTTTTACTATAGTGGCAAGAGCGGGGCTTTGAACACTTGTTCGAAAAATGGCCCTTAGCACCACAGTTGAAGCATTTCCTATCACTGGGAGAAAATGCCTTTGCAGCAGGAGTTGCTTGCTTATCCTTTTTGCTGGGATAAGGACCTTTGAACTTGTTAGGTCTTTTCTTGTTGTTGAAGTTTGGTTTGGCAGCCACCACTTCAACATCACTGTCCTTATCAGCCTCTTCAAGACGAAGAGCTATATCAATCAGTTGATCGAAAGAAACTTCTAATTTTAGAAGTAATGGTTTCTTGAGATTCTTGTTTAAACCATAGACGAACCTCTTGTTCTTCTTCAATGGGGTGTTGATGTATTCAACCCGTATTTGGACAGTGACTCGAAGGATGCGACATAATCTGTCACAGAGGATTCACCTTGAACAAGGTCTATGAAACGACGATCCAATGTCACTTTCTCTGCTTCTGGTATGAATTTTAATTCGAAGCGTTCCCGGAATTTCTCCCAGGTGAGATCCACTTCATTAATCTCGGAAATGAGAAGTTCGTACCAATCCAATGCTCTCTCTTGGAGCATACTGGAGGCCACCTGAACACGGTGAAGATCGACAAGATTCATGCGAGAAAAGATTCTATCGCATGTTCTTAACCAAGCCTGGACTTCAATAATGGTTTCGGAACCTTTGAATGGTTTCCCACCCAAGTTGGTATAATCGTTGCACAAACGTGCAAATCAAGACTTAGGATGAGTAGGTTCCTGATTAGGTCCAACTGCTTGAGCATTCTTTACTAAATCAAGAAGCTGTTGAGCGGTCATAAAAACTCCATCCTGGGGAGTGACAGTAGATGGTCCAGCTCTGGGACGACCTGGTCTAGACATTCTTTTCTTTAAGAAAGAGAGAAGAAGAAAAAGGTTATTCACCAAATGAATATCAAGCAATCTTGATAGATGAAACAAGGAATCATAAAGAAAACAGGATGAATCGGTTCGAAGACTCGAACTAAATCCTGAAACACAACTCCTAAGGTGGACTTAGGACGATGATCCTTGTTAAGTTATTCTACATTGTTCCGAAGTTTGGCTCTGATACCAAGCTGTGGCGCCCCACCTCTATACCCACGCTAACCAAGAACACTACGATGCAGTGCTGTCAATTAGCACGGAGAATAAGGCTGTGGAGGAGTGACCATCCATGTAACTTCTTTGTGCGAGCACCAATATGTCAGATAGAATAGAATGCATATCTTTTAAAGAGGAAATCCGACATACCAATACAAACACAAAGCTATCACACGGTGGCTATATATAATCTTCGGAAACAAACATAGAAATAATCATAACATAAATCAGTCATAGACATCCATATCACAAAGGCAGAAGAAGATATGAATAAATATATAACACATGAAAGTGTACATAAGAGTAGTGGTCGGAAAGATCCACGATAATATAAAAGAATAGCATCACGTGCTATACAAAAGAATAAGTACACAACATAGAGTCTATATCTCAAATGTGTACATCCAAAAACTACTAATCTATGTAGTTAGCCAAAAGTCAGAATAATCCTGAAGAGAAGTCAAGCAGAAGCACCTGTAACATCTCGGTCTGACCCGAGTATTATTTATAAGAAAATAATAAACGGATCAGTCTAGCTATAAATATCAGATGATAAGGTATAGGATAAATAATATGGCATGAACATGTAACAACCATCACGGCATACTACTATAAGTATGTAAATGATAATCAACAAAAGATTAATCAATATCATAAGAATCTTCTCAAGTATAAAATAGGGTATCATACCCTAAACTTGTATTCATAACAAGTCAATAACACATAAATTCACCAATGCACAAAAACTGATATCATATCAAGGAAAATCACAAAAATTGGTGAAGCACAAAATTCCAGAAATCATCACAAGAAATCCAGAAAAACACATAAAAAGGGGGAGGCCTAACACATGAACGGGAGCATGAAAACTCACCAACGCGTATAACACATGAACGAGAAGCTATCTCATGGAAGCTATCCATTAAATTTTAACACATGAACGGCCCGAAGACCATGGGGTGCTACCTCATATATGTGATGGTGAAACATCACAAAAGCGGGGTCTAGTCTCCCTCGCAGACAAAGAGACAACGCACAATCGCTAGTCTAAATCAAATCACAAAAATGATCGTCATGATCATAAGGAAGTGTCAATTACACTAAGCCAGTAAATATATGAGTTTAGCTTCATGTCCCATAACCACTAGCTTAACTTAAATATTTACGAACAAACTGTAGATCTTCACTAGGAAATTGTCACAAAAGGGTTCAATCGAACAAGTCCAAGAATTAACCGACGAAGTGAACGCAAGCGTTTCATACCACTCGTTTTACTAAGCCGTTTAATTAGATTTCTCATCCGAGTGAAGTAAAGGCTTGTATTTTCTAATAGATTGGAAAACGGTTTGAGGAAAAGAGCTTTGTAGTTAAAACAGTGTTGAAATTGCTTTGATGAAAGAGTTTTGATATTTACTACTAGTATTGAAGCCTTCACATTTTCAAAGTGACAAGTCACAAAACGATTGTTGAAACAAATCGCACCACAAAATTTCACATTCGAAGACGTGAGAAAAATCCATGGAAATCAGCTCAAATGCATCCAAGTGGAAGTTCTGTTGAATGTTTTTCATATAAGTTCGGGGTTCGACCTCCCCGGTCAGGTCCCAGGGGTTCAGGGGGCAGTGCCCCCGGCGGGGTGCGGGGCAGCGCCCCGTCCAAAACGGTACGACTTAGTGAAGACAAGCGACCTAGGGAAGCCAAGCGACCTAAGGGGCCATGCGACCTAATGGGTCATGCGACCTAAGTATAAGGCGCGACCTAAGCATAAGGCGCGACCTACAATGTCTGAGCGACCTAACTATGCGAGCGACCTAAGGAGTAAACAGGTCGAGTGACCTAACTCATGGCCGAGCTAAACAAAGGCGCGACCTATCGTGGTGCGACCTAAGAAGTGGAACGACCTAATGGTAGAACGGCTTGGGGATGAACGACCTAAGTAGTCAACGACCTAAGCCTTTACAAGATAAGTAGGTCATACGACCTAAAGAGTTAACGACCTAAAGGGGTACGCGACCTAAAGGGTTCACGACCTAAAGGGGTACGTGACCTAAAGGGTTCGCGACCTAAAGGGGTACGCGACCTAAAGGGATACGCGACCTAAAGGGTTCGCGACCTAAAGGGGTACGCGACCTAAAGGGTTCGCGACCTAAAGTCTGGAGCATAAGTGAACGACTTACGACCTAAGATCGCAGCGACCTAACGAGGTCCAATGGTGCGCGACCTAACAAGATCCAGTGGCGAGCGACTTAAGGTCTAGCGACCTACGACCTAGGGGCGAACGACCTAAGTCCAGCGACCTACGACCTAGGGACGAACGACCTAAGTCCAGAACGAGTTAAATGCAGGCAGAGTCCTTTCCATGCCAGAACGACCTATGGCTCCGCGACCTACGACCTAAGCCACGCGACCTAACTGCAGGCGACCTAAATGCGAACAAGATAAATGCACAGAGGCGATTTTTCCCCAGCCCGAGCGACCTAACTGTAGTAATATGCCAAAACACACGAAAATTTGGGATTTTCACCGATTCAATCCAAACCAAATGCAAACGCATATGCACAAGTGATAGGGAATCATTCCCAACAGTCCAATGATAGTTATAGGCAAGATGTGAGATTAAAAATCTCACCTTTTCACTAAAATGGATGAAGATGAAGCTTGAAAGCAAGGAGAAGCAATCCAAAGCTTGAATCCAATATCTTCTACTTGAATTTGGAGTTGAATGTTGGATTGCAATTGAATTTGAGCTTGGAGTTTTAATTTCCCATTCCCACCACCATTTTTGAAGAAGCTTTAATGTATGTGCAATAATGAAGAGCATGAAGGGATTGGGCTGAGTTAGAAAGTGCAGTCCATACCAAAGCCCTAAGTGGAAAAAGTGGCGAAAATTCCACTTTCTCCAAACATATCGAAGTTTACACTCAAAAAGATCACAAACGTCATTTTGAACTTAATGGGGGTAGTCTCGAGTCCTAATTTGACCGTATGCAAAAAGTATCTTTTCGGACTAACATCCGACTAACGCTAAAATATTTAAATATAAAATCGATAAATATGCGGGTTGTTACATTTACATTTCCAAAACCAATTCATATTGATATCAAAATATCATATTCTCAAAAGAAATCATATCACTTTCGAAATCATATCGATAAATAGGCTAAATCCTAATTTCAAAATCATCATATTTACTCAAATATGTCATTTCACTAGAAAATATCATTTCAAATCCCAATTTAGGTTATAACATCATTTAACTATATTCGCTTCTAAATTCAGGATTTAAATATAAACAATCCAACCTTGCACAGTCGAATTTTTTAAAGTGGTTTAGATAGTCATAAATAGTTTAAATAGTTTTAAAATAGTTTAAAATAGTTTTTAAATAGTTCAATTACTTTAAAATAGTTTAAAATAGAATAAAAATCGTTTTTAAATAGTTTAAATACTTTAAAATAGTTTAATAGTTTAAAAATGGATTTAATATAGTTTAAATTTAAAATGGTTTGATTATTGGAAATGGTCTATATAGTAAAAGTTTGAAAATATAAATAAATCAGAATTTTTAAAATAATATATCTTTAAATAGTTTATATTAAGATAATTAATTTGAAATTAATATTAAATTAAACCATTTCTTCCATATCAACAAATCTGGACCATATCCAGATTTCAAATCAACAAAACTCAATTTTTTTACTTTCAATTCAAATTCTCATTAAAACCACTTAAAACTATATTGATTCCACATCCATGTTTGAATTACAAATTTAAACCACTTCAAATTTGATAGATTTCAAATTTTAAATATTCGGCGTCACAATAACCAACTTTTGATAAATTTCATTTATATTCCATAATTCGACTTTGAAATTTCAACTTAAATCCTTTAACCAATTCATTTAAACACATTTAAATTTCAACATTTAAAAGCTAAACTTTAGAATAATTTAGTTCATAGAAATCTAATTTTATTTCATTTAAAATAATATCATTTAACTAGAATAAAAAATTAAAGATTCTAAAAATCATTTATTTTAACCAATCCATTGTCCGTATATAATTTTCTACCCTATGGTGAAGTGATATAGATATATATCATTTCAATCGAAATAAATTTAAATTTTACAGGTATATATATATATATCATTTCAACCCGCAATCCCGAGTGAAATTCAAAATCCATAAAGTCACTCGAGTCTATCATTTCAACCCATAACGATTTTTCCCTAATCTATAGATCGTTCGGGTATGTATCATTTCAACCCATAATTATTTCATAACAATAACTAAGGGTACTTGTAGGTGATAACAATATATAAATATAACATCCAACCATCCAATATCAATAATCAAATATCCATCACAATCATCATTCAAATCAACCAATAAGTAACAACAATTACTGAATATCATTAGCAAGTATTTAATTGGCAATTTGAATTCAATATTAGATTAAATAACAATTAAATTCGATAAAAATTTAGATTTAACTGGAATGACAAATTAAATATACCAAACATCCATAAATCAACTTCTAATCACATTATAAATTTAATTTAACTAACATAAGAAAATTTAGTAGTTGTGAGTGGGTTAAAACACTCGCCTTCGATTTCAAATTGACTTAAAATCTAATTATAGCCCAAAATTTGAACAGCCTCGGAATTCATCCAAACTAGTTTCAAAATGTCTGGAATTCTGATACGATCCCAAAGGAACAAACCGTGCATGAATCTGAGCTCGTATGAAAATGGTATTAATTTTTTGAACATTAAAATTTCAATTAGATAATAAAATAAAGTTTTAAAATAAAATTACACGTGTACATATAATCTTCGTCCATATGCATGAAGAACAAGCTCCAGGTTTTGTTCGAAACCCTAGTAGCCGCCGTTCACGCGCATTAAATCCCAAGATGAATGCGTCGATCATCATGCCATGGCCAGAACCAGGCGTCGCCGCTCTCCTCCCCATGGCCTGCCGACCTCACCAAGGACCCACGACCACTCCCCGCCCCCACCACGTCGATCGACGTTGGCAAAAGACAGCCGCCGCCGCTATTTGTCTAACCCTAATTAAATTTTCTAGCAATATCCAACTATTGAATCGTCGTCCAAGCTGCATGGATGAACTCCCCATGACGATCTTCACCAGACTACATCCTTGAATCGACGATCCATCACCGTTGATCGACCACCAAAATCTATGATCGAGAATGATTTGGTCATTTCTGAACAAACCAAAACTCGATTGCGAAAATGAATAGCAGATCAAGATTGCGCTCATTGAGAGCTTCCCAACGATATATAACATGACATAATTTTGATGAGTTTGATTTTCGATTTGAAATTGAATTTAGGCTTTGGATTTGCAGCAATTGAGAAGGAGGAAGAAGCAGATAGACTGAAGACATACAAACAGAAATAAGAAATAAAAGGGTTGTTAGGGTTTAGAATAATCTACTTATATAGACAAGGCCCGATAAGAGTGAACAACATATCGAATTGGTTGAAAACGACAATAACTACCCGAAAAGCCCGTTCCATTTCCGAAACGAAAGTAGGTCATCCCATATATCAAAATAGATGTTTTCGATATTTTTAAATTCAATGGAACAGGTTTCAATTCCTAATTCCATTGTATGAAGAAGTTAGCTTTTAAAATTGGCTTAATTCAATTGAATTCATTAAATTGATTTCTACGCGTTTCGAGCCCGCACGATCAAACGACAAGTCTGATCGCTACAAAACTTGAAATCTTACAATAATTCATCGTTACAGATCCGATGAAACTGGTTTCATCGAAATTCGTGACAGTGGCCAAAATGGCTATTTTACGTTAATTAAATAAATTATTATTAAATTAAATTAATCACCTTTTAAATTTAAATCTAAAAGTTAACATTTTTTATCATTTTTGCTTACCTAGACATTTATAATCTTTTAAAACAAATTTCCATGTCAATTCAATATTAAGTATTGCACAACTTATATCGTTTAATTACAATTGTAATAAAAATCAAATTAATTATATTTTAATTTCAAATAAATTCTTTTATTTTGATTTATATCTTGTTATTCACTCAACTATCATCGTACGAATAAAATTAACATTGGTTTTCGTTTCATTACATCAATAGTCTACAGTTATCATCTTTTACCATATTAATCACAATATTTCAATTATACTACATTTTTATCGATTTCCAAATTAAATTCAACAGACTAAATAAATAGGTGATAAATAACAATTGTAACTTTCTACTTAATTTAATCACATTTATAAGTTTATTATCTACAAACAAATGCTATAACTACTTATACATCATTAATTTTATTCAATTTCAATTAATTACATACTATTTCACTATTTAATTTATTTCCTTATTTACAGTTTTTAACCAAATTAACCTTACAATTATTCCAATTGATTGAGATTACATTCAAATAGTCATCGACTACCTTAAATTAACAATATTAAATTTCATTCTAGTTAGTTTTCTCATAAATAAATCATAAATTTTATTTTCTACCAATATTAAATTCCAAAATCTTACTAAATTCAATATTTTAATTATTGAAAAATGTGGGTCGTTACACTCTCCCCCACTCAAAACCTTTCGTCCTCGAAAAGGAAAAAGAAGGATTTAAGGAATTAATATATTTTATTCAAAGTATTCAATTTATAAACAATTAATTTACATACACAAATAATTTAAATAAAATATACCAATTAATAAACAATTAAATCTTCATATTCAAGTTTAATAAAAGTTGGTAAATATTTTACTTTTCACAAAAAAAAATTAAGTCTAAAATTCAAGGAAAATTTCGGCAGAGTCTCCTTTGTACAGATAGGTCCAGGAGAGATAATAATATTAATAATAACAATATATATCACATTTCAATAATAAAATATCCCAAACTATGGAAACAACAATATAATATCGCTATAAACCGTAATCCGAAAACGTATCTATTTATCGGGGAACAACGTTTTATTTACGAAACCAAAAGCAGTTGCTATTGCTTCCATAAACCTGTATTTCACTTATATAAGCCAAAGGAGTTAACAATTATGTAAAAGAGAAATATTTTAGTTGTTTCAATTAATAACAAAGACAAATCAACACAAAACATCGGAAACAAACAATACAACCATCACATGCAATCAAAGTATCCATCATACACTCATAGCAACCCAACTAAGGGTTTGTTTAGGTTCAGAAACTTTTAATTGTACAAAGTAATAAATAAACTATCAGGTGTACCATACGCTCAGCGGCCTTAGATAATAACTTAATAGATTATTCATACAACCTTAAACAACTAGAAGTATCATCTCGCAAACATCCCATAAGCCAAAACAACAAGGAATTTTAGATATTATTCAAGTTTATCAAATTGGTTTCTTTTTACATCATTATTCACCCTTTATTTATGTTCATTCATTAATACGATGATTATCTTTTATAATTTCTTTCATTTCATACACAATTTATTTCCCACACAATTTATTTCCCATTCAATATTTAAATCACTAATGAATTCATCACTTAAGTATTACATACCTTCCATTGTAGTTTATTTAACATTTATTATTAAATTATATACTTGATTTCCATTAAATATTAATATTCATTAGTGCATAAATTCATACTTAAGTTCCTTAACCTTTTAATTTACATTCATCCTTCCTATATAGTGTCATTGAATATTAAATCTATTTCTAAATCATTTCAACATTTCTAGAGTTATAATCATTTACTTAATATAGTATTCACTTTTACTACTCATTTTAATTATAAATAACTTCAAACATTAACTTAAGTTTATAATATTTACTTACAGTATTCACCGTTCTATTAAATTTAATTAGTAGCATTTAAATTATTAGCTTAAGTTTATAACATTTTTGTAACATATTAATACTTATTTACAAACATAACTCTATTTCTTAAGTTTTCTTGTATAAAATTCTATTACATATTCATATTAACATTTCAACTTTTAATATTTTGGTAAGTTATATATATATACATATATATATATATGTGTGTGTGTGTGTGTGTGTGTGTGTGTGTGTTTTATAGAATAAAATTGAATGTTACACAAGTTTATCTTGTTCATTTTAGTTAACAAAATGTTTAATATTTCATATCTTCTGATTTCATTACTCTTTAATTTAAGTGACAACCTTCAATTTCTTTACATTTCATAAATCACTTAACTTTTAGTTTCTTATTTTTCGTTTTAGAAGTTTCCAATTATTAATATAGTCAAAGTTTCATTCATTATAATAATTACATTTCTAATTTACAAAACTTAAGAACTAAATACCGAGTTCCATTTCCAAATCATTTTAAAATAATATATATACTCATATCCTTTATATATATCAATCATATTTAGAAATTTAAAATTAAGATTTGTTTATCAAAACAAATGTGCAGTAAAACTACTACAACGGTCTTCCCACTTTGAAACTCGAAAATAAACGTCTATGATGTGTGCACTCATCATCGAAATTATTTTCCAACGAAAGAGAGGGAAGTATAGAATCTATTTCTTTTAAAATTCCTTTTTAAAACTTTCTTTCAAATAACATTGAAAATATTTATATTCGAAAATACTTCCAAATAATAATAATATCATATTCCAAAATCTTTTGAAAACAAATTTCAAATACGAGAACTTAAGTTCTCAAATTTCCAATTCATATTTACTTTATTTGTAAATCATATTTTGCAACCAATATTTATAACTTTCACTTCCTAACAAACAAATATATCACATCCAACTATATCATTTATAAAATTATTCTTTTATATATACAAAATATAATACTAGGCAAAATTATTTCATTTACCTATATTGCACAACAATATTGTTTCGATCTGTAACGACCCGTAATTTTCGATAATTAAATCTATTAACTAATTAAGTTTTGAAATTTAATGTTGTGAAAATTTAAAAAAATTAAGATTTAATAATGAAGGAATAACTAGAATAAGATGTAATAATGTTAATTTAAGGAAATTGATAACTATTTTAATGGAAGTCAGATTAATTGAAATGATTGTAAAGTCATAATTGGTTATAGATTGTAAATAAAGAAATAAACTTTAATAACGTAAATTTAACGTAATAGATGACTAATTGAATGAAATCTCAATTAATTGTAATAAATTGTAGAGTTACATTAGTTAGAAATTATAAATAAGAAAATAAAATCGATGTGAATTTATTTGTTTTGTTTGTTTATAATAAACATAGAAATGTGTTTAAATTGGTAAGTTATAACAATGGTTTAATTATAAATTCACTATTTAATTAATTGGAAATCAATTTAATTTTTTTTTGCAATAAGTGTAATTAAATATTACGTTAATATGAATTAAGATGATAATTGTAGAATATTAGCGTAATAAGATATAAACCAATGTTAATTATATCTGTAGGAAGACAGTTGAGTGAACAATGAGATATAAATCAAAATAATGGAATGTACATGAAATCAAAATGTAACAACCCGCATATTTATCGATTTTATATTTAAATATTTTATCGTCATTCAGATTTTTAGTCCGAAATGCTACTTTTTGCATACGGTCAGGACTCGGGACCACTTCCATTGAGTTCAAAATGCCGTTTGCGATCTTTTTGAGTATAAACATTGATATGTTTGGAGCTAGCCAAAAATTCGACCATTTTCACTTTGGGTTTGGCTTTGGGTTCAGCCCTCTAGTCCACATAATACCCCAAACTGAAACACTTCTCTTCATTCACTCCCTTCCCCTCTACTTTTCAGTTCTAAAGAGATTAATGGTGAGTGGAATGGGAAATTAAAACTCCAAACCCTAGTTTCCATTTATAAATCAAGTTCTAGCTCCAAACTAATAGAAGAAACTTTGATTCAAGCTCATTTGGATTGTGTTGAAGAGTGGTTGATTCTCCCTTTGCTTTCAAGCTCCTTATTCATTGTTTTTGTGAAAAGGTGAGATTTTTTTCTCACATCTTAATCTATATATATCTTCGATTTTTAGGTATGAATTCCTAACACTTATTCTTGTGCAATTGCTTTTGGTTTGGATTGATTTGGTTAATATTCCAAATTTTTGTGTTTTGAGTTCAATTCCTTGAAAATCCTAACCTTGATGTTTTGATCATGTTTTGTGATGCAACGAAGAGCTCATAGGGCCGGGTAGTCGATAGGCATAAACCCTTAGCGCCAATTGCTCAAGCGGTTGCAAATTGGTCGTGTTTGGCCATTGTATGTGGTAGGCTGGGAAGGGGCTGGAAACAGGTCCGGCCGACCGAGCTATGTAGCCGGCCGACCAACCTTCTTCCAAAGTGCAAAGCACTTCTCTGCCTCAGGGTTTGGTCGACCGACTGCAGAGCTCAGTCGACCAGCCTGCTTCCCGAGAATTTTTCAGAACAGGGTCCGGTCGACCGAACTCTGTAGCAGGCCGACCGACCTGCTGTTATTTTGCCTATTTCGCCAGTTTTGCGTGGTTTCCAAATTTAATCGATTCGTGTTACTTCCCTACTTGTTGTTATTATTTATTGCCAACTTTGATGACTTCTTTTCTTTGGGATTTTTGGAATATCCATTTTGATGGATTCGGTATCGATTTCTTTGGATTTTATTCACGTCTTCGAATGTGAATTTTTATGATTGATTGTTTCTACAATCACTTCTATGATTTGTCACTTTAAAAACATAAAGGTTTCAATAATAGTATTAAATATCAAAACTTCTTCATCAATACGATTTCAACTCTATACTCAATATCAAACTCGTTTATAAAACCGTTTTCCAATCTACTAGTATATATAAACCTTTGCCTCACTTGTATGAGAAATCTAATTAAACGGCTTAGTAAAACAAGTGGTATGAAACGCTTGCGTTTACTTCGTCGGTTAATTCTTGGACTTGTTGATTGAACCTTTTATGACAATTCCCTAGTGAAGATCTACAGTTTGTTCGTAAATATTTAAGTTAAGCTAGTGGTTATGGGACATGAAGCTAAACTTTTATATTTACTAGCTTAATGTAATTGACACTTCTTGATGATCATGACGATCCTTTTCATGATTTAGACTAGCGATTGTGCGATGTCTCTTTGTCTGCACGGTTAGACTAGACCTCATTTGTGTGATTTCGACTCACACGTATCCCTTTGGCTTCGAGGTTAGTCTAGACACCATTTGTGTGATTTCGACTCACACATATCTCTTGTTTGCGAGGTTAGACTAGACACCATCTGTGTGATTTCGACTCATACATACCTCTTTGACTGCAAGGTTAGTCTATACCTCATTGGTGTGATTTTGACTCACACATATGGGGTAGCTCCCCATGGTCTTCGAACCGTTATGTGATAGGCCTCTTTCCCTTTTTATGGTTTTTGGGTTTCATGCGTTGATTTCTGGAAATTTTATGCTTCACCTATTTTCGTGATTTTTATTGATATGCTTTATCAATTTTCACATTGGTGATTTTGTGTGTCATTGACTTGTTACGAATACAAGTTTTGGGTATGATGCCCTCTTTGGATCTTTGAGAAGATTCTTGTGATATTGATTAACCTTTTGTTGATTATCATTTTCATACTTATAGTAGTATGCCATTATGGATATTATATGTTTATGCCATATCTCTTATTCTATACCATGTCATCTGATATTTATAGTTAGACTGATCCGTTTATTATTTTCTTATGAAATAATACTCGGGTCAGACCGAGATGTTACATGTGCTTCTTCTTAACTTCTCTTCCGGGATTACTCTGATTTTTGGCTAAATACTTAGATTAGTAGTTTTTGTTGTATACATTTGAGATATAGACTCCGTGATGTATACTTATTCTTTTGTGTAGCTTGTGTAACTATTAATTTGTGCTATCGTGGATCTTTTAGACCACTACCCTGATGTACACCTTTATGTGTTATATATTCATTCATATCTTTTTCCGCCTTTGTGATATGGATGTTTGTGACTGATTTGTGTTATGATTATTTCTATGTTTGTTTCCGAAGATTATATACAGCCACCGTGTGATAGCTTTGAGTTTGTATCGGTATGTCGGATTTCCTCTTTAAATGAAATGCATGCTTTACGATCTGACATATCGGTGCTCGCACAAAGAAGTTACGTGGATGGTCGCTCCTCAACAGCCTAATCTCTGTGCTAGTTGATAGCATTACTCCGTAGTGTTCTTGGCTAGTGTGGGTATAGAGGTGGGGTGTCACAGCTTGGTATCAGAGCCAAACTTCGGAACAATGTAGAATAACTTAACAAGGGTCATCGTCCTAAGTCCAGCTTAGGAATCGTGTCTTAGGATTAATTCGAGTCTTCGTACCGATTTATCCTATTCCCTTTTATGTATCCTTGTTTTATCTATCAAGATTTTGCTTGATATTTATTTGGAGAATAACTTTTCTTCTTTTCTCTTTCTTAAAGAAGAGAATGTCTAGACCAGGCCGTCCCAGAGCCGGATCATCTAGTGCTGCTCCCCAGGATGGAGTTTTTATGACTACCCAGCAGCTTCTTGATTTGGTAACGAATGCTCAAGCAGCTGGAACTAATCCGGAACCTACCCATCCTAAGTTCGGGTTTGCACGCTTGTGCAGCGATTATACCAACTTGGGTGGGAAGCCATTCAAAGGTTCGGAAACCATTATTGAACTCCAGGCTTGGCTACGAACATGTGATCGAATCTTTTCTCGCATGAACCTTATCGATCTTCACCGAGTTCAGGTGGCTTCTAGTATGCTCCAAGAAAGAGCATTGGACTGGTACGAACTTCTTATTTATGAGATTAATGAAGTGGATCTCACTTGGGAGCAATTTCGAGAACGCTTCGAATTAAAATTCGTACCTGAAGCTGAGAAAGTGACGTTGGCTCGTCGCTTCATTGACCTTGTTCAAGGTGATTCTTCCATGACGGACTACGTTGCTTCTTTCGAATCACTTTCCAAATATGGGGTTGAATACATCAACACCCCTCTGAAGAAGAATCGGAGATTTGTCTATGGCTTGAAGAAAGATCTCAAAAAGCCATTACTTCTAAAGTTGGAAGTTCCTTTTGACCAAATAATTGATATCGCTCTTCGTCTTGAAAAGGCAGATAAGGAAAATGACGTTGAAATGGTAGGTTCTAAACCAAACTTCAACAACAACAAGAAAAGGCCTAATAAATTCAAAGGTCCTTATCCCAACAAAAAGGGTAAGCAAGCAACTCCTGCTGCAAAGGCTCCTTCGCCTAGTAGTGGGAAATGCTTCAACTGTGGATCTAGGGACCACTTTGCGAACAAGTGGTCAAAGCCCCGTTATTGACGTTATTGTAAGAGCCCGGACCATTATATACATCAATGCCTCAAACTTGAGGGCAAGAAGGAGGGAAAGTTAAATGTGGCTCAAGCCCCTGGCAACACATCTTGTGGTCAAGGTATTTCTCATTACATTCTTGATGGTATTATTTTATTTCATGATCAACCTATTAGGGTTCTCTTTGATACGGGTGCATCCCATTCTTTTATATCAAAGGAACTTGTCGATACTTTTTCCTTAAGTATTGTTGCTTTAATGACTTCTTTAAGAATTGCGAATCCGGTTAGTGGATCCGCAACTCTTAGTTTGCTTTGTAAGGATGTGGAGATTATTTTGTGTGATTTTCCTTTCCTAGCCGATTTGCATGTCATGCGTTATTTAGGCTTTGGAATGATCTTGGGTATGGATTGGCTTAGCCGTTATGAAGCTCATATCCTATGTCCTGAGCAGACTATTTATCTTCGACATCCACTATCTGTTAAGCAGATTTCTATTATTCTTAAAGATTCGGATCCCACTTTGGCTGCATCTTTATATTCTTTAAATCCTCGTGATGATGATAATGATGATGAGGAAGATGTCATTTCTAGTATTCACGTCGTTCGTGAATTTTCCGACATATTTGAGCCCGTTTTAGGATTACCACCTAAGCGAGCAATTGAGTTCAGAATTAATCTTATACCTGGAGCTCAACCTATTACTCGTCCTCCTTATCGTATGTCCAATAAGGAGAATGAAGAGATGCGCAAACAATTATCCGAATTGGAAGCGAAGCAATTTATTCAATCTAGTTCCTCTCAATGGGGAGCATCGGCTATTTTCATGAAGAAATCTGATGGTACACTTAGGCTCTGCGTTGACTACTGCAAGCTTAATGATCTCACTATCAAGAATAAATATCCATTGCCTCGGATTGATGATCTATTTAATCAACTTAGTGGTGCTAGAGTCTTTTAGCAATTGGACTTGGCTACCGGTTTTCATCAGCTACGTATTGCAGAGGATAGTATTCCTTTGACTTCGTTCCGTACTCGTTATGTATCTTATGAATAGCTAGTTATGTCATTTGGTTTGACGAATGCTCTAGCTTATTTCGTCGACCTTATGAATCGAGTTTTCAAAGATTTCCTCGATCGGTTTGTTCTCATCTTTATTGATGATATTCTTGTGTATTCTAAAACCGAGGAGGAACATGAAAAGCATCTTCAGATTGTATTGGAAACTCTTAGGAGCAATCAATTAAAAGCAAAATTTTCTAAATGCCACTTTTGGCAATCTAGTGTGAAGTTTCTCGGTCATATTATTTCCGAATCCAGAATATCAGTGGATCCTTCAAAGATTGAAGCAATTCAAAATTGGAAGAGGCCAGAAAGCGTGACTGAAATCCGTAGCTTCCTTGGATTGGCGGGTTATTACCGTCGTTTTATCAAGGACTTTTCTAAAATTGCCGTGCCTCTCACTAGCTTAACAAAGAAAGGTGTTAAATACATTTGGTCGGACAAGTGTTAAACTTCTTTTCAAAAATTAAAAGAACTCCTTTCTGATGCTCCTATTCTTGTTATTCCCGAAGGGAATCAAGATTTTGTTGTTTATACCGATGCTAGTCGCGTTGGTTTGGGTGCCGTTCTTATGCAAAAAGAACGTGTAATTGCTTATGCTTCTAGGCAATTGAAGCCGGCTGAGACTAGATATGCCACACATGATTTAGAACTCGCGGCTATTGTTTTCGCTCTTCGAATTTGGCGTCATTATCTTTTGGGAGAAAAATTTATCCTTTACACCGATCATAAATCTTTGAAGTATTTATTTTCTCAAAAGGAGCTTAATTTGCGTCAACAACGTTGGCTCGAGTTCCTTGCATCATATGACCTTGATATTCTTTATACTCCCGGAAAGGGAAATTGTGTTGCCGACGCCCTTAGCCGAAAGCAACAAGCGGTTGTTGCTATGATGATATCCGAATGGAACGATCTCGAGACTTTTCTACTTATGAGATTCGAGATCGTGTATCCGATTTGTGTTCATCTCTTGTTTTATGTAGCCTTGAGGCTCATCCATCTATTTTGGACCGCGTTCTTGAAGCTCAAAATCTAGATCCTGAATTGGTTCTTCTTGGCGAAAATTTTAGGGATAAAATTGACATTGAGGGTATGAAAGACTTTGGTATTGACTCTCGTGGCGGTATTCGAAAATTTGGTAGACTTGTCGTGCCAAATATTAGTGATCTTCGCAAAGACATATTTGAAGATTCCCATCGTTCTAAATTCACCATTCATCCCAGTAGTAGTAAAATGTACGCGGATATGAAGCGACTTTATTATTGGAAGGGAATGAAATTTGATATCGCTAACTTCGTTAAGCGTTGCATGACTTGCTAACTCATTAAGGCCGAGCATCAAAGGCCCGGTGGGTTATTGCAACCTTTAGACATCCCTATGTGGAAGTGGGATCAAATCTCCATGGATTTTATTGACGGCCTTCCCCATTCTCGTTCGGGTCTTGATAGCTTATGGGTGATTGTTGATAGACTTACTAAATCCGCTCATTTTATTCCTGTTCGGTCTAATCGGACCGTTCCTCTTTTGGCCAAACTCTTTATTAAAGAAATTGTTAAATTGTATGGAGTACTTACTTCTATTGTTAGTGATCGTGACCCATTGTTTACTAGTGGATTTTGGAAGAGTCTTCAAAAAGCTTTGGGAACGAAGCTTAATTTTAGCACCGCTTATCATCCGCAGTTCGATGGACAAACCGAGCGAGTGAATCAAACTCTTGAAGATCTTCTTCGTGCTTGTGTTCTTGACTTTGGTGGAAGTTGGGAAGATCATATTTCTCTTATTGAATTTTCCTATAATAATAGCTTCCAATCTACTATTGGTATGGCACCTTTTGAGGCACTCTATGGAAGGCCATGCCGTTCTCCTTCTTGTTGGCTTGAGGTCGGTGAGAAGCTGGTCTTAGGTCCAGACATTATCCGTGATTCCACAGAAAAGATTGATCTTATTCGCCATAGGATGAAAGAAGCCCAGAGTAGACAAAAATCCTATGCCGATATTCAAAGAAGGAAATTAGAATTTTCTGTTGGAGATCTTGTATTTATTCGTATTTCCCCTATGAAGGGTGTTGTACGTTTCAGTCAATCGGGAAAGTTAGCGCCTCGATATATTGGGCCATTTCCTATCACCGAGCGTATTGGTTCTATGGCTTATCGCCTTTCATTACCGGCTCAGTTTTCTACCATGCATGACGTGTTTCACGTTTCTCAATTACAGAAATGCCTTCGAGATTCCGATTTTATGCTTGAGCCCGGAGTTGTTGAAGAAATTGAAGTTTCACCTAACTTAACTTATGAGCAACATCCTATTCGAATTATTACTTCGGAGGTCAAACGCCTTCGGAATAAAGATGTCCCGCTTGTGAAAGTTCAATGGTCCTCAAATCCTAAGGATTGCTCTTGGGAATCTAGAGAATTCATCGAGCGAACACATCCGGACTTACTCTCTTGAGCTCTTTGAGGTGAACTCCTTATTTCAAATTTCTTTTGTGTTAATATGCTTTTATGGTTGTTACTTTTTATTTTCATCTTATATATTGCGAGAACGCAATTTCATTAAGGAGGGGAGTCTGTAACAACCCGCATATTTATCGATTTTATATTTAAATATTTTATCGTCAATCAGATTTTTACTCCGAAATGCTACTTTTTGCATACGGTCAAATTAGGACTCGGGACCACTTCCATTGAGTTCAAAATGCCGTTTGCGACCTTTTTGAGTATAAACAATGATATGTTTGGAGCTAGCCAAAAATTCGACCATTTTCACTTTGGGTTTGGGTTTGGGTTCAGCCCACTAGTCTATATAATACCCCAAACTGAAACACTTCTCTTCATTTACTCCCTTCCCCTCTACTTTTCAGTTCTAAAGAGATTAATGGTGAGTGGAATGCGAAATTAAAACTCCAAACCATAGTTTCCATTTATAAATCAAGTTCTAGCTCCAAACTAGTAGAAGAAACTTTGATTCAAGCTCATTTGGGTTGTGTTGAAGAGTGGTTGATTCTCCCTTTGCTTTCAAGCTCCTTCTTCATTGTTTTTGTGAAAAGGTGAGATTTTTATCTCACATCTTAATCTATATTTATCTTCGATTGTTAGGTACGAATTCCTAACACTTATTCTTGTGCAATTGATTTTGATTTGGATTGATTTGGTGAATATTCCAAATTTTTGTGTTTTGAGTTCAATTCCTTGAAAATCCTAACCTTGATGTTTTGATCATGTTTTGTGATGCAACGAAGAGCTCATAGGGCCGGGTAGTCGATAGGCATAAACCCTTAGCGCCAATTGCTCAAGAGGTTGCAAATTGGTCGTGTTTGGCCATTGTATGTGGTAGGCTGGGAAGGGGCTGGAAACAGGTCCGACCGACCGAGCTCTGTAGCCGGCTGACCGACCTGCTTCCAAAGTACAAAGCACTTCTCTGCGTCAGGGTTTGGTCAACTGACTGCAGAGCTCAGTCGACCGACCTGCTTCGCGAGAATTTTTCAGAACAGGGTCCGGTCGGCCGAGCTCTGTAGCAGGCCGACTGACCTGCTGCTATTTTGCCTATTTCGCCAGTTTTGCGTGGTTTCCAAATTTAATCGATTCGTGTTACTTCCCTACTTGTTGTTATCATTTATTGCCAACTTTGCTGACTTCTTTTCTTTGGGATTTTTGGAATATCCATTTTGATGGATTCGGTATCGATTTCTTTGGATTTTATTCACGTCTTCGAATGTGAATTTTTATGATTGATTGTTTCTACAATCACTTCTATGATTTGTCACTTTAAAAACATAAAGGTTTCAATGCTAGTATTAAATATCAAAACTTCTTCATCAAAACGATTTCAACTCTATACTCAATATCAAACTCGTTTGTAAAACCGTTTTCTAATCTACTAGTATATATAAACCTTTGCCTCACTCGGATGAGAAATCTAATTAAATGGCTTAGTAAAACAAGTGGTATGAAACGCTTGCGTTTACTTCGTCGGTTAATTCTTGGACTTGTTCGATTGAACCTTTTGTGACAATTCCCTAGTGAAGATCTACAGTTTGTTCGTAAATATTAAAGTTAAGCTAGTGGTTATGGGACATGAAGCTAAACTTTTATATTTACTAGCTTAATGTAATTGACACTTCTTGATGATCATGACGATCCTTTTCATGATTTAGACTAGAGATTGTGCGATGTCTCTTTGTCTGCACGGTTAGACTAGACCTCATTTGTGTGATTTCGACTCACACGTATCCCTTTGGCTTCGAGGTTAGTCTAGACACCATTTGTGTGATTTCGACTCACACATATCTCCTGTTTGCGAGGTTAGACTAGACACCATCTGTGTGATTTCGACTCACACATACCTCTTTGACTGCAAGGTTAGTCTATACCTCATTGGTGTGATTTCAACTCACACATATGGGGTAGCTCCCCATGGTCTTCGGACCGTTATGTGATAGGCCTCTTTCCCTTTTTATGGTTTTTGGATTTCGTGCGTTGATTTCTGGAAATTTTATGCTTCACCTATTTTCGTGATTTTTATTGATATGCTTTATCAATTTTCACATTGGTGATTTCGTGTGTCATTGACTTGTTACGAATACAAGTTTTGGGTATGATGCCCTCTTTGGAATTTTGAGAAGATTATTGTGATATTGATTAACCTTTTGTTGATTATCATTTTCATACTTATAGTAGTATGCCATTATGGATATTATATGTTTATGCCATATCTCTTATTCTATACCATGTCATCTGATATTTATAGTTAGACTGATCCGTTTATTATTTTCTTATGAAATAATACTCGGGTCAGACCGAGATGTTACAGGTGCTTCTACTTGACTTCTCTTCCGGGATTACTCTGATTTTTGGCTAACTACTTAGATTAGTAGTTTTTGTTGTATACATTTGAGATATAGACTCCGTGATGTATACTTATTCTTTTGTGTAGCTTGTGTAACTATTAATTTGTGCTATCGTGGATCTTTTAGACCACTACCCTGATGTACACCTTTATGTGTTATATATTCATTCATATCTTTTTCCGCCTTTGTGATACGGATGTCTGTGACTGATTTGTGTTATGATTATTTCTATGTTTGTTTCCGAATATTACATACAGCCACCGTGTGATAGCTTTGAGTTTGTATCGGTATGTCGGATTTCCTCTTTAAATGAAATGCATGCTTTACGATCTGACATATCGGTGCTCGCACAAAGAAGTTACATGGATGGTCGCTCCTCAACAGCCTTATTCTCCGTGCTAGTTGACAGCATTACTCCGTAGTGTTCTTGGCTAGTGTGGGTATAGAGGTGGGGCGTCACACAAAATATAATTAATTGGACTTTTATTGCAATTGAAATTGAACGCCGTAATTGGTGCAACATTCAATATTGAATTTGACTTGGAAATTTACTTTAAAAGATTATAAATCACTAGGTAATCAAAAATGATAAAGTTTGTTAATTATAAAATTTGAATTGAAAAGTGATTTAATTAATTTAATAACAATTTATTTAACTAACGTGAAAATAGCCATTTTGGCCACTGTCTAAGATTTCGATGAAACTAGTTTCATCGGATCCGTAACGGCGAATTATTGTAGGATTTCAAGTTTTGTAGCGATCGGACTTGTCGTTTGATCATACGGGCTCGAAACAAGCAGAAATCAATTTAATTGAATTCGGTTGAAATAAGCTGATTTTAAAAGCTAACTTCTCCATACGATGGAATTAGGGCTTGAAACCTGTTCCATTGAGTTTAAAAATATCAAAAACATGTATTTTGATATATGGATGACATGCTTTCGTTCCGGCTTCGCGAGAATTTAATTGAGTTTAAAATTTAATTGAATTCGGTTGAAATAAGCTGATTTTGGGTCGTTATTGTCGTTTCGAACCAATTTGATATGTTAATTCATTTATCGGGCTTTGTTCATATAAATAGATTTTTTTTGTTTCTCGAACCCTATCAGCCATTTAGTTATTTTGTACGTACAATTTTATCTGCCTATTCCTTTCTTCCAATGGCAGAAACCAAAATCAAATTCCAAACCCTAATTCAATTTCAAATTCAAATCGAAAATTAAACTTCTCAAAACCCTATCATATTATATACCGATTCGAAGCTCTCGACGAGCGCAACTCAATTCCGCTGTTCATTTTTGCAATAGGGTTTTGTCCTATCCAGAATAGGCTAAACCATTCTCAGCCATCCGTTTGGTGGTTGATGATCGGCGATGGAGCGTCGATTGGAGGGTACGGTTGCGAGGAGACTGGCGTAGGGAGTCCATCGGAGTTGATATTTTGTCAAATCAATGGTCCGATTATCGTCAACAATTCAACTAGGGTTTTATAAATAGGCGGCAGCTAGAGCTTTTGGACACCAATCGTTGGCGAGGTGGGTGTCGTGGTTGGCCTGAGAGGTTGCACAGGTGGAGGCGCTCACGTAGGAGTGGTCGTGGCGTGTCAAAAGTCGTCGTGGATGATGCAACGTCGAAGGTTGCTGGCCGTTGAACGTATCATGATGTTCCGTGTTGAAGCCTAGGGTTCTAAGTCACGTGAGAGAGAGGTGCACGTTTCCTTTATTATTTTTATTTTATTTTAATTTGAATCGTATAACTTTTAATTTATATAACTTTTTCGTACGAGGTCCGATTCACGTGCGGTTTTATCCATTGCGATCGTATCGAAATTACGGACATTTTGAAACTAGTTTGGATGAATTCTAGGACTGTTGGATTTTGGGCTTTATTTTGGATTTCAAAGCGATTTGAAATCAAAGGTGAGTGTTTTAACCCACTCACAACTACTAAATTATCTTATGTTAGTTAAATTGAATATGTGATGTGATTAGAAATTGATTGGGTGCTGTTTGGTATATTTAAATTGTCATTCCAGTTAAATCTGACATTTATTGAATTTAATCGCCATTTAATTTAATATTGAATTTTAATTGTCAATTAAATACATGTTATTGATAATCCGTCAATTATTGTTATTTATTTGTTGATTTGAATAGTGATTGTGATGGATGTTTGATTGTTGATATTAGATGACTAGATGTTATATTTATATTGATATACACTGCTACTTCCTTTAGTTATTGCTAGGAAAATCACTATGGGTAGAAATGATACATACCCAAACGATCTATAGATTAGGAAAAAATCATTATGGGTTGAAATGATAAACCTGAGCGATTTTATGGATTTTGAATGTTGATTCGGGATTAGGGGTCGAAATGATATATGCCCGTAATTTTAAATATATTTGCGAATTGAGATGATAAATATCCGTTTTACTTGACCATAGGGTAGAAAATTATATACGGACACCGGATTGGTTAAATTAAATGATTTTAAATCCTTAAATTTGTATTCAATTAAATGATATTTTGAAATAATATTTGATTTATATAAACTGAATTATTTTCGAAAATCCAAGTTTTTAATGTTGAAATTTGAGTTGGTTTAATGAATTGTTTAAAGAATAAAATGGAAATTTCAAAGTTGAAATTTGAAATGTAAATGAAATTTATCGAAATTGAGTTATTGAAATGTTTGAATAATTAAACTTTGAAATCTATGAAATTAAAGTGATTTAAAAAATTTAGTTCAAACATGAGTTTGAAATCGATATAAATTGAAATGATTTTTATGGGAATTTGAATTGAAAGAAATTTAGATTTGTTGAAATCAGGATATGCTCCAAATTTGTTGAAATGGAAGAAATAGTTTAAATTTGATATTAATTTCAAATTTATTATTTTAATATAAAATGTTTAAAAATAAATTATATTAAAATCCTGATTTTTAAGATTTTCAAACTATTAAACTAATTTAATCTAATTTCAAACTATTTTAAAAGCTATCTTAATCAATTTAAAAATATTTTTATTTACTTTAATTTATTTAATCTATTTTAAATCTATTTAATCTATTTTAAATATATTTAATCTATTTTAAATCTATTAACCTATCTTAAATCTATTTAAACTATTATAATTTATTTCTAAACAATTTTAGGGTATTTTAACTATTAAAAAAAATTATTTTAAACTATGCTAAACTATTTAAACTATTTATAACTATCTGAATTATTTTCTAAATTTCATACTGTGTAAAGTGGAAGTATTTTAAAGCTAATGCGGTTAAATGATGATATAATCTAAGTTGGGTTTTGAAATGATGTTTTAGTGAAATAACATATTCTGAGTAAATATGATGATTTTAAATTAGGGTTTAACCTATTTTAGAAAGTATAATTTTGAAAGAAAATATGATTTTGAAAGTCATATGGTTTTAAGAATATGATATTTTGATATCAACTATGAATTGATTTTGGAAATGTAAAAGAACCATCCGGTGTGAAATGAGCGTTTCGTTGTTAAAGAGACCGGGATCGAATATTGTCATACTCTCTGCCAATACCGAAAACCACTTTAACAACTGTGTACATGTTGGAGATTCTAGAATGAAGTAGGATGGTTTGGCGAACGATTCTGTATGAGGTATTAACGTAACCCTGACTCCCGCGAGTTAGCTTAATGTGACTTGAACAAGAGCTATACCTGGGCCAAGTGAGGTCACACCTCCGATCGGTGATGCTTCTTCGATACCATATTATGACTTTGTGATTGATTTGGTGGCCACCCCTTGATTTGATTATGGGAGTGTGTTCCGAGGTGGGCGGTAGTAGCTGATGTGCGTCACCACCAGCCCAATTTCACAAACGGTAGAATCCTACCCTGGCATTGCCTCACGTGCCTTGTCACATGTCTTATCGCGCCTTCTACGAGTTTGGTTTGTGTCATACCTATGAAGTGCTCCCTGATAGCCCACCAGTTTATGGTGGAGTTTACAGTATCTGTATAGACTACGACATTATATAAAATGTGTTAAGGGGGATATGGGTAACGCCTTAACTCTATTTTAATACTTTACTTTACTGTAGACACTATTATAATAGTGTATTGTACTATGTATGTAGATATTTTAACGGATCCTTAGGGGATGGAAATCTCGAACATCTCTTAAGTTATTGCACTCACGTTAGACACTGGATAGGAGATGTCAAACCCCGCAAACATCTCCGATTACTTACTGTTGATTTAACTTACATAAGACCTTTTAGTTTTGACTCGAGTGTTTTGTCTTTTCAATTCGCTCGGGTCAGTCTGAGCTTTTCACTGTATCGAATACTGCTTTTCTAGAGGACAAAGACGAACATTTAGTACTATTATTACTTATTATATTTATTCCACTGCATCATGTTGTTTCACTGCATTATTTATTTATTCCTACTGTATGTTGGAACAACAAGGAGATTTTCGACTTTCGAAAATCGACATCAATACATTCACTGTATTACATGCCGAACAATCGAATGCCGAAAATACCAGATCGTTAGGGTTAAAGAAGAAGGAGGTAGAAGAAAAGGAAACAAAACGACATCAAAATCTCCTATACGCAGCGGAATAAAATATAATAGATAATAACTGATCTTTACAGAACAGAAACTATATCTGCTTATATATATACATCACCAGAATACAACATCAGAGTACAATATAATCAACATCACAATTCAGGACAGTTATAATAACTTGTCCCTCATACAGAATACACAATATACACAATACAGCGGAAAATACATCATATACGTGTGATACGTCTCGCCATCCAGCTCGTCTCCTGAGCTCCACTGTATCCTTTACTGTAATCTATAATACTCGGTCTGACCCGAGCATTATAATAAAATAACACCCGAGTCACTCTGGAATACCAGCGTGAGAAAATCACACTCAATTTGATTATTAAAGTTTCAAAACCCTTTGAAATCAAAAGCATCTCGTAAGACCACGCCACAAATAAACATGTCGGTTTTTACCTTACGATAGCCAAAACACTTTTTATCAAATCCTCTGATATTATAGTAGTGTCTATATACAAATACTTATTCAAATAGCTGAAATTGTTACATGATTAAATTCCAGCATACTAGCCACAAAGTGGGTTCTACAAACAAAAACCGTAAAGGCACGTAGGGAGAATGGATTTCCAACTAATAACTAGGCACTGGGGTACCACCTGTCACAGTAACTGGTCTAGATCAGCGTATCGAGGACCACGCCCAATCCCCTACAACACAAGGCCGGAACTACCCCTTACTGGATAATTCCGAGTAAGATCACCCCACGGTTGTGATCAGCAACCGCACCACTAAGCCGAATAAAAAGGGACATCTAGATAGGGATGACCTCACCCTGATGGGCGCTACCACATAGCCTTGCTGCATAACCGCTGATTTTCAGTCATTCCCGGTTGATGAGGCTTGAGGCTAAGCGTTACCTTTTTAGAACATTTCACTTAGAATGCCCACCGTCCACTTGACGATGTTCTGAAAGCATTCATCCATACAAGTCCGTCTCGGGTTCGAACGGAACCGAAGGCACTACTCCTACTACATCCATTTTGGAATCACCCTCAGGATTAGTAGCAATTAGCCCTTGCACTTCACTGCTCCATCTTCGACTCCAAACTCGTTTTCCCCACGAAAACATACAAACCGGATCGAAGTGGTTTTCAGGAGATAAATCCCGATCCCGGTCTCTTCGAAACGATCAACGCATTGGCCAATATCGATAGTCGGTCATTTAACTATCAATTAACATTCACAAACATCCATTAAACAATAAATAATTTTCCAAATTATTTATTTACCTCACAAATATCTTCGCAAGATATATTTCCATTTTCAACCCTTTTGAAAACAGTTTCAAACCATCTTCTCTCATGAAATAAATTTCCCAAATAATTTCTATTTTCACTGGAATCACCAAGTACAAACACTTTATTATAAAATATACTTTAAATCAAAAACTACTTTAATACTTTATTCAAAAATTTATTTAAGAATATTTTAAATAAAGCTACTTTATAAACTAAATTTTCATCTTTTCAAAAATAATACCAAGTCACCTCTAAATAATTACTACTAAAATAAATTTTGAAAATAATACTTACTTTAAACTTAAACATTTAAAAATAATAAATTTTCTAAAACATACCTTTAAAACAACTTTAAAACTTTTAACTTATACTTAAAAATTTGCTTTGAAAACGTACTTGGCTATTCAAGGAAATATGCTTCACTTTCACATCCTTAAAAAAAATAAATCACTATTTATTTATTTTTTTCTCTTAAACAAATTCACATTCCTTTATAAATCCCCACCTTGAATTTATGTTTCCAAATATCCTCTGATATTTTACTTCACTTTATAAACCCAGTTTATAAATTCCAAAATCTCACTTCTCTTTTAAATTCCAATTCCAAACACTTAAATCAATTTACAATTGATTTCCAATTTACTTCACTTTGAAATAAATTTCCTTACTTACTCCATTTACTTCAAAATCCATTAACTTTCAGATTTTATTTCTTTATTATGATTTAAAATCTTTAAACTGAAAAAACAATTTCAGGTTTTCCAAAATCCTTCTTTATCCCTTTAAATAAATTCAACCTTGAATTTTTAAAATAAAATCTTTTATTCCCTTAAATAATATCACTTAGGTTTAAAATTTTAATATTTCTTTCCAAAAATCCAATCTATATATTTGGTAACACAGTATACCCAAATATATTCAATCAAACCATAGCATCCATCATCTCCAATTATCAATATAATTCATCACAGAATATCAAATAATCATATCACAGAATTATTAGAACAATCTAAATAATTTTGAGGAATCCAGTTGGATCCCTCCAACCTGTTTCCCTACATCCACAGATGTTATCACAATACCAATTCCACTTTGAGGTGGAATATCGTGGTATATGGGTTTACATAATATCATCCGCTATTATGCGGCGCATAGGGTCTCATCTACTATATAACTACGGGGAATCAATCACTCCAATATATATATACTACTATATATATTATCACATCCAATCAATTCAATCATTCAACCCAATATTTAAATTTAACCATCTAAATTTAAATAGAAATCCAAAAGAGTGAGATTAACTCACCTTTGACTTTTGTTTGCAACGATCCAAACCGGCTTGTCTCTTCATGATTTTGGACCTTGTATAAACATTTACAGTTTATTAACATTTGAACTAATCGAACAATTAATTTCCATTTTATAAATTGCTTAATTAATAATTCTTCTTTTAAAAATCTTTCAAAATCTTAGAAAAATTAAATAGATTAATTTAAACCAATTTATTCACCAAATTCATTATTTAAAATAACAAGTAAATTAAAACAAGTATTTTTTTTTATTTTCCACTTTGAAAATAAATTATGGATTTCCAAAAATCCATTTTTATAAACTTCCAAATATTTTAAAATCCCCAAAATCTTATATATATATATAATCCCTGATTTTACCTCACTATAAAGATTATTTTTATTTTTCTGCATGCATATATATATATATATATAACTGAAAACTGTATATATATATTTTTCACTGTATAATATTTCTTTCTGTATATTCATATAGGTTATAATATTTAAATTGAAACAAATACCTTTCTGCTCAACACGACATCGAGCACTAGGCAGTTCCAGACCTAACTCGAGATGCTCGAACGCAAGTTCATCCACGACCTCGGCAGGCATCCTCCTGCGAACACTACCAAAACCCTAGAACCCCTCGACCATCGATCGACTGCATGATGTCGCTAGAGACCACCACCTGACATCACGTGCGTACGTCGCCCCCCGACTTAAATCGCAAGCCTCACTCTCCAGTGCTTTGTAACAACCCTGAGATTGCAATTACCGAATGATGGAGTAAAATTATGATTTTAAGTTAAAAAGGGGCTAAACAAATTTTTGGGAAGTTAAATTTACAATTGTTTGCAAATTAAAATATTTTGGGTTGAAATGAGGAATTTTTAAATAAAAAGTGATTATAGGCTAATGGGCTAAAAAGACAATTATAAGGTTTTAATTAAAAATAGAATGCTTCTTAGGATTTTGGTTCACATGATAACATTAGAAAATAAACTAAGTCCTAATGGGTTTCTAAAACCCCTTACCATTACCCATTAGCCTAACCCACTTCTTTATAATATCTCAAACCCATCCAAACCCTAACCCTCCTCTTCATAAATTCCTAAAACCTAGATCTAAACAAAATAATGGCCTCCATTTAGAAGCTCCATCTCCTTCTCTTCATAAATTAGTTTAATCCTAGAAAAAAAAAGAAAGGTAATGCAATCTCTCCTATTACCTAATCCTCCTTCTTAATCCATATTTATCTCAACCTTCATGTTGTAATTATTGTTTTATTTTTTTGTTGATTTTGGGTCCTTGAAGTCTCTTGATCTTTGCTTGGAGGTTAAGGCTTTTGGCTTGCTTGATTGTGCACAAATACTATTCGTTCTTTTGCCTCATTAAGGTAATTACTATTGATTAGTAATTAATGCTAGTTGTAATATTGGTAATTACTATTTGTTAGTAATTATTGCTAGTATATTGTTGATGAAAAATTCTGGTGCCAAAAAACTGAAAAAAACACTCCAAAATGTCAAAAAACTCAAAAAATAGCTGGCTGGAAATTTGCATCAGGCTCAAACAGGCCAAAAACGCAAGTCTGAGTGCACCAGGGCCAGTCTGGGTGCTGCCCAGGTGCAACAGGCTAGCCCAGTAGGGCTAGCCAGGAGCTGGACCCAAAGTCCCCAGCCCACACGGGCTGGGGCCGGCCGCAGGTCCCCAGCCCGCATGGGGCTGGGGCGGGCCGCATGTCCCCAGCCCGTGTGGGCTGGGGCGGGTCCCAGGCCCAGCCGCTTGGGCTGGGGCACCACTTCTATCCCCAGCCCGCCTGGGCTGGGGACTAAGGGCGCGGGCTTCGGCCCGCGTCCCTTAAACCCCAGCACAGGCGGGCTGGGGCACTTCATTGTATCCCCAGCCCGCCTGGGCTGGGGATCAAGGGCGCGGGCTTCGGCCCGCGTCCCTTAAACCCCAGCCCGGGCGGGTTGGGGCGGACTGACGCGGGCCGGGCCCGCGTCCAATAATTTAAAAAAAAATCAGAAATAATATTCCCAGCCCAGGCGGGCTGGGGCAGGCTGACGCGGGCCGGGCCCGCGTCGAAAAAAAAAAAAAAAAAAAAATAAAAAAATCAGAAATCACCTCTGTTCCAGATTTATACCCCCACTTCGCGATGTCACCTCGATCGCATCGGAAGTCGGAATTCGACGTTTTTGGTCTCGTTGGAAAGGTGGAGTTCCGAGCTCCATCTCTGGAAAATTTGGGCAACATTGAAGTTCGTTTGGTAATTCGATTTTCGTGCCAAAGTTAGACTCTGGTCGCTGTTTGTAAACAGTGTGAATCTTATTCTGAGTCCAACTTTGAGACGTCGCTGCCACTTCGTCTCAACTCGGAATCCAGAAATTCTTTTTGCATCTTAAAGTAGGAATGTTGTACTACATGCCTGCAAATTTTCATGACATTTGGACATAGTTTGCTGGTCCAAATAAATTGCCGAACTTGGGTTCGCAGCTGTTTTTGAATGTTTGCAAACACTTAGAATATTTTTGATGATTTTCTGGTTTTCATTGATTTCTTTGAAATTTGTCTCTAGATTTCGTACACGGGTTTTATGAATCCTTTTCAAAAGATTTTGCACTCCTAAATGGCTTTCGAAATTATTATATAATATTTTTAATTATTAAATTAATTACTCTATAATAGGAGAGTTTTCAAAAGCCGTTTTAAAGTGATTTCAAAAATCAATTATAAATCCGTTTCGCATAATTATTCTCTATAATAAAACCCCACACTCACACTTTAGCACTTCGAGCGAAGTGGAAAGGTGCTTAAACGGTTGGGAAAAACTCCGGCTTATGGAACCGTGTGTATTTTCTTTCTGGTTAATCCCCGACCTATTCGATTGATCGTTTTGACCTTTGGGTCTAGTTTACCGATGATATGAGGTAGACTTTTTATTGTTTGGAGTGTGAGCTTGCTATTGGTTAGGAAACCGTTTAGTGCGAACGTGGGGTATGGGACTCATTGTTAACACTTTACGGGTTCCTCTCTAAGAAGTTAGTGACACATTTGCCTCTGGGCGGCCAGTACTGGACCTCTGGGTCACCATGCCTCTGGGCAACCGTCTTTGGACACCTGCTCTATGGAGCAGTTTACTTTTCGGCGTGTGCCTCTGGGCCTTTATCCTTCTGGGAAGGATTTCGCCGTTTCGCGCGTTCCGCATCTGTGCGAGTGATCGATCACAACTTTACAGTACTTGGCTACAACGACTCTGGTCGGTGCACGTGCAAAACTTGTATTATCTGATGATTTTTATATCCATTCGAGTACCGCCATTCGGAGTTGGTTCTATGGAACCATACGATGTAAGTGCGATTACCTTGTGGATTCACAGTGTCTTTGGACACTGCTTTTCAGTGTTTGATTTCATTGATTTTTCAGTATATCCCCATTGCTCTTTGGAGCATCGATCTTTGCTTGGGCATTGATTACAGACTCTGGTCACTCTTGGGATTATTGCCTATGGGCATCTTTTTATAGCTTTGGCTACGCCGATGATATGAGGCGATTTTATTTATTCTACACTTTGGTGTTGATTTCTCTTTGGAGATTTTTATTGTTTATTGATGATTAGGGATCGTCATTATATTCATGTGGTTCATAATATACTTCTCTTTGGATAAGTATTGTTTTATTTATGTACCGCATTATTCTATATCTCAGTTATTACTGATTGTTTAGCTAGCCTGACCCGAGTGTTTTCGCTCGGGTCAGACCGAGTTGTTTCAGGTTAGGTCTCTGGACTTAGCTTCTATGCTTCCGCTTGGACATTATCTGCTATGCTGATAGATAGCGCTTTTATTTGTCCACTATTCCGCTACTCTGTTATTATTCAGACTTTGATATGTACATATTTTTGACTCGCTTGTGTGAGCAGTGGCTTTGTACCCACTTATAGTATTTGGATCTGTATTGATGATGTATTGTTCTGGGATTTTATATCTGTTATGTGATTCTGTTCTGTGATGTTTTTATCATTCATTATTATGCTTTGTCCTGATAGATCTTTAGCCATTTGTAATTTCGTTATAAGTATTTACCGAATATGTCGAACCACCTGATTGAGAAAAATTTAAATAGATTCCACCTTTCGACGTATTCGGTAGATAGTTATAGCTTGATTATAGATGGTCGCTTCCACTATACTATATTCTCCGCTTTAATAGACAGTATTACTCCCGTAATACTCTTTGTTACAGTGGGTCTCAGAGTGGGGCGTTACAACTTGGTATCAGAGCCTGGTTTCAGGAATAAGCATAATAAACACAGAACAGTAACACTTAGTACAATACATCCTAGTATGATTCGAATATTACAAAGCCCTTTCCTCATGACATTGGATAGATAAGTTAGGAATATGTTTAGGAATACATTTATATTCCGTAGTATTCCATTTGTATTATCTATCTTTGAATCGTGCTTAACTCGCATCTTCATCTCAGCCTCGAGGTACGTATCCTTCCGTTCTCGAAGGTTCTATTTTATTTCACGATCAATCTTTTAGAGTTTTTTTGATACGGGTGTCTCTCACTCATTCGTATCAAAGGAACTAGTTGATACTTTATCTTTGGATGTTACTTGTATGGTTTCTTCACTAAGGATTGTGAATCCCATTGGTGGATCCACGACCCTTAGCTTGCTCTGTGAGAATATAAATATTGATCTTTGTCGATTTTCTTTCCGTGCGAATCTGCACGTTGTGGATTAGATGTTATAGACGATTTCTATATTTAAGGAATTGCGGGGACGCAATTTTCTTAAGGGGGGAGTCTGTAACAACCCTGAGATTGCAATTACCGAATGATGGAGTAAAATTATGATTTTAAGTTAAAAAGGGGCTAAACAAATTTTTGGGAAGTTAAATTTACAATTGTTTGCAAATTAAAATATTTTGGGTTGAAATGAGGAATTTTTAAATAAAAAGTGATTATAGGCTAATGGGCTAAATAAGACAATTATAAGGTTTTAATTAAAAATAGAATGCTTCTTAGGATTTTGGTTCACATGATAACATTAGAAAATAAACTAAGTCCTAATGGGTTTCTAAAACCCCTTACCATTACCCATTAGCCTAACCCACTTCTTTATAATATCTCAAACCCATCCAAACCCTAACCCTCCTCTTCATAAATTCCTAAAACCTAGATCTAAACAAAATAATGGCCTCCATTTAGAAGCTCCATCTCCTTCTCTTCATAAATTAGTTTAATCCTAGAAAAAAAAAGAAAGGTAATGCAATCTCTCCTATTACCTAATCCTCCTTCTTAATCCATATTTATCTCAACCTTCATGTTGTAATTATTGTTTTATTTTTTTGTTGATTTTGGGTCCTTGAAGTCTCTTGATCTTTGCTTGGAGGTTAAGGCTTTTGGCTTGCTTGATTGTGCACAAATACTATTTGTTCTTTTGCCTCATTAAGGTAATTACTATTGATTAGTAATTAATGCTAGTTGTAATATTGGTAATTACTATTTGTTAGTAATTATTGCTAGTATATTGTTGATGAAAAATTTTGGTGCCAAAAAATTGAAAAAAACACTCCAAAATGTCAAAAAACTCAAAAAATAGCTGGCTGGAAATTTGCATCAGGCTCAAACAGGCCAAAAACCCAAGTCTGAGTGCACCAAGGCCAGTCTGGGTGCTGCCCAGGTGCAACAGGCTAGCCCAGTAGGGCTAGCCAGGAGCTGGACCCAAAGTCCCCAGCCCACACGGGCTGGGGCCGGCCGCAGGTCCCCAGCCCGCATGGGGCTGGGGCGGGCCGCATGTCCCCAGCCCGTGTGGGCTGGGACGGGTCCCCAGGCCCAGCCGCTTGGGCTGGGGCACCCCTTCTATCCCCAGCCCGCCTGGGCTGGGGACTAAGGGCGCGGGGTTCAGCCCGCGTCCCTTAAACCCCAGCACAGGCGGGCTGGGGCACTTCATTGCATCCCCAGCCCGCCTGGGTTGGGGATCAAGGGCGCGGGCTTCGGCCCGCGTCCCTTAAACCCCAGCCCAGGCGGGCTGGGGCGGACTGACGCGGGCCGGGCCCGCGTCCAATAATTTTTTAAAAAAAATCAGAAATAATATTCCCAGCCCAGGCGGGCTGGAGCAGGCTGACGCAGGCCGGGCCCGCGTCGAAATAAAAAAAAAATAAAAAAAATCATAAATCACCTCTGTTCCAGATTTATACCCCCACTTCGCGATGTCACCTCGATCGCATCGGAAGTCGGAATTCGACATTTTTGGTCTCGTTGGAAAGGTGGAGTTCCGAGCTCCATCTCTGGAAAATTTGGGCAACATTGAAGTTCGTTTGGTAATTCGATTTTCGTGCCAAAGTTAGACTCTGGTCGCTGTTTGTAAACAGTGTGAATCTTATTCTGAGTCCAACTTTGAGACGTCTCTGCCACTTCGTCTCAACTCGGAATCCAGAAATTCTTTTTGCATCTTAAAGTAGGAATGTTTTACTACATGCCTGCAAATTTTCATGACATTTGGACATAGTTTGCTGGTCTAAATAAATTGCCGAACTTGGGTTCGCAGCTGTTTTTGAATGTTTGCAAACACTTAGAATATTTTTGATGATTTTCTGGTTTTCATTGATTTCTTTGAAATTTGTCTCTAGATTTCGTACACGGGTTTTATGAATCCTTTTCAAAAGATTTTGCACTCCTAAATGGCTTTCGAAATTATTATATAATATTTTTAATTATTAAATTAATTACTCTATAATAGGAGAGTTTTCAAAAGCCGTTTTAAAGTGATTTCAAAAATCAATTATAAATCCGTTTCGCACAATTATTTTCTATAATAAAACCCCACACTCACACTTTAGCACTTCGAGCGAAGTGGAAAGGTGCTTAAACGGTTGGGAAAAACTCCGGCTTATGGAACCGTGTGTATTTTCTTTCCGGTTAATCCCCGACCTATTCGATTGATCGTTTTGACCTTTGGGTCTAGTTTACCGATGATATGAGGTAGACTTTTTATTGTTTGGAGTGTGAGCTTGCTATTGGTTAGGAAACCATTTAGTGCGAACGTGGGGTATGGGACTCATTGTTAACACTTTACGGGTTCCTCTCTTAGAAGTTAGTGACACATTTGCCTCTGGGCGGCCAATACTGGACCTCTGGGTCACCATGCCTCTGGGCAACCGTCTCTGGACACCTGCTCTATGGAGCAGTTTACTTTTCGGCGTGTGCCTCTGGGCCTTTATCCTTCTGGGAAGGATTTCGCCGTTTCGCGCGTTCCGCATCTGTGCGAGTGATCGATCACAACTTTACAGTACTTGGCAACAACGACTCTGGTCGGTGCTCGTGCAAAACTTGTATTATCTGATGATTTTTATATCCATTCGAGTACCGCCATTCGGCGTTGGTTCTATGGAACCATACGATGTAAGTGCGATTACCTTGTGGATTCACAGTGTCTCTGGACACTGCTTTTCAGTGTTTGATTTCATTGATTTTTCAGAAAGGGAATGTCGTGCTCTGCTTGTTTTTAAAAAGAAGAGATGATTTCTTGGCGTGTTGAAGAAGAGAAGCTACAGTGTTTTGAAGGGAAATGAAAAAAACGTTGATGTGAAACAATTACAGCTGAAGTTGACCATTATATAAAAATACATATATTTTAAATTTAAATCTAAATTTTCTCGAAATCGAAATTTAAATTTCGACATCCTATCGAAGCGTGCCGCTAGGTATTAATAATGTTATACGCCTATTCCGAACGAAATGGAAAAGGTTTCGAGTCCTAATTCGATCATATGGAGAAGATAGCTTTTTGAACCGACTATTTAAATTAAATTAGATATTAATTTCAGCGCGTTTACCTATCGTACGATCACATGACAACTCCGAATGCTACGAAAATTGAAATCCGATAATAATACACTATTACGGATCTAATGGAACTGGTTCCGTCAAATTCCGAGACTATGCCTCGGAAGGCTATTTTTAAATATCAATTTAAACGATATATTTTAAAACTGAACAGAACACTTTTAAATTCGAATTTAAAAGTTCTATTATCTTCAGTATCATTAATATGAATTTTATAAGGCTTTAAATATTTTTAACATGCTTGAAACTCCAGATTCAACAATTTTCTCAATTCCCAATTATTTAAATTCAATAATTAAATCACCCAATAAATAGTGATATTTGAAATTCAAGTCAAAATTACCCTTCTGAATATTTAAAATTAATTAAATATTCCCATTTCAAATATCCAAAATTCCGGGTTGTCACATTCCTCCCCCCTTAAAAGAATTTCATCCCCGAAATTGCAAGTTAAGAAAAATGATTCAATCCCTGTTAACTATTTTCTCAAATCCAAATAGTTTCAACAACTTTCCAGAATAATCTTTTATTAAGACACACTAATCCTCTTCTAACTTTCCAGATTTATTCATAAGTTCAAACAATGTTACTTACTCAACAATTCAAATTTACATTTGAAACCAAAATTTTTGAATTATCAAAATTTTCTCAAAATTTTTTTAACTCCTTAAATTTTCGAAAAATTTCGCCAGCGTCTACTTTGCACGGCTAGCTCGGTACTACTATAAAATGCCTCTACGGGCCCGCAGATTTCAAAAGAAAATAAAACGCCAAATGGCTAGACCAGAAAATCATCAAATTTCATATAGAAATTTAAATACATACCTTTTCCGAGCAAATTTCGATTTATCTTCTGAAATCAAAAATACCAATTCCTTTTTCTTTTTAAACACCTGTGTCCCACTCAGCAATAATATCCAATCACAAAATCCAAATCATTTTATTCATTCCTTTCAAAAGTTTCAATATCAATTTCACTCAAGCCCGTACGATGTACATATATTATCCGTACGTAATACCAAATCTGATCGCTCACTCGATCACATAATTTCACTTTCGAACTAGTATCGTCCACTCGACTTCCTAGTGCGGACTCGGATCTGGTTTCTTGATCAGAAACCGTCATTCTCCTTGCACAGTCCTAAACTATGATAGAGAATATTCAGAATCAATCAAAAATCCATATCCAGGGTTCACCATCGAAAATCGAGTGTAAAAACCTAACTCGGATCGGTATAATTACCTCGAAATTATGTGCTCGAATCCGGATCAAACCGCATGCGAATAAAATAATATACGTACATCCTACGTATTAATTCCAATTGATTATCAACTATATCAATTCTCTTTTATTCACATTCATTTGATTTCTATTTACTTATTCACAATTTCCCTTTTCACAACTTTCAGTTTTAATCTTCATTCAATTATTCACTTAGTATATTTCTCCATTCAAAAATTACTTAGTATATTCCCAATACCAATTTACTTAAGAACTTCATTCTCCATTTCTTAAGTTTAATATAAATATTTCTTATATTTATTTTACTTCACTATTGAAGTTTATATCTATTTCTATTCACTTTGCCTTCACAATTTCATTTGAATTCAATTTGCTTCAATTTACAAATTATTTCAAATCTAAATACTTTTTCCCAATTTTCATTCAGATTTTCTTTTTCAATTTTACTTAAATTCAATTCATCTCCAAAATCTGAATATTGAATTTTGTTCACCTTATCTCAACCCATATTTAATTAACCATTTTCTTTTATTAGTTTCACTTACTAATTTATTTAAAATCTCAAATAAAAGTTTATTGGCAAACTTCTTCTTTCTTCGGTTTCTTCAAACAATTTCTTCAATTTTCACTTTACTTCACACACACCTTTTTAAATTAGATTTCAATATTCAGTTTCACCTCTATTTGCTTACCACTTTTAAATCTTTTGTCATTAGTGAAAAATTTCTACAAAACTTTCTAACTCCTAAAATTTTTAGAAAATTTTGGTAGAGTCTCCTTTGTACGGAGGAGCTTTTGCAATTTGACAAGAGATATAAATATATATACATCAATCCACACGGTCAGAAAAACAAAAAAAAACAACAACAGTTCATATTTCCTATCTTTTATTGCGTAGGCGTACCTTTATTTAGCATTTTTAAGCAAGCGACTTATTTATTTAGCATTTTGCCCAACCAAATCCAGCCAAACAGCCTCCCTGTACCTGTACTTACTCAGTTTAAACACGTAAGTACTATATATATGAAATTCACAACTTTCCACTTATTTGCAATAGTTAAACACATGAATTTAGAAGCAATACACATTAACAATGTCCATAAGTAACTTATATGATCTTAACACTTATGCACTTGTTTTTTACCATTCCATACACTATTTGTTCTATTTAAATGGTTTACAACCCTATTGCTTTCATTCAACTTACTTTTAACTTCCAACGAGCTCATATTCAATTCAATTGATTTCAAAATCAATTTATTAAACTTCTATTGATTCATATAATTTTATTTACTTCCGTTTAAATCAAATGACCAATTTTCTTACGCAATTAGACACTATTCATTCAAATAAACCATTGCTTTCGTTCATAACCAATTTTAATTGATTCTAACTCAATTATATAATTCCATTCCGTTTCACATTGGTTTTGTTCAAAAACCATTTTATTACGCTCGACATCATCCCATGCTTAAATATTAATAACCACTTCCATTTAAATCTTTGATTTGATTTTTCCTTAGATCAAATCTCAACCATTTTACTAATTTATTTGATTAGTTTATTCTCTTATCCATTTTAAAATTTTAATTCACCTTATCAATTCATTATTGAATTTATTAACAATAAGGCCATTCAATTCTTATGCTTGAATTGGATTTGTTTACAACTCAAACCATATCTATTTTAATCTAATTCAATTTCATTCGATTAAACTTTCAATTTATAATCCAATACTTGATTTTCCTCCCAAAATCATTTTGTAACGACCCGTAAATTTCAACCGTTTTAATAACGTAATTAGTTGAAATTTTGTGAAATTTTAAACGATAAAATTTTGAAATAAAAATTTAATATTTGGAATACGTCTAGTTTAACATAGCAGCTGGTAAATTTTCGTCCGAAAATACGAAAGTTTATTTCGCGCGTAAATTCACTTCAATTTAATCAGTTAAAAAGCGTTGTAAATAAAATGTTTCCGAAACCCAAATATTTTTACATAGAAAAATTCTAAACCATCTTCTGAGAAAGATGTCAGTTCGTCATTTTTCCAAATTCGGACACCTATTGCTCCGTCGTTCTTATTTTCTGCAAAATGCAGCGTTCTGGTACTGATATCGATTTTTATCGGATGATCGTACCATTGATTTCTATATACCGTTTTGATCGTCTCGTCGTGCCGATCTCTACGGTGTATTCGATTGTCAAATTCGGAGTTCCGTTGTACGTTGCACTTTGCGTAATGCCTACCGTATCGGTACTCGGTTACGAATCTTTGGTGTCTATTCAGTGTCCACTGGTCCAAAAAATCGAACGGTGGTTTGCTTTTAATAATTCCAGTAGCCACTTACTTTAATTATTCTACCGTTGAAATCAGTAGCCTCAGCTTTAAATTGTTGCCTTGAATTCCACCATTTTGACCTTTTACATTCAATTTTATACCCGTGACTCTTCATTTTACTCACGTTCATTTGAAATTCACGTTCGTTATTTTCCTGGCTTCTCATATCCTTCTCATTCATTCCTCACCTCTCCTCTGTTCAAAGAAAAATATAACCATGGCCGTAATTATTCTCTTCCACCACAAACCGAAGCTCGACCGCCACGTCACCAACACCATCGGCCCTTCCGACCGAGAACCCTCAACAGCTCCGCCTGCTCTTTCCCTTACTCGCCATCACGATCCCGAAGCACCGTCCCCACCTTCCATCACAATCCGCCCGCCTGAGCATCCTCCGCCTGAACCACTCGACACGTCACAGCTGCGACCAACCCCCCCACGCCTTGACAACATCACCCTCCGAGCCACGCAACCCAGCCTCGGCCAGCAACCACTCCTCACCACTATCACAACATCTTCACCTCTAAATTCCCAAGCCTGTGCCTTGCAACCCGAAGCCAAAACTCGAGCAAAATGCTGTAGGGACCGAAGCACATTTCGTGCAGATTCCTTTTAGCCAAAGCTTATATTTGTTGAGTGACAAACTTTCGATCCCTGTTTGATTTGTTTAACTACCTGAACACGCCTCTGGCCACCTTTCGTTGGGGTTAGTACTCGGTCCATATAAATTTTATATGCTATTTAAGTTTGTATATGTACAGGTTTTGATTTTTTTTAAAAATATGTACATAGTTTAGTTTTAAACAGAGGTGCATGCATATATGTTTGAATATTACAGTGTTTGCATATTTATATACTGTGGGTCTTATTTAAACGTATTTATATATATTATAACTTTTATAAGGTTTAGTTTTCTGTTGTTCAAATGTATATTAGTATCTTTAAATGATTGAGAAATTATTACACGTCTGTTATGTATATGTCAATATATATGTTAAACTTGTTGATATATTCCGATTTTGGTTATAAATATATTTTGTATACGGTTAGTATACAGTTGATCACATAGTTATTAAAATTGATATTTGCTAATCTGATTGTTTATATATATAATAATGATGTAAATTTATATATAGAGTTGTTTATCTGTTTTGGTCGAAAAAAAAGGAGTCTGTTGAAAAGAAAATATAGGTACTTTTGTTAGGTCAGTATATGCTTGCTTTCATGCACGTTTATAAAAGTAGTTGTTTAATGTACTATGTTGGACTTTAGACCATACACGTATTACAAAGGCATGTACATAGTCGACTCCTAGTTTATATGTATGTTTAAAAAAAAAAAAATTGTAAGTTGTACATATGTATTATGTAGGGGTTTTGAAATAGGCATGTTGTTGAAATTCGAATATATATGTAATATACATTTATTTTAACCATAGTGGGTCTGCATGTTAGTTGTCTGATTTGTATATATACATTTGTTTTAAAATATAATATATATGTTTTGATCTTAAATACTTATGTTAATGGTAAGGTTAATATGTACTTGAATATATATATATATTTTTTTTTGAAAGAAACATTTAGATTTTTATAAAACAATGATTTTGACAAATGTTCATATATACATTTAGTTTAATATGTATTTGAAATTTAAAAATATGATTTTATATAAATATTTATGTATAGTTAGACATATAAGTTCACTTATACTATCTATCTTCACCTATCCAGTTCTGATTCGTTTATCAATTTCCTGTTATCAGCTTCGTCCGTCGTGCTTGTTTTCTTCATCAAATCGTGTCTATCCAGCATCGCTTTGAAATTAGTAGCTCATTTCATCATCTATTTCTCTAGCCTCGAAAGGTGAGCACTCACTCACGATTAACGTTCTTTTATTTATTAGATTTGATTTCAATTGAAACGACAGTTGAAATATGCTGCTGTTTGATATTTACACTGTTATTACCTGTATCAGTTCACCTCTGACATCTGACACCATTATCTGTTATATATGCAATGATAATCCAGTTTGGTTGTTAAATGATTGATTGTTGATGTTTATATTGGACGTTAAATTGTTAATGATGTAAGTGATAAATAATTTGAAATTGAAATTGACGTAGGATAGTTAGATTGGATATATGTATTAAAATTTGATTAAATGACATTTGTATAATATGACCCCTTTTAATTGTTAAATTAATTGACATGTAGAATACTGATAATTACACTTTGAAACATTGAACGTATTTGATTAATTGTTGTAGTGTAAAAAAATTGAAATTGAATGACAAGTGAAAACCGTAATGTAATAATCTTTAATCTACATGAAATGATAGTGTAGATTCTAGAAATAATTTTATTAATTCGTACAAATAACAATGCGAATTAATACGGTTATTTCGGGATTATTTGAATTGATTATTGGATTGATATTGATTGTTGTTATTGCTTGTTTATTTACTTTGACACCATCCCAGTTATCACACTGCAAGTTCCCTTTGTTATACTTGATTTTGAATTGAATTGGAATCGGGTTGAAATGATAAATACCCAAATTGAATTTTTGTCCATGGATAGAAAATTAAATAAAACCCGATTGGTCAATAATTTGATTTAAAATAAACGAAATTTTATTTGAATAAAGAATATGGTTTTGAAATGAAGTTGTAATTTGAATTTTTATGAAAAGAAAATGTTAATATTTAATAATCTGAAACAAATTTAATTTGAGAAAATGATTGAATTAAGTTCGAAATTATAATTAAGTTTGAAATTATTAAACTTTGAAATTATTTAATAATTAAGTTTTGAATTATTTAATAATTAAATAAGATTGAATTATTTAATGATTAAATTGAATTGGATTTTTAATTAAGAAAATTGAACTTTTGAATAAGTGAATTTACTTCGTAAATAATTGAAATTGAGTTTCTTTATTAATTAAGTTTTGGA
This sequence comes from Allium fistulosum, assembly GCA_030737815.1. NCBI lineage: Eukaryota > Viridiplantae > Streptophyta > Magnoliopsida > Asparagales > Amaryllidaceae > Allium > Allium fistulosum. The sequence goes on from CM060904.1 coordinate 824,957,193, forward strand.
AATTTATTTAAGTAAGTAAATAAGTGAAGTGGAATTTCTTTAACAAGAAATGAAAATGTGATATTTTTGGAATTAAGGTAAGACTTGTAATTGAAAGAAATGATTTTACGAATTTAATTTAATTCAAAATTGTAAGTTTTGATTTTAATGAAGTTGAACTTTAGTAATTGATTTAATGAATGAGAAGTTTAATAGAAATTGTTTTGAATGATAAATTAACGATATTGAATGAAATCGATAAATGAATGTAAATTGATTTGGATGTTAAAACTAAATTGATTTAAATGATTTCGAAATGAAACTTATATATGAACTTGAATCAATATTTGAATTGCTTTTAAACAGAAATTTGAAGTTGAATTATAAGATTTTGAAATGGTAAATTTAGAAGTTTTGAAACGTAAAGTATGGAAATTGGTTCTAAAAGACAAATGAAATGTTGGTTTTCGAATTGAATTTGAAATTGTAATTGATTTGGTTTTGAAATATACAAACGACCAATCGGTGACATAATTACGGAAGTTATTAAAGAGATCGGAATTCGGTTATGGATATACTCTCTATCTAAACCGAAAACCACTTTAATAACTATACGCGGAGTGATGATCCAGAATGAAGTGGTTGGAATGATGTACGTGATGACTGAAGGAAGAGAACGATAATGGATAGCCTTGACACTTGTGTCAAATTGGAAATGACTAAAACAGGAGCTGTGCCGGGCCAATGGAGGATTGATACCTCAAGTGGACACACTTCTTCGAACTACTTATACTTGTTGTCGATTGGTGCACCCTTGATTTTTGGGAGTGTTGTCTCACGGTGTTGCGGGCGCTGCGGCATTGCGTTCTCACCAGCCCGGATCAGGCGAACGGTAGTATCACTATCTTGGGTATAGCCTCATGTGCCTTGTCATACTTGTATTCCATTTATGCGCGACCACTACGAATTTGTTTTGTACCTTGCGTATATGGATTGCCCTCTGGTGACTTCCGGTTTTGGGGAAACTATGGTCTTGTATATGCTTGTGGGAATAAAAATGTGTTAAGGGTGGAATGGGCCATGACTTAACGCTATTTTGATATCTTTATTATTACTGATAGACATTATCTACTTAGCGTATATTACTACCTAGTAGATAGTTTAACGGATCCTTAAAGGATGGTTATTCCAAACATCCTTTGAGTTACTTGTATTTCAATTGCTATTTCACTTGAGTTGGATTTATTAATATAAGAATGTTAATCCTGACTCGAGTGTCTTGTGTTTTTGCTTTACGCTCGGGTCAGACTGAGTGGTATAGTATTCGATGCTCACCTTTGAAGTTGGAGCTTTGCTTGAAGATCCAGCCATCTATTCTGCTTTCAGTATTCGATGATTCCAGTGATGCATTCTGATTTGTATCTGATGTATCGTGTTACTCTTCCGTTGTATCTGGTTTAACTCTGATGTATCATATTACTCTCCTGTTGTAAACTCTGATGTATTTTATATATTCATATAGTAGCTTCATGAACTACTATCTCTTTTATTTCCGCTGCACTTATTACTCTGTGTCTGTGATCTATGATTATATTTATTTACTGTATATGTTCAGTTTTGCCAAATTTAAATTAACAACGCGGTATTTTGAGCAATTCAACTCTGGCATGAGTGTCTACCTATACACTTATAATGGATGCGAATGGTCCAAAATGGCGGGTCGTTACAGTTGGTATCAGAGCTTTGGTAGCTCTAGGCAAAACTTAACATATAGGGTAAATGTATTTACAGAATCACTTTAATTTTGAGTTTCAATCTGTTCCGTTTTGATTCGATTCTTTCGAATTTTGAAACGTTCCCCTCGGTTTCGAAATTCATTCATGTCCCTCACTATTCGTCTTCTTTCAATTCCTGAGTACCTCGTAACTCCACTTCGAATGACCTTTACGATGAATCGGCGGTCTCGCCAATCTTAGAATGATTTGTAAAGGGGTGAAACTCCTTTATAATAGGCATCGATTTATCGGAGATTTCTGTATCCTCGGTTTACGATGCTATCTATTACCTGCTATACCTGAATTCCATCTCTTGAGATCAAGTGTTGATTTACCCTGGAATTCAGCATCGATCTTATTCTTGAAGTCACGGTCGACCCGGTTAAGGTTGCCCGCGATTTATATAAACTTATCCATCGCCTTATTTGGTTATGTAATTATCTCGTCTTTGTTCAAAACTTATTTTCGAATCAAAATTCTCTTTGATTTGATCCCATCAAATTTGAAACCCTATCCTTATTTTGAAAATTCATTCTTGTATCGTCGAGTGAGGAAGTGTATTTGTAAATAAATTTTAAAATGTTCTATATTGTGTTGTTTGAGTTGTTGATGTTGATTTGGGTTTTCGATCGATTCGTCTGATCAACGCTATCGATAGGATTTCCAAAACACTTGAGCAGAGCAAACTGACACAATATTGTTTTAAAATTTGTTTGATTATATTGTAAAAATATAAGTTAAATTTTCTGGAATTTAATAAGTTAATCAAACTGGTTGTTTGAAATGATAATATTTGATTATCATTTATTGTTCTAAATGAATTTATAAATATGGTTTATAAATTGATTTGGAATTTGAAATAAATTTAATTCAGAAATTTGAGAATTTAGTTTCCGGTGATTTCGAACTTTGATTTTAATTTTAAAGTATATATTATTGGAAGTATTTTTCAAAAAGAAATCGTTTTCAAAGAATTTTCAAATGTTGAAATAAGCGCTCTTCTCTTTGTCGCTGGAAAATAATTTCGGTGATGGCGGCCGCATCATCGACATTCATTTTCGAGTTTCGAAGTGGAGATACTATTCTGTAGCCTTGCTACGGTTGTGTTTGAAAAATATTTTGATTTAAATTTCTTCAGTATAATTTGATTTATATATATATAGGTATCTTATTTTAAAATTTAATTTGATTTGATATAAATATATTATATATGTCTCCAAATTGTTTAAAGTTAATCGGAAATCTAATTCTTAAATCTTGTTAAAAGATGATTTTAATTATAAATAAAATCAAAATTTGGAATAAATATTTAATCTTGAATAATTGAATTGGGAAAATTTTATTTGTATATTATTCAACTGCATTCTAATACAACTTACCTAAATCATTCAGAAGTTGAATATGTAATTGGATAATATATAGTATAAATTGAATTTATAAATAAAATTTGAGTGTTTATAATAAATGTTATACACTAAATTTTAATTATAATGATGATAATAGAGTTAGATAGGATAATAAGTAAACTCAGTTAATAATGAAATAAATTTGTTTTGAAAGAATTAATAAATTAAAATTTGATCAACATATGAAAATACCTTGAACTTAAAAGAAATTAATAGGTGTAAATTTATTTAAATCAAAACTTTTATGGTTTAAATTAATTTATATGGGTTAAATATATGTGATTAGATATATTAAGTGGAATAAAGTTAATAATAATTTGGAATAGAAGAAGTTAAATTGTGAAAATAAAATATGATTATAATAAAGGATTATTCAAATTTATGGTTTTAGAAATTGTAAACTGAGGATAATTGGATAATGAGATAATGAATTTAGAAGAAATTGAGATTGATTTTAGTGAAATCAAATGGATTAAATCAATTATTAAATGTCAATTAATTTAAATTTGAATTTATATGGTTTAAATTAATTGTTATTTTATATTTCAAATCTGTTTTTCTTTCTGGTTGTTTCTATTCTCCTACCTCGTTCCTTTTCGGGGACGAAAAGTTTTGAGTGGGGGAGAGTGTAACGACCCGTAAATTTCAACAGTTTTAATAACGTAATTAGTTGAAATTTTGTGAAATTTTAAACGATAAAATTTTGAAATAAAAATTTAATATTTGGAATACGTCTAGTTTAACATAGAAGCTGGTAAATTTTCGTCCGAAAATACGAAAGTTTATTTCGCGCGTAAATTCACTTCAATTTAATCAGTTAAAAAGTGTTGTAAATAAAATGTTTCCGAAACCCAAATATTTTTACATAGAAAAATTCTAAACCATCTTCTGAGCAAGATGTCAGTTCGTCATTTTTCCAAATTCGGACACCTATTGCTCCGTCGTTCTTATTTTCTACAAAATGCAGCATTCTGGTACTGATATCGATTTTTATCGGATGATCGTACCACTGATTTCTATATACCGTTTTGATCGTCTCGTCGTGCCGATCTCTACGGTATATTCGATTGTCAAATTCGGAGTTCCGTTGTACGTTGCACTTTGCGTAATGCCTACCGTATCGGTACTCGGTTACGAATCTTTGGTGTCTATTCAGTGTCCACTGGTCCAAAAAATCGAACGGTGGTTTGCTTTTAATAATTCCAGTAGCCACTTACTTTAATTATTCTACCGTTGAAATCAGTAGCCTCAGCTTTAAATTGTTGCCTTGAATTCCACCATTTTGACCTTTTACATTCAATTTTATACCCGTGACTCTTCATTTTACTCACGTTCATTTGAAATTCACGTTCGTTATTTGCCTGGCTTCTCATATCCTTCTCATTCATTCCTCACCTCTCCTCTATTCAAAGAAAAATATAACCATGGCCGTAATTATTCTCTTCCACCACAAACCGAAGCTCGACCGCCACGTCACCAACACCATCGGCCCCTCCGACCGAGAACCCTCAACAGCTCCGCCTGCTCTTTCCCTTACTCGCCATCACGATCCCGAAGCACCGTCCCCACCTTCCATCACAATCCGCCCACCTGAGCATCCTCCGCCTGAACCACTCGACACGTCACAGCTGCGACCAACCCCCCCACGCCTTGACAACATCACCCTCCGAGCCACGCAACCCAGCCTCGGCCAGCAACCACTCCTCACCACTATCACAACATCTTCACCTCTAAATTCCCAAGCCTGTGCCTTGCAACCCGAAGCCAAAACTCGAGCAAAATGCTGTAGGGACCGAAGCACATTTCGTGCAGATTCCTTTTAGCCAAAGCTTGTATTTGTTGAGTGACAAACTTTCGATCCCTGTTTGATTTGTTTAACTACCTGAACACGCCTCTGGCCACCTTTCGTTGGGGTTAGTACTCGGTCCATATAAATTTTATATGCTATTTAAGTTTGTATATGTACAGGTTTTGATTTTTTTTTAAAATATGTACATAGTTTAGTTTTAAACAGAGGTGCATGCATATATGTTTGAATATTACTGTGTTTGCATATTTATATACTGTGGGTCTTATTTAAACGTATTTATATATATTATAACTTTTATAAGGTTTAGTTTTCTGTTGTTCAAATGTATATTAGTATCTTTAAATGATTGAGAAATTATTACACGTCTGTTATGTATATGTCAATATATATGTTAAACTTGTTGATATATTCCGATTTTGGTTATAAATATATTTTGTATACGGTTAGTATACAGTTGATCACATAGTTATTAAAATTGATATTTGCTAATCTGATTGTTTATATATATAATAATGATGTAAATTTATATATAGAGTTGTTTATCTGTTTTGGTCGAGAAAAAAAGGAGTCTGTTGAAAAGAAAATATAGGTACTTTTGTTAGGTCAGTATATGCTTGCTTTCATGCACGTTTATAAAAGTAGTTGTTTAATGTACTATGTTGGACTTTAGACCATACACGTATTACAAAGGCATGTACATAGTCGACTCCTAGTTTATATGTATGTTTAAAAAAAAAAAAAAAAATTGTATGTTGTACATATGTATTATGTAGGGGTTTTGAAATAGGCATGTTGTTGAAATTCGAATATATATGTAATATACATTTATTTTAACCATAGTGGGTCTGCATGTTAGTTGTCTGATTTGTATATATACATTTGTTTTAAAATATAATATATATGTTTTGATCTTAAATACTTATGTTAATGGTAAGGTTAATATGTACTTGAATATATATATATTTTTTTTTTGAAAGAAACATTTAGATTTTTATAAAACAATGATTTTGACAAATGTTCATATATACATTTAGTTTAATATGTATTTGAAATTTAAAAATATGATTTTATATAAATATTTATGTATAGTTAGACATATAAGTTCACTTATACTATCTATCTTCACCTATCCAGTTCTGATTCGTTTATCAATTTCCTGTTATCAGCTTCGTCCGTCGTGCTTGTTTTCTTCATCAAATCGTGTCTATCCAGCATCGCTTTGAAATTAGTAGCTCATTTCATCATCTATTTCTCTAGCCTCGAAAGGTGAGCACTCACTCACGATTAACGTTCTTTTATTTATTAGATTTGATTTCAATTGAAACGACAGTTGAAATATGCTGCTGTTTGATATTTACACTGTTATTACCTGTATCAGTTCACCTCTGACATCTGACACCATTATCTGTTATATATGCAATGATAATCCAGTTTGGTTGTTAAATGATTGATTGTTGATGTTTATATTGGACGTTAAATTGTTAATGATGTAAGTGATAAATAATTTGAAATTGAAATTGACGTAGGATAGTTAGATTGGATATATGTATTAAAATTTGATTAAATGACATTTGTATAATATGACCCCTTTTAATTGTTAAATTAATTGACATGTAGAATACTGATAATTACACTTTGAAACATTGAACGTATTTGATTAATTGTTGTAGTGTAAAAAAATTGAAATTGAATGACAAGTGAAAACCGTAATGTAATAATCTTTAATCTACATGAAATGATAGTGTAGATTCTAGAAATAATTTTATTAATTCGTACAAATAACAATGCGAATTAATACGGTTATTTCGGGATTATTTGAATTGATTATTGGATTGATATTGATTGTTGTTATTGCTTGTTTATTTACTTTGAAACCATCCCAGTTATCACACTGCAAGTTCCCTTTGTTATACTTGATTTTGAATTGAATTGGAATCGGGTTGAAATGATAAATACCCAAATTGAATTTTTGTCCTAGGATAGAAAATTAAATAAAACCCGATTGGTCAATAATTTGATTTAAAATAAACGAAATTTTATTTGAATAAAGAATATGGTTTTGAAATGAAGTTGTAATTTGAATTTTTATGAAAAGAAAATGTTAATATTTAATAATCTGAAACAAATTTAATTTGAGAAAATGATTGAATTAAGTTTGAAATTATAATTAAGTTTGAAATTATTAAACTTTGAAATTATTTAATAATTAAGTTTTGAATTATTTAATAATTAAATAAGATTGAATTATTTAATGATTAAATTGAATTGGATTTTTAATTAAGAAAATTGAACTTTTGAATAAGTGAATTTACTTCGTAAATAATTGAAATTGAGTTTCTTTATTAATTAAGTTTTGGAAATTTATTTAAGTAAGTAAATAAGTGAAGTGGAATTTCTTTAACAAGAAATGAAAATGTGATATTTTTGGAATTAAGGTAAGACTTGTAATTGAAAGAAATGATTTTACGAATTTAATTTAATTCAAAATTGTAAGTTTTGATTTTAATGAAGTTGAACTTTAGTAATTGATTTAATGAATGAGAAGTTTAATAGAAATTGTTTTGAATGATAAATTAACGATATTGAATGAAATCGATAAATGAATGTAAATTGATTTGGATGTTAAAACTAAATTGATTTAAATGATTTCGAAATGAAACTTATATATGAACTTGAATCAATATTTGAATTGCTTTTAAACAGAAATTTGAAGTTGAATTATAAGATTTTGAAATGGTAAATTTAGAAGTTTTGAAACGTAAAGTATGGAAATTGGTTCTAAAAGACAAATGAAATGTTGGTTTTCGAATTGAATTTGAAATTGTAATTGATTTGGTTTTGAAATATACAAACGACCAATCGGTGACATAATTACGGAAGTTTTTAAAGAGATCGGAATTCGGTTATGGATATACTCTCTATCTAAACCGAAAACCACTTTAATAACTATACGCGGAGTGATGATCCATAATGAAGTGGTTGGAATGATGTACGTGATGACTGAAGGAAGAGAACGATAATGGATAGCCTTGACACTTGTGTCAAATTGGAAATGACTAAAACAGGAGCTGTGCCGGGCCAATGGAGGATTGATACCTCAAGTGGACACACTTCTTCGAACTACTTATACTTGTTGTCGATTGGTGCACCCTTGATTTTTAGGAGTGTTGTCTCACAGTGTTGCGGGCGCTGCGGCGTTGCGTTCTCACCAGCCCGGATCAGGCGAACGGTAGTATCACTATCTTGGGTATAGCCTCATGTGCCTTGTCATACTTGTATTCCATTTATGCGCGACCACTACGAATTTGTTTTGTACCTTGAGTATATGGATTGCCCTCTGGTGACTTCCGGTTTTGGGGAAACTACGGTCTTGTATATGCTTGTGGGAATAAAAATGTGTTAAGGGTGGAATGGGCCATGACTTAACGCTATTTTGATATCTTTATTATTACTGATAGACATTATCTACTTAGCGTATATTACTACCTAGTAGATAGTTTAACGGATCCTTAAAGGATGGTTATTCCAAACATCCTTTGAGTTACTTGTATTTCAATTGCTATTTCACTTGAGTTGGATTTATTAATATAAGAATGTTAATCCTGACTCGAGTGTCTTGTGTTTTTGCTTTACGCTCGGGTCAGACTGAGTGGTATAGTATTCGATGCTCACCTTTGAAGTTGGAGCTTTGCTTGAAGATCCAGCCATCTATTCTGCTTTCAGTATTCGATGATTCCAGTGATGCATTCTGATTTGTATCTGATGTATCGTGTTACTCTTCTGTTGTATCTGGTTTAACTCTGATGTATCATATTACTCTCCTGTTGTAAACTCTGATGTATTTTATATATTCATATAGTAGCTTCATGAACTACTATCTCTTTTATTTCCGCTGCACTTATTACTCTGTGTCTGTGATCTGTGATTATATTTATTTACTGTATATGTTCAGTTTTGCCAAATTTAAATTAACAACGCGGTATTTTGAGCAATTCAACTCTGGCATGAGTGTCTACCTATACACTTATAATGGATGCGAATGGTCCAAAATGGCGGGTCGTTACACATTTTATTTAATTTTCTTCACTTTACTCCAAGTTAAATTTTATTTTATCCTTCTTTTGTTTACTTGTATTTAATTTGCTTACCTTTCTAGCTTCATTAACTTTTTACAAGATAATTTCACCAATTCCAGAGTCTTCAACAATCACTTAAGTATTTCAAAAATCATTTGAAATTGTAACGACCCACTATTTTAGACCATTCAAATCGACAATAATCCACACATGTCTGACTTGAATAATTCAAAATAACAAATTGTAATAAAATTTGGAGCAAATAAAATCAAATACAGAACCACAAACACAGAATACAGAATAACTCGCAGCGGAAATAAAATACCATAGTAGTTCATGAAGCTAATATATACAAACTCTCAAAACATATACAAATTGTCATAGTCAAAATAAATATAATAGAAGTCAGGATACATAAATCAATAATACCGAGACAATACTGAATAAGAAATAACTGGAATAGAAGTCGATGAACCGATAGATAAATAAGCTCCAACAGATCTCTAGCTACAGAAGGTGAATCCAAAGCCGTGATTCTCAGGCTGACCCGAGCGTAAAGTAAAACACAAAACACTCGAGTCAGGACATATATACTTATACAATGTAAACCAACTCAAGTGAACTGTATTAGCAATGCATAATAACTTAAAGGATGCTTGGGATCGCCCATCCTTTAAGGATCCATAAAACCATCAATTTAATTACATCCCGTGGTTAAAATTCCAAAATGGTAATTTATATTTTGAAATCAAATATCGTTTCAAATCCATTTCAAAATATCAAAATATTTCAAATCAAATTATTCCATTTAAATCATTTAAAAATGAGGTTATTATATTTAATAGTAAATATTCAATTCTAAAAATTTTACCATTTCAGAATTCATTTATTCACTTAAATTTATTAAAATAGTGAAATTTCAACTTTTGCAGCATTTAGAAAATGCTACGGAAAGTTATGTTTAAAAACAATTCAAGTAGCAAACGACAGCATTTAGATGCTGTTATAGGTTTAGATTTCAAATAAAACTTTAGTTAAATTCAGCAACTACAGCACTTAGTTCATTTTAGCCATTTAGTTCATTTATATCAATTACAGCATTTACAAAATGCTGTAATATCTTTAACTTTAGAAATGATAGCATTTCAGGAATGCTGTCAATTTAAATTCCAAACTTTCACTACAATTTCATAAACAATTAAAATTTATTTAAATCCATTTAACTTATAAAAATCATATTTTCTTACTTTAAAAACAATCATTTAAATAACCCTTAATTTATGATTTTACAAAGTGAAAGTTTCACAAACAATTATCAAATCTTCAATAATTCACATATAAAATAAATGTAAAATTTATAATATTTCATTTACTTAACATTTTAATTAAGTTTACCATTTCATAATTTTATTTAAATTCCATTTTATTTTCTTAACTTAACTTTTATTTTAAAACACTTTCACATTTTCTAAGTTAAGTTATACTTCAAATTTTAACTTTTAAACATTTATTTATTTAACTATTTTTAATTTATAGAAAAATCAATAACACTTTATAAAATCATTTTAAATTAAAATAAAAATCAAATTATCATAATATTTACATTTTTAACATATTTTATAATTTCAAGAAAATATATATATTAACCACGGGTCTGTATAGAAATTTTTCTAACCTAAGTCAAATGATATGGATAATATATCATTTCAATCCGTAATTTACAAAGGAAAAATCCGGGCTTTATCATTTCAAACCCGCAATCCCAAGTTAAATGAAATAAATAAAAATCGTTCAGGCCTATCATTTCAGCCCATAACGATTTTTCCCTATTCTAAAGTCCGTTCGGGTATGTATCATTTCAACCCATAGTGATTCTATTCTACAGGGAACTTGCAGTGTGATAAACTGATATAAATAAACAGAATAGCATTATATAACAGTAATAGATGATATGACATGTAATTTACAGGTTTAACATCATACATAAATAATCACAGGCAGTTATAGCATAACATAATAGTACAACACATTCAATTGTTGTCAATTCACATTTGCATAAGTATAAATGTCAGGTGAGATTTACTCACCTCTTTATGCTAGAGTTAACAAATCAAATGACACAATCGAATTCCAGAAAGCACGATGACACAACAATAGACTCTAGTGGGAAGAGAACCAAGCTATTAATCTTGTGAACAACCTATAAACAAAACCAAAATAAAAATTATAAATTCAATACGACATTGAATTGAAATAACTTTGGAATAAAACACAATATGAATACACAACTTTTTGCCTTGCTTTCTATATTATTTTGCACGGCCTAGGGGTTGGATTAGCTCAGGTTTTGGTCATATTTGGCTTGAGTATTGACATAAGAATGCAGGACCTAAATGCTAGAACATGTGGAGGAAGTTACAACATAAGAAAGTGAAGAGGTTTTAGGCAACAAAGAGGAGTTTTGGTTCAACAAAGAGGCTCGGCTATGGGGTGTTTGGGGTCGGCCAGTGGAGTGTAATGTCAGGTCAGGGGCTAGAGTGATGAGAGGAGGTCTGGACAGAGGTGGTGGTGGTGGCCTAAGGTGATGGTGGTGGTGGAAATGGAAGTGGTGAACAAAGGGTGGTCAAACAACATGCATTCAAGGCTTTAGGTTGCATTTTGGTGGATTTTATCATCATGGTGGGCTCGGCTATAGTCAAAGCTGAAGGGGTAGGTGGTGTTGATGGCAGGGAAGAGGTGTAGGAGTTTGTGGCCATGCATATGGGGAAGATGCCGATCCAAATATATGAGGAAACAATGCAAAAATACATAGAAAATGAGAAGAAAGAGAAGAAAAAATGTATCCATTACCCAATGTTTTTTCTCTAGCCGTGAATAGAATGGTGATGAGAACTTTTTTTGCGTGAAAAATAATGAAAATAAATGGCTACTCAAAATATCACACGGCCAAAAGCATAAAGGAGGGGTTATGGCAAGTGAAAGGACATTGGAGATGAAAAGACTTAAGTTAATAAAGCTTTTAAAACCTTTCATATTTCCTTTCTTTAATTCAATTTAAAACAAAAATAAAATCAGTAATTTACTTTTAAAAACTAAAACAAAGTAATATAAAATAAAAATAAATAATAAACTTTAAAGAAAATGGAAAAGGAAGTAAAGAAATTGCTTAAAATTCAAAATAGGGTTCAAAAATTACTATTAAATCATCATTGGCTTTGGAAAAATATCTACTTCATTTTAAAAATATTATAAAGCAAAAATTTGAAATAAATAATTCATTTATCATTTCTAAAGTGAAATAAATAATTAAATTTAGAGAAAATAGAAAAATAATTAAAGAAATTGTTTAAAAATTCAAAATAGGACTTAAAAATTGCAAATAGAATATCACTAGTTTTATTTAAAATTATAACTTTACTTCTAAACCAATAAAAGTCAAGTAAAATAAAATGATTGCTGAAAAAAATGAAGTTTAAATGAAAATAAAATAAATTCTAAAAAAAATAGAAAATAAACAAAGAATTTCTTTAATTAAATGAAACTGGAAATTAGAAATTATAAACAGAATACAACTGACATTGGAAAATGTCAATTACACTTTGAAAAATGTTTTAAAACCAAAATATATACATAACATGTTATTTTACCCATATAAATGTAAATTAGAACATTGCATGACCAAATAAAATATTATTTATGTAATTTAAAATAAAAAATTTTGTTAAATACAGCAAATTACACTCAATAGTTAAAAAGGCATAACTTTCACAATATTAATCAGATTTTAACGAAACAAAAAGCATTATTCTTAAAATTTTATTTACCTTCATAATAAAAGATAAAATTCAAGAATTAAAATATTTAAATTTAAAATTTAAAAGTCAAAGTTTGACCAAATTGACCGAAATCCACTTTTTCTGGAAATATTCAATTTATTCAGGTTTGAAATTATAATTCTCATAAAAATCAACATTTATATTTAAAATAACATAATTTATTCATTTAAATAAATAAAATAAAGTTTTAAAATCAGGAATTTAAATAAAATAATCAAAATAAACAATTAAAATAAATCACAAAATTCAGGGTTGTTACACTCTCCCCCACTCAAATCTTTTCGTCCTCGAAAAGAACGAACAAGGAAAAATAAGGAAAAGCAAGATAGAAAAAGCAAATAGTACCTGAAAACAACAATTCCGAATTCGAAGCACGAATGCTCTTCTCCGTCTTTCAAGTACAATCTCGATCATCAGTACTTCACAGTACTTTGATCAGACTAACAGATTTCCTTCTCTTAGCTGCTTCGTACCTCTGCTGACAATACGAAGTGGCTTCCTCTTGACAGTCAGATTAGGTTAAATATCCAACTATCAAGAGCAGAAGGCTGAACCAAAAAGAGATGGGTCAAGAAGATACTAGAGAAGATGAGAGACGTGGAATACATCATGTGTAACAGCCCTAGATTTTTGTATATATTTTAAATTTGACTTTCTTTTATTAAATTATTTTTAAAATGGTTTATTTCAAATATTTCATTTTTAAATATAAATGTTGATTATTAAGTGATTTATAGTTCAAACTAGTATAATTTGAATATTTTACTGTAAAGTGAATTTCTGGTCAAACTGTTCAAACTTTGACTTTTAAACTTCAAATTTAAATTATTTAAATTCTTAAATTTTATCTTTTATTATGAAAATAGATTTAATAACATGAATATTGCTTTTCGTTTCGTTGAAAACGGAGTTAAATTGTGAAAGTTATGTGTATTTCAATATTGAATGCAATTTGTTTTATTTAGCAATTTTGTTTATTTTAAAAAAAATTATAAATTATATTTTCTTTGTCATATTTTATTTTTATATGTGTTAATATGTTATTTTATGTATACTTTGTCTTTAATATTTTTAAAGTGATAATAAAAATATTCCAAAATTTATTGCATTTATTTTCCATTTTTAAAGGTTAGTTTCCATTTTTCTGCTATTTTCTTCATTAAATTTTATTTAATTAAAATTTATTTATTTATTTTTTTGTGAATTCATTCATTTTGTGTTCTTATCTTTATTTATAAATATTTTTCAAGTACATAAAATTTTTTCTAAAGTTCAATTGAATTTATCTCAATGTAAAGGCCTAGTTATATATATATGGACTTTTTCTTTATTTAATTGATATTAATTAAATTTTATTTATTTCTTTTTCTATTTATTTTATTTTCTGAGATTATTTATCTTTGTTTTCAGCCATTTTATATATATATAAATTTAAAAAGAAAATAGAGGAAATATGAAAAGTTTTAAACTATTGGAATTCCAAAGTCCTTTTATCTCCCGACTCTTCATTTTCTCAACTCCATATTTATGATTTTTTTGCCGTGTATCTCCTCCTTCATTTCAGCCGTACTTTTTTTTCATGAACTAAAATGCTTCTCAAACAAAAAAATATAGCACGGCCATTTCAAATCAAAGATTTGATAAAAATCTCTTCTCTTTTCTTTGTTTTTCCTATTTTTTTCTTATTGATTTTACACTTGTTCTATACTTCATAGCTCCACTCCTCCTCCTCCAGGATTTGGTCGACCACCACCACCCCCTTCCTCTGACCATCACCCACCCTAGTATCGCTCCTCTCCAGGCCGAGTAACCCCAAAGTAATGATCAACACCAAAATCCACTTAAACATCCACTACATGTAAACCTAGCCTAGATTTGTTAACATCACCTTCTACCACTATTAGCCGCCACTGCCTCCACCACCACCACCTCTGACCTGACCTACACCCTCTTCCATGTCACCCACCACCTCTTGGAGCCACTGGCCATGACTCATGACCTCTGGCCGAACCTATATGTGGAATAGATGTGATGATTTTGCCTTGTGTTGAAGTTTGTACACCTAGTTTATACACCTAAACTTCACCACCTTGCAAACATGTGTAGGCCAATCCATATGGAACCCAAACTAGACCAATTTCCTACCCTAGGCTGAGCTTAACCACTGCATAACTAAAGCACATGAGGTAGAGAACAAGTGCAAGTCAATTTTTGTTGTTTTGGGCTTTGATTTCTAACATCGTTTAGTGATAAATTGTTATGAAACTTATCTATGTTGCATTGTTTTGTTCAAATGTTTGATCAAGGCTTTTAGCTTTGGCTCTCCACTCTCAAGTCATTTCCATAATGTCGTACCTTCATAGTGTCTATATTGTTTGCTTTGGTAGCTATCTCCTGTAACGACCCGTATTTTTACGGATCGAAAAATTCGTTCAATTCTGGAATTTTCAACATTTTAGGTTGTTTTAGGTTTTGGGAAGAATTTTGGTTAAGTCCTAAGTCGTAGCCGACTTATGAGTTCTGGACGAGTTAGTGATGAGTCTGGGCGAGTTAAGGACTTAAGGGGTGAGTCGGCGACGACCTAAGGAGATAAGTCGTAGCTGGGCTAAGTTAGTAGGTCGAAGTTAACTCGGCAAGTATTAAGTCGTAGGTTGTAAGTCGTTGCCGAGTTAAGGGATAGACAACCTAAGGAAGTGACCGACTTATGATTTTGTAGACGACTTAAGGTTTTGAGTTAAGTGTTAAGTCGGCTGACGAGTTAAGGTAGTGGTCGACTTAAGGACTGGACGAGTTAAGGGATGAGTCGTATACTTACTAAGTCGTAAGTCGTAAGCCTAGTTGAGTCGTCTGACCAAGTAAGACGCGTGCGTGTTGAGTCGTAACCCAGTTAAGTCGTAGACGACTTAAGAGTTTAACCCGGTTTTGTTGAGTCGTAGGCGCGCATGCTATAAGTCGTGACCGACTCAGGTGATAGCAGTTGTTAGGTCGCAGATGCTTCTGGTTATGTCGTAGGATGGCAAAGCTCTAGGTCGTAGGTCGGCATAGTGTTAAGTCGGCAGCGACTTAAGGAGATAGCCGAGTTACGACTTAGGGTATTTTCTGCTATAAATAGGAGAGCTTCTCTTCATTGTTGGGATCCGGATTTTGAAGCAACGAAGTGCTGCCATTTTGAGAGCTCGACTTCTACACTTCTTCACTTCTTTTCTCCACTCTAATCTAGTGCTTCCATCCATCCAAATCGAAAATCAAGATTGAAGATTCAAGAGCTTAGATTGAAGATCTTCATCTTTTCAAGAGAGATTTCATCATTTGAAGCGGATTCGTGATAGATCAAGCTTGATCCTTCGCTGTCCAGATCTGAAGCGTGTTGATTTGAGTTTGTTTAGGTGATTTGGTGAGTGGTGATTATCTCTCACACGGATCCAAAGGAGTATATCGGATTGTTGGCTCGATTTGGTGTTAAATTAGAGATTTCCATGCATTTTCTTCATCCTAAGTGTAGATCCATATAGATCCATTGTTCATGATGATGTTACATCCATTTTATCATATGTTAACCTATGCAAGTTCATTCATCAAGTTTGTAGAGATATAATCCATGTTTTCATGATTATTGGACTTTCAACTCTTTAATTACGAAAATGCCATTATTGTTATAATTGTCTACTTAGATCATTTTAGAATGCTTGATTGCTTGGATTGATGTTTGATTTGATTGATTGTTATGAACTAGATGATTGATGACTAGATTTAGATCGAAGGTGATTCAAAAGCTAAGGGAAAGGCTCTTGAATTGGAAAAGCTGCTCGTGGCATATGTAGCGGGATGATGAAGCTCTTATGCATAGATTTGATGATGTGATGATGAGATGAGGCTTTGCGAGGATGTAATGAAGCGAGGCAATCATGTGATGAAGACTTGGTCTAATCCAGACGGGATCATTCCAAGCATGTTGATAACTCGGTGATATGATTCGAGTTGAGGATAATGAATGGATGAGAATAGTCGTCGAGGAGGATGACTAGGAGGCTTGGATAGTATCGTTGTTGAAGGTTCTAGCATGCTCTAAGCAAGAGTACGTTTGGGCAGATTCGATAGTCCCAACGGCCAACTGTTGATGGTCGGGTACTCTGGGCAGATTCGATAGTCCTAGGCACGGGCTGCGACGACGTGCGGGAGTTATGTCTAGAACCGGGGTTTCCATTAGCCCTTGACGGATGGCTGAAAGAATGTGTCGGTCATTCAATTAACGGTGATATCGAAGCAATGATAACAGTGATAGCCAGAGTCATGGATGTTTGGTTGTATCGTCATTCGGACTCAAGAGCGGTATTTTCTGGGTACTTATCTGATTTAGGCCTTGGTACTTGGAAAACATCATCCTTGACTCGAGTGATAGTAGTTTTACTTTAAATTGTATGCTCTGCTATGTTTGCTTCTGCTTAGTGTGTGTCTGGGGGCTATCACTGTAGAATGGGGTTGGAGTGGGAGGGTTGTATTCCTATTCCTTTTCCTTTATGCTCTTTTGGTATATTGTTAGTTAATTTACTGCTCACTAAGACTGTTGTCTGACTCAAGGCTTTATGTTTTTAATTCTTATTGCCTTGGGCTGTTCGTCCATTTTGGGACGGGCAGACTAGGTAGCAGGTGACAGGTGTTGTTCTCTTCTCACGATGCTGATATCGAAGACGAGCTAGAGGGTTGCATATTATCTTCTTATATGTACTGGATATTCCGCTGTTTTGTATTCTCTGAGAGATATGTAGTGAGGCTGGATGTATTGACTATGTGGATGCTTGTATTCAACTATTATGGAGTTTCATATGATGTCATTTTGTTCTGTAAAGCTTCACTATACATATGTTCTATTGTATTTTGTCCATGCGCTGTGAGTAATACGATAGATTCTGTTGTTTTAAATCTTACCTTGACAATCGTCCATGGTCGCCTGGCACACTTTACAGCGCTCTATCTCTAGATTCGATGCAGGGGTCATGGGCGGTCGTCACATTTGGTATCAGAGCATTGGTTAATCGATTTTACCCAACGCTCGCCGTCGTAACTACGTATGAGAGACGTAATTGTATTTTGATGGATGAATACTATATATAATATAGTAGTTTAGTAGAGTTGAGTCCTTTATGCAGTTGTTTCTCTAGATGTTCTAATCATTCCTTTTTATAGATATTGAGAATGAGTCGAAGAGGGAGACCAGCTGCTAGGGAAGGCCGTGCTACTGTAGAGACTGCTGATTATGCAGCCATGTTCGAAGCTATGATGACTTCGATCATGAGAAGGATACCAGTTCCGGGGGCAGCAGTTGATGTTGGAGTTCAAGTCCAAACTCCGAAACCAGTGGATTTTGCTAAGCTGTGCAAGGATTATACTGCTCTTGGAGGGAAGGTTTTCTTGGGAACAGAATCTACCATTGAGGTCCAGAGGTGGATAGATGCTTGTAGAAGGATCTTTGGTGATTTGGGAATTGATGATGCAACTAAGAAGAAGTTGGCATCGAGGCAGCTTCAAGGGAGAGCTTCTGATTGGTGGAACTCTATTACCATCACTACTCCGGAAGAAGAGATTACTTGGGAGCAATTCCAAGCTAGATTTGAAGCTAAGTTCATTTCTACAGCTCAGAAGTTTGTTCTGTTCAAGAAGTTTGTGGAGCTCAAGCAAGGTGGAAGATCTGTTCTTGAATATGTTTTTGAGTTTGAAGCTTTGTCCAAATATGCCCGGTCATACATTGAGTCTGCTTACCAGAAGAATGAGAAGTTTGTGACCGGCTTAGATAGTTATCTTGGGAGACAGTTGGTGGATCATTTGGACGATTCATTTGAGAAGCTTGTGGAGAAAGCTCTTAGGCATGAGAGTCTGTTTCCTAAGGAAGGATCTGTTGTTGCTATGACTAGGGAAGAGTCTAAACCCCAGCAGGGTGGAAACAAGAAGAGGAAGCAGCAGCAGCAGAAGGGTAAGGATGGCCAGAAGAAGCCGAAAGGCGAGGTGACTTGCTACAACTGTCAGCAGAAGGGCCATTTCTCGAAGGATTGTAAGAATCCTAAGGTGCCGATGAAGTGTCATAACTGTGACAAGCCGGGGCATTTCAGGAAGAATTGTCCAGAACCAAGGAAGGACAGGCAGATTGTGCAAGCCTATGCTTTAGGAGCTGTTCCGTCGTCTTCGAAAGCTCCTACTGCTGAAGAGAAGGGAAAGAGTGTGGTTGTTCAAGGTACTCTTTTCCTATGTGGTATTCCAGTTAGAGTTTTATTTGATACTGGAGCATCGCATTCGTTTGTTTGTAATGAACTAGTAGGCCGGTTAGGTTTGGAACCGGATATTGTTGATAGGCCATTGGTTGTGACTAATCCAGTTGGGGGTTCGTCTTGTTTGTGTATGTTATGCCGTGGTCTAGTTGTATCGAGTCATGGTTGCTCTTTTGTTTGTGATTGTTTTGTTCTGAACTTTGCGGGGTTCGGAATTATTTTGGGTATGGACTGGCTTAGGAAGTATGCGGCTAAGGTTGATTGTGAGAGGCTGGAGGTGACAGTCGAGAATGTGGAAGGGCGAAAGATGGTGATACGATGTAAGCATGAGGAAGGCGTCTTCATGAGCTTCATGTATTCGCTAGTTGTTCCACGGGATGGACTGTCTTTAGTGCCAATCGCAAATGGATTCGAGGATGTCTTTGACGAAGTCAAAGGGTTGCCACCGCATAGAGAGATCGAGTTTCGTATAGATCTAGTTGAAGGAGCCAGACCTGTTGTGATGCCTCTTAGGCGGATGGCGCCTAGGGAACAGCAAGAGTTGAGGGTGCAAGTTGATGACCTTTTACAGAAAGGATTCATTCGGCGTAGTGTGTCCGAGTGGGGTGCACCAGTTGTGTTTGCAACCAAGGCAGATGGATCGTTGAGATTGTGTGTGGATTATCGTGAGCTGAATAAGGTGACTAAGAAGAACAAGTATCCATTGCCGAGAATAGATGACTTGTTTGATCAGCTTCACGAAGCTAAGGTGTTTTCTCAGATGGATTTGGCAACGGGATTTCACCAGTTGAGAGTGGCTAAGGATAGTGTGCCGAAGACTGCTTTTAGGACACCATCCGGTTTCTTTGAGTGGCTGGTAATGCCGTTTGGATTGACTAACGCGCCAGCATATTTTGTGGATCTTATGAATAGAGTGTTCAGAGATCAGTTGAACAAGTTCGTACTTGTATTCGTGGATGATATTCTGATTTATTCCAGAACTGAAGAAGAGCACAAGACGCACTTGCGTATTGTTTTGGAAATTTTGCGGAAACATCAGTTGAAGGCTAAGTTTTCGAAGTGTCACTTCTGGAAGAGTGAAGTGAGGTTCTTAGGCCATGTGATTTCTGGAAATGGAATAGCGGTTGATCCCGCTAAGGTGGCAGCAATCCAGGATTGGGTTAGACCTAAGAATGCATCTGATGTGAGAAGTTTTCTTGGATTAGCAGGATGTTATCGACGGTTTATCAAAGACTTCTCCAAGGTAGCTGCACCGTTAACAGGATTGACGAAAAAGAACCAAGTGTTCAGTTGGGATGCTAAGTGTGAGCAAGCTTTCGGAATCCTGAAAGAGAGATTGACGAGTGCTCCTGTCTTGACTATTCCAAGTGGGAATGATGAGATGGTGGTTTACACCGACGCATGTGGTACTGGACTTGGAGCAGTGCTGATGCAGAAGGATAGAGTTGTTGCGTATGCCAGTCGACAACTGAAGCCGCATGAAAGGAATTACCCAACTCATGATTTGGAGTTAGCGGCGATTGTATTTGCTCTGAAGATGTGGAGACATTATCTATTGGGAGTTCGATTCGAGTTGTTTACGGATCATAAGTCGCTGAAGTATCTTTTCTCCCAAAAGGATTTGAATCTTCGGCAGCAACGTTGGCTAGAGTTTTTAGCATCATATGATTTTGGTATAGCTTATACTCCGGGAAAAGGTAACGCAGTGGCAGATGCGTTAAGTCGAAGACATGCCGGATTGGGAGCCATGTTTTCAGAATGGAAGAGTCTCGAGTATTTAGCTGGATTCGACTTCAGGCCTAGATGTGAATTGGAACCTGAGATGTTGGCAAACTTATCGATAAGACCCACTCTTGTGGAAAGGATTGGCGAGGGCCAAAAGCGAGATGATAAGCTTGTCAAGATTACCCGTGAATTGGAATCTGGATTGGATCCAGAAAAGGATAAAGGATTCGAGGTCGATCGAGAGGGTTGGCTTCGGAAGCAAGGACGACTAGTTGTTCCCAATATAGATGAATTGAGGAGTGAAGTTTTGAAGGAAAGTCATCACTCGAAGTTGACCATTCATCCTGGTGGAAATAAGATGTATCGGGATATGAAGAGAACCTACTATTGGGAAGGTATGAAGAAGGATGTTGGAAATTTTATTTCCAAATGTATGAACTGCCAGTTGGTAAAAGCCGAACAAAAGAAACCAAGTGGATTGCTTCAGCCATTAGAAGTTCCTACATGGAAGTGGGAACAAGTGTCGATGGATTTTATTGATGGATTGCCTAGAACCAGAACGGGAAATGAAGGGATTTGGGTCATTGTAGATCGTCTAACCAAGAGTGCACGATTCATTCCTGTTCGATCGACTAGGACTGCATCAAAGTTGGCTGAGTTGTATGTTAAGTGGATAGTTTGATTTCATGGTATTCCGAAGAGTATAGTGAGCGATCGAGATCCATTGTTCACTAGTGGATTTTGGAGGAGCTTCCAGGAAGTTTTGGGAACCGAGTTGTGTTTGAGTACAGCTTATCACCCTCAAACAGATGGTCAGACTGAGAGAGTCAACCGAGTTTTGGAAGATCTCCTCAGAGCTTGTGTTTTGGATTTCGGAGGATCATGGGAAGATCACCTTCATTTGGTGGAGTTTGCGTACAACAACAGTTACCAGTCAAGCATTGGTATGGCACCGTATGAGGCATTGTATGGAAGACCGTGTAACTCGCCGACATGTTGGTTGGAAACTGGAGAAAAGCTGATGCTTGGGCCAGAGATGATTCGTCAGACTTTAGATTGTACAGAGATCATTCGGCAACGAATGAAGGCAGCCCAAGACCGTCAGAAGAGTTATGCCGATAAGCGTCGTAAGGATTTAGAATTCGACATTGGAGATATGGTTTTTGTGAAGATTTCTCCACTGAAGAATGTTATTCGATTCGGGAAGAAAGGAAAATTGACTCCGAGATTTGTTGGACCATTCCCGATCATCGAGCGAATTGGAAAGCTCGCTTATAGATTGGAGTTACCGGAGAAGATGTCGGGTGTGCACTCTGTTTTTCACGTATCATATCTACGGAAGTATGTGCATGACTCGAATACCGTAGTTTCTGCTGATAGCTGTGAAGATTTCGAAGTTGATCCAGTCGATAGAAGACCTCGTAAGCCGCTTCGTGTTGTTGAAACTGACACGAAACAGCTTAGGAGGAAGGTAGTTAAGTTGCTCAAGATACAATGGAGTGATGATGATAACGACTGTACGTGGGAGGTGGAAGAGAGGATGAAGGCAGCTCATCCTGAACTCTTCAAGGTATGGCCCTACGGTGTCATCTCATCTCACGATATTGTAACTTGTTCTAGGTCTTAGAATTCTGTACGCTAAGCTAGAATTGGATGCATGGTTTGTTGATTGCTATGGATGGTAGGCGTACAGAATAGTCTTTGATTGCTTTGTTTGCTTGGAATTTCGGGGGCGAAATTCCTAAGGGGGAGAGAATGTAACGACCCGTATTTTTACGGATCGAAAAATTCGTTCAATTCTGGAATTTTCAACATTTTAGGTTGTTTTAGGTTTTGGGAAGAATTTTGGTTAAGTCCTAAGTCGTAGCCGACTTATGAGTTCTGGACGAGTTAGTGATGAGTCTGGGCGAGTTAAGGACTTAAGGGGTGAGTCGGCGACGACCTAAGGAGATAAGTCGTAGCTGGGCTAAGTTAGTAGGTCGAAGTTAACTCGGCAAGTATTAAGTCGTAGGTTGTAAGTCGTTGCCGAGTTAAGGGATAGACAACCTAAGGAAGTGACCGACTTATGATTTTGTAGACGACTTAAGGTTTTGAGTTAAGTGTTAAGTCGGCTGACGAGTTAAGGTAGTGGTCGACTTAAGGACTGGACGAGTTAAGGGATGAGTCGTATACTTACTAAGTCGTAAGTCGTAAGCCTAGTTGAGTCGTCTGACCAAGTAAGACGCGTGCGTGTTGAGTCGTAACCCAGTTAAGTCGTAGACGACTTAAGAGTTTAACCCGGTTTTGTTGAGTCGTAGGCGCGCATGCTATAAGTCGTGACCGACTCAGGTGATAGCAGTTGTTAGGTCGCAGATGCTTCTGGTTATGTCGTAGGATGGCAAAGCTCTAGGTCGTAGGTCGGCATAGTGTTAAGTCGGCAGCGACTTAAGGAGATAGCCGAGTTACGACTTAGGGTATTTTCTGCTATAAATAGGAGAGCTTCTCTTCATTGTTGGGATCCGGATTTTGAAGCAACGAAGTGCTGCCATTTTGAGAGCTCGACTTCTACACTTCTTCACTTCTTTTCTCCACTCTAATCTAGTGCTTCCATCCATCCAAATCGAAAATCAAGATTGAAGATTCAAGAGCTTAGATTGAAGATCTTCATCTTTTCAAGAGAGATTTCATCATTTGAAGCGGATTCGTGATAGATCAAGCTTGATCCTTCGCTGTCCAGATCTGAAGCGTGTTGATTTGAGTTTGTTTAGGTGATTTGGTGAGTGGTGATTATCTCTCACACGGATCCAAAGGAGTATATCGGATTGTTGGCTCGATTTGGTGTTAAATTAGAGATTTCCATGCATTTTCTTCATCCTAAGTGTAGATCCATATAGATCCATTGTTCATGATGATGTTACATCCATTTTATCATATGTTAACCTATGCAAGTTCATTCATCAAGTTTGTAGAGATATAATCCATGTTTTCATGATTATTGGACTTTCAACTCTTTAATTACGAAAATGCCATTATTGTTATAATTGTCTACTTAGATCATTTTAGAATGCTTGATTGCTTGGATTGATGTTTGATTTGATTGATTGTTATGAACTAGATGATTGATGACTAGATTTAGATCGAAGGTGATTCAAAAGCTAAGGGAAAGGCTCTTGAATTGGAAAAGCTGCTCGTGGCATATGTAGCGGGATGATGAAGCTCTTATGCATAGATTTGATGATGTGATGATGAGATGAGGCTTTGCGAGGATGTAATGAAGCGAGGCAATCATGTGATGAAGACTTGGTCTAATCCAGACGGGATCATTCCAAGCATGTTGATAACTCGGTGATATGATTCGAGTTGAGGATAATGAATGGATGAGAATAGTCGTCGAGGAGGATGACTAGGAGGCTTGGATAGTATCGTTGTTGAAGGTTCTAGCATGCTCTAAGCAAGAGTACGTTTGGGCAGATTCGATAGTCCCAACGGCCAACTGTTGATGGTCGGGTACTCTGGGCAGATTCGATAGTCCTAGGCACGGGCTGCGACGATGTGCGGGAGTTATGTCTAGAACCGGGGTTTCCATTAGCCCTTGACGGACGGCTGAAAGAATGTGCCGGTCATTCAATTAACGGTGATATCGAAGCAATGATAACAGTGATAGCCAGAGTCATGGATGTTTGGTTGTATCGTCATTCGGACTCAAGAGCGGTATTTTCTGGGTACTTATCTGATTTAGGCCTTGGTACTTGGAAAACATCGTCCTTGACTCGAGTGATAGTAGTTTTACTTTAAATTGTATGCTCTGCTATGTTTGCTTCTGCTTAGTGTGTGTCTGGGGGCTATCACTGTAGAATGGGGTTGGAGTGGGAGGGTTGTATTCCTATTCCTTTTCCTTTATGCTCTTTTGGTATGTTGTTAGTTAATTTACTGCTCACTAAGACTGTTGTCTGACTCAAGGCTTTATGTTTTTAATTCTTATTGCCTTGGGCTGTTCGTCCATTTTGGGACGGGCAGACTAGGTAGCACGTGACAGGTGCTGTTCTCTTCTCACGATGCTGATATCGAAGACGAGCTAGAGGGTTGCATATTATCTTCTTATATGTACTGGATATTCCGCTGTTTTGTATTCTCTGAGAGATATGTAGTGAGGCTGGATGTATTGACTATGTGGATGCTTGTATTCAACTATTATGGAGTTTCATATGATGTCATTTTGTTCTGTAAAGCTTCACTATACATATGTTCTATTGTATTTTGTCCATGCGCTGTGAGTAATACGATAGATTCTGTTGTTTTAAATCTTACCTTGACAATCGTCCATGGTCGCCTGGCACACTTTACAGCGCTCTATCTCTAGATTCGGTGCAGGGGTCATGGGCGGTCGTCACATTTGGTATCAGAGCATTGGTTAATCGATTTTACCCAACGCTCGCCGTCGTAACTACGTATGAGAGACGTAATTGTATTTTGATGGATGAATACTATATATAATATAGTAGTTTAGTAGAGTTGAGTCCTTTATGCAGTTGTTTCTCTAGATGTTCTAATCATTCCTTTTTATAGATATTGAGAATGAGTCGAAGAGGGAGACCAGCTGCTAGGGAAGGCCGTGCTACTGTAGAGACTGCTGATTATGCAGCCATGTTCGAAGCTATGATGACTTCGATCATGAGAAGGATACCAGTTCCGGGGGCAGCAGTTGATGTTGGAGTTCAAGTCCAAACTCCGAAACCAGTGGATTTTGCTAAGCTGTGCAAGGATTATACTGCTCTTGGAGGGAAGGTTTTCTTGGGAACAGAATCTACCATTGAGGTCCAGAGGTGGATAGATGCTTGTAGAAGGATCTTTGGTGATTTGGGAATTGATGATGCAACTAAGAAGAAGTTGGCATCGAGGCAGCTTCAAGGGAGAGCTTCTGATTGGTGGAACTCTATTACCATCACTACTCCGGAAGAAGAGATTACTTGGGAGCAATTCCAAGCTAGATTTGAAGCTAAGTTCATTTCTACAGCTCAGAAGTCTGTTCTGTTCAAGAAGTTTGTGGAGCTCAAGCAAGGTGGAAGATCTGTTCTTGAATATGTTTTTGAGTTTGAAGCTTTGTCCAAATATGCCCGGTCATACATTGAGTCTGCTTACCAGAAGAATGAGAAGTTTGTGACCGGCTTAGATAGTTATCTTGGGAGACAGTTGGTGGATCATTTGGACGATTCATTTGAGAAGCTTGTGGAGAAAGCTCTTAGGCATGAGAGTCTGTTTCCTAAGGAAGGATCTGTTGTTGCTGTGACTAGGGAAGAGTCTAAACCCCAGCAGGGTGGAAACAAGAAGAGGAAGCAGCAGCAGCAGAAGGGTAAGGATGGCCAGAAGAAGCCGAAAGGCGAGGTGACTTGCTACAACTGTCAGCAGAAGGGCCATTTCTCGAAGGATTGTAAGAATCCTAAGGTGCCGATGAAGTGTCATAACTGTGACAAGCCGGGGCATTTCAGGAAGAATTGTCCAGAACCAAGGAAGGACAGGCAGATTGTGCAAGCCTATGCTTTAGGAGCTGTTCCATCGTCTTCGAAAGCTCCTACTGCTGAAGAGAAGGGAAAGAGTGTGGTTGTTCAAGGTACTCTTTTCCTATGTGGTATTCCAGTTAGAGTTTTGTTTGATACTGGAGCATCGCATTCGTTTGTTTGTAATGAACTAGTAGGCCGGTTAGGTTTGGAACCGGATATTGTTGATAGGCCATTGGTTGTGACTAATCCAGTTGGGGGTTCGTCTTGTTTGTGTATGTTATGCCATGGTCTAGTTGTATCGAGTCATGG
The DNA here is from genome assembly GCA_030737815.1 of Allium fistulosum. Taxonomy (NCBI): domain Eukaryota; kingdom Viridiplantae; phylum Streptophyta; class Magnoliopsida; order Asparagales; family Amaryllidaceae; genus Allium; species Allium fistulosum. Next base: position 824,983,846 of record CM060904.1, read on the forward strand.
TTGCTCTTTTGTTTGTGATTGTTTTGTTCTGAACTTTGCGGGGTTCGGAATTATTTTGGGTATGGAATGGCTTAGGAAGTATGCGGCTAAGGTTGATTGTGAGAGGCTGGAGGTGACAGTCGAGAATGTGGAAGGGCGAAAGATGGTGATACGATGTAAGCATGAGGAAGGCGTCTTCATGAGCTTCATGTATTCGCTAGTTGTTCCACGGGATGGACTGTCTTTAGTGCCAATCGCAAATGGATTCAAGGATGTCTTTGACGAAGTCAAAGGGTTGCCGCCGCATAGAGAGATCGAGTTTCGTATAGATCTAGTTGAAGGAGCCAGACCTGTTGTGATGCCTCTTAGGCGGATGGCGCCTAGGGAACAGCAAGAGTTGAGGGTGCAAGTTGATGACCTTTTACAGAAAGGATTCATTCGGCGTAGTGTGTCCGAGTGGGGTGCACCAGTTGTGTTTGCAACCAAGGCAGATGGATCGTTGAGATTGTGTGTGGATTATCGTGAGCTGAATAAGGTGACTAAGAAGAACAAGTATCCATTGCCGAGAATAGATGACTTGTTTGATCAGCTTCACGAAGCTAAGGTGTTTTCTCAGATGGATTTGGCAACGGGATTTCACCAGTTGAGAGTGGCTAAGGATAGTGTGCCGAAGACTGCTTTTAGGACACCATCCGGTTTCTTTGAGTGGCTGGTAATGCCGTTTGGATTGACTAACGCGCCAGCATATTTTGTGGATCTTATGAATAGAGTGTTCAGAGATCAGTTGAACAAGTTCGTACTTGTATTCGTGGATGATATTCTGATTTATTCCAGAACTGAAGAAGAGCAAAAGACGCACTTGCGTATTGTTTTGGAAATTTTGCGGAAACATCAGCTGAAGGCTAAGTTTTCGAAGTGTCACTTCTGGAAGAGTGAAGTGAGGTTCTTAGGCCATGTGATTTCTGGAAATGGAATAGCGGTTGATCCCGCTAAGGTGGCAGCAATCCAGGATTGGGTTAGACCTAAGAATGCATCTGATGTGAGAAGTTTTCTTGGATTAGCAGGATATTATCGACGGTTTATCAAAGACTTCTCCAAGGTAGCTGCACCGTTAACAGGATTGACAAAAAAGAACCAAGTGTTCAGTTGGGATGCTAAGTGTGAGCAAGCTTTCGGAATCCTGAAAGAGAGATTGACGAGTGCTCCTGTCTTGACTATTCCAAGTGGGAATGATGAGATGGTGGTTTACACCGACGCATGTGGTACTGGACTTGGAGCAGTGCTGATGCAGAAGGATAGAGTTGTTGCGTATGCCAGTCGACAACTGAAGCCGCATGAAAGGAATTACCCAACTCATGATTTGGAGTTAGCGGCGATTGTATTTGCTCTGAAGATGTGGAGACATTATCTATTGGGAGTTCGATTCGAGTTGTTTACGGATCATAAGTCGCTGAAGTATCTTTTCTCCCAAAAGGATTTGAATCTTCGGCAGCAACGTTGGCTAGAGTTTTTAGCATCATATGATTTTGGTATAGCTTATACTCCGGGAAAAGGTAATGCAGTGGCAGATGCGTTAAGTCGAAGACATGCCGGATTGGGAGCCATGTTTTCAGAATGGAAGAGTCTCGAGTATTTAGCTGGATTCGACTTCAGGCCTAGATGTGAAATGGAACCTGAGATGTTGGCAAACTTATCGATAAGACCCACTCTTGTGGAAAGGATTGGCGAGGGCCAAAAGCGAGATGATAAGCTTGTCAAGATTACCCGTGAATTGGAATCTGGATTGGATCCAGAAAAGGATAAAGGATTCGAGGTCGATCGAGAGGGTTGGCTTCGGAAGCAAGGACGACTAGTTGTTCCCAATATAGATGAATTGAGGAGTGAAGTTTTGAAGGAAAGTCATCACTCGAAGTTGACCATTCATCCTGGTGGAAATAAGATGTATCGGGATATGAAGAGAACCTACTATTGGGAAGGTATGAAGAAGGATGTTGGAAATTTTATTTCCAAATGTATGAACTGCCAGTTGGTAAAAGCCGAACAGAAGAAGCCAAGTGGATTGCTTCAGCCATTAGAAGTTCCTACATGGAAGTGGGAACAAGTGTCGATGGATTTTATTGATGGATTGCCTAGAACCAGAACGGGAAATGAAGGGATTTGGGTCATTGTAGATCGTCTGACCAAGAGTGCACGATTCATTCCTGTTCGATCGACTAGGACTGCATCAAAGTTGGCTGAGTTGTATGTTAAGTGGATAGTTTGATTTCATGGTATTCCGAAGAGTATAGTGAGCGATCGAGATCCATTGTTCACTAGTGGATTTTGGAGGAGCTTCCAGGAAGTTTTGGGAACCGAGTTGTGTTTGAGTACAGCTTATCACCCTCAAACAGATGGTCAGACTGAGAGAGTCAACCGAGTTTTGGAAGATCTCCTCAGAGCTTGTGTTTTGGATTTCGGAGGATCATGGGAAGATCACCTTCATTTGGTGGAGTTTGCGTACAACAACAGTTACCAGTCAAGCATTGGTATGGCACCGTATGAGGCATTGTATGGAAGACCGTGTAACTCGCCGACATGTTGGTTGGAAACTGGAGAAAAGCTGATGCTTGGGCCAGAGATGATTCGTCAGACTTCAGATTGTATAGAGATCATTCGGCAACGAATGAAGGCAGCCCAAGACCGTCAGAAGAGTTATGCCGATAAGCGTCGTAAGGATTTAGAATTCGACATTGGAGATATGGTTTTTGTGAAGATTTCTCCACTGAAGAATGTTATTCGATTCGGGAAGAAAGGAAAATTGACTCCGAGATTTGTTGGACCATTCCCGATCATCGAGCGAATTGGAAAGCTCGCTTATAGATTGGAGTTACCGGAGAAGATGTCGGGTGTGCACACTGTTTTTCACGTATCATATCTACGGAAGTATGTTCATGACTCGAATACCGTAGTTTCTGCTGATAGCTGTGAAGATTTCGAAGTTGATCCAGTCGATAGAAGACCTCGTAAGCCGCTTCGTGTTGTTGAAACTGACACGAAACAGCTTAGGAGGAAGGTAGTTAAGTTTCTCAAGATACAATGGAGTGATGATGATAACGACTGTACGTGGGAGGTGGAAGAGAGGATGAAGGCAGCTCATCCTGAACTCTTCAAGGTATGGCCCTACGGTGTCATCTCATCTCGCGATATTGTAACTTGTTCTAAGTCTTAGAATTCTGTATGCTAAGCTAGAATTGGATGCATGGTTTGTTGATTGCTATGGATGGTAGGCGTACAGAATAGTCTTTGATTGCTTTGTTTGCTTGGAATTTCGGGGGCGAAATTCCTAAGGGGGAGAGAATGTAACGACCCGTATTTTTACGGATCGAAAAATTCGTTCAATTCTGGAATTTTCAACATTTTAGGTTGTTTTAGGTTTTGGGAAGAATTTTGGTTAAGTCCTAAGTCGTTGCCGACTTATGAGTTCTGGACGAGTTAGTGATGAGTTTGGGCGAGTTAAGGACTTAAGGGGTGAGTCGGCGACGACCTAAGGAGATAAGTCGTAGCTGGGCTAAGTTAGTAGGTCGAAGTTAACTCGGCAAGTATTAAGTCGTAGGTTGTAAGTCGTTGCCGAGTTAAGGGATAGACAACCTAAGGAAGTGACCGACTTATGATTTTGTAGACGACTTAAGGTTTTGAGTTAAGTGTTAAGTCGGCTGACGAGTTAAGGTAGTGGTCGACTTAAGGACTGGACGAGTTAAGGGATGAGTCGTATACTTACTAAGTCGTAAGTCGTAAGCCTAGTTGAGTCGTCTGACCAAGTAAGACGCGTGCGTGTTGAGTCGTAACCCAGTTAAGTCGTAGACGACTTAAGAGTTTAACCCGGTTTTGTTGAGTCGTAGGCACGCATGCTATAAGTCGTGACCGACTCAGGAGATAGCAGATGCTTCTGGTTATGTCGTAGGATGTCAAAGCTCTAGGTCGTAGGTCGGCATAGTGTTAAGTCGGCAGCGACTTAAGGAGATAGCCGAGTTACGACTTAGGGTATTTTCTGCTATAAATAGGAGAGCTTCTCTTCATTGTTGGGATCCGGATTTTGAAGCAACGAAGTGCTGCCATTTTGAGAGCTCGACTTCTACACTTCTTCACTTCTTTTCTCCACTCTAATCTAGTGCTTCCATCCATCCAAATCGAAGATCAAGATTGAAGATTCAAGAGCTTAGATTGAAGATCTTCATCTTTTCAAGAGAGATTTCATCGTTTGAAGCGGATTCGTGATAGATCAAGCTTGATCCTTCGCTGTCCAGATCTGAAGCGTGTTGATTTGAGTTTGTTTAGGTGATTTGGTGAGTGGTGATTATCTCTCACACGGATCCAAAGGAGTATATCGGATTGTTGGCTCGATTTGGTGTTAAATTAGAGATTTCCATGCATTTTCTTCATCCTAAGTGTAGATCCATATAGATCCATTGTTCATGATGATGTTACATCCATTTTATCATATGTTAACCTATGCAAGTTCATTCATCAAGTTTGTAGAGATATAATCCATGTTTTCATGATTATTGGACTTTCAACTCTTTAATTACGAAAATGCCATTATTGTTATAATTGTCTACTTAGATCATTTTAGAATGCTTGATTGCTTGGATTGATGTTTGATTTGATTGATTGTTATGAACTAGATGATTGATGACTAGATTTAGATCGAAGGTGATTCAAAAGCTAAGGGAAAGGCTCTTGAATTGGAAAAGCTGCTCGTGGCATATGTAGCGGGATGATGAAGCTCTTATGCATAGATTTGATGATGTGATGATGAGATGAGGCTTTGCGAGGATGTAATGAAGCGAGGCAATCATGTGATGAAGACTTGGTCTAATCCAGACGGGATCATTCCAAGTATGTTGATAACTCGGTGATATGATTCGAGTTAAGGATAATGAATGGATGAGAATAGTCGTCGAGGAGGATGACTAGGAGGCTTGGATAGTATCGTTGTTGAAGGTTCTAGCATGCTCTAAGCAAGAGTACGTTTGGGCAGATTCGATAGTCCCAACGGCCAACTGTTGATGGTCGGGTACTCTGGGCAGATTCGATAGTCCTAGGCACAGGCTGCGACGACGTGCGGGAGTTATGTCTAGAACCGGGGTTTCCATTAGCCCTTGACGGACGGCTGAAAGAATGTGCCGGTCATTCAATTAACGGTGATATCGAAGCAATGATAACAGTGATAGCCAGAGTCATGGATGTTTGGTTGTATCTTCATTCGGACTCAAGAGCGGTATTTTCTGGGTACTTATCTGATTTAGGCCTTGGTACTTGGAAAACATCGTCCTTGACTCGAGTGATAGTAGTTTTACTTTAAATTGTATGCTCTGCTATGTTTGCTTCTGCTTAGTGTGTGTCTGGGGGCTATCACTGTAGAATGGGGTTGGAGTGGGAGGGTTGTATTCCTATTCCTTTTCCTTTATGCTCTTTTGGTATGTTGTTAGTTAATTTACTGCTCACTAAGACTGTTGTCTGACTCAAGGCTTTATGTTTTTAATTCTTATTGCCTTGGGCTGTTCGTCCATTTTGGGATGGGCAGACTAGGTAGCAGGTGACAGGTGTTGTTCTCTTCTCACGATGCTGATATCGAAGACGAGCTAGAGGGTTGCATATTATCTTCTTATATGTACTGGATATTCCGCTGTTTTGTATTCTCTGAGAGATATGTAGTGAGGCTGGATGTATTGACTATGTGGATGCTTGTATTCAACTATTATGGAGTTTCATATGATGTCATTTTGTTCTGTAAAGCTTCACTATACATATGTTCTATTGTATTTTGTCCATGCGCTGTGAGTAATACGATAGATTCTGTTGTTTTAAATCTTACCTTGACAATCGTCCATGGTCGCCTGGCACACTTTACAGCGCTCTATCTCTAGATTCGGTGCAGGGGTCATGGGCGGTCGTCACATCTCCAGCTCTGAACAGGTGAGTTATTCTCACCAGACAATATGTACATATATAACTAGTGAATTGACCCCTTTTGAATCTGTAAAATGCATTATCATGTTACACCTGCTATGTTATGATTTTATGATGTTCACCCATGCTTAAACACCTATTATATTATATGTTACTGTTATATTATGCTATTCTATTATTTTTATTAGTTTATCACACTGCAAGTTCCCTTTAGATTAGAATCACTATGGGTTGAAATGATACATACCCGAACAGACTTTAGAATAGGAGAAAATCGTTTTGGGCTGAAATGATAGGCCTGAATGATTTTCAATTATTTTCATTTACTTTGGATTGCGGGTTTGAAATGATCAAACCCGGGTTTTCTTTGAAAATTACGGGTTGAAATGATATATTACCCGTATCACTTTACATAGGCTAAAAATGAAATACAGACCCATTGTTAAAATATGTTTTTCTAAAAAATTTAAAATATTTTAGAAATGTAAATGTTATAATATTTTGATTTAAATTTGATTTAAAATGATTTTTGTAAAGCATTATTGATTTTCTTAAAATTTATAAGTGAAAAAAATTAATCGTAAAGTTAGAAAATCTGAAATGTAGGTTATTTTGGGAAATTTTAATTTGGTGATAATTGGAATTTAAATTAAATATGAAATATGATAAATTCATGATAATTTGGATTAAAGTGAATTTAAATGATTTTATAATATATTAATGGTTTTTGAATAAAGTTAAAATGTGAAATGAATGAATATTTAAGTTGAAATTTTGAAATATAACTAAAATTGGAAATTTGTGAATTTGGCTTAAAAGTGAATTTTAAGTTAAGTAAATAAAAATGGAATTAAGTTATATTTGAAAATTTAAACTTAAGTGTTAAGTTAATTTAATTTAATGAATTTATAATTTAATATTGGAATTTAATAAGTGAATTATTATTAAATTTTTATTTTTGAATGGAGGTTTAACTTTATAAAATCATGAATATAAGGGTATTTGAATGATTATTTTAAAGTGAAATTATATGATTTTATAAGTTAAAAATGATTATATAAAAATATAATTGTTGGTGAAATTATACTGAATATTTGAAGTTAATTAACTGCATTTCTGAAATGCTATTAATTCTAATGTAAATGATAATACAACATTTGTAAATGCTGTAGTTGATAATAATGAACCAAATGGCTAAATTTAATTAAAGGCTATTATAGTATTTTTGTAAATGTTATAATGGTTGAATTTAACTAAGTTTATTTGAAACTAATGTAACCCTATTCCAGCATTTTTTAAATGCTGTCTTTTGTTAAATTTAACTGTTTTAAATGTGACTTTCCGTAGCATTTTCTAAATGCTGCGAAAGTTGAATTTTCATTGTTTTAATTAATTTAAGTGAACGAATGAACTTTGAAAAGTTAAAATTTTGGAAATTTACTAATTTAATTATTAAATATAATAACTTTATTTTGTGATTTAAAATGAAGTAATTTGTTTCGAAATATAAACTATTTTGAAATACGATATTTTGATATTTTGAAATGGATTTTTGAATGATATTGAATTTTGAAATGATATTTGATTTCGAAGTATAAAATACCATTTTGAAATTTTAACCACGGGATGTATTTAATTTATAGTTTAACTGATCCTTAAGGGATGGGCGATCCCAAGCATCCTTTGAGTTATTGTGCATTTCTACTACAATTCACTTGAGTTGGTTTACATTATATAAGTATATATTGTCCTGACTCGAGTGTTTTGTGTCTTAATTTACGCTCGGGTCAGCTTGAGTATTTACAGCTTAGCTTTAGATCTCTTTCTGGAGCTAGGAATCACTAGAGATTCTGCTTGTCTAGTTATATGTTCCTTTCAGTTCAGTTGTTCTCTTTCAGTTCTGGTATTCATAAACTTCTATTTATTTGAGATTTCTATTGTATATGTTTTCAAACAGATATTATGTATTATGTTTTGAGAGTTTTTTATAGTAGCTTCATGAACTACTATGGTTTTTATATTCCGTTGTGCGTTATTCTGATATGTTCTGTGTCTGTGATTCTGTGTATTTGATTTCATTTGCTCCAAATTTATTTACAATCTATTATTTTGAATTATTCAAGTCAGACATGTGTGGATTATTATTGTTTTGAATGGTCCAAAATAGTGGGTCGTTACAATTGGTATCAGAGCTTTGGTTTTTAGGCAAACCATAGCCTGCGGAGCAAAAAAACTCATTAGAGATAGGGTAGAAATACCCTAGAATGAGTGAAATCAATCTCAGAATCATTCCTTTGTGAGAGAACATATTTTCGAAGTATAAAATGATTTTCAAATGATTTTTTTAGGGATTTTTAAAGATTATTTTGATATAAAATTTTCTGGACTTTATCCCTTTCGTATCCACCTTGTTAGTAATTTCTTTGATTAGGATTTCCTTAGAATTCTGAACTTCTATCTTAGTTGGAATTTCGGTTATTAGGATTCCTTTGAATTTTGGAACGCTCCCACTTGTTTTAAAATTCATTCCTGTCTCCCCTAATTGTATTCTTTTAATTTTTGGAGCAGTCCATAACTCCACTTTGAATGACCTCTATAAAGACCGGCAAACTTTAAATGATTGGTAAAAGGGTGAAACTCCCTTATAATTGGCATTGATTCACCGGAGATTTCTGTATCCTCTGTTTACGATGTTTTCTATCTTCTGCTATATTTAGATTCTATCTCTGGCGATCGAAGGTCGATTTGCCTTAGATTTTCGCATCGATTATATTCCTAAAGTCACGGTTGACCCTATTAAGGTCGCCCGCGATTTATATAGGCTTATCCATCTTCTATTTGGTAATTTAATGATCTTATCTTCGTTCGAGCTTATCTTCGAATCAGAATTCTATTTAATTGGAGTTCCTCTAAATTTGAATCTCTGTTTTTTTTAAATCCATCCTTGAATCATCCCTTGGAAAATTTGTGGTTGATTATCTTTTGAAAATTTTGTATTCATCGAAATTGTTATTTTGATAAGGGTGACCATATTTTATATATATAAGTGAAATGTTTTCGATAAGGATTATATACCATTTTAAAAATGAGAATTTGAAGTTTCAAATGGATTTGAAATTTTGAAATTTATATAAGAAATGGTTTTATATAAAATAATTTATAACTGAAGGTTTTGAATCTAAATTTGAGTGATCGGACTCCGGCATTTTCGAAACTGGTTTTAAGATTTGAAATAAAAATAATACGATTTGAAAGTATTTTCCGAATAAGAAATGTTTCAAATGATTTTAATGAGTTTAAAATGATTTCGAAGAAATTTCAAAAGAAGTTTTCGAGAAAATGGAAGTCCAGAACCCACTTATGTCGCTGGAAAATAATTTCGGTGAGAATGTATGCATCATCGACATTGATTTCAAGTTTCTGAGTGGGGGAGAGGCCACTTCGGTAGCTTTGCTATGCGATTGATTTGTGAAACCAATTTTGATTTCAAATTCCGAAGTGTGATGTGATATTTGAAAGATATATGTATATATATTTGAACAATTTGAAATGAGCCGGTGTTCGGTTCTTGAGTTTTGATTTGATTTTATGTAACCCTACTTTTGGAATTGATTTACTGATTTGTTGGTGATTTCCAACTCTTAAATTTGAAAATTATTTCTTCAACTATTTTGAAGGTTCGAGCACTTCCAAATCAAGGTTAACTTTTCAAAGCTAAGTAATTTTGAAAAGTATAAAGTATATAAGTTTGGTATTTATGTTTAAAATATGTTGTAATATGATTTAAATAAGTTGAAATTGTTTTGTTAAGTAAATGAATAAGGCTATTTTGAATTTTTTTCTAATATGAAATCTAGATTTGAAATGTTTTGAGAAGAATTTGGTCTTCAAGATATTTTGAATAAAATTTAGTTTAAATGTTTAACTTAGTAACATCTTTATGAAACTATATATTTAAAATGTTGGAATAGATACATAAGTTGTACGTATGCTGTTTTATTCGCATATTTAATTGATCCAAGTTTGAGTACACAAGTTCGAGGTGAATTACACCATTTCGTGTTAGGATTTTTCATTTGATCCTTGATGGCGAATATTTGATGTGGATTTTGGGCTTGATTCTAGAAATCTCTATCATAGTATATGGCTATGCAAGGAGACTGATGGTTTCTAGTCGAGAACCCATATCGAAATCCGCATTAGGGAAGTCGAATGGACAATACTAGTTCGAAAGCGAACTTGTGTGATCGAGCGAGCGATCGAATGTGATTTTGCGAAATGATGACATATGTACATATTATATTCTAATATCACTGATATACTTGATGCTGAAATTGGAAGTTGTTGGGTTGGATATCTTTGTAATTTAATTGGAATTTTTTTATATGAAAACTACTATCAAATTTAAAACCATTTTTCAAAATTATTTTTCTTTTATTCTTCTTAAACTAACTATTTTATTCTATTTTTCATACAAACTATTTTATATACAAAACTATTCTTAATTAAAAATCTTTTAGTAAGCAAAAATGTTCAATCCCATATGGCTTTTCATGCAGCGAAATTTATTTTTGAAAATTTTGATCCATATATAAGATAAACTTTATGTAAGTATAAGATGATTTTGAAAACCATTGATTTTGATAAATGAATAACTGAAGCTTATATTAGTATGAAAGGATATTTGGTTTACCTGTAATTTGAGTTTATTTAAAAATAATGGATTTATAAAGTAAATATTTCAACACTAGGTAATAATGAAGTAAAATTTGAGATATGTGAAATTAAAAAATTTAGTTTTGAAATATGGTATATTTAAGCCTTGAAACATATTTAAGACTTAATATTTTATTATGTAAATCAAATCTATATTTGAAATTTGATAATATTTGAAATGGTTTTGTTGGAAAACTAAATTGAATTGAAACTAATGGTTTGAATTGAATTAAAATTGGAAATTTTAGATTTTGGTTTAATAGAATAAATTTGTGAAATGTAAAGAATTAAGGGAATATTTTATTATTTCAAATGTATGATTTTTATGATTTTCAAAGTGAAATGATTTCAAGTATTTGGTTTTGAAAGATTTACAACTTTGGAAGTATTATGATTTTTGAAGTGAATATATGTTTGAAATGGAAATGAATTTGTTTGACCTAAATTTTGTTGATTTGAAAATTTGGATTATTTTCTAAATCTATTGTTTAAGAAACTTTGAAACTAAATTTATGTAATTTGGAAGAAATGATTTGGTGAAATCATATATGATTTTGAAGCTGAATTGATATTGAAATGGTTTGAAATTGAGAACTTTGTTTATTTAAATACTTTGATTTGGGAGTTATCGAACTTATATAAAAAATTTGTTTGTATAAGTATGATGTTGATTCGAAAACTATGGATTTGAAAAGGTACTCAATTTGAAAAGTGAAATCTTATATAATTGAAGTCTATATAAGTGTGATTTGATATACTATTGATTTTGGAAAGTATTTGATTTGAAAATGAAATCTTATATATAATGGACTTTATATAAGTACGATATTTGAAAGTGATTTGAAAAGGTACTATATGATACATATTTTCGAAGTAAAGATATGGAAAGTGCCTTCTGCTTGATATCCGCTTTGTGGCCACATTGTGGATTCATTCTATCGATATTTCTCTAATTTTTGTTTTCCGGATATGATACTCGAGTTTCCATCGAATTCCATGGAAATCTCCATGGTCTTACGAGCGCGACTTCATAGCGTAATCGCAAGGTTGGGGGCGGCCTACGGGTATGGATGTTTCCTGGGAGATCTAGGCGTAACCATTGTGTACCTGCGATCTATTGAGTCGCTTGGTAGCGTAATCAGCATGGGCTGCGAGAGCCTAGGGTACGGATGTTTCCTGGGAGATCCAGGCGTAACCATTGTGTATCTGCAGTACTACTAGTCTTCATGGCGTAATCGCAAGGTTGGGGGCAGCCTAAGGGTACAGATGTTTCCTGGAGGATCTAGGCGAAACCATTGTGTATCCGCGATCCATGATCGACATGTTTTGTTTTTTTTTGTTTGGATTGTACTTTCCATATCTGTTTTTAAAAGGTTTTTCCAGTATTTTCACTGGGTGTTGAAACAAGTCTGCTAAGTACCTGGAGAATTCTAGCTTTGCGCCTGATCAACGCACTGCCAGAGTCTGTAGGAACGAGGATAAACTTGTTAAGACATTGAGTTATAAAAGTATTTTGATAAAATATTATATAAATGATACTTTGATCAGTTATTTCCTTTTTAAAGGATTTTAAGTGTTTTAAATATTTTACCTCTTTAACCAACAATTTTAAATAACGGTTCATCCTTCTCTTTCAACCTGCTTTCCCTCCAAGCTACTTTTCTTCCCTACCTTCTTTCGGGATGTCTTCCAACCTATTGTTCTTTCTAGTTGTTTCTCCGCTCCCTTCCTTTTCGAGGACGAAAAGATTTGAGTAGGGGAGAGTGTAACAGCCCTAAAATTTTTTTATATATTTTAAATTTGACTTTCTTTTATTAAATTATTTTTAAAATGGTTTATTTCAAATATTTCATTTTTAAATATAAATGTTGATTATTAAGTGATTTATAGTTCAAACTAGTATAATTTGAATATTTTACTGTAAAGTGAATTTCTAGTCAAACTTTTCAAACTTTGACTTTTAAACTTCAAATTTAAATTATTTAAATTCTTAAATTTTATCTTTTATCATGAAAATATATTTAATAACATGAATACTGCTTTTCGTTTCGTTGAAAACGAATTTAAATTGTGAAAGTTATGTGTATTTCAATATTGAATGCAATTTGTTTTATTTAGCAATTTTGTTTATTTTAAAAAAATTTATAAATTATATTTTCTCTGTCATATTTTATTTTTATATGTGTTAATATGTTATTTTATGTATACTTTTTCTTTAATATTTTTAAAGTGATAATAAAATTTTTCCAAAATTTATTGCATTTATTTTCCATTTTTAAAGGTTAGTTTCCATTTTTCTGCTATTTTCTTCATTAAATTTTATTTAATTAAAATTTATTTATTTATTTTTTTGTGAATTCATTTTATTTCTTGTTCTTATCTTTATTTATAAATACTTTTCAAGTACATAAATTTTTTTCTAAAGTTAAATTGAATTTATCTCAATGTAAAGGCCTAGTTATATATATTGACTTTTTCTTTATTTAATTGATATTAATTAAATTTTATTTACTTCTTTTTCTATTTATTTTATTTTCTGAGATTATTTATCTTTGTTTTCAGCCATTTTATATGTATATAAATTTAAAAAGAGAATAGAGGAAATATGAAAAGTTTTAAACTATTGGAATTCCAAAGTCCTTTTATCTCCCGACTCTTCATTTTCTCAACTCCATCTTTATGATTTTTTTTGCCGTGTATCTCCTCCTTCATTTCAGCCGTACTTTTTTTTCATGAACTAAAATGCTTCTCAAACAAAAAAATATAGCACGGCCATTTCAAATCAAAGATTTGGTAAAAATCTCTTCTCTTTTCTTTGTTTTTCCTATTTTTTTCTTATTGATTTTACACTTGTTCTAAACTTCATAGCTCCACTCCTCCTCCTCCAGGCCTTGGTCGACTACCACAACCCCCTTCCTCTTACCATCACCCACCCTAGTATCCCTCCTCTCCAGGCCGAGCAACCCCAAAGCAATGATCAACACCAAAATCCACTTAAACATCCACTACATGCAAACCTAGCCTAGATTTGTTAACATCACCTTCTACCACCATTAGCCGCCACTACCTCCACCACCACCACCTCTGACCTGACCTCCACCCTATGCCATGTCACCCACCACCTCTTGGAGCCACTGGCCATGACCCATGACCTCTGGCCGAACCTATATGTGGCATAGATGTGATGATTTTGCCTTGTGTTGAAGTTTGTACACCTAGTTTATACACCTAGACTTCACAACCTTGCAAACATGTGTAGGCAGACCCATATGGAACCCAAACCAGACCAATTTCCTACCCTAGGCTGAGCTTAACCACTGCATAACTGAAGCACATGAGGTAGAGAACAAGTGCAAGTCAATTGTTGTTGTTTTGGGCTTTGATTTCTAACATCGTTTAGTGATAAATTGTTTTGAAACTTATCTATGTTGCATTGTTTTGTTCAAATGTTTGATCAAGGCTTTTAGCTTTGGCTCTCCACTCTCAAGTCATTTCCATATTTTCGTGTCTTCATAGTGTCTGTATTGTTTGCTTTGGTAGCTATCTCCAGCTCTGAACAGGTGAGTTATTCTCACTAGACAATATGTACATATATAACTAGTGAATTGACCCCTTTTGAATCTGTAAAATGCATTATCATGTTACACCTGCTATGTTATGATTTTATGATGTTCACCCATGCTTAAACACATATTATATTATATGTTACTATTATATTATGTTGTTCTATTATTTTTATCAGTTTATCACACTGCAAGTTCCCTTTAGATTAGAATCACTATGGGTTGAAATGATACATACCCGAACGGACTTTAGAATTGGAGAAAATCGTTATGGGCTGAAATGATAGGCCTGAATGATTTTCAATTATTTTCATTTACTTGGGATTGTGGGATTGAAATGATCAAACCCGGGTTTTCTTTGAAAATTACGGGTTGAAATGATATATTACCCGTATCACTTTACCTAGGCTAAAAATGAAATACAAACCCGTAGTAAAAATATGTTTTTCTAAAAATTTTAAAATATTTTAGAAATGTAAATGTTATAATATTTTGATTTAAATTTGATTTAAAATGATTTTTGTAAAGCATTATTGATTTTCTGAAAATTTATAATTGAAAAAAATTAATGGTAAAGTTGGAAAATCTGAAATGTAGGTTATTTTGGGAATTTTAATTTGGTGATAATTGAAATTTAAATTAAATATGAAATATGATAAATTCATGATAATTTGGATTAAAGTGAATTTAAATGATTTTATAATATATTAATGGTTTTTGAATAAAGTTAAAATGTGAAATGAATGAATATTTAAGTTGAAATTTTGAAATATAACTAAAATTGGAAATTTGTGAATTTGGCTTAAAAGTGAATTTTAAGTTAAGTAAATAAAAATGGAATTAAGTTATATTTGAAAATTTAAACTTAAGTGTTAAGTTAATTTAATTTAATGAATTTATAATTTAATATTGGAATTTAATAAGTGAATTATTATTAAATTTTGATTTTTGAATGGAGGTTTAACTTTATAAAATCATGAATATAAGGGTATTTGAATGATTATTTTAAAGTGAAATTATTTGATTTTATAAGTTGAAAATGATTTATATAAAAATATAATTGTTGGTGAAATTATACTGAATATTTGAAGTTAATTAACTGCATTTCTGAAATGCTATTAATTCTAATGTAAATGATAATACAACATTTGTAAATGCTGTAGTTGATAATAATGAACCAAATGGCTAAATTTAATTAAAGGCTATTATAGTATTTTTGTAAATGTTATAATGGTTGAATTTAACTAAGTATATTTGAAACTAATGTAACCCTATTCCAGCATTTTTTAAATGCTGTCTTTTGTTAAATTGAACTGTTTTAAATGTGACTTTCCGTAGCATTTTCTAAATGCTACGAAAGTTGAATTTTCATTGTTTTAATTAATTTAAGTGAACGAATGAACTTTGAAAAGTTAAAATTTTGGAAATTTACTAATTTAATTATTAAATATAATAACTTCATTTTGTGATTTAAAATGAAGTAATTTGTTTCGAAATATAAACTATTTTGAAATACGATATTTTGATATTTTGAAATGGATTTTTGAATGATATTGAATTTTGAAATGATATTTGATTTCGAAGTATAAAATACCATTTTGAAATTTTAACCACAGGATGTATTTAATTTATAGTTTAACTGATCCTTAAGGGATGGGCGATCCCAAGCATCCTTTGAGTTATTGTGCATTTCTACTACAGTTCACTTGAGTTGGTTTACATTATATAAGTATATATTGTCCTGACTTGAGTGTTTTGTGTCTTAATTTACGCTCGGGTCAGCTTGAGTATTTACAGCTTAGCTTTGGATCTCTTTTTGGAGCTAGGAATCACTGGAGATTCTACTTGTCTAGTTATCTGTTCCTTTCAGTTCAGTTGTTCTCTTTCAGTTCTGGTATTCATAAACTTCTATTTATTTGAGATTTCTATTGTATATGTTTTCAAACAGATATTATGTATTATGTTTTGAGAGTTTGTTATAGTAGCTTCATGAACCACTATGGTTTTTATATTCCGCTGTGAGTTATTCTGATATGTTCAGTGTCTGTGATTCTGTGTATTTGATTTCATTTGCTCCAAATTTATTTACAATCTGTTATTTTGAATTATTCAAGTCAGACATGTGTGCATTATTGTCGATTTGAATGGTCCAAAATAGTGGGTCGTTACATCATGCACACCTGAAAGCTTCTCAGGCAAATTCAAATGATAAGCCAAAGAACCAACTCTTTTCACAATGCGGAAAGGACCCTCAAAGAGGAAAAGGTAGGAATATCTAGAAGGGAAAATAGGACGAAAGACAAGGATGAACCATTAATTAAAATTATTGGTTAAAGAGGTAAAATATTTAAAACACTTTAAAATCCTTTAGAAAGGAAATAACTGATCAAAGTATCCTTTATATAATATTTTATCAAAATACTCTTATAACTCGATGTCTTAACAAGTTTATCCTCGTTCCTGCAGACTCTGGCAGTGCGTTGATCAAGCGCAAAGCTAGAATTCTCCAAGTACTTAGTAGACTTGTTTCAACACCCAGTGAAAATACTGGAAAACCTTTTTAAAAACAGATATGGAAAGTACAATCCAAACAAAAAAAACAAACAAAACCTTTGTCTAACCATGGATCGCAGATACACAAAGGTTACGCCTAGATCCCCCAGGAAACATCTGTATCCATAAGCTTTCTCAGCCCTGCGAATTTCGCCATGATGACTAGTAGACCGCAGATACACAAAGGTTACGCCTGGATCCCCAAGGAAACATCTGTATCCGTAAGCTTTCTCAGCCCTGCGGATTTTGCTACTAATATGACCTACATAGATCACAGGATACACAATGGTTACGCCTGAATCCCCCAGGAAACATCCGTACACCTGGGCCATCCAACCAGGTGAATTACTCTATGCAGTCGCGCTCGTAAGACCATGGGTAACGCCATGGAATTCGATGGACACTCGAGTATCATATCCGGAAAACCAAAAATAAGAGAAATACCGATAGAATGAATCCACAATGTGGCCACAAAGCGGATATCAAGCAAAAGGCACTTTCCATATCTTTACTTCGAAAATATGTATCATATAGTACCTTTTCAAATCACTTTCAAATATCATACTTATATAAAGTCCATTATATATAAGATTTTGTTTTCAAATCAAATACCTTTCCAAAATCAATAGTATATCAAATCACACTTATATAGACTTCAATTATATAAGATTTCACTTTTCAAATTGAGTACCTTTTCAAATCCATAGTTTTCGAATCAACATCATACTTATACAAACCAATTTATATATATAAGTTCGATAACCCCCAAATCAAGTATTTAGTAACCCAAGGTTCTCAAATTTCATTTTGTTTCAATATCAGTTCAGTTTCAAAATCATATACAATTCCACCAAATTATTTCTTCTCAAATTAAATATCTTCAGTTCCAAAGTTTCCAAAATATTAAATTTAGAAAATAATCCAAATTTCTAAATCAACAAAATTTAAGTCAAATAATTTATTTCCAACATCAATGGTTTTCAACATCATCTTATATTTACATAAAGTCCATCTTACATAAGGATCAAAAATTTTCAAAAATCAATTTCGCTGCATGATTAGTCATATGGGATTGAACATCTTTGCTTTATAAAAGATTTTTAATTTAGAATAGTTTTGTATATAAAATAGTTTGTAAAATAGTGTGCATATAAAATAGTTTTGAAAAAAAAATTGTTTTGTATATAAAATATTTTTTTGGAAAATGGTTTTAAATAAAATAGTTTTGTATGTAAAATAGAATAAAATAGTTTGTTTAAGAAGAATAAAAGGAAAAATAGTTTTGAAAAATGGTTTTAAATTGATAGTAGTTTTTCATAAAAGAAAGAATTCCAATTAAATTACAAAGATATCCAACCGAACAACTTCCAATTTCAGCATCAAGTATATCAATGATATTAGAATATAAGATGTACATATGTCATCATTTCGCAAAATCACATTCGATCACTCGATCGATCACACAAGTTCGCTTTCGAACTAGTATTGTCCATTCGACTTCCCTAATGCGGATTTTGATATGGTTTCTCGACTAGAAACCATCAGTCTCCTTGCATAGCCATATACTATGATAGAGAATTCTAGAATCAAGCCCAAAATCCATATCAAATATTCGCCATCAAGAATCGAATGAAAAATCCTAACACGAAATGGTGTAGTTCACCTCGAACTTGTGTACTCAAACTTGGATCAAATTAATTATGCGAATAGAACAACATACGTACAACTTATGTATCTATTCCAACTTGTTAAATATATAATTTTATAAAGTTGTTATTGAGTTAAAACAATTAAACTAAATTTTATTCAAAATATTTTGAAGACCAAATTCTTCTCAAAACATTTCAAATCTAAATTTCATATTAGAAAAATTCAAAATAGCCTTATTCATTTACTTAACAAAACAGTTTCAACTTATTTAAATCATATTACTACATACTTTAAACATACATACCAAACTTATATACTTTATACTTTTCAAAATTACTTAGCTTTGAAAAGTTAACCTTGATTTGGACGTGCTCGAACCTTCAAAATAGTCGAAAAAATCATATTTCAATCCAAGAGTTGGAAATCACCAACAAATCAGTAAATCAATTCCAAAAGTAGGGTTATATCAAATCAAATCCAAAACTCAAGAACTGAACACCGGCTTATTTCAAAATTTTCAAATATATATACATGTATCTTTCAAATATAACATCACACTTCGGAATTTGAAATCAAAATTAGTTTCACAAGTCACCCACATAACAAAGCTACCGAAGTGGCCTCTCCCCCACTCTGAAACTCGAAAATCAATGTCGAAGATGCATGCATTCATCACCGAAATTATTTTCCAACGACATAAGTGGGTTCTGGACTTCTATTTTCTCAACTTCTTTTTAAATTTCTTCGAAATCATTTGAAGCTCATTAAAATCATTTGAAACATTTCATATTCGAAAAATACTTTCAAATCATATTATTAATTATTTCGAAATCTTAAAACCAGTTCCAAAATGCCGGAGTTCAATCACTCAAATTCAGATTCAAAACCTTTAGTTATAAATCATTCTATATGAAACCATTTCTTATATAAATTTCAAATTTTCAAATCCATTCAAAACTTTAAATTCACAATTTTAAAATGGTATATAATCCTTTTCGAAAAGATTTCACTTTTATATATAAATATGGTCATCCTTATCAAAACAACAACTTCGATGAATACACAGTTTTCAAAAGACAATCAACCACCAATTTTCCAAGGAATGATTCAAGGATGGATTTCAAAACAAAACAGAGATTCAAATTTAGAGGAACTCTAATTAAATAGAATTCTGATTCGAAGATAAGCTCGAACGAAGATGACATTAAATTACCAAATAGAAGATGGATAAGCCTATATAAATCGCGGGCGACCTTAATAGGGTCAACTGTGACTTCAGGAATATAATCGATGCGAAAATCTAAGGCAAATCGACCTTCGATCGCCAGAGATAAAACCTAAATATAGCAGAAGACAGAAAACATCGTAAACCGAGGATACACTCAAAGAAACCGGATCCCTCCAGATAGCATGTATACCGATGGTCAATCCAAACGGCATTACCAGCCACTCAAAGAAACCGGATGGTGTCCTGAAAGCAGTCTTCGGCACACTATCCTTAGCCACTCTTAACTGGTGAAATCCCGTTGCCAGATCCATCTGAGAAAACACCTTGGCTTCGTGAAGCTGATCAAACAAGTCATCTATTCTAGGCAATGGATACTTGTTCTTCTTAGTCAATTTATTCAGCTCACGATAATCCACACATAACCTCAATGATCCATCCGCTTTGATTACAAACACAACTGGTGCACCCCATTCGGACACACTACGCCGAATGAATCCTTTTTGTAAAAGATCGTCAACTTGCACCCTCAACTCTTGCTGTTCCCTAGGCGCCATCCGCCTAAGAGGCATCACAACAGGTCTGGCTCCTTCAACTAAATCGATACGAAACTCGATCTCTCTATGCGGCGGTAACCCTTTGACCTCATCAAAGACATCCTCAAATCCATTAGCGATTGGCACCGATGACAGTCCATCCCGTGGAACAACCAGCGTGTCACGTACGGGAATTTTCGACTTTCGAAAATCCGACATCGATACTCACTTTATCGACTGCCGAGAAATCGAGTGCCGGAAACTCCAATAGTGAGGGTTTTAAAAAGGAGAAAGAGGTAGAAGAAGAAGAGAAAGAAGAAAAAGAAGAAAGAAGAGAACAACAACAGAACAACATCAAAAACAGAGACAATATCAGAATCTTACACATCGCAGCGGAACAATATATAATAAATAAACACTAGTCTTTTAAAACAAAGAGCTATATCATTTTATACATACATCAATCATCAGAGTCAATATACAACAATGGACAGTTATATAACTTGTCCTCATACAGAATACACAGCGGAATAAAATAATATCAGATACAAATACTACGTCTCGCCATCCAGCTTGCTTCCAAACTACAGAATATCCAGAATATCCTGATAACCTAACTCTAGACTGCTCGTGTGGAAATTGGTGGGCACCCAGAGTTTAGAAGGGAAACAATAAACTCCGAGTCAGTCATGGTGACTGGTGTGAGATCGTAAAACAGTTATTTTTCACAAAGAAAATAAAACAAATTCGCAATGCTTTTGGAAAATGAAACTACCATAAGACCTCCCACCACACACACAATGCAAACGCAGAATTGGAGGAGATTTCTTCTTATGATAGTCAAAGATGCTTACTACGCAAAATCAAATCATTTTGGATATTATTATTAGTGCATAGTGTAGAAAACATTTCGAAAGTATAATATTAATCTTAGCCAGCATAAGCATTCCGCACTTATGCCTACTATAGCTACTATGTTCAATAGCAGGTTACCGCCACATTCCATAGCAGGTAATACAACTAAAACCGTACAAGTGTCGTATTGTTTCTTTGGATTTCCAACAAATGGCCAGGCTAAGGAACTTCCTTTTCCACGATGGGTACGTCCCTGGAATAGACGACCCGAGAACCTAACCGGATCTCTGCCAACACAAGGCTGGGTTACCTCTGCAAAAATAGGTAACTACTGACACGCGTATGCCATCCCCCGATCATAACCGATCTTCCCGAGGATCCCCGATTTCCAACAAACCACATAGATAATAATGCAGCAACCACATAGGTTAAGTATCTGGGCTCCATACCATGATACCACCTCTATCCAGAAGGAATGACATACACTAAGGGGCGCTACTCCTTAGAACCTTGCCGCATCCTTCCTGTTTCGACCATTTCCGGGGTGTGAGGCTCGATGAAGTCTCGTCCACAAAGCTACGCTTTCTACAAAGCCCTGCTTCGGGTCAAACAAAAATGATCAACCTATGATCACAAAGATATAAGATCAAACAAATGATCATATCGCAAATGATCAAACACTGATCATTTCACAGCAACACTCAGTATGCCACGTTACCAAATTGGGAATATATCGCTGATAAATTTCAACTACATAACCTCTGAGCTCGTACGTCTCAGAGAAGGGTGTTAAGCTAAGAGAATAAATTCTCCGCCACCAACAGAAATGTATTTGAAAGAAATCAGCTTTATATCTCAAATTGTAACGTTAGACACACAATCCATACAAGTCTGTTCCGGGATTGAACAGAACCGAAGGCACTTCTCACGAAGCCCTTGCATATCCGGATAAATTTCTAATCACGTCCGGACTTCCCGTCACTAAGGGTGATAAAACCTCTAAACCGGAGATCAGCCGATGTAGAGTAACTCGACGGTAATCCTTCCGTTTTCAAAAATATCCGGTCTTCAACACCGGTCTTCAAATGCAATTCATAACGACGTATCACATATTCGGAATGGGTTATACGACCCCATGGTCCTTTCCCGGCTAACCCGAATAGTGAGCGCTTATTCAAAAATAAGTGTGGCATTCAAATTCATCCAATTCACAACAAATACCTATCTAAACGTAATTATTGATAGTCGGTTATTTAACTATCAATAAAGATGCGCTACATCATCAGATTCCAAATAATTTTCCAAATTATTTAATCTTCCAAAAATATCTTTACTAGATATAAAATTTCCACACTGCAAAAATAAATCAACGTTTATTTTTCTAAACAGTTTCCCTTTCCTTCATAAATTCCATAGTGAATTTATATTTTCAAAATATCTACTGATATACGATTCTCAAATCGATTTCAAATATTCAATTTCAGTTTATCTTTAAGAAGATAAAATCTCAAAACGTTTCATTTCATTTTGGAAAACATTCCCATACTTATTTAATAATAAGTAATTCACAAATCATTTATTTTCAACATTTGAAAATATTCGTTATACTTAAATCAAAATTAAGTATACATTTCATTCTTTAAGGAAATCATTCTCTTAAGCACATTTATTTGAGTCAAAACGAATGTTGCGTAAAACATCGTTACGACGACTCGAAATCACTAGTATAGGGATTCGGATTTTAAGATAGATATATGTAAATCCCAATACTACATAAAACATTTTCTTTCGAAAATCATTTACTATAACAACAGTGTTATAGTCCATCATTTCCTTAAATTTCTCGAAAACGTCTATTTCAACAATAAATGTTGAAATCTATGTATTCGATACTTAACACGTTTTAAAAACATCTTTTAAAACAATTACTTCATTTCGTAATATCACTTCTCTAAAACATCTCCCTTTTATTTAATAATATATTCACTGTCCAAAATCGTGAATATACTTCATTATCCAAATTCCACATTTCTACACATTTTATTTAAAAGCTTATCCACTGTCCAAAATCATGGATATAATTCCTTTAATTAACTTCTACAATTCACTTATCAAAATAAGTGATTTCGGATTTATAAACAACGTTTATAAATCACAATTTTATATTTTATAACTACTTCAACTTATAAATTCCTTTTTATTATCCAATTCAATTTATAACTCAATTTTCTACCAAAAGTCCATTCTATAAGTTAAACACTTATAATTCAATTATTTACAAAAATCGTTCTTTTAGGACTTCACAAATCATTTATTCTGTCCTTTATAAAACCCATTTTAACATCATTTAAAACGTCTTTAAAACTCCTTTATAATTTCATCACTTTGATTTATAAAAATCAAATTTTATAAATCTTATATATATAGAGCTTTCATAATAAATTCAAAAATCTCTATTTAAACAATTTAATAAATAAATCAACTTTTGTTTCAAAATTCTCATTTTGTTTATATTTCACAAAAATCCCAATTTTCATAACACGAGATTTTAAACATTCATTTATTTAAAATGAATCGATTCCAAAATTCAAAAAAATGTATATTTTCAAAAATCACTTTGAAATCCTTTTAAAAATAATATCGTTATTTTTAACTTCAAAAATGGATCCGATGATGCAACAGCATCAATTAGTCAATCACAACATCAATATCGTATATCAATATGATAACAGAATATACATCAATATCTGTAAATAAATAACTACTGGTGAGGAATCCAGTTGGATCCCTCCAACCTGTTTCCCTGCATCCAAAGACGTTAGCACAATACCAATTCCGCTCCAGTACGGAATTATCGCGGTATATGGGTTTTATAAAAATCCGCTTACTAACGGCGCAATAGGGTCTCATCCGCTATACGAGGCGGGAAATCATCAATCCAATATATACATATGCCAATATGTATATATTGCTATATATATATATAGATATATCCTACTATATCTAATATCATATCCAAACAGTCAATCATCAATCAATAACTGTAAAAATTCCACATTCAATTTGAGTGAGAAAAATCTCACCGTGATTTTAATTCTGATTCCAGCGTTTATTTCGAATAAAATTAAACACGCGTTTAATTTTACCCGAAATTCAAACTAGCTCCAAATGGCTCCAATTCAGTTCCATAGCGAAGAGCTCGACAAAACGAAGACAACGCAACTGGTTTCGTAATTTTCTGATAATGTATGAACAAGTTATAACATTTTGAAGTTAATACAATTTTAAATAAAATTAATTACAACTTTATTTTAATTTCAAACCCACATCTACCGTTCGATTTGCACTGGAAGATCCAGGCCCTCCCACGTTACTTCTCCATCTTCGTTCCAGGTGATGCACGTTCGAACCCAACCCACTTAGCTAGGGTTAACGGCCGAGCCACCAACGCTTGACGAAACTCTATCATACCACCCTCATTCGAACCGCCTCAGCCACCTCCACCTTCGCCCCAGTCGTGGCCCAGCTCGGTCCCCCCAGGTGCACGAAAAACGAGGCCAAATGGCGCGACTTCCCTAGCTAGCTGCGCCTCCAACGATGCTCCGATGATGATCATATCCGTATAGATGTGAAGCCCTTGTCGTCCCCTACAACCTTTATGTTGAACACTTTGCGTAAATGCTTATGGATTGAGAGTGATTGAGGGGTGAAGATTCGAGCGTTTCTGGCCTTTGAAATTAAAAGTGGCGGCCGACTCTTTGAACTAGGGTTTTCAATTGTTAGAAGAGAGGGGTTCCTTTTATAGAATTTTAACGAAAAACACTATTCATCCTGGAATTTCCGAACTCCGATTTACGCACGGTCACTATCGTTTCTAGGGTTTACCCCGCGTTCCGGACGCAATGGAACAGGTTTCGAAAGCTAATTCGATCGTCTGTGCAAGATATGGAATTAAACGATCAATTTAAATTAAACCGATTTAAATCGATTTCGAGGCGTTTCGACTTGCCCCGAACAAACGGTAATTCCAAAAATTACGAAATTTGAAACCATGCAATAATATCACATTACGGGTTCGATGAAACCGGTTTCGTCGAAATCCGAGACTTTCTGAAAAATGACTATTTTTAACTCGACGATTTAAAATTAAAACGATATCGATGCGTTTCGAGTTGCCCCGGTCAAATGATAACTCTGATTGATACAAAAATTGAAATCCGATAATAACTAACTATTACGGATCAAATAGAACTAGTTTCGTCCAATTCTGAGACTGTTCGAAAATTGGCTATTTTTCAGTCGATAATTAAATATTAAAATATTCAATTTTCACAGATTAACTCCAAATTCAATTTTAAAAGTTCTATAACCTTTCTATAACTCCAATATGATTAAATAAAATTTTCCAAATCATTTTCAATCATATTAAACTCGTTTTTCAATTATCTCTGGAATTTCACTATTTAATTTATCGATTTAATTATCAAATTAAATCCAATATTCGAAAAATAAATCATTCGACTTCTAAATTCCATTTATTAATATTTAAAATCAATTAAATATTCAAATTTCAATTATCAAAAATTCTGGGTCGTTACAGACTTCCCCCCTTAAAAGAATTTCGTCCTCGAAATTACAAGTCAGGAAGAAAAAGTCCTTAACTCGTCTACTATTTTTCAACCTCTAATAGTTTTATCAATTTATCAAAACAAATCTTTCTATTAAAGATTCGTTATCATTCAACTCGTTTTCCAACTTCAATTATAAGTTTCAAATTTTAAACTTTCAAAATTTCTCAAAAAAATTTCTAACACCCTAAATTCTCGAAAAATTTCGCCAGCGTCTCCTTTGCGCGGCTAATACGGTACGACTACAAAACGTCCCTACGGACTCTCAGATTTCAAAAAGAAAAAGAAAAAGCCAAGCGGCTGGACAAGAAAATCAGTAAATCTCATATTGAAATTTAAATACTTACCTTTTTGTCGAGCAATTCAAATTTATCTTCGAAATCAAAATTCCAATTCCTTTTATAACACCTGTATGTCCTACTAGCCTAATATCTAGTTACATATTCAAACCAATTTGCAAATTCTATTACAAAATTTTCAATATAAACTGTTTATACATTTTTACTTCACTGTTGAAGTTACATATTCATTATCATTCAATTTTACATTTCACATTCATTTGAATTCAATTCACAATTCCAATCTAATTTGGATTCAGTTCGACTTCTGAATATTGAATTTTTATCAATTAACTTTAGTTCACTTCAAACTAATCTCAAAACTTCATTTTATTTCACACAATTCAAATTCGTTTTCAATATTCAGTTTTAACTCCAGTTTTATTCTTTTGTTCAATCATCAAATTTTACTTAAGAATTTCACACTTCATTTCTTAAGTTCAATGTAAATATTCCATATACACATTATATTTATTTTCAATTCACTATTATGGTTTATAACCACTCATATTAAACTGGATTTCAAATTCCATATGAATTTTAATTCGTCTTTCATTTACAATTATTCAATTCAATTCATTGGCTTACGAATTCGAAATGAATTTCAACTTTCAATTTCATTTTCATTTAATTGATTCACTTATACTTGCTTTGATTTAACTTCATTCTTTTAAGTTAAATTTATTCTACCAAAATTCAATTGGTATAAGTTATCAACTTAGTAATATTTCATAAATATCTTTATATAGCATTCCAGAGTTTACCAACATTTCAAAGCCATTTTGAAAACAATTCAAATTATCCTTTGAATTTCAAAAACAAAATCCAAATTTTTCAAACAACTTCTATTTAAAACAATTTGGCAGCAATTTCTCTTCTGGAAACCCGAAAATGAACATCAGTGATGCTGCAGTCATTACCGAAGTTATTTTCCAGCGACCGAAAAGAGTTTAGAGCTTTCAACTCTCTAAAACAATTTTCCACAATATCAAATCCTTTGAAAAATCATTTTCAAACCAAAAAGGAATTAAACTTTCCAATTTCCCAAAATTTTCAAATTCTTTTCAAAACATTTCCAAAAACCTCTCTGGAATCCCGTTTTAAATTACAATTCACATTTATAATTTACATTCTCAAATTTCATTTGTATGTGAATTCATTTCTTATCTTTGGAGTTACGATTTCAATTTCTTATTCAATTTCAGTGATGATAATTCACTATTATTACTTCCTAACATCCATGCAACCATATACTATAGTACTTTATAGAAAAACATTTCTTTTCTATACAAAAATAGTTTCGGGCAAATTTATCTCATTTACCCTATTTAAAACAATATTGTGCCAAATTGTTCTATATAAGTGTTTAGAGATCCCTATCGATAGAGTTGTACGGACAACACCGACCAGAATCCATATACCACTCAACAAACCAATCATCACAATATAAAACAATTTTATATAATAACTAACAAATACGCACTCGTATCTATTATTACACTCAAACTCATTCTAGAGTACTACTGACTCTATCTCTAATGAGTAACACCCAACAGAGCAGGGTTGTCGCTTAACCATATGCTCTGATACCACGCTGTCACGTACGGGAATTTTCGACTTTCGAAAATCCGACATCGATACTCACTTTATCGACTGCCGAGAAATCGAGTGCCGGAAACTCCAATAGTGAGGGTTTTAAAAAGGAGAAAGAGGTAGAAGAAGAAGAGAAAGAAGAAAAAGAAGAAAGAAGAGAACAACAACAGAACAACATTAGAAACAGAGACAATATCAGAATCTTACACATCGCAGCGGAACAATATATAATAAATAAACACTAGTCTTTTAAAACAAAGAGCTATATCATTTTATACATACATCAATCATCAGAGTCAATATACAACAATGGACAGTTATATAACTTGTCCTCATACAGAATACACAGCGGAATAAAATAATATCAGATACAAATACTACGTCTCGCCATCCAGCTTGCTTCCAAAGCTCCAGAATATCCAGAATATCCTGATAACCTAACTCTAGACTGCCCATGTGGAAATTGGTGGGCACCCAGAGTTTAGAAGGGAAACAATAAACTCCGAGTCAGTCATGGTGACTGGTGTGAGATCGTAAAACAGTTATTTTTCACAAAGAAAATAAAACAAATTCGCAATGCTTTTGGAAAATGAAACTACCATAAGACCTCCCACCACACACACAATGCAAACGCAGAATTGGAGGAGATTTCTTCTTATGATAGTCAAAGATGCTTACTACGCAAAATCAAATCATTTTGGATATTATTATTAGTGCATAGTGTAGAAAACATTTCGAAAGTATAATATTAATCTTAGCCAGCATAGGCATTCCGCACTTATGCCTACTATAGCTACTATGTTCAATAGCAGGTTACCGCCACATTCCATAGCAGGTAATACAACTAAAACCGTACAAGTGTCGTATTGTTTCTTTGGATTTCCAACAAATGGCCAGGCTAAGGAACTTCCTTTTTCACGATGGGTACGTCCCTGGAATAGACGACCCGAGAACCTAACCGGATCTCTGCCAACACAAGGCTGGGTTACCTCTGCAAAAATAGGTAACTACTGACACGCGTATGCCATCCCCCGATCGTAACCGATCTTCCCGAGGATCCCCGATTTCCAACAAACCACATAGATAATAATGCAGCAACCACATAGGTTAAGTATCTGGGCTCCATACCATGATACCACCTCTATCCAGAAGGAATGACATACACTAAGGGGCGCTACTCCCTAGAACCTTGCCGCATCCTTCCTGTTTCGACCATTTCCGGGGTGTGAGGCTTGATGAAGTCTCGTCCACAAAGCTACGCTTTCTACAAAGCCCTGCTTCGGGTCAAACAAAAATGATCAACCTATGATCACAAAGATATAAGATCAAACAAATGATCATATCGCAAATGATCAAACACTGATCATTTCACAGCAACACTCAGTATGCCACGTTACCAAATTGGGAATATATCGCTGATAAATTTCAACTACATAACCTCTGAGCTCGTACGTCTCAGAGAAGGGTGTTAAGCTAAGAGAATAAATTCTCCGCCACCAACAGAAATGTATTTGAAAGAAATCAGCTTTATATCTCAAATTGTAACGTCAGACACACAATCCATACAAGTCTGTTCCGGGATTGAACAGAACCGAAGGCACTTCTCACGAAGCCCTTGCATATCCGGATAAATTTCTAATCACGTCCGACTTCCCGTCACTAAGGGTGATAAAACCTCTAAACCGGAGATCAGCCGATGTAGAGTAACTCGACGGTAATCCTTCCGTTTTCAAAAATATCCGGTCTTCAACACCGGTCTTCAAATGCAATTCATAACGACGTATCACATATTCGGAATGGGTTATACGACCCCATGGTCCTTTCCCGGCTAACCCGAATAGTGAGCGCTTATTCAAAAATAAGTGTGGCATTCAAATTCATCCAATTCACAACAAATACCTATCTAAAGGTAATTATTGATAGTCGGTTATTTAACTATCAATAAAGATGCGCTACATCATCAGATTCCAAATAATTTTCCAAATTATTTAATCTTCCAAAAATATCTTTACTAGATATAAAATTTCCACACTGCAAAAATAAATCAACGTTTATTTTTCTAAACAGTTTCCCTTTCCTTCATAAATTCCATAGTGAATTTATATTTTCAAAATATCTACTGATATACGATTCTCAAATCGATTTCAAATATTCAATTTCAGTTTATCTTTAAGAAGATAAAATCTCAAAACGTTTCATTTCATTTTGGAAAACATTCCCATACTTATTTAATAATAAGTAATTCACAAATCATTTATTTTCAACATTTGAAAATATTCGTTATACTTAAATCAAAATTAAGTATACATTTCATTCTTTAAGGAAATCATTCTCTTAAGCACATTTATTTGAGTCAAAACGAATGTTGCGTAAAACATCGTTACGACGACTCGAAATCACTAGTATAGGGATTCGGATTTTAAGATAGATATATGTAAATCCCAATACTACATAAAACATTTTCTTTCGAAAATCATTTACTATAACAACAGTGTTATAGTCCATCATTTCCTTAAATTTCTCGAAAACGTCTATTTCAACAATAAATGTTGAAATCTATGTATTCGATACTTAACACGTTTTAAAAACATCTTTTAAAACAATTACTTCATTTCGTAATATCACTTCTCTAAAACATCTCCCTTTTATTTAATAATATATTCACTGTCCAAAATCGTGAATATACTTCATTATCCAAATTCCACATTTCTACACATTTTATTTAAAAGCTTATCCACTGTCCAAAATCATGGATATAATTCCTTTAATTAACTTCTACAATTCACTTATCAAAATAAGTGATTTCGGATTTATAAACAACGTTTATAAATCACAATTTTATATTTTATAACTACTTCAACTTATAAATTCCTTTTTATTATCCAATTCAATTTATAACTCAATTTTCTACCAAAAGTCCATTCTATAAGTTAAACACTTATAATTCAATTATTTACAAAAATCGTTCTTTTAGGACTTCACAAATCATTTATTCTGTCCTTTATAAAACCCATTTTAACATCATTTAAAACGTCTTTAAAACTCCTTTATAATTTCATCACTTTGATTTATAAAAATCAAATTTTATAAATCTTATATATATAGAGCTTTCATAATAAATTCAAAAATCTCTATTTAAACAATTTAATAAATAAATCAACTTTTGTTTCAAAATTCTCATTTTGTTTATATTTCACAAAAATCCCAATTTTCATAACACGAGATTTTAAACATTCATTTATTTAAAATGAATCGATTCCAAAATTCAAAAAAATGTATATTTTCAAAAATCACTTTGAAATCCTTTTAAAAATAATATCGTTATTTTTAACTTCAAAAATGGATCCGATGATGCAACAGCATCAATTAGTCAATCACAACATCAATATCGTATATCAATATGATAACAGAATATACATCAATATCTGTAAATAAATAACTACTGGTGAGGAATCCAGTTGGATCCCTCCAACCTGTTTCCCTGCATCCAAAGACGTTAGCACAATACCAATTCCGCTCCAGTACGGAATTATCGCGGTATATGGGTTTTATAAAAATCCGCTTACTAACGGCGCAATAGGGTCTCATCCGCTATACGAGGCGGGAAATCATCAATCCAATATATACATATGCCAATATGTATATATTGCTATATATATATAGATATATCCTACTATATCTAATATCATATCCAAACAGTCAATCATCAATCAATAACTGTAAAAATTCCACATTCAATTTGAGTGAGAAAAATCTCACCGTGATTTTAATTCTGATTCCAGCGTTTATTTCGAATAAAATTAAACACGCGTTTAATTTTACCCGAAATTCAAACTAGCTCCAAATGGCTCCAATTCAGTTCCATAGCGAAGAGCTCGACAAAACGAAGACAACGCAACTGGTTTCAAAATTTTCTGATAATGTATGAACAAGTTATAACATTTTGAAGTTAATACAATTTTAAATAAAATTAATTACAACTTTATTTTAATTTCAAACCCACATCTACCGTTCGATTTGCACTGGAAGATCCAGGCCCTCCCACGTTACTTCTCCATCTTCGTTCCAGGTGATGCACGTTCGAACCCAACCCACTTAGCTAGGGTTAACGGCCGAGCCACCAACGCTTGACGAAACTCTATCATACCACCCTCATTCGAACCGCCTCAGCCACCTCCACCTTCGCCCCAGTCGCGGCCCAGCTCGGTCCCCCCAGGTGCACGAAAAACGAGGCCAAATGGCGCGACTTCCCTAGCTAGCTGCGCCTCCAACGATGCTCCGATGATGATCATATCCGTATAGATGTGAAGCCCTTGTCGTCCCCTACAACCTTTATGTTGAACACTTTGCGTAAATGCTTATGGATTGAGAGTGATTGAGGGGTGAAGATTCGAGCGTTTCTGGCCTTTGAAATTAAAAGTGGCGGCCGGCTCTTTGAACTAGGGTTTTCAATTGTTAGAAGAGAGGGGTTCCTTTTATAGAATTTTAACGAAAAACACTATTCATCCTGGAATTTCCGAACTCCGATTTACGCACGGTCACTATCGTTTCTAGGGTTTACCCCGCGTTCCGGACGCAATGGAACAGGTTTCGAAAGCTAATTCAATCGTCTGTGCAAGATATGGAATTAAACGATCAATTTAAATTAAACCGATTTAAATCGATTTCGAGGCGTTTCGACTTGCCCCGAACAAACGGTAATTCCAAAAATTACGAAATTTGAAACCATGCAATAATATCACATTACGGATTCGATGAAACTGGTTTCGTCGAAATCCGAGACTTTCTGAAAAATGACTATTTTTAACTCGACGATTTAAAATTAAAACGATATCGATGCGTTTCGAGTTGCCCCGGTCAAATGATAACTCTGATTGATACAAAAATTGAAATCCGATAATAACTAACTATTACGGATCAAATAGAACTAGTTTCGTCCAATTCTGAGACTGTTCGAAAATTGGCTATTTTTCAGTCGATAATTAAATATTAAAATATTCAATTTTCACAGATTAACTCCAAATTCAATTTTAAAAGTTCTATAACCTTTCTATAACTCCAATATGATTAAATAAAATTTTCCAAATCATTTTCAATCATATTAAACTCGTTTTTCAATTATCTCTGGAATTTCACTATTTAATTTATCGATTTAATTATCAAATTAAATCCAATATTCGAAAAATAAATCATTCGACTTCTAAATTCCATTTATTAATATTTAAAATCAATTAAATATTCAAATTTCAATTATCAAAAATTCTGGGTCGTTACCGAATACATGAAGCTCATGAAGACACCTTCCTCATGCTTACATTGTATCACAACCTTTCGCCCCTCCACATTCTCGACTATCACCTCCAACCTTTCACAATCAACCTTTGCCGCATACTTCCTAAGCCAGTCCATACCCAAAATAATTCCGAACCTCGCAAAGTTCAGAACAAAACAATCACAAACAAAAGAGCAATCATGACTCGATACAATCAGACCACGGCATAACATACACAGACAAGACGAACCCCCAACTGGATTAGTCACAACCAATGGCATATCAACAATATCCGGTTCTAAACCC
Source organism: Allium fistulosum (assembly GCA_030737815.1). Lineage (NCBI taxonomy): Eukaryota > Viridiplantae > Streptophyta > Magnoliopsida > Asparagales > Amaryllidaceae > Allium > Allium fistulosum. Next base: position 825,017,009 of record CM060904.1, read on the forward strand.
AACCGGCCTACAAGTTCATTACAAACAAAAGAATGCGACGCCCCAGTATTGAATAACACTCTAACTGGAACACCACATATGGAAAGAGTACCTTGAACCACCACACTCTTTCCTTTCTCTTCAGCGGTAGGAGCTTTTGAAGATGATGGAACAACCCCCAAAGCATAAGCTTGCACAATCTGCTTGTCCTTCCGCGGTTTTGGACAATTCTTCTTAATATGCCCCGGCTTGTCACAGTTGTGGCACTTCACCGGCACCTTTGGATTCTTGCAATCTCTGGAGAAATGGCCCTTCTGCTGACAATTGTAGCAGGTCACTTCGCCCTTCGGCTTCTTCTGGCCATCCTTACCCTTTTGTTGCTGCTGCTTCCTCTTCTTGTTTCCACCCTGCTGTGGTTTAGACTCCTCCTTGGTCACAGCAACAACAGATCCTTCTTTAGGAAACAGATTCTCGTGCCTGAGAGCCTTCTCTACAAGCTTCTCAAATGGATCGTCCAAATGATCCACCAACTGCCTCCCAAGATAACTGTCCAAGCCTGTCACAAACTTCTCGTTCTTCTGATAAGGAGATTCAATATACGACCGAGCATACTTGGACAAAGCTTCAAACTCAGAAACATACTCAAGAACTAGTCTTCCATCTTGCTTGAGCTCTACAAACTTCTTAAACAGAACATATTTCTGAGCTATAGAAATGAACTTAGCTTCAAATCTGGCTTGGAATTGCACCCAAGTAATTTCTTCCTCCGGAGTATCAATGGTGATAGAGTTCCACCAGTCAGAAGCTCTTCCTTGAAGCTGTCTTGATGCGAGCTTCCTTTTGGTTGCATCCTCGATTCCCAAGTCACCAAAGATCCTTCTACAAGCATCTATCCATCTCTGGACTTCAATGGTTGACTCTATTCCCAAGAAAACCTTTCCTCCAAGAGCAGTATAGTCTTTACATAGCTTAGCAAAATCCACCGGTCTTGGAGCTTGAACTTGAATTCCAACATCAACTGCTGGCCCCGGAGCTGGCATCCTCCTCATGATCGAAGTCATCATAGCTTCGAACATAGCTGCATAATCAGCAGCCCCCTCAGCAGCACGGCCTTCCCTAGCAGCCGGTCTCCCTCTTCGACTCATTTTTAATATCTATAAAAGGAATGATTAATACACCTTGAGAACAACTGCATAAGGGGTTCAAATCCTTCTAAGCTACTATATTATATATAGTAATCATTCATCAAAATACAGTTACGTCTCTCATACGTAGTTACGTCAGCGAGCGTTGGGTAAAATCGATTAACCAATGCTCTGATACCAAATGTGACGACCGCCCATGACCCCTGCACTAAACATGAAAATAGTGCGCTGAAAAGTGTGCCAGGCAGCCATAGACGATCACCAAGGTAAGTTAAAACAGCAGAATCTATCGTATTACTCACAGCGCATGAATAAAAAATACAATAGAGAATATATATAGTGAAGCTTCACAAAATAGAATCTCATCAATTAAGCTTCATAATAGTTGAATACAAACATCTGAATAGTCAATACATCAAGCCTTACTACATATCACTCAGAGAATATACAAGCAGCGGAACATCCAGTACATATAGTAAGAAAATAATATGCAAGCCTCCAGCTCGTCTTCGTCATCTGCATCGTTGGAAACTAAGAACAGCACCTGTCACCTGCTACCTAGTCTGCCCATCCCAAAATGGATGAACAGCACAAGGTAATAAGAGTTGAACATAAAACCTTGAGTCAGACAACAGTCTTAGTGAGCAGTAAATTAACTAACAACATACCAAAAGAGCATAAAGGTAAAAGGAATAGGAATCCAACCCTCCCACTCCACCTCTTTCTACAGTGATAGCCCCCAGACACACTAAGCAGAAATAAACATAGCAAAGCAGACATTTAAAGTAAAGCAATTATCACTCGAGTCAAGGTCGATGTTTTCCAAGCACAAACCCCCAAGGCCTAAACCAAGATCAGATAAGCACCCAGAAAATATCGCTCTTGAGACCGAATGACGATACAACCAAACATCCATGACTCTGGCTATCACTGTTATCATTGCTTCGATACCACCGTTAATTGAATGACCGGCACATTCTTTCAACCGTCCGTCAAGGGCCAATGGTAACCCCGGTTCTAGACAGAACTCCGCACGTCGTCGCAGCCCATGCCCAGGACTATCGAATCTGCCCAGAGTACTCGACCACCAACTGTAGTCTTTTGGGACTATCGAATCTGCCCAGCATACTCTTGCTTTGAGCCTGCTAGAACCTTCAACAACGATGAAATCTTAGCCTCCTAGTCATCCTCCTCGACGACTATTCTCATACTAGCTCAAGCACCTCTCGAGCCAACCATTATCCTCAAACTCGAACCCTTTCACCGAGTCATCAACATGCTTGGAATGATCCCGTCTGGACTTAACCAAGGCTATCTCACATCATGCCTCGCTTCATCTCATCATAGCAAAGCCTCATCTCAACATCATCATCAAATCTATCCATATGAGCTTTATCATCCGCGTCATATGCCACGAGCAACTTTCCTTATTCAAGAGCCTTTCCCTTAGCTTTTGAATCATCTTCGACCAACTTGTCCAAATCAAATCATCAATCAACTAATTTATAACAATCAATCAAGTCAAACATTAATCCAAGTAATCAAGCATTCAAACATGATCTAATAAACAATTATAACAATAATGGCAATCTTGTAAATAAAGAGTCCAAATCTAACAAGCATGAAACATGAGCAATATCTCTACAACTTGATGAATGAACTTGCATAGATTAACATGTAGTAAAATGGATGTCAAATCATCATGAACAATGGATCTATACTTAAGTTTACGAAAATGCATGAAATCACTATTTTAACACATAATCAAGCCACCAATCCGATATACTCCTTTGGATCCGTGTGAGAGATAACCACCACTCACCAAATCACCTAAACACTTCAAAAGCAACACACTTCAGATCTGGACAGTGAAGGATCTAACTCGATCTACCAAAATTCTGCTTCAAACGAAAAAATCTCTCTTCGATGGATGTAGATCTTCAACTTTAGCTCTTGGATCTTCAATCTTGGATGGAAGGAAGTACTAAATTAAGAAGAGATAAGAAGTGAAGATGTGTGGTACTCGAGCTCTCAAAATGGCAGCACTTCTTCGCTTCAAAATCCCGATCCCGAAAAGTGAGGAAAAACCCCGTATTTATAGGCTGGAATCCTTAAGTCGTCCGCCCCCTTAAGTCGTCCATGACTTAACAAACCTCTCCGACCTACGACTTAACCATCCCCGACTTAACACTTGCGCGACTTAACATATACGCGTGACCTACGACCTAACACACACAAGCGACTTAGCAACCATGCCGACCTAACGAGTTAACTAGGGTACGACTCAGCGACTCAACACACTGCCGCATTTCTACCTAAGTCGTTTGGACGACTTAACGACTTACGACTCAACGACTTACCAGAGGTCACAACCTAACACACACGCGACCTAACTGTACACGGTCTAACACTCACGACTCAACGACTCATCATCCTTGCGACTTAACGACTCAACCAAGGTCGCGACCTAACTACTCAACTGCTAAACTTAGGTCGCTCATGACCTAACTACAACAACTCCTTAAGTCGCTCGAACGACCCAAACTCCCTAGGTCGTTAACCCGCTTAGTTCCTTAGGTCGTTGACTCGCTAACTCCTATACAGCTAATCCTTTAGCCGCTAACTACTAGGTTGTTGCCGCTAATTCTTGAGTCGCTACCCTCCTTAAGTCGCTTACTAACTTAAGCCGTTAACTCCTAAGTCGTCTACCCCTTAAGTCGTCTAGCCCCTTAAGTCGCAAACTTCTTTAGGTCGCTCCACGACTTAATCTTCCACACGACCTAACTTCTACACGACTTAAGCTCTAATCGACCTAAATTCTGAACGACTTAACAACATTACGACCAAATGACAACTGTTTTACAATCTTTTGATCCGTAAAAATATGGGTCTTTACAAAAAAATTACTAACAAGGTGGATACGAAAGGAATGAAGCTTAAGAAGTATTTTACTTTCAAAGCAAGAAAATTTATATCAAATAATCTTTGAAAATTCTTTAAAAATCATTTGAAAATCATTTTATACTTCGAAAATACGTTCTCTCACAAAGAAATGATTCTGAGATTGATTTCACTCATTCTAGGGTATTTCTACCATATCCCTAATGAGTTTTTGCTCCGTAGGCTAAGGTTTGCCTAAAACCAAAGCTCTGATACCAAATGTAATGACCCACTATTTTGGACCATTCAAATCGACAATAATCCACACATGTCTGACTTGAATAATTCAAAATAACAGATTGTAATAAAATTTGGAGCAAATAAAATCAAATACAGAATCACAGACACAGAATATCAAAATAACTCGCAGCGGAAATAAAATACCATAGTAGTTCATGAAGCTACTATATACAAACTCTCAAAACATATACAAATTCTCATAGTCAAAATAAATATAATAGAAGTCAGGATAGATAAATCAATAATACCGAGACAATACTGAATAAGAAATAACTGGAATAGAAGTAGATGAACCGATAGATAAATAAGCTCCAACAGATCTCTAGCTCCAGAAGGTGAATCCAAAGCTGTGATTCTCAACTGACCCGAGCGTAAAGTAAAACACAAAACACTCTAGTCAGGACATATATACTTATACAGTGTAAACCAACTCAAGTGAACTGTAATAGCAATGCATAATAACTTAAAGGATGCTTGGGATCGCCCATCCTTTAAGGATCCATAAAACCATCAATTTATTTACATCCCGTGGATAAAATTCCAAAATGGTAATTTATACTTCGAAATCAAATATCATTTCAAATCCATTTCAAAATATCAAAATATTTCAAATCAAATTATTCCATTTAAATCATTTTAAAATGAAGTTGTTATATTTAATAGTCAATATTCAATTCTCAAAATTTTACTATTTCACAATTCATTTATTCACTTAAATTTATTAAAATAGTGAAATTTCAACTTTTGTAGCATTTAGAAAATGCTACGGAAAGTTATGTTTAAAAACAATTCAATTAGCAAAAGACAGCATTTAAATGCTGTAATAGGTTTAGATTTCAAATAAAACTTTAGTTAAATTCAGCAACTACAGCACTTAGTTCATTTTAGCCATTTAGTTCATTTATATCAATTACAGCATTTACAAAATGCTGTAATATCTTTAACTTTAGAAATGATAGCATTTCAGGAATGCTGTCAATTTAAATTCCAAACTTTCACTACAATTTCATAAACAATTAAAATTTATTTAAATCCATTTTAACTTATAAAAATCATATTTTCTTACTTTAAAAACAATTATTTAAATAACCCTTAATTTATGATTTTACAAAGTGAAAGTTTCACAAACAATTATCAAATCTTTAATAATTCACTTATAAAATAAATGTAAAATTTATAATATTTCATTTACTTAACATTTTAATTAAGTTTACCATTTCATAATTTTATTTAAATTCCATTTTATTTTCTTAACTTATCTTTTATTTTAAAACACTTTCACATTTTCCAAGTTAAGTTATACTTCAAATTTCAACTTTTAAACATTTATTTATTTAACTATTTTTAATTTATAGAAAAATCAATAACACTTTACAAAATCATTTTAAATTAAAATAAAAATAAAATTATCATAATATTTACATTTTTAACATATTTTATAATTTCAAGAAAATATATATATTAACCACGGGTCTATATATAAATTTTTCTAACCTAAGTCAAATGATACGGCTAATATATCATTTCAATCCGTAATTTACAAAGGAAAAATCCGGGTTTTATCATTTCAAACTCGCAATCCCAAGTTAAATGAAATAAATAAAAATCAATCAGGCCAATCATTTCAGCCCATAACAATTTTTCTCTATTCTAAAGTCCGTTCGGGTATGTATCATTTCAACCCATAGTGATTCTATTCTACAGGGAACTTACAGTGTGATAAACTGAAATAAATAAACATAATAGCGGTATATAACAGTAACAGATGATATGACATGTAATTTACAGGTTTAACATCATACATAAATAATCACAGGCAGTTATAGCATAACATAATAGTACTACACATTCAATTGTTCTTAATTCACATTTGCATAAGTATAAATGTCAGGTGAGATTTACTCACCTTTTTATGCTGGAGTTAGCAAATCAAATGACACAAACGAATTCCAGAAAGCACGATGACACAACAATAGACTCTAGTGGGAAGAGAACCAAGCTATTAATCTTGTGAACAACCCATAAACAAAACCCAAATAAAAATTATAAATTCAATACGACATTGAATTGAAATAACTTTGGAATAAAACACAATATGAATACACAACTTTTTTCCTTGCTTTCTATATTATTTTGCATGGCCTAGGGGTTGGATTAGCTCAAGTTTTGGTCATGTTTGGCTCGGCTATTGACATAGGAATGCACAGCCTAAATGCTAGAACATGTGGAGGAAGTTACAACATAGGAAGGTGAAGAGGTTTTAGGCAACAAAGAGGAGTTTTGGTTCAACAAAGAGGCTCGGCCATGGGGTGTTTGGGTTCGGCCAGTGGAGTGTAATGTCAGGTCAGGGGTAGGAGTGATGAGAGGAGGTCTAGACAGAGGTGGTGGTGGTGGCGGCCTAAGGTGATGGTGGTGGTGGAAATGGAAGTGGTGAACAAAGGGTGGTCAAATAACATGCATTCAAGGCTTTAGGTTGCATTTTGGTGGATTTTATCATCATGGTGGGCTCGGCTATGGTCAAGGTGGAAGGGGTAGGTGGTATTGATGGCAGGGAAGAGGTGTAGGAGTTTGTGGCCATGGATATGGGGAAGAGGCCGATCCAAATATATGAGGAAACAAGTCAAAAATACATAGAAAATGAGAAGAAAGAGAAGAAAAAATGTAGCCATTACCCAATGTTTTTGCTCTAGCCGTGAATAGAATGGAGATAAGAAATTTTTTTGCGTGAAAAATAATGAAAATACATGGCTACTCAAAAGATCACAGGGCCAAAAGCATAAAGGAGGGGTTATGGCAAGTGAAAGGATATTGGAGATGAAAAGACTTAAGTTAATAAAGCTTTTAAAACCTTTCATATTTCCTTTCTTTAATTCAATTTAAAACAAAAATAAAATCAGTAATTTACTTTTAAAAACTGAAACAAAGTAATATAAAATAAAAATAAATAATAAATTTTAAAGAAAATGGAAAAAGAATTAAAGAAATTGCTTAAAATTCAAAACAGGGTTCAAAAATTACAATTAAATCATCATTGGCTTTGGAAAAATATCAACTTCATTTTAAAAATATTCTAAATCAAAAATTTGAAATAAATAATTCATTTATCATTTCTAAAGTGAAATAAATAATTAAATTTATAGAAAATAGAAAAAGAATTAAAGAAATTGTTTAAAAATTCAAAATAGGACTTAAAAATTGCAAATAGAATATCACTAGTTTTAGAAAAAATTATAACTTTACTTCTAAACCAATAAAAGTCAAGTATAAATTCCGAACAAAATGAAGTGTATATGAAAATAAAATAAAGTCTAAAAAAATATTAAATAAACAATGAATTTCTTTAATTAAATGAAACTGGAAATTAGAAATTATAAACAGAATACAACTGACATTGGAAAATGTCAATTACACTTTGAAAAATGTCTAAAACCAAAATATATACATAACATGTTATTTTACCCATATAAATGTAAATTATAACATTACATGACCAAATAAAATATTATTTATATAATTTAAAATAAACAATTTTGTTAAATACAGCAAATTACACTCAATAGTTAAAAAGGCATAACTTTCACAATATTAATCAGATTTTAACGAAACGAAAAGCATTATTCTTAAAATTTTATTTACTTTCATAATAAAAGATAAAATTCAAGAATTAAAATATTTAAATTTAAAATTTAAAAGTCAAAGTTTGACCAAATTGACCAAAATCCACTTTTTTTGGAAATATTCAATTTATTCAGGTTTGAAATTTTAATTCTCATAAAAATCAACATTTATATTTAAAATAACATAATTAATTCATTTTAATAAATAAAAAAAAGTTTTAAAATCAGGAATTTAAATAAAATAATCAAAATAAACAATTAAAATAAATCACAAAATTCAGGGTTGTTACAGAAATCAATTATATCCAAAATTCTTTGGCAAATTCAATTATCCCTTTGAATTTCAAAACCAAACCCAGTTTGCAAACAATTCCAATTTAAAACAATTTGGTAGCAATTTCTCTCTTGGAAACTCGAAAATGAACATCGATGATGCTACAGTCATCACCGAAGTTATTTTCCAGCGACCGAAAGAGTTCAATGCTTTTATCTCTTTAAAACAATTTTCAAATATTTTTAATTTCAAATCTCTCCAGATTTCAAGTCCAATCCAAGAATATTTCTCAAATAATACCGCTATTATTTTTTCAAAACCTTTGGAAACATTTTCAAACTCAAAGGAATTTAATTTCTAAAATTTCAAATTCCAAATCCCTTTCAATTCATATTCAAATATTACTCTGGAATTTTATTTCATTTCCAATTATAAACCATATTTATAGTTCACATTTACAAATTTTATTTGTATATGAATTTATTTCTTAGCTTTTAGTTATGATTTCATTTTTTATATCCAACTTTCACTTAACAATGATAATGATTTAATATTATCATCTTCTAACAACCAAGCAACCATATATACTTATAATAATTTACGAAAAATTATTCCTTTTTATATACAAAATAATTTGGGTAAAATTATTTCATTTACCCTATTTTAAAACAATACTGTGTCAGTTTATCTTGTTTAAGAGTTTAGAAACCCCTATCGATGTCGTGGCGTCCCACACATCGACCATAATCCATAAACACTCAACCGATAAATCAACACGGTATAAAAACAAATTTTATATTCACTTACAAATACACGCTCATATTTATTAAAACACTCAAACTCATTCTAGAGTACTACGGACTATATTTTCAAATGAGTAATCCCCACCAGAGCAAAGGTTATCACTAGCCTAATCTCTGATACCACTGTAACAACCAGGAGATTTTCGACTTCCGAAAATCGACATCAATACGTTCACTTTATTACATGTCGAACAATCGAATGCCGGAAATACCAGATCATTAGGGTTAAAGAAGAAGGAGGTAGAAGAAAAGGAAACAACACGACATCAGAATCACACATACGCAGCGGAATAAAATATAATATATAATAACTGATCTTTACATAAAAGAAACTATATCTGTTTATATATATACGTCACAAGAATACAACATCAGAGTACAATATAATCAACATCACAATTCAGGACAGTTATAATAACTTGTCCCTCATACAGAATACACAACATACACAATACAGTGGAAAATACATCATATACATGTGATACGTCTCGCCATCCAGCTCGTCTCCTGAGCTTCACAGTATCCTTTCCAGTAATCTATAATACTCGGTCTGGCCCGAGCATTATAATAAAATAACACCCGAGTCAGTTTGGAATACCAGCGTGAGAAAACCACACTCAATTTGATTATTAAAGTTTCAAAATCCTTTGAAATCAAAAGCATCTCATAAGACCACGCCACAAATAAACATGTCGGGCTTTTACCTTACGATAGCCAAAACACTTTTTATCAAATCCTCTGATATTATAGTAGTGTCTATATACAAATACTTATTCAAATAGCTGAAATTGTTACATGATTAAATTCCAGCATAATAGAAACAAAGTGGGTTCTACAAACAAAAACCGTAAAGGCGCGTAGGGAGAATGGATTTCTAACTAATGACTAGGCATTGGGGTACCACCTCTCACAATACCTGGTCTAGATCAGCGTACCGAGGACCACGCCCGATCCCCTACAACACAAGACCGGAACTACCCCTTACTAGATAATTCCGAGTAAGATTACCCCATGGTTGTTATCAGTAACCGCACCACTAAGCCGAATAAAAAGGGACATCTAGACAGGGATGACCTCACCCTGATGGGCGCTACCCACATAGCCTTGCTGCATAACCCCTGATTTTCAGTCATTCCCGGTTGATGAGGCTTGATGTTAAGCGTTACCTTTTTAGAACATTTCACTTAGAATGCCCACCGTCCACTCGACGATGTTCTGAAAGAATTCATCCATACAAGTCCGTCCGGGGTTCGAACGGAACCGAAGGTACTACTCCTACTACATCCATTTTGGAATCACCCTCAGGATTAGTAGCGATTAGCCCTTGCACTTCACTGCTCCATCTTCGACTCCAAACTCGTTTTCCCCACGAAAACGTACAAACCGGAGCGAAGTGGTTTTCGGGAGATAAATCCCGATCCCGGTCTCTTCGAAACGATCAGCGCATTGGCCAATATTGATAGTCGGTTATTTAACTATCAATTAACATTCACAAACATCCATCAAACAATAAATAATTTTCAAAATTATTTATTTACCTCACAAATATCTTTGCAAGATATATTTCCATTTTCAACCCTTTTGAAAACAGTTTCAAACCATCTTCTCTCATGGAATAAATTTCCAAAATAATTTCTATTTTCACTGGAATCACCAAGTACAAACACTTTAGATTTTAAAAATAATTTAGAAACACATTATTATAAAATATACATTAAATCAAAAACTACTTAAATACTTTATTCAAAAATTTATACTTTAAGAATATTTTAAATAAAGCTACTTTAGAAACTGAATTTTCATCTTTTCAAAACATAATACCAAGTCACCTCTAAATAATTACTACTAAATTAAATTTTGAAAATAATACTTACTTTAAACTTAAACATTTAAAAATAATAAATTTCTAAAACATAGCTTTAAAACAACTTTAAAACTTTTAACTTATACTTAAAAATTTGCTTTAAAAACGTACTTGGCTATTCAAGGAAATATGCTTCTCTTTCACATCCTTAAAAAAAATCACTATTTATTTATTTTTTTCTCTTAAACAAATTCGCATTCCTTTATAAATCCCCACCTTGAATTTATGTTTCCAAATATCCTCTGATATTTTACTTCACTTTATAAACCCAGTTTATAAATTCCAAAATCTCACTTCTCTTTTAAATTCCAATTCCAAACACTTAAATCAATTTACAATTGATTTCCAATTTACTTCACTTTGAAATAAATTTCCTTAATTACTCCATTTACTTCAAAATCCATTAACTTTCAGATTTTATTTCTTTATTATGATTTAAAATCTTTAAACTGAAAATATCAATTTCAGGTTTTCGAAAATCCTTCTTTATTCCTTCAAATAAATTCAACCTTGAATTTTTAAAATAAATTCTTTTATTCCCTTAAATAATATCACTTAGGTTTGAAGATTTAATATTTCTTTCCAAAAATCCAATCTATATATTTTGGTAACACAGTATACCCTAATATATTCAATCAAACCATAGCATCCATCATCTCCAATTATCAATATAATTCATCACATAATATCAAATAATCATATCACAGAATTATTAGAACAATCTAAATAATTTTGAGCAATCCAGTTGGATCCCTCCAACCCGTTTCCCTGCATCCACAGATGTTAGCACAATACCATTTCCACTTCGAGGTGGAATATCGCGGTATATGGGTTTACATAATATCATTCGCTATTATGCGGCGCATAGGGTCTCATCCGCTATATAATTGCGGGGAATCAATCACTCCAATATATATATATACTACTATATATATTATCACATCCAATCAATTCAATCATTCAACCCAATATTTAAATTTAACCATCTAAATTTAAATAGAAATCCAGAAGAGTGAGATTAACTCACCTTTGATTTTTGTTTGCAACGATCCAAACCGGCTTGTCTCTTCATGATTATGGACCTTGTATAAACATTTACAGTTTATTAACATTTGAACAATTAATTTCCATTTTATAAATTGCTTAATTAATAATTCTTCTTTTAAAAATCTTTCAAAATCTTAGAAAAATTAAATAGATTAATTTAAACCAATTTATTCACTAAATCCATTATTTAAAATAACAAGTAAATTAAAACACGTATATTTATTTTTTTTATTTTCCACTTTGAAAATAAATTATGGATTTCCAAAAATCCATTTTTATAAACTTCCAAATATTTCAAAATCCCCAAAATCTTATATATATATATAATCCCTGATTTTACCTCACTGTAAAGATTATTTTTATTTTTCTACATGCATATATATATATATATAAAAAAAACTAAAAACTGTATATATATTTTTCACTGTATAATATTTCTTTATGTATATTCATATAGGTTATAATATTTAAATTGAAACAAATACCTTTCTGCTCAACACGACATCGAGCACTAGGCAGTTCCAGACCTAACTCGAGATGCTCGAATGCAAGTTCATCCACGACCTCGGCAGGCATCCTCCTACGAACACTACCAAAACCCGAGAACCCCTCGACCATCGATTGACTGCATGAAGTCGCCAGAGACTACCACCTGACATCACGTGCGTACGTCGCACCCCCGACTTAAATCGCGAGCCTCGCCCTCCAGTGCTTCAAAGCCGACGCAGCGACCCAGCCTTGACAAGATTTGCTTCGCTCGAAACCTTAGCTTGCTTCGACCACTTACGCAATTCGAATCCTACCATTCTCGTCCATCTCGAGACCGCCCTCGCCGAGCTCCTCCTCAATGAGATTGGCAATCACGACTTATTCCATTCTCGAGTTCGATTATGATTTCGAACTAGCGATTTCTTTATATTCTAAGCTAGGCCAATTTATTTTTGAGATGGAACGAATTGATTCGATTAGGAGGAGAGGAGGGAAACATTCTATCTGGGCTTCCATTTTTTTTTGTGATTAAGATTTTAAGGCAGCGCGATCTCTTTTTTTTTGAGATGGCTTCAAGCTGATTTTTAAGGAGAAAGGGAATGTCGTGCTCTGCTTGTTTTTAAAAAGAAGAGATGAGATGTTGGCATGTTGAAGAAGAGAAGCTATAGTGTTTTGAAGGGAAATGAAAAAAATGCTGATGTGAAACAATTACAGCTGAAGTTGACCATTATATAAAAATACATATATTTTAAATTTAAATCTAAATTTTCTCGAAATCGAAACTTAAAATTTTGACATCCTATCGAGGCATGTCGCTAGGCGTTTATAATGTTATACGCCTATTCCGAACGAAATGGAAAAGGTTTCGAGTCCTAATTCGTTCATATGGAGAAGATAGCTTTTTGAACCGACTATTTAAATTAAATTAGATATTAATTTCAGCACGTTTACCTATCGTACGATCACATCATAACACCGAATGCTACGAAAATTGAAATTCGATAATAATACACTATTGCGGATCCAATGGAACTAGTTCCATCAAATTCCGAGATTGTGCCTCGGAAGGCTATTTTTAAATATCGATTTAAACGATATATTTTAAAACTGAACAGAACACTTTTAAATTCGATTTTAAAAGTTCTATTATCTTCATTATCATTAATATGAATTTTATAAGCCTTTAAAATATTTTTAACAAGCTTGAAACTCTAGATTCAACAATTTTCTCAATTCCCAATTATTTAAATTCAATAATTAAATCACCCAATAAATAGTGATATTTGAAATTCAAGTCAAAATTACCCTTTTGAATATTTAAAATCAATTAAATGTTCCCATTTCAAATATCCAAAATTCCGGGTCGTCACAGTATGTACTCTGATTTGTATTGTAAAAGTATAATCAAATGTAATTTTTAAAACAGCTTCATGATCTGTTATTTGATTATTATATTTTATAATTCCGCTGCGAGATTCTGTGTTTGTTTTCTTTCTTTCTCTTCTTTTTCTCATTTACCACATGACAATTCTCCCTTTTGAATGGTTTGAGTTTGATATGTGTGGTTTATTATCAATTTAAACCGTCCAAAAAGGTGGATCGTTACATTTGGTATCAGAGCTAGGTTTTGCGATAACCTTAGCTTTGTGGGGTCTGACTCAAGTAATACCCTAAAATTAGTCGTTGAGTGTATATATATGAGAGAGCGTATTTGTTAGTGTTATAAAATGTTTTATATTGTGTTAATTTGTTATGTTTAGTATTTATAAATTCTGGTCGGTACATAGGATTCTATGATATCGATAGGGATTTCTAAACACTGAATAGGGTAGACCGACACAATATTGTTTTTGAAATGTAGGTAAATGAAATAATTTTATCTAGTACTATATTTTGTATATAAAGGAATAATTTTTAAATGATATAGTTGGTTGTGATATATTTGTTTGTTAGGAAGTGAAATTTATAAATAATGGTTGCAAAATGAGATTATAAATAAAATGTATATAAATTGGAAATCTAGAACGTAAATTCCGGGATTTTGAAAAAGTTGTTTTCAATAGATTTTGGAATATAATATTAGTTGTATTTAGAAGTATTTTCCGATATGAATATTTCAATACGATTTAAAAGAAATGTTTTAAAGAAATTTTATAGGAAATAAGTTCTGTACTTCCCTCTATGTCGCTAGAAAATAATTCGATGATGAGTGCATGCATCATCGACGTTCATTTCCGAGTTTCAAAGTGGGAAGACCGTTGTAGTAGTTTTATTACACATATATTTTGATAACAAATCTTAATTTTTCTAAATATTGGATATATGAAAGATATGATTACATATATTACTTTAAAATATTTGAAAATGGAACCCGGTATTTAGTTCTTAAGTTTTAGTAAATTAGTAGTTTCAATCATTGTAATGAATGAAATCCTAACTTTTTAATAATTGGAAACTTATAAAAACGAAAAAATAAGAAATTTGATGATAAGTGATTAATGAAATATATAAGAAACTGAAAATCTATAACTTGTAGATATGAAGATTTAGAAGATGTAATTATTGAACATTTTGTTAACTAAATAAATAAGATAAACTTGTGTAACATTCAATTGCATCCTAAAAGACATATATATAACTTATCAGAATATTAAAAGTTGAAATGTTAAGTAAGAATATGTAATAGAACATTATACAAGTGACACTTAAATAATGAAAGTGTTCAGTAGAATTATTTCTATAAATAAGAATTCTAATGTTATAAAATGTTGTAAACTTAAGTTAATAAGTTGAAATGCTGCTAATTAGATTTAATAGAAGAGTGAATACTGAAATTAAATGATTGTAAACTTAATTAATGTTGAAGCCATCTATAATTAAAGTGAATATTGTATTAATTGAATGATTGTAACTTCAGAAAATGTTGAAATGATTTAGAAATGGATTTAACATTCAATAATACTATATATGGAAGTAATGAATGTGAAAAAGAAATAATCTATTAATAGTGAATTAAATTGTAAAAAGACTTACATAATAGTGGATAATCTAATAATTGAAATGGAAGTAACTTATGCAAGTAATGATGTGAAAAGAAAGTAATAAGAATAAACTTAACGATATTTGAAATTATTGTTTGTTTTGGCTTATGTAATGGTTGGAAAAGTATAATTCTAACTGTATAAAGATGTATAAATAACCTATTAAGTTTTATCTATGACTGTTGAGTGGATGGTATACTTAGTAGTTATTTATCATTTTGTACGATTAAAAGTTTGCGAACCCGAACTAACCATTTGTTTTGGCTGTCATGGATGCATAATTGATTACTTTGATTGCATGTGATGGTTTTATAGTTTTGTCGCAAGTGGCTATTGTTATGTTGTGTTGATTTATTTTTTATTAATTGAAACAACTTAAATTTCTCATTTATATGATTATTAACTTCTTTGGATTGTATAATTGAAATACAGGTTTATGGAAGCAATAGCTACTGCTTTTGGTTTCATAAATAAGCGTTGTTTGCCCGACAAATAGGTACCTTTTCGGATTATGGTTATATAGCGATATTATATTGTTTCCTGTGGTTTAGGATATTTTATTTTGAAATATGATATATATATATATTATTGTTGGTATTATTATTTCTCCTGGACCTCTCCGTACAAAGGAGACTCTTTCAAAATTTTCCGTGAATTTTGGACTTAGAAGAATTTTGTGAAAGCGGAAATGTTTTTCAAACTTTCATTGAACTTGAATATGAAAAGATTTAATTGTTTCTAAATTGATATATTTAATTTAAATTATTTAATTATGTAAATTAATTGTTCATAAATTAAATACTTTGAATAAGATATATTAATTCCTTAAATTCCTTCTTTTCCCTTTTCGAGGACGAAAAGTTTTGAGTGGGGGAGAGTGTAACGATCCGTAATTTTCAATAATTAAATCTATTAGTTAATTAAGTTTTGAAATTTAATGTTGTGAAAATTTAAATAATTTAATATTTAATAATGAATGAATAACTAGAATAAGATGTAATAATGTTAATTTAAGGAAATTGATAACTATTTTAATGTAAGTCAAATTAATTGAAATGATTGTAAAGTCACAATTGGTTATAGGTTGTAAATATAGAAATAAAGTTTAATAAATTTAATGTAATAGATGACTAATTGAATGAAATCTCAATTAATTGTAATAAATTGTAGAGTTACATTGGTTAGAAATTGTAAATAAGAAAATAAAATCTGTGTTAATTTATTTGTTTTGTTTGTTAACAATAAACATATAAATGTGTTTGAATTGGTAAGTTATAACAATGGTTTAATTATAAATTCACTATTTAGTTCATTGGAAATCAATTGAATTTTTTTTTTGCAATAAGTGTAATTAAATATTACGTTAATATGAATTAAGATGATAATTGTAGAATTTAGTGTAATAAGGTATAAACCAATGTTAATTATATCCGTAGGAAGATAGTTGAGTGAATAATGAGATATAAATCAAAATAAAGGAATTTACTTGAAATTAATATATAATTAATTGGACTTTTATTGCAATTGAAATTGAACGCCGTAATTGGTGCAACATTCAGTATTGAATTTGACTTGGAAATTTACTTTAAAAGATTATAAATCACCAGGTAATCAAAAATGATAAAATTGTTAATTATAAAATTTGAATTGAAAAGTGATTTAATTAATTTAATAATAATTTATTTAATTAACGTGAAAATAGCCATTTTGGCCACTATCTCGGATTTCGACGAAACCAGTTTCATCGGATCCGTAACGGTGAATTATCGGAGACTTTCAAGTTTCGTAGCAATTGGACTTGTCCTTTGATCATACGGGCTCGAAACGCGCAGAAATCAATTTAATTGAATTCGGTTGAAATAAGCTGATTTTAAAAGCTAACTTCTTCATACGATGGAATTAGGGCTTGAAACCTATTCCATTGAGTTTAAAAATATCAAAAACATCTATTTTGATATTTGGGATGACCTTCTTTCGTTCCGGAAGCAGAACGGGCTTTTCGGGTCGTTATTGTCGTTTCGAACCAATTCGATATGTTAATTCATTTATCGAGCTTTGTTCGTATAAATAGATTTTTTTTGTTTCTCAAACCCTAGTGGCCATTCAGTTATTCTGTACGTACAATTTAATCTGCCTATTCCTTTCTTCAAATGGAAGAAACCAAAATCAAATTTCAAATCCTAATTCAATTTCAATTTCAAATCGAAAATCAAACTTCTCAAAACCCTATCATATTATATACCGATTCAAAGCTCTCGACGAGCGAAACTCAATTCCCCTATTCATTTTTGCAATTGGGTTTTGCTTTTCGGAATAGGCTAAAACATTCTCAGCCATCCGTTTGGTGGTTAATGATCAGCGATGGAGCGTCGATTGGAGGGTACGGTTACGAGGAGACTGACCGGTTGTCGTCAACAATTCAACCAGTGTTTTATAAATAGGCGTGGGATGGAGCTTTTGGACGCCGATTGTTGGTGAGGTGGGTGTCATGGTTGGCCTGGGAGGTTGCGTAGGTGGAGGCGCTCGCGTAGGAGTGGGTGCGGCGTGTCAGAAGTCGCCGTGGATGATGTGGCATCGAAGGTTGCTGGAGGTTGAACGTATCACGATGTTCTGAGTCATGTGAGAGAGAGGTGCACATTTCCTTTATTATTTTTATTTTAATTTGAATTGTATAACTTCTAACTTATATAACTTTTTCATACGAGGTCTGATTCACGCACGGTTTTCTCCGGTGCTATCGTACCGAAATTATGGACATTTTGAAACCAGTTTGGATGAATTCTGAGACTGTTAGATTTTGTGCCTTATTTTGGAATTCAAAGCGATTTGAAATCAAAGGTGAGTGTTTTAACCCATTCACAACTACTAAATTATCTTATGTTAGTTAAATTGAATTTATGATGTGATTAGAAATTGATTAGGTGATGTTTGGTATATTTAACTTGTCATTCCAGTTAAATCTGACTTTTATTGAATTTAAACGCCATTTAATTTAATATTGAATTTTAATTGTCAATTAAATACCTATTATTGGTAATCAGTCAATTATTGTTATTTATTTGTTGATTTGAATGGTGATTGTGATGGATGTTCGATTGTTGATATTGGATGACTGGATGCTATATTTATATTGTTATAACACTGCTAGCTCCCTCAGTTATTGCTAGGAAAATCACTATAGGTTGAAATGATACATACCCGAACGATCTATAGATTAGGGAAAAATCGTTATGGGTTGAAATCATAAACCTGAGCGATTTTATGGATTTTGAATGTTAATTCAAGATTGCGGGTTGAAATGATATATGCCCATAATTTTAAAAATATCTGCAGATTGAAATGATAAATATCCGTATCACTTGACCATGGGGAAGAAAATTATATACGGACATCGAATTGGTTAAATTAAATGATTTTAAATCCTTAAATTTGTATTTAGTTAAATGATATTTTGAAATAATATTTGATTTATAATAACTGAATTATTTTCGAAAATCTAAGTTTTTAATGTTGAAATTTGAGTTGGTTTAATGAATTTATTAAAGAATAAAATGGAAATTTCAAAGTTGAAATTTGAAATGTAAATGAAATTTATCGAAATTGAGTTATTAAAATGTTTGAATAATTAAACTTTGAAATATATGAAATTAAAGTGCTTTAAAAAATTTAGTTCAAACATGAGTTTGAAATCGATATAAATTGAAATGATTTTTATGGGAATTTGAATTGAAAGAAATTTAGGTTTGTTGAAATCAGGATATGCTCCAAATTTGTTGAAATGGAAGAAATAGTTTAAATTTGATATTAATTTAAATTTATTATTTTAATATAAAATGTTTAAAAATAAATTATTTTAAAAATCCTGATTTTTAAGATTTTTTTTTTTTTTTTTTTTTTTTTTTTTTTTTTGGCAAAGCCAGCGGGGTTAACTGGGCCCCTACCAGTTTTATTGCAAACTACAATAAAAAGAACTACAGAGGATTAAACAAAAGGTAGAAAAAAAACAGAAAAAAGACACATGAGAATGAAAACAACACAATCATGTCCAAACTTGGATCATAGACTGAGGGAAGTTGCTAGCACAGTTTTTCAAAAGCTTGTAGGTGCGGCACTTGACTTCATTCCATAATTCATTTTCATTTCTTCTAACATTTTCAAAAACTCTGGAATTTCTCTCTCTCCATATCACAGCCATATAAACTTTCAAACAAACTGCCAGTACTCTACCTTTCTCAGTTCTCCACCTTGTTGATTTGTATATAATACTCCACAGAATTATTGTTGTGTGACCAGTCAGATTAGTACCTGTAAGACCACCCATCTTAAATAAGATATGTTGCAAAGCAGGACAATCGAAGTATAAATGTTCAGTTGTTTCTTCATCAAGTTCACAGTACAAGCACCTAGTAGGACAGTCCATCCCATACTTGTGCAGCAGACTTCTAGTAAGTAAAGCACTGTTAATCACCTTCCACAACATAAGATTATCCTGTGGAACAGAGTCACTTGACCAAATAACTTCATACCAATTTGCTGCAGGCAGAGGAACATTTTCAGTTAGGGATTTGTATACTTCCTTGACAGAGTGAGGTTTGCTGTGCCATTGCACATTATTGCTTTGAACAGCAGTGAAAGTAATTTGTTGAATATTAGACCAAGTTTGCTGTATGACATGGTTACTGCTGTATGGTAACTGAATTTTACCATTATGTAAGAACACAGTAGCATCAGCAGACAAATGAATACCAGATTGGATGATTTGAGTGTAAGAACACAATTTAGATAAGATTAGGCCATTTCTAACCCAAGGTTCATTCCAAAAATTTACAGCAGATCTGGCATTAATTGGATATTGTATCATAGGAAGATAGACTTCTCTGTACTTTAGCAAGCTTCTCCAAGTCCAACTACTCAGTTGTGGGATTTCCATAATCCAGAATTGCCTGTTCTTGATATTGTAATGCCATGTCCATTCTACCCATAAATTACTTCTTCTATTTATGATTGCATCAAATTGTTTACTTATAGCTGCAATGTTCCACTTCCTGACATCTAATACTCCCAGCCCACCAGATTTCAGGGGAGCTTCAAATTTGGAAAATGCACACGGTACAAATTTTCTGTTGTGTATACTTCCTGTCCAAAAGAATCTATTCATTGCTGATCTGACTAGTTGTAGTAACTTAACTGGTAGAATCATAGTTCGTGCCCAGTAAACGATAGATGAGAAGACCACAGATTTTATGAGAACTAGCCTGCCACTTTGTGTTAAGAACCTATTTTCCCAAGCTGACATAACAGAGGTAATTTTATGGTATAATGGATAACAATCATCCTTTGTTATTCTTTTAGTTATTAAAGGTAGACCAAGGTACTTCATGTCATTTTCCATGCTAGAGAATCCAGACTGTTGGTGGAGGTCAGAAGCCAGACCAAAACTGATTCCAGTAACAAGCAATGATGATTTGTTTTGGTTAATAGATAGGCCAGTCATTTTGTTAAAGGTTTGCAAAGCATCCTTAATACCATTCAAAGAAGGCAACTCAGGTTTTGTGAACATCATGACATCATCAGCAAACATGATAGATGTAATATGATGATGAGAACACTTTGGGTGGAACTTTATGATTTTATTGGCATAACTTGTTCTGAGGATGACAGTTAGCACTTCCATGACCAAAAGAAACAAGTATGAAGATAACGGGTCCCCTTGCCTTATTCCTTTACTACCTCTAAAACTGCCAACTGGTCTACCATTTATTACTACAGAGTATGATGGAGTGGATATACAGACATATATCCAAGACACAAAAGTTTTAGGGAAACCCATCACTGCCATGATCCTGACTATTGATTCCCAATGTATTGAATCGTAAGCCTTTGATATATCAATTTTGAGAGCAGCTGCAGGGGGGCCATAACTTTTGCCATAACTTTTGAGTAGTTCTTGAGCCAAGAGGACATTATCAATAATGTCCCTGTTAGGTAAAAAAGCTGATTGGTTGTTGGAGACAACAGTTGGAAGCACTGATACTAACCTGGTAGCAAGAATTTTAGATATGCACTTATACACCACATTACAACATGAAATTGGCCTATAAGAATTAACTGTAGAGGCAGGAGAGCACTTGGGAATAAGAGCTATATTGGTACAGTTGATTTCACCAAGAATTTTGCATTTGTTAAAGAAATTGTGAATAGCCTTGCAAAAATCATTGCCAAGTATACTCCAAGTGGTTATAAAAAAGACTACATTTAAACCATCGGGACCTCCAGATGAATGTTTGTTCATAGAGAAAAGGGTTGACTTGATTTCCTCATCAGTGATAGCCCTTATTAGAGAAGAAGCTTCCAAGTTTGAGATGTTTGGTAGTGCAGTTTTAGATATTAAGTCCAGATCAGGAATAAAGCCATCATGATTACCATATAGCTTAGCAAAATATTGAATGAAAGCAAGGTCAACAGAATCAGGATTTGAATGGAGAGTGCCTTGCTCATCAGTTATACTATGTATATTTTCTCTAGCTTGCTTTACTTTAATTGAATCATGATAATACTTTGTGTTTTTGTCACCTTCATCAAGCCATTTTTTGTGTAGTTGCTGTCTCTTCATGTTGGCTTCCATATGCAGAGCAGAATTTACTTTCATAAATAATTTCCTCTCCTCATCAGCTGCTTGAACATCAAGAGGGTGTTCCATCATATAGTCCTGCTTTATCTTCAGTTGATGTGTAAGATTTGTAGACAGCAGACCACCATTACCAAAGGTTGATGATGCCCAATGTTTAATAGCTTGCTTAATATTCTTGAGTTTCCTGTAAAACTTAAACATAGGGTTACCAAAGCAATTAAAATCTGCATTAACATGGGAAACTAATACAAGAAAGTGCTCATGCTTAACCCAAGCATTAAAAAATTTGAAACTTCTCTTTTCTCTTCTCAAATGGTTTCCAAGCGTCAGAATTAGAGGGGAGTGGTCAGATAGAATGGGTTGAGGGAGGAAAACAGATAGAGTTGGCCATTGTGAAAGGGCTTGGAAGTTGCAAAAGGCATGGTCAATAGTGGTAAAAGTGCGAACACCACTTCTACTTCTATTATTCCATGAGAACTTGGCTCCTGATTTATTCACTAATAGTAATTCAGAATCAAATACAGATTGGTTGATAGGATCAAGTTCTCTAGGGGTTAAGGGGATGCCACCAAACTTGTCATTATAACCATAACATGTGTTGAAATCACCCATAACCAGCCATGGGTGTGAAGCTTGCCTTAAAGGTGGCAATGTTTTGAGAAAGGCATTCCTTGAGTTGATTGAGTTGTCTGCATACACTATAGTTAAGAAGAAAGAGGTGTGAGTTTGGGAATGAAGCACATGAAAATGAGTGGATTGTCTGGTCAACAGAATGGGAGTAAGAGTTAGTTCAGAGGGGTTAAATATGACTAGAATTCTTCCATATGCAGCAGCATCAAGATTATGTTGAATGGACCAATTAGGATTAATATAGTTGGCTGCTTTTTGGGATAGGGTAAGGTTAAGCTTAGTTTCAAGTAGACCAATAAGACAGATGTTATACTCAGTGATATAATTCTTAACTTGATCAAGTTTCAGGTTGCTATGAGCTCCTCTTAGATTCCATGTTGCTATTTTTGTATGCATATTAAATTATTGAGGTGAGGTGGTGATGTTCCTACTCTGAGCTGACAGAGATTTAGATCTTGTTTGAATCTTCCTAGTTGACTTGTTTGGGGGGGTGGAAGGTTGAGAGTTAGGGTGGGAGTTGGTTGAAGAAGAAGGTTTAGAAAGACTAGGAGGCCATCCAGGGATTTGAATGGAAAATTTGTAATGGGGTTGGGAAGATGATTGTGATTGAACATCATGCATGGAGGATACTAGTTGTGTTATCTGTGTTTCAAATGATTTGGTCCATATTTTGTCTAGATCTGTAGTAGATGCTCCAGTTGGAACAATTTCTTTTGCAGTTTCATTTCCATTGTGCCTGTTACTTCCACTTTGGTTATTTTCTTCCATATTTGTTGCCAACATTACTTGAGTTGCTGACTGATCCAGTATAACAGTGGTTGTTTGCTTTTCAGTAGTGCTTGTTTTCTCATTAGGTTCTAATTGCTTCTCAGCACATTTTATCTCATCAGTGATTTCACCTTCCTCTTTATCCTGCTCATCAATTATTCCTTGCTCTTCTACATCAGTCTGTAGCAAACCGTACATGTTACTTGTGTTGACAGTTCCAACATGGACATCTCCTTGTGTTACATTTGCTTTATCAATTACCCTGTCTCTTTCAACAGTCCTTTCCTCATGTTGTTTATGTTTTTCACCATGGTTCATCAAGTCAGCTTCTTCAACAACTTCACAATTATTGTTTTTTTTTCCTTTGTACTTGTTAACTTTCTGCCATATTTGTTTCATGTTGCTTTGTTTAACGTTGCTTTTCGCCCTTATCATCATATTCCTGCCATCATCATCTTTTTTCTGCTGCTCAGCAATAATACTTTGTTCTACATTCTTTTCATTATCCACCTTTTTGCATTTACTCAGTTGGTGTCCAAACTCCTTGCACACAGTACATATCTCTGGTTTCCATAAGTAAATAACATTAACAACTTGCACCGAACCATTTTGCAATTTAACATCAAACTTATCTGGCAATTCTTGGTTTGGATTGACCTCAACTAAACATTTCGCAAATGAAATACGCTCAAATTTTTCAGTTGAAGCATCCAAACATAGAAGCTTTCCCACTCTTGAAGCTAGCCAATTAATGCCTAAAGGTGACCAAGCATACAATGGTATGTTGGTTAATTTTATCCATACAGGAACAGTTTTAATGCTACTACAGCAGTTGCCAATGTTAACATCCCACGGCTTAACAATAAATAATTTGTTCCTCATCACGACAGGGTCTGCTTCAGAAATTCTGATTCTATCTTCATCGTTTGAGAATTTAAACAAAAACAGGAACCCATCTGATTTAACCGATATCGAGCCACTTAACTTCCATACCTTTTTAAGGTAGTATAGTACAGTAGCATATGGTAATGGGGTATCAAGGAAGAACCCGACCAGATACTCATTCCACATGGCATTTCCAGCTTGTACAACATCGTCTGGTGGGACGATAGCACCACCACTGTAATCCAATTGAATCTCACGAGGAACATACTTCCCAGCGTTATTAGGTTTGGCTTTAAAAAGAGAGTTCCATGTACGTGGTGGAAAAGCATGTGGAACTGGGAGAGGATTAGGAGAAGGTCGAGAGGGGACAGCTGAAGTGGATAAGGGGGAAGCCAACAAGGGGAGAGAGGCCGAAGTAGATGGAAGGCAATGAACAGGAGTAGGTATGGTAGGAACTGACATGGTGATTAAACTAATTTAATCTATTTTCAAACTATTAAACTAATTTAATCTATTTTCAAACTAATTTTAAAAGCTATTTTATTCAATTTAAAACTATTTTTATTTACTTTAATCTATTTTATCTATTATAATCTATTTTAAATCTATTTAATCTATTTAAATCTATTTAATCTATTTTAAATCTATTTAATCTATTTTAATTTATTTTAATCTATTTTAAATATATTTAATCTATTTTAAATCTATTTAATCCATGTTAACATGTTAAAAAAAATGGTGATTAAACTAATTTTTTAAGCTATAGTGTTTTGAAGGGAAATGAAAAAAATGCTATAGTGTTTCTTCCATAATTTTAAATCTATTTTAAATCTATTTTAATTTAAGCTATAGTGTTTTGAAGGGAAATGAAAAAAATGCTGATGTGAAACAATTACAGCTGAAGTTGACCATTATATAAAAATACATATATTTTAAATTTAAATCTAAATTTTCTCGAAATCGAAACTTAAAATTTTGACATCCTATCGAGGCATGTCGCTAGGCGTTTATAATGTTATACGCCTATTCCGAACGAAATGGAAAAGGTTTCGAGTCCTAATTCGTTCATATGGAGAAGATAGCTTTTTGAACCGACTATTTAAATTAAATTAGATATTAATTTCAGCACGTTTACCTATCGTACGATCACATCATAACACCGAATGCTACGAAAATTGAAATTCGATAATAATACACTATTGCGGATCCAATGGAACTAGTTCCATCAAATTCCGAGATTGTGCCTCGGAAGGCTATTTTTAAATATCGATTTAAACGATATATTTTAAAACTGAACAGAACACTTTTAAATTCGATTTTAAAAGTTCTATTATCTTCATTATCATTAATATGAATTTTATAAGCCTTTAAAATATTTTTAACAAGCTTGAAACTCTAGATTCAACAATTTTCTCAATTCCCAATTATTTAAATTCAATAATTAAATCACCCAATAAATAGTGATATTTGAAATTCAAGTCAAAATTACCCTTTTGAATATTTAAAATCAATTAAATGTTCCCATTTCAAATATCCAAAATTCCGGGTCGTCACAGTATGTACTCTGATTTGTATTGTAAAAGTATAATCAAATGTAATTTTTAAAACAGCTTCATGATCTGTTATTTGATTATTATATTTTATAATTCCGCTGCGAGATTCTGTGTTTGTTTTCTTTCTTTCTCTTCTTTTTCTCATTTACCACATGACAATTCTCCCTTTTGAATGGTTTGAGTTTGATATGTGTGGTTTATTATCAATTTAAACCGTCCAAAAAGGTGGATCGTTACATTTGGTATCAGAGCTAGGTTTTGCGATAACCTTAGCTTTGTGGGGTCTGACTCAAGTAATACCCTAAAATTAGTCGTTGAGTGTATATATATGAGAGAGCGTATTTGTTAGTGTTATAAAATGTTTTATATTGTGTTAATTTGTTATGTTTAGTATTTATAAATTCTGGTCGGTACATAGGATTCTATGATATCGATAGGGATTTCTAAACACTGAATAGGGTAGACCGACACAATATTGTTTTTGAAATGTAGGTAAATGAAATAATTTTATCTAGTACTATATTTTGTATATAAAGGAATAATTTTTAAATGATATAGTTGGTTGTGATATATTTGTTTGTTAGGAAGTGAAATTTATAAATAATGGTTGCAAAATGAGATTATAAATAAAATGTATATAAATTGGAAATCTAGAACGTAAATTCCGGGATTTTGAAAAAGTTGTTTTCAATAGATTTTGGAATATAATATTAGTTGTATTTAGAAGTATTTTCCGATATGAATATTTCAATACGATTTAAAAGAAATGTTTTAAAGAAATTTTATAGGAAATAAGTTCTGTACTTCCCTCTATGTCGCTAGAAAATAATTCGATGATGAGTGCATGCATCATCGACGTTCATTTCCGAGTTTCAAAGTGGGAAGACCGTTGTAGTAGTTTTATTACACATATATTTTGATAACAAATCTTAATTTTTCTAAATATTGGATATATGAAAGATATGATTACATATATTACTTTAAAATATTTGAAAATGGAACCCGGTATTTAGTTCTTAAGTTTTAGTAAATTAGTAGTTTCAATCATTGTAATGAATGAAATCCTAACTTTTTAATAATTGGAAACTTATAAAAACGAAAAAATAAGAAATTTGATGATAAGTGATTAATGAAATATATAAGAAACTGAAAATCTATAACTTGTAGATATGAAGATTTAGAAGATGTAATTATTGAACATTTTGTTAACTAAATAAATAAGATAAACTTGTGTAACATTCAATTGCATCCTAAAAGACATATATATAACTTATCAGAATATTAAAAGTTGAAATGTTAAGTAAGAATATGTAATAGAACATTATACAAGTGACACTTAAATAATGAAAGTGTTCAGTAGAATTATTTCTATAAATAAGAATTCTAATGTTATAAAATGTTGTAAACTTAAGTTAATAAGTTGAAATGCTGCTAATTAGATTTAATAGAAGAGTGAATACTGAAATTAAATGATTGTAAACTTAATTAATGTTGAAGCCATCTATAATTAAAGTGAATATTGTATTAATTGAATGATTGTAACTTCAGAAAATGTTGAAATGATTTAGAAATGGATTTAACATTCAATAATACTATATATGGAAGTAATGAATGTGAAAAAGAAATAATCTATTAATAGTGAATTAAATTGTAAAAAGACTTACATAATAGTGGATAATCTAATAATTGAAATGGAAGTAACTTATGCAAGTAATGATGTGAAAAGAAAGTAATAAGAATAAACTTAACGATATTTGAAATTATTGTTTGTTTTGGCTTATGTAATGGTTGGAAAAGTATAATTCTAACTGTATAAAGATGTATAAATAACCTATTAAGTTTTATCTATGACTGTTGAGTGGATGGTATACTTAGTAGTTATTTATCATTTTGTACGATTAAAAGTTTGCGAACCCGAACTAACCATTTGTTTTGGCTGTCATGGATGCATAATTGATTACTTTGATTGCATGTGATGGTTTTATAGTTTTGTCGCAAGTGGCTATTGTTATGTTGTGTTGATTTATTTTTTATTAATTGAAACAACTTAAATTTCTCATTTATATGATTATTAACTTCTTTGGATTGTATAATTGAAATACAGGTTTATGGAAGCAATAGCTACTGCTTTTGGTTTCATAAATAAGCGTTGTTTGCCCGACAAATAGGTACCTTTTCGGATTATGGTTATATAGCGATATTATATTGTTTCCTGTGGTTTAGGATATTTTATTTTGAAATATGATATATATATATATTATTGTTGGTATTATTATTTCTCCTGGACCTCTCCGTACAAAGGAGACTCTGTCAAAATTTTCCGTGAATTTTGGACTTAGAAGAATTTTGTGAAAGCGGAAATGTTTTTCAAACTTTCATTGAACTTGAATATGAAAAGATTTAATTGTTTCTAAATTGATATATTTAATTTAAATTATTTAATTATGTAAATTAATTGTTCATAAATTAAATACTTTGAATAAGATATATTAATTCCTTAAATTCCTTCTTTTCCCTTTTCGAGGACGAAAAGTTTTGAGTGGGGGAGAGTGTAACGATCCGTAATTTTCAATAATTAAATCTATTAGTTAATTAAGTTTTGAAATTTAATGTTGTGAAAATTTAAATAATTTAATATTTAATAATGAAGGAATAACTAGAATAAGATGTAATAATGTTAATTTAAGGAAATTGATAACTATTTTAATGTAAGTCAAATTAATTGAAATGATTGTAAAGTCACAATTGGTTATAGGTTGTAAATATAGAAATAAAGTTTAATAAATTTAATGTAATAGATGACTAATTGAATGAAATCTCAATTAATTGTAATAAATTGTAGAGTTACATTGGTTAGAAATTGTAAATAAGAAAATAAAATCTGTGTTAATTTATTTGTTTTGTTTGTTAACAATAAACATATAAATGTGTTTGAATTGGTAAGTTATAACAATGGTTTAATTATAAATTCACTATTTAGTTCATTGGAAATCAATTGAATTTTTTTTTTGCAATAAGTGTAATTAAATATTACGTTAATATGAATTAAGATGATAATTGTAGAATTTAGTGTAATAAGGTATAAACCAATGTTAATTATATCCGTAGGAAGATAGTTGAGTGAATAATGAGATATAAATCAAAATAAAGGAATTTACTTGAAATTAATATATAATTAATTGGACTTTTATTGCAATTGAAATTGAACGCCGTAATTGGTGCAACATTCAGTATTGAATTTGACTTGGAAATTTACTTTAAAAGATTATAAATCACCAGGTAATCAAAAATGATAAAATTGTTAATTATAAAATTTGAATTGAAAAGTGATTTAATTAATTTAATAATAATTTATTTAATTAACGTGAAAATAGCCATTTTGGCCACTATCTCGGATTTCGACGAAACCAGTTTCATCGGATCCGTAACGGTGAATTATCGGAGACTTTCAAGTTTCGTAGCAATTGGACTTGTCCTTTGATCATACGGGCTCGAAACGCGCAGAAATCAATTTAATTGAATTCGGTTGAAATAAGCTGATTTTAAAAGCTAACTTCTTCATACGATGGAATTAGGGCTTGAAACCTATTCCATTGAGTTTAAAAATATCAAAAACATCTATTTTGATATTTGGGATGACCTTCTTTCGTTCCGGAAGCAGAACGGGCTTTTCGGGTCGTTATTGTCGTTTCGAACCAATTCGATATGTTAATTCATTTATCGAGCTTTGTTCGTATAAATAGATTTTTTTTGTTTCTCAAACCCTAGTGGCCATTCAGTTATTCTGTACGTACAATTTAATCTGCCTATTCCTTTCTTCAAATGGAAGAAACCAAAATCAAATTTCAAATCCTAATTCAATTTCAATTTCAAATCGAAAATCAAACTTCTCAAAACCCTATCATATTATATACCGATTCAAAGCTCTCGACGAGCGAAACTCAATTCCCCTATTCATTTTTGCAATTGGGTTTTGCTTTTCGGAATAGGCTAAAACATTCTCAGCCATCCGTTTGGTGGTTAATGATCAGCGATGGAGCGTCGATTGGAGGGTACGGTTACGAGGAGACTGACCGGTTGTCGTCAACAATTCAACCAGTGTTTTATAAATAGGCGTGGGATGGAGCTTTTGGACGCCGATTGTTGGTGAGGTGGGTGTCATGGTTGGCCTGGGAGGTTGCGTAGGTGGAGGCGCTCGCGTAGGAGTGGGTGCGGCGTGTCAGAAGTCGCCGTGGATGATGTGGCATCGAAGGTTGCTGGAGGTTGAACGTATCACGATGTTCTGAGTCATGTGAGAGAGAGGTGCACATTTCCTTTATTATTTTTATTTTAATTTGAATTGTATAACTTCTAACTTATATAACTTTTTCATACGAGGTCTGATTCACGCACGGTTTTCTCCGGTGCTATCGTACCGAAATTATGGACATTTTGAAACCAGTTTGGATGAATTCTGAGACTGTTAGATTTTGTGCCTTATTTTGGAATTCAAAGCGATTTGAAATCAAAGGTGAGTGTTTTAACCCATTCACAACTACTAAATTATCTTATGTTAGTTAAATTGAATTTATGATGTGATTAGAAATTGATTAGGTGATGTTTGGTATATTTAACTTGTCATTCCAGTTAAATCTGACTTTTATTGAATTTAAACGCCATTTAATTTAATATTGAATTTTAATTGTCAATTAAATACCTATTATTGGTAATCAGTCAATTATTGTTATTTATTTGTTGATTTGAATGGTGATTGTGATGGATGTTCGATTGTTGATATTGGATGACTGGATGCTATATTTATATTGTTATAACACTGCTAGCTCCCTCAGTTATTGCTAGGAAAATCACTATAGGTTGAAATGATACATACCCGAACGATCTATAGATTAGGGAAAAATCGTTATGGGTTGAAATCATAAACCTGAGCGATTTTATGGATTTTGAATGTTAATTCAGGATTGCGGGTTGAAATGATATATGCCCATAATTTTAAAAATATCTGCAGATTGAAATGATAAATATCCGTATCACTTGACCATGGGGAAGAAAATTATATACGGACATCGAATTGGTTAAATTAAATGATTTTAAATCCTTAAATTTGTATTTAGTTAAATGATATTTTGAAATAATATTTGATTTATAATAACTGAATTATTTTCGAAAATCTAAGTTTTTAATGTTGAAATTTGAGTTGGTTTAATGAATTTATTAAAGAATAAAATGGAAATTTCAAAGTTGAAATTTGAAATGTAAATGAAATTTATCGAAATTGAGTTATTAAAATGTTTGAATAATTAAACTTTGAAATATATGAAATTAAAGTGCTTTAAAAAATTTAGTTCAAACATGAGTTTGAAATCGATATAAATTGAAATGATTTTTATGGGAATTTGAATTGAAAGAAATTTAGGTTTGTTGAAATCAGGATATGCTCCAAATTTGTTGAAATGGAAGAAATAGTTTAAATTTGATATTAATTTAAATTTATTATTTTAATATAAAATGTTTAAAAATAAATTATTTTAAAAATCCTGATTTTTAAGATTTTTTTTTTTTTTTTTTTTTTTTTTTTTTTTTGGCAAAGCCAGCGGGGTTAACTGGGCCCCTACCAGTTTTATTGCAAACTACAATAAAAAGAACTACAGAGGATTAAACAAAAGGTAGAAAAAAAACAGAAAAAAGACACATGAGAATGAAAACAACACAATCATGTCCAAACTTGGATCATAGACTGAGGGAAGTTGCTAGCACAGTTTTTCAAAAGCTTGTAGGTGCGGCACTTGACTTCATTCCATAATTCATTTTCATTTCTTCTAACATTTTCAAAAACTCTGGAATTTCTCTCTCTCCATATCACAGCCATATAAACTTTCAAACAAACTGCCAGTACTCTACCTTTCTCAGTTCTCCACCTTGTTGATTTGTATATAATACTCCACAGAATTATTGTTGTGTGACCAGTCAGATTAGTACCTGTAAGACCACCCATCTTAAATAAGATATGTTGCAAAGCAGGACAATCGAAGTATAAATGTTCAGTTGTTTCTTCATCAAGTTCACAGTACAAGCACCTAGTAGGACAGTCCATCCCATACTTGTGCAGCAGACTTCTAGTAAGTAAAGCACTGTTAATCACCTTCCACAACATAAGATTATCCTGTGGAACAGAGTCACTTGACCAAATAACTTCATACCAATTTGCTGCAGGCAGAGGAACATTTTCAGTTAGGGATTTGTATACTTCCTTGACAGAGTGAGGTTTGCTGTGCCATTGCACATTATTGCTTTGAACAGCAGTGAAAGTAATTTGTTGAATATTAGACCAAGTTTGCTGTATGACATGGTTACTGCTGTATGGTAACTGAATTTTACCATTATGTAAGAACACAGTAGCATCAGCAGACAAATGAATACCAGATTGGATGATTTGAGTGTAAGAACACAATTTAGATAAGATTAGGCCATTTCTAACCCAAGGTTCATTCCAAAAATTTACAGCAGATCTGGCATTAATTGGATATTGTATCATAGGAAGATAGACTTCTCTGTACTTTAGCAAGCTTCTCCAAGTCCAACTACTCAGTTGTGGGATTTCCATAATCCAGAATTGCCTGTTCTTGATATTGTAATGCCATGTCCATTCTACCCATAAATTACTTCTTCTATTTATGATTGCATCAAATTGTTTACTTATAGCTGCAATGTTCCACTTCCTGACATCTAATACTCCCAGCCCACCAGATTTCAGGGGAGCTTCAAATTTGGAAAATGCACACGGTACAAATTTTCTGTTGTGTATACTTCCTGTCCAAAAGAATCTATTCATTGCTGATCTGACTAGTTGTAGTAACTTAACTGGTAGAATCATAGTTCGTGCCCAGTAAACGATAGATGAGAAGACCACAGATTTTATGAGAACTAGCCTGCCACTTTGTGTTAAGAACCTATTTTCCCAAGCTGACATAACAGAGGTAATTTTATGGTATAATGGATAACAATCATCCTTTGTTATTCTTTTAGTTATTAAAGGTAGACCAAGGTACTTCATGTCATTTTCCATGCTAGAGAATCCAGACTGTTGGTGGAGGTCAGAAGCCAGACCAAAACTGATTCCAGTAACAAGCAATGATGATTTGTTTTGGTTAATAGATAGGCCAGTCATTTTGTTAAAGGTTTGCAAAGCATCCTTAATACCATTCAAAGAAGGCAACTCAGGTTTTGTGAACATCATGACATCATCAGCAAACATGATAGATGTAATATGATGATGAGAACACTTTGGGTGGAACTTTATGATTTTATTGGCATAACTTGTTCTGAGGATGACAGTTAGCACTTCCATGACCAAAAGAAACAAGTATGAAGATAACGGGTCCCCTTGCCTTATTCCTTTACTACCTCTAAAACTGCCAACTGGTCTACCATTTATTACTACAGAGTATGATGGAGTGGATATACAGACATATATCCAAGACACAAAAGTTTTAGGGAAACCCATCACTGCCATGATCCTGACTATTGATTCCCAATGTATTGAATCGTAAGCCTTTGATATATCAATTTTGAGAGCAGCTGCAGGGGGGCCATAACTTTTGCCATAACTTTTGAGTAGTTCTTGAGCCAAGAGGACATTATCAATAATGTCCCTGTTAGGTAAAAAAGCTGATTGGTTGTTGGAGACAACAGTTGGAAGCACTGATACTAACCTGGTAGCAAGAATTTTAGATATGCACTTATACACCACATTACAACATGAAATTGGCCTATAAGAATTAACTGTAGAGGCAGGAGAGCACTTGGGAATAAGAGCTATATTGGTACAGTTGATTTCACCAAGAATTTTGCATTTGTTAAAGAAATTGTGAATAGCCTTGCAAAAATCATTGCCAAGTATACTCCAAGTGGTTATAAAAAAGACTACATTTAAACCATCGGGACCTCCAGATGAATGTTTGTTCATAGAGAAAAGGGTTGACTTGATTTCCTCATCAGTGATAGCCCTTATTAGAGAAGAAGCTTCCAAGTTTGAGATGTTTGGTAGTGCAGTTTTAGATATTAAGTCCAGATCAGGAATAAAGCCATCATGATTACCATATAGCTTAGCAAAATATTGAATGAAAGCAAGGTCAACAGAATCAGGATTTGAATGGAGAGTGCCTTGCTCATCAGTTATACTATGTATATTTTCTCTAGCTTGCTTTACTTTAATTGAATCATGATAATACTTTGTGTTTTTGTCACCTTCATCAAGCCATTTTTTGTGTAGTTGCTGTCTCTTCATGTTGGCTTCCATATGCAGAGCAGAATTTACTTTCATAAATAATTTCCTCTCCTCATCAGCTGCTTGAACATCAAGAGGGTGTTCCATCATATAGTCCTGCTTTATCTTCAGTTGATGTGTAAGATTTGTAGACAGCAGACCACCATTACCAAAGGTTGATGATGCCCAATGTTTAATAGCTTGCTTAATATTCTTGAGTTTCCTGTAAAACTTAAACATAGGGTTACCAAAGCAATTAAAATCTGCATTAACATGGGAAACTAATACAAGAAAGTGCTCATGCTTAACCCAAGCATTAAAAAATTTGAAACTTCTCTTTTCTCTTCTCAAATGGTTTCCAAGCGTCAGAATTAGAGGGGAGTGGTCAGATAGAATGGGTTGAGGGAGGAAAACAGATAGAGTTGGCCATTGTGAAAGGGCTTGGAAGTTGCAAAAGGCATGGTCAATAGTGGTAAAAGTGCGAACACCACTTCTACTTCTATTATTCCATGAGAACTTGGCTCCTGATTTATTCACTAATAGTAATTCAGAATCAAATACAGATTGGTTGATAGGATCAAGTTCTCTAGGGGTTAAGGGGATGCCACCAAACTTGTCATTATAACCATAACATGTGTTGAAATCACCCATAACCAGCCATGGGTGTGAAGCTTGCCTTAAAGGTGGCAATGTTTTGAGAAAGGCATTCCTTGAGTTGATTGAGTTGTCTGCATACACTATAGTTAAGAAGAAAGAGGTGTGAGTTTGGGAATGAAGCACATGAAAATGAGTGGATTGTCTGGTCAACAGAATGGGAGTAAGAGTTAGTTCAGAGGGGTTAAATATGACTAGAATTCTTCCATATGCAGCAGCATCAAGATTATGTTGAATGGACCAATTAGGATTAATATAGTTGGCTGCTTTTTGGGATAGGGTAAGGTTAAGCTTAGTTTCAAGTAGACCAATAAGACAGATGTTATACTCAGTGATATAATTCTTAACTTGATCAAGTTTCAGGTTGCTATGAGCTCCTCTTAGATTCCATGTTGCTATTTTTGTATGCATATTAAATTATTGAGGTGAGGTGGTGATGTTCCTACTCTGAGCTGACAGAGATTTAGATCTTGTTTGAATCTTCCTAGTTGACTTGTTTGGGGGGGTGGAAGGTTGAGAGTTAGGGTGGGAGTTGGTTGAAGAAGAAGGTTTAGAAAGACTAGGAGGCCATCCAGGGATTTGAATGGAAAATTTGTAATGGGGTTGGGAAGATGATTGTGATTGAACATCATGCATGGAGGATACTAGTTGTGTTATCTGTGTTTCAAATGATTTGGTCCATATTTTGTCTAGATCTGTAGTAGATGCTCCAGTTGGAACAATTTCTTTTGCAGTTTCATTTCCATTTAATCTATTAAACTAATTTAATCTATTTTCAAACTATTTTAAACTAATTTAATCTATTTTCAAACTATGTCAGTTCCTAAATAGATTAAAAATTTAAAATAGATCCATTAAATCTATTTAATCCATGTTAATCTATTTTCAAACTATTTTAAACTAATTTTGAAAATCTTAAAAATCTATTAAACTAATTTAAT
Source organism: Allium fistulosum (assembly GCA_030737815.1). NCBI lineage: Eukaryota > Viridiplantae > Streptophyta > Magnoliopsida > Asparagales > Amaryllidaceae > Allium > Allium fistulosum. Next base: position 825,052,773 of record CM060904.1, read on the forward strand.
CTATTTTCAAACTATTAAACTAATTTAATCTATTTTCAAACTATTTTAAAAGCTATTTTATTCAATTTAAAACTATTTTTATTTACTTTAATCTATTTTATCTATTATAATCTATTTTAAATCTATTTAATCTATTTAAATCTATTTAATCTATTTTAAATCTATTTAATCTATTTTAATTTATTTTAATCTATTTTAAATATATTTAATCTATTTTAAATCTATTTAATCCATGTTAAATCTATTAACCTATCTTAAATCTATTTAAACTATTTTAATCTATTCCTAATCTATTTTAGAGTATTTTAACTATTTAAAAAATATATTTTAAACTATGATTATCTATTTAAACTATTTATAACTATCTAAACTATTTTCTAAATTTCAGACAGTGTAAAGTGGAAGTATTTAAAAGCGAATGCAGTTAAATGATGATATAATCTAAGTTGGGTTTTGAAATGATGTTTTAGTCAAATAACATATTCTAAGTAAATATGATGATTTTAAATGAGGGTTTCACCTATTTTGGAATGTATGATTTTGAAAGAAAATATGATTTCGAAAGTGATATGGTTTTGAGAATATGATATTTTCATATCAACTATGAATCAGTTTTGGAAATGTAAAAGAACCATCCGATGTGAAATGAGTGTTTGGTTGTTAAAGAGACCGGGATCGGATATTGTCGTACTCGCTGCCAATACCGAAAACCACTTTAACAACTGTATACATGGTGGAGATTCCAGAATGAAGTAGGATGGTTTGGCGAACGATTCTGTATGAGGTATCAACGTAACCCTGACTCCCGCGAGTCAGCTTGATGTGATTAAAACAGGAGCTATACCTGGGCCAAGTGAGGTCGCACCTCCGATCAGACATGCTTCTTGGATACCATATTATGACTTTGTGATTGATTTGGTGGGCATGTGACGCCCCACCTCTATACCCACGCTAGCCAAGAACACTACGGAGTAATGCCGTCAACTAGCACGGAGAATAAGGTTGTGGAGGAGCAACCATCCGTGTAATTGCTTTGTGCGAGCACCGATATGTCAAATAGTATAACATGCATTTTATTTCAAGAGGGAATCCGACATACCGATACAAAACTCAAAGCTACGACACAGTGGCTATAATATCTTCGGAAACAAATATAGAAATAAACATAACACAAATCAGTCACAGACATCCATATCACAAAGGCAGAAATAGATATGAATATATAACACTTAAAAGTGTTTATCAGAGTAGTGGTCAAACAAGATCCACAATATCACAAAAGAAAAGATACAAGTGCTAGACAACAGAATATGTATACATCAATGAGTCAATATATCGAATGTATACAACCAAAAACTACAATGCTAAAGTAGTTAGCCAAAAGTCAAATGATAGTCCCAGATAAGAAGTCATGAGGAAGCACCAGTAAAATCTCAGTCTGACCCGAGTATTATTTAAGAAGAAAATAATAAACGGATCAGTCTAGCTATAAATATCAGATAAAGTGATATAGAATAAGGGATATGACAAAAATGTATGATAACCATAAAGCCATACTGTGATAAGTATCTAATCGAAAATCAATCCAAAGATTAATCAATATCACAAGAATCTTCTCAAAGATTAAAAAGAATGTCATATTCTTAATTTAATTCACCAAGCCACAAATAACGACATACATTTCAATGCCAATTTGTAAAAGTTGGTGAAGCATAAATTCCATAAATCAATCATTAGAAATCCAGAAATAAAATAATTCGAAGCAATGACGTCGTACATCGAAACGTCCGATGCTCCAGAATCACAATAAATTAGAACAACGACATCATACAGTGTAACGTTCGATGAATCAAAAAACAATAAACCGGAACAACGACGTCGTACAGAGAAACGCCCGATGAACCAAAAATCCAATAACATGGAACAACGACATAGTACAGCGAAACGCCCGATGAACCAAAAATCCGATAATATGGAACAACGACGTAGTACAGCGAAATGCCCGATGAACCAAACTCAAATAATTCAAGCACAATGACGTAGTACAACGAACGCCCGATGAACCTGAACACGAATAAATCTGGAATAACGATGTAGTACAACGAACGCCCGATGAACCAGAACACAAATAATACGGAACATCGACGTCGTACAGCGAAACGTCCGATGAACCAAAACAAAGAGACATCGCGCATTGCTAGTCTAAACCATAAAATGATCATCATCGATCATCAAGAAGTGTCAATTACACTAAGCTAGTAAATATATGAGTTTAGCTTCATGTTCCATAACCACTAGCTTAACTTAAATATTTACGAACAAATTGTAAATCTCCACTAGAAAATTGTCACGAGGGTTTCAATCGAACAAGTCCATAAATTAACCGACAAAGTAAACGCAAGCATTTCATACCACTTGTTTTCCTAAGCCGTTTAATTAGATTTTCTCATACGAATGAGGTAAAGATTTGTATATACTAATAGACTAGAAACCAGTTTTATAAACGAACTTTGTATTAAAAATAGAGTTGAAATCATTTTAGTAAAAGAGTTTGAATATTTACTACTAGTATAGAAACCTTTGTATTTTTAAAGTGACAAGTCATAGAAATGATTGTAGAAACAATCAATCATTAAAATCCACATTCGAAGACGTGAATCAAATCCAAAGAAACCGTTAAAGAATCCATCGAAATGGATATTCAAAAATCCCTGAAAAGGAGTCATCAAAGTCATAATAAATGATAACAACAAATAGGATCATCACGAATCAATTCAAATTAGAAATTCAATCCCAAAAGGCAAAGTGGGCAGAAACAACAAATTCAGTTGACTGAATAGAGATTTTCAGTTGACTGAATTCTGCCTGGAAACTTTCTGTTTCCAGGTTCAGTCGACTGAACAAAGATTTCAGTAGACTGAATCTTGCCTAGGAACTTTCTGTTTCCAGGTTCAGTCGATTGAACAGAGATTTCAGTCGACTGAATCTTTCTTGGAAATTTTCGGGTTCCAGATTCAGTCGACTGAACAGAGATTTCAGTCGACTAAATCATGCCTGGGCTATTTTTCAGCCTATCCAAATGAAGAGCAAACTCTTCCAAAATGCAACCGGACGAACATTGGCTCTAAGGGTTTATGCCAATCAGCAACCCGGCCCTATATGCTCCTCGGTGCATCACCAAAAGCATGATCGAACATCCATAAAAAGGATTTTCACACAAATTTGACTTAAAAACCCAAAAATTGGAATATTCACAAAACCAATCCAAATCAAGAGCAAATACACATGAAGAGGTGTTAGGAATTCATACCTAACAACCAAAGATAATTATAGTCATAGATGTGAGATAAAAATCTCACCTTTAAACCCAAAACAAATGAAGAAGAAGCTATAGAGCAATGGCAAGAATAATCACTCTTCAATTCCAACCCAAAAAGCTTGAATCTAAGCTTAAAAGAGAAACATTTCCTAGGTTAGGTTTAGGAATTTCTGAAATTGATAAGAGAATGAGTTGGAGAAGAAGAAGAGAAGGCTTACCAAAGCTTCTTCTTTGAATTTGGAGCTAGAACATGAATTTGCAAATGAAATTAGGGCTTAGGAATTTCCATTTCCCATCTCTCCCACCATTGTTGCTAAAGCTTGAGTATAAGGAATAAGAAATGAAGTAATGAGGAGTTGGAGTGGAGTTGGGTTGATAAAACCAGAATTGGGCAAATGGGCTGAACCCAAACCCAAAGCCCTAAGTGAAAAATGTCAAAATTCCACTCAGCTCCAAACATATCAAAGTTTATACTCAAAAAGGTCGCAAATGGCATTGTGAACTCAATGGAAGGGGTCTCAAGTCCTAATTCGACTGTTTGCAAAAAGTAGCTTTTCGGACTAAAATCCGACGAATGATAAAATATTTAAATAGAATATTTAAATATACAATCGTAAAATATGCGGGTTGTTACAGACTCCCCTCCTAAAAGAAATTACGTCCTCGCAATACTTAAGAAGAAAATAAAGAGTAACAACCATAAAGTCATATCAACACAAAAGAAAATTTAGAATGAGAAGTTCACCATAAAGAGCATGAAAGAGTAAGTCCGAACGTGTTTGCTCGTTGAATTCTCTGGATTCCCAAGAGAAATCCCTATGATTCGAGAACCATTGAACTCTCATAAGAAGAACATCTTTATTTCGAAGGCGCTCAACCTCCGAAGCAATGATGCGAATAGGATGTTGCTCATAAGTCAAATCTAGTGAAACTTCAATTTCTTCAACAAAGCCGGACTCAAGAATAAAGTCGGAATCCCTAAGGTATTTCCGTAGTAGAGAGACGTGGAAAACGTCATAAATAGCAAAAGATTGAGCCGGTAATAAAAAGGCGATAAGCCACGGAACAAATACGATCGGTGATGGGAAATGGACCAAAATATCGTGGTGCTAACTTTCCCGATCAACTGAAACACACAACACCCATCATAGGTGAAACATGAATGAACACCAATAAGATCTGGACCTGAAACCAGCCTCTCACCGGCTTCAAGCCAACACAAAGAGAATCGGCATGGCCTTCCGTAGAGTGGCTCGAAAGGTGCCATACCAATACTAGATTGGAAGCTATTATAGGAAGAAAACTCAAAAAGAGCCATATGATCTTCCCAACTTCCACCAAAAACAAGAACCCATGCACGAAAGAGATTTTCAAGAGTTTGATTTACACGCTCGGTTTATCCATCGGATTGAGGACGATAAGCGGTGCTAAAAATTAAGCTTTGTTCCCAAAGCTTTTGAAGACTCTACAAAACTCCACTAGAAAAACAATGGATCATGATTGCTAACAATAGAAGTAGGAATTCCATACAATATAACAAGACATAGAGTTCAGCTAAAAGAGGTATAGTCCAAAAGAGAAGGACGAGCCTCAAGGCTACACAAAACAAGAGATGAGCATGAATTGGATTCACGATCTCGAATCTCACAAGTGGATAAAGTCTCGAGATCATTCCATTCGGATATCATCGAAGAAACAACCGCTTGTTTCTTACAACTAAGGGCATCGACAACTCGATTACCCTTTTCCGGGGTACAATGAAGATCAAGACCATAAGATGCAAGGAACTCGAGCCAACACTGTTGATGCAAATTATGTTCCTTTTGAGAAAATAAACATTTCAAAGATTTATGATTGGAGTGGAGAACAAATTTCTTCCCCAAAATAATGATGCCAAACTCTGAAAGCGAAAACAATAGCCGCGAGCACTAGATCATAAGTGGGATATCTAGTCTCGATAGGCTTTAATGATTTAGAAACAAATGTGATAGCAAGTTCTCTTTTGCAAGAGAATGGCACCCAAACCAATACGACTAGCATCGGTATAACCAATAAAGTCTTGGTTCCCTTCGGGAATCACAAGAGTAAGAGTATCGGAAAAGAGTTCTTTTAAATAATCTTCTTTCCCGAAAAGCTAAAAATTTCAAAATTACAATTATCTTTATGTAACAATCTTTTCAGAAAAATTTACATTTTATAAGTCAATTTACTGTGTCAGATTGTCTCACCATAGTGTTTAGGAGATTCCTATCGATAACGTTGATCAAGCGCATCAACCAAAATTCTTAAAGCACTCAATGGGCAGTACAATCACAAAATCATCTTCTATATGATAAACATGTTTTCTTAAAAACCTTTAAGAATATTCTTTGCTCGTTTAAGTGCAAAATCAAATTGTACTTATAAATAAATCTTATGAAAAAGATTTGCAAAATTTTAAACTGCTGTTTTCATCCAAAATCAATATATACAAGAATGGAGTCATCGAGATCGTAGAATACTCGATTCATAAAATGGATGAAATAAGGTGGACAAATTGAATGACATAATAAGTCATTCATGAGTTTCATAACGAGTGCGGAATGCGGTAAATGGAATGCTAACTCCCGCAACTCATATCAAATGAAAATCGGTGGAAAGGTCGAGCTAAAAAGACCTTAGCACCGCTCAAAAGATTTCTTAAGGGATAATCCTAAGACAAACTCAAAAATACCGGAAAATTCTCAAACTACATGAATGAGAGAAATAACACTTTCCCCATCATGTGAGCTTAAAGAATAAAATGATGTCATCAAATTGGAATCAAAATCACAAAGGAAAAACAGAAATCTACTTAACAGAATGAAAATGTCGAAGATGAATAGTCCATACGGGACAAAGGATATGGCTTCATAATAATTAAGCCAATCCTTACAAAAGTCAATTGCGAAGCATAGGTAAAAATTGGCTCGAAAAGAAAAATCACATAAAATAATTTTGACATCAATAAAAAGAAAATTGAGTGTTGTGGATCCACTAATCCGGATTCACAATCCTCAAAGAAGTCATCAAGCCCAGAAATGTTTAAAGAAAAAGAATCACAAGTTCTTCTGATATAAAAATAATGAGATGAAACCCATATCAAAAAGAACTCAAATAAGATAATCTCAAAACAAATTTCATCAAGAGTAGAAAATACCTTGACCAAGAGAAGTGCTAGTAGAGGCTTGCACGACCTTTAGCTTTCCCTCCTTCTTGCTTGAAGTATGGGACACGCAGATATATGATAACTCAAACTTTTGCAATAGCGACAATAGAGGGGTTTTGGGCACTTAATTACATAATGGTCCTTAGAACCACAATTGTAGCATTGTCCATGATTTGGGATTGGAGTCTTTGCTACCAGAGTTTCCAATCTCCCTTTCTTGTTGGGATTTGGACTTTTGAATTTAATATGTCTCTTCTTGTTGTTATTGAGGCTCTTTTGGGAACCTCCAACATCACTATCACTTCCTTTATCGGCCTCTTCAAGTCGAAGAGTGATATCCACAAGCTGATTGAAAGGAACTTCAAGTTTTAGAGGTAAAACCATTTCGGGGTTCTTACACAAAGCACAGATAAACCTTTGATTGTTTACAAAAGATACGCCATCCAGTGAAGGACTACTAGATTGACCAGCGCTAGGACTGCCAGATCCAACCATTTCTTCTTCTTTAAGAAAGAAAGAAAGAAGAAGAAAAAGTTATTCACAGAATGAATTTCAATCAAACTTGATTGATAAAACAAGAAATCATAAAAGAAAATAGGATAGAACGGGTCCAATTGACTCGAATAAAATCCTAAGGCACGACTCCTAAGAAAGAATTAGGACAATGATCCTTGTTAGATTATTCTACAATGTTCCGAAGTTTGGCTCTGATACCAAGCTGTGACGCCCTACCTCTATACCCACGCTAGCCAAGAACACTACGAAGTAATGCCATCAACTAGCATGGAGAATAAGACTGTTAAGGAGCGACCATCCGTGTAATTGCTTTGTGCGAGCACCGATATGTCAGATAGTATAACATGCATTTTATTTCAAGAGGGAATCCGACATACCGATACAAAACTCAAAGCTACTACACAGTGGCTATAATATCTTCGGAAACAAGTATAGGAATAAACATAACACAAATCAGTCACAGACATCCATATCACAAAGGCGGAAATAGATATGAATATATAACACTTAAAAGTGTTTATCAGAGTAGTGGTCAAACAAGATCCACAATATCACAAAAGAAAAGATACAAGTGCTAGACAACAGAATATGTATACATCAATGAGTCAATATATCGAATGTATACAACCAAAAACTACAATGGTAAAGTAGTTAGCCAAAAGTCAGATGATAGTCCCATATAAGAAGTCATGAGGAAGCACCTGTAAAATCTCAGTCTGACCCAAGTATTATTTAAGAAGAAAATAATAAACGGATCAGTCTAGCTATAAATATCAGATAAAGTGATATAGAATAAGGGATATGAAAAAAACGTATGATAACCATAAAGCCATACTGTGATAAGTATCTAATCGAAAATCAATCCAGAGATTAATAAATATCACAAGAATCTTCTCAAAGATTAAAAAGAATGTCATATTCTTAATTTAATTCACCAAGCCACAAATAACGACATACATTTCAATGCCAATTTGTAAAAGTTGGTGAAGCATAAATTCCAGAAATCAATCATTAGAAATCCAGAAATCAAATAATTCGAAGCAATGACATCGTACAACGAAACATCTGGTGCTCCAAAATCACTATAAATCGGAACAATGACGTCGTACAGCGTAACGTCCGATGAACCAAAACACAATAAACTGGAACAATGACGTCGTACAGAGAAACTCCCGATGAACCAAAAATCCAATAACATGGAACAACGACGTAGTACAGCAAAACACCCGATGAACCAAAAATCCGATAATATGGAACAACGACGTAGTACAGCGAAACGCCCGATGAACCAAACTCAAATAATTCAAGCACAACGACATAGTATAGCGAACGCCCGATGAACCTGAATATGAATAAATCCAGAAAAACGACGTAGTACAGCGAACGCCGGATGAACCAGAACACAAATAATACGGAACATCGACGTCGTACAGCGAAACGTCTGATGAACCAAAACAAAGAGACATCGCGCATTGCTAGTCTAAACCATAAAATGATCATCATCGATCATCAAGAAGTGTCAATTACACTAAGCTAGTAAATATATGAGTTTAGCTTCATGTCCCATAACCACTAGCTTAACTTAAATATTTACGAACAAATTGTAAATGTCCACTAGAAAATTGTCACAAGGGTTTCAATCGACAAGTCCATAAATTAACCGACAAAGTAAACGCAAGCGTTTCTTACCACTTGTTATGCTAAGCCGTTTAATTAGATTTTCTCATACGAAAGAGGTAAAGGTTTGTATATACTAAAAGATTAGAAAACGGTTTTATAAACGAACTTTGTATTAAAAATAGAGTTGAAATCATTTTAGTAAAAGAGTTTGAATATTTACTACTAGTATAGAAACCTTTGTATTTGTAACAACCCTAGATTTTTTGCATATATTTTTAAATTTGACTTTATTTTTATTTTGAAACTATTTTAAACTTGTTTGATTTCAAACATTTCATTTTTAAATATAAATGTTAATTATTATGTGAACTATAACTTCAAACTAGTATAAATTGGATATTTCACTGAAAAGTGAATTTCTGTTCAAACCGGTCAAACTTTGACTTTTAACTTTTAAATTTAAATATTCAAATTCTTAAATTTTATCTTTTATTATGAAAATATATTTAATAACTTGAATACAGCTTTTCGTTTCGTTGGAAACGGAGTTAAATTGTGAAAGTTATGTATATTTCAATATTGTGTGTAAACTGATGTATTTAGCAATATTGTCTATTTTAAATTATATATTATTTGTCATATTTTGTTCTAATATGTGTTAATATGTTATTTTATGTATATTTTTGTCTTTTAAAGCGTAGTTATGTATATTCTAATATGTGTAAACTGATGTATGTTAAATAATTTTTCCAAAGCTTGTTGAATTTATTTTCTAATTTTAAAGCGTGGTTTCTATTTTCTTTGCTATTTTCTTAATTTAATTATATATAATTAAAAATTATTTATTTATTTTATACATGCACTTTTATTTGCTGTGTTTTACTTTATTTATATTCATTTTACATGTATTTAAATCAAAATAGATTTTTTTCCCAAGTTTATAGAAGTTACTTCTAATTTTTAAAGCCTAGTTTTCATTTTGTGCTATTTTCTTATTTTAGTCATATCTAATTAATATTTAATTTTTAATATTTTGTTTATCTGTTATGTTTTCTAAATTTTAACTAAAATTATAAGTATTTTAAGTTATTTAAATGTATATAAATATATATGAGAAATTTGAAAGGGTTTATGACTTTTAGTTTTCCTATGGCCTTTTATCTTCTAACCTTTTCATATTTGTAACCTAATTTTTCATTCAATTGGCCACACCTCCTCATTTCTTCAGCCACCTTTTTTTTTCTCATTCACGTAAAACATTTTCCTTCCTATCTGAAAAAAATTTCGACCTCCATCATCTCCAAGTGTTTGGTAAATTTTATTTCTTTTTTCCATTGTTTTTCTCTTGTTTTTCTACTTGTTTATGTTGATTTTTGCACTTGCTCTCTTCTTCTAGGCTTGGCCCCTCCTCAACCAGATCTGATCCGACCTCCACCACCCTATTTCTTTGATCATTACCCACCCTACTACACCACCAAGGCAGGCCAAGCACATCCATGGCAAGGAGCACCACTAAAATCAACAAAAACTACCACATATTACACTAGCCGAGCCTAGATTGTTAGCACCACCTTCTACCACCATTTGCCGCCACTACCACAACCACCTCTGACCTAACCTCCACCCTCTGCCACATAATCCACCATCACCAGCACCCACTGGCCGTGATCCATGACCTCTGGCCAAACCTATTTGTGCCAAAGATGTGAGGTTATGTTGCATTGTTTAGCCTTGAACACCTAGTTTTTGCCCCTAGACTTCACCACTTTGTTAACGCATGCTAGGCCGACCCTATGGAACCCAAAACCAGATCAAAACCCACCCCTTAGCCATACATTTCAGATCTGGAGCTGAAGCATAGATGGTAGAAAGCAAGTACAAACACTTTGGTTTTGTTTTATGTAGTTGTTCCTAACATTGTTTAGTGGCATCCTGTTTTGAAACTTAAGTTTTATATATTTGTTTTGTGTAATCTTTTCAAGGGGTATAGCTTTGGCTCTTCCAATCTCAAATCATTGTCGTGCTTTCGTGCCTCTGGAAATCTTTGTTGTGTGTTTGTGGTTGTCATCTCCAGCTTGAACAAGTGAGTAATTCTCACTAGACGATGTGTACTTATATAACTAGTAAACTGACACCTTTTGAATCTGTAAAATTATATCATCCTGTTATAACTATTATATTATGATCATATAATGTTTAACCCTGTTATTACATATGTTATATCATCTATTACTGTTATATGATGTTATTCTATTCATTTTATCAGTTTATCACACTGCAAGTTCCCTGTAGATTAGGTTCACTATGGGTTGAAATGATACATACCCGAACGGACTTTAGAATAGGGAAAGATCTTTATGGGCTGAAATGATAAGCCTGCACGACTTTTTATTTATTTATTATATTACTTGGGATTGCGGGTTTGAAATGATAAAACCCGGGTTTTCTTTGTAAACTGCGGATTGAAATGATACATATCAGTATCACTTGGCCTAGGCTAGAAAATTATATACAGACCCGTGGTTTATATATTTTTTCTGAAAATTTTAAATTATTTTAAAAATGTAAATATTATGATATTTTGATTTAAAATTTTATTAAAAGGATTTCTATTAAATATTTGTGATTTTTATACAAATTAAATAAGTGAATTAAGTAAATGGTAAAGTAGAATTTGAAATATAAGCTAATTTTGGAATTTATGATTTTGTTTTTAAATGGAATTTATGTAAAGTAAGAACATATGACAAATTTGATTTAAACGATGAATTTAATGATTTTATTAAAGAATAATAATTCTTTTAGTGTTAACGATTTGTTAAATTAAAATATGAAATAAATGAATATTTAAGCTGAATTTGGAAATATAACTTAAATTCAATTTTGTGAAATTTATTTAAAAATGAAATTTTAATTAAGTAAAATAAATGGAAATAAGTTATATTTTGTAAATTTAAACTTAGTTGTTAAGTTAAGAATTTAATTAAAGAAATGAAAATTTAATTGTTATTTAATTTGATTTTTATATGGAAATTTGACTTTATAAAATCATAGAAATAAAGGTATTTAAATGATTGTTTTTAAATGTGTAAATATATGATTTTTGTAACGACCCTGAATTTTGAACGAATTAAATTGAGAATATTTAATTTATTTTAAATATTTGAACGATGATTTAATTTGAATCCCCGATATAACCGTGAATTTGACGATTTAATTTTAAAATTTAATCTATTGTTAGGTGAATAGAAATTCGAATCTTCAATTTTAAGCTTATTAAAAATATTTTGAAAGCTTTTAAAATTCGTATTGATATTTCTGAAGATAACAGAAGCTTCAGAATCGAATTTAGGAGTAAAGTGTTCAGTTTGAAATTTGATCGTTCGAACCGATATTTATAAAATAGTCATTTTTCAAACAGTCTCGGAATTCGACGAAACCGGTTCCATTGGGTCCGTAATATTGAATTATTACCGGATTTCAGATTTCGTATTTATCGAAGCTGTTATGTGAACGGACGGCACACAAACGCGTTGAAATTAAATCAAATTCGATCTAAATTTATTTTTAACAATTGTCAACATCAGCTGAAAATCTTTCTCCATCAACACGTTTTCAAAACACTGCTTCGACACTCAACCCATCCTTCTCCCTTCTTTTCGCCAGAAATCACGCCCCTCTACATTTTAAAAACTTCTCGTTCAAAGTAGAAAAAAAATGGCGACCGAGTTTAAAACAATTCCCCTCTGTAACTTAGAAATTAGAAGCCCCTTTCCTCAGATAGGAAAAAACATAGCCTCCTCCCTCAAGTTCGAAACCGTTTCCTCCAATTCAAATTGCTTTAAAAGAGAAAAATGTCGCGAGTTACAAGGGCAGTTCGATCGGAGTTCATCGACGAGGGGAAGCGAAGCTCGATAATGGTCGAGATCTGGAGTCGCGATGTCGAACAAGGGTTTCGCAAAGGCTGGGAATCGCGACGTCAGAGAGTATTCTCGAGTGGGCGGCGGTCGCATACGCGTGGAGTCGGTGAGGCAGTGATGCGGCGCTCGTTGGAGGAAGGCGACGACCGTAGTCGTGGTATGGAATTAGGGCTCGCGATGGGGCAGTGTCGCGTACGAAGCTAGGGCGTGCGAGCTCATCTGGAGGTGGTGACCTGGCACTCGGCGATGTTCAATTTTGAGTACTCACGGCAGCGTTGTCGCAGTAAGGAGGCACGTGCGAATACGCGCGTTGATGGGCAGTCGAAGGCGAGTCGAGACATCACGATGTTCGTTGGGCTGTTGCGATGTCAGACTGATTGGAGATGGTTTCGATTCGGCATTGGCAATGTAGGTGGTCGCGATTCTAAGCAGTAAGGTATTTTGATTTTTATCTTTATTTTAATTTGAAAATAATTTATACATAGATAGTATAGAAATAGGAAATTTATGAAAATAATAAGGTAAAAGATTTCTGTTTATTTAATAGTTAAACAGTGAAATAGAAGAATTTTAATATGAATAGAGGAAAATTTTATACAGTAATTTTACTTAAGACAAAATTTAAAAGGAATTATAGGGGTTTTAAAATTGTCCGAAGAATTTATTAGAGGTTGAATTAACTGGAGTTTTAACTGGGAATATAAATTTATTTTGCTAACCAAGGCGATTATATTGGTAATTAGGAAATAAGTTTATTTTAAAAAGGGAATCAGTTAAAATTTAAAATCAACTGTTTAAAACGAAATCACCGATGAGTTGAAATTATCAAATGAAAATTTTTGTTCGATTAAATTCGAATATTAATAAATTGTATGAAATTGTTTATACAAGGTTAAAGTCGAGAAAACGAAAGAAGAATTGGAATGGGATTGCAAAAATAAAAGCTAAGGTGAGATTTTTCTCACTCAAAATTTCGAAGTGGAATTTTTGCAGTTATTGATGATTGCTATTGATTGTGATATTAGATATGATAGGATATATCTATTATATATATAGCAATATATACATATTGGCATATGTATATATTGGATTGATGATTTCCCGCCTCGTATAGCGGATGAGACCCTATTGCGCCGTTAGTAAGCGGATTTATAAAAACCTATATACCACGATAATTCCGTACTGGAGCGGAATTGGTATTGTGCTAACGTCTTTGGATGCAGGGAAACAGGTTGGAGGGATCCAACTGGACCCCTCACATTGATTGATTTTATTTATACTGTGGTATGAATCTGTGAATGATTATTGATGTTATTAATCATATTGATGTCTGGAAATTGTTTGAAAGCTAAAATTTAGCTGAACGGATGTTTGATATCATTGGATTCCAAAAATAAATGAAATTGAATTTTTGGAATCAAAGTAGAAATTTTTAAGTGGATTAATTTTAGAAATTGAATAAATTTTGAAGAAAAGAATTTTTAAAGTATAAAAGCTGTTTTTATAATCTTATCGAATAAATTCCAGAATCAAGTGAAAATGCTAAATAAATGGATTTCATAAAACAGTGATTTTAAATTGAAGAAATTAATTTAAATTTGAATTTTTAAATAGATTGAAAGAAACGATTGAAATTTATTTTCTTAAAAAGGAATTTATTTAAAAGAAGATAAGTTGGAAATTCAGTTTAAAATTTAATTGGTAAATTGAAATAAGTTGTGAGATCAATGTAAAATGATTTCAATTTGAAGAATCCATTTGAAAACAGGATATTGAATAATTTGAAAGAAAAATAAGGAATTTATTTTAGTAGTGATAAATAAAATTTGAAATCAATCTGTAATTGATTTAATATTTAGAAATGAATTTTTGAGAAATCAATGTGGAAATTTTATTCGAACGTTGAAAATAAAATTAGAAATCAACATTGAAATTGATTTGGTATTGAAGCTTTTATAAATGGAATTAAAATTTATAAAAGTTGTTCATGAACCCAAAGTCACTTATTTTGATAAGTTAAGTATAGAAGTTGATAAAAAGAAGATTTATAAGTCGAGTTGTTACTAAAATAGGAATAGAATTTATAAACGTGTTTATAAATTCAAAATCAGTTGAATTTGAGAAATTAAAAATAGAAGATTTTTAAAGAAGGTATATTCGCGATTTTGGATAGCGAATTTTTATTGAGATAAAAATGTGTAGAAATGATTGAAATTGGGTTAAGTGAATTATATTCACGATTTTGGACAGTGAATATATTATTAAATAAAATGGATTTATTTTTGAAGAAGTGATATTAAAAATGAAGTTAAACATTTTAAGGATGTTTTAAAATGTATTATGAATCGAAAGCATAGATTTCCGCAGTTCTTGTTGAAATAGACGTTTTCGAGAAATAAGGAAATGGTGGACTATAACACTGTTGTTATGGTAAATGATTTCCGAAAGGAAATGTTTTTATCTAGTATTGGGATTTACATATCTATTAAAATCTGAATCCCTATACTAGTGATTTTGAGTCGTCGTAACGATGTTTTACGCAACATTCGTTTTGACTCAAATAAATGTGTTTAAAGAGAATGATTTCCTTAAAGATTGAGTATATACTTAATTTGATTTAAGTATATCGAATATTTTCAAATGTTGAAAATAAATAGATTTGTGAAATACTTATTATTAAATAAGTATGGAAATGCTTTTCCAATATGAAATAAACTGTTTTGAGATTTTATCTTCAAAGATAAAATGAAATGTGGAAATTGATTTGAAATTGTTTTCAAATGATTAAGTGTGGAAATTTTATATCTAGTAAAAGATATTTTGGAAGATAAAATAATTTGGGAAAATTATTTGGAATCTGATGATGTTGCGCATCTTTATTGATAGTTAAATAACCGACTATCAATAATTACCTTGAGTAGGTATTTGTTGTGATTGGATGAATTTGAATGCCACACTTATTTTTGAATAAGCGCTCACTATTCGGGTTAGCCGGGAAAGGACCATGGGGTCGTATAACCCATTCCGAATATGTGATACGTCGTTATGAATTGCATTCGAAGACCGGTGTTGAAGACCGGATATTTTTGAAAACGGAAGGATTACCGTCGAGTTACTCTACATCGGCTGATCTCCGGTTTAGAGGTTTTATTACCCTTAGTGACGGGAAGTCCTGACGTGATTGGAAATTATCCGGAAATGCAAGGGCTTCGTGAGAAGTGCCTTCGGTTCTGTTCGATCCCGGAACAGACTTGTATGGATTGTGTGTCTGACGTTACAATTTGAGATATAAAGCTGATTTCTTTCAAATACATTTCTGTTGGTGGCGGAGAATTTATTCTCTTAGCTTAACACCCTTCTCTGAGACGTACGAGCTCAGAGGTTATGTAGTTGAAATTTATCAGCGATATATCCCAATTTGGTAACGTGGCATACTAAGTGTTGCGGTAAAATGATCAGTGTTTGATCATTTGTGATATGATCATTTGTTTGATCTTATATCTTTGTGATCATAGGTTGATCATTTTGTTGGACCCGAAGCAGGGCTTTTTGAGAAAGCGTAGCTTTGTGGACGAGACTTCGTCGAGCCTCACACCCCGGAAATGGTCGAAACAGGAATGTTGCGGCAAGGTTATGAGGGTCGCGCCCTTTAGGGTATGTCATTTCCTTCTGGAAAGGGGTGGTATCATGGTATGGAGCCCAGATACTTACTCATGTGGATACACTTTCTTTATGATGTGTGATGTTGGATATCGAGCGCTCGGATAAAGGTCCCAAAGGACCGGGTGATGACATATTCGTGAGTTACCTGTTACAGGGGTAACCCGGCCTTGTTTGGCAGAGAGCAGTTTGTCTCTCGGGACGTCCAGCCAGAGGCGATCCCAATCGGCAGGAGGAAAGGAAGTTCCTTAGCCTGACCATTTGTTGGAAATCCATTTCCCAAATACGAAATTTGTACGGTTTTAGTTGTAGAACCTGCTATCTAATATAGCAGCTATAGTAGGCATAGTATCATGGTACCTATGCTGGCTAAGATTAATACTATACTTTCGAAATGTTTTCTACACTATGCACAAATAATAATATCAAAAATGATTTGATTTTGCGTAGTAAGCATCTTTGACTATCATAAGAAGAAATCTCCTCCAATTCTGCGTTTGCATTGTGTGTGTGGCGGGAGGTCTTATGGTAGTTTCATTTTCCAAAAGCATTGCGAATTTGTTTTGTTTTCTTTGTGAAAAATAACTGTTTTACGATCTCACACCAGTCACCATGACTGACTCGGAGTTTATTGTTTCCCTTCTAAACTCTGGGTGCCCACCAATTTCCACACGGGCAGCCTAGAGTTATATTATCAGGATATTCTGGATATTCTGGAGCTTTGGAAGCAAGCTGGATGGCGAGACGTAGTATTTGTATCTGATATATTTATTCCGCTGTGTATTCTGTATGAGGACAAGTTATATAACTGTCCATTGTTGTATATTGACTCTGATGATTGATGTATGTATAAACTTATATAGTTCTTTGTTTTAAAAGACTAGTAATTATCTATTGTATATTGTTCCGCTGCGATATGTGAGATTCTGATATTGTCTCTGTTCTGTATCTGTTGTTGTTCTTCTTTCTTTTTCTTCTATCTTTTCTTCTACCTCTTCTTTTAAAACCCTAATGGTTCGGTTTTTCGTTCACCTTGAGTAAATAGATGGAGATTAGTGTCTATTCAAGGGGTACGGAAAAGCGGGTCATTACATTTGGTATCAGAGCATATGGTTAAGCGACAACCCTGCTCTGTTGGGTGTTACTCATTAGAGATAGAGTCAGCAGTACTCTAGGATGAGTTGAGTGTAATAATAGATATGAGCGCGTATTTGTTATTTGAATATAAAAATGTTTTATATTGTGTTTGCTTATCCGTTGAGATGTTTGTGAATTTTGGTCGGTATGTGGGACGCCATATTATCGATAGGGATTTCTAAACACTTAAACGAGGCAAGACGACATAGTATTGTTTTAAAATAGGGTGAATGAAATACTTTTACCCAAAACTATTTTTGTATAGAAAAGAAATAATTTTCTGTAAATTATTACAGTATATGGTTGCATGGTTGCTAGAAGTAATAATATTAAATCATTACTATTGAAACTGAATAAGAAACTGAAATCGTAACTCCAAAGTTAAGAAATAAATTCATATACAAATGAAATTTAAGAATGTAAATTATAAATGTGACTTATAATTTAAAACGAGATTCCAGAGAAGTTTTTGGAAATGTTTGAAAAGAATTTGAAAATTTTGGAGATTTGGAAAATTTAAATCTTTTTGATTTGAAAATGAGTTTCGAAGGTTTTGAAAAATATTTTGGAGAGTTGAAAGCTCTAAACTCTTTTAGGTCGCTGGAAAATAATTCCGATGATGATCGCGACATCATCGGTGTTCATTTTCGGGTTTCCAAAAGAGGAATTGCTGCCAAATCGTTTTAAATGAAAAGTTGTTTGAAAAATTTGGGTTTTGTTTTGGAGATTCGAAGGATAATTTGAATTGTTTTCAAATGATTTTGAAATGTTGGTAAGATTCTGAAATACCATATGAAAGTAAATTGAAATGAAATTTGAAATGCAAAATTGAAGGAAAATGAATATGTAACTTCAATAGTCAGCTAAAAATGTATAAGAAGTTGATATTGGAAAATTTTGTAATAGAAATTGCAAAATGGTTTGAATGTGTAACTAGATATTATGGCTAGTAGATATACAGGTATAAAGGAATTGGAATTTGATTTCGAAGATAAATTTGAATTGCTCGAAAAAGGTATGTATTTGAGTTTTAATATGAGTTTTTGATGATTTCTCTCTAGCCGCTTGGCTTTTTCTTTTTCTTTTTGAAATCTGAGAGTCCGTAGGGACGTTTTGTAGTCGTGCCGTATTAGCCGCGCAAAGGAGACGCTGGCGAAATTTTTCGAAAATTTAGGGCGTTAGAAAATTTTTGAGAAAATTTTGAAAGTTTAAATTTGAAATTTGAATTTAAATTTGAGTTTTGAAGTAAAGCAATGTTGTTTGAAACCTATAATTGAAGTTAGAAAGATAGTTGAATGATAACGAATCTTTAGTAGAAAGATTTGTTTTGATAAATTTGATAAAACTATTTGGATGTTGAAAAATAGTAGACGAGTTAAGGACCTTTTTTCCTGACTTGTAATTTCGAGGACGAAATTCTTTTAAGGGGGGAAGTCTGTAACGACCCTGAATTTTGAACGAATTAAATTGAGAATATTTAATTTATTTTAAATATTTGAACGATGATTTAATTTGAATCCCCGATATAACCGTGAATTTGACGATTTAATTTTAAAATTTAATCTATTGTTAGGTGAATAGAAATTCGAATCTTCAATTTTAAGCTTATTAAAAATATTTTGAAAGCTTTTAAAATTCGTATTGATATTTCTGAAGATAACAGAAGCTTCAGAATCGAATTTAGGAGTAAAGTGTTCAGTTTGAAATTTGATCGTTCGAACCGATATTTATAAAATAGTCATTTTTCAAACAGTCTCGGAATTCGACGAAACCGGTTCCATTGGGTCCGTAATATTGAATTATTACCGGATTTCAGATTTCGTATTTATCGAAGCTGTTATGTGAACGGACGGCACACAAACGCGTTGAAATTAAATCAAATTCGATCTAAATTTATTTTTAACAATTGTCAACATCAGCTGAAAATCTTTCTCCATCAACACGTTTTCAAAACACTGCTTCGACACTCAACCCATCCTTCTCCCTTCTTTTCGCCAGAAATCACGCCCCTCTACATTTTAAAAACTTCTCGTTCAAAGTAGAAAAAAAATGGCGACCGAGTTTAAAACAATTCCCCTCTGTAACTTAGAAATTAGAAGCCCCTTTCCTCAGATAGGAAAAAACATAGCCTCCTCCCTCAAGTTCGAAACCGTTTCCTCCAATTCAAATTGCTTTAAAAGAGAAAAATGTCGCGAGTTACAAGGGCAGTTCGACCGGAGTTCATCGACGAGGGGAAGCGAAGCTCGATAATGGTCGAGATCTGGAGTCGCGATGTCGAACAAGGGTTTCGCAAAGGCTGGGAATCGCGACGTCAGAGAGTATTCTCGAGTGGGCGGCGGTCGCATACGCGTGGAGTCGGTGAGGCAGTGATGCGGCGCTCGTTGGAGGAAGGCGACGACCGTAGTCGTGGTATGGAATTAGGGCTCGCGATGGGGCAGTGTCGCGTACGAAGCTAGGGCGTGCGAGCTCATCTGGAGGTGGTGACCTGGCACTCGGCGATGTTCAATTTTGAGTACTCACGGCAGCGTTGTCGCAGTAAGGAGGCACGTGTGAATACGCGCGTTGATGGGCAGTCGAAGGCGAGTCGAGACATCACGATGTTCGTTGGGCTGTTGCGATGTCAGACTGATTGGAGATGGTTTCGATTCGGCATTGGCAATGTAGGTGGTCGCGATTCTAAGCAGTAAGGTATTTTGATTTTTATCTTTATTTTAATTTGAAAATAATTTATACATAGATAGTATAGAAATAGGAAATTTATGAAAATAATAAGGTAAAAGATTTCTGTTTATTTAATAGTTAAACAGTGAAATAGAAGAATTTTAATATGAATAGAGGAAAATTTTATACAGTAATTTTACTTAAGACAAAATTTAAAAGGAATTATAGGGGTTTTAAAATTGTCCGAAGAATTTATTAGAGGTTGAATTAACTGGAGTTTTAACTGGGAATATAAATTTATTTTGCTAACCTAGGTGATTATATTGGTAATTAGGAAATAAGTTTATTTTAAAAAGGGAATCAGTTAAAATTTAAAATCAACTGTTTAAAACGAAATCACCGATGAGTTGAAATTATCAAATGAAAATTTTTGTTCGATTAAATTCGAATATTAATAAATTGTATGAAATTGTTTATACAAGGTTAAAGTCGAGAAAACGAAAGAAGAATTGGAATGGGATTGCAAAAATAAAAGCTAAGGTGAGATTTTTCTCACTCAAAATTTCGAAGTGGAATTTTTGCAGTTATTGATGATTGCTATTGATTGTGATATTAGATATGATAGGATATATCTATTATATATATAGCAATATATACATATTGGCATATGTATATATTGGATTGATGATTTCCCGCCTCGTATAGCGGATGAGACCCTATTGCGCCGTTAGTAAGCGGATTTATAAAAACCTATATACCGCGATAATTCCGTACTGGAGCGGAATTGGTATTGTGCTAACGTCTTTGGATGCAGGGAAACAGGTTGGAGGGATCCAACTGGACCCCTCACATTGATTGATTTTATTTATACTGTGGTATGAATCTGTGAATGATTATTGATGTTATTAATCATATTGATGTCTGGAAATTGTTTGAAAGCTAAAATTTAGCTGAACGGATGTTTGATATCATTGGATTCCAAAAATAAATGAAATTGAATTTTTGGAATCAAAGTAGAAATTTTTAAGTGGATTAATTTTAGAAATTGAATAAATTTTGAAGAAAAGAATTTTTAAAGTATAAAAGCTGTTTTTATAATCTTATCGAATAAATTCCAGAATCAAGTGAAAATGCTAAATAAATGGATTTCATAAAACAGTGATTTTAAATTGAAGAAATTAATTTAAATTTGAATTTTTAAATAGATTGAAAGAAACGATTGAAATTTATTTTCTTAAAAAGGAATTTATTTAAAAGAAGATAAGTTGGAAATTCAGTTTAAAATTTAATTGGTAAATTGAAATAAGTTGTGAGATCAATGTAAAATGATTTCAATTTGAAGAATCCATTTGAAAACAGGATATTGAATAATTTGAAAGAAAAATAAGGAATTTATTTTAGTAGTGATAAATAAAATTTGAAATCAATCTGTAATTGATTTAATATTTAGAAATGAATTTTTGAGAAATCAATGTGGAAATTTTATTCGAACGTTGAAAATAAAATTAGAAATCAACATTGAAATTGATTTGGTATTGAAGCTTTTATAAATGGAATTAAAATTTATAAAAGTTGTTCATGAACCCAAAGTCACTTATTTTGATAAGTTAAGTATAGAAGTTGATAAAAAGAAGATTTATAAGTCGAGTTGTTACTAAAATAGGAATAGAATTTATAAACGTGTTTATAAATTCAAAATCAGTTGAATTTGAGAAATTAAAAATAGAAGATTTTTAAAGAAGGTATATTCGCGATTTTGGATAGCGAATTTTTATTGAGATAAAAATGTGTAGAAATGATTGAAATTGGGTTAAGTGAATTATATTCACGATTTTGGACAGTGAATATATTATTAAATAAAATGGATTTATTTTTGAAGAAGTGATATTAAAAATGAAGTTAAACATTTTAAGGATGTTTTAAAATGTATTATGAATCGAAAGCATAGATTTCCGCAGTTCTTGTTGAAATAGACGTTTTCGAGAAATAAGGAAATGGTGGACTATAACACTGTTGTTATGGTAAATGATTTCCGAAAGGAAATGTTTTTATCTAGTATTGGGATTTACATATCTATTAAAATCTGAATCCCTATACTAGTGATTTTGAGTCGTCGTAACGATGTTTTACGCAACATTCGTTTTGACTCAAATAAATGTGTTTAAAGAGAATGATTTCCTTAAAGATTGAGTATATACTTAATTTGATTTAAGTATATCGAATATTTTCAAATGTTGAAAATAAATAGATTTGTGAAATACTTATTATTAAATAAGTATGGAAATGCTTTTCCAATATGAAATAAACTGTTTTGAGATTTTATCTTCAAAGATAAAATGAAATGTGGAAATTGATTTGAAATTGTTTTCAAATGATTAAGTGTGGAAATTTTATATCTAGTAAAAGATATTTTGGAAGATAAAATAATTTGGGAAAATTATTTGGAATCTGATGATGTTGCGCATCTTTATTGATAGTTAAATAACCGACTATCAATAATTACCTTGAGTAGGTATTTGTTGTGATTGGATGAATTTGAATGCCACACTTATTTTTGAATAAGCGCTCACTATTCGGGTTAGCCGGGAAAGGACCATGGGGTCGTATAACCCATTCCGAATATGTGATACGTCGTTATGAATTGCATTCGAAGACCGGTGTTGAAGACCGGATATTTTTGAAAACGGAAGGATTACCGTCGAGTTACTCTACATCGGCTGATCTCCAGTTTAGAGGTTTTATTACCCTTAGTGACGGGAAGTCCTGACGTGATTGGAAATTATCCGGAAATGCAAGGGCTTCGTGAGAAGTGCCTTCGGTTCTGTTCGATCCCGGAACAGACTTGTATGGATTGTGTGTCTGACGTTACAATTTGAGATATAAAGCTGATTTCTTTCAAATACATTTCTGTTGGTGGCGGAGAATTTATTCTCTTAGCTTAACACCCTTCTTTGAGACGTACGAGCTCAGAGGTTATGTAGTTGAAATTTATCAGCGATATATCCCAATTTGGTAACGTGGCATACTAAGTGTTGCGGTAAAATGATCAGTGTTTGATCATTTGTGATATGATCATTTGTTTGATCTTATATCTTTGTGATCATAGGTTGATCATTTTGTTGGACCCGAAGCAGGGCTTTTTGAGAAAGCGTAGCTTTGTGGACGAGACTTCGTCGAGCCTCACACCCCGGAAATGGTCGAAACAGGAATGTTGCGGCAAGGTTATGAGGGTCGCGCCCTTTAGGGTATGTCATTTCCTTCTGGAAAGGGGTGGTATCATGGTATGGAGCCCAGATACTTACTCATGTGGATACACTTTCTTTATGATGTGTGATGTTGGATATCGAGCGCTCGGATAAAGGTCCCAAAGGACCGGGTGATGACATATTCGTGAGTTACCTGTTACAGGGGTAACCCGGCCTTGTTTGGCAGAGAGCAGTTTGTCTCTCGGGACGTCCAGCCAGAGGCGATCCCAATCGGCAGGAGGAAAGGAAGTTCCTTAGCCTGACCATTTGTTGGAAATCCATTTCCCAAATACGAAATTTGTACGGTTTTAGTTGTAGAACCTGCTATCTAATATAGCAGCTATAGTAGGCATAGTATCATGGTACCTATGCTGGCTAAGATTAATACTATACTTTCGAAATGTTTTCTACACTATGCACAAATAATAATATCAAAAATGATTTGATTTTGCGTAGTAAGCATCTTTGACTATCATAAGAAGAAATCTCCTCCAATTCTGCGTTTGCATTGTGTGTGTGGCGGGAGGTCTTATGGTAGTTTCATTTTCCAAAAGCATTGCGAATTTGTTTTGTTTTCTTTGTGAAAAATAACTGTTTTACGATCTCACACCAGTCACCATGACTGACTCGGAGTTTATTGTTTCCCTTCTAAACTCTGGGTGCCCACCAATTTCCACACGGGCAGCCTAGAGTTATATTATCAGGATATTCTGGATATTCTGGAGCTTTGGAAGCAAGCTGGATGGCGAGACGTAGTATTTGTATCTGATATATTTATTCCGCTGTGTATTCTGTATGAGGACAAGTTATATAACTGTCCATTGTTGTATATTGACTCTGATGATTGATGTATGTATAAACTGATATAGTTCTTTGTTTTAAAAGACTAGTAATTATCTATTGTATATTGTTCCGCTACGATATGTGAGATTCTGATATTGTCTCTGTTCTGTATCTGTTGTTGTTCTTCTTTCTTTTTCTTCTATCTTTTCTTCTACCTCTTCTTTTAAAACCCTAATGGTTCGGTTTTTCGTTCACCTTGAGTAAATAGATGGAGATTAGTGTCTATTCAAGGGGTACGGAAAAGCGGGTCATTACAATTTTATAAGTTAAAATGATTTATATTAAAGGTTAATTATGTGTGAAATTGTAAATTAAAACTCTGAATTTGATTTGACAACATCTTCGAAATGTAATGTAAAGATATTACAGCATTTGAAAATGTTGTAGTTGTTTTAAATGAACCAAATAGAAAATTTGAACTAAGGGTTATTATAGCACTTTGTTAGTGCTATAGTTGTTAAATTTAACTAAAATTTTAATTGAAACTAAATTAAGATATTACAGCATTTTAAATGTTGTCCTTTGTTAATGAACTGTTTTAAAACATAACATTTCGTAGCATTTTCTAAGTGCTGCGAAAGTTGAATTTTCTTTGTTTAATAAATTAAAATGAATAAATGATCTTTGAAAAAGATTAAATTTTGGAAATTAAATATTTAATTATTAAATATAATGAATTGAATTTAAATGATTTAAATGGAATAGTTGATTTGGGAAATACAACTATTTTGAAATGTGATTAAATGGTATTTAAATTTAAATTTAATAAATGATGTTTTGAAATGATATTTTGAGATTTTGAAATGAATTTGAAATGATATTAAATATTGGAATGAATAATTGAAGTTTATATTAGTATGAAAATATTTGGTTTCCTTGTAATTTGAATCTATTTAAAAGATATTGGACTTATGAAATATAGGATAATAAGCTTTGGAATTTATTTTAAAATTTGAAGTTATTTTGTGGATTAAATCTATATTTGAAATTTATAATATTTGAAATGGTCTATGGAAATTTAATTGAGATAAATGATTGAATTGAATTGAAACTTTGGAAATTTTAATACTTGATTTGAAAGTATAATAATTACACTTTTAAATGGTTTAAATAAATTATTTTGATTGAATGTAAACTATTTAAAAGGGTGACTTGAAATGATAATAAATGAATGATATCTTTGAATTTAAAAAGGTATTTAAAGTTGAATAATTGGTTTTGAACTCAAATGATGATTTGAAATGAAGTTTTGAAAGGATATGATATTTTGATATATTAAAATGATTTGAAATGAAGTTTTGAAAGGATATGATATTTCGATATATTAAAATGATTTGAAATGAAGTTTTGGAAAGATTGATATTTTGATATATTGAAATGATTTGAAATGAAGTTTTGAAATGATATGATACTTTAAATATATTGAAATGGTTTGGAATTGATTTAATCTTTATTTTGATAAAGATTTGGATTTGAAATGATATTATATTTTGAAGTATAAACTGTTTTTAAATTATAACCACGGGTTATAATAACGATTGGTTGTTAAAGAGACCGGGATCGGATATGGACATACTCTCTGTCGATACCGAAAACCACTTTGACAACTGTGTACGCGGTGGAGTTTCCAGAATGAAGTAGGATGGTGGCGACGATCCTAAGGTATATACGTGGACCCAACTCCCATGAGTTGGAATAAGGTGGCTAAAACATGAGCGATTGACGGACCAAGGAGGTAGCACCTCTGATCGGGCACACTTCTTCGATACCATTCTATTGCTTGTGATTGATTTGGTGCGCACCCTTGATTTGGGAGTGTTGTTCGAGGTGGGCGGTAGTGGCTTCTATGCGTCACCACCAGTCCGGATGCGTAATTGGTATATCTACCCTGGCATTGCCTTGTGTGCCGTGTCACCTACCATATCGAGCCCACTATGATTTTGGTTTAAAGATCCGACCGCGTTAAGGTTCACCATCCCCTTAACGCTATTTTCTATATGATTATACTTTACTGATTAGACACTACTATATATAGCGTATATTACTATATAGTAAATAGTTTAATGGATCCTTAGAGGATGGGCGGTCCCAAGCATCCTTTAAGTTACTTGTACTTTTACTACAGTTCACTTGAGTTGGTTTACATTATATAAGTATATATTGTCCTGACTCGAGTGTTTTGTGTTTGCTTTATGCTCAGGTCAGCCTGAGTATTCACAGATTTGGATTCCACTTTCTGGAGATTGGAATCGCTGGAGATTATCTGCTTATCTAGTTTTATTTATCTCAGTTCGGTTGTTCTATTCAGCTTGTACTTGGTTATCATATTGAGACTTCTGTTGTACTTTATTTCTTCTATTGTATCTTATTTAACTCTGATATATTTACATAGTAGCTTCATGAACTACTATTTCTTTTACTTCCACTGCATTATTTTACTCTGTGTCTGTGTTTGTGTCTGTGATCTGTGATTATATTTATTTACTGTATATTCTGAGATTTGCCAAATTTTATTTACAACGCGGTATTTTGAGCAATTCAAGTCCGACATGTGCGGATGCGAATGGTTGAAAATATCGGGTCGTTACAGTTGGTATCAGAGCTTTGGCTTTGAGGCAAAACTTAGAATATAGGGTAAATTCATTTACAGAATCACTTTCGTTCGAGTTTGAATCTCTTCCTTTTTGACTCGATTTCCTTTGAATTTTGGAATGTTCCATGCGGTTCCAAAATCCATTCGTGTCTCTCACTATTCATCTTCTTCTGATTTTGGAGTATCCCATAACTCCACTTCGAATGATTTTTATAGTGAAATTGGCGGTCTCCCCAATATTCTAATTTTCTTGTAAAGGGGAAAACTCCTTTACAATGGCATCGATTCACTGGAGATTTAAATATATCCTCGGTTTAGATGCTAATATCTTTTGTTATTCCAAACTCTATCTCTTGAGATCGAATGTAGATTTACCCCAGAAAATACACATTTGATCTTATTCTTTAAGTCACGGTTGACCCATTGAGGTTGCCCGCAATTTATTTAAGCTTACCCTTCTCCCTATTTTGTTATTTAATCATCTTGTCTTTTGTTTCCAAACTATCTCCAAACATTTTTAAATTGTACTTGTAAATCTATGTTTTGTTTTATATATTGTGTTGTTTGAGTTGTTGATGTTGATTTGGGCTTCCGATCGATTCGTTTGATCAACGCTATCGATAGGATTTCTAAAACACTTTGACAGAACAAACTGACACAATATTATTTTTAAATTAGGTTAATGAAATGAATTTTGATATAAGTAAATATTATGGAACTTAATAAATTGATTTAAATTGATTATTTGAAATGATAATACTTGATTTATCATTCTATAAATGAATTTATAAATAGTTGTTTATAAATTTGATTTGGGAACTGAAATGAATTTAAAATCAAGAATTTGAGAATTTAATTTCCGATGGTTTCAAACTTTGTGTTTAAAGCTTTAAAAGGATATATTATTTAAAGTATTTTTGAATAGAAATTTGTTTCCAAAGAATTTTAAAGTTTAAAAATCAGTGCTCTTCTCTTTGTCGCTGGAAAATAATTTCGGTGATGACTGCAGCATCATCGACGTTCATTTACGAGTTTCGAAGTGAAGAAACCATTCTGTAGTCTTGCTACAGCTTTGTTTTGGGAAACTTGATTGATATAAATTTCTAAAATATGATTTGATTTATAAAATATATAGATATATGATTTAAATTTTATTTGACAAATTATGTACATACATTTATTTATCTCTAAATGGTTTGAAAGGAATCGGAAATTTTATTCTTAAATTCTATCTTAAATAATAACTTCAAGTATAAAAGAAAATCAAAATTTTGAATAAATATTCAAGCTTGAAATGATTGAATTAGAATGTTTATAGTGTATACTAGTTTTAGAAAGTTTTATTTATATAATACTCAATTGCATTCAAATATAACTTACCTTAATTTTTAGAAGTTAACAATGTAATTAGATAATATACAATATAAAAAGATTTTTATAAATAAAATTTGAGTGGTTATAATAAATATTATACACTTAAATTTTTATTATAAAAAGATTAACAGAGGTAAATAGACTAAAAGGTTAATTGAATAATTTACAATTTAAATGATGTTAAGGGAACTAGGAATAAATTAAAACAGTTATAATAAGTGTAAGTATATTTAACATAGGTGATAAAATATTAAGAGGAATAAATTTAATTTTAATTAGGAATAAAGAAGAATTAAATTTATTGAATGTTATACACTTAATTTTAATCCAATCCATGATTTTTGAAATTGTTAGTTTAAGAAAATTTGATGATAAGATAATGAAATTAGAGATAGTAAGATTTATTTAACTTGTGTAAAATTAATTATCAATTCAAGCTGAAACCATGGAAATTTCAAACCTA
Source organism: Allium fistulosum (assembly GCA_030737815.1). Lineage (NCBI taxonomy): Eukaryota > Viridiplantae > Streptophyta > Magnoliopsida > Asparagales > Amaryllidaceae > Allium > Allium fistulosum. The sequence continues at coordinate 825,081,311 of CM060904.1, forward strand.
TTATTTTATTTTGTTTTTCAAACTTGTTATCTTATTTTGTTTTCAAACTGTCTGTTAGTTGTCCTTATTTTTCCTTATCGTGCTACAGACTGGTATAGGTATCTTTCTATAATCTTTCTGTTTAGAAATCTTTCTACAATCTTTAATAATCTTTGGTACTTATTTTAATCTGAGCATTGCTTGTCATCCACCTTGTTAAACTTACCTATAACAATAGTTGTCAGGTATAATCTCAATATCATTGTCATCCTGTCTTAATCTTATTTCACTCTATTTTTCTGTGCTTTCCCGTACTTCATTCCTTTTCGGGGACGAAAAGTTTTGAGTGGGGGAGAGTGTAACAACCCTAGATTTTTTGCATATATTTTTAAATTTGACTTTATTTTTATTTTGAAACTATTTTAAACTTGTTTGATTTCAAACATTTCATTTTTAAAAATAAATGTTAATTAGTATGTGAACTATAACTTCAAACTAGTATAAATTGGATATTTCACTAAAAAGTGAATTTCTGTTCAAACTGGTCAAACTTTGACTTTTAACTTTTAAATTTAAATATTCAAATTCTTAAATTTTATCTTTTATTATGAAAATAGATTTAATAACTTGAATACAGCTTTTCGTTTCGTTGGAAACGGAGTTAAATTGTGAAAGTTATGTATATTTCAATATTGTGTGTAAACTGATGTATTTAGCAATATTGTCTATTTTAAATTATATTTTATTTGTCATATTTTGTTCTAATATGTGTTAATATGTTATTTTATGTATATTTTTGTCTTTTAATATTTTTAAAGTGATTAAATAATTTTTCCAAAGCTTGTTGAATTTATTTTCTAATTTTAAAGCGTAGTTTCTATTTTCTTTGCTATTTTCTTAATTTAATTATATATAATTAAAAATTATTTATTTATTTTATACATGCACTTTTATTTGCTGTGTTTTACTTTATTTATATTCATTTTACATGTATTTAAATCAAAATAGATTTTTTTCCAAAGTTTATAGAAGTTACTTCTAATTTTTAAAGCCTAGTTTTCATTTTGTGCTATTTTCTTATTTTAGTCATATCTAATTAATATTTAATTTTTAATATTTTGTTTATCTGTTATATTTTCGAAATTTTAACTGAAATTATAAGTATTTTCAGTTATTTAAATGTATATAAATATATATGAGAAATTTGAAAGGGTTTATGACTTTTAGTTTTCCTATGGCCTTTTATCTTCTAACCTTTTCATATTTGTAACCTAATTTTTCATTCAATTGGCCACACCTCCTCATTTCTTCAGCCGCCTATTTTTTTTTCTCATTCACGTAAAACATTTTCCTTCCTATCTGAAAAAAATTTCGGCCTCCATCATCTCCAAGTGTTTGGTAAATTTTATTTCTTTTTTCCATTGTTTTTCTCTTGTTTTTCTACTTGTTTATGTTGATTTTTGCACTTGCTCTCTTCTTCTAGGCTTGGCCCCTCCTCAACCAGATCTGGTCCGACCTCCACCACCCCCTTTCCCTGATCATTACCCACCCTACTACACCACCAAGGAAGGCCAAGCACATCCATGGCAAGGGGCACCACCAAAATCAACAAAAACCACCACATATTACACTAGCCGAGCCTAGATTGTTAGCACCACCTTCTACCACCATTTGCCGCCACTACCACAACCACCTCTGACCTGACCTCCACCCTCTGCCAGATCATCCACCATCACCAGCACCCACTGGCCATGACCCATGACCTCTGGCCAAACCTATTTGTGCCAAAGATGTGAGGTTATATTGCATTGTTTAGCCTTGAACACCTAGTTTTTGCACCTAGACTTCACCACTTTGTTAACGCATGCTAGGCCGACCCTATGGAACCCAAAACCAGATCCAAACCCACCCCTTAGCCATGCATTTCAGATCTGGAGCTGAAGCATAGATGGTAGAAAGCAAGTACAAACACTTTGGTTTTGTTTTATGCAGTTGTTCCTAACATTGTTTAGTGGCATCCTATTTTGAAACTTATGTTTTATATATTTGTTTTGTGTAATGTTTTCAAGGGGTATAGCTTTGGCTCTTCCAATCTAAAATCATTGTCGTGCTTTCGTGCCTCTGGAAATCTTTGTTGTGTGTTTGTGGTTGTCATCTCCAGCTTGAACAAGTGAGTAATTCTCACCAGACGATGTGTACTTATATAACTAGTAAACTGACACCTTTTGAATCTGTAAAATTATATCATCCTATTATAACTATTATATTATGATCATATAATGTTTAACCCTGTTATTACATATGTTATATCATCTATTACTGTTATATGATGTTATTCTGTTCATTTTATCTGTTTATCACACTGCAAGTTCCCTGTAGATTAGGTTCACTATGGGTTGAAATGATACATACCCGAACGGACTTTAGAAAAGGGAAAGATCGTTATGGGCTGAAATGATAAGCCTGAGCGACTTTTTATTTATTTATTATATTACTTGGGATTGCGGATTTGAAATGATAAAACCCGGGTTTTCTTTGTAAACTGCGGATTGAAATGATACATATCCGTATCACTTGACCTAGGCTAGAAAATTATATACAGACCCGTGGTTTATATATTTTTCTAAAAATTTTAAATTATTATAAAAATGTAAATATTATGATATTTTGATTTAAAATTTTATTAAAAGGATTTTTATTAAATATTTGTGATTTTTATACAAATTAAATAAGTGAATTAAGTAAATGTAAAGTAGAATTTGAAATATAAGCTAATTTTGGAATTTATGATTTTGTTTTTAAATGGAATTTATGTAAAGTAAGAACATATGACAAATTTGATTTAAAAGATGAATTTAATGATTTTATTAAAGAATAATAATTTTTTTTAGTGTTAACGATTTGCGTAAATTAAAATATGAAATAAATGAATATTTAAGCTGAATTTGGAAATATAACTTAAATTGAATTTTGTGAAATTTATTTCAAAATGAAATTTTAATTAAGTAAAATAAATGGAAATAAGTTATATTTTGTAAATTTAAACTTAGTTGTTAACTTAAGAATTTAATTAAAGAAATGAAAATTTAATTGTTATTTAATTTGATTTTTGTATGGAAATTTGACTTTATAAAATCATAGAAATAAAGGTATTTAAATGATTGTTTTTAAATGTGAAAATATATGATTTTATAAGTTAAAATGATTTATATTAAAATTTAATTATGTGTGAAATTGTAAATTAAAACTCTGAATTTGATTTGACAACATCTTCGAAATGTAATGTAAAGATATTACAGCATTTGAAAATGCTGTAGTTGTTTTAAATAAACCAAATAGCAAATTTGAACTAAGGGTTATTATAGCACTTTGTTAGTGCTATAGTTGTTAAATTTAACTAAAATTTTAATTGAAACTAAATTAAGATATTACAGCATTTTAAATGTTGTCCTTTGTTAATGAACTGTTTTAAAACATAACATTTCGTAGCATTTTCTAAGTGCTGCGAAAGTTGAATTTTCTTTGTTTAATAAATTAAAATGAATAAATGATCTTTGAAAAAGATTAAATTTTGGAAATTAAATATTTAATTATTAAATATAATGAATTGACTTTAAATGATTTAAATGGAATAGTTGATTTGGGAAATACAACAATTTGAAATGTGATTAAATGGTATTTAAATTTAAATTTAATAAATGATGTTTTAAAATGATATTTTGAGATTTTGAAATGAATTTGAAATGATATTAAATATTGAAATGAATAATTGAAGTTTATATTAGTATGAAAATATTTGGTTTCCTTGTAATTTGAATCTATTTAAAAGATATTGGACTTATGAAATATAGGATAATAAGCTTTGGAATTTATTTTAAAATTTGAATAGTTATTTTGTGGATTAAATCTATATTTGAAATTTATAAGATTTGAAATTGTCACATACCGAAATTTTCGACTTTCGAAAATTCGACATCGATACTCACTTTATCGACTGTCGAGCAATCGAGTGCCGGAAACTCCAATAGTGAGGGTTTAAGAAAGAAGAAAAAGGCAAAAGAAGAAGAAAACAAAAGAAGAAGGAAGAAGCAAATAGAGAAGAACAAGAAAGAGAGAAGAAGAACAACAGAACAACAAATGAAACAGAAACAATATCAGAATCTCACATATCGCAGCGGAACAATATATAATAGATAAATGAATAATCTTTAAAACAAAGAACTATATCATTTTATACATACATCAATCATCAGAGTCAATATACAACAATGGACAGTTATATAAACTTGTCCTCATACAGAATACACAGCGGAATAAATAATATCAGATACAAATACTACGTCTCGCCATCCAGCTTGCTTCCAAAGCTCCAGAATATCCTGATAACATAACTCTAGACTGCCGGTGTGGAAATTGGTGGGCACCCAGAGTTTAGAAGGGAAACAATAAACTCCGAGTCAGTCATGGTGACTGGTGTGAGATCGTAAAACAGTTAATTTTCACAAAGAAAATAAAACAAATTCGCAATGCTTTTGGAAAATGAAACTACCATAAGACCTCCCGCCACACACACAATGCAAACGCAGAATTGGAGGAGATTTCTTCTTATGATAGTCAAAAATGCTTACTATGCAAAATCCTTTTTGATATTATTATTAGTGCATAGTGTAGAAAACATTTCGAAAGTAGAATATAAATCTTAGCCAGCATAGACATTTCGAACTATGCCTACTATAGCTACCATCCAAACAGTGGGGCGCCACCATAAGTGAATGATAGGTTCTACAACTAAAACCGTACAAGTGTCGTATTGTTTCTTTGGATTTCCAACAAATGGTCAGGCTAAGGAACTTCCTTTTCCACGATGGGTACGTCCCTGGAATAGACGACCCGAGAACCTAACCGGATCTCTGCCAACACAAGGCCGGGTTACCTCTGCAAAAATAGGTAACTACTGACACGCGTATGCCATCCCCCGATCGTCACCGATCTTCCCGAGGATCCCCGATTCGCAACAACCACAAAGTAATAAATTTGCAGCAACCACAGAGGTTAAGTATCTGGGCTCCATACCATGATACCACCTTTATCCAGAAGGAATGACATACACTAAGGGGCGCTACTCCCTAGAACCTTGCCGCATTCTTCCTGTTTTGACCATTTCCGGGGTGTGAGGCTCGACGAAGTCTCGTCCACAAAGCTACGCTTTCTGTAAAGCCATGCTTCGGGTCAAACAAATGATCAACCTATGATCACAAAGATATAAGATCAAACAAATGATCATATCGCAAATGATCAAACACTGATCATTTCACAGCAACACTCAGTATGCCACGTTACCAAATCGGGAATATATCGCTGATAAATTTCAACTACATAACCTCTGAGCTCGTACATCTCAGAGAAGGGTGTTAAGCTAAGAGAATAAATTCTCCGCCACCAAAAGATATGTATTTGAAAGAAATCAGCTTTATATCTCAAATTGTAACGTCAGACATACAATCCATACAAGTCTGTTCCGGGATCGAACAGAACCGAAGGCACTTCTCACGAAGCCCTTGCATATCCGGATAAATTTCTAATCACGTCCGGACTTCCCGTCACTAAGGGTGATAAAACCTCTAAATCGGAGATCAGCCGATGTAGAGTAACTCGACGGTAATCCTTCCGTTTTCAAAAATATCCGGTCTTCAACACCGGTCTTCAAATGCAATTCATAACGACGTATCACATATTCGGAATGGGTTATACGACCCCATGGTCCTTTCCCGGCTAACCCGAATAGTGAGCGATTATTTAAAAACAAGTGTGGCATTCAAATTCATCCAATCACAACAAATATCCATTCAAGGTAATTATTGATAGTCGGTTATTTAACTATCAATAAAGATGTGCGACATCATCAGATTCCAAATAATTTTCCAAATTATTCAATTTTCAAAATATCTTTACTAGATATAAAATTTCCACACTTCAAAAATAAATCAACGTTTATTTTTGAAAGGAATTTACATTTCTTTTATAAATTCCATAGTGAATTTATATTTCAAAATATCAACTGATATATGATTTTCAAATCGATTTCAATATTCATTTTTGATTTATCTTTACAAAGATAAATTCTAAAACGTTTATTTCATATTGGAAAAGTATTTCCTTACTTATTTAATAATAAGTGTTTCACAAATCCTTTATTTTCAACATTTGAAAATATTCAATATACTTAAATCAAATTTAAGTATAAATTCATTCTTTAAGGAAATCATTTACTATAACAACATTTATTTGAGTCAAAACGAATGTTGCGTAAAACATCGTTACGACGACTCGAAATCAATAGTATAGGGATTCGGAATTAAGATAGATATATAAATCCCAATACTATATAAAACATTTCCTTTTGGAAATCATTTACTATAACAACAGTGTTATAGTCCACCATTTCCTTATATTTCTCGAAAACGTCTATTTCAACAATAAATGTTGAAATCTATGATTTCGATATTTAATCATTTTAAAACATCGTTAAAACAATTAGCTTCATCTTAAATATCAATTTCCCAAAACCATATCCATTTTACTTAAAAATATATTCACTGTCCAAAATCGTGAATATACTTCAATAACCAAATTTCAATCTTTTCTACACATTTATTTCAAGAATTATCCACTGTCCAAAATCGTGGATAAAATTCCCTTAATAATCTCTATATTTAAAATCAATCAAATTTGATTTATTTTCGAATTTATAAAAACAACGTTTATAAATTCTATTTCCATTTTATAACAACTTCGATTTATACATCTTCTTTAATGACCCATTCAATTTATAAGTTAATATAACTTATAATTCATTTAATTTAAAAGAAATCGTTCTTTTAAACTTCACAAAATTTAAAACTTTCAGATTTCATTAACTTATGAAATCCCATTTACACTTCATTTTAACACTTATAGAAACTTGTCTTATAATCCCAATATTTCAAATTTATAAATATCCATTTTTGTACATCTTTTAAACAAACCGTTTATAATACTAGAAATCCCAATTTAAACCATTTCATAAATTTCTTAACTTTTATTTCAAAAATCACACTTTGATTTTATTTCACAAAAATCTTAACTTTTATAACTTTAAAATTTTAGACGTTTATTTATTTGAAATAAATCAATTCAAAAATTCAATAAAACGTCTACTTTCAAAAATCACTTTAAAACCCCTTTTAAAGTAAAAGATGTTATTTTTAAACTTCAAAACTGAATCCGATGATGCAACAGCATCAATTAGTCAATCATAACATTCAATATCATATATCAATATGATAACAGCATATACAACAAATATCTGCAAATAATAATATTGGTGAGGAATCCAGTTGGATCCCTCCAACCTATTTCCCTGCATCCACAGACGTTAGCACAATACCAATTCCACTTCGAGGTGGAATATCGCGGTATATGGGTTTTATAAATATCATCCGCTTACTAACGGCGCAATAGGGTCTCATCCGCTATACGAGGCGGGAAATCAATCAATCCAATATATACATATGCCAATATGTATATATTGCTATATATATATAGATATATCCTACTATATCTAATATCACATCCAATAGCAATCATCAATCAATAAATAACTGCAATACCAAATATATTTTGAGTGAGAAAAATCTCACCTTTTCTTTTATTTTGCAATCCATTCCAAATCCAGATTTATTTTTCTTCGTTGTACTCGACCTAGTATAAATAATTTACACAATCTATTAATATTCGAATTAAATCGAATAATAAATTTCTATTTGATAAATTTAACTAACTAATAATTTATTTGATTTAAATTCGAACAATTAATTAAGTTTTAAGACTGATTTTTCTTTTAAAAATCTATCTAACCAAGATTTTTCTTTAAATTAATATCTTTATTTTAAATCAATTTCTTTTAAATACATATTTATTTAACTAATCATTTCAATTTCAACTAACTTTCCTTTTAAAAAAAATGTTTTCTAGTTACCACAAAAATTACTTAAGTTAACTAAACCAATTAATCGCTAAAATAGATTAGTAACTTTAAAATATGTGTACTTTTCCTTTACTGTTTATACATATCTATATTCATATTTTCTTCTCTGTCGAAAATCAAACAGTAATTTCTTTCCTGTAAATTCCTAAAATCATATACATATACTTCTATACTGTTTACATTTAAAATCTACAGATTAATATTTGTTTAAATACAATTTAAATTAACAGTAATACCTCACTGTGAAAATCGAAATCGATGCCAACTACGACGAATGCAAAACCATTGCGATGACGACCTCCTGCTCGAAACAAGCTCTGGCGTTCGAACATCTGGAAACCCTACTCCTAAGCCCTCCACGCGAGCGCGCCTCTGCCCTAGTCGAGAGCTCCACTGCCAGAACCACGCTTCAACTCGCGATGCCTACTACCCCTCCAGCGTCGAGAACCCCACGAATCCATCACAAAGCCCCAGTCGTTTCGCGAACGCGTGTGCTTCCTTCGATCGACGACTCGACTCACGTACGCGAGCCTCCCATCAAGTTCGTGATGCTCAAAATCGAGTTTTCCATGTTTCACGACCTTCCCCCTGATTCTCACGTTGCTGAAGATAACCACCACCGTGATTTCGTTTCGACCCCAGGCTTCGGCCATTGTTTAAAAATTTGTGAAGAGGGAGACGCAATTTTCTTTTAACTGGATTTGTTGTTTTTTTGAATTTGTAGAAAAGAGAGAAGAGGCAGGGGATGAAGGAATAAGGACGTATTTAAAAACGAGAAAGGATGGTCGCACGATTTATTTTCGTGATTCTCGGCTTGATTAAAGGCTGAAACAAAGGGAAGAAACGTGTGATGTTAAATAAATATAAATTTTAAATTTTAAATTTTAAATTGAATTCGTTTTAAAATTTCAACGCGTTTTCTAACCGTATGGTCACAAAACAACTCCGTTTGATACAAAATTTGAAATCCGGTAATAATACTATATTACGGACCCAATGGAACTGGTTTCGTCGAATTCCGAGACTGTTTGAAAAATGACTATTTTTAAATATCGATTCAAACAATTAAATTCAAAACTGAGCAAAACAGTTTAAATTTCAATTCTGAAGCTGCTGTTATCTTCAGTGTTATCAATAAAAATTTTACAAGCGTTTGAAATATTTTTCTTTAGCTTTAAATTGAAGATTTAAATTTTTATTCAACTCTCAATATATTAAATTATATAATTTAATAGTCAAATTCAAAGTTACATTCGGGATTCAAATTAAATCATCATTCAAATATTTAAAATAAATTAAATATTTTCAATTAAATTTGTTCAAAATTCTGGGTCGTTACAAACTTCCCTCCTTAAAAGAATTTTGTCCCGAAATTACAAGTCAAGAAAAAAAGTCCTTAACTCCTCTACTATTTTCCAACATCTAAATAGTTTTATCAAATTTCCAAAACAAATATTCCTACTAAAGATTCATTATTATTTCAACTAGTTTTCCAAACCTTTCATAGTTTTCAAACAATATTGTTTAACTTCAAAATTCAAATTTAAATTCAAATTCAAATTTAAACTTTCAAAAATTTCTCAAAAATTTTCTAACGCCCTAAATTTCCGAAAAATTTCGCTAGCGTCTCCTTTGCGCGGCTAATACGGTACGACTACAAAACGTCCCTACGGACTCTCAGATTTCAAAAAGAAAAAGAAAAAGCCAAGCGGCTAGACAAGAAAATCATCAAATCTCATATCGAAATTTAACTACTTACCTTTTTGTCGAGCAATTCAATTTATCTTTGAAAATCAAATCCAGTTCCTTTATACCTGTATATCCTACTAGCCATAATATCTAGTTACATATTCAAACCAACATCTTGCAAATTCTATTACAAAATTTTCCAATATAAACTGCTTATACATTTTTAGTTTACTATTGAAGTTACATATTCAATTTCGTTCAATCTTGCATTTCACATTTATTTGAATTTAATTCACAATTTCAATTCTATTTAAATTCAATTCATCTTCAATTCTGAAATATTGAATTTCATCGATTAACTTTCATTTACAACTGCTTATTTTAAATTAGTTTCAATTACTAATTTATCACAAATTCTAATCCACTTACAAATTCAAATTCGTTTTCAACATTCAGTTTCAATTCCATTTATTTGTTACTACTCCAAATTTATTTTCAACTTAATAAATTTTCTTTAAGTAATCTTTTCACTTTATTTAATTGATTCATTTATACTTACTTTGATTTAACTTCATTCTTTAAGTTAAATTTATTCTATCACAATTCAAATTGTATAAGTTATCAACTTAATAATATTTCATAGATATTTTTATATAGTATTCCAGAGCCTTTTCAACCTTTTCAAAATCATTTTGAAAACAATTCAAATTATCCTTTGAATTTTCCAAAACAAAAACCCAAATTTTCTAAACAACTTCCATTTAAAACAATTTAGCAGCAATTCCCCTTTTGGAAACCCGAAAATGAACACCGGTGATGTCGCGATCATCATCGGAATTATTTTCCAGCGACCGAAAAGGGTTTAGAGCTTTTCATCTCTCTAAAATACTTTTCAAACCTTTGAAATTCATTTTCAAATCAAAAAGGAATTTAAACTTTCCAAATCCCCAAAATTTTCAAATTCTTTTCAAAACATTTCCAAATATTTCTCTGGAATTCTACTTCAATTATAAGTCACATTTATAATTTATATTCTTAAATTTCATTCGTATGTGAATTTATTTCTTTATGCTTCAATTAGCATTTATAAATTTCATTTGTTAATTGAATTTATCTCCAAATCCTTGGTTATTATTTTAATTTCTCATTCCATTTCATATAACAATGATAATATTTCAATGTTATTATTTTATAACAACCAAACATCCATATACTATGATAATTCATAGAAAAATCATTTCTTTTCTATACAAAAATAGTTTTGGGCAAAATTATTTCATTTACCCTATTTTAAAACAATACTGTGTCGAATTGTTCTATTCAAGTGTTTAGAAACCCCTTCGATCCAGTTGCGCAGACTGTGCCGACGAAGGTTCATATGCCACTCAATAAATCAATCATCACAATATAAAACAATTTTATTTTCACTAACAAATACGCGCTCATATCTATTATTACACTCAGACTCATTCTAGAGTACTACTAACTCTATCTCTAATGAGTAATACCCAACAGAGCAGGGTTGTCGCTTAACCATATGCTCTGATACCACTCTGTCACATACCGAAATTTTCGACTTTCGAAAATTCGACATCGATACTCACTTTATCGACTGTCGAGCAATCGAGTGCCGGAAACTCCAATAGTGAGGGTTTAAGAAAGAAGAAAAAGGCAGAAGAAGAAGAAAACAGAAGAAGAAGGAAGAAGAAAATAGAGAAGAACAAGAAAGAGAGAAGAAGAACAACAGAACAACAAATGAAACAGAAACAATATCAGAATCTCACATATCGCAGCGGAACAATATATAATAGATATATGAATAATCTTTAAAACAAAGAACTATATCATTTTATACATACATCAATCATCAGAGTCAATATACAACAATGGACAGTTATATAAACTTGTCCTCATATAGAATACACAGCGGAATAAATAATATCAGATACAAATACTACGTCTCGCCATCCAGCTTGCTTCCAAAGCTCCAGAATATCCTGATAACATAACTCTAGACTGCCGGTGTGGAAATTGGTGGGCACCCAGAGTTTAGAAGGGAAACAATAAACTCCGAGTCAGTCATGGTGACTGGTGTGAGATCGTAAAACAGTTAATTTTCACAAAGAAAATAAAACAAATTCGCAATGCTTTTGGAAAATGAAACTACCATAAGACCTCCCGCCACACACACAATGCAAACGCAGAATTGGAGGAGATTTCTTCTTATGATAGTCAAAAATGCTTACTACGCAAAATCCTTTTTGATATTATTATTAGTGCATAGTGTAGAAAACATTTCGAAAGTAGAATATAAATCTTAGCCAGCATAGACATTTCGAACTATGCCTACTATAGCTACCATCCAAACAGTGGGGCGCCACCATAAGTGAATGATAGGTTCTACAACTAAAACCGTACAAGTGTCGTATTGTTTCTTTGGATTTCCAACAAATGGTCAGGCTAAGGAACTTCCTTTTCCACGATGGGTACGTCCTTGGAATAGACGACCCGAGAACCTAACCGGATCTCTGCCAACACAAGGCCGGGTTACCTCTGCAAAAATAGGTAACTACTGACACGCGTATGCCATCCCCCGATCGTCACCGATCTTCCCGAGGATCCCCGATTCGCAACAACCACAAAGTAATAAATTTGCAGCAACCACAGAGGTTAAGTATCTGGGCTCCATACCATGATAACACCTTTATCCAGAAGGAATGACATACACTAAGGGGCGCTACTCCCTAGAACCTTGCCGCATTCTTCCTGTTTTGACCATTTCCGGGGTGTGAGGCTCGACGAAGTCTCGTCCACAAAGCTACGCTTTCTACAAAGCCATGCTTCGGGTCAAACAAATGATCAACCTATGATCACAAAGATATAAGATCAAACAAATGATCATATCGCAAATGATCAAACACTGATCATTTCACAGCAACACTCAGTATGCCACGTTACCAAATCGGGAATATATCGCTGATAAATTTCAACTACATAACCTCTGAGCTCGTACGTCTTAGAGAAGGGTGTTAAGCTAAGAGAATAAATTCTCCGCCACCAACAGATATGTATTTGAAAGAAATCAGCTTTATATCTCAAATTGTAACGTCAGACATACAATCCATACAAGTCTGTTCCGGGATCGAACAGAACCGAAGGCACTTCTCACGAAGCCCTTGCATATCCGGATAAATTTCTAATCACGTCCGGACTTCCCGTTACTAAGGGTGATAAAACCTCTAAATCGGAGATCAGCCGATGTAGAGTAACTCGACGGTAATCCTTCCGTTTTCAAAAATATCCGGTCTTCAACACCGGTCTTCAAATGCAATTCATAACGACGTATCACATATTCGAAATGGGTTATACGACCCCATGGTCCTTTCCCGGCTAACCCGAATAGTGAGCGATTATTTAAAAACAAGTGTGGCATTCAAATTCATTGAATCACAACAAATATCCATTCAAGGTAATTATTGATAGTCGGTTATTTAACTATCAATAAAGATGCGCGACATCATCAGATTCCAAATAATTTTCCAAATTGTTCAATTTTCAAAATATCTTTACTAGATATAAAATTTCCACACTTCAAAAATAAATCAACGTTTATTTTTGAAAGGAATTTACATTTCTTTTATAAATTCCATAGTGAATTTATATTTCAAAATATCAACTGATATATGATTTTCAAATCGATTTCAATATTCATTTTTGATTTATCTTTACAAAGATAAATTCTAAAACGTTTATTTCATATTGGAAAAGTATTTCCTTACTTATTTAATAATAAGTGTTTCACAAATCCTTTATTTTCAACATTTGAAAATATTCAATATACTTAAATCAAATTTAAGTATAAATTCATTCTTTAAGGAAATCATTTACTATAACAACATTTATTTGAGTCAAAACGAATGTTGCGTAAAACATCGTTACGACGACTCGAAATCAATAGTATAGGGATTCGAAATTAAGATAGATATATAAATCCCAATACTATATAAAACATTTCCTTTTGGAAATCATTTACTATAACAACAGTGTTATAGTCCACCATTTCCTTATATTTCTCGAAAACGTCTATTTCAACAATAAATGTTGAAATCTATGATTTCGATATTTAATCATTTTAAAACATCGTTAAAACAATTAGCTTCATCTTAAATATCACTTTCCCAAAACCATATCCATTTTACTTAAAAATATATTCACTGTCCAAAATCGTGAATATACTTCAATAACCAAATTTCAATCTTTTCTACACATTTATTTCAAGAATTATCCACTGTCCAAAATCGTGGATAAAATTCCCTTAATAATCTCTATATTTAAAATCAATCAAATTTGATTTATTTTCGAATTTATAAAAACAACGTTTATAAATTCTATTTCCATTTTATAACAACTTCGATTTATACATCTTCTTTAATGACCCATTCAATTTATAAGTTAATATAACTTATAATTCATTTAATTTAAAAGAAATCGTTCTTTTAAACTTCACAAAATTTAAAACTTTCAGATTTCATTAACTTATGAAATCCCATTTACACTTCATTTTAACACTTATAGAAACTTGTCTTATAATCCCAATATTTCAAATTTATAAATATCCATTTTTGTACATCTTTTAAACAAACCGTTTATAATACTAGAAATCCCAATTTAAACCATTTCATAAATTTCTTAACTTTTATTTCAAAAACCACACTTTGATTTTATTTCACAAAAATCTTAACTTTTATAACTTTAAAATTTTAGACGTTTATTTATTTGAAATAAATCAATTCAAAAATTCAATAAAACGTCTACTTTCAAAAATCACTTTAAAAACCCTTTTAAAGTAAAAGATGTTATTTTTAAACTTCAAAACTGAATCCGATGATGCAACAGCATCAATTAGTCAATCATAACATTCAATATCATATATCAATATGATAACAGCATATACAACAAATATCTGCAAATAATAATATTGGTGAGGAATCCAGTTGGATCCCTCCAACCTGTTTCCCTGCATCCACAGACATTAGCACAATACCAATTCCACTTCGAGGTGGAATATCGTGGTATATGGGTTTTATAAATATCATCCGCTTACAAACGGCGCAATAGGGTCTCATCCGCTATACGAGGCGGGAAATCAATCAATCCAATATATACATATGCCAATATGTATATATTGCTATATATATATATATATATAGATATATCCTACTATATCTAATATCACATCCAATAGCAATCATCAATCAATAAATAACTGCAATACCAAATATATTTTGAGTGAGAAAAATCTCACCTTTTCTTTTATTTTGCAATCCATTCCAAATCCAGATTTATTTTTCTTCGTTGTATTCGACCTAGTATAAATAATTTACACAATCTATTAATATTCGAATTGAATCGAATAATAAATTTATATTTGATAAATTTAACTAACTAATAATTTATTTGATTTAAATTCGAACAATTAATTATGTTTTAAGACTGATTTTTCTTTTAAAAATCTATCTAACCAATATTTTTCTTTAAATTAATATCTTTATTTTAAATCAATTTCTTTTAAATGCATATTTATTTAACTAATCATTTCAATTTCAACTAACTTTCCTTTTTAAAAAAAATGTTTTCTAGTTACCACAAAAATTACTTAAGTTAACTAAACCAATTAATCGCTAAAATAGATTAGTAACTTTAAAATATGTGTACTTTTCCTTTACTGTTTATACATATCTATATTCATATTTTCTTCTCTGTCGAAAATCAAACAGTAATTTCTTTCATGTAAATTCCTAAAATCATATACATATACTTCTATACTGTTTACATTTAAAATCTACAGATTAATATTTGTTTAAATACAATTTAAATTAACAGTAATACCTCACTGTGAAAATCGAAATCGATGCCAACTACGACGAATGCAAAACCATTGCGATGACGACCTCCTGCTCGAAACAAGCTCTGGCGTTCGAACATCTGGAAACCCTACTCCTAAGCCCTCCACGCGAGCGCGCCTCTGCCCTAGTCGAGAGCTCCACTGCCAGAACCACGCTTCAACCCGCGATGCCTACTACCCCTCCAGCGTCGAGAACCCCACGAATCCATCACAAAGCCCCAGTCGTTTCGCGAACGCGTGTGCTTCCTTCGATCGACGACTCGAATCACGTACGCGAGCCTCCCATCAAGTTCGTGATGCTCGAAATCGAGTTTTCCATGTTTCACGACCTTCCCCCTGATTCTCACGTTGCTGAAGATAACCACCACCGTGATTTCGTTTCGACCCCAGGCTTCGGCCATTGTTTAAAAATTTGTGAAGAGGGAGACGCAATTTTCTTTTAACTGGATTTGTTGTTTTTTTGAATTTGTAGAAAAGAGAGAAGAGGCAGGGGATGAAGGAATAAGGACGTATTTAAAAACGAGAAAGGATTGTCGCACGATTTATTTTCGTGATTCTCGGCTTGATTAAAGGCTGAAACAAAGGGAAGAAACGTGTGATGTTAAATAAATATAAATATAAATTTTAAATTTTAAATTGAATTCGTTTTAAAATTTCAACGCGTTTTCTAACCGTATGGTCACAAAACAACTCCGTTTGATACAAAATTTGAAATCCGGTAATAATACTATATTACGGACCCAATGGAACTGGTTTCGTCGAATTCCGAGACTGTTTGAAAAATGACTATTTTTAAATATCGATTCAAACAATTAAATTCAAAACTGAGCAAAACAGTTTAAATTTCAATTCTGAAGCTGCTGTTATCTTCAGTGTTATCAATAAAAATTTTACAAGCGTTTGAAATATTTTTCTTTAGCTTTAAATTGAAGATTTAAATTTTTATTCAACTCTCAATATATTAAATTATATAATTTAATAGTCAAATTCAAAGTTACATTCGGGATTCAAATTAAATCATCATTCAAATATTTAAAATAAATTAAATATTTTCAATTAAATTTGTTCAAAATTCTGGGTCGTTACAAACTTCCCTCCTTAAAAGAATTTCGTCCCGAAATTACAAGTCAAGAAAAAAAGTCCTTAACTCCTCTACTATTTTCCAACATCTAAATAGTTTTATCAAATTTCCAAAACAAATATTCCTACTAAAGATTCATTATTATTTCAACTAGTTTTCCAAACCTTTCATAGTTTTCAAACAATATTGTTTAACTTCAAAATTCAAATTTAAATTCAAATTCAAATTTAAACTTTCAAAATTTTCTCAAAAATTTTCTAACGCCCTAAATTCCCGAAAAATTTCGCCAGCGTCTCCTTTGCGCGGCTAATACGGTACGACTACAAAACGTCCCTACGGACTCTCAGATTTCAAAAAGAAAAAGAAAAAGCCAAGCGGCTAGACAAGAAAATCATCAAATCTCATATCGAAATTTAAATACTTACCTTTTTGTCGAGCAATTCAATTTATCTTTGAAAATCAAATCCAGTTCCTTTATACCTGTATATCCTACTAGCCATAATATCTAGTTACATATTCAAACCAACATCTTGCAAATTCTATTACAAAATTTTCCAATATAAACTGCTTATACATTTTTAGTTTACTATTGAAGTTACATATTCAATTTCGTTCAATCTTGCATTTCACATTTATTTGAATTTAATTCACAATTTCAATTCTATTTAAATTCAATTCATCTTCAATTCTGAAATATTGAATTTCATCGATTAACTTTCATTTACAACTGCTTATTTTAAATTAGTTTCAATTACTAATTTATTACAAATTCTAATCCACTTACAAATTCAAATTCGTTTTCAACATTCAGTTTCAATTCCATTTATTTGTTACTACTCCAAATTTATTTTCAACTTAATAAATTTTCTTTAAGTAATCTTTTCACTTTATTTAATTGATTCATTTATACTTACTTTGATTTAACTTCATTCTTTAAGTTAAATTTATTCTATCACAATTCAAATTGTATAAGTTATCAACTTAATAATATTTCATAGATATTTTTATATAGTATTCCAGAGCCTTTTCAACCTTTTCAAAATCATTTTGAAAACAATTCAAATTATCCTTTGAATTTTCCAAAACAAAAACCCAAATTTTCTAAACAACTTCCATTTAAAACAATTTAGCAGCAATTCCCCTTTTGGAAACCCGAAAATGAACACCGGTGATGTCGCGATCATCATCGGAATTATTTTCCAGCGACCGAAAAGAGTTTAGAGCTTTTCATCTCTCTAAAATACTTTTCAAACCTTTGAAATTCATTTTCAAATCAAAAAGGAATTTAAACTTTCCAAATCCCCAAAATTTTCAAATTCTTTTCAAAACATTTCCAAATATTTCTCTGGAATTCTACTTCAATTATAAGTCACATTTATAATTTATATTCTTAAATTTCATTCGTATGTGAATTTATTTCTTTATGCTTCAATTCGCATTTATAAATTTCATTTGTTAATTGAATTTATCTCCAAATCCTTGGTTATTATTTTAATTTCTCATTCCATTTCATATAACAATGATAATATTTCAATGTTATTATTTTATAACAACCAAACATCCATATACTATGATAATTCATAGAAAAATCATTTCTTTTCTATACAAAAATAGTTTTGGGCAAAATTATTTCATTTACCCTATTTTAAAACAATACTGTGTCGAATTGTTCTATTCAAGTGTTTAGAAACCCCTTCGATCCAGTTGCGCAGACTGTGCCGACGAAGGTTCATATGCCACTCAATAAATCAATCATCACAATATAAAACAATTTTATTTTCACTAACAAATACGCGCTCATATCTATTATTACACTCAAACTCATTCTAGAGTACTACTAACTCTATCTCTAATGAGTAATACCCAACAGAGCAGGGTTGTCGCTTAACCATATGCTCTGATACCACTCTGTCACATACCGAAATTTTCGACTTTCGAAAATTCAACATCGATACTCACTTTATCGACTGTCGAGCAATCGAGTGCCGGAAACTCCAATAGTGAGGGTTTAAGAAAGAAGAAAAAGGCAGAAGAAGAAGAAAACAGAAGAAGAAGGAAGAAGAAAATAGAGAAGAACAAGAAAGAGAGAAGAAGAACAACAGAACAACAAATGAAACAGAAACAATATCAGAATCTCACATATCGCAGCGGAACAATATATAATAGATATATGAATAATCTTTAAAACAAAGAACAATATCATTTTATACATACATCAATCATCAGAGTCAATATACAACAATGGACAGTTATATAAACTTGTCCTCATACAGAATACACAGCGGAATAAATAATATCAAATACAAATACTACGTCTCGCCATCCAGCTTGCTTCCAAAGCTCCAGAATATCCTGATAACATAACTCTAGACTGCCGGTGTGGAAATTGGTGGGCACCCAGAGTTTAGAAGGGAAACAATAAACTCCGAGTCAGTCATGGTGACTGGTGTGAGATCGTAAAACAGTTAATTTTCACAAAGAAAATAAAACAAATTCGCAATGCTTTTGGAAAATGAAACTACCATAAGACCTCCCGCCACACACACAATGCAAACGCAGAATTGGAGGATATTTCTTCTTATGATAGTCATAAATGCTTACTACGCAAAATCCTTTTTGATATTATTATTAGTGCATAGTGTAGAAAACATTTCGAAAGTAGAATATAAATCTTAGCCAGCATAGACATTTCGAACTATGCCTACTATAGCTACCATCCAAACAGTGGGGCGCCACCATAAGTGAATGATAGGTTCTACAACTAAAACCGTACAAGTGTCGTATTGTTTCTTTGGATTTCCAACAAATGGTCAGGCTAAGGAACTTCCTTTTCCACGATGGGTACGTCCTTGTAACGACCCAGAATTTTGAACAAATTAAATTGAGAATATTTAATTAATTTTAAATATTTGAACGATGATTTAATTTGAATCCCGAATATAACTTTGAAACTGACGATTAAATTATAAAATTTAATCTATTGTAAGTTGAATAAAATTTAGATCTTCACTTTTAAGCCGAAGAAAAATATTTCAAAGGCTTAGGATATTTATATTGATAATTCTGAAGGTAATAGAACTTTCAGAATTGAATTTGAAACTGTTCTGTTTAGTTTTGAAATTAAATCGTTCGAATCGATATGTAAAAATAGCCGTCCGAGGCACAGCCTCGAAATTCGACGAAACCAGTTTCATTGGGTCCGGAATATTGTATTATTACCGGATTTCAAATTTCGTGGCATTTGGAATTGGTACGTGAGAATACGACGTGTAAACGCATCGAAATTTATTCGAATTCGAATTTAAATTTAAATTTAAAATTGTCAGACATCAGCCACGTCATCTTCCCTTTCATCACGCCTAAATTCACGTCTGAAATCACGGAGAAAATCGTGCCAACCATCCTCCTTCAATTTCAAATACCCCTCTCCCCTCCTCAGATTCAAAACAAATTCATGTTCAAAGAAAAATGGCCACCCTTTTTCTTCTGCTCAAATCAAAATAAAATAAATTTATAGCTGAACTCCTCTTCATTTTTTTCTCTTTTCAAATCAAATCGCGTGGAGTCTCGAGCAGAGTTGCGAAATCAAGATTCGCGGTTGAGGTCAGGGTCGATCTCGAGCACGCGCGTAAGGAGAATAGCAGTGTCGCGTTCGACTGCTTGGGAAGCTCGCGCACGCGAACGAGGATCTGGGTTCGAAGTCGAGGTCGTAGCAAGCGTTCGATCAATTCGCGAGCCTCGAATGTCAAGCTTCGATGGCAGAAATCTGGAGGGGGCGCTAGGTTTGATAGCTCGAGCAAAGAAATGGTGGTTGGCTTAGTCGATCGATGGGGTTCATTCGCGATGGCGTTCGTTCGCGAGGCAGGTCGCGTATCTCTGGCGAAGTCGTGAGTCGCAATGTCTGGGAGGCACAGCAGAATCATTCGACGTCGCGATTTGTGGAGGGGTTGGAAGCGCGATGTCGAAGTCAGAGACTGATGGTCGCGATTTGAATCGCAAGCTCGTTCAATCGTTCGAGAAAATCTGGCCAAAGCATGGAAGTGCGTACGAACTTCGCGAAGGAGGATTTCCGGTGACATTCGATCGGGGTCGCGTACATTTGATTGCGACAGTGAGGTAATTTTATTTTCAAATGTTTGAATATTCATATATGCAGAAAAAATAATAATAATGAGAACAAAAATAATAGCTATGGTGATTTATTTATTTTATTAACTTGTTTAATTTTTAGTTACCAAAGATTAGTATTAAAGAGAAAGTTTACTGTGAAAAAAAAATGTATATACAGCAAAACAGAAAAATAGTTTACATATATAAGATTTAGAAAGTAATAAATATACTTATTGAATTGGTAATTTAAGTTATTTTTGATACCAAAAGATTTTATTTAAAAGGAAATTCGATTCAATTAAAAATAAATTGGTAGGAGAAAAATTGTCACTTAAAATAATTTGTTAAAGGAAATTTAGTCTTAAATTTAAATTTTTGTCAAACAGATTCATTTAAAAGAAACTATTAGTTTAAAATTTTTAAATCAAATAATGAGTTTAATTGAATAAGTAAATGGTGAATAATAGTTTGATTGGTTCAAGTAATAATAAATTGTATAATTATTTATACAAGGTTCAAAAATCGTGAAATCAAGCCGGAATGGAAAATGGATTGCGAATAAAAGCTAAGGTGAGATTTTTCTCACTCGATTGAAAAGTGGAATTTTCAGTTATTGATTTGTTGACTATTTGGATGTGATATTAGATATAGTAGGATATATCTATATATATATATAGCAATATATACATATTGGCATATGTATATATTGGATTGATGATTTTCCCGCCTCGTATAGCGGATGAGACCCTATTGCGCCGTTAGTAAGCGGATTTTTATAAAACCTATATACCGCGATATTCCACCTCGAAGTGGAATTGGTATTGTGCTAACGTCTTTGGATGCAGGGAAACAGGTTGGAGGGATCCAACTGGACCCCTCACATTGATTAAATTTATTTCTACTGTGATGTGATAATCTGTGAATGATTTTTGATGTTATTGAATTGATGTCTGGAAATTGTTTGAAAGCTAAAATTTAGCTGAATGGATGTTTGATATCATTGGATTCCAAAAATAAACGAAATTGAATTTTTGAAATCAAAATAGAAATTTCTAAGTGAATTAATTTTAGAAATTGAATAAATTTTGAAGAAAAGAATTTAAAAGTATAAAAGCTGATTTTTATAATCTTATTGAATAAATTCCAGAATAAAGTGAAAATGCTAAATAAATGGATTTCATAAAACAGTGATTTTAAATTGAAGAATTTAATTTAAAATTTTGGATTTTTAAATAGATTGGAAGAAACGATTGAAATTTATTTTCTTAAAAAGGAATTTATTTAAAAGAAGATAAGTTGGAAATCCAATTAGAAATTTAATTGGTAAATTGAAATAAGTTGTGAAATCAATGTAAAATGATTTCAATTTGAAGAATCCATTTTAAAACAGAATATAGAATAATTTGAGAAAAATAAGGAATTCACTTAGTAGTGATAAATAAAATTTGAAATCAATATTGAAATTGATTTGGGATTGAAGTTTTTATAAATAGAATTAAAAATTATAAAAGTTGTTTATAAACCCAAAGTCACTTATTTTGATAAGTTAAATATAGAAGTTGATAAAAGAAGGTTTATAAGTCAAAGTTGTTATTAAAAAGAGAAATAGAATTTATAAACGTGTTTATAAATTCGAAATAGATTGAATGTGATAAATTAAATATAGAAGGTTATTAAAGAAGTTATATTCACGATTTTTGGACAGTGAATATATTGTTAAGTAAAATGGATTTATTTTTGAAGAAGTGATATAAAAATGAAGTTAAACATTTTAAAGATGTTTTAAAATGTATTATGAATCGAAAGCATAGATTTCAACAGTTCTTGTTGAAATAGACGTTTCCGAGAAATTTAAGGAAATGGTGGACTATAACATTGTTGTTATAGTAAATGATTTCCGGAAGGAAATGTTTTATATAGTATTGGGATTTATACATCTATCTTAATTCTGAAATCCCTATACTAGTGATTTTGAGTCGTCGTAACGATGTTTTACGTAACATTCGTTTTGACTCAAATAAAGGTGTTAAAAGAATATTTTCCTTAAAGAATGAAATTATACTTAATTTGATTTAAGTATATCGAATATTTTCAAATGTTGAAAATAAAAGATTTGTGAAATACTTATTATTAAATAAGTATGGAATGTTTTCCAAAACGAAATGAAATGTTTTTGAGAATTTATCTTCTTAAAGATAAATCGAAAATGAATTTTTGAAATCAATTGAAAATCGAATATCAGTAGATATTCGAAAATATAAATTCACTATGGAATTTATAAAAGGAAAGGGAAACTGTTTAGAAAAATAAACGTTGATTTATTTTTAAAGTGTGGAAATTTTATATCTAGTAAAGATATTTTTGAAGATAAATAATTTGGAAAATTATTTGGAATCTGATGATGTTGCGCATCTTTATTGATAGTTAAATAACCGACTATCAATAATTACCTTTAGATAGGTATTTGTTGTGAATTGGATGAATTTGAATGCCACACTATTTTTTTAAATAAGCGCTCACTATTCGGGCTAGCCGGGAAAGGACCATGGGGTCGTATAACCCATTCTGAATATGTGATACGTCGTTATGAATTGCATTCGAAGACCGGTGTTGAAGACCGGATATTTTTGAAAACGGAAGGATTACCGTCGAGTTACTCTACATCGGCTGATCTCCGGTTTAGAGGTTTTATCACCCTTAGTGACGGGAAGTCCGGACGTGATTAGAAATTTATCCGGATATGCAAGGGCTTCGTGAGAAGTGCCTTCGGTTCTGTTCGATCCCGGAACAGACTTGTATGGATTGTGTGTCTGACATTACAATTTGAGATAAAAAGCTGATTTCTTTCAAATACATTTCTGTTGGTGGCGGAGAATTTATTCTCTTAGCTTAACACCCTTCTCTGAGACGTACGAGCTCAGAGGTTATGTAGTTGAAATTTATCAGCGATATATCCCAATTTGGTAACGTGGCGAAGTGACCCACTTCTTTTGGATTGTTATTTTTCAGTGATTTACTGTTGAGATTTTCTTTTTTTTTTTTTACCAAGTGATCACTTCTTTAATTTCATTTTTCCCCAAGATCCAAATTCTTACCAATATAAAAATATTAGTATATAAGTCAATACAAGTCATTTATATATATGAAGATATATAAATGTTTCCTTGCTTATCAGAGTATTAAAAATTAACAAGGAAAATTCAATCACACAATATTTCTCATTTTTCAGAGAATTGGTGTCACATAGCCATTTCTATTTTTACATTCCTCTTTTTGATCTCAAGCTTGATTAATAATAAATTCGAATATTGCCACTTATAATTTTCTTGCTTACTTCTCAAATTAATTGGTTTCTTGGTTTACAAGCCATACATTTAAATTCCGGAATTCTTTTGTGATTTGGTACTTATCATATGAATTATGAGGTGATAAACTAGGTTGAAGTCTAAGCAGAGAAAAACAACACATGTGATCAGGGTTTAGACACAACAAGCACAAACCAATCATGACAGACAAAATACATATTTCCTGGTTAACTGAGCAGATAGTCATCACATGAGTGATGGTGTTGTGAGCTACTTTATAAATCACACAACTTCTTATATCTGGAGCTAGAAAAGTGTTGAATCCGGTGTCTTACCACTTAGTATCAGTTTTGAAGCTATAGTATCAGATTTTCCCAACCTAGTATTAGATCAGTAGTTATAGTATCAGAAATTTCCTACCTAGTATCAGTTTTATAGTATCAGATCTCTCCTACTTAGTATCAGTTTTATAGTATCAGATCTCTCCTACTTAGTATCAGTTTTATCAGTTTTATAGTATCAGATCTCTCCTAATTAGTATCAGTTTTATCAGTTTTATAGTATCAGATCTCTCCTAATTAGTATCAGTTTTATAGTATCATAACTGAAGTGCCTCAAGAGTGTCTAGAAAAACATGTTCACATATCAGATTAAATGGCATCTTCTCCTTCAGCATTATCTACTAAAACTATTTCAGAACTTGTTACTTAAGTCCACAGCTCACAAACACATATAACATTTAAGTTTCTTTTTTCTTCTTACATACTGTTTTCCAGATATCAAAGTAAAAGACACTCATTAAAATACTTAGAACATATTAGAGTTTTCCTAACTTAATTATTACAAAGACACTGCTACTTCTCTTAAACACTTTAAATTCCTCAAGATCTCCAAATATCCATGCAAGCAAGCAAGCAATTCATGCATCTTTCCCTGCAGCAAAACTTTGAACTGCCTCAATAGAATGAGACACCCCAAGTATTGCAAAGGCAACAAATAGGGTCAGAAATAAATTCTGGTGTGAGTGAAATCAAGTATGCAAAATATCTTGTAAATTCTTAAGGCTGTATAGAGAACTTTTCTATTAAATGCTATTCAAATCCCAATTAAAATCTGAGAATGTGTATATTTAAGTTTATCTATAAACATACACCCAAGCATTCATCCACTTACCTCATTCAGTTGTACAAGTACAAAACTCCTATGGATTAACTCCCTGAATTCCATAGCATAATTTCTCTGTATTTTTAAGTTTTATCTACAAACATACATCCAAGCATTCATCCATTCACTTCATTCAGTTGTACAAGTACAAAACTCCTATGGATTAACTTTCTAAATTCCATAGCATAATTTTCTCCTTCTCATCTTTTCATTTTGTTTGGTCTGAACTCTTGCCATTGAACACCATGTGTGCATTGCAAAGGGGCTCAGTTCTGTTAACCCTTTACATAGAGGCCTACGGGACTTAAACAAGTCATGCACATACCCATCAACCACCTGCTGATGAGTAGATCAAGGCACTACTCCTAAATTATTTTATAATTTAGAGACCATGCTTATTTATTTCTTTCTGGGGAATTTTTCTTTTGATTCCAGAGATACTCGTATTCTTTCCTTCCTTATATAGGTCAAGAATTATTAAAATCACCCAAAGATCATATCCAGACATACAAAGCATTCATGTAAAATTGCACACCTTATTTCAAAGTCATTTTTGCTTTAATCACATTTTTCTAAAACCTACTTATATTTTTATTTATAGAAATTTCCATTTCTTACACAAATATGAAGAAGTCATTTGCAAAACTATATTTATTCTTTTACTGTGAACATAGGGAATGGTTTTTGAGAAAAACCCATAAAAACTTATTGGTTTATGATCTGAACAAATCAGCACATATTTGTAATATTGCATTGTTCATATCATTTTTAATATAGACTAGACATAAGCATAAATCTCAATATTCACACTGCCTAATTCTTTTCTTTCATTGATACCCTATTCCACAGTAAAATATTTGATTCATTTTTCATATCAAAACTAGCATATATAAAATCTATTCCTGTGATTAGTGTATTTGTTTGATTATCTATATTTTAAAACAAAAACTGAAACCATCACAACAAGTCAAAACAGATTAAAACCTCATCCAAAAACTCAACCAGAATACCATCCATGATCAACATATTTTCATCCAGAAAATAAAATCAAATAGGAAAAACATAATGTAATGTTTATATAAAATAACTTGGCTGCCCTTAACATGGGTCTTAATGCCTTACAGATCATAAGTGATTAATCACTCACCTTCCTCCTCTCTTCCCCGAGAATGTCTAAGCTTGAAAACAGGGTGAGCTCTCCTTTCTATTTTTTTTTAGTGTGTTTCTGTTTTCCCCCCAGAGAAAACCTCTGCTTCCCTCTTGATTTAAATCATTTTGCTAGGGTTTTACTAAAGGAAAAACCCATTTTATCCTCACATTACTCAGAGAATTATGTGTGTGTTGTTATGGCTAAATGTGCCATTTTCTCTTGATTTCTATTTCTAGTAAAAGCAGTTGCTTCTCTGCTTTTCTGTGCACATGCTATTTGCATGATCCATCTACACATCATCTTTGTGTGACTCAGATACATTGTATACCTTGTTAGGCCTGAATGGTCCTCTTATATTATTTCAAACCATTTATTTCCTGATTTATTTTTGAGAAGGTGTTTATGCACAATAATACTAAACTGGTTCTCATGCAATTTGGTTATCAAAAGGACTTTATCATTTTATACTTCTTTGGCTACTCATATCTAATACATATATATTTATTGAAAAAAAAAATCTCTATCCTCTTATTTATTCATTCCACTTACTCCTAATATTATTATTGTCAGACTATATTTTCTTTTCTTAAATATTCTCATTTTAAAATTATTTTTATCTCAATAATTTGGGTCTTCACATACTCTCCTCCTAAAAGGAATTGTGTCCCACAATTATTCTCTCATACATTTCCATCCAAATGTATACAAAGCATAATTTCAATTGAATGAAATTTCAGAAACTCATTCATTCCAAATCAATCAAACATAAATAAATAATTTTAAGGTCTCATCATAATTTTTAAACATACCTTTAAGTAGAAAACAGATTAGGATATTTATCCTTTATCCTCACTTCAGCCTCCCAAGTGCAATCATTCCCATCCAAACTCCATTGGATTTTTACTAGTTTAATTATTTTATTTCTCAGTTTCTTTTCTTCTCTAGCCACAATGCCCACTGGTTCCTTTTTATAAACCAGATTTTCTTGAATTTCAACATGTGTAGGAGATTCAAGAATGGACTCTTTATCATGCACCCATTTTCTCAATTGGGATACATGAAATACATCATGTATTTTGCTCAATTCCTCTGGTAACTTCAACCTATAAGCTAAAGTCCCTATTCTTTGAACAATTTCATATGGTCCTACATACCTTGGTGACAGTTTCCCTGCTTTTCCAAATCTCAATATTTTCCTCATTGGTGAAACTTTGAGAAACACATAGTCTCCCACCTCAAATTCTACTGGCCTTCTCTTTTTATCTGCATAAGCTTTCTGTCTCTCTTGAGCTACTCTCATTCTTTGCCTCACTAATTCAATTCTTGCAGAAGTTTCTTTTACATGGTCTGGTCCAAGCAACACCCTTTCACCAGCCTCCATCCAACATGCAGGAGATAAACAAGGCTTCCCATACAAATCCTCAAATGGAGCCATTCCTATAGTGGATTGGTAGCTATTATTATAAGCAAACTCAGCTAAATAAATATGATCCTCCCAGTTGCCTCCAAAATCAAGTATGCATGCTCTCAGCAAATCCTCTAAAACTTTATTAACAATCTCAGTTTGCCCATCTGTTTGTGGGTGGTAGGCTGTGCTTAGGCTTAGTTCTGTCCCCATAGCTTCTTGAAAGCTACTCCAAAACCTTGAAGTAAACAAGGTATCTCTATCACTAATGATAGTCTTGGGGATGCCATGCAACCTCACTATTTCCTTCACAAATAATTGAGCTAGCTTGTGAGCATTTCTGTTTGAACTTATTGGGATAAAGTGTGCTGTTTTTGTGAGTCTATCAACCACTACCCAAATACTATCATTTCCCTTCCTTGTTCTTGGAAAACCATCCATAAAATCCATTGATATACTCTCCCATTTCCAAGTAGGCACTTCCAAAGGTTGCAATAGGCCTGAGGGCCTTTGATAGTCTGCCTTTACTTGTTGGCATGTCAAGCAATTTGCCACATATTTTGCTACTGCTCCTTTCATTCCTGGCCACCAATAATTTCTCTTGAGATCATGGTACATTTTTGTACCACCTGGATGGATAGTATACTTTGTTTTGTGATGGTCATCCATAACTTCTTGCTTTAGTTCCCCTACATTTGGTATGCAGAGTTTCCCCTTTTTCCTTAAGTATCCTTTACCATCTACCTCATAGTTTTCCACTGTCATGCCTTGGGATATCATGTTCTTTTTCTCCTTCAAATTTATATCTTGATTCTGCATTTGTCCTATTTTATCAACCAGTGTTGATTTTAAGGATAAGAGGCTTAATTTACCATATTCAATCATCTTACTGTGTGTCTTAACTGATACACTAGCTTCTTCTTTCACTTCCACTTCACTAAGAATTATCAAATCCTTGAATTCTGCCATCATTAAGCTTGCCAATTTAGCTTGATGTCTACTTAATGCATCTGCTACTTTATTAGCTTTTCCAGGGGTATACAATATATCAAGATCATAGGAAGCTAGAAATTCTACCCACCTATGTTGCCTCATGTTCAAGTCTTTTTGGGAAAACAAATATTTAAGTGACTTATGATCAGTAAACAATTCAAACTTAGCACCCAATAAATAATGTCTCCATAGTTTCAATGCATACACCACAGCAGCTAGTTCTAAGTCATGTGTAGCATACCTAGTTTCATTTGGCTTGAGTTGCCTTGATGCATAAGCTATGACTCTACCATGTTGCATAAGCACTGCCCCCAATCCAGATCCACTAGCATCTGTGTAAACTACTAATTCTTCATTACCCTCTGGCACTTGTAAAACTGGAGCTTCTACCTGTGCCTTCTTTAGTGATATGAAAGCTTGTTCACACTTCTCTGTCCACACATATGGTTGCTCCTTTTTAGTTAACTTGGTCAATGGGATAGCTATCCTTGCAAAATCTTTTATAAATCTCCTGTAATAGCCTGCCATTCCCAAAAATGACCTCACCTCAGTTACTGATTTGGGTCTACTCCAAGATTGCACTGCCATCACCTTATTTGGGTCTACACTAACCCCTTGTTGTGATACAATGTGCCCCAAAAATTTTACTTCCTTCTGCCAAAATGTACATTTAGAGAATTTGGCTTTTAAATCATGTGCCCTCAGTCTAGACAAAACCAGATGCAAGTGTTTTGCATGATCTTCTTCTGATTTTGAATATACTAAAATGTCATCAATAAAAACAACCACAAATTTGTCTAGAAAATCTCTAAATGTTCTATTCATCAAATCTACAAAATATGATGGTGCATTTGTCAATCCAAAAGGCATCACCAAAAATTCATATAATCCATACCTTGTGTTGAAGGCAGTATACTTAATACTCTCTTCCTCCACCTTCATCTGATGAAACCCAGAGGCTAAATCTAGCCTTGAAAAGACCCTTGCTCCATTTAATTGATCGAATAGATCATCAATTCTAGGAAGTGGATATTTGTTTTTAATGGTGACTTTGTTTAATTCCCTATAATCAATGCACATTCTCAAAGTACCATCCTGCTTCTTCACAAATACAATTGGAGAACCCCAGTTTGAACTACTAGGCCTTATGAAGCCTTTCTGCTCCAGTTCTTCCAACTGATGTTTCAATTCCACAAGTTCTTTAGGACCCATTCTAGTTGGCTTCTTGATGATTGGGCTGGCTCCTGGGATTAGCCTTATTTGAAATTCTACTTGCCTATTTTCTGGAACACCTATGACTTCACCAAAGACATCTGGGTATTCATTTATAATTTTTATGTCCTCCAGTGTTAATTCTTTCTCATTCATGCTACATATGTGGTTACAGTAATTGATTTTAGCAATTTCACTCATAACTATAATATTTTTACCATTTTCTGTTTTCAGAGAAATAGTAAGATTTTCTAAGTTTAAAATTGCTTTGTATTTTCTTAGCCAATCAATTCCTAGAATAATTCCTATTCCAGGATATTTTAGCACAAACAAATCAGAACTAAACATATTTCCACCTATGTTTAACTCTACTCCCAAACATTTAATCCCTAGCATGCAAGAATTACCTAGTGGGCTCTGAATAAACAAGGGATTATCAACTAAATAGCATGTGAGGGTTAATTTATTCACTATGTCTTGGGATATTAGTGAATGTGTTGCTCCAGTGTCATATATAACTGAGATGGGGTGATCTTTAATTAGAAGTATACCTTCCAATTGTCCAGGACTTCCCACTGCAGTTGCTTTTGCTTTGCCCTCAAGTGCTCCTACCTTTGCTCCCTTTTTGAACTCTGGGCAGTTTCTTTTAATATGGCCTTCCTTCCCACAGTTATAGCAGCTAAACAATGCCTTCTTGGCTGCTTGACACCTATTACTCATGTGTCCTTCTTTGCCACAATTAAAACAAGTAACCTTCTTCTTAGTTTCCCCAGTGGCTGCTCCCTCCATTTTCTTATCCATATTCTTTTTGTCATAGGGATGTGCTCTATTTTTCCCCTTCTTTTGATTGGTAGCCCTCATGCTCCTAAATTTTTCCCTTGCATTGTCATGTTGTTCAAAAGAAAGAGCAAGGTCTATGACTTGATCAAATGTTTTATCCTTGTATGGTAACATTGCTCTACTCAGACCTGCATTTAATCCTTGGATAAATCTTGAATTCTTTGATTCTTCATCTCCTATGAGCATAGTTCCATACTTGGACAAACTCTCAAATTTTTGAGTGTATTCAGTCACACTCATTGGTCCTTGCCTCAGCCTTATGAATTCTTCAAGCAATGTTGCCTTAGCTGTAGCTGGAACAAACCTTGCTTCAAGCATTTCCTTGAATTGATCCCATGTTATCTCATTTTCTGGCCTTCCTGTGATGATCACCTCCCACCAATCTAAGGCTGCTCCTTTGAGTCTCCTTGAAGCTATCTGCCTCTTTCTTTGGTCATTAATTTGCATATCTGCAAATATCCTTTCCAAAGTTCTCAACCATGTCTGCACTCCCATAACTCCCTCAGTGCCTTCAAAATCCTTGCCTCCCAAATTTGAAAATGTCTTCAATAACTTAGCTAATTCCTCATGAGGATTCTCTTCCCTCTGCACTGCTCCTTCTCTAAATGCCCTCACCAAATCTTGCAAGTTAACCATTGGTGTTGTATTGGAGGGTCCTGCTCCATGACTTGGTGGTCTTCCTACCATGATTCACTATTCAATTGCATAGCTAGTCAGTCATATTTCTAATTTAATTATTTTTCTGAAATTTATTTCTACTGTGGATGTTTATTTCTATCATTACTATATTTTTTTTTTTAGAATTTTATCCTTACAAGAAAATTGGATAATATATTTATGCTATGTTTTAATAACATAGCTCTGATACCAACTGAAGTGACCCACTTCTTTTGGATTGTTATTTTTCAGTGATTTACTGTTGAGATTTTCTTTTTTTTTTTTACCAAGTGATCACTTCTTTAATTTCATTTTTCCCCAAGATCCAAATTCTTACCAATATAAAAATATTAGTATATAAGTCAATTCAAGTCATTTATATATATGAAGATATATA
Organism: Allium fistulosum; assembly: GCA_030737815.1. Classification (NCBI taxonomy): domain Eukaryota; kingdom Viridiplantae; phylum Streptophyta; class Magnoliopsida; order Asparagales; family Amaryllidaceae; genus Allium; species Allium fistulosum. Next base: position 825,113,224 of record CM060904.1, read on the forward strand.
AATGTTTCCTTGCTTATCAGAGTATTAAAAATTAACAAGGAAAATTCAATCACACAATATTTCTCATTTTTCAGAGAATTGGTGTCACATAGCCATTTCTATTTTTACATTCCTCTTTTTGATCTCAAGCTTGATTAATAATAAATTCGAATATTGCCACTTATAATTTTCTTGCTTACTTCTCAAATTAATTGGTTTCTTGGTTTACAAGCCATACATTTAAATTCCGGAATTCTTTTGTGATTTGGTACTTATCATATGAATTATGAGGTGATAAACTAGGTTGAAGTCTAAGCAGAGAAAAACAACACATGTGATCAGGGTTTAGACACAACAAGCACAAACCAATCATGACAGACAAAATACATATTTCCTGGTTAACTGAGCAGATAGTCATCACATGAGTGATGGTGTTGTGAGCTACTTTATAAATCACACAACTTCTTATATCTGGAGCTAGAAAAGTGTTGAATCCGGTGTCTTACCACTTAGTATCAGTTTTGAAGCTATAGTATCAGATTTTCCCAACCTAGTATTAGATCAGTAGTTATAGTATCAGAAATTTCCTACCTAGTATCAGTTTTATAGTATCAGATCTCTCCTACTTAGTATCAGTTTTATAGTATCAGATCTCTCCTACTTAGTATCAGTTTTATCAGTTTTATAGTATCAGATCTCTCCTAATTAGTATCAGTTTTATCAGTTTTATAGTATCAGATCTCTCCTAATTAGTATCAGTTTTATAGTATCATAACTGAAGTGCCTCAAGACTGTCTAGAAAAACATGTTCACATATCAGATTAAATGGCATCTTCTCCTTCAGCATTATCTACTAAAACTATTTCAGAACTTGTTACTTAAGTCCACAGCTCACAAACACATATAACATTTAAGTTTCTTTTTTCTTCTTACATACTGTTTTCCAGATATCAAAGTAAAAGACACTCATTAAAATACTTAGAACATATTAGAGTTTTCCTAACTTAATTATTACAAAGACACTGCTACTTCTCTTAAACACTTTAAATTCCTCAAGATCTCCAAATATCCATGCAAGCAAGCAAGCAATTCATGCATCTTTCCCTGCAGCAAAACTTTGAACTGCCTCAATAGAATGAGACACCCCAAGTATTGCAAAGGCAACAAATAGGGTCAGAAATAAATTCTGGTGTGAGTGAAATCAAGTATGCAAAATATCTTGTAAATTCTTAAGGCGGTATAGAGAACTTTTCTATTAAATGCTATTCAAATCCCAATTAAAATCTGAGAATGTGTATATTTAAGTTTATCTATAAACATACACCCAAGCATTCATCCACTTACCTCATTCAGTTGTACAAGTACAAAACTCCTATGGATTAACTCCCTGAATTCCATAGCATAATTTCTCTGTATTTTTAAGTTTTATCTACAAACATACATCCAAGCATTCATCCATTCACTTCATTCAGTTGTACAAGTACAAAACTCCTATGGATTAACTTTCTAAATTCCATAGCATAATTTTCTCCTTCTCATCTTTTCATTTTGTTTGGTCTGAACTCTTGCCATTGAACACCATGTGTGCATTGCAAAGGGGCTCAGTTCTGTTAACCCTTTACACAGAGGCCTACGGGACTTAAACAAGTCATGCACATACCCATCAACCACCTGCTGATGAGTAGATCAAGGCACTACTCCTAAATTATTTTATAATTTAGAGACCATGCTTATTTATTTCTTTCTGGGGAATTTTTCTTTTGATTCCAGAGATACTCGTATTCTTTCCTTCCTTATATAGGTCAAGAATTATTAAAATCACCCAAAGATCATATCCAGACATACAAAGCATTCATGTAAAATTGCACACCTTATTTCAAAGTCATTTTTGCTTTAATCACATTTTTCTAAAACCTACTTATATTTTTATTTCTAGAAATTTCCATTTCTTACACAAATATGAAGAAGTCATTTGCAAAACTATATTTATTCTTTTACTGTGAACATAGGGAATGGTTTTTGAGAAAAACCCATAAAAACTTATTGGTTTATGATCTGAACAAATCAGCACATATTTGTAATATTGCATTGTTCATATCATTTTTAATATAGACTAGACATAAGCATAAATCTCAATATTCACACTGCCTAATTCTTTTCTTTCATTGATACCCTATTCCACAGTAAAATATTTGATTCATTTTTCATATCAAAACTAGCATATATAAAATCTATTCCTGTGATTAGTGTATTTGTTTGATTATCTATATTTTAAAACAAAAACTGAAACCATCACAACAAGTCAAAACAGATTAAAACCTCATCCAAAAACTCAACCAGAATACCATCCATGATCAACATATTTTCATCCAGAAAATAAAATTAAATAGGAAAAACATAATGTAATGTTTATATAAAATAACTTGGCTGCCCTTAACATGGGTCTTAATGCCTTACAGATCATAAGTGATTAATCACTCACCTTCCTCCTCTCTTCCCCGAGAATGTCTAAGCTTGAAAACAGGGTGAGCTCTCCTTTCTATTTTTTTTTAGTGTGTTTCTGTTTTCCCCCCAGAGAAAACCTCTGCTTCCCTCTTGATTTAAATCATTTTGCTAGGGTTTTACTAAAGGAAAAACCCATTTTATCCTCACATTACTCAGAGAATTATGTGTGTGTTGTTATGGCTAAATGTGCCATTTTCTCTTGATTTCTATTTCTAGTAAAAGCAGTTGCTTCTCTGCTTTTCTGTGCACATGCTATTTGCATGATCCATCTACACATCATCTTTGTGTGACTCAGATACATTGTATACCTTGTTAGGCCTGAATGGTCCTCTTATATTATTTCAAACCATTTATTTCCTGATTTATTTTTGAGAAGGTGTTTATGCACAATAATACTAAACTGGTTCTCATGCAATTTGGTTATCAAAAGGACTTTATCATTTTATACTTCTTTGGCTACTCATATCTAATACATATATATTTATTGAAAAAAAAAATCTCTATCCTCTTATTTATTCATTCCACTTACTCCTAATATTATTATTGTCAGACTATATTTTCTTTTCTTAAATATTCTCATTTTAAAATTATTTTTATCTCAATAATTTGGGTCTTCACACGTGGCATACTGAGTGTTGCTGTGAAATGATCAGTGTTTGATCATTTGTGATATGATCATTTGTTTGATCTTATATCTTTGTGATCATAGGTTGATCATTTTGTTTGACCCGAAGCATGGCTTTTTGAGAAGCGTAGCTTTGTGGACGAGACTACGTCGAGCCTCACACCTCGGAAATGGTCGAAACAGGAAGGATGCGGCAAAGTTCTTGGGAGTAGCGCCCCTTAGTGTATGTCATTCCTTCTGGATAAAGGTGGTATCATGGTATGGAGCCCAGATCCTTAACCTCTGTGGTTACTGCATTATTATTATCTATGTGGTTTGTTGGAAATCGGTGATCCTCGGGAAGATCGGTGACGATCGGGGGATGGCATACGCGTGTCAGTAGTTACCTATTTTTGCAGAGGTAACCCGGCCTTGTGTTGGCAGAGATCCGGTTAGGTTCTCGGGTCGTCTATTCCAGGGACGTACCCATCGTGGAAGAGGAAGTTCCTTAGCCTGACCATTTGTTGGAAATCCAAAGAAACAATACGAGCCTTTACGATTTCAATTGTATAACCTGTTTCCTCAGGAGGCAGCTATAGCAGGCATAATATAATGGTACCTATGCTGGCTAAGATTTATATTATACTTTCGAAATGTTTTCTACACTATGCACTAATAATAATATCAAAAAGAATTTGATTTTTGCGTAGTAAGCATCTTTGACTATCATAAGAAGAAATCTCCTCCAATTCTGCGTTTGCATTGTGTGTGTGGTGGGAGGTCTTATGGTAGTTTCATTTTCCCAAAAGCATTTCGAATTGACTTTAAAATTTACTGTTGTTGTTTTAAAGAATAACTGTTTTACGATCTCACACCAGTCACCATGACTGACTCGGAGTTTATTGTTCCCTTCTAAACTCTGGGTGCCCACCAATTTCCACACGGGCAGCCTAGAGTTATGTTATCAGGATATTCTGGATATTCTGGAGCTTTGGAAGCAAGCTGGATGGCGAGACGTAGTATTTGTATCTGATAGTACTTATTCCGCTGTGTATTCTGTATGAGGACAAGTTATATAACTGTCCATTGTTGTATATTGACTCTGTTGATGTATGTATAAAATGATATAGTTCTTTGTTTTAAAGATTATTCATTTATCTATTATATATTGTTCCGCTGCGATATGTGAGATTCTGATATTGTTTTCTGTATCTGATGTTGTTCTGTTGTTCTTCTTTCCTTCTTCTCTTTCTCTTTTCTTTCTTTTTCTTTTGCTTTCTTCTTCTTCTACTTTTTCTTCTTTCTTAAAACCCTCACTATTGGAATTTCCGGCACTCGATTTCTCGGCAGTCGATAAAGTGAGTATCGATGTCGAATTTTCGAAAGTCGAAAAATCCCGTACGTGACAGCGTGGTATCAGAGCATATGGTTAAGCGACAACCCTGCTCTGTTGGGTGTTACTCATTAGAGATAGAGTCAGTAGTACTCTAGAATGAGTTGAGTGTAATAATAGATACTAGTGCGTATTTGTTAGTGAATAAAAAAAAATTGTTTTATATTGTGATGATTGATTTGTTGAGTGGTATATGGATTCTGGTCAATACGAGTAATTAACGATCATTGATAGGGATCTCTAAACACTCGAATAGAACAATTCGGCACAGTATTGTTTTAAAATGGGGTAAATGAAATAATTTTGCCCAAAAAACTATTTTTGTATAGAAAAAGAAATAATTTTCTATGAAATATAATAGTATATGGATGCTTGGTTGTTAGGAAAGTGATGATATTGAAATGTTATCATTACTATTGAAACTGAATTGAAATCGTAACTCCAAAGTTAAGAAATAAATTCACATACAAATGAAATTAAAGAATGTAAATTATAAATGTGATTTGTTATTTAAACGGAATTCCAGAGAAGTATTTGGAAATGTTTTGAAAAGAATTTGAAAATTTTGGAGATTTGGAAAGTTTAAATCTTTTTGGAGTTGAAAATGGATTTCGAAGGTTTTGAAAAGTATTTTGAAGGAATGAAAGGCTCTAAACTCTTTTCGGTCGCTGGAAAATAATTCCGATGATGATCGCGACATCACCGGTGTTCATTTTCGGGTTTCCAGAAGAGGAATTGCTGCCAAATTGTTTTAAAAACGGAAGTTGTTTGAAAATTTTGAAATTTGTTTTAGAAATTCAAAGGATAATTTGAATTGTTTTCAAAAATGATTTTTGAAATGTTGAAAAAACTCTGGAATGCTATATGGAAATATTTATGAAATATTATGAAGTCGATAACTTGTAAAGTTTAAGTTTAAATAAAAATCTAACTTAAAAGAAATGAATTCATATATGAATAGAATTTGTGAATATGAAATATTAATGTGATATATAGTTTGAAATAAAGTTCCAGAAAAATATTGGAAGATAAAATTCATAAAGGAATGAAATTAGTAATATGAATGTACAAATGACTTTATAAATCAAATTGTAAATAAGTCGAAGACTTATAAAGTATTTGAAATTCGATTGAAATGAGAATTCGAATTGAAAATGGATAAAATTACGAATGAATAAATGAATTTGCAATAGCAAATGCAAGAAAATGAAATTTAATGTAAAAATTCATTTTGAATTGGTAAGTAAGACTGAATTGAATTTAGATTTGTGGAAAACAAAGTGAACTATTAAACTAAAAATTTGTAAGTGAAGCTAATTGAATGAAGTGAATGAGATTAAAACTGAATGTTAAACTTCTTTTGAATTTGGTAGTAAATGAAGTTGAAACCGAATTTGAATAAATAAATTGGAGTAGTAACAAATGAATTGGAATGAGAGTTCAAATTGAATGAAATAGATGTGTAACTTCAATAGTGAAGTAATGATGATATAAGCAGTTTATATTGAAAATTTTGTAATAGAATTTGCAAAATGATTTGAATGTGTAACTAGATATTATGGCTAGTAGGATATATAGGTGTAAAGGAATTGGAATTGAATTGCTCGACAAAAAGGTAAGTATTTGAATTATAATATGAGATTTTGATGATTTCTTGTCCAGCCGCTTGGCTTTTTCTTTTCTTTTTGAAATCTGAGAGTCCGTAGGGACGTTTTGTAGTCGTACCGTATTAGCCGCGCAAAGGAGACGCTGGCAAAATTTTTCGAAAATTTCGAGTGTTAGAAAATTTTTGAGAAATTTTGAAAGTTTAAATTTGAATTGTTAAGAAAACAATGTTGTTTAAACTTATGATTGAAGTTGGAAATTTAGTTGAATAATAACGAATCTTTAGTAGAAAGATTTGTTTTGACAATTTGATAAAACTATTAGATTGTGAAAAATAGTAGACGAGTTAAGGAGCATTTTTCCTAACTTGTAATTTCGAGGACGAAATTCTTTTAAGGGGAGAAGTCTGTAACGACCCAGAATTTGAACAAATTAAATTGAGAATATTTAATTAATTTTAAATATTTAAACGATGATTTAATTTGAATCCCGAATATAACTTTGAAACTGACGATTAAATTATAAAATTTAATCTATTGTAAGTTGAATAAAATTTAGATCTTCACTTTTAAGCCGAAGAAAAATATTTCAAAGGCTTAGGATATTTATATTGATAATTCTGAAGGTAATAGAACTTTCAGAATTGAATTTGAAACTGTTCTGTTTAGTTTTGAAATTAAATCGTTCGAATCGATATGTAAAAATAGCCGTCCGAGGCACAGCCTCGAAATTCGACGAAACCAGTTTCATTGGGTCCGGAATATTGTATTATTACCGGATTTCAAATTTCGTGGCATTTGGAATTGATACGTGAGAATACGACGTGTAAACGCATCGAAATTTATTCGAATTCGAATTTAAATTTAAATTTAAAATTGTCAGACATCAGCCACGTCATCTTCCCTTTCATCACGCCTAAATTCACGTCTGAAATCACGGAGAAAATCGTGCCAACCATCCTCCTTCAATTTCAAATACCCCTCTCCCCTCCTCAGATTCAAAACAAATTCACGTTCAAAGAAAAATGGCCACCCTTTTTCTTCTGCTCAAATCAAAATAAAATAAATTTATAGCCGAACTCCTCTTCATTTTTTTCTCTTTTCAAATCAAATCGCGTGGAGTCTCGAGCAGAGTTGCGAAATCAAGATTCGCGGTTGAGGTCAAGGTCGATCTCGAGCACGCGCGTAAGGAGAATAGCAGTGTCGCGTTCGACTGCTTGGGAAGCTCGCGCACGCGAACGAGGATCTGGGTTCGAAGTCAAGGTCGTAGCAAGCGTTCGATCAATTCGCGAGCCTCGAATGTCAAGCTTCGATGGCAGAAATCTGGAGGGGGCGCTAGGTTTGATAGCTCGAGCAAAGAAATGGTGGTTGGCTTAGTCGATCGATGGGGTTCATTCGCGATGGCGTTCGTTCGCGAGGCAGGTCGCGTATCTCTGGCGAAGTCGTGAGTCGTAATGTCTGGGAGGCACAGCAGAATCATTCGACGTCGCGATTTGTGGAGGGGTTGGAAGCGCGATGTCAAAGTCAGAGATTGATGGTCGCGATTTGAATCGCAAGCTCGTTCAATCGTTCGAGAAAATCTGGCCAAAGCATGGAAGTGCGTACGAACTTCGCGAAGGAGGATTTCCGGTGACATTCGATCGGGGTCGCGTACATTTGATTGCGACAGTGAGGTAATTTTATTTTCAAATGTTTGAATATTCATATATGCAGAAAAAATAATAATAATGAGAACAAAAATAATAGCTATGGTGATTTATTTATTTTATTAACTTGTTTAATTTTTAGTTACCAAAGATTAGTATTAAAGAGAAAGTTTACTGTGAAAAAAAAATGTATATACAGCAAAACAGAAAAATAGTTTACATATATAAGATTTAGAAAGTAATAAATATACTTATTGAATTGGTAATTTAAGTTATTTTTGATACCAAAAGATTTTAATTAAAAGGAAATTCGATTCAATTAAAAATAAATTGGTAGGAGAAAAATTGTCACTTAAAATAATTTGTTAAAGGAAATTTAGTCTTAAATTTAAATTTTTGTCAAACAGATTCATTTAAAAGAAACTATTAGTTTAAAATTTTTAAATCAAATAATGAGTTTAATTGAATAAGTAAATGGTGAATAATAGTTTGATTGGTTCAAGTAATAATAAATTGTATAATTATTTATACAAGGTTCAAAAATCGTGAAATCAAGCCGGAATGGAAAATGGATTGCGAATAAAAGCTAAGGTGAGATTTTTCTCACTCGATTGAAAAGTGGAATTTTCAGTTATTGATTTGTTGACTATTTGGATGTGATATTAGATATAGTAGGATATATCTATATATATATAGCAATATATACATATTGGCATATGTATATATTGGATTGATGATTTTCCTGCCTCGTATAGCGGATGAGACCCTATTGCGCCGTTAGTAAGCGGATTTTTATAAAACCTATATACCGCGATATTCCACCTCGAAGTGGAATTGGTATTGTGCTAACGTCTTTGGATGCAGGGAAACAGGTTGGAGGGATCCAACTGGACCCCTCACATTGATTAAATTTATTTCTACTGTGATGTGATAATCTGTGAATGATTTTTGATGTTATTGAATTGATATCTGGAAATTGTTTGAAAGCTAAAATTTAGCTGAATGGATGTTTGATATCATTGGATTCCAAAAATAAACGAAATTGAATTTTTGAAATCAAAATAGAAATTTCTAAGTGAATTAATTTTAGAAATTGAATAAATTTTGAAGAAAAGAATTTAAAAGTATAAAAGCTGATTTTTATAATCTTATTGAATAAATTCCAGAATACAGTGAAAATGCTAAATAAATGGATTTCATAAAACAGTGATTTTAAATTGAAGAATTTAATTTAAAATTTTGGATTTTTAAATAGATTGGAAGAAACGATTGAAATTTATTTTCTTAAAAAGGAATTTATTTAAAAGAAGATAAGTTGGAAATCCAATTAGAAATTTAATTGGTAAATTGAAATAAGTTGTGAAATCAATGTAAAATGATTTCAATTTGAAGAATCCATTTTAAAACAGAATATAGAATAATTTGAGAAAAATAAGGAATTCACTTAGTAGTGATAAAAAAAATTTGAAATCAATATTGAAATTGATTTGGGATTGAAGTTTTTATAAATAGAATTAAAAATTATAAAAGTTGTTTATAAACCCAAAGTCACTTATTTTGATAAGTTAAATATAGAAGTTGATAAAAGAAGGTTTATAAGTCAAAGTTGTTATTAAAAAGAGAAATAGAATTTATAAACGTGTTTATAAATTCGAAATAGATTGAATGTGATAAATTAAATATAGAAGGTTATTAAAGAAGTTATATTCACGATTTTTGGACAGTGAATATATTGTTAAGTAAAATGGATTTATTTTTGAAGAAGTGATATAAAAATGAAGTTAAACATTTTAAAGATGTTTTAAAATGTATTATGAATCGAAAGCATAGATTTCAACAGTTCTTGTTGAAATAGACATTTTCGAGAAATTTAAGGAAATGGTGGACTATAACATTGTTGTTATAGTAAATGATTTCCGGAAGGAAATGTTTTATATAGTATTGGGATTTATACATCTATCTTAATTCTGAAATCCTTATACTAGTGATTTTGAGTCGTCGTAACGATGTTTTACGTAACATTCGTTTTGACTCAAATAAAGGTGTTAAAAGAATATTTTCCTTAAAGAATGAAATTATACTTAATTTGATTTAAGTATATCGAATATTTTCAAATGTTGAAAATAAAAGATTTGTGAAATACTTATTATTAAATAAGTATGGAATGTTTTCCAAAACGAAATGAAATGTTTTTGAGAATTTATCTTCTTAAAGATAAATCGAAAATGAATTTTTGAAATCAATTGAAAATCGAATATCAGTAGATATTCGAAAATATAAATTTACTATGGAATTTATAAAAGGAAAGGGAAACTGTTTAGAAAAATAAACGTTGATTTATTTTTAAAGTGTGGAAATTTTATATCTAGTAAAGATATTTTTGAAGATAAATAATTTGGAAAATTATTTGGAATCTGATGATGTTGCGCATCTTTATTGATAGTTAAATAACCGACTATCAATAATTACCTTTAGATAGGTATTTGTTGTGAATTGGATGAATTTGAATGCCACAATATTTTTTTTAATAAGCGCTCACTATTCGGGTTAGCCGGGAAAGGACCATGGGGTCATATAACCCATTCCGAATATGTGATACGTCGTTATGAATTGCATTCGAAGACCGGTGTTGAAGACCGGATATTTTTGAAAACGGAAGGATTACCGTCGAGTTACTCTACATCGGCTGATCTCCGGTTTAGAGGTTTTATCACCCTTAGTGACGGGAAGTCCGGACGTGATTAGAAATTTATCCGGATATGCAAGGGCTTCGTGAGAAGTGCCTTCGGTTCTGTTCGATCCCGGAACAGACTTGTATGGATTGTGTGTCTGACATTACAATTTGAGATAAAAAGCTGATTTCTTTCAAATACATTTCTGTTGGTGGCGGAGAATTTATTCTCTTAGCTTAACACCCTTCTCTGAGACGTACGAGCTCAGAGGTTATGTAGTTGAAATTTATCAGCGATATATCCCAATTTGGTAACGTGGCATACTGAGTGTTGCTGTGAAATGATCAGTGTTTGATCATTTGTGATATGATCATTTGTTTGATCTTATATCTTTGTGATCATAGGTTGATCATTTTGTTTGACCCGAAGCATGGCTTTTTGAGAAGCGTAGCTTTGTGGAGGAGACTACGTCGAGCCTCACACCCCGGAAATGGTCGAAACAGGAAGGATGCGGCAAGGTTCTAGGGAGTAGCGCCCCTTAGTGTATGTCATTCCTTCTGGATAAAGGTGGTATCATGGTATGGAGCCCAGATCCTTAACCTCTGTGGTTACTGCATTATTATTATCTATGTGGTTTGTTGGAAATCGGTGATCCTCGGGAAGATCGGTGACGATCGGGGGATGGCATACGCGTGTCAGTAGTTACCTATTTTTGCAGAGGTAACCCGGCCTTGTGTTGGCAGAGATCCGGTTAGGTTCTCGGGTCGTCTATTCCAGGGACGTACCCATCGTGGAAGAGGAAGTTCCTTAGCCTGACCATTTGTTGGAAATCCAAAGAAACAATACGAGCCTTTACGATTTCAATTGTATAACCTGTTTCCTCAGGAGGCAGCTATAGCAGGCATAATATAATGGTACCTATGCTGGCTAAGATTTATATTATACTTTCGAAATGTTTTCTACACTATGCACTAATAATAATATCAAAAAGAATTTGATTTTTGCGTAGTAAGCATCTTTGACTATCATAAGAAGAAATCTCCTCCAATTCTGCGTTTGCATTGTGTGTGTGGTGGGAGGTCTTATGGTAGTTTCAGAAAATTTACTGTTGTTGTTTTAAAGAATAACTGTTTTACGATCTCACACCAGTCACCATGACTGACTCGGAGTTTATTGTTCCCTTCTAAACTCTGGGTGCCCACCAATTTCCACACGGGCAGCCTAGAGTTATGTTATCAGGATATTCTGGATATTCTGGAGCTTTGGAAGCAAGCTGGATGGCGAGACGTAGTATTTGTATCTGATAGTACTTATTCCGCTGTGTATTCTGTATGAGGACAAGTTATATAACTGTCCATTGTTGTATATTGACTCTGTTGATGTATGTATAAAATGATATAGTTCTTTGTTTTAAAGATTATTCATCTATCTATTATATATTGTTCCGCTGCGATATGTGAGATTCTGATATTGTTTTCTCTATCTGATGTTGTTCTATTGTTCTTCTTTCCTTCTTCTCTTTCTCTTTTCTTTCTTTTTCTTCTGCTTTCTTCTTCTTCTACTTTTTCTTCTTTCTTAAAACTCTCACTATTGGAGTTTCCGGCACTCGATTTCTCGGCAGTCGATAAAGTGAGTATCGATGTCGAATTTTCGAAAGTCGAAAAATCCCGTACGTGACATCCCTAGAATAGACGACCCGAGAACCTAACCGGATCTCTGCCAACACAAGGCCGGGTTACCTCTGCAAAAATAGGTAACTACTGACACGCGTATGCCATCCCCCGATCGTCACCGATCTTCCCGAGGATCCCCGATTCGCAACAACCACAAAGTAATAAATTTGCAGCAACCACAGAGGTTAAGTATCTGGGCTCCATACCATGATACCACCTTTATCCAGAAGGAATGACATACACTAAGGGGCGCTACTCCCTAGAACCTTGCCGCATTCTTCCTGTTTTGACCATTTCCGGGGTGTGAGGCTCGACGAAGTCTCGTCCACAAAGCTACGCTTTCTACAAAGCCATGCTTCGGGTCAAACAAATGATCAACCTATGATCACAAAGATATAAGATCAAACAAATGATCATATCGCAAATGATCAAACACTGATCATTTCACAGCAACACTCAGTATGCCACGTTACCAAATCGGGAATATATCGCTGATAAATTTCAACTACATAACCTCTGAGCTCGTACGTCTCAGAGAAGGGTGTTAAGCTAAGAGAATAAATTCTCCGCCACCAACAGATATGTATTTGAAAGAAATCAGCTTTATATCTCAAATTGTAACGTCAGACATACAATCCATACAAGTCTGTTCCGGGATCGAACAGAACCGAAGGCACTTCTCACGAAGCCCTTGCATATCCGGATAAATTTCTAATCACGTCCGGACTTCCCGTCACTAAGGGTGATAAAACCTCTAAATCGGAGATCAGCCGATGTAGAGTAACTCGACGGTAATCCTTCCGTTTTCAAAAATATCCGGTCTTCAACACCGGTCTTCAAATGCAATTCATAACGACGTATCACATATTCGGAATGGGTTATACGACCCCATGGTCCTTTCCCGGCTAACCCGAATAGTGAGCGATTATTTAAAAACAAGTGTGGCATTCAAATTCATCCAATCACAACAAATATCCATTCAAGGTAATTATTGATAGTCGGTTATTTAACTATCAATAAAGATGCGCGACATCATCAGATTCCAAATAATTTTCCAAATTATTCAATTTTCCAAATATCTTTACTAGATATAAAATTTCCACACTTCAAAAATAAATCAACGTTTATTTTTGAAAGGAATTTACATTTCTTTTATAAATTCCATAGTGAATTTATATTTCAAAATATCAACTGATATATGATTTTCAAATCGATTTCAATATTCATTTTTGATTTATCTTTACAAAGATAAATTCTAAAACGTTTATTTCATATTGGAAAAGTATTTCCTTACTTATTTAATAATAAGTGTTTCACAAATCCTTTATTTTCAACATTTGAAAATATTCAATATACTTAAATCAAATTTAAGTATAAATTCATTCTTTAAGGAAATCATTTACTATAACAACATTTATTTGAGTCAAAACGAATGTTGCGTAAAACATCGTTACGACGACTCGAAATCAATAGTATAGGGATTCGGAATTAAGATAGATATATAAATCCCAATACTATATAAAACATTTCCTTTTGGAAATCATTTACTATAACAACAGTGTTATAGTCCACCATTTCCTTATATTTCTCGAAAACGTCTATTTCAACAATAAATGTTGAAATCTATGATTTCGATATTTAATCATTTTAAAACATCGTTAAAACAATTAGCTTCATCTTAAATATCACTTTCCCAAAACCATATCCATTTTACTTAAAAATATATTCACTGTCCAAAATCGTGAATATACTTCAATAACCAAATTTCAATCTTTTCTACACATTTATTTCAAGAATTATCCACTGTCCAAAATCGTGGATAAAATTCCCTTAATAATCTCTATATTTAAAATCAATCAAATTTGATTTATTTTCGAATTTATAAAAACAACGTTTATAAATTCTATTTCCATTTTATAACAACTTCGATTTATACATCTTCTTTAATGACCCATTCAATTTATAAGTTAATATAACTTATAATTCATTTAATTTAAAAGAAATCGTTCTTTTAAACTTCACAAAATTTAAAACTTTCAGATTTCATTAACTTATGAAATCCCATTTACACTTCATTTTAACACTTGTAGACACTTGTCTTATAATCCCAATATTTCAAATTTATAAATATCCATTTTTGTACATCTTTTAAACAAACCGTTTATAATACTAGAAATCCCAATTTAAACCATTTCATAAATTTCTTAACTTTTATTTCAAAAATCACACTTTGATTTTATTTCACAAAAATCTTAACTTTTATAACTTTAAAATTTTAGACGTTTATTTATTTGAAATAAATCAATTCAAAAATTCAATAAAACGTCTACTTTCAAAAATCACTTTAAAAACCCTTTTAAAGTAAAAGATGTTATTTTTAAACTTCAAAACTGAATCCGATGATGCAACAGCATCAATTAGTCAATCATAACATTCAATATCGTATATCAATATGATAACAGCATATACAACAAATATCTGCAAATAATAATATTGGTGAGGAATCCAGTTGGATCCCTCCAACCTGTTTCCCTGCATCCACAGACGTTAGCACAATACCAATTCCACTTCGAGGTGGAATATCGCGGTATATGGGTTTTATAAATATCATCCGCTTACTAACGGCGCAATAGGGTCTCATCCGCTATACGAGGCGGGAAATCAATCAATCCAATATATACATATGCCAATATGTATATATTGCTATATATATATAGATATATCCTACTATATCTAATATCACATCCAATAGCAATCATCAATCAATAAATAACTGCAATACCAAATATATTTTGAGTGAGAAAAATCTCACCTTTTCTTTTATTTTGCAATCCATTCCAAATCTAGATTTATTTTTCTTCGTTGTATTCGACCTAGTATAAATAATTTACACAATCTATTAATATTCGAATTAAATCGAATAATAAATTTCTATTTGATAAATTTAACTAACTAATAATTTATTTGATTTAAATTCGAACAATTAATTAAGTTTTAAGACTGATTTTTCTTTTAAAAATCTATCTAACCAAGATTTTTCTTTAAATTAATATCTTTATTTTAAATCAATTTCTTTTAAATACATATTTATTTAACTAATCATTTCAATTTCAACTAACTTTCCTTTTTTAAAAAAATGTTTTCTAGTTACCACAAAAATTACTTAAGTTAAATAAACCAATTAATCGCTAAAATAAATTAGTAACTTTAAAATATGTGTACTATTCCTTTACTGTTTATACATATCTATATTCATATTTTCTTCTCTGTCGAAAATCAAACAGTAATTTCTTTCCTGTAAATTCCTAAAATCATATACATATACTTCTATACTGTTTACATTTAAAATCTACAGATTAATATTTTTTTAAATACAATTTAAATTAACAGTAATACCTCACTGTGAAAATCGAAATCGATGCCAACTACGACGAATGCAAAACCATTGCGATGACGACCTCCTGCTCGAAACAAGCTCTGGCGTTCGAACATCTGGAAACCCTACTCCTAAGCCCTCCACGCGAGCGCGCCTCTGCCCTAGTCGAGAGCTCCACTGCCAGAACCACGCTTCAACCCGCGATGCCTACTACCCCTCCAGCGTCGAGAACCCCACGAATCCATCACAAAGCCCCAGTCGTTTCGCGAACGCGTGTGCTTCCTTCGATCGACGACTCGACTCACGTACGCGAGCCTCCCATCAAGTTCGTGATGCTCGAAATCGAGTTTTCCATGTTTCGCGACCTTCCCCCTGATTCTCACGTTGCTGAAGATAACCACCACCGTGATTTCGTTTCGACCCCAGGCTTCGGCCATTGTTTAAAAATTTATGAAGAGGGAGACGCAATTTTCTTTTAACTGGATTTGTTGTTTTTTTGAATTTGTAGAAAAGAGAGAAGAGGCAGGGGATGAAGGAATAAGGACGTATTTAAAAACGAGAAAGGATGGTCGCACGATTTATTTTCGTGATTCTCGGCTTGATTAAAGGCTGAAACAAAGGGAAGAAACGTGTGATGTTAAATAAATATAAATATAAATTTTAAATTTTAAATTGAATTCGTTTTAAAATTTCAACGCGTTTTCTAACCGTATGGTCACAAAACAACTCCGTTTGATACAAAATTTGAAATCCGGTAATAATACTATATTACGGACCCAATGGAACTGGTTTCGTCGAATTCCGAGACTGTTTGAAAAATGACTATTTTTAAATATCGATTCAAACAATTAAATTCAAAACTGAGCAAAACAGTTTAAATTTCAATTCTGAAGCTGCTGTTATCTTCAGTGTTATCAATAAAAATTTTACAAGCGTTTGAAATATTTTTCTTTAGCTTTAAATTGAAGATTTAAATTTTTATTCAACTCTCAATATATTAAATTATATAATTTAATAGTCAAATTCAAAGTTACATTCGGGATTCAAATTAAATCATCATTCAAATATTTAAAATAAATTAAATTTTTTCAATTAAATTTGTTCAAAATTCTGGGTCGTTACAA
Organism: Allium fistulosum; assembly: GCA_030737815.1. NCBI lineage: Eukaryota > Viridiplantae > Streptophyta > Magnoliopsida > Asparagales > Amaryllidaceae > Allium > Allium fistulosum. The sequence continues at coordinate 825,129,800 of CM060904.1, forward strand.
ACTTCCCTCCTTAAAAGAATTTCGTCCCGAAATTACAAGTCAAGAAAAAAAGTCCTTAACTCCTCTACTATTTTCCAACATCTAAATAGTTTTATCAAATTTCCAAAACAAATATTCCTACTAAAGATTCATTATTATTTCAACTAGTTTTCCAAACCTTTCATAGTTTTCAAGCTGTCACGTACGGGAATTTTCGACTTTCGAAAATTCGACATCGATACTCACTTTATCGACTGCCGAGCAATCGACTGCCGGAAACTCGAATAGTGATGGTTTTAAATAGAAGAAAAAGGTAGAAGAAGAAGAAGAAGAAAAGAAGAAAAGAGAAAGAAGAAACAACAGAGAACAAGAGCAGAACAGAGAACAAGAGCAGAACAGAAAAACAATATCAGAATCTCACATCGCAGCGGAACAATATATAATAGATAAACACTAGTCTTTTAAAACAAAGAACTATATCATTTTATACATACATCAATCATCAGAGTCAATATACAACAATGGACAGTTATATAACTTGTACTCATACATAATACACAGCGGAATAAATATATCAGATACAAATACTACGTCTCGTCATCCAGCTTATCTCCAAAGCTCCAGAATATCCTGATAATCTAACTCTAGACTGCCCGTGTGGAAATTGGTGGGCACCCAGAGTTTAGAAGGGAAAAAATAAACTCCGAGTCAGTCATGGTGACTGGTGTGAGATCGTAAAACAGTTATTTTTCACGAAGAAAATAAAACAAATTCGCAATGCTTTTGGAAAATGAAACTACCATAAGACCTCCCACCACACACACAATGCAAACGCAGAATTGGAGGAGATTTCTTCTTATGATAGTCAAAGATGCTTACTACGCAAAAATCAAATTCTTTTTGATATTATTATTAGTGCATAGTGTAGAAAACATTTCGAAAGTATAATATTAATCTTAGCCAACATACGACAGTATCGTATGCCTACTATAGCTACCATCTAAACAGTGGTGACCACCGTACGTAAATGGCAGGTTCTACAACTAATACCGTACAACTCACGTGTTGGAGTTTGGATTTCCAACAAATGGTCAGGCTAAGGAACTTCCTATCCACGATGGGTACGTCCCTGGAATAGACGACCCGAGAACCTAACCGGATCTCTGCCAACACAAGGCCGGGTTACCTCTGCAAAAATAGGTAACTACTAACACGCGTATGCCATCCCCCGATCGTCACCGATCTTCCCAAGGATCCCCGATTCGCAACAACCACAAAGAAATAAATTTTTTGCAGCAACCACAGAGGTTAAGTATCTGGGCTCCATACCATGATACCACCTTTATCCAGAAGGAATGACATACACTAAGGGGCGCTACTACCTAGAACCTTGCCGCATCCTTCCTGTTTCGACCATTTCCGGGGTGTGAGGCTCGATGAAGTCTCGTCCACAAAGCTACGCTTTCTACAAAGCCCTGCTTCGGGTCAAACAAAAATGATCAACCTATGATCACAAAGATATAAGATCAAACAAATGATCATATCACAAATGATCAAACACTGATCATTTCACAGCAACACTCAATGTGCCACGTTACCAAATTGGGATATATCGCTGATAAATTTCAACTACATAACCTCTGAGCTCGTACGTCTCAGAGAAGGGTGTTAAGCTAAGAGAATAAATTCTCCGCCACCAACAGAAATGTATTTGAAAGAAATCAGCTTTATATCTCAAATTGTAACGTCAGACACACAATCCATACAAGTCTGTTCCGGGATCGAACAGAACCGAAGGCACTTCTCACGAAGCCCTTGCACATCCGGATAATTTTCAATCACGTCGGGACTTCCCGTCACTAAGGGTGATAAAACCTCTAAACCGGAGATCAGCCGATGTAGAGTAACTCGACGGTAATCCTTCCGTTTTCAAAAATATCCGGTCTTCAACACCGGTCTTCGAATGCAATTCATAACGACGTATCACATATTCGGAATGGGTTATACGACCCCATGGTCCTTTCCCGGCTAACCCGAATAGTGAGCGCTTATTTAAAAATAAGTGTGGCATTCAAATTCATCCAATTCACAACAAATACCTATCTAAAGGTAATTATTGATAGTCGGTTATTTAACTATCAATAAAGATGCGCAACATCATCAGATTCCAAATAATTTCCCAAATTATTTAATCTTCCAAAATATCTTTATTAGATATAAAATTTCCACACTTCAAAAATAAATCAATATTTATTTTTCTAAACAGTTTCCATTTCCTTTATAAATTCCATATTGAATTTACATTTTTCGAATATCTACTAATATTCGATTTTCAATCGTTTTCAAATATTCGATTTCGATTTATCCTTAAGAAGATAAAATCTCAAAACGTTTCATTTCAATTTGGAAAACATTCCATACTTATTTAAAAATAAGTGTTTCACAAATCTTTTATTTTCAACATTTGAAAATATTCGATATACTTAAATCAAATTAAGTATATATTTCATTCTTTAAGGAAATCTATTTTCTATAACAACATCAATTTGAGTCAAAACGAATGTTACGTAAAACATCGTTACGACGACTCAAAATCACTAGTATAGGGATTCGAAATTAAGATAGATATGTAAATCCCAATACTAGATAAAAACATTTCCTTTCGGAAATCATTTACTATAACAACAGTGTTATAGTCCATCATTTCCTTATTTCTCGAAAACGTCTATTTCAACAATGAACGTTGAAATCTATGCTTTCGATTCATAATACATTTTAAAAACATCTTTAAAATGTTTACTTCATTTTTAATGTCACTTCTTCAAAAATGAATCCATTTTACTTAACAATATATTCACTGTCCAAAATCGTGAATATACTTCACTAACCACATTTTCAAAAATCTCTACACATTTTATTTCAATAAAAATTCGCTATTCAAAAATCGCGAATATATCTTCTTCAATAATTTCCTATATATAATTTATCAAATTCAATCGATTTCGAATTTATAAAACGAAGTTTATAAATTCTATTTCTGTTTTAATAACAACTTCAACTTATAAATCTTCTTTTTATTAACTTCTATATTTTACTTATCAAATAAGTAATTTCGGATTTATAAACAACTTTTATAAATTTCAATTCTATTTGTAAAAACTTCAATACCAAATCAATTTCAATATTGATTTCTAAATTTATTTTCAACCTTAAATAAAATTTCCATACTGATTTCTCAAAAATTCATTTCCAAATATTAAATCAATTACAGATTGATTTCTAATTTTATTTATCCCTACTAAAATAAATTCCTTATTTTCCTTCAAATTATTCAATATCCTGTTTTTACATGGATTCTTTAAATTGAAATCATTTTACATTGATTCCCCAAATTTTTTTCAATTTACCAATTGAATTCCTAAAGGGATTTCCAACTTATCTCCTTTTAAATAAATTCCTCTTTAAGAAAATAAATTCCTTTATCTTCTTTTCAAACTATTTAGAAATCCAATTTTAATTGAATTCTTCAATTTAAAAATCACTATTATACGAAATTCATTTATTTAACATCTTCACTTTATTCTGGAATTTATTCAATACGATTATAAAAATTTACTTTTTATACTTTAAAAATTCCTTTCTTCAAAATTTCTTCAATTTCAAAAATTGATTCACTTAGAAATTTTCTACTTGAATTTCAAAAATTCAATTTCGTTTATCTTTGGAATCCAATGATGTCAAAACATCCATTCAGCTAAATTTTAGCCTTCAAACAATTTCCAGATATCAATATGATTAATAGCATCACTATAATCATTCACAGATTCATATCACAATAGAAATAAATTCAATCAATGTGAGGGGTCCAGTTGGATCCCTCCAACCTGTTTCCCTGCATCGAAAGATGTTAGCACAATACCAATTCCGCTCCAGTACGGAATTATCGCGGTATATGGGTTTTATAAAAATCCGCTTACTAACGGCGCAATAGGGTCTCATCCGCTATACGAGGCGGGAAATCATCAATCCAATATATACATATGCCAATATGTATATATTACTATATATATAGATATATCCTATTATATCTAATATCACATCAACATAGCAATCATATCAAACAATCAATAACTGCAATCAATTTTTGAGTGAGAAAAATCTCACCTTAGCTTTTTATTTTGCAATCCAATCCAATTTTTTTATTCCAGCTTGTTTCTCCATTTTTTAACCTTGTATAAACAATTTATACAATCTATTATCAATATTCGAGTCAATTTAACAAAGAAAATTTCAGGGATTCCATTTTAATTAAATAAAATTAAATTTTCATCCGTTTTCCATTTACAGATTAATTTAACCAATGATTTTATTTTTAGACTAATATTCTTTAACCATTTCTAAAACAAGTAACCTAAAAAATTTTTCTTTTTATAGATTTATCTAACTAAATTTAAATTTAAAACTAAATTCTCTTTTATTTTCCAGAGGCTTGTTCATACATATATAGAATGAGACTAGATAGGTTTTAAACTGTAAATTTTTAAACTCTCATTTATATTTATCAATCCCTTTTTATAAATTCACTTAACCAAAAATGAAAATATATCTTCCAGTAACATATAAACTTCCAATATATACATATATATATTATTAAAACTAAACTGCTGTTTATATATAATATTTTTCTTTCTTTTTCAACTTATATAAATAAGTATATAAAAAAAATACCTTACTGTAAACAACCCCAGACTATCGACGAACTCCATCGCCAGAGTCGCCGCCTGACGTTGCTGCTCCGAGATACCCCAAGTTCGAGCGCTGCCTCTTCTAGTAACAGTCGCGACCCCTCGCGAACATCGCCGCACCAACATCGACCCCAAATCCTTGGCCGCACATGACTACGAGTCGGTTGAACGATATAATTCAAAACTGAATGAAAAAGTTTGAAATTAGATTCTGAAGCTTCTGTTATCTTCAGTATCATCAATACGAATTTTAAAAGCTTTTGAAATATTTTTCTTCAGCTAAATATTGAAGATTCAAATTTTAATTTAACTATCAACAGATTAAATTCTAAAATTTAACCGCCAATTTCAAAGTTATATTGGGGATTCAAATCAAATCGTCGTTCAAATATTTAAAATTAATTAAATATTCTCAATTTAATTTGTTCAAAATTCTGGGTCGTTACACAAACAATATTGTTTAACTTCAAAATTCAAATTTAAATTCAAATTCAAATTTAAACTTTCAAAATTTTCTCAAAAATTTTCTAACGCCCTAAATTTCCGAAAAATTTCGCCAGCGTCTCCTTTGCGCGGCTAATACGGTACGACTACAAAACGTCCCTACGGACTCTCAGATTTCAAAAAGAAAAAGAAAAAGCCAAGCGGCTAGACAAGAAAATCATCAAATCTCATATCGAAATTTAAATACTTACCTTTTTGTCGAGCAATTCAATTTATCTTTGAAAATCAAATCCAGTTCCTTTATACCTGTATATCCTACTAGCCATAATATCTAGTTACATATTCAAACCAACATCTTGCAAATTCTATTACAAAATTTTCCAATATAAACTGCTTATACATTTTTTGTGACGACCCGACTTTCCACTCCCGGAAAATCGCATCGACAGAAAGAAAGAAAGGGGTGAGAAATAGAAAAGAGAAGAAGAGAAAAGAAAACAACAACAGATACTCACAGCGGAAACGAAACGAAATATAATATATCACATAAATATTACATAGTATCATATACATCATCTATCAGAGTTACACAGATTACACATCACATACTAGACAGTTATAAACATCTGTCTAGTTATTACATCTCAACACAATACAGATCAATACAAAGATCAACACAGCGGAAAACTACTATCTATATCTACAACGCCGAAGCCTCCTGCTCCATTGCTCCTCCAGATTACTCGTCAAAGCTAAACCTGAATCCCTTGGCTACTCGTAAAAATTTGAGTACCCAAGAGTTTATAAAACAGAAATAAACAACTTGGGTCAGACATGGGTCTGGTGTGAGTAACAGGTTAAACTTGTTTAAGTTCAAAACCTTTTGAAAGAAAAGGTATCACGTAAGACTCCCCACCAATAAATATGGGTAAGTTTTTACCTTACGCTAACCAAAACATTTGATAGGAAATTCGATTGTATTATAATAGGTCTAGGGTTTTCAAATAAATATGAAATAGCTGGAATGCTTACATCTCACGTTCCAACATAGTTGGGCACAACTAAAACGTACGGCACTTATTGGAGTTTGGATTCCATCAATGGCAGGGCTACCGGGGTACCGCCCGTCACAGTACGTGGCCTAGATCACCGTACCGAGGATCACTCCCAATCCCCTGCAACACAAGGTCGGAACATCCCTTACTGGATAATTCCCGCACAAGATACCCCACGGTTGTCATGATTCAACCGCACACACTAAGTCGAAAATAGAAAGGGACATCTAGACAGAGGTAATCTTGTCCTACTTGGGTGCTACCCACTAACCTTGCTGCACCTCCCCTGTTTTAGCCATTCCCGGTTTGTGAGGCTTGAGGTCACGATTACCTTAGAAAAGAACACATCACTTAGAATGCTCATCGTCCACCTGACGATGTTCTGAAAGCATTCAATCCATACAAGTTCGTTCCGGGTTCGAACGAAACCGAAGGCATTATCTCGTTACACTCGTTTTGGAATCACCCTCAGAGTTAACGACAATAACCCTTGCACTCTGAATCTTCATCTTCACTTGATTCACGACCTATCGTTAATTTGGATCGATGTGGTATTCGGGTCTCCAGACCTGGAAATCCGGTATACGGAAACCCGATCCCGGTCTCATCGAAATCCAAAGACGTATCTTTTAAGGCCAAGTTGTTTTAAAGTTAAAACAATTTAATTCAATTATCTTTATACACTTAGAAAGATAATTCACAATAGATAATCAACATTATCAATATCATCAGATAATCCATATTATCACAATTCAACTAAACATCCATATCACATAGCATATATCTCATCAGAGATATCAATCAAATGCAAAGCATTCAGTATTATCATCCATCCATAAGAAATGATCTATATCATCTCTAATTAATTTAAAGTTAATTAAATTAATTACTTTTATTTTATAAATCCTTCTTACTTAAACATTAATTAATTACAAATTAATTAATTATCCTCTAATTACCTTTTTCAATTAATCATCTTTGATTAATTATCTTTTAATTACCTTCAAGTAATTTATCTTTACTTAATTACTCAAATTAATTAACCTTAACCATTTATAGTAATTCACCTTTAATTACTTCATTAATTAATTAACTATAATTAATTAAATTAATCACTATAATTAATTATATTAAACCTTAATTAATTACATTAATTAATCACTTCATTTATTAATTATACTTAATTAATCAATCTTAATTACATCATTAATTATATTAATTAATGATCCTTAATTACAACTTAATTATTAATTACTTTAATTAAATTAATTACATTAAGTAATTAACTTTAAATTAAACAACATTTATTAATCACCTTGATTAATCTTCAATCAGTAATTAACTACCCTTAATTACTTTCATTTACTAAATTAATTCTCCTTAATTAATTCCTTAATTAATCCCTTGATTAATTCACAAGTAATTAAACTCAAACTACTTTCATTAATACATCACCATTCAATTAATTACTTCCAGTAATTATCTATTATTTACTTCCCTAAATAATATACCTTAATAATTACAATTTAGTAATTATTATCAAATCATCTCTTGATTATTATAAATTAATTAAACTTAATTAATTAACTTAACTGATCAAATTAACTTCAATTAATTACAATAAGTAATTAATTCTTAAATACTTCCATTAAGTAATTCCATTTAAAACAAATTCTATAATTGATTATTCTTAAATTAATTAATCTAATTAATTATTAAAATTAACCACATTAATTAATTATTTAATAATCCATAGTTAATGACTTCATTAACTATTAATAACTCTTTAATTACTTTTCTTAAGTAATTAACTTAGATTAATTATTATTAATTCCAAATTAATAAATCTTAATAACCAATAAATTAATCTCTAATTATTTAATTAATTAAGTGTTAACCATAACTTAATTAATATTTAATTAATTTATTAATTAATTCTTAATCATTAATTAATATTCTAATCAATAATCCTTAATTATAATTTAATCATTCCAAATCAATTTACCTTTAATCATACATTAATTTGTTTAAACCATTAATTACCTATTTAATTAATTCAAATGATAAATAAATCAATTAAATTAATTATTCATTGAATTTCCTTATAATTTAATGAACACACATTTCTAATTACTTTAAGATAAAACATTTTCTTATCAAAGGTTAAATTATCATTCTTAAATACATTTGAAAACATCCATTTTAATTTAACTTTTAAATTTCATTTTAAATTCTAGATTTAAAATGAATACTAATTTGTTTAAACAAAGTTTAAATACCAATTTAAAACTTCTACATGTTGAAGAATTATATTTATAAAAGAATTTTACAAAGGATTTAAATCAAATTCCTTTTTAATTTTAAACAATTAAACATAACTAACATTTAAAACATTTATTTCCAATCTAAGTTTTAAAAACAAACTTGAATCTATACATTAAAACTTTGATTTAAATCCCTGTTTAAATATTACTTCACAAATTTGAATTCAGTTTTAAATTTAGTTTAAAGTTTTTAAACAGACAGTTTCTTTCTAAAAAACCTGGCAACAACTTCAACTCGAACACACACTAAATCTTCGAGTCGCACCCTCTAAAAACCCGAGCATCTCACGAAACAACTCGAGTACGAACTGTAGTAACCCTCTGTTAAAACCCAGGCTCACCAGAAATTCGATCGCGTGCACGTGCACGGTCATCAGCGTCCACTCCGTCCATCCACGACTACTCCACCACATCGGCGTTCATCCACCAACCAATCTACGAACATCACTTCTTCGATTACTGCTCGAATTCAAAATTCGATCATCTCCCAGTCCTGTAACTCATCAGCTCGAATTGCCAAAGCCTATCATCACCCAAAGCTCGCCGTTCCGATCATCTGAGATCCACCCACTCCGGCCTCGTCTACATTAACGCTCCAGCTCCCAATACCCCCGAATTCCGATACACTCGATCCATTGGAAAGAGCGATATGATCAAAATTGCCAGACCAAACAAAACTAGGTTTATAAATTTAAATCCTAAATTATTTCTACCTCACTGCCTTAATTTAAATTCTAATAATTTTCCCTTCATCCACGATCATTCCACTATTACCAGACAAAATATTGGTAAATCAATCCTCCTAGATTAACAGTTCTAACCAAAAATCCATTTTCAGTTAAAACCAGAACTGCTCTTTTAATTCTAAACTAAAAGTTATGATTTTAATGTTAAAAATCATGTTATAGCTTATATATTCAATACATATACTTGAATTTATAAATTACAAAGTTAAGTTTTACTTTATTTTAACATGCATTGATATTTTAGGCTTTTAGAGACACTCAGATTTTAATTTGACTTAACTAAAATTTTTAAGCTTAAACTTATGATCACCCAAACAATTTTTGTTTGTATCACAATTCATAACAATGCTTAGATCATGAGATAGGGGAATTTAGAACAAAAATACTGGTCTTGAATCTGGGAACAGAGGCATTTCAGATATTAGCATCCATACACGCATATATACATTCACACATATACCCAACATGCACCATAAATATATATACATATAACCATACGAATTCATACATATGAACATGCAACTGGTTATTTTATTTAGGTTTTTTTTTTAAATAAAAAGTTACTCACCTTATTTAAACAGAGGCAGCCTTTAGCTTTTGAAAACTGCTTTTGTATTTTAAAACTTGAATTGCCTTGCTTATTTGACTTTTAAACTGAGTTTCTGGAAAGATACTTTTGCTTTTAAAACTTGAAACTGAGAAACTTGCATTCCTTATCTTCTTTGATTTTAAACTTGAGTTGTTGAAGCTTTTAATTGCTTTGAACATGATTCCAGAGATGAAAGAATTTCAGCAGGCTGAAGACTTGATTGTGAAAATGAGATAGGTTTTGATCTTTGATTTAAAAGAATGATTTTGATTTTGGGTTGGAGGCATAATTGTTTACTGATTATCAGATTTGCATTAGAGAGGAAGATGGTTTCTTGTTTTTGAAAAGGAAAATAGAAAGAATGAAATAAAGAAGATATGCAAATGTTTATATATATGAATTTATGATTTTATAAAAATAAAAGAAAAAGAAAAATAAATTAAGACACTTGTCACTTTCATTGATTACTTACATTACACATGTTAAAACAATAACTTAAGATAATGACATATGTCTCTTAAGTAGTTTTTACATATTTATTTATTTTAGAAGTATATAAAATGGCTTTTCTTATTTATAAAATACTTATCTATATATATACAAATTACTTTTTAAAGAAAGAAAACTAAATTTATTTATAACTAAAAGTTTATACAATTTTCTAAACTCTACAACAAATTTAAATATTTATTCCATTGAATTTCAAAACTTAATTTCAAATTCAATTTTAATTAAATCCTAAGATTCAATTTAAAAGTCAAGTTATATATGTATATTCATATACAACTACTTATTCAATTAAATAACAATTTCATATTCTTTAAAATCCATTCATATTAATAAAAATAATACATTATACTTATTATATGAAATTAACATATTTGATATTTAAATAATTTATATAAGAGATTATATTATCAAGTGATATTTTAAAAAAAAACAAAACAAGCCTTTTTGTTAACTCTTATATAATTTTAAACTTAAGTAAAAATATCTTAAGCAATTAAAGTATTTTAAAACTATAAATTTACTAATTTAAATAACTTTGAAAAGTCATATTAAATTAAATCTAAATTCCCAATTTACCCAAAGCTTCTATTTACAATATATATAAATAAATATATATATTCAAATAGAAAATATCTTATTAACTTTTAAAAGATAAAATCACCAATTAATACTAATTTAATCAGATTATTAAATTAAATTCAAATCTTATTATCAAAGATCATCAATATCAATTTAATTATTTAACAGATTATTAAATTGATATTGCTCAAATTTCCGGGATATTACATTCCTCCCCCCTTAAAATAATTTCGTCCCCGAAATTTAAACAAAGGTAATTTAATAATCTTATTAAAGATTTTAAATTTTAAAACACAAGCATATACTATCATCCATATGCTAACAACCATAGCAACCAATTCATCCAATCAATCAAATCTAACTATCCAGACAAAATTCTAGATAGAATTCCTCGAGTTTCCCCAAGTATATATATATACCGGGATACTCGCTCTACAAACAATCTAAACTACGAAGCTACAGGGTTCCTACTCATCTAGATCTACAGAACTAGACAGGATATCAGACTACAGACGAGTCTGACTCAACTACCAAATCCTCCTGAACTGCTGATTCCAAAACTAGAGATAGATCAAACACGTACTCCCTCAGAGATACGTAAAACACAATGAATTCCAGTTGTCCAAACTGACAATTCAATTCAGAAGTCCAAATACTTATCCAAATCAGAATACAGAAGAGATCCAAAACACAGCTCTACTCCATAATTTCAGTAGATTTCCAAACTTACTTCTCCTATCCAGAGATATACTCCAAACTGCTTTCGCTGCTCAATTCAGATCTGAGGTAGAACACAAGCACAGACTGGACAACTCATTCCAGAAATAAGGTTCACTGATCCATATATAAAACTCAGATACTTCATCAAAACTTGAGTTGCTGCACCAACTCTATCTTTAGAAGACATCCTTCAACTAGACTGAACTACCGGTACTACTCCTGGAATCCAGTCGATAAGAAAACTCAACCTTCAGATGCGGACAACTCCTGACTTCTCTGAAGACATCCAGAAAATCTCTGATAACCCAAGAGAACCCTCAAACTATCGCAAGTCACTCTTGCGATCAAACCAGCCTATTTCCAAAGAAAACTGTTCCTCTTAACAAATCAGAACAGCCCATACTTAACTATCCAATCCATCGAAGAAATGGATGCACCCTGCTGCTTCTGAATTTCACCTCCAGAAAAACTACTCAGCTTGACAACTTCCTGCCAACACAGAATACTCCGAGCTGCACTGCTGATATTGATGCCAAGGACTTCGTACTCCAAAGATCTTCGAGAAACTCGAACTCCAAACCAAACAGAAACACCATGCTGAACTCAGCCACAACACCGAAGCAGACACACTTCCACAACTTGTTCCAAAGAAAACATCTTCGGGAACATCCATATTCACTGCGTCTTATCACACAGCTACTATTACCTGAGGTATCAAGATACCATCACTTGCTTCTGTTCAACCGATAGATCCAAACTCTACTCATCCAACTTTACAGATAAACTCCGAACCTTAACAGGTTTCCTTCAGAGATTCGATGAAATCCTTCATCACAGCAAAACTTACTCGAGACAGTATTGGGTCTACAGTCTCGATAAATACACTTCCAACCTTAATTCCAACCATTGGTAGTCGTGTTTCATACACTACTACCCTATCTACCTTTATATCTTATATTGGAGAACCTGTACGGGTAACCCAACAATATAGGTAGAATATATATATAGTTATATAAAAATTACAAATACGCTCTCTCAAGATAGACACCACTCCAGAGTCTAGGTATTCACTCAACCTACTGTTCTGATATTCACTTAACCAAAAGCTTAGGCATTCGCTCAACCTAAGCTCTGATACCACGTGTGACGACCCGACTTTCCACTCCCGGAAAATCGCATCGACAGAAAGAAAGAAAGGGATGAGAAATAGAAAAGAGAAGAAGAGAAAAGAAAACAACAACAGATACTCACAGCGGAAACGAAACGAAATATAATATATCACATAAATATTACATAGTATCATATACATCATCTATCAGAGTTACACAGATTACACATCACATACTAGACAGTTAGAAACATCTGTCTAGTTATTACATCTCAACACAATACAGATCAATACAAAGATCAACACAGCGGAAAACTACTATCTATATCTACAACGCCGAAGCCTCCTGCTCCATTGCTCCTCCAGATTACTCGTCAAAGCTAAACCTGAATCCCTTGGCTACTCGTAAAAATTTGAGTACCCAAGAGTTTATAAAACAGAAATAAACAACTTGGGTCAGACATGGGTCTGGTGTGAGTAACAGGTTAAACTTGTTTAACTTCAAAACCTTTTGAAAGAAAAGGTATCACGTAAGACTCCCCACCAATAAATATGGGTAAGTTTTTACCTTACGCTAACCAAAACATTTGATAGGAAATTCGATTGTATTATAATAGGTCTAGGGTTTTCAAATAAATATGAAATAGCTGGAATGCTTACATCTCACGTTCCAACATAGTTGGGCACAACTAAAACGTACGGCACTTATTGGAGTTTGGATTCCATCAATGGCAGGGCTACCGGGGTACCGCCCGTTACAGTACGTGGCCTAGATCACCGTACCGAGGATCACTCCCAATCCCCTGCAACACAAGGTCGGAACATCCCTTACTGGATAATTCCCGCACAAGATACCCCACGGTTGTCATGATTCAACCGCACACACTAAGTCGAAAATAGAAAGGGACATCTAGACAGAGGTAATCTTGTCCTACTTGGGTGCTACCCACTAACCTTGCTGCACCTCCCCTGTTTTAGCCATTCCCGGTTTGTGAGGCTTGAGGTCACGATTACCTTAGAAAAGAACACATCACTTAGAATGCTCATCGTCCACCTGACGATGTTCTGAAAGCATTCAATCCATACAAGTTCGTTCCGGGTTCGAACGAAACCGAAGGCATTATCTCGTTACACTCGTTTTGGAATCACCCTCAGAGTTAACGACAATAACCCTTGCACTCTGAATCTTCATCTTCACTTGATTCACGACCTATCGTTAATTTGGATCGATGTGGTATTCGGGTCTCCAGACCTGGAAATCCGGTATACGGAAACCCGATCCCGGTCTCATCGAAATCCAAAGACGTATCTTTTAAGGCCAAGTTGTTTTAAAGTTAAAACAATTTAATTCAATTATCTTTATACACTTAGAAAGATAATTCACAATAGATAATCAACATTATCAATATCATCAGATAATCCATATTATCACAATTCAACTAAACATCCATATCACATAGCATATATCTCATCAGAGATATCAATCAAATGCAAAGCATTCAGTATTATCATCCATCCATAAGAAATGATCTATATCATCTCTAATTAATTTAAAGTTAATTAAATTAATTACTTTTATTTTATAAATCCTTCTTACTTAAACATTAATTAATTACAAATTAATTAATTATCCTCTAATTACCTTTTTCAATTAATCATCTTTGATTAATTATCTTTTAATTACCTTCAAGTAATTTATCTTTACTTAATTACTCAAATTAATTAACCTTAACCATTTATAGTAATTCACCTTTAATTACTTCATTAATTAATTAACTATAATTAATTAAATTAATCACTATAATTAATTATATTAAACCTTAATTAATTACATTAATTAATCACTTCATTTATTAATTATACTTAATTAATCAATCTTAATTACATCATTAATTATATTAATTAATGATCCTTAATTACAACTTAATTATTAATTACTTTAATTAAATTAATTACATTAAGTAATTAACTTTAAATTAAACAACATTTATTAATCACCTTGATTAATCTTCAATCAGTAATTAACTACCCTTAATTACTTTCATTTACTAAATTAATTCTCCTTAATTAATTCCTTAATTAATCCCTTGATTAATTCACAAGTAATTAAACTCAAACTACTTTCATTAATACATCACCATTCAATTAATTACTTCCAGTAATTATCTATTATTTACTTCCCTAAATAATATACCTTAATAATTACAATTTAGTAATTATTATCAAATCATCTCTTGATTATTATAAATTAATTAAACTTAATTAATTAACTTAACTGATCAAATTAACTTCAATTAATTACAATAAGTAATTAATTCTTAAATACTTCCATTAAGTAATTCCATTTAAAACAAATTCTATAATTGATTATTCTTAAATTAATTAATCTAATTAATTATTAAAATTAACCACATTAATTAATTATTTAATAATCCATAGTTAATGACTTCATTAACTATTAATAACTCTTTAATTACTTTTCTTAAGTAATTAACTTAGATTAATTATTATTAATTCCAAATTAATAAATCTTAATAACCAATAAATTAATCTCTAATTATTTAATTAATTAAGTGTTAACCATAACTTAATTAATATTTAATTACTTTATTAATTAATTCTTAATCATTAATTAATATTCTAATCAATAATCCTTAATTATAATTTAATCATTCCAAATCAATTTACCTTTAATCATACATTAATTTGTTTAAACCATTAATTACCTATTTAATTAATTCAAATGATAAATAAATCAATTAAATTAATTATTCATTGAATTTCCTTATAATTTAATGAACACACATTTCTAATTACTTTAAGATAAAACATTTTCTTATCAAAGGTTAAATTATCATTCTTAAATACATTTGAAAACATCCATTTTAATTTAACTTTTAAATTTCATTTTAAATTCTAGATTTAAAATGAATACTAATTTGTTTAAACAAAGTTTAAATACCAATTTAAAACTTCTACATGTTGAAGAATTATATTTATAAAAGAATTTTACAAAGGATTTAAATCAAATTCCTTTTTAATTTTAAACAATTAAACATAACTAACATTTAAAACATTTATTTCCAATCTAAGTTTTAAAAACAAACTTGAATCTATACATTAAAACTTTGATTTAAATCCCTGTTTAAATATTACTTCACAAATTTGAATTCAGTTTTAAATTTAGTTTAAAGTTTTTAAACAGACAGTTTCTTTCTAAAAAACCTGGCAACAACTTCAACTCGAACACACACTAAATCTTCGAGTCGCACCCTCTAAAAACCCGAGCATCTCACGAAACAACTCGAGTACGAACTCTAGTAACCCTCTGTTAAAACCCAGGCTCACCAGAAATTCGATCGCGTGCACGTGCACGGTCATCAGCGTCCACTCCGTCCATCCACGACTACTCCACCACATCGGCATTCATCCACCAACCAATCTACGAACATCACTTCTTCGATTACTGCTCGAATTCAAAATTCGATCATCTCCCAGTCCTGTAACTCATCAGCTCGAATTGCCAAAGCCTATCATCACCCAAAGCTCGCCGTTCCGATCATCTGAGATCCACCCACTCCGGCCTCGTCTACATTAACGCTCCAGCTCCCAATACCCCCGAATTCCGATACACTCGATCCACTGGAAAGAGCGATATGATCAAAATTGCCAGACCAAACAAAACTAGGTTTATAAATTTAAATTCTAAATTATTTCTACCTCACTGCCTTAATTTAAATTCTAATAATTTTCCCTTCATCCACGATCATTCCACTATTACCAGACAAAATATTGGTAAATCAATCCTCCTAGATTAACAGTTCTAACCAAAAATCCATTTTCAGTTAAAACCAGAACTGCTCTTTTAATTCTAAACTAAAAGTTATGATTTTAATGTTAAAAATCATGTTATAGCTTATATATTCAATACATATACTTGAATTTATAAATTACAAAGTTAAGTTTTACTTTATTTTAACATGCATTGATATTTTAGGCTTTCAGAGACACTCAGATTTTAATTTGACTTAACTAAAATTTTTAAGCTTAAACTTATGATCACCCAAACAATTTTTGTTTGTATCACAATTCATAACAATGCTTAGATCATGAGATAGGGGAATTTAGAACAAAAATACTGGTCTTGAATCTGGGAACAGAGGCATTTCAGATATTAGCATCCATACACGCATATATACATTCACACATATACCCAACATGCACCATAAATATATATACATATAACCATACGAATTCATACATATGAACATGCAACTGGTTATTTTATTTAGGTTTTTTTTTAAATAAAAAGTTACTCACCTTATTTAAACAGAGGCAGCCTTTAGCTTTTGAAAACTGCTTTTGTATTTTAAAACTTGAATTGCCTTGCTTATTTGACTTTTAAACTGAGTTGCTAGAAAGATACTTTTGCTTTTAAAACTTGAAACTGAGAAACTTGCATTCCTTATCTTCTTTGATTTTAAACTTGAGTTGTTGAAGCTTTTAATTGCTTTGAACATGATTCCAGAGATGAAAGAATTTCAGCAGGCTGAAGACTTGATTGTGAAAATGAGATAGGTTTTGATCTTTGATTTAAAAGAGTGATTTTGATTTTGGGTTGGAGGCATAATTGTTTACTGATTATCAGATTTGCATTAGAGAGGAAGATGGTTTCTTGTTTTTGAAAAGGAAAATAGAAAGAATGAAATAAAGAAGATATGCAAATGTTTATATATATGAATTTATGATTTTATAAAAATAAAAGAAAAAGAAAAATAAATTAAGACACTTGTCACTTTCATTGATTACTTACATTACACATGTTAAAACAATAACTTAAGATAATGACATATGTCTCTTAAGTAGTTTTTACATATTTATTTATTTTAGAAGTATATAAAATGGCTTTTCTTATTTATAAAATACTTATCTATATATATACAAATTACTTTTTAAAGAAAGAAAACTAAATTTATTTATAACTAAAAGTTTATACAATTTTCTAAACTCTACAACAAATTTAAATATTTATTCCATTGAATTTCAAAACTTAATTTCAAATTCAATTTTAATTAAATCCTAAGATTCAATTTAAAAGTCAAGTTATATATGTATATTCATATACAACTACTTATTCAATTAAATAACAATTTCATATTCTTTAAAATCCATTCATATTAATAAAAATAATACATTATACTTATTATATGAAATTAACATATTTGATATTTAAATAATTTATATAAGAGATTATATTATCAAGTGATATTTAAAAAAAAAAAAACAAGCCTTTTTGTTAACTCTTATATAATTTTAAACTTAAGTAAAAATATCTTAAGCAATTAAAGTATTTTAAAACTATAAATTTACTAATTTAAATAACTTTGAAAAGTCATATTAAATTAAATCTAAATTCCCAATTTACCCAAAGCTTCTATTTACAATATATATAAATAAATATATATATTCAAATAGAAAATATCTTATTAACTTTTAAAAGATAAAATCACCAATTAATACTAATTTAATCAGATTATTAAATTAAATTCAAATCTTATTATCAAAGATCATCAATATCAATTTAATTATTTAACAGATTATTAAATTGATATTGCTCAAATTTCCGGGATATTACATTTTTAGTTTACTATTGAAGTTACATATTCAATTTCGTTCAATCTTGCATTTCACATTTATTTGAATTTAATTCACAATTTCAATTCTATTTAAATTCAATTCATCTTCAATTCTGAAATATTGAATTTCATCGATTAACTTTCATTTACAACTGCTTATTTTAAATTAGTTTCAATTACTAATTTATCACAAATTCTAATCCACTTACAAATTCAAATTCGTTTTCAACATTCAGTTTCAATTCCATTTATTTGTTACCACTCCAAATTTATTTTCAACTTAATAAATTTTCTTTAAGTAATCTTTTCACTTTATTTAATTGATTCATTTATACTTACTTTGATTTAACTTCATTCTTTAAGTTAAATTTATTCTATCACAATTCAAATTGTATAAGTTATCAACTTAATAATATTTCATAGATATTTTTATATAGTATTCCAAAGCCTTTTCAACCTTTTCAAAATCATTTTGAAAACATTTCAAATTATCCTTTGAATTTTCCAAAACAAAAACCCAAATTTTCTAAACAACTTCCATTTAAAACAATTTAGCAGCAATTCCCCTTTTGGAAACCCGAAAATGAACACCGGTGATGTCGCGATCATCATCAGAATTATTTTCCAGTGACCGAAAAGAGTTTAGAGCTTTTCATCTCTCTAAAATACTTTTCAAACCTTTGAAATTCATTTTCAAATCAAAAAGGAATTTAAACTTTCCAAATCCCCAAAATTTTCAAATTCTTTTCAAAACATTTCCAAATATTTCTCTGGAATTCTACTTCAATTATAAGTCACATTTATAATTTATATTCTTAAATTTCATTCGTATGTGAATTTATTTCTTTATGCTTCAATTCGCATTTATAAATTTCATTTGTTAATTTAATTTATCTCCAAATCCTTGGTTATTATTTTAATTTCTCATTCCATTTCATATAACAATGATAATATTTCAATGTTATTATTTTATAACAACCAAACATCCATATACTATGATAATTCATAGAAAAATCATTTCTTTTCTATACAAAAATAGTTTTGGGCAAAATTATTTCATTTACCCTATTTTAAAACAATACTGTGTCGAATTGTTCTATTCAAGTGTTTAGAAACCCCTTCGATCCAGTTGCGCAGACTATGCCTGTCACATACCGAAATTTTTCGACTTTCGAAAATTCGACATCGATACTCACTTTATCGACTGCCGAGCAATCGAGTGCCAGAAACTCCAATAGTGAGGGTTTTAAGAAAAAGAAAAAGTCAGAAGAAGAAGAAGATAGAAGAAAAAGAGAAGAAAGAAAGAAGAAGAACAACAGAAACACATCAGAACAGAAACAGAAAACAATATCAGAATCTCACATATCGCAGTGGAACAATATATAGTAGATAATCACTAGTCTTTTAAAACAAAGAACTATATCAGTTTATACATACATCAATCATCAGAGTCAATATATAACTCAATACAACAATGGACAGTTATATAAACTTGTCCTCATACAGAATACACAGCTGAATAAATACTATCAGCTACAAATAATACGTCTCGTCATCCAGCTTGCTTCCAAAGCTCCAGAATATCCTGATAATATAACTCTAGGTTGCCCGTGTGGAAATTGGTGGGCACCCAGAGTTTAGAAGGGAACAATAAACTCCAAGTCAGTCATGGTGACTGGTGTGAGATCGTAAAACAGTTATTCTTTAAAATAAACAACAGAAAAATTTTAAAGTCAATTCGCAATGCCTTTGGAAAATGAAACTACCATAAGACCTCCCACCACACACACAATGCAAACGCAGACTTGGAGGAGATTTCTTCTTATGATAGTCAAAGATGCTTACTACGCAAAATCAAATTCTTTTTGATATTATTATTAGTGCATAGTGTAGAAAACATTTCGAAAGTAGAATATAAATCTTAGCCAGCATAGGTACCATTATAGTATGCTTGCTATAGCTACCATATTAAATGGCAGGTTCTACAACTAAAACCATACAAGGCTCGTATTGTTTCTTTGGATTTCCAACAAATGGTCAGGCTATGGAACTTCCTTTTCCACGATGGGTACGTCCCTGGAATAGACGACCCGAGAAATAACCTAACATTACGGTTAGATCTCTGCCAACACAAGGCCGGGTTACCTCTGCAAAAGTAGGTAACTACTGACACGCGTATGCCATCCCCCGATCGTCACCGATCTTCCCGAGGATCCCCGATTCGCAACAACCACAAAGAAATAAATTTTTCAGCAACCACAGAGGTTAAGTATCTGGGCTCCATACCATGATACCACCTTTATCCAGAAGGAATGACATACACTAAGGGGCGCTACTCCCTAGAACCTTGCCGCATCCTTCCTGTTTCGACCATTTCCGGGGTGTGAGGCTCGATGAAGTCTCGTGCACAAAGCTACGCTTTCTCAAAAAGCCCTGCTTCGGGTCAAACAAAATGATCAACCTATGATCACCAAGATATAAGATCAAACAAATGATCATATCACAAATGATCAAACACTGATCATTTCACAGCAACACTCAGTATGCCACGTTACCAAATTGGGATATATCGCTGATAAATTTCAACTACATAACCTCTGAGCTCGTACGTCTCAAAGAAGGGTGTTAAGCTAAGAGAATAAATTCTCCGCCACCAACAGAAATGTATTTGAAAGAAATCAGCTTTATATCTCAAATTGTAACGTCAGACACACAATCCATACAAGTCTGTTCCGGGATCGAACAGAACCGAAGGCACTTCTCACGAAGCCCTTGCATATCCGGATAATTTTCAATCACGTCAGGACTTCCCGTCACTAAGGGTGATAAAACCTCTAAATCGGAGATCAGCCGATGTAGAGTAACTCGACGGTAATCCTTCCGTTTTCAAAAATATCCGGTCTTCAACACCGGTCTTCAAATGCAATTCATAACGACGTATCACATATTCGGAATGGGTTATACGACCCCATGGTCCTTTCCCGGCTAACCCGAATAGTGAGCGCTTATTTAAAAATAAGTGTGGCATTCAAATTCATCCAATTCACAACAAATATCATTCAAGGTAATTATTGATAGTCGGTTATTTAACTATCAATAAAGATGCGCAACATCATCAGATTCCAAATAATTTTCCAAATTATTTCATCTTCCAAAATATCTTTTACTAGATATAAAATTTCCACACTTCAGAAATAAATCGATATTTATTTTTAAAACGAATCCCCATTTCTTTTTATAAATTCCATAGTGAATTTATACTTATCGAATATCTACTGATATTCTATTTTTTTCAAATCGATTTCAATATTAAATTTTGATTTATCTTTAAGAAGATAAATTCTCAAAAACGTTTCATTTCGTTTTGGAAAACATTCCCATACTTATTTAAAAATAAGTCAGTAATTCACAAATCCATTTATTTTCAACATTTGAAAATATTCGATATACTTAAAATCAAATTAAGTATATATTCATTCTTTAAGGAAATCTATCTTCTATAACAACATCAATTTGAGTCAAAAACGAATGTTACGTAACACATCGTTACGACGACTCAAAAATCACTAGTATAGGGATTCGAAACTAAAATAGATATGTAAATCCCAATACTAGATAAAAACATTTCCTTTCGGAAATCATTTACTATAACAACAGTGTTATAGTCCACCATTTCCTTATTTCTCGAAAACGCCTATTTCAACAAGAACTGTTGAAATCTATGCTTTCGATATCTAACACATTTTAAAACATCGTTAAAAACAATTTAACTTCATTTTAAAATATCACTTCTTCAAAAATGAATCCATTTTATTCAATAATATATTCACTGTCCAAAATCGTGAATATAATTCACTTAACCCAATTTCAATCATTTCTACACATTTTTATTCCAATAGAAATTCGCTATCCAAAATCGCGAATATATCTTCTTTAATAATCTTCTATATTCAATTTATCAAATTCTACCGATTTTGAATTTATAAAACAACTTTTATAAATTCTATTTCTATTTTAATAACAACTTCAATTTATAAATCTTCTTTTATTAACTTCTATATTTAACTCATCAAAATAAGTGATTCCGGATTTATAAACAACTTTTATAAATTTCAATTCTATTTATAAAAACTTCAATCCCAAATCAATTTCGATATTGATTTGAAAATTTATTTATCACTACTAAGTAAATTCCTTATTTTCCTCAAATTATTCAATATTCTGTTTTTAACAATGGATTCTTCAATTTGAAATCATTTTTTATTGATTTCCCAATTTGTTTCAATTTACCAATTAAATTTCTAATAGGATTTCCAACTTATCTTCTCTTAAATAAATTTCTTTTTAAGAAAATACATTTCAATCGTTTCTTTCAATCTATTTTAAAAATCCAAATTTTACATTAAATTCTTCAATTTAAAATCACTATTTTATGAAATCCATTTATTTAACATTTTCACTTTATTCTGGAATAAATTCGATAATACTATAAAAATCAACTTTTATACCTTTAAATTCTTTTCTTCAAATTTTATTCAATTTCAAAAAAATCAATTCACTTAAAATTTTCTACTTGAATTACCAAAAATTCAATTTCGTTTATTTTTGGAATCCAATGATATCAAACATCCATTCAGCTAAATTTTAGCTTTCAAACAATTTCCAGACATCAATATGATCAATATAATCATTCACAGATTCATATCACAGTATAAATAAATTCAATCAATGTGAGGGGTCCAGTTGGATCCCTCCAACCTGTTTCCCTGCATCCAAAGATGTTAGCACAATACCAATTCCGCTAAAGTACGGAATTATCGCGGTATATAGGTTTTATAAAAATCCGCTTACTAACGGCGCAATAGGGTCTCATCCGCTATACGAGGCGGGAAATCATCAATCCAATATATACATATGCCAATATGTATATATTGCTATATATATAGATATATCCTATCATATCTAATAGCACATTCAAACAAATCAATCAATAACTGCAAAAATTCCACTTTAAATTTTGAGTGAGAAGATCTCACCTTAGCTTTTATTTGCAATCCGTTTCCATTTCCGTTTTGTTTTCTCGATTTTAACCTGGTATAAACAATTTTATAAAATCTATTAATATTCGAATTAAATCGAAAAATCAATTTTCATTTGGTAATTTTAATTATCCAATGATTTTTATTTTAAATCAATTTCTCTTAATAAATCTGTTTAACTAAAAATTAACTTTAAACTAAATTACCTTTAACCAAATATTTTTATTTTAACTAATTTTCCTTTCAAAATTAATTTAGCTGGAATTTTAAATTTAAAAAACTAAATTTTTCTTTAATACATTATTTAAAATGATTGGTTAAGTGAAAATATGTATATTTATATTTACTTTCCTCTTGAAATGATCTAATACAAAAATAATAATTTTTTTTTTTAAAAAAAAACTTTATATATGTGTATACTTATAAAATAACCTATATAGATTTCAAAATCTAATCTTTATATACATTACTGCAGATTTAATTCCATCTGTAAATGTTTTCCAATTTTTTATACATATACATATTTACCTCTTATTTTTCTAAATCAAACGAGACTAAACAAAGGATTACCCCACTGCAGATTGAAGAACCCAGCTCGTTGCTCGACTTCGATCGCCGAACTGCTATCCCAGCCTCCAAATCAATCGACCCTGACACCCTCCATACTCGGCCTCACCATCTCCACATCGAAGTCTCCGTTCTTGGCCTGGAGCTCGCACGCGCCACCAATCGCCATCGACAACCTCGTTGTCCACATTCGATCGCGCTCCCCCAGATCCTCAACGTCGCAGCTTCGCCTCGCCTTTACGATGCCGACGTGCCACAGTTCCCAAACCCTAGCCCTAAACGCGAATCCCCTCTGACAAACGCACGCGTTCACGAGCCACAACACGATCGACATCAGCCACCTCCATCTATTTACAGTCTCGAGCTCGCCGATTCACTTGATTCCCAGTCGAGAGCGACTCGAACGAGTTGATTTTGGAGAGGAGGGGTTTCGTGATTTTCTGATTTGAATGCGGTTTGGGTTTCGCTCGTTCGAACGAGAATTTATAAGGAAGTGGGCTACGGCCATTTTTATTTTCATTTTCTCTCGTTCGATTGTGGATTGAACTGACGAAGGAAGAAAGTATTTACGATTTGAAGGAAGCACGCTCAGCACGATTTAGCCGTGATTTTAGGCGTAACCAAAGGAAGATAACAGTAAGGGAGGAATGGTGTTGACAAATTTTAAATTTAAATTAAATTAAATTAAAATCTAAACGCGTTTATACGTCGTATGCTCACATATCAACTCCAATTAATACGAAATTTGAAATCCGGTAATAACAAACTATTACGGACCTAATGAAACTGTTTTCGTCGAATTCCGAGACTGTGCCCCGAAACGCTGTATTTTAAATATCGATTCGAACGATATAATTTCAAACTGAACAATTCACTCCCAAATTCGATTCTGAAGCTTCTGTTATCTTCAGTAATATCAATACGAATTTTAAAAGCTTTCGAAATATTTTTCTTCAACTTTAAATTGAAGATACAAATTTTTTTATCCAACTTTCAATAGATTAAATTATATAATTTAATCGTCAGCTTCAAATTTAAATCGAGGATTCAAATTAAATCATCGTTCAAATATTTAAAATTAATTAAATATTCTCAATTTAATTTGGTCAAAATTCAGGGTCGTTACAGACTTCCCCCTTAAAAGAATTTCGTCCTCGAAATTACAAGTTAGGAAAAATGGTCCTTAACTCGTCTACTCTTTTTCCAACATTTAATAGTTTTATCAAATCTATCAAAACAAATCTTCCTACTAAAGATTCGTTATCCATTCAACTAAATTTCCAATCTTTCATAGTTTTCAAACAACTTTGTTTACTTCAAAATTCAAATTTAAATTTAAATTCAAATTTTAACTTTCAATATTTTCTCAAAAATTTTCTAACGCCCTAAATTTTCGAAAAATTTCGCCAGCGTCTCCTTTGCGCGGCTAATACGGCACGACTACAAAACGTCCCTACGGACTCTCAGATTTCAAAAAGAAAAAGAAAAAGCCAAGTGGCTAGACTCGAAAGTCATCAAATCTCATATTATAATTCAAATACTTACCTTTTGTCGAGCAATTCAAATTATCTTCGAAATCAAAATTTCCTTCATAACACCTGTATATCCTACTAGCCATAATATCTAGTTACATATATTCAAACTATTTTGCAAATTCTATTACAAAATTTCAATATAAACTGCTTATATCATTCTTAAGTTCGTTATTGAAGTTATATCCTATTCATTCAATTTTACATTTCACATTCATTTGAACTCATAATTCACATTTTCAATTCTATTTGAATTCAATTCAGTCTCATTTACTTACAAATTCAAAATGAACTTTAACATTCAATTTCATTTTCTGGCACTTGCAATCGCAATTTATTCATTCATTCACTAATTCATTCGTTTTCAATTTGAATTTCATTCTAATCAAAATTCAAATATTCTATAAGTTATCAACTTATTAATATTTCGTAAGTATTTTAAATAGGATTCCAGAGTCGTTTCCACTTTTTCAAAACCATTTGAAAACAATTCAAATTCCATTTGAATTTCCAAACAAAAACCCAAATTTTCAAACAACTCCTATTTAAAACAATTTGACAGCAATTTCTCTTTTGGAAACCCGAAAATGAATTCTAATGATGTGGCCATCATCATCAGGATTATTTTCCAGCGACCTAAAAGAGTTTAGAGCTTTCAACTCTCCAAATACTTTTCAAAACCTTCGAAATCCATTTTCAAATCAAAAATGATTTAAACTTCCAAATCTCCAAAATTTTCAAATCCTTTTCAAAACATTTCCAAATACTTCTCTGGAATTCCGTTTCAAATTATAAGTCACATTTATAATTTACGTTCTTAAATTTCATTTGTATATGAATTTTATTTCTTAAAACTTGGAGTTATAATTTCAATTCCTTATCCAATTTCATATAACGATAACATTTCAATATTATTATTTTATAACAACCATGCATCCATATACTGTAATAATTTACAGAAAATCATTTCATTTATATACAAAAATAGTTTTGGGTGAAATTATTTCATTTACCCTATTTAAAACAATACTGTGCCGAATTGTTCTATTCAAGTGTTTAGAAACCCCTTCGATACAGTTTTGCAAGACTGTGCCGAGGAAGGTTCATATACCACTCAATAAACCAATCATCACAATACAAAAAAAATTTATATTCAATAACAAATACGCGCTCATATCTATTATTACACTCAACTCATTCTAGAGTACTGCTGACTCTATCTCTAATGAGTAACACCCAACAGAGCAGGGTTGTCGCTTAACCATATGCTCTGATACCACTTTGTCACATACCGAAATTTTTCGACTTTCGAAAATTCGACATCGATACTCACTTTATCGACTGCCGAGCAATCGAGTGCCGGAAACTCCAATAGTGAGGGTTTTAAGAAAAAGAAAAAGTCAGAAGAAGAAGAAGATAGAAGAAAAAGAGAAGAAAGAAAGAAGAAGAACAACAGAAACACATCAGAACAGAAACAGAAAACAATATCAGAATCTCACATATCGCAGCGGAACAATATATAGTAGATAATCACTAGTCTTTTAAAACAAAGAACTATATCAGTTTATACATACATCAATCATCAGAGTCAATATATAACTCAATACAACAATGGACAGTTATATAAACTTGTCCTCATACAGAATACACAGCTGAATAAATACTATCAGCTACAAATAATACGTCTCGTCATCCAGCTTGCTTCCAAAGCTCCAGAATATCCTGATAATATAACTCTAGGCTGCCCGTGTGGAAATTGGTGGGCACCCAGAGTTTAGAAGGGAACAATAAACTCCGAGTCAGTCATGGTGACTGGTGTGAGATCGTAAAACAGTTATTCTTTAAAATAAACAACAGAAAAATTTTAAAGTCAATTCGCAATGCCTTTGGAAAATGAAACTACCATAAGACCTCCCGCCACACACACAATGCAAACGCAGACTTGGAGGAGATTTCTTCTTATGATAGTCAAAGATGCTTACTACGCAAAATCAAATTCTTTTTGATATTATTATTAGTGCATAGTGTAGAAAACATTTCGAAAGTAGAATATAAATCTTAGCCAGCATAGGTACCATTATAGTATGCTTGCTATAGCTACCATATTAAATGGCAGGTTCTACAACTAAAACCGTACAAGGCTCGTATTGTTTCTTTGGATTTCCAACAAATGGTCAGGCTAAGGAACTTCCTTTTCCACGATGGGTACGTCCCTGGAATAGACGACCCGAGAAATAACCTAACATTACGGTTAGATCTCTGCCAACACAAGGCCGGGTTACCTCTGCAAAAGTAGGTAACTACTGACACGCGTATGCCATCCCCCGATCGTCACCGATCTTCCCGAGGATCCCCGATTCGCAACAACCACAAAGAAATAAATTTTGCAGCAACCACAGAGGTTAAGTATCTGGGCTCCATGCCATGATACCACCTTTATCCAAAAGGAATGACATACACTAAGGGGCGCTACTCCCTAGAACCTTGCCGCATCCTTCCTGTTTCGACCATTTCCGGGGTGTGAGGCTCGATGAAGTCTCGTCCACAAAGCTACGCTTTCTCAAAAAGCCCTGCTTCGGGTCAAACAAAATGATCAACCTATGATCACCAAGATATAAGATCAAACAAATGATCATATCACAAATGATCAAACACTGATCATTTCACAGCAACACTCAGTATGCCACGTTACCAAATTGGGATATATCGCTGATAAATTTCAACTACATAACCTCTGAGCTCGTACGTCTCAGAGAAGGGTGTTAAGCTAAGAGAATAAATTCTCCGCCACCAACAGAAATGTATTTGAAAGAAATCAGCTTTATATCTCAAATTGTAACGTCAGACACACAATCCATACAAGTCTGTTCCGGGATCGAACAGAACCGAAGGCACTTCTCACGAAGCCCTTGCACATCCGGATAATTTTCAATCACGTCGGGACTTCCCGTCACTAAGGGTGATAAAACCTCTAAACCGGAGATCAGCCGATGTAGAGTAACTCGACGGTAATCCTTCCGTTTTCAAAAATATCCGGTCTTCAACACCGGTCTTCAAATGCAATTCATAACGACGTATCACATATTCGGAATGGGTTATACGACCCCATGGTCCTTTCCCGGCTAACCCGAATAGTGAGCGCTTATTTAAAAATAAGTGTGGCATTCAAATTCATCCAATTCACAACAAATACCTATCTAAAGGTAATTATTGATAGTCGGTTATTTAACTATCAATAAAGATGCGCAACATCATCAGATTCCAAATAATTTTCCAAATTATTTCATCTTCCAAAATATCTTTTACTAGATATAAAATTTCCACACTTCAGAAATAAATCGATATTTATTTTTAAAACGAATCCCCATTTCTTTTTATAAATTCCATAGTGAATTTATACTTATCGAATATCTACTGATATTCGATTTTTTTCAAATCGATTTCAATATTAAATTTTGATTTATCTTTAAGAAGATAAATTCTCAAAAACGTTTCATTTCGTTTTGGAAAACATTCCCATACTTATTTAAAAATAAGTCAGTAATTCACAAATCCATTTATTTTCAACATTTGAAAATATTCGATATACTTAAAATCAAATTAAGTATATATTCATTCTTTAAGGAAATCTATCTTCTATAACAACATCAATTTGAGTCAAAAACGAATGTTACGTAACACATCGTTACGACGACTCAAAAATCACTAGTATAGGGATTCGAAATTAAAATAGATATGTAAATCCCAATACTAGATAAAAACATTTCCTTTCGGAAATCATTTACTATAACAACAGTGTTATAGTCCACCATTTCCTTATTTCTCAAAAACGCCTATTTCAACAAGAACTGTTGAAATCTATGCTTTCGATATCTAACACATTTTAAAACATCGTTAAAAACAATTTAACTTCATTTTAAAATATCACTTCTTCAAAAATGAATCCATTTTATTCAATAATATATTCACTGTCCAAAATCGTGAATATAATTCACTTAACCCAATTTCAATCATTTCTACACATTTTTATTCCAATAGAAATTCGCTATCCAAAATCGCGAATATATCTTCTTTAATAATCTTCTATATTCAATTTATCAAATTCTACCGATTTTGAATTTATAAAACAACTTTTATAAATTCTATTTCTATTTTAATAACAACTTCAATTTATAAATCTTCTTTTATTAACTTCTATATTTAACTCATCAAAATAAGTGATTCCGGATTTATAAACAACTTTTATAAATTTCAATTCTATTTATAAAAACTTCAATCCCAAATCAATTTCGATATTGATTTGAAAATTTATTTATCACTACTAAGTAAATTCCTTATTTTCCTCAAATTATTCAATATTCTGTTTTTAACAATGGATTCTTCAATTTGAAATCATTTTTTATTGATTTCCCAATTTGTTTCAATTTACCAATTAAATTTCTAATAGGATTTCCAACTTATCTTCTCTTAAATAAATTTCTTTTTAAGAAAATACATTTCAATCGTTTCTTTCAATCTATTTTAAAAATCCAAATTTTACATTAAATTCTTCAATTTAAAATCACTATTTTATGAAATCCATTTATTTAACATTTTCACTTTATTCTGGAATAAATTCGATAATACTATAAAAATCAACTTTTATACCTTTAAATTCTTTTCTTCAAATTTTATTCAATTTCAAAAAAATCAATTCACTTAAAATTTTCTGCTTGAATTACCAAAAATTCAATTTCGTTTATTTTTGGAATCCAATGATATCAAACATCCATTCAGCTAAATTTTAGCTTTCAAACAATTTCCAGACATCAATATGATCAATATAATCATTCACAGATTCATATCACAGTATAAATAAATTCAATCAATGTGAGGGGTCCAGTTGGATCCCTCCAACCTGTTTCCCTGCATCCAAAGATGTTAGCACAATACCAATTCCGCTCCAGTACGGAATTATCGCGGTATATAGGTTTTATAAAAATCCGCTTACTAACGGCGCAATAGGGTCTCATCCGCTATACGAGGCGGGAAATCATCAATCCAATATATACATATGCCAATATGTATATATTGCTATATATATAGATATATCCTATCATATCTAATAGCACATTCAAACAAATCAATCAATAACTGCAAAAATTCCACTTTAAATTTTGAGTGAGAAGATCTCACCTTAACTTTTATTTGCAATCCGTTTCCATTTCCGTTTTGTTTTCTCGATTTTAACCTGGTATAAACAATTTTATAAAATCTATTAATATTCGAATTAAATCGAAAAATCAATTTTCATTTGGTAATTTTAATTATCCAATGATTTTTATTTTAAATCAATTTCTCTTAATAAATCTGTTTAACTAAAAATTAACTTTAAACTAAATTACCTTTAACCAAATATTTTTATTTTAACTAATTTTCCTTTCAAAATTAATTTAGCTGGAATTTTAAATTTAAAAAACTAAATTTTTCTTTAATACATTATTTAAAATGATTGGTTAAGTGAAAATATGTATATTTATATTTACTTTCCTCTTGAAATGATCTAATACAAAAATAATAATTTTTTTTTAAAAAAAAACTTTATATATGTGTATACTTATAAAATAACCTATATAGATTTCAAAATCTAATCTTTATATACATTACTGCAGATTTAATTCCATCTGTAAATGTTTTCCAATTTTTTATACATATACATATTTACCTCTTATTTTTCTAAATCAAACGAGACTAAACAAAGGATTACCCCAGTGCAGATTGAAGAACCCAGCTCGTTGCTCGACTTCGATCGCCGAACTGCTATCCCAGCCTCCAAATCAATCGACCCTGACACCCTCCATACTCGGCCTCACCATCTCCACATCGAAGTCTCCGTTCTTGGCCTGGAGCTCGCACGCGCCACCAATCGCCATCGACAACCTCGTTGTCCACATTCGATCGCGCTCCCCCAGATCCTCAACGTCGCAGCTTCGCCTCGCCTTTACGATGCCGACGTGCCACAGTTCCCAAACCCTAGCCCTAAACGCGAATCCCCTCTGACAAACGCACGCGTTCACGAGCCACAACACGATCGACATCAGCCACCTCCATCTATTTACAGTCTCGAGCTCGCCGATTCACTTGATTCCCAGTCGAGAGCGACTCGAACGAGTTGATTTTGGAGAGGAGGGGTTTCGTGATTTTCTGATTTGAATGCGGTTTGGGTTTCGCTCGTTCGAACGAGAATTTATAAGGAAGTGGGCTACGGCCATTTTTATTTTCATTTTCTCTCGTTCGATTGTGGATTGAACTGACGAAGGAAGAAAGTATTTACGATTTGAAGGAAGCACGCTCAGCACGATTTAGCCGTGATTTTAGGCGTAACCAAAGGAAGATAACAGTAAGGGAGGAATGGTGTTGACAAATTTTAAATTTAAATTAAATTAAATTAAAATCTAAACGCGTTTATACGTCGTATGCTCACATATCAACTCCAATTAATACGAAATTTGAAATCCGGTAATAACAAACTATTACGGACCTAATGAAACTGTTTTCGTCGAATTCCGAGACTGTGCCCCGAAACGCTGTATTTTAAATATCGATTCGAACGATATAATTTCAAACTGAACAATTCACTCCCAAATTCGATTCTGAAGCTTCTGTTATCTTCAGTAATATCAATACGAATTTTAAAAGCTTTCGAAATATTTTTCTTCAACTTTAAATTGAAGATACAAATTTTTTTATCCAACTTTCAATAGATTAAATTATATAATTTAATCGTCAGCTTCAAATTTAAATCGAGGATTCAAATTAAATCATCGTTCAAATATTTAAAATTAATTAAATATTCTCAATTTAATTTGGTCAAAATTCAGGGTCGTTACAGACTTCCCCCTTAAAAGAATTTCGTCCTCGAAATTACAAGTTAGGAAAAATGGTCCTTAACTCGTCTACTCTTTTTCCAACATTTAATAGTTTTATCAAATCTATCAAAACAAATCTTCCTACTAAAGATTCGTTATCCATTCAACTAAATTTCCAATCTTTCATAGTTTTCAAACAACTTTGTTTACTTCAAAATTCAAATTTAAATTTAAATTCAAATTTTAACTTTCAATATTTTCTCAAAAATTTTCTAACGCCCTAAATTTTTGAAAAATTTCGCCAGCGTCTCCTTTGCGCGGCTAATACGGCACGACTACAAAACGTCCCTACGGACTCTCAGATTTCAAAAAGAAAAAGAAAAAGCCAAGTGGCTAGACTCGAAAGTCATCAAATCTCATATTATAATTCAAATACTTACCTTTTGTCGAGCAATTCAAATTATCTTCGAAATCAAAATTTCCTTCATAACACCTGTATATCCTACTAGCCATAATATCTAGTTACATATATTCAAACTATTTTGCAAATTCTATTACAAAATTTCAATATAAACTGCTTATATCATTCTTAAGTTCGTTATTGAAGTTATATCCTATTCATTCAATTTTACATTTCACATTCATTTGAACTCATAATTCACATTTTCAATTCTATTTGAATTCAATTCAGTCTCATTTACTTACAAATTCAAAATGAACTTTAACATTCAATTTCATTTTCTGGCACTTGCAATCGCAATTTATTCATTCATTCACTAATTCATTCGTTTTCAATTTGAATTTCATTCTAATCAAAATTCAAATATTCTATAAGTTATCAACTTATTAATATTTCGTAAGTATTTTAAATAGGATTCCAGAGTCGTTTCCACTTTTTCAAAACCATTTGAAAACAATTCAAATTCCATTTGAATTTCCAAACAAAAACCCAAATTTTCAAACAACTCCTATTTAAAACAATTTGACAGCAATTTCTCTTTTGGAAACCCGAAAATGAATTCTAATGATGTGGCCATCATCATCAGGATTATTTTCCAGCGACCTAAAAGAGTTTAGAGCTTTCAACTCTCCAAATACTTTTCAAAACCTTCGAAATCCATTTTCAAATCAAAAATGATTTAAACTTCCAAATCTCCAAAATTTTCAAATCCTTTTCAAAACATTTCCAAATACTTCTCTGGAATTCCGTTTCAAATTATAAGTCACATTTATAATTTACGTTCTTAAATTTCATTTGTATATGAATTTTATTTCTTAAAACTTGGAGTTATAATTTCAATTCCTTATCCAATTTCATATAACGATAACATTTCAATATTATTATTTTATAACAACCATGCATCCATATACTGTAATAATTTACAGAAAATCATTTCATTTATATACAAAAATAGTTTTGGGTGAAATTATTTCATTTACCCTATTTAAAACAATACTGTGCCGAATTGTTCTATTCGAGTGTTTAGAAACCCCTTCGATACAGTTTTGCAAGACTGTGCCGAGGAAGGTTCATATACCACTCAATAAACCAATCATCACAATACAAAAAAAAATTTATATTCAATAACAAATACGCGCTCATATCTATTATTACACTCAACTCATTCTAGAGTACTGCTGACTCTATCTCTAATGAGTAACACCCAACAGAGCAGGGTTGTCGCTTAACCATATGCTCTGATACCACTTTGTCACATACCGAAATTTTTCGACTTTCGAAAATTCGACATCGATACTCACTTTATCGACTGCCGAGCAATCGAGTGCCGGAAACTCCAATAGTGAGGGTTTTAAGAAAAAGAAAAAGTCAGAAGAAGAAGAAGATAGAAGAAAAAGAGAAGAAAGAAAGAAGAAGAACAACAGAAACACATCAGAACAAAAACAGAAAACAATATCAGAATCTCACATATCGCAGCGGAACAATATATAGTAGATAATCACTAGTCTTTTAAAACAAAGAACTATATCAGTTTATACATACATCAATCATCAGAGTCAATATATAACTCAATACAACAATGGACAGTTATATAAACTTGTCCTCATACAGAATACACAGCTGAATAAATACTATCAGCTACAAATAATACGTCTCGTCATCCAGCTTGCTTCCAAAGCTCCAGAATATCCTGATAATATAACTCTAGGCTGCCCGTGTGGAAATTGGTGGGCACCCAGAGTTTAGAAGGGAACAATAAACTCCGAGTCAGTCATGGTGACTGGTGTGAGATCGTAAAACAGTTATTCTTTAAAATAAACAACAGAAAAATTTTAAAGTCAATTCGCAATGCCTTTGGAAAATGAAACTACCATAAGACCTCCCGCCACACACACAATGCAAACGCAGACTTGGAGGAGATTTCTTCTTATGATAGTCAAAGATGCTTACTACGCAAAATCAAATTCTTTTTGATATTATTATTAGTGCATAGTGTAGAAAACATTTCGAAAGTAGAATATAAATCTTAGCCAGCATAGGTACCATTATAGTATGCTTGCTATAGCTACCATATTAAATGGCAGGTTCTACAACTAAAACCGTACAAGGCTCGTATTGTTTCTTTGGATTTCCAACAAATGGTCAGGCTAAGGAACTTCCTTTTCCACGATGGGTACGTCCCTGGAATAGACGACCCGAGAAATAACCTAACATTACGGTTAGATCTCTGCCAACACAAGGCCGGGTTACCTCTGCAAAAGTAGGTAACTACTGACACGCGTATGCCATCCCCCGATCGTCACCGATCTTCCCGAGGATCCCCAATTCGCAACAACCACAAAGAAATAAATTTTGCAGCAACCACAGAGGTTAAGTATCTGGGCTCCATGCCATGATACCACCTTTATCCAAAAGGAATGACATACACTAAGGGGCGCTACTCCCTAGAACCTTGCCGCATCCTTCCTGTTTCGACCATTTCCGGGGTGTGAGGCTCGATGAAGTCTCGTCCACAAAGCTACGCTTTCTCAAAAAGCCCTGCTTCGGGTCAAACAAAATGATCAACCTATGATCACCAAGATATAAGATCAAACAAATGATCATATCACAAATGATCAAACACTGATCATTTCACAGCAACACTCAGTATGCCACGTTACCAAATTGGGATATATCGCTGATAAATTTCAACTACATAACCTCTGAGCTCGTACGTCTCAGAGAAGGGTGTTAAGCTAAGAGAATAAATTCTCCGCCACCAACAGAAATGTATTTGAAAGAAATCAGCTTTATATCTCAAATTGTAACGTCAGACACACAATCCATACAAGTCTGTTCCGGGATCGAACAGAACCGAAGGCACTTCTCACGAAGCCCTTGCACATCCGGATAATTTTCAATCACGTCGGGACTTCCCGTCACTAAGGGTGATAAAACCTCTAAACCGGAGATCAGCCGATGTAGAGTAACTCGACGGTAATCCTTCCGTTTTCAAAAATATCCGGTCTTCAACACCGGTCTTCAAATGCAATTCATAACGACGTATCACATATTCGGAATGGGTTATACGACCCCATGGTCCTTTCCCGGCTAACCCGAATAGTGAGCGCTTATTTAAAAATAAGTGTGGCATTCAAATTCATCCAATTCACAACAAATACCTATCTAAAGGTAATTATTGATAGTCGGTTATTTAACTATCAATAAAGATGCGCAACATCATCAGATTCCAAATAATTTTCCAAATTATTTCATCTTCCAAAATATCTTTTACTAGATATAAAATTTCCACACTTCAGAAATAAATCGATATTTATTTTTAAAACGAATCCCCATTTCTTTTTATAAATTCCATAGTGAATTTATACTTATCGAATATCTACTGATATTCGATTTTTTTCAAATCGATTTCAATATTAAATTTTGATTTATCTTTAAGAAGATAAATTCTCAAAAACGTTTCATTTCGTTTTGGAAAACATTCCCATACTTATTTAAAAATAAGTCAGTAATTCACAAATCCATTTATTTTCAACATTTGAAAATATTCGATATACTTAAAATCAAATTAAGTATATATTCATTCTTTAAGGAAATCTATCTTCTATAACAACATCAATTTGAGTCAAAAACGAATGTTACGTAACACATCGTTACGACGACTCAAAAATCACTAGTATAGGGATTCGAAATTAAAATAGATATGTAAATCCCAATACTAGATAAAAACATTTCCTTTCGGAAATCATTTACTATAACAACAGTGTTATAGTCCACCATTTCCTTATTTCTCAAAAACGCCTATTTCAACAAGAACTGTTGAAATCTATGCTTTCGATATCTAACACATTTTAAAACATCGTTAAAAACAATTTAACTTCATTTTAAAATATCACTTCTTCAAAAATGAATCCATTTTATTCAATAATATATTCACTGTCCAAAATCGTGAATATAATTCACTTAACCCAATTTCAATCATTTCTACACATTTTTATTCCAATAGAAATTCGCTATCCAAAATCGCGAATATATCTTCTTTAATAATCTTCTATATTCAATTTATCAAATTCTACCGATTTTGAATTTATAAAACAACTTTTATAAATTCTATTTCTATTTTAATAACAACTTCAATTTATAAATCTTCTTTTATTAACTTCTATATTTAACTCATCAAAATAAGTGATTCCGGATTTATAAACAACTTTTATAAATTTCAATTCTATTTATAAAAACTTCAATCCCAAATCAATTTCGATATTGATTTGAAAATTTATTTATCACTACTAAGTAAATTCCTTATTTTCCTCAAATTATTCAATATTCTGTTTTTAACAATGGATTCTTCAATTTGAAATCATTTTATATTGATTTCCCAATTTGTTTCAATTTACCAATTAAATTTCTAATAGGATTTCCAACTTATCTTCTCTTAAATAAATTTCTTTTTAAGAAAATACATTTCAATCGTTTCTTTCAATCTATTTTAAAAATCCAAATTTTACATTAAATTCTTCAATTTAAAATCACTATTTTATGAAATCCATTTATTTAACATTTTCACTTTATTCTGGAATAAATTCGATAATACTATAAAAATCAACTTTTATACCTTTAAATTCTTTTCTTCAAATTTTATTCAATTTCAAAAAAATCAATTCACTTAAAATTTTCTGCTTGAATTACCAAAAATTCAATTTCGTTTATTTTTGGAATCCAATGATATCAAACATCCATTCAGCTAAATTTTAGCTTTCAAACAATTTCCAGACATCAATATGATCAATATAATCATTCACAGATTCATATCACAGTATAAATAAATTCAATCAATGTGAGGGGTCCAGTTGGATCCCTCCAACCTGTTTCCCTGCATCCAAAGATGTTAGCACAATACCAATTCCGCTCCAGTACGGAATTATCGCGGTATATAGGTTTTATAAAAATCCGCTTACTAACGGCGCAATAGGGTCTCATCCGCTATACGAGGCGGGAAATCATCAATCCAATATATACATATGCCAATATGTATATATTGCTATATTTATAGATATATCCTATCATATCTAATAGCACATTCAAACAAATCAATCAATAACTGCAAAAATTCCACTTTAAATTTTGAGTGAGAAGATCTCACCTTAGCTTTTATTTGCAATCCGTTTCCATTTCCGTTTTGTTTTCTCGATTTTAACCTGGTATAAACAATTTTATAAAATCTATTAATATTCGAATTAAATCGAAAAATCAATTTTCATTTGGTAATTTTAATTATCCAATGATTTTTATTTTAAATCAATTTCTCTTAATAAATCTGTTTAACTAAAAATTAACTTTAAACTAAATTACCTTTAACCAAATATTTTTATTTTAACTAATTTTCCTTTCAAAATTAATTTAGCTGGAATTTTAAATTTAAAAAACTAAATTTTTCTTTAATACATTATTTAAAATGATTGGTTAAGTGAAAATATGTATATTTATATTTACTTTCCTCTTGAAATGATCTAATACAAAAATAATAATTTTTTTTTTAAAAAAAAACTTTATATATGTGTATACTTATAAAATAACCTATATAGATTTCAAAATCTAATCTTTATATACATTACTGCAGATTTAATTCCATCTGTAAATGTTTTCCAATTTTTTATACATATACATATTTACCTCTTATTTTTCTAAATCAAACGAGACTAAACAAAGGATTACCCCACTGCAGATTGAAGAACCCAGCTCGTTGCTCGACTTCGATCGCCGAACTGCTATCCCAGCCTCCAAATCAATCGACCCTGACACCCTCCATACTCGGCCTCACCATCTCCACATCGAAGTCTCCGTTCTTGGCCTGGAGCTCGCACGCGCCACCAATCGCCATCGACAACCTCGTTGTCCACATTCGATCGCGCTCCCCCAGATCCTCAACGTCGCAGCTTCGCCTCGCCTTTACGATGCCGACGTGCCACAGTTCCCAAACCCTAGCCCTAAACGCGAATCCCCTCTGACAAACGCACGCGTTCACGAGCCACAACACGATCGACATCAGCCACCTCCATCTATTTACAGTCTCGAGCTCGCCGATTCACTTGATTCCCAGTCGAGAGCGACTCGAACGAGTTGATTTTGGAGAGGAGGGGTTTCGTGATTTTCTGATTTGAATGCGGTTTGGGTTTCGCTCGTTCGAACGAGAATTTATAAGGAAGTGGGCTACGGCCATTTTTATTTTCATTTTCTCTCGTTCGATTGTGGATTGAACTGACGAAGGAAGAAAGTATTTACGATTTGAAGGAAGCACGCTCAGCACGATTTAGCCGTGATTTTAGGCGTAACCAAAGGAAGATAACAGTAAGGGAGGAATGGTGTTGACAAATTTTAAATTTAAATTAAATTAAATTAAAATCTAAACGCGTTTATACGTCGTATGCTCACATATCAACTCCAATTAATACGAAATTTGAAATCCGGTAATAACAAACTATTACGGACCTAATGAAACTGTTTTCGTCGAATTCCGAGACTGTGCCCCGAAACGCTGTATTTTAAATATCGATTCGAACGATATAATTTCAAACTGAACAATTCACTCCCAAATTCGATTCTGAAGCTTCTGTTATCTTCAGTAATATCAATACGAATTTTAAAAGCTTTCGAAATATTTTTCTTCAACTTTAAATTGAAGATACAAATTTTTTTATCCAACTTTCAATAGATTAAATTATATAATTTAATCGTCAGCTTCAAATTTAAATCGAGGATTCAAATTAAATCATCGTTCAAATATTTAAAATTAATTAAATATTCTCAATTTAATTTGGTCAAAATTCAGGGTCGTTACAGACTTCCCCCTTAAAAGAATTTCGTCCTCGAAATTACAAGTTAGGAAAAATGGTCCTTAACTCGTCTACTCTTTTTCCAACATTTAATAGTTTTATCAAATCTATCAAAACAAATCTTCCTACTAAAGATTCGTTATCCATTCAACTAAATTTCCAATCTTTCATAGTTTTCAAACAACTTTGTTTACTTCAAAATTCAAATTTAAATTTAAATTCAAATTTTAACTTTCAATATTTTCTCAAAAATTTTCTAACGCCCTAAATTTTCGAAAAATTTCGCCAGCGTCTCCTTTGCGCGGCTAATACGGCACGACTACAAAACGTCCCTACGGACTCTCAGATTTCAAAAAGAAAAAGAAAAAGCCAAGTGGCTAGACTCGAAAGTCATCAAATCTCATATTATAATTCAAATACTTACCTTTTGTCGAGCAATTCAAATTATCTTCGAAATCAAAATTTCCTTCATAACACCTGTATATCCTACTAGCCATAATATCTAGTTACATATATTCAAACTATTTTGCAAATTCTATTACAAAATTTCAATATAAACTGCTTATATCATTCTTAAGTTCGTTATTGAAGTTATATCCTATTCATTCAATTTTACATTTCACATTCATTTGAACTCATAATTCACATTTTCAATTCTATTTGAATTCAATTCAGTCTCATTTACTTACAAATTCAAAATGAACTTTAACATTCAATTTCATTTTCTGGCACTTGCAATCGCAATTTATTCATTCATTCACTAATTCATTCGTTTTCAATTTGAATTTCATTCTAATCAAAATTCAAATATTCTATAAGTTATCAACTTATTAATATTTCGTAAGTATTTTAAATAGGATTCCAGAGTCGTTTCCACTTTTTCAAAACCATTTGAAAACAATTCAAATTCCATTTGAATTTCCAAACAAAAACCCAAATTTTCAAACAACTCCT
The DNA here is from genome assembly GCA_030737815.1 of Allium fistulosum. Lineage (NCBI taxonomy): Eukaryota > Viridiplantae > Streptophyta > Magnoliopsida > Asparagales > Amaryllidaceae > Allium > Allium fistulosum. The sequence goes on from CM060904.1 coordinate 825,170,468, forward strand.
ATTTAAAACAATTTGACAGCAATTTCTCTTTTGGAAACCCGAAAATGAATTCTAATGATGTGGCCATCATCATCAGGATTATTTTCCAGCGACCTAAAAGAGTTTAGAGCTTTCAACTCTCCAAATACTTTTCAAAACCTTCGAAATCCATTTTCAAATCAAAAATGATTTAAACTTCCAAATCTCCAAAATTTTCAAATCCTTTTCAAAACATTTCCAAATACTTCTCTGGAATTCCGTTTCAAATTATAAGTCACATTTATAATTTACGTTCTTAAATTTCATTTGTATATGAATTTTATTTCTTAAAACTTGGAGTTATAATTTCAATTCCTTATCCAATTTCATATAACGATAACATTTCAATATTATTATTTTATAACAACCATGCATCCATATACTGTAATAATTTACAGAAAATCATTTCATTTATATACAAAAATAGTTTTGGGTGAAATTATTTCATTTACCCTATTTAAAACAATACTGTGCCGAATTGTTCTATTCGAGTGTTTAGAAACCCCTTCGATACAGTTTTGCAAGACTGTGCCGAGGAAGGTTCATATACCACTCAATAAACCAATCATCACAATACAAAAAAATTTTATATTCAATAACAAATACGCGCTCATATCTATTATTACACTCAACTCATTCTAGAGTACTGCTGACTCTATCTCTAATGAGTAACACCCAACAGAGCAGGGTTGTCGCTTAACCATATGCTCTGATACCACTTTGTCACATACCGAAATTTTTCGACTTTCGAAAATTCGACATCGATACTCACTTTATCGACTGCCGAGCAATCGAGTGCCGGAAACTCCAATAGTGAGGGTTTTAAGAAAAAGAAAAAGTCAGAAGAAGAAGAAGATAGAAGAAAAAGAGAAGAAAGAAAGAAGAAGAACAACAGAAACACATCAGAACAGAAACAGAAAACAATATCAGAATCTCACATATCGCAGCGGAACAATATATAGTAGATAATCACTAGTCTTTTAAAACAAAGAACTATATCAGTTTATACATACATCAATCATCAGAGTCAATATATAACTCAATACAACAATGGACAGTTATATAAACTTGTCCTCATACAGAATACACAGCTTAATAAATACTATCAGCTACAAATAATACGTCTCGTCATCCAGCTTGCTTCCAAAGCTCCAGAATATCCTGATAATATAACTCTAGGCTGCCCGTGTGGAAATTGGTGGGCACCCAGAGTTTAGAAGGGAACAATAAACTCCGAGTCAGTCATGGTGACTGGTGTGAGATCGTAAAACAGTTATTCTTTAAAATAAACAACAGAAAAATTTTAAAGTCAATTCGCAATGCCTTTGGAAAATGAAACTACCATAAGACCTCCCGCCACACACACAATGCAAACGCAGACTTGGAGGAGATTTCTTCTTATGATAGTCAAAGATGCTTACTACGCAAAATCAAATTCTTTTTGATATTATTATTAGTGCATAGTGTAGAAAACATTTCGAAAGTAGAATATAAATCTTAGCCAGCATAGGTACCATTATAGTATGCTTGCTATAGCTACCATATTAAATGGCAGGTTCTACAACTAAAACCGTACAAGGCTCGTATTGTTTCTTTGGATTTCCAACAAATGGTCAGGCTAAGGAACTTCCTTTTCCACGATGGGTACGTCCCTGGAATAGACGACCCGAGAAATAACCTAACATTACGGTTAGATCTCTGCCAACACAAGGCCGGGTTACCTCTGCAAAAGTAGGTAACTACTGACACGCGTATGCCATCCCCCGATCGTCACCGATCTTCCCGAGGATCCCCGATTCGCAACAACCACAAAGAAATAAATTTTGCAGCAACCACAGAGGTTAAGTATCTGGGCTCCATGCCATGATACCACCTTTATCCAAAAGGAATGACATACACTAAGGGGCGCTACTCCCTAGAACCTTGCCGCATCCTTCCTGTTTCGACCATTTCCGGGGTGTGAGGCTCGATGAAGTCTCGTCCACAAAGCTACGCTTTCTCAAAAAGCCCTGCTTCGGGTCAAACAAAATGATCAACCTATGATCACCAAGATATAAGATCAAACAAATGATCATATCACAAATGATCAAACACTGATCATTTCACAGCAACACTCAGTATGCCACGTTACCAAATTGGGATATATCGCTGATAAATTTCAACTACATAACCTCTGAGCTCGTACGTCTCAGAGAAGGGTGTTAAGCTAAGAGAATAAATTCTCCGCCACCAACAGAAATGTATTTGAAAGAAATCAGCTTTATATCTCAAATTGTAACGTCAGACACACAATCCATACAAGTCTGTTCCGGGATCGAACAGAACCGAAGGCACTTCTCACGAAGCCCTTGCACATCCGGATAATTTTCAATCACGTCGGGACTTCCCGTCACTAAGGGTGATAAAACCTCTAAACCGGAGATCAGCCGATGTAGAGTAACTCGACGGTAATCCTTCCGTTTTCAAAAATATCCGGTCTTCAACACCGGTCTTCAAATGCAATTCATAACGACGTATCACATATTCGGAATGGGTTATACGACCCCATGGTCCTTTCCCGGCTAACCCGAATAGTGAGCGCTTATTTAAAAATAAGTGTGGCATTCAAATTCATCCAATTCACAACAAATACCTATCTAAAGGTAATTATTGATAGTCGGTTATTTAACTATCAATAAAGATGCGCAACATCATCAGATTCCAAATAATTTTCCAAATTATTTCATCTTCCAAAATATCTTTTACTAGATATAAAATTTCCACACTTCAGAAATAAATCGATATTTATTTTTAAAACGAATCCCCATTTCTTTTTATAAATTCCATAGTGAATTTATACTTATCGAATATCTACTGATATTCGATTTTTTTCAAATCGATTTCAATATTAAATTTTGATTTATCTTTAAGAAGATAAATTCTCAAAAACGTTTCATTTCGTTTTGGAAAACATTCCCATACTTATTTAAAAATAAGTCAGTAATTCACAAATCCATTTATTTTCAACATTTGAAAATATTCGATATACTTAAAATCAAATTAAGTATATATTCATTCTTTAAGGAAATCTATCTTCTATAACAACATCAATTTGAGTCAAAAACGAATGTTACGTAACACATCGTTACGACGACTCAAAAATCACTAGTATAGGGATTCGAAATTAAAATAGATATGTAAATCCCAATACTAGATAAAAACATTTCCTTTCGGAAATCATTTACTATAACAACAGTGTTATAGTCCACCATTTCCTTATTTCTCAAAAACGCCTATTTCAACAAGAACTGTTGAAATCTATGCTTTCGATATCTAACACATTTTAAAACATCGTTAAAAACAATTTAACTTCATTTTAAAATATCACTTCTTCAAAAATGAATCCATTTTATTCAATAATATATTCACTGTCCAAAATCGTGAATATAATTCACTTAACCCAATTTCAATCATTTCTACACATTTTTATTCCAATAGAAATTCGCTATCCAAAATCGCGAATATATCTTCTTTAATAATCTTCTATATTCAATTTATCAAATTCTACCGATTTTGAATTTATAAAACAACTTTTATAAATTCTATTTCTATTTTAATAACAACTTCAATTTATAAATCTTCTTTTATTAACTTCTATATTTAACTCATCAAAATAAGTGATTCCGGATTTATAAACAACTTTTATAAATTTCAATTCTATTTATAAAAACTTCAATCCCAAATCAATTTCGATATTGATTTGAAGATTTATTTATCACTACTAAGTAAATTCCTTATTTTCCTCAAATTATTCAATATTCTGTTTTTAACAATGGATTCTTCAATTTGAAATCATTTTATATTGATTTCCCAATTTGTTTCAATTTACCAATTAAATTTCTAATAGGATTTCCAACTTATCTTCTCTTAAATAAATTTCTTTTTAAGAAAATACATTTCAATCGTTTCTTTCAATCTATTTTAAAAATCCAAATTTTACATTAAATTCTTCAATTTAAAATCACTATTTTATGAAATCCATTTATTTAACATTTTCACTTTATTCTGGAATAAATTCGATAATACTATAAAAATCAACTTTTATACCTTTAAATTCTTTTCTTCAAATTTTATTCAATTTCAAAAAAATCAATTCACTTAAAATTTTCTGCTTGAATTACCAAAAATTCAATTTCGTTTATTTTTGGAATCCAATGATATCAAACATCCATTCAGCTAAATTTTAGCTTTCAAACAATTTCCAGACATCAATATGATCAATATAATCATTCTGAAAAACATTTATCAGAATTTCTACTTTGATGGTTTTGGGGATTGACTTCTTTGGACTTTACTCACGTCTTCGAACGTGAATTGATTTGTTCTACAATCGTTTTATGACTTGTCACTTTAAAGATATATGAAGGTTTCAATACTAATAGTAAATATCAAAACTCTTTCATCAAAGCGATTTCAACACTATTTTAAATATCTAAAGTTCTTTTTCTCAAACCGATTTTCAATCTACTAGTATATACAAGCCTTTACTTCACTCGAATGAGAAATCGACTTAAACGACTTAGTAAAACGAGTGGTATGAAACGCTTGCGTTCACTTCGTCGGTTAGCTCTTGGACTTGTTCGATTGAACCCTTTTCGTGACAATTTCCTAGTGAAGATTTACAGCTTGTTCGTAAATATTTAAGTTAAGCAAGTGGTTATGGGACATGAAGCTAAACTCATATATTTACTAGCTTGGTGTGATTGACACTTATCGCTGATCATGATGATCATTTTATGGTTTAGACTAGCAATGTGCGATGTCTCTTCGTCCGTGTGTCGGACTTGCCTTCGGGCCATCCGTGTGTTCGGAAAATTTAAATGGATAGCTTCCATGAGATAACTTCTCGTCCGTGTGTCGGACTTCCCCCTTTTAGTGATTTCTGGATTTCGTGTGTTGATTTCTGGGATTTGTTCTGGATTTCGTGTGTTGATTTCTGGATTTAGTGCTTCACCAACTTTTGTGGTTTTCACTGATATGATATCAGTTTTTGTGTATTGGTGAATTTGTGTGTCATTACCCTTTTTATGTGTTTGGATCTTTGAGAAGATTCTTGTGACATTGATTAATCCCTTGTTGATTATCATTTACATACTTATAGTAGTATGCCATCATGGTTATTATATGTTTATGCCATACCTTTTATCCTATATCATGTCATCTAATATTTATAGTTAGACTGATCCGTTTATTATTTTCTTATAAATAATACTCGGGTCAGACCGAGATGTTACAGGTGCTTCTGCTTGACTTCTCTTCTGGATTACTCTGACTTTTGGCTAACTACTTAGATTAGCAGTTTTTGGTTGTACACATTCGAGATATAGACTCTATGTTGTGTATCTATTCTTTTGTATAGCACGTGATGCTATTCTTTTGTATTATCGTGGATCTTTCCGACCACTACTCTGATGTACACTTTCATGTGTTATATATTTATTCATATCTTCTTCCGCCTTTGTGATATGGATGTCTGTGACTGATTTATGTTATGATTATTTCTATGTTTGTTTCCGAAGATTATATATATAGCCACCGTGTGATAGCTTTGTGTTTGTATCGGTATGTCGGATTCTCTATCTGGCGTATCGGTGCTCGCACAAAGAAGTTACATGGATGGTCGCTCCTCCACAGCCTTATTCTCCGTGCTAATTGACAGCACTACATCGTAGTGTTCTTGGTTAGCATGGGTATAGAGGTGGGGCGTCACACCGATCTTCCCGAGGATCCCCGATTCGCAACAACCACAAAGTAATAAATTTGCAGCAACCACAGAGGTTAAGTATCTGGGCTCCATACCATGATACCACCTTTATCCAGAAGGAATGACATACACTAAGGGGCGCTACTCCCTAGAACCTTGCCGCATTCTTCCTGTTTTGACCATTTCCGGGGTGTGAGGCTCGACGAAGTCTCGTCCACAAAGCTACGCTTTCTACAAAGCCATGCTTCGGGTCAAACAAATGATCAACCTATGATCACAAAGATATAAGATCAAACAAATGATCATATCGCAAATGATCAAACACTGATCATTTCACAGCAACACTCAGTATGCCACGTTACCAAATCGGGAATATATCGCTGATAAATTTCAACTACATAACCTCTGAGCTCGTACGTCTCAGAGAAGGGTGTTAAGCTAAGAGAATAAATTCTCCGCCACCAACAGATATGTATTTGAAAGAAATCAGCTTTATATCTCAAATTGTAACGTCAGACATACAATCCATACAAGTCTGTTCCGGGATCGAACAGAACCGAAGGCACTTCTCACGAAGCCCTTGCATATCCGGATAAATTTCTAATCACGTCCGGACTTCCCGTCACTAAGGGTGATAAAACCTCTAAATCGGAGATCAGTCGATGTAGAGTAACTCGACGGTAATCCTTCCGTTTTCAAAAATATCCGGTCTTCAACACCGGTCTTCAAATGCAATTCATAACGACGTATCACATATTCGGAATGGGTTATACGACCCCATGGTCCTTTCCCGGCTAACCCGAATAGTGAGCGATTATTTAAAAACAAGTGTGGCATTCAAATTCATCCAATCACAACAAATATCCATTCAAGGTAATTATTGATAGTCGGTTATTTAACTGTCAATAAAGATGCGCGACATCATCAGATTCCAAATAATTTTCCAAATTATTCAATTTTCAAAATATCTTTACTAGATATAAAATTTCCACACTTCAAAAATAAATCAACGTTTATTTTTGAAAGGAATTTACATTTCTTTTATAAATTCCATAGTGAATTTATATTTCAAAATATCAACTGATATATGATTTTCAAATCGATTTCAATATTCATTTTTGATTTATCTTTACAAAGATAAATTCTAAAACGTTTATTTCATATTGGAAAAGTATTTCCTTACTTATTTAATAATAAGTGTTTCACAAATCCTTTATTTTCAACATTTGAAAATATTTAATATACTTAAATCAAATTTAAGTATAAATTCATTCTTTAAGGAAATCATTTACTATAACAACATTTATTTGAGTCAAAACGAATGTTGCGTAAAACATCGTTACGACGACTCGAAATCAATAGTATAGGGATTCAGAATTAAGATAGATATATAAATCCCAATACTATATAAAACATTTCCTTTTGGAAATCATTTACTATAACAACAGTGTTATAGTCCACCATTTCCTTATATTTCTCGAAAACGTCTATTTCAACAATAAATGTTGAAATCTATGATTTCGATATTTAATCATTTTAAAACATCGTTAAAACAATTAGCTTCATCTTAAATATCACTTTCCCAAAACCATATCCATTTTACTTAAAAATATATTCACTGTCCAAAATCGTGAATATACTTCAATAACCAAATTTCAATCTTTTCTACACATTTATTTCAAGAATTATCCACTGTCCAAAATCGTGGATAAAATTCCCTTAATAATCTCTATATTTAAAATCAATCAAATTTGATTTATTTTCGAATTTATAAAAACAACGTTTATAAATTCTATTTCCATTTTATAACAACTTCGATTTATACATCTTCTTTAATGACCCATTCAATTTATAAGTTAATATAACTTATAATTCATTTAATTTAAAACAAATCGTTCTTTTAAACTTCACAAAATTTAAAACTTTCAGATTTCATTAACTTATGAAATCCCATTTACACTTCATTTTAACACTTGTAGAATCTTGTCTTATAATCCCAATATTTCAAATTTATAAATATCCATTTTTGTACATCTTTTAAACAAACCGTTTATAATACTAGAAATCCCAATTTAAACCATTTCATAAATTTCTTAACTTTTATTTCAAAAATCACACTTTGATTTTATTTCACAAAAATCTTAACTTTTATAACTTTAAAATTTTAGACGTTTATTTATTTGAAATAAATCAATTCAAAAATTCAATAAAACGTCTACTTTCAAAAATCACTTTAAAAACCCTTTTAAAGTAAAAGATGTTATTTTTAAACTTCAAAACTGAATCCGATGATGCAACAGCATCAATTAGTCAATCATAACATTCAATATCATATATCAATATGATAACAGCATATACAACAAATATCTGCAAATAATAATATTGGTGAGGAATCCAGTTGGATCCCTCCAACCTGTTTCCCTGCATCCACAGACGTTAGCACAATACCAATTCCACTTCGAGGTGGAATATCGCGGTATATGGGTTTTATAAATATCATCCGCTTACTAACGGCGCAATAGGGTCTCATCCTCTATACGAGGCGGGAAATCAATCAATCTAATATATACATATGCCAATATGTATATATTGCTATATATATATATATATATATCCTACTATATCTAATATCACATCCAACAGCAATCATCAATCAATAAATAACTGCAATACCAAATATATTTTGAGTGAGAAAAATCTCACCTTTTCTTTTATTTTGCAATCCATTCCAAATCCAGATTTATTTTTCTTCGTTGTATTCGACCTAGTATAAATAATTTACACAATCTATTAATATTCGAATTAAATCGAATAATAAATTTCTATTTGATAAATTTAACTAACTAATAATTTATTTGATTTAAATTCGAACAATTAATTAAGTTTTAAGACTGATTTTTCTTTTAAAAATCTATCTAACCAAGATTTTTCTTTAAATTAATATCTTTATTTTAAATCAATTTCTTTTAAATACATATTTATTTAACTAATCATTTCAATTTCAACTAACTTTCCTTTTTAAAAAAAATGTTTTCTAGTTACCACAAAAATTACTTAAGTTAACTAAACCAATTAATCGCTAAAATAAATTAGTAACTTTAAAATATGTGTACTTTTCCTTTACTGTTTATACATATCTATATTCATATTTTCTTCTCTGTCGAAAATCAAACAGTAATTTCTTTCCTGTAAATTCCTAAAATCATATACATATACTTCTATACTGTTTACATTTAAAATCTACAGATTAATATTTGTTTAAATACAATTTAAATTAACAGTAATACCTCACTGTGAAAATCGAAATCGATGCCAACTACGACGAATGCAAAACCATTGCGATGACGACCTCCTGCTCGAAACAAGCTCTGGCGTTCGAACATCTGGAAACCCTACTCCTAAGCCCTCCACGCGAGCGCGCCTCTGCCCTAGTCGAGAGCTCCACTTCCAGAACCACGCTTCAACCCACGATGCCTACTACCCCTCCAGCGTCGAGAACCCCACGAATCCATCACAAAGCCCCAGTCGTTTCGCGAACGCGTGTGCTTCCTTCGATCGACGACTCGACTCACGTTCGCGAGCCTCCCATCAAGTTCGTGATGCTCGAAATCGAGTTTTCCATGTTTCGCGACCTTCCCCCTGATTCTCACGTTGCTGAAGATAACCACCACCGTGATTTCGTTTCGACCCCAGGCTTCGGCCATTGTTTAAAAATTTGTGAAGAGGGAGACGCAATTTTCTTTTAACTGGATTTGTTGTTTTTTTGAATTTGTAGAAAAGAGAGAAGAGGCAGGGGATGAAGGAATAAGGACGTATTTAAAAACGAGAAAGGATGGTCGCACGATTTATTTTCGTGATTCTCGGCTTGATTAAAGGCTGAAACAAAGGGAAGAAACGTGTGATGTTAAATAAATATAAATATAAATTTTAAATTTTAAATTGAATTCGTTTTAAAATTTCAACGCGTTTTCTAACCGTATGGTCACAAAACAACTCCGTTTGATACAAAATTTGAAATCCGGTAATAATACATATTACGGACCCAATGGAACAGGTTTCGTCGAATTCCGAGACTGTTTGAAAAATGACTATTTTTAAATATCGATTCAAACAATTAAATTCAAAACTGAGCAAAACAGTTTAAATTTCAATTCTGAAGCTGCTGTTATCTTCAGTGTTATCAATAAAAATTTTACAAGCGTTTGACATATTTTTCTTTAGCTTTAAATTGAAGATTTAAATTTTTATTCAACTCTCAATATATTAAATTATATAATTTAATAGTCAAATTCAAAGTTACATTCGGGATTCAAATTAAATCATCGTTCAAATATTTAAAATAAATTAAATATTTTCAATTAAATTTGTTCAAAATTCTGGGTCGTTACAGAAATGGTCTATGGAAATTTAATTGAATAAATGATTGAATTATATTGAAACTTTGGAAATTTTAATACTTGATTTGAAAGTATAATAATTACACTTTTAAATGGTTTAAATAAATTATTTTGATTGAATGTAAACTATTTAAAAGGGTGACTTGAATTGATAATAAATGAATGATATCTTTGAAATTAAAAAGGTATTTAAAGTTGAATAATTGGTTTTGAACTCAAATGATGATTTGAAATGAAGTTTTGAAAGGATAAGATATTTTGATATATTAAAATGATTTGAAATGAAGTTTTGAAAGGATATGATATTTTGATATATTAAAATGATTTGAAATGAAGTTTTGAAAGGATATGATATTTTGATATATTAAAATGATTTGAAATGAAGTTTTGGAAAGATTCGATATTTTGATATATTAAAACGATTTGAAATGAAGTTTTGGAAAGATTGATATTTTGATATATTGAAATGATTTGAAATGAAGTTTTGAAATGATATGATACTTTAAATATATTGAAATGGTTTGGAATTGATTTAATCTTTATTTTGATAAAGATTTGGATTTTAAATGATATTATATTTTGAAGTATAAACTGTTTTTAAATTATAACCACGAGTTATAATAACGATTGGTTGTTAAAGAGACCGAGATCGGATATGGACATACTCTCTGTCGATACCGAAAACCACTTTGACAACTGTGTACGTGGTGGTGTTTCCAGAATGAAGTAGGATGGTGGCGACGATCCTAAGGTATATATATACGTGGACCCAACTCTCGTGAGTTGGCATAAGGTGGCTAAAACAGGAGCGATTGACGGACCAAGGAGGTAGCACCTCTGATCGGGCACACTTCTTCGATACCATTCTATTACTTGTGATTGATTTGGTGCGCACCCTTGATTTGGGAGTGTTGTTCAAGGTGGGCGGTAGTGGCTGCTATGCGTCACCACCAGTCCGGATGCGTAATTGGTATATCTACCCTGGCATTGCCTTGTGTGCCGTGTCACCTACCATATCGAGCCCACTACGATTTTGGTTTAAAGATCCGACCGCGTTAAGGTTCACCATCCCCTTAACGCTATTATCTATATGATTATACTTTACTGATTAGACACTACTGTATATAGCGTATATTACTATATAGCAAATAGATTAACGGATCCTTAGAGGATGGGCGGTCCCAAGCATCCTTTAAGATACTTGTACTTTTACTACAGTTCACTTGAGTTGGTTTACATTATATAAGTATATATTATCCTGACTCGAGTGTTTTGTGTTTGCTTTATGCTCGGGTTAGCCTGAGTATTCACAGATTTGGATTCCACTTTCTGGAGATTGGAATCGCTGGAGATTATCTGCTTATCTAGTTTTATTTATCTCAGTTCGGTTGTTCTATTCAGCTTGTACTTGGTTATCGTATTGAGACTTCTGTTGTACTTTATTTCTTCTATTGTATCTTATTTAACTCTGATATATTTACATAGTAGCTTCATGAACTACTATTTATTTTACTTCCACTGCATTATTTTACTCTGTTTCTGTGTTTGTGATCTGTGATTATATTTATTTACTGTATATTCTGAGATTTGCCAAATTTTATTTACAGCGTGGTATTTTGAGCAATTCAAGTCCGACATGTGCGGATGCGAATGGTTGAAAATATCGGGTCGTTACAGTATTTTTAAAGTGACAAGTCATAGAAATGATTGTAGAAACAATCAATCATTAAAATACACATTCGAAGACGTGAATCAAATCCAAAGAAACCGATAAAGAATCCATCGAAATGGATATTCAAAAATCCCTGAAAAGGAGTCATCAAAGTCATAATAAATGATAACAACAAATAGGATCATCACGAATCGATTCAAATTGGAAATTCAATCCCAAAAGGCAAAGTGGGTAGAAACAACAAATTCAGTTGACTGAACAGAGATTTTCAGTTGACTGAATTCTGCCTAGAAACTTTCTGTTTCCAGGTTCAGTCGACTGAATAGAGATTTCAGTCGACTGAATCTTGCCTGGGAACTTTCTGTTTCCAAGTTCAGTCGACTGAACAGAGATTTCAGTCGACTGAATCTTTCCTGGAAACTTTCAGGTTCCAGATTCAGTCGACTGAACAGAGATTTCAGTCGACTGAATCATGCCTAGGCTGTTTTTCAGCCTATCCAAATGAAGAGCAAACTCTTCCAAAATGCAACCGGACGAACATTGGCTCTAAGGGTTTATGCCAATCAGCAACCCGGCCCTATATGCTCCTCGGTGCATCACCAAAAGCATGATCAAACATCCATAAAAAGGATTTTCACACAAATTTGACTTAAAAACCCAAAAATTGGAATATTCACAAAACCAATCCAAATCAAGAGCAAATACACATGAAGAGGTGTTAGGAATTCATACCTAACAACCAAAGATAATTCTAGTCATAGATGTGAGATAAAAATCTCACCTTTAAACCCAAAACAAAGGAAGAAGAAGCTATAGAGCAATGGCAAGAACAATCTGTAACGACCCGATATTTTGGACCATTCGCATCCATTATAAGTGTATAGGTAGACACTCATGCCGGTGTTGAATTGCTCAAAATACCGCGTTGTTAATTTAAATTGGCAAAACTGAACATATACAGTAAATAAAATAATCACAGATCACAGACACAGAGTAATAATTGCAGCGGAAATAAAAGAGATAGTAGTTCATGAAGCTACTATATAAATATATAAGTTACATCAGAGATAAACCAGATACAGCGGAAGAGTAATACGATATATCAGATACAAATCAGAATACATCACTAGAATCATCGAATACTGGAAGCAGAATAGTTGGCTGGATCTTCCAGCAAAGCTCCAACTTCAAAGGTGAGTCTCGAATACTGGTACACTCAGTCTGACCAGAGCATAAAGCAAAACACAAAACACTCGAGTCAGGATTAACATTCTTATATCAATAAATCCAACTCAAGTGAAATAGCAATTGAAATACAAGTAACTCAAAGGATGTTGGAATAACCATCCTTTAAGGATCCGTTAAACTGTCTACTATGTAGTAGTGTACGATAAGTAGATAATGTCTATCAGTAATATAAAGTATCAAAATAGTGTTAAGGCGTTACCATTATCCCCCTTAACACATTTTATATAAGCGTTATAGTCTATACAGCACTGTAAACTCCACCGTAAACTAGTGGGCTATCAGGGAGTACTCCATAGGTATAACACAAAACAAATCGTAGTGGTCGCGTATATAGGGATCCAAGTTTGACAAGGCACATGAGGCAATACCCAAGGTAGTGAAACTACCGTTCGCCTGATCCGGACTGGTGAGAACGCATCGCCGCAGCGATCGCAACACCGCGAAACAACACTCCCAAATCAAGGGTGCATCAATCGACAACAAGTAATGAGTAGTTTTTGAAGAAGTGTGTTCGCTCGAGGTAGCTAGCCCCCATTTGGCCCGACACGGCTCCTGTTTTAGTCATTTCCAATTTGACACAAGTGTCAAGGCTATCCATTATCATTCTCTTTCTTCAGTCATCACGTACATCTTTCCAACCACTTCATTCTGGATCACACTCCATGTATGGTTATTAAAGTGGTTTTCGGTTTAGAAAGTGAGTATGTCCCTAACCGATTCCGGTCTCTTTAATAACTTTCGTGATTATTACACCGATTGGTCGTTTATTTATTTCAAAACCGAATCAATTTCAATCTCAATTAGAATTTATAAATCAACATTTCATTTGTCTTTCAAAACCAATTTCCAAAAATTTACGCTTCAAAACATCCAAATTACCATTTCGAAATCTTCAAATTTAATTCCAATTTCTATTTAAAACAATTCAAATATTGATTCAAGTTCGTAAATAAGTTTCATTCCAAATCATTTAATTTATTTAATTTAACCTTTAAATCAATTTAACTTCATTGATCGATTTTATTCAGTATCCATTAAGTAAATTTGTCATTCAAAACAATTTCTATTTAATTTCCAATTCAATAAATCAATTACTTAAGTTCAACTTCATTAAATCAAAACTTACAATTTTGAATTAAAATAAATTCGTCAAACCAATTTTCTTTAAATTTCAAGTCTTACATTAATTTCAATAAATCACATTTTTATTTCTTGTTAAAGGAATCCAATTTCATTTATTTATTTACTTAATTACAAATTTCAAAACTTAATTATTTCATAACTCAACTTTACTTATTAAAGAAGTGCAATTTCACTTATTACGAAGTTCAATTTCACATATCAAGAATTCAAATTCATTTAATTATTAAATGATTCAATCTTATTTAATTATTATATAATTTCAAAAACTTGATTATTAAATAATTTCAAACTTAATAATTAAATTTTAAACAATGTTCTTTCACCAACTACTATGTTAATATTTTGTTTCGGATTATTTCATATTAAAAATTTCCTTTCAAAAATTCAAATTCCAACTTCATTTTAAAACCTTATTATTTATTCAAATAAAATCTTTATTTTATTTTTAAATCAAATTATTGACCAATCGGGTTTTATTTAATTCTCTATCCTAGGTCAAGTTCATTTGGGTATTTATCATTTCAACCCGATTCCAAATTCAATTCAAAATCAAAGCATAGCAAAGGGAACTTGCAGTGTGATAACTGGGATGGTTTCAAAGTAAATAAACAAGCAATAACAACAATCAATATCAATCCAATAATCAATTCAAATAATCCCGAAATAATCGTATTAATTCACATTGTTGTTTGTGCAAATTAATATAATTATTTCTAGAATCTACACTATCCTTTCATGTAGGTTAAAGATTATTACATTACGGTTCTTCACTTGTCATCTATTTACAATTTCATACATCATCAATTTAACAACATACATTCAGTGGTTCAAGGTGTAATTAAACAAATCCTACGTGTCAATAAATTTAACAGTTAAAGGGGTCATATTATACAAATTTCATTTAATCCAATTTAACACATATATCAAATCTAACTATCCTACGTCAAATTCAATTACATATTATCTATCACTTCAACATTAACAATTTAACATCCAATGTCAAACATCAACAATCAATCATTTATCAACCAAACTGGATTATCATTGTATAAATAACAAATAAGGGTGTCAGATGTCACAGGTGAACTGATACAGGTAATAACATATATATCAGTGTAAATAACTAACAACAGCATATTTCAATTGTCGTTTCAATTGAAATCAAATTTAATAAATAAAAGAACATTAATCGTGAGTGATTGCTCACCTTTCGAGGCTAGAGAAGTTTGAAACACAACCAGCTACGAATTGGATCACTATCTAGAAAAGCGAACAATCCAAACAATAGTCTCAAAGTAAAGTAAGCTGAAAGCGGATTTGACGGACGAGGCTGATAGATAAGAATCGATGAGAAACGAATCAGAATCAATTTGATATAAACTAAAAATATGAACATTATTATTATATTATTTATTTTAATATTTCAATTCAAGACAAATATTAAAAGAATATACTTTCAAATCATTATTAAATCAAACTCATTTATATATATATATATATATATATTATTTTAGTTTAAAGTCTATATACATTTCAAAATTAAAATAACTGTATATGTACTTAAATACTTATAATATTTAAAAACAGTAGATATATATATATCGAAACAAGCATTGACAATATGCAAACAAGCAGAGAACAAATAGATTATTTAAAACTTATGTATACTATATATATTCAAGTAACTAATATAAAATCATATATATAAACTTATACTGACTTATATATAAAACATCGTATTTATTATTATCAATCGGTTCCAAACATACTACAGTCTCAGTGTATACATATACCATCATATTACTAAATCAACCTACCTTCATACTACCACTAACAGACTATTACATTTTATAAAACATGTAAGAAAGTAAGACTACCTGAACAAATATATAGGAATATATATAGTGTTGCACTTATATATACTTTATAAACTTTATAATATATAGACCACACGTATAAAACAAACATATTATAATAATAGAAACTTACATTGCTATATAGACTAAAACAGATCATGGTAAATCTTTATATAGAACTATACAAATTCAAACCTACTATACAACTTAAGTACTTCATATAACTTAAAATTTATAACTTATATACCCCTGACAATAACCAATATATATAAAATTATATATATATATATACTTACCCTCATGCAACGGTTAATATATGAAAGCATATAATTGTATAAATATATATATAAAGCACACGTTAAATGTCTACATACATTAAATTTTAGAAATCGATATAAAACTTTAAATACGCATTAACAACATCTGTGTATATAAATTACCCGAAATCCAAACATTCAGACTTTACTACAAATATACATCTATATATAAATAACAACATATGACCAATGACTGTAAAGCAAAATATGAACATAGAATGTAAGTCTTATATACAATATGCATTGGCTGAAATATAACTAATATAATACTCCACATATATTACTTCATTCTAGATCTAATATACAGTAATATATATAAGTACAATAATATATAGAGAGAGGTGTAAACACTTCTAGAAATTACTATTTAACAGAGCTAATATACTACCTGTACACGCGCAAAAGAAAAGAGGAGCAAACTCATGAGGTAGTGGCGGTTGGTGGAAGGTGACGCAGAGATGGAGTGTTCGGTTGCGGGCTTGATGGCCGAAGGTGAGAGTAAAGGCCGTGCTGCTCGGCAAGGGGATGCACGGATGGAGGTAGATCCAAAGCAGAGCGTGTAGAGAAGATCGGAAATGACGTGATGGTGAGGTGGAACGGCGGCTGCGAGCGCAAAGTGTTGCGGGAAGATGATGGTAGCCGATGTGGCACTGCTATGTAGAAGAAGTGGTGAGGGTGGTCTCGGCCATGGTGGGAGGTCTTGGCTGTGTGGGTTGCCGACGTGAAAGAGGGGCTTCGCTGAGAAGTTGATGGCCGAGCAGTGGTGGAATGGACAGTTCGCGGGTGGATGAGATGGCGGATGGTGATGGAACGGTGGATGGATGTAGCGACTGCTAGTGGGTGGAGCGATGAGAGTGGGGCGAAGCGGGCTGATAGATGTATCTCATTTTTCATTTTTCATTTTTTTTTGTTTTAGCCGAAAATAAGAAGAGCAGAGAAAGATAGAGGAAGGAAATGGGTTTGAGGAATGAAGATGTGGTTTGGAGGAAAGTTGATGGATGAGGGAGAGAAGACGTATAGGCTTCTGGAAATGATGATAAAATAAAAAGGTAAGCAAATGGTACATGCATCAATATACTTAATACTATATTCTCCCCTTTCCAATGAACAGAACAAGTAACGAGGAGACAAATTAAGATAACCACTGGGAAATGATGAAAGTATACGGTTGGCAACCAATAAACATAAGAATCAAAAAGACACAAAACGGATACCGATACGGTTGCCGACGTTTACCGATTTCGTCGCTTAACTGATTTCAAAACACAGAATTGAATATACCGCAGTGCTCAGCACAACGAGATGATCAAAACGGTATATAATATCAGTGGTGTGATTGAATTTATAAAATTCGAATTTTTCTACTGGCGGAAAATGCAAGAAAAACGTAGAAAAATAAGATCGACGGAGCCAAAGCAGTCTGAATTTGGAAAAACGAAAAATGACGTCTTGCTCAGAAGATGATTTAGAATTTTTCTATATAAAAATATTTGGGTTTCGAGAACATTTTATTTTTGTTAACCCGCCTTTTGGCAAGGCCGCGGACAGACGAATTTAACTTAAACAACTTCACAACTATCGAGACTAAAGTATGATGGGATGGTTCGGCATTAGAAGGAGTGTTCGGCATAAATCTTGTTCGGCACTGGGCGAGCGTTCGGCATTGGATGGAGCACTCGGCATTAACCGACGTTCGGCATCTGGACACGTTCGGCGTTGGATGGAGCGCTCGACATTAACCAACGTTCGGCATCTGGAGACGTTCGACATTGGATGGAGCGCTCGGCATTAACCAACGTTCGGCATCTGGACACGTTCGGCGTTGGATGGAGCGCTCGGCATTAACCAACGTTCGGCATCTGGAGACGTTCGGCATTGGATGGATCGTTCGGCATCAAGGAGCGTTCAGCATTGGATGGATCGTTCGGCATCAAGGAGCGTTCGGCATTGGATGGGTCGTTCGGCATACCTCACCTCGCTCGACATTGCACCTCGCACCTCCATATCTCGCACCTCCATACTCCGCACCTCCATACCTCGCACCTCCATATCTCGCACCTCCATACTCCGCACCTCCATACCTCGCACCTCCATATCTCGCACCTCCATACTCCGCACCTCCATACCTCGCACCTCCATACCTCGCACCTCCATCTCTTGGTACTCCGCACCTCCATACCTCGGTACCTCGCACCTCCCAACGTTCGACATGAGGAGATCGTTCGGCATTCACACATGGTTCGGCATTCAGCGTTCGGCATCTATGGTTCGGCATATGAAGACCACTCCATTTGGGCTGAGGTACTCGGCTACCAGGCCCACCAGGGAAGTCCAACCCATCTTTGTCTATAAATAAAGAGGCAGGGGAACAGTAAAAAGGGATCTTCTTTCTGCTCTCTTACTTTCTCTTTTCTAAGGCTAAGGCAATTCTGCCATTTTGTAACTGCAATCGATTATTACAGCAATAAAAAGTAAACTTCTGGAGTGGACGTAGGCCGGAGTTAGCCGAACCACTATAAAATCTGTTGTTCTTTACTGCTTTCATTTCAGTTTTAACTGTTCTTCACATTATTACTCTCTACATACATTCTATCTCTGAGTTGTGATTGGCATTTGGTGCTTTCATCTGGATTTGGGGGTTAGTGACCAATTTTGGCGCTAACACTTTGGTGCTTTCACTGAGAACTTGAAACAATCAGGAATTTTGGAGTTAGGAACTTGGATCCTAGAAAGCAATGGCAAGACCACCAACGAAGAGGCAAGCAGTGGAAAGGAGCAATCAGGAAGGAAGTCAAGCGGCATCTTCTGGAGCTGGAGAGGGTCATGCATCCATCTACATAACTCGGGACAAGATGCAAGTGATGATGAATTCTATGCAAGAGCAGATGATGAAACGGCAAGAGGAGATGATGCAGGCTCTTCTTAGGCAATTTGGACAACCAAGAACTGCAGGTGCTCAAGATCATGGAGCTGGACCAGAAGAACTCAACCAACGGACAGATAGAGTGAATCAGCAGGGGGCAGCTCCCAATCAACAAACAGCTAACAATCTAGATGGACCTAGACTCGGGGGCACGCCACCGGGAGTACGTGATGAAGAATATGTGCCAGAATTTCCTCGAGGACTTGGGGGGCAGTCTGGATTAGTTGGAAACACTAGATTGGCTGACATTATCAGGCGGACTATTCACGGAGGTCTGACAAATAGGGATTCAGAGGGAGTTAACAAAAGTCCGTTTACCCGGAACATCAGGACAGCTAGGAATCCGTCCGATTTCAAACTACCCACTCTGGAAGTATACAACGGGAAGACGGATCCCACCGACCACTTGATGAGATACACTAGGCATATGGAAGTGCTGGGGGCCACGGAGGAGGTTATGGCCCGATGTTTCCCCCTGTACTTGACTGAAATTGCTGCTATGTGGTTCAGACAGCTGGAGGATGGATCCATTGGAACATGGACATAACTGGTGGACAAGTTCTTAGGTCAATTTCGAGTTCACATAAAAAGGCCAAAGAACGTGATGACACTAACATCAGTCAAACAGGGGGCAGATGAATCGCTCAGGACATTCTTAACTCGATTTAATGCGGCAGTTGCTTCGGTGGATCGGCCAGATCCATCAATGGTTCTGATGGCTGCGGTATCAGGAGTCAGAGATAATTCGGAGTTCAAAGTATCGTTGGTACGGGACCCACCGTTGGATATTGGGGAATTCTTTCATGAAGCTGAAAGATTTTTTCGACAAGAGGATGCATGTTTGGACATGAGGTCACAGGAAGTAAACATGACTAAGGATGGAAGATTACTCGGCGAAAGCTCAGGTGGGGACAAGGATAAAGGGAAAAGGAAGCGTTGGGGAGAACCAAAGTTCTCCACTTACACAGGATTGAACGCAACGTTGGAGCGGATTTTCTTAGATACTCGAGATCGTCTTCCCTATCGAAGGCCATCAAGGAGGGAACCCACAGAACGTGAAAGGGCATCAGGAAGGCACTGTCTCTTTCATGACCTGGACGGGCATGATACTAACAGTTGCCGACATCTAAAGGATATAATCGAGGAGCATGTAAGGAATGGTCAGTTGCGACAGTATGTCGGAACTCGGAATGCGGCGGCGGAACATGAACAGCCTCCGCCTACCTTGAACGACGAGGGCGCGAGGCCCAGGAATGGTGACCGATTGGTCATCAACTAATCTTGATGGTTTGGAATAAGTAACAAACTCCGGGCAAACGGTTAAATCACTTACTCATGTACGGGGTCGGAGATAACCCTCAGGCATGCTCTGAGATGATGGCTTATCGAAACGCCCGGGTTTGTGAAATCTGTTTTTTCCTTTGACTTGGACATTTGCTTTTTCTGGTTTGGTTTTGGAGTTTGGTTTGAACTCCCTGTTTTTCTCGTTTTTCTGGTTTGAATTCTGGTTTGAATGTTTGTTTTTCGGATTGGATTTTGATTGGATTTTCTCTGGATTTTGGCTTAAAGGTCGTCGAGTACGGACTATGCTCGGCAAGGGTCCGGAGCGACCAGGATTCGGCTTAGGACTTAAGCCACGACATTACTTGCGTCCAGGGACACTGGGCCACGGTCGTCAAGTGTGGATTGCGCTTGGCAAGAACCCGGAGAGGTTAGCTCAACGCCCAGGGACACTGGGCCACGGTCGTCAAGTGTGGATTGCGCCATGCAAGAACCCGGAGAGGTTATCTCAACGTCCAGGGACACTGGACCACGGTCATCAGGTGTGGATTGCGCTTGGCAAGAGCCCGGAGAGGTTATGGATTTGGATATCGACCCGAAGAGGTCCTAAAGTCCCCTATTGGTTATTGGATATGGATGAAACATGGACTTTGGATACTGGACTTGAGGCTATTCAAAACACACCTTTCACAGCAAGGCATATTTTGGGGGGCAAGTGTTAACCCGCCTTGTGGCAAGGCCGCGGACAGACGAATTTAACTTAAACAACTTCACAACTATCGAGACTAAAGTATGATGGGATGGTTCGGCATTAGAAGGAGTGTTCGGCATAAATCTTGTTCGGCACTGGGCGAGCGTTCGGCATTGGATGGAGCGCTCGGCATTAACCGACGTTCGGCATCTGGACACGTTCGGCGTTGGATGGAGCGCTCGACATTAACCAACGTTCGGCATCTGGAGACGTTCGACATTGGATGGAGCGCTCGGCATTAACCAACGTTCGGCATCTGGAGACGTTCGGCATTGGATGGATCGTTCGGCATCAAGGAGCGTTCAGCATTGGATGGATCGTTCGGCATCAAGGAGCGTTCGGCATTGGATGGGTCGTTCGGCATACCTCACCTCGCTCGACATTGCACCTCGCACCTCCATATCTCGCACCTCCATACTCCGCACCTCCATACCTCGCACCTCCATATCTTGCACCTCCATACTCCGCACCTCCATACCTCGCACCTCCATATCTCGCACCTCCATACTCCGCACCTCCATACCTCGCACCTCCATATCTCGCACCTCCATCTCTTGGTACTCCGCACCTCCATACCTCGGTACCTCGCACCTCCCAATGTTCGACATGAGGAGATCGTTCGGCATTCACACATGGTTCGGCATTCAGCTTTCGGCATCTATGGTTCGGCATATGAAGACCACTCCATTTGGGCTGAGGTACTCGGCTACCAGGCCCACCAGGGAAGTCCAACCCATCTTTGTCTATAAATAAAGAGGCAGGGGCACAGTAAAAAGGGATCTTCTTTCTGCTCTCTTACTTTCTCTTTTCTAAGGCTAAGGCAATTCTGCCATTTTGTAACTGTAATCGATTATTACAGCAATAAAAAGTAAACTTCTGGAGTGGACGTAGGCCGGAGTTAGCCGAACCACTATAAAATCTGTTGTTCTTTACTGCTTTCATTTCAGTTTTAACTGTTCTTCACATTATTACTCTCTACATACATTCTATCTCTGAGCTGTGATTGGCATTTGGTGCTTTCATCTGGATTTGGGGGTTAGTGACCAATTTTGGCGCTAACAATTTTCATCGCTTTTTAACTGATTAAATTGAAGTAAATTTACGCGCGAAATAAACTTTCGTATTTTCGGATGAAAATTTACCAGTTGCTATGTTTAACTAGACACATTCCAAATATCAAATTTATATTTCAAAATTTATCATTTAAAATTTCGCAAAATTTCAATTAATAACGTTATTAAAACGGTTAAAATTTACGGGTCGTTACACAATCACTCTTCAATTTCAACCCAACAAGCTTGAATCTAAGCTTAAAAGAGAAACATTTCCTAGGTTAGGTTTAGGAATTTCTGAATTGATAAGAGAATGAGTTGAAGAAGAAGAAGAGAAGGCTTACCAAAGCTTCTTCTTTGAATTTGGAGCTAGAACATGAATTTGCAAATGAAATTAGGGCTTAGGAATTTCCATTTCCCATCTCTCCCACCATTGTTGCTAAAGCTTGAGTATAAGGAATAAGAAATGAAGTAATGAGGAGTTGAAGTGGAGTTGGGTTGATAAAACCAGAATTGGGCAAATGGGCTGAACCCAAACCCAAAGCCATAAGTGAAAAATGTCAAAATTCCACTCAGCTCCAAACATATCGAAGTTTATACTCAAAAAGGTCGCAAACGGCATTTTGAACTCAATGGAAGGGGTCTTAAGTCCTAATTCGACTATTTGCAAAAAGTAGCTTTTCGGACTAAAATCCGACGAATGATGAAATATTTAAATATACAATCGTAAAATATGCGGGTTGTTACAGACTCCCCTCCTTAAAGAAATTGCGTCCTCGCAATACTTAAGAAGAAAATAAAGAGTAACAACCATAAAGGCATATCAACACAAAAGAAAATTTAGAATGAGAAGTTCACCATAAACAGCATGAAAGAGTAAGTCCGAACGTGTTTGCTCGATGAATTCTCTGGATTCCCAAGAGAAATCCCTATGATTCGAGAACCATTGAACTCTCATAAGAAGAACATCTTTATTTCGAAGGCGCTCAACCTCCAAAGCTATGATGCGAATAGGATGTTGCTCATAAGTCAAATCTGGTGAAACTTCAATTTCTTCAACAAAGCCGGGCTCAAGAATAAAGTCGGAATCCCTAAGGTATTTCCGTAGTAGAGAGACGTGGAAAACGTCATAAATAGCAAAAGATTGAGCCGGTAATAAAAAGGCGATAAGCCACGGAACAAATACGTTCGGTGATGGGAAATGGACCAAAATATCGTGGTGCTAACTTTCCCGATCAACTGAAACGCACAACACCCATCATAGGTGAAACATGAATGAACACCAATAAGATCTGGACCTGAAACCAGCCTCTCACCGGCTTCAAGCCAACACAAAGAGAATCGGCATGGCCTTCCGTAGAGTGGCTCGAAAACCACTTTAACAACTGTGTACGTGGTGGAGATTCCAGAATGAAGTAGGATGGTTTGGCGAACGATTCTGTATGAGGTATCAACGTAACCCTGACTCCCGCGAGTCAACTTGATGTGATTAAAACAGGAGCTATACCTGGGCCAAGTGAGGTCGCACCTCCGATCGAACATGCTTCTTGGATACCATATTATGACTTTTGATTGATTTGGTGGGCATGTGACGCCCCACCTCTATACCCACGCTAGCCAAGAACACTACGGAGTAATGCCGTCAACTAGCACGGAGAATAAGGCTGTTGAGGAGCGACCATCCGTGTAATTGCTTTGTGCGAGCGCTAATATGTCAGATAGTATAACATGCATTTTATTTCAAGAAGGAATCCGACATACCGATACAAAACTCAAAGCTACCACACAGTGGCTATAATATCTTCGGAAACAAATATAGAAATAAACATAACACAAATTAGTCACAGACATCCATATCACAAAGGCGGAAATAGATATGAATATATAACACTTAAAAGTGTTTATCAGAGTAGTGGTCAAACAAGATCCACAATATCACAAAAGAAAAGATACAAGTGCTAGACAACAGAATATGTATACATCAATGAGTCAATATATCGAATGTATACAACCAAAAACAACAATGCTAAAGTAGTTAGCCAAAAGTCAGATGATAGTCCCAGATAAGAAGTCATGAGGAAGCACCTGTAAAATCTCAGTCTGACCAAGTATTATTTAAGAAGAAAATAATAAACGGATCAGTCTAGCTATAAATATCAGATAAAGTGATATATTATAAGAGATATGACAAAAACGTATGATAACCATAAAGCCATACTGTGATAAGTATCTAATCGAAAATCAATCCAGAGATTAATCAATATCACAAGAATCTTCTCAAAGATTAAAAAGAATGTCATATTCTTAATTTAATTCACCAAGCCACAAATAACGACATACATTTCAATGACAATTTGTAAAAGTTGGTGAAGCATAAATTCCATAAATCAATCATTAGAAATCCAGAAATAAAATAATTCGAAGCAATGACGTCGTACATCGAAACGTCCGGTGCTCCAGAATCACAATAAATCAGAACAATGACGTCGTACAGCGTAACGTCCGATGAACCAAAACACAATAAACCGGAACAACGATGTCGTACAGAGAAACGCCCGATGAACCAAAAATCCAATAACATGGAACAACGACGTAGTACAGCGAAACGCCCGATGAACCAAAAATCCGATAATATGGAACAACGACGTAGTACAGCAAAATGCCCGATGAACCAAACTCAAATAATTCAAGCACAACGTCGTAGTACAGCGAACGCCCGATGAACTTGAACACGAATAAATCTGGAATAACGACGTAGTACAACGAACGCCCGATGAACTAGAACACAAATAATACGGAACATCGACGTCGTACAGCGAAACGTCCGATGAACCAAAACAAAGAGACATCGTGCATTGCTAGTCTAAACCATAAAATGATCATCATCGATCATCATGAAGTGTCAATTACACTAAGCTAGTAAATATATGAGTTTAGCTTCATGTCCCATAACCACTAGCTTAACTTAAATATTTACGAACAAATTGTAAATCTCCACTAGAAAATTGTCACAAGGGTTTCAATCAAACAAGTCCATAAATTAACCGACAAAGTAAACGCAAGCGTTTCATAACACTTGTTTTGCTAAGCCGTTTAATTAGATTTTCTCATACGAATGAGGTAAAGGTTTGTATATACTAATAGATTAGAAAACGGTTTCATAAACGAACTTTGTATTAAAAATAGAGTTGAAATCATTTTAGTAAAAGAGTTTGAATATTTACTACTAGTATAGAAACCTTTGTATTTTTAAAGTGACAAGTCATAGAAATGATTGTAGAAACAATCAATCATTAAAATCCACATTCGAAGACGTGAATCAAATCCAAAGAAACCGTTAAAGAATCCATCCAAATGGATATTCAAAAATCCCTGAAAAGGAGTCATCAAAGTCATAATAAATGATAACAACAAATAGGATCATCACGAATCGATTCAAATTGGAAATTCAATCACAAAAGGCAAAGTTGGCAGAAACAACAAATTCAGTTGACTGAATAGAGGTTTTCAATTGACTGAATTCTGCCTGGAAACTTTCTGTTTCCAGGTTCAGTCGACTGAACAGAGATTTCAGTAGACTGAATCTTGCCTGGGAACTTTCTGTTTCCAGGTTCAATCGACTGAACAGAGATTTCAGTCGATTGAATCTTGCCTGGAAACTTTCGGGTTCCAGATTCAGTCGACTGAACAGAGATTTTAGTCGACTGAATCATGCCTGGGCTATTTTTCAGCCTATCCAAATGAAGAGCAAACTCTTCCAAAATGCAACTGGACGAACATTGGCTCTAAGGGTTTATGCCAATCAGCAACCCGGCACTATATGCTCCTCGGTGCATCACCAAAAGCATGATCAAACATCCATCAAAAGGATTTTCACACAAATTTGACTTAAAAACCCAAAAATTGGAATATTCACAAAACCAATCCAAATCAAGAGCAAATACACATGAAGAGGTGTTAGGAATTCATACCTAACAACCAAAGATAATTATAGTCATAGATGTGAGATAAAAATCTCACCTTTAAACCCAAAACAAATGAAGAAGAAGCTATAGAGCAATGGCAAGAATAATCACTCTTCAATTCCAACCCAACAAGCTTGAATCTAAGCTTAAAAGAGAAACATTTCCTAGGTTAGGTTTAGGAATTTCTGAAATTGATAAGAGAATGAGTTGGAGAAGAAGAAGAGAAGGCTTACCAAAGCTTCTTCTTTGAATTTGGAGCTAGAACATGAATTTGCAAATGAAATTAGGGCTTAGGAATTTCCATTTCCCATCTCTCCCACCATTGTTGCTAAAGCTTGAGTATAAGGAATAAGAAATGAAGTAATGAGGAGTTGGAGTGGAGTTGGGTTGATAAAACCAGAATTGGGCAAATGGGCTGAACCCAAACCCAAAGCCCTAAGTGAAAAATGTCAAAATTCCACTCAGCTCCAAACATATCAAAGTTTATACTCAAAAAGGTCGCAAACGGCATTTTGAACTCAATGGAAGGGGTCTCAAGTCCTAATTCGACTGTTTGCAAAAAGTAGCTTTTCGGACTAAAATCCGACGAATGATGAAATATTTAAATATACAATCGTAAAATATGCGGGTTGTTACAGACTCCCCTCCTTAAAGAAATTGCATCCTCGCAATACTTAAGAAGAAAATAAAGAGTAACAACCATAAAGGCATATCAACACAAAAGAAAATTTAGAATGAGAAGTTCACCATAAAGAGCATGAAAGAGTAAGTCCGAACGTGTTTGCTCGTTGAATTCTATGGATTCCCAAGAGAAATCCCTATGATTCGAGAACCATTGAACTCTCATAAGATGAACATCTTTATTTCGAAGGCGCTCAACCTCCGAAGCAATGATGCGAATAGGATGTTGCTCATAAGTCAAATCTAGTGAAAATTTAATTTCTTCAACAAAGCCGGACTCAAGAATAAAGTCGGAATCCCTAAGGTATTTCCGTAGTAGAGAGACGTGGAAAACGTCATAAATAGCAAAAGATTGAGCCGGTAATAAAAAGGCGATAAGCCACGGAACAAATACGTTCGGTGATGGGAAATGGACCAAAATATCGTGGTGCTAACTTTCCCGATCAACTGAAACGCACAACACCCATCATAGGTGAAACATGAATGAACACCAATAAGATCTGGACCTGAAACCAGCCTCTCACCGGCTTCAAGCCAACACAAAGAGAATCGGCATGGCCTTCCGTAGAGTGGCTCGAAAGGTGCCATACCAATACTAGATTGGAAGCTATTATAGGAAGAAAACTCAAAAAGAGCCATATGATCTTCCCAACTTCCACCAAAAACAAGAACCCATGCACGAAAGAGATCTTCAAGAGTTTGATTTACATGCTCGGTTTATCCATCGGATTGAGGACGATAAGCGGTGCTAAAAATTAAGCTTTGTTCCCAAAGCTTTTGAAGACTCTACAAAACTCCACTAGAAAAACAATGGATCATGATTGCTAACAATAGAAGTAGGAATTCTATGCAATATAACAAGACATAGAGTTCAGCTAAAAGAGGTATAGTCCAAAAGTGATGAACATGAATTGGATTCACGATCTCGAATCTCACAAGTGGATAAAGTCTCGAGATCATTCCATTCGGATATCATCGAAGAAACAACTGCTTGTTGCTTACAACTAAGGGCATCGACAACTCGATTACCCTTTTCCGGGGTACAAAGAAGATCAAGACCATAAGATGCAAGGAACTCGAGCCAACACTGTTGATGCAAATTATGTTCCTTTTGAGAAAATAAACATTTCAAAGATTTATGATCGGAGTGGAGAACAAATTTCTTCCCCAAAATAATGATGCCAAACTCTAACAGCGAAAACAATAGCCGCGAGCACTAGATCATATGTGGGATATCTAGTCTCGATAGGCTTCAATGATTTAGAAACAAATGTGATAGCAAGTTCTCTTTTGCAAGAGAATGGCACCCAAACCAATACGACTAGCATCGGTATAACCAATAAAGTCTTGGTTCCCTTCGGGAATCACAAGAATAAGAGTATTGAAAAAGAGTTCTTTTAAATAATCTTCTTTCCCGAAAAGCTAAAACTTTCAAAATTACAATTATCTTTATGTAACAATCTTTTCAGAAAAATTTACATTTTACAAGTCAATTTACTATGTCTGATTGTCTCATCATAGCATTTAGGAGATTCCTATCGATAACGTTGATCAAGCGCATCGACCAGAATTTTTAAAGCACTCAACGGGCAGTACAATCACAAAATCATCTTCTATATGATAAACATGTTTTCTTAAAAACCTTTAAGAATATTCTTTGCTCGTTTAAGAGAAAAATCAAATTGTACTTATAAATAAATCTTATGAAAAAGATTTGCAAAATTTTAAACTACTGTTTTCATCAAAAATCAATATATACAAGAATGGAGTCATCGAGATCGTAGAATACTCAATTCATAAAATGGATGAAATAAGCTGGACAAACTGAATGACATAATAAGTCATTCATAAGTTTCATAACGAGTGCGGAATGTGGTAAATGGAATGCTAACTCCCGCAACTCGTATCAAATGAAAATCGGTGGCAAGGTCGAGCTAAAAAGACCTTAACACCGCTCAAAAGATTGCTTAGGGGATAATCCTAAGTAAAACTAAAATACCGGAAAATTCTCAAACTACATGAATGAGAGAAATAACACTTTCCTCATCATGTTAGCTTAAAGAATAAAATGATGTCATCAAATTGGAATCAAAATCACAAAGGAAAAACAGAAATCTACTTAACAGAATGAAAATGTCGAAGATGAATAGTCCACACGGGACAAAGGATATGGCTTCATAATAATTAAGCCAATCCTTACAAAAGTCAATTCCGAAGCATAAGTAAAAATCGGCTCGGAAAGAAAAATCACATAAAATAATTTCGACATCAAATTGAGTGTTGCGGATCCACTAATCCGGATTCGCAATCCTCAAAGAAGTCATCAAGCCCAGAAATGTTTGAAGAAAAAGAATCACAAGTTCTTTTGATATAAAAATAATGAGATGAAACCCATATCAAAAAGAACTCAAATAAGATAATCTCAAAACAAATTTCGTCAAGATTAGAAAATTTCTTGACCAAGAGAAGTGCTAGTAGAGGCTTGCACGACCTTTAGCTTTCCCTCCTTCTTGCTTGAAATATGGGACACGTAGATATATGATGACTCAAACTTTTGCAATAGCGACAATAGAGGGGTTTTGGGCACTTAATTGAATAATGGTCCTTAGAACCACAATTGTAGCATTGTCCATGATTAGGGATTGGAGTCTTTGCTACCAGAGTTGCCAATCTCCCTTTCTTGTTGGGATTTGGACTTTTGAATTTAATATGCCTCTTCTTGTTGTTATTGAAGCTCTTTTTGGAACCTCCAACATCACTATCACTTCCTTTATCGGCCTCTTCAAGTCGAAGAGTGATATCCACAAGCTGATTGAAAGGAACTTCAAGTTTTAGAGGTAAAATCATTTCGGGGTTCTTACACAAAGCACATATAAACCTTTGATTCTTTACAAGATCCAAAAGTTGTTAGGCAGACATAAATACGCCATCCAGTGAAGGACTACTAGATTGACCAGCGCTAGGACTGCCAGATCCAACCATTTCTTCTTCTTTAAGAAAGAAAGAAAGAAGAAGAAAAACTTATTCATAGAATGAATTTCAATCAAACTTGATTGATAAAACAAGAAATCATAAAAGAAAATAGGATAGAACGTGTCCAATTGACTCAAATAAAATCCTAAGGCACGACTCCTAAGAAAGACTTAGGACAATGATCCTTGTTAGATTATTCTACAATGTTCCAAAGTTTGGCTCTGATACCAAGCTGTGATGCCCCACCTCTATACCTATGCTAGCCAAGAAAACTACGGAGTAATGACGTCAACTAGCACGGAGAATAAGGCTGTTGAGGAGCGACCATCCGTGTAATTGCTTTGTGCGAGCACCGATATGTCAGATAGTATAACATGCATTTTATTTCAAGAGGGAATCCGACATACCGATACAAAACTCAAAGCTACTACACAGTGGCTATAATATCTTCGGAAACAAATATAGAAATAAACATAACACAAATCAGTCACAGACATCCATATCACAAAGGTGGAAATAGATATGAATATATAACACTTAATAGTGTTTATCAGAGTAGTGGTCAAACAAGATCCACAATATCACAAAAGAAAAGATACAAGTGCTTGACAACATAATATGTATACATCAATGAGTCAATATATCGAATGTATACAACCAAAAACTACAATGCTAAAGTAGTTAGCCAAAAGTAAGATGATAGTCTCAGATAAGAAGTCATGAGGAAGCACCTGTAAAATCTCAGCCTGACCCGAGTATTATTTAAGAAGAAAATAATAAACGGATCAGTCTAGCTATAAATATTAGATAAAGTGATATAGAATAAGAGATATGACAAAAACGTATGATAACCATAAAGCCATACTGTGATAAGTATCTAATCGAAAATCAATCCAGAGATTAATCAATATCACAAGAATCTTCTCAAAGATTAAAAAGAATGTCATATTCTTAATTTAATTCACCAAGCCACAAATAACGACATACATTTTAATGCCAATTTGTAAAAGTTGGTGAAGCATAAATTCCAGAAATCAATCATTAGAAATCCAGAAATCAAATAATTCGAAGCAATGACGTCGTACAGCGAAACGTCCGGTGCTCCAGAATCACTATAAATCGGAACAACGACGTCGTACAGCGTAACGTCCGATGAACCAAAACACAATAAACCGGAACAACGACGTCGTACAGAGAAACGCCCGATGAACCAAAAATCCATAACATGGAACAACGACATAGTACAGCGAAACACCCGATGAACAAAAAATCCGATAATATGGAACAACGACGTAGTACAGCGAAACGCCCGATGAACCAAACTCAAATAATTCAAGCACAACGACGTAGTACAGCGAACGCCCGATGAACCTGAACACGAATAAATCCGGAACAACGACGTAGTACAGCGAACGCCCGATGAACTAGAACACAAATAATATGGAACATCGACGTCGTACAGCGAAACATCCGATGAACCAAAACAAAGAGACATCGCGCATTGCTAGTCTAAACCATAAAATGATCATCATCGATCTTCAAGAAGTGTCAATTACACTAAGCAAGTAAATATATGAGTTTAGCTTCATGTCCCATAACCACTAGCTTAACTTAAATATTTATGAACAAATTGTAAATGTCCACTAGAAAATTGTCACAAGGGTTTCAATCGAACAAGTCCATAAATTAACCGACAAGTAAACGCAAGCGTTTCATACCACTTGTTTTTCTAAGCCGTTTAATTAGATTTTCTCATATGAATGAGGTAAAGGTTTGTATATACTAATAGATTAGAAAACGGTTTTATAAACGTACTTTGTATTAAAAATAGAGTTGAAATCATTTTAGTAAAAGAGTTTGAATATTTACTACTAGTATAGAAACCTTTGTATTTTTAAAGTGACAAGTCATAGAAATAATTGTAGAAACAATCAATCATTAAAATCCACATTCGAAGACATGAATCAAATCCAAAGAAACCGATAAAGAATCCATCGAAATGGATATTCAAAAATCCCTGAAAAGGAGTCATCAAAGTCATAATAAATGATAACAACAAATAGGATCATCACGAATCGATTCAAATTGGAAATTCAATCCCAAAAGGCAAAGTGGGCAGAAACAACAAATTCAGTTGACTGAACAGAGATTTTCAGTTGACTGAATTCTGCCTGGAAACTTTCTGTTTCCAGGTTCAGTCGACTGAACAGAGATTTCTGCCGACTGAATCTTTCCTGGAAACTTTCGGGTTCCAGATTCAGTCGACTGAACAGAGATTTCAATCGACTGAATCATGCCTGGGCTGTTTTTCAGCCTATCCAAATGAAGAGCAAACTCTTCCAAAATACAACCGGACGAACATTGGCTCTAAGGGTTTTTTCCAATCAGCAACCCGGCCCTATATGCTCCTCGGTGCATCACCAAAAGCGTGATCAAACATCCGTAAAAAGGATTTTCACACAAATTTGACTTAAAAACCCGAAAATTGGAATATTCACAAAACTAATCCAAATCAAGAGCAAATACACATGAAGAGGTGTTAGGAATTCATACCTAACAACCAAAGATAATTATAGACATAGATGTGAGATAAAAATCTCACCTTTAAACTCAAAACAAATGAAGAAGAAGCTATAGAACAATGGCAAGAACAATCACTCTTCAATTCCAACCCAACAAGCTTGAATCTAAGCTTAAAAGAGAAACAATTCCTAGGTTAGGTTTAGGAATTTCTGAAATTGATAAGAGAATGAGTTGGAGAAGAAGAAGAGAAGGCTTATTAAAGCTTCTTCTTTGAATTTGGAGCTAGAACATAAATTTGCAAATGAAATTAGGGCTTAGGAATTTCCATTTCCCATCTCTCCCACCATTGTTGCTAAAGCTTGAGTATAAGGAATAGGAAATGAACTAATGAAGAGTTGGAGTGGAGTTGGGTTGATAAAACCAGAATTGGGCAAATGGGCTGAACCCAAACCCAAAGCCCTAAGTGAAAAATGTCAAAATTCCACTCAGCTCCAAACATAACGAAGTTTATACTCAAAAAGGTCGCAAACATCATTTTGAACTCAATGGAAGGGGTCTCAAGTCCTAATTCGACTATTTGCAAAAGGTAGCTTTTCAAACTAAAATTCGACGAATGATGAAATATTTAAATATACAATCGTAAAATATGCGGGTTGTTACAGGGCACCCCTTGATTTGATTATGGGAGTGTGTTCCGAGGTGGGCGGTAGTAGCTGCTGTGCGTTACCACCAGCCCGGTTCTGCAAACGAAATAATCCTATCGTGGCATTGCCTCGCGTGCCTTGTCACATGCCTTTTCGTGCCTTCTACGAGTTTTGTGATGCCCCACCTTTATACTCACACTAGCCAAGGATACTACGGGGTAATGCCATCGACTAGCACGAAGAATAAGGCTGTTGAGGAGCGACCATCTGTGTAATTTCTTTGTGCGAGTACCGATATGTCAGATAATATAACTTACACTTTATTTCAAGAGGAAATCCGACATATCAAATACAAACTCAAAGCTACCATACAGTCATAGATATTCATATATAGAAATAAGCATAACACAAACCAGTCATAGATATTCATATCACAAAGGCGGAAACAGATATGAATATAACTCATAAAAGTGTACATCAAAATAGTGGTCAAACTAGATCCACTACATCACAAAAGAATAGATACAAGTTCTAGACAAAAGAATAAGTATACAACAAGGAGTCTCTATCTCAAATGTATACTAACAAAAACTACTATACTAAAGTAGTTAGCCAAAAGTCAGGTGACGGACCCTGATAAGAAGTCAAGCAGGAGCACCTGAAATACCTCGGTCTGACCGGAATATTATTTAAGAAGAAAATAATAAACGGATCAGTCTGGCTATAAATATCATATAAAGTGAGATAGGATAAGAGATATGACAAAAACGTATGATAAAAATAATGCCATATTGCGACAAGCATACATCAAATAACAATAAAAATCATACAATATCCCAAATCATCTCAAACATCCAAAAAGAATCGCATTCTTTAAATTATTCACCAAAAACATAAATATTGATAGAGCTTATTATTGCAAACCACGAAAATTGGTGAAACACAAATTCTAGAAATCATCAATTAGAAATCCAGAAATCACAAATGGGGGAGGCCTATCACAAACGGGAGCATGAAAACTAACCAACACATGCATCACAAACGGAACGCTATTCCATGGTCGCTAACCGTCAATTTTGAGCCGAAGCTCCACAAACGGCCTGAAGACCATGGGTCGCTACCCCACCAATTTTGAGTTGAAACTCCACAAACGGGGTTTAACCCCCACACAAACAAAGAGACGTCACACAGCGCTAGTCTAAATCACAAAATGATCATCATCGATCAATAAAAAGTGTCAATTACACTAAGCTAGTAAATAGATGAGTTTAGCTTCATGTCCCATAACCACCGGCTTAACTTAAATATTTACGAACAAATTGTAGACTTCCACTCGAAAATTGTCACAAGATTTCAATCGAACAAGTCTAAGAATTAATCGACAAAGTAAACGCAAGCGTTTCATACCACTTATTTTGCTAAACCGTTTAATTAGATTTCTCATACGAATGAGGTAAAGGTTTGTATATACTAATAGGTGGGAAAACAGTTTTAAAAACGAGCTTTGTATTAAAAATAGTGTTGAAATCGTTTTGATGAAAGAGTTTGAGTATTTACTACTAGTATAAAAAAAACCTTTATATTTTAAAGTGACAAATCACAGAAATGATTGTAGAAACAATCAATCACCAAAATCCACTTTCGACGACATGAATTAAAACCATAAAAATCGATACCGAATCCATCAAAATGGATATTCCCAAAAATCCCGAAAAAGAAGTCATCAAAGTCGATAATGATAACAACAATTCGGATCATCAAAAATCGATTAAAAATCGAAAAACCCGCACAAAACTGCATAAAATAGGCAAAAAGCAAGTTTCACAAATTCAGTCGACTGTACTGTAGGGTCAGTCGACTAAAACATGCCTAGAAACTCTCGGGTTTCAGGTTCAGTCGACTGACTCTGCAGTTCAGTCGACTGATACAGGGACAGGAACTTTCCTATCTCTAGTTCAGTCGACTAAACTGTATGGTCAGTCGACTGACACAGAGCCAGAGAGTTTTATGGCCCCAGATTCAGTCGACTGACCTTCTAGTTCAATCGACTGAACTGCTATTTGCAGTATTTTCAGTCTAGCCCCATGAAGGGCAAAAATCCAACGAAAGTGATCGGACGAGCAACGGAGACTAGGGATTTATGCCAAGCAACAACCCAGCCTTATAGGCACTTCGATACACCCCAACAACATGTTCAAACATCAAAGATTTGACTTCGAAACACTAAAAATTGGAATATTCATCAAACCAATTCAATTCAAAAGCAAATGAACAAGGAATAGATGTTAGGAATTACTACCTAACAACTATCAAATATATAGATATAGATGTGAGTTCAAAAACTCACCTTTTAAACCCAAAACAATAAATGAGAAGCTCTAGAACAAGCAAAGATTGATTTCTCTTCAACAACACCTCTAGAATCTTCAATCTATTATCAAAGGTGAAGTTTTTCCTAAGTTAGGTTATAGGAATTTCTAAAATTTAAGAGAAATAGAGATGGAGAAGATGAAGAGGATGCTTACCTAAGCTTCACCTTGATTTTGGACTTGAATTTGAGTTTCCTAAACAAAACTAGGGTTTAGGAATTTCCATTTTCCTTTCTTTCCCCCATTTTTCGTAAAAGCTTGAGTGGTAGGAAATAGAATGAGTGAATGGATGAAGAGGAATGGAGTTGGGTTATTTGTTAGGTTGGTGGGCTGAAACCCAAACCCAAAGCCCTAAATGAAAATATCAAAATTTTACTCAACTCCAAACATATCGATGTTTATACTCAAAAAGGTCGCAAACGCCATTTTGGACTCAATGGAAGTGGTCTCGAGTCCTAATTCGACTGTTTGCAAAAAGTGACATTTCGGACTTAAATCCGACTAACGATGCTATATTTAAATAAAACATTTTAAATATACAATCGTAAAATATGCGGGTTGTTACAGACTCCCCTCCTTAAAGAAATTCCATCCTCGCAATACTTAAGAAAAAGAAATAAAAAGTAACATCCATACAAAGGCATAACAACACAAAATGAAGAAATTTTGAAATGAGAAGTTCACCTTAAGGAGCACGACAGAGTAAGTCCGGATGTGTTCGCTCGATGAATTCTCTAGATTCCCAAGAGAAATCCTTTGGATTTGAGGATCATTGAACTTTCACAAGAGGAACATCTTTATTTCAAAGGCGTTTAACCTCCGTAGCAATGATACGAATAGGATGTTGCTCATAAGTCAAATTAAGCGAAACTTCAATTTCTTCAATAACCCTAGGCTCAAGAATAGAATCGAAATCTCGAAGGCATTTCCGTAATTGAGAGACGTGGAATACGTCATGAATAGAAGAAAATTGAGCCGGTAATAAAAGGCGATAAGCCACGTAACCAATGCCTTCGGTGATAAGAAATAGCCCAATATATCGAGGTGCTAATTTTCCCGATCGATTGAAATGCACAACACCCTTCATAGGTGAAACATGAATAAACACAAAATCTCCCACAGAAAATTATAATTTCCTTCTTCGGTTATCGGGATTGGATTTTTGTCTATTTTGAGCTTCTTTCATCCTATGACGAATAGGGTCAATCTTTTCTGTGGCATCACGAATAAAATCTGGACCTAAAACCGGCTTCTTACCGGCTTCAAGCCAACACGAAGGAGATCGGCATGGCCTTCCATAGAGTGCCTCGAAAGGTGCCGTACCAATACTTGATTGGAAGTTATTATTATAGGAAAACTCAACAAGAGAAATATGATCTTCCCAACTTCCACCAAAATCAAGAACACATGCATGAAGAAGATCTTCAAGAGTTTGATTCACACACTCGGTTTGTCCATCGGACTGAGGATGATAAGCAGTGCTAAAATTAAGCTTTGTTCCCAAAGCTTTCTGAAGACCCTTCCAAAATCCACTAGTAAACAATGGATCATGATCACTAACAATAGAAGTAGGAACTCCATGAAATTTAACAATTTCCTTGAGATAGAGTTTAGCCAAAATAGGTACGGTCCGATTGGACCGAACGGGAAGAAAATGGGTGGATTTTGTAAGTCTATCTACTATCACCCATAGGCTATCAAGACCCGAACGAGAATGGGGAAGACCGTCAATAAAGTCCATGGAAATTTGATCCCACTTCCAAACTGGAATGTCCAAAGGTTGCAATAACCCACCAGGCCTTTGATGCTCGGCCTTCACGAGTTGGCAAGTCATGCAACGCTTAATAAAGTTAGCAATATCAAATTTCATTCCATCCCAATAATAAAGTCGCTTCATGTCCGCATACAATTTACTACTACCGGGATGAATGGTAAATTTAGAACGATGAGAATCTTCTAAAATATCTTTACAAAGATCACAAATATTTGGCACGATAAGTCTACCAAATTTTCGAATACCACCACGAGCATCAATATCAAAGTCTTTCAAACCTTCAATATCAATTTTATCCCTACAACTTTGGCTAAGATGAACCAATTCGGGATCATGCTTTTGAGCTTCAAGAATGCGGTCTAAAAGAGAAGGATGAGCCTCAAGGCTACACAAAACAAGAGATGAACATGAATTGGATTCCCGATCTCGAATCTCACAAGTGGATAAAGTCTCGAGATCATTCAATTCGGATATCATCATGGAAACAACCGCTTGTTGCTTTCGGCTAAGGGCGTCGGCAACATGATTTCCCTTCCCGAGAGTATAAAGAATATCGAGATCATAAGATGCAAGGAACTCGAGCCAATGTTGTTGACGCAAATTAAGTTCCGTTGGGAAAATAAATACTTCAAAGATTTATGATCGGTGTAGAGAACAAATTTCTCTCCCAAAAGTTAATGACGCCAAATTCTAAGAGCGAAAACAATAGCTGCGAGCTCTAAATCATGAGTGGCATATCTAGTCTCGGCAGGCTTTAATTGCCTAGAAGCATAAGCAATAACATGTTCCCTTTGCATGAGAACGACACCCAAACCAACACGAATAACATCGGTATAAACAATATAATCTTGGTTCCCTTCGGGAATCACAAGAATAGGAGCATCGGAAAGGAGTTCTTTTAATTTTTGAAAAGCAGTTTCACATTTTCCTGACCAAATGTATTTAACTCCCTTCTTTGTTAAACTAGTAAGAGGCGCAGAAATTTTTGAAAAGTCTTTTATGAACCGACCGTAATAGCCCGCCAATCCAAGGAAGCTACGAATTTCCATCACACTCTCCGGTCTCTTCCAATTTTGAATCGCTTCAATCTTTGAAGGATCCACGGAAATTCCGGATTCAGAAATAATATGTCCCAAAAATTTCACGCGAGATTGCCTAAAGTGGCACTTAGAAAATTTTGCTTTCAATTGGTTGCTTCTAAGAGTTTCCAACACAATACGAAGATGTTTTTCATGCTCTTCCTCAGTTTTAGAATAAACAAGAATATCATCGATAAAGATGAGAACAAATCGATCAAGGAAGTCTTTGAAAACTCGATTCATAAGGTCAATGAAATAAGCTGGAGCATTCATCAAACCAAATGGCATAACAAGCCATTCATAAGATCCATAACGAGTACGGTCAAAGGAATGCTATCCTCTGCAATACGGAGCTGATGAAAACCGATTGCTAAGTCTAACTGTGAAAAGACTTTAGCACCACTAAGTTGATCGAATAGATCATCAATCCGAGGCAAGGGATATTTATTCTTGATGGTGAGATCATTAAGCTTGCGGTAGTCAATGCAAAGTCTAAGTGTGCCATCAGATTTCTTCACAAAAATAGCCAAAGCTCCCCATGGAGAGGAACTAGAACGAATAAACTGTTTTCCTTCCAATTCGGATAATTGATTACGCATCTCCTCATTTTCCTTATTGGACATACAATAAGGAGGATGAGTAATAGGTAGAGCTCCAGGGATTAGATTAATTCTAAACTCAATTGCTCGTTTAGGTGGTAATCCTAATACGGCTCAAATATGTCGGGAAATTCACGAATTGTGAATGAGAGAAATAACATCTTCCTCATCATCATTATCGTCATCATGAGGATTTAGAGAATACAAGGATGCTCCCGAATTGGAATCTGAATCTTTAAGAACAAGAGAAATCTGCTTAACAAATTGAGGATGTCGAAGATATATAGTCCGCTCAAGACATAGGATATGGGCTTCGTAACGGTTAAGCCAATCCATTCCCAAAATCATTCTGAAACCAAGGTAATGCATAACATGCAAATCGGCTCGGAAAGCATAATCACATAAAATAATTTCGATATCTTTACAAAGTAAACTGAGTGTTGTGGATCCACCAACCGGATTCGCAATTCTCAATGAAGTCATCAAGCCAATAACATTCAAAGAAAAAGCATCAACAAGTTCTTTTGATATAAAAGAGTGAGCTACACCTGTATCAAAAAGAACTCGAATAGGAAGATCATGAAATATATTAATGCCATCAAGGATAGAATGATAAATACCTTTACCAAGAGAAGTGTTACTAGGGGCTTGCACACCATTTAGCCTCCCTTCCTTCTTGCTTTGAAGTTTGAGACACAAAGATATAGTATGACCCGAACTCTTGCAATAGCGACAAGTAAGGGGCTTCGGAAACTTGTTTGCATAATGGTCCTTAGAACCACAATTGTAACATTCTCCACGACTAGAGGTAGGAGTCTTTGCTACCGAAGTTGCTTGCTTCCCTTTCTTGTTGGTATTAGGCTTGAATTTAAAGGGCCTCTTCTTATTGATGTTTTGTTTAACTTCAACATCACTTTCTTTATCGGCCTCTTCGAGTCGAAGAGCGATATCAACAAGATGATCGAAAGAAACTTCTAGTTTCAGAAGTAATGGCTTTTTAAGGTTCTTATTCGACCCATAAACAAATCTCTAATTTTTCTTCAATGGGGTATTAATATACTCGATCCCATATTTAGATAGAGATTCGAAAGATGCAACGTAATCCGCCACAGAAGATTCACCTTGAACAAGGTCAATAAAGCGTCGAGCTAAAGATACTTTTTCAGCTTCTGGCACAAATTTCAACTCGAACCTTCTAGAATTGCTCCCAAGTAAGATCCGCTTCAATAATTTCCGAAATCAGAAGCTCATACCAATCTAATGCACTCTCCTGTAGCATGCTAGAAGCCACTTGGACTCGATGTAGATCAATAAGATTCATGCGGGAAAAGATGTGATCGCATGTTCTAAGCCAAGCTTGGACTTCTATAACGCTTTCAGATGAGTAGGCTCTGGAATGAGTCCGAAAGCTTGAGCATTCTTTACAAGATCTAGAAGTTGCTGAGCAGACATAAATACTCTGTCCTGAGGAGTAGCACTGGATTGACCGGCGCTGGGACGGCCTGGTCTAACCATTACTCTTCTTTAAGAAAGAAAGAAGAGGAAAAAGGTTATTCACATAATGAATATCAAACAAACTTGATTGATAAAACAAGGCATCATAAAAAGAAATAGGATAGAACGGTACGAAGACTCGAATTAAATCCTATAGCACGATTCCTAAGAAAGACTTAGGACAATGATCCTTGCTAGATTATTCTACATTGTTCCGAAGTTTGGCTCTGATACCAAGCTGTGACGCCCTACCTCTATACTCACACTAGCCAAGGACACTACGGGGTAATGTCGTCAACTAGCATGAAGAATAAGGCTATTAAGGAGTGACCATCTGTGTAATTGCTTTGTTCGAGTACCGATATGTCAGATAATATAACTTACATTTTATTTCAAGAGGAAATCCGACATATCAAATACAAACTCAAAGCTACCATACTGTAACATCCCGCTATTTTGGACCATTCGCATCCATACATGTCGGATTTGAATTGCTCAAAATATCATATTGTTAATTTAAATTTGGCAAAACTCAACATATATAGTAAATAAAATAATCACCGATCACAGACACAGAGTAATATAACAATAATGCAACGGAAATAAAAGAATAGTAGTTCATGAAGCTACAATATATATATAACAGAGTTAAACAAGATACAACGGAAGTCACGAATACATAGATGTGTCAATACAATAATCAAATACAAGATCTGAATACATCACTGGAATTAACTGATCAACTGAAAGCAGGATAGATAGCTGGATCTCCAAGCGAAGTTCAAACTCCAAAGGTGAGTCTCGAATACTGTATCACCAAGTCTGACCAAAGCGTAAAGCAAAACACAAAACACTCGAGTCAGGATTAACATTATTATATCAATAAATCTAACTCAAGTGAAATATCAACTGAAATACAAGTAACTTAAAGGATGTTTG
This sequence comes from Allium fistulosum, assembly GCA_030737815.1. Taxonomy (NCBI): domain Eukaryota; kingdom Viridiplantae; phylum Streptophyta; class Magnoliopsida; order Asparagales; family Amaryllidaceae; genus Allium; species Allium fistulosum. The sequence continues at coordinate 825,211,909 of CM060904.1, forward strand.
GGATAACCATCCTCTAAGGATCCGTTAAACTATCTACTATGTAGTAATATACGCTATTATAATAATGTCTAATAGTAAAATAAACTTACTTTTAAATAGCGTTAAAGGGTTATCCATATAGCCCTTAACACATAATAGTCCCAGTAGTCTATCCAGTATTAGCATACCCCCAGATCGGGAGCTACCCTCAATACTCCACAGGCTACGGCACAAATCCAAACTCGTAGTAAAGCTCGATATGGTAGGTGACACGGCACAACTAGGCAATGCCAAGGTAGATATACCAATTACACATCCGGACAGGTGGTAACGCATAGCAGCCACTACCGCCCATCTCGGAACAAACTCCCAAATCAAAATCAAAGGGTGGCCACCAAATCAATCACAAAGTAATAGAAATGTATCTAAGAAATGCGTCCGATCAGAGGTGCTACCTCATTGGCCCGAGAATCGCTCCTGTTTTAGCCATCTTATGCCAACTCACGAGAGTCGGGTCCATGTTCATACCTCAATAAGATCGTCGCCACCATCCTACTTCATTCTGGAATCTCCACCACGTACACAGTTGTTAAAGTGGTTTTCGGTATCGACAGAGAGTATGCTCATATTCGATCCCGGTCTCTATAACAACCAAACGTTATTATAACACTCCGGTCATTTAAAATAGTTTATACTTCAAAACCAAAATATCATTTTCATTTCAAAACCCAAATCAATACGATATCATTTCCATTTCAAATATATCCATTTCCAAAAATCATATCACTTTCCAAAGTTATAACGCTTTCGAAATCATAGTCTTTTAAAATCAAAACACTTTGGAAATCACAGCTTTGAAATCATAGCATTTTGGAACCATAACACTTTGAAATTATAGCATTTTGGAAATCATAACACTTTTGAAATTATAGCAATTTGGAAATCATAATACTTTCCTCTTAAACAGTTTAGATATTAAAATTAGTATATATAATAAAATAGTTTATAAATAAAATAGTTTATATAAATAGTTATAAGTTAAAATAGTTTATAAATAAAATAATTTATATTGAAAATGTTTATATTAAAATAGTTTATGGTAAAATAATTTATAAAATAAAATATAAATAGTTTTAGATATAGTTTAAAAATATTTTATATAAAAATAGTTTCCTCAAATATCACAAATCGATTCAAATCAACTCGAATTCCAAATTCAAATTTAATCAAATCTCAAATCATCAATTTCAATTCGATTCAGTTTCTAAATAAACCATTTCAAATTATCGATTTCAAATACATATTTAAACCATAAAATAAGCCATTTCAATTTCAATATATTTCAAAGCTTTAAATATTCAACATTTCAAACTAAATTCGATAATTTCATACATATATATCAAATTCACTTTACTATTTTTTTAATTTTTAAATATTCTCTTAATAAATCCAATATCATTTAAACAAACCCCAAATTACAATAAACTAAATATTTCCTTCAATTTATTTAAACTTGACATATTCATTTAAATCACTTTAAATCAAAAATCAAGTTATAAAAATCATATCTTTAGAATTTCAAATTAAAAAAATTTCAAATCAAACTTATTTAAGTATAATTCTTAAATAAATATAATTTTAAATCAATTTCAAATCATTATAAGCTCTATATTTAAAAATATATATATTAAATAAATACTTAAACATATTATTTATCAACTTTATTAAATCAACTTTAATAAATCTTTAAAATCAATAATTATTAAAACCATATATTTCTTTTAAAAATCATAGAAATCATTTTCAAAATATTTATATATAGACGAACGGTGTCTGTATATAATTTTCTACCATATGGTCAAGTGATACGGATATTTATCATTACAATCCGTAATTTAAATATATATACGGGTATATATCATTTCAACCCGCAATCTCAAATTCAATTCAATGAAAATCGCTTGGGTTTATCATTTCAACCCATAATGATTTTATCCTATTCTATAGATTGTTCGGATATGTATCATTTCAACCCATAGTGAATTCTATACTAACAAGGAACTTGCAAGGTGATAACAGATGTGATAATAATATAACAATAGTAACAGGCATATATCATCAGTGATAAATAATAGATAATGGTGTCAGATATCATAGGTGAACAGATACAGATAATGGTGTATATATCAATCTAAATAACTAACAACAACATATTTCCATTGACGTTTCAATTGAAATCAAATTTAATAAATATAAGAATATTAATCGTGAGTGATTGCTCACCTTTCGAGGCTAGTGATGAATGAGAACAAGATGAGTTACGAATCCAGGCACGAATTTCCAAAGTAAAGCACGATGGACATGAAATCAACGAACAAAGCTGATAATAGGAATTGATGAAAACAAATCAAATCAGTTTAGATATAAACCAGAAATATACATTATTATTATAATGTACATATACATTTAAAAATAAAATAAATAAATTTTTCTTTATTTCAAAGCATATAAACTATCACTTTATAAAAATAAAATAAAACCCCACACATAAAATAAAATCCATATACATATATATATTTCTGAAGAAATCCAAATATCAATATTTATAAAAATCAATATAAACAATTTGTTATAACTTATATAACTTAACAGTAATGAAAGATTTTAAAATCTATGCAAAACATCAGATATACTTAAAATGTGAACGAACTGTTATCTATATATAAAATTGAAAATATTAACAAAACTTGCAGCATAACGTAAATGCAAGATAAACCTGGCACCACATATATGAAATCAAATACATTTAAAAATATAAATCTAACATATACTAGATATTAATATATATATATATATATATATATATATATAGTGTAAAACATATGTAAACAACATGTATACTGACAGACATTATACAACATATATATCTTTCTTTTCAAATGTACACACTTTTATATACATCAGATCATACAGCCTATGTAAACTTTTATATATAAAATAGACTAATCATATATATAGTTTATAAACTTGTATATATGTACTACAGATTAAATAACCCCTATAAAACTTGTATATATGTAGAAGACCGATGATCTATAGAAATATATATATATATATATATACAAATTACTAACCCAAAATATACTAATATTATACTATATATACACAACTTCTAAGCTAATATAATAACACAGTTATATATACGTATATAACCATATATATAAACTATAGCTTTTACAAAAAAAAATTATAAAACTGTCAGATATATAACTTAGATATTCTGTATAGTACCATATGAGAAGAGTCAAAGCAGGTTGCAAATGCAACTATTATATGTAAATCTAATATATTAAAATATCTAAATCAATATATATTCAAGTAATTACATACGAGCATAGATGTATGCTGCCCACCAAACTAATGTACACTTGACAACTAATGCATATACAATTATATATATAACAGTAATAACAAACAAATATATATGGTAATTAGATTTTATACTACCAGAAGTATATAACTAGTGCGGCCGAGCTAAGATACAAATATAGACCGATTTATATAAACACTGATATATATATATATATAGTTGCAGATATACAATACTTGAAGAACACACATATATATAAACTTTACTGTAAGAAACTTTACCACTTCAGATAAAAGAAGGGTGAAGCCATGAAATGATGGATCGTCGAGCACAGATGAAGACTGAAGTAAGGGAAGGTGGGGCAAAGGTCGACGAGGAGGCTCGGCCTGGGAAAAGCGAGAGAGAGGGACGGATCACGGTGAGGCTGCTGGGCGCGGTGCTTGGGTTGGCGTGTGAAAGTTGGACGGCAGTGGTGCTTCAGTGGCCGAGGCAGAGGAATCGTGTGCTAAGGTGGATAGGCTGCTCGCTACTAGTGCCACTCGGTAGTTGGAGGTGCGGAGGATCTGTAGTTTGGTGGGGAGGAGGAAGTTCGGTGGTAGGAAAGTGGCTCGCGAGTGGAAGGCTAGGGGAGATGCGTGAGTTAGTGCCGGGAATGGCGGAGGTATTAGGGGATCTGTTCAAACAAATGGAGGCGGAGATTAATATTTTGGTGAAGGAGCAGATTCGAATGGAAAAAAAATGAAGAAGCAGATCTGATAATCGAAACAAGCAGACATAAGCATTTATAAATATAACCGATATTTATTATATTACTCAGAAGAATACAGAACGAAAAGAAAAGGAAAAGACCAAATAGAATAAATTTTGAACCCACCGGAAAAGCAATAGTCACGTCTACTGAAATAAGTAATAATAAAAGCTAAGTGGCCATTCAGTTTTATACCGTGGATATTGAATGGACAAAGAATTCAAAAGGGTCAAGAATGGTAAATCGGTTCACCGATTTCGCCATCTCCCGGACTCCGAAACACACAAACGAATATGCTGCGGAGATCAGCTCGACGCGACGATTAAAACGGCACACAGATATCAGTGGTACGATCATCCGATTGAAAGTCGATATTGGTACCGAAATGCTGCAAAAGTGTCAGAAATAAGATGAACAGAGCAATAGCGATTCAAATTTGGGAAAACAAAAGATGTCGTCTCACTCAGAAGATGATTTACAAATTTTCTATATAAAATATTCAAGTTTGGAAAACATTTTATTATCATCGAATATTAACTGATTTGAATTGAAATAAAATTACACAAAAAACGAACTTCCATATTATCTGGTGAAAATTTACCGTCTGCTATGCTTAAACAGACGTATTCCAAATATAAAGTTTTTATTTCAAAATCTTATTGTTTAAAATTTCAAAAAAGTTCAATTAAATATATAAATAAAACAGATAAAAGTTATTAAAATTTACGGGTCGTTACACTCTCCCCCACTCAAAATTTTCATCGCCGAAAAGGAAAGAGGTAGGCGAATAAAAACAACCAGAAAAAAAATAGATTTGAAAAACATAATAGAACAATTGCTTTAAACCATATATATTTCAATTTTTTTTAATTAATTAATATTCCATAATTGCTTTTTTAAAAAATTCAAGCTATTTCGTTTAGTTGATTAAATTTCAATTTATTAAAATTTGATACAAAAAGGTTTCTTTTAAAACAAAATCTATCTAATTTGTCTCATTTACTATTCAATCAACTTATTATTCTATTATCTCAATTAACATTTTATAATTAAAAATTAAGTGTATAACATTTGTTATGACCACTCAAATTTTATTTATAAAATCATTTTATATTTGTATATTATCCAATTACATATTCAGCTTCTGAATAATTTAGGTAAGTTGTATTGGAATGCAATTGGGTATTATAAAAGTAAAATTCTCCAATTAAATTTTATTTCCAGTTTAAATACTTATTCAAAATTTGTCTTTATTTTATAATGAAATCACTTTTAATCATAATTTTAAGAATTAAATTTCCGTTTAATTTCAAACCCTTCAGAGATAAATAAGTATATACTATATATAACAAATCAAATTAAATTTAAAATAATATACCTATATGTATATAAATCAAATCATATTTAAGAAATTCAAATCAAATTAATTTCTAAAACAAAGTGTAACAAAGCTACTAAATGGTCTCTCTACTTCGAAACTCGAAATGAATGTAGATGATGCGGCTGCCGTCACCGAAATTATATTCCAGCGACAAAAGAGAAGAGTACTGATTTAAGCAACAAAAATTCTTTGGAAACAATTTTCTATTTGAAAATACTTTAAATAATATACATTAAAATTCTTTGAAAACAAATTATAGTCAAAATACCTTTAAATAATGTGCATTTTAAAACTTTAAAACCATAGTTCGAAATCATCAGAAATTAAATTCTCAAATTCTTAATTTAAATTCATTTAAGTTCCAAATCAATTTATAAACCATGTTTATAAATTCATTTATAGAACAATAAATGATAATCAAATATTATCATTTCAAACACCCAATTTAATTAACTTATTAAATTCCAGAAAATTTTACTTATATATTTATAATATAATCATAAAAATTTATTTCATTTACCAAAATTGAAAATAATATTGTGCCAGTTTGCTCTGTTCAAGTGTTTCAGAAATCCTATCGATAGCGTTGATCAGACGAATCGATCGAAAACCCAAATCACATCAACAACTCAAACAACACACTATAAAACATTTTATATTAATACATATACACTCCCTCAGTCGATGATACACAAATAGATTTCAAAATAAGGACAGAGATTCAAATACAAGGGGACTCTACTCAAAAAAATTCAACTAGAAGATAGGCTCGAAAGGAAGATAATAGATTACAAAGAGAGAAAGAATGGATAAACTTATATAAATCACGGGCAACCATAACCGGGTCAACCGTGACTTCAAAAATAAGATCGAGGTAGAATTTCGGAGCAAATCGACATCCGATCGCCAGAGATAGAATTTGGGTATAGCAAAAGATAGCAGCATCGTAAACCGAGGATACATAAATCTCCGGTAAATCAATACCGATTGTAAAGGAGTTTCACTCTTCTACAAATCATTCAGTGGAGCTATCGAGTGCTCCAGAATCAAGAAAACACGAATAGGGAGAGGCAAGAATGGATTTTGGAACCGAAGGGAATGTCCCAAAATTCAAAGGAAACCGAGTCAAAGTGGAAGAGATTCAAGCTCGAACGAAAGTGATTTTGTAATTAAATTTACTATATATGCCAAGTTTGCTTAAAAACAGAGCTCTGATACCACATGTAACATCCCGCTATTTTGGACCATTTGCATCCATACATGTCGGATTTGAATTGCTCAAAATATCAGATTGTTAATTTAAATTTGGAAAAACTCAGCATATACAGTAAATAAAATAATCACAGATCACAGACATAGAGTAATATAACAATAATGCAGCGGAAACAAAAGAATAGTAGTTCATGAAGCTACTACATATATATATATAACAGAGTTAAACAAGATACAACGGAAGTCACGAATACATAGATGTCTCAATACAATAATCAAATACAAGATCTGAATACATCACTAGAATTAACTGATCAACTGAAAGTAGGATAGATAGCCGGATCTCCAAGCGAAGCTCCAACTCCAAAGGTGAGTCTCGAATACTGTATCACTCAGTTTGACCCGAGCGTAAAGCAAAACACAAAACACTCGAGCCAGGATTAACATTCTTATATCAATAAATCCAACTCAAGTGAAATATCAACTGATATACAAGTAACTTAAAGGATGTTTGGGATAACCATCCTCTAAGGATCCGTTAAACTATCTACTATGTAGTAATATACGCTATTATAATAATGTCTAATAGTAAAATAAACTTACTTTTAAATAGCGTTAAGGGGTTACCCATATAGCCCTTAACACATAATAGTCCCAGTAGTCTATCCAGTATTAGCATACCCCCAGATCAGGAGCTACCCTCAATACTCCACAGGCTACGGCACAAATCCAAACTCGTAGTAAAGCTCTATATGGTACGTGACACGGCACAACTAGGCAATGCCTGGGTAGATATACCAATTACACATCCGGACAGGTGGTAACGCATAGCAGCCACTACCGCCCATCTCGGAACAAACTCCCAAATCAAAATCAAAGGGTGGCCACCAAATCAATCACAAAGTAATAGAAATGTATCTAAGAAATGCGTCCGATCAGAGGTGCTACCTCATTGGCCCGAGAATCGCTCTTGTTTTAGCCACCTTATGCCAACTCAGGGGAGTCGGGTCCATGTTCATACCTCAATAGGATCGTCGCAACCATCCTACTTCATTCTGGAATCACCACCGCGTACACAGTTGTTAAAGTGGTTTTTGGTATTGACAAAGAGTATGCCCATATCCAATCCCGGTCTCTTTAACAACCAAACGTTAATATAACACCGCGGTCATTTAAAATAGTTTATACTTCAAAACCAAAATATCATTTTCATTTCAAAACCCAAATCAATACGATATCATTTCCATTTCCAAAAATCATATCACTTTCCAAAGTTATAACGCTTTCAAAATCATAGTCTTTTAAAATCAAAACACTTTGGAAATCACAGCTTTGAAATCATAGCATTTTGGAAACCATAACACTTTGAAATTATAGCATTTTGGAAATCATAACACTTTTGAAATTATAGCAATTTGGAAATCATAACACTTTCCTCTTAAACAGTTTAGATATTAAAATTAGTATATATAATAAAATAGTTTATAAATAAAATAGTTTATATAAATAGTTATAAGTTAAAATAGTTTATAAATAAAATAATTTATATTGAAAATGATTTATATTAAAATAGTTTATGATAAAATAATTTATAAAGTAAAATATAAATAGTCTTAGATATAGTTTAAAAATACTTTATACAAAAATAGCTTCCTCAAATTTCACAAATCGATTCAAATCAACTCGAATTCCAAAATTCAAATTTAATCAAATCTCAAATCATCAAATTCAATTCGATTCAGTTTCTAAATAAACCATTTCAAATTATCGATTTCAAATACATATTTAAACCATAAAATAAGCCATTTCAATTTCAATATATTTCAAAGCTTTAAATATTCAACATTTCAAACTAAATTCGATAATTTCATATATATATATATATATATATATATCAATTCACTTTACTATTATTTTAATTTTGAAATATTCTCTTAATAAATCCAATATCATTTAAACAAACCCCAAATTACAATAAACTAAATATTTCCTTCAATTTATTTAAACTTGAAATATTCATTTAAATCACTTTAAATCAAAAATCAAGTTATAAAAATCATATCTTTAGAATTTCAAATTTAATAAATTTCAAATCAAACTTATTTAAGTATAATTCTTAAATAAATATAATTTCAAATCAATTTCAAATCATTATAAACTCTATATTTAAAAATATAGATATTAAATAAATACTTCAACATATTATTTATCAACTTCATTAAATCAAATTTATTAAATCTTTAAAATCAATATTTATTAAAACCATATATTTCTTTTAAAAAGCATAAAAATCATTTTCAAATTATTTATATATATAGACCAACGGTGTTTGTATATAATTTTCTACCCTATGGTCAAGTGATACGGATATTTATCATTTCAATCCGTAATTTAAATATATACGGGTATATATCATTTCAACCCGCAATCCCAAATTCAATTCAATGAAAATCGCTTGGGTTTATCATTTCAACCCATAACGATTTTCTCCTATTCTATAGATCATGCGGGTATGTATCATTTCAACCCATAGTGAATTCTATACTAACAGGGAACTTGCAAGGTGATAATAGATATGATAATAATATAACAACAGTAACAAGCATATATCATCAGTGATAAATAACGGATAATGGTGTCAGATGTCACAAGTGAACAGATACAGATAATGGCGTATATATCAATCTAAATAACTAACAACAACATATTTCAATTGACGTTCCAATTGAAATCAAATTTAATAAATATAAGAATGTTAATCGTTAGTGATTGCTCCCGTTCGAGGCTAGTGATGAATGAGAACGAGATGAGTTACGAATCCAGGCACGAATTTCCATAGTAAAGCACGATGGACATGAAATCAACGAACAAAGCTGATAACAGGAATTGATGAAAACAAATCTGTGACGCCCCACCTCTATGCTCATAATAACAAAGAGTATTAAAAGAAATACTGTCTCTTATTATGAAGAATAAGGCTGGATAGGAGCGACCATCCGTAGTTGGCCTTACACTAGTATTGGTTACATCGATAGGAGTGGTATATATTTTACATTTTTCAACTCTTATTTATTTACTCCCATTGACATACCCAATTCCAGTATAAAACGAACTACGATGGTTCATAATAGTTTAGGACAATATATATAATAATAACACAGATACTAAAAATGCAGAACACAGATAACAAAAGTCTCATATATATATATAACTGATGTCAGTTACAATACATTTGACACAATACATATGATACAACTACAACTGTCGACTCTGGAAGTTATATATACAAGTACATTATCGACTAATATACATGAATACATATCAACCTATACTATGACACGACTACTCCAAAAGATATGAAAAGTCTTCATAGCTCAAACAGCAACCCAAAGCAAGATATCTACAACCTGAAATAACTCGGGTCTGACCCGAGTATTAAATTCAAAAGAAAATAATACACGGGTCATTCTAATTCAAACTCAGTTATTAATGCACAGAAGCAATAATAATCAAATATCAAATAGACGACAGTCATAGAAACCTCGTATATCCATCTCCTCGATAAGAGAATTGGATAACGGTAGATATACCACTAAACAGTGTTAAATAACAAATCAGCAAGTCCCAATCATCAACAAGGATAAATAAAAAGATTATCAATGAAGATAATATGAAAACCCCAGAATTGCCTAAACAGCAATTAACAACAAAGTCTAATTATTAAATAAATAATTAGAAACTCATAATCTCATTATCAAATAGATAATTAGGAAATCTCAAAATGATCAAATCAAATCAAATTTCGGTGTGGCTGCAGTACACGCACGTGTGCACTGCCTCGCCACCACCGCGATGAAATACACGAAAGCTCAATGAAAGTCACAAACGAGCACAAGGTCAAACCCAAAAATCGGGTTCAACTCAAGTCACGATGCAAACTCGAATAAACAAACCAACAACAACGCAATACATCACTGAGGCATAATCTCAATACTAATAATGCAACAGAACAAAGCAAGGCTACAGAGCTCGAGCTTATGCACAGTCGACATACCCAACATAAATCTACATTGAAGCAACTCGAACTCAAATCAAGTGCACCAGTACAAAGCATGACTGGGGATGTACAGGCAATCAAATTCAAGACTACAACTCAAATGCAAACTGTTGAATTCCAAGTAATGAAATTACAGTTGCAAACAGGTACAAAGATAAAGAAAATGCACCTGTCAACAGCACAAGGGATGCAACAGCAATGACCATCAAAAATGAAAACTGCAAACTGGGTCAGCATGTACAAACAAGTACCCAAGGGATGCAACAGCAAGTGACCGTCAAAAATTAAAACTGCAAACTGGGTCAGCATGTACAAACAAGTACCCGAGGGATGCAACAGCAAGTGACCATCAAAAATGAAAACTACAAACTGGGTCAGCATGTGATAATATAATATCAAGCTGCAACATGTGCACAATGACGGCCAGGTAGCAACAGTGAATCAAGAAAGACTCGAGTGCTACCAAAACTCAAAACCAAGCAATGAACAAGAAAAATCAAAACCAATGTACAGCAAGTGATAAACCAAAGTACACATGACTACAGGCCTTCAAGAACAGGCAATAAAAGAGGCAAACGAGTGATGTACGAATGAATGCAACAGTTTTTAAGTATGAAGATAGTGTAGTCTAGGCAACATGAATTGAAACCAGACCACACAATCAAAACTTAAATCCAACATGAGGACAAACAAACAAGTACACATTCAAGTACTTGATCCAATGGCCTGCTCTAACAACATAAGTGCACAAGGATAATTGTACAAAAGCAAGTGCAGCCCCAATATGACGTTTGAACACTTACAACAGAGAGTGGTGGAAAATACCACCAATAATCAAATACAAATTCCAAATATCAAATGAAAACTCAAGTAAAGCATAAATCAGTGATGTACACCTAAATGCATCAGTGGACAATGCAAGTAGTGCTGTGATATGCATTGTGCACAGAAGAATCAAACACAGTAGAAAGAATAAGTTTTGAAGAAAACAGTGATGAACCATTTACAGATTAATGCAAACAGTCTCGAACTATAAGTGAACATCAAGCATAAATGCTACAGGTAATGGCCAAAATCAGTACTTAGCAAATGCAAAGTCAATTTAAATCTTTATCAAAATATATTTTCACCAAATCATGGCCGCAAGTAATCAGGTGCCTAAAGATGTCGAAGTCAGGTGACTTCAACACAAAATACCAACCAATGTAGTAATTAACAAGTAAACCAACTACAGTTCAATGTCACCACAAAGGTGATTTCCAAAGATGGCAAGTCAGGGAGTATCATATACAAAGTCAGAGGACCGAAGTCACAAAAGAAATCAACAGTAGCAAGCTCAACCACGAAAGCCAAAATCATCACATAAACAACATCACAAACCGAAGTCAAAAAGAATGGAATCAAACAGTTCAGATTCGAAACCGTGGTGACAAAGAATCGAGAAATCGAACCAAGTAAGAAACAACATCATGTTAATCAAGTAAATCGACAAAGTTAGAAATTATCATACCCATCCAAGCACAACAAAACGAAAACCCAAGAATTCAAACACGAAAGTCACGAATTTAAACACCCAGAAATCATTTAGGAATTTGAATTAGATGTGAGTGATAGTTCACTCACCTTTAGATGCAATCGAAGGAGCCGTGAGCGAAGTATCGTTCGATCGAGCAGTTGAAGTTGACGCCTTCGATTTCACGAAGCCCTAGTTTTCAATTTGGGACGAAGAAGAATAGACGAGGTCGCCATTTTCTTCTTTCGTTCGATCTGTTTTACTTTAGGGTTTGCAATTGAAAAATGAAAGAAAGGGGCGTGGGTAAAGATAATTATCGCAGCCACAAAATAAAACATGGGCCAAATTAAATTTTAAAGCCCTCAACAATTTTACAAATCTAAAAAGAATTTCAATTTGATTAAAATTCCAATAGCAATTTGTCAGCATTTTTAATTGTCTAATGATGATAACTGGCTTTTACAAAATCCCGGGTTGTTACAGACTCCCATCCTTATAAAAATTGCGTTCCTGCAATTTTCATAATTAAAGTTGTCTATAACAATTATTTTTCTAACATAAACTGGTTAAGCTAGAAAAATAAAGATCGAGAACACAATACCAAAGAAATCTTTTAATTCCATAAAAGTAGTTCACAAATTCTCAACAAAATCTAATTATCAAATAGATAATCAGAAAATAGCAAAACTGAATAAATACAATCATCAGCAATATTTAATTATCAACTAGATAATTAAAATACAGAAAATCACAAAACAGCTATATCTAATTATCGATACGATAATTAGAAAACAGCAAAATCTAATTATCAACAAAGATAATTAGGAAACACAAATCACAAATCGCAAAACCGCAAATATCTAGTTATCCAACAAATAACTAGAAAACACAAACTCCATAATCAACAAACTCTAACTATCAACAGAGATAGATAGAAAACAGCAATTCAATAAAATCAGCATACTCTACAATCAATTAGAGACTAGAAAATCTCATAATCAGCAAAACTAGCACATATCCGATTATCAAAAATGATAATCAGAAAACACAACTATCTAATTAACAAAACAACAATCAGAAATCTCAAATCATAATTATCTAATTATCAAAAACGATAATCAGAAATCTCAAATCAACAAATATCTAATTATCAAAACGATTAATCAAAAATATCAAATCAACAAATATCTAATTATCAAAAACGATAATCAGAAATCTCGTATCAACGAATATCTAATTATCAAAACGATAATCAGAAATCTCAAATCAACAAATATCTAATTATCAAAAACGATAATCAGAAATCTCAAATCAACGAATATCTAATTATCAAAAACGATAATCAGAAATCTCAAATCAACGAATATCTAATTATCAAAAACGATAATCAGAAATCTCAAATCAACGAATATCTAATTATCAAAAACGATAATCAGAAATCTCAAATCAACGAATATCTAATTATCAAAAACGATAATCAGAAATCTCAAATCAACGAATATCTAATTATCAAAAACGATAACCAGAAATCTCAAATCAATGAATATCTAATTATCAAAAACGATAACCAGAAATCTCAAATCAACGAATATCTAATTATCAAAAACGATAATCAGAAATCTCAAATCAACGAATATCTAATTATCAAAAACGATAATCAGATATCTCAAATCAACGAATATCTAATTATCAAAAACGATAATCAGAAATCTCAAATCAACAAATATCTAATTATCAAAAACGATAATCAAAAATCTCAAATCAACGAATATCTAATTATTAAAACGATAATCAGAAATCTCAAATCAACAAATATATAATTATCAAAAACGATAATCAAAAATCTCAAATCAACGAATATCTAATTATCAAAAATGATAATCAAAAATCTCAAATCAACGAATATCTAATTATCAAAACGATAATCAGAAATCTCAAATCAACAAATATCTAATTATCAAAAACGATGATCAGAAACAACAAATATCCGATTATCAATAACGATAATCAGAAACAACAAATATCCGATTATCAATAACGATAATCAGAAACAACAAATATCCGATTATCAAAAATGATAATCAGAAACAACAAATATCCGATTATCAAAAACGATAATCAGAAAAAACAAATATCTGATTACCTGTAGATAATTAGAAACAACAAATATCTAGAAATCAATTAAGAAGACTAGAAAATCAACATAAAAGGTTGGATCGATCCCATCAGATTGCGAGTTTTAGCTACGCCGCACGTGCATCAACAAATGGCCGAAGCCTACCAAGTACTATATTTTTGGCGCCCAATAAATGACCCGAAGGTCCAACAAATGACCCGAAGGTCTAGTACTGGTATGGACCCGAAGGTCCAACAAAGTGGCTCGAAAGCACACAAAATCATCAAAATCATCAAAACAGCAGATGTTTCAATTAACGAGTCCGGAATTAACCGAAATAGAAAACGCACATGTCCTATACCACATGTTTTACTAAATCGTTTGATTCTCTTCATCGTTTCCTTGAAAGTGCAAAATTGTGTATTTTGTAAAAATACATTTCACATTCTCAAACGGACAAGTCCGGAATTAAGCGAATCAGTACAAGAAAGGGTTCATAGTCCTCGATTTTTCTGAATCGTTTAAATCGCTTCCTCATTCTTTTGAAATCGCAAACTGTAAAATTTTGTATTTTTAAACAAATAACAATTTACGTTCTCAAACGGACAAGTCCGGAATTAAACGAAACAGTAAAAGAAAGGGTTCATAGTCCTCGATTTTGCTGAATCGTTTAAATCGCTTCCTCATTCTTTTGAAAGCGCAAACTGTAAAGAATTTTAAACCAATTTTCAAAAAACATGATTAAAGTAGCAACATCAGTAGCAATTTCAAAAAGGAAATTGCACTTCCCAAAACATCGTAAAAACGAATCTCAAAATCAGCATTGCGGAATAACTGCTTGAAAATCCACTTTTAAAAATTCGACGGTTACTGAAGTCAAAGTGACAATAATCTTTAAACGTCAAAATCTCATCAAAATAATTTACATCAAAATGTAATATCAGTGAATTTTCATTCATCAAAATGCCACAAAACACCGTGCTCCAAAAATTTAGCATCGATGTAAAAATCCCGTTATAAAGATAACGGCAACCAAAATATGTTTAAACCAAACACCGGTTCAACGTAAAATTAATGCAGTAACGTGCAACTCAAATTTTGCACGTACTACAAAATGAACAAAGAAATCATTCGCATGTATTTTCAGTGAAGATAATTCAAAACAGCAAAACCTAATCAATATATGATTAGCATAAAAGAAAACCAGCAGAAATTTCAACAAAAATCACATAACTACAATCGCTTCGAATCCTCAAATCGGATTCGAAATTTTCGAAGAAACAAAATAAACACAGCTATGTAAACAACAAATGAAATTTATTTCAATTTCATATTTTGATTTTTAAATCAAAAAGGTTATCAGCTGTATTCAGCGAAGACAGTCTCACTGTTTCCGCTGCGCACTCTGATAACAGAACACAAATTTCTCAATCATCAAAACACAGTCTCACTTTTATTTTTTAAATAAAGATATTTAAAAAATTTATCATAATTTCAAAACTTTAGTTTTGACTCAAAGCACAAATAAAAACATCGACCAATGGTTGTAACACATGTTCCATCTAAGTTATGTTTTATATTATGTCCATAAACCCCAAGCTCTGATACCAACTGTGACGCCCCACCTCTATGCTCACAATAACAAAGAGTATTAAAAGAAATACTGTCTGTTATTACGAAGAATAAGGCTGGATAGGAGCGACCATCCGTAGTTGGCCTTACACTAGTATTGGTTACCTCGATAAGAGTGGTATATATTTTACATTTTTCAACTCTTATTTATTTACTCCCATCGACATACCCAATTCCAGTATAAAATGAACTACGATGGTTCATAATAGTTTAGGACAATATATATAATAATAACACAGATAATAAAAATGCAGAAAACAGATAACAAAAGTCTCATATATATATATATATATATATATATATATATATACGAGTACTTTGGCACGTGCGATGCACGTGAAAAAGGAAATTAGGTACTAAAAAACACCGTTTATTAAAGAAAATTGACCATACAACAGGACTTTGAAGTTTACGTAATTGTATATTCCTTTTTGTATATGAAGGTATAAACCAACTATTCGTCGAAATGCGAGTGAGAGAAAGTCAATTTAAGAAAATAATATAACAATGCATGCAAAGAAAGTAATCGACAAATATATCAATATCTCAAGAAATGTGACAAACTTAAAAATAATCACTTCTTGTGATTTGGAATTTGGAAACCTTGCATCATCTCGCTTTAAAAAAATTAATCGACTACTTTATCAATGTCTTGGGAGTTGTTTTTTTCTCAATAGTGATCGCGTTTCCTATGATACTCTCTCTTCCTCACAGATACTCAATAATTAAAAAAGCATAAAACAGCCTGACGTTAGTAGCTTCCAAATTTGGTCCCATAAAGAAACCCGTCATTTCAATCTATTCATTTAGGGATTTAAACACCAACATTTTCTCCTTGTTTTTTAAGTAAGTTCCAAAGTTAATTTCCTTTTATCCGCACACTTTAAGATTAGTCATTTGTCATACATTAATGATTTTTAATAATCTATTTGGCTTATAGTATTTTCTAAAACGAAATAAATTTGTTGAACATTGGTAGAATTTAATTTAGGTAAGAAATGTGGTAATGAAGAAGTTGGAGTTAATAGGAAAGTAGTACGTAATGCGATTGATAATTATTAAATTACTATAGTAGGTAATAAATGTTTTTTTAAGTGTTAGTGGTGCTATTGATATATGGAATAACGTTATTGCGAAATTTAATGTAGGTAATAAATGTTA